>CM044312.1:61195000-71195000 GCA_024291935.2 Okapia johnstoni | reverse complement strand
CTTCCTGTCTTTGTGGGAGCAGGTCAGTCATTTACATGATCTTGATGAATGTCTTGATGAAGGTCTGATATATCAAGTTAATAAAAGCAGGAAGCAATTAAAATGCCTTCAGGGAAGAAAGAACCCATATATCAACAAAACAACAACTTAGACTTCATAACTACTGTCAGTAAATCTGAAAGCAACGTTTATGGGAATGAGAAGAGATTACTGGAATTAGTGGAATGTGGTTCCAGACCTGGTTTTGCTGCTAAGTAGGCAGTGTAGTCTTGAGAAAACCTATTTAGTAATGGATTATTTCAGTTTTCTCAGCCTCAAGATGAGAGTATTTTGTCTGGTTACTTCCAATGAATCATCAGTTTCCTAAAGTGTGTCTTAGTGTATCAGGCCTCCTTTCTCAGCATTAGGGGCTCTGTGGGTCCTGCACTAACACTAAAATGACTGAGACTAGTAGGACACCAGTACAGAATTTTAGGAAATGTGATACTTTAATGCTAAGTTGCGCAAGTAGAAACTGTCAGGCACCTGTTCTTTCTGTCTCAAAAGGAGGTATATTTTGAACAGGCATACAGGTTAAATTGAAAACTTTTCACCTTGTCACATTTCACACTTGTCCCCTGCCGGTTTGACCTTTCCTCCTCCGTCAGAATCAAGGATACCACTATGATTTTGCCTTTAATTCATAGATGTTTATTATGAGACATCTTCCACCCTGTTGACTTTTTGTGAGTCAGTAACATTCAGCTGGCATTTTGGAGTCTGCTTCAACATCCATTAAAGAGGTCAACCTGTAAAGCAATACCCTTCATGCATTAAGATGGAGGAAAGTGTTCTAATGTAAGGCATTAAGGGAGGACAAGTTATCCCCAGGTGGAGTTGTTAAATACAGGGTGAAATGCAGGCTATCAGAGTGTTTTAGTGTCACTTAATCTGGAAAAGTCAGGGTAGATTTGATTTTAGACGCCATCAGCTAAAGGAGGAAGTCCAGAAGAGCAGTCCCTGTTCAGATGGCTCTACTGCTGCTGCTGCTGCTAAGTCGCTTCAGTCGTGTCTGACTCCTATCGACCCCATGGACTGCAGCCTACCAGGCTCCTCCGTCCATGGGATTTTCCAGGCAAGAGTACTGGAGTGGGTTGCCATTGCCTTCTCTGAAATGGCTCTACAGTGCTTGATAATAAAATGAATTATAGATAACTGAGAATAAACGGTTTGTAAAAGCAAGGATAGCACACAATATAAGGATCTTAGATGTTAGAAAATCAAATTGTCAAAATGATTCCAAAAAAGGAATGTGTCATTCCCTGTTCAGAGCCTCTAAAAACATAGAGGATATAATTTAAGATATAAGTCAAGTCTGAAATAAAGGGAGTTGTCTGGTGAGTTAAGGTTGAAAGGAAGGCGTGTATGTAATAGGAGGAAAGTAGACTCAAACAAGGCCGTTGAGACTATTATTAGTGGAATGAAGATATGTGTGCAAAAAAAGCTGAAGATTTCAAAATAAACTAAGGGCAAGAAAAAAGATTGAAGACTATGTTTAGAGAATTATAGTTTCATTTTTTCAGGAAGATGGAATAATATTAACAAATGAACAAAGAAAGCAAAGTTTTTAACTTTTATTTTGCTACCAGTTTCTGAGTCAAAGAGACTGATGTTTATACAGGAAAAAGCAGAACAAACATCGATGAGATAAAACTGTCTCTCTAGATTGGTGAGGAATAAGAGTTTCTTCCTGGGTGCTTTAAATGTATGTACTTCTCTAGTTCTAATACAATTCCACCAGAAAAATTACACTTTAACTTTATATATTACTTTGTGGTTTGTGAAGTGATTTCATATACTTAGTTTCATTTGTTAGTTTAAATGACCCAATGTGGCTAAATGAGCATGCATACTATAGTACTTTACAGAGAAGTAAGTACTCAAAGAATGGCATTTAAGTTCACATTTTTAGTAAATGGGTGAACAGGGCTTAGTATTCAGAGAAAATGGATATGAGAAAGGGCATATGATTTGGAATTTTCAAAAGATAGATCTTCTAAACCATAACAGTAAGATTGATATTGGTGTTTTTCAAAAATCTAAACTAAATTATATTGTTCATGATGTAGAAGCGTGTAAAAAGGGAATGATCCTATATTATGCTTGGTTTTACTAACAGTAAAAGTTTCCAGAATAATGGCCTTTCCCTTTTGATTTAAAAGGGATCAGATATCTCTCTGAGTAATTAGCGTGCGTTCTCTCCCTTTGTAAATAAGTGGGAAATTGTACTGATCTTTATTTAGAATGGAGATTTGTGCCATACCACAGAACTCTGTATTCTAGTTTGTCATTTCTCCATTTTTATCTGTAACTTAGATGGAAAGGGCTTCCCTCGTAGCTCAGCTGGTAAAGAATCCACCTGCAATTCAGGAGACCCTGGTTCAATTCCTGGGTCAGGAAGATCCACTGGAGAAGGGAACGGCTACCCACCCCAGTGTTCTGGCCTGGAGAATTCCACGGACTGTATAGTCCATGGGGTCACAAAGAGTCAGACACAACTGAGTGACTTTCACTAGATGGAAAGATAGTGCCCAGACAGAAATAGCACTCCTCTGGATAGCAGAATGCAGACAATCCTCGCTTTGTACAGTTCCAATGTGCACAAATTTCATTTACCATGGTTTGATTAAATAGCACTAGTAGCGACTGAAATTTCTGGTTACCACAATCTATGGACTGTGGCTAGCTGTATAAAGCACAAACTTTGCCAGTAGCTGTTCAGTCTATTGGATTGGCCAAAAGTTCACAGCATCATGCAGAAAAGCTCAAACTTTCTGGCCAACCCAATACACACCACTAAGTAAATAACAGTTGCATATCTTGATCAGTGATCAGTTATATTACTTCTTTCAAAGTTTGTCAGTGATTGCTCACTCTACTTGTTATTTGAATTAAGCCCAGATAGCAAAATGTGTAGTTGTGTTGCTATCTTGTCTCCTAGTGATAAATACATGTGCCATTTTACAAAATGGATAATCTAATGTTGGAATTGTCCAACAAAGATGATAGTGCACCAAATATATGAAAAATGATTGTGCTAGAAATGAAATTTGAACCAACATATGTGGAGTTATAGAAGACATAGCTGACCATGGAAATGCTGACACTGCTGCCATTTGAAAGACTGTAGATACGCAGCCCAAAGAACTCAGTAAAGGGAAACATATAGACATAATTGAGGGAAGTGACAAAAAGGATGACAGTGTCCCTGATGAAGTGATGCTAATATAAACTTCATTTAAAAAGAACTCTCAGAGATAATTTGCCACATTGAAAGCACAAAAGATAAAATGTTGCTGGCTAATTCAAACTTATAAGTATGATAATCTGCAAGATATAGTAAAGATACTCATTCAATATCATAAATAATGTAAGGAGAAGTTGGTAAGTACTGTTCAGATTAAGATTTTTACCAACAACAACAACCCTTAGTTCTCAATTGTTTCTAATGTTTTCAATTGCAGTGTACTAAGTATATATTCACTATCTTTCACATCTTTACAGATTTATATCTGTCAGTAATAGAGTTCTTAATGTTTTAAAAAAAAATTTTAAAGGTTATGAGACAACTGTTGTTATCTTCATTGATTATTAAGATCACTTTATAGAGTTTTATGATGCACAGTCAATTTTATAGTACCATGCTATCGTGCAAAAACTTCCTGTAATTTCAAAAGGCCTGAACCGTGTGCTGATAAATTTTTCTTAATAGCATGTAAGAGAGAAAAGCATAAAGGTATGTATTTAGACTCGTGGGTTGAGCACAAGCTTACTATGAACAAATAGTGTGACATGTATGCTAAGTGAAAAGGTTAGGGTTATTGTAACAGGCCTCGAGTAGTTTTTTCATTACCAACTGTACTTTTCAGGCAAGCCCAGCAGCTGAATGTTCACTTGTGGGCCCCACATTTAAATAAGTCTTTGCAGGGAAAGAAAACTCCTTTGTATTCATTATAGTTGAAGAGACTGGGGAGATGGGGTGTACCTAATTAAAATTACTGATACAAAGGAAGTGGGGATTCATTTAGCCTGTGGAACGCCAAAGGGCACACCAGGAAGCTAACAGGGCATGCTTCAAAGAGACAGATTTTCACATTGTTAAACAGTTCTTTTTCATATTGTATTACTCCCAAATGGAATCAGAGCAACTCAATCATATTGTTATGATATTGAGATTAAAAAAAAATAATAACTATCTGCTAACAGGGATGTCTTTCATAGATTTAGGATGAAGGTAATCCCTAAAGCCCCTTTAAACTGTAAAAGGATATAATTCTAGAATTGGTGTTACTATAATCCGTAATGGTGGATTGTGGTTACTATAAATAACTCTATGTGCTGTTAATTAAAAGCATTCCTGATGTAGCATGGGATATTGGCAAGAAAAAAAGATTTTTATGTCAGAAACACCAGAGTTAAAAAATTCCTGTTCAGATAACTGTGTATCCTTATGTGAGTTATTATCCCCAAGCTTCTCTTTTTTCTTCCATAAAATGTAAATAATACCTGATTATACTTGTTTTCGGAGGTTTTATAAGTAATATACCTTCCTAGTGTTTGTAAATCTTAACTGTTACTGTTTTGGAAAAAAAATCAGCAGTACAGGTGAATTTGGAGGATAGAAGAATTTTTAAAGACCAGAAATAATAATCTATTTTTTTTCATACTACCAAAATGTCTATCTCTTTAGTAAATGTGAGATATACACGATACACATTAATAGTATCTTTATAAGAGTGAAAGCTGCAAAACATACTGGCAGAAGCATGATAACTAGTCAAGAGAGCACATTTAGAATAAGTCAAAATTAAATTAGAATGAACAAAACATTTCAAAATAAATATTAAATAGTAAGATTTAGACATTATTAATCAAAACTACAGCAACAGAAAACTATTGAGTTTATGATGAGACTTTAAAGTTAGTTATAAATCAAATTATTTTTTATTTTGAACCTCTTGTTTTTATTTTTATTTTTTTTAATATGGTAGAAAAAACATGGCAATTACAGTAAGATCACTATTCTCACAAAATTTTAAAGAAAATAATTCACTGAAAGTTAAATGGTAAAATCTATACAAAAAAATAAAAGTGGCCATCAGACAAAACTTGATGAAAATACTGATATATATACTGAAAGTATGTATTAATCAAAATTGGGAGTTGAGGAAGAAAATTAAAGTAGAAAACCTAGAAATTTTGCAACTAGGCATTTCTATCAGGTAAACATCCCTGTTATGGAGATGGATACATCAGTTTATCAAAACTAGAAGCCATCGTTAGTTTCAGTAATATATTGAAATTCTCGTGTTCTGAGTCAGTCAGTTCAGTTCAGTCGCTCAGTCGTGTCCAACTCTTTGCAACCCCATGAATCGCAGCACACCAGACCTCCTTGTCCATCACCAACTCCCGGAGTTTACCCAAACTCATGTCCATCGAGTCGGTGATGCCATCCAGCCATCTCATCCTCTGTCGTCCCCTTCTCCTACTGCCCCCAGTCCTTCCCAGCATCAGTGTCTTTTCTAATGAGTCAGCTATTTGCATGAGGTGGCCAAAGGATTGAAGTTTCAGCTTCAACATCAGTCCTTCCAATGAACACCCAGGACTGATCTCCTTTAGGATGGACTGGTTGGATCTCCTTGCAATCCAAGGGACTCAGTTCAAAAGCGTCAATTCTTCGGCACTCAGCTTTCTTCACAGTCCAACTCTCACATCCATACATGACTACTGGAAAAACCATATCCTTGACTAGACGGAGCTCACCAAACATTTATCCCATGTACTTTATGAATCAGTTAAAACCATGTAAATGTCTGCTTTTCAAAGGTGTCATACAAAGCAATCCATAGTCACAAAAATCAGAGAAGAAAAAGAAAAGAAATCCGAATCGGAAAGGAAGAAGTAAAACTGTTACTGTTTGCAGATGACATGATACTTAACACAAAGTCCTAAAGATGCTACCAGAAAACTACTAGAGCTTATCAATGAATTTGGTCAAATTGCAGGATAGAAAATTAATATAGAGAAATTGTTGTATTTCTATACACGAACAATGAACTGTCAAAAAGAGAAATTAAGGAAACAGTTTCATTTACTATCACATAGAAAATAATAAAAAGCCTGGGAATAAGCTTACCCAATGAAGTAAAAGTCATACTAGGAAAACTCTGATTTTCTACATCAGTCTTTGTGAGCTTGATAGGACGAGGCTGTCCTTAAGAAACAGAACTCTTAATATACTAACAAAATTAAGTTTTTAATTTTGCAAAGATGACAGCCAAACCTTGCAGCATGGTAGGATCATCAATGTAATGCCCAATCCATGGTATTTCACGTGTGTGTGTGTGTGTGTGTGTGTGTGTGTGTGTGTGTGTGTGTGTGTGTGTGTGAGTGTGTGTGTTAGTGGCTCAGTTCAGTCCAAATCAGTTCATTTGCTCAGTCATGTCCAACTCTTTGCAACCCCTTGGACTGCAGCATGCCAGGCTTCCCTATCCATCACCAACTCCTGGAGCTTGCTCAAACTCATGTCCATCCAGTTGGTGATGACATCCAACCATCTCATCCTCTGTTGTCCCCTTCTCCTCCTGGCTTCAATCTTTCCTGGCATCAGGGTCTTTTCCAATGAGCCTGTTCTTCACATCAGGTGACCAAAGTATTGGAGTTTCAGCTTCCAGCATCAGTCCTTCCAATGAATATTCAGGACTGATTTCCTTTAAGATTGACTGATTTGATCTCCTTGAAGTCCAAGGGACTCTCAAGAGTCTTTGCCAACACCACAGTCCAAAAACATCAGTTCTTTGGTGTTCACCTTTCTTTATAGTCTAACTCTCACACCCATACATGACTAGTGGAAAAAACAAAGCTTTGACTAGATGGACCTTTGCCAGCACAGTAATGTGTCTGCTTTTTAATACGCTGTCTAGGTTTGTAGTTGCTTTTCTTCCAAGAAGCAAGCGTCTGTTAATTTCATGGCTGAAGTCACCATCTGCAGTGATTTTGGAGCCCAAGAAAATAAAGTCTGTCACTGTTTCCATTGTTTCCCCATTGATTTTCCATAACGTGATGGGACTGGATGTCATGATCTTAGTTTGCTGAATGTTGAGTTTTAAGCCAACTTTTTCACTCTCCTGTTAGAGCCTCTTGATGAAGGTGAAAGAGGAGAGTGAAAAAGTTGGCTTAAAGCTCAACATTCAGAAAACTAAGATCATGGCATCTGGTCCCATCACTTCATGGGAAACAGATGGGGAAACAATGGAAACAGTGTCAGACTTTATTTTTTTGGGCTCCAGGATCACTGCTGATGGTGATTGCAGCCATGAAATTAAAAGACGCTTACTCCTTGGAAGGAAGGTTATGGCCAATCTAGATAGCATATTTAAAAGCAGAGACATTACTTTGCCAACAAAAGTCCATCTAGTCAAGGCTATGGTTTTTCCAGTGGTCATGTATGGATGTGAGAGGTGGACAGTGAAGAAAGCTGAGCACCGAAGAACTGATGCTTTTGAACTGTGGTGTTGGAGAAGACTCTTGAGAGTCCCTTGGACTGCAAGGAGATCCAATCAATCCATCCTAAAAGAGATCAGTCCTGGGTGTTCATTGGAAGGTCTGATGTTGAAGCTGAAACTCCAATACTTTGGCCACCTCATGCAAAGGGTTGACTCATTGGAAAAGACCCTAATGCTGGGTAGGACTGGGGGCGGGAGGAGAAGGGGACGACAGAGGATGAGATGGCTGGATGGCATCACCGACTCGATGGACATGGGTTTGGGTAGACTCCGGGAGTTGGTGGTGGACAGAGAGGCCTGGCGTGCTGCAATTCATGGGGTCGCAAAGAGTTGGACACGACTGAGCGACTGAACTGAACTGTTTCACTTTCATCACGAGGCTTTTCAGTTCCTCTTAGCTTTCTGCCATAAGGGTGGTGTCATCTGCATATCTGAAGTTATTGATATTTCTCCTGGCAATCTTGATTCCAGTTTGTGCTTCATCCATCCCGGCATTTCACATGATGTACTCTGTTAGTAGCTCAGTTGTGTCCAACTCTTTGTGACTCCATGGATTATAACCTGACAGTTTCCTCTGTCCATGGGATTCTTACAGCAAGAATACTGGAGTGGGTTGCCATGCCCTTCTCCAGGGGTTCTTCCCACCCCAGGGATGGAACCCAGGTCTCCCACCTTACAGGCAGATTCTTTACTGTTTGAATTCCTCAGGTATTTCACAGGAGTCCTCCAAATCCTTTTCTGGCCACTTGCTGATCTTGCAACTTGCTCAATTTCTTTGAAATATCTGACTCACATTAGATATTTTTTTCCCACAAAATTCTATAGCTTAAATTAAGTAATTTATAATATCTTCAGAAGAAATAGAAAACTCAAGCTTTACTTTCAAAAGGTTTAAACCACAGGATTATAATCTGTGGGTATAAACCACAAACATAACTAACCACAAGATATTTTCATAGTAAGAAATAATGACTAATACAATTAGTACTATACAGTTTAATTATGAAAATGCCAAGAGGGCATCCATTTACAGAGCTATCAAAGACTGGATGGTCAATTACACAAGACTTTCCAGATGTAGAGGATGATGGTTTAGGCCTGAATTATTATTACAAGACTTCCCTGGTGGCTCAGACGGTAAAGCGTCTGCCTATAGTGTGGGAGACCTGGGTTCGATCCCTGGGTTGGGAAGATCCCCAGGAGAAGGAAATGTCAATCCACTCCAGTACTCTTGCCTGGAATATCCCATGGGCGGAGGAGCCCGATGAGCTACAGTCCATGGGGTCGCAAAGAGTCGGACACGACTGAGCAACTTCACTTCACTTCACTTCATTATTACAAAATGCACTGTAGGAGGAAGATATAAGGAAGGGACTATTAAATAAAGTATTCATAAGCATTTCCATATAAATTCCTACAAATCACTCTTAAAGATTATGATTCAGAGATGTATTAGTTTTCTACTGCTGCCATAACAAATTATCACAATTTTAGTGGTTTACAACGGCACAAATTTATTATTGTCTCACAATTCTATAAATGAAAGATCTGATTCTTCACCTGGTTTTTCTGCTTAGGTTATCACAAGAGCGGGATCTTATCTGTGTGGCTCTGTTGGAAATCCACTTTCAGACTCATTTAGGCTTCCAGCGGAACTCATTTCCTTGTGTCTGTAGAATCAAGTGTCTGTTTCCTTGCTGGCTGTTAACTGGAGGTTATCCTCAGAGTCTAGATGTCTCATTTCCTGGTTCATCGCTTCTTCCCTTCAGTGCCAGCAGTGGAATTTCCAGTCCTTCTCCTGCTTCTTATCTCCTTAAGCTTCCCTCTTGCTTCAACTTTCCGCCCCTTACCTGAAAAAATTCTTTGATTATTTGGTTAGATTGCACCCACCTGGATAATCTTCCTATTTTAGGATCTGCAACCTTAATTACATCTGCAGAACCCCTTTGCCATGCAGTGCAACATATTCATGGGTTTCATAAATCAGGACATGGGCATTTGCAAGGAGCTATTATTCAGTTTTTGCTTCCTTTGTGCCTCAGCTGGTAAAGAACCTGCCTGCAGTGTGGGAGACCTGGATTCAATCCCTGGGTTGCAGAGATCCCCTGGAGAAGGGAAAGGCTACCCACTCCAGCATTCTGGCCTAGAGAATTCTGTGGACTGTATAGTCGTTGGGGTCGCAAAGAGTCAGACACAACTGAGCAAATTTCACTTTCACTTCATTATTCAGGTTACCAAAATAAATGACTGTGATTTCACACTTTTATAAATGCTGGTATAAAGCCATAAAAATGTGGAAACTAAATACTCAAACTTGGTAGAAGATATACTGATGGTAGAAGATATACTGATTCAGTCTTAAGCTACAGAGCAGAATATGAAATTGGAAAAAAAAAATATCAGACATGACATAGGACCAATGAATAAAAGGTAGAATTAAGCACAAGCACTGATATTTCTTTCTTAAGCAGTTGGAAAACACTTTATTTAGGATGTATTTTCACTTGGTTAAGAAGAGCGGTTTACATGGTTCAATGTGTGGCAGTAAATCTTTTCACATCTATATTTGACTCAGTTTGGCATTGTTTCCTCTGAAACACTGTCGGGGTTGTTACTGTTTATAAAATTCTTAATAGGATTTGTTTCCACTTAACACTATGATTTGACTGAGTTGACTTTAAGTACTTTTTTTGGTAATAATAACAATATGTTCCTCTTTATGATTCAATTTCTAATCTTTTAAAATTTGTGTTTAAATTTACATAAAATTCACTCTCTCTTTGCTGGGAAGTTATATAAATATGATAAATGCATAGAGTTGTGTAACCACCATGACAGTCATGATACAGAACTGTTTCATCACCAACCCCCCGAAACCTCATGATTCTGAGTTGCAATCAATTTTTTCCCCCAGTCCTAACCCCTGGCAACCACTGATCTGTCCTCTATCATCATAGTTCTTTCATTTCCAGAAATTCATATAAATGTAATTACTTTGTGTGTGACTTTTTGAGTCTGATTTCTTTCACTAATCATAACACATTTGGGATACATTCAAGTTGCTGGATTTCAGTAGTTTTTTCTTG
Source organism: Okapia johnstoni (assembly GCA_024291935.2). Classification (NCBI taxonomy): domain Eukaryota; kingdom Metazoa; phylum Chordata; class Mammalia; order Artiodactyla; family Giraffidae; genus Okapia; species Okapia johnstoni. The sequence continues at coordinate 71,184,370 of CM044312.1, read as the reverse complement.
TTTATAATTCCTAAACTTTTGACTGAAATTGGTTCTAAATTAAAATCTAAATATTTTTCATAATTAAATTACCCGCAGTGATTTCCTTTCACCTGCACATTCAATAGCTCAGTTGGTAAAGAATCTGCCTGCAATTCAGGAGACTCCAGTTTGATTCCTGGGTCGGGGCTCAGCTGGTAAAGAATCCGCCTGCAATGTGGGAGACCTGGGTTTGATCTCTGGGTTGGGAAGATCCCCTGAAAAAGGGAAAGGCTACCCACTCCAGTATTCTGGCCTGGAGAATTCCATGGACTCTATAGTCCATGGCGTCACAAAGAGTCAGATTCAACTGAGCAACTTTCACTTTCAGCACATTCCAGAATTGTTCTTGTCTTAATGCTAAAATTCTGGGATTTGTTTTTATTTCTTTCTCTTTGTAAATTTTTGTGTAAGTCATACACAAAACTTATTTTGAAGTAAATGTGGATTTATCAGTGTGTTTGATTAGCCTGTGATTATGTTGCAAGTCTATTTAATGGAAGATTTTAATATTGAGAAGACAAGTGATCCCTGCATTATTTTGAAGATAATTAGACTTACAGATATAGTTATATCTCAATAGTCTATCACGATGGAGATAAATGTTGTCACAGCCCAAAAAACAGTTAAGTTGGGTTTGATTTCTTACATATGAATTTTGCTCATGTGATGATTAGCATTCTGCTTATGCTAACATTAAAGTCATTTTAAATTCCATAATGTATAACTGCTATGGTAGGACAGAGGCAGCTGACAAACAGGTAGGATGGTAGGAAAAAGCTAGTTTAAATTTTATGCTTCTGTAGATACTTAGCAGAGTGGATAAGCCACATCCAGATAGTAGAGATTTCAATGGATGTGAACTTGTTCTCATTAGAATTCATGATTCCAAGCCCTATATAGTGCAAGGAAATAGCTACCGATTAGGGAGCTGAAATCTTGACCTTTCCCATCTCTTAAATATAAGCATGTCAGTCATAGCTCCATACTTAAAAATAGACAGTTCCATAAGTCAGTTGTGCAGCTAAAAGAATCATTAATCTTTAAATAACGGCTTATTCACTCTGCACTCTGCTGTATGCTGTGGTATTCTTCATGTACTATGCCTCAGTGTTTTACTAAGCAGGGAAGTGTTTTGGATATGCTGATGAATATGAAACTCACATAACTGCAGCAAAAGCAGTTTGTACTAAGTACTCTTTGTTAAATCAGAAATCTGTCACCCATATTTGATGGTTGACATGAAGGAATCAATTGGAGAGCAAAACATGTTATTTTTCAACAAGCATGAAGAGAATTTTCCAAAGAGGGTTATTTGCATAAATAAGTTTGTCCATGAATGAAAATCCTCCAAGGATTTAAAAAGGCACATGTCAGGATTTTGTGGTATAGGATATAATTTAGGATGTTTAGCTGTCTTTACTGAACAGGCATAGAAGCTGCTAGTATGTATCAGGCGGTGTGGTGGGCAGGTTGAGGATTAGTACTGTTTGTAGAGATTTCTGTGAACTTCATAAAAGATATAGAAGAGGGTTCTCTGTGAAGCTTCTCTGACTTCCTCCGATGGCTGCTCTGTTCTTGTACACCACAATTTTTTGTGTGTAAATTAGTTTATTTATTTTAATTGAAGGCTAATTACTTTACAATATTGTAGTGGTTTTTTGGCATACATTGACATGAATCAGCCATGGGTGTACATGTGTCCCCATCCTGAACCCCCTTCCCATCTTCCTCCCCATCTCATCCCTCAGGGTCATCCCAGTGCACAGGCCCTGAGCACCCTGTCTCATGCATCGAGCCTGGACTGGCAATCTATTGCACATATGGTAATATACATGCCTCAATGCTATTCTCGCAAATCATCCAACCCTCGCCTTCTCCCACAGAATCCAAAAGTCTGTTCTCTACATCTGTGTCTCTTTTGCTGTCCCGCACATAGAGTCATTGTTACCATCTTTCTAAATTCCATATATATGCACTAGTATACTGTATTGGTGTTTTTCCTTCTGACTTGTTTCACTCTGTATAATAGGCTCCAGTTTCATCCACTTCATTGAACTGATTAAAATGCATTCTTTTTAATAGCTGAGTAATATTCCTTTGTGCATATGTACCACGACTTTCTTATCCATTCATCTGCCAGTGGACATCTAGGTTGCTTCCATGTCCTAGCTATTGTAAACAGTGCTGCGATGAACATTGAGGTACACATGTCTCTTTCAATTCTGGTTTCCTCGGTGTGTATGCCCAGCAATGGGATTGCTGGGTCATATGGCAGTTCTATTTCCAGTTTTTTAAGGAATCTCCACACTGTTCTCCATAGTGGCTGTACTAGTTTGCATTCCCACCAACAGTGTAAGAGGGTTCCCTTTTCTCTGCTCCCTCTCCAGCATGTATAGTTTGTAGACTTTTTGATAGCAGCCATTCTGACTGGCATGTGATACCTCGTTGTGGTTTTGATTTGCATTCTCTGATAATGAGTGATGTTGAGCATCTTTTCATGTGTTTGTTATCTATCTGTATGTCTTCTTTGGATAACTTTCTGTTTAGTTCTTTGGCCCATTTTTTGATTGGGTTGCTTATTTTTCTGGTATTGAGCTGCATGAGCTGCCTGTATATTTTTCAGATTAATTCTTTGTCAGTTGTTTCATTTGCTATAATTTTCTTCCATTATGAAGGCTGTCTTTTCACCTTGCTTATAGTTTCCTTCATTGTGCAAAAGCTTTTAAGTTTAATTGGGTCCCATTTTTTTTATTTTTGCTTTTATTTCCATTACTCTGGGAGGTGGGTCATAGAGGATCCTGATGTGATTTATGTCAGAGAGTGTTTTGCCTAGGTTTTTCTCTAGGACTTTTATAGTTTCTGGTCCTACATTTAGATCTTTAATCCATTTTGAGTTTATTTTTGTGTATTGTGTTAGAAAGTGTTCTAGTTTCATTTTTTTACATGTGGTTGACCAGTTTTCCCAGCACCATTTGTTAAAGAGATTGTCTTTTCTCTGTTGTATATAATTACCTCCTTTGTCAAATATAGGTGCATGGATTTATCTCTGGGCTTTCTATTTTGTTCCATTGATCTTTATTTCTGTCTTTGTGTCAGTACCCTACTGTCTTCATGACTGTAGCTTTGTAGTATAGTCTGAAGTCAGGCAGGTTGATCCCTCCAGTTCCGTTCTTTCTCAAGATTGCTTTGACAATTCGAGGTTTTTTGTATTTCCATACAAATTGTGAAATTATTTGTTCTAGTTCTCTGAAAAATACCATTGGTAGCTTAATAGGGGTTGCATTGAATCTATAGATTGCTTTGGGTAGTATACTCATTTTCACTACATTGATTCTTCCGATCCATCAACATGATATATTTCTCCATCTATTTCTGTCATCAGTGTTTTATAGATTTCTATATATAGGTATTTTGTTTCTTTAGGTAAATTTATTCCTAAATATTTTATTATTTTTGTTGCAGTGGTGAATGGAATTGTTTCCTTAATTTTTCTGTTTTCTCATTTTTAGTGTCTAGGAATGCAAGGGGTTTCTATGTGTACAATATTTTTAATATGTTGTTGGATTCTGTTTGCTCGAATTTTGTTAAGGATTTTTGCATCTATGTTCATCAGTGATATTGGCCTGTGGCTTTCTTTTTTTGTGGCATCTTTTTCTGGTTTTGGTATTAGGGTGATGGTGGCCTCACAGAATGAGTTTGGCAATTCACTTTCCTCTGCAATTTTCTGGAAGAGTTGAGTAGGATAGGTCTTAGCTCTTCTCTAAATTTTTGGGTAGAATTCACCTGTGAGGCCATCTGGTCCTGGGCTTTTGTTTGTTGGAAGATTTTTTTATTACAGTTTTGATTTCCGTGCTTGTGATGGATCTGTTAAGATTTTCTATTTCTTTCTCGTTCAGTTTTGAAAAGTTATACTTTTCGAAGAAGTCGTCCATTTCTTCCGAGTTGTCCATTTTATTGTCACATAGTTACTGATAGTAGTCTCTTATGATCCTTTGTATTTCTGTGTTCTCTGTTGTGATTTCTCCATTTTCATTTCTAATTTTGTTGATTTGATTCCCCCCCCTTTTTTTTTTGATGAGTCTGGCTAAAGGTTTGTCTATTTTATTTATCTTCTCAAAGAACCAGCTTTCAGTTGTGTTGATTTTTGCTATAGTCTCCTTTGTTTCTTTTTCATTTAATTCTGCCCTAATTTTTATGATTCCTTTCCTTCTACTGACCCTGGGGTGCTTCATTTCTTCTTTTTCTAGTGGCTTTAAGTGTAAAAATAGGGTTTTTATTTGATTTTTCTTTTGTTTCTTGAGGTAAGCTTGTATTGCTATGAACCTTCCCCTTAGCACTGTTTTTACTGAATCCAGTAGGTTTTGGCTTGTTGTGTTTTCATTTTCATTTGTTTCTATGAATATTTTGATTTCTTTTTTTATTTCTTTTGTGATTTGTTAGTTATTCAGAAGCGTGTTGTTTAGACTTCATATGTTTGTATTTTTAATAGTTTTTTTCCCCTGTAGTTGACATCTAATCTTACCACATTGTGATCAGTACAGATGCTTGAAATGATTTTAATTTTTTTGAATTTACCAAGACCAGGTTTCTGGCCCAGGATGTGATCTATCCTGGAGAATGTTCCATGTGCACTTGAGAAAAATGTGAAATTCATTGTTTGGAGTGAAATGTCCTATAGATATCAGTTAGATCTAACTGGTCCATTGCACCATTTAAAGTTTGTGTTTCCTTGCTAATTTTCTCTTTAGTTGACCTATCCATAGGTGTGAGTGAATATTAAAGTCTCCCACTATTATTGTGTTACTGTTAATTTCCCCTTTCATACTTGTCAGCATTTGCCTTACATATTGTGGTGCTCCTATGTTGGGTGCATATGTATTTATAATTATTATATCTTTTTGGATTGATCCTTTGATCATTATTTAGTGTTCTTCTTTGTCTCTTTTCATGGCCTTTATTTAAAAGTCCATTTTATCTGAATGAGTATTTCTACTCCTGCTTTCTTTTGGTCTCCATTTGCATGGAATATCTTTTTCCAGCCCTTCACTTTCAGTCTGTATGTGTCCCTTGTTTTGAGGTGAGTCTCTTATATACAGCATATATAGGGGTCTTGTTTTTGTATCCATTCAGCCAGTCTTTGTCTTTTGGTTGGGGCATTCAACCCATTTATATATAAGACAGTTATTGGTAAGTATGATCACATTGCCATTTACTTTGTTGTTTTGGGTTCGAATTTATAAACATTTTCTCTATTTCCTGTCTAGAGAAGATCCTTTAGTATTTGTTGAAGAGCTGGTTTGGTGGTGGTGAATTCTCTGAGCTTTTTATTGTCTGTAAAGCTTTCAATTTCTCCTTCATATTTGAATGAAACCCTTGCTGGGTATCATAATCTGGGTTGTAGGTTTTTCTCTTTCATCCCTTTAAGTATGTCCTTCCATTCCCTTCTTGCCTGAAGAGTTTCCATTGAAAGATCTGCTGTTAACCTTATGGGAATTCCCTTGTGTGTTATTTGTTGCTTTTCCCTTGCTTTTAATATTTACTCTTTGTGTTTGATCTTTGTTAATTTGATTAATATGTGTCTTGTGGTGTTTCACTTTGTGTTTATCCTATTTGGGACTCTCTGGGTTTTTGGACTTGGGTGGCTATTTCCTTCCCCATTTTTAGGGAAGTTTTCAACTATTGTTTCCTCAAGTATTTTCTCATGGCCTTTCTTTTGTCTTCTTCTTCTGTGACTCCTATGATTCAAATGTTGGGGTGTTTAACATTGTCCCTGAGGTCTCTGAGGTTGTCCTCATTTCTTTTAATTCATTTTTCTTTTTCCCTCTCTGCTTCATTTATTTCCACCATTCTATCTTCCATCTCACTTATCCTATCTTCTGCCCCCATTATTCTACTGTTGGTTCCCTCCAGAGTGCTTTTGATCTCAGGTATTGCATTATTTATTATTGATTGATTCTTTTTTATTGCTTATAGTTCCTTGTTTAACATTTCTTGCATCTTCTCAATCCTTGTCTCTAGTCCATTTATCTGTAACTCCATTTTGTTTTAAAGATTTTGGATCATCTTTACTATCATTATTCTGAATTCTTTTTCAGGTAGACTCCTTATCTCCTCCTCTTTTGTTTGGTTTGGTGGGCATTTATCGTGTTCCTTTACCTGCTGAATATTTCTCTCCCTTTTCATTTTGTTTAGATTGCTGTGTTTGGGGTGGCTTTTCCATATTCTGGAAGTTTGTGGTTCCCCTTTCTTGTGGAGGTCGCTCCCTGTAGGTGGGGTTGGACTAGTGGCTTGTCAAGGTTTCCTGGTTAGGGAAGCTTGCGGTGGTGTTCTGGTGGGTGGAACTGGATCTCTTCTCTCTGCAGAGAAATGAAGTGTCCAGTAGTGAGTTTTGAGATGTCTATCGGTTTTGTGTGACTTTGCACAACCTGTATTTTAATGCTCAAGGCTATGTTCCTGCATTGCTGGGGAATTAGTGTGGTATGTCTTGCTCTGTAGTTTTTTGACTCTTGGGTGGAGCTTGGTTTCAGTGTAGGTATGGAGGCTTTTGGATGAGCTCTTGTTGATTAATGTTCCCTGGTGTCAGGAGTTTTCTCGTGTTCTCAAGTTTTGGATTTAAGCCTCCTGACTCTGGCTTTCAGTCTTATTCTTACAGTAGCCTCAAGACTTCTCCATCCATACAGTACAGATAATAAAACCTCTTGGTTAATGGTGAAAAGATTCTCCACAGTGAGGGACACCCAGAGAGGCTCACAGAGTTATATGTAGAAGAGAAGGGGGGGGAGATAGAGGTGATCCAAAGAAGAGGGGTAATCAAAAGGGGAAAGACCAATCTAGCCAGTAATCAATTGGTGTGACAATTCACTGTTAATCTATATAAAACCATACCTGGCACTAAGCCCTTAGTGAGGATTAGCTGATTGCAGCCATGAAATTAAAAGACAGTTAGTCCGTGGAAGGAAAGTTATGACCAACCTAGATAGCATATTAAAAAGCAGAGACATTACTTTGTCAACAAAAGTCTGTCTAGTCAAGGCTATGGTTTTTCCAGTGGTCATGTATGGATATGAGAGTTGGACCATAAAAAAGAAAATTGAGTGCAGAAGAATTGATGATTTTTAACTGTGGTGTTAGAGAAGACTCTTGAGAGTCCCTTGGACTGCAAGGAGATCCAACCAGTCCATCCTAAAGGAGATCAGTCATGGGTGTTCAGTGGAAGGACTGGTGTTGAATCTGAAACTCCAGTACTTTGGCCATCTGATGCAAAGAGCTGACTCATTTGAAAAGACCCTGATGCTGGGAAAGATTGAAGGCAGTAGGAGAAGAGGACGAGAGAGGATGAGATGGTTGGATGGCATCACCGACTCAATGGACAGGAGTTTGGGTAAACTCCAGGAATTGGTGATGGACAGGGAGGCCTGGCGTGCTGTGGTTCATGGGGTCACAAAGAGTTGGACATGACTGAGCAACTGAACTGAACTGAGAATAATAAGCATATTTATTTTACCATTTTTTTCAGCTCTCTTTCTTATTTTTTACATTATTTTGTGGTTTTACAATTTTTTATTTAGTGACTGTCAAGAAAAATGAAAATTTGCTACTTGAAAGGGATGTTGGAGAGATGGTCAATAATTTTTTTTATAAAATTGCAGCAATATTTTACCCTTAACTGATGTTTCTCTTAGAGAATTGCATTGGATCTCCATTGTTTAAAGTCATCTTGAATTTTAGACTGTCAGGGAATTCTGAACTAGTTCTGGTTCCTAGTTAAAATAAACTTGAGACTCTTGAGAAAGAAAAAGCAAAATTGATGCATGGGCACAGTTTATTGCTTTATTTATTTAGAATTTCCAGAGTTTAAAAGATTCTGATGAATTATCTAAATAATAATTCATCCTTTTGTTCAAGGAAGGCATGGATCACATGAGTATTAAATAGTATCAGGATCTCCTTGACTTCAGATTGCTGAAAATATTCTAACATTTGAAGATCTAAAGGATTGTTCTGTGTAAAAGTTAGAACTTGGGAGAGAGTAGATGACCTACTAAGTGAGTAATTTAGGAGAGTTAAATGAAGGCACCCTATATAGAGGTGTGGCTGGGTTATGGCAATGAACTCAGGATTGTGGCAAGGCACCCAGGGACTAGATGTCCAAGAAAACTATTACGCAAGAGATGTGAAGTTGTATGGTAGTGAGCAGGGAGAGTGATGGTTATAGTAGAAGGAACACTTGAAAGGACTACTGGTTTAGCTAGAACACACCTACTGCAAAAGCTGCTCCTGGCTGGAAGGGTGCTGGGAAATATTGCATATGCTGACCTCTTTTATCCCTTACTCTGATCACTTCCCTGTGCCTCACATTGTCCTAATCTAATTGAAACTGCATTTCTCAGGATCCAGATGATGATCTGCATATAGATCAGCCTCCCAGGGCATAGGGCAGGGCAAAGAATGAGAGGAAATATGGAGAAGCCACAGTGGACAACTAGCCTACTTGTATCTGTAAGCCCAGCCCTGCCACATACTCTGGATCTTCATCATCCTGAACAGGCATAGTGTGCCTCAGGATAACTATCAATGCTAGTTATCAGCACTGATTACTATCAGTGCTAGTTATTCTAAGATAGAGACTTAGTTATTTGGAGCTGAGCTTCTCTAGTCAAGAGTTATTCTACTTTTTCATGGTTTATTGATTATCATTCCTGTGTACTTGGCTTCTGAATTCAAGAACAAGTCATTGCAAAAACTCAGCCTAGATTACCTCATTTACAAAATCTTAGGGTTAGAGTAGCACAAAAATTCAATTAAAAAATTCTTTGTAATTCCTGACAAAAAGAAAATGCCAACTATGAGTTTTCTGTATTAATAAATCAAAAAGTCAGATTTAGAAAAATTTACTTTTATATAAATCTGCAGTCCATGGGATCACAAAGTTGGACATGACTGAGTGACTGAACATACACACATGCAAGGCAAGTGTAAAAATTTTGGATTTAATATAAGTAAAGTTTGGGTCATACCTATTGCAAAAAAACTAGAAAGAGACAATGAAGTGGTGAGGTTATAAAGGGAAGGTAAGAATAGTTGGTTTAAAAAAAAAAAAAAAAAAAAAAAAAAGCAGAGTTGATGTAATAAAGCCTGAAAAGAGATCAAGATAAGCCCATTAGGCATGGGCCTTAGGACTCAACCATCATCAACTCTTGAGTTAAAATGAGAAATGCACTGAACATTTGTAGACAAGGATAAAGAGAAACTAGTTCCTAGTTTGTGAACCATCTGAAACAATACAACATCTCTTTGTAAACTTGTAGTTTAAACTAGAGATTGGGAAGATACAGAAAAGTTTTCAAGAAATAATAAATTGTTTATAGAAATTAACAACACTGAGTCCATAATTACTCATTTATGATGCATAGATAATATCAGTATCTTTGTTGTTGTTGCTATTGATTTATTTAGGGGGAAGTTAAAGAAAAACAAATCAATGTTTTCAATGTTTCCTTAAACTTTGCAACCTGTTTTTCTGATAGGAAAAAGTTTTTCAATGTCAAAATCATAGTATTACTCAAGAACCTTTTCCTTGGAACTAATGACAAGCTGTAGTATATCTATGTCATGTTCTACAAATGAATGTGTTCAGGAATTTCACAAGGCACAGCATTTAACAAATCAAATAAAGCCCACTAGTATCCAAACCCCAGTCAGCTAGGTCAACTAACAAAAATTTACTGCCTAGGTGAATTTCATAATAGCTTAAAATTTGACCTTTTGCTTTTGTTACTCAGGAAATGCTACATACTTTAATTTTTTTAAATGAGACTGAAAAATTTAGTCAAATTTTACACTTTATAGTGAAGAACAAATGTGTTCCTTTTTCTTCTTATTAGTGTTATGTATCGTATGCATCAAAAGCTACTAAAGAAATAAAACTCAATACCATAGTTTAAAACAGTGTTAGAAAACTATGGCTCATGGATCAAGTGGCCTCTGTTTTACAGCTAATTATATAGTTTTTGCACCTTAAATGGTTTAAAAATTCAAAAGAAGAAGAATTTATGTTGTGAAAATTATAAGATATTCAAATGTTTATGTTCATATATAAAGTTTTATTGAAACACAGCCCTGTCTATTCATTTATGTGTTGTCCATTACTGCTTCAATGAGTTCAGTAGTTGCAAAAGAGACCATATAGTTCACAAAACTTAAAGTATTTATTACTTAGTCCTTGAAAGAAAAGTCTGTTTACACAACTCTATAATAAAGTACATTTTTATAAAGAAGTAGATATAGAGTAGTATTTAACATAATATCCAACTGTCTTTCTATAATCTTTTAAGCACTATAAGTACACCCTTTTGTTCAGTTTTGGCATCAGAAATAATAGACAACAATGGTTAAAGTCTTGCTAATACAAAATTCTGTTTTAGATGAATTACGGTTACATTAGAAATATTTCTATGAAAGAATTATGTTGCTTGGTGTGACATTGCAAAGTTGACTTAGTTTCTGTTGTTGTTGTTGCTAAGGGAAGACTTTCTTCTTTTTCTGGTACAGTGGGAGAGTAACAAGCTTCAAGAGCAATTACCTTCTGTGATGAGGAACTTGAGAGAGAGGATAATCAAAGCTAAAACATCTTGAGCACTCTGAGAAGCAAGGTTAAAAGTTAGCAAATATAATCTACTGTGAATAATTGCTGAATAAGAGAGTCTAGAAAAAGGAGTTGATAAGAGGTAAAATCTGTTAAACTTCAAAGTGTTAAAATATAATGTAAAAGAAATATTTAAGACTTTTTAAAGAGGGGAAAAAAGGGATCTTAAATCTTTATGCCTAAGTGGAACTGTAGTGAAAAGGACAAACTATGTGCTGAGCTGTACACTATTGTGAGAACAGTGTGTGATAAATCAAAGAAGTGGTTGTAGCTTGTATGAAGGATGAAATCCACACAATATTTAATATAGTATCAGAATTCACCTTTGATAAAATTCCAGTGTGGTCTACAGATTCCATGGATATGACCTACTATGTATGTTTGGGTTCTTTCTGAAATAGAGAAGAACATTTTCATATTTGTGACAGAAGGCTTAGAAACCCAAGTAAGGTATGCTATCTATCAAAGGAGGCTGGCAGGCTACAGTCTCTGGGGTCACAAAAAAATCAAACACAACTTAGTGACTAAACAACACTACCACCAAAAGTAATCTATCAGATGACTATCTACCCACAGTTGATTTTAAATTTAGGTCTCATATATTTAATTTAATTCATTTACTTGTGTGTACATATCTTATGAGCTATGAATTCACATTTACTTTTCCTTATGTCTACAAAATCTTTAAGAAAATATCACCTAATATTCTATGGAGTGTGTCGTCAATCAAGGAATCATTACATTGCAAATCAACTAAAACGTAGTCCTTAAGATCCATCTGTTCCTAGATAGTAGTTCTTCCCTCCTAGCTCAGTTGGTAAAGAATCCAGTTGCAATGCAGGAGACCCTAAATGTCTAAGAGAAGTGTCACCACTCATTATTGCCACTTACAAATCATCAGTTCAGTCAGTTCAGTCACTCAGTCATGTCCGACTATTTGTGACCCCATGAACTGCAGCACGCCAGGCTTCCCTGTCCATCACCAACTCCTGGAGCTTGCTCAAACTCATGTCCATAGAGCCGGTGATGCCATCCAACCATCTCATCTTCTGTTGTCCCCTTCTCCTCCTGCCTTCAATCTTTCCCAGCATCAGTGTCTTTTCCAGTGAGCCCATTCTTCACATCAGGTGGCCAAAGTATTGAAGTTTCAGCTTCAGCATCAGTCGTTCCAATGAATATTCAGGATTGATTTCCTTTAGGATGGACGGGTATGATGTCATTGCTGTCCAAGGGACTCTCAATAGTCTTTTCCAACACCACAGTCCTAAAGCATCAGTTCTGCACTCAGCCTTCTTTATGGTCCAACTGTCACATCTACTACTGGAAAAACCATAGCTTTGACTAGAAGGACCTTTGTTGCCAGAGTAATGTCTCTGCTTTTAACACATGAATATTCTTTAAACTCAATATTGATTCATTTTAAAAGCCTTGGTAAAACATTTGTTAAACACTCCTTATCTTTACATTATAACTGTACTATAGGACTTGTTTAAACATTGCATAACCTTGAATGTAAAGTATTGAATCTGTGTTAATGGTGAATGGTGGCCGTAAGAACAACTTAAAGAAATTTTTTAAAGATCTTAATTTTTCACGGATAAAGCTGCACTAATCATCTCATATCTGTTTATTCTGACAAAGGAAAGCAACCTTGTTCCATTCGTCCTCTAAAGATGTCCCAGAACTTGACTCTAAATTGAATATCTTTGATTTGCATACAATCATTTACTACTCCTGAATAATTGTTGATATTTTTAGAAGACATTTCTCATTATCTGTTCTCTCAAGAAATGATCCTGAAATCACTGATTCCATGGAATTTAGTGATTTTTTTTTTAAACTTATGGAGAGGATTGGGTAGGATATATCTGATTTAATCTTCTTTATAAACAAAGAAGAAATAAATTAAACCTTTCTATTTCCAGTAACTAGACTCCAAATACTTTACAAATGCCTAAATAAATATAGGGGATTCAATTAAGAGAATCAATACTAAAATGTTCATACTTTTTAGTCAGACCCTCCTTCCCTTTGGCTAGCAGTAGCTACTAGACTCACTAATGGAATATTTTCTGTATTTACAAATGCATATTTTGACCTGTTTCCTAAAAATGTTTTAAATTGTTCACATTTTGAAAGGGACATTTTAATTCTAAATGTTTAAAATTGGGAAGATCTTTTAGTTTCCCTCACCAAATTGAAAATAAATTTAGCAAACAAAAGCAATATCATGTTTTCATCATCACAGAGTGAAGACTTCTGGAAATCCACAAAGCATTAAGAACACTAGCAAAATAAGTCAAAATATTCTTTTTCAGAATTTTAGAAATTAACTAGAGGCTTACAGCAGTCTAAGAATTATTTATCCAGGAAAACTGCCTAAATTTCATTAAGAACAAAGATCTTTGTGGCATTTTAACTTTCCTTAATCCCTCATCTCTCCCCCCAACTCTGTATGGTGGGCTTGAAAATCAATAATCTCATAACTATGATAGCTGAGAAAACCAGTATCATAGTGGGAAGAACGGGTTTGCAGTGTCTCCAAAGTCTCATCCTTATGGAATTATTTGACCAGTGTAGCTCCTCACTGAAGAGTTACATTGTCAGAGTTTGTCCTTATTTGACCTAACTTAGAGCTCCCATTGTCTCATGCCCAAGAAAATTATTGAAAACAGTGTTTAACATCACAGGTACCAGAGGTGATGTTAACCATATGGTGCTCATGAAAAGCTGATCAAAAACTTAAAAAGAAAAACGGTGGCGTGAGATGCCTATAGGAGGCTTTGAAAAACTCTAACATATTTCTGATAATTTAGGAAGCCATATGCACATGAAGGACTGCTCACATGTCCTGGAAAGATGTGAAAAGGCCCTAATCTCTCATCTCTGGCTGAATTTAAGGCCCTGTGTGAACAAGAAGTTAAGGCTAAGACATACATTTAAACTGCCTGCCAGAGCATTGAAGATGTGCCCCTGAATACACAAAGAGCTGTCAGCAAAAGCTGAAAGAATTTTGGCTCAAAGAATTTAAGGAACTATTTTTTCAAATTATTAGCTGACCCTGGTAGGCTGCAGTCCATGGGGTCGCTATGAGTCAGACACGACTGAGCGACTTCACTTTCACTTTTCACTTTCATGCATTGGAGAAGGAAATGGCAACCCACTCCAGTATTCTTGCCTGGAAAATCCCAGGGACAGGGGAGCCTGGTGGGCTTCCATCTATGGGGTCGCACAGAGTCGGACACGACTGAAGTGATTTAGCAGCAGCAGCAGCAAGCTAACTGATCAGAGACTTTAGTGGCTAGAAACAACAAAGTATAAACACTGTAAGTTTTTTAAAGAAGGAACCCAGAAAAGACACCAAATAAACTAACAACCATAACAAACAGCAACAAAAGTCATCTCTGGGGAGAGAGGAATCTTTTTTAGATTTTGCTACATTATATTTTTATATATATATATTATATTCTAGATATATTTGAAGCATGCAAAGAAACAAGAAATTATGGCCCATATATGGGGTAGGGGGAAGCAATCAATAGAAAGTGTTCTGAAGGAAGCACAGGTATTGGACTTGGGCTTTATGTTCAAATAACTAAATGAAACTGTTTCTAAAGAATTAAAGGAAAATATGAGAACAGTATCTCACCAAAAAGGGAAAATGGATAAAAAATATGAATTATAGAAATGAACCAAAGAAAAATTTTGGAGTTGAAAAGTACAATAACCAAAATGATAAACTTACTACAGTGGCTCAATAAAGAGTCAATCAGTTAAAGACAGTTTCATTGAGACTCGGTTAAAGACAGTTTCATTGAGATTATACAGTAGGAGCAACAGAAAAAAAATAATAAAGAACAATGTAGAGACTTGTGGAACAGTGAAAAACCATCAAGTATATGGTGAAATACTTGGAGTCCTTAGAGAAGAGAGAAAGATACAGAAAGAATACTTGAATAAATAATGACTGGAAAATCCCCAAACTGGATGGAAAACATTAATATGGGCATACAGGAAGCTCAATAAATGCCAGCAAACTTACAGCTTGGAGTGGGATGACAAGAAACGGAGAGAAATCAACATATCTGAGAGGTAACTAAAAAAAAAAAAAAAAAAAAAAAACAAAAACCGTGATGGGTTAAATACTTAGTATGAAGAAAGAGTAGTTATAAGAGAAGACCCCATGGTGCTTTGTACCTATCTAACGTAGCAGTTATATTTTGCAATGTAATTGTCAACTCTTTATCCTCCCCTTACATTAGCATATAGGATCCTTGAAAGTAGATACACTCTAGTTTGTCTTTCATAAGTGCTGAGACATATTGCACATAGAAGACATCTAATATATACTTGATAATGTGTTGGATTGAATTAAAAAGAAAGCTTTCAAAAACTATTCCAAACATTATTCTCCACAGCCGATAATTTCAGTGCTTCTAACAAATATTATAGGCTGGAATAAAACTAAGAAATTATTTATTTCACTTGATTGTTAGGCAGCTACTGAGGCCAATTGGCTATACAAAAATGTACATAATTTATTGACCCTTGCTCAAAGACACTGTGAGCTGCCCAGCATACCTTAACTGTGTTTAGTTTTATTCTCCCTGGAGAAATATTTTGTCATTAATTGCATATTTTGGATTGTCAAAAAATTAATTTCATTAATACTGAGCCTATTTTATTTTATGATATCAACATAAATTTAGATTTTATAAAGTCATTAATTCAGCATATGCATCTAAACAGATGTTTCATATAATGAAAATGAACATTAAGGAAGGGTCACTGTGCAAATTCAGAATGGTCAAATAGGTTAAGTAATTATGAGAGAAAAAAAAAAGCATGCCTGAGACCTCAATCTACATTTGCCATTAAATTGCAAAAAGATGAACTCTGTTGACAAATCACTAGTGCTGACAGTGTTACCCTCTTTTCCTTCCAACACATAGTAATACAAGTACTTCACTTTTTTAAAAGAAAATATGAAAGCTTTAGGTACTAATAATGTATCGTGAAATTTGTTTTACCTAGGAGATTGGTATTTTTTTAACAAAAAATTCATTTGTGTGTTCTCTACAATACAGACAATGGCTTTAGAAATAAAACGGTGCAAATTTATAGTCAAAAAGCACTTCAAAATATCACCATAGTTTCGCTACATCACTAGAATAATCTTTATGACTGTTTGGAATCATTTGCACCTATGGTGGTTCTTTTGATATTCAGATTTTCTAGATACATGCGTATATGAGCCATTTGTTTCTTTCCAGGAAAAGTTTCCCCTTTGATTAAAAAACTAAGAATGGCCACAATCATATAAGACAGCAAGGCATCCACTAGTGAAGTGTTAAAGCACTATTTGCTTTTGTCTTCTTTGAAAAAGTAAAACCCTCTGTTTTTTGAAGCCTTTGTTTATAAAGCCCTTTTGCATTGCAAAATAGATATAGAATAATTGAACCAGAAACCTTTAAAATTGACATAGAACACCGTATCTACCACTTTGTGAGGTTGTTGTGTCATGAATTATATTTGAATATGTCAGAGAAAGCATTATTAATGTTTAATTAGAATTCAGTTCAGTTCAGTCACTCAGTCAAGTCTGACTCTTTGCGACCCCATGGACTGCAGCACGCCAGGCTTCCCTGTCCATCACCAATTCCCAGACCTTGCTCAAACACGTCCACTGAGTCGGTGATGCCATCCAACCATCTCATCCTCTGCCGTCCCCTTCTTCTGCCTTCAATCTTTCCCAGCATCAGTGTCTTTTCCAGTGAGTCAGTTCTTCACATCAGGTGGCCAAAGTATTAGAGTTTCAGCTTCCAATATCAGTCCTTCCAGTGAATTTTCAGGACTGATTTCCTTTAGGATTGACTGGTTTGATCCCCTTGCAGTCCAAGGGACTCTCAAGAGTCTTCCCCAACAACACAGATCAAAAGCATCAATTCTTTGGTGTTCATCTTTCTATAGAGTCTAACTCTCACATCCGTATATGACTACTGGGAAAATCCATAGCTTTGACTAGACATTTCTTTGTTGGCAAAATAATGTCTCTGCTTTTTAATATACTGTCTAGTCTGGTCATAGCTTTTCTTCCAAGGAGCAAGTATCTTTGAATTTCATGGCTGCAGTGATTTTTGGAGCCCAAATAAATAAATTTTCTCATTGTTTCCATTGTTTCCCCATCTATTTGCCTTGAAGTGATGGGACCAGATGCTGTGATCTTCTTTTTTTGAATATAGAGTTTTAAGCCAACTTTTTCAATCTCCTGTTCCACTTTCATCAAGAGGCTCTTTAGTTTTTCTTCGCTTTTTGCCATAAAGGTGGTGTCATCTTCATATCAGACCAATTACTTCTTGAATCATCACAATATTCTTGGACTTGCCTGTGCTCTAGTTGCTTACCATGTTAGCACTTGGATACATCTTTGTTGTATATAATCAGATATCATTTTAAGCAGAGGGAGAACTTAAGAAATAAAACTCTACATTATGAGTATCTGATTGATGAAGAGGGAGGATAGAGAAAAAAAAGAAAGGCTGAATTCGGACAACTGGGAATTGAAATTTGGAGAAATGATTCAGGAAATAGCTGCTGTGTTAATAAAATCAGAATCAGGAAGAAAATAATTCTCAGAATACTTGTTCTGCATTAAAAACATTTATCTTCTAAGAAACTGAGCAAATAGTTGAAGTATTTTAATTACTTTTTTCCCCTGCATAAACTGTGATTCTCTGAATTAACACCTCATTGAAATTGGGCCACTCAAGACCATTGGATTTGTTCAGATTACACACCCACATGCTCACACACACATTCATATGCACACACACAGACATATGCTAATATACCTGTTTAATTCACAATAAATGCAAAAATTCCAAAGTTGTGTTTATGGGTGTATTTTTTTAGTACACAGCAGCTAAAGTTATAATAATGGGTCTCATTATCCTCTAACTGAGATACTATCCTTTGAGCACATATTTACCTAACCTAGATGCTTCATTTATTTTTCAGCAACATCCACTGTTACATCAGGTAAAATAAAAGCCAATCTACTCAGAAAGATACCATGTGATTTTTACAGAACCATCTAGAGAAAACATTGTGGGGCATGGCTAGACTTTGTGTTTTTTAGGCTCTTTCCAGGTATGGATAATGGATTTTAGGCATGTCTTTTGTGTAAATATACTTCTGGTAGAATGAAATCTTTTGATTTCCTTTCTTTGAGTGTATTAGCCAGTTAGCTCTGAGGAGTAGCTATAATGTAGATGGCTGGGTTTTCTTTGATTCTCTCTTCTTGCTCTTCCTTACTCACTATGAGAGCTTTTGGCAGTATCCATCCACCAAGAAATACCTACGGAATTGGTTTTTATTCAATTGTACTAAGAACTCTGTGGAGAACTCTTAACTAGTATGAAACTCTATTACATGGGACCTCTCAAACCAAAGATGATTACTTTCTATTGTGCTTTTGGGCAAGTAAAGTTGAATGACTTTATAGTCTCTTATGGTGATAAATCGGTGATGCCATCCAACCATCTCATCACCAATTCAATGGATATGAACTTGGGCAAACTCTGGGAGATGCTGAGGGACAGGGAGGCCTGGTGTGCTGCAGTCCATGGAGTCTCGAAGAGTCAGACATGACTTGGCGACTGAACAACAACAACAACAACATAGTCTCTTATTCATCCATTTAGAATAGAAGTAATGGATAAGATATTCTCAAAATGGGCACTGTCCTACACTGCTAATAGCATGGTACATAGGTACAGCCTTCCTTGGGGTGCAAAGTAAAGTGAAAAAGAAGTCTCTCAGTAGTGTCCGACTCTTTGGGACCCCATGGACTGTAGCCTACCAGGCTCCTCCATCCATCCATGGGATTTTCCAGGCAAGAATACTGGAGTGGGTTGCCATTTCCTTCTCCAGGGGGATCTTCCTGACCCAGGGATCAAACCCAGGTCTCCCACATTGTAGGCAGATGCTTTTACCATCTGAGCCACCAGGGAATGTCTGCGTAATTCAAAGCTCAAAAATCGCCTTTATCTTTTTCCTCAACCATTCCACTTTTAGAAATTTATTACAAGGTAAAAATATCAAAACTGTATTCGATGACATATGCATAGGATGCTAATCAGAGTGCTGTTTGTAATGGTTAAAAAAGGGAACCATTCAAATATCCAGTATTGATTAAAAGGATTCTAGTAGACTGTAGTATATCCATGCAAAGATATGCTGTGCTGTGTGCTGTGCTTAGTCACTCAGTTCTGTCCGCCTCTTTGTGACCCTATGGACTGTAGCCCACCAGCTAGGTAACCATTAAAGTTTATCTGTGTGCGTGCATGCTAAGTCACTTCAGTCGTGTCTGACTCTTTGCAACCTTATGGATCGTAGCCCTCCAGGTTCCTCTGTCCATGGGATTCTCCATGCAAGAATAATGGAGTGGGTTGTCATGTTCTCCCCCAGGAGATTCTCCGGACCCAAGGATCGAATCCACATCTCTTATGTCTCCTGCATTGGCAGGCAGGTTATTTACCATTAGCGCCACTTGGGAACCCTGAAGTTTATCCGTGTTAATATTATTTTTATTGACCATTAAAAATGTAAAGATGCATTGATGGAAAAGAAGGTTACAAAATAATGTAGATATTTTATTGTCTAATTTTGATTCTTTGTATTTTTTTTAAATTTGCTGTAAATAATAGAATTAGATTCTAGTTAAGTGACAGAGAACTTGTTAGAATAAGGAGATCTGGTTTATAATTTGTCTGAAACCAAAAATTGGAGGGGTCTGGGAAATAGGAACCAGAGTAGCAGGAACAGTCTTAATTAGATAGCATCACCTCTCCTGCCTTATCTGCTGTAACAGATGAACTCTATACTTGTATCACACTTATCCTTGCATCACTCAAGATTCAAATTCCCAGGAAAGAGTATTGTTAGCCTAATTGATGCCATTTCTCCAGCCCTGGCAGATTAGAGAAATGTAAGCAATCTGAGGCTATTCTACTTTCCTCTTTGGGACTGAGTGATAGAAAATAGGAATTACTGTTTCAATAAGGTTTTAGACAATAGGAATAAAAGTTTCTCCAGAGAAAATCAGGGTGGAATGAGTAGATACCTGACATTGTCCCACATGGCATATGCCCACCACAATAATTTATCTTGAAAATAAAAAGTTAACAGCCCCCAATATACAACTTATTTGACATTTATGATATATCTAAAATTGTTACTTGTTTAGAGGGTCAAAAATAAATATTATGCTGTGTTTATCTTCCAGAAAGAAGCATCAATTTAAAAGTATACTATAACAGGAGATATAATTTTTTTCCCTCTTTTACAGGAAAATATGATATGCATTATAACATCATTTATCAATATCTGTCTGTTTATCTTAGGAGATCCACTGCTTCCTCTCCTGCAATTCATCTCTGAATTTGGAATATAAATACTCAGTGTGTCACTGTTAATAATGACATCTCAGAAAAGCCCTGCTAAGCTATATCATTTTAACTCTTCATTTGGAAGGAAAGTCATATTTATGGAAGCTGTAAAAGACAATTGATAGAAATGTAGTTTTGCTAACATCATTTGAAAATAGCCCTAAAATATTTTCACCATCTGCTATGTTGCAGAGACCATGAGGTATTCTCCAAGAAGATCCTCTAGATTTGACCTTGAGAACCCTTGTCCATCTGCTCCGAATTAAAGCTAAACTAGTTAGTACCTGGGTACTTGGTTCAGAGCCAGTATTTCTATGGAATGAAAGGTTGATGTGATTTGAGATGACTTTTTTGTTATTGGGTTTGATGTAATATAAAGTTAAGAATATAATTGCAGGTAAAATTTAAGTGAGAGTTTGAGTATGAAATTAATCTCTGTATTTTTGCTTGTCTTTCGTCTTCCTTAACTGTAACATGGTTATAAAAGCCTTACAGCTAAATAAAACTTTTACCAATTAGTAAAAATGTATTTGGTGTGAGCATTTATGAAAATGGCTCTGAAAATTAAAAGGTTTATTTTTGTGTCAGATATTTTGAGTTTGTAAAACTTCCCAGATATTTATATTTTCAAGAATAGAAAGTTTCTATCAATTTATATGGTTTTATTTTTAATTAGTCCCTTCTGTATTAGAAACAGTCTTTTTCCCCTAGAACTCTTTTATGTTAGAATGTATGGAAGCAACATTTTAAATATGTATTTACACTGTTATCATTTTGATTTTTTAATCCAGAGAAATCTGATATAATTCCAACTCTTCAGAGTTCTATGACAGATATTTTAGCATACCTGCAAGCTGTCTCTTATTCGTTCATACAGAGGGCTGAGATCTTTTGTTCTCAGGGAAGATTTCTCAGGGAAGTTCTCAGACTTTCCTCATCTCAGGAGATAAATCATGATTGCTTTAAGCCAATTTTGATAATTCCATTCCTTTTTGTTAGTGATATATCTGGTAGTGATGATCCAGTTCTGGCCAATGAAACATAATGTACATCTTGATAGCTTCTGAAAGGGACACTTTTACTCAAAAAGAGGGGCTCCAGAAGAGAAGGTTCTATTTTCCCTGCTGCTTCATTCCTTATGACTATGGTTGTAGGAGGATTTGGTATTTGGAGTTGAAGCAGCTATCTTATAACCCTGAGTTTAAAAGGTCTACAGAAAAAGGTGAGAATAAATAACAGAAAGATAGAATGAGCTTGAGTTCCTGATAACATGCTTGAATCACTGTGGCAAACCTTGAAACTAACAACCTTCCGAGTTCTTGTTATATGAGAGAATCAAATATCTTTATTGATCAAGACACATAAGTTGAATTTCCTTTTATTGTAGCTGAATTCACCCTAACAGATATATATCCTAAATATCAACCGAATCATACTATAAGTGGTTTTTAAATTTCATATTTGACTTTCCAATAATGCATACTTTGATACCTGTATGTTGATTTTTACATACTTGATGCAGCTTTTCATACTTCAGTTGACAAATATTTTGAGCTATTGTTTCATGAAGTTTCCTTTTAGCCAAACATTTAAACAGTGTAAACAATGTTACACATCAATACTTGTGTGATTATTTGAATATTTTATATTCTCCCCATTTTATCAAAATTAATAGAAAGGACAAAAATGAAAGCATTAGAAATACCTTGTGAATAGAAATGTTGATCCATAATCACATTGTTGATTACAATATAATTGAGATAAATATGAAATAATTAGATGTGCCAAATACATGTACTTTTCACCTTAATCTGATGTCTGTTGGGCTAAATCCAGTTTATCTTTTATTCATTGATGAAGTAGAATTAAGCAAAATGTAATATGTATTGTGAAATATTGGTGTACATATTGATATATGGTGTTTAAAGTCAAAGAGTAAATAGATACTTTATGATTATATTTAGCTATCTAAAATTGGAACTCCCCTTTGGTTGTTATTTTAACAAAAAACTGTTGGACATTCATTGTATGTTTAGGTGTTGGGAATCTAATAACAAACAAGATAAAATATGATGCCACTTTTCTTTGAATTTTTAACCTAGTAGGGTTACAATATAAACTATATAGGGAATAGATTACACATATAGACTTATCTAGCTGGGTGTTATGAAGGATTGTGCATTATTGTCATTACTGTAAAAGCAGACCTTGCTTAGTCTATGGGAATGTGTGAAGATTTATATGAGGAAGTGGTATTTAAACTGAAATTGAAAGAATGAGTAGGAATAAGACCAGAATAAGGAAGTTCAGAGGAGGAAGTTTATTCTAGAAAGAGAGAGGGCAGATTTGAAAGCTCTGAGACCTACAGGAAATCTAATGTGGTCAAAGAATCAGAAAAGAAAGGAGAGAGTGGTGCCAGCTGGGGCTTGAGAGGCAGGATCATTCAGGTCTTTATAAGTCTAAACATAAATGGGAACATGGAAAAATTTAAGGAGTGTAGAGTCATAATTTTGTTTTAAAAAGACTCCTTGCAATATGTGTAATTTAAAGTGAATTTGAGGGGAGCAAGTGTAAAATAAGAAGACTAGATATGTGATTTCTGCATTAATTCTCATGAAAGTTGAAAGTGTGAAAATTTTGGAGGCAAAGAATTAGATGCGTTTAAGAAGTATTTAAGGAATAAAATTAAGAAATTTGGTCTTTAAATGAATGAATGTATAATTTATCATCCAAACTGGAAAAACTTGAGAATAAAAATTAATTATCAAGTCTCAGTTAAATAAGCATTAGCTGGGAGTCTTGGGTAAACCAGGACATACAGTCATCTCTGATCATAGGAGCTAGTGGAGAACAAGGAAAGACTAAATGTAAAACCACATCCCTTTTCAATATGTAAATTTCTGGCAGTAATTACCTTTGACCCTGGCCGATCTCAGGAGCCACATAAATTCTTGTGTTGCGTGTTAATTTATGGAATAGAACACATTAGATTCCAATAGCTTATTTTCCTGATACTTTTGCATCTCCTTGCTTAAACTTGGCCTCAAGGGTTTAATACTTCAGGACAAAAACGTGGTACTTCTAAGATTTTAGATGATATGAGCAAGCTCTTTTTTGTATAACATGTCTCTTAGCCCTTATTTTTGAAGTCTCTTTGGCTTTGTAATGGAGAAGAAATATGTGTCAAATGCATTAGTGATTCTTTTTCCTAGGTGTAACTGTCAGTCAGGGGTCAGATTAAGACCATTCAACTAGAGCAGTGACAACTATAGAATCTAGCCTTTAGCCAGCCTCCTCTCTAGAGATTTACTGAGAATTTCACTTAATTATATAGATTTACAAAGTGTTCCTGCCTTTGTATATTACCAACAATTAAATGTAGTCACCCTGTCATGCTAATACTTTACTGCTATGCCAAATATTTCTCTTGTCTTATCTCTCTCTCTGGCCTCCTATATATAATCACACTCGGCTAATTGTATTCAAAAACATTGTTCCTCTTATTCACTCTTCTGTTTCCAAGTAATTAAGTAATTTTAAAGAAATGACAGTTTTATTTTTGTGTTTGGTTTTTTTCAATAAATAGCTAATTCTAGCTATTTCTAGCAATCTTCTAGCTAATTCTCTTATTGTTGATACCATCAGTTTCTATGATTTAACTTTCTCTTACATCAACTGTATAATAATCTACTACCAGCATTTAAAAAAGAAAAGTTACTTTAAAAAAGAATAGATTTCACAGAATATATATTAGAGCCAAGTAACTGAAAATAATTTGAAGGGGAATGTGGTTTAGAAAGAAAGTGGCAATAACAGCCTTCAATCTGCCAGGGAAAATGCTAAATCTGATACACTGTAAAAGATCTCTAGTTAAGCAGCAGATGATTCAGTGACTTGATAATTTTGGAAGAGTCATATTTTCCCAAATTTGTATAAATAAACTTGGTATTTCTCTTATTATATACATATAGGAACATTTTCAGCTAACCCATGTTGTAATATAATTAGTATTAAAGTTCATTAAACTGTAAGGTCTTGATATTTATTCTAAATCATCAAGGAAAAATTCATGTATACATTTATTCACTTATTCAATATGTATTTTTTGACTGCCTTCCTTGAGTCAGAAATCATGTTAAGTGTTAAAGGAACAAAGGTGAGTAAGATACTCTCCTGACCCGCATAGGAACTTGCAGTCTAGTGTATTATAAACAAATAGGTACAGTTAAGTGTCGGGCATGTTCTAGTAGAATCTCTCAAGGGTACAAAGGTATGGCTGTTTTTATCCATATTATCAGAAAATAGCTGTATAGGGAAGCAGATTTGGACTTGAAATTCATACTGGGTATTTAAATAAAGCACTTCATCTCTTTTCTCTGCTAGGAAGATGTGTGTTCAGCATTTTGGGATCTGGTTTACACACATGGTTAAAAGTAACTCTGTGATCTCATGCAAGTCATTGAACTTTGAGTCTTAGATTTCTCTCTAAAATGAGAGCTGTGAATAGCTGCAGGATCTTTTTCTTGTGCTAAAAGTCTTATAATTCAATATTTAATGTCGTGTTCTACTTTGTAATACTAGAATGAGAAATATATGAACAGAGAGTTCTACCACTAAATCTTCAGCAGAATTTTTTTCCTGTGGTGAAATGGAATGACTATAAGTATTCTTTGAGCACAAAGAGAACATTCTGTGTCAGTATTTGTATCACCTATGACACTCATACTTTGCTTTTGACTCAAAAACAATTTCTCATCAAAAGTTTTCAAGACTGGCATTGTTAAAGCTGCATGCACAAGATGTTCTTAATACCTTTGCTTATATACATAATTAGGAGATTTGATACGATTTTTTGGCCAGAACACCAAACTATATTTAGAATGTGGACAATTCTTTTAGCCAGGAGATATGTGACAGAAAACTAGTGCCTTAGTAAGAACTTTAGTCCTTACTATTTTGACTATTTTTTGAATAAATCTTATTTATAGACATGGTTCTCTTATTAGCAGAGGTTTGGCTTGTGTTGGCTTTTTTTGATTTAAGAAACAAAAGGATATGGATTAGTGTAGAGAGGTGTTTAGCAGAGATAAATAGGGATGGTAATATTCTAAAGGAATTTAAACTTTCTGATTTCAGTGATAAATCCTAAAAAAGACAGACTAGCTTAATAGGCTTATTTATCAATTAACAGTAAATAAATAAGTAAAACTATGGCTTCTCCTCCCTAACTTGACTCCTCAAGCTTTCTGATATTCACCCTTGATGAAGGGACTTAACTAGCTGACCATTCGAAGTGGAAGATTTTTGTCTAGAGGGCAAAAATCTTTGGCTCCTTGTGAAGGTTCATGGTGGATAGCAAAGCGGTTTATACTTCATAAAGTCTTCTCACAACATGGAAAATGATAACATATTTTGCTAAACTAGCTGAAAGAACCTATATAAGTGACAAGACAAAATATTTTCTTTATAAACAGTGTTCTTTTGTAGCTGCAGTACAATTTTGATTTGGCTGCCAATAATACAGAGTAACTGCAATCCAAAGGATTCACAAACCCAGTTGCACATTTGTTGGAAACACATTTTTTTGGAAGAGCAAATTGTAATAATTAAGTAGGTGAGCCATACTGCTTTATCAAGCCAGCCCTACATAAAAATGGGTAAAATGAAGCCAGGACAAAATGAGTTTTCTCAGTGTACCCTATTGCTATTTTTGCAAATTACTTTTAAATTTCAGATTCAGGGTTTGTAGACTGATCCAACTTGAGCCTTCCGCTTGAAATTTATCAGGCAGTGTAAGGAAAGCATACTTAAGCATTAGGCTTTACAAAACAAGCAAAGAAAATAGCTGAATCCTAATTGACCTTCAGCAAGTTTTTTCTTTCTTTTCTGAGTCTGTGAATAGAGTTGAACTATCTACTTCTTTTTAAGACAGGTATTAGTCTCACAAAAAAGTCAGAATAGCCATCTTCTCAATGCATACATTGTTCATCCAACCCTTATAAGAAATTAAACAGGGAGTAATGAGAACAGGGAAGCAGGGATGACAAGAGAGAGAAACCAGGAGTTTCCTGACTGAACAGTGGTGTTAGGGTACATCTGCATTTTTTAAAATCACAGACTCATACATCATTTTTTTAAAAATAATTGAAAATTTTTGAAGCAGTTTTAGGTTTTATAAAAATTGAGCAGAAAGAACAGAGTTTTAGTGTTTTGCATTTTTCAAAAGACAAATAATGTCTGAATTTCTACTCAATAGAAACAAACTATCTTATATATAGTTTTCAAGGTATTCACTGCAAGAACCACATTTTTTTCTAAGTCATCTGTGTACAGTCTAACTGTGATATTTGCATTTTTTCTTTTTATGTTCCAATAGCAAAAAACAGTGATGTGTTGACCTAGAGCATAGGATGATACACTTGTGGTCAACGATGAAACTATAGTGTGTATTGCAAAAATACATTAAATTGTGGACCAATAGGCTATACAGTATAGGCTATACAGTTGTGAATAATCATGAGCTAATAATAGGAATGGTACAGTTATAGTAAATCATGGGCCTAAAGTATGGTCTGTATATTTGTAATTAATTATGAGCAAATTGTACTGCAGCTGTAATCAAATACTATGAAACAAGAAGCCAGAAAGAAGGGACTTAACATTTTATTGGGCACCTGGTTTGTGCCTGGAAATGTTTTGTGAACTTTACATTATATTTTATTTAGTTCTCACAGAAATACTATGAATCAGGTTTTATGATTCGTATAATGAAAAGATGGAAGCTAAAGGAGGTTAAACCTTTATAACTGATCACAGAACATTTTGCTATCCCCAACTTGGCTGTGAATTTTTTCTCTTCAGTGTGCAGTAGATAACCATTATTAATCAATGGTGATTGACACATAAGGTGTAATCTAATCTTAATCCCAGTGCATAAATTTTATTTCTTTGATAATTCCACACCTTCATCAAATATTTTTTCCCTTTTTGCAACATTACTTCAAACATCAGTGCTAGCTGGAGCAGGTCCTTATTTGGGTCTATGAATGCTTGATACTTGTTGTGCTATCCTAAATATTAGAAGATACATTACTACAATGTGCCCCTAAATACTCTCCAAAACCTGTCTCTTTGACTTGTGTAACAAATAATCAATTCTTCTTCTCAGTATCTTTTGAGCTTGTATGTAGGAAGGGACAGTCTTATAATGAAAGACCTAAGAAGAAAATACTTTTTCCTAATAGTTCTTTACACAGCCCTCAAAGCACATGCCAAAGTTAGCACTGACAGCAACATTTATTTTTGAGCTTGCTCTCCGTTCTATAACATGACCAGCAACATCTTCTTAAGGACTTACAGTGGCATAGGACTTCTTTGTGGGTATTAAAATGCAGTTTAATCCTTGAATAACACCTCATCCTCCTCAAATGAAAGTGGTAAATGAAAATATCTCCTGCCATAACAATAAACAAGAAATGTCACCGTCATCATGATTTCTGGCCTCCAAATGTGAATGAGGATTCTCAAAACTGTGATCCAGCAGGTGCCCCCACCCCTGTGGTGATTTTTGAGGAGCTCGGATTGGGGCAGTGAATGCTAGAAACAGCTACCTGCTACATCCTTAAGGTGAACAAGGAAATAAGATTTGGCCCCAAATAACTGAGGTGTATATGAATGGAATGAATTCAGTGAGCCCAGAGGCTTGCATCCTCCCATACAAAGAACACTAAATTTCTTAACTTGATATCTGATTTTTCTTACTGCACAAAAGTCTTTGATGTTCAGACTGCCAGTTCCCTTTGTTATAAAATTGTATATAGCCCGATCTCCCCTCCACCTCCTTGGAGCAGCTCAGAGCTACTGAGTCTCATGGGCTGAGAGTCCTAAACATTCCCATCAAATAAACTGTACTTTCAGGTTGTGACTAATTTTTCAGTCAACAAAAGTATAAGCTAAGTAACAGCATTTGTTATATAAATACCTCTTAAAGCCTCCTGAAATACACAATTAGTTAATATTATACTTGCATAGGACTGTGATTTCAAGATAATCATTCCTAGGCTCAACCATATGACATCCCTTAAAATCCATCTCTGATAAAAATTCTGGTGTCCTCATTGCTTTTAGAATCCATAGACCACAATATTTTCCTTCTTTTAATTATGTGTGCTTAGTCACTCAGTTGTGTCCAACTCTGCGACCCCATGGACTGTCGTCCACAAGGCTCCTCTGTCCTTGGGGTTCTCTAGGCAAGAATACTGGAGTGGGTTGCCATGCTCTCCTCCAGGGATCTTTCCAATCCAGGGATCTAACCCAGGTCTCTTGCCTTGCAGCTGGATTCTTTACTGACTGAGCCACAGGGAAGCCCAAGAATACTAGAGTGAGTAGCCTATCCCTCTCCAGAAATCTTCCCAACCCAGGAATCAAACCAGTGTTTCCTGCATTGCAGCTGGATTCTTTACCAGCTGAGCTACCAGGGAAGCCTGTAATTGTCATTTTATTTAAGCTCTTGTTTTAAGGAAGACACATTCTTGGGTGAGCTTACGTAATGGGATTTTTTTGCACTCACATATTGTTGTTGTTGAGTCACTCAGTTGTGCCCAAAAACATTACTTTAAAATGTGTCTTTTAAATAGCTGTAGCTTAAAAACCTTAACGTCAACATTGTCTTGAAGATTTTCTGTGCTTTCCTCTCTTATACTTAGATATTTTGGCTTAACAGATTTCATAGAGAGCCATTGTTAATTTTGTAGTGGGATAGAGAAAGGCTATTGATTTCTTCTTGTTTCATCATGTTCTCTACTAATGCCATCTTCTGTTGAAGATGAAGTTTCTCCAGCCACTGGTTGAATCCCAGCAACGCCTCATACATTATTGCATTAGATGTACAGCATAATATTGACCTATGCCATACATGAAATATTGATGATTTCCAATAAATTCACTAATGAGCACAGGTAGACATATTAATTTTTAATTTAAAATCAGAGAGTACAGAGTGAGCACCATGCTGCTTTGGCAGAACTGATCAATTAGGTTCTTTATACTAAGATCAGTTAGCTTCTTTTTCTTTAAGGGCATACAGTTATGAAAACTATGTCTCCCTTTATAATTTACTCATGGAATTCCATTGAAAGGTAAGAGTATGTCATAAACTTAAGTATAAGTCATTCTGAATGTTAAACATCACAGGCACCAATATAAATAGTCTAATAACCAGAGTGCTTAGAGAATAAACTTATTACATAATTTTATGATCAGCCTGAGTTCAAACAAAAACAACTAAATTTGATTCAGTTAACATTTATTTAGCACTATTTCTCAAGTACTCTGTTAAATAACTGTTGTATTCATCAAAGAATCTTTTTCTCTGACTCCACAGCAATTATATTGAGTGTTACTATTGTCTCCATTTTATAAATTAAGTTACTGAGACTGAGAAAGTATTTGTACACACAACTGTAAATGGTAGAATTTTAAATTTAACCTATGCTTTCTCATTCTGGGTCCATTCATTCACTCAAGAATATTTACTGAGTACCTATAACATGTTAGAGATGATGCCAGACCCTGGGTATACAATTATCAACATACAAGGTCCATCCCTCATGGGATTATAGCTCAATGGAAAAACCATATAAAAATAATTAAAAATAAAAATGGCAGAGAAAGACAAATACTGTATGATATCATTTATATGTTAAATCTAAAAAAGTCAGGCTCCTAGAAACAGAATAAAATGCTGGCTTCAATGGGTTGGAGGGTGAGGGAAGTAAGGAGATGTTGGTCAAAGGGTACAAACTTGCAATCAGAAGATGAATAAATTTTGGAGATCTAATGTACAGCATGATGTTTATAGTTAACAATATTATATACTTTCAAGTTCCTACAAGACTACATCATAAATGTTCTCACTATAGAAAAAAAAATGACAAATGTGTAAATTGATGGAGAAGTTATCTGATACTTTGGTGGTAGTCATATTGCAACTTGTAAGTGTATCGAATCAACACCTTGTATACCTTAAACTTATACAACATTGTATGTCAATTATATCTCAGTTAAAAATAGTTGTGTCACAAAATAAAACCAGTGATTATTAATTATGAAAATTGACCCAATATTTCTTTTGTTCACCTGCCCTTTATCTCTTTATTGTTCATATTTATTGGGAAGTTACTATATTGCAGGCACCATGTTATACTTTATGAGAGTTATTTGATTCAATCATCTCAACAACCCTAAGAGCCAAATGTTATAATTATTCCCTATATATTCATAAGGACATGGAGGATTAGAGAGGTAAAATAGTTTACCTGAGGGCATAATGTGGGAGCTGAGATTTGAACTTGCATCTGTTTGATTTGAAGACCCCTTTGGTCCACCACAATGCTATTCAGGAATTAGTAATTCATGACCATTTTTCTGGTATTATATATTCATGACTTTTATAATTTTTATTCTCTCCCTTTTCATTATTCATTTACCTCCTACCTCATTCATTAACTATCTGTTCCTTTTAGAAAAATTTTTGCTGACCTCTTCTCTAGTGCTATCCACTAAACTATAATGTATTTTACTTGGTATAGTGTATAGTATGGGCAAAATTAGAAATGGAAAAATATATATGTGATCAAAGTATGAAAGTGTCTGACACATACCCACGTGTCTGACTATGATACTTCAATTTGATGCTTTCTAACTGTTATGTAGGTACCTATCTACCTCTTATCACCTGTGCTTTTCTTTCCATATAATGCTTTTCTGCTTTCCCAGAACCTAAACTTCTCTACATTTATTTTTCTAAAATTATGTTCTCCATGTCTTTACAGTTTTTCATTAAGTGTATTTGTTATCCTGGAATAAATGATTCATGTTTAAAGTAACTACTGAATGTATCATTAGTAAGATAGTAAGGTTTCTTCCTATCTAGCCTACAAAAACTTGAAATAATGATCATGCATAATCTATAGCATAAATCTCTGAATTGAAATTGTATCCCACTCCATCTTCCCTGGTCCTCTGCATCTCTGAATTGAAATTGTATCCCACTCTATTTTCCCTGGCCCTCTGCTCTGTTGTTCTCTCAGTTCCTTTCCCATTTTCCTTCCTGCTACTTCTCCTGCTTTTATCATTTCTATTTCTCGTTAACATATGAATTATTTGCAAGATAAGCTAACCTTTGAAAAATACATTTTCACTCTGTTTTATATTTGATTGAAGTATGTGTGATAACAATTTTAATTGAGTTTCTCTCTGAGTAGGGGCAGTTTGTCTAGTTACATAAGTCACATGTCTGTTCATGAATTAGCAAACAACACCAGGACGAGTGAAGATCCTATCTTCCATCTTCTTTTCCTACCATCCTTGTGGCAGTATCTCCCTATCATACTTTAACACACTCTGTAAATTACTGTGAATTATTGTTGAAGTTTTTCCCAAGTTTTTCTTGGATTTGCATACATACATGAGACCAAGTAGAAGGATATGAATCAGTTCTCAGGACTACAGAGTTGAGGATGCTGCGACAGTGAGACAAATTTATGCTACACCTGAATATTCACTGAAATACACTAAGACTGAGAAGATAGTAAGTTAGAAGAGGTAATATTGGAAGGGAGAGTTAAGAGAAGTTAATATGACAGAAGTATGGGCCCACTTCTAGACTGAGACAGTCCAAGGAGTAGCATCAGATTGCCAGATGTTTAAAATTACTTTTCTCTTTTGAGAATGTCATAGATTTACATATCTGAAAAACAAAAGATATACCTATTGTCAAAGCAGCTTCTTAAATCTGTACATTATTCTACCTTTCTTTACCTTTAAAACAACATAATGTGGTTACTAAATTTAGGTTTCCACAATACACTTTTTTTTGAGATATATTTCAGAGTATTTTGGACACCTTAATCAGTGTTTTAAAAACTGCTAAGTTTCCCACTAAATACCTAAGTTGTAATTTTGGTAATCTCTGTTTCCTCATTTGTAAAAGGTGAGACTTGGACCATGTCATCTCTAGGGACCCTTAAGCTTTAATATTCTATGCGTATGTCTGCATAAAATTCAGATGATCATCTGTCTTTTTACTAAGCACAATGCCAAGCAATGGAAATTTAAAATAAGTTCTATAAGTCTGACAAATAGTTTTAATAACAATGCTAGGAAGCATTTTGCAAACAACAACAGCAACAAAAATGAAAACACAACTGGTATTACTCAAGGAGAACTCTTTGGATTTCTGCAATAGTATTATCTCTTTAATGTATGGTTTGTAGTTGCATTTCTTAGGAAGAAAATAACTGAAAAAACAATGGTCAGGGATATGAGCAGAAAGTAAAATTTAAATCTGGAAAACAATTTGTCCATGAAATTTAGTCCTGAGGGAAACACGGGTTTGAAATGAATTGCATACTATGTTTTAGTAGGTGCATAATTTTTCTGTGAAGTATTTTAATAAATACTCATAAATAGCATGACATGTTATTCTTCTTAATAATTACATATACCATGACTCCTTTGAAATATCTAGTTATTAACTTTGCTGCCATTGCCAAGGTCGTATATAATTATGCTGAAAATGTTCAGCAATGGCATTCACTTTTCTCATCTACCCAATTAAAGAAGAAACACTAGAAGTGTCTCTGAGGAACTTTTTATATCTCTGATACTCTATGCAAGTATTGAATTGAATATATGAGTCAATTCTAGTGGGCAGAAATTATTGTAGTACAAGATACTCAAAGATTATTTTGTCCTTGAAGGGACACTTTTTAAGAAATACTTTTTGAATTATGACAGTCTTGGATTTTCTAAATTAAAATTGAGGACCTTTCAGAAATTTGGAGTTGTTATTGGCCTATAAATTAATTCACTGCAGCACACCCACCTGTACATAAAATTCTTAATAAACCAATATGCAAAGGACTACCATTTCATCAAAATACTTTGGACATGTTTTATTCTTTAAGACTTACTGTTTGAAATTAAAATACTGGCAGTCCTTTTTCTCTCCTAAGTTTTACCTGTTTTTCTTGGCTGCAAATCAGCCTCAAGCCATCATTCCTCCCACTTGTTAGTCTTTCAGTAGCTGATGAAGTGTAGCTTGTAAGCCAGAAGGAAAATTATCCTGTTACTCTCATTTAGTGGCTGCAACCCTAGGATACCAGGACCAAGGTTAGGTATCCAGAGATAAAGAGTTTTATGAACATAAGAAAATAGGATAGTATATAGTTGGCATGCAATCGTAAGAAAACAAAAACTTGGAAAAATAAAAACAAAACTCTAAGTCTGTAGTTGCATGTAATGTTTTAGAAAAATTCCTGAAACTTTTTTCTTAATTGTGGGCATATACATTTTTACATATCCATCTGACTGAAATATTATGTATATAATCAATATGGCTAGAATATTGTATACAATAAGTAAATAAATAAGTGCCCTGGAGCCGTTTGCAAGAAAAGTGTGCATTGGTTGGAATTTCAAGCCATTAAACTCTTATCCATTCATTCAACACATGTTTATTGTATGTGTTGGTCACAGTTCTCGGCACTTTCGCTGCATTGGTAAACAGTAAAAACAGAACAAAATTATGTCCTTGCAAAGTTTATGTGTTAGTGAACCTAACCTAATTCAGTTTCCCATCTTAGGATTCTATATTACCAAGATAGATAGTGTTCTAGATGTAGAGAACAGCAGAAACAATGAATTGAAGACAGGAAAATATAGCAGAGCAAGTATGTAGTTCAGGTCAGTTCAATCATAAAGATAGGATGGGAAAGAAATGCAAGTGAAGGGTAGAAAGTGAATATCGGGATCCAAAATCGAAGGCGTCAAAAGAAGGGATGACATGCAAAGGCAAAACTAACTCTAACCAAAATATGTGGATCTAACTTTGGTTTTTGAAACATGAAATGATATGATCTTCTTAAATAAGATGAACATTAGTAGATATCAGTTCAGTTCAGGTCAGTCAGTCACCTCAGACTCTTTGCAACCCTGTGAACAGAAGCACACCAGGCTTCCCTGTCCATCACCAACTCCTGGACCTTGCTCAAACTCATGTCCATCGAGTCGGTGATGCCATCCAACCATCTCATCCTCTGTCGTCCCCTTCTCCTCCTGCCTTCAATCTTTCCCAGCATCAATGTCTTTTCCAATGAGTCAGTTCTTCACATCAGGTGGCCACAGTATTAGAGTTCCAGCTTCAGCATCAGTCCTTCCAATAAATATTCAGGACTGATTTCCTTTAGTATTGACTGGTTGGATCTCCTTGCAGTCCAAGGGACTCTCAAGAGTCTTCTCCAACATCACAATTCAAAAGCATCAATTCTTCGATAGAAACATGGAATAGAGTGGAGAGATATTGGAGGTAGAGGTACATGGTTAGGAGACTATTGAAGTAGCCCAAGTGAGAGATTTAAAGGGCTGGTTTTTGGTGAGAAGGAAGTGGCTAGAAAGGAAGGCCTGAGTGGAAGGGACAGTTAATAATGGAATTGATAAGAGTCGATAACAGACTGGACCAAGAAATGAAAAAGCAATCAAAGCTGTTTCGATCTCAGATAACAGAAAGAACTGTAATGTTACTAACAATAATGAGTAGAATATATTTCTGTGTGGTAAATGTACCAAAGGTAGATGGATAGACAGATAGATTTTCTTTCACTTCAGATATGCTGAGTTACCAAAGTGAAGATAGAAATGTAGGATTAGAGCTCAAAGATGACTGAATCCTTAGTTACTGGGTTATTTGGTGGGATATAAAATTCAAATGTCTGACACCTCTATATATCTGTCCTTGGAAAATACAGAGAAATATGTATGTAGTGTCCTTTGTTTACATAATGCTTTGCCATATGTTACTTGAGAGTCACAATATACTAAGTAATGTTATATAAGAGCACCTCAGGGCTGCCTCTGGTTGGAAGGAGTGCTAAGGGACTTTTCCTCCCTAGTAAACACACCATTTTACTTCAACTTTGCTAAAAATTAATGGGAAAGCACCTGAAGATGATTTCATTCACACTTTTTATAAGATTGAGACTACACCAGTTGTCTCTTGGTGCCCTTGGATCAGGCACCTATCGTGTACTGTGTTTTCATGATGTGCCTTTAAGTTATAAGGCACAAGTAGCTGTCAATTTTCAGGTTTAAAATATATGAATACCTTAAGTGATAAAGATAGAGCAATATTGGTTTATTTAGTTTTCAAATTTAATTCATTTTCATATTGTTTACACTGAGTCATACGTTTTTCCAAGGTTGCAAGTGAGTGATATGCTCAGCAGGCCTGGGTGATAAGATTCAGAGTGTGGAGAACAGTGATAAGGGAGCAGTGTGTCAATGCCAGCATCAAAGAGCCACTTCCTGGGAAAAGTGGGAAGGCCATCAGCAGAGTCAAGTTCATGGCTGAGTGACCTATGCAATCACACATGATTCCATGTTCAAAATTATTCTTGTACTTGGTTTAATGCTCCACTGTCCCTGAGCAGAGTATTAAACAAGAGCCCACATATTTTCATTTTGCAGAAGTTACTTATGCAAGTTAGGTACTGATCATCTGTATACCACTTCTGGAGTCTGCCATACTTGTGTCTTAGTTCCTTTGTCTCTCCTTTTCACCTAGCTTGTTTCTACTCATCCCTGTGAGTTTCCTCGTGTCTCCTCTCTGCGTTATGGTTTACACTTAGGGCTCTGCTGCCTTTTTCATGTGTGTCTTCTGTACTTTCCCATAGTTTTTGGTTTTTATCTTGCTTGTCACATTCTCACTCCCCAAGAAAGATTATATGCTTGGGAATACTAGGCGCTATATCCAAAAAGGACAGTTTTATCTGTTTGGAATTACAAGAACAAATTCTATAGTTTATAACCTTTCCAAGGCCTTTGGAAAATCTTTGAGACTTGAAAAAAAAGAAAAGGACATATTGCTCCAAAATAGAGAAAGCTTCAATATCAAAACAATCAAATAAAATATCTAAATCATAAATAGTTAAATTTACTATTTATAACAAATTCATGTTTCTCATTTCTGAAAAATTCCTAAAGAGGCATATTGATGTTGAAAAGCATAGACAGTTGTAAATTAAGTTTTTGACTTTTAGACAAATAAAATTATTTTTAAATTCTTTACTTGCATACATTTTCATACAGTTTATATGATAAGGGGTGGTAGGCTACCCAAAAGAATAATGAGCTTAAGTAGCTAAAATGATCTGGTATCGTGTATAGAAAACTATTCTTGGACAATCTTATGATGGGCCATGTCATAGAGTTGTAGCTTCACTGGGATCCAAGTTGTGGATGTATATAATTGAATTGTATTTCCATCCCTGGTAGAGTTGTTTGTAGTTAAGTTTCTCTATGATGCAAAGCATGGTATGATCATGACATTGAAAACTTCACAGCTTGACCAGTCCAGCTTTCCCATTTACAAATTAATTCTAAATTGTTATTTGCTGCTTCAAAATAACAAAGTAATGTGGCTCATGCCCTCAATCCTATCTAACTCTTTGCAACACCATGAACTGTAACCCACCAGACTCCGCTGTCCATGGAATTTTCCAGGTAAGAATACTGGAGTGGGTTGCTCTTTCCTATTCCAGGGAATCTTCCTGACCCAAGAACTGAACACATGTCTCTTGTGTCTCCTGTATTAGCAGGCAGATTCTTTACCACTGAGCCACCTAGGAAGCCCAAGTAAATGTACTATTAAGTACTTAATTCTTAACTCTTAATACATTGTAGATTTTTTTGTTTTATTTTTGTGCATTGTGTGAAATGTTCTTTATAGATGTTTGCAACAAAATATTTTAGATATTCTGAACTATGCTTCTGCTGGAAAGCAATTAAAAACTGATGGATAATATATTTTTTAAAGTATTTTGACATCCTATACTGAGTTATGAGTTGGTAAAATAAATATAATAGTAAGAAAATAATCCTTAGAAACTATTGATGTCCTTCAGCCAAAGATCTCTAAGAAAACATCTGGAGTTAAGGCAGTTGGAATTTATTACTCATTGTGTTGAGGGAAAATTCTTACCACAAGGAACAATGGCATATCTTAGTAAAAGGATGTCAGAAACAAGCTACTGTAAAGATTTTGGCTTTGGTTAGGTATTTTGAGTAAGGGTCAAAGGAAACAAGGTAGACCAGTTCTGTGATTGGGTATCTCAATAAATGTTACCTAGAAAGAGAGGGGAGACTAGAATGAGGATAAAGAGGTTGTTGGTAGAGAAGTATCATTCACTTGTTTTAGCCAGGAGGGTAACACAGTATTTGTTGATATAAACTGAATTCTTCAATGTTCAGTTTATTCATGTTTTACTCATATCACTGGTTTTCTCAGTCCTTCAATCTTTTTTTCCTGTTTGGATAAGTAATATGAAAAATTATGAAAGCAGTAACTTCCCTAGAGTTTGAACATGTTGTTTTTATGGACTTTAAAAGAGTGATCTTGAAATTAACAAAATTCCTGTCCAGGGAACATAAGAACAGAACCTTTTATTCTTTGTTAAAATGTTTTATAAAACGGTTTGTTATTACAAAATGTTTGTTTTGGTAATCTGCATTTTCTGACAATACTAATTAGGAAAGCATCAAGATACAACACCTTCCTGAAACAGTACTTAAAGCTTAATGACTTCTGCTAACAATAAAAGCCATATAAATATCATGGTTTGAAATTAAAACTTAGGACTTTTATAATATCAGTTTATCAGAAATTTACTCATTATTTATTCATTTATTTACTACCTTATTTTATACATTTACTCAATATCTATTTTAAAATATTTAGAGTGGTAAGTTCAAAGCTAAAACATACTGAAAACACCTTTAAATTTACAGTGAAACTTTCAGTGAAGGGAAAAGCCATTTATTTTTCTCATTTAGATTTGAAAATGAGTCAAATACCACAGACTTAATGATATGCAGTGGCAGACTTTTCTGCAAATTTTTTTTTTTTTCTGAAATGAGGCTATTTTGTGTGTGTGTAATATTATTTCATATACGACTCTTTGCGACCCCGTGGACTGTAGCCTACCAGGCTACTACGTCTATGGAATTCTCCAGGCAAGAATACTAGAGTGGGTTGCCATTTCCTTCTCCAGGGGATCTTCCCGACCCAGGGATTGAACCCCGGTATTCTGCATTGCAGGCAGACGCTTTACCCTCTGAGCCACCAAGGAAGGTCTATTATTATTATTATATTATTTTAAAATTATTTCTGTATCAGTTGTTAAAAGCACCTCATTATGAAAGAGATTTAATGTGTATTTTAGTTCAGTTCAGTCGCTCAGTCGTGTCCGACTGTTTGCGACCCCATGAATCGCAGCACGCCAGGCCTCCCTGTCCATCACCAACTCCCAGAGTTTACCCAAACTCATGTCCATTGAGTCAGTGATGCCATCCAACCATCTCGTCCTCTGTCGTCCCCTCCTCCTCCTGCCCCCAATCCTTCCCAGCATTAGGGTCTTTTCCAATGAGTCAACTCTTCACATGAGGTGGCCAAAGTATTGGAGTTTCAGCTTCCACATCAGTCCTTCCAATGAACACCCAGGACTGATCTCCTTTAGGATGAACTGGCTGGATCTCCTTGCAGTCCAAGGGACTCTCAAGAGTCTTCTCCAATACCACAGTTCAAAAGCATCAATTCTTCAGTGCTCAGCTTTCTTCACCGTCCAACTCTTACATCCATACATGACCACCAGAAAAACCATAGCCTTGACTAGACGGACCTTTGTTGACAAAGTAATGTCTCTACTTTTAAATGCTATCTAGGTTGGTCATAACCTTCCTTCCAAGGAGTAAGCGTCTTTTAATTTCATGGCTGCAATCACCATCAGCAGTGATTTTGGAGCCCCCAAAAAATAAAGTCTGACACTGTTTCCACTGTTTCCCCATCTATTTCCCATGAAGTGATGGGACCAGATGCCATGATCTTAGTTTTCTGAACGTTGAGCTTTAAGCCAACTTTTTCACTCTCCTCTTTCACTTTCATCAAGAGGCTCTTTAGTTCTTCTTCACTTTCTGCCATAAGGGTGATGTCATCTGCTTTTCTGAGGCTATTGATATTTCTCCCAGCAATCTTGATTCCAGCTTGTGTTTCTTCCAGCCCAGCGTTTCTCATGATGTACACTGCATATAAGTTAAATAAGCAGGGTGACAATATACAGCCTTGACGGACTCCTTTTCCTATTTGGAACCAGTCTGTTGTTCCATGTTCAGTTCTAACTGTTGCTTCCTGACCTGCATACAGGTTTCTCAGGAGACAGGTCAGATGGTCTGGTATTCCCATCTCTTTCAGAATTTTCCAGTTTATTGTGATCCCACAGTCAAAGGCTTTGGCATAGTCAATAAAGCAGAAATAGATGTTTTTCTGGAACTCTCTTGCTTTTTCAATGATCCAGCAGATATTGGCAATTTGATCTCTGGTTCCTCTGCCTTTTCTAAAACCAGCTTGAACATCTGGAAGTTCACGGTTCAAGTATTGCTGAAGCCTGGCGTGGAGAATTTGGAGCATTATTTTACTAGCATGTGAGATGAGTGCAATTGTGCGGTAGTTTGAGCATTCTTTGGCATTGCCTTTCTTTGGGATTGGAATGAAAACTGACCTTTTCCAGTCCTGTGGCCACTGCTGAGTTTTCCAGATTTGCTGGCATATTGAGTTCAGCACTTTCACAGCATCATCTTTGAGGATTTGAAATAGCTCAACTGGAATTCCATCACTTCCACTAGCTTTGTTCATAATGATGCCTTCTAAGGCCTGCTTGACTTCACATTCCAGGATGTCTGGCTCTAGGTGAGTGATCACACCATTGTGATTATCTGGGTCGTGAAGATCTTTTTTGTACAGTCTTCTGTGTATTCTTGCCACCTCTTCTTACTATCTTCTGCTTCTGTTAGGTCCGTACCATTTCTGTCCTTTATTGAGCCCATCTTTGCATGAAATGTTCCTTTGGTATCTCTAATTTTCTTGAAGAGATCTCTAGTCTTTCCCATTCTGTTGTTTTCCTCTATTTCTTTGCATTGATCGCTGAGGAAGGCTTTCTTATCTCTCCTTGCTATTCTTTGGAACTCTGCATTCAGATGGGAATATCTTTCCTTTTCTCCTTTGCTTTTCGCTTCTCTTCTCTTCCCAGCTATCTGTAAGGCCTCCTCAGACAGCCATTTTGCTTTTTTGCATTTCTTTTCCATAGGGATGGTCTTGATCCCTGTCTCCTGTACAGTATCACGAACCTCTGTCCATAGTTCATCAGGCACTTTGTCTATGAGATCTAGTCCCTTAAATCTATTTGTCACTTCCACTGTATAATCATAAGGGATTTGATTTAGGTCATACCTGAATGGTCTAGTGGTTTTCCCTACTTTCTTCAATTTCAGTCTGAATTTGGCAATAAGGAGTTCATGATCTGAGCCACAGTCAGCTCCTGGTCTTGTTTTTGCTGACTGCATAGAGCTTCCTCATCGTTGGCTGCAAAGAATATAATCAGTCTGATTTCGGTGTTGAACATCTGGTGATGTCCATGTGTAGAGTCTTCTCTTGTGTTGTTGGAAGAGGGTGTTTACTATGACCAATGCGTTCTCTTGACAAAACTCTATTAGCCTTTGCCCTGCTTCATTCTGTACTCCAAGGCCAAATTTGCCTGTTACGCCAGGTGTTTCCTGACTTCCTACTTTTGCATTCCAGTCCCCTATAATGAAAAGGACATCTTTTTTGGGTGTTAGTTCTAAAAGGTCTTGTAGGTCTTCATAGAACTGTTCAAGTTCAGCTTCTTCAGCATTACTGGTTGGGGCATAGACTTGAATTACTGTAATATTGAATGGTTTGCCTTGGAAATGAACAGAGATCATTCTGTCGTTTTTCATTCTGTTGTTTTTGTGTATTTTAAGATTTTACCTATTTTACATATGTTATTCAAAGTTTTCCACTGCTCCTGTAGTATGCACAATTGCCATCCCTACTCACCACATGCAGAATTAGCAATGACCCCTAAGGTGTGAAAATGGTATTCAAATATTATTTATGTAATTAATTTCATTAGAGGCCATTATAATACAGGGTAATTTGAATAATTGATAGTGGTGCTAGAAAATAATGTAATAAAGTGTGTAATTCTAGTCTTATTTAAGTGGCATATGAAAATCTTTTATAGGCTAATGTATTTATTTTATAGTACTGTGTACTTTTATCAATAAGTTCATTAGCCCTTTATAGAACTGTCCCTAATTTCACAATTTTATGAAACATATATGATTATATGTATATTTTACATTCATGTATACATATTTGTATAAAAGCCTTTTTACCCTTTGTTAAAGTCTAATATGGCTTATTTCCTTCACATTTCATTATTGTTAGGTCAATGCATAAAGAACTATGCTGTATTATTATTTTATACTTTACTATTTTATTATAAAATTATTTTATTGTAAAATTTAGGATTCCCTTTTGTGTAGAAATGGTGTTTATCATTTATATATCTTCCTTGCTTTTCTTCATTTCAATGAACATAATTTAGCACATTGTTCACATTATATCTTAATTCACAGTATTTTATTGTAGAATGAATGCACATCTTCTTCAATGGTTTGATTGACATAACCTAAAATATGTTAAAAAATTATATGGCATCTGATAATGTGCTTTGCTGGCTAATATAATTACTGTTGTTACAGAATAGCTTGATATCTGTTATAAATTCATCAATAAGATAATCTTATTATCTTTTTACTTCTGTTCCTGAGTGGGGAAATGTAAGCATATCCTTATTTTTTTATATATTCATTCAAAATGAACATAAAACTATAAAATTGTTTTAATTTTAAAAAGTAAATGAAATTGCTTTTTCCCCCTACAATCTAGATAGAAGGCCTCAGCTCCCATTTCATGAAACACAATTGGTTATTATGAAATATGCTTAATTTACTAAATACCTTTTTCTTGAGGCCTTATATTTCTTTCTCAAGTAATTAAGTTTTAGAACATATTTGGTTCTGAGTTTTTATGCTAATCAGAATTAGTACCTTTATTTTTCTCCCATGATGACTTGAATCACATCATGCAGTAGAAACAGTGATTTGGGTAGAACTGTGTTCTTTTCTCAATTCTAAATCTTTCTAGATTTGTGCTTTTGAACAAATATTGGGAACTCTTCAAGATTTGATTACCTCATATATAAAAACAGGAACTGCACTACTTATTCTTTAGAATGCTTTCAGGCATTTCTTATGTTGTAAGTATTCTTACTTTTGTAGATACCATATATGTTTGTTAGGGCTCACATAACAAAGTACCAGAGACTGAGTGGCTTAAACAATAGAAATTTTTTTTCACAGTTCTGGAGACTAGAATGCAAAGTATCCACAATATACAGAGAATGTTTACAATTTAATAATAATAAAAACAAATTTATTTCAAAATTTAGCACAAGATCTTAACAGGTGATTTATTGAGGAAGATAAATTAATGACCAATTAGCTCATGAAAGCATGCTATACATCATTAGCCATTATGGAAATGCAAATTCAAATCACAGTGAAATACCACAACATACCCATCAGAATTGCTAAAATCAAAAAAGGAACAAACTGATATATGAATTGTTGGCAAGGATGTGAAGCAACTGGAACTCTTGGATTTAACAATTAGTAGTGTAGAATAGAATGACAACTTTGAAAAAGTTTGATGGTTTCTCATAAGTTTTGCATTCATTACCCTATGACCTGAAATACTATTCCTAGTTATTTACTCAAGAAAACAGGAGTCCAAAAAGGTTTATAGCTGAATGGTCATAGAAATGTTGTTCATAAT
Source organism: Okapia johnstoni (assembly GCA_024291935.2). Lineage (NCBI taxonomy): Eukaryota > Metazoa > Chordata > Mammalia > Artiodactyla > Giraffidae > Okapia > Okapia johnstoni. Next base: position 71,141,445 of record CM044312.1, on the reverse strand, counting down.
ATCCCCCAAATAGAAAAATCCAAATATGTATCACTATGATAATGGATATATAGATTGTATATATTTATGCAGTGAAATATTTATCAGCAACACATAGATGAACTTCAAAACATTATACTCAGAGAACAAAGCTATTCACAAGAGGCTTTTCCTGTATGTTTTCATTTACATGAAAGGACAAAATTTTCAGTTTCCTTAAGAGTAACAATATATATTAAAAGGACATCAAAGAGAGGGCATATCTATAGATAAAATATAGTTTTAAGAGACATATCAATCACATGCAATGTGTGGAATTTATTTTGTGATTCAAGCAAACTATCTATTTAAAAGTTCTGAAATAACAGTGTAAATAAATGAATTTATTTATAAAATAACATTTTACTATTTTATGGTCAAACTAAAATTGATCATTGACAGAAATTTTTAACTATATGAAGGCTTTATCATACTTTCTCAGTGTAATATTAGTGTTGTAATTGTTTTTTTTTTCTTGCTTTGTTTTGTTTTTTTGTTTTAATTTTATTTTAATTGGAGGCTAATTACTTTACAATATTGTGGTGCTTTTTGCCATACATTCACATGAATCAGCCATGAGTGTACATGTGCCCTCATCCTGACCCTCCCTTCCACCTCCCTCCTCCTCCCATCCCTCAGGGTCATCGCAGTGCATCAGCCCTGAGCACCCTGTCTCATGCATTGAACCTCGACTGGCGATCTATTTCACATATGATAATATATGAGTTTCAATGCTATTCTCTCAAATCATTCCACCCTCACCTTCTCCCACAGAGTCCAAAAGTCTGTTCTTTACATCTGTGTTTCTTTTGCTGTCTCGCATATAGGGTCATCGTTACCATCTTTCTAAATTCCATATATATGCATTAGTATACTATATTGGTGTTTTTCTTTCTGACTTACTTCACCCTGTATAATAGGCTCCAGTTTCATCCACCTCATTAGTACTGATTCAAATGCATGATTTTTAATAGCTGAGTAATATTCAATTGTGTATATGTACCACAGCTTTCTTATCCATTTGTCTGCGATGGACATCTAGGTTGCTTCCATGTCCTGGCTATTGTAAACATTGCTGCAGTGAACATTGCAGTACACATGTCTCTTTCAATTCTGGTTTCCTCATTGTGTATGACCAGCAATGGGATTGCTGGGTCATATGGCCATTCTATTTCCAGTTTTTTTTTTTTTTTTAACTTTGGAAAGGCTTTTATATATTTTTTTAATTTATTTATTTTAGGTGGAGGCTAATTACTTTACAATATTATAGTGGTTTTTGCCATACATTGATATGAATCAGCCATGGGTTTACATGTGTTCCCTATCCTGAACCCCACTCGCAACTCCCCCGCCATCCCATCCCTCTGGGTCATACAAGTGCACCAGCCATGAATACCCTGTCCCATGCATCGAACCTGGACTGGTGATCTGTTTCACATATGATAATATACACGTTCAATTCTATCCTCTCAGGTCATCCCACCCTTGCCTTCTCCCACAGAGTCCAAAAGACTGTTCTATACATCTGTGTCTCTATTTCTGTCTCGCCTATAGGGTCATCGTTACCATCTTTCTAAATTCCATATATATGTGTTAATATACTGTATTGGTGTTTTTCTTTCTGGCTTATTTCACTCTGTATAATAGGCTCCAGTTTCATCCACCTCATTAGAACTGATTCAAATGAATTCTTTTTTAATGACTGAATAATATTCCATTGTGTATATGTACCACCGATTTCTCATCCATTCATCTGCGATGGACATCTAGGTTGCTTCCATGTCCTGGCTATTGTAAACATTGCTGCGATGAACATTGCGATACAGGTGTCTCTTTCAATTCTGGTTTCCTCAGTGTGTATGTCCAACAGTGGGATTGCTGGGTCATATGGCAGTTCTATTTCCAGTTTTTTAAGGAATCTCCACACTGTTCTCCATAGTGGCTGTACTAGTTTGCATTCCCACCAACAGTGTAAGAGGGTTCCCTTTTTCCCACATCCTCTCCAACATTTATTGCTTGTAGACTTTTGGATAGCAGCCATTCTGACTGGTGTGAAATGGTACCTCATTGTGGTTTTGATTTGCATTTCTCTGATAATGAGTGATGTTGAGCATCTTTTCATGTGTTTGTTAGCTATCTGTATGTCTTCTTTGGAGAACTGTCTGTTTAGTTCTTTGGCCCATTTTTTGACCGGGTCATTTATTCTTCTGGAATTGAGCTGCAGGAGTTGCTTGTACATTTTTGAGATTAATTCTTTGCCAGTTGCTTGTTTGCTATTATTTTCTCCCAATCTGAAGGTTGTCTTTTCACTTTGCTTACAGTTTCCTTCTTTGTGCAAAAGCTTTTAAGTTTTATTAGGTCCCATTTGTTTATTTTTGCTTTTATTACCATTACTCTGGGAGGTTGGTCATAGAGGATCCTGCTGTGATTTATGTCGGGGAGTGTTTTGCCTATGTTTTCCTCTAGGAGTTTTATAGTTTCTGGTCTTACGTTTAGATCTTTAATCTATTTTGAGTTTATTTTTGTGTATGGTGTTAGAAAGTGTTCTAGTTTCATTCTTTTACATGTGATTGACCAGTTTTCATAGCACCATTTTTTAACGAGATTGTCTTTTCTCCATTGTATATAATTGCCTCCTTTCTCAAAGATAAGGTGTCCATAGGTGCATGGATTTATCTCTGGGCTTTCTATTTTGTTCCATTGATCTATGTTTCTGTCTTTGTGCTAGTGCCATACTGTCTTGATATCTGTAGCTTTGTAGTATAATCTGAAGTCAGGCAGGTTGATTCCTCCAGTTCCATTCTTCTTTCTCAAGATTGCTTTGGCTATTCAAGGTTTTTTGTATTTCCATACAAAATGTGAAATTATTTATTCTAGTTCTCTGAAAAATACTGTTGGTAGCTTGATAGGGATTGCTTTGAATCTATAGATTGCTTTGGGTAGTATACTCATTTTCACTATATTGATTCTTCTGATCCATGAACATGGTATATTTCTCCATCTATTTGTGTCCTCTTTGATTTCTTTCGTCAGTGTTTTATAGTTTTCTATATATAGGCCTTTTGTTTCTTTAGGTAGATTTATTCCTAAGTATTTTATTCTTTTCGTTGCAATGGTGAATAGAATTGTTTCCTTAATTTCTCTTTCTGTTTTCTCATTGTTAGTGTCTAGGAATGCAAGGGATTTATGCAAGGGATTTAATTTTGTATCCTGCAGCTTTACTATATTCATTGATTAGCTCTAGTAATTTTCTAGTGGAGTCTTTAGGGTTTTCTATGTAGAGGATCATGTCATCTGCAAACAGTCAGAGTTTTACTTCCTCTTTTCCAATCTGGATTCCTTTTATTCCTTTTTCTTCTCTGATTGCTGTGGCTAAAACTGCCAAAACTATGTTGAATAGTAGTGGTGAGAGTGGGCATCCTTCTCTTGTTCCTGACTTTAGGGGAAATTCTTTCAATTTTTCACCATTGAGGATAATGTTTGCTGTGGGTTTATCATATGTGGCTTTTATTATGTTGAGGTATGTTCCTTCTGTGCCTGCTTTCTGGAAGTTTTTTATCATAAATTGATATTGAATTTTTTCAAAGGCTTTCTCTGCATCTATTGATATAATCATATGTTTTTTATCTTTCAATTTGTTAACATAGTGGATCACATTGATTGTTTGCGAATGTTGAAGAATCCTTGCATCCCTGGGATAAAGCCCACTTAGACATGATGTGTGATCTTTTTAATATGTTGTTGGATTCTGTTTTCTAGATTTTATTAAGGACTTTTTCATCTATGTTCATCAGTGATATTGGCCTGTAGTTTTTGTGTGTGTGTGTGGCATCTTTTTCTGGTTTTGTTATTAGGGTGATGGTGGCCTCATAGAATGAGTTTGGTTGTTTAACTTCCTCTGCAATTTTCTGGAAGAGTTTGAGTAGGATAGGTCTTAGCCTTCTCTAACTTTTTGGTAGTATTGGGCTGTGAAGCCGTCTGGTCCTTAGCTTTTGTTTGTTGGAAGATTTCTGATGACAGTTTTGATTTCTGTGCTTGTGATGGGTCTGTTAAGATTTTCTATTTCTTTCTCGTTCAGTTTTGGAAAGTTATACTTTTCTAAGGATTTGTCCATTTCTTCCAAGTTGTCCATTTTATTTGCATATAGTTGCTGATAGTGGCCAGAGAAGGAAATGGCCACCCGCTCCAGTACTCTTGCCTGGAAAATCCCACGGACGGAGTAGCCTGGTAGGCCACAATCCATGGAGTCGCTGAGAGTCGGACACGACTGAGCGACTTCACTTTCTCTTTTCACTTTTGTGCATTGGAGAAGGCAATGGCAACCCATTGCAGTGGTCTTTCCTGGAGAATCCCAGGGACGGGGGAGCCTGGTGGGCTGCCTTCTATGGGGTCGCACAGAGTCAGACACGACTGAAGCAACTTAGCAGCAGCAGCAGCTGATAGTAGTCTCTTACGATCTTTTGTATTTCTGTGTTCTCTGTTGTGATTTCTCCATTTTCATTTCTAGTTTTCTTGATTTGATTCTTCTCCCTTTGTTTCTTAATGAGTCTGACTAATGGTTTGTCTATTTTATTTATCTTCTCAAAGAACCAGCTTTTAGCTTTGTTGATTTTGTCTATGATCTCCTTTGTTTCTTTTGCATTTATTTCTGCCCTAATTGTTATGATTCTTTCCTTCTACTAACTCTGGTGTGCCTCATTTCTTCTTTTTCTAGTTGCTTTAGGTGTAGAGTTAGGTTGTTTATTTGATTCCTCTCCTGTTTCTTGAGTAGGCTTGTATTGCTATGAACCTTCCCACTTAGCAGTGCTTTTACTGAATCCCATGTTTTGGGTTGTTGTGTTTTCATTTTCATTCTTTTCTATGCATATTTTGATTTCTTTTTTTTTTATTTCTTCTGTGATTTGTTAGTTATTCAGAAGCATGTTGTTTAGACTCCATATGTTTGTATTTTTAATACTTTTTTTTTCCTATAGTTGACATCTAATCTTACCGCATTGTGATCAGAAAAGACGCTTGAGATGATTTCAATTTTTTTGAATTTACCAAGGCTAGAATTATGGCCCAGGATGTGATCTGTCCCGGAGAATGTTCCGTGTGCACTTGAGAAAAAGGTGAAATTCCTTGTTTGCGGGTGAAATGTCCTATAGATATCAATTAGGTCTAACTGGTCCATTGCATCATTTAAAGTTTGTGTTTCCTTGCTAATTTTCTGTTTAGTTGATCTATCCATAGGTGTGAGTTGGGTATTAAAGTCTCCCCTATTATTGTGTTACTGTTAATTTCCCTTTTCATACTTGTCAGCTTTTGCCTTACATGTTGCGGTGCTCCCATGTTGGGTGCATATGTATTTATAATTGTTACATCTTCTTGGATTGATCCTTCGATCATTATTTAGTGTTCTTCTTTGTCTCTTTTCACGGCCTTTATTTCAAAGTCCGTTTTATGTGATATGAGTATTTCTACTCCTGCTTTCTTTTGGTCTCAATTTGCATGAAATATCTTTTTCCAGCCCTTCACTTTCAGTCTGTATGTGTCCCTTGTTTTGAGATGGGTCTCTTATATACAGCATATATAGGGGTCTTGTTTTTGTATCCATTCAGCCAGTCTTTGTCTTTTGGTTAGGGCATTCAACCTATTTACATTTAAGGTAATTATTGATAAGTATGATCCCATTGCCATTTACTTTGTTGTTTTGGGTTCGCGTTTATAAACCTTATCTGTGTTTCCTGTCTAAAGAAGATCCTTTAGTATTTGTTGAAGAGCTGGTATGGTGTGCTGAATTCTCTGAGCCTTTTCTTGTCTGTAAAGCTTTTGATTTCTCCTTCATATTTGAATGAGACCCTTGCTGGGTATCGTAATCTGGGCTGTAGGTTTTTCTTTTTCATCAATTTAAGTATGTCCTGCCATTCCCTTCTGGCTTGAAGAGTTCCTATTGAAAAATCAGCTGTTATCCTTATGGGGATCCCCTTGTGAGTTATTTGTTGTTTTTCCCTTGCTGCTTTTAATATTTGCTGTTTGTGTTTGATCTTCATTAATTTGATTAATATGTGTCTCATGGTGTTTCACCTTGGGTTTATCCTGTTTGGGACTCTCTGGGTTTCTTGGACTTGGGTAGCTATTTCCTTCCCCATTTTAGGGAAGTATTCAACTATTGTCTCCTCAAGTATTTTCTCATGGCCTTTCTTTTTTTCTTCTTCTTCTGAGACTCCTATGATTCGAATGTTGGGACGTTTAACATTGTCCACGATGTCTCTGAGGTTGTCCTCATTTCTTTTAATTCATTTTTCTTTTTTCCTCTCTGCTTCATTTGTAATTGTTTTTGAAAAGCCAGTCATTTTAAGTGGAACTGGGAAGCAGCCCTGATCTGCTCATAATCACAGAATTCTTTCCTTATTTAGGGGACAGTAGTCTAAAACAACAGTGGTGCATGAAGTCTAGAAACGTATCAAGAACCGTGGTTCAATGTTAACTTTGGCCAAGTTCAAGGATTGGGGCTGTGGGTGTGGCAGGAAGAATAAATATATCAGTTCCATAGGGTAACATTCCCAAACATGCACACCTAACACACATCCCTACAAGATACTCTACAAAAAATTGGGATTTAGTGACCGCTAGACCTGACCATGACTATAACTAGGGCCATTGTAACTCTGAAATAAAGAAAACTTTAATTTTTTTTACCCAGTGATTCTCAAATTTATTTGACCACAGAATACTTTTTTTTTTCCACATCTTAGTGATTAATTTCTTGTGGAACAAACTTGGGGAAACTGTTTTAGATATTGTATTACTCTCAATATATATAGAGAAGAAAATGCTTTGCTTGTTCTTGTCTTTCTGTCAATAAGTCATAGTTGGCTGGATTTCTAGCTCTAGCCACATGTCAACACAAATTTTAAGTCAGAATTTATAATTTTATCTTGGATTATGGATGTTTAATCTTAACCTGCCACTGAAAACCTGTATGAATGAAAGACAGTCATTTTGTCTACAAAGTGAACAAGACATAATATTAATTTTGTAATTTTTATATCTGACTCTCTAAAACTGCTCACTTTGTTAAAACTAAATCTTTAGACTTGAATTTTTGATGGGCACTCATAAATGTTTAAATTTACTGCTGGAGGTCATCTCATTCATTATTTGGTTTGTAATTCCTTTGTTCTCTTTCAGTTCATCTACTTTATCTATCTTTACTCTGTTATGCCCTTCATTTCCTGGAATCAGGCTTTGTTTTGTGCATTGGGAAGTCCAGGGCAAAATCCCTGAAAATACAGATGTACTACAAATCTACCTTAGGATTTATGGAATTATATGAATGAGCGCTTGAGGTCGTTAAACTTGCTCTAACTGCCTCAAGTGTGCTTAATGGCTTTAGACAAAGAAGAGACAGCTGAAATCCCCCTGTGTACCCATGGCTACCTTGTATTCTTTGAATAGCATCCTGGTATCTCCAGTTGTATAGAATAGGTTGTTAGTGGGTCACAGATGGACAAGGATCATTGAGTCACAATCACATTGGGAACATACCTACTGTTTGACACATAGTGATTGGGGGAGGAATTGTGCAAAAGGACCAATGAATTAAATATCATTTCATTCCAGCTGTGTGAAAATATTCATGTCAATTACACTATTTCAGCACTGGCTTCCTCAGATAGGGATAAAGATACCTGTTTTTGCTTTGCATATTTTGTAATGTTTTTGAGATGAAATGGGATAGTTCATATGAAACTTCTCTAAGATTATTACATGTGGGGTTTTATTTAATTTAGTTCATCCTAACTTACTGACTTGTCAAACTTTATAATGTATCTTTTGATAGTTGAGAAAGTATGAATCATTTATGAGCTGACTATTCAGGTTCAGATTTTCGGTTTTTCCTGCAAGTGCTTTGCGCATATTTATTCATTACAGATGCATGAGATATGGGTTCAATCTCTGGGTCAGGAGGATCCCTGGAGTAGGAAATGGCAAACCACTTCAGTATTCTTACCTGAAGATTCCGTGGACAGCAAAGCCTGGTGGGCTACAGTCCATGGGGTCACAAAGAGCCAAACACAACTGAGCGACAGCATGCATTCATTACAAATTTTCATTGTTTCTCACCATATATATTTCTATGGAAATAATTTAAAACTATTCTATTTACTGAGTTGACAGGAAAAATTGCTTATTTTAAATTCAAGTATTTTCTTAAAGCCAAATCTAAAGTATATTTTCTCATATAATTTACAAGATTATAAATTGAGTTTCTATCACATTATTCTTTATTTATGCATTTATGTTCAGAAAAAAAATTAACTAGATCCACATTGAATCCTAAGTTCTATGTTATTTGGAGGGAAAAGTATTCTTAATCTCAAAAAACCAATACTTTTATTAACTAACTTAAAACTTGATTTAATGAGTAGATATATGTTCTGTTTTATATATTTTATAATATCTTAAACCAATTTTGAGCTAAATTCCTGTGTATTTTATGATTTGGTTTAAACAGTTCTCTTTTGGAATTTACATAATTATACCTTTTGCTGTTTTTATAAAAACTGAATAAAACGTGATTCCTGAGATTTTTTTATATTTTAATTTACTAACATGATTGTGCTGTCATGTTAAAGATGTTTGTGTGACATAAGGCAGCTATTTTACTAATATCAGGTAGATAAACCTATATTTTAAAAATTACTTAAGGACCAACACAAAAATACAGTATGAATCATATTAGAATGTTAACAGACTCTCACTGTATTCATTCCAAATGTCTCAGAAAAGAAAACCCAGTTTTTTGGCAGAGCAACAGTAGTTCACCTTAAATTCCAGGAAAGAATCACCTTTTTTCTTTTATTTTTTAGGAATCTAGTGTTCATAAATAAGCATGTTTTTGGATAGGAGATATTCTAAAACTAATGCTATATAAAAAGCATCACATACCTTTCATTTTATGTTGAGAAACATCTATAGAGGTGACTATTTCCCTTGTAATAAGACTACGAGAAACAATTGTAGGACTTTAAAAAGATATCTGAGTGTTTATTTTAAAGCAGAAAAAAAAAGGAAAAACAAAAACAAAATAGTTATACAAAAGCCTTGATCTTCAGGCACTGTGACAACTCCATACATAAAGGATTCAACTCTGAGGATTCATTAGTTTTAGAAAGCAAGACCAGCAGACTCTGTTTAGGCTAGGTACAAGGACATAAGACTAGCAAGGAACTAGGATTGTTTGTTTAAACGTATCATTTATTTTCTATTCTCTTGCAGATCAATACTTTTGTAAAATACAAAAACATTAAGTTACTAGAAAAAAAATTAGAATTCAAGTCCCCAGTGGGTTTTGCTGGTGTGGTTTTATTAGATTTAAAACCCATAGAATCACATCAAAAATTGCTACCAATGATTCATACTCTCGGTTTCTGAAAAGTATAAAACAGTTCATTCACCATCACTTGGTTAAATATTATGCAGAACAGATCTAGAAGATCAAAAGGCTTGTTCCAATGTGTTTAATCTGTTGTGACAAATTATTATGCCCCGTTCATACAAAAACAATGAAACCACTACAGTTTTCTTACCAACTCTTACTCTGAACACAATTTTGGCAATAGAAGTTAATTTTAATATTCCTTATGATTAATAATACACCAGTGTAGATTTAAAACAATATTTGAAGTCCCTAAGTAATCGCCTCTGGACTATTGGGTCTTGATTAAGGCAGTTTAACTGTCCCGAAGTTATAGAGCCAGACATCCTGGAATGTGAAGTCAAGTGGGCCTTAGGTAGCATCCCTACAAATAAAGCTAGTGGAGGTGATGGAATTCCAGTTGAGCTATTTCAAATCCTAAAAGATGATGCTGTGAAAGTGCTACACTCAATATTCCAGCACATTTGGAAAACTCAGCAGTGGCCACAAGACTGGGAAAGGTCAGTTTTCATTCCAACCCCAAAGAAAGGCAATGCCTAAGAATGCTCAAACTGCCACACAATTGTACTCATCTCACACGCTAATAAAGTAATGCTCAAAATTCTCCAAACCAGGTGTCAACAGTTCGTGAACCATAAACTTCCAGGTGTTGAAGCAGGTTTTTAGAAAAGGCAGAGAAACCAGAGATCAAATTGCCAACATCTTGAAAAAGTAGGAGAGTTCCAGAAAAACATCTATTTCTGCCTTATTGACTATGCCAAAGCCTTTGACTGTGTGGATCACCACAAACTGTCGAAAATTCTGAAAGAGATGGGAATACCAAACCACCTGACCTGTCTCTTGAGAAATCTGTATGCAGGTCAGGAAGCAACAGTTAGAACTGGACATGGAACAACAGACTGGTTCCAAATAGGGGAAAGAGCACGTCAAGGCTGTATATTGTCACCCTGCTTATTTAACTTACATGCAGAGTACATCATGAGAAATGCTGGGCTGGATGAAGCTCAAGCTGGCATCAAGATTGCCAGGAGAAATATCAATAACCTCAGATATGCAGATGACATCACCCTTATGGCAGAAAGTGAAGTTCAGAAAGTGAAGAGCCTCTTGATGAAAGTGAAAGAGGAGAGTGAAAAAGTTGGCTTAAAGCTCAACATTCAGAAAACAAAGATCATGGCATCTGGTCCCATCACTTCATGGCAAATAAATGGGGAAACATTGGAAACAGTGGCAGACTTTATTGTTTTAGGATCCAATATCACTGCTGATGGTCATTGCATCCATGAAATTAAAAGACACTTACTCCTTGGAAGAAAAGTTATGACCAACCTAGACAGCATATTATAATCAGAGACATTACTTTGCCAACAAAGGTCTGTCTAATCTAGGCTATGGTTTTTCCAGTAATCATGTATGGATGTGAGAGTTGAACTATAATGAAAGCTGAGCACCAAAGGATTGATGCTTTTGAATTGTGGTGTTGGAGAAGACTCTTGAGAGTCCCTTGGACTACAAGGAGATCCAACCAGTCCATCCTAAAGGAAATCAGTCCTGAATATTCATTGAAAGGACTGATGTTGAAGCTGAAACTCCAATACTTTGGCCTCCTGATGCAAAGAGATGACTCACTGGAAAGGACCCTGATGCTTGGAAAGATTGAAGGCGGGAGGAGAAGGGGACGACAGAGGATAAGATGGTTGGATGGCATCACCAACTCAATGGACATGAGTTTGAGTGAACTCCGGCAGTTGGTGATGGACAGGAAAGCCCGGCGTGCCGCAGTCCATGGGGTTGTAAAGAACTGGGCATGACTGAACGACTGAACTGAACTGAAGGTATAGATTCAGTTTTCTTGTACATCTTACACACACACACACACACACACACACACACACACACACACACACACACACACACACAACATACCCAAGTGTTTATTCCAAAATGCTTTTAACAAAAATGATAATACATATTTTAAAAGCAAACCAAAAACTAGAACCAAAATGATTCTTTGAATTCAGTTTACAGAAAGACTTACTTCACACAGGTCATCAAATAGTATAAAATCTTTAGGTAATAAAACAGTGTACCTTCCTTGGATTTAATAAAATTATATTTCTAAACACATTTACTTACAACCCATCACATTCTGAACATTTTCAGTGTAGGTATACATTGAGAATTTCCATGTCCAAGATTGTTTTACTGGTACAGAAACAAAGACCAGGGAAGAAACAAGAGTTCTGTCAATAGAACAGATTTAAGAGCATTCTTCAATGAGATGAGGTAATCTAGACCAGGCTTCAACAATCTCCTTGCTTATGGTTTTTTGGATAAAACCATTTTTTAAGAATTCATGCATTATCAGTTTACTGCTATTTATTATACTCATTCCTCATCACTGGGAGACAATTTGTCCCAGTAAATAAAATAACTCTATCCAGCCATAGACTGTTCTACCTAAGAGATTTTTTACAGCTATGGAAATATTCTAAAGACTTTATAAAGTTTAAAGTTACTATTTTGGCTGGTTACCTTTAATAATAAATGACCAACCAGTGAAATTCCAACATTCTTACCATATGCTTATTACTTCAACTGTTAAATATTTTGTTTAGAAACTCTTTCATTTGACTAGTGTTCTTTGCTGCAGGCTTAATGTTAATAATAGATCCTCTAAAAGCTACAGATGGACTGTTTCTACTTCAAGATTTTTATATATTTAAAAAATTTAACACTTGATACTAAATTGATGGCTAAGAAATAAATTTAATCCTAAATTTGATGTTACACTTTCAGAATGGGTCATGTGTCCTGTAATCTTATGTTGATTAAAATCAAAGGAATGAAAGAGAGTATCTACTTAGCAAATACTGTTAAAGCCTGAAAAATTACAAACTAAAAATAATTGCATTTGGCATCCGTTTTTCCTCATAATGATTCAGTGGGTCAAAATTTTTTGTTTTTACTTAAAATAAAATTTTACTTCCAAATTTCAGCTGGGGCATTAGAATTGGTGCCATCATTTTCTAGTACATTCTTGTAACATTAAAGCATATTGTAAAATTAACTTTCTGTACAGTTTCATACCTTGCATTAATATCTTAAAGATAGTAAGGGTTATTTTCATTTTTTATTTTACGTTTGGTGTTTTTTTCATAAAAACAATGTTGATGATTGTTTTGGATGACAGATATAAATCAACTTTTACAACAGAAAATAAAAAATATATTCATAAATCATCATATATTTTAACTTCAAAGAAACTTTTTCTTACAAAAATGTGCTTTGATTATAGGATAGTTTTATTATTAATAGAACAGACTGAATATGCATTTTACATCAGGAAGCCTAATTCAGTAAATATTTTTTGTATAGACATCTTTAATCAAGATAAAAAACTTGACCTCAAGATGCCACCAATTAGCAATTGTGGCTGAAATATAAAGAGTTATAATTTATAAAAATCGCTAATTGCCCTTCATGGTCTGGATATTAATTGAGCTCTTAATAGAAATAAGTCACAGAGCCTGTTAACATTTAATGTAGAAAAATTAGGCATTTTTGAGACATAATGATATCTTATTATTATTGATTTATAGTATCTCTAAAATTGCTTTTTATTTGCATCCATTTTATTTTTTAATGAGCAAGTACTTATTGAAACCTACTATGTGTCAGGCTCTCTCTCTTGTGAAACTTACATTCTAAGGAATAACTTAGAAAATAAACAATTAAGTAAATATGTCATATTTACATAGTGGTAATTGTTATGTCAATAGGTGGGTTTGGAGGATAGTAAATGACAGGGATGGGGTTGTGGGTGATGTGCAAGTTTAAAATGGGTAAGGGGTAATATGTGAGCAGAAATATTAACCAAGTGCAACTGGCAAAGAGAAGGTAATTCTAAACATGATATTTAGGGCTGAGAGGTTTGTTGCAGCTTCTTGATGATTTGTATCATGCTTTTGAAGAACATGATAGCTATCTGTATCATTTAGCTTGCTGATAAGATGATAGTTGTTTAGAAAGAATGGTAGTGATTTATTGCCTTTCTGTTTCTGAGAGCCACTTGTGAAGGTAATCAGTGTTAAGTTCTGTATCATTATTTCAGGCTTTTCCAACTTTATCATGGACATGTGACTATAATATTTGCATTCAAATTATCCCTCAGTGTTGCATATAAATGATCTAGGTCATATAAATTTAAAAGCATCATCCTAAAATAGATTTTGGAAAACTCTATTCCCAAGGAGAATCCTGTTCCAATTTCCTTGATTTTAAGAGGAATATAAAGTCACTTATTTAAGAGGGATATGCTATGATAATATCACTCACATTAGATTCTTTCTTCTTTTACTTTCTTTTGTGTCATCCATCTAACATGTAATGTTACAGGTGGTCAGGTTGCCACACCCCTAAAAACAAATGAAAAGGCCTTCTTGTTCCAACAGATTAATCTCTGCCAACGTTGCCAACAATTTCTCAACCACTCAGCTAGAGATCTTGATGAAAACTTTTGTTCTCCTTGGCCACAGCCAAATACATTACAATTACCAAGACCTGTCTACTCATGTTTTGTTTCCTCAAGTATTAAGCTCAGCATTTTGCATGCCAGAGCCTGAACCTGAAACAAAGCTTTCTTTGGATCTAGTACCATGGGGGAGGAGACACACTCCTCTAGCAGGAGTGGCTTTTTTTATGGCCACTCCAAGGTGTTTTATAGGCTGCTTCATGTTTCGCATGCAAAATAACCAGATGACTCTGATGGGCTTCCCTGGTGGCTCAGATGGTAAAGAATCTGCCTGAAAATGTGGGAGACCTGGGTTTGATCCCTGCGTCAGGAAGGTCCCTTGGAGAAGGGAAAGCTATCCACATCTCCTTTGGAGACATGCTTTCTTATGTGTTCAACCCTCTGTTCCCTTCTAGTTGCTTACTTCTAGCATGGCAGAGAAATTTCTCAGCACAGAAATTGCTCACCATAACTCTTTATACAAAAACATAAAGAATTTATTTCCCAATAGTCTGCTACTCTTCTACTCACTCATAACCCATTCTTGCCCTGAGGAATCTTTGACAAAGCACCAAGAATTCCCACCATGTTGCTTAAGCTGGGAGTGTTCTATATAACTCTTCTTGTGAAAGGAGGGTTTTGAGTTTTGAAGACCTGTCAGCCTAACTTGGAACCTTAGCCATTATTCCTCTGTTCCCTGGAAGGATTGTTGTCCACGGCAATGTGTGACAACACATTTCCAACACACCACAGATGATATATTTTAGGATTTAAAAGTTGAGCCAAAGACATAATTATAATATACAGCATTATTTCTATGGGATAAACCATTATGTACTCCAGAATAAACTTCTAAAACATATTATTCATCATTTGAAGTCAGCCATGTAACAATTTCAAATCGTGTGCCTAGAACTGCTTTAACTTCATTAGAAATGATGAATTCTCACACAATCTATGGAGGATATATTAGTTTGTTCTTTGGAATGTCTTGTAAGGAATGTATTTTACTGTATTATAAAATGAGCTCACAAATAAAATTGTGGTTTCTTTTTAGTCATTTTGGCTAATGTGCCTATTCATGATACTTTTCAGCATGAGGATGTTTGGAGAGGGCCATTTATATTGTACCAGGTCACCCAGTAGTTTAAAGTTGCAGTGGGTTAGAAAAAAATAAAATGAGAAAACTTGCCTTGATTTTAGTTCTCAAAACACAAAATAATGTCAAATATTTACAGATCTCATCCTGCTAGGTGGTGGTGGTTTAGTTTCTAAGTCCTGTCTGATTCTTGAGACCCCATGGACTGCAGCCCACTAGGCTCTACTGTCCATGGAATTTCCCAGTCAAGAATACTGGAGTGAGTTGCCAGTTCCTTCTCCAGGGGATCGTCCCAACCTAGGGAATCAAGCCCGTGTCTCCTGTATTGCAAACAGTTTCTTTACCACTGAGCCATCAGGGAAGCTCCTAATGCTGATAAATCCCTATCAGTTTTACTCTTATTATGACCTGTTTATGGGCTGGATGAAGCACAAGCTGGAATCAAGATTGCCAGGAGAAATATCAATAACCTCAGCTATTCAGATGACACCACCCTTATGGCAGAAAGTGAAGAAGAACTAAGGAGCCTCTTGATAAAAGTGAAAGAGAACAGTGAAAAAGTTGGCTTAAAGCTCAACATTCAGAAAACAAAGATCATGGCATCTGGTCCCATCACTTCATTGCAAATAGATGGATAAATATTGGAAACAGTGGCAAACTTTATTTTGGGGGGCTCCAAAATCACTATAGATGGTGACTGCATCCATGAAATTAAAAGACGCTTGTTCGTTGAAGAAGGAGCTGATGTTGAAGCTGAAACTCCAATACTTTGGCCACCTAATGCGAAGAGCTGACTCATTTGAAAAGACCCTGATGCTGGGAAAGATTGGAGGCAGGAGGAGAAGGGGACGACAGAGGATGAGATGGTTGGATGGGATCACCAACTCAATGGACATGAGTTTGAGTAAACTCTGGGAGTTGGTGATGGTCAGGGAGGCCTGGCTTGCTGTAGTCCATGGGGTCGCAAAGAGTTGGACACCTCTGAGTGACTGAACTAAACTGATGACCTATTTAAAAATATGGTTTAAATGTATGACTATATTTAATTTTTAGTTAACTTGTGGATAATATCTTACTAATAGTAAACTGATTAGGATCAAATATTCAGTTTTTAAAATACTATTCACATATTCATTTTTAGTTTTATATTATAAATTAATGTGTACCTTGTATGAGTTTATTCTGTATTTTTTAAAATTAATGTGTCTAAATTCTTAAATTGGATTGTCTAAGAATGAAAAAATTGTGATATTTTATCACTGCATTAAAAAATTATACTTAAGTTTTAAAATAAAGTTTAAAAGACAGTAAACTAAGACACTAAATTTAAAAGAGTAAACTGCCTGCTAATTTATGTTTTGGACAACAGTTTCTTTTTTTGACCTTAATAATTTTATGTAGAAACTTTAGAGCTTTGGGCTTCCCTGGTGGTTCAGATAAAGAATCTGCCTGCAATGCAGAAGACCTGAGTTCATTCCCTGGGTCGGAAAGATCCCCTTCAGAAGGGGAGGGCAACTGACCAGTATTCTTGCCTGGAGAATTCAATGGACAGAAGAGCCTGGTGGCCTTCTTTGCCCATGGGGTCACCAACAGTTAGCCACAACTGAGCAACAAACACTTCCACAGTTTATTAAACTTCAGTGGTTTCAAAACCACACAAACTATCCTAATAGATGTTTTATTAGTAATTTACAGTGGTATAACTTCTGGTTTATAAATTGAATTTATGCCAGATTCATTTTTAGTCATGTATTTTTTTTTCTTTTTTATTAGTTGAATCTTGCTTTTTATAAAGAACATCTAACATTTAAGAGTTACACAAGTCTAGTCTCTCAGTTCATCCCAATCTCTCCTTCCCTCACTGTGTCCCCTACTCCATTCTCTAGGTCTGTGAAAAATAGCTGTGAAATATATACATTACCCTTGTGTGAAATAGATGGCTACTGGGAAATTGCTGTATAACACAGGGAGCTCAGCCTGGTGCTCTGTGATGATTTAGAGAGGTGGGATGGGGAGAAAGGAGGCTCAACAGGGAGGAGATATATGTATACTTGTAGCTGATTCATATTGTTGTACAGCAAAAACCAACACACCATTGCAAAGGAATTAGGTTCCAGTTAAAAATAAAAATTTTTTAAAAAGAAAAAAAAATGAGTTAGACAAGTCAAGGAAATCAGTAGACAGTGCCCTGTTCCTAGATGAAACTAGCCATCTTGAGATATTATAGAAAATTTAGATGTACCTGAGTTTGCTTTCAACTATATCCTGTCCTTTACATTTCTTCATTGTAAAATTTTGGGTAATGCATGTACAGCACCTAGCAGAATGCCAGGAAAAGAGTGAATATTCATTTTCCCTTCCCCGTGGGAACCTATAATCATAACTATAAGAACAACTCTAATATTTACTTTGAGACTGAGGCTAACAATGAAAAATTAAACTCAATATCCCATCTGTACAATAGTGGGGGGAAGGAAATGATAATAACAAAGTCATTTTCAATAGAGATGGAGAATATTGTAAGCCACACAATTCTCTTTCATATTTTCTGAAATACCAATTATTCTCTCTAGTTTTGAATCTCCTAATGATCTGCAACTGTTTAATATATTTTTGTCTCTTTTATTTTTGCATTTCTTATACAAAATATGTGATACTACTGAAATTTTGAAGAAAACAACAAGCAAAGATATTAGTTCAGTTCAGTTCAGTCGCTCAGTCGTGTCCGACTCTTTGCGACCCCATGAACCACAGCACGCCAGGCCTCCCTGTCCATCACCAACTCCCTGAGTCCACCCAAACCCATGTCCATCCAGTCGGTGATGCCATCCAGCCATCTCATCCTCTGTTGTCCTCTTCTCCTCCTGCCCTCAATCTTTCCCAGCATCAGGGTCTTTTCCAATGAGTCAGCTCTTCACATCAATTGGCCAAAGTACTGGAGCTTCAGCTTCATGACTGAACTCTCTAATATTATGATTAAAGCATGGAAGGGTTACAAATTTTCATATGCCTAAATGTTTTCAACTGTGAAAAGTAATTAACCATGGCATTGGCAATGAGTTATCAAGGGCTTTATATTTGTGCTTCTCTTTAAAATAGGCAAAGGAGAATCATTAGGGAAAGAAAGATTTTACTGGCTCATAATTTATAGAAAAATGAGTATAGATCGAATGAATTCAGTAAATGTGTACAAAACTCTAGTCATCTGAAAGTGAGATGGGCCTCTAGATCATCAGAAACCAAAGCACAATCTTTCACCTAAAAAGGGGATGGAACCTCCCCCGGTAGACTGGATTAAATATGTCTGTCACTTGCTGTGTGGCTGTGGATCTTAAAAGAACCAATCAACTTTCTGTGATTTATTTATTCATTTTCAAGGTGAGTCAACTGAAACTATTCCTGAAAAAGCAACATAGCAACAAAACCTTATACTTTCTTTTCTCCTCAACCTCCTCACCATTTAATAAATTAACATAAAACAAACTTGCAGTCACTCATGGACAGACATATCCTGAGACAAATGGATAGATTTTCTCCCTTCTTCCCATTCCTTACGGACTGCTTTACTTGATTATTTTACTACTCTTTTGACAATGACACCATGTGAAATCAATTTTCTGTTGATGATCTTAGCTTTGTGGACAATTAAGATGATTAAAAAAAATGTCAAATGGAGATTATGCATTGGGGTTATCCTTTTTCGCTTTTTTTAAAAATTGAAGTATACTTGATATTTCATATTATATGTTATAAGCATAGAGTTATTCACAACTTTTAAAGATTGTATTCCATATGTAGTTATTATAAAATAGTGCCTATATTTCATATGTTGTACAATATATCCTTGTAGTTTGTTTTATATCTAATAGTGTGTACTGCTTAATCCTATACCCCTGTATTGCCCCTCCTCATTTCCTTCTTCCCACTGCTGCTGCTGCTGCTGGAACCACTAGTTTGTTCTCTATATCTTTGAATCTGCTTCTTTTTTGTTATAGTCATTAGTTTGATGCATTTTTTAGATTCCACATAAAAGTGATATTATCAGTATTTGTCTTTTTCTGCCTTACGTATTTCACGTACTATAATGATCTCCACCTTCATTCGTGTTGCTGCAAATGGCAAAATTTCATTCTTTTTTATGGCTGAATAGTGTTACATATGAGGCTTCCTTGGTGGCTGAAATGGTAAAGAATTTCCCTGTAATGTGGGAGACCTGGGTTGGGAAAACCCCCTGGAAGAGGGCATGGCAACCCACTCCAATATTCTTGCTTGGAGTATTCCCATGGACAGAAGAGCCTGGTGGGCTACAGTCTCTGGTGTCACAGAGTTGGACACGACTGAGCGACTAACCACAACACAGCACACAGTATTACATTTTTTACACATACACATCACACCACAAGATACCACACCGCACCAAATTTTCTTTATCTATTCATATGTTGGTAGATACTTAGGTTGCATCCATATCTTAGCAATTATAAATAATGCTGCTGTGTTTTCTATGCCTTTATTTCTAATGGACTATACTAGTTATCTGTAATTATACTAACAAATAAAATAATTTTGTTGATTACCCCCCAAAAAAAACAAAATATAAGAAATATTTAGTAAATAGCTTATGAAAATGTAGAAGTTGTGTCTAGCAGAAACTTTATTTGGTTCTACAAATATTTTTTGGTAGAATATTTGTGTCTCTTACAAAGGTCAAAATCCTAAGCTCTCATCGTGAAAGAGTGGGACTTGAAAAGTGATTAGGTCATGAAGGTGGACCTCTTATGAATGAAATATGTACCCATATAAGAAAAAACACTGGAGAGCTGGTTTCTCTCTTAGTGGTAAGAGGATACAGGGAGAAGTGGGCTATCTGCAGACCAGGAAGTGTACCCTTAGCAGACTCTCAACCCACCAGTTCTTTGATCTCGGACTTCTTGGGCTCCAGAACTGTGAGAAATAGATATTTGTTGTTTAAGTCACCCAGTCTAATTGTATTCCATTGTAGCAGTACAAACTGACCCACCTTTTATAGATAAGAATAATGAGACCCAGAAATGATTAAAGCATTTGTGCAAGACCACTCAATGAGTAAGTGTTGGAGTGATAATTAAAACTCAGTTTCCAAATCTCTAATATAGGATTCTATCCACTATAGCATTTGTGATTTATTTATTCAGCAAACATTTCCGGGTCTTATTTATTAAGAAGGCACTGCTTTAGAGATTGAGGAGAGAGGAGAAGACATCAAATAATTAGGAAATTCCCTGTCTCAGCGACCTTAGAGTTTAATATATAGCAAAGCAGATCCACTAGTTATTGTATGGTCTATTAGAATGTACAAGTTGTTTAAGAAAGGGGACCAGGATATGGAAGAAGACTTTTGGCCAAAAGATCATAAGGAGTGTCAAGGCGAGGATAATTTTAAGCTGAAAAATGAATATGAATTAAACCGGTAGTATCAAAGGGAAGGTTTTCTTATCCATAATGTTTCTTTAGTAGAAAACAACAAAGGGGAAGTGGGAGAAATTGACTAGAAAAGCATAGGAAAGGGGCAATTCTATATGTCCTGGAAGCAAAAGTGATGGGTAGACTTTTCAAGGTGCTGCTTTCAGGATGTATTCATTTGCTTTCATATCCTTGTCTAACTCCACTTATAAAGACAACTTTTAGGGACTTTTCTGTCGGGCCAGTAGCTAAGACTCCATGCTTTCAATACAGGGGACTGGGGTTCAATCTTTGGTCAGCGAACTAGAGCCCACATGCTCCAACTGAGATTTTGCATGCTGCAACTAAATATCCCATGTACTGCAGCTAAAACCTGGTACAGCCAAATAAATAAGAATAAATAAATAAACATTTTAAAAGACAACTACTAGAAAAGAAACTTTAATTGGGTATGAGAGAACAGGGAAAAGTGACTACAGGTCTAACTATATTATACAGAATATGAGAGATACATAACTTGAAAAGTGAAATCAGAGTGCTGTTACCAAAAGAAGGTATTATAAAGATAAAGCAAAAACATTTCTGTCGTTCAGTCACTAAGTCGTGTCCGAGTCTTTGTGACCCTGTGGACTATAGCACCCCAGGCTCCTCTGTCCTCCACTACCTCCTGGAGTTTGCTCAAATTCATGTCCCCTGAGTCAGTGATGCTAACTTGCCATGTCATCCTCTGCTGCTCCCTTCCTCTTTTGTCTTCAGTCTTTCCCAGCATCACAGTCTTTTCCAATGAGTTGGATCTTCGCGTCAGTTGGTCACAGTATCAGGGCTTCAGCTTCAGCATCAGTCCTTCCAATGAATATTCAGGGTTTATTTCTTTTAGGATTGACTGGTTTGATCTCTTTGTAGTCCAAAGAACTCTCAAGAGTCTTCTCCAGCATGACCATTTGAAAGCCTCAATTCTTTCAAAAGTACAAACGTGCAAACAAAAATCAAATGCCCACTTCAGGATTTTATAGAGTGTAAAGGGAAAAAAAATGAGTTATAGAGGAGGAAATATAAGGTCAATAGAATGTTAGAATAGGCTCATTTGGCTGAAGCACAGGATGAATAAATGACAGAATGAACCAGACTTTGACTTGCCGGTCATCTCCATCTTGTAACTTGCCAGTCATCTCCGCCTTCTTCATACACACACAGCACTGAATACACACACAGCAGTGAATTACTCTCCCTAGATTACAAATTTTTAAGGCACATATTGATTTGAGAAGCATTTGACTCTAGGGACAGCAAAATTTGAGTCAACCATCCTGCTCACAAATGAGTAATGGGGCTACCCTTACCAGCTATTAGCAGTCAGATTCTTGGCACAAGTATTATAGAGCCTGGTGTATTTCTTCTTCAACCTTAGGAAGATTGCTACATGACTAGAACAAGCAGTTTTTCTTAAGGAATATGCCAAGGAGTTTCTGTCCATTTGAGCTAAGTTGCAAATCTTCTTCCTCTGCTACCCCTAACTGGGCATTCAAGTAGTAGAGGGAACAGAGCAGTTGTACTGGGGACATTTCTGGAAAATATAGAAACTGTGAGATTCGTGCCATTTTCAAGTTGTAACATTTAGAGTTTTCTCCTCAAATAATCCACTGGAATTGCTCTCTGATTCTTCTCCCACTCCCCACCCCATCTTTGCTCTGAACCCAGTGCCAAATAATTTGTGTAAGCTTCACTTTCTTTATTTGCAGTATGAAGAATTTGGATTTAGTTCTTTCCTAAGGGTTCTTCCTAGGTCATACTTTGATATCAGATTGAAAAGCTTGTCTGGGCTCTACTGAGAAACTACCTGACTGCTTTGGGCTAAGAAGTTTTGTCTTCAGACTGTAGATTATGAGAAATAGGTACATGTTCTTTAGGAGCACAATCATAGGCTTCATATTTTCCCCAGATGTCTTATTGACAAATATGTAATTTGAGAAGGTAGTATATATTTTAATCTATTATTTTATTTTGTAAAATAAGGAAAATAATTTTCAATTAAGTGAAATAACTCAATAATTATTAAAATATAATCATAAGCAAGAACCACTGAATTTTTTTTTGAAGAGAAGAGTAAAATGACTAAAGCATGCAACAGTATGGTGAGCTTGACAGTGCTATGCTGACAGAATGATTGATGCAGGTATTCTATAAGCTACCAGATCTAGGTATTACTAACAAATGACAAAACAGAAACTCTAAAAATGATAATAATAAAACCAAAAATTATATCTAGGGCAAATAAGATAGCAGATTATTTTTTATTTTCATTATATATAACATTTCTTAAGAATCAGTATATGGCACTCTATTTTGTAGTTTGCTTTAAAATGTTTACTTATATACCTAAAATCCAATACTCTTAAGATACAGGCTCTATTTTTCAGCTCAGACATTGCCCAATATCCATTGCTTAATCCTTCTTTAATTGAAATATCTAATTAAGAAAAAAGATGCCTTTAAAAGTGTATGTATTTTATGTATACATATGTACACAAAACTTTTCTATTCTTGCAATTTATTGATTGGGATCATGCATAATTGCAGATAACCAAAACCATAATAGTTTTAAGAAATGAGTATTTACTCTTTCTCTTATAACACAATATTCTAAGCTATGTAGTTGCCGATATTTTAGCTGTTCAGTGAAGCCATTAAAGACCCAGGCTATTTCTAACTTTTACTATAATATCCTTAGCATGTTGGATTTTTCCCTTGTCCAGCTCTCTTTGTGGTTTGTGATCAGAATATCAAGTCTAGCAGAGAGTGAAGAGTCCATGGAAGTCCAAAACAGGAATACACAATCTAGCCAAAATGGACTGGATGCAAAGGCTCTTGATATCAGTTATAAATTTTAGTTTAATGAATAAAGAAACCCCCTCCTCTGTGTTAGGTCTCAATGGCCATGACAGAGATGGCGGAAGTTGCAAGGGCAACTCAGGAGGTGGGGAACTAGATTGAATGATGGTTTCAGACAACCATGATCCATGTCCTGGGTCTGAAATCCATGTCATAGGCCTGAAACTAAACTGGCTCTAAATAGAAAAGAATAGAGAAAATATTGGGTAGGCAACCAGCAGAATTTTTCATAATAAGGATAGTGGATAAATACTAATAAAATTGCCTTATCTGAAAGATCCTGTGATAAATTGTGAAGGATTATAAAGTATTAGTGAAATATGAGGCCAAGAAAGACCTTCCAAAACAAATGTGACAACTCATTTTAGTGTGGATCACAATAAACTGTGGAAAATTCTGAAAGAGATGGACATACCAGACCACCTGACCTGCCTCTTGAGAAACCTGTATGCAGGTCAGGAAGCAACAGTTAGAACTGGGCATGGAACAACAGACTGGTTCCAAATAGGAAAAGGAGTATGTCAAGGCTGTATATTGTCACCCTGCTTATTTAACTTATATGCAGAATACATCATGAGAAATGCAGGGCTGGAGAAAGCACAAGCTGGAATCAAGATTGCCAGGAGACATATCAATAACCTCAGATATGCAGATGACACCACCCTTATGGCAGAAAGTGAAGAAGAACTAAAGAGCCTCTTGATGAAAGTGAAAGAGGAGAGTGAAAAAGTTGGCTTGAAGCTCAACATTCAGAAAACTAAGATCATGGCATCCGGTCCCATCACTTCATGGCAGATAGATGGGGAAACACTGGAAACAGTGGCTGACTTTATTTTTGGGGGCTCCAAAATCACTGCACATGGTGATTGCAGCAATGAAATTAAAAGATGTTTACTCCTTCAAAGGAAAGTTATGACCAACCTAGTCAGCATATTAAAAAGCAGAGACATTACTTTGCCAACAAAGGTCTGTCTAGTCAAGGCTATGGTTTTTCCAGTGGTCATGTATTGGTGTGAGAGTCGGACTATAAAGAAAGCTGAGCACTGAAGAATTGATGCTTTTGAACTGTGGTGTTGGAGAAGACTCTTGAGAGTCCCTTGGACTGCAAGGAAATCCAACCAGCCCATCCTAAAGGAGATCTGTCCTGGGTGTTCATTGGAAGGACTGATGTTGAAGCTGAAACTCCAATACTTTGGCCACCTGATGTGAAGAGCTGACTCATTGGAAAAGACCCTGATGCTGGGAAAGATTGAGGGCAGGAGGAGAAGGGGACAACAGAGGATGAGATGGCTGGATGGCATCATCGACTCGATGGACATGGGTTTTGGTGGACTGGGAGTTGGTGACAGACAGGGAGGCCTGGTGTGCTGTGGTTCATGGGGTCACAAAGAGTCAGACACGACTGAGCGACTGAACTGAACTGAACTGAATGGAAGCAAATTTATATTAATTCTCAGAAACTTCTGCAGGTTTCTCCATGGAAAAAAAGGTACAGTCAATCCCTGAATGAATAGACAATCATTTTTGTTGTTGTTTTCTTAGGTAAGCAAACTTTTGAGATAACTTGTTGTTGTTCAGTCGCTCAGTCATGTCTGACTCTTTGCGACACCATAGATTGAAGCATGCCAGGCTTCCCTGTCCTTCATTATCTCACAGAGTTTTCTCAAATTCATATCCATTGAGTTGGTGATGCCATCCAACCATCTCATCCACTGTTTGCCCCCTTCTCCACCTGCCCTCAATCTTTCCCAGCATCAGGGTCTTTTCCAGTGAGTTGGCTCTTCCTATCAGGTGCCCAAAGTATTGAAGCTTCAGCATCAGTCCTTCCAATGAATAGTCAGGGTTGATTTCCTTTAGAATTGAGTGGTTTGATATCCTTACTGTCCAAGGGACTCTCAAGAGTCTTCTCCAACACAGCAGTTCAAAAGCATCAATTCTTCAGTGCTCACGCTTTTTTTGGTCCAACTGTCACATCTGTACATTACTATTGGAAAAACCATAGCTTTGACTATACCGACCTTTGTTAGGAAAGTGATGTCTCTGCTTTTGAATATGCTGCTAGGTTTGTCATAGCTTTTCTTCCAAGGAACATGTGTCTTTTAATTTCATGACTGCTGTCACCATCCACAGGGTTTTTAGAGCCCAAGAAAATAAAGTCTTTCACTGTTTCCATTGTTTCTCCATCTATTTGCCATAAAGTAATGGGACCAGAGTCCATGATCTTAGTTTTTTGAATGTTTACTTTTAAGCGAGCTTTTTCACTGTGATCTTTCACCTTAATCAAGAGGTTCTTTAGTTGTGACTGCTAATGTGGTATTTTTGTAGTAGAAGAACTGTTTTAAATTGATAATATATTTTCAGAAGCCAAGACTTATCTTGGACCACAGAATGTGAGCTTATCCATGTTATATTAGGTGAAAAATTCTAGCCTACTTTAGTGGACGGACTATATCTGTTGTTCTATAGTTAGCATTTTCTCAGGCTGCCAGAAAGGATCTCATCACTTTACATGCCCCACATATTCAGTTATGTTCATCACTCAGCTGTGTCCAACTCTTTGCAACCCCATGGACTGCAGCACGCCAGGCCTCCCTGTCCATCACCAACTCCCAGAGTTTACTCAAACTCTTGTCCATTGAGTCGGTGATGCCATCCAACCATCTCATCCTCTGTCATCCCCTTTTCCTCCCATCTTCGGTCTTTCCCAGCATCAGGGTCTTTTCCAATGCCCCACACATATTGCACAGAAAGAAAAGAGAAGTACAGTTGCTGAAAGATCTCTAGACTCATAACTAGGCAGAAGAGAGTTGACAAGAGTCAAGAATGGTGATTGCTCAACAGCTGTATTGAATTAGCAAGGGTAGACATGTTCTTCTGACTATGAAAGACCAAGGAAGGACAACAGAATTTCAGGATATCTAGTTTTAATTAGTTCAGAGTGATGTCAGTAAGTCCTAGACCTATGGAAATGCAGGGCAGTTGGAGATATAAACAATGCTGCTGCTGCTAAGTCACTTCAGTCGTGTCCGACTCTGTGCCACCCCATAGACGGCAGCCCACCAGGGTCCGCTGTCCCCGGGATTCTCCAGGCAAGAACACTGGAGTGGGTTGCCATTTCCTTCTCCAATGCATGAAAGTGAAAAGTGAAAGGGAAGTCGCTCAGTCGTGTCCGACTCTTAGTGACCCCGTGGACTGCAGCCCACCAGGCTCCTCCATCCATGGGATTTTCCAGTCAAGAGTACTGGAATAGGTTGCCATTGCCTTCTCCGATATAAACAATAGGTAATCAATTTTGTGATGGTGGTTTCCAGTTACTTTCATTTCTGATTGCTCCACTGTTTTGATTGAAAAAACGATTTTGAATTTGGAAAATAATATGTGCAAGCATTCTGGATGTAATATTTATGTGCATTCTATAAGCAGTAAGTTTTCCTGTCGTTTGTTTTCTGTTATCATATTGGGTAGAAAAATAAACTGAGACTACTGACTAAAATATATGAGAAACAATGAAGAGTAGGAATTTTGATAGTTCGGTTAAAAATACTGTTTTGTATGGCATCTTGCTCAGACTGTGCCAGCAGATTAGAGGCAACTGAAACAATAAATTTGAAAACCTCAGAAATGTAGCAATATATAGTTTTCAAGTATATTTACTGTTTGTACAAAAAGTGTTTGTGTTGCATATATGCACACTCACATAATATTGTTTTATGTGGTCATGGTGGTGCAAAGATATTGTTAATGAATTGTAATTTTGGGATTAAAAAGGATTTGAAGAGAATGTGATTTTTGTAACTATTATGGAGGTGGTGGCTTGATCTCCAGGTCATATGCAACTCTTGCAACCCCATGAACTGTAGCCCACTAGACTCCTCTGTCCTTGGAATTTTCCAGTGAAGAATACTGGCATGGGTTGCCATTTCCTTCTATCACAGATGTCCTGTTTCCTCTGTCTTTAATTTTTTATCTTGGCTAAATTTCCCTAATATGTTTGAAAAGATCAGGGTTTTAGAATTCTTATTTATATTTTATAGATATTTTTATTTATAATTCATTCTTCCATGTATTAGAAAAACAAAGGCCTTCATTAGAAAATCTTCATAATTTAACATAATTATTTTTAAACATGAAAATAATCTATGATAAATTCACAGTATTGGTTTCCTTACCTAAAGCCCAGCTTGTTTGATGCAAGGAGATCCAACCAGTCCATCCTAAAGGAGATCAGTCCTGGATGTTCATTGAAAGGACTGATGTTGAAGCTGAAACTCCAATACTTTGGCCACCTCATGCAAAGAGCTGACTCATTTGAAAAGATCCTGATGCTGGGAAAGATTGAGGGCAGGAGGACAAGGGGATTATGGAGGATGAGATGGTTGGGCATCACCGACACAGTGGACATGGGTTTGGGTGGACTTTGGGAGTTGGTGATGGACAGAGAGGCCTGATGTGCTACGGTTCATGGGGTCACAAAGAGTCGGACACAACTGAGCAATTGAACTGAACTGAACTGATACTCAAAATTACTTCTATACTAATAATAAACTCTAAAAATACTTAAAATCTTTCAGACATTATAGTTAAAAAACATGTCCATATTTTATACAACAGATGCATTACTTTTATTCATTTTATAAAGATAGTAAAACATTAATATTGGTATAATTCTCTTTTTTAACTTTTTATATCACCCTACTTATCCAAATCCAAATTAACTTTAAATAACTTAAAAATCTTTTCAAAACTTGAAGACATACTGAGTGAAACAAGCCAGTCTCATAAGGGCAAATAGCATAGATTTCTCTTGTATAAGTTACATAGAGTAGTCAAATGTATAAACAGGAAGACTGGGGGAAAGGGAGTGTGGAAAGTTAAAAAAAAAAACAAAAAGATCTTTTTAGCTATGCAATGAGATATACTATGACATTTCGTATATATGCAGTTCAAGAGTGATATGTGTCTTTTGCTGTAATACAGACTTCATTCTAAATGAAAAATGAAAGAGTGCATGTAAAACACTGAGCACTGACTTGGTGGATAATTATTATCTTAGTAAATGTTATCTTTTATTAGTATGGGTGATAAATGTTTCAGAAAGTCAAAAGAGCAATGTGAGATAATGCAAGTTTTAAATGAGTTCCTGAGTATGTTTATGACAGAATCAAATTACATACTTATTTTCCAACTGTATCATTCTAGGAGGAATTGTTGATAAGGATCTTCGTCACTACCTCAACTTACGATTTCAGAAGGGTTCTGTGGACCATGAACTTCAGCAAATCATTCGTGACAACCTCTACCTCCGCACGGTGCCATGTGAGTAACAGGCAATGGTATTTTTTACTATAGTAACAGATAAATGTTCAGTTATATATTTGTTGTTTAATTTAAAAGAAAAGTTAAATTTCTCTGATTTTTAAATGATAGACTTTTGGAATAGACAATTTATTTGAGATATGGAAGTTATAAGTGCAAAAGCTTATAACTGCAGTTGTGTGATTTATGATGATGTCAGATCCAGAAGAGATGTGATTTTCAAGCTATAAAACCTAACTTAGTTCTCAAGTTAATATTGAGAAATATTAGTTCTAATCCATGATGTTGATGATTTCAGTGTTTTGGGTAGAACTCCACACAGGGAAACAAAGAATGCAAATTCAGTTCATTAGCTGAACTAGCTATTTTGTAGCTAGAGTCTACACAGTAACTCCCAATATCATCACCAGTTTGCAGCAGAGAGGTCTTACAAGTGAAAAGGAAATTATGCATCAGAAAGTAAAAAATGTTCTGTAACTCTGAGAAAGTGATGACATTGAGTGTTGGGCAGAAATGTCTTGTACATAGCCTATAGAAATTCACAACAATCCCTGATTATGAGCTGGTGCTACTTCAAAAGAGAGGAATTGGTAAAATGATAAACTTCACAAATCAACTTTTTAGTACCTGCTTCAGTTAATTTGATAATCTTCTGTTTACTTTAGGACAACTCAAGAACTTTTCAAGCCAGATACTAGGTTATAAATAGGTATCAAAGTCAGTTTCTTTCAAGGTAGATTCTATGACTTTTGGAAATTTTCCTGTCTCTCTAGAAACTCTGATCTGTGGGTGTTGTGTATATTCCTTCTTTTGTTTAGTTGTTGTTAAGTTGCTAAGTCTTGTCCGACTCTTTGCAATCCCATGGACGATAGCCCATCATGCTTCCCTGCCCATGGGATTTCCCAGGAAAGAATACTGGAGTGATGAGTTGCCATTTCCTTTTCCAGGGGACCTTCCTGGCCCAGAGTTTGTATCTGAGTCTACTGCATTAGTAGGCAGATTCTTTACCACTCAGTCACCAGGGAAGTCCTCCTTTTGTTTTAGTTTTGTTTTAAACTGTAATAAACTCAAAGATGGGGGCTCTGGAAGGTTGATATTAAAGAAAGAAAAGCTTGGATGGAATAGATGAAACAAATAAACCATATATATAGTTTCTGGGATTGCACTACCAGAACTATGTAGAAGGTATGCATTAAGGATGATTATACTGAAAAAATGAAAACACACGAAATAAAATGGATAATTCAGCATCCATTTAGCCTACACACATCTTAGGAAGGGTAGACCCTTGTCATTGTTAGTACTAAATGCTCATCAAAACAAAAATGCCATGGCACCACTATCAGATATTCCTAGATGCAAATGCTTATCGATTGACATCCTGTCAGTCCAAATGCTACTTCTGTCAGTGTGTG
This sequence comes from Okapia johnstoni, assembly GCA_024291935.2. Classification (NCBI taxonomy): domain Eukaryota; kingdom Metazoa; phylum Chordata; class Mammalia; order Artiodactyla; family Giraffidae; genus Okapia; species Okapia johnstoni. The sequence continues at coordinate 71,111,329 of CM044312.1, read as the reverse complement.
TTAGTTAAATGGATAGATTTTTGGACTCTTGCTTTAAAACTAGGAGTAGAGAAAAGTGCATTCTTAAGCTTGTAAGTTTGACATTAGAGTGATGGGCAGAGGAAGACAGATTAAAGTAAGTGACTGAACTATTTATAAGGAAACGAGTGGATGCATTTTCAAAGCTGTGATGTTGTCAGCATAGACATGTGAATTTATCTTTTGTGACATGAAAGAAAGGAGATCTATAATACTGAATAAAGAATCCAGGTACTTTATTATATTTAAAAGCTGAGGAAAATAGATAAGAGGCTGACATTCAACAATACTTGTAGTCCTTGCTAAGGTGATGACATAAATAAGAACTTGTAATTAAATGTGAAGATAACAGAAGTAAGTTTTGCATTAGTTCGTTAACTTCTTAAATAAGTCATCTACTTTTAGAGTACCCAAGAAATACTATGATGGAAAAATAAATATAAGAGTAAAATAACTAGGCTTATATGAGTAAACATAAAGGGGTTTGTGATATGATTTTTGTACAAGGTCATAAATTCAATTAGAAATCCTTGAATAGCTCCTATAAAGGAGATGATTAGAAACTTAATGAATCTGAATATTATGATCAAACAATTTGGATTTGTAGCCAATACTCCTAATATCCAATAATACCATTCACTAACAATGCTCTTAACTTGGCATAAAAGTGAAAAAAAAAACATCTAAGACAGATGTGATTCTGATTTATGTTATCTATGATTACTTTACACTGATGAACTGAATCTGGACAATTCACCAACTTCACTCAGTATATCTTTTAATGAAATGTTCAGATATTTACCAAGAGTGTGCAGCAAAGATGTGTCAATAGTATGAAAAATTCAGCTGTTGTTTAGGAATTTATGTGTGCATCCAATGAGTTTGAGTATGGAGTGACATCTGTTACATATTCTTTGGGTCAAGTAATTCTCATTGGTTTTCATGTATCTAGAACCATAATAAGAACATATATTACTGTGGAGCTTGTCTCTGCCTTTATTCATGTATTCATTAATATGATACCTCTTGTTTAATCTACTAACAGGAATAGGTCATGGAAACAAAATTATTAACTTTTAACTATGTTTGGGTGGTTTAACTTTTTTATAAGGGGAGACTTAGTAATTCTGTTTACTACCGCCACATTACTCCGCCATCACCAACTACAACTAGTAAGAAAGGAACAAAGTCTTTGAGCTGTATTTCCTTGGTGCCTAGTGAGTAAGAGAGAGTTCTGGGGTGAGGGCTACAGAGACTCCATCCTCTCTAGGCACACAAATGTACTCGTCCAAATCTTATTGTGAACAGTTTAGGTTCTTTACCTCCTTCTGAAGGACATCTGGACCTGGCTACTGGCTGATTTCTAATCTAAGCATGGGAGAGAGGTTGTCAGTCTAACTCTCTACTGGGCCTTAATTATTGAGGCATATAATATAAAATCCCATCAGTCTGTTCTCTGCCCCATAAACAAGGGTTGACTGCTTTTATCATTTTTATTTTGTCTTCCCAGAACTTTATCTCCAAACATAATTCCTCAAAATCTATGTTTTAAATCTATGTCTCTAGGCATGGAAGGCAGGACTTGGTTACCGAGACAAGACTGTTCAGCAAACAGTGAGCCTGAGTGCTTTCTTATACTCACAGGCCCACACATACACGAGCATGCACACACACACACACACACACTCATGAGATCAGTTGATCATCTTCCAAATGGAATTATGTAGAAAAGATCCTTAAGAACTGACTCTATATTTGCTGTAGAATAAAAGCCAGTCATTTGATTCTTATCTATTAAAGACCTAACCTTGTACCCAAATGTACTTATATATTTAGTTGCTAACTGTACAATTTTTTTAAGATCTTCCCTGGTGGCTCTGATGGTAAAGAATCTGCCTGCAATGTGGGACGCCCAGGTTCGATCCCTGGGTTGGAAGATCCGTTGGAGAAGGGAATGGCAACCCACTCCAGTATTCTTGCCTGGAGAATCCCGTGGACAGAATAGCTTGGTGGGCTACAGTCTATAGGTTGCAAAGAGTTGGACATGACTGAGCGACACACACACACACACACACTCTCTCATGAGATCAGTTGATCATTGTTTCAAATTGAATTATGTGGAAAAGATCCTTAGGAACGGACTCTATATTTTTTGTAGAATAAAAGCCAGTCACCTGATTCATATCTATTAAAGACCTAACTTTGTACCTAAATGTACTTATGTATTTAGTTTTTATTTAATACTTATGTATTTATGTATTTAGCTAACTGTACAATTTATTGGGAGGCGGCAAATGTCTTAAGAGTATACTGATGTCCTAAAAAATTTTAGTTTTTAAATAATGAATACTAAAAATGACACTTTCAACAATTAGATTTCAGTCTATATAGGTTTTAGGTAATGGAACTTCATGAGAAATGAGTAAATAATGATGAAACAAAACTGTTGTGATCTGGAATGTGATAAAGCCTAACCAAGAAAAATGTAGATAAAGAACTCTAAAGAGTTTAGAACATCCATCAAATGGGACTACTATTACCTTGATAGTATAGAAAAAACAATTTCAGAAGCACTAAGCTAGCAGCACCCATTTGAAGTTAGATGAAATTGTTTAATTGAGTGTTAAGTGTACCTTCTTAAGGCAGCATGCATTGTCCTTTGGGTATTACAGACTTAAAAGTATATGAGGAAAATGAGTGGAATTGAAACAAAAAATATTGGAAAATTTTCAAATGTTTAAAGGATAAAAAAATGGAGTTTATTTTAATATTCTACTGAGCATAATGATTGCATATAGTTAATGAGTCTAAGCAACCATGATTGAATTGACTATGCTTTGTAAATATGAGAAAAATAATCATTTCCATTTATTGATGAAGTTCTGTTTTTTCTGTTCTTAATATTTATTATATACGTGAATTAATTTTTGAGGCAGGTATGAGCACAGATATAAATGGTGAATACTTTTTCCCTTATATAAGGTGACATGAGGAAGGGACTTCAATAACCAGTTTTAGAAGTTTCAAAATGAAATGGAGGATAGTTAAAATTAAATTTCTCTCCCAATAACACACTTTGTCATTTGTTTTATTAGCAAATATTTTAAATTTATCTGAAGCCAAAAGAAATATCAGTGTATATAAACCAAGTAAAAGACAGAAATCAATAAAACTAAAAAACTCCTTCCATAAAAAGGAAATAAAACGAAAATCATAGGTTTAAGATAGTTACTTTTATGGAAGAGCTGATTGAGGTATAACATGCAATGATGTTTCTACATATTTAAGCACTGTAAGTTAGTATAACTAAACTATGTTAAAAAGAAGCATTGTCAAGAATAAAATTGTAAGGCTTCTAATATATTTTTTAAAATTCTCTGTTATACTAAATTATCTTTCATGCAAAAACAAATACAAGCAGGCTCTTAAATGTTAGGGATCTCTCTCCTTTTAAGAAGAACATTTACCAGCACAGTGAAAGGTACAGCTATGCAGAGTCAATGACCCTTTGCCCTAATTATACAATCTCATATAAGACTGTGGTCAGAGTTAACTATTGGAGAGAAGCAGGTAACCACATATCTATTAAAAAGCCTAGAATTAGGGCAGAAATTTCATGGGGATACTTCATAAAGAAAAATTATTTTAATTCTTAAGCAAAACATAAGTACTTTTAAAGCTTGTGGAAAAATATGTGTTCTTATTCAAGAACATGTGTAGGCTAATTACTCATAATTTGTGTCATGAAGGTATGGTTCTAAGCATATGGTAAGAGATGAGAGTGGAATCAATCTGTGGAATACCGTAAAGCTAAAATCATCTTCTAACAATGAAGTGAAATTCTCCTGAGTTTAAGGTAATCAAGAACATAATTAAGCACTCAGAATATCTTTAAGCAATATAGGCCTCTGTGGTGGGATGGGAAGTTAAACTGTAGGTAGACATGTGGGCATAGGACCAGAGATAGAAGGTCCAACTGTATTTTAAACCAATATATCGCAACAGCTGTGTATTATACATCTGTTTCAAATTTAACTTTATTGTTTCAAATAATAATCATCAATTTAGAATCTCGGTTTTAACGTTGTTTTTAGGATGTGACTCATGTTCTTTCACAATTATTTCAGAATCAAGTTCCAGATATTTGTTCTTTGAAAATGAATTTGTATTTGATTTTTTAAAATAGCCTAATTATATTTTGTGCTAAGTGTTGAGAAAAGGGTTATTAGGGAATAAATATGATTATTAGCCCTGTGGGCCCAAAGAGAAGGAAATCTTTAAATAAATGAAACTAAATTTCTTGAGAGATTTATAAACTTCCCCTGGAAATGTAGGTCAAGAGAAAAAAATTCAAAAGCTTCTGAGCAGTAGCAAATGTTTGAAAATATCTAATCATTCAGATGTATGCCTGCCTGGTATATTTATTAAAATGTGTTGTTGCTTTATAGAAAGTTATATTAGCTTTGCCCTCTCCCTCTTATCCCTGAGAATAGTAAGATCTAGTTTCATGTCATATATGTGAAAATATCATAGATTTTCTTTTCTTTTTTTTTTTTCATTGAACAAAACGAATGCATTTTCCTGGTCACATAGTAACAATTATTGGTTGACGGAATACGCTATAGGAGAGAAATGGCTTCAAAATGTTGCTTAAAATGAAAAATCAGAGGATATTAAAAGGGATGGTATTGATTTATCCATTTGACACTACAGGGCACTAGCTTTAGAATAAAAGAACATATCTGACACAAAAGAAAAGCAATAAACACCAGCAGTGAATAACGTTACTGATCTTCCAAACCACATATAATTCCCTTTGCCCTGACTTGATCACTTCTTTTTGTGGTTATGACCCAATCTTTCTTCTTGGCTTTTTCTCTTCTGTTTTGTACTTCTCTTTTCTCTTCATAAGAGAAAGGCTTTCCATAGGAAATCTGGGTTTGTGGACCATGGCAGACAGTATGTATACTCTTAGGCTTCAGTGGTTCCAGCAGCTGCTCAAGTAAAAATTGGAGATGAGGGTCTAAAGCATTTTTCCACCTTCAAAAAAGCCAGTCAGTCATTACTTTCAATGTAAAATAGCTCACCTTCCGGGGAGCCTAGAATCTGCTCCCTGCAGACTTCACAGTTGTAGCCCAGTTGGATATAAATTAGGTGTACACTTCCTTGTATGCCTCTGCACTTTTTGAACAGAAAGAATTAGGACTCTATCAAGTCAGATCTACACAAGTTTTCAAAGTTGACTGATGAATGCCTAGGCTGTTGGATGATTATAGTAGCTGAGGGAAAACCATAGGCAGATGACAGTGGACACTAATATTATTACAGGACTTTAAGGCTGTAGGTTGTGGTACAGAACTCAATCTTAATTAACCAAAAGAGCAATGAAAATAGAATACTAATTGTGATATCCTTATGTTTAGTGCAATAGTCAGTCATTTCCACATCACAGTTTAGAATTGTTAGAGCATGATGAATAGAAATAGCCCTTTGCTTTGCCTATTTGGCAACATGACACTATAGAAAGAGAATTTGTCTAAGAATTGAGAGCCATTGGTTCTAGACTAGACTGCCACTAACAATAGGATCTTGGCATAGGCTTTACCTTTGAGATTAAGGAGAGAGAGAGATAAGGGAAGAGAATGAATTCTAATGGTTCTTTCTGCTCTAAAATGCCATGCTTTTCTGATTCTTCTGGCTTACTTTTCTTTATTGTTATTCAAATCAGTTCATCAAATTGGCTTAAATTATTCTGAGTATGTAATGCCCTCGATATTAAGCAGGTGTAAACAGCTTATGGAAACTAAAGATATATCAAATACAGGGGAAAATAAAGAGTTGAGTTTAAATTAGGTGCAGTTCTGGATAAAACCAACCATGCATGTACTTTCAGATTTTTCTTTGAATCTCAAGTTAAGGATGCCATCATAACTCTGATGTTCCTTGAAATCTGCCTTCATTATCCATGAAATTCTGAAATACGGTGTAGTCCTAGTAAGTTTTTAGGAAAATAAACATAATGAGAAATGCAAAGCTTTTAAAATAAATTTCTTTCATTGAAATGTCTAATGATTTGACATGTGACATAAAGGCTTTTGAAGCTTTAGGTGTGTTATGAAAACATAATTGTAATCTTTATGATAATATGTTTAACATGAAATATAATGTCTTCTAACGTTAAACATTAATAAATGTCACTTACATTGTTGAATGGCCTTTGGTGAACATCCAAATAGATCTAGCTAAAGGGAGGTTAAATTAGTGCTCAGTGTAATCTTTACAGCACTATTTAAAAATGTAGGCAAGTCAGTAAGATTTCTCACACAGAATAATTAAAAGGTAATACTGATGTAGGGTTGACAGTCAATTTAATTTAAAAATATAGGCGTAAATTCTGCCTCTCTTAGGCAAGTCAGAAGTTTAGAATAGGATCAATTCCCAGTTAGTTTTCCAGTATCTATTCCATGCGCAGGCTCTGTGAATGATATTGTACATCTTTTCATAGGCTAATAGGCGTGGATTTTTTGAGGTCTACCTAAAGTTCAAAAAATCACAATGAATATTACTTAGCCATAAAAAGGAATGCATTTGAGTCAGTTCTAATGAGGTGGATGAACCTAGAACCTATTATACAGAGTGAAGTAAATCAGCAAGAGAAAGATAAACATTGTATTCTAACACATATATATGGAATCTAGAAAAATGGTTCTGAAGAATTTATTTACAGGGCAGCAATGGAGAAACAGACATAGAGAATAGACATATAGACATGGGGAGAGGGGAAGAGAGGGTGAGATGTATGGAAAGAGTAACATGGAAACTTACATTACCATATGTAAAATAGATAGCCAACGGAATTTGCTGTATGGCTCAGGAAACTCAGACAGGGGCTCTGTATCAACCTAGAGGGGTGGGGTGGGGAGGGAGATGAGAGAGAGATTCAAATGGGAGGGGATATGTGTATACCTATGGCTGATTCATGTTGAGGTTTGACAGAGAACAACAAAGGAATTATCCTTCAATTAAAAAAATCAGATATTAGAGTAAAAATCACCCACAGAAGAGGAAAAATTATTCCAAATGGTCTTTTCCAGTCTTGTTTAAATTATCCTCCAACTAAGAGCCTTGTTATTTAAACCCTCCTGTTTCATAATAGAATGTGAGATTCAATCTAGGAATATACACTGAAGTACATTCCCACTTGTCCTTATAATTAAACTGTAATGAATTAAGGGGAAGGTTTTCAAAAATACATGGGAAATTCATATTAAACTTAGAAAGATGTAGATGCTAACCTAGTAGTATGTGTCAGGTCAAAGAATCATATTCTTTGAGAAAGGCAGGATGCTTCCCAAATTTAAAGGGAGGATCATGTTTAGGAGTTGATGCTCACTGCATTCTTTGGCAGTGTCATTACTGCAAATCAAATGCAACAGCATGCTTTGAATGCATGCTTATTTTGATATTTAAAAGTAGAGGGAAAAAAAGGTCTGATCCACAGAAATCAGGAGTAGCCAGAGGTGAAATTGAGCAATGCCTTATAATCTCTGAACTCAAGCTATAAGCATACAGCAGGGAAATCACAAAGATATGTGTTCCATTATTCAGGAGCTTTAGTATCCCTTCTTGTTATGCCATTATTTCTGGAACTTTTCTAAAAAGGCCTCATTTGAGACAAAGAGAAAAGAAAGACAATTGAAAAAGAAAGGGAAGAAGAAAAGCATATCCAGTTGAGAAAATTTACTCCCATCATATATTTTATGTTCAATGAAACAGCTGATAAAAAATTCTCTAGCAGCAAATTCTCTGGAATCCATCATAGAAAATCTGTGCTGTAACTTAGCTGGGACTTCTTGCAGAGGCCTGGAAATGCTACTCATCAATCCACTTTTCCTTCAGTCTGCCTAATGACATTGCAATATTTGTTCCTTATTTGTTTTCAATAAAAATAGTTACACAAGTTGTCAATACAGAAGGAACAACACCCAATGAGGATAAAATAAATGCTTAAATAAAACAATGATTAGAGCCTGAAGGACATTGGGAATTGTATACTGCCTGTCTGAAAATAGAAAGTAGAACTATGAAAAACCTAAATGTATGCTTTGAAAATGGAGTAGGAAACATGCTTCTGAACAGATCATGTTTTAACATTGCCACAGAATCAAAACACTTCAGAGAATATTGTATACTGGGAGGATTTATGACAATCTGAACATCTGGCAACCCCATGTCTAATTAGAATTATAAAGAGAACTATAACCATTTTGGTATATCAGATTTTGTGCCTGAAACCGGAGAAAATTTTCAATATAGGCCAGACTTATTTGAAAGGAATACCGTACACACACACACACACACACACACACACACACAAGCACAGAATCACAAGTTCTTTACTTCAGTTGACTTTAGCTTAAGTATCTCCCCAAATAAGCATATACTTCTACTCTGGCAAATGTCAAAACATCAAACAGAGATAAACTTTATGAATTTTACTTATTAAAAATGATAACCAGATATTTTATATCCCCACTGATAGCTGTAGACGTGCAATGCAACTATTGGCCAAAAGCACTAAAACACAGATATTTACATTTTTGCATAACAAAATATGTAGATGTAGTCAATTACAATTATCCATACACTTCAAATGACTGACTATTGCTTGGATTATATATTTTGTACAATGTATTTTTAATCTGCTGTTGTTGTTTAGTCAGAAAGTCATGTCCAACTCTTTTGCAACCCCATGGACTGTAGCCCACCAGGCTCCTCTGTCCATTGAAATTTCCCAAGCAAGAATACTAGAGTGGGTTGCCATTTCCTTCTCCAGGAGATCTTCACAAGCCAGGGATCAAACCTGCATCCCCTGCATTGGCAGACAGATTCTTTAACATTGAGCCACCGGGGAAGCCTATATTTATTCTATTTATCCATCATTCTACTGAGATAATAATTACCATGAAATCTAATTTTTCAATCACTATTTTAAAGTCCTCAAAAATTAAAAGCATTATTGCAATTAGTAAGAAGAAAGTAGGAGGTAATTTATACTGTAGAAAAAAAAAAAGTCTAATATTTCACTCTCACAATTAGAATATACCAGGAAGTGCCATAGTTTTTTTTTTCTCATATTTAAGAAACAACTGGTTAATAAAATGTCAATACTGATATTGATAAATACTGATATTGATGAATATCAAACAATTGATATTTAAGAACTAAACTAAATCTTATAATATTATGACTAAGCATATTTAAGAAAATGTTTGACAGGAAATTCATTAATTTTCTGTTAGAAAAGAAAAACTTTCCTGAAAAGATTTTTTTGTTCATTTGTTTGTTTGTTTAAGTAGTATACTTTAGAAGGTAATAGGAATTCATGCATTTTTTATCAGCAGTCAGATATGTTTTGCTGATTGACCTTGATGACTCTTTTTTACATTCTTGCTTACAGTCTAAAGATTGTATGCCATTTAGAAGTATAGATTTTTATGTATTATGTTGATGTTAAAATATTCAATTAAATATGAGCAGATTATGTCCTCGGCTTGGTTATGAGAGTTATGACCTTTTATCTCTTATTTTTTTAGGTGACCTAGGCAAGGCAAACATTTGCTGAACTCAAAAAAGTGGTGCTTAATATTTATTTGGTTCTAACAATGTACAATTAATATATTTCTACTTTAAGACATACAAATATAAAATCCACTTAGCTTTACCCAAGTAAAATTTTTCTATTTAGAAGTAGAAGTAGAAAAGTTAGAGTGTTCACAAAGCTGTTAACTTTGCATATAGTCCTTTTTCTTTCGTATCTTTACTCAGCGTATCCTATACGTTCTAAGTACTCATTTATGTTCAATGAAGCAACTAATAAAAAAATTCTCTGACAGCAAATTCTCTAGAATCTATCATAGAAAATCTTTCATTGCAACTTATGGTGCATGCTTGGACTTCTTGTATTTTCTCATTTATCCTCATAAAACCTCCCATTTTACAGGTAAGGAGCTGAAGCCCACAAACAGTAAATTATTGCCCTAAGTAATTAGCAAAGTCAGTCCAAACAGTTTGGCTTCAGTTAACACTTGTCTTGAGCTATACTACCTCTGATGTAAGACCCTAAAGTAGAACTGCCAAACTTAGCAGACAAACTAGATTTCCAGTTCAGTTCAGTTCAGTCGCTCAGTTGTGTCCAACTCTTTGCGACCCCATGAATCGCGGCATGCCAGGCCTCCCTGTCCATCACCGACTCCCGGAGTTTACCTAAATGTCCATCGAGTCGGTGATGCCATCCAGCCATCTCATCCTGTGTCATCCCCTTCTCCTCCTGCCCCCAATCCTTCCCAGCATTAGGGTCTTTTCCAATGAGGCAACTCTTTGTATGAGATGGCCAAAGTATTGGAGTTTCAGCTTCAACATCAGTCCTTCCAAAGAACACCCAGGACTGATTTCCTTTAGGATGGACTGGTTGGATCTCCTTGCAGTCCAGTTAGGGTTGTCAGATAAAACTGTTCAGTCACTAAGTTGTGTTCGACTCTTTTTGCTACTGTAGCCTGCCAGGCTCCATTGTCCATGGGATTTTCCAAGCAAGAATACTGGTGTAGGTTACTATTTCTTTCTCCAGGGGATCTTCCCAACCCAGGGATCAAACCTGTGTGTCTTGAATTTCAGGCAAATTCTTTACCACTGATACACTAGGGAAGCCTCTGCCAGGTAAAATATAAGACCAAATAATGAAGTTGGTTGTTTATCTGAAATTCAAATTTAACTGGATGTTCTGTGTTTTATTTGGCAACCATATTCTAAAAAGACATACAAATAAATGTCTATTTCCTACTTTTAATACTTATAAAGAGGTATTACTATACCAGGGAATATTTGTATTTTAGTACTTGAATTACTTTCCCTTTATTGCATGGCATTTATTAGATGCTAATATTCATTGCATAGATGAATATATTTTTTTATTGCCAATTGTTTGAAAATTTATCTCTGATTTGGAAAGAAACAGTAGGAAAGGGAGGGTTAAGAATAAATGTGTAGATTGCTCCCTCCTTTCTCCCTAGTCTGAGACCTTTTGATCTTGACCATACTTCCTTGTAAATACAGACCAGTTCACTAGCTGCAAGATTAAAAAAAAAAAAAAGGGGGGGGGGATCTTGAAGGGGCTGTAATGCAAGAATTTCTTACCTGAGAAATTGGTTTAGCATGATATACCTGGTTTGTTTATATTGCTTATTGTAATCTAACTGTCACCTTTCTAGATACAGACACATTAGAAAATAAATAGTCCTTTTCAGTTAAAGTATATATACAATCATCCCTCCATATCCGTGGGCTCTGCATCCATGAATTCAACCCATCATGAATGGTTCCACAAGGAAAAATTTGGGAAGTTCCAAAAACCAAAACTTAAATTTGCTCTACCCCAACAACTTTTAAATTACATAGAGAAAAGAAGAACTAGGGGAGTCACTGAACCTAGAGATTGGGACTAAATATTGTAGAAACTGAATTTCAAATATATATATATAGTGTGACCTCATTAGGCTTTTTGTCCCCTGAATTTCAAATATATATATATATATATATTATATATATATATATATATATATATATATATATATATATATAGTGTGTGACCTCATTAGACTTTTTGTCCCCTGGTTTCTTAAAAGTCACAAAGTATAGATACTACAGATATCTCAATTGATTACATCATAATGATTAAAAGATAGAGAAAAAGGGAAAAAAAGCTTAATGAGAAGGATATTGTGAAGTAAGCAGAAATAAAATAAATTGGCCTTGTATTTATTTTATGCATAGGTTCTCACAGTTGATGAATAAAATGCCTTCCTTTGGAATTCATCATAGTTGTTTAAAATAATACAACAGTACAGCTTCCAGAAAGCTCTAATAGCTCAGCAGTGGTATGCTATGAAAATCAGATAAAAGTAAAAAAGTCTTACATTTCTCTTGTCATAATTACTACAGTCTCTGCTAAGTCCTGTGTAGAGAGATTTCATGTAATTCTAGGTCAGTGTGTTGGACGTATGCTGAAAGGTGATTAAGGGATTTCACCAGCATCTGAGGAAACTACTTTCTATATTTTTCTCTGTGGAGAGAAATTGGGAGCTGTGATTCTGCCTACATTTTATAGGAGACTGGGCAAATCATTTTAGTTCTCCAGACCTTAGTTTCTTGATTCATAAAACAAGGGTGAGAAATGAAATTGTCTCTAGAAACTTTTTCTTTGGTTCCACAACATCCCAATTGAATTCAAGTGTCATGACCTGGAGGAAATGATCTCCAGGCAAATACACCCAGGAGAACATTCAGAAAAGGATTATTTTAGAAGCTCAAGGATGCTCTTTTTGTCAACAGCCAGCTTACAACAGAAAACTAATATTCTACATGTGTAGCAATATTGGATACCTGGGAGTTGATCCTTATCAGTCACGGTTTAAAAGATCTCTTCACCTACCCTGAAAAGGATAGTTTCTGATATTCTGTTGAATTGAAACAAAAGGTGAAATGCCAAGTTTGAAGATAAAACAGTTTGATTTCCTAGAGGAGCAGGTAAGTGAAAATGAAAATCTTTAGGCTAATGAATGTATAGATAGACTGAGATACCTATACTGATTATACCCTCACTTAAAATTGCCCATCTTCTCTCCTACATTCTATCATTATTCCTCCCTTTTAAGCCATCTAATACTAGCAAGAGAACATAATTAACTGACATCAAGAAATGTGCTCCAACAATTTTCATAAAGTCGCTGGATCTTTCTGAAATTTGAAAAAAAAATTCTGTTTTTAAATTTAATTTCAATGAATTAATGCATTGTCTTAGTGCCATATGGAGAAGGAAATGGCAACCCACTCCAGTATTCTTGCCTGGAAAATTCCATGGACAGAGGAACCTGGCGGGCACCAGTCCATAGGGTCGCAAAGAGTCAGCCACAACTGAGCACATCTTAGTGCCATATAGGCATAACTCCATGTGGTTTAGTGATGTTCAATTAATTGCAGTGTATATCATATTATTTATATACACTACATATAATTTAATGAAGCTAATTTTATTTGCATTAATAGAAAGTACTTATTTATATAAATTTAAGTAAATTAATATAAAATATACATGCAAAATAATGTATTAGAAAGCATATTAATTTTAAAGGAACCTGAGCAATTGATACAGGAAAGTAGCAGCTTAACTGATTTTTTTACCACTAGTCTATTTTCTTATTTATTCTAATTGTGTAGGATATCCCAGTATGTCCAATTCTTCTTCGTGATTAACAGACAGGTTATTGACCCAGAATCAAATAGGCTGAAGATTTGACAGGATGAATGAAATTCTAGTGCAAAAAGAGAATGTTAAAAAAAAAGAGTCAGTGAAAAAGATCCTGTTATAGAATGAAAAGTAATCATAACTTCTAAGGAAACTGGCTTTATTTCTGCTTCCAAACCTATAACTGCTACTTGAGCATCTTTCTATTGTACTTTCTACCCTGAGACCCTTGATACCAAAAGTGATCAAGAAAGTATTCACTTCAGAAGGGAAATTATCACACATCCTATCTGTGTATATCATTATGTCATTTGTAGGAAAGGGTTTGGCCACATATTCATCCTCTTGGACTCAATGCTTCCATTACTGAAAAACTAACTCAAAGTAAATAATGTTAACTATGGAAAAGGCTATTTATATAAAATTTTTCATTGTACCACAAAAGAGGAAGCAACTTAATTAGTTTAGCTAAACACTTAACCATAAGAGAGGAGATTTATAAAATGAAACACAGCCATTAAAATCATGGTTATAAAATAGAATAGTAGTAAGAAAAAGTGAAAATGGTAAATAATTTTTGGGGAGTCCCTGGCAGTCTAGTGGTTAGTACTCTAAGCACTCACTGCCAAGAGTTTGGCTTTAATCCCTGGTTAGAGAACTAAGATCTCACAAGCCATGCAGCGCAGCAAAAAGAATAAAAATAAAAAGATAAATAAGTTTTTAAAGCATGACATAAAAGTTTATGTGCTGTATAACTTATGTTTAAAATGCTTAAGGAAATATACAAGAAAAAGTCTCCAGAAATCAAATATTATTGTTAAGCTGGTAGGGTTTATGTTTAAATCTTTCTTCTGTTTTCCAAAATAGGAACAGATGATTTTTTTTTATTATAGTACAAAACATTAATTAAAAGAAAAAGGTCTATATTTATTAGAAGCAAATTAAGAAAACTACTCCAAATGATTTACATGATTAACTATGAATTCCTTTAACTGTATAATTTATTTTTTGAATGGTTTATGAATGTTTTTGTTAGAGATAATTTTACTACCTCCTTTGAGCCATTTGAACTAACTCAAATGGCAACTTTAAGATTATAAGAGACTTTGAAATTACATAGCCAAAGATTTTCAAACTTCATTAGAAACAGACTCCCCCAACCTTCCAATGAAACATATGGAATACAAATATGTACAAAACAAACAAAATTGAGACTTTGGGATTTGATCACCTCTTTTCACCACTCTCCATAAACTCATCACCTCTGAGTTATGGAATACATAACGAGCTTTGTGGAACACAATGCAGCAAACAAAACCCAAAAAACCTAACTTACAAAAATCACATTCTATTAAAAAAAAATAAAGAAAAAAGCCTAAACAACTCTGATAATTTTAAAAGTAGGGACAGATTCAGGAACAGAAACTAAGTCTCCTAAATCATAATCCTGGTCTTCCCTGGTGGCTCATATGGTAAAGAATATGCCTTCAATGCGGAAGACGGGAGTTCAATCCCTGGGTTGGGAAGATCCTCTGGAAAAGGCAATGGCAACCCACTCCAGTATTCTTGCCTGGAGAATTCCATGGACAGAGGAGCCTGCCAAGATCCAAGGGGTCGCAAAGAATCAGACATGACTGAGCAACTAACACTCACTCTTTCACTTTCAAATTTTAAGCCATTGCTCTTTTATGTATAAATCTATTTCCTTGAAACTAGGGTATGCTTTTCCAAAAAGAAAGAATGGCTGGGGGGAGAATAAATGAAACGTGGAGTGTCTTGCACTAAGACTGGCTTTTCAGGGGTCATTTTAAATTGTTTGCCTGAAAGCAGTAAAGAAGTTTTGGCTCAAAATGGAGATCTGGTTCTAGTTTGTTACTTCTTGTGCCAGATTCTCCTTTAGATCCATTCACCTCCATTTCAATGCCAAGTCCAGCTTTCCCAGTTAGTATTGTTAGCATTTGGAACCTCCTGATAACTAATTAAAAAAAAAGTCACTATAAAAATGGTGCTAAGTATTATTTTACTTTTATATATTGTTTTTATAAAGATCTTTTGAGGTTATTTTTTAGCACATTAAGATAGAGGTCTGTGTACCCTAAAATAGAGTTCTTCTCAAACTGAAATGTCAGAAGGGTTCATAATGAAAGTTTCTTTCAAAGCAAATTCTTTCTGTTTCTTAAGTGAAATATTTGAGGGAAATTAGGTCATAGGTCTGCCATCTTTTAATGAGCATGATAGTAAGTACTTTAGGTTTGTGGACCCCATGGTTTCTGTCACCACTACTCTATTCTGGTTCTGCAGTGAGCAAGCAGCTTCAGTCTATGTAAATGAATGAACATGGCTGTGTTTCAGTGAAACTTAGAAAAATAGGTGGAAAAGCCATAACTCAAACTGTACTGTCCCTGAGTTAGATAATAGTAAAATTCCAAAGTTTATATAAGCAAGTGAAGGACACATTCCATGCAGAAATATACTTAAAACTTATAAGTGATTAATTGCAAAAGTATTAAAGATTTGTACGTAACTACAAGACTTAAAACATTTTCCTCCATATGGATTTTGTACAAATAATCTGTTTTCTCTTTTTCATTATGTTCATAAATAGTGTTTGAGGATCATGACAAGACATAAAGAGAGAGTTTAATATGATAATTAGAATAAAGATCATGTATCTGTAGTTCCTCATTTATATATATATATTTTTTTTTCTGCAAGGTGACAATTTTCAAGCTATATATCTTTGCCAATTAGTTAAATGAGTTGAATAACGACCACTGCTTCCCTGATTAGGTTTTATTAATCAATGCCAGTAAATTATCCAGAAACCATTAGATGAAGGAAACTATTACATTCATAGAATTTTATTTTTTATATGATTTTTCCAATTTCAGTTTACTTTATTTTGGAAAGTAAATTACATTTTCCAGAGCATTACAACACAGCATGTACCTATGTGGGGAAAAAAATGAGAGTGAAAAAAGTAGGTCTTGCATAGTTGGCCTGGTTTAAATTATTCATGAGTGAGCAGGTGGTAGAGATGGTAATGGAATCTCTCTATGATTATTTGCTCCTTTCATCTATATTTAAGTAAAACAAAACAAAAATCATATGGCATAGCTTAAGGAAAAAATATGAAATTCTTTCCATTTGAGGCAAGGTTTTAACCAAGCATGATAAAAATGACTCATATCTTGACCTCTGAAAGTCAAGTTTGCTACTGTTTTTAGACTTGATTTCTTTGTAATATCTTGGCATCATTTATTAAAAAATGCATGTTGGTAGTGAGTAATTTTGATTACTTCAAAGGTTTGCTTCAAGATAGAAAATTAGGAGTGAGATGAGAAAGATATTTTTTTTAATGGAAGTATTTAGAAAACAATTGAGTCTACCAATTGGGAGAAAGCTTAGCTCTAAACATCAAGCTAGAAAGATAGTGTTTTAAAAGGCACAAGAGTCACTTTTTCTTATTTCATTTGCAAGCTGAAAAAACTTCAGCTGATATTATGACGTGATTCAGTTTTTTTTTTAACTTTAAAGTAGTTTATTTATCTATTTTTTAACTTTACAATATTGTATTTGTTTTGCCATACATTGACATGAATCCACCATGGGTGTACATGTTTTCCTTTTAATGAGAATCTATTGGAATGGCAAACTGTTGGTGTATTAGAATAGGAAACTGCCCATGTAAACTTCTTAGGTATGCAAATTAAAATTTTCTTTTCTTTCACTGGATTTTCCAGGTGTCACCGGTTACTAGTTAGCTGTGTAGCTCCAGTGACTGGGTTAGGGCACATAATCCAGTCAGAACCAGGGATACATAAAGGAAGTATTTAGTGGGTGGATGGATAGAAAAACATTGATCCTTCCCTCTTCCAGAAGAGATAATTTCCTTTGCTTAGGAGGTATGATATGAGAATGTGAATCTTAGATCAGTGAGAAGAGAACCTAGAGGGGCCACATCTGGCAGGGGTAGGTAGCCCAAGGATGACATTTCCAAAAGCTAGCAAAGAATGAGAGAAACCAGGCCATTAGTGGTACCATTTAACCTACTTGATCAAAGTTGCCTAAAAGCTATGCCCTACCTCTCCCTTGCAGTGTGAAGTTTCCCAAGAAATACACAAAAGTAAGGGCAGAGAAGTACTTTTTTGGGGAAGTTTTAATTAAAGTAAACAAGTCTGTAGAGCTAAGGCTGAAATAAGCACCACGGATCCCTCAGAGGAACTCCAACACTTAGAAAGAAAGGGCAAAAGAAGAGAACAGGGAATCAGAATTCATATATTGTTGCAGTGCCCTATCCTGGAGTTGTTTTTACTTTGGAAAGCTTTGAAAAGGTTCTGTGTCTCATTAGGTCATGCCAAGTCTTCACTACTCAAAGTAAAAGTTTTAGCTTAAAATGAAGGTTAATGAGGATTAAATATCCCTGAAGTACTTAGATTCTTTACTCAATTAAAACAAAGTTGAAAGAACACAAACTTTGGAGTCTGGTGGACCTGGGTTCAAATTCTAGCTCCAGCATATTTACTAACTCTGTAACATTGTGCAACTTACTTTGCCTCACTGACCCTCTCATACGTGAAATAGTGATAAGAATAGTTACGATGCAGGAATTTTGATAGGGGTTATGTGAATGCAGCATTTAAATAAAGTACTTAGTACAGGACCTAGCAAAACTCAAGCTTCATCACCAGTATTAACAGTGTGTTATTTCTGTTTTGCACTTTCCTGGACATGATTCCTATAAATATTGTATCCTATGACCACTAGAGAAATAATCTAATAGCAGTCGTTCTTTTTTTTTTTAATTGAGTGAAACGTTCTTTAAATTGTGTAGTGCTTTGCAGTCTTCAAAAACTTCAAATACATGAAATCACATAATCCCATGCTGCTGCTGCTAAGTCGCTTCAGTTGTGTCCGGCTCTGTGTGACCCCATAGAGGGCAGCCGACCAGGCTCCGCCGTCCCTTGGATTCTCCAGGCAAGAACACTGGAGTGGGTTGCCGTTTCCTTCTCCAATGCGTGAAAGTGAAAAGTGAAAGTGAAGTCGCTCAGTCGTGTCCGACTCTTAGCGACCCCATGAACTGCAGCCTACCAGCCTCCTCTGTCCATGGGATTTTCCAGCTTTCTCCGATATAATCCCATAATAGCCGGTTTTCTCTTGGTTCCCCTATTTTGCCCCTGCTTTCTACCTCTTATGGTAACCAGTAGTTTGTTCTCTGTATCTGTGAGCCTGCTTTTTCTGTTGTTTTATTCATTAGTTTATGGTATTTTTTCATAGTCCACATAAAATTTCTAACATACAGCATTTGTCTCTCTTTGTCTGATGTTTCACTTACCATAATGCCCTCCATATCCATCCATTTTGCTGCAAATGGCAAAATTTCATTCTTATTTATGGCTGAGAAGTATTCCATTGTGTGTGTGTGTGTGTGTGTGTGTGTGTGTGTGTGACATCTTATTTATCCATTAATCTGCTGATGGTCACTTAGATTTCTTCCATGTCTAAGGAATTTAAATAATGCTGCTGTGAACATTAGTGGTTTTGGTTTTGGTTTTGGATGTATACCAGAAGTAGAATTGCTGAGTCGCATGGTATTTCTATTTTCAGCTTTTTGAGTAACCTCCATACTGTTTTCCACAGTGGCTGCACCAATTTGCATTCCTACCAACAGTGCACAGTGGTCTCCTTTTCTCTGTATCCTCACCAACATTTGTTATGTGTGTTCTTTTTGATGATAGCCATTCTGACCAGTATGAGGTGATGTCTCATTGGAGTTTTGATTCGCATTTCCATGATAATATGCATTTCTCTGTGGAGCATCTTTTCATGTGCCTGTTGGCCATCTAGTAGCATTCATTCTTTACCAAGTAGAAAATGATTACAGTTCCTATAATCTAGGAGCAGATTTGAGGAGAGGCAAATACAGTTCTTTTGGCTCTCTTTAGTTCCCATCCTGAGCTTACAATGATGTAAAAATGATGTCATGGTTTCTCCTGAATGAGCAATTAGCTCTTCTAACATATCCTATATATTTAATGAACAGATAGTAAACAAATAAGATGTGACTTTTTTTACAAATAGGTTCCAATGTAAGTTAGTAGATGTGTCTGTGCTGCTGCCTCTCCCTGACCTTTGCTGCACCTGTGTCAAACCTTTTGAATCCATCATTTCTCTGTCTCCTTTAAGTGGGAAGCTCCCTTCTGAATTACAACTTGGAGCTTTAGGATGTTAGTATCAAAAGATCAGAGTTGGAAGTGATGTTAATATCTATTTATATTCTTGTTCTTATGTATTTCTCTAAGTTTATCACATCAGTAAATATTGATTTTACATGATACCATACATATTTTCTATGTAAGCTCTGTTGCATTTTGAAATTGGCCACATTAGGTTAAAATAATTAGTCACGTGGATATTTATGTCAGGTAGTTATTGAAATTACACAGTAATTCACTCCATAACTCCAGTACCTTGGAATGACTCATGTCTCTATTTCCTAATGTCCATTATACATGATTGAATCAAAAATCAATTTTATACAACATATTCAAACAATTCAGAAATAGGCATAACAATTTATAGGGTCAGTAATCCAGGCCTGAAAAGTCAGAGTGAGTTCAGAAATTAAACAGTCATTGACCAACCACACAGGGACATAATATCAGTGCTGCTAATGTGGTAATGATACTTTACATCAGTGACTCTCTAAGTAAATATTTATACCTAAGGCAGTTGTCTTCATGCAAAGGATGTTATGATATGGTGCTTCAGTGATATATGTAATGTATTAATGTAACTAAGCCCTAAACAGTAATAGACAGGTGGAGTCTCATTTATTTTTTCTTGGATGATAATGGTCTATTGAAACTATTATCATTTCAGAGGAAGGAAAAATTACAGTGATGCATTTTACATTTCTGTGAGTCTTTTTTTAATTTATCATCATACTTTAAAAAAAATTCTTTTGTCTTCTAAAGAAAAATGGCAGTGCAAATTTAACAGCTCATTGCAATCCCTAATGCCTGAAGGATACTATTTTAAATAGCATGATCCAGAAGCCCCTATTCTATAGCCAAAGGTGTTGTGTGCTGGAGTGGACTTATTATTCATGACCAATGAAGTGTAGATTGGTTTCCTGAAAGGTCTCTTATCTTTCAACATATTTTATGCAGAGTTAATCATGAATACATGAAGGACATGAAAGCAGTTCTATCAATTCAAAAGATTATTATAAGATTCGTAGAAAGATTGTAGGAAGTTCTGCATGGATACATTGAAAAGATTTATAAATGAACTCTTGACTAAGTTGTAGAGCCAGGGTAGGTTTATAGGTTAGCAGGAAGCTCAGATGTACTCCACAGGCTGTTAGAAGCAAAAGACAAAAGACTTTCCTGGACAAAATAGAAGTAAATAGCATAACTAAATTCTGGAAAGCAAACATTTTTGTAAATACTATTTTCAGAGCTATTTTTTATGATGATCATTAACTCTACATCATGCATATATGTAGACTGCAATGGAATGTATCATAAACTTTGAGCCAGACTCCCAAACAGCCCCATTGCAAGGAGACCAGTTCTGGTACATCACTATTGCAAATGGCCTCACTCCATTTATTGACCAGTGAAATGGAGAAGCACATCCCTTCTCTACACTCTGACACACAGTAGCAGTACATTCTTACAAGCAGGCAGATGCATGTGGTCATGTACTTCCTGATCAGCTGGCTGTAATTGCCCCATACACTCAACTTCCTATTTAAGAAAAGTATTATTATACTACTGAAATCTGATATAATATCTAAAGGGCTTCCCTGGTGGCTCAGCAGTAAAGAACCTGCCTGTAAGACAGGAGATGCAGGTTCTATCCCTGGGTAGGGAAGATCCCCTGGAGGACACAGCAACCCACTCCAGTATTCTTGCCTGGAGAATCTCATGAACAGAGGAGCCTAGTGAGCTTCAGTCCATGGGATCACAAAGAGTCGGACATGACTGAAGTGATTGAGCGCGTGTGCACGCACACGCATGATATCTAAAAGTAAATTGTTCACAATTTTTATTGCCTTATAATTTGTAAGAAATTACTCATGACACAATTTACAGTTGAACATCAAGATGTTGTGAGTCCCTGAGCCTGAGAATCTTAGCAAGAAGTGAAACATACATCTGGAAAGTCTTGAAAGGAGACTGCAGCATCAATGAGGCACAGTTTTCCCCTATAGACTGAAGGCCTGAATCAAACTCAATTTAGAAGACCAGTTCCACAATTCAAGCACTCCACCATGACTGATGCATGGCTACTTGCTTCTACACTCTTTTTCTGGCATAGATAGAGGGAAAAAGTAGATGATAACAGGACCCTCGAATGCTGCTGAATGAGGTGCTTTGAGTAGGAAGGGCAAACGAAGTTCACAGCAGAGCAGGGCCTCAAAGGCTAGAACATCACTGTGAACTGCTGGTGAAACAGCAGCAGCCTATATTCCCCTGCCTGGTAAGCATAGCAACAGATTTAATTGGGTGGCTTAGCTGGAGAAGAGATACTAAAAAGAATAGGGGTCTTAGAGGCATTGCATTAATAAATGACATTTAAGTAGAGGCTACAGCTAAAGTGCTTAATTTTAGCATATAATATGAGTAAGACTTTTGGTAATAGGACAACTTCTGAGTTGCCTGCAGAGGTGAAGAGGAAACAACAGTAGAATTATATTTGAAAACAAAGAGCAAGGTGTGTGTAGAAAGTAACTAACAAATCTGTTAGGAGTGCTGGTCGGCTCTGGAGCCAGGCAAAGTGTGTTTGAATCCTGACTTTCCCATTTACTGGCTGTGTAATCTTGAGCAAGTTATTTAACCTCTTTATGCTCTTCTGTAAAAAGAGGATAATAATTGAAATTACTGCTTACATTCTTTATGAGGATTAAGCGAGTTTATGAAAAACACTTCAAATAGTTCTTGACTTGTTATTGTTTAGGAAGTCTAAGTTCTTATTATTTTAAGGGGATGAGGTTATTATAGACAGCATTTTATGTGTCTACTTAAATTTAGCTATATATTTATCACGTTGGGTTATTATGATTTCATATGAGAAATATATCTGTATTTGAGGCCAATTAAATCACCAATTTAATGAAGCTGAAACTCCAGTACTTTGGCCACCTGATGTAAAGAGCTGACTCATTTGAAAAGACCCTGATGCTGGGAAAGATTGAGGGCGGGAGGAGAAGGGGACGACAGAGGATGAGATGGTTGGATGGCATCACCAACTCAATGGACATGGGTTTGGGTAGACTCCAGCAGTTGGTGATGGACAGGGAGCACTGGCGTGCTGCAGTCCATGGGGTCGCAAAGAGTCAGACACAACTGAGCAACTGAACTGAATTGACTGAGTATGAGATATGCAGATGTTCTAATATCCTTCAGGGAATCAAGGAGCACTGACTGATAGGGAACACATTCTACAGGAAGAATTAGGGAGTGGCATTTCTTTGAATGAGACCAACAAATATAATACTAAACATATAATGCAAGAATGGTAAAAATACAACTATATGAATGTATAATTTTGACATGTATACCTATGGGAGAAGACTTGGAGAAAAGCTAATAAACCTCATACTAAATAGTAGTGTTACTATCTCTAAAAACTTTTCCTTGAGGTCAAGAACAAGGTCATTGCCCCTCCTGTACCTACCCCTAATTATAGCCTTTGCTTCACAGATTTTTGATGTCATCAATTGTTCCACTTTACCTACTAGGACTATGTGTTTCTTACTACAGGAATGATTCTTTTTCACCTTTTTTCTTTAATCCACAGAATTTAGCAGAATGCCATGTACGTAGTAGGCAGCCAATAAATACTGAAAAAAATTAAGTGAGAATCTCTAGGTAATAGAAAAGCAGTTTCTAAATATTCTGAAGCTAGCATATATTGTTTTTATTATTTAAGCAAATTGAGTGAATGCAATTTAGCAAAAATTACCTCAAAAATAATCATTGAACCAAGAGGAAAAAAAAAGAAAGGAAAAAGGAAAAAACAATAATTTGGGCCAGTATCAAAGTCTGTACCATCCACATAGTTGATATACTTTGAACAATGAAATATAGTTGTTTTTTTCTTACAATAGAAAGAAATTTTATTTTTTCATGTTTAAGACAATTTACCTTCACTAATTATTGTTTTTATTATATGTGGCATTATTTAATATGTAAATAACTTACAAACATAAGCTCAGGGTTTTTTTGAGTGAGTGTAGTCTGTGGCATTACACTTATGTGTACCCCTATCGTAAGACTTTTTTTTTCTTACTAATAAATAAAATTTGGAGTGAAGCAGGAACACTCTTGGACTATTTATAAATTGTTAAAATGCTAACTAAACATACTTCATTATGAAGGATTCTTACTCATGACGTGATCTATATCTTGAACGTTACATGACAGTGAGACAAAAATTGGATTCAGTTCATTTTCCTTTCAAATACAGCCTATTGTGAACAGGATTTCTTTTGGGATACTTACTTTCCTATTACAATTTTTTTTTAAATAAAGTATCTATCACCACTACTTGACCATATGTATAGGAGACTGTACTGTGTAAAGTTCTTAAAAAGACATATCTATATATAACTAGCTCTCTTTTTTGTATTAATTCAGGTTATGTTCAGTACTGAAGTGTGTGTTATCTGTGAGAATAAAATCATTTTATGCTTTAAAAGTTATTCACTTTTTAATGAATCCCAACTACCTTACTCTCTAATCTATTAATGTACAGTGAAATACCTCAATAACATTTTTCAGGGAATTATGTATTTAACATGCTAATTAGGGCAGTATACATTATAAAATATTTTCCAGAAATTTAGAAATGAATATTTAATGTAAGACCAGGCTAAACTGGGAGAGGAAATTATAAAACGATTGAAATATTATCAGACCAGGAACATCAGCATCTGGCTGGGCATTTGGCATCAGGAGACTAATGAGTATTCTTCAGTACAAGCCTTTAGGCTCATTTAGTATATGACTTATGTTGTCTTATTTCACCATGGCCTAACCTCCATACCTATGACCATTTTTTTCAGTGGCACTTCTTAGACATTCATGATATTTTAACAGATAGGAATATTATCTGATATTCTTATCTTCTACCAAAAAAAAAGACAATTTTCAATGTAGGATGTCTTTATTTAGAAAGACAGAGAGAAACAGAAGATACACAGTATGATGCCAAATAGAGAGGCACTCAGTGCTGAAAAGAGGTGGATGGGTTGGCAGAACTGTCCTGAGCTTACAGTGTCAGGAAACTTGAGGAAAGTTTGAATGTTATATGACAAGTCATCTTGTCTTGGTTCCCTGTCTGTGATAGAATATATTTTAAGATGACAAAGGAGAATCTTGAACAGAATTGTAAATTTAGTATAAAAACTCTGTATGTCAAATGAAAGATGCATAATATTTTGATGATGCATTAACCAAAGGAAGGAAGTATCTACTAACATTTTCAAATGGAAATTTTAGGTGTAGTATAGCTCCTCAAGAGTACAAATCATTCTCAAATATTTAGGTCATCATTCCTGTTAAATACTGAAGTATTTAAATACTTCATGGCTGTATTTAAGTAGGAAGGTAAAAATGTGGCAAGTTAGAAATAGCCCAATTTCATCTGGTTCTTGGTACATCATCTTTGTATAGTGAACATTGATTGCAAAATCAGCTTTCAGAAAATTAAAATGAACAGTAATCGCAACCCTAGGAAACTGTCTGTAGAACTGTTATTTTTAAAGCAGAATCAATATCTTACACCACTAATGATACCAAGCAAAGAAAGTCAGTGTTGTTGCAAATTGATTTTTTTTCTCTTTATGTAGTTTCCTATTGATCTAAGAATTCACAACTTAAACTGCTGGGGTTATAGTTTAATATTACTAAATAAAGAATTTGGAAGGAAAAAGGAAGTTATAATGTTATTATAAGTTACTTCCCGCATTATTGTTTTACTTTTACACACTCTCAAATCAGTCAGCTCTATTTTTACACACATACAATGTCAGACACAGAATTTCCATCATTATTGCAAAAACTACTCATTTTGAAGTAGCACTTGATTTACACCTTGAAATAGAGAGGAAGGCAATCATCTTTCTGGGTAAGTTGCTACCACTGTCTTGGGTCATTCGTGCACATTCACCGCGTGTGCATTTAGAGAGATAGCAGATGCCAAATGAGGACTTCAGGAAGAAACTTGGTTTTTGTGATAGCTCAGACTTAGGGCAGGTGAGGATGTATTAGGTTAGAAAAGAAGTTAAGGAAGCGTGCTAATAGTATTGGTATTAGAGAAAAGAATGTTTCAGATAATACCTGTCATTCTACTCCAGATGTTCTTCAAACTTGAGAAATTACAAAGGCAGAAATGAGCATCCAGGCTCACAGATGGCTTTTATACTTATAGTACTTGCTGATTAATATTTTTGAAAAAATATTTTTTTTTTAGTATGTCTAGCCCATAGGCATTCTGAAAACATTTTGCCGAACATTGTAGTAATGAGTTATTGCAGAAGAGTTAAGAGATTCTTGCTAACTCACAGCTGTGTACACTGTTGAATTCCTTATATGACCTCTCACTATACACATCTGTTCAGCTCGGTCCAGTCGCTCAGTCGTGTCCGACTCTTTGCTACCCCATGTATTGCAGCACGCCAGGCCTCCCTGTCCATCACCAACTCCCAGAGTCTACCCAAACCCATGTCCATCGAGTCAGTGATGCCATCCAACCATCTCATCCTCTTTCATCCCCTTCTCTTCCTGCCCCCAATCCTACCCAGCAGTTGGGTCTTTTCCAATGAGTCAACTCTTCGCATGAGGTGGCCAAAGCATTGGAGT
Source organism: Okapia johnstoni (assembly GCA_024291935.2). NCBI lineage: Eukaryota > Metazoa > Chordata > Mammalia > Artiodactyla > Giraffidae > Okapia > Okapia johnstoni. Next base: position 71,085,136 of record CM044312.1, on the reverse strand, counting down.
TTCAGCTTCAACATCACTCCTTCCAATGAACACCCAGAACTGATCTCCTTTAGGATGGATTGATTGGATCTCCTTGCAGTCCAAGGGACTCTTAAGAGTCTTCTCCAACACCACAGTTCAAAAGCATCAATTCTTCGGCGCTCAGCTTTCTTCACCGTCCAACTCTCACATCCATACATGACTACTGGAAAAACCACAGCCTTGACTAGACGGACTTTTGTTGGCAAAGTAATGTCTCTGCTTTTAAATATGCTATCTAGGTTGGCCATAACCTTCCTTCCAAGGAGTAAGCGTCTTTTAATTTCATGGCTGCAATCACCATCTGCAGTGATTTTGGAGCCCAAAAAAATAAAGTCTGACACTATTTCCACTGTTTCCCCATCTATTTCCCATGAAGTGATGGGACCAGATGCCATGATCTTAGCTTTCTGAATGTTGAGCTTTAAGCCAACTTTTTCACTTTCCTCTTTCACTTTCATCAACAGGCTCTTTAGTTCTTCTTCACTTTCTGCCATAAGGGTGGTGTCATCTGCATATCTGAGGTTATTGATATTTCTCCTGGCAATCTTGATTCCAGCTTGTGTTTCCATCTGTTAATAAAGTAAAATTTTAAAATATCAAACTTTGAAACTGTGTAAAGCAATTTTGCACAAAAATAGTGAAAATTAAAATAAATTTCAGACCCATCCAAAGGTCTGCATGGGGGAAGCAGATGAATTTCCTAGATACATGAAGGATTTGACAAAAGGAATTTCTTGAGTCTTTTCTTCATGGTTATATACAAACCATAACTAACTAATGAGTCAGTATCACCCACCGTGTATGAAATATTTGCTTAAACTGCCTGAGCAAATGTTTACAAAAAGAAAATGAGAACCTTTTTGTTTTTTAACTGAATGGGACAGTTATTTGCAGCACAGTTACAAGTAGGCTTTGTTTGAATGAGTGAATGAACGAAAACAGTTGGTGTGAGAGCAACAGTGACACATCCAAAGAGTCAGCAAGAAAAGGTGTGTTTTCCAGGGAAAACTAGTTTTAACAAAACATAACAGTGTTGCTCATGTATGATATGCTAAGCACCTGCATCAAGGTCACCTGGAGAATGTCCACAAAATGAAAGTCAATGAACCTACCCTAGGACTATTGTTCCAGAAACTCAGGGGATGTAGGACCAGAAATGTGAACTTTTAACCAGCTCCCCAGGTATTTTTTATACCCTTTATTATTTCATAACTAAAAGGACATACACTATATTCAAGAGGGAAATAAATTTGGAAGGGTAGTTTGGAGCCAGATTTTAGAAATATAAATGGCCAAACTAAGAGGTTTAGATTTTATTTAGGGAGGAGTGGAGAGCCATTGAATTACCTTAGCAGGAAAAAGGACACACTTTAGAAATATACTTTGGGAAGGTTAGCATAGCAGGAACATGAAGCTAGACTATTTTCTGGGCTATTCTGGAAGAGGGGGGGAAGGTTGTGTTACTTATTCTCCATCTGCTCATTTACTGAGCACTTGGGTCCTTACTTACTATGGGCCACACCTTCTGTGAGCCAGGCTCTGAATATAGATATAAAGAAGATATAACAATTCCTCTAGGGAATATCATAGTTGTTTTCACAAACCTAAAGTTAAAATACAGTAAAATTACTTATATTAGTAAAAATTATAGGAAAAAAAAAACCTTCCTAATGTCTTGCATAGTGCCTAGCACATAGTAATTAGTAAATATTTAAAATGAATTAAGCTAATCTTGATAACATTCTTTCTCCAAACTTAGTTGTTTTGTTTTGTTTTTTAATGGGAGGAGAGAATAGAACCATCTCCCATATATGTTTAAATGTAAAAAGAGGTTATCTCCACCAAAGCAACAAAATGCTGCTAGCAATAAGTCATTCTTTTATAGTATGCAGTGGAAAATTGGATAGATTTTTTTTTTCTACTAAACATTGCCAGTAGCTGTTCCAAGAAATATTCTCCATTCCTAATCTTTCTGAAATGAATTTTTAAACAAAATATTAAAAGCACACTTTACAAATTAGTTACCAGAAAGTATAATAATGGGCAATGGCTAACACACAGAGCTATGTAATGAGACCATTTCACTGGTCCTCCTACTTTGGCAAACTATTTATGAATGCAGAAAATTAATCAAAATTAGTATCACATCCTTAGGTCATGTCCTCTTAAATAAGTATTCTATAGCTATAATCTCTACATGATCTGCTCTGACAGTTCTGAAAGTATAACCCCATATGAAAATCTCAAGAGTAAAGCTTTTGCAAAAGCCTCTTTTTATATGTTCTATTTTTTTAATTTGCCAATTTACAAAAATCAGATCAACGGCTAAGGTATGAATTTAATATTTTTTCAAATATCCAATATTGTTAAAATAATGGCTTAATTTTTTTGATTACTTTACAGTTTGCAACATACTTTTGCATAATAATCTCATTCAGTCCTCAAAACCACCCTTTGAAGTAAATAGCACAGACTTTCCCTTCATATTATAAATTACTAAATTCAGGCTTAAGAAGGTTAATAGCATGTCCATGTTCACTGACCTCTGTGTTGACAAATGAAGACTAGCTTCCTATATTTTAGTCACTCAGTCATGTCCAACTCTATGTAACTCCATAGACTGTAGCCCGCCAGGCTCCTCTGTCCATGAAATTCTCCAGGCAAGAATACTGGAGTGGGTAGCCACTCCTTTCTCTAAGGGATATTCCAGACCCAGGGATCAAACCCAGATCTCCTGTATTGCAAGCAGATTGTTTACCATCTGAGACACCAGGGGAGCCCATATTGGAGGGGATTTTACCTAATATACTGGACTCTGAAAACTGAAAAAAATATATAACATTTTGCCTTTCCACTAACATATGGTATATTGATCTGCACCAACATGACTTCAAATTCTATTTTAGTTTTCACAATTTTCACATTACTTGTCCAAAAATATGTAATTGGAAGCTTAATAGACAAGTGTGGTTTGAAGGCTGGAGGGGGGAAGCAAGAGGGATTATGTGATTGAGAAGAGCTTTATGTTAAGATAAAGCTTGATTTATATATTGCAAGATGGAAATTTGTCTATACAAAAAAGGAGGGTGTGATGACCATGTTTATTAACAATGAAGGAGCATAAGTAATAAGAAGTGTGTGTGTATGTTATAAAACAGGCTCAGAAAACTGTGAAAAACAGTAAAGCTATAGGAGAGATTTTTCACTGGGAAATAGTAGTCTAAAATGTTACAAATTATCTTTCAGGGGATGGATTTCAATTACAAAGGACCTTGTTAGGCTGTGAGAAGGCAGCACCTACTGAAGGTTTTATAGCAGTGTTTTTGACATGGTAGGTGAACTTCAATAGTAAACTACATGGAGTGGAAGAAGCTTAGGAGGTCAGAAAAAGCTATGGCACTGATACTTGAGAGAAGTGAGGAGGGTCAGCCAAATTCTAGCCATTATCTCAGGAGATTAGAATTTGTGTTTTAGCTAAACAGCTCCAATGTAAAAGCCTGAGCAAGATTCATAATCTCTTTGGGCATCAGTTTCATTGAAAAATGAAAGGGTTGCCTTGTATTGACATAAAATAGTAAAAGAGCCAATTATTTTACCAGAAAAATAAGTTTATTCAAGAACAGCAAAGGATTGTCATTCAGGATATTCAATCTGTGGTGAGCCACAGGTAAGTTTAGAGCGCAGACAGGAGGAACATTCTTTTATAGAGGAGAAAGGGGGATTGGAAGGAGCCCACTATAAACAGAGTCCATGGAAAAAACTGGGGGTTCTGAAGTGTGGTAGCTTTATATTGGCTGGTCTATGGCTTGGCAATGAGAAATTCTTCCTTTATCCTGATGAATTGTAAAGTATTAATAGAAACTTTTTCCTGTTGGAATTGCACAACTATGTTTCTTCCTGTTGCGTCTGCAATTGACATCAAGTGGAGGTGTGAGAGCTCCCTCTTCCAGCCTCCCAAATCAAATGAGGTTTCTGTTTATTAATTTTTATGTGTGTGCTCAATTGCTCCATTGTGTCCAACACTTTGTGACCCTGTAGACTGTAGCCCACCTGATTCATGTGTCCATGGAATCTTCCAGGCAAGAATATTGGAGTGGGTTGCTATTTCCTACTCCAGGTGATCTTCCCCACCCAGGGATCGAAACTGTGTCTCCTGAGTCTCCTGCATTGACAGGCATACCTACGACATAATAGCTAATCTACTCCCTCTCTCAAAAGTTCTATGTGAATATGAAGAATCGTTTTTTCAAAACTGGAGAAAACAGCTTTTTAACTTATTTATGCTGCTGCTGCTAAGTCGCTTCAGTCATGTCCGACTCTGTGCGACTCCATAGATGGCAGCCCACCAGGCTCCACCGTCCCTGGGATTCTCCAGGCAAGAATACTGGAGTGGGTTGCTATTTCCTTCTCCAGTGCATGAAAGGGAAAAGTGAAAGTGGAGTTGCTCAGTTGTGTCCGACTCTTAGCGACCCCATGGACTATAGCCTACCAGGCTCCTCCATCCATGGGATTTTCCAGGCAAGAGTACTGGAGTGGGGTGCCATTGCCTTCTCCGAACTTATTTATAGAAAAAGCCTATTAATAGTCTCTAAGAAACATGGCTGACTTATAGTTATGCCACATGACTAATTTATTGGTAGCCTGCCTCTCTGTTAGATGTCTTCTTGGATACTCCAACCTGCAGCTCTTCCTCTTCCTGTGGCTACATTGTTGTGCCATGGCTTACTTTGAGCCCAGCTATGTTAAGAATCACAGTCTTGCTTTAATTTAGCCATTAGGTTCATGACTTATCTAAATGAGCTGTTCTGACTCATTTTGAAGTCTTGATTTTACAAATATGTTGTTGCTGCTCCTTTTTTATCTCCTTCAAGTCATTATTAATTCAGAAGCCCCAAATCTAGAGGTTTGATTCATTTTTGATTAACCCTATCAAAAAAGTAACTGCCATGTTTCCTCAGACTGTGATATCAACTCTCCTGTACCATAGAGTAAATGTGGCCTAAAATAAAAGTTAAAATTAATTATTGAGTCTCTGAACTCTGATTTCTGCTGAAATTTCTTTAGTCCTTCAAAAATTTTTTGTCTCACAAGTAAACATAGGTAAATTTTGAAAGTATGTGCATTTGTGAATTTGTGAATCCACAAAGACACTATTATTTTATTGACAATGTAAGTTCTACCAAAGCCTTTAAATTAAATTCCCTGGCATTCTAAATTCTATGGAAGTTGTCATAAACTCTGAGTATTTGAAATCATGAGAAAGGTATATGTAAAAGTGTTTGTTGGGACTTCCCTAGTGGCTCAGTGATCAAGAATCCACCTGCCAAAGCGGAAGACTCAGGTTTGATCCCCTGTATCGGAAAGATCCCCTGGAGAAGGAAAAGGCAACCCACTCCAGTATTCTTGCCTGGGAAATCCCATGGACAGAGGAGCCTGGCAGGCTGTAGTCCATGGGATTGCAAAGAGTCAGGCATGACTTAGAGACTAACCAGCAACAAGGTATTTGTTATCTGTAAAGTGACATATGTTATTGTTATTATAATTATGATGCAGTATTTCTTCTTTGAAAATGTGTATGTGTTCGTTGAAACTTCTACAAATGTGCTTTGACATGGCAAACATGGGTAGCATAGGCAATTTTAACTTTGATTTTTTTCTTTGTTTTTTCCTTTCCTCAAAGATTACACAGAGCCTCTCTTTTAAGCTCAGGGTGACTCCATGCAGTTATTACCTCTGGCTCTCCCTCTTGGCCTTACAAGCAACATGATGTTTTGATTAACTGTACCTCCTCATCCCTATGAGATACCTGCCAGTATGCTGTGTGTATTGTTGTCATGTCCCATCCACTAGTGATTCTGTCACTTTGCTTTATGCTGCGGCTGCAGTGAATCCTGAGGAACTTTTTTGAACTGTTCTTACAGGCAGGGAACATGATACTCTATATTATTTTAACTACAAACTCAATGTGATATCTCCAAATGACTCAATAAGAGACCCCCTTTGCAGAAAGTTTCAGAGGTAATAGATTCTTTCCCAGGGAGTGACAGACATCCATTTTATTTAAAAACATGTCTTTCTGATCAACCTTGAAAGTCTTCTTGCTGCTGCTGCTAAGTCGCTTCAGTCGTGTCCGACTCTGTGCGACCCCATAGATGGAAGCCCACCAGGCTCCCCCGTCCCTGGGATTCTCCAGGCAAGAACACTGGAGTGGGTTACCATTTCCTTCTCCAATGCATGAAAGTGAAAAGTGAAAGAGAAGTCGGTCAGTCGTGTCTGACTCCTGGCGGCCCCATGGACTGCAGCCTACCAGGCTCCTCCATCCACGGGATTTTCCAAGTAAGAATACTGGAGTGGGTTGCCATTGCCTTATTTACTATTTACAGTAGCTAGAACATGGAAGCAACCTAGTTGTCCATCAACAGATGAATGGATAAAGAAGTTGTGGTTCATATACACAATGGAATATTACTGAGCCATAAAAAGGAATGCATTTCAGTCAGTTCTGATGATGTGGATGAACTTAGAACCTATTATACAGAGCGAAGTGAGTCAGAAAGAGAAAGATAAATATCGTATTCTAACGCACATATATGGAATCAAGAAAATGGTACTGAAGAATTTATTTATAGGGCAGCGACGGAGAAACAGACATAGAGAAGAGACTTATGGATGTGGGGAGAAGGGAGGAGAGGGTGAGATGTATGAAAAGAGTAACATTGAAAATTACATTGCTGCTGCTAAGTCATGTCAGTCGTGTCTGACTCTGTGTGACCCCATAGACGGCAGCCTACCAGGCTCCTCTGTCGCTGGGATTCTCCAGGCAAGAGTACTGGAGTGGGTTGCCATTTCCTTCTCCAGTGCATGAAAGGGAAAAGTGAAAGTGAAGTCGCTCAGTCGTGTCCAACTCTTCGTGACCCCATGGACTGCAGCATACCAGGCTCCTCCATCCATGGGATTCTCCAGGCAAGAGTACTGGAGTGGGGTGCCACTGCCTTCTTCGAAACTTACATTACCATATGCAAAATAGATAGCCAATGGGAATTTTCTGTATGGCTCCAGAAACTCAAACAGGAGCACTGTATCAACTAGAGAGGTGGCATGGGGACGGAGATCGGAGGGAAGTTCAAAAGGGAGGGGATGTAGGTGTGCCTATGGTTGATACATATTGTGGCTTGACAGAAAACAACAAAATTCTGTAAAGCAATTATCCTTCAATAAAAAAATAAAAAGAAAAAAAAAAGATTCTCCCTAAAAGTTAGATTTTTCAGGACACAAAAAACGTATATTTTAATGTATAATAAAAAATTATACTATCTTTATTTCAAAAAAAAAAACAAAACATAAGTACTGTAGAGAAGAATAGGTTGTTTACTTATTTGTTGGTATTTACTTCCTTGTGTAGAATCACATTCCATAAAAGATTCGTGATCATAAAGAAGCTTTATGTTTTATTAGTCCAGTATACATATGAATATTTTTAACTTTTTTATTTAGGGGCTTCCCTGATAGCTCAGTTGGTAAAGAATTTGCCTGCAATGAAGGAGACCCCAGTTCAATTCCTGGTTTGGGAAGATCCACTGGAGAAGAGATAGGTTACCCACTACAGGATTCTTGGGCTTCCCTTGTGACTCAGCTGGTAAAGAATCCCCATGCAATGTGGGAGACATGGGTTCAATCCCTGGGTTGGGAAGATCCCCAGAAGAAGGAAAAGGCTGCCCACTCCAGTATTCTGGCCTAGAGAATTCCATGGACTATACAGAGTCCATGGGTCTCTATACAGTCAGAAAGAGTCGGACAGATTTTTAACTTTTTTATTTAACACGATTTTTTTTTCTTTAATGTTTGACCAGGAGTGAGCATGAATAGGAAGAACAGTGGGAATCTTGAAGGGGATGAGGAACACAGAAATTGTACAGGTAGTAAAGGGCAATGAGAATACTGGAGGCAAGTCAGTCTGCTCACAGTTGTGCTTAGAGGTGGCTGTACATTTCTTGTATATTTCTTTATTCACATTTGAATCAAATCAGCAGCAGGTTTAGAAAGACTTCTTTGAATTAAGGAGGAAGATCTGTAGGGCACATACCCTAAACATCTCTCTAGTTGCTACTTTATGTTAGCCACCATAATGCATTCTGGGAGTAGGGAGGAAAATCCACAAATAATAAGCAGGCCCTGCTTTTGAATTTCCTCAAGGTTCTTAAAGGCTGACATGAAAAAGTAGTCATAAAGAAAGATAAATTTTAATGATAAGATTAAGATGATTAATGATATGAGAGAGAGGCTCATGGGACTCTTATCAAATGAGGGAGAGAAGTATCGGGGTAGAGATGAGCTGGAAAACATTTATGGAAGTGTAGAAGCTGAACTAGAATGGTGAATATTTAAGAACATGAAATGGGAAGTTTGGAGAAATGAGTATTTCAGTAGAAAGAAGTGATGTTTTTGTCAGGGAAATAAAAAACAATGGGCATGTAAGTTAACAGCATTCAGTTTAACTGGATCAATGATTCTTAAACATTTTGGTCTTAAGCCACCTTTTCATTCTTTTGCTGCCCAGTTTTAATGCAATATTCTTGACATATAACATTGTATAAATGTAAGGTGTACAATGTGATGATTTGATACACTTATACTTTGGGAAATGGGTGCAATAAGGTTAGTTGATGCATCCATCAGCTCACAAAGTTACCTTTTTGTGTGCATGTGTTGAGAGCATTTAAGACCATCTCTCTTAGGAACCTTTAGAAATACAATACAAAATGTTAATTAGAATCACCATGTTGTACATTAGATCCCCAGAACTTGTTCATCTTATAACTTGGTACCCTTTGACCACCTTTACCATCTCCCAATCCCCTGGCCCCCTGACCCTGGCAACTACCAGTCTGCTCTTTTTTTCTGTCAGTTTATTTTCTTTAGATTCCACATATAAGTGAGATCATACAGTATTTGTCTTTCTCTATCTAATTTATTTCACTTAGCATAATGCCCTCAAGCTTTATCCATGTAGTAACAATTGGCAGGATTTCCTTCTTTTTTATGGTGAAAAAATAGGTGTATATGTGTATATATATATATGTATATATATATATATATATATATATATATGTAACATTTTTGCTACCCTTAATAGTTATTCAGAGCCTCACAAATCTTTGGTTTATATTGGTTATATTCATCTTTAATGTATTATAAATGAAAACTTATAATTTAAAAATTATTAATGTGTTTAAATTACACTAACAATGTGTTATGTTTTAACATAATTAACATACTCATGAAAATAACAAATATTTTAACTCCTATTTAATATCTGGATTAATAGAAGCAGGATTAACTAATTCTTGTATTTGCTTCTGCATTCAGGCTGTTGAGATATCACACATCATGCACTTTTAAAACACTCCTTTGTACACTCATGAAAATTAAAAGGGCAAATAACATCTTACAATGAAAACAGTTTTGACTGTGTAGGAATCCTCAGGTACACTTTGAGGCCTGCTGAATTGAAGACTGGTATGTAAGAAAGGGAATAGTGAAGAAAGACTGGAAAGTTAAAGACTGATATTGATAATGCTTACCAGAAGAGCATAGAAATTCCATGTATGGTTAGAAGTAGGGCCGATTTCCTAAACTTTAAAACCACATTGGATATCCATACCCTACCCTTTCAGATCATGCTGGTAAATATCTGGGAGACAGAAGTCTTATTTATCCTTATATTAGATGCTGTTTCATCTTTTATAAAGAACCTTTAGGTCATATTAGAGGGTTGAGAAATTTGTGTGATAAATTCTGAACAGTCCATTGCTTACTCGAGGTGATACCCTCACTGCAATTCTGTCTGATTTAATTTGGAATCTTATAAGGGGAGCACAACTGAATAACTTAAAAACAAAACTGTGTCCAATCTAGATCTGAAATTTGAGACTTGACCCCTGGCCAAAAAGCCAAATCTTTTAGAATTAGTTTCACTGAACAAATAACATATCTGTAAAAAGTACCCTTTATCATCTAGTTTTTGAAGGGTGCTCTCATGTCCCTGAGGCAAAAATATCAAGCTTTGGACTTGGAATCTAACCACCACTTTGTTCCAAATCATGTAAGGGGAATTTCAGCAAATATGCCAGTAGGGGGAACTGTTATTCAACAAATAATAACAGGACTGGGCTTTTTTCTGGGCAGTAGGCACAGACTGTAGAGATTCTCTATGGTGTAAAAATGTGATGATCTAACTGATAAAGGGTCTTGCATTGTTTTTTCTTGATTATCTTAGTCTACTTTAGTAAGTTGTATTTCCTCATGGTCAAGGGAAGAAGTTGGTTTCTAGTGTAGTTAAAGATCATGACTCTAGCTGGAGATGAAGGTAGTAGAATATTAAGATCAAATGAAGAGTGATAAATCCTTTAGAATAATTGACAGTTTGATTGACTGTGATTACCTCTGCTGGTTTCTAATTACCAGGAATCAGAAAGCTTTGCATTGATTAAAACATTTTAAGGCAGAATTTCTGAAGCTATGCATAAAGACCACCTATATCAAAATCTCCAGAAGAGCTTATTAAAAGTGCAGATTCTAAGGGTCTACACAACCTACTGAATTAGAATCTGTGAGGGATAAACAGAATAAGCATTTTTCAAAAAGGTCTCCTAAATGAGTTTTTATGCATGATAACATAGAGAAGCCTTTTTTTTTTTTTTTTTTTTTGCCATGTCTCTAGGAGCTTGGAATAGAAAGCACCAAACTAAAAGTGATGAGCTAAAGTAGTTCTTCTCCTTAGGCCTCTTTCTTACGATCCTCTGCTTTCCTGGAGAGAGTTGGGGAGGAGAGATTGAAGAGACAGGGACATGGAACTCTGGGAATTAAGAACCCCAGATTTCATATTCTTACCAACTTCATAGCCTAAATGTTCTCAAGAATGTCAAAAACTGTCCATCAACCTGTCCAGACCATTTGCATGCCTGATAGAAATCAGGAAGTTAGGAACAAAGGAAGCCTCTTGCTTTCAGGCAGGTGTCACAGTGAGAACTTGAGTGTCAGATTGAACACTCTCAAGAATTGAAATGTAAAGTGATGCTTAGGCAACATGGTATTTTGGTTGCTTCTTGATTTTTGTGTTTTAATGTGTGGTAATACTTTGTGGCAAGTCAGGTGTGGCTCATCCTACCTATCCTTTTTCAGCATGTTCTTTAGGCTGAATATAGAGTTAAGTAAATATGGGCTAATATTTCACCTTCAAAATATTTAAGAAGATTTGCTTAAGAAGATGAAGGAAATTGAAACATGGGGAACTTAAAATTAAAGGTCTTCATCAACTTGATAGATGTAAAATAGAAGGCCATAATGCATATTACTAAGTAGTTCAAACAGAAGCAAGAAAGAGGAGGGTTTGGTAGCGAAAGGGTAGTTTATTGAACTAAAACAGACGTAAGTAACAGAACATAGAGAAGCTTACTTTTCAATAAATCAGAAGTTATAAAACCATGCTAAGCATGACTGTCCACTTATGTCAAGGATGAATTTATGAGCTGTAACTTTTTTAAAGCTATCTTCTTTAACTTTCTCTTTGGCGACATCCCTCTCCTGAGTTATCCTATCCTCGTTTTTCATCTCTAAATTAAAGAAAACACTGATGAATTGGGGGAAATCCTTCTCCAAGAGACAAAAATTTTAACCTTTTAATACTCTTTAAAGTATTCTTTACTCAGGTGATGTTGAAAATTATAATGAATGGGAATATTTCTCCACACTAACATTTCAGCTAATTGAATCAGTTTTGCTCTTAAGACAACAAATATCATTTTACCTTATCAATATAAGAGAAGAACAGATTATTGTCAATTTCATCCTATAAAGATAAGTATTCAACTGTATATCATTAAGAAAGCTCTTAAGAAATTAACATTGAAACTAAGGACAATAGATGTTATAATAATTATGACAAACATTTATTGAACACTATCCATAGTCAACAAATCATTCTAAGTAATTGATACATGCTACTCATTTAATCCTAAATTATTCTAAGTGATTGACAGATGTTAACTTATTTAATCCTAACAACCACCCTATATTATTATTGTTTATTTTTCCTTTTATAGTTGATAGAGAAGTTAAATCATTTGCTGAAAGTCACACAGTGTGTATATATATTCCTACCTAATCAGCTTGATTACAGACTCTATGCTTCACTGCTTTAGTGACCCCATGTCACTAAAATAGTAGTTAAGCAATGCATAGGTTCATAGGGACTCATCTTTATGCATCTCTCTGAAGGCTAAATGAAAAATTTTAAGCTTAATTCTGAATTTCACAGAAAGTGTAAGGCCCTGGACTTGCACAGTACTGGAAGCAACAGAACTTCTTGTAAAAACCGTGATCAGTGACTCTAAATATGATGCCCATTAAGTAGGAAATAAGATCTTATTAATTTAAGCCTCATTGTATAAATAATCATGGAGCCAACATTTACTTTTGTAATGCTGCTAAATCGCTTCAGTCGTGTCCGACTCTGTGCGACCCCATAGACGGCAGCCCACCAGGCTCCGCCGTCCCTGGGATTCTCCAGGCAAGAATACTGGAGTGGGTTGCCATTTCCTTCTCCAGTGCATGAACGGGAAAAGTGAAAGTGAAGTCGCTCAGTCGTGTCCAACTCTTAGCGACCCCATGGACTGCAGCCTACCAGGCTCCTCCATCCATGGGATTTTCCGGGCAAGAGTACTGGAGTGGGTTGCCATTGCCTTCTCCGTATCTTTGTAATACCTACAAATACCTACAAAATAATTGGAAGTGAATGAATGAATGGCATGAGTAAAATTTCAAGGAGAAATATTTAACTTGTTCATTAAGATGCATATTACGTTTTAAATTTTAAAAGCATGCATTTGCATGTAATTAATATGCCTGCTGTAAATGAGTTACATCTATCATTAGCTTAAGCTCAGTGAAACCTCTGCTTAGCAATTATGGTAGCAATTCCATTCTTAGAATTATTATGTTATAAAACCATATGCAATTTAAAATGCTCTACAAGTCCATTTTTTCACTAATTCAGATAGACCCCATCCATTAATATTTAATATGTATTCCTGAATTGCTAGATTCAATGCTGTTTAATACTTTCTTAATAACTTTCTTGGAATGCTGTTATAGATGTTAATCATTTGATGCTTTTTATTTCTATGTTAGATAAACATATGCAATATTTATGGCAAAACATTGTACCTACACAGCATATTATGATAATTTGATCTCTGTTAACTCATGTATAACCTATTCCTTTTAAAATGTGAGATACTGATAAAAAAGTTTCCCCTGGTCTGATTTATTGTTCTGTATTAATGAATTTATATTCTTTCATACTGTTCTACCTATTTAAAGACTTGCTATTGCTTTACAGAGTGAACACCTCACTTTTACATTCTGTATGACATCATAATTGACATGCCATTACAGAGAGACAATGAAGATGAAAAAATAATGGTTTGGAAAGCTTTACATGCAACTCCTGGTATGTGATGTTGGCAAGTGGTTTACAAAGTAAAATCATTTAGCGTATCTCATTTAGGCAGTCTATCAAACAAAAGTTTTTTAAAAAGACAACTATTGTACAAGAATACAGTATACATTTTTTAAAATGGTTGTGGAATAGAGTTTTAAACATGTAACTTTCCAGAACTCACAATTTTTTGTAACTCATTGAGGTAATAGATGCTGTATATTGAAGGAAGATAAGCCATTTAGACATCTCTTCATGTTTGAACACTTTGTTTCATAAGTATTGGTAAAATGAATTTTGTGAAACACACGGAATATGAATTGCCTCTGGTAAAGGCAAAATACGTTCAAACTCAGATCATTCTATAACAAGTTTTTCTGACAATGTATATCTGATGCTTAAAATTATTTATCATTATTTGGGACTTAATAAGATCATATAACTTTTAAGAAAAAAGGTAATCCCAGTATATTAATTATTTATTTTTTTTACACAGGGAAAAAGTACATCTTTAAATGGAAATTTTTAATTTAGTTTCCAATTGTTAAATGCACTTTTCGAAAAAGAAATAAAGTTGATATCTACCATGTCTACAGTTCCTGTTTCACTTCAGGCCAAAATAATAAAGGCATAAGCCAGAGCTGAATTTGTGTTTGCTCGTCAGATGTTTATTGAGCACCTTACCATGGGCAGTACCTTGCATTAGGCATGTTACATGTATGTTTCCTTGTCTCAAATGCCTGTCTCTGGTTCATCTGATTGACTGTGCTGTGGCTGAATTAATTCCAGAAGCCTGAATAAGGTAGAATGTACACATGAAAAGATAATATGACCAAGGATTAAATCCTGAGGAATACATTTAAAAAGAGAGAGAGACTTCCCTGATGGCTCAGATGGTAAAGAATCTGCCTTCAAAGCAAGAGACCCATGTTTGATCCCTGGGTCAGGAAGATCCCCTGGAGAAGGGAATGGCTACCCACTACAGAATTCTTGCCTGGAAAATTCCAGGGGCCTAGTGGGCTATAGTTCATGGGGTCACAATGAGTCAGACAGCACCGAACAACTAACTGATATTACAAGGACCATTTCTTCCCCATGCCATTTGGACTCTATGGCTTCTGTCCTTCATAGTCTTACCAGTTGATTTGGCTCCCACACTATGTGCTCTCCTGGGAGACCACATTCAACCATTACCTGTTTGAACTTTTGGAGCATGATAGTGACTTAATGTCTCTCTTTCTCCATACTTGAAACTCCTGCAAACCCAGCTGATATGCTCACTCATCTACAGAACTGAGTTCAAAAATATCTTTTCTAAATCTTCTCTGCTAAATTTTACTTTTTCACTTTATTTGATCCAGATATTTGACAGAGGCCCTAGACTCCTTCTTCTTCCCTCTTCCATATCTAATAAGCCACCAAGTAATATTAGTTAAAATCTGATGTTTGACAATGTTCCAGAACCTGAAACAACAATGTGTTAGTGATCACTAATTTCTTTAGCATAAATGATTGATAAGAAAATGTTATTCCATTTCTTTTTTTTTTTTCCCTGCGTTTCTTCCTTTGCCTTTTTGTCACCAGACCCCAAGCCAGGATGTTCTGAAACATCTTGATCCCAGTGTTAGCAACTCCTCTACATTCTTCCCCACATTGCTACTATATGATGTTTTTGGAATGGAAACACCATCATGCATCAAACACAAATCATGCACCTTCAAAATGTCATACAACAAATTCTAGATTCTTTGGTGTAGCATATAAACTTGAAGGAGTATAAGAGCCTACATCATTCACTTCCAGCCTGCAATTACAGCTTTACCTGTTTTCTTTATAGATATCTCGTGATGAAGTTAATGTTCTAAATATAGGTGCCTCTGTTTTTTCCCCGCCTTGTCTCCCTGTAACTTTATTCTGTGCTTTCTGCCCTCCTTGCTCTGCTTTCTTCATTTCATTTACCTGATGGACTCTTATTTCTCCTGCAAGCTTCAATTTTACACATCTCCTCCTTTGTCAAAACTTTGTGCTATGCTGTGCTTAGTCGCTCAGTCCTGTCCGACTGTGATCCCATGAATTGTAGCTGGCCAGGCTCCTCTGCCAATGGGGATTCTCAAGTCAAGAATAGTGGAGTGGGTTGTCATGCCCTCCTCTAGGGGATCTTCCCAACCCAGGAACCAAACTCAGGGCTCCCGCATTGCATGCGGATTCTTTACCATCTGAGACACCAGGGAAGCTCAAGAGTACTGGAATGGGTATTCTACCCTTTTCCAGAGGATCTTTCTGACCCAGTAATTGAACCAGGGTCTCCTGCATTTCAGGTGGATTCTTTACCAGCTGAGCTACCAGGGAAGCCCTGTTAAACCTTTACTCAGGCCCTTAAGGAGGAGTGCGTAGCAACCCACTCCAGTATTCTTACCTGGAGAATCCCCATGGACAGAAGAACTTGGCAGACTTCAGTCCATGAGGTCGCAAAGAGTCGGACATGACTGAGTGACTAAGCACAGCACAGGCCCTTAAAGAGAGTAAATTTGCATTGTCTGCTTTATTATGACAATTATAGCAGTATATTTTTCATGTTTGTGTCCAAAGTCAATAAGGAATACATTTGCATTCCTTAAATTTTGGTATTCCTGTCACCTATCATGATATGTAACACATAGTGTTAGTATCTCAGTCACGTCGGATTCTTTGTGTCCTTATGGACTATAGCCCACCAGGCTCCTCTGTCCATGGAATTCTCCAGGCAAAAATACTGGGTGTGTAGCCATTCCCTTCTCCAGAGGATCTTCCCAACCCAAGGTTCAAACCCAGGTCTCCTGCATTGCAGGCAGATTCTTTACCATCTCAGGGATTAATAAATGCCGTTGAATGAATGGATGAATAAACAAGACAATGGTAGTGGAGTTCTGATTAACATTTACTTGTTTTTATTAAATAATAATTGCTACTACATTGAACACTTATTTTTGTTGAACATTATACATATTTTCTTTAGTTCTTGAAATAATCCATAATATATTGTCTTTATCTTATGGATGAGGAACTCTAAGGCTAAAAGAAGTTAAGTAATGTCTCAAAATCTTATATCTAGTAAATTGCAGGGATTTAAAAAACATCTTCTAAACTCTATAGTTACACTTTTAAATATGTTTGTATGTGAACTATGTATCATGTCATCATCTCAGACAGAATCTCCTCTGATGGCTCTGTGTAAGATAGCAACCCAGTCTCTTGTTATCTGTTCCCTTTCCCTGTTTTATTGTTCCTCATTCTTTCTCATACCTTTAACATCTGGCAGTTTCTTATAGATGATTGTCCATAACTCCCCATGATAATATAAGTTCTTGGCATTCGAAGCTTTGTATTGTACCCAATTGTGGCACAGGGTTTACCACATAGTACCCACACAATTGACCATCTGGTGATGTCCACGTGTACAGTCTTCTCTTGTGTTGTTGGAAGAGGGTTTTGCTATGACCAGTGCGTTCTCTTGGCAAAACTCTGAGCCTTTGCCCTGCTTCATTCTGTACTCCAAGGCCAGATTTTCCTGTTACTCCAGATGTTTCTTGATTTCCAACTTTTGCATTCCAGTCCCCTATAAAGAAAAGGGCATCTCTTTTGGGTGTTAGTTCTAGAAGGTCTTGTAGGTCTTCATAGAACCGTTCAACTTCAGCTTATTCAGCACTGCTGGTAGGGGCATAGACTTGGATTACCGTGATATTGAATGGTTCACCTTGGAAACAAACAGAGATCATTCTGTCGTTTTTGAGATTGCATCCAATACTGCATTTCGGACTCTTTTGTTGACTATGATGACTACTCCATTTCTTCTAAGGGATTCTTGCCCACAGTAGTAGATATAATGGTCATCTGAGTTAAATTCACCCATTCCAGTCCATCTTAGTTCACTGATTCCTAAAATGTCGACGTTCACTCTTGCCATCTTCTGTTTGACCACTTCCAATTTGCCTTGATTCATGGACCTAACATTCCAGGTTCGTATGCAATATTGCTCTTTACAGCATTGGAATTTGCTTCTATCACTAATCACATCCACAACTGGGTGTGGTTTTTGTTTTGGTTCTGTCTCTTCATTCTTTCTGGAGTTACTTCTCCACTGATCTCCAGTAGCAATTTGGGCACCTACTGACCTCTGGGAGTTCATCTTTCAGTTCCCTTTTTGCCTTTTCATACTGTTCATGGGGTTCTCAAGGCAAGAATATGGAAGTGGTTTGCCATTCCCTTCTCTAGTGGACCACATTTTGTCAGAACTCTCTACCATGACCCCTGATGGGTGACCCTACATAGCATGGCTCATAGTTTCATTGAGTTAGGCAAGGCTATGATCCATGTGATCAGATTGGTTAGTTTTCTGTGATTGTGGTTTTCAGTCTGTCTGCCCTCTGATGGAGAAGGATAAGAAGCTTATGGAAGCTTCATGATAGGAGAGACTGACAGGGGAAACTGAGACTTGTTTGAATGGGTGGGGCCATGCTCAGTAAATCTTTAATCCAATTTTCTGTTGTTGGGTAGAGCTGTGTTCCCTGGTTGCTATTTACCTGGGGCCAAACTATGGTTGAGGTAATGAAGATAATGGTGACCTCCTTCAAAAGATTCCATGCATGCACTCTTACACTTACTTCCACCAACCCTGCAGCAGGCTACCACCAACCCATGCCTCTGCTGGAGACTCCTAGACACTCACAGGCAAGTCTGGATCAGTCTCTTGTAGGGTCAACTGCTCCTTTCTCCTGGGTCCTGGTGTACACAAGTTTCTGTCTGTGCCCTCCAAAAGTCTATTTCCCAGTCCTGTTAAGTTCTGGCAGCTCTATGGTGGGGTAATGGTGACCTCCTCCAAGAGGACTTATGCCATACCCAAGTCTGCTGCACCCAGAGCCACTATCCCTATGGCAGTCCACTGCTGACCCATCCCTCCACAGGAGACGCTCAACACAGATCTGTCTCAGTCTCTGTAGGGTCCCTGGGTCCTGGTGCACACAAGGTTTGTTTGAGCCCTCTTAGTGTCTCTGGTGGGAATGGGGTTTGATGCTAAATGCGATTCACCCCTCTTATCATCTTGCTACGGCTTCTCCTTTGCCCTTGGGTGTAGGGTATCTCCTCACAGCTGCTCCAGTGCCATGCAGCTGCAGCTCCAGCGCCTACCATCTTGCTGGGGTTTCTCTGACCTCAGACATGGGGTATCTCCACATGGCAGCTCCAGCACTGCCAGAGATGAAAAGCTCTGCACAGTCAGCAAAAAAAAAAAAAAAAAAAGCCTGAGAGCTGACTGTGGCTTAGATCATGAACCTTTATTGCCAAATTCAGTCTTAAATTGAAGAAAGTGGGAAAAACCACTAGACCATTCAGGTATGAACTAAATCAAATCCCTTATGATTATACAGTGGAAGTGACAAATAGATACAAGGGATAAGATCTGATAGACAGAGTGCCATATGAACTATGGATGGAGGTTCATGACATTGTACAGGAGACAGGGATCAAGATCATCCCCAAGAAAAAGAAATGCAAAAAAGCAAAATGACTGTCTGAAGAGGACTTACAAATAGCTGTGAAAGAAGAAAAGCAAAAGCAAAGGAGAAAAGGAAAGATATTCCCATCTGAATGCAGAGTTTCAAGAATAGCAAGGAGGGATAAGAAAGCCTTCCTCAGTGAACAGTGCAAAGAAATAGAGGAAAACAATGAATGGGAAAGACTAGATATCTCTTCAAGAAAATTAGACATACCAAGGGGACATTTCATGCAAAGTTGGGCTCAATAAAAGACAGAAATGGTATGAACCTAACAGAAGCAAAAGATACTAAGAAGAGGTGGCAAGAATATACAGAAGAACTATACAAAAAAGATCTTCACGGCCCAGATAATCATGATGGTATGATCACTCAACTAGAGCCAGACATCCTGGAACGTGAAGTCAGGTGGGCCTTAGGAAGCATCACTATGAACAAAGCTAGTGGAGGTGATGGAATTCCAGTTGAGCTATTTCAAATCCTAAAAGATGATGCTGTGTAAGTGCTACACTCAATATGCCAGCAAATTTGGAAAACTCAGCAGTGGCCACAGGACAGGAAAAGGTCAGTTTCCATTCCAATCCCAAAGAAAGGCAATGCCAAAGAATGTTCAAACTACCACGCTATTGCACTCATCTCACACACTAGTAAAGTAATGCTCAAAATTCTCCAAGCCAGTCTTCAATAGTATGTGAACCGTGAACTTCGAGATGTTGAAGCTGGGTTTAGAAAAGGCAGGGGAACCAGAGATCAAATTGCCAACACCTGCTGGATCATTGAAAAAGCAAGAGAGTTCCAGAAAAACATCTATTTCTGCTTTATTGACTATGCCAAAGCCTTTGACTGTGTGGATCACAATAAACTGTGGAAAATTCTGAAAGAGATGGGAATACCAGATCACATGACCTGCCTCTTGAGAAACCTGTATGCAAGTCAGGAGGCAATAGTTAGAACTGGACGTGGAACAACAGACTGGTTCCAAATTGGGAAAGGCGTATGCCAAGGCTGTATATTGTCACAGTACTTATTTAACTTCTATGCAGAGTACATCATGAGAAATGCTGGGCTGGAGGAAGCACAAGCTGGAATCAAGATTACTGGGAGAAATATCAGTAACCTCAGATATTCAGATGACACCACCCTTATGGCAGAAAATGAAGAAGAACTAAAGAGCCTCTTGATGAAAGTGAAAGAGGAGAGTATAAAAGTTGGCTTAAAGCTCAACTTTCAGAAAACTAAAATCATGGCATCTGGTCCTATCACTTCATGGGAAATAGATTGGGAAACAATGGAAACAGTGACAGTCTTTATTTTTTGGGGCTCCAAAATCACTGCAGATGGTGATTGCAGCCATGAAATTAAAAGATGCTGGCTCCTTGGAAAAAAATTTGTGACCAACCTAGACAGCATATTAAAAAACAGAGACGTTACTTTGCCAACAAAGATCCATCTAGTGAAGTCTATGGTTTTTCCAGTAATCATGTATGGATGTGAGAGTTGGACTATAAAGAAAGTTGAGCGCTGAAGAATTGATGCTTTTGAAAGGTGGTGTTGGAGAAGACTCTTGAGAATCACTTGGACTGCAAAGAGATCCAACCAGCCAATCCTAAAGGAAATCAGTCCTGAATATTCATTGGAAGGGCTGATGCTGAAGATGAAACTCCAATACTTTGGCCACCTGATGCAAAGAGGTGACTCATTTGAAAAGACCCTGATGCTGGGAAATATTGAAGGCAGGAGGAGAAGGGGATAACAGAGGATGAGATAGTTGGATGGCATCACCGTCTCATAGGACATGAGTTTGCGTAAACTTCGGGAGTTGGTGATGGACAGGGAGACCTGGCTGCAGTCCATTAGGTCGCAAGGTGTCAGACACAACTGAGCGACTGAACTGAACCTACACAATAGTCATTTTGTGAATGAATGAAAAGCTAGTCACCATCCTGTTTTCCAGGAAGTATGAAATTAAGCAAATGCATTCTTCTTTAAAAACATTTTTTTTTATAAAAATTCAACTTTACAGTATATGAATTGGATATAAATTGGCCAAAAACTTTTTAAATTTTGAAATAATTATATATTTACAGGAACTTGCAAAAATAGTACAGAGAAATCCTAATCATCCTTTAAGAGAGTAAATTTTTATTTTGCAAAAGGATATTGAATATGCTCTTCCTATATGTAAAAATTCCTTAGGGCACTTAAGATATAATTTTATTTCTATGCATCTATTCAGGAGAATTTTGAAATGGAAGTCTAACAGGAGTTGCACTCTATGGAACTCAATCCCTAATTCAGCAAGGGTACCAAATGAATAGACTTTACTTAGCATTCATTCATACTGCTATAAAATTGTGATTATATTTGCAAAAATAAATTTCACAGTTACTGTATTTGCAGCTGGTGGCTGGAAGTGATCATGATCCTGTCTTCTTTAATATCTATGATTAAATCACCAAAAGAGATTCATAATGTGGACCCTGTGCCTTTTCCCTTATGAGTAGTGTCCTCTGAAATTATTATAGCAAGAACAACTAGTAACTTCCTTATATAAAGCTTTACAGAGGTGGAAATAAAGTAGAAAGATTTCTCCTGGGCATTTTTTTGCCTGATCCTCCAGCTATATAATCTATAATTTATTCTTAAAACATGTTTTGAAAATAGATAAATATATTTTATATTTAAGTAATATTTTATAAATGCCTCATATTTTTATCTGTTCTTTTGATGATATTCAAGAAAATAAAATTGCTTCACGGTCATGATGTTCTGCTCTAGCTTATAGGAAAGTAGCCTGTCTCTTGTCATTGTCAAGTTAATGAAAAATATGGCCCATGCTACCCTTTGTCCTTTAAATGTCAATTGTTGGGTAAAATATTTCTTTGCCATACAGAGATACATTTTAAAATATTTATCCAGTTGTTTTCCCTCTTCTGTCTGTCCCAACAATATGTTTGTGCAAGTAGGAGACAATTGAAGAATCAGGATCTTCTTCTAATGAAAAATAATACTTATTAAGGAAATCATGTTCCACTGCCTTTAATTTCAGATGTCAGTTTGATTGATCCTGTGTTCCTTTTATGAAATGCAGTATATGTGAAATGCAGAACTATTTTTAGTTACTCCAGAGCACAAAAGACAAATCAAATTATTTCATACAAAAACATTATAGTTTATGTTATTTGACAAACACGGTTGATATGAAACATGTATTTTGTTCACTTTACTAATAATTTAAAGTAAATTGTTCATACTCTGATAAAAGCCTAATTATTTGATACTCTTTAGTGTTACCTCCTCTGCTCTTACCCAATAGCATATTGGACACCTTCAGACCTGGAGGACTCATCTTTTGGTGTCATATCTTTTTGGCCTTTTATACAGTTCATGAGCTTTTCATGGGAAATGAAAACAGTATGATTTTCTTTTGGCAATTTAGTTGTAGACATTAAAGAAAGCAGGATTGTGATCACTGAGCTACCAGCTGATTGCCAGCTACCAACTTCAAATACAACAAAAGGGGAAATCTAGAGATCTCTTTTAGGAAAATTGGAAGCATCAAGGGAGCATGCCACCCAAAGATGGACACAATAAAGGATAAAAAATGGTAGAGACCTATTAGATGCGGAAGAGATCAAGAAGAGATGGAAATAATACATGGAAGAATAATACGAAAAAAGATCTTAATGAATCTGATTACTACGATGGTGTGGTTAGTCACCCAGAGTCAGACATTCTGGAGTGTGAAGTCAAGTGTGCCTTAAGAAGCACTGCTGTTAATAAGGCTAGTGGCTGCAATGAAATTCCAGGAGAACTATTCAGATCCCCAAAGGAGGATGCCATCAAGGTTTTACATTCAGTATGTCAGTAAATTTGGAAGACCCAGCAGTGGTTAAGGACTGGAAAATGTCAGTCCTTATCCCAGTTCCCAAGAAGGGTAGTACCAAAGAATGCGCTAACGATCAGACAATTGCACTCATCTCCCATGCTAGTAAGGTCATGCTTAAAATCTTGCATGCTAGACTTCAGCATCATGGGAACCAAGAACTTCCAGATGTTTAAGATGGGTTTTGAAAAGGAAGAGGAGCTAGAGATCAAATTGCCTACATTTGCTGGATTATTGAGAAAACAAGGGGATTTCAGAAAAACATCTATCTCTGTTTCATTGACTACACTAAAACCTTTGACTGTGTGGAACTGTGGAAAGCTCTTAGAGAGACAGGAATACCAGACCATCTTACCTGTCTCCTGAGAAACCTGTATGTGGGTCAAGAAGCAACAGTTAGAACGCTGTATGGAACAACTGATTGGCTCAAGATTGAGAAAGGAGTATGACAGGGCTGTCTGCTGTCACCCTGTTTGTTTAACCTATATGCTGAGCATATCGTGAGAAATTCTGGACTGGATGAGTTACAAGCTGGAGTAAAGATAGGCAGGAGAAACAACAACCTCAGATAGGCAGATGATACTACTCTAATGGCAGAAAGTGAAGAGGAACTAAGGAGCTTCTCGATGAGGGTGAAGGAGAAGAGTGAAAGAGCCCACTTACAACTAAATATTAAAAAAAACTAAGATCATGGCATCTGGCCCCATTACAGCTGTCAAATAGAAGGAGAAAAGGTGGAAGTAGTGACAGATTTCCTCCTCTTGGACTCCAAAATCACTGCAGATGGTGACTGCAGCCATAAAATCAGAAGATGGTTGCTTCTTGGCAGGAAAGCGATGACAAACTTAGACAATGTGTTGAAAAGCAGATATTACTTTGCCGACAAAGGTCTGTATCATCAAGACTATGATCTTCCCAGTGGTCATGTACGGTTGTGAGAGCTGGACCATAAAGACGAAAGAATGCCCAAGAATTGATGCCTTAGAACTGTGGTGCTGGAGAAGACTCCTGAAAGTCCCTTGAATAGCAAGGAGATCAAACCAGCCAATCTCAAGGAAGATCAACCCTGAATATTCACTGGGGGGACTGATGCTGAAGCTGAAGCTCCAGTATTTTGGTCATCTGATGCACACAGACAACTCATTGGAAAAGTCCCTGATGCTGGGAAAGATCAAGAGCAAAAGGAGAAGAGGGCGTCGGAGGATGAGATGGCTGGATGGCATCACCAATACAATGAACATGAACTTTGGCATACTCTGGGAGATGGTGAGGAACAGGGAGGCCTGGCATGATGCAGTCCATGGGACCACAAAGAGTTGGACATGACTAGACAACTGAGCAACAACAAAAGTGTTATCTCACTAGTTTAGCCTTGTGCTTTGTAGTTGAATATATAGTAATACACACACAGAGGAGCTATTTTTTAAAATATGTGAATGGTTGAAATGTCATTTTATTCATGTATTAACAGTGTTTATTGAATATTTGTGCATGTTAAAAGCTGGGATTATATTAGTGATATACCCTCTACCCCTAAGAAATTTATGGTCCCTTTGAAGGGATAAACAAGTAAATCATCAACTAACCATAACTACTGAGGCTTCATGAGCAGTTTGATTACCTTTAATTAGCGTGAGCTCAATCTATAGACAGAACACCCAAGCTTTCTAGCTTTCCTTTGAAGGAATATACTTCCTGAAAGTGGTATTTCTCCAGCTTTTCCAGGCATTAAAGTCACCTTGAGCACACAGGTTCCAGTCTCTCCCCATGAAGACTCTGATCAGTAGGTCTGGGAGGTGCTGGGCTATGTAATCTGTACGTGTAAGTGGCCCCAGTGACACTGATCTGGAAAGTTTAAGATATAGACTGGATATCAAGTATCAGTTATGCAAGATGAGTAAGTTTAAGAGATCTGCTGTACAAAATAATGCCTATACTTAGCAATAAGGTGTTGTGAGTTTCAACATCTGTTAATAAGATGAATCTCATGTTAAGTACTTTTATCACAAAACAAAACAAAGGGACACAGTAAACTCTGGGAGTTTTGGGGTACATCTGTTACTTTGATTGTAGGTATGTGCCCAGAAAAATGTATCTCTTTTCTTTAAAATTCAGATTAACCACATCTCTTCCTGGAAATTTTTGCCACACTCTCAACCCACCCAATGGAGTTGATTGCTTCCTCCTTAAAATTACACCGTGACTTATGTGATGCCATTATTCACAGAATATAGTAACTAACTCCTGTTTCTTCATGTTTGTCTTGTCTCTTAAACCATATAGGGTCTATGACAGCACCTAGCAACTGTATAGTCCTTGGAATATAGTACACACATAATTTAATGTTTATTGAAATATACAAAAGTTCTAAACTTACAGTTTAAAAAAATTCACTGGGAGTTTTTAAAAAAAACAGTATGATAATTCACTATAACTGATAATCTTAAGATTCATTTTTAAAATTAAAAACAATGTTTTACAATTTAAAATTTAGTTACAGTTAGTTACTCATCCTATTTGTGACTTTCTAATTTTAATATTTACTAACTCTCTCTCACTGAACATAAACTCATCCCCAATGGCAGAGAATTTTCTAGAAATCTAGTATTTATTCTATAGTCTCACCTATGAGGGATATTTTGACCTTGAAGCAGTCATGTTAGAGAAAGTCTGTTTCAGGTGCTATAACATAATTTTTAAAGTAAACAAAATTGCTAAGAAGAGTGAAAGCTAAGAAAAGTGAAGTCAATTATTACAAACTTGGGGGAGGGCTATTTATTTTGAAAGAGGGTTTACAAGGCAACTTATTAAAACATAGACCACAGATTTTATAAATTCTTCAAGATTATTGGTAATAATAAAAATGGTTATATATATATATATATTATAATATATATATATATATATATATAAATATATATATAAAGAGAAATGAATCCAAGACAGATTCTAAAATATGTAACCTGTTAAAGGAAAACGCTATTTTTTTCCTAATCAGGAATTTAAGTCAATATTTTGCTTGGCTGAAGAATGGAACTTTTTCATTAAGATAGAACTACCCTATGATCCAGCTATTCTCCTTTGGATATTTGTTTGAGAGATAAAAACACTAATTCAAAATATATATCCACATCCATGTACATTGCAGCATTATTTACACTAGTTGACATAGGGAAGCAACCTACGTGCCCATGGACAGATTAATGGATAAAGATCTGGTATTTATATGTAATGAACTATGACTCAGCCATAAAAAAATATGAAATCTTACAACTCATAACAACATAGATAGACCTCGAGCATATTATGCTAAGGGACATAAGTCTGAGAATGATGCTCATATGTGAAATTAAAAAAAAAAAATCAGCAAAACAAAACAAAACCAAACATGTAGATAATGGAGAAAAGATTGGTGTTACCAGAAAGGAGGAGAAGTGGGGAGAGGGCAAAATGGGTAAAAGAGGTCGATTTTATGGTGATGAATGGAAACTAGACTTTTGATGGTGAGCACTCTGTAGTGTATACAAAGCTGAATTATAATGTATGTATGAAATTTATATAATGTAAGAAGCCAATGTTACTTAAAAAAATAGAATTTTTTCTTGAGGACCTGGAGACATTTTATCAAACTATATTTAGCTGTTCCTAGAAGAGTTTGCAAATGCAAAGAGTTAGAAAATATATAAAGGATAAATATAAACATTTCCCCAAATAACAAGTACTGTTTTCTTAGGTTAGAAAGTTATAATATTACACTGATAAAATACTTGGAGACTTGCAGTAGTTCATTTGCTTGAGAGAAAAGCACCAATTTTTACTACTTTGAAATGTTTTCCTGTGAGATCAAAGGGGAAATATATATATAAAACTGTTTGATTAGTGGTTGTGGAAAAAACTTGAAATGTCCATTACTTCATAGATTCAAATTACCTATAAATAAACATACCTTTAAATGTTACTCATTTTCTGTAATCAAATGGTATTTATTGTCTTATTTCTTTTACGCAAGACATTCTACATTTACATTAATATCTAAGGGTTTTAATTTTATAATGACCCCAGGTGAAGAATTAAGGGAACATTTCCATTTGATTGACTCTAAGATTTGACTTAGTTGTGACTTACATCATTTTTAAAATCTATTATAAAATACAAAATATATTCCCCATGGCTCTCAGTGGATGTGTGTGAATATGTATGCAATGATGGAGGTGAGGGGAGGTTGGAAGCTGATGTTTATAAGAAAATGTAAAGATTTTGAGATCTAGCATTTATAGCATTAGCATATCTTACAAAGCCCCATAATTAGCACATCTACCTTTATAAGATTCATTATTTCAACTAACAACAAGAAAATGAATTTCCCTTTTTTTGTAGGAACTTTCTTACTGTATAAAATATTTAGAAGGAAATTGAAAAAATAAATAATGCCCTAGATCAGGGAAAAATCCTGAAAAAGAAGCACAAATACTCTGAGAGATTTACTGAGATAGTAACCTCAGTTTAAAGCTCATGCTCATATTCATGTTGTTTTATGTGGATTTCTCCAGGCCATTTCTTCTTCAACCAGTTATATTGTTCACTCAGAGCATTCAGTTCAGTTCAGTCACTCAGTTGTGTCCAACTCTTTGCGACCCCATGAATTGCAGCACACCAGGCCTCCCTGTCCATCACCAACTCCCGGAATCTACCCAAACCCATGTCCATCGAGTCAGAGATGCCATCCAACCATCTCATCCTCTGCTGTCCACTTCTCCTGCCCCCAGTCCTACCCAGCATTAGGGTCTTTTCCAATGAGTCAACTCTTTGCATGAAGTGGCCAAAGTATTTGAGTTTTAGCTTCAACATCAGTCCTTCCAATGAACACCCAGGACTTATCCCCTTTAGGATGGATTGATTGGATCTCCTTGCAGTCCAAAGAACTCTCAAGAGTCTTCTCCAACACCACAGTGCAAAAGCATCAATTCTGCGGTGCTCAGCTTTCTTCACCGTCCAACTCTCACATCCATACATGACCACTGGAAAAACCATAGCCTTGACTAGACGGACCTTTGTTGACAAAGTAATGTCTCTGCTTTTAAAAATGCTATCTAGGTTGGTCATAACCTTCCTTCCAAAGAGTAAGTGTCTTTTAATTTCATGGCTGCAGTCACCATCAGCAGTGATTTGGAGCCCCCCAAAATAAAGTCTGACACTGTTTCCATTGTTTTCCCATCTATTTCCCATGAAGTGATGCGACCAGATGCCATGATCTTAGTTTTCTGAACGCTGAGCTTTAAGCCAACTTTTTCACTCTCCTCTTTCTTACAGAAAATCTTACTTACAGAAAAATCTTACTTACAGAAAATCTGAAGGAATTCACTTAAAAACTACAAAATATACAAGGTCAGCAAGATCATAGGAAACGAGCAATATACAAAATCAATTATATTTCTATACATTTGCAACAAACAATCCAAAATTGAAATTAAGAAAATTATTCCATTCAAAGTTGGAGAAAAAACACTTTTCTTTTGGAAAGTTGATTTGTATACATTCTAGGATTAAAGTTTTAGGTAAGGAAGTGCTAGGATAAAATTGTGTGTGCATGCTCAGTCATGTCTGACTCTTTGTGGTCCACAGACTGTGGCTTGCCAGGGTCCTCTGTCCATGGAATTTTAGAGACAAGAATACTGGAGCAGGTTGCCATTTCCTTCTCCAAGAGATCTTTCCCCACCCAAGGATCAAGCCCACATCTCTTGCAGCTCCTGCATTGTCAGATGGGTTCTTTACCAGATGAGCCACTGGGGAAGCCAGACTGTAACTAACCTGCAGCAAATAATCCCCTAGGACCGTTTGAGTCTCTAAATTCAGGGTTTACTAGACAGACTTATAGAGGGTTCTCTTTCTGTGTCTAGAGGAAGAATCATTCTTTCTGGTTTTTTCCTCTGCAAAATAATAGATTTCTACATAGAATTTCAAGCAAAAATTGGATATATAACATGTTCTTAATAAATATGTTTATTGACTAATGTATTAATAAATTGATAGCACTTACTAATAAATGTGTTAATTGACTCCAGAAATATTCAGTTAAGCGCCCAAGTTCACACAACATTCAGTGATGAAATTACTTCTTTGAATTTGATCATTGTTTATACTACTTGTGATATCAGTTTGTTTTCTTCATTGATTTGGTTTCAGTCAAACACCAATGTGATTTATGTTAAACAAACGAAATTATTTAATCTACGCCTGGATATTATCTGTAATTAGTTTCACACCATATATCCATTCTTCTAATCTTAAGATATAAGCACAGTCTTTTTATGTCAAAACCAGAAAACTGAAGGTTGACATGTTGATTTAATTTAAATGGGGGAAAAAAAACCTCTAAGACTACATGGCCAATAGGGTCCCCAGACTTCATCACCCAATGTTTTTAATTACTGTCAGTGGTAACAACAGTAGAGAAAACTTCATAATTTTAGGAATGTAAAAGCTGGTATACTTCCTGTTTTGGAGACTGTGCTGTCTTATTTCTATAAAGCAAACCTAATTTTATAATTCTCCTCCTTAACAGATAGTGATGGCTCCCCCACCCCTGCCCATTAATTGATGGTAATTCTGGTGTTTATAGTGTGGTCCGTGAGGCCTTCAAGAATTTCCACTTCACTTTCTACCTCTCAACCAATAGGCCTGATGCTTCTTCCAAACCCAATTTTCCAAATATACCAACTTTCTGTCTTTGAAAATGTTGCCTTTGCCTGGAATAATTTTCCCTCTTCTCTATGTTTAGCAAATTCTTATTTATCTTTTTTTTTTCACCTAGCTCAAATATTTTATTCTCTTTAAAGCTTCTTTACATGCTTCAGTAAGAGCCAGTTTATCTCTCCTCTTGTCACTTTGTATAATGAATATATTCAGTGTTTTAGGTGGTTAAATATTCCTTGACTTAGTTGTTTATTTATTTGTATCTTGTTTTGTTTTAATTTAGAATTTTGAGAGAGCCTTCCTCTCTCTGGAAATATTGTGGCCTATCAGACATTATTTATCTCTCTGCTTGAAAAATGTATTTGTAAACTTACTATGAAAAAGAGAGACCTAACTGTTGAATTAGATAAATCTGAATCCTGTAAAAATGGAAGTCATGTACATGAGTATTCTTAGATTCTCTGGACTTTCAGTAGGCCATGAGAAAAATGGAATCAAATTTTATTTTCTTCATTGTCAAATCCTAATCTTGAAATTTAATATATAAATGTCAGTAATGTTTGACTAGAAAAATGATAAAACTAAATTTTAAATGATTTAGTTTTAAAACTAAATATTGCCCTTGATAGTAATAAGCTTAGAAAAATTGTTAGGGGAAAACTTAGAACCCTAGAGGGCTAACTATCTGATTTCAATGCAAGCTAGGGAAAATGTGAGACGCAATAGTATTGTCTAAGAAAAAGTTAACATGCACACCCCAGGACAATAATTTCTACCAAGTACTGAGAGAACATAATGTGGCCCAGTACATCCTTGTGTGCCTCCCCAGCCCACACCAAGGAAAGGATCATTTAGCATAAAGAACCAGATCAAAGATAACAAGGGAACCCCTTTCACTTAAGAAAACTCTTCTTTAGGACTAAGAGATCTAAGACATTTAAAGAGGGCTCATAGGCTTCTGTCTTCTCTTTGGAGCACTGCTGATCAGAGATTTTCCCTGTCTCATGAGCTTGCTGGGCCTTCAACAGCTGTCTTCCTCTTTCATATCATCCATCTTTACTTTCAATGTTTTCATTCCTTAGCTTCAGCAATAATGGTTTCTTGAACACATGCACTTATTTCTTCAAATAATGCTTGCGATTAAACTTGGCTGGACTCTCTTGCTAAACCTCTCCCCTAACAGTAACACTCAGCCCTGCCTAGATTTTTCTCTCACCGCCATATGGTACATGGCACAGAAATTATTGCCATTACTTTAAATATATATCATAGCTAAGTATATATACATGTGCATTATAGCTAATTATACTCAGAAAAATATTTTCCTCTGTGTGTGCATTATTTTGTATATTTTCTTCTATTTTCTACCTTCCTTCCCTTCATTTCCTTTCTTTTCTTTCTCTTGTAAAAATTAACAACTTGCCCCCTATAAGCAAGAAACTCTTATCAGATATTAAAGATATGATGTTAGGTAAGACACACTTTTCTGTTCTTTAAGATATCTTGTTTTATGGGGAGGTACTCACAGAAATGATTCAAGGCCTAGAGAATCCCCTAACAAAGGGCTTGATATTAGTTTTATTATGTAAGCTGTTCCTTCCATGCCAGAATAATTACATTCACTTTGCTCTTCACCAATTAGCCAGAATTAAAATCAACAGTCTGAATCACCTGTCCCTTAAATTAGAAGAGATTTATTACTTATAATTCATAGGATACTCGTTCCAACCAGAAGCCCATCTATCAGTAAAGACAACATCCCAGATGCTTCTGCTTTCTATGATCAGCTGGACATCTAAATTATAATAACATCCTGGAAAGGACATTCCAAGCAGAGGAAACAGCATGTATGAAGGCATAGAGGTGAGCAATAATAAATTATTGAGCATTTAGTGAGTGCCAGCCAATTCTCTAAGCACTGAACATACATTATCCAGTTAATCATCTTAACCACCTTGTAAGACAGGAACAGAGAAGCTAAATGATCTATATAACTTCATACAACTAGTGAATGACATGGTCATACTTTGAACTAAGCACTTGACCACTGCTTTATATTGTTCCTGACTTTGAGAGTTTGATTTGAGAATTAAGACAGAGGGGATTCTGGATAGCTTCCATTTTTGGTGGGGACAGGGCTTGGGTGACATGGTATTATTAGTGAAGATAAGAAATAGGAGGAATGAGCTTGGCAGAAGGGTAAATGTAATCTTATATGTAGATATTCAACTGGAAATGACCAGTCGACATTGAGAAAAGTTTGAGACTCAGAGAAAAGTCTGAGACTGAGAATAAGATTGTATGAGCTCTCAGCATATGTAAAACGACGCATTGTGGAGGGTTACAAAAAAGACTATGAAGAAAAGAGAGATAATATCTGTGGGGATGAACCGGCAGGAAGATTACCATCTGACAGGCGAATGAAGGAATAGAATTACATAAAGAAAATAAGCAGATTGAAAAGTAAGAAAAAAACAAGGAAACTTTGCACCATAGAAGTAAAGACCTTCTTGGGGTGCATTCTTTCTCCTGAAACTTTTGTGATCAATGATTGTCAAGAATGTATTATTTATTATACTATGAATACAGCATTGACCTCAAGCTACAGAGAAACATATTAACTTTCAAATTTATGATCTCATGGCAGTGTCAGAGGGCACAGAGCTTACATTTAATTATATCCTCCACTGTAATAAAAAGAAAAATGTTTTCACCCATTCTTTGAGTCCCCTGCTATTATTGATTGGTTTTGTAGAATTTTAAAATTCTTAACCTAATTTTATGCTTTGTATTTTCTCAAGTTTACCTACCACATCTTTCTTCTTCATCCAAAATCCACAGCTTCTAGCATCTTTTACTGTTATGGCAAAATCATGTTACTCCGTACGTAGACTTCATCTTTCTTGTATGTATAGAGTCAGATAATGATTATTGTCTTTGGCTGAGAACTCAGCTAACCTTAGTAGAGATTCAGCCTCTGGCTTAATTCTGGTGAATAGATACTTCCATACTTTTTCTGAATCAGCTGTTCCATTTATTAAAAACTCAAAATGAAGTGGGTTCTAGAAATGTATTTAAAAAGAAAACAAGAATGACATTTAAAAATCACACAGAATATATTTCTGCACAGCCCTCAAGGGTATCAAAATTTAAAAGCTTAAAGACAATGATTTGATGCCACTTAACATATTTGAAAGTTTAAAAATTTATCCATGTTAATTCAGCTTCCTTTTTGTAATCGATTCCCCTATCTCCAGCTCCTGGCTTCCACAATCAAATGCCTTATTGGTCAATGGGTATGAGTGACTAATAGGTAGACTTTACTGGGCAACTCTGATAAAGAAGGGAATACTTACATATCTTTAAACATGTAATGATTTGTCTTAAATATCTCACTCTGCTTAGCCAGTTTCACAATTTACTCAGAGATAATTACTGCATAATTTCCTATGTCCATTTACACACACAAACACATACACATACCTGCTTTTTGCCTTTGGTAATAACATACAGAGAAGCAGCAAAATAAATCTGCTAGTGCCTTTTTAAAGACATAGCATCAAATTCTTAGAAGACAAAGAATGAAAACTATAGCCTTAGTGTTACTGTCTCCTCCATTGTTTTGTTTGATTAATCTGTACCACCACTGTGTTTCACTGACTGTGTCAGATGTAACACTAGTTACTGTAGTTTAAAACTTGGGGACACCCTGCTTGCATGGGCCCTGGGTAAGAGGGCCTAGCAATGTGTTCATATTATTATGTTTTATAAGATTTGCAAAAGATATGTTAACTGCAGTCTGTTAAGACTATAGTCTCTTTCCTCTCAGTACCCTTCTTGTCTCACTTTCCCTCAGGTGAGCTAGCAGTGGAGTGACCAGGGGAATTTGGGGAATTGAGCTAACCAGCATTTAAGTTGGGGAATCTGTGTGTCAGGACACAGATCTTCTCTAGGATCCAGTCTCCAACATGTTTAAATCTGTTACATATCTCTCCAAAATCTTTTCTGTACTCTTTCCCTGAGTTTAGCTTTGCTTGGGTTCTAGTGTTCATTTCTGCTGGTTGTCTTCAGTTCAGTTCAGTTCCGTGACTCAGGCCTGTCCGACTCTTTGCAACTGCAGCACGCCAAGCCTCCCTGTACATCACCAACTCCTGGAGTTTACTCAAACTCATGTCCATTGAGTTGTTGATGCCATCCAACCATCTCATCCTCTGCTGTCCTCTTCTACCACCTTCAATCTTTCCCAGCATCAGGGTCTTTTCAAATGAGTCAGCTCTTTGCATCAGGTGGCCAAAGTATTGGAGTTTCAGCTTCAACATCAGTCCTTCCAATGAATATTCAGGACTAATTTCCTTTAGGGTTGACTGATTTGATCTCCTTGCAGTCCAAGGGACTCTCAAGAGTCTTCTCCAACATCACAGTTCAAAAGCATCAATTCTTCAGTGCTCAGCTTTCTTTATAGTCCAACTCTCATATCCATACATGACTATTGGAAAAACCATAGCCTTGACTAGACAGACCTTTGTTGGCAAAGTAATGTCTCTGCTTTTTAATATGCTGTCTAGGTTAGTCATACTTTTCATCCAAGGAACAAGCATCTTTTAGTTTCATGGCTGTAGTCACCATCTGCAGTGATTTTCTAGCCCAAAAATAAAGTCTGCCACTGTTTACCCTTCTATTTGCAATGACCAGATGTCATGATCTTAGTTTTCTGAATGTTGAGCTTTGAGGCAACTTCTTCACTCTCCTCTTTCACTTTCATCAAGAGACTGTTTGGTTCTTCTTCACTTTCTGCCATCAGGGTGGTGTCATCTGCATATCTGAGGTTATTGATGTTTCTCCCAGCAATCTTGATTCCAGCTTGTGCTTCATCCAGCCTAGTGGTTCTCATGATGTACTCTGTATATAAGTTAAACAGTATAGAAACAATAAATGCTGGAGAGGGTGTGGAGAAAAGGGAATACTCTTACACTGTTGGTGGGAATGCAAACTAGTACAGCCACTATGGAGAACAGTGTGGAGATTCCTTAAAAAACTGGAAATAGAACTGCCATATGACCCAGCAATCCCACTGCTGGGCATACACACCAAGGAAACCAGAACTGAAAGAGGCACGTGCACCCCAATGTTCATTGCCGCACTGTTTACAATAGCCAGGACATGGAAGCAACCTAGATGTCCGTCGGCAGATGAATGGATAAGAAAGCTGTGGTACATATACATAATGGAATATTACTCAGCCATTAAAAAGAGTGCATTTGAATCAGGTCTAATGAAGTAGATGAAACTGGAGCCTATTATACAGAGAGAAGTAAGTCAGGAAGAAAAACATCAATACGGTATAGTCACGCATGTATATGGAATTTAGAAAGATGGTAACAATGACCCAAATGCGAGACAGCAAAAGAGACACAGATGTAAAGAACAGTCTTTTGGACCCTGTGGGAGAAGGCGACGGTGGGATGATTTGAGAAAATAGCATTGAAACATGTATATTATCATATGTGAACTAGATTGCCAGTCCAGGTTTGATACATGAGACAGGGTGCTCAGGGCTGGTACACTGGGATGACCCTGAGGGATGGGGTGGGGAGGGAGGTGGGAGAGGGGTTCAAGATGGGGAACACATGTACACCCGTGGATGATTCATGTCAATGTATGGCAAAAACCACTACAATATTGTAAAGTAATTAGCCTCCAATTAAAATAAGTAAATTAATTTTTAAAAAATAAAAAAAAATATATAAGTAGGGTGACAATATGCAGCCTTGACATACTCCTTTTCCTATTTGGAACCACTCTGTTGTTCCATGTCCAGTTCTAACTGTTGCTTCCTGACCTGCATACAGATTTCTCAAGAGGCATGTCAGATGGTCTGGTATTCCCATCTCTTTCAGATTTTCCACAGTTTCTGGTGATCCACACAGTCAAAGGCTTTGGCATAGTCAATAAGGCAGAAATAGATGTTTTTCTGGAACTCTCTTACTTTTTCAATGATCCAGTGAATGTTGGCAATTTGATCTCTGGTTCCTCTGCCTTTCTAAAACCAGCTTGAACATCTGGAAGCTCACAGTTAACGTATTGCTGAAGCCTGGCTTGGAGAATTTTGAGCATTACTTTACTAGCGTGTGAGATGAGTGCAAATGTGCAGTAGTTTGAACATTCTTTGACATTGCCTTTCTTTGGGATTGGAATGAAAACTGACCTTTTCCAGTCCTGTGACCACTGCTGAGTTTTCCAACTTTGCTGGCATATTGAGTGTAGCACTTTCTCAGCATCATCTTTAGGATTTGAAATAACTCCACTGGAATTCCATCACCTCCACTAGCTTTGTTCATAGTGATGTGAACAACATTGTGAACAACATTGAACAATATGAAAAGGCTGATTGCCTTAGGAGAACAGTTAACAGAGATCCTATTTAGATAGTGCCTTTAGTATCATTAATTGTTTTTTAATAAAAGAATGTGTTCTTTTTGGGAAAACTTGTATATTTCAAACAAGCAACACACTAAAGCTTTCTCCATGTGAGATTTGCCATAGTTTTGCATTCTCAAGTTTACATAGTTTACATTCTCAAGGATTGAATTATACTAGTATCTGAAAGAGATCTACTCATGTGAATGGCTTTTGCTGAATTTGATAACCATAAACTTGATACTCGGATTATGAACCAAGATAAGTGAAATATTTGATTGGAGTCAAATTAATTTCCCTCAATTGTTCCACATTATTTGCTTATACTGACACACTATTAATTGGTACCATGGTCCATTATGAGAGCAAATAATTTTATTGTAAGATGATTGTGTTTTAAAATCTTAATGATATAGTGGCATGAGGTAAACATAGCCATATAGTGCATTGGAAAATGTTGCTTCATTAGCCAGTGATATGAGTGTATATATTCTTTTTTTTTTTTTATATGATTAGTCCCGCCCAAGTGAGGATAATGTGTTGAGTATATGACACTCTAGGAAAGCTAAGCATTATTTTAGAGCAAGTAGTATAGATTTTTCATTTCTATTTGGGGGAAATTAGAATTTAGAGAAGAATACAAATAACAACTATAAAGATGTCTGAAAGGAAATGAAAAGGTAAATCTTATTTTAATAATTTCCATGAGTTCACCTTGGTTTTATACTTCCTATAAAGTTTCCAAAATATATACACATGTATGTGAAAATTAGGTTAGATCATTTCATTGAAATTTAGTTTTCCTTATTGCTGAAATGTAAAAGAAATTATTTCATTGGATCAGTCTTGTTTCCATCTGTTCCTTATATACCAAGTAAATGGAAAACTAGCAGTATATAACACAGAAATACATATCCTCTGGCAATAACATATTTTTCTGTCAAAGAATTGCTTGTTTCCTGAGAGAATAAAATTGTCAGAAGATTTCTTTTTCCTAAAACAGCTTACTTTTTGTTTGACAAGAACTGATCATTTAATTTCCTGTATTGTGAATATGAGTGTTCTTACTTCAATAAAAGCATATTTCATTTGAGTATGTCTATGTCCATATGATACAAAACAAAATTGGTGAATTCATGCAATATTCTAGTCTTCTCTGGTGTCACTGTACATCAAAATAACCAAAGTGCTTTCTTGAATATTTCTAACAGATTATTTTGTCCTTCTACTTCCAGGGAAGAAACATCAGTTCATTATTGTTTTTTTAACAGTGATGATATAATAATACTGGGGACATCTATTTCTAAACTTGTTAGTAGATATCATCAGTACCATGGAGATAAACAGTATATTAAAAAAATATTCCATTACATATGTGTCATTTGCTACAGATAATGTGTTGACCCCCTATAATATTGTTTGGTTTACAAATAAAAAACTTATTAGGAATAAAACTGTCAAACTGGATTATGTGCTCCATTGGCCAAAATTTTTCAAATAATATATAAAATATAGGATGACTTTTTCTTCAAAATCAGAAACAGAATAAGAATTAAAATTGATTTCATGCTCCTTGAATCTATGGGTATTATAATGTGCTCTCCTTCAGATTTCATGAAAATAATAATGGTAGAAGGACTAGGGTTTGAGGTTGTTGCTTATAACACTGCTGAATATTAGCTGATCTATGCATACTCCCATCTAATGCATCTTGTAACAAATATCAGAATTAGCAAGATAGGCTGCTTTTATTTAGGTTTCCAATCTGTTGTGAAGCTAATTGGTCTTCCTGTTTTAATCAATGAACCAAAATAATTCTAGAATTTTCTGGGATTCACAGGATTTGAAGACAAATCATCCTGACTACATAGTTATCTATCTATCCAAAAAATATTTATTGAATTTCTGCTTTGTATCTGTCCATATTTGTATGCCAAGGATACAGTGATAGACAAAAGATACAAAGTTTATTCTCTCATAGGGCTCAAATTCTGTGGAAAAATGGTATAATAAAAATAAAATCTGACTCTTTGCAACTGCATGGACTATATAGTCCATAGAATTCTCCAAGTCAGAATACTGGAGTGGGTAGCCTTTTCCCTTTCCCTTCCCAACCCAAGGATCCAGGGTCTCCTGATACAAGTGGATTCCCAACCCAAGGATGGAGTGGAACCCAGGTCTTTCCCTGAACCAGGTTCTACAAGATGGATTCTTTACCAGCTGGGCTGATCCCAACTAAAAATATGTAGCTAAAAAATACTAAAGGAAAAGGAAAATAAAGTTGGACAAATAGATGAAAAGTTGGTGTAATGAAGTTGTAATCTTAGATAAGGTGGTCAAAAAGATCTTTGAAGAAATGACATTTAAGCAAGTGTCTGAATGAAGGGAGGGAGAGTCAAGCTATTTGGAGTGGATGAATGTTCCACACACAGGGCAGAGCAATTGTGAAGGACATAAGGAGAGAGTATGTTCAAGGATAGCAAAGGGACAGAGAAGCTTGAGGGTGGAAGAAACGTAAATTAGGTACACAGACTAACAGAAGAAGAAAGGAATTAATTAAAATTATCTGAGTACGAATTTTGACCTCTTACACTATGACCAACATAAACAGCATATTAAAAAGCAGATGCATTATTTTGCTGACAAAAGTCCATCTAGTCAAAGCTATGTTTTTTCTGGCAATAAGGTATGGATGTGAGAGTTGGACTATAAAGAAAGTTGAGCACCGAAGAATTAATGCTTTTGAACTGTGGGATGTTGGAGAAGACTCTTAGAGTGCCTTGAACTGCAAGGAGATCCAACCAGTCCATCCTAAAGGAAATCAGTCCTAAATATTCATTGGAAAGACTAATGCTGAAGCTGAAACTCCAATACTTGGACATCCTGACATAAAGAACTGACTCATTTGAAAAGACCCTGATGCTGGGAAAGATTGAAGGCAGGAGGGGAACAGGGCGACAGAGGATGAGATGGTTGACAGCATCACTGAATTGATGGCCATGAATTTGAGCAAACTGGGAGTTGGTGATGGACAGGGAGGCCAGGCGTGCTGCAGTTCATGGGGTTGCAGAGAGTCGGACATGATTGAGTGACTGAACTGAACTGAACACTTTGGGAAATGAAACTCAGAATACAACCACTTTTAGAAGGTCCTCTTGACTGCAATGGAATTTTTAATTTGTGACTCTACTTTCATTGAAGGATTGAGTGATAAAAGTAAAGAAACCTAATTTCTGAGCTATTTTGGCTATACAGACTGAGCTATACAGTCCATGGAATTCTCCAGGCCAGAATACTGGAGCGAGTAGCCTTTCCCTTCTCCAGGGGATCTTCCTAACCCAGAGATCGAACCTAATTTTGCTGCCTTGCAGGCAGAT
This sequence comes from Okapia johnstoni, assembly GCA_024291935.2. Classification (NCBI taxonomy): domain Eukaryota; kingdom Metazoa; phylum Chordata; class Mammalia; order Artiodactyla; family Giraffidae; genus Okapia; species Okapia johnstoni. The sequence goes on along the minus strand of CM044312.1, from coordinate 71,045,716 downwards.
TCTTTACCAATTGAGCCACAGGGGAAGGCCACTGAAAATAATGAGTAACAGTAATTCTCAACAAAGACTGAGTGATAGAATAAATGGGGAGATGGTTTAAAACTCTAAGGCTCAACTCCTCCCCACATCATTAAATTAAGATCTCTAGAATTGTGACTCTGAGCACCAGTATTTTTTCAATGCACCCTAGTGATTCTAATGGTTAGTCAGGGTTCAGAGCCTCATCTGTACATACATTGTATTATTGAAAATACACAACAATTCTATGAGGAAATTTTTCTGACTTTGACTGCTTAGTAGATTAGGAAACTGAGACTTATAAATACTAAATACTAGCTGGCTGTTATGCAAGGAAGATTTTTTTCTTTTCAAACATTTTTGTTATGTGATATTTGATATATTCAAAATAATATATAGTACATGTAAGTTATTCAGCATAATTTGAAATAAGCAGTGAGCCCATACCTTATTTAAATAACCAGAAAATTACCAATATTCTGAGAAATATTTGTGTACTTCCCAATGTGTCCTTCCTGCTCTCCCAGCCCAAACTATTTTTCTCAATTTAGGAGCATTTTAATTTTGAGATGTATAAATCAGAAATGAGAATTTTCAGAGAAGTATACATGTTTTTAATAAGAATTATACATTTGATGAGCAATTTAAGAATAAATACATTTATTTATGTCATAAGAAATATAATTTTTTTATTGGTCCTTTTAACATCATCATCAAAAAACACTAAGCAAAGTTATTTTTATATGCAAAATTCTGGGAACATCAAAAGAGTCTACCTATATACCTATTCATTTTCTGATATCTTGTTTTGCCCTTCCTTCCAGTTTTTGCTGTAGAATGATTTTTGAAATGTCATTTTGCAAGGTAGGATTTGACTATCTTAGAACTTGACTCAGATGCATTCCTCCTAATGACTATATTTGTTCCTTCCATCACTTCAAGTATGGGATTCTGTGTTTGGAGACAACTGCTTGGCCGTTTTCCAAAGAGTATAAAGAAGAATAATTGTATCAATTTAAGCATGTATAATCAACCCTCTTCCTAAATACTCTTCTGTATAACACATTATCAAGCTGCAATTCTTGTTGACATTTTAAAAAATACATTTCTTGGTGTCCATTTTGTCCCGATGTCACGTATGTGAAATTTTGAGAAGTCGTGTTCATGCTGTGGGGAAATGTTTTGTTTTTTATTTTAAATGTAATATCTCTTTGTTGGATTGCTGCTGCTGCTGCTGCTGCTAAGTCGCTTCAGTCGTGTCTGATTCTGTGCGACCCCATAGACGGCAGCTCACCAGGCTCCCCCGTCCCTGGGATTCTCCAGGCAAGAACACTGGAGTGGGTTGCCATTTCCTTCTCCAATGCAGGAAAGGGAAAAGTGAAAGTGAAGTTGCTCAGTCGTGTCCGACTCTTTGTGACCCCATGGACTGCAGCCTACCAGGCTCCTGTGTCCATGGGATTTTCCAGGCAAGAGTACTGGCACTCTAGTTGTGAGTAGAAAACAGGCTGCTTGGAGAAGTTGACTCTCTAAAATAAACAATCCTAATTTGTAGTGTTTTCAATCCCCATGGTGTAAATGCTCCCCCTACTACCAAATTTAAGCTACCATTGTGTCATCAGTGAATGCAGAGTAGGAAGGAAATGTAAAATAACACACCATTAGGTAGCGTTACCAACATACATATGCAGTAGACTTAAATATCCTCAAGAGTATAAATAAGAGCGAAAGTGAAAATTTCTCAGTTGTTTCTGAGTTGTTTCTTATCTGTAACCCCATGGACTATATAGTCCATGGAATTCTCCAGGCCAGAATACTGGAGTGGCAGCCATTCCCTTCTCCAGGGGATCTTCCCAACCCAGGGATCTAACCCAGGTCTCCCACACTGCAGGTGGATTCTTTACCAGCTGAGCCACCAGGGAAGCCCTGAGTAAAATGTAGTAACAATAGGAAGTGATTTAAACATTTATCTTTTTTAATATAATGTATTTGATTTAATTTATATTATTTAATTTTTAATAATAACTGTGTTTGAGAGTAGCTCTCAAAATTCCTGTAGTTTTAAATGTTGACTCTTACAAGCTGTTATGAGCTGGCTCCAGTAAACCCCTGTCTGTGACTCCATTTGACTCTGAAGGCTCCAGGGAGAAAGGGAAAAGCTTCAAGGAACAGTGGCCGCCATGTCACAAGTGGAAGAATCAAGTCTGAAATTCTAGACTTTCAGCGAGATAAGTAATTTCCTGACTTAAAATTGGGTAACAGCACACATTTCCCTGATATAAGTTATAAAGGATGATTAGAAGAGTTAATTGTACAAAAAATTATGGAAGTGAAATATGTTTAAGTAAGTTGAACTTAAAAATTCTAAAGTATGACACTGCCAGTCAAATGTATTGGAACTGTATTGTGAGTGTTTTGGTTCAGTTGTATTGTGAATTAAATAGTATTTGGTCAACTGATCTAGAAACTCAACTGCCATTTGTAAAATATGATCCTTTGAGTGAATATTCTGGATTCTTCTAACTTAGAGATATATATTTAAAGCAAAACCAATTAGTAAGTTAACCATTTTTGGTAATTATTGTACATTACCCTTTCTATTTTTTATCATAGTCAGTAGAAATGACACCAAAGAGATGATAAACATCTTTGAAAATATAGCTTGTCATACCAAAATGAAGATCAATATTCTCTAATTGGTAAAAGCCAAGTATAGTTTGGCTGGATGCACAGATATGTCACTTATGACATAAAGCACATTTATAAATATTTTTCCCATTCAGTAAATTCGTTTTTTAAATCATTTTCCAAAGATTTAAATGTAAGATACTTTTAAACAGAAAGTTTCATTTAAAACTGGACAGACTGTTGTGTGTTTTTTTTTTAATGTTAACCTCACTGTGAATCTTCTTTGTGTATTTTATATTGATCTAACAAGTTTTGAGGATAAGACAAGTGCTGTAAACTCTAGATGAAATAACTACATGGAAGCTTAAAGATAGTTCCAAGTTTACCAGGTGCTAGAAATATATTTATATAGAAAGTGAAATAGATTCTGAAGCATAATAGAAGTAATAGAGGTGTGCTCACAGAAATGTGATAAGTGGTGTCCTTCAGTCTATTCACTGAGGGAGAATAGGCTTCAAAATTAACTTGATGTGTCATATAGATTGACAAGTCATTTTATTCTAAACTTTATTTTGGGAAGTTAGTTCTTATTGAAGCCTAACAATCTGAGTTAAAGGAATTTTTTTTTTTTTTTTTTTAGTTTAAAGCATAGGATCATTGATTGAAAAATCTTTCAAATGCTAAATACTTATGTATTTTGATATGTTTACTCATAATTCATTATTCATTAGTATTTTAAGAAGGTTTCAAAGTTACTTCATTTATTTAATTCAAGTGAAATAATTTGAACACCTTTCTTTAAAAAAAATGCTATTGGCCTTTATATAGTAATATAGATATTTCTACACTGCTGTTTCTGCTAATGAAACCAAGTGAATAGAGTTGACCATACTCCCTTAGCCTTTGGAATATGAAGCTCTTTCATGCAGTGCCAACATGCATTTCCTAGAACTGATAAACAATCAACTGAATCATAAGATATGGGCCTTGGAGTTAATTTATATCACTCTTGTCTTCTGCACTGAGTAAAGCCACTTCTCTTTCTCTAAGACTCTACATAAGTGTTTAAAAAAATTAAAAAAAAAACAAAACTGTGGTTAATACAAATCCTATTTTTAGTTTTTCATTGCTACAGTCTTGAAAAGTTAGATTAAAAAAATTCTTAGAAAAACCAAATACAATTCAGGATGCTTTCTAGTCACATAGATCTCTGTTTCAAATTTTTGGAGATTTTTGTTGCTTAAGTTAAAAATCATTCAATAATATTGTGAGTAGTGAAAGGTATATTGATTTAAATAGCAATGCAGAGTTAAAGTCTAATATGTGACGTTTGTCCATCATATTTTTCTCTGTTAGCTTCATGTTGGACATTTGAGTTTAGAATATTTTCTAAAATATGCCAGTGGGTTTATTTGCATTTTATATTTTACATGTTGAAATGCTTATCATCTTTCATGAATCTGTTTTTTAATCTTAAATTTGAACTGATTTCTTGGAGATTTTGTGAAAATTTGCATTTGTATGATGACTTATGAGTGGAATGAGTTTCTTATGAATTATGTTGCCATCAACCATGTTTATAAATTTAGACATAAGTTTTACTAATAGAGTTTTTGTACAGAAACACAAAGAATCTGATTATTTTCCACTTGGGAATGCTATTGTTTAATTCTAGGTCCAATTTCTATTTACCTGATTTAAGGATAAAAGTTTTGTTTTGCTTTTTTAATTGTCTAGTACTCTTTGTTTTTTCCTAAAATTTGGTTGGAAATTTGATTGAAAACTATAGGTCTTGCATTTCAGTAATTATTTCATATATCAGTTTTTGCATTTATTGGCCATGTAACCTTATAAAGTCACTTAACCTTCTTGAGACTCCATTATCCATAAAGTGAAGGTGATACTCCAAAAATACTACCTGTGAAAAGTGATTTGAAATTCTAAAGTGCTCTAAAAATGTTCGTTACATTTTCTTGGGTAAGTTCAATTGATACAGCGGTAATTATATTGCAGAGATGAAGGAAGGAACAAGATAGGGATGAGGACAGAAGGGTATGTCTGAACAAAGAGCCATATAGGACCAGTTGATTAGTCTCTCTTCACAGATAATGGTCACCTACTCTGATATAGTGATTCACAAAGCATTTTATTTTTCCAAATTAATTAAATATATTTACGTATATAAGTAAATATATATATCAGTGGATCTCAAACTTTAGCATTATAGAATCATCAGAAAGTCTCCTTAAAACATCAGTTGCTGGGCCTCAGTCCCAGAATTTCTGATTTAGTATGTCAAATGGGGCCAAGAAATTACATTTCTAGAAAGTTCCCTGGTGAGCTTAAAGCTTCTCGTGTAGGAACCACATTTTGACAATGGCTGATCTAGACTGAATGAGAAGGATGTTAGAAAATTCAAATTGTTTATTTCCTAAAAACTTGGCTAGTGTTTACTTTGCTGAAAAGAGACTTATTTTTGACTAGATGACAAGATGGAGACTACTGATTGGATTCTGAAAACATGAGTCACTTTGTAATTTACCTTCAGAAACATGTAATTTAGAGTTCAAAGGGAATTTAGAGTTAATCTTCATCATTTCCCAAATGAGAAAATGAAAGCCAAGAGGAAATAAGTGACAAATAATTACTAAAAAAATTACATAATTATAAAAGTCACCCAGAAAGTTCTTGATAAAATGGGGCTAGTCATCCAGTGCTATCATCCAGTGCTAATTCTACTCCCAGTGTTGCCTGTAGACAATATACTCCTCTGATCCAAGCAAGCAATGAAATAGAGAAAACTGAACCAAAGAGGTTTATTCTCACCTAGATATTTGTGGGGAGGTGGAAATAGCATATTGTGGGGACTTCTCATGACTCAATCAGTCAGTCATATTGCCCCTAAGAAATTAAGATGCTTCTTACATCCATCGATTTTTCTTTCCAATTATGCAGTTAATAAAGACTCATTAAAGTTGTCAAGAAATTCTCCAGGCAAGAACACTGGAGTGGATTGCCATTTCTTCCTCCTCCAATGCATGAAAGTGAAAAGTGAAAGTGAAGTCGCTCAGTCGTGTCCGACTCTTCACGACCGCATGGACTGCAGCCTACCAGTCTCCTCCGTCCATGGGATTTTCCAGGCAAGAGTACTGGAGTGGGGTGCCATCGCCTTCTCCAAAGTGTTGCCTAGATGCCCTCTAAGATAACCATCACATATGAGTGCTGGTTCTAACACTGGCCCATGTTCTCTGTAAAGTGACCTTGATGTCTCATTTACAGTTTATATGAGATAACTGGTTTGAGATGTTGTCATTTATAGCCTCAGGATAGTATAAAGAGCCTCTGGTACATTGGACCAGTCATCCTGGAGTACCATTAACCCTGCTCTCTGACCAAATTAGTTTAGCCACTTTGAAGAGCAGTATTCCAGTAGAGATAGCATCCATGTTGATTTTTTTCATTTTAAACAGATTTCTTCAGTCAAAATTTTGAAGCCTTGGTAAAGTATAATGAAAAGACATTCTTGACTATAATAACAATATATGCTAGCACCCAAAAAAGCAGCTCTGATTCTGCTATAAGGATATGCACATCATACCAGATATGCAAAATTAACTACCCTAACTCTCTGGGACTTCAATATCCTGATCAATATATGTTCCTTTAAAAGCATACCTTTTAATGTCCTCATTCTGCATGACTGTTGCCATGGGTCCTGTGTCTTCCCCCTATGCAGAAGGCAGTGGGAGTCAAGGTAACTTATCAAGGCCCGATGATTGGACTTCATGGCAAAATGACCCCAGTAGGCAGCCAGTAAGACTGCCAGAGATTAGACCTCTTTAAGTTCTGCTGTTTTATTTTAGCACAGCATCTGGTAGGCAGTGAAATCATCACTTTATATGTCTCAGCCAGCATACCCCAAAAGGGTATAAGACTTACTTCTTCAAATCATAGGCATGTACCATTTGGATGCCAAGGCATGAAGTAATTGCATGTGGTTCCCAGGCAGGCCTTCTGTATCTACCTCCCCTGATAGCTCACTTGGTAAAGAATCTGTCTTCAATGCAGGAGACCCCAGTTCGATTCCTGGGTTGGGAAGATCTACTGGAGAAGGGATAGGCTACCCATTCCAGTATTCTTGGACTTCCCCGTGGCTTAGCTGGTAAAGAATCCACCTGCAATGTGGGAGACCTGGGTTCGATCCCTGGGTTGGGAAGATCCCCTGGAGAAGGAAAAGGCTACCCAACTCCAGTATTCTGGCCTGGAGAATTCTATGGACTGTATAGTCCATGGGGGTCACAAAGAATAGGACACAACTGAGTGACTTTCACTTTCACTTTTTCCCAGGCAGGTCTTCTGTATCTACCAATGAAATTTCTACATCAACTGCCCTAAATAAACTACTATTGTTATTTTTAATAAATTGTTACATTCTATGTGCAGGAAATTGGGCTAAGCATTGAAGAACATATTATGGGTATAAAGTCATCTATGGTGTCGCCTACTTGAGCTTAAATTTATTCGGGTGAATCAAGGACTAGCTACATAATTTCCAGCGCAAATTGATAATATGAGACCCCTCTTTCAAAAATAATAAGAAATTCAAGACAGAAGCATCAGAGCATGAAACCAAGTATGGAACCCTTCTGAGTGTCAAAGCCCTGTGCAACTGCACAAGTCACATACAACCCCATGAAACTGGCCTTAAATAAAACAAAGATGAACATATATTGAGTGTTCTTTGTGACAGATGGAGTGGGCTAAACTCTTTACTTCAAATTACCTCACTTAATCCTCACAGTGACTTTGTAGGATGATTATTTACCCCTATTACCTGAAGTTTACTGAAAAAGAAAGTGAGGCTCAAAAATGTTAAAGAGTTGATCATATAACTAACAGGATTTAACTTAAGATCAGATTCTAATCAACCCCTTATTTAAAGAATTAAATAAAACATGTAACACTGTGACTCATCCTATGAGGCATTAAATGCTAAATATCTGAATCATGTATACAGTAAACGTTTTAATCAATGAATTGTTTTTAACAAGCCGGTTCATGGAAGCTATGATGTTGCACAGCCTCTGAAAAATTCAATTATTGTAGTGTAAATAGAGTCAATCAATATATCAGCCAATGGTGGGGATCAGGGAAATCACTAATACTTTTGAGAGTGTATGGGAAAAATCTAATTCAGAATTTTAAAGATTTTGAGTTTTGATTTTATTGTCACGGTTTCTAACAGCTCAGCTAACGGTCCTCTTAGGTTGCCTTTGTACAAGGTGATGTGGGGTCAAACCAAACATGATTAATGACAGTGTCCTTGACTGCAAGCTTCACCTTTGCCCTTCAAGTGCTCCCTCAAGTGCTATTATATTCTTCTCCTCCCTCACAGCTAAAGTTCAGTTTGCTAGGATGTGTAGCATCATTAATGTCGTAAGGAAAAAACCACCTACAGATATTGTATTTCTTTGCTGACTTGCTTTGTGAGCGTGTAGTGGCTTATACACGTAAAATTTATATCCTAAGTAATATACTTGGATGCATTTGAATCATGTCAGTTGTAGACATCTACTTAGTAAGCATTCCATTACCACACTTGCCAAATATCTAACAGATAAGTACTGTATTTGATTAGAATACATTATGCAACAAACCACTCCCCTGAAGTTAGAAAATCTTTTAAGATTCAGGCAGGGCCTGAAAAACATATATTATATGTAGTTTCCTAGAGCAGAATAAGACATTAGGAATAAACTGAGAAAATCTGAATAATGTGTTGAGTTTAGCTATAAAAATAATATTAATAATCATATTCAGCTGCAGTTGTCACAAACATGTTCTTTAGAACATGTGAATTCTTTAGAACAGTGTGAATTAAGATCTAATCCAATATTATTTTCTTGTATTTGTTTCATTTCTTTTAATTTTCAATAATCTTTTTTGCACTAGCACTTTGACTTGCTGAAAAGATCATGTCATTTGTTATATAGAATGTCACACCTTCTGAATTTGTTTTATCACTTTCTTGTGTCTTAGCTTTCTTTTTACTATAACCTTAATTAAATTCAAGTTAAATGTTTGTCAACTTAAGGAAAAAAAAATGTAAGCAGTAAAATGCTAGAGAGACCTTTTCTGGCATTACAAAATCTGTTTATCAAATCATCTCAGGGCTTTACATCTTTAACGCATAATGTTAACTATTGTTATATGGACAAAACAACAACTTGAAGCAGTGTTAGGATGTTGACCCAGCCATAGTCATTGTACAATTAATTAATGTATCAATTGCAACCAACACCAATTATAGATAGTAATATTATGTTTTGTTAAAAAAAATCTAATTAAAAATAGGCAGAAGATCGATTTAGATATTTTTCCAAAGAAGACATACAGATAGCTAACAGATATACAAAAATTTGCTCAGTATCACTAATCATCAGGGAAGTGAAAATCAAATAGCTCTTAACAAAAAGGCAAGAAATAAAAGTTGTTGGTGAGGATGTGGAGAAAAGGGAAACCTTGTGCCCCGTTGGCAATTGGTGAAGCCACTGTGGAAAATATTACAGAGATTTCACAAAAAAACTAGATGAAAAGAGCTACTGTGTGATCAAGCAGTTCTACTTCTGGGTGTTTATGGGAAGAAAACAAAACAAAGCAAAACATTAACTAGGAAAGATGCCTGCACCACTGTATCCATTGCAGGGTTATTTACAATAACCAAAAATTGGCTGACCCAAGTGTCCGTCAATGGATGAAATTATCCATTGGAGAGCTTGGAGAGCTTCCTTAAAGTATTCTTTAATGAAATAGACATGTTGCATGATTGTGAGAATATAGCTGGTATGTGTATGAATTTTTAAAAGTATTTGATTCATCAGAAAAGTACTTAGTGGTTTTGAAACTTATCTCAGTTTTGTTACCTAATATATGTTACATTTGTGGCAGAAAGTGAAGAAGAACTAAAGAGCCTCTTGATGAAAGTGAAAGAGGAGAGTGAAAAAGTTGGCTTAAAGCTCAACGTTCAGAAAACTAAAATCATGGCATCTGGTCCCATCACTTCGTGGCAAATAGATGGGGAAACAGTGGAAACAGTGTCAGACTTTATTTTTGGGGGCTCCAAAATCACTGAAGATGGTGATTGCAGCCATGAAATTAAAAGATGCTTACTCCTTGGAAGGAAGGTTATGGCCAACCTAGATAGCATATTTAAAAGCAGAGACATTACTTTGCCAACAAAAGTCCGTCTAGTCAAGGCTATGGTTTTTCCAGTGGTCATGTATGGATGTGAGAGTTGGATGGTGAAGAAAGCTGAGCACCGCAGAATGGATGCTTTTGCACTGTGGTGTTGGAGAAGACTCTTGAGAGTCCCTTGGACTGCAAGGAGATCCAATCAATCCATCCTAAAGGAGATCAGTCCTGGGTGTTCATTGGAAGGACTGATGTTGAAGCTGAAGCTCCAATACTTTGGCCACCTCATGCGAAGAGTTGACTTCATTGGAAAAGACCCTAATGCTGGGAAGGATTGGGAGCAGGAGGAGAAGGGGACGACAGAGGATGAGACGGTTGGATGGCATCACTTACTCGATGGACATGGGTTTGGGTAGACTCCGGGAGTTGGTGATGGACAGGGAGGCCTGGTGTGCTGCAATCCATGGGGTCGCAAAGAGTCGGACACGACTGAGTGACTGAACTGAAGTGAATATATTACATTTGTGCCCTACTAGTTAGGGAGATTTGTACAAGAAATGATAGATTTTACTTCCTTGATATAGAATGATTTTGGAACTTACTTTTCCTCTCCTCATCATTGTGCACTGATCATTTTTTTCTCCCCAACCAACCTATTCCCATCTGGCAACTACACCATTAATGATGCCCTTCACCTCTCAGGTCTTCCCCAATTTTTTTCCCCTGGAATAAAAATAAATCATTTTTAATATTAGCTACATTTTCTTTAGTATGTGATTGCCTCAACTTTTGCTCAAATTGCATCAACATATGAATTTTTAAAGAATATTTATTTACCTGCTATTTCTTACTTTTTGGAGAGTGTCTTTGTTATACTGTGCCTTCTACTATCCATGCCTCATGGAAAAGCTTGTACATATTCATATGTACATATTCTCTTCTGTCAAGAGATTTGTGAGGAGAGAATTACTGTGCCTATGACCCAAGAGCAGCTGGAAGTCTCCTGGTGTATATATATCCTTTTTAAAATTAAAAATTCATTCATAGCCATTAAAAATACTTTACCAGGTAAAGAGGTAATTGTGTTATCTGAAAAGCACAGTGATAATGAGAGTGTATTTTTTTGCTCCCTGTTTATTAGAGAAGAGAAGCTGCAGGTACATAGAACAAATTGGACCTAAGAGCTTCTTTATCATATAAAAAAGTGTGTGTGTGTGTGTATGTTTGTGTGTGTTTGTGTGTGTGTGTGTGTGTGTGTGTGTGTGTGTGTGTAAAATCTGTGTGTGTGATTATGGTTCAACTCCCAAAGATGTCTATCAGGGGAGATGTAATATTGAGTATTTTGCCGGTTATTTCTACTATGAACCTTGGAATAAAATGCCATAAATAAGACCACAATCTTTAACATAGCATAACCTCTTTAAAAATCATATCCATTAGTCTGGTTTTAACACATTAGAAGCATTATAATAATTTACTGCTCAGAGAGAAGTCATATAATAGTGGGGCAGAGTGCTACTTTTCTTTGATAATGCATAGTGTAAATTCCTCAGTTCCCTAAGTTGTCTAGGTCATGAATATGAAGCATCTCCATTTGTTGACATAACTGGGTCTGGTTATCTTGCTTTCCTGGCAAGGCCACATCTTTATTTGATAGGCAATATAGGTATAGGGTATCCCCAACTTGTAAATGAGTTAGTGGTACAAAGGCTTATATGTAAGCTAGTTATTTAGAATTCAAAATGCATCTTTTCACAGAATCCATTGTATGAATGATAGATAAATTTACAGTCACATCCAGGTAATTGTGTTTTACTTCATTTATTATTATTATTTCGTTTATAAGACAGTTTTATTATACAAATTTGGGAAAATATTTAAGAGTTAAAGTAAAAAAGTCTGCATAATATTTTGTCCAATCTTTTTTCTCATTTATATAAATACATTTTATAAAATTGAAATCCTTTCATATGTTTTTTAAAACTTGCTTATTCATCTTATACTTAAAAAAATATTGCTGCTGTATTGGGGGGGTTGTTGCCTTCTAATTTCTTATAACACAATGATAAAATACGTTGTTGTTTAGTCACTAAGTCATGTCCTATTCTTTTGCGACCTCATGGACTGTAGCCCACCAGGCTCCTCTGTCCATGGGATAAAAAAACATAGTTTAAAAAAGCCAGTAATGTGTGTCTTAAAACAAAGAGCACTAAATCACTTTCCTCTAAAATGCCCACATCTCCAGAAATATCCTGTCTCCATTTTTTGCTATACTCTCATGTATTTATTTTATATATATAAATAATATGTCTATACTACAATTTCTTTTTACATTGTTTTGAATTAGTAGATTCACATGGTACAAAATACAAGCAGTATTTTGATTGTATATTCTTTCTGCTACTGCCCTTGTATATTATCCAGAAGACTTATAAGAAAGCATGCATATAAGGTAAACTTCTTAAAAGTTTAAACTAGTTTTACATTGAAATGAATTTGTCTGGGTATAGAACTCTAGGTTGAAAATTCATTTCCTTGGAAATTTTGAAATGATTCTTCCATTACCTTTGAACTTTTAGTATATCTGATAAATTCTTTGCCATTTTTCTTCTAGAGTTTTGTGTAAGATTTGTTTCCTACTTGAAAGCTTTTAGGATCTTTTCTTTATCCTTGGTGATCTAAAAATCTCATGAAGATGTGCTTTATTTATATCTTCTTACTTATTCATTAGCTGGGCAGCCAGCCACTGAAGTCTAGAAATCCATATTTTTCAGTTAAGGATTTTATATTTGTATTTATATATATTTAAATATACATGTATACATCATACACATAGTGTGTGTATATATATATATATATATATATATGTAATCTACTATGTATATATGCACACACACACACACACACACACACACACACACACACACATATATGCTTTGCTGTGCTTATTCACTGTCCTGTCTGACTCTGTGACTCCATGGACTGTAGCTTGCCAGGCTCCTCTGTCCGTGGGGATTCTCCAGACAAGAATACTGCAGTGGGTTCCCATGCCATATATATAAATATAATGTTCTTTTTAGAAATTCTGTTAGTCAGTGGTTAGCCTCTCGTGTTGATTTTCTTTTTTATTTTATTATTACTTTTATCTTCTATTTTTGATTCTGTCTTCTTTTTTTCTCATCCAAAGAAATTTTCTCAGTCTTATCCTCCAACTCTTGTCTGAATACTCTGTTAACTGTCCTATTTTTAATTTCCAAATACTCTTTCTTTTTCTCTGAATGTTCTTTAAATAGTGAATGCATTATCATTTGTTACCTTGCTTTGGTCATGAATTACTTTCTGTTTATCAATAAATGCTTTCTTCTCTTCTGCAAACACGACATATTGACCAGAAACTGCGTCTGCAGGAAAATACACCTTAGACTTAATTAAAGGGCAGTGTGTTGGACAGCTGGATTTTTCGATGGAAATTTCCAAATGGCAATAACTTTGTGTCTTTTCTCTTGGTTACTTCAGCTTCTGTAGAAAAGGACATTTCAATTGCTGTCTCCTAGTTAATATCCTGGAGATGGGCCAAAAAGAAAAATGTAGATAGAAAGCTTTATTATTCAGTATCCCATTCTAGTATTCCTGCCTGGATAATCCCATGGACAGAGGAGCCTGCCAGGCTATGGTCCATAGGGTCAAAAGAGTCAGACACAACTGAAGCAACTTAGCACATAGCATGCATGTGAGTTTTAGTTTAATTCATTTTTTCAAATCCAACCCCATACTTTTTGGATTCATTCTGCTTGGATCTCCCTGGTTCATAACCTCTCTAAAGAATATATCTCAAAATTTTTTCTTGGTATGAGGAATGGTAGCTGCCTGGAGGGTGATGGATACTTGGAAAATTCCCATGCAGACTTTTAAACAATCTGATTCTGTCATGCCTCACCCCCATCTTCCTTGGGACCAGCTGTCTCCAACCAATTTTGGGGCCTGGGGCCAATTTACGTCCTTCTTGATGGTAACACTCCTACAGATTCTTAAGTTTGACTTTTCTCTGTTTTGTCAAGTGATTTGCCATTCCTGTCTGCTTTCTCCCCTGATACATCATATTCATATTTAATGTGCAATGGGATTTTTTTCAGTTTCTTGTGCTTTAGTTTTTTTTCTGACTTTTGGAAGAGTGCAGCAGACACATCTTTAGTCTTTGAAGTCCTAGTTAACGTAAGATGGGTGTTCTGCCAAACAAATACAAAAAAAAAAATCTCGATTATTCTTGATCTATTTAAATATATGTTAACAAATCCCTCAAAAAAAAGAAAGAATCTCGGTATGAATAGTTACTCTTGTCTTACTACTGCTATAAATGGGAGCATCACTACTTAATAGGACTCTGGTTTATGGTTTGAAATTGAAATTCTTTATCATGTGAAGAAAGTATGCTTAATTACTGATTTACTGAGATTTAAGAAATGCATGTTAAATGTATCAAATGCAATTTCACAGTGTTTCATAATTTATTTAATTTATTGATGAGATGCCTTATATGAATATATTTCCTAATAATAAGCCATCTCATGTTCTTGGGATATAGTTTACTTTATAATCATGTATTATATCTTTAGTAAATTGCTGTGTTTTTATTTACTAATAATTTATTTATATTTTTTCATTTGTATTTATAAATGACGTTCATTAAATTTGTCAGCAGCTTTCTCTTTTGCAATCTCTAGATTTTGCAACTATGTTTTTCAGCATGTAGCACTCCAGGAATCTCCAAGGAAAGACAGTGTGTCTTTTTTAGTTTTGGCTTTCTTTGGGAGGAAAGGAAGTGAATGCATTCATAAGTATGCTTTGAGAAAATGCAGCTAAAGAAAAAAAAACTGCTTTTCAGAAGAAGAAAAGGAGGAGGAATTGTGTGTGTGTGTGTGTTGTGTGTGTGTGTGTGTGTTGTGTGTGTGTGTGTGTGTTTATAGGAGAGTGGTTGACATTGAATAAGGTCAGGAACTAATTTGAATGCTTATATTTTTTAGCCATTTACTGGTATATGTTACAGTATTTATAATGATTTCTAATCCTAATTCTCTTTAATTATTATGGTTTTTAAAAAATGAAAAGATGATTACAAAACTCTCTAGACTTTATTTGTAATTGTTTTTCTGCCAAATTCAAATACAAGTGGTAAGTTCTCTAGATATTATCAACTAGTGACAACCTTACTCCTTTAAATGTGTATATATTGTATCCTTGTTTTCTGCACTGTAATGTTCAGGAAGGTATGAAATCAATCTGAACTTTGTTTCACTTTAATTTTTATTTTGGGGGGGGCGTGTAAATTTGTATCCTATAAAATTCTAATTATTCTTGAAGAAATATTTGCTAGTATCATCATATATTTTGCAAGATATATGAAAAATCATTTATGTCAGATATTATGGTCCTTTTGGCAAATAGGTAAGTTTTTAAGTCTGATGATTTTACTTTCACCTCTTTGTGAAGCTTAACAAATGGCTATACATAAAGTGCTCTGGAACCAGAATGAGTTGTAAACTTTGCTCTTCCACTTACTGTGTGACTTCAGGCATGTTACATACCCTCTCTGTCCCTTGATTTCCTCATTTATAAAATGGGTGTAGCAGTATAATAATTAATAGATTTATATGGTATTCAAATGAGTTAATTAGAAGAGTGCCTGGTTTGTGGTAGACATTCAGTAAGAGTTATTTTATTGGTTCATTCCTATTCTTAAGACTTACTAATTCACTTTGAATTATACCATTTCTCATAATTTAAATATAGTTTATATTTGAATTCAAAATTTCCTTTCCATTGCTGTTTCTGACATCAGCCACTGAAATTTCTGTAATATATAATCTGTTTGCAATCCTCTGAAGATTAAAATTCTGTTATTGAATTTTAGCTACTTTTAAGTTTTTCTTAAATCAGTGCATTTATTTCTCAGTCTACTCTCTTCTAACTGTGGTCTCTCTCTTATTTTCATCCTACCATGTTTTCCCCCATGGAAATCATGTTTAAATGCATTTTAAGGCCAAAGTATTTACAAATCTGTTTCTTTAGGCTATAGTACACTATACTATAAGTATACTACAAGTATAGCATCAATTGTGCTGCTTCCTCTATGTCTTAAGGACTATGTTCTTCTCTTATGTTGCAGGCACTTGTTGCAATAAAACTGGGAAAAATGTTCTCTACTTCTGTTAAAATTTAATTTTTTAAATAATCTATTTGGTTTGTGTTACTTTATACATGATTGAAACCACAAACATACCCCATTCATCTTCCTTATTGATTCTTTTTAGAATAACTGAATATCAGGAAACACCTCCTTATGTTTCTAATCATCAATATTTCACAATATCAATTTTAGTTTCAACCATTTATTTCTCCTTAGTGAGATTTCCTTTTCAGGTTCTCTTGACTAAGTGTCTTCACAGAAAATTCCTTCTTCTCACACTGTTGCTTGCTAGGAGTCCTTAATTTTGTTATCATGAACCTTAGAGGAAAATCTTTTTTGACACTATGCAACCAGTTTTTAGAAGTTTACATCTTCTCTCTTTTGCTAAAATTATATACTTCCACTAAAGAAGAGATTAAAACAATACCTGTGCCCTCAATACTTTGAGTTTCCTGTGAAGGATTTTTTTTTTTTTTACAGACTGGAGAAAGATTCTAGATTTATACTCAAGTAGATTATGTAATGAAAGCATCTGACTCTTGACTGCACTGGACCCTGATTAATGACAATCTTTAAACTAAAATTTTTGTTGATTAAAGGTGTTTTTTTTAACATTTCAGTACCAGTTTCATGTTACCAGGGCACCTAAGATTAAAGAAATCCCCTCTCCTTGAAGGCACGGGAGAGGTAACTTTGCTCATATCTTTTCCTTTAACTTCCTGCTTCCCACTGCCCCTTCTCTTGTCATTTTCAATGAAATTTAAACTCCCATTAAAAATTTGAAAAGTGCTAAGGGAAAACATGAACTATAAGTGTCTATCTTCTAAGGACAAAAGGCAATGAAAGTTAAGGAAATAAGATGTGTTTAGTATCCTATTTTATGACAACCAAAAATTATATGAGAGCAAAATGAAAATGAAATAAGGTATTTTTTATGAATATTGGTTAAAATTTTACATGTGAATTCCAACCTATTATTAAAATTTTCTGAGCCAGACAAAGAATTGAATGCAGACAAGGAATAGCGCTCCGTGACAGTGACATTTCCTGACAGAGCGATTCTTTGCATATCAGCAGGGCTAATTATATTCAATCTGACAGCAGTAGTTTAACCCATTCACCAGAGAAATGTGCTTCTTATAAAATCAACGATCTAAGCATTCATTTGGATGCCAGTCTATTTTGGGAATACATATTTAACAAGTGCAGCTAATTTCCAATGGCTAGTGTATGGATGATATTTTATCTCCTGTCAATGCTGCTAAGTGGTATGTTTGTGTGTGTGCGTCAGTGTGTAAGTGAAAGTATGAGGTATCTTCATTTGGGAACCATGTACAAAACCACATTAAACAACTTAGGACAATTTAAATATTCTCCCAGGCACCTTGAAAAATTTATTGCAAGTGTAAACCTGAAAAGTACGATTTTATTAAGCTCCAATAAGGCATATTCTATTAAAAACTCATATTTTTAGTTGATAGTATCATGTTTATAAGACAAAAAGCCAAGTCAAGATTATTCATGAAAAATACATCGTGTAACAAAATATCGATTGGATGTTTAACATGATCAGATCAAAATCTTAGTGTTATGCTTTATAGCTCCTCCTGTCAAATGAACACTACTCGTTTCTGCACCCACTCCTACATGAACCCTCATCTTCAGTGATCGAACATCTAGTTCAGTATTTATGAAAGGTAGGAATTCTGCAAATTCTGCTCTGCCTTAGAAGTGGCACAACTTTAAAAAACATACAGAGTGCATTTTCCTTTAGAGGTAAAAGTGAACAGACAGAAATGCTTGACCTGAGCATTTTCTTCGGGATGTGCTTGGTGAAATGCTTTACGTAAAGTAACTCTTCAGCCTATGTCAGCTCAAAGAATGACCCATCTTATAGCCAGTGAGTTCCATATTTACTTATGAGCAAAGCTCACAGCTTAATCAGGCAACTAGAAAGAGTTGTTTACAGAACTGGGAGGACAAAAGACAGAGAGGCTTTCCCTCCATTGTACCTCTAGCTTCTCCTTCCCATTTATTCTTCCTCCTTTGAACCCATACAATGGTCAACAAAAATCATATGGAGCAAAAGTAAATAGAAAGCACTGCTTCATATTTTGAGTTATTTGTAATTAAATTCTTTATTGTTACTTCCAGTGGTAAAGAATCTGCCTGCCAATGCAGGAGACTCAGGAGCCGCAGGTATGATCCCTGGGTCAGGAAGATCCCCTGGAGGAGGAAATGGCAACTCACTCCAGTCTTCTTGCCCAGGAAATCTCATGAACAGAGGATCCTGACAGGCTACAGTCCATGGGGTCAAAAGAGTCAGACACAACTAAGCACACATGCACACACACACATAACCACTTCAACACAGGTCTATTTGGATCCACATAAAAATCTGTCCTATATGTTTGATTGAGCTATGATTTCAGATACTCCAGATTCCAAGCACTTTATAATCATTTTGTTCATTCTAACATTGTTATTACTGACTGAAAAAGTTGATAGTGATTTAAAATTAGGTCTTATCCAATTTTGCCTATCTTCTGCTTTAGCATATTTAAAATAACTCTTATTCTAAACACCTTTTAGTAAACTTTTGTAATCTTTGTGGAAGCTTTATAACATAAAGTGGGCAGTATGCGTAGTATTTTAGCAAAATAGTCCTATTAGTCCTAGATGGTAATAGACCATAGCAAGATTGACACCTTTTTCTGGATAAAGTGATTGTGTAAACAGCAAACATTATTAATTTCCTTAATGTTTACTATATCAGGGTCAGTTAAGAACATCAAATTAACTCTGTTCCTGAGATAGCATGATTTGTGACTGGTAAGCACAGAAGGCTCATGAATGAAATGAGAAGATAATGATATTTTAGCCTATAGCTATGGAGATGATCCAGCTGAGGCTCCTCGTTCATAAATATAGGTCACCCAAATAGGAAGTGACTAAGAAAAATTTCCTGGATAAACTTTGCTGGTCTATTCAGGCATAGGAAAAGTGAGGGACTAATGGGAAATTCATAACTAGAAACATCTTGGACGAACACTTGAAAAATTTTTGCCAAACTTTTGGAAGGGAAATTTTTCTGTGTACATTTTTGTCTTTGGTTACAGAGGTTTTCAGTCAGAGCTAAGAGACTCTAAAATCCAGGGGTAGCATTTTAAACAGGCAAGAGCATATTAACAAAAAGACTTTTACCAGGAAAGTTATCATTAATTTCAGGGCTGTTAACTGTACATATGAATATAAAAAATAAAACTAACTTATACCTGTATATTGTTTAGTATAAATACCAATAATACATGTGGCACAGGAGAAATCAGAGTAAAATTCCAGATGCCTAATGGTAATATTTCTGTACTACTTTGTTCCTTTTTATGTGAATACTTTGTTAATTGTGCATTTGGATTATTGAAATTTATATTGCACATTAACAAATGGACCAATACAGACAAAGCTTACTTTCAGCTCAATGTTCCTGCTAATAATAAAAAATATCCCTGCATTCTAAGAATAAACACAGATCAACATTATGAAAAAATAGCAAGTTGTATTTCGAAAGTAGGTGAGTGGGGAATTCAGTTCAGTTCAGTCACACAGTCATGTCTGAATTTTTGTGAACGCATGGACTGCAGCAAGCCAGGCCTCCCTGTCTATCACCAACTCCTGGAGTCTGCTCAACTCCTGTCCATCGAGTTGATGATGTCATCCAACCATCTCATCCTCTCTCATCCCCCTCTCCACCTGCCTTCAATCTTTCCTAGCATCAGGGTCCTTTCCAGTGAGTCAGTTCTTCATATTAGGTGGCCAAAGTATTGGAGCTTAATCTTCAGCATCGGTCTTTCCAATGAATATTCAGGACTGATTTCCTTTAGGATGGACTGGTTTGATCTCCTTGGTGTCCAAAGGGCTCTCAAGAGTCTTCGCCAACACCACAGTTCAGAAGCAACAATTCTTCCATTCTTTATGGTCCAACTCTCACATCCATACATGACTACTGGAAAAACCATCACTTTGACTAGACAAAGTTTTCTTGGCAAAGTAATGTCTCTGCTTTTTAATATGCTGTCTAGGTTTGTCATAGCTTTTCTTCCAAGGACCAAGCACCTTTTAATTTCATGGCCACAGTCACCGTCTGTAGTGATTTTTGGAGCCCAAGAAAATAAAGTCTGTCACTGTTTCCATTGATTCCCCATCTATTTGCCATGAAGTGATGGGACCAGATGCCATGATCATAGTTTTCTTTTTTTTTTTTTTTTTCACTCTTATTTTTTTATTTTTATTTTTTTTTAACTTTTTTTTAGTTTATTTTAGTTGGGGGCTAATTACTTTACAATATTGTAGTAGTTTTTGCCATACATTGACATGAATCAGCCATGGGTTCACATGTGCTCCCCCTCCCGAACCCTCCTCCCACCTCCCTCCCCTTCCCATATCTCTGTGTAGTTTTCTGAATGTTGCATTTTAAACCAGCAGATTCACTCTCCTCTTTAACTTTTATCAAGAGGCTCTTCAGTTCTTCTTCACTTTCTGCCATAGGGTGGTGGTATCTGCATATCTGAGATTATTGATATTTCTCCCTGAAATCTTGATTCCAGCTTGTGCTTCCTCCAGCCCAGCATTTAGCATGATATACTCTGCAAAAAAAGTTAAATGAGCAGGGTGACTATATACAACCTTGAGGTACTCCTTTCCCAATTTGGAACCTGTCCGTTTTTCCATTTCTGGTTCTAACTGTTGCTTGTTGACCTGAATACAGATTTCTCAGGAGGCAGGTAAGGTAGTCTGGTATTCCCATCTCTTTAAGAATTTTCCACAGTTTGTTGTGATCCACACAAAGGCTTTAGCGAAGTCAATGAAGAAGTAGATGTTTTTCTGGAATTCTCTTGCTTTTTCTATTATCCAGCAGATGTTGGTAATTTGATCTCTGGGTCCTCTGCCTTTTCTAAACCCAGCTTCAACATCTGGAAGTTCACAGTTCATGTACTGTTGAAGCCTGGCTTGGAGACTTTTGACCATTACTTTGCTAGCATGTGAGATGAGTGCAATTGTGCGGTAGTTTGAGCATTCTTTGGCATTCCCTTTCTTAGAGACTGGAATGAAAACTGACCTTTTCCAGTCCTGTGGCCACTGCTGAGTTTTCCAAATTTGCTGGCATATTGAGTGCAGCACTTTCACAGCATCATCTTTTAGAATTTGAAATAGCTCATCTGGAATTCCATCCCCTCCACTAGCTTTGTTCATAGTGATGCTTCCTAAGGCCCACTTGATTTCGCATTCCAGGATGTCTGATTCTAGATGAGTGATCACACCATCATGGTTATCTGGGTCATGAAGATCTTTTTTTTAGTTCTATGTATTTTTGCAACCTCTTCTTAATATCTTCTGCTTTTGATAAGTTCTTATTGTTTCTGTCCTTTATTGTGCCCATCTTTCCACGAAATATTCCCTTGGTATCTTTAATTTTCTTGTGTGAGGAATAGATGAGTAATATTGAAGAATAATACTCCTCAATTATTCAGGCAAATTTATAGTGTTGACCACAATAATTCCATTCATTTACATGGTATTTTATGGTTTTCAAAGAACACTTTCTCATATATTATCATATTTTATTCTTATAACAATCTTGTGAAGGTAGGATGACAATCATCATTTTTAAAATACAAAACAATAAATATAGCCAGAGATCCTGATATGAGATAGCTTGTGAATGGTATGTTGAGGGTTAGAAGACAGATGCTTGAATATTAATTCATTATGCAACAACTATTCTGGAAGATAGTAAACAGTAGTTGTGTCTATCTGTGTGTGTAATAGTAGGATATAAATCATGTATAAAAATTGAAATAGAGACATACAGTGAGCTGTGAATTTAGAAGAGGTTCTCGAATATAAAAGAAAGTTCAAGGGAAAAAAGCCAGGATAAGCAGTATGTAAAATTCTAAGGAAACACTTTTCTACTTGGGGGGGAAGTGATCAAGAACAGTAAATCAAAGACTGAAATTAATAAATAATGAAGAAGAAGATGCACTTTCCAACTGCAAAGGCAAAACCGTCCTTAGACCAGCCCAAGAGAAGCCTCTCTGCACTGAAACCCCAAATCCCAGTACCCACATGGAGCCCATGCCCTATCTTCTCCTCATGCTCCGAAATTCCTAACCAAGTAGTCCCAAGCCCATTTGAAGATATGCTCAAGCTTCTTCCCTGGGTTCAATTTCTCTGGTGTAGTTACTTGCAGATGTGTGGGCAGATATTGGGTGTGTGAATTGAGGTGTTTATATATATGTGTATAGGCAGCTGTCTAAGGGGGACAGATTTGGGGATGGGAAAATGGCCCACACGCTAAGGGGCCCAGAATGGTTTAAAGATGTATTTATGAAGGTAGTAATATTAACACAGTACTTGAACAATCAGTCAGCCCATTTTAACATTTAGGTGTTGCATCATGTTATGTGGATCTCCAAATGTAATCTTACATCTGTGTCCCAAAATGTTAGAGGCACACCTATTGAAAGAATCAATTATATAACAAGCAGGGTTAAGTGAAATTGAAGATATATATATGTGTGTGTGTGTGTATATATATATATATATATACATATTTGTATATATATATGAAATCTAAATATGTAATATTTATATAAAACCTTGAGTATTAAAAATAAATTCAAGTCCTCTTCAGGTCCAGATACTTTGGTTATTTAAACTTACAGATTAAATTGTGATTGTTTAAACAGGTATTTATTTTTAGGGATCATGTAAACAAAGAAATGACAGGAAAGTAGAGCTAGGCAAATAGGTTTGTGATTTCAAATAAGAAAGTAAAGTGAGTGTCAAAAACTCTGGACAGTTTCTGATCTCTGGAGATATTCTTGATTGAACTCTTGTAAAGATTCTTTGAAGCACTTAAAAAATAAAGCAGTACCAATAATGAGTAGCTAGTGTTCTCAGGACAAAAAATAGGAAAAATGAAATTAATTTTCCTTTATTTCAGGACTTATTGGAATGGTTAATTTAACATAAATTCAGGAAGGTGCGTAGGAGAATTTCTCGTGGTATTCTATCATGAGTAAATGAAAAAGAAATATACAGGATCATGGTAAAGATAAGAGGATTTGTATCTGCTTGAGCAAACCAATTAGTGAGTTCATTAGTAATGGGCCATTGAACTCAGAGATTTAGTCTGATGTACATTTTTATTGACAGCATATAAGAAAATATAGACTCAGTGTACCAAGTTTATGACTGACTCCAAAATAGGCATAATTAGCCAATCAGTTATATGATTGAAGCCTAACAAGACAGGAATTTGAAATCTAAATATGAAACTGAACCCAGTAACAAGGTGAGTGAATGGGTCTGAGGGATACAGGCCTATTAAAATTAATGCTGCTTGTGTGTAATTTAATTTTGTCAAATAATTATGATGGTCAGCTATTTTACTAGCCTTCAGTATGTTTCCAGTCTAGATTCATTTGGGGATTTTTATTTTTCTAAAGGAGAGGCAGGTTTGTGTACTGATTCCTGAGGTGGAGATGATGAGATGGAAGACAAAGAAACCTCTTCTCTAGCTGACTTACAGGACTAGACCTCACTTGCCAGAAAGGGGCTGAGGGAAGCAGGTAGAAGAGTCTTATTTCAATGAATATAACTTTATATGTTGATTTTTTTTTTATTTTTTGATCATAAAACTGGTATAAGCTTCAGTTATACATATATACACATTCTTTTTATATTCATTTCCAGTATGGTTTATCACAGGGTATTGAATATTGTTCCCTGTACTAAATGGTAGGATCCTGTTATGCATCCGTTTTATATTTAATAGTTTGCAGCTGTGTGTGTGTGCCAAGTTGCTTCAGTCGTGTCCAACTCTTTGCAACCCTATGAACTGTAGCACACCAGGATCCTCTGTCTGTGGGATTCTCCAGGCAAGAATACTGGAGTGGGTTGCCATGCCCTCCTGCAGGAGATTTTCCTGATTCCTGGATCAAACTGCATCTTTTAGGTCTCCTGCATTGGCAGGTGGGTTCTTTACCACTAGCACCACCTAGGAAGCCCAGTTTGCACCTACTAACCCCGAATTCCCAGTCTATCCCTCTCCCACCCTACCTCCCATTTTGTCAACCACAAGTCTGTTCTCTATGTCTATGAGTCTGTTTCTGTTTCACAGATAAAGTCATTTGTGTCATATTTTAGATTCCACATATAAGTGATCTCATATGATATTTGCATTGTCTTTCTGACTTATTTCACTTAGCATGATAATCTCTAGTTGTGTTCATGTTGCTACAAATGGCATTATTTCATTTTTTTTTTATGGCTGAGCCACTTTGTTGTACAAAAGAAATTAACACAGCACTGAAAATCAACTATACTTCAATAAAATTAAATTTAAAATTTGATATAAGCTAATTAGAAACAGTATTCCAAACAGTAAAGTGCAAAGAATAAAGTGAAAAAATCTCATAAAATACCTTTACAGAGAGAAAGTCCCTTGGACAACAAGGAGATTAAACCAGTCAATCTTAAGGGAAATCAACCCTGAATACTTGTTGCAAGGAGTGATGCTGAAGCTGAAGGTCCAGTATTCTGGTCATCTGATGCGAACAGCTGACTCATTGGAAAAGTCCCTGATACTGGGAAAGATTGAGGGCAGAAGGAGAAGAGGGTGTCAGAGGATGAGATGGCTGGAAGGCATCACCAATGAAAAGGACATGAGCCTGGGAAAACTTTGGTAGATGTTGAGGAACAGGGAGGCCTGGCATGCTGCAGTCCATGGGGTAGCAAAGAGTTGGACACGACTGGATGACTGAACAACAACAGCAATCCATTCATAATGTTTGACGATCAGCATTCTGAACATCACCTTATGTATGTTATATGAATGTGATCATTTTCTGCCTGCTGTTCAAAAACCTAAGCCATTTGGGCGAAAGTCCTTGTGAAACTTAAGACCACTTTCACTTTGGGTCCTGGATTCTAAAGTTTATAAAGTGCCTAGAACAGAGTGGCACATTCCAGCTGAGTCCATGAAACAGTACACCAGGAAACAGCATTTTCCTGGAGAGCAATAGTGTCAGAGGAATGCTTTACTCAAATGACTTGCAGGAAGCAACCTGCAAACCAGAGCTATACCAAAGAGATGGCAGATTTGCACCAGTTATTATGGCGGACACACTTTGTATATAACTCTATATTGGGGGTAAAGTCTTAATGTGTTTTTATTAAGGGAGCAGTGTTTGGATATTAAATATTAACGTTAATAATACTTGTATTCAGGGACTAAGTGGAACCTGGCATATTTTGACTTACTAATAAGAGCTTGCCCTGTCCTCTAACTCGAATGAGGAGCTTTCCCTGGTAAACTAGGCTGGACCATATATGAATTACATAAATTTTCTTAGACTGAAGATGGGCCTAAGAAAAACGAATGGTGCTGATTTCTCCTCCAACCATGTTGGTTCCCACTGGCCTTTTGGTGGGGGGAAAAAGTTCTGAAAGGGCCAGAAGAAGAGGGGAATAGGAAAAAGGTTTATTAGGGGCAGGAAGATGCCAAGGGGCTTTTCTTACCACACTAGTCATGTGAGGGACAAGTTTCTAGAAAGAAAAGCAAACCAGAAAGAGGAAATTCAAGGTCAATATGCCTCAAGAACAGTAGGATTTAACCTCTCCTTTTCAACACTACTGTCTGCTGCCCCTAGTAACAGTTCACTGAGGAACCTGGTCTAAACCACATTAGAGTGAGCGCCGTGAGAGGTGGGAAGGCATAGAAAGAGAAGAGCAAACCCTGGGCTTTCTTAAGTTTAAATTGTAGCTAACAGTGAAGGTCATTGGTGTCATCTTCACTCTATTCCTTTATTTTCACTTTCTTTAATATGGCATTATAATCTAGGTACTAAGTAAATGCTGGAAGTGTTAGTCACTCAGTTGTGTCTCTTTGCGTCCCCACGAACTGTGGCCTGCCAGGCTCCTCTGTCTATGGAATTTTCTAGCAAGAATAGTGGAGGTAGATATTCCCTTCTCCAAAGCATCTTCCCAACCCAGAAATCGTACCTGGGTCTCCCACATTGCAGGTGGATTCTTTACCATCTGAGCCACTAGAGAAGTCCAAGCAAACACTGAGTACAATTTTAGCTTCTCTAATTCCCACAACTCTTTGAAAATTATTTTTACCATTTTCCTGATAAGGAAATGAAGACTTATAGAGATTTAAGTGACTTGCTTATTCACACAATGCTAAGAGTCAGAATTAGCATTTGAACTGAAGAAGACGGAGTCTGGTGTTCACTGTGCCTTCTCTCTCCTCTCAGCCTCCCACCACTTTTATTTAAGCTCCACTTAAATATAGTAGTTGCCGTAGTTGGGAATCTGTACTCGCTGTATCTAAGTTGACACTTTAGAGGAGACAGAATAAAATATCTTTGTATTTCTATTTCAATTCTTAAGAATTTATGACTTTAAGAAAAGATACTAAAAGAAACTGATTGCTTTTAGGAATTCAGTTCACAGAAAATATTATAGTCACATTGATTTATTAACTCTATATGTATATATGTGTACATATACGTATTCTAAGATGTTTTTTCAATTTGGAAAGTAAAATCTAATTTTTTGTTATATATAAAATGTGTATATACATATAAATCTTTAAGGCTAAAATATAATTATGCATATTGTCATTTTGCCATGCTGAAGTCCATGGGGGTCACAAAGTCAGACATGACTGAGTGACTGAACAACAAAAATACATTATTTATGTGTGTATGTAAGTGTCTGCCCATATATGTAGTCTTAAAATACTGTCAGAGGCTTGAATTTTAACTGAAAGTACCTTAAAATGAATGCAAAATTCAAATTCTTTGACATGTGTATGCATCAAGTCTTTAAAATATTTAAATTATTAAAGTTTGAAAATAAATAAAATAATTTAATTTGTTCATTAGGTTCCATTTTCAGAATATTTTATTCATTCAAACCCACACTCATTTTCCAAAGATTAAAAATGTTCACTGGCAAACTCAGGTACAACTGGTGTCTTGTCTTTGCTTTGAGAGTATAACTGATCATTCAAACTGTCATTTTCCATAATTATGGAAACAAATAGCAACCAATTTAAAGCTTAGAAGGATGTTTTTTCACCATTTTCTCCCACTTTAGATTTTTAATGGGATTTTAAATTCCTTTAAATCTGACGCTTCAGAAAAGTGGGTAGAAGTTTTCCTTTATCTGAACCCTAGTTTTCTTGCTCATGTAAAATTTCAAAACAGATAGAAGAATGACCCACTCTCCCTACATGTTATGGATATTCATTGTTTTCTTTAAAAAAAAAATGGCAGGTTAATGCTTCTGCTGAGTCCCCAGAATGCATTTTGCTGAGAAGTGAAACTCATTTTCAGTAGCCTAGAGTTGGAAGCAAAATCCCTGCCAAAATATTTGTTAGGCTTTTACAAGTAAAATCAAGGTATAGTTCAAATTGAACCAAGTGTGTGGATTCTTACAGATTAAATGAACATTTTCTTAATTTACCCAAGTGATGTGGTGAATACTCATTTCCTATATTCAGTTGAAAAGTGTTAATTTTGAAGCTTAGGATATAAGTAGCATGTTTCAAAATATATATATAATTTTGTCTGGTAAATTGGTATTCCATATTGCAAATAGTGATGATAATATGAACCCATTCATCTTTTGTTTGTACCAAGAATATCCTTTATGAAATTCAGAAGCATGAAATGGGTTCTCTTAATGGTTAACTTTTGCTATCCCTGCATAAGTTAATAGTAAAAAACATAAGAGGGATAATGATATTTGAGAATAGTTACACACTTAATTTTCATAATGGAACTTGCTTCATTCAACAGATTTTTCTGCTAGACATAACTTCTTTGAGCCATTTTTTTAATCCCAAAAGAATGACTTATGTGTTGCTAACAAATTGAAGTTATAAAAGATCATGTGCATGACTATTCCTAGAAAAAATGAGTTGCTCTCGACTCACCTCCCTCTCACTTACAGACTATTACATTGTCCTCTCAGCCATCAGCCTCCTGTTTTTCTACTATATCCAGACCAGAAGTGACTGAAGCAAAATTTGGTCTAGTTCATCTTAAAAAAAAAAAAAAAAAAAAAAAACCTCTGTCTGTGAAAAGGAGAACCTAACCAAACTTTTAAAATTTGTGGCATATTCGCAAATATGATCATAGGCAACAGTGTCAATAGTCTCATATAAAAAGAAATGGAAGATGTTGAATGGCAGGAAACTCATCTTAACTGAGACTCTACTATGTAACAGACATAAAAATCTATGCATTATTCCACTTTTCACTCCAAAATGATCCTGTGATACAAAAATCCCACTTAACTATTTCATATAGGAGCAACCAAACATTTTCTTGTTGTTGTTTAGTCGCCAAATCATGTCTGACTCTGCCACCCCATCAACTGCAGCATGCCAGGCTTCCCTGTCCCTCACCATCTCCTGGAATTTGCCCAAGTTTATGTCCATTTAATCAATGATGCTATCCCACCATCTCATCCTCTGTCACACTCTTCTCCTTCTGCTTTCAATTTTTCCCAGCATCAGGGTCTTTTCCAATAAGTCAGTTCTTCAAATCAGGTGGCAAAATTATTGAAGCTTCAGCTTCAGCATCAGTCCTTCCAGTGAGTATTCAGGGTTGATTTTCTGTAAGATTGACTGGTTTGATCTCCTTGCCTTCCAAGAGACTCTCAGTAGTCTTCTCCAGCACCACAGTTCAAAAGCATCAATTCTTCAGCACTCTGCCTTCTTTATTGTCCAGCTCTCACATCTATGCATGACTACTGGAAAGACCAAAGCCTTGACTATACAGACGTTTGTCAGCAAAGTGATGTCTTTCTTTCTTAGCACACTGTCCATGCATGCAGAAATTAAGTAACTTGCTCAAGGCCAAACAGCTGGTCCCCTGCAGGGTGATTTGACTCCTAACTTTCTGAACTTCTCTGCAGCCTTTCCTTACCATGAAGATGGATCTTAAACTTTTTTGAATAATCAGGATCAACAATGAAGCTTAGAGTCATAGTTTTCCTCTGGTTTTAGCAAGTTTACATGTACACTTGTCATCCTTTATATGTCAGTCTTAACCATGACAAACTGGAGTTGGTTCCTCCTACTAGAAAAAAGCTGGCTTTTGATAGTGATGCTGGTTTAAATGTTTAGGTGTGTTTCTTGTTTTAATCATGATTAATCTGATTTTCTGCTATTTGTGATGAAGATAAAGTTGAGTTAAACTGTGAGGAAGGTAGGCACTGTGGGCTTAGATAACTGGGTAAATGAAAGTAGAACAGTCCTTTTCTGTCCCCAAGGACCAGATTCCCTTCATGCTTCCCAGGGGATAACTATGGGAATGTTTTTACAGCTTAGTGTGTTACAGCACTGGGTAGAGTCAATATGAAATAATGTTTTTATTTTATATCTCATGTTCATTCACTGTAGAGTTTTGGGTTGCTATTGTTTGCTTTTGTTTTTCTATTAATAACACTATTTTCATTTAAAAAATATTTATTTTTAACTGAAGGATAATCGCTTTACAATAGTGTGTTAGTTTCTGCCATATATCAACATGAATCAGCCATGGACATATGTATGTCCCCTCCCTTTTGACCTCCCTCCCACCTCCCATCCCATCCCACCTCTCTAGGTTTCACTGAGCACAAGATTTGAGCTCCTAACACTAATTTCTTAATCCAGTGTTTTTCAGAGTATGACCCAAGGACCACCTATATCAGAATGCTGCTGGTTTAATTAATATAGCATCACTATTACTATATGTAAAAAACTAACATGATATACCTATGGTAGTTATTAATATTTAAGGTTTCTTCATTGAACTGTGTTAATTTTCATTTGGAAATAATTCCTTCCATTGAATTTCCAGATAATTTTCAAAGATAAATAATTCCATTAATATTCTGACCTTCCAAAAACCTATTTTCCTCTCTTTATTTTTCACTCCCTTTCTCTTTTCCTTGTCTGTCCCTTCCTTCTTCCCCTTCTTCTTCTTTCTTGCCTTCTTTCCTTCCTCATTCCTCTCTTCCTCCTTTTTGCCTTTTTATTCCCTGAAAGCTCCTATTAATTCATGTTATACATTAAATAGAAATGACAATGAGCATTCTAACTAGGGTGTAAGTGTTATTGCTTTTAAATTGAGATTTTTACTTCTCAATTTAAGCACAGGCTTTGTGCTAGTTCATTTATTCAACAAGCAGTATTGTTTGCTTTGTTCCTATGACTGTGATAGAAGTTGATACAAGAGTTCTGTAAAAAAGCTATAGATAACAATATGATAATCCAGAGGGGAAAAGTAATTAACCTGGCCTTCAAGGACTGAGAAAGACTTTACTAAAGAAACTGCATATCAACCAAGTATAATGGCTGTTTTACAAACTCAACATTCAATACTTCCTACTTTTATGATATGTAAAGTGATTGCATTGTAATCAATCAAAGAATATCTGTATACATGTATTTATGATCTCTTGTAACTTTACACATTTCATATCCTCAAAAACTTAAATCTCTCCTTAACTATTATAAAACAGGGATCCCCATTGGTCATACTTGTAATTTATCTTATAAAATGCACTGTTAATGTCTTAATATTTACAGATAGACTTTAGATGAGACAAAAGAAAAGAAAAGAAGAGAAGCAAAAGGCAAAGGAGAAAAGGAAAGATATACCCATTTGAATGCAAAAGAATAGCAAGGAGAGATAAGAAAGCCTTCCTCAGTGACCAGTGCAAAGAAATAGAGGAAACAATAGAATGGGAAACACTAGAGATCTCTTCACGAAAATTAGAGATACCAAAGGACATTTTCATGCAAAGATAGGCACAATAAAGGACAGAAATGGTATGGATCTAAAAGGAGCAGAAGATATTAAGAACAGGTGGTAAGAATACACAGAAGAACTATTTAAAAAATGTCTTCATGACCCAGATAATCATGATGGTGTGATCAGTCACCTAGAGCCAGACATCCTGGAATGCAAAGTCAAATGGACCTTAGGAAGCATCACTATGAACAAAGCTAGTGGAGGTGATGGAATTCCAGTTGAGCTATTTCAAATCCTAAAAGATGACGCTGAGAAAGTGCTACACTCAATATGCCAGCAAATTTGGAAAACTCAGCAGTGGCCATAGGACTGGAAAAGGTCAGTTTTCATTCCAATCCCAAAGAAAGGCAATGCCAAATAATGCTCAAACTACCACACGATTGCACTCATCTCACACACTGGCAAAGTAATGCTCAAAATTCTCCAAGCTAGTCTTCAACAGTATGTGAACCATGATCTTCCAGATGTTGAAACTGAATTTAGAAAAGGCAGAAGAACCGGAGATCAAATTGCCAACATCCGTTGGATCATAGAAAAAGCAAGAGAGTTCACGAAAAGCATCTACTTCTGCTTTATTGACTATGCCAAAGCCTTTGACTATGTGGATCACAGCAAACAGTGGAACATTCTTCAAGAGATGGGAATACCAGACCACTTGAACTGCCTCCTGGAACATCTATATGCAGGTCAAGAAGCAACAGTTAGAACTGGACATGGAACAACAGACTGGTTCCATATCAGGAAGGGGGCACATCAAGGCTTTATATTGTCACCCTATTTATTTGACTTATATGCAGAGTACATCATGAAAAATGCCAGACCGGATGGAAGACAAGCTGGAATCAAGATTGCTGGGAGAAATATCAATAACCTCAGATAGGCAGATGACACCACACTTATGGCAGAAAGTAAAGAAGAACTAAAGAGCTTCTTGATGAAAGTGAAAGAGGAGAGTGAAAATGTTGGCTTAAAACTTAACATTCAGAAAACTAAGATCATGGCATCTGGTCCTGTCACTTCATGGCAGATAGATGGGGAAACGGTGGAAGCAGTGACAGACTTTATTTTTGGGGCTCCAAAATCACTGCAGATGGTGATTGCAGCCATGAAATTAAAAGACACTTGCTCCTTAGAAGAAAAGTTATGACCACCTAGACAGCATATTAAAAAGCAGAGACATTACTTTGCCAACAAAGATCTATGTAGTCAAAGCTGTGGTTTTTCCTGTAGCCATATATGGGTGTGAGAGTTGGACAAGAAAGATGAGCATCGAAAAATTGATGCTTTTGAACTGTGGTGTTGGAGAAGACTCTTGAGAGTCCCTTGGACTGCAAGGAGATCCAACCAGTCCATTCTAAAGGAGATCAGTCCTGGGTGTTCATTGGAAGAACTGATGTGGAAGCTGAAGCTCCAATACTTTGGCCACCTGATGCAAAGAGCTGACTCATTTGAAAAGACCATGATGCTGGGAAAGATTGAAGGTGGGAGGAGAAGGGGAGGACAGAGGATGAGATGGTTGCATTTCACCACTGACTCAATGGATATGAGTTGGAATAAACTCTGGGAGTTGGCGATGGACAGGGAGGCCTGGCATGCTGCAGTCCATGGGTTCGCCGAGTCAGACATGACTGAGCAACTGAACTGAACTGAACTGAGACTTTAGTAACTCACTGTTTTTTAAAAAAGTTTGAGTGTATTAAATATGTAAATCTAAAATTTGACTAAAATTTTAAAATCTTCGTTGTATTTCTTCTTCTAGTATATAGATGGTTTCCATGGAGCAAATTGGGAAGATTTTTGAAATAGAATTATATTATTATATTTTATAAACAAATTTATTTTTTTTTCTTTGACTAAATTTGTCTAACAGTTTAATCTCCCAAAAATACTGTGGTTGAATTTTCAATGAGGCATCCCAGCTGCTGAATATATTTCTATCTTATTCTTGATAGAAACTCTAAATTAGTGAGCAATACAGACAGATCATCATATCATGAGTAGATGTTTCTCTTCTTTTATCAGTAGATTTGCTTATCTTGCCTGAGTTGCTTTTATCAGCCATTATCCAATGGATGACCCTAAAACCTCACATACATATGCTCATGCCATAATGTTGAAGTGTGTTGCTTTTCAGTCCTAGACTGTTTTATGCTAGAGTCAGACTGAGTCCTCCTCTTCTGGCTACTGTCAACAGTGAGGGACTGGAAGCTAGACATGATCACAGATTCTACACTGACAAGCATAAACTTTCACTGTCCTTATTATCCCATTCTTATCATGGCTTCTCCTCTGTGCATACCATGCACAGGGAACAACACTGTCAGAGACAAGTTGTCTTGAAAGTACCTGGCTTGTTTAAGGTACTCCAAATATTTCAGAGTTACTTAAGAAAAGAGACTGGAGGGGAGGAGTAGAGTCCCAGTTTCAGTGCAGTTCTGAGTGCTGTGCTAAGGAATGTGTGCATGCATGCCAAGTCGCTTCAGTCGTGTCTGACTCTTTGTGACCCTATGGACTGTAACTCGTCAGGTTCCTCTGTCTGTGGGATTCTCTTGGCAAGAATACTGGAGTGGTTGCCATGCCCTCTTCCAGGGGATCTTTCCGACTACAGGATCAAACCTGCATTTCTATGTCTTCTGCATTGCAGGCAGATTCTTTACCATTGAGCTACCAGGGAAGCTCAAGAAATGTGTACTTAATTTTATAGTTCAAAAGAAAAGAACAGAAACCTCACAAAACTTTCTATGAAGGAGCTTCTAAACTACAAGAGTGATAAGACTGTAGTTTGGAAAGCAATGTAACTTTTTCTTTAAGAGTTCATTAAAATCATCTAGATCTACATTGAAGTAAAAACTTTCTATCAGCCAACCCTCCTTCCTTCATTGTTTCCAAGGAATAAGTTTATATTACCTTTTCAGTTCTCGATTTAGTATCCTGCTCCTTCTGAGTTTTTGATATCTGCTCTACAGCTTCCTATCTAAAATGACTGTCATTTTCTCACGCATTGCTTTGCTCCTCACTGGAAACCACCCAAATTCCAAGGCAGTAGTGTATGTCTGATATTTACTGAAGGCTCTGAAAACTGAACATAAAACTCAGACAACAACTTTGGATTGAATATTACACATCACTGTTCCAAAAGCCTACCAGTCTTGCCTCCAGAGTAGTTTTCTCTAGGCTCTGTCTCTCAATTTCCTTGAGACTGGCTGTGGGTCCGAGCTAATGTCACTATCTTTTCAAGTTACCATTTGCTAACAGTGAATGCCTTTAATCTCTTAAGCAGAGTTATTGAACTCTCTACCCGTTATTCCTTCCCCAAATTACAGCTAAGTATTCTTTACGCATCCAAAATTGCATTAAAAGACTTAAATAAGCAAATTCCATCCATTTAGATTCTTCAAACTCTCAGAGCACAAATTGAACAAATTTATTACACATAGAGGGAAATGTAATATTTGACAGAAGTATCTTTGCAGATTAGTTTGAAAAGAATGTACTCTTTAGTAAATAGTGTTAAGGCAAGTGACTGTACATACGGGAATAAAATTAAATCTTTCTTCTTTATGCCATATGCGAACATCAACTCCTGGTGACTCAAATTCTCAAGAGAGACAGACAAATAGTTTGAATTCTTAGAAGGATATATAGAAGATTATTTTTATGATTTCGGTGTATGGAAACATTTCACAAACAAGATATAAAAAAGATAACTATAAAATAATCTATTAACAAAACCAAATATATTAAATTTAAGAATTATTTTTCATAGAAATAAAAATCTTTATTAGAAAACTGGAGAAGATATTCACCACACATAGTAGATGACAAAATAATACTAATAATATAAAACGTAATAATAATAATGTAAAACCTGCAAGTAATAACAAACTACAAAAGTATAAGAAAAAAAGCAAACAACCTAATTGCAATATAGGTAAAATAAATGAATGAGCCTTTAACTGAAGGAAAACACAGCTAGGAAATGAGTATATGAAAAGATGCTAAGTTTCATTGGTAATAAGAGGAATGTAAAGTAAGACTTCAATAATGTGAACATTTACCCTAATTTTATTGGCAAGATTTTTAAAGATATGCCAATATAAAGTGTTTGTAAACATGCCAAGAAATTAGAATTCAAACACTACTGGTTAGAGCATACATTGGTTTGAACAGTTTGAACATGTTTTCTTACTTTTGTACAAAATCCACAGATAACAGGTCACAGAGAAGTTTGCACATCTGTACCAACAGGCAGGTACAAGAGCATTTATAGCTACATTTTTTAAAATAGCAAAGGACTAGAAACAAACAAGAAGTTGGACTCTGTCTATAGATAGCAACCTGAATGAATCTCAGACACTGTATTTAATGAAAAATAAATTAATAAACAGCATCAGAAGACTTCCTACTGTGTGATACAATTTTTATAAAACTCAGAAATGAATAGAATTTTAAAATATTTAGGTGCATATATACATAGGTGAAATATACATATACATAGCTGAACACAATGTGGAAAAAAGCAAGGAGTATAGAACTAAGCCTTGGGACTAATCATGGAGGAATACATAAGCGATTGCAATTACGCTGGGGATACTGTCTTTTTCAAACTGAATGGTAGCTTCACCTTGTTGGTTTCACTGTTATGTTTAATAACTACACTTATGTTATATATGTCATAGTCTGAGAGAATTATTCCTCCTCTGTGTTCCCAAAGAACACTTCTCACAGCACTCCAGAGGGAGAAGGGAGGCAATGTGACATTAATATTGTCCTAGTCTTAAATCCTTTGGCCCCTGAGCATAGATCTTGTTCCTTATGTTTATTTAAGATTTGTTTCTTAAATAGACTAATGTTGAGAAAAGTAAATGTAGCAAGAAAATCCTATTGGTAAACCATTTCTAAATAAAGAAAATTTAACCATACTATTGTATCATTATAATTCATGGTTTTGCTGAATTGTTTTCTTGTCTTCTACAAGACAAACTAGCAGATTATAAATCTAGTTTGTTCATGTACTTAGCCATTATTATAAAGTGATAAACATTAAAATACCAATCTTAAATTTTATGTTAAGCAATAACATGTCTGCGTCCTAAGAGAATAAAAAAGATTTCCAGCCATGTTATATTCATTTTGTGTTTAAAAATAAAGCAAAATGGCTTTTATTTTCTCTTCAAAAAAGTCTTACTTAGGAAAAATTAATTGAAGTTCAAATTATTCAAGTTGTTTGTTCCTAGAGTTGTTCCTGATTGGCTGAAACTCTCATTGTTTAGCAATCAACAGATTAAAATATTGTTTGGTCAATGCTTTGGGTCGTGTTTTGGGAATATAGTAGAGGACGGCACACTTGCTTTATACAAGACAGAGGGAGGTGTTCACACAAAGGAGAGCATGGTTTTAAGTATGTAATTTCCAATACACAGTTATTAAAAGAGTCAGGTCAAGGGAGGCGCTCTAATGATACTATGTGATTATCCATAAAAATGCTCAAAACTAGGAATAAGAATGAGAATAAACCTCTAGTTCACATTGAAAGATGAATTTATAGCTGTGAATGTGCATCGTTGCAAGGATTAGGAGAGATTGCTTTCTTACAACAACAGACTTGGCCAGATGTTAACTGTTAGATTTGGCAAAATTCTTGGAGAAAAGCCAGATGTAAATCTGTGTCTTCCTCCTTAACTTTAATAATTCCGTCATCATTTTAAGTCTCTTTTTAGTGAAGTGTATCTCTGCTATATTAACAAGGATCTTATGCTTTTCTTCTGAAACAGAGAAACATTACACTGTAGTAGAGGTTAAAAAGCAAGGATTCTGAACTGAACCTTCTGTTTGACTTTTTACTCCATGCATTATTGCCTATGTGATCTTGGGCAAGGTATTTGTCCTCTCTCAGCCTCATTTTATCATCTGTAAAACAGCACATAGAACACAGTTAAGCAATGTTAGTTATGATATTCAGCCTGCACTTGCAGCAGCATTGCCATCTCATCTGAAATTTTAGTGAATCTCTTAACAAATAACAATTTCTTATATAGTTAGAGAACAATAGGAAGCAATTAAATCTTGTACTGATTGTGATTCAGCAACTATTTGTTGAGTATCTACTATGTCATGAATAAAATCTGATAATCTGTAAGGTTTCTTATGGTCCAATCATAATTCAATATGACGTCTTTAGTGCTGAATTTTCATACAGAAATTGTTGTGTTTTCTTATATAAAGGAATTTACTTAGGGATAATTTCATCCCTTGCTTTGGAAAAGTAAAAGAAAAAAGAATAAAATCACCACATCTATAGGCCAAACCTATCTTTATTCTCTGAGTCATCATTAAGTATTATATCAACCTTAAGTATCAGAAAGCTCAACTTTAGAGTGATTTCCTTCTATTTTCTTGATTGATAGAGCTAGTGCTTTGACAACGTTTTAAGGAAATCTCTTCACTTTTTCTTTATCTCTTGCACAATGGCACTTATGTTTGAGGTCTAGACCTCCATTCCACCCTAATCATTTCTTGACCAACTACTGTGCTCCTTCTCTACTTCCCAAATCCAAACTGAACTTGTGTGCTTCTGCAGTCTCGATGTGTTTATTTCCACATATATTCACTTGCCTGAGTTGTACATGGGTTTACCTGTACATTTGCGAATTCTTAGATTGTATATTTCAAACTATTTGATTTTTTTTTTTTATTGCTATCCGGCATCTCACATACTGCTCTACCTTCTCTACTACATTTCATCCTATGAGCACTTGTATTGTGGCAATTATCAATTTTGCAATTACTAACAAGGCTCTAAAAAGCTGAGTCCATGTCCTATCCTTGTTTATGTTTTCAGAATTTATCATCTCTTGCGTGCACCAAAGTGTGAAAGTGCTAATCACTCAGTCGTGTTCGACTCTTTGCAACCCCATGGACTGTAGCCTTCCAGGCTCCTAGGTCCATGGAATTCTCCAGGCAACAACACTGGAGTGGATTGCAATTTCCTCCTCCAGGGAATTATCCCAACCACAGGATCAAATCCAGGTTTCCTGCATTGCAGGCAGATTCTTTACCCTCTGAGCCATCAGGGAAGCCCACAATAGTGTTTGTCACTCAGGCATGTCTAACTCTTTGCAACCCCATGGACTATAGCCTGCCATGCTCCTCTGTCCATGGAATTCTCCAGGCAAGAATACTGGAATGGGTTGCCATTCCCTTCTCCAAGGCATCTTCCCAACCCAGGGATCGAACCCTGGTCTCTTGCATTGTGGATAGATTCTTTACCATCTGAGTCACCAGGGAAATTGCATGTAGGAGGTGCACAATAAATATTAATGAAACTAAATTAGCATAGTATTTGAAGATCCTTAAAAATTAAATAAATAGAAAACTTGCACATAAGACATATTTTCTGACCATTCAA
Source organism: Okapia johnstoni (assembly GCA_024291935.2). Classification (NCBI taxonomy): domain Eukaryota; kingdom Metazoa; phylum Chordata; class Mammalia; order Artiodactyla; family Giraffidae; genus Okapia; species Okapia johnstoni. Next base: position 71,007,408 of record CM044312.1, on the reverse strand, counting down.
TTGATGATTAATTGATTACTTCATTAAGTGATGCAACAAATATTTCAGTTCAGTTCAGTCGCTCAGTCCTGTCTGACTCTTTGCGACCCCATGAATTGCAGCACGCCAGACCTCACTGTCCATCACCAACTCCCACAGTATACCCAAACCCATGTCCATCAAGTCGGTGATGTCATCCAGCCATCTCATCTTCTGTCGTCCCCTTCTCCTCCTGCCTCCAGTCCTTCCCAGCATTAGGATCTTTTCCAATGAGTCAACCCTTCGCATGAGGTGGCCAAAGTATTGAGGTTTCAGCTTCAACATCAGTCCTTCCAATGAACACCCAGGAATGATCTGTTTAGGATGGACTGGTTGGATCTTCTTGGAGTCCAAGGGTCTCTCAAGAGTCTTCTCCAACACCACAGTGCAAAAGCAACAATTCTTCAGGGCTCAGCTTTCTTCACTGTCCAACTCTCACATCCATACATGACCACTGGAAAAACCATAGCCTTGACTAGACAGACATTTGTTAGCAAAGTAATGTCTCTGCTTTTACATATGCTATCTAGGTTGGTCATAACTTTCCTTCCAAGGAGTAAGCGTCTTTTAATTTCATGGCTGCAATCACCATCAGAAGTGATTTTGGAGCCCAAGAAAATCAAGTCTGTCACTATCTTCACTCTTTCCCCATCTATTTGCCATGAAGTGATGGGACAGATGCCATGATCGTAGTTTTCTGAATGTTGAGTTTTAAGCCAACTTTTTCACTCTTCTCTTTCACTTTCATCAAGAGGCTCTTTAGTTCCTCTTTGCTTTCTGCCATAAGGGTGGTGTCATCTGCATATCTGAGGTTATTGATATTTCTCCCGGCAATCTTCATTCCAGCTTGTGCTTCCTCCAGCCCAGCGTTTCTCATGATGTACTCTGCATATAAGTTGAATGGGCAGGGTGACAGTATACAGCCTTGACGTACTCCTTTTCCTATTTGGAACCAGTCTGTTGTTCCGTGTCCAGTTCTAACTGTTGCTTCCTGACCTGCATACAGGTTTCTCAAGAGACAGGTCAGATGGTCTGGTATTCCCATCTCTCTCAGAATTTTCCAGTTTATTGTGCTCCACACAATCAAAGGCTTTGGTATAGTCAATAAAGCAGAAGTAGATGTTTTTCTGGAACTCTCTTGCTTTTTCGATGATCCAGTGGGTGTTGGCAATTTGATCTCTGTTTCCTCTGCCTTTTCTAAAACCAGCTTGAACATCTGGAAGTTCACGGTTCACGTATTGCTGAAGCCTGGCTTGGGGAATTTTGAGCATTACTTTGCTAGCGTGTGAGATGAGTGCAATTGTGTGGTAGTTCGAGCATTCTTTGGCATTGCCTTTCTTTGGGATTGGAATGAAAACTAACCTTTTCCAGTCCTGTGGCCACTGCTGAGTTTTCCAGATTTGCTGGCATATTGAGTGCAGCACTTTCACAGCGTCATCTTTCAGGATTTGAAATAGCTCAACTGGATTTCTATCACCTCCGCTAGCTTTGTTCATAATGATGCTTCCTAAGACCCACTTGACTTTGCATTCCAGGATGTCTGGCTCTAGGTTGGTGATCACACCATCGTGATTACCTGGGTCATGAAGATATTTTTTGTATAGTTCTTCTGTGTATTCTTGACACCTCTCCTTAATATCTTCTGCTTCTGTTAGGTCCATAGCATTTCTGTCCTTTTTTGTGCCCATCTTGGCATGAAATATTTCCTTGGTATTTCTAATTTTCTGGAAGATATCTCTAGACTTTGCCATTCTATTGTTTTCCTGTATTTCTTTGCATTGATCACCAAGGAAGGCTTTCTTGTCTTTCCTTGCTGTTCTTTGGAACTCTGCATTCAGATGGGAATATCTTTCATTTTCTCCTTTGCCTTTCGCTTCTCTTCTTTTCACAGCTATTTGTAAGGTCTCCTCAGACAACTTTTTGCCTTTTTGCATTTCTCTTCCTTGGGGATGGCCTTGATCCCTGCCTCCTGTACAATGTCACAAACCTCTGTCCATAGTTCATCAGGCACTCTATCAGATCTAATCCCTTGAATCTATTTGTCACTTACACTGTATAATCCTAAGGGATTTGATTTAGGTCATACCTGAATGGTCTAGTGGTTTTCCCTACTTTCTTCAGTTTCAGCCTGAATTCGCCAATAAGGAGTTTATGGTCTGTGCCACAGTCATCTCCTAGTCTTATTTTTGCTGACTGTATAGAACTTCTCCATCTTTGGCTTCAAAGAATATAATCAATCTGATTTCGGTGTTGACCATCTGGTGATGTCCATGTGTAGAGTCTTTTCTTGTGTTGTTGGACGAGCGTGTTTGCTATGACCAGTGCGTTCTCTTGGCAAAACTCTATTAGCCTTTGCCCTGCTTCATTCTGTACTCCAAGGCCAAATTTGCCTGTTACTCTAGGTGTTTTCTGACTTCCTACTTTTGCATTCCAGTCCCCTATAATGAAAAGGACATCTTTTTTGGGTGTTAGTTCTAAAAGGTCTTGTAGGTCTTCATAGAACCATTCAACTTCAGCTTCTTCAGCATTACTGGTTGGGGCACTCAGCTTGGGGTTGAACAAATAGAAAAAAATCAGTATTGCTGGATTTTAAAGTTCTAAGAGAGACAGGTCAAAGAACTGAGTAGAAACAGATCACTAAGAAAACTTTTGTCCATATCAGGGTTTAGATTTTTATTTTAAGTGTATTTTAGATTTTAAAGAAACCGTTCTAATTTAAGTCTTTGAAAGATGTATTTGGTTGCTGTATAGAGAAAGGATTATAGGAAGGTAAGGATTTAGATAGGGAAAGATGAGAAATGAAGCTAGTTTAGGATAGGAATACTGTAGGAGGACAAACATAGATGGATGTGTGATATAGCTGAACAAGTGATGAATCACATATGGGGGGGTGAAAGAAATAGAGGAATCACGGCCGTTTGAGGCTTAAACAACTAGATAGCTGGTAATAGCATTAACCAAAATGGAAAACACTAAAAGAAACTAGTCTGCAGACAGCAAATCGAAACTTTTGTTTTCAAAATATTAAACTTGTCTGTTAGCCATGCAAAGATGTCCAGTAGCCAGTGCTCAGGTGGAGAGGTCAGGCTTCTAGACACACATTTGCCAGTTATCATCTTATAGATGCCACTTAAAAGCAAAGGGATGGAGGAAATCACATGGATAATAATATCCTTTATAGTGCTTGGTGCTTTGAAGTCCTGGAAGCTGTGCTCACTTTACTGGTAAGTTATCACATTATGTATTAATTCAACAGGAGTTATTGAATGGTTACCATAGGCCAAATACTGGTAATATAACAGTGAATAGGACAAAGTACTCTGCCCTCAAAAAGCTTAGATAATCTTGGGGAAGACAGTAAGTAAACAAATAACCATAAATTTATAGTTTAACTATGGTTTAAATCTATAGTTTAACTATAGTGAAACTATAGAAAAAATAATGCTGATGTGCAAAAGAAAATTGAGAATAAGGGCTGGAGAATGAGAGGGGTGCTATGATAGGATGATCATTAAAGGCTTTTCTGAAGAGGTGTCATTTATGATGTAGGGAGATATAGATCACAAACATTTCTAGTGTCTAATGTTTATCAATACAAGATCCTCCAACACTACTAGGCAAAAGATAATGTTCATACCTCAGATCATTCCTAAAAAGTTGGCATTACCTGGATTTATTGGCTTATTTTGTCTTAAGTGAAGTTGCTCAGTCATGTCCGACTCTGCGATCCCATGGACTGTAGCCTGTAAGGTTCCTCCATCCATGGAATTTTCCAGGCAAGAGTACTGGAGTGGGTTGCCATTTCCTTCTCCAGGGGATCTTCCCAACCAAGGATCAGAACCCAGGTCTCTCGCATTACAGGCAGATGCTTTACCATCTGAGCCACCAGGGAAGCCCATTTTTTTTTGTCTTAATATGAGGTCAATTCAGTGGTAGATTTTGATAATGGCTAAAATAGTAACAGGTATTTTTGACACATATTTGAATTAAAGTTTGCCTGTAAAGTAATACTTTATTAACTAACCTCTCCTTATGAATTTTTCATTATACCACTATTACTTCCATTTTAGCTCACATAGTACTTATTTATGTGCATTTATAAGCTCTCTTATTTGATTATTATCTTAATGAAAGGAGAATTCATCCATGTTTGAATCATATCTGCACCCCTAAGACATCTAGAATAGCATCTAGCAATGGACTGGTGGATCTCCTTGTAGTCCAAGGGACTCTCAAGAGTCTTCTCCAACACCACAGTTCAAAAGCATCAATTCTGCACTCAGCCTTCTTTATGGTCCAAATCTCACATCCACACATGACTACTGGAAAAACCAGCTTTGACTAGACAGACCTTTTTTGGCAAAGTAATGTCTCTCCTTTTTAATATGATGCCTAGATTGGCCATAACTTTTCTTCCAAGGAGCAAGTGTCTTTTAATTTCATGCCTGCAATCACCATCTGCAGTGATTTTGGAGCCCCACAAAAATAAAGTCTGTCACTATTTCCATTGTTTCCCCATCTACTTGCTATGAAGTGATGGGACCAGATGCCATGATCTTAATTTTCTGAATGTTGAATTTTAAGCCAGCTTATTCACTCTCCTCTTCCACCTTCATTGAGAGTCTCTTTAGTTCCTCTTCACTTTCTGCCCTGAGGGTAGTATCATCTGCATATCTGAGGTTACTGATATTTCTTCCAGGAATCTTGATTCCAGCTTGTGCTTCAATCCAGCTTGGCATTTTGCATGATGTACTCTGCATATAAGTTAAATAAGCATGGTGGCAATATATAGCCTTGACATACTCCTTCCCCAATTTGGAATGAGTTGTTTGTTCAATATCTGGTTCTAACTGTTGCTTCTTGTCCTGCATGCAGGTTTCTCAGGAGGCAGGTAATGTGGTCTGGTATTCCAATCTCTCTAAGAATTTTCCACATTTTGTTGTGATCCACACAGTCAAAAGCATTAGCATAGTCAATGAAACAGAGGTAGATGTTTTTTCTAGAATTTCCTTGCTTTTTCTGTGATCCAATGGATGTTTTTAATTTGATCTCATGTTTCTCTGCCTGTTCTTAATCCAGCTTGTACTTCTGCAAGTTCTCGGTTTCCATACTGTTGAAGCCTAGCTTAAAGGGTTTTGAGCATTACCTTGCTAGCATGTGAAATGAGTGCAATTGTGTGGTAGTTTGAATATTCTTTGGCATTGCCTTTCTTTTTGATTGGAATGAAAACTGACATTTTTCAGTCCTGTGGCCACTACTGAATTTTCCAAATTTGTTGGCATATCCTGAGCCATTTTTCATGGTAGAAATATTCCCTATCATTCAAGTGTTTAGACTTTGAAGAAAAAATGTTGAGAGACTCTATCATACATTAAGCCTAAATAGCTGATTTATTTTTGCAAAGTTGTGGTTAGTTCCAGGTGGCAGTTTAATAAACAGTATTACTATGTTAAATAAACTGAGTGAATTTTGGAAAACTATCAGTGCCAAAGAATATCTTGGAGCCCAGTAACTGGTCAAGTGCTTTCCTTTTACTGTATTCTTTTGGTAACATCAATGTTATCTTCACAAAATAAAGCATTCCTATGACAATAAAAGTTACCTGTTATCAGTCAGTCAGTTCAGTCGCTCAGTTGTGTCCGACTCTGTGCGACATCATGAATTGCAGCACGCCAGGCCTCCCTGTCCATCACCAACTCCCAGAGTCTACCCAAACCCATGTCCATCGAGTCAGTGATGACATCCAACCATCTCATCCTCTGTTGTCACCTTCTCCTCCTGCCCCCAATCCTCCCCAGCATTAGGGTCTTTTCCAATGAGTCAACTCTTCGCATGAGGTGGCCAAAGTATTGGAGTTTCAGCTTCAACATCAGTCCTTCCAATGAACACCCAGGACTGATCTCCTTTAGGATGGATTGATTGGATCTCCTTGTAGTCCTAGGGACTCTCAAGAGTCTTCTCCAACACCACAGTTCAAAAGCATCAATTCTGCGGCACTCAGCTTTCTTCACCGTCTGACTCTCACATCCGTACATGACCACTGGAAAAACCATAGCCTTGACTAGACAGACTTTTGTTGGCAAAGTAATATCTCTGCTTAATAGCTGATAAATTGGGAGCCAACACAGTGCGGGCAACTGTGAGTGACTGAAGACAACCACAATATTTGCATTCTGTATTTCTCAAAAAGACTTGCTGGATGCCTACACATCTGACATGATTAGAACAGTGCATTAAAAATTGCTATATACTAAGCCTAAGAGATGAGGTGGAAGTAGAACTAAGTTTTGTCTATTTTGAAAAAGTAGTAGTTTCTCATAGCCTGTCTCCAATTTTTTTTTAATCTTTTCAGATTGCATGGTAAATGACACACTTGTTTTTTGTTCAAACTTTTTTTTTTTCCTTTTCACGGTCTGATTGATATTACTTTCCCATGTTCACTCGGGCATAGCATTGCAAGTGTAAACACAGAGCAATACCTTGTCAAAATGGCATTTTGTATTAAACATCATTGTTTTCTGGTACTTCAAAAACCTAATGAGAACCAGTGCTGAATGCTAAGTAAGAATTGTTAATGATTCAATGGTATTTCATATAGCTCATAACACTAAGAAATTTACCTGAAATTTTACTTACAGAAGTATCTTCTTTAAGTTTTTTTGTTTTTCCATATCTCTTTCTATGTCTCATTTTCCACAATGCCCTTCTACTCACCTCCAAATGAAGTCACCTTCCCCTCTGTTCTGTCTCATTCTTACATGTCAGCTAAAATGTTTTACCGCATGAGTCTTTTCCTGTAAGGATATAGCACCGATTATAATATGAGATCTAATTGCCAACATCCATTGGATCGTAGAAAAAGCAAGAGAATTCCAGAAAAACGTCTACTTCTGCTTCATTAACTACCCTAAAGCCTTTGACTGTGTGGATCACAACAAACTGGAAAATTCTTGAAGAGATGTGAATATGACCACCTTACCTTCTTCCTGAGAAAACTATATGCAGGTCAAGAAACAATAGTTAGAACTGGACATGGAAAAACAGACTGGTTCCAAACTGGGGAAGGAGTGCATCAAGGCTATATATTATCACCCTGCAGTGTACATCATGCGAAGTGCCAGGGTTGATGAAGCACAAACTAGGATCAAGATTCCCAGGGGAAATATCAATAACCTCAGATATGCAGATAACACCACCCTCGTGGCAGAAAGTGAAGAGGAACTAAAGAGCCTCTGATGAAGGTGAAAGAGAAGAGTGAATAAGCTGGCTTAAAATTCAACATTCAAAAAGCTAAGACCATGGCATCTGGTTCCATCACTTCATGGCCGATAGATGGGGGAACAATGTAATGAGTGACAGACTATATTTTTTTGGACTCGCAAATCACTGCAGACAGTGACTGCAGCCATGAAATGAAAAGACACTTGCTCCTTGGAAGAAAAGCTGTGACAACCTACACATCATATTAAAAAGTAGAGACATTTCTTTGCTGACAAAGGTCCGTCTAGTCAAAGCTATGGTTTTTCCAGTAGTCATTTATGGATGTGAGAGCTGGACTGTAAAAAAAGCTGAGCGCAGAAGAATTGATGCTTTTGAACTGTGGTGCTGAACAAAACTCTTGAGAGTCCCTTGGACAGGAAGGGCATCAAACTAGTCAATTCTAAAGGAAATCAGTCCTGAATATTCATTGAAAGGACTGATGTTGAAGCTGAAGCTCCAACATTTGGGCCACCTGATGTAAAGAGCTGACTCCTTAGAAAAGATCCTGATGCTGGGAAAGATTGAAGGCAGGAGGAGAAGGGCGTGACAGAGGACCAGATGGTTGGATGGCATCACCGACTCAATAGACATGAGTTTGAGCATGCTCTGGGAGATGGTGAAGGACAGGGAAGCCTGGCGTGCTATGGTCTATGAGGTCACAAAGAGTCAGACACAACTGAGTGACTGAACAACGAACCAATACCAGAAATTAAAACCAAGGACTAGGTCAGCAATAGGCTCTGAGTAAAATATTCATACTCTCTACTTCACAACAGATTGAATAAAGATTTTTTTTCCATTTATATCCCTTGATTTTTCACATTGAAAAAAAAGGGAAAGTGTTAGTCACTCAATCGTGTCCAAATCTTTGTGACCCCATGGATTGTAGCCCATCAGGCTCTTCCGTCCATGGAACTCTCCGGCCAAGAATACTGGAGTGGGTAGCCATTCTCTTCTCCAGGGGATCTTCCTTACCCATGGGTTGAACCGGAATCTCCTGCATTGCAGGTAGATTCTTTACTGTCTGAGACACCAGGGAAGCTCATATTCCACTTTAGTATGATATTAATATGATATCCACAGTGATTTCCCATATGGGTAAGTAACTATTGATAGGCCATATGTTTTATTTTGAATCCTTTAAAAGTTATACTGTTACCTTCTTTCATGGCATTTACATCCTTGCTGCTGCTGCTGCTGCTAAGTCGCTTCAGTCGTGTCCTTGGGGAATTGTTTAACCATACGTTACACCGATTTAAAAAGTGAAATAAGTTCATGTCATCCTAAACCTTTAGGCTAAAAGGGGAGTATTTATTGCTTTGTTCTGTGTTGAGCTGACCTTCTCCCCCTCACAATTTATTAAAATGATAGAACTACTATTGGTTCTTTCGCTAAAATGTAGATAAGTCTTGCTGGAGGGAGAGAGGTTCAGATCCTGACCCCGAGTAACCAGAATAATTTTAGAAGATGATTCCTTAATTAGATTTATAAACTTCAGATATTGAAATATTGCTTTCTTGATGTGTTTTATGAACAGCATCATTTGATTTTCCCAGGGACAATGTTGGTTGGAATCTCTTCTGATAGTAAATGGAGGGTGATGCTATTGAAATAGCTTTATGCTAAACTTTATAGTTAAAACCCTGCATTTCCAGGGGAATTGCTGCTTCTTGCAACTGAAGATATTTACTGATAGATACCCTGAACAGTCTACTAAGCTCCTTTCTCTAAAGCAGTGGAAAGTACGATGCAGAATTTTCTAAACTTTTTTTTTTCTCAGCCGAGGAATAGGTTTCCAATTTCTTTATCAACTGAAGTGTTCCTTCCTAAAGATGGAATCTATTTTCCTGCTTTGCTCATCATAGATACCACATGTATATAATCTACTGTGAAATGGATTATAGATGGATTGTTATTTTTCATATTTATTTTTATTGAGATATAATTCATGTACCATGAAATATCCTCCTTTAAAGTGTACAATTATTTGGGTTTTACTATATTTACAATGTTTTACAGCAGTCACCAGTTTCTAATTCCAGAACATTATCATCACCTCAAATAAATCCTGAACCCATTAGAAGTCATTCTTAATCCCATCCACTACTCTCTCCTGGAAACTACTAATCTACTTTCTTTTTATCTATGGATTTGCCTATTCTAGGCTTCCCTGGTGGCTCAGCGGTAAAGAATCCGCCTGCAATGCAGGAGTCTCAGGAGACGTAGGTTCAATCCCTGGGTCGGGAAGATCCCCTGGAGAAGGAAATGGCAACCCACTCCAGTATTCTTGCCTGGGAAAACCCATGTACAAAGGAGCCTGGTGGGCTACAGTCCATGGGTTCACAAAGAGTTGGACACAACGGAGGGACTAACACTAATAGACCCTAGACATTTCAAATAAATGATATCATACAGCATGTGGCTTTTTGTGACCTCTTCTTTCATTAGTGTTTTCAGGATTCATCCTTATTACAGCACATATCAGTACTTCATTGTCTTCTATAGTTGAATTATATTTCATTGTGTTGACATAACTCATTTTGTATATACATTTGTCAGTTGATGGTTATTTAGGTTGATCCCATCTTTTTGGCTGTTAAAAATACTACTTAAGAACATTTCATACAAGGATTTCTGTGGATATTTGTTTTCTATTCTCTCGAATATATACCAGTGGTTGAATATATACATTATCCCTGTATACTAATTATAAGTAGAAAACCAAAGTATCTTTCACATTTATATAATCATTGTAAGAGTATAATTAACTCATCATTTCATTTGAAAATCAATAGTGTCTTTAGTTACCCTTTAAGATTTGTGGATAAGCACGTGAAAACTTATTTCCAATATGTTTGCCTGTAAATTCAGAAAACTGTGTGAAATTAGAGCATTGTGTGACTGTATGTATGCCCATGTATGGATTTCCTTTCAGTCCCATCACTTCATGTATATACTGTTATTTTATTTTTATGTGGTAGTGGTCAGTATTTTTTTTTAATATAAATTTATTTATTTTAATTGGAGGCTAATTACTTTACAATATTGTAGAGGTTTTGCCATACATTGACATGGATCCGCCACAGGTGTACATGTGTTCCCCATCCTGAACCCCCCTCCCACCTCCCTCCTCATCCCGTTCCTCAGGGTCATCCCAGTGCACCAGCCCCAAGCACCCTGTCTCATGCATTGAACCTGGACTGGCGATCCATTTCACATATGATAATATACATGTTTCAATGCCATTCTCCCAAATCATCCCACCCTTGCCCTCTCCCACAGAGTCCAAATGACTGTTCTATGCATCTGTGTCTCTTTTGCTGTCTCACATCTAGGGTTATTGTTACCATCTTTCTAGATTCCATATATATGCATTAGTATACTGTATTGGTGTTTTTCTTTCTGGCTTACTTCAGTCTGTATAATAGGCTCTAGTTTCATCCACCGCATTAGAACTGACTCAAATGTATTCTTTTTAATGGCTGAGTATTATTCCATTGCATATATGTACCACAGCTTCCTTATCCATTCCTCTGCTGATGGACATCTAGGTTGCTTCCATGTCCTGGCTATTATAAACAGTGCTGCGATGAACATTGGGGTACATGTGTCTCTTTCAATTCTGGTTTCCTCGGTGTGTATGCCCAGCAGTGGGATTGCTGGGACACTGGCAGTTCTATTTCTAGTTTTTTGAGGAATCTCCACACTGTTCTCCATAGTGGCTGTACTAGTTTGCATTCCCACCAACAGTGTAAGAGGGTTCCCTTTTCTCCTCACCCTCTCCAGCATGTATTGCTTGTAGACTTTTGGATAGCAGCCATTCTGACTGGCATGAAATGGTACCTCATTGTGGTTTTGATTTGCATTTCTCTGATAATGAGTGATGTTGAGAATCTTTTCATGTGTTTGTTAGCCATCTGTTTGTCTTCTTTGGAGAAATGTCTGTTTAGTTCTTTGGCCCATTTTTTAATTGGACCATTTATTTTTCTGGAATTGAGCTGTAGGAGTTACTTGTATATTTTTGAGATTAATTGTTTGTCTGTTGCTTTGTTTGCTATTATTTTCTCCCATTCTGAAGGCTGTCTTTTCACCTTGCTTATAGTTTCCTTCCTTGTACAAAAGCTTTTAAGTTTAATTAGGTCCCATTTGTTTATTTTTGCTTTTATTTCCAATACTCTGGGAAGTGGGTCATAGAGGATCCTGCTGTGATTTATGTCAGAGAGTGTTTTGCCTATGTTTTCCTCTAGCAGTTTTATAGTTTCTGGTTTTAACGTTTAGATTTTTAATCCATTTTGAGTTTATTTTTGTGTATGGTGTTAGAAAGTGTTCTAGTTTCATTCTTTTACAAGTGGTTGTGTGGTCAGTATTTAGACCAAAAAGAAAGAAAAGTCTTAGTGTAAGGGAAGAAAACTGCCTGAAAACCATATTAGACTATTTTTATGCTTATATATTTTAATCAGAAAATAGATTATAAAAGCATGAATGAGAAGGGTAGATTCAAGATAATCTTTTCTTAATTATAGTACATAAAAATTCGTGTTTTCAAAAGATATAATGGCATAGACAAATGCATACAGTATAATATTTCTATAATAGAAACCACATTCAATAGAAAGCAAATTGTGTAACAGTATTTTCCCAATATTATACAAAAATTATACAGACAGCATAAATATTTCAAAATGCTAAAAGTGGTTATCCTCAGTAGCTTTACATTTTCCTATATTCCTTACTTAGTTTTCTATATTTTATACAGTTATTATGAACTATACACATAAGTAGAAAAAAACCCATAATTTAACAATTGTTCCTTTTATGTTTGTTATCAAGATAGTCAATCATTTCAACAAAACCCATATCATTTTCAAAAAATATCAGTGAACTCTAGCATTCAGATGCATTGATAAGATCTCACTTAGGATCATTCTGGATATTAATGACATAAAATAGAAACATTTGTGTTGGAAAGGATGGAGTACTATATTCTAGACCTACAACCTACAGAAATTTTACAGATTTCTGAAACATATCAACTAGTCTTCACTAGATTTTTGTTTGTCACAACTTGGAGAGTTTAAGAGTCACAGATGGCTTCTAGTGGTTAGAGACCAGAGATGCAGCACAATATCTTAAATGATTAGAGCAGCCTCCTACAGGAAAGAGTTATTGAATCCAAAAGGTACCAAGGTTGAAAATTCATATTTTAAACAAGCAATCATGTCATAAATTTAGATGCCTTAAATGGGCAACAATCATTACATACTTGAAAGCTTTTTTTAGACTCAGAATTTAGAAATGTAGTTTTAAACCTGAAGTTGATACCTATGTGTAGGATGAACCCATATTATAAATTTTGCAATTAAGTAAATACATGATACGAAGATTGGGGCTGGTTTATTTCAAGTTTCTACTAAACAAACTGAAATTGATAGTTTGACACTTAATATTGTTAAATGAAATTTTTATTCTTCAATAAATTACTTTTAGGAAATAAGATTTCTATACTTCAGTCTTACTGATACTCTAAGTGTGTAGTTGTTTTTTTTTCATTGAAATTATGACGTAAGTCTAATTTATCACACGTCTTAGAAGTTTTATATGGAAATCATGTACACAGAGCTCTCCTGATATATTGTTTAAAGAAAAACATGGCTTTATCTCCAAAATTTTGTTGTGTTAAAAGATGATGTGTTTTTGTGGGAATTTTACTTGTTATATTTATTGTCATAAACAATTGTTACACTGACTGATTTCTATAATTTTGTATTTTCTATGTCATTTAATAGAGCTGTCTTTGTCCTATTTATTTTTTTAAATTGGAGGATAATTTTTTTATAACGTTATGTTGGTTTCTGCTGTATAACATCATGAATCAGCTGTAAATATACATATATCTGCCCCCTTAAGCCTCCCTCTCACCCCACTCCCAAATCCCTCCCCTCTAGTTTGTCACAGAGCACTGAGCTGAGCTCCCTGTGTTATACAGCAGCTTCCCACTTACTGTTTTACACATGGTAGTGTATATATGTCAGTGCTACTGTCTCAATTTTTCCCACCCTACTCTTCCCCCACTGTGTCCATAAGTCCAGTATCCATCTCTGTGTCTCTATTCCTGCCTGCAGATTGGATCATCAGTACCATTTTTCTATATTCCATGTGTGTGCATTAATGTACTATATTTGATTTTCTCTTTATGACTTATTTCACTCTTATAACAGGCTATAGGTTCATCCACGTCTCTACAACTGACTCAGATTCATTCCTTGTTAATGGCTGAGTAATATTCCCTTGTATATATATGCCACAACTTCTTTATCCATTCATCTAGATGAATGTCAATGGACATCTAGGTTGCTTTCATGTCCTAGCTACTGTAAATAGGGCTGCAGTGAACATCAGGGTACATATGTCTTTTTGAATTATGGCTTTCTCAGGGTATATGCCCAGCAGTGGGGTTGCTGGGTCATATGGTAGTTTTATTCCTAGTTTTTTTACAAACATCCATACTGTTCTCCATAGTGGGTGTATCAATTTACATACCCAAAAACAGTGCAAGAGGCTTCCCTTTTCTCCCATCCTCTCCAACATTTATTGTTTGTCGATTTTTTTGATAATGGCCATTCTAATCAGTGTGAGGTAATACCTAATTGTAGTTTTGGCTTGCATTTCTCTAATAACGAATCATGTTGAGCATCTTTTCATGTGTTTATTGACCACCTGTATGTCTTCTTTGGAGAACTGACTACTAACAAAGCAGATAAAAATTATTTTTAGAAAACATGTAGGCATTACTGAGAATATCTAAAACTTATTTACCGTAGGGAATTACAGTGACTGAATACACACCATGAAAATCTGTTGTGACCATTAACTAGAACATTTAAACTCATTGAACACAATCTAAAGAAAGAAATTATTCTTGTTTGAGAACGTTTCTGCAAAGAATGGATTTGTCTTAATTCTTCAGCCTCATCTCAGTCAGTAGTTCCCTTCACTTCCTATGGCCCCACACACCTCTCCTCTCAGGTTGGAGAAGAGACAGTCTCCCTAAAATAAAACCAAACAAGATTTTTCCAACAACAAGTTCTTTGCTCATGATGTTTCCTCCTTGCATGGTCAGAGCCTACTCACTCCTGTTGAATAAAGAACTCCCAACTCTGTCTACCTCTCTGTTTATGCAGACTCCTCTCTGTTATTCTCCTTCTCCACATTCTTTCTCCCTCATAATGTTTTAACTTTTGTGACTGTTATTACTTGTTTGTCTGGAAAGTTGTTTTTATCTGACACACTGACACTGAGAAAGAGAACTGTGTCTATTCTAAGTTCATCCATTACACAGAGGAGTTGTGGCACAGGGATTATTGGTTGAATGTCTGAGTGTTATTGGAAAAAGGAATTAGAGCTATTTTTAAGCACCTATTATGTGCCATGTGCTCAGCTCTGTGCCAGTGGTTCAGTAGTTAGAGAGACAAGCCAGCCTCTTCCTCTATGAGACTTAGAGTATAATGGAAGAGATGGGAGGGACACTGATATAGGAGAGGTACAGGGTTCTAAAGAAATAGATAGCTAGAGATAGTGGGTGGTCAGACGACTCTGGTAAAACTAATCCCTTGCTTTAATCTGAAGGATAAATAGAAGTTTTCCAAATGAAAAAAGAAATGTTTCAGACAGAGGGAACTCTCCAGATGTCCTTTGAACCAAGGTGCACTGAATTGCCATTCAATCCAATGGTGTACACAAGAAATATAGACTTACATTCTGGGCATGTCTTAAATGTTTAGTGTTGTGTAATTTAACTTTAGCCATCATGGTAGTGATACTCAGTTAAAATATGGGTCAGTCTGCAACTTAGGAAAGAAGTCTGCATTGGGGGATGGGGGTTTAGTGAATTGCCAGGGTACAGAGATGGGAATTGAAGGCATGTATAAGGGTGAAATTCCCCAAAGACAGGTGAATACTGAGAGAAAATAGGGACAAACAGGGGAAGAAGTACCAGCAACCACTGAGGCAAAGGATAACCAAGAGAGAGCAATGTTCTAAAGCTTACATATCAGAGAATTTCCAGGACAATTAAGCCGTGAGCCATGCCAGCAACTGAGGGTTAGAGACTGCATGCTTGGAAGACATCACTCATAATAGGGATTGATTTGACACTTACAAAGTCATGTGGCTGTTAAGAAAGCAACTTAATTTTAGTGGTGGAGACATGATTTCAGCTATAATGGTTGTATGAAGGACTAAACAATATGGAACTAGAAGCAAGGCGTGAAGGTAATTTATTCAGAGGTTGGTTGTGAGAGAAACTGAGGGGAGAAGTCAGCAGCCAAATGGGGTCAGAAAAGAGTAGTTTTATAATGGAGGAGAAATTTTGCCTTTTGGCTTAGAGACAGAGGCAGAGAAAGTACATTTTTTGGCGTGGAAAGAGAAGCAATGAAGATAGAGAGTTGGAAGTGTGGAGGGAAATGGAGAGCATCATGAACGGAGCAAGGTCTCAAAGGACATGGGTTAAGTGCTTTACAGATTTCATAATGTCTTTATGTAGGTTAATTTGTTAAATGCTTACAATAATGGTTTCATATAGGCCTTATTATTCTTTCTGTTCAAATGTTAAAAATGAGATTCAGAATGTTTTAGTAATTTGCCCAAGGGCAAACAGCTAATAAATGTTAAAGCTGAGATTTGAAATCTTGTCTGTTTCTAAATTTCATGTTCTTTTCCCACCTAGTGAGGCTGACAAGTTAACCATTCCTCAAACCTCTGCTCTCTAGTGCTGGTAATATACACTTACATATTAGAGAACACTGAAGACAAGAGGAGAAACTGTCTTGGCCTATTTTAATATACAGTATCTTACTCTTTGCTCCCAAGCTGAAGAACAAACTAGATATCAACAACTGGAAACATTTCTCTAAATAGATTGAACATACTCTGAAATCTGTTCTAGTGTGATCAGCAGGTTGGCAGATTCAGTATCACCTGTGAGCTTCTTAGAAATGCATATTCCCAGGCCCACCCAGACTTGCTGAATCAGAGTTTCTGAGGGTGGGGTCTAGAAATTCATGTTTTAACAATCCCTCCTGGTGACTCTGATTTGTGCTGAAGTTTGAGAAGCTCTGTGTGGCTTGATCATGCTTAACTTACAGCATAAAGGTATTTATTTGAAAACACTTATTTAAAAAAGCAATTAAATACTTAAAGATTTAGTTAAGTGAAATCCAAACAAAGCTCAGATGTGTAGGACCATCAGTACCATCAGAATATTATATGTTGAAAGCTACCTAATTTATATTAGACAGTTCCCATGTGGTAAGCATTAGTGAACCAAGCATGAAGTTAATGTATGCTTAAAATGTTATAAACACTTAAAGTTTAGAAAAATCTAAATGGAGTGACTAATGCAACAGAATCACAACTCAAAGTCACTAGTTAAACTTTTGAGAACCCAGCAGTTTATTCTGGCATATAAAAATATAGCAGCAATAAAAGAAAAGTGTCCCTCTGTTCAGAGTTAATGACAACTTTGGTAATTATGGTGTAAACTAGTTAAAGCACTGTAGAATTTCTAAGAGCAGGCTAGAGTTTCTGGAGTATTTTTGTCTATTCTATTTTCTTTGTCAGTGAACAGATAATAGGTTTGAGGATTTTCGTTGACTATAAAATGTATTATATAACATTAAGTCCTTAACTATTTGGTAATTTTAAGAAAAACGAGTATCTGTAAAATATGGTTATTGTATTTAGCATTACCAAGAGTGTAAAGGAAACACAATTCAACTAAAGTTAAATGCACTAAAATAGCTGAGCCAAAAAGCATGTTTTCAACAAGTCGTATTAGACACGAACTTCCAGTAATTCTAATTTCTTATTTTAATCAATATGGGTATCAGGAAATCATATCATACTGTGCCCCATATGCCTATCATTTTACTAGTCTCCACTTTTGCTTCTTTTTATGCTTCTATTTTCCTCCCTCTTTTCCATCCTGTACTTCCATTCCACCCCTTTCTCATCCTCTATTCTTTCTTACTGCTTTTTCATCCCTTACCTTCTTTTCAATTCTATGCAAAAAGAATCTCAGGTAATTTTCAATGGTATATACCTGACATAGGAGAAGGCAATGGCATCCCACTCCAGTACTCTTGCCTGGAAAATCCCATGGACGGAGGAGCCTGGTAGGCTGCAGTCCATGGGGTCAGGAAGAGTCAGATTCGACTGAGCGACTTCACTTTCACTATTCACTCTCATGCATTGGAGAAGGAAATGGCAACCCACTCCAGTGTTCTTACCTGGAGGATCCCAGGGACGGGGGATCCTGGTGGGCTGGCGTCTCTGGGGTCGCACAGAGTCGGACACGACTGAAGCGACTTAGCAGCAGCAGCATACCTGACGTAAGAGGTAGTGACAATATGTTTGGGACAATTAGATGTTAGAAAGCAACATAGTGTTTACACTAAATATTATGTCACAAATTATAATCTGTTTCTCATATGTAAGTGCTCTTATTAAAATATTGTCTAATTTACTTAGCAAGTGATAAAATCAGTTTTAGTCTGAGTCTGTAAACCTAATCATTTTTTATCTGATTCTATTTGAATTCTGACTCTTTTTGCTTTCTTGTGTCATTTTATCTCATCTTTCTGTACTAAAACTTGAAAAAGATAAATATTCAATAGATATTGGGGTGCTAATGCACTGTAAAAAAAAAACCTCTATATTTGTACATTTAAATACAGATGGCGAACCTTTGAGATCAGTTTCTAATAGATTTTAAGAAAAATGGATGCTATTAAGATGCATGTGGAGAGTCAATCTACAATGTCAAGGAAACCTCAATTCAATTATTTAGCTGATAAATTATTTCAAAAAACCTACATTTATACAGATAAAAGCCTGGAATTCTGAAATAGTTGCTTTTTCAGTGGATGTTATTGAGATGGTAGGTTCTTATCCAAGTTGTGTTTCCATAACACACTGTATTAATGAAAAGCACCAAAGGAACCCATTATAGATTTCAGAGAACATAGTCTGGACATTCTTGTAAGAAAATTCATTGAGGGAGTGACATAAACTTAAACATTCTTAAATCATAATTTTTTTATGGAATTTCTTTTGCAATCTGAATTTATTGATGATATTTAAGTTAAATGCATGTTTTAATTTAAAATATTAGCCAATATGCTGCTGCTACTGCTGCTAAGTTGCTTTAGTCGTGTCCGACTCTGTGCAACCCCATAGACGGCAGCCCACCAGGCTCCTCCGTCCCTGGGATTCTCCAGGCAAGATCACTGGAGTGGGTTGCCATTTCCTTCTCCAATGCATGAAAGTGAAAAGTGAAAGTGAAGTCGCTCAGTCATATCCGACCCTTAGCAACCCCATGGGCTGCAGCCTACCAGGCTCCTCCGTCCATGGGATTTTCCAGGCAAGAGTACTGGAGTGGGGTGCCATTGCCTTCTCTGAAAATATATACTAGATTCACAAAAACAAAAGCAAAACTGGAAATCATCAAACCACAAAAAGAAAAAGAAAGGAAAAAGGAAGAAACACAGATTCAACTGGAAACAAGGTTTAAAGTGGCAACAAATGCATATGTATCAATAATTACCTTAAATGTCAATGAACAAAATGCCCCAATCAAAAGACAAAGTGGCAGACTGGATAAAGAACAAGAGCCAATATGATACCAAAGCTTTAAAATAATTTTTTAAAACGGAGATGTATATCTTTTCTCAGTATTGTCTTTTATTGGAATATTAAAAGTGCTGTATATCATCAGTTCATTTTAATAG
Organism: Okapia johnstoni; assembly: GCA_024291935.2. Classification (NCBI taxonomy): domain Eukaryota; kingdom Metazoa; phylum Chordata; class Mammalia; order Artiodactyla; family Giraffidae; genus Okapia; species Okapia johnstoni. The sequence goes on along the minus strand of CM044312.1, from coordinate 70,988,344 downwards.
AAATTATATGACGAATACCATGAAGAATAATAAAAGTGGACCTTAAATATCTCCACATAAACTTGCTATTGCAATCATCATACTGACCAATTATCTGGGTTCCATTTTTCCATGATAAAAATGAAAAAGTTCTGAATATCTCTAAAGAAATATACATAACTGACAAAAGAAAATCTATAAGAAGCAAATCAACAAGTGAAATTTGAGGAAATTAAACTGAGCATTAACATTGAGCATGTATACCATGACAAGAAGTGAAATTCAATTCACTTCATTTCAGTCGCCCAGTCGTGTCTGACTCTCTGCGACCCCATAAATCGCAGCACACCAGGCTTCCCAGTCCACCACCAACTCCCAGAGTCTACCCAAACCCATGTCCATCGAGTCAGTGATGCCATCCAACCATCTCATCCTCTGTTGTTCCCTTCTCCTCCTGCCCCCAATCCCTCCCAGCATCAGGGTCTTTTCCAATGAGTCAACTCTTCGCATGTGGTGGCCAAAGTATTGGAGCTTCAGCTTCCACATCAGTTCTTCCAATGAACACCTAGGACTGATCTCCTTTGGGATGGACTGGTTGGATCTTCTTGCAGTCCAAGGGGCTCTCAAGAGTCTTCTCCAACACCACAGTTCAAAAGCATCAATTCTTCAGAGCTCAGCTTTCTTCACCATCCAACTCTCACATCCATACATGACCACTGGGAAAACCATAGCCTTGACTAGACGGACCTTTGTTGGCAAAGTAATGTCTCTGCTTTTACATATGCTATCTAGGTTGGTCATAACCTTCCTTCCAAGGAGTAAGCGTCTTTTAATTTCATGGCTGCAATCACCATCAGCAGTGATTTTGGCACCAAAAAAAATTAAGTCTGACACTGTTTCCACTATTTCCCCATCTACTTCCCATGAAGTGATGGGACCAGATGCCATGATCTTAGTTTTCTGAACGTTGAGCTTTAAGCCAACTTTTTCACTCTCCTCTTTCACTTTCATCAAGAGGCTCTTTAGTTCTTCTTCACTTTCTGCCATAAGGGTGGTATCATCTGCATATCTGAGGTTATTGATATTTCTCCCCGCAATCTTGATTCTAGCTTGTGTTTCCAGCCCAGCATTTCTCATGATGTACTCTGCATATAAGTCAAATAAGCAAGGTGACAATATACAGCCTTGACATACTCCTTTTCCTATTTGGAAGCAGTCTGTTGTTCCATGTGCAGTTCTAACTGTTGCTTCCTGACCTGCATACAGGTTTCTCAAGAGACAGGTCAGGTGGTCTGGTATTCCCATCTGTTTCAGAATTTCCCCCAGTTTATTGTGATCCACACAGCCAAAGGCTTTGGCATAGTCAATAAAGCAGAAATAGATGTTTTTCTGGAATTCTCTTGAAGTGAGATTAGGGTGTGCTTAATTGAAGATTCTACTTCTTTGAAGAAAAAATATTTTTGAACTAGAAGCAATGTGAAAAAACATGGAGTAAGAAATTAGTAAGATGTGTTTTATCAGCATTTGGAAGGATAGGGCAGAGCAAACGTTCTTTATAGACAATTTTAAGTTCCAAGTGTGAGGCCCACATCCTGATTTTGCTGTTTGGGCTGATCATTTAATTATTTTTTTCTGAGCTATAAAACAAAAATAATAACAACGCCTTTCTTATGTAATCATTGGAAGAATTAAGTGAATTTATGCTTGGGATATCTGTGATAAAATTCTACTTCATTCAGCAAGAATTTTAGTAATTATTATATGCATGAGATAATAATTACCGATCTCTGTGTAAACATGAGGAAAGGAGAACTGGCTATAATTTCCAAGGGAAACACTTGTATTTGTAGTGCCTGTAATGAGCTGGAAATGCTGAGTTCATGGGACTCTGTATGAGGAGTTGAACATCTTAAATGCTTCAAAATAAAAGATTTTGGAGACATAGGAAGGGTAAGGAGCACATTTTCCTTTATATGCCTAAGCTTAGCATGAAAGGGCTTTCCTGGCTGCTCAAACAGTAAAGAATCCACCTGCAATTCAGGAGACCTGGGTTCAATCCCCGGATTAGGAAGTTCCCCTAGAGTTCAGTTCATTTCAGTCGTTTAGTTGTGTCCAACTCTTTGCCACCCCATTGACTGAAGAACGCCAGGCTTCCCTGTCCATCATCAACTCCTAGAGTGTGCTGAGACTACTGTCCATCGAGTTAGTGATGACATCCCACCATCTTGTCTTCTGTGGTCCCTCTCTCCTCCTGCCTTCAGTCTTTCCCAGCATCAGGGTCCTTTTCAATGAATCAGTTCTTCACACCAGGTGGCCAAAGTATTGGAGTTTCAGCTTCAGCATCAATTCTTCCAATGACTATTCAGGACTGATTTCCTTTAGGATCGACTGGTTTGACCTCCTTCCTGACCAAGGGACTCTCAAGAGCCTTCTCCAACACCACAGTTCAAAAGCATCAATTCTTTCTCACTCAGTTTTCTTTATGTCCAACCATCACATCTATACCTGACTACTACAAAAACCATAGCTTTGACTAGATGGACCTTTGTTGGCAAAGTAATGTCTCTGCTGTTTAATATGCTGTCTAGGATGGTCATAACTTTTCTTCCAAGGAGTAAACGTCTTTTAATTTCATGGCTGCAGTCACCATCTGCACTGATTTTGGAGCCCAAGAAAATCAAGTCTGTCACTGTTTCCACTGTTTCCCCATCTATTTGCCATGGAGTAATGGGACCAGATGCCATGATCTTAGTTTTCTGAATGTTGAGTTTTAAGCCAACATTTTCACTCTTATCTTTCACTCTCATCAAGAGGCTCTTTAGTTCTTCCTTGCTTTGTGCCATAAGGGTGGTGTCATCTGCATATCTGAGATTATATTTCTCCCAGCAGTCTTGATTCCAGCTTGTGCTTCATCCAGGCCAGCATTTAACATGATGTACTCTGCATATAAGTTAAATAATCAGAGTGACAATATACAGCCTTGATGTACTCCTTTCCCAATTTGGAGCCAGTCCATTGTTCCATGTTCACTTCTACCTGTTGCTTCTTGACCTGCATACAGATTCCTCAGGAAGCAGGTCAGGTGGTCTGGTATTCCCATCTCTTGAAGAATTATCCACTGTTTATTGTGATCGAAACAGTCAAAGGCTTTGGTGTAGTCAATGAAGCAAAAGTAGATGTTCTTCTGAAACACTCTTGTTTTTTCTCTAATCCAACAGATGTTGGCTTGATCTCTGGTTCCTCTGCCATTTCTAAATCCAGCTTCAACATTTGGAATTTCTCGTTTCATGTACTGTTGAAGCCTGGATTGGGGAATTTTAAGCATTACTTTGCTAGTATATGAAATGAGTGCAATTGTGCAGTAGTTTGAACATCCTTTGACATTGCCCTTCTTTAGGATTGGAATAAAAACTGACCTTTTCCTGTCCTGTGGCTACTGCTGAGTTTTCCAAATTTGCTGGCATATTGAGTGCTGCACTTTCACAGCATCATCTTTTTAGGATTTGAAATAGCTCAACTGGAATCCCATCACCTCCACTAGCCTTGTTCAATAGTGATGCTTCCTAATGCCCACTTGACTTCGCATTCCATGATGTCTGGCTCTAGTTGAGTGATCACACCATCATGGTTATCTGGGTCATTAAAATTTTTTTATAGCTCTCTGTATTCTTGCCACCTCTTCTTAATATCTTCTGCTTCTGTTTGGTCCATACTGTTTCTGTCTTTTATTTTGGCCATCTTTGCATGAAATCTTCCCTTGATATATCTAATTTTCTTGAAGAGATCTCTAGTCTACCCTTTTCATTTTTTTTTTTGTCTGTTTCTTTGCACTGATGACTGAGGAATGCTTTCTTATGTCTCCTTGCTCTTCTTTGGAACTTTCCATTTAGATGGGTATATCTTTCCTTTTCACCTTTTCCTTTGTAGGGCATGGCAACCCATTCCAGTATTCTTGCCTGGAGAATCCCCATGGAGAGAGGAGCCTGGCAGGCTACAGTGCATGGCATGTCACAAAGAGTCAGACATGACTTAGCACAGAAAGTTAGAAAATGCCAGGATTCATCACTTCAGTACCTTTTTTAGTATGAACCTCTTCATTCGGTCTTTTACATGAAAATAATTAAGTTGAGAAGCAAATATGGTGGCTTCAAAGAAAGGAAAGTTATCACTAACATATGAAAAGTAGTATATTGACATAGCTTCATGGTTGTATAAATTATTTTTGTTATTTTTAATTTTTATTTATCTTCTTTATCAGTGTAAGTGAAAGTATTAGTCGCTCAGTTGTGTCCAACTCTTTGTGACCCCATGGACTGTAGCCCACCAGACTCCTCTGTCCATGGGATTCTCCAGCAAGCATACTGGAGTGGGTTGCCATTCTCTTCTGCAGGGCATCTTCCCAATCCAGGGATTGAACCCTGATCTCCTGCATTGCAGGCAGATTCATCATCTGAGCTATCAAGGAAGCCCTCTTTACCAATAAGCATTAAAAGTAATGTAGAAATTAAAAATAAAACCTCAAATTGTCATAAAAAAATATTTAATGTCATTCCAGACATAAAGACAACATTGAAATAAATATTTGACAATTTCTGATAGTGTGACATAATTTTATAGGCTTTCTGGCATATGCAGAAAACACTGGACTAAATAGCTTAAAAATCCATTCCAACTTTCCCACTATCATTTTTCATGACTAGACAAATTCCTTGACTTCTGTATGCCTTATTTTTTTCTTCTGAGAAAAAAATGAGGGTGGAAGTGAGAAAATAGAATTCACTTCCATTATATTGGAAACTTATCCTGCTTCTAAACATCATATCAATTGTGGTGCTGTAAGAATTAGTTACCAACACACTTATTAAAAACATGGGCTTCTGCTGATATGGTGGCTACAGAATGAAAGAAAATTCTATGTCAATATCCATTGCTTTTCCTCTTGCCACATTGTGATGACTTCTTAGTAGAAAACTATGAAACCAAGATAAAGAGAAAATAAAATCTGTGGACATTGCTGCATTGTGGAATAAAACTATTATATAGCCAGGTAGAAAATAACCAAGATGAACAAGAAACAACAGTTTTCTAAGAAAAAGAAATTATAGTTTCCTCTCTATGGCTCAAACTAATAAACATTTGTTCTGGTCATAGGAAATCATTTCTGTAAATAAGATAGAATTACAAATATTCTTATGAAATCTTTAAGGAGATAAAGAGACATTTTATATTAATTACTATTTTGAATTGCATGGAACATTTGACAAAATGTTACCTTCAAAGTATGTGATTACCTTGATACCTTCTCACCCCAGTAATGAACAAACTCTCATAAATATGAGAGCAAGGAAGAATCTTATTCCACCTTTACCAGATGATCTTTGCAAACCAAGAGAATCGTTTCTAATGTCCACACCAAGGGACTTCCAAAATGCCAGAAGCACTCCTCTTGTGGTCATAAAGCAAACTTATAAGGAAGACTACGAATCAAGGGAAATGTTAAGTATATACTATCCCCTCTCTTCTTGTATAGAGTATGCTTGATTTTAACACAGGATCCTTAATCTCAGGAAGCAGTTCACATGAATTTTACTCCAGCCTACTCATTAACAAGAATGCCACATTACTTTATTTTTTCCAAATTAGAATAAACTGGACTGAATCCCCTGTTTGCCTGGATAATGAGAAATTAACTTTTAATTATTTTAACAAGGGTTTTATCCTCCTTAATGAATCCCTATAACTCAGCAGGGAAAGAATCCACATACAATGCAGGAAATACAGGAGAAGCAGGTTTGATCCCTGGAGAAGGAAATGGCAACCCACTCCAGAATTCTTGCCTGGGAAATCTCATGGAAAGAGGAGCCTGGCGGGCTACAGTCCATGGGGTCACAAGAGTCAGACATGACTTGGCAACTAAACCATTCCCCCTTAGAGTTACACAAATGTCTATGGCTTGTTTTCTGATACAGGGTTCTTTTGAATGTGAAAAATGTGCTAGTATCTCACCTCCAAGATACTTGTCCTCCACTTTGTGCTCTCAGACTTCTCCACTACTCTGCTACCTATTGCCCCTTTCAGAGATAGTCTATGAAGGAATGACCCTTGCCACCCACAAGACTTACCTTCCCTGTAGAAAGAGCCCTTCCTTAAACTCTACTGTCTCTGTTTCAGAAGATGATTTCACATTTTCCCTCCTGTCACTTCCATTTTTCTATCTTTAAAACCCATGCTAACCTCTCCTTTTTGAGTGGGAGGAATTAAATGCTAAACCTTGTTGATTTTCTTTTTATTCTCTTCCTTATATGTTTATGGCTTGGGAGTGTTCTGCAACCTCCTTTGTTTTTCACAGGTGAGAGATTCATAGGCTTAGGGAAACATTTTGCTTTTTCTATGGAAGAATAATATTTTCCTTTTGATTCAAGGCCTTGGATACTAATTTGGAAAATCATTTTTTGTCTTTCTTCTCACAGGAGTCAACTAGCCCATTTTCACATAGAGCATGCTATATCAGTTTACTGATTAATCACTATTATAGAATTGTGTGCTTGTTTTTTTTTTTTTTAATTAATTTATTTATTTTAGTTGGGGGCTAATTACTTTACAATATCGTAGTGGTTTTGCCATACATTGACATGAATTAAAATGCAATGGAAAAACTACAACAAGATGCCATTCCCACCCACTAGGATGGCTATATAATAAAAAAAATAACAGACAATAACAAGCGTTGGTAAGAATTTAAAGAAATTGGAACCCTGTAAAACAATGGTGAAAAGTAAGTGAAATTACTCAGCCTTTTAGGAAAACTATCTAGTGCTTCCTCAAAAAGTTGAGCATGAGTTTATTTATATAATTAAGAAAGTCACTTCTAGGTAAACACTTTAGAGAAATAAAAACGTCTATTCACATAAAAACTTGTATATGGTTGGTCAAAATAGCCTGAAGTAGAAACAAAGTGGGTTGCCATTTCCTACTCCAGAGGATCTTCCTAACCCAGGGATCAAACACAGGTCTCCTGAATTCCTTGAATTGGCAGGCAGATTCTATACCACTGTACCACCTGGGAAACCCAAATGTCCATTACCTGATGATAAATATAACGTGGTATATCCATGCAATGGAATTTTACTTGACATTGAAAAGAAATGAAGAATTGACACGTGCTATAACATAGATGAACCTTGAAAACATTTTGCTAAATGCAAGCAGCCATAAACAAAAGGTGGCATCTTGTTAAGATTCCATTTATATGAAATTTCTAGAATAAGCATATCTATAGAGAGGGAAAATTGATTGGTGGTTGCTTAGGGATAAGGAAGATAGGACTACTGGAGAGAGAAGGCTAAGAAGTGTGGGGTCTCTTTTGGGAGTGATAAAGAACATCTGGAATTATATAGTGGTGATATTGCCCAAACTTGTAAATATATAAAAAATCAGTGCACTCTGTACTTTAAAAGAATATACTTTATGGTATGTTAATTATAATCTCAGTTTTTAGAAAAGCATGGAGATGTAGAGGTGAAGAATCATGCCCCTACCATCCAGGAGTTGTAAAATTTAATATTTACATGTCTTTAAAATATAGGGCATTATTGTTTCTTTTACAGTGAATGAAAGGATGTTTGGCTATGAACTAAAGAAACAAAAACTTTCATTTCCATTCTAACTATTATATAATACATAATCAAAGATAACAGAATTGTTCCTAATAGCTAGATCTGATTATTTTGTTCCCAAAAACATTTATTTCCGAGTATTGATAGGGAAGAACTGACACACTCAAATTCTGATATTAGGCAAGGTTTAATGCAATTAGAAGGAAAATGGCAGAACTCTGAGGTGCTCCCATGGTGCTTCTACCAGTTCCCACCTCTAGACCTGAAAGAGATCAGTTAGCAGTATCCAGACACAGAGAGCACTTTGTAAAGAAGAAATTTTGTCAGACACTGAGGCTTTGGCTTGGGGACACATTAAAGCCCACATTGACATCATAAGGAAAAAGCTGAGACTAAATACTTCCTAAATACTCCAACTTTATAGCTCTCTTTTATCTCTTGAAAGCATGCTGGTGCTCCCCATTGGTCAAACCCATTGGAAATCAAAGATTATAAATATTATTTATATAGATCATACTTTTAAGATAACAAAGTGAAGAATGGTCGAGTGTGGCCTCCAGGGCAAATGAACTACTTTATTTCCAACTGTGTTTGCAATTACCATGAACTGAATTGTATTTATACATTTTATAACTTTTAGTAAACTAAGAGTTGCTTGAAAAGAGAGATTGGATTTTATATGTTTATTTCCAAAACTGTTTTTAAAAAATGTATGACATATATATATCAAGTATTAAGTGAATGATAGTAGAATGTAAAATGGAAAAAAAAAACCCAGTATTTTTGTTTTTCTATTTTAGTAGTCCAAAATCACAATTAAATATAATTTACTAATTTATAATATCCCTGTACCTGAGGCATATACAAGGAAAGATGATTGGCTTTTTTCATTTCTTAAAATACTTTAGGCAACTTTAGTTAGAATTTATCATATTTCTAATCCAGGTTTATTTTATTTAAAAAATAGAAAGAGAAAGAAAGAAAACCTTACTCTGAAAAAGCATTTTCAAAGGTCACTTACCACTCATTCATGTTGAGACACTGGTTCACTCATTCTGTAGGTAATGACAGCCTAAAAATGTCAGCAATTCAAGTGCAGCTAAATGGACGCTTCCTTTTAAAGTTCTGTTGCAAAAAATAACCACAAGCGTAAATCAATTTTACAGGAAAATTATAATGCTCTTTTAAAGTATGTGACTCCCTTGATCACATTTGGCAATTAAAACAATTTATCCTACTATAAAATGAAGATATGAAATGTATATTATATAACTTTTCAGAAGAAAAAGCAAACAGTTTTTAGAAGAGGTGTTTGTCTTAAAAATAGTAAATGAAATAGTTGGGAAGGAGAAATAAAAGAAAATACACATATGGTGGGGGGTACAGATCAATAACTGATTGCACTTTACTGTAAAACCAAGTCTAGGTACATTTCATATTCAGAGTAACTAGCAGTATACGAAAACTTAACCCACTCTTGGCAACAGGCATTTAGAAGAATGGAAAACACTAGCCATTGGATGGAGCCCAACATGGCATGAAGTCTAATAATGAAATTGTGGCTTGTCTGATAATTTATGGACTTTGTATTGGTGTTATTGCTGCTGTTAAAGGGGTATTTTCCAGGCTTCAGTTCTTGCTTTGGATTTGGGGGGAAAAATAAAAAGAACTTAGTGAGAACCGAGAGACTAATGGGGGTTCTGGTAATTCCCTCGTGGTCGAGTGATTAGGACTCTAAGGGTGTTAATTCAGTTCCTGGTCAGGCGCAGCACAGCCAAAAAGAAAAACTAAATGGAAGGCGTCTACTTTAAATTAAAGAGTATACTGTAAAATCATTATCCAGATAAAAATAAGAAATGTGTCACTCTTTAATATTACTTTATCCCTCTTTTTTCTAAAGTCTGCCATTGATTTTTCCTAAAATCAATGAGAAATGTGGAAAACCTTTATCCAATTTATCAAAAACCTTTTCTGGTATACAGTAATCAAATTACAAAGAGGAAATGTGGCTACTATTTCCATGGGACTATTAGGTAGTAACCTTCAGAATAAAAGTTATGAATGGAACTTCTGAATAAAGGTTATTCAGGTATGACCTAAATCAAATCCCTTACTATTACAGTAGAAGTGACAAATAGATTCAAGGGATTATATCTGATAGAGTGCCGGAAGAACTGTGGACGGAGGTTCGTGACATTGTACAGGAGGCAGTGATCAAGACCATCCTCAAGGAAAAGAAAGGCAAAATGGTTGTCTGAGGAGGCCTTACAAATAGCCGAGAAAAGAGAGAAGGAAAGGCAAAGGAGAAAAGGAAAGATATATCCATCTGAATGCAGAGTTCCAAAGAATAGCAAGGAGAGATAAGAAACCTTCCTCAGTGATCCATGCAAAGAAATAGAGGAAAACAACGCAATGGCAAAGACTAGAGATCCCTTCAAGAAAATTAGAGATACCAAGGAAACCTTACATGGAAAGATAGGCACAATAAAGGACAGAAACAGTATGGACCTGACAGAAGCAGAAGATATTAAGAAGAGGTGACAAGAATACACAGAAGAACTGTACAAAAAAGATCTTCATGACCCAGATAATCACAATGGTGTGATCAGTCACCTACAGCCAGATATCCTGAAATGCATTGTCAAGTGGGCCTTAAGAAGCATTGCTATGAAAAAAGCTAGTGGAGGTAATAGAATTCCAGTTGAGCTATTTCAGATCCTAAAAGATGATGCTGTGAAATTGCTACACTCAATATGCCAGCAAATTTGGAAAACGCAGCAGTGGCCACAAGACAGGAAAAGGTCAGTTTTCATTCCAATCCCAAAGAAAGGCAATGCTAAGGAATGTTCAAATTGTGACACAATTGCATTCATCTCACATGCTAGCAAAGTAATGCTCAAAATTCCCCAAGCCAGGCTTCAACAGTACATGAACCGTGAACTTCCAGATCTTGAAGTTGGATTTAGCAAAGGCAGAGGAACCAGAGATCAAATTTGCAACATCCATTGGATCATAGAAAAAGCAAGAGAGTTCCAGGAAAACATCTACTTCTGCCTTATTAGATATGCTAAAGCCTTTGACTGTGTGGATCACAGCAAACCGTGGAAAATTCTGAAAGAATTGGGAATACCAGACCACCTTACCTGCCTCCTGAGAAATCTATATGCAGGTCAAGAAGCAACAGTTTGAACTGGATATGGCACAACATACTGGTTCCAAATTGGGAAAGGAGTATGTCAAGGCAGTGTATTGTCACCATGCTCATTTAACTTACATGCAGAGTACATCATGTGAAATGCTAGACTGGATGTAGCACAAGCTGGAATGAAGATTGCTGAGAGAAATATCATATTCGGAGATATGGTAATGACACCACCCTTATGGCAGAAAGTGAAGAAGAACTAAAGAACCTCTTGATGAAAGTGAAAGAGGAGAGTGAAAGAGTTGGCTTAAAGCTCAACATTCAGAAAACTAAGATCATGGCATCTGGTCCCATCACTTCAGGGCAAATAGATGGGGAAACTGTGGAACCAGTGAGAGATTTTTTTTTTTGGCCTCCAGAATCACTGCAGATGCTGACTGGAGCCATGAAATTAAAAGACTCTTGCTCCTTGGAAGAAAAGCTATGACCAATCTGGACAGCATGCTAAAAAGCAGAGACATTACTTTGCCAACAAAAGTCCACCTAGTCAAAGCCTTGGCTTTTCCAGTAGTAATGTATGGATGTGAGATTTGGACTATAAAGAAAGCTGAGTGCCAAAATATTGATGCTTTTGAACTGTGGTGTTGGAGAAGACTCTTAAGTGTCCCTTGGACTGCAAAGAGATCAAAGCAGTCAATTCTAAAGGAAATCAGTCCAGAATATTCATTGGAAGCACTGATGCTTAAGCTGAAGCTTCAATACTTTGGCCACCTGATGTGAAGAACTGATTCATTGGAAAGGACCCTGATACTGCAAAAGATTGAAGGCAGGAGGAGAAGGAGCTGGCAGAGCACGAGATGGTTGGATGGCATCACTATCTCTATGGAAATGAGTTTGAGCAAGCTCTGGGAGTTGGTGATGGACAGGGAAGCCTGGCGTGCTGCTGTCCATGGGGTCGCAAAGAGTTAGACATGACTGAGTGACTGAACTGAATGGATGTTGGCAATTTGATCTCTGGTTCCTCTGCCTTTTCTAAAACCAGCTTCAACATCTGGAAGTTCTCTCTTCACATACTATTGAAGTCTCCCTTGGAGAAAATTGAGCATTACTTTGCTAGCATGTGAGATGAGTGCAATTGTGCGGTAGTTTGAACATTCTTTGGCATTGCCCTTCTTTGGGATTGCAATGAAACTGACCATTTCCAGTCCTGTAGCCACTGGTGAATTTTCCAAATTTGCTGTCATATTGAGTGTAGCACTTTCACAGCATCATGTTTTAGGATTTGAAATAACTCGACTGGAATTCAGTCATCTCCACTAGCTTTGTTGGTATTACAAGATGTCAGGCTCTAGGTGAGTGATCCCACCAACATGGTTATCTGGGTCATGAAGATCTTTTTTGTATAGTTCTTATGTGTATTCTTGCCACCTCTCCTTAATATCTTCTGCTTCTGTTAGGTCCATACTGTTTCTGTCATTTTGGCCATCTTTGCATGAAATGTTCCCTTGATATCTCTAATTTTTTGAAGACATCTCTATAGTCTTTCCCATTCTATTGTTTTCCTCTATTTCTTTGCATTGATCACTGAGGAAGGCTTTCTTATCTCTCCTTGCTATTCTTTGGAACTCTGCATTCAGATGGATATATCTTTCCATTTCTCCTTTGTCTTTCGCTTCTCTTCTCTCAGCTATTTTGTAATGCCTCTTTAGACAATCATTTTGCCTTTTTTGCTTTTTTTTTTTTCTTGAGGGTACTTTGATCACCGCCCTCTGTACAGTGTTACAAACCTCCTTCCACAGTTCTTCAAGCATTCTATCAGATCTAACCCTTTGGATCTATTGGTCACTTCCACTGTATAATCATAAAGAATTTCATTTAGGTCATACATGAATGGCCTAGGTGTTTTCCTGCTTTTTTCAGTAAGTGTGAATTTCAAGAGTTCATGATCTGAGCCACAGTCAGCTCCTGGTCTTGTTTTGGTGACTGTATAGAACTTTTCCATCTTCTGTTGCAAATAATATTAATCAATGTGATTTAAGTATTGACCATCTGGTGATGTCCATATATAGAGTCATCTCATGTGTTGTTAGAAGATGGTATTTACGCTGATCAGTGCAAACCTCTGGCAAATATTTGGCCTGAACTCTCTTGGCAAGACTCTGTTAGCCTTTGTCCTGCTTCATTTTGTACTCCAAAGCTAAACTTGCCTGTTACTCCCGGTATCTCTTGACTTCATACTTTTTCATTCCAGTCCCCTAAGAAAAAAAGGACATCTTTTTTTGTTGTTAGTTCTAGAAGGTCTTGCAGGTCTTCAAGACCTACAAGTTCAACTTCAGCTTCTTCTGCCTTAGTGGTTGGGGCATAGACTTGGATTACTGTGATACTGAATACTTTGCCTTGGAAATGATCAGAGATCATTCTATCATTTTTGAGATTGCACCCAAGTGCTGCATTTCAGACTCTTGTTGATGATGAGGGCTACTCCATTTCTTCCAAGGGTTTCTTGCCCACAGTAGTAGATATAATGGTCCTTTGAATTAAATTCACCCATTCCAATTTTAGTTAACTAATTCCTAAAATGTCGATGTTCACTCTTGCCGTCTCCAGTTTGACCACTTCCAGTTTACTTTGATTCATGGACCTGACATTCCTGGATCCTTTGCAATATTGTTCTTTGCAGCATTGGACTTCACTTCCATCACCTTGTCACATCCACAACTGGGCATTTTTTTTTTTTTTTGCTTTGGCTCTGTCTCTTCATTCTTTCTGGAGTTATTTCTCCACTCTTCTCCAGTAGTATATTGGGAACCTACTGACCTGGTGAGTTCATCTTTCAGTGTCATATCTTTTTGCCTTTTCATATTGTTCATAGGGTTCTCAGGGGAAGAATACTGAAGTGGTTTGCCATTCCCTTCTCCAGTGGACCACATTTTGTCAGAACTCTCCACCATTACCCGCCCATCTTGGGTGGCCCTACAGGGCATGGCTCATAGTTTCATTGAGTTAGACAAATCTGTGATCTAAGTCATCAGTTTGTTTAGTTTTCTGTAAGTGTGGTTTCCATTGCAGGAGATGTGGGCTCAGTCCCTGGGTTAGGAAGATCCCCTGGAGAAAGAAATGGCTACCCACTCCAGTATTCTTGCCTGGGAAATCCCATGGACAGAGGAACCTGGCAGGCTATAGTCCGTGGGGTCACAAAAGATTCAAACACAACTTAGTGACTAAACAACAAATATAAAAACCAAAGTGGCTAATAGCAGAACTGATACTTTATAGATAGTAAATCTTCAGTACATGTTGACTAACATATACAAGCATTATTTTCAGAAAGGGTAAATGATGATCTAGCAAGATTGAAGAGAAGAACCTTCAGATTAGTACATAAGATTGAATTAGCTAAAAATGAAAAGACGGTAGGTTTATGTTGAACATCCTAAATCACTTTTATCTTCTGTTGATTACAATTTTATATATAATTTAATTTTCATTACTGTGTATTTCTTTACATAGTCACATTGAGAGATGTGCACATTCAACAGACATCTTAATTTTACTTTATTTAAATGTGTTTATCAATAGTCAAAGGCCTATGCTATACATGATAGTACACAGTTGAATTTAGTTCCTTTACTTAAGATAGTCTTTGGAAAATGAAAAGACTAATCTGAGAATCTTCCATTAGAATTCAGGCTTACTAAAGTATCATTTACAATGCATTTTAAATGTCTGTGTGTGGGGGGGTGTTGATGAATATAAGACACAGAGAAGATGACAATGACAGAGAAATTATTAAGCAGTACTGATGACTATTTGGAGGGAGCGCTGGTTGGATTTGACTCCTAAATTGCCACTGGAAAGTTTTCCAAATTTTAAGATAGACTGGAAGCTTAAGAAGCAACGTATTGTATTCCTCTTTTGATATATTACAGTCCAATTCTTCTACGTTTCCTCCTTTTCATTCACTGTACAACTCCTCGGTCACCTAAAAAAGATTTCTTTAATTTCCTATTAAGATAATTCGCTCGTAAACTTATGTGTATTTCAAACTGATTTCTCAAGACTGGCAACCCAAAGTTTTCAATCCCAATTCAATTATCCTACTCATGTGACACCAGTTTCATTCTACAATTACAGTGGTAATTTAAGTGCTGTGGGCTTGTTTATTTTTAATAATGCCCTCATGTTGACCCTTTTAAATTGCCTATACTATTTAAGTCTTAAATTGAAAATTCTGATTAACAAAACACATTTTGTGAGTTGACCTGCTTTCCCCAGTCCCTAAAAAAGAAATGAAATTGCCTTGGTATTATATAGTTTTCATGGATCTGCAATAGTAAGTTATTTGAACAGCAAAGAAAAATAAATAAATAAATAAATAATGCTTTATATTGACTTGAATAATACCCACACTTTATAGTAGTTGAAAGTAACTCTATTTGGAAAATAGTTCAGATAATATCAAAGCACTTCTAATTTTCTAGGTGCTTGCACAGTAATCTCATAACTTACTTGACTCACAAAGTTAAAGGAAAACAGCATTTGCATTCCTCAGTATAAGATCTCAGATTTTAACTGCTTTTGTTCTTGTTCACTGAACACTTCAGGCGTATTTTCTTGTTAAAAAACAGGCAGTATGAAGGGAACAACTTTTTAGTAGTGTATACCTACCCTTATATTGTCATTGTATTTTCCTACTGGAAAGAAGTTAATTATATATGTTGAGCACATGACTGTGAAACTTTGGAAAATGTCTTTTAAAACTGTTAAACAAAACTGTGGAAGGTAGATGATAAAAAACAGGGAAGGCAAGAAAAAGAAAATACCACCCACACAAACAAACAAAATCCAGTTTTAGAAGAGCAACAACAAAAAACAATTTGAAAACACATGATTTAATAGTAAAATTGCTGTCCTATACAGTCCTTGAAAGAACCAAAGGTGAGCTAAATTATTATTCTTTTCACAGTATAATCAAATGTCTCCCACTTGAAAAAAATAAAAATAAAAAATAAAAAGGTACCAATAGAAAATACTACTATCCTATTGCTATAGACATTTAGAAACCTTTGAATAACATTACAGAAATGGTTAAAATATGTTCTTTCTTCATCTTTTTATTACATTGAGACAATTTCTTTACTATCATTAATGGAACCTTAAACTTGTTGTAACCTGAGAAAACTTAGTCTGTTTTCATCGAAGGAAAACCACGTAAATTAATATTTTTAAATCTTTGTTATGCAGTCACAACAGAATCAAATACAAAAGCAACTTTTCAATAAAAGGTCAGTTCTTTAAAAAAAAATCTTACCCATTACAAATGCTCCTAAAGTGTAAAAAATGAATATCAATAGATATGGCCAATTTAATGTATATATTATAGTTGTCAAACTGTGATTTTATTTTCATCTTCATTTGAACTATTCATTACTCCAAATTTAAATACAGTAAAAACATGAACTACAGAATTTCCCTTGCCTTCTTTTTTCTTTGGAAAAAAAATCTAATCAGAATCTATCATTATCAGATTAACATATGAAAATGTTTAAACATTTAAAAAATAGACTAGTACATCTTTATTCTAAATGAATTGAATAGCATGTCAGATTCCCAAGTAGACAGAAAAACTGATATTAATTCTAGATAGTAAAAAAAAAGACTATTGTATTATAAGTAGTTCTATACATTTAATTAAAAACATATACCATTTTTATATGAAAGTTTCAAATATTTGTTTTAAAAATATTAAATTTTGGCAGGTATTTTAAATTGGACCAAAATTGGTAGTAAATACAATATGCTTGTTTCTGCAGTTTGTTGTTCCATTGTGCGTTTAACACATATGTTTTCATTTACTGTTTCTTGGATAGCACCTCATCCTCAATTCCCTTGCTATGCTTTATTTTTCTTTCTCATACTTACTAAGTTGTTATAAAAACATGGGGGTGCATGTTTCTTTTATTATTGTCATTATTGTCTGTTTCTCCCACCATAATGTACTCCGTGGAAACCACGATTGTTTCCCTTCGTGCTCTATCTTCATTGCCTAAAACAGTGGTACGTAGCAGGCGTATATGACTATATGTTGAATGATTGAATGGAAACTACTCATAAACACATCACATGGCATTCTCCTCATTTTATAACTAAGGAAAGAGAGATTCAGAGGGGTTATGTAGCTTGACCAAGACCTTACAAATGAGGAATATATCTCATAGGAAAAATTTCTTTCCTGGGAATTCCCTGGTGGTCCAGTGGTTAGGAATCTCTGCTTCTATTGCAGGAGGCACAGGTTAAATCCTGGTCAGGGAATGAAGATTCCACAAGTCTTATGGACTGACCAAAAAAAAAAAATCTTTCTTATTCCTAATCAAGCGCTATTCTAATACTATCTTTATTTATAGCATTCAATCTTCTTTTTTTCCAATTAGTACTGTATTCACATTTGAGAAAGAAAATTGAAAATGGCAAGCTATCCCTCTATAAGGAATAAAGAAAATTCATGTAGTATCTCAATACAATATTTAACAAATTATATTAATTTATTTTATTAAAATAATCATGAAATATCATAATAGGTCATTATACTATTATTTTAGTATAGGAACTATTATTATTATTTTACTTTATTTTTTTTAATTTTTTTAATAAATTTATTTTAGTTGGGTATATTTAGTAGTTTTTGCCATACATTGACATGAATCAGCCATGGGTTTACATGCGTTCCCCATCCTGAACCCCCCTCCCACCTCCCTCCCCATCCCATCCCTCTGGGTCATCCCATTGCCCCAGCCCTGAGCATTTGTCTCATGCATCGAACATGGAATGGTGTTCTGTTTCACATATGATAATATATTATTTTACTTTAGTAAAAGAACTACTGTTCTCTTAAATAGGAACCACAAAAATCTTGTACAATTTCCTGTTCCCCAAAGACTGGAATATATTTACTGGTATTCACACTTGATCTCATATTTTATTATTATTTAAAATAAGTTTATTATTTTAATTAACTAGTCAAAGGAATAACTATTATTAATAATTAGTAATTATTATCTTACCTTGGGATCATGCTTGCTTTTGTCTATTTCATTTATGCTTTAATATATTTTTTAATTTTTTAAAAATTTAAGCAAATATTTCTTTTGACTACATCCCACATATTGTGCGATCTTAGTTCCTTGACCAAGGATTGAATCTGGGCCCTCGACAGTGAAAGTGTGGAGTCCTCACCATTGGACTGCCAGGGAATTCCCTAATATTTAGATCATACTAAATTTAATGTTAGTAATGACCACTCTAAATATTATATACACTTATATCATGGTATACATAAGTGTACTATGCCATCTTGAGACGACTTTGCTTCCAGCTGTCCTTGAATTATGTAATTCTCTCACCCCAACATCACCACTTCCTCATATTATAGACTTCTGTTCTGGGCTGCATTGTGTCTCTCCAAAATTCGTACGTTGACGGCCTAATGCCCAGCACCTCAGAAAGTGACTGTATTTGGAGAAGGTCCCATTAAAGAGGTGATTAAGTTCAGAGGAGGCTATAGGCGTGGGCCCTAATCCAAACTGGTGTCCTGACTGGTGTTAGGACACATACAGAGACATCACAGGGGCTTGTTCACAGAGGCATGACCATGTAGGAACACAGGAACAGATAGCAGCAGACATCTATAAGCCAAAGAAAGAGGCATGGAACAGATTCTTCCCTTATATGCCTCAGAAGACCCCAAACCTGCAGACACCTGATCTGAACGTTAAAACTCCATTAACTGTGAGGAAAAAAAATTTCTATTGTTTAAGCCACCACGTCTGTGTCATTTTGTTATGGCACCCCTTCTAACAGACTAATATATGCTTCTTATGTGACTATTCCACATCCCTTTACTGCTAACGAAGCAGCGTGCGCATAATCAGTTCAGTTCAGTCCCTCAGTCGTATCCGACACTTTGCGACCCCATGAACTGCAGCACGCTAGGCCTCCCTGTCCATCACCAACTCCCAGAGTTTACCCAAACTCGCGTCCATTGAGTCGGTGATGCCATCGAACCATCTCATCCTCTGTCGTCCCCTTCTCCTCCTGCCTTCAATCTTTCCCAGCATCGGGGTCTTTTCCAGTGAGTCAACTCTTTGCAGCTGTTCATATCAGGTGGCCAAAGAATTGGAGTTTCAGCTTCAACATCAGACCTTCCAATGAACACCCGGGACTGATCTCCTTTAGGATGGACTGGTTGGATCTTCTTGCAGTCCAAGGGACTCTCAAGAGTCTTCTCCAACACCACAGTTCAAAAGCATCAGTTCTTTGGCGCTCAGCTTTCTTTATAGTCCAACTGTCACATCCATACATAACTACTAGAAAAACCACAGCCTGGACTAGACGGACCTTTGTTGACAAAGTAATGTCTCTGCTTTTTAATATTCTGTCTAGGTTGGTCATAACTTTCCTTCTAAGGAGTAAGCGTCTTTTAATTTCATGGCTGCAATCACCATATTCAGTGATTTTGGAGCCCCAATAAATAAAGTCAGCCACTGTTTCCCCATCTATTTGCCATGAAGTGATGGGACCAGATGCTATGATCTTAGTTTTCTGAATGTTGAGCTTTAAGCCAACTTTTTCACTCTTCTTTCTTTCTTTAGTTTCTTTCATCAACAGGTCTGCATATCTGAGGTTTTAGTCCAGCTTCTTCATAAGTTAAATTTCAATATGTGACGTACTCCTTTTCATTTGGAACCCAGTCTTGTTGTTCTCAAGGTGGTGTCATAAGTCAGGTGGTCTGGTATTCCCATTTCTTTTCTGAATATTGTGATCCACACAGTATCTGAGGTTACTGTATTTCTGACACTCTTTGCGTTTTTTGATCTGAGGTTGAATCTGGTGCCCACTTGATCTCACATTCCAGGATGTCTGGCTCTAGGTGAGTGATCACACCATTATGATTATCTGGGTCATGAAGATCTTTTTTGTACAGTTCTTCTGTGTATTCTTGCCACCTCTTCTTAATATCTTCTGCTTCTGTTAGGTCCATACCATTTCTGTCCTTTATCGAGCCCATCTTTGCATGAAATGTTTCCTTGGTATCTCTAATTTTCTTGAAGAGATCTCTGGTCTTTCCCATTCTGTTGTTTTCCTCTATTTCTTTACATTGATCACTGAGGAAGCCTTTCTTATCTCTCCTTGCTCTTCTTTGGAACTCTGCATTCAAATGGGTATATGTTTCCTTTTCTCCTTTGTTTTTTGCTTCTCTTCTTTTCACAGCTATTTGTAAGGCCTCCACAGACAGCCATTTTGCTTTTTTGCATTTCTTTTTCTTGGGGATGGTCTTGATCACTGCCTCCTGTACAGTGTCATGAACCTCTGTCCATAGTTCATCAGGCACTCTGTCTATCAGATCTAATCCCTTAAATCTATGCCTCACTTCCACTGTATAATCATAAGGATTTGGTTTAGGTCGTACCTGAATGGTCTAGTGGTTTTCCCCACTTTCTTCAATTTAAGTCTGAATTTGGCAACAAGGAATTCATGATCTGAGCCACCGTCAGCTCCTGGTCTTGTTTTTGCTGACTGTATAGAGCTTCTCCATCTTTGGCTGCAAAGAATATAATCAATCTGATTTGGTGTTGGCCATCTGGTGATGTCCATGTGTAGAGTCTTCTCTTGTGTTGTTGGAAGAGAGTGTTTGCTATGACCAGTGCGTTCTGTTGGTGAAACTTTGTTAGCCTTTGCCCTGCTTCATTCTGTACTCCAAGGCCAAATTTGCCTGTTACTCCAGGTGTTTCTTGACTTCCTACTTTTACATTCCAGTCCCTATAATGAAAAGAACATCTTTTTTGGGTCTTAGTTCTAAAAGGTATTGTAGGTCTTCATAAAACCATTCAACTTCAACTTCTTCAGCATTACTGGTTGGGGTATAGACTTTGATTACCGTGATATTGAATGGTTTGCCTTGGAAACGAACAGAGATAATTCTGTCATTTTTGATATTTTACTTTATCATCCTTCTCCTGTTGTGTACCATTATATTATAAAGCTCCTGTTTTTACTCTAAACTCTGAAAGTATGTAATCTTTGATGTTTATAGCTTACATGTCTATATGACAATTCTTACTAGAAAGCTTAAAGAAATTTTGTATGTATAATAGATGCCCATTTAGATGATAAAGATCTTTCATGTATTGATTAATGGGGAACAGGAGCTAGATAGTATAGGATGTTCTTGATATCTTCACAATAGATGTGTAAGTGGTAGATGATTCAGGTATGAAAAGAAAGTAGAGAAATGTTGCATGTGACTCAAACCAATTTATACACACATACACTGTCTCTCTGTGTGTGTGTCTCTCTCACACACAAACACACGAATCTTTAAAAATTATTTTTAGCTGTCTCATTTTCAATAAATGATTTATGATATATAACAAAATACACAAGTTACTTTGTTTGAAATGAGTATATAAGAGAAGTGGGATATGGGACATATTTCTAGATAAATCTTTAAAAAAACGGTTAAGATATAAATTTCATACCCTTAAGACGTTGCCAAGTACTGAGGATAAGTTGTAAATTTGACTCTGAACTTCTTAACCACAAAAGCAATGAAAAAGACAAATTCTGTTACAAGAGTCACAATCTCCAAAAGATAAAAACAAGATGTTTCCTGATTCTCCAACCTATGAGAAATTTCTCCCGTGAGTCCACCTGAAGGAAACACTAGCTGATGTAGGAAATCATCGTATATATCCCTACAATAAAGGTGGCCAACAGTTTGTGAAATATAAAATCAGTTCTGAAGTTCAAAGCAATATGATCTGAATACACATGTCTGTGGCAGCCTGGCTTGATCTAAAGATGATTTTTCTCTAAATTTATATTATGATACTTCAGATGTATGGGAAAACTGAAGAAATAGAATAGTGATTTACAATTCTAGTTTGAGCAGTTGTAAACATTTTACCATCAATGCCTTATCTATCTGACTGTCTATATTCATCTATAGATTTAGATAAAGATAACAAATTTTAATGTTTTCAAAGTTAAATGCCTGATAGTACATTGCTTCACATGTAATAAAATATAGTTTCTCAGCCTGAGATTTTTCATTAACAGATCTTCCAAGAAGGTATAAATGGGAATAATAACCACAAAAGAGTATGATTTAAAGAAAGGTGAGCAAAGAATTCAAAGTCATACTGTAATAATTAGCAAGGATGAAGCTATTCTATCTTATCTAACAAGGACAAATCCAAATTCTCTGACTATCAACTAAGCAGGCCATATGGAGATTCACGTACACATGCACACACATATCAGAGTATTTTCTCTTTCTCTCTTTACTACAAGAATAATTTGTATAATAAGGGGAAAATGAAGTTGAGATTGGGGAAATAAATGATGTTAGGACACTTTATTAAATTCACCAACCCTTTTAACTCTTCTACTCCCATGAATAGTATACATAACACTTATTTTGACCAGGTATTAGCTGTTCCCTCTAAATGGTGTGTTCAGCAATTCACATGTAGAAATAGGAGCATTTAAAGTAGCAGCCTCTCAGTTCAGTTCAGTCGCTCAGTCCTGACACTTTGCGACCCCATGAACCGCAGCACGCCAGGCCTCCCTGTCCATCACCAACTCCCGGAGTATACCCAAACTCATGTCCATTGAGTCGGTGATGCCATCCAACCATCTCATCCTCTGTCATCCCCTTCTCCTCCTGCCCTCAATCTTTCCCAGCATCAGGGTCTTTTCAAATGAGTCAGCTCTTCGCATCAGGTGTCCAAAGTATTGGAGTTTCGGCTTCAACATCAGTCCTTCCAGTGAACACCCACGACTGATCTCCTTTAGGATGGACTGGTTGGATCTCCTTGAAGTCCAAGGGACTCTCAAGAGTCTTCTCCAACACCTCAGTTCAAAAGCATCAATTCTTCGGTGCTCAGCTTTCTTTACAGTCCAACTCTCACATCCATACATGACTATTAGAAAAACTGAACCTTCAATGAAAACAGAATATAAAAGGCCAAGAATGAGACAGAATTCACATGTAAGAAGTCTTTCCTTAGTACATTTCTGTTAACAGAAATCAGTCCCTTAAAAAGATAAATAAAATTTCAAGTAGAAGCCTGTGTTCTTTACTATGTGTGAGGTGCTTAGAGCACTGGAAAAGACAAGACTTACAAATACATTTCCAGAGACAAATCTTCACAAGGAGCTGGCCACTATTTCTTCCCAATTTCCCTGACAACATCACTGACAGTTCAGAAAACTTAAAACAATGCAGATATATTTAAATACCAAGATGACTTGAGATTTAGCACATTGCTTATTTCTTAGTGCAGTGACCAAAAAATGGAAGTAATCACTTAATTCTAGTGTTGACCTCTCAGTTCTAAGTTTCCACTTTGTGAAGTCACTTGGCAAACCTAGTTTGTTTGTCATATCATCAGATACACATTTCTAAGAGAAAAATAAAGATTAAAAATATCCTTCACATCAAATGATTATTTTTCCGTAGCCCCATCGAGCTTTCTACATGCATTAAAATTCCCATGGCATGGTATATATGTAGTTGAATAGCTCCTTTAGTGCAAAAATTTCGAACTTCCAAATCATTGCTAATAGGCTCCCTTCTAAGCCATTTAGCCATAGATATTTTGGAAGTGGAGGAGACTGAGTATCTGATGATAGAGAAAACAACTAACCATATTATGTTAAAAATGATAGAAAATTAAAAGGAATATTCCAGGAGAGGGAAGATTACTGTGCAGTATTCAAGGGATTTCAATTTCAATTTCAATTTCAACACACACACACACATACCAAACTCTGTCTCACTTTGTATCAAAAACAACACAGTAATGATTTTACAGTTTTTAGAGTAATTTAGGCAATTTTATTTATTTGGACTTTAAATGTACTTTTTGACATAGACAAGTTAGCCATCATTATATTTAATTCTACTGATTAAAAAACAAAGAAGGAAAGAAACTGAAACTTGAAAGAATTTATCCTAAGTTACCCAGTTAGCAAATGGTAAATATCAGTGTGGATTCTATTTTCTAAATCAAGTTGAATTTCAAGAATAAAATATAATTTTGGGATTTTTTTAAAGTACTTACAAGCTAAATGTATATTTTATATAAGAAGCATATAGTTTATACATGTCAATGCATCAGAATTTATATACCTAAATAAATAAGTGAATAAACAAAGAAATAGATATGACATAAAACACATTATATATTAATAATTGACAGTAATTCTAGGAATTCATATACTCTTCATATTATGTGATCTTTAACTACCCTATAATTTTCCCCCAGGATGGGAATATGAAAATATACAGTCATAATTATTGTCAGAAGTAAAAATTGTTATACACAGAGTTTAATGAAACCAAAGCTAAGATGGAGAATAGATTACAGGACTCTGAAGAGAACATAAGTAATATAGCTTTGTGGTAAGGTTTATTGGGCTTCCTGGCGGCTCTGTTGATGGTTTATCAAGGCAACAAATGGCTCACCCTTCTCACCTTTCTGAATGGCTTTCCATTTTGCAGGCTAGCCTATGTTTTATACATTATTTTTAAATTTTACTTTTTTAAATTAATGTGTAAAAATGAATTTTTATAGTGTACAGTTTGACTTTTATCACATATATAGGTTCATGTAACCACATGATACAGAGCTCACCCCTCGAAATCTCTTGTGCTGTCTCTTGTGCTGTCTCATAACTCCCTCCCTCCATGATCTTCAACAACCACTAATCTAACCTCATTATAGTTTTGATTGCATCTCTTTAATAATTAGTAATTTTAAACATTTTTTCATATGCTTTTTGGCCATCTGTATCTCTTCTTTGGAGAAATGTCTATTTACTATGTCTTAAAATCAAGTAGTATGATACAAATTTATTCTGCCCTTGCAAATTTACTTTCACTATAATTCCTTTACTTTGCCATATAAATTTTAGAATCGACTTGTCTGTGGCTACAAAAATCCCAGCAGGGATTTTAAATGGAATTACAGTACATCTATTGAGAAATTTGGAAAGAACTGGTATTCACTGCGTTGCTCTTTGAATATGTCTCTCCACTTATTTGAGTTTTATTTGATTTTTTCATTAGCTTTTAGTGGTTTCAGCAGTAAATCCTGGTACATGTCTTATTCAGTTTATGCCTGAACATCTTATTTTTTTAGAACTGTTATGATAATTTTTAAAAACATTATTTCCAATTGTTTATTGCTAGAATCTAGGAATACGATTTTTGTGTTAACTTTTGAGTTAGTTTTTTGTGTGGTGTAACAAATTACAACAAACTTAGTGGCTTAAAACTACAAAAATTCATTATTTCATTTTCTGCAAGTCAGGGGTCTGGAAATGACTTAGCTGGGTCCTCTGCAAAGATTTACTGGAGAAGAATCTGCTTCCACTCACCTTCAGATTTTTGGCAAAATTCATCTCCTTATTCAATGTTCAGAAAACTAAGATCATGGCATCTGGTCCCATCACTTCATGGGAAATAGATGGGGAAACAGTGGAAACAGTGTCAGACTTTATTTTTTTGGGCTCCAGAATCACTGCTGATGGTGATTGCAGCCATGGAATTAAAAGACGCTTACTCCTTGGAAAGAAGGTTATGGCCAACCTAGACAGCATATTTAAAAGCAGAGAGATTACTTTGCCAACAAAAGTCCGTCTAGTCAAGGCTATGGTTTTTCCAGTGGTCATGTATGGATGTGAGAGTTGGACAGTGAAAAAAGCTGAGCGCCGAAGAATTGATGCTTTTGAACTGTGGTGTTGGAGAAGACTCTTGAGAGTCCCTTGGACTGCAAGGAGATCCAGTCAATCCATCCTAAAAGAGATCAATCCTGGGTGTTCATTGGAAGGTCTGATGTTGAGGCTGAAACTTCAGTGCTTTGGCCACCTCATGCAAAGAGTTGACTCATTGGAAAAGACCCTGATGCTGGGTAGTGTTGGGGGCGGGAGGAGAAGGGGACGACAGAGGATGAGATGGTTGGATGGCATCACCGACTCGATGGACATGGGTTTGGGTAGACTCCGGAAGTCGGTGATGGACAGAGAGGCCTGGCGTGCTGCAATTCATGGGGGCACAAAGAGTCGAACACGACTAAGCGACTGAACTGAACTGAACTATGGTTATAGGATGCATGGTTGTAGGACTCAAAAAATCATTTAGATTTTGGGCAAAATCCACTTGCTTGCATTATTATAGGACATATAACATCTTGATTCTTGAAAGGCAGCAAATAACACAGAGACTCTAGAGATGCTCTTACAGCAAGAGAATCTTATGTAATATTATAATTACCGGAATGACAACACATCACTTTTGGCATATTTTGTTGTTTAGAAGCAATTCATGGGTACTACCCACATTCAGTGAGAAGAGATTACACAAAGGTATGAGCACCAGGAGATGAGTATCATGAGAGTGCTTTTAAAATAATCTTTTAACCTATAATTTTACTGAATTTTTTGTGTTGTAGATTTTTTAGTAGATCTCTTAATATTTTTATGAAGACAATCATATTGTTTGAAAATAGGGAAGTTTTATTTTTTTCCTTTCTAAGCTTTGTCTTTTATTTCATTTTCTAGTATTATTACATCAGCTAAGTCTTTCAGTATGCTGAAGAATGTAAGTAGTGAGAAAAGACCGTGTGTCAGATCTTACTATCTTTCACCATTCAGTATGACATTAGCTGTAGGTATTGTGTAGATGGTCTTTATAAGTTTAGGAAGTCACCTAATATTCCTAGTTTGCTGAAAGTTTTAATCTTGGATTGACAAATAATTTTATTAAGTGCTTTTTTGTGCATGAATTATATCACATATTAGACTTAATATTTACTGATTTTCAAATTCTGAGCTAGCCTTCCATTCTCAGAACAAATCTCACCTGGTTGTGGTATTATTCTATGTGTCATTGATTCTATTTGATATTATATTGTGGACTTTTACATCAGTGTAAATGAGGGATATTGGATTTGGCTTTCTTGAACTACGTCTGACTTTTCTATAATGTTATGCTGACCTCACAAAATGTGATGGGGAATATTCTTTCATATTCTACTTTCTGGAAGGGATAGAGTATATTGGTGTCATTTATTCTTTGAATTTTTGAGAGAATTTACCAATGAAACCATCTGGGACTGCTGCTGTTTAGTATTCACTACTCTCAAAAAGTCAATCTGTCTAGGTTTTATAGCTACATCTGATGTGAGATACAGGGTGGATATGAGCTTCCCAGGTGGCACAGTGGTAAAGAATCTGCCTGCCAACGCAGGAGACATGGGAGACCCAGGTTTGATCCCTGGATCGGGAAGATCCCTTAAAGTGGGAGATGGCAACCCACTCCAGTATTCTTGCCTGGAAAGTTCAGTGGACAGAGTTGTCTGGCAGGCTACAGTGCAAAGAGTAGGACATGATTGAGCACAAGCACAGCACAGAGTGGATATGCCTGTGTGTCTTACCAAGAATCAGAGCTTCTACTGTTTTTATGATTTCTTATATGTGTGTTCAGTTCCCAGCTAGGGAGGTACAGTCATTCTCTTGGAAATCACAAATGGTTAAACTTGCTTAACTGTTACACATATTCTCTACCATGTTTGTTGTTAAGCACATCCAAACAATGGACTTATCAGCCTATCTTCAACTATATTAAGAGGTATGATATTTCTTTTAGATTTGTTAACTTAGTGTTCTTTTATTGTCATCATATGATGCTTACCCAACAATTTCTTGTGGAATAGAGCTAGAGCAATTGTTACTTTGAAAGCATCAAGTGTACTAGTTTTTTTTTGAAATAAATTCAAGTCTATCCATTAATTAATTAATTAATTAATTAATTAATTAAATCGTTCCTGGAGATGGCAATGGCAACCCACTCCAGTACTCTTGCCTGGAAAACCCCATGGACGGAGGAGCCTGGTAGGCTCCAGTCTATGGGGTCGCTAAGAGTTGAACATGACTGAGCATCTTCACTTTCACTTTTCACTTTCATGCATTGGAGAAGGAAATGGCAACCCACTCCAGTGTTCTTGCCTGGAGAATCCCGGGACGGGGGAGCCTGGTGGGCTGCCATCTATGGGGTCACACAGAGTCAGACACGACTGAAGCAACTTAGCAGGAGCAAATTGTTCCTACACACCAGAAGGATCTAGTATTCACATGCTACCATGTTGGGCTGGTTTTAAATTTTCATGAGTTATTTTAAATGATGCCTGCAAAATATACAAAGCAGAGATCCATATCAAGTTTCTGTGTCTGAAGAGCCCAGGCTAAGAAACTTTAATCACCAAAGCAGAAGTTGTAAAAGTTCAGATAATAAGTGTATTAGACTTTGCAGGCTACATATGTTTCTATCACGTATCCATTATTATTTTAACAATCTGTTTTAGTTTATTATTGCCACTATAACAAATCACCACAAAAATAATGGGTTAAAAAATCAAATTTATTATCTTACAGTTCTATAGGTTAGAGGTCTAACATGGGTTTCACCGGATTAAAATCAAGTTGTCAGAAGGGCTGCGTTTGATTCTAGAAGTTCTATGGGAAAAATTGTTTCCTCACCTCTTTCAGATTCTAGAGACTACCCACGTTTCTTAGCTCATGGTGCCCCTCCTCCATCTTCAAAGCCAGAAATGTAGCATCATCTGGACCCTGCTTCTGTTCTCTCATCTCCAACTAGCCACAGACAGGAAAGGTTTTACACTTTTAATAACCTGTGGAATTAGATCAGGCCATCTCAAATAATTCAGTATAGTGTCTCTTTTTTAAGGTCGTTAATTTAATCACATCTGCAAATGTAAAAATGAAAATTTTTACATTTTCAATGTAAAAATAACCTATGAACAGGTTCAGGGATTAGAACCTGTGTATCTTTTGAGTAGGAGAATTTATTCTATCACACAACCCTTTAAAAATAAAACAATTATTCTTAGCTCAGAGGCCATACAAAAGCAGGCCACAGGCCAGATGCAACTGTGTAGCTAGTTATATGGAGAGGTGCTTACTTTTTGTTTTTGCATGTTAGTAGATGAAACTACAAAAAAAAGAAAAAAAGACTCCTTATATAAAAATATTAAGGAAAAAAACTTTTTTTTTTTACTCTCGGTAGTTTGGGAAATGAATCAGCAACCTTTATAAAGAGTTAAGAATGTGATTGTTTTTAATTCAAAAACATGTTATATTTCAGTTCAGTTCAGTCGCAAAAATTTGCGAGTTGCTAGATAGCAGGTAATATTCAAAAACCATTTTATTATATTTATTTTAATGAATCAATCATGCAGTTTAAGAGATTATTCATTATATGTTATAACCTTTTTATTACTTTCTAGTTATAGGAACATCCCAAATGAGTCTTCAAAATGTTACAAAATTAAAACACAAAAGGTGTTTTTTGCTCCTTTTTCCTAGTAACAAGCAACATATTCATTATTTCTGAATTCAGTTCTTTATGTCTCACATGCAATTTACATAATAGAATAAATTAAATGGATTAATAACTTAAAATTACAAAAGATTTACTCAGCAACCTATAGAACTTGAAGACTTAAGCAAATAATTATTTTTTGAAATTTTCAGTTAGCCAATATATGATACTATTTTGTAAAATAATTAAACTAAATCCTCTAGAATTGTGGTTTCAAGCCCATTAATTGATAACAAGAATAAATCCTAAAAAATGAAGTACAGATTTACTGCATCTATTAAAAAAATAAACAAAACAATAATAATACAAAGTTTATTTATATTTCCATTTCTACTTGTAACTTATAATTTGAAATGTGTCAGAAAAATCAATGAATAATCATTCTTTTTTTTTTAATAAATTTATTTATTTTAGTTGGGGGCTAATTACTTTACAATATTGTAGTGGTTTTTGACATACATAGACATGAATCAGCCATGGGTTTACATGTGTTCCCCATCCTGAACCCCCCTCCCACATCCCTCCCCATCCCATCCCTCTGGGTCATCCCATTGGCCCAGCCCTGAGCATTTGTCTCACGCATTGAACCTGGAATGGTATTCTGTTTCACATATGATGATATACATGTTTCAATGCTATTGTCCCAGAACGTCCCACCCTCACCTTCTCCCTCAGAGTCCATAAGACTGTTCTATGCATCTGTGTCTCTTATTCTGTCTCACATATAGGGTTATCGTTACCATCTTTCAAATTCCATATATACGCATTAGTATACTGTATTAGTGTTTTTCTTTCTGGCTTACTTCACTCTGTATAGTGGGCTCCAGTTTCATCCATCTCAATAGAACCGATTCAAATGTATTCTTTTTGATGGCTGAGTAATATTCCATTGTGTATATGTACCACAGCTTCCTTATCCATTCGTCTGCTGATGGACATCTAGGTTGCTTCCATGTCCTGGCTATTGTAAACAGTGCTGCGATGAACATTGGGGTACAAGCGTCTCTTTCAATTCTGGTTTCCTCAGTGTGTATGCCCAGCAGTGGGATTGCTGGGTCATATGGCAGTTCTATTCCCAGTTTTTTTTAAGGAATCTCCACACTCTTCTCCATAATGGCTGTACTAGTTTGCATTCCCACCAACAGTGTAAGAGGGTTCCCTTTTCTCCACACCCTCTCCAGCATTTATTGCTTGTAGACTTTTGGATAGCAGCCATTCTGACTGGTGTGAAATGGTACCACATTGTGGTTTTGATTTGCATTTCTCTAATAATGAGTGATGTTGAGCATCTTTTCATGTGTTTGTTAGCCATCTGTATGTCTTCTTTGGATAAATGTCTGTTTAGTTCTTTGGCCCATTTTTTAATTGGATCATTTATTTTTCTGGAATTGAGCTGCAGGAGTTGCTTGTATATTTTTTGAGATTAATTGTTTGTCTGTTGCTTCGTTTGCTATTATTTTCTCCCATTCTGAAGGCTGTCTTTTCACCTTGCTCCTAGTTTCCTTTGTTGTGCAAAAGCTTTTAATTTTAATTAGGTCCCATTTGTTTATTTTTGCTTTTATTTCCAATATTCTGGGGGGTGGGTCATGGAGGATCCTGGTGTGATTTATGTCGGAGAGTGTTTTGCCTATGTTTTCCTCTAGGAGTTTTATAGTTTCTGGTCTTACGTTTAGATCTTTAATCCATTTTAAGTTTATTTTTGTGTATGGTGTTAGAAAGTGTTCTAATTTCTTTTTTTTACTGGTCAAGTGGTTGACCAGTTTTCCCAGCACCACTTGTTAAAGAGATTGTCTTTTCTCCATTGTATATTCTTGCCTCCTTTGTCGAAGATAAGGTGTCCATAGGTGCATGGATTTATCTATGGGCTTTCTATTTTGTTCCATTGATCTGTATTTCTATCTTTGTGCCAGTACCATACTGTCTTGATGACTGTGGCTTTGTAGTAGAGCCTGAAGTCAGGCAGGGTGGTTCCTCCAGTTCCATTCTTTCTCAAGATTGCTTTGGCTATTCGAGGTTTCTTATATTTCCATACAAACTGTGAAATGATTTGTTCTAGTTCTGTGAAAAATACCATTGGTAGCTTGATAGGGATTGCATTGAATCTATAGATTGCTTTGGGTAGTATACTCATTTTCACTATATTAATTCTTCCAATCCATGAACACGGTATATTTCTCCATCTGTTTGTGTCCTCTTTGATTTCTTTCATCAGTGTTTTATAGTTGTCTATATATAAGTCTTTTGTTTCTTTAGGTAGATATATTCCTAAGTATTTTATTCTTTTTGTTGCAATGGTGAATGGTATTGTTTCCTTAATTTCTCTTTCTGTTTTCTCATTATTGGTGTATAGGAATGCAAGGGATTTCTGTGTGTTAATTTTATATCCTGCAAATTTACTATATTCATTGATTAGCCCTAGTAATTTTCTGGTAGAATCTTTAGGATTTTCTATGTAGAGGATCATGTCATCTGCAAACATTGAGAGTTTTACTTCTTCTTTTCCTATCTGTATTCCTTTTATTTCTTTTTCAGCTCTGATTGCTGTGGCCAAAACTTCCAAAACTATGTTGAATAGTAGTGGTGAAAGTGGGCATCCTTGCCTTGTCCTGTCTTTAGGGGAAATGCTTTCAATTTTTCGCCATTGAGGATAATGTTTGCTGTGGGTTTGTCATATATAGCTTTTATTATGTTGAGTTATGTTGCTTCTTTTCCTGTTTTCTGGAGAGTTTTTATCATAAATGGATGTTGAATTTTGTCAAAGGCTTTTTGTGCATCTATTGAGATAATCATATATTTTTTATCTTTCAACTTGTTAATGTGGTGTATTACATTGATTGATTTGCAGATGTTAAAGAAACCTTGCATTCCTGGGATAAAGCCCACTTGGTCATGATGTATGATCTTTTTAATATGATGTTGGATTCTGGTTGCTAGAATTTTATTAAGGAATTTTGCATCTATGTTCATCAGTGATACTGGCCTGTAGTTTTCTTTTTTTGTGGCATCTTTGTCTGGTTTTGGAATTAGGGTGATGGTGTCCTCATAGAATGAGTTTGGAAGTTTACCATCTTCTGCAATTTTCTGGAAGAGTTTGAGTAGGATAGGTGTTAGCTCTTCTCTAAATCTTTGGTAGAATTCCGCTGTGAAGCCGTCTGGTCCTGGGCTTTTGTTTGCTGGAAGATTTCTGATTACAGTTTCGATTTCCGTGCTTGTGATGGGTCTGTTAAGATGTTCTATTTCTTCCTGGTTCAGTTTTGGAAAGTTATACTTTACTAAGAATTTGTCCATTTCTTCCAAGTTGTCCATTTTTTTGGCATATAGCTGTTGGTAGTAGTCTCTTATGATCCTTTGTATTTCCGTGTAGTCTGTTGTGATCTCTCCATTTTCATTTCTAATTTTGTTG
Source organism: Okapia johnstoni (assembly GCA_024291935.2). NCBI lineage: Eukaryota > Metazoa > Chordata > Mammalia > Artiodactyla > Giraffidae > Okapia > Okapia johnstoni. The sequence goes on along the minus strand of CM044312.1, from coordinate 70,955,741 downwards.
ATCTGATTCTTCTCTCTTTGTTTCTTGATGAGTCTGGCTAATGGTTTGTCAATTGAATAATCATTCTTAAAAGCTCTTAACTGTCAATTGTTACTACATTTTTAAGAAATTTTCATTTACTTTTTACTGGCTATATTTAACATGATATTGTTATGAGTTTAATGCATAAAAACAAAAAGACAGTTCTTTACATTTTGGTAGAGTAATAAATAGTTTCTTTTTAATAAGAAAAATCCAGCACTAAAATTTCAGTCGTGATCATGTTATCATTATCTAGAATGATAAAGAGAATAACGGCTACTAATTCAATTTTTCCATTCTAGTTCAATTTTGATGTTTTCAAAACTAACCATTTAGAGTTAAATGTTTCTTTGGAAAAACAAATAGTTCCTTTATCGTCACTAATATTACTACTGCTCTCATGCATAAATGAACTTCTGTTAACACAAGAGGACTTCATTTATAATAATGGAACAACTCACCTGGTAAAATCTGGCCTGATAATAGCTAGACCAGTCTTCATAAATTTTAAAGTTTAGCATGTCAATTATTTATAATCAAAATTTTAATCTAATTAATAGATATTGATTGTAGATGTTTTAGAACAATGAAATTTGGTATTTAATCTCTAGGACAGAATATGATCAATAAGTTAATCTCCATTCTTGAATATTTTTTAAATTTCACCTTTCTCAAAAATACTGCCAATTCTTTAAAGAATTTGAGACTTCTAAACACCAACACATTTTAAGTGTTAAATGAGAAGAAATTTTCTATAACTTCTCAGAAATACAGCACATCAATTCTATTACCAGCTTTTCAAAAAAAAAAAAAGTTATCTTTTATGTCACCTGAAGAAGTTTCTACATATCTTTCAGCAATTCTTATATATCTAGGAAAACTACAGGTTCAATTCAGTTCAGTCACTCAGTCGTGTCCGACTCTTTGTGACCCCATGAATTGCAGCACACCAGGCCTCTCTGTCCAACACCAACTCCCGGAGTCTACCCAAACCCATGTCCAACGAGTCGGTGATGCCATCCAACCATCTCATCTTCTGTCGTCCCCTTCTCCTCCCGCCCCCAATCCTACCCAGCATTAGGGTCCTTTCCAATGAGTCAACCCTTCGTGTGATGTGGCCAAAGTATTGGAGTTTCAGGTTCAACATCAGACCTTCCAATGAACACCCAGGATTGATCCCTTTTAGAATGGATTGATTGGATCTCCCTGCAGTCCAAGGGACTCTCAAGAGTCTCCTCCAACACCACAGTTCAAAAGCATCAATTCTACGGTGCTCAGTTTTCTTCACCGTCCAACTCTCACATCCATACATGACCACTGGAAAAACCATAGCCTTGACTAGACGGACCTTTGTTGGCAAAGTGATGTCTCTGCTTTTAAATATGCTATGTAGGTTGGCCATAACCTTCCTTCCAAGGAGTAAGCGTCTTTTAATTTCATGGCTGCAATCACCATCAGCAGTGATTCTGGAGCCCAAAAAAATAAAGTCTGACAATGTTTCCACTGTTTCCCCATCTATTTCCCATGAAGTGATGGGACCAGATGCCATGATCTTAGTTTTCTGAACGTTGAGCTTTGAGCCAACTTTTTCACTCTCCTCTTTCACCTTCATCAAGAGGCTCTTTAGTTCTTCACTTTCTGCCATAAGGGTGGTGTCGTCCGCATATCTGAGGTTATTGACATTTCTCCCAGCAATCTTGATTCCAGGTAAACCTACCTAATTTATTTTCTAGTAATATACTTTACCTGAGAAATTTAAGGTAAAGAAAGCTCTGAATTTCACAGAAAAAAAAAAAACCCAGGCAATTTTTTACTTTTTAGATTAAAAACACATTCTGACACTATGATAGACATTGATTAAGTCAAATACCTTCGAGTCAAGCTCACTTTATTATTCTGGAAGTTAGTATTACTTTATTCTCATGATTTTTCTTCTTTTAAAAAATTACCAATATATTTTTGAGTCCTTAGGGACTCAATAAAAAACATTCTTTTTTTCTACCTGTAATCTGAAAGAATTGAATAAAGAAACATATTAGGCATAAGAGAAACCAAAATATCATCTTCTTTATTGATGAAGCTAATATGCAAGAGTGTGGATCACACCTGTAGGGAAGCAGCTTCTTAATGCTGAGTACCTTAAGTAGACTCACCTGCAACAGAATCGTGTCGACTGTGAATGGTTCATTTCCAAAGAACAAGAGGAAAAGGCATGATTACACATACACAGTTTCTTTTTTTCAGATTCCCAATCCAACTGTCACTTTCCTTCAGAAATCATGTTGTGCTAATGGGTGTCCCTCCATATGAGAGTTAACTTTAGGAATAGAGATAAAGCATTCCATCCAACATTGTAATTTGTAAACTCATCAGTTCTAATGTCGAACCAGATCATCTATCAAATACTGAGATGTCTGCCCACTGTCTCTCTAGTCATGGAAGTGTATAGTTTGCATGAACTGTGTATATCTTGAAGAGCGTGAAACTTTAACTAGAGTCAGCGAGATGACCAGAGCCATTTTTCATTGTAAATGTATAGTCTAAAATGCCTCCTGCCCCACTCCATACCACTTACACAGGTATATTTTTGCATTTTCACCATAAATATTGTTAAATTTAATCTCTTTAAGGTATTCGGAGTTGAGAAATATTACTTCTTAGAGCATTAAAAAATGACGAGCCCCAGTTAATTAACTAGTCATTTACTATATATGCTACTAACAAAAATAAAGTTCATAAACTGAGAAAAAATGCCAGCATGTTGCTAATTAAAATTTAAGGTCACACAGCTTTATCACATCATGGCTCCTGCTCTCTTTCTGGGTGAGTAATCTCTGCCATGACAGGGCTACCTCTGCCTATATGGAAGCAGGATGCTCCCACACTTCCACTACCAACAGCAAAGGACTATGTGGTCCACCTGCCTATTTGAATTAATTTCATTGACTTACCAATTAAACCTTTAATTTCCATTAGGTGGATTTCTTTTGTGTATCCTTCATGCTATGCTTTTTTCCTACTTTCCTGAATTTTCACATTTTGTCCCTTTGTTTGCTCTATCTTACCCTCATTATCTTCAATAATTCTATGCCATAAAAATCAACTCAGGTTGGTCCTTCCCCTTGAAAATGTCCACCCCTGCTCCAGCTTGGTACCCATAAACTATTTTCAGAAGTCTTAAAATACTTGTTTAAACTACAAATTTTGTGCAAACACTTAGGTCAATTTTCTACTATTTGAAGGGGATGTTCATTATAACTCTCCTAAGTAAGCCGTAAACAGGTAAAGACTCAGGATTGTATACCTCTCTTTTAATTCCCTAGAAAGTATACTACTATAGGCAGTTGTTTAAGGAATACTGAAATCAGACAGACCCAAGTCTAGGGCCAGGCCCTGGCTCCTACTATCAGTGTAATCTCCAGCAAATTGCTTCTTAGTCTCAGTTTCCTCATGTGTAAAACTGAGACTGTGGTAAAGATGATGTGTTCAAAGCACTTACCATGATTACTGGACCATAATATTCAGTAATATTAGCTACTATTACCATTATTTTTTGCTGCATGTTCGTAGTTAGGATGATTTAAAAAAAAATCTATACTTTATTTCCTATAGAAACATATCAGACTGTACTAAAAATAATGGAAAGCAATACTTATCTATATGTATTTGTTTATCTAAATAATGAATTTAATATCTTCTCTTTATGGAAATCAATTAGTTATTATTAGAAAGAATTCTAAATGCAGTGAGAAATGCAGTATAAGTATGACATAGTAGTTCCTGAGTTTAGCACGTACATGAGCATCATTTATATAATTTCAGTTCAATCTGTAATGTGAAATTGTTAATAGGACATGACATAACTGAAGCTTGATGCAAGATTGCCTTTCTTATTCCATGTCTTAGCCATCACAATTTTAATACTAAATGGTTTGTCATTTTTTATTAACTAGACTTTCTTCTCAACGACAAACTTAAGGAAAAGTCTAGAGTTTTATAAATTTATGCAAATGTTATGTAAATTTTTGGTCACACCGATTGTAGTAATTTTCTTTTTTCACTTGGATTGAATTTACTTTTAAGTATCTGAGTCACATACATAAATATAAGCCATAAATATTATTCAACACATGCTTCAGCATTTCCTTTTTCTCTTTTTCCTGATGTTTCATTAGTGACATTTTCCAAATCAAATTTAACTAATCCTTGCTTCAGTCTCTAAACAGGAAATTGGTTCAGTGAGCAGGGATCTAAATGACAAAAGAACTGCTCACTTAGAGGATGCTTTAAAATACTTTGCTCATTGGAAAAAAAATGCAGGCCTCCTGATTTTTCTGACCTTAATGCTATGTTTTTTCAGTTTGGATCTAACTGTGAATGAAAAACTTTGAAAAGCCATATAATCCATCAATATTATATTTGCCAGAGCCCGAGTTTCATACATCAAAGTTTTTTTTTTTTTTTGGCTTTGATATTTTTTTCTTCCCTTAATTATGTCAGCCCTGGTTATATTGCACTTAATACTCTTTTCCTGCCTTGCTGTTATTAGCAGTTAACACTTCATGTAGAACATATCTAGAATTCTTGACATCAGTTACTCAGCTCTTTTTGACTGATAAATATGTTCTTGTTTTTGTCATTGTATGTTAGCGCTATTTTAAAGCAGGAACAGACCATACTTTAAAACTGTACATGTAAATTGAAGATGATCTGTTCTGTATAGCCACATATATATGTGATAAGCATATATATGTGTAAAAACACTAAATATTAAAAGTAAAAATAACTAACTGGAAAAATGGTTTACCAAAAACCAAGCTACACTGAAAAGATTCAAAGGCACCTAGGATCATGGCAGTCAGGAAAGGTCCTTTTATTTATAGACAAGACCATCTCACTACTCTGCTAAATCACTTTAATGGCTTCCATTTGCGTTTATAACAAAATACAGACTCTTAAAAGTTGCATGTAACAACCTAAATGACACAGCTCTTACCCTCAAGGAAATTATGGTCAAGTTTGAAACACAGGTGTTGCAAATATTCATAAGTATGCAGTTATACATTGTATTAAGTTGGATAAAGAAGAATAAAAAGGAAATATGAGAGAGATTGACATCAACAACTGAAACTAGATTGGTGAGTCAAGGATAATCTCTCTTAGGAAGTGATAGTTAAGATATGAGATGTGGAAGAGTCCAGAAAAGACCATTTCAGAGGAGGGGAAAGTTTGTGAAAGAGGCTGAGAAAAGAAAGAACTTGAACTGGAGAAGCAGAAAGCTCTTGAAGATGGATGATACAAAATGAACCCTGTAATGTAGTAAGATGATATGTGCAATTTTATTAGTCATGTCATTTTTTTGTACCTCAGCATTTCCTCTATGCACTTCATAGTGTTTGGTGTATATTAGGTCACTAGTCAACATTTAATGATAAAGCACATAAACAAGTTTAATGGTAACAATAACTAAAAGACAGAAGGATAACTGTAGTATCTACTGCTTACAATTGTGAATCATAAATAAGATCACTAATAGAAGGGGCTGATCTCAGAGCCTGGTGCGTAGAAAATGCTTAATAATGCTACCTTAAAAAAAAAAAAAAACTGAAGTTTCTATTTTTCTCTTGAACTATTATAAAAATCTATTACATGAAATGTTGGATGACAAACTTTACAACTTTTAGTGAAATAAACCCTATGTAATACCACAACATTCTTAGTAATCACTTGAATTGAGTGTGTATCAATTGTATCAATGTTTTTTCCTCTCTGGTTCCTACATGGCTGACAGAGGTAAATGTCTTTCCTTTCTCATCCACACTTCTGGTTGTTGATAAACAGTGAATCATCAATAATGGTTAGGGGAAAAGTGATGGCCTCAAAGCGTGTATCTCCCTTTGAGTGTCAAAATGTGCATTTTTCATTAGCAAAAGCCAAGTTACAAATCTAGTTTTAAATACAGTTTTGAAGCTATCTCAACTCAATTTTCTTGTCTCTGCTCTGGAAAACCAAACCTAGCAATTCTTATATGTGGACATAGAGTCCTTACCTACTGATTAGGAGCTCTATACTTCAAACCAAGCAATTTGCTATTTCCTTGTTTCTAAATAAAACTATGAAGATTCCCGTTGCTGAAAGAAAATCTGCTTTGGAATTATTATTTTTCATACTTAAATTTCCTGTCAAATTGTAAACAAAGTACTAAGAAAGATACATTCATTTTTCTTAGTTATTAGTATAATGACCCAAATATGATCAGATATTATCAATTGCTTAGATTCTTCAAAAGTAAAACACTGAATCCCATAGATGAAATCAAAATATGCCCCATGGTTTCTGTGAAATTATATTCTTATAGGTCATTGTATATTTTAAAATATAAAATTTTTGTATATTTTATATTTTAACATCCTTAAATACAGCTCTTAAGTTTAATGCCATTAGCTAGACCATACCATTCATGGGAAGGTAAGTTCAGTTTTCTCTGTTGGTTCAGCTTAAACTTGAAACTCCAATAAACATCTTGTAAATGCCTGTTCTTGATTGCAAACACTGAGAAAGAAAATATGGATGGGTCAGTGTGAAATCTTTATTCTTATTAAGACAATGACATAAAGTCCTATTGCATGGAACTCAATAGAATCATTTTCATGTATTATCTACAGAGAAATGTTATATTATCACTTATATGTGTAAATATGAATACAAAATTCAGTGTTAAAGATAAGATAAAAAGTGAAGATATACAAGACAAAGCAATTCTTTCATTTTTGTCCAGGGACAGTGATGGTAAAGCATTCCATCTCTGGGAATGAGTGCTAGTGATCAGTAATATCCATATTCTCCATTTCTTCTTGGGCACAGAGATGACAGTTCTGAATAATGGATTATGAGCTGAAATAATGGCCATATTCAGACCTGCCCCATTAAACCTTCACCTGAATAGAAAGAATAACAAGGGCCCAAAGGAGAGGGCACCCCAAGATGGGAGGCCTGGATCCCTGAATGACTAATGAGATTACAATCCCTCCTCCCCTCCCCTAAACTCACCCCTCATGCAAACCTATATTAAACTGTGTGACACATAAGCTGTTGTAGCCTAATTCCACTGCTCTTTTGGGGTTGTTTGTGATAAAAGATAGATTACTCTGACAGATCCAATGCCCATTTTTTTCTAGATCATACTGTTGCTGAGTTTAATCAGAATCCATGAATAATAGAGTTTCTAGATCCATGGATTCTGGATGAACTAAATAGTGGTAGGACCTTCAAAATATTTAATTATAGAAAGATTAATCATTCCATAGAGCTGCTAGGAGCAAGTTTAAATGGAACTGCGTACAAAGTGTTAAGACGTTCATATTTCTGTGTAACGGAAGATCTATTTTCAAGTGTTATAAATATTAAGAGTAAAATAAACTTCTTCTGCCCATAAGGAATGCTGCTTTCCAAACTATCCTGATGTTTTGTAGCACATATTTTTCACAGATTGTAATACTCAGAAAATGTTCTATGGAAAAAGGTGATCCCACAGGGAGCTAGTAATTGGCAGAAGAAGCTCAAATACAAAATACTTCGGTAGGAAAGGCAGAGAGCAGCGGCACCACACAGCTTCAATCAGCAACCTGAAGCATATGAGATCAAAGCATTTCCTAGAATTTAAGACTTGCTACTTTCAGACTAAATTTTAAGGAAGAGCAAGAGCAAAGATTGGTGCCCTGACGTGAGAAGCAAACATCCTTCCTCAGATTAGACCTCATAGGAAAACAGTGATGTAGCACACACAGAAGAGAATATAGACTGGGACAAACCTCTCTCCTTAGCCTCATACCTTACGAGGTTTTCACTTCCAGTGAAGTATCTCTTCACTGCTGTATACAATGATGTAGAAAATAATCTTTAAGAAGTGAAACTTTAGTCATTTTCATTAAATTGTTTTGATGTTCACATTATGCTCTGAATTGAGGACTCTCCCCTGCTTCCAGGATTAGAATTCATCTTTAGTGCTTAAAAAGGCCACGTCCGGCAATGCTTCTGTGTTTGTACTGCTTGTTTCTGCCAGAGTGTGCAGTGTAGCCCTTGCACTGCTCTTGCACAGCTCCCTTGCACAGCTCTTATCAACAAGCACATCTAAACCCATTTATTGTCCGCTGCCTGTTTCCTCAGTGCTATTGTATATGAAGCAAATAATCAACAAAACATGTACAAGGTATAGAAGGGGCACCAGCAAAGACAGATGAGGATCTGTCTTGATCAATTAAAGAGTACATTTTAAAAGTCACTGCTATCATTGAACGTGAAAGTCGCTCAGTCATGTCCAACTCTTTATAACCCCATGAACTGTATAGTCCACGGAATTCTCCAGGCCAGAATACTGGAGTGTGTAGCCTTTCCCTTCTCTAGGGAATCTTCCTAACCCAGGGATCAAACTCAGGTCTCCCACATTGCAGGCAGATTCTTTACCATCTGAGCCACAACTGCTATTATTAACCCTCAACAATTTTGTAGACCCCATAAAGGGAACCTAAGCTGGGCACTGTAGTAGTCATCCAGGAAACATGGAAATTCCAGTTGGAAAAGCATCATCTCTGTCTCTTCTTTCTTGATCATCTTCCAAACTAGTAACTATAAGGGGAGAGAAGATGTTTGACAAAGGCCTTCAGAATTCATCTGCCAGATTGTAATATAAATTTGCAGCCCAGTAGATTTGCTCATACTGCACATTAGATTTGCCTGGTTGGAGTAAGAATGAGTAAAGTGAGATCACTATGAACATTGTACAGCCTTCTGACTGCCCATTTTACTGGGTACAATTCAGAAACAGAATTATTCTTTCATAACTTGGTCCCTGCATGTCAAAGAAAGGCATTGGTCTTTCTCAAATGGGATATGACAAAACGATTGTGGTCTCTTATTCAATATTCACTATGAAGTTCATAAGACCAATTTCAAAGAGAAGAATAAGGAAAAGAAACCAAATAAAAAAAAAATAACAAGGAGCAGCAAGGGCATACAGCCCAACAGGTCCATTTTTGTTTGCACCATCCCAAGAAGCCAAATGTACATGAATGACCAATGAATCTGTTTACTGAAAAAAAAAAAAATAAATAAATAAACCTATTTTGTTTTCTGCTTGGCTTAATTTTGTGGTTGTTAACATGCCAAGAATAACTCACATTTTTTTTTCTGTTTGAAACAATTCATAAACTGAATCAACTAGTCATTGTAGTGCTCTGATTGATACAAAACTGAATGATTGAAATCTCTTCAGAGTAATTTCCTCCATAAGGTGAATCAGTGATCATAGAAATGCATTTAGCAGTTTCTACAACTATTTATTGGTTTATTGACAGCACAGATTTCAGGCTGTGAATTTTATATTAAGCAATTATCATAGGTGAAGAATGAAGCTGTGCCCTGGCCATTTGGATAAAACATACATGATAGGTAGCAAGGATGTAACTATAATACATCTGAACCTTATAAACATTTCCCTATGTGTTGATAATAAATACTCACTAGTTCATACTCATCAGCGACTAACATATCTGAAACTTTCTATTTCTTTTATTATGAAGCAAAATTACTGAAATAAGTTTCAGAGATGCTTTTAAAAATTCATTCACATAAATAGCAAAACACGGGAAATCACAGAAATAAAATGCTCCATTCTCTGTTTTTATACCTGAGATAAGAGCATCACAGTTCCTGAAGCCAAATTCTGAATCCCTATTGATCCACTCTGGAATTTAGAATTTCTAGACCTTCTTCACAATATGTTAAAAGGAAAAAAAAATAGTTATTAGGTTGGTCATTTTCCAAGATAGGTTGTGTTTGTACTGTTCTGTAATACAGATGAACCTGGACTTTGGCTCACTATGCTCCTAAACCCTAGTTATATGCATAGACAACATAAGGCATCCTTTTATTTTCAGTAGTTTCTGTGTTATCAAAGAGTTTTACTTCTGGAAGACATTTTTTCCATGAAACACAAAATGATCATTAAAGAAAATGCATACAAATGTATGATGTTTATAATTTCCTAAGTATGTAAAACCAAATTATCTTAAAATTCAAGATCCGAATATTCCTTTAAGGGGAACTGAACTAAGTAAAGACTTCTTAAAATGAAATCATTAAAATCTAGGCTGAAGAAACCATGTTCTTCCATGGTAAATCAATAACAAATGGAAACATTTTTATTTTTCTCAAAGACATTTAAACTACTTCCAAAATTTGTGTTATCTGCCTCAAAAGTTTCCATTGATAATTTTATTTTATTTTTTTTAATAAATTTATTTATTTTAGTTGGGGGCTAATTACTTTACAATATTGTAGTAGTTTTTGCCATACATTGACATGAATCAGCCATGGGTTTACACGTGTTCCCCATCCTTATGACCACAAAATATTTCAATGGTAAATTATGGAGGGGAGAAGGGCAGTTTCCATGGTAATTTCTTGTCCTTAAGTATCTCTTGCTCTTTTATTTCAGTAAGAGTTCCTTTGCTGAGCTCCTGAGAATAAATGAAATTCTCAGAATACAACTCCCAACAAGCTCAGCTGAGCCATCACCCCAGTATTAAGCAAGTAATGTTGCCAGTAGAATTAGCAGAGTCTATGAATCCTCACTCCCTTCAGTTCTTAGCCAGTTGTAATTTCAAGTTTTGATCATTACCAAGGGTACCTGTCAGTATAAGAAAGGTTATAAATTGTGTAGTTCACAAGCTATAAGCAGAAAGCCACCCACATTTCAGAATATTATATTATCCAATGCCTTGTGTTTTTTAGTTGTAAGTAGCTTCTAGTTTAATTATAGGGCACAGGTGTTGTAATAAATTCACCTTTCAAAAAACCTTAATTTAAAACTGCAGAGAGAAGATAAAACACACTAGTTCATCCCAAACATCCCAAAAGATATTTATTGATTTTATTAATGGATATGAGCATATAATTCCTGAAGCAAATATATATATATATGTATATATTATATACCATTACCAACTAAACAACTGCAGATCGTTTTTGACTTAGAAATGGAGTTGTCTTAGTAAGCTGAAAAAATTGAAAGTCAAAAGTGCACTTAATACACGTAGAATTCCCTGTAGCTCAGTTGGTAAAGAATCTGCCTGCAGTGCAGGAGACCTGGGTTTGGTCCCTGGGTTGGAAAGACCTCCTGGAGAAGGAAATGGCAACCCACTCCAGTATTCTTGCCTGGAAAATTCCATGGACAGTGGAACCTGGCAGGCTACAGTCCATGGGGTTTCAAGAGTCAGGCACAACTAGGCAACTAAACCACCACCAAGCATCATAGTTGATCCTAGCCTACATTGCTGCTGCCGCTGCTAAGCCGCTTCAGTTGTGTCCGACTCTGTGCGACCCCATAGATGGCGGCCCACCAGGCTCCCCCGTCCCTGGGACTCTCCAGGCAAGAACACTGGAGTGCGTTGCCAGTTCCTTCTCCAGTGCATGAAAGTGAAAATTGAAAGTGAAGTTGCTGAGTCGTGTCCGACTCTTCGTGACCCCATGGACCACAGCCTACCAGGCTCCTCCGTCCATGGGATTTTCCAGGCAAGAGTACTGGAGCAGGTTGCCATTGCCTTCTCCATAGCCTACATTAAACATGCTGAAAACACTTACATCAGCCTACAGTTGAGCAAAAACATCTAACACAAAGTCCATTTTATAATAAAGTATTGAATATCACACGTAGGCTTTTTTTTTTTAATACTGTCTTGAAAGTGAAAAACAGAATGGTTGTTTGGATACAGGATGGTTTGTAGTATACTGGTTGTTTACTCTTGTGATCTCATGACTAACTGGAAGCTGTGGCTCACTGCTGCTTCTAGCATCTCTAGAGTATACACTGCATGTTACTACCCAAAGATAAGATAAAAATTCAGAGTTTAAAGTATGTTACTGCTGAATGTGTATTGCTTTTACATCATAAAAAAGTCAAAAATTGGAAGTCAAATCATCTAAAGTCAGGAAGGGACCATTGTCAATTATTTCTAATTTTTGGTCTTATGGGCTAATTTTACTAAGTATGAATCATAATTTTAGCATTTGTTTTGATAAATTTGTTTTAGTGATATTCAAATATGATATTACAAAAATAGCTATCCCTTCCTTTATTACTAACAAATATAGAATTTTTATCAAACATGTTTTCTAAATGTATTGAGATGATCACATTTTTTCTTTTTTGCCGTATCATTATGGTCCAATTATGTTAATAGATTTCAAAATATTGGAAATATTCCATCAGTCAGGATATCCTAGATTATGTTGTAGTGACAAAATTCCTTCTATCTCCATGATTTGAAACAGGATTTCTAACACTTAACACTGTATACAGTTTGGTTTGGGTGATTCTTCATTGTCGGGTGTTGTTCTGTGCCAAGTAGAATGTTTAGCAGCATCACTGGCCTCTACCCACTATATGCTGTTAACACACACCATGTAAGTTGTGGCAACTAAAAGTTGCCAGACACTGCCAAATGTCCTTTGGTGGCAGGATAATGGATGGGGGAGTGATTGCCCCCAGTTGAAAACCATTGCTTTAAGATAGTGCATGTCCATCAAAAATCAGGTAAACACTCTTCTTTATTTTCCTCTCTGGGATGCTAGTGGATTGAGCTGGTACCATCTGGATCTTTGTTGGACATAATGGCAGAGGGAGAAAGAGAGGATATACAAATTGTATACCAGCTCTTAAAGCTGCCTAAAAGTGACACATGATGCTTCCGTGAATTTCGTCAAAGGAAAACAGATAGGTGCACCTAAAACCAAAGAGAACTGGGAATTGTCCCATGTGCCTGAGAGACAAGGAGCCAATTATATTGCTGATCTGACAGACTAACATCACAATATGATTCTAGAATCTGTCTTAAGGAGCAAATTCTAACTCAGGCATATTTTCATGTCTCAAGTCTTCTCACACCTGTTTTGTAGTTTGGGCCTATAGAATTATAGAGTGGTTACATTGGATTAGTGTATTTTTTATTGTTCTTTCAATCTATAAAAATTACTTCTTTTTTTTCAGTTTACCATTTTGTTTGTACAATCCACGGTAAAATGTCAATATTTGTGGGTTTAGCTATTTTTTTTCTGGTTTTAATATTTATTTATTTGGTTGCAGCGTGTGAACTCTTAGCTGTGGCCTGTGGGCTCTATTTCCCTGACTAGGGATTGAACCTGGGACCCCTACACTGGGATCAGGTGGAGTCTTAGCCACTGCACCCCAAGGAAGTCCCCACACTATCTTTTTTTTTAATTTATTTATTTTAATTGGAGGCTAATTACTTTACAATATTGTAATGGTTTTGCCATACATTGACATGAATCAGCCATGGGTGTACATGTGTTCCCCATCCTGAGCCCCCCTCCCACCTCCCTCCCCATCCCATCTTTAGGGTCATCCCAGTGTACCAGCCCTGAGCACCCTGTCTCATGCATCGAACCTAGACTGGCGATCTGTTTCACATATGATAATATACATGTTTCAATGCTATTCTCTCAAATCATCCCACCCTCGCCTTCTCCCACAGAGTCCAAAAGACTGTTCAATACATCTGTGTCTCTTTTGCTGTCTCGCATATAGGGTTATCGTTACCATCTTTCTAAATTCCATATATATGCGTTAGTATACTGTATTGGTGTTTTTCTTTCTGGCTTACTTCACTCTGTATAATAGGTTTGGTTATTTAAGCAATGCGTAATGAGAAATGTAAAAAGTAAACAAGCCATCAAAAACTTCAAAAGAAAATCTCAATCTGTACTTAATGTAATGACTTCACACTTGAGTACATAGAGTTCAAATTGACGGTTTGAGGGCACAAAATATTTTCTTCCCAATCTCTTTAACCACAGCCCTCTTCCCACACTTGTTTCTAGTCTGAGCTCCTTGTTTCTTCTGTCCTCCTTTGATGAAATTCTGTAGTTGTGTCATTATAGTACAGCTCACCTACTATTAAAAAGCGTAGCTGTTGATAATTATATAAGGTGGTGTTCATGTAAAGTGGTAGAAGTAAAATATACACATGGTAATTCATTTCCAAGTATTTTAAGTCTAGAAACTATGTGATAGACAATGTTTCCAACGTGATCTTGATGTAAAAGTTTCATATACCATTCTAATAATTCCCTGTATAAACCCAAGGATGTAAATGTTATCACAATCTTGTAAATAAGTCAGTCACTGAAAATTACTCAGCAAAAGATGGTCAGCATTCAAACTTATCTCACATGTGTTCAGTGTTCCTGTTTGTTTTCTCTAATGTTTCTTAATGTTGGTGATGGACAGGGAAGCCTGGTGGGCTGCAGTCCATGGGGTCACAAAGACACGACTGAGTGACTGAACTGAACTGAATGTTTCTTATAGTTATTTCTATATCTATAATATTTCTTATAGGTTTATTCCTAATGACTTAGTTTAGCCTAGTGTGGGGTTAGTATCTTTTTAAACTGTTCTAAAAAATTCTGTTTCACTTTGTTAGTTAGCAATATGTTTTCTGTGAAAAATTTATAAAATCCAGAAATATACAATGTTGAAAATAATTCAGTATAAATCCATCCATGAAGAGATAATCATTGTGAAAATTTGATGTGAAATATTTTATTTTAAAGAATAATATTGGGGGTAATTTCTCATAATATAAAATATAATTTTCATAATTATGTAATTTTTCATTTTAGGGATATTGCATAGTAATTTAACAGTTCCCTGTTTTTTTTTTTTAACATATCTGGGTTGTTTCTAAAGGTTAGCTATTACAAGTAATGCTGTAGTGATACACATATATACATGTTTATATCCAATTTACATATTCTTAAGATAAATTTCCACAAGAAAAGACATATAATCTCAGGCTTTTCATCTCTAATGCCAAAATGTCTTACAGAAAAGTTTACTAAATTATACTTTTAGCAATAGTGCCTGTTTCTCAGCAATTTCTGTAAGTGGCAATTTCTATACAAAACAAAGCAAGTCAAAGGCTAACAGAGTTTTGCCAAGAGAATGCACTGGTCATAGCAAACACCCTCTTCCAATAACACAAGAGAAGACTCTATACATGGACATCACCAGATGGTCAGACTGATTATATTCTTTGCAGTCAAAGATGGAGAAGCTGTATACAGTCAGCAAAAACAAGACTGGGAGCTGACTGTGGCTCAAATCATGAACTCCTTATTGCCAAATTCAGACTTAAATTGAAGAAAGTAGGGAAAACCACTAGACCATTCAATATGACCTAAATTAAATCTCTTACAGTTACACAGTGGAAGTGACAAATAGATTCAAGATAATAGATCTGATAGACAGAGTGCCTAAAGAACTATGGACGGAGGGTCATGATATTATACAAGAGGCAGTGATCAAGACCATCCCCAAGAAAAAGAAATGCAAAAAGACAAAATGGTTTTCTAAGAAGCCTTTAAAATAGTTGAGAAAAGAACTGAAAGGCAAAGGAGAACAGGAAAGATATATCCATTTGAATGCAGAATTCCAAAGAATACCAAGGAGAGATAAGAAAGCCTTACTCAGTGATCAATGCAAAGAAATAGAGGAAAACAATAGAATAGGAAAGAATAGAGATCTCTTCAAGAAAATTAGAGATACCAAGGGAACATTTCATGCAAAGATAGGCACAATAAAGGACAGAAATGGTATGGACCTAACAAAAGCAGAAGATATTATGAAGAGGTGGCAAGAATACACAGAAGAACTGTATAAAAAAGATCTTCATGACACAGATAATCACGATGGTGTTATCACTCACCTAGAGCCAGACATCCTGAAATGTGAAGTCAAGTGGGCCTTAGAAAGAAAGCATCACTATGAACAAAGCTAGTGGAGGTGATGGAATTCCAGTTGAGCTACTTCAGATCTTATAAGATGATGCTGTGAAAGTGCTACACTCAATATGCCAGCAAATTTGTAAAACTCAGCAGTGGCCACAGGACTGGAAAAGGTCAGTTTTCATTCCAATCCCAAAGAAAGGCAAAACCAAAGAATGTTCAAACTACTGCACAGTTGCACTCATCTCACACGCTAGCGAAGTAATACTCAAAATTCGCCAAGACAGGCTTCAACAGTACATGAACTGTGAAATTCCAGATGTTGAAGCTGGATTTAGAAAAGGCAGAGGAACCAGAGATCAAATTGCCAACATCCATTGGATCATAAAAAAAAAAAACCACAAAAAAACGACAGAGTTCCAAGAAAACATTTACTTCTGCTTTCTTGACTATGCCAAAGCCTTTGACTGTGTGAATCACAAAAAACTGTGGAAAATTCTTAAAGAGATGGGAATACCAGACCACCTGACCTGCCTCCTGAGAAATCCATATGCAGGTCAAGAAGCAACAGTTAAAACTGAATATGTAACAATAGACTGATTCCACATCGCGAAAGGACTACGTCAAGGCTCTATATTGTCACCCTGTTTATTTAACTTATAGACAGTATATATGTTAAATAAGTCATGAGAAATGCTGGACTGGATGAAGCACAAGCTGGAATCAAGATTGTAGGGAGAAATATCAATAACCTCAGATATGCATATAACACCACCCTTGGCCAAAAGCGAAGAAGAACTAAAGAGCATCTTGAGGAAAGTGAAAGAGGAGAGTGAAAAAGTTGGCTTAAAACTCAAAATTCAGAAAACTAAGATCATGGCATCTGATCCCATCACTTCATGGCAAATAGGTGGGGAAACATTGGAAACAGTGGCAGACTTTATTTTATGGGGCTCCAAAATCACTGGAGATGATGACTGCAGCCATGAAGTTAAAAGACACTTGCTTCTTAGAAGAAAAGTTATGAACATCCTAGACAGCATATTAAACAGCAGAGACATTACTTTTTCAATAAAGGTCCCTCTAGTCAAAGCTATGGTTTTTCCAGTAGTCATGTATGGATGTGAGAGTTGGACTATAAAGAAAGCTGAGCACCGAAGAATTGATACTTTTGAACTGTCGTTGGAGAAGACTCTTGAGAGTCCCTTGGACAGCAGGGAGATCCAGCCAGTCCATCCTAAAGGAAATCAGTCCTGAATATTCATTGGAAGGACTGATGATGAAGTGAAATTCCAATGCATTTGCCCCCCCTGATGCGGAGAACTAACTCATCTGAAAAGACCTTGATCCTGGGGATGATTGATTGAGGGAGGAGAAGGGGACGACAGAGGATGAGATGCTTGGATGGCATCACCGACTTGATGGACATGAGTTTGAGTAAGCTGTGGCAGTTGGTGATGGACAGGGAAGCCTGGCGTACTGCAGTCCGTGGGGTCGCAAAAACTCAGACACTACTGAGCAACTGAACTGAACTGATGAAAAAAATAATTAACATCCTCCGCAGTTTTGAAAATTGAAAAACAGAAAGTATTATCACTTTATCTCTTTAATTTTTAGTAAATATAAACTATTTTTATCCATTAGTATTCCTTTTTGTATGAGTTGCCTTTGCCTGTCCTTTGCCCATTTTCGTATCATGGAGGAATTCTCTGCAGAGGTTTATGCCATAGCATTCTGTTATCTTCAGAACTGTTATTTTCTCTCATCACACCATTTTTGCCTACAGCGAAAAGTTAATTAGTATTTATAGAATCATTGCTTTTCCTGAGATTAATTCATCTAATCTCATACTTTTATAGACTGCTAGTACATGATGTTTGGCTAGGACTTGAGTTTGAAACCAAGTTCAAATACCAAGTTAGCTGAAAGACCTTGGGCAAGTCATTTTATTCCTTAAGGTTTAATTTATTTTTCTGTAAAATGTGCAAAATAATTTTTACCTTATAACTTTGCTGTACATAGTACCAATATACTAAATACTCAGTGAAAATTTTGTTATTGTTCATACTGTTGTTGGTCTTGTTATTGTTAAATATGATGACACTGAGTTTTAAGAGAGCAATGTGATCTGTTAACTAATTTTCATCAGGGAGCTTCTTGAAGTTTTGTGAATCTTTTGTGCCTTATTCCTCTACTTTTTACAGGCAGCACCTAACTTCAAAGGCGGAATTCTAATAAAATAAAATTGGAGCAGATATTTTTAAAGGAGTGAACCTTCATATAATATCTCAGACTTTACTAAGTAAGGCAGCCATTTTGTGACTGTGTGTATAGTTGACTGGTATATAACTGTAACATCTTACAACCTAGCAGTTTCTGATTTTAAGAGGCTCAGGGGCACATGTAGAAATGTCAGTTTGACAGGCTTAGTGATAGCAAAACAAACACATGAACAAATAGAAAAGCAAACAAAACCCAGAATTCTAAGATTTAAGATGACTAGGACTTTGTTATTAACCAAAATGGAAAGGCTTCTTATTCCCCTGAGATGAAGAAAGAATAAACCAAATATATATTTGTGAGACTTATATAGCTCAAATTAATGTTCCTCCTAACCATTGTATCCTAGTTTTTATAAAAGCTTAGGGAGAGGATAGTGGCCAAATAGGAGATTTTAGTCCTTTAGGAGCTCACAATATAGTGAAAGTAGATTTTTAAGTGAAAGCACACAAATGAATAGAAATATAAAAGTAATCTGTTGTTGGTGCTAAGAAGTAAATCAATGAAGGGCTGAGGCAGAGGACCTGTAGAGAAGTGACCGTAGGTAGGAGTTCGGAAGGAATTGAGGGAAGGCCAGTGAGATCTCCCATAGGGCTCAGAAGCAGATAAACCAAATCTTACGTGGCCTCTGAGAAAGAAGAGCTGGATTTTACCTCAACTGCAACAGGGCAGTTGTGAAGGGCTTTGATCAGGGAATGACATCATATAGGGATATTTCAAGGGACATCATGACTATATTCAAGTAGCAAGATGAAAGAAGACTTGAGTAGAGTTATAGCTAGAGGCCTTCCCAAGGGAAAAGGGATTCCCTTAGTAGAAAAGTGTGAAGTTTAGCACTTTCCTAGTTTAGTCCTGAGTTATAAAAATTTGAACTAGATTATACATCTATAAGTCATATATACTAGATGAAATTATACTTTTTTTTCATGATAGGTAAAGATAGGTGTCGATAAGGAAAACAAAAAAATGAAGAGACTAGGAGAATGCAGAGAAAGAGCAGTCAAGGGCAAAATGAAGGGAACTTGTGAAATTCTATATAGCTGGAGAGTCCTAAAGTTAAAATAAAAATATGGAGAATTAAAAATAAAACAAATAAAATGAAAATTATCAATGAAGTAATCTGTAATCTATAGGAAAGTTGAAAGTGAATTTTGGTTGGTCTCAAATCAAAAGATGAAAAGCTAGGAATTTAGAATAGATAAGGTTATATTAATTACGTAAGTGATAATCCATAGAGGAGAAATTCTTCTTCAGTACCAAAAAAAATTGACTGTGCCACATATACATTTTTATTACCCTTTTGCCTCTAAATTAGGGGAGGGAAAGAAATGTACAGGTTTCTCTTTTGGTAAAGAATGGGAATCTGATTCCATGAACTGTAAGTACACTTGACTTCATAGAGCACCACTCTCAAGGGGACCACTACAGTGTCAAGCTTATGCGGGGTCCTTCAGAATTTACTTTGCCCCAGCATGACAGGTAGGAGAATAGGATTCTGTATTCTTGAATTAAGAGAAGATAAAGAGGCTGAGAGGGAGCTTCCCAGGTGGCACAATGGTAAAGAATCTGCCTACCACGGTAGGAGACAGTCTGGAAGATCCCCTGGTGTAGGAAATAGCAACCCACTCCAGTATTCTGGCCTGGAAAATTCCATGGACAGAAGAGCCTGGCAGGCTGTAGTCCATAGGGCTGCAAAGAGCTGGACACGACTGAGCACACACACAAAGAAGCAGAGAATGAAGCAAATGGTTACTGATTTGGTTCTAACTATTTTTTAAAGGACTTAGAAAAAAAAAATAAGTTGGAATTTGAGATTTGTTTCTAATTTATTTTTAATGTTTAAACTTTAATTATAGAAATTTTAAAGTAAAGAGAAAGTAAATGGACTAGTGTGTGTGTGTGTGTGTGTGTGTGTGTGTGTGTTGTGCGGCCCCATGGATTGTAGTCTGCTGGGCTCTTCTGTCCATGGGATTCTCCAGGCAAGAATACTGGAGTGGGTTGCCATACCCTCCTCTAAGGGATCTTTCTGACCCAGAGATTGAACCTGTGCCTCTTGCATCTCCTGCATTGGCATGTGGGTTCTTTACCACTAGTACCACCTGGGAAGCCCATTTAGCCATCACCTATTTCTATTAATTGTCAACATTCTGCCACTCTTATCATCTACACCTCTGCCCACTTTCCATACCATATTGATTGCTATTACTTTTTGCAGTTTGAGAGTTTTCAATGTGTTTTTATGTTTTATGAAATGTTGATTCTTAATAAGGGGATATTATTATTATAATTAGCAGATATTATCCAACATTTTTATGGCCAATAATAACTTGATAGGTTTGGTAGCAATCGAGGCAAGCAGAAAAAATCATTTTTATCTTGCTTGTGTTTTGTCCTGGCTAAACTTGGTGATTAAATGGTTTGTATCTCTAGGAAGTGTCCTGGAATAGGAGAGTTTAAAGATCAGACTTCTAGCCCTGTGCTCTTCAACTAACTGTCCTTGTGACCTTAACTGCTCTGGACACAGTTTTCTCATTTTTAACTTGAGACCACTGAATGAACCTCCAAAGTGGGTTCTTACTCCCAAGTAGTTTATACATATTTTTCTTCACCAAGCAATGGCCTTCATACTCCTAATTATCTATCTGGAGCATAATTCACAGTTTCCATTCTTTGTTCCATCAAATGCAATTCAATTCAAGAAATACTTATGGAGGATTATGTGCCAGGCACAGTTCTTGGTACTAAAGATAGAGAAGTGAGAAAAACTGACTCAAATCCCTGCCTTACCAAGCTTACATTCTAATGAGGTGTCATGGAATTTAAAAAAAAAATAATTGAAATACATAATAGTAAGCAATATGTTAGATACTGATAAGTGCTAAAAAAATAAAAGACAAAGGAAAGTGTGATGTATATATGGGGGGAGGAGTGGGGAGAAGTAAGGGTACAAGTTGAGATGGGATGAAATTTAGGCAGGATGGTCAAGAAGGGTCTCAGTTTAGAAGTTAAATTTGGAATCAAGATCTGAAAAGAATGGGGAAGCTAGCCATGTGTCTATCTAGGGGAAGAGCTTTCCAGGCAGAGGGGACATTAATTGCAAAAGTCTCATGTCAGAGTCTGCCTGCTGGTTTGGGTTTTTTTTTTTTTTTTTTTCTTAATTTTTATTTTTGGCTGTGCTGGATCTTCATTGCTGTGCACAGGCTTTCTCTAGTTGCAGAAGAAAGGAGCTACTCTGTAGTTGCCCTGCAAATGCTTCTCATTCTCGTGGGCAGATTCTCATTCTCTCAGGCTCTAGGGCCCAGGCTCAGGAGTTGTGGTTCTTGGGCCCTGAGGCATGTGGAATCTTCCTGGAGGAGGGATTGAATCTGTGTGTCTTCTGCACTGCCAAGCAGACTCATAACCACTGGACCACCAATGAAGTCCCTGCTGTTTTAAGAGGACTATAAAGAGGTGAGTGTGGCCAGAACTCAGTGCACAGTGAGAGGGAAGGCATTGGAAGTGGCCTGCAAGTTGTCAAGGGCCTCATAAATCGTATTATGACATCAGATTTTACTCTGAATCAGATGGAACATCTTTGAGGTTAAAACTCACTGAAAGGATCTAATTTCTGTTTTAACAAGGTCCAGAAATGAGGAGACCAGTTAAGCACTGCCATAATCTAGATTAGACATGATAGTAGCCTATTGGTAGTGAGAGTAGTGAAAAAAGATTAGACTCTATTTTAAAGGTAGGGCTGACAGGATTTGCTGACAGATTGGCTCTGGGGAGTGAAAGACAGAGGAGGCAAGGGCGATGCCAAAGTTTTTATTTGTTTGGTTTTTCCCAGGGTGCCTGAAAGCATTGAGCTGCTTTTAACAGAGAGAGGAGAGGCTGGCGGGGTGTTTGCAGGTGTAATAGCACTTAACTACCACCTCTAATACATATGTAATCCATAAATGTCCAGTAGACCCTTCTCGGTCTCTCTCCACCCGCCTCACTATTTCTCTGCTTCACCATTTATTCTCTCACATTCTCAATGTGAACATATCTGTGATATAAAATATCAGGCAGGGAATTATGCCTAGGCACATTTTGCAAATAATTAAAAAGAAACTTTCCTTGTCCTTGCCTTCTAACATTACATCATATTGTATGACTTTTCAGATTTTCTCTTAAACTGCGTAAAGTTCAAAATTAGAATGAATCATAAAGAATATCTTGTCTACTTTTTTACTTTATAGATATGGGCACTTAGCTCAAATAAGCTAGGTGACTCACCTACGGGACAAGAAAGAGGAGAAATAAATAGCATGGCTTTCTCAAAAGCAAGGAATAAAGATATGACCATGAGAGGAGCAATTATGTGAGTAAATGACATAGTTTTAAATCCCAAAAAAGAAAACAAATGACAGAGTACAAACAAAACTGTTATATACTTGCCCAGAGAGGAAAAGTGAGTGGTATCAAAGTCGATTATTTTGACTTGATGGCAAAATAAGACAATTCATTGTGTAAAACTTTTGTTAAGAGCTTTTCAACTCAATAGTTAAAAAGAAAAAAGAAAACTAATTTGTGATTTCTTCTTTTTAAAACCTTTTAGGACTGTTCCAAATTTATAGAAACTAAAATAAAACACTCACACAACTTTTGGTCTTCTATCACCAATAGAAATGGTTTCTAAAAAAAAGTACCCATTTTATATTTTGTTTGCAAATTCAGACTTGCACAAACCTAATCAACTTTTAAACAAACTAACTTGGAGCAGAACAAAATTAAAAGCATTCCTTTTAGGTAGATTTTTATCTCATTTTAAAATATTTTAATTAATGTCATTTTGTTTGACTTTCTAAAGTTTAATGATAACTTCAAAAAGTATGTTGTAACAAAACTCAAGGGTGATAACTTTATTATCTCCTTGGTTAGTTTTAATTTTTATGTGCATTTTATGTTAATAAACATATAGATACAAATGTAAGTAAAGGGTTATGTAAATATTCCCCCCTTAAAAATGTAGATATATGCATATATATACATATATGAAGAAAAAGCCTGTTCATCTTAAGCCAGGAACCATGCATGCCTAGCTAGAACCTGCAGAGTGATGCAGAAAATAGTTCTTAGCTATTGCATTATTTAATGGTTAAAAAAAATAGTACAGAAGAAAATCTTGGTTTACACTTACCCTTTCTGAGTTTTATATGTCTTATCATATTTGCTTATAATGAGGAAATGAGATAATGCCTTTAAGAGCTCCCTGATACCCTATGACAACCCTATTATATTAGTTTAGTATGACCATTCAGAAAACAGCATCAAACTTATCTTTTCCCTGATGAGAAAAGACTATATCCTTGAGTCCATCAAAGAAGGAAAGAAGTGTTTCTGTGTTCTTTAAATAAAATCTGTGTCTCTATGCTTGACATTTTAAAGAAGTAGGCCACATCCTGTGTGCGAGAATAGAAATATGTTGCGTTTTTCTACTGTTCGTAAAATTAAATGCTATTTCACTACTGTAGTTATTTTACTGTTTATTAATGCACACAGTTGTTTATTGGTACAGCACTTCTTTCTAAAAGCCTGGGTCCTGGACTCAGCAACTTGTCGAGGTACGTGCCTGAAAAATAAAACTTTTTTAACCTGAGAGCCAGCAATTGACACTGTGGATTCACCCATTTTAATTCAGTTACATTTTATTGAATTCCAGTGGGGAAAGTCCACAGGGGGCAAAGCTCCAAAGCTCATATACAGTGGAACTTTCTTCCAAAACCACTGGAAACCAATTTAAAAAGTAGTTTCCAAAATAGCCCTGTAAATCATGGTACAGTTATAATGATGCTCTTTCACATCTTGCAAACACACATACAGTTTCAGAGGAACACATCAAACCATCTCCACGTCACATCAACATCCTTCAAAAACAAAGCCAACATGGCTTTATGTCATGAATCATTCCGGAAAACATAATTTTTCCTGCTGATGGCCATTTTAGGACACCCTTTAGATTTTATTTTAGCATTAAATTTTGTTTCATTATTAAAAGATACTTCAATCTTCATTCAGGTATGCACCTGTTTTTGTATAGTCATTATAATTGATCACCTTCCAAGTGTCCTTGTACATGACCAGACAGCCACTTGTTTACTATGACCTATTTATTTTACCTAAGGAATTTATGATGACTGTTCTTCACTCCTCCTACTCCAGCTGTCCTATTGGAAATGCTCACCTGCCGGCTAATACTGTTCTTAAGTTTGATGAACTTTAGCTTTGACTCAATTTGTGCTATTTTTAACTTCATTACATTTGAATTCTGTTTCTTAAGTTGACAATCTAAAATTTAAAGACCTTATAAATTTTTGAAAAATATGAATCATGCTTTGATTTTTTTCTTTCGCTTTCATTATTTATGAAGTTTTCTAAAACTTAGAACAGTGTGAAATTTTAAAAAATCATTTAGGAAGAAAGTTCAAGGGGTTACTCTAACTTAATTCTTTATTAGAAAGAAAAACAATGACTGAAGAGTGACATTTATATTTTGTTCTTAAAGATCAAGCCAAAAATTCTGCAGTCTCCAAAACACAGTTCCTTTCAGCCGTCTGTCCTGGTGCCTACCAAGCTAATAGAATATTCTTCCCATTGTTAATATCCTTTGCTTTAATATGGTCCTAAAGCATTGTTTCTTCTATTAATATTATTTCTTATTTCTTAATGTTTCTCAAAAACATTATTTCTTATTTCAACTTTTTATAGCATTTTTATTTACTGTTTTGTCTATCCTCAGATATAAGTATGTTGTTCTATAGGTAACAATTAAAATTTTAGGATTCTTTCCTCCCCTTTATCATAATTTTTAAAAAGGGAGTTGTTCCTCAATTTGGAACTCATTTTCCTCTAAGTAGCAGTGATGTGTTCAGCATTCTCCTTATTTTTCTTTTATTTAATAGGTGGGAAGAAATTTCTGCACATTTATATAATCAATACTTCAAGCATTTGTGCAAATTTTCTTATATAAAAATACTCTTCACATTTAACCCTCTGCTATATTCTTACTTCTGTCTCTCACAATTTTAAGAAATGAATAAGATGTAGTAAATTGTCTCAGCAATCAGAAATCATTCCTCAAACAGTCTATCCAAATATCATTTGTGAGGCATTCTACACAAATGACAACTCCTCTGCTTTCTCATGGAGCTCTGTAGACTATGCCTGCAATTTTCCTACAAGTTGTCAGGCACATTGCCTTTATCTCAGAGGAATTCAAGCAGTTATGGCACTTTAAGGTGAGGAATAAGGAATACAGGGCCATGGGATAGTTTTGTTCTTCCTTTCTGATCAGGTTTCCCTCATGGCCCTTCGCTGAGACAGTACTAACAAATACTGCTATTGTCACCTGCTGATTAACTGGAGGAAACATCACACATCTCACAAAACATCTTTTGAAGTATCCATTCAAAACTGATGCAAGAATCACCAACATACGGAAAGAAATAAGATGGTCAAGACTGGGAGCTTTGGGAGTTCCTGGTGGTCCAGTAGCTAAAATCCCAATGCAGATCTGGGTTCGATCCATAGTCAGGGGACTAGATACCATATGCTGCAACTTACAGTCACATGCCCCAACTAAAGATCCTGCATACCACAACTAAGGCCTGGCACAGCCAAATAAAGAAATAGATATTTTAAAAGATTGCGAGCTTGGGTTTTGTTTTCCCTCATTTGCTGATATTATTGACAGTTATATTTTGAAATTTAAAGATAAGACTAGTGATCTGCATAGTTGTCCAAAAGAGAAAATTAGCACATAATTGAAACATATGGTACTCATACTTACTTGAAAAGCATTTGCATAGATATTTCACCCTCTCATTTTGTTATGTTTTTAAGAAAATTAAACCAGCATATAAATTCAAGTTCATATATACATATGCACACACATGCACATGCAGTGATATGCTGGAGACAGACACACTGGCCTGAAAGAGCCATTTGTGTACATTTCTTCTCAACTCCAGCTCAGGGACTTTAAGTTGATAGCTTGAAATTGGCTATGGTGGCCTGTTTACTCCACAAAAATTGGCCAATGCTACAAATTAGTTTATTTTGAGGTTTTAGTAGAGCCAATTGTTAAACATTAAACAGCATATCACTGCCATAACCGGGCATGCTTTCCTCAAATTTCCATGACTGTTTCAGGATTCTTCTCATTTATCTAAAATATCATTGCAGGGTCATTCAATGAAGGTTTAATTCCTATATAGATTTTGTCCCAGTTTCTGACCCTTGGGTGGCAACATGCACCCACAGTACGTAAAGAAGTACCTCTGGCTTTGTATTGAAAGACGTTGTTAATCCCTGGTCTATCTTTTTGCCTCTTTGACCTTGAGAAAGTCACGTAAACTCATTGAGCCAAAAATTCTTCCTCTTTAAAATGGGGATAATATACTACCACAGAGTAAGTGAGCTGAGGTTGGTAAAACATGCAGCCATGTCTGACAAAAGAGTCAGGCTGAGTCAGTGGGAGCCAACCCCACTTAGTGTCAATGTTGGAGGGTCTTCAAGATATGTTTTACTTCTTAATGGCCTGAAACCAAAAATCTATGAGTTGAATGAGGTCTTGGGAAAAGACTTGATAGAGAGGTCTTTTCATAGAGAAAATCATTAACATTAAGCAAGTTACCCAAGGTCAGGTCTCCTGAACCCTAATAAAGTTCACTCAAATTCTCTCTACTCTCCTATAGTACCATCTCCTGGCTTCCGGGTAGGTCCTGTAGCTATTTCTTCTCTCAATTCCCTCTCTTCTATCCTTCTCTTCTTTCTTTACTTTTCTCCTTATTTTTTCAATTCAGTTTAATTTCATTTTGGTTTTATTGTTGTTCTGATGCCTTAGGGAAAGTAGATTACTTGACTAAAATTTAGACCCTCTGTGAAAGCACACTTTACTTGAACAGTGAAACCATTTATGCTGAAAAACACTAAAGGCAAATGTCAGGTGAACAAAAGAGATGTGAGTAGATCAGATGACCCATGGAAGATGACCCATGGAAAAAAGGAGCTATTTAGTAGGTGACTGACTCCTTAGGAACAGCAAAAAGGAAAATCCTATTTCCTGAGAGTCTATTATATTCCAGATGCTATGCTAGCAGTTCCTTGATTTGATTCACTTTTAGATATTGTATTCTCTATTTTACAGAATGAAAGAAATAATACTCAGGGATATTAAGCTATCTCGGCCAAAGTCACACAATCAGTTCAAGGTGGCATTATAATTCGAAACCAAGGTGCCCATCCAATGCCATTTTTTCCAAAATTAATTTGCAAAGTCAGAGTATTTAGCTCCCACTATATTCATTTTTCTTCATGATTTGAAACTGGGCTTTGTAAGAAATATACCCTGTTGAGTTCTATCTATTTAAATAAACATGGTTTAGAATCTGTGGGAATTACTTTTTAGTTTCTATTTCCAAGGAATGTCTTCCTTTTAAGAGATTATACAAACCATCCAAGTCACTAAGACCACAAGTATCCTTACTTCAAGTAACACATACAAATGTACACAGTGTATTCTCCTGAATTTTGGTTTTGCTATGAGATAAAAATCAAAATCAGAAAATACTCTGACAGCAATAGAGAAAGTGCCACTTAGTGATTTAAAGGTCAGATAAAGGAAAGTTGGAAGGCACTGATGACAAATTGCACCTACTTTACAGTATTGTCCAGACTCAATCCAGGCAAAGTTGGTCTTATAGAGCAGGTAACCCATATACACCCCGATTCAAGTCCATCTGGAAGAGTTCACATGGTAAAGTAGATGAAAGATTTTGGAAAACCGTGAGCTTCTGAAGAAAATAAAAGATCACAATGCAGCCTGGTTTTCAGAAGTCAGCAGTGGGATGACTCATTATGAGATCAGAAATGAGATTCATAAAGGACAGCTGTCAACAATGGAATTTATTTGTTCCTCCTTGGTACAGAAAGCACTTCACTTCTACTTGTGCTTTGGTCTCCTCAGTAATATGAAGCATATTTTTATATGCATTGCTAATGTATGATAAATTACCCTTAAAGGACTAGAAATCATCTAAGGAGGGCCATCCATGTGCTTGATCTGGTCCTGAGAATGGCTTATGGAGAGGAAAGATTAGTGAAGGGAAAAGCATGTTATATTCTTTTTTTACTTCATGTACTGAGGCATTTAAGTGTAAGTTTCTGTTTTGATTGAGACCTAGTGGAACATGATGGTATGTTTTACATCAGGGCAGTAGGCTCAGAATATATACTGTCATGAGCTGAAAACCAATAAAAAATACTGTAACAATCATAAAGGAAGCTATCATGTATTGTGTAATTATTTAGAGCAGTGCTTGGTACATGGTAAATATCAGAGATGGTGATGAGTAGGAAGATGATGATTGTGATGGTGATGGCAGTAATGGTAGTGTTTATGATGTGATGGTGTTGATGATGTTGGTGATGAAAATGGTAATGGAAATGGTGTGCTATGTATTATGTTTAGCACTTTATTGCATTATGTCATTAGATGATTGAGAATTCTATGCAACAGATAGAATTCTGTTTTACAAATGAGTAACTTATCTAGTACCACACAGCTGGGAAATAGTGAAATCAGGGTCTCTAAAATCCTGTGTCTTTGTCACACTTCTATATTTAAAGGCCATTCTTAAAGCACCTGCTTTGGCTGGATAGTCAAGGCTAAAGAAAAACTCAAAGCAGAAATTTTCTGCTTCTTGCTTTTCTTCTCTCAGAATGGGATAATGAAACTTCAACCGTTGCCTGTGATAATTATGCATGCATGCACATACATATTACTGTCTTCAAGTAGAATAGGATACTTTTTACAGTGACTGAAAATGCATTAATTTGGCATAAACAGTCAAAAAGAGATAAGTTGTTTTTGATGAAAATTGCCATGCAGCCTATGAAGCAAGGAGAAAAAGTTCCCAGAGATTTTGCTCTGCAAACCCAAAGTAGTCTGCATGCACACCCAATAAACAACAGGGTAAAGCATCAATCATTTAGTCCACACTCACACAAACCTTAAAAAGTAGGATCTTTTCCTATGAAAATCTTCTTGATGTTATGTTTGCCTATAGTTTGCAAATGAGATAATCATAATTCTTGTGTAGAATTTTCGCCACTGTAAGAGATCTATTTATTTGATTTTGAAGCATAATACCATATCTACACTAAACATGCACTTAACTGACAAGTACATTGCACACTTAAAAGAAATTTAGTTTCCTAATAAACATATCTCTGATGTAAGGAAATGTTCCATGGAGATATAGGAAATATTTATTTAGGAAAAGGAGTAGTTTTTTCATAGAGCAGGCATAATTGGTTTTTAAGAAAAAATAGTATTTATTGTATTGCTAAAATAAAAGTGCTGCTTTTAAAAAGTTGTGTAATTTCTATTCTCTACCTGCTAGGAGCCATCACAAATGTCTCAAGAGACTGTACTTTTCAGATCTAATAATAAAGCCATATATGTAGTTCATGATTAGTTAAGTACTAGTTGGTGCAGCTTTCTAATTTTATCAAATAGACTGTAGTTCTGTAGACTAGAATGAAAGCTACTTAAACTACATTTAATAATACACAGAACCAGTGGTGCTTTTTCACCCCTAAAATCTCTAGATAAGAGGGAAAACTCATATGGGAATACATAGCAATTTTGCTTCTCATTTGCTAATAACAACAATAATGATAATAAAAATAATAATTAACATTTAGTGGGCTTTAGTTCCAGGCATTATCTTAAATACTTAAGAGGGATTCTCACTTAAGCTACAAGATGAAACTATGAGATAGGTGAGAAAGAGGAAGCACAGAGAGGCTAAATGACTTGCCTTTGGTTACACAGCTTAGAGCGGCAGAGAAAGGCTTTAAATCCAGAGCAAGTCCAACTTCTTCAGCCAATATACAAAAGAGCAGAAGCCAAAATAGTAATGCTATCTAAAATATAACCAACTGCCATCTTTTGAGTTCCAGATGCTCGGGAAGTAAAATACAATATGATATTAACCATGTAACATAGACCGACTTGGGTCCTAATCTAGAAACTGTCATTTGTTAGTCTTGTGATCTTTGGTGAAATTATTTAAGTCTCCAGACCACTTTCGTTAATGGTTAAGTGATTATAATAGTACCTCATGGAGTTATTCTGAGAAATTTAAAAAGCTAAATCCCGTGGAACTAACCTGAAAGTTGTGTATTAGTATGATTATTCCTGGTGCTGCTGTTTATAATATCATTAGACCATAAGTGTTAACCATACTAAAGAAGGGGTAGATTCTTATGCATGTTGTTAGCAGTGAGTACTTGAAGGAAAGATAAAGTGGAGATGGACAAAGGAAGGAGAATTCACTCTAGGAAGGGGAATCAAAGATGTAGATGTGAGAAAATTCCTAATGTCAGGAGAGATGATAAATAAGTTCAGCTGACAGGACAAAGGATTTAACAGAAGATAAAATAGGAATGGTACTGCATAGTCTATTGGATATAATGTTATATTTCAAAGTACAAAATAAATGCACTCATCATATTTGATTCTGATACTGTTCTCATCCTTTATGTAAAAAATATTTAAGTGTGAAAAAGCAGAAGTCTTTCTTTTGGGTTAATAATAATCCTGAGCGTATTAACTGTCTGTGTAACTATCCTTATATGTCTTGTCTCCTGGGACGTTTGTTAAAAATAGAGATTCCTGGCCTTCTCCTCTAAATTGAGAGTAGAATCCAGCAATCTATGTATTTACTATCACTGGCAGGTAATTCTTATCATTATAAAGTTTTGGAAACGCTACTATAATCCACCCCTAGCACTGCTGTCAAAACAATCTTTGCAAAACAAATAATTTACATCTCAGTTAAAGCAGCAATACTTGGGCAGAACATCCAAGATTGTTCACTGTCTGCTCATACCTACCTTTGAAATCACTCTCCCCCACGCATCCTGGAGTTTAGCCATACCCTGCTATACCATGTCTCTGTTTATTCATGTGTTTTGTGTCTCTTGGCTTGATATCCTCCTATCTTTGCTTTCTTATCTAGAGAACTGACACATTTTTAAAGGCTCAGTTTGAGTGTCACCCATCCTATTGTAACCATCATGCATCCTGCTAAGGAGAGTTTTGCCCCCTCTCCTGACCTCCATTACATTTTGCAAAAACATCCGTTGTACTTCAGTAGTATATGTGTTCAGGTTCTGAAAGGGCCTAGACTCTTGTATTTATCTTGTAGCTCCTCAGTGCTTAGAATAGGGCTTAGCACGAAGGAAATGCTCAATAAACACTGGTGGGATAAGTAAAGGTAGGAGTGAGTGTATATTCCACGCTCTGTCATTACTTCAGTCTGTTCCTTGAATAATTAAGACATTTTAGAAAGATGGCTGGGGTTAGTGCTGTAACATTTTCGCTAATTTACTGTCTTCTTCCCCCTAGCTTTGGCCTGCCGTTGATAAGCTTTAATAACCCTCCTTAAATCAATGTCTTTTGATTTTAATACTGAAAATATGCAGTCTAGATCCATGTTCATCACATGTCTATGTTAGCATAACATGGAGCTTTAAAGTTGCCATACATTAAAGTTTGGGTTAAAGGCCAAGGATTATCTGACATGGTCTTCCCTGGTGTCTCAGTGGTCAAAAAATCTGCCTGCAATGCAGGAGCCTCAGGAGATACAGATTCAGTCTCTGGGTTGAGAAAATCCCTGGAGTAGGGCATGGCAACCCACCTCAGTATTCAGGCCCACAGAAGCCCATGGACACAGGAGCCTGCCGGGCTACCGTCCATAGAGTCCCAAAGAGTTAGGCATAACTGAACCGATTTAGCATGCACATGAGCATTATCTGACATAACATGTCTTTCCCACTTTCTCTTTCATTGACTACCTTTTGCACATCCAGGGAAAATGATGTGACACCACAGCCAAAAGAATAAAGACCAGGAGATGAGGTGGAGGGGGAAAAAATGGATAAATGTAAAATGAAGTTATCTAGTATAAAAGGGAAAAATAAAGGTGAAAGAGCACCTAGTTTGGTTATAAGGGACTGTAAAATGAAATATTTTATGTTTTCATCCTACAAAAATGTAGGTCTTCCTAAATTTGCCTAAGCCTGCTTACTTTTCTAAGAGAAGATTTTTTTTTTTTTTGTCCAATGTTTTGGTGTCAATTTTGGTAACACACAGTGAAGCTAAATTTTCTGTCAGCATATAATTTATTTTAAAACCCTAAGTAGAATCTTTTCCATGCAAGATAAAGCTTTTAAGATACAAAACAGGCAAGAACAGTGAATACCTGGTCTTCATATCTATTGCTGATTGGTGTTTATGGAGGGGACAGGGTGTATTTCAGTCCCGGCAGTAAATGCAGCCCTCCACTGACATCACTCTGGAGAGAATGAGAGGCTGTTTGTGTAAGGGTTCAAAATGTTATCTTTTGAGGCAGGGATAATGTTATTCTATGTCAGCTTTTCCCTTGTTTTCTTTTTTTGCTGAGGCATCAGTATCACCATGCTTTTGAAATTAAGAATCTATGCATGGAACATCAAAGGCCGAATAAGAGATTCTTCTTCTGATACTTGTTCTCATCAGACTTGTTGATTCTCCTTCTAATTACTTGTCTTTAGTTTTATAAATTACTTTTTATCTAGAGTTCTCAAAATAGATTATTTAGAGATTATCTCATTTTTCTTTTCAATGTTTCTAAGAGCAGAATGCATAGTAAAGATGGGAGAGATATTCTTCATTGGATGTCAGAAACTTTGGAATAGGAAGCTAGGTGGTAGCAAATGTACTCTTCAGGGTCTAGGTCTGTAGATCATAAAATCATTTTTAACACAGTACAAGGTTAGCACAAGCTTTTCCGGTTGTTTCTCTGTTTGTGCCCTGAACTACTGCTATATCTACCTGGACATCCTCCTCTGTCAGGCCTGCTTGACTGACAGGAAGGGGAGATGCTGCATTTAGTACATTTATTTTCTATATTCAGACAAAAACATTGAAATAGAAAAGGAAAAAAGGTATTTGCCTAAAAGCAGAAATTATTCATTATTGAATCTAGATTCTCCAATAGGAAACTATTGATTTGTATCCATACTGTCTGCTCTAGTTTTGTCACTTAGTTTTTACTTTCACATTGTTAGTATTGTTATATTTTGTCTTTCATGATAGTCCTTTGAGATAAGCTGAAGTAGATGTCAAAGAAAAGGCCAATTAGAAAGAGTGTGTAAATAGTAAAATGACTGATTCTTTGACCCTCCTAAGAAAAAGAGTCTTGCTTACAAGTTTAAAAGAATTGTTCAGCTGGATGATTCTGAAAGTATGCAGCCTTGTTATTAACACTGAAAAGTTTAATTACATTTCATTATACTATACTAGCTTCTCTTAATTGCTAAAAAGGGACTATGAAAGCAAAAACAAAAATGCCTAATCTCTGGAAGCTAGATTTTCCTCTCTGCTTTGTAACGTAAATGTGCCTGTGTATATATTAAAATTCATATATGGTGACTTGGCATTTCTCATAATGTCAGAATAATTCAGAGATCTGACTGCATTTGCCTTATCTCAATTTCCCACAAAATTGAGTTCAAACATAATAAGTTTGAAATGGCACCCTATCAACAAAGGCACACGCCAGGTATTCTTCCAACAGAGTGTGTTTTACCTGTCATTGGAGTCAAAGCTTAAAAATCAATTTTGAGGCGGGGGGGGGGGGGAGCTGGCTTTGAGGAAACAATACAATATGCTGTAATTAAAATAGGTGCAAAGCCATTTCTAAGTGGGTACAGATGTGTGTAAAACAAACACATGATTTCTTCCATTCCTTGTCGTGCAGATAGAGTGTCTTTTGTTCCAGCATGTGTATTTTCCTGTGTTTTTACAAAGAAAGCATTGCCTGTGCTTTCTGTGATAGCAGACTTGTATGCCAGTTTGTCATTGTGCACTGGTCAAGAATCTGCTCTATTCTGAAGTAAACTGCCCAGAGGTATTAGTCAAGAAGCTGGAGGAGGGTGGGTAGTGGAGAGAGCTGGTTTCTTTCTTTCTCTCTCTCTCTCTCTTTTTTTTTTTTTTTTTTGACGATTAGATCAGAAGTGTCTAATTCACATGATTTTAAGAGGACATGGGGGAAGGCATTTAGTTTTGAATAGGATGCAGATCCGTGCCATGCAGTTACCAAAGAATTTATCAAGAAGATGCTCAGAACAGAGGAAATCTGATTTGTAATGGACTCTGAGAAAATGTTCCATGAGGGTGACTGGCTGGGTCGCTTTTGACCAAATTAAGATGCGCTCTGGCAGTGCACTAGCAGCTGTGAGCTGACATTTTCTTGTGAACCTAGTGAAAAATGGCTCCATATCTCTCCTCCCATCCTGAGGAGATGGTCTCTCTGAGTTGTCGAGCCTGTCCCCAACATGATTTGCTCTTACGGCTGTTTTCTGATAGGAACGGACTGGCTCATGGTTCCTTTTAGTTGCCTGCCTTGTTAAATCTTGGTGTGAATGGGGAGTGGGTGGTGACGGTTTTACTTCGAGTCCAAACTACCCAGCAAGGCTAGCAGAAGATGCCTTTCCAGATTTCCATTTTTAAAAGGGAGTAGATTTTATTTCTTTGGACACAATATACACTTTTTGTTGTTGTGAAGTGGGCTAGTCAACAATTTCGCTAAGAAAAGACGCCCACAAGGTGTGACACTTTACATATGGACTCTCCGCCCAGGAGGTGACAGGTAAAGACACAGGGCTACTTGTCTATCACCTGTCTCTGGAAAGATAAAGGTGCCCTTTGCTTTCTAACCATTTCCCTGTTTTTGAATTGGGATCTGTTATGCAAGGAGAAAGCTCGAGCCTTAGAGTTAGAAAGCGGGGAGGAAGTGTATTACAGCCCTGTACTCCACATGCACTTCTTGAGGGACCCTGGTTCTGATCTGGGAGTGGAGGTGGAGGTGCCACGGCAGCACTCTGCCCCTTCATTTAGGATTTGGTCTGTGGAAGCTCCAGTCCGCAGAGGCAGGAGGCGCTTTAGCTGAGAAGTGTATGTTTTACAGGCGGGCTGGTAAAGAGCATGTGCTATTTGGGGGTGTGTGAAATTGGTTGTTCTCTAATTTATAGCATTGTAAGATGCTTCTGTGAGTAGGTTCATGAGGAAGGGGTTGGGCTCTTCATGATTTATGCAAGAAGCACAGCACTGTCCACCAGAGAGGACAGCAGGAGAATGGAAAATTATGCAATAGTGTGTGCACTGTGCAGAAACAATAATTCTTTAAATTGTATGATAGTTCCCTAATTCCAGAAATTTGCAAGAATCACAAGGCTTCCTGAAAAATGCAATGGAGTCATTTCTACGTTGTGACATGTTAGACTTCTAGTATAATAATTTTAACAGCATTATGGGAATAGCTTCATAAGTACTTTAGATACTAAACCACTTGCTTCAATGAAGAGTATCTTTCTTAGGGTTTGCCTCTTGGACACTTGCATAGGATAGGGGTCACAGCACAGTTTTGTTTTTTGTTTTTAATACAGGTAGACAATTTGTGGTACATAGTATACTTTGGGGAAATTGATGCAATTATAGTTGAACAATGACCATAACAAGGATAATACAATGAAAACATGAATCTCAATATTCATGGGAGGATTAGCAGGGTCACTCTTAAATATTGTTAATGATTACAGGTGAAGGGGGTTTACTCTGAGAAATTTCAAATGTCTAGAATAAAAGAATCATGTTTGTAAAACTAAGGGCATAGCTCACCAGCTATTATAGAAGCTGAATGGTACTGATGTTTAAAGCAGATAATGCGTACATACAGAAGAATCATGAACCTAAGAAACTTTCCACTTATGTAATTTTGTTTTTTAAAAACAGCAAAATAACTATAAAATAGAAGCAGTTCATGAACAGCATCCATTAAGGAGGAGAAAATCTAGGACCAGCATGAGATTTTTGCAGTGAGATGTATGTGATGCCCCAGTGATTCTCAGAATACCAGTGAATTCTTAATGTGATCTAAAAAAGAAAAATCCTATGTTGAAATAAGTTTCAGCATGTCTGTATTTTAATACCTTCATGTTTAGAAAATAGAAAATTTCCTAAGATTGAAATTAGTCATTCATGTCGTAGCTGTGGCATAGAAAGGAAAAGTTGAGATGAAACAGTGAAATTTCAGACAAAGCTATTTTTATGAAATATTTTTGTACACAAAGCTTCTAACTTTCTGACAGTATCTTAAGAAGTAATGGCCTGATTTATAATGTCTATTTCTCTATTACTTTTAGAACTGTACTACCCTAAATTCCATTTCCACTTTTTGTTGAATGACAACATGATATTAAATAAGTAAGCGTGCAAAAAGAGCCTCTGAATTTAAAATATTCTAATTTTATGTTCAATTTTAGATATGTTTCTCCTCCAAGTCTGTCATATCTTCAGCTTTTGCTCTAAGTCACACAGTTTGTGGCAATCTCAGTTGTAAAGTCTTCAGTTTTTACTCTGAAGATAGCAGATTTTTCATATAAGTGGAAAAAATAAAACCATATTTCTATTTGACTGCATTAGGTGGTACCTTAAAAAAGGTTGGAATCTACTTATGATCTGAATTATCAGTTCAGGTGATTCATAGATACCAGAAGTTAAAGCAGCTACTGTATATTTCAAGGCTATCGAAACTTATAAAATATACTAAGTATACAATGTGGGGGTTAATTCTTTGCCTAGTTTTTATCTCAAGGGTGGCTTTCTGTCCTATAAGCATATTTTTCCAAAAGCAGTGCATTACTCTGTTTTCTCTCATAGATTCCCTATCCATTTTCCCAGTTCACACAAAGAATATATCTAATTTAATGAAGGAAATAATGATTTTAAAGATCTAATCAAGGCATTTGAAAATTTACTGTTCACTCTATAAGAGAGCACAGTCAAAATAGCCTTTTCTTTTTCTCATCAGTGAAGCAAATCAAACTTTGGAATCTTTAAGGAAACTAACTGACATATATTATGAAATAGGAAGCTCATTTGCCAGGCAGTCAGCCAATGGAGATGCGAGCTTAACTGATGACTTTAATTGAAGCACCGCAGATCAGGAAGTTCCCATATTAATAGGATCCCAGCTGAGATTCCAGAGTCAGCCACTCTGGAACTTGTTCATCTTTCTCTTCTCCCTAGGGCTGGCACTGGGAGAATAATACATTTAATGAAAAGAGATCACCTTGGCTATAAGATCATCTCTAATACAGAGCAGTGTTTGCAAGCATTTCAAGTATGTTTAATATTCTGTTAGCCTAAAATTTCTGTGATGTTTTCTATCCGATAACAGATTCCAGATGACTTGGGAAGTCACTCAAAGTTTTGTTGGAGTGATAGGTCTTGCCAGTTACTGCCCACAGACACACAAATCCAGCCCCATAGGAAAGACAGAGGGATGAGAGCCCTCTCTAGCCTACAGAGAGTACTGAGCTTCTGAGTCCTTTCATTCAAAGACAGCAAAAGCTCAAATGCCAAGCTAAGGAATTGCTGGCCAAGTGTTTAAGGATTCTCAGTCTTGAATTCACACAACTTTTTAAGAAGAGTTTTCCTTTGGTTCTTGGAAAGCTTCACATTTCCTCCTACCTCAGGGCCTTAGCACATGGTGTTTCTTCTGCCAGAATACACTTCTGAGCTCTTTTCTCTCTCTGACATTTAATTGGCTGTCTTTATCAAATGTGCTCAGAGCTCATTATTTTTCTTTATTATACAAAGAAGTTTTTTTGAACTATTAGTTGTATATTGAATCATTATTTGATTAACGCCTCTTTCTACCAGTAGTCAGGACCTTCTAAAGTCAGGTCTAAATTCATTTTGCTCACAGTAGAATTCCTTAGGTATTGTTTTCCCACATGTATGTGTGCACTAAACATTTGTTAAATGATTAAATGAATGAATATTAAGACACCAGTACTAGTGTATAGACACAGTGTGGCTTTGGTTCGACAAGGAACAAGTCACTTAATTATGTTAGCTAGTTTGGATGCCTTACAGGTGAACAGAACCGTAGTATTCCCAGTCTCCCTTCTGTCAGGCTTTTCTATTTGAGAAAGAACATATGAGTGCTATTACAAAATTTCAAAACGAACCTCACCTACCACAGGGTGTTCGTAGGTCCAGTCTTAGTCAAAATTGTGGTTTGTTGTCTTCTGTGTTACTCCTTCTAAAGCATCTTTTTTTCCCCCCAAATTTACTGATAGCATCCTTTGCTTCCAGGACCTTCCAGGTCTCATTTGACATAGACTATACCTTGCTAACTAAGCTGCTAATTAGCTTGTGAGCCGTGAAAGTTTTCCTGTGGTTTGAACTCTTCTAGTAGTGTTTGCATTTTAAACAAAGTTGTCATGAACTGATTAGTGCTCTGCTTATTGATATGAGGGACTGTAAAACAGAGTATAGTATGAAGCTTGCCTTTGGGGAGCTTCTTTTCAGCTTTGGAGCTAGGAAGACAAGAAAAGATTGGTGACTCTTTTAAGAGTCTATAATCAGTTTTGGTTGTGCAGATGTTAGTAAAACTGAAGCACATAGAAAAGTATTTGTAGAAATGGAACTTCAAGAGGACCTCTAATGATAGGTAATACCCAAATTATCAGAGAGGTAGGATAAGAAAATTGTAACATTTTAGGAAAAACTTGAATAAAAATGTTTAGAGGTATTTAGCACAAGGTGTGTTAAAGTCCTTATAGAGGATACTCCTCATGTCTGTTTTCCTGATCAAAGGCAAAAGTACCTTCTATTCAAGAATTCATCAAGCTTTCATGTACTGAAGCTATAATCTTGAGATCCTGAGCTTTGGGACTTATATACTGAATTTACTTCCCATTACATCTTGACGTACTCTTTCTGTCTCGGCATTTAAAAGTAATCTCAAAGAAGTTTTGTGTCAGAGGTGCTTTTAAAGATTCTTTTAGCAATATTGATTACTTTAATTGAGGTTTATTGAAAGTGCTCAGTATAGCTCTCTTGTGGTTCATGTTCTATAAATACATCATCATCTTATTGATATATAGTAGAGTTTTCACTTCATTGCAGTCAGCCTAACACCTTGTAGAATCCTTACATTTACACCAAACTGTAAAGAGAAAGCTTTCTTTTCCTCTGGTCTTCCACAGAACTGAAACCACAGAACTGAGTAAGAATCATTTTCAAGTGTGTTTTTAGTAGTGTAAGTCTGTTTCATTTGAAGGGTTCCTGTGGAAAATCCTGAAAAAGAATGAACATGCTAAGAATCCAGAAAACATCAAGATACATACACAAAAACACATGAGAGAATTAAAATTATGTGATTTTTGAAATAGGACAATTTTGAAATAACCTAAAACTAGTTTTCTCATGAATTTTTTGATATAAACAGTTTCCATTTTACTGATTGGATTTAGTTTAGATGCTGCTGCTGCTGCTGCTAAGTCGCTTCAGTCGTGGCCGACTCTGTGCGACCCCATAGACGGCAGCCCACCAGGCTCCGCCGTCCCTGGGATTCCCCAGGCAAGAATACTGGAGTGGGTTGCCATTTCCTTCTCCAGTACATGAAAGGGAAAAGTGAAAGTGAAGTCGCTCAGTTGTATAGCGACCCCATGAACTGCAGCCTACCAGGCTCCTCCGTCCACGGGATTTTCCAGGCAAGAGTACTGGAGTGGGGTGCCATTGCCTTCGAGTTTAGATGCAGGAATGGCTAAATCCTATGAGAAACCACTTGGTTTACTTTTGGGACTTTGGTTGTTTCGATGGAGACTGATTTTTTTAGTGTAATTCAGGATGTACATATGTTTAAAGAAAGGGGTGCTTTCAGTGACCCCTTCTCAGCCAGTGCTATAACATGCTTCATGAGTAAGACTTCACTTGTGGTCCTTCAGGTGCCTTCACTGATGCAAAAGAAAGAATATAAATCCTTCTTTTGAGATGTCATAGATTGCCCCTTCCACATACCCATGTGTGTTACTCTTTCAGTAGTCCTAGGTTAAAGTAACAGTTCAAAAATAATGAAATCTTTCTCTTCTCTTTTATTTCAAAAGAGAAAACATAAAAAAGAAGCTGGAATTGGCTAGTAGGTATATGAAGTTCTATTTTGTGTGGATCCCCAGGTTATGATATTTCATTCCTATTGTATGTACAAGTCTTCATATGGTGCTGCATATGGTAACTTCTATTTCCTAATATATAGTTGCTACCCGGAGAATCATGTCTTTCTTTTATTATTGGTGTATTAGAATTTAAGAAAGTGATAACTAGCTCCATTTATCTAATTTAGGTGATAAAGAGTAGTATTAAACTATTACTATATCTATCAATATTTCATATCCCCCAAACCTGAAAGAACACATTTAACTATGACTGATGAATGGCAGGCCTTTGATGAAGTTATCAATTGTTCATTTTCCACATTTCTTTCTTTCCAGTCTACAGAATTCTTTATATATGCATTTGCTTGAATCCTGACTTTGTCTCAAACTGGTCTTAACAAATATTAGTGCCAAACTTACCAAACCATATCACATTACTTTATGCCCATGGGATCTTTTTCTTTTCCCACTGTTAGGAGTGTTCTCTTACAAACAAACACTGATTATGGACACAGATTTATAATATGTTCCCTGATGTCTTGTCCCCTATTCGTGGGAAAACATGGTCAGTCCTCATGATCACACACACACGCACGCACATATACTCTACTTTTCTGTTAATGCTTCTGTTTCTTTCATCAGAATATACTCTCTGAAAACAGTTGGATATTTGATTATCTTCCTATTTCCATTGCCTAATAGAAGATGTAACATGCAATTAATGTATATTTTAGTTATGATTTAAAGAAGCTGATTCTCTTGTCCACATCACAGGAGTATAATGTGTGTTTATGAGATTAATTGGTTTAAAGTCTTCATTTGTTTTAATCATGTGTCTTTTTAGTCAGTTTTACTAAAGCTGAAGATAAATGCTAATCATACTAAAAATCACTAAATTGTTTTTCTAAGAAATTATGAAAATTAATAGTTAACTATGAACAATGAGAGATAGAATTAAAGGAAATTGTTCCAAGCAGTTTGATCTGTGAAAAATTAACTCTGGATAACATCTGGGAATAATGTTAATCTTGTTTGTCCAAAATAATGTAGAAACCTCTCCCTCAGTGCTCCCTTATACCCATCTACTATTACAATGAGGACAAACAAATGGCAACCCATTCTAGTATTCTTGCCTGGGAAACCCATGGACAGAGGAGCCTGGGGGGCTACAGTCCACGGGGTTGCAAGAGTCTGATACAACTTAGCAACTAAACCACCACCATTGCAATGAGCAGGCAAAGAAGAGATATCTTACCTTCGCATAGAGCTTTGCTGCTCTGAATGTGGTCCATAGAGCAGCTACCTTAGCATCACCTGGATGTTTGTTGAAGGAAGAATCTTGGACTTCACCCCAACCTATTGAATTAGAATGCACACATTTGAACAAGACCATAACAGGTTTAATTCTGCATTAATGTTTGAGAAGCACTAGTAAGAGAGAATCCTTTCATGAAGTTTTAGTCGATTTTTCAGCCTACAGCTGGTCTAGTAACTTGGGGACAAGTTGTAAATATGGAAGGTCATTTCTTTTCTCAAGCTTTGTAATGGAAGCAGTTCTCCCTCCAAGTTGCCCATCTGTATGTGTCCTAGAAAGAGAAGGAAATGAACCTTACTAGAAGCTAATATCTTTCTTCTTTTTCGCAAACCAACTTCTATTATGTACATTGGGAAAGCAATGAAGTGTAGCAGGAGACACTAGAATTGAATCTGGTCCCTGGCACATGTTTGCTGTATAAAGTTGGACAGCTTCCTTAAACTTTTTAACCTCATTTCCCTCTTCTGTAAAGTGGAAATTATAATACTTATTGGTAAGGTTGTTTTGGCATTAGAGATAAACATGAGGAATTATTTCCTATAGCACACTTGGCTCATGTTAAGCAATAAATAAACAGAAACTATAGTTGATGTTGCCTTACCTCACTTTCCTCATGGATCCTTGTTGACAGCAGAGATGTAATTTTCTTCTAATGCCATCTAGGCGTTTGCCTCAGGTGCCTTTTGGAAGTGGACACTGAGAATTCTATCTGGTTTGCCTTCCTGCTACTTGATTTCAAACAAACAAGCTAAAGAACTTTATGTGCTTCTCTCACATATACACTTACATATTGGAATAAAATATGCCTGGAGATACAAACAAAAAAAGAAACTCATATTCTCAATATCAATTCCTTCTTCTAATAAAGGGAATGTTGGTTACATCCCAATAATATTGTCAAGGAAGGTTAGTGTCAGAATTTACTAGGGAAAGGTAGACATTTCATTAGCTAAGATAGAGAAGGAATTTAGCATGAGAGCAGAAGAATTAAAATCTATTTACAGGCCTCTAATTCTGAGAACTACCATTACATGATAATTCTGTTTTTAATCTGGGTGGAAATTTTAATATTGAAGCTTCTATACCATTATTACACTCCATTACATTATAAGTTAACAATGTCTTAAGAATATTATATAATAAAAAAAAAGGACAGATTATAAAAGGCAAATTTTCACAGAGAAATTTCACAAAGAAATATTTTATTTTCTGAAGGACTTAACTTGAAAAAAAATTAAAAACTTAGAAAATGTGTGATAAAAATTCCACACAATAAACTTACACATTAAAGATGCTTAACCATTGACAATCTGAACATTATTTTATCATAGCAATATGAAAGAAAATAGTAGGGGTTTTTTTGTTGTTGTTAAATTAGCAATTTTGGTCACAACTTTATATTAGCATCATTCTTTCTTACAACTAGTGAGATTATCGCAATGTGGTATCCAAGTTTTCACATTAAAGTGAACATTGTCACATTAAATTTTAACAGTCACAACTGGAGAGAAAAACAAGGGACCCTAGTTAACTTTATTAACTTCTTTTGGTTACACAAACTTTAAAGATCTGATACAATGCATGTACCAACCATGCCCCGAAGAAGTTTATCTCGTTGTGACTTCATTAACTTCAGCTAGTTTTCTTGGTTTTAAATAAACTTTATACAGTCATTTTAGTGCTATATGTCTTTACCTAGAAATGAATACATGATTAAAAAATAAATCAAGCCATTTAGCTTCATATTTCTATAAATACAAAGATAATTTATATAGATAAATTTTAGAAGATCAAATTTAAAGGAAAGATAAAAGATATAACCTAAAAAATGACAGTCAAGTCTTGACAGAAGTGAGAGAGCTACCCATGAGGAAGTTGTTTAGTCGCTAAGTTGTGTCTGATTCTTTTGTGACCCGATGGATTGTAGCCTGCCAGGCTACTCTGTCCATGGGACTTCCCAGGCAAGAATACTGGAGTAGGTTGCCATTACATTTTGCAGGGGATTTTCTGACCCAGGGATCAAACCCGCATCTGCTGCATTGGCAGGCAAGTTCTTTACCGCTAAGTAACCTAGAAAGACATAAAGACCATGGTTTGCAACATAAGTTTGAGGGCTTATTACTTATGCAAGAGGATCAGTGAAGTAGGCAGCTGGATGTAGAGTCCTGGAATTCAGGAGTGAGGTCCCTGATGAAGTGTTCATTGTGTTTAACTGCTCATATGTGGAGGTTAAAGCCATGTGTCTAATGGAATCATTCAAGGACTGAGTATGAAATGAAGGAACATTTTCCTTATTGAGCACTGCGGTACATTTAATAGTTGGGGAGATAAAGGGGAATCAGCAAATGAAACCAAGAAGTCATGGAAAGACAGAAGGAAAAAAGACAGAATTGTTTCCTTTAAGCCGAGAGAAGCATTTCAGAGCATAATCAGCTGTGTCATATGCTGCTGATTTGTTATGGGAGATGAAGACTTCCTGATGTCCACAGGTTTTGGTAACATGAAGAGTTCAAGAGAAGAGAAAT
This sequence comes from Okapia johnstoni, assembly GCA_024291935.2. Classification (NCBI taxonomy): domain Eukaryota; kingdom Metazoa; phylum Chordata; class Mammalia; order Artiodactyla; family Giraffidae; genus Okapia; species Okapia johnstoni. The sequence continues at coordinate 70,911,719 of CM044312.1, read as the reverse complement.
GGAGATAGAGAATGCAGATGATTATTTTAAGTTTGTTTTGTTCTTCACTGTAAAAAGAAGATAAGAGACAGGACAGTTGCTAGGGGAAAAAGAAGGCTGTAAGTTGGATTTTTTAAGCTAAACAAAAAAATTTTAGCTTGTTCTAATTAAAAAGAATGATTCAATAGAGAGGAGGAAACTGACAGGTATATACATGTACAGAGAGAGGAGAATTTCAGTGTCTTTAAGTAGATGTTAGGTAGGGGATGAGATCCACAGCAAAAGAGGAGAGGATAGTCTTTTCAAGAGTGCAGCCTATCCATTCATATTAGTAGGAACAAATAGCACTTAAGGACAAAGAAGTATTTAGGTGGGAATCTGCTGGTGAGAATTTCTGAATGTTGGTGGGAAGATCTGCTGGTGAGAATTTCTAAATGTTCTCTTCTGATTTTAGCAACTTCTCAGTGAAGAAAAAAACAAGATTATAGTGGAGGAGGTATCAGAGATTTTGAGGAAAAATAAGAAGTCTGAAAGTCTAGAGTAGGAAAGGAGTGGTCTAGAGAAACATAAAGTGATAGATGGGTAGCATTAAGGTCCACTTGAAGTTAATAGTCAGTTTTCTGCAGACACATTGAGCAATACAGATAAGATGTGGAGAAGACAGAAAGTTGGATTTAATTAGGGTTGTGTGTATGATGAAGCAGGAGGCACAAGGAAGTCAAGGTGGTTGCATTAAAAGGACTATGCTGATAAATGAGAGAATTTAAGTTGGATAGAGAATGAAGTGGGATGAAGACTGTGAAATCTGAGTGAGATCAGAAGATGGAAGATTTCATTAGGCTTGAAGGGTTTTGAGTTGGTATTAGAGATGTGAGGAATCCCACTGTTGTCTGTTTAGAAGTATCTGATGTCACATTCTTCCATAATACACTCGGGGCAATGATGTTCCATTTAAGGTGTCTTTTTTAAAAAAATATTACCCTCATTTTGTGCAAACATGGCTGCCAAATGCATATATTACCCATTTTCACTAATTGGTCAATTCTCTAAACAACTGGCAAAAAGCAAGTACTGATGTTGCAGCTGCTGCTATGTTTCAAATTGCCTCAGGAGAGAAAAAACAACCAAAAATATTATATGAGATAATGATAGAATAAAAACTTGTTTACAGTGTGTAATTATGAATCCATATCATTGATACTGCCAGGCTGATGCTTGAGTTTACTTTTGTATTGATAGAAGCCCTGCAGCCTTTACAGTAATTATTGTGGGGAATAATTTATGCATATGTAAATGGATCCCATACTTGCATTCCAGCTTGGTTGGTGGAGCTCTGATCCTTCTGCCAGTCTTTTCCTGCAGGGATATTTGGGCTCTGTTTCTCATACTCTCCTTTGGCTAGGAAGCACATCCACCTGACAAATTTTTTTGGAGAAGTATTGTTCTCATGCCTGAAGCTAACTGTAAGTAACCACAGGCTCCTGGGTCCATATTCTTTCTTTAGAACCCTGGGGCATCTTGAGTTATATCAGTTATTTCTAAGACTTTTAAGATTGTGACATGGAATATCATGGTGCTTATGATAATAAACAAAATAAAAAGAATATTAAGAGAAATGTAGCCCTTTATTTTTGTAACAGTGACCTGTGTGTCTGCAAGCAGACCAGTTGAAATTGAGCTAAAATTTTAATATAGGCTGCTTAGTCAGATATCTTGATTTGTCATCCATGTAGAATTGTGACTGTATAGTGGAACAAGCCAGGATCTTGTGATGTTCACAGTGCAAGATTTTGGTTATAACTGAAAGCAACACTATTTTAACAATATGTAATCCCTGAATTTTTGCTAATGTCAAACTTGTTTGCTAAGCTGAAATGTAGTCCTGCTGCTGTTGCTGCTAAGTCGCTTCAGTCGTGTCCGACTCTGTGCGACCCCATAGACAGCAGCCCACCGGTTTCCCCGTCCCGGGGATTCTCTAGGCAAGAGTACTGGAGTGGGTTGCTATTTCCTTCTCCTATGCATGAAGGTGAAAAGTGAAAGTGAAGTCACTCAGTCGTGTTCGACTCTTCACGACCCCATGGACTGCCGCCTACCAGGCTCCTCCATCCATGGGATTTTCCAGGCAAGAGTACTGGAGTGGGTCGCCATTGCCTTCTCCTGTAGTCCTAGAAGGGAATACATACATTTGAATGATGACAGAAAGATTGGCCATTGAATAAAAAACACTTCAAATTTTACATCAAACTAGAGACCTTTGTATATGGTACTTATAGTCATTGCAGAACCAGGTATTAAAAGTTCCACAAAATGTATCATCAACTGATAACCTGAAATTATTTTATCAAATCAGCAGATTAATTTCTTTACACTATTTGTGGATCAGACCTTCAAAGATGTGTAGAAACACAAGTCTTTTGTCATGAAGATATGGAGATGCCCCAAAATTATGATTTTTGTCTTCACATATCCTGGGTACTTTTTGTATCTTCAATGAAATGTACATAACCATAGCCTGTAGACTCTGAAACATGCTTAAAAGTGACACCAAACAAACATTTTCATAGATTAAACTTTTCCATTAGAAATATAGTATATGTGAACCTATTCTTTTATATAAAGAACAGTTGAAATGCCCTAGTACATGTTTTTACAAAAAACACATGACACCAAATAATTTTCCAAAGCTGTCATGGTAGTTACCACCAAGGCCAGAACTAGAATCTACGACTCCTAACTTCTTGTTTAGTGTGCTTCTCCCAACACAATTACAGAAAGTTATTCTTGAGCTCAACATCATGTAGTGTCTCCTCTCTCTGATAGAATCATATCCTCTTAGAAAAGTGTATATTTAACCTCCAGTCTTCAAATACTCTGCTAACTTAAGTAAGAGGATTTTGAATATATTATAAATGATATTACCTTGGTCTCCAAAGGGTGAATTTCAGCATGTGTAAAAGCATATTAGGTGTCTTATAATACATTTTTCATAAAAGAGACCATCAATCGAGGTGCAAAAATGCATGTTAGAGCAACGAGGGGCATTACAGAAGGTAACTTGGTAACTCCAGTATAACTGGATGGATGTTGTCACTTCAGGTGAGCTTATGTGAAATATCAGGATATTTACCTTCATTCTGTGGTTTGTTTAAATTTGTTTTTCAAGAAGGAAAATGAATGTAGTGATGGAAGCTGACACAGGAAACAAAACTGGTTAGTTTTAAAGCTGTTTTAATCCACTTATTGACTGACTTAGAATTTATATTTAAACATTAGATCTAATTTTCCAATTAATTTCACAAAAGATATGCTTTCTATAATGATTGCCCAAGTGTGGTCTCTGTTTTGTGTCAAGAATATCTAATATGGTAATACTAACAAGTGATGCCCTTAAAACTAATGCTCGCTGCTAAATGTCACACCGTTTCACAGCCTCGACAAATCCTGAAGAGTGTGACGTGTACTACTCAAAATCATTTTACTTTAACATAGAAATGATCAACAGGTCCATGTAGTTCACAGTGGACATTTGAAATATAATTTGTTTTCTTTGGATTTATTATCAATAACTACTTGATTATTAATTTTCCATTTTATTTTCATATTTATCTGCCTATTTGCCATTCTGTGTGCTCTTCATTTCTTCCTAAATATCTAAGCTTCTGCCAGATATCAACTTTCTTTGACTGAAGAGCTTCCTTTACTGTTTCTTGTAGCATAGGTTTAGACACTATGGGTGATGGCTTTCTTTCATTTTTGCATGTTTAGGAATGTTTGTACTTGTTTTTCTTTCCGCAACCTTTCATTTTTAGCCTCCCTTTTTTTTTCTGATGAGAAGTTAAACTATCATTTTTAACATCATTCTCTTATGTATAATGTGTCATTTTTCTTTAGCTTCTTTCAAGACTTTCTCATAATCAAGGATTTCAAAAGTTTGAGTAATTTGATTTTTTTTAAATAATTTTATTTATTTTTGGCTGTTCTGCATCTTTATTGCTGTGCGGGTTTTTCTGTAGTTGCAGAGAGGAGGGGCAACTCTCTAGTTGTTGATGCGGGCTTCACAATGCTGTGGCTTCTCTCGTTGTGGAGTGCAGGCTGAAGAGCACAGGGTCAGTAGCTGTGGTGCACAGGCTTAGTTGCTCCTTGGCATGTGGGACCTTCCCAGATCAAGGATCCAACCTGTGTCTCCTACGTTGGCAGGATTCTTTACCACTGAGCCACCAGGAGAGCCCTGATAGATTTGAATTTTTTTTAAAGTGTTTTTGCAGTTTTCTGAGCTACTTGAATCTGTAAATTTGTATCCCTTATCAAATTTGAGAAACTTTAGGCCATTATTTTATTATTTTAAAATGTTTTTTCTGTCCCTTTCTTTCTTCTCCTCCTATGAATCTAATGATGCATATGTCATATCTTTCAATATTATCCCATAGGTCATAGAAGCTCAGTTTATTTAATATTTTTTTCGTGTGACTTCAAATTGAATACTTTCTGCCAATCTCACTTTAAGTTTACTATTTTTTTGTCTGTTATCTCTAATCTGCTATAAAATGCAGCCAGTGAATTTTTTCAGATATGGAATTTTTCACTTCTAGAATTTATTTTTTTGTTTCCACTCTGCTAAGATTTATCATCTGTTCACTTATCGAATTTATTGTTTTTACTTCTGCCTTTGAACATAATTATAATATCCACTTTAAAATAATTGTCAGTCAGTTCCATCATATGTGCTATCTTGTGGTGACTCTCATTGATTTCCTTTATTGTTGATTATGGGTGACATTTTTTTTTCCTTCATTTATCTGTTCTATCCTGCATATTGCTCTGCTTTCTGAAAAGTGCATTGTTATGCTTTTCTGGAAAGTGTTTATTTTTGTTTTAACAGGTGGTTAATCCTGCTGAAATTCCAAAATGTGATACATATTCAAAAACAGATATGTTCAAACTCTTATCTACAGTGGGTGACAGCTGAAATTTCTGTTTAGTCTTTTCAGCTTTGATCAGGCTTCTTGGACTCCACCCAGACATAGTTCAGAAATTAGCCAGATATTTGGGCAAAATTTGAAGCTTCCTTCTGTGATTCTGTCCTTCTGTGACTCTTTCCACATGAGAAAGATAAAAAGAGACCTTGACGGATGGGATCTAGCTTGAAACTAATAGGTAGCACTTTGTGTTGCTAGGAATTAGCCAAGTACTAAAAATAGGCTGGAGTATTCTACTGTAGAACATACAATAAAACAAAACTCAGAATACAAACACCAAGCAGGGAATTCTGTTACTATGATGAGTCCAGACAAAAATAAGATCACACTATAGTCATGTCTAGAAATAGACAAAATAGAAAAACTATCCAATCCACAAAAATGACTAAACTTGCCCTCTGTGGCAAATGTAATTGATTGCCACTTTTTTAACAGTCTCTAGATAAGAAATAATAAGAATTCCCTCCACTTTCTAACACTTTCTAAGAATCTCGAGCAAAAATCTGCTTTCTTGAACTGTTCACAAGAGAACATAAAAAAAGCACAAATTCTAGAATATATAAGATTCCCCCATGGTTTCCCTTGAGGTATGTTCTCCTTTCTGAGCCAATAAACCCAGCTTTGTTCACCTGGTCATCCTTGGTTGAAGGGAAATGACTCAGAATTTTCTCCTTTACTTCTCAGTGTCTATAGTAACCCCTAAATCTGACCTTTGATTTTTATAGCCATAACTCAAGAGAAATGGCCAACTTCTGGCCTATGCTATGTGTGTCTGCCCTGAGGCAAAACACAGTAAAAATATTGGGAAAATCATCTAGTATTATTCTCTTTTTCTATTTTCTGACTACTTTTGGTTTCTTCCCAGTGCCTTCACAAAATCGTTTATTATAGTTTGTCCAGAGTTTGTAGTTGTAATCTCCAGCAAGCTATTCTGATATGAATTACTTCTCCTTTATCGAAAGTAGAAATTTGTTTTTGTTGTTGCTGGAAAATATCACTCTGTGTCAGTAATCTGTTACTACACTGAACACTCTTTTGTGATATTACAACTTAGTAGGGTCCATCATACTGCACTGAAATGAGTAGGCATTAAGTTACTAAGCTAATATACTAATCTAAATTCTGAAATTTGGGAGAGCCATATACATTATTTAGTATGAGATTTGCTGAATTTTCACATTCTTATGTTGGATAGGAATCAAAAGACTTATCCAGCCTTATGAGTCCAAGAGTTTGTCCATTTCAAGATCTAATTTTAGAAATAATATAAAATTATCATGCATAGAGATCATTATAATAAATCTATTTATTGATCAGCAAATATGTTACTAGAAAGTAACATTGACAAGATTTGTAGCCTGTGCTTTTGAGAAGATAATTTGTCAGTGAAACAACAATACCTTGAAATAAACTTGATGTGGACATTAATTGTCTTAAAAATTTTCTGAAGCCTTTTTTTTAAATTAAAAATATCTTTTTTTTTTAATTCTTTTTTTTTTAATTGGAGGCTAATTACTTTACAATATTATAGTGGTTTTGCCATACATTGACAAGAATCAGCCATGGTTGTACATGTGTTCCTCACCCTGAACCCCTCTCCCACCTCCCTCCCCATCCCATCCCTCTGGGTCATCCCAGTGCACCAGCCCTGAGCACCCTATCTCATGCATCGAACCTGGCTGGACTGGTGATCTGTTTCACATATGATAATATACATGTTTCAATGCCATTCTCTCAAATCATCCCACCCTCGCCTTCTCCCACAGAGTCCAAAAGACTGTTCGATGCATCTGTGTCTCTTTTTGTGTCTCACATTTATGGTCATTGATACCATCTTTCTAAATTCCATATATATGCGTTAGTATACTGTATTGGTGTTTTTCTTTCTGACTTACTTCACTCTGTATAATAGGCTCCAGTTTCATCTACCTCATTAGAACTGACTCAAATGTATTTTTTTAATGGCTGAGTAATATTCCATTGTGTATATGTACCACAGATTTCTCATCCATTCATCTGCCGATGGACATCTAGGTTGCTTCCATGTCCTGGCTATTATAAACAGTGGTGTCATGAACATTGGGGTACACATGTCTTTTTCAATTCTGGTATCCTCTGTGTGTATGCCCAGCAGTGGGTTTGTTGGGTCATATGGCAGTTCTAGTTCCAGTTTTTTAAGGAATCTCCACACTGTTCTCCATAGTGGCTGTACTAGTTTGCATTCCCACCAACAGTGTAAGAGGGTTCCCTTTTCTCTACACCCTCTCCAGCATTTATTGTTTGCAGACTTTTGGATAGCAGCCATTCTGACTGGTGTGAGATGGTACCTCATTGTGGTTTTGATTTGCATTTCTCTAATAATGAGTGATGTTGAGCATCTTTTCATGTGTTTGTTAGCCATCTGTATGTCTTCTTTGGAGAAATGTCTGTTTAGTTCTTTGGCCCATTTTTTGATTGGGTCATTTATTTTTCTGGAATTGAGCTGCAGGAGTTTCTTGTATATTTTTGAGATTAATTCTTTGTCAGTTGAGAAGCCTTATTCTTAACTGTTATGTATCAGGGAATAAGTCATTGTCTTTATTTCTTATGGGAATCAAGTACATTCTTTAACTCTATCATTTAAAGTCCAATGTGTTTCTCCAATGGGATAGATTTGTCTGAGTTCTGTCTAGAGAGACAAATCTTTTAACATTATTTACTTTTAGAATCTTTCCTAGTATAATTTGTGAGTAACATGCATTGTTATTCATATAGAAAAAGCATGAGATTTAGAAATACTGCTGTGTCACTGGCCATTGGATTATATTGATGCATGATTAAAGTCAAAGGATTTATTATTTTTTATAGTATGTGTCATATGTCAGTGTTAAAATTTTTATAACTTCTTTTTGAAAGTGTGAATATTGCCTTTGTGTGTGTACCGTCTGCTCAGTCGCTCAGTCATGGCTGACTCTTTTGAGACCCCTTGAACTGTATAGCCTACTAGGCTCCTCTGTCCATGGAATTTTCCTGGCAAGAATACTGAAGAGGGTTGCAATTTCCTACTCTAGGGGATCTTCCCGATCCAGGGACTGAACCCTTGTCTCTTGCATCTCCTGAATTGGCAGGCAGATTCTTTACCTCTGTGCCACCTGGGAAACATTGTCTTTGGTAAGGGCCAAAATTTAGTACCACCCCTCCCCTTCAAAGTCAAACCCTCATCCCCAGTACTCTCACAGTCCTCTTAGCCTGCTCTATATTTTTTTCAAAGGACACATTCTGTTCTATTATACTACATATTTATAATGTAATTACTATACACACAAACACACATATAGTCTGTTATGTTTATGTGTATTGTCTGATTCTTTCTTCCAGAATGTAGGGTTCACAAGGTCAGGGATATCTGCTTGTCTGGTTCATTAGTTATCTTGTGAGACTAGGACAGTATTTGGCATGTAAAAGGTTACACACACACACACACATATATATATATAACTGAAAGGAAATAGTTTATATAGACCACTGGGTTATTAATAAAACTCCTTTACATCTTTATTTGGAAGAGGTAGTAGGAAGTGTCCCATTCCTCTTCCTCTCTTTTCCATTTAAAATATCTGCTACAGTCATCTACATAAAGCACAGTCCAGATCTTTTTTAATCTTCAAAATTGTTAACATCTCCCCAGTGTATATAAAATGAAATCCAAATTCCCTAGCTGGCATTTGAGGTCCTCTGTAGTCTATCCTTATTCTGCCAGCTTCATCAACCAACGCTCCCCTTCTGCTTCAGCTCTTCCAATGTGATCTTTGGGCTTGCTTTCTCATCACCTGGTTAAATATCTGTGCTGTGGCCTACCCTGATTATATCATTTAAAACAGGAACCAAATTCCCCTTCCTCCTTACTCAGACTTATTTTTCTGCATTGCACTTATCACCTTCCAATACATTGTATAATTTACCTACTCATCATATTTGTTTTCTGTTTCCATCCTAGAATATAAACTCCTTGAGGATAACAATTTGTGCCTATTGTGTCCTCTGTAATAACACCAGTTTTTAGAATAGTCCCCAGTCTCCACAGCTAGGTTATCTTTTTCCTTCAGTTAGATTTCCCTTCCCTGAAATCCATGTTTCTAATTTTAGTCTACCAAGGCCTTCCTTAAATGCCATTTCTTCTGAAAATCCCCAGTTCTCCTGAGCTCAGGTGAAGATAACCACTTGTCCTTGAATATTGGTAGCATTTAATCAGAAACCACTTTTATATCATTAGCAATATTTTATTGCTTGTATTTTGTTTGTTTGGTTTTTTTTATTATCTGTGGGTCTTATCTCTTCTACAACTGTTCCTTAGAAATAGGTTTCATCACTAATTCATCTGTACAAACTCAGTAGTACCTACTTTTGTGTATATCGTAAATGATTGATAAATATGGGTTGGGTAAATAGCTACATGCCTTTCCTTACTACATCACTTTCTATACAAGTATAAAAACGATATTTTGAATTATATAAAACCCCAGTGAAAAGGAATTTTGATTTTGAGCTTGATTATTTGTGGGGAAATAGAATTATGTCTTAAACTCAATGGACTGGAAATATCCAATAAGAAAAAAATGTATTTGATATATTTGATTTCATATTCAGAGCCTAGAATAAGTTCTATCATTGGCGTTTTCACTTCACAGTAATTTCCTTCTTTCAAAGCATTTGTGTTTTGCCAAATTAGTTTACTCGCAAACGAATTTCCTGTCAAGTAACCTGGAATAGTTCATAGTAGAATTAAGAAAAATATAATTAAAGACATAAGGAACATGGGGTCAATATCAAGCAACATATATTTAGATTTACTATCATTTGAGTGCTTTTCTCTTCCATACGGTGTCTTGGCATTAATCGGTTACTTTGTGTTAAATACAATTGGGAGGAATGCTAAGACAGGGCTGTAAAGATCATGGTACTGAGAGCAAACTTGAGGAGGGTATTTTCTTTCTTTTTTTGTTTTATTTTAATTCTGAATATCTAGACAAAAGCCTCTATCATTGGATTATATTGATTTCAAAGCTGTCTCTTAGTCATTTGCCTTATATCTGCTGTCAGTTAATTAAAATTTTTTTTTCTCCCTTTTATTTTGTATTAAAATTCCCTATTTTAAAAGTCAACATCCCTCACCTGTCACTATGGCCGTAAAGGAGGGATGATTTTCATACTTGTTTTTAGGGAAATATTTCCTCCTCCTCCTCTTCCCTTCGCTCCACCCTCTCTCTCCCCTATCCCAGCCCCTTCTCCTCCTCCTCCTTTCTTCTTACTCTCCTTCTTCAACCAAAGTAGGAGGTGGAGGAAAAGGGGGAGACAGAGGAATCAGCAGAGAAGGAGGAGGAGGAGGAAAATCTTCCTAAACCCTTGAGGCAAAAGTATTCTCAAAGTAATTGAAACTGGGGCTCACTCATGGAAAACAACTAGTATGTCCTATTTCCTTAAGCTAGTTAAAAGCTGATGTTAAAAGGAATTATAACTCTGATGGAATTATGCTCAAAGTCTTAAATGAATGTGTCTCAGAGAAATGATTGATATTGAGCACATATAGCACCATGAAATTCTCAAGTGTGCCAGTTGAGTAGCCATATGGTGGTATGCAGTAAAATGTACTTCCCAAACTTTTTATGTAAAAACTTATAGTCTTGGCTTACAGCAGGAGACTATTCCCTTCCCACCTGTTCCCATGTTGTTGAAAGCCTTTGGCGGGGAATCAGGCCCTGTGCTAACTTCCAGTGACACATATTCATACTTGCTTCCTTCAGCTCTGTGCTGAGCCTAATTCAGCCAGCACAGATGCAGCTATGCTTAGAGCAGACCCGACCTACTGGTGAGATCAAAGTTGGTATGGTGGGGAGATACTTTGTCAGGTAGAGCAGTACCTAGGATTGCAGACTCCTTGAGGACCAGTATTAGGGTACAAAACTAGATATCCCTAACTGTTCTTTATTTGAGAATTTTTTTTCTCTGGTTTAGTTCTCTATCCCTACTATTGCCTTGTTAATATACTCAGTTTTTAAGGATTTTTGTCACCTCATCTGATTGCTATAATGTCTGGCATAGAATGATATTCAGTATATATTTATTAGGTGTAAGAATAAACATGAATAAACAATTCAAAACTCATTTTCTATATGACCCCTTATCCTACTATTTTAGTTCCAAACTCAATATCTCATAGTAAAATGGTAATATTTTCAGATTTTTCCCATGCCTAAGGGAATCACTATATGAATTCTTAGTACTGAATCCTTTTAAAGAGAAGTCAGTAGTACCAGGTCAGGATTAGAAAGATAGCTTTTTGTTGTTGTTGCTTTCTTATCATTTTGCAGGTGGTATAGCCATGTACAAGCTGTTTTAGGAAAACATTTTAAGAAAACTGTTCAATTTGAACACAGTGACATTATCATCAGCCTGGTGCTGGCATGGCTGGCTGTGAGGCTTATGTGCACTTGGTATATTGCCTCTAATCTATCATTTGGACTCCCTTTTTGACATTTGGAATGCCTAAGAAATTGATTAGTGGTCTTTAAACCATAATGGCCAACAATGGCAAAATAAAACACAAGAATATATGGGTCTTATTTATTTTTTATTGTAATCAGGAAAAATTCAGTTGTTCCCTGCCAGATTACAGTTTATCCAATTGCATCTTCTCTTTCATTTCTTGGTGGAAGTGAAGAGAATTGGAGGTGGGTCAGGGAGTCCCAGAGAATTAATGTGCATTATATAAAATCAAGAAATCCTTCTACTAAATAAAAATCAAATATCTATATAGAATATTAAAACCTGTACTTTGGAACAACGTGCTTTAAAAACAAATTGAGGTGATAGTGGCATAAAAGAAAATCCAAATGCAAATGAGGAAAAGACAGCCATAAAATGTAGGTTGGTTGGCTGCAGTTCTGCCCATGAAGCACTAGCTGGCATTAGTGTGAAATTTAAATTCACTTCTGTGCTAGTGATTGCCTCTTTGGAACTCATTAAACATTCTTTGGCACCAAATTTTAGACTGAGTAAAGCCATAGAGCGTGATCCAGGCAGAAATTAACTAAGGGTCTAATATGCTCCTGTAACTGAGCTGCTGAGAAATTGATATTCTGTCCTGGAAGAAGATTCTCAGAAAGGGTGGAGCTTGGGGGAGGGAGCTTCTGAGTTTGATTCTCACAGCTGGATATGAAGCCAATAGCACTGTGTGACTTGACCTCATTAGAAATACTCCTCTTTGAGGTTGTATGCTAATCTTTTGGGCTTTGTCATTTCAGTTTCTGCTTGAGAGATGGCTCTTCAAAAACTTTAAGTGACAATGACAGTCTACAAAATTGCTCTTTGAGAACAATTAAATAAAATCAGGAGGCATATAATATTTTTAGCAGTGGGTAAAAGGGATCATTTAACTATGACAGAGAGAAACTCATAGTCTTCAAAGTTGTTTCGACAAATCTGATTGCTATGTGACAGTTTGGGGAAGACAGTTGGTTTCTACAGGCTAGCTGAGCCCAGATGGTATGTGGAGGAATTGCCGATTTAATGGATGTGAACTTAGGAGCTATAGGGAATTACTTCTGAAAAGAAAGCATCCAGTATTTTCTTTCTGTTCAACAGGTCTCTGCAGAAGATACACAATGAAAAATTTTTTTTAATAAATTTATTTATTTTAGTTGGGGGCTAATTACTTTACAATATTGTAGTGGTTTTTGCCATACATTGACATGAATCAGCCATGGGTTTACATGTGTTCCCCATCTTGAACCCTCCTCCCACCTCCCTCCCCATCCCATCCCTCTGGGTCATCCCAATGCCCCAGCCCTGAGCATTTGTCTCATGCATAGAACATGGAATGGTGTTCCGCTTCACATATGATAATATACATGTTTCAATGCTATTGTTCCAGAACGTCCCACCCTTACCTTCTTCCTCAGAGTCCACAAGACTGTTCTATGCATCTGTGTCTCTTATTCTGTCTCGCATATAGGGTTACCGTTGCCATCTTCCAAATTCCATATATATGCATTCGTATACGGTATTGGTGTTTTTCTTTCTGGCTCACTTCACTCTGTATAATGGGCTCCAGTTTCATCCACCTCATAGAACCGATTCAAATGTATTTTTTTAATGGCTGAGTAATATTCCATTGTGTATATGTACCACAGCTTCCTTATCCATTCGTCTGCCTATGGACATCTAGGTTGCTTCCATGTCCTGGCTATTGTAAACAGTGCTGCGATGAACATTGAGGTACACGCCGTCTCTTTCAATTCTGGTTTCCTCAGTGTGTATGCCCAGCAGTGGGATTGCTGGGTCATATGGCAGTTCTATTCCCAGTTTTTTAAGGAATCTCCACACTGTTCTCCATAGTGGCTGTACTAGTTTGCATTCCCCACCAACAGTGTAAGAGGGTTCCCTTTTCTCCACACCCTCTCCAGCATTTATTGCTTGTAGCAGACTTTTGGATAGCAGCCATTCTGACTGGTGTGTAATGGTATCTCATTGTGGTTTTGATTTGCATTTCTCTAATAATGAGTGATGTTGAGCATCTTTTCATGTGTTTGTTAGCCATCTGTATGTCCTCTTTGGAGAAATGTCTGTTTAGTTCTTTGGCCCATTTTTTGATTGGGTCGTTTATTTTTCTGGAATTGAGCTGCAGGAGTTGCTTGTATATTTTTGAGATTAATTGTTTGTCTGTTGCTTCGTTTGCTATTATTTTCTCCCATTCTGAAGGCTGTCTTTTCACCTTGCTCCTAGTTTCCTTTGTTGTGCAAAAGCTTTTAATTTTAATTAGGTCCCATTTGTTTATTTTTGCTTTTATTTCCAATATTCTGGGAGGTGGGTCATGGAGGATCCTGGTGTGATTTATGTCGGAGAGTATTTTGCCTATGTTTTTCTCTAGGAGTTTTATAGTTTCTGGTCTTACGTTTAGATCTTTAATCCATTTTGAGTTTATTTTTGTGTATGGTGTTAGGAAGTGTTCTAGTTTCATTCTTTTACAAGTGGTTGACCAGTTTTCCCAGCACTACTTGTTAAAGAGATTGTCTTTTCTCCATTGTATACTCTTGCCTCCTTTGTCGAAGATAAGGTGTCCATAGGTGCGTGGATTTATCTCTGGGCTTCTATTTTGTTCCATTGATCTATATTTCTATTTTTGCACCAGTACCACACTGTCTTGATGACTGTGGCTTTGTAGTAGAGCTTGAAGTCAGGCAGGTTGATTCCTCCAGTTCCATTCTTCTTTCTCAAGATTGCTTTGGCTATTCGAGGTTTCTTATATTTTCATGCAAATTACACATTGAAATTTATGTTAAACTACAGCACTACGGACTAATAAAGTAGGATAGGAGAGTAAAACAATATTTAAAAAAGAAGCCTAGAATATCAACTCTAAGGGTATCAGGGTAATGTTGTTAGACACTTCTTGAACTGAGGAAGTTAGAAAGTGGTCATTAATAATGAAACTAAGATAGATAGTATGAGATATCATCAATTAAATGGACACCTTGTTCTTATTACCTTTGTTCTGATTATGATTAACTACCAATTCTGAGCTGCTGCTGCTGCTGCTAAGTCGCTTCAGTCGTGTCCGACTCTGTGTGACCCCATAGAAGGCAGCCCACCAGGCTCCCCCGTCCCTGAGATTCTCCAGGCAAGAATACTGGAGTGGGTTGCCATTTCCTTCTCCAATACCAATTCTGAGTATTGATTCATTAATCCAAGTATACAAAATACTGAATGAGACACATTACCAAATCTTTTGGAAAGATAGTTTCTTTATATCAAGATCTGCTATATTTTAATTAATGAGAAACCTACACCTTAACAACTGTGATATGTAGAGGATATGTCAAGTTTCCAATAGTTGTGGTACAGAACAGGGAGAGTGGAGAATTGGGAACAGAAGACTGGCGTCATCTTGAAAGCCCACAGTTAGTCCTCTCCTCTCACCTTGCATCACTGGATCTTTTCACTAGCCTTCTGGGGAATGCATAGGCTTTTCTATCAAACAGGGAGAGGTTCAAATCTGAGCTCCAGAACTGAGCAGTCATGGAGATTTTGGAGTGGCCTGTACTCTACTTGAGCCTCTTTGTATTTGTATGCAAAATGAGACTGAAATAACTAATCAGGCTGTTATGCAGCATGCCAGAGGAAAAAGAGCATAAGGGTAAAGATCTGGAATCCGAGAGTCTGGGTTTAAATCTTGGCTCAACTGCGAACAAGTTAGTTGACTTTGTACCTCTTTCTCCCCTGGGTAAAGTGTGGACAATATAAGTATCTTACTCCTGAGTAGAAGTGATGATTAAATATGTTCAGTTCAGTTCAGTCATATCTGACTCTTTGCGACCCCATGAACTGCAGCAGGCCAGGCCTCCCTGTCCATCACCAACTCCCGGAGTTTACTCAAACTCATGTCCATTGAGTCGGTGATGCCATCCAAGCATCTCCTCCTCTCTCGTTCCCTTCTCCTCCTGCCTTCAATCTTTCCCAGCATCAAAGTCTTTTCAGATGAGTCAGCTCTTCACATCAGGTGGCCACAGTATTGGAGTTTCAGCTTCAACATCAGTCCTTCCAATGAACATTTAGGACTGATTTCCTTTAGGATGGACTGGTTGGATCTCCTTGCAGTCCAAGAGATCTTCACAACTCAGAGAATCATTATGGTGTGATCACTCACCTAGAGCCAGACATCCTGGAATGTGAAGTCAAGTGGGCCTTAGGAAGCATCACTACAAACAAAGCTAGTGGAGGTGATGGAATTCCAGTTGAGCTATTTCACATCCTAAAAGATGATGCTGTGAAAGTGCCGCACTCAATACGTCAGAAAATTTGGAAAACTCAGCAGTGGCCACAGGACTGGAAAAGGTCAGTTTTCATTCCAATCCCTAAGAAAGGCAATGCCAAAGAATGGTCAAACTACCGCACAACTGCACTCATCTCACACACTAGCAAAGTAATGCTCAAAATTCTCCAAGCCAGGCTTCAGCAATACATGAACCGTGTACTTCCAGATGTTCAAGCTGATTTTAGAAAAGGCAGAGGAACCAGAGATCAAATTGCCAACATCCGCTGGATCATTGAAAAAGCAAGAGAGTTCCAGAAAAACATCTATTTCTGCTTTATTGACTATGCCAAAGCCTTTGACTGTGTGGATCACAATAAACTGTGGGAAATTAAATATGTTAGTATATGTTAAATACCAGAGTGGCCCTGGTACATGGTAAGCTATTTTAGTTCTAATTATCAGTATGAAAAATGTCTGGGAAAAATGCTTAACAGGTTCTAAATTTGCAATAAGCAGAAGCTACGATTCTTTTCTAATAGTGGGAGATTTTTCCTATGATTTTATGTCTTTATTTTTGGCTGTGCTGGGTGTTTGTTGCTGCAAGGGCTTTTCTCTAGCTGCAACAAGTAGAGGTTGCTCTCTAGTTGTACTGTATGGACTCACTGCAGTAGCTTCTCGTTTCAGAGTACCAGCTCTAGAATGCACAGGCTTCAGTAGTTGTGGCATGAGGGCTCAGAAGTTGTGGCTTGTAGGCTTTAGAGCAGAGGCTCAGTAGTTGTGCCTCACAGGCTTAGTTGCTCCGCGGCATGTGGGATCTTCTCAGAACAGGGATTGAACCCGTGTCTCCTGCATTGGCTGGTGGATTCTTTACCACTGAGCCACCAGGGAAGCCCAGAAGGTACTATTATTACAGTTGTTTTAACTGTTAGTTTCTATCAAGAAGGACTAGGCCTATATCACTAAATTATTTTAATGTTTTAAAACCCTTTCACATCTAAATTTTAAAAAGTATAGGCACAGTCATTATGTCCTTGCAAAATACATACTAATACAAAATAAATTTTATCCATCAAGCATAAATTCACAATGAAAGGTTTTCTCCTTGCTTCATTAAATTAGACTCATGCAAAATTCCTAGTACTCATAATCTCATACAAATCAAAATTAAGAAAAATACAAGATTAATCTATGATAGGTGGAACCAGCAGGTAGTAAAGAAATATTTAATATTTATACATCTTAATTCATACTCTGGAAGATGAATCCACAAGATTAACAAGAGAATTTACAGATGACACTAAATTTGGGATACCTGGCAAGTGCCAATAAAAACAAAATACTTCAAGTGAATTACTGTGAAGTAAGAATAAAAAGAGGAGATAATACAATATTATTCAAGTAAAACTAAAATAAAAATATTGAATAAGAATGTGATTGCTATTCAAATAAGAGAAAAATTGATAGTGACTGACAATATTCTCCCTTTAAAAAACTGTCACAGAAGATAATTTGACTCATTTATAAAGAAATTCCATAGCAGATATGGGATATCATAGATTTTATAGTGTTGAAAACACAGCTTGATTACTGTATGTTTCCAATCATGTTAAAATATCCACATAAGGAAAAAAAAACATAAGAATATTAAGCTTTGATATTTCCTTCTTTCTTTTTATGTACAATAATTTTCTAATATTCCAAGTTAAGGAATGACCATTATCTTGAAACTGAAAAAGAAAAAAATAACACTAGTACACAAAGAGTAGATAGGTATGAAAGATTGTATAATCAATAAGGAACATGAAGGCTTCAGAGTTGCAGAAACTTTTCAGATGGAAGGACAAAAAAACAACTGAATGACCTGAAAATTCTTCCCTGAAATGCTTCATAGAAATGGAACTGTTCAGTGTGGAGACTAAAAATGGCAAGGCAGATATCTCTCACATTGTGTTTGAGAGGCTGATGTGTCTTTTGAAAGTTGAAATCAATTATTTACCTATGTTTTAAACATCTTTGGTAGAAGGCCATACCCATACATATGTGCCAGAAATACTCCTTCATTTGTTTATTCACCACACATGTATTAGTGCTTACTATGTGACAAGGTATTGTTAGGATTTATCACTGTGGTAGAAACACAAAGATAAATAACACACAGACCAATCTTCAAGAAAGTTACAGACTAGAGAGACAGATATGCAAAAATAAACAAAAAGATTATATTTTATCTTATAACTGGAGTAGTAAAAGTGCAAGATACCCTGCAGGCACAGAAAAGAAGAATAACCTTTTCTGAGAGTACCAGAGAAGACATCCAAAGAAGGTATTATTTGCTTCGAATCTTGAAGGATAACAAAAATTCTTATTCTGAGGTTTTGCATTTGTATTGTAGAATCCATTGCATGATTTAGCCAGATCATTTAGTGTTTGTGTAGTGCATTACAGATTGCACAGCACCTTCAGATGCCTTATCACAATAAAGTACATTTTAAAATGTAGTAATGTCCCTTTTTGTATTTTGGTTTCAAAATACAAATTGATTTTGTATTTCTTTGATTGGTTTTTAGTTCATTGATTTTATCTTTGTTTACAGTTACTAGATCTAATATTTTAGACATACATCTCAGTATTCTAGTAAAGGGATGTTCCAGGCACAAACAAGTCATCCCAAATCACACTGATTTAAAATAACAGTAGTCACTTAATTATTTCTCATGATTTTTGTGGATTAGGACTTTGACCCCCAGTTGCAGCAGTTGGGCAGTTGCAGCCATGTAATAACTGGAGCTAGAATAGCAGAGGGTTGGAGCAGCAGGTATCTGGTTGGGCATCTCAGTGTCTCTGTGTAGTGTTAGGGCTTCTCTATGTGGTTAAGCCATACAGGCTAGTTTGGGCTTCCTCATAGCATGGCCACCTGAAGACAATTAAGTTATTTACATGCTGGCTCAGGGTCCCATGCCCATGAAGTTGAATTGCTTTTTCCAACCTTTCCTTGGAAGTAACATTGCATCACTTGTCACAATCTGTTGGTTAAAAACAAGCTACAGACTTAAAGGAAAGGGTATTAAATGTAACCTCTTGATGAACTAGAGGCAAGATTTTAGAGGAACATCTGAAATGGGAGATTTTGTTTTGGACATCTTTGGAAAATGCAGTCTTTACATTTTTATTCAAGCTTTGAGTAAACAAATCATTCTTCTTTAAGAGAGATGGCATGGGATCTAATCAGAAAACAAACAGGGCAACGGATATTACTGAATTTTACTGAATGTTTATGAAATTGATTTTTTTTAAATTTCAGTACCTGACACTTTCTAATGAAACTGAAAACATGATAGGATAGATAAGAGGGATTTAATTTGGTAATGAGAAAGGACTTTCTGACAAAGCAAGCCATTGAACCTTGCAAAAGGTTATGATGGAAAACAAGAATCAATTTCTTTGAGGGTTTTACAAATCAATGATAGAGGAATTCCTTGGGGCTGCTTCTGTTAGCAGGGTCCCAGCTGGAGGAGAGAAATGGATTCAGTAACATTTTTAGACCTCTTTCAGTGCCATAATTCCTACATATTCATTGACAAATAAGAGAGAGACTATCTGGGTGACCTTAGAAAGGATTTTTGGTCAATGGAATGGATTGTTTAATTTATTTATTAATAACTTATTCATTTATTTTAAGCTCTCTGTCCCACAAAAAGCATTTCAGCTTCTTATATTTTTCATTAATGCAGTTACTGCAGATTGTTTTCTAGTCCTAATCATCATCCTTTGATCAGTAATCAGAAAGAAATTCTTTGTGATAAGGTAAATTTTTAAGTTTCTTGCTTGGCATGGCTGGCAAGATAGCTAACAAATTATAGGTAATATTTTTGTGTGTACGAGAGTGTTGGTGTCAATATGTATATATCATATAGAAAGCTTGAATGGTGCCAAGTATTGTGCTTTGTTTGACTTAATTCTGATTCTAAATGACTAATGTATAATTAGTATCCCTATTTTAGAGATAATGAGGATGAGGTACACAGATATTAACTAACTTTTCTGAGGTCAAGAAGCAAAGCTAAGATTCAAACCCAGTTCTGCTAACACTGAAAGTGAAAGTTGCTCAGTTGTGTCCAACTCTTTGCGACCCCATGGAATTCTCCAGGCCAGAATACACTGAAGCCTTACTAATTAACTAGGTACTGTGTGTATATATATATATATATATATATATATATATATATATATATATATATATATATATTTAATTATTGTATGGCAGTGAAATGGCCCTTTTCTAAATTTAGACAGTATTTACAAATCAGATCAATCTTCCCTGGTGGCTCAGATGGTAAAGAATCTGCCTGCAATACAGGAGACCAGGGTTTGATCCCTGGGTTGGGAAGATCCCCTGGAGAAAGGAATGGCAACCCAGTCCAGTATTTTTGCTGGAGAATTCCATGGACAGAGGAGCCTGGCAGGCTACAGTCTGTGGAATCGCAGAGAATCAGACACGACCGAGCAACTAACACACACACACACCCCCACAGAGACACAAAACAAATTAGATCACAATCTGGAATTTTTTAATCAAAGTTCCTCAATATCATTAACTTTTAGGCCAAATGCTTGTTTATCTGGTCTATAAATCCATTTATGATCTGTACCCCTCCCTTTTCTTAACTTATTTTCTATAAGAGGTCTCTGCTCTAGCCAAAATGGGGAGCTCCTATAACCTTGTGAATACTGCTTCTTTTACCTGAGATTGTCACCCTACTCGCATCAGAATCTTCCTATTTTTCTAATCAATTCAGAAGCTTATTGTCACCCTACTTGCATCAGAATCTTCCTATTTTTCTAATCAATTCAGAAGCTTCCTCTTCCATAAAACCTCTTGCTGCTGCTGCTGCTGCTGCTAAGTCGCTTCAGTCGTGTCCGACTCTGTGTGACCCCATAGACGGCAGCCTACCCAGGCTCCGCTGTCCCTGGGATTCTCCAGGCAAGAACACTGGAGTGGGTTGCCATTTCCTTCTCCAGTGCATGAAAGGGAAAAGTGAAAGTGAAGTCGCTCAGTCATGTCCGACTCTTAGCGACCCCGTGGTCTGTAGCCTACCCGGCTCCTCCATCCATGGGATTTTCCAGGCAAGAGTACTGGAGTGGGGTGCCATTGCCTTCTCCGATAAAACCTCTTAGATCACTTGAATTCTTAGAACTCTTACGAACTCTTACTTTCTCAATGAAAGTATTATAACTTGTGAAAATGACTTATAAAACAAGTCTTGTTATATTTACTATTTATATTTGTAGATTCACACACAGTCAAGTTAGAAATTCCTGCATGGAGATGGCTCCATTCCTTGCTTTTTTCTATCTTCAAACCTTGGCCCAGTATGCCACTGACTGTATTTTTTTCAGTGTTAGTTAAGTAGCCCAACAGCCTTTTAACTACTGAATTGAATAGTTGATGTCCTGTCTGAATTGAGCAGCAACAGTGCCTTTATTTCTATTTTCAAGACCTGAGTTTGAGAACAATATTCTCCTCAGGTTTCAAACATTGTGATAGTTGAGAGGTAGCTAACATATTTTGAAGGTTCTTTCTGTACTTGCTTTGACCATATTTTTCTTCATTGTACTTTTTAATAACTTTTGGATGCTCATTTTATCAAATAAAAGCATAGTTAAGTATACTTTGTTTAAAAATTAAGCAAAAAGAATCTAGCCTGATTTACTTAATTGATGGGTATCAGTGATGCTAAAATTCTGGGCCAAATTTCTGAGCATAATGTCTTAGAAACCAGCTCGTTTTACTCTTGTCTAAAGCTGGTCAGTCATCTCACATGCATATGCTGTTGTTTACATGAGGCAACCAAGCAGAGTAAAGGGTCTATGCTGATTTATAAGTACCATCATTTTTGTATATGATGGAAAAAAAATATATATACACACATTCATTGTTACTACTGAGGAAGCAAGATTAAGATGTCATCCATTTAGAATATTATTCATTTATAAAGAAGGAAATATTGCCATTTGCAGCAACATAGGTGAAACTAGAGAATAGCATACTAATGAAATAAGTCAGACAGACAAAGACAAATATTATGTGATATCACTTATATATGGAATTTAAAAAATAATACAAATGTATCTATATACAAAACCAAAATATACTCATAGACATAGAAAACAAATGTGATTACCAAAGGGGAAATGGAGGAGGGGATTGTAATCAAGAGTACAGGATTAACAGATACAAAACACTATATATAAAATAGATTAGCAGCAAAAATTTACTGTGTAACACAGGAAATGATATTCAATATCTTGTAATAACCTATAATGGAACATAACCTGAAAAAGTGTATGCATATATTCAGATATATCTGAATCACTTTGCTGTACACCTGAAACTAACACAATATTGTAAATCAACCATATTTCAGCAATAAATAAATAAATAATAATAAAATATCCATTTATTGATATTCTACTTTGTCTAAAATTTTATCTAAAGTTAAAAAAGATACATATGGTAAAAAGAAAAACACAAATTACCATTAAATGGTAAAGCTGAAGTGAGTCAATAATAATGATAAGGTTTTATATATTTATACATATATATACACACACACACATACATTCCAGAATATATATATATATATATATACACACATACATTCCAGAATATATATATATATATGTATATTCCAGAATATATATAGATATATATACATACATTCCAGAATAAAGCCAGTAATTTATGTACATGTTATGTTGTCATATCTTCTTACCAAGAGTGGGCTGCAATTAATTACTTTAATTACCAGCATGAAGAGGGAAACATGTTCACATTTATAGTTACTTTTGCTGAGTGGTAGGTGCCTAATAAATAAAAACAAAGCAGTTACTGAGGAGGTGGGCACATACTTAAAGCACTATGAAATCATTTTCCTGGATCTTCCAAAAGAGAACACTGTTTAAGCCCTAGGAATGATTCTTAGGAAATAATTATAAACCAACACAAGCTGCTTTAAACCAGAAAAATTTAAAGAATAGAGTTCATACTGTGTATGACAGATTACTGATTTTGCTTTTGTGCATGCTGTGCCAATGTCTCCTGCATAAGCAATTTGTGACCTCTCTGTCGATCTGCCTGATTTCACAGCTCTGTCTTTCTCTGGGAATCCCCCCAAATTTCTCATTTCATTGGTGAGATCATGTACACCTGGCTTTGTTATTGCTTTCACAGTGTCATTTAAAACATTCCCCAGTTTGCCTCATCATTCTTTATAAATTCATATCATGTCACTGTCTACCTACCTCCAATCCCAAACACCATGCATCTCTGTATTTAAGTTCACTGGTTTTTAGCCTGTAGAGAGATTGTCAAGGATTTAGGGACTGGCTGCTGCCACTGTTTAGTCACTAAGTCATGTCCAACTCTTTGAGACCCCTGGACTGTAGCCTACAGGCGCCTCGAATCATGGGATTTCCCAGGCAAGAATACTGGAGTAGATTGTCATTTCCTTCTCCAGAGGATCTTCCTGGCCCTGGGAACGAACCCTCATCTCTTGCGTTGGCAGGCAGCTTCTTTACCAATGAGCTACCTGGGAAGTCCATTCAGGGACTGGAGAGATGGCTAAAAGAAAGCCTCCTAACCCCCAACTAAAGCACTGAAGTTCCAAACCTATTATGGTCCCATCTGTATTTCAGTGGGGAAAAAAAAAAAAAAATTCACCTGATTAAAAAAATAATAATACTTGAAAAAGATCAATCCTCTCTGAAGTCTCTTTGAGGTCTAGATATTGTTTAATTAGATAAGCTAAGCTGAATGTCTCTTTTTGTATGTTGTCCAATGTTTTCTGTTGCCTAGATTTTCTATATTTGTGCCATCTAACTTGCATGTTTTTTAAATCTGTAAGTAGTCCTGTGCACATGCAGTAGATCTTTAACGGGACTCTTTTTATTTGTATTTTTATAAATTCTTTATTTCTTATTTATTCACTTTGGCTGTAGTAGCATAGATTTCTCTGTTTTTTTTTTTTCCCCAGAAGTACATGACCATTCATCTAAGAGCCAATGATTTTTACACCATGTGAATCATTCTTCAGTATCACATTTACTTATCTATTTTGTCCTCAATATGTAAATCACTGGTCCAACTGATATTAAAGTTCTATTGTATTACTGATGAAGTTAAAGACAATGGTCTACTTGAACTACCATGAGCATTTCTTTTTAGATTTCACTGGAAATGAAACTTCCACTATTTTTTTTTAAGTTGTCATACCATCCTTAATCATACCGATACCATAAAATGTATCTTTTGAAATTTTATATTATCCTGCAGATTTGAGGTAGAAAGACTAATGATTTGTTAGCAAATTAAGCACGCAGGTATTCTTGATAATGGTAAAATGGGCATACATACTATAACGTGACTTATTGAACAAGTCAGATGTTTTTATCTAAAAAGATAGAAATTGTCCTAATTGGAAAAATACCTATGGAATTAAAGCTAATTGCATATGTCTCACCAGAAAACAATAAAATATTACATCAAATAGTATAAAAGCCAATTTTAAGGATGTAATTTTTAATTTAACTGAGCAAATTCTTAAAAGCATGGTTCACTTTTGCTTTACTACTATAGTCTCAATCTTTTGGAGAAAAAAAAAAACAAACAAACAGCAACATGACCTTTCCCAGGTAGCACATTGTAGGGTAATAGGGAAAATTGTTTCATGTCTCTGTGACTGAAAGAATAGTAATAATGTCATTTAAATTATTTTATAGATGAATCATGCACCTGGTGTATGGTTCCTAAAAAACTGAAATGTATTTCAAATAACACTGAATCACTATGGTACCTTTTTTTTTTTTTTTTTTTTTTTTACTTGAGCGAACTCTGGGAGATAGTGAAGGACACACAGGGAAGCCTGGTATGCTACAGTTCATGGGGTCACAAAGAATCACACACAACTTAGCAAGTGAACAATTTAGAAACTAATGCCTCTATTTCTTGGAAATGCCAATCTCTGTAGTATATCTGTAAGGGAATGCACTGTAGTCATGTGGGAAAAGCATGGGCATTGGGTCAAACTAGGCAGAACTTGAACAGATTTTCCATTATCACTAAGTTTTTCCACTATCACTTAATTCCAAATACTTTGGTCTCAGAACCCATTTACACTATTAAAAATTACTGAGGACTCCAAAGAAACTTTTCTAGATGTGAGTTATATCTTATCAATATTTATTTTATTTGAGATTAAAACTAAATTATTTTACAAATATTTATTATTTTAAAAAATATAATAAATCTGTTCCTTTATAACAAAACTATTTTAATGAAAGGTAACTGTATTTTTGAAAACAAAAATCATGTAAAAATTGTATTCTTAAACATTTTTGCAAAGCTCCTTTATTTCTGGCTGAATAGGAGACAGCTGGATTGTCATATCTGTTTCTGCATTCAATCTGTTTTGATACAGTGTGTTAGTTGAAGAATACGAAGAAAATCTGTCCTGACACAGATATGTAGTTGGAAAAGGAAGAAGTATTTTAGTATCTTTTTGGATAATTGTGAATATTCCTTAATGATGCTGTACCAAAATGTGTTAAGTGGTAGTTCTTTAAAGTTTAGTTGCAGTGTAGAATTGGAAACCATATCTATGAGTTTTTCATACTTAAATTTAATTCCATTGGTACAAGTTGCACTTTGACTATTTTATGCACACATTGCTCATTGTTTCATTGAGTTATATAGATATTTCAAATGTTGATACTTTTCATTGTGAAAAGACACCTCATTAATTTCACCATCAATCTCATTAGAAACTATTTTTTGTATTGACAAGCTGTCAAATTGACAGTGGTTGATTGAAGTTTCCCCAAATACTAATTTTAGCTCAAAAGCTCAAATTTTATCACTGACAACAATCATTGTCAGTTGTTTTCTTTGAAGTAACAGGCTTACTTTGTGTATGTTCAAGGAAATACCTGCAGATCCCAAGTCTGAGTAACAATAGTTTGTCAGTCATTCTTTCAGGTAAAAATATTACTCCATTAAAAAACAGCTAGTTCACCTTGCACTCACACAATTGCATGGGCATTTTTTTTTTTAAGATAACCATAATACTTTGGTATGAGACAGAAAGGAAATATGTGTATTTCCCATTTTTTCACACAAAATATTAAAAGACATGCTCAAGAATTGTGATTAAATAAAATTTTCAATGTTAAGTCAAGGACATTCTTAAAAGGCAACATTTTCCCTCCAGTGCCTGGTGGTAAATAATATAATGACTAACTTCTAGCAAACAGAACTATAAGAGAATACATTTCTCCTGTTTTGGTCATAAAAATTAGAATATAATGCCTATTAGTACAGGCTTGTGCCACTGCCTTGATTTGTGACAAGACAGAGGCAGTGATACCCACCACTGCTTTTGTACCAGAATGCAAATGTCAACATAGAGCAAAAGAATGATAATGTATTAGTACCTTTATGAAAATGCTTTTGACTTCATAGGCCACCTGAAAATTCTTGGGAATCTCCAAGGGTCTGTGAACCATGAATTGAGAACTGATATGTCAGTTTTTAATCTCCCTGAGATAATTTCCTCACTAGTAAAAATGATAAAGATAATATATCCATTGCAGATTGTTCTGACATTTAAATCCGGTGATGTGAGGTTCTCAAAAACCTAGGTCTCTGTCCACTTTTTGCCTTAATATCAATCTCTGTTCAAGTATAGCCTCCCTAAAATAATGTTAATTACTTTCACTTTAGGAATAAATATCTAGCCTATTGAAAAATATACATCCAAGTTTCTTTTATATATAAAAAAATTCTTAGATACTCATTAGAAAACAAACTGGTATATTTTCCACTTTCAGAGACTTTCAAGGAATGTATTTAGAGTATCAATTTAACTTGAATGTGATCAGTTCAATTCAGTTGCCCAGTCGTGTCTGGCTCTTTACAACCGCATGGACTGCACCACGCCAGGCTTCCCTGTCCTTCAACAACTTCCGAAGCCTACTCAAACTCCTGTCCATCACGTCCGTGATGCCATCCAACCATCTCATCCTCTGTCGTCCCATTGTCCTCCCGCCTTCAAACCTTCCCAGCATCAGGGTCTTTTCCAATGAGTCATTCTTCACATCAGGTGGCCAAAGTATTGGAGTTTCAACTTCAGCATCAGTCCTTCCAATGAATATTCAGGACTGATATTCTTTAGAATTAACTGGTTGGATCTCCTTGCAGTCCAAGGAACTCTCAAGTCTTCTCAACACCACAATTCAAAAGCGTCAATTCTTTGGCATTCAGCTTTCTTTGAAGTCCAACTCACATCCATACGTGACTACTGGAAAAACCATATCTTTGACTAGATGAACCTCTGTTGGTAATGTGTCTGCTTTTTAATATGCTGTCTAGGCTGGTCATAGCTTTTCTTCCAAGGAGCAAGTGTCTTTTAATTTAATGGCTGCAGTCACCATATGCAGTGATTTTGGAGCCCCAAAAATAGTCTTTCACTGTTTCCATTATTTCCCCATCTATTTGCCATGAAGTGATCAGACCGGATGCCATGATCTTAGTTTTCTGAATGTTGACTTTTAAGCCAACATTCTCACTCTCCTCTTTCACTTTCATCAAGAGGCTCTTTAGTTCTTCTTCACTTTCTGCCATGAGTGTGGTGTCATCTGCATATCTGAGGTTATTGATATTTCTCCCGGCAATCTTGATTCCAGCTTGTGTTTCATCCAGTCCAGCATTTCTCATGATGTACACAGAAGGCAATGGCACTCCACTCCAGTACTCTTGCCTGGAAAATCCCATGGACAGAGGAGCCTGGAAGGCTGCAGTCCATGGGGTCGCTAAGAGCCGGACACAACTGAGCGACTTCACTTTCACGCATTGGAGAAGGAAACGGCAACCCACTCCAGTGTTCTTGCCTGGAGAATCCCAAGGACGAGGGAGCCTGGTGGGCTGCTGTCTGTTGGGTCGCACAGAGTTGGACACGACTGACGTGACTTAGCAGCAGTAACAGCAGCAACTCTGCATATAAATTAAATAAGCAGGGTGACAGTATACAGCCTTGTCGTACTCCTTTCCCGATTTGGAACCAGTCTGTTGTTCCATGTCCCGTTCTAACTGTTGCTTCTTGACCTGCATACAGATTTCTCAGGAGGCAGGTCAGGTGGTCTGGTATTCTTATCTCTTAAAGAATTTTCCACAGTTTATTGTGATCCACACAGTCAAAGCTGTGGCGTAGTCAGTAAAGCAAAAGTGATGTTTTTCTAGAACTCTTCTTGCTTTTTCAATGATCGATCCAGTGGATGTTGGCAATTTTATCTCTGATTCCTCTTCCTTTTCTAAATCCAACTTGAATATTTGGAAGTTCACAGTTTACGTACTATTGAAGCCTGGCTTGGAGAATGTTGAGCATTACTTTGCTAGCTTGTGAGATGAGTGCAATTGTGTGAAAGTTTCAACATTCTTTGGCATTGCCTTTCTTTGGGATTGGAATGATACTTTTTAGCTATTTAGCTGTTGGTAAATTTGACATTGGGGCTTCCCTGGTGGCTCAGTGGTGAAGAATCCACCTACAAATATAGGAGATTCAGATTCTATTCTTGGGTCTAGAAGATTCCCTGGAAAGGAAATGGTAACCTACTCCAGTATTCTTGCCTGGAAAATTCCACAAACAGAGGAGCCTTGAGGGCTATAGTCCATGGGGTCACAAGAGTCAGACATGACTTAGTGACTAAAAAATATTTGATATTCCTTAGGTATATAAGATGCTATTTGTCCTTGTACTGATTTGTGCCATTAAATCTTGAGCGTTTTGACCCAAAATTGTGTTTTTTAAAAATAATACATGATCAATAATCATTGTTATGTTTAAAAAGAGCTTATCTTCTCCCTGCCACTTCACACACACATTTGGTCCACATTCTCCTACAAATCGTTGTCTGTATACACTATAAACTCAAATTTCAAATATGAAGCTAAGTGAAACAGTCTTTTAAAAAAGGCTACTTCTTTCCTTCATTTCAGGTAGTTAAATAAAAAAAGGAAAAAAAAATCAGAGCTCATTTAAATATCTGAATTTGCTTAGTTCAACCAACACAAAGGGAAATCATCAGTGACCCACATGTTTTACTATGATTTGTTCTATGAGAGTGAGTCACCCAAAATTGCAGCCCTCACTTTTAAGTAACTATGAAGCAGTATTTGTAAGATGCACTAAGAA
This sequence comes from Okapia johnstoni, assembly GCA_024291935.2. Taxonomy (NCBI): domain Eukaryota; kingdom Metazoa; phylum Chordata; class Mammalia; order Artiodactyla; family Giraffidae; genus Okapia; species Okapia johnstoni. Next base: position 70,882,731 of record CM044312.1, on the reverse strand, counting down.
AGCCAATGCATTCTAATAAGTCGTGTAATGATTGCTGCTGCTGCTGCTGCTAAGTCACCTCAGTCGTGTCTGACTCTGTGCGACCCCATAGACGGCAGCCCACCAGGCTCCCCCGTCCCTGGGACTCTCCAGGCAGTGAAAGTGAAGTCGCTCAGTCGTGTCCGACTCTTAGCGACCCGATGGACTGAATGGTTTTTAAAAAGTGCATCAAGAAACATATTGCGTGGAATATTTGAAAAAGGCAAATTGAACCAACACAATATAAAGTGCACAGGTTATTTAGAGCTTGTTGAATATTTTGCATAAAGAAATTAAAATTGCAATGTATTTTTAAATTTATTTCTCCTGAGGGTTCAGTTAATTGTTGCTATTGTTGTTTCCTTGTTTGTTGTTCAGTCACTAATTCATGTCTGACTCTTTGTGACCCCATGGACTGCACCACTTCAAGCTCCCCTGTCCTTCTGTCTCCCAGAATTTGCTCACATTCATGTCCATTGAGTCAGTGATGCTATCTAACCATCTTATTCTCTGCTGACCCCTCTCCTTTCACCTTCAACCTTTTCCACCATCAGAGTCTTTTCTAAAACAGTCTACTCTTTGCATCGGATGTTTCCTTGAAACAGGCATAAAAACTTCAGGGGACCTTCTACAGACCTCACTTTTATTCAAGTCCCTTATCAAGATCGCCCGTATATGATGCTGTGAAATCATGTAATGGTTTGATTTTTCTCTGACAAAGGTAAAACAAAGAAATATAAGTTATTTTGATATACCTTACAATTTTTCTTGCACATTTAAAATATTGTAAAAAAAAATCATAGAACTGCTGGGCAATTTGCACCCAAATCAAAGAATATGAATTTCTTGGCCAATCAAAATAGACAGAAGTTTGGGACATAAAATGTATTAAAGATTTGTATAGCTTTTACAAAAAGCCCTTTGAAGAAATTTACCTCCTACTTATGCAAATAAAGAAATTATGCACAGAGAGGTTAAGTCATGTATCAATTAAATTTTGCTATATAGCCATCAAAAAAAAAGCTCGTTTGCATACAACAAAGAACTTATTTTCTCACACGTGCAGGGTTCAAATGAATTAGATTGGGCTTGGTTCAGGAGTCTTTCTAGTATCTGCTGGAATCACTCATGTGTCTACTGGCTGGCCATTGCCTCTGTCCTAGGCGGGGCTTGGTTGGTGTATCTTAGCTGTGACAGCTCTGTTTACACGTGTTTCTCAGCTTTTCTGTGGAACCAACAGTCTAATCTAGGCATAGCCTTCTCATGTCAATGGCAAAGGTGCTTAAAGGACAACAGAAACATACAGGGTCCCTTGAAATTAGGTTTGCAACTAATCTCTTGCAAATCAGAATGACTTCTGATTCATTCTGTTGGAAAAAGCAAATTACATAGGGTGATCAAGGTACTTCATCCTTATAGGAAGAACTCAAAAATTTACTTGACAGGGAAGTGAATAGAGAGAGAATGAATAGCCGGAACCATAAATGCATTTAATATGTCATGTCGTTTTGTGTTAGGTCCTGCAAATAGTGACTAGCTGAGGTAGGTCAGGGGCATAAGCTTCTTTAGGCAACTGCTTTCTTCGTGATTCCTGAGACAGGTTTTAGTGTTTACTACTAACTTGCTCCGTTCAGAGGCTTTTCTGATGGTATTGGAATGTCTGCATTTACATTTTAGTTTCTCCCTATTGTGAGAATAAAGCAAAATAGATTCAGATGATGGTATCAACTTCCACTTGCCTCCCTGCAGCTGGGTGATCACATGCTGCTGTACTTGATGCTGCATTGAGAGAATCAGAGAAAAATGATAATCTGTCAAGTATATTTTGTCATCTTTATCTTATTGCCTATGATTGCTCTGCCCAAATTCTCATTCATGAGCAATAGATGGTATCATCTATTGTTATTCTTAGATGATATGAAGAAAATAGGCCCAGTCTACTTACGTTGTTATGTTTACAATTTATTGTGCATTTAACATTTACTGGGGCAGTGTATGAATTTAGAACACAAAGACTATTGTTCTTTGCTATTTTGTTGTTTCTTAGTCAATTACCATTTGAGGATACATAACTACTACATTTGGAACATTGTATTAAATAAAATATGTCATTTCCTCACATTTTAAGTGTGTTCTATATTTGCACTTTAGTAGGGAGAAGGCAATGGCACCCTACTCCAGTACTCTTGCCTGGAAAATCCCATGGACAGAGGAGCCTGGTAGGCTGCAGCCCATCGGGTCGCTAAGAGAGTCGGATACGACTGAGCAACTTCACTTTCACTTTTCCCTTTCATGCATTGGAGAAGGAAATGGCAACCCACTCCAGTATTCTTGCCTGGAGAATCCCAGGGACGGCGGAGCCTGGTGGCCTGCTGTCTATGGGTTCGCACAGAGTCGGACACGACTGAAGCGACTTAGCAGCAGCAGCAGCAGCAGCAGCCCCATGTTCTGGTGTGTTCTTGGTTATTTTGTGTGTGTGGTTATTTGTTGTCGTTGTGAGAGTGGCTTCTGCTCATGTTATATAATTGACCAAAATTATTGAAGGCTTTCATACATGGGTTAGTGGGTTTCATTATCCTTATATACAATCTGTACCATTTCCTCCATCCCCATTTTTTCTCCAGAATCTCTTTAAAAAAGCAAACAAACAAACTTCATTCCCTGCATAGCCCTTTTAGCTCAGCTTCCTTCTCTACCAGTTACATTCAAAGATAAAGTCCACTCCCTAGAATGAAACAGCTCCACACGTACTTTGCAAAGCTGATTCCATGTGAGTCCCTAACAAAAATGCCTCTACTTTAGCATTAATTTATGGCAGGCTGATTTGTAATTTTTTAATAAAATTGTTATTATTTATTACCTAAAATTATTTGTATAAGATTAAAAAGTATAGATTAATCATAAAACTGGAAATAATAAAATAAATATCACCTATAATTCCACCCTCAGCTATAATCATTGTTAACAATCTGGAGTGGGATTTTTGGTCATATTTTCATTCTTTACTTTTTCATTGTATTTTTCTCCAAAATTTTATTATAAAAACTGCATACCTCTGAAAAGCTATAGGAATTTTACAGTGAACATCTATTTACCCAGCATCCACCATTAATGTTTTACCATATGTACTTTTTCACATATCTGAAACTTACCACTCGTGTATGCATCCATCAATCATCTTCTATTTGATGCATTTCAAAGTAAATTGCTGACATTAGTACACATAATTGCAGAACAATTATGGATTAGTTAGAAGTTTTAGGTGAGATGAGAAGACCCATCAGAAAATGCACACGTCTATCTGACACTGTCGGCTTTCCTAGATAGTAATAATGTTTCCATAAATACATTTAAGGTGTCAAGACCACATGTCCCCATTTTTAGTTTCGAAATCAGTCCCCGTAGGACATATCTGGGGCATATGGACACATCAGAGTTTTCAAAAGCTAGGTGATGGAATATGGGCCATTCTACCCAAACCAAGCTAATCCTAGTGAAATAAACAAAAGGGGGTCTCTTTTCTCATTGACCCACCTACCCTTAATTGGTGACAACTTAAGTTGCAGCAAGAATAAGATGAGTGAGGTGCTCTTCCTACCAGATATAAACATGGAACACTTTTAAGATTTTACTTACTTTGAAAAAAATTTTTCTCTCTGCCTTCACCTTTTCACTTCAAGTATGTATTCTTGACCTGGTGTGTATGGATCTGTGGATCCCCTGAAAATTTTCTGTATTAATATATGTATATGCAGGAAAGTCCATGGTTTTTATCAGATTCCAAAGATATCTAATCCATAAGACTGGGAGAACAACTTGCTTAAATCCTGCAACCATGTAAAAGGCACAATTAGGTATGCAGAGGATCAAATAACATAGAACCCGTGTTTAAAGATATACTAATAGTTTCCTAGACATTTTTTAAGGAGCAAAAATTGGATGCTGGTAATAGTAAAGAATTATAATAAGGACACAAGATACCTGCATTTGATTATTTCTGAGTACATTCTTTAATATGAAAGCTAGGAAATGTATGACCTCCAGAGCCTCTGTTAATGCCAGTTTGAGAGGAAGTACTTTCACTGAAAATATTATTTCAATTTGATCCTCTTATTCCTTTAACTAGCTAGTATATATTAGGGATTATGGTATTATAATGTTGTTCTGTCACAGCTCAATTTTGTGCCACCATTTCATTCCTTCCTTCAATGTCTGATAATGTAACCCTTTATTTGTTTTCACTGCTTACTTTCCTATTCAAAATTATTCTCAGACAGCATTCCAGAGTTGAGAAACCAAATAGAGATAAGCTTTTGATGATCAACAAAGTAGACACAGATGGTGTAGGATATAGCAGTAGTTTTCAGAAGCAATTTACACAATTCTAATTCTTTTACTGTTTCTAATGTCATGTTTACCTGAACTAATTCTTCCTCTTATTATTCATTCTCTATAAATACACTCCTATTTTATTTGTAAGTGCTCCAAAAATATGCCACATAAAAAGATTACAACAGCACTTCTGATTCACTAAAAGGAAGTAATTTGTTATGAATTGGGAGGTTGAGTTTAAAGAGAAAATGGATTGTAGAACATTGTAAAAAGCTTTTTTAAGGAAGACTTTTTCTTATATAGAGAAATTGGCTGCCTTATGAAAATTTAAGGAGATATTAAAGAAAAGCTATTTTACTGAAGGAACTGAGGTGTAAATAGAGATTTTGAGGGTTTTTTTTTTTCTTCTTTAGAAGGCATTTGTACAATTTTGGCTATTCAGAACTTTTGGTGGAATACATCTTTCTCCCTAGACAGTGTGTGTGTTAGTTGCTTAGTCGTGTCCGACTCTTTGAGACCCCATGGGTCATAGCCCGCAAGGCTCCTCTGTCCATGGAATTCTCCAGGCAAGAATACCAGAGTGGGTTGCCATTTCCTTCTCCAGGCGATCTTCCTGACCCAGGGATAGAACCATTCTCTCTTAAACAGGGAGAAAACCAAAGAGGAAGTTAACAAACTTAAAGCCTTATTATTTTATATATAAGTTCTGCCATTTATCACTTCTGCATCTCAACAGTATTTAATGTGTCTTTACATTTTTTCTATGTTTTTGTATGGATACCACTACATAAGGCTGCAGTCCATGGGTTTGCTAAGGGTCGGACATGACTGAGCGACTTCACTTTCACTTTTCACTTTCATGCATTGGAGAAGGAAATGGCAACCCACTCCAGTGTTCTTGCCTGGAGAATCCCAGGGACTGGGGATCCTGGTGGGCTGCCGTCTGTGGGGTCACACAGAGTCGGACATGACTGAAGTGACTTAGCAGCACATAAAGAATATATGACACTATGTAATTATGTTTAATTTAATGTAAGGGTTTGAAAATCATCTCTACTGTGGAAGTCATGTGATCACATTCATGCCATCATTTGTTACTAAACTTAGCATGCCCTGTGGTAAACATCTTGACTATCTCAATGATTTATAAAGTTCTCTATATTAAAAGTGTCCTTTTTAAATTGCGTAGCTCTAAGAGTAGAATCAGTTATAGATATACCATTAATGAATGATCAATAAAGTCCTCTGTAAAGCCTCCTGGTTCATTATTATTCCAGTTATGCCTTTGTTTTGCTTTGCTTTAGTATTAGTGGCTTGAAAGAAAGGTATTATGGGCCCTTTTAACATCTCAGATTTATGGAATTAGTTCTTGTTGAACATTGATTGCTAGAAGGTTATTATTAACTTGCTTTGAGTAATTGGAGGAAGTCAAATTGGGGAAAATCTTGTTTATCATAGTTCATATATTATGTTTGGGGTTTAAAAATCCAAGGTCTATATTTAAAAATTAAATTGAGTGCACAGATACTTTTCTCAAATAGAAAACTATAGATTAACTAGATAATTTTAAATTATTTTAAATAATAACAAAATTTTAACCCTAAACTTCTGTGCTTATTTTTAAATTTGATTTGGGTTTGGTTTATTTAATGATATTAATGCAATGATCAAATGAAATGTTGTGATGCCTACTTGTCTGGATATCCCCCAAGAGGCTTCATGATGTGCCATTACCTTAATGAATTTACTATGGGCCCATTTCTGTTCCTCAGCCTTAAAAGTTCTAAAGTTTACTTTTGTCAGAAACCACCCATAACAGGTTGGTTTCTTGACATATAAATCAAGCTGTTTACTAATTTCCCCCAGTTAGGTCATTATTTTATACATCAGAATTCCTAGGTTGGTAAGAGCAGCACATAGTATGGCATCTAGAATATAGCATGTAATCAAAAAAATGTCACTGAATGAATCAATGGGACGATAATACTGAGTTAGCCAAGACACCTTGTTTTAATGTTTGAGTGAGCTATGCCAACAAGTACTTTTTGTTATTCTTTTAATACTAATCCAATTCCATCCTTATTGACCTTTTGTTTCATAGATAGATGAATATCTTTTGTTTGATTTTCCTATTGCCTAAGAATGAATCTAACCCTTTAAAGAAATTTGTTAAATCCATAATACATTGTGTTATATGTTAGTTTGTCATTTAACTTAACTTCTCAAATTCTTGGGAGTAATTCTCTTTTTTTTTTCTTTTTCTTAATTAGTAGTCCAGTGGCTTGGACAGTGGCATTACATGAGTTTGATTTTGAATTCAGACTTCCCTGTTATGAATCATATAATTTTGAACAAGCTACTTCATCTCTTTGAGCTTCATTTTCAGTTCAGTTCAGTCACTCAGTCATGTAAGACTCTTTGCAACCCCATGGACTGCAGCACGTCAGGCTTCCCTGTCCATCACCAACTCCTGGAGCTTACTCAAATTCATGTCCATCAAGTCGGTGATGCCATCCAACCACCTCATCCTCCTCTGTGATCCCCTTCTCCTCCCACTTTCAATCTTTCCCAGCATCAGGGTCTTTTGCAATGAGTCATTCTTTGCATCAGGTGGTCAAAGTATTGGAGTTTCAGCTTCAGCATCAGTCCTTCCAATGAACATTCAGGACTGATTTCCTTTAGGATTGACTGGTTGGATCTCCTTGCAGTCCAAGGGACTCTCAAGAGTCTTCTCCAACACCATAGTTCAAAAGCGTCAATTCTTCAGCATTCAGCTTTCTTTATAGTCCAACTCTCACATCCATTATTGACTACTGGAAAAACCAAAGCTTTGACTAGATGGACTTTTGTTGGCAAAGTAATGTCTCTGCTTTTTAATATACTGTCTAGATTGGCCATAGCTTTTCTTCCAAGGAGCAACCATCTTTTAATTTCATGGCTGCAATCACCAGCTGCAGTGATTTTGGAGCCCAAAAGAATAAAGTCTGTCACTGTTTCCACTGTTCCCCATCTCTTTGCCAGTTTCCCCATCTCTTTGCCATGAAGTGATGGGGCCGAATGCCATGATCTTAGTTGTCTGAATGTTGAGTTTTAAGCCAACTTTTTCCACTCTCCTCTTTCACTTTCATCAAGAGGCTCTTTAGTTCTTTTTTGCTTTCTGCCATGAGTGTGATGTCATCTGCATATCTGAGCTTATTGATATTTCTGGCAATCTTGATTCCAGCTTGTGCTTCATCCAGCCCAGAATTTTGCATGATGTACTCTGAATATACGTTAAATAAGCAGGTGGACAATATACAGCCTTGATGTACTCCTTTATAAAATATGATTAACATAGTTCTGGTACAAGTTAAATAGTATGGCATTACTGAGTGACAGAGTATCTAACACACTGTAAAGACTCAATAAATTATACATCAGTATTGTTATAGATATTGTCTAATATCCTAGAAAATGGCCAATACTGATATGACTGCAAAGCTCTGCATTTATAATATGCTTTCACTTTGTACTCCAAAAGAAGTACAAAAGTAAGGGGAAGCCTAGGAACCAGTTGTATCCTGGGGAAAAGTATTAGAAGCAATGCCTTAGAGAGAAAGAGTAAGGTAAAGTTTTTCAGATATAAAAAAAGGATGAGGGGAAGTTGTACAACCAATTTTGATGTTTTTAACTTAAACTACAGTGGCACCAAAATGAAGCATTTTGTGGTTGTGTCTCAGCTATGTGAATAGAATATGAATACCGTAGGTTAGGAGCCATTGTATTTCTTGTATACTGCTTGTTTGTGGGGGTCACATATTGTGGAAACTCAAAAAATGCTTTTTAATTAAAAAATGAATACCCATGGGCGAAATTTTGAAATGAGACTGTTTATATAATGTTAATTCTGCAATCTTAAAGATCTTTTTTGTCTTCCTAACATTTACTTTGCATTTAATATTCAAATTTTTTAATCCAACAACTGCTGTGCCAGAACCTTGCATTCTCAATGTAGATTATTCTCAAATGATCTATACTTACATACTTAAGTTTGAGGAGTGAGTGTAGAAACCATGTGAGGATGCATATAATTGCAGTTTCACTCAACTGTCACCTTCTTAGACTTTTCCTAACCACCCTGTCTAAAAATAGCACCATTTCATCACTGTCACAGACCTATACCTATCTTTATGTCACTCAATTTTTCTCATCTTTTATCACAACCTAGTATTATAATTTATACTTATTTTTTTACTCTTTGTCACTAGATGATAAGCTGAGTAGGGGCAGGGGCTGTGCTTTGTTCTCAGCTATATACGTGGAACATAGAATAGTCACTGGCCCATGTTAAGCCCTCAATAAATATATGCAGAATAAAGAAATGAATGGACTCAGAGCTAACAAATGTGTAGACAGTACTGAAGACAAAGCCACTGAGTATCACTATAAGACAGCAGGCATAGTTTGATCTCTAATTTTCTTGAAAAGCTCTCTAGTCTTTCCCATTTTACTGGTTTCCTCTGTTTCTTTGCATTGACCACTTAGGAAGGGTTTCTTATCCTTGCTATTCTTTGGAGCTCTGCATTCAGATGGGTGTATCGTTCCTTTTCTCCTTTGCCTTTCACTTCTCTTCTTTTCTCAGCTATTTGTTAGGTATCCCCAGACAACCATTTTGGGCTTTTGCATTTCTTTTCCTTCCGGATAGTTTTGATTACTGCCTCCTGTACAGTGTTACAAATCTCTGTCTATAGTTCTTCACACACTCTGTCCATCAGATCTAATCCCTCGAGTTTATTTGTCACTTCAACTGTATAATCATAAGGGGTTTGATTTAGGTAATACCAGAATGGTCTAAGATGTGCATAATAAAGGACAGAAATATTATGGACCTAACAGTAGCAGAAGACATTAAGAAGAGGTGGTAAGAATACACAGAAGAACTGTACAAAAAAATGATCTTAATGACCCAGATTAACACAATGCTGTGATCACTCACCTAATTGCCAACATCCGTTGGATCATAGAAAAAGGAACAGAATTCCAGAAAAACATCAAGTTTTGCTTCATTGACTACGCCAAAGCCTTTGACTGTGTGGATCACAACAAACTGTGGAAAAATTTTAGAGATTGGAATACCATAGTACCTTAGCAGCCTCCTGAGAAACCTGTGTGCATGTCAATAAGCAACAGTTAGAACTGGACATGGAACAACAGACTGGTTCCAAATCGGGAAAGTAGTTCATCAAGGCTATATATTGTCATCCTGCTTATTTAACTTATGCAGAATACATCATGCGAAATGCTGGGCTGGATGAAGCACAAGCTGGAATCAAGATTGCCAGGAGAAACATCAATAACCTCAGATATACACGGAGAAGGCACTGGCACCCCATTCCAGTACTCTTGCCTGGAAAATCCCATGGACGGAGGAGCCTGGCAGGCTGCAGTCCATGGGATCGCTAGGAGTCGGACACGACTGAACGACTTCACTTTCACTTTTCACTTTCATGCATTGGAGAAGGAAATGGCAACCCACTCCAGTGCTCTTGCCTGGAGAATCCCAGGGACAGGGGAGCCTGGTGGGCTGCCGTCTAGGGGGTTGCATGGAGTCGGACACCACTGAAGTGACTTAGCAGCAGCAGCAGATATGCACATGCTACCATCCTTATGGCAGAAAGCAAAGAAGAACTCAAGAGCCTTTTTATGAAAGTGAAAGAGGAGAGTGAAGAAGTTGGCTTTAAACTCAACATTCCAAAAACTAAGATCATGGCTTCTGGTCCCATCACTTCATGGCAAATAGACAAGGAGTCAGTGGAAGCAGCAACAAACATTACTTTCTTGGGCTCGTAAATCACTGCAGATGGTGACTGCAGCCATGAAATTAAAAGATGATTGCTCCTTGGAAGAAACCTAGGAAGAAACCTGTGTGTGTGTGTGTTAGTTGCTTAGTCATGTCCAACGCTTTGCAACCCCACAGACTGTAGCCCACCAGGACCCTCTGTCCATGGGATTCTCCAGGCAAGAACACTGGAGTGGGTTGCCATTTCCCTCTCCAAAAGGAACTACAGAAAGAAAGTGAAGTCGCTCAGTCATGTCTGACCCTGTGCGACCCCACAGACTGTAGCCTACCAGGCTCCTCCATCCATGGAATTTTCCAGGCAGGAGTACTGGAGTGGATTGCCATTTCCTTCTCTACCTTGCCATAATATTAAAAAGCAGTGACATTTCTTTGCCAGCAGAGGTCCGTATAGTCAAAGCTATGGTTTTTCAAGTAGTCATGTATAGTTGTTAGAGTTGGACCATAAGGAAGGTTAAGCACTGAAGAATTGATGCTTTTGAACCGTGGTGTCGCAGAAGACTCTTGACAGTCCCTTGGATAGCAACGAGATCCAACCAGTCCATCCTAAGAGAAATCACTGTAGAGCTTTGTGTTAAATAATCACTGTATTTGCATCATTAATTTTATCATTCTGCTCACTGTTTCTTCAAAGCCTAAATTGGAAGTTGTATTTTAAATATTAAAACAAATCTCCAGTGAGCTATTACTTAAATACTATCATGTTGATTGAGGTTAAGAATCTCTTTAAAGAGGCATTTCCTGTTGCTTTTGATGGCAGAAAAGTCTTTAATTTTGAACAGGTTAAATATATGATCATAGAGCCAGTAAAGTCTCAAGAATTCACCTACTTCCAGGTAAATTGTACTAAGATATTCTCAACAGTGAAGAGGCAATTTTTTTTCTAACAAATGTCCAAGACAGTGATTCTGAAATCTGTTCAGGAGTCCATTCACTGTATTTTCTGGTTTATGTTACTGAGTATATTTCTTTTTAGTATTTCATCCTTATTGAAGCTTAAGATAAATGCATTTCCTCACCCCCCCTCCCCACATTCTCCCAATGACTAAAGAAAAGGGCTAATTTGCTTCTCAGCCCTCTTCCTTCAAGCAAATCCATTTTCTTTTGATTAAACTCTGTTAGCGAATAGCCACCTTAGCACCATTGCTAAATACAGGACTCTCTTCTAAACAAGGCATCAGAGAAAAACTAGATACACAGAGGAGGTCTAATCATGAACCTAACAGAGAATATTAACAAAACCTAAATTTAAAACTCTAGAGGTTTAGTCTTGGAGGGACAGTATTCAGTCCTGAATATTCATTGGAAGGACTGATGCTGAAGCTTAAACTCCAGTACTTTGGCCACTTGATATAAAGAGCTGACTGAGTATAAAAGACCCTGATCCTGGGAAAGATTGAAGGTAGGAGGAAAAGCGCATGAGAGGACACGATGTTTTGATGGCATCACTGATTCATTGGGCATGAGTTTGAGTAAATTCTGGGAATTGGTAATGGACAGGGAGGCCTGGCGCGCTGCAGTCCATGGGGTTGCAAACAGTTGGACACAACTGAGCGACTGAACTGAACTTACATTTCAGTCAGCTTATAATTTATAGCAGTATTATACAACTATAAGTTAGTTGAAATTTACATTTAAGCTGGACTAGCATATTATACTGCGTTAGTTTTGAGAACTGCATTCTAGATTGCTTCATTGCTTTGGAGAAATGTTTTCCTTTATATTTCTTAATGTAGAATTCATTTTATATGTTAAGATGTCTCTTTAATGATGCCAGTGTCAACAGTTATTTTGTCCATACTCCACCCTTTTCTTTTTTCTCTAACTTCAACTTAAGAAAATGGTACTGAATTGTTTACCAATTTGGCTTATATTTTTATTGCACCTTATTTTCTTTATAAAATATAGGTGTTATAGGAAATATTTATGAATCTAACTACTTCCAACTTTTTAGGTCAATCCAGATGGAGACAGATACATTTCAATGTAGCATTTGTGCATAAAATAACTTGATATACTCAGAAATCTTAAACCTATTTCAAACCTATTGATAACATTTAGTTTTTCAAACACTGAAATGACAACAGAAAATATGAAATGGTAGTATAAACTATCTAGTCCCCTTTATATTTCTGTGAAAGATAGATTGTTGTGAAATCGTTTGTAAGGTCCAAGATATATTGCACAATCAGAATCTACCCAATTCATGGGTTATATCTTGGTTAGATGACCATATTATGCCTGTGTACTGATTAAGTGATTAGTTAGTATTAGTAGTTAAACATCATATTGATTTCAACAGTCAACTAATATGAACCAAAAATCAATTTATTTGAGAGAATATTTTTTCACCTTTAAATAAAGATGATTATTATTAAGTTAGGTAGGTCCTTATCCAAATTATCTTTTAACAGTAATATTAACTTCCATTTAACTTTTTAAAATAGTTACATTTGAAGATATCTGAAGACAATGACAGAATCCTCCATAAAGGGAACTGGAGTCTGACAGGCTATCCAATAAGATCTGCAGGTGATTGCCTATAGGGCTGAGCTTCCAAGATTAGGGATTGTCACATTTAACTTTTATCTCCAGCATTCAGCCTAGTATACGGCACATATTTAGAGGCCAATAGCTGGTTGTAGAGTAAAGGTTATGTGTTATGACGGCCATTATTAAAAAAAAAAAAAAGCAGTGGGAGTTCTAGAAAAGGAGCAGTGTATTAACCTGATTTGTTCAAAAGCTGAGGTCAAAATAATGGTGACTTTTTAGTGCTCAGAAACCCAAACTCAAGCATGAGCCATTCTTAGGTCTTTTAGTTCATCTTTGGATTCACATATCAATTAATATAGTAAGTTGGACCCTAAGAATCACAAGCATTAATAGTCTAAAAATTGGTAAGTTGTTAACCAGCCTCTCCATACTTTTCAGGAAGTTTTGTAATCCCCCTTTGGCCCAATAAAGATGTCCTATTAGCCACTTTTTATTCATAAATTCTGATTTTTTTTCCTTTTTATATTTCAAGAAACATTGTTGAGTATGATATTATTTGGTGATTATAACATTCCTCCCTGGGTTTCCCTAGTGGCTCATCAGTAAAGAATCCACCTGCAACACAGGAGATGTCTGTAAGAGACACTGGCTTAATCCCTGGGTTAGGAAGATCCCTTAGAGAAGGAAATGGTAAACCATTCCAATATTCTTGCCTGGAAAATCCTATGTGCAGAGGAACCTGGCAGGCTACAGTCTATGGGGTCGTGAAAGAATCAAACATGACTTAGCGACTAAACAGCAACAACACTCCTCCCCAGTTGGCTCAAGATTCTGTAATATCACTCACTGAATCTTGTGACAACCTTCTGAAATAAGATGACATAAATGGCAAGGTCTGTTATCCACATTTTACACAGATGCAGAGGTTGAAATTCAAAGTTAAATGACCTGTCCTAGTCAGGCCAGGAGTGTGTTGGCATATCTCAGTGTAAACGCTGCAGTACTGGGATTGCCCTACCAGACACATTATGTTCTAGGAAAATGTTTCAGAACTCTTATTCAGCACCTCAAAGAGGCTTACCTGATTAGGCTACCTTTCTTCTTCTTCCTCCTCCTCAACAGGAGTGACAGAACAAAAGACCAGAAGAAATCCAAAACTCAATGAGGGCTCTCGTACTTTTATCCAGGTTTTCATATTGTTGGGTTCTTTAAAACGCTCCATCGTTTTCCTGCCCCTCCTTGTTTCAGATGTAACTGGGCCTTACATTTGTAATCTTCCATTCTTCAATTGCCTGTCATCTAAAATTATACCAATCATAGGTGATCACTATCCTCATGGTCTTTGATCTGCTTCTCATCTAAAATCCATCATTTAGTAAAGCTCTTGCTTTTTTCAGGCTTCAGTCTGTGCAGTATATGAAGATGGCAATTATGCCTCTTTTTTTTGAACCCATACTTAGTGGCCTGGAGAGGAAAAGTGATGCCCTTGAGCAGTGTCACGAGTCCATACCCTTTCTTCCCACATGCCACTGTGCTATGCCTCGACACCACCACCCTTTTATTCTTTGATATACTTTCGCTTACTTATCTTTCTATTTATCTCATCACACCTGTGTTTTCCTTCTTTGTCTTCTCTTTCACCACACAATAAAATATAGACTCCTTAAAATTATCTCCTTACCCTTCTTCACTTTGTTCTGATTTGCTTTACTTGGCCACCTTATCTCCCTCTGTTGCTTCTTGCCCCCATGACTTCAATCCCATTTTACCTGATCTATACCCCACACTTTGAATTAAGCTTTTACCTGCTCAGAAAACTTTAGGAACTTTCTATCACTTACTACAAGGAGTCAACACTTCCTGGTTTGACACTCCTGACTCTAATCAATACCTCCATGGCCTACAGCCATCTCTCATATTATCCACCCACATTCTTAGTGCTGGCCAAGTTTTGTCGTTGTCTATTTCCTAACTCACTCTTCATCTTCTTGCTCTCGTGCGTTTACTGGTTCTTTATGCCCTTCTTAACTGCCCTGTATCCCATCTCCACATACCCAATTTACCCATTTTTCTAGAAATATCTTACCTTCATGATATTGTCATTGCTTCTCCCACCATGAAGCAGCCCCTTGTCAAGGTTTCAGGACATGTGGTCAGAAACCTACCTGTGTCAGAATTGCTTTTGATTCTTATTAAATATACACATTCCCAGGCCTCAACCCAGCCTACTATATTTAATTATCTAAAGATGAGGACCAGAAATCTACATTTTTAACAAGCTTTCCACATTAATCTTATACACATGAGTAGGTATATATAACTTTAACATCAAAATAAATGCTGCTACATCAAAAATGCTCCTTGAATTTATTAAATCTTTGATAAATATTGGTTGATTAAAAGAAGATGAGTGAAAACATTTCATTCACTAGTGAGCATTAGAATTTGTCTAACTCATATTCATATATATATATGTGTGTGTATATATATTTATATATATATATATATATATATATATATATATATACACACACATACAGATGAAAATAACAACTTGATTTTGCTCAAAATAATACAAAAATGTGAGGTGGATTGAAATAATATTAGGAAATCACTTAAAAGATTAACTGTGCATTTCTAAGTATATCTTATTCATTAATCAGTGCAATGCTTAATGTAAGACCAGAGAGTCAGGAGGCCTGGGCTTTACTTAAAGTTTCTTTTTGACACTTTACTGAGTGCTCTTTCATAATTATTTCCACATTCCTAGGTCTTTCTTTCCTTCCCTTTAATATAAGGAAGTTCAACTAAATAAGCCAATTAAGTAATTCTATGATTGCATTATTCTATGATTAAGCTACGTGGTTTAAGTAGGGCTACAATTTCTGATTTTAGGCTACTTGTGGTTAGTCTTATTAAATAAAAGAACTTGCATTTAACTTTCCCCAGAGATTTTCACAAAATAGAGTTTAAAACTCTCTGACAAATTGAGAAACAAATGTAGTTAAATGTCCTTAATATCATTTGTTTTAACTCAAATCATTTAGCAAAGGCTATTTTAAGTATGTGTTAAATTTAGCCCATGCCTTTTTTTTTTTTCAATTTTATTTATTTTAGTTGGGGGCTAATTACTTTATAATATTGTAGTGGTTTTTGCCATACATTGACACGAATCAGCCATGGGTTTACATGTGTTCCCCATCCTGAACCCTCCTCCCACCTCCCTCCCCATTCCATCCCTCTGGGTCATCCCAATGCCCCAGCCCTGAGCATTTGTCTCATGCGTAGAACATGGAATGGTGTTCCGTTTCACGTATGATAATATACATGTTTCAATGCTATTGTCCCAGAACGTCCCACCCTCACCTTCTCCCTCAGAGTCCATAAGACTGTTCTATGTATCTGTGTCTCTTATTCTGTCTCACATATAGGGTTACCGTTACCATCTTTCAAATTCCATATATATGCATTAGTATACTGTATTGGTGTTTTTCTTTCTGGCACCATTTAACTTTTTAAAATAGTTTAAAATAACTTTTTAAAATAGTTTAAAATAGTTCCTTTCTGGCTTACTTCACTCTGTATAATGTAAATTTAGCCCATGTCTTATTGCCTATGTTATTAACCAGTCCATTAAATTGACATTGAAACCGATATTTTGCCATTGTAATATTGTTCTCTGCCTGCAAATTAAGTTAGAATTCTGGGCTCTGCTGAGGCTGGGATCTGAGATATATATATTTCTATGATTTCAGTTTAACCTCAGTGAACATGAAAATAGTGTCTTTCACAGAAGTTCTTTATTTTGGACCTTTTAAACACAGAAAGACAACAATAGATGTGCTCTTAAAAATTATTTTTAAAATTGTTCTCATTTTTATATACTAGGTCCACTTTAAAACATGTTTCTATGCAGAAATATGACAGACAACATTGAAATAGCCCCTTCTGATATTGTCATTCTAGTTATATCATTTTTCCACAGTTCAAGTTTTAGTTTTACTGATGGATAATTAGATATGAGAGTAAAATTACATTGTTTTATTTCTGCATCATTACAATTATTCATCACACATTTGATAGATTAAATGGTATATTCAAATGAGATAATGAATTAATAGGTCTTAAGAGCAGAATGATCTATATTTGTTGAAGAAAATTCTGCTCAGTCTTCACTGGAAACATTAAAGAGTTGTACCTTATTACACACAAGTATTTCTTTGGGCCAAGATTTATTTTAGAAAATAAGTTTATGTAAAGAATTTATTACCTAAAAGTAATGATAGATTATATAGTATATTTTATTAAATATAAATAATCCAACTGTGTTGTTTTTTTAATGTCAGCTATTTGACCTAAATTTCTTGATCTGATTTCAGAATAGCATTATTTCAGTCTAGCTCACATTTCCCCCTTGTTTTGAACACAATAAAAATCATTATTTTTATCTTCTTTATATGTGTTTATGAATTAGACTTGGACATTCTGATACCCATAGGGTGCTAGCTAAGGAAGCTTATCTAGGACAAGTCTTTAGTTTTAAAGACTTTAAAGTGTTTAGTCTGTTTAGTTTCAATAAAATCAGTTTCTTAATAAAAAGCTATTATGTTACTGACTTCCTTACAGCACCTTCTCTGTAAATTCTTTGCAGATTTCTTATAACTCAACAAGCTGGGAAAATTTAGAATGAATGGGAATATATTTCACTACAAAGTAGATAAAAACTGGAAGATCTCAAGACATTCATTTCAAGTCCTACATCAAGCTGGAACCTACCTCTGTGATAAGGAGATATTTATCTTTTCCTTTCTAAAAATTAAAGTACCACATGACCCAAACATTGGGAAGTATGCTCTTAACAAGGTGACTTTAAGGTACAGGCATACTAGTAATTTTTTTAAAAAAAGATATACAAGTATCAGTCCCCTAGAGAAGGAAATGGCAACCCATTCCAGTATTCTTGCCTGAAAATTCCATGCACAGAAGAGCCTGGCAGGCTGTAGTCCATAAGGTCCCAAAAGAGTCAGACAGGACTGAGCACGCACACACACACACACAAATATCAGTAGGATTATTGGAGATTAATTCTTATGGTATTTCAGTCACTCTCTGCTAGCTAGATATTGAGGGACATAATTATTTTTTTTAACCATGGGTATACAATTTTGTGCATCACTGCTTAGGTGACCTGAAAGAGATTATATAAAAACTCAAATGTATTATCAAAGAGGAGTCATCAATGGAAAGGATCTGGTGCAGTATGGATAAGAGTAAAAATGTAAACAGAACATGTTCTATGTTCTCTTTCTTTGTTAATGTAACACTGGTTTAGACAATAATATAATTGCTCAGTAAGAGGTTATGTCAAAAGTTAGCTTTTTAAACATTAGGTCTAGCTCTTTCTTCCGATGCATTTTAGTTCCTCCGGAGAAGTAGTTATGTCCTGCATCTCCATTTCAGATTTTCAGCCACTAGTATAATGATTCTCTTTACATGCTGTCTTGCATTTAATCACAAAATTTTCCAAGAAGGAGCAGTTTAATGATTGAGTCATCACAGTTGTTATTTTCTGTCCTTTTAGGAACCACAGGTTAGATCCACAGGTTATCCATTTGATCTTCCTTACCTCTGAGAAATTATTTGGATTATTTGATTATTTGGTTTTCTGATGAGGAAAGAGATGCTCTTTTAAAGCTTATGCTTTAGAATTTAAGCTCCTTGGACTTTGAATGAAACAATTTCTGCAGGGTATAGGGGAATCAGAAACATCTTTTCCCATGAGAGTTGTGCATTAGTGAGCTGCTTTGTATCTGGAGTCCTGTTAAACTGGACCATTTTGAAAGATCTCCATTATTTAAAGGTACAGTCTTTTCTGATAAATAACTAATATTGTATGAATTAT
Source organism: Okapia johnstoni (assembly GCA_024291935.2). Lineage (NCBI taxonomy): Eukaryota > Metazoa > Chordata > Mammalia > Artiodactyla > Giraffidae > Okapia > Okapia johnstoni. The sequence goes on along the minus strand of CM044312.1, from coordinate 70,864,150 downwards.
AAATTATGTATCTAAATAATTTATATACAATATAAATAATAATAACATACAATACAATTATTCATTTAAAGCATTGATTCCGGAATTGGCTGTCCAGTTTAAATCAGTTTCCAGCATTCCATTTCAGTTCAGTTCAGTCGCTCAGTCCTGTCCGACTCTTTGCGACCCCATGAATTGCAGCACGCCAGGCCTCCCTGTCCATCACCAACTCCCGGAGTTTACCCATACCCATGTCCATCGAGTCGGTGATGCCATCCAGCCATCTCATCCCCTGTCATCCCCTTCTCCTCCTGCCCCCAATCCTTCCCAGTATTGGGGTCTTTTCCAATGAGTCAACTCTTCTCATGAGGTGGCCAAAGTATTGGAGTTTTGGCTTCAACATCAGTCCTTCCAATGAACACCCAGGACTGATCTCCTTTAGGATGGACTGGTTGGATCTCCTTGCAGTCCAAGGGATTCTCAAGAGTCTTCTCCAACACCACAGTTCAAAAGCATCAATTCTTCGGCACTCAGCTTTCCTCACTGTCCGACTCTCACATCCATACATGACTACTGGAAAAACCATAGCCTTGACTAGACGGACATTTGTTGGCAGAGTAATGTCTCTGCTTTTCAATATTCTATCTAGGTTGGCCATAACCTTCCTTCCAAGGAGTAAGCGTCGTTTAATTTCATGACTGCAGTCACCATCTGCAGTGATTTTGAAGCCCAAAAAAATAAAGTCTGACACTGTTTCCACTGTTTCCCTATCCATTTCCCATGAAGTGATGGGACCAGATGCCATGATCTTAGTTTTCTGAATGTTTAGCTTTAAGCCAACTTTTTCACTCTCCTCTTTCACTTTCATCAAGAGGCTCTTTAGTTCTTCTTCACTTTCTGCCATAAGGGTGGTGTCATCTGCATATCTGAGGTTATTGATATTTCTCCCGGCAATCTTGATTCCAGCTTGTGCTTCATCCAGCCCAGCATTTCTCATGATGTACTCTGCGTATAAGTTAAATAAGCAGGGTGACAATATACAGCCTTGACGTACTCCTTTTCCTGTTTGGAACCAGTCTGTTGTTCCATGTCCAGTTCTGTCTGTTGCTTCCTGACCTGCATACATGTTTCTCAAGAGACAGGTCAGATGGTCTGGTATTCCCATCTCTTTAAGGATTTTACACAGTTTATTGTGATCCACACAGTCATCCCTCATTAAATTGTCAGTCTGCACTTTTCCAAATTGTGATGGAAACTCAGAATATAAAAGGAGAATCCCATATCAAAGGTTGAATTTTCCAGACCTGGTGAGACCCCACCATTGTTGGGCAGTGTCACTGGCAGCTCTGTGCCTGCACTGAGCACTCTTTAGGGGCCAAAGTACTGAGGCATATGCTCCTATTTGGTGTGGCTAAATTGAAAACAGAATCTCACCCCACACTGGTCATACACAGTAGAATTTCTTTCAGCCAGTCCCTAATCAAGCTGAAACAGTGTTGATGGTTTTTTGTCATTTTAGGAATAGACTTGGTTCCTGAAGAGGAATCAGGTTCCCCTTGTTCTTCTTTCCATTAACTAATTCTCTAATAGGGATTAAACTGATGATAAATGAGCAAGGCATTCTACTCTTTTCAAATGGATAAGAAACTGTGGGGAAAAAACTGTGTAGAATGACTCAAATGAACATTTACAGAGGATTTATTATTACAGTGTTATCCTGGGCTCTCCCATGGAGAAGTAACCAGTGAATAATATAAAATCCAGAATTAAAACTGAGTTTCACTCTATGAACATTATGACTATCGGTAGCACTAGGACATTCTAACAGTCCAACTTTGTGCTGAGAAAAGTTATGTAACTTCTGGTAGCCTTTGTTTCCTGATTTATACCATGAAAGTACTAATACTTTAAAGGAATTTTGTAAGAACTGAACTAACTAATAGCTGTAAAATTGGGTTTGACATATATGCGTGTGTGCATGCATGCTAAGTCACTTCAGTCATGTCTGACTCTTTGCGATCCTGTGGACTGTAGCCAACCAGGTTCCTCTGTCCATGTGATTCTCCAGGCAAGAATGCTAGAGTGGATTGTCATGCCCTCCTGCAGGGGAATCTTCCAAACCCACGGATCAAACCCATGTCTCTCAAGTCTTCTGCATTGGCAGGCGGCTTCTTTACCACTTGCGCACCATTGGAAGCCCAAGACACATACTATGCACTAAATGAAAATTAATCTTTATTATTTTTGTTTGAAATAAGCAATAGTATTTGTATTTTGATCTCCTTGCTGTCCAGGGAGACCTGGCAGGCTGCAGTCCATGGGGTCTCAAAGAGTCAGACACAAGTTAGTGACTGAACAATAATTCGTATTTTACAGAAAAGGAAGAGTATATTAACACTCAGATAAGTTTACCCATTAGACTAAGGTCATGCCCAGCTAAAATGTGGAAAGCTTCAGTAAGCACATGATTTGTATCAAAGTGATTTTGAAAAGATTATGGGAATTTGCAATAAGTTCACCATAGTAAGGGCCTGAAGCTGGTTTGCTAATCTTACCTGACTCAAATGAACTTAGTCCGTTGATATATATGATAATTTTCTTCTCCCAGATCTTGAACTCCTACTCAGTTGTGTATTTTTCCCATTTGTAATTTTAAATTTTGTAACATTTTACCATTTCAGTGTGTGTGTGTGTCTGTTGTGATGTGTCATCACAGGCCTTCTTGGCCTGTAAGCTCTAAATAAGATTGGTTCACACTCCTATTCCTTGTCCCATGGAAAACCCAAAACCCTTCTCAGGCTTTCTCTAAACTCCCAGTGGGTTGTGCATTTTCATAGTCACCTGTCTTTAATTACCTCTTTCTATAACTATTTTCTTTTCTGCCTGTGTCCTGGCTATGTTATTTATTAAAATAAGGAAGGCAGCCTCTTTTTAAAGTATGCACCATGTGCAGAGTTCAATAAAAATAAATGTGCTTAACAATGTGAATGTTGCTCACTTTAAAATGCAGAAAACAACAACTTAAAATTGGATCCTGTGCATCCCTAGGTTTTTATTTCATCTCTCTTAAAAGCCATTCTATATTGGTCTTCTCTTTTCTGTTTTTTTTTGTTTCCCACCATCCACTAAATTCTCATTAATTTCCAATTTAGTAACAGTTCTGCTGCCTTCTATTACTTTCTCTTCTAATAATTCATGTTCTCAGACTCTCATATTTTGCTGCAAGCACGTTGTCAAGATATCTTCCTAATCTTAGATAACACTGTTATCAGGGATTAACATATTAACATATACACACTATACTGGCAAAACATCTCAACTCTTCTTGGAAGTAGGAGGGATGGAATTCAGTAAATTAAGAAAGTGAAACAAAGCCAAACTCATATTTGAAAGATGCTTCTGAGGAAAATGGGCTACAAATCAGAGCTCAGAAATAATTTGAGAACATCTTTAACTCCTCATGTGTTACCCAACGTACAGAGGGGCACAGCTATTAGAATCACAGGAACAATTTCTTTTTTATCTCAGAAGCAAGGGGTAGCTGAATATGCAAAGCCCTTGTCTCAGATTAATTGATTTATCAGGTAAAGGGCAATTTGATTTTGTGTAGAAGTGATGAGTCTCTATGTTCTAATTTGAATAAAATTTTTATTCCAAGATGTTCTGCTTCTGAAAGCTCTGTGACAGGTTTAAAAATTCTAAATATTATGGCTTCAATAGACCTTTCTTCTGTGTAGGACTTACATTTTGTGTTTATTTCCAAATTTTGGCTACACTTGTTGGCCATACTTATGCCCTGGAAAAATGGCAATTATTTCAGATTTTTCAAGTCATCTTACCATTTAAGACAATACGTTATTATTATCTAAGCATTGACTATGAAAATGAAGTAAATTTTGCTATTAGTACTATTATTTCATTTTACTTTAGTCTTTTGCTACATCACTGTAGTGCTTTGTGTTAAACAATCACTGTATTTGCATCATTAATTTTATCATTCTGCTCACTGTTTCTTCAAAGCCTAAACTGGAGGTTGTATTTTAAATATTAAAACAAATCTCCAGTGAGCTATTACTTAAATACTATCATGTTGATTGAGGTTAAGAATCTCTTTAAAGAGGCATTTCCTATTGCTTTTGATGGCAGAAAGTCTTTAATTTTGAACAGGTTAAATATATGATCATAAAGCCAGTAAAGTCTCAAGAATTCACCTACTTCCAGGTAAATTGTACTAAGATATTCTCAACAGTGAAGAGGCAATTTTTTTTCTAACAAATGTCCAAGACAGTGATTCTGAAATCTGTTCAGGAGTCCATTCACTGTATTTTCTGATTTATGTTACTGAGTATATTTCTTTCTAATATTTCATCCTTATTGAAGCTTAAGATAAATGCATTTCCTTAACCACTCCCCCCCCCACATTCTCCCAATGACTAAACAAAAAGGCTAATTTGCTTCTCAGCCCTCTTCCTTCAAGCAAATCAATTTTCTTTTGATTAAACTCTGTTAGCGAATAGCCACCTTAGCACCATTGCTAAATACAGGACTCTCTTCTAAACAAGGCATCAGAGAAAAACTAGACACACAAAGGAGGTCTAATCATGAACCTAACAGAGAATATTAACAAAACCTAAATTTAAAACTCTAGAGCTTTAGTCTTGGAGGGACAATAGGATTCCCTAGAAATAGAAAAGCTAACATTTGAAGCAATTTAATCAAAGCTCTTTCTATTCCCTCTTGGGTTCATAATGTGAGGCTGTTTTAAATCGTTATGACCTCCATGCCTCAGCATCTTTGGAAAATTCAAAGCTACTTGTTTAGCACCTGAAAGCCTTTGTATTTCCCTTCTAGGATGATGGGAATAAATTCCATATAAGCTTCATATTTTAAATATTCATCTGATTTTACCTGGTTTGGGCTGTTTGCTGACAGTGCATGCTTCTTGAATAACATGAATAACCTACAAGAAATGTGCCTTGCTCCTTGGTACACAGGAAATGAGGATGCTCACAGTGCCTGCCTCCATGAGTTAGCTCAATAAATTTGAATTGCTCATTAGCGTTCCAATGCCTCATTGTTGCCTATATGTGAACAGCTTAAGTGAACAGGAATCAGATGGAGGGTGGGGGAGGACACACAGAGATTTCACATAATTCCTGTTGCCAGAGAAACCATTTTCTTGCTGTCTGGGCATGTACCAAGCAGCTTAGATCAACTGGAGGCTCAGCACAACCCTTGCTGTGACTTTAGTAAAGAAAACAAACAGAAGGGGGGAAATGCTTACAAAGAAAAGCAGAATCGAGTTTTAAAATGTTCTTTTAATTAGATGGTTTTGTAGACTGGCCTTTGAAACACCTTGTCCCCTCAGATAACTGATTCATCTGACTATACATGTGTTTCTGTGCTTCATGTTGATTTATATTTCTTTTTCTGCCTGTGTTTAGAAAGCATGTTTTTGTATATGTTTATATACATTATACATTTGCATATTTACACAAGAGTATTCTTTATCTTTTTCCCTCTTTTCCCACCTCCCCCACATCCACCCCACATCATGCAGCTGAGCCCTGTTTAACACATGGGAAACTTTTCTCGGGGGATAAAAAGAATACGGCAGTAACATAGTTTGCTCACCAAGGCTGAAAGGAATGACATAAATTGGGGAAATACAGGAGAGTACACACCATGAATTCTGTGTTCATTTATTTAACACTTAGATCTTTTTGATGAAGGGTGTTTTTTAAGCATAAAGATTAGAAAATCATTTAGGAATAAATGATGTAAAATATTGTAAACACAGAGTTTCCCTTACATTTTCCCACATAAGTATTTGCTGATTCTACTTCTGGTTCTATGCAGGAAAGACAAGTAGTAGTGGTAGTAATAGTCACAAAATTTATTGATTTATTGATTTATTTATTTTCTGAGCTGTTTCACATTTCTATTTTTTTGTCTTATTTTGTTTCCTTTGTTTTATTTTTATTTTTATTGTTTTTTTCTTTTAAATTTTAATCATAGTGTTTCTGCCATTTATGTCACATGTTTTTCTTTAGTTTCTGCTCCACTAGTTCCATCAAATACACTACGATTATAACTGTGTCCCATCTATATTCACAAATCTCACTCCAAGCATAGAGCCCATATGTAATAAATACAGAAGAAATGTTTACTGAAAAAAATGAATCAATGAATGACACAGAATGTTACCTCATAGGAATTACTAATATGCACAAGATAACATTATAAATTGGGAGTAAACTGGGAGATGAAATTCAAGGTTTCAAATCACCATGCCACAGTAATTGCTGAACATATTTCACATTTTTAGATATTCTAAGAAAAAATGGCAATATTGGAAAAAAAGAAATATGTTAAATAACATCACACGTTTTCAAATATAGGCTTATGTTTCCCAAATTGCAAAATTTTTTTGAAAATAAAAAAAAATGATCCAAATACAAAATTTATTTATTTTAGTTTTTTCTAATTTTGGTCTCATGTTTTTCTTTTCCTCTGCATACTTCAGTCTTTAATTGTGGCAATGCTAAAAATCTCCCTATGCCTTCATAATTACTACATGCTACTTTCACCTACCCTGGGTATATGGCCCAATTTGCATTATAGTTTAATGACCCATCCTCATTAGGCCAGCACAGGTAGAAAATTGCTGATAGTCTTTAAAGCACTCATACTAAAAATATTTAGATTTTATTTTGCTTTGCCATTTATTTATTTTGCTATTATTTATCTTACAGAAGGTGCAATAATTTAATTTCAATCTTTATTGGTTTCCACATTTTTTTTATCTATTTATCTTACAGAAGGTGCAATAATTTAATTTCAATCTTTATTGGTTTCCACATTTTTTTTTCAACTTTCTTTCAATTCTTTAAATCTGTCTTCTTACCTTTGTCCATCAATTAATCAGATGAAAGCATAAACTATTAAAGATCCCTGTGTAATAATCTCCATCATTTCTGAATGTAGATCTTGACAGTCAACACGATTTCTGAAGTTGGGTTTACCAGCTAAAATAAATCTATTCCCTTTTACTCTTTTGTTGCATGTCTTGATGAAAATTCTAATTCCTATTAAGCTCTTGATTCAAATTTTAATAAACTGAAGGACAGTGATTCTCCTCCCCAGTTAGCATAGCTGATGAAAAAGGAAAGATATTACAGCCTTAGCCTGCACTGGGAATCAACACCTTCTGTGTTAGATCTTTCATTATAAATGCAATTGACAGAAGTGTCTGTTATGAGCTATTTGTTATACAATCTTTATAAATAGCTCTCATCATGTATAAGACAAGTCTAAATTTGTTTGGAAATAGCTTCTGAAGATGCCCTGCTGTGGCTTCCTCCAGTTGTCAGGCTTGCATTCAGTGGGGGAGTCAGACACTTGGAGCAACTTTAGCTAGTCGTCTTCCTGTCAGCTTGAATGATGTGCATCACATTCAATTTAAATGATCCAGTCTAGGTGGAGACATGGTTCACAGATAAACCTATACAACTCAGAAATATTTAGCCTTTTTCTGTGCTATCTGAGATAAATCTTGTTTTGGTTTCTCTTGGGGAGGTCTTGCTTAGCTTCTTCAGTTGACATTGCCACCATTTCTGTTTCTTTTGATTCTAATTTGACTTGCAGTCCAAGGGAAGAAGGTTTTAAGACTCAAACATTCAATTGCCCCTTCTCTCTAAAGACTGGTGTGTATAAGAAAGATAGAAAGCTTAGGATTCTTCAAGTCCTTAGTCCCTTATTTCTATTCAAATGAAAGTTCAAAAATGCATTTCAAAGTCAAATGTAAATGGTGTTTGGATTATCCACCATTTTGGATTATACACACCACTGCTCTCCATTACTGCAGGGAATTAAGAGCTTTCTGATATGACAAAATGTTCCCTTAAATGCTGACCCCTCTCATCTATCAAACAAGAACTTTCACAAGAACTTTAATATGTGAAACTGACTGATTTAAATTCCACCTTCCTTCTTTACTCAGTCTCTGGAAGAGATATTCAAAAGCAACAACATCCTACAAAGCACTAAGGAGGAGGGAAAGAAGCTAAGGTAAGGACCTGGGTAGTGAAGACTCTCTATCAGTCCTTGATAGTGGAAACATTTTAACTCATCATTTCCAAGGGAACTATCAGAAAATATGGCCTTAGGGTAAAAATGAACACATGAAAACAATCTGGTAAATATATAGAAGTGACAAAATTATAGGGCAAAAACAGACTATAGAGATTCCACCCTCTATTTTTACAAATGAAGAAACTAAAATGATCCTTCCCAGGTAATAACAACCTCGCTCCTCTTTATGACCTCTATACCTTGTTCGTATCTCTAATGTTGATTTAGTACTACTGTTATCTGCAGTTGTAGACTGAAAGAGAATACACAACCTAAACTTTGAGAGTTATGTTTTATTCTATGGACATTCTTAGGTCTTCAAGCCCAGAAGATAGCCTCTCAGATAACTCTGAAAGACTGCTCCAAAGAGATGAGGTGGGGAGCCAGGATCGTATAAGAGTTTTTGCAACAAAGAACAGGCAATTTAAACATCAAAAGATTATTGTTAACGAAAGAAAACCAGTTTTCTCAAGTTAAGGAACTTAGCACTTTTCTATGTGTGGGAAGATGCAAGATCCTGGGCTCAATGAAATCATTTCATTGAAATACGGCTCTGCTCTCTGAGGTCAGCACTCTGTGTTTGCTCATCCTGAGTTTGCTTAGGTTGCATCACTGGAGATGCCTTAGGGGCTGCTTGTTGGATGGGCTTGGCAATGGACAGTCCGATTGTCTCCATTCTGTGTTTTCTCACAGTTACCATCAGGGCAGCTATGATGAAATGGCTTGATGGCTGCAACATCCTTTGTTTAATGATATGGCAGGCAGTATGTTAGTTCTCACAGTCTTCTGTAACCATCTGTTTGCCTGTGAAGCCTCTTTCAGACTGAGACCAGATAGGAGCTCACCCTGATTACTGTTAGTATTAGCAAAGTTTTGGTACAAAATAGACAACAGGTATTTCCTAGTTGAAACTAATTGAGTTGCATACATAACTTTAAATAAAAGTTCAGTGTTTATATGTTCTGTGAACTTAATGTGATGTGATCATGCCTCTGGTCCTTCGTATACTGCAAAGTCCTGTGTTTGTTATTATTATCATCACACATCAGATTACACGGAGAATTCATAAAGAATTATCTAGAATTCTAGTTGCTGAATTAATTATATTCTCAGATCAGAGTTTACCTATCAAGCATTTATTCAGTTTTAAACTTGTGCTTTCCAGATGATAACAGGATTATCTTTTGATTTATTTTCCAGGTTAATACCCAGATTCTTTTGGTAATAGCCATAATTTTTCTATATCATGGATGAAATTCTCTGAAATTACAGGTACAAAGGGATTACCTGTGGACTGACAAATCAAATGACTGAAGTTTTTCTCCTTTTTGACTTTCAAGAGTCATGCATGTTCTTGAGTCAAGTAGCACTAATTATTCCAGCAATATTCTATAATTTAAGATCATTTTGCTCTGTTGCATCTTTTTTTTATTCTTGCTACAAACTCCCATCTTCATTTGATTATTATGATTTCATCAATATGATGTTATAACCCCTCTTGCAATGCCCTCCTCAGAAGTTTGGCTGACATTACTAAAGCTAATCATAGATAGACAGAACTTTAAATTCACTCATTTGCTTCCTCCTTGTTATGTTTTAATTCATTTCTCTAAGAATGAGCCAAGAGTCAAATGCTATGATATATTCAGTTCAGTTCAGTTCAGTCGCTCAGTTGGGTCCGACTCTTTGCGACCCATGAATCGCGGCACGCCAGGCCTCCCTGTCCATCACCAACTCCCAGAGTCTACCCAAACCTGTGTCTATCGAGTCAGTGATGCCATCCAGCCATCTCATCCTCTGTCATCCCTTTCTCCTCCTGCCCCCAATCCTTCCCAGCATCAGAGTCTTTTCCAATGAGTCAACTCTTCACATGAGGTGGCCAAAGTATTGGAGTTTCAGCTTCAACATCAGTCCTTCCAATGAACACCCAGGACTGAGCTACTTTAAGATCTCCTTGGATCTTGTTGCAGTCCAAGGGACTCTCAGGAGTATTCTCCAACACCACAGTTCAAAAGCATCAATTCTTCAGCGCTCAGCTTTCTTTATAGTCCAACTCTCACATCCATACATGACCACTGGAAAAACAATAACCTTGACTAGACAGACCTTTGTTAGCAAAATAATGTCTGTGCTTTTTAATATGCTGTCTAGATTGGTCATAACCTTCCTTCCAAGGAGTAAGCGTCTTTTAATTTCATGGCTGCAATCACCATCAGCAGTGATTTTGGAGCCCAAAAAAATAAAGTCTGACACTGTTTCCACTGTTTCCCCATGAAGTGATGGGACCAGATGCCATGATCTTAGTTTTCTGAATGTTGAGCTTTAAGCCAACTTTTTCACTCTCCTCTTTCACTTTCATCAAGAGGCTCTTTAGTTCTTCTTCACTTTCTGCCATAAGGGTGGTGTCATCTGCATATCCGAGGTTATTGATATTTCTCCCGGCAATCTTGATTCCAGCTTGTGTTTCTTCCAGCTCAGCGTTTCTCATGATGTACTCTGCATATAAGTTAAATAGGCAGGGTGACAGTATACAGCCTTGACATACTCCTTTTCCTATTTGGAACCAGTCTGTTGTTCCATGTCCAGTTCTAACTGTTGCTTCCTGACCTGCATACAGGTTTCTCAAGAGACAGGTCAGATGGTCTGGTATTCCCATCTCTTTAAGAATTTTCCATAGTTTATTGTGATCTACACAGTCAAAGGCTTTGGTATAGTCAATAAAGCAGAAATAGATGTTTTTCTGGAACTCTCTTGCTTTTTCGATGATTCAGCGGATGTTGGCAATTTGATCTCTGGTTCCTTTGCCTTTTCTAAAACCAGCTAAGGAGTTGGTAATGATACCAGTTCAAGCTATATTATTAATATGTTATAGCCTGAGTTGGTATCATTACCGACTCCCCATTCCCAAACACAGGGTTCCATGCGCACCTGTACTAGCAACTAGAGGCTCCCAGGGTACTTGTACTCGAAGAGAATTATGTGGGGCAGGCTTGAAAGTTAAAATCAGCTAGAATCCTGATTTTGACAGTTATCTTGCTATGTGAATTTAGGCTAGTTACTAACTTTTCTGAGTTTCAGTTCTCACCTTTGTAAAATGTGTGTGACTTATATCCTATGAAGATTAAATAATAAAATATATGCTTAGTATGTAGAAGTATATACTTATCAGCAAAAGGAACCATTCTGATAGCATTGGTTATTTAATATGCAGCCACTCTCCTTTGTCTGGGGATGAATTCACTTTCCTGAATAGGTTAATAATTTAGAAATTTCTGTCTGAAGGCTTGATGGCTTATAGCTTTGTGATCCAAAAAGAGAGTCACAAGAATGCTATGTTCGTCTGGCTGGATATAGGATGGACATTAGGGAAAACCCGTCGTGCAGGGTCAATATTAGGAGGTAATGAGTGAGCACGGCATTTAATCTGTAATCCAAGATACTAAGACTAGAAGCAAAAAGTCAATACCAAAAGGTCATGTGTAAATGCCAGGATCCAAGCACAGAAGATGCCAGGAAATGTAGTTGGAAACAACTGCTAAAGATGAGGAATTAGGAGAAATAGTTAAGGTATAAACACATACAAATTCTGCTCGATAGCCATCTTTATTTCTGGGCCTATTTTTAGCTCAGCACCTGAGAAAACATAAAACCCATTGAGAAGTGGAATAATAACTGTAATTTGTCCTATGTGTTTGAGCTTGTTAGGGTGCTCCGTATAGTTGGAAAATAAATGTGAACTGAAGTATTGGTCATAGATAAGAGGAAAGTTTGATGGAGGCTCTAATGTTGAAACAACTGATATAGGCCCAGTGACATCTGAGAAGACATCCCAGGTATTTGGCATCTTACTAAGTACTGAAGGTCATGTAGGACCTTAGGAAAGAAGGAATAAAGGCCATTCTAGTAGAGGAATGGTACTTTGCAGAGGCACAAAAGACATCAAAATGGCACAGGGTTCATCTAGCTGAAGCATGGGCTGTGTGTGGGTGCATGTGTGCATGTTTTGCAAGTGGGGCAAAGGAGGCCTGGGGACAAATGAGACCAAACTGGCCAGTAGAGCCCCTCTCATCAGAGGCTTTGTGCATTCATGGTTAAAATGAGATTTTAGTCTGAAAGCAGTGGGGCACTTTGGGAAAGTTTTAAATAGGGAAGAGACACAATCAGATTTATGTCTTCCAAAGATCAGCATTTTGGCAGTCTGGAGAGTGCACCAGAAGAGGGAGAGTTAAGAGTCTTTTGCAAAAGTACTAATGAGATGTGATGAGGACTTAACTCATCTGCGGACAGCAGAGATAGGGAGAAGGAGACAGGAGAGATATTTATAACAGGGAAGAGTGTGACCCAATAGCTTTATGAAAAGTAAACTATGGAACTGAAAAAGTAAAAGGACTGCATTGTAATAGAAATACTTTAATAGATATTAGCGAGTTAAAGTGTATGTTCCTGTTTGGAGACATTGACACCTGGATTTTTATTCTGCTCTGGTAATTACTGTTTATGAGGCTTAAGGTATATTCATGAAATGAAATTAACAATACCTATCCTATGTATGATGTGAAGTTGAGCTAAGATACATGAAAATGAATCACCATTTAGCAGGCACTCAATCAATTCAGTTCAGTCTCTCAGTCGTGTCCAACTCTTTGTGACCCCATGAACCGCAGCATGCCAGGCCTCCCTGTCAATCACCAACACCCAGACTCCACCCACACCCATGTCCATCGAGTAGGTGATGCCATCCACCATCTCATCCTCTGTCGTCCCCTTCTCCTCCTGCCCTCAATCTTTCCCAGCATTAGGGTCTTTTCAAATGAATCAGCTGTTCACATCAGGTGGCCAAAGTACTGGAGTTTCAGCTTCAACATCAGTCCTTCCAATGAACGCCCAGGACTGGTGTTCCTTTAAGATCTCCTTTAAGATGGACTAGTTGAATCTCCTTGCATTCCAAGGAACTCTCAAGAGTCTTCTCCAACACCACAATTCAAAAGCATCAATTCTTTGGCGCTCAGCTTTCTTTATCGTCCAGCTCTCACACCCATACATGACCACTGGAAAAACCATAGCCTTGACTAGACGGACCTTTGTTGGCAAAGTAATGTCTCTCTTTTTTAATATGCTGTCTAGATTGGTCATAACTTTCCTTCCAAGGAGTAAGCGTCTTTTAATTTCATGGCTGAAATCACCATCTGCAGTGATTCTGGAGCCCTAGAAAATAAAGACTCACTGTTTCCACTGTTTCCCCATCTATCTGCCATGAAATGATGGGACTGGATGCTATGATCTTAGTTTTCTGAATGTTTTAAGCCAACTTTTTCACTCTCCTCTTTCACTGTCATCAAGAGGCTCTTTAGTTCTTCTTCACTTTCTGCCATAAGGGTGGTGTCATCTGCATATATGAGGTTATTGATATTTCTCCCAGCAATCTTGATTCCAGCTTGTGTTTCTTCCAGTCCAGTGTTTCTCATGATGTACTCTGCATATAAGTTAAATAAGCAGGGTGACAATATACAGCCTTGACGTACTCCTTTTCCTATTTGGAACCAGTCTGTTGTTCCATGTCCAGTTCTAACTGTTGCTTCCTTACCTGCATACAGGTTTCTCAAGAGGCAGGTCAGATGGTCTGGTATTCCCATCTCTTTCAGAATTTTCCACAGTTTATTGTGGTCCACACAGTCAAAGGCTTTGGCGTAGTCAATAAAGCAGAAATAGATGTTCTTCTGGAACTCTCTTGCTTTTTTGATGATCCAGAGGATGTTGGCAATTTGATCTCTGGTTCCTTTGCCTTTTCTAAAACCAGCTTGAACATCTGGAAGTTCACAGTTCACGTATTAAACAGTAGTTATTTTTAGTGTTATAAAATATGCACTTTAATATATAGAGGGCTCCTATTTAGAGACACTTCATGAAACTTTGTTTTTCTAAACATATTTTCTCATGTCCCTGGTCGGTTATATGACATCTAGGATAAAATGAATGAACATGTGTAAAACACTTGAAAGAATCCCTGCCATACAATAAGCATTGTGTGCTTTTTAATTTAAATAACTAAGTAAGTATCTAGTATCTTAACTGTGTAGTCAGTTTACTCTGTCATGGTGGAAAGTCAGAAAAAGCTCTGAATTTTTCTGGAAAGATACTGACTCCAAATTTGAATTTTATTGGCAGCTAAAACCTGTTGTACAGTTTGTTTAACAGGAAATGAACGTTAAAGTATATATGGATCATAATTTCTTTTCATTGACTCTTTCTGAGTTTTAGAAGGTTTCCAGTCTATTCAAAGACAGCCATGAATATCTAAACGTTTGAATGAACAAATTTTTAGTTGATGGCACAGATTGAAGATAGCGTTTATGAGTTAAATAAGAAAATTATCAACTCTCAGCCCTGTCATTCCCCATTAGTGGAAAATCTGCATACAACCTATTTAATTTTTTCAAACTATGCTTCAATCCATGACATGTCAATATAGTGTTTTATCTTGATAAATCTTCAAAAAGTAGATCTATATTAATCTTATAAGAGGAAATATTGTAAATGTTATGCTTTATAAAGATAAAGGATACTTTTACTTAAATTTTACTTTTATATAGTATTTTTTACCATATTGCTATTTAGAAGTATCACATATCAGAGTGCCTTAAGATTTAAGGTTAATACTAAGTTGCTTTTGGAAGTAAAATCAGAGTAGAGATTGCTTTCAGGATGTAGTCATGAAATCTAGGTATGTAAAACTAAGATTATCTCATTAAAGCAATAATAAACACAAAAAGATATTAGGGGCAGATGGAAATTCAAATAGGAGACTCTATAATGGGATATAAGAATGCAAATCACCCAGAGAAGAGTTTTTGCACATTTAAATGTAGTTGCCTGTGTCATAAAAAGACATACACATAAAATACAATCTGTTAAACTATATACATTTGAATCATAAGAATTTCTAAATAGAGGAACAACAATGTTTATTTGAGAATCAATGCCTACAGGTATTATTGCTTCATTTAAAATGAGTATTAAGTGTAAAGTTTCAAGTACTGTCTGGTGTGACAACATATTTTAGACTCTCAGGTTATAGTTACACTTAAAGTCATACCAGTTTCAATAAGTATCATTTCAAATATACCTTTCTAGCTTATTTTGGATAATACTTCGATATACAATCATCCTTTCTTCATTTTTCTTCTTCCTTATGCTACGTGGTCCTTTTTTCTTTGCTAGTTTACTTTTATCCTTTAATTTTCATATCTCATTTGCTACCAGTCCTTAAACGTTTGCCTTCCTATTCTTCAAATTTCCTTTTTAGGGAAAATGGATCTTTGAAGAGATAAACCCAGCTGCAGTTTCTTTGACCATTTCATAAGATATATTCCAGAATGAAAAGTGAGAATTCAATGCAAAGGAGGCTATAATCATTCCCACTGTCCTCCAGGGTCCACTGTCCTCTAGGGTACCACCGTATCATGGCCTGGTCAGGCCCTGCTCGTGGCCCTGTTAACCGTGAGTCTGTTTGCTCACGTAAGTGTCCCTCTTTACTGTTGTTGTTGCTATTCCCCCCTTTTAAAATGCCCTTCCACCTTTAAGGAAAAACAAACCAAACCAAAATAAAAAAACAACACTATGCGTTGTTTTAGGGCTGACTCTAGCTCCATTTCCTTCTCCAGGTTGTCTCCTAGCATCCACATGTGCCTCTTACATTGATCTCATACTTAATAGAAGAATTCAGTCCATGGAATTCTCCAGGCCAGAATACTGGAGTGGGCAGCCTTTCCCTCCTCCAGGGGATCTTCCAAATCCGGGGATCGAACCCAGGTCTCTCGCATTGCAGGTAGATTCTTTACCAGCTGAGACACAAGGGAAGCCTTCATGATAGACAGTGTTACCTAAATGTTATGTGTCCATTTTTGGTTCCTCAAATTAATATTAATTCTTTAAAGACTGGAATTATGCAGTCCAAATATTAATATAAATATATATATTTGTAATATAGATATAGATTGCTTAGTTGTATCTGATTCTTTGTGACTCCATGGATTGTAACCCACCAGGCTCCTCTGTCCATGGTATTTTCCAGGCAAGAATACTGGAGTAGGTAGCCATTCCCACCTCCAGGGGAGCTTCCTCACTCAGGGATTGAACACAGATCTCCTGCATTGCAGGCAAATTCTTCACAATCTGAGCCACCAGGGAACTCCATGGCTCAATTGGTAAAGAATCTGCCTTCAATGCAGGAGACCCAGGTTCAATCCCTGGGCTGGGAAGATCCCCTGGCAGAGCAAACAGTAACCCACTCCAGTATTCTTGCCTGGAGAATCCCATGGACAGAAGAGCCTGGTAAGCTATAGTCCATAGGGTTGCAAAGAGTTGGACAAGACTGGAGTGACTTAGCACCATAGATATAGATGATTTTTAATCTCTTTAAAATATTGAGATATAATTGACAAAACATTATTATTAGTGGCAGATGTACAGCAAAGTGATTCAATATTTGTACATTTTAATATTATAAAATGATCACTAAAATAAGTCTGTATAAGTCCATCACCATATATAATTTTTTACAAAAGGTTTTTTTTTCTTGTGATGAAGATTTTTAAAATTTACTCAGCAACTTTCAAAAATATAATATACTATTTTTAGCTATAGTCATCTTGCTGTGCTCTACATCCCATGACTTATTTATAACTAGAAGTTTGTACCTTTTAAATCCCTTCACTGATTTTACCATTTCCCCACCCTCCTACTTCTGACAACCACTAATCTGTTCTCTGTATCTATGAGTTTGTTTGTTTGTTTTTTGTTTTGTTTTGTTTAGCTTTATGTTTTGTTTTTATGTGAGATCATATGTTATTTGTCTTTCTCTGTTTGACTTATTTCAATTAGTGTAATGCCCTCAAGAAGGGAAAGGCTACCCACTCCAGTATTCTGGCCTAGAGAATTCTGTGAACTGTTTAATCCATGGGGTTACAAAGGGTCGGACACTCACTTTGACCATATCCTAAGTAAATTTAATTCAAAATAATCAATATGTGATTAAGGTTCATTTGGGGGTGATCCCAACAATAGCCAGTTCACAAGAATCCTGGATATTCAACAATTGACTCAAAAAAAAAAAAATCAAGCCACTTTAGTATACTAGTAGACTTACAATTAATGAATTTGTTTGAAAAGTTTACTGAGATCTTTCTTATAAAGCAGGAATATTTTATTCTTTACTCTATCCTTTACTATTAAATTATATTAAACAACCTGGACCAAAAGGAGTGTTCAACATGCAGAAAGTAAAAACCAGTTTTTGTTGTGTACAACTCTCTCACCACTGGTGTCATCCCATCCTTTATTAATTTAATTGTCTTTATCTCCTCTTTGAGAATAATATCTTTTCATCTTTGTAGCCCAATGCTTAGCACATGCATGATCTCAAAAATGTTTGTTAAGTGAATAATTTTGTGACCCATTTGTGACATTTAAAAAAAACAACTTTATTATAATTCTGTGAAATAAATTATTACTGAAACTATGGACATAGCATTTAAAAACACCTATTTTTAAATGATTCCATAGTTTCCCATCTTTATTCCTATATTTTCTAGTTAGATGAGTTTGGATGAGTTGCCTAACTCGTCTCATTTTTTTCATTAATAAAACTGAAAATCAGTAAATCTAAAATAGTCTCAGCCTTAGTAACTGGTGTCTGTCTGATAAATTTTGTGCTTTTTAACTGTAACACATACGTTTTTCGTATATGAATGCATGTGGAATCGTAACAGCTTTGCATATCAGTGAACAGGAGTGTTTTACAATTATGGTAGTACATTAACCAATGAGACAATTTGGTAAGTTTATAAACAATATGATTTATTAATTAACTGATTTTGCTTCTCTAGTTTCAACCTGTTCATTGAAGAAAAATATATAGGCACAGTATGTATGGTGTTGTTTTTAGTCTCTAAGTCATGTCCGACTTTTTTGCAACCCGATGGACTGTACCTGCCAGGCTCCTCTGTGCATGAGATTTCCCAGACAAGAGTACTGGAGAGCGTTGCTATTTCCTTAGTGTCTTGTAAACCTACACAGTACTTTTTGAGTAAAAGACCATATAAACTCATGGCAAATAAAATAGGTTTCAGACCACAAAACACAAGTTATATATTACCCCCCAAAATGTCATCTTAAATGCACAGCTTTATGCATTTGTTTTACTGTGTTCCTCACTTTTGAGGTGTTTGATTTCTGATTAGTACCTAAGAGAAGTGACTTTTTGAACATTGGTTCATGGACAACCCACTGTTGCATCTAGAACAGTCATATCATCTTCATAGTCAGAGTTACAGAGATGAGAAACCACATTTGTACCTATTCAACACAAATGATTTAGCCTCTTTAGGTGGCATATGAGAAATCTGAGAGCTTTTCACATTTAATTCCAAAATATTTGCAGCAAGACCTGCACGGTTAATCTATTTCTTTAACCCTCTTCTCTGTGTTACAGTCTGTTTCTACACCAGAAACAAGGTGGAATTTAATCCAGCCAGGAGGTGATGTACTAAATAGCAACATAGTGAAAATAGAAACAGTGTCTTGTGGATAAATTCAAGCTATAGAATCTTTTTCAGCAATAAACTGAACACTATGCATATTCATTGAAAGAAGTATTTTTCAGGCAGTAACTGAGTGTTTTCTATGGCTGTGGAATTTTTTTTAAACTTTGTTGTATCCTGACTTCTGTGCTGTCCCTCTCTTCTGGATTTCTCCCTACCTACCTCTAGCTATGTCAAAAAAAGTCTTTTTGTTCAAGCCTCTCAATCTTCTTTCTCATCCCTCTTTATTTATTTTTCAAGTTCTGAGATTCTCCACACTTTGATCCTCACACATTACTTTTCAAGATTTCTCTATAACTACTTTCTACATAATTCCTTTAAGCCCCATGATTCCAAAGGTCATTTATAAACTGGTGACTTCAAATCTGCCTCCAGCCCCAGGTTTATTTATCCAGCTGCATGGTAGATGTTGTCACCTGGTTGTCCACGGTCAGCTCAAACACACTGTGTACAAAACTAAACTTGGCCATTTCACCAACTCCTTCAGCAGTTTTATGATCCACCTTGTCATCCAAGAAATAATTCTGAAATTTATCATAATTGCTTCCTTTCCACCTCCAAATCCAGTCAGCCAATGTCAAAGGATTGGGAAAGTACAATCCTGTCTTGTCTGGAAAGAAGAGAGAATTGGGTCTTTATTATCAGCCTTAATGATCACAGCAGATGATAATATTTTTATTGTCTTTATTTACCAAATGGCTAATGTGTTCAGGATTGTTCTAATTATTTTCCATTTATTACATCCCATTATCTCCATAACAAACTAGTTAGAAAGGTGCTATTATTATCCTTATTTCATGGTTAAGGAATCTGAGACATTACTCTCTTTCAGTTCAGTTCAGTTCAGTCGCTCAGTTGTGTCTGACTCTTTGAGACCCCATGAATCACAGCACGCCAGGCCTCCCTGTCCATCACCAACTCCCGGAGTCCACCCAAACTCATGTCCATCGAGTCGGTGATGCCATCCAGCCATCTCATCCTCTGTCGTCCCCTTCTCCTCCTGCCCCCAATCCTTCCCAGCATCAAGGTCTTTTCCAATGAGTCAGCTCTTCGCATCAGGTGGACAAAGTATTGGAGTTTTGGCTTCAACATTAGTCCTTCCAATGAACACCCAGGACTGATCTCCTTTAGGATGGACTGGTTGGATCTCCTTGCAGTCCAAGGGATTCTCAAGAGTCTTCTCCAACACCACAGTTCAAAAGCATTAATTCTTTGGCGCTCAGCTTTCTTCACAGTCCAACTCTCACATCCATACGTGACCACTGGAAAAACCATATCCTTGACTAGATGGACCTTCGTTGGCAAAGTAATGTCTCTGCTTTTTAATATGCTGTCTAGGTTGGTCATAACTTTCCTTCCAAGGAGTAAGCGTCTTTTAATTTCATGGCTGCAATCACCATCTGCAGTGATTTGAGAGCCCAAGAAAATAGTCTGATACTGTTTCTAGTGTTTCCCCATCTATTTCCCATGAAGTGATGGGACCAGATGCCATGATCTTAGTTTTCTGAATATTGAGCTGTAAGCCAACTTTTTCACTCTCCTCTTTCACTTTCATCAAGAGACTTTTTACTTTACTTTACTTTCTTACTTTTTACTTTCACTCTCCTCTTCACTTTCTGCTGTAAGGGTAGTGTTATCTGCATATCTGAGGTTTTGGTATTTCTCCCGGCAATCTTTAATAACAGTGAATAAGATAAAAATAACTTTTGAATAAGTAAACTATGAAATATAAAGAATTCTTATTCTTGCTATGAAGTTTTGCTATATGTTAATACATTATTGCTTTTGATAGGTATTATTCAAGTCATAAGAAACAGCATAAATTATTTTTAAAGGAAAATTAATCTTGCATTTTTACCTTGTTTTCCTCTTGCTTTTCTTTTCAATACACTTGGGTGATTTTTAGAATATTATTTCAAGTGTTAATCAAATTTTGGCAAATGAATAATGTATTTCCCCTCAGAACACTCATGAATACTGTCAATGTTTTTGGAATACCAAATGACAGATACAATTCTGATATCCAATAGGGTACTTCAG
Source organism: Okapia johnstoni (assembly GCA_024291935.2). Classification (NCBI taxonomy): domain Eukaryota; kingdom Metazoa; phylum Chordata; class Mammalia; order Artiodactyla; family Giraffidae; genus Okapia; species Okapia johnstoni. Next base: position 70,843,400 of record CM044312.1, on the reverse strand, counting down.
ACTTAATTGCACTCAAGCACCATACTTTGTGTTCAGATGGCTCCTACATTTATTCTCTTCTCAAGGGGAATTCCCTCCTTCCATTAACTTTGCTTTGAATTATGAACATTCATCAGCAGAATAGCCATGGGAAGTTTAAAACAGACATGATGCTCAATATTCTCTTGATGGTATTTGTTGCTCATGCAAAGTTTAGGGAAATTCCAAAGAGCTAGTGTCTTATCAGCCATTTTAAGTGACAAAATTTGATATAGGTCAAGGATAAGCTTAGAGATGATTATGAGGAAACATTTATTTGGAAATGTTTGGAGGCGTAAAAAAATATAGCTATTTTTAAATTTGTACTTTTTTAACAGAGTATATGAGGCTCAGGTTAATTCATCAAAAGTAAGTTTTATGAAGGCAGGAAGGAAAGAGGGCAGCAAAGAAGGGAGAAAGGAAGGACGGAAGGAAGGGAGAGGGAGATAGGAGAACCCATTTTGATCTTCATTAACTGTCACTATGATTAAAGCATAAGTATCACTTTATCTTTGACCTCAGACAAAGTGCCCACATCCTTTAAGATCACAAACATGAAATAAACATCCCTTGGCTTCCAAAGGGAAAAGAAAAAAGAATCATCAAAACCATGAAGACCTGTTGTCTTTCAATTATTCCAACTTACTCTTTTAATTTATTTTTTATTGAAGGATAATTCCTTTATAGAATTTTGTTGTTTTCTGTCAAACCTCAACATAAATCAGCCATAAGTATAAATACATCCCCTCCCTTTTGAAACTCCCTCCCATCTTCCTCCCCATCCCGCCCCTCTGGGTTGATACAGAGCCCCTGTTTGAGTTTCCTGAGCCATACAGCAAATTCCCATTGGCTATCTATTTTACATATGGTAATGTAAGTTTCCATGTTACTCTTTCCATACATCTCACCCTCTCCTCCCCTCTCCCCATGTCCATAAGTCTATTCTCTATGTCTGTTTCTCCATTGCTGCCCTGTAAATAAGTTCTTTAGTACCATTCTTCTAAATTCTGTATATATGTGTTAGAATATGATATTTATCTTTCTCTTTCTGACTCACTTCACTCTGTACAATAGGTTCTAGGTTCATCCACCTCATCAGAACTGACCCAAATGCATTCTTTTTTATGGCTGAGTAATTGTATGTATGTGTATATGTTGTGTATGTGTATGCATTGTGTATATGTACCACAACTTCTTTATCCATTCATCTGTTGATGGACACTTAGGTCGCTTCCATGTTCTAGCTATTGTAAATAGTGCTGTAATGAAAAATGGGATACATGTGTCTTTTTCAACCCTGGTTTCCTCAGCATATATGCCTGGAGTGGGATTGCTGTGTCATATGGTGGTTTTATCCCTAGTTTTTTAAGGAACCTCCATACTGTCTTCCATAGTGGCTGTATCTATTTACATTCCCACCAACAGTGCAAAAGCGTTCCCTTTTCACCACACCCTCTCTAGCATTTTGTAGATTTTTTGATGATGGATGTTCTGACTGGTGTGAGGTGATATCTCATTGTGATTTTGATTTGTATTTCTCTAATAATGAGCAATATTGAACATCTTTTCATGTGTTTGTTAGCCATGTGTATGTCTTCTTTGGAGAAATGTATGTTTAGGTCATTTTCCCATTTTTTGATTGGGTTGTTTGTTTTTCTGTTATTGAGTTGTATGAGCTGCTTATATATTTTGGAAATTAATCCTTTGTCAGTCATTTCATTTGCTATTATTTTCTCCCATTCTGAGCATTGTCTTTTCACCTTGCTTATAGTTTCCTTTGCTGTTCAAAAGCTTTTAAGTTTAATTTTACTTTTGTTTTTATTTCCATTACTCTAGGAGGTGGGTTCATAGAGGATCTTGCTTTGATTTATGTCACCAAGTGTTCTGCTTATGTTTTCCTCTAAGACTTTTATAGTTTCTGGTCTTACATTTAGGTCTTTAAATCCATTTTGAGTTTATCTCTGTGTATGATGTTAGGAAGTGTTCTAATTTCATTCTTTTACATGTAGCTGTCCAGTTTTCCCAGCACCATTTATTGAAGAGGCTGTCTTTGCCCCATTGTATATTCTTGTCTCCTTTGTCAAACATAAGGTAGCCATAGGTGCATGGGTTTATTTCTGGGCTTTCTATCTTGTTCCATTGGTCTATATTTCTGTTTTTGTGCCAGTACCGTACTGTCTTGATGACTGTAGCTCTGTAGTATAACCGAAGTCAGGAAGCTTGATTCCTCTAGCTCCATTCTTCGGGGTCTTTTGTGTTTCCATATGAATTGTGAAATTTTTTGTTCTAGTTCTATGAAAAATGCCATTGGTAATTTGATAGGGATTGCATTAAATCTGTAGATTGCATTTGATTCTTCCTACCCAGGAACATGGAATAGATCTCTCCATCTGTATATGTCATCCTTGATTTCTTTTATTAATGTCTTATAATTTTCTGTTTATGGTTCTTTCATCTCCTTAGGTAAGCTTATTCCTAGATATTTAATTCTTTTTGTTGCAATGGTGAATGTGATTGATTCCTTAATTGTTCTTTCTGCTTTTTTGTTGTTAGTACATAGAAATGCAAGTGATTTCTGTGTATTGGTTTTGTATCCTGCAACTTTGCCAGATTCACTGATTAGCTCTAGTAATTTTCTGATACTATCTTTAAGGTTTTCTGTGTACAGTATCATGTCATCTGCAAGCAGTGAGAGCTTTACTTCTTCTTTTCCAATCTGCATTCCTTTTATTTCTTTTTCTTCTCTGATTGATGTAGCTAGGACTTCTAGAACTATGTTGAATAATAGTGGCAAAAGTGGACACCCTTGTCTTGTTCCTGATCTTAGGGGGAATGCTTTCAGTTTTTCATAATTGAGACTAATGTTTGCTGTAGGCTTATCATATATGGCCTTTGCTATGTTGAGGTAGGTTCCTTCTATGCCCATTTTTTGAACAGTTTTAATCATAAATGGGTGCTGAATTCTGTCAAAGGCTTTTTCTGCATCTATAGAATAAAAAAAATCCCTCTGATATTACCCAAGGAGGACACTCTGGACCAAATGCATTTAGTGCAGTAATTCATCTCTTAAAATTTTGTATTCAATTAAAATGCAGAGTACTGATCAAATCAACCAAATAATATGCAATGGACTTGTTAATTATGGCCCCAGAAATAGATAGTGTTGTCAAAAATAGGTTTAGCCTCTAGTACAGTACTCTAATTTATAATTAGTGTTCAGTCTTTCTTATCATAAACTCTTTATAATGGAAAAACTGAGGAAATGGAAATACTTGGATTTTTCTCAGTCTATATTTTGGCATAATATAAGCAAAATATATACTTTATAGAGAATTGTTTTTGAACCTTAAAAAATGTTTCCCATTCATATCAGTCAACATTCATACCCATTTGAGAGTAGTTGTGAGAGAAGATACAATCTACACAAAGGTGTCATGGGAATATACAGAAATAAGTCAGGCAAAGAGGTGGAAACTTCAAATATGATATGACTTTAGGGTGAATGCAACTGCATTCATAATCAACTTCTATTTAATTTATTCTATCATTATACATTTTTATCCTAATGATTAGAAATCTTTGTTGTTCAATTAAACAGAACATAACCAACAAATACTAGTGTGTGAATTGTATTTTTCATATTATAAGAGCGAAATTGACAGGAAGAAACAGTTTTGAGTCATGTTTTAGGTTAAGACACTGTCCCATGAACTGCCTCTGAAACTAAAATACCCTGGAAGGTTCAAATCATCAGAATACTAACAACAAATATGTATACATCCTGTGAATATTTCTAAGAAATACTTAATATTATTATTTGGGAACTAATAAGAACAAAATGAAAGGCTAAAAAAAGACTGTCCAAAAATGGACTTTTATTAAAATGTTAATAAAACAGAGTTAGTAGACTGACCCTCTCAAATACAAAGAATTTCCCTAAGATTTTCACCGAGTTGGATGATAAAGAACTTAGTTTTAGACAGAAAGAAGATAAACAAGATAACTCTAAATTCATTTTAATTCACTCATATCTGAATTGATTAACAAGTATCATTTGTGAACTATTTCCTACACTGACCATGTTTTATGACTTTCTATAAACATCCAAGGCATGTTTTATAACAATTCAGATGGGCAAACACTGACTTGAGAGTGAATTTATCAGCGAGAGAATTCTTAGGTCTTTATGTTAAGTGGCATATGTGATAGAAATATGATAGAAAGAGCATAGTCAAATGTAATCTGACTTGAAACTCATCTGTTAGCCTTATCAGTTAACAAAACAAATAGATCCTCCATTTAGCTCCCTGAGTCATACATATTTTTTATTGCTTGTCTTATATTCTCAGTAAGAGAAGACAATGCATAGCACAGTATATAAAAGAAATAGTTTTAGGTCCAAGTGATTTTCTTTGTAATTTCTATTTAACTAAATTAACTCCTTGTTTAAAGAGAAATTAATAATTTTGTTTTCTAATGTCTCTTCTCAAAGAGAGGTTTGTATCCTTTCATTTCCATGTGGCCCAATTTTCTGAATTTTAAGTATTACAATGTAACAATTATATGGCTATTTTAAGAAGTTTTCATATTTCTTAGAACTCTAATTTTTTTGTCTCATTATGGAAGATTATTTTACATTCAAACAGAAGACAAGTAATTTAACAAATATGCTCAATGTTGTATATTTTTAAGAAATATTATAAGATATTGATTTCATGTTCTATGAGGAACCTTGATACACATTGGTGGAATGAAGTACCAAAGTATAAAGTTAAGACTCCAGATACATGGATGAATGAAATATAAATTATCAAAGAAAGGTTTTATTATGTCTATACATTTTGGACAAGTTCATTGGGACTTCCCTGGTGGCTTAGATGTTAAAGCATCTGCCTACAATGTGGGAGACCTGGGTTCAATCCCTGGGTTGGGAAGATCTCCTGGAGAAGGAAATGGCACCCCACTCCAGTATTCTTGCCTGGAAAATCCCATAGACGGAGGAGCCTGGTGGGCTACAGTCCATGAGGTCGCAAAGAGTCAGACACGACTGAGCGACTTCATGTTCACTTTCACTTTCATTTGCTTTCACTGATGTAGTTTATTAGAAACATGAAAATAATCTCCTATGACTTCACTATAATGCAGAATTTTTTATAACATATGCATTATATATTTTGTGTTATATGCAAATGAATACTAAATTCTCTGAAGGTTTAAAGACATTTGATAATCATGGAAAATATTTTTATATTAAACTGATTAAGGCAGGCTAATTGTGAATTCATAATAGTTTCTCTCTCCACTTCCTAAAGAGATGAACTGTACACAGAAATGAAGTGAAATCCTTTATCAGTCTTGTGAGAAGGAGTAGACAGGTAGAGATCTTTTTCTACAGCTGGATAAAAATAATTACAGGGTATCTCAGAGTCTCAAAAAGTTAATTTATCATTTAAGGATGAGAGGACAGGAGAAGGGCAATGTAGACACAGTAAAGGGGAGAAGTAGTACATTAAAAGCACAAAATTGCAAATCTCACAAAATTTTTCATTATAAGAAATGGCAGAATATTTCAGAAAATTTCTCTCTTATTTTGATAGCAAGGTTAAAAAATACATTTCCTCTGTGAAATAAGGGTGGGGATTTATTTATAATTATGGCAGTCTTTAATTTTTTGGGGATTTTTATTATATGTTAGCCATTGTGCTAAGTGTAATAGATACAGTGTCATTTGAGTTTTGGAGAAGGAAATGGCCACCCACTCCAGTATTCTTGCCTGGAGAATCCCAGGGACGGAGGAGCCTGGTGGGCTGTTGTCTATGAGGTTGCACAGAGTCGGACACAACTGAAGCGACTTAGCAGCAACATTTGAGTTTTGGATAAATGATGGTAGAATCCCAACTTTAAAGATGAGAAAACCGAGTCTTCGAGAATTTAATTATTTGGCCAAGAGGAAAACAAATTGTAAATAGCATGCATGTGTTCTAAGTCACTTCAGTCTTGTTCAAATCTTTGCAAACATGTGGACTATAGCCCATCAGCTCCTCTGTCCATGGGATTATTCAGGCAAGAATAAGCATAGCCAGAATCAAATTCGGGTACTCAGTCTCAAAAGTTTAAAATACTAAAAAAACTATTCTATACCATTTCCTATCAAAATGAGAACACAGACAGAAGGACAAACTGAAGTGAAAATACACTCAGTCAGTCAATTCTGTCCCTCAGTTGTGTCCAACTCTTTGCAACCTATGGACTGCAGAATGCCAGGCTTCCCTGTCCATCACCAACTCCCAGGGCCTACTCAAACTGATGTCCATAATTTTGGTGATGCCGTCCAACCATCTCATCCTCTGTCGTCCCCTTCTCCCACCTTCAATCTTTACAAGCATCAGGGTATTTTCCAATAAATCAGTTCTTCATACCAGGTGGCCAAAGTATTGGAATTTCAGCTTCATCATCAGTCCTTCCAATGACTATTCAGGATTTATTTCCTTTAGGATGGACTGGTTGGATCTCGTTGCAGTTCAAGGGACTCTTAAGAGTCTTCTCCAGCACCACAGCTCAAAAGCATCAATTCTTCGGCATTCAGCTTTCTTTATATTCCAACTCTCACATCCATACATGACTACTGGAAAAACCAAAACTTTGACTAGACAGACTTTTGTTGGCAAAGTAATGTCTCTGCTTTTTAATATACTGTCTAGGTTGGTCACAGTTTTATTCCAAGGAGCAAATGTCTTTTAATTTCATGGCTGTAGTCACCATCTGCATTGATTTTGGAGCCCAAGAAAATAAAAGCTGCCACTGTTTCCATCATTTCCCCATCTATTTGCCATGAGGTGATGGGACTGGATGCCATTATCTTAGTTTTCAGAATGTTAAATTTTAAGTCAACTTTTTCACTCTCTTCTTTCACTTTCCTCAAGAAGCTCTTTAGTTCTTCACTTTCTGCCATCAGGGTGGTGGCATCTGTGTATCTGAGGTTATTGCTGTTTCTCTTGGCAATCTTGATGCCAGCTTGTGCTTCATCCAGCCTGGCATTTCACGTGATGTACTCTGCATACAAGTTAAATAAGCAGGGTGACAATATAGAGCCTTAACGTACTCCTTTCCCACTTTGGAACCAGTCTGTTGTTTCATGTCCAGTTTTATCTGTTGCGTTTTGATCTGCATACAGATTTCTCAGGAGGCAGGTAAGGTGGTCTGGTATTCCCATCCCTTGAAGAATTTTCCATAGTTTGTTGTGATCCACACTGTCCAAGGCTTTGGCGTAGTCAATGAAGTAGATATAAGTATTTTTCTGAAATTCTCTTGCTTTTTTGATGATTCAACGGATGTTGGCAATTTGATCTCTGGTTCCTCTACCTTTTCTCAATCCAGCTTGAACGTCTGAAAGTTCACAGATCAGTTAGTGAAAATATACTAACCCTCAAAAAGTAGAGACTTTATAACACAAATAAATAATATGCTTATATTTCCTTAGATATAGTAAAGGATAGACTTATCTGTTCAGCAATGTAAAGGGCAAACATCTAAAGCTCTCCCTGAATGTAAAGAAAAAAATGTTCAATGAGATTAAACATTAAATGTCAAAAATGTTAAAAAAAAATCAAAATGACAAGGGAAATGATGGTAGAAATGAAAGATAGGAGATCAAATTGATAAATAAAAATTTAACCTTGAAATACAGTATTTCAAATGCATATGATCCACATGGTATACATTGTAGTTGTGGAAACTGTTTGAAAAACATCAAATGATGAAAGCAAAAAAGAACTAGGCTGATTGCAATGCTGTTAAGATAAAGGCTAGGTGTGGCTTTTATTTCTAGAGCTGAATTGTTCTCCTGGGTGTAATGTTTGTTAGGCTGCTTGGTTCATCACAATTTCAACTACATGAAAATGAATCTAAAAGAAGAATAAAATATTTGAAATATCAAATCACTCAACAAGTCACGAGAAAAATTGTTTTGGCTTTTAAAGCAAGCAATACAAATATTAACTCTTAACAAAAAAATTCTATTGATTAGTCTAACTCAAAGCCTTTTATTTTTTCAAGAATGTGCACTGTAACAAGAAGTAGTTGGAATAAGAGAAATTTTTTTTTCCATTTTGCTAAAATGTGTATGATAATGATTAAGCGTTGGCAAATGTGATGCAAGATTCATATCCTTTAACCTGTGTAAACTAACTTATCTCTCCTTTGCCTGAGGATGAAGAAAAATAGCAATTATGCACATACATACTGATTAACCCCAATATATAACTCTCTATATGTAAAACAATAGTGATTTAGGATTAAGATGCTCCTTATTTATAGTGTAGCCAAGGATATTAAATTTTCTGACAGGGTTAGGCTACATTTAATCATTTCTCGACAAGGTAAGATGAGCAACATTAATTCTGTTGAGTTTAAATTTGCTTTTAAGAAGTTATCTTGCCTAGAGAATTAACTTGCAAAAATTAAATGATTATGTGGCACCAGAAAGAAAAGAAATACCATGCAGTATACACTGAGAAGATTGAAATGTATTTTAAAAGCTAGGATAGGAGGAAGCTAGAAATTTTGCTCCTGGCAACATCTTGATGGTACAGTAGGAGGGCAGCAGTCTCAAGCCAACAGGGCCTTTAAAATACCTTGTTATTGCTGTTGTTGTTGTAGTCGTTTAGTTAATAACTCATGTCCGACTTTTTGCCACCCCTGTGACTGCAGCACACCAGGCTTCCCTGTCTTTCGCTATCTCCCAGAGTTTGCTCAAATTCATGTTCATTGAGTTGTCAACGCTATCTAACCGTCTCATCCTCTGCCATCCCCTTCCCCTGCTGCCTTCATTCTTTCCCAGCATCAGGGTCTTTCCCAGTGAATTCATATCAGGAAATGAATTCCTGATTCATTACCATGTGGCCAAAGTATTGGAGCTTCAGCTTCAGCATCACTCATTCCCTACTTCTTGGTTTTAAAAAGTTTTGTTTTTGTTTTTTTTCCAATAAAAGGTGGTGCATTTTTAACATAATAGGGGGGTTTTCCCCCATTAAATTATCTACTTCTTAAGATAATTTTTGCCCCAAGTTAATATTTCACTAACGACTTAAAATGTAACTCTACTTAGATCTGGTAACCCTTCCATAAAAATATGACCAGCAGTGAAATGTCTAGAAACTCTGAAATATGAATACTGATGAAAGAACTAGAATAGTTAGCCTGGAGAAAAGACTTAGGGGGTTCATGGAGGCGGCCTTTGAATGTTTGAAATGCTTCTGTGTGACAGAGGAAATAAATATGCTCTGTTGGACATCAGATACAGAACAAGGAAGAAGGTCTCAGTTTACTGTGATTGTGTCCTGGAAGCATTGTGTATGTGCCTGCTCAACAGTAGGAAAGGGCGTAGGAAGAGAAGTCTAGGATTACTTGCATATGTTCTTTGTATGTATTTATCAACAACTTTGGAGACTATTATGTAATCTAGGCTTCCTAGTGATAATTACCACCCCTTAAATACCATTTATTGAGCACCTACTGTGTTCTAGGTGGTATACTAGATGATTTATACAGACCTGATTTACTTTTAACAACAGATAGATCTCCTTTGTGCATGTAAAGTGGTTTGACATTTACTAGCTATACCACAAAGCCACAGAGTTAGTAAATGGCAAATCCAGATTTAAATTCAGGTGTGACTGACTCATTTTTTTACACTGTTATGTTACATTCATTTTTAGAGAAGTAGTTTTCTGTTAAAATGTGCACTTAAGAGATGGAGCTATTTTAAGTAAATTGTAGGCACTCCTAGTTGAGTTTATGAACTTGGAGAACTCATATCCTGTGTATGTATCAGTGTGTGTGTGTGTGTGTGCTGCTGACTCAATTTCTCTGAATGATTGTTTGAGAAAGGTTTTAGACTATGTTCCTTAATTAGAAGAAAAGGAAATCCTTAACTCTGGGATTATTTTATTGAGAGATAGAAGGACTTGAGAAAGTTATTACTGAAGGATTCTACCAGGTTTAGCATAAAAAGTTTAAAGCATGTGGATGATTTTCCTTTCCACAATTATATGTGAGTGTATTTTTTTGGTGTGTGTGTTTGTAACTTGGCTTAAAGGGACTTCATATATTTGCTAACCAAAACTAAGAATGCTTTTTGGGGAAACTTGTTGTGTGAAAACAGGGAGAAAAACAGTTTTATGGTAGGTATTTTGGGTTTGTTATTTTAGTTATAAGGGTAGGAAGTCATCACAACTAGTTCTTAATATCATTATTTCTTCCTTTATATTTTATCTTTGAGACACATTTTCTGGTTTCTCTTTATACTTCTAAAAATTAAGAAGCAGAAGATCTTGTAAATCTTGTGCTAGGGTTTATTTCTGTTCACGCTTTTCCTTAGAAATAGACATGTTGGGGATATGAAATGTTGCTTCGCTTCTCACTTCAAAGGAACCTGTGCTTCTTCTTCATGTTCTTTTACACTTCTCACTGATAAAAGTATCCATGCTTTCCGTTGTATGTTCTTACACTTTGTGAACCACAAAGATTAAATGAATTGAAATTATCCTTTCAGTAGAGATAAAAAGTCAATAATTTATGGACTCCTTCTAACACTTTTTTTTTTCGTTTTAAAACCTTGCAATATATTTCAGAAATATTATCTAGGAACATTATTTGTGGTCTCTCTATAAATGAAAACATATTGTTAAATCTGTCATAGTTAAATAAGCTGAAATATAACATTTAATAAGAACTTGAGTCTACTTTTTATAGAAAGAAAATTATTTGTTGATTTGCTTTATAATGAAACCAGACAGACACACTCACCCGGAGGCTAAGTGAGATCGGTAATGTAGTTTTCAATGATACCTTGACCTTCTGGCCAAAGGCTAAAAAATAGGTGATATCTCATACCATTACACTGGATAATTTTTATAACTACCTCAAAGCTTTTACAAAATGAGACAGGATATGAATCAGTCCATAAGAGGCTGAATAAATATGAGACTTTCCAAGCTACACACCCTTCAATGTGCTAACTTGCAATGCACACTTTGCTTTTATTTGTGAATCCCACACTGAATATGTGAATATAAATCTGTTCTGCACTTGAGGTGTTCACAGTTTTTTCCTTCAGTTGCCCCCAGGTGTATTAATAGTGGGAACCTTTAAATTAAATTACTTATAATTGTATTCACATAGATTTATTAGATAGCATCTCTGTGCTACACATTGGATAAGGTACTGGGAAATAAAATATGTGTGAGCTCAGTCTCCACTGAGCTGAGAGTCTGTTTCTCCTGTTGTTTCCATTTGCCACATGTTTAAAAATTATGCCTAGAGTTTCTAATTTTCAGGAATTAACATTTTCATTAGAAAGTAAGTTACCAATACTCTAATTATAATACACTCATAGTTTAAGTCATAATTTATCTCTATGACTATATTTAGCTCCTTAACAAGGGAGTTTAGGAACCCAAATAGCTGGCATAACAAAAAAAATCAAAGCAGTGATGAGTCACATGGTAGATTCAACTCCTAATAGTGTAATCAGAACAACAGTAGAAGCTCTAAGTTAGATGGGACCTCAGAAGTCATCTCTGTTTAAATGTGAGATGTAAACCTGGCTAGGCTCAGGCACACATATATTCAATCACTATTTCCCCAGTCTCACCTACAAGGATTCTAAGTCATAGTTGGTGGTGGAGGTTCAGTATTTATTTTTTTAACTAAGCACCTGGATGATATGGCTAGACTGAGTACCAGCGTTCGGAAACCACTGATTCTGCCCAGTCTCCAGGATAATATACAAATTACATCTGCACTCACACTGAGCAGTCTCCTTCAGGCCCTGTTTGAATGCTGCTACTGGCAGAGAACTTAGTACCTCTGAAAGGGGGAACATTTTCTTTTAACCACCTCTCATTATTAGAAAGGGTTTCTTTTAACTGGGTTGATATGTGCTTGTAGCCTTGTGTCTTCTATCCCCTGGAGTTACACAGAATAAAGCTAATTCTTTTTTTTTTTTTTATTATATCCCTCCATAAGCTATAATTTGTAGATAACTAAATCTTCTTTTCTTCAGAAACACAATATTTTGAATATTCAGTAGCCTTAGATCACATTATGATGGATAAAGAGACATAAATCCTACTGGCCTTCCATCTTTAAGATTCTTCATTCATCCCTGTTTTTCTTTCTTCTTCTCATTTGGGAAGCTAACAGCTATAACTTGAGATGGGGAGAAGCCTGTGATGAAGACATATGTAAATATGCAACTTGCCTCTATCTGACTATTACACAGGTGGCTTCTTATGCTAAATATTAATGAGGAAGGACTGATTGGGAGGGAGGCACAATGAAAAGTGTGTAAGGAAAGAAGAGGTTCACACTTAGGTGGATGAGAAAGTGTCAGATGGAATTTGGAATTCTTAGATAAGTCATTGGTGTGATACCTTTCAGTCAGCTATGCACCAAAGCAAGAAGAATGACTTGTAAAGCTGTTCAGTTAAATCTCAGAAAAGAGATAGAATGAAGGGAGAGAACACACTGGGAAAAGAGTCTAACTCCATCCTGTTGCTTTTTTTAATCCATTCATGTCTATTTGAAAATCACACTTCATCTTCAATGTATCGTGACATACTTGGAAAGAATTATAAAGAAAATAAGCAAAGATGTTTGTACCTTCTAATATGAAAAGGGAAAAGAATCACAGAGTGGCATGTTAGGTAAAAGTCTGCCGTTGACAAAACCAGTAGAAACCTATCAGCTTCTTTTTCTTTGAGGAATCGTGAACGTTAGTACTGATCTTTCGGTGACAGAGCATCATCTGTGCTCCATATCAGCCAGAGGAGTCAGGAGAGTGGTGATGATGGTGGCATGCTTGCCCACAGAATCTTCCTACCCAGGGCTTCTCTCTCATCCTGCCTCTCTAAGTCTCCTTTGTCTCCACCAGTTAAAATTATATCATTAAAAAAAAAACTTTTAAAATACATGCTATGTGTATACCATGGCTTTATTCAAAATGAACCGTGTGTGCTTTTCTTTGGTTTTTAAACTGAAAAACTGGGAGTGATTTAAAAAAGAAATATCTTGTACTTCTCTGGTGACTGCCAAAATGCCCTCTAGAGGATTTCACTCATGCGGGGGCTATTAAAAAAAGGACAATGACAAATTGAAGGGAGTGCAGAGAAGCTAAGTGATAAAATGTTTAGAAAACAAGATTTGTCAGAAAAGGTGAACCTAACTAGATATGTTCAGTCTGAAGGAAAAGAAAGAAAACTGACAGACAGTTGAGAATGATCCAAAATACAAAGCGAGATATACCCTGGGACAGAAATGTTTCAACTATGATCTGATGTGAGGCTCAGCATTAGAAAAATATAATACTGTAGTAATGGTTTTTGTTCATTGATTACCTGCATTCAATGCATAATTTGTCATGGATTTGAAATTTATTTGTCCAGCCAGGTAGAATTTCTCAATAATCATTCATCTTTGTGTAACACAGATACTGAGTATTAGTTATGCAGAACATATCACAGCTGTATCTTCAAAGTTTCTGAAAAAAAAAAAAAAAAAGAATTTTTCCTTGAAAGCAACTGAAAAGCTGACTCTTTTTCATATATGTCCAATTTTTTTTCATTCCATCTCTTGCCTATCCATTCACCTCTGTTTCATAATACAAAAGTAAATACAAATCAAAATTTTAAAGTAGCTTGAATTTTATTGCTTTCAAAGTAATTTGAATTTTACCTTGTCACTAATAAAGGTATTATATTCATAAGTGTTTCTTTTATACACCTAGACAATTTAAGTGAAACTTAAACCAGTGACTCCAAAAGAGGCTTTATTTAGGGTATATAATTGGCTCTCTGTAGAGATCAAAGCGTCTGCTTCCCATCTAATCTTCCAACGGCAATTCCTTGTGACCCAAAGCATTCCCTATTTTATATTTTGGAGGTGAGTACGAGTGAGTGTTAATTGAGGGATCATGGGCTGTGATACCTAACTTCACACAGCAAGCCTGGAAGTCATTAACATCCTCCTACTACTTTCTTAAAAAGATTGTAAGAGTTTAGGGGCTTTATAAAACAAAATGCAAGGTCCAGTTCATGAGATGAAATGTATTTGCAGGATATCAGTTGATAATGAGTGAAATACAAGTTCCCTTTTATCTTTGTTTTTCTGTCTATTTTTTTGTCATTTAGTATTTTGAGGATGACATAATGGATACATATTATTCTACCACTGCGGTGGGCTTAGCCAGCCCAGAAAGAGAATCTGACATGAAGACTATGAAAAACAAACTCTTACACAATTAGGGGACTCAGAGCTGTGAAGTCTGCACCTTCTATTATATCATTAGGAGAAGCCCTATTATTAAGAATAAGAATTATTTTATTTAAATTATTAGTAAGTTTAACTCTTAAAGATCTTATATATGTTTTTCCCAAAATAAGAGCCAGGCAATAACAGTCTTTGTTGGTTGTTGTATTAGTTTTTAAGCTACAGTATACTGTTTTCAACCACAGAGAATGAACTATTAGCCTCAACAAGGACACTGCAGAGCAATAGCCTCATGTTAAAAATGAGTGATCTGGTGGATAGGGTTGAGGTATGGCTGTCTAATAGTCAGAAGACTGAGAATAGCTGTAGTACTTGAAATGTAGGACAAAGTAAACATGAAGACATGAGAAACACTTTATTATTTGTAGAATCGTCCTACCTTGAAGATTTTAGCACATAGAATCAATGCTAAGTTCATTAAAACAGCATTAGGAAACCAAGGTGGCTGGACAATGATCTAAAGTTGTGTCTCTTTTCTAATTCCATTCTCCAAAAAGTCCTTGTGAAATTTCTCAAAGCTCGCCATTGACCCCCTAATCAATAATCTAATGACTTTTCCTCTGCCACTTCTTAATTGTCCATTCTCAACCCTTGGTATCTTTCCTCAAAGGGCATCTTCCCTCATCCTCCATGGCACTCAATTCATAGAACGGACATCTGATTTTTATGCAAACTTTGCTTTTTCTCTGTTCTGTTAGCTCTTTCCACTGGGTCTCCTCTTGTAGCACTATTGTAATAGCGTCCAAATAAGTCCTCTTGATTATATAGCCTTTACTATAAACCAGACTATCAGGAGTCACTTCAGTGGCCTTCTGTAAGTGGCAGGACTCAGATTTTAAGTCCTCCAAAACCAACTTTATCACTAATGCTTTTTTTCATGAATTGTTGCTTAGACAAACTGATCAGTACTTCCTGTCCATATTTTCTTCCACATACTCACTCCAAAATTTATTACAGGTTAATTCTTTCAAATTTTACCAGTATCCTCTCAGTAATTTATTATTTTTCTTTCTTAAATACTTTACTATTTTCTCATAATTTTCAGCCGCAAAAGATTTAAAGTGGTGGTTTCCATACAATGAAGCAAAAGAGTTTTAAAATTAAAAAATATGCTTTTTTAATCTTCCTACTTTTTTTTAATATCATGTGGCAAGTAAAACCCTTTTAGTGTTCATCAAGAAATTTTAAAAACCCTAAATATTTCCTGAGAAACGTTAAGCATTTCAGATGAACATATCTAAACTATAAAACATAGTTTATATATCTTGAATCCAAAATTTGACTCCCTGAATCATGATATTTATTCACTGGGAGATAGAAATAGAAACTATAACTGGCATTTGCAATGTACACACTTTATCCCTGCATTTTAGAATTAATGCTGTGTCAGGAATCAAATCTCGCTCTTGTGTAAAAGTAGGAGAAATTTTTATGATTACAAGTTTTTAAAAACTTTTACTTGGTTGTTACTTTTCTGTCTTTGCTCTGTAGACCATCCCTTTAAACATCTTTACAACTGGAGTAAGATGTTAGTGTAGTTATTCTATCTTATGAAGGTTGTGATCCTGAAGCTTCCTAGTTAATACTCGAGCTTGTACAAGGAGCACATTTATGAAAAGGTCTCCTCTCCTTCTTTCCCCAACTCCACTCTTTTTGCTGTTTTTCCTAGAGTACTGTCCCTGGCTATCTTCTCTCCTCACTGTCTCAAGTCTAAGTAACTTATTCATGCTTGTGACACCCCCTGTCACACATGCACTATTATCTTCCAGTCAGACCTGTATTTCTTTTTTGTTTTTGGTGTATGAGTTCAGTTCAGTTCAGTCGCTCAGTTGTGTTGACTCCTTGCGACCCCATGGACTGCAGCATGCCAGGCTTCCCTGTCCATCACTAACTCCTGGAGCTTACTCAAACTCATGTCCATTGAGCCAGTGATGCCATCCAACCATCTCACCCTCTGTTGTTCCCTTCTCCTCCTACCTTCAATCTTTCCCAGCATCAGGGTCTTTTCCAGTGAGTCAGTTCTTCGCATCAGGTAGTCAAAGTTTTGGAGTTTCAGCATCAGTCCTTCCAATGACTATTCAGGATTGATTTCATTTAGGATTGACTGGTTTGATCTCCTTGTTGTCCAAGGGACTCTCAAGAGTCTTCTCCAACACCACAGTCCAAAGGCATCAATTCTTTGGCACTGAACTTTCCCAGGAAAAAGAAATGCAAAAATGAAAAATGGTTGTCTGAGGAGGCCTTACAAATATCTGTGAAAAGAAGAGAAGCTAAAGGCAAAGGAGAAAAGGAAAGATATACCCATTTCAATGCAGAGTCCCAAAGAATAGCAAGGAGTGATAAGAAAGCCTTCCTCAATAATCACTGTGAAGAAATAGAGGAAAACAACAGAATGGGAAAGACTAAAGATCTCTTCAAGAAAATTAGAGATACCAAGGGAACATTTCATGCAAAGATGGCCACAATAAAGGACAGAAATGGTATGGACCTAACAGAAGCAGAAGATATTATGAAGAGGTGGCAAGAATACACAGAAGAACTATACAAAAAAGATCTTTGTGACCCAGATAACCATGATGGTGTGATCACTTACCTAGAGCCAGACATCCTGGAATGCGAAGTCAAGTAGGCCTTAGGAAGCATCACTACGAACAAAGCCAATAGAGGTGATGGAATTCCAGTTGATCTGTTTCAAATCATAAAAGATGATGCTGTGAAAGTGCTTCACTCAATATACCAGCACATTTGGAAAACTCAACAGTGGCCATACAACTGGAAAATACCAGTTTTCATTCCAATCCCAAAGAAAGGCAATACCAAGAATGTTCCAACTACTGCACAATTTTTGTGCATAGAACCCACATATATAAATATATGGCAACATATATAGCAGACTGATTCTGCAAATAGTAATGACTCTGAAGTTAGGAAGATGTCAGTTCAGTCCTTTTAATTCTTACCTGAATGACTTTGAACAAGTTCGTGACTCTCTCTGATCCTCATTTTCTTTGTATTTAAAATGAGGATATTGATCTTCCTAAAGATAGGTTTTCTTAAGTATTAAATAATGTAACTTGTGCAAAATGGCAAACACAATCTGATGGATAACAGATAATTAGCAAGCAACAGTAATTGATGTTAGTAACTTTATAAAGAAAGCTGAGTGCCGAAGAATTGATGCTTTTGAACTGTGGTGTTGGAGGAGACTCTTGAGAGTCCCTTGGACTGCAAAGAGATCCAACCAGTCCATCCTAAAGGAAATCAGTCCTGGGTTTTCATTGGTAGGACTGATGTTGAAGCTGAAACTCCAATCCTTTTGCCACCTGATGCGAAGAGCTGACTCACTGGAAAAGACCCTGGTGCTGGGAAAGATTGAGGGCAGGAGGAGAAGGGGACGACAGAGGATGAGATGGTTGGATGGCATCACTGACTCAATGGACATGGGTTTGGGTAGACTCTGGGAGTTGGTGATGGACAGGGAGGCCTGGCATGCTGCGGTTCATGGGGTCGCAAAGAGTCAGGCACAACTGAGTGACTGAACTGAACTGAACTGAACTTTATCCTTTATGACTTGTAATAGATGTAGAGTATGGAGAGAGAAACATTTAAGTTTATTTAAAATGTACCAAAGAAAAATATTGACTTTGTGTGTATGTATAGGCATCTGCAAACCATTTGATTCTAGCTCAGTTGATGAGTGTAAATATAGGGGTTGTTGTCTAGCAGGTCTCAAGGAAACAGGGCCAGTGTTACCCCACTCTGAGGAACCTGGGAAATGTAGCAGTGGAGAATATGCTTCTGATTGCCACAAGGATGGGAGAATGCATGCTACTAACATTTAATGGGTGTCGTGTTATAGGGGCTGGCATTTTAAATGTCCTGCAATGAACAAGATAACCCCACCAACAAAGAATTTGCCAGTAGAACCCCTCAATGAGATAATTCCATGCAGTCCTTCTTCCTCAGCTCAGCCATGGCTTGTCAGTGTGAGGGCCCTGAAAATTAAGAATCACTTTTATGACCACCCTCCTAGCATAGGCCTGCATCAAGATCCACTGAGATTAGTACTTATCCCAGCCCTCTCAGGCCTTCTCTAGACCCAAGATGTATTAGCTAAGTATCTGAGAGACTATACGGGAGAAGGTGATAAGCTTGTTTCTCTAAGGGGCACACAGAGGAAATAAATTCCTACTGGGTTAAGAGGGATTTAGGTCAGCTCTACAAAGAATGACTTGATTGTAAGTGTTGTCAAAACTCAGACATAGGTTACAAATGAAAGTGTTTAAATCTTCTTTGGAGGATATTATGAACAGGATTACCCCTCTTATTAGAAATGTTGTGGATATAATCCTGTCTAGAAGTAGAAAGTGGTCTCAAATGGCCCCTTCTAGTACTGATATATGAACACTAAGAGGCTAGTTAACATTTCGGAAAATATATCCTCTCTCACTTGCTATTGTTCCTTAATCACACCCACCTCCCACTTTTACAAGCCCCTGACCTAAGAGAGTCCATGTTTCTCTCAAGGGTACCACATCTATTTTGTTCATCCCCTAAAGAATCTTAGTGTTCAATTAGTGGGAAAAGAATATAATGATACTCCATTGCAGTACATGCTGTATGTACACAAATAATATTGTAGAATATTGTTTATATATTAAAGATTATGTACATAAACATAAATCCATGTTAATGGCTCATAGGCTATTTCTGTCCATCTGCAGACTCTGGGGGAACTGTAAGTTCCTCATTATTTTTTCAGGTTGTATGGAGTGTTCACCCAGAGAGATCTGTAATAACTTATGACTCAAAAAACAATCAAATACACATCTCCAGTTATTTTTGTTTTATGTCTTTATTTGTGTAGAATAGAAAGATAGATGAAAGGAAAATCTCAGTCCCACTATTTGCTTTTGATCTGATTTTCTTAATGTCCAGTTACCAGTTTGACTGATTTTTTTCACTGGTTTAGCTAAACTGCCCATACTGGCTTTGTTGAGTTGCTTGCTTGGTTGATTACTTCTGGGGTCAGCAACATGTGGAGAGAACTGACCAGGGTCTGGTTTTCATATGGATTCATTAAAATGAAAGCACTTTATCTCTGAACACAGTTTCATTGGTCTTGCTTCCTAAGGTTTTAATGATCCCATTGCATTGCTTCAGACTGCTGCATATGCTCCCATCTGTCTTTTGCAAGTTTAAATAGAAGAATAGGATTTTCTGTTTAGAAATCATGTGTACTTTACTTCAGAGTAGTGACTCTGTGATTATGTACAGGTCGTGTCTTTGAAAGGATCTCTCTTTAATACAAATCTTGCCAATGGTGTGTATATCACTTTTGTGCTAGTGCTGTACTCATTTAAGATTGTTGCTTCTTTTATATAGAGTATTTATTTAACATGCAGTTGTAACCTTTTATTAAATGACTGAATCATTGATTCATTTGTCTAACAAATATTTACTAAAAGCAGGGTGTGTAACAGGCTTTGAGCTAGATACTGGGAGTTGACAGATGAGAAGTATTTGGTTTCTGACCCCTTGGAAATCAGTTTAGTGGGGCAGATTGGTACATAAACAGTTACAGTAAAATGTGGTGAGTGTTATAATATCAATATGTAGAAGGGTCTGTAAGAATACAGAAGTAGAGTATATGACTCCTGGGAGGGAGAGATGTGGGGAGAGAAGTAAAAAGTCAAGAGGAAAGGAGGCTCAATGGAAGTGACATCTGAACTGAAAATTGAAGAGTAAAATTTCATAGAATTCCATGAGTGAGGGTAACGTAAGGGTAATATAGATACAGTTTATTCCTCATTATTAGTCTAACCATGCCTTTATTTAGTAGTTAAGCCGAAATATATGCATGAAATGGAGTTGTTTTATTTTTTTTAATGTAAATTGCTTTAGCTTGAAAACCTAACAGTTATGTCATTAGTTTATGAGTTTGCTCTTTTAGAGTATTTATTTTGATTTGAAGGATAGGGATCATTTTAAAAGTGGAATAAAGCCTCCTCCTTTTATTTCTTACAATATTCTCTATATTTGGGGATGACGGATTCCATAAATATTGTAAGGTGATAGCTCAAATGTTACAGTCATTTCAGTTTTTATTCCTATAGTCATTTTGGTAACATGATTAAAATCCATGCAGTTAGTTCATGCAAAAATTATGATTATTTAAATGTCCTATAATTGAGTAGGACTTTATATTGATGAGCACTTTGGCATCATATCACTCACATCAATAGAAAAAAACTTAAGTTTCCACTCCAGGCGGTGTTAGTGGTAAAGAATCTGCCTGCCAATGCAGGAGACTTAAGAGATGCAGGTTCAATCCCTGGATTGGGAAGATCTCCTGGAGGAGGGCATGGCAACCTACTCCAGTATTCTTGCCTAAAGAATATCATGGACAGAGGAGACTGTCAGGCTACAGTACTTGGAGTCACAAAGAGTTGAACATGACTGAAGCGACTTAGTACACATGCATATGCAATCATGGTCTAGGTACTGAGAAAAATCCTAATTGCCTTAGGTATGTATGTATGTATGCATATATTAATGTGTGTGTATATATATATGTGTATGTGTATATATATATATATATATACACACATACACATACACATATATGAAATAACATCTTAAATGAGCATATTCCCTAACTAACCTAACCTAATCCTGATGCTCATATCCCTCTCTTCATGGAATTTATAAACTACAAGATCATTATTAGGTGTAGACATCTGAAGAAATTGCCAAAAGTGAAAGGCAATGAAAAATAGATGCTACGTGAATTGGGCAACCATGTAATTTACTATCCAAAACCATGGAGTTTTAGAAAAGGAGGTTACTGTATTAATAATTATACATGAGGACAGAAGGTATTAACCAAGGCCATCTTGGGCATACCTCATCATTTTAAAAATGAGTATAGTCTCCCTATAAATGCATGACACAAATAAGTAAAACTCTGGGGAAAAAAAAGGGAGAGATTACTTTGAGTACAGACTGGGCAAAATGTTGATTAGTTAAACAATAAGGAAGCCTTTTCATGCATGAGTGGTATCATAAGCAAAAACATGGTCTGTGCTGTCTCCTCTATTAGTTGGGTTCCAGTTTTCCCATACCTGTACTTGAATATGATGCCTCCTTCTGTCCCTTTTTTGGAAGATCCACATTCTTCCCAGATGTGCTAGTGGGCAAGACATTGGTTCTGTCTTTGATGTTTGTGACATGATGTAGTAGATCAACACTTCCTCCTAACATACCCCTGGTTCCCAAATTCTGTATCAAGCAGAGTCCTAGTTCATCTGTTTGACTGTGAGGGACAACAGACCACATTAATTTTAAGCAACTCATAACATCTCTGGATACCATACTTCTCATTTGTAAAATCATAGGATTGAAGAAGATGATGTCATAAATGCCAAAATGTTCTCATTTTCTAAGAGAAGTATCCCCAGTAAATCCATAATAACTCCAATGGACATATTTCCTATCTCAAAGCAAAACAAAACAAAAAAAAACAGACAGATGTAGTTGCAAGTGGTAAGCATCAAATGCAAATTATTTCATGCAGTGTCTTAGACATAGTAAATGGTTGATGAAACAAGCCAAACTCCACATAACTATGTACCCAGCTGGTTTAAATTGATTTTATCAAACACTGTACTTATTAAACAATGCTTTCATTTTTAAAATCATTCTTTAATTTAAAATTAAGAAAGCATTTTAAAAGCCACTTTGCTATATGCCATTTTAAAATTCTATAGATGTAACTTATGGTATTATAAAATAGAGATAAATAGATAACCATTCATACATTTATCCTGTACATATATAAAGCTTTTATATGAAAATATGGCATAATCAAAAAAAGGTAACATACTAGGAATAAATATACATAAAGAGGCAAAACACCTATACTCTGAAAACTATGAGATGCTGATGAAAGAAATCAAAGATGACAGACACAGATGGAATGATATACCATGTTCTTGGGTTGGAAGAACCAATATCATCAAAATGACTGTACTACCTAAGGCTATCTACAGATTCAGTGCAATCCCTGTGAAATTACCAGTGTCATCTTTCATAGAACTAGAACATACTTTTCCTTTTAATTTGTATGAAAACCCAAAAAATGTCAAATAGTCAAAGCAATCCTGAGAAAGAAAATTGGAGCTGGGAGAATCATGCTCCCTGACTTCAGACTACACTATAAAGCTATACTCATCAAAATGCTATGGTACTGGCACAAAAACAGAAATGCAGAAATAGATAAAACAGGATAGGAAGGCCAGAAATAAACTCATGCACCTATGGTCTATTAATCTAGGAAAAAGTAGGGAAAAATATGCAATGAAGAAAAGGCATTCAGTGAGTACTATTAGGAAAACTGGACAGTTCAGTTCAGTCACTCAGTCGTGTCCAACTCTTTGCAAACCCATGGACTGCAGCACGCCAGGCCTCCCTGTCCATCACCAACTCCCGGAGTTTACCCAAACTCATGTTCATTAAGTCGGTGATGCCATACAACCATCTCATCCTCTGTCATCCCCTTTTCCTCCTGCCTTCAATCTTTCCCAGCAGGGTCTTTTCAAATGAGTCAGCTCTTTGCATCAGGTGGCCAAAGTATTGGAGTTTCAGCTTCAGCATTAGTCCTTCCAATGAATCCTCAGGATTGATATCCTTTAGGATGGACTGGTTGGATCTCCTTCCAATCCAAGGGACTCTCAAGAGTCTTCTCCAACACCATAGTTCAAAAGCATCAATTCTTCAGCACTCAGCTTTCTTTATAGTCCAACTCTCACACCCATACATGACTACTGGAAAAACCATAGCCTTGACCAGACAGACCTTTGCTGGCAAAGTAATGTCTCTGCTTTTTAATATGCTGTCTAGTTTGGTCATAACTTTCCTTCATGGCTGCAGTCACCATCTGCAGTGATTTTGGAACCCCCTAAAATAAAGTCTGTCACTGCACTGTTTCTCCATCTATCTGCATGAAGTGATGGGACCAGATGCCATGATCTTAGTTTTCTGAATGTTGATCTTTAAGCCAACTTTTTCACTCTCCTCTTTCACTTTCATCAAGAGGCTCTTTAGTTCTTCTTCGCTTTCTGCCACAAGGGTGGTGTCCTCTGCATTTCTGAGGTTATTGATATTTCTCCCCGCAATCTTGATTCCAGCTTGTACTTCATCCAGCCCAGCATTGGAAAACTGGACAACTACATGTGAAACAATGAAATTAGAACATTCTCTAACACTACGCCCAAAAGTAAACTCAAAATGGATTGAAGAGCTAAATGTAAGACTGAACACTAAAATTCTTAGAGGTAAATAGGCAGAATACTCTCTGACTTAAATTGCACAAGATCTTTTTGACCCAGTTATTAGAGTAATGAAAATAAGCAAGTGGGACCTAATGATACAAACATTTTTACACAGCAAAGGAAACCATAAACAAAATGAAAAGACAACCCACAGAATGGGAGAAAATACTTGCAAATGAAATGACCTACCAGGAATTAATCTCCAAAATATACAAACAGCTTAAGCACTTCTATGTCAAAACACAAACAACCCAATCAAAAATTGGCAGAAGATCTTAACAGACATTTCTCCAAAGAAGATTTGCAGATGGCCAATAAACATATGAAAAGATGTTCAACATCACTGATCAACAGAGAAATGCAAATCAAAACTGCAATGAGGTATCACTTCATACTCCTCAGAATGGCCATATCATTAAAATATCTATAAACAGTAAACACTGGAGAGGATGTGGAGAAAAGGGAAACCTTCTACACAGTTGGAGGGACTGTAAACTGGAACAGCCACTGTGGAGAATAGTATTGAGATTTCTTAACAAAATAAAAATAAAGCTACCATATGATCCTGCAATCCCACTCCTGGACATATATCCAGAGAAAACCGTAGTCAGAAAAGATACAGGCACCGTAATATTCATTGCATCATTATTTACAATAGCTAAGACATGGAAACAACCTAAATTTTCATCAGCAGGGGAATAGATAAAAAAGAGGTGGTATGTATATACAATGGAATATTACTCAGCCATAAAAAATGGTATAATGCCATTTGCAACTACATAGATGGATCCAGAGATTATAATACTAAGAAGAGTAAGCCAGACAAAGAAATACAAATAATCATATCACTTATGTGTAGAATCTAAAAAAAAAAAAAAAAAAGCAAACAGTAAACTTATTTATAAAACAGAAACAGACGCACAAACTTCAACAATAATCTCATGGTTACCAAAGGGAAAAGGTACAGGGGATGGATAAATTAGGAGTTTGGGATTAACACACACACTACTACATATAAAACAGATAATCAACAAGCATACACTGTATAGCACAGGGAACTCTACTCAATATTCTATAGTAACCTATATGGGAAAGGAATGTGAAAAATAATGGATACATGTGTATAACTGATTCGTTTTGCTGAAATCAATAGAACATTGCACTCCAATATAAAATGAAAATTAACTTGAAGAGGAAGTATGGCATGCACTCATGTGTGAAGAGACGTAATAGAAATAACAATAGTACAAACCTGAAATCAATAGTTTAACATTGCACTCCAATTGAAAAATGAAAATTAACTTGAAGAGGAAGTATGGCAATGCACTCATAAAGGAAAGAAGAGACGTAATAGAGCCAGATCAGCTGATAAATGATAGCACTTTGGTGTGAAAAAACTGAAAATTGGTACTGATGCTAGGAATTTAAGGTGGGAGGAGAAGGGGACAACAGAGGATGATACCTCATTTATGGACATTAGTTTTACAGCTTTGCTTGCCGAAGTTAATTGGACACTTTTGCACTGCTGCAGTGTTGGGGTCATAAAGAGTCTTGACAGAGAGAGCAATTGAACTGATCATCAAAGCAGGCTTTTAATAATGAGGAGGGACAGGGAAGGAGAAAATATCTCCTAATGGGAAGCTAAAGAAAACATTGAGAAAATTTCTCTAAACTGAATTTTGTAACCTCTAATCTGAGGAAATTATATTAAAGCATCTAAAATAAAAGTCCATTACTCCTTTTGGTCTTCTACTTTGAGTACTATATGGAGTATATAATTTTGAAGCAAGAAACTGTTTTCTTTAGTAAGAAATGCCTAAATATGTTTGGCAACTATTAAATACATATTCATTATTAGGATGGTTGTTATTATCCTAAAAAGACTAACACAACCTTGAAACCCATTGACTTTAGTATTTGTGTAATACCCATGTTTTTCACAAAATCACATTTCTCTAAGGATGCTAGGAATGATTAAGGATAATATATGTCTGCCTGGTGAAAAACCAAAAACACCTGTTTTTTCAAAATGTATCAGTAAATACTTTCTTTGTGCTAAACTAAGTTGTGACACTAGATTGGGATGAAGCAATCTCTGTGGTTTTTCTTTTAAATCTTGCTTTTTAAGCATTTAGCAATAATGAATACACAGATAGATACTTTAAAAAAGAAAAGATGGTCTTATGGAATAATTAATTTTGTAAGTTGGCTTTTCCAATACAATAGTCCTTCAAAATAAAAAGAATAATTCCTGGAGTAATACAGAATAACAAGCATTCAAAAATATGAGGTGTTATTGTTTAGTCGCTAAGCCATGTTCAGGTCTTTGCAACCCCATGACTGCAGCATGCCAGGCTTAGGAAAGGCCTGAATCACCAATAAAAAGTAGTGTGAAAATCTAAACACTCTTATTTGTTCAAGCCTTGATCATTAGGACTTTTTTCCCCTCTTATTCTCCTTTTGTATCATCCTGCCATAGCAGAAGCAGCATATTATGAATTCACTGAGCTTTATGTTTGTTTAAATGTGTTTCTATAATGGCAGTATAATTTTGGGGACCATACAATCATTTGAAAGAGAAATTACCTCATTTTTTATAATGGGATTTTGTGAGAATATTACTTTTCTTTTCTAATTTTTTATTCAATTGCATATACTTCTTATTACTGAATGTGTGGTGTTGACATTGACATTGACTTTGTCTATAGCTTGCAGGTCACTAGTGACTTAGAATTAGTGAAAACAATATCCATAAAACTTCTGACTGATGTTCTGAAATACACCATATTCTTGATTCATAAGGAACAATTGTGATCTTTAATATTATTTATAGTTTTAAGAAGGAACTAGGCCATTGTATATAATGCTATTTGATTTTTTGGATTAATCCTATACTTCTGTCCTCAGGTACACTTTTGACATATTCTGCACCTCTAATTACACTTTGTTTCCTTTTGGAAAAAAAGAATGAAAATGGTTGTAAACACAGAGTTGTTTATAACTTATTGAGGTCATGATTTATTGCATGTAGTGTATGTCTAATGCCTTACAATTTATAAATGGATTTCACATATATTACCTCATCTGGGATGAGGCAATGTAGGAATTTTTAGATAAGATTCAGATTCAATTTCATGTATTTTTGTTGTTATTGTTCAGTTGCCAAGTTGTGTTTGACTCTCCACAACCCCATAAACTGCAGCATGCCAGGCTTCCCTGGCCCTCACCATCTCCCAGAGTTTGCCCAAGTTCATGTCCATTGAACATATTAATGTAATGTATATACACATATGCCTACACACATATACATAGGTACATGTGTGTGTGTGTTTGTGTGTGTAACATTGAAGCAAAGCTTACTCTTTCTCGTTGATGCTTTTAAATTCTACATCTTGATGGAATAAGCATCTATAACAGTTTAGCCCACAACTTCTCTTCTATTTCTCCTTAATTTATTTTTCCTCCCTCCTGCCTGCCTGCAGTAGCTTGAATTTACTATCTATCAGTCACTCACTTTCTTACTTTCATATTCCTTTTTCACTAAATAGAAAATTGCATATCGTCAAGAAAACCCCCAGAGCTCTAACTTTTGCATGGGCATGAAAATACCACTAGCTCTTTACATGGTCTAGAAATTGAATCAATTTGATAAATTTTGCTTGAGGAAACTGACTGCAAAAATAATGGATGTGTCTTTGCTTCATTCAGGTAATCTCCAGCAAGATAGAGTTTAATTACTAAGACGTTTGTATTTACAAACAGCCATCTAATCTTTGGTATCTTTTGACTTAGATTTGGGTACTGCTGAAAATAAACGCAAGAGATAAAGATAAGGATCTGTCAGTGTAATCTAATGTAAAAGAGAAAGCATTGTCCATTTTTTTTCCCTTCATTCAAATTTTTAACATGATTGCTTTCTTTTCTTAGGAGCTATTTGTATTTCAGGGATATGCCAAATTATTCCCTTTTTCTTTCCAAGTCTTTTCATATATGTATATTTGAAATGTAATTCAGAATAGGCCATTTCAGTTCCTTCAGTCTTAAATTTATAATGATTATACTGTTGTTCAGTCACTAAGTCATGTCCAACTCTTTGTAACCCCATGGACTTCAGCATCCCATCCTTCCCCATCCTTCACTGTCTCCCAGAATTTGCTCAAATTCATGTCCTTTGAGTCATCCATGAACATGAGCCATCCAACCATCTCATCCCCTGTCACCAGATTCTCCTTTTGACCTCAGTCTTTCCCAGTTTCAGGATATTTTCCAGTAAAAAAGACTCTTCAGATCTTTGTATTAGATAGCCAAAGTAGTGGAGGTTTGGCTTCAGCATGAGTCCTTCCAATAATATTCATAGTTGATTTCCTTTAGAATTGACTGGTTTGATATCCTTGCAGTTCAAGGGACTTTCAAGAGTCTGCTCCATTACCACAATTCAAAAGCATCAATTCTTTGACACTCAACCTTCTTTATGGTCCAACTGTCACATCCATACACGACTACTGGAAAAAATACAGCTTTGACTACAGACCTTTGTCGGCAAAGTGATGTCTCTGCTTTTTAAAATATGCTGTTTAGGTGGTTATAGCTGTCTTTCCAAAGAGCAAGCGCCTTTAATTTCATGGCTGTAGTCACCATCCGCAGTGATTTTGGAGCCCAAGAAAATAAAATCTGTCACTGCTTCCATGTTTTCCCCTTCTATCTGCCATGAAGTGTTGGTACTGGATGCCGTTATCTTAGCTTTTTGAGTATTGAGTTTTAAGCCAGCTTTTCACTCTCCTCTTTCACCCTCATCAAGAGGCTGTTTAGTTCACTTTCTGCCATTAGGTTGGTATCATCTGCATATCTGAGGCTTTTGATATTTCTTCCAGCAATCTTGACTTTAGCTTGTGATTTATCCAGTCCAGCATTTTGCATGATGTACTCTGCATATAGGCTAATTAAACAGGGTGACACTATATACAGCCTTGTCATACTCCTTTCCCAATTTTGAAGCAGTTTTAACTGTTGCTGATAACTATACTAGACAAACTCTAATAACTGTTTATGATCTTTTTAAAAAATATGTGTTCCCTTGGCTTTTAGCATCAAATGGTTCAGCATAATCTCTTTCACGATTTTGTCAATTTGTGGTTCTATTTGTATATTTAATAACTTAGTTAAGGAAATGTGTTTATGTTTTCAGGATGCTGAATATAAAATTTTGAGTATGATGTAACCCAATGGTAAACTGTCATTTATGATGTGGTAGATAGACGAATCCTAGCTGTTTCAAGTACAGAAAGATCTGAACTTCCATTTTACCCAGTTTCTTAACTTCCCTAGCATGTTTTCTCATCTAGAAAATGCGAAGAGTGCTTCCCAGAGTTATTGCAATAATCTGGTTATATACATAGATCAAAAGGCTTTCTAAAGGTGTATTCATAAAAGGCAATTGCTTCTGCAAGACTCGTAAGTTTTTATATGTGTGAAGCAAACAAAAATAAAGTCCTAGAAATTTGGTATCATAGACGAAGGAATTCATTTTACCAGCTCAAACTTAATTTCGTTTTTTTTTTTTTTTTTTTAGGAATTAAATCTGCTTGTTTTTGTGTGATGTCTGGTTTTTCTCAGTACACACTCATTCCCAGTTCACCAAGTCACTGTGCAGGCTGAGCTACTGTGCTATGGGCTACCACAATTAATAGCACCAGCCTGGAGCCAGGCTGCAGGGTAGAAGTCATTCTTCTATTGCTTTCTAGCTGTGTGACCTCACACAACTTATTCAGCTCTCTGTGCCACAGTTGCTTCATTTGTGTACTAGAATAATAACAAAGCCTCCGTTTTAAGTTTGCTGTATACAGAGTTAGTATGTGCAAAGTACTTAAAGCCTGACACATAACAAGTACTATGTGTTTCTAGTACTATAATTAGTACAGAAAAGCAAAGATAAACACACCTCAGCCTTCTTATTGCTATTATTTCTAACCTCTGTTCATCATCCTAGAGTCATAAATTGCAAAGGTGAAGCAAGAGGATTTATGATTCACATTGATTTAAAAAAAATGATAGAAAAAGTATTAAAAGTATAAAATACATGTATTTACCATGATTTTGGCTGTCAAATTCAGAATGTTATTTTTGCATATTAATTTTGGGAAATCTTGGATATAACACTTAGCACCTCACAGGTAATAAACATGCTACAAATATTTGCTTTTGTTTTTGATTATTTGAAATCCCTTCCAACTAGAAAAGATTTGTTCTCTTCTGATTTAGAATTAGTCTACTTGATACCAAACTGATCTATTAACTAAACATTCTGCTGCACAACCATGTATAATAAAACTGCTTTATTGTTTGGATGAATTTTTTCATTTATTTCTGGTTGAATTGGTACCATACAAAGAAGCCAGTCTCCTTATTAACTTTTAAGTTACAAATTTTCATTGATATATGAAAGGTACACAGTAGAGCAAAGAACATTGACTGCCCAATATTGGCAGTGTTTTACATGATGGTTATTGGCTATTTTAATTTAAATGAGCAGGTCATTTCCTAGGGTCTGCCATGTACTGTATTTGCACTTCATTTAGAGTACTCTTATGAATGGTATTAACCACCTCATATCCAATAGGAGCTAAACACTGAGCTTTAGAAGTAGTGGTAAGGATATTTATGTAATTCTGGTGGGAAATGAAAGTAGGAATTTTAAAATGACAGTGATGGTTAATTTTTTGTGATAACTTGACTGAGCCATGGGGTGCCCAGATATTGAGTCAAATATTATTCTGGGTGTGTCTGTGAGAGTGTTTGTATATAAGTTTAACATTTGAATTGGTAAACTAAGTAAAGCAGATTATCTTCCCTAAGGTGGGTGACCCTCCTCCAATCAGTTGAAGATATGAAAAGAGTAAAAGTTAACTCTCTCTTGAGTGAGAGGTAACTCCTTCCTGCTTGATTGTCTTAATTTCTTACTAAGAAATTCTGAAGCATGAAAATCTTTGGAATGCAGTCTTAAACTTAGCTGAAAAACAGTTTGAATTTAGTCACTCTGCACCTAAAAACAATTAGAATTATGAATCACTTTCTGGAATCCTTTCCTAAGTAGAGAAGCTGCTTTTTATGCACAGCTTCAATTTAGCTGCCCAATTAATGTCATCACATAGAAATATAGAGGTAAAGCATGATATCTGAATTTTTACATTTCCTGGAGATACTTCTAAATATGTACTTTATGATTTGGCTTTAAATAATCACAGACTTGGTGAAGAAAATACGATGACTCTTTCTATATACTGGCTCTAAACAGGGCATTTAGAATCTGAAAACAAGCATCAGATGGTTTTATCTGTGTTTACACTTCCGGTGGAATTTTTTATTCAGTGCCAAATGATTATAGTTAACTTTCATTTCCTTGGGGATGGATTATCAAGTTTAAGGATGCTTCTGTGTCATGTACCCACTGACGGGCTCCAAAAAAAAAAACAAAACTCAAATCAGCCAGTTTTGCTGCAGATAACAGTTTTGGTTAAATGAGAGGTTTAAATTGCTTTTTGAAATCAAATTTGGGGTACATCCATGGATTTCAGTCATATGTGCTATCTCTGCATTCCCCTGCCATAGAAAATTGAGTTGATTGCAATTGTTTTATACACTTTACATTGAAAACTATTTTCTTTGTTGTCCTGAGACACTAACTTCCTGGGGAAGAAAAAAAGTAACAAAGTTATTGAGTATTTTTAAAGAAAGAAAAGCATAATTAAATATTGTTGTGTAAGCCTGTAGAAGAAGCAAAGCATATACAGGAAAAGTGCTGTGCAGTTTGTCTGAAAATGGGAATTTGAGGGTCAATATGATAGGGAAATTTAGAAGTTATTATAACAGAAAGCAAATTGATCTAATGCATTAGGATAATGTTGGTAATTAGACTTGATAATCTTCCACTAAAAAAACTCTGTAATTTAGTTTTTCCCTGCAGTGTCCTTTGAATGGCATCAGGATCAATTGATCAACATTGAAATTTATTAGAAAGTGGTGATGTGGAGTTCAAAATAAAGTCCTTTCAGCTTGGCTTTCTCTTCATCCATTCTGTGCCATTTGAAATCAGTTCAGTTCAGTCGCTCAGTCATTTCCTACTCTTTGCAACCTCATGGACTGCAGCACACCAGGCTTCCCTGTCCATCACCAACTCCCAGAGCTTGCTAAAACTCATGTCCATCAATTGGTGATGCCATCCAACCATCTCATCATCCCTTGTCCCCTTCTCCTCCTGCCTTCAATCTTGCCCAGCATCAGGGTCTTTTCTAATGAATCGGAAATGAGTCTTCTCATCAGGTGGCCAAATTATTGGAATCTCAGCCTCAGCATTAGTCCTTCCAATGAATATTCAGGACTGATTTCCTTTAGGACTGACTGGTTTGATCTCCTTGCAGCCCAAGGGACTCTCAAGAGTCTTCTCCAACCACAGTTCAAAAGCATCAATTCTTTGGCATTCAGCTTTCTTTATAGGGCAACTCTCACATCCATACATGACTACTGGAAAAAACCATAGCTTTGACTAGACAGACCTTTGTCAGCAAAGTAATGTCTCTGCTGTTTGAAATAGTTGGATACATATTTGGAACCCCTACTAATCTAAGCAAGCATTTGTAGTCTTCAGTGATAGGTTGGAATGTTCACAGACTTACTACTATTTGAGAAGTCTTTTACTGAAAGGTTAGACAACCTCAAAGCACAATTTGTTGTTGTTTTTTTGAAACTTGTCTTGAAGATCCAACTTTGTCTCTAAAATGTGCTGTGGTTTAAAATATGATCTCCATGGTCTGTAAGAGTTTTTCCCATGTGTAGAGGATGTTTCTCATTATTCTAAACATTCATAAAGAATGCCAGTCCAGAGGTGTTAGGAAACTGATATTAGTGGTATATTGGCTATATTAGTGGAATATCACTATTATCAGTGAAGAGTCTGAAGACCTCACTCCTAGCCTGACACTCTTGCCAGCTGTGTGACCCTAGACAAAGCATTTCACTATTTTGATTCTTCAGCACACTCTGTTCAATCAACTAGCTTTTAGTTTTCATTTGAAAACTAATCTCAGATACTTCCTAAAATCACCGTAATAGGATTGGTTTACCCTGCTATATTTTCTCCATCCACCTGAGCTTGCCATCACCTTCTACTGTAACTGCCTGGTGAATTGCCAGTCTTTCTTGTGAAACTGTAAGCTTTAAGAGGATATGAAACATCCTTCTGGTTCATAATTCTGTTCCCACTATTTAGAGCAGTGCCTGACATCTAATAGATGCTCAATTAATCTTGGTTGAAGGAGTAGATCATTGAATGAATACATGAATTAGTAAAATAAAGTATAATGGTTTCCATGTGTTCTCTTGATAGTTAACCCCAGAGATTGGGATTCATATTATCCCCCTCTTCTATTAGTTTGTTGATATGATTTTTCTAAGACTGTTTAAATTCTCAAAGCAGATTTTACATTTGTTTTCAAGAGTTTATACTCTTCATAAAGCCAAACAGCATAGTTTTCAAGTAATCCTTAAAATTTCAAACCCACCTAATTTGGATGTCCATAAATGTTATGAAAGAACTAAAAGGCTTGGACTACTTCTGGCTCCCTTCCCAACCAGACCATCAGTGTACAATGTACAACGAAGCAAAGTGTGTCGTATATTAATAGTGTTTGGATTGTTTCTCCATCCTCTGCTTCACCTACCTACTTTCCTGCTTTGCTGCCTGTGACTTTTTTCCCTTTTCTAGATGTTACCATCGGTTATTGAAGAGTAAATATCCCTCATAAGTATAAAGCCAAATGGCTGTTTTTGACATACTCCAAGCAGTGCTTTTACATTATATTTGAGTTTTACAAGCTTTAATACAGCCTTTTGAAAATGAATGTGATACTATCTATCAAGAGCCTTAAAACTGTTTATAATCAGTAATTTCACTTTGGAATTTAAGGAAATAATCACAAATATGGACAAAAATTTAACCTGGTTTATTGCAGCACTGTAAAAGCTGAAACATTTTAATCTACACTGAAATGCATACTAATAGAAAAATGATTAAATGAAGTAGAATATATTAGTAGTGTACAATGATCAAAATTATGCTTATGAAAAGGTTTAATACTTCAGAGAAATTTGCATATAGTGTGTATCAAAATAACAAATTATATTCCTAGAAAAATATGAAAGAGTGAAGCATGGCGAGATTTTATTTCTCTTAAAAATTTTCATTATGAGGTTGTAATATTCTTAAAATCATAAAAAATTAGTCTTAAGTAAAAAATGCCTCAAGTTTTAAGCTTAGCTTAAAGCAATGCACTTTCCTTTTCTTTGGATGCTGCCTGTATACACTTATTTTCTTAGGCGTTTATTGACAATTGTTAGAAAGAATAAGTTAGAGGAAACATTAACATAGCATTTTCATTTATTAAAAAAAATGTGAAAATCAGGCCACTAACACTAACAATGCAGAGTTAAAGTTTTTATTTATTTATGGAAAGCAAGGTTAGTTTGTTTAGAAGTCTGTGACAATAACACAGTTTGTGCCTTCCCAAGATTTCTCTTTTTTTTTTTTATTAATATTTATTGAAATATAGCTGATTTACAATGTGATAGTTTCAGACCTACAGGAAAGTGATTTATGTGTATATATATAAATCATCAGTTCAGTTGCTCACTCATGTCTGACTCTGTGCAATCCCATGGACTGCAGCATGCCAGGGTTCCTTGCTCACCACTAACTCCTGGAGCTTGCTCAAACTCATGTCCATCCAGTCAGTGATGGCATTCAACCATCTCATCCTCTGTTGTCCCCTTCTCCTCCGGGCTTCAAACTTTCCCAGCATCAGGGTCATTTCCAGTGAGTCAGTTCTTCGCATCAGGTGGCCAAAGTATTGGAGCTTCAACTTCAGCATTAGCCCTTCCAATGAACATTCAGGACTGATTTCATTTAGGATTGACTAGTTTGATCTCCTTGCAGTCCAAGGGACTCTCAAGAGTCTTCTCCAACACCACAGTTCAAAAGCATCAATTGTTTGGTACTTAGCTTTCTTTATAGTCCAACTCTCACATCCATATATGACTACTGGAAAAAAAAAACATAGCTTTGACTAGATAGAACTTCGTCAGCAAAGTGATGTCTCTGCTTTTTAATTTGCTGTCTAGGTTGGTCATAGCTTTTATTCCAAGGAGCAAGTGTCTTTTAATTTCATGGCTGCAATCACCATCTGCAGTGATTTTGGAGCCCAAAAAATAAGGTCTGTCACTGTTTCTATTGTTTCCCCATCTATATGGCATGAAGTGATGGGACTGGATGCCATGATCCTAGTTTTCTGAATGTTGAATTTTAAGCCAACTTTTTCACTCTCTTCCTTTTATATATAAATCATATATATGTGTGTGTGTGTGTGTGTATATATATATATATATATATATATATATATATATATATATGTATTTCTCTCATCAATAGTAGCAGCATCATTATTGCCAAGTACATTAAGGTATAGTAAGGTATATGTAAAACAAAGTTACTATGCAGTATTGTGAAAGTTCAAAATTTGTAACCCTTTTCAAAAGTGTATGTAGATTTTAGTAAGTACAGTGAAATGACCCCTGAAGTGCACTACTTATGGTATAGTTGCACCTGATTATTACTGCCATGTTAGCTCCATGAAAATGTCAGGAAAATGTTGAAATGTATCAATTGTGTGAGCTGTTGGTACCTTTACTATGATAAACTTTTTTAGCCATTTTGAAAGAAACTTGAAGAATATCAGAAGAAATTTTGAGATATAATAACCATTTAAAGGCTAATTAACTATGAAGTCTAGGAAAATTAAATGAAGTGTATGGTTCATTCATGTTTATATAACTTTTGGAAACATTGAGAATTTTTCTTTGTGTGTTTAGTTACTCATTGATTCTATTGGTGATAATGTTAACACTTTCCTTCCATTGAATCAGTTAACTCAAACCACTCAATCAGTTTAGTAAGTAGTATTCCATAAACATGCTAATTGTTATAAAGTCTCTTATTTAACAGTGAAACCTCAGTGAAATAAAGTGTCAATTTTTATTAGGAAATGGTTTATGATCATCTCAGTTATAACTGACAACTGCAGTTCCAACTTCAGCAAAAGACTTGGAAACATATCTGTATCATTTCTGCTACAAGTGAAATACCTGTATTATCAATATAGTTTAAAGACATCTCCACAAAGGTGATCCAAAAAGCCACAAAAGAAGGTAGTTAACATTGACAGAAAAACAGGAAGAAGAAGAGTTGAGGAACAGGATCTACTCCACTCAGTATCACTCACTTAAGTTGCTCAGTCGTGTCCGACTCTTTGCGACCCCATGGACTGCAGCACGCCAGGCCTCCCTGTCCATCACCAACTCCCAGAGTCCACCCAGACTCACGTCCATTGAGTCAGTGATGCCATCCAACCATCTCATCCACTCGGTATAATCCTAGGTAAATTACTTACCTGTGTCTCCTTAAAAACAAAGAAGTAATATATGTGAAAACTATGTAATATGTAAGTGAAAGTGAAAGTCACTCAGTCGTGTCCGACTCTTTGTGACCCCATGGACTATGCAGTCCATGGTATTCTCCAGGCCAGAATACTGGAGTGGGTAGCCTTTCCCTTCTCCAGTAAAGTGCTTCACAAATATTGTTATTGTTACTCTTGAAAACCAGAAGGAAGAAAGACCAGTGAGTTAGACAGAAAAGTAGAAACAGTAGGAAAAATACAGGAGTGGACACTGTCAGAAATGTCAAAGGAAAACAGTCTTATGAAATGAGTGTCAGCACCTTTGGGTGTTAAATTTGCAAGTCATTGGTACCCACTGAGAATGCTTTTTCAATGAACACTGAACTCAGTTATCTAGAACTCAGGTTGAAAAGAATGAATAGGCAATTGGAAAATGGAAGTGGCAGATCTTTTTCAAAAATATATATGTCTGTATGTATTCTCATGATGAGATATCAAGTGGGAGATGGAAAGTATAGAGTATATTAACATATTATAAGTAAGGTTATAATGGAAAAATGTCCTAGATAACCAGACCATTCAAGTTCATCACTTTGGAAATGGAATACGTTCCTTTTACTTAGGAGAGTTTTTTAAAATGGTCCAAGTTATTGTCATATCCTTGGTGCCTATTATCTTTTCATTACTACTTAAGCTTTTTTCTTTCCTTTTTTCTGCTTGAAACAGTTGCCTACTTTTGAATTCACAATCTTCTATGAATGCTATTTAATATTTAATTGAGCATTCATTACTCTGTTTTATCTATTAATAATTTTCCTCTTAAAGTTTTGTTTGAATCAAGTTGATCTTTTCATGAGACTCAGTATAAAATAAACACTTGAAATGAGTTCAGGGATAATTTCCATTTTCTTAATGCCCATTAGGAACTCTTTCTTAGTTCACAATAGCCTTATGGGTTTCATGGACACAAGCCCTGTTGTCTTTCAGAGGTAGATGTTTTAGGGAGCTCTCTCCCACATATAAATCTTAAAAGTTGGGGCATGAGATATGGGATATAAACATTTCTCTTCTCAGGGAAGCATTGTGATTTCCTTCCCATTATGTATTGATGCTCATGATATATCATTTTAAGATATACCAATAATAGCATGCTGAAGAGGTACACATTCTATAAATGAAAATAATAAGGTGATTGTTAAATACACCATTCAATTAAAATGTTTTCAATTAACTATTTTTAGATAATTCTAGATTTACATGCAGTTGTAAGATGTAATATATAGAGATTCCATTGACCTTATTCCCGTAAAGATAACATCTTTCAAGAGTAGTACAGTATCACAATCAGAATATGAATATTGGAAGAGTAAAGATACAGACATTTCCTTAACCACAAAGATCCCTTCTACAGCCGCCACATTTCCTTCCCATTTATGACCTCCTTTGGCAACCAGTAATGTGTTCTCCATTTCTATAATTTTGTCATTTCAAGAATGTTACATAAATAGAATCATTCAATATATAACTTTTTAGGACTAACATTTTTCACTCAGCATAGTTCTCTTGCAATTGATCCAGTTTGTTGAATGCTTCAGTATTAATAGCTTGTTCCTTTTCATTGCTAATTAGACTTCCATGGTATGCATATACCAGAGTTTAACTATTCATTGTTGAAAGACAGACATTGGGGTTGTTTTTAACATGGGGCTATTACAAATAAAATTGCTGTAAACAATCATGTGTCAGCTTGTGAGTGAACACGACCTCTTATTTTTCAGGGGAAAGTGCCCAAGATTACAATGCTGAGTTCTATGGTAGTTGTATGTTCGATTTTTAAAGAAACTGCCTGATTATTTTCCAGGGTGGCTGTACCATTTTATATCCTGCCACCAATTCTGTAAGTGAGCCAGTTTCTCAACACCCTCACCACAATTTTGTGTTTTCGCTATGTTTTCTTTTAGCCATTGTAATAGGTACATAATATTATTTCAGTGTGGTATTAGTTTGCATTCGTGTAATGGCTAATGATTTTAAATATCTTTTCATATGTTTACTTTCCATCTGAAAGTGTTTGGTAAAATGTCTCTATCAGTTGCCCATTTTATAGTTGAATCATTTATTGTTTACTGTGAAATATATATATTTTATATATATATATACACATGTATCTTTTGTTTTATTTATTTATTTTTGACTGTGTTGGGTCTTCATTGCTGCATGGGCTTTTCTCTGGTAGTGGCGAGTTAGAATTATTCTCCACTTGTGGTGCATGGACTTCTCATTGTGGTGGCTTCTCTTGCTGTGGAGCACAGGCTCTAGGGCCTGCAGGCTTCAGTAGTTGCACACATGGGCTCAGTAGTTACAGTTCCTGGGCTCTGGAGCACCAGCTCAATAGTTGTAGCACATGGGCTGAGCTGCACGCATGTGGACTCTTCCCAGATCAGGGATAGAACCATGTCTCCTGTGCTGGCAGGTGGATTGTTTACCACTGAACCACCAGGGAAGCCCCTATTATTGAGTTTTGAATTCTTTATTCTTTTAGAAGTTAGTCGTTTGACAGATACATGGTTTGCAAATATTTTCACCATCTGTACTTTGTTCACATTCTTAATAGGGTCTTTCACGTTAGCAGATAGTTCTAATGTTTTGAAGTTCAGTTACCAGGTTTTCCTTCTATGAGTTGTGCCAAATCTAAAAATTTTGTCTAGCTCTAAATCTTAAAGATTTCCTCCTGTTTTCTTCTAAAAGTTATATAGTTCAATACTTATGTCTGTAATCCATTTCAAGTTAATTTTGTTAAACGTGTGAATTTTAGGTCTAGGTTTATTTTTGAAATTTATTATTCATTTATTTATTGCCTACATATATCATGGGCTTCTCTCATGGCTCAGTGGTAAAGAGACTGCCTACCAAGCAAGAGACGCGGGTTCGGTCCCTGGGTCAGGAAAATGCCCTGGAGAAGGAAATGGCAACCCACTCAAATATTTCTGCCCGGGAAATCCCATGGACAGGGGAGCTGGGTGGGCTGCAGTCCATAGGGTCACAGCTTAGTGAATAAAACAACAGCAAAGTGTATCCTATTGCTCAAGCACCATTTGTTGAGAAAGCTATCTTCATTCCATTTAATTGCGTTTGTACTGTATCAAAAATCATTTGGGCATATTTGTTCTCCTTTTACTGTATTTAAATTCCAATATATATATATAGGGTCTGTATGTGGAAGGAGATCTGTATGCTTACTGTTCATTGCCTTATGGGAGATGCTGCCCTGAAGGCTGTTTCAGATGTATAATCTGTACTATACGGAGAGCGTTTTCTGCTTTTCTTAGAAGTCAGATCTCTGAGCTATAAGGAAGAAAGAAGGGAAAATTGAAGCTTCTGCCTACTTCCCTTCAGGTAGGGGGTTCCCCCTCCTCGCTGGGTTGAAGCATGTTGTAAGTCACCAATTCAGCTTCACTGTCTTTATGTTGACATGAAACTTATTTTGGCACTAGGTTTCCCATTTTATACTGCTGTGAAGTTTTTTTTTTTGAGTCTTTTTTTACCAGAAAGGGTTTTTTTATGGGTGTGCCAGAGGTTTTGTTTGGAACTATTAAACCAGCCACCTTTAAAACAATAAGTCTTGAATTTATTGTTTTAAATAACATTTTATGTTGCATTTAAATCAGTGTGTTTGGCATTTATGTGGAACCCTGGATAAAGAACCCTGGCAAAATAGAAAAGGAACAGTAGGAGAATACGTAGGAATGACAGTAAAACCAAAATCCTTACCCTCATACTAGTGACTCAAAATATATGCATGCGATTGCACATATATACAAATACAAATATGAATATATGCAAATGGTTGCAAAACAAAGCGGCAACAGGTGCATAATTAGAATTTCACAAAATATGTTAAGTAGAACAAGTGCTATAGGGTAGCAGCATCTGTTCTGTAGGGGAAGAGGGGCTCTGAAATAGACTTGAAAGTGTTGGTGTAAATATATCTAAACAAGATTCTTTTAGCTGTAAAACTTTTCAAAGCTTTGAATTTGCCAGTTTTCTTACTCTCCAGAAAAAGTAACATTCCTCAAACCTATCTGATGTGTAACTGCATAGAGCATCTTATGTGACCAGATTATTCAAGACTCAGATTAGGAGATGCTGATATTATGTATTTAGTTATAACTATATTATAGAATATTTGTTATTGTTGTTTAGTCACCCAGGCCTGTCCAACTCTTTGCAACCCCATTGACTGCAACACGCTAGGCCTCCCAGTCCCTCACCATCTCCTGAGGTTTGCCCAAGTTCATGCCCATTGCATTGATGATGCCATCCAACCATCTCAGCCTCGGACACCCTCTTCTCCTTCTGCCCTCAATCTTTCACAGCATCAGAGACTTTTCCAATGAGTCAGCTGGAGGAGGGAATGGCAAACCACTCCAGTTTATTTGCCATGGGAACCTCATGAACTGTATAAAAAGACAAAAAGATAGAATATTTACCATGTGCCAGATATCATTTTTTAGGCAAGTTACACATATTATCCCATTGAATCCTCATAACAACACTGAGAATGGTAGTATTTTATTATAATAATTTTGCAGGTAAAGTAACTGAAACAGAGAAAATTAATTACCTTGCTAAGGTCACCTAGATAATAAGTGACAAAGCCAGAATTTGTAGTCAGGCGTCTGGCCTACAAGTTTGTATTCTTCACTTCAATGCCAATATGCAAAGTAACTTGTATTAATCCTAATGCTAGAAATTTAGGATAATTTTGGATAATTAAACTTGCTGGTTAACCAATCAGTTCTTTCTGGTTTTGACTTTATTGCTGAAAAACTGTTAATTTGCTTTCTTAGCTGAATAGTTTCCTGTAATTTTCAGACTATTCTGAGGAGCAATAGTCATTACCTAGTATTTCCTTTTATTTTTATAACTATTTATTAAGCATGTCCTGGGTTAGGTGCTGGGGATGCAAAGATGAATAAAAAGAAAAATTAGAGACCACAAAGCTGAGAGAGTCTAGTGAGAAAGGCCAGGAGATGGGATAAGATTCAGAGACTCAGCTGGATTGACCATTCTGTATCCTTGAAGATAGAATGAGTGAATACTTTTTTGTCTTATTGTTTGCCACCCAAAAGTCAAACACTTTGTAAACAAAAATATAGTTAATTGAGAATGTGAGTTGCTGAATCAGTGAATGAATATTATAGCCCCTGTTTGGCTAAGAGTGGAGCCAAATTCATGATAAATATTTTCAGAATTTAAAGAAGTTGATGGATTTGGGTAGATATTTTCTAAAGGGCAGAATATGTCAGGTGGTGAATATTAAAGAGTGGGAATTAAAAGTAATATGAGAAAGAAAAAGCATTCCTATTAGTTTTATTGTTGTAATAAGTCCAAGTTAAGGAGTCTGTTGAGACGGCATTATCTCTGAGGAGAATTAAAATTAGGAGGGGTTTGGATAATAACCTGCAGATTTGTCTGCTTGCTTGTCTGTCTCTCCCACTGGTGGAGGATAGGAATCTCCATTACCTGAAATAATGACTGACTCTTCAAACTCAATATTTGTTTGTTGAAAGAGATTTCATAAAGACAACTCAAAGTATGTGTTTAATACCTGCACTATGAAATAAACTGTAACTTTCTGAAATACTCCATATAAAGAAGTACACACATATACAGATTTTCTAGAGCATATAGTTTCAATGTTTGAGAAAATATTTTCTTGGCAAAATCCTTAACCAGTAGTAGTGGTTAGTGTTTGATTTTTTTGCTTGCTTGTTTTGTTTCTATTTCAGGTTCTGAGCTCTTTGTTGTCATCTACTCTACTTTTACATTTAAGAGTAGAACAGTAATTACCAGAATGCTGGAATAGGTTCTCTATATAAATTACCAGTGTATTTTTTTCTATTTTTTTCTTTTTTTTTTTGGATGCACCATGTGGTTTGTGGGATCCCAGTTCCCCAACCAGGGATTGAACCCAAGTGCAGAATTCTTACCACTGGACCACCAAGGAATTTCTACCAGTTTAAAAAGGATTTTCATACTCAAAATACACTTGATCTTAAAAGGCCACATAATATACCTAGCTATCGTATTACCTTTGTTAGGGTTTTTCAGGATTTCTCAGTGCCTCAGGCCATTTATCCTTTATCCTAAGTACAATAAACATGATCTGTTTTATTTTTAAGATAGAACCCCAACTCTTTAATAGTTCTTCCCATTAATATAACAACCTGTATATTTTGAGTGCTCTGTTTTGCAAAAGTAGACTGCAAAAACAATGTGTATATTGATTAAGCATTCTGTGGGATTAAGCATTTCTGTGGGATTTAGTCCTGTAAGAATGCTTACACGTGCTTACACTCAAGTCCAGTGGAAGGTTAATAAAATAATGAGGCTGCTAATCAGGTTTGTAAAACTAGTCTCTTTTTTGTCATTTCTGTGACATTTCATCTGTGCAAATGCCAAAAGTTTAAGAAAAAAATCCCATACTTTTGGTTGAATTTAGAATTTGATGTATATTATAAATAATATTTTTTAACAGAAATTCATCTTTGGCTATACTTCAAAATAATTCAATACACCCAGACTATATTTTAACAGAAAGAGAGTTTAAAACAAAGAACACAGAGGGTCTACAGTGGGCATGCTGAAGTAAAAGAGTGATGAATATCCCATGATTTAGGTCAATGTAGGTAATGTGAGAATTAGGAGGGAAATTTTGCTTTTGGTTTTTTTTCCCCCTATGGAAGAAAAGGACAAAGCAGAAAGTTTATAGCTTTTGTGTGTCTGCCTCTGTTTACTTTTGTTTTGTGTTGCTTGAATTATCTGAAAGCAACTTAAAGTGTTCAGCAGATTCTGGAATCTCCGCATTATCAGTCTTTATAGCAGTAGACACACTACTATGGGATCAAAACTACTTCAAAGCTCATGGAGGAGCTATTTCCAGGATATGCAATGATTGATTTGAAATAACATGATGTGAGAGATAGTACTAAGAATCTTAAAAGATGACAGAGTGTTTTTCAAGCTTCATGTAATTTGATGAAGGTGCCTTGTCAAGGATTGCTAAAAGCTTGCTCACGAGAACTCCTTAAATCACCAGTGAGAACGCAGCTGCTTCTTGATTGTTTTTGAGTAGCTTCTTGGCAGAATGAGGTGACACTATCTGTTTGGATACAAAAAATAACCCCACAAAACCTAAGGGACTATTGTGTGTGTACTGTGCTTGTTAGCCAGACATCATCATGCCACCTCAGACAGAATAGTATTTAGAACTGAGTAGGATTTAATTTTATTTCAATATACCTAGATTGCTCTTATCTTTTCATTGTGTTTGAAATGATTAATAGCCAGCAGCAATCCTTAGTGAAGGAATAACAAAGACTGCTGCTGAATATTGTTATTGACTCAAATGATAAAGATATATTCTCATTATAACTGCTCATAAAATAAATTTCTTAACAAAAACAACTTCTTCTCTGCCTGTATAGTCCTCTGTAGGTTCTTCATTAAATGCTCTCTCCTCTTACTGTTGACTCAAGAGATGTTTCCAGGTTAAATCTCCTGATCTTGAAAGTCTGTTTTGCCTGGTTTTATTTTTTTCAGTTGCTTTCTTTGTCCACTCTCATGACTGAAATGACATATGAAACACTTGCTTTGGGAGACCACTCCCACAGGAGACTTTGGTTCCCTCTATAGCT
This sequence comes from Okapia johnstoni, assembly GCA_024291935.2. NCBI lineage: Eukaryota > Metazoa > Chordata > Mammalia > Artiodactyla > Giraffidae > Okapia > Okapia johnstoni. Next base: position 70,799,522 of record CM044312.1, on the reverse strand, counting down.
CCGGATGCCTGTCTGCCCCTCCCCTAGAATGGGAGTTCAAACAATAGGAACTGAGGTCACTGTCATTATTGAGAGAATATATTAAGCCTGTAAATATGGATACTCATTTTTTTTTCCAGCATGTGCAACCCAAGTTACTTTCTTTGTGATAACACCCAGGATCTCTCATGCAGGACCATTAGTGGTTATAGTTTTTGACCAAAATCCAAACCTCTAAAGCAACAAAAGTGGAAGGTGGAAGCCTGGCATATAATGAAAGAGAGAGAGAGAGAAGTTGCTCAGTTGTGTCCAACTCTTTGCGACCCCATGGACTGTAGCCTACCAGGCTCCTCTGTCCATTGGATTTTCCAGGCAAGAGTACTGGAGTGGGTTGTCATTTCCTTCTCCAGAGGATCTTCCCAACATAGGGATCAAACCCAGGTCTCCCGTATTGCAGGCAGACTCTTTATTGTTTGAGCCACCAGGGAAGCCACATAATGAAAGAAAGAAATCCAATTCTTATTGAGTTTCTGACTTACCTACTACATGTCAGACTAAGCCTTCCAAATCTAAGTGTGGTCCATGCATTAGCAGTGTCAGCATTGTTAGAAATTCACAATCTTAGGCCACACCCAGACCTAACTTAATGGTGGCTCAGACAGTAACGAACCTCCCTGTAATGCAGGAGATCTGAGTTCAATCCCTGGGTCAAGATGATCCCCTGGAGAAGGGAATGACTACCCACTCCAGTATTCTTGCTTGGAGGATTCCATGGACAGAGGAGCTTGGCAGGCTACAGTCCGTGGGGTTGCAAAGAGTCGGTCATACTAGAGTGTGAGAAGTGTTAGGATAAAGCATTTGAAAGTATTTTCTCATTTAATCCCCACAGCTCTTTCACATGCTTGGCTTTATTATCCCCAATTTACAAATGAGGAATATGAGGACTAGGGAGATTAAATCACATACTCCGACCCAGGCTCTAACCTTTTTCCTATACACCACTGTCCCCAACTGTATAACTCTGTGCCAATAAGAGGAGTGATGATCATGCCAAAACACAGGGTTTTAATAACCTAGGGATAGTTTGACAGCTGGGTAGCTACCAACTGCTCTGAATTAAAAAAAAAAAAAAAGGTTTGTTAATTACTCTCATAGCCAGGAGTATAACAAAGCAAATAGTTTCATTATTTTTAGTCACACCTCTATTTTCAACCAGATGGTATTAACTTCTTTAATTTGTAATCCAAAATTTCACTAGATTTTGATATAAACAAAACTTTAGCTGTTATCTCCACAAGCCAGATTTAGTTTTGGACATTGAAATTTTGCCATGATAGTAGATGTTCCAAAAAGGTGACACTGATTCCAAAGCAATTCCTAAAGTAAAATAAAATAACATATTTTTTTACTCTAGTACTACATTGGAATTAGTGCATAAAGTTGTAAGATGTAAATACTCATTTACAGATTTAAGTTCTGATGGTTTGTTAAAAATATCTTATAAAAATACAAAGTTTTAAAAAAGTGTCTTACTGCTTTTTCATCACAACTTTTATGCTCCCCCAAAAAAGGACAGGCATGAAACAGTAGAGATTGATGTTCGTTTCAACATGTCATTGTGGGAAATAAAACAAGTGCCAGTACCCAACAGACACAAAGTTCAAGGCGCTCAAGATCACCTAATAGAATCAGGATGTTCCAGCTAAAGGAAATTAATCACCACATCGGGGCTGACCTGACAGCACATTACGTAGAACTTCGAAATGTGTGAGTGTGAGCTTATAGAACTTGTGAAGTCATGAGACTGGTCACCCAGGGTAAAACTTGTGTAAACCTACAATGTATCAGATTTTTGTAGCAAAATGTCTTAGATTGATAGCGACAAACTTAAAACTATATGGCAGATAGAAGCAAGCATTGGAATTCCCAGAAACAATGAATTTCACTATCTTCCTAAATTTTCAAAATACAAAGAAATCAGTTGAAAGTCAATCAACGATTTCAGCTTGCTAATGATAAATCAAATTACTGATTATATCCCAAGATCAGTGATCCACAATGCTGGTGGACATGAAAATCACCTGGGAAGCCACCAGTGAACACTAACCCCAAAATTCTGAATTAATTTATCTGAGGTGGAGCCACTGATTTATAGATCTATTCAGGTGATTCTACTGTGTAGCCAGAATTGAGAGCTCCTATCCTACACATTGCTGAAATAAATGGAAAAACTAGTGGAGAGACTGGTGTTTGATATGCTGTTGAAAGAAAATCATGAGGGTTGGCCATATTTGGGGTTACAGCTATTGTATCCTTGGAAGTTAGGCTAGCATAAAGACATCGAATGTCAGCATGGATTTATGCAGGCCTTTTCTTTTCCCATTACTCTGATGTACCAACTGTTTCCAGTCATTAATTGAAAATGATGGGGAAGAACTTGTTTTATGTTTAGTTTTTTCCTTATTAAAAGGATTCTGCAGTGACCATCCTTGTACAATATTTGGTCTATGAGAAAACATCTGTATGATAAATTCCTAGAGGTAGAATTATTTGATCAAAATATTTACTACATTTTAAATGTTGATATTAATTGCCAAGTGCCCATCAAAGAGGTTTCAGTAATTTATTTCCAAGTAACATCTATTCCAACCTGTCTAACTGTAAGACTGAATATACAAGAGTGATAGAATGACTAAGAATACTGATCGAAGAAGGAAGAAGATTTGAAGAGGGCAATGGTTTTGAAAAAATGTGGAAAGGGATGAACTGAGGCAGTATAGGTATGATTGTTGGGCAGTGCTAAAGGACAATGTGAGGCTGTTTCATTCAATCAATACTTAGCTACACAGGGAAGGATAAAGAGTTAGATTCAACTGTCTTTTTCAATATTATATTTTGGATCTCCCATTGTGCTTTCCTATAGTTTGTAAAGGACATCTTGATATGGTAGTGTTTATATTGCTAAATATATGCAATAGAAACACATGCTCACAGGAGATATTTTTTAAATGTTTCTTGTATTATTGTTTATTGTAGTGAAAATTTGGCAACAATGTAAATATCATTGATGCTCAATCAGTAGGAGAGTAAATAGATTGTGATAAATTTACATAGTAGAATATCATACCCATACATAAGTACATTTACAAAATTGCTGCCTTCCTACATGTGGTTTTGTCTCCAGTTAAGGTAACATTACTCATCAGAAGTATTTTCACAGCATTACAGAACTATAAATGTTATTTTAATAGGTACTTAGTACTTATGTACTAGCATTTACTTTAAGGTGTCAGAAGTGGAGAAAAATATAACAAAGACCTGAGTATATCCCACAGAGATTTAATAAATTTCAATATTTTACTACCTTTACTCAGATTTTTTTTGTTTTTATTAACATATTGCAGATACAGTTGAATCTCTTCCATTACACTCTTCTCCAAATTCCCTCCTTCATCCCACGTTCCTCTATCATCTTTCAGAGATATCACTCGCCTGGGTTTGGTGTTACAATTGCATACACTTTTTCATAGTTTTGTTATGTTTGCATCTATGAACTAGTTGTGCATATTAAGAAACTTTATGTAAATAGACACCTGAGAGTTTTTATCAGAAGTAGATTTTTTTATTTTTTCAAATGTTCTTTCCATATGCTTTTGAAAATGTTTTCTTTTTTTCAGTTTGTGAATAGAATGAAATATGACTTTTGGTTTCCAAATGTTAAAGCAAGTTTGCATGCATGGTATAAACATTTGTTCACAATGTATTTTCTGTTTTACATACTGCTGCATTCCATTTACTAAATTATTTTAAGAGTTTTTTATATATGTGTTCATGAGGACTGTTAGTCTTTGATTTTCTTTTCTTGTGCTTTTGACATTGTTTTGGGATTAGAGTAATGCTGGCCTTGCAAAATGAATTGGATAGTGTCACCACTTCTTCAGTTTTCTGAGTCTGTGTAGACTGGTATCATTCCTTTCTTAGATGTTTCACTGAATTCACCAGGAAAGCTATATGGCCCTGGAGTTTTCTTTGAGGGATAGTTTTAAACTAAAATCTGAAGTAAACACACAGGTGTATATCAGACTATTTATGTATTTTTTATATATGCTCTGGTTATGCTAAGGAATTTGTCCATTTCATCTTAGTTATCAAGTTCATTGGCGTAAACTTGTTAATAACATCTCATTAATAAGTTTTTAATATCTATTCGATCTGTAGTGATTTTACTACATTGTTAATATCAGCAATTTGTGTCTTTTCTTTTTTGAAATCAGTCTGGCTAGAAGTTTATCAATTTTATTGATCCAGCTGTTGGTTTTCTTGTCTCTCTATAGATTTCTGTGTATTTTATTGACTTCTACTCTGTCTTTATTAGAACCTTTCCTCTTCTTATATCTTAACTTTTGGTTTAACTTGCCATTGGAAGAGATCAAGAGGATATGATTATCAGTTGACCTAAGCTGGACCTGGGCAATGGAAGGTTCTTTACCTACTCCTCTCTCCTTGGAACATACATTCTGCTCATCGTTCCCACAGTGGGAGACATTTTCAAGGTCATAGCCTTGAAAGAACAATGTGTTGTTAAGACCATCTGAATGGTATATTGACTGAACCCAGTCAACCTCCATATAACTTTCAAGATTTTGGTGGACAAGCCTGGAGATCTATTCCTTGCAGCTGCCCAAGAGAAGTCTCATATGTGAGGTCTCTTGCTTGTTAAACCTGCCACATAACCATCTAGAGTGGCTTGTCTCTTTCTTCAACTTTTCCCTGTGCTGTCTGTACTAACACACAGTCAGTTTGTGGGCCAGTCACCCCTTTTTCTAGTTCCTGAGGTCATTGCTTTGGGACTTTTGGTATTTTCCAATACAGATATTTTACAACTTTCTCTGTAATTCTTGATGTATTACCATCCCACAAATTTTGGTATGTTGTGTTTTCATTTTTACTTAGTTCAGAATAATTTCTAATTACCTTTGTGATTTCTTCCTTGACCTAGGCTATTTAGTTTCTGAATATTTGGGGCTTTTCTATTATTGGTTACTAACTTAATTTTATTAAGCTCAGAAAACTTAATTTTTATTATTTGAACATTATTGAAGTATTGAAATTGTTTTATGACTCAGGTATGATCTATCTTGGTAAATTTTACGATGTATATTATTCCACTGCTGTAGGAGGGTGTTCTATAAATGTCAGGTTAAGGTAGTAGATAGAGTTGTTGAGGTCTGTTTCTTTACTAAGTATCTGTCTACTTGTTCTATCAATTATTGAAACAGGTGTGTTGAACTCTGAGTATAATTATATAACTGTAAATTTTTCTTTGTGGTTCTATGTTCTTTGCTTCATGTATTTTAACTCTCTGTTATAGGTACATTAACATTTAGAGTTTTTATGTCCTCTTGATGAATTGACCCCTTTATTGTTATGAAGTGATCCTCTTTATCTCTGTTAATATTCTTTGCTCTGATGTTATTATAGCATGACAGCCTTAATTTAATCATAACATGACACATCTTTTTCTATCCTTAACACTTTTAGCTTTTTGGGTTGTATTTAAAATGTGTTTCTTGTAGTGCTTGCTTTTTTAGATATAAACTTACCATCTTTATATTCTAATTTTGTGTGCCCAGTTGGAGACTGCTTTAGGGTTTATGTTATATATCTTAACCTATCATGTCACCCTACAAGTGACATAGCACATCATCTATATCAGGAAAAGTTCGCTACAGTACAGTAACCCCCTCCCCCAACATGTTTTCTCTTATAATCATACATTTTAATTCACTGTTACAAACTCCACAATATAGTGTTGTTATTTTTTGCTTTAAACCATCTCTTATCTTTTAAAACTATTAAAAATCATTTTATATTTACTATTTTAAATACTACTTTGAAGTAATTATTATGCAGGTGGCTGCAACTGTCTGTATCTTAGTAATTTGACATTTGGGTTTTTTTTTCCATTTTTGTCCTTCTAGAAGCCAGTGTAGTCACCAAAATAATATTTTTTGCAGTTTCTACAAGTCACATTCCTATACTGTGTAAAACAGACATATGCTTTATTGGTAACTGAAAGAAGTTAATTTGGAAAAGCTATGTACTATATAATTCCAACTATATGGATTCTTAGAAAAAGTAAAACTTTGGAGACAATTAAAAGGCCAGTGGCCACCACAGCTTTATCAAAACCTATTGATAACATTTGTCAAAACCTGTAGAATGCGTCACACACCGTATGAATCCAATGTAAGCTATGCATTTCAGTTGATAATAGTGTGTTATTGTTGGCTCATAAATTATACCAAATGTACCTCACTTGGAAGAGATGTGGATGGTGGGGGAGGCTGTGCATTTTGGAGAGAGGGAAATGGAATTATAGGAACTCTCTGTACTTTGCACTCAATTTTGCTGTGACTCTAAAACTGCTCTAAAAATAAAGTCTATTGAGAAATATGAAAAAGGACATATTGTCTTAACAACCAAAACTTCATTCAATTCTTAATAATTTGCGATTTTTCCATTTTGAGGAAATTACTACTTTTTCTTCTGCTCAGAGCTCTTTTAAAATGTTTGTAGAATTCCAGTTTTATAAGTTTGAGGTTTTCTTTTCAAAGATATCTTTCCTTTGTGCTCTGCAGCTAATTTCTTGGTAGTTCTGAATTATCTTTCTGGATATCTCTACCCAAAACTCAGCAACAGTTCAGAGAATGTCTTACTTCCTCCTATGCCTCCTCTGCCTCCTGGTTTCATTATTCTCTCTGAGTAGAACACTTGATCTGAATGTGCTCTGAATGGTGGCTTCCCACCTCCTATTCACCAAGTATACTTCCCTATCACCCCCACCCACTGCTTCCATCCATCCCTCATGAAAAAAATGTGTATAGAACATTTCATGGGTGAGTGGACTACCATGTTACTTGGGAGTCTGACTTCTACAGGTAGTCTGACTGGGTTTAAATCCTGACTCTGCCACTTACCAGTCTTGTGACTTGAACAAGTTACTCAGGCTATAAAATGGATAAAATGCTATCTACCTTATGTTGTTAAGAGAAGTAAAAGAGATGATACATGCAAAGTGCATAATACAGTGCTTCACACAAGTTTGTGTGTGTGCTCAGTCACTCAGTCGTACCCACCTCTTTACAATCCCATGGACTGTAGCTCTCCAGGCTCTTCTGTCCATGGAATTTTTCCAGGCAAGAATGCTGGAGCAGGTCGCCATTTCCTACTCCAGAGGATCTTCCCTACCCAGGGATTGAAACTGCATTCCTTGTGTTTCCTGCATCGGCAGGAAGATTCTTCACCACTGTGCCACCAGAGAAGCCCTTGACATAAGGTTAGAACTTAATAAATATTAGTACTTATTAATATTATTGTTTACACAAGGAAACTTCCCCTAAAATTCCTTCCTTTGCTATATTCATCAGTCATATCTTTTTCTTTTTTCTAGTAGATAAACATCCATTCACAAGCATTCCATATGTCTTTGGACAAATGATAAATTTGTTTTAAAAAAAAATTCAAAACTGTATTACTGAATATATTACAAATTAGCAGCTTGTCTAAGCAAGAGAAAGCCCTCTAATTTTTTTAATATTTTTCTTTAATGCAATAAATAATAAAATATTTTAAATTGCTTAGCCTAAGATAATTCTCTTTTTTCTTTGTCTTGTTTTCATATATTATGCTAGTTGTAATAAGATATAGTCTTATACAGTTTATAGGCATCTGTATATTTTTCAGATACAATTCATCATGTGATTGCTGATATTTATATTAGAAAATACTCACTCCAGTATTCTTGACTGGAAAATCCCATGGACCGAGGAGCCTGGTGGGCTACAGTCCATGGGGTTGCACAGAGCAGACACAACTGAAGTGTGACTAAGCATGAGATAATCAGAAAATAATCAATTTCTTAGCACATATAAAATGTGAATGAGACTGTCAGTTTCTCCTACAAATCACATGTAACTTGATTCCCATGGTAGATATGTAGCATATATATGGGTCATTATAGATATAACATGATAAAATTTACTTTTGAAGTTCAGAAGCACTTAGAGGCTCAATACTTCTTCCCTATATTAAATGTCTACTGAATTCCATAGGCAGTTAGAAGCATTATTAATGAAGTTATACCCCATGGTAACAAGGTCAACAAGATATCATTAGTTACCATATAAAGATGCAACACCTTCAGTACTGTACCTAGGGCATGGAGAAGCTTGTTCACTGCTTTACTTATAGGAACAGGTGTGTTTCTACACTTGGTGTGGTGTCACAAATCATATAATTCTCCTTGCAGTTATGTGTTGAAATTAGTTCAAATATTCCTTAAGGACAGTTTTGCTTCTTGGGGGACAGATATCTATTTGTCTTTCTCATATATTTAACTCCCTTTTTTGTTTCTGTGTATTAGAAACCTACCTAGTTATGTTTTAAGGAATTTTCAAAGGGATAATGAACATATATGTGAAATGTTACACTTAACTCTGGTCACACTATCAGAAGCAGTCATATTTTTTCTCTCTATAAAGGTGGTGTACCCAAATTCCAGCATTTGAGTTGCAGATTCTCTGGTGGCTCAGATGGTAAAGAGTCTGCCTGCAATGTAGGAGACCTGGGTTTGATCCCTGGGTTGGGAAGATCCCCTAGAGAAGGAAATGGCCACCCGTTCCAGTATTCTTGCCTAGACAATCCCGTGGACGGAGGAGCCTGGCAGGCCACAGTCCATGGGGTCGCAAAGAGTAGGACATGACTAAGCAACTTTGCTTTTTCTTTCTTTTGGTTTACAAGTACAGACTGAGGAGAAAAGAGTATCAAGACACAAAGGGGCAAAAGACCTTATGCAGAGATGGACAGGCTACTACTTGCAGGTCAAATCCAGGTCAAATTTTCTTGTAAATAAAGATTTATTGGAAAACAGCCACACTCATTCCTTTATGCATTGTCTGTGGTTGCTTGCACTTACAATGATAGAGTTTAACAGATACCACTATGAGTTATGGCTGGCAATGCCTAGTTAATTGCTGTTTGGCCCTTTTAGAAAATGTTTAGCAATCCTTATTCAAAGGGAGATCTTCCCAGGTGATGTAATGTTAAAAAATCTGCCTCCCAATGCAGGAGATGTGAAAAATGTGGGCTTCATCTATGGGCTGAGAAGATCCCTTGGAGCAGAAAATGGCACTCCACACCAGTATCCTTGCCTGGAAAATTCCATGAAAAGAGGAGCCTGGTGGGCTACAATTTATGGGGCCACAAAGAGTCAGGCACAACTGAGAACCCATGTGCAGGTGCACGTGCACACACACACACACACACACACACACTCCAAAGGAACCATTGAAGTTTAACTGTTTGGGGAGGTACAGAATGCTTAACTTTTCTTGGATGTTAAACCTACAAAGAATGTTGATTTTAATATGGATTCATTAATGCCCTACAGTCCAGTTTGGCCAGCCTTTGCCTTTCTAGTGTTTTTTTTTAAATACCAGACATTAATCCTTCTTCTAGGGGCAGTCCTTAATTCTTTGGGTTTGAAAGCCAGAGGACTGTCACCCTATCAGATGTTAGCTCCCCAACCACTCATGCTTCTCTGGGGAGGTTTCTGCGTCAACAGCTGCATTGTGGTGTTCTCATCTCCTTATGTACTTTGTCTCAATTGATCCTGGCAGATAACCTTGTGTTTTGTGTTCTTGATACAGTAAATAAGGATTTATCTAAAATTACAAATATTCCCTCCAAAGAAACTAATATTTATTTTGATAATTCACTATTTAATTCAGTATCTTGTGCAGGAGTATTTTAATTAGCATTCTTTTGAAATGTCCTTAAAATTTTATTTTGTATATCTTAATTTGTGAAACTTCTCTTAATCTCTCATGATAATTGCAAATCACAGAAACACTGATCTGATAATATAAAGCCGAATATATTTGTTACCGTGTGATTTTATTCTGATATTTTTATATACATATTTCCAACAAAGGTCACAAATGAATATTTGACAGCTCATTGTATACATTCCTGTAACCTGTATCACTTTTAATTTGCTGTGCAATAAAGAAGCAAGCATAGTAACCTGGAAAGAAGACTAGAGGGTCCAGGAGCTTATGATAATTGCATAGAAACTGAGTTCTACTGTCCTTCAAACCTAAAGGATCACATAGGTCAAGGCTAGGTTGCTGATGGCTGCATGTCTGACATTTAGGTCTTAGAAAGGCAGAAACAGTGTTCTGCCTCTTCCAGCCATCCCTTTTTTGTTCAACCTTCCGAGGCATAAAATTGTTTGTTAGCTTAAAAAAAACAAAAACAAGATACTGTGTTTTTTTTTTATTCTTCAATGGCTGATTATTTCATTTGGTCAAGTCAAGTCGTTTTTCCTTGGTTTCTTAAAGAGGAGCTGGGCCATACAGCTCAGCATTTAATGGCTGACTCACCCTTCCTCTTTTCTTCCCTCCATAATTATTTGACATGTGTATACTTGAGAACCTCAATAAATAAAAACTGATCATTCAACTACATGATTTGCACCATATAATCTGACACACCTGTCAGTGTTTCAAAATTCCTGATTAGTTACATGTCTTCTTACCTCCATCTGGATTTTCTGGTAGTCTATAGACTATATTTTGTGATCTACCTTGGGCATTTTAGAATATAGAATGCTATAGAGCCATATGGTGATACTAAAAGTTAATATCGTTGTAAGATTCTAATAGAGGTACAATGATAAAGTTATAATCCACTAAAATTTATATGCAATGAAGGTCAAAAAGTAGAGTGTCTGTGTATTGCTCAGAGTGCTGGTAATATCTCTGTAGTTTAGTTTTGGCCCAGATTAACTTACATGAGAAGAGTCTAAAAGCTTCAAGCTAAATATATGCTGTTTCCATAAAAGTCACTACAGATCTTTCCTTTAGCCCAGTATGTAATTTTGAAACATTATCTATTAAATCATAAATTAGGTAATCAAAATATATTTTTATTAATCCTATAGAATGCCAGATATAGAATATATCTACATTAAATATTGGAAAATTGAAATAAAATTTCAAAATGGAATTAATTGGTAACATCTTCTATTCTCTTAAAAAATCAGAAAGTTAATAGTTTAAGACTCTTAAGATTATGGTTTACTACCCTGATTTATCTGTGAAGGTACAGTGTTCCTTTATCCTGGAATTAGGATTATTATATATTGCAAGAGTAGACCAAACAGCTTAAAACAGTTATCTAGGAATCTGATTTTCCTTGGATGAGTCATTTTATTTAGTCATGTCTCTACATCTAGACTGTGAATATGACTGAGGTAAAGGGAGAATTTTGCTGGAGAAAGTAATTTGTGCAGCTAAAGATTCCTCAACAATCTCTTGGGTAGAAGAGATGAGCTTTGTCGTGAAGGAATGGTTAAGGTTTAGTTTTCTAATTCTCTGTCAAAGCTGTAATGACTCAAATACTGTGCAATTAGGAAGTCATTCATTTTGCCCCAGGTCTTCCTCAGTGTATGCGCTGTCAACAATGTCTTGTTACTGTCAGTAATCAAGTATGATCATTTAGTGTAGAAGCCGTAAAATTAAAAATGTACATGCATGCATCAACTTTAAAAATGATAACTTGCAAATGTTGCTTGTCTTTCTTACTTAGTGTCATGCATGGGCTTTGAGTTCAACTGATAAAGATCAATAAAATAAACTTTGACTTTTAGATGACATTTTTCACCTCTGACTCACGTCTTCTCTGGTGTTTAGAGCAGGGACATAACTCTGTAAATAGAGTCATAGAAGTGATGACAGGCTTGGTGGGTCACTTACATGCATGCATGTGTGTGTGCTCAGTCGTGTCCAACGCTTTGTGAGGCCAAGGATGTAGCCCATCCGCTGAGCTCCTCTCTTCATGGAATTTTCCAGGTTATAATACTGGAGTGGGTTGCCATTTCCTACTCCAGGAGATCTTCCTGACCCAGGGATTGAACCTGTGTCTCCTGTGTCTTCTGCACTGGCAAGCGGATTCTTTACCGCTGTGCCATGAATATGTCTTGTAAATTATTTGTTCCAATAGAGAGCCTTATGGATACTAATTCCACAATGTAGCTAGCTGCCCATCCCCTGATTTAGTCTGTTTAGTATAGTTGTAGACAAGCTATAATTTATCATTTAGTGCATCAGACATCTTGGCACAGATAACATCAGATGTTACATTTTTTCTTGGTTGTTGGAGATTCACACATTTTTTCATTTATGTCATTTCATTCACCATAGTTTTTTCATAATACAGGAGATTTTCTGTATTAGATACTTGTTTTTCTTTCCTTATTCACTCCTGGTGAGCCATATACAAGCCTCCTATGTTTTTCAGAATTTAAGCCATATTGTCGCACATGTGGGAACAAGATAATTTAATTATTTCAAGTAGTAATGAAAGTTATTTATAAGAAAGCATAAATGGAGGTGTGTTGATTTTTCCCCAAAATTTGATTAACTTCTAAAGGAACTGTGAAAAAGCAATGTGCAATAGTATAAGAGAGTACTTTGATTTTCCAGTGTACTTCTTGCAATTCCTTTCACCTGTATACCACAAATGAAAAATGAATTATTTTCTCTGAATCCAGTATGCAGCTATAGATTACTCTAAGACTGATGACAAATCATGAACCATATGCGTTTTGAGCTGTTGTGGTTAAATTAACAATGAAACTTAACACAGCTTTTAGTTTGGGCTTCCTGAGATATGAGTGAGGTTAGAGCTGCTGCTGCTGCTGCTAAGTCGCTTCAGTCGTGTCCGACTCTGTGCGACTCCATAGACAGCAGCCCACCAGGCTCCCCCGTCCCTGGAATTCTCCAGGCAAGAACACTGGAGTGGGTTGCCATTTCCTTCTCCAATGCATGAAAGTGAAAAGTGAAAGTGAAGCCGCTCAGTCGTGTCCAACTCTTAGCGACCCCATGGACTGCAGCCTACCAGGCCCCTCCGTCCATGGGATTTTCCAGGCAAAAGTACTGGAGTGGGGTGCTATTGCCTTCTCCGAGGTTAGAGCAGTGGTTCTCAATTTACTGTCCCTGGACTAGAGGCATCACCATCACCTGGGAACTTTTTAGAAATACAAATTCTCAGGCCCCACCCAAGACTCGCTGTATCACAAACTGCAAATGTGACACCCAACAATCTGTGTTTAACAAGCCTCCTTGTCATTCTGATGCATCCTGCGTGTTAGGAACCATCCATTTCGATGTGAAGCTGCCTCAGTGCAAACTGTTAAGACGTAAAACAGTAATTGGTTCCATATGAGACATTAGTCTAAACCTTTATATCCAGAGATATTCAAGGAGAGCTTTCTTCTTCAAAAATGTCTCTGTGTCTGAAAGATATGTAGCATTACTAGTAGTATACGTCAATGCAATTTTTAATAATAATAGATAGTATCCTATTTCTGGGGATAAGAGAGTTTTAAAATAATTCCCAAGGTTTAGAGCAATATACAGTTAAGAAAATAAGTCAGTAACCACTGGTATTTTGTACATGGATCTGTCACATCTTTGATACTATATAGAGCATTCATAGTGTTTTATTGAGGAGCCAATAAATCTTATACCTAATATGTGATTAATTGGATCATATGTTTTCCTTTCTGACCTTAACCCAATCCACTCTATTAGTTGATGTGAAATCTATAAATCTCACATTTCTTTATAATCTTTCTATCACATAGGAATCAATGGCCCAATCAAGTAAACTATATCATTTACTTTGCTTGCTTTAGCTCTATGTCTGTATAAAATCACACTTCTGGATTTTATATAATTGAAAATGAATGTAAAGAACCCGAAACCTTGTAAAAATTGTAAGTGCTATTAGTCAACGAATCCCATGAATTTTTTTATTGGAAGTGCACACAAAAATCCATGATAGTGTTCACACTTGCTAATAAGTAACTGATACAGTAAAGAAGTGTCTTCGGGAATCTAAAAGTAAATTTATTAAAGGTTGAATCCACAGAAAGTCACCCTAGCTGTCAAGATTTATTTTCTCCAGTTTGGAATTAAGAAACACCAGGAAAAAAAGAGAAAGTATATTCAGAAACATGCACAAGAAAATAATTCACTTTCTCAGGTTCTCACACAGTGATGCATCTGTGTGCAATGCAGTGGGCACTGTGGAACTTTCAGCTCATCAGAATAGATCTTAATAGATGACTGGACTGACCATCATCTAGATAGTAATACTTCCTGGTAAGCCAGTGACTTTTTTAAACAATTTACTAAAATTAGGAAATATTCTAAGGCTAAGGGGAAATGTGCCTTAGAGTTACATTTGCCACCAACATCATGCTCTTTTCTTACTGAGGCAAAAGGTACAACATTCCTTCATTTAAAAAGTAGAATTAAAAAAATAAATCCATTGGCACCCCCAGGTGCCATGGTAACAAAATGCAAGTGGTTTTCATCTGTTTGCACTGTGTATCAATAATAAGCGAGCCATTTGGGAGTAAATTCACCCTCTTCAGAACATGTCTTTTGAGCACAAGTACTATGTGCTTTCGTTAGCTCCTGAAGGAAATGGGATCCATGCAGTACTTAATTTAGCAATTGTTCAGTAAGTTGTTTTTTAAAGAAATAAAACAATAGGAGATAAAGCAAAGACATAATTTAGTACCATTTCCTCCTTTTTCATTCCTTTTAATTTTTTTTTTCCTTTGAAAGAGTGGGTAGGAAGACATAATAAAGAATGAATATGTAAACTATAATTTGGGTAATAAAATTTATTTTGGACATTTCTAAATACCACTTAAGGAAGTACTAACCAAATGTAGAAGAGTAATAAAAGAAGGTGAGTTTCAACTTGAGCTATGCAATGAATCATCTAGTATATTTCCTTGTTCATTCTCCCTAGCTTCCACCCTGTTCCTAATGTTGGATGATTACTTGTTATTACTGCTGAGTCTTGCTTCACTATCATCTTTCTATTCATAATCTTCTGAGATAGGGAAGTGGCTATAATTATTTCAGCATAAAAATAAGGTAAGTATCTGCAGGAAATTCAACTGAACTATTTCTCCATTCTAGTTATGAATTACCTTTAACTATAAATTACCTTTGTATAACCTTTCATTACATTTCACATTACTTGCCTTATTTTTAGAATTGTATTTCTTTCCAAAAGATGTTCATAGATCACCAATTGCTTTCTCTTTCTTCAGCCAATTGCTTTCTTCTGGCACCAACTAATTTAACCTCAACTAATACCTTTTTTTCCCCTAGACACATAAATCTAAAATCTTTTGTGAATATTGTTATTGAAGGTCCTATGCCTGAGGGTAAAAGTAAATAATCCACTAATCAAGTTTTATGAGCCCTTTCATACTTATCAAGTGATTAAGCAAAGGGTAGAAAACTTGCAGTCTAATCAATAGGCTTTATTGGCCTTAAGTGTCTGTCTAACAAAAGACAGAGGATCCTCATAAATAGTGACTAAATCATTATATCCCACATTTTAGCATGTAATCAAAGGAACTGATTTTTGTATACCCAGACAATAGAAGGGGGCAACCTGAGTCTTTAGGCATAAGAACTTTTTCTTCTTAAATTTTATCATTAATGAAATTAATTCATTTGAGATTTCCATTATAAAGATTCCAAAAATAAGATACTATCAATGAAGCTGGTTAGAATTGTATTTTCTTAGCGTATTAATATTACTAAAGAGGAATGTAATTGTGTTGCCATAGTGCTCATATTTTTATTTTTATAATACCCTTTTACATCCAATATTTGCCTCACTGTATAATAAGAACACTGATGATCAACTAAATGATGTTTTAACCCAGAACCACATATCTAAAATATTAAAATAAAAAGCTGATGTCCTGAATTTCAATTCTAAGAATTTTTTTTTGCCACACCATCCTTCCACTTTCTGCCTTTAACAATGAAGGGTAATGTGTGTGTGTGTGTGTGTGTGTGTGTGTGTGTGTGTGTGTGTGTGTGCACATATATTACCAGTCATCAGAGTCCACCATACTCTGTCATACTTATCAACCTTTCAAAAACAGTCTTGAAATTTCAAAAATACCTGTTGGACACCAGTGTATAAACTAGACCAAGTAAGTACATGTACTAAGTGAAGTTTCTCTCTAAAAATTTAGTATATAGTCAGGCTCTTTGTGGATCTTCTGTTGACCCCCACAGGTCCCTAGCCAAACTCAATTCACCCCTCTGGGGCTTGCAGACCACATACTGCAAGTCTCTGCTTCCCTTCAGCTCCTTTACAGTCTTTCTAGTCAAACCTTTGTTCTGTATTGTCTAAACAAATGGTTAAAAATTTCAGTAATTTACTTATTAAATAGTCCATAGATGCCAGTGCCTTGATTTATGGTCATTTAACCCTGTATAGAATATTATATAACTTAGAAAAAAATGTTTTATGCATTTATTCTCTGTCTCTTCTTGTTAGAATGTAAGTTTCTTTTCTATTCTGTGTTCCTCAAAGATATATACCAGGTATCCTGTATAGTGTTTGGCATGTAAGTGCTCAATTAATAATTTTTGGCAAGAATTCATGGGGGAAAGCAACTATCCGTGATGTCATCTCTGTTCTTTCAGACAAGAGTACTTAACATATAATTTTTTCTGAGTGCCTGAGATTTTCCAGACATTAAGTACTTTATATGGATTATCTCATTTGTTCTTCAAATTAACTGCTTAAAGAGGCTACTGGTATTATTCCTAGTATTATTCCTAGAGTTTATAGAGATGAAAAACCTTCCTCAAGATATTGCTAATAGCACATGGTAGAGCATCAACAAGCTCAGGCAGTTTCACTCCATGGCTCACATTCCCGTCTACTGCAGCATATGCTTTAAAGTTAGTTTCTATCTTGTCTAAGCCAGAGAGTAATTCTAATGGTGGAAAATTTAGGCTAAAATGAAAGGAGATTGACACTTGGTAGGCCAGAAAGGAAGATACTTCTGAAGCGGAAAATTCCTATATTATGTCCTCTCACATGTTCCACCAAGGCAAATCCCTCTGAAGAGACTCTGTAACCTGGCATACCATGAGACCTGCCTTTATTGTCAGTGACAGAATCTGAGGTTTCTCTGACTGTTTTTAACTTGTAGAATTTTCCTCTCTTGACTTTTTTCAGTCAAATTTCTTGGCTACAGATTGGGTAGATAAACTCTTTGAAGAGGCTGTAATCAACTTCGGCCTCTACTATGGCTAATCAGGTAGTTCAGTGATAAACTAAAAGGGAGAGACAAGCACGCTAGTGACACAGGCATTGTTTGGTCCAGGTGGGAGGTCTTTGAAGCAGAGATAGTACAGGATAGAAGGATGACTTTGTGGAGTTATAGGGAATGGAATTTGCCAACTATTTGGAGATATAATAAGAGAGTGAAAGAGACCTGAAATGTGACATTTAGGGAAAGTTTCAGGGCATGCATGACTGGAAAAATGGTGGGGACATTAACAAGAGGAGCAAGATGGAAATATGCTTTCATTATGCTATTTTCCTGAAATACTGAGTCAAATTTGCCTTTGTAAGGGTTGCATAAAGACATTTTCAGACATGCAAAGTCTCAAAAAATGTAGCTCCCATAAAACTTTTGATGAAAGATTTCTGACTTTGTGCTCTGCCAAAATGAGGGAATGGACTACAAAAAGAGATACGGGATCTGGGAAAAAGGGGATAAAACACAGGGAAGAGGCAAAGTGAATCCCCAAGATGGTGGCAAATGGTGTTCCCAGGATGATTGCTGTGTGGTAGATGAGCATAGTCCACACTGAAACAGGTCAGAAGTCTCTAGGAGAAATGTCTTCAGTTGGATAGACTTGAAAAAATATTAAATATATTCTTAGAGATTTGTTTATCTAAGTAAAAGATAATTAATTAATTGAAATATTGATCAATATGTGGAAATTTAGAAATTGAAATATTCAATCTTATTAAAAGGATTTCCATGCATCAGTAGAATCAAGCTAACATTAGAAGGGGAAGGGGGGGGATGAGCTGGGAATTTGGGGTTGGTAGATGCAAACCATTACATTTAGAACAGGTAAACAACAAAGTACTTATGTATGCCACAGGAAACTATATCCAATCTCCTGAGATAAAATATAATGCAAAAGAATATTTTAAAGAAAGAATGTATATATGTGTAAAACTGAGTCAGCTTTGCTGTACAGCAGAGATTGGCACAACATCATTAATCAACTATACTTCAATTTATAAAAATGAATGAACAAAAAACTTGTCAAGAAAAACAAAACAAAACAAAACAAAACATTAAAAAGCCTGAATCTGTAGGGTACTTTGTCAGTGAAATCTCATGGTTTTCTACAGGAGCTGTAGTCTGTGAATTAAACAGCTGATAGAGAACTTGGAGGCTTATTAAGCTATGGGAAATGTTGAAGATGAACTAAAGGAAAGAAGACATTTCAGATCCCCAGTCCTTTAGTAGTTAGAAAAGCAAGTGAAATCAAATATGAGGAACATCAGGAAAATTAAGAGAGATCAGGAAACTGGAGGCTGTAATTAGAAAGAAAAACAGAATGAGAGAAAAGAGTGGGAGACTGATGCCAAAGATGGGAATTGCAGCATTTAAGATTGTACTGTAGAACTTCATCAAGAAAAGTGAAGTGGGCGAGCCCCAAGTCCTAATAGGCAGCCAGCATCAGGCAGATCAACAGCAACAAGTGACAATGATGCAGTCACAGGCAGAATCCCTGAGGCAAGAACTCTGTCACATTGGCCTGATGTGCAAGGTGTAGATGGAAAACCAACCAGAAAGCCGAAGTACTGATGGTCCTTCCAAGAAGAGCACAGCCCCAGACATGTTCACTAGAATTTGGTGAGGCAACTCATGCTAGTCAAGTCAGCAGCCCTGGAAATTGCCCTCAAGCTTGTGGGCGATGCTTACATTGTGCTAGCAGCACATTACTGCACTGCAAGCATGTGATTAGTCAAAGTGTGTAGCTTCTGAAACATGCAGATAAATTAGGAAGGAAAATTGAAACTTTGTTATGTGATTTTTCTTAATGATTAGAGTATGTTCTAAATAAATAGAAAAACAAATTGATTGCCAAAAACCATGTTAATGGACTTTTAATTCACAAGGGTTAAGCACATAAAAAGTCAATATATTGAAAGTTAAGGTTCTCATAGAAACATTGATTTGACAACATTATGCATACTAGGTGTGGGAGGTTTGTATTTTATAACATAAAAGTAGTAGGGAATATTATAAAATATTATAAAATGCACAGAAAATAACAAATTCAGGGAGAAGTCATTAAACAAGATTATGGGGAAAAATTGTTTTGCAACCCTCAAAGAAGGTTGTAAAATTTAATTTTAGGACATAATGCCTTCAAACTTTAAAAAATATTTCCAATTGAAATTAATCATTTTTTTACCCAAAATGAATTTTCCAACACATTGTATATTTTGACATTAGTTTTTGCCTCTCATTTGTCATCCAGATTTGATCCTGATAGACTAAAGGAAGATGCATGGCCTAGTTGATAAAGATTTTGTCGAGTGAAAATAAATTTAAGGATTTGAAATATTAATACTTTTTCTAGTATATAGAGAATGTGGACGATAGCTTACATGTCAATAAGCCTGCAAGTGAACTAGTACTTTGTTTACATATTTGCCTTCTATGTACTTGTGCATACTATGTGCGTGTATGCCTTATGGAAATTCCCATCAGACTATGCAAAATGTCTTATGTAGGTAGCATTGAAAAAGGAAGGAAGATGCTTAAAGCTTTCTCAGGAAAGGAAGTGTTCCAGGAAACAAATTCACAGCCTTAATATGTCTCACTTTTGGTTCTCACCTCACGAGCTGGACAGAGATCTCGGAACCTGACTTCTCCAGTGGAGCTATACTGAGCAATAGGATTGAGTTCCTGTGGCTGTTTACTCTATAGGTGATATACAGGAAACAAGAGTGGTGGACCCTTGCAATGACCCCTGGGAGGGTATTGCCTCCCAATTTAATCAGAATTAAAGGCAAGAATGAAGGAAGAAAAATGACTATGTTACTAACATTATAATACTGATTTAATTATAATCATTTCTCAATTCTAATTAGTATTTAGTTATTTAATTCTAAGTAATAATAAAGATTTTCTGATCCTTTAAATCAGCCATTATTTGGTACAAAATAATTTTTAACAAATGACAACACCCTCCCCCACAAAGGAGCAGATCATGAAAATATAAAAGTAAATTGACATTTTGCTAGCATGTCTATTTTCCATTATATTTTATGTCATAGCAAAGGGGTCTACAGAACAATAGAGGTCCTTTCATGGAAGTGAGATATGTAAATTCCTGAGCTAGCAGACTCCTGGCCCAATATTCAAACCACCTCTTCAAAAAGGGCACAATGGTCTGCATTTTTCACTGAAAAATCTATGCAGCCACATTCCATGGCGATGAGCCCTTTATAAACTTGAAGAAAAATGCTTTGTATGTTGCCTTTAATCTTAACCCCCTGCTATTTTCTGTTTCCAAACAAACAGAAGGACAAATGCAAACTGCCAACTCACAGAATGTACAAACAAGTGTTACTGAATATTCAAAAGTATGGTGGTATTTCTAAAATTCAGCAACAAATCACTTAGAGTCTTTCTTTTGCTTTTAATTTTTTCCTTATTCAGGCACCACAAGGCCACATAAGGAGGGTGAGGTCCCTGGAGTGGACTATATTTTCATCACTGTTGAAGATTTTATGGAATTGGAGAAAAGTGGTGCTCTCCTAGAAAGTGGGACTTATGAGGGTAAGTAAGCACAGCTCTACTGCTGAATTTATTTCTTGTTGCATCACATTTTTCTCTTTACGTAAACTTTGCTTATATGTACTATGAAGTCCAAGGATGAATCTAGTCTTACTGAACTATAACTAATAGTGTGTGATACTAAAAACAAAACTCATATGCATTGCTGCTTAACCCATCAAATATTAGAGGTCTACAGTGAGCAACTAGGTTTGTAACCGTCTGTCCACCTTTTTCCTCCTTCATTTACTTGTAACTGTCCAGTGGACTATAGTTATTTAAGAACTCAGTGTTTTTAAGTTGTCAGAAGTATTATAACCTTGTTTTGCCTCACACGTCTATGGCAATTTAGGCTGAGACATGTCCCTAAGTTAAAGCTCAGACATTAAGCTACTTATTGCCATGTTCATAGGAAATAAGCAAAAATACCTAGGAAAAGAAAATGACTTTATATTTGAATGTTGTTTTTTCCTCTTCTTGTCAAAAATGAATGATAGTGAAGATTGATTGAAAATATTATACAATTTATTTTTAGTGAAGTATAGTTGATTTAGAGTATTATATTAGTTTCAGGTATACAGCATGGTTCAATATTCTTATACATTATACTCCATTGGAAGTTATTACAAGATGATGGATACAATTCTCTATGCTATACAATATATTCTTGTCGCTTATCTATTTTATACATAGCAGTTAAATAAAAAGCTATGCTGATCATATAAGATGCCTTAAAGTATAGATGAAAAATGCCTGTATAAATCATAGAAAATAATGTCAAAAAAGTCAGAGTAAATTAACAATGAATTTTGTAGTATATTTTCCTGTGGACTTTGCAACATCATTCATTAGTTTCTATGTCTGCCAATAATAATGCCTTGTATTTAGTTACCGTATTTATGTAGCAAAGAACCTATGCCTTAACAACCAAGATCATTCCAAGAGTAGTATGATTAACAAATATGACTTATTCTTTTGTTT
This sequence comes from Okapia johnstoni, assembly GCA_024291935.2. Taxonomy (NCBI): domain Eukaryota; kingdom Metazoa; phylum Chordata; class Mammalia; order Artiodactyla; family Giraffidae; genus Okapia; species Okapia johnstoni. The sequence continues at coordinate 70,777,780 of CM044312.1, read as the reverse complement.
TGTTAAAGATTGTATTAACTATATAGAAGGTAAAAAATTAAATCAAATGTTCATATTAAACTTCCTGTATTTTCATGATAAACTAGTGTTATAGCCACGCATTCCGGGAAACAAGCTCACTCAGAAGGACGATGCAGATAGTGAAGTGCAGTTTTTTACACCGTTGGGCCCAAGGCAGAGTATCCTCTTAGCCAAGGACCCCGACCAGCATTTGTGAAAATCTTTTATACCCCATGTGTATGTGTCTGAACCCACCACCCCAATTTCCTTGTGACTTACATAAACAAAGGAAAGGTAAATACAATCACAGTAACCCCATTATGTGTTCAAACAATCAATTATCAATAAGCCCGAGGTGACAGAAAAAATTTATGACCTGTCCGGAGGTAAGGGGATTAGTGTATGTTTTCTTTTAGGTGATGAGTAACCTGCATACAATCTTCAAGATTCCCCTGTCCGGAGGGGGTCTTATCCTTCTATTGTCGTTTCCACAGGCACTAAGCACAAAGTTCAGAGTCCATTAGAAAGGTGGCCGAACATGATCAGCACGAACCAGCCTAAGATGGAGTCCAGGCCCCATGAATTTCTTCTTCACTAGATGCCATGGAGTTTAATATCAATATTTTAGAATTAAACCCTAACTTAAATTTTAGGTTTCAGCTAAATTTTGAGGGAAATATCCTGAAACCATACAAACATAACTAAGTTTTGTTATGATTCAGGGTGGATTGTCCTGAATCTTCTTCAGACATTTTTTTAGTGCTGAGAGTAAAGTTGGCTAAATTGTTGCCAAATTGTTAATCACCCCCATGTTCATAGAGCTGATTTTTGAATAATGAGGCTGATTTACACATATGACTTCAGAGAATCAGGGCTATTATTTATAAAAACACATTGTATACTTGGATAAATAAGAATCTCTTTTCTTAGGTCGTATAAGCATCCGGGTGGACATGAATGGAGCATTCTCAAATCTCAAAATCTTCATATTTTCCTATAGTTACAGCTGAGAAATCAATAGAATTGGCATTCTAATAAAAATCACTGCTATTCCTTTAGGATTAATCACAAGCTTTAAACTCAGAGCTACCAGAGTTACTTGTGTTATTAATGTGTTAACCATCATGGAAGCCTAGGGAATGCCTTTTCTACTGTTGGTTCTTTCAGAGTATACTGAGTAGCAATCATGTTCTACTCAACTAGATAAAGACAGACCTTAGAGCTTTTATATTTATCAAGCTTTCTTGTATCACTCTCTTGTAAGTTTTATTTAATAAAATGCCAGTTTCCCTGTCATATGTTCTCCCTTCTGCACTATTTGGGCCATTGTTCTTCTTCCTTCTTGCTAAACCATTCTCGTGCCTTCTCAGTACTCTTCACAGCTCTCAGTCAGACAAGAAAATTCACTTCTGATATCTGTGAATCCACTAAAGAACTTAAAAAGAAATTGAGTTCCTCTCAGCTCAGACCTGTTAACTATCTGGGATTCTTAAGACTGATACATGTATGTATATAGTTTTGTATTGTCAGTAATTCTAATTTGACAAATTCTAGAATCTGTTCTTTGATTAGAAACTAGATTTTAGTTCTGCCTCTTAGATATTGGCTCAAAGTTCTTGCTCCAGAGGAATAATTCTATTATTATCAGAGGCTGCAAGGAAAGCTTTAATATGCTTATACCATCATCTGCAGTTAGGCCACATAGCATGAGACAGCATTTTAGCAGATTCTTAAAGGTTTTTTCAGCAACACCAACCCCCCATCTAGTATGAGCAACTTCTTTCAGTTTGTTATATAACAGCTGCCAAATGGCTTAGCCTGTAAATGGCCCAGAGGACCTGACTCTAATGGGCCATCAGGTGTTGGTAAAGACTCTTCCATGACTTGGATGACCTCATCTTCATCTTTTCATATTCAGTCAGGTTGAAAATTAATATAACAAGACTTAATTTCAGCCTAACATAACCTCAAGTAATAGGAGCTAACACCATGAACCTTCGTATCAGGACTGAAGATATAGACTTCATGTGAAACATAGACCACAGAGTTCTGTGGATGAATGCAGTATTTTGGGGATTAAGGTCATCTGCAGGTATAAATGAGATACTGACAGGTAGAATTAAATAAGTATATTTGTAGTCTAAAGGTTATATACTTTACAGAAGGAAGCAGTGGCCCTTGAGAACCATCCAAAGTGCTGAATTACCCAGGGATCTAAATCCGTGAATCCTGCCTGACTTACTTCCAGTGTTTGGAATGCTGCATTCATGGTTTCAGTGGCCACTCACACTGCCTCAGCCTGCATTCTGAATGTCATCATTAACTAAACCCATGCCCCTTGAGCTGCACTTAGACAATAATTTTATTTAATTTATCTAGTGAGATTATCCATGGTCATGTTCCAGAGCAGCAGTTTTGTTACAATGTTTCAATATTGTATTTTGCTGTTCTGCTTTTAAAATGAAGCAAAGCTATTTTTCTATCTGTTGAAGAAACCACTGGTCTTAAAGTTTTTCTTTAAATGGACATAAGCTTGATTCCTTCCATTTTTAAGAGGAGCAAATCAAACTCAGCAAGTTATTAGGGCATCTGACAGAATATAGTGCAAATATGACACCCACCTTCACCTTAATACTGTGCTTTCTCCTAATCATGGAATATGGACTTGCTATTGTTCAGTTGCTCAGTCGTGTCTGACTATTTGCGACACCATGGACTGCTGCATGCCAGGCTTCCCTGTCCTTCATTATCTCCCACAGTCTGCCCAAACTCATGTCCATTGAGTCAGTGATGACATCCAACCATCTCATCCTCTGTTGCCCCCCTCTTCTCCTACCCTCAATCTTTCGCAGCATCAGGGACTTTTCCTATGAGGCGGCTCTTCATATGAGGTGATCAAAGTATTGGAGCTTCAGCTTCAGTGTCAGTCCTTCCAATGAATATTCAGGATTCATTTCCTTCAGGATTAACTGGTTTGATCTCCTTATTGTTCAAGGGGCTCTCAAGAGTCTTCTCCAGCACCACAGTTCAAAAGCATCAATTCTGCAGCATTCAGCCTTCTTTATGTTATAATCCACATATCCTTACATGACTACTGGAAAAACCATAGCTTTGATTATACAGACCTTTGTCAGAAAATTGATGCCTCTGCTTTTTAATATGCTACCTAGGTTTGTCATAGCTTTTCTTCTAAGGAGCAAGCATCTTCTAATTTCATTACTGCAGTCTCCATCCACAATGATTCAGACCCCAAGAAAATAAAGTCTGTCACTGTTGCCATTGTCTCTTCATCTACTTGCCATGAAGTGATGGGACCAGATGCCATGACTTTAGTTTTTTGAATGCTGAGTTTTAAGCTAGCTTTTTCACTCTCTTTCACCATCATCAAGAGGCTCTTTAGTTCCTTTTCTGTTTTTACCACTAGGGTGGTATCATTTGCATATCTGATAGGTAATGTTGATTCCAGCTTGTGCTTCATCCAGCCCAGCATTTTACATGATGTACTCTCAGTTCAGTTCAGTTCCAGGCCTCTCTGGCCATCACCAACTCCCGGAGTCTACCCAAACCCATGTCCATCGAGTCGGTGATGCCATCCAACCATCTCATCCTCTGTCGTCCCCTTCTCCTCCTGCCCAAAATCCTACCCAGCATTAGAGTCTTTTCCAATGATTCAACTCTTCGCATGAGGTGGCCAAAGTATTGGAGTTTCAGCTTCAACATCAGTCCTTCCAATGAACACCCAGGATTGATCTCCTTTAGGATGGATTGATTGGATCTCCTTGCAGTCCAAGGGACTCTCAAGAGTCTTCTCCAACACCACAGTTCAAAAGCATCAATTCTGCGGCGCTCAGCTTTCTTCACCGTCCAACTCTCACATCCATACATGACCACTGGAAAAACCATAGCCTTGACTAGACGAACTTCTGTTGGCAAAGTAATGTCTCTGCTTTTAAATATGCTATCTAGGTTGACCATAACCTTCCTTCCAAGGAGTAAGCGTCTTTTAATTTCATGGCTGCAATCACCATCAGCAGTGATTTTGGAGCCCAAAAAAATAAAGTCTGACACTGTTTCCACTGTTTCCCTATCTATTTGCCATGAAGTGATGGGACCAGATGCCATGATCTTAGTTTTCTGAACGATGAGCTTTAAGCCAACTTTTTCACTCTCCTCTTTCACTTTCATCAAGAGGCTCTTTAGTTCTTCTTCACTTTCTGCCATAAGGGTGGTGTCATCTGCATATATGAGGTTATTGATATTTCTCCCAGCAATCTTGATTCCAGCTTGTGTTTCTTCCAGTCCAGCGTTTCTCATGATGTACTCTGCATATAAGTTAAATAAGCAGGGTGACAATATACAGCCTTGACGTACTCCTTTTCCTATTTGGAACCAGTCTGTTGTTCCATGTCCAGTTCTAACTGTTGCTTCCTGACCTGCATACAGGTTTCTTACGAGACAGGTCAGATGGTCTGATATTCCCATCTCTCTCAGAATTTTCCACAGTTTCTTGTGATCCACACAGTCAAAAGCTTTGGCATAGTCAATAAAGCAGAAATAGATGTTTTTATGGAACTCTCTTGCTTTTTTGCTGATCCAGTGGATATTGGCAATTTGATTTCTGGTTCCTCGCCTTTTCTAAAACCAGCTTGAACATCTGGAAGTTCGCGGTTCACGTATTGCTGAAGCCTGGCTTGGAGAATTTTGAGCATTACTTTACTAGCATGTGAGATGAGTGCAGTTGTGCGGTAGTTTGAGCATTCTTTGGCATTGCCTTTCTTTGGGATTGGAACGAAAACTGACCTTTTCCAGTCCTGTGGCCACTGCTGTGTTTTCCATATTTGCTGGCATATCAAGTGCAGCACTTTCACAGCCTCATCTTTCAAGATTTGAAATAGCTCAACTAGAATTCCATCACCTCCACTAGCTTTGTTCGTAGTGATGCTTTCTAAGGCCCACTTGACTTCACATTCCAGGATGTCTGGCTCAAGGTGAGTGATCACACCATCGTGATTATGTCTACATAGAAGTTAAATAAGCATGGTGACAATATACAGCCTTGCTCTACTCCTTTCCCAATTTTAAACCAGTCTGTTGTTCAATGTCTAGTTCTAACTCTTGCTTTTTGACCTGTATACAGGTTTCTCAGGAGGCAGGTAAGGTGGTCTGGTATTTCCATCTCTTTAAGAATGTTCCACGGTTTGTTGTGATCCGCACAGTCAAAAACTTCAGAGTAGTCAGTGCAGCAGAAATCGATGTTTTTCTGGAGTTCTCCTGCTTTTTCTGTGATCCAGCGGATGTTGGCAATATGACATCTGATTCCTCTTCCTTTAAACAGCACACCTAGTTTCTTAAACAGTTTTACTACAAGGATTCTGAAAATCAAGTTTTTTCTTGCATCTGTACATAAATGAGTGCTATTCTTCCTGATATATCATACAATTCTATAAAATTTTAGGTATTAAGGATGAATGATTTTCTAGGAAAATAAGCCAATCACTCCTCTGATGAGTGAGATACAAAAAATTTTACATAAAATCATTCAATTTCACTAATTAAAGTCCATGTCCACTTCTTTTAGCATTAGCTAGGTACATGTATTACTGAAATTTGATCCTCTATTTCCAGTCAAGATAGCATTGGTGTCTGAGGGATGCTCAGTCGAATGAAAAATCATTATTGGTACTATAAACAATCTTAAAAAAAGCCATTTTTCTGTAAACCCAACCTTCTATCCACTGAAATGTAAATATTTCCTGAAGGGCAGATCAATGCTTCAGTTGATGCCAAGATTACTGTCATTCCAGGATACCAAAGAGAGAGAAAATTCATTTTTTTACCTTTCTCTTATATTCTGTTATAAGAGAAAAATTTTACTATGTAAATGATAACCCCCACAGCACCTGGAGCTTGCAGTTAAAATGGTCCAGCTATTATTACATACTGTAACATTTTTTTTTTCTTTTGATATTTCCTTCTTTTTCTTTCTCTTGACAATTCTCCTATTGTGGAAGATTCTAAGCCATGCATTTTGGTGTTCACTTTAGGAACACTAAACATTTGCACATAAGGTTCACTACATGTCTATTTGACCAGTAAAGGAAAAACACATTTAGTGAAGTTTTATACCCCTTTGAGATCTTATAATGCCAGAGGTTTTTTGTAAGTGATTCAATTTGTGTTCAAAGCTGTTTACAGAGAGTATATGATTTTTGCATGCTGCTTTGCTCCTGTGTAAGGTACCAAGACTGGAAGTGTTATTGTGCATTAAAATGTGATAAAATTCTCTTTTGGTTTGGGACTTTTATAAGCCCAGCCTTTTCAAAAATGTGTAATGCAAATGCCTATTTCTAAGTATTTTTTTTTTTCCCAAGAGGGAGTAGACAGGACAAACCAATAAATTAATTAACTCATTTAATATTATTATTTAAATTATAACTTTAAAACTGAAGTCAAGGAAAATAAAATGACCTGTGTACTATTAATATTACCTAAACTACAATATTAACCAGTTTCCATGTTGGTTCTATATGTTTTTGTTCAGTGTAGATGAAAGGCTCAGGACCAACCTTTTTTGGAGTACATTATTAAAATAAAGCCAGTAGTAATGGGCATAAGACTTGCTTCTTTGACTCTCCTACAACCCACAATGATATTATCCAAAACTGTGATATTTGGGGTTTACTTAGAGTCCCTCAAGCTTACATGTTTAATTACAATGATTTTCTAACTCCTGTACACATCCCTTATAAATTTTTATCTGAAACAAATTGAGATTTCATATGAAATAAATATTGTGACATTCATATAGTGGGAAGAAAAAAATGCCTGACTTTAAATTTTTTACTTGTCTTTCTCTCCACTACTTAAACAAGCAGGACCTATTTGCCTTTGCCGATTGAGTAAATATTTTCAAGACCCTCTTGAGTTGTTTTTCTGAGTGGGCACAAAATGGATAACAATATTGCTAATAACTATTTTGTAATGTTCATGTGTATATTGATGCATATTGAAAGATATTTACTGTATCTTACAGTTCCATGACTATCAAAAACAGTGTTAAGTGAAAATGTTAGTTGTCGGACATGTCTGACTCTTTGCAACCCTATGGACTCTAACCTGCCACACTCTACTGTCCATGGGATTCTCTAGGCAAGAATACTAGAGTGGGTTGCCATTTCCTTCTCCAGGAGATCTTCCTGACCCACGGATAGAACCCCAGTCTCCTACATTGAAGGCAGCTTCTTTACCATCTGTGTCACCAGGAAATGCCAAAGACAGTACATTTACTCATTCCACAACATCAATTCTTGATCAAAATGATTACAACAGTCTTCTACATGAGAGTTCATGTTTCTCTGAAATAATATCAATATAGTGATGATCAGTGGCTCTTGTCATTAGTCTTATATTAGACATAAACATCTTCCTAAAGAAGAAGTTTTACTTATACTAGTTATTCTCAGTGATGCCCTGATGTCCCTTTCCTATCAAACTTTTTTCAAACACTTATTTCACACATTATTTGAAAACTATAACCTGTCGTCCTACTTTACAAAAGCTAGTTTTGTATACGAATTTCAAATCTGAAAAATAAAACTTTCTGAGACATCATTTCCTTAGATTTTCCATGTTTCTAATGTAAGCGATAGTAGGGTCTACAATCTGATTAACCATAGATGTGTTAGTTCTCTCAGGGAGAATGAAAGTCATTAAAATAGGAAAGCTGTGCATGCCCTAATTTTTATTACTAAATACTTTATTTCAGAGCATTGATCTCAATCTCCAACAAAGTTACAATAAATGTAGGTAGTTTTATTAATCTTTTTTATAAACTATAGTTCTCATTCAGACTGTGTATAAAACAATCTGAAACTTTGAGGCTTCCATTGATCATGCTGCAAAATAGACAGATATATTGAATGCTTTGACTAAATATTAGTCAAACTGTGACTGAAGTGCCTGTGGGAGTGCGTAGTTGCTCCATTGTGCCAACTCTTTGCAACCCTTTAGACCTTAGCCTGCCAAGCTCCTCTGTCCATGGGATTTTTCAGGCAAGAATATGTGAATGGGTTGCCATTTTCCTCCTCCAGTGGATCTTCCCCACCCAGGGATAGTACCCACATCTCCTGTGTCTCCTGCATTGCAGGCAGATTCTTTACCAGCTGAGCCATCGTTTCTCAAAAAATACCCTTTTGTCCCTATATTTGAAAATAGTCATGCTGTGTAAGATTCATTCCATATGAAAGTTCTTCCTTATGGAAGACTTTAAACTCTGGCAATTATGGAAAAGCATTCATAAGATCAGGTTAAAATTTAATATGCTGAAGCAGTGAGTCCCTCTTTATACAATTATCAGCTCTCTTAGATCTGTTATGAGCTGTATATATATGTATGTAACAAGCAAATAAGATAAAGTTCAAGTAGTCAACATATCTTGTCTACATGGGATTTTTTCATTAAAGTTTATTCTTAAATACTATAAAATATGAATTTTTAAGGCTACCTAGAAGTTCAGACAGAATTGAAACTCTGGAACACATCCACTTCCTAATTCAAAATGCTCTAGGTCAGAAGTTTAGAGCTGCAGCATCAATTTAGCTTCAGAACCTTTGTCCTTAATTCTCTAGTATTATAATTTTAATCATTTTGTTCTTGTCTTAATTCTCATTATTTACCTCATGAGTCCCTGTTCTGAGTTCCTGTACTTGTTTCTCCCTCAGTATCCTATAAACTCTAATACTTTCTCCAGAATTCAGTTCTTATCTTCCTATGGCCTTTCCTCATAGTCTGGTTTTTATCATAGTGATCTATTGTTTGTTAGATTACTCAAATTCAAAGCCTACTAAACTTAGGCAACAAGACCATATCTTCTAGTAGCCCTCCTGCAACTCACCACGTCCACATCCCGTGTTCTATTGACTGTAAGCCAAATACTTCTTAAACTAATGATAATTACCCTGTCATATAATTTATGTCTTTGTTCATGATTGCTTTAATTTTTGTCAAAGTTTTATAATAACTGTCTTGATTTTTCTACATCTAGTACAGAATATCAGTGGAGAGGTGGAGAACAGAGGTAATGAGGCCAAACAAATAGGAGAGATAGAAAGGTCCTGTAATTTATGGTAAAATATAGCAGTGGATGAGAGGATGGAAACTCCTAGAGACAGGCACACTGATAACCTGACAGTGATTCAGGACAGGGGAAAAGTACAGAAACTGTACATATGAAATTAAAAAAAAAAGAGTCATGTAGAATTATTGTTATAGTGGGAGCACTTGTCAGTCTCCCCAAAAACAACACAGTATTACAACCCAGCACAGCTATTGATTTTCCTTATAATGACGCTGAGCAAATCAGAAGTTAACTTATATGCAAAAAAAGGTAATATTTGAGAAATATTTCCTTCAAAGGTGATTAAACTTTTAAAAGTTTGAGCTACTAATAGAGAAAGGCTAGACTATTCACCTATATAGAATACTACACTCCCTGAAAATGCCAAGCGAATGGAATGCATATCTTGGTATAAAATATTTTAACTATTTTCTATTTAGAAACAATTTATAATGTCAGTTCAAATTTATATTCAAGTTAACACATGATTAAACTATCTGTGATTGATTTATGAATGTATTCAGTAAATGCAGACAAACCTGATGTTCTTATCTGCTCCAAGTGTTCCAGGATTATATAAATATATTTTTTAAAATGACTAGATTATAATGAAGTTGGAAACAACATATGCTTTGGTCCTGAAAATGTTTATCATTTTTTGAATATGTTAGATTTAAAATAGATCTATAAATCTATTGGTGCATTTTTTGTTGCTATATAGTCACAAAGTCATGTCTAACTCTTTGAGACCCCATGGACTGCAGCATGCCATATTCCACAGTCTTCCACTATCTCCTGGTTGTTGTTGTTCAGTCACTAAGTCATGTCCAGCTCTTTGCAACCCTGTGGACTGCAGCACTCCAGGCTTCCCTGTCCTTCACTGTCTCTGGAAGTTTGCTCAGATTCATGTCCACTGAGTGAGTGATGCTATATATCTCTCTCATCCTCTTCTGCTTTCTTCTTCTTTGCCTTCAGTCTTTCCCAGAATCAGGGTCTTTTCTAATGAGTCGGCTTTTTGTATCAGATGGTCAAAGTATTAGAGCTTCAGCATCAGCCCTTCCAATGAATATTCTTGGTTGATTTCCTTTAGGAATAACTACTTTGATCTCCTTGCAGTCCAGGAACTCTCAAGTGTCTTCTCCAGCACCACAATTAGAAATCATCACTTCTTCACTGTTCAGCCTTCTTTATGGTCCAACTCTCACATCTGTACATGACTAGTGGAAAAACCATAGCTTTCACTATGCAGATCTTTGTCGGCAAAGTGATGTCTCTGCTTTTTTAATATGCTGTCTGTGTTGGTCATAGCTTTCATCCTATTACTCATAACTTCATTGAGTTATGCAAGCCCCTTCACCATGACAAAGTTGTGATCCATGAAGGGAGTTGGTTCATTACCAAACATTTAAAAATTAATGTATTAATAAAAAAGTGCAAATTTACAAGTTCATCCACTCTTTTTTTTTTTAATCTTAACATACGAGTTTGTAGATTTTTTTTTTTTTCACTTTTTGAAATACTCACCTGTCTGCTAGGAATCTTAAAGAGTGATAGCTGCAGGATACTTTTTCAAAGCCTATATTTACAATTGGGAAGGAAATGATACAACATTATCTTGTCTTATTTTCGTGAAAAGTTCACATTCAGAGAGTGTTATATATACTCATCTTAGAAGCAAAAAGTTGATCAAAAGAAAGATACTTTACACTGGGAAGCTTTCTTGCAGCATTATGTTATCATGTTTTTCCTTCATTTTCTTGGTCCTGCTTTTGTACTAACTTTCACTTTAGTAGTTTTCTTGCTCGTTTTCCTTTTAATGTTTAGCTCCTGTCATATTTTTATTCTCTCCGAATTTATATTTTCTTTTTACTGATCTTTCAAGGTTTTGTTTTTACCAAAATCCCACTGACTTTATTCTCTTTCTTTATTCTTGTTTGTCTTTTAATTTCTCCTGAAAATTGAGAACCCTTAATGGATTCTCTACTATATTCCTACTTATGTCCTAAAAATCCTCCCTTTTGGGAATATGCTGCAGTTTTGCTTCAAATGGTTTTATATATTGGTGCTGACTCTTAAGTTTTCTTTCTTTTTTTTTTTTTTTTACCTGTATAGCTACAAGGAACAGCAATGAGAATAATGCAGATATTTATAAATGTCTCCACAAAGCAATGACTTGTTGAATAGAGTGGAAATTTAACTAAAATGACTTCTCGGTCCTGTGTAGGAAGCAGCGATGTTTTAGAAATGGGTGTGCTCATGGAAGCTTTGTTCAAAGATGAGTTATGTGGTTTGGCAGGGTATTTATCTAAAAACAGATGTAATTTATCCCAATTCACTATACTTTTCATGTTACTCAGTAAGCACTACGGTGTACTGAAATCTGCCCTCTTCCAAATGGGTCCTATATACTTAATATCTGTTTGAATGGAGAAAAATATTTCAATGGATATTTTATGTCATTTTCTCTTTATAATATAAAATTATATCCCTGTAGTTTAGCAAATATAACATTTTCTTCTTTTATTATTCTTTCATCTTCAAATTATTGTTTCATTATCTAGGCGGGCCTTCTTCGTAGTAATTAGAAGGGTTTCGGGGGGAGTAACAATGTTTCTCTCTGAGTATATGAGCTAACAAAGGAGGAGATGTGCTTTATTTTCATTTAGTCATTATTATTATTTTATTCTGTAAAATTTCACTTTGTTTCTAAACCATCCCTTGTTAATGCTCATTCTCAGATAAATATATCCCACATATTTCTTGTCACATATTACCTTCTATTTTTGGGTGTTCTTATAATTATCATTCATTTAATTATATTATATTGTAACTTGAGACCACACTTGCTGCTTGGTAGACTCCAATAACTTCTTATTACAAAATTGAATTCAGAAATATTACATAATAAAATTGTTTGTATTCTTCCAACATGGGTTTGCAGTAACTTGAAAAATATTTTTGTTACATGTTTAATTTAAATTTTACATAAGTTGAATGACTCCTCTAGTAATGAAAAAATACATCCTCGTGGGAATCTACTTTTCATAAACAATAGTAGAAGTAGAAATCATATAGGAGAGCAGATCATTTCCAAGAGGGAAAGAAAGTAGATCACAGCTGCCTCAAGATAAGAGAGTATTGATCAAGATCTTGCCAAAGATAACAAAGTACATTAAATATGAGCTTGCAAATATTGAGACAGCAGATTGAGAAGCTAGAATTTGGGTTGTAAAGAGAAGCTGCTGTGGGAGGGGACTGTTGGGTTGCTAGAGAGAGGACTGACTTTAACAGGCCTTGCTGAGGCATGATGGATTCCAATCCTACAGCAGTCATTGACAACTTTTTTGGCTAGCAATCTGCTCTCAAGTATGAGAAATGTTAGCAGTGTACTTGAAGGAATTAAATAGAAGTATAATAATGCAATGTTCAAAACTGGGTAATTGTCTGATGGCGTTGTTTACATCCCAGGCTACCTCTGTGTGTTCCAGAAAGTTCTTATCTCTTTGATGTCAGCAAAACCGTATCACCATCACATTTTCTGAAAAATAAATTCTATAAATGGATTATAATATAGAGGATAGTTAGTGAAAGATTTTAGTACTCCAGGGAAACAAGGCATTGATGGGGAACATCTGTGTCCTAGAGGAAGCCAAAATGTATTTGTTCAAGTATATGTTTGAGGCCTAGGAACTGAGGAACCAAATGCGAGTCTTGGATTTTTCTTAAACTTGGTATAGGACCTTTACTGAGAGGGCTCTAGGAGAACATGAGCACTGTGGTCTGACGAGGAGGCCATAATAGATGAATGAGACTTGTTCTATGTGACCTTGAAGAGTGGAACTAGGACAAATAATAGATAAAGAGACAAAGATTGTGCTTAGATATTTTTTTTAAATGCTGTATAAACGCCAGGGCTGATGAAATAATAAACTGGTAAATAGTTGGTAAATAGTTGCTAAACATGGGCAACTTCTCTTGGTAGGGTTGTTCTAAAGGGGATACACAAATGGATAAACCTTTGGATTCAAATAACTACAGAATCAAAAGATTAAAAAAAGAGTGTGAATTTGACTGGGTCCTGGGATGCCTAGATATATAGTTAAACATTGTTTATGGGTATGTACACAAGTGTGTTTCTAGAATAGATAAGCATTTTAACGGGTGAATTTAGTAAAGCACATGGCCCTCCCCAATGTGAGTTGGCAACAATCAACATATTGAGAGTCTGAGTAAAACAAAAAGGTGAAGGAAGGTTGAATTTGCTCTCTGCCTGACTGAGTTGGAATATTGATCTTCTCCTATCCCTTGGTGCTCCTGGTTTTTAGGCCTATGTATACTATTTGTTCTTTCGCTATATAATCCTGATTAATACACTAGTCTTCATGCTTTGCATACACTATCTGTAATTTTTACAATGTTTCTTTCATTAAAATATTATTTTAATCCTTTTTACAAGGAAGAATCTGAAGCTCAAATATGTTTAGTAACTTATAAGAAGTCTCTCAGGTAGTAAGTGACAAAGTAGAAATTGCTTCCAGCCTTCTTTGACACAAAGTCTGCATCTGAAGGAACATTTTCCCAGTGGGAAATTATTTAGTCAATGTAAGGCTTAATTAGGAAAATAATTTCCTTTACAATAACACCATAAATAATAAGATACATAAAAGACTTGACTAAGGAAATGAAAGACCAGTATACAGAAAACTACAAAACATTGATGAAAAATTTAAAGACACAAACAAATGGAAAGACAATTCTGGTTCATGAATTGGGAGATTTAATACTGGTAACACATTCAAACTACACAAAGTGGTCTACAGATTCAAGGCAATCCATATCAAACATGCTTTGACAAAAGTTGAAGCAATCTTTTGTTAATCTGTCTCCTAGAGTAATGGAAGTAAAAGCAAAAATAAACAGGACCTAATTAAACTCAAAAGCTTTTGCATAGTGTGTGTGTGTGTGTGTGTGTGTGTGTGTGTGTGTGTGTGTGTGTGTGTGTGTACTTAGTCACTCAGTCATGTTTGACTCTTTGCGACCCTATGGAATGTAGCCCGCCAGGCTCCTCTGTCCATAGGGATTCTCCAGGCAAGAATCCTGGAGTGGGTTGCCATGCCATCCTCCAGGGAATCTTCCCAATCCAGGGATCAAACCCAGGTCCCCCACATTGCAGGCAGATTCCTTACTGTCTGAGCCACCAGGGAAGCCCAAGAATACTGGAGTGGATAGCCTATCCCTTCTCCAGGGTATCTTCCTGACCCAGGAATGGAACTGGAGTTTTCCTGCATTGCAGGCAGATTCTTTACCAGCTGAGCTACCAGGGAAGCCACTTGCAGAGCATAGGAAACTATAAATGAAATGAAAAGACAATCCACAGAATGAGAGAAAATATTTGTAAACAGTGTAACCAACAAGAGTAATTTCCAAGATTTACAAACAGCTCATGCATCTCAATATCAAAAAATCAAACAACCCAAATCAAATGGACCAAAGACCTAGATAGACATTTCTCCAAAGAAGAAATACAGATGGGAAATAGACACATGAAAAGATGCTCAACATTGTTAATTATTAGAGAAGTGCAAATCAAAACTACAATGAAATATCACTTCACACCAGTCAGAATGCTGCTGCTGCTGTTGCTAAGTTGCATCAGTCGTGTCCGACTCTGTGTGACCCCATAGACGGCAGCCCACCAGGCTCCTCCGTCCCTGGGATTCTCCAGGCAAGAATACTGGAGTGGGTTGCCATTTCCTTCTCCACACCAGTCAGAATGACCATCATCAAAAAGTCTGCAAACAATAAAGGCGGGAGAGGGTATGGAGAACAGGGAACCCTTCTATGCTAGAACATAAACTGGTACAACCACTATGGAGAACAGTATAGAGGTTCCTTAAAAAACCAAAAATAGAGCTACTATAAGATCCAGCAATCCCACTCCTGGGCATATCCATAAAGGAACATGGTTTGAAAGGATACATGAACCCCAGTGTTTACTGCAGCACTATTTACAATAGCCAAGATATGAAAGCAACATAAATGTTCATTGATGGATGAATGGGTAAAGAGGATGTGATACATATATACAACTGAATGTTACTCAGCCATTAAAAAGAAAATGTGCCATTGTAGTAACATAGATGGACTCAGAGATTATCAAGATTAAGAGAAGTAAATCAGACAGAAAAATACAATATGATATCACTTATATGTTGAATCTAAAAAAATGATACAAACTTATTTACAAAACAGAAACAGACTGGAAAACAAATACATGGTTACCAGAAGGGAAGGTGGTGGGAAGGGATAGATTTGGAGTTTGGGACTGGCATGTACACATTGCTGTATTTAAAATAGTAACTATTAAGAACCTACTGTATGGCACAGAAAACCCTGTTCAATACTCTATAATAACCTAAATGGGAAAGGAATTTTAAAAATAATAGGTATGTTATATATATAGCTGAATTTCTCTGCTGTACAACTGAAGCTAACACAATATTGTTAATCAACTTTATTCCAACATAAAATAATTGAAAAAAAAGAAAATATATCTTTTTAAAAAAGATAAATGGATTTGGAAAAAAGAGAAATACAAAAATTGGCGAGCATGTGGAGAAAAGGGAACCCTCATGCTCTGTTTGTGGGGATTGTAGTTACTACAGAAAATAGTATGGAGTTTCCTCAAAAAATTAAAAATAAAACTACCCTATAATCTAGCAATTCTGGATATTTATATTTGAGATGAGGGAAAACATTCACTTGAAAAGACATCTACATCCCCATATTTATTGCACCATATTTACAATAGCCAAGATATATAAAAACAATGTAAGTATTCATTGATGTAAGAATGGATAAAGAAATTGAGATACGCAGACAAGCACACAGACATACATATACACATACAATGGAATATTATTCATTCATAAAAAATAGTGAAATCTTGGCCATTCACAGCAACATGGATGAAACTTGAAGGCACTATGCTAAGTGAAGTAAGACAAAGACAAATATTGTATGAATTCCCTTATATGTGTAACCTAAAAAAAGTGTATTTAAATAAAATAAAACCAACCAAACAAGCCAATAGATAGAGAACAGAATGGTGATTGCCAGGCACAGGGGTTGCTGGTGGAAAAAAAATGGCTGAAGAAGTCAAAAGGTTTAAAAAAAAAAAAAAAATATATATATATATATATATATATAGTGAGCAATAATTACTTTTGGAAGATGGAAATCAAGGGAAGGGGAGAACAAAGATTTGTTGGCTTAATCTATTTCTGTTGTAATCATTTTTTATGTGTCTTTCCAACTGGACTTGAAGCCCTTTGCATCAGGGAGAGCTTCTTATTTATACTTGTAGACCTAGAACCCACAGTACCTGGCACACAATGATCAATAAATAGCCTTGGAAGATGGGACAAAAAAAGAATTAATCAGCAAAATATATACAGGACTCCTACATTTTTTAGTTTACATGTGTAAGGAAATTACAATTAAGGGAAGCAAAAAGTAAAACCGAAAAAAACAAACAAGCAACTCAAATTATAATAACTCAATTTAAATAATTCAATTTAAAAATGGGCTATGGACTTAAATGGGACTTGCCTGGTGGTTCAGATGGTAAAGCGTCTGCCTGCAATGCAGAAGATCTGGGTTCAATCTCTGGGTCAGGAAGATCTCCTGGAGAAAGAAATGGCAACCCACTCCAGTATTCTTGCCTGGAAAATCCCATGGATGGAGGAGCCTGATAGGCTACAGTTCATGGGGTCACAAAGAATCGGACATGACTGAGCGACTTCACTACTACTGCTGCTGCTGCTAAGTCGCTTCAGTCATGTCCGACTCTGTGCGACCCCATAGACGGCAGCCCACTAGGCTCCGCCATCCCCGGGTTTCTCCATGCAAGAACACTGGAGTGGGTTGCCATTTCCTTCTCACTACTACTACTATGGACCTAAATAGACATTTTTTCCAAAGAAAACATCTAAATGGCCAACAAGTATATGAACAAATGCTGAATGTCACTAATCAGTAGGGATATGCTTGACTGCTAATGCATGGAGTATGTGGTGTGGGGTTTATACAGAGGACTTTTGATACAAATAAATAACAACATCAAGTATCTCTGACTTTTGACAACTATTAATACTAGGGCTGCCAGATTTGGGAAATGGACCCTACAACTGGACACTATATTACATTCTCAGCTCGCTCTCCTTCTTTAGGCCATTCATTCCAAGTTCAAAATTCTCTGCAGGAGTATTGGCTTGACTGATACTGGGTTGCATGACTGCACCATAACTGCCAGCGTTCAGGCTGATTTTATTTTCATACGTCTGCAGTGGGAGGTGAAGTGCTCACAATGCTCTTTCTCACAATGCTTACAAAAAGGTGGATTTCTCAAACAGAGGAAAAGCATTAAAATGCTGGACAAACAGTAATGTTTGTTACTGTTTGGGCAACAATCTTGCCCACCTCCAGGATTATGGACAGATGTACCTGACAAAGGACAAAGGTTTTGTAAGAGGTATGTTAAAAAAATTATATTTGGGCTTTTATTGTTAATATAATTCCATTAGTATTCAGGGGCTTGAGAGACCTTAGAAAATGTGTGCTACATTTACAAATATGTATAAAAGATGGGGAAGGGAGTAAAAATTTAAAATTAAAAATGGTGAA
The DNA here is from genome assembly GCA_024291935.2 of Okapia johnstoni. Classification (NCBI taxonomy): domain Eukaryota; kingdom Metazoa; phylum Chordata; class Mammalia; order Artiodactyla; family Giraffidae; genus Okapia; species Okapia johnstoni. The sequence goes on along the minus strand of CM044312.1, from coordinate 70,759,980 downwards.
ATCTTTTTTGTTAGAAGAAACAGTCCACATATGTGAAAACAGATGCAAAGAAAGCAGAAAATGTCAAGGAAATTATGGATGGGGTATATTAAGCAGAATCCAAGGGCATGTAAACTGCAAGACAAGGGGAAATTTTATAGAGCAGTCATTTTAACTATATTTTAAAATTTTATTGATGCCATAAAATCCAAACCCTATAAACCTGAACTCTTCATTAAATTTAGGCTATCACATGCAAAGACAAATTGAACTGGGATGTAAAAGAGAAACCAGAGGTAAACTAGTAAACTAGTGACATTTTAGAGAATGTTTGCATGAATAGCATTTTAGAGAATATTTCAAAACTAGCACACAATGAGAAGCATCTAAGAGAAAACAGTGCAGACATTGGGATATTTTACATATACATACGAAATACTGTATATCAACTCTGTCTGTCCGTCCCTGCTTCTGTATCTCTCTGTCTCTCTCCCTCAGTTGATCACTCTCTCTTTCACCCTCTCTCTCTCTTCCCGGTTCAATTCTATGCTTATAATCTTTATTCATTGTGTATTATTCAATTTTGCTTGGCCTCACGAAGTTTAGTCTTAATTCTTTTTTTCTCAGTCTTTATATACACCAATTAACTTGACTCCTCTTGAATCTGTAGCCCCAACTCCCCAACTCAGACCTAGTTCCTAGGTTGAAACCTAAATACAGCCTCCATCTGTACTGTGCTTCAAAAAGACATAAAGTAAAATTTTCCTAAAATGAGCACACAGCCATCTCCTCAAAACTTCTATCCCATCTGTAATCCTAATATCATTCAGTGTCATAGCTATTAACTCAGTTGCTAAAGTCAGAAACCAAGAAGTCATCCTGATTCCCTACAACATTCAGATAATCATCAAGTCCTTCCACTTCTAACACCAAAATAACGTCTTCTTAATGTGTCCCCTCTGGTCTACTGGTCTATTCCCAATGTCCCTGTCACTTCATATTCTCACCATCTCAGAGAATTTTCCTTCCTCTGCTCTCCTCCTGGTCTACCTGGTGAAATTCTGTTCCTCACCAGTATGTTTTACTCTATGAGCCCACCTATAGTCTTCATCATAGTAATTATAGAGTTACAACATTTTGGTTGTTAGTTTGTTGTCTCTTTCCTAGATGGTTAAACCCCTAGTGCAGTTAGTAGGACATAAGTAGGTATTATGAATTTTACTACCAGAATGGTCAAATAACATTTCACTATGTCATTTTATATGTTAACCAGTATTAGGGCCATTCTATCTCTATAAAGGATCATGTTTCAGTGTGTATATCTTAGTGAATAACTATTTATCCATTCATTTGCTTATATTAGAATGCTAAGAGTCACTCATGACATATACTTATTCCTCACCTCCATATCCATTTTATCACCAGAGTATATCAGCATTACTTTCTAAACATTGTTTGGATCATTCTGTTTCTCTTCAGTTCCACCATTACTATCAACCTAGTGTAAGATACAGTATTTCTTCCTGGACTGCTGCAATAAGTCTCTGAAATAGATTACTTACGTTTAGTCTGGACTTTCTGCCTCCAGTTTTCACATTGCATCCAGAGTTATCTTTTCAAAATGCAAAGCTGGCTCTGCTTCCCTTCTGTTGTTACCTTCTCCCCACTGTCACACATGTACATACAGAAAACCATGGATCCATGGTTGAGCTTTGCTCTTGAGAATAAGGAGAATAAGTAGTTGGAGACTATCTGATTTTCCATCATTGAAAGTATAGATACATAAAACATGATGGGGACACATGAAGCGTTATGTAACAGGAGCAGCAGATGATATGTACTCCTAGCAACATGAACGGTTCTTAATAAGGACACGGTTGAAAAAATAAGAAACTGAATAAGATCTATAGCACAATACCATTTACATGAATTTAAATGTATTCAAACAAAATAGGATCAGCAAAGATATATTCAAGTGCAAATGCATGTTTCGTATACTTCTTGCTCCTATTCCCTGCATTGTTTTTTTCTTCTGTAGCACTTAACATCTAGCCAAATATATTTTACTTATTTGTATCATTGTCTGTCTTCTTTATCATAAATGTAAACTTCACAAGGATTTAAATCTATTTGGTTCACTGTTATCTTCCCAATCCCTAGAGTGGTGTATGGCGCAGGGAATGGGTGCTTAATAAATATTTAGTCTACTGAATGAATTTTCATTCAGTACGTTAGAATATTTGTCTAGTCTAATGAACAGATTTTCATTCAGTATAATAGAATATTTGTCCATGGTGATACATGGAATAACGGAATTCAGTGTAAGGAAAAAAAATCAGTAAATCAGTCAATTTAAACAAACTAACAATAAAGGGGAGACCAAAATCCTTGGCACGACCCTCAAACCCTTCAGGGTCTAGTTTATGTATGCATGCTAAGTTGCATCAGTCATGTCTGACTCTGTGAACTATAGCCCGCAAGGCTCCTCTGTCCATGGGATTCTTCAGGCAAGAATACTGGAGTGGGTTGCTATGCCCTCCTTCAGGGGATCTTCCCGACCTAGGGATCAAATACCCATCTCTTATGTCTCCTGCATTGGCAGGCAGGTTCTTTACCATTCACACTACCTAGGAAGCTCCTCTAGTTTGTACCCATCTCTAGAGCATTTTCATTTCTTGATGGGCTCTTCCTGCCTACCAGGTATCTCCCTGACCACAGATACCTGCTCCCAGTTCTCTAAATGCACCTTATTTCCTACCACTTCAGGATCATCATTCCTATCGTCCTGTTTGTCTAAAGAACTTTTCCTACCCATATTCCCCTCTCCCCAATAATTCTTTGCCTAGTGAAATCCTACTCATCCTTTTAGACACCTGCTCAAGGGCCACTTCTTCAAGAAATCTTTCTTGGCTCCTTTAGTCTGTAATGCTGCCATGGAAATCCTATGCCTGCATGCATGCATGCCAAGTCACTTCATCTGAAATCCTGTAATCAATCTATTTCTTCTGGATGTCTAGATAGATGGATGGATGGATGGATAGATACATTTGCTCTTGGGCTCAGTCATGTCCAACTTTTGTGACCCAATGGACTGTAACCCACCAGGCTCTTCTGTCAATGGGATTTTCCAGTCAAGAATACTGGTGTGGATTGCCATTTCTTCCTCCAGGGGATCTTCCTGACCCAGGGATCGAACCCGCATCTCATGCATCTCCTACATTGGCAGGCAAGTTCTTTACCACTGAGCCATCTGGGAAGCCCCAAATAGATGGATAGGTAGATAAATAAATTATGCATTCAACTTTATGTTATTTCATTAGTTCCAATCTACCTGACTAATCTACAAGCTCCACAAGATCAGGGACTGTTTGTGTTTTCTGTTTGTTTTAAATATTTATTTATTCAGCTGTTTCAGGTCTTAGTTGTGTCACCTGGGATCTTTCATTCGGCACACAGTCTTTCCAGTTGTGGCACAAACTCCCTTTGCACAGGCTCCAAAGCATATGCGCTCAATACTTGCCATGCATGGGCTTAGTTGCCCCACGGCATGTGGTGTCTTAATTCTTGGACCGGGGACTGAACCTGTGTCCCCTGCATTGCAAGGCAAATTCTTAACCACTGGACCACCAGGGAAGTTCCTGTTTATGTTTTTGACCATTGCTATATTTCTGGTGCCTAAAACACTACCTGGCATATAGTAGGTATTCAACAAATATTAAGTATTTGAATGAGTCTCTTTTTATATGTTTCTTTGTAGCCTTTGAGAAAATAGAAATGTAATCTACGAGAATCTCCCTAAATCAAGAAAGCTTCACTCTTTGAGATTTTTGTTCCATTTCAAGGTCACTCTTATAAATGGCCTTCATGTCTGTGTTATTGTCTCATCAGAAATGACATTAAGGTCACCAGCCTAGATAAGATTTCCCCAGAATAGTTATTTAATTGAGCTAGAAAACAACAGGCTCATTTTTTAACTTTTGGGGAACCAATATTAAAGAATCTCCTGTCATTACTATTTTAGGAAAACATTTAAGTTAACTATGTACAAGAAAATTAATATTTCTTTTACCTTTGAGCCAGATCCTATGCCTTGTTCAGCTCAAACTTTTGTAAAAATATATTATTGGATTTCTTGGCACTCTTCAGTGTTTCTGTCACTTTAATTGGAAAAAATATAGGAGGTCTTTGATGACTGAAAGAATGAGTCCCTCCACCTAGCAACCAGTAACTGGCATTGCTTATTGTGAAAGAAGCTGGCTTTTCAAAGTCAGGGAGCTAAAGCTTTGATCAGATTGCTCTTTAAAAAATCACCATTAACTTTCCCCCTTATTGTAATTATTGTTTAATCAATTAATTGCAACTTCTGAAGCTGAAGGCAAAGCATAAATGAAATCTAATGAACAAAATCTATGTGATAATGAGATTTCTTTTGAAAATGGTGTTCCTACCATTCCAGGTTCGATGCATGAGACAAATGCTCAGGGCTGGGGCAATGGGATGACCCAGAGGAATGGGATGGGAAGGGAGGTGGGAGGGGGGTTCAGGATGGGGAACACATGTAAACCCATGGCTGATTCATGTCAATGTATGGCAAAAACCACTACAATATTGTAAAGTAATTAGCCCCCAACTAAAATAAATAAATTAAAATAATAATAATAATAATAAAAAGAAAATGGTGTTCCTAACCTATATATAAATATAATTTTGGCTAATGATGTATTTGATAGAAAAGGTTTATCTATGTAAATGATCAAAATAAGCATAGAAAAGCATTTTATGGGGAGATATTTTCCCCGATTGACCTTTGCTGATGTGGCCCTTCTCTCATATATCACTTTGCCTGCACTTCTCATCCCTGTCCTTTGTTTGATGCTTGTGAAAATGCTTTAGATTTAAACAAAAATGCCCATAGATAAAAGAAACAAAGTGTTTCCACTCAGTTTTGAGTATGAAGACTAAATCAGATGTTCTCAAAGACTTGACTTCAATGTATCCAAGACAAGAAATCTTATAAATGGAGAGAAATATATTTAGTTTTCTGGGAATTATAATACATTGAGAGGAGGGATTGAGAGAAGAAAGGGTCACATTTTTCCGGCATTTGAAATGCAAAAGCTAGAATATAATAGAGTTACCTTTCAACTCCTTAAAACAACTGGGCAGTGTAACTGTCTACTAATAATTCCTTGTGTTCAAATCTAAGAGATTCACCTAAGTAGGTCTCTGGCTTGCTTGCCTAATCATTCCAAGGAAAGGGCAGTTTTTTATACCCATTATACTATGTGTGGATAGGAAGAAGCCCAAATGATACACAGATGACCCAAAATTAATATTTTCTGCTTGTATTAATTGTTCTTTTTACTCTAGTGTAAACCTTCAAAGTCTGATACTATTTCTCACAGGTTGCATCATGAAGCATAAAGATTTGGATTTCTTTGCTTTGAAAAAGGAAAGTTTGGGAAAGTAATTTTCTAAGGGGATATCATTGTTCAAAACATTCAATCATTAAAATTTAAGAAGTTGAAATACTTTAGCCTCCTGTTGCTGCTGCTGCTGCTAAGTCGCTTCAGTCGTGTCCGACTCTGTGCGACCCCATAGATGGCAGCCCACCAGGCTCTGCCGTCCCTGGGATTCTCCAGGCAAGAAGACTGGAGTGGGTTGCCATTTCCTTCTCCAGTGCATGAAAGGGAAAAGTGAAAGTGAAGTCACTCAGTCTTGTCCGACTCTTAGCGACCCCATGGACTGTAGCCCACCAGGCTTCTCAGTCCATGGGATTTTCCAGACAAGAGTACTGGAGTGGGGTGCCATTGCCTTCTCCAGTAGGGATGCAAAATTTGAATGTCTCTTTAGAATGCTCATACATACTGAAAGAAAACAGGATTTTTGCAGTATCTCAAAGTGATCAACCAAATTTCCTCAGATAAGTTAGACAGGATTTCTAAGACCTTTTAATAAAACATACTACATGCTGGTTCTCAGCCGGTGAATTTCAGAAAGAATGCTGAGAATATTCTTTTGAAAAAAGTTTATTGTGAATGATTGTCAAATAACTTGCATTTTAAAATCTTTGGGAAAATTGAGAGGAATGTTTAGTTTATTAAAATATACATTGGCTTTACTCTAAAACATAAGAGTGATAAATCAGATCCAAGAATTAAACTTACATCTTTCTATAAAGTATTGCCAGATAAATATATTTTACTTATTTTTATTTTGACAAAATAATATATGAACATATTGTAAAAGTAAAATAGCACAAAAAAACTGATATTTGATATAAAATGTCCTACAATTGTCACCAACCCATATTCTCTTCCTTCAAGTCAATCCCTTTCAAATTCTATAATAATTCAATCTGTGATTACATATTTAAAAATAAATATTATCCTTGTACTGCTGTGTTGTTTTATTAATTTTAGAAATTGAATTTTCATTCCTAATCTAGTATATGAATCTTCAGCTTTCTTTACCATATACACACTCTATGTCTCCCTCTTCCCCTTATGGGTGGTCACAGTTTTTCATTAAATTAACTCATGATTTGTTTTATTATGATTGTGTAATTATTATTCACTCCTAAGACAAATTATATACTATAATTTTATATGTATTTTTCCTATGAATTAATAACTTCTTCATTTTGGCATTTCCTTAGTTTTCTAATTATATATATATAATACTGAATTTCCAAAACTTTACAAAATACTAGGACATACTGTTGTCTACACAGATGCATAGGATAATTCCTAAGTTCCTTTTTCTCCTTCTTGCTTCAATCTTTTTTATTTTTTTTTATGGCATTATGGTTTTATTTAATGGATATAGCATCTCTATTTTAAAACATTTTCTTTCTGTTTCCAGAACAGTCACTTCTCGCAGTTTCTACTTTTCTGTTTCTTTTGATCTCTTGTTTGAAGATTTATAGAGGTCAAGTAACTCTTGGCTGTGTATATTCCAATGTGAAGTGGTGAGTTTTAGTTTAGAGGATTTACACCTCCCCATGTTGGGGCTTCCCTGATAGCTCAGTTGGTAAAGAATCTGCCTGCAATGCAGGAGACCCCGTCTCGATTCCTGGGTCACGAAGATTCCCTGGAGAAGGGATAGGCTACCCACTCCGTATTCTCTGTCTTCCCTTGTGGCTCAGTTGATAAGAATCTGCCTGCAATCCAGGAGACTTGGGTTTGATCCCTGGATTGGGAAGATCCCCTGGAGAAGGAAAAAACTACCCACTCCAGTATTCTGGCCTGGAGAATCCCATGGACTGTGTAGTCCATGGAGTCTCAAAGAGTTGGACACAACTGAGTGACTTTCACTTTCACTTTCTTGTTGAGGAAGAGGGCTGTTGACAGGTGGGCTTCATTCAAAGGGACTGGCCTGCAGTTTTGTGCTCTTCAGGGTGAAAGGGAACACCTCCAGACTTTAGTGATAGCAGGTCTTTCCCTAGGGCCATTCAGTTTCTCCAGAGATGAGTGTTCTAGTCTCCTGCCTGGGGTGTATGCCTAGTGCCTGTATTCCGGGAGCAGAATAAAGGACAGGGGCTGACAAGTCCAAAGTTTCAGTGAGCAAACTTCTGTTTAACATTCCTGTTTTCAGCTTTGTACTTCAGCCCATGTGCACTTATGGGGTCCATAGTAGGAACTGGTGATTCCTCTTTAATCACTGTCTAAAGGCTCTCGATTTCTGTTTCTTATTTCTGCCAAAGTTAGTTAACTCTCCTCCATCTATTTTTTTTTTCCTCTAAAATTGTGCTGTCATCCTGAATCTGCTATTCTCTTCTTGCCTCTTCTTTTTCTGTTTCTTTATTCTTCTGTGAGCTTTTTCGTTTGTTTTTGTAGATCAGAGAGGAGATAAACTCAATTCTCCATGTATTTATCTAGATAAATTCAAAAAATTGATGGAATAATAACTTTTTTTTGAAGGAGTTGCCTAGATATTTACAAAAAGGTATCCAGCTAGAGGTTCCAGGTAACTACTTCTGACTTTACAGGTAAGTGTTATTGTTCACTGGAATACTAGAGTGAAAGAAACAGTAACATTGTTTTGGTGTCATTTAAGTATTAAAAATCATTATTTCTGTCTTTATCAAAATCTTATTTTTATTCAGACTTGTCTATTTTATTATTTCTGGACTTTCTTACCTCCTGAACTCTGGATATTTGTCATAGAGACTGAGGAGATGGATGAAATGTTAATTGCTTGAATGAGTTAGGGAGATGTTGGCTTACTTCACACACTAGGTTCCTTTTTTTTTTTTTTTTTATGCAGGTCTTGAAACAGTTTTAATGAACATAAAAATGTATCCTCAACATATGCAAAAGTAGAAATGGAATAATGAATAGGCAAGGAATCAGATTTTATATAAATCAGAAAAAAAATATTTATGACAGCCTTCATTTCCAAAAATTTATTTTTACCAGAATAGATTTTAGTGCTGTTCAAATACAAAGTCATATCCCAGAAATCCATGCAACACAAATATATCAGTATTTTTAGCTCCCTTTTCAACTGTTATATATCAATTTGATATTCACTTAATTATACCAAATCTATTTTTTCATCCCTGATCACTCCTAAATGCCAGACCCATGAATTCATTGCTTTCCTAATATCTCCATTTGGATATCCCATAAGAATTCAACTCAGTCTGTTTGAAACTAACTCATCATCATCTTCCAAGGTTCTCCTGAGATATTTACCTGTTCCTGTGAATGGCACCTAGTTTCCCAAGCCAAAAAAAAAAAAAATTATCAAATTTGGCTTTACTTCTCCTTTACTCCAAATAATCAAACTTCATATGAGCAGTTTTACTTCCTCAATAATTCTATAATGCAACCCTCTTACAATCTCACTTCCAAATGGCTTTCCTAATTTAGGTGACCAGAATCTTTTTCCAAATCTAGAAGATATGTCCTAGCCAGTTTCCCTGTTTCCATACTTGCCACTTTCTAATTCATTCTCCACACTGTAACCAGAGTGATCTTCCTCTAGTACCAAGCCTGTCATTTAATTTCCTTTCTTAAAAAAGCTTAAGAGCTCCTCTTACCCTTCTGAATGAAGTTCAAACTCCTAAGTAAAGTTTATTTGTCTTGGCTCTTGCTTGTAGTATCATGACCTCTCCTCCACCTCTTCTGCTTCAGACACTCAGCTTTTATCCACCATATTTTCCCAAATGAACCATACCCTCTCATAACTCAGTTTCCTTTCTATCTGGACTCCTCTCATACAGTCACCTCCTTGCTATGTTCCTTTACCAGATTAATTCTTTCTTCCTTTCAGGACTCCACTTATAGGCTGCTTCTCCAGGCAGCTTTCCCCAAATTACAAATATACTTTCAGTGCTCTGTATCCTAAACCACTCTCATTGACTTCTCCACACCTTATTCCAAGTCTTTATTTTCACAGCCACTAAACTATACAAACTTCGAAGGCATATTGTTTGTTTATTTGCCATGGTATCCCTAGACTCCAACATAATGTACTCATGAAACACATTCAGTAAATATATGTTGAATTAATGTGCAGGCCAATCTATTTGATGTTGAGCCATTCTTCTTCAAAGACAATCCCAGGAAGACAGTTAAGTCCAAAATAATTTAGCATTTACAAGCAGTTGTTACAATAGACTTTTTACTGGTAGTCTATATCAATTAATACAGCAATTAAAACATGAAGAAATGTACACACCTATTTTTCTTTAGTTATTGAGTAGACTTAAGCAAATTTTACCAAGTAAATAATTCTGTATGGGGAAGAAAAACAGAGTGTCAGATGTCATAAAGATTCTTGGACTATTGAATTAGAGATTTTCAGAAGAAACCTTGTAAAGCTATGTTCAAGCAAAACCAAAATCACCTGATATTTTAAAAGCCTTGCTCTCTTGTGCTACAGTAAATGTCAATTTAACTATTAAGGGACCAAATTATTCAAGATCAGTTGCATTTACAGTTAAATGAAGATGAAAGTTACTATGAGGACAGTTGTTTCATCTTAAGAGTCTACCTGTATTTGAACTGTTAAATGATATGTGAATGATCTTCACCCTTTATTTCTCTTTTTCTTGTATCACTGCCTGAGTTCTTCAGTTGAAATGCTTTGGGTTAAGAAAACTATGATTTCTTTAGCTTTCTGCATGAGGGAGTTGAGTTGGTTCACTACATAGTGCCTATGACTCTATTTCAAGTTAGGACTCAATAGCATTATGCCCCAAATTTTCTAAAATTAGCCATGAGGCTCCCAGAGGAATTCACTTAATTTAGCTATTTTATGTTAGATTTCATTACAGAAATCCATTAGATTATCATTAATCTTAGAACATTTCATAATATTAAATAAAAATAACAGAATGAGTGTTTCTTAAATTGAAATATGCCCAGGAATTACTCAGTGCTACCAAATAACTCATTAGACTTTATGTAACTAACTATATGTAACTAACTAAAGTCAGATCTTGTCTCCTACCAGTATATTTGTCAGATTTCTCTCTTTGATTAGCCTCTCCTCTACCAATAACTTAGGAGCAATTCCTAGTTAAGGAATTTTCTTTCAAACTTGTATTGCATCCTAAAATAGGCATTTCCCTAGTGTGGCAGTTCTCCAGATAATTTTTTTCACTTCTGCACATAGGAAAGGTGCACTCATATGTGTGACATACATGAACACACCCAGATTTCTGGCTAAAATATAGATTAAAATGTGCTCTGTACAATTCCCTGAGGGCTAGCTTATACTACACACTGACTCCCTATTAAGTGATCAACTCATCCATGTATCTGTTGTGAGGCTTCAACTGAGAACTGTTACATTTGGATACTGGCTCAAGTTTAGGATTTCTTATTGACATTTGGATAATAAGCAGGGCTCTGGAAGTAACTGGTAAACAAGAAAAATGATGCTAGTTTTATGATTCATCTTCAATGATGGTGGTGGTTTTAGTCGCTGTCGTGTCTGACTCTTGCGACCCCATGGACTGTAGCCTGCCGGGCTCCTCTGTCCATGGGATACTCCAGGCAAGAATACTGGAGCGGATTGCCATTTCCTTCTCTAGGGGATCTTCCCGACCCAGGAATTGAACCCAGTCTCCTTCATTGCAGGCAGATGATTTACTGACTGAGCTATGAGGGATGCCCCATTCATCTTCAATAAATGTTCTAATAACTCTCTAAAAAGGAGTGTTGGACGTCACCTGCAATATGACTTTAATAAACAGTTGGCAGTCAAAACTAATAATACCAAAAGCTAATTTTAAAGATTTCTTTTGCTCTGTTCCTGTAGTATTTAGTCTATATCCTTGAAACAGCCTTCACCACATTTTATTGTGTCTGTCGTATCCTTCAGAACGGAAGTTCATGGTCACTATCCATAATTCAACAGGAAAACTGAATTACAAGGACACTTTGGGGTTATAATTCTTACGGATTTAAAGAGTCCTAGGAGCAGATAACCTCTCTGACCCATCACTTTACTCAGGAATATCTTAGTGTTTTTAACCATATGCACTCCCTTGTGAAAGCCTACTGACATATACAGGACACACAGTCAGGATATTTTCTGCTTCCCAAAATTCTACTTTTACCTAGTCAATTCTTAATCTTTGAATACCTCATCACACATCCTTCTGTTTTAGTGCTTTACAGTATAAAATTTTAGTTCTTTACAGTAAGTAAAAATGAAAATAATTCCCATTACACTAACTGATTGCACTATGTATACAGAACTAAGTGCCTAATTTTCTTTTGAGGAAAACAACATAGAAGGAAAATAAATCCCTATATTCTAGGTCAAACTCACATTTGATAATAATCTCTCCGAATCTTATTCTTTAGCAGCTTAGGTAGCAGAGTGCAAAACAAGAAGCTCTACTTTTAATGCAGTTATTCTAAACAGACATTTCTCCAAAGAAGACATACAGATGGCTAACAAACACATGAAAAGATGCTCAACATCACTCATTATTAGAGAAATGCAAAAATCAAAAACCACAATGAGATACCATTTACACACCAGTCAGAATGGCTGCTATCCAAAAGTCTACAAGCAAAATAAATGCTGGAGAGGGTGTGGAGAAAAGGGAACCCTCTTACACTGTTGGTGGGAATGCAAACTAGTACAGCCACTATGGAGAACAGTGTGGAGATTCCTTAAAAAACTGGGAATAGACCTGCCATATGACCCAGCAATCCCACTGCTGGGCATACACACCGAGGAAACCAGAATTGAAAGAGACACGTGTACCCCAATGTTCATCACAGCACTGTTTACAATAGCCAGGACATGGAAGCAACCTAGATGTCCATCAGCAGACGAATGGATAAGGAAGCAGTGGTACATATACACAATGGAATATTACTCAGGGAATACATGTAAACCCATGGCTGATTCATGTCAATGTATGGCAAAAACTACTACAATATTGTAAAGTAATTAGCCCCCAGCTAAAATAAATAAATTTATTAAAAATAAATAAATAAATAAAATGCATTTATTAAACTTGTTAAATGAGAAAGTAAATAGAAATCTCAGCATAGATGGTTTAGAAAGAAAGATAATTTCAGAAAACAGTACAATTTCTTGAATGGACTTTTATACTGAAATCAAATACCACTTTAAATTTAGACACATTAATTATTTGCCTTTCCACAGGTTATATATAGTTTTGCATTAAGATAATTTGTTTTTACTCTGACTCCAAGCATCATGGCACCAAATTGGTGCAGAAAAATTATGAAAAGTGTTGCCCAAATCAAATAGAACAGTATAACAGAGAGTCAGGAATTAAATTGTAGAATTTGATTTCAGTTCAGTTTGGTCGCTCAGTCATGTCTGACTGTTTGTGACCCTGTGGACTGTAGCACGCCAGGCCTCCCAGTCCATCACCAACTCCCGGAGTTTACTCAAACTCATGTCCATTGAGACGGTGATGCCAGCCAACCATCTCATCCTCTGTCGAATTTAAGTACGTTATCTTAAAAATGACAAGCTTATATCTGAGCTTCATGGTTCATCCTATATACTGATAGAAGAGTCAAGAATGCTTATGAACTCTAAAGAGGAAGATATAAGTGAAATGGTGTATATATAGATTAAAAGAGGGTGTTGACTAAGTTTGTGCAGTCCTATTAATACACTTTTAAGCCAGAGCTACTAAATATTTGCAAATGTGTTAAAAACATGAATTCTAAGTATTCACCCACTCAAAACTCTGAGTCTGATACAATCTTTGGAGGCTGAATTTGAAAATTCATATCCTTATCAAGGATATAAATAAGAACAGAAATTCTCAAGACATTGCACAATTTTCACTTCACCTAGGTGTGAACGTTTGGAACTATGGAATAGCTTAAATTTTGGAAGATGACTTTTGCTTACTCCATTGCAAATATCTTCTGCTTCTGTGTTCAGAGACATCAAGCCCAAAACATAATCTCCTGCCAATACCTGAATTTCCTCCCCATTTGGAAGATAAGCAGTAGTTGGTCTTCTTCAAAAGAAAACTCATGGAAGAGTGATGTATGCACAGTAATTATTGATGCCTCCTTATTGGTTGCCAGATTATACTAATTCTAAAACAAAAGGCCCGATAGAATTTCCCAGTCACATCTAAATTCATTCATTTATGTGTTGTCCATGGTTGTTTTTGTGCTACAATAGAATAGAGTAGTTGCCGGATTTTATGGTGTACAAAGCCTAAAGTATTTATTCCCTGGCCCTAAAAAGAAAAAAATTTGTTGAACCCCTGTCCTGGTGTTCTAATATTTCACCATAGATTGGCATATATTACTTTTAAAAAATATGTTTGTGTTAGGCCTGCAGTGCATCCTTCCCATTTGGGGGGGGGGGGGAAAGGCTTTTCAAATTTGGAAAATATTCTTTTTTATATTTTTTTAAAAATGTCTTTCCTTGTGTTTGCTAGTCTATCTTGAACACCCATTAATCAGATGAAGTCTTTCTGGATTGATCCTCTAAGTCATCCATCTTTGCTCATGTTTTCTCTCACTTTGTCCCTTTGCTCCCTGATATGAGGACTTTCCTTGTTCTTGCCACTCAACTCTTCAATTAAATGTCTTTAAATTTTATCCATTATATATATATATTTTAATTTTAAGAGGTTTCATTACTCTTATTTTTATTGTTTACAATAAAACAATAGCATCTTTGTCTTGCTATATTTCCCTGATTCTTATATTCTTATCATTGTTCTTTACGTTTTATGTATTGCCCCTAGAGGATATCTCAAGAATTTTATTTTATGTGGTTAATCTATAATGGAATCGGTCACCACAGCTTTTCCTCTTTGGTTTGTCAAAGAGACAAATACAAAAAGTATTTCCTAGAGGAAAGAGATAAAAGATGAGTGGCTTGAATGGTTTTCCTGTGGTATCCAAAGTGATGACCCACATCACTGGCAAGAAGTATTGTACGTGCTTCATTCATAAGGAAAACCAGACATGATAAGCAATAGGAACTTCAATTTTAAGTAAAAGTTAAATAGGAAAAAAACTTCCTTATGTCCAATCATCACCTAGAGAGGAAGCTGTGGAATTTATAAAGGTGATCACAGCTTCTGGAGTTACGGCAGTCACCCTCAGTGAGACCCAGGGTCATCTCCAGAACTAAATTGTTCTCTTGGAACCCCCCAGACTAGAGGTGACTAACAAGACAATCTTCTGGAGTGAGAACAAGGCAACACTGGCATTCAAGGACACTTGGCAACTCAGTGGCTCGTGCTTAGATGACTGAATCTTTAAATTACTATGCTAAGCACATCAAGTAATCCACATCAGTAATAAATTTGCAGACCTAACAGTCTTTCTGCAAATGACTTTTTCTTCTGCCTTTCTCTGAAAAGGAAAAGCATAATTTTAACTTTGTATTCTCTCTCTAAATTGTTCATCATTGCTTTAGGGTACACAAGTGAATGTGTGTTTTATTACCCATCTCAATTTACACTGTTTTCTGAACTGCAGTTTCATAGCAGTTTGTCAATATTATCTTTCCAAAAGGAACCAAGCAAACTGCCATGATGCATTTTTAATGGCCTCCTGGTGATAATTAAAATGTCATTTATGAAATAATGGCCTGTTTGTTTTACCTGACTTCAAGTAACTGCTCAGTTTTACTTAGACTGCATGCTCTTTCCATATTGAAGACCTACATTTAAAGTAATTGAAGGATGCGGTATTTCTTGAAGTGTAATGAAACTTCAGAAAATCTAACATGCCTTCTCCAAGATGGCCTCATTTGTGAAGTGCTTGCAGTTCAGTTTAGGTCACACCTGGTGCCTTTGGCTCTTCCCTGCCACCATAAAGAAAAGTCAGATATTATATTCAGCGAATTATTTTCATGTGGCCGCAAGGAACATATACTTATCCTTGTTATAGAGAAGTGGTGGTATAGGATAGCAGTTTTCTGAGAGGAAATATAATAATTAAGTGCACATATTGACTGTGTTCAAATCACAAATTTGTCACTTATCAACCATGTACATTCTGGACAAGTTGTTTAACTATTTACTCTGGGCTTCATTTATTCATCTGTAAAATGGGGATAATAGTTCCTTTCTCATGGGAACTTTTGTGAGTTAACTGATGGAAAATCTTTTGATTAGTACCTGGCACACAGTGAGTGCTATTCATCATTATTAAGATTAGGAAAATAGTTGCTTGGTGAATTTTTGAGTGTCCACATAGAAGTAGTCTGGGCCAAACTGTAAAATTACCAAGGAACAGTTCTGAAGTAGGTTAGACATTAGATGGGAAAGGTAGCAGTTTTTTTTTTTTTTTTTGAGTTAAGTGCATAGAAACAACCCTTTTGGAAATCAATGACATGGCCTCTTGGGATGAGCCCTGCCCTAGTAGTCGGGAAGTTTGGCAGTTCCAACTTCTTGAATTTCCTGACGTTGGGAAAGTTGTTTGTCCTTTGGCAGCCTCTTTTACACTTTCTTTAATTGTAAAATGATGATGTTGTACTAGGTGATGTCTGAGGTACTTTTCAGTTCTTCAGTCCTATTTTTAAAATCACCTATTTGTAAATCAAATCACATTTTGAGTGCACTGGGAAAAATTGTCACTTAAAAGAGAACACTGATGGTTGCAAGTGCTTTGTAATAGCAAATCCTTCCTATTGATTTTGGCTTGTAAATGTGGCTGTTCTAAAATCCAGTTTATTTACAGCCAGCACACCAATGTTGCTGTTCCACAAATACCTGAAACAAGAAGTAAGATGCCTTAATAGGAACTGGACGAGTCATCTGCCATAAGCTTGTAGCTTTGCCTTGGCTTGACGTGAATACACCTGGGTGACAGCAAGTTGTTTGAGACCAGCTTAGCACCCTTCACTCCTGGACTGATGCTCAGGTTCTAACTTCCATTTGCACATATGTTGTCTGTCTCTACCTCCTGCTGAATCATCTCCTCCACAGCCTCCTGCCATACAATTGGATTATAATAACTATGCATATTTCATGTCACCCAAGGGATTTTGAAGTTATTAATTAAGTTAAATTTATTCCTTGAGGAAAAACCCATATACATACATATCAATTCATGCTTTAAAGTTAAATATTCAGTGTTTTGTGCCAAAGAAAATGAAAAGGGAAGAAATATGGTAATCAGGATAAAATGTTCCTCTGGATAGTTGTCATATAACAAAGATGAAAATTAAAGTGTAAGGGGGAGAAAAGAGGACTAACATTAAACAAGCACCTATTCTTAGAGGCCCCTAATACTAAATGTTTCTCAGCCGTCTTTATTTCATAACTGGAATGTAAGGATTGTATTCTCTAGTGTACTTTTTTTTAAGTTCCACAAAGATTTCTTATTCAGAGTCTCACACAGCCAGTAAATTCTGGATCACTGGAGTTTAACGTCATCAAAAGAGACTCCATTCCGTTTCCTCAACACTCCTCTTGTAATTATAAAAAATTTGCTTTGTTTGTCTGCAACCAGTATAATTAAAACCTATTTTAATATGCAAATGTATATTTTTATAGGCCAATAAACCTGTACACGTGCGTGCTCAGTCATGTCAGACTCTTTGCAACCCCATGGACTACAGCCCCCCAGGCTTCTCTGTCCATAGAATTTTCCAGATGAGAATACTGGAGTGGGTTACCATTTCCTTCTCCAAGCAATCTTCCTAACCAAGGGACTGAACCCACATCTTTTTGTTTCCTGCATTGGCAGGCAAATTCTTTTACCGCGAGTGCCACCTGGGAAGCTCTATAGGGCAATAGGATTATTAATATAAATACAGGACCTTAACTTCAAAAGAGGCGTTATCGTATTTGTTGGGGAAATTGCATTGAATTCATCATATTCTTAAGATTTTGAGATTGGGGAAGAGTCTTTTGTTTTACTGCCAAATACTTGCTACTACAGTTGAAATCTAGACAAAATATGGAGAATGATATGTGTCACCACGAAACAAAATATAATCAGATGGCTACAGCTTAATCTACTGATTTAATCCACCCACCCACCGCCCAAAGAAAACGCAAGTGAATTTTATAATTATGCTATTTTTTTTTATAAATGCAATCCAGAAAATAAATCATTTAAGCTTTTTCAAAAACAACAACTGAAACAGAGGTAGCTGTAAATCTACAGACAGATGCTAGGTCAGATGAACTCAATGACATTTTTAAATGTATTGCATTCCAGATGACTAACTTGACTTAAATATAACAAGCAATTTACAAATAACACATAGGTATAAGTCCTCCGTGATTCTTTTCTTAGTTTCCCATCACCTGATCTTATTAGGCATTGGTACAAACTCTTAGAATAGTCATTAGGATGGTTATAATTACAAAAAAAAAAACAACAAGTGTTTGTGAGGATGTGGAGAAAATGGAACCCTGTGCCTTACTGGTTCCCTGTAGCATCTATGGAAAAGGGTACAGTAATCCCTCAAAAAATTAAAATTAGAATTACTATACAATCTAGTAATTCCACTTCTTGATACCTACCCAAAAGAATTGGAAACAGGGACTTGAACAAATGTTGAACACAGTGCTTATAGTAGCCAAAAAGAGAAACTGAGTGTCTATCAACAGATTAATAATTCAAAAATGTGTCATATATATATATATATACACACACACACAGTGGAATATTATTCAGACTTTAATATTATTATTATTAAATATTATTAATATTATTCACCCTTTAAAAGGAAGGAAATTCTGACACATGCTACAATATAGAACAAGCTTGATGATAAGTGAAATAAGTCAGTCACTAAAAGGATAAACACTGTACAATTCTATTTAAACGAGGTACCTAGAAGAGTCAGGTCCATGTACAGAAATTAGAATGGTGGTTGCCAGGGCCTGGTCAGGAGGAGAATGGAAAGTTAGTGTTTAATGGGTACAGAGTTTCAGTTTGGGAAGATGAAAATGTTCTTTTTTATGGTAATGGTTGTGCAACTATGTGGGTAGACAATATCAATTTTTCATTGTATATATTTTGCTAAAATAAAAAAAAAAGGAAGTTGTGCAGAAGAGAAGAACATAAGAGACTGTCAGCATTAGTTCAGTCTACCTTGTTGCCTAAACCAGAATTTATCTGTGTGAAAACTTTAAGCCTCTATTTTTTCATATATAGAATGTTAATCGTAGTGCCAGATTCACATTTGTTTGAATAAGAGGAAGGGAACAAAAGTTCTTAGCCAAAACTCATGATGTGAGTCACAATCTTTTCTGCTCTTTCTAGTTATCTCAACTCAGCTGGCCAAATTCCTACCTAGGTCAGTGCTGAGATGTTAATTGCATAGAGTTCTTCAGTTGTTCAAAGATGGAGAAAATCAATATTGCTAAATACTTACTGTATGCCAGTGTCGGATATGCCACCTCTGGACTATAAAGCAGATTATACTATTCCCATTTTGCTAATAGAGTGACATGCCGAGAAAGACTAAGTAACTTGACCAGAGTTGTGTTAATATAATTTGCTGCATTCTGTCCTTTTGATGATGGAGCTGATATATGAATCCAGCTCATCCCCTTAAGAAGAAATAAAGGGAACTGAAGTTTGGCATCGATTGCCTCTCATGTATTCATCTCTGATGAGAATTTCCCAGACTCACCATTCCCCAGATCCACATAAAAGTTAATGGTGTTAACATGAAATGGATTCTTGCCCACATCTGCAAGACTGAAAAGTAACCCCACTCTGTCATTTCTCCTCTCAAAGTGTTCCTGGCAGTACTAAGGTGATGTTTTGCTCATACTCACAAGCCAGTACAGTCAGCTATGTGGTCAACACATAATTTTGCTGCTGTTTCCCCTGAGTAACTCTTATCATAACGGCCAGTGCCTTTGCTGTTTGCCAGCTGCCACACACCACAAACCACTAACCACCCTTTACAAGTGCTGCTACACCTACTGCACACTGCCTGCCACTGGTTGTGAATACCTCTGCTCCTTTCACTCGGTGTCACAACCCCTCCGGCCCCACGGTTTACTTATCCTGCTGCCTCTTCTACTTTTAACTACATTCTCAGGCAGGGACCACTGGCAAGAAGTGCCACCTTATGTCACTGGGCACTGCAGCTCTTCTTATGTGTAGTCACCATAGCACTGGAGCCTTCAGATATTCAAGTATTATGACTGATGCTTCATTGAGAGAGCAATACCCTCTTTTTTTATTCTGGCCTACCCTTTTAGATGAATACCAGAGTGAGGTTGCCTGTGTCCCAAAGTCTAACAGGGTTTTAGAGAAAGAGCCCTTCCGGTTGTATTCCCAATCCTCTGTCCCCTTTAATTACAGACATGAACGGGGATGCAGGACTCACCTAGAATAGAATTGAATAGGCAGACATCAAGCTATGCAAAGTCATTCCTCCCCACTGACTCCAAGACCATTATTGGCTCCAGTTAGCTCTTCCCTCAGAAGGTCCTTTTCTGGAGGCCTTTTTTTTTTTCTTCACACAAATAGCCTCCTGGAGAGCCTACTTCACTGTTTCATCAGACTTCTCCAAATATATTTAATTCCACGTCACAGGCACAGCGTAAACCAAGCCTGGGTATCCCACTACACATTTTCAATCTGATTCAAATCTCACAAAACTCTGTGATGTACATATTATTATCTCCCTTTTATAGATAAGGAAATTGAGTCGCTAAGGAACTTGCCATTAAACAGCTAAGCCATTAACATTAAACATTAAAACAGCTAGTTAGTAGCAGAATCAAGATTTGAGGCAAGGTCTGGCTGATATCCAAAGACCAGACACTTTATTACCACCCTGCTTCACCTCCCAAGCTTGCGCAGTACTTCTAAAGTACCAGCTCCCACCTTTATTCACACAGCTCAGCAGCAGTATTTCTCAGGCAACAGCTATTACTACCCCTAAATTACAGCAGCATTAGACCTACATTGCAAGGAAATCAAGCCAGTCAATCCTAAAGGAAATCAATCCTGCATAATCATTGGAAGGACTGATGCTGAAGCTCCAATACTTTGGCCACCTGATGCCAAGAACTGACTTATTGGAAAAGACCCTGATGCTGGGAAAGACTGAAGGCAGGAGGAGAAGGGGCTGACAGAGGATGAGATGTTGGATGGCATCACCGACTCAATGGACACGACTTTGAGCAAGCTCTGGGAGATGGTGAAAGACAGGGAAGCCTGGTGTGCTGCAGTCCATGGGGTTTCAAAGAGTCGGACACTACAGAACAGCAACAAAGACCTACATTCTATCCCATTTCATCACTGCTGGGTCTCATGCGCTCTGCACTGTGCTGATGTCAGGCAAGGGGCTTTACAGACATTCAGATTTTTATGTGGGAAAAAATGTTTTCCTTTCTGACATTCATATTTTTATGTGAGAAAATAATGTTGTTTTTTTTTTTTCTGAGTGCTGACTAGCAGACTCCTCTCCACATCCTTTAAGCTGACCCTCTCCCCATCCCACTCTCCACCCCGTCCTTAAGACTGACTTCTGTTCTAGTTGAAAAACCTCCTTTCAAGGGGACCAGATGTTTTTGAGAGCTAAACTTATTGCAAAACTCTTCCACTGAGCTAGGATTCTCATGTGTAAATGTTTTTATTGTGGTTATATTTTGTTGTGCTTTGTTCTCATCACATGCTGGTTATATAAGGTTTCTATCATAAAACTCTGCTTTGTGACCTCTGTTTCTTAGAAGCACTTGTGTAATTTATCCTGTAAGGGCATTTGGTCTCCATGCAAAAGGTGCAATTGTCTCCATTTGTCTCCCCCTGAATTCTCTATCACAAAGACTCAATTACTATAGACAAGAGAAATGAAAGTGACCTTTAGGTTATCGTGTCATCCTTTCCTGCCAATGTATGATTGTTCTCTTCCATGCCATCCAGAATATTACTGATTCTAATTATAAATGAATCAAGTGATAGATCTTCATTTACAATTTCCCCTGAGAGGATTAGGTTAGTACTTTAAGACATTTTGGCTATTTCTTCAAGTATTCAGCTTGAATCTAACCTTGTCTTTCTTCACACTGTTCCCCAATTGATACTGTTTTAAAGGAGATGTATTTTCAATTCATTGATATATTTGGGGGAAATTTGTTGTTTTTATCCTTTTCTAAAAATGCTTATAGATCTCATAATAATTTTTTAGGGGATAAGCGAAGCTCATCTTTACTCAGAGACCTTTTTTATATATATTTTTGGACAAAGCTTTCCAGCAAGTTATCTCAAGGTGGATTTTTAAAAATAACCCCAGGTCTTTCTCTAGAGAAACACTTTTAAACCACTGACTTGCGTGGTATCTAACATTAACTTAGAGTTTTCACGTATGATCAAGAACCACAGAATTTTAAGTCTGGGGAAAGGTAAGCAGCAACTGACGTAGGGGTGATTTGTTGCAAACACTTTGACATAGGAAACCAAGGCTTAGATATTTTGGTGACTAATTGGAGCTTCAGTTAAGTAAAGCAGAGCCATGTTCAGATTCATAGATCTTTCTAAAGTAATATATGAAGTGGTTGTTTTTCCTCCTATTCCCTTTTCAAAATCAAACTCCATTGTTGGCCTCATTTTTTCCCATATTAATATAATTATATTAACATTAATATAATTAATGTAATATATATTAATATTATAGTTAATGTAACACTAGCTGCTAACATGGATATGTCCTAAAATCTCAGTAGCTTAACACAATAAAAATGTATTTCTTGCTCAGTTTCACTTGCAGTTTAGTTACTCAGTCGTGTCCGACTCTCTGCAACCCCATGGACTGCAGCAAGCCAGGCCTCCCAGTCCATCACCAACTCCCGGAGTCTACCCAAACTCATGTCCATTGAGTTGGTGATGCCATCCAACCATCTCATCCTCTGTCGTCCCCTTCTCCGCCTGCCCTAAATCTTTCCGAGCATCAGGGTCTTTTCAAATGAATCAGTTCTTTGCATCAGGTGGTCAAAGTATTGGAGTTTCAGCTTCAACATCAGTCCTTCCAATGAACATCCAGGACTGATCTCCTTTAGGATGGACTGGTTGGATCTCCTTGTAGTCCAAGAGACTCTCAAGAGTCTTCTCCAATACCACATTTCAAAAGCATCAATTCTTCAGTGCTCAGCTTTCTTTATAGTCCAACTCTCACATCCATACGTGACCACTGGAAAAACCACAGCCTTGACTAGATGGACCTTTGTTGGCAAAGTGATGTCTGCTTTTTAATATACTATCTAGTTTGGTCATAGCTTTCCTTCCAGGGAGTAAGCATCTTTTAATTTTATGGCTGCAATCACCATCTGCAGTGATTTTGGAGCCCCGAAAAATAAAGTCAGCCACTGCTTCCCCATCTATTTGCCATGAAGTGATGAGACTAGAAGCCATGATCTTAGTTTTCTGAATGTTGAGCTTTAAGACAACTTTTTCACTCTCTTCTTTCACTTTCATCAAGAGGCTCTTTAGTTCTTCACTTTCTGCCATAAGGGTGGTGTCATCTGCATATCTGAGGTTATTGATATTTTTCCTAGCAATCTTGATTCCAGCTTGTGCTTCATCCAGCCCAGCGTTTCTCTTGATGTACTCTGCATGTAAGTTAAATAAGCGGGGTGACAATATACAGCCTTGACGTGCTCCTTTTCCTATTTGGAACCAGTCTGTTGTTCCATGTCCAGTTCTAACTGTTGCTTCCTGGTCTGCATACAGATTTTCAAGAGGCAGGTCAGATAGTCTGGTATGCCCATCTCTTTCAGAATTTTCCACAGTTTATTGTGATCCACACAGTCAAAGGCTTTGGCATAGTCAATAAAGCAGAAATAGATGTTTTCTGAAACTCTCTTGCTTTCTGAATGATCCACGAATTTCTTGCTCAAGCAACAGTTTAATGCTGGTGTTTGGGTTAGGTCTCTTTCAAGTTTTCACTCAGGGATTAGACTCTTTCCATCCTGCATCTCCACCATCTTCAACATTTGGCTCCTAATCTGGAGTTGTCTGCATTTGGTTCTCAAGGAGAAGAGAGTCATCAGTTGCCTGGGAAATTGTTAAGAATCAGGCCTGGAAATAGCATACATCACTTCCATCCACACTTCATTTCCAAAATATGCTTTTGCTTTTCCTTTACACCCAGGGTGCAATAGTCTTGTTTTATGTTGCAGAATCATTTAACAGATCCCAAGTGAAGGATCTCAGATCCTTCACTGAGAAGGAGAAGTATATCTAGACCTAATGTTTGTCTAGCACATGCTTCTGTTCTGTTCACTTTCCACTTGGCTGCTTTTAGAATCCATCCTTTCATGTCTTATGCCTGAAGACTAGTTAAGTGTGGTTATATGCTACATTTCTAATGTCAAGCCTTTGTTAACATCTAATTTATTTTGCTGAACTGAGCATGAAAACACTGTTTTTGCTACATAATCATGTAAATATGAGGAAGGAAATTCATTTCTACATTATTTAGTTTGTAATTTTTCTCTTGAAAACTAGTTACAAAAAAAAGTTAATCACATAAAAAGAACTACTCTTGTTAGCGTATAGAAATGCAACAGATTTCTGTGTGTTAATTTTGTAAACTGCAACTTAACAAATGCACTGATTAGCTCTAACAGTTTTCTGGTAGCATCTTTAGGAGCTTATGTGTATAGTACCATGTCATCTGCAAACAGCGACAGTTTAACTTCCCCTTTTACAATTTGGATTCTCTTTACTTCTTTTTCTTCTCTGTTTACTGTAGCTAGAACTTCCAAAGTTATGTTGAGTAAAAGTGGTGAGAGTGGACATCCTTGTCTTGTTTCTAATCTTAGAGGAAATGCTTTCAGCTTTTCACATTGAGCATGGTGTTACTTATTGGTTTGTTGTATGTGGTCTTTATTAGGTTGAGGTATGTTCCGTCTTTGCCCAATTTCTGGAGATTTTATTTTTTAATCATAAATTGATGCTGAATTTTGTCAAAAGCTTTTTCTGCATCTATGGAGATGATCACATGGTTTTTATTCTTCAGTTCGTTGCTATGGTATATCACATTAACTGATTTGCAAATATTGAAAATCCTTGTATCCCTGGGATGAATCCAACTTGATCATGGTGTATGATATTTTTAATGTATTGTTGAATCCAGATTGCTAGCATTTGGTTGAGGATTTTTGCATCTATCAGAGATGAACTGTTGGCCCATAATTTTCTTTTTTTGTGATGTCTTTGGTTTTGCTATAAGGGTGATGGTGGCCTCATAGAATGAGTTTGGAAGTTTTCCTTCCTTTGCAAAATTTTGGTACAGTTTCAGAAGGATAGGTTATAACTCTTCTCTAAGTGTTTGAAAGAATTCATTTGTGAAGCCATTGGGTGCTGGACTTTTGTTTATTGGGTGTTTTTTAATCACAGTTTCAATTTCAGTGCTCGTGATTGGTCTGTTCATATATTCTATTTCCTCCTGGTTCAGTCTTGGGAGACCGTACCTTTCTAAAATATTTGTCTATTTCTTCCAGGTTGTCCATTTTATTGGCATACAGTTGCTCCTACTAGACTCATGATCCTTTGTATTTCTGTGGAGTCATTTCTAATTTTATTGATTTGAGTCTTCTCCCTTTTTTTTCTTGATGAGTTTGGCTAAAGGTTTATCAGTTTTGTTTATCTTTTTAAAGAACCAGCTTTTAGTTTCATTGATCTTTGCAATGGTTTTCCTTGTCTCTATTTCATTTATTTCTGCTCTGATCTTTATGATTTCTTTCCTTCTACTAACTTTAGGTTTTGTTTGTTCTTCTTTCTCTTAGGTGTAAGCTTAGGTTGTTTATTTACGATTTCTCTTGTTTCTTGAGGCTTCCCCTGTGGCTCAGTGGGTAATGAATCTGCCTGCAATATGGGAGACCTGGGTTCAATCCCTGGGTTGGGAAGATCCCCTGGAGAAGGGAAAGGCTACCCACTCCAGTATTCTGGCCTGGAGAATTGGACTGTATGCCTATAAACTTCCCTCTTAAAACTGCATTTACTGCATCCCATAGATTTTGACCATTGTGCTTTTGTTTTCATTTGTTTCTGGGTATTTTTCTTTATTTGTTTCCACTTTGATTTCTTCAGTGATCACTGGTTGTTTAGTAGCATATTGATTAGCCACTTTATATTTGTGTTTTTATAGTTTTTCTTTTTCCCTTGTACTTTATTTCTAATCTCATAGTGTTGTTATCGGAAAATATGCTTGATATGATCTCAGTTTTCTTAAATCTACCAAAGCTCACCTTGTGACCCAGCATGTGGTCAATCCTGGAAAAGGTTCCATATGCACTTGAAAAAAATGTATAGTCTGCTTTTTTTGAATTGGATGCTCAATAAATATCAATTAAATCCAGCTGGTCTAGAGTGTCATTTAAGGGCTATGTTTCCTTATTAATTTTCTGTCTGGATGATTTCTGACATAAATCACAGCAATATCTTTTTCAATCCATCTCCCAAAATAATGAAAAAAAAAAAAAATGGGACCTACTTAAACTCAAAAGCTTTTGCACAGCAAAGGAAACAATAAACACAATGAGAAGAATCCACAGATTGGG
Organism: Okapia johnstoni; assembly: GCA_024291935.2. Classification (NCBI taxonomy): domain Eukaryota; kingdom Metazoa; phylum Chordata; class Mammalia; order Artiodactyla; family Giraffidae; genus Okapia; species Okapia johnstoni. Next base: position 70,734,026 of record CM044312.1, on the reverse strand, counting down.
AGAAACCATTTGCAAATGATGTGACTAACAAGGGATTAGTCTCCAAAATTTACAAACAACTCATGGTCCTTAACAACATCAAAACAAACAACCAAATCAACAAATGGGCAGAAGACCTAAATAGACATTTCTCCAAAGAAGACATACAGATGGCCAAAAGGCACATGAAAAGATGTTCAACATTGCTGATTATTAGAGAAATGCAAATCAAAACTACAAAGAGATACCACCTCATGCCAGCCAGAATGGCTATCATCAAAAAAAAAAAAAATAATCCAAGCAATAAATTCTGGAAAGGGTGTCAGGAGAAGGGAACCCTACTACATAGTTGATGGGAATGGGAATGTAAATTGATATAGCCTCTATGAAGAACAGTATAGAGGTGCCTTAAAAAACTAAACATAGAGCTACCACATGATCCCACAATTGCATTCCTGGGCACACATCCATAGAAAAACATGATCTGAAAGGATACGTGCACCCCAGTGTTCATTGCAGCACTATTTACAGTAGCCAAGACATTGAAGTGACCTAAATGCCCATCGACAGGAGGAATAGATGAAGACGTGATACGTATATATAATGCAATGGAATATTACCCAGCCATTAAAAAAATAATGAAATAATGCTATTTGCTACAACATGTATCAACCTAGAGAGTGTCATACTGAGTGAAGTAAGTCAGGCAGAGAAGGAGAAATATCATGCGTCGTCCCTTATATGTGGAATCTAAAAAGAAATGATGTAGATAAACTCACAAAACAGAAAGAGACTAAGACTTAGAGAACGAACTTATGGTTGCTGGTGGAAGGGATTGGGGTAAGGGATATTTAGGGAGTTTGGGATGAACATATATACTTTGCTATATTTAAAATGGATAACCAACAAGGACCTACTGTATAGCACAGGGAACTCTTCTCAATGTTAACTGGCAGCCTGGATGGAGGGGAGTTTGGAATTGAATGAATACATGTATGTGTGAGTTGAAGTCACTCAGTCATGTTCGACTCTTTGTGACCCCATGGACGGTAGCCTGCCAGGCTCCTCTGTCCATGGAATTCTCCAGGCAAGAATACTGGAGTGGATTGCCGTTCCCTTCTCCAGGAGATCTTTCCAACCAGGGATCAAACCCAGGTCTCCCATATTGCAGGTGGCTTCTTTACCATCTGAGCCACCAGGGAATCCCAATACATGTATGTGTATGGCTAAGTCCCTTCACTGTTCACCTAAAAGTATCACAACATTGTTAATCAACTATATCCCAATTAAATTTTTTTAAAGTTTTTTTGATAAAATAAAAAGAACTATTCTTAAAGAGTTGCTTTTGTCTCGCTCTTCCTGCTGCTGACTTAAAGTTGAAGTTCTAACTGTATACTAGCTATGCTTATCTTTATCCTACTTGTGGTATTACATTACTGAGAAGCATGCATCTTGAAAGGAAAGGAAATATTATTAACAGTGGTGGTGTGTGTGTGGTGCGGTGTGGTGTGGTGTGGTGTGGTGTGGTGTGGTGTGTATACAGGCCTGACAGAACCAGGAAGGGACTCCCTTATATGAAGAGAGGAAACATTTGTCTTTGCTTTATCTTGTTGGAGAATGCCAAGCATCTTGGAAATAATGGTTGTAGTCACTGTTCTTGTACATCTCCCCTGCTCAGTCCTGAGCTTATGACTCTGCCTCAGGGTCTCTGAGGAGATATTTTTCCTGGCTTTCACCAAGTATTAAGTCATATCAAGTTTTTCAGCTGATATAACCTTATCTCATTGTGTGTTTTATTGAGCATTTTATTGAAAAGTAGTTGAAATTATGCATCACTAGCCACCCACCATCATAATTCAAAAAGCCTATAATTTATAATTTGGCAATAAATAAGGAATACTATTGAAATTCATAGTGAACTATCATCATCTGCACTCATATTATAATTACTTTTGATGGGACGCAGAAGGAAATGAGATATTACTTGATCTACTCAGTAGATAAACCCTGGATCAATTCCTGGGTTGGGAAGATCTCCTGGAGAAGAGTTAGGCTACCCATTCCAGTATTCTTGGACTTCCCTGGTGGCTCAGATGGTAAAGAATCTGCCTGCAATTCAGGAGACCTGGGTTCAATCCCTGGGTTGGGACGATCCCCTGGAGGAGGGCATGGCAACCTTCTCCAGTATTCTTGCCTGGAGAATCCCCATTGACAGAGGAGCCTGGCTGGCTACTGTCCATGGGGTCACAAAGTGTTGGACATGACTGAGTGACTAAGCACAGTACAGCACAGATAAGCCAGGCTAAACTTTTTTATGATTTTGATTAAAAATGATTTCAAATCAAGAATGAACAATATTACTAAAGTTTGTCCTCATTAAATGTTTGATAGAAATAGATAAAACCCAGCCTCTTCTGTCTTTCTGATCTGAATGACTTTCTGATCTTAATCTGATCAGTATTTGTAAGGCATCTGAGTCTACTTAAGACTTCTACATGGTACATTGAGGGTCATTTCCTGAATTAGCTAAAGTTTTTTTTTTTTTTCTTTTTTTCTAACCAGACTTGGCAGCTAAGGATGATCACAAAGATGTTGAGCCATTCCCAATACTGTTTCTGGATTATGCTAAAATTTGATGTCCTGAACTCTGTCCATACCCAAATGGGGTGAAGTGTCCTTGTTCTTATTGTTAGGTCCTGGCAATCTGGCTGGGTTGCATATGGTGTATTCATCAAGAGGAAATATGTGTCAATTATCATTTGTAGATTGTTCTATGCATTACATGTTACTACACATGCAACTCATTACTCAGTTTTGAATAATCTATTCAAGCACTGTAATGGAAAGATCCAGTAATCACTATCCCCCTTATTTTTCACTGAACCTGTTTTCATCTCCAAACACATTGATAATAGTACTGCTCTGGCCTATAAGTGATTGTTTTTAAGATGGCATACCTGTTTCTGATCTCATCATATGTTGGTTTTACATTTTAAAATTTAAAAGGAAAACTATTTTTTCTTATTTCAAAGCTTTTATGAAGTGTCTTATAAAATATATACATGTAATAACAAATATATTCACTTACAAATATATGTATTATTTGAAAATGTTTAATAACAAATTATGTCTTACAAATTATCTTGTTGAGGATGTCTGTGGTAGTTGCATTAGTTCATTCACTCATTTGTAAGAGTAATCATATGCCAGTTGGACAATATTAGATATATTGGAGATTAATAGATAAGTAGTTGGTCCCTGTGTTCAAAAATCTTACAGTTTAGTTGGAAAGAGGCATATAGACATTTAGGATATTCATCTATCTTTCCATCCATCTTATTCGTTCATTTGTCCAGTGTGTGTTAAGCCACCATTTTTGTGTCACTTTGTCAGTTATAGAAAGTGTAACTATAAATAAGATCAGTATTGTTGCAGTCTTCAAGGAGCTTAAGGTCTATAGGAAAGTTGATACTATCCAAACTGAACTTGGGGAAGGCTTCAGAAAGGAGTTAGCCAGAGAAGTAAGACTTGATGTGTGAGAAGCCTGCATATGAGACTACAGATGAAGATGTTGCCGGCAGTGAGACTTGAGCATAAGTCTCTCAGTCGTGTCTAACTCTTTATGATCCCGTGGACTTTTGCCTGCCAGGCTCCTCTGTCCATGGAATTATCCGGACAAGAATACTGGAGCAGGTTGCCATTTCCTACTCCAGGGGATCTTCATGAACCAGGAATGGAACTCTGGTCTCAAGCATTGCAGGCAGATTCTTCAAGTGGAGACTTGAAGTAAAGATCAAAAGGTTTTTTTTGGAAAAGCCACTAGAAGAACAAGTATGCAAATATCCAACCTAAGAGATAAGGCCTTTGGATCTGTAAAGGAAAAGTTCTTTGCATGTTTAGTGCATTCTTGTTTTGTTCTTCCATCCAGTCACTTCTGAGGGACAGTGCCCCGCACCCCCAGTGAGAGCCAGGAACTGTGGTTAATGAGCTAATTAACATTTCAAACGGAAGAATAAAAGGTGTTAACACTGGCACCTCTGCAGTCCCAAGAAGGGAGTGTGGCAGTGCCTTCAATTTAGAATCTCCAGAGGCATCCTCTTTAGTTCTCTCTTTCCTTTTGCCTTTGTGTTTTCTCCTCTTACTTCATTCTGTATAAATGTTCCACCTTTTTATTCTCTCTTTTCCCAGTGTCCTCTTTTGTCTCTTTTTCATTTACTTTTTAAAAATTTTTCTATTTTAAAATTTGTTTTCTTTTCTCTTTCCACATCCAAGTTCCCCATCCACTGAACTAATATGTTTAATATACTAAAGTGTTTACATTGATTTCTATTTGTTGTCTGTGTTACATGTGTGTGGGGACATATATATATATATACATACACACATATATTTATACATAATATGAAACATTTTCATCTTCATAGTTCTCTTTCAAAACAAAAATTTTCCTTCTATCTTAAACACAATCAGAGATAAAGATTGCTAATCTTTAATCATGTATTATGATCATTCTAGGAAATTTACCTACTATTTGCCAAAATTGTCCTACTTAAAATGAAAATAAATGTACAAATGTAGGGAGTAAGATTGAATGTCCTTTTCTTTCATCCTTTGTGCACAATGAGAACTTTCCATCATACTAATGAACCCCCAAATAAATAAATAATAAAATATAATATATAGAAAGTGAAAGTCACTCAGACATATCCAACTCTTTGAGACCCCATAGACCATACAGTCCATGGAATTCTCCAGGCCAGAATACTGGAGTGGGTACCTGTTCCCTTCTCCAGGAGATCTTCCCACCCAAGGATTGAATCCAGGTCTCCCACATTGCAAATTCTTTACCAGCTGAGTCACCAGGGAAGTCCTTAATATATATGAATAATGTAAACATAATGGAGAAATTAAAACAGTCATAAATTGACAGTTTTTCTCCCTTATGAAAATCTAATTCAATCTTTGTGATATTGCCTATTTCTAATTCATAACAAGAATATATTACTTCTTCATTATTAATCTTATATTCATCTAAGACTGCATATATCACTTGTTGTTTTTATATTTTGATTAGAAAATGACGACATATTTCTAGCTTTCCTATATTTTAGAATGCTTTTTATCACATCAGTTATTTTTATTTTTAATTGTTTTTTCATATCATTAATAACAGCACCAATTTAAGTTTATATGAATCATTCTTTTATTTGTCCAAGTAAATGGAATGAAACAATAGAATTACATGGACTGTATCTTGTTTATTTAGAATCTATTATGAGGAAGGCACAGTGTTAAATAAAAAATAGTCAGTATAAAAACCGCATTTAGAGTAAGCTGCTCAAGGAAAGAAGATTGTACATGTCACAGCATGTATACACAGATAATGATCGCAGGTAGTAGAGACTAATGTGTCCTTAAGCCAGTTCTAGATTCTTTAGAAAGTTCCCCAAATAAATATTTTATAGAATTCTTTTTTGTTATTGTTGTTGTGGTTTGTTTTTACCTCTATCAAATGTAAAGAATTTTCTTTATTCTATTGTTATGTTCGCTTTTATGTAAACGTCTCGTTTAAGAAGAGATTTAGATTTACAGAATAGTTACAAAAATAAAACAGAAAATTCCTGTGTACCCACATCCAATTTTCTGTTTTGATCTGATTTTAGTGTAGTGCATCTACTATAACTAATGAACATATTTTTATCCATTGTTAATAACAGAAGTCTGTACTTTATTCAAATCACCTTAGTTTTTAGCCTCATGCCCTTTTTCTCTCCCAGGACTCTGTCCAGAATACCACTTTGCATTTAGTCATCATGTCTCCTCACACTGTGATACTTTTAATACTTTCTTTACTTTTATTGATTTTGACAGTTTTGAAAAGTACTGCTTAAATATTTTGTATTATGTCTCCCAATTTGAAAGTATCTGACTTTTTTCTCATGGTTACCTGTGGTTATAAGTTTGGGGGTGGAGAGCCCACAGAGATAAGGTAACATTTTCAACACATATACATTCAAGGGTATATCAACGTGACCAGTGAGTTATGTCTGTTGATATTATGCTTGATCACAAGACTGAGTGACATTTTGGGGTTTTCTCCACTGTAAGGTAATTCGCCCCACCCCATACCTTCTCCATAACTGTAGTCTGTGAAAGAAAGTCACTATGTACAGCCTACGTTTACAGGGTCGAGAGTTATACAGCATATCCTTGAGAGAGAGGAGTCTACATAAGTTCTTCTGTTCAGACTTTTCTGTTCTCTCCATTTATTTATTTATTCAAACATTTATTTCAGTATGGCCTCACAGATATTTCTTTTATACTTTGTTCTATACTTTAATATTCAGTTATTTCTTTATGTTTCTCAAATTGTTCCAGTTATTAGCTCTTTTTAAATGGAATAATAATGATAGTTGGTTATTGTGTGTGGTTTTTTTTGTTGTTGTTGAATATCCTTATTGGGGCAAAAATTTTGGCAAAGCCATGTTGTTACTTCAACTGGAGAAGAAAGGCCCAGAAGGGAATTATTTTTCATTTGAAGTTAAAAAACATTAGAAAGTACAGGTATAGAAATCAAATATTTACAGAAAGATGGTGAGATAATTTCTGGCTGACATATCAGGAAAAATAACATTTTAGAGAAAGCATGATTTAAGTATGGTTTTGAATATTTTTTTAGGGGAGTGGATATTTTTAGAGATATCACTTACTACATTTATCATAGTTGATTATTTGAACTGATGACTCTTCTCTGTATACAAAACAGTTACTTACGCTCATCACCTCATCAATACCTAATATTGTATTTGGGACTGAATGCCTCCCTGTAATCTACATGTCTTATAACGTGTCATTGTAGAGCACATTTATTGTTTTCATTTATGATGAGGACTATACTTCTATTGTAGAAGGAATTCAAATTGAACCATAATGATTTTTATTTCACAAAACTATAATGATTGTTGGTTACTTGATGACATATTCTAGTACTTCCTAGTACTTAACCAGTGTCAAAATTTGACTATATATTAAAGAAATCAATTATTATATTGCATAGCTATCACTCAGTTACAACTCCATCCTTGCCAATAGGCAATTTCACCTGTTTAGAAAATAAAAGGCTTGCAGTTACTTTGGCACAGTTAACAAATGTGTTTAGTCTCTGCTTACTCCCTAAACATCACTAAGATGACACTGTAAGTGGGAAAATAAACTGTTTCTTAAGAAACGACAGGAAGACTGATCCTCCAAAACAAAAAGGTTAAAACAAAAGAGGTAGAACCAGGAGTTCCAGGGAATGGGAGCTTTAATGAAGGAATGAGTCCAGAAAATGCCCTGATAATGATAAAAGGGAGGTTTCAGCTGTGTAGCAGATCAGGAGAACAAATATTAAGATCAGAGAAAAGAGCACTGGAGAGGGGTGCTCTCTAAAGTCAGTCTCCAGGAGAAAAGAGAACTGCTGAATTATCTGATGGGGTTGAGTGTGTGGGAAATATTCAAAAGACATTATTAAAGAATTTGGTAAGGATAAGTGAAAGTCATGCCCAACTCTGAGACCCCATGGGCTACATTTAGCCTGCCAGGCTCCTCTGTTCATGGAATTCTCCAGGCCAGAATACTGGAGTGGGTAACTGTTCCCTTCTCCAGGGTATCTTCCCAACCCAGGGATCAAACCCAGGTCTCCCGTATTGCAGGTGGATTCTTTACCATTTGAGCCACCAGGGAAGCCCATGAATACTGGAGTGGGTAGCCTATCCCTTCTCCAGCGGATCTTCCCGACCCAAGAATCAAACTGGGGTCTCCTGCATTGCAGACAAAACTTCAATAAGAAAGGAAATATCGTATAATTAAACTATTTTCTTCAGCAGTGAACCATAGTTATTTGGTCATAATATAAAACATAGGATAGTGATTTAATAAGAAATTTGAAAGAATACTGAGGCATCATATAAGAGAGATGCTATAATATGATGTCGGTAAGTAATATATAAAATGGATAAATCAAGAATAATATAAGAAATGAAACTAAATAGCAAAGTAAATAGCAAGAACAAAATCATAGTAGATGGTGGTTGTCTCCAGGGAGAGGAATTAGGGGTGGGTGAGTGAATTGCTGTCACCTTTATAACTTTGTGGGATGATTTGACTGTTTGAATTATGTGAATATATTACTTTCAGAAAAATAAAATAGTATATATGAATAAGTTAATGCTGTGATTTCCTTGAAATATTTATTCTTTTATTTGCTTATTATTGTGTATATAATTATTCTAAAACCCAGTGGCTTGAAACAGCGCTGATTTTTTAAATCACCCAGGAGTCTGTGGGTTAGCTGGACTCAGTTGAATAGTTCTGCTTAATATTATTTGACTGGAGGCTCTCGTGTGATTTCCATCCAGCAGGGGACACTATTGGCTGGGGCTGCCTCAGTTCCCTTCCTTGTGGTTTCTCGATGCAAATTAGAGAATGTCTTCTTAGAATCCAGCAGGATACTTTAGGCTTCCTGTGGCATGATGGCTAAGTTCTTAGAGGGAGCCATCTAAAAGACATGCCCCAGTGTGTGAGCACTTATCAAGCCTCTGCTTGCAGCATGCTTGCCAATGCCTTAATATTGGTCAGTGTAGTCTCATGGCCCAAATCAGAGTTAGTGTAGGAAAGCTCTGGACAAGGACATGGATACTGGGAAACACAGTTCATTTGGAGTCACCACTGTAACACGGTAGCACATCTATGCCTCCATCTAATATGTTTTATCTACTTAAAGTAAGTAAGTGAAAGTCACTCAATCAAGTCTGAGTCTTTGCGACCCCATGGGCTGTGGCCCGCCAGGCTCCTCTGTCCATGGAATTCTCTAGGCAAGAATACTGGAGTGGGTTGCCATTCGCTTCTCCAGAGATCTTCTTAAGTCAGGGATCGAACCCAAGTCTCCTACATTACAGTCAAATTCTTTACCCTCTGAGCCACCAGAGAAGTCCAAGAATACTGGAGTGTATTGCTATGCCCTTCTCCAAGGGATCTTCCTGATCCAGGGATCAAACCCCTTGTCTCTTACATCTCCTTCATTGGCAGGAGAATTCTTTACCACTAGCGCCACCTGGGAAGCTCCTACTTTACCCAGGGTTAAAGTTAGACTTATCTAATGAACCTGTTAAACCACTTCCTGTCTTTGATTTTTGTGAATGTTCTTTAATGTTGGCATACTTTAAAAGATAGAACTTACCTTGAGTCCCATCATACTCAATTATACAGTATTAGACAACTCATAAGCTCTAAGGAGCTTAGTAAGAAATAACATGAAAGCCAATGAAAATATTTGCTGAACCACTAATAACACACAAACAGCAAAATAGATTTATTTTCCTTATTGATTATTGTTATTACGTCTTATTTCATGTTAGGCACATGTCTCTCCTTTTCTTTTGATTTGTTGTGTTGCTAACCATTTGTCATACACACTTCTGCCTTTTAAATTTGCAGTCTATATATACTTCCAAAGATTTAATATAATAGTGGACTAAAAGGCAATGGCAACCCACTCCAGTATGCTGGCCTGGAAAATCCCATGGATGGAGGAGCCTGGTAGGCTGCTGTCTATGGGGTTGCACAGAGTCAGACACTACTGAAGCGACTTAGCAACAGCAGCAGCAGTGATAATAACTAAATTATATAAGGCATTAATTATATACTGGGACTTTGCCAAATAAGAAATTGAATATTAGAATTCTCTGAAAACACTGAAGGTCTACAAGAAATTTTTATGGAAAAACATGTGTTTTATTCAGAGAAGGCAATGGCACCCCACTCCAGTACTCTTGCCTGGAAAATCCCATGGACAGAAGAGCCTGGGAGCCGCAGTCCATGAGGTCGCGAAGAGTCGGACACGACTGAGTGACTTCACTTTCACTTTTCACTTCTTGCATTCGAGAAGGAAATGGCAACCCACTCCAGTGTTCTTGCCTGGAGAATCCCAGGGGTGGGGGAGCCTGGTGGGCTGCCGTCTATGGGTCACACAGAGTCGGACACGACTGAAGCGACTTAGCATCAGCAGCAGCATATATTTTATTATTGCAAAAACTTCCAAGCCTTTTTTGTTTGAGGGGAAAACTAGCTCATTAGACAAAGTTCATTAGAAAATTCAATATAAAAATTTTTAGTCCTTGCTTTTCCACATGTATTTCTCCCTCTACTTTTTCTTTTTATTCTTTACTTTCTTCCTATTATTTTATTATTATTTACATGATCAACTAAAGCACCTTATAATAATTTTATTTTCCATGAAATATCTTGAATATCATTTATCATATCGAGCTGCTCTTGTCAGATTCAGTTATAACTATCCACCTAAACATGACTATTAAAAATGACTGAAGCACTTTGCAAGTATAAAATGTTCTATAAACAATTTTTCCCAGTAGTCTACTACCCATTTATATGGTATTTGATCAGGCATAAATTGCTGTTTCAAACATCTTTGAGCCATCATAAATTTGGATGCCTTCCTTGTTTTCTGGGTTTCAAATTCCCCAAATGTACTTTATTGAAATTCAATGTTCTTTCCAAAGTATAGTGCACTGAATTCAAGTTAACTGAGAAGAGGAGCCAGAAAGCCCCATTCCCTCAGTCATTCTTATATTAGCAATAAGAATTAGGACTAGGAGATCACATTTGATTAGATTATTTCACTCTCAGTTGTGATGCTACTACTGCAGGAAACTTTGAAGACATGTTTTTCTGTAATTTACACGTTGAAGGTGATATTAATTCCAGTACACCAAAGGGTAACACATCTATTTCAATTAATCATCATGACTGAGCACATTTTACTTCAAAAAGATAAGAGTGATTGTAATCAGTTCAGTGCACTCACTTAGTCGTGTCCAACTCTTTATGACACCATGGACTGCAGCACGCCAGGCCTTCCTGTTCATCACCAACTCCCGGAGTTTATTCAAATTCATATCCATTGAGTGGATGATGCCATCCAACCATCTCATCCTCTGTCATCCCCTTCTCCTCCCACCTTCAATCTTTCCCAGCATCAGGGTCTTTTCAAATGAGTCAGCTTTTTGTAAAAGGTGGCCAAAGTATTGGAGGTTCAGCTTCAGCATTAGTCCCTCCAATGAATATTCAGGACTGATTTCCTTTAGGATGGACTGATTGGACCTTCTTGTAGTCCAAGGGACTCTTAAGAATCGTCTCCAAAACCACAATTCAAAAGCATCAATTCTTCAGCACTCAGCCTTCTTTGTAGTCCAACTCTCATATCCATACATGACTACTGGAAAATCCATAGCTTTGACTAGATGAACCTTTGTTGGCAAAGTAATGTCTCTGCTTTTTAATACGCTGTCTAGGTTGATCATAACTTTCCTTATAAGGAGTAAGCATCTTTTAATTTCATGGCCGCAGTCACTATCTGCAGTGAATTTGGAGCCCCCCAAAATAAATTCTGCCACAGTTTCCCCATCTATCTGCCATGAAGTGATGGGACCAGATGCCATGATCTTAGTTTTTTGAATGTTGATCTTTAAGCCAACTTTTTCACTCTCCTCTTTCACTTTCATCAAGAGACTCTTTTGTTCTTCTTTACTTTCTACCATAAGGGTGGTGTCATCTGCATATCTGAGGTTATTGATTTTTCTCCCAGAAATCTTGATTCCAGCTTGTGCTTCTTCCAGCCCAGCATTTCTCATGATGTACTCTGCATAAAAGTTAAATAAGCAGGGTGACAATATACAGCCTTGACGTACTCCTTTTCCTATTTGGAACCAGTCTGTTGTTCCATGTCCAGTTCTAACTGTTGCTTCCTGACATGCATACAGGTTTCTCAAGAGGCAGGCAGGTCAGGTGGTCTGGTATGCTCATTTCTTTCAGAATTTTCCACAGTCTATTGGGATCCACACAGTCAAAGGCTTTGGCATAGTCAATAAAACAGAAATAGATGTTTTGCTGGAACCCTCTTGCTTTTTTGATGATCCAGCGGATATTGGCAAGTTGATCTCTGGTTCCTCTGACTTTTGTAAAACCAGCTTGAACATCTGGAAGTTCACGGTTCATGTATTATTGAAGCCTGGCTTGGAGAATTTTGAGCATTACTTTACTAGCGTGTGAGATGAGTGCAATTGTGTGGTAGTTTGAGCATTCTTTGGCATTGCCTTTCTTTGGGATTGGAATGAAAACTGACCTTTTCCAGTCCTGTGGACACTGCTGAGTTTTCCAAATGTGTTGGCATATTGAGTGCAGCACTTTTGCAGCAGCATCTTTGAGAATTTGAAATAGCTCAACTGGAATTCCATCACCTCCACTAGCTTTGTTCGTAGTGATGCTTTCTAAGGCCCACTTGACTTCACATTCCAGGATGTCTGGCTCTAGGTGAGTGATCACACCATTGTGATTATCTAGGTTATGAAGATCTTTTTTGTACATTTCTGTATATTCTTGCCACCTCTTCTTAATATCTTCTGCTTCTGTTAGGTCCATACCATTTCTGTCCTTTGTTGAGCCCATCTTTGCTTGAAATGTTCCCTTGGTATCTCTAATTTTCTTGAAGAGATCTCTAGTCTTTCCCATTCTATTGTTTTCCTCTATTTCTTTGCACTGATCACTGAGGGAGGCTTGTATTGTAATATTAACCTATAAATAGACACATGATAAAATCTTGATGAATTTTATTTGCTCAAGCTAAAGTATGTGAAATTTTATGTAACCTAATTTTGCTTCAGCCCCATAAACCTTCATTAAATAAGGTTCAGTATTGAGTGGTTGTAACTAAGCTTGTAAGGTCAGAAACTTAGAACTATCACAGACATTGAATTTGTGAATGGATTTATGGTACAGGTCAATGGTTAAAGGAAGTCAAAGGTGTATTAAATCAAAACAAAGAAGTAAAAAATATATAAATAATCTGGAACAAGCATTTCATTGCATTTAGTATGTTGCTAATACTTGAATCAGAGAAGTCTTTAAGGATTATGTGTATTTCTGGAAATCGCTGCAAGTACTTTTGCTTAATAATTCTCAAAGTGTGTTCTGTGGAACTGCCGCCTTGCAAGATAATCTGGAGGACAAAAGGATTTTCTATTACACCTAAAGGTCCTATCCCAGTGTTGCACACTAGTTTACTCACAGTCAATGGACTTTAACTATTAGCAAATTGCAGAATACTTGCTTAAAAGACTTCTGTTTTAAATGATTAAAAAAATTCTTTTCTTTCCCCCTCTATATTCCATTTAATATCATCAGAATTAATGTTCCCTGGCTACATTTTAGGGACCCTGCTCTACATAGATGATTTTAAATTTCAGAGCTATAAAAAGTTATTAATATTTCAGGGATATTCACATAATCTACTGATTTAGTGATAGCAAAGTCCAAATTTTAGTGAATTGGGTGGGAATTAATTACAAAGCAAATTGTACAAATGCTTTGAGAAATTGTTTGGCAATATCTCTTAAAGCTGAGCAAATGTCTGCACCCTGACCCAGCTATTCCTTTCATTTGTACTTGTTGGAAAATGCAAGAACAGGAATGGGTATGGCAGTTCTATTCTTAATAGTCATGAACTGGAAATGAACTAGATATTGATTGATAAAAGAATGGAAACCTAAATTGTGAAATATCCATGCAATAGATCACCGTGTAGCAATGAGGTCAGTTAAAGTCTTACTACCCACAAACACATACATTAATCTCGAAAACTAACAGCTGAGCAATAAAATAAAATAAAAAATGGCCAGACTAAAAGAAGACATACTGTGTAACTTCATTTCTATAAAGTTTAAGATGAAAAATAATAAGAGTAATCCATGGTAGAAATCAGAGTAGTATTTGCTTTGGGCAGGATGAGTGACTTAGAAGGGTCAGGAGGAGACCTCTGGGATCCTGAGAACATTCTTTGTCTTCACTTGGGTATTTGCCTTGTGAAAATTAATCAAACTGCATACTTAATGATAGCATAGTTCAAAAGCATCAATTCTTCGGCTCTCAGCTTTCTTCACTGCCCAACTCTCACATCCATACATGACTACTAGAAAAACCATAGCCTTGACTAGACAGATGTTTGTTGGCAAAGTAATGTGTCTGCTTTTAAATATGCTACCTAGGTTGGTCATAACTTTTCTTCCAAGGAGTAAGCATCTTTTAATTTCATGGCTGCAATCACCAGCAGCAGTGATTTTGGAGCCCCCCAAAAAATAAAGTCTGACACTGTTTCCACTGTTTCCCCATCTATTTCCCATGAAGTGATGGGACCAGATGCCATAATCTCAGCTTTCTGAATGTTGAGCTTTAAGCCAACTTTTTCACTCTCCTCTTTCACTTTCATCAAGAGGCTTTTTAGTTCCTCTTCACTTTCTGCCATAAGGGTGGTATCATCTGCATATCTGAGGTTATTGATATTTCTCCCTACAATCTTGATTCCAGCTTGTGTTTCTTCCAGCCCTTCATTTCTCATGATGTACTCTGCATATAAGTTAAATAAGCAGGGTGACAATATACAGCCTTGGCATACTCCTTTTCCTATTTGGAACCAGTCTGTTGTTCCATGTCCAGTTCTAACTGTTGCTTCCTGACCTGCATACAGGTTTCTCAAGAGACAGGTCAGGTGGTCTGGTATTCCCATCTCTCTAAGAATTTTCCACCGTTTATTGTGATATGTGAAAAGGATAGAATAAATCCTGCAACTCATGGGCTCGCATTTTAGAATATGAAATAAATTAAACACCATATAAACATATAATGGGAAACACTAGAGATCTCTTCAAGAAAATTAGAGATACCAAGGGAACATTTCATGCAAAGATAGGCTTAATAGAGGACAGAAATGGTATGGACCTAACAGAAGCAGAAGATATTAAGAAGAGGTGGCAAGAATACACAGAAGAACTGTACAAAAAAGATCTTCACAACACAGATAATCATGATGGTGTGATCACTCACCTAGAGCCAGACATCCTGGAATGTGAAGTCAAGTGGGCCTTAGAAAGCATCACTACGAACAAAGCTAATGGAAGTGATGAAATTCCAGTTGAGCTATTTCAAATTCTCAAAGATGATGCTATTGAAAGTGCTGCACTCGATATGCCGGGAAATCTGGAAAATTCAGCAGTAGCCAGAGGACTTCAAAAGGTCAGTTTTCATTCCAATCCCAAAGAAAGGCAATGCCAAAGAATGCTCAAACTACCACAAAATTGCACTCATCTCACACGCTAGTAAAATAATGCTCAAAATTCTCCAAGCCAGGCTTCAGCAATACGTGAACCGTGAACTTCCAGATGTTCAAGCTGGTTTTAGAAAAGGCAGAGGAACCAGAGATCAAATTGCCAACATCAGCTGAATCATTGAAAAAGCAAGAGGGTTCCAGAAAAACATCTTTTTCTGTTTTATTGACTATGCCAAAGCCTTTGACTGTGTGGATCCCAATAAACTGTGGAAAATTCTGAAAGAGATGGGTATACCAGACCATCTGACCTGTCTCTTGAGAAACCTGTATGCATGTCAGGAAGCAACAGTTAGAACCGGACATGGAACAACAGACTGGTTCCAAATAGGAAAAGGAGTACGTCAAGGCTGTATATTGTCACCCTGCTTATTTAACTTATATGCAGAGTACATCATGAGAAACGCTGGGCTGGAAGAAACACAAGCTGGAATCAAGATTGCTGGGGGAAAAATCAATAACCTCAGATATGCAGATGACACAACCCTTATGGCAGAAAGTGAAGAGGAACTGAAGAGCCTCTTGATGAAAGTGAAAGAGGAGAGTGAAAAAGTTGGCTTAAAGATCAACATTCAGAAAACTAAGATCATGGCATCTGGTCCCATCACTTCATGGAAAATAGATGGGGAAACAGTGCAAACAGTGTCAGGGTTTATTTTTTGGGCTCCAAAATCACTGCTGATCGTGATTGCAACCATGAAATTAAAAGACGCTTACTCCTTGGAAGGAAAGTTATGACCAACCTAGAAATCATATTTAAAAGCAGAGACATTACTCTGCCAACAATGGTCCATCTAGTCAAGGCTATGGTTTTTCCAGTTGTCATGTATGGATGTGAGAGTTGGACGGTGAAGAAAGCTAAGCGCCGCAGAATTGATCCTTTTGAACTGTGGTGTTGGAGAAGACTCTTGAGAGTCCCTTGGACTGCAAGGAGATCCAACCAGTCCATCCTAAAGGAGCTCAGTCCTGGGTGTTCATTGGAAGGACTGATGTTGAAGCTGAAACTCCAATACTTTGGCCACCTCATGCAAAGATTTGACTCATTGGAGAAGACCCTAATGCTGGGTAGGATTTGGGGCAGGAGGAGGACGGGACGACAGAGGATGAGATGGTTGAGTGGCATCTCCGACTCGATGGACATGGTTTTGGGTAAACTCCGGGAGTTGGTGATGGACAGGGAGGCCTGCTGTGCTGTGATTCATGGAGTCACAAATATTCGGACACGACTAAGTGTCTGAACTGAACTGAAAACAAATGAAATTATAAATAAACACAAACAAGAAAACATTAGATAAGGGTTTGTGCATTTTACGAAAATGAAGCCGATCAAGGGAATAGTGACTGTGTGTGTATTAGAGCGTCATTTACTCTGGTCAAGGTCAGGGAACACCTCTCTGATAAGACGACATCTGAGCAGAGTCTTGAATAAAGTTAAGGACTGACTAGACAGCTATCTGGAGAGATGTAGATTTAGTCAGGACAAATAGTTGATAGGCCTGAGGACAGAGTATATGCCGGATGTTCCAGGAGTAACATGTAAAACAAGGTGGCTGGGACAAGAAGAGCAAAGGAGAGTTGTTTGCGAATAAAGGAGAAGTTGTTATATTCAGGATATATTTCAAAGGTATAATGACAAACTTGTTAATACATTGGATATGGGATCTACAAGAAAGAAAAAGAATCAAAAATGACTCCACTATTTTTGGCCTAATCAACTAACAGATTAGAGTTACTACTTAATAAATGGAGGAAACTGTAGGATGTACAGATTGAGAAGGTGGAATAAAGAATCAGGCATGGAAGTATGTAAATTATCATATGTGAAATGAATCGCCAGTCCAGGTTCAATGCATGAAGGGTGCTCGGGGCTGGTGCACCAGGATGACCCAGAGGGATGGGATGGGGAGGGAGGTGGAAGGGGGGTTCTGGAAGGGGAAAGCATGTACACCCATGGTGGATTCATGTCAATGTATGGCAAAACAAATAAAAAAAAAGAAAAAAAAAAAGAATCAACCATTCAGTCTGGGGCATACAAAGTTTGCAATGCCTATGAGACAGACAGCTGTGTTCAGTTGTGCACCTAGCAGATGAATATATGAATCTGGAGTTCAGAAGAAAGATTGGAGCTAGGATATACATTTGAAAGTTGCTAGATACTAAATGGCATTTAATACAAGAAATGCATCTGTAGATTAAGAAATGAATTAGTCTGAGAGCCAATGTTTGTAAACCTTAAACATTTAGAGTTTGGGAAGATGAGAACGAACCAGAAAGAGAGATTGAAAAGCAATATTCAGTGAAGTAAGAAGAGAATCTGGAGTGTGTGAGTTTGTAAAGTTCACTGGAAAAGGTATTTCAGGAAGATACTTACTGATTATCTCAAATGTTGCTCAAAGGCCAAATAAGATGAAAACAGGGAAGGGACCACTGGATTTATAGTGTAGACATTTCAGTAACCAGAATAGGAGGAATTTTATTGTAATGGTGTGAACCAAAGCCTGATTGGAATGGGTTTCAGGAATGATCTGAAGAGAAAGATTGAATATGGAGCCCTCTTAAGGGGATTTATTCCATGGGTAGCAGAGGTTAGGTGATTGCTGGAGAAAAGATGTGAGGTGAAAGTCAGATTAGTTTTCAATGATTGTAGATATTTTAAAATCTGTACATAAATGGTTGAAATGATCCAATAAATGAGGGAAACTGGTGGTGTAGGACATATAGGAGCAGCTGCAGTAATGAGGGAAGCTGGGTGTCAGAAACACCTGCAGAATATTTACCATTATATAATAAATGTAGGTACAATATGATTAAAGGGCTGATTTTTTGTGATCTCCTTTCCTCCAAAAGTAAATATGTGATTGGATAGTTGATGTATAAGTTAACATTTTAATCAGAAATTTCTGTGAGAGAGAAAAAAAATCTTATTTATTATGCATTGTGGTTGGTTATAGGTATACTGCTAAGTCGCTTCAGTCATGTCCGACTTTGTATGACCCCATAGACAGCAGCCCACCAGGCTCCCCCATCCCTGAGATTCTCCAGTCAAGAACACTGCAGCGGGTTGCCATTTCCTTCTCCAGTGCATGAAAGTGAAAAGGGAAAGTGAAGTCGCTCAGTAATGTCCAACTCAGCAACCCCATGGACTGCAGCCTACCAGGCTCCTCAATCCATGAGATTTTCTAGGCAAGAGTACTGGAGTGGGGTGCCATTGCCTTCTCCGGGTTATAGGTATATTGATGGACTATTTGTTATTATTGAGGTTTTCAAGGTATTCAGGAGACTGGCTACAGCTCTTTTTGTATAATACTCACTTATTACCTGGAACAAAGCAATCCCATTAGCATTCTGATATTCAAGAGCCTGGTCTATATTTGCTCTTCTGAAATGGCCAATAAGAGAAATACTAGAGAAAGTAAAGAGAAATAAAAGCTTGAAAGTTAACATTGCCTGTCAATTATGAATTTGCTTTTTCAGAGGAGTTAGTTATCTAGAAGTGTTAGAATAAAGGGGCTGTAGTAAGGAAGCCTCTTGATTATTGTAAACTGCATATTTTATGTTACTTTTATTTCAGTAAAATTATAAACTGCATATTTGGCTAGCTTCCTTTGTAGCTCAGCTGGCAAAGAATCTTCCTATAATGCGGGAGACCTGAATTTGATCCCTGGGTTGGGAAGATCTGCTGGAGAAGGGAAAGGCTACCCACTCCAGTATTCTGGCCTAGAGAATTCCATGGACTGTATAGTCCATGGGGTCGCAAAGAGTTGAACAGGACTGAACGACTTTCACTTTCACTTTCAGGCTTTTTAAGCTCATCTTACAAAACAGAGAAATGAGCTCAGAACAAGAGTTGGTTAGTTTCCATATCTAACATAAGAGATCTAGGGCTGAAGTATTGAATGGAATAAAATTTCAGCCTGTAGTTTATGCATTCAACTTTAAGATTCTTTAGCTTGATTACATCGGAGAAGGCAATGGCAACCCACTCCGGTACTCTTGCCTGGAAAATCCCATGGACAGAGGAGCCTGGTAGGCTGCAGTCCATGGGGTCGCTAAGAGTCGGACACGACTGAGCGACTTCACTTTCACTTTTCACTTTCATGCATTGGAGAGGGAAATGGCAACCCACTCCAGTGTTCTTGCCTGGATAATCCCAGGGACGGGGGTGCCTGGTTGGCTGCCACCTATGGGCTCTCACAGAGTTGGACACAGCTGAAGCGACTTAGCAGCAGCAGCAGCAACTTGATTACATACATTTTTCTAGGTCTTGATGCTGTGAATAATAGATTTCTATATTATTGATTATCAGTGAGGAAAAAAAATACTATTTTAAAATCAGCTGTCACTTAAATTAAAAATTGTAAAGATGTAAAAAGGCATGTTTCTGATAGAACTTTTTAGTAGTGTTAGAACATTTAAAGTGTCCATGGTATTATACAGTGCATGGATTCTTCTATATATAGCTTGCTCATTCAGGAGTCTACTTTCTGCTGACCTCTGGATGTAACTGTAGGACAAATAATTTGAACTTTGTTCATCTTCCTCTTTTCTACTGTGGCTGTTAATAAATAGCACTATCCTTTCAGTCATCATAGCTGGACAACTTTATTAAGCCCTCTCTCAGCAGTGAGATCTAGCTATGATAAATAGTTACCCTAATAAAGGTTAAGATTAATCTTGTTCGTATACTTTTCATTAATGTATTCCTTCTCTCCATGCCTATGGCCATTCTTGCCTTCATGCCTTTTCTAATACTCCAATAAAAGTAGTCAGAGTTTCCAGATTGTCAAGGCCTTCAGGATTTGTCCTTTGTCTGATGTTTCACCCTTTTCTCACTCTATTCCCTAATCACCTTGTTTGCCCAATGGATTTGGTCTTCTATCCATACCATTTCCTAAACATGCTCTCAGCTTTCCTACCCCCATGCGTTTGCTCACACTGTTCTATGAGCCACAGGTTGGAGATCAAGAGACATTTTCCTACTGATATCACCTAGGAAAACTTGCCCACATCTCTGACTTTCTAAAATCCTCTGGTTCTTCATGGACCAGCTCAAATATCAGCTCACTTTCAGCCTCATGACCTTCTTGGAATCACCATCTTTGCAGTATCTCTGTAATGCCAAACTCAAGCATTATCCTCATTTTAAAGATGACTAAACCAGGCTCAGGGAGGTTTAATGATCTGTCTGCACCACAGAGCTAATATGTGGCATCTTGGGACACAAAAACCATGCTGTTTTAATGCACTCAGCTCCTTCTAAGTGTTCCTTGACTGAATGAAAAAGTAAATGAATTTGTCATTTTCCATTTTTCTTAATTTAAAATCGGGAAGTACTAAATGGTGCTTCTCTGTCAGTAAGAAGACTTGCAGGACTAGAACAAAGTAGATTATTACTGACATGAACTGAAAAATGAGAAAATGTGAGAAATTTCTGAAGGAAAGCCTGCTTAGCAATAAGGCTGTGTTGTCTGTGAAAGAAAATAAAATGAAAAGCAAATGTTTTAATCTTTTACTTATATGTTTTAATGATGTAGTGTGTGAAAATAACAATAACAATAAAAATAAATGTCTTGAAATAACCTATAACAGTTATTAAGTGCTTCATACAAGGCAGACATTTTTGGATATTTTATAGATTTGTTTTTTTGTTGTTGTTTAGTCACTAAGTTGTGTCCGACTCTCTGTGACCCCATGGACCATAGGCCACCGGTCTCCTCTGTCCATGGGATTTCCAAAGTAAGAATACTGGTGTGGGTTGCCATTTCTTTCTCCAGGGGATCTTCTTGGCCCAGGGATCAAAGCTGCATCTCCTGTGTTGGCAGGTGGGTTCTTTACCACTGAGCCACCAGGGAAGCCCCATTTTATATATATATATATATATATATATATATATATATATATATATATATATACACATATATATATATTAACTTTTTATTTAGCCATTACGCCAGTTCTGCAAATTAAATATCATCATAACCACTTTATGATTGAAGAAAAGGGGGCCAAAGGGATAAAGTCACTTGCTCTGGGTTAAGCATTAGTGTTACAATTGGAATTCAGAGATAAATGACAGCAGCATGTACTCTATTGATTTAACTGAATAAGAACTGTAGAGACAGAGGATACCATATTTTGAGGTTAATTTTTAATCACACTTATATAAGTGGAGAGAGCTAAAGCTTTTAATGACACTAGACCATGACTCCTAGTTCCTTATATTAAAAAACCAATATAAACACAGAAATAATCTAATTCCAAAGAACTTCAAAAGTTGCCTAAATTCCTTTACTAAATAAATCACGATTAAAATTGATAAAAACTGGATCACTGGACAGAATTAAGATCCCTGTCATCACTACAAAAACTTCCAGGTATTCAGTTGTAATGATCTAAAGCAGAATATTTTACGTATGTTTTAATATATGTGAAATGTAGGATGTCGACTTTCAGGGTTAATCCAAGCCCACAGACTGAAAAAAATTAACTCCTGTGATATTGAAACATTGGGCAGAATAAAAGCAGAGTTATTCTTCATGAGCCTAGTCTCTCCTGCAGAGAGCACCTCGTCAGATCACCAGGCAAGTGTGCAGTGTTCTCCGATGGTTATCCAGCTCAACTAGGCTTACTTATGCCACGGCATATTTGGTGATGATCCTTTAGAGTCAATGTAGCTCCCCTGTCGGCAGAATTTGAAAATTTATGGTCTCCCTTTTATCATATAAATTAATCGTGTTCTGCTGATACAGTGTTAGCAATTAAAAGAAAAAAATCTATCCAAAAAGTACTTTGATTTGATCAAATTTAATTTAGTTCCTAAATTCTGAATCACATTTAAAAGAATCTGATAAACTCATACTTGTTTGCAGTTTCAGGCACTCTATTTGTACTATGCTTTTGATGTATTATTGCTTGATACTTGAACTATAATCTTGGTCACTGTGTCGACTTTACACACTATCTTTCCAGTGACCGCACCAGTGGAGAATAGACTCGGCATAGGCATTGGGTATTTTGATTTGAAAGATATGATCTGAGAAGGAGCATGGATAGTTTGTCTTTGAAGGGGCACTTAGTACTTCCACCAACAGAATTTATCATAGCTCTTTGGGTCGCCTCTGAGAAGAGCCATCTGCCTGGGGATTTAAAACATGACTGTGGATGACTGAGGTCATATGGCATTCAGTTAATTTTTATTGGGGACCTCAGCTCTGGCTCATTTCCTCACTCTCTCGAGTGGCTCTAGTTTATTGCTTTTTCATGCTCCTGGTTTCCCAAAACTCATAATCCTAGAATCAATGTTGCTATGCCTCATAAACCTAATGGCCAAATGCTTGAGGAGACTCCACTAATTGTCACAATGGACAGGCTTGGGAAGGTGTGTGAGGTCCCATGTGTCCTCTGAGCCCTGCAGAGAGGTCTCACCATCTCTGGTCATCAGTCTTCTGGGAGCCCATGTGCAATGTGCCCCAGGCTAGCAATTGCCTTGCATGGTCAGCAGTCATCTTTGAACTTCTCCTCTGTCAATATGAAACTTGTTTAGTACAGTCATCATCTTCCCAGGGTGTCTCAGCGGACATTAAGACATTAACAGAGGGCTTAAAAACATTCCCACTAACTATAATAATTGCACATATTTGCAAATTCCCTTTTTTCTTTCCCACATTTTTATTACCACTACTACCGTATTGTCATTAGGTGAATATTCTGGCAAGAAATTCCGATCGAGTGATCATTCTTTAAAAATTTTTTTTTCCACCAAAAAAGAGAGAAATGGACAGTGAATGTATTTTCAGACATAATTATTATAACTTCAAACTTCACTTTAGAATTGCTAAAATAGAAAACAATAGTTTGCTGGGTTTTGTTTTTTGTTTTTTGTTTTTGCTTTACAGCCAGAAATTAAAACAAAAATTGCTATAAAACAAAAATTTGGTAGTGGAAACCTGGAAAAGGTATAAATGCTTAAAATTCCTCCTGAAGGATGTAGTTAGGAATAATAAATTTGTGAAAGTTCTCTTTGAATAAAAAAATATCCTCATCTATCATACATTACATTATTGTCTAAGACATTATCTTGTAATGTCCTGCAAAAACTTTTTGCTTCTGATTAGCAGATTCAGGAGACAGTGAAATTGTCCTCTAAGAATATATTTCAGCCTACTTAACTAGATATAATTTTACCTATTTCACTGAGGAAAAAAGTAAGGAAACATGATGCTAAAGTTCAGGTCACTTAAAATCACTTCATCAGCTGCGTAAATAGCACATGCCTTTTTGCATTCATTCTTCATCTCCATCGCTATATGTTTCAATCAGATGTTCATTATTCTATCCTACTGTTTGGATTCCTTAAATGCTAAAATGCCACATGAGTAGCAGAGAAATTTCTTTGGCCTTTTGTGTGGTTATTGTTGCTAAGGAAACCATTTCCTTTGCACTGCAGTGTATGGGACATCTGTGCCACGCTGAATCTGCTACAGAAAGACACACAACATCACGAATAGAAAGTGAAAGGAGGGAAGAACATAAAATAACAAAATAGGAAAAATAATACAAATAGAACTCCTTTTAAATAACACTCTGCCAAATATATATATATATATATATATGGAAAAAAGTAAGATATGTAAGTGTAATTCTCAGCAACATGGGATATATTTATGCTTATCACTGTCACTTCTGGACTAGGTCTCTTTTTTCCCTTCTGTAAAACTCCTGGTGGCACTTACTCCTGTAGGGCCCTTGCCAGTCTTATAAACCTCATCACGGCCATTATCACTTACCAGAGAAGGAAACAGTGACAGTGTTGCAGTGTTTGAGTCAGTACGCCTCGCAGACCCAGTGGTCTTCTAGCCTTATCCCCAAATCCTACCCCCACTCATGTCTTTTTTTTTTTCTCGTACCCTCTCCCCAGATAGTGCTAGCAGTTAAGAACCCGCCTGCCAATGCAATAGATGTAAGAGACGCAGGTTCAATTCCTGTGTTCAATTCCTCCTCCTGGAGGAGGGCATGGCAACCCACTCCAGTATTCTTGTCTGGAGAATCCCATGGACAGAGGAGCTTGGCAGGCTACTGTCTATAGGGTCACAGAGTCAGACACGACTGAAATGACTTAGTACAGCATATGTCCTCTTGCTTTCTTTTATGCCCTAAAGTAGTTTCTTTACTCCTACTTTAGACTTTCCCCTGCACCCTTCCCTGTCCTCCCCAGAATATTTATTTCTTAGTAAATTCATTCAGTGATCTCTTTGCTTCCTGCCTTGATTGAAATCTGACCATCCCCTGAGGATGCTGCTTGTTCCGCAGTCATTTCAAGAGAAGGCTGACCATTCTGTCAAACCCCACAGTCCTTATGCTCAGAGGATGAAGAGCTGGTCTGTATCCCACCTCCTCTTCTAGGCGTTACTCTCCCATCCTGGTCTAAAACCTCTTCTTAACAAACTCTTCTTGTCACTGACATTGACCTCTCACAGTTAGCTGCCTCCTTGTCAGTCCCTTTATTCATTCAAAATGTTGGAGCTCGAATTGCAGTCTTCCTTCATGCTAATCTAGGATATTTCTCCATTCATGTAAGTGACCTAGTCTCACAGTTACTAAACATTTTAACTCTGCTGTTTACTCAGTTTCAACCATCCACTCACATGCCCAGGACTGTGCACTTGTTAACAACTTCAGAAATCTAAACATGAGTCTCTCATGACCTCATTCTTACCACACATCCTTTTCCACCTCTCAGAAAACTCCAGCTCTTGATCTCAGTATCTCCTGGTTTCTCTGCCTGTCTCTCTTTGTTTCTGTTAATCCTGACCCCTTGGTGTTCCTTCACCTATCCCAAATATTTTTTTTTTAATGCACCGCTGTTGCTTCCTAACTGAATCTTGTTACCCCTCTATTAATCCCTATCTTAATCTTGCTCCTTTGTTTTTCTACAGCACCTGCCCAAGATTCCCAGCCTTGAGCATATGCTACAGGATACCTCATCTTTCACTGTATCAGCTGAGTATATAATGCTTGAGAAAGTTGCCAGCTGATACAACTTAACACTTTTATAAATCCAAGATTTTCATCCTGAGCCTCATTCCACGTACCACAAATGTACCACAAAGGCTGTACATTATCCTTGCTCAACTTTCACTCTCATCCTCCCAGATAGCAATTCACAATCCTCTCAGAGATAATCCATCCTTATAAGGAACAAGAGGATTGTGTAAACGCTAAGAAAGAAGTTAGGAAGAAATTCAGTAAGTTCAGTTGCTCAGTAGTGTCCAACTCTTTGCGACCTCATGGACTGCAGCATTCCAGGTTTCCCTGTCCATCACCAACTCCCAGAGCTTGCTCAAACTCATGTCCATTGAGTCAGTGACACCACCCAACCATCTCATCCTCTGTTGTCTCCTATCATACTGAGAACCCCATGAACAGTATGGAAAGGAAGCAGTTAGCAGTTATCAAAGGGAAGAATAGGAATTTAAACAAAGATTTCTCTGTGTTTGAAAGCTAGGAAGAATTTTTGGCTGTATATTATTGTTGATGGTGACATAAGAATAAAGTTTTGTTTCCTAGAATATCTTTCTTTTGAAACAACTAAAGAATTGAATTTATATTTCTTTTCCCACCTTCACAATTTTCTTTATTTAAAAAAATTCTAGATTAACACTTAAATCACAGGTTATTTTAGAACATGGTCATTTATGTGTTCCATTGATTACTTTTTATCACATCAAATTTAACATTTTTCCATGTCATTTTGTTTGTTCTCCCTTGGAAACTGTTCTTTTTTATGGCTTCAATTATCACCTCCAGAATATTCCCCAAAACCAATCTGCAACTCTCACCTCTCTTTTGAACTTCAGTCTCAAATGTCCAAATGTCAGTTTGACATATGCATGGGTAGTCTGCTGTCACTTCAAATTCAACATGTTGAAAACTAATTTGTCTTCCTTTCCCCCTCCAAATCAGTTGGATGATTTCCATATTTCCACAGGATGTACTTTATCTCAAGTTCAAACATCAATGTTAGTTTTCATTTTCCTTTCTTCCTCTTTCAAGGATGTATTTCTTTTTTTGACGTCAATTCTCTCACAGTCAGAATTCCCTTGTTTATTCCTGTTCTGTGTGGAAGTGGCATATATCATTATCTCTCTCTTTTTTTCATCCTTCAAGCTGCAAACCCTTGGTGACTATTGCCTTTTGTCTGCGAGTCCTTATGTAGACATTTTTATTCATTACTCATTTACCAGTCTTCTTTAGTCTCTACTTTTTTTTTTTTAATCACTCTCTTTCCATTTTCTTCCTTGCAACACTGTTGTTCAATATTAATGAAATTGGTCAAGGAAGAAGATGGGATGGCAATGTATGTGTGTGTAGTTTTTACATATGTATCTAAAGTCATGTGCATGTTATGATGAAGAAATTGGGTCACAGAGACAAGAATTAATACAAAAACTTAGTGAGACAGGTATACAGCACTTTAAGCTAGTGTTTGGAACCTTGGGTACTTTTGTATCTCGTAGGTTCCTTTTAAGCAGGACAAGCTTAAGCTGACCTTCATACTAATGAGCACTAGCATGGGAAATTACTTAATATCAGACCATATAGTATATGCTTTTTGACAATTATTCATAAATATCAAGTTTTAAAAATCACTAACTGCTTAAATAAACTCCATAACAGTACAGAAAACACCATTTGAAAAACTAATTTTTTCTGAACAGTACACTTATTAATGACCATTTCTATTTTCCTTTCTCTTCCTAAAGTGTAACGAATTTTTTTAAAAGGGTGATCTCAAATTTCTTAGATAGTAAACCCTGTAGGATACAAGTCAACCTAGGGATAGACAGAAGAACTCCAAAAATAAACCTAAAACTGGGAAAAAAGAAGGAAACAAACATATATATAGATATAGATATATATCTTTCCTGGACCCAACCATTATTGCTTTTGATTCTGTTTTTTTTTTTTTGTTTATTTTTATTCAGATTGTAAGCTCCTGAAAGCAGACCTGTAATCATGCAAATATTCCCTATAATAACTTAGAGACACTCACAGAGGCCTTCTCTCTATTATTAGAGAGCACAGTACACTTTATTGAGCTGCAAAAATGGAATTGGGTCCCTCAATTTAAAATTTGCATCATGTATAGTTAAGTGACTGCATAACAGCATCCTGCACATAACTGTGATTATTAAATGAATGACAGTTTAAAATCTTCCTGGTGTGCTGAAGGCTTTGCAGAAAACAAAGAAGTCTCAGAAGATCTGTTGCTAGAATTGCTACAAAAGCACACTGTATGATGACCCCCATTGGGCCTTGATATCAAGTCACAGCTGGGAATATTACAGTTATTTTCATACTTATGAGAATATAATTTTATTTTATGGCCTCTTATGTGATAATATAGACCCAAAAAGTCAGTGAAGGAACTAAAGAAAGAAATGCTGTAAATTATCACAGAGTTGCAGTCTGGCCTCCTACAGTAGGGCTTTAGGTTGATTTCAATATTTCCAACATTTTGCAGAGTCAAAAGAGACGATTTTCATTGCCTCATTTGCTAAAAGCACATTTCAAAACTAACTTTAAAAATGAGCCTTAAAGTTCATTCTTCTTTTTGGCAATTATAAATTTTTTAGGAAAAGTATTATCATCATGAATGATGCTAAAGAAATAGTTGAAAGACCTAAAGCCGTAAAACTCTTGTAAGAAAACATAGACAAAGCTTCTTGACATTGTTCTTGGCAATGATTTTTGGGGGGTACGACACCAAATGCACAAGCAACAAAAGCAAGAATAAACAACTGAAACTACATCAAACTTCTTCACAGCAAAATAAATGATCAACAAAGTAAAAAACAACCACCTGAATGGGAGAAAATATTTGCAAATCATATTTTTGATAAAGGGTTAATATCCAAACGGTATATGGAAGTCATATTAATACAATAGCAGCAATAACAATAACAACAGCAAAAAAAACTGATTAAAAAGTGAGCAAAGGAACTCAATAGGTTTTTTTTTTTTCTTTCCCCCAAAGAAGATATATAACTGAGCAACAGGTATTTGAGGGGTGTTCACATCTCTAGTCATCAAGAAAATGCAAATCAGAATTACAGTAAGCTATCATCTCATACCTGTTAGAATGGCTGTTATCAAAAGTCAAGAAATAACAAGTGTTTGCAAGAATGTGGAGTAACAGGTTTGTACACTGTTGGTGGAAATGTCATTTGGTTCAGCCACTAAGGAAAATAATAGAGTGGATCCTCAAAAATTAAAAATAGAACTAATATTTTTACTTAACAAGCCAAAGAAACTTGTTGGCCAACTATGTATATGTACACACACACACACACACACACACACACACACACACACACACACACACACACACACACATATTATTTAGCCATAAAATATGAAGGAAGTCTTGCCACATATAACAACAGAAATGTACTTTGAGGGCATTATTCTAAATTAAGTAAGTCAGACAGAGAAAGATAAATACTGTATGATCTTATGTACATGTGAAATCTAAGAAAAAAAAAATCTCCTAGAGTCAGAGTAGATTAGTAGTTGCTGGGGGCAGTGGTTTGGGGGAAATGAGTGAAAGTGGTCAGTGGGTATATACTTGCAGTTATAAGATGAATAGGTTCTGGGAATTTAGTATGTAATATACAGTATAGGGGCTATAGGTAACTGTAGAGTGTTATATATTTGAAGGCTGCTAAGAGTAGATCTTGGAGTTCTCAGCGCGCACACAAATAATGGTAACTATATAATATGATAGATGTGTTAAGAAACCTTATTGTAATAGCCACTTTCTAATATATACATATATCAAATCATCATGATGTGCGCCTGAAACTTATAAAATGATGTTTGACAGTTATATCTCAATAATACTGAAGAAAAGAAATGCTTGAATCCCAAATAAAATCTCAGTACTGTTTATGTTTTCTTGCTACCACAGGTTTTGATCACAAATATGCCAGAGGGTGTATACACAGTTTTGGCGCATTTACCTGGCATAATGTCCATATTTATTTAAAAATGATGCTTGTTTTTTTCTTTCCATTCCTGATTAGTCTTGTGTGAGAATTCAGAACAATTTCAACGGCATAAACCTCTTCTATTCCAGTTATTTCATGCCAACTTTATAGCATAAAACAATTGCTAATCATTTTATTCACATATTCAGCATTTACATATTCATTTTTTTCATATAGTCAAAATACTCATGTTAGGAATTTATTGTGTATATTGTTACTTTGTAGGAGATACTTGATAGATAAGACTATCTATCTGAGATTATCTTTAAGTATACCATAATCAAAGAATTTGAATTTAAGTAGGAGAATTTAGTCATATAAACAATAAACTATAAAAAAGAAGTGTCATAAGAATTTTAGGAATGTTCTAGAGAAGTTCAGTAGAGAGAGATTACCTCAATTTGCTGGGATGAAGGACTTAATGGAGTCAGTGACATTTGAGCTGAAAATCTGAGATATTTTCCTTATGCATGAATACTCAATTATATTTTAAATAAACAATAAATAACAAGTACACCTCTCCATTTGCACTGAAGTCAGCTCTGGGCTGAGTGAATAAGTTTTAAGATTAAAAAAACAAACTTTATTATTGCTTTGTACAGAAGGCAAAACATACACAACTGAGTTAGGAGACCAGAATTTCACTCATTGTGTACCTAGGCAAGTCAGAATCCTCTAGATACCATTCTTCAGCTATAAATTAAGAGTCTTAGACAAGACAGTTTTCCACCTCCATTATGCTCGAAGTGGAGACTTCCCATTAGAGGAAGCATGACATTTCAGGCAGAAAGGAAAAGGGAGTGTGTTTCTAAAGACATGGAAACAGGAATGTGTAGTTATCTGGAGCATAGTGAGCAAACCATTCTGTCCTTAGTCTTGGCTGTAGACACGTTCACCCCCAGAGCTATTGCTCTCCAAAATAACTTTCCAATTATAAATCAAGAGCACTGCCTCTTCTTATTCTCCTCACTTCTACACATGATCCTATTTCAGTCTGCATCTTCAGACAATTACAAGCCTCCAATCCAAACATTCTAGGGGTGTTTAACAACTTCAAGATATGATAAGAAGCAATAGCCCAAAGTAAACGAAGGATTCTAGAGCTGAAGCCCATGAAATCAGTTCATGTTGGTGCTAACATGAGACTTCACACACGCTCCAGCTCAGTTCGTCTTTGGTGACTGTTGGGGTCAAGTTCATCAGCTAAGGGTATATGGCCCTGACCAAGAAATCAGAAGACCTATATTTATAGCTCCTCTAGTTCTGCCCTTAACCACAGATTGCCCTTCAGTAAGTCATTTGCTCTCACTGAGATTCAGATTCTCCACATTTCACTTGACAATGCTATTAATCTCTTTTCTGCATATTTCGGATATAACAATTTAATATATGTGAGGACTTTTTGGAAAAATACAAAGTGTTGAGCAAATGTAAAGTGTCATTTGATTGAAAAACTTTCCACATATGCTCACATATATTTAAGGCTTATGGTAGTCACTAGATTTTCTTTTAAACATAGTAATAGATTTCCTGATGTTATTGCAATACTCTTCCCAAAACATTTTGCATTACTACTTGCTCTTATTAGATGAAGTCTTCTGCCCACCCACCAGTGGTTAGTGGGAAGAGTGGAAGTAGAGGTTGTAAAAGTATATAATAATGTGACAGAAATATGCAGGTAGAAATGAATGTTTAAATAACAGTATTTTGGGCTGAGTACTATAAAATGCTAGATCTAAGATTAGCCATTGACTTAATATCAATCTATGAAAAATATTTATTTACTTTCTCAAATGTGGTAATAGTTTTTTTTTTTTTTTCTGTAACATCCTGAAATAATAATGTGGTGTGCTTTTATCAACAAGTGGCAACATAAATAGGTAATAAAAACTCACTTCCCAAATGTAAATAGTAAGCTTCCAGATATCATTTTATCAACATCTCTATAGTTGTGTTTATAATTGTCTTTGGCCATTTAAATTTCATAATAATATCATCACATTTCTCATTGCAATTTCATGTATACAAACTGTTTTGTAGCCAGAGTAGTTAATTTTATGTGTGTATATATACATGTGAGATATATATATACACATATATATATATATATATGTGTGTATATATGTTTGTGTATATACACATACACACACACACATATATATATATATACACACACACACACATTCATATGAAATACATGTGAAACAATTTTCACTTAAAGTATTCATATGTATACATATACATATATGCATGTAACATTTCTGATAGTTGGTCATTTATTATATATAAAAATGGAAATATGATTCAGTCTAATAGATAACAGTGCTTTATTTCAGATCCAAATTATATGACATGATGACTTAGATTAAACTGTTAGAGTGTATTTATATAAATAAATATAGAGAATATTTAGGTAGAAAGTTTTGCTCTGACTTTTGTGTTTAAGGGACAACAAATATTTAATAATAAATAATCAGTTTAACATAACTAACATCTGAAGATTTATACCATCTCTAAGAAATATACTTCTATAAAAATATGTGAAAACTATATAGCAGGCTCAAGATATCCACTTAATTGAAACCATTAATTGTATCAATCTTGTTGACTACAAACTTTCAGAATTTCTATGCAATTCAGCCTATCTGGACAACTGTAAAAAACTGAATTCTTTATAAATTCTGCATATAAAGGAAACTATTCTTGTGAGGCATTGCCTGTCAGAACGAGGAGATGCATGTGAGGTTGTAGAGTTACTTACGGTTCACAAATATGGGACTGAAGCGTGATTATCTTAAAAATGGGACCAAGATCAAGATG
Organism: Okapia johnstoni; assembly: GCA_024291935.2. Taxonomy (NCBI): domain Eukaryota; kingdom Metazoa; phylum Chordata; class Mammalia; order Artiodactyla; family Giraffidae; genus Okapia; species Okapia johnstoni. The sequence goes on along the minus strand of CM044312.1, from coordinate 70,701,962 downwards.
GTGCTTGAGGCCCCATGGAGCACTTATAGAAGATCTCACACAAGCCTTGGTGATCTGTTCATCATCTTTTCAAAGACAACTAGTTTTGTTCTGTGTGATTATGACTAGGCTGCCTCCAAACATGTTTCCTTTCAACAAAAATGGAAGCATTTAAAAGGTCACCTTTGAATCAATACCTATGCCAATCTATCTTGCTCCTGGAGAACATCTCAAAATGCATTTCCACCAATGATAACTCGGTACTTTCTTCATTATTATTTTTTTTAAACAAAGGGGACATGTTTTCAGGAATATAAACAGAAAGAAGAAATATCCACAGATTTTACTAAGTAGTCAAACCTGGTAGAAACAACACTGCAGGACTGAGGCCAGATGCATCGTGAGACTTGGCACCACACCTCTTCTTCCTGTGGGAGTGCCCCTGGGGCCACTGCCTTTCATTTTCTGGGCATAGATCAGATACACATAGGAGGAAGCAATGTGTCAGAGTAGATGAAATTAAAACTTCAGATTTATTCCAGATCCAAACACTGGGGCTTCCCAGGTGGTTCAGTTGTAAAGAATCTGCCTGCCAATGCCAGAGACAAGAGTTCAATCCCTGGCCTGGGAGAATCCCACATGCCACAGAGAAACTAAGCCTGTGCACCACAACTGTTGAGCCTGTGCTCTGGAGCTCAGGAGCTGCAACTACTGAACTCACGTGCCGCAACTACTGAAGCCTGCATGCCTTAGTGCCTGTCCTCTGCAACAAGAGAAGCCACCGAAATGAGAAGCCTGTGTACTGCAACTAGAGAGTAGCCCCCACTTGCTGCAACTAGAGAAAAGCCTATGTAGTACCAAAGACTCAGCACAACCAAAAAAATAAATGAATAAATAAAATTATTTTAAAAAAGGAAATTGTTTACATGAGCAAAATTAGATGCTAGTCAAGGCTGAACCATCCAAGTAATATAGTATTCCCCTTCCACAGTAAAATGAAGCTTCCACATATTACTACTCCAAAAAATAGTAATTTTAAATCGTATCTCTGCCACTTAATAGCTATGTGATTTGAGGCAAAGGAATTAACTCTCTGAGCTTGGTTTACTGGTCTGTAGAAATGCCTATGTAATAGAACTGTTGAGTGTCTTAACCAATGTGTATAACACATAGGACAGTGTCTAGAACATATAGGAGCTTAATAAGTAGCTATAATGATATAATCTAACTTATATTTGGATTGTTTAGTCTGATTTGCTCACAAAGGTCCATATAGACAAACTATTGTTTTTCCAGTAGTCATGTGTGGATGTTAGAGTTAGACCATAAAGAACGCTGAACACAGAAGAATGCTTTTGAGCTGTGGTATTAGAGAAGACTCTTGAAAGTCCCTTGGAGTGCAAGATCAAACCAGTCAATCATAAAGGATATCAGTCCTGAATATTCATTAGAAGGACTGATGCTGAAGCTAAAACTCCAATACTTTGGCCACCTGATGTGAAGAACTGACTCATTAGAAAAGACCTGATGCTGGTAAAGATTGAAGGCAGGAGGAGAAGGGGTGACAGAGGATGAGATGGCTGGATAGCATCACTGACTCTATGGACATGAGTTTGAGCAAACTCTGGGAGATGGTGAAGGTTAGGGAAGCCTGGCATGCTGCAGTCCATGGGGTCACAAAGAGTCGGACATGACCGAGCGACTGAACAACAACATAATGACATAATCTAACTTATCTTTGGATTGTTTAGTCTGATTTTCTAGAGTTAGAGACACAGTTTTAATGAAAGCAGGTATTATTTTATTTCTATAAGTACAAGTTTTCCTTCCATCAGTAACATGTTATGACAGAGATCTCCAAGTTACTTACTTATTTGAAGGACGGTTACTTTTACCTCAACTGACTTTCCTGTTGAAATCAGTTCTAATAGGCAACTCAGTAGCATTTTCAGGGTGACCTCAAACATTTTGCATTGTCATCATAAACATATTTCTTCCATTTATGAGAAAAATTAGGATAGTGTGGATAGTAATATGGGAAATTTCTAAGTGATTAACTATAATGTGATCATTACAATAAAGCAATTAAAAATGTTTATGTAGTCAAGGTATATCATAATTGCAAGAATGACTGTTAATAGATGGGTATGCACAGATTTTGCTACCTTATAAAGCCTGAGTTGTCACCTTTTTAGGAAAAAGGACAAGTCTGAGTTCTGGAATGCACTTTGTCATTTGTTACATCTAAAATCACTTCTCCTTCCCCTTCTTTGTGTGAAGTAGCTAAGACACCTTCCTTACCATGTTCTCCAAACTTTTTTTCTTAATGTAACCAAGTTTTTAAATATGATACACACTTGCTATCTCCAGGGGATCTTCCCTATCCAGGAATCAAACTCAGCTCTCCTGCACTGCAGGCAAATTCTTTACTGACTGAGCCACCAAGCATCTTTTGCTCTATTGAGGCAACTCTAGGTGGGTTCCTGAATGACTCCTAGATGAGGACCAGTCACTAGAAAGACCAAACCATGACTAAAAGCTGCTAATTTTCAACCCCAACCCCACAAATCTCTTGAGAGGGGAAAGGAACTATAAATACCCTTTTTAAAGATATGATAACTATTAGCTAGTCCATTTAAGTGACATGTTAAAAAAAAATACAATACAAATTACATAGGTTACTTAAACACAATTGAGAATTCTAAAACTAACCCCTCCCCAAGCATGGCTTGACTAATGATACTAAGTAATTCTTCTGCAGTTTTTCTACCTTTCTCTGTATCACAGCATCACCTGCAAGCTAGGTCTCCTCAAAGTGGATATAAATGTTTGCTGCAAGCTGGATTACATAGCTTCCTTTTTTAGTACAGTAATGGGATTTCCCATAACAGATGAATAAACTGCTTGTGTGCTAAGTCACTTCAGTTGTATCCAACTCTTTGCAACCCTGTGTACTGTAGCCCACAGAGGTGCCTCTGTCCTCAGAATTCTCCAGGCACGAATACTGGAGTGAGTTGCCCTGCCTTTCTCCAAGGGATCTTCCCAACCCAGTGATCGGAACTGCGTATCTTATGTCTCCTGCATTGGCAAGCAGGTTAGTTACCACTGGGGCTTTCCTGATAGCTCATTTGGTAAAGAATCCACCTGCAATGCAGGAGACCCCGGTTCGATTCCTGGATCGGGAAGATCCCCTGGAGAAGGGATAGGCTACCCACTCCAGTATTCTTGGGCTTCCCTTGTGACTTAGCTGGTAAAGAATCTGCCTGCAGTGTGGGAGACCTAGGTTCAATCCCTGGGTTAGGAAGATCCCCTGGAGAAGGGATAGGCTACCCACTCCATTATTCTGGCCTGGAGAATCCCAGGGACGGAGGAGCCTGGTAGGCTGCCGTCTATGGGGTCACACAGAGTCGGACATGACTGAAGTGACTTAGCAGCAGCAGCAGTGTAGTCCATAGGGTCACAAGAGTCGGACACGACTGAGCGACTTACACTTTCACTTTTTTTTTTTTTTCACCACTAATGCCATCCTGGGAAGCCCAATGGATAAATTGCTTCACTCTAATTGGACTATCCTTAATCAACTGTTGCCACCAGGAGATTACCATTTACTAGTTAATGTATTAGACTTACATAGAGCAATGTCATACATTTTGAGTGTCAAAAAAATTTAATGGTATATGCAATATATATATATACGGTTAAAATTTCCTCCTCTATCCCTTATAGATTTTAGGACCATCTTACCCTCCTATACACTGTGCTCTTACAAACTTTTACAAACCAACCACAAATTCCCACTGCTATTCACAGAAATTACCTAGAGCCCACAATTTTTGGATGGGCGATTTGTACTTGCTCTGCCACTTGACTTGATTTCAAACACTGCCATTGAACTTGCTTTGGTCCCTTTGGATTTGTTACTTGTATGTGCCATGCCCAGCATTTGAATCTTGCTTCTTCCAGTAGATTTTGGCTTTGTGTTCCACTTTGGCTCAGGGCACCCCAGATGGGTTAGTCCTGAGGTACCCCCACCTTCTATAGTTTTTCAAATACAAGTAATCTGTGCCTACTTCAGCAATACGTGAACCGTGAACTTCCAGATGTTCAAGCTGGTTTTAGAAAAGGCAGAGGAACCAGAGATCAAATTGCCAACATCCTCTGCATCATCGAAAAAACAAGAGAGTTCCAGAAAAACATCTATTTCTGCTTTATTGACAGTGCCAAAGCCTTTGACTGTGTGGATCACAATAAACTGTGGAAAATTCTGAAAGAGATGGGAATACCAGACCGTCTGACCTGTCTCTTGAGAAACCTGTATGCAGGTCAGGAAGCAACAGTCAGAACTGGACATGGAACAACAGACTGGTTCCAAATAGGAAAAGGAGTACATCAAGGCTGTATATTGTCAACCTGCTTATTCAACTTATATGCAGAGTACATCATGAAAAACGCTGGGCTGGAAGAAACACAAGCTGGAATCAAGATTGCCAGGAGAAGTATCAATAACCTCAGATATGCAGATGACACCACCCTTATGGCAGAAAGTGAAGAAGAACTAAAGAGCCACTTGATGAAAGTGAAAGAGGAGAGTGAAAAAGTTGGCTTAAAGCTCAACATTCAGAAAACTAAGATCATGGCATCTGGTCCCATCACTTTATTGGAAATAGATGGGGAAACAGTGGAAACAGTGTCAGACTTTATTTTTTTGGGCTCCAGAATCACTGCAGATGGTGATTGCAGCCATAAAATTAAAAGATGCTTACTCTTTGGAAGGAAGGTTATGGCCAACCTAGATAGCATATTTAAAAGCAGAGACATTACTTTGCCAACAAAAGTCCCTCTAGTCAAGGCTATGGTTTTTCCAGTGGTCATGTATGGATGTGAGAGTTGGACGGTGAAGAAAGCTGAGCGCCACAGAATTGATGCTTTTGAACTGTGGTGTTGGAGAAGACTCTTGAGAGTCCCTTGGACTGCAAGGAGATCCAATCAATCCATCCTAAAGGAGATCAATCCTGGGTGGACTGATGTTGAAGCTGAAACTCCAATACTTTGGCCACCTCATGCGAAGAGTTGACTCATTGGAAAAGACCCTAATGCTGGGTAGGATTGGGGGCAGGAGGAGAAGGGGACGACAGAGGATGAGATGGTTGGATGGCATCACTGACTCGATGGACATGGGTTTGGGTAGACTGCGGGAGTTGGTGATAGACAGGGAGGCCTGGCGTGCTGCAATTCATGGGGTCGCAAAGAGTCGGACACGACTGAGCGACTGAACTGAACTGAACTGAACCTCATTGTTAGCTGAGATGAATCATAGATGTACAGCTTTTAAAATAAGCATTTACAATATGGCAGCCACACACCCCTTTTTATCAACCAGAGCACCACACAGTTCCTTTGTAATATCTCATTTTAACCTTTACAACTTCTTATAAAGGTTGCTTTTACTGTCATGCTGGCCTACATGTTTTTATGTAATGTATTTCAGAGTTAAAAGAAAAATCTCTACTAAAAATCTGTAGCTACTTTCTTTATACTTTTTAGGTTTGCTTTTCTTCAAAGCAAACTGTCAAATCAAAGTGCTCAAAGCAAATAGGCCTTTTATTTCATTTACAGTGCAAACATAAATTTCCAGAAGCCAATTCTACTTGGCTTTTTGGAACATATTTTAAACTTTCATATAATCCACTTCAAGCTCGAGGGTTATGGGAAGTTACCCTCTTAGAGTCTCATGAAAGCCTGGAGATTTGTTTCTTAGGATAGCCTCCTCATAATTGTCTCCTTTGGAGGCTGACATGCAGTAGGAATATTACTTATGTATGTGACTCAGATTATCAATGCTGGAAATATAATTCAGATGCAAAGTGGTTGTAAAGAGGAACATTTTAACTAAGTAAGCAAGCATGAGATCCTGTAAAGTAATGCAAAAGCAAGACATCTGGCTTGACAACAGATCTTGTGGAATAGACTCAGAAGTTTTCATGACCTATATGCTTATGTAATGTGATTACTTAAAAAAAAAAAATCCTTGGTATGGTATACAGTAGTCTAGAGAACTTTGGAGAGTATGGTTGCAATGGAAATGTACCAAAATGAGACTGGGTAAAACTCTTATTTATCGGGGGGATCAACATTGTGAGATTCAGGTATTAACAGTTCTCTGTTTGTCCAACTTATTCCAGGACTAGATTTTAAAGTATCTAGAAGAAACGTGTACTTTGTATCTTTCTGGTTAACCTTCACAGTATTGTTTTTTTTTTGACTGAGATTTTGAAAGGTATACAACATCCCTAAATCCAAGATCATTCTCTCTGAGGTGTACCTGATGTACTAGTACCCTATTGCCAGTCAGTGAAAGTGAAAGTCACTCAGTCGTGTCTGACTGTTTGTGACCCCATAGACTATACAGTCCATGGAATTCTCCAGGTCAGAATACTGGGGTGGGTGGCTTTTCCCTTCTCCAGGGGATCTTCCCAACCGAGAGATCGAACCAGAGTCTCCTGCATTGCAGGCAGATTCTTTACCAACTCAGCTATCAGGAAAGCCAGTCAAGTGGAACATTAAACACTTTATCAACTGAGTGTCACATAGGGTTGATTCTCTTATGAAAACACAGATGCCAGAACAAGAGGTCTTCTAAGTTCTACTCGGAATGAAGTCAAGAGTAAAACTAGGGAGGGAAAAATCAAGATTCTCATCAGAAAATGATTTTTAGTTCATGGTAACAAACATGTAAATGGGTCCTTACGAATGGATTTAATGTCTAAATTGGCATCATTCTGTCTAGATGTATTATAAAAATGTTTCATAGGCCATAAGAAATTTACAATAAGATTTGCAATTTGATAAAATTCCAGTTAGTCTTTTTTTACCTTATGTGTCATCTCAATAACAAGATGTCAGCATCTTTCAGCCAGGATCACCAGGAATGCACCTATAGTTGAACAAAGGTGGGTTTACTGACTCATTGCAGTGAGGGAGGGCACACCCAGTAGGAAAGTGTGGGACACCTCAGGAGTGAGATTTAGGGTTTGGCTCTGTGTTAGGTGAGTATAAGGAGGACTCAAGGAAGTGGAACTTTTCTCTGGACTGAGTGCTGTGAGGAAGCCAGATGCTCTTCTGACTGGTTATCTAAATAACCGTTATCTGAATGTGAAAGGACGAAGCGGGGCTCATGCTGTCATTGGGAAAGACACAGCAGAAGGTAGTCGTATTATTTCTCCATTGATTCATCATAGTCCAGAGTGGCCTTGTCTGAAGTTGGTGTTCTGTGAAATTGTTGATGTTTACAGGAGAACTCCAGGGCCCAAGTGTGAGTGCCATCTGTCAGCTTTCCTCTTTATTAAAGTCCAGGAGTTTTGTCAGTCTAGGCCTCCAAAAGAGGAAGCCTATTTTTCTAGGACAGAATGGTACTAAAATTATTTAAAGTTTGTTAGCAATTATTTATAGAAAATGAGAGGAGAAACCTTTTTCTTGGATTAGTAGAGGTTTAAATGATCCATGGATATTAAAAGGGCACATAAAATTTGAAAACCACAATGCTTTTCTTAGAAACCTCATCTTACAAGTTGTACCAAAGGTGAATTCTTTCTACCTAACTCGTTTTATTTAACAGTTGGATAATGTCCAAATCAAAGAAGAAAGCGATAACCCCACTGTTTACAGTACTATTAAAACAATGTCTCCAGCACCATGTCTGGTTCTGTTCAACACTACATTTTAAGAATAAAGATATGATAACAGTCCTGGAGTATCTGAAGATCTGTCTTGTAGATTAGCCTTTAAGCTTATTCTATTCTGCTCCCAAAATCAGTATTATTAGTTTTATGTAACAGGGAACAAAGATATCTGTTTAACAAAAAAAAGAAGAAATGTCTTATAATTAAAAGCCATCCAGAAATGGAATGCTTAATTATATAGTGAACATAAAACACTGGAGTGCTAGAAACAGAGGCTGAATGAACACTGGAAAAGCAAAGCTAACTGGAGTGTGTGGAATAAAAGTTTAGATTACCTTTCTGACTCCAAAGACAAAAAGTCAATAAGCCTGAGAAAGAAGTTGAAAAGTCAACAGATTACCATGAGCTAGAGCAAGTTAAAGGCATTGTGTGAGTCAGCGTTCTCCAGAGAACCCAATCCTGGTTGAGGAGAAAAAAAAAAGAAGCTCAAAAGATTGAGCAATCTAGGTTCACCAGTTCCTAAAGTCAGACCTTTGAAAGGTGTCCTCTATTGGGCATAAAATTAAATGAATTTGATGCCTGGGCAGAAACTCTGCTTTTTTTTTTTAATACTTTGAGTCTAGGCAATAATAATAAGATTTATGAATTATTTAACCATGATTGCTGCACGATGTTGAGTGCTAGGCAAAAGTGTGCAGCATCTCATTTTCTGTCTTTGCAACAATCCTTTGTGGAAGGTGCTATTATTTATTATCCCTGTTTTGTTTTGTTTTGTTTTTTTAATAAATTTATTTATTTTAGTTGGGGGTATTTATTATCCCTGTTTTATAGATGTTATTACATGCTCAGAGTTACACAGCTGCCATGTGGCAGGGCCCAAATTTGAACCCATGTTTGTCTGAGTCCCTGGGTCAAGCTTTTATTCTAGGTTATACTGCTTCTGGATAGAAGGAGAGAAATGAGGCCCTACAACAACTGGCATGATGAAGGACTGTTCTTTTGAAAGGGTGTAGGGGGCCACAGCTGTTGATAACATTCATAATCAAGGATAATCAAATGTTTGATTTTCTAAGCTTAAAGGAAGGCCAAGATCACATGAAGCCATAATTGCAAATCTTTAGCATGAATAGAAAATATAATTATACTTTCAGGCTTATATATCTTTAAATTTTTATTTAATTCAGAGCTTTATATTTTGATATTACTAGGCGAACTGTGTGGGAGTGGTTCTCACACATTCAATTATTTTAAAATCTTGTATGTAACCCAGTGATCTCAAGGAAAATTTGTACTGGAAGTAATTGTAGTAGTGGTGGTGATGGTAATAATAGTAATAGTTGTAAAAGTAATAGAAGGAGTATTATTAGAAGTACTATTATGAGAAGTATTGATAGTAGTAGAAATCAGTAGCAGACAACCATGAAGTATTTGTTCAAAATACTATGAAGTCCTATGCCAAAAAAACTTTTGCATGTTCATCTCATTAAAGGTTCAGAATATTTGCACAAAGTTGGTCATACCATTTTCTTAAAACACAAATACTAAATGTTAAATATGGGCTCAGAGAATTAAGGGAACTTGCTCAGCTAACATATCTTGCTGACTTGAGAACCTTTTATGAAAACTTTGGATGTCCAGACTTTTTATTTGGATAATTTGAATAGGGCAATAAGATGTGTGTTGGAGAAAATGTTCAAAACATCATTGAAATGTGGGGATTTAATTTTAGAATAGAAGCCTATATTTTAGGGAGCAGCTCTACTTCAGACTGAATGTTGTACTGATACCATAAAGTTAATGCCTTTGAGTTTTTTCCTTTGGGAGACAGTTACTGTGAACATTCATACAAATAAAATAATAACCTAAATTTTAAATATATCCGTGAGCCTTATGTTGACTAAATTTAATGGAATGTAGTAAATAGCAATATGTTCTACACAAAGCCACTTTAAAGCTTGGTCTGTTTCATTTTGTGGCTGTTAACTAGTTTAACAGTGAACAAAATACTCTTATCATTTACTTGACCATCAATGCCATTAAATAGTGTTTTAGCAATTTACTGCTGGTTAATGATCCAGGGCATCATAATAGCTCTTCAGGTCTGTCAGGTAAACAGAATTTGCTTAAACTAGTGTTGCTTGAGAGTAAGATTGCTCAGCATGACCTAATTTAGCATAAGATGGTAAAGACTTATACTTTCAACTTAACCTCAATTGTACTCCAAAGGAATACCACGTTGGATCCCTGCCCTCTAGGAGCCTAGTCTAAGAGAGATGCTAAGACAATAAATAAGCAGGCGGGGTTTTAAGTGGCAACATAAGTAATGCCAACAGCTGGGATACTAGCTTATGAAATTAACATACAGAAACAGTGTTCAGGTCATTATTTCTTTCATTAACATATGTTTATAGAGTACAGTTTGTGTTCAGTGAGCAGCTGTACAACATGTCCTCAGGACATATCGCACTCCTCAAACTTTATTGTGCATCTGAATTACCTGAAGATCTTGTTAAAATGAAGATTCTGAGTCAATATATCTGGAGTGAGCTTGAGAGTTTGCAATTGTAATGAGCCTTTGGGTGATGCTGATGCTATTGGTCTTTAGATCGTGCTTCGGGTTCAAGAGCCTAAGTTATTTTAATAAAATCTCCTTAGCATTTCTTATTAAAATCTGTGATATCTTATTTAAACATAAGCATGGATATTTGTAGAGATTGTAGTTATATATAAATGTAGTGCCACCTTAAAAATGATAAACTCTTGGACTTCCCTGGTGGTCCAATGGTTAAGACTCCGCGCTTCCGCTTGAGGGGGCATGGGTCCCATCCTTGGTCAGGGAAGTTCCACATTCCCCATGGCATGGCCAAAAAAAAAAAAAAGATAAACTATCAGGTAAAAACTTCTTTCCATTTGCCTGAAAACTTTTGGCTGTTCCCATCTAAAAAGACCATTTTTAATGGCTAGGTGGTGGTGGAGTATCTCCTTTCAGTCAATGTCCTAACTACTGTCTAAAACTATCCATCTTAGGGCATGAGGCAATCACAAATTCCTGACACAGATACCAGTCTTTTAGAAATTACACTGAGATCACCAATTCATTTTGTTGAACAGCTGTCTATCAATAATAATTTTTAGTCACTAACAGTTTAGGCCAAATTGGAGTCAATGACCTTTGGGTGAGAAGTTTCATATTCCATTTCAAGTCCCTGGAGCCATTAAAGGTTCCTGTTGGAAGAGTTATAATTCATGAATATCAGCATACTGCCTCCAGCCCAAAGCACAGTGACTGTTTCTTGAAACTTACAGTCACATGTAGTCTATTGTTTGCTCATGACATGAATGTAAGAAAATGGTATAAGGACTTGCTTTGGATTACTTTTTCTTCTAAGCAGTGCTTCAATTGATTAGTATAAAATATGCACAGACATTTAAACTAAAATGTTCCTGGTCCATGTTCATCAGTAGTCATTTTTACAATGGGACTTCCAAATATGAAATTAGCTTTCTTTTCTGGGACCAAGAGGATTGTTGGGGAAGATTAGAGACATTTGAACCACTGTAGAAGAAAAATTTTTATGTGTTCTCCTCTTGTTATCACCATAACAGAGACATGAAGTAATGGGGAAGAGATGATAAGCTGGTCCTGTGATATTGTTTTCCCTTAGTGTTCATTCCTGTGAGGTAATCATCTAAATTAATAAGGATTTGGCCTTTTATACAGAGGAGAGAACCTGATCCAAATGGCCCTGTAAAAAGGAAATTGCTGAATGAAGTCATTATTATAATTAGTATTTATGCCCCGGTATTAACAGTATACCTTTTTGAAATATGACGTTCACTACATTCCAGCCCACCACACTGAGCCATAGTTGTAGCCTGAGTGCCAATTTCAATTGTCCTTTTAATATCAATTTAGACAGATCTACTAATAGAGTTGTGTTATTAGATAAATGCCTCTGATAACAGAAAAAAAAAATGTCATTACGGGGCTGGATTGAATAACTCTTCACTGTGATGAACAGTAAACTATCAAAGCTCATTCATTCATGAGGCCTACCTATCTATTCAGAGTTCCTTTTCTTGTCTGTGTTCGTATAAGCAGTATCATTCTTTAGCTAGTAGAAACTGTTCAGTGAAGCTGTCTATCCTCTTCCTAAATGATTTTTTTCTATATGTGGATCAAATTCCATTCCACTGACCTCCCCAAACCTTCAGATACTGTAGTGTTGAATTCTTAAATTCTGAAATTTTAAGATTGTCAGTTTTGGCTTGGGAAATCATTTTGATTCACTGCGGTTTCTGCATGAATAATTCAGTTATAACGATACCCAATATCTGTCAGTAAACACACACACACACACACACACACACACACACACATTCCTTTCATCCAGTCTCCAAACCATCTCCCATGTTTCTTGTCCTCCTCCAAATCTATTTCCACACAGCACCAAGGATGAATAACCTTTAGAACCTTAAATAAAATCACATTTCCCCTCTGTAAAACCTTAACAAATCCCTTGACTTGACTGACAAGGCCCTGTAGGATCTGCTTCCTGTCTTCCTAGTTGAATCCTGCCCCTCTCCTCCACACTTATTATTACAAGAAGCTCTTTCTACCCTGTCAACTTTATTCTTGTTATTCTTCAACCTATAACCCTCTTCCGGAAAAGGCAATAGCACCCCACTACAGTACTCTTGCCTGGAAAATCCCATGGACAGAGGAGCCTGGTAGGCTACAGTCCATTGGGTCGCTACGAGTCGGACACGACTGAGCGACTTCACGTTCACTTTTCACTTTCATGCACTGTAGAAGGAAATGGCAATCCACTCCAGTGTTCTTGCCTGGAGAATCCCAGGGACAGCGGAGCCTGTTGGGCTGCCATCTGTGGGGTCGCAGAGTCAGACACGACTGAAGTGACTTAGCAGCAGCAGCAGCAGCATAACCCTCTTCTCTTGGCTTTTCATATGATAGGCACATTCTTACCCTTCTGATCTCAGTTTAAATAGTACCTTCTCAGACCTTTTCTGCCCATCCTACCTAAAGTAGGTTGCTCTGTTGCCCTTTCTTAATCACTCTGGCATGTTCTTTATTCATTTCATTTATCTGATTAATTTTTAAAGTCTTTTCTCCTCTGGACTCCCTGAGGACAAGTGCTTTATCTGCATTGCTTATTTGCTGGGCACATATTAAAGGCTTCCTTTGTGGCTCAGCTGATAAAAAATCCACCTGCAATGTGGGAGACCTGGGTTCAATCCCTGGGTTGAGAAGATCCCCTGGAGAAAGCAACGGCTACTCACTCCGGTATTCTGGCCTGGAGAATACCATGGACTGTATAGTTCATGGGGTCACAAAGAGTCGGACAAGACTGAGCGACTTTCACTCAGTTTCACTTATAACTGTGTATTGGGGACCGATTATTCCATAGACTAGCAGTGGACAATCTGCATCCAGTGGGCCAAATACACTGCAACATCTACTTTTGTACTGTTTGCAAAGTAAGAATAGTTTTTCTTTTAAATCATATAAAAATCAAAAGAATAATATTTGTGTCACATGAAAATCATATGGTATTGAAATTTTAGTATCCATAAATAATATTTTATTGGAGCACAGCCCCACCTGTTTACTTGTGTTCTGTCTGTAGCTACTTGCATGCTACAACTGCAGAATTGAGTAATTATGACAGAAACCACATGCCCAAAAAAAGCCTAAAATATTTATTCTTTGGTTCTTTATAAAAATATTTTGCTAATCCCTAACATAGATAGGTTTCATATCAGAAAATTAATAATAAAAAACACCTTGAGTCAGTTGAGTCAGTTCTAATGTGGTAGATTTACCTAGAAACTATTATTCAGAGTGAAGTAAGTCACAAATAGAAAGATAAATCTCATATTCTAATGCATATGTATGGAATCTAGAAAAATGGTACTGAAGAATTTATTTACAGGGCAGCAATGGAGAGACAGAGAGAATAGACTTACGGACATGGGGAAAGGGGAGGAGAGCGTGAGATATATGGAAAGAGTAACATGGAAACTTACATTACCATATATAAAATAGATAGCCAATGGAAATTTGCTGTATGACTCAGGAAACTCAAACAGGGGCTCTGTATCAACCTAGAGGGATGGGATGGGGAGGGAGGTGGGAGGGAGGTTCAAAGGGGAGGGAATATATGTATACCTATGGCTGATTCATATTGAGATTTGACAGAAAACAACAAAATTCTGTAAAGCAATTATCCTTCAATAAAAAATAAATAAAAATAAAAAGCCCCTATGTTTGGCAGATTTTTATAAAGACTATTTGCAAGAATAAAGAATGATAGGAGATCCTAAAATAGTCTACTTGAATCCTTCTTATGCTGGCCTGACTTTTAAAATAAATCTAACTCGATTGGTCTACTTCCCATTGAGGCAGTCCTCCAAAGCCGTGGTTCTCAGATAGTAACATATATCAGGATGACCTAGAGTGATCCATGCCCAGAGATTCTAATTAGGAGATGAGGGGTAGGGCCTGGAAATTTGCATTTCTAATAAAATTCGAAGTTAAATAGAGATCAGGGTTGCATCCTTCTTTACAGGATGTGAGTGTCCCATCAGTGTAAGAATTCATGTACTCAATATTGACCATGTGCCAGTTTTATTCTAGATGCTGGAAAACAAAGCTAAATAATGAATGACACCTTTTGAGAAGCCAAAGTTTTAGTGCTATGTAGACATTGAATAAATAATTACAATAAAATGTAAAAGCTGTAACAAGAGGTATAAACAAACTCTGGTATGGGCACCAATAAGCACCTGAATATTTGTAAAAACTTTCAAAAAAGGAAATTAAGACCTGAAGAATTTTATAATGTTTCAAGGGAAAAGAAATGCTTATTGTAGCACGGTCATGACAACCCACATTGTCTTCTAAAGAAATCCTGAGAATCAGGAGCAAATTTAGAGCTTCTATCCAAAATTTCTTATTTCCAGGGTAAAAAGGGGAGGTCATCATGAAAATACTAACGGTTCAATAGGCAAGTTGCTAATACTAGTTCCTACCTAAACATCATTTTGTTTCTTTGGTTTCGGCCTTTGAAACCTAACTGATTATCATTTTTGTCCCCACACCTATCACCTCCTTAAAGCCCAACGCTGCCATGTTACATCCCTTCCATAGACCTCTCATTGACCTTAAGACTTTTCTTCTTACAGCTTCTAATCCATTCTACTTGCCTGGCAGTCTGCTTCAAAATAATCTGACTGTCTTTTACAACCTTCCTGTCACATTTTGAAAATTAACCTAAAGCTTTAACAAAACGTTTTAGGCTCCATGTAATCTCTAACCTCAGGACCAACCCCCTCACCTTGTTGTTGGCACCAAGCACACTGTTCTTTTACTTCTTCTAAGGAACTATTCCTCCTCAAGATCCAGGGCTTTTGCAGAGGTATTCCTTTGGCCTAGAATGCTTTTCCAGTACATCTTGAACCTTTACCAGATTCTACTCACCTTTCTAATTTCAATTTAGACATCAGTACATTCTGACCCCACTGTCAGAAGCAAGAAATGACTAGTCCACTCTGGTTATCAGTGTGGAAAAAAGACCCTATTACTGTAGTAAATAGAGTGTGGGGAGAGAAGTTATTCATTACATTAAACCTGCCAGCAAGTATACCTGCAGCTAGTTTCATTTCATCAAAAGTAAAACTTTAATTTTCAAACCACATAGCCCTTGAGTTACTGGAATGGTTGAAGTATTTTACAACATAGATTATGTCATGAGTTAAATTGAGAAAGGGGAAACTTATCTAGCTAACTAATGAGCAGAAATTTTACAGTTAGCTTTTATAGGCAACTAGATTTGTTTGGGAGAAGAACACACATATAAACACACACATATTCTCATATATATCAACTTCCATATAGCTCAGTTATTTAACCTTAAGAGGAGTCCTTGGGACAAGTTTCAGAAACCATAAAGACATTTTACTTCTCATAGTTAGAAAAGTCACATTCATTTCTTAAAAATCTGTATTGGCCTGGAAATATTTTGGCCCGGATAGCAGGAGAGAGGACTGGGTTTTTAACCATATGCCATTTTTTTTTCTTAACAACCCTAACCTCAACTCAGTACTCAGAACACCACTAGTTGACATTTTTAGCCCGTGTCAGTTTCTAATTTTGTGTTTGTGTGATTATTTGACTAGTATCTGTCTCCTCAGTAGAAGATGAACTCAAAGAAGACGTGCTTGTATTTTTCATCATTGTGCCTTTAGATAATTTGTGCCTGGCACATAGCAGGTTCTTAGTAAATATTGGCTGAATAAATGACAGAATTCAACTTATGAGAGTTTCAAACCCCTGGTGACCTTTGAAGAGTTTTCCTAACTGAACCTCTTGTCCATCAAATGTCTGTTATGGTCATAGACCTTTGCCCACTCTTATCCATTATGGATGCCATTACCTGCTACCAGAAATTGACTACTTACTGAGTTTTATTTTTTTTAGAAGAACTAGAAGAGGAATTGAAACATTATGCAATCTAAACATGATAATTTTGACATCATGTGTGCTTGCTAACTTGCTTCAGTCATGTTTGACTCTTTGTGACCCAATGGACTATGGCCTGCCAAGCTCCTCTGTCCATGGGATTCTCCAGGCAAGAATACTGGAGTGGGTTACCATGCCCTTCTGCAGGGGATATTCCTGACCCAGGGATAAAATGCAGGTCTCCTGCACTGTAGGCAGATTCTTTACCATCAAGGCCACCAGAGAAGCCCTTTGACATCACAAATCAGTGTAAAAATGTTAACTGGGATGCTTTCTTGTTTATACCTTCATCAAAATATACCTTCCCCAAAATCTAGTGTGGATTTTACACTTCTACAGCTTTGCATTTCAAACCAGCACCATTTCAAGTCCTGAACAGCCAGATGTAACTAATAGCTCCCATATTGGATAGTGTAGCTTAATTCATTAATAGCTCTTAGGTGATGACAGATGAGTGCACATGCATGGCTTTGGGCCAGAGTGTCACTCAGGAATAATATTGGAACTTCATGAAAAGGCACATTCCAGTCTTCATCTCCATCCTACTCTTCTCATTTTTTTTTTCCTTTTTCAACCTTTTCCTCCAATTCTCTCTTATCCCCTTCCTCTTCTTATTTTTCTTCTTACTTTCCATTTTTTTTCTGCATATTTCTCCCTCTACTTTTCCTTCATTAATGCAAGAATTTCTTTGCAATAAACTTTTTTGTTTCTGATACTTTCAAATTTATTACACAATAAGGACGATGTGAAACACAAATTTATAATGTAAAAATTTGAGGCTTGTGGAAGGTGTACCTCAATAAAAAATACATCTTCAAAGGAATTAGTGGTTGATTTCTGGACTTTATTAACTGCCAATAGTTCTGACATAATTATCTTTGTCACAGGTTGATTTTCATAGATAGTGGCTATGTTGATTCAGGAAAAAAATATGCATTATCAAGACCTGTTACAATTACACAGACAAAGCCTTATAGTTAAATGTCAGCAGTTCTTATTTTCTTTGGTCTTTTGGGTTGATCATTGTTTCCCTGGCTTATAAGTTGGTTCTACTTAAGTCTAAATTGTTGCTTACTTTATAGTTTAACAGCTAAGATTTACATTTGTCTCTCACAGATCACAATGAAAATTTTGACTTTTTTCCTATGTTTTTATTTAATTTTTTAAATTAATATAAAGTTGAAGTAATTCATGTATGGCCTTCTACAAAGTAATCACAGTTCACATCCTGTCGGGGATATAGTTAAGGGCTTTCTGATTCTACTGCAGGGGTGGACTCAAGTGAAAGGCTTGGAACAAAAATAGAAATACTCTGTAACTACAGCCATTTTCCCAGAAGGGGATGTGCAAAGAAATATAAAGAGAAAGTAATATGACAGTTCTCCACGTTTGTATCAAGAAAGCAAAAGAGTCCAGGCCTTCAAGTAATTGAAATTGTTGGCTACAATTTATTGTCATTCTCTCCTCATTGTCAGCTCAGGGCTTTCTGATATGAAAATGTTTTTCATTTTCTCAGCCATGTCTGACTTTTTGCGACCCCATGGACTGCGGCCTGCCAGGCTTCCCTCACCATTTCCCAGAGCTTGCTCAAACTCATATCCATCGAGTTGGTGATGCCAGCCACCCATCTCATCCTCTGTCATCCCCTTCTCCTCCTGCCTTCAATCTTTCCCAGCATCAGGGTCTTTTCCAGTGAGTCAGTTCTTTGCATCAGGTGGCCAAAGTGTTGGAGTTTCAGCTTCAACATCAGTCCTTACAATGGATATTCAGGGTTGATTTACTGTAGTATTGACTGGTTTGACCTCCTAGGAGTCCAAAGGACTCTCAAGAGTCTTCTCCAACCCTGCAGTTCATAAGCATTAATTCTTCAGTGCTGAGCCTTCTTTATGATCCAATTCTCACATCCATACATGACTACGGGGAAAAAAAAAAACATATCTTTTACTAGGCGGACCACTGTCAACAAAGTAATGTCTCTGCTTTTGAATACACCATCTAGGTTTGTCATGGCTTTTCTTCCAAGGAACAAGTGTCTTTTCATTTCATGGCTGTAGTCACCATCTGCAGTGATTTTGGATCCCAAGAAAATAAAGTCTGTCACTGATGCCATTGTTTCCCCATCTATTTGCCATGAGATGATGGAACTAGATGCCATGATCTTTGTTTTTTGAAAATTGAGTTTAAAGCCAGCTTTTCCACTCTCCTCCTTCACCTTCACAAGAGGATCTTTAATTTCTCTTTATTTTCTGCCATAAGGTTGGTATCATCTGCATATAAGAGGTTACTGATATTTCTCCCTGCCGTCTTGCTTCCAGCTTGTGCTTCACCCATGCCAGCATTTCTCATGATGTACTCTGCATATAAGTTAAATAAGCAGAGGTCTATATACAGCCTTGACATACTCCTTTCCCAATTTTGAAGCAATCCATTGTTCCATGTTCTGTTCTAACTGTTGATTCTTGACCTGCATAGAGGTTTCTCAGGTGACAGGTAAGGTGGACTGGTATTCCCATCTCTTGAAGAAATTTCCATATTTTGTTGTGATCCACACAATCAAAGGCCTTAGTGTAGTCAATGAAGCAGAAGTAGATATTTTTCTGGAATTCCCTTGCTTTTTCTATGATCCATCAGATGTTGACATTTTGATCTCTGGTTCCTCTGCCTTATCTAAATCCGGCTTGAACATCTGGAAGTTCTCGGTTCACATGCTGCCAAAGCCTAGCTTGGAGAATTTTATGCATTACTTTGCTAGCATGTGACGAGTATAATTGTGCGGTAGTGTGAACATTCTTTGACATTGCCCTTCTTTGAGATTGGAATGAAAACTGACCTTTTCCAGTCCTGGGCCACTGCTGAGTTTTCCAGATTTGCTGGCATATTGAGTGCAGCACTTTACCAACATCATCTTTTAGATTTGAAGTAGCTCAACTGGAATCCCATCACCTCTGCTAGCTTTGTTAATAGTGATGCTTCCTCAGGCCCACTTGACTTTGTACTCCAGGATGTCTGTCTCTAGGTGAGTGATCACACCATCATGTTTATCTGAGTCATGAAGGTCTTTTTTGTATAGTTCTGTGTGTTCTTGCCACCTCTTCTTAATCTTAATCTTCTGCTTCTCTTAGATCAATACCATTTCTGTCCTTTATTGTGCTCATCTTTGCATGAAATATTCCCTGGTATCTCTAATTTTCTTGAAGAGATCTCTATTCTTTCCCATTCTATTGTATTTCTCTATTTCTTTGCGTTGTTAACTTAGAAACAATCTGATATGATGATAAGGATGTAAAACCTATTGTCATTGTATCCTTTAAATATTTATAGGATTTTTGAGGTAAGTACTTTAGAACTAAAACCCTATTCTGTCACTTCACAAATGAAGAAACTAAAATTCGAATAGTCTCATGCCTAATCCAAGGTCTTTTAGGAAGTCAGTGGTAGAACCTTGATTAGGATCAGGTCCTCTGAATAGGTACTGCATTCTTTCACATGCATGCTTGGAATAGTTCAGCAAACTAAATTCCCAAGGAGAAGTTAAATTCTTGTGCCTTCTGTTAGCAACTAAAAGTTAGATATTTTGGCAGATTTTTTTAAGTCATTAGCCAATAATCAAATTATGGTTAATCAGAATTTCCCTAGATATCATACTTGCAAGACAGTGATAGAAGAAAGTCTTAAAGGTCTCCTAATTTCTTGGTAATGTCATGCTATCACAGCTAATAGTGCCATTGAGAGAAGGAAGTTGTATGAGAAGCTATAAATGCTGTGTAAGAAAATTAATACTGTCCTTGAATGATTCAGTTTCCTTTATCAATTTTTGAAGAAGTAAATTTAATCAAGATGACTACCACAAAAATCCACTGAGCTTTTTTGCAAGCGTTCATTTAAAAACTCATCAAAATTTCACTTCCGCTTATTTACTGAACCATGAAGGCACTATCTCTTAAGGACCAAGCTCACTAGACACTCTAAAACTTAAACATTAATTGCTTTAGTAACAAAGTTGCAAATGGTTTCTGTTTAAAAAAGAAGCATGTGAATTTGGTACTAACTGAAATCATAATACAAACTATTTTTTTATCAGTGCTGTTTTCCAAAAATCTTCATATTGATCTTTCCTTACGTTCCCCAAGGATCATCATATTTATTTTACCAGATGCCCTGAATACCCAA
This sequence comes from Okapia johnstoni, assembly GCA_024291935.2. NCBI lineage: Eukaryota > Metazoa > Chordata > Mammalia > Artiodactyla > Giraffidae > Okapia > Okapia johnstoni. The sequence goes on along the minus strand of CM044312.1, from coordinate 70,681,592 downwards.
GAGAATATCTCCATTGTTATTTGAGAGTACCAAAAACTAAGTTCTTCTAAAATATATGTGAGTGGGAGTTGCTCAGTCGTGTCCAACTCTTTGTGACCCCACGGACTATACAGTCCATGAAATTCTCCAGGCCAGAATACTGGAGTGGATAGCCTTTCCCTTCTCTAGGGCATCTTCCCAGCCCAGGGCTCAAACCCAGGTCTCTCGCATTGCACATGGATTCTTTACTAGCTGAGCCACCAGGGAAGCCCAAATATATGTTACATCACTGAATTGACCAAATCTCACGATCAACTTTTTGGATTAGAATTAAAAGTTGTTAATATGGAAGATATATTAAGCCAATTTTTGGTGTTGGCATTAAGTTTGAATTAGTTTATCAGAGTGGTGATCCAGTCACTTAGCATAACCAAAGAAAATTAGAAATGGGACACATATAATGCATAGAAGAAAAAGAAAACTGGAATTATGAGCATGGAGTGTGAAAGAGGAGTCTAATGAGAGAAGTATGAGGCAGTGGATTCTGAGTACTATGGAATATATGTTACCAGAGAGGTAACAAGAGGAAGAAAAACGAATATGAGTAATCTCTGTTTTTACACCATCACCATGAGTCAACAGTTTCTCTGTGATTTGTGACTAAAAAGGGTTCTTCAGCCCTATTCTTGAACATAAGACAGGTTCCACACACAAGTCCATATTTATATTATTCGCTTGAAACATTTTTTTCTTTTTTTTAACTTTCTAACTTATAAGTTGATAATAAAGTCAGAAGTGAAATTTTCAGGTTAAGACAAGATAAAGTGATAAAACGAATGATTAGGAATGAATGATTGATTAGTAAGCAAGATGGACGAGAGTTGTTGAGAAATGTAAATCTGTTGGGTGCTTAATAATATTTTCATGAATACAGTGCAGCAAAGCAATAAACAAAAGAAACCTCATTGACACAATGTTACCTGAAGTTGTCAGTGTATTCTGGTGTTTTACTCAATTCTCTCATTCATTTAAAGAAGAGATTTTCACTTTATTGTTTCTGAGAAGAATGAGTCAGATGATAACCTGAGTGTTATTTGATAAAATAAGGCTATACTGTCCAGTATAGTAGTCACTAGGCACACTGAAAATGGGGCTTGTCTGAATCAAAATGTGCTTTAAGTGTAAACTATCCATTGAGTTTTGAAGACTTAGTAAGAAAAAGGGTAAAAATATTGCATTCATAACTTTTAGTATTATATTACATTGAAAATATTATATTTTGTATATGCTGGGTAAAGTCAAATATATCATTACAATAACTTTCACCTTTTTCCCTTTTTAGTGTCACTAATTAGAAAATTTTAAATGACATATGGCTTGTGTATTTGTGACTGATACGATAGTTTTACCAGACAGAACTGCTCTAAGAAATTTAATATTATTTAAATGTGATATGTTTATACATTGGACTTGTAAGTTTTTTTATGTTAGTATCATTGTAAATGTTTGAATGCTTTTTTTTGAAAGCAAATATATATTTGAAATTAAAAAATTGAATGTAACTTCCTTCTGTTCTCTTAAGGATTTCTTTGCATGATTTCTTTATATATCTTATTTGGCACAGGTGGAAAATGTTCAGAACACTTCAGCATAATGCTTGAGTGAAGAATCGCTAAAGTGAAGGATATCTAGTTTTCTTTAAAGAAGGACACAACATACACTGACCAGTCTATATAGTTCAGTTTAGCAAAGATTTGTTCTGTGTCTCTAAATATTGGCTAACACTAAAAAATGGAAATTTGGCCCAAATAACCGCAAGGAACCCAATGAGAATTTGAAAACAAGTTGCAGACAATGTTAGATTAAACCATCTGCTCAATTTCTGGAGAGTATTGATGAACTACTAAAGACAGTGATATCCGGAATGCCTGTGGATCCTATTGTCTAACCAGCATTCATTAATTTCAAATATACTTGAAACTCTTAGGGGAGGATAATTGTCCACATTTTGAAAGTCATATTGAACACTGAATTTTCAAATAATTTAGTAATTTACTGTTTAGCTCAGATATCAGTTACCATTTTAATTTTTTTTTCTATTTCTGTCACATGTGAGATAAATGCTTTTCACCACAAGAGAAAAATATATCATCTTTTGAGGTCAGAGAGTCTTTTTGCATTTTGGTTTCAAGCTACTAACTATATATGACATGATGAAGAAATGATGCCTTCTAGGTGAAGATCAAATTTAAGTATCAGACCTGCTTGCAAAAATAACTTCAAAAATCAGTTGACAGAAGCATTCCGCAGTGAGACTTTGAGTCTTATTTTCTGCTAGGAAGTATAATTTTAAAACAGAATGTTTTCTATGTTACATTTACTAACTTTGCTTTATATTTACAGAATTTCTATTTTACTAACTGTAGCCATATGACTGTGATTCTTGCCATGGCAAGACCATCTTATGATAATTTTTGGTACTAATTTGCAGTCATTTACTATTCCATATGTAACATGTTGAATATGTCTTGAAGTTTGAATTTAGAATCCTTTGATGACTTGTTTCTATTAATACAAATTTAAATCTCTGATGTGATAAAAATAGTTATTTACTTATGATCTGTCATGTTTTCTAGCACGGTTAAGTATGCGTGGGCCTAGAACTCTGACTCCATTCTCTCCATTTAATGTCAGAGTCATTTTATGCAGGTGCCATTAGGAGGCCAAGTATCAAAACTCCTCACTCCATGTATAAAACTGTAAAAAACAAGTGATTAGACTATCAGCCTCTCAAATGTTGCCATTATTCTTTCCAATACAAGCTCTCTGGGGATTTCAGTGATAGACTATGTTGTATGCATACCCTGAAGTGTCTATAGGCAATCATCTCTCTTCCACTAAATAATTATCCAAAATGAATTCTTTCTGAGTAACAAAATGGGAATAAAAGCACTGAGAAATGGGGGTCAAGACCTTAATCTGGGAGGTATCTTGATGACAAGAGTATTACCTTTCAAAAGTCCATCTCCACTTGGGTGTTGTGTGGAATGATAGATGGTTATTTGGTGTAAAACCTACACATGTTATTATCATACACCCAAAGGACTGAACCAACAGAGCCAACATCTGTGTCTACTACTTAAAAAGACAAATGAACTAAATAACAAATCATATGTTTCTTTCATGAAAACTGATCTTGTTTAAAGGGAAAAAATGTTGGAAACAAGTAAAAGCATTTCAAAGTATTTCAACACTTTCACATTTCGTCATACCCCAAATTAGTTTTTAGTGTCTTTCCTACTTCTCATCATAACTTATAAGCAAGTTCTTAATAGAACTTATAAGCAAAAAGAATATGGTGCATCTCAGAAAATACTATTCTCTTACCTATTACCCTTCAACAAAGACTATGGATACAAAACAAGATAAAAGAACAGTTTATAATTGTGTATTCTTTTTTTCCCCTGGCCTTACCATTAAAATCAGTATCTGGGGGGGAAAAATCTGAGAAGGATCAGAAGAAAGACAAAATGCTATTTAGAAAATTTAGACTTTTTTAAAACATAATTTGTTCTAACAAGCTGGAGAAAGCAAAGGAGTAATTCTGTGATGGTCTTCAAGTATAATACACAAAAAGTCATTTAAAAAGCTCTTTTCATCTCTTCTGGATGGCTTAGGAAGTGTCTGTCTAAAAGTGAGTAATGGATTAGATTTTCCAAGTATTCTCTAGGAAGGTTAATTCATAGCACTGTAGTCTGTTTTCATCTCTCTCCACTTGCAAGAAATTAAGTATAACAGTGTTCGGTGTAAATGGTCATTTATTAAATATATTTATTATTATGAAACAGATTATTGACATTATAGACTATTCTTTTTATTCATATTTCTGGGAAGCTTTCTTCATATTTTTTTAATATGTATTTAGTTTTGGCTGTGCTGGGTCTACGTTGCTTTATGGGCTTTTCTTTGGTTGTGGCGAATGGAGACTACTCTCTAGTTCTGGTATACATGCGTCTTATTGCAGTGGTTTCTCCTGTTGTAGAGCACAGACTCTAGGGCATGCAGGCCTTAGTAGTTGTGGCACATGGGCTCAGTAGGTGCAGCTCCCAGGCTCTAGAGCACAAGCTCGGTAATTGTGGCACAAAATTGTGGCACATATTTTCTCCACAACATGTGGGATCCTCCCAGGTCAGGGATCAAACCTGTGTCTCCTCCATTGGCAGGCAGATTCTTCATGACTGAGCCACCAGGAAAGCTCCTTTCGTATTTATAATGTAAGAAACGACTATATTCACCCTGTTTCACTCTTTCATAACTATGTTGTTGTTTAGTCGCTAAGTCATGTGTGATTCTTTTGCAACCCCATGGACTGTATAGCCTGCCAAGCTCCTCTGTCCATGGGATTTCCCAGACAAGAATACTAGAGTAGGTTGCCATTTCCTTTTTCAGGGAATGTTCATGACCCAGGGATTACATTGGAGAAGAAAATGGTAACCCACTCTAGTATTCTTGCCTGGGAAATACCATGGATTGAGGAGCCTGGCAGAGTGCAGCTCTTGGGGTTGCAAAAGATTCAGACACAACTGAGCAACTAAACAACAACAAAGGAATTGAACCCACGTCTCCTGCATTGGTAGATGGATTCTTTACCACTGAGCCATCAGGGAAGCCCTTTGATTATCTATACCTTTATGAAAAAAGAAATGCCATTCTTTTAAGTACCTTGAAAGCTGACATATAAATCAAGTTAAATCAAGTTTCTCAATAATTGCCTCTTTTATTTTCCAAACATTGATTCAAAATTAAACTTCGTTAATTTCTAGATTATCCTAATTATGATAGAATTATGTGAACAATGATATGTATCATTTCCATTTTGTCATTATATTTAACTAAGTTAGTGAAACTTTGTGTTAAATTAACATGAAACTGCTAATGAATACATCATTCATTACAAATACAGTCAGTAAAAAGTGGGCCTGAAAGTCTATAATCCCTACCCCATGCCCCCAACACACACACACACACACACACACACACACACACACACACACACACACACACACACACACTCAGTTTTAGAAGAAAGGAGGGGAAAAATCACCTAAAATGTTCCTGCTTAATGATTTGGTAGCAATCGTTGATTTCTCTCTTGAAAGTGATATTTTTCTGTTCATTGGTTGTGACTTTGAGTGAAGTCATAGAAGACTGTGTCAATTCTGGGCAGGTTGCAAATTGCGCTGTACTTTTATTTATTTATTTATTTTCTCTCTCTCTCTTGAGAGGCAATATAGTATTTTGAAAAGAAATATGGTTCCTAAATCAAGTAGATATAGTTTTTCCACTTGCTTCGTGTATAATATTGGAAATAGTTTAATTTTTTTAGAGCCTTTATTTTCCTTTAACAGCAGAGGCAGGATAACTTCATTCTAATCCCTATCAGATGCAAGAGCTCAGAAGTAAAATGGCCTTTCAATGTCCAGCTCACTAAATTGCAGTGATGATGATAATCATAGCACTGGGTTATTATAGTTGCTTTTGTGACTGTAGTCATCTTACAGCCCCACAGTTCCACTTCAACTAAATTTCACTTTAAGGATATGAAGAGCCAGCCAGATTAGGGGACACAGGATTCTAAGTCACTTCGTCTCGCTGTGATCTGTGCTGTTCAACATACACCATGTTTTATGGCATTTTGAGATTTTAGATTCACTAAATGCTGACACTAGGCATGCAGGCACTTCATGCTTAATGGGACAGTTTTTCCAAATTGTATTTTAAAGTAGTTTTGATGTTTATTTGTTTTCTGCAAACATGCTGATGTGTTACCTACATGGTACATTTATCATTAGTATATCAGTTTGTATATACTTAAACACCAGGGAATTATGTCAGTGATTAAGCTACATGACCATTTGGCTGAATTTCCGCTTCTTTTAGGAATTTCCGGTTTCTTTGTTCTATGTATTTGGTTTAAGCAATAGCCTATTTTCTAGGAATTACATTTCTCAAATGTAGTAACTACATGCATTATTTCTATGCCTCTTTTAAATTGCTATTATTATTGCTAATAAAGATAATCTTACTGTCTCAGTATTTCATATTCTTTTGCATCTAAAATTTAACCTGAAGTATTAATTTCATAAACCAAATTGTAAAAACAAAATACCACTATATGATTTATAATCACATCACATGTCAATAGATACAATTATTTAGGAATATAAATTCAACATGATCTGTTAATAATTATTTTTAGCCTGAGCTATGTGTCTGAACACACACATGCATTTATTTCTAATTAGTGAAAGTTTATTTTTCTACCTCACAGAGATTTAAGCCATAAAAGACAAACTGGAAAAAAAGTCACTGAAGTGTGATTCATGTTTCTTAGTACTTGTTGTTATTCAGTCACTCAGTCACGTCCAGCTCCTTGAGACCCCATGGACTGCAGCATGCCAAGCTTCCCTGTCCTTTACTATCTCCCTGAATTTACTCAACTCATGTCCATTGAATCAATGATGCCATTCAACCAGTTCATTCTCTGTCTTCCCCTTCTCCTCCTGCCTTCAATCTTTCCGAGCATCAGGGTCTTTTCTAATGAGTCAGCTTTTCACATCACCTAGCCAAATTATTGGAGCTTTAGCTTCAGCATCAGTCCTTTCAATGAATATTCAGGAGTGATTTCCTTAGGATGGACTGGTTTGATTTCCTTGCAGTCCAAGGAACTCTCGAAACTCTTCTCCAGCACCACAGTTCAAAAGCATCAATTGTTCCACACCCAGTCTTCTTAATGTTCCAACTCTCACATCCATACATAACTATTGGAAAAACCATAGCTTTGACTAGATGGACCTTTGTCAGTAAAGTAATGTTTCTGCTTTTGAATATACTGTCTAGGTTTGTAATGGCTTTTCTTCCAAGGAGCAAACATCTTTTAATTTGATCACTGTAGTCACCATCTGCAGTGATTTTGAAGCCCCCCAAAATAAAGTCTGTCACTATTTCCATTGTTTCCCCATCTATTTGCCATGAAGTGATGGAATTGAATGCCATGATCTTAGTTTTCTGAACGTTGAGTTTTAAGCCAGCTTTTTCACTCTCTGTCACATTCATCAAGAGACTCTTTAGTTCCTCTTTTTTTCTGCCATAAGAGTGGTGTCAACTGCTTATCTGGGGTTATTGATATTTCTCCTGGATCTTGATTCCACCATGCTCGGTATTTCTAGCAATGTACTCTGCATATAAGTTAAATAAGCAGGGTGACAATATATAGCCTTGACGTACACTTTTCCCAATTTTGAACCAGTCCATTGTTCCATGTCTGGTTCTAACTGTTGCTTTTTCACCTGTATACAGGTTTTGCAGGAAGTGGGTAAGGTGGTCTGGTATTCCCATCTCTAAGAATTTTCCACAGTTTGTTGTGATCCACACAGTCAAAGGCTTTAGCATAGTCAATGAAGCAGAAGTAGATGTTTTCTGGAATTCCCTTGCTTTTTCTATGATCCAACGGATGTTGGCAATTTGATCTCTAGTTCCTGTGCATTTTTTAAATCTAGCTTGTACACCTGGATGTTCTCAGTTCACATACTGTTGAAGCCTAGCTTGAAGGGTTTTGAGCATTACCTTGCTAGCTTGTGAAATGAGAGCAATTGTGTGATAGTTTGAACATTTTTTGGCATTGCCTTTCTTTGAGATTGGAATGAAAACTGACCTTTTCCAGTCCTGTGGCCACTGCTGAGTTTTCCAAATGTGCTGGCATATTGAGTTCAGCACTTTAAATGCATCATATTTTAGGATTTGAAGTAGCTCAGCTGGAATTCCATCACCTCCACTAGCTTTATTCATGGTGATGCCTCCTAAGATCAACTTGACTACATACTCCAGGATGTCTGGCGCTAGGTGAATAACCACACCATTGTGTTTATTCACATCATTAAGTCCTTTTTCATACAGTTCTGTGTATTCTTGGCGTCGCTTCTTAATCTCTTCTGTTTCTGTTATGTCCTAACTTATTTCTGTCCTTTATTGTTCCCATCTTTGCTTGAAATGTTCCCTTGGTATCTCTAATTTTCTTGAAGAGATCTATAGTCTCTCCCTTTCTACTATTTTCTCTATTTCTTTGCATTGTTCACTTAAGAAGGCTTTCTTATCTCTCCTTGCTATTCTTGGAAACTCAGCATTAAGTTGGGCATATTTTTTCTGTCTCCTTTTCCTTTCACTTCTTTCCTCAGCTATTTGTAAGGCCTCCTCAGACAACCATCTTGCCTTGTTTCATTTCATTTTCTTGGGGATGGTTTTGGTCACTGCCTCCTGTACAGTGTTACGAGCCTCTATCCGTTGTTCTTCAGGCACTCTGTCAGATCTAATCCCTTGAATCTATTTGTCACTTCCACTGTATAATTGTAAGAGATTTGATTTAGGTCAGCCACTGAATGGCCTAGTGGTTTTCCCTATTTTCTTCAATTCAAGTCTGAATTTTGCAATAAGGAATTCATGGTCTGAGTCACGGTCAGCTCCAGGTCTTGTTTTTACTGACTGTACAGAGCTTCTCCATCTTTGGCTGCAAAGGATATAATCAGTCTGATTTTGGTATTGACTATCTGGTGATGTCCATGTGTAGAATCATCTCTTGTGTTTTTGGAAGAGGATGTTTGCTATTCTGGCAAGGCTCTGTTAGCTTTACCCTGCTTAATTTTGTACCCCAAGGCCAAGCTTGCATGTTACTCCATTTATCTCTTGACTTCCTACTTTTGCATTTGACTTCCTTATGATGAAAAGGGTATCTTTTTTTGATGTTAGTTCTAGAAGATCTTGTGGGTCTGCAAAGAACCGTTCAGCTTCAGCTCTTTTGGCACTAGTGGTTGGGCATAAACTTGGATTACTGTGGTGTTGAATGGTTTGCCTTGCAAAGGAACCAAGATCATTGTCATTTTTGAGATTGCACCCAAGTACTGCATTTTGGACTCTTTTTTTTGACTATGAGTGCTACTCCATTTCTTCTAAGGGATTCTTGCCCACAGTAGTAGATATAATGGTCATCTGAATTATATTCTCCCATCCCTGTCGATTTTAGTTCGCTGATTCCTAAAATGTCAATGTTCACTCTTTTTTTCACCTCGATGTTCACTCTTGCCATCTCTTGTTTGACCACCAATTTACCTTGATTAATGGACCTAACATTCCAGGTTCCTATGCAATATTGTTCTTTATCATATCAGACTTTATACTTTCACCACTACATCTACAACCAAGCATCGTATCTACTTTGGCTCAGCCTCTTCATTCTCCCTGGAGCTACTTCTCCACTCTTCCCCAGTAGCGTACTAGACACCTAGTGACCTGGGGGGCTCATCTTTCAGTGGTTGCTCAGACAATAAAGAATCTGCCTGCAATGCAGGAGAGCTGGTTTCAATCCCTGGTTGGGAAGATCCCCTGGAGAAGGGAATGCCTACCCACTCCAATATTCTTTCCTGGAGAATTCCATGGACAGAGGAGCTTGGTGGGGGCTACAGTCCATGGGATCGCAAAAAGTTGGTCACAATTGAGCAACTAACACTTTTACTTTTCTTCAGTTCAGTTCAGTCACTCAGTCATGTCCAACTCTTTGTGGCCCCATGGACTGCAGCACGCCAGGCTTCCGTCTCTCACTAACTCCTGGAGCTTGCTCAAACTCACTTTTCTTAGTACTATATATATTTAGAAGCACTGAAAAATCAGAACACTACTTAAAATTATACTACTTATTGGAACATGCCGGACTATTCACTAATTTACATTATATTTATTACATAAGAAGTTAAGTGTTATGATTCTATAGGAAACACAGCAGTACACTGAGAACTATGCTAGATCTTTTGGGTGCTGTAATACAGTAATAGTTCATAGACTTCTAGGGAACAACTAACAGTTTTTGTTTGCTCAGAATTTGGTGAGTGCATTCAAAGGTCTGATTTATTTGAAATGCTCTAAATCAAATTAGAAAGCAACCTTTAGCAAAATATGTAACATTCACTTTGCAGGCTTCTGTTTAAAAGTTCTACATGTTTAAGAACTACTTTACATGATAATTTTTTTCTGGTATTATTCTTACAACTGTGAATATTTGTGAAAATGAGCAACGGTGTCAGTGGCATGGCTGGCCTCCAGAACCGTCACTCACTTCATGCCAGCCTGAAGTTTACACTGCCATTAAAATGAGCAGTTTCACAGTTTATGAAGCTCTTCCTCATACATCCTTACTTCATCGTCACAACAACCCAATTGGGCACATGTAGTGAATGTTTGTAATTTCTGCCTGTCCAGCATCTCAAGGCCCTTCCTGTCCCAGGGAGAACCCTGATATATGATGGATGAAAATAGGGCTCTAGACTCCCCCGTGAAATCTAAGGAGGGCAGTCCTCCTCAGCAGCTCAGGGGCTCTCTTGTGCCTGGGGTTCAGCCAATGAGATGACCTTTCCTGAAAGTTTCCCTGGAAATGAATAAAATCAGAGCTCCTGAGCAGAGTTTGAGCTCATCCCCATAAGGGCAGCTGCCACTGAGGGTTGGCCTTTGGTAGTGGGATCTGCTAGGCTTCAGAGTCCAGGGCCAGCACACAAAGCCTGGGTGTCCAGACAGAACTTCTTTGTTTCTGCCCATTTTCCCCAAGATTTTCCATTCTCTTCCCTCAAGTAGCCATCCACATCTTCTTATCCTTATCATTTTTAATTTAACTAGAGTATGTTTTAATTGTTTGAAATTCACAATACTTTGTGAAAAGTGAGTTCTGTTTTTTACAAGTATTGCCATTCCCAATATATAGATGAATAGAGTGAGCCTCACTGAGTTACTTGAATTGTAGTTACATAGAAACTACCCATCTAGACCCTGTCACTTCTACTTAAGAATTGTTTCTTTCACAGTGCACTGTCTTCCTAGTTGCCTCTGCAGGCAGTGAGATGGATTTTCCTCTCTGTGTCTCCTTGTTTGAGTGCTTAATCCTATTTCCTGTTTTAGTGCTTATCTGCTTACTGTCAAATGTGCCTAGACCCTTGAGCATCTGGAAGACAAGGGTTGCATTTTAGTCATCACTTTCTCTCAGAGGTATACGGGAGTGCTTGGGTTCATAGTCAATGCTAAATAAAGACTCCAATGAATGAGTGAGCAAAGATGTGCATAAACTATTCAATTAATTGAAAACACAATTATGGGTTTGAAGTTGATGCTAAAGTAAAACACTGATCTTTTTAAAAATACACCATTATATTTTTTTGCCAGTCAAAAAATTAAACTATTTTTTAGAAAGTAATTTGCCTTGAATATATACGGATATTCACGTAGTAAGCTCACATGCCATGCCTACTATTTGCCAGGCTCTTATTACAGAGATACACAGGAATTAGTCTCCTCTTTAAGAAGTTTCACAGGCTGATGAGGGAAACAAATGATTCTGTAGCTGAGATCATGGAGCTGTGGGAAAAAAAGCTGTGGTAATCTGAAGAACCATTAGAGCAGCAGGCCCACTGTCAGCAGTCATGGGAACCACTAAAACAGCAGGGAGATACAGCTCTGGGCAGGATGCTGTGCACATCAAAGACAACAGCCAGAGCCTTTTGAAAGCTGGAGAAAAGCACAGTGTATTTGTGCCTTTCCAGAATGTTGTGAGATTTGCTTTAAAAAAAAAGTTACCTATACTATTATTCAGATATAATTATTCTTAAAAAAAATTATAATAAAAACTTGTTATCAAAAATTTTTGATTAATTTAAAATTGCTGTGTGCCATATAAATAAGACTATATTTTGATTTGGCGGTAAGGTGAAATAAAGATAGATCACTATCTTCCCTTAAGCATTAAAGCCCAATACAAAAGAAGCAACAAATTCATGTATGAAAACATAAAAGGCTATAAAATGATATATTTGTATGTATATAAAATATATATATATATATATTATGTATACAAACTAGGATCCACATTTGTTAATAAAATTTTCATTCTTTACAAATTATGCACATCAGTAGGAGAAATGCTTAACTTCATAATGCTTGATATCGTTTGCAGACAATTACTACGGTACCCCAAAGCCTCCAGCAGAACCAGCGCCATTATTATTAAATGTAACAGACCAGATACTTCCTGGAGCCACTCCAAGTGCTGAAGGAAAACGAAAGAGGAATAAATCAGTGAGCAACATGGAGAAAGCAAGCATAGAGCCTCCTGAGGAGGAAGAGGAAGAGAGGCCTGTGGTCAATGGAAATGGAGCAGTAGTAACACCAGGTTAGTCGTTTACATTTGTCATAGTTTCATCAGTTCTTCTGGAAATAGCTGAATATATATTATATCTGCGTTCAAATGTATATAGATTTTCATATATATTTTTTCACATTTATTTTCAGATGTGTATGTATGTATGTGTGTGTGTGTGTGTGTAGATATATATATATAATGTTTACAGTTGTCTTCCAGGAGAGGATTATGGTATCAAATGGGAAGGATATGATTCTTGTGTCTGAAATTATTAGTTTAAATTTTGATGTATCTCGCAGTTTATTCAACTTCCTCTATTTCTGATTTTTCTCATACAGTTTTAGTGAGTAGTTTGGGGCTTCCCTGATAGCTCAGTTGGTAAAGAATCCGCCTGCAATGCAGGAGACCCTGGTTCACTTCCTGGGTTGGGAAGATCCGCTGGAGAAGGGAACAGTTACCCACTCCAGTATTCTGGCCTGGAAAATTCCATGTACTGGGTCCCAAAGAGTTGGACACGACTGAGAGACTTTTGGTGAGTGGTTTAAATCTTAGAAGGTGTTACAAGTCATGAATACAACTGTATCGCATTGAAAAAACAAATTTTTTGTTAATTAGTATTAGATATTAATTAGATATAATTATCCTTATAAACCTTGCTATACTTTCAGCTCTGTGAATAGAGGTTGTGTCATGTGATTTAGTTAACAACGTCAATGAATACAGTCCACAGAATAACTGTAGTTACAAAATGCCCATGTATTTATCTCTCCACCCTTATCACACAATCCAGCAATTTAGAGAAAGCATCTTCACAATTGCATCATGAAGGCAATTACCTTGAAAGAGGGAAAGATGTTATCCCTTTAATTTATCATCTGTCATATCCATATATAAAAGTATTAGACAAGTGTTTTTGTGCAGTGTATGCATTTGCAATTTTCTTATGCTTATTGCTAATGTAGTACAAAAATTTTATTTATAATATAGATTTTTCATAATCTTATTCATAATTACCCATACTAAACTATGACATTCTCTTTGCCTATAATCTTGGGAAAAGTTTCTAAAGTTTTGTTTTACTTATTTATTTGTTAATAGTGGCATATCATTATTTTAATGGGCATTGAAAATCTAAGAGGTGTGCTAAAACCATTGAAAACAATGTTAACACATGTATCTTGCAAACAGTATTCTCAAGATATTTCCTACAACTACTTTGATGTCTATACTTTTTACTTGTCACTATACTGCTTCTATAGCAACATATTACTTGAATTTTCATGCCCAATTATTTTTTATCAAAGAAAAGTTTCATAAGCCTATTTTTACCTTCATTTTCCATAATACCTGTACAAATGTTCTTCATTAAATATAAGGAGACCAAACATTCAATATGTGTCAATCAAGGTATAAAACCTTAGGAAATGGTTTCATTTTGGTTAATATAGGAGGATAACTTCCTCTATTAATATATTGGTTAAAGAATTATTCTCTGAACCCAACAATCGTTGATTTCTGGGTACAAATGCAAAAAATCACTGTAGATACATAATGTAATTTATTTACTGTAAAATGATCTGATAATTTTCAAGCACTTAGATACCATCTCTTTTTTGATTCTGAAATGTTTCTGTCAAAATATTTACTTTTCATCATGTAATGGATTTAAATTAAGTTGATAAGACATAGTTTCCTTAGTTGAACTGTGATGTGAAAAGCAAAACAATTCAGCTAAGTGGAAGAAAATAATCACCAAAGAAGCAGGAGTTGGATGTCAAAGAGCATTTATAGGATTTCTTACTGATTAAAACCTTATAGCTAAAAATGTAAAATATATGGCCTTGATTAGGCCCAAATCATTGATTTCTGTTCCATTTATACTTAGGGCAAATCAAATGAAACATTCTTGACATACAAATTCTCAGACTAGGAATTTATTTTAACTTAAGGGCATAGTGAATCTGGAAAGCTCCATCCCCTTTTATTCATACCTTAGGCATGAGAAATATTTTGTTTTGCTTTTTATGACTAGGACGTTTTTAAGGTTCCAGGTAAAATGGACTGATTTGAACTCTTCTTAACCAACACTAGCCTTGTGACTATCTCTGGACTTCTGAGCCTGAAAATAATAGAGAACAACTATGCAGGCCAGCTTCAGGATATCTGGGTAGTCAACAGATGCCACAAGCAGTGCCTCTGTGAACCTGGTGTAGCAAGTGGTCTTATACTACTTTTTCTTTCTTATTATGAGACTTGAAAGATAGGAGAAAACAGCCCCAAACCAGGAAGTTGTTTCATCATCCTTTATTAGAAATCCTTTGACAAGTCCCATTTTTGAAGTGTCTCTATTTTTCTTTATGTTTATCCAGGAGAGTTTTTAAGATAAAAACTTTCAAGAGGGATTTTAAGATAAAACTTCTTTGCCCCCTTCTTATATACATTTATCATTTGGATCTCATCACCATTTGAACTTCACCACCTCTTCACCATTTGACCCTCATCACACTTTTTTCTAGCACAGGGTCTTTGTTGTGCTTTTGTCTTCTCCCCATATACATTCACTGGATTCAGGACACTTCAAATAATATTGAGAAAATTGTTGCTTACATTTTAGTTAATACTGCTATGTAGGAGCCTATAATAGTAATTAATATCAGACCTCAGTATAGAGCATAAATAATTAATGAGATACATTTGGAAAAGGAGAAAGATTACTGAGGTAGCTTTATTCCATTACAAGTAAAGTTGATAATAATGGTAATAAATAATATTAAATAATTAACTTCTTTTGGATCTTATCATGTGCTAGAAGCTCCTTAACCTCATTATGTGTATCAGTTCATTTAATTCTCTTATAGTCTTATTAGTTAGATGCTGTTATACAGATGAGGACTGAGGTACACTACAGTTAAATAACTTGCCCTGTAACTGTAATTCATATATAGGAAATCTGGATCCAGAACCAATACTCTTAGCTGCTGTACTATCCTGAGTCTTATATTAATATTTCCAAATAGAAGAATAAATACATTTCTTAACAATCTGTAAACACATGCCTATTACTGAGTCCAATCTCGCTCTGCTTGCCGCAGAATTTGAGAGACAAAGTGTTGAGGCAAGGAAAACAACTTTATTCGGAAAGCCAGGTGACTGAGAAGATAGCAGGCTAGCACCTCAAAATAACCATCTTACTGGGATCTGAACACCAGGCTCTTTTATAGACCAGAGAAGGGGGAGGTGAGGAAGCAAAGCAAAAAGGCCATTAATTGTTCCATTGGTCTATATTTCTGTTTTTGTGCCAGTACCATACTGTCTTGATGACTGTAGCTTTGTAGTATAATCTGAAGTCAGGAAGGTTGATTCTTCCAGCTCCATTCTTCTTTCTCAAGGCTGCTTTGGCTATTCAGGGTCTTTTGTGTCCATATGAGTTGTGAAATTTTTTGTTCTAGTTCTGTGAGAAATGCCATTGGTGATTTGATGGGGATCGCATGAAATCTGTAGGTTGCATTTGGTGGTACAGTAATTTCCAGAATATTGATTCTTCAGGAACATGGAATATCTCTCTATCTGTTTATGTTGCCTTTGATTTCTTTCATTAATGTCTTATAATTTTCTGTGTACAGTTCTTTTGTCTCCTTATGTAAGTTTATTCCTAGATATTTTATTCTTTTAGTTGTAATGGTGAATGGGATTGATTCCTTAATTGCTCTTTCTGAGTTTTCATTGTTATTATATAGAAATGCAAGTGATTTCTGTGTATTGATTTTGTATCCTGCAACTTTGCTAAATTCACTGATTAGCTCTTAGTAATTTTCTGATACTATCTTTAGGGTTTTCTCTGTGCAGTATCATGTCATCCGCAAACAGTGAGTGCTTTACTTCTTCTTTTCCAATCTGGATTTCTTTTATTTATTTTTCTTCTCTGATTGCTGTAGCTAGGACTTCCACAACTATATTGAATAATTGTGATGAGAATGGACACTCTTGTCTTGTTCCTGATCTTAGGGGGAAATGCTTTCAGTTTTTCACCATTGAGAATAATGTTTGCTGTATGCTTATCATATATTGCCTTTATAATGTTGAGGTACGTTCCTTCTATGCCCATTTTTTGAAGAGTTTTAATCATAAATAGGTACTGAATTTTGTCAAAGGCTTTTTCTGTATCTATTGAGATTATCATAGAGTTTTTATTTTTCTATTTGTTAATATGGTGTATCACATTGACTGATTTGCATATATTGAAGAATCCTTGCATCCCTGGAATAAACCCAACTTGATCATGGTGTATGAGCTTTTTGATGTGTTGCTGAATTCTGTTTGCTAAAATTTTGTTGAGGATTTTTGCATCTATGTTCATCAGTGATATTGCCCTGTAGTTCTCTTTTTTTGTGTTGTCTTTGTCTGGTTTTGGTGTCATATGATGGTGGCCTCGTAGAATGAGTTTGGAAGTTCCTTCCTCTACAATCTTTTGAAAGAGTTTTAGAAGGATAGGCGTTAGCTCTTCTAAAAGTTTGATAGGATTCTCCTGTGAAGCCATCTGGTCCTGGGGATTTGTTTTTTGGGAGATATTTGATCACAGTTTCAATTTCAGTGCTTGTAATTGTGTTGTTCATAATTTCTAATTCTTTCTGGTTTAGTCTTGGAAGATTGAACTTTTCTATGAATCTATCCGTTTCTTCCAGGTCATCCATTTTATTGCCATATAGTTGTTCTTAATAGTCTCTATAATCCTTTGTATTTCTGCATTGTCTGTTGTAACCTCTCCATTTTCATTTCTAATTTTGTTGACTTGATTCTTCTCTCTTTTGTTCTTGATGAGTCGGGCTAAAGGTCTGTCAATTTTGTTTATCTTCTCAAAGAACAAGCTTTTAGTTTTATTAATCTCTGCTATTGTTTCTTTCATTTCTTTCTGCTCGGATCTTTATGATTTCTTTCCTTCTACTAATTTTGGGGTTTTTTCTTCTTCTTTTTCCAGTTGTTTTAGTTATAAAGTTAGGTTGTCTGTTCGATGTTTTTCTTGTTTGTTTAGGTAGGATTGTATTGCTATAAACGTCCCTCTTAGAACTGCTTTTGCTGCATCCCATAGGTTTTGAGGTGTCGTGTTTTCATTGTCATTTGTTTCTAGAAATTTTTTGATTCCCCTTTTGATTTCTTCAGTAACTTGTTGGTTATTTAGAAATGTGTTGTTTAATCCCCATGTGTTTGTGTTTCTTACCGTTTTTTTCCTGTATTTGCTATCTAGCCTCATGGCATTGTGGTCAGAGAAGATGCTCAGTATGATTTATATTTTCTTAAATTTACTGAGGTTTGATTTGTGACCCAAGATGTGGTCTATCCTGGAGAATGTTCCATGTGCACTTGAGAAGAAGATGTATTCTTCTGCCTTTGGATGGAATGCCCAGAAGATATCAGTAAGATCCATCTAATCTAATGTATCATTTAAGACTTGTGTTTTCTTATTATTTTCCGTTTTGATGATCTGTCCTTTGGTGTGAGTGGGGTGTTAAAGTCTCCTACTATTATTGTGTTACTGTCAATTTCTCCTTTTATGTCTGTTAGTGTTTGTCTTATGTATTGAGGTGCTGCTATGTTGGGTGCATAGATATTTACAGTTGTTATGAGAAATATTGCAAATATCTCCCAGAATGATAAGCCTCAGGCAGGGGATGTGTTAATTTCTTCCTTCCTGCCATCCACAGGTGGATGGGGTTGGACAAAGACACTTTAAACAGTCAGGCAGAGGAGCGGTATTCTCTGCAACAGATCATTCTGTATGATTATAATAACAAAAGCAACGAAAAGCAAGTCAAACAATTCCAACATGGAGTCAGAATTGGCTTCTTCTCAGCAATATGACCACTATTTTACTTGTACATCTTTAAAGAAGGAATTATAAGTTTTTACCTACTAAATTCTTTTTTTTTTTTTCATTTCTGTAAATCATGTAAAAGGCAACTCATTTCCTTCTCTGGATATAAAATATTTCTAGGTTTTTTTTTTTATATATATAATATCCTGTATATATGTGTGTCTGACTCTTTGCAGGTCCCATGAACTGTAGCCTTCCAGGCTCCTCTATCTATGGGATTATCCCAGCAAGCATACTGGAGTGGTTTACCATTTCCTCCTCCAGGGGATCCAGAGGAGCCTGGCAGGCTACAGTCCATGGGATGGCAAAGAGTTAGACATGACTTAGTGACTGAACAACAGCGACAGCAATGTATATAAGTACCAAACCTACTAGTCTGCAACCCTTTATATACTTCACCAAAATGAACTGTTTTCACTGTGGAAGTAAAGGTTTTAGAGTCCTCAGTTTACCCCTATTACTCACTGTCTTGATCTTTACTCCTTTGAAATGTAGTTTATAGAATTATATTTCTTTTGCTTTCATACCATATGTATATAAAGTCAATGACCACTTTTAAATAGGTAATCAGTCAATTAAGTTTTACTAACATCAATGAATATTCACATACATGAATATTTATTTTATTCTAGATCCCTCTATTTATTCAAAATTGCATTGCAGAAATGTTTATTTTTCTGATATACGTCACTTTGATGATGGAAATCAGTATAATTCTACCCTTAGAAATGTAGTTTTATCCTTGTAAGTAATAAACATTTCAAAAATAAAATAAATAATGACAACTTTCCTTTAGTGAATGCATACTATCTACAAGCTCTATGGGACATATGTTATCTCTAGTCCGATAATCACAGTATATTTGCTTAACAAATGAGATGCTGAAATTCACCTTAAAGTACTTTAGTAAGGTGATGATAGCAGAGTTGAACTCTGAACCCAGGGAAACCTTTTTTTTTTTTTTTATTTTTTTTTGAAATTTATTTATTTTAGTTGGGGGCTAATTACTTTACA
This sequence comes from Okapia johnstoni, assembly GCA_024291935.2. Classification (NCBI taxonomy): domain Eukaryota; kingdom Metazoa; phylum Chordata; class Mammalia; order Artiodactyla; family Giraffidae; genus Okapia; species Okapia johnstoni. The sequence continues at coordinate 70,662,501 of CM044312.1, read as the reverse complement.
ATATTGTAGTAGCTTTTGCCACACATTGACATGAGTCAGCCATGGGTTCACATGTGCTCCCCCTCCCGAACCCTCCTCCCACCTCCCGCCCCCTCCCATCACTCTGTGTCATCCCAACGCTGGTCATCCCTGAGCATCCGGTTCCCATGCAAGAACATGGAATGGGTTTGTTCCGCTTCACACATGACAATATACATGGTTTCATGTTATTGTCCCAGGAACGTACCAACCCTCACCTTCTCCCTCAGAGTCCAGGGGTAGGACTGTTCTATGCATCTGTGTCTCTTATTCTGTCTCACATATAGGGTTACCATTACCATCTTTCAAATTCCATATACATGCATTAGTATACTGTATTGGTGCTTTTCTTTCTGGCTCACTTCACTCTGTATAATGGGCTCCAGTTTCATCCATCTCAATAGAACCAATTCAAATGTATTTTTTTAATGGCTGAGTAATATTCCATTGTGTATATGTACCACAGCTTCCTTATCCATTCGTCTGCTGATGGACATCAAGGTTTGCTTCCATGTCCTGGCTATTGTAAACCGTGGGCGCGATGAACAATGGGGTCACGCATCTCTTTCAATTCTGGTTTCCTCGGTGTGTATGCCCAGCAGTGGGATTGCTGGGTCATATGGCAGTTCTTTCTATTCCCGTTTTTTAAGGAATCTCCACACTGTTCTCCATAGTGGCTGTACTAGTTTGCATTCCCCTACCCAACTGTGTAGAGGGTTCCCTTTTCTCCACACCCTCTCCAGCATTTATTGCTTGTAGACTTTTGGATAGCAGCCATTTATGACTGGTGTTTATAATGGTACCTCATTGTTGTTTTGATTGCATTTCTCTAATTATGAGTGATGTTGAGCATCTTTTTCATGTGTTTGTTAGCCTTCTGTATGTCTTCTTTGGAGAAATGTCTGTTTAGTTCTTTGGCCCATTTTTTGTTGGGTCATTTATTTTTCTGGAATTCAGCTGCAGGAGATGTTGTATATTTTTGAGATTAATTGTTTGCCTGTTGCTTCGTTTGCTATTATTTTCTCCCATTCTCCGAAGGCTGTCTTTTCACTTGCTCCTTGTTTCCTTTGTTGTGCAAAAAGCTTTTAATTTTAAAATTAAGGTCCCATGTGTTTATTTTTGCTCTTTATTTCCACTATTTCTGGAGGTGGGTCATGGAGGATCCCTTTTTTTTTGCCCTCTGTGATTTATGTCGGAGAGTGTTTTGCCTATGTTTCCTCTAGGTGTTTTATAGTTTCTGGTCTTACATTTAGATCTTTAATCCATTTGGAGTTTATTTTTGTGTATGGTGGTAGGAAGTGTTTCTAGTTTTTTTTTTTTACATTCTTTTACAAGTGGTTGACCAGTTTTCCCAGCACCACTTGTTAAAGAGATTGTCTTTTCTCCATTGTATACTCTTGCCTCCTTTGTCGAAGATAAGGTGCCCATAGGTGCGTGGGTTTATCTCTGGGCTTTCTATTTTGTTCCATTGATCTATATTTCTATCCTTGTGCCAGTACCACACTGTCTTGATGACTGTGGCTTTGTAGTAGAGCTTGAAGTCAGGCAGGTTGATTCCTCCAGTTCCATTCTTCTTTCTCAAGATTGCTTTGGCTATTCGAGGTTTCTTATACTTCCATACAAATTTTTGTGAATGATTTGTTCTAGTTCTGTTGAAAATATATCAATGGTAGCTTGATAGGGATTGCATTGAATCTATAGATTGATTTGGGTAGTATACTTCATTTTCTTCTATATTTAATTCTTCCAATCATGAACACGGTATATCTCTTCATCAGTTTGTGTCCTCTTTGATTTTCTTTCATCAGTGTTTTTATAGTTTTATTTGTAAGTTTTTGTTTCTTTAGGTAGAAATATTTCCTAAGTATTTTATTCTTTTGTTGCAATGGTGAATGGTATTGTTCCTTATTTCTCTTTCTGTTTTCTCATTATTGGTTGTATAGAATGCAAGGGATGTTCTGTGTGTGAATTTTGGTGTCCTGCAACTTTTAATATATTCATTTGATTAGCTCTAGTAGTTTGCTTGGGTAGATTCTTTAGGGTTTTCTATGTGAGGATTCATGTCATCTGCAAACAGTGAGTGTTTTTACTTCTTCCTTTTCCTATCTGGTATTCCTTTTATTTCTTTTTATCCGCTTGATTGCTGTGGCCAAAACTTCCAAAACTATGTTAGAATAGTAGTGGTGAAAAGCGGGCATCCTTGCTTGTTCCTGACTTTAGGGGAAATGCTTTCAGTTTTTCACATTGAAGGATAATGTTTGCTGTGGGCTTGTTATATTTGCTTTTATTATGTTGAGGTATGTTCCTCTTTCCTGCTTTCTGGAGAGTTTTTATCATAAATGGATGTTGAATTTTGTCAAAGGCTTTTTCTGCATCTATTGAGTAATCATATTGTTCTTATCTTTCAATTTGTTAATGTCGGTGAAATTACATTGATTTTGGGATGTTAAGAACCTTGCATTCTGGGATAAAGCACACTTGGTCATGATGTTGATCTTTTTAATTGATGTTGGATTCTGTTTGCTAGAATCTTATTAAGGATTTTTGCATCTTTGTTCATCAGTGATATTGGCTTGTAGTTTTCTTTTTTGTGACATCTTTGTCTGGTTTTGAATTAGGGTGATGGTGGCTGCATGAAATGAGTTTGGAAGTTTACCATCTCTGCAATTCTCAGGAAGAGTTGAGTAGGATAGGTGTTTAGCTCTACTCTAAATTTTTGGTAGAATTCCTCTGTGAAGACCCGTCTGGTCCTGGCGCTTTTGTTTGCTGGAAGATTTCTAGATTCAGTTTTGATTTTCCGTTGCTTTGGCTGCGTGTGATGGTGTCTGTTTGTTAAGATCTTTATTTCTTCCTGGTTCAATTTTTGGGAAAAGTTATACTTTTCTAAGAATTTGTCATTTCTACCAGTTGTCCATTTTATTAGGCATATAGCTGTGGTAGTAGTCTCTTTTGGATCCTTTGTATTTCTGTGTAGGTCTGTTGTGATCTTCTCCATTTTCATTTCTAATTTTGTTGATCTGATTTTCTCCTTTGTTTCTTGATGAGTCTGGTAATGGTGCTTGTCCAATTTTGTTTATATTCTCGAAAAACCAGCTTTTAGTTTTGTTTGATTTTTGCTATGGTCTCTTTTTGTTTTTTCGTTTGCCATTTGATTTTGCCCCTATTTTAAGATTTCTTTCCTTCTACTAACCTGGGGTTCTTCATTTCTTCCTTTCTCTAGTTGCTTTAGTGTAGAGTTATTTATTTACTTGATTTTTTCTTGTTTTCTTGAGGTACACCTGTATTGTATGACCTTCCCCTTAACATTGCTTTTTACAGTGTCCCATAGGTTTTGGGTTGTTGTGGTTTTCATTTTCATTTCATTTCTATGCTATTTTGATTTCTTTTTTGATTTCTTCTGTGATTTGTTGGTTATTCAGAAGCGTGTTGTTTAGCCTTCCATATGTTGGAAATTTTTAATAGTTTTTTTCTTGTAATTGAGTCTATCTTACTGCATTGTGGTCAGAGAAGCTGGCTGATGATTCAAATTTTTTGGAATTACAAGCTAGATTTATGGCCCAGGATGTGATCTTATCCTGGAGAAAGTTTCCTTGTGCACTGTGAAAAAGATGAAATTGCTTGTTTTGGGGTGGGAATGGAAAGTCCTGAAAATACTCGACTAAATCTAATTTGTCATAGTATCATTTAAAGTTTGTGTTTCCTCTGTAATTTTCTGTTTAGTAGTAATTATCCATTATGTTTGTGAGTGGAGTTATTAAAGTCTCCCATATAATTGTGTTATTGTTAATTTCCCCTTTCATACTTGTTAGTATTGCCTTTATATATTGTGGTGCTCCTATGTTGGGTGCCAATTATTATTAATTAATTGTTACATCTTCTTCTTGGATTGACCTTTGATCATTATGTAGTGTCCTTCTTTGTCCCTTTCACAGTCCTTTATTTTAAAGTCTATTTTATCTGAAATGAGTATTGCGACTCCTGCTTTCTTTTGGTCTCCATTTGCATGAAATATATTTTTCCCTCCTTCACTACAGTCTGTATGTGTCCTAGTTTGAGGTGGGTATCTTGTAGACAGCATTGTAGGGGTCTTGTTTTGTATCCACTCAGCCACTCTATGTCTTTTGGTTTGGGGGCATTCAACCATTTACATTTAAGTAATTATTGATAAGTAGGGTCCAGTTGCCATTTACTTTGTATTTTAAGTTCTTGTTTAAAACATCCTTTCTGTGTTTCCTGTTTAGAGAAGTCCTTTAGATTTGATGGAGAGCTGGTTTGGTGGTGCTGAATTCCTCAGTTCTTGCTTGTATGTAAAGCTTGAATTTCCTTCTATCTGAATGAGGATCCTTTGCCGGGTACAGTAATCTGGGTTGTGGATTCTTTCTCTTTCATTACTTTAAGTATGTCCTGCATTCCCTTATAGCCTGAAGAGTTTCTATTGAAAGATCAGCTGTTATCCTTATGGGGATCTCCCTTTGTGTGTTTATTTGTTGTTTTTTCCCTTGCTGCTTTTAATATTTGTTCTTTGTGTTTGATCTTTGTTAATTTGATTAATATGTGTCTTGGGGTGTTTTCGCCTTGGGTTTATCCTGTTTGGGACTCTTGGGTTTCTTGGACTTCTGTGACTATTTCCTTTCTCATTTTAGGGAAATTTTCAACTATTATCTCCTCGAGTATCTTTTCATGGCCTTTCCTTTTATCTTCTTCCTCTGGGCCTCCTATGATTCGAAATGTTGGGGCGTTTCATATTGTCCAGAAGTCCCTGAGGTTTTCCTTCATTTCTTTTGTTCTTTTTTCTTCTTATCCGTCTCTGCTTTGTTTATTTCCACCATTCTGTCTTCTACCTACTTATCCTATCTTCTGCCTCTGGTATTCTACTGTTGGTTCCTCCAGCGTCTCTTTTATCTCTTTATTTCATATTCAATATATATTGACTCCTTTTTTTTCTTCTAGGTCTTGGTAAAATTTTCTTGCATCTTCTCAATCTTGTCTCCAGGCTATTTATCTGTAACTCCATTTTGTTTTCAGATTTTGGATCATTTTTACTATCTTATTTCTAAATTCTTTTCAGATAGATTCCCTATCTCCTCCTCTTTTGTTTGTTTGGTGGGCAATTTCTCATTTTTCCTTTACTTGCGAGTATTTCTCTGACTTTTCATCTTGTTTTAGAATGCTGTGTTAGGCGTGGCCTTTCTGTATATCTGGTAGTTTGAAGTTCCTCATTATTGTGAGGGTTCCTCACTGTGGGTGGGGTTGGATGGTGGCTTGTCAAAGGTTCCTGGTTGGGGAGAGCTTTTTATGAGCTTGTGTTGGTGTTCTGGTGGGTGGAGCTGGATTTCTTCTCTTTAGAGTGCAAAATGGTGTGTCCAGTATTGAGTTTTGAGTGGTACTATGGATTGGTGTGCCTCTGGGCTGCTGTATATTGCATGCTCAGGCATGTTCCTGCGTTGCTGGAGAGTATGCGCGGTATGTTTGCTCTGGAACTTATTGGCTCTTGGGGGGAGCTTGTTTCAGTTGTTATGTTGGAGGCTTTTGGAAGATCTCTTATTAATTAATGTTTCCTCTGGCTTTCAGTCTATTTCTTGCAGTAGCTCAAGACTACTCATCCATTTACAGCATCAATAATAAAACTTTTGGGGTAATGGTGAAATGATTCTCACAGTGAGGGATACCCAGGAGATGTTCACTGAGTACATGGAGAGGTGGAAGGGGAGGGAGGTTGAGGTGACAGGAGGAGAGGTGGGGGACTCAAAAACGTGGGGAGAGCAGTTCTATCCAGTAAGCACTTCCCTCTGGGCTCTCCTCAGTCTGGACCCTCAGGAGGAGGTTCACAGAGATACATAGAGAGGGGGGAGGAAGGCACTAGAGGTGAGGATGAGTAGAAAGGGAAGGATTCAGGAGGGGGAGTGAGAGGATCTGGGCAGTATTCTGTTCGAAGTGGTTTTCCGGTACCCAGAACCTCCTCAGAGATTCACAGAATTGGGTTGAGAATGAGTAAGGTATGGGGTGGGAGATAGAGTTTTCATGGGGGAGAATAAAGAGCGTCAGTAGAGGGAGAGGAGTAATCAGCCAGTATCAACATCCTGATTAAAAATGGGGATTAAAGATTGTATTCCTAAATGCACAAAATTGATATCAAATATGTAAAAACAAAGAGTAAAATCTAGGAGTAGAGGTTAGACTTTATTAATCATACACTATAAAAAAAAAAAGGGAAAAACTGTATAAAAAGAAAAAAGAACAGTAAAAAGGTTATAACAGTTAAAAAAAAAAAGAAAACAGGAAAAAACAGTAAAAATAAAATAAAATTAACTTAAATTAAAAAAAGAAAAAACACAAAAAGTTTAAGATTTATGTAACGCAGTTTGTTTTTAAAAATAGGTTTTTTTTTTTTTCAGGTTAGTAGTGGGTTATTGAAAATGGAAATGTAAAGGGTGTAATAGAGGTCTTAAAAAAAAAAGAGAGAAGAAATAAAAATTTAAAAAAATAAAAAAATAAAAAAAAACATAAAAATAAAAAAAATGATAATTGTAAAAGTATATATCCGGACTTTCGTGGAGCAGTTGTGAAGCCGTGTGGGGTTCTCTTCAGGTTACAGATAGATCCCTGTTCCTGCTTTATACTTTTCAAAGATCTATAGGCCCCTTTCAATGCAGTCAGTGTTAACTACCGGGATTTTAATCTGTTGGCTGTCTTCCAACGCTTCCCTTGTTTATTTGCTTTTGTTTGGAGGTCTCTTCAGTGTCTAATTTCCGCCCTGCACAATGGGCGGAGGTGGTATCTCTTTAGGGTTCACTTGCTCAAGTCTGCTTGGGGAATAGAGAGGACCACTGCAACCTATATCCTGGCGTTTGTGTGTGGAGAGCTGCAGTATCTCGGCCCACACATGTGAACCAGGGAAACCTTAACTCATCCTTTTCCACCAAATTTCCGTGTGTTAACTACACTGAGGCAAAGTGACTCCTGACCTCTGTAGGTAAATCACGGTCCTGTAGTCCCCCCCCCCAGTATACTCCATAGGTTGTATTCCATTTATTTGTCCTTCAGAAAGTCGTGGAAGTGACATTGCTCTTATAGTTGCAAGGATGATGCATCCTTATATCATTTAGAGAATTTGTCTTTAAAATCTGCTATTTAAAATTCATATGCGCAGGAATCCTTCCATTTGCAATCACCTCACCTTATGTTCAAACATCTTTATCTTGGTAGAGGTGATTATTAGCCCTGTGGCTACAAATACTTAGATTTATCTGGCAGCTTCCAATTTCTCCCTTGTAGTTCCAGGGCCATATTCTAAACTACTGCCCATGGACACACACACCCGCTCCCCAAGGTATTGCTTCACACTTAAATGCAGCATTCACTTTAAACTCTTCTCCTATAAAAAAACAAACAAGCAAAGCCAACTCACAAAGCATCTTATCGGTTTTCTTGAATCTGCCTCTCACCAGATAGTTCAGGTTTGATACTTTTCCATACCTGTGAATATGCATTATTAGATTAAAAAAAAAAAAAAAGGATCATAGGCCTTAGCTTTTATCTATCCGTCCCTAGCCTTCCTTAGATCACTGCCTTATCCCTCACTTGGGGAACACAGTCACCTAACTTGGCTCTCCTAGGTGGCATCTAGTGGGTAAATAACCCGCCAGTTCAGGAGTAAGAGACGTGGATTCGATCCCTGGGTTGGGAAGATCCCCTGGAGAAGAAATGACAACCCACTCCAGTCTTCTCGCCTGGAGAATTTCATAGACAGAGGAGCCTGGTGGGCTACAGTCCATGGTGTCGCAAAAAGTCTGACACAACTGAAGGGACTTAGCATGCACTCACATGTCACCTAACTGACCTCCTTTCCTATAGGCTCCATTCCTGTCAATTTCCCTGTTACTCTTCAATCAATTACTCTTTGGACAACCACCTAGGCCCTCCCACACTCGACTGCAACACCTGTTATCTTTGGTTCCCCCCACGGTCTTCTCTCATCTGCATCTCATACTCAGAAAACACCTTCACCTATCTGACAAGCCTTTCCCACATTCACACCTACTGTTCTTCTATTCACAATTCAATCAAATGTTTATATTCTCTGGTAATCATTTGTTGACTCTCATAATGAAAAACTGAAACTGTCCATCTCTGAATTATTGAAGTCCAGCTTACACTTCTCATTCATTTAGGAGATACTGTTTAGCCTGGTCCTTATAGGTAACTTTTCATAATGGGCATGTCTGTTGTTCCCTCACAAACTGTAAATGTTACCCGGACAAGGATTATGTCTACTTTTTTGTTTGCCTGTGTTCGTGATTAGTATATATCATTAATTATTTCAAATTCTTGATAAATATTTATTTTTCCAGTCAACCAAGCCTCTTGAGAATGTCAAAGCTTTACTATATCGGCATGATTAGATTTATTTTATGCTCATTTTCCACTGTTCAGTGTCTTCAACATGCAGTGTTTCTAAGTTTGAAAGATATGAAGATTCATGATGTTACATTTCTTTAAAAGTTGTTTGAACAAAATAAAGTACTATATTTTAAAAGATGCATTCTTAAACATGAGAATTAGTCAATCTCTGTAACTGTGAAAACGACCCAGATAGATAGGTGCTTAACAGATCAGTAGATAGACTTTTTTTTTTCAGTGAAACTTTTCTGAAGAAAAACAAGTCCTGTAAACAGTAGAGTTTGGCTTGGGTTAGGCCTAATTGGGTTAGGCTTTCTTGGATTTCTTTTATTTCATGAATTATCTGCTCAACTTTTCCGGAGAGTAATTCACTATTATATTGTAACTTCCCCTCACCAGTGATTAGTAAGCCTAGTGCAAAGAATTAGAAATGCACATATATTTTAAAGGCAGCTAAGTCTCTCTGTTAATACACACACATTTACAATGCCAGGAGGAACAGGGCCCGTGAGAGCTACCTTCGCCAACAAAGGGAATACAGTATGTGTACACAGAGCTGCCTTCTCCAGGCCCCCACGCCTGCAATTAGTGCAAATGAACTGCGTCTCCCAGAGAGCAAACAGAGTGTCCCTTATGTGATCACCGAGTGTCCTCAGCAATGATCTCAGTTCACCATTAGGGACCCGCATCCAGGTCCTGTGCTGCTTGGCACGCTGACTGTGCACGCACCATCAGTCCTGGTTCTGTGAATGAGGTCCTGTCACTGTCAAAAGAATTATGTCCTCCGTGGTGAATCTCGCTGTTTTCCTGTGAATAATGGTGCACTCTGAAACCACCCCAACGCCTATCCCCTGCTTATTTTTGTGTGGGTTCACAGAGACTGTGATGTGTGTATCCACTCAGATCTTTATCTCTCTCTCTTCTTTTTTTGCAAGGGAGGTTTAATTGTATTATTTTGTTCCCAAACACAGTACTGGTTTATCTCCCCACTGGAGGATTTCTGGAGCTGTTTTAAATAGTTAATTTTCAAAAATTAGATATCTCATTTATTAGTAAACCTTTTCTTAAAATGATTATTTGAACGTGAAAGCTGCCCTAATTGTAAAATGCTCCGAGTAGTCACATATGATTATCAAGTAACAAGATAATCTCTTTAGAGTCTGTAGCTATGAACTTTAGTAGTAACTGTAGCTATACCGCTGTAAACAAACATGAAATCATGATTAATTTCAGGGATGTCATTTTAAATCAAGGCAGACTCACTTTGTGATTAAACTGACAGGGAAGTACTATTTGAACCTCTTATGCCCTAAGACTGAATAAACAATTTTGGAATCTTTGCACTCAACCTTTCGTAGAGTTTTTTTCTGCTTCTCTAGAGTGTTTATGTGATGTATATGAGAGGGAGATTTGATACATGAAGGAGGAATGCACAGTAGGAACAACCATGGTCACACTGGGGTTTGTAGGGCACACACAGCCTGCAGACTAGTTGAAACGTTTGTGTCTTCAGGTTCTCCAAGCGTTGTGAGAGGCTGAGCTTATATTGAGTCACGGTCATCCGTTCTCTCTAGGTTTGCTAGTCACGCTGTAGTCTATTTTCTTATCTCATATTTCTCCTCATGGATGTGTTTATCAATTCAGTGTGAAATCTTAGCTACGTTATTGTCAGACAAAAGTTGCTCTAGTTATTTCTGACTGAAGGCTGGTCTTTGAAGAGGGAAGGTCTCTGGATAAGGTCCCTCTGAGCACTCAGAGATAAAGGGATAGCATCTTTATCTTTTATTTTCCAATTGACTTCTTGTTCTCATGAAAAAATACCTTGACTTCAATTTGGCGCCAAAGAATGACACCTGAATTATCAAGATCAAGGTTGAATAAAGTCTTCTGCCTTTTCTTTCAGCCCCTTTGATGTTCCTTAAACTTCAGAAGGTGACGTTTCATGCAGTACTAATTTGCTGATTTTTCTCAGAATTTTGAAAGCTCTGAAAATTCCTGTACATACATGTCCTATATTTTAGTTCATATCTTGTTTTGGTCTTTGAATATTTTACATACTTGTATCAACTTCTCTCAGCCCAAAGTTGGTTGAAGACTTGGGGTGCTTGTTTCTATATAATAAATACCTTCAGAATTCATTCAGTCAGTTCAGTCACTCAGTCGTGTCTGACTCTTTGCAACCCCATGAATCACGGCACGCCAGGCCTCCCTGTCCAACACCAACTCCCGGAGTTTACCCAATCCCATGTCCATCGAGTCGGTGATGCCATCCAACCATCTCATCCTCTGTCGTCCCCTTCTCCTCCTGCCCCCCAATCCTTCCCAGCATTAGGGTCTTTTCCAATGTGTCAACTCTTCACATGAGGTGGCCAAAGTATTGGAGTTTCAGCTTCAACATCAGTCCTTCCAATGAACACATTACATTGTGAAATCATCACATTATGAAAATCGTGCAGCACATATAGTTTCAAAGATGTGAAGATTCAATTTTATTACCATTATTCCAGTCTGCTTTTATTAAAATGTTAAAAATTAAAAAGAAGAATATATACTAATTAAGGCAGCACTTCTTTTTCCTTGTCAATGGAAAGTAATTTCCTCTACTAATCTTTTTAGTAATTCTTCCCAATTTAGCTTTTTATATACCCAAATTTTTCCTGTCATCTTCCACTCATACACCTTGCATTTTTCTATTTTCATAATTCCTCATATTATTCTTTTAGTATTCTAAATATGTGTAACTAATTTTGGATTATAGATGTAAATGAAAAACAATTTTGAGATATTGAATATGCTTTCTTATTCATTCATATTTCCCTGATTGACCCCTTAAGTAGATAAGATCCAATTTGGTTACAGATATTACAGGTACAAAGTAATCTCTTTATAGGATTGGGAATTCCTGCTCCCTCAGTTGATATATCATCTCAAAAATCATCAGCATAGTTACTCATACCCTAACTTTCCCTAATTCTACTTTATTCTAGGCTTGTCTTTATTTCATATTCTCAAATATTAAAATTAAATTATTAGTTAAAATATCAGGGAAAAAAATACACTTTTTAAATTGCCACAGTGTTTAAGGGCCACCCTTCCTCATTCTCATACCATACATAAAAAGAAATTATAGTGCTTTGTTTTTAGAACTTAGAAACACTTTAGGAGAGAGAACTAAGGAATCAGAAAAATCCAACTACAAGTCAGTAATCAGAGTACATAGAAACACCTCAGAAACAACAGAAAATATAACCACCTTTGCTTACGGGATTGCTGGAGCACTGGGAGTAGAAACAGGAGAGAAATAGCTTTGCACTCTTTTTCTTCTCTGTACTTTTGGATTTTGTCCCAGTGCAAGTTTTACTACATCAAAAAAGTAATTATTATTTTTTCTAAATGATGAGTTAATATTCACTAATCGTTCAATGTGCAAATATTTTGGCACCCGTATTATAATCCCTCTTCTCATTTGAGAAGGTTAGGAAAAGCAAGGAAAATTGACAAGAGCATTGTTTGAACAGTGAGCTAGGATGTTGACTTATTTCAGTCAACTGGCTGCATAGAATGCAGGTGGCCACTGCGTGACAGCTTCCTTTCTGAAGGCAGAATGTCCTCCATTTTCACAATAGAAAATGTCTATTAGATTTGAAAACCAAGCTTACCCTAAGTCTATATTAGGAGAAAGCCTTGGACTAATATAAAATAGAAGAGCTGTGTCTCTGATTTTGATTTTAATCAGTACCCTCAAAGGTACGAAAGCCAAGTTCATAGCTCAGTAGCAGTCCCTGGCACCCAGAAAAATCAAATGTAGAACTCTGCAGGAAAACATACAGAACTTGGAAAAAATGTGTGATTTCTGAAGATTATTTTCCCTCCTTTAAATGAGTTAACACCACAGCATGTTTCAGCTGAGGAAGAAAAACTCAATTTGTGCACATATCTTTTAAAGAAGATACATTAGCTTTATGTGTATCTTTCTTTGTTAAGAAATTGCATTGTTTTTTGAAACACCTATCTTAAAAATCATACAAAATTGACCCTACTTCTTGTTTCTATGGGAGAAACCATTTAAGTTTCTTGACTGATTCAACTCTACAGTTTATTTAGTGTTCTGTGTAGTATAACTCACATATGAAATATATATAACATTTACTGAACACCTACTATGTTCTGGTAGTTTACTGTTCTACATAATATATATACATGTCTTATCTAATCCTTGTATAATATAATGTTACTCCACTTAAGGAAATTGAGGCATGCACAGAGTGAGTTAAATAACTTGCCCAACAGCACACCGAGAAGGACAGATTCAAACCCAATCTGAAGGACAGATTCAAAACCCAATTGCTAAGACACCAGCCTTAGCAGTTATGTTGTTGTACTGCTCCTTGTGGAGTGTTTGTTGCTATCTGAGAACAGTAAAACAAAAAGAAAAAAATAATCTAAAATTATTCCTATTCTCTTTCCTTATAAGCTACAAATATATTCCTCAATCATTTTTTTCCCATTAAATGTCCTCTAACCATGCTTATTTCCAAAAATTAGCATAAAGACAGGAGAAAAAAGTTATTAGAGTTATTAAAATTTGTCACAGAGCCATTAAAAATATAAATCACAGAGCTCTCTCACAGGGTATAGCAAGTTTTGCAAATTCACATTTTATGACTATTCAAAGAAATAAAATCAACAATTTCCTATATGGCTTTAAAATATTATGTTCCCTTATTTCAAAGGAAAGCAATTACAGAAAGCTGAACATTAACTATATGCACAGACCATGTCAAATGAAAATATGGATAAGGTATAAAATAGGCAATCTTCTTAAAATGTTTTATCTTAGTTTCTGATTATCCTTTAATAAAACTCAGTAGGGACATTCAAAGCCATGGTATTCTGATTTATTGTTAACGTTGCATCCTAAAGGTAATGTGTTAGATGCTGCTAGAACAGTAAACGTGTAAGTAAATGGAATGACTACTATACATATGTAATATCAAAACCTTCGACTGGGCCAGAACTATAGAATTTATGTGAATTGTACTGAGTGCAAAAATGCATTCTTTTAACTCTCTTCCCATTAAATGTTTTTTAGTCCCTATACTGTGTACAGATCTTTGAGCTCTTCTGAATGTCTTACAGGAAGAAGGAAATTATTTGGTGAATCCAGCAAAGCTTTAGAGTAGGAAAGATGAAAGAAATTATATTTAATTCTTCACAGAAATAAAATCATACACAAATCTTGTTTTTTATAGGTCATTGTTTTTAAGACTGTATATTATCAACACCTATGTGTATCTCAAAGTTCCCACAGAATTTCTAGGAAATACAACGGTCCTAGTCAAAGGGAATTTTTTTTTAAATTATTGTCATTCTCTAAAAATAGATATCCCTTCTTTATTGAAATGATTTTTGTTTCTATCGGTAGGGCAAAAATAAACCCCTCCTCTGGTTTGCAAGGCATCTAATGGACCTAGAAACTCAAAATGGAATGTTCAAAACTGCCAGTGTTTGATAAAGTCTGTTCACTTGAGCAGCAAGCGTCTTGGGGGAAAGTCATTTACATATCCAAAACATTCATGTTTGGATATAACAATAAAACCATGCTAAGAAATGTGTCATGGAAGTTTAAAAGGACAGTTCTATATGACCAATTCCTAATCAAGAAATACTTTCAAAACACTATGAAAGAAAAACATGCATGGGGTTATTTGACTCTTTCTCCTTAGTCAGAATTTAAATAGTCTAAGGTTTCTCAAGTCATAGATTTGACACATATGAGATCTGTGTTAGGGCACATTTGCACGCATGTAATTTTAAGCTAAACTTCATGAGAGGGGAAGAATGTTAGCAAGATTAGCTACACATACGACTTGGTAAAATCTGTTCTTTCCCATCCCTAATTACTAAAAGTTTTTTATGGTGATATATCCAGACAATGGAATATTATTTAGTGCTGAAAATAAATGAACTATAAAACTATTAAAAGACATCAAGCAGACTTAAATGTGTTTTGCTAAACGAAAGAAGCCAATCTGAAGCAATTCTATACACTATATGACTGAGTGAGTGAGTGAGTGAAGTCGCTCAGTCGTGTCTGACTCTTTGCGACCCCATGGACTGTAGCCTACCACGCTCCTCCATCCATGGAATTTTCCAGGCAGAAGTACCGGAGTGGGTTGCCATTTCCTTCTCCAGAGGATCTTCCCGACCCAGGGATTGAACCTGAGTCTCCCGCATTGTAGGCAGATGCTTTACCGTCTGAGCCACCAGGGAAGTCCTATACACTATATAACATTCTGGAAAAGGTTAAACTATGGAGACAGTGAAAACATCAATGGTTTCCAAGAGTTAGAGGGGCGAGAGGGATGAAAGCAGAGCACAGAGGATTTTTAGAGGAGTCAAACCACCCTATATATTTCAGTGGTGGATATGTGTCGTTATACATTTGTTCAGACCCATAAAATATACACCACCAGGAGTGAACCCTATTATAAACTATGGACTTTGAGTGATAGTGATGTGTCATTGTATATTCGTCAGCTGTAAAATGTACCATGCTGTGGAGGATTAGTAATGGGGGAGACAATGTATTTGTGTGGTCAGAGAGTATGTTGGAAATTTCTGTACCTTTCTCTTAATTTTGCTGTGAACTTAAAATTGATCTAAAATATAAAGTCTGTTTTTTAAAAGTCCATTCTGATCTTACTGGGTACTTTCTCAGTTACTTATATAATACTCAACATATCTGATTTTTTAAAATATCAAGCCACCTACAGAAGAAAGACATATTATCTAAAATATAATGAAGTTAAATTCTACTCTCCTTATTAGCAGGGAAACAATTGTAATGTAGCATGAAACAATAATTTATAGTCCCAGACATGATAAATATTGGTTCAGTGGTTTGTGAGGTAAACCTGCCCATATTTTGTGTAATGAATTGAATTGTGTCCCCCCCCTCCAACATTCATATGTTGAAGTCCAAACCACCAAAATCTCAGAAAATGAACTTATTTCCTATTTAGAAATAGGATGAGGCTATCTTAACTAAGTAGTAGTAGTAATTAGTTCTACTAATAAAATGGTAAATCAGTAGGGTGGGCCCCTGAGTGAGGGTGACTAGTGTCCTTCAAAAAGGGCAATTAGACAAGTATCCAGGGAACATACCATATGAAGATTGGAGTTATGTTGCTACAAACCAGGAGATAATCAGAAGCCAGCAGAGAGGCCTGGAACAGACTCTCCTGTAGCACCTTCAGAGGGAGCATAGCCCTGCTGGTGAACACTTATTCTAGGGTTTCTGTGAAAATAAATTTGTATTAAGTCATACCGTTTTGTTCTATTTTGTTATCACAGGACTAGCAAACTAATACAGACAATTTGAACCACAGTCTCCTTAACTGCCCACTGCTTAGCCTAGTTCTTAGCAGTTAGCAAGATCTCAACAAATGCGTAATGAATGAATTAATGCAATTTTCCTGGTACATAAGATAGGAAATATGTCAGTTTCTTTCTTTGCTGACCATTAAATAATGGAGATTCTCAGACAGCTGCCGTAGGTACTCTTGTTTCCATGTGTTCTATCAGCTCCCTAGAATGTTGTGTGCAGCTCTTTTGTGCCATTGAGTATCACTCACTAAATCACTATGGTAGTACTCTGTTGAGTGTCCCTCAGTAAATCACTGTGTCAGTACCTATATCATTATCCATTGTGAGGAAACATGTCCTTTCCACCCCTCACGTTGTCTTGCATATCAAAGAGGGTACTTAATTTGCACCCCACCAGTTCCTTGACTTATTCTGCCCAAAAGAGGTAGAGTGACTTCTCTGAATGGTACATCTTTGAAGGATAACTCTGGGCTTGCTTTGCCCAATTCCTCTTTTTTTTTTTTTTTTTTTTTATCCCTCTGAATACTCTGCATGGCTCTTCCAGAAACAAGTTCTATGTCTGTGTGGGAAACCTGCCCTAGTTCAGTACTGTTGTGGGCATACTGGCTTGATTCTACATTTCACCAGAAGCCCTTGACTGTCATCATAAACGCATCTGTAGATTAACCTTTATGAGTGGTAAATGTGGGAAATGTTGTAGTTCTCCATTTGCTTTATTCATTTTTTTTTCTCTTATTTTGTTCAGATAAAGAAAGCAAGTGCTGCTTATTACTTCCCTCTCAAACTAGTTCTCAATAACCTGATAAAAATAGCTTTTTTCTCTCCCCCATTAAACTCTTGTTAAGTATCTTGAACATTGTAGATATTAAATTCGTGTTTGCTAATGTAACAATTGACTAATTAGATAAGAATAAAGGAACAAATGAATAAATGAGTTAAACTGGGAGGACCTGGCTCAGTGATCTCTGGTACATTAATAAATATAATTATTGACATTTTTCAGAGTGAAAAGGGGGACCTCCTGGGAACTGAAGACCTTCTAGGATTAAGTGCAACTGTGACCTGAACCAAGTATCAGTGCTTTACTCTGTGCGTGTGTTAGTTACTCAGTCTTGTGTGACTCTGCAACCCCACGAACGGTAGCCCTCCAGGCTTCTCTGTCCATGGAATTCTCCAGGCAAGAATACTGGAGTGGATTGCCATTACCTTCTCCAGAGAATCTTCCCAACACAGGGATCAAACCCTGGTCTCCTGCATTGCAGGCAGATTATTTACCATTTGAGCTACAGAGAAGTCCCATTTTTCAGGAGATGTCTCAAATTTGTCTAGAAAATATAGTTATCAGGATGAGAAAAAAAGAATATTTGTTTTATAGCTAATCTTTGACTTTATCTGTCAGGATATTCTGTATTTTCTTTTAATTCGTTCACTTAATCCATTCCAACTTGGCTTTCCCACCTACCACTCCACTATAACTACTCCCATATCTGGTAGCTAATATCACCAGTGACCTCTATATCATTAATTTCACTACATTTTACATCCTTATCTTTCTGTTGGACTGCTTAGAGGTTTTGGCCACAGATAAGTGTTTACTCCTCACTTTCCTTTGCTTGGCTTGTTTAGCATGAAGATCAACTGGTTTTTCTGTTTCTTTCCTGGCTGCTCTCTCCTGATCATTCTCTCACTGACTGTTAAATGTTGGAGTTCCTCAGCCAGCTACTTGAGGTATTCTTGTTTCCACTTGCTGAACTGTCTCTCTACCAATTACATTCACTCCTGTGGTTTAAATTATAATACAATTTAGCCATGAAAGTAAAAATGAAAGTCGTTCAGTCGTGTCCGACTGTTTGCAATCCCATGGACTAGACAGTCCATGGAATTCTCCAAGCCAGAATACAGAAGTGTATAGCCTTTCCCTTCTCCAGGGGATCTTCCCAACCCAGGGATCAAACCCAGGTCCCCTTCATTGCAGGCAGATTCTTTACCAGCTGAGCCACAAGGGAGGCCCACAATCTAGTCATATGCTGTTGTCTTTTAAATTTGATGGATTCCCTAAGAACTCTCTGACTTGACATCTCCATTGTGAGTTTGACATGAACCTCTATCTCTTGTGCCTAAAATTATACCCACTGGTGTCCCTACTCCTAACAGAGTCCTGCTGCTCCTCTTGTGGTGCTTAACCCAGTGAATTGCTTTCCCCTAGTGAAAAAGTTGGCTTAAAGCTCAACGTTCAGAAAACTAAGATCATGGCATCTGGTCCCATCACTTCATGGGAAATAGATGGGGAAACAGTGGAAACAGTGTTAGACTTTATTTTTTGGGCTCCAAAATCACTGCTGATGGTGATCACAGCCATGAAATTAAAAAACGCTTCCTCCTTAGAAGGAAGGTTATGACCAACCTAGATAGCATATTTAAAAGCAGAGACATTACTTTGTCAACAAAGGTCCGTCTAGTCAAGGCTATGGTTTTTCCAGTGGTCATGTATGGATGTGAGAGTTGGATGGTGAAGAAAGCTGAGCGCCGAAGAATTGATGCTTTTGAACTGTGGTGTTGGAGAAGACTCTTGAGAATCCCTTGGACTGCAAGGAGATACAACCAGTCCATCCTAAAGGAGATCAGTCCTGGGTGTTCATTGGAAGGACTGATGTTGAAGCTGAAACTGCAATACTTTGGCCACCTCATGCGAAGAGTCGACTCATTGGAAAAGACCCTAATGCTGGGAAGGATTGAGGGCAGGAGGAGAAGGGGATGACAGAGGATGAGATGGTTGGATGGCACCACCGACTCGATGGACATGGGTTTGGGTAAACTCCGGGAGTTGGTGATGGACAGGGAGGCCTGGAGTGCTGCAGTTCATGGGGTCACAAAGAGTCAGGCACGACTGAGCGACTGAACTGAACTGAACTGAACTTTGGCTTTACCATGACTTCTTAGTTGCCCTTATCTGCCCATTTGTTTAATCATATCAAATCTACACTCTAATTTTATTTTTCAGTTCATAGAAGAGTCATGCCAATGACACCATCATCTCTTGTCTCAATCACAAAAAATTAACTCCCCACTGCTGCTACTGCTGCTAAGTCGCTTCAGTCATGTCCGACTCTGTGCGACCCCATAGACGGCAGCCCACCGGGCTCTCCTGTCCATGGGATTCTCCAGGCAAGAACACTGGAGTGGGTTGCCATTTCTCCAATGCATGAAAGTGAAAACTGAAAGTGAAGTCTCTCAGTCATGTCCGACTCGTTGCGACCCCATGGACTGCAGCCTATCAGGCTCTTCTGTCCATGGGATTTTCCAGGCAATAATACTGGAGTGGGGTGCCATTGCCTTCTCCGAACTCCCCACTGGTCTGTGAATATCTACTGTTAATACTTTCAAACCCCCAGAATAGCTAGGAGGATCTTTATGTAGAATGAAAATCTACTTGTATCATCCCCTTGATTAAGACACATCAGTACCTTCTCATTACTCTCCGGGTACAATTCCAAATTCTGAGCATGCTTTCTAAGGCTTAATCCATTCCTTGCTTGTCTGTTTCTTTCTCCTTTACCTTCTTCTGAAAGAAGTCTCTTGACTCCATTTTCTAGTCTCAGATTTGTTAGCACACTGGAAAAAGGGCTTTCCTTGATTCTTTATGTAAGGTTAGGTAAATGCATATACATGAGATCTCATCTTTCCCTTTGGTAACATTCATCACACTTAAAATTGCTTAAAGACTACACATCTTGACATATTTCAAGTTCCGTGAGAACAAGGATCATGCCTTTCCTGTTTGCTTTTCTGTCCTTGGTGCCTGACGCCAACTGAGTGTTTAATAAATATTAAGTGAACATTGAATAAATGAATATGTTCAGATCATGACCTTGCATTTTCACTTTTCAAATGCATCATGACATTTGGAAATACCTGAGAAGAGTATGCTTCTTATATTGATAATTACATGTTGTAATAAGGTATAACAAACAACCTAAAGAGAAGAGTCCCTTCTGCTGTTTCTTTCCTGAACAGTTTACAAAGGTCTAATTTGTATGGAGAATCAGGTGGAAGACTACATCACTAAGGAATAAATTATTTTCATAAAATCTTCTTTTACAAGGAAGAAACAACAAAAACTTGTAAAGTGTTCTTATCCTTCCTAATTCCTAAAGATACTTCATATTGCTCTCTGAGATTGACACACACAGGGAAAAAATTGATCCAAACCATTGATTAAGACGATAAGTACATTCTACTTTAGTTTACTCATCTTATATTGCCTTTATTAATTTTAAAGTTATAAAAATAGTAGTCAACTAATGCAGAGGTATGTAAAAACAATCTCCCACTTCCATCCAATTTTACTGTTTTGGGTTACTCGAAGTTGACAATCTATTGTACATCTTTCCATCTTGTTTTTATAGTCTTATGATTATAAACAAAATTATACATGTATCTAACTTGGTGTTTGCTTATTTTAAAAAATAGAATTAATAGTGTACATGCATTATTCTTCAACTTAGATTATTCTTTAAACAATAATGATTGGCATCTTTTCCAGGTTGTAGGTCTTTACACTACATGGTTTTCCATGGTAATGATAACCACAATTTATTTAATGATTTTCTCATTGATAGGCATCCAAATCATTTCCAGGTCTTTGCTACTACAGACAAATTTACTGGTAGAGTAAGCATTATTATTTAAGTATCCTTATATACTACCACCTTTATTTCTAGAGGATATTTCTCAAACTGGGGTTACTGAGGAAGACCATATATGTATTTGTATATTTTTTAATGTTAATAGTTATAAACTAGGTGCCCAAACAGTTATGGAATTTCCTGTTTCCAAGAGGGCTGCCTTATCGTCACATTGACATTGTATGTCAGTAGTCTCTCCTTCCAGTTTCTGGGTTAAGCCATCCCCACTACACCTTCTGCTGTGAGGAACTCATATGATCCTCACTGCAGGTGAATTGGTTCTCTATTCTCAGCTACTTTCCAGGTCTCCACCAGAGCATACTTGGACTTCTGCTTGATGCCCATGTCAAAGGGAAGTCTTTGGAGTAGTACTTGCCAAATGTATTCATCCACTTATTTCTGACACCCTGATAGAAATTTGAAGCCACTCTGCAGGAAACATTCCTCCCCAAGTTCCAAACTGAAGTATTCCACAGACCACCTCTGCTTTCGTCTCCCTTCCTCTTTTCTGTGGTTTCCCTCTTTGTACACTACCACACCCCGGACTGAAACCTAAATATAGTGGTGCTGAATCCCTGAATGAACCAAGGAATAGCTGAAATCTAAACATTTACCCTTTGGACTTCTCTTCCAACTGCCTTCTTACCTTGCAGGAAATTTCTCTGAACCTGAGCTTTCCAAAGGTAAGATTTAAAACACATGCTAGTAATGAATTTTCAATATAATATTTTCTTCTTTTTTAAGAATCTGTCTTTAACGAATACTATAAGTTTCCTGAAATATGATCATCCTTCTCTAAATTTAACTATATTATGCAAGGTTTATTTTTTCTCAATTTTTTAAAAAATCTTATCTCTCCCTAGTTGGAGATCTATACTCTGATTTAATCATCATGATATAGTTTCTCAGATGCTGTCTTCCGGTAGCATCTGAAACATACTTGGGTCGGATACATGAGTGATATACATTCAGAACTTCTGCATGTTTAAGAGTGACTTTCTTTTGTATAGATGAATAATATTTTGGTAAAGTTCTCGGGCTGCTATACTTTTCTTTTCCTCAAGTTACTACAGATGTTATCTTACTGTCTTTGAGCTTCAAGTATTACAAGTGAAAGGTCTGATGATCTTCTATTCCTCTTTTTTGGGGTAAGTTTCTTCAGTATGGAAGCTGGTAAAGTTGCTTTTTAACATTGGAGTTTGGAAATCTCACCTATATGTGTTTAGGTGAAATGTATGCTTTATTAATTTGGCCTCAGATTCAGTGAACCATTTTAATTGGCAGACTCCTGTGTCTCTTCATCTTAGGTAAATTTTAGTCTATTTTGATTGAATTGTTATTTCTTCTCCGTGTGTTCCTGTTCCTCATTCTGGATCTCATATTGTTTGCAAGTTGATATCCTTGGGTCTCAACGTCTGATATTCTTGGGTCCTCCAAGCGTTTTATCGTTTCTCTTAAAGTGTACATTTCTTTTAGTTTTTGCTCTGTTGGATTAGTTTTCTATTTCAGCCATAACAATTTAGCACACACCTAGTGGCTTAAGATTGAAGGCAAAAGGAAAAGGGAGCAGCAGAGGATGAGATGGTTAGGTAGCATCACCGACTCAATGGACATGATTTTGACCAAACTCCGGGAGATGGTGGAGCACAGGGAGGACAGTCCATGGGGTCGCAAAGAATCGGACATGACTTAGTGACTGAACAACAGCAGTGGCCTACAGCAGTGCGTATTTTTTATCATCCTGCTCTGTAGGTTAGAAGTCTGATATCGGTCTCACTGGGCTAAATCGAGATTTCTAAAAGACTGTTGTTTTCTAGAGACTCTAGAAGAGAATCCATGATTTTGCTTGCCAGCTTCTAAAGGTCACCCACACTTCTTAGCTAGTGTTGGATCCCCTTCTGTCTTCAAAGTCAACAACAATGCATTTCTTTGGCCAATGCTTCTTTTCAGTAGTCATATCTCCCTCTTACAGTCCTCTTCTGCTTTCTTCTTGTACTTGTAAAGTCCCTTGTCATTACAGCAAGCCCACCTGAATAATTGAAGATGATCTCCCAATCTCAAGGCCCTTAATTTAATTGATCCTGCAAATCTGTTGCCACAGAAGGTAACAATCACATGTTCCAGGGTGTAGGGCACAGGCATCCTTAGGGATTCATTGCTCTGCCTACCACACCTATATGATGATATGGTCCTCCAATTTAGTCATCAGGTTTAATTAGTTGAAGGATAGACTAGAAAGATGAGTGAAAGAGGAACGATAGGCCTACTGATAATTTTCAGGGGTGGTTACAATTATGCTTTTTCTGTTAGCTTTCAGAGAGCTCATTCCCTGGTGAGCATCGTCCACACTCACTCAGAAGTTGCAGTGGCTGGAGTGACTGACCATGTGCCCTTGTTCTCTTGTAGAATCCAGTGAACCTGAAGACAAGAGTGCAGGTGCCTCAGGGGAGACACCCTCCCAGCCTTATCCTGCACCAGTGTACAGTCAGCCCGAGGAGCTGAAGGAGCAGATGGACGATGTGAAACCAACTAAACCTGAGGAGAATGAGGAATCAGACCCATTGCCTGATAACTGGGAAATGGCTTATACAGAGAAGGGTGAAGTCTACTTCATTGAGTGAGTCTCACACATTTCTCTGAACATTTTCACAAAGATCATATCAGTATATAAATGATGTAACAGATGGAGAGGTGGGTCAGAGTAATTTGAATTTCATTGATTGTGATAGTACCTTCTTTGTGAGAGAATAATGGGATGGCACCTTGATACAGCTAAAGATTCTAGATTACAGCTATAAATCAAATAATGAATTAAACAATGCCACTGTAAAATTTATTGCAATCATGAATGAGGAGGCAAATCTCCATGTGATGTTACTTTTGAATTGGAAATAGGGAGGAAATGCTTACTCTACCCTTCCAAGACATCTGTGTAGCTCAAATGATGTAATCCCCATCTTTTAAATGAAATTGCTGGAAACCTCTACCATCATGTCCAATGGTTTGATCGAATGCCAACTACTGAGAGCCAAATACTTGCTAATCACAAATGAGAATATTTTAAGCATTTGACCCTAAGGTCAGCTGTCAATAAAATCATGTGTTAGATACAGTTTGTCATACTTATTTTTATTATATCCCATTCTATTTATTGCTTACCTTTTATGAATTAGCAAGGAAAATGAAGGGCTAATTCTGAACTAACTAGTGATGCATACTCAGTCTAATCTTTACTTTCGCTGGGGACATTTTTTTCCCCCAAACTCAGTTTTTATATATTTTATTAACAGCATTGTCTAGCTTTCCTTTTCTTAATCTTCTTGGAGTAGAAAAACTTTTTTAACACCCTGAGTTGAAGATCAAGGCTAAATATTAAATTGTTGATATGTGTGAGACAATCAAAATGTCCATTAGAAAGGTTAAAAACTAAAAATATGGTAAATGAACAACAACCCTTATTCCCTCAAAGCTGTAGAATACTCAGAACAAAACATTAACAGAATCTGAAGTTTTCAGTTCAGATAGTAGGTAAAAATATGTAAACTCCTGATTACTCAAGAAAAATATTGAAACTAGATTTTCTTTCCAAACCTGGAGTGATTTGTGACTTAGATCTCCATAGGCAGAACTCAGTTGTGAAATTGAATTGTTACCACATGCCAATATTTAATTTTCACATGAAAACTTTATAACATGTGGCCAAGGGACTGCATAATCAGGTAATTACTTGGTGCTCTGCTTGATTCCAACAAGGATGAGAAATGCATAAAATGCATTGTTACCATTCACCTTTTGACAAATCTTATAAATTACAAAAAAAGAATAAAACTCTCTTGCATATTTCTTATGGCTATAATCAATGACCCACAGGCATCCTTTTATCAATTAATTGGAAAAGAGAAAGTCATACGGAATTTTTTAAATGTTTGAATGTACTTATATCAAAAACATAATTTTGTTATCAATAAGCTTAGCGTAGAATCATTGCAGACCAGAAATCAAAGTATAAACCTAGATGTGAGGTCGCACATTGGTGTTCAGAACAGTTGTTTAGAACAGGGAGACTGACTACCCACACATTTTTATTGCATAATATAGGCAGAGTAAGACTATATGGAAATAATAAAAGAAAAACAGCATGGAAAGTTGATGAAAGAACCATTTCCTTACAGTGATTTCAATAATGCAGTTATAAACACGTCCTTTATTGTGATTATAAAATAAACTTTCCCCTTTTAACTGTGTCAGATTTGGGGATTGTGGAAAAAAAAGATTTCATAAGACAGAAGCTGTATTTGTGGTTTATAGTAAGTGATGAGGTTCTGTCAAGACTTGGGAGAATAGACCAAAATGATTCTGTTAATATGCTAGTCAGTCATCCAGGATCAGAATCAAAAGACTCATTAGAGTTTGTCCCTGGTCTTAAATTTATTGTCACGCTGGGGAAGAAAGAATAAGAGAGATAGTTAAAATAATTAGTCAACCACTCATTTCTGAATTTTGTGATACAATTTCAGTGAAGATATACTTAATGTAGACTTAAGTAATAAAAGGAAACATTATAGGAAAGGTGAAATAATGTAGACTTGAAAAGTTGATACTAGGTAAATAGTACATTCCAGGCATAAGAATTGTCGTTACAAAAACCAGATACTTTATGTGTTAGGAGTAGGGAGAAGATGCCCAGACCTACTCTAGTGATGTTAGTTGGTGAAAACTGTGTGAGGTGATGGCTCCATTCTGATTTTGCTTGATCATTAGTGCTTTTGAAAGACAAGCAGAGGTTTTTGTTTGTTTATCTTCTTCCTATTACTGCAAGGAAGGATAAATGAATAGTATTAGCAGCAGAGATGGGTTGAGCTAAAAAATTAAAACAAAAAAGAGGAGACAATTTCATTTGCAACATGAATGCTAATGCTAAGGGAGATTCATCCAGAGGTCAAGGAGAGGGAAGAAGCCTAGAGTAAAGGCTGAAGTGAGAGTGTGATGGGAAAGTGATTAAAATCGGAGGCAGGGGCAGATACCTGCTTAAATAGATCATTCATAGACTGTAGGTATCCCTTGGCCCATCCTTCATCCTGGACCAGCTTGAAATCTGTCTTTTCTTCTTTCAAAAACCTTACTTTGACTCATAAGACTCAGTGACACAAGCTCAGGTATCACAGAGCAGGGAGGTATCAGGCAGTGTCTTTTCCATCTGGTACCTCATTTTCACACCGTTGCATCCTGTGCTGCCTATTCCTTTCTTTATGGCCTACATTTAGCTCTGCTGTACTTTCTTCTCAGTAACTTCCTCCAGACCACTTTCATTCTTTGCCCTGGAATGCTCCTTCCTAACAACGTTTGGCAAAATCAGCATTTCAACCCACAGGTTATCTTTGCTGATGATACTGCAGTGAATCCTTGGAAACAATCTGGTAGGGCAGGAGAAGCAACAGGAGAGGAGATGGGGCATTGGGACTTGCTTAGGGACTAAGCCATGATGTGTCCCAGAGTTTCTGGCCAAGAAACTTATAAAATAAATACTATTTGTAATGTAAAAGTTTCCAGTTCTGAAGCACAGTCAGAGTAAAGAAAGAAAAAGAAAAGTAGAGTAATTTAAGAAAAAGGTAAAACAGAAGGAAACGTAGAAGAGGTAGAAAATTAGACAGAGTACAGCTCTCTCTGAAGAGAGGTGACACCAGTGGAAATACTTCTGGTAAAAAGATTGTGAGAGCTGCTTAGAGTAATGGGAGTCCCTGGTAGATTAACATATACTCATTGTTTTTGTTGTTCAGTCACTAAGTCGTGTCCAACCCTTTGCAACACCATGGACTGCAGCACACCAGGCTTCCTTGTACTTCACTATAACTCATGTCCATTGAGTTGGTGATGCCATTACATTTTACTGAATTTTGTCTCCAATGAAACAAATATTGTAATAAAACATAAATAAGTGAAACAGAGGAAAAGGACCCTAAGGTTCTGTGTATAAAATTTAAATATATTTCTATATTCATTTCTGAGTTGTTGTTTGGTCACTGAGTTGTATCCAACACTTTGCAACCCATGGACTGCAGAATGCTAAGCTTCCCAGTCTTTCACTATCTCCTAGTTCAGTTCAGTTCAGTCGCTCAGTCATGTCTGACTCTTTGCAACCCCATGGACAGCAGCAAGCCAGGCGTCCCTGTCCATCACCAACTCCTGGAGCTTACTAAAACTCATGTCCATTCAGTCGGTGATGCCATCCAACCATCTCATCCTCTGTCGCCTGCTTCACCGCCCACCTTCAATCTTTCCCAGCATCAGGGTCTTTTCCAATGAGTCAGTTCTTCACATCAGGTGGCGAAAATATTGGAGTTTCAGCTTCAGCATCAGTCCTACCAATGAATATTCAGGACTCATTTCTTTTAGGATGGACTGGTTGGATCTCCTTGCAGATCAAGGGACTCTCAAGAGTCTTCTCCAACACCACAGTTCAAAAGCATCAATTCTTTGGCGCTCAGCTTTCTTTATAGTCCAACTATCACATCCGTACATGACTACTGGAAAAACCATAGCCTTGACTAGACGGACCTTTGTTGACAAAGTAATGTCTCTGCTTTTTAACATGCTGTCTAGGTTGGTCATAGCTTTCCTTCCAAGGAGTAAGTGTCTTTTAATTTCGTGGCTGCAGTCACCATCTGCAGTGATTTTGGAGCCCCCCAAGAAAGTCAGCCACTCTTTCCACTGTTTCCCCATCTATTTCCCATGAAGTGATGGGACCAGATGCCATGATCTTAATTTTCTGAATGTTGAGCTTGAAGCCAACTTTTTCACTCTCCTCTTTCACTTTCATCAAGAGGCTCTTTAGTTCTTCTTCACTTTCTGCCATAAGGGTGGTGTCACCTGCATATCTGAGGCTATTGATATTTCTCCCAGCACTCTTGATTCCAGCTTCTGCTTCATCCAACCAAGCATTTCACATGATGTACTCTGCATATAAGTTAAATAAGCAGGGTGACAATATACATCCTTGAAGTATTCCTTTCCTGATTTGGAACCAGTTTGTTGTTTCATGTCCAGTTCTAACTGTTGCTTCCTGACCTGCATACAGGTTTCTCAAGAGGCAGGTCAGGTGGTCTGATATACTACACATTTTCAGTTTGTTGTGATCCACACAGTCAAAGGCTTTGGCATAGTCAATAAATCAGAAGTAGATGTTTTACTGGAACTCTTTTGCTTTTTCAGTGATCCAACAGATGTTATCAATTTTATCTGTGGTTCCTCTGCCTTTTCTAAATCTAACTTGAACATATGGAAGTTCATAGTGCACATACTGTTGAAGCTTGGCTTGCAGAATTTTGAGCTTTACTTTGCTAGCATGTAAGTTTGCTCAAATTCATGTCCATTGAATCAGTGATGTCATCCAACCATCTAATCTTCTGTTGTCCCCCACTCCTTGCTTCAATCTTTCCCAGCATCAGAGTATTTTCCAATGAATTGGCTCTTTGCATCAGGTGGCCAAAGTATTAGGACTTCAATTTCAGCATTGATCCTTCCAATGAATATTCAAGGTTGATTTCCTTTAGGATTGACTGGTTGGACCTCCTTGCTGTTCAAGGGACTCTCAAGAATCTTCTCCAACACCACAGTTCAAAAGCATTAATTCTTTGGCCCTCAGCCTTCTTTATGGTCCTAAAGCTATTTAAAGCTATTTTTGGTCCTGAAGCTAGTGGAGGTGATGAGATTCTAGCCGAGCTGTTAAAATCCTTTAAAATGATGCTGTTAAAGTGCTTCATTCAAAATGTCAGCAGATTTGGAAAACTTAGCAGTGGCCACAAGACTGGAAAAAGTCAGTTTTCATTTGTGAGTAGAAGGGAATTCTACCTATGCTTAAATGAAGTGTTCATTTAAATATGCATTAAAATATTGTTGTTTTTCTGTCACCCAGTCATTTCCGACTCCTTGAAACCCCTTGTACTGCAGCACACCAGGCTTCTCTGTCCCTCACCATCTTCTGAAGTTTTCCCAAGTTCATGTCCATTGCATCAGTGATGCCATCCAGCCATCTCATCCTCTGATGCCCTCTTCTCCTTCTGCCCTCAATCTTTCCCAGCATCAGGGACTTTCCCAATGAGTCAGCTGTTATCAGATGACCAAAATACTGGAGTTTGAGCTTCAGCATCAGTCCTTCCAATGGATATTCAGGGTTGACTTCCCTTAAGATTGACTGATTTGATCTCCTTGCTCTCCAAGTGACTCTCCGGAGTCTTCTCCAGTACCACAGTTCAAAGGCATCAATTCTTTGGCAGTCTGCATTCTTTATGGTCCAGCTCTCACTGTCAGTTGATCAAGAATCCACCTATAATGCAGAAGACCCTGATTTGATTCCTGGATCAGAAAGATCCACTGGAGAATAGATAGGCTATTCATTTCAGTATTCTTGGGCTTCTCTTGTGGTTCAGCTGCTAAAGAATCCGCCTGCAATGCAGGAGACTTGGGTTTGATACCTAGGTTGGGAAGATCCCCTGAAGAAGGGAATGGCTACCCACTCTTGTATTCTGGCTGGAGAATTCCATGGACTGTGTAGTCCATGGGGTCGCAAAGAGTCGTACACGACTGAGTGACTTTCACTTTCTCACAACTGTACGTGACCACTGGGAAGACCATAGCCTTTATTATACGGACCTTCATCAGCAAAGTAATGTCTCTGCTTTTCAACACACTGTCTAGGTGTGTCATAGCTTTCCTGCCAAGAAACAAACATTTTCTGATTTCATGGCTGCAGTCACCATCCACAGTGGTTTTAGAGCCCAAGAAGAAGAAATCTGTCACTACTTCGACTTTCCCCCCCTCTATTTGTCATGAAGTAATGGGGCAGGTTTTTTCAGTATTTAGTTTTAAGCGGGCTATTTCACTCTCCTCCTTCACCCTCATCAAGACGTTCTTTAGTTCCCCTTTAGTTCCTTATTACCTTATTATATATACACACACACACACACACACACACACACACACACACACATATATATATATATATATAAAACCTTTGAGTTAAGGTAATGAGTAATTTAATTTTTGTTATCTAGTCAATGTTTTAAAATAATTATTGATTTACTCCTATTACAAAGTAGTTTATATGTCTCAGTCTTTACAAGTGCTGCAATTAAAAGATGAGGGAAATTTTTATCATTGTTCTCAATATTAAACAAATGGGCCAACTGTTTCCCACAGTCTTCAAGACTCCTTCTTTTGTTGAATAATTAAAACATTCCTTTTATCACTTTAGTGATATTTAATGGGAAAAGGTGAGTATCTGAACAAGTATTTTTAAACAACAGAATTTTAAATTGCAGAGAATGCACTCTTCCAAGCATGTTTTAACATTTATAATGTCTTGTGCTCAGTCACTCAGTCGTGTCTGACTCTGCAGCCCCATGGATTATAGTTCACCAGGCTCCTCTGACCATGGTATTTTCCAGGCAAGAATATTCAAGTGGGTTGCCGTTTGCTCCTCCAGGGGATCTTCCCAACCCAGGAATGGAACCCACATCTCCTGCATTGACAGGGGCGTTCTTTACCACTGAGCCACAAAATCCCTATAATGTCTTATGTTTAGCAATTTTTAAAAGACTTTCAAGTGTATACTATTGTTTAAAACCAATAGTCTCCTTAACTTGTAATATCTTCTTCATTAATATCATCTTTTTAAATAGTATATTAATTGTAAATTCAAAGTAGTAATAATAGTTACCACATATTTAGTGCCTATATTTTACAGTCTGTGTTCAGCTTACTTATCAGTAATAGCTAATATGTTAAGTATTTACACTGTGCTCATTTATTTCTCATTTTGGGAACCTAAAACTTATAGAGGTGAACTCCTTGCCTTTGGTCGTATAACCAGGAAAATGACAAAGCTAGGATGCTTTGATTTCATTTATTCAGCACAAATTTTGGGGAACACCCTGTGTGCTAGGAACTATTTTATTAAACCCTGGGGTTACAGTGGCCAACAAAACTAACAACATTCATATTTCCATGTTTTCATGGGCATAATCTGGCTCCAGGGTCCTTGCTGTTAGCTAATTTGCCATGGTGCCTTCTTTACCTATATTGTATGATAGTGTTAGTCGCTCAGTTGTGTTCAACTCTTAACGACCCTTTGAAACATTTGAGGTATTCCCATTTTATACGTGAGATTCTGAGGCACCCTTGGACAAATTAACATTCTCAAGGTCTTACAGCTTTGTGACCCTGCAAAGCCATTGACATTATCCCATGCTACTTCCAATATGTAAACAGGCACTGGCCAAAAAAAAAAAGAAAAAAGCAGACTTTTATATTACAAATAGTATTTGTTTTATAAGTTTCTCAGCCAGAATTTACTATTCCAGAGGCTAAACGTTCCATAAAGAATTGCTGCCACAGGGTTAATCTGGATTGACATGCTTTGGGAATCCCATTAAATTAGTTCTTTGTTTGGGAGTCAGTTTAGTTAGTACATAAAAGAGACTGCTATTGCTTTGGCAAAAAACAAAACAGCAACAAGAACCTATTTGTTTACTAACATCTTCCCGAATGGCAGTGAACACTATGTCATCTTAAATAACAGATTTTTAAAAGCGAGCTTTTGAAACTGAAAATCATACCTGTGCAAAATGTCTTGGATATGCATGCTTTCCCAAATCTTTGTAGAGGCTGAATTGTCTTTTAAATCCTAAATAAGATACACAATCTATTTCATCCGTTGTTGCTATTTCTATATTTCCTTAAGTTTTAAGTAAATCACCAATTCCCATTTTCAACAAATTTAGTACTTTCATTTATTGAAAGAAAACAAAATATTTTAGAAATTTACTGGGAAGTAAAATTGGTGTTTTGGTAAAGCCTAAATGTTTTCTCATTCTAGGCTCAGCATATACCAACATCTGGTCTTTGCTTACTCTCTGTTATTTGTATTACAATAGCAGTAGAAATATTGAATTTTTTTTTTTTTTTCTGTACAAGGTTCTAGTGCAGTCTCCAGACAGAAAATAAGTGTTCAGACAAAATAGTTTGCAACAAACACTCATAATATCCAAAATAAATTTATAATAAAACCTCTTTTAAAAATGTATTCTAAATATATGAAAGGCATTATTATGACAAGCTCATAATTCATGTGCTTAACAAAATTTTAGGAATATTATTTAGGAAACAGATAACCACTGTAAAGGCCTTTGACAATTTGTATGTGGATTATCGATGTATAAATAGAAAAAATCAAGCAGTACAATGAGAGTCTTAAATAGAAAAGCTTCTACTGTTCGGTATCAATTACATGTGTCCAGTCATTGTTCAACAGTTGTTCCTTCTGAAATAATGATCAAGAGGGAAGACAAAATCTTTCAGAAAGTGACATAATCAATCTGAGGACTTTATTGACTATTATATGAAATGTAAATACCTATATTCCTCTAAAAAACTAATGTTAATTTTTAAAAATACATAAAATACAGCCAGTAATCTCTGTGTTATTCCTGATTCTGAACATATGTGACTACTACTAGAATTTTAACATTCACATACATCTTCAATTGCTCAGGGGACTCTAACATATTTATCTGGGCCTTGTTTACCTTGTTACTATGTTTCATGCTGTCAAATATTATTGAGTTCAATCTCTTTATTCTTCCAGGGTAGTATTTTCCAAGATGAAAATGCAGTTTATCTAATAAAAACTAAGATTCAGAATTGGCTTTTCTGGAGAACTTTCAAAATTCAATGTGTTTATCATTGTTTTAAGTCTGTTACTATTTTTTAAGAAAACAGAGCAAAGGGAAGGAGTATATTCAATAGTAAAAGTTTCTTATCCACTAATCAAATTTCAGATGATAAAATGCTGTCTAGTATTTGTGCAGTAGTGAAAATATTATTTTGATTTCAGTGTCAGTACAAAGGTAGGAAGAAAGAATAAAACAAAACAGAATGAAGAGAAAAATGAAAAGAAGTGTCTTAAAATTGGATTTGAATTGGTTCAACATTGAGCCTTTTTTGTATACCTGCTGCTGCTGCTGCTGCTAAGTCACTTCAGTCGTGTCTGACTCTGTGTGACCCCATAGACGGCAGCCCACCAGGCTCCTCCATCCATGGGATTTTCCAGGCAAGAGTACTGGAGTGGGGTGCCATTGCCTTCTCCCTTGTATACCTAGGAAACCATTAATAGTTGAGCCCAACTGGAAAAACATAGAGTATATGAAAAAAAAAGAATAGAGGCTAGAGTGGGCATGACCTGTGTGAAAATTCTGTTTTACTCTTAATACTCTGCTCATTTGAAAGCATTTTTATTAACCTAATTCTTTATAACCTCTATGACTCAATACTCACATGTAGATTATATACATCACCATTGTAAGACTATTCTGGAAAAAAAATATTCAAATTTGATTTTAAATGATTTGAATAGAGAATTCAAGTGTATAAGGAGAAAATGTTTTTAGTGATAATATCACTATGCACGTACAATTTAATATAATACCAAGTACAAGGCGTTCAACACAAAGGAATTTAATCAGTGATTACTATTCTCACAGAGGAAATAAAAGTCTCAGTTTTTAAACCATTGTCTATGAAACTGGGGAAAAGATCTTTAACTGTTACCCAAGAGAGTGAAATAAAGCATCTCTGTATAAAAAGCAAAGTTTTAGATTTAGTATGTCTCTGGTTTCAGATCATTAAAAATAAAAAACTTGGACTTGGGAATCAGATGTGTCTGTATAATGCCAGCTTTTACTTTCATGCACTAGGTGTGTATACTTAGGCAAGTCACTTATCGTCTGTCAGTCTTCCTTTTTCTGTAAAATGGAGTTAAAAATACTAGCCACAAAGACTCATTAGCATTAAATGAAGTGATGCTATGGAAGTTCTAGTGCAGTCCCTGACAAAATAGGCAATAAGGAAATGTTACAAGATAATAAGAATATCTTTGCAGTGGTATGGCATAATGTCAGCAGCTTTTCCTGTTAAAGGGAAGCATTTTCTGTATGAGAAGACTGTTTCCTTGGCAGATAAGATGTTATTATTTATTGTGCTGCTTTTGTCAATTTGGAAAAGGTTAAACTTAAAAAATATCCAGAAATTTCAAATTCATTACAAGTCAGCCTATCACATGTCTTCAAGGACATTCTGATGTGAATTTAAACTAGAATTGCAGGGCTGAATGAAATTTCACTTCTGGTTTACTCCAGTCCTCCTGATAGTTTAACATCAAAGACTTTTGGATATACCATTTTTTAAGGTTTTCATTAAGGTTTTAAAATATGACAGTGATAGAACTTGAATAGCTACTGACTCCACTTGATCTCTTACTCTTCATAGTCATCACATTAACTTTAGCCATAGAAATACATAGAGTAGTATATTACTATGATTCAAAGTTCTTGGAAAATATGTATTTCAATCCTCAACTAGAAAAAGTTTCTTTGCAAAGGCAGCCTATATATGTGTATGTGTCTCTGTTGAAGAAGCTAGTATTGAAATACAGAGTTAAATAACGTCAGCATCTTACCTTCTTGTCATTCATGCTCCTCACAATTTGGGGAGAAGCAGAAAATTGGTGTTCTGCATCTGCATCTTCTCTAGTAATGAAAGTGACAGGAAATCACATTCTTAACTCTTGAGGAAGGATGGTGGGCAGATTGTGAAAAATCCCTCAGTGGTCCCCTTTTACATGATCTCCTGCCCAATGTCAAATCCTATTTTCAAGTGGAATTGTTGAGGTTTAAAAAGTATATAATTTAAGGAAGTGGAAAAGCCACCTAGTCTATTGTCTCCCAAATGCATTAAAAATATCCCCTTTGTAAGGCATCTTAAAGAAGCATGCAAATTGCAAGGCTTGTGAGAGCCACTCATGGAAAATACTGTGCTGTATCTTCATGAGATGTTTGTGACAATTACTGGAGGTAACTACAACCCACTTTCTTTCAGAATCATTTCAGAGGATCAGCTAAAAATGCTGTTAACTATGAGACTCAATCTGTCAAAATGTATTAAAGTGACACACTGTTAATGCTAGTTCAACCTGAAAAAATCATCCTATAATGAAATGCTTTATATAAACTCCGGAAAAATAGGAAATTCATGAGTCTCTACTAAATTAGACAGTATTAGAGACCCATGTTGGAGCTGTATAGAAATGGTAATTTGACTAACTGCAGTGGCTTAGTAATGTCGCCTTCATACTTATCTAAAGATGTGTGTACTCTTGTGAATACATCTTAGAGACCTAGAAATGACTTTGCTCCAAAATAGGGAAAGACTTTAGAAGAAGCAGGTGTGAGTAAATAGAAGGGACGTTTATTTTCCTTGTTCACTTCCCAAGTTCTTTGCTAGCACATAAAAACATAGACATCAACACACACACACACATACACACACACACGTATATATATATATATATATATATATACATACTTTGAACTGAGGCATATCTATAAAGAGCATCTTTACAGTGACTATGTTTTTCAAATGGGACCAATGAGCGCTGAACCTGGTGCCACTATCCTCACATTAGGATAGTCATAACCCAAATTCTGTCCATAGGCATCAAGTCTTTAACTGAGAGGAAAAGACTAGATGATATTGCTATGACTACAAATCAGGACCAGAATGAGATACTACTTTACAGAAGTCACATGTGGGGAAAATAAAAGCTAGCATACCCTCCCAACAATTTACAATTTCACCAAATTCATAGACTTCATCTCATCAGATTTATTAGAGTCCTGCTCAGAAAAATCAATCATTGAGGAGTCCCTAAGTATGAAGAAAATGATTGGAAAGTGTTTCCTCCCACATGTAAGTCAGAAATAAAAGGGAATCTTTTTTAAGAGCAGAAACTTCATTACCCAAGGATATTAATGTCTAGGTTTTCAGACTGGAGATGGCTCTGCACTTGGGCAAACATATGATCATCCAGAAAACACTCTTTGAAGAGTACTTTAACACTCTGGAATCATTTGCTCACTGCCCTCCTTAACCCCTTCTCTCCTCCTTCCTGCCTTGAAATTCCCTTCATTAAGTAGGCACTTAATCTCTAGAAGTTTGCTATTAAATATGCTACCTGGGAGACTTTTCTGAACTGTGCTTTAAATGCAGATGGGTTCATCAGATTATTTAGCTAACACTGTAATATGACAAAATATAATTAAATCTCGTTGAAGAAAGAGACAATACATGTGAATTGACATCATAATTGTAATTTTGACTTCCTTACAACTGTCTTCAAAGATCTCTGTTATGTGGCTTTAATTTATATTTCTAACCCATTTTCTACTTTTCCCTTTCATATTGCATTCTAACTCTTCTCTATACAAACCTCACTTTGCTACATCTGTGACTTTGATCATTCTTTTTAAATCCTCACAGATGTCACGTCCTTGGTATTTTGTCCATTGACAGATGAGATAACTTGAGACAGCTATTCACAGCAAATAGTTTAGCTCCACTGTATAGTTAGGAGCCATTCATAACCATAATGTAGCTCCACTGTATGGTTATGAGCCATTCATAACCATAATGTAGTTCATTCATAATGTAGTTCTCAAATACAGCATGTATAAGAATCACCTGGAGTGCTAGCCAAAGATGGAGATTTTGCAGCCTCACCTCAAAGATTCTGATTTGGTAGTTCTATGAGGATCCAGAAGACGCATTAAATTCACCAGATGATTCCAGTGCAGGTCATTCCAGAACCTCTTTTAAAGACACTGTTCTAAAAACATCTCTCCTTTGCTTTTTAAATTTTTGGCAATACTTCCCAGAGATCATTTTTTTAAAACAAAATTGTCATTAAAAATTATTAATTCCCAGAAATTCCATTCAGAAATGCTAGAATACAAGCATTTTACCCCCTAGCTGGATTGAAAGTATTTAGATGGAAGATAGCTAAATGTGGGTTAATGAAATTGCTATTAATCACTTTTTGAGAAAATGTAGGAATCCCAAGAACATGCTATAATTTGCATCACTTTTGTACTCCCTCTGCCAACTCTATAGTTAAAAGAGTAACAAAACAACTGTTTATGAAAAGGGCAGATTTAAGATGAAAATAATTCTTTTGCAAAACTCAGGAAATAGTATCAGAGCCTGCAGCCTGTGCTCTTCCAACTGGAGAATCCTGTATTTGTAATAAATTCCTTTTGCTCTGGATGAGTTCTGCATTTTCAATGAGGTTAACTTGGCAACATTCTAGTTGATTTTAATAAAAATAGCTGCTTTGAGGACAGGGAGCTGAGGTTGCCAAATTTACAGCTGCCTTGCACAATTACTCTTACACCTCCTTCAGGGCTACTTAGAACCAGTAAGCAAATTAAGTGTATCGATTGCAATTTTGTTGGTCTAACCCTGTTTTGTTTTGTTTTGTTTTGTTTCCTCTTAAGGAATAAACTTGATTCCTTTCAGTATGTGTCTGTTCAGAGTGATCTCTTTTCTTTTCAGCCATAACACAAAGACAACATCATGGCTGGATCCACGACTTGCGAAAAAGGCTAAACCTCCGGAAGAGTGCAAAGAAAATGGTAAGTTATTTAAGTTTTTATAGTGTTTTGGCGTTGCACTTCAAGAATGTGTCTGTTTCTTAAAAGAGAGTCTTGTCTAAAGAAACTGTATTCTGATTGAGACAATTTTAAAGCTGTAATATTTAGTGCTCAGATAGGAGAGAGAATTACCTCGGCATTTCAGCAGCGCCATGTGGTTTTCTTTTTCCTCTCCAAGGTGACTGTGCTGGATATCACAGCTCTGTCATCTCTGTGGGTTCTGTTTGACTCCTGGCCTTACTTTCCACCACCTACTAGGGAGTTTTTGTTTGCATTATGTCTCTCTGAGTACTCTGATCTTTTCATTGGAATTGAATATGGTGTATAGAGAAAAGTTCTGTGAAACTATAAGTAATACTTTATTTTTGTGTTGTGAGGCATAACATTCTAATAGTTATTAAGGAATAAATCCATGATTTAAAGATATATGTGAATATTCTTTTTTTCAACCAAGTATTTAAATACAATTAATTGCATGAATGTGCTGGGTTATCTTTAGTATTTTACATTTACCAATGCGATGGCATTAACTTGCTTGAAAATCAACTGTTTTCATCTGTGTGAAGGGTTTTTAAAAGTAATCTTGATGATTAGATGAATGGAAACCTTGTTCTTGTATAGTATATTATATAGATGAAATCTGTTACTGACGATACTTCTAAGTTTTGTACCATTGTGTTTAATGTTGAAAGAGTACTTAAAATTTGTCTAAAATGATAAATATCATATACTCCTGAAGATTCATTATTTGAACACATTCACAGCTATTATCTGATCAGATTATCAGAGCCTTGTTCAGAGACATCTCATCATTGAAGAGCTCTTAAAAGTGAGGAAAGTGATGAGGAATATTTACACTTTTTAAAAAGCTTTTAGAAAGTCAACTTTTTACAAAGTCTGTAATTCTAAAAATCCTTTAATTTTGACATAATTCTGTCTCAGATAATATCAAGATGCTATTGTTCATTCTTAGGTTATATGGTAACTATTCACAAGTTGGTTATACAACTGAGTTAAATTAAAAAATCAGTATATAATTTACTCATATGTATTTTAATGCATTAGTCTCTAATTTTTATCGCTTTAATTTTGTATTCATGGATATATCTGTATGCCTCCTGTATACAAGTATATCTATATGTATGTGAATCTTTTAAATTATTTTGTGACATGAGATTTTGAGCACAATTAGGTTACATTTCATTGATACCCTTAAGACATGTGTTGCAAATTATGATTGGTTATAAATTAAAATGACCTGATCTGCTATATCTAGGAGTTACAATTTATTTATGCCACAGATAGAAAGCCTTAATATATAATAATTAAAATGAATTCAGTGATTTTGCAGTTCTTTAACATGTTGAACTTCTCAGCTCTCTTGTTATTCTTTGAGTTGTTCTTTCCATTATAAAAGGCGATTAAAGTTAAATCTTGAAATCCCAGGAGAGATGTGAGTTTAACATTTCGAATAACTATAACATTTCAATGTTATCAGTTTCTCCTATATCCATACTCGTCTGTCTTCTTAGGATGGTAGATGCCTAAAATATACCAGTATCTCTGAATCAATTTGCCATTAAGAAATGAGTCCTAGAATAGAGTCTTATAGCTCATAATGATTTTATAACTGGTTAATTACTGTTTTTCATTTTGTTCAAAATAAGTAATCCACAGACTTTATTTCATATATTATTGGAGTATTTTACAATGGAAACTAATATCTAGGTAAAATGCTATTGTTCCAGACATATATCTTAAATTTTCTTAGCAAGAAAAGTACCTTTTGGTCATAGTGTTGCTTCTGTTTTACTTTTTTGTTTTTCTTTTCTTTAAATTATTTAGGTTAAAATTGTTTAAAATATTGAGTATTAATGCATTGCTGTTGAGTCTACTAGTTAACACAGGGTTCTTTATATGTTTCACAAGTCAACTCAGATAAAAAATGTTAGTAATTTTCTGAATGCTGAAACATGTATAATATATGTGTAAAAAATGTAGAGGCTTAAGATGATAATATGTTTCACTGGCAAAGATTTATCCCTCTACTAGGGATATAGAATGGAAGCTAATTACCTTAATCTGATCAGAACTGGGTCAATATGAGGTTAGACTGAGCTTTGGTGAGATCCAGTCTATCTCTAGTTTGCTTTTTTCTTACGGTGTTTGCCCACCCAGAGTTTCAGCAGCCTATCATAGGTCAGCAGATATTTTCTATAGAGGGTCAGCTAGTAAATGTTTTAGGCTTTCGTTAACCATTCTCTTTGCAACTACTCATTGTTTTAGAAAAGTGGCCAAAATCGATATATACATAAAGAGCATGGATTTATTTCAATAAACATAGCTCAGGTACACAGAAACTTGAGATTTATATACTTTTACCAATTAAAATATTATTCTTCTTTTGATTTTTTTCTCAATTATTTAGAAGTGTATAAACTGTTTACTTACCTCTTGGACCATAAAAATATAGGAGCAGGCTGGACTTGGTCCAGAGGATCAACCCTGGTCTAGTGGGTCCATGTGGAGCCTGCCCCTGGGTAGCTCTTGAACACCAACATTTATTTATTTTTTCTTCTTGACACTGCAAAACCACCAAAAATCTGTGGTGCCTTTCAGGGGTTTTAGCTTATTTTAAACCTTGCATCTTCTGAATTTGACAGATGTCATCATGGGATGATTGGCATTGTTGGAGCCTGTCACTCCCTCAAGATTCTGCAACAGCCTGCCCATTTCTGTCACCCCCAGTGGTGGCCTTCTTCCCAGGCCAAGGCTGGATTCTTCTTACAGCCCAATCAACAAAAATGAACTACACATTATTTCCTTACCTCTCCAGGGTTCTTTCTTCTTCAGATTCTTAGACCATTTTAGATCTTTTATTTCAGCATTTCTCTGATTCCTTTGTACTGCTTATTTTTTACATTTAATCTAGATTTTCTGTGTGTTCTCTTGGGTTATAACCTGCTAACTTCATCCTACCTAGAAGGAGAAATTTTATTGCAATAATTTTTAGATTATATAATTTAGATCTTACTGGGTTGCATACCATAAATTCTTTATTATCATTATAATTTATATTTAATCTCACAAAGTTGAATCCCATGTTGTATATGTGTACATAGTTTATAAATGTTCATATGATGGATGTGTATGTAGATATGGGTTGCATCTGTAAATATATGCTTCTTCAGTTCTGTTTATATAGATGCCTGAAAGTAATTCTTTAGTCAACTATAAAGAGGAAGCTGAGTAAAACAGAGATGGGACACTGATTTAAATTATTCTTGAATGAGAGAAGCACTAACAAATGTTATCTTGTTAGTATCAAGGAGAGAAAAGCCATCATGGATGACTCAGTACAAATACTTACTAAACAACCACTTATTCTATTGAAACTAAAGTCATAATTTTGCTTTTTTTTTTGAAGAATAACATAACTACTAAACATAAGAACATATTTCCTTCTCTCACAGTACGGTTGCAAATACTGAAATAATTGTGTTCTGTGTATTTGTCATGGCTCTGTGCATTTTTGGAGTTTTAGCACCAGTCTATATGGCAGAAAAAACTCACCACCTACCACTGGATTCTAATATTAGTATTTGGGGGAGTACTGTTTAGCACGCCAATATAGTCTTTTACAAAATGCAAATAGCAGGTAACTATTAAAGAATTTGGATGTAAGATTGCCTGAACTGCACATAAAGCATTATCGTATTGTCCCTAGCCCTCAGAATTAGCACTGTGGTGTTTGAGATGTTTCCAGTCATAAACATCCCAGTGATGATACAGTCCATGTGAATCACTGTATTAGGGTTAATATCAAAAGTAATTCAATCCCAGTATGACTCTCCTTAAAGCTGAAAAATGACTAAACTCAGTAGGACTACGGTATTGTATTCAGGAAAGGACATTATGTAGAATTTTTCAGGGAAGACTGTATTCTAAATCTAAATCTGTGGGCTTTTAGGTAGATACTTAATCTCTAGGAGCCTAGTTTTTCTGACCTGTAAAATGGAAAGGATTTCTATTTCATGCAAATTTAGTTTCACATACAAGAAGCACAGAGTTTGTTGTACCATAGGCTCTAAATTGCTTCTTCACTTTCTTTCGAGTATGCTCTGAGCCAACAAATCAGCCTCATGGAAGACAAGGGCAAAGAAATTCAGAATAGTTGGCCTACCTTGAGAACCTTTAGTTACTCTAGGGTGCTCTGAAGAGGTAGAAAAGAACAAACCCATGTAGGCTAAAATTATCCAGCCAGCTAATTCCAGCCTGTTGTTAGTAGACAGGCTGTCCCCCTCACCACCATCTCCATTCTGTTAAAGTGGCTATAAATTTCACAAAGAGAATTAAAGCTATGTGAATGGGATGGCTTCATTTGTGTATTTTGTATCCATGAATTGAGTTGTCTCATGTTTCCATAGAGGGGAAAAAAAACTTACATAATCTTAACCTTTTACCTACATGAAAACTGCTTTTCAGCTTATTTTAACTAAAGCTTGAACTATTACTTAACTCTAGCTTAGAAAAAAAACTCCAAAATACTCATGAACAAAGATAGCATAAGCTTTGTTTCATCAGTTCAGTTCAGTCGCTCAGTCGTGTCTGACTGTTTGCGACCCCATGAATTGCAGCACGCCAGGCCTCTCTGTCCATCACCAACTCCCGGAGCCCACCCAAGCCCATGTCCATCGAGTCGGTGATGCCATCCAACCATCTCATCCTCTGTCGTCCCCTTCTCCTCCCGCCCCCAATCCTACCCAGCAGTTGGGTCTTTTCCAATGAGTCAACTCTTCGCATGAGGTGGCCAAAGTATTGGAGTTTCAGCTTCAACATCGGTCCTTCCAATGAACACCCAGGATTGATCTCCTTTAGGATGGATTGATTGGATCTCCTTGCAGCCCAAGGGACTCTCAAGAGTCTTCTCCAACACCACAGTTCAAAAGCATCAATTCTACGGCACTCAGCTTTCTTCACCGTCCAACTCTCACATCCATACATGACCACTGGAAAAACCATAGCCTTGACTAGACAGACTTTTGTTGGCAAAGTAATGTCTCTGCTTTTAAATATGCTATCTAGGTTGGTCATAACCTTCCTTCCAAGGAGTAAGCGTCTTTTAATTTCATGGCTGCAATCACCATCTGCAGATTCCGGAGCCCCAAAAAATAAGTTTGACACTGTTTCCACTGTTTCCCCATCTATTTCCCGTGAAGTGATGGGACCAGATGCCATGATCTTAGTTTTCCGAACATTGAGCTTTAAGCCAACATTTTCACTCTCCTCTTTCACCTTCATCAAGAGGTTCTTCAGTTCTTCTTCACTTTCTGCCATAAGGGTGGTGTCATCCACATATCTGAGGTTATTGATATTTCTCCCAGCAATCTTGATTCCAGCTTGTGTTTCTTCCAGCCCAGCGTTTCTCATGATATACTCTGCATATAAGTTAAATAAGCAGTTTGACAATATACAGCCTTGACGTACTCCTTTTCCTATTTGGAACCAGTCTGTTGTTCCATGTCCAGTTCTAACTGTTGCTTCCTGACCTGCATACAGGTTTCTCAAGAGACAGGTCAGATGGTCTGGTATTCCCATCTCTTTCAGAATTTTCCACAGTTTATTGTGATCCACACAGTCAACTTTGTTTCATAATAGTTATTAAATGGATGGATTTTTTTCAAGAGAAGGAGGTTGCCTTTCTAAAATAATTGAAAACACTAATTTCAGGTCATTTCTTAAGTGAATTTTATAGAAATGACAGACAGATGTGGATATTTTTATTTTCATAGTTCAAATTCTGTCTCTCGACAACATAATTTATTTTCCTTACAAAGGGACTTGGAACTTTTTCATTGAATTTTTTTGATGATTAGAGATCCTAGATTAAATATGACCAAATTAACATATCCCTTAAATATTTGATTTTCTAATCTGATAAAACTGGATTATATTTGTAAAGTATCTTGAAATTTTTTTGCTAGGAAGACTTAATAAAAACAGTCTCTAAAGCTATTTACTATTCAAGTACTAAAACTTTAAAAAGAGACATTTATGTGCAAATATTGAACTCCTAATGTTTAAGTATTATGAACAAACTAAATTGAGTATTTTCTATCTATACTGATATTTTGAGTGTCTTTGTTTAAAAAAATGAAGAAATTTAAAATTTCTTAATAGAAGCAATTAATTCTTATTCTACTAACTGTTAATTATTTGTATTACTAGTCATTATTTTCTATAGCAACACTTTGAGATATGCTTTATCCAACAATATAGCACCATTTCCATGATTTCAGCTCAAGGTATTAAGAAAAAACAATATTTTAGAAGTATGAATCTTTTTGGAGGAAATAATAAAATTAATCTAAAATAAATAATATTGGATGGATATTCCACTGTTGTGCACAGATACCAAATTCTGGGTTGTTCCTGGCTGGCATCTATTCAAATTTGTCCCATTCTATTCTGACTGGCTAGTGTCACAACAATTAAAGTTGTTAAATATTTGTAATATCATTCCTGTACCAATTATTTATTTTTCCCCTTCTACCTATTCATATTTACTGTAGCTATCAAGTAGTACCTCCATCCTTTAGTTTTCAACTTTTATGTTTGGAAATATGTCCTTTCTTTTCCTTACTCCTTGTGGCTCAGGCAGTAAAGCGTCTGCCTGCAATGCAGGAGACCTGGGTTCGATCCCTGGGTTAGGAAGACCCCCTGGAGGAGGAAATGGCAACCCACTCCAGAACTCTTGCCTGGAAAATCTCATAGATGGAGGAGTCTGGTAGGCTACGGTCCATGGTGTCGCAAAGAGTTGGACATGACTGAGTGACTTCACTTTCTTTTCTTTAATGCACACAAATTTAAAAATAATTTGACATCACTGAAACTGTTGTGCATAGCACCAAAATTATTTCAGATTTTTTCAAATATGGCTGTTTTGGGAAAGCATTATAAATCCATAGGAAATAGCAAAAGAATGTACAAGGAGTTCCCAAACACACTTAATGAAGTCTCCCCTATGTTAACATCTTATATATCTACAATATCAAAATCAGGAAATTGACATTGATACAATGCATAGAACTTATTCAGACTTCACTAGTTATGCAAGTACTCGTTTGTGCGTTTGTCTATACAATTATACCATCTGTGTAGCTGCATATAACCATAACCACAATAAAGATTTGTTACCTTGAGACTCAACCATTCTACAGTCACACACATCTCCTCCCACTGCACAATCCTTAGCCCACTAATCTGTTCTCTATTTCGATTCCTTTGTTATTTCAAAAATGTTATACAAGTAGCATCATGCAGTGTATAAACTTTTGAGATTGCTTTTCCATTCAATTTAATTATGTCAAAATCCATTCAAACGTGTATCTCAATGGCTTGCTACTTTTTATGTACCATTGTTTGTTCAAGCATTTACCCATTGAAGGATATCTAAATTGTTTCCAGTTTTTAGCTAACACAAATAAAATTACTACAGACACTTGTATACCGTTGTTTGTATGAACATAGGTTTCATTTCCCTGAGATGAGTGTTCTAGATTGCAATTGCTAGGACATCATAGAAAGTGTTGATATTTTTGTTCAGTCACTCAGTCATGTCTGACTCTTTGCAATCCCATGAACTGCAGTACGCCAGGCTTCCCTGTCCTTCACTGTCTCCCAGAGTTTGCTCAAACTTCTGTCCGTTGAGTCGATGATGCCATCCAACCATCTCATAAATGATAGAAAGTGTATCATTACTTTTAGAACAAACTACAAAACTATTTTTTATAGTGAC
Organism: Okapia johnstoni; assembly: GCA_024291935.2. Taxonomy (NCBI): domain Eukaryota; kingdom Metazoa; phylum Chordata; class Mammalia; order Artiodactyla; family Giraffidae; genus Okapia; species Okapia johnstoni. The sequence goes on along the minus strand of CM044312.1, from coordinate 70,617,673 downwards.
TGTACCCATTTATTTCATTCCCGCCAGACATGAAGGAATGATCCAGTTTTACTGCATATTTGCTGGCGTTCGGTGTTACAACTTTTATTTTTTTAGCCATTTTGATAGACTGTAATGATATTGCATTGTAGTTTCAGTTTGTATTTCCATAATGGTTAATAATATTGAACACATATTCATGTGATTATCATTTATATATCCTTCTCAGCAGCATGTCTGATCATGTCTTTTGCCCAGTTTTTTAATTAGACTATTTTTTAAATTCATTTTTGAGAGTTCTTTACATATTCTGTTTATGTAAAGATACATGCTTTGTACAATTGATTAGATATGTTTTGTACAAACATTATCTCTCAGTGTGCAATTGGTCATTTTATCCTCTTAACAGGATCTTTTGCAGAGAAAATGTTTTTAGCTTTATTGAGGTCCAATTCATCAAATTTTCCTTTTATGAATCATGTTTTTTATAAGTCTAAGGATTCTTCACCTAACCCTAGTAGCCAACCATTGTTTCATCTGTTTTTCCTAAATTGTGTAGTTTTGCATTTTACATTTAAACCTGTGCTCTATGTTGACTTAACTTTTGTATAAGGCATGAATTTTAGGTTTAGGTTCAGTTTTCCCCCTATGGATATCCAGCTACTCTAGCACCATTTGTTTAAAAGGCTATCTTTTCTCCATTGGATTGTGAAAGCAACTCTGTAATAAGTCATTAGGTGCCACTGGTTTATGTGTCTATCTACGTGCCAGGAACACACTGTCTTGATTCTTGTGGCTCTACGATAAACCTTTATATTAGGGAGCGTGATGCTGCCTAGTTTATTCTTATTTAAAAAAAAATAAAAGAAAAAGGAAAAATTGAGATGGAAAAAGAAAGGAAAAAAAAAAAAGAAAGGAGCTTTAATTAATTGGGAAGAGAGAACAATTCTGAACTGTATGTATGCTTGTATGTATAGCCTCAAGTTACACAGTGGAAAAAATGACAAATCTGAAAAAAAAGAACTTGAATAATTCACTATTAGAGTGTATGATTGAACATACCTCTCTTACTACTCAGTATATTAAACAACCAAAAATAAGAAGAAATATATGAATAACAGAAATAAGATTATTGATCTAAGTTTTAGCAAATGGAGAATATACTTCTCAAGCATACATAGTATTTTATAAACATTGGCTTCGTAATAGTCAATAGAGTAGGTCTTTGCAAAATTTAAAGATGTCATTCCTATATTTACAGAAAGCTTCAATTATATATCAGTAAAATGAAAATTAAAATAATCTCCACAATATGAAATTTAAAACATATAAATCTTTTACAGCTTTATGGGATATAATTGACAAATGAAATGGTGTCAATTTAAAGCACGAAATATGATGATTTGATTGTCATCATTTAGTCATTAAGTCGGGTTTCCTAGGTGGCACAAGTAGTAAAGAATCCACCTGCCAATGCAGGAGACACAAGAGATGTAGGTTCAATCCCTGGGTCAGGAGATTTCCCTGGAGAAGGAAATGATAACTCACTGCAGTATTTCTTGCCTAGAAAATTCCGTGGACAGAGGAGCCTAGTGGGCTACAGTCCATGAGATTGCAAGGAGTCAGGCAGAACTGAGTACACACGTGCTAGATGATTTGATACATATATATATATATAGTAAAATGATAAACACAATTTACTTAATATATCTATCAACTCATGATTACCTTTCTGTATCTATATGGTGAGAATATTAAAGATTTACTCTCTTTGCAACTTTCAAGTATCTAATACAGCACTATTATCTATAATCATTATGCTGTACATTAAATCCTCAGAACTTATTCAACTTATAACTGAAAGTTTCTTCCTTGGACCAATATCATCTGGTTTCCCCTACTCCCCAACCCTTGGCAACCACCATTCTACTCTATGATTCTATGTGTTTAGCTTCTTAGAATTCCACGTGTAAGTATGATCACATAGTATTTGTCTTTCTCTGACATTTCCCTTAGCATACTGTTCTTTTTATGTCTGAATAATATACCATTGAATATATACATCATGTTTTCTTTACCCATTCATTGTTTGATGGATACTTAGGTTGTTTCCATATCTTGGCTATTGTGAATAAAGTTGCAGTGAACATGAGAGTGAAAATCTCTCTTTGAGGTAATGTAATTTCCTTCAGATATATATGCAGAAGTGGGAGTGCAGGATCATGTACTAGTTCTGTTTTTAATTTTTTTGAGGAACCTCCATACTGTTTTCCATAGTGGCTGTACTAATTTATGTTCCTATCAATAGTGCACAAGTGATTCCTTTTGAACATCTTTTGTCTTTTCGATAGTAGCCATTGTAACAGGTGTGAGATGATATGTCCTTGTGGTTCTGATTTGCATTTCTCTGGTGATTAACAGTGTTGACAACATTTTCATGCACCTGTTTGTCTTCTTTCAATATATGTCTATTCAGGTTCTTTGTCAATTTTTAAAGTAGATTGATTTTTTGCTATTTATGTGCAAGTCTATAATATATTTTAGATATTAATCCATTTTCAGATGAATGTTTTGCAGATTTTTTCTGCCATTTAATAGAGATGTTTTCTGCCTTTTAATTATGTTGATTTTTTTTCTGTGTGGATTCTTTTTAGTTTGGTGTTTTCCCACTTGTTTAGCTTTGCTTTTGTTGCTTGTTCTTTTGATGTGATTTCCAAAAATATTACCAAGAACAATGTCAAAGAGCTTTTTCCATATATTTTCTTCTAGGATTTTAATGATTTCAGATCTTACATTTGAGTCTTTAAGCTCTTTTGGGTTGATTTTTTGTGACTGGTGTAAGATAGATATCCAGTTTCATTTTTTGCATATGAATATCTAGTTTTCCCAACACGATTTGTTGGAGAGACTATCCTTTCCCCACCCAGTACTCTTAACTGCCTTATCAAGTATTAATTAACTTGTAAATGCAAGTTTATTTTGGGGCTCTCAATTCTATTCCATTTGTCAATGTGTCTGTTTTTATGCCAGTACCATACTGTTCAACTACTTTAGCTTTGCAATATGACTTGAAGTCAGGAGGAAGTGTGATGTCTCCAGCTTTGTTTTTCCCTCCTTTGGATTGGATAGCTATTTTAGGATCTTTTGTGGTTCCATACAAACTTTTTTTCTGTTCTGTGAAAAAATTCCATTGGTATGTTGTTAGAGATTGCATTGAATCTATAGATGGCTTTAGGTAGCAAGAACATTTTAACAATAATAATTCATCAATTTCATCAACATGGGATTTTTTTACGTTTATATGTGTCTCTTCAAAATCTTTCATCAATGTCTTACAGCCTCAGTTGTACAGATCTTTTATCTCCTTAAATTTATTACTTAGTATTTTTTCTTATTTTTGATATTATTGTAAATGGGATTGTTTTTTTGTTTTTAATTTTTTTTTCAGACAGTATGTTGTTGTATGGAACTGCAGCAATTATTATTTGTTACTTTTCTACAAATTTACTGAATTCATTAATTAGTTCTAAGCACTTTTTTGTGTGGAGTTTTTAGGATTTTCTCTATATAAAATTGTACCATTAGCGAACAGAGACCATTTTATTTCTATCGTAGAAAATGTTTCATGTACACTTGAGAAAATGTTTTCTGCTGCCGTTGGATGAAATGTTCTACATATCTAAGTCCATTTATTCCAAGATACAGTTGAAATCCAATATTTCCTTTTTAATATTCTATCTGGATGATCTATCCATTGTTGAGAGTGAGGTATCAAAGTCTCCAGCATTACTGTATCATCTATTTCCCCCTTCAGACCTGTATTTGCTTAATATTTAGGTTCTCCAGTGTGAAGTGCATATCTATATCTATATGCAGTTGCTATATTCTCTTGATTAGTTGACCTCTTTATCATTACATAATGACCTTCTTTGTCTGTTAAATTAAAGTCTATTTTGTCTGATGTAAGTTAGCACTCCTGCTGTCTTTTGGTTTTCCCCGTATTTGGAATGTCTTTTTCCATCCATTCACCTTGAATCTATGTGTCCTTAAAGTTGAATTGAGTCTCTTTTAGGCAACATATAGTTGGGTCTTGTTTTTCTGTCCTTCTGTGATACCTGGATACTTTTCTCTTTTTTAGTCTTCCTATATGTTACTTGAACTTGAAGATTCTATATTTATTTAATTGTAATATAGTTTTCATAGTGATTGAACATTACAAAAATGTGTAATTTATCACAATCTAATAACATTGACATATTACTACTTAGAATTAAGTAGAGAAGTTTTACTTCTAATTATGCTCCTTTAGCCTCTCCACTTTTTAAATATATTTGAATTAAGCATTTCCTCTGAAAGTGAAAGTGAAAAAAAGTAATCATTTCCTCTAACATATGTTGAATTACTCCATTAAGTGTTGTTATAATGTTTGTTTTAGCTATCAAATACAATTTAAGATGGCTTCCCTTGTAGATCAGTCGGTAAAGAATCTGCCTGCAGTGCAGGAGACCTAGGTTCAATCCCTGGGTTGGGAAGATCCCCTGGAGAAGGAGATGGTAACCCAGTCCAATATTCTTGCCTGGAAAATCTCATAGACAGAGGAGCCTGGTGGGCTGCAGTCCATGGGATCGCAGAGTCAGGAACGACTGAGCTACTAACATTTACTTACTTACAGTTTAAGAATTTCTCTAAAAGAATGATTATTTGTCATCTTTTCCTCCAGGTATCCCATTCCATTGAACTTTTTTTCCCTAAAGTTCTGAGTTTTCCCCTGTTATCAGTTTTTTTGTTTTGTTTGTTTGAGAACTTCAGTTAGCCATTCTCTAGGGCATGTCTGCTAATGGCAAACTAGATTGTTGGTGTTTTTTGTTTGTTTGTTTGTTTCCATCTAAAGAGTGTATTTATTACTCTTCATTCATCCAGAGTATGAAATGTGTGCCACTTCCTTATGACCCCAAGTTTCAGATGAGAAATCCACTGTTATTTGAATTTGTGTTGCCGCATAGATAGTATGACACTTTTCTTAGTTGTTTTTAAGACTTTTTCTGCCTTTCATTTTCAAACGTTATGGTGTGTGTTGGTGTGAATTTCTCTTTTTTATCGGTTTATGCGAATTCTTGAATCTATAGGTTTATCTATTTTGCCAAGTTGGGGAATCCTTTGGCATAAATTTTTATTTATTGTTTTATTTCTTTGCCCTTTTTATCTTCTACTTCTGGAACTTCGATGATAGAAATGTCAGTATCTTTGTTACTGTCCTACAAGTCCCTGTGGCACTGTTCTTATCTTTTTTGTGTTTTTTGTTCACATTGAGTCAATTCTACTCTTCAGTCTTCAATTTCACTATTCTATCCTCTGTTCAATTCACTCTGCTACTGAGTCCACTCAGTGAGATTTGAATGCTTTATTTATTTATTTTTTTGTCATGCTACATGGCATGTGGGATCTTAGTCCCCTGACCATGAGTCTAACTCACATTCCCTGCATTGGAAGCACAGAGTCTTAACCACTAGACTACCAGGGAAGTCCCAGATTTTATTTCCAATTTTTTTTTTTCCTATTCTGTGACTTACATTTTGTTCTTTTTTTTTTTTTTTTTTTTTTACCATTTCTATGTATTTTCTGATTATTTTTCATTAGTTTCAAGGGAATTTACAATTTCTTGTTGAAGCAATTTTATGATGGATACTGTAAAATCTTTGACAGATCATACCAAAAATTGATTGACCTTGATATTGGAATCAGTTGATTGTTTCTTCTTATCCATTTTGTGATATTCCTAGTTATTGGTATAATGAATTTTATTCCACTTTATCCTGAACTGATTTTACATGGACTTTATAGACATTTAAAATACAATATTTTATAGTAGTAAGTGCCCCTGTTTAAATTTTGTATGCATATACTGACCTATTTTGTAGGCTGTGGTTTCAGATGCAGTATGGTTTTCAGAGCCCTTGCTGTGCTATTTTAATCAGCTTGGTTCTTGGGAGTTCCTGACTGATCCCTGCTGGTGCCATCTGCAAGCTGTGAAGGGGTCCTCCCTGAGTTGCTTGTTGTCATTAGTAGGGCTGTGGGATTCTGGATCTGGGGGATAGAAAGTGTTACCCCTTGTGTATGTTCTCTGGCCACCTGGTAAAGGCAGGTGTAGGGCAGGGGATGGATCACCTTCTTGGGACCCACTGATGTCATCATCTCATGTGTATCAGGCCATCACTCCTGATGGGGAATATGTTGGTCTCTCTGGGCTCCAAGATGCCACCAAGGGCCTCACCATTGTAGCTGGGGGTGTATATTTGAGATGAGTCTGCCCTCATTCTCATGTCCCTGCTAGACTCTCCTTTTCAGGGTCCTTTGGCAAGAGAGTAGGCTTTTCTCATTTGTTTACTTGTTTCTTTGTGTGTACCAATTGGTATTTCTGGCTTACAGCCTGGCCCTAGTCTAAGATATGTAAGAGTAAAAGGAAAACTCTGGGAACTCACTGTGGTATCTGTCATTCTCATAATCCTATGGTATCTATCATACTTCAAATCAAGAGAGGGTTGCTAACCTTTCTACTAATCTACCTTTTTATTTCCACATCTCCAGTCTTTGTATGTGTGTGTGTGTTTGTGTGCGTGTGTGTGTGGTTATCTCTTGAATTATTTCCGGGGTATTTGGAGGGGAGGAACAGAAGAAAGTGAGCCTATACCATCTTGTCTGGGATCACATGTCTAAGTATGTCTTTTGATACCAAATGATAGCAGTACTTTAAAGCTTAAGATTATTTTTTCTATACATTTTTCTCTCTGTTGCATCTGCCAAAAGTCTATAAGATAGGTAAAGATTTAACATATATTTTTTAGATAATGATGCTGTAGTCAAGATTGAAGGACTGTATCCAATAAAAGTATATAGAAAGTGATGCTTGAATTAAGCCACCTGAGTTTAAGACAGATCTCCATGTTATACTCATCTTGTAACACCACTAGAAGCTTTAGAATTCATTGAAACTTTTATTTTAAAATTTTTATTTAAATAAAACGGAAAATTATTCATATATTATCAACATTTTCCCTGGGTCATTATATCTGTAGATAATCCAATCAGTATAATTAGGATCAAAGAATTTGTGTTGTAAATTTATGTTCTCAAATTATTAGAGTGAATTCAGTGCTCTGAAAGACATCTTTAAATGAATATTGATTTATAGTCTGTGCTCTTCAATTAAAAAAATAACAAGCTTCTACTGTTTTTTTATGTCTTCACAATTTCTAAAAATGTTCACTACAGTTCACATAATGTGCAACAGTTTCTCCAAGAGCTAAAAGTGCATCTCTGTCAATTACACGTGAGGCACAGCATTATGTGTCCCTCAGTGGTTAGATCTGTTACCAACGTAGACAACAAAACAGAACGGTGAAGCACTGATCTGAGTGTTACACGCAAGTTCTTTCAGAAGCAGGAGAAACAGATCCAGATTGTCAACTCTAAGCCAGATAACTGAACATTAACTATGGATTGCAGTTGAAAATTTGAAAAAAAAAATTAGAGGTTTAATTTCACTTGCTTAGGAAAGATGATCTGATTTCCCTCTTGGTACATGTAATTTTAAGATTTCTTAAGTGCTATGTATCAACAAACAATGCTTTTCAAAGCTGATTTCTATAAAAAAGCAAACTTTTTTTAAAGCTAGTCTGGATAAAAAATGAATGTTATAATCCAATGCATGATTGTGGCCTAAGCAACAAGCATCCCAAGTCTCTACATATGTTCAGTGGGGCTGCAGTTATAGTTAAGAGCCTATTCATGTTGCTATTAGAAACCCATCTATTAAGGAATTATACTTCCAAGAGCTCAAGATTTTATATATTCTTTGTGTGAACTATTTTAACTTTAAAAGTTGCCCTCAGAAAAAAAGGAGGCAAACATTATTTGATGTTTTGATCCCAAATTATATAAGGAACCCAGATGGAACCATTATTACCAAGACATTTTTGTGTTGTTCAAGTTAGCAACACAAAGGCCATTTGAAACTGCATTGATTCTATTTGTTCTTGAACTTCTTACTCAGTTCAGTTCAGTTCAGTTCAGTCACTCAGTCGTGTCTGACTCTTTGCGACCCCATGAACTGCAGCACGCCAGGCCTCCCTGTCCATCACCAACTCCTGGAGTCTACCCAAACCCATGTCCATTGAGTCGGTGATGCCATCCAACCATCTCATCCTCTGTCGTCCCCTTCTCCTCCCACCCCCAATCCTACCCAGCATAAGGGTCTTTTCCAATGAGTCAACCCTTCGAATGAGGTGGCCAAAGTATTGGAGCTTCAGCTTCAACATCAGACCTTCCAATGAACACCCAGGATTGATCTCTTCCAGGATGGACTGGTTGGATCTCCTTGCAGTCCAAGGGACTCTCAAGAGTCTTCTCCAACACCACACTTCAAAAGCATCAAATCTTCGGTGCTAGCCTTCTTCACCGTCCAACTCACATCTATACATGACCACTGGAAAAACCATAGCCTTGACTAGACGGACTTTTGTTGGCAAAGTAATGTCTCTGCTTTTAAATATGCTATCTAGGTTGGCCATAACCTTCCTTCCAAGGAGTAAGCATCTTTTAATTTCATGGCTGCAATCACCATCAGCAGTGATTCTGGAGCCCAAAAAAACAAAGTCTGACACTGTTTCCACTGTTTCCCCATCTATCTCCCATGAAGTGATGGGACCAGATGCCATGATCTTAGTTTTCTGAACGTTGAGCTTTAAGCCAACTTTTTCACTCTCTTCTTTCACCTTCATCAAGAGGCTCTTTAGTTCTTCTTCACTTTCTGCCATAAGGGTGGTGTCATCTGCATATCTGAGGTTATTGATATTTCTCCCAGCAATCTTGATTCCAGCTTGTGTTTCTTCCAGCCCAGCATTTCTCATGGTGTACTCTGCATATAAGTTAAATAAGCAGGGTGACAATATACAGCCTTGAAGTACTCCTTTTCCTGTTTGGAACCAGTCTGTTGTTCCCTGTCCAGTTCTAACTGTTGCTTCCTGACCTGCATACAGGTTTCTCAAGAGACAGGTCAGGTGGTCTGGTATTCCCATCTCTTTCAGAATTTTCCACAGTTTATTGTGATCCACACAGTCAAAGGCTTTGGCACTGTCAATAAAGCAGAAATAGATGTTTTTCTGGAACCCTCTTGCTTTTTCGATGATCCAGAGGATATTGGCAATTTGATCTCTGGTTCCTCTGCCTTTTCTAAAACCAGCTTGAACATCTGGAAGTTCACAGGTCATGTATTGCTGAAGCCTGGCTTGTAGAATTTTGAGCATTACTTTACTAGCATGTGAGATGAGTGCAATTGTGCAGTAGTTTGAGCATTCTTTGGCATTGCCTTTCTTTGGGATTGGAATGAAAACTGACCTTTTCCAGTCCTGTGGCCACTGCTGAGTTTTCCAAATTTGCTGGCATATCGGGTGCAGCACTTTCACAGCATCATCTTTCAGGATTTGAAATAGCTCAACTGGAATTCCATCACCTCCACTAGCTTTGTTCGTAGTGATGCTTTCTAAGGTCCACTTGACTTCACATTCCAGGATGTCTGGCTCTAGGTGAGTGATCACACCATTGTGATTATCTGGGTCGTGAAGATCTTTTTTGTACAGTTCTTCTGTGTATTCTTGCCACCTCTTCTTAATATCTTCTGCTTCTGTTAGGTCCGTACATTTCTGTCCTTTATCGAGACTATTTTTGCATGAAATGTTCCTTTGGTATCTCTAATTTTCTTGAAGAGATCTCTAGTCTTTCCCAATCTGTCGTTTTCCTCTATTTCTTTGCACTGATCGCTGAGGAAGGCTTTCTTATCTCTCCTTGCTATTCTTTGGAACTCTGCATTCAGATGGGAATATCTTTCCTTTTCTCCTTTGCTTTTCACTTCTCTTCTCTTCCCAGCTATCTGTTAGGCCTCCTCAGACAGCCATTTTGCTTTTTTGCATTTCTTTTCCATGGGGATTGTCTTGATCCCTGTCTCCTGTACAATGTCACAAACCTCTGTCCATAGTCCATCAGGCACTCTGTCTATCAGGTCTAGTCCCTTAAATCTATTTGTCACTTCCACTGTATACTCATAAGGGATTTGATCTAGGTCATACCTGAATGGACTAGTGGTTTTCCCTACTTTCTTCAGTTTAAGTCTGAATTTGGCAATAAGGAGTTCATGATCTGAGCCACAGTCTCCTCCTGGTCTTGTTTTTGCTGACTGTATAGAGCTTCTCCATCTTTGGTTGCAAAGAATTAATCAATCTGATTTTGGTGTTGACCATCTGGTGATGTCCAAGTGTAGAGTCTTCTCTTTTGTAGTTGGAAGAGGATGTTTGCTATTACCAGTGCATTCTCGTGGCAGAACTCTATTAGCCTTTGCCCTGCTTCATTCTGTACTCCAAGGCCAAACTTGCCTGTTACGCCAGGTTTTTCTTGACTTCCTACTTTTGCATTCCAGTCCCCTATAATGAAAAGGACATCTTTTTTGGGTGTTAGTTCTAGAAGGTCTTGTAGGTCTTCATAGAACCGTTCAACTTCAGCTTCTTCGGCGTTACTTGTCAGGGCATAGACTTGGATTACTGTGATATTGAATGGTTTGCCTTGGAAATGAACAGAGATCATTCTATCGTTTTTGAAATTGCATCCAAGTACTGCATTTGGGACTCTTTTGTTGACCATGATGGCTACTCCATTTCTTCTAAGGGATTCTTGCCCACAGTAGTAGATATAATAGTAAGTGATAAATCATGTATATTATCAGTGTTTTTACCCATAAAACTAAATCTTGATAATATTGGTTTCACAATATTTCTTTAATTTTTTAAAGTGTTATCTCTCATCTCCCACATTATTTTTCAACTTATTCTAACTCTTATCCTTCTACTTTACCTTCATACTTGTTTGTTTAACCTGAATTTTTCCTTTGAGGCTGTTTTACTCAGTGTTCCAGGGCTTTGAGCTGCAGAGAAGTGACCTTTTCCCTCTGATTCTAGTACTCAGTTCTTATATATCATAAATCGTGTTTCTTCTTTTAATAAAGGTAGATTATCTACCTATAAAGAAGGTTGGTCCACTCATCCATATGACAAATATCTATTGGATAGCCACTTTACTGGTAGAATTATGAACCTTTAAAAACACAAATAAGTGCAGTGCCTGATCCCATTCTTCAAAGAGCAATATTGTTGAGAAGATACTATGTTAAGCTTTAAAACAATGAGGAAAGTTTAATAAAAAGTGTCAGAAACTGTCACAGAAGAGGAAAATTAAAGACAGCCAATAGGAATGTAAGGGAAGGCTGGATGACAGACCTGGAACTTGAACAGAATTTGAACGATGATTGGATTTAAAGTCATTTTTAAATGTTCACTAATGCTAAATTGCTTTATTTGGTGACCTCTTTTCTCTGTACTCCTCCTCCCTGGGTTGTTGCTCCCATTATTATGACTGTACCGCCCATCTGCATGTTGCTGAATCTCTATTTTTCCTTTCAACTCTGATTAATTCTATCTGTAAATTCACACAAATGTTATATTCATTTTTGAATACTCCATTAGATTCTGTTTGTAGTATTGATTATGTAATGCTAGATAGTTCTGTCCTCTACTCCTACTCCAACCAGGTCTGTATTTGTTATATGATTTTTACTTTATTCTTTAAAAGACTTGTAAAACCCATCCTTTCTATTACTAAACTGTAAGTCTTACATGCATTCTTTTAATCTTTATTCTATACTTCCTCCATAAAATGCTTCACGTAAGAAAATATTTCTTATACTTATGAAATCTATTCTCTGAAAAATGTCTGTTTCCAAATGTCTGATATCTCCTTCCACTATTCACATAATGTACTTTCCTACTATTCTGTAACTCGGTGCTTTTCATATTCAACATAAATCCAGGGTTTTTGTCTTTGTATTTAAGGTTATGCATGATTTCTGTCTCATTCCATTTGATTCGTTTTTCTTGGGAACATGGGCACATGTTATTATTTTCTCTATTTCACTCTGATTACTAATATTTATTTTAAAGTGCCCCAAACCAAAAAATCCACAAGGATGAAATAAGAATTCTTGGATCTTCCTTAAGACTAAAGTTCAAAAAGATCCAAATACCAACTTGCTATATTGATTGAACATGGATTTGAACCCCAAACCCTGAGGGAGCTTCTGATAAAATTATGACCCAAGAAAGGGTCAGATGAGCATTTAACTTGAAGTGCCGTGAACATCTTGGAATCATAGTATTTTTTTATTTTACAACAAAAAATGTCAGCTTCCAGGAGTTCAAGAGAATTTTAAACAAGAACATCAGGGTACTCTCCTTTGAATTGAGTTCCCTATGTCTCTGTTAATACATTTTAAGTTTAATAAATCTTATACACATTATAGGGCTTCCCAGGTAGTGCAGTGATACACAACCTGCCTGCTAAGGCAGGAGACACAGGAGACATGGGTTTGATCCCTGCATTGGAAAGATCCCCTGGAGAAGGAAATGGCAACCCGCTTCAGTATTCTTGCCTGGAGAATCCCATAAACAGAGGATCCTGGTGGGCTATAATCCATGGGGTTGCAAAGAGTCAGACACAACTGAATGACTGAGCACATGCACATTGTATTTTCTGAGAAAATATCTATTACATTAGTTTCTTCCCCTTAAATGAAAAGTTACCATTAACTTCTACAGGTGTAAGATTATATGTCTTCATCAGTATCTATATGGGTTGGATGTTCACCTAATTTTACTTGTCGACTTACCATTCAGATTCCACTGAGAACATGATTTATTTTGAACAGGGAATCTATTCTTATGGAATGTAAAGCTGGGTTGAGGCTTATAGAAAATTTTTAAAGTGTTGTTTTTTCTTACTCTCATAACAGGGGCTAGGCAATTCTCAGTCACTTTTCATATGTAATTTAATTAGTTCCTAGTGCCTGGAGCTATGTCATATTAGGTCTTTTCCAGCATAATTTTGAAATTACCTTTTCCACCAGTCTGAAATTCAGCTTTGTGTGTTTTCTTGAGAATGTAACTGAATGATGATCTTGTTGCTCAAGTTTATGTACTATTATAAGATTCCTTTTTTTTATAATCTTCTTACAGCTCATAACTTGCAACTAGCCAGATGTCTAATACCCTAAAATTAATGAATACCTCTTCAAAATTTGTTGGAAAAAAGTCCAGTTTGCAGGTGAATAGGTGCATGTGGTAGTTGGGTCTTTTGCTCAAATAGGGTAGTATTCCTGTTGATCTTGTTCTCATAGTAATATCAGCATATTGGATAGCATCCAAGAAGACTTTTGTAACTTATAAGGCACTGACACACATAAGTTGATGTTGCTATCATGGTGATGTTGAGTGTGTCATTGATATATGCTAGAGACTGCTCCCTGGTGATGAGAGAGGATCAGATGATGATTTAAAAAGCAAAGCATTGATTTCGAAGAGATTTTAGCTATTACATGGCTTCTTCACCTGTGTTATGTATCTCATTGAAGAGCTCATTTAACATCCTCTCCAATCTTTTTCTTCCCTCTCTTCTTCCCTCCTACTTCTGGGCTCTTTCACATAACAGCTTGTGACTTAGAGCTTTCTTTTAGCAAGTCTATTTGGAGCAAGGGAAGTTAAAGGGGTATTGTATTTAGATCTCCATGTATGATTACATAATAAATAAGTATTTTGTGTGTGTATGTGTGTGTGTGTGTATTTTATATCATTGGACAGAGTGAAATGATATGGCATTAGAAATGCATCTGGGTAATTAGGGAGGACTTCTTTTACAAGATGGAATTTTTGGGCTAAGATTTTTGGAAGACTGAAGAGGTATATCATGGCTGAGAAAAAGCAAAAGAAGCATATTTTACATGTGGTTTGACTTGAGGAAGATTTGAAATGGATGAGAACAAGCAGGTTTTCCTGAAAGCTAAAATATAAGCAGGTAGAGTCACATGTAGGTATAAAGATAGATGATCATAGAGAAAAGACAGAAATGTTACGAAGTCAGAGGAGATTGGAGCAGGTACTTGTATGCTATCAAAAAAGTAAATAAATAAACTGATACATTGATAGCCTTAAGCCAAAAAAAAAAATGTAGTTCTGACCCCAACCAGGAAGCTTTCAGGTTATTTGAGGAATAGCTAAGAAATGGGACTAGCTGGTAGCAATCCAAAGACATAAAATGGCTCTGTGATCTTGTACCTCAGCAGCTTTTCTGGATATTTGTTGTTTATAAAGCATATTTATTTTCTCAAGAATTTTCACAGATGTTAAACTATTTCCCAGTAGCACACCATAAAATAGTAAAAATGAATATTCTCATTAAGAGACCAAGGCTTAGAGAGTTACAGTGATTTACCCAAACCAGCTACTGGCAAACCTGTTAATCCTTCCCTTGTGACTCTTCAGTTAGTGACCTTTCCCTCTAAAACACTGCCACTAGGCATGGGGTGGAACCCAGGGGTAAATACCATCAAAAGTCCCTGGGATTTATAAGGCTCGTATGTCTTCTCCTAAAAGATGCCAAGCATCAGTACCATTGTAGCAGCAATCATGAACAGGAACTGAGAACAACAGCATATGTTTAGGATGATGCTAATTAGCATCATTGCATAACTTGGGAATTCATGCTTAGAAGAATGCTTGAGTACTCTTCCAACACTCCATTGGGTTTATAACATCCCATTAAGTGGAATGAGATTGTGATACCATTTGCTAGTATCTGTCAGCACACATGGTACCTGTCATGCTTAGAAATACAGTAGTCCCTAAAGAATAGTAAAGCTGTCTTAAATTTATTAAATGTTTAGCTTGCTTCAAAGGCAATAATTTGTCCTTCAAAGAAAAGTTTTCTTTTTAAAAAAAGGTGTTTATTGAATCATTAACTGCCATAAGGTAGATAGATCTGTTAAATATTATTTATTGCTCTTTGGTTCCATAATTCCTGCTGTTTATATTTGTCTGGTCTTTAAAGTCATTACTTTTTGTTCAAAGGATGTTTTATGTTTGTATGGTATATGTATATAAATTCATAGACAAATCTAGCAAACAAACAATTTTTAACTAAGTGTGAGGTAGAAGTTTTAATATTTTAATCCAGATTTGGGAACTAAATTTTGTCACAAAAACAAATTCATTATAGCAGCAAAAAAATGGTGATGAAACACGTATTGGGAAGAATAAAGAGATGATCATCATCAAACCTAGTTATGGTAATAATTTAATATTGTCCATATAGTGCTGAGCCATGTGACTACAGAGAGGAAACCTAGGATAGCAAGCAAGAATGTGAAATCTCTCTGGAGTCACACTACCTGGATGCAAACCCTGATTCTGCCCTTTATTGCCCATAAGAACTTGGGCAAATGACTGAATCTCTGGGTACCTCAGCTTCTGCATCTGTAAATAGAAGTAAAAATTAATCTTTCTCACAGATTTCTGGAAGATTGAATGGATTAATATATTTAAAGTGTTTATATCAGTGCCTGACTTTTAATAAATACTCTATAAGTAATTCTTCTTATTACTATTAAGCAAAATCATAATTTAATTTCTAACAGTCTTCCCTCAGACTCCAATATGGAAGAAAATACTTTGAAATTTCCAGAAAAATATGTTTAATCATAAATAAAACCCATAGAATTTATTTCAATACATTCATGTTATCTACATCACCATTACTTTTATGTTGTTACTTTTATTATTAATAGCTTCCAAGTTTTGAGTGATTAGTGTGTGCCTAGCATTACATATATTACATATATTATCCCATGATAACTCAGTGAGATACATATCATTATCCCCATTTTACTGAAAAGGAAGCTTGTGATTAGTTCATTCTTCTAAGAAACTTAGAAAATAAAAGAAGACTTAGAAAATAAAATCTATGCAAATATAGCTCCATATATGTCAGCCTTTTCTTCTCATTTATTACTCCATTTTAATTGTTTTGGTAGTAGCACTGAAATAGCACGAGTATACTTCCTTTTATTAAAGAGCAACAGATAGTATCCTAAATGTGATCTCCCTAATGAAATCAAGTTGATTAAAAAGTTCACTTTTTTAAAAAATAATTCACTGCTGGTATAATATAACCAATAGTCTAGTTCACTTTGGGCGTGAGATGACTAAAATATAAATTTTCCATTCTTAGGTGAGTACAAGATATACGTTTACTACTGCCACAGAACACAGAGAATCTTATTATATTGCACAAAAGTGTATTTAATGAATAATTAATGAATGTTAGAACCTTTACAAAGAATCACTTGGTTTAATTTTGCTGTGAATCAGTTCATTTTTCCTTCAATATTGCACGTTTCCTCTGGTCAAATTTTAAGGCTTACCGCAAAGACATGTTAAATTGGATCTTATGCTAGTTTATGCATCCTGAGGTTGACAGTGAAGCTGACTTTATTGTAAAGCCTTTTTATTCCATAGAAAGGAAAACTGTGAGTCTCAGTCGTATGAACCCCACCCAACAGATCCATTGTATTCAGCCAATAGATTGGGACTTTCATTCTATCTAAACATATGTTCCTGTAAACATAAATAATTATTTCTCTGTCTCCCTGTATGTTCTATGGAAGTAGTGACTGACTTCTACTTTAGCGGCTGACCCAAATTGCTTCCCAAGTCCATGTATATTTTGTAACATCCTTAAAGAAGAAGATTCATAGTTTTTGAGCATCACATGCTCAAAATTATCTAGAGCCTTGATTATGTTGCATCAAAATTGAATTATGAAAACAAAAGTTAATTATATTGATCAAGTTTATTCCATTAAGAAGAAAATTAAAAGTGTATTTTTAATTTATTTTTCTATAGCCAATCATCCATAACCCCTACCACTAAATAAAAGAGAAACAATGCATTAATGCATATTAATGTGACCTAGCCAATTTGTTATTGTTAATTCTCTCCCAATTTCCTATTAATTTTATTTTTTAAGTTAAGCAGTGCTAAATAAACATATTTTTATTGTTTATTGAATGCAGTAGATGTAAATGACATATTCCACAGATGATTAAAATGGTAGAAAATGTAGATTTTTTTTAATGGGAATAATAATCTGTCTTTAAGTTCAGTTCCCTTTGGGTCAAGAATGATATCTCCACCTGCATCATGCCAGGCACAGAGCCAGAGGTTTGGACTGTAGAGATTGAAAAAATATTGCTCATAAGGTGATTTTGCATCCTATTAATTAGACAAACAAATGTTTGGAACTTTTCAGTGCAAAATGGTCGAGACTGACTTACACAAGGGGCTTAAGGAACAGAAGAGGAAGACTGAAGGCATCCAGAACATTCTGTATTTTCTGCATAACTCTTATTGACTGTGCCTTAGTTTTAAAGCACCATGGTAGACACTGGGTGGAAACTTCAGGCAGAAAAAATCACATAGAGGAATGGGTGTGGATGAATAAATAAGGAAAATGAATGGGTGAACTGAGATCTAGTATCCTCAGTACTTCAAATTGGACCATTGAAAACCCTATCCAGAGGCAAAGTCATTATAAAGCAATTTTCCCCAGACAGGAACCAAGTTAATAAGCTGCAGACTAACATTAGTATGGGAAAAAGCACATCTTTAAAAAGTAATTGAGAGAAATAAAATTAACCATTTCTTAAAATCTTTGAATTATAGGAAGGTATGAGAGTCTTTGCATGCGGCATGATCAGATCTTAGTTCCCATGGGTGATTCCAAAGAGAGAAAATAAATAACATCCCATTAATGGTCTTAAGGTAGCTTTTCAGTTTCAGTTAGGCAAGGACAAGCACACTGAGTAGAAAGAGTTCGTTGATTCTTCTTATCTAAACAAATGAGATGTGAAAATAGAGATCAACTCAAATAAGCCCAAGGCCAGTGACCTTATAGCATTTTTGAGACTCTGCTGTCTGGAGTTTAGGAAAGTGTTTGCACAGAGTAAATAAGAAAACTAGTGTTTTGCAATGTTTTTTCCATATGGTCCATGACTCTAATGGTTCTAGTTCTAGGCTATTTCACAAATATTGATCACTTACTTTAGTTTGTGCAAGTTTAAATTTTATTTTATGTAGAAATTAATGGATGATGTGTCTTGTTTTCAGAAGGCAATCATATTTTTATCAGACAATAAATAGATTATATATCAGTAACTATATGTACATTTGTCCCCTGAGCATCTGCAGTTCCCCCAAAGGATTGAGAGTTATTATTAATTTGTTAATTTAAGCTTGACTTATTCATAACAGGAATTTTGTTTAGTCAAGAAGGAGTATTGAATAATCATTCTCTTGTAGCTTCTGCCCACCCATATGTGATTTCGCTATTATCACCTTCTGGTGTGGCTTCACTGTGTCACCCCTGCCTGATTCCTATATCAGTCAGATGTATTAGCTGCAAGCAGCAGAGTTCTCTCCATCAAGTCTGTCACAGAGAGCAAAAGCCAAAGATGTCAGAGGCATCCTTCCTTTTAACCTCCCAATTGTGGTCTGGCAATCAATAACTATATATTTTCATGAACTTTTTTTCCTGTTATAAAGCAGAACCAATAATATTAAGTAACTTAACTTTAAAAAGATATTTAAGAAGGCTATTAGAAAAATAATAATTTTAATTCTAATGTCAGTATAGTATATGTGAAATGGTTTCTCAGTGGTTTAAAGTCGATGTTGTGTGAGACAAACTTTTGTAAAATGCAGATCCTTAAATAAAAGCAACAATGACGAACAGCAAGAAGACTTTATATACATATATAATGTGCATACATATGTATAATTTATACAGTGATATACACACATATAATAATGTGAACATCTTCAGTTTTCACAGGCACTACCACTACATCTAAGCTATTTTACACACTTGTATTACCTACCTGGACTAGTAGCCACTAGAGTCTGTGTCCTCTGAGGAAGGGAAGTGACTGAGAAGAGAGCTAGTGTTTGCCTAGATCTAGTATTTGTAGATCTACTACAGACCTCAGGTTCTGTAGTAGGAACTTCCCATATATTATCTTATTTAAATTTCATAAAACCATTTGACATAGTGATATAATCACCATTTTACAGAAAAGATAACAGTCTCTGATAGCTTCATAACTGGCCCAAAGTCACACTAAATAGAAACTCTATGGGTAAACAACCAAGATTTTTGTTGTTTCGTTTTGTTTTGTATTTTTAGTTTAATTGTTTCAACAGATCATTTATTACATAACCCAAAATGGATAAGAAGTGAAAATTTTTATCCCTACTTCTCTTGCTTTGTTACCCAGTTTCCTTCCCCAGAAATAACCAAATTTATTGGTGTCTTACATATTCTTCTATAGATATGTTTTATTCCCAAACAAGAGAAAATATCCTATGTCAATTTATATAGAATATTCTCAATTTTTATTTTGTTTTTGAATAAAACAGTGTTTTCAGTGTACACACATACCAAATCATCACATTGAACACCTTAAACATATGCAATTTTTATTTGTTGATTATGCTTCAATAAATCTGGGAAAATATCACTGTATGTAAATAAATAAATGATAGTGTTTTAAATAAAAGTGTTCATTCCAAGATTCTACTGCTAAGTCGCTTCAGTCGTGTCCGACTCTGTGCGACCCCATAGACGGCAGCCCACCAGGCTCCCCCATCCCTGGGATTCTCCAGGCAAGAACACGGGAGTGGGTTGCCATTTCCTTCTCCAGTGCATGAAAGGGAAAAGTGAAAGTGAAATTGCTCAGTCATGTCCGACTCTTAGCGACCCCATGGACTGCAGCCTACCAGGCTCCTCTGTCCATGGGATTTTCTAGGCAAGAGTACTGGAGTGGGGTGCCCTTTCTAAGATTCTAGCAAACTTTATTTGCTGATTTAGATTGTTTCCAAGTTCTGTTATTAAAATTTTTACTACAGTGAGTAGTCCAGTGTATCAGTCATTTCATACATACAGAGTTAGAGAGTTGAATTTGCAAATACAAAATGCAGTTTAGTGCATGGTACAGGCAGTATTTCAAACTAGAAGTGAAACTATAGTTTTTCAGTAGGTAATATTGAAACAACTGGATTGACATTTGAAAAAAATTGAATTCTCCTATGTCTTATCCTAGTATACCTCTCTGCCAATAATAATATCATATAAATATATTTTTAGGGATTTCTAGATATTTGTTCTGGAGAAGGTAATGGTAACCCACTCCAGTACTCTTGCCTGGAAAATCCCATGGACGGAGGAGCCTGGTAGGCTACAGTCCATGGGGTCGCTAAGAGTCAGACACAACTGAGCGTCTTCACTTTCACTTTTCACTTTCATGCATTGGAGAAGGAAATGGCAACCCACTCCAGTGTTCTTGCCTGGAGAATCCCAGGGACGGGGGAGCCTGGTGGGCTGCCATCTATGGGGTTGCACAGTTGGACATGACTGAAGTGACTTAGCAGCAGCAGCAGATATTTGTTCATTTCAGTTCTAACTTACATTTCTCAGATCCCATCAGTTTAACTTTCAGTGCTACACATAATATTTTGTTTTAATTAAACTCTCATTTGCTTGGCAAGATGTCTGAAGCATATCAATTAGCCAATTAGTTCTGATCAGTGAAGTGTCTCTTTGGCTCTGTTTCCACCAGGGCACAGCTCACAAAGACCATCTCTTAGGACTGGAGGCTGAGGCATCTCTCTGTGTCCTAAGGGCCCAATTCCTTAAAGGTTATTGTTAGGATTAAGTGAGTTAATAATGTAAAATTGAACAGCTGTTGATAGCATGGAAAAAACACTTCAAACAAGTAATAGAGAAGCAGGCTATCACGGTGGTTACATGTACAGACCTGGGAGCCAGGGGCCTACATTTATCTCTCATCACTGTCACCTGTTAGCTGTGTGACCTTTGGCAGATTTATGACCTTGTTTGTGGCTCAATTTCTTTACCTGTAAAATGGGAATAATAATAGAGGCTCCATCACAATGAGTCAGCCACGACTGAGTGACTTTCGCTTTTCCAAGGATGCCACTGACTTATTCTGTGCCTCTGTGTGAGTTCAGAAAAAGATAGATGCCTTTTAATTTTGCAACCTAAAGGCAATTTTGGGCTTCCCTGGTGGCTCAGATGGTAAAGAATCTGCCTGCAATGCGGGAGACCTGGGTTCAGTCCCTGTGTTGGGAAGATGCCCTGGAGGGTGGCATGGCAACCCACTCCAGTATTCTTGCCTGGGGAATCCCCATGGACAGAGGAGCCTGGCCGGCTACAGTCCATGGGGTTGCAGAGAGTCAAACACAACTGAGCAACTAAGGACAGCACTAAAAGCCACCTTTATATGAAGAAATAGGAGCCCCTTCATTCCCAGACCAGGGCAAGGGCAAGATGCACTAAGCAATGGCAGGATATCGACTCCTGTCCTCACTCTCTGCCATGTGCTTTTGGCAGTTTGATAGCACAACCCTTTACCATGACCATGACCACAGTGTAGGATTACTATGTGTATGCAATGAGTTAATACCTTTAAGACACTTAGAACCATGCTCAGCACATAGTATGTGCTTAGTAAATACTAGCTATTTTCCCATCTAGCCCTTTACACAGTTTATTTCCTAACCTGGTTTCCTCACTATCCACCAGTTTCAGCACCATTTTATTTTAAAGCACCAAAGGCAGGTAGAGAACATTGTCTAATTCCTCGTTTTTATATTCACCATCTATTTTAATTATTTGTAAGACTTTTTATACTTGATAAATTATAGGCACTTCAGCCTGTGCACACCACACACACACACACACACACACACACCTTTTTTTCCCCCTTTGGGGCAATTTTGAATTGACCCAACACTGAATATAAAACATCTGCTGAATTCACAGTGTACTCCCATTCGGGCCTTAGTGAGGCAATTTCAGTGCAACATTGAATGGAACAGAATTGAGGACAGAACTGGAGTTCTTTCTGGAGTAATAAAATCAGTTATCACAGTTAGTTTGATGCATGTTAAACTCAGAGCAGAAGGGAAGCACAGGGCAGGGGCTGATCAGACAGCAGGTCAGGAACAATTTCTGTAAGATTTGTTGCTGGAGCTCTTCAGAAAGATAAGGGAAAATGAGAAAGGGGAAGTTCAGATAGGACGAAAGCTTAGAGGCATTAACCAAGTCCATTTCCCTAGACAGACGCTTTGAGTAGTAGGGAGGAAGTTAAGAGATATTGAAGCCAGTTTGCGGTAGGTCATCAAAGGGGTCAGGATAAATATGTATAAGTTGATCCTGTACATAGCATGAGTCACTTAAATAATTTGAAGTTCACCTATCTAAAACTGTATTTAGGATATAATTTTATGTCTGAGTCACATAGACAAAGTTGGAGGAAAGAAATAATGGCAGTAGGCCACTCAAGATAAGAATCTGAAGTGAGAGAGATTATGAAGGAGGAAATGGTGTGGTTTGAAGATTTGACTGGATGATAATGGAGCTGGCTGACATTTTAACTGTGAAAGCTAAGCAGAGGAATTATAACCAAGGGATGAAATACATTTTTATTTCATGTTATGCCTTGCATTTAGGGCCCTTTTTGTAAAGAGTTACTTGATTGATCTTTCAGAAAAGAAACTATTTCTCAGGCCTTTGGTAGTCTGGAAGAAACTTCATTATTTTCTAGGTTCAGGCAAAATAACTTAGAGGAATTTTTTGTGTGATAGTTTACATCTTATCATGATTATCTCCTTATCCATGCCATATGGGACACCTCTAAATGTCTGAAACAGCAACTTCTCCAGAGAGCAGCCTAAGGATTTTTCATAATGAAAAGCATCTGTTAACAGTTTGATAAACCATATTGTGCAAGGTGAACCTCAAGCACTGTGGTTCAGGAATGTGGCACAAGTCTCCCATCTATACAGAAATTTTATACTTGCCTACTTCTATTGTGTAATATTAATACAAGTATCTACATATTAAGATTCATATGCTAGTAAATCCGTCCCAGTTTTTGATGACTTTCAATGACCTACCTACAGACACCTGCTCATGTCACTACAATTTGGGTTAGTTCACTACCGCCATATGTGTATGCATTTTGAAGCCTAGATTTACTGAATCTCATTGGATTAACACTGGGTGCACTGAAAACAGATTTCTTTACTTGACAGATTTCTTGTATGTTTCCCCAGGTTAACTATAGTCATTTTAGATTTTTTTTATATTGGATAATTTGTCCAGTTAATATTCTGAAATAATACTATGATGAATATGAAATCATAATAAGCTTTTATCATAAAGCAAAGTTATAATAAGCATTATGGAAGTATTAAAGAATTTACAAAATTATTTCTGAGGGCTGATAGTAATGGAATTAAAACTCAGAATAAATGCACATATTTGCCTCTAGCTCATCCTTTAGTAGCTTTTAAAGTTTCAGAGGATAGTATGGTCATTTGAAAAGTTCAAGTATCATCCCAAATGACTTGACAAAAATCTAAGAAATTTATTTGTTTGATGTATCACTTGTGAAAAAGTCAATTGCTTATCGCCTCACTTTGTGAAAAATGTTTTCCCCAGGATGGAAAAATAAGCTGTGCATTCTGTGTGGGCCATTAACATATGCAGAACATTATTTTTTCCTAGAATTTGTCCGCAAAATAATATTGCCTGTTATTTCATTTTCTCTATTCTCTTGAAAATGAATAAAGTTTAAGAACACTTTTTAAAATAACTTATTTATTTTTGAATGTGCTGGGTTTTTGTTGTTTTGAGGGCTTTTCTCTAGTTGCAGTGAGTGGGAGCTACTCTGTTGCAGTGCATGGGCTTCTCATTGCAATGGCTTCTCTTGTTGCAGGGCATGGGCTCTAGGGCATGCAGGCTGCAGCAGTTGCAGTTCCTGGGCTCTAAAGTATAGGCTCAATAGTTGTTGCACAGGGGCTCAGTTGTTCCACGGCATGTGGGATCTTCTTGGCCCAGGGACTGAACCCATGTCTCCTACATTGGTAGGTGGAGTCTTTACCACTGAGCCAGCAAGAAAGCCTGAAGAACACTTTTGAATTTTATTTATTCTTGAATCTTAGAGAATTCCAGCCCAATGTGTTGGGATAAGAATCTCAGTAAAGGGACTTGGTAATGGCCAAATGCATAGGAGGAATAAAAGCAGGAGTGTTGACACAAAAGCCAGAGAGGCTTCCAAAAGTAAGAAATCATTGCTAATGGTAAGTGCTGCAGTGAAGTCAGGCAAGATGTGAATGAAAAATTGTCCACTGGGTTTTGCAACAAAGAAGTTATTAGTGAATTTAGTGGGAGTGAATTCTTGAAGTGTCAGGAGTTACAAGCTTAAATGAAGTGGGTTAAAACATGAGGAGAAGATTATCAAAGTGTCTTAGTAGGTCACGGCAAACTAAAGAATTTCTGACGTATCTTCGTTGCCAAACGTCCTCTAAGGACAAGGATAGTCTTGATAATGATGGTGATAATAATAAAGATGACAATGATGATGACGTTTAAGATTTCTTGAGCACCTCCGGTATACCAGACACACTGCAATACACACTTTTTACATATTGGCTCTTATAACCTTTACAGCAAACACTTTACTTATAAATGAGATTTTAATAGGTCAGCTCTTCTTCCTCTGCTTGTTCCCCTTGATGCCTGCCTACCTCTCCCTTTATTTCTTCCTTCCTTCCTTTTTTCTTCTTTTCCTTCCAATCATCTATAGCAAATATCTTTTTAACTCTTTTTAGATTCCAGGTAGTGTGCTATATATGCAAGAAATACAGTAGTGATGAAAATACTTTGGCAATCTTTTTCCTCTGCTTCTTGAGAAAAAGTCTTCCTTGAATACCTTAGTTCCTGTAACGCATCACTTCCTGCATATCAAACTACCTCCATTGGCTAAAGAGTTTCCCAGAATGCTATTCTTACTTCTTTGCTCTCTCAGGAATTTTCATAGTAGCCTCCACTTCCATATGTTTAATTTTCTAGGAAGGCCATACAGTTAATATATTTAAACTTCTCTGAGAAAGCCGTTGTGTTTAAAGTGTGAGACCTTGGGGGCATCTCTGGTTAGAACAAACCCAGATGAGCATGGTGAAGACACAGATTTTTGCAACTCCCTCCCTCCGTATTGGTTCTAACATCCTAGCCCAGGAACTTCAAAAACGTTCTTTAAATATTGCTTATGTGGCACCCCACTGCAGTACTCTTGCCTGGAAAATCCCATGGGTGGAGGAACCTGGTAGGCTGCAGTCCATGGGGTCGCTAAGAGTCGGACATGACTGAGCAACTTCATTTTCACTTTTCACTTTCATGCATTGGAGAAGGAAATGGCAACCCACTCCAGTGTTCTTGCCTGGAGAATCCCTGGGATGGCAGAGCCTGGTGGGCTGCCATCTATGGGGTCGCACAGAGTTGGACATGACTGAGGTGACTTAGCAGTAGCAGTATCTTTATTTTGTGAAATCTTTTCTTAAATCACCTTACTCTCCTCT
Source organism: Okapia johnstoni (assembly GCA_024291935.2). Classification (NCBI taxonomy): domain Eukaryota; kingdom Metazoa; phylum Chordata; class Mammalia; order Artiodactyla; family Giraffidae; genus Okapia; species Okapia johnstoni. The sequence continues at coordinate 70,592,264 of CM044312.1, read as the reverse complement.
GTATATTTCTCTCATTTTTGTCTTTTCTGTCACTAGCACCCCTCAGCAGACACTATAATACTGCAGATGCCTCATTGCTTTCACTCCTACATTCAGTGTACATCCTCACCATGGCTGCCAGTAGCCCTTCTCAACACATCTCCTTGGGCATAGCCCCACCCACTCCTAGAAAACCATAGGCGCTAGGGCCTCTGTTTAAATTACACCAGACACTGTCCTTTTTATTCAAAGTTCAAAGTGGGCCTCAGGTAACATTTTTTTATAAGCGTCTGTTTAACCATAGTCCTGTGAATATTCTGTACTTTATTGACCTCATCTCTTATTTTAAATCTACCTGTCTGTCAATTTTAGGAACCTTGTAGAAAGTTATAGTGCAGCATCATTCTTGTGTGCTGAATGATGGTGGAGTTTGCTTGTGTTGCATTTGAAATTCTGCCATCAACACACCAAAAGACTACATCATCAGGAACCATGCTAGCTTGTTAAGGTGGGAGACCTTTTGCTCCTTCTCGCTTACATGCTGTGACTCTGAATTCAGCCTTCATGCAGCAGCTTTACAATTTTATGCAAATCTTCAAGGAAGATTTTGATTCTGTTTGGAAAATGTTCATTATTGATTTAATAAGTAAATTGGTAAGGTTTTTAATTACATTTTTGGAAAGTATTCTGCTAAAATTAGGTTCACTAATTGGCTCCTTGTAAATAATATTGAAATCAGAAACATTTTCTTCATATTTAATGTGATGTACAGTAATTTTAACATATCTAGTACAATTCTCCTGAATGTGGCAACAGATTTTTGACATTAAAATGCCTTGAGTTTTTTTCTCATCATTATTTCTGATGTTATATTTTAAAGTCTAATTCCTAGGATTCCCTGAGATCAAAAGAAATTGAAGTTCATCTTAAAGTAATGGTGTATATTCCACTGTTTATATTTTTATGCCTCAGTCCTTCTATTTGATTTCAGTGCTCTTTTGCCACTGTCATTCTTGTAAGAAAAATGATTTGACTATTCTGTGAAGCTTGTGGCAGAAGGATTTTTTTCTACAAAAACTTGAGTCATATGTGATTTGGAATCAAGTTAGTACTACACCTGAATATTTAACAATTCAGTTTTACATTATAATCATTTTTTCTGTTTCCTTTTTATATCATTTTGCTTCACTGAGATTTTATAAAGCTCTAAATTCAAAATTAGGAAATACTCTGTTTTAGGCTGTACCAGCAACATAAAATTATTATATTCCAAACTGGTTAATTCATAAATTAGAGTTACACAAACACAACATATGAGAATGCAGAAAAAAGCTGAATAAATCTGATTCTTGCAGCCAGGAGGAAGGGATTACCCAACATATACACATACATTAAAAGTGTCTTAGAATTTAATTTCTGTTTTTTGGGGGGTTTTTGTTGTTTTTTTTTTTTTTTTTTAATATGTCAACCAAAAGTTAATGCAGGAGCTTGCAACTAAGAAAAGAGTTTTTTTTGGGATTTTAAGAATTGAGACAGAGATTCAGGTAACCCTGAAAGAGTAATCCAGTGAAACAAAAGACTCAGGGGCTTATAAAGACAAAAAGGCATGAGGTTGTTGAAAAATGCCTGAGGAGAATTGTGATTCACTTATACAAGTCAGAAAATAATTGTTCTCAAGGAATTGTGAGTTGTTTTAGGGTAAAGGGTCTGATATTTTGAGTTTCTGGCAGATGTGTAGATGTCCTGGATGCCTTCATTAGGATCATAAGTGATCAAAAGATCAGGTTCCATCCAGGCTGACACTTCCCCTGTGGCCTCCCAGCTCTATTGTAAAGAGCTCTCAGCAATACCAGCCCCATTTTGATTTTCCTTTCACATGTTTCCTCACTCACTTATACTGCTCATCCAAATGTAAGCCAAACAAACAGTGACAAATTCTGTCTTAGAATGGCTTTTATTACAAAGCTTCTAGAAGAAGTTAAAATCTTTCTTTACTGACCTAGCACAGAGTAAACATTCAAGTATGTATTGAATGTGGGAATGAGGAACATGATGGACAGACATGTAGTGTGAAAGATGATGAGTGGAGAAAAAGATGGTGATAAGACAGTAAAGGAAAAAAAATTGAATGGGGGATGGGAAGAGGAGAGGTAAATAGAAAGGCTGTTAAAAAGGATGGAGACCAGGAAGCAAGATATATAGAACAGTAGGTAGCTTTGTGTGTGTGTGTGTGTGTGTGTGTGTGTGTGTGTGTGTGTTTTCTCCATGCCATGTGTTGGTAATTTACATGGCAGTATTTTGAGCACCAGTATCATTGACAACATAATCCCTTTGTTAGAATTTTCAAAACAACTATCACTTTGCAGTGACAGAGTTTTAACTATAGGATCTGCTTCCCAGAGTTCCTGAATAATTTATTCAAAAGACCAAGTATAATCACATGTGTATATGTGTGCTAAGATGCTTCAGTCGTATTTGACTCTTTGTGACCCCCATGGATAATAGCCCGCCAGGTTCCTCTGTCCATGGGATTCTCCAAGCAAGAATACTGGAGTGGGTTGCCATTTCCTTCTCCAGGGGATCTTCCCGACCCAGGGATCCAATGCAAGTCTCTTATGTCTCCTGCATTGGCAGGAGGCTTCTTTACCACTAGTGCCACCTGGGAAGCCCTATAATCACATGATGCCATATTAAAATGATTGGTAGAGTGATGTGTATAGGGGCTTACTATCAAATGGCTATTTTGTTTTGTTTCTCTAAAAACATTAGAGAATTTAAGCAAAATCGGATGCCCTGGGGAGCAACCCAGTGGATGTCTGTCCCTGAAAAGTGATTTGATATTTGCAAAATCTGCAGCAGTCATTATTTCTGTGCTTACCTAGATGACTGTGGCTATTAAACACTGATTTGTTTTAAATGTACTTCTACTTTTATCCTATCAGTTTAAGGAAATGTAAAACACTCACCTTTTCAAAATCTAAAGGTCATTCCCAAATGCCATAGAGAATTTGAAAATGCTGAACTATCTTAAAAATCTTTGCTTATTCTTTGAAGTATTAGCTTTAAAATAATTAAATATACAGCATGACTGAAAAACATGAGTAAGAAAAATACATATATGAAAGTAAAGTATTCAATTAAGTTTTATGGTATTAATTGCACACTTAATTAATCTTTATTGCTCACAGTGCTCACTTAATAGGAAAATAGAGGAATATTAAATTAGTGGAATATGTCTCATATCAGTATATTTTCCAGTATGTGTACATTTTAAGTAACTGAAAATGCTTTTGCTCTTAAGAGATTTTAGAGATTCAGCCTCTGCATTTATAATTAAAGATTTCATTTTTAGAACCCTCATAGATGTGACTAAAAAGGGAAATGAGCCATAACCATGTTAATACTACCCTTTGCTCAGAACTATCTGCTCACCCAAGTTTATGAAAAGTACAACTAGGTAATCATGAGAAGACAAGGTTTCTGACTCTAATTGGTTTTCCCCACTCTGCAGGTTATTATGTAATTCCTAATGAAATTTTTATATTGATCAAGTTCAAAAATTGCCTTGTCATATCTCAGGGATTTTAATTGTCAATCTGGTATGCATTTTTAAAATGTGGCACATTGTTGAAAAGGGAAAAATAGTTTCTATTTTTACTTATGAAAATAATCCATTATAATTTTATTATTTAAGAAAAGCAAACATACTTTGCATACTCTATAATCAAAGTGAATATATATTACCAGTCAATAACTTCTAAGTTAAAGCCAGAGCTATAATTTCAATCCTCTTATGTTTGAAGTTTTAGGTATTTCTTTCCCCTCTGGGCACAGACCAGAAAAAGCAATGAATCACTGACCAGCAGTTTCCTTTCTACTTATCAAAACAAAAAACAAACAAACATATCACTGGTAAAATAAATACACAGATTACTGCTCAACAAAGATGTAAACATAAATGTAACTATAAATATATATATTCTGAACAAATTTACTTTTTATCCTTATTATTATTAAATTGTTATTCATATAACAAAGTATAAGATGGAAAACATGTATATATCCTTTTTCATTTTCCATCTTATACTTTGTTATATGTGCTTCCCTTGTGGCTCAGCTGGTAAAGAATCCCTCTGCAATGTGGGAGACCTGGGTTCAATCCCTGGTTTGGGAAGATCCCCTGGAGAAGGGAAAGGCTACCCACTCCAGTATTCTGGCCTAAAGAATTCTATGGACTGTATAGTCCATGGGGTCGCAAAGAGTTGAACATAACTGAGCGACTTTCACACACACACAGGTACACATATACGTATATATACACAAAAACATATATAAAAACATACATATAAACATATTCTTCAGAATAAAAAAGGCATTCATAAACAGTGTGTCCTAAGCAAAATAGATGCCATGAGAGCCAATGAAGTGCCATTACTATCCTTAACTGACCAGATTGTTAACACCTAAACAGGAGTACGGGTAGTAGATTGAAAACAGCTCTTCTAGAAGTCCCCAGACACAGTGAACTGAGAGGAAAGAGACAATGCCCATTGCAGTTCACACTGGGTTCTGGGAGCTGCTCTAAAGGCAATAATCTTATGATTGTAAAATCTAGTCTCCAAGAAAACTTTTGAATTGATTTATGAAATATTTCTAAATTTATGTCTCTTGCAAAAATGTTTAAACTTAATATTAGTTGATATGTGCTGTAGAAAAAGGTAAATCATCTCCTTTATTCCAAAATACTGCAGAAGGTTTCTTCAGAAAGCAATATGGCCATCAGAATGTTTTAAGCATTTGTCTGCATCATACCTCCTGCCAGATTCCCTTTTCTTTCTTGTCTGTGAACTCCTTGTTTTTAAATACCAGTTTGAATATATCATATTCCTGGAAGAATTCTCTGGCTGATTTCCATCACCAACTTCATAGGGTTTCTCTTACCCTCCTCTCTGAGAACTCTCTAAACTATATATCTTTTTGCTGGTGCTATCACTGCACTATACTATATTCTTTTCACAAATCTTTTTGTCCAAGCATGTTTAATAAATGCTTGTCGAATGTTGATTATATACTGAAACTGCCAAAAATAGGGACTGAGTCTTAAAAATCTCACTTTTAGAAATGTCTGGCACAGTTCCTGACCTAGAATATGTGCTCAATAATTATTTTTTAATAAATAAATGAATGATGACTGTGACAGGCCCTGAGAAATACCATTTTCCTCCAGTTTATTGAAAGTGGAAGGATGCTTAATAGATCAGAGTTGTCACTTTAAAATGATGTATAAAGGAGATGAACAATAGAATGATGGTTACCAGGGGCTACGGGAAAGGGGAAATGGGGAGGTGTTGGTAAAAGTGGTAAGACTTATTGGTTATGCGTGATGAGTAAGTTCTGAATATCTAATGTACCATAGTATAACTGTAGTTAAGTGTATTATATTGTATATTTGAAATTTGCTAAGAGGACAGATCTTAAGTGTTACCATCCCCCAACCAAAAAAAGAAAGGAAAGAAAATGATAACTTTATGAGGTGAGAAATTTGTTAATTAATTTGATTGTGGTGACTATTTCACTACTATATACCCACATTATTTCTAATTCTCTACTGTACCTCAGTAAATCTGGGGGGGAAATGAAGTTTAAAGAAGATAAAAAGTGGAATATGTCCCAAGATTAAAATAGTGGCACAAATTTGTAAAAAGCCTCGAAGGTCATCATAAACTAGGCTGACAAAAAATGTCATGTAATCAATAACAATAACCAGAATCCCTCTTTATATCATGTACAGGAATATACTCATCGCTATTACAATGTTAAAGTGTAAAATAGAGAGCAAAACTATGACTCTTGGTTTGTTAAATCTTTTTCTTTAAGGGCAATTGTTTTCAAAGGGGAAAGAGTAGGAAAAAAAGTATATCATGTAGAAGAACTTAAAATTCAACTTATCTAGGTGAGTCTTTTTGTCTCAAGCTTACAAAGATGGCCCTGAGAGCCATCAAAAAAATATCTAGTGGTCCAAGATGTCTGAAATAGTGCAAAGCCTTAGACCCAGATTCTTTACTGTCTAAGCCAACAGGGAAGCCCAAAATGACAGTATGATCTCAGTTCGCTTCCAAGGCAAACCATTCAATATACAATAATCCAAGTCTGTGCCCCAACCACTAATGCCAAATAAGTTGAAGTTGAATGGTTCTATGAAGACCTACAAGACCTAGACTAATACCAAAAAAAAAGGTGTCCTTTTCATCATAGGGGACTGGAATGCAAAAGTAGGAAGTCAATAGATACCTGGAGTAAGAGGCAAGTTTGGACTTAGGGTACAAAATGAAGCATGGCAAAGGTTAACAGAGTTTGGCTAAGAGATAACACTGGTCATAGCAAACACCCTCTTCCAACAACACGAGACAACTCTACACATGGACATCACCAGATGGTCAATACCAAAATCAGATTAATTATATTCTTTGCAGCTGAAGATGGAGAAGCTCTATCCAGTTAGCAAAAACAAGACTGGGAGCTGATTGTGCTCATGGACTCCTTATTGAAAAATTCAAACTTAAATTGAAGAAAGTAGGGAAGACCACTAGGCCATTCAGGTGTGACCTAAATCAAATTCTTTACAATTGTACAGTGAAATGACAAATAGATTCAAGGGAGTAGGTCTGATAGATAGAGTGCCTAAAGAACTGTGGACAGAGGTTCATAACACTACAGCAGTCGATGACCAAAAACCATCCCCAAGAAAATAAATTAAAAAAGCAAAATGGTTGTCCAAGGAAGCTGTAAAAATAGCTGAAAAAAGAAGACAAGCAAAAGGCAAAGGGGAAAAGAAAAGATATACCCATCTGAATGCAGAGTTCCAAAGAATAGCAAGGAGAGATAAGAAAGCCTTCCTCAGTGATCAATGCAAAGAAATGAAGGCAAACAATAGAATGGGAAAGACTCGAGATCTCTTCAAGAAAATTAGAGATACCAAGGGAACATTTCATGCAAAGATGGGCACGATAAAGGACAGAAACAGTATGGACCTAACAGAAGCAGAGGATATTAAGAAGAGGTGGCAAGAATACACAGAAGAACTGTACAGAAAAGACATTAATGACCCAGATAACCAGGATGGCGTGATCACTCATCTAGAGCTAGACATCTTACAGTGCAAGGTCAAGTGGTCCTTAGGAAGCATCACTAGGAACAAATCCTAAAAGATGATGCTGTGAAATGCTGCACTCAGTATGCCAGCAAATATGGAAAACTCAGCAGGGGCTACAGGACTGGAAATGTCGATTTTCATTCCAATCCCAAAGAAAGGCAATGCCAAAGAATGTTTATACTGCTGCACAGTTGCACTCATTTCACATGCTAGCAACGTTAATGCTCAAAATTCTCCAAGCCAGTCTTCAACAGTATGTGAACTGAGAACTTCCAGGTGTTCAAGCTGGATTTAGATAAGGTAGAGGAACCAGGAATCAAATTGCCAACATCCATTGGATAATAGAAAAAGCAAGAGAATTCCAGGAAAACGTCTACTTCTGCTTCACTGACTATGCCAAAGCCTTTGACTGTTTGGATCACAACAAACTGTGGAAAATTCTTAAAGAGATGGGAATAACAGACCACTTTACCTGCCTCCTGAGAAATATGTATGCATGTCAAGAAGGAACAGTTAGAACCGGACATGGAACAACGGACTGGTTCAAAACTGGGACAGGAGTACGTCAAGTCTGTATGTTGTCACCCTGCTTATTTAACTCATGTACAGAGTACATCATGTAAAATGCTGGGCTGGATGAAGCAGAAGCTGGAATCAAGATTGCTGGGAGAAATAACAATAACCTCAGATATGCAGATGATACCACTTTCTGCCACCACGCTGGCAGAAAGTGAAGAGGAACTAAAGAGCCTCTTGATGAAGGTGAAAAAGGTGAGCAAAAAAGCTGGCTTAAAAATGAAGACCACGGCATCTGGTCCCATCACTTTATGGCGAATAGATAGGGAAACAATAGAAATAGTGACAGACTTTATTATCTTGGGCTCCAAAATCACTGCAGAAGATGACTGCAGCTCTAAAATTAAGAGATGCTTTCTCCTTGGAAGAAAAGCTATGACAAACTTAGATAGCATGTTAAAAAACTGAGACATTACTTTGTGGACTAATGTCTGTATAATCAAAGCTATGGTCTTTCCAGTAGTCATGTATCAATGTGAGAGTTGGACCATAAAGAAGGCTAAGTGCTGAAGAATGGTGCTTTTGAACTGTGGTGTTGGAGAAGACTTTTGAGAGTTGCTTGGACTGCAAGGAGGTCCAACCAGTCCATCCTAAATGAAATCAGTCCTGAATACTCATTGGAAGGACTGATGCTGAAACTGAAGCTCCAGTACTTTGGCCACCTAATGTGAAGAGCTGACTCATTTGAAAAGACCCTGATGTTGGGAAACATTGAAGGCAGAAGGAGACAGGGACGACAGAGGATGAGATGGTTGGATGGCATTACCTACTCAATGGACATGAGTTCAAGCAAGCTCCAGGAGATGATGAAGGACAGGGAAGCCTGGCATGATGCAGTCCATAGGGCCGCAGAGAGTCAGACATGACTGAGTGACTGAACAACAACAATAACCAGACCCAGATGCTGGAAGTAATTAAAATGGGTAAATTATGTGTATCTGTCTCTTAAAGGAACAAATGAATCAATAGATTTGTCATACTTTGAAAGAAACAAATAAACAAATTATTAGATAATGTTTAAGTACTTAGCAAAGAATGAGGTAATTCTTTGAAGACAGATGACATCACTAAAAATAAGAAATACCAAGCTAACAATCATTTTGTCGTAAAGACTACTAGATTATGACCAAAAAATACTACTAGCTACCACCATTTAATAAATTAGCCACTTTATGCCAGACTCTGTGCTCAGCATAATATCTTTTGATTTTCATTGAGGTGTGCTAGCTTAGTATCTCAGGATATCTTTGTGGATAAGTTAGAGAATAGAGAATAAAAGATAGGCAGATTTGAACTTGTTGAAGACGTGCACCTAAGAAGACTTGATATTCTATAGTGAAATGGTCTTTTGCTATCTATGTTGTCATGTTACACTAGTATTGGAAACAAGGTGGGGACTTTCTTGGTGGCCTAGCTGGTTAGAATCCCAGGCTTTTACTGCTGCAAACTGTCTTCGATCCCTGGTCAGGGAACTGAGATCCCACAAACCACACAGCAGCATTAAAAAGAAAGAAAGAAAGAAGCTATACTGATTGCAGTTATAGTTGGCTCAGAACTGGGGGTTATTACTACTAATAGTTATAAAATGACAGAAACAATATTTCCTAACTACTTTAACTACTTAGTGTGAAACTAGTAAGAAGCAGTATCTTAAGGAATAATTATAAGTTTCTGAATTCAGTGTTTTTAAAAAGTTAGTTTTTAATTAATAGACTTTGCTTTTGGTACAGCTTCAATTTTACAGAAAAACTGAGCAGAAAAGGCAGAGCTTCATATATATACCTCACTGACACTTACCTTTTCCCCTTTTATAAACTTCTTATATTAGTGTAGTACATTTGTTACAATTGATGGAATGACATTGATACATCATTGTTAACTAAAATTCTTAGTTTACATTAGAGTTCACTCTGTGTTGTATAGCCTTATGGGTTTTGACAAATGTGTAATGTCATGTATCCACCATTAGTGCATCATACAAAATAGTTTCATTGTCCTAATAACATCCTTGCTCCACCTAGTCATCCTTTTTCCCTAGAAACCACTGGTCTTTTCACTGTCTGTATAGTTTTGTCTTTTCCAGTGTGTTACGCAGTTGGAGTCATAAGATACATAGCCTTTACAGATTGACTTCTTTCACATTCTTGGCTTTTATGTGGTGCTTTCAACTCATTTGGATAAATATTGTGGTACATATACACAATGGAATATTACTCTGCCATAAAACGGAACACATTTGAGTCAGTTCTGATGAGGTGGATGAACCTGGAACCTATTGTACGGAATGAAGTAAGTCAGAAAGAGAAAGATAAATATCGTATTCTAATGCATAAACACAGAATCTAGAAAAATGGTACTGAAGAATTTATTTTCAGGGCAGCAATGGAGAACAAACATAGAGAATAGACTTATGGACATGGGGAGAGGGGAAGCAGAGAGTGAGATGTATAGAAAGAGTAACATGGAAACTCACATTACCATATGTAAAATAGATAGCCACCGGGAATTTGCTGTATGGCTCAGGAAATTCAAACAAGGGCTATGTATCAATTAGAGGGGTGGGATGGGGCAAGAGATAGGAGGGAGTTTCAATAGGGAGGGGATATATGTACACCTATGTCTGATTCATGTTGAGGTTTGACAGAAAACAACAAAATTCTGTAGAGCAATTATCCTTCAATAAAAAAAATAAAAATAAAAAATTGAGTTTCACAAGTAAAGAAAGGGAGACTTGCTTAATAAATGGTTCAACTGGGAAAAAATGTTCTAGAGTTTTGTGGATCATAACATTAACATATATCAGGAGCTTGTTAAAAATGCCAAAAACAAATCAGAACAAAACAAAAAATACCCTGCATGTTGTTGAGGTATGTTAACTGCCCCAGTGCCCTGCTCATGTAACTAGTCACGCCATGCTCTGTTGGTCAGGCCACGTGTGGAGAATGGTCCTTGGGTCTCTTTGGAGCACATGGTACACTGACAGCTTGGATTTGTTCATCCAGGATGTTGAGATTGTGGTTATGATGTCAGTCAAAGTATGGTAAAGAGAGGAGCAAAACAAGGAAATATATGAAAACTCTATCAAAATGGTGTTACACACCTATTAGAATAGCCAATGGCCAGAATACTAACAACTATCAAAATACTTGAACAAATGTCATATTAAAGGAACTGCATTTTTGTGAGTTTCCAAAGTGCTAAAGAAAATTTCCCTATTCTCAAATATAAAATGGAGATAATTTTACTAATCCCCAGAGACTTTGGGTTGAGTATATACTGTGAGGTAATGTCTGCATGTTGCCTGACTCATGATACGTGTTCACCATCAGATTGGATACCATTGGGGATCCAGAGGTCTGGAGGGAAGTCTTAGCTGGGAGACACATAAGTGACATTTGGATGAGTTGGTTCTCTCACCAGTGATACATACAGAGCAAAATAGGAGAAGCCAAAGATGGTCTCTGAAAAGACTAGGAGGAAAAGGAACTAGCCAAGGACGTTATTGCAAGAAAGAAATGAACAGTCAGAGCCTTTGTGGTTCTTGGCTCAGGTACCTGAAGCCAGGAGCCTGGGAAAACATCAGTTTCTTTCTACAGATTTGCTGCAACCGTTTATTCTCCTTTTATCCCTGAAGACAAAGAACCCTGTGAAAGAGTCAACCATTACTGAGATTCTGTGGCATTAATTAAGTCTTTCAGTTTCACCATCTGTGTATTTGCATCACACCTGTCACCACAGTACCTGGAAGCTTATCTCTATACTTGTGGGGAAAGGTTCACATGTGTTCATTATACAGAGGGATCTGGCAGGTTTAGGTCTGGTTGTAGCAGTAAGGAGAGCTCTGACATTGTAAGACTAACCTAAAACTGAAAGTAAATCCTCAGAGAATACAAAGAACAAAGGAAGGAGGCTATTAGCATTCCAAGTGAGGTGATCATGATGACATTAATATATTAGATGTAAAAAAATAATTTTCAAAAAATATTTCTTTAGTTTTGATACTAAAAATAAATGTGTTTGTTTTTTCAGGAGAAACTCAGCAATCAACATGCAATAGGTTGAAATGACCTTATATGCTATAAAAATTTTAATATGCTAATAAATAGTAATATAATTTTCCACATTAGAATTTTGACATTGAAATTAAATATTTGGGGGTTAATCTGGTAATTTTAGTATGGATTTTAAAGTTATTTACAAATTACTAGAGAATTATTTATATGTTCCTCTGGTACCTCATACCCTGGTACATGTGTTCTACCAAGTTTTTCTCCACATTTCTTAAAGAGATACTCACTTTATAGTTTCTGCATACAATTAAACTTTCCTATGAAAGATGCTGCTGCTAAGTCGCTTCAGTCGTGTCCGACTCTGTGCGACCCCAAAGACGGCAGCCCACCAGGCTCCTCCTTCCCTGGGATTCTCCAGGCAAGAATACTGGAGTGGGTTGCCATTTCCATTAAACAACAACTTATTTGTTTTACATTTTGAGATTTTGTGAGTTTCATATTTTCAACTATTTATTTTGAGAAGCTTTCAAGGTCTCTACCACAGTGGTAGTACACTGTTTCAACCCCAGAATTAAAAAATCATAAGCATAACTTTAATAGTATTAGTGCTATTCTGTCCTCATTTGTGCTCCACAATTCTCAATGCTCTTTATTGTGTGTCACTCCTACCATCCAAATCAAAGTTGCTATTATCAAAATCAAGAAGAAAGCACCACTTCCTAGTTGGAGATATTGGGCATTGCAGCCAGATAGGACTGGTTCTGCAATTTAATTTATAAGCTTGAAGAAATCACTACCCTTTTTTAAGTCTTGGTTTCTTCATTTCAAATAATACCTCACAGGGCTAATATAAAGAGTAGACAAAATAGTACGTGTTCTGCACTTAGCACAGTGCCTGGCACAGGTAGGTTTCAAACAATACTATTTGTCCTTATCATCATCCTTATCAACATATTACGAAGATATTGTTACATCAGTAACTCTAAAGATGCAGCCAGACATGGAATCTTGGAAATAAAGCAAAACTCTTAGGTCATGATACCAAGACAGATGTGACTTTCCGTTAATTATGCAAAACCTTTGTAAATGCTTTATATTTCCCAAACACATATTCTAAGGGAACATTTGTCAGTTTTGTAACAATGCTTCTCAGCAAAAGGGCAAACAATATGGAGAAATTCTACAACATATCACCCTCTTGATAATTCACAGTGTGCATTAGTATATCAAAATCCCAGATCCAGGAAAGCAACTTTACCAGCATTGACAAAAGTACCCCACTCATATAATAGTGCTTACATTATGCCAGACTATCTTGAGTTCTTTACATAGTAATTCATTTAATTCTCACAAACCTCTGAGGTACAGGTTATCATCCCCGTTTTGCAGATTAGGAAACCGAGGCCGTTTCCTATAATAGGTTGGTTATACCATGCCCAAGATCCTTCAACTACTTAAGAGGCAAAGTCAGGATAAAAATCAAGATCCAAGTAGGCTCCACAGACTGTTCTCTTAACCCCACCCCATATATTGTCTCTATCACCCTCCCAGGATGCTTTGAGATTAACTAGTTCCATGTTCAGTTCAGTTCAGTTCAGTTGCTCAGTCATGCCCGACTCTCTGTGACCCCATGAACCACAGCACGCCAGGCTTCTCTGTCCATCACCAACTCCCGGAATCCACCCAAACCCAAGTCCAGCAAGTCAGTGATACCATCCAACCATCTCATCATCTGTCATCCCCTTCTCCTCCTGCCCACAATCCTTCCCAGCATTAGGGTCTTTTCCAATGAGTCAACTCTTCGCATGAGGTGGCCAAAGTATTGGAGTTTCAGCTTCAACATCAGTCCTTCCAATGAACACCCAGGATTGATCTCTTTTAGGATGGATTGATTGGATCTCCTTGCAGTCCAAGGGACTCTCAAGAGTCTTCTCCAACACCACAGTTCAAAAGCATCAATTCTTTGGCGCTCAGCTTTCTTCACCGTCCAACTCTCATATCCACACATGACTACTGGAAAAACCATAGCCTTGACTAGAGAGACCTTTGTTGGTAAAGTAATATCTCTGCTTTTTAATATGCTATCTAGATTGGTCATAACTTTCCTTCCAAGGAGTAAGCGTCTTTTAATTTCATGGCTGCAATCACCATCCACAGTTATTTTGGAGCCCCCCAAAATAAAGTATGACACTGTTTCCACTGTTTGCCCATCTATCTGCCATGAAGTGATGGGACCAGATGCCATGATCTTGGTTTTCTGAACGTTGAGCTTTAAGCCAACTTTTTCACTCTCCTCTTTCACTTTCATCAAGAGGCTCTTTACTTCTTCACTTTCTGTCATAAGGGTGGTGTCATCTGCATATCTGAGGTTATTGATTTTTCTCCCAGCAATCTTAATTCCAGCTTGTGTTTCTTCCAGCCCAGCGTTTCTCATGATGTACTCTGCATATAAGTTGAATAAGCAGGGTGACAATATACAGGCTTGATGTACTCCTTTTCCTATTTGGAACCAGTCTGTTCCATGTCCAATTCTAACTGTTGCTTCCTGACCTGCATACAGGTTTCTCAAGAGGCAGGCAGGACAGGTGGTCTGGTATGCCCATCTCTTCCAGAATTTTCCACAGTTTATTGTGACCCACACAGTCAAAGGCTTTGAAATAGTCAATAAAGCAGAAATAGATGTTTTTCTGGAACTCTCTTGCTTTTTCTATGATCCAGTGGATGTTGGCAATTTGATCCCTGGTTCCTCTGCCTTTTCTAAAACCAGCTTGAACATCTGGAAGTTCACGGGTCATGTATTGCTGAAGCCTGGCTTGGAGAATTTTGAGCATTACTTTACTAGCGTGTGAGATGAATGCAATTGTGCGGTAGTTTGAGCATTGTTTGGCATTGCCTTTCTTTGGGATTGGGATGAAAACACCTTTTCCAGTCCTGTGGCCACTGCTGAGTTTTCCAAATTTGCTGGCATATCGAGTGCAGCACTTTCACCATATCATCTTTCAGGATTTGAAATAGCTCAACTGGAATTCCATCACCTCCACTAGCTTTGTTCGTAGTGATGCTTTCTAAGGCCCACTTGACTTCACATTCTAGGATGTCTGGCTCTAGGTGAGTGATCACACCATCGTGATTATCTGGGTCATGAAGATCTTTTTTGTACAGTTCTTCTGTGTATTCTTCCACCTCTTCATAATATCTTCTGCTTCTGTTAGGTCCATACCATTTCTGTCCTTTATTGATCCCATCTTTGCATGATATGTTCCCTTGGTGTCTCTAATTTTCTTGAAGAGATCTCTAGCCTTTCCTAATCTGTTGTTTTCCTCTATTTCTTTGCATTGATCGCTGAGGAAGGCTTTCTTATCTCTCCTTGCTATTGTTTGGAACTCTGCATTCAGATGGGAATATTTTTCCTTTTCTCCTTTGCTTTTCACTTCTCTTCTCTTCCCAGCTATCTGTTAGGCCTCCTCAGACAGCCATTTTGCTTTTTTACATTTTTCACATTTCTTTTCCGTGGGGATGGTCTTGATCCCTGTCTCCTGTACAATGTCACGAACCTCTGTCCATAGTTCATCAGGCACTCAGTCAATCAGATCTAGTCCCTTAAATCTATTTGTCACTTCTGCTGTATACTCATAAGGGATTTGATCTAGGTCATACCTGAATGGACTAGTGGTTTTCCCTACTTTCTTCAATTTAAGTCTGAATTTGGCAATAAGGAGTTCATGATGTGAGCCACAGTCTGTTCCCAGTCTTGTTTTTGCTGACTGTATAGAAATTCTCCATCTTTGGCTGCAAAGAATATAATCAATCTGATTTCGGTGTTGACCATCTGGTGATGTCCATGTGTAGAGTCTTCTCTTTTGTTGTTGGAAGAGGGTGTTTTCTATGACCATGTTCCATGTTCAGTGCCTACCAAAAGAAACTGTAAACTTCTCTGGAGGCCAACACTGCCTTAATATGCTCAACAAATATTTGTTAAGTTTTATAGATTATAAAACAGCTTCCTTTGCTTCCTTTGTATCTTTCCTTTCCATTCTAAACATTATAAGAAACCTTCTCATTCCAGTACAATGTTAGAAATATATGTTCTTGAAGCTAGTCTTTTATAAGCTAGTTTTATGAAGAAGCCTTTCATAAAACTTCTGAAGTCACACACATTCAGATGTAAAGAACAAGAAGGCCACAAAAATAGGTGCTTATTCTGCACAAAGTCAATATTTAACACTGAAACTCTTCCAAGTCAACAGTGGGAACTAAACTAAAAAAAAAAAAAAAAAAAAAAAAAAAAAAAATGAGGTGACCAGTGCATAAAGAAACACTTCTAGAAATGACCTTGATGTCACCTTTTCAGTACTACTGCCCACCACTGAAATAATTTGTCTTTTTCTTACTTGTTGTACTCTATCATTATGTCAAAATCACATTACTATTATATTTATTATGATTCAAGGATCAGAGCGTGAATCTCCAGACCCTTAGTCACCTCACCATTACCTGAACTTGTGTCAGAGCAGGTGTTGAATGAATTAGTAAATGACGAAATGACCACCTTTGGTAGAAAACACAGTCAATGAAAAGTTAGGGTGACCTTAGTTCTAGTCCCAGCTGCATCGCTAATCACTTTGCTGCCTTGTGGAAATTCTTCTCCTTCCAACTCTGAGACTATTTGCTATCTGCGCCAAAAAAAGTGACAAAAAGTGCCAAAAAAAAAAAAGTAAGTGGAGAAAATGAGAAATGTTCTTGTCATTCTCAAGTTAATAAAGACCTGTTTTAATCACCCTGATACAATCTCCCTAAGAATGTTTCTTTTTAAACTCATAGAGGCCTCAGCATCCTGTCTAAAAAACACTTTCATCACAATAAAGCATGTGCTTTTTGCATGCTGTATCCAACTTAGTCGTCTTATTAACAGATGCAAAATTATAGAACATTTATTTGAGTTGATTAAATTATCCCTAAATGGGGCAATTTCAAGACCTGAATAACTTTCCATCCTTTATATTTCTAATGAGACATTCCTTTTCCCCCTTACTCTGCCCTGAGGATATATAAAGGTTATGAATAATTTAAAATAATTTTTCCTAAAGCATCTTACATTTTAATAAATTCCCAACAGTGAAGTCCCAAAAGAATTTTAGTATTGTTTAAATCATATGAATGGTATGCTGCTGCTAAGTCGCTTCAGTCGTGTCCGACTCTGTGCAACCCCATAGACGGCAGCCCACCAGGCTCCCCCGTCCCTGGGATTCTCCAGGCAAGAATACTGGAGTGGGTTGCCATTTCCTTCTCCAGTGCATGAAAGGGAAAAGTGAAAGTGAGGTCGCTCAGTCGTGTCTGACTCTTAGCGACACCATGGACTGTAGCCTACCAGGCTCCTCCGTCCATGGGATTTTCCAGGCAAGAGTACTGGAGTAGGGTGCCATTGCCTTCTCTGATATGAATGGTATACATCAGTATTTTGTGTTGGTCATGAAAATTTCATCCTCATGCTAATGTAATTTGATAACATAGAAGGAATAAATGATAAAATATGAAGATATTATGAAGAAAGATATGGGAATGTTGAAATTAAGAGGCAATCTCTTATTTTTCAAAAGAAAAATTTCTACTGATTTCTATAAAGAGTATCAGTTCAGTTCAGTCCAGTCATTAGTCATGTCCAACTTTTTGCGACCCGATGGACTGCAGCACGCCAAGCTTCCCTGTCCATCACCAACTCCCAGAGCCCGCTCAAACTCATGGCCATCGACTCAGTAATTCAATGCAACCATCTCATCCTCTGTTGTCCCCTTCTCCTCCCACCTTCAATCTTTCCCAGCATCAGGATCTTTTCAAATGAGTCAGTTCTTCGCATCATGTAGCCAAAGTATTGAAGTTTCAGCTTCAGCATCAGCTCTTCCAATGAATAGTCAGGACTGATTTCCTTTAGAATTGACTGGTTTGATCTCCTTGCTGTCCAAGGGACTCTCAAGAGTCTTCTCCAACACCACAGTTCAAAAGCATCAATTCTTCAGCACTCAGCTTTCTTTATAGTCCAACCCTCACATCCATACATGACTACTGGGAAAACCATGGCTTTGACTAGATGGACCTTTGTCAGCAAAGTAATGTCTTTGCTTTTTAATATGCTGTCTAAGTTGGTCATAACTTTCCTTCCAAGGAGTAAGCGTCTTTTAATTTCATGGCTGCAGTCACCATCTGCAGTGATTTTGAAGCCCCCATCTGTTTCCCCATCTACTTGCCATGAAGTGATGGGAGCAGATGCCATGATCTTAGTTTTCTGAGTGTTGAGCTTTAAACCAACTCTTTTACTCTCCTCTTTCACTTTCAAGAGGCTCTTTAGTTCCTCTTTGCTTTCTGCCATAAGGATGGTGTTATCTGCGTATTTGAGGTTACTGATTTTCTCCTGCAATCTTGATTCCAGCTTGTGCTTCATCCAGCCTGTCATTTTGCATGATGAATAAGCAGGGTGACAATATACAGGCTTGACGTACTCCTTTCCCTATTTGGAACCAGTCTGTTATTCCATGTTGGTTCTAGTGTTGCTTCTTTACCTGCATACATATTTCTCAAGAGACAGGTCAGGTGGTCTGATATTCCCATCTCTTTCAGAATTTTCCACAGTTTGTTGTGATCTACACAGTCAAAGGCTTTGGCATAGTCAATAAAGCAGAAGTAGATGTTTTTTTGGAATTCTCTTGCTTTTTCTATGATTCAACAGATAAAGAATTTACTCCTGAATGAATCAGATATGTTCATAATTATTCAAGAATGGTATGAAGATTCACTTGTATGGCAGCTGCTATAGACATAATCCTCTAATTCAATGTTATCCAAATTGGGGAAGGCACCATGAGAGATTTTAAGTGAAGCAGATGCAGCTTTAGATTAAATAAAATCATTTCAATTCACTTCCGATTACCTGGTTCTACCAAAGCTCAAGTCTGAAACTCTTTAGAACCCCTTCATTTGAATGCAATATTAGAGATGCATATTCTTTTAAAATTTTGTTTATTTATTTCTGGCTGCACTGGATCTTCCTTGCTGTGTGTGGACTTTCTCTAGTTGCAGCAAGTGAGGGCAACTGTATGTAGTGCACAGGCTTCTTGTTGCAGTGGCTTCTCTTGTTGTGGAACATGGGCTCTAGGTGAACATGCTTCGGTAGTTGTACTACATGGGCTCAGTAGTTGTGGCACACAGGCTTAGTTGTTCCAGAGCATATGAGATCTTCCCGGACCAAGGATTGTACCCATGTACCCTGTATTGGTAGGTAGATTCTTAACCACTGGACCACTAGGGAAGTCCCTGGAGATGCATATTATTTAAGCTAGCAAGCTCCTCAGGGAATTTCTGAAGTCACACTTATTTGGCTATAACAAACAGAGAGGGACAAAAATAGATGGTCACAATGCACAAAAGCAATACTTAACACTGAACTCTCCCAAACAACCAGTGAAAACTTAAACTAATAGAGAGGGGTCCTGCTCAGAATTTTCTGAAGATGATAGGATCTAGGCAAACACCTAATACCGCTGTTTTATCTGCAATTTATTTATACTCACTGTTTGTTTGTTTTTTCCATTTATTTTGAGACATGCTTTTTTTTTCTCCTACATAGTGGCACATTTCCTCTTTATATTTTATAAGCTTTGATGTTTTGTTATATAGTTGCTAAGTCATGTCAAACTCTTTGCAACCCCAGGGACTGTAGCCTGCCAAGCTCCTCTGTCCATAGGATTCTCCAGGCAAGAATACTGGAGTGGGGTGCCATTTCCTTCTCCATTTGTAACCTGAATTGCGCATCAGTTTAAAAAAATATTAAGTAAACAGTAGTGCTGATGGCACACCAATGTGCCAAATATTCTGACAGTGGTGTATTAATGACTAAAGCTTAGGAAATATTGCTCTGCCAAGTTTAGACATAGAGCTTCTCTTCTAATACACTGTCCATGTCACCACAGCTGCTTGTCAGGACCATGAAGCAGAGAAGCAACTCGCCAGTGATAGTGAGGGGACGGAGTACCT
Source organism: Okapia johnstoni (assembly GCA_024291935.2). NCBI lineage: Eukaryota > Metazoa > Chordata > Mammalia > Artiodactyla > Giraffidae > Okapia > Okapia johnstoni. Next base: position 70,572,521 of record CM044312.1, on the reverse strand, counting down.
GGGTAGCAGAACGAACTGACAGGATTGGGAAAGTATTGAAAGAGAACATCAGTATCTCCTATCTTCCAGTAATCAGAACACTGAGTGAGTGTCTTTAAGCCAGAGCAGATGCCCTTGACCATTATCTTTACCTATTGAACCATTCACTTGTTTAAGTAGGATGGGGAAAGATTTTACTCTACAAAATCAGTGTGCCATGTCTTTGTGAGTCACTGACTATTTGATAAAGCTTGTTTTTACTTATCTTTTCCTAACTTTTCACATGTTTAATCCTGACATTGTGTATTATCGGCAGTTTACTGACAGAGGTATACGAGTGTCTCTGTGTGTTTTCATATGTGCACACAAACATACACATAAATCAGTCAGTTCAGTCACTCAGTCATGTCCGACTCTTTGCGAACCCATGAACTGCAGCACGCCAGGCCTCCCTGTCCATCACAAACCCCCGGAGTATACCCAAACTCATGTCCATCGAGTTGGTGATGCCATCCAGCCATCTCATCCTCTGTCGTCCCCTTCTCCTCCCGCCCCCAATCATTCGCAGCATCAGGGTCTTTTCCAATGAGTCAACTCTTCGCATGAGGTGGCCAAAGTATTGGGAGTTTCAGCTTCAACATCAGTCCTTCCTATGAACACCCATGATTGATCTTTAGGATGGACTGGTTGGATCTCCTTGCAGTCCAAGGGACTCTCAAGAGTCTTCTCCAACACCACAGTTCAAAAGCATCAATTCTTTGGCGCTCAGCCTTCTTCACAGTCCACCTCTCACATCCATACATGACCACTGGAAAAACCATAGCCTTGACAAGACGGACCTTTGTTGGCAAAGTAATGTCTCTGCTTTTTAATATGCTATCTAGGTTGGTCATAACTTTCCTTCCAAGGAGTAAGCGTCTTTTAATTTCATGACTGCAATCACCATCCACAGTTATTTTGGAGCCCCCAAAAATAAAGTCTAACACTGTTTCCCCCTCTATTTTCCATGAAGTGATGCGACCAGATGCCATGATCTTAGTTTTCTGAACGTTGAGCTTTAAGCCAACTTTTTCACTCTTCTCTTTCACTTTCATCAAGAGGCCCTTTAGTTCTTCTTCACTTTCTGCCTAAAGGGTAGTGTCATCTGCATATCTGAGGTTATTGATTTTTCTCCCAGCAATCTTGATTCCAGCTTGTGTTTCTTCTAGCCCAGCGTTCCTCATGATGTACTCTGCATATAAGTTAAATAAGCAGAGTGACAATATACAGCCTTGGCGTACTCCTTTTCCTATTTGGAACCCATCTGTTCCATGTCCAGTTCTAACTGTTGCTTCCTGACATGCATACAGGTTTCTCAAGACGCAGGTCAGGTGGTCTGGTATGCCCATCTCTTTGAGAATTTTCCACAGTTGATTGTGATCCACACAGTCAAAGGCTTTGGCATAGTCAATAAAGCAGAAATAGATGTTTTTCTGGAACCCTGTTGCTTTTTTGATGATCCAGCAGATATTGGCAATTTGATCTCTGGTTCCTCTGCCTTTTCTAAAACCACCTTGACCATCTGGAAGTTCACAGTTCACGTATTGTTGAAGCCTGGCTTGGAGAATTTTGAGCATTACTTTACTAGCGTGTGAGATGAGTGCAATTGAATTGTGTGGTAGTCTGAGCATTCTTTGGCATTGCCTTTCTTTGGGATTGGAATGAAAACTGACTTTTTCCCATCCTGTGACCACTGCTGAGTTTTCCAAATTTGCTGGCATATCGAGTGCAGCACTTTCACCGCATCATCTTTCAGGATTTGAAATAGCTCAACTGGAATTCCATCACCTCCACTAGCTTTGTTCGTAGTGATGCTTTCTAAGGCCCACTTGACTTCACATTCCAGGATGTCCGGCTCTAGGTGAGTGATCACACCATCGTGATTATCTGGGTCATGAAGATCTTTTTTGTACAGTTCTTCTGTGTATTCTTACCACTTCTCTTAATATCTTCTGCTTCTGTTAGGTCCATACCATTTCTGTCCTTTATCGATCCCATCTTTCCATGAAATGTTCCCTTGGTATCTCTAATTTTCTTGATGAGATCTCTAATCTTTCCCATTCTGTTGTTTTCCTCTATTTCTTTGCATTGATCACTGAGGAAGGCTTTCTTATCTCTCCTTGCTATTCTTTGGAACTCTGCATTCAAATGAGAATATCTTTCCTTTTCTCCTTTGCTTTTCGCTTCTCTTTTCACAGCTGTTTGTAAGACCTCCTCAGACAGCCATTTCGCTTTTTTCATTTCTTTTCTATGGGGATGTTCTTGATCCCTGTCTCCTGTACAATGTCACGAACCTCTGTCCATAGTTCATCAGGCACTCGATCTATCAGATCTAGTCCTTTAAATCTATTTCTCACTTCCACTGTATAATCATAAGGGATTTGATTTAGGTCATACCTGAATGGTCTAGTATACACAAACTTAAATTAGTGCTTGAGACACAAAGCATGGAGCTAACATGACATACTCTTATTTTGAGGATTCTCTGTCATCCTAGAACAGATAATTTTTTGAAATGGCACCTTTTTTTTTGAAAGTAAGTCTGAATGTCCTATAACATATTTAAATGTGGTCCTAAGCAATGGGAATGTTAGCCATGGAATTTGGAAATGTTTCATCAGTTCAGACTTGGTACATTCTTGTTCAGAGTGGCTCATTTTCCAGATGCTTATTAGTAAATCAGGTTCCCTAGCCTGCATTTCTTCAGATAATATGTATCAGCAGTGTTAGTACCAAAATACTCTTTCATATTTGAATATGTAGACAGTGTGTGTGTATTTATGTGTATGTGTTGTGTGTGTGTGCCTGTTTGTGTGTGTATGTGTGTATAGGTAGTGCCACAATCTTTCCAGAATCATTCTGTCAAATTTGTTGTAACTGATGAACTGTCATCCACATAGAATAATCAAAATGAGTGTTTCTTCTGAGAGACTGCCAACTGTGCTTCCTATAAACAGCTCACAGTTGATTGAGTCGACCTGAAGTTAGGTATAGTAATCACTATTGAGATGGGTTTTGTAACTCTTCTGCTAATAAGTATATAGTTACAGTCTGGTTGTTTCATGCTTATGAGCATAATTGGGATGCCTAAAATAAGATAAAATTGCTGAAGCTTCATTTCAAGAGCGAAACCCTGGGACAACTATTAACAACTTAGCCTCCCTAGTTCATATGTGAGTCTATAATGAGCCTTGTTAAAATGACATTTTATAGAGGGCTCCTTTTCTGGTTGCCCACTTCGAGCATCAGAACTTGACTGCAGAGGACCAGCAGGACCCATCTGGCATAGTTTTTTACCAGTAACAAAATCCAGAAGGATTCTTTAATTGGTATTTTATGAAGATAGCAACAAGATTAGCTGATGATGTATACATTTTGCTTTGAGGTAACTCATAAATAGTTACATCAACGACTCACTGGTATTTATGTCTAGGTCCTTTTTTGAGGCAATAGTGAAATTCTTAGGTTAGACTCCTCTGTTCAGTTCACAATGCTCATTTTTATATATTCATCCAGGGTCTGTTGGTTTTCTTTGAGAGTCTCATATCTTATTTATTCCAGTTGAAATCGGTCACTTTCCTTGTAGAAATTTTCAAACTTAAAAAAAAAAATTGTATCAAGAACATCTTGACGCAATATGACAGAGTAAAAATATATTTACTCTCCTGCCCTGTGTCCCACTGAAATCACTGTAAATAAATATAGAAAAATTGAATAGTGTTATCATCAGAAAAAAGTCAAATCTATAGCACTTTTTTAGTTTCAAAAGCATGTGATTTTTCAAAAGAATTTTTTAGTACATACTAGAGTTCAAAGAAAAAATTAAAAAGACTAAGACGAAAGACATGTGGAATGGAAACTTACAGGGCTTTATAAAGAAAGAGATGAGGAGGGAAAAGTATTAAAGGTATAAAGGCGTTGGCGATTCAGTGGTAGAATTCTTACCTCTCAGCTTAAAGATATAAATGCCATATTAAAAGCAACGACAATACCATAAACAAGATTTTTAAAAATCAAGAAACAAAGATAGATTTGAGGAAAAAATACATGAAAGAAACGTTAAAAACTGTATGCAGAAGGTGATTCACATGAGAAAGACAAGGTAACCTCACTTATGCATAATTGATGTTTTAATAAATAAAATGGAAAAATTTCCCAAAATGACTATTTGAATTTATAAGTGAAAACACTGGATCTTAAAAAAGTCTGATATAAAATTACCATTGTCAAAGTAAATCCTGGTGAATTACTGTAATTTTCTGAAGCATATTATATGTGCACATAAGATATAAAAAAGTAATTTATGATTTATGTACAAGGAATAAATGCCAGGTAAATCTTATAATTTTTGGTATCAACTCTCAGTAACAGAATATAGATAATGTAATCCTAAATTCTGAGGTATAGTAAGTTTGAACCAAACATTTTTTTTTAATTTATTTATTTTTGGCTGCATGAGGTTTTGGTTGCTGTGCATGGGCTTTCTCTAGTTGCAGCAAGCAGGGGCTACCCTCTAGCTGTGGGTATAAGGGCTTCATATTACAGGGGCTTCTCTTGTTGCAGAGCAGAGGCTCTAGAGCTTGGACTCCACAGTTGTGGCACACAGTCTCAGTTTCCATGCAGCATGTGATATCGTCCCAGAGCACGGCTCAAACCCGTGTCCCCTGCACTACCAGGCAGATTCTTAACCACTGGACCATCAGGGAAGTCCTGAGCCCCAAATTTTAGTCTGCTAAATTATTTTTCCAAGCATGTAGGAAGACTTTATGTCAAACAGCAGACATTCTCAAGCAAGCAACTATATAGCTCATGGGTCCCTTTTTAAAATTTTTTACCAGATTTCATAATTCAGCAAACCAAAAGGTAAACCAGTATAAAGATTTCAGAATAGAAAATCCATTGTTATCATTGTTGATTAATTTCAAGTTTATGTGACTTATGGTTTAGAACATGTTAAGAATATTGTTTACAACATGTAAACAATGTTGACGATATAAAAAATTTAAAATCAAACTAATTCCTGGTAGAGGAGGGCAGGTAGTTAGAAGATATATGCATTCAAGATATTTGAGAGGTTCAGTATTGCTAAAGTGTTGGATGTGACTAAAGTGGAAGCTAAAGATGTAACCTAAGGTCAGATCACTCTGAGTTCTTAAACCACTTTAAGGAATTCAAACATTTTCCTGAGAGCAATGGGAAACTAACATAGGACTTCATAATGGACTTCTGTATTTTCTGAGAAAACCGGAGACAAGGTTTTCTGCTTAGAATGGTGAGGGAAATGATGTGGTCAGAGGTAAGAGAAAGGAGGTTTGGAATAACTTGTGTGAAAACTAACAGAGAGCTTCCTAGAGAAACTGAAAAAATACAGCTCTTACCCAGATCTTTGCTGTGCTGGTGCTGCTGTGCTATCGGTTGTCCGCTTTTGGCAACTGAGACTTGCTTCATTCCGGAGATTATGCCTTCACTCCCCAAATTCCACCCTCACCTCCTGGGTGGCAGGCAGGAGCCCCAGTTAATGAGTGACTGACATGGGAGGGAGTTCAATAGGCAAAGGGCCTGTTCAGAGCTTCTCCAAAACAAGCAAAAGCTACTTTTCAGTTAAGACCATCTTTGCTTAGCTTTTTCCGCATCCTATTCTGCTTTTGTCACTCCTATTTTCCTGAGAGCACTGTCTGAGTAAATCTTTGTGAGAGGCTTCCTGTCATGGGTGCTTTGAGGAAACACATTTCAAGGCAGAGATTTCAGGGCAGTTTTGAGAGGCAAATTAAAGTTAGGGTAAATACAAGTTGGTAAGTACCCTTAGTCTGCACAGCTATGATTTTTCCACCAGTATTGTTCAATAGTCTGAGGTGCATTCATAGATCAGTCATTTAGATTGATCGTGGTTATGAATTTTGTCTTCTAAGTGGAGTAGAATGACAGTGGGATAAAACAGTGTTGATGGGAGAGCAGTTTCAGTGATGGGCCATGCTAGCTCGGCTGGAGAGGGAAGAGAGTGTAGACAGGATGGAAATGAGGGATTAAGGGAAGATAAAGGAGAAAAAGGACTAGGGCAACTAATAACATTTTTTAAAGTAAAAATATGCACATAACATCTTGCACATACACATATGTATACATATATTATGCATATATCCACACTAATGTACATGTATATGTATAAATCATTGGAGTGCCATAAAAATAGAGTAGTGGAAAGATTCAAGGTAAAAATTTAAGCGATAGGCCCTTCATATAATGGGAATTGCATAAGGATTATAATATGAAACAATTTTTGTTTCTCATTTAGCCAGGGTTTATTTGAAGCAGCACTAGCTCCCCAATATACTAATGCAAGTCAAACTTTTTTTGAATGAATCTAAATCCTTAGGCAAATGAAGCATTTATCCTTAATGAGAACTATAAGATGTATTACTTCCTCTGCCTCTGCCCAGCCACAGCAGTAGGAAAGGATTGCTAGGTGTGAGTGTGGATTTCTTTCTCCTCAGGAGCAGGGATTCTGAAAACGTGGCCTGAGGTTCATCATTGAATCATGAGGGTCCCACAGATTGACCAAAAAGGGGTCTAATTGTTTTAACTTATCTGAGTAGCTTGATCTTTCATAAACTTTAGTTTTCACTTAAGATTTAAGGCTCTGTACAGAGAGGAAACTAGATGAGTTATTTATGGTCACTAAATTTGTAAACTAACATTAGCTGGTGATTCACCCAGTTTACTGATGATTTTAATTCAGTGTTCTGACTGCAGCTCAACCGTGGAACAGAAAGTTGAAATTTGAAGTTGCCCAGAAAAATAGGAGGTAGAATAGTAAGTGGGCTGCTTTTTTTTTTTCCCCACTCAACCTAAATGGCCTTAGTCAAACATTTGAGAGGCTGTACTATATTAGAGCTCAAGTAAATAGCATCTTCAGTGCTGTCTCCAGTAGCATTCCATTCTATTTCTAAATTTTTAAAAAAATCTCTGAAGAATCTTCTCTCCTGTTAATACTCCTTTACATGCATCACATCCTAAGGAAAAAAAAATGAGAAGAACAGCAGGTTGCATTCTCCATGGGATCAAACTGAAGGGCAGGACTTGAACTTTGACGTCTCTATACCAAAGCCAGTCCAAATTAACTCAATTTGAATGCATAGTCCTGGTGTACAGACTAGTAATAGACAAATAGAAAAGAAATTATTGAATGTTTTAAGAAATCCCTATGTGGTTATTATGACAGATGCCTAAAACAGAATATATTGAGTAATTTTCATCTAGAAAAGATGGAAAAGTACTAAAATGGCTTTAAGAAAAAAGGATTAGTTACATGTTATAAAAGAAGAAGAATCAAAGAATAATAGTGGAATGAGTTCAATAGACTTTATTCATCCAGAAAATATGCATAGGAGCTTATAATATTCCAGGCACTGTTGTACAGACCAGGGATACAGTAGTGAACTAAAAAGATTAGGCTCCTCACAGGTGAGAAGAAAGAAAACTAGGTGAGCTAGCCTCAAAGCAGGATTTTGAACTTCAAATATTGCTTTCTAGTAATGTTCCAGGTCCCAAGTAGGGGCCCAGAACTTCAGAACAATCCTCCAGCTTATCATTGTCAAATGTAAATCATATCATTACCTTCTGATCTTTATTCATCTGTCATAATAAGCCCGCAGTGATTTTGGAACAAAGTGTTCTTCCAAAACACATTTTACAGCACTCAAGTGATTAATCTATAAAATATATTTTCATTAATATAGCTCTGCTTAGTAGTTCTCTAAAGCTGGATAAAAAGAATTTGTCATGAATAAGGGAGATACAGGGCCAGTCATTCACTGTACAGTAGTTGGAAATAGAATATAAACCATGTATTGTTCTTCTGTGTCAGTTAACCGACAGACCATATAGTGACTATTTGGCTCATTTAAAAATATATTTTCAAATAAAAGAAGCAAAATAAATTGAATCTCAAATTACTTTTTCCTGAATGATGAAATTGCCTTTTCAAATCTTCTATTGTAGGCAGGGAAAAAAAACAGGTTTGTATCAATAACTTCTGTGTGTTTAATCTGTATGTTCAAAAACTGTAAGTACCAAATCAAACAGTTTTAATGCTCAATTATGTTAAATAACCTCCATTTGGATGTTTTTCCAAAATAGATCTAAGTAAATATTGACAAACAGCACAAAACATATCAATAATTTATTGTCTAAGCTTGTTATTTAGAGGATTAAAATCGCAACTGAGAGAACAAATAAAATATTACAAGTTATACTGCATCATACTTGCTAGGATTCCTAAATTATTAGCAAACCTACCGGGTAAATGCAGCAGCAAAGCTCAATCCATTTAACATGCAAATCTGAAATCCACTTATGAGGCATAAGAGGGTATATATGGGATTTCAGATATATAATTGCAAGAGAATTATTGATTCACTGTTTTCATTTACAAACAAGGTCATTCTAAGGATCACCTTGTAGGTTTACACAAAATGAAATGAGAAAAGAGTATATCAGGTTTCCAATTAATTCCGTGCCTGTGTACGGATTTGAAGGTCAGTTTAGCCAGTGTATACCAAGATGGTGATTGGTGTACTCCACGTAGAACCTATCCTCAAATGAATTGCAGTCAAATAGGAAATGTTAAAATAAGTACACAAAACTCTGCCACATAGAAGAGTGAAGTGCCTGTAGCAGTGTGAGAACTGTGAGGGGAGAGACTGTTTAGATGGGGAAGGTAAACTGGAGTCCTGATTCCTTGACTGGCATTGGGATTTGAATTGGTTGGGATCTAACAACAACAAAAAAAAGAGAAGCAAAGACTTTGGAAGAAGAGTTTGTGTAACTAAAGGGTCATAGTCACATTTGCCTTCTGAGGAAGCAGTATCTCTTTCCTTTAACTGAGGATCTTGACTAGCAGAGGTATGTAGAGGGGGCCCTAAGACAGCTGTGAGACAGAGGCTGAAGAGAGTTGAAAGACTCTGCTTGGGGAAGTGGGAGGTCTGAGAGGATGAGAGCCAAGGCAAAGGAAGAGATGGGAAAAGAAGAATGAAGCTAAAACTAAAGGACTTTCTGTTACAGGACTCTCTAACTCGAATGTTAATTATCTCATCCCTACTGTGTAAGTCCTTCCATCTACCCAGACTTCTGTATTTCATTTCTTCCAGTAAACATCTCGTGTGGGTGGGGTATTCTGTGTACTGTATTTTGGTTTGGTTTGGTTTTGCTGTTGAGGTTCTTTTTTTCCCTTGAAGTTAAGGAAGAGAACTGAATTCCGTGACTGGTTAGTATATGAGAGACCTCGTTAGCAGAAATGTTAAGTAGAGATGTAGTCTAATCACAGACTCTTCTCTAGTTACTAACTGCCAAGGTAACCAAAAACCCCAATTGTGCCTGAACCATGACTATTAGCATCTGCTAATGGCTGACAGAGCTATCTATGGCAATTGAACGTTTTTAAAAATTGAAGTGATTCTGATAATGTAACCCCCTTCTCTACTCCCACTAGCTCACAAATACCTGCAAATCTTAGGTAAAACTTTAGATTCCATATTTTGTGGTGTAAGAGTTCAGTTCCCTTTATATCTCTGTCTTTAAGTTTATAGGGACTATAACTGATGTCAGTCCAATTTGGTTGGAGCCAAGTGTGTGTGAAACAGAAGTAGAGAATTTAAAAGAGAGCTTGGGACCAAATTGTGTAGAACCTTGAATGTTTAAGTCAGGAACTATGTTTAATTCAACCATGAGGCTTCGTTGTGACTCAAAAGGCCAAGGCTGCTGGGGGAAGGGGGTGAGGATCAGGGAGGCTAATGAATAAGAATTGATATAACCAGTCTAAATACCTTCCTTGAATTCCACATCTATATATCCTGTTTTCTATGGACATTTCCACTCAAATTTCTCACCGATACCTTAAATTTGACTGTCAAATTTATCTTTCCTCCTAAACATACATCTGCCATGTGTTTCCTATTTTGTTTGGTGACACCCCCTTCCCAGCCAAGAATCTGAGCATCAACTCTACCCCCATATCCCTTACACATACAATAAATTGGTCACTGTGATATGTTCATGTTAGTTTCATGGTATCTTTTCAATTCATCATTTCTTTTCCAACTTGCCACCTCTCATTTAGTCCTGTCCATCATGGTTTCTTAACTGAAATACTGCAGTAGAACATGCTAGGCATGTAAGACTGCTTGAGTTCAAATCCTACACCACACCTCACCAGTCATGTGATGTCTACCTGCTTCAGTTTTCTCATTTGTAAGATGGGGGAAATGAGCACACCTACCATGAGTGAATGGATGAATGGATGCATGGATGCATCAATTTATTAATTAATGATAGAAGGGAAGGGATAAGAAAGAAGTTCTACAACGTCTTACTTTATCTGGATACGAATCTAGGCCCTCACACTATAGGACAACACTGCCTAATGGAAATATAATGGGAACAATATTTGTAATTTTAAATTTTAAATTCTAGTAAAAAAGGGTAAAAGTAAATAGGTTAACTTATTAATAATTTTATTTAACTGAGTATATCCAAATATCCTCCTTTTAACTTGTGGCACTAGCCACAGTTCAAGTGCTCAATAGCCACATGTGACTGGTGACTCCCATAACTGGATAAAGCAGTTCTGGAGATTATTGCATCACAGACTAATAATGTCAAACACAGTAAGAGGAGACCTTCAGAAGGTGCTTTTGATGAAAGGCAATGAGTTTATCCTGGTCATAGCAAATTTGAGGGAATGCAAACAATTCAGTTGGAACTATCTTAATGGTCAGTGGGAAACATAGCTCTAAAGTAGAAAAAATTTGGAATTATATTTCAGAGCCCCCCCACCCCCCAAAAAAAAAAAAATTAGCCACAGGTTTTGCTTTAGTTTTTGTTCACTTCAACAAGAGTTTACTGAGTACCTAATATTTGACTGGTGATATATCATGGGCTGAGGGCCCCTCCCTGGGCACTATTCTTGCTCTGCCCCCTCCTCAGAAGTCCCAGTCCTCCTCTCTTCCTCTCCAGATTCTGCCACACTTCTCCCGTTAAAGCTTTTGCAATCATTTTCTCACATTAATCTCCCCATTCATATCCTGCCACACAGAAAATTGTTTTTCCATATTTAGGCACTTAAATCTAATTCCCTATGTACCAACTCACTCTTTCTAGCTTGACTGTAAGCACCTTGAAAACAGAGGACCTTCCATCTTCCACCGTCCTCAGGATTGAGCAGAGCTCAATAAAGGATTCTTGACACAATGACTGACTCAGGCAGTATTCAAGCTTCGGCTCCTAAAATAAAAATTCAAGAATGAAAAATTCAGGAACATTGTTTTTAAGCTCAGTGCTGATGGTCAAACTGCTTCCAATTGCACACAGAAGTTAGGAATGACAGGCTCTGAAATCATTTTTGACATAAGTCAGGTAGCCAGGAATGTACAGTTTCTGCCTGCAGCTGTTTTTCGGATTCACCAGGAACAGAGGGTTCAAGGTGGTTCTCTTATAAATCTTAAATTTCTCAGTGCACTTTTCAGCTAATTTATCTTCAAAGGAAGATGTTTTCATCTCTGAGTTGTGAACAGGAAAAGATTAATTTTAAAAGCAAGAAAAAAAGAGAGCCTAAACAGTCCACTAATGAAGCCATTTTCCCAATTTCCTGCTTTTGATGTATTGTGCTCTTATGAATGATGGGGCAAATTCCAGCTCTGGAAATTCATCTTTCTTGGAGATAATCCATTTCTATGCCTTGAAAAACAGAACTACAGGTGCAGCAGGAAAGTAAACAGTACCAGCTGCTCATTGGCTGTGGTTCCTTAATGAGAAATTAAAGACCAAATCTAGGTTGGAAGGTAGTACAGAATCCCAGCAAGGATAGCAGTGGATTTTCATGGCTTTGGCTGCAATTCTAGCAGCTCCACTGGAGAACAGCATCCTCTTGAAGGGAATGCAGCCTTCCAAGGCAAGATGTTAGGGCTGGTTTCTGCCCGTATTCTGGTGAAGATATTTAGTGACTGTGTCCTGGCAGGCATTGTTACTTAACCATAAAACTCATACTAGATACACATAGTAAAACATTATTGGTTGATTTGAGGTATAATATATACATTAGTCACCAAAAAAAAGTATTAATAAATTTGTGTCATAGATTCTAAAATAATAATAATAATCCCAGGGAACTAAATGGGTATTTTTTTGGTAACTTGTGACATGAATTCACTTTTTTATGTATGATTAGTTTATGCTTTTAGAATAGGACCCCTGTCAGAGCTTATCAGAATGAAGAAAAGTCTGGTATAGATATCAGAGGATCATGATTCTTTCAACATATAGCATGTACTCACTTTTTAATGATGAGTTTATGCTTTCAGAAAAGGACCCCTTTGCAGAGTTTTTCAAAATAAAGAAGGATATATAGTACATGTGTCAGAGAGATTCCAAAAGCATTATGCAGTTGTCTGTTTGCTTTACTCCCACGAATTACCTTGTGTCTTATAGCATCATATGTTTAGTACCACCAAGGATCAAGGGAACGAATTGTCATTACGTGTGACATAAACAGCCACCAGTAACAAAACTGTTGCCTTTTATTGCTCCTGTATCACTTTCAACATTTTATTACCTCATTTGACATTCTGAAACTTTCCAAGAATTTTGGGAAAAAAATTTCATTAGATGAAATTAGGTGGAATTTTCATTAGGTCAGTGATGGTGGAAGTTGGAATAGCCATCTCTAAGAACTTACATTGGGTGAGCTGTTTTCCTACCTATATAGCAAATTATAAACTTTCACAACTGCCCTTGCTCAACTTCATAGTAAATACTGTGTACCATGATATGTCGCTTGGGAATGCAAAACAAATGCTAAGAGAACACTCAGTGGCATGTCATGCCATTATCTCTTTTAAATGTATCTATAGTTTTAGTGCCCTAGTCACTGCCTATAATACAGTTTACCCCAAAGCAAGTGACTTCAGTGTCACTGCCCTTGTACTGGCAATGTCACATCATATGCGCATTACTCCCATCCACTGTCAAGACATAGGTGCAGAGGCTGGGTGAAAAGGTGAATGAAATACCAGTGCACATTCCCAGCATAGGAGTAGAAGCCACATTTTGTTTTCAAACTGGGTCTTTTCAGGTAAACAGCCTTTGCCCTGCTTTGTAGCATCACTTTCTATTTAGACTCTCTTATGCCCAGGGAGAAAAAACTATAGCAAAATGCAAATTCTTTTTGCATGATTTCTTCTCCAAATTCAAAGATGCTTTTACAGGTCAATTTGTAGGAAGTAGAAAGGGCACAGCCTTGTGTACTGAAAGGAGTGTGCTGTGTATTCAAAGGAGCCCTTGATAAGCTATCATCTCCCTTGCCTCTGAGTGAGGCATTGCAGAAACAGACAACTAAGCAGCTGCCAAAAGGCAGCCATGATGCTTCATGGGTTGCCCCATGTACCAAGAGCATCTGAATGTTCTCTCTGGCACAGAGCAGTGACAGTCCTGTCACCATAAAGAGTTTTTCAGTATGATGGTGAGTTTTTCTGTACTCTCCAGGATCTTCTTCCTTTCATATACCTTTCTCAAATAATCCTGTAATTTCACTCCATACCTTTGGTATAAAGCAGCCCTGGAGAGAGCTGCTGGGATCATTGCATGTCCACGTAGCACCAGTATCATAACAGGTTACTGAATGCTGTTTCCATCCACTTGCTAAGAACCAGTCTAAATGCATAGGTCCCATACATGTCTCAAATACGTGGGTTTGGTTTTTGAAGGGCACCTGGATGTCTCTAAGGACTGGCCAGCCCAGGGGTGTGGCTGGGAGCTAGAAGTTGTGATCCATCACAGGAACATGGCAGGCTTATACAGAAGCAATACATGTAGACAGGGTCTGTGAGCAGAAAAGTATGACATACAAAGCAATCTGTGCTGTCAGAGAGGCTCAACTAGGAAAAACCAAATAGTGAAAGCTAATGATGACATTTTAAATAGAACAGGCAGAAAACTTTTTTGGATTTGGTTGTTGTCATTGTTTGTTTGGAGGTTTTTTATTTATGTGTTCTTAGTCATAAACATGAAAAAAAAATTGAGTTCCTATGTAGAGTCTCAAACCTCATAAACCTGTCAGACCGCTTGCCTAGTGGTGATTCCAAAAAAGATTGCAAGTTGAAAATCCGAAGTCGGTCACAAGGACTTTCTCCTCATTAAATTGTCCCATCTTCAGGGTTTTCTGCATCTGACTTGGCAGCTTCAGCCAGGAGGGATCCAAGGAGTTTTTCACCTCATTGGGTTTCACTTTGTTGTTCCTGGCTTTCTCAGGAATTGTTTAATTGGGTTACTATTGTCTCACTAGCAGGAACCTACAGAAGGGACACGTTTCTGAAGCAGGATCTTCCTCTCCAAAGCTGAGTAGGCTTATTAAGCAAAGTCAGCCCCTTGACCAGTATGACCCTTTGTATAAATATAAACATGATTATGGGCTAGCTTTTTTCCTGCATACTATATATATATATAAACTCTTGGATTAAAAAGACTGATAAGTGATAAGCTTGCTCCAGGATGTTTTCCTGAAGAATCTCGGGGCATCTGGAAAACCTTGTCCAAAATGGCATCTCTCTGCTTCTCGTTTCACCTGTTCCTCTACTTTGAGAATGTCCAAAACTCTTGAGAAAAGTCTGTTTACATCCTTTCAGAGGATTATCAACTTGGATGTGGTTTTAAACAAGAGAGAATATGTCCTTAATAGCAGGGACACGCAGGGAAAAATGTCCCCTTTCTAATAGAAATTTGTTTATTTTGCCTTTAGCAAGAAGCTGTTTCCTGTGGCTGAGATTTTTTATTTCTTCAATATGCAGACTGAGGCAAATGCACCTAAAGTATCTGAAGATGTGTTCTCATGCTGGGTACTCTCCGGCTGAAACAAAACATTTCTTGGGATTCTCTGTGACCTCGGGCACAACTTTAGAAGTAGGTGGCACTTGCAGCTTTAGTGCCTGCGGGCATGTGGGATCCTGCCACTTCTGTTTGCGCTTGTCAGCTTGTGAACCCACTTGTGTGTGTGTTTTGTTTTCTTGGCATATAGTGTTTTCGAAGTAGCACAGAATGTACCAGGATAGGCTCAGCTGGAGGTGACTAAAAGGAAATCTGGGGGAAACTGGCAGAGCGCTGTTGAGAAGCAGGAATCACTGAAATTCCATTGGTCTTTTGTGAAGGCAAGCAGTATCCTTCTGAGCAATTAAAAGTGGGGCTGACAACTTGAATTACAGACAAATAGTTTTGCCACTCCTATTTCAAGGTATGAGAGAATAACTCTTCTCACAGAGCTTCTATTAAATGAAGAGCATAATAATACTAGCTGGCATTTATTGAGCATTTAATATAAGCCAGAAGTTGTGCAAAGTCCTCTTAACACATTATCTCATCTTAATTCTCACAACAACCTCTAGGTGCTAAGTGCTTTAATTACCCAATTTAGAGATCAGGAAACAAGCATAGAAAGGTTAAATAAATTATCCAAAATGACACAAGTATAGTGAAGTGGCAGAGCTGAGATGAAAACCCAAGACAGACTACAGAATCCAAGCTCTAATAAAATTTTAAGTCATTTGACGGTTGTGTTTGGGTCTTTGGCAGGAATAAGTTGGGGAATAGAAAGCAGAGGACCACTAGGGAATTAATGAAAAACCATCATGGCCAGCCAGCAGCTCCTTGGTAAGAGAGAGTGGGTTTTCAGCCAGTTAACCTTACATTTTCATTTTGCTTTAATGATCAGTTTTCTTGTGTTTCCTTACTTTGTTCCTTTCTCCTCCTGCAAGAGTTGATATATCTTTCATTCATTTCCTGAATTTTTCTACATCGCCAAGTTTTTACCCCTTTATATCCCATTGTCTTTCTTGATACTGTTCTAGAATAACCGATCCATTGCCTTATTCTGCAACCTTCTATCTCCTTATATGTGGAGGAGAAGGAGTCATATATGGATGGTATGGAGCTAAAGTCATCTCTTTTTATCCTCTTTCAATTCCTTCCCATAAGAAAGTGTTAACACTTTCTTCCTCCCATGATAAAGAGGGAGACGCTGAAGTGTTTTTACCAAACCAAATTCAGGTCCACTCACCAATGCACAGTAAAGCCAGTCTACTGACACCAGATTGTGGTGTAGGAAAGCACAGCATTTATTGTAAGCTGCCACAGAAGTAGTCTGGGACAGCTAGTGCAGAAAAAGGCCAAATTCTCCAACTGGTTTCAGGAAATCATTTTAAAGGCAAGATGCGGGAAGGGGGTCACAGGACATGTAATAAGGTTGTGCACAATTTTCTGGTTGGCTGATGATGAGGTAACAGGGTGGTGTCACAGGGGTTAACATTGTCAATCCAGTAGGCCTGGGGGCTCTGTGCTTATGGTCATCAAGTAGTTAACCCCTTCCATTTGATGGGAATTTTCACATCTATAAAATAACTCAGGAATATGTGTCAGATGCTGTTATCTACGTACTTCAGGGAGAAACTAAAGCAGAGAATAAAGGAAAGGGGCCCCAGGTAGGCCCCATAGGGTCTTGATTGGTTACAAATCCCCTTTCTTTGATACTCCTCAATCATCAGGCTAATGGGTGTCTGACAAGAAAGGGAATCACTTTTTGGATAGAGAGTTTAATCATAAACTCTGTAAAGGAACTAGGTTTTCAGTTCAGTTCAGTTACTCAGTCATGTCCGACACTTTGTGACTCCACGGACTGCAGCACGCCCGGCTTCTCGGTTCATCACCAACTCCTGGAGCTTGCTCAAACTCATGTCCATCGAGTTGGTGATGCCATCCAACCATCTCATTCTCTGTCTTACCCTTCTCTTCCTGCCTTCAATCTTTTCCAGCATCAGGGTCTTTTCCAATGAGTCAGTTCTCGCATCCGGTGTCCGAAGTATTGGAGTTTCAGCTTCAGCATCAGTCCTTCTAATGAATATTCAGTACTGATTTCCTTTAGGATTTGATCTCTTTTCAGTCCAAGGGACTCTCAAGAGTATTCTCCAACACCACAGTTCAAAAGCATCAATTCTGTGGTACTCAGCTTTCTTTATGGCCCAACTCTCACACCATGCAAGGCTACTGGAAAAACCATAGCTTTGACTATGGACCTTTGTTGGCAAAGTAATGTCTCTGCTTTTTAATATGCTGTCTAGGTTGTTCATAGCTTTTCTTCCAAGGAGCAAGCGTCTTTTAATTTCATGGCTGCAGTCACCATCTGCAGTGATTTTGGAGCCCAATTTTATCTAAGGTTTTAACTCCGGATGTGGTATTTTATATACGTAACAGAAGGTATTGGCCACTACCCATGTATCCCTTTTCTGCTAATATCTGATCTAAAGCAGTCTCATTGTCTAAAAATTTAATAGTTCCAAGACAAGACCTTGAGGCCACAAGGTTACAATTGCCACCTACCAGCAGACATTGCTTTGAGAATGGCTGGTGACATCCTGAGTCTGACACTGATTAGAAAATTCAAATTCTCGACAATATAGTTTGTAATTGTCTGAAATCACATCCACAATGGTTATTGAGTTTTGTATCAGAAGTACAGCTACTCCATTTTAAATTTCAAATGCATTCCTCTCCTCAGTGACCAAAGCAGATATACAGTGCATGTTCAAAAGGCCACAAAACAGGCCATTCTGGTCAGTAAAGTTTAAGTTAAATGGCTTTATTGAATGACTTCCCCATACTTCAATATATGAAGTTTTTACATCATTTCCATTTTTGATTATAAATCTTTAAAATAGAAAGGATTGGTAACCAAATTGTTGTTCCTGCCCCAGGTCCAATCATCTCCTTTGGGTTCCTGTGGCCTGCTTTTTTTAGACAGGTAGGTAGGTAGATAGATAGATAGATATTTGCCTAGTTACCCACACTGATGGAAAACTACTCAGGTATAACAAACAAGTACAGAGGTACGCTAACGTTTGCATTGTTTGTAAGCTACTCCACTAAAGAATCAACTTGAGAATTACAAGCAAGTAACCAACTGTGTTATTTTCATACATAATTATTTAGTTACATTTCAAAAGTTCTTAGGGAGGGTTAAAATTTTGAACTAAAATGAGATTTTAACATTATCTGATATTAAGTATTTGTCACAGGGTGTTCATACTTACCCCATTGCTAGTACTATTAATAATGGGAATGAGTACTTTATATAAGAGTATTAAACAATTATTTTTTTACTGATAATGAAAGAATGATTTTTAGTACATTTGATTATGTGATATTTTAAACTATATAGTACAATACAATAAATATCAATAGGAGACCAACAAACTATACTGGAAATAGTGTGAATAAATTTGGTAGATTGTGTCTGTCTACAGACTACATCTTTGTCATTTGAGAAATATTGAGTAGTTTCATCGAAGGTGATTGATTACTAAACCTGTTTATTAGATTTTTTTCAAAAACTTAACAAGTAATAATTATCACACAAATCAATAGTGAAGAAACACATGATTTAGCACATTCAAAGAAATCACACCAAGCCTATGTTCTTGAGAACCGTGATCCTTTCACAACCCTCTTGTCCTCAGTTTCACTGGCTAGAAATGAAACTTGAGGAGAATTTGTCTACTTCTGCTTTTAAGCATGGTTAGAAATAGAATCTGGAAAATGCTTTAATCGCACAGTCTTAGGATTGTGTGTTTAGTCACTTGATCATGTCCAAATCTTTGCAACCCCATGGACTGTAACCCACCAGGCTCTTCTGTCCATGGGGATTCTCCAGGCAAGAATCCTGGAGTGGGTTGTCATGCCCTTCTCCAGTGTATCTTCCCAACTAAAGAATCGAACCCAGGTCTCCCACATTGCAGGCAGATTCTTTACCATCTGAGCCACTAGGGAAACCCTATAATTGTTACCATCTAATTTATCAGAGGAGTTAATAACATCCATAAATTACAAAATTGTCATGCTTCTGTTTTCATGAGGCCAAGTATAACTTGTTTATGGCAAAGGAAAAATTAGTTTTACCTGATATTTTTGCAAAGCTTGTATGGGTAATTTTTTCTACCAATGCACAGAATATCTGGCTATATTCAGCCAAATTTTCAAAGTGGCTGAATTTTTAGCTCTCTGAAATTTTCAAATTTTCTATCTTTTTTAATGATATATTCAGCTATAATCATCCAAATTATGTAAGTGACTTCATTTTCCATTTTCTAAAATTTTCTACCCTTTCCAAAGTATAATTTAATGCTTTAATATTAGTTTCAATAAGTTAATTTAGTACTTAAACCTGCTGTCTTATATGAAATATGAAATAGTTGCCCAGTTTTTAAAAATCAGTTTTATTTCACTTTTATCCATTGGGTAAAGAATATAAACACTAAAGATTTGGGGTAATTCTGATTTCCTGATTTTTCTTTTCTTTTTAAGAATTTTAAAAGCTTTGAGGAAAGTTCAAACACACACAAGATAGAATCACTGTGAGAGGGGATACCAAGGGTTATCTGATACTCAGGAGCCTCATGAAAAGTAGCAGAGACTGGCAGAGATGGAGGAGCTGCATACACCCACAAATGCACTCACACAGCTTGACAAAGGGCAGAACACAGTATCCTGGTCTGTCAGTGTTTTTTCCTTCAGCAGTGTTGCCTTCTGTATGGAGCTTAGTTCTCCTCCCAAACTCTCTAGGTTTTCCAAGTGCTAAATCCCTTGGATCTCCTCAGTGCTCTGAGAAACGGGCAACTAGGCAACTTTTGGGATGGCCAGTTCTCCTCCTTTACAAATAAAACACAAGCTGTGAGAATTACGGGATCTATACTTGACATAGCATCTGAGATCAACTTTGTTATCTACCACCTCCCATTCTTTCACTTCCAAGATTTTATTTTTCTTGTTTTGACTGACTGTTTGCATAAATAATTTGTAAAAAAGTTTTTGATTAAGCACCTACATGTAAAACTGTTAATATGATTTTGAAAGTCAATAAAATACCTGATAAATAGTCAAAACTGCTTTAGCAGTTTTTCATTTAGCCTTTGAAAGGGAACAGTCAGCTTCCATATTATAATCAGACTGAATTTTAAAAGTGAGTTACCAACCACTGCTTTCCTTGCTGTCTCTAATTAGCAGTTACTAGCATCTAAAGAAAGTCAAAAGAAACAGGCAAACTGTGCTCTGCCTTCACACCTTCAGTCAGCTTTTGAAAGTCCTCTTATTTGCAAGTGTCTCAAATAATTACCAAACCACTCATCCACACATTCCCCTAAATGAAGTTAGTAATCATAGAGGCTAATCAAAAGTTCATTGAATCAGCAGGGAGTATAGTAAAGGTATTCATAAACAAAATAGGTGTTTTCTTTTGCTTTAAATATGTATATACCTCACTGATTCCAAAGAGGAAATTCTCACAGAGAAACTGTGAATCTATATACCAGAGCAAACCTAGGCAAAACTGAGTTACTCTGAACACAGTCAAACCTTCTCCCTGGGATTTCTGCCTTTCTCTTTCCCTAGGATCCCCTCCTGATGAACTTGAAAGAACTTAGTCACTCACTAGTGTCAGTGAAAAATTGATCCAAGAAATAAATGGAAAATTTCATTCAAGCCAAATGGAGGATTATAACCTGAGAATAGCATTGCAGAAAGCTCTCACACATTCTAAGTCAAGGCACAGTTATATAAGTTTTTTGAGACAGAGGGCTATATATTGAAGGATGTATTGACAGTTTCCACAATCTAAGAGTCTCTGACCCCTTTCAAGATCAAGAAAAAATGTTACCTTTTAAGGTATTGTCTTATTGATGATAGGAGATCGTTGCTCTTTATGGTTGATCAGGTATTCTGCTGGTGAGGATGGTTTGGTTGATACAAAAGCAATATACAGACTATGTATTGAATAATGCAGATATACAGTACACAGTATGGGGGAGAGGGAGGCCAAAGGACAGAGAAAGATATTTGTGTTTAATTTTTTCCTTTCTTGCCATAATATATGAATTTTGTTTCATACTAGTAATCTTGGTTGTAAAGCTATCCTCTTTGAGGTGTCAGTTATGAACACATGGCCATTTACCCTGTAGGGAAGCAGAATTTGCCACCCCAAAATATGTCTCTTTGGCATATTCATTACTTTAAGCTAGTTATTTTCTAAGAAACAGCAGATGTGGGAAAAATTCAGAAAACCAAGTAGGAGTTACCCTTTTGTAAGAAGCATTTGTAGGATTCTCTGTTTGTGAGTATTTCCCTCTCTCTGTACCTGGATGAGGAAGGTGACCAATTTAGAAAAGCATTTCAATGGAGAAGACAGTGACTTGAATCTATATCACAATCACCCTTGTTTACTGTGCTTTTCCTGGCAACTTCCCAACTGACTCCCCCCATGCTCAACACTCTTTTGTCTTCAGCTGAAGATGGTATTTAAGTTGAGGGGCTCAGCCATTTTGGAGAGTTACTTTGTTTTCCAGGGTCTCTCCTGTGTATACATGTTACTAAGCTTCTGTATGATTTTCTCCTGTTAATCTATTTCATGACATTTAATTCTTAGACCAGCCAGAAGATCCTGGAGGGGTAGAGAAAAATTTCTTCTCCCCCAACAGTCATACCATATGTCTTTGCGTTTACTAGAGTTATAAGACCTAAAAAATTTCAAGACTCGAAGGACTGTTGGTCTACTGGGGAGAACCTCAGGAAACAGATCAATTGTACCACTTTGGGGGACACACCTCTGCCTTCTCTTAGGCTTTCCTCTTCAAAATTGTTTCAGGAAGTTGCAAAGTTTCCATTGCCAAGAACCATTGGTGTGTGAAGTGAAAGTTGCTCAGTCATGTCCGACTCCCTGCAACCCCATGGACTATACAGTCCATGGAATTCTCCAGGCCAGAATACTGAAGTGGGTAGCTATTCCCTTATCCAGGGGATCTTTCCAACTCGAGGACTGAACCCAGGTCTCCCACATTGCAGGTGAATTCTTTACTGTCTGAGCCACCAGGGAAGCCCATTGGTGTGTACTGTTTGGTGATTGCCAGTGTTGAGCTCTCTGAAGGACATTTATTCAAGTGTTAGATTTATTTACAACCAAAAAAAAATGCTTTTAACTTATTTTAATAAATAATATCAATAGATGAAAAAGTAGTTTTAAAAAAGCTTTCTTGAATCTATTTACATGTTCAGCTCTTAGAGTTGACAGAAAGGAAGCCTAATGAGAAAGGGTTAATGGTTTTTTGGGAGAAAAGGAAGTAGAAGACCCATATGACTGAGTAGTTAATAGCTGAAATTGTACTGTTAGAAGCAAGAGTCTGTTTTGTGCAAGACTGCATTTTTTAATAATAAATTTGAACTAAGTAATGAGAGATTAATGAGCCCCCTATCATGAGCACAGCATTCAGTTTAAAATTAACATTGTTTTTTACCTTATTTCTACCTTTAAAACTGTATAAATTTGGGAAAATGCATTTCTCTTTGGTTCAGTTCTCATATATATAACTAAAGAAAATGTATGTCAGCCACATGGGTGCCTTGTTTTCATGGCTTTATACATTACATTCACGCTCTGGAAATAGGATTTTGAAAATTATCCTAAGAAGTGAGAAAATAATGAGGTCAAGTGATAAGTGAAAAACTAAATTATGCCAAGATTTCATATTGTCACAAAAAGCACTTGCACATAACAAGGTCGACGTTATATTCTGCCTGTTTAGGTGGAGAGGCATATATTATCTAAAACCTCAACTCTATTGTCAGTGTCTGTTTGTTTATTTAATTGTGGTAAGAAAACATGGTCCACTGCAGAAGGGAATGGCAAACCACTTCAGTATTCTTGCCTTGAGAACCTCATGAACAGTATGAAAAGCCAAAAATATATGACACTGATAGATGAACTCCCCAGGTTGGTAGGTGCCCAATATGCCACTGGAGAAGAGTGGAGAAATAACTCCAGAAAGAATGAAGAGATGGAGGCAAAGCAAAAACAACACCCGGTTGTGGATGTGACTGGTAATAGAAGCAAGGTCCGATGCTGTAAAGAGCAATATTGCATAGGAACCTGGAATGTTAGGTCCATGAATCAAGGCAAATTGGAAGTGGTCAAACAGGAGATGGCAAGAGTGAACATCGACATTCTAGGAATCAGCGAACTAAGAGAGACTGGAATGGGTGAATTTAACTAAGATGACCATTATATCTACTTGTGTGGGCAAGAATCAATTAGAGGAAATGGAGTAGCCATTATAGTCAACAAGAGTCCAAAATGCAGAACTTGGATGCAGTCTCAAAAATGACAGAATGATCTCTGTTCATTTCCAAGGCAAACCATTCAATATCACAGAAATCCAAGTCTATACCCCAACCAGTAATGCTGAAGAAGCTGAAGTTGTTGAATGGTTCTATGGAGACCTACAAGACTTCTAGAACTAACACCCAAAAAAGATGCCATCTTCATTATAGGGGACTGGAATGCAAAAGTAGGAAGTCAAGAGCTACCTGGGGTAACAGACACATTTGACCTTGGAGTACAGAATAAACCAGGGCAAAGGCTAACAGAGTTTTGCCAAAAGAATGTGCTGGTCATAGCAAACAACCTCTTCCAACAACACAAGAGAAGACTCTACACATGGACATCACCAGATGGTCAATACTAAAATCAGATTGATTATATTTTTGCAGCCAAAGATGGAGAAGCTGTATACAGTCAGTAAAAACAAGACCAGGAGCTGACTGTGGCTCAGATCATGAGCTCCTCATTGCCAAATTCAGACTTAAATTGAAGAAAGTAGGGAAAATCAGTAGACCATTCAGGTATGACCTAAATCAAATCCCTTACAGTTATACAATGGAAGTGAAAAATAGATTCAAGGGATTAGATCTGATAGAGTACCTCAAGAACTATGGACGGACATTCGTGACATTGTACAGGAGGCAGTGATCAAGACCAACCCCAAGAAAAAGAAATACAGAAGGGCAAAATGGTTATCTGAGGAGGCCTTACAAATAGCTGATAAAAAAGTGAAAGAAAAGTGAAGATGCTCAGTCGTGTCCGACTCTTTGTGACCCCATGGACTGTAACCTACCAGAGTAACCTGGTATGGGATTTTCCAGGCAAGAATACTGGAATGGATTACCATTTCCTTCTCTAGGGGATCTTCCCAACCCAGGGATTACAACCGGGTCTCCTGCATTGCAGGCAGATGCTTTTACCATCTGAGCCACAAGGGAAGCTGAGAAAAGAAGAGAAGCTAAAGGCAAAGGAGAAAAGGAAAGATATACCCATTTGAATGCAGAGTTCCAAAGAATAGCAAGGAGAATAGCCTTCCTCAGTGATCAGTGCAAAGTAAAGAGGAAAACAATAGAATGGAAAGACTAGAGATCTCTTCAAGAAAATTAGAGATAGGAAGGGAACATGTCATGCAAAGATGAGCACAATAAAGGATAGAAATAGTATGGACCTTACAGAAGCAGAAGATATTAAGAAGAGGTGGCAAGAATACACAGAAGAACTATACAGAAAAGATCTTCATGACCCAGATAACCATGGTGATGTGATCACTCACCTAGAGCTAGACATCCTGGAGTGTGAAGTTGAGTGGGCCTTAGGAAGCATCACTATGAACAAAGCTAGTGGAGGTGATGGGATTCCAGTTGAGCTATTTCAAATCCTGAAAGATGATGCTGTGAAAGTGCTGCACTCAATATGCCAGCAAATATGGAAAACTCAGCAGTGGCCACAGGACTGGAAAAGGTCAGTTTTCATTCCAGTCCCAAAGAATGGCAATGTCACAGAAATGCTCAAACTGCTGCACAATTGCACTCATCTCACATGCTAGCAAAGTAATGCTCAAAATTCTCCAATCCAGGCTTCAACACTATGTGAACCGTGAACTTCCAGATGTTCAAGCTGGTTTTAGAAAAGGCAGAGGAACCAGAGATCAAATTGCCAACATCTGCTGGATCATCGAGAAAGCAAGAGATTTCCAGAAAAACATCTGGTTTATTGACTCTGCCAAAGACTTTGCGTGAATCACAACAAACTGTTGAAAATTCTGCAAGAGATGGGAATACCAGGTCACCCGACCTGCCTCCTGAGAAATCTATATGCAAGTCAAAAAGCAGCAGTTAGAACTGGACATGGAACAGCAGACTGGTTCCAAATTGGGAAAGGAGTACGTCAAGGCTGTATATTGTCACCCTGCTTATTTAACTTATATGCTAAGTACATCATGTGAAATGCCAGGCTGGATGAAGCACAAGCTGGAATCAAGATTGCTAGAAGAAATATCAATAACCTCAAATATGCAGATGACACCACCCTTATGGCAGAAAGTGAAGATGAACTAAACAGCCTCTTGATGAAAGCAAAAAGGAGAGTGAAAAAGTTGGCTTAAACCTCAACATTCAGAAAACCAAGATCATGGCATTCAGTCCCATCACTTCATGGCAAATAGATAGGGAAACAATGGAAACAGTGAGAGACTTTATTTTCTTTGGCTAAAAAATCACTGCAGATGGTGACTGCAGCCATGAAATTAAAAGACGCTTACTCCTTGGAAGAAAAGCTGTGGCAAACCTAGACAGCATATTAAAAAGCAGAGACATTACTTTGCCAAAAAAGGTCTGTCTAGATAAAGCTATGGTTTTTCCAGCAGTCATGTATGGATGTGAGAGTTGGACTGTAAAGAAAGCTGAGCGCCAAAGAATTGATGCTTTTGAACTATGATTTTGGAGAAGACTCTTGAGAGTCCCTTGAACTGAAAGGAGATCCAACCAGTCAATCCTAAAGGAAATCAGTCCTGACTATTCATTAGAAGGACTGATGCTGAAGCTGAAACTCCAATACTTTGGCTACCTGATATGAAGAACTGACTCATTTGAAAAGACCCTGATGCTGGGAAAGATTGAAGGCAGGCGAAGGGGATGACAGAGGATGAAATGGTTGGATTCCATCACTGACTCGATGGACATGAGTTTGAGCAGGCTCTGGGTGTTGATGATGGACAGGGAAGCCTGGCATGCTGCAGTCCATGGGGTCACAAAGAGTCAGACACGACTGAGTGACTGAACTGAAAGAAAACATGATTATCTACCCTCTCATAATTTTTAAGTGTTTGGTATTGTATTGGTAACTATAGACTCTAGAATTCTATAACATGACCTACTTTACCTACATTATCACTGTGATCTGTTACATAGCAGCTGGCACAATGGTTAGTGCTCTCTGTGGGTTAATTTCAGTTCCACATTGTGTGCAAGGCCCTGTGCTTTGCAGCTGATGCTCTGATTTTTATGATTTGGTCCCTGATGAGATCCTGTTCTTTTAGTGTTTAGAACTGCAGTGTTTTCTGGATCCTGCTTGAGAGTCAAATTCTAAGTATACTCTTCAAGTATTAACCTAACCCATTTCTTCTTATTCAAGAATCCTTTTGAAATTTCCCAGTTTTGGCATCTCTGCTTGATTTTTCCCTTCTGACTGGAACTTAAGAAAATACGTCCATCTGAGGGAGAAGGTGAGGGTGGGACGTTCTGAGAGAATAGCATTGAAACATGTATATTATCATATGTGAAACAGAACACCATTCCAGTTTCGATGCATGAGACAAATGCTCAGGGCTGGGGCAATGGGATGACCCAGAGGGATGGGATGGGGACGGAGGTGGGAGGGGGGTTCAGGATGGGGAACATATGTAAACCCAGGGCTGATTCGTGTCAATGTATGGCAAAAACCACTACAATATTGTAAAGTAATTAGCCCCCAACTAAAATAAATAAATTTATTAAAAAAAAGAAAATATGTCCATTCAAAATATCTATGCTAAATTCCCATTCAGATCCATTTATGAAAATAAGACTGTTTCTCACAACCACTACAAGATCCATCAAAGAAAATGTTCCTTATGAACCCTGTCTGTGTTTTCTATCAGTGCTAGTTTTTAGTATGTGACAGAAGATTTCTCCAACTCCATGCTAACTCCATGTGTTTTTTTGTCAAGCCATTGTAGGTAAATCTTTTCAAATGTCCTCAAGAAAAAAAAAAGAAATTTTGTCTCTATTGGCCACATAATTGCCATCTGAAACCTCAAAAACAGCAAAAAGACCACATTGGTATGATTTCCTCTTACCAAAACTGTACAGCTTTTACCTCTACCAATTAGATACATAAAGATATTCAGTGAAATGACTCTTTTTAAAATTATTCTCCCCATATTTTATGCCTGGAAAGCTATTAATAGTCTTGCAGATCATCATCTTGTTTCCAGGGTTTCTCAAGAGTCCTTCTTTTAGATAGGGATCACATCAGAATCTCCCAGTCCTCTGGCAAGGTGACTGCTTGCAATAACAGTTTACAAGTTTGGCCAGTGGCTCCACAGTTTCACCCTTGAGTTCCTTCGAAACTCTTGGGTGAGTGCCATCTGGCCCTAGTGATTTATCTATGTCCCTGGTAGCTCAGACAGTAAAGAATCTGCCTGCATGCAGGAGATCTGAGTTCCATCCCTGGGTCAGGAAGATCCCCTGGAGAAAGAAATAGCAACCCATTCCAGTAGTCCTGCCTGGGGAATTCCATGAACAGAGGAGCCTAGCAGGCTACAGTCCATGGGGTCGCAAAGAATTGGATACAACTAACACACACACATTTGTCAACTGAACTTGGAATACCTTATGATCACCTTTTGATCTATTACCTTTGACCTGTATAATTCCAACTTTCCACCTTCCTTTTGCTCTCTTTTCTGATCTTTCTTATAGTTCAAAAATTCATCATTAAGGTAAGGTTTGAACTCATGACTTTGCTTAGTACTAGTTAAGTCATATTTCAACTTTGTTAAGTCAAATTACATGGCCAAGGTCTGAACAGTACTTCTGGGTAAAATTTTGGTATAAGTGATAATTAGAACTGAGCCATCAGACTTAAAGAATAGAAGAAAATACATGTCCCAAAGCTATCTTTATATTGTAACTGTTCATTCCCAGAGAATAGGAAAGGATCAGTGAAATAGGACTTTCAATCAATATGCCCTTTTCTGGAAAAGGTAAACTTTTTCATTTCAACCTTTGTAGGTTGTTATCACCCAGATTTCATTTTAAATGGAGAGCTCTTAAAAGAGACTGGGTATATTATTAAACTTTATTTGCTTTTTATTTCTCAAGGGAACAGTTTGTTCTGATGACTCTCCCATTTTTAAAATTTACATATTTTTTTTATTGGAAGCACTCCTCAAAATTTTCAGTTCATGGGGTAGTTCTTTACTTCTTGTTCTTTACTTCCTGCCAAGAACCTTTGGTGTGTACTGTTTGGTAATTGCCACTGTTAAGCCCTCTGAAGGACTGTTATTCAAGTGTTAGATTTAGTGATCCTAGTTACTGTTGTTCTGGTAGCAATAAAAAGGCAAATGATGAGCAGACTTTCAACAAACAGTCCTTTATTAGGGCCAAAACTACCCTGGACAACTCCACCCTAAATCATCATGGCAGACTACTATAGAAACTCTAAAAGGTTTGAATAATAACAGGAACTCTGAAGTAACAAAACAGCTAGTATGCCCCCGTGTCCTCTGGCATCACCATCCAATGAGGACAAATTAGGTCACCTTAAAATTAGTGCCTGTTTATACCAGCCTCTCTCTGATCAATAGGCCCTCAGCTCCCTTTCTGAAACCTTCCACAAGTGTTTCTGAGATACTATAAACAGTGTGGGTTGTCAGCATTACCCCCTGTGCAAGCTCAGATCACTTCTTTCTGTGCAATATGAGAGTCTCCTTGTTAGTGTTCTCTTCTTATGAATCCGCTTGCGGCATCTTCAGCAGAGCCTTTTCCCATGGTGTCCATCACACTGCTAATGGATGTGCGTAAGGCACTGTCTTTCGCTGTTCCAAAAGCTGCTGGTCTCCCAGGTGTTAAAGTGACTTGTATTCTCTGCAAAGGTTGAGAAAATGGTTCAACTTCCTGAACCCTCTTGCCTAAAAAGGCAGCATTGTTCAATCCCAGACTCAATACCAAGAGAGTGATACATTTCCTAAAAATCACCTCTTTCAGTTTCTCTTCTTAACCTATCTCTCCTTAATGGCTTTAGACTCTTTCAAAAGTTTGGGTGGATGTAGATGCCAAGATGTTATCCTATTTCAGTCTTCATTGCCCTTTTAGCCTCTGCCTCCCTACACACACACACACACACACACACACACACACACACACACCCCAGCCTGTATGCACCTAGATGCATATTAACTAATGAAAATAGATCAACAGATTCCAGAAGAGTTACCCACACATTCTAAAACAGCCTAGACTTTATTATAGGCTCAGCAGGACATCCTTCTTTATTTAGCATTTATCCAAGTTTCCTCTTGCCAAACATAATATTCCTCTTAGTACTAATATTGTAGTACAATATTCCTCTTATACAAATATTCCTCTTTGTACTAACAAGAGTCTATCCTTGTTAGTACCCATGGATGCTCAGATTGATCTGGCATCACTTTAAGAGTTAGAAGATGGGCCCAAGTCACTTGAACTTGAATTTTCAAAATGCAGATACGTACCCAGAAGCATTGCATGTGCACTAATTCACCTTCTGGAAATTTCGGGCTAATCAGTATTTACTGAGAATCCATGTAGCCTAATGTCTATAATGAACTTCCTAACTTCTAAGCAACTTGCCATCTTTTTTGAGGTGGGGGGAGATATTCCTTTATGACCTGCTGTTTGTTGCAATATTAAAACCTTCCTTGCTGTTTATCAGCAAGGATAAAATGTTGTTATTACTATAATTACTAGTAGTCCTACTCTCCCTAGCACAAGATTCCTTTATGACCTGCTGTTTATTGCAATATTAAAACCTTCCTTGCTGTTTATCAGCAAGGATAAAATGTTGTTATTACTATAATTACTAGTAGTCCTACTCTCCCTAGCACATACTACCTTCATTTCCTCTCATTTATCATATGCCAGACTTATATGCTAAGTATAACCCATCATCATGTCTCATTAAACCCTCACAACATTTTAAAATAGATGATATTTGCACTTTCCAGATCAGAATACTGAAACTTGCTGTACCATCAGACTTAACTGAGCAGAAAGATTGGTTTACAAAGCACAGTCTAGTTTTATACCATCCAATAGAGTAGCCTCTAGCAACTGAGGTTATGTATATTTAAATTAATTAAAGTGAAATTAAAATTCATTTTCTTAGTCACATTGGCAGTATTTCACATTCTTGGCCACAGGTGTCAGCAGCGGTGCCAGTATAGACTCTAGAACATTTCCATCATCATAGAAAGTTTTGTTGAATGCCACGGATAGTCCTCCTCATCGCTGCCGTAGTTGCTCTCTTTTTCAGTTGAATGCATCAGTGGTCTGAGTTTTCCTATCACTTCATCTTCTGTGCCTTCTAGGACCCTTACATCTTGCTGACTGACTCCAACAAATCGTTAACACAGCTTCGTCTGTTTGTGAATGTATCCTCTGACAGATTCCCTGATGTACTCAGTTATTGCTTAGCAAGAAAATACGGAATTTCAACCCTTCTTTCAATTATTTATATTTGCTTCACCAGTGTCTTGTTTATAATCTACTCTTCTATTGCATTTCTTTCTGCATCTGCAATAAATTTTGTTTCAGGGTGAATCATAATATAATCTTTTGGAAGATATTTTAAACAGCAGTTAAGCTCATCATGTGCTGGACCAACCATGCCCCTAACTCAGTTGAAAAGACAGCAATGTGGCGATCCATCACCAGGTCCTCAAACACACAACAGTGACAACTGCTGCCTGATGACAGTGATTAAAATTTGCCATCAGAGGTGAAATACATCTCAATTTTCAGAGCTGTTTTAAATGTGAAAAGAAAAATTCATGTTAGAACTGATGAAATGTAAAAACTTACCATTCAAACTCTACCATTGAAGTCTTTGTGACTGTAGGCAATCCACTCTCATCAAGCCTGTCTCCTAATCAATAAAATAAGCACAGTAATGTCTGCCCCACAGGATTGTGGTATTATTATCCAGTGAATAATACATGTACATGAATCAGCACTCATTAAGCACCTATTATGTACTAAGTATTGTGCCGTGGGTTGGAAACACTAGGATGAATAAGACTTTGTCTTATTCTCAAATAACTCACAGTCTGGATGAGAAACAAACATGAAAATAAATCACATATTGTCGAATGATAAATATTATTTGACTAACTAAAAGGCTAGAGGTGTGGCACTAAGGAAAGAGTGATTGATCAACTTTAGGAGATGGACATAAAGGCAGCTGAGGGAAGCTTTATCAGACAGGTCTGTAAATGTGGATTCCTTCATTCCTTCACCCATGAGTGAATGTCTCAGAGAAGAAGCAGTGAATGATTTACTTAGGAAATGTGTTTATTTTTATGGATTGTGAGGAGCAAGAATGGGTCATTTCACAAGTCTTTCCTTAGTTTGCTTCAAAATAAACTAACAACCTTTTGGTATACTAGTTTCAGGAAATGGAATGATGGATAGCAAAATCCATCCAACTATGCCCTGCCTCCCAAGCAGCCTTATTTAGTTATTTACTGGAAATAATAGAAAACCAATTTATGCTTCCTGATGTTATCACTTCCTTTTATTAGGATTTTTTTTATAGGAATAACAAAGATTATTTGTAGGTTTTCAGTGACTGCCATTCAGTTTTTTATATCTATTACCCCACTTAATACAAGTTTAAAGTTATTTTAAGAGACAAAAAAGTATTTATAATATGCAATTCTAAACTATGTCTAATATAACTTAAGAAACCTGCAGAGAAAATAACACTCTTCTGGACCAAAACAAGCCCTAAAATAAAATTATTTGGTATAAATAATTTATATAGTGTTAGAAGCATTTCATTAAAAGTGTCAATATTTATTTTTAAATTGTGTGTATTATATAAATGATGCATATTTAATATGTGGCTCTCATGCAGATTTCCTCTTTTGTAGAAGATCCCCTCTGCATTCTGAGGCTCAGCCCAGCGTACCATATCACCTATGCTATCACACTCCAACATTATGCCGTTGGATCTGAGGATCTTTTCATCTTTGCTCTACAACCATTAGCTAATTCTCATTGTTCCAACATATTCACTTCAGTTCAGACCCATGTTCTACCTTGTCAACAACTCCTGCAATATTGCTGCTTCACATATTTGTAAGCCACATGCTGGCCCATTCCTGCATCCAGCAGCTGACATCAAGGCTCACTCTTACCCAAGACGCAGCCTTCCACCTTTTCACCTTCTCTGTTCTACCCCCAAGGCTGGGGTTCCCGCACCCGCTCCCATTAATAGCCTTGCCTCCCAGAAATCCCTACCCATCTTCAAACCTTAATGCCTCATCAACATACAAAGGATTGGGCCATGTCCCAGCCCCTAAAGATGAAACATTGAAATATTAAAGCTAACAATATTTGCATTTCACTTTATCATTGTGAGAGCAATTATGGCTCATGTTCAGAGTATTATAGACAGAACATCTGGTTAAATGTTTATAGGCCTTTAAAACCATTACCACCACCACTGACAGATCGACTTGCTCGCTATCTGTGGGGCTGAGGATGACTGTTTTATGGTTCGTGGTGCTGCTCTAGAACTCCTTGAGACATTTGCCAGAAATGGTTATTTCTATTTTATATCTTAGAGTCAGAAAATAGCAGAGGAATTATAATCCATGCTAAATTATATAATAGTTTCCTTACATAAAACTAGCCATAGTATTTTGAACCTGGGCTATTATGTTTCAGCATGTATCTAGTGCATACAAAAAGAATTGTTCTTAGTATGTCTCTACTTAACATTCTTTGTATTAAGAGCTAGCATAATAAAGTCTTCATTTCACTTGTGAATATTTATAAACCTTTTGAGGTACAATCTACCTGTTTTCAAAGACTACACCCTATTCCCATGTCTTCTGTCCATCCTCAGTGTTTCATCCAGCTGTACAACTTAGCACATTTAGATGGAATGAAGGGCAGTGAAAATTGATACAGGTCTACAGATCTTGAGATTCAAAATAAGTTAACAGCATGCAGATATAATTTGATTTGATTCCTATTTTTGATTAGCTGGAAAAATGGAGGAAAATAAGATACAGGTTTTAAATGAAGCCTTAAAATAATCTCTCAATGTTTATAAATAAAGGCACTAAACAATTTGGTAGGTAGTTTCATGATTTCCCATTTTTATGAAATCGATTGTCATATAGCTTCACCCTTGTCTCACTTGGGTTAAATCAGGGCATATATTCTTCAGAAGATATAATCCACTAAACCTCATTATTTAAACATCTAAAATAATTACCAGTTGGAATTTCTGAAGAGACATCTTACCCACTCCTACTAGCTATCTATTTTGTGTATTTTACACTTGAGTACTATTAAAAGCATACTTTAGCAACATTAGTTTTAAACAGTTGTCAAACCTATTTAACCTTTGTTCTAAAGCCAGATGTAAGTCACTTAACTTGCCAAATCTGAGAGTGAGGGCTGAGTTTGCCCAAATTCCATAAATAGCAAGTAGAATATATTTTACCTCTTCTATGCTAAAGGAAGAAGTGTGCACTCACCTGTGTGTTTGTGTGTGTGTATATGTAGTACATACACCCACATGGATTTGTATTTATTAACTGAATGTGTTTATGTGTGTGTTTCAGAAAGAAAAAAATTTTTGCTTTACTTCGATTAATATTGCTCTATTTTTCTATTATTCCTTCTTTTAGCCTTTTAGAAGTAGAAGTCAATGAACTTTTTCTATTAATAAAAGCAATACATATTTTATCTGAAAATGTAAAAAATAGAAAAGCGCTAAGAATAAAATTAAACTCAACCATAATATTACCATTCAGAGAAAACTCTTAAAATTTAATGTATTGCCTTCTCTGTGTATGTACTTTTTAGTGATTTTGTTAAAACACCAGATTAGACAATCATTCTGGACATGCTATTTGATATTCTGATTTTTTGCATGAAATAGTATATATTTACATATCATATCATATTTTCCCCATGGGGCTAAATATTTTGTATAATGTGAATGATATCTTATCATATTCAACTTAGCCATTCCCTTATTTATGGGGTTTTATGTGGTTTCCAACTTATTAAAATAATGCTTCACTCTTGGACATCAATCAATCTTTCCACACATCAGTTGGCCTTCTAGAAATGGAATACTGAGGGAAAAAGTGCCCCAATTTGCATCTCTAGGAGATGCCTTGCTATTATTTGCATAGCTTATTACTAAACATAAATGATGGCTGGAATATACCCCCACTGACTTTGAAAAGTGCTATATAAATTTACTGTTTATAATAGCCAGATAATCTTTGATTTTGTCAAAACACCACACAGATTCTCAGTGAAAGTTAAGTGATCTTGCTTTCTCCGTGTTCCACTGAAACTTGTACAAGGCTATCATTGGCCCTCTGAAATTGCAGCGTCCAAAGCTTCCTTTTCTTCCTTGCCCTGTGTAGCATGTGACAGTAGTAATCTTGTGACCAACTCTTAACTTGGAAGCTCCCACCTGTTCTCTCCTGGTGTTCCTCCTACCTCTGAACTGTATCATCTTTATGAGCTTGTTCTACCTCCCTGGTTTTCTCTTTTAAAACTGCACATGCTTCCCTGAGCTTTCCCAGCCACCCACGTTGCCTCAGCTACCACTTCTACAATGACTCTCAAATTTATCTTTCCAGAGAAAAAGTACTTTTGAACTTCAGAATCACACTTCCAGTTGCTAATTAAGCATTTCCAATTGCTAATTAAGAGGAGCTGAATTGATCCTCTTCTTCTTCCCTCTTCTCCACCCAAACCTTGAATGTTCTGTAATGTCGTGATGATGCAATAACCATTCTTCATAAGGTCCTAAATGGAAATCTGCATATTTGTGATCTATGAATGAAACTGGATAACTTCAGACACCATTTTCTTCCACTAATGGATTGAATCTTTTGTCAGATTCAGTTGACTTAAATTATGTATCAAGCCAGTGTCATTTGTTGGTTGGACAAAGAAATTGGTCCTTAGAACAGAGACCTAAAATATATAAGTTCTAAACCTAAAAAGAGAGGGCCTTTAGAAAAACTATCTAGTCCATTTTTTTTTCCCCAAGTCATGTATAAGATAACTGAGGCCCATAGAAGAAGACTGACTTTGTCAAAACCATATAGCTCCCTGTTGGCAGTCTGTCACCAAGAGACATACCCTAATCCAAATAACTGTGGGTTTTCCTGTGAACCCTGCCTCCTTCTGTGTGTAGATTAAAATTATTGAGATATTAAAATGCTCTTATTACTTGAGAAGGTTTTCAGTCTCTAAAGGAAGACAATGTGGAATGGTGGTTAACAAACTTTTAGAAACATTTATATGTTCATATTTTAGGCTTCAAAAATTGGCAATTTGTGAATGATCAAGAGAAACATGGGACTTAAGTTCATAAGTGTGGCATTTCTGCAAATAGGTGGTCTTGTAAAATGACTTAAGTTTGAAAAGCTTTAAAAGTGTTTTCTCTCTCAGATAACAAACTGTTCCCAAATATTTTTGAAGTGATCTTTTTTGTATAGGTACACCTTTGATGACTTCCGGTTGCCTGTAAGATAAAGTATAAGTTCTTAATCACATACAAAATACCTACCATCTACCCTTAATCTAATGTAATTTCTTCTTCTGTCAGTCCTCTTTCCTCATACCAGGAACCTGTTCTAGTAACGTTAATCTCTTTGCCATTTCCCAGAGTAACATTTCACACCCCACTAATGCATGACTGAACTGAACTGAACTAATGCATGTCATGCTAGTTCCTTTATTTTTTGTGTTTATTTTATATTGAAGTATAGTTGATTAATGATATTGTATTAGTTTCAGGTATACAAGAGTAATTTGGTTATACATATACTTGTGTCTGGGCTTCCCTTCTGGCTCAGCAGTAAAGAATCTGCCTGCAATGCAGGAGAGCCAGGTACGATCCGTGGGTCAGGAAGATCCCCTGGAGGAGGGCATGGAAACCCAATCCAATACTCTTGCCTATAGAATACCATAGACAGAGGAGCCCAACGGACTGCAGTCCATAGTCACACAGAATCGGATATGATTGAAGCAATGAAGCGGCAGCAGAAGCATATGTGTATCTATACTTTTTCAAATTATTTTTCAACTTAGATTATTATAGAGTATTGAGCAGAGTTTCCTGTGCCTTATAGTCCTTGTTGGTTATCTGTTTTAAATATAGCAGTGTGTACATGTCAAGCTCAAACTCTCAACCTATCCCTGCCTCTCCCACTCTTCTCCCCTGGTAACCATAATTTTGTTCTTTAAGTCTGTGAGTCTGTTTCTGTTTTCTAAATAAATTCATTTGTATCATTTATTTTTAGATTCCTCATATAAGCAATATCATATAATATTTGTCTTTCACTGTCTGACTTACTTGTCCATCCACATTTTTGCCAGTGGCGTTATTTCATTCTTTATAATGGCTGAGTAATATTCCATTGCGTATATGCACCACATCTTTTTCCATTCATCTATTGATGAACATTTAGGCTGCTTTCATACCTTGGCTATTGTAAATAATGCTGCAGTGAACATTAGGGTGCATGTATCCTGTTGAACCATGTTTTTCTATGGATATATGCCCAGAAGTGGGATTGCTGGGTCATATGATAACTCTATTTTTAGTTTCTTAAGGAAGCTCCATACTGTTTTCCATAGTGGTTATACCAATTTACATTCCCACCAACAGTATAGGAGAGTTCATTTCTCTCCACATTCTCTAGCACTTGTTATTTATAAACTTTTTAATGATGACCATTCTGATTGGTGTGGTACCTCATAGTTTTGATTTTCATTTCTCTAATAATAATGATGTTGAGCATTTTTTCATGTGCCTCTTGTCCATCTGTATTTCTCCTTCAGAGAAATGTCTATTTAGTTCTCCTGCCCATTTTTGTTTGGGCTGTTTGTTTTCTTGATATTGAGCCTCATGAGTTATTTGTAAATTTTGGAGATTAATTCCTTGTCAGTCACATTGTTTGCAAATAAATACTAATACATTTTAAATTCTATAAAATTTAAAATAAACTACCATAACATCTATTTTTATTATTTGCGTTAATAAAGTTATTATAATTTATAAATTTATTATATTTTTAAAATTTTAATAATTTCACCCATTAAAAGCAGCAGAAATGCATTTTTCTCAAGGTAAAATTTAAGCATGAAACGTAAAAGAATAAAAATGAGGTTAACTAGCTATTAAACTAGCTAATAAACTAATAGAGATTAATTAGCTAATAGAAATGAGATATATATAATAACACAAAAGAAAGCTTAGAAGTACTTATATAGAAAGACTATCTAGAAAGATAAATGGGTAAAGAATGCAGTAGTTAATTCAAAAAAGAGAAATTTAAATGTCTAATAAACATATAAAAATGTTTACCTGAACTGTTTTCACAGTTTTCAAATTAAAACAATAACCAGTGTCATCTTGAGTTTGCAAGGAGATGAAAGATTGTGAGCTTCAGTACTTATAGCAAGTTCAAGGTTGCAGATATATATTGATAATCCCCAACTACTTGAGTTTCAATCTATCCTTCCATTTTATTTTCCCCATACTATAGACCCATCTTAAAAATACTGGGGTTTGTTGTTGTTGTTTTTCAGTCTCCAGGGAACTTTGTTACTACTCCTTGAGAGTCTAAAAGTACCCTAGGTTTTCACAAAACCAAAACTCCCAAGACATAGAAAAAAAAAATGTTATTTTTTAAATGAGTGAAAATGAGAAAACATATAGATGACAGCTGACTTGGGAATGCCATGTAAAGACTTATAAAATAAATACATAGAAAAAATAAGTATGCATTTCTCAGTCTCATGCTCTGGTTTATATTTCACTATGACAGTAATAAAGATAAGACCTTCAGATAGAAATAAATTACATCATGTTCAATAGAAGGACTTCATGGTGAATGATGAGCATTTTGGGGGGAGGTTGAGGGAAATAACATACATCAAGTTAAATTTTGTTTCTCTAAACTGGAGAAATGTCCGGAAGTCTGTTTAAATATAAGTTTCCAATAATTTAGCTCTACTACTGAAAAATATTTCTCCTAGTCATGTAGGAATGATGACATCATGTATCATTTCCAACTTAAAAATACCATCATTAATAGGCTAAATTTACCTCCAACTTAAATGATTCACCATCAAATATTGTTCACAGAATTTTTAGTATAGTCTGAGTGATTTAATTAAACCATCTCCATGAACCTAATTGTCTCTAGATTGTTCTTTCTTTTATTAAGAAATTGTGTGAAATAAAAACACAAGATCTGATTATACATTTGGGTTATTTTTATTTCACTCTACTCATTTTCACAGTCCTGATAACAACTGATTAAAAAAAGTAGAACTGAACACTGATTTTAGTCCAATAAAATCTGACAATTATAATCAATTTTATGAGGGATAATTTGGGCTGAATTAAGTTAAACTGATACAAGTAAGTAGATAATGGAGTATTTATCTTTGTTGGAAGAAAAATCTAGGTTGGAAGACTTTCTGCTGCTGCTGAGAAGTTTCAACCAGGAAGCCGCCAATCACAAGGGACATTATGTTTCTAATTACCCTTATTAACAGAAGAAAAAGAAGCCTACAATTTTCTCTGGAGAATCTTAGACAACCTGCTGTTTCCAAATAAACTAGATGGTATTGGTCAATACATTTTATATTTACAGTTTAGCTTTCATCATCAGAATAATGATAAACCAGAAAACTAGCAAACCAAACGCAGTCAGGCATTTCTTCATGAGGAAAATGTGGATGTTACATTTCTTAAAAGAGAAAAACGGACAAGCCAAATGTGTTCCTAGATGTATTTTGTTTTGTGTTGCTTTGATTGATTTTCTTTAATCTCAGAGTTCTAAATCTAAAATACCCACTTACCTGATGAACAATCAAATTTTATTAATGTGTCTATATTTTTGTCCATTGTAAATATTATAGCTTTTTTGTTGTTGTTGTAAACTAGTAGCTCTATTGAAACAAGCAGTGCTTCTTAGCAGAATATCAACACTGAGCATTCTATAGTTGAAGTCCTGCTGTTATGTTCAAAAAACATCCTCATGCATTTTACATCGTATATCAAGAAGATTTCTCCACTTGGCAGAGAAATTTTCCAAATTCTCCAACCTTGAGCATTTCTGTGTAGGGCATTAGATTAAAAGCTCTCTCTCTCTCACTCTGTGTGTGTGTGTGTGTGTGTGTGTGTGTGTGTGTGTGTGTGTGTGTGTGTGTGTGTGTGTGTTGTTCAGGGTGAGAGTGGGAGAGTATTTTTTCATTGAGTTATTCTTTGATATTGTCAACTGAAAAAATGCACAATGTGAAAGTTGTGAGTTAGGTTTTATTGGGGGCAAAAAGAGGACAATAGCCCAGGAGACAGCCTCTGAGACAGCTCTGAGGAACTGCTCTGTATAACAAAGAGGTAAAGTGGGCTGTCATGCTGCTTATTTAACTTATATGCAGAGTACATCATGAGAAATGAAGGGCTGAATGAAGCACAAGCTGGAATCAAGATTGCCAGGAGAAATATCAATAACTTCAGACAGGCAGATGCCATCACCCTTATGGCAGGAAGCAAAGAGGAACTGAAGAGCTTCTTGAGGAAAGTGAAACAGGAGAGTGAAAAAGCTGGCTTAAAACTCAACAGTCAGAAAACTAAGATTATGGCATCTGGTCCCATCACTTCATGCTAAATAGATGGGGAAACAATGGAAACAGTGACAGACTTTATTCTTTTGGGCTCCAAAATCACTGCAGATGCTGACTGCAAGCCATGAAATTAAGACACTTGCTCCTTGGAAGAAAAACTTTGACTAACCTATACAGCATATTGAAAAGCAGAGATATTACTTTGCAGACAAAGGTCTGTCTAGTCAAAGCTAGGTTTTTCCAGTAGCCTGTACTGATGTGAGAGTTGGACCATAAAGAAGGCTGAATGCCAAAGAATTGATGCTTTCAAACTGTGGTGTTGGAGAAGACTCTTGAGAGTCCCTTGGACAGCAAGGAGATCCAACCAGCCCATCCTAAAGGAAATCAGTCCTGAATTTTCATTGGAAGGACTGATGCTGAAGCTGAAGCTCCAATACTTTGGCCACCTGATGAGAACTGACTCATTGGAAAAGACCCTAAAGCTGGGAAAGATTGAAAGCAGGAGGGAAAGGGGATGACAGAGGATGAGATGGTTAAATGGTATCACCGACTCGATGGCCATGAGTTTGAGCAAGCTCCGGGAGTTGGTGATGGACAGGGAAGCCTGGTGGCTGCAGTCCATGGGGTCACAAAGAGTCAGACATGACTGAGTCACTGAACTGAACTGAACTGAAGGTGGGGTGTATATATGTGTTTTTAGTGAAGGAGGACACATGGAATCAAGCACACATTTTGGCAGAAGGTTGTTGCTGGTTACAAGGAGGAAATGTCTTCTTAACAATTTTAGTGCTCTTCTAGATATGAGAAGATGCAAGAAATTGAGCTCATAAAATCTTCTGGAAATATCTATCTGAAGGCTTGGTCTGCCAGTTTTTCCCAGGACACAGAATGCCTCATTCCTGACCTCCACCCTGAACTTACTTCAGCATGTGTTTGAAGGTCAGCAAATGCAGTGGATAGTCACTTAAACCTTGTAGAGGCAGAGGGCAAGTGATAGTTTTTAGTCGGCAATATTATCCAATGACCTAAATTTTCATATTCTACTCTGATTATTTTTGTTCTTTAGTTTATCTATCATTTACTTCTCCTGTCTTGGATTTCCATTTCAATTACGTTTATTCTAAACCTCATATTTAAAGGAAGCCTTTTACTGGCTTAAAAGTAACTAGAAAATATTACCTGATATCAAGAGAATAAACAATTTAGGAAGATGAGAAAACAGATCAGTCCACTGTCAAAGAAATACTGCAACAGACAGACAAGAAAGACTTATTATAAAGGCAAGGGAGACTAATTCAAGACTATTGCAATACTAGGGGAAAGAAATTGATCTAACTCCCCAGACGGAAAGCAGGGTGATTTTCGAATGCTAGTGCTAGCTAATGGAAAATATCGGAGGACCATAGGGGTGAAGGAATAGAGAAGTTTGGTTACAGTGTTTAGGCCATTTGTATTTGTTAATTGGCACTTATCAAATTTGGGCTCCTACCCTCCTGCAGAAGTCATAAAATCTGGGTGATAGGGATAGTATCTTTCTTTATGATGACATTTCAAGAGATGGCTTCCAGGTCTTTGCAAAAGATATTCCTGAGTTTTAGATGACTTATATCTTGAAAAGGCAGAGAAAGAAAGTACAGTTGCAAGTTTCTAAAGTAATTGTTCTAAGAAAAGGCAAGTCAGGGGCCCACAGTGAGGAAGCTTAACGTTAGTCCAGCTGAGGGGAATGTTAAGGCCCTCTCAGTCAACATGATACTAGGAAAGTTCCAGACAATCAGACAAGAGATGGTAAACTAATAGTTAACAAAATATTTTCTAGACAAGCAATGTTATAAGCACAGGTAATAAAATCAAATTCAGACTGCAACTTTAATAAACATCCTTCTGACACTGATGTGAAATCCGCAGTAGTACATCAAATCATTTCACACATTCTTTTTATAATACCTGAGTCAACTGAGTTAACACTGCTGTTTCAGTTTCTGACTTGTCTTTGATCGTGGATTATTTGATTCAATTTGACATTCCTCTGAAGAATCTTCTACCTGATTGTAGCATGTAGATAGCCAGTTTCTATTCTTGGCCTTTTCTCACACAGCACACATAGTCACACATACAGTTCAGCTTCATGGAGTATGTATGCATCCTTTTTTCCCTCTTTGGTATATAATTAGGCTCTTACATTTCATAAACAGTGTTTAATATTTAGGATACTATCCAATATTGTTAACAGAGATGAATATAATAATCCTAACCCTATATAAATTAGAAATAAAAGAGGATATAAGATATAATATGTGGACCTCTACTTATTCTTTTATGGCTTCTTAATATTTGGAAACTTATCTGTAACTGGATGGAACCCATTCCTGCTTTGGAGATAGAAACGTGCCTATTGTCAGCCTTTTACGTAGAAGTGAGGTCATGTGCTAGATGAAACTGGAGTCGTTATCTTATTGTTATATCTTAACCTTGGAAGTGAGTAGATATTCAAAAAGATGTTTAGTCTTATTCCAAAGTCTGAGCCCTAACCAAAACTCCTGTGTGTTCCTGGAAGAGTATTTCTTTAGATCAACCTTATCTCTAAGTTCTTGCCCACCAAACTCGCCCTCACTAACATTTCACTTTCCATGGCTGTTCTTTCCAGGTCAGCCTAGATATGGAATTCAAACCTTACTCCTTGGTCTTCTTAGGAATTTCTCACATAAGAAATTACCAGGCAATATGTTAACAGAATTTATTGATGGTTTGGGCAATATAAGACTTGTGTATCTGTGTGTGTGTGTGTGTGTGTGTGTGTGTGTGTGTGTGTGTGTGTGTAGAAATTTAAAATAGTATCTTTAATTTTGTAATTACTTTGGTGACTTTGACATCAGTGTGCTTTCATAGGCTCAATCATCCTTTACCTATTCTTTTCTCTTCCTTACATTTATCTTCATTCCTTGTGCAGAGCAGTTTAGCTTTCCTTTTTTTTTTTTCATGATCTCCTTAAAACAAAAACAAACAAACAAAAAAGTAAAACTCCTTAAGACCTTACTTTTTACAACCAAACAGAATCATCCTGATATTTTCCTGAATATAAACAGTTTCATGAAAAATCTGTTGCCACCTGTTAAAATACCTATTCTCTTTCCACCATTTTATATCCTATGTTATTAAGATCTGGGTTGTCATGTTCAACATTGTTTAAGCTCATTTCAAATTAATTTTAACTAAAAGTTAAATTGCTACCTAGGAAGTTATGTGAAAATATTTGCCATTTATTTAGTGTACCCCTTTGTCCACTACTGAGCTAACCAAGAAACATAATAGTCCAAGTTCTTTCTCTTAAGGCCAAGAACAGAGATTTAATCTAACCCTCTCTTCTATTCTTTCCTGAATTCTATATTTCTTGCATGTATCAGATACCACATTCCCCTTTTCACTTAAACATGATTTCATAACATTTTGTATTTCTCACATTCAATCATTCACTCAATGAGGTCATTTACTTTGTATATCACGATAACAATAGCACACAAATGGAGCTCAGATCAAATAAACCATAAACTGTATAGTAAAATTTCATATGGTTAAAATATGATGATAAAATAAGGCAGGGTATTGGATAAAGGAAAGGGAAAGTGATAGCTATTTTAGACAGTATGGTCAAGCCTTCTGTAGGCATGTATATTGATATTTGAGGAGATTTGAATTATGAGAATCCAGCTATGAAAGTATCTAAGGAAGTGCATACCAAGTAAAGGGAAGGGCAGAAGTCAAAGCCCAAAAGTAGGACTTGGCTTAACACACTTAGGAATGGCAAGGGAAACAAAACAAAGCAAAACAAAATCATAAGTTTTACTAAACTACAGAAAACAGGGAGGAGAATAGTGGAACCTGAAGTCAAAGAGGTTGGCAGGAATGGAAGGCCTATAGGTCCAGATATGAAATTTGAATTTTTTTCTAAATCACACTGGGGAGTATTTCTCTTAATGGGGTATGATTTTATCTGACTTGTTCTTTTCTTAAATCACTTTGTGGTGTGGAGATTAGATTTTATATTAGTTATCTTGAAACTTAAAGAGCCATCTTAAAACTATTGGTCTAGTATCTCCAGATTACCTTCTAGGCTAACACTTTATTCAGTTTATGTTTCTTGAATACTTACTGTTTTCCTGGCACTGAACTAGACCTGGAGATTCAACAGTGACAAGGATATGAACAAGAACACACAGCCGCATAGAAAAATTTTGTTCTGTTTTCCATAGACAGTTAACATTGTTCACATGCTCTGCATTCTTGGAATCAGTATGACCTATTTTTGGATCTTGGATGATATCTGTTTTTAGTGCTATACTGTATTCCTCCATCCACTTTGTACAAAATAAATGTTTAAGAATGTCTTTGCATTTTCATCATATTCTTGGATTATTTTCAATTTTGTACATTGTCCACATTCATTTTAGAAGAAAAACTGAATTCATTGTAGGACATAGGAAAATAATAGCACCTGTATAACATTTTTTCTCTTAGGAGTGCTATCTAAGTTAATTTAAAGTGAGAAATATATTAAGTGAACTAGGAAAATACCTATAATGCAAGATCACAGAACAAGTTTTGTGCTCTCTGTTGGGTCATTTCTGGCTCTTCCGCATATTGAACTGCAAAGTACAGAGTATATAGACTGCACCTCAGACTGTCAGTCAAATGCCTGATTACTTGTGGATGTTGGCTGACCTTGAGGAGCTGGGTGATGAAGATGAGGGAAATTTTTGAGCAGAACACT
The DNA here is from genome assembly GCA_024291935.2 of Okapia johnstoni. Classification (NCBI taxonomy): domain Eukaryota; kingdom Metazoa; phylum Chordata; class Mammalia; order Artiodactyla; family Giraffidae; genus Okapia; species Okapia johnstoni. The sequence continues at coordinate 70,528,078 of CM044312.1, read as the reverse complement.
GGGAAAAAATCCAAAACACCAATTTTCTGTTGAAGTTGAATCTCAGCATGAAGCTAGAGCTTTCTCTGCTCTTGTGACCGTTTGTGTTGCTTCCCCTCCTCCCTTCTCTCTTCATTAGACTTTAAAATGTTAAAGTTTTTTCTTTGTTTCTTTATCTCACAATCTCCTAGTCCCTCTGTTTTATCTATATTTTTTTCCCCTGCTCTCTCTTCTATATTCCCCATACTGAAGATATACTTGCATTAAACAAGAGACTCTAAAGGACTCTGTCTTTGAAAATCCATTTTGAAGTTGAAAGAAAGGCAAAGCAGCTCTCTGAACTTCCTTTCTTTCCCCTATGGGCCAAGAATGTTGTTCAATAAATATTCTCCTTTCGAAAGAACTAGCATTCTGACCATTGAACGTTTGGGGAACAATTATATATTGTGTCTTACAGATCCAGCTTCACTATAGACTAAGTGCTGGTTAATGGAAATACCTTAGACCTTCTCTTACCTTTTTAAAAAGGATTGTTTATGATCATGAAAACAGCCCAAGTGTTGTTACAGATATCCTTCAGGTTTCATATGTAATATGCACTCTTTTCATTCTTGCAACAAGGTTCCAGGCAGAGGAAACAGCATTTGTTAAAACAAGAAGTCAAGAGATAGTGTAAAGTTTGAGCGTGAAAGAAAAAAAAAAAAAACAGCACAAAAGGTTTATGTACTTGAGAGAAGATGTGAACATGGTAGACCCTTGTGCCTTTCTGGTGGGGTTAGACTTGAGAAAGCAAAGGAAGGGCACTTAAGGATTTCTGGTAGGGGTGAATTGGAAAGGACAAGGAAACGATTCCAAAACTCCAGTTAAGAAGTGATGAGATTGTTGGCTACAGTCAGTAATGGAGGGGCAGGAAATTATTGCGAGATGATTAAGGGTTGGAATACAGGGCTTGTTGGATAATCAGAAGAGGAAGGAAGAAATCCATGGTTTCTTGCTTAGGTATCCGGCACCTGTAGTGCTTATCACTGAGGCAAAACATGTGGATGAAAGACCACTTGGAGGAAAAACTATGAATTCTGTTTAAGCCATGTTGAGATTGAGGCAACAGGTGCTGGTTATCAGACTAAGAAGTCAGTGAAAACAACGTGGTTCTCATAAACATACATAGAGTCAAAAAGTATATTGGCTCATGAAAGCTTCACACTTTTCTCTCTGTATAAAGATATTTTTATGTAAAAACACTATTTATGTTTACCGCCACTTCCCCAGTTTAGTTTATTCTCTGAAGAAATGTCACACTTACAGACATTCTGTTCACATATTCCACAAACACTTTATTATGACTCCATTAGGATATGTATTTGCAAATATTTAGTTTCACTCTGCTTTATCCCTTAGGCAATGTCATGCACGTATTGCTGTAAACAGAGTAGTGAAGCAAGAATGGAACGGCATTATCTTGCTAGTTACCAAGTCTGTCGATTGTTCCTTGTCAGTTCCTCTCAATTCCTCTCAAGAAAGAGTCCTTTCTTCACTCTTTGCATTATCACTGTCACAAAACAGGCTCCTAGTCATTTCCTGCCTGAGATACCTAAAGTTCTTGAGGGCAAACGATAGAAACTGATTCTCCTGATTTAGGTAGAAAATGAATTTATTGAAAGATTGTTTGGTAGCTTACAGAATGACAAGGAAATTGGGAAAACCAGACTCGGAAATTAAGAAAGTGAATTTTCATAGCCAGAACACCAACCTGAGTCATCTCACATGAACAGGCCAAGGAAGACACTGTTCTCTGGCCCAACTGCCATGGCTGCCCCTACAACTAGCTGTGACTGTTTTGTCCATCACTAGAATAAATTCTTCACAGTTGCTGCTTCTTTGCACCACTAGTTCCAGATTCAGAATCCCAGGTGGTTGTGTCTGACTGCCCAAACCTGGATTAAAAACAGGCCTCTGCCCTAATTTCCAAGATTCAGGGAAGGCAAGCACATAGGCTTTTCAACTTCTGTAGTTGGATGTAGTACCCACCTCCTGCTAAGATTCGATCTGTGGAGAAGCATCCAAAAATAGGAAAGAAGGTCTGAATCAGGGCAGCCGCAGAAATGCAGGTGTCCTCTTGAATATAGCCAGCTTACCCCCTGGCTCTAAACATTCATTTCTGTATTTTATCTGAAGCACTGTGCTAGGCATGTGCTGGGTACTAATGATGGAAAAACCAAGAGTGCAAGTACCTGATAAAGGCTTTTCCAATTACACCTATTATGGTGTCCCTCCTCTTAGACACTACAGAAGTTTCCAATAACCTGGAAATCAAAAATATGCTATCAATTTATATACATTACACATACAACCTTTTCTCATTAGCTAAAATAAATACTCTTTTCCAACTAGGGTAATTAACTTACAATTTATGTTCACTCTCTGCAAAACTAGTCATCATCCCACGTACCTCTCCATTGCCCATGCCTGAAGTCATCTTATTTTTAACCCCCAAGCAGCACCCCACTTCTATTCTTTGCTTGCTTTGTGATTCTACTTGAGAATCAATGAGAGTCATGAAGCTACATGAAGGCACCTTATTTATTATGAAATTACACAGTATTTATGTATATCAATTCATACCTGCACCATCATTCATCAATACTCTTTATGGATCTATTTCTGTTTATAATTGTAGATGTTTTTACCTCTCCATGTAGATTGTAAATTATTCCGAGACAAGGATCTTATCTGCTGCCATCGCCTCTGCCATATCTAACATGTTAAAAACAGAATATATACTATGTATTTGTGGAACAGCTGAGCAGATGTCTGGCCAGTTTCAGCTCTCACCACACACTTCCAAGGCATTTAAGATCTTGGAATTTAGGATCTGAAACTTTGTTTTGGCCTTCTCCATAGTCTGTAACTCCAGGTAAATTCTGCTGATCATTGTACAAAGGTATGAGCTTCAAATCACAATGAGAACCAGTCAAGGATAACCTAGTATGAATTCACTGCCATTACTGGAGACTTACCTGACACAAGTGCCCGGGTGATGCCAGTAATGTCATCTTCATAGAGGAAAAATGGCTTCATTATAAATCGGAAGAGTAAATTTCTGTACTGCACCATATAATCCTTTCATGCTTTGCAAATCTAAAACTGAAAAGAAATGGGACTCATTTAAGAATCTGCTTGTTTTGTCATTGTCACAGACTGACATTAATTGGATAGTGAATTTGCAGAAATCCCTTGTGAATGCAAACAAAATGTGCCTTTTGTGATTTAAGCAAAAAACAGATGCCTGTTTCTCACACAAAGTTCCTTTCCTATGTTGTCAGAGCAGTACTTTTTGACAGAGTAAGTTTTGGCAGATGGCATTACAATTCAAATAAAGTGGAATAGGCTTCCAAGTACATCCACATTTTCTTGTCACGTGAATGCCAGAAAAATGTTTAAAGTTTCTAATGTTTCTGAATGTCCTTGTTATTGCATAAATATCAAAGATTAAATTATGACTCTAATGTTAGCTAAGATACGTGTGTTGATATCTTTCTGTCCAACCAAAGCTGACATTCACTGTATCGCACAACAAGGGAACGCAGTATGAAAGGATTTGAAAATATTGAACTTAGACTCCTACTGAACAGCAATGTTAAAACTATTTCAGAGTCATGGGGCATTCCTCAAAAAGGATGGATACACATGCCAAATCTTTCCCTTCATATTTTCTTACCAACATTTAGAACAGTGGGAGTCCCAAGAAAGGCCGTCCAGAAAGGAATCTTTTAAAGTCAAAGGGATTCCAGGACTACCACCTCCCACCCTCATCAAAAATAATTTTAGTTGTGACATTGCACTCTAAGCAATTAAATAGTATCCCCAGAAGGAAGAAATGGCAACCCACTCGAGTATTCTCGCCTAGAAAAATCCCATGGGGAGGAGCCTGGCAGGCAACAGTCCATGGAGTCGCAAAGAGGAGGACACGACTGAGCACACAAATAGGGTTGTTAGGAGGATCAAAAGGATGATACATAAAGCACTAAGCACAGTGTCTTATACATATTCTCTCTATATTGTATAATTACAGCTAATTTTAGTGCTGTGATGATGCTTAATATGGAGAAGGCAATGGCACCCCACTCCAGTACTCTTGCCTGGAAAATCCCATGGACGGAGGAGCCTGGTAGGCTACAGTCTATGGGGTCGCTAAGAGTCGGACACGACTGAGCGACTTCCCTTTCACTTTTCCCTTTCATGCACTGGAGAAGGAAATGAAAATCCACTCCAGTATTCTTGCCTGGAGAATCCCAGGGACGGCAGAGCCTGATGGGCTGCCGTCTATGGGGTCGCACAGAGTCGGACACGACTGAAGTGACTTAGCAGCAGATGCTTAATAACTGAGATAAGGCTGGAAGTGTTTGGCTACGAAAAATTTTCAAGATAACATCCTGAGATACTAAGATAGAAACATAAATAGCATTGAAATTAAATGCCATTTTTTCAATATAAGATAAACTCCCCTCAGTAAGAAACGTTTCAGGTAATGTTGACTCATCTTTTAGGACACAACACAAGGGCACTATAAAGCATCTGCTGTCTACTTACTGCAGCTGCTGCTATAAAGCTATTCCTTCATTGGAGAGCACCTGGGCATACTTCTGCTATCACATGCCCCCCAAAATCTAGGTTACTGGAAGCAATGCAACTAACAGTTTAATACTTATTTTTCACATTCATTACTAAAACAGTTCTTTAATCCCTGTGTGCTTCTCTAACATCTGTCATTCAATAACAAGAGAGGAAGTGAGCTTTATGGAATGTTGCCCATAGCTTTTCCTTCTCCTTCCACACCTCAGCCCAACACACCTCAAAATATCTGAAATATGGGGCAAAAATTCTCAACAGAAAAACATCTGACTAAAAACTGAGTTAACATTTGTTTAATAAACAACTCAAGTATTAATGTCTTAGGAATCCAGTATTCCTTGTGCTACCCAAATCTCTGAGATTGCTCTTCCGACAAAGGTATAAGATATTTTAGCTCTCCAAATGCCACAGTGGGCACCTGATCTCATTCATTCCTTTAATAAATGCCTGTGGCGAGCACCTCATATTAGGTTTTGAAATAGAAAATGAGTGAGATACGCTCCCTGTCTTAAAGTTTCTCAAAGAGAGAGAGACAGAAAACAGATGATTATAACATAATCTTTAGAACTCAACAGAAGTCCCTTTTTTTCCATGGTGTACCATATTCTTTGTCTCTCCATTGTTTTTTCTTTTTCTTAGCTGCCTGCGGAGTCCTTTCCAGTCTGTCTTGTTACATCTGGTCCTACTGAGTTTTCTAACTCTCACCTCTCACTGTGGAACTTCGTGAATCACAGCAGTTTTAAAACCGTCTAAGTTATATCTCTATTAGATTGCTGAGTATAATATGCTTATTTTTAACACTGATAAAGTAGCTTTCAGGTTCTTCTTCACCTTTTTTTCTATTTTCCAGATGAAAAAATTTCCTTTTGCTAGCACCATAAATCTAAGACAGGTTATCTTTTCAGGTATTTGTTTTGAGCAACAATAATCAATTGACCTTTGAGCAAAAATAGATTTTTTTAATCAATTACAGTTTTACTAAAAGAAAAATGACACCATATCAAACAAAGGAATTTTCTAATGAAAATATCATTATTACCTTAACTAAAGTTGTTATTTCAAAGGCTATATTTGTAGTTCTGATGTGGTTTTGATTTGCAAACTAAAGAAATAATTTCAAATATGCTTGTTAACTTTGTATAATAAAGAGCCACACTGTAATATCTTATAAAGAGTAGTTTATATGTATATCAATTAAGAATTATAAGCACACATAACGGTTTGTTTTCAGGTAGTTTTCTTTATGAACTCCAGTATGTATCCCTTTGTATTAAGCAAAGTATCTTCATAAATCAAGTCCCTTCTCCCATTTTTGAAGCTAGACTGCTAAATGTCAGAATTCTTATTCTGAAACCTTCAAGCCAACTTTACACAGGAAGAAAATAATAGATAGAGTCCCCTACTTAATAATTTTTCAATCCTCATTTTTCACACCCAGTTTTATAAGTTCTTTCCCGTACTTCAAATAATTTTGAAAATTCTTCTTCTTCAAATAATTATGAGGCAAAAAGGCTAATGATTTTTTACCCGCCACACACTCTAAATATGGACCCATTGTTACTCCATTGAGTCCTACCATCACTACTATTATAGTTACTACTGATGATGATGTCAGAGCAACAACAACATCGAAAGCAGTCATAGTAAAACCTAACTATGAGGTTAGGTTTATTTATTGAGCACCAAGCAGGTCAGGCACTCTACATTTCTATTCCTTATAACATCATGCAGGATAAACAAACTGAGGTTTATCCAAGAAAACCCAAAATTCAAATCAGTTTTATCTGATTCCAAAGCCTACAGTAATTCTGTCAAATATGTTTGCTTAAATATTGACACATGATTTCAGTTTAGTGCTAGCATAACAAGGTTGGTATTTGTAAACTACAACTCATATATAAGAAAAGATTTTTATTTTAATTTTATGTAGCTAATCTCATTTGCACTGTCACCTTCATTGTTGTTGATGGAGGGTGAAGAAATTTAAACTTTCCAATTAAAGGTGGTCTTTCTTTGTTTGTTTTTCTTGTCCCTTTTAATTCAAAACATTTATCTGGGAGATGGCAGGATGGCAATATCCTGTTAATATTAATTAAGTTCAGATTTCCTATCAGTTTTTTTTCCCAGTATGTCTCTTCTCTCCTCTTGGATCCAAGGTAGTAGATGAACATGTATCTCTATGGCAACAAGGGCAGGTCTGTGGTGGTGAGCCTGCTGTTCTCTGCTGCAGGTTGCCTTGTGAAAAGTGAAAATGTTAGTCACTCAGTCATGTCTGATTCTTTGCAACCCTGTGGACTGTAGCTCACCAGGCTCCTCTGTCCACGAGATTTTCCAGGCAAGAAAACTGGAGTCCGCAGTCATTTTCTTCTCCAGGGATTCTTCCCAACCCATGGATCAAACCAAGGTCTCCTGCATTGTAGATATATTTTTTACTGTCTGAGCTACCAGGGAAGCCCAGGATGGCTTATACCTGCTCAGGTTACGGTCCTTGCCTTTGTCTAGAGCTCCAAGAATTCTACACCCTGAATCCTTTCTCCCAGGGCTTTGCACCAAGTCCTACTCCCAATCTTGTGACATGGAAGTCATTCATTGACCCTTTCTCTTTATAGTCCCATTTGACTAGGCCTAAATCTCCTCAAATACATGACTGCTTAAATAGATGGAGAGTTACACACAGGGAAATGTGAAATAGGAAAGTATGTTAATATGTTTTAAAAACTATTGTCATTGCTTATACTTGCTCTCTGTACTGTATGCACTGTGTATATCAGAGTTGATTCTGAAAATTTTAGAGAATCTCAGGCTACAGATGAAATGTAGCCTGACACCTTGACCCAATTATCATAAAATAATGTTTTAACTAGTGATGCTCTGTGAACAAATCAGTATTTTCAGTGTTTTTTCCCTCTAAAGGACATTACAAATTAGAAATTATGTGATTCCCTCCTCTAGACCGTGTGGCCCTCTAGAACTCCCTGTGTACTTTGTCTGTACGTACCACTGCTGTTGAATAGTTTGAATTTTTACATGTAGAGTCTTACAAAAGTGGCTAAGTCCTACATCATATCACATTGTCACTGCTCACATGATTTACACACAGTCCAGTTGTCACCATGGGTACAAATCATAGCTCCACTTGGACCTTTAATGTTTCCTGAAAGCCTGGCATGTGAGTTAGAAACGCCTGCAGGGCAGCCTAATTTGTGGGATTGACTGGCTCTTTACATACGCAAGTAACCCAAACTGAGACAGACTTTGACAGCTTTATACGGGTGATATTTTTCACTGAGTTGAAGTGCTCTCCAAGAATTTCCCCCATGTTTTAGGCATCTCAATACCTTGCAGACACAGCAGGCATCATGTTTTCTATTCCGGGCCTTTTTATATTTTGTAGTTTTACTTACTGTGGACAACATTAGGAAATCTCACCCTCAGCTGTTTTCCGTGTTCCTTTGTTTCCTTCTACCAGGAAACAAAGCAGTAATGTAGTTCATGCTCTTCATTCCAAATCCTCTACTTTTTTTTTTTAATGTTACTGTAGCATACCTCACTGCTGCTGCTGCTGCTAAGTCGCTTCAGTCGTGTCTGACTCTGTGCGACCCCATAGACGGCAGCCCACCGGGCTCCCCCGTCCCTGGGATTCTCCAGGCAAGAATACTGGAGTGGGTTGCCATTTCATCCTCCAATGCATGCATGCACGCTAAGTCGCTTCAGTCGTGTCTGACTCTGTGTGACCCTATGGTCAGCAGCCCACCAGGCTCCTCTGTCCACAGGATTCTCTAGGCAAGAACACTGGAGTGGGTTGCCATTTCCTCCTCCAGCATACCTCACTACCACATTTTATATCACACAGGATTTTACGTTTCGTTAGGAAGCGATTTTGCTTCTCTGTTTCTCATATCTAATCCAGTCCTTCCACCTGCGAAGATGGGACAAACCTGGATAGGTAAAGATTTGTATAAATCACAGCACCCAAATCACAGGAAAAAAATATTCTGCCCTCTTTTGTTTTGGAAGCTTACTGATACAAGTCATTGCGCTTGTGTGGAGAGGTCAGGAAATCCAGGATTTGTTCTAAAACTGTACCACTTCCCTCTCTAAGTAAAATGCTGTATTTGAAGTGAATGCCTCTGATGCCAGCACAGTGTATATTAATAGACACATTGTTGCTTTTTTAATACTTGCAGTATTATTATGATTCACAATTCATTTCAACCTAGCTGAAGGTGTACTTGTGACATTTATACTATTCACATCCCTCAAATTTATAGATGCTTATGTCCTCTCAAGCTACCATTCTCTACACTATATTGCCAAGATGGCAGGGGTCAGGGTAGGAAGTGTGATTCCAACATCTCTGCTAGAAGATACAGCTAAAATAGTTTCAACAGGAAATCATTTTGGTAAGGAGCATTTGGACAATCCTATGTACACATCTGGCTATATAAATATAATTTAATGTCTGTATTTTGACGTTTCTGTCATTAAATTTTAATAGGCAGAATTAGTGCCTTAGTTTAATTCAAAACAGAAAATCAGACATCTTATTGTTTCAGTCACATACTGAATACTCAACCTCCTCTTCTTATGTCACAGAAACAGTATTTCCCTGCTTTATCTTTCAAGTCTCATTACCTTTGACATTCTGTGATCTATCTGTGATAAGTACGCTGAGAATTACACATTTTCTCTACCTAGAACGAGTATAAATCAGAGCACTATGGGCTTGGCTAGTTTGCCTATTCTGTTAATATTTAAAAGCATTCCACAACACACAGAGAAAATATGGAATGTACCCATGCTTCCTTTCTCTCCCCAAAAGACATTGACAATTAGTATTTTATTGATTTTTCTTTTTAAGTGTGCTCGAAAATGTCCATGAACTGATTCTTTGTTCTGCCAGAAAAACACAGAGCTCGGCAAACCAGGTAAAGTAGAGCATCTATGACAACACTGTGTCACCCCAATTTGACAGATGTCCAGCTTACTTGTCTATAAAGCATGAATGCCTTGTAGAATCCATGACTGTCATGGCAAAAATAAAACTTATGTTAGTGTTTAATGGCATGTAGAACTGTCATGATGCTTCTTACCCCCACTGTCGTGGGAGATGCTTCAGACAGTACCATCATGCAGGCCTGGCGTGTCTTTCTGCACATTTTAGTTAGCAGCCCTGGGTTTGTGCTCAGTCTGATTTGTTTCACTGGTCAAAGTGGCATTTTAATTAAACAGTGTTCCAAGGCTGCATATTAATTAGACAATGAAATTAGGGTGTATTCCTACATAGAATTCAGCTCATCTATAAACAAAGGTAAATTTTAAATTTCACTTTTCCAAGTCCTTACTGTATTGATGTTCAATAGTTAGTTGTCCCTAGAGATTTTAAACAGTAGAATGTTCTTGTATATACCCAATTCATTAAATTTAAAAAGACTGCTCTGCTAGAGCAATGACATCTATTGTATGAATTCTTCCCAGAACACCCAATTGACAAATGTGTTGATAACTTGTTGCATTAGGATTATTTAAATCAGCCTTAATGAATTATACCCATGAAATGTAACATCCTATGATTCCGAGCTTTTCAAAAATCACCTGAGGCTTTAGGTAGAATAAGATATGCACATACTTCTCCTAGTAGCATGTATCATAAATTATAATGAATTAATAATTAGTGAAAATATTTGTTTAAAGGCTGGCTTTGCCTGAAGCCATCAGCTCCATGGATATTGAGACATATCCCTATAGCCTCACAACCTAGTTTCTTGCCTCCCTCAAAGCAGATAAGCAATAAATTTTCTTGAATAAAAAAAGAGGTTCATAAACGTGTTACATTATAAGAGATATATTAAGTAATACCATCAATGATAAATTGAAATTTCTCTTAATCTAATATATCCAGATCTCATCAAGAACCTTTTCAACCACAAAACCATCAAATATACTATTGAAAGCCTATCATTTTGAGGACATAAGAAAACAGCAGTCACAACAGCCATCAAAACCATAGCAAGATGTGGCTATTTATCTCAGTCATTTCTCCTAAATCTTTAAGATCTTCATTGATAAGGCAAAGTGGAGAATTAAAGCAATTTTTTAAAGTTTTTCTTTCTAATAACCTATCCAGGTCTTCATCTTGACTCCATGGAAAGTGATGGTTAAACAATTTTTAAAATTTTCGCTATTTATCAATACTTACTTTGAGTCAATAAATAAAATACAGGCACTGTGCATTATAGATGACCATGTTATGAGCTGTTTAACTGTCAGTCATTTTACCCATCTGACCGCCCCAGCTGGAGGTGCCACATTGAGAAAACTGTAGAATAGACTGACCTCTTTATGAGGGAAATAGGACAACCTAAGGAGGAAGAAGGTTTTCAGTCTCCAGCCTCCTACTCTTGATCCAACTTCTGCAAGCTTTCCCTCTTACAAGCCCATAGACTAAGATTTAGGTACTGTGCTATCTCTAATAAAGACCTTGCATCTTGAAGCAAAATCTCATTCTTGCTCCCACAAAGGCAGCAAAACTTGGATAGATTCTCCCCTGTGTGTATGTGCTTAGTCACTCAGTCGTGTCTGATTCTTTGTGACCCCATGGACTGTAGCCTGCCAGGCTCCTCTGTTCTACTGCTGCAAAAAATACCTGTTTTCATTTTCCAAATTTTTATAGGTTCCCTGCTGCAGTGACTTTACATTCTAAATGCCCAGTGTCTGTAATAGCACTGAGGCTGTTAGGATTATCTGGAATTGCAGAGTCCCAGAGTGAATGGAACCCACCTCTACAGCCTCCATAATGCCCAAAGGTCCTTTTCACAGAAGACTATGGTATTAGTTCTCTAAAGTCACTGTCAGCCTAAGACCAAGTGTCATTTGGAAAGACTTTGATCAAACCGGCCCTCTCCAGAGATCTGTGTCTTCCCCTCTGAATTATTAAATTCTAGTCTGCCCATAAGTCAGAGATTAATGTTTGCCCAGCCCCATACTCTTGAAACTTAGTTATTGCAGCTTTTTTTGATCATGACATTCCTAAACTCCAGACCCACTGGATTCCCTAATACAGAAGGTATAAGAACTGAGATAAACTAACCCCAAGACCCAGAAACCAGTATCCTAATGCTTCCTGTAAAGAAAGCATGCCAAATTGTGTGACATTATAAATACATTTGTTTACCTTCTAGGTCTTTGCACAATGAAATGTTAGTCTATAATATCTCTAAACTTTGAGTTTTTCTGAGTGATTAGCAATTTCCTATACAATTAGGTGTTGGGAGCGGCGTTAGGCATTACTGACAGAATGCAGGCATGGCCCCAACCCTCTCTCCTCATCCCTCAGGCATGGTCCTGGGATGAAGGAGTTAGGTCTTCTGATTCTGACTTGTCCTTTCCTTCCTTCAGTTGAGTTTGCTGGAAAGAATGTTAAGGTGCCTATTGTTCTTGCAAGGAGCATGAGAAAGCACAAAGCCTTCTGCAGTTCTTGTGAGGAGTATGAGAAAGCACAAAGCCTTCTGCAGTTATGCCGAGGAAATAATCCATAAAGTTAACTATTGACATTTGTTCAAGGATCTTTACAAAGAGTGTTCCAGGATGAGCACATAGGCCACAGCTTGAGGCCATGGGAAAGATTGTTATATGAGACCTGCTTGTGAGGGAAATGTTTATGGCAAAAGAAGTTTGCTGAGTTTAGGGTTTAGGAATAATTAAGAATAGTTAGAAGCTAAAAGTTTAAGGAATGTGGTAGTGTTGGCATATTTTACTATAGCTTACAGAAACTAGTAACTACTCTCGGCCCTCCTGTGCCCACGCAGCCTGCTGCTCCTTGGGCCTGGGGTAACTCCTCTCAGCCGCCACCCCTAGCCTCCTGCCCGGCCTAGCTCCTCTTGGCCGCAACCCCGGGCCCCAGCCTGGCCTAGCTCCTCCCGGCCTCCGGCCCGGCCTTGCTCCTCTCGGCCGCCGCCCCTGGCCTCCGGCCCCAGCTGCGGGCGCGGGCTAGCTCCACTTGCCGCTGCCCCTGGCCCCTGGCCCAGCCTAGCTCCTCTCGCCGCCGCCCCCGGGCCCCAGCCTGGCCTAGCTCCTCTGGGCCGCCGCCCCTGACCCCCGGCCCGGCCTAGCTCCTCTCAACCACGCTTCTGCGCAGACCGTCGCAGCTGCCTCGCTTCTACGCAGACCGTCGCAGCAGTCAGGAGGGGCTGTCGTGAGTAGATACACCTTGTCCAAGGTAAGGAGCAATGGCTGCGCTTTGCTGGAACAGCTATGAAGAAATACCCCACGTCCAAGGTAAGAAAAACCCAAGTAAGACGGTAAGCGTTGCAAGAGGGCATCAGAGGGCAGACACACTGAAACTAAAATTACAGAAAACTAGCTAATCTGATCACACGGACCACAGCCTTGTCTATCTCAATAAAACTAAGCCATGCCATGTGGGGCCACCCAAGATGAATGGGTCATGGTGGAGAGGTCTGACAGAATGTGGTCCACTGGAGAAGGGCATGGCAAACCACTTCAGTATTCTTGCCTTGAGAACCCCATGAACAGTATGAAAAGGCAAAAAGATAGGACACTGAAAGATGAACTCCCCGGGTCATTAGGTGCCCAATATGCTACTGGAGATCAGTGGGGAAATAACTCCAGAAGGAATGATGGGATGGAGCCAAAGCAAAAACAACACCCAGCTGTGGATGTGACTGGTGATAGAAGCAAAGCCTGATGCTGTAAAGAACAATATTGCATAGGAACCTGGAATGTTAGGTCCATGAATCAAAAATTGGAAGTGGTCAAACAGGAGATGGCAAGAGTGAATGTCGACATTCTAGGAATCAGCGAACTAAGATGGATTGGAATGGGTGAATTTAATTCAGATGACCATTAAAAACAACAGAATGATCTCTGTTCATTTCCAAGGCAAACCATTCAATATCACAGTAACCCAAGTCTATGCCCCGACCAGTAACGTCGAAGAAGCTAAAGTTGAACGGTTCTATGAAGACCTACAAGACCTTTTGAAACTAACACCCAAAAAAGATGTCCTTTTCATTATAGGGGACTGGAATGCAAAAGTAGGAAATCAAGAAACACCTGGCGTAACACTCAAATTTGGCCTTGGAGTACAGAATGAAGCAGGGAAAAGGTTAATAGAGTTTTACCAAGAGAACGCACTGGTCATAGCAAACACCCTCTTCCAACAACACAAGAGAAGACTCCACACATGGACATCACCAGATGGTCAACACCGAAATCAGATTGATTATGTTCTTTGCGGCCAAAGATGGAGAAGCTCTATAGGGTCAGCAAAAACAAGACCGGGAGCAGACTGTGGCTCAGATCATGAACTCCTTATTGCCAAATTCAGACTTAAATTGCAGAAAGTAGGGAAAACCACTAGTCCATTCAGGTATGACCTAAATCAAATCCCTTATGAGTATACAGTAGAAGTGACAAATAGATTTAAGGGACTAGATCTGATAGACAGAGTGCCTGATGAACTATGGACAGAAGTTCATGACATTGTACAGGAGACAGGGATCAAGACCATCCCCATGGAAAAGGAATGCAAAAAAGCAAAATGGCTGTCTGAGGAGGCCTTACAGATAGCTGGGAAGAGAAGAGAAGCGAAAAGCAAAGGAGAAAAGGAAAGATATTCCCATTTGAATGCAGATATTCCCATTTGAATTCTATTACAAAGAATAGCAAGGAGAGATAAGAAAGCCTTCCTCAGCGATCAATGCAAAGAAATAGAGGAAAACAACAGATTGGGAAAGACTAAAGATCTCTTCAGGAAAATTAGAGATACCAAAGGAACATTTCATGCAAAGATGGGATCGATAAAGGACAGAAATGGTATGGACCTAACAGAAACAGAAGATATTAAGAAGAGGTGGCAAGAATACACAGAAGAACTGTACAAAAAAGATCTTCACGACCTCAATAATCATGATGGTGTGATCACTCACCTAGAGCCATACATCCTGGAATGTGAAGTCAAGTGGGCCTTAGAAAGCATCACTACGAACAAAGCTAGTGGAGGTGATGGAATTCCAGCTGAGCTATTTCAAATCCTGAAAGATGATGCTGTGAAAGTGCTGCACTCGATATGCCAGCAAATTTGGAAAACTCAGCAGGGGCCACAGGACTGGAAAAGGTCAGTTTTCATTCCAATCCCAAAGAAAGGCAATGCCAAAGAATGCTCAAACTACTGCACAATTGCACTCATCTCACATGCTAGTAAAGTAATGCTTAAAATTCTCCAAGCCAGGCTTCAGCATTATGTGAACCGTGAACTTCCAGATGTTCAAGCTGGTTTTAGAAAAGGCAGAGGAACCAGAGATCAAATTGCCAATATCCGCTGGATCATAGAAAAAGCAAGAGCGTTCCAGAAAAACATCTATTTCTGCTTTATTGACTATGCCAAAGCCTTTGACTGTGTTTATCACAATAAACTGTGGAAAATTCTGAAAGAGATGGGAATACCAGACCATCTGACCTGTCTCTTGAGGAACCTGTATGCAGGTCAGGAAGCAACAGTTAGAACTGGACATGGAACAACAGACTGGTTCCAAATAGGAAAAGGAGTACATCAAGGTTGTATATTGTCACCCTGCTTATTTAACTTATATGCAGAGTACATCATGAGAAATTTTGGGCTGGAAGAAACACAAGCTGGAGTCAAGATTGCTGGGAGAAATATCAATAACCTCAGATATGCAGATGACACCACCCTTATGGCAGAAAGTGAAGAACTAAAGAGCCTCTTGATGAAAGTGAAAGAGGAGAATAAAAATGTTGGCTTTAAAGCTCAACGTTCAGAAAACTAAGATCATGGCATCTGGTCCCATCACTTCATAGGAAATAGACAGGGAAACAGTGTCAGACTTTATTTTTTGGGGCTCCAAAATCACTGCTGATGGTGATTGCAGCCATGAAATTAAAAGACGCTTCCTCCTTGGAAGGAAGGTTATGGCCACCTTGATAGCATATTTAAAAGCAGAGACATTACTTTGCCAGCAAAGGTCCGTCTAGTCAAGGCTATGGTTTTTCCAGTGGTCGTGTGTGGATGTGAGTGTTGGACAGTAAAGAAAGCTGAGCACTGCAGAATTTATGCTTTTGAACTGTGGTGTTGGAGAAGACTCTTGAGAGTCCCTTGGACTGCAAGGAGATACAGTCACTCCATCCTAAAGGAGATCAGTCCTGGGTGTTCATTGGAAGGACTGATGTTGAAGCTGAAACTCCAATACTTTGTCCACCTCATGCGAAGAGTTGACTCATTGGAAAAGACCCTGATGCTGGGAAGGATTGGGGGCAGGAAGAGAAGGGGATGACAGAGGATGAGATGGTTGGATGGCATCACCGACTCGATGGACATGGGTTTGGGTAAACTCCGGGAGTTGGTGATGGACAGAGAGGCCTGGCGTGCTGCAATTCATGGGGTCGCAAAGAGTCGGACACGACTGAGCGCCTGAACTGACTGATAGAGAGTAGGAATTTTAGAGATACTAATAGCTAGAAGCCTTTTTAGGAGATAATGAGCTTAGGATACTAGGAGCTAGCAGGATTTAGAAAGATAAGAAATAATCTGAGGAATGTGGTATGCAGCCAGAGAAAAACATGAGTTACAATGCAATCACAAGGACACTTAAGAGGGAACTCTGAAGGGTAACAATGATTTATGGAGCCAGTAAACCTGGGTGAGGGGTATGCAGCCCAGAGACAAACATGAGTTACAATGTAATCACAAGGACACTTAAGAGGGAACTCTGAAGGGCAACAGTGATTTATGGAGACAGTAAATCTGGGTGAGGGGAAACTGAAGATGTCAAACCTCTGACCTAATGCTTTTGTAAAAGTATAAAAGAAAACCTGATGCTTAAAATAAACATGCAATCCCACACCTTGAGTCAGAGGCTGCATCATTCTCCGCCAACACCGCTCATCCCTTCAGGCTGATTCCCTGGCTGCTGGAGCTGGACTCCAGCAATTAGGGTCATTTGCCTTTTGTTTGCTTTTAATTTGAGGGTTTTTCATGTTAAAAAAAAAAAAAAAAATAATAAAGAAACATTGACATGGATGACAAAGAACTTTTCTCAAAAATGTCTTTCTTTTTCTTATCCCTTCAGCTTTATCATCTATGCCCATCTCTTACAGTTAAACAGTTTCTTTAGTTGGTGGTTCACCTTCCCAAAAGCATGGAAATCTTTTTGTTTAGCAATAAATTCCACAAGTCACCATATATTACATTATAGAGATTTCCTTCATTAGTTTCACTGTTATATAGTACTACATCGTGGGTGTGTGTACCATGTTCATTTAACCAGTCATCTTGCTTGGATATTTAGGTTATTTTCAGAGTTTGCTAGTAAAATAATACTGCAAGAAATAACCTTCTGTGTTTGATTTTGAGCATTGTTAAAGATGAAACTTTCAAGAAATTTCTTAGAGATTGTTGAGGCAAAGGGTAAAGTATGTCTGGTTGTGTTAGTTATTGCCAAATTCCTCTCAATAGGGGTTGCACGATACTGCCCATCCACCAGTATTATAGGGGAGAGGTGCCATTCTTGCACAATCTTGCTTGAAGAATGTGTTGCCAAGCTTTTGAATTTTTGCCGATTTGATAGGTGAGAAATTGTATCTCAATATAGTGTTAATTTGTAAAAGAAAATTGGGAATCTTTTCATGTATAAAGGACATTTGTTTATACATTTTGTGAACTGTCTCTTCCTAACTCTTACACATTTTTCTATCAAGTTGATGGACACAGGTTGTTTCCATATCTTGATTATTTTAAATAGTGCTGCAATGAATATAGTGGTGCCTATAACTTTTTGAATTAATGTTTTCACTTTCTTCAGGTAAATACTCAGAAATGGAATTGCTGGAACCTGCAATAGCTCAATTTTTAGTCTCTTGAGGACTCTCCAAACTATCTCCCTTAGTGGTTGTACCAATTTACATTTTTACCAAAAATCCATGAGTTTTCACTATATATGTTACAAATATTTTCTCTCGGTTTATTATTTATCTTTTAATATTGACTATGGCGTTTTGGGTTGCACAGAGATTTTTTTTTCCTTTTGTATAGTCAGATTTGTCAAGTATACAGCCTTTACTCACACTCAATTTATAAATAACCCTTAATACTCATAGTATTTTTCTCTGAGACCACTTTTCATAAATTATATTTTTCTAAGAAATTATCCATTTAATTTAGATTTTCAATTTTTTTAGCATAGGTTTGTGCATACTTGTGTTTAGATTGCTTCCTTTTTGTCACTCTTTTACTTTGTTGTATGTGAATACTAAAGTAGTGATTATTTTGCTGAGTTTTAAAGAAACAGCACTTCAATTAGTATTACTATTTTTCCATTTTCTACTACATGAAGTTTTGTGTTTATCATTTATAGTCCTTTTTTATATTTTGTTTTGTTTTTTCCCTGGAGGGATTACTTTTTCTAGCTTCTTGAACTTGGAATTCACTTTTATTTCTGTTCTTCCATATATAAGTGTGTGTATGTATATGTGTATATATATATGTATATATATGTGTGTGTGTATATATACACACAGATTGTAAAATTTCCTCTGATCACTGTTTCTTTTCTACAGATTTTGCTACTGTTTTCACTCTTATCACTTTTAGAAATTCTGCAGTTTAAGTTTACATTTCCTCTCTGATACATGAGTGAGTTATTTAGAATTTTTTTTAAATTTCTAGGTGAAAGTTCTAGATTTTATGATTTCATTATTAATGTCTACGTTTTATTGCATTAGGGTCAAAGATTATTGTTTGTGTTATTTCTGCTTTGTAGAATTTAAGACTTTTGTAGTCTAACGTATAGACAGTAGTGGGGAATGACCCATGTGTAGTTGACAAGAATATATATTCTCTGATATTGGAGTGTAAATAGAAAAAGAGACAAGAGAACCAAAAGATTTGCCTAATTAATTTTGCTGTATTTAGCTCTTATTTATCTGTAATATTGTCAATTTTGACCTAACTTAAACTGGAGTAGTTTTAAGTATTTGTTGTTTATGTATTTCTAGTTTTGTTTGTAGCTCTTGTAATTACTACTTTATGAAGATGATTTGTATTATTTGCCATGCAGATATTGAAACTAGTGTGCTTTCATTATGAAATGTGACCTTTACTGTTATAAAATAGGATTTCTTATCCTGGTTAATGCTTTTGACTTCAATCCTGGTAGCAGGTCTGTAATCTCTGCTTCTTTTTTTTTTTTTTTTTTTCATTTTTCTGATATGTCTTTGCCCAGACCTTTCTTTATGAGCTAATTAGAAAATATGACCAAGAAAAGCAAATTGCATTCATTAGTTTTAACTCTGTCATACTGTTTTACGTTATATTTATTGACCATATCATGTTATACTGACTGTGTTTGTCTATATAGTCTTTTTTTTGGAGGGGGAGCTAATTGTTTCTTTCTTTTGGTATTTAAAACAAGTCTGTTTTTATGTTCTAATGTTTGCCTTTATACTGATATCTTTTATAAGGCCCTTGTTCTTTTGTTAGCTTTAAATGGTATTCCGTGACTCCTATCTATTACCGAAGCAATCAATGATCAGTGAGATCATTGGTCATTATCTTCTTTTTAATATTCTCTTTTTTAATTGTTTTGTTTCAATAATATCTAAATATGCAATAGTTTCATATTATTCTGATGGCTCATATGGTAAAGAATCTGCCTGCACTGCAGGATACCCAGGTTCAATCCCTTGGTTGGCAAGATCTCCTGAAGAAGGGAATGGCTACCCACTCCAGTATTCTTGCCTGGAGAATCCCCATGGACAGAGGAGCCTGGTGGGCTTCAGCCCATGGGGTCACAAAGAGTTGGACATGACTCAGTGACTAAAATATATGTATTATTCTAACATCCTTACTTCTACCTTTGTTCTACACTTAGAACCACAATTAAATATCTTAGATGATACTCTTAGTCCTTGTTCTAGTCATCTCTTGGTTGAATTGTTTGGTTTAATTAAGACAAGTAGGCATCTCTGGAAGGATTCTTGAATGAAGTATTCCTTGAGTTCTTGCATATCATAAACTCATGTGTGAGTGTGCATCTGTGTGTGTGTGCGCTTACACGTGCACACATTTTAATATTTTTGATTGGCTGGATTTAAAATCCTTGGTTCACGAATTCTTTGAGACTCTTTAAAATGCTGCTTCACTCTTGTCTAGCTATGTATATTATTCCTGAGATGTAAAACTAACTTGATTTTTTTTTATTTTAAGGAACTTATCTTTTATCCAGTTTTCCTCTATATCTGAAGTCCAATGGCTAATTGACTGAATGTTCTGGGACAGTGTTCAATATAGAGACATATGTAGTAATTTTATTTCTGGAAATTCTTCTGGATTATAGTTTTAAGTATTACTTCTATTATTTTATCCTTTATGTATTCCGATTATACATTTACTGGATTATCTTTGCCTGTCTTCTATATTAGTGACTACATTCTGATTCTTTTTACCATTTATTTTATCTTGTTTTGTTTTCTTAGCTATCACTGTGTCTTTCCTCAGTGGTCCTTATTTTATTTTGATTGACTTGATTCTCTCTTGGGCACCCAGTAATTTAATTTTAAATTCAAAGATTCTTTTTCTTACTTTGTATTCTATTGTAATCAACTATTCTTTGGTATCTTTCTGTTCTTTATCCATTTCTGGTCAGAACTTTTACATTTCTAATTCAAAATGTTGTTTTATCTTTATAATTGTTTGTTTGAAAATATCTTGAGATTTTATTACAATTTTCTCATTTCTGTTTTTGTTTATGTTTGAGGAAGGATAGTGATTTTTATTAGACATATTGCTTTGACTGTCATTTCTGATTTTGTATGGCAACTTGGGCTTCGCTGTGGCTTAGCTCGTAAAGAATCCGCCTGCAATGCAGGAGACCTGCGTGCAATCCCTGGGTTGAGAAGATGCCCTGGAGAAGGGAAAGGCTACCCACTCCAGTATTCTGGCCTGGAGAATTCCATGGACAGTCCATGGGATCACAAAGAATTGGACATGACTGAGCGACTTTCACTTTTCACTTTCATTTTTCATGACAAATTTGTAGGAATATTATATACTTTGTATGTATTTTTCTTTTTTTCCTGGACCAGCAATAATGATTTTATATAAGCAAAAATAAAAGATTTTGGTGGATTACTACATTCTTAGTTCATGAGCACCCTCTTCTGTCTATTTTGTGAAATACTAATTTTTTAGTAGATGACACCTTTCTTTTTGCAGAGATAATAGTTGGCATGTCTTACAATCTTATGATTCTTTTTTTGTTTGTTTCTGCAAACACAACTTCTACCACATTTTTTTTTCTATCATAACCAAATTTCCAAGGGCCATTTCCTCTATTGACATCATTTCCCTCTTTTTCTTAAGAAATACCTTCCTAAGACTCCATCTCTCGTTCTTCTCACTTTCAAACTCTCTTCTTTCAGTTTCCCAATAGCTGTGTTCTGATCAACAGGCCTGTTAGCATTTTCCAATTCAGAACAGGAATTTGTCTTTCTGAGGGTGATTTTGTCTGTCTTTCCATCCCTGAGCTCCTTCTCCCTCTCTTTTTTGCTGCGCTCTCCACCTGACTTTCTCATCTAGAATGAGCTCTTGAGTTGGCTCTGATGTATTAGTGTTGTGTCTCTACTTACACGTACCTTTTCAAGTTCATAGCATTTTCTTTCTCCTAATTATGTTGTGGGCTTCCCTGGTGGCTCAGAGGTAAAGAATATGCCTGCCAATACAGGAGACACAGGTTCGATCCCTGATCCAGGAAGATCCTCTGGAGAAGGAAATGGCAAACCAACCAGTATTCTTGCCTGGGAAATCCCATGATCAGAGGAGCCTGGTGGGCTACAGTCAGTGGGGTTGCAAAGAGTCAGAAACAACTTAGCAAGTGAACAACAATGATTATATTGTGGATATGGGTTCTGCATGGTTGTATTATTCTCTTACTGGATATTTATTACTTTCCAAGTGGATAGGTTAAAATTTAGATAGCAACCTTTACATTATAAGAGACCAGCATGTTTTTATAAAGAATTTTATGTGAATGGTGATCATAAATAGATAGATCAACAGATGGATTAATATAGACTTAAAGAAATTAAGATTTATAAAATTCTAATTTTCTAAATTTTCTAAATTTCATGAGAGTGACTGAACTGAAAGAAGTTAAGAGGAAACTGGATATATGTATTTTGAAGTCCTAACATATTGTTTCTAAAATCCTTCATTATGGCCAGTCCTTTCTCCAGAGCTCTAGGAAATTTTTTTTAAAAAGCTCACCTACTAGATTCATCACTTTTTCACCTTCTAGTGCAGCTTGCAAACTTGAGCCATCTATAACTCTTTCTGAATCTTTACCAGATAGAATCCTTTTTTGGGTCATGCCTTTCTGCCACCACTTCTGTCACCATCTCAAATAGGTTACTCTGCCATCTTTAAGTTAGCATTGCAAAAGTTTGCATCTATATTTGATAGTATTTTTCCATGTAGAAAAGGGACCCTAAATATCCACAACATTATTTAGCATACATTTGTTTATGTAGTATCTGTTAGGAAGAGCTTATACATTTTATTTTTAAAAAATCAGTCAGTTCAGTCACTCAGTTGTGTCCAACACTTTGTGACCCCATGGACTGCAGCATGCCAGGCTTCCCTATCCATCACCAACTCCCGGACCTTGCCCAAACTCATGTCCATCAAGTCGGTGATGCCATCCAACCATCCCATCCTCTGTCATCCCCTTCTCCTTCTGTCTTCAATCTTTCCCAGCATGAAGGTCTTTTCTAATGAATCAGTTCTTTGCGTCAGGTGGCCAAAGTATTGGAGCTTCAGCTTCAGCATCAATGCTTCCAATAAAAATTCAGGACTGATTTCCTTTAGGATTGACTGGTTGGATCTCCTTACAGTCCAAGGGACTCTCAAGAGTCTTCCCCAACACCAGAGTTCAAAAGCATTAATTCTTCAACGGTCAGCTTTCTTTATTGTTTAACTTTCACATCCATATATGACTACTGGAAAAACCATAGCCTTGACTAGATAGACCTTTGTCAGCAAAGTAATGTCTCTGCTTTTTAATATGTTGTCTAAGTCTTTTAATTTCATGGCTGCAGTCACCATCTGTATTGATTTTGGAGCCCAAAAAAAGTCTGTGACTGTTCCATTGTTTCCCCATCTATTTTCCATGAAGGGACGGGACCAGATGCCATGATCTTAGTTTTCTGAGCATTGAGTTTTAAGCCAACTTTTTCACTCTCCTCTTTCACTTTCCTCAAGAAGCTCTTTAGTTTCGCTTCACTTTCTGCCATAAGGGTGGTGTCATCTGCATATCTGAGGTTATTGATATTTTTCCTGCCAATCTTCATTCCAGCTTGTGCTTCATCCAGCTCAGCATTTTGCATAATATATATGCATATAAGGTAAGTAAGCAGGGTAATAATATACAGCCTTGACATACTCCTTTCCCAATTTAGAACCAGTCCATTTTTCCATGTCCAGTTCTAACTGTTGATCTTGACCTGAATGCAGATTTCTCAGGAGTCAAGTAAGGTGGTCTGGTATTCCCATCTCTTGAAGAATTTAACAGTTTGTTGTGATCCACACAAAGACTTTAGCATAGTCAATGAAGCAGAAGTAGATCTTTTTCTGGAACTCTCTTGCTTTTTCTATGATGCAACGGATATTGGCAATTTGATCTCTGGTTCCTCTGCCTTTTCTAAATCCAACTTGAACATCTGGAAGTTCTTGGTTCATGTACTGTTGAAGCCTCGCTTAGAGAATTTTGAGCATTAATTTGCTACCATGTGAGATGACTGCAATTGTGCGGTAGTTTGAACATTCTTTGGCATTGCCTTTCTTTGGGGTTGTAAGGAAAACTGACCTTTTCCAGTCCTGTGGCCACTGCTGAGTTTTCCAAATTTGCTGGCATATTGAGTGCAGCACTTTCACAACAACATCTTTTAGGATTTGAGATAGCTCAACTGAAATTCCATCACCTCCACTAGCTTTGTTTGTCATGATGCTTTCCAAGACTCATCCGACCTTACATTCTAGGATTTCAAGCATCAGATGAGTGAACACACCATCGTGCCTGTGCGGGTCATTAAGACCTTTTTTGTATAGTTCTTCTGTGTATTCTAGCCACCTCTTCTTGATATCTTCTGCTTCTGTTTGGTCCATACCAATTCTGTCCTTTATTGTTTATCCCATCTTTTCATGAAACATTCCCTTGGTATATCTAACTTCCTTGAAGAGCTCTCTAGTCTTTCCCATTCTATTGTTTTCCTCTGTTTCTTTGCATTGATCACTTAGGAAGGCTTTCTTATCTTTCCTTGATCTTTGAAACTCTGAATTAAGATGGCATATATTTCCTTTATTTGTTTATTTATGGATACTTATTTGGCTTATTTATGGCTTATATGGCTATTTATTTGTGTGTATTTATTTATTTATCAGATCTTAGTTGTGGTACACGGGACCTTCCTTGCTGCCTGTGGGATCTGTCCTTGTGGCACGTAGTCTCTTACTTGCATTGTGCAGTCTCCAGAGCATGTGGGATCAGTAGTTGTGGTGTAGGGGCTTTTCAGTGTGGCGGGTGGTCTCTCTAGTTGTGGCATAGGCTTAGTTAACTCACGGCATGTGGAAGCTTAGTTCCTCAACCAGGGATCCAGTCATGTCCACCATACTGGAAAGCAGATTCCACCAGGGGAATCCGAAGCTTACACATTTTGTACTAAATGTGGTAAGATACATTAATGAGTGGATTTATTTGGAATTTGTTTGTGCCATTGTATCTTTTATCAACAATCCCATGAAATTGTGGTCAGTACATTTAGCATTGATTACAATTCTTTACAATACTGGGGTAATGAAACAGTCAGGTTGAAGCCAAAAGTAGCCAAATTAAAAGTTACTATCATGAAACCACATGAAAAGATGAATTAAATGCCAGTGCTGTAAAACACAAATCAGCTAGTTCTCATTTGCACTGTAAAAATGGCTAAAAAAAAAAAAAAAAAAAAACCCTGTCCTATACTCAGCCTTACAAATGAAGATTCCCTAGCCTGTAGTTCCACAATATTAACTGGGTTGTGTGCTGTAAACATTCTCAGAGAAAGATGAAAAAGAGAACATAAAGAACCAATTTCTATTTTCACTTTTAGACTTTAAAGTTTGTGCTTTATTTGTTCATTTTCATCACTGAATGGAATAAAATTATCTGGTAGAGAGGAACAAAAAGACCTAGAAGGATACACCCTCAACTTTATATAGGGAAATGAATTTGTGATTAATGTATCATTCTTTTATGGATTTTGTTAAAAACGAGAATGTTTTCAGAATTTATGTTTATAACTATACTCCTTGGGAACAAAAGTTATGTAACTTTTCCAGGAAAACTTAGTTATATTTCCCAATTGATATACTATGTGTACGGCAAAAATCTAATAAAAATATAGAAAAAGATTTTAATATGAATATTAGCTATCACTGGAGTGTGTGGTTTTCTACATGTGGAAATTTTGTACATTTCTGTGTTCTCTTGTGATGTCATCACCCCTAAACCACAATAGCAAGAGCCTCAGTTTTCCAAAAAAGCCAAATCCAATTAAAATAATCTAGGACTGAAGGAAATAGGCCCACATTCTGGCCCTTGTTCCTGTCTCCAAAGTCTTAGTACTTAGTATGTTTTCTAAATTGGTCTACCTTCCTGGCTTTGTAAGCTGCCCACCAGGATGGGCCTTCATACAACCTTAATGAATTAGCATAACCTATGCTATGACCCTTACAAGATTCTGCCTTCCAGAAAATGAACAAAACCTGACTGCAAATTTTGAACTCATATTACTGAATTTGTATCTCTAGGATTCAAGATGCAGTAACCCTTAGATGTGAACATGGTGTTAATATTTACCTAGTTTTTCCAGTGATAGGCAATAGGAAAAAAAAAAGTGAAAAATGGCCAAATTAAAAGTTACTTTCTTGCAAAATGTCTATAAAAACTCAACATAAAATAAAAGAAGCCTACAAATACAGAAATATTACATTCTTTGTTTAAAAATTTAATGCTATCCAAATTAATTCAGTGTTATATGTATATGATTGAATATTAATAAAGTATGAATAGAATTCATCTAATCAATAGTGAGAGTTTGGTGAAATAGCTTTTTTTTTAATTTTGAAAGTATTTTAGATTTCAGAAATAGTAGAAAAAATAGTACAAAGCATTTCTGTGTACCTTTCACCTCACTTCCCCTAGTAGTAAAATCTTTTGTAAGTACAATTATTGAAGTCAGGAAATTAACATTTATATAGATAGTTCCCTGGTGGCTCAGCTGTTAAAGAATCCACCTTCAATGCAGGAGACCCCAGTTCTATTCTTAGGTCGGGAAGATCCCCTGGAAAAGGGTTAGGTTACCCACTTGAGTATTCTTGGGCTACCCTGGTGGCTCAGGTGCAAAGTGGGAGACCTGGATTGCGAAGATCCTCTGGAGGAGGGCACAGTAACCCACTCCATTATTCTTGCCTGAAGAATCCCCTGGACAGAAGAGCCTGGAAGGCTACAGTCCATGGGGCTGCAAAGAGTCATACATGACTGAGCGACTAAGCACAGACTAGTACTAATCTACACCTTATTTAGCTTTTTCTAGTTGTCTCACTAATGTCCACTTTCTGGTCCAAGACCCAATCCAGATCCTATTCTACATTTAGTCTTTGTATCTCCATAGTCTCTGTACTTTGTGATGGTACCTCAATCAGTGTTTCTATTTCATGACCTTGACATTTTTGAAGAGTATTGGCCAGTTATTTTCTAGAATGTTCCTCTATTTGAATTTGCCAAATGTGGCTCTGTATCTCCAAAAGGGAAACACTCCCCCAGCTATACCTGATTATTATATAAGTGAATTCTTGACCTGAGAACAACCATTACAGTGATATTCCAGGCTAAGTAACTTGGATTTATTTTGAATAAAATGAATTGGATTAATGAATTAGGGAGATGGTAGGGGAGGTGGTAGAGAATCAAAGTAATGAGATAGTGTTTCTTATAGCTTTTCAGTATTTGGGTCCCATTTCCATAGGGAATACTATCCTTGGATTCTACAAGTTTCCCAATGGTAGCCTGAAAAATGTTTTATTTTTTAAAATTAATTTCTATTGGAGTATAATTGCTTTGGGCTTCCCATGTGGCTCTAGTAGTAAAGAACACACCTACCTGTGCAGGAGGCATAATAGATATAAGTTCAGTCCCTGAGTTGGGAAGATACCCTGGAGGAAGGCATGCAACACGCTCTAGTATTCTTGCCTGGCTAATCCCCATGGACAGAGACTTCTGACAGGCTACAGTCCATTGGGTCACAAAGAGTCAGACATGACTGAAGTGACTTAGCACACACACATAATTGCTTTTCATTGTTGTGTTAGTTTCTGTACAGCAATGTGAGTCAGTTATGCATATACATATGTCCACTCTTTTTAGATTTCCTTCCTATTTAGGTCACCACAGAGCATTGAGAAGAGTTCCCTGTGCCCTATGGTTGGTTCTCATTAGTTACCTTGTTTATCCATAGTGGTGTATATATGTCAGTCCCAATCTCCCAATTCATCCTACTTCTTCTTTCCTGCCTTGTTAACCGTTAAATTGGTTCTCGACATTTGGGACTCTATTTCTGCTTTACAAATAAGTTCATCTCTACCATGAAATATGTTTTTTTGAGCTAACATAAAGGAGTCTCAGTTTTCTGCAATTAAAATGGATTTAACAAATAAATGATAAATAAACAAGAATTGGGAAAAGCAAGTAAATAAAAAGTATAACATGATAGCTGTGGCAAAAACCAGGCAGAACTAGATGCCTCTTTAATTTTTTATTCCGTTGTAGTTTTACAAAGCTTATATGACTGACTGCAAGTTAACCTACACATTTGCACAGACATTTGCAGAGTGGATTACTATAAGAATATCTAATCACTGAATTTTCTCCATGGTTCCACGGCCTGAAGAAAATCTCAATTACAACAGTTCTTAATGCAGCGTTAACCTTGCTGATCTCAAGTGTTTATTTTTCTCTGTTGCATAGTATATGTTATTCTTTCATTAGTGTGACCTTAATCGTCTGTAAATTTGTCAGATATTATTAGATACAGTATTCTAAATAACCCAGGGCCCAAGAGCTCCAAGCTGCATGCTTGTTTGGTAGGGCAAATAGTACAAAATTGGAAATTCTTTTTTGTCATCTGTTCCCTTAATTTTAAAAAGAAGTAGTCTTTTTAAAAAAACTAATTCAATTCCAAATAACTTACTTTTCACAATGAAAGATGATTCTTAATTTTTCATCATATAAATGTATACTTCTCAGTTAATAATCTTAAGTTATCATTATTATTGTTGTTATTATAACAATTATTACTTATTATGACTTGTCTTCTTATAAATGAAAAAAAGCTTGTAGTTTTTTTGTTAGCATTTTAGCCTAGACCTTTCTTTGCTTTTCAGAAAGAATATCTTTGTGTGCACACATATATGCACATGCATATACATATATGCATACACATATGCATTCATATATATGTACATACACACATCCACACCATTTTAAACATTGGTTGTAGATTTTTATACTCATTTTGTCATATTTACAAATGAACCAATGTATGTATTCTGTTACTTGTTTCTTGTAACATCCATCCATCAATCCTTTGCAGGCATTATAAATGAAATGAGCAACAGCTCTTTGTAACAAATTAGAGGTACAGTGTATCATTTTGTTGCAAACTGTGAGTCAAGGACCACTTAATAGTTCATCTTAAAATATAAATATTTATAGCATATAATTTTGTTTAGGAATTAATAATCTATTTTGGACATATGACATAAGCAAATAAATTATGTTATTATCTTATGAAATGCAAACTATATTTCCCCCCTAACTCCTGATGACTACTTCATGATGGAAAATGGGAAACAATACCAAGGAATTGTTCTCAGAACCTTTGGCATTGTAAATCCACAAAGATAAAGAATCAGTGAACTCTATATTTTGGGGATACATAGCTTAGAATTACTAATTTACCCCCCTCCAAAAAAAGAGCCAAAAAGGAGCCAAAGATAAAGAATAACTAAAGGAATGGTTTTATACTATAAAAGTTTTTTTTTAATTTGACTTTGAAATGCTTCCATTTGACAGCACCTTTTAGAAATAGGACTAGTATATTTAAAACTAACCATGTTAGACTTTTCCTCTAAATATTAGTAAATGTAATTGTTTTACTTATTTTTGTACACATGGGTTATATTAAACCTATTATATGTATGAATCCATGTATTCAGCCATATTAATAATAAATAGTCATAATATCAGGGCTTCCTCTAGCTCAATCGGTAAAGCATCTACCTGCGATACATGAGACCAGGGTTTGATCCCTGGATTGGGAAGTTCCTATGGAGAAGGGAATGGCAATCCTCTCCAGTACTCTTGCCTAGAGAATTCCATTGACAGAGAAGCCTGGCGTGCTACAGTACCTGGGAACACAAAGAGTCGGACCCGACTGAGCGACTAACGCACGCAAGCACGCATTCATAATATCAATTGTCCTCTGTATATTCTTTCACTTTGGTTGCTTATAAAAGGCACTCAGTAGATATCTGTCAAATGGATTTTTCTTTTTAATAGCCAAATTCTCCGGTAGCTTAGGGAATTTGGTAAAAACTATCTGGAGAGTTATTCTCATTAGTCTATATTAATCCATTACTAATCCAAGAATTATTAAGCCAGGTCATAGCCTAGATTTTATATAGTTTAAAAAAATACTTGGAAAATATCTTTAGTATTTAAGGGAGGCTCCAATAATAGAAACCATAAAGGAAATCACTGAGAAT
The DNA here is from genome assembly GCA_024291935.2 of Okapia johnstoni. Lineage (NCBI taxonomy): Eukaryota > Metazoa > Chordata > Mammalia > Artiodactyla > Giraffidae > Okapia > Okapia johnstoni. The sequence goes on along the minus strand of CM044312.1, from coordinate 70,498,572 downwards.
TTACCTAATAAAATTTTTAAAAAACATGTGTTAAAGAGACTGTCCAACAAAATTAAACTCTTAAAAACATGTATGCAGGGGATTTCCCTGGTAGTACAGTGGTTAGGAATCCGTCTGCCAACGCAGGGGACACGGGTTCGATCCCTGGGCCAGGAAGATCCCACATGCCAGGGAGCAGCTAAGCCCGTGAGCCACAATTACCGAAGCCCACATGCCTAGAGCCCCTGCTCTGCAACAAGAGAAGCCATCTCAGTGAGAAGCCCTCACACCACAAGGAAGACCCAGCTCAACTAAAAAAATGAATAAATAAATATTAAAAAAAAAAAACCATGTAGGCAACATGTGATAAAGGATTGTTACTTTTCATAAATTTTAAAAAAACTTATGAATTGATTTATAAAAGCAAGAAATGTACAAAAGGAAAAAAATGTCCAAGAATGAAGAAATAAAAATTAATACAACTATGAACTGCTATTTAAAAACAATTTGGTTGATTTTTAAATAATAATGTATAATATTTTATCTGCATATCCAGATTTCAAAAGTTCTAATATTTGCCTTTTATAAACTCATTTGGCGGCAAAACCCAACCTGATCTGGGCATGCTGGCAGCAAACTAGTGGTAACTGACTTGAAAGGGTCCTTTTCTGTGCCTCTTAGTGAGAATCACATGATTTGGGCTGCCTGAATATTCATGGCTTTAAAATTTTTTAAGTGCTTTCTCAGACTCTGCTTGGGTTGTTATAGAATAGAAGGCATTTGCATCATGTTATCCTTCTAAAATCAGAAAAATTATGAATTTCAAAACCCCTCTGTCCAAAAATTTTTGGATGAGGAATTGTGGACCTGTATTTACTTTGATAGTACAGAGAACCAAAGTCACTCACAAATTCCCAATGAAGTCTTAAATTGGTTTCTTTAGTGAATGTGATAGTAAAATGTGAACATAGATATAGAGATTTATCAAAAGCCATAAAAGTGTGCATGCCCTTTAACCTGAAATTTCTCCTCTAGGAATTTATCATGGCTAAGTTATTGGGAAAATGATGAAAGACTTAGGCTTTACTAAGTCCAACACAGGTGACATATAACTGAAAAGTCCCAAATGTTCAATGACAGAAGGCTGGTGGGATTACACAAGGCTCTAACCACACCTCACACAACAACTGTGCCACTTTCAAGGTGATATTGTGCAGTAACACTCATTCATGTTGAGGATGCCCTCGATACTTTGTTAGGTAGAAATGCCAGGCTGTAAAAATAATATGACTATATGATCTAATTTCTCTAAAATTTATTTGTCTCTGGATGGCGGAATTGCAGGTGATTCTAATTTTTGTTTTTATAACTGTGCTTGTCTATGAAGAAAATGTGTTACTACTTATAATAATAAAACTTTTAAGTGTCATTTAAACATATTATTAAGAGTTTGTCAATACATCTTACTTAGTTTCAAGTTTTATGTTTATTATTAATATGTGTGAGGAAAATATAATATTCTTCATGTTTATAGGAATTAATTATAATGACTTGGTATATTTCAAAACAGTATCATAACACATAGCCTAGTTTTCAAATAGCATGTTTTTCCTTAAAGAAACCTGTATTATATTGTTGATATTTTAATGTGTATTATTAAAATTTGCTGTGGAGAATTGAAAATATAAACCATATTGTCAAGGAAAGCATGTTTAGAATTTTAGACTTTATACAAAAATACACCCAGAGAGTTTATTGGCAGCATTCAAATTCTGACCCATGGAGAGAGAAAATAGTAAGCTAACCATCTCAAATAGTGGGATATCAATTAAGAATGTGTAATGTCTTTGTTTCAGTCATCAGAAACAATTTGCTATTTTCAGAAATATATTTTGAAATTATGATCTTTATCCTGAAATGCTCCTTTTAACAATACAAATAAATGAGAAAGCTGTGTGCTCTTTCAGGAAAGTGATTTGCCTTCTGCATTGCCTTGAGTGATGATAACATGATGACGTGCCATTCTACTGCTTGGCATGAGATAAACAGCTAGACCCAGCAGTATATCTGCAGAGAAGAGAGTTCTGTGCTTTAAGTGCTAATTTCAAGTCAGTGCTTCTTATAGTTCCTACAATATGCATTTGAAATTTGGTGCTGACTCTGAATACTTTATTCCACTTTGTTAGACTATTTCTGCAATAAATGTATAATTAAATTATATTACTTACTAAAAATAGTGTTATCTGTTACTTATTTACTGAAAGAAACAACTCTTTATTTTTCAGAGCTTCCATATGGCTGGGAAAAAATCGATGATCCCATATATGGCACTTATTATGTTGAGTAAGTCTCTAAGTTTGATACTAACTTGTTATTAACGTGTTGTGAAATTGTGTTAGTATTCCATTTATGGTGCATGTGTGGCTAGCAGTCCTTTTATTCCCCTTTCATCTTACTTTGAAGTACCCACAAAGACTCGAGCAGCACTAGCTAGCTGTCTCTTGCCTCTCCAGCTGGCTAAATTGTCATACTTTCCCTTTGGCTCATGATTCTAAAACACCAATTGGAAAAGTGTGTTTCACACTGTCTTCTAAATGAGTGATAATTAAAGATATCAAAGTAAATGCCGTTCATTTTGCAATCAGAATGTTGGGAGCTGACTAGTTGTACAATAGAGAGATTCTATTAGACCAGATTTCAAAGTCAGTTAAATGAAGCAACCATATTTTTCAGTTGAGGGATGACATAAAATTTAGATTTCTTTGTCTTTTAAGGCTTCATTTTAAATCAGGAGGGTTTTTCTATAAATTGGACTTTTATCTATTGGAGGTTGCAGCATAATGAGTTACCCCTCTCTGCATCCTTTTATTCAAGATAAAGACCCTATTAAGGATTCAATTATATACACATCTTTCCTTAGGAAAGTCAAGAAATATTCAATAATTTTCAAAAGTTAAGTACATGAGTTACTTTTCCAGAACCCCTTTTCTGATAGACAATTTTTTTACCTATTACATCATGTTGTTAATGGTATTTGGGTAAATAACAAAACCTGCATACCCTAGAAACACAGAGGCTGAAACACTAAAGATGTTCTCCCTCTCCATCAAGATCTAACTCTGTTTTCTCCAATCATATTCTGTTTAACAATAACAGTCTAGATGGTAAAGGGTTACAGACTAATAACATTACTGCTAAATTGTTTTTATAGCAATAGTCAAACTGTTACTGAGCTTTTACTAAGTGTCAAGCCCTTCTCTCCACTGGGGAGGTGCTGATGAGGACAACCTGTGTGCTCACGCCCTTGAGCGTCTCCTTCATGAACGCTTCTCTTGAACCATCATCTGAACTGAATTTTGGCACCACAGTCAGTCATTGCCAGTGAAGGTGAATTTACTTCATTTGCCGAATGCAGTTTTCTAACATAGTATCTAAAGTCATGTAGACACTCAATAGATGCAAAAATTAAGATAAATACTTGGAAGTATCACTAATTGCAAAAATAAAGGGAAATCACTTTTAGATAGTTCTAAGGCTTCTAGTCCCATTGCATTGCTCATCAATTAAAATACATATATATTTTAATAATACTATAGCTGCAACTCCTGGTTAATTTGGTCAGTGTTAAAGATTTTCAATAGTTTTTAATTCAGTTTAGTCGCTCAGTCGTGTCCGACTCTTTGCGACCCCATGGACTGCAGCATGCCAATAAGTGTTTTCTTGTCTTAATTGTTGAATCAGACTATCCCTTGCTTAAACCTGTTACATCTGAAATTCAAGGTAGTTCAATGGAAGGAAAGAGAACAGAAGTATGTGACACACCAGATCTCATCTGTAATACACTTCCTTACATAATTTATCAAACAAGAACCCTTTCCTAAGTTTAGATATTGGGAAACTCCATAAAAAGCCATATAGCAAATATTTTAGGGGGCCAAATGGCATCTGTCACAGCTGTTCAATTCTGCTGTTGTTGAAAACAACCATAGATGACACTTCAAATGAATGGGTGTCACTATGTTTCAATAAAACTTTATTAGCAAAAATAGAAGGCTGGACAAACTTGGCCTGGGGGACATGATTTTCTGACCCTTTCCCTGTTTGAAATCTTCCAATTCTTCCATGCCCTCAACTGCTTTCAAGCTGATTTCCAATGTGCAAAACAGTATTTTACTGAAACCTTCCTTCTCTGCTTAAATATCTATCAAAGAGGTGAGAGACTCACACATCAGAAAGCAATGCTTCCTACCTTCTTGATCATTGAGGTGTCTGTTCTTTTGCTGCTGGTAGTTAATTATTGAATTGGACATTAGCTATAACCCTAAAAGGAAATGGTTCTCAGTATCATTGCACTTCATATGGTTTATTTTGTATTTGTTTTTGCTTAAACTACGTTTCTTTCCATAGGCTTTCCTGGTAGCTCAGCTGGTAAAGAATCCGCCTGCAATGCAGGAGACCCCAGTTCGATTCCTGGGTTGGGAAGATCCCCTGGAGAAGGGATAGGCTACCCACTCCAGTATTCTTGGGTTTCCCTGGTGGCTCAGACGGTAAAGAATCTGCTTGCAATGTGGGAGACCTGAGTTTGATCCTTGGGTTGGGATGATCCCCTGGAGGAGGGCATGGCAACCACTCATTATTCTTGCCTGGAGAATCCCTATGGACAGAGGAGCCTAGTGGGCTACTGTCCATGGGGTCACAAAGAATCAGATACGACTAAGCCACTAAGCACAGCACAGCACATTTCTTTCTGCATTTCTCCATTTCATTTTTCATGTATAATCACCAAAGTCAGAAAATTATTCATAATTTAGTCAGTTATATCTTATGTAATTAGATCAGACTAACATTTAATACGTTTAGAATTCAAGTGATTGTGAGGTCTTAGATACAGTCGTCATCATTGTTGTTTAGTCGCTAAGTCATGTCCAGCTCTTTTGTGACCCTATGGACTGTAGCCTGCCAGGCTCCTCTGTCCATGGGATTCTTCAGGCAAGAATATTGGAGTGGGATTTCCTTCTCCAGGGGATCTTCCCGACCCAGGGATCGAACCCACATCTCCTGCATTGGCAGACAAATTCTTTTCCACTGAGCTACCAGGGAAGCCTCTAGATACAATCATAGTGAGTCTAATAGTTTAACTTCCTTCAGGTTGCATCCAATTCTACTACTTATCATGGCTTTTTCCCCATTACATGATTCCATAGGTATACCAATACCAAAAATTAGGCATGTGTGTATGTGTATCAGACCAATCAAAAAAATTGAGACAGATAATTCAGACCTCCAGATAATTTTAAGTAGAACTGTATGCAAATATTTCTTAGAAATGTCTTTTGGAAAAAAGTCATCAAAATAATTGAAATACCTCAACTTGTAAACATTGTGTGTTTACATAATATAGTGGGTTCTCTGGAGAGCTATCATTTTTGGTATTTAATTGCATACCCCGTTACACAATTAGAGGTCTGGTTACAAAATATGGAAAACATTCCATCCTCTCCGCAAGTGGTAAAAAAGCCTATGCAAGGACTCTAGAAGTCTAACTCAGCAGTCAGTTACTCTTCAGACAGACCAACAATTAGGAGGAGAAGTTGCAGAGCAGACATCAGCAGTGAATGTCAGATTTAAAGAAGTCTTGTGACTCTGGCACAGTTGCACAAACACTCATTCATGCCAGCCACAGATAAGCCAGTAGTACTCCAGAAGTCAACAGCAGGAAAGTGTTTATACAACTTGACAGTGGAAAACCTGGGCTGAATAAATTTTGACCGCTATTGATAACTTTAACTTACTGTGTCATAATTCTGTCCTGGGCAAATCCAGTTTTAAGATTACAGGTTTAATATAGTTTAAACTCAGAAAAAAATTATCATCATTATCATGTAAGTATCATAGCATCATGCCATCTGGTCCTATCACATCATGGCAGATGGGAAAAAATGGAAACAGTGAAACACTTTATTTTCTTGGGCTCCAGAATCACTATGGAGTGACTGCAGCCATGAAATTAAAAGACACCTTGGAAGAAAAGCTATGACAAACCTAGACAGCATATTCTAACCAGAGACATCATTTTGCCAACAAACGTCTGTATAGCCAGCTATGGTTTTTCCAGTAGTCATGTAGGGATGTGAGAGTTGTACCATAAAGAAGGCTGAGCACCAAAGAATTGATGCTTTTGAACTGTGGTGTTGGAGAAGACTCTTGAGAGTCCCTTGGACTGCAAGGAGATCCAACCAGTCAATCCTAAACGAATTCAACCTGAATGTTCATTGGAAGGACTGATGCTGAAGCTGAAGCTCCAATACTTTGGCCACCTGATGCAAAGAGCTGACTCATTGGAAAAGACCCTGATGGTGGGAAAGATTGAAGGCAGGAGAAGAAAGAGATAACAGCGGGTGAGATGGTTGGATGGCATCATTGACTCAACAGACATGAGTTTGAGCAAGCTCTGGGAGATAGTGAAAGACAGGGAAGCCTGGCTTACTGCAGTCCATAGGGTGGCAAAGAGTCGGACATGTCTGAGCAATTGAACAACAATAGTATAATGAGGTAAATTGTCTTAAATTGACATATGGGGAAACTCTGGCTGAAGAAGTTCAGTAACTTACCCAGCATCACATTATTGATAGGAATGGGCCCAGGCACTGTGACTGTAGAGCCCAGAGTCCAAACTCTTGCTCAAAACTCATCCCATAAATGTAGTGTCCATAATCCTCATGTGATGGTCTGAACAAGCTTCTGCAACTCATCACTGGAGAGGAATAGAGGGTCCCCAGAGAACATCTCCTCCCTGGCTCCCCTCTATTGGTATTACAGGAGGGTGACAGACAGTGGTGGTCATGTTGCACACGGCCCCATCAGGCTGACTGCTGACTCATTCTGAGCCACCAACTCCATCACCCATGGCTGGAGAGTGGTCCCGGACACTGGCCCCCGAGAGCAAGACTGGCAAGTCCTGAGCAAAGAGGATTCCTTGTTGTGACGGCCCCAGCGTAGAGATGTTGGCCCTCATTTGGAGCTACAGAAGCAGCCAAACAGCTCTGTATTTTGGAGAACAGTGAGGCGCACTCAGCATCTTTTCTTACTTCATCTGCAGACAGGGCAGACAGACCACATTTCTGCTCAGTTTAGCCACAGAAAGAGGTCAGCCCTATTTTTCTTGACATTAAATCCATGATAGTACAGGACTTATCAATGTATTAAAAAGTCCTAAAGTTGCTAACTAGAAACGTTAACTGTCACTGTTCATAAAGAAAGGGAACTTTGTAATGAAAAAAGTACAAAATGTAGAGTCGAACAGCTGTGACTTTTGTACAAATGTGATTTTTTTTTCTCCTCTTTTGTGAAATTATGTCTGCTGGGTGCATTTTGGTTTCAATGACAGTTACACAATTTGCTTAACTAGCTCGCCCAGAAGATACAATTTCCTGGAACAGTTTTCATGCAAAGCTGCCTTCTCTGGCACAGATGGAGAAGCAAACCATACAACTACAGTTAAGATAATAGTGGAGACTGACAGATGTGATTTTCATGTAAAGGTTTTACAAGTTTTCATGTGATGTCACACATCTGCTACTATGAAATGTTACTTGTGTGCAGTTCCAGAATGTATGAAAGATACTGTATAATATCTCCAATATAACATTGAATGTGAAAGGAGAATTGCATTCATTTCATGGTTAATGATGAGTATTTGTCATGATGTAGCAAGTTGCAAAGTGGTTACAGGGGATTTTTAACTCAACAGCATTATCTTAACAATGTTTTTCTCCTTCATGCCTTTGAGTAGTTCTCTAAATATTCCAAGAAAACACTTTCTAACTTCAGAATTTTTGAAAAGTCAGCATATATGTAAAACATGTCCAATTAGAAATCAACACAAAAGTATATCCTTTTAAAATCTTGCCTCTTTTTAGAGAATGTTTTTCCTGTATTGAAAGCTAACTTTTTCAAACTTTCAATTTTTTTTTTCAATCTTCAAAAGTTAGCACACTGTTCTCATGCTTTTAAACAGCTATTTAAAAAAGAATCCTTTCACCAGCTTAACAAACTTGTGTAATAGAAGATGTTAAACTGAAATGCACTGTCGATGAAGTTGCTCAGTTACATTCTAAAGGGAGCTCTAAATCTTGTCAGTAGCATTTGGTCATATCAGTTATCACTTAGTGGCCAAGAACATGGGCAGCAGCATTTCACAGTATACCAGCGCTGCAAGTTCCTGGTTTTGAGATCTTAAGTAGACAGATTGTGGAGAAGGAAGAAGGGGAGGAGGATGGGGATCAAAAAGGAGAGAGGGAAAAGGAGAGGAAGAAATTCTATTATGCATCTACTACATGCCAGTCAGTATTCTAAGTACTATACATATTACTAACTCATTTAATAAAAAAAAAAAAAAAACTGTGAAGTCTATGTTACTATCCCCATTTATAAATAATGAAATATAAAATAAAGATAAAAAGATAAGAATAACAGAGATATAGCTATTTCTATAAGTACTAAATAATAAACCTGGAATTTGAATCTAGGCAGTCTCATTACACAGCTGGTGAAAGTGAAAATGTTCATTGCTCAGTCATATCTGACTTTTTGTGACCCCATGGAATGTACTGTCTATGGAATTCTCCAGGCAAGAATACTGGAGTGGGTTGCCATTTTCTTCTCCAGGGGATCTTCCCGACCCAGGGATCTGACCTGGGTTTCCTGCACTGCAGGCAGATGCTTCATCATCTGAGCCACTAGGGAAGCCTTAGCAAGTAACACAGGTATGTAGGAAGTGCTAACCAAATGTTAATTATATTTTATCTAATGTATCCCAATGACATAGCTAAGGACTCTCCTTTTGGAATTACCTGCTTTTTCAGTTCTTTCTTGATACACTAGCAGTGTTGGTCACTCATTCATGTCTGACTCTTTGTGACCCATGGACTGTAGCCCGGCAGGCTCTATCTGTCCATGGAATTCTCCAGGCAAGAATACTGAAGTGGGTAGCCATTCCCTTCTCCAGGGGATCGTCCCAACCCAGGTATAGAACCCAGGTCGTTTGCATTGCAAGCAGATTTTTTACTGTCTGAGCTACCAGGGAAGCCTTTCATGATACAATGCGCCCCCAAAAGTGGCTAATTCTAAGGATGATTATTTGATTTGTAAGAAACATATAACTTAATCTCATGTATAGAGTGTGCCACATTCAATAAAAAATACCATATCTGGTATTTTTTCCATAAGCCCACTGAAAATGATGAAGCAAGGACTGCAGAGTGTGATATTTCTGTGTCTTCCAGAGGGGCTGAGGTTTCAGGGTAATTTCCAAAGAAAATATGTGTGATGAAAGAATTTATTTAATAACACAGTGATGTTTAAGATACTATTTTAACTTTCAACTACTTTCACATCTCTTGTCCCAGAGAATGAGGGAAGCAAATTTCTGAGGAGTTAAGTGAGTTCTCAGTGACCAGACTACTAGTAAGGCTGAAGCTATCTGATGCATGGAGAGCTAAGAAAGATCTTTCAATAGACTAGCTATGGTTTGCATTAATGTTAACTTGATAATTTATAAAATGTTTCTCATGTTTATTCAGTTCAGTTCAGTTCAGTCGCTCAGTCGTGTCCGACTCTTTGCGACCCCATGAATCGCAGCACGCCAGGCCTCCCTGTCCATCACCAACACCCAGAGTTTACCCAAACTCGTGTCCATGGAGTCAGTGATGCCATCCAGCCATCTCATCCCTTGTCGTTCCCTTCTCCTCCTGCCCCCAATCCTTCCCAGCATGAGGGTCTTCACCAATGAGTAAACTCTGCATGAGGTGGCCAAAGTATTGGAGTTTCAGCTTCAACATCAGTCCTTCCAATGAACACCCAGGACTGATCTCCTTTAGGATGGACTGGTTGGATCTCCTTGCGGCCCAAGGGACTCTCAAGAGTCTTCTCCAACACCACAGTTCAAAAGCATCAATTCTTCGGCGCTCAGCTTTCTTCACCATCCAACTCTCACATCCATACATGACTACTAGAAAAAGCATAGCCTTGACTAGACAGACCTTTGTTGGCAAAATAATGTCTCTGCTTTTTAATTTACTGTCTAGGTTGGTCATAACCTTCCTTCCAAGGAGTAAGCGTCTTTTAATTCCATGGCTGCAATCACCATCTGCAGTGATTTTGGAGCCCAAAAAAATAAAGTCCGACACTGTTTCTCCATCTATTTCCCATGAAGTGATGGGACCAGATGCCATGATCTTAATTTTCTGAATGTTGAGCTTGAAGCCAACTTTTTCACTCTCCTCTTTCACTTTCATCAAGAGGCTCTTTAGTTCTTCCTCACTTTCTGCCATAAGGGTGGTGTCATCTGCATATCTGAGGTTATTGACGTTTCTCCTGGCAATCTTGATTCCAGCTTGTGCTTATTCCAGCCCAGCGTTTCTCATGATGTACTCTGCATATAAGTTAAATAAGCAGGGTGACAACATACAGCCTTGATGTACTCCTTTTCCTATTTGGAACCAGTCTGTTGTTCCATGTCCAGTTCTAACTGTTGCTTCCTTACCTGCATACAGGTTTCTCAAGAGACAGGTCAGATGGTCTGGTATGCCCATCTCTTTCAGAATTTTCCACAGTTTATTGTGATCCACACAGTCAAAAGCTTTGGCATAGTCAACAAAGCAGAAATAGATGTTTTTCTGGAACTCTCTTGCTTTTTTGATGATCCAGCAGATGTTGGCAATTTGATCTCTGGTTCCTCTGCCTTTTCTAAAACCAGCTTGAACATCTGGAAGTTCACGGTTCACGTATTGCTGAACCCTGGCTTTGAGAATTTTGAACATTACTAGCATGTGAGATGAGTGCATTTGTTCAGTAGTTTGAGCATTCTTTGACATTGCCTTTCTTTGGGATTGGAATAAAAACTGTCCTTTTCCAGTCCTGTGGCCACTGCTGAGTTTTCCAAATTTGCTGGCATATCGAGTGCAGCGCTCTCATAGCATCATCTTTCAGAATTTGAAATAGCTCAACTAGAATTCCATCACCTCCACTAGCTTTATTCGTAGTGATGCTTTCTAATGCCCACTTGACTTCACGTTCCAGAATGTCTGGCTGTAGGTGAGTGATCACACCATCATGATTATCTGAGTCATGAAGATCTTTTTTGTACAGTTCTGTGTATTCTTGCCACCTCTTCTTAATATCTTCTGCTTCTGTTAAGTCCATACCATTTCTATCCTTTATTGAGCCCATCTTTGCATGAAATGTTCCCTTGGTATCTCTAATTTTCTTAAAGAGATGTCTGGTCTTTCCCATTCTGTTCTTTTCCTCTATTTTTTTGTATTGATTGCTGAGGAAGGTTTTCTTTCTTTTTTTATTTTAATTAGTTTATCTGTTTTTTAACTTTACAATATTGTATTGGTTGTGTCATACATTGACATGAATCCACCATGGATGTACCTGTGTTCCCCTTCCAGAAGCCCCCTCCCACGTCCCTCCCCATCCCATTCCTCTGGGTCATCCTGGTGCACCAGCCCCAAGCACCCTGTATCATGCATCGAACCTGGACTGGCAATTCGTTGAACATATGATAATTACATGCTTCAGTGCCATTCTCCCATATCATCCCGCCCTCGCCCTCTCCCATAGAGTCCAAAAGACTATATACATCTGTGTGTCTTTTGCTGTCTCGCATACAGGATTATCTTAACCAACTTTCTAAATTCCACATATATGCGTTAGTATACTGTGTTGGTGTTTTTCTTTCTGGCTTACTTCACTCTGTATAATAGGCTCCAGTTTCATCCACCTCATTAGAACTGATTTGAATGTATTCTTTTTAATGGCTGTGTAATATTCCATTGTGTATATGTACCACAGCTTCCTTATCCATTTGTCTCTTGATGGACATCTAGGTTGCTTCCATGTCCTGGCTATTATAAACAGTGCTGTGATGAGCATTGGGGTACACGTGTCTCTTTCAATTCTGGTTTCCTCAGTGTCTATGCCCAGCAGTGGAATTGCTGGGTAATATGGCTGAGGAAGGATTTCTTATCTCTCCTTGCTACTCTTTGGAACTCTGCATTCAAATGGGAATAAATTTTCTTTTCTCCTTTGCTTTTTGCTTCTCGTCTTTTCACAGCTATCTGTAAGGCCTCCTCAGACAGCCATTTTGCTTTTTTGCATTTCTTTTCCATGGGGATGCTCTTGATCCCTGTCCCCTGTACAGTGTCACGAACCTCCATCCATAGTTCATCAGGCACTCTGTCTATCAGGTCTAGTCCCTTAAATCTATTTCTCACTTCCACTGTATAATTATAAGGGATTTGATTTAGGTTATAGATGAATGGTCTAGTGGTTTTCCCTACTTTCTGCAATTTAAGTCTGAATTTGGCAATAAGGAGTTCATGATCTGATCCACAGTTAGCTCCCGGTCTTGTTTTTGCTGACTGTATAGAGCTTCTCCATCTTTGGCTGCAAAGAATATAATCAATCTGATTTCGGTGTTGACCATCTGGTGATGTCCATGTGTAGAGTCTTCTCTTGTGTTGTTGGAAGAGGGTGTTTCCTATGACCGGTGCATTCTCTTGGCAAAACTCTATTAGCCTTTTCCCTGTTTCACTCTACTCCAAGACCAAATTTGCCTGTTACTCCAAGTGTTTCTTAACTTCCTACTTTTGCATTCCAGTCCCCTATAATGAAAAGGACATCTTTTTTGGGTGTTAGTTCTAAAAGGTCCTGTAGGTCTTCATAGAACCGTTCAACTTCAGCTTCTTCAGCATTACTGGTTGGGGCATAGGCTTGGATTACCATGGTATTGAATGGTTTGCCTTGGAAACGAACAGAGATCATTCTGTCGTTTTTGAGACTGCATCCAAGTACTGCATTTTGGTCTCTTTTGTTGACCATTATGGCTACTTCATTTCTTCTAAGGGATTCCTGCCCACAGTAGTAGATATAATGGTCATCTGAGTTAAATTCACCCATTCCAGTCCGTTTAGTTCTCTGATTCCTAGAATGTCGATGTTCACTCTTGCCATCTCCTTAAATCAATTAACTTCACAGTTCAATGAAGGGAATTAGAATATTAAAATAAACATAAGATATTCTATTTCTAACCAAACTATAGTCAGTTCTTTTTTACTAAGTTATTACATTTTTACCTCCTTCTGGCTGATCCAGGTCAACTTCATAGTATGTGGCATCACTCCTTTCTGCCTGGAGAAGACAAGCATCAAACCTTATCGTGAAGGGTCTCTTAGGTTCACATACATGTTCTTTACACTATGTTAGCATTTCTGATAGTTTATCACTGATAGTTCTTACTTACCACTTTGTACTACTTACTCATACTATGTAAATTTCAGCTGGCTATCGATCTACTTTGTTAACACTGCATTTCAACCACAGATTGGTGGAAAAAGTTATGCTTCCTTCTGCTCTTTTTGGCAAAGTCTGTCAAATACTTTTAAACTATGATTCTTTCAAATCAAAATGAAGTCTCATGTCCAATCTCCCTTCTTACTATTATCATCCAGTCAAGACCTGGGTATATGCCCCTCATCAACCCTTTTTATGAAGTTAGAGATAATTTTTCATGCTGGAAGGTATTTCCCCATTACTGATTCATTTTAATACAACCAAAATTAATTTGGTATTCCAGTTGCCTTTTCTTTTCCTAAATGTATTTTACCTGAAGGAAGGAAAACTCAACCTATAATTGGATGTATTTTTGTTAGCAACTTTTTAAGCTGGTAAACTGCCTTATTTTAGCAAATATTCTGGTTCAAAATTTAAAAAATGCCTTAGGCACATAGAAGTTAAAATAGATTTAATTGCAAGTGTACTTTTACAAATAACAATGACTTAATCACTTTGATAGCAGTTATTTTTTTGTTTTTACAATTCTAATGGATCACTTTTTGTTTTTAAGTCAGTAATAAAGGACAAAATAATTATTATTCCAGCATCATCTTTTCTTTTCTTTTCTTTGAGAATGTTAGAGAATAATGTAATGTATGTAATGAAAACATGAATGTAATGCAAACAGTTTGTTTGTCTTGAACCATTTTTACATGATCTAGTGAATTAAATTAGGCTCTCATTTAGACACTCCTGGAGAGGTTGAGCACAGCAGGTAGCACACAGTAGGTGAACTGAGTGGTAGAAGCAGCAATATCCCTGAGCCCTTATTATCCCAAGGAGAGATGACAAAAATGGTCATAACTGGAAACACCATTGCATGCTCCCAAGGAAGGACCATGCTCTCTTCTTCTACTCCATCTTTTCTATAGGACCATGAGAACTGGAGAATGGCCATGTGAAGGAAGGGAGGACAGTCTGCAATGGGGCAGTGCTGCTCAAGGGAATTTCAGGCAACCTTTTGAGAGGAGTGTAAGCAGGTGGATATGGGCAGTGCTGTTTCTTCAGTCAGAGGTCCTAGGGTATTGTGAGATGTGCTATCTCTCCTGATGGAGGAGGGATCACCTATTTCTATTCTGTGTAGGTCATTTCTAGGCCAGACCCAGAGAAAACTGCCACCATCTCCCACTGGATAGTTCTGTTTGGCTCTTGCCAAGGTAATGTTATAATAACAAGTAAATTATTGTCATCAGTCCATAATTTGTGAAATAGTTAAGTGAAAGAGGAGAGTGAAAAAGTTGGCTTAAAGCTCAACATTCAGAAAACTAAGATCATGGCATCTGGTCCCATCACTTCATGGCAAATAGATGGGGAAACAGTGAAAACAATGTCAGACTTTATTGTTTTGGGCTCCAAAATCACTGCAGATGGTGACTGCAGCCATGAAATTAAAAGATGCTTACTTGGAAGGAAAGTTATGACCAACCTAGATAGCATATTAAAAAGCAGAGACATTACTTTTCCAACAAAGGTCCATCTAGTCCAGGCTGTGGTTTTTCCAGTGGTCATGTACGGATGTGAGAGTTGGACTGTGAAGAAGGCTGAGCGCCGCAGAATTGATGCTTTTGAACTGTGGTGTTGGAGAAGACTCTTGAGAGTCCCTTGGACTGCAAGGAGATCCAACCAGTCCATCCTAAAGGAGATCAGTCCTGGGTGTTCATTGGAAGGACTGATGTTGAAGCTGAAACTCCAATACTTTGGCCACTTCATGCGAAGAGTTGACTCATTGGAAAAGACCCTGATGCTGGGAAGGATTGGGGACAGGAGGAGAAGGGGACGACAGGGGATGAGATGGCTGGATGGCATCACCGACTCCATGGACATGAGTTTGGGTAAACTCCAGGAGTTGGTGATGGACAGGAAGGCCTGGCGTGCTTTGATTCATGGGGTTGCAAAGAGTCGGACACGACTGAGCGACTGAACTGAACTGAACTGAACTAGTTTATATAGTTTATTAATCTCTGTCTGGATTAAATATATTAGGTTTCTTGTGAAGGAACTACAAATTGTCTCATGCTACCAGTCTTTATCACCACATACTTTGGAGCCATATCTCAGACTAAGTTCTGAAGTTAGCACATGAAGTAACAAATTGGATAGGGTCAGAATTATCCTAAAAATCCCTCAGCATCATGTCATGTTGGAGACTAGCATACTGAAACAACATTGCTGTTTTTTCCTTTAGTGTTGGAAAAGAATTCTCTCTGGAATTAAACCGGTTGGCTGGCATTTAGGTCTTTTAGATCTTTAATGGATACAAAACTAGAATCACATTCAGCTCAGAGAGAGGCTGTCAGACAGATGAAGAAATTTAGTGAAACAGAAGAAGCGGTAGATTGATGTCATTTATGTACCTTGTTATGAATATAACCAAAGACAGTCACCCGTCCCCACATGAAAACTATAATTTCATCTCTTTTACTATTCACGTAATGTTTTTCAAAATTGTTTTTGTGTCACAGACCATAATGTTAGTAGTAGTTTGTCCATTTTTGCATCCACGGTTTTGAGTTTATAGGCTGGTAGAAAATTACACTTAACCTCTCTGGCTTCTGTCTTTTAAATGAGTGGTTTGGATTAGGTGATTGCTAAGAGTTCAAGGAATATCCACTGCACCTTGTGTTAACAAGGATAAATTTGGCCATTCTCCCGTGTTAAGCTTCGTTGTATTCTCATTATGCCTGCTGATCAAAGACTACTTAAAATTTAAAAGCATTTTCTTTCCATTTCTGCTTGTTATTTGGCTAGACAATAACATATATTACCATTCTTTTATTTTATTTTAATGATTTTAATAATCCCATCATGTGAATGTTAACGAAAGACTTCCAGAAAGAGTGGATTATTGTAATAGAATCTCCTTACAAAGCTCTGACAATATATTGTCATGAATACATTGTATTTGATATCTACAATGTTTTTTATATTTACAGATATGAAACTGATTATCATTAAGTAAAAAGTCAATGATATAAAGAGAAGCTTATAAACAAAAAGTCAGGTGAGAACTATATTTTTCTCACTACTGTCAGAGCTGAAGACATTTGAAGGGGATATTGTTTTCCTTTTTTTTTTTATAGTACAAGGTGACATTGTTAAGGGGCTTCCCTGATAGCTCAGTTGGTAAAGAATCCACCTGCAATGCAGTAGACCCCAGTTCAATTCCTGGGTAAGGAGGATCCCCTGGAGAAGGGATAGGCTACCCACTCCAGTATTCTTGGGCTTCCCTTGTAGCTCAACTGGTAAAGAATCTGCCTGCAATGCTGGAGACTTGGATTTGATCCCTAAGTAGGGAAGATCCTCTGGAGAAGAGATAGGCTACCCACTCCAGTATTCTTGGGCTTCCCTTGTGGCTCAATGGGTAAAGAATCCGCCTGCAACGTGGGAGTCCTTGGTTTTATCCCTGGGTTGGGAAAATCTCCTGGATAAGGGAAAGGCTACCCATTACTTTTGTGTTACTGTGCTTAACAGATGGCTTTATTTAACTAGTTGAAATTATGTTGCCATAGACAGCTAACAATATAATAGATAGGTAACAAACTTTTGGTTACCAAATTTTGTATATTCAGTCTAGCTAAATAAGATGAACTTTAAAATTATCAGGAAAAAAATTCTGTTCTGTGGCTGAGCTTATCTGGATTTGCTGTGATAAGCCAATAAAATTATTTTTTCATTAATCTAGTCCAGGTGAAATTCACCATTAGGTAAATCAGAAAAAAATTCTGTCCTTTGGCTGAGCTTATCTGGATTTGCTGTGATAAGCCAATAAAATTATTTTTTCATTAATCTAGTCCAGGTGAAATTCACCATTAGGTATTTGGTTTCTGAAAGCTTATTAAGTAACATTTATTGAGTCTGTCACAATGTAAAGAGCTAAGTTCAAATTTCTATTTAGCGCAACAGTTATATATAGAGGTTGACAAAGTCCCCTCTTTTTATTCTCACTTCACTTTCTCCAGTTTCAATGGGGCATCACAAACATAGGAATATATCTTCAGATAAAATGATGAGGATGATTGTCTTTCTTTTTCCTGTACTATTACTTAGTTAGTTGGGGGCATTGACTTAATACGTAAATAATAAACAACTATCAGTCAAGCCAGGAAAATCATATTAATAGCTACCATCTACTAAGTACTTTTTATGTATTCGGCATTTTACATAACTTATTTAGTCATTACAACAACACTTTATGTTAGATATTATTTATGTTTTACAGACAGAAAAACTTAAGCCAGACCATCAACCTCGTAGGAGGTAGATATAGAGTTGCAGCCCAGAACAGGAATTAAAAGACTTGATGCTGTTGGTATTTAAGTTACACTTGACTCCCATACTCTGAGTACCACCAGATAATATAAAAATCTATACAGTGCTTCATGTTTAAACACTTTCATATATTTCTCTTTAAAACAGTCCTGTGAGGTGAGCAGGATAGTTAAATGCTGCTGCTGCTGCTAAGGCGCTTCAGTCATGTCCGACTCTATGCGACCCAATAGACGGCAGCCCACCAGGCTCCCCCGTCCCTGGGATTCTCCAGGCAAGAACACTGGAGTGGGTTGCCATTTCCTTCTCCAGTGCGTGAAAGTGAAAAGTGAAAGTGAAGTCACTCAGTCGTGTCCAACTCTTCACAACCCCATGGACTGCAGCCTACCAGGCTCCTCCATCCATGGGATTTTCCAGGCAAGAGTACTGGAGTGGGGTGTCATCGCCATTGCAATTCAGAAATATTAGGGGAACTTTACAAAGGTAATCAGAGGTAGATTTAACCTGCAAATGTGTTTTAAACTTCAGATGCTGGTTTGATGTTAAAATAGAGAACGATCACTGAGACTCACCATAAGTGGCTTTCCCTCTGGTGAAGTCCCAGAGATCCACGTGAGACTGAGGAATCCAGAGTGCAGGTGGCTCCTCTCACCTATGTTCCTCTTCCTGGCTAACCCACATTTAGCCATGCAGCTGTCATTGAGCCTCAAGTATGTTCTTACTCATACTTGAGGTTGCACCTTGTTACCACATAAGGAATTTCTGTAAGTAATTTAGCAAGTACCATGTTTTCACTTCTTATTGCATCACTGGACTTCAGCAGGACCTAATATGTCCTTTTCTAAGTTTGAGACAAGGCATAGGTAGAGTTGTTATTATTGACCATCCCCCATTCTCACTCACATAAAACTCTAATCTTATTCATAAATGTTAGTACAAAATCTTATTATCATTATCATAATGGCCAGAGACAGTGGCCCATGTTCAATTTCCAGAGATGGTAAGGACAGAGTTCAAGAAAAGTAGAGTGAGGATCAGCCCTAAGTGAGGCTCACAGGCAACCCCCAGAGGAGACTCCTCTGGTTTGAAAATTAAGTTACCCAAAGCCGGTCTCCTGGCTCCTCACCCATATTCTCATTCTCGTTTCATTTCTCACTTTTCCTGATATGAAAACACGTGTGTTTTCTTATAAAATGTATACAGTCCCTATTTCTTTTTTTTTTCTTTTAATATTTAATTATTTATTTGTCTACACTAGATCTTAGTTGCAGCATGTGGGATCTAGTTCCCTGACCAGGGATTGAACCCCGGGCCCCCCGATTTGGGAGCGCAGAGTCTTAGCCACTGGGCCACCAGGGAAGTCCCTACAGTCCCTATTTCTATGCACATAATCACTGAGTTCTTTAAAAAATAATTCAATAATCAAAGTAATGTGCTATATTTTCATATTTTATCTTCTGAAAACCAGCTTGTAATTTAAAAGTCTGTGAGATCCAGTTTCACAAACAACACTGATAATTGAGAACCACCCTGAAGTACTCACAGATTACTAAAAATAGTCCAAGCCTAAATATACAGAAGAAGTATCATTGAAAAGTAAATGTGTATTTGTGTCAGAAGCACCTAGATCAATGTTGGATTTGGCACTACACAGAGCCGGGTGTGAGTCATGAATCTACTTAAATTTTTACCCTCTCTGAGGAGCAGCTCAAATAAAAGCACAAAACATGTTTTCCTGAAAGTTTGACATATAGTATTTACTCAGTGAATATTAGTTCTCATCTCTCTCTTCTCCCTACCACTCTCCCATTATGCTCTCTTTTATTTACAAGGCCGGCATTCATTTGTCAGACAACTGTTTCTCTCTACAAATTGTGGTATCTATTAAATAGAATTTAAATCTGAACAGCTATTAAGTAACTGTAAAGTGTGCAAGATGGAATGTTCTTCTGAAATATCCAACATTATGCATTTCATCTTTATTTGGAGCTTTAGAAAGGAAAGTACAAGCTTAGCCAAAGTGGGAGCCTACATTCACCAACCTTGTGTATATATTGTGGAAAGGAAGAAACATGTTACATAAAAATACATCCCCTGTTACAGATACATGAAACTGTCATCCCAGAATTCTGATCTTCCTGTAATGGCATAATTTTAGACATAATGTGTTAATTATATAAAACTCTCCAACACAAGTTTCCCCAAAAAGCAAGCTATTAAAACCAATAGTGAAGCAACTTACTGCCACCTGTATTTGCTCTTGGTTCTGCTGAACCTTTATCATCTCTTCCCATTACTTCTTTTCCATGCCTTTCTTATCTTCCCAGGGTCCTTATCTTCTCAGAATGACAGGCTCCTGCCCAGTCAAGGCCACATGGCCACTTATTAATGCAAGGTATTGAAAGATTCTGTGCAGATTCTGGGTATCTTGCAAAGGAGCCTTTTCTCCCTAAGATGCATCAAGAGTACTTTTAATTTTGTTTTGTTTCCTAATTCTTCCTGCATTACTGTCTAGCTTATAAAAGGAATAGCTGTGTATTTAATTATTCTCTGATATAAACAGTAATAAAGACTCAGTAGTCAAGAATAATCTTTTTTTAAAGTTTATCTCCCTCTGAATATTAGACTTGGAAACCTAGAGGGTTTGCTATTCTATAAAGTGGGAATTATCTTCCTGTCACATTGACTTTCAAGATCTACACAGTCTTGTTCCCAGTCGTGTCTGTCTCCCCTCACTTTCACTGACCCCTCCTTTTTGGATAATCTTAGGCATTAGTGGTGTCGCCTTCATGATTCCTCACTTCTCTGACTCTCCTTGATGTCAGACCTGAAGTATGCTTGTACACATGGCTGTGTGTTTCTAGCATTATATATAAGTGCCATGTATGCACAGCTTTATAATTCTTAATTATATTTTTGGAGTTCAGTAGACTTCAGTTGGGGCCTCCCTCATAGCTCAGTTGGTAAATCATCTGCCTGCAATGCAGGAGACCCAGGTTCGATTCCTGGGTCAGGAAGATCCCCTAGAGAAGGAAATGGCAACCTACTCCAGTATTGTTACCTGGAGAATCCCATGGACAGAGGAGCCTGACAGGCTACAGTCCACGGGATTGCAAGAGTCAGACATGACTTAGTGACTAACCCACCAACCACCAGACTTGGGTTGTATCATGATTTCACATTTCAATAACTCATGCATACGTTGTTAATAAATAGCAATCCTGTTCAATCCTGTATATTACAAGTCAGACTAGTCTTACCCTTCCCAGCACATTGTAATAGCTAGTTCCCTGGGTAATGGATTCTTCATAGTCACAGAGCATCTTGCTCATCCTCATAACACCAGGTAAGTAGAATGCCCAGTACATTGGAGGTACAGTAAATGATGATGAAATGGTTGAAAATTTGAGGGAGTATCACGATTCTTCCCATGCGGTTAATATGGTGAAACTAATTCTCTAATCTGCCGATGTTCAGGAAACAGGCACATCTTCCAGAATGGAGAGTTTTAAAAGCTGTGATCATCCTTTAGACTAAAGCCATAGTGGAAGCACAGAGACTTTGAAAAAAAATAGAACTTCCTCCCATGACTTGGAAGTATTCTTCTTGTCCCATAACTCATCCTCTCCCCCACACCCCTGCTCCCACACCACCATCCACATGGAAATGTAGTAGGTGTAGGCACCATCCCTCTACTCTCACTAAGCAGGATAGAATTTGTTCCTGAACACTTTTGAATCCACTATTCTCTTCCTAAAATGCCTTTTTCTCCATCTGTATTAAAAATTTCTCCAGATGTATTAAAGATACATCTCTCCTTCTAGAATCTGCTCAAGAGTCACTTCCCTTGTGAAATTTCCCTGAACCATCAGACTCAGTTGTCTTTTCTTTTGAGTCCTCACTTTGTGCATACAAATTTTCTGGCTGCTTATAGAGTGACCAGCTCATTCCGATTTACCTAGGAATGTCCAGGTATTAGCAAAGAAAGTCCCACACCCTGGGAAAGCCTTTAGTCCTAGACAAATCTGGGCAGACAAACCTTATATGTCTTCCCCATTGGAATACAGACCTCCTTGGTGAAAGGGTTGTATTGCATTCATTTCTGTGTTCCCAGTGTGTTGCACCAGAGAAAGCAATGGCACCCCACTCCAGTACTCTTGCCTGGAAAATCCCATGGACGGAGGAGCCTGGTAGGCTGCAGTCCATGGGGTCACGAAGAGTCGGACATGACTGCGCAACTTCACTTTCACTTTTCACTTTCATGCATTGGAGAAGGAAATGGCAACCCACTCCAGTGTTCTTGCCTGGAGAATCCCAGGGACGGCGGAGCCTGGTGGGCTGCCGTCT
Organism: Okapia johnstoni; assembly: GCA_024291935.2. Taxonomy (NCBI): domain Eukaryota; kingdom Metazoa; phylum Chordata; class Mammalia; order Artiodactyla; family Giraffidae; genus Okapia; species Okapia johnstoni. The sequence continues at coordinate 70,476,582 of CM044312.1, read as the reverse complement.
ATGGGGTAGCACAGAGTCGGACACGACTGAAGCGACTTAGCAGCAGCAGCAGTGTGTTGCACACTGATACATTGACGAATGTGTATATGAGACTTGAAAGACTGAAGTCAGTGAGTTAGAGTTGGCAGATACCAGTGGAGGAGCAATTTATCTAGTTATGTCTCAATACAGAAAGATGCTGAAATAGTTTTGTCATTTAGTTTTTGTCTAGATAAACTCTAAGTACCTCTAAATTTATTACTCACTATTTTTGCTCAATCTAGAAGCAAAAGGTTAGCAATATCTATGATAACAATAACCTCCTCTTGCACCCAGCAATAAAATTTAAGACACATGTTTTATGAAAGTGAGAAGAAATGGATAGAAAACCTTTTTAAATGCAAGCCTACTGGCTCTGAAATTTTGGAAAATGAGTCTACATAACTAGTAGGTCCTGGGGGCTTCATGACATGAATGATAGGGCACATTGTCATTTCTGCTGAGAGTAAAATATCAAGTTTGCCATGTAATTGGTGAATAGTAATGGCTAGGTGATGAATCCCACTTCTACATATGATACACATAAAAGACACATTACACGTTGCATGTCAGTGTCTTAACGTAGCACTACTACTGGGGAAGAGAAGAGAACTCATTTATCTGAAAATATACCCACATTTGGGAAGCTCTGCCTAGAGGGGGATGGGGGGCCAGACTCCTTAGCTGTGGGAGTTTCAGCACCAATGTAAAAATACTCTCCTCATGAGAGTTCTCTCTTGGCCATGAGTCCACCTCCCACCTGGACACTATGACCCCACATCAGACACCCTCATGTCCAGAAAGAGCAAGAGGACATGTGAGTGACTCAATTTTCCCACCCACATTCATAAAGCAAATCTACATTTCCCTCAGGTACAGTAGGGAATAATGAATGAGCATTCATAGAAAGAAAATGATCACTTAAGTGTTAGAACTGGGAAGAAATCTTTCAAGAGGCAGGATTCTATTAGTCTTTTTTTTTTTTAAATGCTCCAAGTGAAATAGATTTAATTATTCCATTTAGCCAAAGCTCATTTTTAAAAAACATTAGTCTTAGAACTAGTGCTTTTAAAATTTATATTTTCAAAACACTGTAAGGCACACATCATATTATGGAAAGCCTATTTTATAGCTCTTTTTGTTTCTATTTTATATCCCCTGCTAGACTATGTGTCTGATTGATCTTTTCCCATCCCTGCACTCCCTTCCACAGTGCCCAGCAAAGACCATTTGAGAAACAAATGTTTGATGAAGCACGATAGCATTTATTGAGTACTTACATCCAGGTACCGGTCTTAAGTGATATACTTAACTTATTTAATATGCACAGCAACTTTATAAGGTGATATTACTTTCATCCCATATTTACAGATGAAAAATTCTGAAGCATGGGGAGGGTAAATAATGTGCCCAAGATCACATTCTAGGATGGGATTGGGGGGAAGGCTTGGATGTAAATGCCAGCAACATGACTGCAGTGACCAAGTTCTTAATACAGTGTCCCACCTTCTGTCAAGAGGGTTGGCCCCAGAAGATCCCTGCAGTGTTGCTGCTGCTGCTGCTAAGTCGCTTCAGTCATGTCCGACTCTGTGCGACCCCATAAACGGCAGCCCACCAGGCTCCCCCATCCCTGGGAAATTCTCCAGGGAAGAACACTGGAGTGGGTTGCCATTTCCTTCTCCAGTGCATGCAAGTGAAAAGGGAAAGTGAAGTCACTCAGTCATGTCTGACTCTTAGCGACCCCATGGACTGCAGCCTACCAGGCTCCTCCATCCATGGGATTCTCCGGGCAAGGAGTGGGTTCCCTGCAGTATTATTATTGTCTTATTAGTTTCTGAAGCAAAAGGAAGCTTTTATTCCATTTATCTAGACTGAATAGTAGAGAAAACTTTATGGAATCTTCTCAAAGTTTGTTTTAAAACGAATAAAAAATACAGACAGGGAGGGGGGCAGAGTATGTGTTTGGCTTCCCATTTAGCTGCAGTTTAGGTCTTCAGATGTGAGGAGGCAGCATGCACTTTGCTAATCATCCTGGAGTGTGGGAGTCAGAATTAGGGTCAAAGAAAAATTATGGAATACTAAGCAACCAGGAAATTCATTCTGTGATTCCACTCAGGAATTATTCTCAAAAAAAATATGCTCCAAATAAAATAGATTTTGGGAAGCCCCAGAAGGAGCAGATTTGCATAGATGGGATGACATACTGAACAGCAACCCCAAACACCAAGCTAACCTTCCCACACCCAGTGCTGAGCGGCTGCCTCCTGGTGCTCCCACATTTTGTCCCTTATGTAGTGCCTTTCCATATGAGCACATCTCTGTTTTAACACAGGGGAGCAGGTCCACATCTTTCCTAAGCAAAGTGGATGACTTTTTCACTATCACAAGAAAGACTTGAAATAATCTCTGTTTTGCAGGATTCCATGGGTCATTACCCAGATGCAGATTGGTTATAGCTTATAAACTTGCCCTAAGCTTCACCTGAAGTTCTGTCACAACATATATTTTATGGGAGAGTTAAACTGGAAAACACCAAGATCTATGACCTTTCATGCCTGCCTGCCTCCATCCAGATATTTATGCTACAAATATTTCTTGAGCGCAGGCTACCTCATGCTTTGGAGTAATTAGTGTAGCCACCTTGATCCCCTTGGAAATATTTTACTCATGGTACAATCTCCATTGGAAAGGTGCTTTCTTCCTCTCTCACACTGACCCACTGATCTATTTCTAAACTCAACCGAAATCAAGACGATGTGAGAGTGGCCAGTAGGTGCAAAAAGTGTTATTGGTGACAATGTGCTAAAAATGTCCCTCTCCACAAACCCAGGAGAAGCAAGATGAGCAGTGAACAGGCTAGACTATGGATGGAGAACTGTTAGTGAGGGTCAGACCATGGCCTTCATCGCCCAGCAGACCTGTCCTGTGTGTACTGATGGGCTCAGGACATGAGGATTCCCCTTGTTTCTTCCATTTCCTCCCCACAGTGAAGGAAGTGGCAGTCAATCAGGACTCTGACCTGGAACTACCTTTGGCAGCATGTCATCCAATCCACCAAAATACTTCCTCCCCTCTGTGCATGTCTGAAACTTTCATTTGCATGTGTCCTCTCTTCTTGAGTGAAAGAACATTTGTTAATACTCCCCAAGGCCAAGTACAGAAAAGAAGCCTCTAGTTGAATAAAGGACACCTTTGTACACCTTCGCAGCTTCCATCTCTGGAGATTACAACCCTAGCTGCACAAGAGAGTGATCTGGAAGCCTTTTTTTTTTTTTTTTAATGTCAAGCCGTATACTCCATTTGGAGATTGTGACTCAGTTGAGTCAGGGTGTGCCTGAATCCTCTCTGTTTTGTTTGTTTGTTTGTTTTTTAAGTTTTTCAGGCTCATCCAGAACTACAAAGTACTGCCACATGCAAACTTATGTTTCCGTTCCGTAACGAAAGAGGGTGGGAGAGGTAAGCTGCAAATGAGTGACTGTACTGGCAAAGAGAACAGGCGATGGAAGGGCATCCTTGAATATCCTTTTGCCACCCCCATGTGGAAGGGTCTCATATCAGTAGTCTTGCATTTCTGAAATGGGGCTGTTGGGATCTACCCTCCTCAGAATACATCTCTTACCCCCTTAGTTCTTAACACCTAAAAATTCTATTACTAAAATGTAATAATAGACTAGATATAAGAATAAGAATTTTTGATAGTCTCCTAGGTTCCTGTCCCATACAGAGCTGGATGAGCTGGCTAATAATTCCCTCACAGAGTCTTTAAAAAAATGAAGAGGAGGATGGCATATGTCACTCACATCCTTTTACACATTGTAAGGCCCCCAAACTCTTGCTAAAAGGGCTAGAAGCTATTCATACTGGAAGCAAAAGGAAGACAAGGCTTCCTTACTCAACGACAATCATATTTCTTTGTGACAGGTCTTTTAAAGCTTGGGAGCATTTTAAATTTTAAATGAATGACTCTATTTGTGACAATGTAAATGTTCTGTAGCAATTAGCTCAGGACACTAAAGCCATCCCCAACTTCCACTATTTGTCAGGTACAAGTCATACTAGATGAGTTCATTGGTATTTTTCATTCTCTGTGAAATGCAGAACTTCAGTTTAATGGTGAATGGAATCTTTTCAACATAGTTTCCATAAAGCAAGTGGCTGCACATTGACTTTTCTAAGGAAGTAATTACATGCATGTGGCAAGTTGGAGGAACCCAATTGTGTAGTAAAACTACCCCAGAAAGTTCTTGTAATGTATTTTCTAAGGATAAAGTTATGTACGTTATGAATAATGACCTAGAGAAACAGAAACAGAATAGTTGGGAAATGAAGATGGTAACCTCAGGACACCTCAGAACTGTTTCTAGTTTCTCAAAGTTAATCACATATATTTGCAGACAAAAGTTTTAAAACACATACTCAACACTTAACAACTATATATATATATATATATATATATATATATATATATATATATATATATATATGTTGTCTCTCACTGTGTCCAGTGCTTAGTATACAAAGTTGAATAACCTGTGGACCCTATACACAGGTATGTACAATATCAAGAAGGAAATAAATATGAAAATCAATCATTAAAACACAGTATGATCAGGTTGTTAGATTAATTATTGTGACATTATCATTTAAGATGTTGTACACTACATCACAAAAATATCTTTATCCAAGACCCAGAAAGAATGATCTCATGAGCCTGAATAACAGGAATACTATGTCCTTTAGAACAACCGTCTTGAGTTTATATTAAATATTCCAAAGAATATAACTTGTTTCTTTTTACTGCTGGATTAGCAGCGTGAAAGCTCAATACTAATTTGCAGCATAACTCTAGTAAACAAATAGGATCCTATATTATTAATTTTGTCCCTTGATCTTCCACCTAGACTCAACTAACTTCACCATGGATTTTGTTTACTTTTCCTTGTTGTTGTTCTTTAAAAAGGGACTCAAATTCTCTCAACAATGAGTCAATGTATAAGAAAATAAATAAACTGATGAGAGAAGTTTGTTGAAGGTTTTATGTGAGAACCAAGGGGAGGAGCATAAAACAGGTTTGGAATGTTGCTGGGTGAGGGTGGAGAAGGAGTTATGGGACAGATGGGGAAAGCATTGTAGAAATAATGATAATAACAGCAATTGCACTTACAAATATAGTACTAGTAATAGGGAATAACTATACCTTGAAGAATAAACAACTGTACTTTATACTTGTGGGGTTCTCCCTGTATATCTGTACTTTGCAAATATAACTTCTCATATCTTCACAGCAACCCCAAGAAGTAGATATTAATGTCCCCATTTTGCAGATGAGGATATCGATGGTCAGAGAATTTAGTAATTTGCCTCAGATGCCACCTCAAACCCAGGCTGTCTTGCTTTAACTGCTTCACCACTGATACTCTTAAGTTTCACAGAAAGAGAGGAGAGGCTTGATAGGGTATTGCTGATTCCAGTGAAAGTAAAAGTCACTCAGTTGTGTCTGACTCCTTGTGACCCCATAGACTATACAGTCCATGCAAGTCTCCAGGCCAGAATACTGGAGTGGGTAGCCTTTCCCTTTTCCAGGGGATCTTCCCAACCCAGGGATCGAACCCAGGTCTCCCACATTGTAGGCAGATTCTTTACCAGCTGAGCCTCAAGGGAAGTCCAAGAATACTGGAGTGTGTAGCTGTTCCCTTCTCCAGCAGGTCTTCTTGACCCAGGAATCGAAGGGTCTCCTACGTTGCAGGCAGATTCTTTATCAACTGAGCTATGACGGAAGTCCGCTGATTCGAGTTGAAATCTTCCTATTACATCAGAAATATTATTCCCAACTCTGCCCTTACTCATCTCTGTACCTTCCCCTTTGGCTGCATCACCATGCACCTTTTACTTACAATCTCTCCTGGGGGGAGGCAGTATTATGCCCATCTGAGAGATGGAAGATGCTAACGTTTCAGGCTTAATAATTTGTGCAGGGTCACACACCTAATCAAGCAGCAGAGCTGGATTTTGAATCCAGGACTCACTGACCCCAGAGCCTGCGTGGAAGCAGCTCCCCTGCCCCAGCTCTTGTGAGCAAGTACTTAGATACTGCAGTCGTCTCAGCAGGTTTCTGGCAATTGCTTTTCTGCCTCAACAGAAATTCAATTCAGTTCAGTCATTCAGTTGTGTCCAGTTCTTTGCGACCCCATGGACTGCACCACGCCAGGCCTCCCTGTCCATCACCAACTCCCAGAGTTTACTCAAACTCATGTCCATTGAGTCAGTGATGCCATCCAACCATCTCATCCTCTGTCGTCCCCTTCTCCTCCTGCCCTCAGTCTTTCCCAGCATCAGGGTCTTTTCCAGTGAGTCAGTTCTTCTCATCAGGTGGCCAAAGTATTAGAATTTCAGCTTCAACATCAGTCCTTCCAATGAACATCCAGGACTGATCTCCTTTAGGATGGACTGGTTGGATCTCCTTGCAGTCCAAGGGACTCTCAAGAGTCTTCTCCAACACCACAGTTCAAAAGCATCAATTCTTTGGTGCTCAGCTTTCTTCATAGTACAACTATCACATCCATACATGACTACTGGAAAAACCATAGCCTTGACTAGACAGACCTTTGTTGGAAAAGTAATATCTCTGCTTTTTAACATGCTGTCTAGGTTGGTCATAACTTTCCTTCCAAGGAGTAAGCATCTTTTAATTTCATGGCTGTAGTCACCATCTACAGTGATTTGGGAGCCCCCCAAAATAAAGTCTGACACTGTTTCCACTGTTTCCCCATCTATTTGCCCTGAAGTTATGGGACCGGATGCCATGATCTTAGTTTTCTGAATGTTGAGCCAACTTTTTCACTCTCCTCTTTCACTTTCATCAAGAGGCTCTTTAGTTCTTCACAACAGAAATTATCTTATTCATATCGACAGAAAATTGGTTGTTAAGATTTGGTTTCTCTTACCTCCTTTTGTTTCTTATGAATATTTATAGACCTAAGATGAGAGAAGTGTGTGTGCACATCATGTGTGCACTTTTCAGTGTGAAATCATACATTGAGAAAGAGACGGTATGTAGGTAAAACATGTAGAGACATGTTACAAGTACCAACCTGTTCACTTCTGGGAATGTGATTTAGAGCAAGTCATTCAGTCTCTTGTGTGTCAGTCTCATCACCTTTAAAATGGGAATAATTAGAATTCTAGACTATTGTCATGAGACTTAACTGAGAAAATTTATGTAGGGTACCTGGCACGGAAAGTGAAAGTGAAAGTCGTTCAGTCATGTCCGACTACAACCTCATGGACTGTAGCCTGCCAGGCTCCTCTGTCCATGGGATTTTCCAGACAAGAATACTGGAGTGGGTTGCCATTTCCTTCTCCAGGGGATCTTCCTGACTCAGGGATTGAACCCAAATCTCTCACATTGCAGGCATGCTCTTTACCATCTGAGCTACCAGGGAAGTCCCTTAAATACTAATTGTTCATTCCTCTTCTAAGCCCTCTCCTCTTCATACTCTCATACTATAACCCTAGTTTTTTTTGTACAAAGAACCAAAATCAGTGTACATGGCAATCCTCTGGTGACGCATATGCAGAAAAAATAGTTACATGAGTATTACTAGACAGGGTTGTGGTTCCCGCCCTTTCTATGGATAAAGAACTTTAAATTTTATACAAAAGTGGATCATACTCTAAGGATGCTATAAGGAATTCTTAAAGTCTAAGCCCTTAGTTTAGCTGATCCATACTTGCTTAAAGATACTCTGTATCTGATATCTGGAAGTTTATTGTCTCACTAGGAAGACTGTAAATACTCTCCGTCTGATTGATCTCTCAGCACCAGTCATCCTAAAGGTATTCTACAGCTTAATGTTGGTAACATAAATTCCACACATGTATATCGTTAGGGATCTTTCTCCCCATATTCGAGCCCTTTAATACAGGTCTGCCCATTTCTAAAATGTGTAGACTTTAGTTGCTATAAGAGTAAGACAATCAGTGAATTGCCTTTATACTTATCTCGTTGAATTTTACAAAGCTTAGATAACCCTTTTTTCTTCAGCACCATTTGGTATAAATTTCATTTGTTGGCCACATATTTAAGTGCACAAAACTCATCTCAAATAAACACAGTAGACCAGAAAGCGAGTGCATATTCTAGCTCTTTTAGCTGAATCATGCATAATTTAAATACAATACCATATGAAAGAACTATTGAGAACTCTCTTGTCACAGAAACATGCATTGTACCCAAGCCGCCCCAGCAAAGGCTTGACTCTGTGCCTGGTGGGGCTTCAACTATAATCATGTAAGGTATCTCGTACTCAGCTGCATTCTGTAGAGCTATCCATTTGTTCTCTAAATGACTTTGCCCCATTATTATTCTAATTTGAAATTTTATTTTTCAGCCACATAAATAGAAGAACACAGTTTGAAAACCCTGTCCTGGAAGCAAAAAGGAAGCTACAGCAGCATAACATGCCCCACACAGAACTTGGAACAAAGCCCCTGCAGGCCCCAGGTTTCCGAGGTTAGTACCTGTCAACACTCAGTGTTTCAAAGGGAAAGACTGTCTCTCAAATTGCCTGCTCTTCCAAATATGCCTTTAGCTCCAACCCTTTCATATAATTGATTTGCTTTCCCCAGACCCCTCAGTTAGCTTTAGCTGGGTGTTTGCTCTGGCTCTAAAAGCATGTACTTAGCAACCAAGAGTGAAGTTAACACTGGGGCAGCACTGCACAGGAATTTATAGCAGGTGGCCAGGTGGAGATGAATGGGTATGACAGTGATACCGTAGACTGCAGAGATTCATAGAGACTCATAAGTTTGCCCTCAAATGACCAAGCACGAGAATGAGGCTTGTTCTCCTTTGTGACAGTAGACAGCTCCTCATCGACAGTACCTAGGCCCAAATCCGTCCGCCCCCTCGCCGCCCGGGAGCGGTCCCGCAGCGTGAGTGACCTGTCTTACTACGGGAGGCCCTGGCACATCGGTATGTCCTGGGCCGCTTGCTGCACCTGAATTCACCCTGGAGCCACGTGCGGGGATGAGATGCTGCACACACTTTTCACGTCTTAGTGAGCTCTTAACACATGAAAGCACGAGGGACACAGTGGTAGTTGGGAGGCCTAGTTATGCTTGTGGATGAATTCACACGGTTTCACTGCAGGACCATCAAGATGAATGTAAAAGTCTCACACTGAACATCTCTCCAAATTGTAAACTTTATTTTCATAAAGGAAACATAGGTGGCATTTATATTTTAAAGAAGCCCTCTTTTTCATAAAGATGTGTGTGATATGTAAACAATGTAAGGGCTTCTCTGGTGACTCAGTGGTAAAGAACCCCCCTGCCAATACAGGAGATGAGGGTTCAATCCCTGGGTGGTGAAGATGACCCGGGGAAGGAAATGGCAACCCAGTGCAGTATTCTTGCCTGGCAAATCCCCTGAACAAAGGAGCCTGGCGGGCTACCATTAATGGGGTTACAAAAGAGTCAGACATGGCTTAAGAATTAAGCCACAACAAAACAATGTAAAATCTCAGTATATGGCCCTCATCACTTTATAGTTTATCCATTACATATCACCCCAAATGGAGCAATAACAGAATACTTAAACTTAGTCACCAGGTACAGTCTGGTTCTTATAAATATTAAATCATATCACTCAAAATGGAACAACTGAAAGTAAATATATATAAATATACTTCACTGTATAGCATTTAAAGCAGGACTATTAATAGCACGATTATTAGTTTTAAAGGATTTGAAATATGTAGGTTGGGAAGATCCCCTGGAGAAGGGAGAGGCTACCCACTCCAGTATTCTGGCCTGGAGAATTCCATGGACCATATAGTCCATGGGTTCACAAAGAGTCAGACATGACTGAGTGATTTTCACTCACTCATACTTATTACAGATCATAGCTGGAAAACAAATTACTAGTTAAACCTGTATGAGTGGGTTCAAGTTCTTTTCAGATTATTTGGATATATAATTTGAATGTGTCAACATATTGCTACAAACTGTGTTACTTTTACATTCATGATTATATTTAGAGATACTGACTTGCCACTTGCTCACATTTTAGAGTATACTAAATGCTATCAGGTCCGTAAGAAACAGATTTATCTGGTTATCTTCATAGTATCTCATAAGCAAAGGCTAACTCAGTCCCACATCTAGGCATTCTTTCTGATTAATTTAGACATTTTAAGAGGTGCTAATATTCTAGTGCTCCTACTTTGTGTTAGACAAAATAGTCCATTATGGTTTTCTAGTCCTCTCCATTCAAGGTTTTGGGCAGGCCCAGCCTCTCACACAAACCTGCTACCTGCTGCTGCTGCTACTAAGTCGCTTCAGTCGTGTCCGACTCTGTGCGACCCCATAGACGGCAGCCCACAAGGCTCCCCCATCCCTGGCATTCTCCAGGCAAGAACACTGGAGTGGGTTGCCATTTCCTTCTCCAATGCATGAAAGGGAAAAGTGAAAGTGAAGTCGCTCAGTCGTGTCCGACTCTTAGCGACCCCATGGACTACAGCATACCAGGCTCCTCTGTCCATGGGATTTTCCAGGCAAGAGTACTGGAGTGGGGTGCCATTGCCTTCTCCAAACCTCCTACCTGGACCCTTTCAAAACAAAAAGAATGGATCCACACATGTCTGGATGATGTTAGGCTTTATTTTTGTCTGTTCAGCCCTTTTGAAGCATAAGAATGTGAGTTTAGTGAGTAGACACACTGACTTGACAAACTCTGTCTAAACCCAGAAGCTCTGTCACGTTTTCCTGGATTCTTGGGCTGGGTCTGTGTGTGTGGCAGGTGCTCAAAGGTTTGCTCTCACAGTCACACCAGCTTGCATTTACCGTAATTAACCTGACAGTTGCACTTGGGGTTGCTGTTCAGTGGCTGACTTTCGCTGTGTAAGAATGTGCCTTAACACCTGTGCTTTTTCTTTTTTAACTTTTACTGGCCAGTAGAAAAGCCACTCTTTACCCGGGATGCCTCCCAGTTGAAGGGAACGTTTCTCAGCACCACACTCAAAAAGAGCAACATGGGGTTTGGATTTACCATCATTGGCGGAGACGAGCCTGACGAGTTTCTGCAGGTGAAAAGCGTGATTCCCGACGGGCCTGCAGCACAAGATGGGAAAATGGAAACAGGTAAGTCCCTTAACACTTTAGAAAATTGTTTTGCAATGTCTTTTCTAAGACAAATGTGAGAAGCTTCTTTTTGTGTTTTTAATTTGAAGGTCAAAGGTCACTTCAGTGAAGGGAAACCACAAATCATGTCTCCCCTGAATTTAATAACATCAAATTGAAGTAGTTTGGAACTCTAAATATCATTTTTGTCTCATTTTTCTGACTGCCCCTCTATTTGCTGGATTCAATGAACCCTGGAGATTGACACTTTTCTAATTTATTTCTGGAGTCCCTTCTTAGGAATTTGATTAACATTACATATTTTTCTAGCTTATAAAAAGCTATTGATGTTTTAAAAATCTGTGTTAATCTTATAGTATTATCAGGCTAAATTGCCCAGGTTAGTTATTTAAATATGCTTGCTTATCTCATAGAAAAAATTATTAATGGTATTCATCTTTATATATTCCCATACAGTATTTTAATACATAAGATTTTTTTCTCTAGTCCTTATGAATTAATTTTCATATGCATGTGCTTGGATGTCTATCAAATTATGATTAAAATTCATTTAACATGGAAATGCAGAGTCTGATTGTTAAGGGCAAGGAAATATGAAAGGTGCACAGAGGTAGAAAAAATCGTAATGAACTAAGTTTGATTTTGTAGTCTGATTTTTAAATTTTCCTGCTTGGTCCATGACCTGGAATTAGTCCCATAATTTATGAATACTACTTTCCTTATCTGGAAAATAGAGAAGAAATCAGATTTGATCTTGTGCATTTAACATATTGATTCAAAAATTTTGGAGTATGTTTTTGAAATGTCTTCAGTTCAGTCCAGTCGCTCAGTCATGTCTGACTCTGCGACCCCATGAACTGCAGCATGCCAGGCCTCCTGGTCCATCACCAACTCCCGGAGTCCACCCAAACTCATGTCCATTGAATTGGTGATGCCATCCAACCATCTCATCCTCTGTCGCCCCCTTCTCCTGCCCTCAATCTTTCCCAGCATCAGGATCTTTTCAAAGAACTTCAGTGAAATATTTAACAAACTTATTTCTCTTTTTTTGATCAATATTTTTATTGAAGTATAGTTGATTTACAATGTTGTGTTAATTTCTGCTGTAAAATGATTCAGTTTCACATTTTTTATATTCTTTTCCATTATGGTTTATCATAGGATATTAAATATATTTCTCTGTGGTATATAGTAGGACCTTGTTGTTTATCCATTCTATATATAAAAGCTTACATCTGCTAACCCCAACCTCACTCTTCAACCCTCCTTCAGCCACTTCCCCCTGGGCAACCACAACATCTGTTCTATATGTCTCTGATTCTGTTTCCATTTCATAGATAAGTTCATTTGTGCCATATTTTAGATTCCACAAATAAGTGATATTGTATGGTATTGATCTTTCTGACTTACTTCACTTAGATGAAATCTCTAGTTGGATGCATGTTGCTACGAATGGCATTATTTTGTTCTTTTTATGCTTAGTAGTGTTCCGTTGGATATATGTACCACATCTTCTTTATCCATTCATCTGCTGATGGACGTTTAGACTGTTTCCATGTCTTAGCTATTGTGAATAGTGTTGCTATGAACATAGGGGTTCGTGTATCTTTCTGAATTATAGTTTTGTTTGCTTATATGCCCAGGAGTGGGGTTGTTGGATCATATGGTAATTCTATATTTAGCTTTCTGAAGAAACTGTGTACTGTTTTCCAGTGGCTGCACCAACTTACATTCCTACCAGCAGAGTAGGAGAGTTCCCTTTTCTCCACATCCTCTCCAGCATTTATTATTTGTAGACTTTAATGATGGCCATCCTGACCCATATGAGGTGGTACCCCATTATAGTTCTGATTTGTATTTCTCTAATAATTAGCAATGTTGAGCATCTTTTCATGTGCCTATTGGCCATCTTTGCTTCTTATTTGGAGAAATGTCTATGTAGGTCTTCTGCCCATTTTTCATTGGGTTGTTTCATTGTTGCTGTTACTGAGCTGTATGAGTTGCTTATATATTTTGGAAAAAAGCCCATGTCTGTCATATAGTTTGCAGATACTTTCTCCCATTCCTTAGGATTTCTTTTTGTTTTGTTCATGTTTTATTTCACCCTTTTGCTATATAATAACTTATAAGTTCGATTAGGCTCATTTGTTTATTTTGCTTTTATTTCTATTGCCTTGGGAGACTGACCTAAGAAAGCAGTGGTACAATTTATGTCAGAGTATGTTTGCCTATGTACTCTTCTAGGAGCTTCATGGCGTCATGTTTTATATTTAAGTCTTTAAGCCATTTTGAGTTTATTTTTGTGCATGGTGAGTTTATTTTTGTGTGTGGCTGTTCAACTTTTCTACCACCACTTGCTGAAGAGACTTTTTTTCCATTGTATATTCTTGCCTCCTGTCGGAGACTAATTGACTCTAGATGTGTGGGTTTATTTTGGCGCTCTCTGTTGTATTCCTTCAATCCATGTTTTTTGGTGCCAGTACCACACTGTTTTTGATTACTGTAGCTTTGTAGTGTTGTCTAAAATCTGGAAGCACTATGCCTCCTGCTTCTTCTTTTTCTTCAGGACTGCTTTGGCAATTATGGGTCTTTTATGGTTCCATATGAATTTTAGGATTATTTGTTCTAGTTCTTTGAAAAGTGTCATAAGTAGTTTGATAGGGATCAGATTAAATCTATAAATTGCTTTGGGAAGTATGACCATTTTAACAGTAATAATTATTCCAATATAAGAACATGGGATATTTTTCCATTTCTTTTGAGTCATCTTCAGTTTTCCACATTAGTGTTTTATAGTTCTTAGCATATAAGTCTTTCACTTCCTTGGTGAAGTAACAAACTCATTCCTTCTCATTATAAAGGACCCAGTTCCTTTTTTGTCTCATCCAATCCACTATTCCATGTTTCAAAAATAGAAAAAACTTCTTTCAGTGTGAACTTGAAATACAAAGGGAATTCCTGGCAGTCCAGTGGTTAGTGCTCTGCTCTTCTATCGCAGGTAGCACGGGTTCAATCCCTGGTCAAGGAAATGAGATCCCACACGCCACACCGCAACAATGAATAAGTAAATAAAAACACAAGGTTAAAGGGTTTGCACAATAGCGCTTTTTCTCTTTTCGTTTATTTTCCTAGTTTGCCACGCTCCTACAGTCTAAGTTAGCCTACTCAACAACAAAGTCGAAGATTTTATTCAGAATTTAGCTGATTTTCTTCTTTTAGGATAATCGCTGAACAGGTCCTAATAAGAAGAGAAGAACCTAGTATTTCATTCTATTCACTGTCTCCTATTTATTCTTCTCTTTATTCATTCAACAAACACTTGTTAAGCTCTGGCTTTTCACAGTCATCACTGTCCACCAGGACTACAAAGATGGATATGACAATAGCCAGGCTCTTGGGGAGTTTCCATCTAGGAGGCGTATTACGTAAATAAACAAGTAATTGTAGCACAGTATTAATAGGATGAGTCTGTAATAACCATGGTGTTGGCACTAAGTCAGGAGAGTCAGGGGAGGACACAACTGAATTTTTTTAAGTGTGTTTCTAACTAAATAATTTTATTAGGCTTTTTAGGGGTAACAATTTCTCTCATCAGAAAATAATATCGAAATCTACTGCTTATTAGTCAAAAATATTGTGTTAATTTTTAATTGTAATATGATTTTTAAATTCCAGAAATTACAGTAGAGGGAATGGTCGTTCATTTGAGCAACTAGTGAATACCTGTATATGACAGGCATCCTGATAGTTATTTGGGATGTAAAAATGAGGATACAAATATTTCTACCCTTAAGAAGTTTATAGTATAGACATAATGAGTGATATGTTAGTGAATATCGATAACAGTGAAAATAAAAATATGTACAAAGTTCAGAAAGAGAGTACAGAGGAAGGTGGGTTTGATTCATTGCGAAGGGCTTAGGGATGGCCTCACAGAAGATGATGTCTGAGAGAGTTTTGAATGTTGAATAGACATTTGTTAGGTGAACTAGTAAAGAGAACCATAGGAAGAAGAAAACAACAATGTGCAAAAGCACAATAGTGAAGCATACCTAGGAAAAGATTTATATGCCATCTCAAGCGTAGGTTAATATTTCGCCTTCAGTGGTATCAAGTATGAGAAGTAGCAAGTAAAAAAATAATCATAATTATTGATTATGAATTATGAATTGATGAATTAATGGTAATGATGAATTATTTAGGCTTGTAGCAAATATTGATGAATTATTTAGGCTTGTAGCAAACATTAGAGAATAGTGTATGGTCATATATCCTCAAACAAAAACATGTAAGTGCATGAATACCTATATATAAAAGTTTTCTCATATAAGTTTTAACCAATTAGGTGTAAAGATTTACTCTGTGATTGATGTTTTCTTTGCTTGTATATTCCTAGAACCTAAAATGGTGCCAGGCAAATAACAGGCACTTAATAAATATTTATTGGCTGGTTGGTTGGGTGGATGGATTGATGGATGGGTACACTTCAGAAATTTAAAGGTAAAATTTGAATTTTCTGAATTCCCCTTTTCCAGTATAGCCTAGTTGATGCTAATTGGACTAATTTTTGTGAGTTTTTGTTTGTTTGTTTGTTTAGCTGCCAAGTCATGTCGAAACTCTTTTTGCAATCCCATGGACTGTTGCCCACCAGGCTCCTCTGCCCATGGAATTTTCCAGGCAAGAATACTTGAGTGGGTTGCCATTTCCACCTCTAGGGGTTCTTCTCAACCCAGTCATCTCCTGCATTGGCAGGCAGATTCTTTACCAGCAAACCACCAAGGAAGCCCAATAATTTACCATTAAAGCAAAAACAAATAACTTTTCCAGTTTCTGGATAAAATTTAAAACACATGTACATGTTAGGGACAAAATTAATGTCTTTTTTGTAAAGATTTCATCTATAAATGAACCTCAAGAATCAACAAAAATAATAGACACCACAGATATAAACAATAAATCATCAGTATTTTAAAAGTGAGCAATTTCATTTGACATTGAAACAAGCATGAAAATATTTTAATTAGCTTTTCTAGCTCTAGATGATCTCTAGGCAAAGAGATGTTAATAGTCTGGATACAAAGAAAAAGCTATTCTACTAAAGTTGACTTATGGTCCTGAACTACAGAAACAAGGGTAGGGTGGGAATTCTTTCTTTCTCATTCAGCACTGATTCGAGGAAGCAGTGGAGACAGGATAAAGAAGGATACTGTGCCCTAATGGTCCTATAATTTTACAGAAGACATTTTCTTAGAAGAAATTACTATATTGCCCAGAAATCATCCCACTTCTGATTATTAAGGATTCAACATATCCCAGCAATCATTTGTAGGCACCAGAGATCCTGAGAACATTCTTTAAATTATTTTAAAACTCAAAATTGATGTAGCAAGGCTTATGTAGAAACTGCAGAGTCTGAAAGAGACTTGTCTAACATCCTCCCATTAAAAAGCTTCCCTCATTACATGATGCTTCGTGTTTTTCCCCAGGCTAAGTTTTGAATCAAGGCTTGTGGTTTTTAACAAATATAGGAGGAAGGAAAGTTGACCTATCCATGAAGTTCTTCTATAGGTGGGTTGAATTATGAGATCATTCACGGCCCATTAGTGGGTTTTTTTTTCCCCCACCATCTTTTAACAATTACCCATTTTGTTAGTAAAATAGCAAGAAACTGTCCAGGAGACCAACATTCTGACATTGTCTGGCTCCTGGCATTTCTCCATTTGAGCAGATTGAAATTATTGCTTTTTCTGGATGCTACCTCTTTAGTGGCTTTTCTAAAAGGGGCACAAGATTAACTTTGTCCCAATCACTTGTGGAGCATTTTAAAGATGCAGCTTCCTGTGCCCCCAGACCTGCTGATTCCAAGTTTCTGGAAGTAGTGTTGGGAATGTATGTTTATGTAATTTTAAAACTTGTAAAAGCAATGCACGCACATGATAAAAAAAAATTGAAATATTTATAAAGCATAAAAATCTCTTGTGTTCTGCCCCTGTTATCTCAATTTAACAGCTCTAGAAATGACCTCTATGTACTTTCTTTTAGAAAGAGATGAATTCCATATATATGTGCTAGTATACTGTATTGGTGTTTTTCTTTCTGGCTTACTTCACTCTGTATAATAGGCTCCAGTTTCATCCACCTCATTAGAACTGATTCGAATGTATTCTTTTTAATGGCTGAGTAATATTCCATTGTGTATATGTACCACAGCTTCCTTATCCATTCGTCTGCTGATGGGCATCTAGGCTACTTCCATGTCCTGGCTATTATAAACAGTACTGGGATGAACATTGGTGTACACGTGTCTCTTTCAATTCTGGTTTCCTCGGTGTGTATGCCCAGCAGTGGGATTGCTGGGTCATATGGCAGTTCTATTTCCAGTTTTTTGAGGAATCTCCACACTGTTCTCCATAGTGACTGTACTAGTTTGTGTTCCCACCAACAGTGTAAGAGGGTTCCCTTTTCTCCACACCCTCTCCAGCATTTATTGCTTGTAGACTTTTGGATAGCAGCCATTCTGACAGGCGTGAAATGGTACCTCATTGTGGTTTTGATTTGCATTTCTCTGATCATGATATCATGTATAATTAAAATCTAAAATTAAAGATTTCTGTAGTTGCAAATCTCACATGAGTTTTTCTGAATTGAGTTTTCATTATAGTTATAATAATATAATAAAAACAACATATATACTAAAAAAAAAAAAAAAAAAAGATGAAGCTTTAACTCCTGTATCCCTCATCTGCTCTCCTAAGTTTCCCAAATGAGTTTTACAACTACTTTCGGTAATATTTGTACAAGTTTTGCATTATCATGGCTCTGTAAACTTGTTCGCTGACCCCAGTGGTGGTATATTATTAATACATTTTTTTTCCCTGTAAACAGCTTTGTGGGGTTTTGCTTTGTCTTTCTTTCTTTATTCTTTTTTTTTTTTTTTTTTTTTTTTAGCAATATCTTTCTTAAAATAATGTCTTTCCCCTCTGGCTTCCCTGGTGGCTCAGCGGGAAAGAATCCGCATGCAATGCAGGAGACATGGGTTTGTTCCCTGGGTTGGGAAGATCTCCTGAAGAGGGAAATAGCAACGCACTCCAGTATTCTTGCCTGAGAAATCCCATGGACAGAGGAGCCTGACAGACTACAGTCCATGGGGTCTAAGAGTCGGACATGACTTAGCAACTAAACCACCACTTTTCCCCTCAAAGCACAAACATATGAGGTTCTTGGAGGATTCTCATTTTTCTGGGCATCATTTGTCCCCCTACTCCTCTCTGGGCTGGCTTCTTTCTATTGTGTCTCTCCCAAGCAGAGTTCAGGCTTCCCTGGGAGCTCAGATGGTAAAGAATCCACCTGCAATGCAGGAGACCTGTGTTTGATTCCTGGGTTGGGACAATCCCCTGGAGTAGGAAATGACAACCCCCTCCAATATCATTGCCTGGAGAATTCCATGGGCAGAGGAGCCTGGAAGGCTACAGTCCATGGGGTCTCAAAGAGTCGGAAGCAACTTTCACTTCACTTCACGTCAGGCAGAGTCCACTGTTATCCGTATCCGTATCTTCCTTTTTCATGGATACTCATTTTACGCCAGCACAGTGCTCATATGTCTTGCAATCTTCGATTGTCTATATTTAAAAGTTAAACACTGAACAGGTTGCTTAGGAGTTCAGCATCTGTGGCAGGGTTTAAAGACTGGTCACATTTTGCCCGAGGCTCTTAGGCAGGAGTGGAATAGAAAGTCCATTAAATAGGTTCCTCTTTTTTTTTTTTTGGAGACACCCTCATCTCTGGCTTGAGGTAGGTGGTAAGAGCTTTCCATTGCAGATGTAATAGGGCAGATCGTCTATATACTGAATTGTCCAAAAAGATTGTTCAGGTTTTTCTGCAATATCGTGTGGAAAAATCCTAAACTAACTCTTTGGCCAACTCAACCCTTGTATCTGATGTTTCCTAATCCCAAGCCTTTCTGCAATTCTGCAAAGCAACTGAGAGTCCTGTCCGTGTTCCTGTTTCCTCCAAAAGCATACTATAACAGAAATCACCACATTCTTTCTATAAAGGGTCAAGTAGTAAATATTTGAGACTCTGTGGACCAGGTGGTCTCTGTCACAGCTGTTGACCTCAGTCATCATGAAATGAATATGGCTGTGCTCCAATAAGACTATTTACAAATACGGGCAGCAGCAGGCTTTGGGTCGTGGGCCATAGTTTGCCAGCCACTGCTCTAGAATATATCTTCCACAGCCACAATACATCAGTTGTCATGTCTTTATCCACATTCCACATTCTAAAATTCTCTTGAGCTGTCTTGTTTTATAAGGGCCCCTCTCTGTCACAGTGGTTCCTCTTCTGTTCTCTTCATTGCTGTAGGTTTATTCATTTTAACGTCTTTGTTAATACACTTTCCTGAAGTATAGTTGACTTACAGTGCTTCAGGTGCACAGTAGGGTGATTCATTGATACATACACACATATATTATTTTGGGGATTATTTTCCATTATAGGTTATTACAAGATCTTGACTATAGTTCCCTGTGCTGTACAGTAAACCTTTGTTGCTTTTTGCATATCTTTTTTTTTTTTTAAGATTTTAAAGTCTTTGTTAAAGTGGATAGCTAGGTATGTTCAGTCTGTCATCTTAAACTACAAGTCTGAATCTGCATTATCATACCTGCTGAAGTCTGAGAACCACCACAAGTAGTAGTAGCAGAAAGTCTCCTTTCCCACTTACTGTACAGCTCGGTAGACATTCTCCATCCCAGCCTGACACTCTCTCAAACAAGCCTATGCTCAGAATTGCTTTGAACGAGTATTTATGAATATTCCTGGGGACTAACTTTTGGGATAGAATTGGTGGTTAGTAGAACACAACAGATTAATCTTTATCTTTCATGCCAGGTCAGGGCATTGAACTATAAGCAATTTCTCATTCTTTGAGATTTTAACATTCTGAGGTACTCTATCTCATGATTGCATTCTCTGAAATCTTAGTTACCTTTTTGCTTTCTAGGGAACAGCAAAGATTAACCTAGGGCCATGAGTGCTCTGTGGATGGATGACTGCCAGACTCTCAATGTGACAGTTATTATACCTTTAGGGGCCCCCTTCGGTGCTCAGACAGTAAAGCATCTGTCTGCAATGCAGGAGACCTGGGTTCGATCCCTGGGTTGGGAAGATCCCCTGGAGAAGGAAATGGCAGCCCACTCCAGTATTCTTGCCTGGAAAATCCCATGGACGGAGGAGCCTGGTAGGCTACAGTCCATGGGGTCGCAAAGAGTTGGACACAACTGAGCGGCTTCACTTTCACTTTCGGTAATAAATCTCTTCATGGTTATCCAGTGGTTTTCCATCCCACCCTACCACAGCGTTCTTTGGTCTTTCAAAACCATTATTAGCTTCTTAGCAGTTTGATAAAATCCTAGAGTTGTTCATTAAACATCTCCTGGAAAAAATCTATATGAATGACAAAGCTTAAGAGTCAGTTCAGAAGTGTTTTCTGTGCCTCATTTTCCTGCCTCATAATCAACTTATGCCTAGGGCAGACTTCCTTTTGAATTTTGAGCAAACACTTGTTGGTCTTTCCCATGATGCCTCTCTTATTGACTTGCTGCCTTATAAAAACATTCTAGTGAATCAGCCAGCTCTTCATTACCACCCACCTCCACAGACAAGTGTTCATATTTAGGTGATGTGAACCACATAGATGGTCCTGTCAATTGCCAGAAGCAAATTAACTCAATATTATTTTTTCTATTATTTGAAGTATCTGTTTAGTTTTCTAGTGCCACATAACAAACCATACAAAAACTCAGTGCTTTAGAAGCACAATCAAACATTTGCTCATGATTAAACTGGCTTAGAACTCAACATGCAAAAAACTAAGATCATGGCATCCAGTCCCATCACTTCATGGCAAATAGATGGGGAAACAGTACAAACAGTGACAGACTTTATATTCTTGGGCTCCAAAAATCACTGCAAATGGTGACTGCAGCCATAAAAATAAAAGGCACTTGCTTCTCCCTTGGAAGACTATCTATGACAAACCTAGACAGTGTATTAAAAAATAGAGACATCCCTTTGCCAACAAAGATCCACACAGTCAAAGCTGTGGTTTTTCCAGTAGTCATGTATGGATGTGAGAATTGGAGTATAAAGAAAGCTGAGCACTGAGGAATTGATGCTTTTAAACTGTGGTGTTGGAGAAGACTCTTGAGAGTCCCTTGGACTACAAGGAGATCCAACCAGTCAATCCTAAAGGAAATCAGTCCTGAATATTCTTTAGAAGGACTGATGCTGAAGCTGAAGCTCCAATACTTTGGCCACTTGATGCAAAGAACTGACTCATTTGAAAAGACCCTGATGCTGGGAAAGATTGAAGGCAGAAGGAGAAGGCGACAACAGAGGATGAGATGGTTGGATGGCATCACCAACTCAGTGAACATGAATTTGAGTAGACTTCGGGAGTTGGTGATGGACAGGGAGGCCTGGCATGTTTCGGTCCATGAGGTCCATGCAGACACAACTGAGTGACTGAATTGAACTGACCAGATTCATTGGAAGGACGGATGCTGAAGCTGAAGTTCCAATTCTTTGGCCACCTGATGCGAAGAGCTGGCTCATTGGAAAAGACCCTGATGTTGGGAAAGATTGAAGGCAGAAGAAGAAGAGGGCAACAGAGGATGAGATGGTTGGATGGTATCACTGACTCAATGGACATAAGTTTGAGCAAACTGCAGGAGGTAGTAAAGGACAGGGAAGCCTGGCTTGCTGCAGTCCGTGGAGTCGCAAAGAGTCAGATATGACTGAGCAACTGAACAATAACAAATACTTTCTTGCCTGGAATGGACTGTAGTTCTCATCTAGTCATCTCACACTGGGACTTCTGTGCAGCCATCATCACCTGGAACTCCCCTGGGGCTGGGATGTATGAGGTGACTTCATTCACTGCTGATGCCTCTGCTGGGATGGATGTGACTCCTCAGGGCTGGCATAGAATCTCTCTTTCCACATGGTCTTGACTAGTGGGGTGGCTGAATGGTTTATATGGTAGCTTAGGGCTCCAAGACACCAAAAGAGAAAGCTGTCAAACCTTTCAGGGCCTAGCCTGGAACTGGCACAATGTTATAAAATCAAGTTACACGTCAGCCCAGATAAAAGGGGAAGGAAACTAGACCCCACATTTTTATGAGAGAAGTGGCAGGAAAAAAAAATTAAAAAAAAACCCTTTCATCTACTGCCATTTCCTTCCTATGGCTTCTTTGTTTCAGGATTCCTTGAGTTGTTCAAGTTCCCTGAGAAAATTATCTTTGACTTTCATGGGCACTCTACCTTTTTACAGTCTTCTGGGAGGTGTTGATAATGCGTTTGCCTTCCAGTTCTATCCTGTGCTATGAATAAATAATAGTGAATTATAATGTCACACCCAGAGATTATGAGCAGCAAAATCACCAGGCCTCTAGCTCTGTCTTTCTAATAAAAATAAAGGAGGTGGTTTCAGCAATTTATTTTGAAAGATCTTCAAAATATTTACTCAGATCCAAGTTAGATAAGTTTCTAAATGACCCCTTGATATTAACATCATTTTTGCCTTTTTTAGACATTTATGAGCTTTAGATGCTTCCAAAGAATCTCATACCCAATAAAACCTAGAAAATGAAATTGAATTTCTAGCCAACTGACCAATACTAATATCTCCATCAGAGAAGAAAAAAACTGTGCTTGTTTTTTTGTCACAATATGTTTACTGTTGGTTCTTTCTAAGCACACCTGAGTTTCAGAACCTCACTTCATTTTGTTGAAATCCTAATATTTCCACAGCTAGTGATATATCCTTCAGATCAATAACAGGACATCTCACAGTGAGGGTTGGAGCCACACTGCACACTTTCTATCCACTATTCTTCTTTTATATTGATACACAGGTGATACAGATGTCATAGCTGATAAAATACTTGATCTTGGCTTCAAACCAAACCACTTGAAAGGACTGAAAAAAATTTATTGCACCAATTCTCAAAATCACACCATGCTTCAATAACTCATTTGTTTTTTTTTTTTAAGGAATTTGTAACCCAAATAAACGCCATTGCAGTATTTCTTTTGTTTTTTTTACACACTTCTATCTTTTCTCTCATTGTGAATGCCTACACAGTGCTCTTTATACTGTCTTCATATAAAATCAACGTTTAGATAAAAACTCACTTGAGAAGGGATAACTACTATATAAGTCCTATCCTAGTTCTCATCTGTGCCCCAGGATTAAGAACTTGATTCCCATTTTGACAAAGGTGTAGCAAAGTTTGCTACTTTAATTTTTTTTTTCTAACTTCAGTACTGAGATCCATTTGGATGTCATACAGTAATTATGGTATTCATGACCATATTCATCACCATTGTGTCTACTAACATTATGGCAGTCAATGCAGTTAAGTGTGCTTTGCCACATATTATTTGTTAGCTATTCTTCACCAAAACTTGACATGAATCTGCAGTACAGATTCACTGGCCCACTAGGAGCTCAAGGAGAAAGTGGGTGGAGCCTCCACTTGGCCTGAGAGCAGGGCTCAGGATAGTGCTAGATATCCTTATACCAGGGATGTTGTTTAGAGTACCCTTATTGGATTCAAAATTGGCATTTTAAAAGTTGGAAATTTTGTTATTTACATTTAACAGAAATGAACTGGAGATTATGGGGTTAACATTTTTTATACTTGCTCTGTGGAGGAAGTTGTTGGTTGTCAGTATATTTATTAGTGAAAGGTATTCAGCCTAAGTTAGATACATTTGAAATAAAGGTATTATCTAAATACAATTAAGAAGTTTTATCTTTTTAGATCTGAGGCCAAGATAGCCAATACTCTTGCATATAAGTGAACTAAAAGTATCCAGATAGGTAACAGAGATTTACCAGATTCTGGAATCTGGATTGGCAGATTTGTTCTTTTGCTGCTGCTGCTGCTGCTAATTTGCTTCAGTCGTGTCTGACTCTGTGCGACCCCATAGATGGCAGCCCACCAGGCTCCTCTCTCCCTGGGATTCTCCAGGCAAGAGTACTGGAGTGGGGTGCCATTGCCTTCTCCAGATGTGTTCTTATAGACAATGTCAATTCTTCCAGTTCCTGCTACTCTCTCTCCCTTCACTAATTGAATGGTGCCTTTGGTTCATCAGGAAACAATCTGCTTTTATGAAAGGTGCTTATTTTTATCTTACCCATCAGGCAGATGAATTGTAATCTCTTGCTATTTACTACCCTTACCCCTACCCAACTAGAAGCTCTCTGAGATCAGGGACTGTGTCTGACTTGATCATTAGCTAATCCTCAGGCTTGTTTCACTACCAGATATATAGCATATATTCAACTTGATGGAACAGTGGAATGAGTCTATGCAGCACTGATGTGCTTACATGAACTACTGTGGAGGCATGTGATTTGCTGTAGTATAATAGATTCCTCTGTGATTATTTATGTTTCTTTTAGATAGTTATCTAAAGCTTTTCTTTTATAGTTTAACCAGACATTTCATTAGATGAATCATCTACATTTAAAGTATTTAGAATAGGACACAACATATGGAATCACTCAAAATTAGTAGTCATTATTAATATATTTTTAGAACCATTTTCTACAAAATTGAAAGAAGCCTTAGCATTCTGGGCATGATAGATATATGAAAAGATCTGTGAACAGCTTAGACTGTTCCCCCTTTGTGCCCGGAAACTAAAATGATTCTGCCTTGAACATATGACAAAACAACTCTTGCTTCTTTAAATAGTTTTTGATTTAAAGAAAATAACCAAAATTTTCAGAATTGCGGTGCCATATTGACAACCTTTATTCTGTTGATAGACTGGCAGCTGAAATATTATAGTCAACCTCTTATGTGTGTACATACAATTGAAATTTAGGCTGTGTACCTTTTGGGTATGCCATAGGATTCCCTGGTGGCTCAGTAGTAAAGAATCTGCCTGCTAATGCAGGAGACACAGGTATGATCTCTGTGTCAGGAAGATCCCCTGGAGAAGGAAATGGCAACCTGCTCCAGTGTTCTTGCCTGGGAAATCCAGACAGAGGAGCCTGGTGGACTATAGTCCATTGGCTCTTAAAAGAGTCAGACATGACTTAGCAACCAAACAACAGCAATGAGGATTCTAACACATCTGCTAGACATATTTTAGGAGAGTCATAACCTAATCTTCATTTGTTTAATGATGGTTCCTCATTTTTTACATATTATAACCCCTTCAAAAATAAAAGCATGTCAATCTTGAATCACGGCAAATAAAAAGAAAAGCCTAGAAAGGGTAAGGTAGTTGGAAAATGTATGAGGCAAGATGTAAATATTTCTGTTGAGAGACTAATACACCTGAATTAAGTAGGGTGAATGGTATATATTCTTACAGATTGTCACATGGGCTTATAAGTGTTCAGTGAAGAGTTTGATTGTAGATACCCACACATATATATCATTATCTACAGATAGGTGTGAATGAAAGTGAGAAAAAGAAGCAATAAATATCTTTCATTGTTTCATCAGCTTAGATCTAAGTTCATAATTATAAATCTCTTAGCATTCTAAGCCGGAAGACTTTACTGAAGTCAATAGGAGATAAATTATAAGTGTATTTCTTCTGGTTTTTGCAAGCTGCCAGTGAAATTAGAGATGGAGTGTGCTGGAGTCTGCAAATATCAAAACTGCTACAGCTGCAGAAACATTGTTCCTGTATCCAGTGTAATTAGTGTGCCTCTCACATGCTCCAGCTGAGGATTTGCATGAACTGACAAGAGCACACACAGTAAATCTTGTGTCATCATCTAATTTACTACTTTGTTTGAAATATCCAACTCTGGAAGGGGAATTTTACATTTCTTAAAGGTGAAAACTATTGTCAGAAGAAAAACATTTCACCACATATATGAGATATTGACAAAAGAAGGGGGAACTTTGTTTTATGAAACCAAGATTAATAACCTGGAAATGTCTTTCTCCATATTAACACCTTTGTATATTTCTCCTCTCTTTGTTTTGAAGTGTTGGGTCCTGAAACTTTCACTTCCTTTGCTTCTTTATTTCTTTTTTTTCCTACTTTTTCACCTGAAAAAAAGAATACTGGATATATTTTTTTCCATTTTCTTAGAATGAAAATTTTTTCCATGGAAAAAACTGACAGATTGTCCCATCTCTAAATTTATTAAGAAGCACTTAATATTCTCTTTAAATTAAGTTTTATTGTTTTGTATTGGAGTATAGTTGATTTACAATATTGTGTTAACTTCAGGTATACAGCAAAGTGATTCAGTTATACATACACCCATTCTTTTTCTGGTACTTTTCCCATATAGGCTATTACAGAATATTGAATAGAGTTCCCTGTGCTATGCAGTAGGTCCTTGTTGATTATCTATCTTATATAAAGTAGTGTGTATATGTAAATATACTTTTAACCATAATGATAGACAAGCAATCAATATATTGCAGCACTGGCATTTTTCTCAGAGCAGTTTCTCATGGGTTTGTATGAAATTGTAATGCTAGATTAGCACATAAAAGCTTTAAAGTGTTACAGTAATGAGCTTAAAGTGTGTATGTGGGGGTGTGTTTGTGTGGTGTGGTATGGTGTCTGTGTGTGTGTGTGTGTTTGTATGTGTGTGTGCATGTTTATGGGTAGAGGGGAGGAACTTAGATGCAGCAAGAGCCAAGAGCCTGGGTTACAGCCATCCAGCCTGCACACAGGGAACATTCCTGGAAAACAAGGTCCTAGGACTTTCTGTTTATTGACATTCACCCACAGGCTACATCAATGGTGACAGGTGTAATCTCAGAATTTACAAAGTAAAACCTCATGTATAAATTAAAAGATAGGGAATTGTTTTCCATGTTTTTCATCAAAGCTGAGTCCTTGAGAATTTTTTTAACAAAATGCAAAGGTCATTTTTCCTTTGGGAAAAAAAAAAAAAATAACTACCTGCCATTTCCTAAAGAAAAGGTGACATTTTTCTGTGAAAAGGAGACATTTCGCCCAGAGGCAAGTGCAGGCAGTTTCTAGGATTGCCTGACAGTGAGTTTACATAAGAGCCTGGCAAGATGCTGTGCCTCTGGCAGAAATGACATTTTCCTCCCTGTTCAGTGTTACAAATTCTAAAAAATACAAGTCTGATTTTTCGGTGGTAATTCTCCTGGTCTCTTATTGATGTGTGCAGCAGCATTACTAATTAATGTTATGAACACACGGTGTGCTGAGACGAGCAGGGGTTGTACAAAGATGGCAGGCTGGCAATGGAGCCCTGAGATGGAAGTCCAGGGATTTCCATGGGACTTCTATCACTGATTTCTATCACTGACACATCTTGTTCTGTTTCACAGTCCACCTAGCACCTCATTGCACAGCAACAGTATTCCCCTCTATTAATAATTATTCAAAATTGATATATCCACTTGCTCATTCATTTATTCAGTGAGCTTTATAATGGGATGTTGAGGGATACTCTATAAAGTTGGCGCTGGGGCATATCAGCCTCCCTGGGACTGCTATGGAATGACCCCACCACATTCAACCACTCCACTCTCACTCTAGTCTGTATAAAGAGAAGCTGGAGAGGGGAAAAGAGAGCCTCCAGAATAGTTGTCTTTATGTGAGAGTCAGTGTTTGTGTTTAGAGGTAATCCCACAATCTCCACAAGAGAGGGGTGTTTCCTGTCCCCATCTCAATCCAAATGAAGGGAATGCCCTAAGGGCCTCATTCATTGAAACTGGAGTTGCTTGAAAGAAGGAGAGTTGATGGTTTGATACCAAATCAGACATCTGCTCGGGGTCAGTGGACTTGCTTCCTTTGCCAGTCGGAAGAAGAAAGAAGTGAATCGGGAGCTGGCAGGATAAAGAGAGAGAAAACACAGGGAAACCACTGCAGCCTAGTATCTGGCGTGGCAAGAGTGTGCAGGTTTTCTGTGGTTGAGGTGATCGTAAGGAAGGGACCTTGACCGAACCCAGCTAACTTTCACATACCACTCAAGAGAGCTGCTACCAGTCAAGGAAACCTGGTATCAACAGGCTAGGCAGTGCAGGCTGGGTACCATGGGGATGAAGGAGATCAAGCTTGAGCCAAATAGTGCAGTGATCCTAGGATGAATTCACAGATTGACCCCATGAGAGAGCCAGCCACAGATTACCTGCCATTTCAGTGACCAGTTACCATTCACTAGATAAACAGCTGCAACTGGCACCAAAAAAGAATACCATTGCAGCTAACTAAATAAAAAACCCCTCCTCTCTGCATATAACACACACTGGAAGAATTAGACCTTGAAGGGTAAAGGAAGGAAGAGGTGATGCCCAGAGGTGGACCGTGTCTCCCCCACCTCAAAGTTGTCAGGGTCCCAGTACAAGCCCAGGCAGATGGTAGGAGGGGAAGAGATTTAAATCAAGTTGAGGCGTTAACAAGACTGGGCATGTGATAGCCAAAAGTAACTTAAAAGTTAAGAATTTTCCCAAGTTATTATCAAGGAATGGGAAAGGAACATGAAAATAGTAACCATAGAAAAAAATTACTTCGGATGTTTATTCCCGCCCCTACCCCATGTGCTAGATGATACTGTTTAATAAATGGGCTGTGTACCCATCATGCATCAGCCAGGCTTTTATCCTGAGCGCCCGTGGATGAATAAGCCTCTGCCATTAAGGACACGTGTCTGGTAAAGTCTCGGAAGTATGTGAGAAATTTCAAGTGGCACCTGGAGATAAATACTAAAAGGAACGTGTACCGACTGCTGAGGGAGGACAGAGGAATGAGTCTCCCACAGGAGGAGGGCATATGGGGAGAAGCCAGGGAAGAATTCACAGAGGAAATGTGATTCAGAGACCTGAAGGGAGATTATGAATGCATCAGCCATGCCCGGTACGGGGAGTATGGTGTGCAAAAGTGCAGGCATCCATTCATTCAGCAGGCACATATGGGAGCTTTTACTATGAGTCCAGAGTTGTGCCAGATACTATCC
Source organism: Okapia johnstoni (assembly GCA_024291935.2). Classification (NCBI taxonomy): domain Eukaryota; kingdom Metazoa; phylum Chordata; class Mammalia; order Artiodactyla; family Giraffidae; genus Okapia; species Okapia johnstoni. The sequence continues at coordinate 70,447,436 of CM044312.1, read as the reverse complement.
CAGTTTATAAACCCAAACCTCAGGGACATGCAAAACCCTGGGCCATTTGTTATGCCTTAAACCTAGGAGGCAGCAGAGGAGGAAGATGGAGCAGAAGTTGGAGTGAAAGGCTACAGAGAGTTTCATGTGGAAGGAAATTATAAAACATGCTTAGGAGGCATGGAAGGGTTATAAGCAAGGAAGCAACCTGATCAAGTGTGCATTTTTAGAAAGTTAGCACTAGAATCTGTATAAGGTATGAATTATAGAAAAATAGGAGTCAGAAGAGAAGTTACAAAATGTTCACGAGCTCTTCCATTTGCCACTCCAGACTCATCTCCTCTGGTTTCCTTCATGGACTCCACCAGCAGGCTTCCTTGCCCTAGAGCACTCAGCTGGACTCAGTGAGTGGGAAGAGGCAGCTGGCCGTCAGAGAATGAGGTTCTGGCATTTAGTGCCATGGGCCCTTTGCTGCTAGGCTGTTGTGTGCTGAGTATCCATCTTTTTGGAAGTCTCGGCTCTAATGACCATGGGAGGAGAAAAAGGAAATAAAATGACAAGTATCTGGACAATAGAATCAGTGTTCTTGTCTAAGCGGTTGAGAGAGTGAAGAGTCAAGTGTGTTTGTGTGTTTGGCTTTCACGCTTGAGCAACTAGGTGGACTGTGGTACCTTTAATACTGAAAGAGAAACAAGTTTGGAGTTTTTTAATGTGTTAATGATTCTTAAGGCATGAGGAATAAGGCTAAGTTGAAAAATATGTAAACAAAGCTTATATGTATAAGGTTTATATCCATTGAGAGCTTCCCCGGTGGTTCAGACAGTAAAGAATCTGCCTGCGGTGTGGGAGACCTGGGTTTGATTCCTGGGTTGGGAAGATCCCCTGGAGGAGGGAACAGCTACCCACTCCAGTATTCTTGTTGGGAGAATTCTATGGACAGAGGAGCCTGGCAGGCTACAGTCCATGGAGTCGCAAAGAGTCAGACACAACTGAATTACTTTCACTTTCACTTCCATCCATTAAGTTCAGTATCTGTAAACTCTCATCAAAGACAATGAAGTTCTCAGTTCCACAATTTCCATTTTCTTTGTTGAGTGTTTTATGATTCCCATTTTCATTCCTTCTCAGGAAGAAGTGGTAGCAGTAGGATTCATTTTATATTGCCAGCAAAGTCTATACTGTTAACAACTCAGTGGGATGGAAGAGGGGAGGGTTTACGTGCCAAAGTCTATAGCACAGAGAATGCATAGTGCTTCAGACACTGACAAGCTGCCAAAAGGAAGAAGGAGCAGCCTTGTTTTCCATCAAATTCTCCTAGGTTTTTCCAGATGGGAGAACAACCACAAATCAGTGTTATACAGAGAGAGATTTTGATTTATTTTAAAACTATCTTAATGACAAAGCTATGGACAAAGCCATTCCATGCAATGGAATGGGTTGCCTAACTAATAATAATATTCATTCACTGAGAGTTTCATGGCACTCTGCCAAACTCTTAAAACATAATGTCTCATTTAATCTTTACAATAACCCTGCAGTATAGATACCATTATTTGAATTTTATTCTAATTCTAATTATTCTAACTTAAGTCCAGAAAAGTTAAGAAACTAGCCCAAGCTCACATCGTCAGTACACAGTAAGGCTGAGATTCAACCCCTTTATTGACCACTGACCACGGTACTACTGCCTACTGGGAGAATAGTCAGCCCCTCATCCCCCAGAATTGGGAGTTTAATCAGAGTCTGAATAAGCACTTCTCAGGTGTTTCTGCTCTGTCTGGAGGCTGCACTATATGGCTCATCAAGTCATCCTCTCTTGGGTGTAATATCATGTGGTCCTCCTCTTCCTGCACTCTCTCACTTTCACCACCACCCCGTAGGCTGTTAATATATATTATATGTGTTTTGTGTATGTATGCATTGAATTTATTCTGTTAAACAAATTCCATATTTTTTATTAGCAGGAAAAGATATTTAGGGAAACTTAGAAAAAAAAATCTGTTCCCTTTTCACTAAACCTATATAACTGTCTGCATATCCAATATACCTCTATCTGGCTGGCTAAAAAGAAAACTTCAAGGTCAATGCACAGAAATCATGATACTTTATGATAGAATGTTTTTCCTTGCCATATGCCTGAATGTTTTGCTGGGAGAAAGCCAGCATATAAATATCTTGTAGTCATTTCACATGTTTCACCAGGAAATGATATCTTTTGTTATTAAGAAGTACGGAATTAAAGGTGTTTCAGAACTTCTTGGAACAAGACCTATGAAGTAATATTTTTCAAGTATGTCACTTAGATAGACAAGTTATCTAAGCACAGAACTTAGAGCTCTGAGAAGATTTCTCATGATCATTGCAGTTCTGGTGAAACTCTCTTATGTGAAAAAATCCTGTGAATATGTAAAACTGGCCGAACTACTTAGACTAAGGTGTAATGAAGTAGGATTTCAGGGCAGGTCTCTGAGGTTCCTAATTGCAAACTACCTCCTGGTTCAGTTTCAAACCTGGGGCAGAAGAAGGACTGTAGTGTTAGTTGAGACATGATCCCAAGAGAATTCACTTTTCCATAGGATGTAGAAACATCTTTTTTGTTTTTAGTAATACATCAGTTCAAACATATGATGTCTCTTTTGCTCCAAGGAAAAAGCCTGAATGCCCTTTTCTCACATAGCTGAGATGTCGAAGTAGGGAATGAGGTCCTCAGAGAAAAATCACTTACAAGAAGATCATTACAGCTCAATACTGAGAATTTGCATCATACCCTGTTCATTATTATCTGAAACCCAAGTATGTATCTGATATCCTTGCCCAGTAAACCACTGGCATCATAGTATAAGATAGGTAAGACAGTGACTATAAAAATATTTTGAAAACTGCAAAACAGTGCTTCAGTTATAAGTTAGTGTCATGGTGATTTTATATTCACAAACATCTTAATATGCCACTTTTTCCATTTTAATTCACTGCATTGATGTGCGTGCTTATCTTTTCCCTTCTGGGTGTTGTCAACCTGTCTAGTTAGATTATAGACTCATTAGGTGGAGGCCAGTGGCTAATTCTGTGTTTAGTACAGAAATGATACACTGTGTTGGTATTTATTCATCCATAGTCTTCTGTTCTGGCTCAGCAGGGTGTAACAATGCATCTTCTCAGAGCTCACTGGAGTGAAAATTTCCCTGCAGAGGGTGAGAAGAAAGCAAGAAGGGCAAGTGGATTTTCATTCAACACTCAAAGAGTTCTTTTTAGTAGAGTGTGATAGCTAAGTCACTAAGCTATAGGATGGAAAATCAGCCTGAATAGATGTAAAAGGAAAAAATATGCAATAGTCGTTTTATGCAGCACAGTTCAATTCCAAAAGAGCTGACAGTTTGTAGAGGAAAAAAAAAAAAAAAAGATATGTGTTATTCCATTTGGAGAAAAAAGCAAAGCAAATAATTCATATGTGGAACTTTTGTGAGTGTCTCAGAACTAGGAAAGCTAACTTAGTTTTCCTTGGAGAATAATGGATGAAACAAGAGTAGGGAAAGTACTAATTTATCCTAATTTATCTAGTTTATAATTGAAGAAAGAAAAAAACATATAAAAAAGCTCCAGGATTCAGAGTTCATCAGTTCTGCAGCCAGCATCCCAGATTGCTCATCTGCTGTTCAGTATAGTTTGTAAAATCTGTAGATATTTAGCAGTATCTACTGACTCTGAGGATAGAATTTAAGTTCTGCTCAAATTCTTAATCAAAAGAGTTTCATGGTTTCTTCTTTAGAATTGAATCCCTCTCGATTTGCAACCGACTTTACCACCACTTCTTCTGGAGCTCTATTTGGCTTAATTGACAGTATCTGCTGAGGCAAAAACAGGAAAAACAAAATTGCCCACTTCTCATTGATTCCGTAAGAGTTTGGTAGGTTAATAATAGAAAACTCTTTTAGCAAATCTCTTTTCAAAGGGTTACAAAGTTCTTTTTCTTCTCAGCTAGTAAGTAAAGCTTCCTTTCTGAAAATGCTATTAACACCACTCAGAGTTCATAGAAACCGACTTAAGGATCTCAAAATGTTCAAACAGCTTCTTCTCTAATCCGCTCAATGTAAATGGGAGGAAAGGTAGGAACTAATTGCATCTGCATCAACACTGAAATTCAAGGTAAAAGATGAATTTTTATTTTTATGTACCAAATTTCATTACTGGGCTAAAATTTGATGAAAGAGAAAGGAAAACATAAGCTTTTATTCATTGCTTGCAGTGCACCTTGGAAAACAAGAGAATAGAGACAACTTTGTATCTGAAAGTTTGTACATTTCCATCCATTGTAACAGCTCTAGGGGACAAAGGAACACTTTGTAAAAGAGATTATCTGTTAGAATATGAACATGAAATATAATTTTAGTTTATTGTTAGTTTCTGGGTATATTTTAAAGTGCAGTTAAATATTCTAGTGAAATCTTATGTGCTTAATAAATTATATATCTATACTTATTAGCACAGCTGTAAAAACTTCATAAAAAGTATTTATTTTGAAAACAAAAAAAGAAAAATATCAAAGTATTATAGATAATCCTCCATCACTCATGATACAGATGCCCAAATCAGTAAACTGAATAAAGTTCATTTATGATAGAGGGGTATGCCCAGCAGTTAACTCTGGGAATCAGTATTGAGTCCTCCAACAGAAACACCCACAATAAGTTGAATATAGTCTAATAGAATCAAAACATAAATGCCACCAAAGGCACAGTCAGCTAATTTTATAGTTTCTAATAAATATATGCAGAAGAAACTACATAACTTAAAAACAATAGTATTGAACATTCCATTATCCTGGAGCATGACTTGGGCACACTACACTGTCACTATAATTGATTGAGGAAAGAAAGACGGTTAAAGTTAGCAAGCAAAAGGCAATAGACTGAAAAACAGTCAACTCAGAGGCCAGAAAGCCTTACGTGGACATGTCCCTTGTTAACACTGATAAACTGTTAATGATGGAGCCAAACTTACAAAGTTATAGAACATGCTGCCCAGGGTTAGCTGTGAGTAATTTATATTGTAACTGATATTCATCTTGATACTCAGCCTACTTTTTCTGTGGCCTCTTCCTTTTTTTGTTCAGTCACTAAGTTGTGTCCTCCTCTTTGCAACCCCATGGACTATAGCATGTCATGCTTCCCTCACCTTCAGTATCTCCCGGAATTTGCTTAAACTCATGTTCATTGAGTCAGTGATGCCATCCAGCCATTTCATCCTCTGTTATCCCCTTCTCCTCCTGCCTTCAGTCTTTCTCAGCATCAGAGTCTTTTCCAATGAGTCAGCTCTTCACATCAGGTGACCACAATATTGGAGTTTCTGCTTCAGCATCAGTCCTTCCAATGAATATTCAGGACTGATTTCCTTTAGGGTTGACTGGTTTAATCTCCTTGCAGTCCAAGGGACTCTCAAGAGTCTTCTCTAGCATCATAGTTTGAAAGCATCAATTCATCAGCACTCTGTCTTCTTTAAGGTCCAACTCTCACATCCATACATGACTACTGGAAAAACCATAGCTTTGACTATACAGACCTGTCAGCAACGTGATGCTGTCTATGTTTGTCATAGCTTTTCTTCTAAGAAGCAAGTATCTTTTAATTTCATGACTACAGTCACCATCTGCAGTGATTTGGGAGTCCAAGAAAACAAAATCTGCCACTGCTTCCATTTTTCCCCATCTATTTGCCATGAAGTAATGGGACCAGATGCCATGATTTTAGTTTTTTGAATGTTGAGTTTTAAGCCAGCTTTTTCACTCTCTTCTTTCATCTTCATCAAGAGGCTCTTTAGTTCCTCTTTGCTTTCTGCCAGTAGGGTGGTATCATCTGCATATCTGAGGGTGTTGATATTTCTCCTGGCATTCCAGTTTGTGATTCATCCAGCCTGGTATTTTGTGTAATGTACTCTGTTGTTATTGTTGTTCAGTCACTTCATTTCTGAACTCTTTGCAACGCCATGGACCACAGCACACAAGGCTTCCCAGTCCTTCACTATCTCCCAGAGTTTGCTCAAACTCATGTCCATTGAGTCGATGATGCCACCAAACTATCTCATCATATAAGTTAAGTAAGCAAGGTGACAATATACATCCTTGATGTGCTCCTTTCCCAATTTTGAATCAGTCCATTGTTCTATGTCTGGTTCTAACTGTTGCTTCTTTACCTGCATGCAGGTTTCTCAGGAGGCAGGAAAGGTGGCCTGGTGTTCCCATCTCTTGAAGAATTTTCCACAGTTTGTTGTGATCCACACAGTCAAAGGCTTTAGAGTGGTCAATGAAGCATAAGCAGAAGTTTTTTTTCTGGAATTTTCTTGCTTTTTTTGTGATCCAGTGGTTGTTGGAAATTTGGCCTCTGGTTCCTGTGTCTTTTCTAAATCTAACTTGTACATCTGGAAGTTCTCAGTTCACATACTGTTGAAGCCTAGCTTGAAGGATTTTGAGCATCACCTCTTCCCTTCTTGAGAGTATAATAATTCCCAGCAAGTTCTCTGTCCTACAAAGTGCCACTCTTCTTCTGTGTCCTTCCTGCCTCTTCTCTCTCCCATCACCACCACACAAATATATAAGAAATATCAGAGCTGCTATTTCCAAGATAATTCTGATTTTGATAGGTAAGTCCTGCACTAAGGCCAAGACATAAGCTACTTTTTATAGAACATGCTATGTTAGTCTGCCTTCTTAATTTCATAATATAACTTCTTTCTGTTAACATTTTCCAGGGAAATGTAAGGTATTGTCTTTATGGAAGTCTTGAAAAAGCAATAAAGAGGCATTATAAACACTTAATCTTCATTGCATCCTATTTATATGTCACTATAAAATGCAAGGTATCTAACAAAACATACATAGCAATAATGTTCATTCTGAGAACATAGTAGGTGGCTCCTGTGCTGCGCCGTGCTTAATTGCTCAGTCGTGTTTGACTCTTTGTGACCTCATGGACTATATCCTGCCAGGTTCCTCTGTCCATGAGGATTCTCCAGGCAAGAATACTGGAGTGGGTTGCTATGCCCTCCTCCAGGGGATCTTCTCAACCCAGGGATCGAACCCAGCTCTCCCGCATTGCAGGTGGATTCTTTACCATTTGAGCAACAAGGGAAGCCCACCCAAGAATACTGGAGTGGGTAGCCTATCCCTTCTCCAGGAGATCTTCCCGACTCAGGAATCGAACCAGGATCTCCTGCTTCGCAGGCAGATTCTTTATCAGCTGAGCTACCAGGGAAGCTGTAGGTGGCTCCTAAGCTACTGTTAAAGTCTTTTACTGGACTAACACCATTTAAGGCTGTGTGGGTTCATTACAGTATTATTTGAAGATGAATCAGTTATAAAATCAATCTATCTTTGCTCTATGGATCGATCATCCACCAAGCCTTCAGCTACATGATAAACAGTATAGAAACATTAAGTTTGATTAATTTTTCTAAAGTAAATGGAGGAGAAGCCTTTCAAAGTAAACAGCATCTTAGCATGAGTTAAAATAGTATAGGCTGACTCCTGTCACCATGCTAATTCATGTCTCCAGAGCTCCTAGTCCCATAAGTTTCTCTCTGTAGTTTTTAATCATAAGTGCAATGATTTTTTAAGTCATTCTCAAAAAATCATTGCAGTATCAGGGGTATTTAAATCAACACAATGGCAAATAAGCATATGATTTCTTTTATGTCTGAAAAAAGTCTTGCTTAACATATATGGATACAGCCTTAAATGCAGAAAACTAAGCAAACCATGACCTACTGGCTGCATGATAATTCATAAACATGAACACTTTGTCTTCCACTGATTTCCTCTTGACTTCTCTGTTTTTGCACCAACAGAAGAATGCCTATTTCTGTATCTCAAAAAAGTAATTTTATGTCTTTTTTTTCACAATAGATAACCTGTACATCTAAACCTCATGAGCTATCTTACCACTACTTGGCAAAAAAGGAGTATTGTGTCTAGAAGTGAATAAATAATATTATCACTTTAGTGCTAAAAAGTATCTGTCTATACTTAAATTCATTACCCAAGGAATCAGAAGACATCTCAATTTTTGATAACTGTCTTCATAATTAACAGCTTACATAATAGTAACATAGGTGAAAATGTATAAATTCCTTCTACAAGCATAAATAGCATTACCCTTTATTTTACAAATGTTGTCCTTTGAATGTAAACTGGTCTAAAATTATAAAATTGACAAAGGTGAACCTGTGACTGACTTGTAAGTATAAATACTCCCTTTATGTGGGAATAATATTCAGACAGCTCAGTTGGCATTACCTCTTAATTAGATAAATTATGAAGATGAAGCAAAATTTAATTTTCCTTTGCATACTTTATGCTCTGGAAAGAATACTAATGATAGTTAAAGCATTTGAACCTGAATTGGACATATATATTTCTCTATTCACTTGACTATTTTAGATAGGATTTAAAACTCTTTTGTGAAATTATTCAAAAATTTATCAATTACAGTTTGCTTGGAATTGACTATTAAATTGTTGTCTTAATGTAAACATTTTTCTGAAAACCATACCATGATTTTCAGGAACCTGATCTGAATTGTTGATTCAAGATTGAACTGGTCTCAATGACCAATAGAAAAGGCCATTGTTAACATGTGATTATGTAGCAAATGGACAGCCCACTCATTCTACTTTCTCAGAATTTGCAACATTTAGAGTATCATTGAGTATTTCAATAAAAGAAATGCAGTCATTTGGTACTGAAATTTGTGCGTAAAACCATCATTTTATACCCCAGGAATCTTCTACATCATAGCATTTTTCTAATAAGCTTCATTAATATTTGGCAGTATCTCTTATTTAAATGACTTGATGACAGTTTCTGAGGCAAGAACACTCTAGATAACATTGTATTTTATGCCCACAGTTGGAATGTGGATAAGAAATCAGTGTCAACTAGTGAAGCAGTAGCCAAGTTAAAATGGATCTAAATTGGAGGAACAATGAGCTTATCAAAGTGCTGTTATTTTAAGTGCCGCCCTGAAGGAAAAATAGATAATGCAACCCTTATTCTACCATAAGACACACTTTGCTTGAGTTCATCATTCATATTACATTACTAATGATTAGAGGGAAAGAAGTGTTTGGATGAGGAAATAAAAGTCTTACTTTGGCTCATGTCCCTTAGAAAGACCTCCTAATTGGCTTTTCAATTAACTAAGGAGAAGCCTTTCAAGTCTTTGGTAGGCTGCATTAGCACATCCACTTCCACTCTGTTCAACGAACATCTACGGTCTTTGTTACCACATTAGTCCATTTGCAATAGATATTTTACACTTCCTGATTCAATATGTCCTAAATGTGATTTTTCTGCTTGAATTGTCAGTTCTCAGAAAATCCAGGCCATTTAAGATTAGGGATGGTTAGCAAAGGCTATGCTGTATTGTTTCTGATACCAGCATTTTTTTTCCTCTTGTTGTTTTGTTGCTAAGTTGTGTCTGACTCTTTGCGTTCCCTTTGGACTGCAGCATGCCAGAATTTCCTGCCCTTCATTATCTCCCAGAGCTTGCTCAAACTCAAAATGTGCATTGAGTCGGTGATGCCATCTAACCATCTCATCCTTTGTCACGCCCATCTCATCCTGCCTTCAATCTTTCGCAGCATCAGGGACTTTTCCAGTGAGTCAGTTCTTTATATCAGATGGCCAAAGTATTGGTTCTATCTTTATATCACATTTATTTGTAAGTAATCGGGAATGTATTACAGATTTAAAACAGTGTTTTAGCCTAAAACTCATTATTCTCTTAGTTTTGAAATAGCAGCACTGCCAATCTGGAACGCTTAAAAATAGAGGGAATGGGGGAGGAAATCATGGACTGAATGGCAAAGAAAAAGATCCGATTACTCTCCCATGTATACATTGCCATGGAGAATGCAAAGGGGGCACCCTTCAGAAGGATTCCCTTATCCTTTGTTCCCCCTTATAAAGAAGGTTGGAGCTTATGGTTACTTTGTTATTCAAAAAGGAGGTTCATTTGCTGTGATACTGACCATCTTCTAAGGTTCTTAAGTTACTTTGTAAACTATTCTAGAACATAAGGGCAATTTTAACTGGATAAGTTGATCCTGAAGTAACTCACTTCCTTCAAAAGATACTCTTTTATCTTATTATTACTGAGCACCTGGCACATACGATTAGACACCAGGCTATACATGGTGCTCTATCCTGAAGACTCAGTCAGGCTCACTGTCCCTTGGAGCTTTCTGTGCAACAGTGATGACAATACAAACAATCATCAGAAGCAGGGAAAATGACCTTTAGCTGATGGCAGACCAGGCAGTGTTTCATTAAAGCAGTGTCATTGGACTTGTGTCTTAAAGGATAGTATTTTAAAAACAGAGATGAGTCTAGGTAGAGGAAATAAACAAGAAAGGCTAAAAATCATGGAGAATGTTAAAGGATTGGAAATAGCTGGGTTTGTCTATAGGGAATGACAGTTCACTCAATAAATATTTACTGAGTCTGTTCCTTGAAGAAGGTTTAGTCTTGTACTCTTGGGATAAAGCAGTTAAAAACAAAATGGTGGCTGATGCACTAATGGAGCTAACATTCTGAAGAAAAGAAATAAGCTATAGAAAAAATAGATCTATAATGTAATGGAAGTGAGGCATGAGAAGTGGTGCCCTTTCAAGCCACCTTGTTCTCCTTACTGATTTTCCGCTGAAACTCATGAAGCAAGGTCTCACTTCAGGGCTTTGCATTTGCCATTCTATATACACAAAACATACATCTTCAAGACATTCAGAAGGTTCTCTTCTCTCATACCTCTATCTTCCTTCAGACCTCTATCCAAATAGCCCTCTTTCAGGGAAGACTTCCTTATTAAGCAGCAACCACCACTCTCTGCCAACACATCCCTGCTTTGATTTTCACCATAGAACCTATGTTTGTCTGGCATATTCTTTAATTTATTGACTCTGTGCCCAGTGGAAAGTAAGCACCATGAAAGAAAGGGGTTTTTGCCCATTTTGTTTAGAGATGTACTCTCAGCACCTAGGACAGTACCTAACACACTCAAGAGATGTTTGCAGTATGAAATAAATAAATTAATTAATAATGGAAAATAAACTAAGGTTAAGGTGGTTACATGAATGAAGTACTGGTGTTTTATTGGGAGCCTGGGGAGGACTTCTCTAAGATTATTATTTGAATAAAAAGCCTGAAAAAAAGGAAGGAGGGAATCACATAACTATGTGAGAAAAGAGTTTGCCAGGCAGAGGGGACAGCAGGGGCAAAGGCAGGAGCATCGTTGGCTGGAATGGAAGAAGCTAAATAGGAGAGTGAGAGAATATGTTAGAAAGATAGCATGAGGCCCACGGATGATCTGGATTTTATTCTGAGTAAAAGAGGAAGCTACAGAGGGTTTTGTTTTGCTTAGTTTTAGCAATGTGGTGACACAATTTGACTTACTTCAGTAAAAACTTTGGGCTACGGTGTGGAGAATGGACTATAGTAAAACAGCAAGAGATAGATAGGAAGGAAGGCAGTACCAAGCCATCTAGACTGCCGTGAGAGCAGTGAAGATGTAAGATTCCAGATGGCTTTGAAGCTAGAGTTAGCAAGATTTGCTAATAGAATAGATGGATGTGTTTTTTTTTAAAAAAATGTCAAAGAGGAATTCAAGGATTTAGACTGTATAGGTGAAGTTGTCTTCAACTGAGATGGGGAAGACTGTGAAAGGAGCAGAGTGGGTAAAGGAGGAAGATCAGAAATTGAGAGTTAGTATTTAAGCTGAAGAATTTGAAATGCCTTTTAGATATCCAAATGGAGATACTGAGTAGGCAGTGGGATTTTTAGTCTGAATCTCAAAAGAAATGTTACAACTAGAAATATAAATTTGGAATTTATCAGTGTATAGATGGTATTTAAAACCATGGGGGTAGATCAGATCATCAAGAAAATTAATTGGACTAAAACCCACTAACATTTGTATGATGTTTTACCATTTATCAAGTACTTCCACATCAACCGGAAAACTGCAGGAATTAATACAGCAAATCTAAAATGGACTTGACAAAGAAGAGTGACTGAAAGACAAGAGTAATAGGAGAGAGAATGCTGACTACACAGTGCTTTACAGATGATTGAATTTGGAGGATGAGGTTGTTAAAGACAGTTCCATTTCCTTCATTTGAAGGGACTATAAATATGTAAGGGTGGAGATGGGGCATGAAGAAAGATAATAATAACTATTATTTTGAACATGGTGACTTTTTGGTGCTTCAAGAATGTCCAGATGATGTAGGAGGAGGACGATGCTCTTTGCCAAAGCCAAGCCCTATTTATCCTTCACGACTCAGTTCAAGCATTACTTCTGCCAGAAAATCTTCCCCTCCCAGCCTCCTTGGTCTGAGTCAGGGCTTTTCCAGTCTCATTACCACTTCTATCACACACTTGGATTGCCTGCTTATTTGTTTGTTTCCCGCTGAGTTTCTTAAAGAGAAGCATTTTATCTTTCATGCTTGTGTCCTTTGAATGTTGGACAGTGCCTGAGATGTATTAGATGCTTGTATGGATGGATGGACGGATAACAACAATGAGTACCCAACTGAAGCTGTTTACATTGTGAACAAAACCAGTGTAGTTTTGTGGAGCCCAGAATGGAGAGAGCAGGAAGTAACACTAAAGGTCAACTACAGCTTGATCTAAAGTGGCATCTGTTCTATATGAAGTATTTTTCAGGTCACCGGACTGAGACATAAAAATATGAAATATTCACCATGCTAAAAGACATGGTGACCCAATTAATTTCCCTAGATGTTTGGAGGTGAAATTAAGTATTAAAAAGCTGCAGTCCATGGGGTCGCACAGTGTTGGACACGACTGAGGTGACTTAGCAGTAGCAGTAGCAGTAAGAATGAGATGAAGGTGCTTCTTACAAAAATGAATACATTTGCATAGTTGACTAAGTTTAGCATCTGGGTATAAAACGGAAGGCAGTTGTGCTCACCACTGTATAACCACACAGACCTGAAGTTAATGCCTTGATGACTTGAACCTTGAAACTTCACATTTAAAATGACTGGTGCTCTACTTACTGAGTTACTTAGAATAGATGTTGTTTAAGGGTACAAACTTGCAATGATTAGTAAGTAAACCCTTGAGATCTAATGCAAGCATGGTGAATATAGACAACAGCATTGCATAATATTGTCAAGCTTGCTAAGAGGCTAATTCCCATCTTACATGAATTAATGAGAATCGATATGGATGAAGTGATTAGTATAGAGCTTGACACGATACATTTTAGATCTCATCATCATCATCTTCAGGTATTTGTGACAAGCACACACTTCCCAAGTGAGCTCAGGCAAAGACCCATTCAAAATACAGGGAGTAAAATTTTGGTATTGTTTTCCAAGTGACTTTAGATAATATACTTTTAGTGAAGAAATCCTATAAACTCATAGCGAAACAGATAGGTTTGTAAGGCAGTTGCTCTCAGGTTTGTTACATTTACATGTAAAATATTTTTGCCGTGTTCCCTGGGGGATTAATTCCTCCCATGATGCTAAATCATAGCTCTGAATGCACCATTGTTTAAATGTGGAAAGTATAGAAAATAGCTTATTCATATCAACTCCTCCCTTCCCAATTTTTGATGTCTGTGATCAGTATAGTATTGAATTGATTTCTACCTATGAATAAGCTTGATATTAACTACCTTTGCCTCCATGGACTGTAGCAGATGTCTCCTAAGCTCTCTTATTACTTACATAAAAATTCATAGATAGATACAACATAAAATTTCAAGTTATTTATGGTGGTATTTTCAACACTTTTTCAGTGAGAAGTCCCTAAATTTTTGAGCCTTGGTTGTCTTTGGCAGTATGGTGAAGCCCGTGAATCCTTCTTGGAATAATATTTCTAAATGCTAAAGTAAAATATGAAACTCTCTATGATTTATATGGGTAACAGAGTCATAGGTTCTGCTATGCTACTGTTGTTTGTAGAAAACATGTATTTTTTTTAAATAAATTTATTTATTTTAGTTGGGGGCTGATTACTTTACAATATTGTAGTGGTTTTTGCCATACGTTGACATGAATCAGCCATGGGTTTACATATGTTCCCCATCCTGAACCCCCCTCCCACCTCCCTCCCTATCCCATCCCTCTGGGTCATCCCAGTGCACCAGCCCTGAGCATTTGTCTCATGCATTGAACCTGGAATGTTGTTCTGTTTCACATATGATAATATACATGTTTCAATGCTATTCTCCCAGAACGTCCCACCCTCACCTTCTCCCTCAGAGTCCATAAGACTGTTCTATGCATGTGTGTCTCTTATTCTGTCTCGCATATAGGGTTATCATTACCATCTTTCAAATTCCATATATATGCATTAGTATACTGTATTGGTGTTTTTCTTTCTGGCTTACTTCACTCTGTATAATGGGCTCCAGTTTCATCCATCTCAATAGAACCGATTGAAATGTATTTTTTTTAATGGCTGAGTAATATTCCACTGTGTATATGTACCACAGCTTCCTTATCCATTCGTCTGCTGATGGGCATCTAGGCTGCTTCCATGTCCTGGCTATTGTAAACAGTGCTGCAATGAACATTGGGGTACACGCGTCTCTTTCAATTCTGGTTTCCTCGGTGTGTATGCCCAGCAGTGGGATTGCTGGGTCATATGGCAGTTCTATTCCCAGGAAAACATTTTTGTAAATGAAAATAAAATGCTGTATTTCTCTATCATGAGCATTTTTTCTTCTTTCATATTTTGTCTTACACTGTGCGTTTATTTTGTGTCTACTTAAATTAAGCCACAGCATTTTCCATATTGTTTACAGTGTTTCATGACTGTGTGATACTTTCTATCTCACTTAGCCATACCCTTCCTACTGAATAGCAATGTTTTCGCTACTATGAACAACATTATTTCATAATGGGTGCTACTTAAACTTTCTACGTGATGAATTTAAGTATGACTAATTCCCTTAAGAGAGCAACCAGTTAAAAGTCATGATATGTATTAAAGGTTTAGAACTTACCATCCATTATTTCGCTTTAATCATCAAAATAAGCCTTCTTTTTTAAAAATAAATTTTTTTGTAACAGTTCTAGACTTAAGGAAAATTGTGAAGATAGTACCCAATTTCTCTTACTATTAACATCTAATATGAGTGTGGCACATTTGGTATATTTTATAAACCAATATTGATACAGTATTATTATTAAAGTCTATACTTTATTCACATTTCCTTAGGTTTTGCCTAATGTCTTTTTGCTGTCCCAGGACACCACATTACATTTACTCATCATGCCCTGCCTCCTTGGGCTCCTCTTGGCTGTGGCAGTTTATAGACTTTCCTTGCTTTTGAGGACCTTGACAGTTTTGAGGAATGCTGGTCAGGTATTGTGTAGAATCTTCCTTACCTGAGATTTCTGTGAGGTTTTTCCCATGGTTATAATACTGGGACTGTGGATTTTTTGGAGGAAAACTACAGGAGTAAAGCACCACTCTTAACACATCATATCTGATGTATGTATTATCAATGTGACATCACCTGATGTGAATCTTTATCACCTGGCTAACGTCCTGTTTGTCATATTTCTCCACCATAAAATTATTACTCCCCCTTGTTTTCTCTCCCCTACCCCCTCCTTCTTCTCATACTATGACTTTCAAAGAAAGTCATTTTCTATAGCCCACACTTACCAAGGAGAGAGTTATGCTTCACCACCTTACACAGCTACATTTGTTATTTGTAATTCTTCTGCATAGAAGATTTGTCACAAGCTTCCTTTAATGGGTGAGAAAACTAGGCTTAGAGAGATTAAGGAACTAGCCCAAGCTACCTAGCCTTCTATGCTTATTGCTGCTAGAGCTTTCTCTCCTTTCCCACACTGGTAGAAAAGTGATCCTTACTTCTCTATGCTGAGGCAGGTGAGCCCTTCACAAGGTGACTGTGCTGTTTGTGGCTGCTCAACAGCAACTCCTATATTGGCCCATTTGGGGAGAAAGGTATTCATTCCACAACTATCATGTGTTCACTTGCAAATACCAAGTTCCCTCTGATGTCTAAGCAAGTATTCCAAAACCATCAGAAGCCACTCAGTTTGGGAGGATGAGACAGACAAAAAAGACTGAACTGCTTCCTGCCTTGATAAATGCTATTCAGCTTATCTCAATTTATTGACTGAGGAAAAAAAAAATATGTGTATGTAAAACACTATTCTAGGCATTAAGTATATCCCAATACATTAAGTCTCTTCTTCGTGGAATATTTTACTGGGAGAGACAGAATGTAAGGAGATAAATCTGTTCTTAGTAGTATGTCAGAAAGATGCTATGAAGACAAATAAAGCAGAATTAGAGAATAGAACACTCATGAAATGGCTGAGGACAGGACATCTGAACAGAGACCTCAGTTATATGAGGCAAGACATACCAGGCAGAAGGAACAGAAGCGTCTAAGGACCTTCAGCTTCACTGTGCTTGTTCTGATGAGGAACAGCAAGGAGGTTAATGTAGCTAGGAGGCATAAATCAGGATTATGGAGTTGGGAAGATACCAGAGGCTGATCATGGAGGACTTTATGGGCCACAGAAAAGCTCCTGGATTTTGTTCTGAACATGGTAAATAACCATTTAGCAGAGGAATAGGACAATAAGATTTATATTTTTTTAAAAAATTAATCTGGCTCCTGTGTTGAGAAGAGACTGTCAGCAGAAAAAGGAGAAACTCTCTGCTCCTCTCTGACCAGTCAGGACACTATTAGAGTAGTCCAGAAAAGAGCTCATGATACCTGGGAGTAGGGTGATGGTGGAAAGAAGAGAGTAGGTTAAGTATATATTTTGGAGGTAGCCATGACAAGATAGATTTTTGAACACTGAGATTAAGAAAGGAGAAGAGATCAAAGGTGGTTCTGAAGTTGTTGTCCTGAATGGTGGTTTCAGGTACTGAGAATGGAAGACTCAGGGATAAGCAGTTTTATACATATTAACTTATGGGACCTTCTGGCACTGAATAAATAATTGAACCTGAAGTTTAGAGGAGCAACTGTGCCTGGAGATATTGATTTGGAGGAGAGTAATTGACATATGGGTGATGTTGAAATCCATAAGATTGGATGAGCTCATGTAAAAGATAACAGAGAAGTGAAACAGTTCCAAAAAAAAAAAAGGTATAGAAGAGAACACTGAAAAAACAGTAAGATTGAAAGCCAGGAGAAGGTCATGTCCTGGAAACCAAGCGAAGAAATTGCTTAAGAGAGATAGTGATCAACCACATGAGATGATGCTAAAGAAGTTGAATAAGATCTCACACCTTCAGTGGTCGTATAAGATTCTCTTAACTTGAAAAGAGGCTATCTTGTCTTCAGTGGATGGACATTCAGACACCAAATTTGTAGTTTGCTTTCCTACACTGGCTCAACACAAATAAAGGCACACATAGGGATGTATGTATTCACAGTCTAGTCGATCTTATGATTGTAGTTAAAATACACAAGGATATACAGATCAAAAATGGAAATAGCTGGAAAAGTAAATAATAAAGTCAGATTTATGAACATGATCTTTCTGATACTCTTACTTTCTCTAACCAGCAGCATGGATACCATCCCTGAAGCAGTTGTTGTATTATTAAATAGCATAATCATCTATACTTACATAAATATTAAAGCATTGTACAAAAACTAAAAGTCATAGAGAGGGAAAAGGTATAGGTAGAAAGTCAAGGTAACATGAGGTTTATTATTTTATCACTAACAAAAGATAGTCAGCAGAGATAAAATGGGTGACTGCCTTCTTTAAAAATAATATTTTCTATTCTAGTGAGCTAGAACACTTGAAAATGCATGTGTCAAATGCAGAAATATTATTGCAGAACCTTGTTTATTATAGTGCAGTATTTGGAACAAAATATCCATCCATTGGTATCAATAATTAAAGTGCCAAAAGAATGTCATTAAATTCAATTCAACCTTTTAAGTTTGATTATCATATAACCAGAGTGTTCAGTCCCTTAATAAGGGGAAGCATGCTATACACCTTCTAATGCTTAGCATGGTACTGGGTACATAGTAGAGGCTCAATAAATACATTTTTGTTGGTTGGTTGGTTGGTTGACTGGTTGGCTGCTTGGTGGATTAGCTGATTGTTGCATTGTGGCGAGATTTCAGTATACACTAAGTTAAAAAGAGAAAGACTGTATTTGTTAAGTGTTTCCAAACTTGTCCTAAGATCTTCTGTCTTCAGCAAAAAGTATTTTCAAATGTGAAGGTTTATTCGTCCAACAAACATTTAAGGTACCTTATAGTGTTAGACCCTGGTATGAAAGTCATGAAGTTTCATGAAAACGAATAAGAAACACAGGACAGAATTTAAGAACTTTAGAGTTCCTAGGCATTGAAAAGATAATGGTGCTCCTATGGAAATCAAATGCAAATCATGCTAAATAATGAAACTAGGATGAGAACACTTAACAATGTTTCTGTTTCTTCCTTGATGACTGTTTTGATTCCTCCCTCCTTTCTTGGAATATATTAAAAATAAAATCCTTTCTTGTAAAATTCTTTGTCCAAGGTACTATGCTGGTTCTATTGGTTGATTCAGCAATAATGGCATATAATCTACCCCTCAGCCCTGGAAGTTTACAGTCTAGTGAGGGAAACACAAGTATTAAAGGACAGTGTGGTAGGAATGACACATAATTGTAAATATTGACACATTAAAATTGAATGACACAGAGAGGTGTATATTATCACATATAATTGAAATATTCACAACATACCAATAATAAACACACAGATTGTCATGAATTTATGTATTGAATTTTCCTGCCTCTTTAAATGATTGCTATGAAACCAAAATTACTATTCTAGCCTATATGATTAACAGGAAGAAACTATATAGCTGTAGTCTACATTACAATCCTGCCTTATATCCTGAGAAAATTGTTGAAAGTTTATTCAAGTGACTTTTGAGAACTGCTTTGATTTGTTACTATTCATTTATGCAGATTCCCTTTATGACTGAGAAATATAAATTTTTGAAAGCTAAAACTTTTCATTGCTGTTTTAACCACACCCTGTCATATAGCCTAGAGAAAATCGTAGGCTTGCCTCAAGTCTTAGAGACTGTCTGTTCAAGTCCCTTCATTCTTTCTTGGTCTACTTGATGTGCTTCTCCTCCATCAGACCCAGTATTTCTACCACGTGCTGACTAGACTCTATACCTCACAAACACCATACACTTATCCTGCCCCTCTTCACAACTTCTCTGCTTCCTGAATTCTCAGTCTGGGCTAAGAGAATGTTTATGGACCCCATTTCTCAACCTAGAACCTAAACATCGGTTCCAAAATGTCCCTTCTCTCCTAACTCCATATTCAATAAGCTTTGACAATTCCTTTCCAGAAATCCACCCTTTTCTTAGCTCCTGCTTAGTTCAGGACCTCATTCATGCGTTAGCCACTCTGAGTTGTAACGAAACCTTAACTTTACCTCCAGACTTATCTTAAAAAAAAAAAAAAATTGATCATGCCACTTTCCGCATATAAACTTCTCAGGATTTGTAAAACAGACAAAACAAGTCCTTGGCTTGGAATATAATATTTTCCACTATAAAGTCCCACTTCACCATTGCACCTTATATGGCAGTAGTTTTATTGCACCTATATTGAACTCGCTCAGCTTCTCTTTCATGAAGTTTATCTACTTGAGTATAAAGCCCACATAATCTCTGATGTTCATGAATTGTGCCTCCTCTTTATTCTAAACCAGTCATGTCAACCAATTTCAGACTTCTCTTCATCACCAATTTCTGGTTGCATTTCTTCCAGATCTCATGATTCTTTGTTTCTTCCTCATCTTAATCATTTAGAACCAGTTCTTGGTGCTTCTTCTCCATCTTTGAGCTCTGGCTTCTCACCTTCCTCTCAGTCATTCTAGCATATAGCTTTCTCATAAGTACTTCCCCTAGAACTCTCAGGATACTTCACCTCAACACAGATTTTCATAGTAGTCATCATCTCCAGATTTACACTCAGAATGCAGGTGAAATCCAGACCATGACTTAACTTTACATGAGATAGAAGGAATGTCTTTCCTCAGAATTCCTTTCCCTCTGCCAGATTCCCATTCATGACACAGATACCGTGTCAGTTCTACCATGACATCTTCCCTGAATTCTTTAGATAGTAATTCACAACCTTCCTTATTTACTCGGGACATCTCATCATATATTCCATATAGCACATAACACTTTTGTATTTTAAAATATCTGGCTCTCTAGTAGATGTTAACTTCTGTGGACAAGGATAGTATTTTAATGACTCATAGATGTTTGAAATCTGCTTTAGTCTACGCCCATACCACCCTGAACGTGCCCGATCTCATCTGAAATCTCCTCTAAATCCTTTCAAAGTTTGGGAACAGAGAGGTAGAGAGAAAGAGAGAAAAAGAGAAATTGTATTCCTTCTAGCACATAGAATGGCTTTCTTCTTTTTTAACCTTGACCCACAATGAAGAATACATTTTACAGCAAGAACTCAATATACTATCACACACGTAAATAGACACACACACACACACACGCAAACTAACATAAAAAGTATGTACTGCTCTATATTTTATTGTTTTTAATATCAATATTGACGACTAAATTGACTTTGAGAGCAGCACTGTATTGGAATTACTTGAGGGTGTTTAAAAAATGATTCCATGTCTGAGTTCCAGCCCAGAACTTTAATTGACATGAAATGTGGCCTGGACTTAGAAATGTCTTAATAGCTGCCCAAAGTATTTCTAATCTTCAAGCTAGGATGTGAACTCCAGGACTGCAGTCTTACTACTCAGACTATGACCCGGGGGCATTTCCATCACTGAGATTTGTTGGAAATGCAGATTCTTGGACTTCACTCCAGATGTCTTAACCAGAAACTGCATTTTATTTTTTTTTAATTTATTTATTTTAATTGGAGGCTGACTTTACAATATTGTTAAAAAATATATAGTGGCGGGTTTTGCCATACATCACCATGAATCAGCCGTGTGTATACATGTGTCCCGCCATCCTGAGTCCTCCTCCCACCTCCCTCCCCACCCCATCCCTCTGAGTTGTCCCAGAGCACCAGCTTTTGGTGCCCTGCTTCATGCATCAAATTTACACTGATCTTCTATTTTACATATGGGAATATACGTGTTTCAGTGCTATTCTCTCATATCATCCCACCCCTGCCTTCTCCCACATAGTTCAAAAGTCTGTTCTTTGTATCTGTGTCTCTTTTGCTGTCTTGTGTATAGGGTCATCGTTACCATCTTTCTAAATTCCATATATATTTATTAATATATTGTATTGGTGTTTTTCCTTCTGACTTACTTCACTCTGTATAGTTGGCTCCAGTTTCATCCACCTCATTAGAACTGACTCAAATGTGTTCTCTTTTATAGCTGAGTAATATTCCATTTAATTTAATTTAATTTAATGAAATTAAAAGACACTTACTCCTTGAAAAGAAAGTTATGACCAACCTAGACAGCATATTAAAAAGCAGAGACATTGCTTTGCCAACAAAGGTCCATCTAGTCAAGGCTATGGTTTTTCCAGTGGTCATGTATGGATGTGAGAGCTGGACTATAAAGAAAGCTGAGCGCCAAAGAATTGATGCTTTTGAACTGTGGTGTTGGAGAAGACTCTTGAGAGTCCCTTGGACTGCAAGGAGATCCAACCAGTCCATCCTAAAGGAGATCAGTCCTGGGTGTTCATTGGAAGGACTGATATTGAAGCTGAGGCTCCAATACTTTGGCCACCTGATGCAAAGAGTTGACTCATTGGAAAAGACCCTAATGCTGGGAAGGGTTGGGGGCAGGAGGAGAAGGGGACGATAGGGGATGAGATGGCTGGATGGCATCACCGACTCGATGGACATGGGTTTGGGTGGACTCCAGGAGTTGGTGATGGACAGGGAGGCCTAGCGTGCTGCAATTCGTGGGGTCGCAAAGAGTCAGACACGACTGAGCTACTGAGCTGAACTGAATAGTCCATTGTGTACATGTACCACAACTTCCTTATCAGTTCCTCTGCCGATGGACATCTAGGTTGCTTCCATGTCCTAGCTATTGTAAACAGTGCTGCAATGAACATTGGGGTACACGTGTCTTTCCATTATGGTTTCCTCAGTGTGTATGCCCAGCATTGGGATTGCTGGGTCGTATGGCAAGAAACTGCACTTTATCTTAAATCTTAAAAAATGATCTTGAAACTATATATTCAAGGTGTACAATATAATGTTCTGTAATACACAAATATTCATAAATGTATAGGACTATGAATGCTCCAGGCAAGCTAATTAACATATTCTCTCCCACATAGTAGCACTTTGTTTTTGATTGCTTAGGATTTCCAGAATATTTTTTAAAGTTCTTAAAATTCAAGGTCAACATTTTAATAAAGTGTAGATAATCTGGAGATGGAGCATATTTTAACAACGAAAACAACATGCTTTCGATTTGACAGTGTGGCAATAAAAAGAAAAAAGCTTATTTGGAACTTGATATATTTTTGGCTGATAGTAGTAACAATTTGAATTTTAAGAGGAAATATTTTGTCTTTTAAAAATTCACCATTTTCCCCACTTACTTTTAAATTGAGACAAAATTTACGGTGTGAAATGCACATAACTTGAATGTGCAGTTTGATCCATCTAAAGAAATATATACCCGTATGAGATCACCACAGCCAAGATATTTCATATTTTCCTCCTCCCAGAGTATTCTCGTGCCACTTTATAGGCAGTCTGCATCCCACAGAGACAAACCTGCTCATTGATCTCCATAGATTAGATTTGCTTGGTCTGGAACTTCCTAGTAATGGAATCCATAATAAATATGTAAATGTATCTATATTATTATAAGTATCAATGATTTATCATTTCATATTGCTGAATGATAGTCTATCATATGACTGTGTCTCAATCTGTATTATAGTAAAGCTATTATAAACATTTTTGTCCATGCAAAAAAGAAAAGACACTGTATTTTAACAAACCCACTAGGTGATTTGTAAAAACATTAAAGTTTAGGAGGCGCACTGTTCAGCTTAGAGGACACGGAAGCTGTTAAACATAACAGTTAAAAGTGTGGGCTGTGGTGACTGTGAACAAGTTACTAACTTCTCCCTGCTTTGGTTTCCCCATCTCCCAAACAAGCACAGAACAGTGTCATTTTCAGTAATGGTGATAGTATTCTCTCTATAAGGTTCCTGTGAGAATTAAATTAGATAATTCATATTAAAGGTTTTTCAGAATGCCTGGCATATAACCGGGCACATAACGTGGAAGAAATAAGCATCACTTATTTGTATTATCCTCAGTATGGCAATATGATGCGTGCTCAGTCATGTCTGACGCGTTGCGACACCATGGACTGTAGCCCACCAGGCTCCTCTGTTCATGGAGTTCTCCAGGTAGGAATAGTGGAGTGGGTTGCCATGCCCTCCTCCAGTGGATCTTCCTGACCCAGGATCAAACCTGCATCTCCTGCGTTGGCAGGCAGATTCTTTACCACTAGCACCACCTGGGAAGCCCAAGTGTTACCCAAATATTATCCTCATTGCCAGCAAAATGACTGCCAAGTAGTAGGCATTCAAAAATTGTGCTGTTCACTTTTTCAAATGGAGACTCAGAGAGGTAAAATAACTCATTAAATTATATAACTTGTTTACCAAAAATATAAGAATATAAAGGTGTTCTAAGAATAGACCTGGATTTCTTTGGATGCCTAATCCAGTCTGTCTCTCCTGTGGCTAACAGTCTCTAATTTGCAAGGTTTTGGTACTTAGTGGAGTCCAAGTTTCACTAAACGTCTCTTTGTAAATTCGTGCACTGAACTAGTGGCTTCAGTGAGCTCATTTTGCTCTGGCTCATAAAAGCTAACTTAGAAGTTGTCAGAGTTACTTTAGCAGGCCATTAAGCCATTTATAGAGTCCACAGTCAGTTGGCCATAACTTGTTTATCCTCCAGCATCTGTTCATATCTATCAGAATTTAAACTATAAAGTGCCCTTTTTAAAATTGTAAATCATATTAATCTTAGTATGTATTTTATGCCCCCCCTTTTTGTGGCATGTAATTGAGAACAGGATTTTGCTCAGAGATTTCTGCTTGGCCATTTGTTCAAGCAGTGATAGTTTTGGGTGGGGTGGGGGCTAGGAAGATCCCTTCACCATATAATCAAGGTCTCTTAATTAATGGACATACTGATAGTTGATTCTGCTCCCATTTGATGACAAGCAGCCAGATTTCTCCAGATGACCAAACCACAATTGGAGTGAAAGTAGATCTAACCCATAGATCAGTGAACTTTTCATTCCCTTTTGCCTGAAAAATCATATTTGAATCAACTGGACAAAGAATATATAAAGAGAATACACTACTTCAGAAGATTAGCTAGATCCTGATAAATATGTTTCATTGACTTCTGGCCAAATAAGCATGACCAACTTCTCCAGAAAATGAAGGATTCTCAGGATAAAGTGAGCTAGAGTTTCCTTGGCCCAAACAGGGATGGAGGGAAACAGGAAAGTGGACGTATGAATAAAGTTTTATTTGTCAGAAGTTCCCATGGATAGAGCAGCCTAAATGGTATAGTAACTTAAGAATAAAACTGCACAGTTCTCTATTTTAAAATAGAATTGGCTATTTTACAGTTTCAAAATGTCAAAAAAGAACTAGGAACTGGCTCTTAAAAAGTACGTTTAGTTGGCAGGAGAGTCCAGGTTGAACATCAGGCTTAGAACTGCAGCAACCATTGGAAGAGCTCCATGATGCTGCAGGAATAGGGAGTGACTGTGATTTGGAGCAGCCATGCCCTTTGGGGAGAAGAAAATCACTTCTCTAGTTAAACTCAAGTGAATTATATCCTAAATTAAATGACCCTCAGGGCATCTTAGTTGAAGCTAGGAAAGGAAGAAGAGAGAAGTCAAGTAGGAACCAATGAGCCTAAATTGATAGGCATGAGCCAACAGAAAGAAGCCTGAGCCATGATTCCTTGTGCCGATCCCTCTGAGTGGCGAGAAAATCATATGTATGTGTGTGTGTGTGTGTGTGTGTGTGTGTGTGTGCTCATTTCTAGAGTGTTCCCTTCTATCAGTGCTACAGTTGCAGTTTTAGTGAGCACCGACACAATGCAGGAAAAAAAAAAAAAAAATCTTGCTCTATTGGCTCCAATGGCAGGAGCGGTCATTAACTGAAAGAGACAAAGCTTAACTGCTATCAATAGGGAGATTAAAAACCAAAAGCATAAGACTCGCCTCATGTAGGACACCTGGAGGAGTCATCAAACCCAACAGCATTCCTACACATTAGCTGAAAAATGGTGAGTTTGCAGGTTTCAGAGTGGTTTCTGGGGGAGCTGAGAATTGAAGCTGGAAGCAGAATGCTCTCTGGGGTAGAGCAAAGTGTCATACTGCCCAGGATAGTGTTCCAGGAGGTTTGGAAGAGCTCCATGATGCTGCAGGAGTAGGGAATGACTGTGATTTGGAGCAGCCATGTCCTTTGGGGCAAAGAAAATGCCTTATCTAGTTAAACTCAAGGCCCATTACCCTGTGGCCCAGCCACAAATACCCTCTTCACAGAGACAAATGTGTGGATACTGAGGGAGGCTGTGGTTAATGGTAGATACCAAAAATGTATATAGCTACTTTAAATCCTGGAAAGAACAGGGAAGAGCCACTGGACTTCAGTTTTTCCAGTTTGTAACATATTGTCTATAAGAGATCTGCAAAATGCGGGAATCTCTATTTCAGAATCCCAACAGGACCATCCTACCTCAGCTGAAATATATCTGATGATGAGAAAGTGAAGGACAAAAGGGAATGTGTATTTATTTAATGCTTGCTATGTGCCAACATATAAAATGTTGTTTAACCCTCATAAGAGTGCTATGAGATATAGGTGGTGGTGTTGTTTAGTCATTAAGTCATGTCTGACTCTTTTGTGACCCTGTGGACTGTGTAGCTGACCAGTCTCCTTCTGTCCATGGGATTTCCTAGGCAAAGATTCTGGTGTGGGTTGTCATTTCCTTCTCCAGAGGATCTTCCCGACCCAGAGAGTGAACCCACGTCTCCTGCATTGGCAGGTGGATTCCTTACTCCTGAGCCATCAGGGAAGCCTGCAGGTACTATTATCTCCATTTAAACAGGTTAGAAAGATTCAACTGAGACTTTAAGTAAGTTCCAAGGATACCCAGCAATAAGTGGTAGAACCAGATATATAGGACTCCCAAGTCCATTCCTGAAAGCCTGGCTACCCTGTGGACAATCATGGACCACAACAATAGCATCTTTGGAGCTTGTTAGAAATACAGAACTTCAAGTCCCACTGCAGACTGACTGGTTCAGGGATTGCCTTCTATCAGTTTTTAACAGGTGATTTATAGGCACATTAAAGTTGAGAAACAATGCTCTAAATCTCTGAAGACCATTGTCTTCAAGGGTCTTCCTTAAATTGAATCAGAATCTCCTTCCTGACATCTTTCAGTGTGTCATCAGGTGTCATTTTTTTCTATTCCTTTTCATTTTTAACATCTAAATTCAACATTTATACCTATTAGATTTTATCTGCTGATTTCGGTCTATATTTTCATTTTCAGTCTAAGATCCTTTTGAATCCAGATTCATTTCTCCCAGATTTATAATTTATAAATCTGATGGGCATGCTTTCTCATTATTCATTCAGGTATGATCTACTGGTATTTTTTTTTAATTCTATATATACAACACATGCATTAAATGCAATTACTCATAGAGTCTAACGACGGCATGGTGACATTAATCCATTTATCAACTTATGTGGATTCTGCTATTTAAAAAAAACTATAAATGCTGGTTGCCAGGAACTGGCGGAGAGTGAAAAGGGGTGGTATTGGTCAGAGCATACAAAGTTTCAATTATACAAAAGGAATAAATCCTAGAGATCTACTGTAGAGCATGGAGCCTGTAGGTAGCAATTCTGTGTTGAATCCTTTAAAATTCACTAAAAGAGTAGAACTTATAATAAGTGTCCTTATCACAAAAATAATAATGAATGATTTTTATACTTAGCAATACTGTATAAAGAGGAAATTTCTGGAGATGATAAATATGTATTGTGGCTGGTGGTGATGGAGGTGATGGTTTCATGGGTATACACATTTCCAAGCTCATCAAGTTGTATGCATTAAATGTGTACATCAACCACATCTCAATAAAGTAGTTTAAGAAAAACTATAAATCATGGAAGTGTCTTCCATATCATATTTCTCTAACTTATCTTCATCAAGAGTTTTTTGTTAAATGTCTCGCTCAACCCAAACTACTCTTAGGAGTATTAAGAACTGTCCTAATAACCTTATATGCACATGCTCAGTCACTCAGTCATGTCCAACTCTTTGTAACCCCATGGACTATAGCCTGCCAGGCTCCTCTGTCCATGGAATTTTCCAGGCAAGGGTACCAGAGCAGGTTGCCATTTCCTTCTCCAGAGGATATTCCCCACCCAGGGACTGAACCTGCATCTTCTGTATTGCAGGCAGATTCTTTACCAGTGCCACCTGGGAAGCTCTGATAACTTTATAGTAGAGAGGGAAGAGTTAGCTAAGTGATTAGTTTTTAGTCATTCCATGTTAGCTTCTAGTAATTATTCACTTCCTTTCAAAATGGTCATGAACAACTTTTCTAACACTATATTGAAAGAGTAACAAATCTTATTTACCTGTTTGTAGTTTCTAGAAACATTTTCTCTGTTTAACAATGGGCCACCTACCAGGCTTTCATGTTCCAAAATTTCTTGCATTCACCCTCATTTCTTAAAGAATTTGCACTGTGAGTTCTTTTAAGGGTTTAAACTTGGAATACTTGGAATTAGAAGATGTGGCTCTAGTACAGTTAAATAATGGGCATAATTACTTTGAGCAATACTCATCTACTCTGTACAATAGACATAAGCATCTTTCCGATAAGAACTAGTATGTTGGAAAGTATTATATAAATTATAAATTGTCTATAGTACTATTGATAATGTTTGAAAAAAATTATAATATCAGTGCCCTAGCTATGTAAAACTCATTTTGTGGGTGATGCTTTCTTACTTTAATATCCTCTGTCCTAGTTCTGATACTACCTGGAGCCTTTATGCCACATTCTCTCCAAAGGCCAAGGAAGCAATGCTACTTATCTTGCCATGAACTCCCTTTATAACAAAGATTGGCAAACTATGACACATGGGCAAATCTGGTCCACTGCCTGTTTTTGTAAATAAAGTTTTCTTGGTACAGCCAGATGAATTCATTTCCACATTGTCTATGACTAGTTTTGTGCTACAGTGGCAGAGTTGAGTAGTTGCTATGGAGACATATAGCACATAAAAACAAAAAATATTTACTGTATGGCCTTTTCCAGAAAAAGTTTGCTGACCCCTGCCTTAGACTATAAGCTGTATAAAAGGGGGGAATTTGTAGATATATAATTTCTGCACTGGATTCCTAATTCAGCTCTGTGCTTGATTAGGTAGAAAGTAAATCTATCTGTAAATAATTCCTTTAACAGGATTTCTCACCTGTTAAATGAAATCTTATTCTAAAATAGTCCAAAATTATTTGATAAAACTGGATTAGGATATTTAGCTAGAAAATCCTGTTGATTTCAAATCTTATTGATTTAAAAAAATCAACATGAAAGGAGAATCCATAATGTTTCTGCTTGATTTTCAACTTTAGTAAGTTCCAGATCTTAAATAAAAACATATCTTTAATGATAATTTAATGTTCATGTCAAGCTGAGCATCAAATCACATTGTCTAGCAAAGTAAATATTAGTTGAAATAATAAAGCAGGTTAGGCTGAATCCCAGCTTTAACTTAAGACATGTTCTGGCTTTCCTTTTAAAATAATTTTCCTACTAATGTGTTTTCATAATAGTTGAAGGTTCTAAAATTTAAGTGCAGAGAAAAAGTTATCCGAAATTAAGTCTCAAGAGTCAAAGTTTGAAGCCACTTTGTTTTCTGGGCCTTTTTCAATAAAGAATTTCAGGACCAAGTACATGTTATTCTGTACGACAGTCTGTTAATTGTTTCCAAGAGAATAATAACAAGCCGTCCTTGAAAAGAATGGCTGGCAATGGAATTAACTCTAGAGACTTTCAGATAGCATTTGCCAAGAAGCAAGGTCAGTCTGATAATATGTCAAACACATCCTTTATTAACCTGAATAAATAAAATATACCTATAAATTATGAAGTGCATGGTGGCTGAGTAGCCTGACCACTGTTTTTAAATGTTCTCATTAGCATTTCATGACTATAATAAATGACTTTCAATTTTGTGCTTCTCTGAAAGGATATTTTAAATTCCAGATTGCATGGAAGAGAATAGCTATGAAATCTTGAGTTTTACTCAGATAAAGAATTAAATCGTGGACTGGAGTCCTTTATAGTATGCACGACTATTCCAAAATGGTTAGTGCTCTAGTTTGTAGTATCTGTAATCGGCCTAAAAACAATAAGTTTGTTCCAGCAAAGTAACTCCAAAGATTTCAAAGTGATATTTTAAAAGCCAATGCCTATCTATTTAATTCATATTAGTAGAACATAAATAAGGGAAATTGATGAAAATTATATCCTTTCTCAATACTGAAACTCAAGAGTGATTTTTTTTATTTTTTTTTTATCTTTCACCTAAAGGTAACCAGGTGCTTGACCCAATGTTAAATAAATTCCTCAACACCGCAATGCAGTAAACGTTTGTGTGCATGCTCAGTCATGTCCAACTCTTTGCAACCCCATGTTCTGTAGCCCACCAGGCTCCTCTGTCCATGGGATTCTCCAGGCAAGAATACTGGAGTGAGTTGCCACACGCCCTCCTCCAGGGGATATTCCCCACCCAGAACATCACCACCTAGGAAACGCCACAATAAATGTTTAATTTTTAACAAATCTTTATTTTCCTTCAATAAGTTTAATAAATGAAACTTAGTTTTGATAGATACCACTACAATAGTGTCAGAAATAGGAGATCAGAGCCACTCTCTTTCAGGAAAGTTTGAGCTTTGGTCTCTGTATCAGTCAGTGTTCTCCAGAGAAATAGAATCAGTAGGAATTGGCTTATGAAAATCATGAGGCCTCACAAATTGGAAATTAATAGGGCAGTTGGGCAGGCTGGAAACTCTGGGACAGGAGCTAATGCTTCAGTCTTGAGGCAGAATATCTTCTTCAGGGAAACCTCAGTTTTGCTCTTAAAGCCCTCCAGCTGATTAGATGAGGTCCACCCTAATTATTAAGGATTATCTCCTTAAAGTCAGCTGATTATAGATGTTAATCCCACCTACAAAATACCTTCACAGTAATGTAATGCCAAGATTACTTAGTTATTCAAGTTAAATTGAATAACTGAGTACTATAGCCTAGTCAAAATGAAACTAAAACTAGTCATTAGAGTCTCCTTATGAAAATAAAATCTTTCACATCTATGTTTGAATAGTGATCTCTTCTTAAATTTGTGTTCCTTAACACCATGTAGATCCAGCTCTATAACCCAAGGTGAGGAGTTTGGGCAACTGTTGAAATATTTGAATGACCAGCTTTTACTTGTCTGAACTGGTGGAGCAGCCAACCAACCTCAATGCACTAGACATTGTTTCCCTCCTAGTAACAAGCCTGTCCTTGAGGAACAGTAGTGCTGTGAAATCAGCTAATTAATGGTATTTACATGATGACAGCATGGAACACTGAGAAATCTCTAAACGCAGTATTTTCAGCGAGTCTATAATTTTGTATCATTGCCCTGCTCCCCAAGATAACCATCTCTCACCCTGCTTTGCTGAGATGATGAATTTCCTCATAAATGAGGAAAAGTTAATGGGTTTCCTCGTAGATGAAGATGAAGGTAAAATTTTATTATAGCTCATACTATACTTGTTTTCCACTCTAGAGTTAGGAAAAAAAAGAGTATGTTTGTTGTTACTTTATTCTGAAGCTAAAATTCTAGCTAAACTTTCAAATTTGCAGCCTCTGATCCTTATCTAATACCTTAAATTTCCCTTTCCCACTTTTTCCTCATCTTTTCCTCCGGGGTGGTTTCTTCTTTTGGTTACTTTTCTGTATATTTCCTGCCTTTCACCTCCAGACTTCTTAGTAGTAAGTAGACAAGCACTGTATCCATTTTCTCACTACTCCCTCTCTCTCCAATTTCCTGTATTATTTTTACCCTCAAAAGCCTGCTGAAACAAAACTTGGAAAAGTCTCTGTGGTTCACCCACTTGATGAAATCAATGGCCAATCCGCACTCTTCCTTTCTCCTTCACTGATTTCTCCTCCCTGGATATACCCCCTCCCAGCTGATACCCATTTCCCAAAACTTGTTGCACCTTTGGACAGCTCTTCTTTGGCTAGCTCATGCTTTCTTAAAATGTTGCATGACTCCTAATTTCTACATTCAACAAATGTTCCTGAGCTCTTACTCTGTGCCTTTGCTATACTAGATGCCAACTAGGTAAATGAGAAATAAGGATAGCTATTTTCTATGGCACTCCAAAGACAAGGGGTAAACATTTTGGTTTTTTATTTGTTTCTTTGTTTTGTAATGTGCTTCTAAGAGCACTGGCTATTTTTAATATTTCACTGAAATGCTGAAAAGGAATCATATATTTATCCATGATAGATATCTACTAGTTTTCTTTGTTAGTTTAAGTTATAGGTCATAATGTTTCGAGGTTAGGGACTATATCTTACTCTTTGTATCTTCTGGTCCCTTCCCAGTGTGCATGGTAGGAACCTTATAAATATCTATTGAATAAATATTAAGACATCAGAATTATTGTATTATGAGTAAAAATATATCAACCAAATGTGAGTTACTTTGATTAGTAGTTAGTGAAAATACAACTAATTCATTACCTTCAATAAAAAGTTGAGATTGAAAAATCATTTTAAATACAAAATCCATAGAGAAATAACAAAAGAATCTGAGTGAAAGTGTAGAACCTAGATCTCTGTATTCGTCACTCCAAATTTAGTATTTCTAGCCCCTCACCTCTGTGTTTACAAGTCCCTTTCACTAGAATTTACCAAGAACAAATCAATATTTATCTTCTTTCCTACCATAAATTTTCACCCACACTAATAATATGATCATTTTCACAGGTAAGAAGGTTAGCATGTCTCTTGATATTAAAAATTAAGATGTTATTGTGTATTTTGTATATATAGAATATACAGGGTAGGTCGTAACTGTGGATATCTTTTGCATATATTGATTGATTCAATCAATCATAGTAAATTTAAAATTAAAAATAGTATTAAAATAGTATTAGTGTGTCTTTTCTGTTTAAAAGAAGGAAAAATTTCTGAGAAAAAATTGGCTGAACAAAGAAAAATATTTAAATTAAGTGAAAAATATGCTGAAGTTTATTTTAGTATTGTTTATGCCAAAAAACACAAAATTCTGCCTCAATTCTAATGCCTTCTCCACAAAACAGGTAGTTGCCTTGTCAGATTTAAAATAATAATTATATGTTTAGTAAGTTTGAATAAATTTAGGAGCCTGCAATCAAATGTATATGGAAAAAAAAGAAACTAAGACAAAAATTAGATAAAGATATTTCATGGCAGAAAATATTTGAGATAGTTCCAATTTCTTGTCCTTTCAGAGCTAAATCTGACTCAAGTATTTTATGCTGAAGGAATCATTGAAAAATTGTCTAGCAAACTTTTGACGTACTAATAAATATTTATAATCTGCTGACTGTATTTTTATATTATTTATTGACTAAATCCTTAGATCTCTTGCTTCTATAGGCCTGTAATTAGGAATGTGAATTGTGACATTATGCTTTCTCTGTGCCAGTTTCATGAGTAGAATTCATAATGGAAGAGGTAACAGTCACATCATTGATGATTGTTTATGTAGAAAAGTTAGCATGTCTGTGTAAGTAATATTGGAAATAGAGCATGCAAAAAAAAGATACTACCCCCACTGTTTTAAATGTTCTAGAAACTGATTCCTCTTAGAATTAGCTAATGAGCTAATTGACCTTCCATATTTGAACCCATTAAAAATATCCACTCTGATTTCAGTTAAATGAGATACGCAATCCTGTTTCTAATGATTCTTCTGCCTTCTACAATTCATGAAAGCCAGATTTTCAAAGTTTAAAAGTTTTACAATATACCTTAAATTAATGTTCATTCTTTTTTGTTCTTGTTGAACTTGCTAAATGTTTATGACCTGAAAGTTGCATCCCCAGGGATCTTCTCTGGTAGCTTGTGATTTTCTCTGTTTTGATTTGCTTCCTTTAACACTTGGGCAAGCTGACAAGTCTATTTAAACATAGATTTTTCTATTACTGGGTGATTTCTTTGTGTGGGCTACAACTTGTGAGTAAAAACAAGATTGTTACCTCACAGTAAAATATCATGCAAGTTTCCATTATGCTTAAGTACCTATTCAATTCAGGTCATCAAAAATGTGAAGTTAGGGTAAATAAAATTTCAAATGATAAACTGTAGTCTGTGTCTTAAAAAGTTCCAAGTAGATAAATGAAATGAATCTTGAAATTTCATGAACTTATATAACCAAACATCCATATAGTTAGAAGACAAGCCTAAAAGTAACCCCAAACACACTAGAGATAAGACAACTCTGCTACTCTGTAAATATAAGACCTGACTTCTCTAAGTCACTTCTATAAAATGGGACAGTTTATTCTCCAACAGATTATTTTAAGGACCAAAGAGGTTAAGTCTCTAAAGTTCCTGGCATACAGTTTTACCCCTCTTAGCACATAAATAATAGCTATTGTTGTGACTTCCAATGGGCTTCCCTGGTGGTTCAGCAGGGCTTCTGTGGTGGCTCAATAGTAAAGAATATGCCTACAGTGAAGGAGACCTGGGTTGGGAAGATCCTCTGATGTAGGAAATGGCAACCCACTCCAGTATTCTTGCCTGGAGAATCCCATGGACAGAGGAGCCTGGAAGACCACAGTCCATGGGGTTGCAAGAGTTAGACACATCCACCACCAATGTAGCCTCCAAAAGTGTTTTCTATTCAGTAGAAAAGATTTAATGGCCTGTTTTGCATTATCTAAACCAGAAAAAAAAAACAAGAAACTATGTAAAACTTTCACTTTCTTTTTTTTTAACTTTTTATTTTGTATTGGGGTATAGCTGATTAACAAACAATGTTGTGATAGTTTCAGGCAAACAGTGAAGGGACTCAGCCATACATATACATGTATCCATTCTCTTCCAAACCCTCCTCCATCCAGGCTGGCACATAACACTGAGCAGATTTCCATGTACTATAGGTCCTTGCTGGTTATCCATTTTAAATATAGCAGTGTGCACATGCCCATCCCAAACTCCCTAACTGTCTCTTCCCTCCATCGTTCGCTTCTACCCTGGTAACCATAAGCTTATTCTCAAAGTCTATAAGTCTGTTTTGTAAGCAAGTTCATTTGTATCATTTCTTTCTAGATTCCATACATAAGGGATGTCATAAGATATTTCTCCTCTGTCTGATTTACTTTACTCACTATGACACTCTCTACATTCATCTAGTTGCTGCAAATAGCATTATTTTATTCTTTTTATGACTGAGTAATATTCCATTGAATATATGTACCACATCTTCTTTATCCATTCCTCTGTCCATGGATATTTACATTGCTTCCATGTCTTACCTGTTGTAAACAGTGCTTCAGTGAACATTGGTGTGCATATTTCTTTTCAGATCATGCTTTTCTCCAGATATATGCCCAGGAATGGAGTAGCTCTATTTTTAGCTTTTTAAGGAATCCACTTAAGCTATTCTCCATAATGGCTGTATCAGTTTACATTCCTACCAACAGTGTAGGAGGATCCTCTTCTCTTCACACCCTTTCCAGCATCTATTCTTTGTGAATTTTTTGATGATAACTATTCTGACTGGTGTGAGGTGATATCTCATTGTAATTTTGACTTGTATTTCTTTAATAATTAGTGGTGTTGAACATCTTTTCATGTGCCTCTTGGCTGTCAGTGTCTTCTTTGGAGAAACATCTATATAGCTCTGCTGCCCATTTTTTGAATGTGTTGTTTGTTTTGATGCTGTTAAGCGTCATGAGTGATGGTAAATTTTGGAAACTAATCCCTTATTGGTCACAGTATTTGCAAATATTTTATCCAGATCTGTAGGTTGTCTTTTTGTTTTGTTTATTGTTTCCTTCTCTGTGTAGATGCTTTTGAGTTTAAGTAGATCCTATTTATTTGTTTTAATTTCCACTATTCTGAGAGACAGATTGAAAAAGATATTGCTGCAATTTACATCAGAAAGTTTTCTTCCTATCTTTTCCTCTAGGAGTTTTACAGTTTCTGATGTCACATTCAGGCCTTTATTGCATTTTAAACTTATTTTTGAGTATAAAGTTAAAGAATGACCTAATTTCTTTCTTCTTTTTTTTTTTTAACACATAGCTGTCCAGTTTTTCCAGCATCATTTGTTGAAAAGACTGTCTTTCCAACATTGTGTAGACATGCCTCCTTTGTTATAGATTAATTATCCTTAGGTACTTGGGCTTATTTCTGTGTTATCTATTCTATTCCATTGATACCTGTATTTCTATTTTTGTGCTGGTGCCATACTGTTTTGATGACTGTAGCTTTGTAGTATAGTTTGAAGTCAGGGAGCCTGGTTCCTCCAGCTCCATTTTTATTTCTCAAGATTGTTTTGGCTATTCGGGCTCTTGTGTGTCTCCCTACAGATTTTAAGGTTTTTTTTTTTGTTCTAGTTCTGTGAAAAATACCAAATCCTGGCAATTTGATAAGGATTGCATTGAATCCGTAGATTGCCTTGGGTAGTATTGTCGTTTTGCCAAAATTGATTCTTCCAATCCACCAACATGGTACATCTTTCCATTTGTTTATGTCTTCAGTTTCTTTCATCAGCACTTTATAGTTTTCAGCATACAGGTCTTTTGTCTCCTTACGTAAGTTTATTCCTAGGTATTTTATTCTTTTTGATGCAATAGTAAAGAGAATTGTTTGTTGAATTTCTCTTTCTAATCTTTCGTTGTTAGTGTATAGTAATACAGCAGATTTCTGTTCATTAATTTTGTAACTGCAATTACCAAATTCATTGATGAAATCTAGTATAAAACTTTCACTTTCAATTAATTCATCTGTAACTATATCATTATGGTTCTTGCCTTTTAGTGTGATTTGGAGAACTTGAAAAAATAAAATATAAGTACTATAATATATAATTATAATTATAATTATAAAATTATTACTAGGTTTAGTTTTAAAAAGCAAGAGTTGTTCATTGTTTCTGACTCTGTCATTAACTAAATCTGATTGGAATGTAAACTGTAACCCTTAAATAAGCAAATTAACTTATACACATGTGGATCTATTTACATATATTTTCATGTAGATATATAGTCTCTGGTGGTAGAGGAGGGAGAGGACAACTTAAAATCTTTGATGATGATTCTCTAGTAACATATTGCAGTTGACTTCAGTATGGTATAAAATTTTTAATATCAGGAACAGCAGGAGATTAGATTGTTTTTTCTGTGCCAGTTGTCTGTTGTATCTAATAGAATAATCTCCCATTGTCTGCAGGGAAGTTGCCACATATTTTCCTGAAACTTCTAACCTAGTAATATTAATCATCCTCAAAAGAATCACTGTACAGTGTTGATCATAGATAGGATAGTGGCAGGGTATACACCCTTTGGAGGAAGTTCTGGGTGTCTGATACATATTGATTTCCCTTTCTCTGCATGTAAACCAAAGACTTTCTCTAGATTCCAAAATTTCAGTGCAGCCAGGACAAAATTTTTTTTTCTCTCCTTTTGCCATGTGTTTGTGGGATTTTTAATTGGCAATCTTTGGTGTATATGGCCCAATGAGCAGACTGACTTCTTGATACTTGTAGAAAATATTGCTCTTTCAGAAACTGAAATTGGAAATAAAAGCAGCCAAGTTTGAATGATCAAAATCTGTCAGTGAAGAGTTACATTTGCCAAGCCTCTTTCCCTCTTAACAAGTTAGAAGGGCTCTCGCATCAAACCTTGGACCAGTGTGTATGCAATATACAGACACATTTTTAGCATGGAACATTTGTTCTTTCTGCCGGCCCTTTGATGAAGCTCAGCAATTTAATGCTGCACCAGTTCAGAAATCCATATGGGAGAAATATCCTGGCAGCCCTTGTTTCAGTAAGGCAGGGGGGCTCTGTAATTTTTCACAAGAAGGGAGCAGAGAAGTAGATCAGCATAACCTGATATGTTACACTACCAGTTAAGGATTGTTGATTGGCTTGCACTAGCCAGAACACTTTTCAGAAATATCACACAGGGTGACAGCCATCCAGGGTTGAGAGCTCCCTTGGCCAAGTAGCCCCAATAACAGGCACACCCCCATCCCCAGTCTGGATCCTCAACACCAGCCCCCAGCTCATGTTAGAGCAAATGGTACGTATTTTTCAAAAGCAATTCAAGGAAATAACTTCACTGAATGTTATCTGGAGCCTTGAAAAAAAAGAGGTGTTTTTTTTTTCCCTTTTCTATATCTATTTCACAGTATCAAGAACTAAAGTCTTTCCTCTGACCGAAAAATCACTTCTACCTGTCTTAAAAGTTCATGTAGGTGTGTAGATCAGATAGCAAACACACACAGAATTGCAAACACTTTCCCACATTTGGCAGGAGCCCACTGTCTGAAACACAGTGGGTGCTCTAGACCTCTTCACTTCTCTTGTTCTTTCTCCTCCTGTTATTTAGTTTTCTTGCTCAGTCAGGATGGCTGACAACTGACAGTTGCAGGTAGAGTAGAATAAACTGTTGGAAAGCATGCCCGTGCCCAGTTCCTGGCTCCACCTCGGCCAGCTGTCCCCCCATCACTTCAGAGGAAGTTTTACAGCCACGCTATACACTGTTGGAGTTAGTTCAGAAGATGACACTGGGGAGTCATTTATGCTAAAAAGAATCATTCTTGTTCAGGGATATAGTTAATTCTGTTTGAAAATAAATGTGCACACCACTCCCTGTTCATGTAAAATGGTGACATTTTCCTATAAGGTACTTCTGTAGCTTGGGTTTCATGGGGAGTTGTGAGTAGCTGAACGTATTTCTGTCATGCATATGCTCACATATGTGTCCATACACACAGGAAAACTGTGGAATGCATTTCTGTCTCACTCTCACTCTCATAAACTTTTATGTCCTACAAAGGTTTTAAGATATTTTTTAAATTATTTTGTTTTTATTTTCTTCTAGTGAAATCATAAGATCTCTTTAGATTCAGGAACCTATTTTCATTTTATAGAGTACTTCTGATGACATATTTGTCTCTTTTTCTTGTCATTGTTTAAAATTCTTTGCATTCTTTTAAGGAAATAGATTCACTGACCCTTTTATGTTATTGAATTCCTAAAGTGAACTAGCTATTTAGAAAGTGTCTACTCTTTGGAGCTTTGCAAAAAAAAAATTAAAACACAGGAAAAAAAGTTTTAAAAAACAGTGTTTTATGCTTTCTTTTCGTGGCTTTACTTATAGTTTTAATCTAAAGTGTTGTTTCGTCTCTGCCAGATCAGCACATAATCAGTGCCTTTAGATTCTCTCAGAATGTATTTCTTTCTTCCTCCTTTCCAACAAAGTAAAATGCAAGTATTTAAATATATCTTACCACTCTGTGCCAAACACAAAAGAAATGTAAATATACCGTCATGCTGATCCACATCTGCCAGAGAGTAATTGTTGGATGAGTGCTGATTAAACATAATTTTTTAACCAAGCTTTTAATTAGGCATCTGCACCAGGTCACACAGATGCAATTATAAAATATGATTAAGAAAGCTTTCATTCTTTTGAGAAATAAGGGGCCATGCTTGGTATACTTTTGCCTGTAGATAAAATGTTAGCATCACTGGCTGCTTTTCCAAAATCAAGGATCCTTGGGGTAAACCCACAAAGGCTGGTCACTTACCTGTTTCACTGCACCACGGAAATTTCCCAATGCCTTCTATGAGTGAAGTAGGAGAGCTTTTCACATTCTCATCAGATGAAGGAACTGTTAAAACTGCACCTTAGAAACTACCTTTCCTGACTTTTCCATGCATTAAAAGAAGCTAGATCAAACACAGTTAAATTTATTGCCCCAAATCACACAACTATTGAAATAATTTATATGATAGCATATTATGGCTACAGAGTTCTGTGGGTTACAGTGTCCTGTTACCCTCCACCTCTTCAGGGTCCTCTTGCAAAGATTGTTTTGGAGCACAGCAGAAAGTGGACTGGGATATTGCAGCAGATTCCCCCATTGCAATTATTTGCTTCACTGCTTCCCTCGATTAACTTGGCTAATCAAAAGAATATTGCAGTTCATCTCTCAATTTTCATATTCAGGAATTAAAGATATTTTACCCAACATGTCAGCTGATTCAATTGGAGGGACACAGAAGTGTCCCCAGGTCAAAATATGTCCTGGTCTCTTTGAAATTCTTAACATTTGTGTTAAAGCTTGGGTTCAATTCCTGAATCTCAACCTAACTACCAAGATTCAGTTCTCCTAGGCTCAGTTTCCACATGTATGAAGTCCAATGGTAATAATCTCAGAGGAATTTTTAAGGATTAGGTAAAACAGTATTTGCAAATGCCAGATAAGTATTAAATATATTAAAATGGTAATCACTATGTTCAGAGAAACTCTAGGTGGGGTTAATGTGGTTAGAGAGGTTGAAGAATTAAGGTGTCATGAAGTGTAACACACAGGAAGAGGTAATAACACTGAGCTATGTGGTGGTCAGAGGTGGTCAGAAAGATGATCAGAAAGGTAAAGTTAATCTTAAAGGGTGACTAGGGGTTTATTAGTGGGGACAAAGCATGAAAAATGGTAGGATAGGAAAACATAGCATGTGTAGGACATGGGCCTGAGCTTACCCCAACTAAAGCACAGAGTGGGTTAGGAAAAGGCAGGAGATGGTAAAAATGTAGACTGAGAGCCTTGTATGCTGAACTAGAGAACTTGGACTCTGTTCTCTTTCTAGCAGCACGCATTGAAAGGACATTAAGTAGAAAGGACATCAGAGAGTATGGTATGAAAATGAGTTGACAGGGAGACAGATAGAAGAAGGCAGTGCCCAGTGCTTTGGAGTCCCTGAAACTAATGCCCTTGGCCTGTAGAATATTTATACTCTTCTGGCTCCTGAGACAGTTTGATCAGAAGAGGGGGCTTATTAGCCCCCTTGTAATTCTAGTCATAGGGGGTGAGATTATAGAACCCCATAATCCCACAGATTCAGTCATTCCATTTGCTAGGCTCTCCTCTCCTCTTTGCCTCCTTCCCTTCTATGATATGAGGAAAACCAGCTAAGGGACTGTTGCAGAAATCCATACAATAGGCAAGTTCCCAACCTCTGTGGTGGAACAATTGCAGAGACAGCTAAGAGGTAGACTCCAAGGGACTTTGTGTTAGAATTTCAGACTGAAGAATATACCTTAGAGATCATCCAGTTCAGTCTTCTCTATTTATGCCATAGTCCCTGACTCATGGTAGTTATTGAGTATAATAAATACTTGCTGCATAAATTAATAATGAAGGATAAGACCCAGAGATTGATACCACAAATTATTGGCATACCTGACATAAGAATGTAAACTTTCTGACTCCTAAATCAATGCTCTTTCCATTATGACACACTTGTTTTTTTAAAGTAAAAAGAGAGAGTGGGAGATTTAAAACACCTTATTTTATTGCTATAGATCAATTCACCTCATTTTCATTCACAATGTCATTTATAAGGTAGCATATAGGAATTAACAAATTCAGATTCTTCTGATGAAGGCTTTTGTCCTGTCTCTTATACCTTCCATAACTTAAGTATTTGCATTTCTGCACAATTTGGTGGTGTGTGCAGTAATGCTGTCTACAAGACAGATGTTTAAAATTAATAGACAGTGGTTAGTTCCGGAACATCTAAGATGGAATCTCCTCCCATTCATGGCTGTTTTTATAGCTAGTACCCTAAAGAGACCATTTGGGAATTCTAGAAACCATTTTAAATTATTCTGAAACAATGATGCTTCCACTTTTATGAGAATGGAAATTGAGGAAATAGTGATCTTTAGCAAAAGAAATTAGATTTAGGTGTAAGGAAA
Source organism: Okapia johnstoni (assembly GCA_024291935.2). Lineage (NCBI taxonomy): Eukaryota > Metazoa > Chordata > Mammalia > Artiodactyla > Giraffidae > Okapia > Okapia johnstoni. Next base: position 70,406,305 of record CM044312.1, on the reverse strand, counting down.
AACTTTGGGGCAATAAGAGGCATAGAACTCTGTAACAGATTCATCTGGAAAACTGAGAAAGGCAAGATATCATTTATTTGGTGGATACTTATCATCAGATCCTTCTCACTTTGTGACATAGTTGAGAATATGTCAAGACCCTGAAGTGTGGATGTTCTGAGTTCCACCTACCACCACCACAGCAGCTGCCTCATTTCACAGGTGCCTTCTGACCCTTCTGCCCTAACTACATTGTACCTACATTCTAGAAGGAAATGAGGAATCTCAGGATGCTTTCATGAGGCACTGGTCTTCCTTGTTGTGAAATCATATTCAGCTACAAAGATGGACTTTATCTGTCCTCTCAGATTTCTCAAGCAAACTGCCAAATAATTTAATAAAATCCAGCAGTTTCTTTTTAAAGATTTAAACTATTTATTCTTTCCCCTTCTTAAGATATTCTTAATTTCCGATCTTTATCAGTCATTTGTTTAAAATTTTTAATATGTATATTTATATGCGTGGTATCATGGTAATTTACAGAACACTTTCACAGACATCTGTTTGCTATAGGTAGGTAGAACAGCTATTGTTCTCCCATTTTGTAGATGAGGAAACTGATGAATTACTTCTTCAAAGAGCAACCCAGAGACCTGGCTTCAACTCTGTCTGTCTGACATATCACCATACTTCACTTAAGGGAATACATTTTATCAAGAACAGTTATTTTCAATTTAATTAAAGTGGTGAGTAGCAGACTCCCAAAAATACATGTAAAAATTTATTATCTTTGTGGTAGTTGTAGAACACAGGGAAAATGAATATTCAATATTATAATAAAGTTACCTAGTATAATACAATTATATATTATTATTATAAAAACAGAAACTAAAATAAGCTTCAGAAAGGAGAAAAATTAGTCAAATTGTATAAGCTGGAAAGAAAACCAAAGAACAGTAATGTTTCAATGTAGAGTACATGTAATGAGTGGGATGGGAGTAGTCAGTGAGAATTATTTTTCTTTTGACAAAAATCTATATGACTTGGCTTCCCTGATAGCTCAGGTGGTAAAGAATCCACCTGCAATGCAGGAGACCCCGGATCAATTACTGGGTCGGGAAGATCTGCTGGAGAAGGAAAAGTCTACCCACTCCATATTCTCGGGCTCCCCTTGTGGCTCAGTTGGTAAAGAATCTGCCTGCAATGTGGGAGATGTGGGTTCGATCCCTGGGTTAGGAAGATCCCCTGGAGAAGGGAAAGGCTACCCACTCCAGTATTCTGGCCTAGAGAATTCCACAGACTGTATAGTCCATGGGATCACAAGGAATCGGACACAACTGAGTGACTTTCACTTTCTTTTTTCATATGACTTGGCAAAAACAAGTTAGAAACGCTTAAAAGCAATGAATGAATGAAATCCGTTCCAGTTTTTTTGCTAAGTCTTTCTATCCTTTATTCTTATTGAATACCTAAAGAGTTCTCAGTATAGTAATGATACTCTGTGTATTTTATGAAAAAAAAACTTAGAACAGGTAGAAAACTCTCACAAAGGAATAAAGTCTGAGAAGAATTTGTAGTCACAGAAGCAATCTTTGTAGGAATAATGAAGGATTTCTTTGAAAAAATCAGGAAAGAAATGAATTATCTGGATGAAAATATGCCGAGGAAAAACGTGCACTTAAGGGTAGAAGAATAGCAGGATTCAACTAAAAGACAAGTTATCAAGTTACGAATTGTGAACGGTAAAGATTCCAGCTTCCCCAGAAAGGTAATTCATTGGGGGGTGAATACAAAAATAAATCGGAAAGACTTGTGGTAAAGAGTGTTAAGCAGTGGGTCTGAAGATTGAGTAGTTTGAAGTTAATAGAGGAGACTGTAGGATGAGAATGGAGTGTGAAGTGACTTATTCTAGTCTGGTCCAAGGTGGTGGTTAAGGGAGATAGACAGCAGGTGGTGAGTGAGAGCAGCTGAAAAGGAAGATTCTTTAGCCACAGTGACTCAAAGAATGTGGGAGCAGAGAAAAGAGATATAAAAATATCTCCATTTTAAACAGTGCTTTACAAACAGTGCTCTATTTTATCCAAAATGATGAAGTACCCAAGAGATTGCCAATATTGTATTTTGATTTCCATGACTAAGAAAGAAACCAATTATCTTAGAACATTTTCTCATAGAGGCCAGCAGTTTAAACATCCCGCTTCATCAGCCTCACTCTTCACTTTCACTTTGAAATCCTGTAACTGGGAATCAGGACATTATGAGACCGGCCCTGTTGGGGACACCAAGCTCATTAGTCACACCAAATTCGACCGACAGACCTGAAGGCAATAACCCTGAAACCATCTGGCCTCAATAGGGCCTGAAGAGAATGGCCACATAGAAAAGAGTTAACCTCGCAGGCAATATGGCGATGAAAATGTGTGCTTGGCTCTCAAAAGAAATACATCATCATATTTTTATGGAGAACTTTCCTATGGTAAAATTAAAAGTATTTTCACAAGCATGATCTCATTCTCACAGTAGTCCTGTGAAAGAGGAAATGAAGGATATATTTTAATTCTCGTTTTATAAAAGAACAAATTGAGGGAGCAAACAAGTGACTCTTTTTCAATTCTCCCATTTAAGTAGGCCAACAGGATTAGATCTGGAGCCAGTTTTCCTAATGATGTCCATGTCTGCGCTCGTAAGCCCAGTCTGTCTCAGGACTTAGCATGGCACCGTCAGAAGGCGCATACCAGGTGGCTCATATTTTTATTTCACAACGTGTAAATGACATTCATACAGCATCATCTATAAATATTACCCAATCAGTTCTATTTGAGTAAGCAAAGGTTTGCTTACATCTCCATCAACAACAGCTTTGGCGTGACACCATATCTAGGCATCCATTTACTTTTTTAAATGAGCAGTTAAGTAGTGTCAGGTTATTAGATGTGATAACTGACCACTGATCTTTTATATTTAGAAATCTTCTGAGTAGCTCCCATAAAGATATTGTTGCAGGGTTCTTTAGCACTCACTTTGCTTGATGACTTGAAAAATTGCTCTGAGTGGAAAATATCCATAAATTTTAGAAGGCAGTCTCACTAAGAACCACAAGTAGTTCTCATTATATTTCTAAATAGCAAGATCACATTAAAACTCAAAAATAGGTAACATTAATCACTATAATTCAAGTAACTACTCTTTAGACCTGGCAGGGAACCGTGAGAGCTTAGAATATTACCCTTAGTTCTTTTTTCTTCTGTGACTTTCTGGCATAGTAGAGGGAAGAAGAAAGCAACGCGGAGGCTGGGGAGTTTAACTGTGATTAAAGTTAGGGAGAGCCTTAGAGAACAGCATTTGTTACTCTCCTGCCTTCACCTTGCCCACTTAGAAATTCATATCTATCTTAATTATGACTGTGGTGGGAATATCTTGGTGGAACTGTCCTGATTTTATAAACAGATATAACCAAGGACAGATAATAATTCCTGAAATAGCAATTATCCTTTGCATAACAATTTACAGCTTACAAACACTTTCACCTGTATGATCTCATTTCTTATTTCCTGTAGCACACTAAGTTGCTATGATTATTGTTCCTCATTACTTCTGAAGAATCTGGGTCACAGAAGATTTAAGTTGGTTTTGAAAGTCACATAGCTAGTAAGGGATGGAGTGGGGAAGCAGTCCAAAGACTTTGGTTCTCTATTCTGTGTCATGTCTGCTTACACCATGTAGCCTCCCAAACCTACAAAAGATGTTGGGTCAAGAATGGAGGTGGGTGGAAAATGGTCAATGTGTTTAAAAACAGATGACTAACCTAATAGGAAAAATGGGGAAAGGAGAGGTACTCAAGAGGAAACCCAAATAGCCAATAAACATATGAAAAGACACTCACTCTCAAAGCAATCTGGAAAATACAAATTAAAACCATGATCACACCCATTAGATTATCAAAAATTAAAAATCTGAAAATGGCAAGCATTGTATCAGATGGGGAGCAATAAAAATTCTGATACACTACTGAGGGGAGTGTAAACCAGTTTGATCGATTTTGTCAGCCATTTCCCGTTGCTAACAAAGTTGAAGATGCACATGGCCTATGCCCACAATTCTATGCCAGGTATATACCTGACAAAAACTCTCCCAGCTGTGCACAAAGGCCATGAAAAGAGGTTCATAGCAGAGTTTTCTTTAATCAAAATTCCCAAGAATCCAAGTGTCCACTAACATAAGAATGGATAGACATTAATAAATAATGATGTAGTCACCTCATTATAATACAATGACAATTGAGCTACAGGTAAATATATCGAAAGAGATAGATATCAAAAATACAGTTTGAGGAATATAATGGAGTATTAATATGTATACCATTTTTAAAAAGTTTAAAATATGGAAACACATACTTGGGTGGATATTCAGTTCAGTTCAGTTGCTCAGTTGTGTCCAACTCTTTGCGACCCCATGGACTGCAGCACAGCACCCAAGGCCTCCCTGTCTGTCACCAACTCCTGGAGTTTACCTAAACTCATGTGCTCAACTGAGTTGAGTTTTAGGTAAACTCAACTCAACTCAACTTGAGTTGAGTTGAGTTGAGTTTACCTAAAACTCAACTCAACTCATCAAGTTGGTGATGCCATCCAACCGTACATCCTCTGTCATCCCCTTCTCCTCCTGCCTTCAATCTTTCCCACCATCAGGGTCTTTTCAAATGAGTCAGTTCTTCGCACCAGGTGGCCAAAGTATTGGAGTTTCAGCTTCAACATCCATCGTTCCAATGAACATTCAGGACTGATCTCCTTTAGAATGGACTTGTTGGATCCCCTTGCAGTCCAAGGGACTCTCAAGAATCTTCTCCAATGCCACAGTTCAAAAGCATCAATTCTTCAGCACTGAGCTTTCTTTATAGTCCAATTCTCACATCCATACATGACTACTGTAAAAACCATAACGTTGACTAGACAGACTTTGTTGGCAAAGTAATGTCTCTGGCTTTTTAATATGCTGTCTATGTTGATCATAACTTTCTTTCCAAGGAGTAAGCGTCTTTTAATTTCATGGCTGCAGTCACCATCTGCAGTGATTTTGGAGACCAAAAAAATAAAGGCTGCCTCTGTTTCCCCATCTATTTGCCATGAAGGGATGGGACCAGATGCCATCATCTTAGTTTTCTGAATGTTGAGCTTTAAGCCAACTTTTTCGCTCGCCTCTTTCACTTTCATCAAGAGGCTTTTTAGTTCTTATTCACTTTTTGCCGTAAGAGTGGTGTCATCTGCATATCTGAAGTTATTGATATTTCTCCCAGCAATCTTGATTCCAGCTTGTGGTTCATCCAGCCCAGCGTGTCTCATGATGCACTCTACATATGAGTTAAATAAGCAGGATGACAATATACAGCCTTGACATACTCCTTTTCCTTATTGGAACTAGTCTGTTGTTCCATGTCCAGTTCTAACTGTTCCTTCCTGACCTGCATACAGATTTCTCAAGAGACAGGTCAGGTGGTCTGGTATTCCTGTCTCTTTCAGGATTTTCTACAGTTTGTGGTTATCCACACAGTCAAAGGCTTTGGCATAGTCAATAAAGCAGAAATAGATGTTTTTCTGGAACTCGCTTGCTTTTTCGATGATCCAGCGGATGTTGGCAATTTGATCTCTGGTTCCTCTGCCTTTTTTAAAACCAGCTTGAACATCTGGAAGTTCACAGTTCACATATTGCTGAAGCCTGGCTTGGAGAATTTTGAGCATTACTTTACTAGTGTGTGATGAGTGCAATTGTGCAGTAGTTTGAAGATTGTTTGGCATTGCCTTTCTTTGGGATTGGAATGAAAACTGACCTTTTCCAGTCCTGTGGCCACTGCTTGAGTGCAGCACTTTCACAGCATCATCTTTTAGGATTTGAAATAGCTCAACTAGAATTCTGTCACCTCCACTAGCTTTGTTCATAGTGATGCCTCCTGAGGCCCACTTGACTTCACATTCCAGGATGTCTGGCTCTAGGTGAGTGATCACACCATCGTGATCATCTGGGTCGTGAGGATCTTTTTTGTATAGTTCTTCAGTGTATTCTTGCCACCTCTTCTAATATCTTCTGATTCTGTTAGGTCCATACCGTTTCTTTCCTTTATTGAGCCCATCTTTGCACTGACCATTGAGGAAGGCTTTCTTATCTCTCCTTGCTATTCTTTGGAACTCTGCATTCAAATGGATATATCTTTCCTTTTCTCCTTTGTTTTTCACTTCTCTTCTTTTCACAGCTATTTGTAAGGCCTCCTCAGACAGCCATTTTGCTTTTTTGCATTTCTTTTCCATGGGGATGGCCTTGATCCCTGTCTCCTGTACAATGTCACGAACTTCCGTCCATAGTTATCAGGCACTCTGTCTATCAGATCTAGTCCCTTAAATCTATTTCCCAATTCCACTGTATAATTGTAAGGGATTTGATTTAGGTCATACCTGAATAGTTTAGTGGTTTTCCCTACTTTCTTCAATTTAAGTCTGAATTTGGCAATAAGGAGTTCATGATCTGAGCCACAGTCAGCTCCCGGTCTTGTTTTTGCTGACTGTATAGAGCTTCTCCATCATCGGTTGCAAAGAATATAATCAATCTGATTTCGGTGTTGACCATCTGGTGATGTCTATGTGTGGAGTCTTCTCTTGTGTTGTTGGAAGAGGGTGTTTCCTATGATCAGTGTGTTCCCTTGGCAAAAGTCTATTAGCTTTTTCCCTGCTTCATTCTGTACTCCAAGGCCAAATTTGCCTGTTACTCCAGGTGTTGATTGACTTCCTACTTTTGCATTCCAGTCCCCTATAATGAAAAGGACCTCCTTTTTGGGTGTTAGTTTAGAAGGTCTTGTAGTTCTTCATAGAACCGTTCAACTCCAGCTTCTTCAGCATTACTGGTCGGGGCATACACTTGGATTACCGTGATATTGAATGGTTCACCTTGGAAACAAACAGAGATCATTCTGCCATTTTTGAGATTGCATCCAATACTGCATTTCGGACTCTTTTGTTGACTCGGATGGCTACTCCATTTCTTCTAAGGGATTCTTGCCCACAGTAGTAGATATTATGGTCATCTGAGTTAAATTCACCCACTCCTTCCATTTTAGTTTGCTGATTCCTAAAATGTCGACATTCACTCTTACCATCTCCTGTTTGACCACTTCCAATTTGCCTTGATTCATGGACCTAACATTCCAGGTTCCTATGCAATATTGCTCTTTACAGCATTGGACCTTGCTTCCATCACCAGTCACATCCACAGCTGGGTGTTGTTTTTGCTTTGGCTCCATTTCTTCATTCTTTTTGGAGTTATTTCTCCACTGATCTCCAGTAGCATGTTGAGCACCTACCGACCTGGGGAGTTCATCTTTCAGTGTCCTATCTTTTCACTTTTCATACTTTTCATGGAGTTCTCAAGGCAATAATACTGAAGTGGTTTGCCATTCCCTTCTCCAGTGGACCATTCTTTGTCGGAACTCTCCACCATGACACATCTGTTTTGGGTGTCCCTACACGGCATGGCTCATAGTTTCATTGAGTTAGACCAGACTGTGGTTTATGTGATTAGACTGGTTAGTTTTCTGTGATTATGGTTTATGTCTGCCCTCTGATGCCCTCTCTCAGTGCCTACTGTCTGACTGAAGTTTCTCTGACCTTGGACATGGGTTATCTCCTCACAGCCCCCACTCCTGACCTTGGGTGTGGTGTATCTCCTCTAGGCACCCCACTCCTGACCTTGGACATGGGGTATCTCCTCACAGCCCCTGCTCCTGACCTTGGACATGAGGTATCTCCTCATGGCCCCCCGCTCTAGAGATTAAACATTATGTAGGGATATTGTTTATGGGTACCTAGATATATCATAAAAATATAAAGACATGTGAATAACAAACCTCAAATGCGGGACAATGGTTGCCTTTGAAAAGGGCAGTAAGGAAAGGCAATCGGAAAAAGGTGTGCTACTGAGGGGGTCTTCAACTAGTATGAGCTATGTTCTAATCATTAAGCTGGATGATAGTGCACAAGCATTTATATTCTTTCAACTTTCAGTGTGTAAATATATATAAAAACTTTAAAAATAGAAGATACAAGGAGAAAATGAAAAAAATATATGGTTCAAATACATCCCTGGGATTCTAGGATGACCCTAACCGGTTTAAAATGATGCCAAAGCATCCTCAATGGCTCCAGTCTGTTGAGAAGTCATAGTATCAGAGAGTGGATGTCCATCGCAGTTCAGTCCTAAGTTATGGCCCAGTGAACCAGTCATGACATCAGCACCCTCTCTGATAGATGTAGCTGAAGGGTGAAGTTCCATCTGACCAGTCATATGGTCTGTGACATTTTCCAAAATCAGACCTAAACTGGATCACTGAAAATACTCTTTTGTTTTGCTTGATTGGTTTTCCTTTTCTGTCTCTATATCTTTTAACACTTTCAAGCAGTTCTCTAGAATTTGGTAATTGTTAACTGAGTGTATATAATTAAGGGCATTTTACTGACTGTTCTATTCATAGAATTACTTATTTTTAAAATGTGTTTGGGGCTTCCCTGATGGTTCAAATGGTAAAGAATTCACCTACAGTGAAGGAATCCCAGGTTCAATCCCTGGGTTAGAAAGATCCTCTGGAAAAGGAAATGGCAACCCACTCCCATGTTCTTGCCTGGAGAATCCCCATGGATATAGGAGCCTGGCAGGATACAGTGTATGGGGTCACAAAGAGTCTTGACGTGACTGAGCAACTAACACACACACAATGTATTTAGTGGAGAAATCATTTTATATCAGACAACTGAGAGAAGCCAAGAAGTATTTAACTCTGAAAGTTCACCTGTGTTTTTTTTGTTTGGTTTTTTTTTTTTGATATTTGCAGTTTTGATGGGCAGTGATGTCTCAGAATGAAATTCCTAGCCATTTATACTACCCATTTCAGAATTATCTTGATAAACTGATATCTGTTGAATTATTCACTTGACAATCTGTGAAAATATGTCTTTGCATATCTCACATACTCTTCAGCATCATCAGACACAGTCTCAGTTTGCAAGTTCATTTCTCAAATGTTATGGTTTTTTAGGATAAAAATACCAATCCATGGTAGAACAGTGCTCCAAAAATAAAATTATTATTTATACATGATTGAATTGTTTTTAACACTGTTTATTTACATTCAGGACAATTTTAATATCATAAAGTTAAGTTCTGACCAGTGGTCTTCAGTAACTCCATGATTAAATTCATTGGGGGAAATTCCTTGGCTGTCACGTGGTTAAGACTCCACACTTTCACTACTGAGGGCTTGGGTTCAATCCCTGGTCAGGGAACTAACATGCCCAAGCTACATGGCACAGCCAAATAAAATATTAAAAATTCATTGGGATGAAAAGACAAATGCCTTTTTTTAAAAGATCTACAGAAATATCAATTTATCTGAGATCAGAGGTTGAATCTATGGCAGCTTCCTATTTGAGACCAAAGTCTGAAATCCTCTTCATCTTATTTTGAAAGTGAAAGTTGCTTAGTAGTGTCCTACTCTTTGCTACCCCATGATCTATACAGTCCATGGAATTCTCCAGGCCAGAATACTGGAGTGGGTAGCTATTCCCTTCTCCAGAGGCTGTTCCCAACCCAGGGATTGAACATAGGTCTCCCGCATTGCGGACCGATTCTTTACCATCTAAGCCACCAGGAGAGGCCAAGAGAACTGGAGTGGGTAGCTGTTCCCTTCTCCAGCAGATCTTCCCGACGCAGGAATCAAACTGAGGTCTCCTGCATTGCAGGCAGATTCTTTACCGGCTGAGCTACCAGGGAAGTCCCATCTTATTTTAGCAACAATAATATTAATAATGGTCCACACTTATTGAGCACTCCCTGTGTGTCAGGCATTGCACCAAGCCCTTTTTATGCATCATCTCACTCCATCCTCATCCTCACAACAACTTTACAACCGTAGCTCAAAGCAGGTAAGTCACCTGCCCAGCAGCACAGATCTGCTAAGTAGGAGAGCCAGGATATGGAGCCAGATCCCTGAACCCAAAATCTATGTTCTAGACATCTACCTGTATTCACATGGAACCTTTGCAGTTGCAGTTTACTATAGAAGAATAAAATAAATGGGGGGAAAAAAAGACTGTTGACTCAGTAAAATGATGCTCAAAAACCCAAATACTGGGCTTTGATTATCATATGAAACTTGTTTCCACAACTTCTCAGTAACTTGAAAATTCTGTTAACTAAATTGCACTGAAAATGAAGATGAAAAAGAAACAAGAATGTGTCCTTCTTCAAGGTACACTTTCTTCTAAACATTTCTATGGCTTTATTCCTGTATATGAAGTTGTTTCTGAACTTCAGAAATAACCAAACAGCATTTTTTTCAGCATTTTATCACTATGTTTGTTGGCAGGCCTGTTGTAACCTTGAGTGACTTACAGGGAATTTAGATACTATTCTAATTGATTTTCTCACTGCTTACTGAGAAACAGAGTACCTCTTTCACTAGTCTCACAAATAATTCCATTTCTCTGTGTCAATGTTAATTGAACTTACCTCATGTTGTCAATCTCTTTCTTTTTTTCCCTTGCAGGTGATGTCATTGTCTATATTAATGAAGTTTGTGTCCTTGGACACACTCATGCAGATGTAGTCAAACTTTTCCAGTCTGTTCCTATTGGTCAGAGTGTCAACTTGGTATTGTGTCGTGGCTACCCTTTGCCCTTTGATCCTGAAGATCCTGCTAACAGCATGGTGCCACCCCTTGCAATAATGGAGAGGCCACCTCCAGTGATGGTCAATGGAAGACATAACTATGAAACATATTTGGAATACATTTCTCGGACCTCACAGTCGGTTCCGGATATAACAGATCGGCCGCCTCATACTTTGCACTCAATGCCAGCTGATGGTCAGCTAGATGGCACGTATCCACCACCTGTCCATGACGACAATGTATCTATGGCTTCATCTGGGGCCACCCAAGCTGAACTTATGACCTTAACCATTGTGAAAGGTGCCCAGGGCTTTGGCTTCACCATTGCAGACAGTCCTACAGGACAGCGGGTGAAACAAATACTTGACATTCAGGGATGCCCTGGCCTGTGTGAAGGCGACCTCATTGTTGAGATCAACCAGCAGAATGTACAGAACCTGAGCCATACGGAAGTAGTGGATATACTTAAGGACTGTCCCATTGGAAGCGAGACTTCTCTGATTATTCATCGAGGAGGTAAGATAAATGCTGGCTAAGCATTCAGTATACAGGTGAAATTGTAGAACCTTTATAATAATATTGAAAAAATGAAAGTTTCTTTGGGGTTGAATGAAATTGTACTTTTTAATTTTAAGTTTTATTAAATATAGTTGATTTATAATGTATTGATTTCTGTTGTAAAGCAGTGATTCAGTTTTATATATATATATATTCCTTTTCATGTTCCTGTCCATTCAATATCACAGGATATTGAATATAGTTCCATGTGCTATACAGTAGGACCTCGTTATTTATCCTTTCTATATATAATAGTTTACATCTGCTAATCCCAAATCCCCAGTCCTTTCCTTCCCCACCCCTCTCCTTTGGCAACCACAAGCCTGTGAAATCATACTTTAAAAGTTGAAGGTAAGAGTAATAGAGAAAAATATGAGTCCAGGAAGCTATGCTTTTGAATTTTGAGAATTTTGAGGAGATTTTTCCTATTTTATATTAAACACAATAAAAATAGTGCTTTCAGTCTTAAAAATATCTACTGCTATGGAGAATTTCCTAGCAGTCCACTGGTTAGAACTCCAGGCTTTCACTACCAAGGGTACAGGTTCAGTTCCTGGTCAAGGAACTGAGGTCCCACAAACTGTAAGGTGAGGCCTATGTATATATGTATGTATGTGTGTGTGTGTGTGTGTAAATATACATATATATACTGTTGTGAACTGAGAGGGTAAAGAAATAATCCCTGAGTATGGATAGGTTATATTCCAAAACTTCATTAACATATCAGTTGTAGACCTTCAGACTAGTTTCCATTGACTAAAGTAAGAAACTTGATTTTTCTCAAGGAAATAAGGCTCTGAATTGTCCATAGGCATGCATGCTAACAGGTAGAAGCTGGTTGAACCCCTTCCAAGCTCAAGTACAGTGTTGATAATTCCCATAAGGACCAATGGGAACTGTGTCCCCGTAGAAAAATCTTTTCAGAGTGGTGAATAGGGTTGCTCAGGACACTTCTTCCATTACTTACAGGAGCAATTCATCAATAATTACCTGTAGCACCTTCTGTGACCTGGGAAGAAAGTTATGGAACAGGGTTAGGGCTGAAGTTCTGGGCTGGGTGTCCCAGGTGAAGTGTGGAACTGGAAGCAGCGAGGACTGTGGTAGGAGCTCTGAGCCCTGGAGGTTTCTTACCTTCCCCCTGCTCTGTGGGGAAGGGAATGGGGCTAAGCAGAGGGCACCGCCTTCATTTCTCTGCTACTCTGCTCTTAATTACCTTTGAAACTAGGAAGAGAAAGGAGGGGAGGGCCGGAGATAGAGAGGGTACTTGGAAACAGAGTATAAATGAAGGGGTTCTGGCGAGTCATGGTTTTCTGTTTACCAATTTAGGGACTTAAGGCTCTCAGTCCGTGAGTCTGCGATGTCTCATCAACGGTTATAATCCGATGATAATACTACCTATGCTTATGGTACTGTTCTTAGTGAAATGGCCCACAATAGGTGCGCATTAAATGTCTATTGTCTGTAGATTATCACCAGAGCTACCCCAGGAATGGGTCAGAAGGGGCAGTGCTGTGAGGAGCCCTTGCATGAAGAGCACACATGTGGCAAACACATGTGACTGTCTGTTCAAAGCATTAAAAACAGCAGGAAAACCCTGACAGTTTGAAATGCAAGTAAAAGCAGTCAAAGCTGAAAGGAGCACCTTTTATGATGTTTTTTGCCTTTTCTGCAGGTGTTTCCCCTTCACAGAAGTATTTACATTATTGATTTTTGTGTGAAAATGGATATGAAATACTAGGCATAGTATTTCACAAATAAGCATAGAACACAAAGTACTATGTTCCTATCTTAAAAAAGAAATTAATATGATAGCAGAAGTCTTAAATATGACCTTAAAGCATTATTACAAAATAGCACTTGAAACTTGATAATTCAATATTGACAGTGTATTTTGATTTTCCACTGCTTAAGATTAAAACAAATACCCTTAATTAAAAAGCGATAATTTCATAATGTGCAATCAAAATTAAATTTTTGAGACAGATTCTTGATATTAAAAGGTATAGCTGAAAGTCACTGCAGTATCCTTTAACTTCAAGAAAATTAGAGCTACCATGGGAACATTTCATGCAAAGATGGGCTTAATAAAGGGCAGAAATGGTATGGACCTAACATAAGCAGAAGATATTAAGAAGAGATGGCAAGAATACACAGAAGAACTATACAAAAAAGATCTTCACAACCCAGATAATCACAATGTGTGATCACTCACCTAGAGCCAGACATCCTGGAATGTGAAGTCAAGTGGGCCTTAGAAAGCATCACTACGAACAAAGCTAGTGGAGGTGATGGAATTCCAGTTGAGCTATTTCAAATTCTGAAACATGATGCTGTAAATGTGCTGCACTCAATATGCTGCCGAACTTGGAAAGCTCAGCAGTGGCCACAGAACTGAAAAAGGTCAGTTTTCATTCCAATCCCAAAGAAAGGCAATGCCAAACAATCCTCAAACTACCGCACAATTGCACTCATCTCACATGCTAGTAAAGTAATGCTCAAAATTCTCCAAGCCAGGCTTCAGCAATACCTGAACTATGAACTTCAGATGTTCAAGCTGGTTTTAGAAACAGCAGAGGAACCAGAGATCAAATTGCCAACATCTGCTGGATCATCAAAAAAGCAAGCGAGTTCCAGAAAAACATCTATTTCTGCTTTATTGACTATGCCAAAGCCTTTGACTGTGTGGATCACAATAAACTGTGGAAAATTCTGAAAGAGATGGGAATACCAGACCACCTGACCTGCCTCTTGAGAAACCTGTATGCAGGTCAGGAAGCAACAGTTAGAACTGGACATGGAACAACAGACTGGTTTCAAATAGGAAAAGGAGTACGTCAAGGCTGTATATTGTCACCCTGCTTATTTAACTTATATGCAGAGTACATCATGAGAAATGCTGGGCTGGAAGAAGCACAAGCTGAGGTCAAGATTGCTGGGAAAAATATGAATAACCTCAGATATGCAGATGACACCACCCTTATGGCAGAAAGTGAAGAGGAACGAAAAAGCCTCTTAATGAAAGTGAAAGAGGATAATGACAAAGTTGGCTTAAAGCTCAACGTTCAGAAAACTAAGATCATGGCATCTGGTCCCATCCCTTCATGGGAAACAGATGAGGAAACAGTGGAAACAGTGGCAGACTTTATTTTTTTGGGCTCCAGAATCACTGCTGATGGTGATTGCAGCCATGAAATTTAAAGATGCTTACTCCTTGGAAGGAAAGTTATGACCAAACTAGATAGCATATTTAAAAGCAGAGACATTACTTTGCCAATGAAGGTCCATGTAGTCAAGGCTCTGGTTTTTCCAGTATTCATGTATGGATGTGAGAGTTGGACGGTGAAGAGAGCTGAGCGCCAAAGAATTGATGCTTTTGAACTGTGGTGTTGGAGAAGACTCTTTAGAGTCCCTTGGACTGCAAGGAGATCCAACCCATCCATCCTAAAGGAGATCAGTCCTGGGTGTTCATTGGAAGGACTGATGTTGAGGCTGAAACTCCAATACTTTGGCCACCTCATGCGAAGAGTTGACTCATTGGAAAAGACCCTGATGCTGGGAAAGATTAAGGGCAGGAGGAGAAGGAGACGACAGAGGATGAGATGGCTGGATGGCATCACTGACTCTATGGACATGAGTTTGGGTAAACTCTGGAAGTTGGTGCTGGACAGGGAGGCCTGATGTGCTGCAATTCATGGGGTTGCAAAGAGTTGGACACGACTGAGTGACTGAACTGAACTGAACTGAACTGAACATGTTTTATGATGAAAATCACTTTATCTTACCATAGGCTACTCATAAGCGCTTATAGCCTCACTGAGATAAGCATAAATTTTCGAGAGCAAATTCATGCACCTAGGTCTTTGTATCAGGATCGTCAATTGTTTTCAATTATTTTCTAGGATTTTTTAATTTATGAAGTGGTTATGTTGTTTAATTTTCTCACGCAAATAGTGTCAGAAGGTATATAATGAAAAGTAATTCTCTTTTCCCAGGATTTTAGTCCTCTTCCTAGAGGGAACCATATCGTTTATATATACACCCTTCCAAAAATTTTGTGATCTTAACTAGCATGTATGTTAATATACGTAGTGTGTTTAACATAAATGGAATGATATCATACATCACATGTCTGGCTCTAAATATCTTTATTATTAAGGTGTATTTTATTTTTTAACAAACATCATTGTGATATTATTTACATACAATAGAATTCACCAATTACGTGTGTGCTCAGTGGCTCAGTCAGCTCTGAGTTGTGAGTGGTCTGAGTGGTCTTGAGACCAACTCTGAGTGGTCTCAGTCCAACTCTGAGACCGCATGAATTGGAGTCCATCAGGCTCCTCTGTCCATGGAATTTCCCAGCCAAAAATACCAGAGTGGGTCGCCATTTCCTACTCCAGGGGATTTTCCCAGTGCAGGAATTGAGCCCATATTTGTTGCATCTCCAGCTTTGGCAAGTGGATTCTTTGCCACTGCACCATTGAAAGTGAAGTCGCTAGAAGTCCTTTTTGTAGGCTTGTATTTTCACTTTCTTAATGCTTCCTTTTGAAGAAGCACAAAAGTTTTTTTTGATGCAATTCAATTTATCATTATTTCTTCTATGAATCTTTCTTTTGTGTTAGATCTAAGAAATCTTTGTGTAATCCAAGATCACAAAGTTTTCCCTGCTTTCTTCTAGAACTTTTGTAGTTTTAGCTCTTACATTTAGACCTGTAAATCATTTCAATATCATTTTTGAGCATAGAATAAGGTAATATCTAAGTGCATTTTGCTGTCTATAGATTTCCAATTGTTCTAGCACTATTTGTTTAAATTAAAAAAAAAATGATAACTGTCCTTTCCCCTTGGATTTCCTTGTCACTTTTGTCAAAAATGAATTGGCATAAATGTGGTTTATTTCTAGACTCTATTGTATTTCATTGACCTGTATGTCTATCCCCATGGTCATACCACACTCTCTAGACTAGCTTTATATATAGTCTTAAAATCAAGCAGCATGAGTCCTCCAACTTCTGCCTCCTTTTTCAAAATTATTTTGGTTATTCTAGATCCTTTGCATTTCCATATAAATTTTAGGGTCAACTTTTTAAATTATTTTTTTAATAAAAGGCCTGCTGAGATTCTGATGTTGCATTGAATCTATAGAACAATTTTTGAAGAATTGCCAGTGAGTCTCTCCATTCATAAATGTGGTATATCTCTTCATTTATTTCAATCTCCTTTAATTTCTCTTGCAATGGTTTGTAGTCCTTAATGTATGTATCTGTACTTCTATTTTTTTTTTGTTAAACTTATTCCTACCGATTTTATTCTTCTTGAAATTAATGTGAATGGAATTGTTTTCTCAGTGTCATTTTCAGATTGTTTATCGCTAATGTATAGAAATATATTTTTTTGTTTTGATCTTGGACAGTGTAACCCTATTACACTCACTTTAGTTCTGGGCTTTTTTTTTTGTAAATTCCATCAAATTTTCTACATAGTTATTATGTCATCTAGTAGTAAAGCTTTATTTTCTTCTTTACTATTTTATGTCTTCGATTTTTTCTCTGTAACTTGCTACACTAGCTAGAACTTCCAGTATGATGTTAAATGGAAATAATTATGAGAGGACATCCTTACCTCAGTTAAAAAAAAAAGAGGGGGGGAGCTTCCCAGGTAGCTCAAATGATAAAGAATCTGCCTGCAATGCGGGAGACCCAAGTTTGATTCCTGGGTTTGGAAGATCCTCTGGAGAAGGGCATGGCAACCCACTCCAGTATTCTTGCCTGGAGAATTCCATGGACACAGGAGCCTGGTGGGCTACAGTCCGTGATGTTGCAAAGAGTTGGACACAACTGAGCAACTAACCCATACACGCATCCTTACCTCACTGCTGATTTTAGTGATAAGGCATTTGCTTTTCACCATTAAGTATTTTTTTTTAATGTAGTTTTTATATTTTGTGTAGTCAGGGCACTCAAGAGGACTATTCTCTTGTTCTCTGTCTATCCTTCACCCGACCAGTGCCTGCTTCACCTAAACCCTATATACATGACTGATCTTCCTCTGTACTTGCCGAGGCCCCAGCTGGTGATTGTTCTTATCAAAGGGGTGGTGAGGGTCATGCCCCTCTACTGGTTTCCCTGGTAACTAGTGAGCCCACTCCTGTAAATGGTAACTTCATCTCCTCCCCGCTCCTCCGAGAGTGAAGACTGCCACCGTGTCCTGCCTGCCATCAACCACACACAGTGGGATATCTCTCTGAGTGAAAGTCACTCAGTTGTATCCAACTCTTTGCGACCCCATGGACTATACAGTCCATGGAATTCTCCAGGCCAGAATACTGGATTGGGTATCCGTTCCCTTCTCCAGGGGATCTTCCCAACCCAGGAATCGAACCCAGCTCTCCTGCATTGCAGGCAGTTCTTTACAATCTGAGCCACCAGGGAGCCCTAGATATCTCTCTCGAATCTTGCTTTAGGCATATAAACTCCACCATCCATTAAACCATTGATGTCTCTGTTGCTGACTCTTGTTTGTTTCCTTGGTCTTAAAGCTGGGTAAGCAACGGACTTGTAGGCCTGTGGGGTGCATCTCAACATATGCCCTTTATCAGGTTGAGAAAATTCCAATCTTCTATTCTTAAATTATTGAGAATCTTAATAATCAACATGCCTTGACTTTCACCAAATATTTTTTCCACAACTATTGAGATTATCATGTAGTATTGTTCTTCATTAATAGAGTGCTATACACTATATGATTATTTAGATATTAAACTAATTTATCATTCCTGGGATAACCCCATTTGATAATGGTACATAATTCTTTTTGTATGTTTCTAGATTGTATTTGCTTGTGTTTTATTAAGAATCTTTGAACCTACGGATAGGAGATTTTCTGTAATTTTCTTTTGTCTGCTTTCTTTTTTTTTTTTCAGGATAATATTGGCCTTTCCCTCTGTTCTCTGAGTTTGAGTAGTATTGATATTATTTCCTCCTTAAAAGTTTGGATAGAATTCACCAGTGAAGACATCTAGTCTGGGCTTTTACCCAGAAGATTTTTAATTACTAATTAAATTTATTTTATCAATTTAGGTCTATTCTAATTTTTGGATTCATTGTTTTTCTATTTTCTAGTTCAATTATTTCCACTCTGATCTTTAACTTCCTCTCTTCTACTTATTTTATCTTTGATTTACTTTGCCTTTTCTGTCATCCTGAAGTGAAAGCTTAATGACTCTCATTCTCTCTAATAAAATTATTTAAAACTATAAATTTCACTGTAAGCACTTCATTAGCTGAATTCCATAAATTTTTATATTTTGTGTTTTCTTTATTCAGCTCAAGATATCTTCTTATTTCCTTTGTGATTTATTTTATAAACCATAGGTTACTTAGAAACGTGTTGTTTACTTTTTAAACATTTAGGATTTCCCAGTTTTCTGTTGATTTCTAATGATTTCTACTTGGAGGATAATGTATTTTGTATGATTTCAGTCCTTTTAAATGTGTTGAGACTTGTATTATGGACTAGTGTCTTGCTTTTTTTAACTTAATTTATCTTAGAAGGCTTTATATATTCAGAAATATACCTCATTATTTTTAATAGCTATTTAATCACCACTAATGGATATTACAGTTGCTTTCTATTTTTATCTCTTATTAAAAAGTGATGTATCTTTGCACTTCTATCTCTACACAAAAGACTAAATCTATCTTATAGATTCATCCCTTCTTTCAACAAATATTTCTTGAGTGCCCGCTATGTATTAGGCATTTTTGGGGGACTGGAGGTAGAGCAGTATACAAACTCACATCCTTTTTCCCATGCAGTTGGCGTTCCTTTGGAGAGTGACAGATAAATAAATAAATATGTGTCCACATAAATCTGTCCTTTATTTGCCACATATCTCCTTATCCCATGGAATTTTACTCTTGAATATTAATTTCATAATCAGTTATTTTCCCCGAGTTATCTTCATGTTTCTTATATTTATTTCAGTTCATCTCACAGGATATGGGAGCATATAATCATACTACTACCTACAAATAACAATCACTGTGCCTCCTTCTTTCCTATTTGCATACTTCTGCTTTGTCTTATTTAATACATCTGATTGTTATTTCTTGAACATTGTTAGTTAACGAAGATAATTATAGAAATTCTTATCCCTGGCTTATATGAAAACTGTCTCATTTTACACAAACACAATATTGACTTTATTTATCATGTTAAGGAAGTACCCTTCAATTCTGATTTCATTAGGAATCTTTATCAAAATTGGATACTGAATGTTATCAAAAACCCAAAAGAAAACTAAGGGTATGATCATTATTTTCTCCTTTGAATTATCATTGGGAATAAATTGCATTAAAAAATTTATTAGTATGAAACCATTCAATATCACAATAATCCAAGCCTATGCCCCAACCAGTAACAATGAAGAAGCTGAAGTTGAACAGTTCGATGAAGACCTACAAGACCTTCTAAACTAACACCCAAAAAGGATGCCCTTTTCATTATAGGGGACTGAAATGCAAAAGTAGGAAGTCAATCAACACCTGGAGTAACAGGCAAATTTGGCCTTGGAGTACAGAATGAAGCAGGGCAGAGGCTAATAGAGTTTTGCCAAGAGAATGCACTGGTCATAGTAAACACCCTCTTCCAACAACACAAGAGAAGACTCTACACATGGACATCACCAGATGGTCAACACTGAAATCAGATTAATTATATTCTTTGCAGCCAAAGATGGAGAAGCTCTATACGGTCAGCAAAAACAAGATTGGGAGGTGACTGTGGCTCAGATCATGAACTCCTTATTGCCAAATTCAGACTTAAATTGAATAAAGCAGGGAAAACCACTAGACCATTCAGGTATGACCTAAATCAAATCCCTTATGATTATACAGTGGAAGTGACAAATAGATTTAAGGGACTAGAGCAGATAGACAGAGTGCCTGATGAACTATGGACAGAGGTTCGTGACATTGTACAGCAGACAGGGATCAAGACCATCCCCATGGAAAAGAAATGCAAAAAAGCAAAATGGCTGTCTGAGGAGGCCTTACAGATAGCTGGGAAGAGAAGAGAAGCGAAAAGCAAAGGAGAAAAGGAAAGATATTCCCATCTGAATGCAGAGTTCCAAAGAATAGCAAGGAGAGATAAGAAAGCCTTCCTCAGTGATCAGTGCAAAGAAATAGAGGAAAACAAAGATTGGGAAAGACTAGAGATCTCTTCAAGAAAATTAGAGATACCACGGGAACATTTCATGCAAATATGGGCTCGATAAAGGACAGAAATGGTATGGACCTAACAGAAGCAGAAGATATTAAGAAGTGATGGCAAGAATACACAGAAGAACTATTCAAAAAAGATCTTCACGACCCAGATAATCACGATGGTGTGATCACTCACCTAGAGCCAGACATCCTGGAATGTGAAGTCAAGTGGGCCTTAGAAAGCATCACTACGAACAAAGCTAGTGGAGGTGATGGAATTCCAGTTGAGCTATTTCAAATCCTGAAAGATGATGCTGTCAAAGTGTTACACTCGATATGCCAGCAAATTTGGAAAACTCAGCAGTGACCACAGGACTGAAAAAGGTCAGTTTCCATCCCAATCCCAAAGAAAGGCAATGCCAAAGAATGCTCAAACTACCGCACAATTGCACTCATCTCACATGCTAGTAAAGTAATGCTCAAAATTCTCCAAGCCAGGCTTCAGCAATACGTGAACCATGAACTTCCAGATGTTCAAGCTGGTTTTAGAAACGGCAGAGGAACCAGGGATCAAATTGCCAACATCTGCTGGATCATCGAAAAATCAAGAGAGTTCCAGAAAAACATCTATTTCTGCTTTATTGACTATGCCAAAGCCTTTGACTGTGTGGATCACCACAAACTGTGGAAAATTCTGAAAGAGATGGGAATACCAGACCATCTGACCCTGTCTCTTGAGAAACCTGTATGCAGGTCAGGAAGCAACAGTTAGAACTGGACATGGAACAACATACTGGTTCCAAATAGGAAAAGGAGTACGTCAAGGCTGTATATTGTCACCCTGTTTATTTAACTTATATGCAGAGTACATCATGAGAAACGCTGGGCTGGAAGAAGCACAAGCTGGAATCAAGATTGCTGAGAAACATCAATAACCTCAGATATGCAGATGACACCACCCTTATGGCAGAAAGTGAAGAAGAACTAAAGAGCCTCTTGATGAAAGTGAAAGAGGAGAGTGAAAAAGTTGGCTTAAAGCTCAACGTTCAGAAAACTAAGATCATGGCATCTGGTCCCATCACTTCATGGCAAATAGATGGGGAAACAGTGGAAACAGTATCAGACTTTAATTTGGGGGGCTCCAGAATCACTGCAGATGGTGATTGCAGCCATGAAATTTAAAGACGCCTACTCCTTGGAAGGAAAGTTATGACCAACCTCGATAGCATATTTAAAAGCAGAGACATTACTTTGCCACCAAAGGTCCATCTAGTCAAGGCTATGGTTTTTCCAGTAGTCATGTATGGATGTGAGAGTTGGACGGTGAAGAAAGCTGAGCGCCGAAGAATTGATGCTTTTGAACTGTGGTGTTGGAGAAGACTCCTGAGAGTCCCTTGGACTGCAAGGAGATCCAACCTGTCCATCCTAAAGGAGGTCAGTCCTGGGTGTTCATTGGAAGGACTGATGTTGAGGCTTAAACTCCAATACTTTGGCCACCTCACGCAAAGAGTTGACTCATTGTAAAAGACCCTGGTGCTGGGAAAGATTGGGGGCGGGAGGAGAAGGGGACGACAGAGGATGAGATGGCTGGATGGTATCACTGACTCGATAGACATGTGTTTGGGTAAACTCTGGGAGTTGGTGCTGGACAGGGAGGCCTGATGTGCTGCAATTCATGGGGTCACAGAGTCGGACACTACTGTGCTACTGAACTGAACTGATCCTTTCATTCCTAGAATAAAATGTATTATGCATATAACTCATCCCTAAATTCTATTTGTTTATATGTAATTTTGCATCAACAGTAGTAAATGAGATCTGTCCCAAGTTTAGGGGATGGGGGCATTGTTTTGTTTTGTTCAAAGTTATACTGGTGTCATAAAAGCAATCAATAATTTTCCTTCTCTCTCTGCTCTAAAATAATTAAAGTAACAGTGAAGTTTTCTATTTCTTGAGGCAATAATGTAATACACCTTTGAAATTATCTAGTTCTTGTGAGTTGGATTTTGCTTTTGGCTTGGTGTTTTAAGGAGAGGGATACCCTTTTACAACTTTCTCAATTTCTTCCATGGTAAGTAATCTTCTTAGAGTTTCTGTCTTGGCTGGACTTGGTTTTTATAATATATATTATAGCCTACAAAATTGTTTCTTTTATTCATGTTTTCAAATGCATTTAAATAGAATTGAATCAAGTTTCTTCTATTTTTTTTCTTCCATTTTCCCCTTGACCTAAGACTATTTCTATTGTTCTCATGGCTTATAGGTGCTATTATCTTGATTATAGACTGGCTAATAGTTTTTCTATTTTAGTGGTTCAAGAAACGTATTAGTTTATTTATAAATAATTTGTTGGCTGATGTTCAGCCTAGCATGGTAGGGTATTCTTACTTATTCTACCCAAGGAGGTTGTTATGTGATATCTGGGATAAAGCAACGCCAGAGTGATTACTAATTCCTCGTCATGTATTTTACTCTTATTTATATTAAAATGCAACACAGCTCCCTACTTAATTTGTGAGCCTCCCATAAACTGTAGTTGATTAAAATTTGAAAATATTTCTTCTTTTTTCTAGAAAACATGATACCAGAAGTTTTCACTGTATCAAAATATTCCCTTGTCATGCTGACAATATAATAATAAATAGTATCAGTAATGCGCATATTCCCATTGCTTTACATTCAAATAGAATTCAGAGTATTTGAGAGGCAGCATAGATTATACCAAAACTTTGAGGGCAAAGCATAAAAATCATGAACACAGCATTATGTCTATGTAGAGAACTCCTGCTTTAAAATTTCAAAAAGCATGCTATCAAGAACATTGTAATAACAAGTTTTAAATTGCACAGAGAAAATGTTAAAAATAAAGCTATAAGAAGTATTGACATTTTTAACAGTAGTAACATTTTTATCTAAAACAAACATGTTTGTCCAAAAATAGTTTCAAATTCACATGAAAATTCCAAGTATAGTACACAGAACATCATATACCACTTACCCACATTGCTGTTAACATTTTGCCCAGTTCTCTGAGTGTGGGTGTGTGTATGTGTGTTTGTGCCCTGGTGAATGTGTGTTTCTGAACCATTTAAGACTAAGTTGTAAACACAATGCCCCATGATCCCAGATATTTTAGTGTTTATTTCATGTCACTCCTTTTTGGAGAAATGTATTAACAGCTAGTTAGTTAAGGTTATAAAAGATGCTTTTAGAAAAATGCTTAGAAGTTTAAAACTATCATTACTACCACAGCAATGAAAGACTTAAGAGGTCATCAAAAGATATTTTGACTAAAATAAGAGAAAGTTAATTCTCACCAATAATAAGGATCTGTCACTGGAATATTTCTGAGAGAGAGAAGCAGTCATTATTTGAAAAGAGTGCTCTTCAGATATTAGGTGAAAAAGTGTATATTACACAGTTAATATTATTAATCCACCATTCCACTTGATGTCAGCAGAAAACAATAAACATGACACAACAAACAAAAAACAAATCCACATCATGAGATGTGAATGACCATGGCTTTCTGGCTGCTGTGTTAACAAATATGCCCTGGGCCTCAAAAGCTCAATAAAAATCTATTTGTCACTTATATGATTTCCAACACTACACATTCCTGAATCACAGGTTTTCTAGGCAACTATCCTCTATATAGTGGCTCAGGGAACCCAGCTTCTTCTCCCTTGTTCCTGCTTTAAGACCTTGAAGCCCCCCCACTGGGTCCTCCCTAACCCACTGGCAGATAAAGCACAAACAGAACAGAGGATCATGCAGGAGGCTGGACCCAGCCCCATGAGGTGTGTGTATCACTTTCTCCTACAATTAGTTGACCAGAACTCAGTTTTGGCTCCATTAACCATCAGAAGCTGAGACATGCTGTGTTTCTGTGTGCCCAGGAATAAGGGAATGGTTTGGGGTCACACACGTGGTAGATACTCTGCCCTTGATATTTCTAACATGCTGCCTACACTTTGACCTGCACATCAGGGATTATAACTACCGATTATGCCGAAGTGTGAGATGAAATCTTTTTTATAACATGGTATTGTAATATGACTCATTTCAAGCTTTTCAGGTACACTTAAGCAATTAGTATATGTTTTAAAGTTCACAAGGTCTCCTCAGATTTCCCTCCTTAAATCAACTTTCATAAGTAAAGAAACTTAGACTCAGTGTTGAGTAACTAGCTCAAGTTCAGTGAATGCATGTGTGGACAGAAGGATGGACAATTTATGGTCCCTAAATATAAGAAATATGAATAAACATCAATGACAGGGTACCTCATCATAATGTGGAAAATGTCATGGATGTCACAGTCTATACACCAAACATGGACCTTGTTGCACAAATGACCCTTGGAGTGAGAGAGACAGGATGGTGAGAATATTTGTAGAGTCATCACACCACTTACAAGTAGCAAAAATAGAACTCAAATCTTTGTTTTCTGACTGCTGTATCGTGAGTTTTACATTGTGTCAGCTTCCCAAAATTTTATGGACATCAAGCTTTGATGGCTTTTGCTTAGATATGTAGGATTTATTTATTCACTTAAGTATTTATTGAGAACCTACTGTATGCTCAGCACTGGTCTAAGTGCTAGAAATATGTCAGTAATCAAAACAAAGTCCCTGCCTCAAGAAGCTTATCTTCTTGAAGGGATTAGGTAATAAAGAAAAAAATATATGTTAGGGATAAGAATGAAGAAAAACTGAGGAGCAGAGTAAAAGAAAGGAGAATGGTGGGGAAAGAAGAAACTTCTCTTTTAGAAACAGAAGTCAGGGAAAGACATCTGTGCGAAGATCTAAAGAAAGCAAAGGGGCCAGCCGTGTGGATATCCAGGGAAGAACGTCCGGGCAGAGCAAAGGCCCTGAGGCAGGACTGTGCTTGGTGTGGACAACTAATGGCAAGGAAGCTGGTGTCAGCTGAGTGGGGAAGAGATGCAGTATTGGCTGAGGTCAGGCAGATTGTTGGGTCTGTAGAGAGGCAGATGATGGAGAGCCTTGCGTAGCCATGGGCCATAGAAAGGACTTTAGATTCTACTTCTGAGTGAAATGGGAAGCCTTTGGAGTGTTTGTGCAGAGGAAGGATGTGAGATAAGATTTTAAGAGACTCACTGTGGCTGCTGCATTGAGAATAAACTGTTGGTAGACAAGGATGTTGGCTCTCACAGCAATCCAAGGAGAGATGAGGAGGTTGGAAAAAGATAGTAGGAGTGGAGGCAGTAAGAATTGGATTCTGAATATATTTCAAAGGAAAAGTCATAGGATTTGCTGATGGATTGGATAAGGAATATTCAAGAAAGAGAGGAATAAAAGACTATAAAGTTTTTGACCTAACCAGCTAGACATGATGAGTATGATGGATGGAAATGCTCATGCAGGGCTGCAGGGAAATCAAGAATCCAGTTTGGGGCATGCTAAACTAGAGATTCCTTTTAGCTTTCCAAGTGGTGATGGCTGGTGTGTGGAAGGTGTTTATAGCTGGATACTGAATGGGAACACATAGGGCTTGAATATGAGGAAAGAACAGAAACATTCTGAGGACTGAGGCCTGGGACCTCCAACTTTAGAGTCATGAAGAGGAAGAGTGAGCAGTCAAATGTTAAGAAAGGATGACTTGTGAGATATGAGTACTGGTGGTCTTATAAAGAAAAATTTTTCAAGATGGAAAATGTGAAAAATTATATCAAGTGCTGAGTAAGATAGGGCTCAGAATTTAACATTGGATTGGCAATAATATCAAATATTTTGAGTTTACATGACCTTTCAAATCAACGGGAAAAAAGGAAAAACTAAAAGAAAAAAAATTTTTTTTTCTTCATGTGTTGGGGAGAAATCAGCATCAGAATTTTGGTCTCATAGAAACAAAGCCTCTTTCATATTTGAACCTGTAGAGTGCATTTATTTGCATGTACTGTGAGATGATAAATATTCCAAAGAAGGAAAGCACACTTTTCCCTTTTATAATTACCCGTGCTCAGTCTGTCACTCTTTCTACTGTTTCGCCATCTATTTGCCATGAAGTGATGGGACCAGATGCCATGATCTTAGTTTTCTGAATGCTGAGTTTTAAGCCAACTTTTTCACTCTCCTCTTTCACTTTCATCAAAAGGCTCTTTAGTTCTTCACTTTCTGCCGTAAGGATGGTGTCATCTGCATATCTGAGGTTATTGATATTTCTCCCAGCAATCTTGATTCCAGCTTGTGCTTCATCCAGCCCAGCATTTCTCATGATGTACTCTGCATATAAGTTAAATAAGCAGGATGACAAAATACAGCCTTGACATACTTCTTTCCCAATTTAGAACCAGTCTGTTGTTCCATGTCCAGTTCTAACTGTTGCTTCCTGACATGCATACAGATTTCTCAAGAGGCAGGTCAGATGGTCTGGTATTCCCATCTCTTTCAGAATTTTCCACAATTTATTGTGGTACACATGGCTGAAGGCTTTGACATAGTCAATAAAGCAGAAGTAGATGTTTTTCTGGAGCTCTCTTGCTTTTTCGATGATCCAATGGATGTTGGCAATTTGATCTCTGATTCCTCTGCTGTTTCTAAAACCAGCTTGAGCATCTGGAAGTTCATGGTGGGAACAGTGACAGACTTTATTTTGGGGGGCTCCAAAATCACTGCAGATGGTGACTCCAGCCACAAAATTAAAAGATGCTTGCTCCTTGGAAGAAAAGTTATGACCAACCTAGACCGCATATTAAAAAGCAGAGACATTATTTTGCCAACAAAGGTCCATCTAGTCAAGGCTATGGTTTTTCCAGTGGTCATGTATGGATGTGAGAGTTGGACTATAAAGAAAGCTGATTGTGGAAGAATTGATGCTTTTGAACTGTGGTATTAGAGAAGACTCTTGAGAGTCCCTTGGACAGCAAGGAGACGCAACCAGTCCATCCTAAAGGAAATCAGTCCTGAATATTCATTGAAGGACTGATGCTGAAGCTAAAATTCCAATATTTTGGCCACCTGATGCAATGAGCTGACTCATTTGAAAAGACCCTGGTGCTGGGAAAGATTGAAGGCAGGAGAAGAAGGGGACGACAGAGGATGAGATGGTTGGATGGCATCACCAACTCAATGGACATGAGTTTGAGTAAACTCTGGGAGTTGGTGATGGACAGGGAGGCCTGGTGTGCTGCAGTCCATGGGGTTGCAAAGAGTCAGACACGATTGAGTGACTGAACTGAATTGAACTGTGCTCAGTCACTCAGTCATGTCTGACTCTTTGTGGTCCCATGGACTGTAGCCCACTGGACTCCTCTGCCAACTGAATTTTCCAGGCAAGAATACTGGAATGGGGTGCCATTTCCTTCTCCAGGGGATCTCCCCAACCTAGGGATCAAACCCATTTCTCTTGCATCTCCTGCATCGTCAGGTGGATTCTTTACCACTAGCGCCACCTGGGAAGCCCCATAATTACCCTAAATTATCTTTATTTTCTGCCATTCAACTCATGTGAGATCAAGTGTTTATCACCAAGAACTAGCATCCCTATTTGTGCTGTATCTGTGGTAGCTTCCAAAAGCGGGGTGGAGGTTGGGGAGGGCACAGGGGCAGGCCTGCTATACTTCTTAACATTTTATATGTACAGGTTAGTCACTTAGTCGTGTCTGACTCTTTGGAACCCCATGGACTGTAGCCCCCCAGGCTCCTCTGTCCATGGAAGTCTCCAGGCAGGAATACTGGAGTGGGTTGCCATGCCCTTTTCCAGGGGATCTTCCAGAGCTAGGAATTGAACTTGGGTCTCCCACATTGCAGGCAGATTCTTTGCCATTTGAACTTTTCACTTAGGGCTTATGAAATACGAGAAAGCATTCATTGTATCTAGGAGATTCTTGGAAATGAATGACTTTTTCAACTTTTCATCATAAAGCTCAAGTACTATAAAAATACAGATTTAAAAACTGCAGACTCTATTTCATACAAAAATTATCCTACCCCACCCTAACCCATATATACACATCAATTAAATAACCAACTTAATATATCAATTTGTTTTCTTTAAAAATATATCTGGCTATTTCTAAATATAAATGGAAGAATGGACAAAAGGTCTATAGATGGTGAATACAATCTGCATGTGACAAGATATAATTTAGTTATTGTGACTTAGTATTTACCGTTTTTTACCCCATTTTCTAATTCGAGGTATCCTACATGCACAGAAAAGGGCTTTCCAGGTGGTTCAGTGGTAAAGAATCCACCTGACAATGTAAGAAGGTCAGGAGACACAGATTGGATCCCTGCGTTGGAAAGATCCCCTAAAGAAGGAAATGGCAACCCATTCCAGTATTCTTTCCTGGGGAATCCCCTGGGCAGAGGAGCCTGGCAGGCTACAGTCCATGGGGTTGCAAAATTGGACACGACTGAGCATGCTCATGCACATAAAGGGTGTATTAAGATTTATAGTCCCACATTCACCAGTATAAATATAAATAATTGCACTAATGGAGATTTATGGAAATGCCAATTCAAAGAAACTACTGATTTTTTTTTTAAATACTAGCTAATTTCCCTCCAAAGCAGGGACTATATCTTTTTCCCTACTTTTTCCTCAGAGCTTGGCGAGTATGCATGTTAAGTTATTTTATTCTATTATGACATTAGGAAGAGAAGGACAGTCATAAAACAAAATTAGGAACATGCATGTGTGAGTCAAATAATGCAGCTGAGTGTACTAAAATGGACAAAGCTATTATTTTCTCCTGTCTAGGCTTTTAAACAACCTTAGCATCTCTCCTTTCTCTTTGGTCTTGCACCAAACCTTTACCTAAGTTGTCTTCCTTCCCCCTCTTTATTTGGTTCACAAGTGTCACAGGTGCTGTTCTAAATATGGGGACATCCAGTAAATAAAATAAGTCCTTGATCTTAGGGAGCTTACTTAAAATCTAATTGGTAATAACAGGTGAATCCTGTAAGTTAATCCACCAGCTGTGTGAGTTATATGACTATAAAACCTGTCATACAATATCCTCACTCAGAAAAAAAAAAAAAAAAAAACAGGCTTACTAGCATTAAATGATGAAAAAAGCTCATGTAACTAGAATCAACATACCAGGCTTCTAGTATAATATGTGCTACTAACTCACATGGCTACTTTGAATGTGTCACTTAAGTTCTTTGGGTACCAGCTCCCTGTTTATAAATTGAAAAGAATTTGTAATGTCCATATTTTCTCAGAAACTCTACAATTCTCAGTGTTTCTGAATCATGACCTTACTTGGCTATAACTGTGCATTCATTCATTAGCTGGGGACTCCAAGAGGAAGAAGCTGTGTAAAATAGTTTTATTTTTCATGGGATATCTCTAAACATATCTCCTGCCTCCTTCTAATCCACTATCATAATTTCCTTGAGCTTACAAACCAAACATTTACTAACCTTCTACAAAACTTGGCAATAGTAGAATTAGAGATTTTGAGAAATTTCAGAGGAAAGAAGGAAAAAAGTGAGGATGGCTATAGCCAACGATTCAGAAGCTACAGAAAGATGATAACATTTACTATTATGTAGAATATGTTTGATCAGTTCATGCAAATTATTTTTGTGTGAGAGGAGAGAATATTAGGGTCTTTTCATTAAGACTTCTTTTAAAAAGTTATAAACTGAAATCTAAAAATGACCAGTATACAATAAGCTTACTTGAGTAAATTTCAAAGTCCCCTGATTTTATAAATCTTAAGTAACCAACGCACATGCACACACACACACATTCCTCACTCTTTGCTGCTATAATGTAATATATATAGAAAATTATGCTGATCATGTCAAAAATGTGCTCATTCCCTAGAGTGCTAGTTGCTTATGCATGAGAGCAGAAAGTTAAGTGGACTGAGTGCAATTAAAGTTCTGTGCAAGATAATTCCGGATGGTAAACTTAGAAAATCTTGTCATGAAGACTGCTGAATTATAACACCTGCATATAGGCTCTTGTTGAATAAATTAATGAAATCACCTACAGCATTATCTTGCTATAAAACATTGTAATGTCATGTTCATCTTTTTCATATTTCAGAATACAAGTATAGACTTTTAATGAATATAAATTCTATCAAAAGTGCAAATGAAAATAATTATAGTTATTTTACCATATTAATGGGAGTTATGATAATTGCCCTAAAATTTAAAGAAAATGTATTATTTTGCCTCTCCTTCTAATTAACATTATTTCACAATGTGTGGTACATTTATGGAGAATTTTGTAGTGCATTAGATAAATCAGTTTTACATTTCCAGGAGAGTGAGTTTTAATGAGCATTAGAATACATTTCAGTTCAGAAACAGTTTTATGTTACAAAGCATCTTCTAATGGTAGATTGGGAAGAGTTGCACCAGACTGATATCCACTTAAAATATGGAATGAAATTTAGTGAGGGAAGCATGTGCTAAGTTGCTTCAGTCGTGTCTGACTCTGTGCAACCCTATGGACTGTAGCCCACCAGGCTTCTCTGTCCATGGTAATCTCCAGGCAAGAATACTGGGGTTTTACCGTGCCCTCCTCCGGGGATCCTCCTGATCCAGGGATTGAACGTGCGTCTCTTACGTCTCCTGCATTGACAGGTGGGTTCTTTACCGCTGGCACCACATGGGAAGCCCAAGGGAAGCATAGATGAATCCAATTCAGCTAAATGGCTATAAACTTATGATGAATATTACATTTTAGCTGTGTATATTTTCCCTATGTTTAAAACCTACCCAGACCACATATGCCAACAATCTTAACATAAGTTTGGGGGTCTGTCTGTTAAATCCCATATGGAATACCTTGCCACTTGGCATATGAATCCCCACTCCTATATAAAGAAAATCAAATGAAAATAAAAACATTTGTAGCATTAAATACATTCTTTAGATCCACATTTAGCTGAACCTAATCTAATATCCCAGAGAAGGCAATGGCAACCCACTCCAGTACGCTTGCCTGGAAAATCCCACGGACAGAGGAGCCTGGTAGGCTGCAGTCCATGGGGTCGCTGAGAGTCGGACACAACTGAGCGACTTCACTTTCACTTTTCACTTTCATGCATTGGAGAAGGAAATGGCAACCCACTCCAGTGTTCTTGCCTGGAGAATCCCAGGGACGGGGGAGCCTGGTGGGCTGCCGCCTATTGGGTCGCACAGAGTTGGACACGACTGAAGCGACTTAGCAGCAGCAGCAGCAGCAATCTAATATTCATCATTCCAACTGTGTATAGATGAGTTCCTCTCTCAGTTCTCAGAAACCAGCTTACATAGACCCATCCTTTCTTCTTCACCTCTGGATTTTCTTTATAGATCCTCTATTCAAAGCCATCAGCTTCACCTTGCTCTTCAAAGAAGCCACCACTGTCCACTCAGAGAATGGCTTTATTCACATCTTTTATCATGGACATTATTACAACTTTTCTTTGGGCATCTTACCCTTAGCCTATATACCTGCTGGAATTTATCCCATACTTTAAGAACCTTTTCTTAATTCTACATTACCCTCCAGCCATGGCTCTTTCTCTTTTCTTTAATTCTCAGATGACTTTTTTTTGAAATATCATCCCTATATGTGTTGACATATACCCCACCTTATTCCGTAAGTCATTTAAGATCATTTTCCTGGAGGAATAGGCTTTACTTAACATCTGTACTTTCTCACTCTCCCAGTACCTTTTGGCCTATTGCTTTCTGACTTCCCTCCCCATTACACCACTGAAAATGCTCTAACGTTACCAGTGGCTTCCTGTGTGACAGGTGAATATTTCTTATTTCTTTCAGAATCTCTCCTCCCCAGTCTCTTCTAGCTGTCTTCCAGTTTTCTGTTTCTTCTCATACTCCTTTAATGAATCCTATTTCTTTGTTCATCCCTCAAAAACTGGGATTTCCCAGATTCTGTTCTTTTTAATACTTTTGTTCTTAACCTTATAGCTTTACCATAGCTTTTATGTGATTTTATGTTCCCTCTTAATGTCCTCCTGTACTTCTCCATGATCTCTAGAGAACCAAAACCAGTTCTTCATCTTACATACAAATCCTTCATCAATTGGTCCATACCAACCTCTTTAGCTTCATGTCACATTCTTCATTCCACAAATAGCATCTGCCATGTTTCAGACACCATTTGAAATTCTATCATACAGTGTTCCAAACAGATTTAAAATCCCTGCCTTCATGGAATTTATATCCTCCTAGCAACATAAAACTATTGTTTTATTATTCATTGTCATAGAAAATTATTTCTTTCTACATGAAAAATACCTTCTATTTTGGGGTTTTATTTTTTTTTTTCAAATTCCTGTTTATCCTTGAGAATTCAGATCAAATATTACATCTTCTAGGATGACTCTCCCAGCCTTCTGCATTTTCCCTGGAAGTTTTATAAATACATCAAGTCAAAATTTTCTGTTAAGTCATGGCATTGGAGTTACCATTATCCCTCTTCAGAATTTATCAGGAGAATCCCAGAAAGACACATTATTCCTTCCAGGTTGAAAGAGCCAGTGTGTCCTTTAATCAATTATAAGTGGACTGCTAGTCTACAGGTTGGTCAGTTGAACTCTGTTAATAATCCATATGTCATTTTCCTGGCATAGTGAAGGGGATCATTTATTGCTTCAAACAGCCTTGCTTACATATATTGTGAAAAATGAATAAATTTAGTATACTATTCTTATGTATTAAAATTCTGCTGTTAGTCTAATTATAATACTATTCTAAAAATAGATACAAATCCAGCAACACAATCACTTTTCCTTTTAACTTCTATTTTTTTCATAAACTACAAGCAAGAAGATATGATTTCTACATATACACCTATTAGTATTTAGCCAATAGCATTCAGCTATTTAGAAGATTTGCCCTTGGTTCAAAAAAGACTATTAAGGTCATGAGTTTGCTTGCCAATATTGTTTGAAGCTACATGTTTTGCAACAGTATAATAACACATGATTTCTTGTTCCCTCCTTTTCTCCTGTGTGGATTTTCTCTTGTGATTTTCTAACAGTGGTTCCCATTGGAGTCTGTCTCATCCACTCCTGTCTCCAAGAGTGTATTGATACAGTGTCATTTTCAGACTATATTATGAAAAAAAGTCTTCAGGATCAGAGTTTGAAATAAAACTCAGTTTAAATTTTAGTTATAAGACCTGCATTGCAGGCTCAAAGAAGGC
Organism: Okapia johnstoni; assembly: GCA_024291935.2. Lineage (NCBI taxonomy): Eukaryota > Metazoa > Chordata > Mammalia > Artiodactyla > Giraffidae > Okapia > Okapia johnstoni. The sequence goes on along the minus strand of CM044312.1, from coordinate 70,372,711 downwards.
AAGTACTCATCAGTCAATAGCTGGACTTCCATCACATTGGTTCTCAACATAATCCAAATTACAGGTTTTCCTTAGCACATAGAATTGCTCTGTGTTCAACAAAGGGGAAAGGATAAAGGATGGGAAAGAAGGTCTTATGATGTTACAGGGGAGCAGAAGGAGAGAGAACTTTGTCATCTAAGTGAGCAACTTGAGGAACACTATTTTGAAGAAAGTCGCAGTTACATCAGTAGAAGAAGTCACCAGATTATAAATCTATAAGGATATATAAAAGAGTTAGAGTACTTGTCTGATGGAATAAGATATTAATTTTAGTTGCAATTTTAACTTCAAGAATACATGACTTGAATTTCTGTTTGTTATTAAGGCTACTTTTCTTCATCAGTTACCATAAGGACTGGGCTGTTACTGACATTTAGCACCCAGGGGCCAGGAATGCTAAAGCTACTGCTGTAAGGATAGGCATACACGTCCAAAAATCTCATCCAAAACGCCAATTAGTAGTATTCCTGTTGAAGAATATCCTGACTGCCATAACCAGGGATCTTCTCTACACATGTTGCCTTGGTTCTTTTAGCCACTGGCAGAGCCTGCTGACTTCTCAGGTAACCTGAAAGCAGCAAGCACCTTGCTCTTCAGAATGTGCTTGAGGACCGCCATCCCCATTACCTCTGAGATCCTGTAATTTCCATGTCCCACCTCAAACCTCACATTCTGCATTTTAACAACATCTCCCAGGAGATTGATATTCAAATTGAAATTAGCTTCCTCGAATATGCAATTTTGTCTGTGGAATGGTTGATCCTGACCTAGTGACAGCATCTCCTAATTTGTTAGAAGAGATTTACACCAAATTTATAAAGACCTCCCCAAAGGCTCCTAAGAAAAGTTCAACAAATGTCCCTGAACCACGGGAGCTTATGAAAACTGGTTAATGACCCTTGTGAGGCACGTGTCTTAACACACCGAAAGACTGCCTGGGGAAAGCACAGAAGGAATCTCTGAGCAGGTAAACTCCTGAGACAGCCAGGCCCACGGGAGAGTCATGAACAATAGTTCACATATGTAACATAAAGGTTGTTTATAAATGGTACTTTGCTAAAAAAGTACCAGCACAAGAAACTCATATCCACTTCTTGTAAAATGCTTAAACAACATTAATTCTAACAGAGAAATAAAACCTTGTTGCCAAAAGAAAAGATCAGAAATTGTGCTTATTGCTCCTGTCCTTTGAAAATTGTATGGTATGAAAATGGCTTTCATCGTAGTTAACTTTAAATTGTTAAGGGAAATTAATCAGGACCAAAGCAGCAGTGCTAACTTAAAGGAAAAGCTTATGTGTGTGATCTGAGCAGTGCTATTCTCAAGCACTTGGGTTAATGTTTAGGCACAGTTAAAACACTAAACCACGTGCAAATAATTGTTTTTTCTGTGCATCACCAGCCCCTGTTCACTAGATGTTGGTGGACCCTCAACTCAGAAAAATCTGTGTCTGGAATCCCAGCTTTCATCTTATGTCCTTGTCCATTTCTCCAGAGTCCAGTGCATGCGTGCTAAGTCACTTAGGTCGTGTCCAACTCTTTGTGACCCCATGGACTGTAGCCCACCAGGCTCCTCTGTCCATGGAATTCTCCAGGCAAGAATTCTGGAGTGGGTTCCATTTCTTCCTCTAGGGGATCTTCCTGACCCAGGGCTTGAACCTGCATCTCTTACAATTCCTGCATTGGCAGGCAACTCCTGTGTCTCTTTACCACTAGAACCATCTGGGAAGCCTGCCAGAATCCAGGCTCCCTCTCCAAAGAAATATGCACTGTGGCCTCTGTGGATGTCCTCCTCTTTGGGTGCAGGTCTTGTAAAATAGATTTATTCCCGAGGAGCCTGCTTTGCTGTTATTGTCTCTTCCTATTAGATACCTGGCTCACTGGTTCTCAAACATAATAAGAGGAAAAGACATTGTCCCCATCCTTGGCAGTGTGACACAGAGCTGTCCTAGCAAAACAATAGGGTTGCCTTCTCCTGACCTCGCACAAGGCCACACCCGAGTGATGGCTTCTTTGTCAGGTGGCTTAGCCATTTGTCCAGAGTCTACACACAGCCCTGCCTCTGGTTTCCACCTCATCTAGAGGGAAGGAAACCCCACCCTTCGTTTCAGTGTGATGGTGCTGGGAGGTGGCCCAGGAGAATTGTTAGAAGCACAGGCCTTGAGCACAAATCTAGATCTTAACTTGACCTGTGGGATCTTGGACGTGTTCCTTTAGATCTCCAAAACTCAGTTTTCTCATCTGTAAAATGTAGCAGCTCATGTGTTTGTTGTGAGGATTAAAGAGGTAAATCCACATAAAGTGCTTCTTTCTCACAGCACCTGACATAGAAGAGCTGCTCACTAAATTTTGGCCAATGTTGGAAGTTAGAAGTCCTCATTTTTCCCGTTCTACTCCTTACCTTTAGAATTTGGGGATAATTTGCAAAACACAGATGATGACGGTCTGTCATAGATCAGAAACTACCAGACTTATTCTTCTCGGGTGGGTCATATTCTAGCCTCAATTGATTGGCCCTGGCAAAGGGCGCCTGTGGGCACAGTTTTCCAGATAGTTCTTCCTTGAAGATGCTTCTTTTGCTTAATCTAGTGTGTTAAGTGAGTTTATATAGAGCCTTGAGAAATACATTATATCTGCCCTTCAGAACTGATTGCTGATAAAGAAAAAATTGTCTCTCCTGAATTTGCCATCAATAGCAAAGGCCTGAGCAACAGAGGCTTTCTTTGGGGGCAGAAACATAAAGAATATTTTCTTTTTACATTTTAGTCTCGTACACATTATATTTAATAAGGAGTGTGAATTTCTTTTCTTCCCCATGAATACACTTCTATATTTACTGAGTTCAAGTTAAATAAAAATTTGCTGCATCTACTGATATTCTGAATAGCATGCATTTTGAATGCAAACACTCACAATCCCCAGGTTTTTAATTTTCTGCATCTGAAAAATTCTAAAATGCTGATTAAAAGCATAGAGTTCCTGTTGTTGGTATTCACCCCTTTGGTTCCAAGTCTTAAAAAATCAATTCCTAAGGAGCCTGTTCTGTCACTCCCCACTTCCTGTTAGAATTTCACCCCCTGGCTCCCCAGTACTGACTCAAAAAGTTAAAACATCTTAGCCATTGTAGATGTGGCAATTCATAGCTCTTTGTTAGTTTCTTTAATGTGATCAGAAATTCTGCTTCACTGGGTTCAGAATTTCTATTTTCTATAAACTCCAGGTCCAGGGCGATTCTGATTCTGGTAGTCTAAGAAGTATAACTTTGGGAACAAAGATCTAGACCAGGAGTCAGCAGACTACGACTCACCAGCCAAATTTGGTCTACCACTTGAACTAAGAATATTTTTTTTTAATTTTTTCCAGCTTTATTGAGATATAATTGACATATAGTGGGCTCCCCTGGTGGCTCAGGTGGTAAAGAATCCACTTGCAGTGCAGGACACCTGGGTTCTATCCCTGGGTCACAAAGATCTCTTGAAGAAGGGAATGGCTACCCATTCCAGTATTCTTGCCTGGAGAATTCCATGGACAGAGGAGCCTGGTGGGCTACAATCCATGAGATCACAAAGAATCGGACACTACTAAGCGACTAACACTTTCACTTCCAATTGATATATAACATTGTGTAACTTTAAGATGTACAGCATTGTGATTTTATATATGTATATATTGCAAAGTGATCAGTAAGTTTTGTTAAATCCAGTTTTTGCATTTTTAGCTGTTTAAAAATGTCAAAATAAGAACACTATTTTTGACATGTAAAAATTATATAGAATCCAGATTTCAATGTCCATAAAATTTTGTTAGAACACAGACACATCCGTTTGTTTCTGTACCGTCTTTGACCAGTTTCTTGCTGAAGTGGCAGAGTTGAGTCCTTGCAACAAAGACCAAATAGCCTGCAGAGCCTGAAATATTTATCTGGCCCTGTACCAACAAAGTTGACCAGCCTCTGATCTAGGTATTCACAGTGACTAGTGATGCTTGTTCTTAAGGATTTTTAAGGGCACCTGAGTACAAAGTTGTTGCAATGCTTCTTTGGCACACTTTCAGAGGTGACAGGAGAGCAGCAGCAGTGCCAAATCGGAGGGAGGCAGGAGGGTTAGCCAGGCTTACACACCGTGTGAAAGAGAAAATGGTGTCTACCTGTGAAGTCTACCTCATTTCATTAAGGAGAAGGAGCTAAAACACACAGAACAACCAAGAAATGATAGAATACAGGCTATATTTACTTAAAATATAAATCCTGGGATACAAATAAAAGCTAGAAGACTTAAGGAAAAGAATTACCTGAAGGTAAGACTGAAGATGGACAAGGATTTAAGGCTAAAGGGCAGAGAGAGAGGAAAGAGACTTCCCACATGGAATCGCTTTGTGAGCCATGAGAGCTTAGAGATGAGAAAACCTACAGCCAGTTGGGGGGACTTTAAGGGATCAGCCCAGCTCCAGTGAAAGTTCATGCTGGGAAGTAATCAGAGATAATGTTGGGTCAGTGAAACAGAGACAGAGCCTGCAGGGCTTTACTGACCCAGCAGGAGAGCCAAGACTTGTTCTGATGGGTAATGATGAACAAATGTAGATGCTTCATCAGGGAACTGTGTGATGAACATGTGTTAGGAAAATGGCTCTGGCAACAATGTGAAATTAGATTCAGAAAAAAAGGGGGGGAAATGTAGCTAAGAAGTCTATTTTTATTTTTCAATGAATATTCAGTTATACTTTTATAGCCTTTTTTACACCAACTGTACAAGAAAAGAATAAGACCAAAACTGTGCAGAGAGGTGGAAGCCTTAAATAAATAGACTTATGCCCTAAACTTTTCTAAAAGATCTTTTAAGTCTCTCTTTTTAATAATGATGTCCCACAAAATATCTATAATCAAACTATAGGCTGATTTTTAAACCAGTGCATTTGACCACGCCTCTCCAGGCCCCACAGTTTTTGATATTTGCATGTCGTCATTTACAGGAGACTAGGTTCTCTGATCCTCCAGCCTTGCATGTAAACATCCAGTTAAATTCCTGTTCTGATAGAAGTCTTAACTGTGCATTGAGTTAACAATTTTTCCCTTGAAAAGCCACTTTTATGTTTGTAAACCTTGCAGAGGAAGACACACACACACAAGCTTTTTTTTTTTTTTTTTTTAATTGTTTTACCTGGCAGAAAAAGGTAGTTACCTCTAAAGTTTATGATGGCAGCTATTCAAAGGCTGAATGTGATGTTACACAGTAGTTTAGCAGGGAAAGTATAGTTTCAGTAGTGGGAGACATTCATGTAAACAGAAGCAATTACCCAAATTGGACTTTGGCCAGAATATCTGAATTAACTGGAAAATGGTCTCGTTCCCTGGAGGTGGCATCAGATCACTAATGAGCATGGATGTGAAGTCCCAGCTTTAAGTTGGTGAAAGGCTCAGGTATAAAGCTGAAATAAGGACCGTGAAGCCTTGTGTTTTGTGTACCACCAATTAATTTGCCTACCATACCAAAGTCTCTGTGAGAAGTTGTTGCTACCACCCTTCTTTTTGTCTTTTTTATATACATCTTACACTTCCTCTCCTCGTTCTCTGACAGTTAAACTCAAAATGCCAGAGGACAGGCAGGACCTCGCCTGGACAAGGCTAGGGGGCACCATTCACATAGAATCTATGTCCTACCCCTGTGAATGTTAGAATACAGACCATGGACCAGTATCATCCAGAAGCTCAAAAAAAGATGCATGGAAATGAAATAAGCATTTAAAACTTGTTAATAGCAAACTAACTCAAATCATTTTATGTCTATTGAAGCAAATATTTTTACCAAGCCCTTATATTTTTTAATTTTAATTTTCTAATAATTTTTTGGTGGATTAAATTCTTTTTTTAATGGTCATTTGTCAGAGATGCTTGAGAAGCACTGTTTTGTCTTAGACCTTCTATGATGTGAAGAGTGCCCCCAGGATTTATGCAGAAACCAAGATCTGCCACTGGACACTCAAAGAACTAAAAGAATTTTAATTTCTCTAGAAATATTTTAGTCACATGGAGAAGAGTGGACTATGATGAAATGAAGCCATTGCCCACAATGCTTTGTAGGTCAGGGTGTTCGAGAAGAAATTAGCCTCTCTGGTCAGCCCTCATCAAATATGGATTTGGTTTTGAAGCAGTTTTACCCCAACCAATTAGGCTGTTCCGCTTTAGGAACTGTGCCCTAAAATAGCCCTACTTCTAAAACTCTGAGGTGCAGAGAGATTTTGGATCCAGATACATAGTAAGTGCTCAAAAAATATTTTTTATAAGTATTCTTTTTATAAATGCTAAGAAAATTAGTGTGGAAAGAGTCTTCACCAGACTGCTGTCTGGATTGAGTCTCTTGATGATAAGAGGCACAGTGGTCCTCCTGATGGACTGACAGGAAAGCCTACTGGTGCGGGTAAGTGAAAAGTTGAAATCTCAGAAAATAGAGGGGAAAGAATTCAAGCCAGAGGTCTTCTGTGGCCTGACAATTGGTTTCTGGGTGAGCAGTCAGGATTGTGTTTGCGGGGAGGTGTCAGGGGGCTGCACCAGGTCTTAGTTGTAGCACACGGGATCTTCTGTCTTCAATGGGCATGCAGGATCTTTAGTTGTGGCACTTGAACTCATAGTTGCAGCATGTGGGACCTAGTTCCAGACTAGGGATCGAGCCCAGGCCCCCTGCATTGGGAGCTCAGAGTCTTAGCCACTAGACACGAGAGAAGTCCCAACATTGGGTCTTAGAGTTGTAGTGGAACATCCCAAAAAGAGACTTGAGGGACGCCATACTCAGAAACACAGACCAGTAGGTCGTTTGTTTCCAGGACATGTGCTGGGCCTGTGCCAGCTGAGCTGGTTCTTAGTAAGTGGGAAGTGAGCAGAGAAGGAAAGTAGACCTGTTACCCAGCTGGAGATGACAGACAGGGTCCGGAGGACATTCTGGCATGACTTGCAGTGTGGTGACTTGAAACTGAGTCACACACAGAGAGCTAGTCAATTTCCAGAAACTTACTCACCATGAGGCTTTGACTCTTTGGAACTGAGACTCTTGAAACAAGGCAAAAGAAGAACACTATGCAATTACTTACTAATACACTTCCACCCAAAAAAACATACTGGATGAAATAAAGCCAAAAAGTGTATTTATTACTCCTTCTGTAAAATGAAAAGGATTATGAAGAATAATGACGGGAGATCACTCTCTCTCACCCACACAAAATAATAACTCACATTAGAAGTCGTCTCTGGGTAAAAACTTTCCTTCTAACTATTTTAAGGAAAGAGTAATTATTTGTTTTGCTCCTGTATAAATTGCTCTGATTTTTGCTCCACCCCCTAGATGAAGCAGAACAACCCAAAACCATAAAAATACCAACCAAACAAGCGCTTCTGTTTCACAGTGAAATCTGTCTACTCTTTCTTCTTCAGTAATTGAGAATGAGAAGCTCAGTGTTTGTATAATCGCCTTTGACTCAGGCAGTCTGGGGCTTTACATGACCTTAAATCAAGAGTTGGTAAACATACAGAGGGCAGTTGCTTCTGCATGTCAATTGTACCAAGTCTTTGTCAGCTTAAAAGGTGTGGGGGCAATTTTGTTTTAAAATAGTATTCTAAATGCCTGGAAAAAGCAGTGGCTGTGATAAGAATAGACTTAATAACAATGACGGACTTCCCCAATGGCTGAGCGGGTAAAGAATCTGCCTGCAATGCAGGAGATGCAGGAGATGCAGGAGACGTGGGTTTAATCCCTGGGTTGGGAAGATCCCCAGGAGGAGGGCGTGGCAACCCACTCCAGTATTCTTGCCTGAAGAATCCCATGGATGAGGAGCCTGGCAGACTGTAGTCCATGGGGTCACAGAGTCAGACACGACTAAACCAACTGAGCACATACACAATAATAATGACACATACAACAGTGATATTTTTTACTTATCCAATCCCTTCCCAGTTATTGGATTCAAAAATGAACAAGTTCTGTGTCCAGTTTCTTCTGACTTTCATACCATATATTTATCTGTGCTCATCGTAATGCAAAAAAAAAAAGGAGGGGCAATATAGAATACTAGTCATAAATCATAAAAAAGAGAGACTTGTGGCATTAACACTCAATGGTTTTGGTGAAGTTGGGTCTTTATCACACCCTTACTGGTGTTCTTTGATTATACAGCATATTTATTAATATTTAATATTGTTTTTAAATTGTTGATTAATATTTACTTAACTATTTGATAATATATTCCTTAAATTCTTTGTTACTATTTCTGTAAAGTCTCACACCTTTTGAAAGTTTTCTTCCCTTCTAAATCAGAATGTGATACCACCATTTGTAACTTCCCTCTTTATAAGTACTTTAAGAAAAGAGTTCCTACTGCCAGAAATCTCAAAGCTGACTCTCTTTAAAAAGAAAGAAAGAAAACACACCTCTCTGCATGGCTCTCCAGACTTATAGGTCAAGTATGGGAGAGCATTTTTTTAAGTACAGAAGACTCTTGAAAGGAAAGAACACTTTGCCTAAAGGTGACATAATAAATGGTCTAGGGATCAGAGTGAGAAAGCATATGTGTTTTTCTAATCTTCCGAAAGAGAGAATGATGTCATTAAAAAATATAGGTTGAGGACTCACAAATCCCAGGTGTGGCAGCTGCACACCCAGAGATGCTGTGAAGGGTGAGAGAAGGGGGGGTATCTGCTTCACATCCTTGACTCTCCAGGCAGTGACTGGGTCATTGATGATCTGCAAAACTTTCAACATTCATGTTGTTCATGATCATGTTTCATGGGGTAGGCTTTTTTTCTGTCTGATTATTTCTTCAATCCAGGGTAAGAATATGACCCATGCCCTCAAGAGACTTACATTCCGATATTCCAGTCAGCACAGAGTAGTCTGTGGTATCTGACAGACCCAGGGCTCTGATTTCATCATAGCCTCTGTACTGACCTGAGGAAAACCTGGGAGTCCTTTCTCTGAGTTTGAATCATAAACCTCTTATGGTCTTTCTTATGTTCTTGTTCAATAGAGAGAATGGTTAAAGAGGACAAGAGTAAAGGAAAGGAATGACTGTTTTAGAGAGATTTACAGTAGTGTCGGCAGGAAGTTATGTGGCATCTTCAGGAATGATGGACTGTGGAGGAGGAAGGAAAAGGTTAATATGGGACAAGTCCAAGATTTCCAGCTTCGGTGATTGTTCGTGTCTTTTACAGATTCAGAGACTGTTGAAGGTAAAGCAGGCTTTACAGGAGAGAGACTAGCAGGTATTATTCGAGTCCTATAGAACGGCCAGTGCAAATACAGATGGGACGCTTGGGCTTGGCCTCAGGGGAAGGATGGGCTAATTTAGAAGCAGATTTAGAAATCTTAAACAACAGGAGAAGCCCTGGGCATAAATAAGCTCACCTCAGGGGAATGTAACAGTAAGAGGAGAAAAGGGGGCAAGGACAGAGGAAACAGGTGTGACAGATTCAGCAGCATCAACTATTACCTTGTCTTAGCAAGTCAGCTGTCCAAACAGACACTGTGCTGTTCCTGCAGCTCTCATCCAATAGCTGTTGGTTTAATGATGAGTAAGTGAATGAACGAGTGAGTAACAGTTGGGAGAGAAACAAGGGACCCATGGGCCTGAGAAGTGGAGATAGTAGAGGTCAGGGTGAGAAAGACAACACTACCAATTATTCTCACACAGACAGAAACTAAAGCCATGAGAGTGAAGGAGACCCCAAGGGAACAGGTGTAAAGGGAGAAAATAAGGACTTAGGAGCAAACGCTGATCTTATTAAAAAGGTAGACGCTGCAGGTTCTCCACGCTTCTCTGTAAAACATTAGTCATCATTAGTCAGAGCAGCCCATCAGCAAGAGCAGCGGCTGTAGCCACAGTTTGACCTTCATCCGCACCGAGGGAAGATGATGTTCTGGTTCTCCTTCATATGGGAGGCAGATGAAGATAGAGGAAGCATGAAATGTCGGCTGTGATGAAGTACCAGGTTCAGCAGGAGCACATTACCAGCCGGGGAGGGGTATCTCGTACCGTAAAATATGGTTCTCCACTGGTTAATTCCATTAGGAAAAATCGAGGTGCAGCCTTTCCACTCCCCACTAAAGCAGGACCAGGGGTGAGCATGAGCCCACAGCACCAGTGAGTCTTCAGAAAGCAAACCAGATCCACCGAGTTCCTAAGTGGGTCCAGGTGACATCGACATGATTTATTTGTCGTCTGCAGGGGACAGAAGGTGGCTCAAGCTCTTTCAAACCCTATTTATCTTTACATAATGAGGTCATTAGAAACCTGAAAGCTTCCATTTTGGGGGCTAGTTATCTTTTTTTTAAGTGACTTAAAGATAATGGGAAATTACTCAAAAATAAGCTGACAACTTAATGGAATTCTGTTCAACTGAAAAGTATTTATTGTGGGGTCACTAGGAATTAATTCTTAACAAATTCTTAACAATAATTCTTAATTCTTAGTTTTGCCAGTGAAAAATGTGATCCTTGCCTTTACTAATTTCCTTAAGATTAAAACCAAAGCAGATCATGATTTTATTTAGCTCAGAGGTCATCTAGTGACAGGAGAATTTAAGAGCTGATTTACCTCCTTCTCTGAAAGATCTGTATCACTTCTGATGTTCATGCACAGCTAGCGGTTAAGTCATCAGCTCTGTGATGATCCAGTGAGACACATTCTGTGTCCACATCTGTAAAATGAGAAATCAGGTGGCTAGAGGGTCCTCTAGTCCCCCCACACACATTGTGCTATCAATTTATAATACAGTTTTCAGGAACCAAGCATGGCAACGGCTGACAACCCAGAAGTCTTCATTTCATCCTGTCCTCTCTGAAATAGGATGAAACGATGACATTTTGGAAAACTTTAGAGTTGTGAAAGGCTTTGTTTTCTGCCCAGCACACCTGATTTCTTCAATTCCAGATGTCTTTTTCTATCCTACCCTGTCCAATTATTCCAACTTATCCTTGTAGGACTTCACAAGGTCTCTGAGGTAACTTCCTTCCCTAACTAGAACAGCACCTTAGGATTATGCCCCTTCTAGTGGTGTCTCTAAGGTACAGATGAGAACATACTAAGTCATGACGCATGTGGGAACTCTCAACCTCGACAGCCCCCAGTGTCATGTGCCCCCCAGGTGGTCACTGCTGCTGGTTGTTTCTGTCCCATCGACTGTAAAACCAATAAATAATCCCCAAATAGATATTGCAGATCTACCTGCTGATCTGGCAGATCTTAGGACAAGATCATAGCAATTAAAATTGCATAAAAATCTGTTATCGTTCTGTGATACACTGTTTGTTGGAAAAGAACCCTAGACTTGGAGTCAGAGAAGATGGGGGCTTGAACTGGCTCTGCCACCTCCCTCTTGCATGCCTGTAGGCAGAACACTGTCAGAACATGCTTTTTCTGTAAGATGCATGTAATCATGCCTTCCCTGCCTTCTCCCCAGGGATTCCATAAGGAATATATGGCAGTATACCCCAAACTGCCATTTAAATTATAAACTACTAAAGAAATAAACTTTTTCTCAGAAATTATTGTATTTTAGCATTAGTAAAAATTCATTTTGAGTTTTCTTTTATTCATGCCACAGATATTTACTGGGAACCTGCTATGTGCTATGTACTGTTAGGAACTGGAGAATCAACAAGGAACAAAACTACAGATACAACCTCAGTCATCAGGGAAATTTTAAACTCATGGGGAAGAGAAAGCATTATCACAAGAAGCAATATTCTTACCAATTAGTGACCTTAGCCATGGAAATGGGAGGGAAGAGGAGTGTTGAGAGGTTAATGGAGCTGAAAGTCTCTAGTCATGGGATTTGGTTTAGAGAGGCTCTGAGTGCCTTCCCTAAGAAGTAACCCCAGGAACCAAGATCTAAACAATAAACGGGGGTTAACCAAGTGCTGAGGGAAGGGAAACAGGTTCAAAGACCTCAGGGTGAGAGGGAGCCTGGACAATCTGAGGGACTGAAAGAAGGTTCCTGACACTAGAGTAGAGAAAGTGAAGGAGGTGAGAGTCCAGACCAAGTCAAGTCTAAAAAGATGGTTGGGAAACAGAGTCGGGTTATGTAACCAGTTATCACTTTGTTCTTTCCAGCACCAGGAAGCTGATTACAAAGTTTTAAGCATAGGCGCAACATGATAGGATTTAGGCTCTGAAAAAAGATTACTGTGAATATATTGTGTGTAATAGATGGAACCAAGTGGCAGTAGTTCAGGCAGTACTTAATGGTAGGTTGGTACGAGGCTTTCCAGGTGGTACTAGTAGTAGAGAACCTGCCTACCAGTGCAGGAGACCTAAGAGACCATTATTGGGAAGATCCCTGGAGGAGGGCATGGCGATCCACTCCAGTACTCTTGCCTGGAAAATCCCATGGACGGAGGAGCCTGGTAGGCTGCAGTCCATGGGGTCGCTAAGATTCAGACATGACTGAGCGACTTCACTTTCACTTTTCATTTTCACGCATTGGAGAAGGAAATGGCAACCCACTCCAGTGTTCTTGCCTGGAGAATCCCAGGGACGGCAGAGCCTTGGTGGGCTGCCGCCTATGGGATCGCACAGAGTCAGACACGACTGAAGCGACTTAGCAGCAGCAGCAGTGGGAGGAGGGCATGGCAACCCACTCCCATATTCTTGCCTGGAGAATCCCATGGACAGAGGAGCCAGGTGGGCTATAGTCCATAGCGTCGCGAAGAGTCGAACACAACTGAAGTGCCTTAGCACGCATGCGCAGATTCAGATATATCACTGGAGGTGAGAACTGAGAAATAATGGGCTTCCCCAATGACAGAGGATGAGATGGTTGGATGGCATCACCGACTCAATGGACATGAGTTTGAACAAGTCCGGGAGCTCGTGATGGACAGGGAAGCCTGACATGCTGCAGTCCATGGGGTCGCAAAGAGTTGGACATGACTGAGCACACAAAAACTAAAAACTCAAAAAAGTAGGAAGTAATAACCACAGGACTTGAAATTAAGTTGAATTTCAGTAGTACAAGTTGAGATATATTTAATACTGTACTTATTCTTTGAATCAACAGTTCAAACCGTGACCCACGCTAAATGGTGATATTTTCCTTGTCATACATTATGACAAGTAATTACAAAATTTCCCTACTTGATTTAATGACTATTTATTTTTCTCTAAGGCACATTTTTTTAGTTTTATTGAGGTTTAGTGGACAAATGAAATTGTACACCACGGTGATTTGACATACATATACATTGTGAAAAGATTTCTCCCATCTAGTTAATCAACACATCCATAGTTGTTAACACTGTATTGTGTAATGAAATTTGCTAAGAGAATTCAAATATTCTTACTTCCCCCCCAAAATTATATTTTTTCTCAACACTGACACTATGACCAAGCAGTAATGTGGTTGAACACTATCTGCCTTTGATCCCTTTTTCCAGTTAATATTATGACTCTTACATTTTTTTTATATATCAGTGAGAAAAAAATTAGCATGTTTACTTGAAACCTGTAGCAGAATAACAAGGCTAATGCCTGTAACTGCTGTGCCTTTGAAGTTTATCCCAGTCTTATTCATAACATTAATTGGAGAATTCTTTCATTAACCAAAGGCAAGCCACATGCTGTGCATTTTGAAAGGTCAAATCTCTGAAAGAATTGTATTTCATTAAGGAAATCTCAGCACTGATGTCCCAAAACAATTATAAAAATAGTTTTTCCTCCACTTTAAAGCATGGACTTTTTGGTCCTTGTCTTCTTAGCTCACCTGAGCTCACACTGTGGATGTTTCCCCCGACTGTAGTTCTCACATCAGGGCCTGATTTTGGGAAAACCCAAAATGTAAAATGGGCATCTTCTGTCTTCATGTTATATAAAACATTGATTGACAGACTTTAGTCAGTGAAGTACCTCGCAATAATCTTGGGCTGAGATATGGACTCTGACCCTCCGCTCCACAGCAGACCCAGTCAAACCATGTGTCCTTCCTCTATGCAGAGCCCACAGGACAACCTGAGGGGTGAGAATGGGTGGAGGGGGAGAGAAAGAAATAAACTCAACTGCACCATCGATTCCCACCACAAGCAAACACAATTTTTATCTGTTTTGTGATTGATTGAAAAATACATTCCAAGGACAGTCCTATTTGTACTTTATCGCTGCCTACACTGCTTAAGTGATGCTAATTAGGGATGCCAGAACTTTAAAGGAAGATGGAGCCTTAGCTTGTTAAGTTAGAGCGGGAGATAAGCATCAGTTCTGTCTATATTTCAGATATTAGTTTATAAATAATAATATATAAATAAATAATACATAATGTTTTTGTGTTATATATTTGTATATATAACACATAGACAAATAGAGAGAAAATTGTTCTTTATAAGAAGTTCTATTTAAGATCACATCAGGGCAATGAATTGTCTATATGCTTTCTCTGAATTGCTCAGTAAAGTGCCAAGAATACATAGAAAAGAAAATGTCAGGGATTCACAGATTCTAACACTTATAAGACTGCTGAGATACTGCTCAGTTGTGCTTAAACCTCTTCCCTGCTGAACAGTCACTCTCATTTCCCTACAACTCTCTTTCAACAAATTCTGAAGTCTCAAATACCAGAGCACAGGATAACAGAAAGCAGAGAGGCAAGGGTAATGAAAAACTGCCTCCTGGGGCAGGGGTACAATTACATTAGGCACCAGATGGAGGTAGAACTATAAGAAGCCTTTGGGGTAGTATATAGAGACCATCTCACAGTTTTACAGCACAAATGTTTCTTGCCAAACCAAGCAAACAAAATTATGAAGTTGTGTCAAAGAGAAGGCTCCCTACAGTCCAGAAAAGCTAAGCAACACCATTGCCAGTGGAAGTCTGGCTACAAGCTGTGCACATGTGTTCACTGTTGTATGAACTCCAAAATGGGCATTATTTCACACAATTGAGTGAGCAGCAATCAGGCCCTGAGCCTGAATCTGGATAAATCTTCCCTTAAAAAAAAAATAAATAAAAGTAACACCCAGCATGGAACATACAACAAAAAGCTAAGCATGTAAGAAAGGGATAATTATAATTAGCCTTCAAGATCAACCTTCATGACACTGAAATAGATTTACTGTAGAGAACAGAAGAAATTGAGAAAACATGCTTGGAATCCTCAGATGCTAGAAGGTATGACATTTGAAAAAAAACAGAAATGGACAGAGCAGGTTGAAATGCAAAAATCAAGCAAAGTGATGCTTAACAAAGTAAGAGGGTCATAATAAACAAACCTGGAGGATTGAAATTATTTCAGAAGTACCACCAGCAGTATCTTAATGGAAAGGTTGTTTCTTGGCCTAGGTCAGTTTCATTAAGAAAAAGTGCCCTTTTACTGATATGAAACAGCTTAAACAAATTTTCTAAGGTAACTGCAGGATTTAACTCATTAATGAATTTTAATAAGAAATACATGATCAGTCAAAAACCCAAAAAAAATGAATAACACTGAACTAGTTTTAATGGAAATTAGCTCATTACCCTGCTGGCTTACATTTACTAAAGGCTGAATTTTTGATGGAAAATTTGCCAGGCTGTGGGAAAATGGGAGGATCTTTAAATTAAAGATTAACTGTATTAGTGGTATTTTTCTCCCTTAAATTAGCCTTAACTGGAGGCTTTTTAAAACCTTGGGCCTTTCTCCCCTTTGGGAAACTTAAAAAAAAAAAAAAAAAGTGATTTCCTCTATAGGAAGAATTTCTCACTGTCCCTGAAATACAGGAAATAGTAAGGACATAAATCTCCTTTATTAGTCACAATCCTTGATAAGAAATGATCATTTAAGAGGTGGGAGGGTCTGTGCAAGTGGCCAGGTGAGTTTTCTGACCGCCAGCAGGATACCAAAGGGACTATAAAAAAAAATTATCCTTCTCACTTTCTCTTTCTTTTTTCTCACATTCATGTGATATGTGTGTACTTTTATTCTCCCTTTCTTTTTTATCCTCTTTTTATTGCTTTATTATTTTTTAAATTGTGATAAAATATGTTATATGTGACATAACATTTGCAATATTAACCACATCTAAAGTGTATAGTTGTTGTTTAGTCACTCAGTCGTATCCAACTCTTTGCCACCCCATGGACTGCAGCACACTAGGCTCCTTTGTCCTCCACTATCTCCCAGAGTTTGCTCAAATTCATTTCCATCGAGTCGGTCATGCCATTCAGCCATCTCATCCTCTGTCGTCCCCTTCTCCTCCTGCCCTCAGTCTTTCCCAGCATCAAGGTCATTTTCAGTGAGTCAGCTCTTCACATCAGGTGGCCAAAGTATTGGAGCTTCAGTTTCAGCATCAGTCCTTCCAATAAATGTTCAGGGTTGATCTCCTTTAGGATTGACTGGTTTGATCTCCTTAAAGTCCAAGGGACTCTCAAGAGTAGTGTTAGGTATATTCAATTGTTGTATCTTATTTTTCAAGCAAACCAAAACAAAGCTTTTAGTAACTCAGAGCATGGACATCTTTGCTGAAACAGGCCTTTTGTTCAAAATGGTTCCTAGTCCTTTTCTGTTGCTTAAAGAAAAATAGAAATAGATAATGTTTCTCCTGCATCTCTGTCATTTGTAGTAAATGTGGAATTTTCTATAAAATGCATGAAATTAATGATAGTTTTCAAAGCCAGAGTCATATGTTGTAGCAAGTACTTCAGTTAAAGAAAAAATCATCTCACATTCTGCAAATGGTAGTTCAGTATATCAAACAGACTATAGAGGCATATTGAAAGATTTAGTCCTATTTGAGGAAATTACTAGAAATCCCAAAAAGTTGCATTGGCCTAATTCCAAAGTGAAGATATCATGATGGCATTCTCTGATTAAGTTGCTCTTCATTGTATTTTGAGCCCTTATTTGAAGTGGGGAGTTTTAAGAAAGTTCATCATCTTGTGCCCTATGAACATAATATTATATCATGATTTAAAAAAAAAAAAAAAACCTCTTACCAAACAACTCACAAATGCATGCTAGAAAGTGACTCTCCCTTCAGAGCTGCAGTAAATGTACTGATATTCTTTCATTGGGGTATCATGTGTCAGAAGTAGTTTCTGAAAAAAGCCACTTTGTGGAACTTTCTTATGATAAGGCATTATTGCTAACCAGTCATCACACAATTTGAAAATGTTGTTTTGCGGCACTGACATTGGCTACACAGAGTTTGTATCACCTGAGGTGAGACATTAGGTAAAAATTGTTCCTTATGAACAACCAATCAACTCAATCCAATGATGTGCATAGAATGTTTTCTGGTTTCTCCTAAAGCAAGGTTCCTAACAATAAAACATTGGAGAGGGTACAAAAATGGGAAATACTAAATATTTTCTGGATTTTTACTTAATTGAGTGGGTATTACCTACAGTAAACATTGCTATTGTGTTTTTATTTTTAACTGGTTACCCAGGTCTTTTATAAAATGTTCCCTATATAGGGTGTTCAAATTTAGAAAATAAAAATGTAGACTTCCCGATTAAATTGAATTTCAGATAAGCAAGTAATTTTTAATACAAATATGTCCTATGCAGTATATATCTCATACAGTCAGTATTCAGGACATACTAAAAAGTTATTCATTGCTTATCTGAAATTCATATTTAACTGGGCAACCATAGTCCTATAATTTATTAAAATTGTATTTAGTTGATATGTAAATTTGATTTAACTTTCAGTATGAAACTGGTTTTGTCTTCTCTCCTCTTCCATTTTTAAACATCAGAATTTCTTGTTTAAGCTATTTATACTGTGTTTCTGTTTCTCTTCCCATCTAATTGTGCTTTTACATGAAGAATTAAAAATATATTTTAACTTTATTTCTTGTTCTAAAGAAGACAGATTTTAGAGATCTAACTCAGTTTTGTGCTTCATATTAAAGGCATTGAAATTCCCTTATTGGCTGCATCTAAATTTTACCATTTATTCTCTTACTTTTTTCCTTTTTAAAATGTCCCTACTCATGTTTCAGTTAGCTTATAACTGTTTCTTGAGGTCTTTCACTTTTATTGTCCTTAGAGTTAGAATTAAATAAATATTTGTATTCGTACATAAACACATCAACACACTTCAATAAATGATCAGTATGGAAAACAGGTCAAGCTATTATAGTAAATAAATTAAATAAATAAATTTTAATTCCATTAGAGAATTATAATATTCCGCTTTCTATAGAAGTAGGGGAAATAAAGGCCAGAAATAAACTAAAATATAAAGCAAGTTTATTAGTATTTTAAAGAAGAAGTTCTTTTTTATGAATTTGCCTTTGTAAAAAGGACTGTCAGCTCTGAAAGGCTTAAGAAAAAGCTATCTATATTCCCCATCCTATATCCCTGTGAGTATAGGTGGTGAGACACCCAAAAGTAATCGTCTCAACAAACCGAGCCTGTCTTTCTTCTGTAATCTATTTTGGCCAGAATGATTTCAGAAAAAGAAAAATTCAAGAACTAAGGGTTTAAAAGTTCTTATTTTGTTTGGGGGTATTTTATGTTAATTGCAATAGATTAGATTTCTTAGAGATGTAATCCCTACAAAAATTTATTGTACATTTATAGTCATTTGACCCACATTAGTATAGCATTTGACCTACATT
This sequence comes from Okapia johnstoni, assembly GCA_024291935.2. NCBI lineage: Eukaryota > Metazoa > Chordata > Mammalia > Artiodactyla > Giraffidae > Okapia > Okapia johnstoni. The sequence continues at coordinate 70,354,095 of CM044312.1, read as the reverse complement.
ATTTGACCCATGCTATTATAGCATTTATGGAGCTCTTCCAATGAAGCTGAGCAGAAAATTGGAGATTAATCATGTAGAAAACATGATTTTATCAATTAGTTGGGCCAAACTGGGTATACCCAAAATAGTTGTTTTCTTTTCTTTCTTTATTCTTTTGCATTATTATTTACACAGTTATCAAAACAGCAAACTGCCAACCAATTAAATCTTTAAAGAAGAATTACATATCTTTTTATATAATTTATTTTTAATTGTAGGATAATTGCTTTACAGTGTTGTATTGCAAAATAGATATTTTCTGTTCATCTTCATTTAAGTGTTTATAGCATGATTGCTAATTTGCCAAAGGAACTCTAAGACTCACATAAGTTATTTATTTTTAAGGAAATCTATTCTGATACTATTTCTGCTACCTAAAATTGCTTACTCTGAAGCAAGCAGCTTCTTTCTGACAATGACTCAGAAAGTGAAGCTATTGCTTCGGAGATCGAAGCCTCTTTCTCACAACTCAGCATTAGACTTATTTCAGAAACTGCCATAATGGGCACAGTGAAGAAGTCCTGGGTCATGCCAATAGTCTGATGTCAGACTGAATAAAACAACCTCAAAAGAAGAGGAAGCCAATGTGCCAGTGATGACAGGTGGTCAAATTAAATGACCCTCTCTCCTTGTCTGATCTTAACCAATGTCCCTATTATGCCATTTCAGTTCTGGCACCATAACTGCCGAGAGGTCCCATGACTATACATTTTCCACAGGAGGAATAATCATCTTTTAAGATAATGCCCCATGTGGAGATGAGAGCTCCATAAAAAGAAACCATTTTCAATACATCTGTAAATCTAAGAAACTCCCAGCACCTACCAAATGTAAAGCAGCAAATACTCAAAATCTATTCTGGCATTGCAGGAAGAAGAAAGAGGAGGAACACAGGGAAAGCAGAGGAAATCACTGAATGTTTTAACATTGTGAGAATGTATAAATGACATCTTTTCTCAAAAGAACCGTTGCTGGCAATTCCATGAAACAGCAAATAAATTTTATCCTTCAATGAAAATAATAGTTAATTGGCCAATAGGTCACAGTGCTTTTCACTTTTATAATTATTGGTCAAATTGTTTTCATTGGCATTTGACAGAATGAGTCAAAGAGATAAATATATTTATTTATCTGTAATTTTACTCTCAGCTGTTATCAAAAAGGATGTGATTAAATCCTTGCAATTAAATTATATTCAAGCCACACGTTGAATAGAACTGTTTTAATAGTTGGAAAGAGAAATAAGAACATACATACAGAGTATATGAGAAAGTAAGCCAATTCCACCCATCTCCTTAGGTAAGATAGTTTTTATACTTCAGCATTAAATTTAACTCTGTGTTCCAAGGAAAATTGAGGAATATGATGGCTTACATGCTTTCACTCTTTTCATAAAATGCAGCATCGGCTATTTACAACGTTTATGTTGAGGTGCAGTTAGTATTTAAATTAGTGTTTATACTGTGCCTGAGTTGGATTGCTTCAGCATCTAGATAAGCATGTGTCTAATTTTCTGTGGATATTTCCTATAAATGGAAATAGTTGAAAACCATGGCCCATTCTATGCCAGTCCAAGTTTTAAAGGTAATAAGCATTACATGGCATATTTTCAACATTCCATTTTTTATTGGGCATTCTATCAGACACCACCTAATGTTAACATGAGTGAAATCATTGAAAGAGGGGAGAGATGGTATGAGAAGAAAGTAATTATGTTCTGTATGCTAGATTGTGTTTTGGCTTGCTCGGATCAGTATATGATAAAATAATAACAATAAAGGAAAAAGGAATTAATCTGTCCTTTACTTTTAATTATCTTAAAGGTCATTCAGATCAAACAAAGTCAGTCCAACTGTCACACCATTTGTGATCATTGAAAGAGCTCAATGAGTTGAAAAAATCCTGTCTTTGATGATACATGATTCACTCAATTAACAAACATTTTTAGCTGCTTCTTTGTGAAAAACATTGTGCTGTCACTAGAGCAGAGGGATAATAAAATAGATATCTGCTGTAGAGAAGAAGTCAGCGGGAGAAACGGCTCATATGCAGTTATAGTAGAATCTGATTCATGATATATGTATATACATTATTTATAAATTTAGGATTAATGAAGGTTTGTTGATTGATTTCTAACCACATAAAGCAGGTACATAAAGCAGAATTATTTGCTATGCTAATCAAAGTATATACTAATTAGGTATACTAATCAAACCTTTAAAAGTCTTAAATTTCTATCTATATTCTCTCTGTCTGTCCCTCTCTACCCACCTCACTGTTTCTCATTTTCTCCCTCTCTCTCTCTCTCCCCCCCCCCGCCCCCCCGCACACACACACACATACATAGCTAAGGCTGTGCCACAGAAATCCCGAAGGATGACTCAGCCTTAGCTCTTGTAAAGTGACTGATCTTTTGCCACACAATTCCTCACCATCGCTGGGCTTCAGAATCATCAGCTGCCGAATAAAGAAATATTCCTAGAATCATTAATATAATTCCAATAAAATCGGTCCCTTTGAAAAAAAAATTGTGCAGCCAGACAGAATGTGTTGTTGTTCGTTGTTGTTGTTTACCATTAACTCATATAAAGTACTTGCGGTTGTCTTAATATCATGCCGCCCGCAAGTGGTAGTGGAATGTATTTTCAAAGTTCATATATTGTTTTCTTTATTGCAGGTTTCTTTTCTCCATGGAAAACCCCAAAGCCTGTAAGTTGAAATTCTTCTTCTTTATTACTAGTTATGATTACAATTCCACTAAATAAGATTTGAATTGGATAACCTCAAAATCCCTTCCTCCTTTGAGATTTTTGATGTCAAAAGAACAAATTCTCTGTGAAAAACTAACCTGTCTTACTTTCCTACAAAGATAGTTCTGTTTTTTTACATTTTTACAAAACAAGCATTAACACTGTTCAGTATGGTGTGCTGAAAATTCTTTAGAAACCTTTGTTTTCACCATCAGAAATACCATAGTTTCTTACTGCACTGAATTTTTAAAACAATACGAATTATAGACCCAGATGTCTTGACCTACAAATTAAATCTGATCCTCAAGAAATGTAGCTGTATATATATTTGTGTTTATATTTACATTTTAATGCATACACAGCTAAATACGTGTGTGTCTGTGAAAAAATTTGTGTTTTTCCACCATACCTGACAGTCACTCAAAGTGGTGCCCTGAATTTTCAGAAACTGGTCATCTCTGCCTTCACCTTGTCTCTCTGAGCCTAGTTTCTTTATCAGCTGTCCTGAAATGTTGATGCTTAACGTAGGAGACTGCTATTTTACTAATCTTTTTGTGACACAAATTTAGCCAAGTTGCCTTCCCAGCTGCAGATGATCTTTACTTGCCATTAGATTGAAACTGGTTTGTCCAAGTCCCAAGAGCTGGGACTAGCTTTCTGGGGTCCCATTCTATGCTGTGTTGGAATAGCCGACCCTAACCGAGACGGCTGAAACCCACAAGTGGAAGAGAGCTGTGGCAAAGTGATTCAAGTTGACAACAAAAAACAAACAAAATAAACAATTAAAAAAAAAAACTCAAAATCTCAGGGAATCACGTCTTCCACCTATTTTTCTTTCCTCTCACAGTAAGTAGCTCAGACAGCAGTGGCCTCTAGTTTGGCCAGTGAGTAGGGCATTCTTGGGTTAATTTTATGCTCCTTTTTCCCCCTTTTATTGAAGGAATATTTAACTGCTTCATTTTCTCATTTTATAAATGGACATAATATGATTTTGCATATGTTTCAAATGCAATAACTGGCTTAGTTAAATAAGATGGCTTTAAAATTATTTGAAGACATGTGAAAATAAAATATTATTGATCCTTGGAGTATGCCTGAGGTCCAGATTTCTCTCAAAGAGAGATGAGAAAACTGGGAGCTGGTGATGAGAGGCCCGTGCTCTCAGAACTTTCACACCAAGCATGGCCTCATTTGGGATTCAGCTCATCCGGTCCACAGAGAATATCAGATGAGAAAACTCGTCTTCCTTGGGCCTAGTTAAACTATTTAGTGATATCTGTGATTTTGAAAAGAAGTATTTAAAAATATTTAAAGTGAAATTTGTTTTGCCTTGACCAAAATCTGAATAATTCCTTCCTTTCAACACCAGAGTTAAAAATCTGTGTTCTGTGATTATACATATCTTTATCTAATTTACAAGGAATCTTGCAACCTCATCATGGTGCTACAATTATGTAATCTACTGATTTCCTTATATGTACCACATTTACACAAATGATGCCATTTGGCATAATTATAGTATCTGATGTCATTACACTAATTACATCCACACTCAATAATTCCAAAAATGGGTTTTCATAGAACTCAGTTTAAAATTAATCCTAAACCCAGGCATCCCTCCAAAAGGTAGGACTTGGACTTCTAGGTCCTAAGCTAAATGAAGATAGAGGACTGTCAGTGCAATGTCCTCCATGCATCTACCAGAAACTCTTCAGATTAGGGACTCTGGTGACAAGCAATGTGTACAGTGGTTTAGGGTGCCGGCTCTGAAGGCTTACTGCCTGTGTTCAAATTGTGTTTCTCCTTACTAGCTAGATTGCCTTCAACTAGCTGCTTAAGCTTTCAGTATTTCAAGTTCATCTATAAAATGGAGATAATAATAATACTCCTCTCATGGTTATTGTAAAGAGTCTATGACTTTATCCATGTAAGGTGCTTAAAGCAGAGCCTCTGACATGCTCAAAAATATAAAATACTGTCATTCTAGAAAGCAGACCTTCCATGAAAAAACTCTTAATAAATTAATCACTCAATGAATGAACATAGTTTGCAAAACTATTTACTTAAACAAATATATAAATACATACCTACAGTATTTGGATTTATACACTCTCTCCTTTGAGAGTGTATTTGTATTTATGCACTCTTTCCTTTGAAGAGGATTGATGACATTTTTAATTAGGATAAGGAAATGTTATCCTGAGTAAGATCACCACTTCTCCTGGTCCTGTGTCACTTCCTGACCCCTTCTGTCCTACTGATGCACATCTGAAACTAATCCACATCAAGATAATCACTTCTGTTTAACAAGTAATACACTAATTGTAGTGAGTTCTTGTTCTCTTCATCTGGAAGGAATCCAAGTTCATTCTTCAAGTACTGAATCAAGCCAAATGTCTTCATCTCCCAGCCCTGCCCTAAAATAGTAAGGAAGTGTGTTTAGGCTACCCAGCTTCTACAGGTAGCAAGCAGTTTCTAGTTTTCATGGGGAGGACAACTTACCTTGTTCACAAGCTCTCTATTCCCAATGTGCATCCTAAAATCAGAAGGTGGGTTTAAAAAAATTGACCACACCACAATTGATTTTTTTTCTGCTTTACTCTTTGATATCCCATCGTGGATTATATGTCCACTCTGTCCACTGCTATCTCAGTGACTATACTTTCATACAGTTAAAGCATTCACTCATTCATCAGGGAGAATAGAAATACAAGTCTTCTCCCAGATAAAGAAAACAATTTTGTTTCCATTTTTCCTTACTCTAGTGAAGTGTTTATAAATATTGGCATAGGTAAGGACATGGCTAGGACTGGAAAGTTCCAATCAGAAGCCTTGTTGACAGGTAAACACCTGGCAGGTAAAACAGCTCTTCAGAGGTCAAGGCCAGGAAGACATTAGGTGGAGTAAGGAGTTGGGGTAAGAATCTAGGTGGTTCATGAATATTGAGAGGAACAAGTGAGCACAAGGTAACCCAGCTGGAAAGCAACAGTGCAGAGACCAAGGTATCTAAGAAACTATTGGGAAGTCAATAGAGTTGCTCAGTCATGTCAGACTCTTTGTGATCCCATGGAGTGTAGCTTGCCAGGCTTCTCTGCCCATAGCATTCTCCAGGCAAGAATACTGGAGTGGGTAGCCATTCTCTTCTCCAGGAGATCTTCCCAACCCAGGAATGGAACCCACGTCTCCTGCATTGCAGGGAGATTCTTTACTGTTTGAGTCACCAGGGAAGCCCTTAATACCTATGGCTGATTCATGTTGATGTTTGGCAGGAATCAACAAAATTCTGTAAAAGCAATTATCCTTCAATTTAAAAATTAAAAAAAAAAAAAAGATGCTGTCAGATCAGCACATCAGCTCCAGTGAGCAGGGGTGGGGAGTGGGAATGTGTGATCCCACAGCAGGGGGTTTCCCCCATGGTCTTCTAGGTCTGAACTTCAAATGACTTGATAAGAGGGTGGGGGAGTGAAGGACTAGGAGTCTGCTTTTTCAGAAATTTCATGGGCACTGTGATTATCTGCTCTACAGTCTTACAAATCCCTCACAGAGTGACTCAAGGGTTGATTAATGTCACAGCAAGACACTGTGAATGCTTTACTAAGCATGATCTGGACTCAACAGATTTCTCCATCTCTGTGCTGTAGACATTGTAGAATTTTTCTATCTGCCACAGAAACTTTCCTAAACAGTGCCAAAAGCATTATTTATTTTGTAGTGTTAAGAATGTTTTTTTAGAATACTAATATTTCACCTGAAGCACGTTTGCTACAGTGACTGTACATGAACAATATATATACTTACAAGACTTATGGGAGAATCAGATAACCCTCCGTGGATGATAGGAGAAATAAATAGACATTTGCTGAAGCCCTTTGATGACAAGTGGGATACTCAGTAATTCAGACCATATTTCTAATTTATTTACTTTTTAGAATTAAGTATCTTATGTTTGGAAACAGAAGGGAGAAAGTCACAGCCAAAGTGCACCCACATGGTGCCTGAAGTCAGTTAAAATGAAAAATAAAAAAGAACATGCCTTTAGCCACAGTGTAGGTCTTCCTGTCGGAGCACAGGCACAGAGAATGGATGACCAAAGGAACCTACAATGGCTTTCTAGGCAAATTTTACTTTCAAGTGAATTATGAAGTGCATATTTAAAGATTTTTACCAAATGGGAGCAAAAGGTCACTGAGTAGAAAATTAGCCAGGACTCTAAGAAAATTTACCAATTATTCCCCTCAATGTATTATTATGTTAAAAGAAAAAAAGGACTCCCATTATAGTTATAGATTTGTCTTTGACCCAGGGTCGGGCACTGACAGCTGCTGGACCTCTCTGTGCTCCTAGAAATCATGTTTAATATTAGGGAGTTTAACTCAGCTAGGGGTTTTCCATCTTTGTTAGTTATAGAACCTTTGTTCAAATGAAATCTTGGTCAGTAGCCCATAAAGAAAACAAATTAAAATGAAGCCAAGTGTCTTAGTTTCTTCTGAAAGCTATAATAAAATAGATTGGTGTCTTATAAAAACAGGAATATGTTTCTCATAGTTCTGCAAGCTAGAAGTCCGAGATGAAGGCACCAGAAGATTCATTGTTGGTGAGAGCCCACCTCCTAGACAGCCGTAACCTCACCTGGCTCTTGGGACTAGAGTTCTCTGGGGTCTCCTCTATAAGGGCACCAATTCCATTTGTGAAAGCTTCAGCTTCATGACCTAATTATCTCCCCAAAGCTCCACCTCCTAGTAGTGTTGCCATGGGTGTTAGTATGTCAATATATGAATTTCAAAAAAGCTCAAATATTCAGGCCTTATCTCCAGTAGTACTAAGGGTCAGTGACCCATTCCTTGCGCAGTTTGCTGAATGGTCCAGCTCCTGCCTCAATCCTAGGTACATAAGTGGGTCACAGGGACCTTTGTGTTACGTGCTATCTCACATCCCCTCCAGCTTTAAAACATATACTGTTGATAGGTGACAGCTGGCATTGAAGCCCTAACCAAACAATAGCTGTTATGAAAACAAAAGCAGTGACAGTGCAGTAGAGACTAGAAAGTTATGATCCTGCCAAGCTCAAGTGTGTATCAAAACTGGTCTTCAAGAAAGAACAGGTGACCATATTTTATTGATTTCATCCATTCACTAAATTTGCATTTTCTGAGTACTTGCTGTATGTTGATAATGCAACAATGAGAGAGACTATGTCCCCTACATTCTCTGTCCCCAGCATCATCTATGTGCAGAGACAAAGGTGGACTTGCAATTACACTTGAGTGTGAGGGGTAGGTAGTGGGTACCATGGGAGCACCCAGGAGGGACAAGTAACCAGATCAGGAATGGTCAGTGAAGGCCTTCTAGGGGAGGGGTCTCATCTGAATCTAGTAGCCAGGTATAATGAAGATGAGAGATGGAAGAGTGCAAAATAGGCAAACTTTGCAGGCAGAAAAATAAAGAAAAATGCAAGGCAGAGAACCTGATGGGTTCTAGGGAATGAGAGGAGGGACCATCAGTGGAGATGAGAAAGAGGATCAGCTGGAGAGCCGCCATGCCCCACTAGAAAGTGGCGTTTGTCCTGAGGACTACACTCACTTAGTGCAGAATTTCAAACAAGAGGGTACCCTAATCTCATTCTACACACAACAGGCTTAGTCAAAGCGGAAAAGCTGAAGTTGAGTTTGAAAGAGAAATCGATTGGTTGTTTAAGTTGGTCGTGTAAACAGGTGATCTTGGTGAACGTGACTTTCTCCCTGATAAAAAGAAACGAGTCCCCGCTTTGCCTCACAGGGCTGTAGTGATGATCAAAGAAGATAATTTAAATGAAAGAGCTCGGTGAGCTAGAAGGCGCCCTACAGACTGTTAATAAATCGTGATGGTGGCAGCAGCATTTTGGAGAAGAAACCACCAGATCAGCAGTAAATGAAGCTTCACAGAAGACTTTGAACAATTCAGAAACCCCAAAGGGTTGTATAATTACTTATCAACCACGAGGAAAGTGATTGAATGTTCAAGTGTAGGAGGTGGTTTGATGTGTATAGGTGTCAAGTGAATACCTGCAGACTATTTTCTTCTTCAGTAAAAACGGTGTCATGAATCGGAGCCATCTTAGAAAAGGAACAATGCCATATAGTTATAAGCACTTACAAGTAAATCATCTTGAAATACATACAGTGTCTCATTTTATAGGATGAAAAAAAAACAGATTCAGAGAGATTAAGTGATTTGCTGAAAATTACTAGCTGGTAGGTGACAAGGTTATGAAAGTTTTCATTCACAAGTCAAGCAACGCATGTATTTATAACCATCTATGGTGCTTTATTATATAGAAATAGAATTTTTTTTTCTTTCAAGGCGCTTATACCAAAGTTTTGAATGTTTTGTAAAAGAAAAGTCTGCAGGACAAGGAAGTCGAACTTAAATGTGAGGGCTGTGGTATTTGACAAGGGAAACAGCAAGAAAGAGTTCATCATCAGTCATCTTCTCTGTTCTCTTTGGCTTTACAGATAATGGACCGATGGGAGAACCAAGGCAGTCCTCAAACGAGTTTATCTGCTCCGGCCATACCACAGAACCTGCCCTTCCCGCCCGCCCTTCACAGGAGTTCCTTTCCTGACTCAACAGAGGCCTTTGACCCAAGGAAGCCTGACCCATATGAGCTCTACGAGAAATCGAGAGCCATTTATGAAAGTAGGCGTAAGTGAAAGCCACATAAAACAAGAGTGTATTACAAATAGCTGAGGCTCTGCCAGGGGATTTATTGAGGCTGGAATGATCTGGTGTGATTTTATGTTTTGACGTTCAAAACCTCTCTAAAGTAAAGCCAGCTGATCCAAACTTTTCCTTAAAAAAAGAAAAAAATCTACATCAACTGAAAAAGAGCTCATATCTTTTGGATTTAAATTTTGTTTCCTCCTTTTTCTCCCTAAATCCTTTAAGAAAATCAGGAATGTAGGGGGAGAAGGGGGCAAAGGGTAGCCAGTAGGGAAAGAGACAACTAGCTTTATTTAAGCCACCAGATAATAAGAAGAAATAGTTAGGATTTTTATGTTTAATCTGATCTTAGTCTGAAGCATAGATTTTCTTAGAACATGAATGCAGTCACTGAAGATTTTAGGAATGTGATTAAAATGTCAACCAAGTCCTTCCAGCTCATGATGGTGAAAGTAACGGTTCTAAAAGCAGCAAAGAGCAGGTGCCAATCATTTCTACCTGAAATTTCTGATTCTTGTTTAATGCACTGGGGTCCATTTGAAAGTTGAGTCATAAAATATCATGTTGGCACTTGTCACCCTATTTAAAAGTCTTCTAAAATTATTTCATTGTATTTGATAAATATTAGAAAACAAAGGTTTTTAATATTGCATATGCATTCATGAGCCACTTTCCACCACCTAACAGATCATCTCTTTTGAACGTTAAAGAACAGGAATCCAAATGGCTTGAATGTATAATCTATGAAGGAAATACACAGTATGATAGGAACTTGAGTAATGGCTTGAGAAAACTAGCCTAGAGAGCAGGGTTTGGCTCCTGGGGCTCCTGTTTACAGTCTGCTGACTGACTGCCTTTGTTTCGGTATTCCACCAGTGCCTTCCTTCCACCTTTATCATCTGAAGCATGACTAGCAAGTTTTAAATTGTGTGTGATCTCAGAGGATCTCAAATCTGCTTACTCTTTGATGAGCTCAGAGGCTGAGAATTATATGCCCAGCTGGTAAGGGGGAAAGTAGACCTAATACCCTTTCCCCATCCTCTACAACTCTCTGTAAAAGTAATTTTACTTGATGAACTAGTTAGGACAGCAGGCCATTGAGAAATCACTCTCATCAAAATGAACCTCCCCCCTGCCACCACCACCCCTGCCACTCTTTTAAAAATAATTGGCTGTGTCAGTGCTGGTGTATTTCACTTTTCTCCTTCAGGCTGAACAACTAAAATGTTTTTAAAGGGCTCTGTAGTTAGAATGTCTTTGCTCTGATAGAATAAAGATTTTTTTTCCACTGTGTAATACAGAGTATGAATTCATAGTGTTAACGGTCATTATACTGAAAAAATAGAAACAATTTCAGCACAGTTCTTAATACTTTTTCTACTTCAGTAATCAAGTACTTATTAAATACCTACTTGACCTTTAGCACCATGAGGAGACACCCAAGTTGAGCTCTATGTCCTGCTCTCACTAACTGGAAGATAAGACAAATAAGTGTAAACAAGTAGAGATCAGGATATAGGAGAAGTCCTAACTCAGAAGGTAGAACATATCCGCCTGTCCTTGCTTGCTGAATTTTGTGGTTACCTTTAGGGAACTTCAAGAGATGCTTCCTCCTGTTTTTGTCCCTTCATTAGTCATTTGCTTCCATCCTTTTGTGGTTTCCTGACCAATGCAAGCTTTATTATTCAAGACAAAGGCAGTGTTGTTGTTTATTCTCTCTTTTCTTTATGGTGTCTAATGCTCTTTGTGGAAAGGAATGGTGCATGACCTTCTTTTAACCCTGAACAAATTCTGATTTCTTTATCCAGCCCCTGCAATACTCCTTCTGTTCATTGCCTTTCCACTCCTCACCTGTGACAAACCTCGCAAACCAATCCGCCTTAACCTCCGTGACTGTTTTTTTCAGTCCTCCTCTGGGAGCTCTGTACCCCTTTGTGTGTGCAGCCGCTTGAACAACAAACATCCCGACTGCCCGCCCCATGGCCCTGCACTCCCATCAGAGCCAAGACCATGCCTCTGCTGGGACCTCTTTCATTGCTGCCCCCCCCCCCCCACCTCCCCACTGCCTCTGTCTTGTTTTCTCAGTTCTCTCTAATGTTTCCAAGGACACAATGATGTTTTCAGGTCACAACTCTTAAGAGCCAAAAGAGCCATTTTCTTTCCCATCCTTCTCTCTCTGTTCTGTTATTTTGTAACACTTAATGGAGTGTGAATGAAACAGAAATCATGTCAAGGTAAGAAAAGCTCTGCTCTGAAGATTAAGGAAATCAAAGGGTAAAGAAAAAAAAAAAATGGCATCACTTTCTCTAATCTCTGGATAAGTGATCAGTTCACTTTGCTTTTCTCAGCTTCACATAGACCTTTGCCCTGTATCCATATCCTGTTTCCAAGTGTGAAAAAGTCTCATTATCTCTTTTAAATTTTTAGAAAAATGCCAAAAATACATTCTTTTAATGAACAAAGGGAAAGCTCAGTCTATTTCTCATCATCTTCTAATAGTTTTGATGTTTTTTAACCATTATAAAATGTATGCATCCAAACAAAAGGCCCATATTGAGCCACTCTGTTCTTTTGAATTACATGCATAATATTTAGGTGTGACTCCTTTTATTCTGTACCTCTGAACTGTTTCCTAGGAGAAAAATCAGTGGGACCAAGGAAAGTATGGATGGGAATCCTAACCAAAGTGTCTAAACCAAGTCTTTTCACATTTTCCTTGACCTGTAATGACTCGTGGTATCCTCTTTTACAATGAAATCTAATGCTGAGCAGATTTTTTTTTTTAATTCATGTTTAAAACTGGGTTGCAGTTACCAAATAAAAGAGTGTACCTGCATCCACAAGCTTCTACTCTACAGAGCTACAGAATGTTTATTACATCCAGTCTGTCGAGAAGTATTTGGATTCAAATTACTAGTCCCCTGCAAATGATGGGAACTTATCAAATGGTGTAAATGGCGCTGCACCTCATTTGGCTCATAATTATATTATGCTGGCATTTTAATGTGCATGCACAGGACATCTTAATAAAGATGTTTTCCTGGGATTTTAGATAAATAAAGACAACCGTAGGCTACTAGAGCCACAGGAAGCAACAGTACATGGCATGTCCATGCTTATGAAAGGAAAAGCTAGAAACACCTCTTGTCCTCATAAGATCTTCTTATGATGACATGGGACTTGAGAGAAAGAAGATTTTTCCATCTGGCAGGCCAGGCAATGCCTCTGATTGCAAAATATCAGGCAGAGTGCCCAGAGGTGGCAGCCCCAGGCTCCACATCAATCAACAGTACTGTATGAAGCACAGTGTGTGTCTGGAACTCTGCTGGGCACTCCACGAGAGAAAAATCACAAGACATAATCTCCACTCACATGAAGCTTACAGTAAAATTGGGGACACAAACATAGGAAAGAAATTCCTGAATGACATTGTATTATGTAACAGCAAATAATTATCTGTATTTTAACATGCAAAATGTTTCAACTGATACAGACAATAGTTTAAATATAATTAGACAATTAGACCCATCGTTTTTCATTCCATGTTCAGAACTGATATTTAATCAGAAGAATGTCTTGCATTAAACATCTTTTAATTATCAAAATCTCATTAGTTCTTCAGAGAAGGCAATGGCAACCCACTCCAGTATTCTTGCCTGGAGAATCCCAGGGACGGGGGAGCCTGGCGGGCTGCCGTCTATGGGATCGCACAGAGTCGGACATGACTGAAGTGACTTAGCAGCAGCAGCAGCAGCATTAGTTCTTACTGGCAAGCTCTACGCAAAAAGAAATATTTTCCTGATTAACTTTATTCCACATAAGCTTATAAACATGGCAGAAGAACCATGCCTAAAAAGTCCCCAAAGAAATTTTGACCAGTGGGGTTTCTGGGTTTTCATGTTAGTTTTTCAAGTGCTATGTTAGCTTTTCAAGACACCCTATATTATTACTGGAAATTCCCAGAAAACAGCAAAAATCTACCCACCCTCATGTCTATCCAAGACTTTTAGATAAATCTCACTTTCCTTTGTGTAACAGTCTCTGTTGATAATTGACTTCTCGCTGTTTCCATTACTTGGATTTTTTTTTTTTATTGAAAGCAGAGGAAAATACCCACCGTGGTGTAATGAGATAAGCCATGCTATTTTTAACTTTTCCCTTCTCTGTCCTTTTTCCATAAATCTCATGAAAGAAGGACTTTAATTTTCTTTGCAGTCACAAGATGAAGGGCTTGAATTGTCTCGGTTTGTATGCGAACATTCTAAATGTTGGGCTCCCTACACCATTTCTGACTTTGAGGGGAAAAGACTATTTCTAAAGATCCTTACTGCCTTCTGCCCTCCCATCTCCTCCTGCCATTTGTTCTCTATATGTGTTTACATCATTGTTTCAACCACATATTTCTAATATGATAGGAGACAGTTTGTAATGCCCTACTTACCCCAAGACTATCTAGGGTGGCTATGCATGCCATTTGCCTGGGAGAGTCCTGCTCTGTGTTGTCCTGGTATAATTAATAGCTCCATTTAACACTGAAGATTGTCCTCATTGAATGATAAATTATATGACTTTCCTTTACTACATAGTCTGTTAAAGAGATAGACATCATTACTGTCCAAGAAAAGCATATATCTAAATATACAGGCTGTGAATACAAATTTTAAAGCCTAGTCAGATAAATAATTTCTTTCAAACTGATTTATTTGGCTCCCTGAGGTTTTGTCCATACATCTTTTATCCCTAATTTGAGGTAAAGATGTATGTAGTGACTGGTCTTGGTAGCCAAACACCCAGAGAACTCCTTCCACACTCAGAAAACTATGCAAATGTGCAAATCCAGAGCATGGCAAACTAAGTACAAAAAGTAGGTGGTAAGGCTTCACTAATCTAAGTGAAAAGAAGTTCTCATTCTTATCACAGAGAATAAATCAGATTCATCATCACAATAATCACAGGACCAAAAAAGAGTTAACTTTGTCTGTCTTTCTGCTCCTATGACAGATTATACTCATATAACTGCAGAAAAATGGCCATACTGGCTCCTCTTTTTAATGCAAGGGAATACAAAGTGCTTCCCAAAGAAATGAGTGTGGCTCACTTTGGAATCCTACAAAATAAGACTGTGATCATGCCAAGGAACTTGGTAATTTAGGAATGAGAGCCATGTCCTGCTGCTTCATTTTTCTCTAATTCAGACTTATTTTAGAGTCTGTCCCCTCACCTCATGGGGCCATTTCTTGAACACACTCCACACTGCAATCTCAGAAGCTGGAGCAGGCAAGCCAGTGAAAACAAAAAGAGACAGAGAAGAAAACCCCTTGTTCCCTGAAACTCTTCCCTCATGATTCTGTCCCTTAGTAGGAACCCAAGGTGAATGATGACTGCAATTGTTCAAACTTTTTTCTCTTCACATTGAACCTTGGTTATTAGAAATAAACAATTTATGAGGTACAACATGCCCATACTCCTTTGCAGTAAGACATCACTCAAACATAGGACTGTAAAAGAGTGAGGGATCCATATAACATAATGTGCCTTCTGATAGGACCTCCTTAGAACATAAATTCCTCTGGAATTTCTTCAAAATGAGCTCACACAATCAGTTTTTCTTTCGAGAAATGAGGAAGCATTAATCCGTAATAAGCAATGAGTTTTGTGCTGAAGGTAGTAATCAAGAGTAACCACAGGCCAGTTAAAGAGCATAATGAAGGAAGGCTACAAGACTGTTTTTAGTACTATATTTGAAATGAAATTATAATTCATAGCTGATCAAAAATGGACCATTGTGTTTTTCACATCTATGGCTTTTATCCTGCACTTTTGTTGTTCATTGTGGAGTTCTTTAGGGATTGTAATGCATGTGTAATTCATAACATCTTAAATGGGTGGTTGTATTTCTAAACTGTCTTCTTTTTTTCTGCTCCTCTTTCCTTGTTATTAGTGAGCAAGGGTTGTATTTAGCACTGTCTCCCATCCTAGTGGCAAAGCCATTTGGAAAGCTGGGGTAGTGTAAAAATATTATTCACTGCAACACATCACTTGAGACCCTAAATGGAAACCAATGGTGTGAACCACAGCACACAAGATAGGTGCACAAGATGCATTGAGCTCAGAGCCAGAGCTCCACAGCCCGTGCAAGCGCTTCTGCTTGAGCCTTCTTGTCTCAGTCTCCTTTGCCCTTGTGACTAAATATTCAGTACAGTCAAACTGGAAACACCAATAGTTTAGGGAACATTTAGATAAAGTGATGGCTTCCATAGCAGCAAGCAGCTATTCAGTAATCATAAACAGCTACCTTGGTTTCTAGAACATCCACATGTCTGAACACAGCTAGATCAAGCCCTGGCCACATATGCTTGGAGATTGCTGGTGTCCAGTGGCCTGTGGGTAGTACAGTACCACCCACAAATGTTCTCTGGAACACTACCTTATTTTAGTGAAAAATCAAAATAAGATGATATGTAAATGTTTAGACACTTTTACCAGTGACTTTAACATTAGAATCATAAAAAGACCAGAAAAATTTAACAACCTCATCATTTAAAATATCCTCTATTGGGACTTTCCTGGCAATGCAGTGGTTAGCACTCTATGCTTCCAGTGCAGGGCATGCAGGTTCGATCCCTGGTCAGGGAACTATGATCTCATATGCCATACAGCACAGTCAGAAATAAAATTTAAAAAGATAAAAAAAACACTCCATGGAGGAAATGAGCATTAAAAAAAGCCTGCAACTGTACAATGAAGGTTAATTTCCTGTACCTTGTTCAGGAAAATCATTATTGCTGTCTTTACTATAATTTATGTTATGGTTTAATCTGTGAAAAAAAATTGCCTTTCAGCTGGAGTTTCTGATATATCACATTGTGCATCACTTTGCAGTTAGAGTATGTTGGTAAAGGAGTCAGTAAATCCAGTTAAGTGTGCTTGCTGTTTTTCATATGTAAATTTTATTTTGGAAATCTAATTTGAAAAATAATATTTTTCAGTAACTTTGTAAATAACTATGGTGTTATATTTCTAACAGGTTCCTTTTGATAGAGAAAGAAATAGCTAAGCAATAATGATAGTGAAATAAAAGCTGGTTGGAGACATGTTTTTCCCCTGTATTTTAGAAATTAGATTCAACCTGATAGCTTATAAATTCATTTAATTCACTAGTTTAAAACTTAGTGCTCTGGGACTCAGACAGGGGATAAAAGGGGATGGAAATTCGAGAAGTAAATTCTAAAATCAGTCCTTGATTGAAAGTTAGTTTGTCAAAGCATTTTGGTGGTAGCACAAGTTGACAATGTAACCCAATGTACTTTCATGATTAAAAATAAGACCATCATGGCTGCAGTAAACTGAGTGTAATTGCTGAATGGCAAGTAGGTCCTAGTGAGATTATGATAGTATAAAGATTATGATGTCACTTTTACAACTAATGGAGGTGTTTAGAAGGGCACAGTCTTCCATCCCTGTTATAGCTGTATCTTTATGATGAAAGAAATTTCTCAATTCATAATCCTAAGCAGTTACACTAAACAGGGAAGTTTTTTAAAAAATAACAGTTTTGCTGGAGAGCTAATTTCCTGTGAAAATGCAGATTGCCTAGCAGGGAGTTTCATTCTCCCCACGACTAGCTGTGCAGGGTACCCTGGGGAAGCCTTGTCATCGCCCTCAAGAGGCTTCTATTTCATTTTCAGTGTTGAATAGTGAAGCAAACAAAGCTCAGTAAGAAAGCAATCAGAACTTGGTCTTCTAATTTTTTAAGTTTAATGATAAAATACCCATTTTTTTTCATAGTATTTCTTATGCACATTATAGAATATATATAGTATTTTACACTCATGTCCATAAACTTTTATGTTATATGTAACATGTTATGGTATCATAGTTCTCATGAAGGATCCCTATTGCTAAAATAAACCAATTTTATTCAACTATTTATACATAACTTCAACTATCCAAATAATTATAAGGATCAAAATATTTGGACTGGTGTACATAAATCAGCATAATCATTGATTGAAGTTTTCACTTTCCATTTTGATATTTGATGACACAATATCATAATGTGATTTCAAAGATCTTTATTTATTATGTGCATATTTTGGTTTCTGGATTGACTTTACTTTCAAATCAGCATTCTTATCAGAATCAAAGCTTAATCTTTGGAAATGGTGATCCTTTTTTTTCCATTCTGATCTAAAAGAATTCAGGCATTTGCCTGCATGTGAAAGAGATACATTTATAGACATATTCATATACGTAAAACAGGGTAAATCTGTCCATTAACTCCATGGATTTTAGAGAAAAAATCATGAAACACAAGAAAAAGATTGGGGGTGAGTTCTAATTGCAACCAATTAAAAAAAAAAAAGATGAATTTTTAAATGCCGTAAATGAATTTCAATTTTAATTCCCCATTTTCCCATCCAGAACAAGTGCCACCAAGGACCAGTTTTCGAATGGATTCTTCTGGCAAGTATTTCTCAGTACTCACAGTCCTGTGAATGAAACGTCTTCCATTTTGTGTAACAAATCATTCTGAGTAGTATCAGTTTTTTAGTGTATAATCACCATGCTAATTTCACTCACCCCATAAGCATATATTTAAGATAGAGGGCAAGTCTCATCAAATTTGACCTATATGGCAGCCAAGGAAACAAACAAAAGTCAAAGGAAAACAATCATTTATTCATTAAGTTTTTTCATAAAATGCTTTAGTAAAAGACTAGATTAAAAAAACAGGTGCCAAAGGAAGCTATCAGATTGACTAAATCATGCTATCCAGTTGAGACGCTTCCAGACACTTGTGGCTACTAGGTGCTTGAAACGTGGCCCCTCTGAGTTTGGATGTCCTGTAAGAAGTGTGTAAGATCCACACTGAATTTTGAAAACTTAGTACCAAAAAAAAGAAAAAAAAATGTATGATATCTCATTAATTATTTTTGTGTTAGTACTTAAATAGTATTTTGGATATGTTAGGTTAAGCATATTATTAAAATTGTATCTTTCTTTTTGCTTTCTAAAATATGGCTACTAGAATTAAATTACCTATGTAGCTTACATTTTGTTTATATTGATCAGCACTGGACTAGATAATTGAAATAAGCTAGAGTATCTCAAAAATTTTGCAATTTAGACATTTCCATAGAACTTACTAGAAATCACTTTACTTAAAAATTACTAGAAATTTTGCTAATGTAGAATGAAATTATTTTCACATCAGTTAAATACTGATAGCCATTTATTTTTTTAAAACCATGCCAGTTATAAAGAGCTACATTTTGATAGTATTTTAAGTTAGAATAGAATAGTTTGAAGCTTAAGAGCTTTTAGTAATAATTAGATTACTTAAAATGTTTTGACCTAATTATTCTGAAAAGATATTTATTAATTTGGTTTAGGCTGAAATATTTAATTTTATGGAAATGAAGAAAAGAAAGATTTAGATCTTCTTACTCTAAAGAAGTACTTTGAACAGCTGTTTAGACCACTGGATTGAAAGCTAGAATACTGAAACAATTGTAGAAAAGAATGTTTCATAATAATAGTACTATTTCAGGTCTGTGGGTTCACAACACACATCTCTAGAGTGTTTCCATGATGACAGCTCATTATCCATCTCAGCATGTTCTAACACCCCTTGGAGAATATATGTGCTTGAGATCATTTCATTCTATAAGTTTCCATGTCATTTTTTTGGATTTGTAGAAAATATAGAAGATATTGCTCAGCAATTTGTCCTCAGATAATTCATAAAGTATTTGGTTTAGCTTTGTCTGAAATTTTTAAAAACATAATTATATATATTATATTATAAATTAAACAATTTGTAGATATATATAATAATATATATTTTATACCAACTATAAAATCCTTGTAGTTTTTAAGAGTATCTTATAACCAGAGGGAAAATGAGACCTAGTAATTATAGGTGCAAAATGAAGGCAATATTTAATTTGAGATTCTGAATCTTAGCTTACAGCCACTACAAGCACATTTTCTGCATTTTTCAGCTTCTGAATGTACTTTATTTAAGAACAGAAGAAGAAAGAGAAGAACTACATTTATATAATAACTTAGATAACCTTGATATATGAGCAAAATGATTCCAAAATATATATTTACTTGAAAGAGGAAAGTTTTAATATAGTTTGAGTGTATTATACTACCATGCAATCCAGATTTTCAGGTTAAGAACCAATCCAAATATTTTGTTAAGTGTCCACACAAGTTAGGAAACTATTCTGGAAAATTATGGCTCCATCCAAAATAAATAGATCTTCTATACTATTTCTCATATTTATAAAATGTTCTTTATCAAGCTATTTGTCATGATTTTGACTTGGATCTGTTTATTATAATTATAAGGTATTTTGCTAACTTTAACTGCATAAGATGCCTAGGCAAAATTAATGGTAGGAAGTCCTAATGTAATTAGGAAGCTAAGTGAAATCTCAATAGTAGAATAGTGTTGTGGTTTATCAGGTTCACTAGATTGGAAACAATTAAATTTAAGACACATTTATTTAGCAACTCATGCAGGCTATTCACAATGGAATATTATAAACAAACAAAGATAATTATGTCATCACCAGGGTAGAATGTTAAGAAGAAACAATGCATCCATAGTCAGGGTTTTTGAGTGGACAGCTCCACCCAAAGACAAGAAAACCAGGGCATGGAGTATCACAGAAACCAAGACTAGAAATCACTTCTGGAAGGAGATCTTTTCCTGTTTAGAAACAAAAGAAATCAAGGATCATAAACAATGTGTTGACGGCATTAAATGAGACACAGAAATCAAGCAGAATGAGCAAAGAAAAAATGGCCACTGGCTTTGCTCATTAGGATGTCATCAGTGACCTTAGAGCAGTTCAGTAATACCAAGAGCACAGAAACCAGACTGGCAGGAGTAAGTCAGAGAGGAAAGAGGGAAGGCTTGCATCCAAGAGAGAAAAGGATGGGGAGAGCAGGGGAGTGTGTAGGATGGGAAAATCTGCCTTAATTTTAAAATTCTGGTTATTTGAAGAGACCCATGTGCAGAGTGGGAGATGGCTTCTACTATGGCTAAACCATGTCTGACCATGTTCATATCACCAAAGGTTATAAAGAGAAAAAAGTGGAGAGAAGTGATTCTTTTAAGGCAGATATGTATTAGTTATTGATCTGTTAATGTTAGATTTGAGCAATAAAAGTTATTTAATTCCTGTTTAACTTTTTCTGTATCTGGAGTTCTTTGTAAACTACCTTGGATTCCTTCCTAGTACTGTCTTTCCTAGATTTCTTTATGAGGAAAAGCAAAAAAAAAAAAAAAAAAAAAAAATTTCCAGTAGAAAAAATATTGAATGAATTCATTCTCTGTGCCAGACTGTGGTAATAAGCCCATGGTGCTTATGTTTAATTAAAACATGAAAGGGGATTCAAGTATCAGAATTTAATTGACATGTTTACAGCAGCATCCCATGTGCCAAATTAATCCATAAAAATGCCATTCTTTTCATTTTTGAAGCTTGAATACTTTCACAAAATTAATCAGCTGTGTTCAGTCACCCATCCTTTTCCCTGAAACTCTGCATGAAGCCATGTCTTTCAGAAGCTAGACCAAGAGTACATATAGCATGTGAAGTCTTCCTGGAGTCTTAATGCAAAATAAGAATCAGCTTTTGAAATTCTGCTTTTCTTTATTATGACAGAGGTTGCTCTGCTACCTGGATGTAGTTTTTTCAATATTAGTGAGATCCCAGGATTAATCAGTACTTGTAAATTCCATCCCCATAGCTTGTCCCAGAGGTCATGCAAAGTCCCATCTGGGACAAGGATCTTCAGATGTTTTATTTCATAATGCCTGAGGATCCCAGGACCCACGTCTAAAGAACCAGCAACACTGGCCATGGCCAACCATTGAACGCCAACATCCAAAGAGTTTTCTGACTGTTTTAGTCCATTTCTTCACAACCACTGCCCCATCTTGAGTTGCACCAAGCCATGCCTGGGAGCACCTCTGATGGTTTTGCAAACAAAAAAAGAAGAGGAAAAAGAAGGGGAAAAAAAAGATTGCAAATACAGAAAAAATAAGGCAGAAAAGAAAGAAAAACCGAATGTTGGTGGGGGCATGACTGAGTGACACTGAGTGACTCAGGTCCCACTGAGTGTTCACCCAACCCCCTCATCTAACAACCTGCTAGGTACATGGTTTGTAAACCAACTGGAGAGAGAAGTGAGGATTGTGAAACAGAGGGATGAAGACTGGCCCTTGAATTTCTTTGCTTGAAGTCCTTACACTGACAGGGGAAGAGATAAAGCATGTTACAGTCATTTTAAACCAGAAAAGCAACTGAAGAAGAGTGTCAGAAACATCATAACCTTTCAAGAGAGCTAACAAAGTGGGGAGGAAGGGTAACGATTCAAGCTTTGTGCATGTAATTTTAGTTTCTTTCTAAAGCCAGACTCAGATGGGTAGGGGGAAGGAAGGAGAAACCAAAGGAAAATTGTGTTTCTGAAAGCTGTTATTTTCCTTACACACACACACACACACACACACACACACACACACGCACAATACTAATGCCTTAAGGCACAATCTATCATTTAAACTTTTTTATCCAGTTGGCTATTTCTCTTAGGTTTCCATGCCCTGCAGCCTCTGAGTCTGTGTTCCAAAATTAACCAAGAAAAAATAAATCACATCTGTGACAGACTTCTCTAATGGGTCTCTCTTTGCTTCTCTCTATGCGTACATGTACCATGAAACTAGCCATCTCGGCCTGGAAGAATGGAAGGTGAAGATGACGTGGTTGGCATGTTTTGCCCCATGTTTGAAATCAGAGCAGTCAGAGCAATAGTCAAGAGATCAGAATGTCACCAAAGTGCATACAAAGAACAGGGGAAAGAAAATATGTGCTCTGCTTACTTCTTTAGAGTTAAATAAAACTAACTAGCAAACATCTGTATTTTTCTCCTAATTAAAAAAGTGTCCTGAATCATTCATTAAGGAAAAGCTTTCCAATTCTCCCAGGTATCACAGGATTCTCTGACACAAGACAACTCCCTTGTACGTTGGCAATCTCAAAATTCCATTACTGGGACTGTTACAATTTCAGCATTTCCTTGGGGAGAAGTTTCACTTAGCAAATAAAATGGATCACACAGCAAACTCCTTTTAGAGCTCCTCATGCAATATGGATTGGTGCTGAAGCCGCTGGAGGAACAATTTCTCACCATACTCAGCAGCGATGCAAAAATGAGAATATCTACAACTAGATGGCAGGTTCTGGTTAAACATATGCTTGTGCTGTCATTTTAAGTGACACAAGTGTATCATGCTCTCTTTGTAATTTTTATATACATATGGTTTATAGTCCACTAAGCCTGAAGTAGCCTAAAGAAGAGATTGATGTGAGCAGTCATACCATAACCAAATTTTAGAGGTTTGAACAGTGATTGGGCATCGTCTGTCGTCTCCCTTTGCCTTTCTGCCTCCCTTGGGAGGAGTATAGATACCTGCTGTGGTTTTGTAGGGCTGCTGCACTTGCTCCAGAGTCCTGAAGTAGATCTCAGGATAAACTGAGCTCAAAAGGCAATTGAGACTCATAGAGTATAGGGCAAAGTTTTCATTTTCCTTTTACCACATGAGTCTAATTAACTGTTTAATAGGAACTGAATTCTGCTAAGTTGCCTTATCTTTAAAATATGAATGATTATATGATTCATAAAGGATGACTAATGGATGTGGAAATTCAGTTGGTTTTTACTCTTTGAGTTTTATATTCATCATTGACTGGGAAAGCCTTTGGTTATACATGCATCTGGCCATAAAAGGACGTGAAAGTCATAGTCTTGGGTGATATATACATATGTACATAGGTGCCTGATTCAGCTTTTTTTTTCCCCTTGAGAGCACTAGACACACGCTTATGCCTAAATTTCAGAAGTAAGTGACTTGCCTTCCTCATATTACTGGGAAATCACAGGCAGGTGGGGAGGACACAAAGGCAAGCCCCATATCATTGTACTTTGTTTACTGTCTCACTTCAGCAGCTTCATTTACTATAGACTCTAGAAAAGATTTGCCAGGCCATCACCAACTATGACTATTACTGTACATCCAAATGACTAAGACATAGCTTCCTGTCCCATGAGGAGTCTCATCTAAAGTCCCATCCCAATTTCCGAAACCATCCTGATAAAATAATGAGAATTTAACAGTCAACTGAATAATTGCTTCTGTCAGTTTTAATACCGCCTTTAAACCATTAAGGCCCAGAGATCACAAATACTTCTTAAGCAAAGGATGGCATTAATAAGTATTCCCCAAAGTTGCTGATTATTGATTAACATCCTAACAGTGGTTTTGAAAGTATGCACAACCCAGTCGTGATTGAGATATTTGCCCCTGAAGAAGATTCAAAGGGCCAAAGGCAAGGGAGAAGATTAAATCCTATTTAAATCATACGCTCCTTAAAAAGTCAAAAGATTTCTCATGATTTTAGCTTATTTATTCTAGAATTGAAAATGACATTCAGAGGAGTTTCTCAGCTTATTTTTAAGTACATTTCCGTTCTTTCGGCTAACTGCAGAAAAGTATCCCTCGTCAACTTTATTTTGAATGTGTTGATGAAGTCAGCAGTCAGTCTACTAGCGGCTTCCACATTTTAAAATGTTTGAGGGATAAGAGTTCACTGAAACTCAGGTAAATTTCTAGTAATAAGTTATGAGAAACCTAAAGGAGCTTTTCAGGAAATTAAAACTTCACTCAAACCTCAATAGAGAACAGTTTCAATTTTATGTTTTCTAACTTTAACAATTTTAAAAGAGACAACTTCTATTAGGTGTAAGTTTATAACCCCCAGCATGCACATGCATGCACACACACACATACACACACACACTAAATGGGACACATCAAATCATAAATAGCTATTAGTAAATTACTAGACTATCCTTTACCAGGTAGTTCCAGGGTGTTGCCATCTGTTCTCTCATACTTCTAAAACGATCATCCTAGTCAGAGTAACATCCCCAAAGTAGCAGCCAATCTTCAAGGGCAATCTCAATGCTTTCAGGAAAATAAAGAATTACAGAGGCATTGATTCCCCCCCTCCACCGCAGAAAATGTGTGTGCTCTTACTGCCTATGGCAATACACTAGTAATGTCCTTGGCTGGTCACTGTTAATCCAGAGACTACCTAATTTTTTTGTCACCATATATATATATATATATATATGTTTTATTTCTGTGCTCGTCACTGACTCTTAACAGCACTCTCATTAATCACATCCACAAAATTAATTTATCATTGGTGTGTCCAGTTCCTCAGGGGGTGGGGAAGAGGCAGGATTCATTATTCAATGGGATCTCCTTTATGCCAGGTCCAGATTATAAGGAGCTGGATGTTCACCTTCGCAGGATGGAGTCTGGATTTGGCTTCAGAATCCTCGGGGGAGATGAGCCTGGACAGCCTGTGAGTTGAATTATCTTTATTTCTACTCTTTGGGTTATATTGTATATGTATGGCTGAGGTGAAATATCATTCAGTGTGATATGAAAAAGGAAGTCTTTTAGGACTCACATAAAAATTTCTGAGTTTTGTGTTTCTTGCTATTTAAGTTTCCAAAACTTGCCAGTGTTTCCATGCCAATATATCATCATACATCAGTGCACATTTCCTTAAGAGAGAGACATTACTCTTTCTTAGAATGGATTGGATTCCTCTTGAATATTTCAGTTATTTAATTGTATTGGATCCCCAGTCTCTTTGGGCAGCAGCTCACAGATAAACATGCAATATGACAGAAGATATATGTGAGGAGATTACTCAGAGCCACAGAACTGTGTATGTTTTCAATTAGAACTACAGGGGAGAGAAAACATGGGGATCAACATAAGTAAAATCAAGTTCAACACTGCAGAGTCTCACCAGATTTGAATTAGGTGATTACAGTTAGAGGATGTTCATGAGCTCAGCTTCAGTTGGCACAATATTGGGAATTTGGAAAGGGCTCTGAAGAAATTCTGTATAAATACATCTGAGTGAAAACATAAAAACAGTGTTCATTAATATACAGAAAAAAAAAAAAAGCAAAGCTAGACTTCTGACCATATATTAAAATAACAACCATAAAATACTCATTGTGTTTTATGATACAAAGGATGTACCTTAAATAATATCTAGTATGACTAAGTTGGGCTTCCCTAGTGACTCAGATGGTAAAGAATCTGCCTGCAATGCGGGAGATCTGGATTCAACCCCTGGATTGGAAAGATCCCTTGGAGAAGAGAATGCCTACCCACTCCAGTATTCTTGCCTGGAGAATTCCATGGACAGAGGAGCCGGGGGGGCTACAGTCCATGGGGTTGCAAAGAGTCGGACATGACCGAGCGACTAATACACACACACAAGACTGAGTCAGGTTCGTAAAAGGTTCATAAATGGTCTTTAGGCCCTGAAATACAATCAAGTCCTTTCCTATATATAAATGCAAGTAAAAGATTAAACTGCAAAATAAATGTAAGAGGAAATAACAAAGTTCCAGTTCTTCTCATAATGCTTACTTCAATACAGTCTTTGAGATACACAAGTCTTACTTCTTACTTTGCTGGACACTCTTACCCCTATAGGCTCACGCTTGTCTGCTTTGTGGGTAAACTAGCACCATATTCACAGCACCGTACTCCCTTCACACATCTCCCCCTCTTCAGAGGTAAAAGGGATTGCATGACTAAGTCACAGGGAAGGCATAGCATCAGCTGGTTCAAGAAGGGAAAGGCCTAGTTGAACCTAGCGTGGCACAAAAGCAATAACAACAGAAACAATGAAATTGTTACCCAAATGAAACACATATTGCTCAGAATGAAGCTCGGGTGTGTGAGTGCAGTATGGTCACCATCCAGCCTCAGGACAGCTTTCTACTGGGTGGGAAGACAGGATCTCAGGTTCCCAACCCTTCTGAACATTGACTTTGTGCTCCAATGGGCAGGCATCCAGTATTTATGATAAGCCTTCTCAGATTACAAGTTTTGCTGATTATCCTCATTGCATTTATTTGGATTTACTCTGGTTTATTCTTTCATTTGAATAATTTAAAACACAATCAGGCTGCAAGTTACAATTTTACAGTTAAACCATAAAGTAGAAGCCTAAATCTCCCTGTTGCATTCAAAGCCAGAATGTAATGTCTTGAAGGCCAGAATGTTGCACCTCCGAAAGACCATGTCAGGAAAGGTGAGTCTACCATAAAGATCTCTCGTGTGCCTTTCCTTCCTGCTTTCCTCCGCTGTAAGTCCTGAGATAACATGCAAACAAAATGCACTAGCCTCATTTAGTTGCTATTGTGCTACAAAGGGAGAGGCGTGTGAGGTGACTTGGTCCCAAACCGCAGGAGGTCTCATAAATTATATCAGAGGGTTTCTGCCTCCATGTAGATGAAATGGTATTGATATCTCATGGAGCACATTAAACACGACAGCACGGCTTTTGGCAAATAATGAACAGCAGGACCCTAGCTCAAACAAAGCGTATGGGCATTTTTCCTACAAGAGGAAATACTTTTCACAGTTAAATAACAATAGAGATAGAAAGAAATAAAAAACTGCCACAAAGGAATGAAAATGAGATTTCCAGCTGTGATCTGAAAAGATGGGAAAGCATCAAGATGAAAAGGCTTGGAAAACACTGCAATGGAGAAAGGCTTGTGTGGAGAAAAACTGTGCGTGGAAAGAGAGAGCTGATGATAGATGTAGGCCTTGGCATGAGGGTCCAGTGCAAACTTGTGAAAGAGTTTCAGAAAGCAAGAGCCTGAAATCTGCTTGCCATCTTGTCAAGTTGCCCTGGGTATAATTACTGCAGGGTTTAGACTGACATTAGGTAATATTGGGAAAGAATTAAAGCCTAATTCAAAGGACTGCAGAGGTGGTTTGGGTTTTGTTTCTTAGTTTTTGTTCTCTTTTGTGTGTGTGTTAGTTTTCTTCCTGGCTTATGGGGATATCAGCCACTTGAATGTGAATTGCTATTATTTCAATTCAAACACTTCATTTTGTTCTGTGCCCTTATAGCCTGTAAGATAAAGTAGAGCTGTAGAGGTTTTGCTTCTTTTGCTTTTTTAGAGAAGACAGTTGAAAAGATAAGGCCAGATCAGTTGTTTGGAGAATGTGGGGCAGGGGGGTTGGTTGGGAAAGAGGAGGGTCTTTCTTGATCTGTTTTTCCACAGAGTTGTTCCTTCAGGGCCAAAGCAAGAGAGGCAGGATAAAGAACTCTCTCAAGACCAGTGGGAAAGCTGATGAGTGGGGCTGAAGTGTCCTCAGAGGTTGAAGGATCCAGTGAGGTCAGAGGGAGGTGAGGAGTGGAGTGTTTGCTGGGAAGGCTCACTAACCAGTGGAGCCAGGGGTCACCAAGGCCAGAAGGAAATATAGACTGATGGGTTAGGGAGCCCTGACCATGCACTCAGCAGACTTGGAAAGTGACCAGTGCAATGGGACAGGAGGCTCAACCAGGCACCAGAGGGAAGGTCCTTCAGTGAACATAGAACATGACCGGTGATACCATAGACTCTGTGGCCACCGGACCAAATGAGAACACTCAGAACCTTACTACTCAGAATGTGTCAGATTTAGAGACCAGAGCCACCCAGCACCTCTTGGGAGCTTGGTAGGTTTACGGAGTCTCAGGTGCCACTCCAGGCCTGTAGAATCAGGATCTCAGGGTAAATGCAGAATTCTAACAAGCTCACGGTATGATTCATGTGCACCGTAAAGTTTGAGACTTACTGATTTAAAGGATCAGATATTCTGAGGTATGTTTTCAAGAACTTAGATGAACAGAAGAATATATATACATTATATATATAAATATGGAAGTCAATGTGAGTTACAGTGCAAGAAGGAATCATAGATTATCTAGTCCCTGCAATTCCAGTGGCAGATAGGAAATAAACTACTCAAATGTGTCAAGTGTACAAAGCATGTTTGAATTAAAGGGGAAAAAAAGTGGGTTATTTTCTTTCCTGAATAGATGCACAGAACTGACTCTGTGTCAGCAGTGAAACACAGGGCACGGAGGTGCAAATTGACCAAAGGCTAAAGGACACCAGCAGCATGAGAGCAGAAGCAGAGACAGTGTAGGTGGTCAGCCTCTTCCCAGCAAAGGCAGCAGCTCCTGAAGGAAGGAGCGAGTGGCTCATGTATGTGACTCATGGGCGAGCAGCCCTAACGCCATTCCAGTCCCCAAGCTCAACTCAGCGCAAGCTTGTTTCTTAACCAGAGCAACTTTTTTTTGAAACAAGTGAGGATGGATTATACAATCTAATTATATAATAATATATGCTGCTGCTGCTGCTGCTAAGTCGCTTCAGTCGTGTCCGACTCTGTGCGACCCCATAGACGGCAGCCCACCAGGCTCCGCCGTCCCTAGGATTCTCCAGGCAAGAATACTGGAGTGGGTTGCCATTTCCTTCTCCAGTGCATGAAAGAGAAAAGTGAAAGTGAAGTCGCTCAGTCGTGTTCGACTCTTAGCGACCCCATGGACTGTAGCCTACCAGGCTCCTCCGTCCATGGGATTTTCCAGGCAAGAGTACTGGAGTGGGGTGCCATTGCCTTCTCCGATAATAATATATATACATATAATAATTATGCAATATATATAATAAGTTATGTTGAAGTAGTATGCTGAATACACTATAAGTGAATATGTAAGATTTGGTGGAACAAACTGAAGATTGATGATTAGATCTTCAAGTTTTAAAAAAAAGTGTATCCAGTGAACTTCAGTCTTTGCTCAGATGTCAGCTTCTCAATGAGTCCTGCTCTAATCTGCCCTACCACCACCTCAGCCACAAAGTTGACACCCACCCAACATCCTACCTTGGTGTACTTTTTTCCACAGTACATGCCTACTAACACACAACATAATTTTTTTTATGTTTCTTTACTGTCTGACTACTGGAATGACTCTTTAGGATGGGGATTTTTGTTTATTGTTCACTGAAGGGTTCCTAGCACCTAGAAGCATCCCTAAACTCCATGAATATTTGCTAGATAAATGAACTGCTTAGTGAGGAGAGTACTTCATATCACAGCAAGCAAATGGAAAAAACAGATGTTTTACTGGGATTCTCTGTTTAATGGATGCTATTAAACTAGTCATACAGAAGATAACTTCAAGAGTATTTCTTTGCTGTTTTCCCATAGCGGGAGAGGTGTGAGAATTTTCCAAAGTGAAATTTTGTTTTCGCTATTTTTGTAGAGGGCCCAATTGCAATGTTAGCTCTTAGTTGTAACCTATTTTTTTACTCCTTTTCATGAGTTAGAATCAAAATTACAGCTCAATGGTGGTAATTAAGCTAAGAATTTCACTAGCCATTTTTTCTCTATTCCTAGCTGTAAGCTCTCCCACTGAGGCACACAGGAAAGTTAAAGGTTGAAGCATTTTCTTTGGGCTAACCCAGCCAAATGCAGCTCTTCACAGGGCAGTGGAAAAACATAAACATTCATTTTAACTGGCTTTTGCACAAAGCACTTACTAAATCTTTGAAGTGCTCCATAGTGGGTTGAATCTTTTGAAGACTAGATTGGACCATCTTTAGAAAGAAACTCGTAAATTCAGGCTGGCATGATGATAAGGGAAAGTGGAAAATATCAGAAGCCTGCCTGACTGCTGGACTACAGCAAATGGGCACAGTTCATGACAGCAGTAATGAATCAGTCATCAGAGCACCAATATTCAACGTGTAAGCAAACCTACTCCCCACTTCCCTATTCCCATCCCCCAGGAATAGGGAAAAAATAGCTGTGGTGAGGGGAGGGTGGATTTTCATTCCTGTTCAGTGAACCAAGAATATGAAGTCCTCAGGAGGAAAAGAAAACTCTCCAGGCCATAATTTTGCATATAACTGAGAAGGCCTGGACATTCAAATCTGGTGGCTGTGTGGACAGACCACACTGAGCAGTGTGACCAGGTAGGAAGACAAACCTGAAGACATGTAAGCCTGCTGGTCACAATGGACCAACTGCAAATTAACTGGAATCCACAGATCTGAGATTTGAGAGAAATTAGTGTCTGAAAGAAATCAATCTGTGAACAAAGGATCATTTTATAAAGACTTAAAATATAACCTAGAATATAGCCTCTGTAATAGTATCAGACTAATGATACCCACTGCTTTCAGATGCTGTGAGCCTAAGCCACTTGGGAAAAGAAAATCTACTCCTTTGAACTCTGTTGTCCATGAGTTGGAAAAATTGTAGATTTAAGAGCAAAACTAAAATACTTAGTGCTATTGTCGTTCCTCTGTGACAGAAAGAAAAAAAAAAAGCCTTGCTAATGGACACTAACTGGAGTGTTTCTAATGGGAAATAAGAAAACTTACCTTGTTGTGCCTTTCATTGCCGTCCCCAGTTCAGGTTTTATGACAGTATGCACGTTTCCCAAATGTGTACCTCCAAACTTCCTGATATAGTTGTCATTTAAACAGCAGAGCACTGCAGGCAGCAGGCAGAACTGGGGACATCCTTTGTGTAGGGATGTGCTCCTAGAAAATATTCAAAGAAACAGAGCAAAAATCTGGAGGAGATTTTTTTTTAATTTTCTTTATTTATTTGGTTGCATTTCGGTATGCAGGATCTTCAGTCTGCATTGCAGCATATGAACTCTTAGTTGCAGCATGTGGGATCTAGTTCCCTGACCAGGGATCAAATCCAGGCCCCCTGCCCTGGGAGCTCAGAGTCTTAGCCACTGAATCACCCGGGAAGTCCCTGGAGAAGATTTGACTGAGTTTTTAAAGTAGATAAACTGTTCAACTGAGAGACATTATTTTGAGGGGCTCCAAAATCACTGCAGATGGTTACTGCAGCCATGAAATTAAAATATGCTTCCTCCTTGGAAGAAAATCTATGACCAATCTAGGCAGCATATTAAAAAGCAGAAACATTACTTTGCCAACAAAGGTACATCTAGTCAAAGCTATGGTTTTTCCAGTAGTCATGTATGGATGTGAGAGTTGGACTATAAAGAAAGCTGAGTGCAGAAGAATTGATGCTTTTGAACTGTGGTGTTGGAAAAGACTCTTGAGAGTCCCTTGGACTACAAGGAGATCCAACCAGTCAATCCTAAAGGAAATCAGTCCTGAATATTCATTGGACGGACTGACGTTGAAGCTGAAACTCCCATACTTTGGCCATCTGATGCGAAGAACTGACTCATTTGAAAAGACCCTGATGCTGGGAAAGATTATAGGCGAGAGGAGAAGGGGACGACAGAGGATGAGATGGTTGGATGGCACCACCGACTCGAAGTGAGTTTGAGTAACCTCCGGGAGCTGGCAATGGACAGGGAAACCTGGCGTGCTGCAGTCCATGGGGTTATAAAGAGTCAGACTTGACTGAGCAACTGAACTGAACTGAAATGAACTGTCCAGGGAAAGTCAGCCACAAATTCTGCTTTGTTTTGTTTTGTTTTTTTTTTTCCTCCGTACCTCCAGCTTTTCAAAGCAAAATAGAAATTAAAAGATGAAAAGCATTTTGACCCTTTATCTGAATTTAATAATACACAGCACTTAGTTTCCCCTGACACTTTTCAAGAGCTCACTATGCACCCTGAGCAAAGTTAAATGCTTCCCATGTGCTGTTTATTTCACATCTCCCAACAGTTCCGTAAAGTAGGTCCTATTATTTTATTTCCCCATTTTGCAGGTGAAGCAACTGAGGCTTGCAGAGGTGCAAAGGCCTTGCCTGTGGCCACACAAATAAAGAACTGGAGCTAGGATTTCATCCCCAGTTTGTTTCATTTTAGAGCCCGTGTGCAGTGCCAGTAGCATCAGACATTTGGAGTTAAAGGGTGGGAACTTATGAGCCAGTTAGCAAGTGTCCCCCAAACTTTATGGCCATGAAGAGCAAGTTCAAAACATCTGTTTCTCTGAGAGGAGTTAGCAATCTGGAAGAGTTAGAAGAGCATCCTTTCAGCCTCTCAATTTTCATTTTTCAAGTACATGCTCAGGGGGTAGAAAGAGAGTATAGAATATTCCACTAAATTACTACATACATACATAGAAAGGAAGAAAGAAAGTTTGAAACATAAATGTTCTTTTCTTCTCACTGCTTCTCTAGATTTTGATCGGAGCTGTCATTGCCATGGGCTCAGCTGACAGAGATGGCCGCCTGCACCCAGGAGATGAGCTCGTCTATGTGGATGGAATTCCAGTGGCTGGAAAGACCCACCGCTATGTCATTGACCTTATGCACCATGCAGCCCGGAATGGGCAGGTCAACCTCACTGTGAGAAGAAAGGTGCTATGTGGAGGTAGGTAGCTCGAACCAGCAGCAGGAGTTGGGGGTTAGGTAATGTAATGCTTTGTGAGTCGCGGTCAGGACACTGGAGACAACATTTTAAATCAGTTTCCATATTATGAGGGAAAAGACCAACCTAGATACTCCAAATGTAACAATGAAGTTGAAAGTGCAGATTTTCACCTCACTAGTATAATACATTTCTAAGCAGTCTTTGAGGCTGATGTTTTCCATGGAGTCGTTAAAAAATTCCTAGCAAAGCCTGGGGCTAATTTAAGATTTGTATGCTCTTTGCTTTTTAGTAGGTGCTAGTTATAAGAACACTATAGTAGTGAAAAATACAGCTTTTGAAAATGTTCTTCATTGTGTTTACAAGCCAAGAACCTCAGTGTTTTGATACCATAATAAGGCAACTAGGATGGAAAACTAGCTTCCTTTATAGAGCCTGATAAAAGGTAACAATAAAATGATTACCCTGATTTAGAAAAATACAGCTATATGTCACTCTGAGAAAACACAGTTCATATAACTCCAAAGTTATGAAACAGAGATATTAAAAGTAATTATTCCCTTTGCAACCATTTTCTCAGCTTCATAAAAGAATCCACAAAGACATACTTTTAAAAGTCAGCCCTCTTAGTCATATTATGATTCAGTTTCTCTCTCTTTACCATGTCTCAACTCCCCCAAAAAAGATTTATATTTGTAAGAATTATGTTCATTACAAGCATTATACTTTTTTTTTTTTTTATCATCTGAGCACTCAGTAACATTGGGAATATAGTTCCAAACCACTGGTGCTTTACTCTGTGAACTATAAGAGTGACAACTCCAAAGATGTTCTGCCGTCACCTGCTCCACGAGTCTTCTGGCCTCTTTGCTTAGCTACCTACTGCTCCTCATACGGAGAAGGCAATGCTAGAATTGGGAGGGACCTTAGAAAGAGCAAAGTGAAATCCCTCATGTAACAGATGACAGATCAAGGCCCAGGGGTTTAGTATATCACCCTGGGGTCTGGAGTGAGTCAGTGATCATGCAGAGACCCATCTTTCCAGCCAGGGCTTCTTTCTTTATACCATTTCCAGTTCCCTTCCACACTCAATGAACAACCCCATGTCCAGTGAATTCAAAGACATTAGACCAACCTTTAGCAAATGTCACTCCCTAACATAAGGACTCTTCCACATGTGCTATTATCATAACACATTTGAATTTTTAAAAAGGCCACTAACTAATTACAGGCTCTGAACCATTCAAGAAGATAAGGTTTGCTAGTCAAATTAAAAATCCTTTTTGAGTCTTCTAGAAACTAGATTTAGAACAAGAGCCATCCCTTAAAAAGCTAAGTCAGAAGAACTGTTAGCCCTTACCCACAGAGACTGCTGTAGATCTTGCATCATACGGAGGTTTTGCTAAGAGGTGCCATTTGTCTTCAGAAATTCATGTCAGACCACTTGACCCAGTGAAGTAAAGCACATTACATCTTATCCTTGGGCGAGGTGCCAGGAGGGAAGACAGTGTTTGCTTGGTTAAAATTTAACTGTCTCTCACCCTCCAGAATGATTTTTAATAAAACGTTTGCTGTGTTATATGTTCTGTAACCCAAAGATAAATTAGGAAGATACCTGATTTACAAGGAAATATACTGCAAAGTGCAAAAACCAGTGCACCAACATAATTTCATGCTCTTCTTGCCACCAGCTGATCATTGCAAATTAAATTTTGTTCTAATCAACCCAAGCTATTGGAGTGTATGCCAAATAGTGCAAAAATGTATTCTTGCAATTTTTGGATTGTGTGACTTCCATGAAGATGCTCTTTGATGAAGTTCTTACCAACTTTACTCATTTAGGCATTCAAGTGCATTTCAAGTGCCTTTAATTTTTGAAAATGTTCTACTGCAGACTGCTCATTCACACCAGAAGAGTTTCCAAGTTAGTTCAACCCACTCTTCCTTGAAAGCTTTATGAGTATTAAAAATGATTAAGTTCAGCAAAGGATACTTTGATAGTGAAGTCAGTGCCTAGAAATAGGATGGGACAGATTTTAAAAATATGCACAGGAAGACAGCCTTTCTTCATAGCTGCCATTTCTTCAACAGTGAGAAGAGATAGCTGCAAATGGATATGGGAATGGAGATGTCATTTCTAGGGTTCTTATTATCATGGTTAAAATTATTATGCTTTCCTAAGCCAAGGCAGTGGGGGTACAAGCCTGGCTTATGATGAGATAGTTCAAAGCTGAGGTCAAATGAGCAACTAAATAATGAAGAGACAGAAGATAAACAAGAAGACAGGCAGTGTCACCCACTTCTTGCATAAAGGAGCAATGTAATGGAAAAGGATCTGAAAGAAGGAGGGCCGTGGAGATTATACCCTTCAGCCTTATGCTTGCTTCGGCTTGTACAGATGTCCTGCTTCACCTCAGAAGACACTAGGCAGTGGTTTCCTAGTTGATGCTCAAGAGGGAAAAAAAGAAAAGAAACCATTGATTATGAGAAATATAGACCAGTTAGTTACATTGGGCAAAAATGAAAATAACAGAGAAACCTACTTCAAATGTTAACATATGCACTATGTATGTTATATACATAACACACTCAAGATAGAAAGGCAAAATTTTCAATTAGACAATGGCAAACTAGACACTCGAAAGTGAGAAATTGTGGAGTAAAGGATGAAAACATCCAATGATGTATCCAATTTTATCAGATAATTTTAGCACAGATCTTGCACCTTAAACTAGCCTTGAGATTTGTCTTATCCATGCCACCAGCTCCAGTATTTAGCTGTTTTTTCCCCAAGGACAGTAGAAGAGTGGCTTGAATTGTTACACTGAAAGTATAAATATTTATACGTCTCAGCTTTGAGATGCTCAACATAGTGACACATTATTTTGAATACACACTATTCATCTGAGAGAAGAGTGTCTCTGAGGAATTTCCTAAAGTGTAAATCTAGAGCTGATGTACAAGAAAGTTTTATGACTCAATCAGAACTTGTTAAAGTCCATCTTAAAGCTACCAGCATCTTTTCGCTAACACCTAAGGGAAAGTATGGGCTTCCCTTGTGGCTCAGCTGGTAAAGAATCTGCCTGCAATGTGGGAGACCTGGGTTCGATCCCTGGGTTGGGAAGATCCCCTGGAGAAGGGAAAGGCTACCCACTCCAGAAACCTGACCTAGAGAATTCCATGGACTGTATAGGCCATGGGATCGCAAAGAGTAGGACACGACTGAGCGACTTTCATTTTCAAGGGAAAGTATGATTCTTGGCCCAATGCTGAGAGAGGGAAAAGTCTTATTGACAACTGGGTGAAAAGTTTAGTCAGTGTTTAGGGTACTGGTGAATTTCCTGCTCCTGTCTGCTATGCTTTTTGTCAGTTCTAAATTCAGTCCCTTATTCTTTGTCTGTAAGTGTTTAAATAAGTTCTCGGCCCTGTTGAGCATAAAACAGGAGTACATAAAATCAAATGCCTGTGGGTAGGCCAGCCCCTAACATGGGAGGGGCCCCAGTTTGCCAGGCACCACAGGGATGAACTATGCCTGTGGACACTCTAGCTCACATAACTAAGCTCTACCATGCACAGACCCCATTGCCTCAGCTATTGTTTAAGACTCACACATCCACAGTGCTGTCATACTTCTGGGCACAGTCCTGAGAAGAGGCCCAGGCACACCCTGAAAGCAGGCAGGGTCTGCTTGGTTACAGAGTCTGAGAGTTCTGATACCCACTGGGTGATCTTGAAGGGAAACAAGGACTATGGTTGAACAAGTCCCTTTGGCCCTACATGCTCCTCACTCCACGGGTGAATGAGTAAATCAGGAATGTACAGGAGACACTGGGGAGTAGTTGAGACTGTGGGGCCTTGCACATTTCATACTCAGTCAAGGGGGCAGCAATTGCCCAACTCTGATTGATTATTGGAAGCATCCCAGTTGGCACTAGTGGTAAAGAACCCACATGCCAATGCAGGAGGCATAAGCGATGCAGGTTCAATCTCCGCGTCTGGAAGATCCCCTGGAGAAGGGCATGGCAACCCACTCCAGTATTCTTGCCTGGAGAATCCCATGGACAGAGGAGCCAAGTATTTCAAGAGAAACTAGAAATCCAGCTTTCTGTAAAATCTCCCTATTTAAAAACATTGCCAATTAATTTTAATAATTATTTAACAAACTCTAGGCCAGCACTGTGCAGGAATCATTGATAGTTTTGCAGACCAGGAGCAGCTCCTGGCCAGCACTTGACTGTTCTTGTCAAAACTACCTCATCTGGAGGACATTATCAATGAAGCCTGCCTTCTCAAACAGACTGTCTCTCCCAGTCAGCACAGTGATGATTTAGTATGACTGGTGAGGACAAACAGAAGCTAAACCTAAAAGTTAATTATTTGATTTGAGTAGATATTAAGTGCCTGAATTTTGTATACTCATTTGGCTGTAAGCCAGAAGGATGGGTCAGGGATGCTGGAAATTAGGGAATATTTCTTTAAAAAATACACATGGTATTTAGTCACTTTCTGACATTTTACTGTATTATTCTAAAACAACGTTATTCATGCTCCATACCAGGAAGTGTTGTTGAAAAGAAGACAGGCTCATTTGGGTCTAGAGACAGCCAAGCAGAAAAATGATGTGGAATCAGTTCTATTCCTCAAAGCCAATCGTTGGAAGTCTTCTTAACTCCCTGGTTTTAAATGTTCTCATGGTGTTAAAGATAAAGAACATTGTTGAAGAGGATGAAAGAGACATCCAGAAGCAATAGAAATGTATTCTGTTAATGTATTTGACTCCTTCACTCACCCAGGGACCACTTGCATTGACTTAGACAACGATTGTCTTTCTTTCTCCCTTTAGAACCAGTGGCAGAGCCACTGTGAGTCATTTACTGCAAAGACAGATAATTTTTCTTTGTTGCTGCTGTACCGATGACTGCAGCTCTCAACCCCCTAAAATATGACAGCCAGAAAATGAGATCTTTCTTGTCACTGCCTATGACATTTAGTTACTGATTTGGTCCAATAACTCGGGGAGCTTTTCAATTTAATGTTGCAGCATAATAATTGTTTGTTTTTCTTCTTCCCGACTATCTCTAATCACTTTATTTCCAACTTGTGCAAGGACTGATAAAGGGCATGTGTGCTTCACCAAGACAATAACAGCTTGTCTTTGGATGATGTTTTCTAGTGGAGAGGGTTCATTTTAGAGGCAGTTTGAAATTCTGGTAGAAAAGAAGAAAAAGCTTTGACACTGACATTTTTTGTTGTTGTTCTTTTATCACTTCAGTACATTTCTTACAGGTGAATGGCATCTATTTGTTTTATTTTATTAAAACATGATTGAGTAAATATCAGAAAAATTCAAATTTACCAAGTGATAGTAAGCAGCAGCCTGGATCTTCTTCATTTTGTACTTACAGACAAGAAATGAATACATTTTTGTAAAGATCATTTGTAAAACTGAGTCTTTTAGTAAATGCAGTTCCATTTTCTTTAGGTATCAGTGTAACAAAACATCTCTTATAGTCAGTGTTCTTGCTCCCTGATTTTTGAACTGACTTTGATTTTTGAAATGAAATGATTTTTCATTTCAGAATGTAATTGCAGCTTAAGTAAGAAGCCCTCATTGGAACTTTGGCTAATTATTTTTAACTTGCCATATGAGACAACTTCCAGTATGCTAAATAGGAAACCATATCTAAAGACCCAAAAAGGAATAATTATTATCATTATTTTCTTCACAATTTTCTATATTAATGTCCCTCTATTCTATAAATATCTTTTGAGTATGGATGGATAGGGAGGCCTGGCATGCTGCAGTCCATGGGGTCACAAAGAGATGGACACGACTGAGCAACTAAACTGAATCAGATTGTAAGATGGAGATGAAATGGCCGTTTTTATAATTACAGCATTCCATATGCCTGCTTAAGTTTTTTTTTATCAGAATACCAGAACCTAGGTATTATTATAAAATAACAAAATTCTTTCTTGGATGATAGATCAACTTCCAATTTAAAACCTAGCTTCTCTTGGCTGCCAACTTTCTGTCATTTCTCCCTGTAAATATACTTGCTTCCTCATGGAAGCATTGGCTTGGTTTATCTGGTTGATATAAACTATATTTTGTAATAATACAGAATGTAAATGAACAAGGCTTCTAACACCTCCCTTAGAGATTCAAAGTTCATCATTCCTTAGCCTGATATCATTGTTAAATTTGATCCTAGAGTGAGCAAACTAAGTGTTTCCAACCTATACAAAGTGACTTATCACTTCAAGGCTAACAGGGTCTCACAAATAAAACCATGGCTGTTTAGTAAAATTGCAATAGGTCCCTTACATGGACATCCCCTGTTAGCCCCAGCTACAATCAGCATTTCTCAAAGCGTGGCCCTGAAACCTCATCTAGGCTCATCTGGGCTCAGTTGTTCCTATATCTACTGAAAAAATGCCTTGGGTGGACTTTGAAGATGCATATTTCATACTAGTTCTTGAAGTAAGTTTTATGTGTAGTGCAGTTTAGGATTCTATCTGCTGTCTTTTATGATCTATCTTAAGATCAATTATTGTCATGAAACTAAGAAGCCCTATATTTCAAACTAGGTGTTGTCTTGGGGAATTGTACTTTTACCAAGGAGAATTTATAAACAAGCAACAGCACAGGGGGACTTGAGGAGGGGTTTTACTTGCATTTGCTGAGAAGGGTGGTAAGGGACAAGACCTAGGGGCCTCCATAACCAGGTTCGTAACCTTTTAAATACTCATCACATCCAGAGACTGGGAGAATAAAAGCCAGCCAACCAATCTCGTAACAACGCAGGTGTCTGAAACAGTGCCCAGTGCACAGGAGATGCTCGTTCATTCAGACTCTGACTAAATAACCAGGTTCCTGTGTATGGTGTGTGTTCCAGGGGAGCCCTGCCCAGAGAATGGGAGGAGTCCAGGCTCCGTGTCGACCCACCATAGTTCTCCTCGCAGTGATTACGCAACCTACACCAACACCTACAGCAACAGCAACCATGCCGTCCCCACCAGCAACGCCTCTCCCCCTGAAGGCTTCGCCTCCCACAGCCTGCAGACCAGCGACGTGGTCATTCACCGCAAAGAGAACGAGGGTTTCGGCTTTGTCATCATCAGCTCCCTGAACAGGCCAGAGTCTGGATCCACTATAAGTAAGTGACCACTCTGCCTGCTTTTGAATAAGAGGTCATCTTTTCACTGTCTGGTAGTGGGGATCTCAGACAAGCAGACCAGAGAACTGTTGTGTTCATAAATAAATGTGCAGCCTGAAAGTCACAGGCTATGGACACAACTAACGCATCTTTAACACCTGACCAGTCAAACATTGCTGACTTTGGCTTAGAAAGAATGCAAGACTACCACTGATGTCCCCCAAAACCCACAACCCCCATGAAAGCTCTTCATTCATTTTATACTGGGAAGAAAATAAAGCAGGGTGATGTAGGAGTCTTGATGTGAGGAAAGGGGCACTCCTGTTCCATAGAATGAGCAATGTGAAATCAAGACATAGAGGTTGGCAGCAGCCAGGCCGTGCAGGGCCTCACACACCCTTGGGAAGGAGTGTAGATTATAGTCTAAATCCTTGGGAGCCATTGGAAGGCTTTAAATGGTAGACAGATATCTAACTTAATATTTTTAAAAGATGAATCCAGCTACTTATTAAAAATGAAATCAGAGGAAAGAGAGCTGGAGTGGAAGTGTGCGACACAGTGAAGAGGCCTTTAAAAGAGTCCTGTGGATTGTGCTGATATTCTGTAATGGATAAAATATCAAATCACCATGCTGTGAACCTGGAACTAATGTATTATTGTAGATCAACTATAGTAAAAAAAAATAAAGAAATAAATTTTACAATAAGTAAATGACTTAATAAGACAGCCCTGGAGGTCCAGAGGTTCTAGTGCCTTCCCTTAGGGTAGAAGTTGTGGAATGGGGGAAGTGGATGATTTCACCTTCAGAGGTTCCTCCAAATCTCTGGTTCCAAGAGTCTGTGCAACAGGTAACAGCCAGAGGTTATATTTCTCTTCTGATCAAATATCTTTGCAGATTCTCAGCTTCTGCAGTGGTTTTCCTTTCAGCCACACTATTTCAAAAGTCACTTGTCATCCAGCAAGCAACAGGACAGAAGTGATAGGAAAACTTGTTCAATTTTTATGTTGAAGTGATTTAGCCCAAAATGGTGTGAATAGAAACACCATAATAGAGAGCAATAAGAGAAAAAAAAAATAAACAATTGAGCCATGTTGTGCTCCTAAACTTCGTATGAATTGTGGTTGTTCCTAGCACTTGGCAGGGGGTGCAGATGTCAAACAATGCTCAAGAAATCAAATTGTTGAGCATGAATACGAACTTTTTATGATAAAGTTAATATTAGCAAAATACTACCAGGACTAAAAGCAGAGACTTGCCCTGTTTAGCTTTAGCTTTGACAAATTCAAGAGTGAAAACTATAGAAGCATTAAACCTTGTTGAATATATACAACTCATCACACTGAGTTGTAAGCAATATTCAGAAGCTGTAACCATATTCAGAAGCTGGATTGCATATATCTGAAAGTACAATTTCACTTATCTTTTTCTTCATGATAAGCCAAAGAAATAAATCCAGTCTTTAAGCGTAGAGTAAAAGCAGGATTCTGTCAGTGTGGTGGATTCACCAAGATTAAAAGGACACAAGACTAAAGATTTTCATGAATTATATAAATAGTCTTCCAATAATTTACACTTGGGGAAAACATTCACAGAGAGCTTTTGTAGCTATTCCAGTCATTCAAATTGTTTGTTGGGACAGGATACCTAAAGGACTGGAATAAAACAAAGTATACTGCCACAATGAGAGTCTTAAGTATGTACTTAAGGTCTCATTTTTATTTGAAGTGTGACAGCATAATTGCTAAATGTATAGGAGGATGTATGTACCTACACACATGCACTTATTACATAAAGAAGCCACAGATGATTTTTCTCTTGCAGAGAAGATCCATGCATGGACAGATTTGGAGAACACCAGGTACCAATGCTTACAATTAAATGTGGATTTTTTTTTTCTGCCAAGTGACATTAGACTGACCTCAAAAGAGTAATTCTACTCCTTTTTGAAATGGTATTATTTTATATCACCCTGGAGAGTGGAAATAGATTCTAGAGTTCATGATACTTCTTAGCTTCTTTTTTTCACATATTTATTTCTTTTCAGTTTAAGAAAATTGAAACACACGCTGTCCCTATGTTCCATGGGAAGAGTAGCTATTACACTGATACCACATAGTGTTTACGGCCTATAATTTGCAGCATGCAGCTAAAAGGTTCCTAGACCTAATGCTGTTTCATAGTTAACTTTCATAATAATTTTCAACTCTAATTTTGGAGAGAAAGGCTAAGCACCTCCTTCTTATGCCACACAGCCACTGTCAGAAGATCAAGGCTTCCTGGGCTCTGGGAGACTGGGAGAACCTGATGCTATCAGGAGTCACAGTCATTCCCAGAGCTGTGTCATGTTTCTCTTAGTTTCTTATCTGAGCACAAGATCTTGAACACATTTGTAGTTTATTTTTAAGGCTACTGAAACGCTTTCCTTAGTGGACAGGTGCTGTTGTTTATGCCTTTGATAGGTGTACCATCACATTTAGGCGAGGAAGTGGTGTGGCTATAATCATACTGCCTGCATCTGAAACCTGGCTTCTCATTTACTAGCTGTGTGACCTTGAAGAAGTTTCACAACCTTTTTGGACTTTATAGTTTCCTTGAATGAAAAGAGAAGGTAATTCTAATACCTATGTCATCAGGTTGCTATGAGGGTTAAGTGAATTAGTACATATGCTGCTGCTGCTGCTGCTAAGTCGCTTCAGTCGTGTCCAACTCTGTGTGACCCCATAGACAGCAGCCCACCAGGCTCCCCCATCCCTAGGATTCTCCAGGCAAGAACACTGGAGTGGATTGCCATTTCCTTCTCCAATGCATGAAAGTGAAAAATGAAAGTGAAGTTGCTCAGTCATGTCTGACTCAGCGACCCCATGGGCTGCAGCCCACCAGGCTCCTCCGTCCATGGGATTTTCCAGGCAAGAGTACTAGAGTGGGTTGCCACTGCCTTCTCCGATTAATACATACAAGTGCTTAGAAAAACTCTGGCTCAGAGTAAGCACTAAGTATGCCCTTGTTGCTGCCTCGACCACCTTGCCTGCTAGGAATCATCACTGCATTCCATCGGCTCACTCTTCTCAGAATGCAGAGTTCACGCTGGCTGTCAGTTCAGTCTGCCATTTGTCAGTGCCCCCCACTCTCCCAAAGCAGCTAAATCTGAGCCCCAGATGAGCATCTCTGAGGGCCAGCACCCCCTCTCCCATGCTGACCTTCTGGGTGCAGAGTCTTCCCGATCCCTTGGGCCAGCAGTGAGGGCAGGAAGAGCAGCAGTGTCGATGGCCACAGCAGACCAGCAGACCTTGCTGAAGCTTCAGGCAGGAAGTCTCCCCAGACTTCACTAACCAATGGACTAAAAAAGGCATGGCAGACATCAAAATTCAGACTCAAGGCTGGCTTTTAGAATATCCTGCAAACCTGATGCCTCTATTAACTATATCAGAGAAGAGCAGAGATATGGAGACCCCATGTAAGCTTCCCTGCCCTCCAGACAAAGAAAGCATTCCCTTCCCCAGCTTCTTCAGCCCAGGCAGCAACTTTGTCAGGGAGGCCAGATGTTTAACCAACTGGGAACTTTGAAAACAGGCAAGCTTCCTGAACATTTCTGTCCTATTATCCAAAATATTGTTTTTGTTTTTCAGACCTTAGAATTGAACTCGAGGGAAAACAAAGCGGTTTGCAAACCAGAACCTAGGGTAATAGTGAACTATAACAGGCATTTGCACTTAAAAGTGTTTGAAAGGATTCAAAAAAATTTTTATATAGAAAGCTGTTCATGGCAATATTATTGATAAACATTGAAAGTTGGAAGTAATGTTAGAAGTTTCTCCAGAACTGGAAACGTTGGTATATTTGGAAAGTTCAAGGTATTTGCTGCCCATGACTGACTCTCCTGTCATGCTTGCTGAGGTTTTGTACCCAGGATAAAGCAGGCTTAGGTAGGCTTCTGACTCAGAGTAGATCAGATGCCTGCTCTATAAAAATGCCCCAGTGGCCACGTGCAATGGGGTTGACAGGTCAGTCTTTGGGCCTCCCCAGTGGAAGGTCTGAGTCTGACATCCTGATTTTATTACAGAGCTATAACCTGTTATCACAGATGCTTCCTGCTGTGACCCCAAAACCTGTTTTCCCACCAGAGATTCCCAAGCAGGGCTTTGACACAACTGATGAAATAAAGTGATGCTTAGTGTCCTTCTCTTATAAAACCTGTGAGGAAGGTTATGTTGAAATGTATGGAGTCAACGTGCCTGGGCAGCTCAGACTTCGGTGGTGGAAGCTGGCAGCCTTTTGAGGGAATTCATAAACTTAGGTGCAAACAAACTGAAGGTCAAGCATGCTCAGGACAGCAACCGTAACCCAACCCAAGCAGCACCAGTAGAGGAGCAAGCACTTCAGCCTTTCTTTCCCTTATTCACATTGTCCTAATGTCATCAACTGGTTTCCGTGTCTTTACTGGAAATGCCTCACTGGTCAACACGATGCTGTCTCTTCATCTTTCAGCTCTGGGCAGGAGTCGAAAATCTTTTTTCCCACACGTGCACTTTCTCTGGCACAGGTGGGGAGTACAGGCTAGGTCATTGTTGACTTTCCCTGATGCCCACTGCAATCTGATATTCTAGGAAAAAGCTTGGTAGAATGCCCTGATGACTCACAGAGTTCTTAATGATATCCATAGGCCCTGGTGTTGAAAAGTTATTCTAGAGATTCAGAAGCTTATCTAGTGGCTCTTTTGTGACATTTTAAGTGTAAATTTACCAAAAAGGATGAAATAAAACTGAACAGTTGGTAAAGAAATGTTTTTTCCACCTAAATTCATCCCACCAACCATGCAGCCACTGAATAGTCATTTGAGTTTAGGAGAGGTACAAATTAAAACCTAAAACAAGACTTCTGTAGTTTTTCCCTAACACAGAGAGATTCAGAATAAATGAAAAGTGCATTTGACAACAAGTCTGAGCCTCTCTCCAGCTCATCCACT
Organism: Okapia johnstoni; assembly: GCA_024291935.2. Taxonomy (NCBI): domain Eukaryota; kingdom Metazoa; phylum Chordata; class Mammalia; order Artiodactyla; family Giraffidae; genus Okapia; species Okapia johnstoni. Next base: position 70,309,204 of record CM044312.1, on the reverse strand, counting down.
GACTGTTATGTCCCTTGAGTGAGTCACTTGGTTTTCCTGTGCCCATTCCTTGTGTACGTGATCAGGAAAGATGGTCTTAATAGCCTCTTTCAGCTCTAAATTATATTATGCCATGAATCATCATGGAAATAAGGTATTTGATTGGGTTTGTCTGTAAGTGAAAAGCCTTGGATAAGTTTGAGGCCTGGCTTATATTTTTCGTTGCCTTAAGTTATCACTTTAAACTTATGTTAGTTTCATTTTTGTTATATTTTTAGGGTGCTCCTCACACTTTCATTTCTTTTGTTCATCTTATCCTTTGTCAGGAAATGATCTGAAACATACCTTAAACATTAAGCTCTTAAACATACCTAACTAGCTCCCCTTTTAAGGCATTTTAAGGCCAGATTTTCCTCCTTCTTTCACTTATAAAATGATGCATTTATATATATTGCACTGAGGTAAAATGAATGGGGCTGATGGAGGCAAAAGACAACCACACCACAGGGCTCTGCCCCTCACCTCAGCCAGCCATCCTTGGGAAACAGTGGCTCTTGGCATACCTGGAACCTTCAGGGGAACACTCATTTTAATGTCCCATAGTCACAAAGGTCTGCCCTAAAGTGAAGCCTCTGAGGGACTTCCCAGGTGGCATAGTGGTAAAGAATCCCCCTGCCAATACAGGAGATGTAAGAGACGCCGCTTCAATCCCTTGGTCAGAAAGATCCCCTGGAGGAGGCCAGGCAACCCACTCCAATAGTCTTGCCTGGAGAATCCCATGAACAGAGAAGTCTGGTGGGCTACAGTCCATAAGGTCGCAAAGAGTCGGAACAGATAGGGGGTACTTTGTTAATGAGGACTGTGAAGTGAATACATAATTTGAAGTCATACTTTTTTAGCATGGACTTAGCACGGACACACAAACATCAGCAATCAGTAAGCGGCCCATCTTACATTTTATTGCTTTGGGTTGTAGCAGAGGGCTTTCCTCCAAACTCTATACCAAGGTTTGTTCAGTGATCACCTTAAAAATAGAGGCAATTGGTGCTACTCATGCTGCTGCTGGGACCCTGGCCTTTTCTAAACCAACAATACCACAGAAGTCATTGCTGGAAGGTTTCTGAAGTTATACCCATGCAGTAGAGTTAGAAAGCGAATCCTGTTGGTTTCTCTATTTGTCATTGGTTTACAAAAGTAAGTTCCCTTTCAGAGTTCTTAGCCAGCTTTCTAAACTAAAATATTTCCTTAATCCTTGAATAAATCTCTACTTTGAATTCCTTTAATGACATAGTGGCTTTTGCTCTGAGTTTTATGCTGAAAGTAGTTGCCTCAGGAGGTACGATGGTGTCACCCACACTGTTAATGTGGTGCTTTTGTGACAGAAGAAATATGGTGGAGCAGAGGACTATATATAAAATACTAGTTTTCCCCCAAATATCCGCTTCTAAATATAACTCATGAAACCATATGATAAGCAGATGTCTTCATAATCTTCTAGAAAATCTACATGTTAATACATAAAAAAGATAATAAGGTGTTCAGGCTACACTGATGTACATATGTTTTAAGGCAAACTGACCTTTTCACATTTATATGTGTGACTTAATTTCTGCTTTAGGAAGTAGCCAGGGGCTAGGGTCTGAGTGGAGTGCAGTTTTTAATGAAGCAAAGTTCATCCAGAAAGGTGGCACTTTCTGTGTATAATCCAATCTTCCCATAATGAGTCCTTGATCATAATACCCCTGATAAAAAAGATCTACAGAGTAAATGTCAAACACACCTCTCTTACATGCAAGACCCTAAGTAATGTAAGCACAGCCACTTTTTACCAGTAGCTCCTCACAGTCCCGCTCCGTCAAAGCTGGTTTAGTTACCCCTGAAAGACAACTTTTGCTTTCCTGCCCCATATTCCATGTTTTGGCTGCTGCCATTTGAAATACCTTCTTTTATCCACTAATAAATGTTATCAAGCTTTTCCCCAGGTACTGTACTAAGAATCTTCCACTGTATTTAATTTTCACAGCAATCCTATGAGGTAGAAAAGCGAAAGTTGTTCAGTTGTGTCCAACTCTGCAACCCCATGGACTATACAGTCCATGGAATTCTCCAGGCCAGAATACTGGAGTGGGTAGCCTTTCCCTTCTCCAGGGGATCTTCCCAACCCAGGAATCGAACCCAGGTCTCTTGCATTGCAGGCAGATTCTTTACCAGCTGAGCCACAAGGGAAGCCCATGAGGTAGAGACTACTGCCCAAACAGTAAACATCTCTTACAAGCAGCTCAAAAATCTCTTTTTAATTTCTGAGTGAGAGTCTGTCTGAAGCCTCACCCTTCTTTCTTAAGTGTTTTCTGCAGTTCTTACATGAAATTCTTCTTCATTTTGTTTTTTGGGCTTTTTTTGTCTTCAGACCTCTTGATTGTTGACTGCTCTGTGATTTCCTTTCTCTTATCATGACTTATTCCTCTCACTATTATTTTACTTTTCATATGTTTTGCTAACCCTAAATGGAATTTTGTAAGGGCAAGAAATTATGACATTTCTTTAAATCCCTCACAGTTCCTGGTAGTATGCTCTTCAAGGATTTGTCACTAATTTATGTTGGTGGGATAGGGTTGGATTGGACCCTCATACAGTGATCCAGCCCTGCCCTCATCAAAGTGTGAATGTTCTCTGCTCCAGCTCTCTATATACCTAAACCTAGCTGTTCTGTCCCTTAAAGGCAGCAAGACATATCTCTGAGAATGAGCATAGAACTCAGGGGAGGAAATGTTTGCAAGCTGGTCCTTGTGCAGCCTGAGAAATTATACCATAAGAGAGTGGGACTATAACAAGGTCCCAGATTCTATATAGATTTCCCATCAGTTGTGCTTAGCCTAAGTAAATGATTCCACAGCAGCTCAGGGCCTGGTGAAGTCTTAGGTGAGAGAGCCCTCTAAGAAATCAGGCCCTGGTGAACCAGGGGAGTGCCCCAGGAAGCCCTCTAATCATGAGTATCTGGGTCACCAAACCCTTGTGCTCTGAAGGGCCAGGCTGCAGGCCTGCTCCCTGATCCCCATCGTCCTGGCACTGACTGTTCCTGGAATGGCCATCCATCTGTCTGAACACCATCTTAGTGGTAATGATACCATCCTAAGCAGGAAGATTTGAATGGCAGCCCAAAATCCTTAGAAAAAAGTATGACTTCAAATTATTTATTCACTTCACAGTCCTCGTTAACAAAGTACCCCCTATCTGTTCCAAGTGAACGACCTCTGAATCACATTATTCTTCATAGGATCATACCCAACTAAAACCAGGTGACTAGAACCTATTGATTAAATTCAATTTTTTTTTGTTCTGCACATGACTAGTTTTGTTCCCAAATTAAAACTCAGCTGCCTAGGTCTTAACAGTAAATAGACAGGCAAGCAACAACTAAAATAGAAAAGATTTTGCATCAAGCCCTTAAGTCCTCTGATAGACAAACATCCACACATGTATTGACTAAAATGCAAAAACAAATGTAAGCATTTTATTTTCTTAGCACTAAAAAATTTAAAGATCATTAAACTGTAAAATAATAATAATAACTCCAGAGAGACACACCATCATTCTTATTTATTTTCAAGAGGAACAACGCAACCTATCGAAAAAACAAAAATCTGTGAGTGCTCATGTTGCATTTTTTTTTAAAAAAATTCTTCACCATTTTTCTTATCTGAATGGATCTCATAAATCATAATTTTTCCCCACTAGGAATTGTTTTTCAGGAGGGTTTTATTGTTACGTTCAAAGACTCTCCAGGAAGCAGCAGAAGGTGGATGTCTTCTTAGTTTCAACTATTCGGTTGTCTTAAAACTCGGAGGTGGGCAATGGGTCATTGTTTCCTCTGGGCTTATGTCCTGCAGGTCCTTGTTATTCACTGGATGGTACAAGGAGATCACAGCTGTGAAAAGAGCCCAGACTAGGTATACAGGAGCCGCCTCTACCAGCAGAAGATGCCCATGAGGTTCAAACAAATTCTGAGCCTATAGTTCACTTTTGCAAAAGGCATATTGTCTTTATAATCCATTCAGGGCCTCATGTTGGATTAAATTCTCTGATTTTGTTTTTCTTCTTTTTTCCCAACAATCAACCACATAAGAAAAGCTGATTCCACAAAGACAACTATTTTAAAAGCATGTTGTTAAGTGAACATAGTACTGTTATTTAATCCCCATTTTCTAGCTATATTGAAAGAGTGTCACTAGGGAATATTTTCCCACTTGGGCTGGAATAAATAGCATTTCTCTTTGTGCCCCCGCTTTCACCAAGGACTCAGAGAGTGCCTCTACCCAAATCCTGCCTGCCATACCAAATCCTGGTAAGAGTTCTCTTTGTTTGTTCGCTTGACCACCAATAATTTTGACATTTATGCTGGATTTTTTCCCAAACAAACCATTGGCACTCTTTGGTTAGAATGATTCCTAAAGATTAATCAGTCAGCCTCCTCTGGGTTGATGATCTCTTGGCATTCCAAATGTGTACACTGTGCCAAAGAAAATTAACTAAATAGTGGGGCCTGCTACTGGTATATTCATTTCCCAGTCTGATCTCTTCCAGATCCTCTTTCTCTAAGCCAGACAACAGTTTGCTCCACAATCATGCCCAGATGTTGGGCACCTGATGAGCCCATCTGCTTTCTCAAGGCTGAGGTGCCCAAAACCTTCTGTTCGGAGACTGTTCACAATATAGATACGTTTTTATGGACTCATCATAGAGGAGGGTCTCCCAGTAAACGAGCACATAGTTTAGAGGGTGTTCTGACAGAGAACAGTTGAAACAACATGAGGTAGAAGAATATTTCCACTTAGAAGTCTTCATTCAAATGTGTTTTAGACTTGCTAGATGAACAGCAAGATGAAACATAGCTTAAATTCCTGTAGGCATTTGATAAAATTCAAATACAATGAAACCTTTATTGTATTGTTTGCCAGGTGTCTCGGCCTGTGCAGACTTCTATAATAGAATGCAACACACTGGTAGCTTGTAAACACCAGTTTATAGAAATGTATTCCTCGCAGTTCTGGAGGCTGGGAAGTCCACGATCCTGGCACTGACAGATTCAGAGACTGGTGAGAGCTGGCTTCATAGACAGTGTCTTCTCACTGCCCCTCACGTGGTGGAAGGGATAAGGAAGTGCTGTGTGGTTCCTTTCATAAGGGCACTAATCCCATTCATGAGGGCTCCAATCTCATGACCTAATCACCTCCCAGGGCCCCATCTCCAAATAATTGTCACCTTGGGGATTAGGTTTCAACATATGAATTTAGAGAGGACACAAACATCCAGCTGCTAGTATAAAGTTAGTCACTGATAGTGATGCTTCCTGGGGCCTAGTGGTTAAGAGAAGGCTGACAGGTATACTTTAAGCTCCAATCAGTGAATATACTCACAAGCTTTAAAGCAGGCCTCCTAGTACCTAAGTTCATATCCTAGCTGAGTTTATACACAACTGCATCTTCCATACTTGAGAGACTAATGCAAGCTATTACCCAAACATGTTTTCTAAATAAAATACCTTAAATACATCAGGACCTCCCTACTGCCACTGCCAAGGCTTAGAGGAGGCCCTAGATTAGCACTTTGCAGTAGAACTTTATGCAATGATGCCAGTGTTCTGTCCTGCACTAAACAATCCTGTAACCACTAGCCATGCTCACGTGGTTATGGAGCACTGGAAATGAGGCTACTGTGGATGAGGAATTAGATTTTTAATTATCTTTCAATTAATCAAAATGGCCGTTTGTCACGAGTAGCTACCATGTTGGGCTGCACAGCTCTGAGCATTGCAGTGGCCTTTATATGTCCTCCCTGCCTCCAGCCTTCTTCCCACCCTCCTACCCTTAGTCCAACCTTCATACTTCCACTCTGGTACTTCTAAAACAACAAGTCTGATGATATTATGTCTCTCCTACATCATCAGTGACTTCTTATTTGGCCTTCAAATAAATGCCAAACCCTTGGCCACAGCCACTAAGGCCTTCCATGATCTATCCCCTCTCACCTTCTTCCTGGGGCTCAACTGTTTATGCTGGTGGCAGCCCTGTACCCACACTGCAGACTCACAGATCTGTGCCTTTGCGAGTCACACACCTGGGACTGTGATGCTCTCCCCACCCTTGCCCACCTGGAAGAGTCCTGTTCACCTTTCAGATGCACACTAGGCAGCATTTCCTCCTCCTCTACTGTCCTCTTCCCACCTCCTTTCTCCTGCTCCTTCGACAGTACTTCTTTTAACTACTCTCTGTTTATTTCCACCCAAAACCCTTTCTTTATCGCTCCCTGATTTTTTTACTTTTCTCTCATTTTAAGGTTTAATTATAGATAGTAAATTGTACCCTTTTTAGTCTATAGTCTGTGAATTTTGGCAAATTCTGTGTCTGGTTTTGTAACTATGACCACAAGGAAGTCAAGCCCTCCTCCTGCTCCCAGCCCAGGCAGCCATGGATTTGTTTTCTGTTCTGTAATTTTGCCTTTTCCCATGTAAATGGAATCACTCAGTATGTAGCCACTTAGCAGACTGCATTTTAGATACATTCAGATTGTTTCATGTGTCAATATCAGATCCTTTTAAATTGCTGAATAGTATTCCTTTGCGTGAATGTACCATAGCCTGCTTATCCATTCCCAGTTGAAAGATATTCTGGTTGTTTCTTGTTTTGGGTGATTATGAATAAAGCAACTACATACCTTTTCATATAGGTTTTGTGTGAAAATAGGTTTTTGTTTTACTTGGGTAAATATCCAGGGGTGGAATTGCTGGTTCATGTGGTACCACTTTCCAGCGTGACTGTTCTATTTTGTACTTCCCTGGATGAGGGCTCCAGATGAGCCACATCCTTGCCAGTACTTGCTGTTTCCAGGCTTCGTTGATTTTTTTTTTTTTTTTTTTTTTAGCTATTCCAATAGGTTTTTAGTGCTTTCAAATTACATTTCTTCTCTAAAACTAATGATATCGAGGATCTTTTCATGCACATTTTTGCCATCCTTATACTATCTGTTTTATTTTCGGTCTCTTCCCTGTAGACTGTAATTGGTATTTAACTTTGGACAAGGGAACGCATTTTGAGGTTCTTCAGCCTTTGTTTTTTCATTTCTCAATCATTTCTCATGGTAGAGTAATAAAAATCATCCTATGATGATGATCTCAAGTGAAGTGATCATGAAGATATATGTCTGCTTAGTAAAAATGAAAATACATACAATTGCTATACTATAAAGTACAAGGGATTAGATAAAATACATATAAGCTGAAATTCAAATGAAGTTAAAATGTGTAATAGTTGGGTAAGAAAGATAAGGATAAGAAAGAAAAATTATATGCAGTAATGGTCTCATGTTTCAAATAAGGAAACTGACATGATTTATTTGGCTGTTCAGAGGTCACACTGAAAGTTGTTTTCAAATTAATATATGATCAAGATCTTATAGCTCTGAACCCTTTGCTTGAGGGTCTATTCATGTTTTATCCAGTCATGCAAAATTGCAGTATTTCAAGTTAAAACATGATATGCCTTGTTAGTGAAACTTTGGCTTCTGTGAGAAACTAAGCAGCCAATAAATATTCATGTAATCTTCTGGATAACATATTGAAAAGGACAGCTGGCTCAGGAGGGATCATTTGCCTGGGTTAGTATCTGTTTCCGTTTACATTAAGAAAATATTGCAAGAAGTTATTATCTACCTGAGGGCTTAGGGGAATACAATGAAAAGCTGATATTGCACCTGATTGCTTTTGACATTTACCTATTGTTAACAGGGAAACTGTGTGAAGATAGCCAAGTGACTTTTTACAAAACACAATTTCAGAAGCTATAAAAGGAAAATGGAGATGGCAGAGATAGAATACACTGCATCTGTAAAAATGAGAAACATGACTTGTCAGCAACACCTGCTTGTAACTATCAACCATTTCTATTGGGCATGCTGAGAAATTACTGAAAGCCAAGTACATTGATGGGTGTGAATTCTCAAAGGCAGTTGAGACATATAGAGGAAAGAAAGTGTGGTTTCATTGAACATTTTTAACACAATACCTGGGGTCGATGAAATGTAATTTTATGACATGTTCTGAACTCTTGAAAAGAAATCAGTTATCTTTTATATTTTATCTGTCAGGGCTACAGGAAACAGCAGGTCTTTTAAAGTTTGGGCCCATAAAATATTGATATTTTTTTCCCCAAATAGATTCTAAATCTTTAACTGGCATACCAACATACTGATTGCAAAAAATAAAATAAAATTTACAGAAGAGATTTTCAATTTCTAATTAATGATGTCATTAATGTTTATCTTTTCCCGTTTCTTAGACACCAATAAAATGGTGGTAAATGAAGAAAGGGATGGCTATGAATGGGGAAGATATTTTAAATACAAAAATATGGCAACTCATTTTGTAAGACAAAGGAAACCAAAAAAGAGAAATGAATAGCACTGATCTGCCCATTTTCTTTTAGAAACTCAGACCAGCTCAGAACTTTGAAAACTTTGGGAAGAATGGAAGACAACAACCATGGCCACCAGACATGAAATTTGTATTTTTAAAACAGAAAAGCAAGCAAATTAATGAAAGAATAAAAGAAAAAAATGGAACAATAGCAAACTTCAAACCTCACTCACTTACATATATAGATAGAGAATATTACCATCATAAAATAAGTACCGAATGCTATAAAAAAAAGAATTATATGATTAAAGAAAGAATGCTTAGGAATTGGAAATATCTTGACTAAACTTAAAAATTCAACAGAAGGATTGAAAGTTAGAGTAAAGGAAATCTCACAGGCAATAGGACAAAAAGAAACAGCATGAAAGAGATGATAAAATTAACAGATCAATCCAGGAAGTCAATATCTAACTATTAAGAGTTTCAGAAAGAGAGAGCAGAGGAACAGAATGGAAGTTACCAAAGGTATATTATAATAAAAGTTCCCTAAAGTAACTCTAAAAGAAATGTCTCCATACTGAAATGAACCAAAATACATCACTGCAAAACTTTAGAACACAAAATGTACAAGGACAATCATAAACATTTCTGAAAGGAAACAGAAAAATAAGTAGGTTATATACAAGGGAAAAAAATCCTAAGGAGTTCAGACATCTCAGTAGCAACACTGGATGTTAGAAGACAGTAGAGCAATGCCAGCAAATTTCTAAGGAAAAGGAATTTTTCAACCTCAAATTTCATACAACCTAGAATTCAAAGCCAGATTTCTATTTCAAATGAGAAAGTAAAACTGAAGATGTTTTCAAACATTAAATACTGAACCATTACTTTCTCCTGTGCATAGTTTCTATAGGAAGACACTATAGGATGTGCTTTAGCAAAAGGAAAGAGTGCATCAAAAAAAGACTCAGGATTTACTGACCGTGCATTCCACCTTGGAGAACAAAAGGAATTCACCTGGGTTTTGTTTTGTTTTGTTTGACAAAATAAATTCAAACTTTATTTTTTTTTTTAATTTTTATTGAAATATAAAATATTGTGTTAGTTTCTGCTGTATAGCAAGATGAATCAGTTATACATATGTCCCCTCTCTTTTAGACTTCCTTCCCATTTAGGTCATCACAGAGAACTGAGTGGAGTTACCTGTGCTATACAGTAGGTTCTCATCAGTTATCTCTTTTATACCTAGTAGTATATATGTATCAATCCCAATCTCCCAATTCATCCCACCACCTCTCTCCACCTTGGTATCTGTAAGTTTGTTCTCTACATCTGTTGTCTCTATTTCAGCTTTGCAAGTAAGTTCACCTGTACCATTTTTTTAGATTCCACATGCAAGCAATATTATTTCTCTTTCTGACATACTTATTCTGTATGATAGTCTCTAGGTCTATCTACATCTCTGTAAATGACACAACTGTGTTTCTTTTATGGCTGAGTAATATTCCATTGTATATATGTAACACATCTTGTTTATCCATTTCTTTGTTGATAGTTTGGTTGCCTCCATATCCTCGCTATTGTAAATAGTGCTGCAGTGAACTTTGGGGTACATGTTTCTTTATAAATTATGGTTTTCTTCAGGTATATACCCAGGAGTGAGACATCTGGGTCACATAGTAGCTCTATTTTTAGTTTTTACTCCATTACGGGAAAATCTTGGGCCACTGATTTAACTCAGTGATGGAAATATGTATCCCTTTCAGAATTTTTGGAGGGAAATGCAAGAAATGTTGAGTCGAGTTGATATTTGACTTAGAAGGACACATTTTCTGTATCAATTTCAGACCAAAACAGGTAATAAAAAGAATGTCCCAGCTGCCTGGAAATTAGCAAGGGAAAAAAGGACTTCTTGGGATATACAGTAAAGTGAAATGTATTTCTACAATCATATCTAGAAATGGAAGTGTTTCCCCATCTTCTCCCTCTCCAGCTTCACCTACCCACATACATGCTTTTCTGGCCACCTGCAGATTTGAGGGGCATGACTATTCTGAAGTTTCTTTAGCTCCTGCCACTCTCATGTCTAGATGTTTTGTCAGATGATGAGGGATATAAATAGTGTGCAAAGAATACACAAACTCCTTCAAATGTGGTGTGTTAGTCACTTAGTCGTGTCCAACTCTTTGCGACCCCATGGACTATAGCCTACCAGGCTCCTCTGCCCATGAGAACCCGGGTCTCCTGCATTAAAGGCAGATTGTTTACTGTCTGAGCCACCAGGGAAGCCCTAAAATGTCGTGGTAACAGTAAAAATCTATTTAAAGAAAGAGAAAGAAGGGTATATGTTTAGTAGATGCTCAGTAATGAGTGACTTATATGAATATTTAATGAAATAAGAGAATTAAGGTAATTTTTAGGCCTCTTGAATCAACACGTAAAGAATCAAAGATCTTTAGGAATATAAATAGCAGCAATTATTTGGACTATCTCTTCTAATAATGTGCATGGGAATGAGAAATGCAGCCACCACTGGAGAAAGAAATTGTTTTTGCTCCTTCCTCCACCATCCTTTGTGATAATTTTTCTTGATAACATACCATATTCGCGTTTACACCTTCCATTGCAAACACTGAAATGATACGTAGTGGTATGAAGACAAAATATACTGTGAATATAGTCACGTTATTGTTGTTATTGTTTAGTAGCCAAACCATGTCCGACTCTTCACAACCACATGGACTGCGGCACCCCAGGCTTCCCTGTCCCGCACCAACTCCTGGAGTTTGCCTAAGTTCATGTCTATTTAATAGGTGATGCCATCCAACCAACTCATTCTCTGTTGCCTTCTCCTTCTGTCTTCTATCTCTCCCAGCATCAGGGTCTTTTCCAATGAGTGACCTTTTCGCATCAGGTGGCCAAAGTATTAGAGCTTCAGCTTCAGCATCACTCCTTCTAATGAGTATTCAGGGTTGATTTCCTTTAAGATTGATTGGTTTGATCTCTTTGCTTTCCAAGGGACTCTCAAGAGTCTTCTCCAGCACCACAATTCAAAAGCATCAGTTCTTCAGTGCTCTGCCTTCTTTTCTGTCCAACTCTCACATCTGTACCTGACTACTGGAAAGACCATAGCCTTGACTAGCAAAGTGATATCTTTGCTTTTCAACACACCTAGGTTTGTCATAGCTTTCCTGCCAAGAAACAATTGTCTTCTAATTTCATGGCTGCAGTCACCATCTGCAGTGATTTTAGAACCCAAGAAGAGGAATCTGTTACTGCTTCCTCCTTTTCCACTTCTTTTTGCCATGAGTGATGGGACTGGATGCCATTATCTTAGTTTTTTTAATACTAAGTTTTAAGCCAGCTTTTTCACTTTCCTCCTTCACCCTCATCAAGAGGCTCTTTAGTTCCTCTTCGCTTTCTGCCATTAAGGTGGTATCATCCACATATCTGAGGTTGTCGATGTTTCTCCTGGCAATCTTGAGGCCAGCTGGTTACTCATCCAGCCTGGCATTTCTCGTGATGTGCCCTGTGTATATGTTAAATAAATAGGGTGACAATAAACAGCCTTGTTTTACTCCTTTATCAATCCTGAACAATTCAGTTGTTTCATTCAGGGTTCTAACTGTTGCTTCTCAGATAAGATGGTCTGGTATCCCCCATCCCCGTCTCTTTAAGAGTTTTCCACATTTTGTTATGATCCATACAGTCAAAGGCTTTAGTGTAGTCAATGGAACAGAGGTAGATGTTTTTTTGGAATTCCCTTGCTTTCTCTATGATCCAACGAATGTTGGCAATTTGATCTCTGGTTCCTCTACCTTTTCTACACCCAGCTTGAACATCTGGAATTTCTTGGTTCACAAAATGCTGAAGCCTAGCTCGGAGGATTTTGTGCATAACCTTACTAGCATGAGATGAAGATGGGTGCAACTGTCCAGTGTTTCGAACATTTTTTAGTACTACACTTCTTGGGAATTAGGATGAGGGTTGATCTTTTCCAGTCCTGCGGCCACTGCTGGGTTTTCCAAATTTGCTGAGATATTGGATGCAACACTTTAATAGCATCATCTTTGACGATTTTAAATAACTACTGGAATTCCAATCACCCTCACTAGTATTTTATTGGCAGTAGAGCTTTCTAAGGCTCAGTTGACTTCACACGCCAAAATGCCTGGCTCTGAGAGACTACACCACTGTGGCTATCAAGGTCATTAATAAGATCTTTTTTGTGTAGTTTTCTGTATTCTTTCCATCTCTTCTTGATCTCGTCAGCTTCTATTAGGTCTCTACTGTTTCTGTCCTTTATTGTGCCCATCTTTGAATGAAATGCTCCTTTGATAACTCCAGTTTTCTTGAAGAGATCTCTAGTCTTACCCTTCCTGCTGTTTCCCTCTATTTCTTTGTTCATTGAAGAAGGCCTCTGCTGTTCTCTGGGACTGTGGATTTAGTTTGGTATACCTTTCCCTTTCTCCCTTGTTTTTTGCTTTTCTTCTTTCCTTGGCTATTTGTAAAGCCTCCTCAGACAACCATTCTGCCTTCTTGCATTTCTTTTCCTTGGGGATGGTTTTGTTTGCTGCCTCCTGAACAATATTACGGACCTCTGCCCATAGTTCTTCAGGTACTCTGTTTACTAGATCTAATCCATTGAATCTATTTGTCACCTCCATTGTGTATTCATAGCGGATTTGGTCAATTATATAATTTTTAGCACCCATGTTCATTTTCAGTGGAAAATGAAAACATGATGTCCTTATTTAGAAATCATTAAGAAGGTGAGGTTGTTGAAAGTACACCACTGAACCAAACACAAGACCCTTTTGAGTGTAGAAATCTGTGCATAGGTCACACAGGCATGAAACTGGGCCTGTGCCTACAAGTTCACCAAATCTTTCCAAACGAGATGAGGTTGCTAACGCAACCTTGTGTTCCAGGATGGGATGGTCAAGTTATAGCTAATTACATTTCCTAATGCAATGAGTTTTCTTTTGATTACTAGTTCACTGTCAGGAAAATAATAGCATAAATGTAAAGTATGGTTGATGAGTGTCTACTCCTCTTCAACCATGTGGTTAACTTTTTAGGTGGTCTTTCTGCCCCTTGAAACAAGAGTTCAGCGGGCTTCCCAAAATGCCAGTGGTGGTGCCCTCTTTCCATTCTCTCATCTGACTATCTTGCTTGTTACCAACTGCAGGGTAACTAAACTACTCAACCACAAGAGAATGACTCATGGGAGCTGGAGAGGGGAAAGTGCACTTTTGGAATCTGCAGTCCTTAAAACACCAGCTGCTCGGTTTTGGATTGCAAGTTATTTGGCTGTGAAATTCAGAGAAGACGTTTTCATTTTTGGAAATGTGAATTTTACAGACTTCTAGAGGAAAACAAGTCATGCAGTCTGTTTTTTTCTTAATTTTATCACAGTTTTTTTTTTTAATACCAAACACATGTTTTCCCACTTCTTCGCCCCCTGACAACCTAGAAAATCTCTTTCGAAGGACATTGTGTCACACTGCAGGAAGGGAGAGAATCTAGCTGAATGGGCTTTTCACCATAGAACATTCTCATTTGGGACTTCTAGGAAGGAGAGAGATGGAAAATGAGCAAGATTAGCCCTAGGCTTAGGTTTCCAAAGACCCCGCCCCTCAAAAAAAAATCAGAATCTATCATCATATATTAGAAATATCCTGTGACAGTTACTCTTCTGTTGTTCTGTGTGTCTGGAGAAGCTGGGCAAAGGCATTGTATTTGGGCTCTCGGGGAAGCATGGAAGCATAATGATGGTTGGAGGGGCCCCATCCACAAAGCATCTTCTCTGTGCATCTCCCTTCATGGATATGATGGCACCCCCTGTACTACCATGAGTTTTTCACTAAGGGAGCTGCCACTTAGCCTAGGGGCCATGTGCTCTCTCTTCCCTAGAGTGGCTTCCTTTTCCTTATCACTCTGTAAGTCCACACCTGGACTCAATAATCCATTCCACCTTTCTACTCTTGTATGTTACTTGCACCACAGATTTTCCACTTGTGTTTTGTTTTAAATATTTGATGTGATTATCCCTGGTCTATGCAACTGGACTGGGAGTTTCTTGAGGGCAAATGCCATGCATTTATTTTATTATTGTCTTCCCCACTGTACCTAGCGTTTTGCCTGTTACTCAGAAGATACTGTGCAGGAATGTGTTATTGATAGAATTACTGATTTTCCTACCCTGACCCACAATTTTAAAACTAGGCAATAGATAATTTTCACAGGTGATTTTAAGAAAACCAACTGGAATCATCTAGTTAAAAAAAAAATTCTTTTCATGTCAGGTCATAGATTCTAAACCCAGACTAACTTCTGTCACCTCTTTAAGCTAATGACGTGTTGTTTAACCTTCACAAATTAGTGGAATTGTGAGCTAATGAGAATTGATACTGTTAATTGCCTTTGAAGTATTTATTTTTGTCACTTTCATTTCAGAAACTTCTCCCTTGTAAGTTTGACATGAATGATGCAGAATTCACTTTCCCCATCTAATGCTTGCCTCAATATACAACTCTACTTTGTGGGGTCCATTAACAAGGAAATAATTAAATGTAAACATGAGTCACAGGCTCTTCCTTTTCTGAAATGAGATACGTATAAAATAACAAGGAAATATTGGGGGAAAAGGTGAGAGGAAGATCCACTACTCCCTTCAGTAGGATGATGCAGCTAAAATTCCATGACTAATCCATCACCAAAAGATTCCGAAAATATACACCACCAGAGCAAGAAAAGTTCTCCCACCTTCTGATGGGAGCTGACCCAAGGGAGAACACAAGAGCTCATTGGTTGTCCAGTGACTGAAGGTATCTGGATAGACCATAGTAGGTCCCAGAAGAGAAACCCACAGCCAGAAGGGAGGATCGTGGCTTCCTGTAGTGGTTATGGCTAGATACCCAAAGAATCCAGACCTTTAGAGCTAACTTAGAGACCATCTGGTCCAACTGATTATGTCTGAATATTCTTACTAAAACAAGTTTGCAGTGTTGAGCATTGCCAAAAGAGTCAATTCATCTACAGGAAAATATGAACCATATTGCAGTGTAAGTGCACAGTAGTGTTTTACCCAGAAACGAATAAAGAAGAAAAAGATGGGTTTCTTTTTTCCATAGTTTATGTGATTTGCAATTAAAGGAAAATTTCTAACTAGTAATATGTTGTCTCCCTTCCAATGTCAGTATGCCCAAAGCCTCATGACATATTGCAGCTTTTCCCAAATATCTGTGTATCTAAAGAACACTGTGTCAAGAGGCCTGATCCAAAGGCTTGATTTATGTTGCTGCCTGACAGATGATGTCTGGAAGGCATGCCGTCTAAATGGACTGCACTTCAGCAGTTACCTTAATCATCAATTCTCAGAGAATTAATGACTACCATTCATCCCAATAATAGAAATCATGGTCAGGGCCTCTTCCATGCTCTGTAATCTCATTAACTATGCACAGAAAGCACTTAGGTCACAAGCTCTGTAGACCTCATAACTGAGCAAGTGGAGCTGCATCTTGTTTCCAGAGGGAGCCTCCTCTGAGCATACACCTTGTTGTACAGTAGCAGTTGGTGTCCTTATGTGTGGAGGGGAAATGCTGGTAAAGGGAAGTGAGGCTGTCTGCACCTGCCAAGAGTTTCAGGTACTGGTTTTATGACAGTAAGTGCCAATAGCAAACTATTTGAATAAAGCCATTCCAGGCACTTCAGTGATAGGGCATCCATTTCTGCATTGTGTACTCATTAAGATATTATGTAAGCCACTCCATCATTCCAGGACATTGTCATAGAATTTAGTTTTCATTCTTTTATCTTGGTTTTTAATTTTTATGCTACCTGCCCTAATAAAGTGAAAATGACCTTGAAAGAATTATCACCATACACATATTTGGAATGAAACTTGCATCTTAAAATCTTAAGCATGGTTTCCTAAGCTAAGTTTCACCAGGCAGTCTTTCACTTCTCATAATTCAAATTGCTTTCAGCCCCTTGTGGCTCAACTGGTAAAGAATCCACCCTCAAGGCAGGAGACCTGGATTCTATCCCTGGGTTGGGAAGATCCCCTGGAGAAGGGAAAGGCTTCCCACTCCAGTATCCTGGCCTGGAGAACTCCATGAACTGTATAGTCTATGGGGTCACAAAGAATCGGACACAACTGAGAGACTTTAACTTTCACTTTGTCACGTATTTAAAGAAGAAGGGAGTAGCCCCAAGTTTCCAAGTCAGAGGCTTTGACGTTGTTTGTTGTTGTTTTCTCAACAGTTAAATAAGCATGATTATTAAATTTTTACAGCTGTTTCACATTGAAGCTGAAAGGAGTTAAAATAAGTGCCTAATACAGTGCCTGGGAATTAACAAATAGTAGCATAGTGTCCCTGTGTGTGTATGTGAAATCTTGTTTTGAAACATTTGGAGTTTTATGCCCAGAAAATTCTAAATGATGCACAGTAATGGTGGGGAGCAGAGGCATGAATAATTCAAAACAACAAATCATCTAAATATCATTTGTATGTGTTTTGAGATGTATTTTTTAATTTCATTTCAAATGTGACTGTTTCTAATACCCTGAGAAACTACCTCAAAGGTATGACACTGCGATGTGAAGTCCTTGTTAAATGGGATCTGAGGAGCTGTCCAATTTTCCTGTTTTCTCCTCTCCCTGCTGCCCTCCTCTCCCCTTCCTTTCTCCTCCTTCCTTGCCTTTCAAAAGAGCTGCCACAAAGAAACCGCTTCAAGCAGACCTCCTGCCTTTCACCCTCCTCTGGATCAGGGCCAGTGGTGAAGCATTTACGACTCTTTCCTTAGGGGCAGCCTGCACTCACCAAATGAAAGCCCCAGGTGCTCAGGGAGCACTCAAGTGGAGGGAGGAGCTGGTGGAGGTGAGAGAGGCAGCGTTGGGCTCTGTTAAGGACACAGGTTGTGGCATCTGACAGTCTGGGGTCCTAAACCCCGGTGAGCCTATGTGACCTTGGGCAGATCGCAGACTGTTTAATGCCTCAGTTTCCTGCGCTGTAAACATGCAATGATAACACTGTCAGGTATCTCATAATTTTTGAAGATAAAGTTATATTTATTTTAACGTAGTTATAAGTGTGTGTATGTGTGTGTGAGAGGTTCAATGTGGATAATGCATCATATACAGAAGAGATCTGTATTATGCTCATTTTCCTTTGGATAATTAACTCTTACTTGTAAGTTAGTGTTTTCCTATAGAGATTGTTGCAACACTCTTTTTGTGAAACCTCGGAAAAGCGAACAGGACTCTTGACCTCAGCTGGTGTCTCTATTTTCCATAAAACATACCTCTCTTTCCCACATGAAGCTGTTTTCCCCTGTTGGTACTTAGGGGATACTGCTCTGTAAGAGTTGGACACGACTGAAGCAACTTAGCAGCAGCAGCAGCAGCTCTGTAATAAGCAGTATTCCTTCCATTTTAGCTGTGTTACAGGTTTGCCCCAGGCAGACAGAATTTGAGCTGGTGCCAATACCCAAGCACATACATATCAATAGTGATGTCACTTTAAAATAACAGTAATAGAAAGAATGAATGAAGAGTTAATACTTACAGATCATTCTTAATGCCAAAGACTGTTTTAGTCATTTTATGTATGATAACTCATTTAATTCTCAGAGCCATCCTGTGAGTTCAACTATATTATTATCCTAATTTTACTTTTGAAATACAGAAAGTCAGAGAGGTCAAGTAGTTGTTTAAAGGTCAGGATAGAAAACAATATTACATAGTATGACCAGGGAGATCTTATCATTTATTGACTGATCCAGAATACTCTTGACCATGAAAGGATGCAAAAACAAGAATGAAAGTTCACTCTATTTATGATTGAAGGCCAGACACCTTGCAATACCCATATCATGTTACACAATTAGTAAATGAATGAGTTTTTATTACATTTCTGCTTGAGCAATGTGTTGTCCTAAGATTCTCAGATGATCATCCGTATGCTGTAAGTAAGTTGTTCTTAATTAAAGCTATCCATGCTTATGGTAAATAAAAATGTGTTTGAGCTTCCAACATGATGAGTTTCACTTCAGAGACAGAGGCTCAGCCAATATTTTCATATGCTACCTATAACCTTTCACAACAGAAATATGATCAAAGTACTGGTTCATTAACTCTCTGATTGTCCTTCCTTACCATGGTCATTAGCTGATGTTCTGCCTTTCGCTGTATCTCAGACACAAGATTGAGAGTTTCAGGAACAGACATCCCTGGGGCATAATGAATGGTGAAATGTGTCTTTGCCTCTTTATGCAGATGAAATCAATCCCTGACTTCCACAGGGAGCGCAACAAGTCATTGACAGGCAGTTTCCCGGCTGGGCTCCTGTCTTGAAGGGAAAAAGGAAAAGAAACTGGTTTCTATACGGTCAGCACCGGGCATGCATGAGGACACCATGCACTATTGATATCTGACCCCCAAAACAGTTAACCTCTAGGAACTCAGACACTGACACTGAACACAAGTCAACCCGTTAGAAAATCTATATCCCCACAAACCTGGGTCCCCCATGCATATAAATGAATAATGACAAAATGAATTGTCATTGTTTTAAAGAGACATATACAGTATTCCATTAATTGTAATACACATTTTTCATATTTTAACATTTCAAAAATTAGAGAACATGCTATGTCAAATGGAGTTACTGTTTCAATGCTAGTTTTTTTTTTTTCTATTTTTCTTTCTTGTGGTTCATAAAAGAAAGGTGTATCCTAGTGAAATTTTAAATTTGATGAACTGCATTATATACCAGATGTTAACAAGATCTTAGCACCACTTGCTCTGAATTAGAAAGAATAAGTTGATTAGAATAATAGTTGAAAGAATAGTAGTTGAAAACTGCATCAGCCTTTAACCTTAATAGTTGGGTACGAAGTTGGTCATAACTTCTTCATCAGCTGGATAATTCCCATATAAATAAGTATGTCTTCTCTTTCCTGTTTTCTCCTCTTAGTAAAATAGAAGAGGGTATGGCCAACCTAGATAGCATATTTAAAAGCAGAGACATTACTTTGTCAACAAAAGTCTGTCTAGTCAAGGCTATGGTTTTTCCAGTGGTCATGTATGGATGTGAGAGTTGGATGGTGAAGAAAGCTGAGTGCCGAAGAATTGATGCTTTTGAACTGTGGTGTTGGAGAAGACTCTTGAGAGTCCCTTGGACTGCAAGGAGATCCAATCAATCCATCCTAAAAGAGATCAATCCTGGGTGTTCATTGGAAGGTCTGATGTTGAAGCTGAAACTCCAGTACTTTGGCCACCTCATGCAAAGGGTTGACTCATTGCAAAAGACCCTAATGCTGGGTAGGATTGGGGGCAGGAGGAGAAGGGGACTACAGAGGATGAGATGGTTGGATGGCATCACCGACTCGATGGACATGGGTTTGGGTAGACTCCAGGAGTTGGTGATGGACAGAGAGGCCTGGCGTGCTGCAGTTCATGGGGTCGCAAAGAGTCGGACATGACTGAGTGACTGAACTGAACTGAGATATAAGTTCCCAGGTTTATTGTGTTTTTCTAAACTGTATTTTTGTCTCTAGAGTATGAGCTCTTTAGTTACTGTATTCTACATCCCTGGTTCTTAATTTTTTATATGTATTGGAATCTCTTGAGGAGCTTCTTAAAAATCCATTATCTTCCCCTTCTTCCTAAACAGTCTGATTCACAAAGTCTAGGATGAGACTCAAAGAGCTGTATTTTTGATCCTAGGGTGATTATGATTTGCCTCAAAGTTTGAGAATCTCTGGTGCATGTGTTTGGAATTGGCCTGTCACTGAATTTAGCCTTGACTGTAGAAACTCTGGTCTCAGCTATATGCACAGGGCTGCGTTTGATAGGGAAGATTGTAGTCTCGAGACACTGACAAACAGCAGAATTCTGACATCACGTTGTTTCTTATGCGGCAGGCACTCAAAGGTAGAACTTGTACTGGTAATGGCCCTGATACCTGTTTTTGTTGGGGATGTTTTTGTAGCTGTGCCACATAAAATCGGACGCATCATTGATGGGAGTCCCGCGGATCGCTGTGCAAAGCTAAAAGTGGGAGACCGGATCTTAGCGGTGAACGGCCAGTCTATCATCAACATGCCTCATGCAGACATCGTGAAGCTCATCAAGGATGCGGGTCTTAGTGTCACCCTTCGCATCATTCCTCAGGAGGGTGAGTGCCTGAGCCAGGGTCCCGGAGCTCACCTGGCTGCGGTCAGGGATATCAGAATGTCCAAAGTTGTTATCCAGTTTTGTAAAAAGTAACACTCTGAGGCAACCCATATCCTATTTACTCATTACCAGTGATTCCAAGATCAAGCTCTATGGTGTTATAGATAACTAGTGTGAATCCCAAGGCACTGGGTTATTCAGTCGTTCCCTTTGGTCCCAGGAGTACTGTTTTTATGGTTATATTAAGCCAGAACCCATTCAACAGAGATGATAGAGTTACAAATCTGAAGGAAAAAATATATATATTCATGTTAACACTTAAGCTCTGGAGGATTCTTCAAAGTCAGATTGATTTTGAAAAGCTTGAGGAAGTTTTGTGGTATAAAGAGAGCTCATTTAGAAAATATTGCATCTAATAAGAATTTTAAATTCCCACCTAGCCTTTTGAATTTCTCTGTACAAGGACTCCCCTCTGAGGTTTGAGGAGTCATAAGCATCACAACCCATAGCCATGCCTTAAAGAGCAACAGAATTCTGAGCATCAATTCACTATTTCCAGACACAGTGGGTTCATTACTAGTTTGAGGCTCCTGACTCAGTACTGATACTTGAGGATTCAGACTTTGGAGCTCACTGGTGATTGGACCACAGTGTCCCACATGGAGAGGGATGGGCTCAGTCACCTTGGACCCCTCTGGTTTCCTCTATCTCCTGATTTCATCTGGGACTAACAAGCAGGCATCAAGTAGCCACCTGACTTTAAATATAAAACAGCTGTCCTCAGCAGAGATGATCTTGTCCCACCAGGGGGCATTTGGAGATGCCTGGAGACCTTTTTGGTTGTCATGTCTGGGGTGGGGATGCTTCTGCTCTCCAGTGGGGAAAGGACAAGAATGCTCCTCCATACTCATCCTACAGAGCACACAACAGCCCACCACGGCATGGAATCATCTGGCTCCAAGTGTCCATGGTGCCAAGGCTGATACAGGTGGAAAATAAATTTTTAAATGTAGGGTGGGAGGAAAGTGGTTTATAAGGGAACACTAATATATCCCTTTTTTGTCGCCCAGGAAAAAAAATAACCATTTTAACCTGTTATATGCAGACAACATTATGTATAAAATGTTCAATAGAAGTCAACTTCAAACAAAACTGGTTACAGAAACATGATTTGCTTCTCCCTTTTCCTGTATGAAATATGTCTCTTCTGCTGTTAGTCCAACACAGAGAGATAATTTCAGATGAAAATTTGATGCTATTACAAGAAAGACTAAGAAGCAGTTTTAACAAAGAACAAATTATTAACTTTCTTCTGTTGAATGTTCTTTCTGGAGAACCATGGAGTACAGAGAGGGTTATTAGGAAATAAGGCTAACAAGGAACTGAAGAAAGGATTGTGAAAAGCGTTTTGTTTTCTTGTGGTTAATTCCTTATCCAAACTTTAGGATACTAGTAGGGCTTCTCATTACAACCAAAATGTAATGGCTAAAATGCTTTGTTTCAGCAAGTAATGCTAGAACAAGTAGAATATGTTTTAGAGTCCTTTGAATTATTTTTCGTAGTTTTAATACTTTTTATTGTAACCTTTTCTTCTGACAAAGGACGAGAGATTCTTGTTCATAACCTTGTTCAGCAGCCTTATCATTTATGAAAGAATACTAATTCCAGGAGGGTATTAGAACTTGCTAAGTTTAAGCTGTTATTTTAAAGCCTAACAGAAACTAGAAAAAACATAGCCTTGAGTCATGTGAGGAGGCAGAGGAACCATCTCTGGCCACCTCTTGCCCTTTATCAAATGTCAGCCTGACTTCATTTGCCTCTTTGGTTTCCCACTGCAGAACTCAACAGCCCCGCTTCAGCACCCAGCTCAGAGAAGCAGAGCCCCATGGCCCAGCAGCACAGCCCGCTGGCCCAACAGAGTCCTCTGGCCCAGCCCAGTCCAGCCACCCCCAACAGTCCCATTGCCCAGCCAGCTCCGCCTCAGCCACTTCAGCCTCAAGGACATGAAAATAGGTAAAGTTTCCTCTGTTTTTTCTAATTCTGAATAGTGAGGGAAGTATAAGGAGAGAGTTTGGGACAGGACAGAATGCAGGCAGGAGATAGATTTTCAAAAAGTAAAAATTACCACGTGCACCTTTTTGTGATTTCGAGATTGTATATATGTTATAAACATGGTTTCATTAGCAAATGTAGATGTCTGTCCTTCACAATAAGAGAAGCTTTCCTAAGACAATCTCTTTAACAAGTGGTGCTGGGAAAACTGGTCAACCACTTGTAAAAGAATGAAACTAGAACACTTTCTAACACCGTACACAGAAATAAACTCAAAATGGATTAAAGATCTAAATGTAAGACCAGAAACTGTAAAACTCCTAGAAGAAAACATAGGCAAAACACTCTCCGACATAAACCACAGCAGGATCCTCTATGACCCACCTCCCAGAATACTGGAAATAAAAGCAAAAATAAACAAATTGGACCTAACTAAAATTAAAAGCTTTTGCACAACAAAGGAAACTATAAGCAAGGTGAAAAGACAGCCTTCGGAATGGGAGAAAATAATAGCAAACAAAGCAACGGACAAACAATTAATCTCAAAAATATACAAGCAACTCCTGCAGCTGAATTCCAGAAAAATAAATGACCCAATCAAAAAGTGGGCCAAAGAACTAAACAGACACTTCTCCAAAGAAGACATACAGATGACCAACAAACACATGAAAAGATGCTCAACATCACTCATTATCAGAGAAATGCAAATCAAAACCACAATGAGATACCATTTCATGCCAGTCAGAATGGCTGCTATCCAAAAGACTACAAGCAATAAATGCTGGAGAGGGTGTGGAGAAAAGGGAACCCTCTTACACTGTTGGTGGGAATGCAAACTAGTACAGCCACTATGGAGAACAGTGTGGAGATTCCTCAAAAAACTGGGAATAGAACTGCCATATTACCCAGCAATCCCACTGCTGGGCATACACACTGAGGAAACCAGACTTAAAAGAGACACGTGTACTCCAGTGTTCATCGCAGCACTGTTTGTAATAGCCAGGACATGGAAGCAACCTAGATGTCCATGAGCAGACGAATGGATAAGGAAGCAGTGGTACATAAACACAATGGAATATTACTCAGCCATTAAAAAGAATACATTTGAATCAGTTCTAATGAGGTGGATGAAACTAGAGCCTATTATACAGAGTGAAGTAAGCCAGAAAGAAAAACACCAATACAGTATACTAGCACATATATATGGTACTTAGTCAATCGGTAAAGATAACCCTGTATGCGAGACATCAAAAGAGACACAGATAAATAGAACAGTATTATGGACTCTATGGAAGAGAGCGAGGGTGGGATGATATGGGAGAATGGCATGGAAGCATGTAAATGATCATATGTGAAACGAATCGCCAGTCCAGGTTCAATGCATGATACAGGGTGCTCGGAGCTGGTGCACCGGGATGACCTGGAGGGATGGGATAGGGAGGGAGGTGGAAGGTGGGTTCTGGAGGGGGAAAACATGTACACCCATGGTGGATTCATGTCAATGTATGACAAAACAAATACAATAGTGTAAAGTTAAAAAATAGAAAATAAGCTAATTAAAAAAAAAAGAGAGAAGCTTTCCTGAGTAAACAGTGCATGATTGCAAATAAGTAAGGGGTTAACTAGCTGAAGAACACATTAAAGAGAGTAATATATACAGTATTCAGTAGCATATAGTAAGGGCCTTTGGCAGGAGGGAGCATACAAGCATGAGGGAGGAAATCAGGCCACTGTAGGCGGTGAGGGAGCGGGAGCATGGGTGGTGGGGACCCACCCTAAAGAGTCCTGTAGGCATGTTATAGATTCTGATCTTTATCTTAAGTGTAGTGAAGAGGTTTTTGGAGGATTTTAAGCTTAGGACTGACATCCTTAGATTAGCTTTGCAAGACTATCTCTCAGTCGGCCCCTTAGCAGACTGGAGGCTGATCAAGATGAATGTGGTTAGATGTGGCCGCCATGTCCACCAAGCTGCTGATGGCCCAGAGAATAGCGGTGGCATGGAGGGGGAAATGCTGAAGAATTTGTGAGCATGAATATAAATTAGTGTTTTCACTGCATTTCACCTTATGTCCACCTACCCACTGTCTAATGAAATCCTTCCATTTAACATCATGAACAAATGTGATCAGGTGCTATGAACTTCCAGAATAAAAGGACGCCATAGAAAATCAATGCTGTCTTCCTATTGAGACTTGTGTGTAACCGCGAGCCTGAGTTAGGTGGAGCCATTAAAGAAAGAGATGAGGACATGTTCCCATGTTGTTTTCACCCTTTCAAAGGAGAAAAATAGAACAACCCACAGGAATATCTCTGAAAACAAAACCCTCACTGGTCCTTTTCATGATTCTAATGTTTTCTGAACATCTGCTACCCATCTCCTGCCTCCCCTGTTAGTGAAGATGAAGTAAGATCCAGTTTGTGAGTCCCAGAACTCTCCAGGTTTATCACTCAGTATGTTGCAAAACAAATATTTTCCCTGTGCCACAAGTGTTCTTGCCATGAAGCCCAGTCCTATTCTGATTTCTCCCATTTCCTTTCTTAGAGAAGTAAATGTCTGTTGTCCTCTGCTGTTGATGATTTTAATATAGTCCAGAGAAGAACAAAGACTAAGCCCCAAAAGGTAAATGATACAGAGGCAAGAATCCAAGAGTCCATAAGAGGAGTATGTCCTGGGTGCCTCGGTAATAAGTCCCCGATGTGCTTGCTTTCACCGTGTATGCTTTGGACAGATCACACTGACTTTTCCCAGGATGCATTTTAGACTTGGGAGGAGGGACCCAAGTGCTCCTGCAGTTCCTGAGCCAGCTTCTGCTTCTTGCATCTGCCTCTGTCAATTAGCTTCCCTGACACAATTCCATCTTCCCTTGTGGATTGGGAAGTCTTGTGGATTAGACTTTGCTGGAATCAGGCTCTTGCTCCTGGCCTGGGGGTGGGTAATCTCATCGCTGGAGTGTAATAGTTCATCGGGGAGAATGGCACTGGGGAGAGGCCACTACCCTGTCCCCATCAGCTACTAATTACAACAGGGACTCAGCCCCTGTCACAGAAACAGCAGTCTTTGGATGGTTTTGTTTGTTTTTTGCCTGACTTCAGGATAAAATATTTCCTAACTCTGGGATTAACAGATTGATCCAATTTATTTTATAGATTACTAACAGATTTACCCAGGATTCTTAGCTGTTTTTGCTTCAGTAATATTAAATGTCTGGAACTTGCCCATTCCAATTCTAGGGCCCTTTTCCTGAGACTCACGTTTCCTGGCTTAACTTTTTGATTGCTAGTAGGTGGATCTTTTCCAAATGAATGAAATAATTCCAAAATTTTACAGAACTGTTTTTTCTAGAACCATTTTTCTAGCTTCATTTCAAGATGTTCATGATATCAGAGAGAAACTCTGCGTTTTTCTAGATCAGGCTACAGATGTCTGCAAGGCAACTTGTATGCCAAGCACAGTATGAATTTCCTATTAGTTCGTTTGTACAAGTGCCCACCTACATGTCCAATTGAGCCAGTTTCCAAGTTAAAGTGAGACAAAATAAAATGACAGTCTGCTTGCAAATTTTCTTACGTGAGTTAGAAGAAATGAATGTTTTATCCTGTCTTATTTACTTTTGAATTGGCTTTCTCCTGACACGCTGCACACCTCTGTTCACTTCTCTCTTAACATCCTTTTGGTGGGTGCTCAGGAAACAAAATAATTTTGGTATGGACATAAGCAAAACATTGTTCAAGGAGAAGCATTTTTTGAAAACAACAAAGATCCCTTGTGTAATTTATTCAAAAACTAAGTATAAATAGCAGAGTTCACCTTCCCAGCAAAAGCAATCATTATTTACATGTTTTAAATATCAAGGTCAGTGGAAAGCATTAGAAATTGACTTCTTTCAGAGACTTTGTACACTCGATGCTGAAGGCTGGAAGCAATTCTTGAAAGGCTCACATGAGGCAAAATCCCACTATAATATCCCCTACCACATGAGCAGTGTTTTTTGATTCTGGAACTTATACCATAAAATTCTCCTAGAATTTACCATTAGCAATCTGGTTTTATCATCTCTAAAGTCTCTTTAATAATGTAATTAGTAGCTACAAAGAGTTATACTAATATACAACCTACAAAGGTTATCCTTTCATAAGTAAGGGAGCTACCATCTGTAAGAGAAATATCAGTAACCTCAGATATGCAGATGACACCACCATTATGGCAGAAAGCGAGGACGAATTAAAGAACCTCTTGATGAAAGTGAAAGAGGAGAGTGAAAAAGTTGACTTAAAGCTCAACATTCAGAAAACTAAGATCATGGCATCTGGTCCCATCACTTCATGGCAAATAGATGGGGAAACAATGGAAACAGTGACAGACTTTATTTTGGAAGCTCCAAAATCACTGCAGATGGTGATTGCAGCCATGAAATTAAAAGACACTTGCTCCTTGGAAGAAAAGCTATGACCAACCTAGACAGCATATTAAAAAGCAGAGACATTACTTGCCAACAAAGGTCAATCTAGTCAAAGCTATGGTTTTGCTAATAGGCATGTTTGGATATGAGAGTTGGACTATAAAGAAAGCTGAGCGCCGAAGAACTGATGCTTTTGAACTGTGGTGTTGGAGAAGACTCTTGAGAGTCCCTTGGACTGCAAGGGGATCCAACCAGTCCATCCTAAAAGGAAATCAGTCCTGAACATTCATTGGAAGGACTGATGCTAAAGCTGAAACTCCAATACTTCAGCTACCTGACTGATTCATTGGAAAAGACCCTGATGCTGGGAAAGATTGAACGCAGGAGGAGAAGGGGACGACAGAGGATGAGATGGTTGACTAGCATCACCAACTCGATGGACATGAGTTTGAGCAAGCTCCGGGAGTTGGTGATGGACAGGGAAGCCTGGTGGCTGCAGTCCATGGTGTCGCAAAGAGTCAGACATGACTGTGCAACTGAACTGAACTCTTAAGAGACTTTGAAAAATAATCATAATAATCCTGAATTTTCCTTAAAACAAACTATTTCACAAATTCAGAGTAACAACTGTTGCCCTAACTAGTGTATCATTCACTTAAAACTGAACAATGCTCATAAAAATTTGTGTATTTTTCTTATTAGAGAATTCTTCAGTGTGTTGTTCAATGTAAAACCCTGACGCATGGCACAGCTGAATGAAATCTGAGTGCTGAGAGGCAGGCTTGGATGACAGCTGTTACAGGTTCTAACTGTCCCTATTTCTAGGCTCTGGGGAGACTCTTAACATTTCACTCTCTTTTGCTGTACTTCATGACACATCTGGTTGGAAAGGAAGCTCATAATGGATATTTCATACCAGTACCACAGAGATAATGAAAATAAAGTGACTGTGCCGTAGCTTAAAACAATGCGACATCAAAACCACCAAGCAAATGATTTCTGGAAAGGAACCGACTCCCGCCAACGAATGTCACAGTCTAATTCCTTTTGTTTAATTTATGCATTTCATAGTTAAGTGTCTTTTTCAAAGTGTCTTTTAAATAATTATGTTCTCAGCATGCACACTCTCAGTAGGTGAGTGGACAACTTGCTGAAGTATAAAGCAAAGCCTGAATTATGCATCTTGTAAAAGGAAAGTGTCACTTCTGTTAGTTAAGTAACTAATGGGAACTACTTAACCCTTTATTAAAATAAACTGCATTGCTAACCCCCTTCGAGCCTCAAATAAAAACACACCTATTGACATTTACTGTTAGTGTGTCCTCAACAAATCTTAGATTACACTAATGGCAGTTGTTCAGGTGAGTCATTCTTTAAAATGTTTAATACTCATCAGACCATAAGTCGGTAAAAACCAAATGAAACCAGAACTCATCTAGTCTTAGATGATAGCAGTCTCAGTGATTAGTCACTCACCTAGCGCCAGACATCCTGGAATGTGAAGTGAAGTGGGCCTTAGGAAGCATCACTACACACAAAGCTAGTGGAGGTGATGGAATCCAGTTGAGCTGTTTCAAATCCTGAAAGATGATGCTGTGAAAGTGCTGCACTCAATATGCCAGCAAATTTGGAAAACTCAGCAGTGGCCACAGGACTGAAAAAGGTCAGTTTCCATCCCAATCCCAAAGAAAGGCAATGCCAAAGAATGCTCAAACTACCGCACAATTGCATTCATCTTACACATGCTCAAAATTCTCCAAGCCAGGCTTCAACAGTACATGAACTGTGAACTTCCAGATGTTCAAGCTGGTTTTAGAAAAGGCAGAGGAACCAGAGATCAAATTGCCAACATCCGCTGGATCATTGAAAAAGCAAAAGAGTTTCAGAAAAACATCTATTTCTGCTTTATTGACTATGCCAAAGCCTTTAACTGTGTGGATCACAGCAAACTGTGGAAAATTCTTCAATAGATGGGAATACCAGACTTCCTGACTTGCCTCCTGAGAAATCTGTATGCAGGTCAGGAAACAACAGTTAGAACTGGACATGGAACAACAGACTAGTTACAAATCGGGAAAGGAGTACATTGTCACCCTGCTTATTTAACTTATATGCAGAGTACATCATGAGAAATTCTGGGATGGAAGAAGCACAAGCTGGCATCAAGATTGCTGGGAAAAATATCAATAACCTCAGATATGCAGATGATACCCCCCTTATGTCAGAAAGTGAGAAGAACTAAAGAGCCTCTTGATGAAGGTGAAAGAGGAGAGTGAAAAAGTTAGCTTAAAGCTCAACATTCAGAAAACAAAGATCATGGCATCCAGTCCCATCACTTCATGGCAAATAGATGGAGAAATAGTGGAAACAGTGGCAGACTTTATTTTGGGGGGCTCCAGAATCACAGCAGATGCTGTCTGAAGCCATGAAATTAAAAGACACTTGCTCCTTGGAAAAAAAGCCATGACCAACCTAGACAGCATATTAAAAAACAGAGACATTACTTTGCCAACAAAGGTCCATCTAGTCAAAGCTATGGTTTTTCCAGTAGTCATGTATGGATGTGAGAGTTGGACTATAAAGAAAGCTGAGCACTGAAGAATTGATGCTTTTGAACTGTGGTGTTGGAGAAGACTCTTGAGAGTCCCCTAAACTACAAGGAGATCCAACCAGTCCATCCTAAAGGAAATCATCCCTGAATATTCATTGGAAGGACTGATGTTGAAGCTGAAACTCCAATACTTCAGCCACCTGATGTGAAGAACTGACTCATTGGAAAGGACCCTGATGCTGGGAAAGATTGAAGGCAGGAGGAGAAGGGGACAACAGAGGATGAGATGGTTGGATGGCATCACCAACTCAATAGACATAAGTTTGAGTAAACACCAGGAGTTAGTGATGGACAGGGAGACCTGGCGTGCTGCAGTCCATGGCATTGCAAAGAGTTGGACACGACTGAGTGACTGAACTGAACTGAACAGTGACTTTCTGCCTGATTTGTAGTTAGTGATTATACTTTACTTTCACTCCCTTAACCTCTGAAGATACTCAAATTCTCCAAGCTAACAGGTTAAACTAACCTTTAATTAGATATTTGTAGGGCTTCACTAGTGTCTCAGATGGTAAATAATCCACCTGCAGTGCAGGAGACCTGAGTTCGATGCCTAAGTTGGGAAGATCCCCTGGAGGAGGGCATGGCAACCCTCTCCAGTATTCTTGCCTGGAGAATCCCCGTGGACAGAGGAGCCTGGTGGTCTACAGTGGGGTCACAAAGAGTCAGACGTGACTAAGAGACTAAGTACACAGCACAGGGTATTTAGAGATCACTTAAATTATGTTTTCATGAAGTAGTAAATGCTGTGTGTGTGAGAGAGAGAGAGAAAGAGAAAAATGCAAAGGGTTTACTGATATTAAGACAGACTGCTGTTTGGTATGTATAGTTAAGTATGTGAGTTAAGCTGCAGTGGCACAGCTTTGAAATAGCCAAGTCAAAGAAAGTGGTCCATAAGTCCTTTTTCACAAAGTTCTGATTGACCATCCCTTTTACTCTGATTTCTTAAGTGGCCAAATGAAATGTATATAATATGGCTTTTGTCAAAGATTTTAAAATAATGCTTATCATTTATTTAATCTTCTTTTAAACCTGCATATGCAGAAGAACCACCAAGAGGTGTGGCCTGTACATGCTTGGAGGGCCTAAGATCATTCTAATCACTTCAGAATCCTGAGATACCAAAGCAAGTATCATTTCCATTCATCTAGTTACAGGTCAGAAGTAAAAGCGAGGCAAGATGTGAAACCAGACATCCGACAGCCTCCATTCACAGACTACAGGCAGCCTCCACTGGACTACAGGCAACCCCCAGGAGGGGACTACCCACAGCCCCCACCCTTGGACTACAGGCAGCCTCCGCTACTGGACTACAGGCAGCACTCCCCCGACACCAGGCAGTTCCCTCTTTCCGACTACAGGCAGCCCCAGGTACCTCAAAGACCCCACTACGTTTATTTCATGTTTCTAATCAGCAGACCTATAATTCTCACACACACAACTCTGATGCATACATTTTTGGTGCTCAGCAGCAGTGAATGAGAAAATTTAGAGAGATAATACCACTGAGGCCTATGTGCAGTAGTTACATATTTTCCACATAAATGGATAAGAACTAAAGTCCACAAGCTACGCAGCAGTTCTTTTAATGACCAAAGAAACTGTTCTGATCTGCTCAAACCTTTGGAATTTTGTCTTGAAGTCAGGTTACTCCTCACGATATCTTGTCAGTTGGATCACAGTAACTATGAGGGAGGAGAACAGAGGGACTGACCGCAGAAGCGTCTCTGATATTAAACAGTTGTTTATCCCATTTTCTCCCCAACTCCAAAGGATTTTGATTATTTAGTATAGAACATTAGTCAGTCTCTATAAAATGTCATCCAGGAAGCACACAATAAAGATTAGTTATAATAAGTAAAATCTAGAATTATTCTTGTCCTCCCTCCTTGCCCTTTAAGTTAATACAGAAAAGCTGTGGTTCTTGGGTTCTAGAGCCTCAGATTTTTCTACTGTTTTCACCAACCAATTACTCCTGGCAATGGAATGAATCTGTTATTCCTGCCACCAGGTCTGCCATTTCTGGAATCTCATTTTTGAGTCAGTGAATCATCCACAGTGCAAAAGTAGAAAGTGCAAATGTGTCTATTTTTCTCCCTCCCTTCACAATCCTTTGACAACTGGGGAGTCTCCAGGGGATTTGAACCCAGGCAAGGCTGACTGCATAGAGTAACAGTCCCTGCCCTGATTTAGCCCCAACCTCCTCTTAACATCCTCTGCATGTGGTTTTAGGATCAGTCTCTACCTGGTTTCTTGGCTCCCAGCTTCCCTAAACAGAAGGGCACTTTCTTAACATGCTGCAAAGCCAACTCACAAGTGGTTCAATAGAATGAAATTAATCTTTGCAGTGCCGGTGAACACAACACAGCACAGAAGCCGTGAGTGAAATGGCCAGAGCTCTGTGAGAGAGGACCATCCCCACCACCAGCCCATGAGTGGATTTTAGAGGCGTGGGCTCCAAAAGGTGGCCACATTTTATAACAAATGGACTAATTGACTTTTCAATATATTCAGTTCTCCCAAGGCATAGAAGCCTAAATATAGAAGCACTCTTACATAAAATGAATGTTCTTTCTTATAGAATTTAAACCAGAGCAGTAGTTCTCTGCCATGTGGTCCCCCGGCATCAGCTTCCCCTAGAGGAGACATGTTAGTTAGCAACACGACATGGAGCTGGATCTCCTGGATGCGCATCTCAGAGCTACTGAATCAGAAACTCTAGGACTGAGGCCACCAGGCTGTGTTCGTGTGATCCATCTCCCGATGAATCTGGCACAAGGTGACATTTGAGAACCACTGAGCTAGAGGGAAGCTGTGGTGACATCGGTACAGCACAATGAGGATGTGTGTGACCCAGGCTCTGTTCATTCCCCCTAGATCCTGTCCAGGGAGTTTTCCATCCTATTCCACGGGTTTACCTCAGGTCTCTAAATCCATGTAAACAGATTTAGAATTCTGTAGAGTAGACAGGTGCTCAATGTTATGAAAGCTGTTTTTTTTTTTTCTGGCAGGTGATGAAAATGAGTCTTCTACCTGGGTTTCAAAAAATGGTACTTTCACTCCTTGTCAACGATTATAAAAGTCAGCAATATTTCCTCATTTTTGGTGTCATTTTTATAAAGCAACATATTCTTCCTGTGTACAAGCTGTCCAAAAGAAGTTATTATGGCCAGTTTTAGATATTACGGGTGTTTATTTTGGACTACTATATACATATATATTTCTAACATTTAATTCTCAAGGAAAACAAGTCACTTGAGAGTCACAGAAATTCTGTGGATCAGATTTTTACTGCTTGATTTTATCTCTCATCTTTAAAATAAGGCTAGGACTTGTCAGGGATGAATGGATGACTTTTATCTGCTGTTATGGTTATTCTTAATATTCAGACATTTGTTTTTTTTTTTTTTACTCATGGGTTCTTATGGCACCAACAGAGAACTTGTCTAGGGTGACAAACTCCATGTCAGGGAAGGAAACTACTTCACCATGTAAGTTCAGAAGTGCTTGTATTAGCCACTTTGAATTTGATAAATATTTTGTATCTGCAAAATTAAAGATCAGAAATTGTTCTTGATCATAGCACATAATTAATTCAGATTTTATTTTCATGTTTGATATCAAATTTCATCACTTAAAGCTAATCTTTTCCACCTTCATTAGTACTTACTAATTAGCAATAACCTTTATTTCATAGATATGTTTAAATTATTTCAACAAGGAACAGGATAGATTAATATTTGCACAAGTCAGTGGTTTGATTACTTTAAAATCATGCATAAACTAGATAACATAAGGGAATGTTACCAATATGGGAATTTAACAATAAAAGTAATTAGGAATTCATTTTTCATCTTACTATAAAATCCCCCCTTTATACCATTGTTGTCCAGATGTATATCTGTGTATATATGAATCTGGGCAACAGTGGTAAGATCTTCATATTTATATATATATATATATATATATATATATATATATTAAAAATCTGTGCAGATGATCCTTATAAGGCAGCTGCTCATTTCATGGGTATTATGGCTTGGTTTAGAAAGTTCCAAGACCTCTGAGAAAAGTAGGTGAGCTAGACGTGCATGAGCTACATTAAAAATAAGTTCAAGAAGCTAGCACAGGTTTTTCCCAAACTTTAAACCAGTCAGGCATGTTTCTCCTTGTTAATTGTGATGTCTTCACCTTCATTCTTATGCATTATTGACTAAACATGCTCTTCGTGATCAAGTAATTTTGAAACATACTGTATAGCTGCCCCCACCTTTTTTGTGATTGGAAATAGAAGGGAAAGTCAGGAAGTATCTGGTAATAGAAGGGTGTCTTAGATTAAACTCAGTACAGTAAAACTTCCCAACTCAGAATTACTACACAAAAGCCGGGTGATTCTGAAAAATCATTTCATGTAACAGTTAATGAATTTCTGTGCCTGAGGATTAGGTCTGTAACACTACTTTTGAACACTGAGGTAATGCACAGGTGTTAGCCTCTGAACCTGAGACTTTTCCTGGGTGTTTTGTGTTAGTCTTGCTTGTAGGACAGGGTGGCATGTACCAGTTTAGGAGTACAAGACTTTGCTGAGATTACAGAGAAGCCAGGTAAAGTGAGGGTCAAAGAAGGTGGCTAGCACCAGTGTGAAAGCCTCCCTCTTATACTGGAGAGTCTAATAAATGATGGCACAGATATGGATTTGTAAAGAATGTCCTTAGGCATCTGAGTCACCTCCTGGGCATCCAAGAGAAATGCCAAAGATCTTCCCTCCTCAGGAGTTCTCTCGTGGATTTGGTGAGAAACACGTAGGCATATCCCAAAAATGGGCCTCAGGTGAATTATTTCACTCTAGTCTTTCTGGGCATCTGCAGCAGAGACAGTTATCTTAGCAGAGATCTTTGGCAAATTAGACTGTCTGACTTTCAAATTGATTATGTACTCACAAAGAACGTGATTTTTTTTTTCTTTCTTGGAAAGTATTATACGCTTACTCAATTTTTTGGTTAAATAAACACTTTCTTTCCACTTGATGAAACAAGTGTCAGATCAGGCAAGCATCCTGATAGTACTTTTCCTAATAAGATCAATGGATTCCTTCAAAATATGAGAATGTACCAAAAGCAAACCACAATCAGAAAGTAGTGAGGAAAATAATGACTCTTTCTGAGGGTCAGATTTACAAGGCAAGTCTAGATACAGGGGAGAGGATAAGAAAATTTTTTTTCAGAAGATCAACTTGATGCTTATTTAAAAAGTTTCTAAAAACCCCTTTATCAGAAACATATAAGCATAACAATAAATGAATTTAAAGATTTACTAAAAATATAACTATTTTGATCCCTTCTAAACCCGCAGCCCTGCTCTCAATCTCCAAAATAAGCAAACATGATGGAAATGGCAACCCACTCCAGTATTCTAGCCTGGAGAATCCCAGGGACAGAGGAGCCTGGCAGGCTACAGTTCATGCGGTCACAAGAGTCAGACACGACTTAGCGACTAAACCACCACCAACAACCATTTAACATCAGTACCTATGAAACGGGAAGGATTATATCTATTAATACCATATAGAGTTGTTGGGAGAGTGTGAGCAGTTTTTTGGGAAGTAGAATTGATTTTTCTTATTAAGACAAAGAAGGGAGGTATTAATTTATTAGTGACTTACGTTATTGAGAGACTTATATATGAGAATATGTCATGAAGTGGAACTTGAATAGCATAGAGCAATTAGAATAAACACTAAGAAAAACAATGTGAAACATAATTATATGAAATACTGACTTTATTAAAAAAAATGCATGCATGCATGCTAAGTCACTTCAGTCGTGTCCAACTCTGTGCGACCCCATGGACAGCAGCCCACCAGGCTCCCCTGTCCCTGGGATTCTCCAGGCAAGAATACTGGAGTGGGCTGCCATTTCCTTCTCCAATGCATGCATGCATGTTAAGTTGCTTCAGTCATATCCGACTCTGTGCGACTCCATGGACAGCAGCCCACCAGGCTCCATAGAGAGTAGCAAGTTTTGACTTTAATTACTAGCTAATGTTTTAACACTATGTAATAAAAATTAAACACACAAAACAATATGTAAATGTAGAAAATAAGGGGAATGGGAAATAGAAACATAATCATCTTGTCTGATTGCTCTTCCTCAGTCATTCAAGAAGGGTGACATCAGACGAGAAACACAAATGACATTCAGATTTCAAGGAAAACTTTAAGAAAGGATTAGAAAATATTAATAATCTGTTTTTAAAAGAATAATTTTTAAGTTTATAAAAGAATCTAATAAAGTTGAGAGGGATAAAATGTTCATAACTGATGAATAAATCTCTGATACAAAGCTCTTAGGGACACAATCTAATTAAAAACTGAGTATAAATAGAAAACACAGGCAAAGAATAATGAATGTATGAAGTAATTTACTGGTGAATCTCAGTGAAGCAGGAATCTAAGAAATCAAGAGACTTTTGGAGGGAAGAGATAGTGCTTAAGTAAAAATCTGAGAGTCAAGTTAGAAGACATGTGAAAAGAGATCAAGTTTGAAAGGTAAAATGTTTCCTTGAATATTTACCTTGAAAAGGTAGAATATTTTCCTGTTTCCATAAAAGTATAATACATTCCCTATTCCATAAAATACTTTATTTTAAAAAAATATTATCACTTTTAGCTTTGTCACCTTAATAACTGCATAGTAGCTATCTGTGCCTACTTAGCATTGCATAAACTTATTTATAAAATGGTTTATCTTCTTCCTGAAACTCATATGTGACAGAGTCAACCGGCAGTGGGCCTTGAGATCACCTACAAAGATTTGTAAGACTGAACAGTGTGTGAAAAAGATACTGCTTACCCATCATTTTCTTTCTTTTTTAATGAAAAAGCAACTTCCCTGCTGGCAGCTTCTCTTAAATTCATCACCTCTCCTTCTGTGGACCAGACATGGCTAGCCTGGGACTACAGAAAGAAAGTATTCCACTTTATATTGTTTTAATTAAACATAAAACCAGAAGAACATTTCTAACATATGTAATAGTATAAACACTAATGATGATTCAAGCACCCATGAGCCCTTATCCCAGTTTAAAAAAAGCAGAACACTCCAGTCTCCCATGATTCCACTCTCCTCCCACTCTCCAGCCCCCAGAGGTAACCAGCACCCTAAATATTATCATTCCTTCTGGTCTTATCACACATGTATGTACCTCTCAACTATATCATTTAGTTTTGTACACTTAGTGAACTTTATATAAATGAATCTTACTGTACATGTTCTTCTTTGTGGTTTACTTTTTATACATTATGTTCATAACAGTCATCCAAGTTGATGCATGAAGATGTAAATTATCCCATGGTATGAATATGCTACAGTCTCTATTCATTATAAATGGAGAGTTGAAGTTTTCTGTATTAGTGAACATTGGATTTTTTCCAAATTTTTTTTTTTTGCAACTAATCCTATCCTTGTATATACTTCCTGCTGCACATATGCACAACTTTCTCTAGGCTAGACTATATACCTAGGAGACCATATATTTAACTAAATAATACAAAGATATTTTCCTAGGCAGTTGTACAAATTTATACTCATACCGGCAATATGAAAGTTTCTCTTACTTTACATCCTCACAAGACTTGTACTTCAGGCTTTTAAATTCTTATTCTGGTAGGTAGAAAATGATATATAAATGCAAATATAAACCTATTTCTTGATGACAAATAATATTTCTTTTCTTTTCTTAGGTTTATTGGGCTTTATTTCCTATTTATTTTCTTTTTTTAGGTTAATTGGGCTTTACTTCCTCCCAAATAAAGATTCATATTCATATCTTTACCCCATCTTCTGTTAAATCATTCCTTCTTTTCATATTGATTTTGAGCCAAGTGTTTATATGTTCCTGATGATAGTTTTTCATTGATTGATGTGTTGCAAATATCTTATTCCACCTTATGGCTTGTAGTTTCACTTTCATTATGATGCCCTTTCATAAACAGAAGATCTTGATTTTAGTGTAATTGATTTAATCAGACTTTTCTTTTATAATTTCTGCTGTCTGTGTCATCTTTGAAAAATCTTTCCCTGAGTCATATTCTTAAAGACCCCCTACATCTTCTTCTAAAAGTCTTATAATTTTGCTCTTTCATATCTGTCTTTAATTAGGTAGAATTGATTTCTGTGTGTGGTAAAAGGAAGAAATCCAATTTCGGTTTTTCCGTATGGATAACCACCTGTCACAGCATCACTTGTTGGGTATCCTCTCATTTCCCTGCAATCTGCAGTGACAGCTCCGTAGTAAATACGATGGGCTGTTTATAGATTCCTTACACCACCCTACTGGTCTGCTTGTCTGTACCTACATCAATGCTATACTTATCTACCTTTTAATAAGTCTTGAGTTTTGATGGAGAAACTTCCTATCCTCTCATCCCCAGACATACATCTTAATTCTTCAGGAGTGTTTGCATGTTCTTGGATCTTAGCCCTTCCATATAAAATTTTAGCAGTTTCTTGTCCTATTGGGGTTTTTATTGGAATTGCTTGGAATCTATAAATAAAAGTGGAAAACCTTGTATCTTTATAATATTGAGTCTTTCTATCTGTGAGCATGATATAATCTATTTATTTTGATTTTCTATAAAGTGCTTAAAGTTTCATAATATTTTCCATAATTTTGACAGATTGATTCTAAGCATTTGCACATTTTCTTAATACTTTTACTTTTATATTTTAATTTAATATTGAAATTAACTGTACCGATGAAAAGAAAAACAGTTGATTTCTGTATATTGATCAATTGTATCATACAAAATTACTAAGTTCGTATTAATTCAAATAACTTATCTGCAACTTCCTCTAGATTTTCTACACAGATACTCAAGCTTTCGGTCTCTCTTTTAAGTCATTTTATTCATTTTTATTATTTTATATATTTATTTACTTGGTTTTCAGTATGATGCTAAATAGAAGTGGTCAAACAAGCACTCATATTTTATTTCTAATTTTAAAGGGAATGCTTTCACCATTAAGCATAATGTTAAATGAATTTATATAAATAACCATTATCAATTAAGAATGTTTCATTCTATGGATAAGGAAGTTTGGGTACATATATACAATGGAATATTACTCAGCCTTAAAAAGGAACAAATTTGAGTCAGTCAAACTGAGGTGATTGAACCTAAAGCCTGTTATACAGAGAGAAGTAAGTCAGGAGAAAAATATCATATATTAATGCATATATATGGAATCTAGAAAAATGATACTGATGAACCTATTTGCTGGATAGAAATAGAGACACAGACCCAGAGCACAGACTTGTAAACACAACAGGACCGACTGAGAAAGTAGCATTGAAGCATATACATTTCCATATTAAAATAGCTAGTTAGTGGGAAGTTGTTATACAGCACAGGCAGCTCAACCCGGTGCTCTGCGACAATCTAGAAGGGTAGGATGGGGGGTGGGGAGGGGTGGAGGTTCAAGAAGGAGGGGATATATGTATACTCAAGGCTGATTCACATTGTTGTATGGCAGAAATCAACACATCTTAAAGCAATTATCTTCCAATTAAAAATAAATTTAAAATAAAGAATATTCCATTCTGTTACTAGTTTGCTAGATGCCCTTCATTAATACATGTTGAATTTTGTGAACTATTTGTACATCCACAGAAAGCATATAATCTTTTCCTTTTAATATGCTAGTTAATATAATTAACAATATTATTCATATATTAATGGAATTTTATGTTAAATCATTCTTGATTTCCTCAGATAAGCTATATTTATTCATGATAATCTTTTTGATGCATCATTCAATTCAATTTTATGTTATTTCCTTTAAGCTATTTGCAGCTATATTCTTAAGTAAGATTAGCCTGTAATTTTCTTTTCTTGAAGTGTTGGTGAATAATTTCAACATTAGTGTTATACTAGTCTTATTAAGTGGAGAAGGCAATGGCAGCCCACTCCAGTGTTCTTGCCTGGAGAATCCCAGGAATGGGGGAGCCTGGTGGGCTGCCGTCTACGGGGTCGCACAGAGTCGGACACGACTGAAGCGACTTAGCAGCAGCAGCAGCAGCAGTCTTATTAAGTGAGAAAGAATAATCGCTTTTGTTATTGTCATCATTGTTGTTATCTGGAAAAGCTTGTGTAAGTTGAGAATTGTCCTTGAATGTTTGGTAGAACGAACCTGTAAATCCATCCAGGTCTAGTATATCTTCTTTGTGTGAAAATTTTAAACCACATTACGTTTCTATAATAATTAGAGTATTCTTCAGATTCTCTGTTTCTTCTTGGGTCAATTTTGATCATTTTTTTTTTTCTGGTAATTTACTTATTTCATCTTAGTTTTCAAAGTTTCTATAATATCATCTTACTATATTTTTAATATTTAAAGATTTATGTTTATGTTCCCTTCTCCTTTTTCTGACTATTGCTTATGTGTGTATTCTTTCTGTTTTTCTTTGTTAATCATGTCAGGGGATTTGGCCATTTTTTTATTCTTTTAAAGAATCAGCTTACAAATTTGTTCTCTGGCTTATTCATTTATTTTGATATTTGATATTTCCATGCCTCCATTTTCTTTGGGTCAACTCTGTTCTTCCTTTTCTTGTTCCTTAAGTTGAATGCTTAGATCAGTAGTTCTGAAGTTTTCTTTATTTCTATTAATAATGTAACAATTTAAGGCTGTAGTTTCAATATATTGTAGGCTCATTTTTTTAAGTTCTAAATATATTCTGATTTCCACTATGACCCATTCCACTGTTTCTTTTTTCATGCATGGATTATTTAGAAGGTGTGTTTGTTTTTTGTTCCTAAGAGTATGGGCATTTTTTGGTTAGTTGCCTCTTCCTGATTTCTAGTGCAATTCCATTGCCATAAGAGAATATATTCTATATGATTTCAGTCTTTCAAATTTTTTGTGGCTTAGTCTTTGAGCTTATGTGTATTTGGGTTTTTTATATGATCCATATGTGCTTGAAAAGAATGTGCATTCTGTAATTACTGAGTGAAATATTCTATAGCTGTGTTTATTGGATAAAGCTTAGGTATTATGTTATTCAAATATTCTATATTCTCAATAATTTCTGTCTATCTGATATGTTAAATATTGAACTAGGTGCTTTAAACTTTTTTTTGTTAAAAACCTTGTACATTTTTCTTTGATCTGTCAAGCTTTACTTTATGTTTACTGGGTTATTTGGTACTCAGATATTTGTTATATTTTCCAGATGAATTTAATCTTTTATCATATCCAGAAACCTGTCACATCTCTGTCAGTGCTTTTTACTTTCAAGTCTGTTTTGCCTGATATTAGTAAGTACACTAGTTTTCCTTATCTGGTATGTCTTCTATCCTTTGCTTTCAACTTTCTGTGTCCTTATATTTTATGTGTTTCTCTGGTCTATGTAGCTATTTTTGTATTTTTTAAACAATATGTCTTCTTCACTAAATCATTAATAGTCAATTTACATTAATTTTGATTACTGATAATTTTATTTGATCATATTGTTTATTCTGTTCCTTTTCTGTCTCACTCTTTTGTTCTTTTTACCTTACTTTGAATAAGTCTTTGGGTTTCCAGTTTATGCAGGTATCTCCTATTTAACTCCTCATTTATAGTTCCAAGCTGTATTTTCCATTCCTGATGCCCATCCATCAAAATGGAAATAGGTTTCCCAGAAAAAGGTAAAACTCCATTTGGCATTTGTTTGCTTCCTAAGAGTCCTACCTACATTCACTTTGTTTTTGGCATCAGAAGATTCTTTAGTTTCTTTCCTGTTCAGCAATGGTAATTTGGGGTATCTAACCCAGCATTTTTCTAGAAACAAGTTTATGTCACATATATCCTTAATGACCAAATTATGGTTGCTAAACTATCTCCTGTCTTAGAACTGGCAATTAATCTCCCTCTCAGTGTCTCTATGTAAGAACCCCAGAGGGTACCCTACATGCACCAGCTACAGTCATTCTGTAGCCTGTCTTCTTCTCCAACTCCAGTTCCACTGTCCTCTGCCCAGATAGCCACTGATGCGTTCTTGCTCCAGCCCTGCTGAGACCTCCACAGCTTGGTCCTTGGGTGGGCCCAAGGGGTCAAGCCCCTGGGATGTGCACTGTGCTGGGTTCTGGGCAGAGAGAAGCATGGCTCCCTCCTCACCCCCAGCCATGCTTTGCCTCCTCAGCACTCCAGTTGCTCTGCTTGGCCCACAGTCTCACCAAGCTTAGGGGTGGTCACAGACTCACTGCCTGCAGGAACCATGCAGGGAACAGAACAAGTGAAGAACACAGAGCCCTTGGCCTTCCTAAGGAGCAACCTCCACTGCCAAGGCCAACTGTGAATCTGTGGGAATGCTGTCTTCCTCCTTCTAAGTCTTCAAACTTTCAGGAGAAAGCAAAATTCTGTATTCTTAAGAATTAACTAGACTTGAAAAAAATTTTCATTTAAAAAACCTGCACAAGCCAAACAAGTCTCCAGAAGGTATGGGGTTCACATCTAACCCATTTCTGTCATCTATTGTAAACAGATCCTAAAGCAAAGGGGAGGCAGAATGGCTGAGGGTAGGGATGGGGAAGCAGCTCCTATTCTGGGGACCCAGGGTCTGGGGAACCAGTGCAGTCAGCCAGTAGTATGCTGATGTAACTAGTACTCTTGTTTTTTCTTACTCCAGTATTACTGGTGTAACTTTTAGGAGAAGCGAATGTAGGACTGCTCAAAATGTTTCAGCATTGTGCATGGTGAGGAAAATCTTGGGAAAATTTTGATCTTCTGCCTCCTCTTTGTACTTGAAATTTTAAAGATGGTTTTCACTCCTAGAAAACTTATTTTGATGGCCCAAAATGATTTTGTGTTTGTCATCTCCTGCCAGATCCTAGAGAAATCAGTTCTGAGAGGGGCCGTGTTTAGTAGGGTGCAGATTCCTGCTGACCGTGCAGAAGAACCCAACCTTGTCTTCCATGCACCAGTATTGTTTGTCTAGGCTGTGAATGCATGGGCCTGCATAGCTGCCTGAATCTGGGGAGGAGCCCTTTTCATATATAGCTCGCATCCTGCTGTTGAGTTTGAGTAGCATGACATACTGTCTTGAATGAATATGCCCTTAAGTCTAGAGAAACAAAGCAAAGAATCTGTCTCCCTTAGCAATAAGAGACTCTCACACAGAATTTCCCTGCAGGAGGAAAAAGTTAGGTTAAAAACAGTGAGATACACCCATCCCCGAGTCTGTCTGGAAGAGCCTATCTCAGGTAGTTGACATATGTCTGTGAAGAACTACATTCACTTCATTTATTTTTAATCATCTAATCTAAGAAACTGTCATTGTCACTTAAATTCACTCAGTTTCTTCCTTACCTTGAAGGCTGGCTTAAAGGGAAGTTCTTATCTGTCTCAGTGACTTCTTAGGCCACTCCCTACGGTGGTCCCTTTCCTTCTTCTTCTGTCTACTCCTCCCTTATCAGGAAATATGGGGTACTAAAAATGGCAGAATCCTGGAAGACCTGATATTCAAACATTGGCTCAACAACTCACTGCCTGTCTAGCTCTGACCTTGGACGAGTTACCCCATCATACAGCTGTTTCTATAGTTCCAACCAGGCCTCCTGTGGGCAGCTTCAGGGGTGCACACATGGGGGAAAAGTGTCCTCCTAGCCAGCATGACCAGTTGAATCAACCCTAGCAACTCATAGAACGATAGCATGTCCACATATCCCATAAGTTATTTAATAGAATTAATTTTATTCATCTGTAAAATGGGAAAATATTTTCCAGGAAGGGGAAAGTGCCTGCTTCAATACTCCTGCGTTTCCATCTGTTCTTTCTCTTTCTCCTTCCCCTCAAGGCTTATGCTTCTATTAAAATACTCAGTAGTCTAAGCTGGAGATACAGAATACATTTTTTTAAGTAAATGTGCAGATCAAGAGGCCATGAAAGCTTTGAAATAAAAATCAATATGTATTTACCTCCCCCCTCCCCCTGTCTATTAGATAAAGTGGCTTGTTTTGAAAATGCAAATCTGGTCTATCTGCCCAGTGCTTAAAAACCTTCAGTGGCACCCCATTTCTTTCAGGGTAAAGATCAGACCCACCCGAGGCTACTCATGCCCTGCATGTTCCAGCCCTGCCTCCCTCCCCAGCTCAGCTCACCTGGGCTCCCCTGTTTTCCATGCAGCTGACAACCAGGCTCTCTCAGTCTCTGATAGTTCACGTGCCTTTCTCTCCTCTTTACCAGATTGTCTCCTCCTTGTCCTTCTCATCCCAGCTCAAGCATCTCGTCCCCAGAGAAGGCTTCTCTTCTCCCCTCTCTGATCAGGTCAGATCTGCCTGTCACAGGTGCTTCATAACATCTTTCCTGCTGTTCATTTTACATTTATGTGTAATTATGTTATGATGTTTGTTTCTCTAGAATATAAGCTCTGTGGGAGCGGGAGCCATGTTTCTCTGTGCTCCCCATTGTACCCCTATGCCTGACACATGGTGAATGCTCAGTAAACATTTACTGCTGAATGAATGCATGAACAGAAACCTTTGAAGTGCAGGATACAACAAGCAAGCTCACAAAGTTTCGGGGGAGTTTGTAATTTCCTCGATTCTGTGTCATTGCAACAAAAATTTGAAGTGACAGACGGACCAGTGTT
Source organism: Okapia johnstoni (assembly GCA_024291935.2). Classification (NCBI taxonomy): domain Eukaryota; kingdom Metazoa; phylum Chordata; class Mammalia; order Artiodactyla; family Giraffidae; genus Okapia; species Okapia johnstoni. The sequence goes on along the minus strand of CM044312.1, from coordinate 70,264,937 downwards.
ACAGCTCCATGTTACAACTCAGTTTTATTTAGAAAGTAAAGGAAAATACATCTTTGAGGCATGAGGGCATGCCAACCCAAAAGACACAAAAAGAAGAGAGGCCTCCGGCCCAATTTTGGCTCCTCTTTTTATATGTTTTTTCTCCTCCCCCTGGGCCTGCCCTATGTAAATTAGGCTAGCCAGGAGTGCTGTTTGTTTTACCTGTGGTCCTCACTCTGGTCTTCCTGGGACCTTCCTTTGTTCTATTTTTACAAGCTTTTCCCTTCCTTGTCTTTTAGTCACTGCCATTCTGGGCTCCTTTTTCCTGTTCTAACTACCTAACATTAAGTACATGACCACAAAGGCACCTGATGGACCAGGCCGTGGGATTTCATAGATAACTAAGTATATGAATACACAGGGCAAATTCAGTCTAACTCATGGTGAGCTTCTTATGCCCTAGTGCCTCATTGTAAATGCACCATTGTTTTGAGGCTGTGTTTAATTATTACAGATTTTGCAGTGTCATTAACTAAGTATATGAATACACAGGGCAAATTCAGTCTAACTCATGGTGAGCTTCTTATGCCCTAGTGCCTCATTGTAAATGCACCATTGTTTTGAGGCTGTGTTTAATTATTACAGATTTTGCAGTGTCATTGCAGTATATGTAAAATCTTACTGTGCCTAATATTATTTAAATACCCTTAATCTTAAATTACATGACAGTTCATGTCTTGGCTTCCTCATCTGTAAACTCCTTATCAACAAATGGGAATGACAAGGTAAGAGTGGAAAATAAGGTAAAATAAGGTCAAACAGGAAATAATGAAGAACCTCAAAAGCATGAGGTATGCAAAACATGACAGAATAAAGGGTTACAAGACAGGTGTGCTGGAGCCTATTAGGAAAGGTCCATAGGAAAGCAGTGCAGTTGGCTGAATGATGGGAAAAGCAGAGCTTGGCAGAATATTCCAACTCTGCAGAGCTGAGTTCCTATCAGGTCAATGCAGATAAATAAGGTAAGGAGTTGATAAAATCGAGAGTGTGAGAGAAGAGATAACAAGTGCTTAAGAGAGGAATAAAGCGGTCCAACTGGAGAATCAAAGCAGTTGTCTGGGCTCAGGTAGATCGTTTCAGGAACCCTGCCTTGCAAAGATCACCTACCCTATGTTTCATCACCTCCGGGTACTGACACTCAGTAAACACAGAAAGCTTATCCTGCATGAATTGTGAGCCTTTACATGTCATCATAGCCCTTATCACTCAGTCGCCCATCGTCTCTCAGCCATCACTCTGAATCACCCTTCAGATCATCTGCAAACGTGAGCCTTTTCCCTTTATTGTTTGATTCTGCTCCATGCCTTTTATGAAAAAACAGAAAAACCCCTCACAAAGATCAAATCCATTACCTTTCTATTTTCAGACTCTGACCTACAAACACTGTTAAATGTGCTATGCAAGCTCCTTTCAGGAATGAGGGAAAGCATTGCCTTGATTAGAGAAGGAGCCATAGACACCGGAGCCGGCTCACTGGCTCCAGACTCTATTGTCAATTATTTAAGTCTCAGTATCCCACGTGGGGAGGGTCCATTTTCTCTGCCCTGTTTCTTCTTCTATGGGATGCCCAACTTTGAACCATTTCAAAAGCAGCTTCCCATGAGGGCTAGTTAAAGATTTGATAAGGAATCAAAGGGTTAGTGTTAGGATTGCATCTTGGTGGGGAAAGACACAGAAGAAATTGAATAAATTGGAAGTTAGGAGAATCTGCATTTTAATTATTCTTTTTTTTTTTTTTTTGCCTATGGAAAAGAATGAGAACATTTACAAACCACTGCTGTGATCTGACAAACACATTTTACTTGCCTCTTCAATGAGAGGAGGATTTGTGAGTATGGATTCCTCTTTTCTACTAAATCATTTCTCCATCTGTATCTGAGAATAAATCAAGATTTCTTCCCTCTTCATTCTTACAAAGTGTCTTCCCAGTGTTTATGCAAATTGGTATTCTGCCTGAGATTTTTATTTTTTTGTCATCCCATCTTTCCCCTAGACCTAAAGCTTTTCTTCTGAGTAGGTAGAGAGTCGCTTGGTTTGCTCTGTCTACTCCTCTACTTCTCTTTTAATCAGGAAAATGGACGCAGAATACATCTTGATCCTTATACACACAGGACTTTGCACAGCAGAGCAAACAGTACTGCCCTTATCTTGACACAACGCCATCTTAGTGTCTCACGTCTTTGTGTAATGATCTGCCAAAGGGATGACTATGCCACTAGTCTTTAGGACACTGTCAGCAATATTAGGCTCTTGAAGGATGTAAAAGAGATTCTTCAACCAGTAGCATGACTCTTTGCCTTGTTCTTCTTAAGAAAAGAACGATTGAGCCCAGAAAGGGAAGGTAAGGTCTAATGAACCGCAGAGCAATTCAGAAGCTATCAAGAGCCAGGCTCTCTGTCTTCAAATGTGAGTCCAGGTCATTCATGCTGCTTCTCCGAGGTGCCCTGGTTTCTTTCCCTTTGGCAAAACAGCATCCTCACTCCACGGCCTGTTCATTCCCTGAGGCTGCTTCCTGGTGCCTGCACTATTGAACAAAGAAATGGCCTCTGTTCCTGCCTGCAGACGGTTGCTGCCTCCTTCTCTGGGATTAAAAGGTCGTTATTGTGTCTGGCTCCTGACTGATTCAACTTGACAAGATACTGGTTTTTCAGTAAATTCTTCTGTATATTGGAATCCACCAGCTGTTTTTGACCCTGTGTAAAACAGCACAATCTCCTAGGCAGGCTTGTCTCGTTACTGGCCAGCTTTAGGAGTTGTGGACTGACATCCCTTCTAAATGCCTAACCTGAATTCTGACTGCCTGTTGGATGTCCAAGGCACTCATTTTCCATTTCAAACCAGCCACCACTTCTTGACATGATGCCATTCTTTGTGTAATGATCTGCCAAAGCAGTGACTATACCACTAGTCTTTAGGACACCGCCAGCAGTATTAGTCTCTAGCAGGAAGTAGAGGAGACTCTTCAACCTATTAGGATGACTTTGCCTTGTTCTTCTTGAGAGAAGAGTGATTGAGCCCAGAAAGGGAAGTTAAGGTCAAATGTAAAGAAGCAAAGAGAGGCAGTATTAATGACTACTGAAAAGCGGGTCATTTCCAAATCATCTTCCTAGCTACAGAGAGAACAAGCAAGGAAGACTGGGGGGTGTACCTGATACCAAAGGGAATCGGGGAGCCAACTGCTGAGTCAGTGCTTGGAATTAGCTACTCGGAGTGTGCTAGGTACCAAACAGAGGCTGGCGTGAAGGAAGGCAGAGAACAGTGCCTCAATCTGTCTTTCTGGAAATGGATATATACTTCAAGGATGTTATTGTTGTTCCGTCGCCCAGTCATCTCCGACTCTTTGCGACTCCATGGACTGCAGCATGCCAGGCCTCCCCATCCCTCACTGTCTCCCAAGGTTTGCCTGTGTTCATGTTCATCGATACCATCCAGCCATCTCATCCTCTGACACCCTCTTCTCCTTCTGCCCTCTATCCTTCCAAACATCAGAGACTTTTCCAGTGAGTTGGCTGTTTTCATCAGTTTACCAGAATACTGGAGCTTCAGCTTCAGCATCAGTTATTCCAGTGAATATTCAGGGTTGATTTCTGACGGGTTTGATCTCCTTGCTGTCCAAGGGACTCTCAGGAGTCCTTTCAAGCACCACAGTGCAAAGGCATCGATTCTTTGGCACTCTTCCTTCTTTACGGTCCAGTTCTCACAACCATAAGTGACCACAGGGAAGACCATAGCCTTGACTATATGGACTTTTGTCAGCAGAGTAGTGTCTCTTCTTTTCAACACACTGTCTAGGTTTCTTACAGCTTTTCTGCCAAGAAGCAATCATCTTCTAATTTCATGGCTTCAGTCACCATCCACATTGATTTTAGAGCCCAAGAAGAGGAAATCTATCACTACTTCCACCTTTTCCCCTTCTATTTGCCATGAAGTAATGGAGCTGGATGCCATGATCTTAGTGTTTTGTTTTGTTTTGTTTTGTTTTTAATATTTGGTTTTAAGCCAGCTCTTTCACTCTCCTTCTCATCAAGAGGTTCTTTACTTCCTCTTCACTTTCTGCCATTAAGGTAGTATCATCCTCATATCTGAGGTTGTTGATGTTTCTCCCACCTATCTTAATTCCAACTTGTAACCCATCCACCCTGACCTCTCTCAAGATGTACTCAGCATGTAAGTTGAATAAACGGGGTGACAGCACAGCCCTGTTATACTCCATTCTCAATCCTGAACCAAGCAGTTGTTCCATAGGGTTCTAACTGTTGCTTCTTGACCTGCACACAGTTTTCTCAGCAATCAGGTAAGATGGTCTGGTATCCCCATCTCTTTAAGTGCTTTCTAGAGTTTGTTATGATCCACAGTCAGAGGCTTTAGCAGAGTCAATGAAACAGATGTAGATGTTTTTCTGGAATTCCCTTGCTTTCTCTATGATCCAGCAAATGTTGGCAATTTGATCTCTGGTTCCTCTGCCTTTTCTAAACCCAGCTTGGACGTCTGGAAATTCCTGGTTCACATAATGCTGAAGCCTAGCATACAAGATTTTAAGTATGACCTTACTACCATGGACAATGAGTACAATTGTCCAATCATTTAAACATTCTTTGGTACTACCCTTCTTGGGAATTGGGATGAGGATTGACCTTTTCCAGCCCTGTGGCCACTGCTGGATCTTCCAGATTTGCTGACATATTGAGTGCAACACTTTTATAGCATCATCCTTTAGGGTTTTGAATAGCTCTACTGGAATTTCATCATGTCCACTAACTTTATTGACTGCAGTGCTTCCTAAGGGCCACTTGACTTCACACTCCAGAATGTCTGGCTCTAGGTGATTGACCACACCATCATAGTTATCCAGTTCATTAAGATATTTTTTTTTTGTACAGTTCTTGGTGTATTCTTTCCATCTCTTCTTGATCTCTTCTCTGTCTACTAGATCTCTACCATTTCTGTCCTTTATTGTGCCCATCTTTGGGCAAAATATTCCCTTGATATTTCTAACTTTCCTAAAGAGATCTCTGGTCTTTCCCCTTCTGTTGTTTTCCTCTGTTTTTATTCACTGTTCATTGAAGAAGGCCTTCTTGTCTCTCTATGTGATTCTTTGGAACTCTTCATTTCATTGGGTGTACCTTTCCCTTTCTTCAAGGATCCTTATGTCAAACCCCAAGTTATACATTCTCGTCTTTAATTTCACTGCCATTGTCACAATACAGACCCTCATCTTTGTTAGCCTAAAATGTCCCAGTAACCAGATAGGTCCCACTTGTCTCCCATTTCTCCTGTTCATTCTTCATACTACCACCCAAATTATATATTCCTAAATTGCAGGTATAATCAAATATCATGTCTCCTCAAGAGTTTTCAGCAACTCCCTTTGCTTGCAGCATTAGATCTAACCGTGTTAAGAGTTTCTGTTTTGTTTTTTTAGTTATTTTGTGTTTGGTGCCTCTCTCTCTCTCTTTCTCTCTCTTTGTCTCTTGGAAGGCCTTTGATTCCACTACAGTTTTCCATCTTAACATGCTACTCTATCCCCCCAGTTTATACTCCAACCATTGCTAATTCTAGGATGTGCTATGCCATTTCACACTTTCATGTCTTTCTTCATCTCTTCTTCCCAAGTAGAATTTCCTCCTCCTTCAAACCCTATGAATCTTTCAGGAGCCAGCTCATGAAGCCTTCACTAAGTCCTGCTTCTCAGTCTCTCATTCAGATAAGGTACTCCCATCAGACACTTTTGAATACATTTTTATTGTGAAATGTAGTAAAATAGAAAAGAGATTGTTGAATATATATGTGCAGTTTAACAACAAAGACAAAATAAGTACCTGCAAACCAATATCTAGCTTAAGAAATAGAGCAGTGCTAATATATTTGAAGCCTTCTCGATCTCCTTTCCCTCCATGCCACCATCTGCCTCAGGTAACTTCTATTCTAAATCTGTGTTTATCATTCCTTTGCTTTTCTTTATAAGTTACCACACGTGGATATAGCCCTCAATGATACACTGTTCAGTTTCACATATTTTTGAACTTTATCAACATAGAATTATATTTTTTATATTCTCTTGAAATGTTTAGCTCAACATTGTGAATGTCACCCATGTCAGTGTGTATTACTGTAGTGTATTCCTTTCACTACTGCATGGTTTCCTATAATATGAATATGAATTTATGTATTCATTTCCTATTGATGAGCATTGAGGTGGTTTCCAATTTTTTAGTATCAGAGCCATCACTCTTATAAGCATTCATGTAAAGGTCTCCTGGTACACATGTGCTAGGTTTTCTATCAGGAAAAACTGCATTTATTCCTAGGAGTAGATTTGCAGAGTCCTGGGATCTGAGCAACTTCAAATTGACTAAATAACCCCAGAAAAATTTCCTGAGTATTGGTACCACTATATTTACTCCTATGTACTGCATATGATTCCCTGTTGCTTTATATCCTTGTCAAGATTTGACATAAAATCAATATTAAATTTTTGTTAGTGTAGTAGATGTGACATGCTATATCATCATGGTTTTAATTTTCTTCCGGATTACTAATGAACATCTTTTTATGTGCCTGAGTTATTCATTTTCCTCTTCTGTGATATGTGTGTTGATATATCTTGCCCATATTTCTATTGTTATTGTTGTTTTTTCCTTCTTGATTTTTATACATGATGGATATTGCATTTCTGTTGGTTATATGCATTGCACATATCTTTTCCCAGTTTGTGGCAGCTCCCTCTCCTTTATGGCCCGTTTTGATGAAATCAGATTCTTAAATTTGGTATAATCAAATATATCAATATTCTGAATTATTTGCATTTTGGTTCTTTAAGACATCCTTTCCTATCTCACAGTCATAGTTTTTTCTAGGAATTTTAAAGTTGGAGCCTTCACATTTAAATTCAAAACCCCTTAGGAATTTGTTTTTGTATATGTCATGAGGTAGAGATTCATCCTGAAAGATGTTTAACCACAGCACTTAGTTTATTTCATTTTACAGTTAAATTTAGTATGTTAGATTGTAAATCCCTGGGGGTGTCACATTGTATCATAATCATTCTCTCTGTCCTCCACTGTCTTAGCACAACTGTTTCTACCTAGTGGCTACTCAGGAGGGCCAGGATATCATAGCCATTGGATGCCTTCCAGTGCTCCTGTCCTTACACTGTGCTTCTGATAACAAACACTGGGGAGAAGACCGTATAGCAAGGAGCATAATGGTTTTTTCTGCATCTTATCAGACACCTCCCCTTCTCCATCCCATCCCCTGAAGATGTTCTTATAAGCTGCTCCCTTGTTCTGTTCCACATGCGCACAGCCAGAGATTGGAACTTCCAGATATCAGGGCACATGGTCAATGGCCAGCCACTTCTGTTTTGGCTGCAGTAGACTAATAGTGCCCCTCCCAGGAGTACTGTAGGACTCCAGGGACAGGCCGCAGCAGTGTGGGGCCGATCCCAGCCTGCGTTCAGATAACCCCGCGTGGCTCAGGCGTCGCAAATCACGGAGAAGCAGCTGTTGTGTTTTGAGGTGCCAGCTTCCTTAACCACAGGCCGGCAGCAAAATGGAAACCCCAATGGATTTGCTTTGCTTTTCAACCACCAGAGTGGTTAACATGGAGCTAAATGCAACTGTGAAGTTCTTTTCTGAATCATACAAGCATGAAAGGGAAGTACTTCAATTCCCAGCCTCTATCCGTCTGTGATTTTTCCATGCTTTCATTTCTGAGCAGTTGAGCATGTATTTCTTCAGTATTCGTCAGAATAAACGTTTCTAGAACATGCAGAGAAACACTCGGCAACACTGTGAGTGGCAGAGTAGTGTGAGGGAGAGAGCTTGGGTTTGGGCACATCCCAGCTCAGTCACTTACTGGGTAACGTCAACTTCCTCATCACAATAATGGAGATCAAGATATACCTACCTTGCAGAGTTTTTATAATAATTAAATGAGGTAATTAGTATAAGTGCACAACCCTGCCTGGTGTGTTCTCAGTAATGAATAAACTATTTAAAGATGATGACAATGAAAACAAGAGGGAGGAGGAGGAATGATGATTAATTGAGATGAAATGACCCAATGCCTGCTCTTTGGAGATGCATGCTTCATGACAACTACATGGGTCAATAACTCAGAAACAAAGCTGACTGTGATAAGAGCTGTAATCATAACCGTGTTTTCCAAGCCAAAAACTGAAGTGTGGTTTGACAAATAAATGGATCCAAGAACATATTAGAATCTAGTATTAGAAATCAGGATTGTTTCAGAATATCTGAGACTAGCAGTCCCTAAAACTGTAATAGAAGCACTGATGATTTGCCCTAAGGAAGTTTCGTCTTAGAGAGAGTTCCTCAGGAAGATGATATTTGAGTGGGGTCCTGATATCCTTTCAACAGGTTGCTATGAGGAAAGAGGAGGAATTCCAGATAGTAGAGGGAGTGTCATGAAACAGGCTGGATGACATGGCCATATTCCGCAGAAGCCTTTTTATCATACAGAAAATATTGTAGATAATCCTCAGGACTCCAGAGACTCCTCTGGGGTAAGAAAGGAAGCTGGGAAAATAGACAGGGATAAAGTGAGCAGGAATCTGAGTACCACCTCACACCTGCATCTCTGTTCCATCAAAGCAGCTTTGCTTTTTCTTAATTTTTTTTAAATGTTATTGGAGTATAGTTGATTTATAATGTTATGTTAATTTCAGGTATACAGCAAATTGATTCAGTTATACATATACATATAGTAATTATTTTTCAGATTCTTTACCCATATAAGTTATTGCTGAGTATTGAGTAGAATTCACTGTGCTATGTAGTAGGTCCTTGTTGATTATCTATTTTATATATAGTAGTGTATGTGTGTGTTAATCCAAAAACTCTTGATTTATCCCTCCCTGCTATTTCCCCTTTTGTAACCACAGTTTGTTTTCACAGTGTGTGAGGCTATTTCTCACAAATAAATAAGTAAATATGTTTATTTGTATCATTTTTAATTAGATTCCACATGTGAGTGATACCATATTTTTTTCTGGGTGTGACTTCACTCAGTATGATAATTTTTAGGTCCATCCATGTCACTGCAAATTGTGTTCTTTTGTTCTTTCTTATGGCTGAGTAATATTTCATTGTATGTATGTACCACACCTTCTTTATCCATTCCGTCAATGGTCATTTAGGTTGCTTCTAAGTCTTGGCAGTTGTGAATACTGCTGTGGTAAAACAGTGAGGTGCATGCGTCTTTTTGAATTATGGTTTTGTCCAGATATATGTCCAGGAGTGGGATTGTTGGATCATACAATAGTTCTATTTTTAGTTTTTTAGAGAGCTCCCATACCATTCTCCATAGTGGCTGTACTAATGTACATCCCCACCAATAGTGTAGTAGGGTTCTCTTTTCTCTACACCATTTCCAGCATTTATTTTTTGTTGGTGGCCATTCAGAATAGTATGAGGCAATACCTCATTTAGTTTTGACTTTCGTTTCTCTTATAATTAGTGATATTGAGCACTTTTCACGTGCAAAGCAGCTTTGCTTTTATGTATGCCTTTCTGAAGCAAAATTTCATTTGTAAAAGGCTTCCCATTGCTTATTGAAAAGAGAGGGAACCATATTATTGGTAGTATGCTTAGCCTTTGCCTTGTTTTCTGTAACTAGTCAATGTGGTATTTTTGGTGATTCTTTGATGTCTTTTTCCTCTAGTTACTTGTATTGCAAAATTGTCTGAGTCCTACTTAGGACAGAGGTCGACAGTATCATGGATATTATTGAAGTATAGGATCAAACTTTGTTTTGAAGAGAGGGAGCGTGAGAAGAATGTAGAGCAAGTATAACCCAGCCCTGAATGCAGAGCTTTGTGATTCAGATTGTGGCTTAGACTTTTTTTGTGGGGAAAAGAAGTCTTTCTGAATGTCAGCTAGGAGTTGAGATAGTAATCTTGAACAGCAGATACCCCAGGAGGAGTGCTGGTGGGAAATGTACACAATACATAAAAATGGCAGCCTCCCAGCCCGGCCCCAGAGAGATGCACTGAGTAGGCAGGTTCCTCTGGGATAGATGTGTCTCATGTCTAAACTTCTTAAATTTCTGAAGGTAAATTAGAGAAGCCTCTAGAGGAAAAAAAGCAACTCAGATATGTCATATGTGAAACTACACAGAATGTCATCATCTAAGAATGTTGTCATTGTAAGAAGAGCTTAGGAATCAGTGAATCCCAGAGTTTTTAAGCTCTTGGCTATTTGTATCCCCACTCATTTGTGCTGGCCCTTTTTTAAAACTAGCCACACTGTTATCACTGGCACATCAAAGTGTCCTGGAATGGAATGAATCCATGTAAATGTTCCATTTAGCTCTTAGATATCAAGTGGCAATAAAACTCAATTTGGAAAAGGTAAAATAGAACATAGAAAAAAATTGCAAATGCCCAAGAGAACATGGCCACAGTTAGAAAAATGAGACCAAAAAAAGTATATTATAGCTTTCTGTGCTAACAAAAATAGTGCTTCTTGATGCAGCAAGGAGGCTTATGGAATAAGAGTTTAGAGAAACTCATACTTTATACAGTTCTTTGTAGACCATATTAGATGACATAAATGCTCTCTTACAGAGACAAAACCCTACCTTTTTAATGGTATGTCATTGCTTTCAGAAATTATTGAGGATATCTAATTTGGAAAGGGGCAGAATGGCTTTAAAAAGTTCCCTAGGTAATTCTGATGCATACCCCTGAGTAAAATCCACTTTTAAATAGGCTGAAATAGCAATTGAGCATTAAATGCATCACTATTGTAAAATATACAATGTAAGTAAAAAAAAAAAAAAAGGTTAATCCTTTATGACTCAGTTATTTCCTAAATATTTCACTAAGAAAATGACAATGGTTAAAATAATTCCACTTTTATTTATATGATTTAAGTCTTTCCAAAAATACTTTTAATTTTTTAAAGACCTCTCAAACAGCTGTGGATTAACCTAGTAAAACCTTTGTCTGCAAATTACAATTAAAATGTTTGAGTTAGCAATTGGTTCCTAATGTATTCCATAATACTTCACAAGTGAGATGAAAAGATTAAGTGTAGGTATTGCTCTCAAACCTGAAACTCTGATAATTATTCACTGTGTATAACCTAAAGATGTTAGGAATCATTTGTATTTGAAAATGAGGGTAAGTGTAAGATTCTAAAAACATCCAGTCTTACAAGATTTCAAGATTTATGTCTATGGCTATAGGAATCAAAACAAAGGGAATGTTGGCACTGATGAGGCCAAGTTAACTAGACGACACTGTGAAAAGCTTAGAAAACCAACAGTGGAGAGGTGGAGACTCATATTTGACCGAGGCAACATTGCAAACAGGAGGTGAAGGACAGACTCTCAGTAACCAGAACTAGGACAAATGGATACCCATGCTGATACAAATAAGTCTACTTCATACCATACACAAAAGTCAACTCCTGGTGGATTAAAGATTAAGTGTGGAAAGCAAATGCCAAAACCTTTAAAAGAAAATATAGGAAGATCTATGTATTTTATCTGGCTTGAAAAGGATTTTTTCAACAAATCACAAAAAGCCCAAACCACCATCAAGGATGACGTTTGACAATGTTTTAAAGTGTTGCACTTAATATGCCAGCAAATCTGGAAAACTCATCAGTGGCCACAGGACTGGAAAATGTCAGTTTTCATTCCAATCCCAAAGAAAGGTAATGCCAAAGAATGCTCAAACTACAGCACAATTGCACTCATCTCACATGCTAGCAAGATTATGCTCAAAATCTTTCAGGCCAGGCTTCAGCAGTATGTGAATTGAGAACTTCCAGAAGTACAAGCTGGATATGAAAAGGCAGAGGAACTGGAGATCAAATTGCCAGCATCTGCTGGATCATAGAAAAAGTAAAGAAATTCCAAAAAAAAAAAAAAAAAATCTACTTCTGCGTCATTGACTACACGAAAGCTTTTGTGTGGATCACAACAAACTGTGAAAAAATCTTAAAGAGATGGGAATATCAGACCACCTTACCTGACTTCTGAGAAACCTGTGTGCAGGACAAGAAGCAACAGTTAGTACTGGACATGGAACAACAGAGTGGTTCAAAATTGGGAAAGGAGTCAAAGGACAATATATGTCAGGCTATATATTGTCACCCTGCTTATTTAACTTATATGTACAGTACATCATGAGAAATGCTGGATTGTACAAAGCACAAACTGGAATCAAGATTGCTGGGAGAAATATCAATAGCCTCAGATATGCAGATGATGCTACTTTATGGTAGAAAGTGAAGAGGAACTAAAGAGCCTCTTGATGAAGGTGAAAGAGGAGAGTGAAAAAGCTGGCTTAAAACTCAACATTCAAAAAATTCAGATCATGGCATCCGGTCCTATCTCCTTATGGCAATTAGATGAAGAAACAGTGGAAACAGTGACAGACTTTATTTTCTTGGGCTCCAAAATCACTGTAGATGATGACTATAGCCATGAAATTAAAAGACACTTGCTCCTTGGAAGAAAAGCTATGACAGACCTAGACAGCATATTAAAAAGCAAAGATATTACTTTACTGACAAAGGTCCGTCTAGTCAAAATTATAGTTTTTCCAGTAGTCATGTATGGATGTGAGCGTTGGGCCATAAAGAAGCCTGAGCGCTGAAGAATTGATGCTTTTGAATGGTGCTGGTGAAGAAGACACTTGAGAGTCCCTTGAACTGCAAAGAGATCAACCAGTCAATCCTAAAGGACATCAACCCTGAATATTCATTGGAAGGACTGATGCTGAAGCTGAAGCTCTCAATACTTTGGCCACCTGGTGCGAAGAGCTGACTCATTTGAAAAGACCCTGGTACTGGGAAAGGTTGAGGGATAGAGGAGAAGGGGATGACAGAGGATAAGATGGTTGGATGGCATCACTGACTCAATGGACGTGAGTTTGAACAAACTCAGGGAGATAGTGAAGGACAGGGAAGCCTGGCAGGCTGCAGCTCAGGGAGCTGCAGAGAACCAGACAACTTGGCAACTGAACAACAACAATATCCAGTACATGAATAAATTTCAACAACAAAATGATGAGTGTAAAACCAACTTGCAGAATTACATATGTAATTATATTTATGTAAAATGTAAACATTTGCAATATAATGTATTATTTATAGATATATACATATGAAGTAAAAGTCCTGAAAAATGAAAAAAGAACGAGCATCAACTACAGAATAGGGGTTACCTTTGTGGGGAGGGGAATGAAATCAGAAACCATTCAGGGAACTTCAACTCTATCCATAAGATTTTCTTTTTATGCCAAAGAATTAGAAACAAATGTCACACAATATTAACTTGATTAAAATCTGGTTGGTGAGTGCAAGAGTAGAAATCCATCATGCCTTCACTACATAAATTATCTAATGGAAACAATCACAAATTAAAAATCGAAACATTATGTCAGAATAAAACCTGGTGTATTAGATTTTAATAATAAAGACATACACATTTTAGTCAGTAACCTGTTTCTCTTAGAAACTCTTGTCTAATAAAGACTTTAAAAAAGAAATGAAAATAAGGTCACTCTTCAGTTATCCAGAATATAGCTGAGTAAATACAATTAATAGACAATCCACAAGCTTCATCCAACCCCCTATTTTTATTCTGTTATTCATCTCCACGTGGTATGATGATGTAAGATGCCAGCTTGGATCTTTCCAATTATCTAGGAAATGGTGACTCAGGTCGTAGCTGAGGATAGAAGACTAAGTTCCCTATGTTACATTTTGAGAATCACTAGGGGTGATTGGTGGGGCCTGCTGTGGGAACTGCTGTTTCACAGGACCAGCCCTACTGATGTGTCCTCCCCTGCACTCTTCCAGGGGAGTAGAAGCAAGAGCTCTTACTGCAAAGAAAACAGGGTTTATGAAGCATTAATCTTTCTTCTCCCTATGCTGATGGCCCCCCCACAAGGGAAAGAGATATCAGGCATGTCCTTTTGCCTTCCTTCAGAGTTGGGGATGCTCAAACCATCTTGGCCTTCTACCCCATGGGAGACCCATGATTGTTTCTTGCTTTAAAGTGACTGAGCTTTTGAATCAGTAGATCACCTGGAAAAGGAAAAAAAAAAAAAAAAAGAAGGAAAGATGAAATGTAAAGAGAGGGAACCTGCAGGTGGGTTAACCTGCATTCCCACCATTTCCTGTGGGTTGAGTGGACACAACAGAAGGTGATTTGAGGCATAAGCCATCTTTCTGGAGGAATATTTTCTGCACAGAGGGACCCATGCTGAAAGAGGCTATAGGTCATATTATCCATAGTGGAGGAAAGGGATGCCAAGTGGAAAAGAAAGAGAAGAGCTTCAACCGTGTCTCACAATATGGGGATATATCAAGTCTTCCAAACAAGTGACCCAAAACATCCTCAAGAGAGAGGCAGCATTTGGATATCCTTGAATCGAAATTCCCTGAGGTCAGAAATCTTTTCTTCCTTGATTTCCACCATATCCCCAGCACCTAGAACAATTTCTGGCACAAAGTGAACACCCAACTCAGATTAAGATCTGCCCCATGGAAAACAGAAACAAAAAAAAAAGAGAGCCACCAGTAACTCTTGATCACTCAAGAGAACATCGCCCCTCTTATACAACCCTGCCATGGGAGCTTCTCTAGCAGCTTGGAGAGATGAGGAAGAGTGAGGTAGTCGGGAAGAGAAGAGAACAAGATCCTTTCCCTGCTTAAGTCCCTCAAGCCTTCAGCTTAGTGGGGCAGGGGTGGGGGAAGTTCTTAACTGAAGGTGAGCCTGCAGTGCTAACTGTACTATACTTTTCAATTGCTAAAAGTGCTGAAAAATAATGGAACTGGAATACTACCCAGCAGGGAAGGGCAAGGGGAATTAACAGAGCACAGTTGGCAGCAGTTATTGGAAAAATAAACCAATCACACATCCATACCTCAGTGACTAGAAGAAACACTTCAGCCAAACAAGTTGCATTAATAATGTGATATCCTTGGAAAACATAAGTGATTAGAAAAGAAGGATTCTCCATCAGGACAACCCTACAGAATTGTTTTTCTAGGGATGATGATGAATTTGGACGTTTCCGTTCACATGTTTATATTCAGTCCTTTTGGTGACAAGTGGCCATTATTTGTCAAATGACTAGGTGGCCTCACATCAATAACAATGCCAGACTGAACAGAGACAACATAGGAAATGTCAGCTTCCAAAAGCATCAGTATAATGATGACCTCAGACGCATTTAAGGGGCCATCACCAAAAGATAACCAAAGATTACTAGAAAGTGTAAGAAACCGAATTGGAGAGGTGACAGAGGTCATAGTCCAAGGCAGAAACCAAGGACAAAACACAAGAAATTCACTCAGGGAATTGGAAGACAGGATCAGAGGAAGCATAATGAAGTAGATCCAAGTCATTCTTGAATGTCCAGCCACATGAACTCTTAAAGGAACCCGGCCAACCCAAATGAAGGGACACTATTGATGACGTGGGACAGCTAAAGTAATTAATCATGTAGAGATTAACCTGCTGTCTTGGCATCAATGTCACTCAGTATGCAGTATTCACACATTAAATCAGCTCACAATTAAAAATTGTGATTTCATTTCCCAAAGTTTATTTGAATTTTTCTTTGTTTTCTCTAGCTCATGGAGAGTATCTTTGCTTTGTTTACTTGTTTGTTTGAGAATTAAATAATGCTTCTAATATGCTTAGAAAGTATCTGGCATAAAGCTTTGTTCAAAAAGTGTTAATTAATGTGAAGAGTCCAATTTTTCATCTGAGTGGTTCACAACTGTAACAAGATCTTGGACAATTAACTGAGAGTTTAGTGTACAGATAGAAATGTCAGTGTAAATACTCACACAGAGACCTGAAAATAATTTTGAGTCTAGTTAAGATGCATGATAGCATAATATCACTTTAATTGCCTTTTTCAAAATAATTAATTATGAGACTTAATTGTTATTAATTATGCTATATTTAGCACCAAGTGATACCCTGAGCTCTGAAGATGGACCTGTTTCTCTTATATCAGATTCTCAAACACAGCTCTTATGACCTTACGTCAAATTGCATTTCTTTTCTCCACACAATATTCTCTGCATTTCATCCCATGTGGGGTCATTTTTTAAGAATTTGGTAAAGGAGTAGAGGGAGCAAAATGATCATGACTCAGGATATAGGTGGGAGAGTCTCTTTTTGAAAACAGCTGATTTACCATGGGATGTCCATGGAATTCTGAGTACCACCACAGTTACGTTAATCAGACAGTTATTAACTTAAACTGCAAAAGGGGAAGAATTCAAAAAGTGCACTGCGAAGCTACAATAAACCAGAGGCTTTTTATTCTAGCAATTTATGAAAGCTTTACATTTTTATTTCCAATTAACCTATCAATACTGATGTCACTTAAATACTCCTAAGGAATGTTATCTCCTTATTATTGCCAGAAAACATACTGCCCAATTTCATAGCTCAGCTGTTCTCATGCATGGATGGACAATCTGAATTAACTTGAACAGGAACAAGATTTTTAGACACTCGGCTTCATTCCTAGTTGTAAATTTTAAGTAATTAATACGTGACTTTAAGTAGTAAAGAAAATTGGATAATGTTTATTTTGTGCATCAAAATAATAGTAATACACTGCTATTCTTTCTATTTATTCAGTGTTAGCATATCAATAGAAAAATTATTGTAATCCACACATTCAATGCCAGGATAATTGAACATGGTGGTGATGAGTAAAGACCCTCTGGAGAGCTGTCTTAAAATTAAGCTATTGAAGAAAGATGGTGTTTTCAATATGACCAAACAAAGACAGTTGACCCCAGAGACATGAGTTTTTCTGCCTTGTATACAGACTCCTTTTGCATATTAAAATCGGGCCCAAGGACATCCATTATTCTTCTGATCTGAAACTTTGATGCTAAAAAAACTAACTTTTATTCATGGAGAAAGTACCTGAGGTGATCAGGGAAGTTTAGAATGTAAAGTACTAACTAGATCTATTTACAATTATAGGTTGTTCTCATTACACTGTTAATTAGACCTTCTTTCTCATCCTACTCATGCTTGAATGAACCTGGACTTCCAAACTATTTATGACACATGATTGTGTGTATACTTTTAAACAATAGCCCAAAGGTCAGTTAATAAATCACAGACATCTTACATAGTGTCTTGTTCCTATAGAAGGAACCTTTGACTGTGAACTAAATAAAAACCCACAAGTGAGTCCCTCTCCCCTCCTCGGTGATGCTGAAGCAACTTGAGAAGAATGAGGAGCTGTGGGTTTGGGAACTAGGGAATCTATGCCTTGTCTTGTGACCTCTGCTTATGAGCCATGTGGCCTTTCACAAAGCCCTATTCCCCCCTCAAGCTCAGAGTCCTCACCTTAAAGTAAAGATAATAGAAACCAGAGATGAAGGGACTAATAAAATGGGCCCTCAGTGGCCCTGTGTATGGTTTACTGTGTGTAGTGGGTGTCTTGTTAGCAACTGCTTCCTTGATTTACTTTACCCCAAATCAGTTAGCCAATCATTTCTCTCTTTCTCTTTCTCTCTTTCTCTCTCTCTCTCACACGCACAAGTCAGTACTGCTAGATGCTACAAAGGATATTGTAGAAGTGTAAATCATGATCTCTGCACTCAAACGGAGTTCTTTGGGAGGGTATAATTATGTCTCATATGAATTTATTGTCCAGTGCTTCTCACAGGACTCAGTAAACACGAAAATAATGTGTCTGCTTTCAGCCAGCTTTTGCCAGCACAGGCATGGTTATATCAGAAAGAAAAGAGTTTCTTCCACCTTGTGGCTGGGTCTTCTTTAGCTGGTTCCTGGCAAAACCCTGCTATTGCTAAGCTTACTTCTCATGGCAAGTAGAAGACTGTATTATTTTTACTTTTAGATGCTTTTTCACCTTTATATTATAACAGAGATTACAAATTTATCTTTAGTCCTTGTTCTCATGGAATTCAAGGTTAGCCTTGGCCAAAATGTAGTAGGCAGCATTTATTCACTCACTTGAGAAACGCTAATGAAGCTCTTATCCTGTGCTAGTCACCTCAGCCAACAGTGAAAAAATGAGTAAGCACACAACTGCCCTCGAAGGGTTCTGACCCCAGAGCCACTCCCCCTCGAACTCCCCCACATCCTCAACTCCTCAAGGACTCTCCTCCTCCCATTAATCATCTTATATCTTACACAGTAATAACTTCTGTCCTTGCTGCAAGTTTTATTATCTGCTGTTTTTAAGGCAGTGTAGGTGGAACAAAGATACAATTCCTCTTTCCAGGAGTGTATACTTTAGTAGGTGCAGACATGGTGGGGAGAATAAATACACATATGATGAGAATAAGAGAGGCATAGTCAGGGAGACTTACAGTTATACCCTGTAAGAGAGGCATAGTCAGTATGCAGTGGACACCTAGAGAAAGGTGGTGACATCTCCCCTTGGAGGGATGAGAGGTGGCTTCATGGAGGAGTTGAGCAGAACCTTGAAGAATGGGCACAATTGCAAGATAAGACAGGAGGAGTTGGGGAAAACAGCAAGAAAAACTGGCAAAGGCGATAGCAAGAGCAAATATGCGGAGCTGGGAGCACCCAGTGAAGAGTGGAAGAAGAAGAAGCCAGCCGGATTAAACCCAAGAGAGTTGCAGGCATCAGCTGGAAGGTTGGGGGCACCAGATCCTGGACAATCATCACACCATGTTAAGGGTCTGGATTCTGTTCAGGAAGTTTGGGGAAGGAGGGTAGGTGTGTGAAAAGGAGAGAGACCACAGCAGAGGTGAGCTTCAAAACATGACGGTGGCAGCCACAAGGACCAAAAGAGGAGGGAGAAGAGAGAAATGGAGAATGGAGGCAGGAGAAATGACAGGCTGGAGACAGAGGGAGTAGGATGGATGGGGATTGGAAACTGACTAGATGCAAAGGCAACTGCGAAATCTTTAGCAATTTTAAAAAGTAGGTATAATTCAGTAACCCTGATGCCACTTGTCTTTCTATAACATTATCTTAAGAGACTATCTATATAAAAATGAAATATTAAAGCAAATAAAGCCTTCCAAAAATAGCTTCTCCAATGTGGACAAAGTTACCACCACCTGATTTTTATGTCTTGACCTAGAATTATTTTATAAAGCCTTTGTCTTAGTCCCTTCAGGCTGCTATAACAAAATACCATTGAGTGAGTGGCTTCTTATACACAACAGAAATTTATTTCCCATAGTTTTGGAGGCCAGAAGTCCAAGATCAAGGTGCCAGCAGATTTAATGTCTGGTGAGAGCCTACTTCCTGGTCCTGTGTCCTCACAAGGTGAAGGGACAAGGGACCTCTCAGGGGTCTCTTTTATAAGAGCACCAATCCCATTCATGAAGGCTCTCCTCTCAGGGCCTAATCACCTCCCAAATGCCCCACCTCCAGATGTTGTCACCTTGGAGGCTAGGATCTCAGAGTGTGAACCAGGTAGGGCATACAAGTGTTCAGATCACAGGAGCCTTCATATGTCATGTCATATTCATCCATGGCTTTAAAATCTCTCCCCATCCCACATGCACCCCACCCCAGTGTTGGTGCTTCTTTTGTTTTACCTCCTCCCAAATCTAGTCTATTCCCTCCTCTCTGCAATCTTGGGAACTGATCACTATGTCTGCAATCTTGGGAACTGATCACTATGTCTGCATCACCCAAACTCTCTTACCCTCTGGTTTCCTGTTGGATTAGGCTGATAAAAAGCACTAGTAGAAAATCAGAGGGCAGTGTGTTAGCTTTCTGTTCCAGCTGTAACAAAGTACTGCAAACTTATTGGCTTAAGACAGCACACATTTATTATCTTACAGTTTTAGAGATCATAATTCAAAAGCAGTTTCAGTGGGTTAAAAATCAATCTGTCTTACGAGCAGGTCTGTTTCCTCCTGTAGGATCTAGGAAAGAATCCATTCCCTTGCCTTTCCAGCTCCTGGAGCCACCTGTATTCCTTGGCTTGTAGCCCCTTCCTCCATCCTCAACGCCAATAGCAGATCATCTTCCCTTATCCCTGACCTCTGTCTCAGTCCCAAATCTCTTCTCTCTCAGACTTTGACCCCTGTGATTACATTGGGTCCACTCAGAGAAGAAGGATAGCCCTCCCATCTCAAGATCCTTAACTTATTCACATCTGCAAAGTCCCTTTTGCCATGTAAAGTAATATATTCACAGATTCCAGGGCCTACATGTCGACGTCCTTGGGAGGATGTTACTCCGTCAGCCTCAGAAATGTTGATGTATTCTTACCCCTGGTGCTCCCTGCCATGGTGCCCAAGGCCCAGCGGTGCTCCTTCCTCTACCACAGCAGCTCTATTCAGGTGGCCCCTCTTTCACAGTTTGAGCTCTCATATGCCCCTATAACTTTCCATTCCTCTGGCAGAGTTTTCCAGACCAGAGATGCTATTGGCATCTGCCCTCTTTGGTTGTCTTAACCCTGCTCACACCTCTGAAATAGTCCCACCATTAAATTCTCTTCAAAAATCCCAGATGACTGATACACCCATCTGAGTATACCTTTTACTGTAACTCACACTGTAAACTTCAGGTCTGGAATTGGTATGTGCACATATGCACACACACACACAGTAAATGCAAAGGCAATTTTCAAGTAGGTCAACTTCAAGAAAACAAGAATTGGTTATCCTCTGCCTACATAGCACCACATAACAACCAACGCTTGCATCTGAAAAATAAATCTATCTGATTAGATAAGTATGCAGAATAATAATCCCTCATTTTCTCTCAATTACATCCAGGGAAGGGAAATCACAGCATATATCAGGGCCACAGTGGAAAGTTTTCTTTTTGATTTGCTTTTGTTTATTTTTCAATCAACCAGGGAAACTGACTTCATGACCTAACATAAGTGATTTCCAAGAAAATGAATAAGCCACTAGCTGAGCCGCCAATGATAGCTTTCTATTCTTGCTCAGGCAGATAATTTTAAGATATTTCCCCAGTCTCCTCTTGCCTGAGCAGTCAAAACAGCATATGAAAATGGAATGGTTATGCTTATTTTTTGCCTCGTAGAAAATATTTTGCATCAACCAGCTTGTGTTTAAAATCTTTGCATTTCTGTTTGTGGCCACACAGGCAGTTATCCCTCTGTCCTGGTTTAGGGTTTGGATTATCTGCTCAACATTCAAGGAGGTTCTTTTTGTAAGAACTATTTGTCAAAATCATAGAATAAAAAATAGCATTAACATCCTATAGGAATTCCTAAAAGGCAGTACTTACCAAACCAACCGAAGATTTTGGGAGTCTTTAACCTCTCAGTGACATTTGCAGAAAACCACTTCCCTCATTTCTCCATTAAATACATTTTCAACCCTTCAGGGGCTTCTCTCCTAGATTCATTGTGAAGAACTCACCATTGTGTTTCATTTTTTTTCTCTCTTCTACCATTATAAAGATGATGATGATAGCTACTACGATTAACAATAAAGATAATATTTAAATAGAGTTTACAAGGCACTTATATACACTTTATATTATTTGATCATGGTCAAGTCTGGCTGACACATATCGCAAAATCAGATTTAAAACTTTTTATACATTTTGCTGAACTTGCTTGAAACCATAAGGAACGTGGAGTCAGAACACAGCTTCTGAAAAACCCATACTTTCAATTGTTCCTTCATCTGTTGAAGCAATATATATGGGTATTCCCCGTGTGAAGGAGTCCCTGCCCTTAGAGAGCTTACAGTGTTATGATAGGCAAAGGTCAATACCATCCCTTGGTATCTATGGAGATTGGTTCGAGGACCCCCACAGACACCAAAATCTAAGAATGCTCAAGTCTGTCATATAAAATGTTATCATATTTGCATATAAACTACTTATATACAATATGTTTGCATATATTTTGCATGTAAAATATATAAACTACTTATATACATCAATGATCATACTTTATCACCTCTAGAGTACTCATTCTACCTCATACAATATAAATGCTATGTAAGCAGTTGTAAATACAATGTCAATATTAGGTAAATAGTTGCCAGGCATGCCAATTTCAAGTTTTGCTTTTTGGAACTTTCTGGAATTAAAAATATATATCTATTTGACACAACACCTAGGGAAATGGAGGGCCAACTTTTAAAGAAATGCTTAGGAAAGGTACCCAACCCGAACTATGGGATCATAGAAGGCTTCCTGTATGCAGGTATACCTGAGGTTTCTCCTAAGGGTTGAGTAGGATTTAGTTGTTTGAATGGGGAAGGGCAGATTGTGAAAGGAAACCACATGTGCAAAGGTACATAAAGAGAACCGCTCCACCTGGAAAGTAGTTATAAGGCAGAAAATGGGTGACCTGAGGAGGGAAACATCAACACCAATTAAAAGCCCTAGAAGAGTGAGATTTAATGGGAAAAAAAAAGCAATCTAATAATATCCTCTATATGAGATTAGTGGTAGTAATATTTGACAAAGGAAAAGGGAAGTTTAGCTGATAAAGATACCAAATTATAATTTAGAATTGACTTCTGCAATTGGGCTACTGCATCATCTTTAAATTTCACATACATTTCCATGTTTTAATTTTGAGAATTGTAAAAGTAAGAATGAGAAATGGAAACTGTTGAATAAGGAGCTCCCCCTGAATCTCCACCAAAGCGGCCCCCTGAGCGAGCGGCCAGGGTACCACCCCTGCCCAAGTCAAAGACTGAACATTTTTTGAGCTGTTACCGAATCTTTTCTAAAGAAAAGATACACACATTAGGAAAATATGGAGTAAGGTACCCCACTCATATCAAGCCTCTGCAGTGACTCATAACTTCTTGTTCCTCTCTGGTTCCTCTCACCTTCATGACCCTTCCAAGTAGGTATGTGCTCAGGTATAACCCTGATGAAGAACTTTTCTGCAGATCTACCAGGACTTTTTCATACTTCTCTTTGGATGAAGTTTTGTAAGAAATGTTTTCTTTTTAAATGATTACCGTCAAAACATAGAGTCTCAGACAGATTTCAACGTATAAAATAATTGAGGCAAATAAAATCCACAGAATTTTGGTATTGTCAAAATTTCAATTTCAATCTGTACTTCAATTTCCAGGGGGATAGAAGTTTTTTTCAGAAAAAGCGTGCTGACTTAATGGGCTCCTGTGCCTTGCTGAGGCGATTGATTGTGCACTACAGTTTATAACCAGAGCCAGGTCCTGTAATAGACACTTGGATCCTGTCTAATTCAATCAACAGTCTCATGGAAGACATGGGAAAGTGAACCAAAGCACTCAGTGTAACCCCTTGGGAAAGATTTTTACTGTAATAGTCATTAAATAATATCTGCTGCTGCTGCTGCTGCTGCTGCTGCTGCTAAGTCGCTTCAGTCGTGTCCGACTCTGTGCGACCCCATAGACGGCAGCCCACCAGGCTCCTCTGTCCCTGGGATTCTCCAGGCAAGAACACTGGAGTGGGTTGCCAATTCCTTCTCCAGTGCATGAAAGGGAAAAGTGCAAGTGAAGTCGCTCAATTGTGTCCGACTCTTAGCGACCCCAGGGACTGTAGCCTACCAGGCTCCTCCATCCATGGGATTTTTCCAGGCAAGAGTACTGGAGTGGGGTGCCATTGTCTTCTCCTAACAAAGGTTAATTGTGAAAAAAACCATAATATGGTAAAGGTCACTACTGAGGCGAAAATCCGCCTGTCCTTACAGACCAGGAGTCCTGTTGTCATAGCACCCAGTGACAATGCCTCTGGCAGGTTGAAGTGAAGACCCAAATTCTAATTTTGTTTTTCTGATTTTATTTAGACTCAGCCTCCTTTCTTCTGTCTCTCAATCCTTTAGCGTTTGTTTCCCATAACAATAACATACCTGTCTCTAGCAGTTTTTATAGGTCACCTTTACTGAAACCTCATTCAGTCTCTTATAATACTGTTGAAATTGTTGTGGTTTGGCTGCAAGTGCCTAAGGCAGTATTTCAAGATGGCTTTATGGTGTGCAGAGGTGCTCGAAAGCTGAGTTTTCTGTGTCAAGAAAACGAAGACGGTTACTATAACTGAAAAGCAAACCTAAAATTCATTTACTCAAACACGATTAACTGAGGGCCTTCTTGTTGGGAATTGTGACAGGTATAGATGACACGGAGGCAGTAGGCGCTTTCCCTGCTTGTGAGGGATCTAGAGTCAGTGGGAGAAACCAGCCTCTAAGGGAAGAATTATGACAAAACTATCCTGTGACCTCAGACCATTAGCCACACAAATGGTCCACAGCTAAGTCTTTCATGAAATCGTGAATAGAGGCATCAACTCTTTTTTGGCATAAAATTCTAAAGGAGCTCAATTCCTCATACCTAGTTATAATCTAGGATCACTTCATCATGCGTAATCATATGAAATAGATTCTTGTGGTATAAAGGCAGTGAACTGATTGCAACCAGCCAGAAATGTTTGTGGAGAAAGCTGAGGAAGCCTTGAGTGGAAACTACCATGATTAGGGGCTGCAGTAAGTCCAGAATTAATATAGTCCTTGTAAAGATTTAGTTGAGTCGAACCAAATACTGTCTACAAAAATGTGTACAGTATAGAGCTTATTTTTTTTCTTACAACCTTAACTATTAATTGCTTAAGAAATACTGAAACTTGGGAAATTTCCTGTTGGTTCAGTGGTTAGGACTTGGTGCTTTCACAGCTGGGGGCCCAGACTTGATCCTTGGTCAGGGAAGTAAGATCCTATATGGCATGGCCAATATATACATATATACTGAAACTTTTACCTTTCCCTGCCTTGGCTTTCCAATAAGAAGAGAAGTTTTACCTGCAGAGCTTCAAGCAAGTTCAAGGACTTAGTAATAGTTTTGTTAGGAAAAAAACCTGCCAAGATGTGAACAGAAATGTGTGCATAGAAATGCAGAACTTGTTAGGCTGGGCCAGGATGGCAGCCTTCTCTCACTCTGCCTTGCCCCTAAGACACCATTGTGAGGTTGTCGGTTTCCCAAGGGGACCACAGATACAAGTATTTCTTCTACCGGAAGAAAAAAAAAAAAAAGAATGCCTAGAATTCATGTTATATCCTTTGGTTAGTTTCCTACATTTAACATCTCCTTGATCCCCATAAAACAATATGCACATTCCTGAATTATGTCTACGGCTGTCTGTCCATCTGTCTGTTTCTTCGTTGTCCCCACTGCCTCCATTCTCTCTCTCCTCCCCCACCCCTTTCTCAACTCTAACTCAAACTCGATACTTTAAAAGTTCTCTAAGAAGTGGAGGAGATCTTCAAAGTTTCATTTTAGTACCACAACTCAGTTGAAGATATCTCCGTGGTGAAGCATGTAGAAAGAGAAGACTACATTAGAGTCACAACAAGTCTTTTTCTTCATTCCTGAACAACCTGCACATTTTCCATTGTTTCTTTTTTTTTCTTTTCTTGCGTTGAAAACTATTTTTTAATTAATTCATTTAATTAGAGGCTAATTACTTTACAATATTGTAGTGGCCATACATTGACATAATCAGCCATGGGTATACATGTGTCCCCAACCCTGATCCCCCCTCCCACCTCCCTCCCCATCCCATCCCTCAGGGTCATCCCAGTGCACCAGCCCTGAGCACCCTGTCTCATGCATCGAACCTGGACTGGTGGTCTATTTCACATATGGTAGTATACATGTTTCAATGCTATTCTCTCAAATCATCCCACCCTCTCCTTCTCCCACAGAGTCTAAAAGTCTGTTCTTTATCTCTGTGTCTCTTTTGCTGTCTCACGTATAGGGTCATCGTTACCATCTTTCTAAATTCCATGTATATGCGTTAATATACTCTATTGGTGTTTTTCTTTCTGATTTAATTCACTCTCTATAATAGGCTCCAGTTTCATCCACCTCTTTAGAACTGCTTCAAATGCATTCTTTTTAATAGCTGAGTAATATACCATTATCAAATTAACTCCCCAAAATAATTCACATGCCATATAGGAAAGGAACCATTCAACTGGCCACACCTGACAGCTGAATGAAAGTCAGAAGGTAATGAGAACCTCTTCTTTCCCTGACAAATTCATTTTCTTATTCATCTGGAAGCTCACAGGATGAAAGTGAAAAGAATCACTTCTCAAATTTCTTTATGGAGTTCCATGTCAAATAACTATGTATAAGACTGATATTGGACTGAAAGTGAAGAGTAAACCTTTTTAGCATTTGTGTCATTTCACAAGGGTAGATGGGCATCTCCTGGTGGGGCCTGGACTGTTTGTTATCTCTGACATTAGGTCCAAATGAGTTTAACCACTTTTGCAATATGCCCAGAATACCTGTAAGATTCACATCTTCAACAGTGGCAGCATTTCCATCTGATTGCCCAACCAGCATCTATCCCACCACCACCACCACCAAGTTTTTTTTCTGAATTTTCCAAGATCTTGGACTGTTTCAAACTTCCATTGCTCCCAGTGAGGCAGGAAGACTGTCTCCCTGGCTCCCTGGAATAGACAGGGGCTTGGGAGAAACTGAAAATCTTAGACAAGGGACTAAGGACCTTCAATTCAACTGGCATCAGAGTTATTTTCTTCTTCTGAGGGGATCCCATATGGAATGCTGCCAAGCCAAAAGGTCAGCTCAGACTTCCAAAAACTCAATAAAAATCTTCCCAGAGCCCAGTCCTGAAAATACCACACTGGAGACACCGCACCCAGCCCCATGAAGCCCTTGAACCCTCTGTTCCTCCAACTCCTACACAATCTTCCAACTCACCACCTCTCCCTGGCTGTTTTCCTCCCTTAATTCTCATGGCTCTTAGTAAGGGAAAGGGAAAATAACAAATAAATAAGAGAATGAAAGCATCAAACTTTCTAAGTATGGCTATTAATATTTCTATCACACCATAAGAATCCTTCTGTACAATTCTTGTTGAAATGTCAGTCTTGAGAGAGAAGTGTCCTTAGGCAGTGGTGTCTGTCAAGGTTTGAGTTTTGGATCAAGAGTACATATAACCTGAGCTGTGTGGAAATGCTTCATTCATTCATTCATTCATTTACAAGTATGTACAGTG
Organism: Okapia johnstoni; assembly: GCA_024291935.2. Classification (NCBI taxonomy): domain Eukaryota; kingdom Metazoa; phylum Chordata; class Mammalia; order Artiodactyla; family Giraffidae; genus Okapia; species Okapia johnstoni. The sequence goes on along the minus strand of CM044312.1, from coordinate 70,237,907 downwards.
AACCCCATATAAGATAAATAGTCAAATGGGACTTAGTCCCTGCCTTCATTTACCCTATGATTTTCTTCCCCACGTCTTCCAGTTTCTCATCTGAATAAACAACATGACAACCTCACAACTTCAGCTCCTTTCCTCAATCTCCTACTTTCTCTTCAGTCCACTCTTCACACTGATGTCTCAGGGAAATTTCTAAACACCACTCTGTTTTCCTGGTCAGCTTGCCTCCTGTTGAAAATTTTCAGTGCTTTACTGTTTCCTTTAAAATAAAGCCCAAACCCCTGAGTAGCAGAATTAACTACCGGCAGTTCCCCCAAATATACCATGCTCTCAGATCTCAGGCTCTCTGCATATGCTGTCCTCTCTACCTAGAATGTTTTTTCTCTTCCTTTACCAGGGGAACTCCTGCTGATACTTCAGAATTTAGTTGAGATGTCACTACCTGTAGGAAGCTCTCTCTGACTACTAGCCACATTTATTCTAATTTAGATGCCCCTCCCTTCTCTTCCCTTAGCACATTATGTACACCTCTGTCATAGCCAAAATATATTGAATAGTAACTGTCTTATTTACCCACTTTCTCCCCAACTAGACTGAGGATGTATTGTAAATAAAAACTATACCTTTTGTCACTGTTTATCCGATCTCCCAGTAGACTGTCCAAGACATATTAAGTGCTCAGAAATTGTTTGATGAGTGAAGAAGTTAAAAGTCTAAGAGGGAAGACAAAGAGGCATAATTCCATAATGAGGTGTGATAGATAACAGAGTGGGGTGCAGTGATGACTGAGCAGAGGGATTGCATACTTCTGCTTGAGGAGAAGACAGGGTCTAGGAAGTCATCCCTGGGGAGAAGAGCTTGGGCTGGCCTTGAGGGAAGGTTAGGAAGGCACCAGGACTGCAGGGAAGACAAGGCAAGGGAACAGTGGCATATGGAAGGCCCTCGCCGCCTCAGTGAGGATGATGCATCTGGGGAGATTTCCCTGAGAAGAACGACACTGGTGACCATGTGAAGATATTGGTGGAAACAGTGCAGATGAGGCAGGAACTGAACTAGGAGCTCAGCAGGACCCCCAGGCTTCCAGCTTGGGTGAATGGTGGCACTGTTGTCCAGGATGAGGAATTGAGAGGACAGACTCTCTGGGGAGAAAGATGGTGAACCTGATTGGACTGGTGTTGAGCTGGAGTGGCCTGCTGGACAGCCCAGTGGAGGAGATGTTCAGAAATCAGTCAGGTGTGTGAACCTGAAGAGAGTAGCCAGGAATGAAGACTATTATAACAGCTTCACTGAAACCTGTGCTTTACTTCTACAATGTGATCCTGTGCCTTGAGGTTTCAGTCACGGGCGAGCACTGCTGAGAGAGGGATAACTGGTCCCACTTCTGCCACTGGCTTGGATACCTGACCTCAGGCTAGCTGCTGGACTTCAGGCTGTGCCTGGTGCCTCCTGGGAAAGGAGACAGTAAAGGAGACCTGAAGAAAACCGGTGCAAACCTTGGCCCTAAAACAAATTGATTTAGTCCCATCTTTAGTGATTCTTCTGTGTGGAGTTTGTGCCATTGAGGCCAACCTCTTCCACTGCCTTGAAACAGTACTTGCAAAGGCCACTGTGTACACAAAGTGAGGAGTGTTTACCTTCACTACAGTGAAGTCCTTGCCCCTTAGGGAATCCTATTTAGGTAGAAGCATCACTTCCATGGGCTTCCCAGATGGCACTAGTGGTAAAGAACCTACTTGCCTGCCTGCTGAGAGACGTGGATTTGATCCCTAAGTCAGGAAGATTCCCTGGAAGAGGGCATGACACCCCACTCCAGGATTCTTGCCTGGAGAATCCTGTGGACAGAGGAGCCTACAGTCAATAGGGTCACACAGAGTCAGACATGACTGGAGGGACGTAGCACACACACAAGCACATGCATCACTTCCTTGCTATAATAAACATGTGTTCTCCCCTCCCCCACTTTGTTCTGCCCTTTGGCTGTTGTGACAGCAACTTTTTGTTCCTGTTCTGGTCCAGCCTATAGCACCCACTTTGATAGTGCTCCCTTAAAAGGGGCTTATTTGCAATTCTGTCTGCATTATCAAGTTCAGGAACCCACCTAAAATAGCATTTCTGCAAAGCAACTCATTGTGCTTTTCCTGGCTAATTTGTCTTAAGTGACTTGCACTGAAATGAAACATATTTTAATTCAAAGTTTCCTGACAGTAATAGTACTGTGGGAGTTACATGATGTGCTCATGGTTGAACCTCTTTTATTCCAAATATCTATTCACAAGGGATAATGGGAGCTGCTTATGGAACCCATGCATGCTAAGTTGTTTCAGCCGTGTCCAACTCTTTGCAGCCCCATGGACTGCAGCCCACCAGGCTCCCCTGTCCATGGGATTCTCCAGGCAAGATTAGTGAAGTGGGTTGACATACCTAGGTATTGTCAACAATTCAAGAGTAACTGGTATTTAACCAAAGAGTTTCTGGCAGTCAGATGTGAGAATGGGAAAGATTTAGCAAGGGCATTAGTCATGTATGGAGAATGGAGTCATTTTTAATTCAAAGGACTGTGATAGAAAATTCATCATCAAACTTGAATATTAACCAACCACTATTTACAAAGAAGGCAATATCACAACAGCATCCAGGGAAATGTAAATAAATGATGCATAACAAAAATTCTCAGAGAAGCCCAAAAAACAATCATTCCATCTAACACACTGAATTAGATCCTGCCCTGTGTTCAATGAAAAGTCCTTAAAATATTTACTTCTTGATTCAAAGGGAAGATGCCAGCTTATTTTGAATTGCAGCATCAAACATATCCCTAATTTTTTAAGAAAATCTTGAATAGTTTAATTATGACCTCTGTCATACTGGCTAAATATAAGTGACATATCATCACAACCTTCATGGTCTAATATTTGAATTTCTACAAAGATAAATAAAGTTTGGTGGTCAGATTCAAGATGTAGCCAGGGATTAGTCTCTGCTAAGGAGCATCAGGCTGCAACCAAGCCTTTCTGTTGCTCTCTGGAAACTGGTCATCTATGGGTGCTTCTCTAATCTGTTGGAAATGCAACTTGAATAAAACCATCTTTGGCTAATGTGATGTTTCTTTAATTAACAGGTAGGAGATCAGATCATTGAAATCAATGGGGAGAGCACAAGAGACATGACCCATGCCAGAGCAATAGAGCTCATCAAATCAGGTGGAAGAAGAGTGAGGCTACTGCTGAAGCGCGGGACGGGACAGGTCCCTGAGTATGGTACGTTTCACATTTTGATTCATGTTTTTTCTGTTTCTTCTTTGCCCATAAATGTCTATGCTTATTTATAAAGCTACATAAGTTCTCTAAATATGCCTAAATATATATTTAGTGATCAGTGGACATAGATCTATGCACGTGTATATTTAAGGACAAGGTATATATTATATGTTTGTGAGCTCTTTCTTTTGCTCCCTTATTTAGGGAATGTTGAAAATAGCAAATGTAAGACCTTTCAAGGCATCTCTGAGTGTGCTGGGAGATCTGGCTAAATTTATATATTAGAACTTCTGTTATTTGACTGATAGTCCTCTGTTCATTTGAGTCCACAGTAATTTATCAGTTATTTCCTAAAGTGACTCATGCATCAGACTGTCCTGTGGGATATGTAACCTGGGCCAGGGGACCAGCTAGACCAAATCTTCAGGCTATGAAGATTAAAACATAAACTTCAGTTCAGGCAGTGGTTGCATTGCCTTGGAGTTCAGGGATATTCCAAAAGTTCACTGTTATGTTATGTATCTAGATGCTTGTGAGGAAGGCTTTACAGTGCATTTTAATTCATAGATTTGCCTTCAGAAGTCTTTAACAGTGTTATTTCCCAAAAGCCCATTTAATGTGCAGCCAACATTATTACCCTAGTATATCAGAAACTCTTATGTGATCTTTACATGAGAAACAGAGAAACCTTGGCTTGTCTTTAATCTCAGGGAGTAACAGAGAGACAGACAGACATCAGTCAAGAGTAGCACAGATAGTAAGTGTCCAGATTAGGGAAATAAGATCTAACCACTGATCTGAATAAGTAGCTCAGAATGTTGATCTAGATTAAATTGACTCTCATTTTCTCTCTTCCATTCTTGAAAATCTAAGTAGTACTTTTTCCTCTTAAATTGTGCTTTCTGCCTAAGTTACCTAATAATTGACTGAACTTAGCAGGACAGATATAATCCTGAATTCAGTTTAAATATCTGAATTCAAAGGCCCTTAAATACTTTATGTTTCCAGGGTCTTGAACATACTGAAAGCCTATAAGAAGGGCTGGCAAGTCCTCACATTAAGAGTGGGGCAGCATTTAGAAGTTTCTAGGGCTGGCCATATGTCCAGGGAAATATTTCACCCCAGCTCCCCATCCTAATACTTGGATCTAATAAAATATTTTCAATTATTAATATTAGCAGTAAGCATAGACTTGAGCCTATTCAATGGCATTGGCATTCTTCCCTTTGTAAAGAATCTGAACTCTTGAAATAGAATCATTTTTTGCACTCTAGGGCATTAAGGGATTCAGTAATGTGAAACCAACCAGGGAAATTCTATCACTTCTACAAAAGACCTTGCTTTCAAGGTGTGTTTCACTCCATGCCAAGACCTATTATCTATACCCAGGAATTCTCATAGAATTAATGTTGTTCTTATTGTTCTAACAAATTAATCTTTAAAAAGTTATTCTGAACAACGTGGCTGTCCTGAACTTTCTATTCTTTTTGTAGAATCACTATTTGGTCCTTATTCTGAGCACCTACCACACCAGCTGCTGCTCTACAGAGAGCAGTTAAAACAGTCTGCCGACCAACATGTGGCATAACTCAGTCTGTGGTGTGTCAGCACGAAGCTGCCTCAAGGCATAAAAATAAAAATATGTTTCTGAACAGCATGAAAATTCAAGACCATGTCAACATTATCCCATTAATTCTTAACATCGTCTGAAAATATCTAGTTAAAGTTAAATGCTGAAATTAACCAACACAGAGTTTGTTAAATATCTGGATACACTTTTGAATATTAACTAATATTGTTAACTCTAGCAGTATTGCAGAATTTCTTCTAAATATATTCTTCTAAAATGTAATATAAAATCATACACTGGTAGCAGTAGAGCTAGTCAGCTACTTTTGATGTTAGATTTGACATGGATTGTGACTGTAATTTTAGAGATTATGTCATAAAAGAATAAATTTAATAGAGTAAAGCAATCTCATTTAGGGAAATAAATGAATAGTTATAAACTAAGTAAACATTAATTCTTTAGGAAACTCTAAGCCAAAATTATGTGTGAAAAACCAAGAGGGTAGGGATCAGATCAGCATTTTGAGGATAACGCCATCAAATGATGTTTCTGGAATCTCACAGTGCCTCATGAAGGGGCTGTTTTAGGGGTCCCCAAGACTACCCCACATTCAGATATTTGCTTATAAGAATCCTAGGACACAGAATATAGTTGTGGTCACAGCTCAGATTTATGACACAGATGTATTAATAGTAAGGATACCCAGTAGAATCATAAGGAAGAACAACACAGGTAGAATTGGAGGAATCCACATACAGGCTTCTTCTGCTTTCTCGGTCTCCCATGAGGGGTCACCCAGAGAGCATTCTTCATGCAGCAATAAGAATGCAGCAGCATATGTGCAGTAATATTGCTGCTCTGATGGTATAGCTGCCCTGGGAAGCTCATAAGAGACTCAGTGCCCATGGTTTCTCCTGGGGGCCAGCCATGCTGACACCCTCTGCCTGGCACGTACCAGACTCCCAGAAGGACAGCAGGTGCTGAGCATAAGCCACATTGCTTGTGCAAACAATTGAGATACAGTGAGAGACTTGTGTCACTTAGGAGAGGTTTATATTAGTGAGGGAATGAATTACCAGTCACGTTCCTGGATGCCAGCCCAGGACCAGATTGGCGAGGAGGCCTTTCTGAGATATCAGTCACAGGCCTGCTCTGGAAATGCATTCCGGTACCAGGAACAGACCACAAAGTGGCCATATTCACAGACTCTGTAGATGCCCCCAGTGTCTGAGGAGTACTTGCAGCTAAGGAACATCACAATTCCTCCAGCATCAGTTAAATCGACTATCACATGACAAAGAATTTTTTTTTTTGTCCAAGATAGACTAGAGTATATTTTTATTAAGGTACTTTTATGAAAACTTTTATTAAAATATCTTGGACAAAAAAAAAAGTGGGGGAGTGGCTAGGGGTGCAGGTAACAAAACAAAATAGTAGCAACAAGAGCAGTGAAAGAAAATGCTTGGACTTATAGTAGATGTAACCAAAATATAATCCACTTTGTCCTAATGACAGGAAAACCTATTTCTCTGTCAACTATGAGTTTAATCCTATGTTTGTTTCCTTTGTTTGCCCTTTAAGATCCCAAACTTGGCATAAAATCCAGTCTCAAAAGATTGTTAAAGGGAGTCTATCAGAATCCAGAGGAGACTTTACCTGTTAGGGAAGTGTTCAGGCTTAACCCTGCCGGGGCGGGAGTGAACTCTGAAGGTGAAGAGACTGGCAAACAGCAGGCTAGGAAGGGGTTTAGGTGATAACCCTCAGCCCTCCCTCTGATACCTGCAGAATTCAGAATTCAGAACAGCTCTGAAGCCATCCCTTATCTGGACTTCTAGACACGAAAGCTGATCTCAGTCAAGAGAAATACGAAAACTCAGAGTCCTTAAGGTGGTTTGTGACAGAGAGATAAGCACAGGTACAATGGGAAGAAAAAACTACCCCAGGTAATCTGTCAGATTGTTGACTAAACAAAGTCAGTGTGAAGCCAAGTGAGCTGAGGAAGGGAATAAATAATGCTGCAAACATGCCATCCATAATTACCATGAGACTAATCGGCAGACACACCTCAGCCGATCCAGAAGCAAGAATAAGCAAAGGCAGCCACTAGCAAGCATACTGGCTGCTCACAGAGGTGGCTGAGCAGCTGTGGCAGGGGAGGGGGGATAATAAGGGCTTCCAAGGAGAAGCTGCTTTCATAGTTAAGCCCTTGAAAGAGCAGCTCAGGAGATAGGCACTTCAACTGCACTCTAGTCTTCAGGATAAGAATTTGTTGATTGTAAACTCAATGAGAGCTTGGGTCCCCCCTCCCCTGACACATACATCTCAACACCTGGCTGGAAGAAGGCAATTTGACTCCACCATACTGAGGAAAGGATCAAAAATGGATGCAGCAGAAGCAGTGCCCTCCTTAACACTGATTATTGCAGTTCCAATTAAATCTAAAAAGGCTAAGAGAAAAGAAAACAGGGATCCTGATTCTAAAGCTGCATAGGAATATATTATGCAAATTAGCTCCTTGATCAGCATTCAGGGACTGTAAGGCATGTTCACGTGATGTACACACTGAGGCACAGAGCCAGGGCCTTGGTAAACAGAAGTGCCACTGGATGAAAAAATGTCCCCCACCGGCAGTTCAGGCCAATGCAGAGCCTTCTCCTGGTAATACTTGCTGTTCAGATCTCATCAAAATAAAAAAAAAAAAGTTATGCCTTCCAGTCTTGGTTGGTGGTCTGACCTGTTGATTCTCTTAAGCAGAATTGCAGGTCTTTGTGACAAGAATGCTGAAGCAAGTTTGATTGTAAATGACCTCAGTGGTCTTAGGAGGCCAGATAGGGTTCCCAGGAGGAAGCACAATTCTCAGAATGCCCAGGGACAATTAACACTAATGCCCACATCTCCCTTTGGGGAAAGAAATCATCAATCCATGAGCTAGACTTCTTCCTGCACTACCATTTTCAAAGTTAATTGCATCTTTTATAGGTGTTGAATAATATAAGGCCTATGATAAATGAAATTGTTTATGTTTTATAAGTGTAATAAAACTGCATTAGGTAAGAAAAGGTCTGTTTGAGCCATACTGTATTCATACTCTAGCTGAAGAAATGAATGGGCTAAATAGTTAAAGGTCTTCCTTTAATCAGTAAGTGGAAATGATTTACAGTAGTATCAGAGCAACAGATTAATCAGTACCAGTCTCTACTTACATGGCAATTAACATTATTTTTTCATTTATTCTTCTTTAACAGTGTGCATTGGCATGTGACTATTATACGCGTGCTCCTATAATCTTGTTAACAATTATTTGTTCAAGTCCTTTCTTCCTCTGATCATACAAAGGTCAACTCCAGACGTACTCCTACCAAATAAATATTCCATGTGAGGTGAGGCAGATCCTATAATTAGTATCATTAATTAATATCATTACTATTTCCTCAACTAAATCAGGATTTTCCTGAGCACCTACTATGTTCAAGGCACTTTGCAGGCACTGAAAGTAAGACACAGTCCTGGCCTTCAGTGAGCTGACAGTCTGAAATGAGGATATGTATAACAGTTGATTTTAATAGAGGGGTGACTGATTAAAATGTCTCAAAGGATCTACTGTAATGAAAAAATTATTAGTTTTTTATTAGTTTTACTAGTCATATGTGGCTTTAATAAATACATCTAGAGGGATAAGGATCTTTGAAAAGCCCTTGGCTTCATCTGTTAAGCATTTCCTTTGTAATATTTATAGTAATAATTTGTACTTTTTCTGAAGAAAGAACTCACTGAGTATGGATAAATTTCTGCTTATACCTTGGCTGAATTATTCTCAGTTCCAAGTTAGTGAGATAGAATTCTCTTGAGCAAATTTGCTAATCATTGCTCTTCCCCTCCCGTGGCCGACTGTAACCTCACAGCCTGAGGTGTCCACGTTGCAGACACGGGGAGAGTTGCTGCTGCCTTTGCCTCTTCCTCAGAGATCACATTTATGGGAACTTTAAATGGTTCCATAGCCTTTGCACTATTTCACCTGCATTTTTAATAGGGCAAAAGGCAGCTGGCTTCAATAATAAATTCTGAAATTTAATTTCAGCTTCTGACATTCATGGTTGAGTGTATCTCCCTTTTCCATGAGTGGTTCCACAAATCACTCCAGTTCACTGAGCCAGACCAGAGAAGAGGACAGGCTGTCAGGCAGTACTCTGGATGCATCCTGCAGAGAACAGAGTCCTTCTTTGGCTAGAAGGCTCCAGACTGCTCCCTTCAGAATTTAGGGAATCCCAGGAAATGTTCAAACCATGAAACTTCCAATAGGTTCCTGTTTCATGGAGTCAGACCCAGGGGCTTCCTTGAAGGATGCCCAACTCTGAAATTCTTTTCCCCACTGCTCAGCCAAAACCTCATTTATTAAGGTGTTTTAAGGATGAGGGTGAGATACCATTTCTTCACATTGTTTTATTGGAAACCCTGGACTATGATGATATTCCTTCTTGATAGTTTTTCCAACATACACTCTTCTCTTTCAGGATATATTAAGTGATCCACTTCCCCCAGTCGACACTTGTTAGGTATTTAAGACTATGATAAAATATATTAGGCCATGAAGTAACCAAGAAATCAACCAAGAGAAACCAGTTTTGCTCTTGAGGTCTGACCTTCTTCAGTTCCCTAACAATTTGTTGTTGGAGGAGACAAATGAGTGAACAGCTATCTTTCCCAAACCCCACTGAGAAGGACTCCTCATGCATCTTGGAAAACCTAAAAAATCCAACTCCAGTAACTCATGCTGGACAGTTGGATTTACGTTCTGATAAAACTTTCTCTTGCCTCCCCTAATATGAAGCTGAGCTCTCCTGGGCAACGGCTGCTTCCACCACAGTCCAGGGAGAAGGCAGCCTCTTAGACAACATGCTGGCTGATGAGTTCCGTAAGAACATTGAAATGGATCTCAGAGAAGTCACAGAATCAAGAAAAGGGTTTTTTGCGTGTGTGTGTTTTTTCACATGGTGAGCAGAGAGTGGGTAGGAGTGGAGATCAAAGTATTAAGGTTAAGAGGAAAGAAAGCTCACATCATAGTTTTACATCTGCACACACACACACAGAGGATTGGGTCAACTTGGCCCAGGACTCTGTATTTTTCAAGTGTCATCCCAGGCAATTTCATGCCATGGAGACGGCTGGCTTTGTCTCCTCTAGCTCGCCTATGAAGACCCAAGGAATTTCTTTTTCTTGTCCTCTCTGTGTCTTTGTGGACCTTTCGCTGTATGAGCCTCACTCCTCAACCTGGCTCCCCTTTAGCCCATCAAATCAGAACCACTCTCCATTCAGGCTTGCAACCGTTAAAAGTAAAGAAAGGAGACAAGATTTTCCTCCCTTTTTGCAGTCTCAGGCTTTTGTGACAGTCTCAGCTCAGCTCCCACCCTCCTCACTGAGACAGTCTAACCTGTGTTCCTAGCATGATGGTGTTGATTCAAGTCAAGCTTGTGACCCCTCAGCTACACCTGTTATGAAGCTGATGCTAAATGCCAAAGCCATTTTCTCCACTGTCTGATTGTTCTCTTGTCTCAAAATAGAGATGATACAGAAGATGCTGACCCCTATGAGGGAGTTCGCTAACAACACCCTGTTATCCAGGTGCTCAGAGTGGAGTTTAATATCATAAGACAAATTCTTGGGTAGATCCAGGCAACCGCCACAACCAGCAAACATCAAGTCTCCAGAGCAGTCCTTAAGCTCTGGAGTCCTTAAATCCTATCCCAGTGTTCCCAAAGCAAATAATTCATTTTAAACTAAAGTACTAAAAACCCCTCATTTCTAGTGAAAGAAATCATCCATAAGGTTGGATTTTTTTTGTTGTTATTTGAGAATTCTGCCTACAACCTTGCTCACAGATAGGGTTACCCTGATGTCCTGTTCTGACAAAGACTTCCCAGGTTTTCTTTTCAACCAAACTCCCTCAGAAGGACCAAAATAAGATTATATAATGCCTTACTCCAGGCTTGAATTATATGCTCTAATTGTAGCAAAATCTCTATAAACAGTGCGAATCACACATTCTTCAACGTGCTGTTTGGGTTCAAAAAAAATTTTAATAGAAACAACAAACAGACACTTAGCCTGGACTAAACAGCTGTTTACTCTAAGGTAGCTCAGACAGTTGCTTAGAGAAGAGCCTGCATTTACACTCCTGTCACAAGGTCTCTGGTGTTTTTGGTATACAGTCTCCAACAAATAGTGATCCTCATCAGGACCCTGGGTTTTCAGACTGAACATGGGTTTTAGGACTCATGACATAAGCATCGAATATGCCAAGCATAGGATGCAACTCTGTTTTTCACATTTCACCGTAATCTCTGTTACAGTCTTCACAGCCGTTTTCCCCACCATGTTCTGGGCTCTTTTGTTTGACCCTCTGGTCCCAACGTTTCCTAGCACATGTATCTTTCAAGCCCAGTTAAGGCCACATTTAGAATTAAATGAGACCCTTTTGTGCTTGATAGTAAAACGACTTGATGTTTTTTATACAAAATTACTTGCATGTTGGCAAGGCTAAATGGTAAACTCAGTTAATAAATCCTGAAACTTCATTTTCCTCCTGACATTCATTGTTAAGCATTAGTTTCCACTCCACAGAGAGCCTCTACTTTCCCTTTAACTTCAAATTGTTTGTCCAGGTGGCGCTAGTGGTAAAGAATCTGCCTGCCAGTGTAGGAGATGTAACAGATATGGGTTCGATCCCTGGGTTGAGAAGGTCCCCTGAAGGAAAACATGGCAACCCACTACAGTATTCTTGCCTGAAGAATCTCAGAGATAGAGGAGCTTGGTGGGCTGCAGTCCAGAGGGTCCCAAAGAGTCGGATATGATTAAATCAACTTAGCACAGCACACCCCTCGACACAGCTGTGCAGTGAAAAACACCGGGGGTGGGGGGTGGGGGGCGCATAATGAGACATCCTTGTGGGGGCACTGTCTATTTTGTGTGTTGAAGCGCATGGAGCAAGTAAGGCATTGAGATGGGGGCAGGGGGAGGGGTGGTATCATAAGAATATGCCAGCAAAGAGGGGATCAGGCTCCCAAGTGTCTGAGCTACGAGGATCCAGTGCTTCTGATCCAGTAGCCCCATATCACCCTCTACCTCGCACTGTGTGGAGCTAAGACAACATGGCATTGAGTGCTGCAGGGACTGGTTATTACATCTCCCGGAGCCTGTCTGGTGGAGATCACTGACAGCCCAGAATTTCTAGTACCATCTTTATGTCGGTAAAGAACTGAAGCCCAGGAGCTGAGATAGGCCTAGACCAAGGCAGCCACTAAGAGGCAGGTTTCAGAGCACAGCCCTTGGAGAAAACATAAATATAAACATAGGTAAACCATGGCTTTAATTTGAGGGTTTTTCAAAATTTAGAAACATGATTACTGTGACTTCTCAAATGACAGCTGGTCTCACTGAAACACTCTAATTATGAGAAAATTCTGCAAAAATTCTGATATTATGATTTCAAGATGTTTTAAACATGTGTGCCTCCTTAAAAGCACCTCAGGATGCCCTCAATATTTTGAGGGAAAAAAATCTATTTTTGGAATACACATGTAGCTCAGTCTTTCACTAATTTCACTTGCTGCATGCTCAATAGGGTCAGCTTTGCTTAAAGTCTTTATTCTTACTGCCTAGATAATTTTTATGCAGCTACTCTAAACATACTAAGCAATCTTGATTCTAACAGTAATACTATATCTTTGTCACTGGTTCTGTTAATTCTAATGATTGGTCCTAGGCTGTTCCTCCCCTTCCTTTAGGAATGGTACCTTCCAGTCTCTCCATGTGCATGAAAAGTGACAAGCATGGGTCCCCATATTTCTACTTATTGGGCCACCCTAAAGACACGGTTTGTAAAATCTGCATGAATATTATCTTTCTCTAATGAGCTTTGATTTTGCATATGTTTTTAACTGATGTATAATGCTCTATCTTTCATAGTAGCTTGCCTAATTACTGCTAGAGCTCTGGAAAATATTTATAGCTGAGACCTTATAAGTGGTGAGGATAAGATTTGTGGATTCAGGAAAATTAGAGAGGCACTCATTCCTGGGTTCTAGCCCAATATGTCCCAGCAGGAAGGAAGGGCTGGGAGGGGACATACGGCAGAGGCAGCACTGGGCGAGCTCCACACACACACTTCAGAAAGCAATCCCTGGGCGTCAGTGCAGAAAAACAAAATGTATTTTCTCTCAGCCCACGTTTGGATTGGCCAGCTCCCACAAGGCCACCCTTTCTACGCCAGACAGAGAGAGCCACAGTCATCAGACATGTTAGCCCTAGGAACCCAGAACTCCCCCGGTGTTGTGCTACCCCCCAACCTGTGTGTGCCAGTTATTCATTCAGGACGGGATCTTCTAACTCTCCCTGCCATACTAAGTGATGCACCGAGTTTAGGGGGAAAAAACAGTTATGATTTTTTTTTAAGTAGTCCTAAGTTTGTATCTAACAATTTCAAAGTGAACATTCTCGTCCTGTATTTTAGCGTAACATTTGGTAAAAATTCTTAAGGAAATTAAACATCCTGTGTGTTACATACATACATACACACACACAAATAAACCAAAATATAAATAGCAGCCTTGCAAATATGGTTCAAGCAACTTTTCACCCCTCAGCTACATCCCTAGAGCAGCCCCCATGTCCACTGTCAAATCTTGCAGTAGATCTGTGACTACCATCACAGTTTTTAAAAACTGCAATTTTAAAATGTCGGTTTAACTTTTCAGGAGTAGTTGATACACATGCTCGGTCCCCACGGTTTGCCGTGGAAACAGGAGTCAGACTGACACACTTCTCAGTTCTGACTCGATTCTACCCCCCCCCACCCCCGCTTACACTCTCCCAGCCATGGCTAAGCGTCTCTTCAACAAAGGTTTTTAAGTTGGTCTTCTGAATGTTTTCTGAAATATATTTTTCAATTGTTAATAACCCTGCTAGTTGCCCATCTAGGACTGGTATGAATTAAGAATGAAAGGAAATACTATTCTCTAAGTGAATTATTGAATTGGCCTGCTGCTGCTGCTGCTGCTGCTAAGTCGCTTCAGTCATGTCCGACTCTGTGCGACCCCACAGATGGCAGCCCACGAGGCTCTGCCGTCCCTGGGATTCTCCAGGCAAGAACACTGGAGTGGGTTGCCATTTCCTTCTCCAATGCATGAAAGTGAAAAGTGAAAGTGAATCACGTCCGACTCTTAGCGACCCCATGGACTGTACCCTACCAGGCTCCTCCGTCCATGGGATTTTCCAGGCAAGAGTACTGGAGTGGGTTGCCATTGCCTTCTCCGATTGAATTGGCCTACTACTGAACATTTCCTTATCAAATACATTTATGTGGATATGTGTCTATACACACACACACACCCCCCATCACAATCATTCCCTGAAGATGTCTACAAAGACATAAGTTTTAAATGAATTGTTTCTCTAAAGTGTCTCTCAAGGATAAGTTATTGATCAGGGGAAACCTAAATTAGGGCATAAAGAAGACAGTTGCAATGTACTGGAAAAAATAAAAAGCCATGGAATCATTATTGGGGACATCTAGTCTAGTGACCATGCTTTAAAGAGGTATAGATTTCTGTTTCTGACAAAAGAAGTATATATGCTTGTCATATAATTTACTTTAACTAGTTTGCAATACATGCAGGTAAGGTGTCCTGAATCAGTTCACTAGAGTCATTAGCTAAAAAGCTAAAAACCAACAACACAAGAATTGGAGGGCTCTTTGTGGTCTCAGTTCAGTTCCACCAACATCTATCAGGCACGTTGCTTGGTGCTAGGGAGATAAAGATTGATGAGAGAGTCTCTCACTCTATGCATTCGAAAGCAAGGAGGAGTGATGGGGAGAGAATGAGGTAAGGGGAAAAGTAAGGATAGTATCAGCAAAGGAATGCCAAGAGCCCAAGGGACACAGCACCTGAAATCTGCTGAGCAGAGTTGTAGAAGATTCTACTCCACCTAAGAGGTGACATGTTAGCTGGGCCTCGAGTGACAAGTATGATTTCACTTGTGTGGGCAGGAGGTACAGTGGCTCTTATACTGGAGAACTAGGAAAAGGGGAGGCACGGACTGAAAGAACATTAAAATGGGGCTCAATGAAAAGGGCCTTCTGTGCCACACAAGGGGATTTGAATTTTATATAATCATATGTCATCAAAAAAATTAAGTGAAACTATCTGTATTTGGAATTGTGCCTCAATAGTATTTAAAATGGCTTTTTATAGGAAACTGGGGGCAATTAAAATGTTATTGTAAAAGTTGAAGCAAATTATGTGAGGACCAGAATTAGGGAAGTGGTGACGAAAACAGCACATTGGAAACAGATTTCAGAGATATCTCAGGCATTTCACTGATGGAAATAAAGCTTGGTCAATAGTGAATACAAAGGAAGGGTTCAGGGAGCAGAGCTGTGGCCGGAGTTAAATGGAAGATGATGCCACATGGGTGAAGGAGCAAGTTTAGGAACAAAGATGATGAGGTCAGCTTCAGATTGGTGAGTTTCTGGTGCCTAGAGGGCCCTTAGGGGAAGAGCCCAGGGGCAGGGCACTAGGATGTGGTGCTCAAGGGCGGAGCATTTTGGGAGACCTGGAAGGGACCATCCTGGAATGGGACGAGCTCTCCCCAAGAGACCCTGCTGCGTAGAGAGGAGAGCAGAATCCGCCAGGCACAGTCACATCTGAGTGGCGGGTGAGGGAAGTCAGCAAAGAAGACCAGGAGAGGGCAGTCTGAGAGCCAGGGATCTCTTCCAGAAGCGAAGACGGAGGGGAGCCAGGGTGGGGGTTCAGGGAGGCCACAGGGAGAAAGACCTCTGCCTTGAAAGGGAATAGAGAGGCAGTTAGGAAACCAAGGTGAGGGGCAGGGCCTAGAACTGCACTCTGCTGCGGGTTTAGCACAATGCAGGTGCACGGCACTCCACTAACGCTAACATCGTGAGGACGGTGGGAAGGGGCCTTCAGCTGCTCCTCGGCAGGGACCTCCCCAGAGGCCTTCCCCGTGCACTGCCCCACGGTCAGAGCCACACTGGGAACCCACCCAGCGAGACCATGGGTGCTCAGATCCAGTCATGGGGCAAAGGCCTGGCTTTTCTGGTTTGGTTTTTCAGAGGGCAGGGGTAGGATACAAAGATGAATAAGACACCATTTCTACTCTAAAGGAACTCTGTATGTAGGGAACATTTAAGAAAAACAGAGTGCTCATTGTTGACAAAAAGTACTTTTTAATCACCATCTTGTTGAAACCATTCTCAAATGTACTGTGTTACATTCTGGGCTTGAGGCACACAGTATCCTGAAAATGGGCATGCTCTTGAGTTTCCCTTTTCCCCTGACACATTCGGCATTTGAAATCTGGATTTCATCATCAGGACTCCAGTGAAAAGCATCCCCTCAGTGATCACCAGCCTCACCATAGTAACAACATCCAGTGATGGAGTCAACCCTTCATCACCTTGGGACGGCCTGTAAGCTGAGACTAGTGGTCAGTGTATTAGCTGAATTTTCTCCTTCCTCTTTGATTGCTCCTCAGGGGTCTCCTTCAACTCTCTTCTCATGCAGTGACACCCCATCCCCAACCCCTCCCTCAGGACCTCATCTGTTCTCATGGTTCCACCCATCACCACCATACAGATGACTCTGATGTCTGTTTTGCCATCTCTGACTTCATTCCCAAGACTTCCACCTGCCCTCTCAACATTTCTCTCCAGATGCCCCACATGTGTGTGTTTAAAATTGTATTCATGATCTCTCCTCCTAAATTCCTCCTCCTCTTGAATCACCTATTAATTGAGAAACCATCAACCCTCCTTGTTGCCCAGCTCAAAACCATCTGAGTGCCTTCACACTCATATATATGTATGTATGTATATATATATATACACAACCAGTTCCCAAATTCAAGTGATTGTACTTCCCCGTTTCTCATAAGGGCCCTCTCCTCCTTTCCTCCTGTCATTCTATTCCTGTTCGGGCCCATTCTACAGGGTGAAATAGCCTCTACTTGTTTCCCTACTACGGTAAATCTTCCCTGATCACTGATGCAGAGCAATTGATTATCCTAAAGGACCGCCCCACTTGGAGACTTTTCTCTCTCTCTCTCACACACACACACACACAGTTAAATGAATCCTCAGAGCATCCCTGATTCAGCCCCATTCAAATCTGTCTTATCTCTCCTCTCCCACAGAATCCTCTTACCCATTTGTGCTGCTGAAACACTTGGCATCGTCCTGTGTTTCCACCTTCATGGTTAGGCTCATGCTGATCCCTTACCTTGCAAAACCCTTTCCCCAAACCATGTCCTCCTTCAAAAACCAGGTTGAAGGCTGCCTTCTCCATGAATCCTTCCCCAAATCCATCAATCAGGAAGTAATTTCTTAGTCCTTTGAAGTCCCATCGCTCCTCATACATCTCTTCTGTTCCGTCTCACTCTGTTTTGCAACTTGGTTATCGGTGTTCACATGTTCTGCCTTTTATGGAATTCAAATACTGGGTTATTACCTTGGGTTCTTAAAACAGTGCTTTGCAGAGAGAGGGAACAAGTATGTGAATGAGTACATAAGTCTTGCAGTATCATTAAGTCATCATTCTATATCAAATTTCGGGTAGATTGCCTATCTCCTCATCACTTAGTTGTTCTTCTGGAGCTTTATCTTGTTCCACTGCCATCTCATTTGGTCTAAATTTCTACTGGTATTTTTATGTATGTGGAAGGTCTCTTACATTTCTTGACCTTGGAGAAGTGGCCCTGTGTAGGGGTGTACTGTATGTCCTAGCACCTCACTCCCCTCGATCACTCAAGGGCCCAGGGACCAGCCTGTCCCCGGTGTTTCCAGACTCAATTCCGGAAGCTGCTGGGTTGTGGTTTTCTGGTTTCTGGTGTCTGCCGCCTTGCTGGAGAGTCGGTCTAGAGGCTTGTGAAGGCTTCCTGGTGGGAGGGGCCATGCTGGCCCACTGGTGGGTGGGGCTGGGTCTTAGCCCTCTGCGGGGCGGGCCTTGTTAAGGGCGTGTCTGCTCACTGGCGTCTTAAAGAAGCCTGCTTGCCGCTGGGTTGGGGTTGTGTTCCCGTCCTATCGGTTGTTTGGCCTGAAGAGCTCCAGCATGAGCCTAAACGTTGTTTGGTGAGGCCAGGTCTTGGTCCTAGCTACTCTGGCTGGATGTCTGTCTCCACTAAGAGTTCAAGCAGAGGAACACTCCCTGATATTTCCACCACCAGCTTTTATGAATCCAGAGAGAGCCACAGCCGCACTCGCCTCCCCAGGACCACTGACCATTAGAAATCACCTGGGGGACTTTCAGTTTGGAGAAAAAAAAAATAGAGGCTCCTCCCCAAACCAATTAAAAGAGACTGGTGCCAGGAGTGATGATAGTGCAAGATATGCTGTTTTTTTTTTTTTTTTTTTTTTGAAATATGCTACAGGTCAGTGCACTGAGCAGCCTGAGTGGAGAGGCACCAATAGATCAGATAAGTAGGAATATTATATAGGGAGGCTGTTACATTAACTTAGGGAATTCAGGGAGAGGGTGATGAGGTGCTGAACATAGCAGAAGTAAAATGCAGAAGTGACAATATCAAGAGTCTTGAAAGAATAATCATTAAGACTTGGTGACTGTTGATGTAAAGGGAATAAAAATTAGGAGAACTCAAAAATTCAGTTCAGTTCAGTTGTTCAGTCGTGTCTGACTCTTTGCGACCCCATGAATTGCAGCACGCCAGGCCTCCCTGTCCATCACCAACTCCCGGAGTTTACCTAATTTTTAAAAATTAGGAGAACTCAAAAATTATCCCCGGACAAAATCCAAAGTATTTGGGAAGATGGCACAGCCATTGTCAAGGGGAAAAAAAAATGGGAAAATTCAGAAATGATGCCGTTGACAAACTGGGTGGCCTTTCAAGAATTACTTAACTTCTCGGGGCCTCCATTTTCTCACCTATGCAAAGGATAAGATTTGGTTTTTTGATGTCTCAGTTCCTTTTAAGTTCTAGCATTGAAAGTAAGTAAATGAACTAATCTGGGATGAAAAGCCATGTGGAATTTCAAGATGTGTGTGGACATTTAAATAGTGATTCATAACAAGGAAGTGAATCAGAGCCCTGTGGCTTCAGCAGATGGGGTCTCCAGGGAACAGCCCAGAAAATTGGAGTTGAAGGGTAGGTCAGGAAAGGAGACTGAGAATATAGAATTTGCCTCTTCGGCTGCTCCAGGCTTGCTTACCCTGTGACTGGTAAGCAGGTACACAGTGCCTGCTGTCCCTCATCACCTCACCATTAATGTATGGACACAATCATTTTTCACAGGACTACTTGAAGCTGCTGTCATATACAAGGTTTTTCTGGAGAAGGATTGCCTCTTATTAACAGTGCCTTTGAAAACTGAATTGGGTCATTTTGTAATTCATTATGAAAATTTACTAACAGAAAAAAAGTAGCAGAATATATTAATAGCTCTTTTTTATATTTAAGATGTTTCTGTGTTTTCATATCAAGTGCCAGGAGGGAGAAAAATTATATTTTACAAGTGAAATACATCTGTTCAGTTGGCCTTTTCCTATTATTTCTATCAATAGCTTATCACCCCTGGGCATACAGAAATCAATACCTTTAGCTTGTTTTCAAAGTGAAATTTTAGGGAATGGCCAGGAAAAAAAAAAAAAAAAAACCTCACTGCTTATTCAGCATGGAAGTGAAATGTTGATTGCCTTTCAGCTGTCAAATACAGTGAAACCAAGTTCCATTCTTTCCATACCCAAAGCTATGGGGCCCACAGAAGCTCTAGCTAGAAACCCCTGGTTGTGTTATGGTTGGACCACAAAGATAAACAAATAGCCAATAAGCATATGATGAGCTGTTCAACATCACTAAGGATCAAGGAAATGCAAATCAAAACCTTAATGAAATATTACCTCATATCTGGCCACTATTTGGGAAAAAAACCAAAAAACAAAATAACAAGTTTTTGGCAAGGATGTAGAGAAATGAGAACTCTTTTGCACTGATGGTGGGGATGTAAAATGGTGTGGCCACTATGGAAATGGTATGGAGATTTCTCAAAAGATTAAAGATAGAACTGCCATATGATCCAGCATTCTCACTTCTAAGTATATATCCAAAAGAATTGAAAACAGAATCTCAAAGATATTTGCACACTCATAGTTCATTGCAACATTATTCGCAATAGCTAAGAGGCTGTGGCAACATAAATGTCCATCTTTGGACAAATAGATAAAGAAGTAGAATATCATTCAGTCTTTTATAAAAAAAGAAATCCTGACACATGCAACAACATGAATGAAACTTTTGAGGACATTATGCTAAGTGAAATAAGCAAGTCATATAAACACAAATACTGCATGATTCCATTTATATGAGGTACTAAAGTAGTCAAGTCTTAGAATGTAAAATGGTGGTTAACCAGGAGTTCAGGGTAGTAAGGGGCATTGTTCAACAGGCACAGGGTAACAGTTTTACAAGATGAAACAGAAGCTCTAGAGGACTATGTATAAATAACAATACTGTTGCTGTTGTTGTTCAGTGGCTAAATTGTGTCCATCTATTTGTGACCCCATGGACTGCAGCATGCCAGTCTTCCCTGTCCTTCACTGTCTCCCAGAGTTTGCCCAAATACATGTCCATTAAGTCAGTGATGCTATCTAATGATCTCATCCTCTGTCGCCCCCTTCTCCTCCTGCCCTCAATCTTTCCAAGAATCAGGGTCTTTTCCAATGAATTGGGTCTTCACATCACGTGGCCAAAGTATAAGAGCCTCAGCATCCATCCTTCCAATGAATATTTAGGGTTGATTTCCTTTTGGATTGACTGGCTTGATCTCTTGCAGTCCAAGGGATTCTCAAGAGTGTTCTCCACCACAGTTCAGAAGCATCAGTTCTTTGGCACTCAGTGTTCTTTATGGTCCAACTCTCACATCTGTAATTGATTACTGGAAAAACCACAACTTTGGCCATACAGACCTTTGTCTGCAAAGTGATGTGTCTGCTTTTTAATACGCTGTCTAGGTTTATCATAGCTTTCCTTCCAAGGAGCAAGTGTCTTTTAATTTCATGGCTGCATTCACCATCTGCAGTGATTTTGAGCCCAAGAAAATAAAATCTGTCACTGCTTCTACTTTTTCCCCATCTATTTGCCATGAAGTGATGGGACTGGATGCATGATGTTAGTTTTCTGAATATTGAGTTTTAAGCCAGTTTTTTTTTTTTCTCTTCTCTTTCACCCTCATGAAGAGGCTCTTTAGTTCCTCTTCACTTTCTGCCATTACAGTAGTGTCATCTACATATCTGAGGTTGTTGATATTTCTCCTGGCAGTCTTGATTCCAGTGTGTGACTCATCTAGTCTGGCATTTCTCATAATGTACTCTGCATATAAGTTAAGTAAACAGGATGACATTATACAGCCTTGTCTTATTCCTTTCCCAATTTTGAACCAGTCCTATGTTCCATGTAAGATTCTAACTGTTGCTTCTCAACCCACAAACACGTTTCTCAGAAGACAGGTAAAATGGTCTGATATTCCCATCTCTTTAAGAATTTTCTACAGTTTATTACGATCCACACAGTCAAAGGCTTCTGAGTAGTCAATGCAGCAGAGATAGATGTTTTCCTGGAATTCTCTTGCTTTCGCTGTGATCCAGCTGATGTTGGCAATTTGACTTCTGGTTCCTCTTCCTTTAAACAGCACACCTAGTTTCTTATACACAGCTTGTATATCTGGAATTTCTCAGTTCATGTACTGCTGAAGCCTAGCTTAAAGGATTTTGAGCATAACCTTAGTAGCATGCAAAATGAGCACAACTATATGGTAGTATGAACATTCTTTGACGTTCCCTTCTTTGGGATTGGAATGAAAACTGAGCTGTCACAGTCCTGTGGCCACTGCTGAGTTTTCCAAATTTGCTGACATGTTGAGTGCAGACTTTAAACAGCATCATCTTTTAAGATTTGATATAGCCCAGCTGGAATTCCATCACCTCCAATAGCTTTGTTCGTAGTAATGCTTCCTAAGGCCCTCTTGACTTCACACTTCACGATATCTGGCTCTATGTCAGTGACCACACCATTGTGGTTATCTGAGTCATTAAAACCTTTTTAGTGTAGGTCTTCTGTGTATCCTTGCCACCTCTTCTTAATCACGTGTGCTTCTGTTAGGTTCTTACCATTTCTGTCCTTCATCGTGCCCATCCTTCCATGAAATGTTCCTTGATCTCTCCAACTTTCTTGAGATCTCTACATCTTTCTTGAAGAGATCTCTAGTCTTTCCCATTCTATAGTTTTCCTCTATCTCTTTGCGTTGTTCACTTTAAAAAGACTTTATATCTCCTTGCTATTCCCTGGAACTCTGCATTTAGGTGGATGTATCTTTTCCTTTCTCCTTTGCCTTTCATTTATCTTCTTTTCTCACCTATTTTTAATGCCTCCTCAGATAACCGTTTTGGCTTCTTGCATTTATTTTTCTTTGAGATGGTTTTGTACGATGTTACAAACCTCTGTCCGTAGTTCTTCATGCACTCTGTCTACCAGATCTAATCCCTTGAATCTATTTTTCACCTCCACTGTTGAATCATAAAGGATTTGATTTAGGTCATACCTGAATAGCCTAGTGGTTTTTCCTACTTTCTTCAATTTAAGCCTGATTTTTGCAATAAGGAACTAATAATCTAAGCCACGGTCAACTCCAGGTCTTATTTTTGCTGACTATATAGAGCTTCTCCATGTTCAGCTACAAAGAATATGATCAGTCTGATTTTAGTATTGATCATTTGGTGGTATACATGTGTAGAGTTGTCTCTTGTGTAGTTGGAAAGGGGTGTTTGTTATGACCAGTGTTCTCTTGACAAAATTCTGTTAGCCTTTGCCCTGCTTCATTTTGTACTCAAAGCTAAACTTGCCTGTTACTCCAGGTATCTCTTAACTTCCTACTTTTGCATTCCAATCCTCTATGATGAAAAGGACATCTTTTTTGGTGTTAGTTCTAGAAGGTCTTGTAGGTATTCATAGAACTGATCAACTTCAGCCTCTTCAGCATCAGTGGTTGGGACATACATAGCCTTGGATTACTATGATGTTTAATGGTTTGCCTTGGAAACAAACTGAGATCATTCTGTCATTTTGAAGTTGCACCCAAGTACTGCATTTTGGACTCTTTTGTTTGACTATGAAGGCTACTCCATTTCTTCTAAGGGATTCTTGCCCACAGTAGTAGATACTATGGTCATCTGAATTAAGTTTGCCCATTCCCATCCATTTTAGTTCACTGATTCCTAAAATGTCAATGTTCACTCTTGCCATCTCTTGCTTGACCGTGTCCAATTGATCTTGATTTATGATTTTTACAGCATTGGACTTTACTTTCACCACCAGGCACATCCACAACTTGAGTGTCATTTCCACTTTGGTCCAGCCTGTTCATTTTTTCTAAAGCTATTAATGATTGCCCTCCAATCTTCCCCAGTAGCATATTGGGTACCTTCCAACCTGAGAGGCTCATCTTCCAGTGTCATATCTTTTTTTTTTTTTTTTTTTTTTTTTTTTTTGCCTTTTCATATTGTTCATGGGGTTCTCATGTCAAGAATACTGGAGTGGTTTGCCATTCCCTCCTCCAGTGAATCACGTTTTGTCAGAACTCTTTCACTATGACCCATCTATCTTGGGTGGCCCTGAAGAGCATGGCTCACAGCTTCATTGAGTTACACAAGCCCTTTCACTATGACAAGCCTGTTATCCATGAAGAGGATGTACAGTACCATAGTGTACGTTTAAAATTATTGAGATAATCAGTTTTACGAATTAAAAAAATAAAATAAAATAACAGCACCACATAGGGCTCTTATAAGAACCAGCATCTCTAAGGCTTAGTAATTCAAAACACAGAGGACTTCTCTTTGAGCTTTATTTTGTAAAATGTGCTGAAGTGTGCTTCCCTCGGGGCCATTAGATGAGAAGCCTCAGTTCCTTAAAGGAGCCGTCAGTTGGAGGGAGGAGTTGTTGAAGGAGTGGCGTCAGTGTCTGTTCTCCCTCTACAGAGTTTTCCGTGTTGCTTCTCTCATTACCGCTGTTTAGGTTCTTGCTTTTGGTTGATTCTGGAATAGGGTAGCATCGGGGTTCCACTGGGACAATAAGGAAGTAGGACTGCACGTGTAGAAAAGGAAATTCCAGAGTCTCGTGACATTTCAGAGATCATTTAAATATTTCCGTTCCTTTGCATCCCACCTCTTTTCACTAAGGCCTCTTTGAGGCAATATTCAGGTTCACTGGGGAAGAGGAATATCAATTGTCCTGCCAGTGGAGATATCAAAACAGACAAATGCTAATAGAATACACAGCCCTCATTCCCCACCCAGAAGCTCAGTGACTCAATGACAAGGCGAAAGCATCCCCATCCGTCAGGAGCTCCTGTGGCGGCTGCAGCCCTCACCGCAGTGACAGGTGATGGAAGTGGAAATGCCTTCCCAGGTTATTTAGCTATTGCAAAATGTGCTGTGAAGAGCATGGCATCCTTTGTAACTTTCTGTGACCTTGTTTATGAAAGTTTTTGTGAGGTTATTATTTGTTTCATCAATTAGCAAGCCCAGAACCCCATGCAGGCCCCTGAGAGAACTGTTTGCCTCCTGAGGACAGAAGCCACAACTGCTAGCTCAGTGGGTCTGAACCTCATACCCAGTGGTGCCTTGTGCTGCATTGTATGAATGAATGAGTGAATGAGTGAGTGACTAGAAAGGACATATAGCAGCAGTTGGGCCCTGCCCTCCAGGAGATTATGGTCTATTAGGAAAAAGACAAAAAAGAGAACAAACTTAAGGAAGGAACTTAAAAATAATGAGAACACAGTACATACGCACACTGAAATGAGGATGCCCAAAAGAGTAAGTTGGGTGTGTGGGAGACTTTTTTAAAGAGAATTCCTACCCTTCCAGTCTATGGAAAGTACATTCTTTTAACTAACTGCGACACCTTTTGCCTATGTTTATACTAAACTTCTCTATTTAAATATATATATATATATATATATATATGTAAGAGAAGGTGCAAAGTAAACTCAACTCATAAAGAACATAGTGTTGGATCCAGCTGATTCTGAGGCAGACCCCACAGGAGGACGTGTGCTCTTGAAAACTCAAAAAGCTGGAACTTATCCTTTAACACCTCACAGCAGCTGTAAGTTCAGTTTGGACAGCTGAACAGAACGCCGAAAAACCCGATCACCTCCATTTCCTAGCAGAGGGTAAACAATTTTCAGCAGAATGTTGTTTTCTCCCCGCTTGCTCACTTCTCATCACCCTTCTCCATCTGATCTGTCCTCAGTCCACCCACCTCAGCAAATGGATGCTTCCACTTCGAAGCAGGGAAAGGACAGGGTGTGGGGGAAGTGAGTCACAAACTGCTGCCCAGGCCAGAGACTCGAGAGGAAAAAATACAGGGAGATGTCAACTATATTTTTCCAAATTCCTAGTTAATAGATTTCTCCTGAGAGAGAACATTTAGCCTCACATTCCCATCTCCGAACAGAACATGTTGCTTCAACAGGTACTTGTCCTGTCTGTCCTCCCAGGTCTTCACCCACCTTTGGGACCAGTGTGACCAGGAAAGTCAGAGGCGGGAGAGAGGTGGGACCCTCACCTGGAAACTTGCTAGTTCAGAGACGCCATACCCTGGGACTCCCTCTGTATTGGGTCTCTTCACCAAGTGTTCCAGGGCACCGCCTTCATGAATGGCTAACATTCAGAAATGAACTCTTAAGACAGAAATGAAGAAAAGGATGGATCTTAAATCTCAATTGTGAAACTGTTCCTATTGTCATTCTGTGGCTGCATTTATCCTCCAGTGATGCCGCAAAGGGCATCGTTTTTTAAGATAACTTTTACTGTTTTTAGCACAATAATACGTACTAGTTATAGAATATCTCAAAGAAACTATCAAAAGAAGGAAAAACTTCTTCCTCTCTCTTGAAAATGTAACCATTTTGTTTGGAAACCTGCTTGATTCATTTGCCAATCTGCTTGCCTCTCCACAATAGAAAATACCCTTCTACACATCATTTTGCACAACTGCTTAGCTCTCTGTTATAAAGGTTCATCATTCAACCAACCTCCTATTTGAACTTCTCTTGTTTTTTTCTGATTTGTCCACTATTGTGAAAATTACTGAAGAGTATCTTTGTGGCTATATCGTCTGTCCATGGGATTTCCTAGGCAAGAATACTGAAGTGGGTTGCCATTTTCTTCTCCAGGGGATCTTCCCAACCCAGAGATCAAACCCAAGTCTCCTATATTGGCAGGTGAATGCAAGAGACACAGTTTCAGTCCCTGAGTCAGGAAGATCCCCGGAAAAGGAAATGGCAACCCACTCCAGTATTCTTGCCTGGGAAATTCCATGGACAGAGGAGCCTGGCGGGCTAGTCCAGGGGATCGTAAAGAGTCAGACACATCTTAGTGACTAAAAACAACAGCAGCAGCTACATCTTCCCGTGTATCTTTAGTTCCTCAGGATAACTTTGGAAAGTAAAACCACTGGGGCAGAGTATCTGCTTTCTCACAGGAGGGTAGACAAAGTCAGACAATCATGTGGACCCATGTGGGAGCTACTCCTGGGTGATGGAGTAGACTTTATAATAAAGTATCTTTTCAAGTAGCCAAGCATTTATGAGCTCTAGCAGAAGCCTTGTGATCTAATAAAAAGCACTGGGAGCTGAGAGTCAGAGCTGGGCAGGAAGGCCAGGCTTCCCCACACACCCCGCAAAACCCCTCAGGCCCCGGCCCTGCTCTCTGGGGCTCCCGCAACTCATGGATAACCTGGTGACTAGGCTGAACCACAGGTTCTCTGACCAACCCTCAGGCTGGAGCACAAGAAAACTCCACTCAGAATTGGAAAACAGAGTGCAGACCAACAATCGCTTCGTATTTATGTCTACCTACAGTTTGTTTTACTGTTATTGTCCCTTCCGTTTTGTTGAGTTTGTTTTTAAATAGCACTAGCAATATTTCTCAGAGAAGCAGAGGGCTGTGTGTGTGCAATGTCATAATACACTTCCTTGACAGTTCAAAAAATCATAGGCCTTCTCGGATAACTTAGAAGTTGTCTGCGTCTGTGTATCGTATCATGTTGGGGAAGAGCAATTAGTCAAGGGGAGGCCCAGGCCCAGGGCACCACTGACATTCCTGTGGGTTTCTTCCAAAGTGTTCTGGACAGTAAGAGCTCTGCAGGCACTCAGAGTGAGTGTTGGGTGGTTCACTCGCCATGGCGGGCCTGACCTGTGGCCCTGGACCTGCTGTCCCTGTAGCACACTGGGCAGTGACAGAACCCGAGCCACCTGATGTCCTAGGGAGGGGTGGCGGGCAGCAGGAGGCTGTGCCTTCTGACTTCAGAGGTATCTATCCTCAGGCACAGCAGGTTTTGAGGCCCATTCCTGTTGACCCAAATGTGGAAATGCTTCCATCTGGGGAACTGGCTGAGATGGTAATATTTAAGGGGACCTGTGGAGCCCACGGTATCTAACTATCACTCTTCTTGGTAAACTGTGCCTTCACCTCTAAATATGTGCTATTTCACTAAGAAAGTTCTTATGAGATGATGTTTTCAAGCAAGCAGATCTTCGAGAATCCCTTAAACTAGATCAATACAGATCAGACCCCTGGGAGAATTGTCTCCACATTGCAGTTCAGAAATCTAAGATGCAGGAGGAATTTCTGATCACACTAACCTACAACGCCAGTGTAGAAATGAACATTTCCATTTCCTTGCCTTCTCCCTATTCATTCAGTAATATTTCCAGCTGAACAATAGCAGCAGATGGGAAACACTCCTGTGTCATTTAATTGCTGTCCAAAGCAGACAGCCTTGGCACTTCCAAAAAGAGCTGTCTTATGGAGCACCTTGACTGAGCTGAGAATATTCATTCCTGTTCAGTTTTTACTTGAAATAGCCACTGTCTTGTTTTTAACAAGATGGGCTTAATTTGAAGAGCCTATAGTGTGAGGGGAAAAAAAGAGTAACTAAATGAATTGAATACTGGTCAATAACATTGGTCTGAAACCATCAGGCAATTTAAATATAAGATCCCTCAGGTTTCTTATAGAAACAGATTTATGGCTAAGGGGAAAAACTATTCAAGGACAAAACTGAGTATGAGAATGTATTATACACACACAGCTGTAGCACTTAATAAATATGTAATAGCTAACAAAGAGATTGAGGCAACTTCCTAATATAGAAAATGTGGACAACTTCTACCTGGTGATATAAGAAATTTTCTCCATTGTGAAAGATTTGTTGGCCTTTTACATAGGTATCAGACAGCCTTCATTATCAGTCCCAATGTATAAAATGGTGTTTAAAGAGAAAAATAGTGGCATATTTCAGAGGCCCAAAGACCCTAAGATCTTAGAGTGAGTTTTTCCAGGCACAAATGTGTGGAGAATTACAGAGATAAATTCTCAAGCACATCAATGTTCAGTGAGACCCTAGATACTTGAAGTTCTCATTTTCCCCTTCCAAAATGAATAAGAAAGCATGGAGACATCCCTGCCATGTTATAAAGAAAGCAACACATTGAGAGTTTTTCTAAGTTAGGGATATTTATAGAGGATGTCATCAGGCACAACCTGGCACACTGTATCCTTGGAACGGATGGGTTTTGTTTATCACGTTCAAATGGATCGCCCACCCACCCACCTCCACGATCAGGGGGGAGAGCAGACAGTAATGGTTGTTAGGTGCTTGACTGCCAGCCACTAAAACATTATGAAATTGCAGTTCTGTCTGCAACCATTTGTTAGAAGCTAGAGCTGATTACAAGCATGAGGACAGAGCCCCCACCATGATTTGTGGTGGAAGAACAGCTCAGAAAGGAATTCAGTCAAGTAGGAGTGGCTAAGAAGCACTAGCCAAGGAGTGAGCACGAAGTGAAACTTCTAGAAGGAGGAAACTTCAGCTACAGGCCTTAGCCCTACATGTTCTGAGCCAGAGATGAGTTTAACCTCCTCTCCTTCCTCATCTTTGACCTGGTTTGCAGTTTGCACTGACCATTCCCAGGAGAAGCCCTTTACTGATCAGACTGGTGACTGCAGCAGTGATGAGATTGTTGTGATTATGAGATTGCCACACATCTTTTATTCCACAGGGTCTCTTAATCATCACGTTGTGTCCTTAAAACAAAAGCAGTGCATCATACGTTTGAAGCAGAGAGGACGGAATAAATTAAAAATTAATTTTGAAACCATTTTTTAAAAATTTCCCAGTCTTTATATTCACTGGAAATTCCTCAGAATGCCTCATAACTAAGAGAAGAAATCAATGAAACTATTTATGTTTGAGATCCATTCTTGGGTGAATGGAGAACCCAGGATGAACTACTCCTCCAACACAAAATCGGTATGAAATGAAAATCTAGTTTACATAAATATGAGGGTATCAAGGAGAAATGTCGCAAAAAGAAAAAAAAAACTGGAGGGAAATTCAGATTTTAATAGTTTTTTTTTTTTTGAGTAGCAAGAAATACTGCCCAGATTATACACCTCTATATATTATCCAGAGCGTCTCTAATATATTTTAGTATTCAGAGAACAAGGAGAAGGAAGACGAGAGACTGACTCCTTCAGAGGGTAACTGATTCATTTCTCTTGATTATCATATGTAGATATATGTATGGGTGAGAACATGAGTTATATACTCAAGGACTTTCAGGCAACTCCTGAGGGAATCACCATGTTCTCCACCCAGGCTTTCTTTCTGAAATACTATCCCTATAAAAAGCAAAGCAGTACCCCAATTTAACATACTGCGCATGTAGGAGACATTCCAGTGAGGACATCATAATATCCGCATTGTTACCCATTGAATTGCAGAGCCTTCATTCCAAAATGTCACCTGGGCAAGGCTTTCTCTTGAATTGATTCATTCCTTAAGTCAAAGTTTTTGGTGCAAGGCCCTTACCTTACCACTGAGAGGAACAGAAGATGATTGAGCCACACTTCCTACATAGTAGGCATGACCAAAAAAGCCTATCAAAAAGTAAACATCAGCCAACAGATGCTCAGAAGAGATGAGCAAAATGCATCTTTCCTTGTGAGGTTATCAAAGAAGACTTTCCAGAATGTGGTGGCATTTGACTGAGCCTTGAACGAATAAGCTGACTTTTTAGGAGGCAGAGGGGGAGTGGGGCAATACAGTCATAGGCAAAATCAA
The DNA here is from genome assembly GCA_024291935.2 of Okapia johnstoni. Lineage (NCBI taxonomy): Eukaryota > Metazoa > Chordata > Mammalia > Artiodactyla > Giraffidae > Okapia > Okapia johnstoni. The sequence goes on along the minus strand of CM044312.1, from coordinate 70,207,874 downwards.
TCAAAGCGAGGGCTTAAGAGTTAAGGCAGGTAAAACAATTTGACTGGAGGGTGAGGTGCACGCTCGAGAAACAGTGGGAAGAAGGGAAAGCCGGAAAGCCTACCATTCAGCCTCAGGTCATATCATGGAGGCCAGACAGTGAAGGCAGAGCAGTTGGGTAGCAAAGGAGAGGCTGGAGGTGGAGGCAGCAATGGCCACGTGACAACCACCACAGTGCTGTAGAGAGAGAGCAGACTCCAGGGCCTCCACTAGGGCAGGAGTGGAAAGGCAGGCAGAGACATGGGAAACTGCTGCCCGTACCTTATTAAGGGCAAGCGGGGGAGGACAATCCTGAGGCTTGGCTCCTGAGTGACTGACTGGCAGAGGAAAGAAAGCAGGGAGTCAGATGGCCGCAGCTCATCATTAGCAAATCCAGGGAGGCTCAGCTGCCTCTGAAAAGGCAACATGCTGCCACACAGGATCTGGGCTGGCGCTTTTATAGGCTCACCAGGAGATAATCCCGCTCATTTTCTTCTCTTCAGGCAGTTCCACGCCAGAGCTTCCCCAGACAGCTGAGCTAGGCATATACCTAGCAAAGAAAATTTTTCTCCCTCCAACCCCATTTTAAGTTTTCACAGGAGAATGTATTTGCGGATTATCTAATTTGTCCTGCCCCAATCTCCTTACCTTCCCTATTAAGATGATACACACAGAGCTCATTCCTTGGTTCTTTATAAAAGGGCCCAGTCTCTGACGAGTCAGTACCATAATTTTACATCCTGTCGATTGGGATCTGGTCTATATATTTTATAAACGTGGACAAGCAGTTACCTGGCTATTTAGCTAGTGAGGCAAAATGTCATTAAACTACTTTATATTACCAGTTAATATATTTAATATTGAATGTTATAAACTAACATGCAGTAAATGATTCCTAAATATTTTAGTCCATATACATTTTCATCTGGGAAGAACATTTTATTAGCATATTTGTGATACCATCTCAAGACTTAATATGGCTTAATTCTATTAATAAAAACTAATTTTAAAATCTTTATCTTTTTCTAATTATAACTTTTGATTTAGTTATTTCCTGCTTGGCAAATAAGGGTTGCTGTAGCTGTCATGCAGTTGGTCCATAGCTAGCTTTGTTCTTTTTATATGTATCATAAGTTGTTTGGTAAAGGAAGTTGATTAAAAGCAGCGGCTCCCCACATGGCCTCATGACTTGACTGTAGCCCAGTTTGTCAGAGCTCTGAGCAGATACTTAGCTTTTAGCTTATTCTCTTCCATGGTCATGACCTTCAGCCCACAGTAGCCATGTTGAAAGCAATTCAAACTGGATGGTCAGCAGCCTTACCTATGATGACCCAGGTCATCGCATCAGCATCTTTATTGAGCCTGATACTGGAGACTTTCCTACTTCTGAATGTGAGATGCCTTCCCTTGGTATTAAGTTCCTAGCTCCTCAGTTTCTCAACTGTGGACTAATTATCCAGGCTCTGTAAATACAAGGCTGGAAGGACCAGGACACCAGGGACCGAGTGGTTTTTGACCTTGATGTTCGCAACAAGGTTGCAAAGCTGCTGGGTGTTCAGTAGAGCCAGTATCCTAAGACATATATCAGAACACATCATGGGAGGGCTGCTGGCAGGGGAGAACTAAGGAATAGGGAATGGAAAGGAGATGTCATATCCCCCATATAGACGTTAAGTTCCATGGGATAAAGCTGCAAGGAGCCTGAATATTCCTGTAGAGGTTTGCTCCTTGCCTGAAAGCAAACCACCAAAGGGGAAGAGAGAATGCCTGTCTGTCCACCAGGAAATAAGCACTCCCAGACCTTGGTGGCTAATAAGGGAGTTGCCATAGTCACCAAATGTTTTCAATTACAGGTAAAGCCAGCTTGTTTCAGAGTTAAGCCAGAGTGCATTGATTACAGAAAAGCTGTTCTTTGATCTAACTCTGGTCCAACTGGAAAGTTTTGGAGCCAAAAAGAAAAGTGCAGTAGCCAAGGATGAATTGCTCAGACAGCAATTGAGTTTTTCCCCTCACACTGTTTCATATGTTAAAGTAAGCATAACATGACTGAGAAATAAGCATATGATGCTGCTACAGCTTTTTTTTTTTTTAATTTTTTTAAGAAGAAACCTCAGGTCAGTCTATCTCAAGGGAAGTTGGTCAAAGAAATGGTCAAACAGGAAGGTCAAATGATCTTGAAAAGTTAAAACATCTCTAATTCATCTAGGCTTATTAATTTTAATATTAAAGTGCTTTCACTGTATCCATGCTCTTTACTAAGAGAGTTGCATGTAGTTGTAAAGGAAACAGGCTCATGTTAGATGAATCTTCCATCTCGGATGAAGGGAAAGTGAACTTACCCCATGTATATACATAACCTTAAAATTGTTGACTGAAATTGAAAAGGCTCATGAAAGTGCCATCATTAGTCAGGTACTTTCTCTCTAAAATACATTTCTAAGGAACTGTGCCATGTCTTCATGTCAGTCAGTATATAACTCTATTAATGTGCTTAACAAATTGTACTGTACTTCTTTCTTTAGGTGTCCTTCTCCCTTCATTAGAATGTGAGCTGCACAAGGTCAGAAAGAACAGGTTTTAAATTCATTTTCATATTCCCAATTGTGAGCACTTCCCTCTGCCTTAGGGATATGAATAGGCTACTCAGCATGTGGTTGAATGAATAGATGGATGAAAAGAAACTCAAGAGTATCAGACCCCCAACCAAAGATCTTTAAATGGCTGTTGCTGTTCCATATACCTAGGTCTCTGCCACTAAGATATATCCTGAAGCATCTGGGGGAAGTTTCCCAAACAAAACCTCTAGAGTCTTAAGTTTCCATCTGCATTTGACATTTATCCCCACTTGTAGCAAATGATAACACTGAAGTTTTTTGAATGTCATATTGACTTTGCCATTGATTCTCGGACTCCATCTCTTGGTGGAGTTTGCCTCTGTTTGCCAAATACTGCCCCCCAAATGGTATGTTAGCTCTACAAGGGCACTGATGATGTCTTGTTGACCTCTGTATCCTGAGTGCTACCACTGATAGTTACTCCAAAGATACTTGTCAAATGAGAAATTAAAGATTTCTCAGTCTGCTACCATCTAACAGGTCTTCTATACTGCTGTGGAAGAAAAGACACAAATAAAAAGCAATACTAGAGCTCTGCATTAAGAATGAGTGGTTCCCTTGTGCTCAGCAAAAGGTGGAACTAGAGTCTGAGGAGATACTAATACCACTCCATGTGGCTCTGAAATTTTGTCATTCTGTCCCTGGAATGGCAGTGACAACAACCAACCTGTTTTCCTCATGGCTATGTTGAGAGAGGAGGAAAAAGTCTCTACTGTTCCCTAAACACACACACACACACACACACACACACACACACACACACACACTCACACACTCACACACTCACACTCTCTTTCTCTCTTTATACACAACATACACATGCCTGGAGAATTCCATGGATGGAGGAGCCTGGCGCGCTACAGTCTGTGGGGTTCCAAAAGAGTCGGACACAACTAAGTAACTAAACAACAACACATACACACAAAGACCTCCTACGTAAAAGAAGCAGTATTTCCACATAGAAATAATTGTTGTCAGTCTTACTAAGAGAAAGAATGCCCAGAGAACTTTGGATCCTGAAAGGGAATAGTAATAGCACTGTAAATTTAGGGAGGAGAAATCATATTATTTTATTAAATATTTCTCATAAAATAATGGAATAAAAATGACCTCCTCATAATAGACATACAAGTTATGACACAAATTACCTTTTTCCCCCCATTTACCTTTAATCAAGCTACCCCCGAGAAGATGAGAGAGTAAAGAGAATGAGCTTGAACTTGAGAGAGAGAAGATTTATACCTGAGTAATTGTCTTGATCCATTAATTGTCATTATTCTTTTTGCATTTGCTTTAGGTTAGAGTTTGGCAGAAATCAAACTTGGTGAAAGTAATCATTTCATCCCCTCCAGACCTCCTCACCTCCTCCACACAGCAGCCTCACCCCTAGGAGCAGGGTTCTGTGAGGCCCTTTAAAGGAACCACTGAGGGGGCAGCAGGGCATGCAGTCGGGCAGGTTCTGACCTCAGCCGGCCAACCGGCATTCACAGGGCTGGGTTTCTAAGTTGACCAGAGCCTTCTTGAGCAGCTTTGCACGGCAGACTGGTGACAGAGGTCACTCCACCACCAGCATTAGTTTCTAGTGACTGGCCCTGAGGGGTCATGGTGGGCATATTTTTCTTTCCATGGGCGCTTGTGTTAAAGCATGCAGGTTTCAGGTGAGGAGTGACATGGTCTCTGGTGCTAAAAGCAGCCTGAGATGATTCTATCTTCCCCCAACAACACACCCTGTGTGTTCAGCAAAGCAGCTGATAGTGGAATCAGATGATGCAGAGTAGGTGATGGGGTGGGGGAGGGTGGGGAGCGTGAGCATTTTCCCAGCTGCTCTCCCTCTACCTTAGGTACAGTGGCAGCCACAGGCATACCTGGAGGCTCCTGCAATATCCTTGGACCCTCTGACTTCCTGAAAGACCACTGAAAGATAACACTCCACCCCACCCCATCAGTTAGTAGTTAAGCCATTTATTTGGAGGCAGGTCACCTGAGTCCAGCCATATTGAACAGAGAGTGATGTAAATACAAAAGAGTGCTTAGTCTTCTCAGATGAAAAGGGATTCTTATTACCAACTAAGCTTCCAGTCAGCATTTCTAAGGCAGCAGGTCTTTGCCCTACCTGCTGATTGGAATCACCTGCCACACTTTACAAAGAACCCAAATTTGAGTCTCATCTCCAGAGCCCAGGGACTGGTCCACGGTGCTTCTGCTGGGGGAGAAACCCACTCACCATATTTCAAGTGCAGGCGGAGGAGGATCCCCTGATTCCCAGTGTAGGAACCGCCATATGAACTCGAGAGGGTGAGCTTGCCAACCCAGGGAAAGTTGAGCAAAACGTAGAATGAGGCGCCCAGGTTCCACCCCAGGACTGAGCTGCGAGGAGGAGCTGGCGGTTCAGCCAGGAGTCCACCAGGGGATGCCTGTCCTCCTCCAGTCCACGCCAGGCCATGCAGCTCATTCTGTGTGGTGGCCTGGGGAGAGGATGGGAAAGAACTAGCATTGTGCTCTAACTCCTTCCTGCTTGTGAGGTGACCCAGGGGAAGTCGCTTGCTGTCTGGCACTTTCCTTTGGAAAATACATACAAAATTAACTGTCACCCACAAGCCCTAGACAAGTGCCCTAAGAGCAACAGCGGGATGGCTGGGGAATGCACCGGCAAAAGCAGCCCATTTGCAGGAATTATCATTACGAATAATAACTTGCCTGTCGACGTCTAATGTCTGTATTAGAATGGCTGCACGTGTGCTGGGAGTGGTCCTCTAAATGACTTGACACATTCGTGTGAAGATTAGTCCCCCAACCTGTGGAACAGTATTAGCAGGTCACTATGAGGTTCATCTCTCAAAATTGCAGATTCAGAAAGCAAATCTCAGGTGGCAGGTATGCAGTCGGGTCCACTCCACCGATTGTAAAGCCAAAGAATTGGCAGCATCTTAATTACTCATCCACCGGGGTGTATAGACTTCAAGGCTGAGCCAGAATGCAGGAAGCTGTTGCCCTGCAAGGACCTCCCTACATTTTTCAAGCAATTTCTCCAGTTCATTTGTTTCAAGCACCTTTGAATTCCTCTGGCATAATCACCCTACCCTTTGTCAACACAAAGTGATTGTTTAAACGACTCAATCAGATCATGCCATGGGCGACTATTTCCATTTATTATGATTTATTGCCTGTTTAGCACCAGTGTGCCAGGCACATTCAACAGAAAAGGAAGCTTCAGAAATGATTTTTCTTTCTGCTCTGAAGGCCTACAGAAGAAAAAACAGCCTGCTCAGAGCAAATGAAAGATTATCCTCACTGATGAGGATCAGTGACTAAGGACATTTTGGGAAGGAGGTTTAATTTTCCAGATGAAAAAGAACAAGATTTTCTCATTGCCATTGATCCTCCTGTTGACCTCGGGCACAGAGTAAATTGATTAAAGAGAGAGGGAATTCCCAGTTTTTCACCAGGCTAGGAAGAGATTTGTCTGGGTGAACAGGAAGTCACATAATCCCACTGAAGGCAGGAATCTGGCTTTATTAGTCGTGATTCCCAGCACTGGCCCCACACTGGCACCTTTGGGCACTGAACAAATGCTTCTTTAATCGATCAACTCAAGTGTGAGAGATCAGACCACTTATTATCCCCATCGCTGATCACATCTCCCATTTAGAGAATTGAGAGTTTTTGGTAACAGCTTTTCAGGGAAGAGCCTGTCACCATTTTCCCTCAAGTGGTTGCCAGAAAATGACAGGGGCCAGGTACTGGGAGGTGGTTTTTGAGCAGCTGACTGCCTCAGGATGGCCAGGCTCAAGCTCTTAATAACAGCAGCCAGCTAACTTACTTTTTAAGAAGTCCTATTAGTACCAACCATCAAATCATTTATAAAAATTAAAAAGCACTGTCTATCAACACATCATGCAGATACCCTCTCTCCAGTCATACCTGGGGTAGACAGGGATGATTGCTGTCCCGTCCTGAATAAAACACTGAGTTAATACTCCAGTAACATGGCATGACTCATGCTTGGTTAAAACACCACTAACTTAGCCAGGAGTCTCCCTTTAGCATTCACAAGCAAACGCCTACCTAGGAGGCATAGAATTTCTTATTCACCCTTGAACCGTCATTCACTTTCAGCACTCTGGTCCCCACTATTACTTCTTTTCTCAACTTTAGGAAAGCACCCCCTGCAGTTCACAGAATGATCTCACAGGCTAAACTGAATCTTTTAGAGCAGTTTCTCAAGCTAGGGAATGCATTAAAATGCAGATTCTTTTTTTTTTTTTTTAATTCATTTTTAATTGAAGGATAATTGCTTATAGTATTATATTGATTTCTGCCATACATCAACATGAGCTAGCAATAGGTATACCCATATCCTATCCTGCCTGAACCTACCTCCCACCCCATCCTACTCCTCTAGATTGTCACAGAGCACCAGTTTTGAGTTCCCTGTGACATACAGCAATTTCCTACTATCTATTTTACATGTAGTAGTGTATATGTTTCCATACTACTCTCTCTCTCAGTTTGTCCCACGTTCTCCTTTCCCTACTGTGTCCACAAGTCTGTTCTCTATGTCTGCGTCTCCATTGATGCCCTGCAAATAGATTCATCAGTACCATCTTTCTAGAGTCCGTATATATGCATTAATGTATGATATTTGTTTTTCTCTTTCTGACTTACTTCCCTGTGTGTAATAGGCTCTAGGTTCATCCACCTCTTTAGAACTGACTCAAGTTTATTCCTTGTTATGGCTGAGTAATATTCTATTATATGTATATAATACAAATTTTTTACCCATTTATCTGTCAGTGGATATCTAGATTGCTCCCATGTCCTAGCTATTGTAAATAGTGCTGCAATAAACATTGGGGTACATATGTCTTTTTCATTTATGGCATCCTCGGGGTATATGCCCAGTAGTAGGATTGTTGGGTCATATGGAAGTTTTAGTTCTTGTTTTTTTAAGGAATGTCCATACTTTTCTCCATAGCTGCTGTATCAATTTACATTCCCATCATAATGCAAGAGGGTTCTTTTCTCCACACTCTCTCCAACATTTATTGTTTGTGGATTTTTTGATGATGGCCATTCTCACTGGTGTGAGGGGATACCTCTTTGTAGTTTTTATTTGCATTTCTCTAATAATGAGCAATGTTGAGCATCTTTTCATGTGTGTGTTAGCCATGTGTATATCTTCTTAGGAGAAATGTCTATTTAGGTCTTCTGCCCACATTTTGATTGGGTTGTTTGTTTTTCTGGTATTAAGCTGCATGAGCTGAAAACATAGGCAGGACATTCGTTGACATAATCACAGCAAGATCCTCTATGACCTACCTCCTAGGATAGTGCAAATAAAAACAGAAATAAATAAGTGCAGTCTAATTAAACTTCAAAGCTTTTGCACAGCAAAGGAAACTATAAACAAGGTGAAAAGACACCCCTCAGAATGGGAGAAAATAATAGGAAATGAAACAACTGACAAAGGGTTGATTTTCAAAACACATATTCTTATTCCTTGAATCTGAGATTGAGGCCTGAAATTCTGCATTTTCAACAAGCTCGCAGGTTATGCCAATATTGCTGGTCCATGGAACAGCTTCAATAGCAAGGTTTTAGCAATTTGTATAAAATTTTTCCTACATATTGTACATGGCATGGAATATCTTTACTTTTTTTCATTTAGCAAGACAGTAATGCAATAAAATGTAACTAAATAAGAGTTGTATAACATTGAGTGATATTACCTATAGATAGAGACATTGATACAGATACATTTATTTCAAGTATACCGGCTTTCCACATTTCTCTAAATTACAGTGGTTGGCTGCAGTTACACCTTTAGGAAAGGAGAATGAGTGATCTCTAAGTGATATTCATCTTTCATTCAAGTGTTATTTATTGAACACCCAGTATGAGCCCACAGCTGTGTTAGATACTGAAGTTGTAACAGTGGACAAGACAAATCACTGTCTAATAGGATTTGTATTGGAGAAAGAGAGACATACAAATTGGGGTAAACATTGTGAAAGAAGAAAAGGAGCCTAAATAAAGAAAATGGCCAGTTTGGGCAAAGTGGTGAGAGAGGCCTGTGTGAGGAGATGACCTGAAGCTGAACAGTCTGCTCATGTGAAGCAACAGCGGCCAGAGTGTTTGGGTTGCAGCTGCGTGCACGGCCCAGGAGCCGCTCCTTCCTTGGCAGCAAGTGGGTATTGAACAGAAGGAGCCGCTGCACAAGTTTGGCCCTCAGCTCCGAGTCGGCATCACGGCCAGAGGTTCACCGTCGACCCTTCTCACTCAGCTGCGACGTTCTTTCCCCAGCCAGCCTCTGGGCCCCTCCTGTCTGCAGCCCCATCCAGCCACTGCACTAGCGCCCCCTTGCAGGCTTGCCGACACAGGAGGCGTTTTCTCCTTGTGCACAGACCCGCGAAAATCGGGGGGCTGATAAACCATCCCCCGCAGTGATAGTCAAATAGAGTTTCTGGTATTTCTTCTCAGTTCAGTTTCATGTCTGAAAAAGAGACTCCAACAAAGAGCCTTATCTTTTGCTAAAACAAAATTAAACCTGCCAGGAAATTGAACATTATGTCTGAGACCAAAATGCTGCAGAAATTGATACTTACTGTTTGTTTCTAGGAAGAGCAGGGACTTTGTGTGCAGAGTAAAAATTCCTAGGCAGTCTTTTTCAGAACCCAGTGAGAACTATCCTTTTTAAGGAAAGGCAAACTCATTGTGTGGATGGATGCCTTGTGGGCTCTGGTTCCTTCTCAGGTGAATTATCCAGGAGGTGGATCTATTAGGATCTGTATTTGTTCATCCTTCTCTGGGGCCGTAGCTCTGCTCTCAGCATCTTCTACAGGATATATGAGAAACGAGAGAAAACTCACCTTGCTTTTTTGCTCCTCATGGGAACTGTGAAAGTTACAGAAAGGCTAAAAGGGTGGAAGAGGACAATCTCTGAACAAAAGCCAGTTAACCTCTCTGAGGCTGTTTCCTCCTCTATATAATGGAGATAATGCCACTATCTACATCAAAGATATGTTGTGAAATTTGAATGACAGAATGCACATATAACATTTAGCACAATAGTAAGTGCCCAGTGAATGTTAGCTGTTTTTTACCATTGTCTTTATTATTTACAAGTGCTTACCATGTGCCAAAAGCTGTGATAGATGCTTGTTTAATGTCTACAAAAGTTTGGGTAATTTTAAGTTTCATAGTAGATATCTGAGGAAGTTGTTATATCACTTAGGCTCAGAGAAGTTGAGTACTTTGCCCAAAGCCACACACAGTAGTAAAACTAGGATTTAACTCTACACCACCTCAGTTCTAGATCTCCATCCATGCTTTTTCATGGGTGTTCATGAACAATGACATTACAAAGTTGGGCTCAAACCCTCCAATGGTTCTCCGACACCTGAATATCGAACGAACTCCAAGGTCCTTCACATGGCTGCAAATGAAGAAGCTCGCCATCACCTCCTCTTCCATTACTCTTCTCCTCACGTGCTTGGACAGTCTATTTGGAGCCCCTTGTACACTGTGCACATAGCACAGAACTTGAGCAAACAAATAAGTGTGTGCAAATATGAGTGCACAGGAGTCAGGTTTGTGTGGCTGACTCTGAGAAACAAAGGGGAGCTTAGTTTGGGGTGTATACGCGTGAGAGATTTGTTTTTTCTTCCTTTTTACAAGGTAGGCAAGAGCCAAACATGATTGAAGGTGGAAGAGAAGCAACCACTTGAGAGAAAAAGGCTAATTATTAAGGAAATAGGGGATGATATTGCTGCTAATAATAAAACTATAATCAATCTAGTTTTCACTTGAAGACCATTTTGGCAGGGAGGCTTTCCTGACCCCCTAAATGAGGTCAGCTCCCCCATTAAATGCTTCTGTAGCAGCCTTTACTTTTTTACTTTTGATAATGCATCATATTTGAAATCACTTGTTCTGTATCTGCCTCATATAACAAGTACCTAAGGGAAAGACCATCATCCTTGTTGATTCTGGATTCCCAGCAATGAACACAGTGCCTGGCACACAGCAGATGTTCAATTATTATTAATTAACTGCAAGATTCATAGTATTTGTCTGCCCTGAGAGCAGTAGTGTTTCTGCTTGCCAAAACAGTAAGGTAAAAAGAAATTTCATTTCATGATATAGGAATCTAAAACAACTTGATACTCTGATTGAAGCAGCAGACAGTTAAGTTTTAGTTCTAGCGTCAGTGAATTGACCCATTTGTTAGCTGAAGGAGGGGGAACCACCCTTATCACTCTCCTGTGTTTAAACCCTCCCCACTGTCTTTAGGTTGAAGTTTTCACTCCTTAGTTGGTACCCACGGTTCCTAGGCACCCAACCTGCCTTCCCAACCTCCTTCTCCATCACAAGCCCAGGTGGGCACTCCTTACCATTTCCACAACCCACTGAGCTCTTGCTGATCCCGCTTTCTTGAATATTCTTTACTATATTTATTTATTTTAACAGCAAAAACATTTTGTATTGGGGTATAGCTAACTAACAATGTTGTGGCAGTTTCAGGTGAGTAGCAAAGGAGCTCAGCCAAACATATTTATGTATCCACCCCCCCCCCCCAAACCACCCCGCCTCACCCCCCACCATTCAGGCTGGCACATAGCATTGAGCAGAGTTCCACGTGCTATACAATAGGCTTTTGTTGGTTATCCATTTTAAATATACCAGTGTGTACATGACCTTCCCAAATTCCCTAACTATCCCTTCTCCCCAGCAACCATAAGTTAGTTTTCTAAGTCTGTGTGTTTCTTTTTATTTTGTAAGTAAGTTAATTTGTATCATTTCTTTAACATTCCACATATAAGGGATGTCACATGATATTTCTCCTTCTCTGTCCAACTTCACTCAGTATGACATTCTCTAGGTCCAACCATGTTGCTGCAAATGGCGTTATTTCATTTTTTAAATGGCTAAGTAAAAAAGAACATTTGTTTGTTTCTAGATTTTTTTTTGATGATAGCTATTCTGACTAGTGTGAGGTGATTATAGTTTTGATTTGCATTACTCTAATAACTAGCGATGTTGACTATCTTTTCACATGCATATTGGCCATATGTATACCCTCTTTGGAGAAATGACTATTCAGGTCTTCTGCCTATTTATTGAGTGGGTTGTTTGTTTTAATGCTATTAAGAGTCATAAGCTGTTTATAAATTTTGGAGACTAATACCTTATTAGTCACATCATTTGCAAATATTTTCTCCCAATCTGTGAGTTGTCTTTTCATTTTGTTTTTTATTTCCTTTTGTTGTGCAAAAGCTTTTGAGTTTAAGTAGGTCCTATTTGTTTATTTTTGCTTTTATTTCCATTTTTCTGGGAGATGGATTGAAAAAAGATGTTGCCGTGATTTATGTCAGAGAGTATTCTATGTTTTTCCCTAGGAGTTTTATAGTGGCCAGTCTCAAATTTAGGTCTTTAATCCATTTTAAGCTTATTTTTGTGTATGGAGTTAAGGAATGACCTAATTTCATTTTTTTGCACATGGCTGTCCAGTTTTACCAGCACCATTTGTTGAAGAGACTGTCTTTCCAGCATTGTGTAGTCTTGCCTATTTTGTCATAGATTAATTGACCACAGGTGCTGGGCTTATTTCTGGGTTTTCTGTCCTGATCCATTGATCTATATTTCTGTTTTTGTGCCAGTGCCACACCATTTTGATGACTGCAGCTTTGTAGTATAGTCTGAAGTCAGGGAACATGACTCCTCCAGCTCCATTTTTCTTTTCCAAGATTGCTTTGGCTATTTGGAGTCTTTTGTGTCTCTGTACAAATTTTGAGATTTTCTCTTCTAGTTCTATGGAAAATACCATTGGTAATTTAATAGGGATTGTATTGAATCTATAGAGTGCTTTGGGTAGTGTAGTCATTTTGACAATTTTAATTCTTCCAATCCACAAACATGGTATATCTTTCCATCTAGTTATGTCTTCTTTGAAATCTTTTACCAGCATCTTATCGTTTTTAGACTATAGTTCTTTTGTCTCCTTAGGTAGATGGTAAATGGAATTGCTTCTTGAGTTTCTCTTTCTGATCTTTCATTGGTAGTGTATAGAAATGCAACAGATTTCTGTGTATTAATTTTGTAACCTCCAACTTTACCAAACTCATTGATGAGTTCTAGCAGTTTTCTGGTAGTATCTTTAGGATTTTGTGTGTATAGGATCATGTCATCTGCAAACAGTGACAGTTTAAGTTCTTCTTTTCCACTTTGGATTCCCTTTACTTCTCTATCTCCTCTGATTGCTGTAGCTAGGACTTCCAAAACTATGTAGAATAAAAGTGGTGAGAAGAGGCATCCTTGTCTTGTTCCTGATCTTACAGGGAATGGTTTCAGCTTTTTACCATTGAGTATGATGCTAGCTGTAGGTTTTTCAAATATGGCCTTTACTATGTTGAGGTATGTGGTACCCTCTATGCCCACTTTCTGGAAAGTTTTTATCATAAATGGGAGCTGAATTTTGTCAAAAGTTTTTTCTGCATCTATTGAGATAATCATGTTTTTTACTCATTAGTTTGTTGATGTGGTATATCATATTTATTTGTGGATGTTGAAAAATTCTTGCATCCCTGGGATGAATCCCACTTGATCATGGTGTATGATTTTTTAATATATTGTAGAGTACAGATTGCTAGTATTCTGTTGAGGAATTTTCCATCTATGTTCATAAGTGATATTGGCTTGTAATTTTCTTTTTTTGTGGCATCTTTGTCTGGTTTTGGTATCAGGGTGATGGTTTCCTCATAAAATGAATTGAGATGCTTTTCTTCCTTTGTGACTTTTTGCAGCATTTTCAGGCTAGGTGTTAACTCTTCTTTAAACTTTGGATAAAATTTGCCAGTGAAGCCATCAGGTCCTGGACTTTGTTTGTTGGGAGATTTTTAATCATGGTTTCAGTTTCAGTGCTTGTGATTGGTCTGTTCATATTTTCTGTTTCTTCCTGGTTTAGTCTGGGGAGACCGTACCTTTCTGAGAATTTGTCCATTTCTTCCAGGTTGTACATTTTATTGGCACACAGTTGTTCATAGCAGTCTCTTAGGATCCTTCGTGTTTCTGTGGAGTCATTTGTAACTTCTTTTTCATTTCTTATTTTATTGATTTGAGTCTTCTCCACTTTTTTATTGATGAGTCTGGCTAAAGGTTTATCAATTTTGTTCATCTTTTCAAAGAACCAGCTTTTAGTTTCATTGATCCTCGCAATTGTTTCTTTGTCTCAGTTTCATTTATTTCTGCTCTGGGCTTTATGATTTCCTTCCTTCTACTAACTTTAGGTTTTGTTTGTTCTTCTTTCTCTAATTGTTTTAGGTGTTAAGCTGTTTATTTGAGATTTTGCTTGTTTCTTGAGGTAAGATTATATGGCTATAAACTTCCCTCTTAGAACTGCCTTTGCTGCATCCCGTAAATTTTAGATCATTGTGCTTTTGTTTTCATTTGTCTCTAGGTTTTTTTTTCTTTGATTTCTTCAGTGATCCAATGGTTGTTTAGCAGCATATTGTTTAGTCACTATGTGTTTGTGTTTCTTAGAGTTTTTTTTTTTTCTTGTAGTTTATTTCTCAGTTCAGTTCAGTTCAGTCGCTCAGTCATGTCCGACTCTTTGCAACCCCATGAATTGCAGCACACCAGGCCTCCCTGTCCATCACCAACTCCCGGAGTCTACCCAAACCTATGTCCATCGAGTCAGTGATGCCATCCAACCATCTCATCCTCTGTCGTCCCCTTCTCCTCCTGCCCCCAATCCTACCCAGCATTAGGGTCTTTTCCAATGAGTCAGCTCTTCGCAGGAGGTGGCCAAAGTATTGGAGTTTCAGCTTCAACATCAGTCCTTCCAATGTACACCCAGGACTGATCTCCTTTAGGATGGATTGATTGGATCTCCTTGCAGTCCAAGAGACTCTCAAGAGTCTTCTCCAACACCACAGTTCAAAAGCATCAGTTCTGCGGCGCTTAGCTTTCTTCACCGTCCAACTCTCACATCCATACATGACCACTGGAAAAACCATAGCCTTGACTAGACAGACTTTGTTGGCAAAGTAATGTCTCTGCTTTTAAATATGCTATCTAGGTTGGCCATAACCTTCCTTCCAAGGAGTAAGCGTCTTTTAATTTCATGGATGCAATCACCATCTGCAGGGATTTTGGAGCCCCTTTGCATATAAGTTAAATAAGCAGGGTGACAATATACAGCCTTGACACACTCCTTTTCTATTTGGAACCAGTCTGTTGTTCCATGTCCAGTTCTAACTGTTGCTTCCTGACATGCATACAGGTTTCTCAAGAGACAGGTCAGATGGTCTGGTATTCCCATCTCTTTCAGAATTTTCCACAGTTGATTGTGATCCACACAGTCAAAGGCTTTGGCATAGTCAATAAAGCAGAAATAGATGTTTTTCTGGAACTCTCTTGCTTTTTTGATGATCAAGTGTATATTGGCAATTTGATCTCTGGTTCCTCTGCCTTTTCTAAAACCAGCTTGAACATCTGGAAGTTCCTGGTTCACGTATTGCTGAAGCCTGGCTTGGAGAATTGTGAGCTTTACTTTACTAGCATGTGAGATGAGTGCAATTGTGTGGTAGTTTGAGCATTCTTTGGCATTGCCTTTCTTTGGGATTTCTAATTTCATAGCATTTTGACCAGAAAAAATGCTTGATATGATTTCCGTTTTCTTAAATTTACCAAGGCTCATCTTGTGGCCCAGCATGTGGTCAATGCTAGAGAATGCTCTGAGTGCACTTGAGAAGAACGTGTAGGCTGCTGCTTTTGGATGGAACGCTCTATAAACAGGAGTCAAGTCCAACTAGTCTACTGTGTCATTTAAGACCTGCACTTCCTTATTAATCTTCTGTCTGGATGATCTGTCCATTGATGAAAGTGGAGTATTAAATGTTCCCATTATTATTGTGTTACTGTTGATTTCTCCCTTTATGTGTGTTAGTATTTGCCTTACACATTGAAGTGCTCCTATGTTGGGTGCATATATATTTATAATCGTTATATCTTCTTGGATTGAACCTTGATCATCATGTAGTATTGAAACTGTTTAGCTCCGGTTGGGATTTGAACCCATCTGCTGGGACCCAAACCCAGCCAAAATCCTGCTTGGGGCTCCAACCCACATGGCTGGTACTCAAACCCAGCCAAAACCCATGGTACCTGGTTTCAGGGCCTAATAAAGCTCAGATTCTTGATGTCTCATCGCAGAAAGAATTCAGGGAGAGATAAAGTGATAGGTAAGAAATGGATTTATTCAGATTCAGAGAGAAGCACACTCCAGAGACAGAGTGTGGGCCATTGCAGAGAGCAAGTGCAGCCACAAAGTGTGGTGTGGTGGCGGGGAAATTTCATATGCTAATGAGTGGGAGGATTATTCCAGCTTTGTGGGGAAGAGGTGGAGATTTCCAGGTTTGGGCACCGCCCACTCCCTGGTCTTTTAACAGGGCCTTGGAACTGTCACCTCTGGGTGTGTCATTTCACTTGCCGATTGAGGATCAAGGTCTAGTCTTGTCTGCCATCTTGGTCCCATTGGACTCTAATCTGTTTATGTTGTGTCCTTGGACTATGTCATTCTTTCAGAAGCTGTGCCCTGCCCTTTTCCCTCCTGTTACAGTGTCTTTTGCCTTTTAAAACAGTCTTTGTCTTAGAGTCTGTTTTGTCTGATATGAGTACTGTTACTCCAGCTTTCTTACCATTTCCTTTTGTGTGAAATACCTTCTCCCGCCCCCTTACGTTCAGTCTGTAAGTGTCCATAGGTCCTGAGGTGGGTCTCTTGTAGACAACATATATATAGGTCTTGTTTTTGTACCCACCCAACAGTCTTTTAGTTGGTGCACTTAATCCATTTACATTTAAGGTAATTATAGATATGTCTGACCCTGTCGCCATTTTGTTAATTGTTTTAAGTTTATTTTTGTAGCTCTTTTCCTTCTGTTGTTTTTCCTGCCTAGAGAAGTTCCTTTAGCTAGTTCTTTTAGCTTGTTGTAAATCTGGTTTAGTGGTGCTGAATTCTCTTAACTTTTGTTTGTCTGAAAAGCTTTGATTTCTCTATTAAATTTGACAAAATGTCTTCACTTGAAATTGGTTATGACACTCCCTTGTGGCTTGTAGAGTTTATGTTGAGAAATAAGCCTATAACCTATGGGATTTCCCGTGTGTTATTTGCCTTTCTTTTCCTTGTTGCTTTTAATATTTTATCTTTGTCTTTCTTTAGTTTTTGTCAGTTTGATTACAATGTGTCTCAGTGTGTTTCTCCCTGGGTTTATCCTGCATGGGACTCCCTGTGCTTCTGGCTGACTATTTCCTTTCCTATGTTCGAGAATTTTCAGCCATCATCACTTCAAATGTTCTCTTGGGTCCTTTCTCTCTTCTCCTTCTGGGACCCCTATAATGTGAATATTGGTGCATTTAATGTTGTCCCAGAGGTCTCTTAGGCTATCTTCATTTCTTTTCATTCATTTTTCGATATTCTGTTTTTCGGTATTAATTTCCACCATTCTATGTTCCAGGTCACTTATCTGTTCTTCTGCCTCAGTTCTGCTATTGATTCCTTCCAGTGTATTGTTCATCTCTATTTGTTTGTTCTTTAGTTCTTCTAGGTCTTTGGTAAACATTTCTTGCATCTTTTCCATTGTTTTTTCTGAGATCCTGGATCATCTTCACTATCATTATTCTGAATTCTTTTTCTGGAAGGTTGCCTATCTCCACTTCATTTAGTTGTTTTTCTGGGGATTTATCTTGTTCCTTCATCTGGAACATAATCCTATTTCTTTTCATTTTGGGTAGTTTTCTGTGATTGTGGTATTAATTCTGGAGGCTGATGGGATTGTAGTTCTTATTTCTTCTGTCCTCCCTCTGGTGGATGAGGATAAGAGGCTTGTGCAAACTTCTGATGGGAGGGACTGGCTGGGGTGGGGGTGGGGGGTGGAACTGGGTCCTGCTCTGAAGGGCAGGGCTGTGCACAGTAAAATTTTAATTCAATTGTCTGCTGATAGATGGGGCTGTGCTCCCTCCCTGTTAGTTTGGCCTGGAGTCTATTGGCTTCTACAGTAGGGCTGTTGGTGACCTCCAGGAGGACTTACGCCAAGACACATCTCCTAAGACTGCTGCTGCCAGTGCCCCTGTCCCCATGGTGGGCCACTGTCAACCCATGCCTCTGAAGAGACCCTCAAACACTTACAGGTCAGTCTGTCTCAGTCTCCTGTGGAGTCACTGTTCCTTTTCCTTGGGTCCTGGTGCACACAAGATTTTGTTTGTGCCCTCCAAGAGTGAAGTCTCTGTTTTCCCCAGTCCCATGAAGGTCCTATAATCAAATCCCTCTGGCCTTCAAAGTCAGATTCCCTGAGGATTTCCAGCCCCTTGGCCAGATTGCCAGGCTTGGAGGTCTGATGTGGGGCCTAGAATCTTGACAACAGTGCAAGAGCCTCTTTGGAATTACTGTTCTCCAATTTGTGGGTCACCTACTTGGCAGGTACAGGATTTGATTTTGTCGTTAATTGTACTCCTACCATTTTGTTGCAGCTTCTTTGTGCTTGGATGGGTTTATCTTTTTTTGGTGGGTTCTAGTGTCTTCCTGTTGATGGTTGTTCAACAGCTAGTTGCAATTTTGGTGCTCTGGCAGGAGAAGATGAATGCACATCCTTCTACTCTGCCATCTTGAACCAATCCTTCTATTCTTTCCTGCTTTCTGCATCTGGTGAACTCTTATTCTACCTTCAAGCTCAAACTAAAACCTCCCTTAAGTCCCAAGTACAGAACAAGCTGTTCTCATCCTGCCCGCCTCACAGCACATTGTACTTGCCCCCCAAAATCTAGAAATCTGAAACAGGGCACTGTGAGCTCCCTGAAGGCACTAATTGTGTCTTATCTATCTTTATCTCTCCAGTGCCTGCATAAAGGTCATTGAATTTTCTAATGAATAAATACAGAAGAAATCCTTAGGTCCTCCATGGCTCTCCTCTCCCTCACACTCAATATCCAGGTCCAGTCTAATCTGTCTTCAAAATCTATCCAGAGTTCAGCCCCTTCTCTCCACCTCCATCACTACCACCCTAGTCCAGGCCCCATCATTTCCTGCCTGGGCCCCACAGTAGCTTCCTGTCTGGTTTTCTTGATTCCACTAATAATCCATTCCACACACAGGAGCCCCATTGGCCTTTTAAAATATCAGTCTCCTGCTTGAGACCATCCTCTGGTCTCTATCACACTTAGAATAAAATTCAAACTCCTCACCGAAGCCCCATTGATCCACATTTTCTCTCTTCTGCCTCCTGATTCTATATGCCTCCAACATGCCAAACCCTCTCTTTGCTCTTGTTCTGTTTTTACTCACATGACTTGCTTCTCAGCATTCAAGTCCTTGCTCAGTGTCACCTCACCAGAGGCCTTCTCTGACCGTGCCTGCTTATTACTTAGTCACATCTGACTCTTTATAACCCCATGGGCTGTAGCCCGCCTCCTGTGGAATTTTTCAGGCAAGAATACTGGAGTGGGTAGCCATATCCTACCCCAGGGGATCTTCCCAACCCAAAGATTAAACTCATGTCTCCTGCATTGGCAGGCAGATTCTTTACCACTGTACCACCTGGGAAGCTCCTTCTCTGTCCACCTTATCTCAAATAGCACCCAAAATTCTCTCCGTCTCCTTGCCTAACCTTACTTCTCTGCATTGTACTGATTCATACCAGATTCATTACCATTGCCTATTTGTGTATTAATTTTCTGTCTCTTCAACTCTGAAAGTAAAGTCAGAAAGTAAAGCCAGGAATATTGCTTTCCTCACAGGTATATTTTCAGTGCATAGATCTGCATAACATAAACATTTGTTCAATGAAAAGTTTCCCCCAGGCATCTGCTGAAGGTGGCAGTGGGGCAGGTCTGGCGCTTGATGGCTGAGGCCATCTCCTGGGCCACAGGCACCCATCGTGGCCAAGAAGTTCCTCTGGGTGGGAAGGCATGGTCATGTGCTGAGTGGGCATGAACATCGTTTCTGGCAGTTTCTCAGAAACAAGCTAAAGTGCCTGGCCCTCCTCTGAAAGTGTATGAACATCAGTTGGTCCCATGGCCCCTCCCTCTTCCAGCCCTACTCTCATCCCTTGGTGGATGGAGGCGGCATGCCACCCACAAGACCAAGCGAGGCCAGGGTGCCCTGACCTCCGTGGTGCTGGATAGGATCCCTCAACCCCTGACAAGAGAAAACAGGTGGTCGTTCCCACTGCCCTCCAGGCTGTGTGTCTGGAAGCTTTTGAAAGTCTGTCCGCAGGGGGGGCCTGGGATCAGCAGTTTGACTGGGAGTATGGAGGTGATAGCACCTGGAGGAGAAGGGAAGGACAGCCAGGATTCCTTACTGGAGGAAAGAACAGCTCATGAGTATACAGAAAAAGGCTGAAAGGAATGTGGAGAAGAAAACTGGTCCATCCACAGAGATCCTCAAGACCCAGGGACTCCTGGGCTGAGCACAATAATGGCAGTCTATGCCTCTTGCCTGGCCTGCCTTTCGCCCAGCACCACCCTGGGACATGGGGACCTCAGGGCAGTCACCCAGGGGCCACAGGCAGCCTGGGGCTTAGTAGGCTGGGGTCACAGAAGAGGCCTTGGTCATTGTCCCTGATGAAGAAAGACCTTTCTTTAAAAAGTTACTTTAAACACTGCTAGGAGCTGTGCAGGCATACATTGTCTGTGACCTACTTGTTCATGAGGGAGTTTTAGAAAATCGGTAGGAACTGGTTACTGCAGTTTTAGTGTTTGCACGAGTGAGCTGTAAAGCCATCATTGGAGGGGAAACCTGCGATGTGAATGGGACATCTGTTTGAAACTTCCCACATGGTGGTATACTGTCTTCAGCGGCTGTTAGAATGTAGGGAAATGCTTGTGGGGGTGGAGCCTGGTGTGGTACCAAGGTATGCCAAGATATGCGCCCAAGTAGCTACAGACATAGCCATTGCTGTTGCTCTGTATTCATGATCAGAAATAAGTACATTATTTTTAAATTATTTTAATAATTTAATTTTATCTTTTAAAGAAAAAAGGGTGAATAGAGCAGCTGGCTACTGGGTCCTGGCCTAGAGAGAGAGATGAGTGGGAGGACAGTGACTTGTCTCTGGATAGTCTGATGAAATACGATGACAGAGAAATTGGATGACTGGAGACACAGAGCTTTGCTTCCACAACCACATTTTCTTTTAAACATCCAGAATTGTTAAGGGACTTTGTTCCCTAGGGACAAATTTATGAGGATACAACTGCACATCACTTGTGGGGCCTCACAGTCTAGAAGTGAGTTAAGGTGACGCCTGAGTCTTTCCTGTGGATGGCATAGGCAGAGAAAAGGATTATGGAGTAGAGCTCGTTTGGGTACCACTGAGGTGTGGATTTAGCTAGAGTCCAAGAGCATCCTCTGAGTAGCTCATTTCCACTTCTTGCATCTTTGGTGAGAGGCAGCTATTATCTGTTTCCATCATTTCTCCCATGAAATAGGTACATTATGATAGATCATTCTCATCCCTTATTTCCACTCTCTGCCACTTCAGACAGGGGATGTATTTCTGTGATAAAGAACATGACTCCAGAAAAGCTGGGATATTAAAGATCCCTCCTAAAGATTAAAGTAAAATCTCTTTAATTCAGATTCCACTGTCTGAATTCAGAATTCATGATCAGTTTCATTGGGCTGAGAGTTAACTTAGTCCAGTGGTGAGGGAGGGAGGGAAGTTACTAAGCAAATTAGTGGTGGAAACAGCATTTGCAAAAGGTGTAACCAGTTTAAAAAGATTTCTTCCCACAAGGTATAAAAACAGTTTATCAACACTATTAATTTTTTAACATTTTTAAACTGAGGTTTAATTTGCATATAGTAAAAATCACCAGTTTAGGGTACAATTCTACCAGTTTGAAAAACCCATACAGTTATATAGTCACTATCATAGTCAAGATACAGAACAGTTCCATAGTCTCCCCAAACTCTTTCATTCTCCACTGGGGTCAAGCCTCCTTAAACCCCCAACCCCTGGAAACCACTAATCAGTTTTCAGTCCCTTTAGTTTTGTGCCTTAGAACATGATATGTAAAAGGAATCATACATACAGTCAGCTTTTTGAAGCTGACTTATGTCACGTAAAATTTGAGATTAACTTTGTTATTGGGTATATAAGTATTAATAGTTTGTTCCATTCTATAGCTGAGTATTATCTCCCTGCAGCATAATGGGTTTACCCAGTGATTATTGATGGACATTTAGGTTGTTTCCAGTTTGGGGTGGATAAAAATACAGCTACAATAAAAATTTACGTTCATCAGGAAATAGTCAACAATGGGCTTCCCTGTTGGCTCAGACAATAAAGAGTCCACCTGCAAGGCAGGAGACCTGGGTTCAATCCCTGGGTCGGGAAGATCCCCTGGAAAAGGGAATGGTAACCCACTCAGTATTCTTGCCTGGCGAATTCCATGGAGAGAGGAGCCTGGTGGGCTATAGTCCAGGGGCTCACAAAAAGTTGGACACGAATAATATAACAACTTTGTATGGTGTGTTACCTATAAAAATATACAATCACTATGTTGTACATCTGAAGCTAATATAACATTCTAAGTCAACTATACTTGAATTTTTTTTTTAAATTTGCACTCAGATTTTTGTTTGAACATTAACTTGTGTAGATATATCAGAGTGAGATTGCTGAGTTATACAGGAAGTACATGGTTAACTTTCTGAGAAACCTCCAAACTGATTTCTAAGGGGGCTGTTGCTGTTTTCTTTTCCAACAAAAATAGGTGAGAGTTCCAGCTGCTTCACATCCTTGCCAGTTATTTTCTATTTATTTGTTTTTTTTCAGTTTTAGCCATATTAGTAGATGTGTTGTGGTATCTCATTGTAGTTTTAATTTGGATTTTGCCATTAATGAGGTTGGCTATCTTTTTATCTGCTTATTTGCCATTTATATGTCATCTTTGATGAAGTGATAGTTCATATCTTTTGTCCATATATTTTATTTTTCTTAATTTTTTATTTTATATTGGAGTATGGTTGATTTCCAGTGTTGTGTTAGTTTCAGGTGTATAGCAAAGAGATTCACTTATGCGTACATATATGTCCATTTTTTTTCAAATTCTTTTCCAGTATAGGTTATCACAGAATATTGAATAGAATTTCCTGTGCGATAGAGTAGGCCTTGTTGATTATTTGTTTTATGTATATTACTGGGTATATATTAGGCCTGATCTCCTACTTTGTTATTGTTGTTCAGTCACTAAGTCATGTCCAACTCTTTGTGACCCCGTGAACTGCAGCGCACCAGGCTTCCTGTCCTTCACTATCTCCTGAAGCTTGCTCAGACTCACGTCCATTGAGTCAGTAATGCCATCCAACCATCTGATCCTCTGTCATCCCCTTTTCCTCCTGCCTTCAAACTTTCCCAGCATCAGGTTCTTTTCCAATGAGTTGGCTCTTCGCACCAGGTGGCAAAAGTATTGGAGCTTCAGCTTCAGCATGAGTCTTTCCAATGAATATTCAGGGTTCATTTCTTTTAGGATTGACTGGTTTGATCTCCTTGCAGTCCAAGGGACTCTCAAGACTCTTCTCCAGCGCCACAGTTAGAAAACATCAATTCTTCGGCACTTAGCCTTCTTTGTGGTCCAACTCTCACATCCATACATGACTACTGGAAAAACCATAGCTTTGACTAGACGGACCTTTGTTGGCAAAGTTGGTTATCTCTGCTTTTTAATATGCTGTCTAGGTTTGTCATAGCTTTTCTTCCAAGGAGCAAGCGTCTTTTAATTTTGAGGCTGCAGTCAGCATCTACAGTGATTTTGGAGCCCAAGAAAGTAGAGTCTGTCACTGTTTCCACTTTTTCCCCATCTATTTGCCATGAAGTGTTGCGACTGGATGCCATGATCTTCATTTTTTGAATGTTCAGTTTTAAGCCAGCTTTTTCACTCTTCTCTTTCACCCTCATGAAGAGGCTTTAGTTCCTCTTCACTTTCTGCCATAAGGGTGGTGTCATCTGCATATCGGAGGTTATTGATATTTCTCCCAGCAATCTTGATTCCAGCTTATGCTTCATCCAGCCTGACATTTCACATAATGTACTCTGCATATGAATTAAATAAGCCGGGTGACAGTATACAGCCTTGAAGAACTCCTTTCCCTAATTTTGAACCAGTCTGTTGTTCCATGTCTGGTTCTGACTGTTGCTTCTTGTCCTGCTTACAGGTTTCTCGGGAGGCAGGTAAGGTGGCCTGGTATTCCCATTTCTTTAAGAATTTTCCACATTTTGTTGTGATCCACACAGTCAAAGGCTTTAGTGTAGTCATTGAAGCAGAAGTAGATGTTTTTTGGAATACCCTTGCTTTTTCTATGATCTGGTGAATGTTGGCAATTTGACCTCAAGTTTCCCTGCCTTTTGTAAATCCAGTTTGTCCATCTGGAAGTTCTCAGTTCACATACTATTGAAGGAGTTTGAGCGTTATCTTGCTAGCATGTGAAATGAGCACGGTTATGCGGTAGTCTGAACATTCTTTGGCATTGCTCTACTTTGGGATTGGAATGAAAACTGACCTTTTCCATTCCTTTGGCCACTGCTGAGTTTTCCAAATTTGCTGGCATATTGAGTGCAGCACTTTAACAGCATCATCTTTTAGGATTTGAAATAGCTCAGCTGGAATTCCATCACCTCCTCTAGCTTTGCTCATACTAATGCTTCCTAAGGCCCACTTGACTTCACACTCCAGAATGTCTGGCTCTAGGTGAGTGACCACACCATCGTGGTTATCCAGGTCATTAGATAAGTCCTTTTTTGTACAGTTCTTCTGTTTGCCATCTCTTCTTAATCTCTTCTGCTTCTGTTAAGTCCTTGCGATTTCTGTCCTTTATTATGCCCATCTTTGCATGAAACGTTCTCTCGGCATCTCCAATTTTCTTGAAGAGATCGCCTACTTTATCCTTTCCCAAAACTTATCCCCTTACGTAACAATAACTTTGTTTTTAAAAGCTGTGAGTCCATTTCTGTTTTGTAAATAAGTTTATTTATATCTATAATTGTTGTTTAGTCTCTCAGTCTTGTCCACCTCTTTTGTGACCCCATGGACTGTAGCCTGCCAGCCTCCTCTGTCCATGGGATTTCCCAGGCAAGAATACTGGATGGGTTGCCATTTCCTTCTCTAAGGGGTCTTCCTGATCCAGGGATTGAACTCAGGTCTCCTGCATTGCAGGTGGGTTCTTTACCACCGAGTCACCAGGGAAGCCATCTATTATTAGATTCCACCTATAATTTATATCATACGATATTTTTCTTTCCCTGACTTATTTCACTGAGTATGATCATCTCCAGGTCCAGCTATGTTGCTATAAATGGCATTATTTCATTCTTTTTATGGCTGAGTAATATTCACTTCCATATATGTACCACATCTTCTTTATCCACATATCTATGGACACTTTCATTGCTTTTTTGTCCTGGCTGTTGTAAATAGTGCTGGAATCAACGCTGGGATACATGCATCTTTTTGAATTCTGGTTTAAGTATATGCCCAGGTATGGTATTTGGGATCATGTGATAGCTCTATTTTTAGTTTATTTAGTTTGCAGAACATCAATGCTCTTCTCCATAGAGCCAATTACCAATTTACATCTCCGCCAGCAGTGTAGGGTGGTACCCTTTTGCCCATGCCCTCCACAGCATTTATTCTTTGTAGACTTTTTGATGATGACCACTTGATTTGTGCCAGTGATACCTCACTGTAGTTTTGACTTGCATTTCTCTAATAGTGAGTAATGTTAAGCATCTTTTCATAAGTTAAAAAAAATGGTGTGAATACAAGTTGTCTTCGAATTGTCTTCTTGAAAGCCTGCTACTCCAGGACATTTCTTGAGGGATACTGTCACTGACAGCCCTTCAGGCTTTATGAATATGTGTGTTAAGTCACCTCAGTCGTGTCCGACTTTTTGCGACCCCATGGACTGTAGCCCACCAGGCTCCTCTGTCCCTGGAATTCTCCAGGCAAGAATACTGGAGTGGGTTGCCATTTGTGAAGTTTCCAAAATCACTGGTTTTAAAGTTGTTTTTACCAGAAATGTTTTTACCACCTTTTTACCACAAGGTGGCAGGATTTCTTCATGCCCAAATCTGGTTCTTCCAGCATTGGGAGCCTTCATGCAAGGTCTCCTCCTGGGTGTAAATGAGGGGAATGTGCCAGAAAAAACACCCAAGAGCTGGTGTATTATTACTCCTTCTGCATTACCTTCACACCCAGAAAAATCCCAACCTGTGCAAAAGCACACTATGAGGGTGCTGAAGTCCAGAGCTGGGGCAACTCTAAAGGAGACTGGAGGTGCAAACCCCAGCTCTAGGACACATGGAGAACAGGTGACTCCTCAAAGGACCTACAACCCAGAGGGGCCAGCATCCTTTGGGTGCACAGACCTTGGCTTAGTTGTCGGATGGCATGCCTGGTCCTGGGGACTATGGTCCCATGCAGAAGAACCAGGCACTTCGGGTCCAAGAGGGTTCCTTTCCTGCCACATCCTTCCCAGCTCCCTCAGCCTTAGGACAGTCCAGCCTTAGGACCCTCGCCAGCCCAGGCTCCAGGGATGTAGCACCAACACCAACACCCATGTGTAAGGGGAATATTGTAGGCCTTCTTCCTGTTCATATATTTTCGTTTCTTTTTTAGTTAATATTGGAGTACAGTTGAATAACAATGTTGCATTTCTTTTGGACATGAACCAGATTTGTTCGGTCATAGGGGTACATCTACTCGTTTTAGATTGTTTTCCTAGAGAGCATCTTCCAGAGTGTTCAGTGGAGTTCCCTGGGCTGAACAACAATTCCTTCTTGTACTATGCTAAGTTGCTCAGTCATGTCCAACTCTTTGCAATCCCATGGACTGTAGCCCACCAGCATCCTCTGTTCATAGGATTCTCAACCCACTGGAGTAGGTTGCCATGTCCTTCTCCAGGGGATCTTCCCAACCCAGGGATCAAACCCAGGTCCCCCACATTGCAGGCGGAATTTTCACCAGCTGAGCCACCAGGGAAGCCCTTCTTAATTATCTATTTTAGAAGTATCTGTGTTCATATGTTAATCCCAATGTGCTGATTTATCATTCTTCCCCACTTTCCCCTTTGGCAACCATAAGTTTCTTTTCTAGGACTATCAGTATGTTTCTGTTTTGTAAATTCATGTGTTTCTATTCATTTTTAGGTTCTGCCTCAAAATGGTAGAATCATATGCTATTTGTCTTTATCTGAAGTCCTTCCAGTAGTATGATAATCTCTAGGTCCTCCAGTTGTTGCAAATGGGACTATATTCTTTTTAATGGCTAAGGCACATTCCCTGTATATAAGTGTCACATCTTTATGATTTCAACTCCTGATAGAAAGTTTGGTGGCTTCCAGGTCTTGGTTAATGAAAGTAGTGTTGCAGTGACCTTGGGTTTTGTCTGTCTTCTGCCTTAGGGTTTTTGTTAGGTGTATGCCCAGGGATGGGATTGAGGATCCTGTGGTAGCTCTCATCTCATTTTTAAAGGAACCTCCACTCCATCGTGTCCTTCATAGCAGCTCTCACCACGTTACATTCCCACCCACAGCATAGGAAAGTTCTTTTTCCACGCTCTCCCCAACATTTACTGCTTGTAGACTTTTCTATGATGGCTGCTTGGACTGGTGCACGGTGGTACCTTATTTAGTTTCCATTTACACGTCTCCGTTAAGGAGCGATGCTGAGCATCTTTCCATGTCCTTTACATAGGGGAAAAAAGAAATTTTTTTTGAGGAAAATTGAAATGGCTTCTCTCTTGAAATGCATTTCCTGAAAGTTGACTGTGTTTTGAATTTTCTTTCAATTACCTACCACAGCACATTTCTTGAGGGCAGTTTTCATTAAGAACCAGCAGGCCTTGTGAATGCCATTCCCCTAAACACTGGTTTTAAGGTGGCAGTTATAGGAAATGGCCACCGGGTGGTAGAATTTCACTTTCCCCCCAACTGGTTATGGGTCAAGGGGCAGATGAGGGGGAGGCCTGCTCCTGGGTTGTAAATGAGAGCCGAGTGTGCCAGAAAACACACACTCGTGACTTCTGTCTCACCACTTCCACCCTCTTACACTCTGCCCCTCAAAAATACCCCAGTCCCTACAAAAACCCTGTGATGAGAGCGCTTTCAAAAAGGCTAGGGGTAGGAACCCCAGCACCAGGAGACATGGAGACCAGGTGACTCCTCAAGGTCTTAAAACCAGAGGGTCCATCATCCTTTGGGTGCAGTAGGCCTGGGTTAGTTGTCAGGTAGCCCACCTGGATCTTCAGACTGTGGTCCCCTGCAAAGGGACCAGACACTAGGGGTCCAAGGGTGTTCCTTTCCCTCAACTTTAAGACAGTCCATTCTTAGAATGCTAACCAACTCAGGCTCCACGGAGGTCCCACCAGCCCAGATCACCCAGGCATGAGGGGAATATAGCAGGCATGCTTCCGGTTTATATTTTCATTTCGTTTTTGTGTTTATTGGAATACACTTGGTTAACAGTGTTGTGTTTGTTTTTGGTGCCAAGCAGTTTAATTCAGTTTTACATATGGATGCATCTGCTCACTTTTGGCCCCTTTTCCCAGATAGTTTCTTCCAGAGTGTTGACTCAAGTTCCCTGTGCTGGACAGGAGGTCCTTGTTGATTATCTATTACAGTATCAGTGTTCATATATTTATGCCACGAGCTAATTTACCCCTCTGCAGCACCCTTACCCTCTGGTCACCTTAAGTTTCTGAGTCTGAGTGTGTTTCTGTTTTGTAAATTTGTGTATTTCTATACATTTGTGGATCCCACCACAAAGTGGTATCATATGCTCTCTGTCTTTAACCTGCTTCCCATAGTATGCTCATCTCCAGATCCATTTATGTGTAGGAAGTGACATTACTTTGTTCTTTTTCTTGTCTGAGCAATATTCCCCTGTATACATGTACTACATCATCTTTATCCATTCATTTGCTTGTGGACAGTGTGGTGGCTTTCAGGTCTTGACTGTTAAAGGTAGTGTTGCAATGACGTTGGGGTACATTGTCTTTTGACTCCGGACTTTGCTCAGGTATGTGCCCAGCAGTAGAATCGTGGATCATGTGGTAGCTCTCATTTCATTTTCTAAGCAACCTCCATAGTATCCTTCGTAGTGTCTATCACCAGGTTACATTCCCACCCAGAGCATAGGAGAGTTCTTTTTCTCCACACCCTCCCCAACATTTATTGCTTGTAGACTTTTCTTTGATGGCCACTTGGACTGGTGCAAGGGGGTACCTCATAGTTTTTCTTTACATTTCTCTGATAATGAGCAATGTTGAGCATCTTTCCATGGCCTTTTTACATTAAAAAACAAAACAAAATATTTTTGAGAAAAATTGAAATGGCTTCTCTCTTGAAATGGGTTTCTTGACAGTTGGCTGTAGTTTTGAAATTTCTTTCCATTACCTACCTCAGCACATTTCTTGAGGGGAGTTTTCATTAGTAGCCTGGTGAATGCAATTCCCCTAAGCACTGATTTTACTCTGTAGTTATGGGAATGACAACGAGGTGGCAGGATTTCTTCCTCCTCACCCCTGGTGGCTCTGACAAGGGGGAGATGAGGGAAAGTCTTGGGTTGTAGATGAGCGCAGTATGTGCCAACACCCACACCCAGGGCTTCTGTCTCACAATTTCTACCCCCTTTTCATCCAGGGTAAATCTAAACCCCTGCAAATGTGCTGTGGTGAGAGAGCTGGCATCTACAGGCAGGATAACAGTAAAGAGTGAGGCTGGAGGTGGGAACCCCAGCACCAGGAGACGTGGAGACCAGGTGACTCCTCAAAGGACTTGCAACCCAGAGGTTCCATCATCCTTTGGGTGCACTAGGCCTGGCTTTGATGTCAGATAACCTGCCTGGATATGGGGACTGTGGTCCCGTGCAGAGGGACCAGGCACTGAGTTTAAGGCAGTTCCTTTCCTGGCACATCATGCCCGCTCCCTCAGCCTTAGGTCAGTCCAGCCTTAAGACCCAACCCAGCTGAGCCAGAGGTATGTACCCCAGCTCCGACCACTCAGGCATGAGGGGAATGTAGTAGGTATCCTTCCGATTTATATTTTCAGTTCATTTTTTATTTCTGTTGGCACACAGTTGATAAACAGTGTTGTGTTTGTTTTTGGTGTCAAGCAGCTCAATTCAGTTACACACAGGGCTACATCTACTCGTTTTCGGCTTCATTTCCCACATCGTATCTTGCAGAGTGTTGAGTGGAGTTCCCTGTGCAGGACAGAAGGTGCTTGTTGATTATCTATTACATATATCAGTGTTCATATATTGATCCCATGTACTAATTTTTCCCTCTTTCCCACCTTTCCTCTCTGGTAAACATAGTTTTCTAAGTCTCTGAGGATGTGTCTGTTTTCTCAATTAGGGTGTATCTATCCATTTTTTGATTCCACCTCAACATGATATATATGCTGTCTTTATCTAACCGACGTCCCACAGTATGATCATCTCCAGCTCCACCTGAGTTGTTACAAGTGGCATTATTTTTTTCTTTTTTATGGCTTAGCAATGTTCCCTTGTGTACATGCCCCACATCTTCTTGATGCATTCATCTGCTGATGGAGAGTTTGTTGGCTTCTTGGCAATTGAAAGTGTTACTGCATGACATTTGGGTGCATGCGTCTTTTACCTTTGGGTTTTCTTCAAGTATATTCCCAAGAGTTGGATTGCTGATCCAGTGGGCATTGTAATTTCATTTTTAAGGAACCTCCACAATGTTCTCTGTAGTGACTCTTACCAGGTACCATCCCCACCCACGGCTTAGGAGAATCCTTTTTTTTTCTAGGTCCTCTGCAACACTTACTGCTTGTAGATATTTTGATGATGGCCCCTTAGACTAGTGTTAGGTGGTAACTTATTATAGTTTTGATTTACATTTTTATGATAATACGCGATGTGAAGCATCTATGTCCTTTACAGGAAAAGAGAAAAAGTAAAAATTTTTTTAGTCACAATTTGAGTAAAATTGAAATGGCCTCTCTCTTGAAATGGGCTTCTTAAATTATGACCTTGTTTTGAAGTTTCTTTTGATTACCTACCACAGCACATTTCTTCAGGGCAGGCTATTATTTACCTGAAGGGCCTTGTGACCCAAAAGTTAACTTTTTTATGTCTGGGTATTCCTGTTTTTTCAGTTCATGTTTTTCTATCCATTTTAGTTTCCACCTCAGCCTGATATCATATGCTATCAGTCTTCCTCTATCTGACCTGCTTCCCATAGTAGGATCATCTCCAAATCCACCTATGTTGTTCCAAGTGACATTACTTTATTCCTTTTTTTATGGTAGGCAATATTCCATTGTATATATGTACCACATCCTTATGCACTCACCTGCTAATGGACAGTTCGGTGGCTTCCATGTCTTGGCTATTGAAAGTAGTGTTGCAATGGCGTTGAGGCTCATGTGTCTTTGACCTTAAAGATTTCAGGTATATGCCCAGAAGTGGGATTAAAGATCATGTGGTAGTTCTCATTTTGTTTTTAAAGGAACCTCCATGATGTCATTTGCAGTGGCTCTTACCAGGTTACATTCCCACCCAGAGCATAGGAGAGATTGAAGGAAGTTCCTGCTGTGGGTTGTAAATGAGAGCAGAATGTGGCAGAATCCAC
This sequence comes from Okapia johnstoni, assembly GCA_024291935.2. Lineage (NCBI taxonomy): Eukaryota > Metazoa > Chordata > Mammalia > Artiodactyla > Giraffidae > Okapia > Okapia johnstoni. The sequence continues at coordinate 70,176,588 of CM044312.1, read as the reverse complement.
ACCAGGGCTTATGCCTCACCACTTCCACCCCTTTACCCTCCACCCGGGAACAAACCCCAGCCTCTACAAAAGTGCTGTGATGAGGGTGCTGTGATCTAGGTGGGGTCACTGTAAGGAAGGAGGCTGAAGGTAGAAACCCCAGCACTAGGAGACACGGAGACCTGGTGACACCTCAAAGTCTCGCAGCTCACAGGGTGCATCATCCTTTGGGTGCACTAGGCTTGGCTTAGTTGTCCCATAGCCCACGTAGATCATGAGACAGTGGTCTCATGAGAGGGACCAGGCCAAAGGGTTCCTTTCCTGGCACATCCTTCCCAGCTCCCTCAGCCTTAAGACAGTCCAACCTAGAACACTACCTGGCTCAGGCTCCAGGGACATCCTACCAGCCCTGAACACCCAGGCAAGAGGTGAATATAATAGGCATTGTTGCTTTTAATATTTTCATTTAATATTCAGTATCTATTTGTGTATGGTTGATTTATAATGTTGTTTGTTTTAGGTGTCACACAGCTTGACTTAGTTATACATAGGCGTACATCTACTCATTTTCAGACTCTCCCAGATAGCTTCTTCCAGAGTGTTGAGTAGAGTCCCCTGTGCTAGACAGGAGGGCCTTGTTGAGTATCTAGTACAGAAATCAGTGTTCATGTATTAATCCCACATGCTAATTTGTTCTTCTCCCGTACCTTTCCCCTCTGGTAACCTTAAGTTTTTTCTGTCTCTGAGAGTTTTTCTGTTTTGTAAATTCATGTATTTCTATCCAATTTGAGCTTCCACCTCAGCGTAATATCAGTAAGCTTTCTGTCTTTCTCTATCTAACCTGTGTCCCATAGTATGATCATCTCCAGGTCCACTTATGTTGTAGGTGGTGACATTACTGTATTCCTTTTCTTGTCTGATCTGTATTCCCTTGTATTATTATACGTGTACCACATCATCTTTATGTGTTCGTTTGCTGATGGACAGTCTGGTGGCTTCCACGTCATGACTATTGAAAGTAGTTTTGCAATGATGTTGGGGTACATGTGTCTTTAGCCTTAGGGTTTTTGTCACATATATGCCCTGGAGTGGAATTGTGGATTATGTGGTAGCTATCATTTTGTTTTTTAAGGAACATCCAGAGTATCCTTCATAATCGCTCCTGCCACCCACAGCACAGGAGCATTCCTTTTCTGCATGTGATCCCCAAAATTTACTGCTTGTAAGCTTTTCTACGATAGCCACTCAGACTGGTGCAAGGTGGAACCTTGTTTTAGTTTTGATTTATAGTTCTCTGATATTGAGCAGTGTTGAGCATCTTTCTGTGTCTTTTATGTTTGTTTTTTTTTTTAAAAAGGATTTTTAAGGAAAATTGAAATAGCTTCTCTCTTGAAAAGAGCTTCTTGAAAGTGGCTGTGTTTTGAATTTTGATTACTTAGCACAGCACATTTCTTGAGGGCGGATTTCATAGCACTGATTTTATAGCTGTGGTAATCATAAATGGCCACGAGGCAGTAGGATTTCTTTTTCCCCATCTCTGGTTACTTGGGCAAGGGGGAAATGAGGGAAAGTCTGCGGTTGTAAATGAGAGCTGAGTGTGCCAGAACACATACCCAGGGCTTCTGTCTCCCCACTTCCATCCCCTTACCCTTCACCCAGGAACAAATTGCAGCACCAGGAGACATGGAGACCAGGGGACTCCTCAAAGTCGTGCAGCCCACAGGGTCCATAATCCTTTGGGTGCGCTAGACTTGACTGTGCTGTCAGATGCCCCGCCTGGATCTGCAGCCTGTGATCCCATTCGGAGGGACCAGGAAGTGCAGGCCTAAGGGTTCCTTTCCTGCCCCATCCTTCTCGCTCCCTCAGCCTTAGGACGGTCCAGCCTTGGGACCCTAGCTGCTCAGGCTCCTGGGATGTGCCACCAGCATCAAACACCCAAGCCTGAGGGGAATATAGTAGACATCATTCCTGTTTATAGTTTTGTATCATTTTTATTTCTATTGGAATAGAGATGATAAGCAATGTTGCTTTAGTTTTCCCCATCAAGCACATGCATTCAGTTATACATACTAATACATCTACTGGTTTTTGCCCCCTTTTCCCAGATAGCTTTTTCCAGTGTGTTGACTAGTGTTTTCTGTACAGAACAATAGGTCCTTGTTGATTATCTATACAGATACTAGTTTTCATAATAATTGCACATGCTAATTTATCCCTGTCCCGTAACCATAGGTTTCTTTTATAAGCCTCTGAGTGTGTTTCTGTTTGGTCAACTCATGTATTTCTATCCATTTTTAGATTGTACGCCAGCATGATATGTATGCTACCTGTTTTTCTCTGTATGACCTGCTACCCATAATACGATCATCTCCGAGTCCACCTATGTTGTTGAAAGTAGCATTAATTTATTCCCTTGTATACATGCACATCTTCCTTATGCATTCGTCTGCTGATGGACAGTTTGGTGGCTTCCGGGTCGTGTCTGTTGAAAGTAATGTTGAAATGACATTACGGCATGTGTTTCTTTTCCCTTAGGGTTTTTGTCGGGGATCTTTCCAGAGGTGAGATTGCAGATCATGTGGTAGCATTTACTTCATTTTTTAAGGAACTTCCATAGTGACCTTCCTAGTGGCTCTTGCCAGGTTACATTCCCACCCACAGTGTAGGAGAGTTCATCTCTCCACACCTTTCCCAGCATTTACTGCTGCAGACTTTTTGATGATGCCTGCTCTAATTGGTGCAAGGATGTACCTCATTTTAATTTTGATTTACATTTCTCTGATAATGAGGGATGTTGACCATCTTTCCAAGTAGTTTACATAAAAAAAAAAAAGAGTAAAGTTGAAATGACTTTTCTCCTGAAATGAACGTCTTGAAAGTTTGCCTTTTTAAAAAATATTTTTCAAGTATGACTTTACAGTTCTTGAGGTCCTTTTTTTTTTTTTTTTCTAAATGAACCTAATCACTTTGTGAGTGCGATTCCCCAAAGCACTGATTTTAAGTTGTAGTTTATGAAATAGCCACAAAGTGGCAGGAGTCCATCCTCTCCACCTTTGGTAACCAGGGTGAGGGGATGATTAGGGACAGTCCTGCTCTTAGGTTGTTAAGGAGGGCAGAATGTGCCAGGATACAGACCCAGGGCTGTCTCTCCCCACTTTCATCCCCTTACCCTTCATCCAGGAACAAATCCCAACCTCTACAAAAGTGCGGTGGTGAGGGAGCTGTAAGGGGTGGGGTGACTGTAAGGAAGGAGACTGGAGTGGGAACCCCAGCACCAGGGGACATGGAGACGAGGGGACTCCTCAAAGTCCTGGCAACCTGAGGGCCCATCATCCTTTGAGTGCCCTGTGCTTGGCTTTGCTGCTGAAGGGTCTGATGTGACCTGGGGACTGTGGTCCCACATGGAGGGACCAGGCACTAAGGGCCCAAAGGGCTTCCTTTCCTGGTACATCCTTTTCATCCCTTTCAGCTAAAGGACAGTCCAGCCTTCTGACTCAATCTGGTTTAGGCTCTGGGTATGTCCTGAGCACCCAAGCGAGAGGTGCCTATAGTAGGCATCATTCCTTTTAATGATATCTTCATTTAATTTTTAGTTTCTAGTGCAGTACAGTTGATTTATAAATTTGCATTTGTTTTAGGTGTCAAGCAGCTCAATTCAGTTATACATAGGGTGTACCTGCTCCTTTCAGACTATTCCCAGATAGCATCATCCAGAGTGTTGAGTAGATTCCCTGTGCTGAATGGTAGAGCCTGTGGATTATCTATTTTAGAGGTATCAGTGTTATGTATTAATCCCAATGTGCTAATTTATCCCTTTTCTGTACCTTTATTTGGTAACTGTAAGCTTCTCTTCCAAGTCTCTGACTGTGTTTCTGTTCTGTCAATTTGTGTATTTCTATCCATTTTTAGATTCCACTTCAAAGTAATATCATATACTGTTTTTGTCTCTCTGATCAGTTCCCATAGTATGATCATTGCCAAGTCCACCTGTGTTGTTTTAAGTGGCATTATTTTATTCTTTGTTATGGCTGAGCAATGTTCCCGTGTATACAGGTACCACATCTTCTTTATGCATTCATCTGCTGATGGATGGACAGTTGGGTGGTTTCCAGGTCTTGACACTTGAAAGCATTATTGCAATGATGTTTGGGTGCGTATGTCTTTTGCCTTTGAGGTTTTTTTTCAGGTATATGTCCAGGCATGGGATTGCTGATCCTGTGGTCGCTGTAATTTCCTTTTTGAAGGAACCTCCATAATGTCCTCTGAAGTGACTCTTATGAGGTGCCATCCTCACCCACAGTTTAGGAGATTCCTTTTTTCTAGGCCCTCTGCAACATTTACTGCTTGTAGATTCTTTGATGATGGCCACTTGGACTTGTGCAAAGTGGTACCTTGTTGTAATTTTGATTTACATTTCTAGGATAATGAGCAATGTGGACCATCTTCCCATGTCCTTCACAAAGAAAAATAAACATTTTTGGAGTACCCATTTGAGTAAAATTGAAATGGCCTCTCTCTTGAAATGGGCTTCTTGAATGTTGCCCCTGTGTTGAATTTTCTTTTGATTACCTACCACAGCACATTTCTTGAGGGCAGGCTTCATTATTTACCTACAAGCCTTGTACTTGTGATTCCCCTAAGTACTAGTTTTAAAGAGGCATGTACTTTTACCTTATTGTTTTCTTCAGTACATTCCCAGGTGTGGGATTGTGGATCATATGACAGCTTTGTTTTTTAGGAACCTTAATGTGCTAAACTTAGTCATTCAGTCATGTCTGACTATTTGAGACCCTATGGACTGTAGCCCGCCAGGCTCCTCTGTCCATGGGTATTGTCCAGGCAATAATACTGGAGTGGGTTGCCATGCCCTCCTCCAAGGAATCTAACCTAGGTCTCTCACATTGCAGGCAGATTCTTTACCATCTGAGCCAGCACAGTGGCCTTCATAATGGCTCTTACCAGGTTACATTCCCACCCACAGTGTAGGAGAATTCTTTCTCCATGCCCTCCTCCACATTTATTGCATATAGACATTTTAGTGAGGGCCATTCTACTTGTGGGAAGTAATACCTTGTAGTTTTGTTTTGCATTTCTGTGATAGTAGGTGGATTAAACATATTTTCATGTCCTTTTTGACCATCTCTAGAAAACTAAGATCATGGCATCTGGTCCCATCACTTCATGGGAAATAGATGGGGAAACAGTGGAAACAGTGTCAGACTTTATTTTCTGGGGCTCCAAAATCACTGCTGATGGTGATTGCAGCCATGAAATTAAAAGACACTTACTCCTTGGAAGGAAGGTTATGACCAACCTAGATAGCATATTTAAAAGCAGAGACATTACTTTGCTAACAAAGGTCCGTCTAGTCAAGGCTATGGTTTTTCCAGTGGTCATGTATGGATGTGAGAGTTGGATGGTGAAGAAAGCTGAGCGCCACAGAATTGATGCTTTTGAACTGTGGTGTTGGAGAAGACTCTTGAGAGTCCCTTGGACTGCAAGGAGATCCAATCAGTCCATCCTAAAGGAGATCAATCCTGGGTGTTCATTGGAAGGAATGATGTTGAAGCTGAAACTCCAATACTTTGGCCACCTCATGCGAAGAGTTGACTCATTGGAAAAGACCCTAATGCTGGGTAGGATTAGGGGCAGGAGGAGAAGGGGTCAACAGAGGATGAGATGGTTGGATGGCATCACTGACTCCATGGACATGGGTTTGGGTAGACTCAGGGAGTTGGTGATGGACAGGGAGGCCTGGCATGCTGCAATTCATGGGGTCACAAAGAGTCGGACACGACTGAGGACTGAACTGAACTGAACTGTATCTTCTTTGGAAACTGTCTATTTAGATATCTACACATTTCAATTTTTCTTCATATTGAGCTGCATGATCTATTTATTTGGGTTCAAACTATGAATGTTATGGCTGACACATATATGAACATTCACATGTATATTCTTCTATGTGATTATCCATACTTCTGTGATGGAAGCAGAGCAAACATTCCCTAATTCTCAGTTCTCATTTTCTGTTGAGAAACTGAAGCTAGAAAGGGTTATGTAACCTGCCCGAGTTCACTGCCGCCCACCGCCCCCCCCCCCGCCAAGTGTTCGGTTAAAGTGAAGTAAAAGTGAAAGTCGCTCAGTCGTGTCCAACTCTTTCCAACCCCATGGACTATATGGTCCATGGAATTCTTCAGGCCAGAATACTGGAGTGGGTAGCCGTTCCCTTCTCCAGGGGATCTTCCCAACCCAGGGATAGAACCCAGGTCTCCCACATTGCAGGTGGATTCTTCACCAGCTGAGCCACAAGTGTCTGGGCTAGGGCTCAAAGCCTGGCTGCTCTGGATACTCTTCTCTCCACAAGATGCTGACCCGACTTGAAGACAAATGGGGCCACTTCCTACTTAGCAGAGCACTGAGGCTCTAGGTCAGCAGCCAGCCCAGGCAGGATTCTGGAAGGTGAAGTCTGTCCTTCCCAGGGGTGCTAGACATCTCCACCTGCTTCTCTTCTGTCAGTTATCTCCTGTCTCTGAAGCCTAAATCCTGGCTACTGCCACTTAGAAAAAAGCCTACTGCACAAATCTTCCTTGACTGTTTCCTCTTTCCACCCCTAATGGGCAGTGGTTTTCAGACTATTCCGTTAGAGCTTCCAGGTTCCTGAGAAATGGCCAGAGGAGGCATTGCAGGTGGGCTTGAGGGTGAATGGGAGAGACTGTGGCTCCACTCAGCCAACCAAAGATGTCCGGCTTTTATCTGTTTTATGTATTGGACTTTTAAGATTTTAATTTAGAAGAATGTGTTGCTTTCTAAAACATGCTTGGAATAAATAAACCGACATGTTTCTCTTCTATCTTGTAATGTAGACAGTTTACTAATTAAGACTGGTCCGTGGGTATCCCCACACCCCTAGTTCAATCTGGATTATCAAGATGTACCTTGTTTAAAAATAAAAAAAGCTGAATTTCAAAATCTGTTCTCCATGACACTCCTCTGATGGGTTATACTGGGATATGGACTCTCTTTAGCCCTTGGGGCACACTTGGCTGTTCCCTGTAGACCTTGACCATCAGCTTCAGTTTACTCCAGTGCAACGTCTAAATAAGCTCCTCTTCCATGTGTTTCCTGATGTGGAAAAAGTTAGGAAGCACTAAAGTACCAGAAGCACTAAAATATAGTAACACTTGGAGCTTGGGCTCTGGAATTTTATGTAGTCAGTCATCTTGATTTTCACTAGCTGAGTGGTCCTGGCAAATTGCTTAACTAAGCCTCAGTTTTCTCATCTGTGAAATGGGGATGACAGCACCATTTCTTAAGAGCTGGTGTGACGATTAAGAGAGAATATATGTGACATGGCACAGTACCTGGTATGATACTTAGGACACAGTAAACAGTAGATCCACTGTTAATAGCCCCACCGTGCACTGAGATTTGCCCTCAACCATGGAAGTAAATTTTGCCATGGCTTTACTACTGCTGCACCTTTGATAATGCCTGCAAAAGAGTATAGATGTGAAACATCAATAAACAAACATAGTCAGAGTTTTTAAAGTTATTAATGTTTATAACACCTAGTTTACACTCTCTGATAATAAAGGTAAAACAAATACGTATTTGAAGGCTATTAACAGTGCCTCCAGACTGGAAACATTGCTTCAGAAAGAGCAGAATCAAATACTTTTTTCTGAATGCACATTTTTATTTATATTTTGTTACCAAAAAAAATCATCTTCATGATGGTAGAACAAATCCAAATGAGCCATTAAGGTTTGAACACATCTTAACAAGATTTTTCTTCTGAATACCAAAATGACTTCACATTACTGTCCTTTGATCTAATCATTTAATTTTCTTATAATATTCTAAACTAGAAGAAAATATATTTCTGTATAACCATATCAGTATTCTCTAACCCAGTCAACTGCAGATTGCAACAAGAAAGGTTTTTTATAAGAAATAACACTTACCAAATCCAGAAATCTCTTTGCAGAAATTTTATTCATTTCAGCAAAAGTATTTATGTAAAAGATGTTTCCAATATCTATTTCAAATATTTTTTATATTACTATATATTTATCCTTTTAATATTTTATTGAAGTATAGTTGATTTACAATGTTGTGGTAATTTCTGTTCTACCGTAGAGTGAGTATATGCACATTCTTTTTTCTATATGCTTTTCTGTTATGGTTTATCATAGGATACTGAATATCTCTGTGCTACACGGTAGGACCTTATTTATCCATTCTATATATGAAAGCTTACATCCGCTAACCCCAAGCTCCCACCCTCCCTCGCCCCTCTGGCAACCACCAGCCTGTTCTCTATGTCCGTGTTTCTGTTTTATAGGTAGGTTCATTTGTGTCATATTTTAGATTCCACATGTAAGTGATATCATATGGTATCTGTTTTTTCTCTAACTTACCCCACTTAGTATGATAATCTCTCGTTGCATCTAGGTTATTGCAAATGGCATTATTTTTTGGTGTGTAGTATTCCAATGTATATATGCACCAGATCTTTATCCATTCATCTGTGGATGGACATTCAGGTTGTGGGATTGCTGGATCATATGGTAATTCTATTTTTAGTTTTCTTAGTGGTTTCTGGAAAACCACTATACTGTTTTCCACAGTGGCTATACCAACTTACATTCTCAACACCACTGTAGGAGAGTTTCCTTTTCTCCACATCCTCTCTAGCATTTGTTATTTGCAGAGTTTTTATGATGGCCATTCTGACCACTGTGAGGTGGTACCTCACTGTAGCTTTGATTTGCATTTCTCATATAATTAGTGATAAGGAACATCTTTTATAAGCTTCTAGGTTTGATTAGGTCCCATTTGTTTCCTTTTTTATTGCCTTGGGAGACTGACCGAAGAAAACACTGGCACAGTTTATGTCAGAGAATGTTTTGCATATATTCTCTTATAGGAGTTTTACGATGTTATGTCTTATATTTAAGTCTCTAAAAGCCATTTTATTTTTGTGTATGGTGTGAGAGTATGTTCTAACTTCAACGATTTACATGCAGCTATCCCATTTTTCCACTGTAGATGAGTATTTTCAATTTAGTTAAGGTTCAAGGTGTGATAACGTGAGGGATATTTTTAAAGCATATAATATTATCCCCAACCTTAAGACATCTAATCTCACTGTTCTGATTCCAGCTAATAATATGCCCAGCATTTCCACAGATCAGCGTAACACCCCAGCTCTGGTAACTGTTCCTGTGTCCAAGGTTCAAACACAAATAGCATTTCAGAGACTATTTGGATTAATAATAGATCTGCCTCTGATAGTGCTTTAGCTGGAAGTTCCTGTCATGCTGCCCTAGAAGAGATGAGCCCCAATCAAAACAGCTGATAGCAAAGGAGTCTAGTGACAGTGTTCCAGCTGAGCATGTAGAACTTCACCCCATTCAGAAAGTCATTCAACAACCCTGCTCTATTACCTTTTGCTATGTAGTCTTGAACAAGGTAAACGTTTTGTGCCTTGGTTTCCCCATCTGTAAATGTGCAAGTTTACAGGTGAGTAAATACATCTTAAGAGTTCAGAATAGTTGCTGGTACCTAGGAAGCACTTCAATCTGTGTTAGCGGTTGTTAATATTATTCATTCCAACAGTGGTGATAGTACTATTACTTTCCTGGACACCCTAATCCAAAAGGCAGCCATTAGGCTTTGGGCCCCAGCCCTCACTGAGAGAAGTGCAGAACTCTTTTTCAGGGTTTGGGGGACCAGTCAGCCCAAGCTGGAAGCCTGGAGGCTGTGAGGTAAGGGGTAGAGCAGGAGAGATCCTCTTGCCCTGCAACAATTCCTGGCTTCCTTCCTTCTTTCCAAGGGTCTCCCTTACCCTTCAGCACAGAAAAAAATCAACTCTTCCTTGACTTATTTTCCTCTTCTGTACAAATTTTTGCTGCCAATAAGAGCCACCTGGGAAAACCAATAATACAGATATTTACTACAATAAGTAGTTTATTCCTAGCAGATCACCTCTCTGGTTATTGTCACTCTGCTGCTGCTGCTGCTAATTCGCTTCAGTCGTGTCCAACTGTGTGCGACCCCATAGACGGCAGCCCATCAGGCTCCCCCGTCCCTGGGATTCTCCGGGCAAGAACACTGGAGTGGGTTGCTATTTCCTTCTCCAGTGCATGAAAGTGAAAAGTGAAAGTGAAGTTGACTCTTAGCGACCCCATGGACTGTAGCCTACCAGGCTCCTCCGTCCATGGGATTTTCCAGGCAAGAGTACTGGAGTGGGGTGCCATCGCCAAATAAGAGAGTGGTTGAAGCACAGTAGATAAGGTTGTTTTTTTTTTTTTTTAAAGCTTGGACATACGAAGTGAAAGAGAGCATTTTTTTTTTCAATATTGCCAGGTTCCTGTAAGATAATTTAAGAGGTCATACATCTTTTAACCCAGAGATAATGGTGTGTGTTTGTGCGTGTGTAATGGGTGTACACCATATACTAGTAATATGTAATGTGTATTCACTGGTTTGTTTTCTAGGAGAGATCCAAACTGGCTAGAGCTGATGACAGCAAGGGGAATAAAGTTGATCCTAACTTAGGAAAGGGGTTTGCTTCTCGCTCAAGGGCGCGTAAGATATTTCAGTTCTGTCTTACCTGTGGGCTAATCTGAACATTCACTGGCATGTTGATTCAAGCTTCCATAGGGATGATGTTCCTTTAAGCAAAGGCACTATTATCATTATAACTGAGAAGATTACAGAGGGAAAGAACATCTGTTATATCAGATGGACTTGGATCGGGAACCTCTCTACCGTCTGCATCCAAGGAGCCACCAGGGAAAGCTGAGGACTCTTCCCCGTGGACTTCCTGTCACTGGTGTCCTCCTTCTGCTTTCTGCAGACTTCCTTCTTTCCTCTCACACTTCAAACAGACATCATCGTCATTTCACCACCATCCTCCCCTTGGAAAGTCTTCCATTTCTATTTGTGCAGTAGATTTATTTTTTCTTCAAATATACAGTGAACAGGTATTATTGTGTCAAGCACTATGCTAGATGTTAAGTCCACTGTGATACACAAGACCAGTGTGGTCACTGCCCTCATGAAACTTACAATCTACTAATTGAGACTTATGTTAATCAAAGGGGCAGCCAAGTATTAATTCCAAATTATAAGCACTATGAGGAAATAAAAAGACAAGAAGCTCTCATGGAGACCTGAGTACCTACTGTGGGTTGGGGTTCTCTTGGGTAATATTTAAGGAGTCCTAAAGAATGAAAAAGAACCCACCATGTGAATCAATGTGGGGTACAGAGGAGTCAGCAATGATGTATGGTCCCAGAATACAGAATGAGCTTGTGTGTTTGAGTAACTAACTGCACAAAGACAGACCAGTGTGGATGAGGCATAGGGGATGAATGGAGGTGAAGCTGGGGAGGCTGGCAGGGGCCAGACAAGGCAAGCTTTTATGGGCTTTGTTAATGATCTTAGTCTAAGAGCAGTGAGAATCCACCAAAAGTTTTAAGCAAAGGAATGGCATGATCAAATTGATGTCTCAGAGACATTGCTGTGGCTGCTGCATGGAGACCAGAGGTAGGGAAGAGTAGAAGTAAAGAGAAGACTGGGTTATGGGAGGAGCCCATGTTAGAAGCATGTGCTGCTCTGATAGGAGCTGCACTAAATCTGTAGACTGCCTGAGGGAGTACAGTCCATTTGGATAATGTTGAGTCTTTCAATCCAGGGTGATGGTGGCCTCACAGAATGAGTTTGGAAGTTTCCCTTCCTCTGAAATAGTTTCAGGATAGATGTTAATTAACTTTTCTCTAAATGTTTGGTAGAATTCTCCTATGAAACCATCTGGTTCTGGACTTTTGTTTGTTGGGAGTTTCTAAATCACAGATTCAATTTTAGTACTTGTCATTGGGCTATTCTTATTTTTTTACTTCTTCCTGGTTCAGTCGTGGGAGACTGTACCTTTCTAAGAATATGCCTGTTTCTTCTAGGTTGTGGGAGGACTTTTGCAATGTAATTATTCTCCAGTTTGTGGGTCTCCCACCCGGGTGGTAAAGGATTTGATTATATCGTGAGTGTCCCCCTCCTACCGCTATCTTGTGGTTTCTTCTTGTGTCTTTCTTTGGATGCAGAATATCCTCTTCTGGTAGATTCCTGTCTTTTATCAATGGCTGTTCAGCAGTTAGTTGTGACCAGCATGCTCATGAAAGGAGGGCAGTTCAAGGTCCTTTTACTCTGCCATCTTGTCTCCAACCAACCTCAGGTTCCTGCAAAATAAAATAATTTGTGTTTTAACAATAAAGTTTGAACATCTAGTAGACAACTTTACATTACCTGTTTGAATCTTGGAACTCAGGTTGACAATATAACTCCAAAGGAAAGTTGGAGATAATTTACACTTACACACACACTTACACACACACACACTCCTAAACACACACACACAGCTCGCTAAGAATTATGTCTTGAGTGACACTGAACTGCTGAGAAAGTCACTCCCCCAACTTCTTCCAGAGAACGCAGGCCAGTATTTCTCAAAAGCTGGTTTTCCAATCATTTTCTGAATTACCTGGAGGCCTGTTAAAAATGCAGAGGACTTCCGTGGCCCTATCCTACTGGAAGCTCTGGGTCTGACCATTGAAGCATCTGTATTTTTCACAGCTGCCCTAGGTGATTTACGTTCTGCCAAGTCAGATATCCACACAGGACTGACTGTCAGACCTGATGACACCCCAGGAAGTTAGAAGGGGCCAGGGCAAAGGGATGGATTAGGCCTGGGCTTTGTAACAACTTTCCTGAACCACCAAGGACGGAAGGGGCGAGGTAGAGGATGGGACCAGGGAACCCCGGGGGGGAGGTCAGCTGCCCTCTTGGCAGTGTGGGTGGGGGTGGCAGTGGCTTGGGGCGTTGAGAGCAGGGGGTCCCCGGCCACCTGCTCTCATTCCCAACGTGGAGGGAAGTGGTGGGACGTGGAAAGCGTGTGCGGCTGGGCCCTAATGCGTGCGCTTCCTGCCCCACAGACGAACCCGGCTCCTGGAGTTCTCCCGCTGCCACCTCCCCAGGTCTGCCGGAAGTAGGCGTCTCCCTGGAGGACGTCCTCTCTCCATTCTCGCCATCACATCCAGCCCCACCCTCCGACCCTTCCCACCAGATAAGCCCAGACCCAACTTGGGATATCAAAAGGGAACACGACGTTAGGAAACCAAAGGAGCTTTCAGCCGGCAGCCAGAAGAAGCAGCGCCTTGGGGAGCAGAGCGAGCGCTCGGCCAGCCCGCAGAGGGCCGTGCAACCCCGGCTCGAGGAGGTGCCTGGCGGCCTGGGGCAGCCTGAGGCCGGCAGGCCCTCCTCAGAGACCAGGGCGCCTGGGCCCGCAGTGGCTGAAGCGGCGCGGGCCGGCAACAAGGAGGGGCTGCAGGCCACAGCGGGCTCCGAGCTCGGCCGGCACGGAGGCCCCGGCGCGGCACCTGCGTTTGTTGGCCCAGGCCGCGGCGGGGGCGCTCGGGAGGTCGAGGGCCGGGCAGGGGCGCGGGCGGGGTCCAGGCAGGGCGGGCGGCCCCCCGGGGGCGCCCCTGCGCGCAAAGCTGCCGTGGCGCCCGGGCCGTGGAAGGTGCCAGGCTCCGACAAGCTGCCGGGGCGTCCTCAAACCCGGCGCCTCAGCCCCGGGGAGATGAGCCCGCTGCCCCGCCTCAATACCTGCAGGCCGTTCTTCTTAGGTTCTGTCTCTTGGCGTTTTAATTTATTTCCACTGTCACATGCATAAATCCACAAGGCACCAAGGCTTGCGAGCACCGACGTGAAGCCCCACGTGTCCAACAAGCATGGTCCAGACGGTGTCCACAGTGCAGACTTAAACTGATCCTAAAGCCCCCTGTTACACAGTGGGGGCTTTGGCAGCTACGGAAGAACCAAAATAACGTGAAGAACATCACAGAGAGTGCAGTGTAGCTTTAGTAAAAAGAAGAAAACACAAAAGAAAAAAAAATTTCCCCCACTGCATGAAGGATTTGGATGTCATCCAAACTTTGTTTCAAGAAACTGGACAAGTTAAGAGCAATCACAAACTGGAATCTCGCCTTAAAAATCAAACTGCACGGAGCAAGCTGAAACTGAGACAAGATTATATCTTTTAATTGATCTGAAGAGCTGTAAATAAATTGTTCTTGACATATCTAGACAGGGGTTAAAAGGTTTCTTTGAAACATTCAGAACTGTTCGCCCATGACCTGTTTCCACGGCTTGCTCGTGGCACCCATCACCAGTCTTAGAAGCAGTGTTCCCTGCACACTTGCAGGGTGAGTTAGAAACCTAGTGAATTCACTGGTGTGATGCCATTTGTACTGCCATTTCTGTAATCACGTTTCTGTACATTTTCAGTGGTAGTAAAAAAAGTTTTAAAAATTGTATTCTAGGGAACAGTTTGCCATAAGTCAGAATTTTGCAGTTTAGCTCGTAGATCTTAATCAGTTTTCATCTACAATATGAATTTTATAATTGAAGGACCACAATTTGTTAAATTGAGATTGGCATTGCTGCAGTTCCTTTATGGGAAGGCTTTCCTCTCGTCTCAGGCTCAGAGATAGGAGTTTCTTTGACAGCAGTGTTAATATTTCACTCATTTTGTTGTCTTTTTAAGAATCCTCTATTACATTTTCACCTTGACAGAGCAAAGTATTCCTCCTATATTTCTCAGATTACAATGAATCTCTAATATGAAAAAATCATTATTATAGCCCATTTATTTTCATTAAAGAACACGGATCTTTCTAGCATTCCTTTCTGCTTATCTTTCTTATTATTTCTTTTATTTGTATTTGGTTTGCTTGTCTAGATGTTTATTTTCCTTGTCCATGGTTGATAACCTAGTAAAATTCCAAGGCTTGCCTTTCTTCTCTGCCATTTTAATTTTTAATCTTTTTAAAGTTTTACCTTCAGTTAATTATCCATGCATTCTTATTTGTAGCTACACATACTAAAAGGCAAATGTTTCAGAGGGCAGTTTCTCTTTAATGTTACCTGAAATAATGAGGCTTCCCATACTCTGCCCCTCACAGGAGTTCAAGTGCAAATAAGCCTTACCTCCCCTACTTGAAGTAAGAAAGTCAGACAGGGAGATCAGGTCCATCACAAGAGGGCACACGTAAACAGCTTCCTTGGGTTGCCTCTTTCCCTCTCTTTGTAAGGGCAGTATCCTGAGCATCAGCTGTTTAATTCCCATCAGGCAAAGGTATAGTTTAGTTGCTTGACAAGAGGACAGTGTAGTTGAAAGCCTCAAGTGAAGAGTCTTGCAGCCTGTAAAAGCAATTTCCAAAAAATGAAACTTAGTCATCATAAACTAAAGCACAAACACATGTAGCAGTTTACAGTACTTTTGGTTTAATCTCAATTAGTCTTTCTCCCCTGGACTAGAAATCCAGTCTATTTTGCCATTAAGTTATTGAATCTGGTTTTGGACAATGCTTCTGTAGTGTAGCTGCACGTCTGGGTACTGTATCCGCTGACCTTTATTTTCCATGTGTTACAAAAGGATAAAAAAAAAATTGAGATTACGCTTGCATAAACTCTAATTTGCACAGTTCACAGCTACTACTTGTGCAGTAATTGCTTTATGCGGCTGTAATCCATAACCTGTGAAGACAGCACATCATCTAAACCCCATTCCAAATAATATTTCTGTGTAGTGTTAGCTGTGAATTTACCCTGTACAGCTGTATCTCTATAAATATAATTACATGTATTAATAGTCACAGAAAGACTGTAAGTGAGCAACTATTTTTATGAAACGCACCACTATGGATAAATTAACTTTTACAGAAATCTTGTTTACTGTATGATATTCTAAAACACTGTCAAATAAAATATATATCCAAAAATATTTTCTTTTTCCAACTATATAGGCTGTGTGTTGTCAACCGAAAACAAAACAAAACAAAACTCAGCATGAGAGCTGTGAGTTCAGTCTTATTTGGGGCAAAATGAGGACTATAGCCCAGAAGACAGCATTTTTCAGAGAAACTGAGAAACTGCCTCTGAGAGGTGGGGAGAGGCCAGTATTATGTATGATTTTAGCAAAGGGGTGGGATGTGCAGTCAAGCACATTCTGGTGAAGGCTTGCTGCTAGTCATGAGGAGCAGATGTCACCTTTAATGATTTTAGTGCTTTTCTAGGTATGAGGAGATGCAAGCACTGAGCTTGTAAAATCTCCAGAGAACATCTGACTATCCAAAGGCCTGTTCTGCCAGATCACAGAGTGTCCCATTCCTGATCTCTATCCTGACCTCCAGTCAGAAGGTGATGAAGGTCAGTGACTAAAGTGGCGAGTGACCTCATCTGTGTAGAGGCAGATGGCAAGTGCCCATTTAGTTGGCAAGGTTCCCTCATGGTCATAAATGTGTGGACTGGGAGGGCATTTTGTGACTATTATGGCCCATGGTGCTAGGGGTCCCCAGGTCAGGTGAGGATTTCATTGTTAGGCCACTCAGTGTGCTATTACTGGACTGGGCCTTATTAACAGTAGTCAAAAGTCTCTGGAACTATACCAGTCTTACTAGTCTGTTATGGTGCAGGAAAAAAAATTCCCTCTTATTGCTTCTTCCCATATCTAAAGTTATACTATTAAAATCGTTTATCTCATATACGTTTATATATATATATTATATATATATTTATAGGAGAACTATATATCTGGTCAAGTGCTTCCAATCATCATTTTATCAGAGGTTCAGTCACACATTTGATAATGCAAGAAACAATTTTGTAAAACAGGCAATATACAAATAATATAGCTACCAGTATTGGTAAGGAGCAGCCCAGTATATCCCCAGGTTGTCTTAGTCGGTTTACCAATCCTGGCATTGTCCGTTAAGGCACCCAGCCCAACTTCCTAGTGTTACTAGGCTGGCTAGCCTTGTGCGTGCGTGCCCAGTTCTATCTGTCTTTTCTAGTGACCCCATGGACTGTAGTCTGCCAGCATTATCCCGTCAAGAATACTGCAGTGGGTTGCCATTTCCTCCTCCAGGTGGACTGTTTACTTTAGCCACCTGGGAAGCCCTGGCTATCCATAGTATGGTTTAATTGTATCCAACATAAGGGAGTCTTTAAACTTAAATGGACATAGCCTCGTGTTAACCACATAAATTAGTCTCAAAATTGTGGGAAGCTATATTCTTTGGTTAAATTTTTTTTGTCTGTTGCTCTGACTGAACTTGAAAATATCTATTTATGGCCAGGGTCAGAGCAGGTATTATGAATTGGCCAGGTGAAGGGACATCACCTAATAATAGGGTCTGGAACAGAACTATAATTTCTTTCTTTCTTTTAGAATAAATTTCCTAAGAGCCAACCAAAAGGAGAGGAGAAATCCAAGGTAACACAGAAATACTAGACACAGGTAACTGGTCACAAACCCAACAACTGGACTGAATTTTAAAACCAGCACAGGATCATGCCCATGATAGAAAAACATCTGATTTGAGTACAAAGGTCCAAGAAGTCAAGAAAACACAATAAATGATCTTACAGGTCAGGTCCAGCATCTTCAGTCAGCTGTCTACTTCTGATGTTGTCTTTTTCTCATCCTGGTATGAGTGTAGTTTCTCCTCTTTGAGCGTCGTTTTAAGGTGAATTTGAGATTAGCAGTCCTCTCTGTAGACCAGTCCAGTGTAGGAGCCCTTTCTAAGTGGAAATATTAATCCAAGAGTCAATTTCTTTCAATTTTGCAGTGCATGAGCTAGTGCAGAGTACCTGATAAGGATCTTTCCACCTAAGTGGGAGGTGGTCCTTTAAAAGATGTCATTTCCAGTAACACAATACTGCTTGCAGGCTGTGGGATACCTGATCTTCCTCTAAAGATAGACTGTTAAGATAAGCTTCAGAAACAAACTTAGGGTGTCCTATTAATTATTCAATTAAACTTAATATAACAGCAAGGAACCATCTGAGAAGTGAGTCTTAGTAAATGAAGACCTCAACACAACTAGAATTTAGTATTCACTGAAAGAATCTTTTTCTAAAATTACTCTCATTTCTACTAAATTCAGCCAAATTAAGACTAATTTGTTTCCAAAGTAAGTCTGATCTCAATAAACTTGGCCTGATGATTTATATAAATATAGTTGATTGCACAGGCTTTTTTTTTAAATAGCTTTGAGGGAACTTCTTTTATAAGGAGTCTCCAGCTGAACCTGTAAAATTAGGCCTCTCAGAAATAAGAAAGTCATACCCAAGGGCTGGTCACAGACATGGTCTCACAGACTTGGGTGGATTCCTTTCCTTGAGACTCCTGTATCTGTTAGGAAGTGTCCTTCCTAATATATCAGACAAAGCTACTAGGAACCTAAGCAATCTCTGGAGGGATCAGATAGGTGAGATAAATGTTTCAATTCAGTTTACCAAAGCATAATTTACCAAACACAAGTCATAATTAGCTTGAGGAGGAGGGTTTTCTTGTATCTGGAAAACACAGATTAAAACCCATTACTTTTCAGATAGAAACCATAAAAATTACAGCCAGAGTCATCAGTTCATTCACTCCTATTGTTAACAGTTTTATGAAGCCATCAGGTTTCCCTTCAGAATTCCTTAATTTCTTACCCAGTTCAGCATTATTGTCTGAAAGTCAGAAACCTGTACTTCCCATAAATCTTTCTGAAGAGGAAACATTTTTGTAAAAGCATCAGAATAAAACCATAAATGTCAACAGTGACAAAAGACATATGGCACTTTTAAAATCTGACTACAATGCAATTGACAAATTTGGCTATTGCTATAACATATAACACTTTAATAACTAGAATTATGACTAATAATTTTACCAGGAGTATCAGATTTTAAGAATTCCATGCAACTTCTGGAACATCTATGTTAATAACATTTCCCCTTATAACATAACCTAAGAAGATTTATTACTCACTTGACATTACTTCCCATGAAATTTAACATACCAAATGAACCTAATTAGTTTAATCTCTCTCTCTGAAGTTTTCCAGAGGCCCTTTAAAGCATCACAAAGTTAGCTAGGGGTCAAAAGAACTTCATTAGAATTTGATTTGGGAAGTTTGTTTAAAAAAATTATCAAAAAGTTTTAAAACCCTTGGTCAGACAGGATCATAGGTCACTGCAGAATAGCATTCCTTTAACAAAAGTAACTGAAACTCCAATATTTTGGCCACATGATGCAAAGAGCTGACTCATTGGAAAAGACCCTGATGCCTGGAAAGATTGAGGGCAGGAGGACAAGGCGATGACAGAAGAAGATGAGATAGCTAGATAGTATCACTGACTCTATGGACATGAGTCTGAGCAAACTCCAGGAGATACTGAAGGACAGGGAAGCCTGGCGTGCTGCAGTCCATGGGATTGCAAAGAGTAGGGCACAACTTAACGACTGAACAACAGCAGCAACAAAAATGACAGTAAAAGATTTCAAAGGCAAATACAGAGCAGATCACTTAAAAGGTAAAGAAACTTAAAGATATGTTATCAAAGGCAGCTCAACATTTTAAGAAAAATGTCTCTTAGAGATAAAAACCAAATTTAAGTCTCGTACCAGCTTACTTTTAAAATTCATTTACTCCACTAAATTTATTTTAAACTTGGCCAGTTCTAACCATGCACAAAACTCTTTTGTTGGCAGTGTTAATTTGAAGGAAATAATTATCAGAAGTTGAGTTGATTTTTAAAAACTGCAGTTGTCTTAGATTTTTCAAAATATAAGTTTAATGCCCCAAATAGGACTTCTTTGAAAGGTGACTCTAAATGCAGTGAAACTGCAAGGGAAAATAAATGTAGACTTTTTTCACCCTAGTAAAGAGTTTTCTCATAGACACTCTAGTTGGTATTTGCCTGTCAACTGACTACATCATTCGTGAATTGGCACTAGTTTCTGTTGCTTGCTATGCTGATTGATACTGAGACTTTTTTTTTTCCCAAAAAGGTAGGTATCAATCACCAGTAAATTCCATCACATTTTTTTCTTTTAATTCAGAATTTTTTTCATGCAAAATCCAAGCTTATGCAGAAGCCAAGATTTAGTGAAAAGCAGTGTAAAGGTACGAAATGAATGGCCAGATAAACTGTTTGCAACATAAAACAATACTTGCACTACAGAGGAGAGTTCTAGGAAGTAATAGGAATAGGATGATGACAACCAAGCCATCAAGATTACAATCCAAAGAAATAGTTCTAAACCCAAGTCGAAACTTTCCACTGATGTCAACAGGAGGCCTAAAATTCCCAACTGACCGTTTTTACCCCAGTAGGCTTTTTTTTTTTTTTAAAGATTTAAACCTACTGTGTATCACTCAGAAAAGGGAAGAAGCTAATATGAAGTGAGAAATCAAACACACAAATTGAGATAATTACCATAAACGTATGTCATTCTTTATGGACTAACCAGAGAAAGGCCAAGTGCAAGTTGAAAAAAGCAAGATCTATAAAACAATGTCTTTAGTTTAAAAAAATGAGGTATAAATATTAATCATGCACAGCCAATTACTTCTTAAAAGGAAAAACGTCACTAGGACATCAAAAAGATCATAGATCAGAGACCAAAGGTATCAGGGCAGGGATACAGCAGCACCAGGGCTGAGCAAGTGAGGAGCCTAAAAGGACAAGACCTTACCATGAATCAAGCTTCCAAGATCAGGCAGAAAATAAACGTGAAGATAGCCAAGGTGGGGACTGGGTGACCAATAAGCACATCCCTCCCCTAAAGCTGTCATCTGTCACTGTGGAACTATCTTTCAGTTTCTCATGAGAAGGGTGGGGGGAAAAAAGAAGAAAACAAAGAAGAAATCAGATTTTTATATGAAATTTATGGTTTTTAAAGTTTGACAAGTTTAATTCACATTTTTAAGAAACAATGAACAAGAAGATACGACACTACCACAACTAACCATCTGCAGACTGAGTCTGGCCCTCAGCCTACCAATCTGCAGCCTCTGTCTTGCAACAACAGCAAGGCTTTCAGCAGAGAACCCCTTGGTTTCATCAGGATGTGATTCCCCTTCCAAGCAGTGGATCATACACACCCCAGACATGGTGACATGTATGGCTCCTGGGGGCTACACGTGCCTGGAATAGCTTCAAGTGTGTACTCCAAGTGCAAGGCACTCTGCCAGACATCTGACCATTGTTCCTACGGTACAGGTGGGTTTGCTGTGAAGCTGGAGGAACTGAAGCGTGCGTTGAGCCCTCAAGCTCATGTGAAATTTTACATTTTCTTTCTTATTGAGTCTCTCCCAAACTGTGTAAGCTTGGGGCTCCCCTAGAATGAATCTGACCCTGTCCAACTGATATTATTTTTCAGGCCAAACTCACTGCAAAATCAAGTGACCTAACTGCTGAAGAATTTGGACTAAAGAGATTTCTTTTTCAGATAACCACAGCGCCAGACGGGATGCCTACAAAATCTCCAGAGTGCTTTCCAAGTCTTAACATAGTAAGGGCACTATGTCTAATGATAGTGCATGATTCCGCATCATGTCAAGTTTATTTAGGGCACCAATTAAATGTGTAGAGATGATGGTTATGCTTACTGGTGGTAATAGCGGCTGTAATATGTAAACATTGGGGAATAAATGATGGAGCAACAATCTCATATTACACTGACCTCTTGTTGGGCCACACTGGTGGCATATCACCCCGGCAACCCAGCGATCCAGGAAAGCTGAAGTCTGTCCACCACCCTGGGGGAGGGTTGCTGGCAACTGCAGATGAGGGCCCCATCTGTTTTAAAAGATTCCGAGAGTTTCATTGGATCTTTTCTTCTGATATAACAGTGTCTTGAAGAATGAGTTCACCTGGAAATCTTGTGAAGCAACAAAGTGACCTTTCTTCATTAAGTGGAAGGTAAATTTTCTAAAACCCTCACAAGGTGTATCCGTGTGAAAGAAGATGCGATCTCCACTGTGCCTTCCTCCTGGGTCAAATGCCTTCACACCAAGAACACACCTTGGGGGGTACACAGAGACTTTCCGGGGCGCACACAGGCAGAGGCCTGGCTTACCTGGAATCCACTTCCAGAACTTCATCTTTCATTTTTATGCATTTCAAGGCCCGTGGCATGCCCAACTGCCCATTCCCACCTGCCCTACACAAGGACCCATCACATTATGGAAGAAAGACGGACTTATCACGTAACCTAAATTTGACTCTGTTCATCCCCCTGAAGTGTAAAACCTCTAGGGCATTAAAGTGACAACTGGAGAAAGCAGCCTTTGGGAGTCAGGAGAGCAAAGTAGAGAGCATCACTTACATGGGCAATGCCTTCCTTCAATTCAAGAGCCCCGTAGGGTTCCTATCTAAGAGTTAGCACCCATGTTTATCTAAAGTTTAAAATAAAGTCAGACTTTTTTTCTGATTGAATGTGTGGTTTGGCTGTTTGTCTGACTTGACCAAAAGGACTAGCTCTGCCAGTTAGATTATAAAGCAGGTATTTTCCATAAGTTAAATGAGTCAAATCTACAACTACAAGGTTTAAATAAGATACATTTAAAGCATATATAAAAAAATATATCCTTGCAATATTTAAATTTGTGAAAAAAACATAGATGTCAACTTAAAAATGAAATCAGATCTAGAATTTTTAAAAAATTATTTTACGGGCTACATGAAACAAAAGGAGTATGAAGTTAAACCCACTTAACATAATTTAACAAACATTTTTGAATAGTGTTGAGTACCTACTATCTATAAAGCATTACAGATGCACAGAACACAGCCCTTGTTCTCAAGTTGCCTATAATCTCTGGTTAGAAGATCAAGACAGTTAACACAGTGGGAATGTCTGTTTCTACAGAATGCAGAAATGGGTGGAGGCAGTTAGAAGCGACCTTGGACAAGGGGTGTATTAGTGGGCTTTGGAGGATGGGTAGGTTTTCAAAAGGTAAGGGAGGGATAAGGGATAGAACAGCATGAGGGAAGTCAGAGTTAAGAAACTTGAAGGTACGTTAGAGAAACAATGAATTGTTTATTTTGACCAAGACTGACAGAGACAGACAGAGAGGCAGACGAATAAACAGAAGTAGGGGCAAGCAGATCACAAATGCTATTAATGAACAGTCGAGCGTCATTAGAGCTTTCTCAGCAAAGATTGAGTCAGCACTCAGCTCTGGGAGGAGGCCCTGGCAGCCCTGTCCAGGTGCAGTGGAGACAGGAGATGTGCTGGCAGGCACTGACATCCTCCAGGTGAGAAATAAGGAGCCCTGAGCACCTGTTAAGGGTGCCAAGAAATAGCCAGGGACTCTGACTCCAGCACAGACTACATATACAATGAACATACACATTTTTAAGCTGTTGCTCTTACCAGCTGATCGATATGTAATGGTTTGCAGTGGTGCTCTGGAATTCTCATTCAGCAGATGTTTATCAGTGTCAGTCATGTGGCAGGTGCTGTGCAGAGGGCCGAGACTGTAACTTTAAACCAGACAGGCACTACCCACCTGTAAGAGAAGTGCAGGCTTTAAATATCAGGAAGCTAATTCCACAACTAGTTATGTTACTTGCAGTTGTAATAAGAGCTACAAAGGAGAAGTGAAGGAGCCAGAGTGGGCAAGCAGGAGGTCCCATGAGGCCAGGAGGGGTATACCCAGGGCTTCTCCTAAGAAAACAGCCAGGGACTGGTTCAATGTGTGCAGATGTCACAACAGGAACAGCGTGGGGGGTCCAGGCCTCGGGGAACAAGGTGACAACTTCCCCCAGTTTGACAAGGATGGTCCTGGTTTCAAAACTGTTGAGTGGGCATCCCAGCAACACCCTCCCCACCTCAAGTCCTGGGCAAACGGGAGCGGTTCAGCCACCTGAGAAGAGAAGGGCATGGGGGCCAAGCTACAAATCTGAAACCTGATGGCAGCCCGTCACCTGGGGGCAGAGGATATCAAAAACTGGCCTGCAGAAGGCTGGGGGGCCATGGGGTGAAGATTTCACAGGCCTAACAGGCCCTGGCCAGGATGTGGGCCTCCACACCAGGCAGCAAGAGGCACTGATGGGTTTCACTGGAAGGACGACCTGACACGATGTGGATCCCCCTACAGAACCCGGAGCTGGGGTAGAGACCACCTTTATGCTTCCTGCCTCTCTTCCTTCCCTTCCATCCTCTGCTGGAGGCTGCAGCCCTCACAGGCTGCTTTACCGGAGCTCAGCCTCTCCCAGCCCCGAGATGAGGCAGTCGCCAGCCTTTCTGGAAGGACCCAGAAGGCCTTCCTAGGGTGTTTCAACTCTTCCAAGAGCTTTCCTGGACAGGTATCTAATCAGTACACAGATTCACATTCTTATAATCTGCTCTATTCTCTATCATCAAGGTATGAAAATTCATCTTGGATTTCTACAATTAATCTTCATGGTGCCTAACATACAATAGGCGCTCGGTGAGTATTTATTAAACATCAGATAATTAAAAAAAACAAAAATAAAACAACTAGTCTCATGTCTAAATCCACTATAGTTTCCCTTGAATAAAAATGGTTTTCAACATGGTAAGTGACCCTGACTAGTCAAAGTGGACAGTTCGTAATTCTTCTCAGGTTTGCTGCTATTTCAACACAATTCTGACAGAAAGGCTTGATGTTACCTGAATACCAGATAGGATGAAGGCTAGCTTCTGCAACCCACCCAGGTGCTTTATCCAAAACCAGTAATTATTTACCCTTGACTTCCTCCTGTTCCTGCTCAGGCCCAGCTCTGTCCCAAAGCCAGAAGGCCTTGAGAAGACCCAATTCTGGCTTTATTTCAGGAAGGTAAGGTCAGGACCATACCAACAGTGATAGGGCAGGCCTTCTTGTTCCAGCCTTTCTTGCTCAGAACCAGGGGAGAGATTTCCCACTAGCATCCTTGGCTGAATTCTAGCATGGTGGGTCCAGCTGGTCAAGGTTCCTCAGATGAACTTGGCCTCCCCACTGTGAATGTTCACTGCAAGGAGGCAAAAGGCTCCTGTGGGTTTTGACCTTGGAGCAGGTCTGGACTCCCTCTGCAACTCTTCCCAATAACACACACACTCAGATACCACGTATCCCATCTGCCTCCCTGCCCAGGCTTCTGTCACTGCTGTCAAGCAGCCTTTGAGTGACCACACTTTTGGCTGGGCTCCTCTAGCCAACCTCTGCCCTGCAACCTGCACCAGGGCCCTGGCACTCAACTGCTGGTCCCTTGCTTAAGAGACTCTACCTCAACTCCCTGCACTGAGACTTCTCAGGGTCAAAGACCCTTATGGTCTGCTCTCTACTAACATTCCCGCCGGATGAGGCAGATCATTCACAACTCATTCTAAACATTTTCACTCTCTGTTTTTAATCCAAGTCAACAAATATAAAACCCAGATTTTTTTTTTCCCCTTAACCACTGCTATTGTCAATGAGCTAATGGTATAAGACTTTGGCAGGTTTTAAAATGGGCTTCCCTTGTGACTCAGCAGTAAATAATCTGCCTGCAACGCACAAGGCACAGAAGGCGTGGGGTTGATCCCTGGGTCAGGAAGATCCCCTAAATGGCAACCAGTATTTTCCAGTATTGCCTGGAAAATTCCATGGACAGAGGAGCCTGGCAGGCTAGAGTCCATAGGGCTTGCAAAGAGTGGGACATGACTGAGCATGCCCACACGCCCATACCTCTCTGCAAAGGCTTATTTCTCAGGTAACAGATCAGGAGTTGCTGAGTAAAGGAGATTTGTCTTATTTAGTGATTCAGAGAGAGGTTCCTTTCATTTTATGGCTCCACCACAGAATGAAAGTCTAAGCACCAACAGCACTGCCATCTCCTGGAAGCTTGTTAAAAATGCAAGATCTCAGACCCTGCCCTGGCCCTACTGTACCTGCCCTGTGCTTTAAGATCTCCAGAGACAGGTGACTCAAACACACAGAAGTTTCAGAAGTCCTGCCCTAGAACCTCAGAGCCTTCTATATCCAGATAGCTGAAGGGGACAGAGGGCTTGCAAGGGAGCATTTCATTAAAAATCCTAGCCTGCAAATGACAGGTCACTCCCATTCCCAACCCATTGGACAGAACTAGTCACATGGGTACACTAGATACAAAGGACTCTGGGAAATGCAGTTCCTGACTGGACAGCTACCACTCCACACTATGGAACTAGGAGGACGGGTTTTGGTAGACAGACATTTCTGACTCAGAGTACTTTTTGTATTTTTTTCCATGAGTAGAAAGAAGTGTCTTCCTCTCTCCTAGAAACTGTCTTGGAATAAAGTGACAGGGGAATTTTCTCAGCTTTCTTTTGGGTTTTTTTATGGATTTTTTTCTCCCATCTTTATTAAGGACAAAGTAGCAAATAAAAGTGTAAATACTGAAAGCGTAAAATAGGATGATTTGACATACACACTGTCAGTGATTCAAGTTAATAAACACATCCATCCCCTCACAATGCTAATGTCTGCATGTGGTAAGAATACCTAGATCTACTTCCAACAAGTTTTAAGTATACAATTCTGTATCATTAACTACAGTCACCATGCAGCCTCCAGTGTGAAGGTGGCTCAGCCTGGTGCTAAGTGGACCAACGTACTGGACAAGAAGATGCCCCCGCAAGGCTTTGTATCTATGAGAGTCTGTGACCACATGTGGTTTCCATCAGTGCTGCTTCCCTCCTCACCCTTAACTCAGAGGGCATCCCCGAGTGACCTTATCTTCTGAACACATCTAAGGTATCCAACCAGGGGTCAGCAAACTTTTCCTATCAAGTGCCACATAATAAATATTATGAACTATGTAGGCCATTCTGTGACTGCTGCAATCACTCAGCTCTGCCATTCTAGCATAAAAGCAGCACAGACAAAATGTAAACTAATTCACATTATATAAACAGTATGGAGAACTGACTATAGGTCATTTCACAAACTTTACAGAGTATTTATTAAGCTACTTAACGCCTCTTGTCCAAAGTGTAAACTCTGTGAGGACAGGAACCATTTCTATCTCCTTCCTTATTATAATCCTTGAACACAGCACCATAAATGTCACATTTAAATGAAAGAATGAATAGTTAAATGAATGTCATACATGGGGAAATTTTCAGATTGGAACAGGTGTAGCAGCAAATGCTCTGAGGTCCATCCTGGCCAAAGGCTTGCCCAGTCAGGGTTGCCATGCAGCACAGGATCAGCATAAGGCCAGAGAAAGTCATCAGCAAGGTCATTAATCTTTGGCAATCTGGCCCAGAAGGGCCCTCCCAGAACAGGAGAGCCTGAGGCTTTCACCTTCTTGTCCAGTACATCAGACCGTTCAGCACCAGGATGAACCACCCTCACAAAGGAAGCAAGAAAAGCTGCTAATAGTGCATTGTACCCTTGAAATCTGCCAGGAGAAGATCTTAAGCATGATCTCACCATGACACCTCCTTAGTGATCAGGTAGCCAAAGGGGAAGAAACACTGCTCTGACAACAAATACCAGGCCCCACACCAGGGCACACACGACATGAGTGTGCAAGGGGAGAAACAAGCAGGACTCTGTTAACAGTGCCTGTCACAGTGAGAGTCTCAAAATCGAATAAGGCCCTGGACAAGTGCAGAAGTCACACTGAAGGGATTGCAAAGAGGAGAAAACTTGGTCAAGCTCAGGAGCAGTAACAAAAGATAAGGAAATTAGCATTTAATTAGCATAAGCTGTGTGGCCAGCACTTTTACATACACTGTCCAGTTTTATCCTCACAGCATCCTCATATGTTCATATTATTCTCCTCACTCCTCCAAAATGGCTCTTGTTTGGGTCACAATATCTTATTTCAAGACTCACTGTAAAACTACACAGAGTATCTCAACTCTACAAGACAAACCTTTGGGGCTGGATACTTCTTTGCTGTGGGAGGCTGTCCTGTGGATTATATGATAATTAGTAACATCCCTGACTTCCACCCACCAATTATGACAACCAAAACTGTCCCCATACATTGCCAGATAGCCTGGGGTGCAGGGTGAGGGGGAAGCAAAACTGTTCCCACTTGAGAACCATGGAGCTACAGTAATCAAGACTGTGAGATCCTGGCAAATATACGCAGATCGATGGAACAGGTAAGAGCTCATAAACACAACTATACATAAGCCTAAATGGCAATTCAAAGAAGACAGAATAGTCTTTTCAAGAAATATATATATGTTCCTTGATGCATGCCTCACACTGCATAGAATTTAACTCAAAATAGATCACAGACCTAAATGTAAAACCTAAAATCTGATAACTGGACTTAAGTAAAAATTGGAAACATCTGCTATTCAAAAGACCCTATTTAAAAAAAAATAGGAAAAAAGAGAGTCAAATACTGGTAGAAAATATCTGCAAAACAAAAATTTGATAAAGAAGTTATATCCTAAATACATTTTTAAAAATTCTGAAAATTCAATAGCAATTCATCAAAGGCATGAAATACTTGTAAAGACATTTCATCAAAGAAGATATATAGAAGGCAAATAATTACATAAAAATAATGGCCAACGTTATTAGTCACTAGGGAAATGCTACTTACAACCACAAGGACACATCACTACATACCACCTAAAATGACTAAAATTTTAAAAGTGACATGCATTGGTAGTGGGAGTGCAAAACGAGACAACCACTTTGGAAAACAGTATGATAGTTTCTTATACAGTTAAAATATGCTTGCCATCTGACTCTGAAATCCCACTCTGAGGCAACTATCCAAGTGAAATGAAAATCTATGTTCACACAAAAGCTAGTATGTGAATTTTTATAGTAGCTTTATTTCTTATTCATCTAAAATTGGGAACAACTCAAATGTCCCTAAACTTGTGACTAGATAAACACACGGAGGCACATGCACACACTGGTCTCCTACTCAGCAGTCAAGGCGACTAGGGCATCCCCAGCGGTCCAGCGGTCAGGACTGTGTGTGTCCACTGCAGGGGGCGTTCTGCGTGCTGAAGACTGAAGATCCCGCCTGCTGCAACTAGGATCCAGCACAGCCACATAAATATACACATATATAGCACAGGCTACGTGATATATAGTTTCATTTATATGACGCCCTACAGACGTAACTCTGAAAACAAAGCTAAAAGGCCAGAAAAGAGAACAGTGGTGCCAGGGACTGCAGGTGAGGGCCGTGTTGACCACAAAGGGGCCCCCGTGCACTCTGAGTGGGGAAACTGGTCTACATCTTGACTGTGGTGACAGTCACATGATGACATGTGTTTGTTAAAACTCACAGAACTATGTAGTCCGACGTCCATATCCTCAGGTTCCATGTCCACAAATTCAACCAACCTTGGATCTCAGATTCAGGGGAAAAATTTTTTTGACAAAGTTCCAAAACAACAAAACTTGAATCCGCAGCATCCCAGCAACTATTTACACAGCATTTACACTGTATTAGGTATTACAAGAAATCAGAGATGGTTTAAAGTACATGAGAGGATTTGCGTAGGTTATATGTAAATATAAGGAACCTCAGCATCCATGGATTTTGTTCTCTGCAAGCAGTGTTCCTGCGGATCCTAAAAAGGGTGAATTTTACTGTATGTGAATTCAAAAAATTATATATGAATAGGATTTCTGTTTAGACTTTTAGAAAGAAAATTAATCACTTGTGAACCTGAATAAAATTCTACTACTGTAAATAAAACAAGTCAGACTCTCACTCTTCTGCTCACAGTCAGCACCTACCACCCTCTCTCCACGTGCACACCTACCTGGCTTCACTTCCTTCCACTCTCCCTGTCACTTCACTCCAGCTACACTGGCTCCCTTGTTCTTCCTGAAATAGTTTCTTTTTCCTTTGCTCACATGCTCTTCTTGTTGTTTTCTGCATGCCTTCCTCCCTCACTTCCCTCAGGGCCTTAGCTCAAATGTCACTATCAGATAGCTCTTTCCTGATCTCTCCCTCTCTCTCAGTATTTCTTCTCCTCCCCCCTCTGTTTTATTTGTCTCTAGACACGACTGAAGTGACTTAGCAGCAGCAGCAGCACAGCCCTTCTCAGACACCTTTTTTGCTTATTTGCATAAGTATGTAAGCTTTATCTGCTGTCATCACTTTAGTCTCCTAAAACAGTTTCTGAAACATATTAAAGTGAAAGAAAGTGTTGGTCGCTCAATCGTGTCTGACTCTTTGCGACCCCATGGACTGTAGCCCGCCGGGCTCCTCTGTCCATGGAATTCTCCAAGCAAGAATACTGGAGTGAGCTGCCATTCCCTTCTCCAGGGGATCTTCAAATGCTCCATAAATACCTGAGTTTTTTGTTTCTTGAAAGAAGCTTCTTTTTTTGAGGTATAATTGACATATAGTATTATAATAGTTTGGGATGTTATAAATACTTGCTAAATGAACAAGTAAATGAAAGACTGGATGCAATGATGGGAGCAGGGATGGAAAGACGCAGGGAGGGAGGAAGGGAGACAGAAAGAAAGGAATGGGTGGATTAGCTGGTGGAGATGACTGGATATCCTCTCAGAATTTTAATTCAAAATATGAAATGAGAATGAGCAATGTTAGAGTCCTAACAGTAAAAACAGATATATGAACAACTGTTTTACAAAAAGATTGCTGCTGCTAAGTCGCTTCAGTCGTGTCCGACTCTGTGCGACCCCATAGACGGCAGCCCACCAGGCTCTGCCATCCCTGGGATTCTCCAGGCAAGAATACTGGAGTGGGTTGCCGTTTCCTTCTCCAAAAAGATTAAACACTAAAATTAGCAGTCACAAATAACTGCAATCTCACAAATAATTAAAATCTCAGTCAGCATGGTCACAAATTTTAACACATGATAAGTAAATGTATCACAGTCTTCTAACTAGCAAGTCTAGCTGCCTGTCTTCCTTACTTCCCTGAGTTTCCCTATAATAACCCTCTTTGACTAAGGTTCCCCATGCTCTTTCTGGGGGATTCAGGGATGGATGGTTTCCCCTGCTCAGGAAGAGTGCCCTCTGCAGGTTTCCATCCACAGGAGTCACAAGAGACTTGAGTACCCAGAATGATGCCACTCTACCACCAGCCTCAATGTTGTGTGACAAGAGAATTTCCATGCGTCCCCAGGAGACCCCTACAACTTCCTTCTTGCAGCATCAGGACAACTTGCCCCAACTTATCATGCTCCTTAACTTTGCTTTGGTTGGGTGTCTTTTAACCCTCAAACCCTTACCCCACCCCTTTCTGACACTCCTTTTTCTGATCCCCTTCCCTGAAGCCCTTTTACAGAGCCCTTTGAAAATCATCAGCAAAATGTCCACAGCCTTAATTTCCTCTCTGAACTTTTCTGAATCTTTGTGGTCACTGGAACCTACCTTCCCCTTGGGACTCCGCTTCCCCTGCAGGCTCCCAATTGGTGGCAGTTTTCTCTCCCACTTCTCTTGTTCTTTGAGGGTTAAGTGTCTTTCTTACATCTCATGTCACTTTCAGCACCTCTCCATCCTCCTCTATAAAATGTTTAGTCTTAAAACTCATGTCAACTGGCTCAATAATTCCTTTCTAATACATGAATTCATTGCCACAAATTTCCTTCTAAGCCCTGCTTTTATTGCATTCCATAATTTTTGATGTTGTATTTTTATTTACTTCAAAATATTCTTTTAAAATTTTTCCCGTGGCTTCATTTTGACCCATATGTTATTTAAACGTGTGATGTTTAATCTCCAAAGATTTTGAGATTTTTCAGCTTTCTTTCTGTTACTGATTTCTAGTTTAATTCCATGTGGCTGAGAACAGACTTTGTAGGATTTCTACTCTTTTGAATTTGTTAAGGTATATTTTATGGCCCAGAATGTGTTTTATCATGCATATGAGCATGAAGAGAATGATTATTCTGCTGTTACGAGGTAGAGAACTGTATAAACATGAACTAGATCCAGTTGATAACAGTGTTGTTCAATTCAACTATATCCTTACTGACTTCTTGACCTAGTTTAAACTCCACAATCACTCACCATACTCCTCCCTTGCACCTTGCCCCTCTCTGCTTCTGTGCATTCACTTACCTAAACCACAACTCTGTTCAATCTAGTTTTCTGCATATATATTGCCTATCTCCACACATACTGACTGTGGTCAGTGAAAGACACCCCACCGTGATGAATGGTCTCTGCTTAAATTCGTAAGCAGTAAGATCAGGTGGGCCTTGTTTGCTGTCAAGTGAACAGACTGACACTCCCCATTCCCTAGAAGGACCCATTTCTAACCCCATTCTCATGGATGACTATTTCCTATCTTCTTATTCCCCCTCAGATGGCTAACACCTCCCTAATCCTCACACTCTGCAGATGTCTTTTGTTTCTTAGTTCAGTGAGAAAGCAGACATTCCCATCACCATGTCTACACTTGTACATGTGTCCACTTACTCTGCCTTCAAGACTTTTTACCAGGAATTTGTCTTTACTACTAGCAAATGTCAACCCCTTGACTTCTGCACTAGATTCCTCTTGCTTACTCATAGGTGATTCTCCAGCAATTCTTTTTCCCCTGCAGCATCCATTTGTCCCTCACTTTGATCTTTCTCATCGGCACACATGCTATTTTGTCTCAAAATGGAAGGGATGTTCCTCGAAAACTTGCATTTGTTTTTTCCTCTTGGGAAGATGGTCTTCCCCAGGATAGTCACATGACTTTCTTCCTCTCCTCCCCAGGTCCTTACCCAAATAGTACCTCTCAGGGATGCCTTCTCTGGCCACCCTGGCTAAAACTGCAACCCCACTGGGTCTGGATATTCCCTAAGGTGACCTCTAATGAGCCACATCTAGAATCCCTCTCCCCTTGGGTAAGAGCACAATCTGTTATTTGCTTCTAACTAATAAAACAGAGCAAAGGTAATGGGATGTCACTTCCCTGATTAGGTTACAATATATAGCAAAGTGATGGGCTGTCACCCCATATTTATATTACATGATAAAAGACACCATCTTAGGAAACTAGAGCGAGAGCGCTTCCTTGCTGACATGAAGAAGTCAGCTGCCATATACTGAGAGGGCCAGTGGAACTGGGATGCCTCTAGGATCTGAAAGTGGGCTCTAGTGGAGAGCCATCAAAAAGCTAGGGCCTTCAGTTATACAACTGTAAAGAATTAAGTTCTGCCAACACCTGAATGAGCTTGCAAGAAGATGATTCTCCAGTTAATTCTTCAAATGAGACTTCAGCCCAGGTGGCACGCTGACTGCAGTCCTGAAAGACATTGGGCACAGGACCCAGTGAAGTCATGTTCAGACTCCTCAACCCATAGAAACTGTAAGATAATAAACATATGTTGTTCTAACTGGCTAAGTTTGTAGTAATATGTTATGCAGAAAAATTGAGAATGTATCCCCCAAATCCTCCCAAAGGAGGATTCACTTTTTTGCCCTGGCATTTATAACCATTTAACATTTTCTATTTCACTGATTGACCTTGCTTATAGTATGCCTTGTCCTCTACTTTTAAATACAAGTTTCATTAAAATAGGGATTCTTGTCCATTTTTTGCCCCATCATTATATTCTCAGTGCCTGGAACAGTCTCAGTAAATGTTTGTGGATGGAATGAATACTGAATAAATGCTAACTCTTGTTACCTGAACAGAGGAATTCACTAAGCTCACATATATCTCAGAAAGGTAAAGGTATGAGAGGAAAGGTGTGCATTGTTTTAAACTTGTTATGGAAATGTTTAAGCACTCTTTCAGAGCCACTGTGATGTGTGCAAGCAACAGCTTCTTACTAGTCTGGCTTGCTCCAGTGGTAAATTACACATTCTGAGAGCAGCACTCTTCAAGACCTTTTGACTTGAATCACATTTAAAAATACATTTCACATTATGTCTCAGTACACATATACCCACATAAATAATTGAAACAAAGCTTTCATAAGATAATACTTATCTTTATCACATGCTCTGATGGTTTCCCATTCTATTTAATCCTGTTGCATTTCATTTTTTTTAGAAACTAGGTAAGACCCATGGATAGGTCAGACAAACCCTCCAGGCAATTCTCTAGGAAGATCAATTTCCTCAGTTGTCAAGCATCTCCCGGGTGCAGATTGCTATCAGTTATTCCTGGAGAGCTCGAGGAAAGCTCCTCTGTGAGGCCTGGACAGCAGAGGCATTGCCTCAGCAGACAGAAGAGCTGAGGGGCAGGGCTTGCAGCGAGTGAGCCTGGGTAAGGAACCACAGCTTCTGGCTGCAGCAGAGCCAGAGGACGGGCCTGGGGCTGATGCTCATCATCATTAGTTAAATAAGCGCTCATACATTTCAAAGATTCTAAAATATCATAATACTGTCACAACTAACCTTTAATCAGTCATATCTCAGATGTCTAAAGGGTCCCTAAGTCACTGGCATGTGGCGCTTGAATTTCTTGGTTATACAGTGTTTTTGAAAACCACCAAAACATTAGCTGCTTTACATGGTTCCGAATGGTATAACCTGTGAACTAATGAAAAATTATGGTAAGGCACTTTCCATATTGCAAGAACTAATAAGTGAGCCCAGAAAAGCTCGCGTTGATGAAGTATCATTAAGTCAAGGCATGAAATGCCACCTGTGGGTAAATCTAGGTGCAATTTGCCTTTTTGCAAGTAGTTTTCTATTTATCTGAATGTGA
Source organism: Okapia johnstoni (assembly GCA_024291935.2). NCBI lineage: Eukaryota > Metazoa > Chordata > Mammalia > Artiodactyla > Giraffidae > Okapia > Okapia johnstoni. The sequence goes on along the minus strand of CM044312.1, from coordinate 70,142,115 downwards.
AATAAATCCCAAGGATGGGAGATGATCAAGATGCTGCTCCTTCAAAACTGATTTGATTTTTAAATGTATTTGTCTTTTTTTTCCTTACAAAGCATGTGGTTCAAGAAAAATAATTTTTTTCAAATCCCTTAAGTTTTAGCCTAATAGTGCAACAAGAATGAGGCAAATGACCCTGACACCTTCCTCCCCTGCTGCCCCTGCCCCACCACTCTGCCTGAGGGTTGAGGTGGCAGGGTGAGGAAGGGGAGGTGCTAGAAGACAAAGAACTCAGAAATCATCAGCAGGCAAAGGTTATCGCCAGTGCTTCTCTTTGTGGATCCTCTGTTTTTCAGCCCCCACTTTCCTCACCTTCCCTGTGGGCTGTGCCCCTGTTACTGCAATTCCTTTCTTTGGGTCAGATGGCTCATCTCTCTTCCCTTCTGTTTTCATTAAAACATCCCTGACCTGTCTCATTCCTGTAGGATAATTTCTAAGTTTAATGGATTTCTGTTAGGTAATATTTTTTTGTCACCATGGGGTAGCAACAGGCAAATCCACAATGTGGGAAGGACAGAAGACCCAGTTGTTCTACCACAGGAATAGCAAGGAGGGAGAATGGAGATAAGGTATGTAGGGGAGAAGGGAGGAGGAGCTGTTATAACAGACTGCATTAACAAGATTCAGTCTTGTTTCAAAGTACAGACAAGAGTTCAATGAATCCCCAACTGCCCATCATCCAGCTTCAATATTTATCAGTATTTCATTCTTTTTGCTTCAATTATTCACTTCAACAGATGTTTGTTTATTCCTTTGTTTTGTGGAGAATTTTAAAACAAGTCCCTGAGTTCTTATGATTTCATGCACAAATACTTCAATAGTGTATCTTACAGAAATGCACTTTGGCAAGAAGTGTCCAGCCTTCAGAGAGGGGCTCTCCCAGAAGTATTCTTTTGACTCTCAGTGAGGTTTGCTTTAAGGATATTATTCATATTTAGAAAAACACATTGTTCCTCTACACACACCCTCAGAGTAAAATTCCATCCAGATTTAGCTTAGGAGAAATGCCACAATTTCTAACCCAAACACTGAAAAATTGGTACACAATCAAATTTCCCTTTATATATTAATAAGATGTGCTGGGAAGCTTAGAGGCAAACCTGCAGCCCACCATGTCCCACGTCTGCCCTCCATAATATGAAATTGTCTGTCAGCATCATCTCCAGCTCTAGTGAGGCCCTCTCCTTGCTGTTCCTTTTATCTTTCTCATCTACTTCAAATCTTACCTTAGTGTATCTATATATGTCCCTGTATGCAGAGATGTGCTGGTGAATGTTCCACACCTGATTCTCTGAAAATAATGTACATGTATATTACAAATGTGCTGCTATAAAAGATGTACAATACACAGTAAACAAATAATAGTAAAATACACAATACTTATTGTAAATTCCAAGCAGCCAATTGATTCTCATAGAATGCTTTTGTTCATTTTTGTCAAATCCTTTATCCACAGCCAACCTGTGGTTGCAATCAATAAATAAGAATAGTTTAGACATGAATGTTGGTTGATATTTCCATTTACTTTAAAGTGAAACAACAAAGATCTATGTCATGTGTCAGAAATCCACTCACTCTTCCCCAGGTAAGCAACTTTTTTGCTAAATTCGTTAACTGCTTCCAAATGCTGGAAGAGTATTTCCTCAACTTTTTGTGCTATTCAGAATGTAACTGCTGTGGATATGACACACTTTTAGTATTTACTCTGCACTGTTATCATTCTCTTCATCACCATATGAAATTTAGACAGTCAATAAAGAAATAAACAAAGAGTTGATTTGTAATGTGTACCCATTTCCCTGGTGTAAATACTCAAACCATGGCCAATTTCAAGATACAGGCTGTCAAACGTGGATTTAGGAGGAGATGTGAAATAGGACACGTTTCTGTAGCATTTTCACCATGCAGATACGATGGACATAAATAACTTCAACAGTATAAGTAACAGTGAAACATAATTAGAAAGTGATGAATTTGAGTATTTATTATTTATTTTTAATAATTTATTTAATTGTAAGTTTATATAATTTAATTTTTAATGATGTCTGTGTTTAACAGATGGCTTGCAAGATTCTTAAAAGTTTAACAATAAATTTCTCATAAGGCAGTACAAAATGACTCCACCATACCACTATCTATAGGCCACCTAAGATAATTTTGGAATTAGGTGGGGTATGAAAAATGAATAGATCAGTACACATGTGGAGTTGCTCTTCTGGTAAGATTATGGATTGCAATTATGAAAATCCTCCCCTGAGAATACTAAATTCCGGATTAATTATAATAAACATACTCTTTAAAGTATAGTTGAATTATTTACAATAGCCAAGAGATAGAAACAATTTAAGTGTTCACCAATGGATAAATAGATAAAGCAGACATGGTATATATATATGCAGTTGAGTATTATTCAGCCATTAAAAAGAAGGGGGACTTGCCTGGTAGTCTAGCAATGAACACTATGCACTTCCACGGCAGGGGACATAGGTTCTATCCTTGGTCAGGGAACTAAGATCCTGCCTGCTGCATGGCGTGGCAAAAAGAAAACAAGAAGGAAATTCTGTCAGTTTGTGACAATAAGGATGGACCTTGAAGGCATTATGCTAAGTAAAATCAGTCAGGCAGAAAAAGACAAATACTCTTTGATCTCAATGATACGTGGAATCTAAAAAGAACATAGAAACACAACACAGAAACATAGAGACTATTAGTTGCCAGAGGGAGGGGCTGAGGGTGGGAGAAATGGGTGAAGGTGGTCAAAAGGTACAAACTTTGAGTTATAAATAAGTTCTGGGTATGTAATGTAAAACATGACTATAGTTAACAATACTGTATTGCATATGTGAAAGATATATAATACAGTATTTGTATACTGCTAAGAGAGTAAATCTTAAGGGTTCTCATCACAAGGAAAACAAATCTCTGTAACTACATAAGGTGATGGATGCTAATTAAACTTAGCATGGCAATCATTTCACAGTATACATATATCAAATTATATTCTGCACCTTAAACTTATACAATATTATATGTCAATTATATCACAATAAAACTGGGAAAAATAAAATAAAGTATTGCTGAGCTCAAACGAAAATACAGGTTCAAGGGGAAAAATAGGTGCAGTGAGCTAAAACCAGGTCTGTAGACAGTAAATGAAAAATAACACCAAAAACCAACCAAAAAACAAGACCAAACAAACAAGCTTGGTTTGTCCTGAAGGTCAATGCTTCTATCACACAAAGAACCAGAGAGACCAACTTGGATCATGCAGAGTGAGAAGGTGAACCTCGGACCCTCACACTGATTCAAGGACTCTCAAGAGGAATATACCCTTTGTGAGACTTCAGGAAAGAAAAATAAGTCACCTCCCAGCAGAGAAAACCCAGCCAGAATGTGGATTGTCTCCATCATAATTCCAGGTGGAATTATGTGGGTGCTTTGCTCTCTGCTCTGAACCCTGGAGCTGGTGGGGTCCAGTCCCCTCCACCTGGGAACTCACACCCAGGTCCCAGGACAGGCAGCAGTCACTTCTGAGGCTTCCTCCTGAAGTTACTGTACCTCCCTGGCCTCCCTTCACCCCTGAGCAAAACCAGGATCCGGAGACAGGCCTAGCGGAAACCACTGGGGGACCTGGTCCATTCAGTCTTCAGGGGTCTGTGGGGAACAGGTGCTATCCTAGAAGGCTTCCTGGAGGAGCGGAGCGCTAAGGATGGAAATACCACTCCCTCTGGGGGGAGTTTAGTACCATCCTAATGACTTATTTTCTTACTAATCACATGGACACCCCTTCCTATATCTCATGTCATTTGGCAGTGACTCTCCTCTCCTCTATAACAACCTGTGGCTCCTCGGGCCAGTACAGCTACATCTAAAGCCCTGCATCTCACACACTACCTAATGCCCAAGCAGAAGCAAGCACAAATTCTCTGGAGAAACAAAGTAAGTTCCATCAAAATGATCCCATCAAATACAGAAGGAAATAAAACAACATGAGTGGGAGTCAGGAGAAACAATACATAAACAGATTTACATCTCCAAGAACTCTAGATGTTAGAATCACCGGAAACAAAATTAGTATGTATAAAATATTTAAAGAGGAAGATATACTCAGAAAAGGATCAAGAAACAGAGAACCAGAAAGACTTGAAATGATTCATATGAAAATTTTAGAAAGGAAAAATATTAAAACTAAAAATTATGAATGGATAAAACAGTAGATTAGATATACTGTTAAAAAAAAAAAAAGGCAGCAAACTGGAAGATAGATCCAAAGAAATTACCCACAATTTCATAGAGGCATGGAAATAGAAAATAAGAAAGTAAGGAGAAATGAAAGAGAGAATGAGGTTCAACGGAAGTAGATTCAAAAGAAATAATAGAGAAAATGTAAAGAAATAGCAGTTTGTTTGTTTTCTCTTTAAATTCACAGACAAGAAGCACATAGATAAATGAAAAGAAAAAATATCCCCACCTAGACCTGCTAGTGTAAAACCACAAAACAAGAAAAACAGAGATGATCACAAAAGCACCCAGAGAAGACAGACATCTTGGTAACAAGTAATGACAATTAGATCAATAGTCAACTCGCCTACAGCTATACAGGAAGACAGGAAAGGGTGGGGAAATCTCTGCTGAGAGAAAATAACTGTCAGAACAGAATTATGTAGCCTTTCACGAAGACAGGTGAAATACCCAAACTGAAGGAGTTTACCACCAATAGGACCTGCACCTAAGGGTAGGGTATCCTACAGAAAAAAAGACAGGACTGAGAAAGTAACTTGAATAAGAAAATTGATAAACCTGTTAGTAAATATAAACAACTATGTAAAATAATAACTGTCTAATTCTTAGGGGTTAAAAAGACATTAAAACACTCACCAATAGCTTGGAAGTAAGGAGAGGGGATCTGAGTTAAAAGTGGTCAAATCTCCTTATTTTTATAGTAAAGGAATAACGATATTGATTACATTTGTACTGATGAGTGTGCATATTAAAGTTTCAAGGACAAACACTAACACTGTAGAAGTAGAGGGTCTAACTTCCCAATCAGTGAAAATGGGGAGATGGAATAAGAAAACAAGCAAACAAGCAAGGACAGGCAAGCCATTCAAAAGACAGTAAGGCGAGAAAAAGGCGCAGGGCATTTGAATGATGAAATGACAATGGTCACCAGGAGGAAGGCACTGATTTGAAAGAACTCTTCCTCATAACTCACTGGCAGTGCACCCATCCCTTCACCCCTTAAGTGAGACTGTCTCCAAGTTCAGTTGCCACCTGGGTGGGCAGGTGGAAGCAAAGGGTGAGCAGGCAGGTGCCCGGAGCCTAGACATTCTTTCTCAGAGAGGGAGGTTCCAAACCCATAGCATTTCAGGATCTCCTGAGCAACCCTGGCTTAGTCTGACTCTTCCTCTCCCAGCTGCCTCCCTGAAGTCTGTTCAGTAGCAGCACAGAAACATGAGCTGTCTGTTTTACAGCGAAGGCTGCTTCAGCACAGTTAACGATGAAGTGGATGGGCCTGGACAGAATGGAGTGGCCAGTGCTAATCCCTGTTACACTCCTCGTGACTGTGTAAGCTCAGGACTTTCAAGTCATCTCTGCATATTCCTCATCTGTGCAAATGAGGAGGCTGAACTAGACAACTGGCCAGGTCCTTTACAGCTCCAATATCCCTTGATTATGTTCTTCATTAAATATGCATCAGGTATGTTCAATTGTAAGCCTCATTTTTTTCTGATTAAAATATTAAAGACTGCTCTTTGCACACAGCTTTTATAACTTGCAGCTTACGTAACATGTCCAGTATGCTCACAAAACATGATAGCAATATTCCCTCTAATAACCCGTAGTCAGTTACTGCCTTTCTTAATATCACTTTTTTAGGACCTCAAGTAAGATGTTTAAAAAATAAAAAGAAGCAAAACAAACAAGCCACCTTCAGTGACTCCGCTTCCTGTGATACATGTCCTTTTGTCTTTTCTCATCTATTCAGGTGCAGCAGGTCTGCTGAGTTGGCTCAGATCTTAAGTCCTCTACTCTGGGAAGCTAATGGACCTTCATCTGCCTGGATTTAGAAATCAAGTTCTCCTCACAGTACACTATTCAGAGCTTCAAATGTCCCTTGATAGATAAATTAAATGGCCATTGTCCACTATGATCCCACTTGATTTAGGTGATGTTTTGAGGTGATTAATCACAAGGTATTGCTTCACTAACAGTCCTCATTAAGCTTTCATGGTTCTGGACTCCAGTCTCTGCTGTGTTTATTCCTGTCCACATCTCTCCCTTGGACAGCTTGAGCGACCATCATTATCATGCAGAAAGTTAAAGTCCAAGTCACTCAGTCGTGTCCAACTCTTTGCAACCCCATGGACTATACAGTCCATGGAATTCTCCAGGCCAGAATACTGGAGTGGGTACCCTTTCCCTTCTCCAGGGGATCTTCCTAACCGGGGATCAAACCCAGGTCTTCCATATTGCAGGCAGATTCTTTACCAACTGAGCTATCAGGGAAGCAGAAGATCATGCAGAAGGGACCCCAAAATCTAATGCTCCAAATTATTCTCCTCTTACCTCTCAGGCTCAAATTTGTCCACCTGTTTCACTAGAGTAACAGCTGAGAAACAGAGCAGCCTCCTCGACTTACCACTCAAACCCCACTCTGCCCCCTTTCGTGTGTCCAGGCATTGTGCTCAGGTGGACAGTCCAGATGCAGGAGTCCTAGACCACGATGCCAGCCTCTTGCCCCATCATCCCCAGTTTCTGCTCTATGTCTCTGAGAGCATTCACTAAGGTCTTGAGGGTGTTCAAAGAATTCCCACCTCAGTCTGACCACTGCTATCTTGAGTAATGTCAGTCAAACTAGCAAGCTCTACGCACCCAGGACCATCAAGAGAACCTTTGCCACACACCTTTGCTCTGCCATTGCTATGCCAAGCTCATTTAATCTTGCAATACTGTCAAAAGGGCTGATATTCAGCTGGTTGGCATGAGTTGGTCCTAACAAGTGATTTACAATCCTCATCCACCACCACTGGTCTGTGCCTGTGCCACACCGGTTGGGAATGTACTAAACACAGCCTGGAGATAGCACGCCCAGTTTATCAATGAGGAGACTGAAGCTCTGAGCTTCACAGGAAGAGGGGTAGTAGACCATGGTAGAGGTGTGGGGGGCCCTAGAGCTGCAGGGGTGCAGCTTCCTGCTCACGGTTAAGACAGCAGCTCTTTGGCAGTGCAGTTCTATAATATGGTCTGGAGGGTTGTTCCTGGAAGCCCAAGCTATAGGCCATTTCTTCAAACTCTCCTAATTCTATAAAATATCCCCCTTAATAAATGCCTTGTGTAATACCTAAATGTCAGAACTAAAACTACAGAATTCTTAAAAAGAGAACCTAGGCATAACTCTTCGTGACCATGATGGTTCCTTAGTACCAAAACAGTGCCAAAAAGCACAAGCAAAAAAGAAACAAATAGATAAACTAGACACCACTGGGTCATCAATAATCAGAGCTTTAGTGACCTTGATAAGAGCAGTTGGGAGGAAAGGGACAGAAGAAAGGTAAAAAGACGTGTACATGGAAATAGCAATGGGCATAGATATACTGTAACAGATAAGGCAGGGGATGCGTCAGCAAGACCTGGAAAAAGAAAAGATCTTTCCCTGTGGTACAAGAAAGAATGAAACATCAAATATGGCACAGGTATGTGTATGTGGGCATGTGCAGGCTCAGTTGTGTCCAACTCTTTGCGACCCTGTGGACTGTAGCCCACCAGGCTCCTCTGTCTATGGGATTTTCCAGGCAAGAATACTGGAACAGGTCGCCATTTGCTTCTCCAGGGGATCTTCCTGACCCAGGGATCAAACTCATGTCTCCTGCAATGGCAGGCAGATTCTTTACCACTGTGCCACCTGGGAAGCCCCAATGGCACAGGTAGCTATTAACAAAAATGCTTTTTATTTTGAATTTTATTCTGAATTTAATTGTGCAACCTCGCCATCGAAAGGAAAGTGGCTCAGTAATTAAACCCCCAGCCTGTTTACATACATATATATGTCTGTCTATGCACAGAAATAACAAAGTACACAAAAAATATTTACAGTGTTTCTTCCTGATTGAGGGATAATGGACAATTTTAATTTTCTTCTTTATATTTTTAAATCAGAAAAAAAATTTTAAGAAAATAAATTCAAAGAGTTGTTCAAATTTTGTAATACACAACAAGAATAGAAAAAGGTTAGTGTTTCCTCTCTTATCATCTTCCCTCACTTGCCACCCTGCCCAGGTCCTTCCTTTGCCGAAAATTCACAGTAGGCCAAACCTCCAGAGGTTAAGTAGTTTCTACAGACTTGGTTCTGCTTAAATCAGGAAAAGAAACCCTCAGACACAAAGTAAGAAGGTGTCATTGCACACTTCTCCAGGGGAGGTAAGACAGTGCCAGGGTTAAGAGCAAACCAAGAAATTCTGATCAAGCACTACTCCTTATCTGTGAGTGACCTAGAGCACATGTGAAATCTTCTTAGCTGTGTTTCCTTGGATGAAATGGGCTAATTCTATAAAAGTATTCTGAGATAAAATGAGCTAATGCTCATAGTTGGGTTATGAGTTTGACAACTTTCAAAGGGCAGCAAAACCTCTGAAAGTTAAGAGTTTCTATGCACAGTGACAGAGTACCAGAACTTAAAGAGTTTTAACAACATCCTGTGCTGACTTTACCTGAACTACAGAAGACTCATCAAGCCTGTCACATGTTACTCCCTGCCTGCTCTCTCCCTAACGTCCATATCCCTTTAATTATCCAATGTGATAGCAGATTCGATGATCAACATCTGGAATGAGGCTAGGGGGCTGAAATCACAGACTCTAGGATGACTCGAGATTTTAAACCTCACTGTTCAAACTACTCAAATTTTAAAAATTCAAGCAATCCAGAGAAACAAAAAAGAAAAAAAACTTTTTAAATATGTATTAGCAAATGCACTCAGCAAACCATAGCCTGGAGACCTGGAAAACCCAGGCCAAATGAGGCAGGGACTCCCCACCAAATGACAGTTCAGGGGAGACTAAAGCATGGAAAGAAGGCATCCCAGGGAGGAGCAAGTTCAACTCCTTCATTTCACAGAAAGATCTGGGGTGTCTCCATCCAGCTACACATGGCTTCTCTTTCACTGTCAACCCACGTGGACGAGCAGCACTGCTGTTAGCCGGTGGTCAGACCTCAACCATGCAGGAAGCCTCTCTGTACAGGAAGCCTCCCGCCAGGGTCACTCTGGCTCCTCTGACTCCCGACAGTGGGAAGTTTCCTAAGTTTATCAACAGCAGCAAACGTGGAAGGGAGAGAATCCAACAGCAAGCCCCCTAGATTTTCATGAACCAAGCTCATCAACTGAAATGCAGAGAACAATTCCTACAGAAAGTTTCAAGGATAGAAGAGAAACTAGGGCTTCCGTGCCACAAACTTCTTCAGAACAACTCTGTTCTTTATTCAAGGGCCTCCACTGGGCAGCTCCACACTACTCATCTTATTCCAAAGGACTCTCTTCCTGAATAAATGACTACTGGAATCTCCCAGACACTTAGCCCATTCTCCCTTTTCCTCTGAAGTGCCTCTGTCCTATCCATTTCCACCTGTCAAAATCTCATTTATCCTTGAAAACCCAGTTCAAACCACTGCTCTCCATGGATTTATCCCTGATAACTGTGACAAGAAGCAGTGACTTTCTTTTGAAATTCAAACAGAACCACTAGTTAAACATCTCCCATAGTCATCTAATGAAGAAAACATGACACAATTGGCACGATTCTTAAATACTGAAGGCCCTGAAGAGTAGGAGCTGTTTTTGTGTTAATGTCCTTCCTCAGTACCAGGCAGTGAATGGGGCTTCATGATGAACAAATGAATGAATGAACAAACAGAAGAAAGAAAAATCAGACCTTCATGTTCCATCTCCTCAGCTCAAGAGATAATCAACCCCATCAAATGAGATAGATACCTCTTAAAAAAAAAAAAATTATTTATTTATTTTTGGCTATGTTGGGTCTTCACTGCAACACGTGGGCTTTCTTTAGTTGTGGAGAGCAGGGGCCACTCTAGTTGTGGTGCTCAGGTTCAGGCTTCTCATTGCAGTTGCTTCTCTTGTTGCAGAGCACAGGGTCTAAGGTGCACAGGCTTCAGCAGTGCGGCTTGTGGGCTCAGTAGTTGTGGCGCACGGGCTTAGTTGCTCTGCAGCATGTAGGATCTTCCCAGACCAGGGATTGAACCTGTGTCACCTGCATTGGCAGACAAATTCTCAACCACTGGACTACCAGGGAAGTCCTATAACTTTTGCCTTGTTTTGTGTTTGTGCCTGTGCTCAGTCATGTCCAACTGTTTGTAACCTCATGGACTCTAGCCCAACACGCTCCTATGTCCATGGAATTTTCCAGGCAAGAATACTGGAGTGGATTGCCATTTCCTTCTCCAGGGGACCTTCCTGACCCAGAGATTGAACCCACATCTCGCATCTCCTGCGTTGGCAGGCAGATTCCTTACCACTGTGCCACTGGGAAGCCCAACTCTCCTCTCAATGACAATTTAAATCTAGGAGCACCTCAGACAATATACTGATGGATTAGAGAGATGATCATCAAAAATGTGAAGCATGTTTGTCATCAATACTATTAATAAGTACAACTGATTTTATTACTTGTTTTTCCCCTTACTTTTCAATAATGAAATAAACCCCAGTCCCAGCAAATCACAAATCTCTATTCTTAAAGTACACTTGGATTTTACTAATTTACTTTGCTTATACATAATTCAAAGGGGGGTTTTATTTCAGTGCTTTATTTACGGCTTCTAGTCATTACTCTTTCTGGAAAAGGTCCTTCATGTATATTAGGTGTAAAAGCTCCACTAGAAGTTTTTGGGGTCTGTGTTTTTAACTTCATTTTCTTAAGCCTGTAAAGTAGAAGAATGAGTTCGGGTGTTTCATGGTGGCACTCAATTTCTAGGACTGTTCGAACCCTAGTGAGGACTGGTGGCAGGATGAGGAATGAGATGTTGAAATACCAGAATATGGGCTTATGGTTTCTCGGAAAAGGTCTTGCTTGAGCCAAAGTCTCTAACTGCAGAGAAAAATACCTTATTCAGAGTCAAATGGGCACCTTCTCTGAAGTACCAGGAACTATACTCCCCAGTGCCTGCATAAGCATGGTTTAAAATGAAAGAAATCCATCTTACCCCAGCACTGTGATAGAGGGCACTCTCTATACTGTGGGGAAACTTCAACAAAAATCTCAGAGACTTAAGAGATAAACGCTATCTCTTGAAACCTCCTAGCAGGGCCAACAAAACAGCTGCCCTGTGCATCTCAGCTCCCTAGGCTGCCCCCTATCAAGTGGGGTGTAACTAGTGTGTTGCCTGAGTTTCCTGCACCTCTGTGGGAGCAGAGATAACCTATAAGATGCTGAGATAAAATCTGATTTTAAAAACAGTACTTAATTGCATGCCTGGGGCACTGGGAAGGGTTTATAGACAGAGGGGACAAGGATAAAAAGGCAGATGGTCAGACTTACTGTCTACCAGGTAGGCTGACTCCTTCAGAAGAGCTTTCTAAGCTGCCAGGAGACCTGACAATGCTGCAGGTCCTTGCATTCTGCCTTATTCAGCAGTGCCCTGCTGGCCACCGCTATGCTTAGGCCTTTATCTCCCACTTTCCTGACCTGAGTACAGACCTAACCTTGACAGAGATCAGGGAGTTAGACAAAACAATAATCTCAGTCTGTAAGGTCCAGGAACCCAGAATCTCAGGTCCTATGGGCCAATCTGATGCCTAAAGTCCTTGGCACCGTGACCGTTACTCAGTCCTAACCTCCTTTCACAGGGAGGTTGACCCCGGGCCTGCTTTTGCTGCTCAACGATGATCTCTGGCTAGACCACAGCATCAAAGACTAAAAGAGGTGTAGAGACCATTAAGTCCAATAGCAGAGATGAGGAAACTGAGGCTTCCAAAGATCAAGCCCCCACCTCCTGTCCTCTGACTCCTGAAAGGCAGAGTGTGAATGACCTGCCTCTCAGTGGGAGTATGCACCCTCTGGCTTTAATCTGCATGGTCACTGGCTATGAATCAGCCCAAACTTGAATGCATTAAAATGTAATGGTTTTACTATCCTCAAAATAGAAACCCAATTTCTCTGCTGACATTTTCCATCTACTATTCTCCTTGCTGAGCTTTTTCTTAGCATTCTGCTAGCAAAGTCTCTTGCTGAAATAACTCTGCCTCTTATACTCTTGAGGGAAGTATCATAACTGCCTGGGGTGAGCTGATTAGTATTAGCCAAAATCTGAGGCTCTTCTAGAACTGGTTCTTTAAAAGGCAGGGAGGAGGGGAATCTGGTATTATCCCAAGGATTTGTTAGGAACAAGTGCGCAAGACAGAAGGAATGACAAAATGGCATTTCTGTTTACAAACCCTTTGAACACTGTAAGACCCAGCCAGTCCTCCCAGTGATGTCTGTCTCGATCTGCCTGATGACTGAGCCTTTATATTATTTAATCAATTCAAGAAATATAAACTAGCTTCATTTCATCAGTACTTAAAATGTTATGATTAGGGCATCCAGCAGTGAATGGTTGCATTTGTGTTGTATAAAGCGGAACATATATTTTAATTGTGATTAATTCTCTCAAACTGGTCAACTAATGTCTCTAAGTATTACTGTGAGCAAACAGACACGAAGGATGTAAAAAAAGAACTCATCAAACATAGAAGGCTATACCATCTTCGACTGATTTCAAGACTCACATTTTCACATTTAACATCTCTCAATCTATGACAGTGCTTTTTCTTAGTAATACACAGAATAATGATATATTTTACAATAGATGACATCTTAGATTCAATAAAACACTGAACAGCATATTGCTAAGAAGAAATTACTGGGTAACTTATGATTTTGGAAAAAATAGAATGTAGCCATTTCCTTATTCTAACATTTGCATGTGGAAAATAAGAGTATACATAATGTGTATGAAGTAATGAAAACTGCAAAGGTTATGCTTTCTTTGTTCCAATCCACTGAGGCCCACATTATATTTAAAAGACCAGATGCTCACAGACTTCTATCATATCTCACATGGTTTACCCTATTAGAGAAACACACCGATTTGGTGACCAGTAAGTAACTTTGTCAATGACAGTTTTATTGAGAGAAAAGTAAAATATCAAAATTAACCTATATACATAAGAATATACAAAAAAGTGAGAACTTCCATTATAGGATTAGTAGACTCAGTCCAGTTGCTTTCTCTTTTCTCCTTATTAAAACAAACAAACCCAAAAAAATCTGGTACATTTTGAACACTAACAATGACAGTCTGCCCTGTTAATAGCACTTCCTATGAATAACAGGCTTAAGCCTCCCAAAGCTGATAAAGTTCATCCTGGGAATCTGAAAGATGGAAGCCAAGTTGTTTCAGGTTGTGCAGTGTTAACTGAAGCATAATAAAGACAATTTATTGTTGGTTTAGAGATGAGCAACAGATAGTTTCTGGTTTTACTAACAGATTCGATGGGAAACTTAAAGAATGGGGTTTTGAATCTGATAAAAACTGCTAGAGGGGGACTGAATTTATTTTGTAAATATGATTTGGCATTAATAATGAGAACTTTCATTTATTAAGCCATTTCTATTGCCAACATTTCACCCCATCTTATTTCTGTTAAGCTTTCTAAAATAAACTATCCACTTTTACATGAGCAAATCATCTGAGGGGCAAGTTCTGCCCCAAGATCTCACTGCTGCTGGCTGAGAGCCAGGACTCGCATCAAGCCTACCACCTTGAAGACTCATTCTCAGTCTTAACCTGGGCCTGGAGCTACCAGATGGTGGTCAGGTACCTCTGAGGCTTCTAACTGTGACTTTGTTCTTTAACAAGTGGTCTGTGAGTCAGAAGGAGCAGTTCCCACAGACTGGGTCAGAGATTTGACACTATGACACTGTACTCTTCACCAATGGGTCTGTGTGTGTGGGCAGACACCTGAGCTTACAGGCACTCAGAAGAGGTGAGCCAGTGGTCCTGCCGATACGCTGTGAGTGTAGACCAGGTAAGTGCTTGAAGGGAGGGCTTGGGAGTGAAGGGCTGCTCTCAGGGCAGTGTGCCTATGTCTCTCCCTCCCCACTTAAAGGGATATGCTCCCTCTCCACTCTGGAACTCACTCTCAGAAGTTGGAGGAAATGTCTCTTCTTTGCAACGCAGTCATAAATCTTGGCAACTGGAGACCTGAACTTAAGCTCCAAAACTCCCTCTGGATTTGTCCTAAGAGGCCTTATGGTGCTTGTCAGACAGCTCTCCTGCAGCCCTAATGGCACAACAAAGGGTCCTGAGGTGGGTACACATGCCAGACCACACTGGGACTCCCCAGAGTTAGGGCAGAATCAGAGTGCCCAGACTGGAGTTCAACCCAAAGAGTTTCCTGAGTGTCAGTGGGTCTCATTCAGTAGGTGTATCCTGCTTAGACATAATTTGGTGTATTCTAAGAACTTTCACAATTCAGCATAGATGCAACTTTTAAAAATTACTTTTGTTAAAAAAAAAAAGTCATCTCATTAACATAGCAAAGATACCCTTATGGCTCTCAATACCTAAAAAACTCCAAAGGTTTAAGAGCTATGTGCTATGGAACTTCCCTATAAAGTGGCTAGGACTCCATGTTCCCAACATAGGGGCCCCAGTTTGATCCCTGGTCAGGGAACTAGATCCACATGCCCCAACTAAAGGATCCTGTGTGACACAACTAAGACCCAGCACAACCAAATAGATAATTCTCTTTTTTATAGACCTGTGTGCTGGATGAAGACCAAACAAATGTTTCTTATTATAAATCACCGTATCACACCATCTAAAACATGCCTTTGGAAAGCTTATTTTAGCTATCTGAGGACCTGATATTGACAGACTCAGTGTGAACTAATAATGTACAAAAGAGAAAAGGGAGTCAGTGAGAAGGGCAGTCAGTGCCACCCGGTGAGAGACTGAATATACAAAGAGACAATTACCAAACCGGGTATAAAAACAGAACTCTGACCCACAACTTGCAGCAATTTGCCCAGGAAACCAACCCTCTCATACTGTATACAATAATCAGCCCAAGAAGTCTCCTTGCAGGAGATTGGATTGCTATCTCTAATAATAATTCAAAAAGCCAAACAATAACTTTTATAATAACTGGCTCAAAGTGACAAGGACTTGACTAACAACTGATAGCTTCTCTAATTTGTATCCTCACTTCCAATTTAGGACCAGTCAGAGAAAGCCAAATATATACACCATAAAATACCCTGTTTCAGGCATCTAGTTAGACCTCCTACGGCTTCCTCATGCAAACAGCTTCCAATCAGAGCACATCCAAGGCCTTCCCTTTCTTCCACTATAAAGCTATCCCACTTTTCTACTTGTCTTTGAGTCTCCACTAAAATGCAAGTGACAGTGCTTGATCCCCTTGCTATATCAAAGATCTGAGTTAACAGCCTTTACTTGTTCTTTTTATCTATATATATAGTATTTTTTAATGTGAAAGTGGTATGTGCTCATTGCAAAAACACTTAGACAGTAAAGAAAATTAGTATCACACATATTTTCATCTTCAGAGACAAGTTCCAATAACTTTTTGTAGCATTTCTTCCAGCAACCTACCCATTTAAACACAAGTGAATGCCAGATTCTTGTCTCTTACTCAACTGTGAGTTTGGCTGGATCTTATGGAAGATCAAGGGCCTTATATTTAATTCCAAATGCAAATTTCTTTGCTTAAATATTCTGGAATATAATAACCACCTGGCATGTTGACTTTTCATTGTGATAGTACCAATTTAAATATAACATGTAGGTGATAAGCTACATTCTGAAACATAACTAAAATGACACTGTTAATCTTATTTTTTGTTGTTGTTGTTCAGTTGCTCACTTGTGTTCAACTCTTTGTGACCCTGTGGATCTAATTTGTATGAGTGCACAAATTCAGGCTCTACATTTTTGTTCCATTCTTCTAGGCTTAAAAACATAGGAATGAGATTCTAAAGTGGATTGATAGAGAGAGCTTTTTACTAAAGGCTGCCGCTTCAGAAAAAACAGAATGTCTTATATAATAAACATTCTGGCACTGTGAATAATCCTTCACCTATGTGTTCACTCTATGTGTTTGCACTCCCAAAGAGGCTGGAGGTGATTACTCAATTAAACATTAAATCTGATGAGGATTCTGTATTAAGAGATCATCCTCTTTGCCTTTTTATTGATCTGTACACTTTTAATACCAACTCTGACTCTACATGTCTGTTACACATCAGGGTTAAAGAAAATATTCAAGTAGAAAAGATTTAGACTTGAAAAGAAGCATGAATGTGTTAGCCCAGGAAGGAAAATCGCTGAGTAGGAATGCTCTGGGTGCAGCTGACTCTGTTTTTGATGTAACAAAAGCTAGTGAAAGGCTTCAGAGCAAAGATGATTTCTAAAGCATGCAGATGAACTACCTGAAAAGCAACAAGAAAAGAGGAAACTGTTCCTAAGAAGAGAATTAGGGTACCCAGAAGAAAATGCCAAATTCTCAACAAAGCTGTAATAGCCACATGATTGTATTTCTCTTTAAGTCATACACACCTAATAGGCACAGTCTGCTGCTTCACTTCATGACACTTTGAAGATGCAGGCTGCAGTCTGCCCAGCACCATTCCAGTCACTGAGCTGCCTCTGTCTTATTCCAGGTAGTTCTGATGGGACTACCAATACCAATTCATCCACCACTCCCTGCCAAAGGAGTGGGCATATGACCCAGTCTGGTTAACCGAGGTTCTCCTTAGCTCTGTCTAAGGTCATTGGTTGAAAAGACAGGCATGTGGCCCAAGTCAAGTCAATGAAAGTGTCTCCAAAGGATTGGTCTGTGACTGCTGAGAGTGCATCTTTGTTTCTATCTCTGAGCTCATGAGCTTAAACGTCCATATTAGCTTAGAGCTTCTGATAGCTATTCTGTGGCTGAATGGAGAACAAAGTAAACAGAGCTAAGTAGAGGGAATGGGCAGAAAATGGGAAGAAATAAGAAGAAGGAAGAGAATTTACAGTGAAGCCACTATGGCAATTTGAACACTTGGATTCAAATGATCCAAGCCAGCACTAGCTCAGCCTGGTTCCCCAGTTACACAAGTTAATAAATGCTCTTTTGTGCTTCAGCTAGTTTGATGCAGGTTTCTGTAACTTAGACGAAGACCTAGAAAGGCTTCTGACTCCAACTGACTCCAACTCTGTAACTGCAGAGAAACTATAATAAGTCCCAGAGAGGTGTTGCCCAGATTGGACAGTAAGGTGAGGGAAGGTCCTCATTCTCCACTGTGTGTCAATGAACTACCATCATACTGAAAATAACCACAGAATCACAAAACTAGAGATTCCTTTTCTACACTTCAGACATGCAATCTGCTGGCCTCCCCATGAGCACTGTGAACAGTAAGAGCCTTTGTCATAGCAATGTAGTTTCTGGACTCCAAAAGGACCCTGAACTCTCAAAATGTCTCCCATTTAAGTCTACCACAGTGTTTTATTTTCCCTTCCTGTTTCTTTTTCCTCCTGAAAGGAAAAAAAAAAAAAAAAGATGGAATTTAGTTTTAGTACTGTCTCAAAAATCCTAAGGGCAGGAGGGATAAGTGGGCCTTACAAATATCTATACAGCAGCTGAAAAGTGAGAAATCTACACTACCCTGGGTCTCTTGGGAGCTACATGACTTAACTTTTATTTGTTGTTTTCTTCTATCTGTTTACAGGTCTTCTCATGTTTATACTCATGCCCTCCTTAGCACCAGGGTTACCCAACTTGTAGGTTCAAGCAACCCACTGCAACTACTTCAGACATTTAGATCAAATGTTCTCAGATTATTTTTGTCTCAGAATCACTTTACACTCTTAAAGTGAAGTGAAAGTCCCTCAGTCGTGTCCGACTCTTTGCGACCCTATGGGCTATGCAGTCCATGGAATTCTCCAGGCCAGAATACTGGAGTGGGTAGCCTTTCCCTTCTCCAGGGGATCTTCCCAACCCAGAGATCGAACCCAGGTCCCCCACATTGCAGGTGGATTCTTTACCAGCTGAGCCACCAGGGAAGCCCAAGAATACTGCTGTGGGAAGCCTATTCCCTTCTCCAGCGAATCTTCCTGACCCAGGAATCGAACTGGGGTCTCTTGTGTTGCAGGCGGATTCTTTACCAACTGAGCTACTAAGGAAGCCCTTACACTCTTAAAAATTACTGACAAATCCAAAGACTTTTTGCTTGCATGGCTTGTATCTATTATTATTTACCATGTTCAAAGTTAAAACAGAAAAAGTTTAAACACTTATTTGTTAATTTATTTCAAGGTAATGATAATAAATCAATTACATGTTAATCTAAATTTTTTTATAAAAAACATATTTTTAATAACAAACAAAAAATAGCTTAAAGTGTAGAACTGTTTTGAATCTTTGCAAATCTCTTTAATATATGGCTTCTAGAGAATGGATGGGATTTCTGCTTCCAAAATAGATGGGAATAACAGCAATCAGATTTACCATCCTGCATGAATCATCTAAGAAACAGGAAAAAATATATAGTGGCAGATCAGATGTGAAGAAAGAAAAGATCAGTAAACTTGCTATCGTGATTGAAACCATACAAAATGAAACACAGAGACAAAAAGCTGAAAAAAAGTTAACAGAACACCAGTGATACTTGGGAAAACTCTAAGTAGCCTAATATACATGTATTTGGAATCCCTAAAGCAGATGAGGGGCAGAAAACAATTTAAGAAATAATGGTCAAGATTTTATTGAAATCAAATCTGATAAAATTAATAAGCCCATTAGACCTAAGAATCTTAATCAGTACCAAGAACAGGAAACACAAACAAAGCCACACCAAGTCACTTCATAAACAAACTGCTTAAAACTAGCTGTCTGAAAACAAAGGCAAAGTAAAGACTGTTTCAAACATACAAAAGCTAAAGCAATCTGTCACCAGCAGATCTACACTAAAATAAATACTAAAGGAAATCCTTCAAGGGATAGGAAATCCAGATTTACACAAAGGGATAAAACAGATCAGAACTGGTAATTGTGTCAATAAATATAAATATTTCTTTATATTGTTTAAATACCTTTAAAAGCCAATTATTCAAAGTAAAAAAAAAACTACAATGTACTGTGGAATTTATAACATATGGAAACAAAATGTATGATACAACACGAATTTTGAGAGGGAAGAAATGAAAGTATATTATTATAGAATTCTACTATATGTGAAGTAATATAACATCAATTGAAAGTAGAATATGGTAAGTTTAAGATGTATATTACAAACCCTAAGGCAACCACTGAAACAAAATAAATAGCTATAAGCCAACAAAAATGATAAAAAGTATCACAAAAATGCTCAACCCAAAAGTAGGCAGAAAAAAACATAAAATAAGAAATTGATGGAATAGAAAACAAATGTCAACATGGTAGACTTAAATCCAACCATTTCAATAATAACATTTTATGTAGATGGTCTAAACTTCCCAATTAAAAGACAGAGACAGGGCTTCTCTGGTGGCTCAGTGGTAAAAGAATCCACCTGCCAATGCAGCAGACACAGGTTTGATCCCAGATCTGGAAAGATCCCACTTGCTGCGGAGCAACTAAGCCTGTGCACCACAACTATTGAGCCTGTGCTCTGGAGTCTGGGAACCAGAACTTCTGAGCCCCGCCACTGCAACTACTGAAGCCCACACACCCTAGGATCTGTGCTCAGCAACAAGAAGCCACAATGAGAAGCTTGCACAACACGAACTAGAGAGAGGCCCCTGCTCACCACAACTAGAAAAAAGCCCATGCAGCAACAAATACCCAACACAGTCAAAACTAAATAATAAATTAAAAATTTTTAAAAAGAGAGATTAGGAGACTGGATAATAAAGCAAGACCTAAATACATCCCGGATGCAAAAAAACCTCACTTTAAAAATGAAAATACAAGTTGGCTGAAAATAAAAGGATGTG
This sequence comes from Okapia johnstoni, assembly GCA_024291935.2. Taxonomy (NCBI): domain Eukaryota; kingdom Metazoa; phylum Chordata; class Mammalia; order Artiodactyla; family Giraffidae; genus Okapia; species Okapia johnstoni. Next base: position 70,122,045 of record CM044312.1, on the reverse strand, counting down.
ATAATATATGCCATGCTAATATTAACCAAAAGAAAGCCAAAGTGGCTATATATTAATGTCAGAGTAAATTTCAGAGCAGAAAATATTAATAGGGATAAAAAGGGTCATTTCATAATGATAAAGGGATCAACTTATACTGACAGAAATAAAAAGAGAACTGTTATTCTATTGAATAACAATTATATTTGGAAGACCTCCCTAGCTGTCCAGTGGCTAAGACTCTGTGCTAGCAATGAAGAGGACCTGAGGTCAATCTCTGGTCAGAGAACTAGATCCCACATGCTGCACCTAAGAGTCTGAATGCCACAACTAAAGATCCTGCATGCTATGATGAAGGCACAGCCGAACAAACCAATATTAAAAAAAAAAAAAAAAATTACATTTGGAGATTTCAACACCCCTACGTCAATCACTGATAGAGAAAGTAGAGAATTTGTAAGTAAACAGAAAACTTGAACAACACTATCAACCAATTTGACCTAATATTTATCACACACTCTAGGCTCAGCTGGTAAAGAATCTGTCTGCAATGTGGGAGACCTGGGTTTGATCCCTGGGTTGGGAAGATCCCCTGGAGAAGGGAAAGGCTACCCACTCCAGTATTCTGGCCTGGAGAATTCCATGGACTGTACAGTCCGTGGGGTCGCAAAGAGTTGGACACGACTGAGCGACTTTCACTTTTCACTACTAAACAATAGCAGAAAACACGTTCAAGTATACATAGATTATTTAAACGTAACGTCACTGGGTGGAATCTGAAACCATATTTTACATATTTCATGCTGCTACATTAAAATACATTGATCCATACTACACTTGGATGGATCTTTCACTCATTCGTGAAAGATCCATCATCCTGCAGATCCCTGAAAGAGTCTTGGTAATCTCCAAAATGCCCTGAACTACACTTTTCAATGGCAGATCTAGATTATTCAACTTTTTATCAACTGAGATGGAGGCAACTCCTGGGGCCTCAGTTCAGTTCAGTCGCTCAGTCGTGTCCGACTCTTTGCGACCCCATGAATCGCAGCACGCCAGGCCTCCCTGTCCATCACCAACTCCCGGAGTCTACCCAAACCCATGTCCATTGAGTTGGTGATGCCATCCAACCATCTCATCCTCTGTCGTTCCCTTCTCCTCCTGCCCCCAATCCCACCCAGCATCAGGGTCTTTTCCAATGAGTCAACTCTTCGCATGAGGTAGCCAAAGTATTGGAGTTTCAGCTTCAACATCAGTCCTTCCAATGAACACCCAGGAGTGATCTCCTTTAGGATGGACTGAATGTATCTCCTTGAAGTCCAAGGGACTCTCAAGAGTCTTCTCCAACACCACAGTTCAAAAGCATCAATTCTGCGGTACTCAGTTTTCTTCACTGTCCAACTCTCACATCCATACATGACCACTAGAAAAACCATAGCCCTGACTAGATGGACCTTTGTTGGCAAAGTAATGTCTCTGCTTTCAAACATGCTATCTAGGTTGGCCATAACTTTCCTTCCAAGGAGTAAGCGTCTTTTAATTTCATGGCTGCAATCACCATCTGCAGTGATTTTGGAGCCCCCCAAAATAAAGTCTCACACTGTTTCCACTGTTTCCCCATCTGTTTCCCATGAAGTGATGGGACCAGATGCCATGATCTTAGTTTTCTGAACGTTGAGCTTTAAGCCAACTTTTTCACTCTCCTCTTTCACTTTCATCAACAGGCTCTTTAGCTCTTCTTCACTTTCTGCCATAGGGTGGTGTCATCCGCATATCTGAGGTTATTGATATTTCTCCCGGCAATCTTGATTGCAGCTTGTGTTTCTTCCAACCCAGCGCTTCTCACGATGTACTCTGCATATAAGTTAAATAAGCAGGGTGACAATATATAGCCTTGACGTACTCCTTTTCCTATTTGGGACCAGTCTGTTGTTCCATGTCCAGTTCTAACGGTTGCTTCCCGACCTGCATACAGGTTTCTCAAGAGACAGGTCAGATGGTCTGGTATTCCCATCTCTTTCAGAATTTTCCACAGTTTATTGTGATCCACACAGTCAAAGGCTTTGGGCCTAGATGACCCTAAAGAATCTGTGACAAAGGAAGGAAGGTAATCCTCATGCTGATTTAAAGACTAGAGTGAGTAGTTTGGATCAGTTCAATGTCTGCAACAAATTACTATGCTTTCCTCTTTAAATATCATCTTGAAACAAAGTACCTAAAAGACCTGCTGTACCTCTGCACCACAGATGAGCACTCTGGGAAGCAGAGATGGGCTAACCATCACCGACAACACTCAGCTGACATATTCTGTCTGAACATATCAACAATCTTTAAGTCCTGAGGCAGAACAATATTACTCACAGGTGCTGTCAGCAGCTAACAAGGATCAACAGGGTCTCCAGGTATAAGAAGCGCCAGGAAACTAATAAATAAAAAAGAGAAAACAGTGGTACATTATTTAGGGCACAAAATTTTCAGTTGTCAACATAGCAAACATATTTCTTCTAGCCTCTGAAATCATGAATCCACTGGCAATGTCTTCAACACTGTCTAAATGTTTCTGATAATGAAGACCAACATTTTAATAATCACAATTCTGGTTCCCCAAGAGTAACTGGTATCAGCGGGCAGAGCTAAAAAATCCTCTTCTCAGAATCTCTGGGAGTGGAACAAATACATCAGTTTTCTTAAGGTTCCATGTCATTCTAATAATCAGCCAGGCTTGAGACGCTCATGAAGACACCACACTTTTAAGTAAAACTTATGGTCTCCCTCTGCTCCTCCTTCTTTATCTTCCCCTCAGTGAGAAGGTTATGTTCAAAGATCTACATTAGGTGTTTGGGAAGATATATAAGCAAGACTTTGTTTCTTATAACCTACACATACAAAGATGTTACATTCTATTATGGTGGCAGAATCATGTGCCTACTTAATCTTTTAATAAGATGCTTAAAGAGGACAGAAAAAGTAAGCTGTAAACAGAAGGGCAAACTAAACAAAGAGTGAAGTGCAGAGGATCCATCGCTTTCTGCCAAGGTGGCATTCAGAGTTTAGTTGGGACTGGAGCATGGAGGGAAGGAGAAAATGGAAATCAGTCAAGGATCCCATCTCGCAATTATGGGATTCACCTATTCAGAATAAGACAAGTCCATAGAAAATAAGAGTTTGCCACCGTGAGCTACATTTTAGGTATGGTGGAAGATCAATGGAGTAAGAAAGTTCTGTTTCCAGACTTTTAAAATAAGGGCCTACTGATGAGATGTGATCTGATTAACTCTTTGGTCAGAGAGTAACACGGCTGAATCAAGACAGACTGATTTCAAAAAAATCTGTAAAACTTAAAACTGAAGAAAATCTTGTCTTAACACCAAGGCTCTGTTTAAAAGTGTGAATGCTTAATCCCACAACCCAAAAACAAATGCAAGTTCACTTGGGAGTAGTGAAAAGCTTACTTCGCTCATGAAATGGGCCATGGTAAGAAAGAAAAGGGTTCCAAATTACCTGTCCCATGAAGAACAGGTTCCCTTATATTAAAACAATTGGTTAAAACACACTTCTGTTAGAATAGTGGAACTGCTGAATTTCTCCACAAGAAAACCTTTAATTTCTTTTTAGAAACTAGATGCTTTTAAGTATTTATATTAGGAAATTATAACCACAGTCTACTCTCTGAGAATAAAATATTCTTAATTCTATTGCTTATTAGCAGTAGAGAGAGAAAATGTAAAGAAAAAAGTCTCAGAATGGTCAAGTTCAATGGGAACAGACCAAGTTATTTTAATTCTGTCCCATCTTTATTCAGATAGAGAGTAAATGGCTACTATAGGTCACCAAGGAAATCAGCCTAAAAGGAAAGATAAAAATCTAGGTTCCTGATACTCAGAGCAAGACCGTCCTCCTATGCCACATCTCCTGCATATTCAACTGAGATGAAAAAATCATCCACTGCAGATGAGAAAATATGATTTTCAGGATCATTTGCTGAATGACAGTGTACTCTACATGGTATCATTCTACACTGATAAGAGGAGGATTCAATGCACCAATTAAACCAGTTCCTATTTCCAAGCAGGTGAACCTCATAACTGCCTGAAGTGTCTCCAGAGTTGGGGTAGCCCCAGCTTCTACTAACATTCAGTGCTGAATAAGACACTTTTTTGTTTCATACTTTGTGTGTGTATGACAAGCTAAAGTCTCACAATACAATCCAAGGTACTACCTGTTGCCTTAAATTCTGAGGTCAATGAAGAGCAGCTGATTAGGGACTTCACTGTAAGCCATCACATGCCCAAAGACAAATGTGATCCTCCATTTTTTTTTTTTTCCATTTCTGTATTGAGTAATCCAAGTACTTTCTCCCAAAGCCTGACTTTTCATCTCTTTAACAATTAGACTTTTTTTGAGCTCAAGTCCCTCCCCTCCAAGGGATCTTTGGGACTTCTGAACAGAAAAGAGTAGTTCTCAAGGCTCACAGGAAGACAACTCAACCAGGCTTTGGCTCGGAAGTCTCGTGGATTCAGGGCATCTAGTGGAAAATGAGGGGGTGCAGGTTACTGGAAGGGGAGCACATCCCCAAGACAGGCTGCAGATGTGCAATGGCCCACAGTTGTGGGGCATCTGTGGGAGGAGATGGGCACTGATAGCGGAAACCCTGAGGCAGAGATGAGGACCTTGAGGCTTAGCCTGGGGTCGGGGTCGGGGAGGACCTCTGTGGGGAGCCTCTCTGAGCTGGCTAGAGCATACATGCCCAATAGACACAGGACACACTGGCCAGACAGGAGCATCAGAATGGAGGAATAGCTACCACCAGAGAATAAGGACCGGGCCAGTTCTGTATTTTCCAAGTACTAGGTGAATGCCCCCTGGGATTTTATGGCACTGTAGGGAAGAGAGGCTCTTCCAAACATAACGTACTGTATTCTCAATAATCTTTTCAGTAAGTGCTCAATGCCGGATTTAGTTTGAGGACAAATAAACTGATGTTTTGTTGCACAGGAGGTTGGAGGAGCAGGACCAGGCCCAGTACATGGACATCTTCTAATTTTATACTCACAAGAACCACTTCAGGCTCCAGCAGCAGCAGCAGCTCCACACCTCATTTTACAGGTGAGGCTTAGGGAGTGTAAGGAACTTGCCCAAGGCCATACACACGCTGTAAAGTATCCCAGCTCTGCCTGACTTCAGAACCCATGGTCCTCATCATAGTGCAGATGAGCTGGGGTGCTCTGTAATTAAAAAAAAAAAAAACAGAGAGAGAGAGATGCAATTTTTCAAATATCAATAATTATAAATTGACTCTATCATCCAAACATGGAGAAAGAAACTGAAGTCAATTTAATTTTACAGTACTCTTGGATACAGATTTGTGCCATGTCATTTTTTTTATGACACAAAAATTCTAGCATAGATTTAACATGGACAAAAAATTTAAATTAAAAACCTTAATTCTCAGTCTGAAGCTGTTCACTAAGTACTTAAGTGAAGAATGTGGTCCCTCAGTTTGGTATTTGCCAAGTAACTACAACATGCCAGAACAGAGCTAGGCAGTCCCAATCTTTGAGGATAAAATTCAAATCCCTTAGCTTAACAAAATCATCTGCTAGTGTTACCTTCCAACCCTTGTCTACAAATATCACCTTCTCCAGCCATACTGAACTGCCTGCATCGAACACTTACACTGGCACCTCCACAGCACGTACCCTTCACAAGCTTAAAATATGTACCCCCTAGTCTCCATGGTAAATGAAATGAGGGACTATATTTTAATTTCTATTTCCTTAGTACCTAGTTCAGTGCCTAGCATGTGATGTTCAAATACTATCCATGGGATGGATGGAAGAAAAACAGAATAAAATTGAAATTTTAAAAGCACTTGGTCTGTTTCCCATTTGCTAGACTAGCCTCTTATCCCAATGTCTTTCCCCAGACAGTAGACTCACATTATGAGAATCTTTTAGCACCACTAACCTGAAACAGTAAATTCTGGCTGAGAGCAAGAGTAAGGGTATAAGCAGAAGGCCAGAAAGTTGCCAGGTCAGTCTGCATTTCCAGGCAAAAACAAGCAAATGCATTTGCAAACACTGGGTATATATCCCAAGGGATGCAAATTGGTCACAGCCTTTGGCAACATGTCTATTTTGCTTTAAAGCACACCTCTCACTACAAGATTAGGAAAACCAGAAATTCCCAAATATAAATAATTGATCAAAACTTGTAAGAGAATTTGACAAAGACAACCCCAAATTCTTAAAAGCCAGTCAAAGAGATTGCTAAATAACCGCATTAAGTAAATGATTACATTTGGCACAAGGAGTCAGATTTTGCTTTAAAAGACAAAAAAGAAAGCAAGCTATTAATTTAAATTTTATATCATTGTTGAAAACACAGAATTGAGAAACATCATAAAAAGGAAGGAACAAGCAAAACTTTTAGTCCTGAGACTGTTAACTGTTTTGTAGACACAGGAGACATAAACATGTTGGAAGAGTAGACAGCACTGATAGCCAAGCACTATCCTTAACAAGACAGGAGAAGAAAGATGCAGAGGGAAAGCCAATTAGGGAAGAAACATGGCTTAAGATTATACAGTCAGTCAAATGTATGATGCTTATCCAGGTTGACAGTCATCCTTTGGTTACTTGAGGTGAGGAATTTATCATAAAGATAAATGGGGGCATCTGGCCTCACGGTTCAGGACACAAGATGAAGCTACCACAGTCTGAGACCAGTTCTAATGATTCAATGGCACAGCTGGTCAAGCCATCACTAGGTCTCTCTGCCTCCAACAGCTAAGGCAAGCTTCTGCTAGTTTCTTCTCCCATCTTCACTTTCATCACTGTCTCTCTACTTTAACGCTTTTTAATTCACGGCTTCTTTTGGGACTCTGCTACCCTACCAACTCTTCCTGTTTACACTGTGTCCTGATTCATTCCTGCAGCATTAACAGCAATTCTGACTGGGTCAGCAAGTAACCATTAAGGATGGAAAGCCTGTGCTGGGCAAAACTCTCATGCCTGTTGGTTTCACAGGTTCCTCGAGGCCTGTAAAATGGCTGGCTGCTTTCGGGCCCAGCACCAATCACTGACCTGTTCAGCTATGGCTGAGAGAGAAAAGTGAAGAAAACCAAGCTTGACCAACTTCTTGCTTTGTTCAGATGAGCGTTGAAAGTGTAGCAAGCCCTTACAGGGCCATCTAGTAGACAATGGTCCCATCCAACCTATGACCAATAAATTCAATCTCATACTAAGGATCCAAGCACCTCTCATTGAAATATAAATGATTTATAACATAAAATTGCAAAGGGTAAGACTGAAGATGATGATGTGGGAGAGCAGAGGAGGTATCCTACAGGAGGGCAGTGACAGAATCCTGAGCACTGATAGAGAGTTGGCTTCACAGAGCAATGTCTCCTTCACAGAACTGAAGAAGGGGGAAAAAGACAGAATCCATACATGATTTTTCTCTCTTTGGTAAAGTTAGAGGAATAAAATACCAATAGTTATAAGATGAGAGGGATTAGGAGCTTGAGGATAACAAAGGAGGTTTGGAAAAGCCACTGTAGGCAACATCTAAGTGGACAAAAGATTGATTAAAGAAAAAGCACTGCCAAATACAGGACTCAAAAGTTCTAGTAATACCTTGATAAGCACAATTTGTAGTAAGTGAAGTCAGGTGTTCTCCAGCTAGTCAAAGCACAAATAGTGAGCAGAAACTTAAAGTTAAGAGGTGAGATTAGGTAGAAGACAAAAAGACTCTAGGCTGTTACTAGTGAGGGAATCTACCACATAAATGAAACAGAAATCTAATAATGAAAAGATATGAATGGAATATGCACCTGAGAATTTAGTAAAGTCATTCACAATTGGATATAATACACAGGCTAACAAAAGAATGAGAATAATTCCCTTCCACATTTTAGCGTGCCTACTTATGAAGTAAAGGAATTAGATGTCAACTCTGTAAAAGAACTCTTCATGTATGATAATTTATATGAAGCATGATACTTATGTCTCATATTTGGTAAGGATGCATACATCTTATGTAATGTGAATGCTCTAGCTTGGAACTTTTTGTTTGTTAATTGTCCTAGACCATTACTTATTTGGAGGGGAAAGAGAACCAATCTTTCTGCACATTTAATACATGTCAGTTCCAGTGCTGGTACTTTACATATATTAATCTTACTAATCCCTCTAATAGTCCTGTAAAATAACTGTCAGCAATTTATAGTTGAGAAAACCAAAGTTCACAGAGGTTAAATAATTTGCCCAAGAATGTAAAATAAGTCTGACTCCAAAGTATGTGTTCTCTCCAGCAAGTCCCACTGCAGAGCTGAACAGGGAGCCATCAAATGAATTATCTTTCCTAAAGCCAAAAGCTTCTTAGTTTACATATGACCTCACTACATATATGTATAGACTTATAAATATTTATAAATATTCCAGAATTTTTTCCTATGATTAAGCATTTTGATTAGTTAAGAGGTGCTGTTACAAAATATACCTTCAAAGGGAATAAAGGAGAGTGTGGATTCTATTTGTGGAAACTTAGGCAAGCTTTTCAATCTCTTCTTTGAACTCTTTTTTTTTTAAACCTATCAATAGTAAAATGATGGCTTTGGACTAGGTGGTGTCTAGGTTCTATGTGACTCAAGTCATCATTCAAAATTCATTTATTCAATTGACTGAGATTAGGCACTATTTTATGTGCTGGGAAAACGGCGGTCAATGAAGTTGAAAATCTCATGTAATTTACATGCTCTAAAATTTCTGATCTTAAGACAGTAATTCTCAAGGCGGTGAGGAGTGATAAGTGGAACAAAATTTCAAAATCACTTATGGAATACTTTTTTCAGAGTATGCATTTACCACATCCAAGATCCACGGTTTACTTCCCCGGAAGTAAGCACTGTGGGGAGCCAGAGATATCGATAAGCATTTGTGGTATCTTTCTTATAAGGTTGGTAGAAAAATGGTTGAGAATTAGTGTTCTAAGTGATACAATATAAAGAGATGCAAGTCATATTGCTCTGTCTGCAAGTGTGAAGGGAGACTCATTAAGGGACCCAATTCTAAGCTTAAAGAAAGTTGGGAAGTGCACTTGAATGAAGAGTCCCTGATTAAGGCCTATGAACATTTGTACCAGTCAGAGAACAGAAATATTACAATGCTTACCCATGTTATTGTTGGCCATGATCTCCCTTGTTGAAATCATGTGTAAAATCACTTGGTTAAAAACACAATCCTCCTGATAATGAATTTTAATACCCCAGGCTACAGCCAGTTTTCTGTATTTAAATACAAACAAACAAGCAAACATTAATGATGTCATAGCATTTTGGTGATGAAAAGCCTGTGCGCTAATTCTTCTTTCATGTTCTGAGAATCATAATGCAAAATCTGAAATGTTGGAAAGGTTTTAAAAATGTATTCCCACTCCCCTCAAATCTAACAGTTTATGCTACAGTAAATACAAAATTACCATAGAAATGTGCATGACTTGAAAATTTGAAAAAACAAACAAAAAAAACCCAAACCCATTCCAGGTTTAACACTGTCAGTCATAAAACGTTTTATTTTAAACTTGCCAATCAAACTTTCAAATACGATACATGTGGCAAAGAAACAACAGTTAACACACAACATCTGCCACAATTCTATCTTTGAACTGTCTTTTCTATATCATGTGGTATGTTACAATTTCTTTCAATTTCTTACATTCATTGTATTCTTAAAGGCAGCAATGTCAATTTTTCTGCTTTGAAAACAATTCCATTAATGTTCTGAAATGACTTAAAATGACAACTTTTTCCTCTTAGTATTCTACCGCTGCCATATTAGTGACATAATTCAACATATTATTAATACGATGTTGAGAGGTACACTGTACTTAATAAATCAACTCCCAACTCCAAGTTGAAATGAACTTCAATCAAAAAACAAGCATTTTCCTAAATCAGTTTACTCAGCTACTTTTCTCAAAAATATTTCCATTCTGAAATAATTTTTTTTTTGTGAGATACAATAGTTTCATTTTTATTCCTAACAGAACTCATGCTGTACTTTTTTTCCTCAAAATATATTCAATATATTCTGTGCAAAATGTTAAGTTCTGTATAGGTATGTACCTTATCTTGAAAAAGTTTATAAAATATAATTCCTAAAAACAACCTCAACATTAGACAATAGAGGAAGAATAATAAACATATCAGACAAAGCCTAATTTTTCACAGGAGAAAATAAGTATGTTTTTAAAGCTCCAGTAATACATTCCTTGAAAAAACTCAGAATGCACTTTGGTCATTATTAAACATATTAGAACACAGGCAAATAAAACAAAATGTTTTTGTTTTCTATAGAAAGAAAATATACTACACAATGAGGCTGATTTGAGGCTGATCAAAAGGAATGGTGAGAGCAAAGTGATATTATGATATGGCTCTGTTCTCCACACATTCCTGATCTTAAGATTATGATTTGGGGATTAAAACTGCACCAGTCAAATAAATCATTTACAATTAATTATTTTAAATTCCCTAAAACATGGTAAAAAAAGGTGAGGATATTCAACATGATACAACTTGCACCAAGAAAATTCTAGATTGTTTCAAATAAAGTCTTTTAAAAACTAGACACCCAGTTTTTTAAAAAAAAAGTTTGCTAAAACATTTCATATTTCATGTAACTCCTAAAATTTGATTGTATAAATATAACAACTTAAAATCAAGGCCCAATGTAAGATACCATCATATTTGCCCTATTTACCTAACATGCCAATAGATAAGTTCTCATTTGAACACTTGGCAAATTATTTGGAGGGGAGGGAGGGGGTTACTTTCTAGGTTAAAAGCATCTAAAATAGCCCTTATATAACTGCGAGTTGAGGAGGGAGATGTACTAGATAGTAGAATTTGCAAGCTATCGCTATTTTTCCTGAAAACTCATATATAGTTTTACAGCTAGCAATCAGGAATATCTGGTTCTTAATGTTATTCTTAAGTTTTCATTTGAGTGTGGTATGAATAGCATACACTATAGTGTACCATGGGGAGAAAATTATTTTACTTGAGTAAACATAACATACTTGAGTAATATCAATAGGCACTTCACTTGTGAGATGAGTATATACCTCACTCAAAAGGATACCATATCATGCCCTAGTACACTACAACATACCCCATATAAAGACACGCATTAAAAGTAACAATTTTAAAAAGTGCACATTTTGAGCATGCACAGCTGGAGCTGTGCAAACAGCCCAGTGTTTCAAATAAATACAATTATTACTAGTTAATTTTTATCAAAATATCTTACAGTATGGTAACCATTTACAATTATTGCTCTATTAAGAGTTTTATCATCAAAGAGCACTTGTTGACCTGTTTTGTAATACCATAGATATTAATACTGAAGGGTGCTTAAACTGCAGCTTAATCAGTTTAGATCCTGGCATTGTTCCAAAATAACTCAAAAGAAACCTGGACTGGATCTTGATTTACTGAAGAAAAATGTTTTATGTGTTTAGCTGAGTCTAATGCAAGGTTACAAAGTTAAAGAAGTTTACTTCAAGTAAGGCAAGTCACGGCACTGATGGAGAAACAGTGTTTAGCAATGGCTCCTATTCTTACAATTTGTTGTCATTTTTTATGAGCAATTACCAGGATCTCAAGTATCTGGACATCAGTTTCATCACCCTTTCAACAACTAAGTATATATCAATGCTAAAAATAAAATATAAAGACTAAAATAAATGTAAAAAAACAGTGAACAAGTGAAATAAATATAGGAATTGCACAGGACAGTCTGATGTAAACACTTCAATTTCTCAGCTGAGATTCCTGAAGCAAAGAGTCAGTGACTGCTTTCAGGCAGCTTAGTTGGTACTCTTATTCTGGAAAAGAGGCTACATCTTCTTTTCTCTGAATTGTCATGATTTAATCTTCCAGAGCTAGTGAAAAAATAATACAAGTAGGGACCATTAGAGCCAGTTTTGATATTGCAACTTATTAAGTTACATCACATGATATTGTTTTTTATCTAAATTTTATTCATGAACAAGTGAAGGTTCTACTATTTTAAATTCTTTTATTCTTTTATTTTCAAGAATTCACCTCAAACAAATAAAAAAGTGAGACTCCAATTTCTCTTGCTTTCTCTAAAGTGACAATATACATCTACAACCAGTTAATATAAACATTCTACACCTTATTCACTAGCAGCTTTGCACATATTGGAGGATGCATATATTGCTATATAGATAAATAATATAGCTTTTGGCCAAAGCCAGTAACAGGGCTCTTTTTTTAAAAAAATCATCTAAATTAGATTCATCTTATATATGAGTAAAAATAAACACTTTCACTTATCCTGTCCAAGAGTACCATTTGTAAACAATACTGTACTGAATGAGAAGCTCCATCAGTATTATAGGCCAAGAATATTTATCATTCTTTGAAATTAAATGTTAAGTTATCTTCATTAATTATATATAATATAATCAAAATGACTCCATTACTACACATGGGAGATCTCAAGAGTGTTAGGGTGAAATAAAGGTCACAAAAATGTAATAGGGTACTAAGAAATTTAAAAATACCTGCAAGCCCTTACCTTTAAATTAAATCCAAGCAAGTCACTGATAACACCAGAAACAGCTGACAGGATGACAACCTGGGTGATGTTATAAAGCAGTGGATTCATTGTAAGTCCATATAGTCTAAAGGGACTGTCCAATTCCTAGCAGAAGAAAAAAAAAAAACAATGAACCCAGATTCATTGAAGAATTATTAAACTAATTCAGGGTAATATGCAAAGAGAATTTTTACAAACAACATTTCAAAAAACAGTTACAAATCATGATAGTCTTAGAAAGAATAAACTTGGTTAAACCTGAAGTAAGTAAATATACTTTTAGGTTTTCTTAGGAGAAAGTGACTTTCATTTAAAAGAAATCTATAACCTAAATTTGTAACTCCAATTTCTGTGCCAAACGAATGACTAATAAACTATTGGTCTGGTAGCTACAAGGTTAAAGAATACTTTTCACTATAACAACAGAAATTGAAAGAGACAGAGAACAATATATTTTTGCATAAGAATTAGAAATTTAGTTAGCCAAATTTTCTGTCTATATACAGACACACACACATATACATAAATATATGCATATATATATATATAATCCCCCTTTGAGATAATTTCCAAATGCATAGATTCATTAATTGATCGACTGATTCAAACATTTAAGTAAAGTTCTATATATGCTAGGAACCATGGCAGACTCTGCAAAGTTAAGATTCAGTCCCCATGCTGAAGGACCTTGCAGTCTAATAGACAAGCAAAGAAATAACTATGAGTTCCATAAAAAAAATATGTATAAATGGCAGAGGGCTAGAGTAGAAGGTGCTGGTATTCCCCAAGACACAAGAACATGGCACCTTTGAATTGCTACAGGTTGTACAAGGCAAGTATAAATTTTATAAAACTGGCTACTTGAAGGGGACGGCAGAGGTTGAGATGGTTGGATGGCATCACCGACTCGATGGACATGGGTTTGGGTAGACTCCGGGAGTTGGTGATGGACAGAGAGGCCTGGCGTGCTGCGATTCACAGGTTCGCAGAGTCGGACACAACTGAGCGACTGAACTGAACTGAACTGAACTGAGGTAAGGGTCATTCTTTAGGCAAACTGTGAGAGGAGACTGGCACGAAAGGAATTTAATTTGGGGAGCAGTATATCAGATATGCATGTAAGAAATACAGATTAAAGAGCAGCAAGACCAGAAGGAAGAAGCCCTCAGAGTTCAGTGTATCAGAAGCTCAAATGAAAATGATGCGGGTCTGACTTAGAGCAGTATTGGTAGGAAAAACGGGATGAACTGGACGATATTTGAGAGGGTGAGTCAATGGGCCCAAGAATTTCTTGGCTGTGAAGAAAGAGAAAGAAGGAGCAACCTATATTATGTTTTAGGTTCTGAATAGAAGACTATGTTTGATCAAAAAGGACCACACTGATGTGCTTTGTATTTTGATTAACTTTGTATTTCTCTCTACTTTGCAAATGAAGCTGCTCACATGAAGTCTCAATTTTATAGCCTCCTCCTAGCTAGCATAGTGCCTACACTCTCAAGATACTCAATATTTATGTGTCAAAAACCCACCCAGAGTTTCCCTGGTGGCTCAGTGGTAAAGAATCTGTCTGCCAATGCAGGAGACATGGGTGTGAGCTCTGGTCTGGGAAGATCCCACGTGCTGCAGAGCAACTAAGCTCATTTGCCACAGCTATTGAGCTGGTGCTCTAGGGAGTGGGACTGGCAACTACTGAAGCCCATGAGCTCAAGAGCCTATACTCCACAAAAAGAGAAGCCACTGCAAAGAGAAGACTGCTCACCAGAACTAGAAAGTAGTCCCTGCTCACTACAACTAGAGAAAAGCTCATGCTGCAACAAAGACCCAGCAGAGCCAAAAATAAATAAATAAATAAAATTAAGAAAAAAACAAAAACAAAACCCACCTAACTCTTCTGAACCCTTTCAGTGCCTAATATACTGTGAGGCACAATCTACAGTCAGTTAATGCATTTTAGTTAACTGAAGAAGTAACCATAGCATTGAGACACAACTAATTTCCTACTATTCTACGAACACTTTATAAACAACTCTAAAATTTCCATTTAATTTGTTACAGAAACAGAGATTTGAAAAAAGTTTCCTTTAAGAAAGAAAGAAATTACTAGCACTGCAGTAATAATGATATTTTATTAAACTACCTCCAAAGAGTTACTATTATGAGATCAGATATACTGAAATTATATTATTTTTGATTGCTACCAAAAAAAGCTTTGAAAATTTATTTATTGGTGATATATAATTATTACAGTGATAATGTATTACTACTTTTTAAACCAACTCAGGCCAAGTAAACAGAAGACTGCTTTGAGAAATACAAAATGAAAAAAAAAAAAAAAAAAAGCAAATTAACGTCAAATCTTCTTTTTTAAAATCTATTTTAAGTTCTAGGATGCAAAAATTTCCAACAATGCCAACTTCTACACAATATTCTAAACAGTATTAACAGTCTTAAAATTTCAAAACTGAATAAAATTTCAAAATGAAATGATCTCAATTACTTTGATTAGTTTTTCAATGAGAAATAAAATGTAAATTGCATGAATGTGCTCAAAAATAATTTGGAAAACATTTTCAATAATCCTGCAAACAAAACACCAAGTAGGATCTACAAACAAAAAAGTAAGAAAAGTGAGAACAGCATTTTGTACATGATGTGCATTTTCATTTTCACTCTTACCTTTAGCAATTTAGTAGCCAGTTTTAAAACATTGTTCACTAGTGTCAATTCCTCTTTTTTGTTAGGTTTCTTCTCCATTTTCAAGTAGAGGTTTATCTTTTATTAAAAAAGAATTAACAATTAAATATATTTAAAATTATAACAAATACTAATTTTTAAGAGGAACTGAAAAACATTTGCTAAAATATTAGCAGTAATTCTCTATTATTAAGAATATAGGTGATATTAATATTCTTCTTCATACTTAACTATATATTCATAACTTCTTATAGCAAATATTTTATAATAAAATAATATTTTTTTTAACTTTTCAAATGTAACTAAAAGCTGAAAGAAGGAAAACTGGGTTTCATTATTTAAAATGTAAAACACTTTAGTCCAAGATCCAAATCAACACAGAAAATAAATAATAACTAGAGTAAAGTAAATCAGTTGGTTTGTTTCTTACTTTCCCTTTTCCCTCTAACTGATTTGGTTTGACAGGGTTACCAATTTTTAAAAATCAAACTATTCCTGACAAAAGTACTCAACGAGTTCACTAGAAATAAGTTTGTTTAAATAATTCCTATGAAATAAGGAAAATTTTTTTTTAATTTATACAAAATAAAGTTAAGCATCAAAATCACACTTTCTATTGAATAAAAGTTTATGCTTATTCAAATATGGCTCTGCTACACTGCAATGCAAACATATCCCAACAATGGTTTAAAATCCATCATTTCTACAAATGGTATTTCCTGCTTATCAAATGAAAATGGGACACAGAAACAATAGCTTAGACTTGAAATGTGTATCAAGGCAGAACACTGAAGAAAGTTTTGTGTGCTACCAAATTTCAAGTTTTGCTCCGCAACATAAATGGTCTTAACAGAGGTTCCTGAAAAATTCTGAAGTAAATGAAAACTTTTTAACATGTAGGTATCAGACATTAATTTAAAACATAATAAACATGAATTCTCACCTGTTCAGTAAGTAATATTGAGGTATTGCTATATTTTTTACTTGTTTCTGATCCAAGGGTAACAAATCTTAAGAGAAAAAGTGTTAACGAGATGCACCAGATTACCAGTTCCCAATTGTAGTGACAATCAAGGAAGATCTCATGTACATGAAGCAACTAAAAATGCAAGGAAAAGGCAATATGAAGAGGAAGGTGATTCAAAAACGTATTCTTTAAAAGAAAGTAAAATTTTACTTCATACAGATAGATCAACATAGTATTACATTTTTCAAACATTAGACATTTCTTAGGAAATATTTCAAGCACATGAAAGGTATTGAGTATGATGCAATCAAAACCCATATATTTACTTTCATTAAATCTTAATATCTTTGCCTCACATTGACCTTATCATTCTTCAATTTGCTTTTTATTCTACTGGATTTTGTTTTCAAAGTTTATCCATGATTCATTAAGCTCACATTCATTCATTCTAACTACTGCAAGGTACTACAGTAAAAGAATCAACCACAGTGGATTTGCCTACTCTACCAATTAACATTCACTGGGTTGCCAATTTCCTCACTGCAAACTATGTTGCAATAAATATTCTCTTATGCCTCTCCTGGTCTTCTTCTGCACATGTAAGACCTTCTTGAGGAGTTAATATCTAGGAGTAAAACTGCTGAAGCCTTGGATAGTCACACATTCAGTGTCAGCAGATATTACAAATTTGTCTCTGAAAACAGTTGTGCCAATTTATACTCTCAGCAGAGGATCAGAGTTCCCTTTGCCTTCATATCTGTCCAAACTGGGTATTAGTCAACTTCTTAACACCTGCCATTCTAGTGGGTGTAAATTTTCTCTTACTCTTTTCCGTTTACTTTTCCATATTACTTAGGGAGGATGAGTACGTTTTATGTGCTTACTGGTCACTGGGTTTCCTCTTCTCTAAGTTATCTTTTTAAATTCTGTATCTAACTTTTTCTATTAGGTTGTCTGTTTTTATTGATTTGTTGAAGTTATTTATTTATTGTGAATAATAAAGCTATTTAAACCATGTATTTTGCCAGTATTTTTTCACAGACTCTCTTTTGTCACTTGTGGTGTTTTTTTAATACTTAACTTTTAGGGAGAGGCAGGAGAGAAGAATATATAAGAGACTGAATGTATCAGGTAAAGTCTAAAATATTTAGGCTGGCCCTTCACAGAGGAAGTTTGTTGATTTCTGACTTACAGAAACAAAACTGATTCTTTTATATTGACGTTATATCCATTTTTGTTGATCTTGCACTTCTAAAAAAAGTGTCATGTTTTAAATAATTTGTCTGAAAAGTTACTAGAATATTGTACACAGACATCCATACAGTCTACGTTTTTTTTTTTCTTCTCCAATCTTTACACAATTTCTTTCTTTTCCCTGTCTTCACTGGTTAGTACCTTCCTTAACTAGAAGTGATAAAGAGGGCACCCATCTCATTCCTGATTTTAAAGTATCTTGAAGATAATAAATATCATATGTACAATGTTTGCTCCAGTTTTTGAAAGATTTTTATCAAATTAAGAACAGTACTTTTCAATAACTGTATTATGAATCTCCCAACGAAATTTACCCATTTGTTTTCTGTATCTATTGAGATGATCAGATGATTTCTCCTTTAATCAACTAAAGGAGTTCAAACTAGATAACTGGGTTTTCTAAAGTTGAAAACCTTTGCATCTAAGGGACAGGCTCTCTAGGTTATGGCATATTTACTGTTATTAACTGCTGGCTTCATCTTCTGAGTATTTCTGCATCTAAGCTGGTTCACTGTTTCCTGTGTTCATACTGTCTCTCTGATTTGGTAACAAAGTTACATGAAGTACATAAAATAAGTTTGGGGAATATTCCCTTTTTCTACTCTCTAGATCTTTTGCATAGGATTAGGATTACTTGTTTATTAAAATATTTGGCAAAATTCATCTGTAAAAATCACATGGGTCTTGGGGATTTTTGTTGGTAGCAGATTTTCAAACCACTGAATCAATACTGCTGTATGGCTACAGGGTCTTCTCAGCTCTTCAGTTATTTTTTGAGTCAGTTATAATTAATATTTCTACAAATCTGTCCACAGAAGCTTTTAACTTTAATGACATTAATATATACTATTTTTTTTTAAAAAACTTCTCAACTATTTCAGTTTAATACTGTGAGTTTTATTTTTAAATACTATTATCTATAAGTATGTTTTGAAATTTCCAAATGCATGGTTTTCTTTTTGCTGTCATTGTTTTCTACTTTAATTGTATGTAACTAGAAGTCTGTATGGTATCAGTTGAGAATCATTTTGTCACCTAGTACATGGGAAAGTATAATAAACTGTTCTGTCTTGTCCAATTTCAGAATAAAATTTTAACTGTCTTGTTTAGATACATGTCTTCATATTTTTGTCTGCTTCATCATTTATGAAAGAAATGTGTTCAAAGCTCCCAATGTGGCATTTTGTCAATTCCTCACTACAGTGCTACTGATTTAGACTGTATATAGATAAGAGTACAATTTTAGAATTGTTAGATCTTCCTAACAATTCTTCAAACTTTTTGTCAGGTTTCTCTTTATCCCAGTAACACATCTTAGATAACAGTCTATTTCATCTGCTATTAATGTTACTTCACCAGCTTTCTCTTGGCTAGTATTTATCTGCAATGTGTTTTTCTATCTTTTTACATTTAAAACTTGACAATGTTATTATGTTCCATGTGTCTTGCTGACAGAAATTATATGTTCATTAGAGATAAAAATACTGCAGAATGTACTTCAGGAACATGGAAATAAAACCTTGAAGAAAAGACTGAAATGCAACAAGCAATTGTGAGTAAAGAAACCGGTCTTCTTCCTTTTGATTGTGTTAAGATTTTTCTGTTTTTGGTGTTCTGCAGTATCTCTACTGCAGTATCTCTATAATGTATCCAAGTGTCAGTTTGTTCTTATTGTGGCTTGTTGTTATTCTTGTCCTTCCTAAACCTGAAAATTAATGTCTTCTACTAATTCAGAAAAACTTGTAAGTCATCATCTCTCCAAATATTGCTCTCTCTGCTTTCAACATGAAATTCCTATTAGATATATATTAGATCTCCTTTTCACATTTCCATCTCTTCATCTCTGTTCTATATTCTGGGTAATTTCTTCCATCTCCCAGCTCACCAATTATCTTTGTCTTCAATTTGCTGTTTCTTCTGTTTGTTGTGTTTTTAATGTCAGTGACTTTTTTTTTTAACTTCTATGAAGCAATGCTTGGGTATTTTTCAAATCTATCTGTTCTTTTTTAATAGTGTTATCTACATCTTCAGTCATTTTAAACAAGCTTATAGTTTCTATCTGATCAGATCTGAAGTTGCTGGAGATGTACTCCTGCTGTGTGTTAATTTGTTGACTCACTCATGTTAGAAAGTTTTTTCATGTGTTCTGAGACCTGAAAGGGCTTTAACTGTGCAAATTCTGTGAGTATTAGGGTTGATGTTATATCCCCAGGAACCGTCTTGGTTTAGCTTCTTTCAGGTATCCAGGAGTCTAGGATCTTGTTATATTAACTTCTTGACACAGTGGCTACAAGACAAGATCTGTAATGAACCCTGAACCTGTATTAAAAGCTGACCTACATTTATATATTCTTAGGAGAGACTTTCTCTGCCTCCTTGGCCAGAATCCTGCCAAAACTGACCAAGCTTCCTTATTGCCTTCCTGTGCTGTTGGGCAGACTTTTTCTTATTGCACCTTTTCACTGAGACTGTAGGCCTTGGAGGATTCTGGCTTTGTAGCGTATGTATAAGGAGGTACAGCAGATCAAGGCCTCATCTCCTGTCCTCAAATGGGTGTAAAATCTCAAGTCTCTCACATACTAACACCAACAAGGCACTTCAACCTAACATTAACACATATACTTACCTGCTCTGTTTTTCACTTTTATCCTCATTTTTGACCCCTTACTGTGTTATAAAATGAAATATATAAGCAATATGTATATTTATAAAACATCTCACTTATACATATTAAGATGCTGGTCCCCCCTCCACCCCAGTATTGTATGATGTTTTAAACCAGAAGAATTTTCAGGTAATCTAGCATGTCTTATTACTTGAAATGGAAGTTTAAATTTCATAGCATAGAGTATATCCTGAGATACTTTTGTGCTTCCTGACTAATCTTGGTCAGTGAGAATTCTTTTTTCAGAGATGAGGCAGTTAGGTCACAGTGATAATTCAGGTATAAAATAAAAGTTAATATTAAATGTAAATAAAGCAGATATCATGGAAAATAGTCTGAAAAATTTCTTAACTCTAGACACTCATCAGTTTGTTTTGGGAAATAAAGGTGAATTGTAGACAAAACTAATTATTTTATGTTCATTAATAGACACCTGAAAATTAGTCACTGTTCATCATGTAAGTAAGTAAGATGCATTTACTTATTCTACTGAAAAAAATAAACTGTAAAAATTCAATTTCAAATTATTTATTTACTCTGTTTATTATTAGAAAGCCTTGGAGGTTGAATATTTGTAGATCTGATTATCTAAGTTCTACACAGGATAAGTTAACTCACCTGGGCACAACAGATAAATACAACTGAGATAGTCAACAAGAAAGCAGATGAAACTATGACATCAACTGATCGCTGAGGACCTCGACGCTGGGGGGGGAAAAAAAGTGAAAACTTTTAAATATATTTACTAATAGCAGCTAATTCCATGCTTTCAATTAAGGTACTGATCCATCACTGCACATTGACCATAGTTTATGACACTGAAAATATACCTAATTTGTGAGATGAATTTTAATTATAAACTGTTACTATTGCTTGAGGATTTGCAACACAATGAAAAATGATGAGTATATAGCCTAGAATTTGTAGAAGGATAACTCCCAAATGTTCCATTTTGTCAAACACTAACCATTTATTCAACAGGTTTTTTGAACACCTGCTCAGAATGAGAGACAGTGCTAAATGCTGGAAATATAGTAGAGAACAAAACAGACAAGGAGTCAAACATCAAGCTCATATAGACATATATACTTGCAAGTTGTGATGAGAGCTATGAAGGAAAGGTATAGAATGCTTTCAGAACATTGGTGACGAGTTTGGTATAAATATCACTTCCTTCCAGAGATCTTCCCAGGCCCATACTCCTAACTCCCAGAAAGACTGTGTAGGCCTGGGAAGATCTCCTCAAGGAAGTGATATGTAAACCAAAGTAGGGTGTAGTAGCATGATGGCACACGACAGTGTTATCGGTAGAAGGAAAAGCAAGTGCAAGAGTATAAAACAGAAGAGATCACAGTACATTCAAAGCACTGAAGCAGTATAGTCTGGCTGGAATGCAGGGAGGAAAGTATTTCAAAACGAGACAAGAGGGACAGGCTATCTGCAGGAGCTGAGTCACGAAGGGCATTAAAAGCCCTATTAAGATTTGGTTCTACATCCTAAGATCAATGGATAATTTTCAGAAAGTTTTAAGAATATGGTAAAATTTACATTTTTAAGACACCTCTGGTAGCAAACTGAGAAAATTATTAAAAGGAGCAAACAGGATTGCTGAGAGGCCATATAGGACATAACTGCAGTAATCCAATACAGGAGATAACTGGTGGCTACAATTAGGGTGGGGAAATAAAAACAGAGAGAGAGAAGTAAATGGATTTGAGATACATTTTGGAAGCAGAAAGGGTGGGAATTGGTGATAAACTGAATGTTGGAAATGCAAGAGAGGAAGTCAGTACTCAAGATAACTCCTAGACCTGGGGTTACATGTTTCCCTCACTGAAGAATGAGCTCCTAATGGCAGGGAGTTTCAGCTCATCAATAGTGACTGGCACATGGTTAACATTAAATGAATGTTTATTGACTAAAATAATCAATGCATAAAAGAATGCAATACCTGCTCAGGGATGATAAGGAGAGAAAATTTTAGGTGGCTTCTCACTAAGGTAACAAGGATCATATCCATCGTTCCAGTGGTGTCACAGTGAGAAAAAAACAATCTACACTGACCTGTGGCATCACCCAATGAAGACTAACTTAGCTGAATTTAACAAGTTAAATAAACAGCATAATGAATTTTTTTAAACAGAAGTGCAGACAAATAATGCAAAATTTTTCTACTTTTTCCTTGTTACCTCAAAATAAAAGTCATTAGAGATCTAAGCATGTCAGAGGATAGTTGGCTTTTAGGTCAATTTTATTAAGCTATGATTACTCCATACACAATGAAATTCATTGCTATGCAACAAAGAAATAATCGTCAGAAGAAATGTTTTCCTAAAACTAATTCAGATGTTTCCCATTTCCCTCCTGAGCTTTTATATCTGAATTCTATAATTAGGAAAGTTATTTTAAAAGATTAAAGGAAAAGAATGGCATGAAAAGGATGGCTTAGAATTGGAAGCTAAAGTTTTCAAATAGTAATAGGCCACCTCATTGAGGCAGCTTGTTGACATATATTTTTTTTTTAATTTCCTTTTTTAAGCAGTGGGCTCCCTCTGCTGGCTTGTGATATAATCATTCTATTGTAGAAACAAAATCTTTAATCTAGCTTTTGAATGAGTAGTAGTAGTTGGTGAGATTTATGAACTAAGATAAATTTAGGACAATATGATCTTGAATCATCTACCTAAAATGCATTTAAGCCTTTTGGACTTCAGATGTTTTACTGTAAAGAACCAGTTTAACATTTTGAATTCCTGCATATGGATCAAAATGAACACTAGACGTGGCCACATAGCACCATGTGAGTACAAATCTGACTATAAATCTAGACATACATACATACTGACAAAGAACTGGAAATATGAGAGGGAGCCAGCACGTTAAGAGTACTTTTATCACTACCATTCTACCTTAAGATAGGATCGGAGAGAGAGCCACATTTTTATATTCTGTACTTTCTTCAATCGGAAATGGGGAACCTCAGATTTTCGAGCCCTCCTTGCCGATGTTAAATGTCCAAAGAGTTTTGCAAAAAGTAATCGCTAAAAAAGATTAAAATAAAAATTAATTCTCAAGTAGATTACCACATAAAAACAAAAATTAACAAAATAGAAGTTATTAAGGTTTTATTTGGTTAATTAGTATAAAAACAAAATGGGGAAATAATTAGCATGTCAAAATGATTTAATGAAACACTAAAATACTTCAGGAATACCGTGAATATTATGAAAAGGATAAAATTCTCCATAGAGACGTCCATATTATACCCACCTGTTTATAAGTTCTTTCTGCTACACAGAGCAAAAAAAAGAAAATCCACACAAGAGACACACGAACCACAAAACTTATTATAACCATAGAAAGAACTATAACATCTTCATTAGAACCAAATGCAATCACATAAAGCTCTGAAGCAGAATGTGCTGTGAGTTGATCCAAGTCAGTAGCTTGGGAGAGTCGGAAAACAAAAGGAGTTAAACCCAGGATTAGAGAGATCGCATTTCCAAAAATCTGGTAGCCTATTCCTGGTATATGGCTGTTTACCTTTATAGAGAGAGAGAGAGAAAAAAAAAAGTACACAAATTTTAACTACAGTAAAATTAATTCCTAATGAAGCATTACTTTATTTATAGTAATAGAAAATTACTGTTAAAATATATCAGTTTTAATACCTGAATAATGATGGGGAGGGAGGTGGGAGGAGGGTTCGGGAGGGGGAGCACATGTGAACCCATGGCTGATTCATGTCAATGTATGGCAAAAACTACTACAATATTGTAAAGTAATTAGCCCCCAACTAAAATTTAAAAAAAAAAAAAAAAAAAAAAGAATAGAAAAAAAAAAATAAAAAAAATAAAAAAAAAAAAACCTGAATAATGAAATTTAAATTTATTCAAAGTTTGAGAACCTCTTACACATAAAATATAAGTCAATATTTTTCAGTTTTTAAAAACAGTTCATTATCAGATCTCTAATTCATTAAGTAGATGCAAAAGGATTTACTTACCTGGTCTTAACCTGGATCTTGAAAAAAAAAAAATTCTACTTATCTCATTATTTAAAAATTTAGAAATATTTACAAATATTAGAATACTGAGAAGAATGAGATCTTGTATCCACTTAAATCCCGTTACAGAAAAAAATCTAGAATTTATACTTTATGTTGCTCTTCAAAGAGTTCGCAATACAAATGGATAATATCCTTAAACTGTGAAACTACTTTCTTATATAAGAAAGTATACATATATATTGTTTTCTGAAACCATTTCAGAACAGAGAATACGCTAGAGGGGTAAAAATTAAGTAAGAGTGAGGGAAAAATGGGCAGGGGAATTATAAGAAAAAAAAGGAATTTGGAAATTAAATAATGGAAAATATAGAATTGGCAGAACTGGGAGGGATTTTAAAAATCATCTAGCTACCTTTTTTATCATCATATTGCATAGTATGTAAAAATTCACAAATAAGGTACAGAGTATTAACTAGATGCAAGTTTTTGGAGACTCCTTGTCAATAGCTTTTCATAGCTCACATTTACCACTAGTTGATTATGTATATTTATCAATAGAAGTAGCTTGGATAAATGATACAGAAAAATGTTTTCATTAACACTTGTATATACCTAGCAGCTCCTAAATTTGATCCCATCAAGGTCTATTCTTGATCAGAAAATGAAAAGCACCTAACAATTGCAAGTGTTTTGGTGACAAACCACTCAAATACAAGGAACTTTTTTTTTCAGGTTGAAGAAATGAGGTGAGTAGGTTGTAAATGTAACACTTCGGTAATCATTTACTATATTAATAATCACTATCTAAACAAATAAAATTTAAAAACTCACTCTGTTCATTATCATTCCACTGATTTCAAGGACAGACATATCTGCTTTCTTGCAGTCATTGCCTTCCCATACGATAGCACTTATTTTTTCTAATCCCGGGTGGGAACTATGGAGCCAGGGCAAATGACTCTATAAAAAATAAGCAGAAATTGGTGAGTATATTAACTGCATTTCAAAATAAAATGTGTGTACAAAAGAAAATGATCGCTGAGATTTGAACCTTTCTGAAAGACTAAACAGTGATACAATCTCATTCAGAAAGACATACACTTATCCTTAATACTTGATTTAATTACTTTTCTGATTTTTTTAAATCTAGCCTTTCTCCAAAGGATCCATTTAACTTTTCCTTCGGAGCAAGTATTGCAAACTGAAGCACACAGAATTGGAAGTATTCATAGAACTAGAAGTATTCCCCCAAGTAAAATAAAGTATCTCTCAAAGTTTCGTGGAATAGACAATGGTAGAAAGAAAAGCTGAAAGCTTTAATACAAACAAAATCATATACTTAATGTTTATTTTTGTTTGTTTGTTTCAGATCTATAATTAAAAGAATAAAACTTGAAAATAGGATAGTTGAGAGTTAAAGATAGCAACACAATAAAAACTAATCTTTACATTATCAGATATCAATAGAAATAACACAAAAAGACTGGTCCCTCCCCCCAAAAAAGATTAGTTCCAGAATGAGATACAATTGATATTTTTAATCTTATATTATTTCTAAGTTATTTTAATAACATATTTCATTGAAAGAACTTCTAACAATGAACAAAAGAACATACTTTAAAATATTCTTTGGCAGATAAAAATGTGATTGAAATATGATAAAGATATGCTTCTGTAGACTTAAGGAATATATTTTCCTCTGGAGGAAGTAAAGTTGCACTGATTCATTTCAATTAAAGGTATAAAAAGTGACATAATAATATGCAAGAAAATATGGGAACTTATTATTCTGACCTCATACATTAATTTTCTTTATGTGAAGCTAATACAGCACATTTACTGTGCACAGAGGAAAAAAGTGATGAATAATCATACAGGCAAACCATAATGCCAGTAGTCATGCTACTGGCAAAGCCCTTTTATGTGTAGTTATTTGGCTACCAAGATGGTTCCTCTGAAAATTTATCTATTCCAAAAACAGAGTATCTTAATATACATTAACCTTCATAGTATATATTTCACTACTGGAGAACCTTAAGAGCTATGTGATACTGACAGGAGTTATTAAATATCCACTTAATTCCTCAAACTGTATTTTATAATTTACCCCCAAACAAAATAGAAACAATTTACACTAAAACGTCAAAATTCCCCTGAAACTATAATAATTATGAAAAATGATGAAACAAAAAAGCCTGGAACAAGTATGAGAAGCTGAATGGAAAGAGTGTTAAACCACAGAGGTTAAAGCATCAATATACATGCTCCTTTTTTTTAAACCCTCAGTCTGTAACAGTGAATTATATGAAGCAAGATATATAATACCAAGAATGTCCATCTAGAAAAAGAAATGGGAAATCAAAAAATTCTTCACTCTAATTCTAAAAGTACTCATTTTGCTCAGGTATCTTCTAACTAGCATTTGATAGCATTTTCCTATTTCTAGAAAAGAAAAAGGCAAGAGTATAGAAAGCAACTAAAACCCGGAGAATTTTAAAAGAATTAAAAGATAGAGGAATGTGTGTGTGCATGTGTAATGTACTCAAAAAACAGTCTTATTGAAATTTACACTGCCTTTGGTACATGAAAGATTTTTTTAAAGTCTCAGAGAAAACATAAGAGCAAATCATTCCATTTTACAGCTTCATCAGATAACAGGTTCTTCTTAGCTATGTTTTTCAAGCTAAAGTTTAGAACTCATTCAATGCTTCTTGTTATCCTTATCAAAATCTCAATTGCTTTGCTCCCTGTTCATTCAAAGCTTTCTTGAAGTTTCCACCTCTGGGAACTATAGCAGTTAAAGTATGGCTTTACCCACTGAAAAATGAACTTCACTTGAATGTGTCTTTGTCATTGTTTGGTCATTAAGTTGTGCCAACTCTTTGTGACCCCATGAACTGTAGCCTGTCAGGCTCTTCTATCCATGGGATTTCCCAGGCAAGAATACTAGGGTGGGTTGCCATTTCCTTCTTCATCGGATCTTCCGGACACAAGGACCAAAACCATCTCTCCACCATTGGCAGGTGGATTCTTTACTACTGAGCCACCAGGGAAGCCCCCGGACTTATATTATATACTCATCCATGGCTACAAAATAAAAATTTTCTCTTTTAGAAATGTTTCAGTAACTATTTACCACGAAAATAAAATAAAACTACATATTTGGTGACACACTGACTAGAACACACTGATTGAAATCCTCAGTGCTTCTTCATGGGGAGGAATTTTCCAGTCTTTATCGTAGGCAGAAAAGGGTCCTCCAAACCTTATACAGATCTTAGCCAAACAAACAAACAAAAAAGGCAGCTTTTCATTAAAGGGAGCTAATTTCAGCTAAAACTGAAAATATGAGCTTGCTTTTAAAAGCCTGAGAATACAAAATGTATGTTAAATTGTCTTAAATAAAAAAGCAGAACCACTGTAAACCTAGAATACCGTAATTAGTATGTAGAGTAAAACAGTTAAAAAAAATTTTATCTTAATAAAAAAAGGAAAAAAGAGATATAACAGATTTAGGACCAAAATTTATTCTATAGAGCATTCATTACAACAAAATTTTTAATCATTTAAGAAAGGTCTACTTAGCACCTTTTGAAAATTTTTGTTTCATTATTTCACTCAACTAATATTAAGCACCTACTATGTACCAAGCGCTGTGTGATACAACAATGAGCAAAACAACACGTGGTCCCCAGCTCTGTGCCACTTATGTGGTTGTTGAGAAAAGAGCTCACAGGCATTTTCATAAACCTAAAATCCAGTTATTATCCTCAGTGACTTAGATGAATATACAGGTGACTCATCCATCACCCTTTTCCCATGCATTGTTCACTTTTTTTTTTTTTTCCACTTAAATTCGAGGGATCTTCAGCTAGTCCCATGACCACACCCTGGACCCTATCACCACACAGAAATGCCTACTTCTGAAATGAGTCTCTAACCACAATCTTTCATCTTACCAGACAGGAAAGATTCCTCAAACCTTCAATTTGAAACACACTTTTCCTTGAACACACGTATTCTTCAATCTATCGGTCTCTTCTTCTTATTTCCTTCTCAATTTAACGTGTCTAGATTCTTACCATACCCATTATTTTAACCAGCATAGCATCCCCTTTCCTGTCCCTTGAATACAACTACTTGGCACCTACACTGTGTGACTCGGGGTGCATTATTTAATTCTGAGCCTTCATCTCATTTATGAAACAAAAAAACAAACTACACTGACACAGATCGTGGAGATTATATAAGACAATGCATCTAGATTACTTTGCACAATGGATGATATATAGGGTAAATGCTTATTAAATCTGTTATTATAATTATTACAACTATATTCTAGAGAATATCATACAACTGTGTAAAGCTGTTATTTTTCAGTCACTAAGTCATGTCCGACTCTTTATGACCCCATGGACTACAGAACACCAGGCTCCTCTATCCTCCACTACAACCCAGAGTTTGCTCAAATTCAAGTCCAGTGAGTCGGTGATGCTATCTAATCACCTCATCCTATGCCACCTCCTTCTTCTTTTGCCTTCAATCTTTCCCAGCGTCAGGGTCTTTTCAAATGAGACAACTCTTTGCATTAGGTGGCCAAAGTATTGGGAGGTTCAGCTTCAGCATTAGTCCTTCCAATCAATATTCAGAGTTGATTTCCTTTAGGATTGACTGGTTGGATCTCCTTGCAGTCCAAGGGACTCTCACGAGTCTTCTCCAACACCACAGTTCAAAAGCATCAATTCTTTTCGCTCAGCCTTCTTTATGGTCCAACTCTCACATCTGTACACGACTACTGGAAAACCCAAAGCTTTGACTACACATGCCTTTGTCAGCCAAGTGATGTCTCTGCTTTTAATATGCTGTCTAGGTTTGTCACAGCTCTTCCAAGGAGCAAGCATCTTATTTAATTTCATGGCTGCAGTCACCATTGGCTGTGATTTTGGAGCTCAAGAAAATAAAACCCATCACTGCTTCCACTTTTCCCCCTTCTCTTTGCCATAAGTGATGGGACCAGATGCCACGATCTCAGTTTTATTTAATGTTGAATTTTAAGCCAGCTTTCTCACTATCCTCTTTCACCTTCATCAAGACTCTCTTTAGTTCCTCTTCATTTTCTGCCATTAGGGTGGTATCATTTGCATATCTGAAGTTGTTGATATTTCTCCTTGTAATCTTGATTCCAGTTTGTGAGTTATCCAACACGGCATTTTGCATGATGTACTCTGCATATAAATTAAATAAGCAGGCGACAATATACAGCCTTGATGTACTCCTTTCCCAATTTGGGAAATCGGGTGTTCCATGTCCAGTTCTATCTGTTGCTTCTTGACCCACATACAGGTTTCTCAGGAGGCAGGTATGGTGGTCTGGTATTCCCATCTCTTTAAGAATTTTCCATAGTTTGTTGAGATCTACCCAGTCAAAGGCTTTAGCATAGTCAATGAAGCAGAAATAGATGTTTTTTCTGGAACTCCCTTGCTTTCTTCATGATCTAATGAATGCAGGCAATTTGATCTCTGGTTCCTCTTCCTTTTCTAAATCCAGCTTGTTCATCTAGAAGTTCTCAGTTCACATACTACTGAAGCCTACCTTGAAGGATTTTGAGTATTTCCTTGCTAGCAAGTGAAATGAATGCAACTGTATGGTAGTTTGAACATTCTTTGGCATTGCCCTTCTTTGGGATTGGAATGAAACCTGACTTTTCCATTCCTGTGGCCACTGCTGAGTTTTCCAGATTTGTTGGCATATTCAGTGCAGCACTTTAACAGCATCGTCTTGTAGGATTTTAAACAGCTCACCTAGAAATCCAGCACTTCTACTAGCTTTGTTAGTAGTAATGCTTCCTAAGGCTCACTTTACTTCACACTCCAGGATTCCCAGTTCTATGTGAGTGACCACACCATCGTAGTTATCTGGGTCATTAAGATCTTTTTTGTACAGTTCTTCTATGTACTCTCAATCTCTTCTGCTTCTGTTTGGTTCTTACCATTTCTGCCCTTTATGGTGTCTATCCTTGCATGAAATGTTCCCTTGATATTTCCAATTTTCTTGAAAAGATCGCTAGCTTTTCTATTCTATTGTTTTCCTCTATTTCTTTGCACTATTTAAGACTCTCTCTCTCCTTCCTATTATCTGGAATTCTGCATTCAGTTTGGTATATCTTTCCCTTTCTCCCTTTTCTTTTGCTTCTCTTCTTTGCTCAGCTATCTATAAAGCCTCCTCAGACAACTTTGTCTTGCCACATTTCTTTGGGATGATTTTGGTTACAGCCTCCCGTATAATGTTATGAACTTCCATCCGTAGTTCTTCAGGCACTCTAACAGATCTAATCCCTTGAATCTATTCATCACCTTCACTGTATAATCATAAGGGATTTGATTTAGGTCATACCTGAATGGTTTTCTCCACTTTCTTCAATTTAAGCCTAAACTGTGCAATAAGGAGCTCATGATTGGAGCCACAGTCAGCTCCAGATCTTGTTTTTGCTGACTATATATAGTTTCTCCATCTTCAGGTACCAAGAACATAATCAATCTGACTTCGGTATTGGCCATCTGGTGATGTCCATGTGTAGAATCATCTCTTGGGTTGTTGGAAAAGGGTGTTTGCTATGACCAGCATGTTCTCTTGACAAAATCTGTCAGCCTTTGCCTTGCTTCATTTTGTACTTGCTTCATTTTACCAAGGTAAAACTTGCTTCTCTGAGTATCTCTTGACTTCTTGAATTACTTTTGCGTTAAAATGGGAAGCTGCAAATTCATAGTTTTAGATTCCAGCTAAACCAAGATTCCACTCAACCAAGTAGGAGTGCGACTCTTTTAATGTGTTATAATGGCTTGAACACAAATAAACATATACTCTCTCCCCACTATCTCCATTTCCCATAAATGATAATGCCAAGCCTTCACCACTATCCACAAGCCCCTTATTTTAAATTATGTATGTAACTCATTGTATTTCTGTTGGATAGCATTACTATAGGCACTTTGAAATAGAAATCTGATATTCATGAGGTGTAGATTTGTAAATTATAATCTTATACGTGTGTGGAATTAAGGTCACAGGTATAGATGAATCTGACCATGAAGTATGCTTAGTGAGAAAAGGACTAACACATCTAAAGTACAATCTGACTTAGAAAATTCTGTTTACCAACAATTTCTCAGAAACATACGTTTTCAAGGTGATTGACAATCACTATATAAATACTGAGATTCTATGTTCCTATGAAGCCAGATCACAGGTCACGTAAAAATAAAAATATAGGAACATTATTTTAATTGAATGTAAGTTTTCTCTCACCTCTGTAAAATGTACATACATTCAAAGGAGCTGGACCAACAGCCCCACATAACCCAACACTGTAAACCAACCTGATGAAAAGGGTCGTCTCTATATTCTTTTTTCACACATGGATTAATTTGAGGATTTTCCACATCTGTCTCACTGGTACAAGATGATCGGCATTCTGCACAATGTAACAAGTCTTCCCATAATACATCTTCTGTTTCAGATTCTGGCCTTGTGCTCTCAGAATCCTGTCTGGAACTTGAACAGCGAGAGCTGCAACTAGTACCCGATTTAGGGGCATCCTGAAATCAAGATATTCTTTGACATTAATACAATTTATGTACCCTTTCCAACTCAATGGATTTTATCAGAAACATATATTGCTACTTCTTACTAAAACAACAAACACACTGCCAAATGACAGTGAAATAAACAGCAAAACATTAAAATACATATTACTTTTTAAAGAGTAACAAAATTTTCTCATATCAAAATGTGGTTTCACATCTCAGCTCTAGTGTTATTTTGCAGGCAAAAGCTCTGCCTGTTTTCTCTTAAACTTTATATGAAGTTCAGAATTCAAAGACTAGCCAAAATCTATATGGACTGCATAGTCAGTGAATACTAACCCACTTTAACTTATGTATTTAATGGAGTTCTTTTTTTACTCTAGTCTTTTTTTTTTTTAAGCAACAATAGGTTTCATATATCTACTGCTTTCGTTTTTCAAACAGAAGTTCAATAAATTGATATAAAATTAACAAATACTCTATACCAGGAAGATAACTGCCAATTTAAGTTTTTTAGATGTGTGCTTTACTTAGTCATGTCTGACTCTTTGCGACCCCATGGACTATAGCCTGCCAGGCTCCTCTGTTCACGGGATTCTCCAGTCAAGAATACAGGGGGTGGGTTGGTAGGTTGCCATGCTCTCCTCCAGGGGATCTTCCCAACCCAGGGATCGAACTCAGGTCTCCTGCACTGCAGGCAGATTCGTTACCATCTGAGCCACCAGGCAAACCCAAGAATACTGGAGTGGGTAGCCTATCCCTTCTCCAGGGGAACTTCCTGAACCAGGAATTGAACCAGGGTCTCCTGGATTACAGGCGGATTCTTTACCAGCTGAGCTACCCAGGAAGCCCCAGGCTTTTTAGATAATCTATGGTAAAAAAAAAAAAAAAAAAGTGAAAAACTAAAAGGCATAAGTTAAATAATTTCTCATTAATATACTTTTCCACTAGGAGTTTTTTCAAATAAAAAATAAATACCTTTGAGTAAAATTTTAATTTAAATTAATTCAAAATAACTTCCTAAATAATGGTAATAGCCATCCTTACAGTCAAGTACGCTGCAATTTTTGGATTTGTTTTTACCCATCCTCTGTTGGTAAGATTGTCAATTTTACTTGCAAATGTTTTATATTTATTCCTCTCTTTGCCATGTTACCACAATAGTTCAGATTTCATCATTCACACTTTATTTGCTGTAAGACCTTCCTTACTGACCCCTATCTGAAAGCCCTTTCCCTATTTCTAGATTAATCTTCCCACAGTGCAGCTGCTCTTTCATTTCTCAGACTAAAATCTCTGTGGCTTCTCACATTCCTTCAACCTGCATGCTTGTCTTTGAAAGTGCTACTTCGGACCCTGTTGTCTACTTCTCCTACAGCGACACTGGGCTACTCCCTAGCCCCTCAACACAGCTTGCTCTTTGCCACTCTAGCCTCTAAGCATGTTCCTAGCACTTACTCTCCTTTAAAGTCTACTCTACAAAGTATCAGGAAAATACCATCTCTACCCTTTCTAGCTATCTTACGTTGTTTCTGAATCATCTACCAATGGAGAATAAAAACTATCTACCTACCTTAAAGAGATACTGAAAATTAAATAAGCTCTGTGGCTTTTAATGCAAACCTAGTACAAAGCAGGGGCTCGACAAATTTTAGTTTAAAGCTACTCTCTACCCATGGCTGATTCATGTCAATGTATGGCAAAAACCACTACAATATTGTAAAGTAATTAGCCTCCAATTAAAATAAATAAATTAAAAAAAAAAATAAAGCTACTCTCTATTTAAAGCAATCATTTTGTCCCTAAAGCAAGTTATTACTTTTTATGTTCATTTAATGACAAATTTTGCATTGTTTTCTGGCATCTGAAATTTGTCTGTGTTAATTAAATGTTCATGTAGTTCATATTCTCAAATATATCATATCTCTTAAACATACTGTAAGTCCATAAAAGACAGAAACCAAACACTTTTTTTTGCCATCATTAGCACAAGTAACAAATATCTTAAATAAATTATATATATTATTGATAACTAATTTACTGATACTAGGATGGGATACCATAAACATAAATTTAGCGTACTGATAAAGAGTATTTATGGGAGGAGCATTGTTTGCTGCTGCTGCTGCTGCTAAGTTGCTGCAGTCGTGTCCGACTCTGTGCGACCCCATAGACGGCAGCCCACCAGGCTCCCCCGTCCCTGAGATTCTCCAGGCAAGAATACTGGAGTGGGCTGCCATTTCCTTCTCCAATGCATGCATGCATGCTAAGTCGCTTTAGTCGTGTTCAACTCTGTGCAACCCCGTGGACAGCAGCCCATCAGACTCCCCTGTCCCTGGGATTCTCCAGGCAAGAATACTGGAGTGGGCTGCCATTTCCTTCTCCAATGCATGCATGCATGCTAAGTCGCTTCAGTCGTGTCCGACTCTGTGCGACCCCTTGAACAGCAGCCCACTAGGCTCCTCTGTCCATGAGATTCTCCAGGCAAGAATACTGGAGTGGGTTGCCATTTCCTTCTCCACATTGTTTGAGAGAGAAGTAAAAATTTTCCAGAAGAGCTGAGTAGGAAAATGAATAAAGAAAGAAAAAAGTATAAAAATAAGTCAACTTTGTTTTAATACATACACTCCCAAAATACTTCAGACTCAGTAATGTCAACCAGAATATTTGAAACATAAGCTGTTTTCATTAGATAGGAAGACACACTGTACTAAGTAATCAGTAATTGCTAAATCAAAATTTTTTAAGAAACTAGATTATCTGTAACTAATTTCTGATGCAGACTTCCTAATCAGATACAAATATAAGTAATAAGATTAAAGGCCTGATAACTGTTTAAGTGAAACTAATGGGTGATTTCAGGGATTAAAAGAAAATGTATAAGTAATTCTTAATAAATGTATTTCATCAAATATTCATTGATAAGTGGGTCATTTCACAAATGTAAAATCTAAAAATTATTACCTATAATTGCTTACATTTCAAACAGAATTTTACCTGAAATATTTAGGTGGTTAATGGCCACTTTAAATTTCACTACAAATTGCTGAATTAAGCCTAAAAGTAGGAAATTTTAGAACTGAAGAAAATAGCCCAATGGATCATTTAATATGGTTTTCTCTGCTCATCTCAAATCTTTAGACTGGTAGTTTCAATTGAGGATACAATCATATTAAGAAAGACTATTTATTTGAACTGAAATAGTTGAAGGGAATAAGCATTTATAACATAAATGCTTTGCGCCAGGCAATTATGCATAATCTTATTTAAACCTAACAATCTGATGAGGCCAGTCTCCTCCTCTCCCCACTGTACAGAAGCAGAAACTGAGACTCCCATAAGTTAAACAATTTTTCCAAAGTCACTTAAGAAGTCTGACTCCAAGCCCACTATTTCTTCATTATGCTTCCCATCATCAGATGAAAAGATAATTCACAACAGGAAATAAAAACTGAGACACTTGCAGAGTTAAACAAAGCAAGACAAGAGCTAAAAAATAGTACAAGTGCTTAAAAGAAGCTACCAATTACCCAGGACATCTCCTATATCCCAGATAACCCAGTAATTCCACCACCATCTTCCCAATAGGAGACTGGAAGAAACCCATCAGACATAGTAGATATTAACAGCAGAAATAGATAAGGAACCAGGGTAGGGAGTTGAGGGGTAAGAGACAGGAGGGTTAAGTCCAAGTCCAAGATACTGAATGGCAAGATCACACCTCATCCCCAACCCCCTTGGTGCCAAACACCATGACAGCATGGTAT
This sequence comes from Okapia johnstoni, assembly GCA_024291935.2. NCBI lineage: Eukaryota > Metazoa > Chordata > Mammalia > Artiodactyla > Giraffidae > Okapia > Okapia johnstoni. The sequence goes on along the minus strand of CM044312.1, from coordinate 70,086,498 downwards.
AGTACCTACCACTCCCATGCCACCAGAAGACTGGATGATTTCTTCCTGAAAAACAAAATGCCCCTAAGAAGTATATGTACAGATGTTAACACCTGGGAGGCTTACAACAAATGGCTGAGTCCCTGAAAAGTACTCTTATAGTGAGGCCCATCAGTCCTGCTCCTGCAGAAAGTGTTTCCCCAAATGATTTCTTTGTGCCTCACCCTAAAAGAAAGCAGTATCACCAGTGATTTGAAAAGTACAGCAATAACTACATATAGATGCAAAACAACACTATAAATCCTGTTTGGATTTTACTTATTCAAAGGAGGCTTTGTTTTGCTTTTTTAATAAAAAATAAGAACAACTTTTCAGTTGGTTTGACGTAAGAGTAAAAAATTTTGAAATACAGCTTTTTAAATATTCTCTCGTCTCAAGTTCCTCACTTCACAGATGAAGAATTTGAAGATCTGATTTTATTTTCAATGTAATCTTTTACATCACTTTTAAAAGATTTAAAACAACCAATGCCTACTCGCTAATTATCAGCCTTACTTAGCTTGGAATCTGGAAGATTTGAAGAAATATTTAAAAGTTAAGATTAGCAGAATAATGTTCTGTCCTTCAAGAATCTCAATATCCGGACTTCCCTGGTTGTCCAGTGGCTAAGACCCCTAGCTCCCAATCCAGGGGGCCCGAGTTCAATCCGTGACAAGGAAAATAGATGCCACATGTGGGTAACTAAGACCTGGCGTAGCCAAATAAATAAGTAGTTTAAAAAAAAAAAAAAAAAAAAAAATCTCAATATCTCAAAATACAGCTGCAAATCAAGAAAAGTAAAGATTATGGGTAAAGAAAAGTAACTTTAAAGCCAAATACTTTATTGTATAGGAGAGTGGAGACATCTTTTTATAGGAGGTTCTGAATCCTTTCCAGGACTGACAGACTTTCACCTGTTTATAGACTAAGACTACGAATTTCACAAGCGTGGTTATCTGGCTTAGGAACAGGAGATGGAACATCAGTTGTGGGCGAAGAGGCAATGAGCAGACACAATGGCATTAAGTGTCTTTCTAATGGCAGCCACTAACAGAAGAAACAGCCATAGTTCACGAGAAAGATTAACTAGAGACAGACTCACAAAGAAAAGTATAAAAAGAACAAGTAACTCCTCTAATCTTAAAACTCTTAAGGTTTTCATATTACAACATAGCATAATAGATTTTTCAGAGTCTGACTCTAAACCATCAAGAAAAAAATATATTCTAATATAGTACAAAAAGAGCAGAAGGTAACATTCATCAGAAAGTGACAAAAGGAGTAATTCATGTGCCCTGAAGAAAGACAATGTTCTATCCTTAAGAAAATGTGAAAATACAACTGAATGTAAGAATCCTTTTCTATTGAAATAGTTTCCAGAGATATGACAAAATCAAGAGATGTAATAAAGCTGGAAAAAAGGTTTCAAGAAAAACACACATTAATAAAGAAATATAGAGTTAAAGAAGAAAGGAATTGAATTTTATAGTCTGGGCAATGTAACTGGTGACAGTGACATGAAGGAAGTCGCTCAGAATAGTAACACTGCTATAATTTAGAACTCATAAAGCCTTTTCAAATTGTGGAAGTCTAACACGGGAGTTCATAGATTGTCTCTCCAGAATGCTCTTTAAAAGAAAACAACAAACTGAATGAATGAATCCTCAGAGATGATGTACAAAGTGAATAAAAGTGTGTGGCTATTTATATGTGAAATATATAAATCTGAAAGTACTCTTCTATAAATCCAGATCATATAACAGTAAGATATTGAGACTGACAGGAGATATTTATTTCAGTAATATATTCAATAGCTGAAAGAAGTTTTAAGTTAAAAACATACAGGTACATATGCAGATATAAGGCCAAAGTAAATACCTCATTAGGGTAATGTTTCTTATAATGGTGTGACTTTCTATTCCGAAGAATGCTCTCAGAAGTCCTGTCTGCATGACGGCGCAATGGGTATCCTGTTTCTGGACCTTCTTCACTGGAGACTTCATCGGAGACATTTGTTACTGTCCTTTGGGTATCCTAAATTAGGAGTATGCAAAGAGGATCACTGGTAATTTCTGACTAAATCTGTAGCTTTAAAACTGCAAAATTTTAAGTTATACATACATATATATACATACCTTCAGATATCTCTAAAAATTTCAAAGTAACTGATTAATACCACCTGATTTTCTAAAAAACATCTTAAATCAGTGACTTTGGTACTGTTCTTTTAAGAGTAACTCAACAGTCACTTATCAAATATTGTCTTATGACGTTTTTGTTCAACAGATCTGAAATAGCTTATAAAATTATGAGAACATAAAATAGTATAAAAGTAGAAAAGAGACCCTTTAAAAGAAGCTGAGAGACCTAAAATGAATTTACTATTTTTACAAACCAAAAATGCCATAAAACCAGCCCTGATTTAATAATGGTTTACAAGGCAAGAGGAGGTGATTGGTAGCCAAATGAAACACATATCAGACAGACAACATCATGTACACATTAAGACACCCAGATTTCAGCAATTCTGAAACCAAGAGACTTCAGAACAGATATTTTATTGATACTTTCACGTTCCTCTTATAGAATGTTAGTAGGTAATACATACCTGGAAATGTGTTTGAAAACTGCATAACTAAAAACTTTGTTGAGATATGCTAGTGATGTGAAGCTCACATTACCAGTGAGTTAAATGCCTCAAAAATCTAAAATTACAGTAAGGGACTCTATTTTACTGCCACTCCATGATATTTATTATATAGCTACAGGTACTGAAAATATATGTACTGTCAAGCAATAACACATACTTTACTCAAATAGAGAATCCTCTTTTCTTCATTTACTATTCCTCAATACTCACATTCATGCTTATATTTCTAAATGTAACTAAGTATTATCTTTTAATTTGACCACATTTTTTTTCTCTGTAACAGCTTTAAAGGAAAAAAAATTATTTAACCAAAAAACTTCAGGGAAATGAAGAGAAAGAAGATATTTATATTAGGCTATGTTACAATAAACCTAGAGTTTCTTTTAGAAAAGTAAATAAACAATTGTTATCCTTAAGTATTTTCTCTGTAAGAATTTTAAAAATCAAAACAAATGTGCTGACACCAAAGGTCACAAAGGTACGAAAAACAAAGCAAGATTTTCCCATAGGGAACATTAAAGGAAAACCAGGGTCCTAGGTTAAGCTTTTAGATTAACATAGATCTTCCATTTGAAACAAATTCATTTACACATATGGAAATGGAGAAATAAAAAGTAAGGTTTAATGAACATTAACTATAAATTTAAAACTAACATTTCAGAAAAATTGGAGTCAACCAATTAATTTAGAAGGTTCCAGGTTATAATGGAAATCAGGCTTATTCATACTACTTTATCTATTTTCAGCATTATCAGTGTGATTTGTAAAGGCTCACAGAATAAATTCTGGAGAATATATATACACTCAAGGGTAACTACTACGTCTAAATCACTTTCCATTAACTAATATAAAATCACACAAAGTATTATAATTTTTTTTAATCACACTTACTTTGCTGGGGATGTTCCTCAGTGTTCCGGCGTTCCAGGTTGCCTCTTCTGGTCGAAGAGTTTCACACTGAGGTTCATGGCTTTGTATTCCATCTTCACTGCTTTTAACAGTCTTTTTCCCATCAAGGGATACATAGCCATTGTCAGTCTCAGTTGATTTATCAATTGAATTCTTTGCTTTCTTTGATCTAAAAAGAAAAATATGTGAAACGTGTTATATGGACTTAATTTATTTTGGATGGGTTACCAGTAGAAATTACAATCTGCTAAAAATTAAACATGGTAGTTATTTCTCAGATCTTAATTGCTATCTTATATTTACAATAAGTAATTCAGAAATATAATATCTATCATAAAAAATAAATATGAAAATCACGGTCCTACTTTACCTTACTTTATAAGTTTTAAGGTTTTACAAACAGCAATTCTAACAGACATGCCTTAACTTATCAAACAATATTTGGTCAAAATCAACCAGTCTTTGAGCAAAACCTAGGATCAAAATTTTGTCCATTTTATTATGGTTAATAATATACTTTTAAAGACTAATAAAAAAAAAAACTACATCAGTAATTACAAAATTAAGTTACAATTAGTGGTTTAACTTAATTTTAATACTCTCCTTTACCCAAACACTTTACCGTAAGTGTGGATACCTAAATACCTCTGATAAATTCATTTTAATACACAATGGAGACACAGGACCTTTTATAACATAAAAGCACATGAAAAAAGGGAAAACTTTGTACAAAATTCTACATAATGGAAGAAGTAAAAATGAAGAACACAAGGAGAAAGAAGTAACCTCTTTCACCCACTGAAATACTCTAGAAAAAATGTCAGTAATCATGTAGCTTACAAGTATCTAAAAGATTACACTTGAGGTTCTTCATTTACAGGAATTAAGTTTTTCTCAATACATAATATGTAACATGGAAAATAATAAATCATTTCTGATTAATAGGCAAATGTTTGAGGGGTCCAGCAGGTGAAAGAATGGCTATCCAAAAGAAATGGTTAGTAGAAGAAATACAATGCAAATCCCACACAAACTTAAAATGTGCTCAATGCAAATTAAGTCTATCATAAAACATTATTAAAAAGCAATTGTGTCTAATTGTATTCAAAATAAATTCCCTTGAATTTTCTCCCGAGTACCGGTTTTGTAAGACAGGAAAAATAAAACTAGTACAATGCCTTCATGTAGGTCAAAAAACAGAAGAACTTTTAAATGGGGGGGGGGGATGTTTCTTTGGGAGAAAAATGTTATCTTTAACACTACAGTTGCTCAGTTCTATTGGAATCTATCAGAACTGTACAGGACACTGTAACTCATCTATGTTAAATGCTCATTTTGGAAACAATAAATCAAAAATAAAAAGAGGTCTAGATGATTAATTTAAGGTCACACAGCCAGTTAGAGCCAAAGTTAACACCAGAACACAGACCTTCTGACTATGAGGTTTATTCTCTATATGACCTCCAACAGCCCACTCTTCGGGAAACTGCCTGTTACTATTTCTTAACACACTCAAAGCCTAGAAAGTTTGTCTTACACTTCCGACCTTCTCCTGTAGGATTACGAAAGGGGACAGACAGATCATACCTCCCATATGCTCTACAGAGCTCTAATGCTTCCTTCCTGGTCACAAAGAACAGATCTTCACAAAGGTGCAAGACGCAATGCCCAATCATCTCACCCTTTTCTTTCTGTATGACCCTAAGAGACACAGAGAGACTAAGGGCATGCACTACAGAACAAAGATCATTTAAGAGTGGCAAATGCAGGGAGGAAAATGAACTATGGGAAAGAGGAGACAGGGCAAAAGAGAAAATAAAAGGTGCAGAGAACGCCGGTAACTTTCTCTGCCTAGAGAAATGTCATTTACTTTTCCCTTTACCTCTCCCTTGAACACTGTGCAACATGGAGATGTAGAAAAAGACCAAAAGAAGTAAAATTACTCGATCTTATAAAAATGTGGGAAACTCAGACAGTGAAAGAGTGTGCTGGGAAGGTATTATGAAGCTTCATGGAAATTGTACTAGGTTGGAAAGGGAGGGGAAAGGCAGTGAATAAGAGGGAGGGAGACTGGAAAGTTGGTAGAACAGAGTCATTAATCAGCCAGAATACGCAAGGAGAGAAATTTATTTGAGAAGAAGGATGAAAATGTTGGAGCTAAAGTCCCCAGAAACATCCTGAGAAAGATCAGTAGACAGTTGTTAACACAGGCCTAGAAGACAATTGTCAAAGCAGAAAAAGTAGCTGTAACCTTTAAGAGTGACCCAGAACCCCCGAGGACCAAAAGATATGAACCTAGGAAAAGGGCTTGAATCTGCAATAATGGCTGCTTTAGGAATATTTCTAAGGAGAATGCATTCTTTCTTTACCAGGACAGAGTAAAGACTGTATTAAGCCAAGAGAAAGAGTTCTAGTAGCACTCATTCCGTATAACTTTCAGCTATCTGCTACTTCCTCTCTTATCTCTGCCTCCTTCCAATTTTCTCTGGGCTGTTTCTCTCTCCCAATATCTCCTTAAAGTACAAGTAATGCTATCAGAAGGTATGAACAGTAATTTACTAAGCTACAGTAGCTATTTGATATTTCTCTCACACTAAATGCAGATAAGTTGAAAATCAAGCTGAAATAACAAAGAAAATACTAAATATAAGTACCAACCTCAAAGTTTACAAAGCAGCTTAAAATACAAATTGAGGCATCCTGGCAGTGGCTGATAACAGCAGTGGTAATAAGAGTTGCAAAGGCATACAGTAGTTGGAATGGAACAGCAGGAGTAGCCCAGCAACAGACAATAATGGCAACTAATTTGAAAGCAGTTTTAGGGCAGGGGGCAAGGTGCAGCCCAGAGGGACTGAAGATGGGCTATCAATACACACAGAGGATTAATCAAATAAGTATATTAAGGACTGGAACCGGGTTTTTCAGTGACAGAGAATGAAAATATAAAGAGGAGAAAAGATACAATGAGCTTTGTGGTATTGTATCTGAATTGGAACTATCTCTGAAAATCCATGGCTTATATCTAGACAAAGAAATATAAATGTAAAAGGACACACACACACACACACACACACACACACACACACACACACACACACACTTTCTAGCTCTTTCCACTGAGAAGGCTCCAGGGTGGCAACAGCAATGAGTGTATCCAGCATTCAGAGCTTAGTTTCCACACACTACTCTCCTTGAAGAAGCAGTTCATTCCAAGCCTGAGGAAGAGAAAGTACAAGTTGAACCTGGAAACATTTTGTTGTGCCAAAAAGTAAGGAAGGGTTCAGAAAATGACAAGGACATCCCCCAAAGAAAAGAAACTGCTCTAAGGTATCCCCTGGACAAACTGAAGCCAATCGAATTATCCAAATAAAAAATGACAATAACAAATTGAAAAAATAAAAATCCCTAAGTAAATAATTAAGGGAAAGCTCTTCCTTAAAGTGAATGCCAAATAATAAATGTAGAAGGAAATGATGTAGTTAGAAAAATTACCATTTGGCAACCACCATAATTCAAGAAAGAATCATCAATGGATGCTAAAACTAGAAAGCGGAGGTGGGATGAGAAACGGGCCATTTTTATAGTTAATGTATCCCCACACAGGATATTTGTTGACCACAAAGGAAAAGTATATAAATTTACAGCGGAGAAATTTAGCAGACACTATCTTAATCAAGTGATTCATATAAATATCACTAGTGAGGAGTAAATCTACACTGTTTGCCACCTGATAGTACACAATGATATCCCTACCAAAACTGGATTTAAATATGAAGAAATATCATACAACTAATTCAGTGGTGTGCTGCTAAATGTTGAACAACCAGCTATCCAGGTGTAAAAAGTCCTTGTCTGTAGTGTTCTCTGATTTCCATGGTGCAGATAATCCTACCATGACCAATTTCAAGTACCAACTGATGATGCTGAAGACAGCATAGGGAAGAGATATACACTGAGCTCTCACGAGTCACCCAGAACTAGATGCAGAAAACCACCGACGCAAACCCACATTAAGGGACATTCTACTAAGTGACTGCCCTGTTATCTTCCAAACTGTGAAAAACATGAAACTTGAGGAAAGACTGAAGTCTGTCCCAGAGTGAAGGAGACTAAAAAGACATGACCCTTGAGTGTGGCACATGATCCCAGATTAGATCCTTTTGCTGTAAAAGATATTAATAGGGACAATTAACAGAATTGAACTGGGTCTCTGGGTGAAAAATATATGGGAGTTCTCCGTACTGTTCTCTCAACTTTTCGGTAAGTTTAAAATTGTTTCAAAATAAAACTATACATTTTTAAAAGTATAAACTGATTACTCCAGATTTTAACATAGGAGAAATGCAGGAAGGAGAAAATGTAGGAGAGCTAAGTTCAAAAAAAACTGTAGGTTAAAGAAGGTCAAAAATGTAGGTTAAAGAGGTTAAACCTCCAGGCAAGGTTTAATTTTACCACTGACTGCTATATCATTCATATTGTCATTAACAGTTGAAAGTAAGAACTTCACAGAATAATAATAATTTCTCAAAAGGAACGAGATCATCAAGACTCAGATTTTAAGGAATTACTCTCATTTCGTTACAAAAGAAAATAAAACTGTTAGGGAAAGACAGTGGGAGTGACATTCAGTTTTAAAAATTAGATAACTGTGAAATTCTACTTAGAATATATTTTTTAAAGGGAATTTCTTCTACTTAAGACAATTTTAAAATATGTTAAAAAATAAATTGAAAGGAGTTAAATATCATTTTGATTTTCTTCCTTTTTCTTTTTTTGGGGGGATCATTTAATAGAATTCCCTCTTTTATAAGAGATAGTCAGTTATCATTTTTTATTTTGTCAATATTAATACCACAGTGATTTTAAAATAAACACATGTAGCTAAATCATCACTTCCTACCAAAACAAAAAGCAGGGTAGAAAGAAGCTAGTTAGGAATTAAAATCCTCCAGTATAGAAAGAAATGGTGCTTCTTACTATTATCTACAAAAAGATCTTACCTTTTGATAGCTACATTTAATGCTAATAAAACCAGAGTTAACAATGGGCAGTGAGGTTAGTAGTATCTTAAAAAAAGAGATATACAAGTCTATACTGATTTTATTTACTCCACAATAGAAGTGGTATTTGTTGCATTTGGCCTTTTTTAATTGAAGTATTGTTGATATACAATATTATTTTAGCTTCAGCTGTAATAATATAGTGGTTCAGCATTTATATATTGCTGCACTGGATTTTGAACAAAAAGCATTTGCAATGACAGAATGTGCAATTTCATTGCCATAGTCATGGCTTATAAAGGGGCTAATAACTAATAAACACTTGGAAGGCATGACCTGTGTAACACTTTCTTTGAAGTATCATGCTTGATGTTCAAAGGAGGTAGCTCCATGTCAAAAATATCTTAGGAGGACATGACTTTAATTGCCTTAGTTCCTCTGTGAGACAGAGTGGGAGACAATTTGGTTCTTTTCTGAAAAAAAATGTAAATAAATTTTGTACATGCACATGTATGATCTACACCATAAACAAATGATGAAACTAAATTTTTTCACATTAAAACTTTGGCCAAAAAGTTAACACAACTTTTAAAGAACTACTTAGCTTATGAAATATCCAATCTACTATGCCAAACATGAAAATTAGTGTGTTTCTATATTAAAAAACCTAGTCAGGTAATCAAGAACACTCAGAATACTCTGTACTGCTATGGAAAAAAATGTTCTAAGTATTTTTTTGGTGCTCTCAAAACTATTCAGAAGTATATAAACTGAGCCAACTGAAGATCATGCTTTCAGTACTAAAGGACATTAGACATGCTAGGGAAAAAGTTAACAGCAGCAAGTAACTCTGCTCTAGAAGACAGCATGAAATTTCTGGTCCTGCTCTCATTTGCACATGGTTAGGAATCAAGGGGGAGAGAAAATTATAGAAACAAAATGCATAAAATCTCAGATATAAGAAAATGACACAGGGGCCTACTACAACCATCACTGCTATCTGGATCTATGACTACACCTTGATTACATGCTAACATATCCCTTTCAAAGACTGTGGGGACCCTATGTTTCTCTAGGTATCCTCTACCACAAATAAGTGTGAGAGGTGTGCCAAATTAGTTTATTTATAGTACCTGTAATCTTTCTAGGATCAATCCAACTCTACAATACAGTGACACTAGAAAATTTAATAAGTTATCTAGTTGTGTCCATTAAGATAGTCTTAAAAATCTGGAAAAAGCCAGAATACACTGGCTTTTACATGGTCTTCATCCTTATCTGTGGAAGACATGCAACACAGCTTCATCCAGTCGACAGCTTAAACAACTGAACTACAGTCAGTAAAAGCCAAGTTTTAATCCCTGTATCTAAAATTTCTGGCGGGACTGCATACTACTTACACTATGCAGTATACTCCATTATGTGAAGAAAATCAATTTATTAAACCTTTAATTTTCACTTTGGTGTTAAAAACAGTAAATATGGAAGCTAAACCGAACAGAACACTTCAAGGTAGGTCAGTTACGCAGAGGAGTTAACATGTAACCTGGTTTTATTCTGCTGTCTCTAACTTACCAGTTCAATTATATAATTACTTTTTCTACTCAAAAGCATAATTTCAAATGCTTTTGTTTTAATGATATTGTGATAACCAAATGAAATCTTAAACGACATGAAAGAGAATTTAGGATCTATCTGAATTTTGAAACAGGTATCATGCTGAAGAGATGTGCAATATAGATGCAATTCTTCATATTTAATCTTTCCATAATTATGCTAATTTAAGACTATAACTAACTGATATTAAAGTACCAAGTCCTTAGGAGATAGGACTGATTTGTGTATCTTTTCTAATTGATATTTTGTCTGGCTCAGTTCTCTCAGGTTTACAGAATCCCTTTACAATAACTCCCAATTCTTTTCAAATGAGAAATATTATGCCTTACTTTAAAAAGAAAAGTTTTATCTTCAAAATGAAATATACTTGGAAATGACATTAATAAGTAGTGCCTAACATAAATACAGAGTATTAAAAATACAGTTTTCATTGTAACATCCAGAAAAACATCAACTCACAAAACACAAAGCTTAGATATTTATGTGATTATGAATTTATTTTTCCATCAGTTATGCTAATTCAACTTGTTATCACCGGCTGCTGCTGCTGCTGCTGCTAAGTCACTTTAGTCGTGTCCGACTCTGTGCAACCCCATAAATGGCAGCCCTCCAGGCTCCCCCAACCCTGGGATTCTCCAGGCAAGAACACTGGAGTGGGTTGCCATTTCCTTCTCCAATGCATGAAAATGAAAAGTGAAAGTGAAGTTGCTCAATCATGTCTGACTCTTCGCGACCCCATGGACTACAGACTACCAGGCTCCTCCATCAATGGGATTTTCCAGGCAAGAGTACTGGAGTGGGTTGCCATTGCCTTCTCCTGTTATCACCAGAAACAATTTTAAGTCTCAGTTGGTATTTCAGCTTAAGCACTCTGTGACTTATCAAAGCCTGAAAGACTAAGACATCATCAAGATTCCAGAACTCAGTTTAGAACTTTTGAAATTAACATTTTTCTTAAGATCTTTTTATACCCAGTATTTAAAACAGTCTCATTCATATGCTGGCAAACGGTCCCAAATGAGACAGTTCAAAATAGTGCTTCTTTAAAAACAGTCAGATTACAGTTGTCATGATTAAAGGGAATAAATCCAAAGGGAGTTAGCCATTATAATATCAATAACTAGGAGTCAAAGTCATGGTACAGCCCCAAAAGATGAAAATTAAAGTCTGAAACTCATTTGACTAGAGAAACATGGTAGAATTCTAAAGGCACAAACTGACTAACTTAGGAGGATTCTGAATACTACATAATAATACAACACCAGTTTCAAACGACCAAAATATCTAAATGATCCTCTTAAAGCAAAACATATCTACTATGCCATCGATACTTGCTTACAGAAAGTCTTGAGAAACATTTAAAAAACTGACTCTGCAGTGACAAAACTATCATATTTTCACTGTCAGAAATTAGAGATATTTATTTATGTTCATAAAATTCTCCAAGCTAGGCTTCAACAATACATGAACTGAGAACTTTCAGATGTTCAAGCTGGATGTAGAAAAGGCAGAGGAACCAGAGATCAAATTGGCAACATTCACTGGATCATGAAGAAAGCAAAAGTTCCAGAAAAACATCTGCTTCACTGACTACACTAAAGCCTTTGATTATGTGGATCACAACAAACTATGGAAAATTCTTCAGGGGATGGGAATACCAGATCACCTTACCTGCCTCCTGAGAAACCTGTATGCGGGTCAAGAAACAACAGTTAGAACCAGACATGGAACAACAGACTGGTTCCAAATTGGGAAAGGAGTACATCAAGGCTGTGTATTGTCACCCTGCTTATTTAACTTATATGCAGAGTACATCATGGGAAATGCCAGGCTGGCTGAAGCACAAGTTGGAATCAAGATTGCCAGGAGAAATATCAATAATCTCAGATATGCAGATGACACCACCTTGATGATAGAAAGCGAAGAGAAACTAAAGAGCCTCTTGATGAAAGTGAAAGAGAGTGAAAAAGCTGTCTTAAAACTCAACATTCAGAAAACTAATATCACGGCATCCAGTCCCATCACTTCATGGCAAATAGATGGGGAAACAATGGAAACAGTAACAGACTTTATTTTTTGGGGCTCCAAAATCACTGTAGATGGTGACTGCAGCCATGAAATGAAAAGACACTTGCTCCTTGGAAGAAAAGCTATGACCAACCTAGATAGCAGATTAAAAAGCAGAAATTACTTTACCAACAAAAGTCCATATAGTCAAAGCTATGGTTTTTCCAGTAGTCATGTATGGATGTGAGAGTTGGACCATAAAGAAGGCTAAGTGCCGAAGAATGATGCTTTTGAACTGTGTTCTTGGAGAAGACTCTTGAGAGTCTCTTGAACTGCAAGGCGATCCAACCAGTCAATCCTAAAAGAAATCAATCCTGAACATTCATTGGAAGGACTGATGCTGAACCTGAAGCTCCAATACTTTCACCACCTGATGCGAAGAGCTGACTCATTAGAAAAGACCTTGATGCTGGGAAAGATTGAAGACAGGAGGAGAAAGGGACGAAAGAGGATGAGATGGTTGGGTGGTATCACTGACTCGATGGACATGAGTTTGAGTAAGCTCCGGGAGTTGCTGATGGACAGGGAAGCCTGGCGTGCTAGTCCATGGAGTCGCAAAGAGTCAGATGACTGAGCAACTGAAGTGAACTGATATAAAATATGTATTTTCTAGAAGACTAAGTGGTTGAAAAGTCAGAGAATCAACTTAATGCCACATTACTGCAAATTATTAAAATTTGTGAAAATTCCTCCCCAAATTACTATCAATAAGAATACGCCCAGGATATAACTGATTAAGTATATAATTAATTATATGCACTAGAATTACATAGTGCATGATAAACTTTATCATAAGAACACAATCACAAATTGATAAAACAATGATACTAGCAGAGAAGTTACCAGAAGTGACTGAAAATAAGTTACTTGCAGTATCTCTTTTCTTGACTTATTAACTTAGCAATTTTCATCAGTTTTTATTATGGCACAAACTAAATAAAAAACCCAAACTACAAAAAAACAGAATCTGGTATTATAGTATATATTTTATTCTTTCAAGTAACAATATGTATACCTATACCTATATGTTTTATTTCAGATAATTTTAGGTAATTAAGGCAGATTTTTAAAAAATGTTATACAACTCACAGGCTATATTAACAGAGCGCTTTGTCCTATAGTGCTGATGAAGAGTAAATAAGCAATTTAATAGAATAAAACAGTACTTGAGAAATCACAAAAGAAACTAAAATCAAAAAATACTAACTATACTTCGATAGTATATTTTCATTCTCATACAGATGTATTTATATATATATATATATGTAAATGTACATTTACATATATATATGTATATCTCAGAGTGAATTTTATGGTCTCTATCTTTTCCACTATATATAGCTTTATAATTTATAAAAATAAAATCCACAATAGGACTGTCATATTCAAAATCATTAGTACTCATTAATTAAAACTGTAGTGCCAAAAAAAGGACAGTGCATTTCTAAGCCATAGGAAGTCTTGAATAAATACAAACCCTGATAAAAAGAAAGCAGCATGCCAGAGATCTCTGAAGACAGCGCCAACGCTGTAAGAGGTGCTTGTACCGTGGCTCTGAACTGCTCCCTCCTGTGTGTTATCTGTGGTACTAGAACCATCTCCTTCCCTATGTACTTCCAAATGGGCTGCTTTTCTTAATTTCCTTCATTAGAAGAGATTAAGAGTGGAAGGTAACTTTAAAATTTAATAACCACTTTCTCAACAGTACATTTAAAAATTCATAAAACATAAACACAGGAACTCTAATACACAGTTAAATTCAAGTTGCTGCATAAAAGTTATGCCAAATATTAAGTACATATTCAAGACCAGTTTCTATAAATGTTAAGTTATTGTTTCTTGCTCATACTGACAAGTCAGTAGACACTAGTTTGTAAGGATAGCACTAGGCAGGTTATTTACAAAAGTATCCCTTCCCTATTGGAATGCCACTTATTTGCAGATGAAGAAGAGAATTTAAATTGGAGAGACTTATAATCTATCTGTTCAGCAGTGCTACGTATCTAATTAGGTGTTTTTTTTTTTAAATAAAGAGCTAAAATCAATATTCCAAAACAGCAAATGTCACAATCTCTTAGCAACAATATTCAAAAGAGAAATTGTTCCCAAAGACCCTTAAAACAGAACTTCATTGTGCTAAGTGGCCAGTAAGACTTGCTATGCTTACTTAATCAAAGGGCAATATTAAACAGCTTCAAATGACATATAATAAATGGAATTTAGCTAAAAAATTTCCTTGACTTTTGTTTTTGCCAAAGCATCTTTTAAGTACAAGGTTCTGTAATAGTGGAAATTATCAGCAATTCCAACTAATATATATTCCCTACATTGACATCACATGCCTCAGCAATGAGCTTCAAGAAAGAAAACAAAAACAAACAGGTATGGGGTCTCAAAATGGTTCTGAAGCAAACAAAAGAAACTAAATTATTCAATAGCTGATTCTGAAGCTCACTGTTTCAAGATAACATTTCATTCAAGTCAAGAACAATCCTGGATTCAAATTACAGAAATCTACAAAAAGATCACTTTTAAACAGACAGTACCTTCTTCTTTTACCCCCTGTATTTAGCGGAGGTTTGGGTGTTCTTGTTGAAACAATCTGGCAGTGCACAGTTCCTAGGAGCAGCATCAGCCATATTGGCTCAATCACTTCTGTCAGAGGTATGCTATGTGGGCTAGAAGCGGAACAGAATAATACTATTGCGGCAACTACAAAAAGGGGAAAAAAAACACATTTAATTATAGATCTGATAGTCATATCCTCAAAACTTTAAAAACTGTTCTAACATTGTTCTTTGCCAGATTACTTTTCTAAATTTAAATGAGTATAAAAGTTACTTCAGACAAGCTCTTCAAGACTAGTTTATTGTTTGCCCCTGGCTAATCATGCCATTCAGAAATAAACTCTTGGAACAAAGTAACAGCCAACATGGTCTCTAAAGTACACACTTTAACACTGCAATGAAAACTAAATGCATATAAATCTAAAGGCATTTCTGGTAAGGTCACAGACACCCCCTCCTTAAAGGAAAAGGGGGACATATGTTAAAAGTCCTGACCCCCAACATGACTATCTTAACAGATAGGGCCTATATGATGTAATGAAGGTTGAATAAAATCATAAGGGTAGGGCCTTAATCCAAAAGGACCAGTGCTCCTATAAGAGCTAGAGGTGCCAGAAATCTCTTTCAGCTCATGTGCAGAATAAAGCCCATGTGAGGATACTGCAAGAAGGCAGCCATCTTCAAGACAGGAAAAGAAACCTCCAACAGACACCAACCCTAACAGCACCTTGATCTTAGACTTCCAGCTTCCATAACCATGAGAATATAAATTTCTGTTGTTTAAGCCACTCAGTCTGTAGTATTTTATTATAGCAGCCTGAGTAGACTAGCAGAATATCTATGACACATAAAAAAGATATGTAAACTGGAGAAGTATGAAGGAATTGTAATGCCTAATTCTCACAAGTTAATTAACACACAGAATAAGTAGTGGACTAAGTAAATAAAAGGGGAAAGGGCTACCCAGGCAAAAAGAGTTACCCCCAAAACATACAGGTTAGCAAAAAAGGCACAGAACGTTTAAGAAACAGCACAGAACCAGTTTAGTTTGGTTCAAGTTGAGAAATTTAAGAGACTGACTAAAAAATTGGCTCTTTATCTTGAATGCAATGATAATTAAGATTTAGAACTTGAGTGGCTGGTTTAGATTTGTAATGTAAAAGGCTAATGTGTGTGTGTGTTTAGTCGCTAAGTTGTGTCTGACTCTTTTGTGACCCCAGGCTCCTCTGTCCATGGGATTTCCCAGGCAAGAATACTGGAGTGGATTACCATTTCTTTCTCCAGGGGATCTTCCTGACCCAGAGATCAAATCCATGTCTCCTGAAAGGCAGGTGGATTCTTCACCACCAAGCCACCAGGGAAGCACAAAAGGTAAATGGACAGAAAGTAAGACATAAGGGCTCTTGGCAGTGATCCAGGAGAGAAATGACATAAGCAATAAGTAGGATGAAGCTGAAAATACATAGTTGAGACACTTAAAAGGCACATGATTGAAGTGAAAAACTGTAGTTATGTAAAACCCAGTCTGACTGCACACGATTCCTTCTACTCTTCAGGACAAGAAGGTGGGATAGAGAATGAGGACATAACTCAGAGCGCTATACTCTGCTCAATATGCAAAGAGGCAGAAGCACGGGGGTTTCTAAAGGCACTCAGACTGCTGAGGGTTTGTCTTATCATGGCTTCGTCACTGGCTGTGTGACTTGAAACAGGTTAAGGCACTTTTTAAACTAAGCTTTACTAGGGAAGATTTCAGTGGCCAACACTTATAAACACTAATAACGTTAAACTTAGGTTTGGAACTGAAAAATATCTGTTTTTCATGCTTGACCTAAGCTATGCTCCCTATTTAATTTAGGCAAGCCAATATGTGAATTTCAGCCACAATATGCGACCTTCTAATTATCCTGGAAACTTGTTTGTCCTCAAATACAAGAAAGCAATAATATCAAAAAAGTACCAGGCACAGTAGTTACAATGAATGGTACTGATTAATTATTACTCTAATAAGCAACTGCAATTTCTGACCACTTTAGAATAAAGTATTCTCCTCTAGGTAAAATAGAAAACACTGGAGGATAACTTCAAGTTCACTCCTTCTTAAGTACATAAGATATACATAAGCTTAAAAGAAATAACCTAAATAAGTCCTTCGTTTTTATTGTTTTCATTTACTTAAAAGATATTATCTTTTACTTAGTGTTTTTTGATAGAAAGAAAGTGAAAGTCACTCAGTCATGTCCAACTCTTTGTGACCCCATGAACTGTACAATCCATGGAATTCTCCAGGCCAGAATACTGGAGTGGGTAGCCTTTCCCTTCTCCAGGGGATCTTTCCAACCCAGGGATCGAACCCAAGTCTCCCACATCACAGGCGGATTCTTTACCAGCTGAGCCACAAGGGAAGCCCCTCAGGATTACAATTGTGTTTTAAAAAAAAATAAGATATTAAAAACACTGAAAGGGTATCAACCAAATTAAAATTGTTGCTTTGTTAGAGTGATGGAAATGTGGGCAATTTCTTCTTTTAGGCTGTAAATGCTCTAGAGTGTTGTTTATTTTGCACTGTATACTGCTGCTGTGGCTGTGCACTGGAATACTGCTGTGTTGGGATGCAACGTTACAGAGGTGTTAAGCATGTGGTTCTGAAGTCAGACTGCTTAGACTTGAACCTGGACCGCCACTCTTGCTGAGTATGTAACTTTGGACCTACAGGTCCTTCAGGCCCCATGTCTATAGGCTAGGCATACTAATAGTACCTATGCTTCACTGGATGGTTGTATTAAATGAGCATCTGTGACAAGCTACTTAGAACAATACACAGTACACAGAATTTTAACACAGAATGAGGACAGTCTCAGAATACAGTGGTTAAGAGGAAAAAAAGAATACTGCTGAGAAAGGAAGAATGAACCTTAAGACTTCAAAAAAAAAGACTCATGTGTCCATATATGTAGGGGTATATTTGGAAGAGCTTCTGTAATTTCTAAAAATCCTCTTAATTTGTATTTTTCTATAGCAATCCACACATTCAAACTATCATAAAATTATTTTGGAAAATAACTACTTTGCTTTCCTAAACATTTTTAATCCCAAACTATTTGTGTCTTATTAATGAAGTATCACAATAAATTTTTTTCCATACTCAGTAGTAGTGTATTTTAAAAATAACAAAGCCTTAGTAATCTTAAGCCAAAAAAAAAAAAAAAACATGCTGAAAGTTAAAGGCAAAATGCATTTCTTTCATTTACTTGTACCTTGAAGAAGATAAAGGACTAGAAGCCAGAAAAAGATGACTTTTGATGTTACTTGTAACCACCACCGGAAGAAAAAGGGAAAAAATACAACTCGAACAATTCCCTTTCTAGTCAAAGAAGTCCATGGACTTTCAGGTTTTGCCTTAGCAAATGCAGACCCTAAGAAAAGTAATGTAAAATGAAAGACAACATTTATTATTTTTTAATTTCCTTAAAGAAAAAAATTCCAACATCTGAAGAACAACACAACATATTATTTCTTTTGTACTACGGGTGTTAACTGTCCAATTATGGGTAGGAAACATTTTTAAAAACATCACACATGCCATCATATTGACTCAGGTATTTTAAAAAGAACTATTTTTAACTGAAATAATAGCAAAATTTCTCCTACATATTTTATAAGTACAAGACAATTTTCAAATGTCAGTTCCAGTTAGGAATTAAAAATACCACTTTAATGTTTATAACAAGCTTTACAGTTTGCTAAGCAAATACAAGCTGCTTTTCTTTTACACTTATTACTTGGAATGATTTTTAGTGAGAGAAAAGACTAGTCAATGGTATTTAAAGGGCTCCACTCTCTCTTTTTTAATACTACTTCTAACTTCATTTAGCCTCGCACTGCTTTTATTCCTACAAACATATATATCTAACCCATTTGGAACTCTGTTCCTTCGAGGTCAATTTCTGATTTCATTAAATATTTGGTTATTCAAGACTCACCTCTTACAAGATCGACATCTATGAGGTCTGGTTTCACATGTGCTGTTTTCTTTGGTTTATTCCTTAACCCCTGTAACATATTAAAAGTAGTATTGATAAGAGAGTAGATCTTTAAAGTTCTTATCACAAGAAAAAAAAGTATGGGGATGATTATTTAAACTAGACATTGCTGGGATCATTTCTCAATATACACAAATATCAAATTACTATGTTTTACACCTGAAACTAATAGGTTATATGTCAATTTTAATTCAGTAAAAAAGTAGTATTGAAATTCAACACATGTACACTTTTAATACCCAAAATCAATGCCTAAAGATTCGATTAAGAAGAAAAACTTGAAGTAATATAATGGACAAAAACTAACATATATATTTGTGACAAATGGAACACAACAGTAGTGTAATAAATTTTATTATTTCCAAAAGGATAACTTTAGGGATGTATGTAACACATGGGGTCTGTTTATTACTAAAAGCATAATTTTAAAACAAAGACTATCACCACCAATTTAGATGTACAGCCTGAGATGGTCCAGGAGACTGAGGTGGCCCTTGTTTTGCACAGGAAAGTGCTGAAGCTGGCTGGGAGAACAGTGGCCCTAAAGGGCCTTTAAGGTGTGATGCTGGAGGCAATGCTGAAGAAAGCAGTGGTCACAGAGCTGAGGACAGACAGGAATGCAGACTTCTTAGCAGATGCCAACATGTAGGGTGAAACCAGAGAGGACGATGCACATCTCAGGGCTGCCAATATCTTCACATGCCAACCACTAACCAGACCACAATGCCAACTTATCACCTCATAACTTAGATGCCATGCCCAGGAGGAGGAGGAAGGAGAAAGCAGAAATCACGAAATGAATTAGTTTCAACTTGGAATTACTGAACACTAAGATTAAGTTTCTGCATCAGTGTACTGAGTTAGAGTAGGAGTAAAGATCAAAATCAATGAAAAAAAAAAACTATCAAAAAATAAATTACACTTTATAACTTAAGACTAGAATGTTAAGAATTGGAGGAGTCCAGGCTAAACTCCTTGGAATCCAAGTGCTGAGAGATGACCTAGTGTTTCAAAGATTTGTTTATTGTTCATTCAGTTAACCAAGTAACTATAAAGTAAATCCTTTGTTTAGTCCTAATCTAAGTAATAATGACCCCTTAAAATAAAAATTTAATCAAGTAACATTTTTATCTGGAACAGAGAATAGGACATTTGAGCTCAAAATTAACTGAGATGTTTAAACCAAAAATGTATCCTGAAATCAAGATGCAATTAACCTCTGAACTCCTTCAAATAGTCTGTCTGTGTGAAACTGCAAACTACCCACAGATACAAAAACAAAAGAAAGGGTCAGAGTTAAGGCACAGCCATGATCATTTTACATATAGTCAATCCTGATATTCATAGATTCCATACATGCAAACTCACCTATATGCTAAAATTAATTTGTCCCTAAAATCAATATTTGCTGTGATATTACAGTCATTTGCAGACATGCACAGTGAGAGTGGCAAACAATTTGAGTCACTCAATGTTCACATTCCCAGCTGAGATCAAACAAGGCATCTCTCTGCCTTCTTGTTTAGCTCTCTTGTTTCAGTTCCTTTTCACAATCTATTCAGTGTCAACTCTTTTGCTTTCTGTTGATAATTTTGTGTTGAAATCCCTGAGATATTGCTGACAGGTGGTCTAGTGTTCCTAAATGCAGGAAGGCTGTGATGTGGCTCACTGAGAAAATGTGTTAGATAAGCTCTGTTCAGGCATGAGATGTTTGCCGTTAGTTCAGTGTTAATGGATCAACACCATATATTAAATAAGATGTCATTTAAACAAGGTTATATATTGATTAGCTGACAAGTGTTGTGACTAGGGGCTTGCAGGAACTTAATTCTGTATTTCTCCTAAGAACGACAGTCAGTATTCACTAAATCAGCATTCACGGTGAGCTGAAAGAACATTAACTACTGCACATCACAAAAAACAACTATCTGTATATCATTTCCCACTTTAATGTCATGATAGTGTCACTCATAGACTGTAAATCACTCCCAATATTTTGCAAACTGGAAAAGTAAACTAATAAAACATTTAAACAAAAAATTCACTGATCAAACACTAAATTTGGCATGAAGTTTATTATGCTATTTTACCTTCATTAGTGCCAACAAATTTGAAAACAGTAACATATTTTCATTTACTTCTATCTTTCATAAACTGTTTTTCTAGCACTTTGAAAATAACCTTACTGCCAATGTTTATAACAAATCTGAAGCCTAATTTACTGCTGTACACCTAAACTTTTCCTCAAGACTGTTTTAAGAACTTCAAGTCGTTAAAAGAGAAACAGTAAAGTATTTTGACTTATGCAATTATGTTGTTTTTCAACATGCTTATTCTACTTGGCCTTTTAAATATGTGATTAATTTCCTATTTTATATTTTATTAAGACATTTTGAACTATCAAAAACTATAAAGTCATAGCATAATTTTGACCTTCATTGTAAAGTCACAGCAGAGTTGACAAAACTTACCCTTCAAGGTAGCCTATCAGAGTATTTAAAGGGTTTTAAAAAAAGGATATAGAAAAGTGTTACTGATAAATCTTCTAACATTAGTGACTTTATTCACAAAAACAAAAGATATTAGTACCAAGGTGTCAGCATTTATAACATGTCATTTTAATTAAGTAGATATTTTAAGTTGGACAACTTTGAATTGGTTTTGAGTAAACTACACTTACACAAAACAGCATAGCTTTCAGTACTAAAAAAAATTATGAGCCTTCAAGAAGTTTGAGTGAACAAACAATGAAAACTAACAGTTTTAGAAAGATTTTTTAAACTACTGGTTTAACTAGAAAGTAGAAATAATCAAGTACTATGAATATAATCACCAAGAATTCAAATAATATATTCTTTATTGAATATATATTATTGAAATATATACTAACCACAGTTTCACTTTCTGGAAATCCTATTTAGTTTTCCCCCATCCCTTTAATGACTTGAAACAACATAGTTTGTTTTGTTGAAACTTTACAACTCTAGTGGGTACTAAAACGGGAATTCCATATTTACTTTTAAATTTGGGTCAAGGGGAACAGAAAACTATAGTTTTCAGTTATAATTTCTAAAATGTTTAAGAAAAAATAACTTGCAATTTACAAGAGACTTTACACTTTAGCAGTATCAGCTAGGGTCTTTATATAAAAACAATTTTCAAGAAATATATTTTCATGGTTTCCTTTGATTTAATTGTTGCTCACTGCTTTGACAGATAATAAAAGAACTAATTATATAAAAGGACAAAGTCAATACATTTGTTATCATATTCTCTAAGCACAACAGGTACAGTGTTTTTGTTTTTTTTAATCAAGCATCAACATTAATACACCACAGTTACACAGCTTCTCTACCTTCCATAGAATAAATACAAAATTATTTTACACTATAAATAGCTTGCTGCCAATAGAATGTTTAATAAGAATGGGATGTGCTTTGAAGCTTGTCAACAAATTGAGCCTTTTAATGCAAAATAACAAAAGTAAGTTTTAATTCTTCAGTTACTATTTCAAAGTATTATCTTTAAGAGGAGACATACTTCAGAAACAAGTTATAAGTCTTAGCCTTCCCTAAGTTCATCCTGCCAGCACACCAAGTACCAACAGATATAATCCTCCCTTACCTTAGCCTCTATTTAGGCATTAAAATAGATCTATTAAAAATAAGGAGATTACGTAACTAAAATAGTAATTTGTGATGAGCACTTAAAGCTAAAAAATTGCACATAGATAGATAGATAGATTTGGGGTAGGGAGTTAATTTCAAAAACACCCAAATATGCCAACCAGTAACACAATCTCTTAAGGTAGTTAACATTTCCTGTCCGACAAGTTAAAGACTGTCAAAGAGCATTTTAAAGCATCTTAGTAGTTCGATGCATGATACAGGGTGCTCGGGGCTGGTGCACAGGGATGACCTGGAGGGATGGGATAGGGAGGGAGGTGGGAGGGGGGTTCTGGAAGGGGAACACATGTACACCCATGGTGGATTCATGTCAATGTATGGCAAAACCTATACAATATTGTAAAGTTAAAAAATAAATAAATAAACTAATTTTAAAAAAGAAAAAAAAAAAAAAGCATCTTATTAGACCTCTCTGCTAACATTCCACTTCAGTACTCTTGCCTGGAAAATCCCATGGACAGAGGAGCCTGGTGGGCTGCAGTCCATGGAGTCGCTAAGAGTCGGACATGACTGAGCGACTTCACTTTCACTTTTTACTTTCATGCACTGGAGAAGGAAATGGCAACCCACTCCAGTGTTCTTGCCTGGAGAATCCCAGGGATGGGGGAGCCTGGTGGGCTGCCGTCTATGGGGTCACACAGAGTCGGACATGATTGAAGCGACTTAGCAGCATCAGCAGCAGCTGTTACCATTCTTGACTATTCCAGCTCTTTGCAATATTCTCAGACTACTGTTTCATGATCTCTCATTTCTCTTTCCTCCTTCACTTACATCTCTCTCTCTCTTTTTTAAATAAACCTATCTTGTTAAATCTTGTTCCCCAATGTTCTGTTCTCAGCCTTTTTCTCTCATCATTCAGTGTAAAGTCGCTGAGTCCTATGGTCCTATCTGCATAATGTGTATCATATATAATATACATAACACCCATGCACACAACTTAGCGACTGAACAACAAAGAAACCACCCACACATAGGTAGCTCAGCTGGCAATGCAGGAGACCCCGATTTGATTCCAGGGCCGGGAAGATCCACCGGAGAAGAGATAGGATACCCACTCCAGTATTCTTGGGCTTCCCTCATGGCTCAGCTGGTCAAGAATCAATCTGCAGTGCAGGAAACCTGCGTTTGATCCCTGGGTTGGGAAGATCCCCTAGAGAAGAGAAAGGCTACCCACTCCAGTACTCTGGCCTGAAGAATTCCGTAAACCATTCCATGGGGTCACAAAGGGTCAGACACAACTGAGCGACTTTCACTTTCATACATATACACGTGGAGAATCTGCCTGCAATGTGAGAGATCTGGTTCGATCCCTGGGTCAGAAAGATTCCCTGAAGAAGGAAATGGCAACTCACTCCAGTATTCTGGCCTGGAGAACTCTATGAACAGACGACTCTGGCGGGCTAGTCCATGAGATCACAAAGAGGTGGACACAACTGAGCGACTTAACACACAGGTACATATGTATACATATATACAGACAGACATACTTTAAATACTGAGGACTCCCCAATCTCTCAGCCAAGTACCACCTGAATATTTCTAAAACAGAATTATGTATCTGCTCCTCTTCTAGTATTTCCCACCATAATTAGTGCTGCCTTAGTGAAGTTGTTGAAATAGAAATCTAACCAGGTAATTTTTTCTGCTTAAAATTCTTTCATGTCTCTTCTTGTTTTCTAGATTATGTGTAGACTCTTGGATAAAGCAGTTAAGCCTCTTCAAGATTTGACTTCAGTTTCCTTTCTTGTTTTTCTCCACATCACTCTAATTGCCTTCCTCCATCCAACCTATTACCCATCAAGTTCCTTGAGGATTCCTGAGTCAGTCATGCTCCTTCCATCATGTCTATTTTCATAAGCTCTTCATTCTGTCTGGAATGTTTTCCTCATTCTCCCTAATGTGTGTCAAGTTCAACTCATGAGTCACTTCCTCTGTGAATCTGTCCTAATCTCACTAGGGGTGCTTTCCAACTTTGTACCCTAACAGAGAACTACACATTCCTCTCTTAACTGCAACTTTGTTGACTGTATTAACTCTGTATTAACATGACAACAGTTCAAAGATCAAAACTGACAAATGGTAAAGAGTCTTGCTCTTCATTACAGATGACTACGTTGTCTAAACACTAGATTTATTTTTGACCGATTTTTAAGCAAATGTAGACATGGGTTTTCAATTTAATGTAAACTGTTTGTACAAAATATAAAGCAACTAAAGTATCATTCTCTGGGCCAATATTAAGTTTAGCTCGTGCAGGAACACACTGATTAGTATCATCTATGCAAATGAAAAATATAAATTTTATTACTGAAAAGGTGTGACTGCTGAGAAACAAAACAAATTTAGTTAAAAAATAGTTTCCATGCTAGCAAGGTAGCCTATGAGGACATCTTATCACTGTAAATGATTAAATGTTCAAGAAGAAACTGCGAACTATAGAAACATTTTAATTAATGTTTTACTTTCCTAAATTCTTTCCAAAAAAGACCAACTTTTCAGCGACTCTGTTTGCGTCCAAGTCATTGTTAGTAGCACCAAAAAGCAGATCTCGATTAAGCAGAGCAGCGTTTGCACAGTATCACTCAGGCGGGAAAAATCCTGAAACACTTACCAGTTTAATAAACTGTACAGAGCAATGACAGCATCAAAAGGGAGGAAAAGTAAACTAGAAGTATAAGGTGACAAGTGAAAGGGGAAAAGAGCTGACAAAAAAAAATCATTAGAAATTAAATTTTAAAAAATCAGAAAGATGCTAAAGATCCCAAAAGGAAAACTCAGAGGTAAAGACACATGAATATACCATCATAAAAGACTTTACTTCGTTATATAAAAGTGTGGACAGAATGAGTAATATTAATTTGTACCTTAAAAGGTCTGCAGAAAGATATTAAATAAACTGTGGTTAATAATCAATTTATAGAATATACAAAATAAACTCGTTACCTTAATTTCTCTTTGTTCAACAGATTTTTCCCATATTTGTTGATCATATGCTCCAATCTATGAAAATAAAATAAAAACAGTACTACATTAAATGATCATTGTTGGAGCCCATCCAACAAGTACAACTCTGTTGAATTACAAGCAACAAGTTGTTCATTCAACACAGATTAGATCCAGCTCTGTCTCATACTTCTGTACCAATGCTATATGGCAGTGGTTCTCAAAGAATGCTTGTAGGACCAGCAGTTTTACCACCATCTCAAAACTTGATAGAAATAACAACTCTGTCTTCACCTCAGAATTACTGAATCAGATATATGGATTCAATACTCAACAATCTGTTTTTAAAATCCCTCTACATGATTCTGATACACTACTAAAGTTTAAAAGCCTAGGGCAATGACACTAGGGAATCTTTTATTTTAAACTAACATAATTGTTAAAACCCTGGTACATTCAAGAAAAAATTCCCAAGTGACACATTCTTTATGGAGTTCTTTTTAAAGAAAAAATATCAATATTCTATAGAAGTAAAAATTCATAAGCAGGTAGACCACAATTACCCACTTAGATTAAGGTTTAAGTTGAAAAATAAAGTCAGGAAAGCAACTGAAGACACAGAGAAAGCATCAAGAAGTAGAATTCCTTGTAGCTTGTGCCTATTACTCTTACATGCTGCAAAGTTCTCGGAATATACCTTTACTTGGGGAGGATGAACAAACCATTCTTACTGTTCCTAACCAAGTTCTTTTCTCTTGCTTCCTATTATCTCCAATTTCCACTCAATTTCCTATATTCAAGAGGACACTGAAATGGGTCAAAAGTCTATAGTTTAATAAGAGTTTTCATTATGAGCATTAATTGAAAATTAGAATTCTGAGAAATTAAAATTACTTCAGATAATTACAATTTAGAGACTGGAGACAGTGACCAGAGACAGGCAAAGACATGAGTAAATTCAGGAAAGAGTATTTTCTGACTCACAAGATCTTTCTACCCACAAGTCCTCTTTTCTACCCATTCTTTTTAAAATCTCATTTCAAGAAACAACAAATTGATAAGCTGATAATGTTTTAAAGATAGACATAAAGGAGGTAAAAAAAAAATGTTAACTCATTTTTTTAAAGATGTGACTTTTACAAAGACTTTTTAAGGATGTACATGCTTATACACATTTTCTAGCAGAGAGAAAGAAATGCCCAGACATCCAGTGTGTTTCTGGGGATGTTCTGTAAGTACCCTTCATTTCTGATATTCTCTCCTACATGTTAATCTTATTTATTCTAATTTCTCTGTTCCGTGAAATACTGTTCTTTTTCATCACTTTCCTGTGACTTCTTTCTTATTTTAAAAACCACTTTATGATATACTAATACCCTGCAAATTAAAATCTTTTAACATGTAGACCAAGTCACACATACTTAACCAAAACTGCCATCAGTCTCCATAAAGCATGATTATGGAGCAAATGTTGAGGATCCTGGACTGCACTGTTCCTATAAAGGGTGACAAGGAAATCACAAACAACTAAGATAAGCTGTGGGTCTAGAAAAGGCAAGAGGGCACTCTGCATACCTCCAGGGACCAACTATGAAAATGGTTAAATCTGCTTCTTAAAAACAACTCCACGGGCCTTAGCCTGTGGCTTTGTGCATGGGCTGTAGTCAACCTGGGTTGCTCTATGGCAGGTGAGGGCTCAAGAGGCCCCTGGAGCAGCTTGGCCTCAGCCCATGGCAGGCGCCCAGACATGTGGGAGTGGGACGTGGGCCCTCCCCAGATGGGAGGCCATGTGCTTGGACTGGCTGAGCCTGATTTTCAGGCTAGTTTCTTGTGATGCTATCCACCACCCCTCCCTCTACCTAAGGATGAGATCCTGACCTCTCTGGGTCTTCCAAGCCAAGAAGAATAAGACAGGGATAAAAAGGTATCTGACTGGTGTTTTATTTAAAAGGGAAAAATAAAGACCATCTTGCACATGGTCCAGCCCATGAGGCAGGGCAGGACCATGGCAAGAAGAATCTCAAGCAATGCCATCAGTCTCCATAAAGCATGATTATTAAGTCCTAGGTAAGCAATAACCGAATGATTAGTCCTAATTGTAGTGCTGAACTGAGATGACTAGCTCCCCCTTACTCTCTTAAATTCTGAATTCAATCAATTATCTTTCTTAAAATCATAAAAGGTAAGTATCAGAATATAGATTCCATAGGAGTAATTCTGCTCTAACATGATAATTCAGAATGACTAGGCTAATTCAATCAACATTTGTTTTTTTTAAAGTATGTAACTATTTCAATGCACTGCATACTCTTCAGTGAAACAATAACCAAAACCAATAAATAGGAGGTTTTGTTGTTATTGTTTAGTAGCTAGTGAGTGAGTGCTGAAAGTCGCTCAGTCGTCTCTGACTGTTTGCAACCCCATGGACTGTATGTAGCCTGCCAGGCTCCTCTGTCCATGGAATCCTCCAGGCAAGAATACTGGAGTGGGTAGCTGTTCCCTTCTCCAGGGGATCTTCCCAACCCAAGGATGAAACTCAGGTCTCCCACACTGCAGGCGGATTCTTTACCATCTGAGCCATCAGGGAAGCCCTAGTAGCTAAGTTACATAAAACTCTTTTGTACTATATACCATGGCCCACCAGGCTCCTCCACCCATGGGATTTCCCAGACACAGGTACCAATATGTTTAATAATTATTTTGGCAGTATTTTGTTTTCAGGTACAAAACAATGCACTAGGTTCTCTTTAAAAAGAATTGTGGTGTTTTTTTGTTTTTTTAAAGTAATTAATTTATTGGCTGTGCCGTGCAGCATAAGAGATCTTAGTTCCCTGACTAGGGATGGATGTTAGTTCCCTGCAATGGAAGCATGGAGTCTGACCATGCTTAACTTGATCACGAGGGGATCCAAGGACATCCAAGTGTTTTTATTTCAAGATGACTCAAGAATATGGACATGGGGATATATACCCCACAGTTCTAAAGTCAGGGAAAATAAAATAATGCATGTACAACAGACCAATTCAAAAAAGCATGCCAGTACAACCACAGTACGCTACTAAACAGCTCCAGATTTTAAAAGGTGTAGAAAGTCTAATAAACCTTGCAGTGAAGCAGTGGTTAAAAGTAGAAAAGTTTTTTGAAGGCTGAAATTCTTGCAAATAGCAGAATGGTGATGCAGAATATTGCTATAAAAATATAAAAAAGAAAATGACGGCTTGTTTTACTAGGTAATCAACTTTTCTTCAAAGATTTCATGGATGAGAGGAGGAACAACTTTTGCTGTAACAGAATACCTTGCGGGATTTTTTTTTTTTTAGCTGGTTTAAGTGTCATTTTCAATTACAAGCATTCAAATTTCTCTAAAGTGGAAACATCAGTTCTCTTTTGTTTAGTTTTCATTTTGTTTTGAAAATATTACCGGAGCAGACCCTTTAGTTACATAAACAGACTGTCTGGTTTATTGGAGAAAACTATGAGATAGGAGTCTTTAAAGCTAACCACAGGCGTTTCAGGAGATGCTCAGGGTTCTGCTTAGTGATACATAACGCCATTAACAAACTACCCTTATATATGAATTCAGACTTAACTGTCTCTGAAAACTGCATCCTGGGATATGTGTATAGGACCTCAGAAGCATCATGAAATCAGGGTGATGGCAGGGCACTAGAAGGGACAGGAAAGGAATTCAGAAGCGAAGATTCCTTTCTGACCTAAAGCCTCACTTTATTCCACCCTGAAATCTGGCAAGATAGAAGATTAGAACACATGAGGCTGGGGTCAAGCTTTTCCCTTGAAAGAAACATAATCTTATGGTCAATCGTAACAGAGCAAAAAGAGAAGTGAAACAAACTGAAGAGAACAACAATCTTCTCAAGACTTAAGGTCATAGATCAAGAATAATTTGCAGAGCTGTGTATTAAAAAAAAAAAAAACGACAAGTTTTAAAAGGTTATATGCTATTTCTGACTCACACATACTACACAGACTTGACTAAATCACCTAACTGTGATAGCTGTTTCTCTTGTGTATTTATTTCTTCTACAAAAAATTAAATGCCGAGGCCAAGTTCAAATACAGTTCTGTGAAAAATCAGGAAGACAATAACTAAACTATATTTTAATGCCATGCAAAATATTAACAGAAGTTCAGTAGTAACATGTGTCTAACAGAGCAGGCATTTTAATCAGATAATATGTTCTTTAACTGAGAAAAATATTATGTAATATTTTGGCCACTTTCAAATTTTAGCTACCTCCTAACTGCCTAACTGCTCTTCCCTGACCCACAAAATGCCTCCACTGTTTGGGTGTTTAGAAAAGTGCCTAACATTCTATAGGAACAAAAGGATATATACGCAAATAATGTTTTATTGGTAGACAAATACCTACGTAATTAATGTATGAGTAGTTCCATGAATTTTGACCATATTCTCCATGTGATGCTGTGCTTTAAGGAGGGAAAGCCATTGTGTCTATTGTATTATAAGAGGGGACTCAAATTCTGATTAACATTGGATGTGCAGCCAATAGTTTTATACATGTTAAGAAATTAACATTCATTCTCTGGTGCCTGGCTACAGAAAGCAAATTTTATCAATGCTCTGATTATTACTTCCACAGATGCCCCAAACACCTTAAGCCTCTAGTGTAATCTTACCCAACCAGAGCTAATCAGCAGTCGGCCTTTTTCACCAGGTCCCAGAAGACCAAACGCTTTGCCCTCTATAGATGCATTCTGTATCTTCAACAACAGGTCTGTTAATCTTATATGGATCATTTACAATACTCCCCATAATGAGAGCAAGCATAATTCTAAATTTTCTCCTCACAAGCTTTAATTCCTAATTATTCAGACCATAACACTCCTGGAAGCACTTTTAATCAACTATTTCAACCGCATCGAAGCCATACGATGCAAATGTTAAGATTGGTTTAAAAAAACGATTAAAAAAAAGAAAATATTCGAGGGACCAGTGTCCTGAAAGTGGTTAAAAAAATAATTTTAAGGAAAAAATGAGAAAAGAAATTGAGATACTATAATTTAGTAGTATCAAGCGCACTAAAATTGAACTAATAAGACGCTTTATGACACTCTGAAGACCTACTTATAAAAGGCAAATGGATGTAGCTAATTAACTACATTAAACATGTATGTAAATATATATATATAGCAGACATTTCAGAAAGATACATAAAAACCATTAATAGTATCTCTGGAAAGTACAGAAAAGAACAGCACTTTTACTTTCTGCTTTATATTCACTGACACTGCATCACTTTTTCTCCCTACAATGGATATGCACTATTTTTATAAACCAGGAGTTTAACCCAGGTCTAGTGAACCACAAAGTAACTTGAATTGGTTATCTAAGAAACTAATATGCTTCTGTCAATGAATATTATTTTTGCAAGGAATCATCTACCTCCACCTGTCATCATTCTAGTTTTTATTTTTCTACATACTGAGACAAAATGGGGAAGAAAAAGAGGGGTGGGACAAGGAGAGGGAGAGGTGGGAGGGACAGTCAGGGATGGAGGGATAGAGAGGAATGAGAGGAGAGAATTGGTAGGTAAAGAAAAAGACTGCTTTGTCCAGGTGTCTGCCATTTGGTTCTGGCTTCTCCGGAAAAGAAATTACAATGAAAATGAAGATATCGAGAATACAAATACTGAAAACTAGGTAATTAAATGGTGAAGTGGGAAATATGTGCCAGTTATGATTCCAGAAAAGAAATACCTCTGAAAAACAATTTGAAAAGCTACTCTTGGGCAATCTGATTACTACTTAGGTCATCACATTCACAAGAACAGATATCAGGAGGCTAAAGAGAAGGTGTTGCTTCAGAAATGTAGTTATCAACAGTTAATTAGATTAAGTACTTAAATAAAAGATTTAGAGTTCACAAATAAATATAAGCAGGGCAAATGGAGGCCCAGATTTGCAAACATACTTTAAACACTCAGCTCTTTAATTAAAATGAATGGACATTCCATAATACTATGTTAGAGTTCTAATTTTTCCTACTACTTTCATGCTCAGTTTCATTTTTTTGCAATCTCATTTCAGAAACTGAAAAGTAGGCTATTAATTCTCACAAACACCAAATCGGGTTTAAAAAGGTGGGACTGCCTGGTGGTCCAGTCGCTTTGACTCTATGCTCCCAATGCAAGGGGCCTGGGTTCAGGCCCTGGTCGAGGTACTGGATCCCACATGCTACAACTAGAAGATCCCACATGCCACAATAAATAAAAATAAGTAAATATTTTCGAAGTTAACACAGAGCCCAATCCTCTCCAAGCCTGGCCTGATTCAACAAACATCAAAGGCCAATCACGTGCTGGGACAAGCGAAGCCTGCCTTTCTCAGCAAGAGTGTCTGTTAAAAGCACAAGACAAGAGGCTCAAGAATCTCAAGATAATTGATTTCCAGTACAACTCACAATAATTAGTTTTTATCTTTGAGTCTTTTTATAAAAATGAAAGTTATCAATCAGAAAATATCCTTTGTTATATTTATACGGTTTGGTTTCTTAATCCTATGTTTCCTGCATCGACGTAGTTGATCAGCTCTTAATATTTGCTGACAGGAGTTAGAAGAGACCCTGGACTCTGCAAGAAAACTGGCTTTTCATCCTGCCTCCACCATGATTAGTCTTATGGTCCTTGGCAAGTTTCTTGACCTCTGAGATTCTTTAAAATGGGGAAAACAGAACATATTACACAGAACTAGAATATAAAATGATTGTGTCTGGTATACAGTCGGTACTCTGTGAATGTTAGTTCTTTCCTTTCTTGGCAAATCTCAATCTCTCCAGGCCTCAAATACCTCATTTTTAAACTGATGAAGTTGATTATATTTAAATTCAATCAGGATAATTTTTTTAAAGTTTTAATTGGAGGATAACGCTTTACAATGTTGTGTTGGTTTCTGCTGTACAACAACATAAGACAGCTGTAAGTATACACATATTCCCTCCTTCTTGAGCCTCCCTCCCACTCTCCCCCAACAACTCACCCCTCTAGGTTGTACGACAACATTTAGACTCACTAATGATAATTCGGATGGCCAGAGATAATTTTTTTTTTATGTACTAGTATGGGGAGAGAAAAGACTCAGTGCTACTATGGAAAAAAGTAGAACCAAAAGGATAGCTGAAATGTCGAGGCAGAAGGTACTAAGAAAAAAAGCAAACAATGGTGTAAAGTTAAGTGTCCTTTTCTTAATTAATAACCAAGATAAAATTTTTCTAGAATTACATACAGTTTATTAGTGAAACCAGAACTGTCAACACCCAAAATCTCATTTACCCAGACAACCAAACTATATGGTTTCCACTCTCACAATGATCTACAAGGCTGATAAGAAACATGAGACTGAGTGAGGGGTTGAGCAAACCAACAGAAGTCAAGTTACTGAACAAAACAACAGATCTGAGAATACTGATCACCAATGAAAGAAAATTTACATCTATAATAAAAAAATTATGTTGTCATGGTAGACATTCTGAAATTATATGGTACTTCGGTTCATATTACTAAAAAATCCTAAAGAAACAATTAGGGTCATTTAAAATCATCACGATTATTAACTTCCAGATAGATCTCTCCCCAGAATTAGTGGAAACTAATTCTTTTGACCTTTTTAAACTTTAAACTTTAATTTTATAACCATTTTTAATTGAAGTATAGTTTATTTACAATCTTGTGTTACTTTCAGGTATACAAAAGAGTGATCCAGTTATATATATACACACACACACACACACATACATATATATACGTATATAGTATGTATATACACACACACATTCTTTTAAAAGTTCTTTTCCATTATAAGTTATCACAAGATAATGAATATAATTCCCTGTGCTATACAGTAAGTCCTCGTTGTTTGTCTATTTTATAGAGTAGTATGTACAGAAAACTCAGCAGTGGCCACAGGACTGGAAAAGGTCAGTTTTCATCCCAATCCCAAAGAAAGGCAATGCCAAAGAATGCTCAAACTATCGCACAATTGCACTCATCTCACACGCTAGTAAAGTAATGCTCGAAATTCTCCAAGCCAGGCTTCAGCAATACGTGAACCATGAATTTCCAGATGTTCAAGCTGGTTTTAGAAAAGGCAGAGGAACCAGAGATCAAATTGGCAACATCCGCTGGATCATTGAAAAAGCAAGAGAGTTCCAGAAAAACATCTATTTCTGCTTTATTGACTACGCCAAAGCCTCTGACTGTGTGGATCACAATAAACTGTTGAAAATTCTGAAAGAGATGGGAATACCAGACCACCTGACCTGTCTCATGAGAAATCTGTATGCAGGTCAGGAAGCAACAGTTAGAACTGGACATGGAACAACAGACTGGTTCCAAATAGGAAAAGGAGTACGTCAAGGCTGTATTTTGTCACCCTGCTTATTTAACTTATATGCAGAGTACATCATGAGAAATGCTGGGCTGGAAGAAACACAAGCTGGAATCAAGATTGCCGGGAGAAATATCAATAACCTCAGATATGCAGACGACACCACCCTTATGGCAGAAAGTGAAGAAGAACTAAGGAGCCTCTTGATGAAAGTGAAAGAGAGTGAAAAAGTTGGCTTAAAGCTCAACATTCAGAAAACTAAGATCATGGCATCTGGTCCCACCACTTCATGGCAAATAGATGGGGAAACAGTGGCTGCTTTTATTTTTCTGGGCTCCAAAATCACTGCAGATGGTGATTGCAGCCATGAAATTAAAAGATGCTTACTCCTTGGAAGTAAAGTTATGACCAACCTAGACAGCATATTAAAATGCAGAGACATTACTTTGCCAACAAAGGTCCATCTAGTCAAGGCTATGGTTTTTCCAGTGGTCGTGTATGGGTGTGAGAGTCGGATTATAAAGAAAGCTGAGCACAGAACAATTGATGCTTTTGAACTGAGGTGTTGGAGAAGACTCTTGAGAGTCCCTTGGACTGCAAGAAGATCCAACCAGTCCATCCTAAAGGAGATCAGTCCTGGGTGTTCATTGGAAGGACTGATGTTGAAGCTGAAACTCCAGTACTTTGGCCACCTGATGCCAAGAGCT
Organism: Okapia johnstoni; assembly: GCA_024291935.2. Classification (NCBI taxonomy): domain Eukaryota; kingdom Metazoa; phylum Chordata; class Mammalia; order Artiodactyla; family Giraffidae; genus Okapia; species Okapia johnstoni. The sequence continues at coordinate 70,051,927 of CM044312.1, read as the reverse complement.
GACTCATTGGCAAAGACCCTGATGCTGGGAAAGATTGAGGGCAGGAGGAGAAGGGGACGACAGAGGATGAGATGGCTGAATGGCATCACCAATTCGATGGACATGGGTTTGGGTGGACTCCGGGAGTTGGTGATGGACAGGGAGGCCTGGCGTGCTGCTGTTCATGGGGTCACAAAGAGTCGGACACGACTGAGTGACTGAATTTAACTGATGTATATGCTAATCCCAACCTACTAATGTATACCTTTGGTAACCATAAGTTTGTTTTCTATGTCTACAAGTCTATTTCTCTTTTACAAAAAAGTTCATTTGTATCATTGTTTTAGATTCCATATTTAAGTGATATCATACGATATTTGTCTTTGTCTGACTTACTTCATTTAATATGATAATCATTAGATCCATCCATGTTGCTGAAATGGCATTGTTTCAATCTTTTTCATGGCTAATGTACTATTGTATAAACAAACATACATCTTCTTTATCCATTCAACTGCCAATAGACAGGTAGGTTAACTTTTTTAAACTATTTTATTTCAAGGAAAAACTCTCAATGCTTTGAATATCAAATAGGTTTTCACTGTTTTTTGCTCATAAATACTGCCTCTCAAACAAATTTGGCTATTGAATGCCTAGGAATATCTGAGTCCTTAAAACTTCTCCTATGTCAAGCCTTGTTTCTAACCTGCTATGTATCTTCAATAGCAAATTCCCTTTACATCTCCAATTATATGCTCTATCTAAACATTTTCACAATGTTTTATTCTAATCAACATATTGTCCAATGTTTCTGATTGCCCATTACATACATATACACACACTCCTATAATTGTAAGACACTCAGGTAACTTTAATGATGAGGATCAAATGAGGAAGTTAAAGCATTTCATTACACAATATAAACTATGAGTGATGATAATGTCAGAAAAAAAGGTGTGGTCTGAAGACATGGCATGAACTAGCAACTCCTTTGAATGTGTAACAACTACCAAATTATGAACTCTTTAACTCTCCTGAATCAGTTTTAGAACTCTAAAAGTCATATGAGAAGCTAAATCATAGTGTGAAAGAGTCAGTAGCTCAGTCATGTCTGACTCTTTGAGACCCCACAGACTGGAGCCCGCCAGGTTCCTCTGTCCATGGGATTCTCCAGGCAAGAATAATGGAGTGGGTATCCTTTTTCCTTCACCAGGGGATCTTCCCAACCTGGGTCTCCCACATTGCAGGCAGATTCTTTACTGTCTGAGACACCAGGGAAGCCCAAGCCAAATCACAGAAGGCTTTTAACCCAATAATTAAAATATTGCCCTATATTCTAGTTTTTGGGGCAAGAAAAGAACCTAAAATGGGTAAGTAAGTATTCAAAGTTAAGATGGGGTTTCTCCCACTTTCTGAAAGTAGAGCACTACTATGAAACTGTTTATAGGACAAAATGGCTTAAAATGAAAAATGAAGAATCAATTATCTTAGGACACATCTTGCTAACTAACAGAGGCACAAAATAAATCGAGATAAACCACAGATGCTCACAGACACAGTTCAAAGCAGTGGCAGCTATCCTTTTTTCATAAAAGTGAAAACACTCTTTGGATTTTTGGTGGAGGGCGGGATAGCAACAAACCCAATGCAGGCTTTTTGTAAAAGCAAGTGGTGTACACCACAGTTTCAACAAGTGGGGAATACCTGTACCCTAACTGGGGAAAGAAGTTTAAATCATAGAATAAATATGAATAATCATAAGCAAAGAGGTTTCCTGGCAATCTCTTTGCTTCAACTGTCATTTATTTCTTTTGCTATCAATTACTACCAGAATCGTATCATACCAAAAGTGTTACTACAGAAAAGCAAAGCTGCTTAAGTAGAAGGCAAAGTAAAAACTAAAACTTTTTTTTTAAGAGTAAAAAGTCTTTTTAGATGGAGAATAGAACTTTAAAGGAAGAAAACATATTTATGGAGTTTAACCCACTTTAAATTACAACATATCTACCCGGCCTCTGGCATTTGGATTAAAACATCAAAGTTTGAAAATACACCCTCATCTACAGATATTAAAATCTGGCTAATTAGCAAAGATTCCATTCATTATTAGTAATAACAGCTAAGGTCATTTCACATCTTCCCACAGATTCTGCTAGGTTATACATCATCTAAAACCACTCTCTTACCTGCATTAACCCTAAGAACAGTGTATTACAGGCCACATACATATTATCAAATCATGAATCCTGACCAAGTTTCTATTGCCTAAGAAACGCCAGTTAATGATATAGTCAAACACTGATTCAAGTTTAGAAAAAAAGTCTTGAAGGGTATTCTTTAATTCAATAAAGAGAGATGATCATGGTAGAATATGCTTCTAAGAAATCCAAAGAAAAAATATTCAGAGTTCATTATAATTCAAAACAGAATGAAGTAAGGACTATCGTATTACAATCACTGAGAGTTGGTCTGAAAATGAGCAGTATTTGTGAGACAAAAGGTATAACAGGAAACTTACTGGATATGGGGGCATGGGAAAGAGGTAACATGACAATTTCTGGCTTAAGTACCTTGAACTGTATAGGTATCATTAAAAATGGCATGGAATTTAAAAAAAAAAAAAAAAAAGAACAGGTTTGAAAAAAGCTGTTGGAGCTCTAAGACAGCTAGGAATTATGTCTGAGTTCAGAGAGTTGAAAAGGTAAAAAAAAAGAAAAATTGGAACTCAGAAGCTTAAACTAGGTGTTTTGACATTATGTGGTCAATTTGATAATCTAAGGAATAGAATAATTTAGTGAGATCAAGAACAAAATATTAAGAAGGGTAAATATTCAACTAGAAAGGAGAAGTATCAAAGTCAAGTTATTAAGAAGGACAAATATTCAACTGGAGGGAAGAAGTATCAAAATCAAGTAAGGAGACTTAGAAAAATTAGGTACGGAGAGATTGTATAATATATTTATATATGATAATTAAAGCATTATATTTACATACATAAAGGCAGTATAGTATACATATTAATATACTATAATAAATAGCAAAAAGAGTTTTAAGAAAGAAGGTAAAGTGAGCTAAAAATATTGAAACATTTTGAAGTTATTAGATAAACATATTCATGTCAAATAATCTAGATCACATTTAAATAGAAGCCAAGTCATTAGCTGAAATATGGAAGCTGAGAGTTTAGGAAATGAGGGATGATAAAGGTAAGAAATAACCGGTCAGGGAGACAATACAGAATCAACTAGAGTGAGTGAGATTAGGGACATCAGGAAGAGCAAATGCAGATGAGTTGGTATTAGAAACAGTCTGCTGGGAGTCAGTTGAGTTACATGTTTGTATTTTCTCTTTCACCACCAAATCTCAGGATCAGGAGGGAAGAATTAAATATACAAACAAACACACACCCTGCCACCAAATATCTACAATATACCAGGCATGATGCTATGCCCTCGGCAAGGCCCTTTGTTAAGTCTTCAAATTGTATAGCTCCTTTCTCTTTCTTCCTGCTTCTCCTGAACAATTCAGCAATACAGCCATTAGATGGGTCAGAGTCCCGGGGGGGGGGGGGGGGGGGGGGGGGGGGGGCGGGGAGCAGGGAGGTGGCGCGTGCAAAGCAGGGTGTCAGAGACTCTGACACACAGGGGTAACCGTGGTGGGTTATCAACCAAAGGAGGGGGTATAGAAGGGGACCTTGCGGGAAGGGTAAGGAGAGGACTACGTGTGGGGGTGACCCAGCCTAGCAGGGAAAAGAGATCAACTACTTGGAGAATAGGCTGATGTGAGGTATCAGAGTCCAAGAAACATAAAGACGGTCTAGAATAAAGAGCCTGAACGGGATTAAGAGGGTATCCATATACAATATGGTATGACAAGAGACTGGTTACATTTATAAGGACTAATATCTCAAAAGCTTGAAAATGTTCCTCTGTTGACTCAAAAATCTCTATAAAGCTATTAAAATAAAAGAGATAATTAGTTCAATGACATGAATGCTATATATAAGTAGGGGGTTTAATTAATAAATTATGGCATATTTAGTCAAGAGACTATTATACTCATTAAAATTATGCTTTAAAAGGATATTTAGTAATGTGGAAAAGTAATATTTTTGCATGAAAACAGTATATAAAAAACTAAATACAATATAATCCTAATTTTGTTGGGGTAAATTCACAATGTTAATAGTAGGGTAATTGTGTGACCTTATTATACTTACCTGCATTTTCCACTTTTTGTACTGGAGACATATATTACTTTTAAACTATGACTAAAACATTAAAAAATCAAGAGGAAATAGAAGCTCATATTGTCTGAGTAGCATCATGTATTGGGTTTCCCCTGTGATTCTGACAGTAAAGAATCTGCCTGCAATGAGACCTGGGTTCAATCCCTGGGTTGGAAAGATCCTCTGGAGGAGGACATAGCAACCCACTCCAATATTCTTGCCTGGAGAATCCCATGGACAGAGGAGCCTGGCAGGCTACAGTCCATGGGGTCGCAAACAGTTGGAGACGACTCAGCGACACAGCACAGCATCAAATATTTAGGTACTGGGCTAGATGGTTTTGAATACATTTTCTCATGGAAAAGTACTGTCAAGAAAGCAACTGCCACTTTTCAAAATCAATTTAAGTCTCATTATGAAAATAAATAAGGCTTTTTCTATGAGTTATGTAACAGAAATTTTCAGCTTAGAAGTTATGCCGTAATAACAAAACTGTAAGAAATTCTAGTACTACAAAAGGGCAGATAGATATCTACACCCTAGAATATCAAGGGAAAAAAGGAGTTAAAGAGGCAAAATGCTAAAATACTCTAAAGCCCAAGAAAACAACATTTCATACAGGACTCCTGTGGTAGAAGGGTAACTTAAATTGCATTAGGTGGTGATGGAAGGAATTTAACTGGTTCACACAGGAAAGGGAGGGAACAGAAGGAAGGGAGCCTGGCAAACAGCTCCATGGTAGAACTGGGAGAACTCCAAGTTCTGGAAGAAGCCAAGGAGTAAAGACCATCATCAGTTCTTTGGCCTCTGGAGCAACCAGTAGGGGCTGGACATACAGGAGAAAGCAGCAGCCGTGGACTGTCTCTTCTGAATCCTCTCCTGGTGTCCCCTTCGATCCTCAATAGAGTAAAAGTCTACCCTCAGAGCAAATGAGAGCTAGTGATGTAGTGTTGTACCAGGGATCCTAAAGAGATGAAAAGTTCACCCTCAGAGCTAACTGAGAGCTAGTGATACAGTGCAGTATCAGGGATCCTCAAGAGATTAAAAGTCTACCCTCAGAGCTAACGAGATCTAGTGATGCAGTGCAATATCAGGGGTCCTCAATAGCCCCTGAATGCCAAGTTCCCAACTTTAATATGGAGTTGTAATCTGTAACTTGAAGCTTAAAAAGTATATAGTTGATTTAATTCCTTGCATATATACTTAAGTAAAATCATTCAATCACTAAAAATAAAGGACTGAAGTCCTACTACACTCTGAGGAGGATTTGAAAGGACCTGGTCTGTGTAATTTGATCCTGCACAAGCCCCTCCTCCAGTGATTTCAGGCGAGACAGCTGACTCAAACTGAACCAACCAGATTCTCTCTCCATTTCAACGTCAGGTAAACAGGAGAAACAGAGATGAATGGTGAACAGAGGGAAATAAAATTAATACAACAGAGCCCTACAGAGAAGCTTCTAGAAATTCTGCTGCTGTGGGGCCTAACATAGTCCTGGTTTGTCTTTCCTTCCCAGCTCTTGGCTGTCTGCTGTTGGCACAATTTTTATGTGTAGTAAAAGTGGAAGCAGAACACAGTGGTGTATTTTCCTGGTCCAAATTTAACGAGAACATTGCTGTTAATGCAAACCAACACCACTCTGCATAATTTACGAAGACTGTTTATTTTCCAATGTGCTAGTACATGGCAGTGTATTCTTGGTGGATTTATTAATCAAGGCACTATTCAATTAAAAACTTTCTCAAGAAGTCATCTTGGCAAAGATGATTTTATTTCTACATTTTTACTTAACCTAACTTTGCACAGTAAATTGTGAAAAGACCCTGCTAGTGAAAAAAAAGAGGAGCATTGGTTGCTATTATGAATCATGGGAAAATAATTCAAATATGCCTTACTTAATCAATCAGAGGGTCAAAAACACATTACCAAGGGTAAATACTAAAGTTCTGTTTAACAAATCTATAACATCAATTCCCAGGTGTTAAAGTTTTTACAACCAAGTCTATAAAATTTAACATTATGCAATTAATAGATACTCAAAACTCAGTAAATGTTATTTCAACAATCAGAATGGAAATTATTAATAGTTTAAATAAATTATTAAACTATTTAAAATAGCTTTTTTAAAGTTATTAATTAAACAGTTTTAAAAATTAAGAGTTCACTTCTTTAGTTTCTAAATCATCTAAACACAGTGAAAGACGAAACATAAACTTTACTTTGTCTTCATTTTACCATTACCAGTGCTGCACACAGTTTATATATCAAGCTTAAGAAAGAAAACCTCCCCCCAAAAAACAAACTTCATCTCACCAAGTCCATAACAAGACATTCACCAACAACACAGATTATAATTTTCCTAGCCAAACATGCATTTATAAAAATTAACTTATTTAAATAACAAGTTGACCCAAACCAAGCTAGTCAGTATACGTACAAGACTTCCAATAGACTAAGCAAATACATTTAAGTTAAAATAATAGTTGTATGAATAAACATAACTGCTGTTCTAGTTACTGAGCATTTGTTGTTTTGTCATAGATTACAGTCCTGGCAGGAAACAAGACACACAGGATGGATTTAATCCCCTCATTCACAACCACCTGAAAGCCCATAGCCAAGAAAATGAAAAGTGAAAGAAGAAATAGGCCAGACTGGGATATAAAGTTGGGAGTTGAATAGCTATCAGTTAAGGAGTGCAGATTATGAAGCCTACTACAACTGGGTTTAAATGTTGGCTTCATCACGCCATCTTTATGTGACTCTGAGGAGACCAACAGACTTCTCTGAATCTTAAGTTTCCTCAGTTATAAATTCTGGATAATGGCACTAATGTCTATTTCATGAAGTTGATGCAATAATTAAATGCAAGAATAGTACTCAGGACAGTAATGTAGCACATAGTAAGTATTCAATAAATGCTACCTGTTATCATTATTCAACGAGTTCAACAACCATGACATAGGAAGCCCTGGGCCAACTACTTCACTTACACAGTATTATATAATCCTCATATTTTAAAGAAAATTGGACATAGGAAATTCAACAGTTTGCCCAAAGTCACAACATAGCCAATGACGGAACCAGATTCAAACACAGGCTCTATTTTTTGTGTTATTTTTGTTGTTTGTTTACTCCTGGTTGACGTTCAGGTTATTAAGACTCGGTATCTGTAAGTGCTACAAATTCAAATTGTGTCAAAGTGAAAGAGAATGTTTATTTTAAAACCTCTCAGACACTGTGCTAGAACTTTCTCAAAACACATTCAGACTTACGGTTACCAGTGGGAAAAGGGGATGGGGTAGGGATGAATTGGGGGTTTGGGGTTAATGGGCACAAACTTATTACATATAATAGATGAACAACAAGGTCCTACTATAAATCACAAGGAATCATATTCAATACTCTGGGATAAACTATAATGAAAAAGAATGTAAAACAGAATGTATGTATGTGTATAACTGAGTCACTTAGCTGTATAGCAGAAATTAACACAACACTGTAAATCAACTATACTTCAATAAAGAATAAAATTTTAAAAAGTCAACCTTTTCACTCCATTCTGAAGATGAGGAACTTGAGTCTCAGAAAGGATGAAACAACCTGCTCATGGTCAGGGAGCTTGTAAGATACAGAATTTGGATCCATCTACAAACACTGATACCCACAGGCTGACTTTCCATTACACAGTGCTACCTTCCTAAGATAAATCTTCATTTTCTTTTCTCAAAAAAACAGCAATCTGTGGAAACTCTTAGTAGCTGAAACCATTTCAAAGTATTTGCTTAGGTAAGAATTAAGTAAACATACCAACTATTTCAGATATATCCATTCTTTGATTTGCCAAGACTTGTTTATAATCAATCACATTCCCAAGAATAACCATCACTTTTCCTTTGCATTCATGATTGGAGTTTTTCAAAGTCCAATTTTATTACTTACTTTGCATATAAGAGGATTAACACCAACCAGGAAGAGTGAGAAAAGATTCCACACCAAAGCAATTCATGTACATTGAGGAGAAAAAATAACTTTATTAAAACATAAATGTATATACTTTTCTCTCAACTGTATTGTTTAATTACTTTAGATGAGTTTTTTAATAAGAGTAAGTTTTTTTAGTTTTTTGTTTTTTTTTAATCAAAAGTAAATTCCCTGAACAGGGTTTCATTGGTCTGCTGCTGCTGCTGCTGCTGCTGCTGCTAAGTCGCTTCAGTCGTGTCCGACTCTGTGCGACCCCATAGACAGTAGCCCTCCAGGCTCCGCTGTCCCTGGGATTCTCCAGGCAAGAATACTGGAGTGGGTTGCCATTTCCTTCTCCAGTGCATGAAAGGGAAAAGTGAAAGTGAAGTTGCTCAGTCGTGTCCGACTCTTAGCGACCTCATGGACTGTAGCCTACCAGGCTCCTCCATCCATGGGATTTTCCAGGCAAGAGTACTGGAGTGGGGTGCCATTGCCTACTCCGTTCATTGGTCTAGTACTGAATAAAACCAAAAAAAGCACATGAATAGGATAATTCTATAGATGGTTTACTGCATCAGACTGTAGATTACAATCATAATACCAAAATAATAAATTAAAAGAAACAACAATGCAAATTAAGTCACCAAGAGATAGCACTTCACATCCACCAGAACGTCTCTAATTAAAGAGACATCAGGCAACTTCCCTGGTGGTCCAGAGGTTAAGACTCTACACTTCCACTGCAGGGACCACAGGATAGATCCCAGAGGGGAAAATAAGATGCCATAGGCAGCATGGCCAAAAAAAAAAAGAAAAGATAGGCAATAACAGATGCTGGCAAGGATGCGGAGAAACCAAAATCCTCATACAATGCTTGTGGGAATGTAAAATGAAGAAGCCACTTTGAAAACAGTTTTGACCTGGTAATTCCACTCCTAGTTATTATTCTCAGAAAAATGAAAACGTATGTCCATATGAAGATGCGTATGTGAATGTTTATACCTGCACCATTCATAACAGTCAACAAGTGTAAACAATCCAGATGTCCACCAATGGTAAATAAACAAAACATGGCACAGCTATACAATGGTATTCTACTCAGCAATAAAAAGGAATGGAGTACTCACATAGGCTACAACAGGAGTGAAACTCATAAAAAGCACATTAAGAAAAGAAGTCAGACACAAAAGACCACTCTTGTATCATTCTGTTTACATGAAATGTACAGAAAAGGCAACTCTATGATATAAAAAGTAGATCAGTGGTTGTGTGCTGGTGGGGGTGGAAATGAGGAGTGACTACAAATGTTGTTGCTCACTCACTAAGTCCTGCCTCACTCTTTGCAACTCTATGGACAGCAGCATGTCAGGCTTCCCTGTCTACAAATAAGCAATACATTTTGGGGGTTAATGATCAAAATGTTCTGAAATCAGGTTGTGGTGATGGCTGTACACTTACAACAGTGAGTTTTATCGCATTTAAGCTACATGTCAATAAAAGCTGTTTTGTAAAAAGGAATAGCTATGTTTCCACAAAATTTCTTTAACTAAAATAACATTAACAAGCATTTAAAGGGAAAATGCATATAAATATAAATATATATATATATATATACACATATATATATGTAGATATGTCTATAATTAAAAAGACATTGGGCAACTTCCCTGGTGGTCCAGGGATTAAGACTGCACTTAAGATTAAGACTCTGAACTTCCACTGCAGGCAATTTCAGGATTTCTCTGAAAATATGTGTAAAAAACTTGAGATTATTAAATATGTAATTTTTGCTTGGATAATCAGATAATTGCTATGAAAGTAAATAATAATGAGCTTTTGTTTTTTCTTAAGCAGGGCTTTAGAGACAGAAGATCTGGACAAGCCAAGTTCTGCCATTTACTCCAGCAAGTAGAGCACTCAGTGAGTAGAGCAAAAATGAAAAAAACCTCTGAACTTGTTTCCTCAGTGACATTTTTTAAATTTGACAGTGCAGCACTTAATATATATCAAGCATTTAAGTTTTATTTTAATGCCAGCTATGTCTAGTGTTACACAAAAATATATACAACTGGAGAAAATCTGTTATAACTGGATTTCATTAAAATGCCCTCTCTAGAATTTCTGGATCAACACTGAAATAAAAGAATGAGTTATTTACTCCATGACATAATATTTTAAACATAATAGAAAGCTGATTTAGTTTCTGATTTTGACATCTATGGCACTATGGTATGAACCTGTAAATAGGGATGACAAGTTATTCAGTTCAGTTGCTCATTTGTGTGCGACTCTTTGCGACCCCATGAACCGCAGCATGCCAGGCGTCTCTGTCCATCACCAACTTCCACAGTCCACCCAAACCCATGTCCATCGAATCGGTGATGCCATTCAACCGTCTCATCCTCCACCATCCCCTTCTCCTCCTGCCCTCAATCTTTCCCAGCATCAGGGTCTTTGCCAATGAGTCAGCTCTTGGCATCAGGTGGCCAAAGTACTGGAGTTTCAGTTTCAACATCAGTCCTTCCAATGAACACCCAGGACTGATCTCCTTTAGGATGGATTGGTTGGATCTCCTTGCAGTGCAAGGGACTCTCAAGAGTCTTCTCCAACACCACAGTTCAAAAGCATCAATTCTCTGGCGCTCAGCTTTCTTTATAGTCCAGCTCTCACATCCATACATGACTACTGGAAAAACCATAGCCTTGACTAGATGGACCTCTGTTGACAAAGTAATGTCTCTGCGTTTTAATATGCTGTCTAGGTTGGTCATAACTTTCCTTCCAAGGAGTAAGCATCTTTTAATTTCATGGCTGCAATCAACATCCGCAGTGATTTTGGAGCCCAGAAAAATAAAGTCAGCCACTGTTTCCACTGTTTCCCCATCTATTTCCCATGAAGTGATGGGACCAGATGCCATGATCTTAGTTTTCTGAATGTTGAGCTTTAAGCCAACTTTTTCACTCTCCTCTTTCACTTTCATCAAGAGGCTCTTTAGTTCTTCACTTTCTGCCACAAGGGTGAACATTCATATTAACAGCAATTTAAGGTTTGAAGAAATTCAATGCTCACAATTACCTTAGACAATAAGCAATTCTTAAACTGAAGTATTTATAGGAAAATCTAGCTTTTGCAGCTTTCAATTTTTGATTTGTTCAACCTATCAAAAACATATCAGAACACTTCCCTAAGCATCACAGGTTAAAAAAAAAAAATTGTTAAAAGTCAATTTGTCAAAGAACAAAAGCATCAGGAAATGGACTCACACTGAGAAACAAAGCAAATCTGAGTAACTGTATCTGAGCATTCTTCCATGTACTCTAAGAATTTCTCAGTTTCTTATTTCTCAATGGTCTGTACTCCTGTGTAGTCATTTTTTTAATTAATTATTTATTTTATTATTCTTGTCTCCACTTGGTCTCTGTTGCTGTGCAGACTTTCTCTAGTTGCAGTGAGCTGAGGATACAGTTGTGAGGCAGAAGAATGCAAGCATTCTCTTTGCAGTGGCCTCCTTTTTGCGTAGCATGAGCTCTAGGGCTTGCAAGCCTTCAGCACTTGTGGTGCATGGGCTCAGTAGTTGTAATTCTCAGGCTGTAAAGCACAGGATCAGTAGTTGTGGCCCATGACTTAGCTGCTCTGTGGCATGTGAGATCTTCTCTGACCATGAATAGAACCCATGTCTTCTGCACTGGCAGGTGGATTCTTTACCACTGAGACACCAGGGAAGCCCCTGTGTAGTCATTTCTGCTTAAGGGCAAATGAGGATTCCCTCTTTCACAGAAACTTCTAATAAACAGACAAGTAAATGAAAAAGGAACCTTGTGCTACATAGACGTTAACCTAGGATACTATACATTTTCATTTGATATTTTTTAACATCTAACGCTATTAGATTGCAGTTTGTTGACAACAGTATTTGCTTTACTCTGTCTCCAATTAGCTTTCAGGAAACGAGTCCTTCTATACATAGACATGGAAGAAATTTCTAAACAAACAAACAAAAAAGAACCTAGTTCTATTTAAGACCAATTTAAGATACTGCCTTGTTTACAAAGAGAAATTAGAAAATTTATACTCACTGTAAAATTCTTTGCTTTATTTAAAAGCAGGGGACACATAATTAAAATCCTAGACTTAAACTGCAGCCTTATCAGTTACTAACTCTATGACTTCACTCAAATTACTTTGACCTCCTGGTGTTTTCTCATTTATTGCAGTAGACGGACATTTCTGAAGAAATTCCCTTTTTTTTATTTTTAAAAGAAAAAGAAATCTCTCCCCCAATCCTACCATTCAGGAAATCATGTAATAATAACATCAGTATCAGGAGTTTTTTCTGAAAAACAGAAAACTTGAAAGTAAAAGTAGCAAAAGTATTGGTGTTGAGTCACGTTCATTGAAAATAATCTTTGTATCACCCAAGATGTCAATAAGAGGTGGTCTATTTTTAAAATTTATGATTTACCAAGTGCCAGACACAATTTCCACATACTAATTTAATGAATCCTCACAATTCTATGAAGTAGATACTATTGCTGTCCCTAGTTTATAGTACAACAAGTTAAGTTGTACAAAATTTCACAGTAAGTAGCAGAATATAGGAATTCAAATCCACATGGACTGGCTCTACAACTGAGGTCTTACCCACCAGTAATTTCATTCACATCCTTATACAAACCACCTTATGTTCTTCTGCCTTGGCTCTGATCACTAAGAGGTATCTGAGAAGGGTGCTATTTAACCCCTAATCATTGTCAGATACTCTGCTGACTCTCCATGGCTGCCTTGCCAGCTGGGAAGCTGTCAGGCCTATTAAGAAAGCAAATGAGAATATACAAAACTCCTCCGGAACTACAATTTACTCAGTTCTAAAAATATGCAAAATACTTAATATTATTAGTAACCACAGGATAACCATAAGGATTAAATGTGCTAAATCATACTGAGCTAACAACAGCAAGAGACACATAAGAGCTCAATAAATGTTAGCTATTATGTTACTTTGATAAATTATCTAATGTTCCCTTTTCCTTAATAACACATCATGAGACAAGGAAGAAAGGTATATATGCCTTTTTTGCATTCTTTTAATGTTTATCACAGGATACACTCTGGTTTATTACTTGAAAACATAACCCTGACTAAATGATGCATACATATTATGAATCAAGACTACAGCACCTTCCTCGTTTACATATTTCCAACAGTTAACTATAAATAGCATGAAAAGCTGTTATCATATTTATAAAGCAATTAAAATGCAAAGAGTATTAAAATATCTTGGTTATTTAAGTACGTTTGTATTTTAGAAAATACCTAACATATTGCTGCCACGAATTCAATTATTTGTAATTAAAAATGAGATGATGAAACAGATCTAAGTTATTCAAAATCAAACACATTAAAGTGTTTAGTTTCCTTCCACTTACCTATATAAGATACAATTAATGTGGAGAAAAAGTTAAGATAAATTGCTCCTGGGTGCTTAGTCCAGATTCCCCAGAATTAGAATCTAAGGGACCTGGACCACTATTATTATTGGTTAAGAAAAGGTTTGCTTTAATTCAAGAATCCAGGTGGCTACAAAATTACTACTAAGAGTGACTACAGGAATGCCTTTAGAAAACAGACTGTCTTATCTTCCCTATGTAGAATTAGGAAAAACTTTGCAGAGGAAGGAATGAACTGTTTATCTAGATAGTAAGACTATGCTAAATTACTAATCTTTGTCAAGTGCTTTGTAAAGAATTTGTAATCTTAGGCTGTACAAGGGCTTCCCTGATAGCTCAGTAGGTAAAGAATCCTCCTGCAGTAATGCAGGGGACCCCAGTTCGGTTCCTGGGTTGGGAAGATCCGCAGGAGAAGGGACAGGCTACCCACTCCAGTATTCTTGGGCTTCTCTTCTTGCTCAGCTGGTAAAGAATCAGCCTGCAATACAGGAGACCTGGGTTTGACCCCTGGATTGGGAAGATCCGCTAGAGAAGGGAAAGGCTATACCCACTCCAATATACCAGGCTGTACATACTGGTGCTATATATATTCTTATACTGATGAGACAACTGAGGGTGTCTGAAAGTTCTGCATCTAGTGTTTCAGGGAAGAAATTCAAGTCCTGACTTACAACAACATGCCTTTTCCACTGCACTGCACTGCACTCTTTTATATAATTTGGCCAGCATTTTCCTCAGTATGTTCCACAGATAATCGGGGGGGGGGGGGGGGGGGGGTTAAACAAATTGAAAAATTAAACATGTTTCTTCTTCTATTTGTCTTATAGCAGTAACACTACACATAAACTATGAAATCCTATAATAAAGTTGTTAACCTCTATTTAACTCAATATTTCCCAAACTTATTTGATCATAAAAATACATCTATTCTAATAATACCTATTAACGTCATACAGAAAACACTTGGGGAATGTTACTATAAGCTAAAGTATTATGTTTAATACTTAATGTAACAGATATTCAGCATACAGAGACTATTTCATATTTACTACTAAATAAATCAAATTACTCAAGATTAAGTGTCTGCCTTGGTATATGGCACATCATAGGCACTCAATATAATAAAGAACTACATAAACCAAAAGTTTAATATAAGTATTGTCTTCTGAAAGCACTGCTATCAAAGCAGAAAAATTTACCAAGCACTAAATAAAACGTAAAGCATTGAAATAAACAATGGAGATACAAAGATAATGACTCCTTCCCTTACAGATTATCAGGGGGAATTAATTATACTGCAAGTCAATCTGGTAAGTGCTAGAATAACAAAATACCACTGTAACACAGAGGCAGAAAAATAACTGAATTTATACAAATACTACTAGTCATGCAGGCAGGAGGAGAAGAGAACGACAGAGGATGAGATGGTTGGAAGGCATCGCTGACTCAATGGACATGAGTTTGAGTAAGCTCCGGGAGTTGGTGATGGACAGGGAAGCCTGGCGTGCTGCAGTCCATGGGGTCGCAAAGAGTTGGACACAACTGAGCGACTGAGCTGACTGACCAGTCAGGCCAAAGAGACTCAAAAGCCAACCTGAATAATCTCCTATTGACAACACAACAATCTGAGCATCAATAACTGCAACAGGGTGAAACATATCAAGTATCTTTAAAGCCAAGAGTTCACAATGATAATTAAAAACAAAGAATGGTGTTGACTTCTGGAAGGTGGTAGGTAACTATCACGTTAGTTTGTAAAGTTGTTAAAAAAAAAAAAAAAAAGAAAGAAAGAATCAAGAAAATAAAAATCACCATATTCTTGCCTTACAGATAGCATGCATAAATTTCCTATATGAGCATTGGCAGGGAACAGATAATCCAGTCTCCATGGGATTATGAAAGATGTCCTTCAGGGGAAGATACTAGTTTTACCTATTAAGGATCAACTGAGTTAGTTTACAAGGGGGGAAAAAAAAAACCAATGAAGTGGGCACTTCAAGCAGTAAGGTGAAAAACAGTATGGGGAGATGGTAAAGTTTTATTTGTTGGAGAGGTGGAATTAATTCAGTGAGAGCTGAAGGCTGGAAGAGGTTAGAGAGGTAACTGAAATTAATTTTTTTTTTTAAATCCTTATGGTTTGTGAAGAAATGTGAGTTTATACGATACATGAGAAGTCTTTCAAGAGTGTTATTAAATATGTAAGTCCTAAGACCAAATTTCATTTAAGATAAATCACTCTGGTGGCTGTAAAGAAGAAATATTTAACTGGAACAAGAATTAAGAAACAATGAAGTCAGGAAGATTATAGCAAATCTGAGAAATACTTAGGAAATACAAGTAGTTACAGAATGGTGACTGAACGAACAAATTTACATGAGTTCCCATAGTGCTTCTAGAATAATTTTCTTGTAGCACTTATATAATCGTTTTTTGTTTGAATTTTGGTTCTCCCATGATGCAGAGTTGTTGTAAGGTAGTACTCAGTGCCTAATACATAATAGATCCATCATAAATGCTATTTAAATGTAGATGGGTGCAAATTCTAACAGGACATTATTTTTGGAGAGAGAGGGGGAAGTCCTGATTTTTTTCTTTTTAAAGGCTTTAATTCTGAAAGTCAAACTGAACTGATAAAACTTAAATGTATTGAGTTTTCCCTGTATGAAGTCAATGTTATGAGGCTTCACTAACAATTTTTCCTAGTTTTCTACCAATAAATAAAAATGAACCATGTAAAGTGTTGTGGCCACAAACCAGTAATTAAAAATTACTTTTTAATTAAAAAATCCTTCTACCATTTTGATATTGGAAAAATAATACCTCATTCTATGATTCCCCAAAACTCTAATAAAGAATTAAATTTTAATAAGGCTACCTTTGGCTTTCCAGGTGGTGCTAGTGGTAAAGAACCTGCTTGCCAGTGCAGGAGATGTAAGAGACACAGGTTCAATCCCTGGGTTGGGAAGATCCCCTGAAGGAGGAAAAGGCAACCCACTCCAGTATTCTTGCCTGGAGAACTCCATGGTAGAGGAGCCTGGCAAGATACAGTCCACGGGATCACACAGAATCTGACACTGAGTGCTACCTTACTTTCTTTTATATACTGTCTTTTACCTGTTTACAGTTATGCACCAACCCACTTCTTCACCAGATAAACCAGATAAACAAACTAGATAAATAAACTGGATAAACCAGAACTCTTGTCTGTAATTCTAATCCCGTCATAGGGGGAGAAGGAAAAAGACACCAAACACAAAAAGCAAACAAAAGCTACATTCATTTAAACGACCAAGTGTATCTCCTAGTAAGGCTATTAATTTGGGGCAAAAATTCAAATAGGAAATTTTTAGGCAATATACCCTCTCCAGCTTTTTATTTTTGTGAATCATTCCTTGGTATTGAACTAACGGCCTTCTTTTGAATAAACTCCATGTGCCATTTGGCAAATGGCAATTTAGTTTGTAAGTTACCCTGCTAAATAGCATTTATAAATGTCATTCTTTGTGAACTATAAACACACAGCAGGTTAACACCAGTGTTTTAGATACTTCAGGCCTTGTAAAAGCTGGTACATTTGCCTAATTTTAGGCTGTCAATGGCAACCTACCAACTTATTTCATCACTCTGTCTGTTACCATGGTTAAAGATAAACTGACTGCAAGATATTTGGAATAAACTTGACTAACATTTCTATTTTAAATCTATTCATCAGAAAATGAAAAATATTAGAAACTAGTTTTCCAGTATATCATAAAATATTAATATTTCTCTTCCCAACTCCCTACAGATATAAGCTTTAATCACTGAAAAACTTAAACTCTCTTCAAATAATATTGTTTCCTAGATTTCCTCATAATCTGTGTAAACAACTACTTTAATTTTTAGGCACTGTATCTCCAGCAACTGCTGTAGGCAAATGAATATTTTCTTTTAAAGAAATAAATATTTCACCTACCCCCCACACACAAAAAAGTTATAAGCAAATAAGAGAACTGTGGTATTTCAAAGAAGTTATGTACTTTGTAGATATTCCTAGTTCTGAAATACCAGAATACTTGCAAAACAAAACCAAAAACCTTCTATCACCAAATACTCAACTTCTAAAGAGGACAAACATAAAATATTAAGCAATTGCGTGTTCATGTATTCACAATATCTGAACACAGGGAAAGATACTTCAAAAACTTAATAATAATTTTCTATTAATACTGTTTTTGTGAACTGGTACTTTAATACTAAGGAAGACTGAATATGGATCCCCTTAGAGTGTGTAAACATTACCATGTAGCAGCCCAGAAGGACTTTGCTAGGAAACAGTGCAAGGTATTTTTTTTTTTTTCATTTTTTTCCATTTGCTTCATCCATGGGAGCTGACTCTACTATTTCAAGTAAGTACAGGTAAAGCTCGCTCAAAAAGTGAAATTCAGTAATTCATAGTATGGTTGACATCTCTCTAGACTGGGTAAAGATAAACACATAAATAAAAGCAAGACCTCGCTGAGTTCTCTTATCTCTCAGTGTCTCAGTTTCCCCATCAGTGAAATAAAGATACTAAAAAGTTTAATTTCTAAGGTACCTTTTTCCCTCTCTACATTTCTGATTCCTTAGAAACAAGGTTCTAACACAAGGCAACCTCAAAGAGTGACAGCCTCAGGCAAAGAAAGAAAAAAAAACAGAAAGAAGTAAGGGTTTCTGAGTCACTGAAAAAGCTGTCGGCAAAAATCACCTCACTGGAGTACTTGAATTTTTCCCCCGAGGAGAAACTTCCTTGAACCTTCCCTCACGTTTTGCTTCAGAGCAGTCCTCCTTCAGTATCTACAGGGGATTGGTTCCAGTCCTTACAAAAAAGGCATAATATTTGCATTTAACCTATGTACATCCTCTCCTTTACTTTAAATCATCTCTAGATTACTTACAATAACTAATACAATGGAAAATGCTATGTAAGTTGTTGCTGGTGCTTGGTAAAATTATATTTTGCTTTTTGGAACTTTCTGAATCTTTTTTGTTCCTGAACATCTTTGACCTGAGTTTGGCTGAACTTGTGGATGAACAACCAGGGGATATGGAGAGCCCTGTGCAATTAATTTACCTACAATTTTACTAACTGATTAAATAAATGAGGATAAGGCCAACGAAGTGAAAATTTATGAGAAAAGAGCACAGGTAAACTACAATGTATTATAGACCAAATCACAATGAACACAATTAAATCCCAATTAACAATAACCACAATTTAGGAAAATAGTAGAAAGTGATCATTGTCTATACCATTTGCAGTAAAAGAATTTTTGGAAAAAGTCAATTTTTTAAAAACAAGCTTGGCTATTTGAAGAAATGTATCAGAAAATGTATCAAATAGTATGGTTCTTTCTTCACAGTTACTATGTAAAATTAGGCTGTATTAAACTTAAGAAATTATCCTATTCCATCCACTTTTTAATGCATCATTTGTTTTGTTCCTTCCTAAAATACCTCTCCTTAATCATGAAAAAAAGTATTTCAAATTATCTCAGATAAAGAATGACATTTTACAAGAAAAAGAAAAAAGAGAAACTATTTATTCTAGAAATTAAAGCAAAGAGCAAAGGAGAGAGCAACTAAATGCAAATACAGAGCTATCAAAAATACAAAAGAAAACTGCCCCCTTCTTTTGACGATGTCTATTTTAACAGATATAGAAATGTCCAATTTAAAACTATTAACCAAAACCTTTAATTATCCAAATTTTTATTAATAACAACATTCTATTATTCTCAAGAGGGAACAGAAGATAAAGTACAGAAAGAGTGAAGAAGCCAACATGAAGTTGAAGGCATGGACTGGAACGATGCATCTACAAGCCAAAGAACATCAAGGACTGTGTTTGCACAGAAGTTACAGGAGAGGCATGGGGCAGTTTCTCCCCTAGAGCCTCCCGACAGAAGAAACCAACCATACTGATACTGATTTTGAACTGCTGGCCACCTGAACCATGGGAAAAATACAATTCTGTGGTTTTAAGCCATCCAGTTTGTGGTCATTTATTATGAAAGTCCTAGAAATCGTATATAACTTCTTATAGTATCTTGATAGAGCCACCAAGTTAATCCATTTCATTATCACAGTAAATCAAACCATGAAAATATATAATATGGAAGCACTCTGAAAAATAGATGTTACTTACATATGTGGCAGTGCTAAGCACCTTCATTATTATCATCATTCAATCATTAATGTTAAATCAATACCTATGCAATATTAATTCTTTCACTTTTTTTTTTTAAAAAAGGTCACACCCTTTCAAACACTCTCACAAAAGAAATCACCTTAAAAAAGCCCTGAATATCCATGTAAAGTGCAGACAGTAAACCATGTTCCTATAGGGGTCAGACAGGTGATAAAAATGAGAGGTGAGGTAGGTCCAAGTGCACATATATTCACCATGAGGACTGCAGCAAACTGGACAGTATATTCCCTAAGTTCAGATTTGTATTTGAAATACTCTGCTCTTTCAATGTTGACTTGATTTTTCAAAATTTAGCCAACTAAGCCAAAAACATCTGCAAGTCCTGCATGGCCTTATGATTCTCCAGGTTTCTCCATTTAATGTAAACAAAGCACTGAGCCCAGTGTTTGACACCCAGTAAATCCACAAGAAGCACTAGGTATTGTTATAATAATGGTTTATTATCCCCGCTGACCTTTGAGTACTTCCAGTAGAAGGGCAGAGGCAGAAGCCAGACTGCAGCAACTCGAGGACAGATGGCTAAAGAGGCAATAAAGACAATGGAGTGTAAGGAGATCAAATCAGTAAACCCTAAAGGAAATCAGTCCTTAATATTCATTGGAAGGACTGACACTGAAGCTGAAACTCCAATACCATGGCCACCTGATGCAAAGATCTGACTCACTGGAAAAGATCCTGATGCTGGGAAAGACTGAAGGCAGAAGGAGGAGAAGGGGATGACAGAGGATGAGATGGTTGGATGGCATCACCGACTCGATGGACATGAGGGTGAGCAAGCTCTAGGAGTTGGTGATGGACAGGGAAGCCTGGTGTGCTGCAGTCCATGGGGTCACAAAGAGTCAGACACGACTCAACGACTGAACTGAACTGAAAGACAATGGCATAGTCCTTTCTAATTGGAAGCCAAGAACAGTAAGAGGGATGAGCGAGGACAGAAGCTGTAAGGGGAGTTGGGGAACATAAAACATTCTTTATTAATAATCTACAGATTAAATGAAGCTTTTTTTAAAACAGTTTTTTAAAAAAGTTCAAATTCAACAGATGAACTTTATAAAAGTTTTTTCAGTGTGTTTTTCAAAGCAACCTTAGCACAGGAGAAGAGTGGCCTGAAAGCCAGCAGACTTGAGTTTTGGTTTTATCATTAATTCATGACTACGATCAAGTTATTAGATCTACAGGCATCAGGTTTCTTATCGGTAAAGCAAAAAGTTTAACAGGAACTACATGATCTCTAAAGTCAAACTATTTTGACTACTGCATAGTTTCTTTCTTCCTTGTAAATAAATTCAAACTCAAATTATTTACCTTAGAAGCACCCAAACTGGAAAGACTGTGAGAGTGGAAAATTTCAAGAACTTCACGACCAAAATACGGGAGAAAGGTCCTAAGCGAAAAGGTAAATATTTCAGTAACTAAACTAACCAATCTATTTCTACTAGGAAAAATTTTTATTTTTGGCAAGAAAGTGACTTTGAAAAGGAAATGGTGGAAAAAATGAGCAGTGACTGAAGCAAAGAAAGTAGAGGTTTACAAATTACACTTAATCATGTCTCTGTTGTATGAGTGTTAAATATGAACTAAATACCCACTGTTGTAATACTGGCTATCGGAAGACTGACACTTCAGATTTCTTATTTACAAATAAGAATCTTTTTAGCCTCATGAGAATTTTTAGAACCCATGAAATAAAGCACTCTGAAATAAGTTAGGGGAACTTCCTCTGATCAGTGCATAAATATGAAGTAATAATAACAGAAATAACTCTCATTCATTGAAGGCTTACCTGTGAAGAGCACTTTGCTAACACTTCACGTATGTCATTAATCCTCAAGTAAATATAAAGGACATGACTGAAGCAACTCAGCACGCAAGCATGCAAATATAAAGGACAATGTTTATATATATCATGAAAGTGAAATTCAGAGACAAAACTTATCCAGAATCATACATGCTTTCAAGAACAAGGATTCAAAATCTTTTGCCAACCCCAAAACCTGTGTTCTGGTTACCATGAAGACATACTGCCTCATACACTGGTCAAAAGGGTCAGGCTGTGACTAAAAGGGAGCCTGAAGGTTTTGTAAAGCTAGTAACATTCTCTTTCTTGATCTGAGTCCTATTTTGTAAACAGCAAACAGTCCTGAACACAAGCAGTTGCTCAGTTTGTAAACATATATATAAATATATAATATATATAATAAATTATAATCTGTGTGGTTCTGAGTATGTATCATACCTCAATAAAATTTATATATTCTCTATACATTAGTTGGGACTCTTTTACAAGTAACAGTCCAATTTGAACTAGCTTCAACAAAAAGGGGAAACATCAGCTAAACAATTCAAGGGTCAGGGCTGAAGCTAATCTCAGGGTGGAGTGAACTGACCACTGCATAGCATAGTTTCTTTCTTCTTTGTAAATAAAATTCAAACTCAAATCATTTTTTTAAGAGTGATACTGCATATTTACTGAACAATTCACAAACCAGTAATAAAAACCTTTTTAAAAACTGTATTTAAAGTTGATTTACTGCTTCACAACCCTTTCAGGCACACAGAGGAAGCATTAATCTCCTCAGATTATAAGAAATTGAGGCTCAGACAGATTAGGTAACACACTCAGTATTACAAGCTAACCAATGTCACAAAATCTAATACAAATGCTCTTTAAGCCACATCATACTATAAGGCACAGTAGTTTAAAAATTGCATTAAAGATTTAATGATTCCTGTAAGAATATGGTTCAAGAAAAAAAACTTAAAAGAGAAAATGTGATAAACCCATTGGTCTGAGGCTCAGGACTTCTATTTTGGTAGATGTTAATCTTGTATCTACTGCTATAATCATTCAAACGAAAAAAAAAAAAAGGACTATACAGGAAACCACATACCATCAGAAAGCATTTCTTGGTAATTATTTAGCATGCCTTCAGCTGCAAGGAAATTAAACTTCAAGTAGCTGAAAAAAATGAGGGGATATTATCTCATACAATAAGAAGTTTCAAAGTAAGACATTTCCAGAGTTAGTTAATTCTGTGACTCAAAAAATCCTGAAAAATTCAGGTTCTTTCCATCTTTCAACTCTGCCTGTTGTCAAGCTCCCCTCTGGGGAGCATGTTTGCTACAACAGCTTCAGGCAGCAGAGCTTCACCCAAAACGTCTTCTACCTCATTTCATTCATTTATGTTAAATTATATATATGTACACACACATACACACACACATATATATATATCACCTAGAAAATGCCTGGTACATAATAAATGTTATATAGCTTTTGCTATTATTATTGTTGGGCCTCTTTTTAAGAGATGAAAGATTTTCACCAGAAGTTTTCATATCTCATCAGCCAGAAATGGAATGTGCCTCTTTCTAAGCCAATCACTGGCAAGGGAAATAAACTTCCATGACTGGCTTAGACTGATCAGGATTCATGCCCTTTGAGACTAGATACATGCTCCCAGGCCACAGTGCTCTATAATGAATTCCCTAACAAAGCAGAGGTTCTTCCAACATGGAAAAAGGCTGGGAATAGTTTTGGTAGGAAGCCCACTGTATTCTAGTCCTCCACACATCCTCTTCAAGGAGCTAAAACGAGTGTGCAGGCAACTCTGGGCATATTTCTACAGCAAGGAAAGTTTTTTGCGTGTACGTGGCAAGAAGAAACAAGTCAGCTCAAGGAAAGCAGGAAAGAAAGAGACAGATAAGATACCTCTGATGAAGCTCTGGTCTTAGAATTCAGTCAACCCTGAGATGCACTTCGCCACTTTTCATAGTTTAACTTGAAAGACAAAAAATGTCCCTTGTTTTGCTAAAGATAGGCTGAGTTGGATTTGTCTTACTTGCAAATAACAGCACAGGTTTTTGGAAATGAAAGCTGAGACTTAATACTTCTCAACCATCTGTGTGACCCTGGGCAAGTTATTGCTCTGAAATGCCTTACATATGTACTTAGTACACACACATACACACACACACACAAGCATACACAACTGAACTTTACTAAAATGGTAGAGAATTTAACGTTCTCAACTATCAATAGTTGACAGTAGTTATCAATCAAGTTCATGATACTAAGGCCGGTTTCTCATTTAAACTACTAAATAAATTCCACTGTTGGCTCATATTTAAAAGCTATTAAACATAATTCATTCAAATTTTCTTGCTGTCTACTGACTCCATAAAAGCAATGACCAAGATGTATATAGTCCTTCTTCAGTTCTATAAAGTAAGTTCACTATTTTACTATTTCTATACAGTGTCATTGCTGCTGCTGCTGCTAAGTCGCTTCAGTCGTGTCCGACTAGTGCCTCCTTAAAATTTGGAGTTTTATCTGGGCCACTCTGGTCTTACATATTCATTTCCTGAAAACTCATAATATGATCTACATATTTACAACAGAACTCTACAGGTCGTATTTTTTTTAAAAGGAATGCCTAGTGTGTCACTTATCTTTGAACTCCTATAAGTTAAGCCCCTATTTAGGATGCCTTCTGAAAGATAAATAATCCCGTCTTCTCAGGAACAAGGAAGGAGAAATGTGAAAGAAAAGCACTGTATTATTTAAAAAAAAAAAAAAAGCCCAATATTAATCAAAAACTATTCTGGTTTCTTCCATTACCGTTCTTGAAGGTTAAATTAGTATTCCAAATTAAGACTGAAAATCACTGTTTCAACAGGAACTTTCAAATTCATGACTATAGACGGCTATGACAGTACAAAATGAAGTTTAGAATTAGATACTAGTTAACTTTTAAAATCTCAAAATAAACCATGCACTTTATTAAAAGTTTTTTTAACAAGATATTTACCTAGATCTTCAACACACATTTTAATACTTAAAACCAATTTATTTGTACTTATTTTTCTCCTGGAAATTTCCCATCTGATATTAGAACTCATGTCCACAGCAATCCATAAATCAAGTAATGGTCTTTGCGGGTAGCTCGTTTTCATTACTCAAAACAAAATTACGAAAATGTCACCATTTTCCAGTAAGAAAGGTGACTCTAAAGTGAGTTACAAACAAAGAAATATTCAATAAAATGAAGTTGAAATTTCTTGGTTTTTATTTATAGTGATACCTCCTAGTATATAACATGGATAACTACTGAATGACAGACACAAAATCAAAGAATGCTAAAATATTAAAACATTTAAAATCACCTAACCCAGGACTTCTTCATTTGGGGCTTGAATCAGATGTAAAATTTTGTTCCTTACATACACTTTTCTGGAAATAAGAACTTGGAAACTGGAAATTTCATCACAATTTCAAAGAGATACATGACTGAAAAGAGGTTGTGAATCATTATCTAGTTAATTCAGAGAAATGAGATTCAAAAAATCAAATTATCTGCCCATAGTCAAAAAATCAGGAATATCAAGCTTCAGTATTCAAGCCTTTTTCACTGAAACATGAACACCTCTGAAAGGACTTCTTTTTACTAGGATATATTTAAGAGGAAAACAAATTTGTATGATCTAAGAGCAGTGAAAAGAACTCTCAGGCTGATGATAAAAGAAAATACCAAGATGGCAGGTGACAGGCATGACTTGAGGAACAATCCAACAAAGAACGCAGAAGGGGGACAGAGGGTTCTAGGAAGGTCATTCCCAAGAAGGAAAAAAAGGAATTGGTAGAATACCTGAATGTGATTGACTATAACAAAAGTTTTTCAGTTCTGTCAGAGACTTTCAAGATCTAGAAAAACCAAGCAAAAAATAAAAACTGTTGCACTGAAAGGAAATATTATCACAGTATACTACATTGTAGGTGATTTCTTACTGATTTTTGACTGTATAATTAGGATTTTATTTTTTTTATGATTTCTCCCCACTAACCCTCCCCTCCATCATCCCAATGACTAAAAATTCTGGTTAAATAAGTATTCAGGGCATGGGAATTTAAAACAACTACCTCTGGGAACAGAACTCAGAGGCTGGATAAGGATAGGAAAGGGTACTTACAGGTGCTATTTTTTTTTTTTAATAAGCCTTGAAAGACTAAGTAATGTTTAAAGTATTCCTATGTATTCTTCAAGAAAATTAAATTTAAAAGCAAAATAAAACAATCAAGCAGATCAAATCTGGTTAATGGTTCTGGTGATTCTGATATAATATGTGATTACGTTTGCTAGGTATAATTTGTTGTATCTGTTACGGTTGTTCTGGAGAATTTTTTGGTTGTACATATCCAAAGCTTTTGGAGAAGGAAATGGCAACCCACTTTCCAGTGTTCTTGCCTGGAGAGTTCCATGAACGGAGGAGCCTGGTGGGCTGTGGTCCATGGGGTCGCAAAGAGTCGGACATAACTGAGTGACTAACATACATCCAAAGCTGTTAGACCCTCACATAAGAAGGGTGTTACTGTGCTTACTGAATATGAATATATTTCAAACTCTCTGATCTTAAAAGAGGTCAGTTAAGCTAATACATTCTACAAATGATCTTTAGTGAAGTTTGAAATGTTTGCACATAAAAAGTCGGATAAAATTTTTGATAAGCATTACTCTCATAAGAAGAAATTAACAGAAAAGCTTTCAAAGATCTATCTGGAAAAACAATTAGCTTTCTTTAAGTTTACTGGAAATTTAAAAGTAACTTTAACACTAACACAGAAACATGAAAGACTGAATAGTGTGATCAACACCAATACTTCCAACTCACTACTTTATGAGAAAAATGTGATACTGGATTATCTATGGTATGTTCTACCCAGAAAGAAATAACATATTCAACGACAGACTGTATTCTTAGGTTTGTCTAATCTTTAAAGTGTGCTAGTTACCACTTATTTACTACTAAACTTTAAAATTGCCTAATTTTCCCATACAAAGGAAAAGCTTTAAATACCTAATTATCCTTTGTTAATAGGGACCTAATGAATAAGGCATAAAAATGTTTTAAATGTGAAAACAAACATAATTCACTACATAAGTTAAAAATCTAAGATATCACATATTACAACAATATATTTTAAAGAGCATAAACAACACTCTTCAGGAGTGAACAGAAGTATTTTCAAAACAAAAAAGGCACTGGAACTTATACTTGATAAAGAAAACATTAAATTGGTAAAGCTTATTTTGAAACATATAGGATGACAGAGCTAGTTAAGTAGTTAGGACAACTATTCCTAAAATGTCAAAATAAACATTTTAATATTTCAGTTTGGAAAATACAGTCTCCAAAGGTTTATTTTACTGAAAAGATTCAGCTGTTGAATTGTAACTTACAAGAAAGAGATTAAAACTATAGTTACCCTTGTAAAATAGTTATAAAATTATAACAGCTCTGTTAACCTACCTGTTCTCAAAAGAAATGAATGCAAGAAAAAATGTAATGCTTTCATAAAATGTGAACTGCATTCATAATCCTGGAAATGTGATTTATAACTGAAAATAATTTCGATACTCTGACAATGTGGAGTAAAAAGTAGAGAAAAATATTTTTAAGCATCACCTTTCTTATTTTAGGTAATTTCTGACACAAATTCATCACCTTTTAAAAATATACATTTTAAAATAAAAATATTTAAAAGGTAAAAGCTTTGATTGTCAACTTACCTTCTTTTGATACCACACAATAGCATCTGTGACTTTGGACGCCATTTATTCCACTGAAATCACACATTCGTCATTTTAGGCTGTGTAAGAGAGAGAAAAACAAAGGACTTCTTGACTTCCACCTTCTAAAAGGAGATTGAACAACATGCATACATAGCACTCTGGTTACTTGCAGAGCAAGGGGTGTATGACTATACTTATATTACACCCTTTCTCATTACTATTTTAGCAACAGGTTCTCTTAGGTAAACAAAAAATCAGCTGCCATATTAAAAGAAGGATCTTTCTACATGAATAGAACATTTAAGATTTCTTATAAAATAGTTGATTTTTTAAATGAGTCTTTTAAAGAAATTTTTCATTTATAAATTCACGTATGATAGGAATCAATCCATTCACTCAGTAACAGATCAGTTGTGTTTTAGGTTTATCTAGGAACTAGCATCAATTACTGCTGCTAATGGATAGCTTGACAGAGAAGCCAAAATTTATAATCACATTTAATTTTCCCTGATACTTGGTAACACAAAGTTGAACTGAAATCAAATAGCTGGAGAAACCTAATTACTGTATGTTAAACACTAAGTGAATATTAGAGTTAATTACACAGGAATAACTACTATAAAGGACTTTTCCGACATCAGTTTGCTAATATTTAAAAATTCATCACAGACAATTTTATAAGCATCTTCTGGATACTAAACTTAATGTTTCCTTACCCCTAGAGAAAATTAATTCCAGACTGATTCCAGTATCCTCTGAAATAGTTTTCTAGTTTTTAATACCACACTGGCACAGGAGGGTACCTCTGGCAGGTGTTAAGGATGAGCCTAAACAGATTCAAATGCAGATACTGGCCCCAGAATTCATTTTACAAATTGGGATCATCCAAGGCCAAACAGAATCTCAAGGAAATTCTGAGAGTCAAGAGCACCATCCTCAGCCAATCCTGGCACATGCAGATCTGCAACGGCCAAGTTCACCCATAGGAAACAAAACACCAGAGGTTTTATACTCCATATTAGGAGCGTATAATGATTCAAATATAATGACAATAATTACCAGCAAGTTCAAATAGTCAGATCAACTTCTAAAATTTAAGGCACAATTTACTTACTGCCTGTACTTTTTTTTTTTTAACTTTTACTGAAATATAGTTGATTCACAATGTTGTGACTGCCTATATTTATGATAGTGTTAGAGGCCAGATTATTTATTACCTTTCCTATCTTTAGTATCTTTAATTGATCAAATTCAAGTAAACCATGTTGTGAAAACCTCATAAATTCCCACATATCACGAAAAGAAGAGCAAGGAGTCAAAAGACAAGGATTCAAATGGCTACACTAGCTAATATGTAATATTGAAGAGGTCATTCACCTCTATGACCTAGTTTCTTATATTTATAAAATAGGAACAACTGTACCTATCTATCCTCTATAAGATTCTTGTGACTAATATATAATACAATAACATAAAATGCTTTCCAATATCTAAAACATATAGATGCTCAATTATAATTATTTTATTATTAATTTTATATTTTAAAGTTCCCCAATTCAGTAACTAGGGAGTATTAATAGTTCATTTTTTTTAAACACGACAATCAGTTTAAAGAAGGAAAACAAAGTTCAATCACTTTT
Source organism: Okapia johnstoni (assembly GCA_024291935.2). Taxonomy (NCBI): domain Eukaryota; kingdom Metazoa; phylum Chordata; class Mammalia; order Artiodactyla; family Giraffidae; genus Okapia; species Okapia johnstoni. Next base: position 70,022,870 of record CM044312.1, on the reverse strand, counting down.
TATTGACATTTAAAATAAAATTCTTGCCTGGGAAATCCCATGGACAGAGGAGCCTGGCAGGCTATAGTCCATGGGGTTCCAAAACAGTCAGACACAATTGAGCAACTAAACACCACCACCACCTAAATATCTTAAGAGTGCAACGTCAATTCTCAACTATATACACACCAATTATTTAGAGACTTCAAAGTTCACATCCTCTGAAGTTCCTCAGTCATATGTGACTACCTTCATTTCTCTTACCAAGGTTTTGGGAGGAAGCTTGTCCTTACTAACTTAAAATCTCCCCTTTGTTTTTTCCTGGAGGCCTCTGGGAATATTTCATTAATTGTAACCACATTTTGTCCTAGAGGTTTTCCCTTGATTCTGTCAGCAGACTATTCATTAAAACATTACACAGTCATTGTAACTGTCTGTTAAGACAAGTGTATGTTTTCCAAACTGGTTTAACTCTCTTCTTCCCTGGCTTCTGTCCCCACCTTACCAAATGCAAATTACAAAAAATGCTACAAAAAGTATGACAACATCAATTTTTCACTTTACTATCCTTTAATCTCACCCAACCTCTACTGATGAACATTCCACATTATCTACCAAAGTAAAAATCCTTTTTCCTGATGTCCCACAGATGTAAATAACATGCATTTCATATACAAAATGTGAAAGAATTTTTTTATTCAATCTACTAAATGAGATATTTAATACATTTGAAGAACACTTAAATTGTCACATATAAATAGTATTTTTTTTTTTTTTTTTTAAGAAAAATGCTTCAATGCAAGTTAGGAAAACAGTACCTGGTTCAAATAAAATTATGTGCAAAGTATTTTTTAATATGCTTTGGTTTATACCACGCTATCCTTGGAAATAAATTTCAAAAATCAACTATAACATTACACTAGGTATATAAAATGTTCTAAATATTTTAATTATATTCATGTGGATCTACAAAAATAAATTTTCAATTTTGTTTAAAAAAAAAAAAAACAAACCACAACCCTTCTTCATGTAAAGGTAAGTTTTGCTCTGCAAACTCATTTAACAGTTTTTCCACTGTGTCAACAACCTTTCAGTGACACTGAGTGGCTCATATCTATTTTTAAAACACGTTTTACAGCATGCTAAGATGCATTCCTGAATCAGACATCTGACAAAGCATAAAGACACACAAGCATAAACAAGAAATAAGCCAACAAATGATTTCATTAATAATGAAGATTGTTTATAAAGCTTTTCCAACTACTTTGATTCTGACTGTCCAGGAAGAGATCTCTTTTATCATGATAGTTCGTGATAAATAACTTTATATGCTAAATCATGACACTAAGTTTAATTTACAGAAAAAAAGTAGAATATTATATTGATTTAGTAACTTAAACACAGGATTTTAAGAGGATTTTAATTTCTGATCAAATGACCTGATAGAAAGATGGTATTAAGATATAAAAATTATCCAGTTTTGAAAAAAGAGCTAACCATAGGCATAACATTCAAAGATTGCCACAGACAGTTACCCTGAGCTAATTCTCTCCTTGAAGCTGCTTTAGTCACCATACCTTGTCACATCTGAAATAACTGTTTACTATGTCAATGTTATGACCAATCTAGACAGCTTATTAAAGAGCAGAGACATTACTTTGCCAACAAAGTCCGTCTAGTCAAAGCTATGGTTTTTCCAGTAGTCATGTATGGATGTGAGAGTTGGACTATAAAGAAAGCTGAGTGCTGAAGGATTGATTCTTTTGAACTGTCAAGACTCTTGAGAGTCCCTTGGACAGCAAGGAGGTCCAACCAGTCCATCCTAAAGGAAATCAGTCCTGAATATTCATTGGAAGGACTGATGCTAAAGCTGAAACTCCAATACTTCGGCCACCTGATGCGAAGAGCTGCCTCATTTGAAAAGACCCTGATGCTGGGAAAGACTGAAGGCGGGAGGAGAAGGGGATGATAGAGGATGAGATGGTTGGATGGCATCACCAAATCAATGGACATGAGTTTGGGTAAACTCCAGGAGTTGGTGATGGACAGGGAGGCCTGGCATGCTGCAGTCCATGGGGTCACAAAGAGTCAGACACGACTATGCGACTCAACTGAACTGATGTCAAAGTCTACACAAATGCATTAATAACATAATCCTTTACTAACACACCACAAAATATTAATGTTATCTAAATCAATGATATACATTTGGGTCCTCATTGTTATGCAATTCAACAACCTAGCGTCACTCCCCACTGCACTTAGAACTGTATTTAGACCCCCTAAAATCTCACACTACCCTATTTACCCAACATTATTGCTCACCATCTTCTCACACATCTATTTCAATCATACCATACTTTCTCCACTTTTCTACCTCTCTGCCAAAATTAACACTTCTTCTCTTTCCAAACAAGGAAGATTTCAAGAAGGCCTTCTAAATTCCTCTTTCTCTACCAGTTTCTCCCAAATTACTCCATTTTAAATATTTCTCATCCTGTTCTGTATTCCTATCACACTTAATATGTTCTGTTTTGTACAGACTTTTGTATACTTGTCTGGACATGCCCCTACCACTATTCACAGTTGTTTTTTTTAATATTTATTTATTAGTCTATGCCAGGTCTTAGTTTCGGCATGCAGTATCTTCAGTAGTGGCATGTGGGATCTAGTTCCCTGACCAGGGAATTAAACCCAGGCCCCTTGCTTTGGGAACATGGAGTCTTAGCCACTGGAGCACCAGGGAAGTCCCCCGCAAGTTGTTTAAAGCAATCCAATGTGTTTATTACCTCTGACCTCTCCCATTCCTTTTTATATATAATAAAAACAAATGTTTATAAACCAGATTAAACAGATGCCAACCAAAGTACCATCACAGATGAATGAATTTAAGGGCCTGTTGACTTAAAAAAAAAAAAAAAAAAAAAGGAACAACGTAAGAGTTGTCAGTTAAGTTTTATTTGGGTAAAATGAGGACTACAACCTGAAAGACAGCCTTTCAGGTAGCTCTGAAGAAGTAGGGGGCAAGGTTGGTATGTATGTGATTTTAGTGAAGGTGGAATATGAGCAGTTAGTCACACATTTTGGCAGAAGGCTGCTCCTGGTCACAAGAAGGCTGCTGCTAGTCACGAGGAGCATGTGTCTCCATTAATGATTTTTTCCAGATGTGAGAATATGCAAGAAATTGGGCTCATAAAATCTTCTCAAAGTATCTAACTATCTGAAGGCCTGTACTGCCAGTTTTTCCAAGAGCACAGAGTGCCTCATTCCAGATCCCCGCCCTGAATTCCTCTCAGGGTGTGTTGAAGGTCAGTGGCTAACAACTTCATTCTTGTAGTGACAGATGGAGAGGGACAATTTTTAGTAGACAGGCCAAAATTAAAAACTCTACCTGTCAAACTCCTGCACTACCTCAACATGCATATAAACACAGAAACACTTTTCCTAATAGTAAAAGGTACAAAACCATAGTGAAGTATAATTACTATAGCTGGTTTATTAACTGACATATCAACCAACAAATATATAATGATTTGCAAACCTATGAAGTACAATGCTATAGTTAAATATAACTCAGCTGCATCCTCCAACGCTAAAATAAGTAATTTTTAGACTTCAGAAACTAGGAACAAGGCTGTTTTCTCTTTAAAAAAATAATAAACACTTATGTGCAAACCAAATTTTTTCATACTGATACTGAACTTAGGAAAAAAGTGAGATTCTGGTAGAAGGAATGTGGTAAGGACAGAAGGAAAACTTCTAGTTTCAGGGTGGCTATGTTCTAATCATGTGACCTACAGATTGCTACAGTTTCTTGAAAGCTTGTAAAATAATTCATCTGGAACAGAACTTTACTTCATGGAAATGTTGTGAAGAATAAACATCACAAACTGTATGTTTAAAATTGTTTTCAATCTTAGGATAGTAAAAAAATGCAAAAAGAGGTCTAAAAGGTATATACTTTCTATTATCCCAGTTCATAAAAGGAGTATTTGAAATTTTTATTTTCCTTCATGGAAACACCACATGGTCCACGTTTTGGGGGCTACCGGATAACCCCTAAGCTAAGAAAAATTACAGTCTTTTCCAGCAAATCTGGAAGACCCAGTAGTGGCCACAGGACAGGAAAACGTCAATCTTCATCCCAGTTCCCAAGAAGGGCAGTACCAAAGAATGCTCAAACTCATCAGACAGTTGCATTCATCTCCCATGCTATTAAGGTCATGCTTAAAATCTTGCATGTCTGGCTTCAGCATTACAAGAACCAAGAACTTCCAAACAAACAAGTTGGGTTTAGAAAAGGCAGAGGAACCAGAGATCAAATCAAATTGCCAACATTCACTGAATCACAGAGAAAGCAAGGGAATTTCAGAAAACCATCTACCTCTGTTTCATCAATTACACTAAAGCCTTTGACTGTGTTAATCATAACAAACTGTAGAAAGCTCTTAAAGAGATGAGAATACCAGACCACCTTACCTGACTCTGAGAAACCTGTATGTGGGTCAAGGAGCAACAGTTAGAACCCTGTATGGAACAACTAACTGGTTCAGGATTGAGAAAGGAATACGACAGGGTTGTCTGCGGGTCACCCTGTTTAGTTAACTTACACGCTGAGTACATCTTGAGAAAAGTCAGGTTGGATGAGTTACAAGCTGGAATCAAGATGGGTGGGAGAAACAACAGCCACCTCAGATATGTGGATGATACCATTCTAGGCAAAAAGCAAAGAGGAACTAAAGAACCTCTTGGTGAGGCTGAAGGAGGAGAGTGAAAAAACTGGCTTAAACCTCAACATTCAACAAACTAAGATCATAGCATCCATACCCATTACTTCATGGCAAATAGAAAAGGAAAAGGCAGAAGCAGTGACAGATTTCCTCTTCTTAGGCTTCAAAATCACTGCAGGTGGTGACTGCAGCCATGAAATCAGAAGACAATTGCTTCTTGGCAGGAAAGCTATGACAAACCGAAACAGTGTGTTGAAAAGCAGACATCACTTTGCTGACAAAAGTCCATATAGTCAAGGCTATGTATGGTCTTACCAGTGGCCACATATATTTGTGAGACCTGGACCATAAAGAAGGAAGGCAAAGCACCAAAGAATTGATGCCTTCAAACTGTGGCGCTGGAGAAGACTCCTGAGAGTTCCTTGGATAGCAAGGAGATCAAATCAGTCAATCTTAAAGGAAATCAACCCTGAATACTCACTGGAAGGACTGATGCTGAAGCTGAAGCTCCAGTATTGTGATCACCTGATGTGAATAGCCAACTCATTGGAAAAGTCCCTGATGCTGGGAAAGATTGAGGGCAGAAGGAGAAGGGGATGTCCAAGGATGAGATGGCTGGATGGCATCACTGATACGATGAACATGAACTTGAGGCAAACTATGGGAGATGGTGAGTGACAGGGAGGCCTGGCATGCTACAGCTCCTGGGGTTGCAAAAAGTCGGACGAAACTGGGCGACCGAACAACAACTCTCTCTAAATCTGTATTTACAAAAACATGTTGCACTATTGTGAAATCTAAGAGAATCCCTAGAGTTATAATCCTAATACCCAGAATACCCTCTGTAGAACTTTCTGATGTGTACAACCAACCCACCCTATATGTCCTTTAAAGTAGCTTCTTAACTTTAGCACATACCTATGAAATCTCTACTGACAGCATTCCTTTGGGCTTTCTTTTTTTTAAATACTTAAGAGGTCATTTGAATACTCATTTGACAGTGTACTGGGTAAGTGATTCTCATTTTTAACTGCTGTGCCCTGTGGAGAAGTCAACAATGAAATATGATCTAAATAGTTTAACTTCCTCATTTACTCACAAGAAATTTTTTTACATCACCTGTTAAGACTCCATTCAAATATGAATATGTTATTAGAGATGTCTACTAAAAATATTAACTAAGTTAGTGTTCCAGGTACTCCATTATCAAAATAATGCATGAAATGATAATACAACATTTTAAGGTTTTAATAGAACTTCAAAAAGTATTTGGAGATCAAAAATTACTCACTAAAAATACAATGAATATGAGAGATGTTTCAGCCAGTATCTGACTTACTAACATTGCACTGTTGCAGGAACTAAGGATATAAGAGTAAACAAAAACCAAGGTCCCTGCCATGAAACAAATAACAATGTAAAGAAAGAAGATAAATTAACAGCAGGACAAGATAAATTAACATCAAGATAATTTTGTGTTGAGGTGGTACTATGAAGGAAATAAGCAGGGAGATATAGTTGGGATGGAGTGCAGCACTTTTGGAAAAGATGGCCAAAGAAGTCCCCTCTGAGATGACATGTTAATTGAGATCTGAAGGATGAGGACAGACAGGCTAAGAATCGAGGGAGGACATCCTGAGCAGAGGGAACAGTAGTAAGCACAAAGACCCTGAGGTAAGAATGAGCTTAGAATTTCTAAGAAGCAGGAAGGAGGCCTGTGTGACCCAAGTATAATGGACACAGATGACAGTGGCTCAAGATGAAATATGAAAGGGAGATAAGAGCTTTTTCATAGGGTTTCAGACATCACAGCAATGATTTTATTATAAAGATAGGAAGCCACTGAAATGATTTCAGCAAAGCAGTGATAATCTAACTTGCAAAGACCACTCTGAGAGCTGTGAAGAGAAAGGACTGGACTGAAGAACTCAGAGTGGAAACAGCAAGGCTAGTTAAGAAAGTCAGACTCACACAGAAGCTGACAGTATGCTGGGCTCAGATGCAAGCAGTAGGGGTGGCAATGGGTGTACAGTTTTGAATTTTATTTATAGGTAAAATCAACAAGATCTAAGAACGGACTAGTTTGGGGCAGAATGGAGGGAAGGATAAGGGAGAGAAATCTAAATTTTTGGTTTGAACCATTTTTCTGAGATGGACGCCCATTAAAAAAAAAAAAAAGGTTTATGAGAGTAATACAAAAAATATGATTTAGGCTTGTTAAGGGGACATCACCTACTAGACAAAAAAAAAATATGTCCAACAAGTAGTTAGATCCTTGAGTCTGAGCTCAAGATAAAGATGGGGGATAGAAATATGGGTATAAAAGTCACGAATACACAGCCAACATTTAAAATCGGGGGGGGGGGGGGGTGGTCTTCCCTGGTGGCTCAGTGGTAAAGAATCCACCTGCCAATACAAGAGACATGGGTTGGATCCCTGGTCCAAGAAGATCCCACATGCCGCAGGGCAACTAAGCCCATGCACCACAAACTACTGAGCAGAGGTGCCCTAGAGCCTGGGCTCCACAGAAAGAGAAGCTACTGCAATGAGAAGCCCATGCATCACAACTGGAGGGTAGCCCCTGCTCACCCCAACTAGAGAAAGGCCCTTGCAGCAACAAAGACTCAGTGCAACCAAAAATAAAGTTGCATAAAAAAGAACATAAAAAAAAAAATCCATCTGATGAAAAACAAAAAGAAGCTTTAGCAATATTGGAAAAAAAAAATTTCAGAGGTAGGCTATACAGATTTAGGTCAAAACTAAACAAAATTTAACACCTGTGCCTTTCAGAGATGATTTCAATAAAATCATGTGACTGCCATATCAACTAAGATGATTATAATTAGAGAAGGAAAGGGTTCAGCCTCAAATTTACTACTACTAAGAGAAGTGAAAAAAGAGGGCCCGAGAGAGGAGGGTCTTTTACAGAAGAGTAGGCTGCTAAGAGATCACTGGATTAAACAAAACAGAAGTTAGAATTAATTGGTAGAAGCAATTCAAATGGAGTGGAAGAGACAGAAGTCAAGGTCAAATGAGAAGAAATGGTTGATAAAGAGAATGTCTGTTTAAAAAAAAAAAAATCACCAGAGACTGCTAGTTGACTCTCATTATTCCATCTTCCTCTTTCTTTTGCAAAATTTTGCTGAGCACACTGCTGCCCAAGATAAAGACCTTTCCTAAGCCAGATGTGGCTATGACTATGTTCTGGTCCAGACACAAGAGGTATTAGGTACAACTTCCAAGTTAGGCCCCTTAAAGAAATCTCAGTTGGAGAAAGCCCTTTGTTCTTTTCCCCCTTTCTATTTCCTGCTCCTTGGAATGCTGTTCTAATGGCCAAAGTTACAGCAGGTACTATGGATAGTGACCTTGAGACAGAAGCTAGGTATGTTCATAGACAGGAAGGAACCTAGGTTGCCTAGTGAAACCACCATACCAGTTCTGGACAGCCTACCTCCACACTTCTTGTATCCAAGATTATAAATCCTTACAGCTTGAGCAACTATTAGCAGCAGCCAAACCAAATCTAATACTGTTGTATATAACAGTTTTGATATACAATATTTTTTTTTTTTGCCATCAAAACTTCGTAAATGTTGTTGGCTTGTCTTTTGGAACTGTATGTATATAACTGAGAAGTTTGCAGTCAGCTAGATCCCTGCCTCCCACCTCCCCATGTAAGTCAGATTTTCATTTTGGCTAGGATTCCAAAATAATTCTCCACTTATTTCTGAAGTTAAGAACTATGAGGGTATAGTCATTTTTTCATTGTTTCATGAAATTGTTCCTGCTGTTTACAGTCTTTCAACATGAAAGTCTTACTTTTTAATCTCATAAATTTTTTCCTTTTTTTTCCTTAAATCTTTTTCTGTTCCATTTGTTGGAGTTTCTATTTTGGGAATACAAGTTATGCTAATGTAGGATAGTCCTATTGCTTTTTTCATGGTCTTTTTTTTTTTTTCTTTCCTGTAGTGTATTTTTAGAGTTGCCATGTCATTAAAAATAAAATCTTGATTATGTTTAACATGAGGAGGGCTACACTGAAGCTCTTACTTATTCTGATATCCAATAGGTTCTCTTTGACAATTTCAACATCCTTCTTACTCAGGACCACTTTTATTTCTTACATACATGTCCATGCACACAGTACACACAAACTTCAGTTTGAGAACTGGATAGTGCTGTTTTAATCTTTTTTTCTATAATCCATCAATAGTTAGGAAAAGTTTGAACTGAGAACAGCCACTACAGAAAAGTCATTTAGTATCTTCTACCAGGATCCATGCCCCTATCATGGGACTATCCTATCTATCTTCATGGGTTTTGGTTCTTATCCTTAACCAGAGTACATTTCAGAATGTCAAAGCTCCTTGACAGTATGAGGCTCAGAAATAGTATGTGAGGGTCTTTAGGGATTTTTTGTTGACATTTTTTCTCCCTACTCATCCCTTAGATCTGCCTCCCTTAACAGAATTAGTGAGAATACTTCATGTTTTATAGACCTCATCTTTCCTTAGTCTGGCTTCTTGGATATAGGGCTGGAATTATAAACCTTGACAGATACATCTAGTATTTTCTCCTTCTTTTCTGGTCTCTACTTTTTGAAGTATTTGGCCTAAGGTTGCATATACCTCTTTTTCCAGATTCAATTCCATTTTTTTGCCCTCTCCTCTCCCCCCACCCACTTTTTTCTATTTTCATTTGGTTTCAGTGAAGGAAAATTATGTGATTCTATAGTCAAAGCTATGGTTTTTCCAGTAGTCAGGTATGGATACGAGAGTTGGACCATACAGAAAGCTGAGAGCAGAAGAATTGATGCTTTTGAACTGTGATGTCGGAGAAGACTCTTGATAGTCCCTTGTTCAGCAAGGAGATCAAATCAGTCCATCCTAAAGGAAATCAGTCCTGAATATTCACTGGAAGGACTGATGCTGAAGCTTAAGCTGATGCGAAGACCTGACTCACTGGAGAAGAACCTGATGCTGGGAAAGACTGAAGGCAGGAGGAGAAGGGGACAACAGAGGATGAGATGGTTGGATGGCATTACCAACTCGATGGATGTGGGTTTGAGCAAGCTCCAGGAGTTGGTGATGGACAGGGAAGCGTGGTGTGCTGCAGGCCATGGGGTCCCAAAGAGTCAGACACAACTGAGCAACTGAACTGAACTGACTTAACTTCATTTTTACTCACAAATCCCTAAATTTACTTTTTAGTACTTATTTTTTATGTACTAATGACAATCTTCTAAGTTAATGACTCAACTGAAAAGCAAAATTTAAATATTCTAAAATAGGATGCAAAACTAACAACAGCTGCAATTTTACTTCTGTTATTTCTAACAGAGGGAAGTGAAGGGAAGACATTAAGTTTCAATTCTTTTCATAAAATCAAGATACTAAACAGAAAATGTAGGACCAAGGTTAAGCTTTTCTGTGAATCTGCGACAACTACCTCCAGGGAAAAACAAAGCTAAAATGCACTTTCCCTCCTCTTACCTACTATTCATTTACTATCTAATCAACTCAGTACTTAAGGAACCCTAGAATCTTTGTCTCTTTCCGTTTCCCACCACCACCAATTCTATTCCTGGCACATGGGAACCATTCGATAAATATGAAGGAACAAATTAATATAGTCTATCTATCACACGGGCAAAACATCTCTTACATAACCTGTCCCTGGCCCCACTGCTGCTGCTGCTGTTGCTGCTAAGTCGCTTCAGTAGTGTCCAACTCTGTGCGACCCCATGGACAGCAACCTACCAGGCTCCTCCGTCCATGGGATTTTCCAGGCACGAGTACTGGAATGGGATGCCATTGCCTTCTCCGTTGGCCCCACTACCACATGCTTAGTCCAAGCTCGTACTATCTATTACCAGGACTACTAACGGTCTCTTATTACTTCTTCACTTTCACCATTTATGTCTAAAATACTGACTTCATGTTTCTCTTCTTCTTAAAAATCTCTATTAATTTCCTATTACCTACCAAAAGAGTTGTATCAGCATAGTATACAAAAGACCCTTCCTTTACAACCTGATCACAGATTCACTGTTTTTATAACCAGCAGCATCCATCATCTCTACCTTCTTCCACAAATGACCTCTTAACTACCCACTCCAATCTGCCATCCACACATACCCTACAGTCAAGCCATATGGATTATCAAATATATTTTCATGCTTGCCTTCTAGTCCTGGTGGTAATTCCTCACTCTAAAATGACTTTTTCCTTGTTCTGACCTATTTGACAAGTTACTTTGGACTCTTCTAGGACCAGATCAACACAGGAAATTAAATGGTGAGAATATATAAACAATGATGTTCAAGTGACTTAATGAAGAACAACTTAAGATTTAAATATTTGAAACTACCAGGGAAAAGAGGGATGGGGACTTTCCTGGGTTCCAGTGGTTAAGACTCCATGCTTCCAGTGCAGAGGACGTGAGTTTGATTCCTGGTCTGTGAACTAGGATTCCACATGCCATCCAGCACAGCCAAAAAAACCCAAAAAAACAAAAAGAGTGGACTAAGTAAGCACAAGCATCTAACAACTTCACTCCCTTACAATAAGTAACTGAAACTACAGCAAAAGCATACATATATAAGGAATGAACTTGGAATTAGTTTTAAGAAAGCAGATGCAGGATTAATGGTGAAGTAGAGGTAAGAATCAAATTGTGTCCCCTGGGTTTTCTCACCCCATAGTTAAAGTGGCCAATTTAAAATTAGGACGTGTGGCTTAAAATATACCAGGTAACTTCTTATAGGACAAATGAACTATTTTTGGAAACTGAGTCATTTTTAAAATGAACCTATGGTTGGTGATCAAACTTCATTATTTCATGTAACAATAGCATTATTAATATGTCCAGAGCATCAATTCAAGGTTAATGAAAATGAAATTTGGGTCTTTTGCTTCAAATTACTACTACCATGCCAACTGACCTAAACTGCCTGAAATTCAGGAATGCAACACAGTTTAATAGCAACTACACTCATAACATTCTTGTGTCTGAGGGAGTTTTCTAAAATCAGGAAACCAACACTTCAATTTCTAGCCCATCCAAATTCATACCACAGAGGAAAGTACTTTCTAACATACTACAACTACCATTTAACCAGAACCAATAGCTCAACCATGTATAATTCATTCTTTTCATTGGCGCCTACCTAATCTCTCCAGCTATATAGCACAATGCCTTTTTATATAAAGGATTTGAGCACCAGTTAATCTTGGTATCCCCAGTAGGGAGTCTTGGAACCAATCCTTGCAAGTACCAACGGATGACTGTATACACAGAAGGTATGTGCTCAACAAAAGGAAATATTCCATTTCTGTTCTTCCCTTCACAGCAAAATTTTGCTATCTCCTCCAATTTCTCCACTTACTCTCTTCAATCCAAGCATGTCGTTGCTGCCCACACTCCAGTGACAGTTCTCTTTAAGGACACCAATGAATTCAGGTTGCCAAATCCAATGGTCAAGTCTCAGTTCCTCATCTAATCAGCAGTATACAACACAGCTGACTATGTGCCCGCCACCCAGAGCAATAGTCACTTACCCTCCAGAAAACCACTCTCTTGGGATTGCCCCTGACTTTCTGGCTACTCCTCAGTTTCTTTGCTGACTCCCATCTTCTCCCTTATCTCATTCCTTGACATCTGCCTTCACTCAGTCCCTTGGTAATCACTTCAAAATATCTTGGTTTAAATACTATGTGTATGTAATGACTACTATATATGAAGATTACATCTCCAGTCTCAACTATCCCCTAAATCCACTAGATTAGAAATAGTCAAACAAGTTTCCTTACTTGAGGACTTCCCAGAGCCTACTATGTTGCTGTGCATTATAAACATACAAGAGAAAACTATAAGCATGTTGTTTCTTACAGCAGAACCTTTTCCTCATGAGGCACCTCATAACACATGCAGTTAACTAAATATGGCCAATACAATTAACTAACAAGCCACTAAATATGGCATGCTTAGACATATTTCAAGTACTTTCAACTTCTCATGGTACAAAATAATTATATGAAAATGGGCAAACTTTTCTACCAATTGAAAAGACAATAACTTAGTTTGAGGATTTCTCAAGGCAATTCACTCTATTAGAAGAGAGCTTGCCTCAAAAATTTCCTTATGCAAAGATAAGACGGTTGTTTTTCTTGCGTTACACTCACCTGTATTATACTATACATGAGCACAGAATAAATTTACCACATCTTCCGCCTTCAAATAAAATAATATAGCAAGTACATGCTCGTGTTAATCTTTCCTTTCTCTAGATTAAATATATCTACCTCCTTCAACTGTTCTTCACATAACATGCCTTTCAAACCTCTCTCCATCCAGTCACCTTCCTTATCAGATAAGATCTAAATTCCTGGAATCTAGCTGGCCAACAAAACAATCTATTTGTCTGAAGAATGCAAAACGAATGTGGATTTATAATGAACATAATCACTTAGTAATGCAACCTAAGAGTAGACTCACTTTTTTAATTTTTAGCTGCCATGACACTGGTTAACTCAATAATAGTTTCTAAAAGTAAAGGTATGTATCACATACATCCACACACATACATACTCACACATAATCAACACACTTAGCTATATCCACTAAGAGGGCTTAAATGCAACAATTCCTCAGTAGCAATAAGTACATCTAACAAGTAAATATTTAAATACTATTCTGGAGAAGGAAATGGCAACTCACTCCAGTACTCTTGCCTGGAAAATCCCATGGATGGAGGAGCCTGGCAAGCTACAGTCCATGGGGTCGCAAATAGTCAGATACAACTGAGCAACTTCACTTTCACTTTTTTTTTTCCCCCCTACTACAGTAAAGAAACCAAGGCTCCTTAGAGAAATGTCTAATTTCAGGGCTGGCATAGAGACCTGACAAGGTGATCCTAGAACATCCTGCCAAGTCAGAAATTAAAGTGTTCAATTTGCAATGCCCTCCCACTCTAAAGCCTCCCCCTGCTGCACTGGCCCCTGTGGGCATGCCCACAGAAGCCAGTGCCCCATCTGGCCCCTTGGACATGTGTACTCCAGGCCAGCTTCAAGAGCAGATGTTGGGGAAAGTAACAAGGTGGGGCTGACACAGTGGGTCCAGAGACCTACCTAGAGGTCTTGGAGGCCCTCCTGGGGAGGAGAAGGTTGGATGTAGCTCACTGTAGGGGCAAGGACACTGATAATGGAATCACTAGGAAATTTTTAATTCTTTAAATTTTCTTAAAAATTAAGATAATTTTTTTTTATATTTTTGTTCTTGTGCTTATTTATCGTTTCATTTCGTTTTTATTTTACCTAATAAACTTTTCAGTTTTCTAATTTTATTTTTTATCCTTTCTTCTTGTTCTGCTCTTTTTTGTTTGCTGTTATTTTTTTTTTTTCCTTTCATGCCACACCATGTGGCTTGCAGGTTCTTGGTTCATAGACCAGGGTAGGTCTGAGACTTTGTGGTGGGAGCACTGAGATCAAGCTGCTGGACTAACAGAGAACTTCAGGGCTCAGGGAATATTAACTGGCTTCAGGTAATACTAATCGGTGTGAACTTTCCCAGAGGTCCTCATCTCAGCACCACAACCTGGCTCCACCCAACTGCTGGCAAACTCCAGTCCACCCAACTCCAGTGCTGGACGCCACAGGCCAAACAACGAATAAGACAGGAACACAGACCCACGTATCAACAAAAATAACATAACAGAAAATTTGTTGCAGATGACAAAGCCAAGCAAAAACCTACAAGACCAAACAAATGAAAAAAAGAAATAGGTAATCTACCTGAAAAGAATTCAGAGAAATGATAGTAAAGATGATCCAAAATCTCACAAACAGAACAGAGGTATGGATCCAAAAAATACAAGAAATGTTTAACAAGGACTTAGAAGAACTAAAGAACAGTCATAAGAAGCACAATAACTGAAATGAAAAATACACGAGAAAGAATCAATAGCAGAATAACTGAGGCAGAAGAACCAACAAGTGAACTGGAAGATACAATGGTGGAAATAACTGCCAAGAAGTAGAATAAAGACAAAAAGAATGAAAAGAAATGAGGAGTCTCAGAGACCTCAGATACAACATTAAACGCACCAATATCCAAATTATAGGGATCCCAGAAGAAGAGAAACAGAAATCGGCTGAGAAAAATTTGAAGACGTAACGGTCAAAAACTTCCCTAACATGGGAAAGAAAACAGCCACCCAGGTCCAAGAAGCACAGAGTCCCACATAGGATAAACCCAAGGAGAAACACACCAAGACACATATTAATCAAAATAACAAAAGTTAAATTCAAAGAAAAAATATTAAAAGCAGCAAGAGAAAAACAACAAATAATATACCAGGGAAACCCCCTAAGGTTATCAGTTGATCTTTCAACAGAAATTCTGCAGACCAAAAGAGAGTGACAGGATATATTTAAAGTGATGAAAGGGAAAAGCCTACAACAAAGATAACTCTACTCAGCAATGATCTCATTCAGGTTCAATGGAGAAATCAAAAGCTTTACAGATAGACAAAAGCTAAGAATTCAGCACCACCAAATCAGCTTTACAACAAATTTTAAAGGAGCTTCTCTAAGAGTGAAACAAGAGAAGAAAAAGACCTATAAAAAACACACCCAAAACGATTAAGAAAATGTTAACATATTGATAATATGAACATAAATGGATTAAATGCTGCCAAAGACACACACTGGCTGAATGGGTACAAAAACAAGACCTGTATATATTATCTACAAGACACCCACTTGAGAACTATTGACACACACAGGCAGAAAGTAAGGGAGCAGAAAAAGATATCCCATGCAAATGCAAATTAAAAGAAAGCCAGAGTAGTGATACTTATATCAGACAAAACAGACTTTAAAACAAAGACTGTTACAAGAGACAAAAAAAAGATACTATATAATGATTAAAGGATCAATCCAAGAAGAAGATACAACAACTATAAATATTTATGCACCCAACACAGGAGCACCTCAATACATTAAGCAAAGACTAACAGCCATAAAAGGGAAATCAACAGTAACACAGTAACAGTGGGAGATTTTAATACCCCACTTATACCAATGGACAGATTACCCAGATAGAAAGGAAGGAAACACAAGCTTTAAATCACACATTAGACCAGATAGACTTAATTGATATTTATAGGACATTCTATCCAAAAGCAGCAGAATACACATTCTTCTCAACTGCACATGGAACTTTCTCCAGAATTAATCACATCATGGGTCACAAATCAAGCCCTGTTAAACTGAAGAAAACTGAAATTGTTTCAAGGATCTTTTTTTGACCACAATGCAGAGAGATTAGAAATCAACTATAGGAAAAAAAAACTGTAAGAAACACAAACACATGAAGGCTAAACAATAAGCTACTAAATAACCACAAGATCACTAGAGAAATCAAAGAAAATATCAAAGAGTACATAGATGCAAATGACAATGAAAACACGATGACCCAAATCCTATGGGATGCAGCAACAGCGGCTCTTAGAGGGAAATTCACAGCAATACATTCCTACCTCAAGAAACAAGAAACATTTCAAATCTAACCTTACAAATAAAGCAACCAAAGAACGAAGAACAAACAAAGCTCCAAGTCAGCAGAAGGAAAGAAATCATAAAAATCCGCAGAAATAAATGAAACAGAAATTAAGAAAACAATACCAAAGATCAATGAAACTAAAAGTTGGTTCTTTGAGAGACAAAATTGATAAATCTTTTGAGTCAGAGATCTCAATTAAAAAAAAGGGGGGGAAAGGATACAAATCAACATAATTAGAAGTGAAAAAGGAGAAATCACAACTGATACAGCAGAAATTCAAAGGATCATAAGAGGCTACTACAAGCAACTATATGCTAATAAAATGGATAATTTGGAAGAAATGGACAAATTCTTAGAAAGGTACAATCTTCTAAAACTGAACAAGGAAGAAACAGAAAGTATGAACAGACCAATTGTAAGTAATGAAATTGAAACTTCCAACAAACAGAAGTCAAGGACCAGATGACTTCACGGGTAAATTCTAGCAAACATTCTGCACATCTATTTTTTAAATTAGAAATCTAGCGTTCTATTCATACTAAGTCAAAAAGTAGAATCAAAATGTCCTAGTTTTTTTATTTAGGCAAAAATTCATGTGTTTTTTTAAAGTATAAAATTATACATATTTATATATACACATACAAAAACTCTTCTACTACACTTGATAAAGGTTTGAGAAAGAACATCAAAAAACAAATGAGAAGAGATGGAGAAACTAGAGAACATAAACTAAATGAAATGGGAGCACTGAAAATTAAACAGAAAAAGTGAAACAAGCTAGAAAGAAACAAAAGATTATCATATAGTCCAGCTGTTTTTAAACATGATTGCTGGTTAGAAACATATCTGGAACATATCAAGATAATTCTGATATGCATCTGGATTTTAAACAGTGACTACAGGTCTTTCTATTAGATCTTGGTTTTGGTAATATAGAGTTCTATTATTTTTCTGTTAACAATGGTATTGAGTAATAGTTACTTAATCACAATAGTAAAAGATGTTTATAAGTTTTCACAATCAATAGCCAGACAAACAAATAAAAGACAGTTAAAAATGCAAGCCATAATGGTAACATGATTAACCTAACAATATAAAAAAATCACATACAATTTTGGGGGGGGGGGGTCAAGCAGAGTGATGTGGTAAGTGGAAGTGCACACGTACACATGTTTTCATCCACCCTGCCAGTCTATGCCTTTTGGTTGGTGCATTTAATCCATTTACATTTAAGAGAATTATTGATATGTGAAAAGAAGAGAAGCGAAAAGCAAAGGAGAAAAGGAAAGATATTCCCGTTTGAATGCAGAGTTTCAAAGAATAGCAAGGAGAGATAAGAAAGCTTTCCTCAGCGACCATTGCAAAGAAACAGAGGAGAACAAAAGAATGGGAAAGACTAGAGATCTCTTCAAGAAAATTAGAGATACCAAGGGAATATTTCAGGCAAAGATGGGCTTGATCAAGGACAGAAATGGTATGGACCTAACAGAAGCAGAAGATATTAAGAGGTGGAAGAAAGACACAGAAGAACTGTACAAAAAAGATCTTCATGACACAGATAACCATGATGGCGTGACCACTCACCTAGAGCCAGATCCTGGAATGTGAAGTCAAGTGGGCCTTAGAAAGCATCACTACGAACAAAGCTAGCAGAGGTGATGGAATTCCAGTGGAGCTATTTCAAATCCTGAAAGATGATGCTGTGAAAGTGCTGCACTCTATATGCCAGCAAATTTGGAAAACTCAGCAGTGGCCACAGGACTGGAAAAGGTCAGTTTTCATCCCAATCTCAAAGAAAGGCAATGCCAAAGAATGCTCAAACTACTGCACAATTGTACTCATCTCACACGCTAGTAAAGTAATGCTCAAAGTTTTCCAAGCTGGGCTTCAGCAATACGTGAACCGTGAACTTCCAGATGTTCAAGCTGGTTTTAGAAAAGGCAGAGGAACCAGAGATCAAATTGCCAACATCTGCTGGATCATCGAAAAAGCAAGAGAGTTCCAGAAAAACATCTATTTCTGCTTTATTGACTATGCCAAAGCCTTTGTCTATGTGGATCACAATAAACTAGAAAATTCTGAAAGAGATGGGAATACCAGACGACCTGATCTACCTCTTGAGAAACCTGTATGCAGGTCAGGAAGCAACAGTTAGAACTGCACATGGAACAACAGACTGGTTCCAAATAGGAAAAGGAGTACGTCAAGGCTGTATATTGTCACCCTGCTTATTTAACTTATATGAAGAGTACATCATGAGAAACAATGGGCTGGAAGAAGCACAAGCTGGAATCAAGATTGCGGGGAGAAATATCAACAACCTCAGATATGCAGATGACACCACCCTTATGGCAGAAAGTGAAGAGGAACTAAAAAGCCTCTTGATGAAAGAGGAGAGTGAAAAAGTTGGCTTAAAGCTCAACAATCAGAAAACTAAGATCATAGCATCTGGTCCCATCACTTCATGGCAAATAGATGGGGAAACAGTGGAAACAGTGGCTGACTTTATTTTTGGGGGCTACAAAATCACTGCAGATGGTGATTGTGGCCATGGAAATTAAAAGATGCTTACTCCTTGGAAGGAAAGTTATGACCAACCTAGATAGCATATTAAAAAGCAGAGACATTGCTTTGCCAACAAAGGTCCATCTAGTCAAGGCTATGGTTTTTCCAGTAGTCATGTATGGATGTGAGAGTTGGACTGTGAAGAAAGCTGAGCACCAAAGAATTGATGCTTTTGAACTGTGGTGTTGGAGAAGAAAGACTCTTGAGTCCCTTGGACTGCAAGGAGATCCAACCAGTCCATCCTAAAGGAGATCAGTCCTGGGTGTTCATTGGAAGGACTGATGTTGAAGCTGAAACTCCAATACTTTGGCCACCTCATGCGAAGAGTTGACTCACTGGAAAAGACCCCGATGCTGGGAAGGACTGGGGGCAGGAGGAGAAGGGGACAGACAACAGAGGATGAGATGGCTGGATGGCATCACAACTCAATGGACATGCGTTTGGGTAAACTCCAGGAGTTGGTGATGGACAGGGAGGCCTGGCGTATTGTGATTCATGGGGTCGCAAAGAGTTGGACACGACTGAGCAACTGAACTGAACTGAAGGTTTGGTGATGCTGAATTCTCTTAACTTTTGCTTTTTTGGAAAACTTTTCGTTTTCTCCGTCAAATCTTAAGGAGAGTCTTGCTGGGTAGAGTATTCTTGGCTGGTATTCTTAGTATTCTAGATTCCTTCTTTTCACCACTTTAAGTATATCATCCCATTCCCTTCTGACTTGCAGATTTTCTGTTGAGAAATCAGCTGATAGACTGATGGGAGTTCTTTTGTATGTTATTTGTCATTTTCCCCTTGTTGCTTTTAATATTTTATTTCTGTCTTTAGTTTTTGTCAGTTTGATTACCATATGTCTCAGTGTTTCTCTCCTTGGGTTCATCCTTCCTGGGACTCTCTGTGCTTCCTGAACTTGGGTGACTATTTCCTTTCCCATGTTCAGGAAGCTTTCAGCTATTATCTCTTCAAATGTTTTCTCAGGTCCTTTCTTCTCTTTTCTCCTTCTGGGACCCCTACAATGCGAATGTTGGTGTGTTTAATGTTGTCCCAAAGGTCTCTTAGGCTGTCTTCATTTCTCTTAATTCTTTTTATCTGTATTCTGTTCTGCAGAAGTGATTTCCACCATTCTGTCCTCCAGGTCACTTATCTGTTCCTAGAAAAAACTTTTGACAAAAATCAACACCTATTTACAAAAAAAAAAAAGGAAAAAAGTCTCCAGAAAGTAGACATAGAGAGAACCTACCTGAAAATAGTAAAGGCCATATGTGACAAATCCACAGCAAACATCATTCTCAATGTTGAAAAACTGAAAGCATTTCCTCTAAGATCAGGAACAAGACAAGCATGTCCACTCTCACTACTATTATTCAACATAGTTATGGCAGCCCTAGCCACAGCACTTAGAGAAGGAAAAGAAATAAAATGAATGAATCCAAATTGGAAAAGAAGAAGTGAAAACTGTCACTGTAGATGACATGATACTATACATAGAAAATCCTAAATATTCAAACAGAAAACTACTAGAACTCATCAGTGAATCTGGCAAAGTTGCAGGATACAAAATTAAGGCACAAAAATCTCTTGTATTCCTATACACTAACAATTAAAAGTCAGTAAGAGAAAGTAAGGGAACAATCCCATTCACTACTGCAACAAAAATAAAATACTTAGGAATAAGCCTACCTAAGGAGACAAAAGATCTATATGCAGAAAACTGTAAGATACTGATGAAAGAAATCAAAGGCATCACAGAGAAACATATCATGTTCTTGGACTGCAAGAATCAATATTGTGAAAATGGCTATAACCCCAAAAGCAATCTACAGATTCAATGCAACCCTTATCAAATTACCAATGGCATTTTTCACAGAACAAAAATTTTTACAATCTGTATGAAACACAAAAGACCTCAAATAACCAAAGCAATCATAAAAAGAAAAATGGAGCTGGAGGAATCAGGCTCCATGACTTCAGACTATACTACAAAACTACAATAATTAAGACAGTATGGTACTGGCACAAAAACAGAAATATATATCAATGGAACAGGAGAGAAAGCCTAGAGATAAACTAACACACCTATAGTCACCTAATCTATGATGAAGGAGACAAGAATGTACAGTGTAGAAAAGATAGCCTTTTCAATAACTGGTGCTGGGAAAACTGGACAGCTACAGGTGAAAAGATGAAATTAGAACACTCCCTAATACCATACACAAAAATAAACTCAAAATGGATTAAAGATCTAAATGTAAGGCCAGACACTATAAACCTAAGAGAGGAAAACATAGGTAGAGGACTGACATAAATCACAGCAAGATGATTTTTTTTTGACCTATGTACTAGAGTAAAGGAAAAAAAGGTGGGGGGGGGGGCACCTAATTAAACTTAGAAGCTTTTGCACAGCAAAGCAAACTATAAACAAAATGAAAAGACGACCCTGAGAATGGGAGAAAACTGCAAACAAAGCAGTTGACAAAGGGTTAATCTCCAAAATATACAGGCAGCTCATACAGTTCAATATCAGAAGAACGACCCAATTAAAAAGTGGGCAGAAGACCTAAACAGACATTTCTCCAAAGAAGACATACACTTGCCCAATAAGCACATGAAAAGATGCTCCACATCGCTCATTATTAGAGAAGAGCAAATCAGAACTGCAATGAGGTATCCCCTCACACCAGGCAGAATGACCATCACCAAAAAAATCTACAAAGAAATGCTGGACAGGGTGCAGAGAAAAGGGGACTCTAACACTGTTGGTGGGAACATAAATTGATACAGTCACTGAGGAGAACAGCAAGGAGGTTCCTTAAACTAAAAGCAGAACTACCATATGATCCAACAATCTTACTCCTGGGCATATACCAGGAGAAAACCATAATTACAAAAGACACATGAACCCCAATATTCATAGTGGCACTGTTGACAACAGCCAGGACACGGAAGCTACCGAAATGCCCATCGACAGAAGAATGGATAAAGAAGATGTGGTACATATATAACAATGGCATATGAGTCATAAAAATGAATGAAATTTTGCCATTTACACAGACGTGGATGGACCTAGAGACTGTCATACAGAGTGAAGTCTGTCAGAAAGAGGAAAACAAATATTGTATATAACTCACTTACGTGGAATCTATAAAAAATAGTACAGATGAACTTGTTTGCAAAGCAGAAATTGAGACACAGATACAGAGAAGAAATGTATGGACACAAAGTTGGGGGGTGAGGGATTGGGACTGGCATCACACTACTGTGTATAAAGTAACAGATAATTAATGAGAACCTACTGTATAGCACTGGAGAAGGAAATGGCAACCCACTCCAGTACCCTTGCCTGGAAAATTCCATGGACGGAGGAGCTTGGTAGGCTACAGTCCATGGGGTTGCAAAGAGTCAGACACGACTGAGAGACTTCACTTTCTTTCTTTCACTGTATAGCACAAGGGGAAAACAAAGATACAATCTGTTTGCAAGACGTACATTAACTTTAAAAACACATTCTAGAGCAGGTGCAAACAAATACTACTTGATCTCACTTACACAAGGTACCAAGAACAGTCAAATCCACAGTCAGGAAGGACACTGGTAGATGCCAGGGGCCAGGGATGGGGGTCAGAATGGGGAATGGGGACTTAGTGTTTAATGAGGGCAGTGTTTCAGTTTAAGAAAGTGGAAAATTCAGTACATGGATGATGTTGACAGCTGCGCAACAATGTGAATGTACTTAGTGCCACTGAAATGCTAAATACGGTTAAAATAGTATATTTTATACTATGTGACTTTTACCACAATAAAAAACATTTAAAAAATTAAAGTGCTCAAAGAATAACAGGGACACTGTCAAAAGAATAAAATAAGAAACAATGAGTTATACTAGTATGAATGAATAAATAAGAGAATGAAGTTTTTTCTGTAGCAGAAAGCCAGCTAATAAACACAGAAGAAATTAGTGAACTGGGGAAAAAGAAAATCACCAATTTTCAACCAGCTTTTTTCCCGCCCAATTTTAGTGAGATACAATTGCCCTAACATTGCATAAGCTTAAGTTGTATAACATAATGGTATGATACATGTATATAAAGCAAAATGATTAGCCCAGTAAGTTAACCATCACCTCACATAGCTACCTATTTTTTTCCCTTGTGATGAGAACTTTTATGAAACTATCCTGATAACTGATTCGTACAAGAATCATCGATAGATATTAAAGCCAACGGGCAAGTTAGAGAGAAACAGGATATTTACATAATCAAAGGATCCCTCCACAAGGTTCTTATTAGTTGCAAAGAGTAAAATAATGACTTAACCTTGGAGAAACCTGGCAGATATCATCAGAACTAAACGATAAAAATTATCATCATCAGTAATAGGAGAAATTTGCTTCTTGATATAATGTACAGGAAAGAACACAACATTATGTCTGTGATATTCCTGTCAAAAGTACATAACCTGACTTTAATCAGGTTAATTTCCTGATTTTTTTTTTATCATCATACAATGTTTATGGAGGAATGACCTTGTTTTTAGGAAATGAAACTGAAGTTCATAGAGACAGAGGAATATCAAGACTCAAATGAGAGGGCAATTAGCCTTGTACTAAAGGATGCTCAGGATTCGTCTAACAAAGCTTAAAAAGCATGCTTTGAAGAACTGTTTTCAAATAACTTAACAGTGTCCCAAAACAAATCTCAAAACATTGAAAAGAATAAAAAAAAAAAAAAAAGATAGCTCCAAACAACAAAATTCATAATTTCTTGCATGCAACAAAAATTAGCAGGAACACAAACAAAAAGGAAAATACAATCCATATAAGGATAAAAATCAGTTATAAGAAATAGATCTAGAAATGACAGAAGTGATATGACTAAAACAGCTACTGTACACAAAATATGGTATATGTGTGTGTGTGTGTGTATGTATATATATACACACACACATATATATATAAACATTGTGTGTATATATATACATACACACAAACACACAGAAAGAAATGCATGTTCACGGATTAGAAGACTTAATATTAACATGTCCATACCCAAAACAATCTATAGATTCAATGCAATCTCTATCAAAATTTCAAAGGCATTTTTTTTCTAGAAATAGAAAAATCCACCCTGAAATTCACACAGAATCTTGAGGGATCCCAGGTGCCCAAAATAATTTTGTAAAAACAAAAATTGGAGGAGTCACACTTTCTAATTTCAAAACATACTACAAAGCTATGGTGTTCAGTGTTCAGTTCAGTTCAGTAGCTCAGTCGTGTCCGACGCTTTGCAACCCCATGAATCGCAGCACGCCAGGCCTCCCTGTCCATCACCAACTCCCGGAGTCTACCCAAACCCATGTCCATCGAGTCGGTAATGCCGTCCAGCCATCTCATCCTCTGTCGTCCCCTTTCTGGCATAAAGACAAACAAACTACTGGAACAGAACAGAGCCCAGAAATAAACTCTTGCATATGTGGTCAAATGAGCTTTGATAAAAATGCTAAGATCATTCAATGAGGAAAGGACAGCCTCTTCAACAACATGTATGCAGAAAAATGGATATACACACGCAAATGAATGAAGGTGGGCCTTTAACTCACATCACATACAAAAATTAACTCAAAGTCGGTTAAAGCCCTAAAAATAAAACCTAAAGCTATAAAACTCCTAGAAGAAAATTCATGGTTAAACTTCATGACACTGTACTTGGCAGTGATTTACTTGGTTTTGACACCTAAGGCACAACCTAAAACAGTAAAAGTAAAAATAAACAAATGAGACTATATGAAACTTAGAAGTTTTGTGCATCAATGCATATAATCAATAGAGTGAAAGGCAACTTATGGATGAACGAGAATATTTGCAAACTATATACACGATAGTGGGTTAATATCCAGAATATACAAAGAACTACAACTTAAGAGAAAAAAATCAAATATCTCAATTTACAAATGGCAAAGGACTTGAATATACATTTCTCCAATGATATAGAAATAGCCACCAAGCATATGAAAAGATGCTCAACATAACCAATCATTAGGTAAATGCAAAGTAAAACCATAATGAGATATCACTTTTATATCCATTATGATACCTAGTATCAACAAAATAGAAAATAACAAGTGTTGACAAAGGTGAAAAAGTCAGAAACCGTGTGCACTATTGGTGCAATGCTGAAGTGGCACAATCACTACAGAAAATAAAAATTGAACATGGAACTACCATATGATCCAGCAATTTTGCTTTTGGAAAGTAAAAGTGTTAGTTGCTCTGTCCTGCCTGACTCTTTGCAACCCCACGGACTGCAGCTCACCAGGCTCCTTTGCCCATGGGATTTTCCAGGCAAGGACACTGTAATGGTTTGCCATTTCCTTCAGGGGATCTTCCCAGCCCAGGGATCAAACCTGGGTCTCCTGCACTGCAGGCAGATTCTTTACCAACTGAGCTTTGCTTTGGGGAATATACCCAAAAGAAGCATGGTCTTGAAGACATATTTACATATCCATGTTCACAGCAGCACTATTCACAACAGCCAAGCAATGAAAATAACCCACATGTCCACCAATGGATGAATGAATAAAGAAAATTATACAATAGAATATTATTTAACCTTAAAGGAAATTCTGCCACATATCACAACATGGATGAATCTTGAGGAAGTTAAACTAAGTGAAATAAGGCAGTCACAAAAAGACTAATGCTGTGTTATCCCATTCATTTGAAGTACCTAGCATAGCCAAATTCACAGAGACAGAAAACAGAAGAATGGCTGCCTGGGACTGGAGGAAAGAGTAAATAGTTAGTTGTTTTTAAGTTGTTTAATGGTTACAGAGTTTCGGATTTGCAAGATGAGAAGTTCCGGAAAGTTGTTTCAAGACAACATTAATGTAATTAACACTACAGAACTGTATACTAAAATGACTGAGATGGTAAATTGTATGTACTTTTTAATTAAAAAAAACAAACAAAACACCTCAGTATAAACTCCATATATGCAGTTTACCCTCAAAAAACATAGTTTGAACTGTGTAGTTTCTCTTACACACAATTAAAAAAATACTACATTACTACATGATCTGTGATTGGTTGAATCTGCAGATGCAGAATCATGACATGGAGTGTTATAAAGTTATACAAAGATTTTTGACTGTGTGAACAGTCACCACCACTAACCTCCACATCATGCAAGGATCAACTGTATTCAAGAAAGGAAAAGAAAGCCTGAACATACAAAGGAGAAACATTTAAGATATAGACAAGATTCAAATCAAACTTCTAGAAATGAAAATGTCTATTAAGAAAAAAACCATGGGGCTTTGGTGGTGCTTCAGTGGTAAAGAATCCACTGGCCAACACAGGAGACTCAGGTTCAATCCCTGATCCAGGAAGATCCCAAATGCTGTGAAGCAAATAAGTCTGTGCTCTACAACTATTCAGCCTGTGCTCTAGAGCCTGGGAGCCACAACTACTGAGGCCCCCAAGTCCTAGAACCCATGCTGCACAACAAGTGACGCCACCACAATGAGAAGCCCACACCCCCCAAATAAAGAGTAGCTGCTGCTTGCTGCCACTAGAGAAAAGCCCAAGCACAGCAACAAAGACCCAATGTGGCCAAAAATTTTAAAAAAATTTAAAAAGAAAAATACACTGAATAAGATAATAGCAAATCAGAAAGTGAGAAGATCAGTAATCTTGAGGACAGAGCAAGAGACATTGTCCAAGTTGAAACAAGGAGAGGAAAAAAAAAAAAAAAAAAGGAAGAGAGCATCAGTTAGCTGTGGGACATTATCAAGAAGCGTAATACATGAATAACTAGAGTACCAGAATGAGAAGAATGAAGAAACAAATGAAAAAATATCTGAAGAAATAATGGACAAATTTCTTCTACTTTTGATAAAAATGGTAAAGCTACAAACCAAGAAGTTCAACAAACCCCAAGCACAAGAAACATAAAATGCCTAGGTACATCTTAGTAAAAGTGCTTAAAACAAATAATAAAGAGATCTTAAAAGCAACCAGAGGAAAAAAAAAAAAAAAACATTTTCAGTATAGTGAAATAAGGATAACAGTAGATTTCACATTGGAAAAGTGCAATGAGATGACAGTGGTGCGGTATCGTTATACTCCTGGAAAAAAAAAGAAAAAAAAAAAAGGTGTTTATCTAAATTTCTATTCCTGGCAAAAATATATTTCAAAAAAGTATTTTTTCAGACATACAAAAGTTGAAAAAAATTTCATCAGTAATACAGCATTACAACCATTACAATAAATACTAAAGTAAGTACTTCAGGAAGAAGGAAAATACCAGATGGAAAAAGAATTCCAAAGGAAAGAAGGGCCCTGAAAATGGTAAATATGTGGGTAAATGTAAGAGCTTTAAAAAAAAAAAAGTTCGCTGTATTTAATTGGTCAGTCATGTCCAGCTCTTTGCAACCCCATGGACTGTAGCCTGCCAGGATCCTCTGTCCATGGGGATTCTTCAGGCAAGAATACTCAAATGGGTTGCCATGCCGTCTTCCAGGGGAGCTTCCCAACCCAGGGATCAAACCCAGGTCTCCAGCACTGCAGGTGGATTCTTTAGCATCTGAGCCACCAATCCCCTTACAGGACAACTGACCATATAAAGCTGAAAAGGTAGAAATACATTGTGGAATTTTTAACGCATGTAAAACCAAAATGTATGACAATAGCACACAAGCTGAAAAAGGAAAATGGAAGTGTACTGTTACAAGGCACTTACATGAAATGAAAAGTGGTGTTTTACTCAAAGTAGATTTTGATAAGCTAAAAATGTATATAGCCACTACAAACAAGCAGTAAAATTAAAAAAGAAAAAAGCTACAGATAATTAATTCTCCAATAAAGTATTTGTTGAATATCATAAAAATACTCAAATACAAAAGAAGGCAAAGAAAAAAAGGAACAAAGAACAGATGTAACAAATAAGAAACATGTACAAATAAGGAAGATTTAAACCCAACAAAATAATCACATTAAATGTAAATGGTCTAAATTAAGAGCAGAGATTAGAAAGCTGGATTAGAAAGAATGAAAAGAAAAAGCAAGGTCTAACTATATGCCATGTACCAGAAATCCAGCTTAAATACAAACAGGTAAAAAGTTTTCAAATGGAAAAAGAGAAATAACAGTAACACTACTCAAAACAAAGCTAGAGTGGCAATACAAACAAAGTAGACTTCAGAGAAAAGCATATTACCAAAGGTCCATTTCACAATGACAAAAAGATTCATCAAAAGATAACAATCCTAAATATGCATGCATCGAGTAACCGAACTTCAAACTACCAATATATAAAGCCAAACTGACCAAACTACAGGGAGAAATTGGCAAGGCCACAATTACAGTCAGAGATTTCAACACCCTTCTCTCAAAAATGGAGAGAACAAGCAGACATAAAATATGTAAGGATACAAAAGGCTTGAAAATTTTGTCAGTCAACTTGATCTGACTAGTATTTATAGAACACTCCACCCAACATTCTTTTCAAGCACACATGAATCATTTACCAAGAGAGATGATACTCTGTGCCATAAAACAAGTCTCAATAAATTTAAAATGACTCAAATCATGCCACGTATGTTCTCTGACCACAGTGAAATTAAATCAGAAGTCAACATCTGAAAAATACTTCAATATCGGGAAACTTGTGTACATACCTTTAAATAACCAACAGGTTCAATGAAGAAATCACAAACAAAATCAACAAGAATTTTTGAATTGAACAGAAATGAAAACACGAATATCAACATTTGTGAGATGCAGTCCAATCATTATTTAGAGGGGAATTTTATAGCATTTAACATTTATATTAGAAGACAATAACAGAATAAGTTTACACCTTAAGATTCTAACAAATCAAAAACAAATAAAATACAAAGAAAACCACAAAATGGAAATAAGAACAGAAATCGTTGAAAATAAAAACACAAAATCAATGAGAAAAAAAAAAACTGGCTCTTTGAGAATATCAACAAAACAGACAAATTTGTAGCCAGACTGAACAGGAAAAAAAGTGAGAAAGTACACAAATTAACAGTCAGGAATGAGAAGACATTACTACAGATCTTAGAGATATTAAAAAGATAATAAAGGAATATTATGAACATGTATGCTCCTGAATTTAACAATTTAGATTAAATTAACAAATTCCTTGAAAGATACAGATGACTGATGCTCACTCAAAAGGAAATAAAGTAAATAAAAATTGATAAATAAAAATATATAACAAATTAAATAAACAGAATTTGAAGCTAAAATCTTTCCCATAAAGAAAACTCCAGGTGTAAGTATGCTAGCCATTTAAATTCATCTTAAGTTTAAGATATCAATACATGGAGAGATCAGGTATTTATGAACTATCATGTGCAAGCATAACAGATAGAAATTTGATATGGTTATGTTAGTATTTCAGTAAAATCATTCTGGAAGGAAGCTATGTAGAGAATTGGTTAATATGAGGCTAAATTAAAATCAAAGAGACCTGGGACTTCCTTGGTGGTACAATGGTTAAGACTCTGCACTTCTACTGCAGGGGGGCCAGGTTTGATCCTTGGTCAGGGAACTAAGATCCTGAATGCCTCAAGGTCAAAACAAAAAAAAAAAGGTAAAGACAATAATGAAATGATGAGGACATTAAATAAGTCAGTGACGATGAGCATTTTTATTAACTCAGAGTAGGTGTTAGGATAGGGCATTAATAAAATAGATAACTAGTAGAATAACCAGACGCAGTGACTGATTGGACATGAAAGGTATGGGAAATAAAAGAGTAAGGATATTCCATGATTCCCGGCTTGAACATTAGAAGAGCCATTCACTAGAATAGGCAATACAAGAGGAGAAAAGATGATATGTTTATTCTTCAACATATGCCACATTTATGACAGTGAGATCACTCACATTCAGCCAGACATCTTGGAGTGCGAAGTCAAGTGGGCCTTAGGAAGCATCACTATGAACAAAGCTAGGTGAGGTGATGGGATTTCAGCTGAGCTATTTCAAATCCTAAAAGATGATGCTGTGAAAGTGCTGCACTCAATATGCCAGCAAACTTGGAAAACTCAGCAGTGGCCACAGGACTGGAAGAGGTCAGTTTTCACTCCAATCCCAAAGAAGGGCAATGCCACAAAATGTACAAACTACCACACAATTGCATTCATTTTACATGCTAGCAAAGTAACACGGAAAATTCTCCAAGCTAGGCTTCAACAGTACATGAGTCAAAAACTTTCAGATGTTCAAGTTGATTTAGAAAAGGCAGAGGAACCAGAGATTAAATTGCCAACATCCACTGGATCATAGAAAAAGCAAGAGAATTCCAGAAGAATATCTACTTCTGCTTCACTGACTACACTAAAGCCTCTGACTGTGTGGATGACAACAAATTGGAAAATTCTTAAGGAGATGGGAATAACAGACCACCTGACCTGTCTCCTGAGAAACCTGTATGCAAGTCAAGAAGCAACAGAACTGGACATGGAACAACAGACTGGTTCCAAATCGGGAAAGGAGTATGTCAAGGCTGTATACTGTCACCCTGCTTATTTAACTTACATGCAGAGTATATCATGTGAAATACCAGGCTGGATGAAGCACAAGCTGGAATCTAAGATTGCTGGGAGAAATATCAATAACCTCAGATATGCAGATGACACCACACTTAGGGCAGAAAGCGAAGAGAAACTAAAGAGCCTCTTGATGAAGGTGAAAGAGGAGAGTGAAAAAGCTGGCTTAAAGCTTAACATTCAAAAAACAAAGATCATGGCATCCAGTCCCATCACAAATAGGCAGGCACACAATGGAAACAGTGACAGACTTGATTTTCTTGGGCTCCAAAATCACTGCAGATGGTGACTGCAGCCATGAAGTTAAAAGACGCTTACTCCTTGGAAGAAAAGCTATGACCAACCTAGACAGCATATTAAAAAGCAGAGACATTACTCTACTGACAAAGGTCCATCTAGTCAAAGCTATGGTTTTTCCAGTACTCACGTATGGATGTGAGAGTTGAACCATAAAGAAGTCTGAGTGCCACAGAATTGATGCTTTTGAACTGTGGTGTTGGAGAAGACTCTTGAGGGTCCCTTGGACTGCAAGATCAAACCAGTCAATGCTCAAGGAAACCATTTATGAATATTCACTGGAAAGACTGATGCTGAAGCTCCAATACTTGGGCCACCTCATGCGAAGAGCCAACTCATTGGAAAAGACCCTGATGCTGGGAAAGACTGAAGGCAGGAGGAGAAGGGGACAACAGAGGACAAGATGGTTGGATGGCATCATCGACTCAATGGACATGAGCTTGAGCAAGGTCTAGGAGATGGTGAAGGTCAGGGAAGCCTGGTGTGCTGCAGTCCACTGGGTCGCAAAGAGTCGGACACAACTGAACCACTGAACAACAACAATGGTACATTTAAACATTCAGAGGCCAAAAGGTAGGCTGTGTGTGTGTGTGTATTCAATTGCTCAATCTGGTCCAATTCTTTGTGATCCCATGGATTGTAGCCCTCCAGGCTCCTCTGTCCGTGGGATTCTCTAGGTAAGAACACTGAAGTGGGTTGGCATTTTCTCCTCCAGGGGATCTTCCCAACTCAGGGATCAAAATCATGTGTCCTGCAGTTTCTGCATTAGCAGGTGGATTCTTACTGAGATACCTGGGAAGCCCACCCTATTTATTTGCTCTATCTGGTTTGAGTCTGACCTACTTTCTTCAGAAAAAAATTTGGGAATGTGAAGCTCTATCCCTACCTTTTCCCTTTTTTGTTGTATGTGGCTGTAATGATTCAATTCTTTACTGAATTCTGCTTATTACCTATGTAATATCCTTTGCCTTCTTTTAAAGTTTTGACTGTTTGTCATTTTCTGGCTTTACTGACTCTACTTGAGAATTGTATTTTTTTTACATTTTTAATATTTATTTTTATTATTTTATTTGGTTGTGCTAACTCTTCGTCGTAGCATGCGGGATCTTTAGTTAGGCATGTGGGATCTACTTCCCTGACCAGAGATTGAACTCAATCCCATTACTTTGGGACTTCAGAGTCCTAGCCATTGGACCAGGGATATCCCAAGAATTGTATTTTTTTTTAAAGTACACCTTTTCAACTTGGTTGAACTGCAGCAACTTTTTTTTTTTTTTTGGCAAGTCTTATAAGCCAGGCCATGTATCAAGCGCTTCACATATATTAGTTCATCTCATTTTCAAAACTTTGCAAAGTATCTCTACTTTATAATTAAATAAAACTAAACCTGAAAAAGATTGCATAATAAGCAGCAAGTTAAGACAACTGGTAGACTGCAGAATTGAAACTTGAACCTAGGTCTGTAGAGCACCAAAACTTGTGACACATAACTTTCATAAGCTTTTTGCTGCCTGTAAGAGGCCTTTTGCTACATGTTTGACCAAGGTGATTTCATTCATGCAACAACTGTGCCTACTACATGTCTTCAAAATTTCTGTAGATACACTTTTAATAGCCCCTTTCCTTACTGTTTCTAAAACTGGAAAGCTGCATACGGTGCACTTTTTCCCCTTTACTTCCTCTCATTAAATGTCAAATTTAATCATGTTATGATTATCATCAGGTAGTGGTTCAGCCACAGCCATTTCCTGCCCTGGTTTCTGTTCAAAATGAAGTCCAACATATTTTCTTTCCTAGTCTTCTAAAATTACCTGTTTTAGGAAGCAATTTTTTTCATCTGAAAGCTCCCCTCTATTATTTTGTGTCACTTACGTATCTACATGACACTTAACAAGTTTAACTAAAAAGGCAGCTTTCCTAAATGTCATTTGGTATTTTCAACTTAGTCATATGATTTTGGATATCAAGTGATCCACATTTATAAATCCAATGTGAGTATTTATGGTTCTGTGCTATCCTGAGGGGAAGACATAAGCATGGGACTTTTTCTCAGGTTTTCAAGGACAGTCTCAATTTAAAACATTCTGTCAGACTGTCACATCTTAAGTTTGGGGTCAGAAAAGATGGTAACATATACGCCAAGGGTAATGTGCAATATTGACTCTACGTGGCAACGGGGTAGGTCAGGTTAAGGAAAGGCAATCACTTAATTAAGACTATTTTACTTTAATTTGTTTGGAGGCACCCCACATCCTACAGAATCTTAGTTCCCGACTACGGATCCAATACGCACCTCCTGCAATGGAAGTGTACCACTGGACGGACACCCAGGAAGTCTCAAGATTATTTTTATTTTTAAAATAATCCCAAAATACTTCCCTTCCCTTGAATTAGGTGCAGTTGCCTTAGTCTTCTTTTACTGGTTAGGGTGAAATATTGCAATGAAATAATGAAATAGCTGCTTGCCTGAACACATTTGGAAATCAGTTTTAGTAAGTATTAAAAAGTAAATTTTAAATAAAAATGTAACAATTCACACCCTTGAGATATTCTTATAAAGTATATAATTTCTAACTACTAAAATTGCCCAGCCACATTTCTACACAATTACCATTTAAATTTGGCCTCCGCAAATACTTTGTATACAGAGCCACAGTTACTTGCCATTCCTCCAACAATCCATATTCCTGCTCTGAGACCTGCCTCCGCTTCTGTGTGTTCTGTCTATGTTGATGCCCTCCCTCCCCACAAATAAAAATCATCAGTCACCCTTTAAGGCTCCAGAGATAGCGCCCTGGTAAACCTCCAAGCCATCTCAACTCTGTTCAATTTATTTGTTTCTTATTCTTCATTCAGGACTTTATTCATCCACATAACAATAAGCCAGTACTTTACATATTTTGCTTAATATTAATACTCCCCTTTGAAGTATTATTCTCTCCACTTAACAGATAAGGAAACTAAAGATGAAAGAAATTTGACATGTTCTCCAGGTCACAAAGCAAAACAGGATATTCAAATGCTCTTTGTCTGAACTTTAACTCAATTCTCTTTCCATGAAACCACAGACTCTATGGCACTCTTTTATAGTACAATATACACTGCATTATATTACCATTATTTGTTCAAATCTCTCTCTCTCACTAAAGGGATGTTCCTCAAAGACAGGGAAGGACTCCATCCTTACATTCCAGCAATAGTCAACAGTGCTTACTAAACAATGATCTCAAAGTGTTACCGAATATTAAGTTTATGGTTCTGCAGCATTATTTTCCACTGATTAGTTGCCTTCAACCAAATCTGTATGAAGCCATTTTTACCATGATGGTAAAACACAACAGTTTGGAATATAGGCTTTGTAATTAGATCACTTAGATGTGAATTCCACCTCTAAACTTATTATCTGAGAAATCTCAAACACATGTGTTAACTATGTTAACTCATGGGAGGACAGTAATCACTGTAGCTACCTCTTAGGATTATAATGACTAAATGAGGTAATATAGAAGCAATTGAACTATTTTTTTGATCCTCATTTTTTTCTACATGCTACCCCATATTTTCTTCAGCTCAGTCTAGGGCATTCTTTTTCATTATAAATTCTTGAAATGCTGGTATTACTCAAGTCATAAAAAAAGAAATAAATAATTCCATTTGCAGCAACATGGATGGACCTAGAGACTGTCATAGTGAGTAAAGTCAGAGAAAAACAAATACCACATGATCTCACTTATATGTGGAATATTAAAAAAGGGTACAAATGAACTTATCTACAGAACAGAAATAGTTACAGATGTAGAAAACAAACTTATGGTTATTGGGTATAAAGGGGAGGGATAAATTGGAAAATTGGGACGACATATAGACACTACTACCTATAAAATAGATAATAAGGATTTACTGTATAGCGCAGGAAACTCTACTCAATACTTATAATAGTCTACATGGGAAAAGTGTCTAAAAGAGTGGATATATGTATAACTGATTCACTTTGCTGTACACCTGAAACTAACAACATTGTAAATCAACTATATCCAATAAAAACTTAAAAAAAAAAAATTCCTTGCAATTTTGAATGAAATAGACTAGCCAAAAAGGTTCATGGCTTAAAAATTGGTCAGGTCACTTACTTGACTTTTACAGCCAACTGGCCAGTGCCAGTTTGGATTCAAAAAAAAATTTATTCTTGGAAGTCTGACCATGCAAGAGTGTCAGGCTCAGCTCATTTTCAAGCCCTACCAGAAAGTTTGAAAATTAGAACACAGACACTTTCTACTTTATTACCACCTAACTTAATACTACCTAGGATGCACACAGACAACTAAATTGTGAGGGAGGCATGCTATTTTCCCAACAAGAAAACGCTCCTGGAACCACCTGTGTTCTGGTCTCAGGCATAGCTCATTCTCCCCACACCTCCAAGATTTCTCTGGAATCTAGAGGATAAGTCACTCCACCGGACAGGGACTATCCACTGCCACCTCTTAAATTTAGCAGCAGTTACTTCAAAAAGTTAGGATTTTATATTGTTATGCTATTTTTATGGATCTTTATGGTAAAGTGCGTAATTTCCAAAGTTTTAGAATTCCCCTTTAAAACTTTAAAAAACTATGAAAAAGCCCAGTCTGGAGGGAAAAAAGTTTTTAAAAATACATAACCCCTTGAAACAAGAGCAAATACTAAGGCTACAGCCACAATCTCAAAGCGGGGCGGGGGGACAAATCTTCAAAAGTCTAGCTGGCTAAAGCTAATCAAAAACTATAAACTCAAAGTACCACAAATAACAGACTAATCTCAAAGTAAGCAGGATGTATCATTAACAAAGTAAGCAAGTGTAAATGACAAAACACTTAATACATTCACACGAATTTTAAAATTACTCGGTACATGTCAACAGATACTGAGATTAAGAAATTGTCCCAGATTCTGTAGTTCCTTACTCAGTACAGGTGGTTATAAAGCAGGTCCTTTTTTGAGGGGGGAGGGGGACCACGCTAAAAATTTAAAGGGTATCAGATTACCGACAGAATACTCTCCAAAGTTCTACAAGGAGGCGTTGCATTAGAAAGACCTGACCTGAAGGAACAATACCAAAACACTGGCTGTCAACATAAGACAGATAAAAATAAGCAAATATGAAGCACGCCGATGGACCGCGGCATTGTTTTCAGACAAGAAATACCTCTTTAAGGCCCACGCCAAGGATTTCAGCACCCGCTCCACAGTCAGTCCTGGAATCAGAAAACTGATGCCCTCTCAGTAAGGGCAGGGCAGCGACCCTCGCCAGCCGGCTTTCAGCGCGCACAGTCGCCCCCTCCTTCCGAGCTCGCTCCTCCGGCCGCTAGCTGGCCGCTCCCCTCCGGCCGGGACTCGGCCACCAGCTGGCCGCACACGCCCTCAGACCCGGCGCGCCCCCAACAGAACGCCACGGGAAGGAAGCGAAGGAGAGGGGCCTTGAGAAGGCGCGGAGGGGCGAGAGGAGGCGCTGGGATTCGGGCCGTTACCATCCATGCTCGAGAACTGCCCGGGTTCGGGAGGAGGGAAACAGCCTCCGCCGCCGGCCAAATGATAGGATCCCGGAGCGCAGGTGCCGGCGGCTGCCCGACGAAGTCACGGGCCGGGAGGACGACGCGTTGACCCCAGAGCCCCCACCTCCATCCCACTCGCCGCTCTCCTCCCTCATCCACCTTCATCTTCGGCTTATGTCAGAACCCAACGACCTCCACACAGCCCGCCCGAGCGTGGAGGTGATGCCCGCTCTTACCTTAGGAAAGGGCGCCGCGCCGCTAGAGGCGGCTAGGGTGCGCGCGGGAGACACCGAGGCGAGCGCCGCCGCCGCCGCGAGAGCCTGAGGAGTCACAACGAAGCCGCCCGCGGGCGCGCCGCCTCCAGATCCGCCGCCCCACCCCCTCTCCCGCAGGATTTTGCGCCGGAGCCTGCAGTCTCCGCGCTCTGACTGGTAGAGCGAGAGGAGGGGCGGGGCGCCCCGCGGGGGCGGGGCCGAGCGCTGCAAAGTCTAATTGGCATCTGTAGGCCCAATGGGACCACGGACGCTCCCGGCTTTGCTTAGACTGACTTTCCTGCTAGCCCGTAGCAGTCAAGAGGCGGGCCCAGTGGCTTCTTTTATAGCCATCTTTTTGACAAACCGGATTGTACGAAAAAGTCGGTTGGCTTGCACTGGCGGCTGAATGGTCCAATTAATGCAGGGGAGGGAGCCTCTGAACTCTCTGATTGGCGTTCTCTCTACCTATAGGAGAGGCCCAGTGCGGTTAGAGCCTGCCCCGGATGTGGGCGCGGCTCTGAGGTAGACCTGAGAGAGCCTGCACGGTGGTCGTTTGAGGAGGCGGAACTGAGGTCCCTTTTTCTTGACTATCATGTGATGGCTTCTGGATTTAATGGGGGAAGAAGTGTGGAAAAGGCCGAGGATCCAAACTGGCGAATTTCCTGATCTTCGAGCCCCTCTCCGCTCTCCAGACAGCGGAACTGCCGGGTGAGTCCAGGGCTCCCGACGAGCCGGCATCCCCCGAAGTGCACTCGCCCCCCGCCCCCTACCCTGTGTCTGCCTCCCTTGTCGCCAACCCCATCCCCTCAACCCTCCAGCCCCAAATACACGGGATTCGACCAGGCTTCTGTTCGCACTGTGGATCTGATCGTACAAGAACTGCGTTCAGCCCCAATATGTACTGGGCCCACAGTGCAGGATGGGGGGAGTCCGGATAGGGCGCCGCTGTCGGAGCGTCGGCGTTTGAAGTTGAAGGGTACGGATAGTTCAGGAACGCCCTTAGCAACGCCCTGAAGTTCTAGAGACAGGTGGGCCCTAAAATCAGGTAAATGTAAGCAGAACTCTGTTCCTCTGAAGGATGGTCAGGTTGGCCAAAGCTGTTGAAGTAGGTACCTTTCGAAAGTGACTCATTTAAGGAATTCTTTGTTGTGGGCTCATTAGGCAAAACTGACTTTGGGATAGGACGAGTTGACACGGAAGTGTCCTGGCAGTCGCGAGAGAAGGGAAATGGAGATGGTGTGGCAAGCACCACAGACGAGTTATCGGGTCCACACACACCTGATACCGAGACGCTCGACCTGTGTGGGGGCAGGGCCTTTAGATTTCCATTTAGGGGCAGCGCAGGTGTTAGGCGGATAGGCGATATATACTTAACTGTCTTCAGGTGCAAAACATAATCACCTCAAATGAAAAATACTTGAACAAATTTTTGGAATATGCAGCTCCCCCACCCTCGTTAGAAGAGAAGTAGTAGGAAACAAATATAATAAATTAATGGAGATTTATTAATAAATTGGAGTTGTATGTCATCATTGTACCCCAGCATCCATGATCCTTCAAGCATCATTTAAGTATCAATAGAGTGCTTTTAGTGAAAGTGCACACAAAACTTTGTTGCATCCCACATAAAAAAACTTGCAGCCACAAGGTTGTGTGTTTTTGCAGTCTTTTGACCTGAAGCCTTAAAGCACCTGTTTTGAATGCAGTTACCCTTCTTATTGAGTTACTACTCAGACCTATGTGGGGAAAAAATAAAAAAAGCTTGACTCATTTAATGGCTAGCTGATAGAAGTTATGTTTAAGCAAATGTATTATCCTAAACTTTTTTTAAAGTTAACAAAAACGGCCGGAGGGATTGGAAACTGGAATTGAGCAAATTCAATTTACAGTATGAAACCCATCGGTAGTTACTAATCACTACACACCTCTCCACCTCTTCTTCCAAATTTGGTTCCACATCCCATTATGGCAGCCTCTGGCCAGGAAAGGAGACCAGCACAGAAAATGCCTTCCTGGGAGCAAAAGCATCTGTTTTTCATACTGCAGTATGAAGTATCTTCAATCTAAGTAAACAAATTGAGTGCAAGCAGATGGGTAGTATAAGGGAAAGCAGGGAGCTCAGAGCTCATACCATTACTGAAATGAAACAGATATATACTCTTGCACCATGATAGCTACCACTGTTTAAAGTAGTAAAGCTGTAACAGTCAAAGTTAGTCCTAAAATATAATTAAAGATGATAGTCTAGGACATTTGATTTATCTAGCCAGTTTCCTCCCCTTTTATTTCTTATCTTCCTGCATTTTTACTCCTGTCACCTATACTTTTGTTACCATCCCCATTACCTGCTTATCCTCTTGCCATCTAGTATCCTCTCTCATCCTCAGTCTATCATTCCCCAGTGGCTTATTTCCCTTTGTTTATAATTTCTCTCCTTTACTGAAAATTTCTTCTTGATCCTTCGTCATCCTCACTGTAAGTCTTTCATTTTCTCTTCTCCCAGTGTTTCAAAGGAATAAAATGTTGTCACCTGTTTGCATTTCATTGTCTTCTGTTAACTCCTCACCCAACTTCATGCAACCTGGCTTCTGACTTGCCATTCTGTTTACCCTTTTTCCAGATGGTCACAAGGCTGATAGAAAAACTTGAATAAATATGGAACATACTGTAAACTTGTATGTGAAGGTTAAATGTGTTTATACTTAAGTATTACAGATTGATAGATTCATATCAAAATTCCATGTTTTTTAAATTTAGTGATTTTAGCATTGAAAAACTGGAAAGGCCAAAAAACAGAAAATATTGTGAAGAAAATAGTAAATAGATACTAGGCCTCCCAGATATTAGAACATATCTAGTAACAGTGCTACAGTACTGGTGCAAAACAGACGTCGATCAGTAAGACAGGATAGGACTATAAGAAACAGCCCCAATTATTAAACATTTTAGCATCAAATAATCACAAAACAAGTTTTTTAAGTGGTTTTGATTATTGGGTAGCAAGTAGTAAAAAAGCTATATACCACAAACCAAAAAAATGGGTATTACTAAAAATAGTTTTAGACTAAGAAAATAGTTATTTATAAGAACTTTGAGAAAATTTGATTAAAAAAAATCCAGTGTTACCAATGTGTTCTATGTTACTTAGCCCAGTGACCTCTGTACAATCATAGTTCTACTTAATGTTGCAATTTTAACTGTTCCCTCCTTATTAAAACTCCTCTCCTGGCTTTATACTACCCTTTCTTTGATTTTGAATGCTTTTCCTTAGTATTCCTTGATACTGAATGAAAATTAATAGGTGTGCAAATGTACAAAGAAAGGTTAATTAAGAACATCCCTGAGGTACAGGAAAAAGATCCTGAGTGCCTGGATTTGTGTGACAACAATGAAGAGAAGCAGGCTGTTCGTAAAACATCTTTAATAGAACTTAAACCCAGTGGATATACTAAAAATTGTATTTTGTCACAGCTGTATGGAATGATGGATGTGATGTTGTCAAAGATGGCTACAAATTTGATGGATTATGAAAGGGAGATGGTAGAATGTTTTCAAAATTAGGAAATCTATGAGAGAGAAAGAGCCAGCTTGGTAAACCACTGCATAGAATAGAAATTTCTTTTTTTCTGGTACCAAAACTTAAGATCTTGACTTTTTTTTTTCCTTCCTTTTTTTTTCCTTAGGGTATATTTTCCTTTTTTCGACCCTGCTACAGCTTCTTTAAATTGTTTAAATGAGAATGTCCTTGGCTCAGAGAGTACTACTCACCTGGCTTTTCACATTACTCTTCTTGATCATGTTGGTGTTGAAACTGGATGAAAAGGCACCTTGGAACTGGTTCCTCATATTTATCCCAGTCTGGATATTTGATACTATCCTTCTTGTCATGCTGATTGTGAAAATGGCTGGGCGATGTAAGTCTGGCTTTGACCCTCGACATGGATCACACAATATTAAAAAAAAAGCCTGGTACCTCATTGCAATGTTACTTAAATTAGCCTTCTGTCTTGCACTCTGTGCTAAACTGGAACAGTTTACTACCATGAATCTGTCCTATGTCTTCATTCCTTTATGGGCCTTACTGGCTGGGGCTTTGATAGAGCTTGGATATAACGTCTTTTTTGTGAGAGACTGACTTCTAAGGACATCAGCTCATTTTATTGCTGTTCAGCAAGCTATTATTAAAGTGTAATGAATCTTTGCAAGCTTGAAGAATGCCAGAGAACTGAGAAAAATACCAAATGTAATTTTATACTGCTTCCATAAAATAGTCTTGGTGACTTCTAGTTGACCCAAAAACTAATTATTCAGTATTTGAGTTATTAATACCCTTATTGTCCTATATGAATAAAGTTTGTTTTGGATCTTATGTTTCTACTTTACTCTTGAATAATCTAAGTATGTGGTCAATGTTAAAAGTAAGTAAACATAAAGTAAAGTAAGTAAAAGCCTTTAGTAAGTTAAAAGTAAAGTAAGTAAAGTAGAAGTAAAAGCCTTTAAAGTAAGTAAATAGCCTTCAGTCTACACATTTGAATAGACAATTTAATATATCATGGCCCCATTATGACCAGTGTAAATAGTCATTTGTGCTTCTCAATTATGAAGAAGAAAACCTAGTTACTGAAATAATTAGGGGTACCACTTAAGGTTTATCAGAGAAGGCAATGGCACCCCACTCCAGTAATCTTGCCTGGAAAATCCCATGGATGGAGGAGGCTGGTAGGCTGCAGTCCATGGGGTCGCTAAGAGTCAGACACGACTGAGCGACTTCAGTTTCACTTTTCACTTTCATGCATTGGAGAAGGAAACGGCAACCCACTCCAGTGTTCTTGCCTGGAGAATCCCAGGGACGGCGCAGCCTGGTGGGCTGCCATCTATGGGGTCGCACAGAGTCAGACACAACTGAGGTGACT
The DNA here is from genome assembly GCA_024291935.2 of Okapia johnstoni. Lineage (NCBI taxonomy): Eukaryota > Metazoa > Chordata > Mammalia > Artiodactyla > Giraffidae > Okapia > Okapia johnstoni. The sequence continues at coordinate 69,981,468 of CM044312.1, read as the reverse complement.
TAGCAGTAGAAGCAGTAGGTTTATATTCAGAAAGAAATCTAAGAGTTTTGAGTTTTTTTCATTTGTTTTTTTATCTAGGCTACCTTCATTGTTATCTTCGCCTTCCATTTGGAACAAATAAATTAGAGGTAGCATATTAAAAAGTGAGCAGAAGCTTGCCTCTTCCTAATGTTAGGGGAACCATCCATCCCATTTATGTCAGGACAGTCCAGGTTATGCCTATTGGTCTGGGGTCTCAGGGAGGTAGTTCCCCTTTAATTCTTATAAGTGTCTTGGTTTGAAAAATTGCAGATGTCCCTACCATAGTACTTAACCAATTCCAGTGAAACATAGGTGGCAGTACAGCTTCCCCAGTGGCTCAGCCATAAAGAATCTGCCTGCAGTGCAGGGTTGGATCCCTGGGTCAGGGAATATCCCCTGGAGAAGGAAATGGCAATTCACTCCAGTATTCTTGCCTGGAGAATCCCATGGAAGCAACTTAGCAGGCACATAGGTGGCAGTACTTAAAAGAATTCCAGAGTCTTAAGTGTCTTATAACCCTAAAGTAGGATCAGGGTGATTTGTTTTTGCCCTACACAGCCCTCTTAGCTTTGGGAGTCTCTAAAGTAGTATTGTGTTCATTTAAAAATATCTAACAAGAAAATGATTTCTGGCTGCTAGTACTTGAGGGTGTCACTAGCTCAGTCGTGCCTGACTCTTTGTGACCGCATGGATGGTAGCCTGCCAGGATCCTCTGTCCATGGAATTGTCCAGGCAAGAATCCTGGATTGGGCTGCCATTCCCTTCTCCAAGGGATCTTCCTGACCCAGGGATCAAGCCCAGGTCTCCTGCGTTGCAGGCAGATAGTTTACTATCTGAGCCACCAAGGAAGCTTGAGAAGATTGCTTAAAGAGAGCATTATGATCTAGTTCTCCCTGGTGGCTTAGAGGGTAAAGTGTTTGCCTGCACTGCAGGAGACCCTGGTTCAATCTCTGAGTTGGGAAGATCCCCTGGAGAAGGAAATGGCAACCCACTCCACTACTCTTGCCTGGAAAATGCCATGGACGGAATAGCCTGGGAGGCTGCAGTCCATGAGGGTCACAGGGAGTCGGATACGACTGAGCGACTTCACTTTCCTTTCTTCTTTGTAGACAGATAACACAACAAAGTTTCAGATGCAACACTACAGATTAACACTGCTTAACTCTCCGTCTGAAACTATAGAGCTAAGTTAAATGAAAAAAAACATTACAAATGTTTTCCTATCTTATAATTGGTATATATTAGTATTTTGGATATGTAAAAATAGGATTAAGAAGGATCGTTAATATGGGGAACATAGTGTTCCAAGACTTGACTAGGTATTCCTAATTCAGTTGCGAGATCTAAACTATTTGTCCCTGGAATCTATTATTTTTGTGTCTGAGAAACCAGATAAGGTTTTGTAGTTTCAATTTAGTTCAGTCGCTCAGTCGTGTCCGACTCGTTGCAACCCCATGAATTACAGCACGCCAGGCCTCTCTGTCCATCACCAACTCCTGGAGTCTACCCAAACCCATGTCCATCGAGTCAGTGATGCCATCCAACCATCTCATCCTCTGTCATCTGCTTCTCCTCCTGCCCCCAATCCTACCCACCATTAGGGTCTTTTCCAATGAGTCAGCTCTTCGCATGAGGTGGCCAAAGTATTAGAGTTACAGTTTCAACATCAGTCCTTCCAATGAACACCCAGGATTGATCTCCTTTAGGATGGATTGATTGGATCTCCTTGCAGTCCAAGGGACTCTCAAGAGTCTTCTCCAACACCACAGTTCAAAAGCATCAATTCTGTGGTGCTCATCTTTCTTCACCGTCCAACTCTCACATCCATACATGACTACTGGAAAAACCATAGCCTTGACTAGACGGACTTTTGTTGGCAAAGTAATGTCTCTGCTTTTAAATATGCTATCTAGGTTGGCCATAACCTTCCTTCCAAGGAGTAAGCGTCTTTTAATTTCATGGCTGCAATCACCATCAGCAGTGATTTTGGAGCCCAAAAAAATAAAGTCTGACACTGTTTTCCCATCTATTTCCCATGAAGTGATGGGACCAGATGCCATGATCTTAGTTTTCTGAACGTTGAGCTTTAAGCCAACTTTTTCACTCTCCTAAAGAGGCTCTTTCTCTTCACTTTCATCAAGAGGCTCTTTAGTTCTTCTTCACTTTCTGCCATTAGGAAAACCTATATTTGTGAAATTATCACTAAGTATAATCTCTCATAGAGAAAAGGAAAAGGAACAGCATCACGTGCAAAGAATCAGCTAGGCCAGGAGTCTAAGTAAAGTTATTTCATAAAGGGCTATATAGTAAATACTTAAACCTTTTGTAGGCCATATGGGTTTGTCACAACTATTCAGCTTAGCTCATATGGTAAGAAAGCAGCCACAGACCCTAGCTATGTTCCAATAAAACAGTTTATGGACAATGAAACTTAACATTGTATAATTGCCACATATCAAAATATTCTTTTGATTTTTTTTTCAACTATTTAAAACTGTAAAAACCATTCTTGCCTTACAAGCTATACAAAAAGCAGGTAGTGGTCTAGATATGGCCCATGGGCAAAATAGTTTGCTGACCCCTGAGCGATAGGCCATAAAATAAGCAAAAGTAGAAATTTTTATGACACTACTAAGAGGAGAGGTGGGGCTGGTCTCCAAGGAAAGGAAAAGAGGTTTAGGTAAGAATTATATGTAAAAGGCAGCATAATAAGCAACTTGTTTACATGTAAGGATCAACCAATCTTAAGTGTCTGAAAGAGTCCCTGGAAGTAGAACTCTTTCTTAATTTGGTGTACTGCTACACTAAATAAGCAACTTGACGCAGCAGTATTATTGTTGTGTGCCGCCCTGATCTGGACACCAGCTATTTTTGTTTTTTCCCCACACCACCAAGGAATTAACTCAGTTCTGACACTATGTGGAGACAGAAGATAGAATCATAGCCCATAAGCTAAGGTTCAGTCTCAGAAGACTGCACCTTTTCCTTCCCCTCCCAACTTCAGATGCCAATCACAAATTCAGGCTGTCACCTTGCTTCTGACCTACTTGCGGTAGACTGCAGGTTCCCAAGACCCTCTCAAGTTTGATTAATTTGCCAGAACAGCTCACATAACTCAGAGAAACATTTTACTTACTAGAACACCAGTTTATTATAGGATATTAACTCAGGAACAGCCAGATGAAGAGATTCACAGGGCAAGGTATGGGGAAGGGGTGCAGTTTCCATGCTGTCTGTGCACACCACTCTTCCCCCATCTCCTCATGTTCACCAACCTAGAAGCATTGGAAGCTTGATTACATAGGCGTGATTAATTAAATCATTAGCCACTAGTGATTGAAATCATCTCCAGCCCTGGGGGAGTGAAGGGGACTGAAAGTTTCAACTTTAATCACTAGGTTGGCTCTCCTGGCAACTGGCCTCAAACCTAGGACCTTTCCAAAAGTCTCATTAACATAAATTCAAAAGACACCTTATTCAGTTATCACTTGGGAAATTACAAGGTTGTCCAGTTCCTGTGCAAGGAACAGGGATGAAGACTAGATATATATTAATATTTCTTAAAAGTCACAATATCACAGTCTCAGCAACTGGGATATACTTTAAAACATTAATGAAAGACATAGAAGTGAAATTATACTTAAAGACAGGAAAAACAAAACTAATGTAATAATACATAAACAGTATTGCAGAAAATTATGTTCTAGATTTTAGCTACAGGATACTTCCTTTATAGTAGAGATGTTTACTGATGGTATTTATAAAAAGAACACACTTTGCTTTGAGAAAGAAACAAAATATTTTAGTGAAGCCATTAATTACCAGGTGGTAATGTAACGGGTTGGAATAGGGGTAGAGGCAGAGGACTGCAGGCAGCCTAGAACAGTTTATGCTATTTTAAGAATATAGATGAGATGAAGATCTATGACTGTGAACGTCTACTATAACAAGAGGAGTAGACAAATTATAAACATTTCTGGGGTCAACGCAAGAAAATATTTAACGATACTTTGTAGAGCTGATCCTTGAACAATGTGGGGTTTGGAGCGCTGACCTCCATGCTGGCAAATCCACCTATAATTTACAGCTGGCTCTCTGGCCTCCACATCCGAGGTTCCACATCCTTGGATTCCATCAGTAACAGGTTGTGTAGGAACATGGTACAGGTTGAAAAATGTGTGTTAGTGGACCCTTGCAGCTCAAACCTGTATTGTCCAAGAGTCAACTGTACACAGAGGAAAAGACATAGAAATCAGATTACCATGAGATGACTGTGTAGAGTGATACAACAGCAAAATTAGGAGGGAATGAAACAGCTAATTCCTGGGGGCAAGGGTAAAGAGAAGAATTTAGATTTAATAGCATGAATCATTAGAGTTTAAGTAAGAAACCAAGGCTGACTGAAGTCAAGGTGTCATGAAGATAGTTCAGGGACATAACCTTAAGACCTAAAAGGAAGAACCACAGAGACTGCCTTCAATGGTGGTGGTGGTGTAGTTGCTCAGTCGTGTCTGACTCTTGCGACCCCATGGACTGTAGCCCACCAGGCTCCTCTATCCATGGGGTTCTCCAGGCAAGAATACTGGAGAGGGTTGCCATTTCCTTCTCCAAGGGCCTTAAATAGTAGTGGATAGGTAAAAGACACCATCCAAAGAAACCAAAAACAGTGAAAAACCCCACAACAGGTCATGTAGAGTTTTACTGAGTAAATGATTGATAACAAGTGTTACAGGGGTTAAATGGAAGTATTAAGACATGGAGCCACTGGATTTGATAGTCAACAGTTGGGATAAACACTTCGGTTGAACAATTAAATTTGAGAATTAAAATGAAATTGTAGTGAGATGAGGAAGTGAAGCAGACAGATTTCCAAGAACTTTTGTTAGGAAGACAGAAGGAACAAGAGCATAAAGTCAGACTCAAGGTTTTTTTGTTTTTGTTTTTTAGACAGACTTGATATTTTTGACATAAAAATCTAATTCAGTTAAGAAACAAAATTTCGGGATTTCCCTGTCGTTCCAGTGGTTAAGAATCTGCCTTGCGATGCAGAGGACGTGTGTTCAGTCCCTGATCAAGTAACTAAGATCCCACATGCCTTGGGGCAACTAAGCCTGTTGCACCACAGCTAAGACAGATGTAGTCAAATAAATAAATGTTAAAAAAAAAAAAAAAAAAAAAAGAAAGAAAAATTTCAACCGAAGAAGAAACTTGGCCGAGTGGAGTGCGGATTGAACTGTCTAAAAATTTTAAAACACTGTTAACGTAAAGTATTTGCAAGTATATTGACTTGCTTCTGAGTCTGCACATGTAGTAGTATTCAGCAGTACAGTAGCAATGAACTTTATAGGAAAGTGTAAAGATTTAACATTTTAGGGACTCCCATGGTGGTCCAGTGCCTAAGACCCCACATTCCCAATGCAGGGGCCCCAAGTTTGATCCCTGGTCAGGGAACCAGATGCAACATGCTGCAACTAAGAGTTCACAGTCTGCAACTGAAAAAAAAAAAAAAGCGTACATGCCACAGCTAAAAGATCCTGCATGCCCTGCAATGAAGACTGATTGCAACTAAAAGCTGGGGCAGCCAAATAAACATAAAAATATTTTTTAATTAACATTTTAAAAACATAAATGCATAAAATCTAAATTTCAAAATGTGTTGAAGATCCAGAGTTTCAGATTTTACTAGTACAGTTCTTAGAAGGTAGAGAATAGTAATATAGCATACAAGTAGTACAAATTCTACTTTTAATTTCTAGTTACCATAATTCAGTTTCCTACATTTTGTTCTCAGATCATTCACATTCCCTGTTTGGGTCTGAAGTCCTGAAGGGAAGATAAATGTAATTTTTAGCAGGATGTATTCCCCTTCCTTTCCCTGTTCTCCCAGTAGAGAGATGATATACAACATCTGTAAACTTTAAAATGGAAAGACATCACTGCTTTTAGGTTCCTTGTGCTTAACAGTCTAAAAAACTCAATCCCATCTGAAGTATGCTGTGGGTTACAGGAAGAGCTGAACAGAAAACCCAGGACAGACACAGGACTTTACAGCTCTCCTGAGTTGTCCTCCTAACTTTCTTATTTGAGGTATACTGTCAGAGCCAAATCTTATCAAACGTAACTCTTTCTATGCACATTCTAATATAACTCTTTCATTGTACCTTCTAAAACCAGTAAAATTTTGTTTACATATCAACAGTAGTTAAACAAGAGGAAGGAAGATTAAGAATGAGCTACATGTAAAACCCATCAAGTGACATTTTACCACGCTAAAAGTATTTTGAAAACAATGGCACTTTTGTCCTTTCCACCTCAAGATAAGAACAGTCATATCTAGAGGGAAGGGAAGCAATTTACCATTACACCCCAGCACCCATACCTTCCTAGTTTAGCAACCTTTTTTAAAGTGAGCTTTACTATTCTTTTCTCTGTTGACATAAGCCAACTTTTCATAGATTTTAAGAGAAAAAACAGTTTTCAGATTGGATATGGTTTCTGTTGAAGATAAACAACTTTCAAATATGGTAAGATGAAAATAAAATGTCAAATGTAAGAAAATAATTGCAAAACAAATTTTAAAATATTATAATTATCAATTTTAGTATTTATTGAAAGGTGGAAGACAAGGAAAATTCCTCTCCAACTTCAAGAATAAATACTGCACCTTTGCTAAATGCAAAATAAACTGATATTTGCTTTACATGACAATGAAATTACCCCCAAAAATAATTAATCCAAATATACCAAAAGAGTGCTAATCTATTATTTACAAAGATGATCTTACCTGCCATAAGTATTCAGGAAAAACCTGTTTTACATTCAGGAACACTTTAATGAAATAATCTTGAATACTTAACCCAAGAAATAAAAATTTCCTACCTTCCATGACCACCCCCCCCCCCCAGTTACAGAATGGATAAAAAAATGAATATATGTGGAAACAAAACTATTTCCAATAACTTTATAACACACACATGCATGCATGCGTGCACACATGCACACACGCGCGCGCACACACACACACACACCGTGCTGTGCTAGATCAACCTAATCTTCAAGGTCAACAGCTGTAGCGACAAAGAAGATAATAAATATGGCTTTAGTAAAAGTGTTCAACCAAATATCACAAATGCTTAATTCTTTTGATAGCTAACCTGAGTATGGAATATATATTACTTACCAAAAAGGGTATGATCAAAAATAATTTAAAAGAAAAAAAAAAAATCTCTGTAGCGGACACCACTGAGGTACCTTAGTTTTGCCTTTTTTTTTTTTGTAAAGGTCTGTATAGCAATGTAATAATTTACATAATAATGTTTATTCCATATAGTATAAGTTCATATAGAAACTATCTTATGTGCTTTATTGTTCTGGTCCAAGAAATTGGAAATAACAGCAGAAAAGTTTTGTTCTGATAAAGAACTGGAGTGGACTAGCTAGGAAAACTTTTAATATAAACAATATTGAAATAAGAATTATTTGTATGTAGCAAATGGAGCCAATAAGCTCTCAGGTTGCATCTGGAGAGAATTTTAAAATTATAATCTGTAAGACAGGAAGATAAGCATGACTCAAGGTAACAAGGCTGAATCTTGAAAATCTGGGTTCACTGACTTGTATTTCATCTCTACGGGGATGTATGCGTTTTACAAAACAATTAAATTTTCAAAATATGGAGAAGTTTGACAATAGGTTAAATAGGAAACTACACTTAAAAGTAACCACTCTGGTTGTTTTAGATATGTCTGTAAAAGTTTAAGGCTCATATATTTTGGAGGAGTATCCTAAAGACATTTTCTTACAGAATGGTCTCATGCATCTGTGTGTGACACTTGAAAACTGGAGCTAAAGCAAACCTTGTTAAATATGCCACCCTTCACTTAAAAAAAGAAAAACCTAAACATTTTAATCACATTCTCTCTCAATTTTCAATACTGGTTTATTATAAACTTCTGTCTCTCCCCAAAGTAGGTGTAAATACATAAATTTAGCTTAAAATTGAAGATAAAGGTAGTGAGAAGCAAGATAAAGTTATAAAACAAAAACCCTATTTACATTTTGATGATTTATACTTGCCTTACTCCATGAAAATTCATTCATATGCTGCAAATAGACTGATTTCTTACAAACCATTGATATTTCTGTATAATATTTGCCTGCCTTTTTAAATTGGAGGTCAGAAATGACACCATTGCTACAGTTTATTACTTCTAGTGAAATGCCTTTAAGTGGCTTCTCCCTAATCAGAGAGATAAGCAGCTTTATGGGCCAGAGTAGAAGACACTGAATGGGAATAGCTACACAAGCTCAAAAGGCAGCAGCACAAAGAACTCCAGCTGAAAGTAATCAACCAAAGCATGAGCCCAGAAAAATACCAAATTCAAATAAAAGAAAATAAATTGCAAATGCAGAGTTCTTAACATCAAAGCAACCATTAGAGACATTTGCTTGACTTTTATTACAATAATGAAAGCAATTTGAAACAGTGCTAAAGTCCATCATTGAAGAGATTTGTTTTAATCATCTTTGGTGAGGCACTGGCAATCTTGTTTCCTATGCCAGTTTTACTTTCCAGAGCTTCTTTTCAAAAAAAAAAAAAAAAAAAAAATCTAAGTTGTTTACTTTAGTAAGGTAGGGAGAGGGCTGCTTAGAAAGATCAGGTAACAAATTTTATTTTGTTAATTATACTTCTGTATATGGCAGTTAAGTCACTGCTCTTATTTTAATATGCTGTATTTGCCATCTTTTTCTCCTGTTCCTCAAGAAACATGTAATAAAATATTTTAACTGCACGCAATTAAACTTTCTATAACTGAACATTTTTTTCCCAGCTACTATTAGATACAGTATAGGTGCTAATTAATAAGAAAATTTTCTCAACTTCTTATTCCACATACTACAAAGAAAATTCACGTAATAGGGCTATATAATCTGGCCACATAACTTCATTAGTTAGAAGGGTTAGAAAGCACTAAAATACCTTTTTTCTCCCAACTTATAACATTTTTCTATTACCTAAACTGCTTTCTTAACATTGAAATATTTTAAAATATATTCCAGGGAGTATAGAAGTTTCACATACTCATTCAGCAATTTAAGAAGTTATGCAAAATATGATAACATATATATATTCCCATACACACACACACACATAAATATGCTTTCATAACTGAATCTTGGTTTTAAAAATGCTTGCACAGTGTGGGGAACTTAAATATTAACTAGATTTGAATACATACATTAGCACTTGATATACCAGCAGAAACATAATAGATGAAATAAATGATTTAAATGAATGGGGTTTTTTTTTGGCAGACCCGACAGAAAACATATTTATTGTTATGAACCTTTATTAAGTGGCTCACATTTCAGTATAAATCACACTAAAAAGATTCTTTAAAAGCTATTTACACTACAGTGCTGACACATTTAAATGAAAAAAAAAAAAATGGTATAAATAAACTATGGAAAAGCCTTAATTGTCAAAAAAAGAATTCTGGCTCATATTACAAAATATATATATATGGTAATGTCAGCTCTATTCTAAAACCTACAACTCCAACTCAAATGATTTTTTTAAAGACTGCTTTTGTTTAAACCTGCAGTGTTTACAGTGCATCTGGCCCTAATGCTTTGCTACTTCACAGTTATGGACAGGCACTGAGGAATGTTACAAAGCTACTTAAACTATATTTTGTAACAGACTTGGGAGCAAGTCCTTGGCTTGCTTTCAGAATTCATGAATCTTTATTACACTATTAAGTTTAAGAAAAAAAAAAAAATTAAATGGTATGTACAAATTTAACACAAAATGTCATCATCTTTTCTCTCTTGATTTGAATGTGTTGAACTATGTTGCCTTGTATCAACTAGACTTATGAGACTTCCAGGACACAATTCTTCCTTTAAATCTTTGTTGCTATTTTCAAATTTAGAGTCCACTTCAATCTTAAATTCTGTAAATTGAACATGATCCAATTTTGCTTTAACATTCTTGCTATCCATATTATTCGGTGCTCCAGTCTTTTCAGGAATATAAACATTCACAGGTTCTTCCTTGATTCTTACAGATGCAACAGGTTCATGTTTAATCTGCTGTAATTCATATTTAGAATGAAGTTTGTCTGAAAAAACAGAATCCAAGGAGATTTTGCTTACAGCACAAATCGTGCTGTCAGTGTGAGGTCCAAGAACTGATGATGTAGAATCTGGTGATGCGCCTGTTTCATGAGTAACTGTATTCTGAGCAGTGTCCTCCTCTGAATGATACAACTTGAGCCGAACATGCCATGCTAAACTGCATACGGCTGAAACTGTCTTGAACTGATGAACAACATTCCTTGGAATAAAATAAATGTCATTATCATACAGCTGAATCCTGGCATAGCGAATGCCTTCCCTCCTCAGTTGATTAAGTTTTGCATCATCAACCCATTGGACACACTAAAACAAAACAAAACAAAACACAAAATACCAGTAAGTCTTTTCCACAATAAAAATTAAATTGAGGATAATAATAGTTTAAAATATACCTGGGACAGTGGAGGTTCATGTAAATCTAACTGCATTCGTTGAACTACTTCTAAGAAATCTTCCGCATGAAAACAAATTACATCTTTGGTTATTCGGGGTTGATCAGGCCTAAAAAAGAACAAGAGATAATGAAGAGTCTGCCATTAATGTTTCACTCTGCTAAGTACTTATCAAATTCAAAGCAAAAGGGACTTCCGTGGTGGTCCACTGCTTAAGAAGAATCCACCTTGAGATGCAGGAGACGTGAGTTCCATTCACAGTCAGGATCCCACATGCCGTGGAGCAACTAAGCCTGGGTACCACAACTACTGAGCCCACACACTCCGGAGCCTATGTGCCACAACTACTGAGCCCGTGCACCACAACTAGAGAGTCCATGTGCTGAAATGAAAGATCCCGCATGATCCAAAAGATCCTGCTTGCTGCAACTAAGACTCGATGCAGCCAAATATATATATATATATATATATATCCATATATATATATATATATATATATACACACACACATATATATATTAATTCAAAACGAGTTTATGGTCAAAATCAAAGTATTATCTTAGAAATAAATTGTAATTTGAAGACCACTTTACATATTTAAACAAAGGATAACACCATGAGATTTAACCTAAATATGGATAAAAACAACTCATTTTATTATTTATATAACATATAGGCATAGCAGAGCAGAAACTTTATTCATTGATCACGGAAGGGAGAAGAATAAAGGAAATTTTAAGGAGTAGAAGGAAGACATGTCATCAGGACTCTTGGAAAGAGGCGGGGATTTCCAGGAGCAGCCTCATCTCATTTTTTTATGGCTATATGTAATGATATTTTGAAAAATTAAACTGACTTGACTTGGTTAAGTTATGCAAATCAAAAAACTAAGTGTTTATAGTTAAGGTCAATACTTCAAGAAATTAAGCTGAAATTAAAAACACAACATAGAAGTCAGAGGTAAATATGGAGAGGAAGGGAATCCATTCTTTCAATCTAGACGTATATAACTGCAATGATACGGTAAATCACTAACTCTTAAAAAATTAAGAGACATTTATTAGGAAAGTGCTTATAAAATAAACTGTTACCATTCTATTTGTGGAGGTTAATAGTATCTTTAATTATACTTCCAAAACCCCCCAAACTCTTCAATTAATTAAGAATATACACATACATGTTTATAAAAGATGCTCAAAATGGATTCTGGAATAAAATTCCAAGCAAAATAAATACCAACCCCCCCAATCATACTGAGGCAAATCATAACCAATTTTTTAATAAACCAGTGATAAAGAGAAAATCTAAAACTTACGCATCATATTAACATACAGGGAAAGAGTGGAAGAATGATTGCAGGCTACATCAGAGACAATGCAAGCCAGAAGAAAGCAGACTAACTTTAAAGTATTTGAAATAAAAAGTAAATCTAGAATTCTGTACCCCCAAAAATTTCCTTAAGAAAGTGTGAGATAAAATCATTTTCAGAAAATAATTAAAAAAAAAAATCATTTTCAGACAAAAACCGAGAGAATCTGTCCTGAGAGAATCTGTCCCCAGAAGACTGCACAACAAAGACTGTTAAAGAACTTCAGGCTGAAGGAAAATGATATTTCAATGAAAATGTAGATTTATTCAAAGGAATGTAGAATGCAAGTAATAGTAAATATGAAAGTTATCTTATTCTTATTTTTAAAATATTTTCAGAAATATATCCTTAATGCCAAAGTAAGCAACATATGGGGGGGGGTGATGTTATAGAATATAGAAAGCAAAATGTATAATAATAATTAGCACAGAGGCCATAAATGGGAGCATGGAAAGATGGCAGTACACTGTTGAAAGTTCTTACACATTACATAGAACGGTATAATATTTAAAGATACACTATGATAACTTAAGGGCAGCCACTACTAAACAAATAGTGGAGGTATTAACAGTGCATGCTCAGTTGTGTCTGACTCTGCAGCTCCATGGACTGAAGCCCGTGAGGTTCCTCTGTCCATGGAATTTTCCAGGCAAGAATACTGGAGCAGGTTGCCATTTCCTACTCCAGGGGATCTTCTCAACCCAGGGATGGAACCCATGCCTCTTGTGTCTCCTGCATTGGCAGGTGGATTCTTTACCACTGTACCACCTGGGAAGTCAGTGGAGGTATCATGAAACACTAAAAAAGGTAAGAAAGAAAAGCGGAGAAAAGGAATGAACTGACATATAATATTGAGTCTTTCAATCCATAAACAAGGTGTATCTCTAACATTTCTGTAAATCTTATTTTTCTCATTGGTATTTTGTAGTTTTTAGTGTAAGTCACTTATTTTAAAAAATTAATCTATGTATTTCACAATTTTTATGTTACTATAAGCTGGCATTATTTTTTCTTTTCATTTTCAAAATGTTTCAAAGTATTTACTGCTAAAATATCGAATTATATACAACTAACTTTTCAATATTGTCTTATCTTGTGACTTAGATAAATTCTAGTACTTCTTTTGTAGACTTAGAATTATCTCTACACACAATTATTTTACCTTATTCTAAGACCCTGTAATTCCATGTCTATGTACTTATTGAAATGAAATTATATATGCACACAAAGTCTTGTAAGGAAATGTTCGTAAGAGCTTTATTCATAAAAACCCAAAACTGGAAACAATTCAAATGTCTATCATCAGGTGAATGGATAAATCAATTGTGATATATCCATACTATGATATACCACTCAGCAACAAGAAGGAATGAACTACTAAGACACCTAACACTAAAATTTTAGATAAATCTAAAAACCATCATGCTGAGTGAAAGAAGTCAGATAATATATGATTCTATTTACAGGAGATTCTAGACTAGGCAACGCTAACCAATAAAGACAGAAAATAGGTTAATAGATGTCTTGAGTTAGAGTAAGAATGGGGAGAGATTAACTATCAAGGAATACAAGAAAAACAAAATGGTCTATATTTTAGTTGTGGTAGTGGTTAACATGGCTGTATATATTAGTCAAAACACATCTAACTGTATACTTATAACAAGTTTTGTATTATTGAATATAAATTATATTCCATTAGTTGATTTTTCAAAAAACTGAATTTCAAGAGGCAACCCTGAATATATAAATCTATGTGAATTCTGTCTTCCTAACACTAAAAAGTGATATAAAATTGACCAACACTTCACAAGTCTATCTAGTTTAAGATCTCTTTATAGTCTAAATCAATTTAAGTCTTTTATCTCAAATTTGTGTTAAGCCAGGCTCTAAGATAAAATCAAGAATCTAATACCTAATGTCTCCTTGAGAAAAACAGAACTCAAAATGCTAAGATAAGAACACTAAGAGAATGCTCCAGTTTCCTTAGTATAGCTTAAGTTACCAGCAAGAAATAATAATAAAGCAATCATAAACCATGTTTGCATCAGAACCATGAAACCATCTTAAAAGTATCAACCAAATTATTTTCTTACCATCTTTAGTATAATACTAAGAGATTACAGCAGCACTGGTAGATAAAGTAAACTGTATTTTACAAAAGTGAGAAAATTCGTTAACTAGCAACATCTCATTCCAAAATCTATCTCAAGAATATTCTTAAATCTGGCCCCTAATATATCTATAATTTGACAATAGTATTTTTCACTGTGAAATTGCTAGCTTCAAGTACTTTTTAATTCAGTAACTATAGTGAACTATGATGGACCTGTGAAGGACAAGAAACAATCTCTAACGTCAAATCACATATAAAGTGAAGAAAAAGCAAACACGAACAATAATTAAAAGAAACTTGAAAGAGATTTAAATAAAGTTAAGGCCAAGAAGCAAGAATATTTATCTCTGAGGAAAAATATAAATATGTGGCTAACTTTATTGAATACAATCTATAAATCAGATTTCACTCTAAATAAATTTTGATGCCACTCTTAAATCTTTTTACCAAACATTCAAGAAAAATGTCATTAATTTGAAATGGGTTTGTTGTAATGAATTCCACAGACAAATTTGCCTTTACTCTTTGACAAAATTAGTATTTTAAACCAGATTATACTAAGAGCTTTGAAACTATATGGGAATCAACACAGATATTACTATTTAACTTAAACACAATTATAAATTATTATTATTATTGAATCATAAACTACTGAATTATTAACATCATTTTCCTAAAGAACTCATAGGGTTAGCTTGGTACTAGCTACTTTGCATATCTGAAATTGATAAAGCTTAATGTTAAGGAAGAAAGTCAGTTTACACTGGCTTCCCCATTCAGTATTAATTTATAAAACATTACTTTAAATTTTCTCTTTCGAACATAGGGTCAATTGTGTATTCACAGCTCTTGAAAATACAATTTCCTCATGTAGAAAATGCAGGCCATATTGTTTAAAACATCTTAGAATCCATGCAACAATACTGACATTTGATATTTTCAGAATTTAAAGTTTCTTTTTACTTAGAAACCTTTCTTACATGCTAAGTATTTAATTCAACTGCTTCAAAAAGTGAAATAGCATATTTCAACTTGTTTCATACCCAAACAATACCCAATTTGAAAACAAAACCTAATTGACCAAAGTTATCTTACAGTATAAATACAGCTTTGCTCTACAGGTTTTATCAATTTAGTAAACGGAAATTCTCTTAATGTATGAGACAACCACCTTAAGTATATTATCTATTTTCCTTAAGAAAATTATCCATTTTTTCTGATCTATCAAAAGATTTAGTGAAACTTGCAAGCAAAGATGGAAAAATACTAATATACTAAGGTAAACTAACACTTAATAGATACCAAACCTTGAAAAGACAGCAAGTTAAAACAGTATAAAGAAAAAAACACAAGCTGAAGTCAGTTCTAAAATCAGACTCAGCTCTACCGTTTATTAGCTACATGACTATAATACTATTTGATAGTCCTGAGTCTTAGTCTCCTTGTATAAAAAATATGAGCCAAAAAGCAGAGAAAATCAACTGAACATTTGTAAATGGACACAGAATAAGCACCAAGTGAACCTTGGGTTTTCCATTACTGTATGTAAGACAACTGTTTTCAACTCCAGTCACATAGAAAATCTAACTATTTCAGTCAAATCCAAAAGATAAAATCTAGATTCTATCAGTTGAAAATCTTTAGTGCAATTATACAAAAACAATATCCAAATACAGGAAAATGAAACCTTTTTCCCACATTAAGAACAATTACTGAAAACTTTCCAAGAAAAAGTTTAGAAGCCATTAAATAGCAGTAGTTAACATATACCACTCTCCGCAGTGCACAGCCTTCAACACTCCAACAGCAGCTGTAGTCTGTCGTTCAAAACCTTGTCCTATATGATCTGCATGAGCTCTTGTTCTGTCTTCAAAGAGCATTTCACGGGGCTCACTAGTCCGAGGTAGGTACTGCAAGTTTTTTATTTCATTGGTAGTTCTGTTTTTAAAAAAAAAAAAAAAAATTGCATATGTATATATGTATATAAAGAGACAGAGGTAGGCTTACATATTAAGATTGGAGAAGGAAACGGCAAACCCACTCCAGTGTTCTTGCCTGGAGAGTCCCAGAGACGGCGGAGCCTGGCAGGCTGCCGTCTATGGGGTTGCACAGAGTCGGACTCGACTGAAGCAACTTAGCAGCAGCAGCAGCAGCAGAAGCCTTCAAACGTTTGTATTAAGGCATTCACAGGTTTAACTTTTTTAAATGCATTAATATTTACAAATATTTACCTACTTTAAGTCAGGTACTACCTGGGCACTAGAGCTAGTCAACAAGACAGCAGTGAATAAGAGAAATTCCTTATTCTCGGGGGAATTTATATTCTTGTGGGAGAAATACCAAAATATAAACAGCAAGAAAACACTTGGCAATAAGTGCTTCCATAAAACACACATAGTTTACCAGAAGTAGGAGGGAAAAAAATACACTTTAGCTCCACTGTGGAGGACCGACATCTCCCACTGACCCTCTCCTCCACCACTCACCTTCTAGAATCCACACACATATAGAAACTGCTTACCACCTAGCCTCACTCACTGCAGAAACCCTCTCAAATTTTACTGCAGAAGGGGAACAGGGTGAGAAGAATTTACTTTGGGAGTCATCATCTTATTTATCACCCTGTATGATTTTTCTTTTGCTTACAGAGACAAATCAGGATTACCCCCATTATTTTCTTATCTCATCCTAGTCTACCCCATAGAGTCACTCTTCCTTTTGGTTCTCTTTATTTCCCACCCTCAATCTCTGCTACTTCACTGCTCTTTGTACACTCCTGTCTTAAAAGTTTTATACAAACATTCACAGAGACACACAGACACATACATTGCAATGCTTTAATATCCTTTTTTCCTGTTTGTGATTACTGTTTTACAGATATTGGAAAGCTAGACGATGATGTTGCTTTCTGTGAAAAACTAACAGGTTTTCAAACAATCAAGTGTGGTCTCATTATACCACATTCTAATGAATTGAGACTTAATTAAAAGCATTTGCCAAAAAAAAAAAAAAAAAAGCATTTGGCACAGTGCCTAGGGCAATGTTCTCATTAGTTGGTAAGACTATAATGTGATGGGAAATGACCATATATATGATGGATTTTAATCCTTGAGTTCCTCAAGGGGCTGGTAAACTCCCTTAAATTACATGTAAAAGTCTATGTACAGCTGCATTGTTCTGGGGAGAGGCTTTTGGATTCTCTAAATGATTTATAAATTTAAATTAATCATTGAGATACATACCAAGTTCACCATTTACTCCCAACTTAAAAATGAACTTGTAAAAATTTCATTCAACAAAAATTTATTTATTAAGCACCAGGCATTCTGTTTAGGTGCTACAGACATTAGTAACAAGCACAACATTGTCCATGCTCTCATGTAACCTACATTTTACTCTATCACCATTTTTCCCTATTCTTTTTTTTTAAATAATAAAGAGAGAGACCATCTTTACATATCTAAAAAAAAGATATTACCTCCCCCCAGGATCACCTACTCCATTCCCAACAATGTTAACCTAAGGTACATTTTTTTACACTTTTCTCTGTGCTTACATATATATACTCTTATACACGTTTTTTATTTCTTTTCATAAAAATAGAATCATACTTAACATATGCTCTACATTTAGCTCTTTTCATCAGATATTCTTTCAGTTCAACAGACAAAATTCATACTATGAAATTAACTATTTCTCCACATTCTTTTATAAATGAAAGTCATTCCGTTGTGTCTGACTCTTTGCAACCCCATGGACTATATACAGTCCATTGAATTGTCCAGGCCAGAATACCAGAGTGGGTAGCTGTTCCCTTCTCCAGGGGAATCTTCCCAACCCAGGAACTGAACCCAGGTCTCCTACATTGCAGGCAGATTCTTGACCAGCTGAGCAACCAGGGAAGCCCCATTCTTTCATAGGAATGTACCAAAATGAATTCAACCATTCTAATAATGGACAATGAGATTTTATCCTCCATCTCACTATAATAAATGCTGCAATTAACATTCTTATATATTTACCTTTAGTGCTTTTATTTTGGGGGACAGATTCCCAAAAGTAGGGATCCTAGTTCAAAGAGAGAGTGAGTGGGTATGTATGTGTGTGTGTATGTTAAACTTTATGAGCTATTTTAGGTTACTTTAAAAAAATGATTACAGAAGCTCACCCATCGACCAATAATATGTATGACCCTGTTTCCTCACATACCTACCACCCTGTAATATAATCACTCTATTAATACTTTCTGCCAATGTAATGGGTAAAAATAATATCCCATAATTCTTTTAACATACACCTAATATATAATTGACTACCTACGGCCTATTTATCTTTTTTTTTTTTTTTCACATTTTTCTTCTCATTTAGAAATGCTTTTGGTTAACTTTAGTCTGTCACGTTACAAATCTCCAGTTTTGAGCTTTGTTGTGTTGATTTCTTTTTTCTCACAATAGTATCACCATTCTATTCTTGCATCTTTGTTTAGGAAGGTCTCTCTTAAGATTAAGTATTTTATTCTGATATTTTTATTCTTTTTTTACTCATTATGTTCAAATCCCTTACTTCTTATATAACACTGGGGCTATGGCTTTGTTTCCCTTCAAATAGATTTCCAATTATGCCAACATTATTCATTAAATAAACTTTTCTTTTCCCATTTATCTTATTGTTAAAGTCCCATTATACTTTGTGGAGAAGGCAATGGCAACCCACTCCAATACTCTTGCCTGGAAAATCCCATGGACGGAGGAGCCTGGTAGGCTGCAGTCCATGGGGTCGCTAGGAGTCAGACACGACTGAGCGACTTCCCTTTCACTTTTCACTTTCATGCACTGGAGAAGGAAATGGTGACCCACTCCAATGTTCTTGCCTGGAGAATCCCAGAGACCGAGGAGCCTGGTGGGCTGCCGTCTATGTGGTCGCACAGAGCCAGACATGACTGAAGCGACTTAGCAGCAGCAGCATTATACTTTGATCTATTTGTGTACTCTATCCTATTCCAGTGATCTTTTTTGACCTTTATGGTAATTTTTAATGTTGAGTAAGATGAGGTCCCCCCTCACACATATATTCTCTTTGACAGCTTTCTAGACTATTTGCTGATTTTGTTATTACACATGAATTTTAAAATTATTTTTTCAGTGCTGGAAGTGTGAGTTCAAATGAATCCTAAAATTCTAAAGGACTACCATTTGTATTCAAACCAGAGTATAGATCTAAACATCTGCTTAGATCTTTATATTCTCCTTAGATGTTTTAGTTTTCTTAAAATATTATTTAAATTTGTTTCTGAATATTTATTCAATTTATCCCAATACAGTTTATAATGTCTCTGTAGTGAAGGACATTTTTCCCCATCTCTGGTTAAAATTTGTCATTTGCCTGCATTTTTCATGTTTTATTTATATTTGATATTTATAAGATATTATATCAGCATGTGTAACCATTTTTGAATTTACATTTCAATTATGCTCTAAACTTTCCCTACCTTCTTCCTCCAACTTTCAACAAATGTATACATACCAATGTACAAACACTCATTCCCAGCAATAAACATTTATATCCAACATACCTTTTCCTTTTGAAAGGTGACTTTGGCATGTCAGCCACAGGGATCATCTGTTCTCCTGGGCGCACCCACATGATGGGACCATCATCACTATCTTTCCGACTCTCTAATTTTAAACTAGATAGTGTCCCCCAGGGCAGTGTACACTAGAGGCAAATAATGACATAGAAATCGATTATTTTTTAAAACGAATCTTCAAATATATATTAAAGACTACTGTGCCCCTCACAAAATTTCATATATGCACTTGAATTATGTACCTGTTTTAAATATATTTCTATATATTCATAAGTTTACCTTCAAAACATTCTATTTCAGATACATCAAGAAAAGAATTATTCTTGGATGGTTTCCTCCTCTTCTCCAATTCTGCCAGAGGTATGATTCACTGTATTCATCATTTGTTACTCTTTCTACCAAATATATGGGTCATATTGTTAGTAGGAAGTTAGGCATGAGCAACAAGGGGTGGCCTGGCTGTAAGGGATGCAAGCTGATCTCTAAAACCCATCCCAGACACACACAGGAGAGCACACAGATATGCTACAAAAATAACCAGAGACTTTTCCAACTCCTGCACATGTGCCCTAGGCCCACAGTGGATACAAAATAACCACAGGGTCTTCTCCAACTGATCTTAGGCAGGTAGGAGCCCATTAAGGGTTCATATATATACTACACCTCATTATAACAGACTGAATTTTGGGAAGATAGAAACAACACAGCCTACTGTTAATATGACTTTCAACTGTCAATCGGCCTTGACTGTATGCCCATTTGCATTCCCTTTCATTGATTGGTGGTGAGTACAAGCCCTATTTTGCACAGGGCATAACCAAAAGGAAGAAACTGGAAGTATAAAAAGGGGGACCCCAGATGGAAAAAGAAGACTCCTTTGGAGTGGGCCTACTCTCATATTTCAGGGGTGTCTGTCTAATAAAAGATCTGCCTGCTTGAGCTGAACTGAGCTGTAACTTGTCAGTTGTCTTAAACCCTTTAGTCAGTTGTTACAAATTTTTGTTGCAAGGAGGCAAGAACTGGGGAAGAAAAATAAACCAACCTGACAATATAATGTTAACAAATTGGCAAACTAAGCAAGTTATCTTCCATGACAGTCTATAAAAATGACCAGCTGAGTTTTAAAAAATGGATACCTCAAATAAAAGGGGCCTACCTCTTTGATTAGTTATAATTAAAACCGAACAGAACAAAAAGGAAAACTAAACCAAAATCAAAATTTATTTCTGTGTAGCAGTTTCTTGAAGAGGTTGCTGGTCTAAAACCAGGGATTAAAAATCTTTGAAAAGAAAACAGTAACAACAGAGAAATTACCAAGAGTCACTGTTCACAGAATGGTGAGAAAATGGGTATTTATAAACTATACCCCCTTTTCAAAAAGGGGAGGTTGTTAAATTACATCTCTCCAGGAAGAATGCATTTATTTAGCTCATTTTCTTTTAAAATTAAAATCTGAAATATAAATATTTAAACAATTTTTTGTTCTTTCTTTATTTCTTAAATTATGAAAGTGTGATAACATTTACAGGAGACTTGGAAAATACAGAACAAAGTTACATATAGTTCTAGTATATATTAAAAATTTTTAAGTAAATAAATAGATTTTTAGTTGTAGTTTCAATATCAAACTTTCAAAAATTAATAAAATGAATAGACAGAAAAGTAGGAGGATATAGGAGACCTGAAAAGCACCATGAACCAATTCAACATAATTAAGATTTATAGAATTTTCACACAACAATGGGATACAAATTCTATTCAAGTTCCCACAGACTATATAAACCAGCAGAAACTGGAACATATCCAGGGACATAAACCAGTGCAAAAATGTCATCATCTAAAAGTATTGAAATCATACATAATCTGTTCTCTTATCACTGTGGAATTATGTTAGAAATCAGTATCAAAAGATATCTGAAAATAACTCACATATTTTCAAGTACAATGTGACATTTACCAAGAGAAATCTTTGACTTACCATTGGAAAAGCCTCAATCAAGTTAAAAGACTAAAAAAAGCACAGAGGGTGATTATAGAAAAAAAGCATTTAAGTGAGAAATTAACATCAAAGATACTTTTAAAAACCCATCTCTTTGGAAATTAAGCATCCACTTTTAAATGATGGGTGTATCTAAGAAGCCATAACAAGGAAAATTAGAAAATATCTGTAATAGAATAAAAATGAAAAAAAAAAATTATCAGAATTTGCTGCATGCAGCTGATGCTGCTCAATGCAACTAAATATGATGTGGAATATTAAAGATAATGCATGAAAACAAATAATGGACACTAGCTTAAAATTTTGTGAAATCTGAACAAAATCTGTACTTTAGTTAATAAAACTGTATCACATGTTAATTTCCTGTTTTCCAGATGCACATTCGAATTATCTTCAAATTTTTTGACAACTATAAATGCCCAGGCATTTCTCCCCGCTTCTCCAAAGCTCCAAATGTGATTCTAATGAAGCAGCCATATTTAAAAACAATAGGACTATATGATGACCTTAATTTTTATTTAGCTTGTTTCACTTTTTCTATTTCATATTCAGTGCTCCCATTTCAGTTTATGTTTCTAAAATATGTATACATATTTTCAGAAAACTTATGAATTTTTGCTTAACTAAAAATTTTATGACACTTTGGTTCTACTTGTTTGACTAAGTATGAATAGAATGGTAAGTCTAATTTATAATCACTCAAAACTCTGATATAGTTCCATTTATTCTGGCATCTAACATTACAGCTAAAAGTCTAGAAAGCTTATTATCTTAGCGATTTTTTAAAAATAAATTTGAATGAGGCTTGAAACTTCTGATTCAATTCTGAGAATATAAAGGAAATGCTATGTTGTAAAAGAAATGACGGTATTTTTTAAATGCCACTCAAAATAAATGCAACCAAATTCCATGTTACTAGCTGGGAGAAACAGACAAGGAACCAATGGTTTAAAAGGAACAAAAAAGGAAATAAAAGGAAAATGGAGTAGGATGAAAAAGAAAAAGATATATATACACACATAGGCTAGAAAATTGAGCAAGAAGTAAAAAAGAGACACAGATGTTCTACAGCATATGTACCAAGTATTAGCGATAAACTAATCTTGTCACACTTTGACCTTTGAATTACTGATTAAATAACTGACCTAACTACATAGTTCACAGATTTTTCTCTCAGTAGGATAGCGCCAGCAGCCCATAAGAAGAAATATTTTCTGGAATGCAGGAACTGCTGGGAAAAGAAAGAAAAAGGAAGAAAGGGAGGAAAAAAAGAAAGGAGGAAGGAAAAAAAGGAAGGGAGGAAAGGAAGAAAGAAAACAGAATCCACTCAAAACCATTTGAAGAATTTAAAGGGGCCTTAAAGCTGCATTGTTTAAATATCTTATTTTATTGACGAGGACACTGAAGCCCAGAAAGTTTAACTGGTTTGCCCAACCCAGCTAGGATCTCCAAAGCTGAAATACAGTTATACAACTTGCCAGGCCAGTTTTCCACACACCCAAACTGTCACTCCCTAGTCGCAAACACTGTGGTAAGCATCTATCCTGTGCTTCTTAAATCCTCTGGCACTCAAGTTTATAAAAAGGTGATAAACCAATGGAACTTATTTTCCTAAAGTGGCAGCTACAGGCAAGTATTATTTTCTGATCTACCACTCAGCTTTGCCATTAGAATTAGTACCTGAGAAGTTACACACACACACAACACAAGAATTACTTTTAGTTTCTCATCTCTTCTTCCCTTCCTGCCAAATCAACTGAACTCAAAAATTTTATAATTCTGAAAAAGCCATGATTTGTATCACTTGTAGCAGAAAGTAACACCCACAACTGAGATTGCTTTAAATTGTTTTCTCTTACTTTTAAAAATGGTGAATCTTCCAACATGTCAAGGAACTCAGGGAAATAATCTCCCACTTCTTCATCAACTGCTCCCACCAAGCTGATTTGTCTCATTGGGCCAGCTCTATAAGTACCGTGAGAATATGTTCTTTTTACCTGAAGGATATGGATTTAATTACATTAAACATAAGACAATTACTGTTACCACTGCATAATCCTAAATTATGCTGTCTCAGATTTTTAAAACAAAATGTGAGGCAAGAGAAACAAAACAAAAAAGCCTTTTACAAACAGTAAAACAAACAAACAAAAAAAAATCGAAGTATTTTACCTTCTCTAGCTATTACTACACATTGCTTATGAAAACAGGGTTGAGATAAACAGCACACTTCTCGACATCTCCTTTCAACACAGTTTATTATTTGATCTATAATGCTACTGAAATTATATTCAAAAGTTCCTATACCTATTTTTTTTCTAAATGGTTCATACCTTTTTGTCCAAATTTTCAAAAATAGACCTTCTGAAAACAGTGCATTTAACCATCCATCATCAGTACTTTGTATGTCAAAAAGGCCACCAGGAATTAAGTTCCTTTCTAGATCTTAGCATGTTAACCTAAGATTTAGTTTATATTTCTCTGATGAAAACCTACTAGAGCTGGTGAACCCAAAATCCTAGGTTCCAAATCTACATTTGCTATCTACCAGTTATGCTGGCAGAAATCAGTTAAATTCCTTCAGTTTTAGTTTCTTTAACTGGAAAGATTGATCTCAGATTTCTAAAGAAAACAATAATTATGTAAAGCCACCTGTACAGTGTGAGCAAATGGTTATCCTTCAAATTTAAACCAAAATAAAACAGGCTATACCTCAAGAATCATTGGTCCTAAATTTCAAAAGTACATCTAAAGCTTACAGAGAAACCTCATACGCTAACACTAGTAAACACGAGTATCTTTAAAGCAAAACAAATTCCTTTCATTAAACAAACATCTTTTTCTCTGGATCAGCCTTTGTGGCCACTAACTTTAGGGAAATAACATTGTCTCAGTTTGCCTGGGTCTATCCCAGTTTTAAACTGGGAAATCCCAAATACTAGGTAAATCTAGATGGGTAAATTTTCATCACATCAGGGACACAGACTCTAAAATATGTTCAGATCACAAGCTGAATCCCTACAACCACAGTTGGTAAACACAGTATTATGTATCAAAGTATCTAAGCCCCCACCCACATCAAAAACAAGACAATTAAAAGTTCTATCTTAATAGAATATTTGACTAAAACACTACAGAATTTTATTTTTTAGAATAATAAGCAAAGCAGTGTTAACAATGATACATTATTTCCTTAATGAGTTCATTTACCAGAATTTCAAAGTTAAGTTTCCATGAACTGCCACATATTCACTTCTCAGAAACATAAAACCTTACCCTAATTCTTCAAGTTACCAACAAAAAAAAAAAAAAAAAAAAAGCTGAGGTCTGTGTCCCCATTTTGTACTCATGGTCTGATCTTTCTCCTGTCTCCCAAAAGTTCCTAGCATCTCCAATACTGAGAGAACTGAAAGTGAGTATGTGACTTTACAACAACATTTAGGCTCTAGATGTTTAGATATACTAACAGTACCACAACAGTAAAATTAATCATTGTTATACATTTCTGTAATATACTATAACAAAGCTAAAAATATCAACTTAAAATTTAGCAAAATTATCAGGATTGACATCACTTTTGTTAGCTGACTCTGAGATTCTGGCCTCAGTAATGGATCTGCAAATGATCATGACTTTCTGAGAGACTTCATCAAAATTAAAAGACTTCTATTAAAATTCATAAATATCTCACTGAAATCAAACACCTTTTGTTGTTAAACACAAGTTTACAACTGCTTTGAAATGTATCATTTGATTTACAAGTCATATTTGACAGGCAGGATTTCCACTTCACACAAATAAGTAAATTTTCTGTGCTTCAACTTCTTTGTCTTGTGTAAACTTCGGTAACTGTCTAAACCGTTAGCCAGTTCTAACAAAGTGAGAATCCAGTCTTTGCCATCCAGCTGGTTCATTCTAATGTATCACAATATCAACAATGATCAACTTAATCATTTGGGCAGTGACTCAATTATCAACGAATTAACTTGAGGAAGGAGGAATTTCCATTGAGAGAATCCTTCTAAAACACAACTGAATGTAAGACCTCTTAAAAGAAATGGGTACTTTTAACACCCTTTTAAAGCAAAAGTCAAATGAATGGATGGTCTGCTGGACTCTTTTCTTTCCAAAAGACTATATGTAAGAATGCACACATTCAGACCTAGAATACACACACTAGACCATTCAGGTATGACCTAAATCAAATCCCTTATTATTATACAGTGAAAGTGAGAAATAGATTTAGGGGACTAAATCAGATAGAGTGCCTGATGAACTATGGACAGATGTTCGTGACATTGTACAGGAGACAGGGATCAAGACCATCCCCAAGAAAAAGAAATGCAGGAAAGCAGAATGGCTGTCTGAGGAGGCCTTGCAAATAGCTGTGAAAAGAGGAGAAGCAGAAGGCAAAGGAGAAAAGGAAGGATAGACCCATCTGAATGCAGAGTTCCAAAGAACAGCAAGGAGAGATAAGAAAGCCTTATGCAGTGATCAGTGCAAAGAAATAAGGGAAAACAATAGAATGGGAAAGACTAGAGATCTCTTCAAGAAAATTAGAGATACAAAGGGAACATTTCATGCAGAGATGGGCTCAATAAAGGACAGAAATGGTATAGACCTAACAGAAGCAGAAGATACTAAGAAGAGGTGGCACGAATACACAGAGGAACTGTACAAAAGGGATCTTCACGACCCAGATGATGACGATGGTGTGATCACTCACCTAGAGCCAGACATCCTGGAATGTGAAGTCAAGTGGGCCTTAGGAGCATCACTACAAACAAAGCTAGTGGAGGAGAGAGAATTCCAGTTGAGCTATTTCAAATCCTAAAAGATGATGCTGTGAAAGTGCTGCACTCAATATGCCAGCAAATTTAGAAAACTCAGCAGTGGCCACAGGACTGGAAAAGGTCAGTTTTCGTTCCAATCCCAAAGAAAGGCAATGCCAAAGAATGCTCAAACTATCGCACAATTGCACTCATCTCACATGCTAGTAAAGTAATGCTCAAAATTCTCCAAGCCAGGCTTCAACAACACGTGAGCTGAGAAATTCCAGATGTTCAAGCTGGTTTTAGAAAAGGCAGAAGAACCAGAGATCAAATTGTCAACATCTGCTGAATCATCAAAAAAGCAAGAGAATTCCAGGATAGCATCTATTTCTGCTTTATTGACTATGCCAAAGCCTTCACTGTGTGGATCACAATAAACTGTGGAAAATTCTGAAAGAGATGGGAATACCAGACCACCTGACCTGCCTCTTGAGAAACCTGCACGCAGGTCAGGAAGCAACAGTTAGAACTGGACATGGAACAACAGACTGGTTCCAAATAGGAAAAGGAGTACGTCAAGGCTGTATATTGTCATCCTGCTTATTTAACTTATATGCAGAGTACATCATGAGAAACACTGGGCTGGAAGCAGCACAAGCTGGAATCAAGATTGTGGGGAGAAATATCAATAACCTCAGATATGCAGATGACACCACCCTTATGGCAGAAAGTGAAGAAGAACTAAAGAACCTCTTGATGAAAGTGAAAGAGGAGAGCGAAAAACTTGGCTTAAAACTCAACATTTATCAGCCATTAAAAAAAATACATTTGAATCACTTCTAATGAGGTGGATGAAACTGGAGCCTATTATACAGAGTGAAGTAAGCCAGAAAGAAAAACACCAATACAGTATACTAACATATATATATGGTATTTAGTCAATCGGTAAAGATAACCCTGTATGCGAGACATCAAAAGAGACAGAGATAAATAGAACAGTATTATGGACTCTATGGGAGAGGGCAAGTGTGGGATGATATGGGAGAATGGCACTGAAGCATGTAAATTATCATATGTGAAACAAATCGCCAGTCCAGGTTCAATGCATGATACAGGGTGCTCGGGGCTGGTGCACCCAGATGACCCAGAGGGATGGGATGGGGAGGGAGGTGGAAGGAGGGTTCTGGAAGGGGAAAACATGTACACCCATGGTGGATTTATGTCAATGTATGGCAAAACAAATACAATATTGTAAAGTTAAAAAATAGAACATAAACGAATTTAAAGAAAGAAATTTGAAGGAGAAGCAAATGTCAAAAGGAACAACCAAAACAAAACAAAACAAAATACTAAAAAAAAGTAAAGTTGAACTTCCTCATCTAAAAAAAAAAAAATTAAAAAAAAAACCTCAACATTCAGAAAACTAAGATATCATCCGGTCCCATCACTTGACGGCAAATGATGGAGCAACAGTGGAAACAGTGGCGGACTTTATTTTGGGGGGCTCCAAAATCACTGCAGATGGTGACTGCAGCCATGAAATTAAAAGATGCTTGCTCCTTGGAAGAAAAGTTATGAGCAACCTAGACAGCATATTAAAAAGCAGAGATATTACTTTGCCAACAAAGGTCCATCTAGTCAAGGCTATGGTTTTTCCAGTAGTCATGTATGGATGTGAGAGTTGGACTATAAAGAAAGCTGAATGCCAAAGAATTGATGTTTTTGAACTGTGGTGTTGGAGAAGACTCTCGAGAGTCCCTTAGACTGAAAGGAGATCCAACCAGTCCGTCCTAAAGGAGATCAGTCCTGAATATTCGTTGAAAGGACTGATGTTGAAGCTGAAACTCCAATACTTTGACCACCTGATGCAAAGAGCTGACTCATTTGAAAAGACCCTGATGCTTGGAAAGACTGAAGGCAGGAGGAGAAGGGGACGACAGAGAAAGTCATGGCTGGATGGCATCACCGACTCAATGGACATGAGTTTGCGTAAACTCTGGGTGCTGGTGATGGACAGGGAGGCCTGGGGTGCTGCAGTCCACGCAGTCACATAGAGGCGGACACGACTGAGTGACTGAACTGAACTGACACACATTCAAAAGACATACCAATAAAGAAAGATTGCTCTTTAATGCTAGGAAAGATTTAAGAGTCAGAGACAATCTTCTCTGAGGAAATATAAATCTGAAATTATTACAGTGTATTTAATAGATAAAAATAGGCCAAACTGACTTAGCAGCAGCAGCAGCATACATGAAATAATTTATTTCTCTAATTGAAATAGACTTTGGAGTTCTATCAAGTGGTTTCCATGCAATTCAAGTAACTACTTCCATTTTAAAAAAAAGAACCTACTATAACATTATTTAACTGTAGAGGAGGATAAATACTGTTAATAATCAGAAAAACAGAGCTCATTATTAATAAGTTTAACATTCAACCCTCTTAGAATAAAATTTCTGTGTTTAAATATTAAGTAAAAACATGCATCATTTAGTAACAGCTGCTGCTGCTGCTGCTGCTGCTGCTAAGTCGCTTCAGTCGTGTCCGACTCTGTGCGACCCTAGATGGCAGCCCACCAGGCTCCCCCGTCCCTGGGATTCTCCAGGCAAGAATACTGGAGTGGGTTGCCATTTCCTTCTCCAATGCACGAAAGTGAAAAGTGAAAGTGAAGTCGCTCTGTCGTGTCCAACTCTTCGCGACCCCATGGACTGCAGCCTACCAGGCTCCTCCATCCATGGGATTTTCCAGGCAAGAGTACTGGAGTGGGGTGCCATTGCCTTCTCCGTTAGTAACAGCAAGAATGGGTAAAGCATGTTTGGTGGTAATACTAAAGACATGATATATTTTATAACTTAAGTACTTTACTTTGATTTATCCAGATGTTGCTATTTTAGATTGCAATGATTATTTCACTGACTGAAGCAACATTACTGACCTAGCCATCTCATTTCATTCAAATTACCACTTTTACATTAATTTCCAAGTTTACATATGTTCTTTGTTTAAAAGTAAAATAAACTGAAACACATGTCTAAATTAGTACAGACTTAAATATTAAAAACTTTAACACAATAGATTAAAACAAATTTGATTTTTCCTCCTCTCCTATGGTTTGATGCTCCTAAAACAATGCTATATTTGTTGTTGATTTTTTTTGAAGTATGTCCTATAAAATTCATAAATATTTCAAAGGATATATGGAAGAAACTAAATTTTAAATAAAGTAAATACAGACTCTACATGTTGGATTATAATGTTAAATATGGTACTTGAATCTTCCTAGTTCTTGTCAGCTCATGGCAAAATACATATATATGTAAAATTCATTTACACATATAATTTGCTATAATAAAAGCACAAGTCCCTTCCCTTTTCACCAAAATGTGCTAAAATTGTAAAGTACATTTTGTTTGCCCACTACTAAAACCACAGATAAGTAATTCTCTGGTGGTCCAGTGGTTAGACTCCACAGTCTTTCACTGCCAAGGGTCCAGGTTCAGTCCCTCACAGAGGAACTAAGATCCCTCAAGTGAAATGGTTCACAGCAAAACCAAACAAACAAAAAGCAATCCACGTATACCACTTAGGAAGTATGGTCTCTATATAATAAATTACATTCTTCCAAAAAAGATAAATAGATGGCCAACAGGCACAAGAAAAGATGTTCAACATCGCTAATCATCAGGGAAATGCAAATCAAAACTACAGTGAACCATCAATTCACACCTGTCAAAAGGGCTATCATCAAAAAGATCAAAAATAAATGTTAGAGAGGATGTGAAGAAAAAGGAACCTTTGTACACGTTAATATGAATGTAAATTGGTGTAGCCACTGTGGAAAACAGTAGAGGTTCCTCAAAAAAATAAAAAATAGAACTACACACGATCTAGCAATTTCATTCATGGATATATATCCAAAAAAAATGAAAATGCTAATTCAAAAAAATAAACGTACCCAAGGTTCA
Organism: Okapia johnstoni; assembly: GCA_024291935.2. NCBI lineage: Eukaryota > Metazoa > Chordata > Mammalia > Artiodactyla > Giraffidae > Okapia > Okapia johnstoni. The sequence continues at coordinate 69,951,107 of CM044312.1, read as the reverse complement.
AAGCAGCATTATTTACAAAAGCCAAGATATGAATACAATCCAAGTTTCCAACAGCAGATGAATGGATAACAAAGACATGGTGTGTGTGTATATATATACACATACATAAGAGAGAGACACACACACACACACACACAGTGGAATGCTATTCAGCCATAAAAAGGAATGCGGTTTTTTTTCTATTTGCAACAACATGGATAGACTTGATAGAGTATTATGCTAAGTAAAATAAGTTAGACAGAGAAAAGATAAATACTATGTATGTTACTACTTATGTAAGGATAAATACTATGTATGTTATTAGTTATATAAGGAATCTAAAAAATTAATGAATATAACAAAAAAGAAACAGACTCACAGATAAAGAAAACTAGTGGTTACCTGTGGGAAGAGGGGTGGGGGAGAGGGGGAGGAGCAAGACAGAGGCAGGGAGTTAAGTACAAACTACCACGTATAAAATAAATAAGCTACAAGGAAATAATGTACAGTATGTGGAATATCAACAATATTTTTTAAGAGCTTTAAATGGAGTATAATCTAAAGAAACTGAGAAGCACTATTTTGTCACTTGAAACCAATAATAATATAAATCAACTATACCCCAATTAGGGGCTTCCTAGGTGGCGCTAGTGGTAAAGAAACCACCTGCCAATGCAGGAGACATTAAGAGATGTGAGTTCAATCCCTGGGTCAGGAAGATCCCTTGGAAGAGGGTGTGGCAACTCACTCCAGTATTCTTGCCTGGAGAACCCCATGGACAGAGAAGCCTGGCAGCCCATAGGGTCACAAACAGTCAGACACGACTGAAGTGACTCAGCATGCATGCATGCACACCCCCAATTAAAATAAATAAACACACTGTAATGTAAATTTTAATTATATATCATTTAATTCCTTCCTGGAGAAGGAAATGGCAACCCACTCCAGTACTCTTGCCTGGAAAATGCCATGGACAGAGGAGCCTGATAGGCTACAGTTCATGGGTTCAGATCGCAAAAAGTCACATACAACTGAGCAACTTCACATTAATACAACTTTTAATGGCTCAGTGGGTAATGAATCTGCCTACAGAGCATAAGACACAGGTTCAATCCCTGGGTTGGGAAGATCCCCTGGAGGGGGAAATGGCAACTCACTCTAATATACTTGTGGCTTCCCCGATGGCTCAGAATAATAAAGAATTATTATTGGTAAAGAATTTGCAATTTGCAATTGGTAAAGAATTACCAATTATTAATGGTAAAGAATTTGCAATGCAGGAGACCCCAGGTTTGATTCCTGGGTCAGGAAGATCCCCTGGAGAAGGGCATGGCAACTTACTCCAGTATTCTTGCCTAGAGAATTCCATAGACAGAGTGGCCTGGTGGGCTACAGTCCACGGGGTCTCAAGGATTCAGACACAACTGAGCAACTAACATTTTCACTTTCTAGATTAATAAACCAATACTTCAAACATACGCTAAATCTGTTTGAACAATTAAGTTTCAAACATGGAAAACTACACATATTCAAATTCAAAAAGTATATACTTCTTGATGAAACTTGAGGTATAAGAATATAATCCACACACTTCTCACAAAAAAAAATATTATGCCTTGATTTACATGACATCTGTAATAATGAAATATTATAAAGCAAATAATTAATTTTCCTCTGTAGCATGGAACAAAAAGAAATCTACAATAATCAGTAGGAAAAAAGTCTCAATTATCCAAAAATAATTTATCCAACAATTATAATTCAAGACCAGTGGGATGGGAAAAGGAAAAATGTAGAACTGAAAGAATCTCTAAATAGTTAAAATAAATGTCGCAAAGGCCATGATTCATATGAGGATACTCTTCTTATATATATATGTTTCTACACTTGGCATAATTCCAGTTAACATCAAAAATCATAAAGGATAAGAAACCACTATTACAAGGGAAAGGAGTGGCAAGAGGTATGCACAACTGCAGCCACGCTAGCTCATCAAAATTATAACACCATAATGACAAATCTAGATGGAAATAAAGATATAAATTATGTTGAATGTGCTCAGTCATGAAATTAAAACGCACTTGCTCCTTGGAAGAAAATGACAAACCTAGACAGCGTATTAAAAAGCAGAGACATCACTTTGCTGACAAAGGTCCGCACAGTCAAAGCTATGGTTTTTCCAGTAGTCATGTACGGATGTGGGAGCTGGACCATAAAGAAGGCTGAGCGCCAAAGAATGGACGCTTTTGGATTGTGGTGCTGGAGAAGACTCAAGAGTCCCTTGGACAGCAAGGAGATCAAACCAGTCAATCCTAAAGGAAATCAACCCTGAATATTCATTGGAAGGACTGATGCTGAAGTTGAAGCTCCAATACTTTGGCCACCTGATGTGAAGAGCCAACTCATTGGAAAAGACCTTGATGCTGGAAAAAATTGAAGGCAGGAGGAGAAGGGGGCAACAGAGGATGAGATGGTTGGATGACATCACTGACTCAAAGAGTTTGAGCAAGCTCCAGGAGACAGTGAAGGACAGAGAAGCCTAGCATGCTGCAGTCCATAGGGTCACAGAGTCAGACACGACTTAGTGACTGAACAACAACAACAATCCTCAGTAAAAAGGATATCTTCAATAAAATCTTGGTCCTTAAAACTGTATGCTTCCATTATTCAGAAAAACCACTTATCTGGAAAATCTCACATCCTGATGACACTAGGCATAAGATCACTGTATTTGCTTCAGTAAACATTAATCAAATTATTAGTTTTCTGATGCAGTTAAAAAATTGAAAATATCAACATACACCACTGCATTAAAACATATTCTAAATGCTTTCTTAAAAGGTATAGTTTGAAAGGTATATATTTCTTAAAAGGTATACCTCTCAGAAGACAACATATTAAAAGGCAGAAAGGATTCTCATATTTGCAAAAGCTATCAACACTTTTAACCTAAACTTCCCCTAGAGTCCTCCACTCCACAAAAAACCTACCACCATCATGACTACACTTTCACATTTCCCTTTATTTATTCCATTTATTCTCTATCAATGTTATGAAGGGGAGTAAGGGGAATGGGAGAGTAGGAAATAGAAGACTTTTCGTACCCACTGTCAGTAATTGTCAGTAACATAATCTCAAAAGTTTTGGTTAATGGGAAAGGGACTGTTCAATTAGATAATGTTTAAACTAAAACCCTATTCATTATTCCTCGTATAATCTTTAAAAACAAAAAACACATTTCGCTTGCTACAAAAGAAAAAGGTAGCCTTTATGACAGGAAATACATTGCCAAAAATATACTGCTTTCTCTTATTTTAGTTATAAAAATTGCTGCAACAAGGGAAGCAAATTGGAAATATGTAATTTAAAAAACCACTAGGAATGACTCACTTGAAATAATGCTGTTTCCCAAAATGTGTTCCCTGATATGCCAGTCCCTAAAGAGAAGACTCTATAGTCCAATAAGTTTGGAAAGCTCTTCTGGTTGGGAGGTTCACCACACACTATTAGACGCTATAAAGGTTGTGAGGAGACTCAAAATAAACAAACTTATTTCGCCCAGCATTAAACAAACTGTTTTGATTTCAAAATCTGTTTTTCTTATTTACCTGTTTTCTTTTAGCGTACCTATCAACATCCCAAGATATTAAAAATTCCACAGAATACTTTGTAGTATACAGTATGTGATTAGTTGCTCAGTTGTGTATGACTCTTTGCAACCCTTTGGACTGGAGCCCACCAGGCTACCTGTCTGTGGAATTCTCCAGGCAAGAATACTGGAGTGCACTGTCATTTCCTTCTCCAGGGGATAGTATATTTTATAGTCAACTCATGATAAATATAGAAGATATTATAGATGTTTCTAGCAAGTATCATCATCAATCCAAAAAAACTACAAAAAACAGGACAGTTACTACAGTGAAAAAAAAAATGTGGAAGTGAGAGCAGAAGAAGCTACTGGTTCAATTCTGGTGAGTTTTTATTGGAAAAAAAAAAAAAAAGTTGAGCTCACCACATTCCTACTGAGGCAATCTAAGCATCTAACAAAAATAAATCTGCCACAAGGGGGAGCTATTCCCCCACCATATCTAGCATATCCTTCCAAAATAAAATATGTAACAGTTAATAACATTTAATCAGTATTTTATTTCAAAAATATCCATATAACTATAACTAAAATAAGAATAAAAGCGTTATTATTCATTATTTAAATTAGTACAATAAAGGAAAAAGTCTCCGTTCTCAATTAGAACATCTGATACCTGCCATGGCTTAAAGCTCAACATTCAGAAAACTAAGATCATGGCATCTGGTCCCATCACTTCATGGCAAATAGATAGGGAAACAGTGGAAACAGTGGCAGACTTTATTTTGGGAGGCTCCAAAATCAGATGGTGATTGCAGCCCATGAAATTAAAAGAAGCTTATTCCTTGGAAGAAAAGTTAAGACCAACCTAGACAGCATATTAAAAAGCAGAGACATTACTTTTGCCAACAAAGGTCCGTCTAGTCAAAGCTATGGTTTTTCCAGTAGTCATGCATGGATGTGAGAGTTGGACTATAAAGAAAGCTGAGTGCCAACGAATTGATGTTTTTGAACTGTGGTGTTGGAGAAGAAGACTCTTGCGAGTCCCTTGGACTGCAAGCAGATCCAACCAGTCCATCCTAAAGGAGATCAGTCCTGAGTGTTCACTGGAAGGACAGATGCTGAAGCTGAAACTCCAATACTTTGGCCACCTCATGCGAAGAGTTGACTCATTGGAAAAGACCCTGATGCTGGGAAAGATTGAAGGCGGGAGGAGAAGGGGACGACAGAGGATGAGATGGTTGGATGGCATCACCAACTCAATGGACATGAGTTTGAGTAAACTCTGGGAGCTGGTGATGGACAAGGAGGCCTGGCGTGCTGCAATCCCTGGAGTCGCAAAGAGTCGGACACAACTGAGCGACTGAACTGAACTCGCTATTAAAATATTGGTAGATTTAATCATGAGTTAACACTCGATATAAGTTATCTGCTAGCAGTAACTCAGAACCAGGTTTGAGGGAGGGAAAAAGGTGACTGGACAATAACTGCCCCAGTTTTCATATTCTCACAGTAGTAAGTTCTTACTACAGGGTTTGGAGTACACACTGATTAAATACTGTGTCAAGACAGAAATCTCAATTATTCCTTGACAGATAAAAATCCTGTCTTACTTGCCTTTCTGTTCCCCTACCATGACACAAAGACACAGGAGAATGATAAATGTCCAAATGACTATTTGAACAAAATAGAGATGGTAGACTAAGACAGATGTGAAAAAGTGAAAGTGTTAGCCACTCAGTCATGTCTTACTCTTTGTGACCCCACAGACTATAGCACTCCAGGCTCCTCACCACAGAATTCTCCAGTCAAGAAGACTGGAGTGGGTAGCCAGTCCCTTCTTTAGGGGATCTTTTTGACCCAGGCATCAAACCCGGGTCTCCTGCATTGCAGGCAAATTCTTTACTGTCTGAGACACAGGGGAAGCCCGAGAGAGATGTGGATGATTGCACATGGCCAAAATCTCTTCCCAAGCATGTATACTCACTTCTGAGCAATGTGACTGTGCCACTCCTACTATCAAGAAGTGACTCTGGGTTTGGCCTCATGACTTCCTTTGGCCAGTGGGACATTAGCAAACACAAAACAAGCAGAGGTTCACTCTTTCTGCTCTATAAATCCTGCAACTACCACCATGTTTACAAGCCCAAGTTAACTTGCAAGAAGATGAGAAAAACATGATCATCACCCTAACTGACACTGCATCAAACCACCAGACATATAAGCAAGGTCTCCTAAGAACAACTGATCTGAAAACCGTCAGACATGAATGAAGGAAGCTATCCAGTCAGCAATCGAGCTGACAAAGACTGTCCAGAGAGTCCAATGAATTGTGAGAAATACCTTAAAGCCACTTAGTTTTGAGGGTTTTGATTTGACCTGCAGCAAAATATGTGATATAGATAGGTTACAAGCTTTCCACAAAAATGCATTTTTATTCTCAAACAATTTTATCATACATTCTGACTGATACTGTATCACTAACCTCAGAGTCACCACATCAGAAAAATGACATAACCTGTAAGACAATACATAAGTCCACCATGTCTTCAAATTTTTCAGGCAATCTGCAGGGATATAAATGAAGATGAAAAACAGAAGTATACAAGTAAAAAGAATTCCAAAACCAATGACCGAAGAACAGGATGTCTCATGCCTCAATCCTTTCTGTCAGTGCCATGTGTCTGTGTGTGTACACAGATATACGATGATACACACATCCAAAAAATCTTTAACATGATTCAAGGATAAAGGCTAAACAGATGTAAAAATGAATTTTTGTGAAAACTACAGAGTAATATTACAAAGATAAACATTAGCACTATAAACATCACAGAAATAGCTACATCTTACTTTATTGTCATCCTTTAGTGTCTACAGATATAGGGCAAATGATTTTGGCTGCTCTGATTTTAATTAAACAAATATACAGAAAACTAGTCTGCAGACAACAACTTCCTCAGTCTTCTAAGCTCTTAAAAAAACAAACAATCTGGTTTGGAGAAACATCAAATGAGCAGCTCAGGGAAGCTTTTCACTAGATATTCCTTCTCACCCACGGGAATGGCTGGATCTGGAGAACCATGGGATAAAGGCACACGGACCCTACACAGGCAATTTCCTGCCACCACATCTAAAGGTAAAGAGGTAAAAGCAGTCCCTGTAGCTGGCGAATCACAGAGATACAGGGCCAGAGCCACAACTGGTAACAAAGGATGCAACTGGATGTGGTATCCAAGAACTCTTTAACAGGTAATGGTAATCAGGGTAGGTGGCTCTAAAAGGACATGAGACTCACTACCTAGTTACACACCAGCCTGATTAACAAGTCCCAGCAAAATATTGTATTTAACAACAGAAGTATGGTTTTCATGTTGTATATATTACACAAGTTAGGATGAAGGTGCTTATCATTTAATAAATATCACTTAATAAAAAATTAATACTTCCTAACCTTAAAAGCTATCTGAAAAGCAAATATATGTATTGTGACATTTAAAAGATGACTGAAATAACTTGCATTGTATGGCAACAGAAAGTTTATGATACAGTGGAAACAAATTACATTGGAAGCCAAGAGGTCTACCATAAATCCTAGCACTTAGCAGACATAAAATAAATGAAAAACAAATCAGTGATCTAATACCAAAGGTTTCTGGGCAATTATTTCTTCTCGCACCTCATTGCTAAAGTTAAATGGTAATGGAGATTAAATGGGTTATTACATACAAAGTACTTTAACAGTTCCTGGTAGTCAATAGGTACTATTGTCAATAGGTAGTACTCAATAAATACTAGACACTATTACTAGATACCAGTCTAACTACTAACCATTCTGAAACTTATAAAATGACAGATCAAGTGACAAATGCTCTACAGCTCCCTTTCAGCTCTAAAAAATATTTAAATTCTAATTCTCTAACAGTAAGTACCCCCCCACACACACACACACGCATATTAAAATGTTAAATACAAGCACATTATCCAGACTTCAGTATATTATAGAATACACACCAAACATACTGTGGGGTGGGCAGGTTGGTATGTGTGGGTGTGACTGAACATCCAAACTATCATTTAAAGTGGAAACTATAACTTGAACAGATATTAAACAAACACAAAAAAAGATATATACTCAAAATAAGGATGGGTGAAGATTAAGGAGACTGTGTTCCACTTCTGGCACTGCTGCCAACCTTAAAACCTTAAATGACTCCTATCTGTGTTTGTTTAAGCTGAGAAAGATTGGGACAGATGATCACTAAGATCTCTCTGAAACTTTCTTCACTTTTTTTCCTCTTTTCAAACCAGAATATCAGTTATTACTTAGAATACTGGAAGTTCAGCACAGATAAACATGAAAATAGCTGATCTTCAGCCTAAGCAGTCTCTGATCTGAGAATGAATGATGATGCACCAGCCTTTAGATGGGCCTACATTCACTTCTAAAAGCCAGTGGACTGGATTCTACCTCTGCTTTCTAAAATAATGTATATTCAGGAATTCTCTGGCGGTCCAATGGTTAGCATTCCAGTCTTTCAGTGTTCAACCCTAGTCAGGGAACTAAGATCCCACAAGTTGCATGATGCAGCCAAAATAAATTAATTAATTAATTAAAAATAATGTATATTCTACAATGAGAAGGGTAGGAAATAGAAATTAGCTCAATATATGCATTGATATGCCAATATTCTCACATAATCACATATTTAACTAATGATTCCTTTGTACCACAATATATTGAATACCCAACATTTATTCAGCACCTTCCATATGATGAATCCAATGCTAAGCACTTTTAAAGCACTATTGCATAAAGCAAGAAGACAATTTTAAGTGATGTTCAGGCAGGAGAACTATTGTATGGACTAGAAAAATAAATAGGTAAATTCATTTTACTCCCAAAATAAATCCAAGGAAAAAAGGACAACAGAATCTTAATTATTTCACTATCTTTAAGAAAAGACAGACAAACAGAAGCTGAAATTAAAACTCTAGTGTTCACATCAAGACAGTAATTTATTCTTAATATCCCCAAGAGGTTTCATTATATCCTTACCTTTTTATTGCAAACCTGTAAGAAAATGAGGATCAAAGAACATAATCAACTTGTCTAAAACATATAATTAAAAGTTAAAAAAAAACACAACTAAAACCTCTTACCTGAGCATGAAAATTGGACATAGTCGTTGTCTCTATATCCTTCTTTCCCAATATCTCCATTTTCACTGGTGAATTGGGAAAATTGAATGAAAAGTAGTCTAAAAAATCAGGTAAATAAGTAGCTGCCCCATGAACAATACCCATTACATAGAAAGCTGCAGAGTTCTCATTTTCACTGAATACCAGATCCACAAACTCTTGTGCAAACCTCTCCATCTCCACAGGAGACAGATGAGAGAGTTCATTGCTGTAGGCATGGATAACTGATGCACCTCCATTAGGCTGGTGCTCAATATGAATCAGTTGTTTGAACCGCAAAGTGTCCAGCCTTCTGAGGTTGTTCTGAACCCGTGGCTCCTTTAATGAGACAAATGGAAACTCACTGTTCTCTGGAATTTTGGAATCATAATTCTTGGTATCCAAACTCTTTCCACTGTAATCCTTTATGTTATCATTTAGGATACCTTTGGCTTCTTGATCTTCAACATCAGATAGCAATCCTGAACAGATAGTTTGAATAGATTTACTATACATTTTTGGACGCTTCCGTTTTTCATTCTCTTTGTGTTTCTTTTTCTTTTTCTTCTTTACCTTCTTAATTTGTAAGTCTTCTACACTTGTTTTTGGTTTCTCCTTCCCACCTGTTGGGAAAAATTTTTTTTGAAACTATGTATTTTAGTTTCTTTAAATATCATGCTTCAGGAACTGTTTTATAACAAATAAGCAAAGTTTACACAAAATGAAGTTTGTATTTGGGACTTGTTTTACACAGTATTGATAATCATAATTTAGTCAGGCTCTTTCCCTCTCTCCACACACACAGGCACACATACACAGCGAGGAAGGCTTAAGACAGTTATGCTTACAGTGAATGGTACCATTCTGACATGAAGTAGATGCTCAATCAGTATTTAATGAAGTAATGAAATTAATGTTTTAGAAATCATAGTCTTCAAATTTTAAATACAGAAAATCATAAATGGAAAGCTGAACAAAAGTCAATGTGAACAATGAATGCCCTGCAGATATTTTCCATTGCTATGTATCTTTTTTACTTTAAGTTCTTAAAAATTACATACAGGTGTCAAGATTTACAAATCAGCAAAGGAGAAAAACACTTGCATAGAATAGGAGCAACAAACATAGAAATTCCTTAGCTCTTTACCATACTTCCTCCTTCGTAAACTACTCTTTAATCTAAAACGGGCTATTCTAGATCTAATAGAGTCTACAAAATTCCCAGTGAAAACTCAGCAAGGTACCATAAGAGATGACAAAATCAGAATAATTTCTCATGTCCTAAGTACAAATGATATCCATGTACTGGTAAAGAGAGAAATTAAAGAAAAGAAAAAGAAATGAGTCAATAATAAGTTTATATATTAATGAACCTCTGTAACCAAAGGTAAGTAGACACTAGGCTCAGAAATTTAGAAATCCGGAGAATAAAAGATTAATCTACAGTGGCTATACAGCTATAGAATTTAAGTATACATATTAAATACAATATTATCACTGTATATTTATTTCTATACAATAAGAAACACAGAAAAGAACAAACATCCTCACAAGAAAATATGGTAGTTTCTAAGACAAAATAAAAAAGTTATTAAGATGACAGAGAAAAAAAGGCATTCACTGTTTTTGTCTGTTATTTCACTTTTACAGATAACCAGTCATGAATTAAATCTTCGCAACCTGCTTCTTTATCTTAATTTTTCCATCTTCACATATCTCTACTATTCTTTTCTATCTCTGATGAATGAGATGTCCTGCCTACTTTCCAAAAACAAGTCCCTCCTACCAACTCCAAAACCCTTGCTTAAAGTTCTCTCCTATTCTTTTGACCATTAAACTTCTCATAAAGAACCACTATACCCACCAGTGTCTTATCTTTATTACATGACTATTTCTATCCTTCGGAGCAGGCAATAGCACCCCACTCCAGTACTCTTGCCTGGAAAAATCTCATGGACGGAGGAGCCTGGTAGGCTACAGTCCATGGAGTCGCTAAAAGTCGGACACGACTGAGCGACTTCACTTTCACTTTTCCCTTTCATGCACTGGAGAAGGAAATAGCAACCCACTCCAGTATTCTTGCCTGGAGAATCCCGGGGACGGCGGAGCCTGGTGGGCTGCCGTCTATGGGGTCACACAGAGTTGGACACGACTGAAGCGACTTAGCAGCAGCAGCAGCAGCATTTCTATCCTTAAAATTCTGGGTCTGTTTCCAGTCTACTCAAATTTACTTTCCCAGATTGTTCAAATATCAAATCCAATGATATTCTCTCAAATCATTTTTCCTCATCTCTCCAAGGTTCTATGTAATCACCCACCTCATCCTTGATTATTTTTAACTTCCATGATACTACTACTGCCTTACCTTCTGATCTAAAAGTCTCATGACTAACTCTCATCCTTAAGGCTAGAGCCATAACACTAATCCTGTACGTTTTATATACTGTTTTGACCATGTTCATCCCTTGATTCAACTGTTTTCAAGGGTCCTCAATGACTACCAAGTAAAATACAATCTCTTCAGTCTGGAATCCAAACTCTGTCCTCAAGTACCCCCATGCTCTGGTCAATTACACTACTTACAATTTCTTATGAAACATACCTAATCCTACTTTATCTTTCTACTACTGGTAAAGTTATTTCCTTTCCGCAAAACATCTTTGCCTTGCCCCAGTACTCACTACTGGACTTTCTTACCCATCCTATAAAGACAACTCTTATGTTATTTTCATCCTTTTTCTTTGGAACTGAAATATTTTCACTCTAAATTCATAAACTGTTATTATATATTCTACATATATGAATACATATAATATAGTCATACAAAGTTATTATTTTTTTCATTCACAGGATGCCTGTATAACATATATCCTTCAGGATAATGTATAAGTGAAACAAATAACTTTAATGAATTCATAGTGAAACACTTTTTTTTCACCAATCACTGAATCCTTCATGGAATTTCTGGCACCTGGTACATTGCTATATATGAACATTTAATGAATCCATGAATACAAAGATTTCTCTCACCAACAGACTATCTGACGTTTATAGGCTTATCCCGTTTCCAGTTCAGTTTTTCACCATATCCTAACCTTGAAACAAAAAGCATAAAAATTCTCTCAAGTTCACAGCAATTCTTAAAAATGCAAAGTTTAATGTTAATAATTAACCATCTCTTCTAAAATTTCATAAGTATGAAATGAAGGCCAAGTTGGTATCACTGTGAAAAGCAAAACAAAATCTGCCAACATTACTGATTACACAAGTTTGCAAATTCATATAATGCAAAGTGTTAATTTTCTCAAGAGTCTACATGTAAGTTAAAAATATATTAACAAATTCATACTTGCTATCCAAGAATAAATGATCAAAACATCAGATTCAGTTAGTATCTTAGGAACAACATGAGTAATAAAAAGTTAAAATAGGAAGTTAATCAAACTGAAAGATAAAAAGAGGTTTATATATGTAAGTAAAATCCAAATGAGTTAAGGAAAAAAGACAGTAGTGAATTAAAAAAGAGAACTTAAAAAAAATAAAATCAATAATGAAAAAAAAACAGAACTTAGAACAGTTTAAACTGTTTTAGGTATAATTAATAACTAAACTGGAAATACATTAAAATTGCACAAATGGCTTACTAATACAAGCAGAATTTCATTTGAACAAAAATATAACCTTAATACCCTATTACATTTACACCTAATACATTTTTTAAAAGTTAAAATAGAAAATATTCAGAATACATGTTACATTAAAATAAAAAAGGTACAATAGTTTATTTCTTAGTCATAAAGATGGATGAAAACAGCTGTAGTATAATACTCAGAAAATGAGAAACACTAACTAATAACAAATTAGTCAAAAAATTATTATATTGAAAATCGAGTAATTAAACTTACATGACAAATTATAATTAAATACTAAAGTGAGCACCATGAGCAGAAGAGAGTTAACATAAAATGCTTGAGAATGCTATCCTTAGAAAGGCCTGCTTGCAAAGTTGCCCCTTGCTTGGCACCTGAGAACTTGTATTTTGGGAAGGTTACTACTATTGTCTGATAAAACCGGCTCATTGTACCTAAACTGTTTCTGCAAATAATATGGTTTACATCGAACACCTGTTTTCCTTCTGGGAGCCTTGGATTTTGCTACAACTAGACAGGGGGTGCCTACCTGACCAGTTCCCAACAGAAACCCTAACTACTGAGTTTCTAATGAGCTTCCCTGGTAGACAACATTTCATGTAGGTTGTCACAATTCACTGCTGGAAGAACTAAGTACATCCTGTGTGACACCACTACGAAAGGACTCTTGGAAGCTTGCGCCTAGCTGCCTCCAGAAATTGCCACGTGTGCCTTTTGTCCTTACTGATTGTACTTTGTATCCTCTACCATAATAAGTCATAGCCATGAGTACAAATTTATGCTGAGTACTGTGAGTCCTCCTAGCAAATCATCAAACCTGGGTGTAGTCTTTGGGACCCCTCCCCTCCAATGGATACAGATAAAATACATTCTTTACATTTAAAACAAATCAAACACTAGCCTTTACTAGATAGATTTTTAAGTTTTATATAATCATGTATTTCCTGTCTTGGAATGATACATGAAATGCAATACATATAGATGTAGGAAATTTTTAAATACTTAAGGCGGTAGGACTATTTTGAATATTCATGTTCTTCTCTTATACTAAAAGGTATTTAAAGTACATATTTACTCTAAACTCATAATTCTTCAAACAGAGCCCAATACATCAGAACTGTAGTGTTTTATTAGAGGATCCTGGTAAATACCCATAACAGAAAGGACTGCTAAGTAATTTGGACGCTCAAAAAGTATGGAAGTGTAGTTGATGGGAGACCCTCCCCTTGAAGATCCATAGACATATCAAGAGTAGATCTCAAACACACATACCCTGCCCCCTCCCCACACGCACAGACAGCCAAAGAGAGAATCAGACACAAAGAGAAATGGAGATACACACAGTCAGAAGAGACACTCTGATAGAGACAGGAAAAAAAATCACAAACAGATAAAAATGAAAAACCAGTATGTGTTACTAATGGCAAGTTATTTTTAAAAAATCTTTAAAAATTAAAAAATCACTAGAATTAATTCCCATTCCTAACCTTAGTATATTTTTAGTGTTAATAAAGGTCGCCAGAAACACTGAATCTGATTTCATATTTAATATAGAAAGTAATATACATAATTTCATTATCATACACAGAAAGAAAGTAGTAATTAGCTTAGCTATTTTCAGCCTGTGGTCTCTGGGGAATGACCTTCCTTTTATGCACAGCAATATTTTCACTCTTCCTTTCAAGAATTACCTACCCATGACCTTTAGTACACTACCAATAACCTTGAACATTGGCTTCTTTTGTTGCCCTTTTCACCTGCTCACCATCAAACTCCTTGATATGCTATAATGACAAAATTTACTCTCAAAAATACTATACTGGTAACATCCATGTTCTTACACCTTTATCAATAAAGAACATAAAAATGACTGGAACATATAAGTATATTCAGAAAAAGTAATTGGTAGACATTAGAAATAAAAAAATGAGCTAAATAAGCTATGTTTCAAATTTATTTGTTCCTTTAAACTGTTTCCAATAAAGCAAACTCCTATTTTATCAGTGAAAAACATTTATAAGATTTCTCCATTAATAACACCTTTCTGCTATGTATGTAATCATGTATACGTCTCTAGTCATACTCAACGCAGTTTTAATGAAAATCTGGAGGAAATAAGACTGGTGTGGAGAAAGAGTTAGCATCTATTTCAGATATTCAAGGGTCATCACCCGCTTCATGCTTGTGTCTGCCGTAAGTTGCAATGTTAGCATCATCAGAAGGAGAAACTTATAAAGAGAAGAAAAGTTAAAAACCATAAAATGGGGCACAAGGCAGTAAAGAATAGCATACTTACTCCCCCAACCTAACTGATTTTCTTGTTGCTTCAGGACACCAATAACAAAGGATACCTTTCCCTGATCATAAGGCTCACTTGGTAAATGGCTGGCCACAGAAGCAGGACAAACTGTTTGCGCTGGATAATAACAACAGCTAATACTTACTCACTGCTTACCATGGGACAGGCACAATCTCACAAATTAATCATGTTTAATTCATTTAATTATCTACATACTACCTGTGGCTCAGCTGATAAAGAATCTGCCTGCAGTGTGGGAGACCTGGGTTCCATCCCTGGTTAGAAGATCCCCTGAAGGAGGGAACGGCTACCCACTCCAGTATTCTGGCCTGGAGAATTCCATGGACTGTATAGACCGTGGGGTCGCAGAGTCAGATACAACTGAGCGACTTTCACATTCACTTTTTTTTACCCTCAGAGGAGGAGAGTTAAGTTTTCTCATTATTTTTAATCACAAGAGTTCACCTTTTGTACATGATAACAAGAAAGATTCCTATTTATTTATTGAATATCTGTGGACTAGACACTGTACTTGGTACTTCCCCTATACTTAACGTCATTTAATTTCCACAGCCCTGAAAGGCAGTAATTATTATTTACCCCCATTTCACAATAAGTATATTTTCCTATGTCATCCCAGAGATCAATTTATTTCCAAATCTCTTTTATTCTCCTCTATCATCACTAGGTTTCAGTTTAGCTTAATTATCTCTTAAGCTTTTCATTTATTTCAAAATCAAGGTTACCATTGTATATTACTAGAAAAATCTCCACTTTTTAGGTTACTTAAAATTCTGCTTGCATATGTAATTTCTAGGTTCACATATTTCACATTAATGGTATGCAAGGAATTTAACATTCAACCAAGTGATAGGCATTTACAACACTGTACATACAAATGAATAATAAAATGACTACATGACTAAAGCAATTTAAAAAATGACTAAACCAATATGGTAAAGAAAAGAAAACATTTCAAGTGTTAATCATAAGCTACTGTACAGCACTAGTGTGATTATATTCAATTCCTACCTCAGAGGCTTACAATCTATTTGGACAACACACATCAAACACACTGGCAAAGAAACAAAACAAAAGGACCATGAGCATTAACCAAGTATCACCAACTTTAGCTCCGTCATGTTTCTTCAAGGTTAAAAGAATATTTTAGAAAATAAAGTTCTGACAAGTAGAAAATAAGAGCTTAGCCAAAGTGCACCAAAGAACATGTGGAAACAGGACAAAGGGTTAAATGAAATCATAGAATCTAAAAGTCTATGTACCTTAAATTATGTATTTAACCAGTTATTTCATTGCACCTACAGTGATATGGAGTTCTCTCCCTTATGTAGACAGAAAGGCACACATAAATTCAATATGAAATTAATAAAAGTCAACATGTTATGATCAACAAATTGTTGGCTTGATGAGGCAGTTAATGCATTTGCTAGCTATTAAGCAAGTAAATGCCATTGATTCTTCTTACCTTCCTGAGTGAATTTAAAACTATCTTTCTCTCACAAATTCTCTCTCGAAGAGTCAATATTTATTGATAGGATCTATATTATTACCTAACCATCCACCCCCACATAATAAATAACTAAAACAGTTATAATGAGAAAAACGAGAAAAAAATAGGAAACAAAAAGAGGATATTCTTAGGCATGCAAAAAACATACAGTAAAACAAAACATCTTGTTATTTAGCTCCCTCTAAAGTAAAATGCCCCCTCTAAACTATGCATAGTGATTATCATCAAATATTGGTAAGATCACTGCCTCAGCCATACCTCCTTATCATGGTAAAAATTGCTTCAGTCTTTTCTTTTAGGTTATCCGAATATCAATAAACTAGTAATGTAAACACAGAATTACATAACCTATTTTTAAATGATTCAACGAACCTATTAATTACCTTTACTACTTCCAATAACTCACTAAATAAATGTACTAAACACATACTACTATACAGATTAGAAAAGTCCACTATTAACTTTTCATATCTTGACCACAAATGTTTATTCTCAGGAAAATTCAGCACCAAGTAACATTTCTTATTTTAATCACTAAGCCAACAAGTATACTGAACAATGTAGCATCGTACAACTGAAATCACTTAATATAAACTTACTTTTCAGCAAAATCTTTACTTCTCCATTTTCTTTCTTGATCTCATTCATTACTTTATGCTTCTTTTTTTCTCTCTCCTTTTCTTTATCTCTCTCTTTAATTTTGTCTTTGATTTTATCTAAAAGACAAAATAAATACTTGAAAACATTTTACAATTTTATTTTTTTCATGAACTACAGTGCAATTTCTCAAATTATATTACACCAAGGAATCAGAAAGAACAACAATTACACTTTTTCTTTCTCTAAGTTTTTAGGAAGTATTCTTAAATTTCCTTTCATATATTGAACACTGGAATATATACATCATAAGCTGTCAAAACGTATCATTACAAATTTTATTCTACAGATTATTCTTCACCTACTTCATTTCCAACACAACATCAGCCTAACTTCAAATCACTTAAAATAATTGGCTAACTTTAATCAGGAGGGTAAACTACAATGGAAAAAGGGCTAGTTTTGAAGTTGGGCATATTGGTTAACATAACACTGGAAAAAATACTCATTCTCAATGGCCTAATGTGTAAAATAATGGATGATAAATTTTTCATAGGTTCAGTTCAGTTCAGTCGCTCAGTTGTGTCCAACTCTTTGTGACGCCATGAATCGCAGCACGCTAGGCCTCCCTGTCCATCACCCACTCCCGGAGTTTACCCAAAGCCCTGTCCATCAAGCCGGTGATGCCATCCAATCATCTCATCCTTTGTCAAACCCTTCTCCTCCTGCCCCCAATCCTTCTCAGCATCAGGGTCTTTTCCAGTGAGTCAACTGTTCGCATGAGGTGGCCAAAGTATTGGAGTTTCAGCTTCAACATCAGTCCTTCAAATGAACACCCAGGACTGATCTCCTTTAGGATGGGCTGGTTGGATCTCCTTGCAGTCCAAGGGACTCTCAAGAGTCTTCTCCAACACCACAGTTCAAAAGCATCAATTCTTCGGCGCTCAGCTTTCTTCACCGTCCAACTCTCACATCCATACACGACCACTGGAAAAACCATAGTCTTGACTAGACGAACCTTTGTTGTCAAAGTAATGTCTCTGCATTTAAATATGCTATCAAGGTTGGTCGTAACTTTCCTTCCAAGGAGTAAGTGTCTTTTAATTTCATGGCTGCAATCACTATCAGCAGTGATTTTGGAGCCCCCAAAAATAAAGTCTGACACTGTTTCCCCTGTTTCCCCATCTATTTCCCATGAAGTGATGGGACCAGATGCCATGATCTTAGTTTTCTGAATGCTGAGCTTTAAGCCAACTTTTTCACTCTCCTCTTTCACTTTCATCAAGAGGTTCTTTAGTTCTTCTTTGCTTTCTGCCATAAGGGTGGTGTCATCTGCATATCTGAGGTTATTGATGTTTCTCCTAGCAATCTTGATTCCAGCTGGTGTTTCTTCCAGCCCAGGGTTTCTCATGATGTACTCTGCATATAAGATAAATAGGCAGGGTGACAGTATACAGCCTTGACATACTTCTTTTCCTATTTGGAACCAGTCTGTTGTTCCATGTCCAGTTCTAACTGTTGCTTCCTGACCTGCATACAGGTTTCTCAAGAGACAGGTCAGATGGTCTGGTATTCCCATCTCTTTCAGAATTTTCCACAGTTTATTGTGATCCACACAGTCAAAGGCTGTGGCATAGTCAATAAAGCAGAAATAGATGTTTTCCTGGAACTCTCTTGCTTTTTCCATGATCCAGCGGATGTTGGCAATTTGATCTCTGGTTCCTCTGCCTTTTCTAAAACCAGCTTGAACATCTGGAAGTTCACAGTTCACGTTTTGCTGAAGCCTGGCTTGGAGAATTTTGAGCATTACTTTACTAGCGTGTGAGATGAGTCCAACTGTGTGGTAGTTCAAACATTCTTTGGCATTGCCTTTCTTTGGGATTGGAATGAAAACTGACCTTTTCCAGTCCTGTGGCCACTGCTGAGTTTTCCAGGTTTGCTGACATATTGAGTGCAGCACTTTCACAGCATCATCTTTCAGGATTTGAAATACCTCAACTGAAATTCCATCACCTCCACTAGCTTTGTTTGTAGTGCTTTCTAAGGCCCACTTGACTTCACATTCCAGGATGTCTGGCTCTAGGTGAGTGATCACACCATCGTGATTATCTGGGTCGTGAAGACCTTTTTTGTACAATTCTTTTGTGTATTCTTGCCACCCTTCTTAATATTTTCTGCTTCTGTTAGGTCCATACCATTTCTGTCCTTTATCGAGCCTGTCTTTGTATGAAATGTTACTTTGGTATCTCTAATTTTCTTGAAGAGATCGCTAGTCTTTCCCTAAGATTTCTAGTCTTTTCATAGGTTACACCAGGGCTAAATGAAGGAAGATATAAAAAGACTATATACACACACACATATATATATAAGACAAGATGTTAAGTTTCCTTATCCTTGTATCTTTTAAAACAGACATGACTGACTTGGCTAACTAGTGATACTATGATATTAAAATAAAGCATATAGGAACTCAAAGAATCATTGAATTCAGTGAGTTAAAAGAATCATTTACACATTCTAAAATTCAAACTTTGTGTCTACAAAATTATTTGATGTCCTTTTAATTCTTGTTTGTTCAATCAAGCTCCTATGCACTCAGCAAAAACAATGTAGAGGAGAACTTTAAAATAGTGATGAAGTCCTCATCCTCAAAAAGCTTACTACGATTACAAAGTTATGACACAAAGCTTCACAAAAAACTGCAAAACATCCTGTAACAGCCAAGATTATACACCATATATGCCAATGGCATAATTTCTTCAAATCCCTTCATACTTCTCTTTCTATAAATACTACCCTAAATTCAGGTCTTAGTCATCTAATGTTTATTTAGATTACTGTCTAGATCAGTTTTGTCAAATAGAAATATAAGGGTTACCACATAAGTAAATTTACAGTTTTAGCAGTCACATTAGAAACAAAAGGAAACTAGTAAAATTAATTTTAATAATATATTTTTCAACAGGGAACCAATACTAAAAAACTGTTATTGAGGTATTTCACATTGTTTTATTCATAATAAGATTACAAAATTCAGTCTACAGTTTACACTTTTGGCACATCTCAATACAAAGTAGCTCAACTTTAACTGTTCAATAGCCATGTGAGACTAGAGGCTACCGAACTGAACCACTATCTAGACTACTAAAACAGGTAATTCCTAAAAAACATTAAATCTATATACTTAACAAATATTTTAAAATATATTAATTTTAAAAATACATATTTGAGGACTTCCCTGGTGGCTCACTGGTAAAGAATCCACTTGTCAATCCAGGAGATACAAGTTTGATCCCTCATCTGGGAAGATCCCACATGCCACGGAGCAACTAAGCCCAAGTGCCACAACTATGGAGGCTCTGTTCTAGAGTCTGGGAGTGCAACTACTGCGGCCTGTGCACCCTAGAGCCTGTGCTCTGCAACAACAGAAGCCACAGCAATTAGAAGCCTTTGTGCTGCAACTACAGAAAGCCTGCGCACAGCAACAAAGACGCAACATGGCCAAAAATAAATAAATAAAACTATTTTTTTAAAAGAATCAATGTCTTTTCCAATGAGTCGGCTCTTTGCATCATGTGGCCGAAGTATTGGAGCTTCACCTTCAGCCTCAGTCCTTCCCATGAATATTCTGGGTTGATTTCCTTTAGGATTGATTGGTCTGATCTCCTTGCAGTCCAAGGGACTTTAATGAGTCTTCTCCAGCATCACAGTTTGCAAGCATCAATTCTTCAGCACTCAGCCTTCTTTATGGACCAACTCTCACATCTGTTAAACGACTACTGGGAAGACCATAGCTTTGAATATATGGACATTTGTGGCCAAAGTGATGTCTTTACTTTTTAATACACTAAGTCTGTCATAGTTTTTTTTTCCTAAGGAGCAAGCATCTTTTAATTTCATGACGGCAGTCACCATCGGCTTTATTTTGAAGCCCAAGAAAATAAAGTCTCTCACTGTTTCCATTATTTCCCCATTTACTTGCCATGAAGTGACAGGACCAGAAGCCATGATCTTCATTTTTTGAATGCTGAGTTTTAAGCCAACTTTTTCACTCTCCTCTTTCACCTTCATCAAGAGGCTCCTCAGTTCCCCTCTGCTTTCTTAGATTAGGGTGGTTTCATCTGCGTATCTGAGGCTGTTGACATGTCTCCCTGAAATCTTCATTCCAGCTTATGATTTATCCAGCCCAGTATTTCACATGATACACTCTGCACATAAGTTAAATAAACAGGGTGACAGTGTACAGCCTTGACATACTCCTTTCCCAACTTTGAACCAGTCCACTGTTGCATGTCCGGTCCTAAATGTTGCTTCTTGACTCGCATACAGTTTTCTCAGGAGGCAGGTAAGTTGGTCTGGTATTCCCATCTCTTGAAGAATTTTTCAGTTTGTTGTGATCTACAGTCAAAGGCTTTAGTATAGTCAATGAAACAGATTTTTTCTGGAATTCCCTTGCTTTTTCTACGATCAAATGACTGTTGGCAATTTGATCTGATTCCTCTGCCTTGTCTAAATCCACCTTGAAGGATCTTGAGTATTACCTTGCTAGCATGTGCTGCTGCTGCTGCTAAGTCACTTCCCGACTCTGTGTGACCCCCTGGACTGCAGCCCACCAGGCCCCTCCGTCCATGGGATTTTCCAGGCAAGAGTACTGGAGTGGGGTGCCACTGCCTTCTCTGCTAGCATGTGAAATGAGTGCAGTTATGTGGTAGTTTGAGCATTCTTTGTCATTGCCCTTCCTTAGGTTTGGAATGAAAATTGACCTTTTCCAGTTCTGATATGCTCATATACAACTTATTCTAAAATTCTAGAATTGATTAAACTGTCTCACACTTCAGATTAGCTCACTACTCTTACTTTTTGATATTTTAAAATCCTTGAAATCATATCATAGGCTGTCATTCAGCCATAAAATGTCAGCACAAATAGCTGGAGCCTAGACATAGATATAAGTTAATATTGTATAAGTAATCACACTTTTTTTAAATGAACTAGTTACCTATCATTTAAAATCACAACTGAAGAAAACAGTTATCTGAAATGTCTCTACATTTCTTTTCCCAATTATCCCTAAATATTTATTAACCTAAAAGTATTATTTCAATAACTATTAAAGTTTTAAAAGTTTATTAAAGTATAATATACATACAGAAAAAAAAAGCATGTAAGTACCATAAACCACTCAATTTTCACAAAAATAAACAGCACCCAGTAACCCTCTGTGTTCCCTTCAGTCTTTATGCAGTTTGCTAAGGGTAACCATGATCCTGACTTCTAACCCCAAAGATTAAAACAACTATAGCATTTTAAAAGGCAAATAAAGAATATGAGCTATAAATCTACAACAGAATATATTTTTGCAGAATGACATTAAAATAGTTTCTCAGGAAATAAAACTGTAATATAGCATGATCCAATTTTTATAGACTTTACTTATAAATATATTTACTTACAGATTTTCTTTTTTTTTAAAGTAGCTTTAGGTTCAAAGAAAAATGGAACAGAGGCAAAGAGATTTCTCTATGTACCTCCTGCCTCTACACATCACAATTTTAAAAAATTTATAATTAATACACACATTCAAAAAACAGACTGAAAGATAATAATGCAAATCACTAAAAGCCATTACTTTAAAGTGGCAAAAAGTTTCTAAGATTCTGCAGTAGGAGTATATCAACTGTGTAACACACAAGATAGCAAGAGTGAACACTGACGTTTTAGGAATCAGTGAACTAAAATGGACTGGAAAGGGCGAATTTAATTCAAATGACCATTATATCTACTACTGTGGGCAAGAATCCCTTAGAAGAAATGGAGTAGCCATCACAGTCAGCAAAAGAGTCCGAAATGCAGTACTTGGGTGCAATCTCAAAAAGGACAAAATGATCTCTGTTTGTTTCCAAGGCAAACCATTCAGTATCACAGTAATTCAAGTCTATGCTCCAACCAGTAATGCTGAAGAAGCTGAATTTGAAAGGTTCTATGAAGACCTACAAGACCTTCTAGAACTAACACCCAAAAAAGATGTCCTTTTCATCATAGGGGACTGGAATGCAAAAGTAGGAAGTCAAGAGATACCTGGAGTAACAGGCAAATTTGGCCTTGGAGTACAAAATGAAGCAGGGCAAAGGCAAACAGAGTTTTTGCCAAGAGAACACACTGGTCATAGCAAACACCCTCTTCAAACAACACAAGAGACGACCTACACATGAACATCACCAAATGGTCAATACCGAAATCAGATTGATTATATTCTCTGCAGTCAAAGATGGAAAAGCTCTATAGAGTCAGCAAAAAACAAGACCAGGAGCTGACTGTGGCTCAGATCATGAACTCCTTATTGCCAAATTCAGACTCAAATTGAAGAAAGTAGGGAAAACCACTAGACCATTCAGGAATGACCTAAATCAAAATCCTCACGACTTATACAGAGGAAGGGACAAATAGATTCAAGGGATTAGATCTGATAGACACAGTGCCTGAAGAACTATGGATGGAGGTTTGTAACACTGTACAGGAGGCAGGGATCAAGGTCATCCCCAAGAAAAAGAAACGCAAAAAGACAATATGGTTGTCTGAGGAGGCCTTACAAATAGCTGAGAAAAGAAGAGAAGCAAAAGGCAAAGGAGAAAAGGAACGATATAGTCATTTGAATGCAGAGTTCCAAAGAATAGCAAGGAGAGATAAGAAAGTCTTCCTCAGTGATCAATGCAAAGAAATCAAGGAAAACAACAGAATGGGAAAGACTAGAGATCTCTTCAAGAAAATTAGAGATACCAAGAGAACATTTAAGGCAAAGATGCGAACAATAAAGGACAGAAATGGTATGGACCTAACAGAAGCAGAAGATATTGAGATGAGGCAGGAAGAATACACAGAAGAACTATCCAAAAAATATCTTCATGACCTAGATAACCACAATGGTGTGATCGCTAACCTAGAGCTAGACATCCTGGAGTGCAAGGTCAAGTGGGCCTTAGGAAGCATTACTACGAACAAAGCTAGTGAGGGTGACGAAATTCCAGTTGAGCTATTTCAAATCCTAAAAGATAATGCTGTGAAAATGCTGCACTCAATATGCCAGCAAATTTGGAAAACTCAGCAGTGGTCACAGGACTGGAAAAGGTCAGTTTTCATTTCAAACCTAAAGAAGGGCAATGACAAAGAATGCTCAAACTACCTCACAATTGCACTCATCTCACACGCTAGTAAAGTAATGCTCAAAATTCTCCAAGCCAGGCTTCAACAGTATGTGAAACATGAACTTCCAGATGTTCAAGCTGGATTTAAAAAAAGCAGAGGAAGCAGAGATCAAATTGCCAACATCCGCTGGATCATCGAAAAAGCAAGAGAGTTCCAGAAAAACACCTACTTCTGCTTTATTGATTATTCCAAAGCCTCTGACTGTGTGGATCACAATAAACTCTGGAAAATTCTGAAAGAGATGGGAATACCAGACCACCTGACCTGCCTCCTGAGAAATCTGTATGCAGGTGAAGAAGCAATAGTTAAAACCAGACATGGAAAAACAGCCTGTTCTCAAATTAAGGAAGGAGAACGTCAAGGCTGCATATTGTCACCCTGCTTATTTAACTTACATGCAGAGTACTTCATGCGAAATGACAGGCTAGATGAAGCACAAGCTGGAATTAAGATTGCCAGGAGAAATATCAATTTCAGATACACAGATGACACTACCCTTATGACAGAAAGTGAAGAGGAACTAAAGAATTTCTTGATGAAAGTAAAAGAGAGTGAAAACACTGGTTTAAAACTCAACATTCAAAAAACTAAGATCAAGGCATCTGGCCCCATCACTTCATGGCAAATAGATGGGGAAACAATGGAAAGAATGAGAGACTATTTTTTTGGGCTCCAAAATCACTGCAGATGGGGACTGCAGCCATGAAATTAAAAGACGTTTGTTCCTGGAAGAAAAGCTATGACCAACCTAGGCAGCATATTAAAAAGCAGACATTACTTTGCTAACAACGGTCCATCCAGTCCAGTCAAAGCTATGGTTTTTCCAGTAGTCACGTATGGATGTGAGAGTTGGACTATAAAGAAAGCTGAGCACAGAAGAACTGATGCTTTTGAACTGTGGTGTTGGAGAAGATTCTGGAGAGTCCCTTGGACTGCAAGAAGATCAAACCAGTCAATGCTCAAGGAAATCAGTCCTGAATATTCAGTGGAAGGACTGATGCTAAAGCTGGAGTTCCAATACTTTGGCCACCTGATGTGAAGAACTGACTCATTAGAAAAGACCTTGATGCTGGGAAAGACTGAAGGCAGGAGAAGGGGGTGACAGAGGATGAGATAGTTGGATGGCATCACTGACTTGATGGACATGAGTTTGAGCAAGCTCCGGGAGTTGGTGATGGACAGGAAAGCCTGGCATGCTGCAGTCCATGGGGTTGCAAAGAGCTGGACACGACTAAGCGACTGAA
This sequence comes from Okapia johnstoni, assembly GCA_024291935.2. Lineage (NCBI taxonomy): Eukaryota > Metazoa > Chordata > Mammalia > Artiodactyla > Giraffidae > Okapia > Okapia johnstoni. The sequence goes on along the minus strand of CM044312.1, from coordinate 69,925,837 downwards.
CTGAACTGAATACACAAAAACGGGTCTTGAAATATGCCCTCAAGTACAGTATTAAATAGTTCAAGTAAAAGTAAGGTGTGAAGTCATTATATGAAAAACACCTATGGAAACAAAACAATGGCATAGCCAAGACATTAAGAGTGACTGACAACATAACTATATTTACCGCCTATCCTATACCCTCAAACCAAAGGAAACAAAACCAAATAAGCCGATATATACATAGTAGAAAAGCATTTTTGTGGCATAACTGTTGTCCCAACATACACATCTATCTGTCTCGACCTCACTCACTCTTCCGAGGATTTTTTGCTTCCTGTCAGAGCACATCCTTTTTCAAAATCCAACTTAAAGTACATTCATTAAATTTTCTGTAGTCATGTTACAAATACCATAAAGATGTTACGTTAGGTATTTACTTTTTACAAGTAAACATGTAACAGCTATGCTGCTGCTGCTGCTAAGTCGCTTCAGTTGTGTCCGACTCTGCGCGACCCCATAGACGGCAGCCCACCAGGCTCCGCCGTCCCTGGGATTCTCCAGGCAAGAAAACTGGAGTGGGTTGCCATTTCCTTCTCCAATGCATGAAAGTGAAAACTGAAAAGTGAAAGTGAAGTCGCTCAGTCATCTCCGACTCCTAGCGACCCCAGAGACTGCAGCCCACCAGGCTCCTCCATCCATGGGATTTTCCAGGCAAGAATACCGGAGTGGGGTGCCATTGCCTTCTTCGGTAACAACTATGAGGAAGTGGGAAACCCACAAGCTCAGAAGACCCAGGTTCAAGTTAAAGCTCTATAACCCTGATAACTAACATACTTTAAAATCTCCAGTTTCAGCTGTAAAATGGAGTTTAGGTAAGAGTAAATAGAAGTATATACAAAAACATTTTATAAAATATGCCTTATAAATATAGACTATTATTATCTATCTACCCATACTACTGAGGTATAATAAACATTTTGGGCCATAACAATTGAGAACTCCGTCTATACAACCTCAAGTCTGCTGCTACTACACAGTAATGCATTTTTATTTATAAAGGCCACTTCTAGGTCTTTTCACACACACAAAAAAAAGATTCCCTGGCGTCTAGTTTACTGAATAGGTTGTTCTGTAATGATCATCATTCTTAAGTTTTTCTTTCTTTCCATAACCAAGAATTTGTACAATTTTAACCTTTGGGGTTGAATCTAAGGCTTGGAAAGAATTTCTAGCTCACCTTCCCATCACAATTCTTATAATAAAAGTAAGCATTATTCTATCATAAGAACAACAAAATTATTTGTTTTGAAAAGTCCAGTTTAACATAAGCACTAGCTTTATTTTAAAATAAAAAGGGGGATACAGGACAGATGGAACACAGATGCTAAGAGACCCACGAAAACAATTTAAATCTAAAGAGGCCAAAGGAATATAAGAATGAAGGAAAAAAGAAGGAATAAGTAAGTCATTATCAATTCACAACATACTATAAATTATGTATGTGGGAAAACACACATGTTGCTAAAGACATATCTCATATGAAAAAGTTAAGACAGGGAGGTGGGAGGAGGGTTCAGGATGGGGAACACATATAAACCCATGGCTGATTCATGTCAATGTATGGCAAAAACTACTACAATATTGTAAAGTAATTAGCCCCCAACTAAAATAAATAAATTTATTAAAAAAAAAAAAAAGAAAAAGTTAAGACATAAAAAGGAAAACTAATGAAAATAGTTTCAAACAAAATATAAATGAGATTCGTCAAACATATGGTCAACTTATGATTTAGTAGCGTAAACCATATATGCAGCAATGTATAATAACATACATTTCATTCACCCAATACATTTCTATTGAGCACTTATGTGTAAGAGGTAAAAATGAATTCTAGTGCTTGACTAAAGAACCTTAAAACTGATAAGTTATCAGTTGACTCTTATGTTAAGCACCACATTGGAAACGAGGTTTTGTTTTTTTTTGAGGGTTTCTTTTTTTTTTGAGGTTTTTTTTTTTTTTTTTAAGCTTTTATTGAATTTGTCACAATATTGTTTCTGTTCTACATTTTTTGGCCACAAGACATATGGGAACCCAGATCCCCAAACAGGGATCAAACCCACACCCCCTGCACTGGAAGGTGAAGTCTCCACCACTGGACCTCTAGGGAAGCCCCCTGGAAACCAGTTCTTAAATAACAAAAGAACAGTTTTCGCCTGGTTATAATAAAATTCAGTAGTCTCCATAAATATTGATGTTATTATAATAATGTAGGGATGAAAATACACACACACACACACACACACACACACACACACAAGTATTACATGAACCTCTCCAGTAAGAAAGCAAAACTTAGGAAAAGCACTGTGAATACCTTTAAGAAACTGATCAAATATATCAACAAGCCATTCACCTGGAATCTTCAAAATTAATTCACAGATTTCCAGATAACACACAACTGACACCTATGTTTTAATAGTTCTAATTACATTTCTACATACATCACTGCTTTCAAAAGTACAAGACATTTTAACTTTCTCTGTCATATTCATACTGCCTTCAAAAACAGAAAAAAAATTAAATGTTCAACTAAACAGCAATTGAGATTCATTTTATTTTTATTGTTTCACCTGTCATTTATCACCCAGGTAAAAGAGGTGACAGCTCCAACTTCTGGCAGTCACTGACAGGCTCATTCTCAGTTGTTCTGTACTAAGAAACTAGACCAGGTCCACTAACACTAAGCTGTTTAATACAGCAAGCAGGTTCTCTGTCTCATACTGTATTCTAGCTAGCTACAAACATATCTTTCTTCTTAGCATCATTCCTGCTCCCACCAGTGTACATTCCTTTGAGGCAGAGACAGTTCTCCCTCAATAAATGCTTGTTCGATGCATGAAAGAAGTCCTGCAATAAAGTGAGACATGACTGTTATTTTCTATAGTTCATCACAGCTTTCTCTCCAGTAAGGTACTCTAGGTTCATCTTTGTTAACTCTTCCTTCTTTTCCACAGCAAGAAAGGGAATTCTTAGTTCTGAAAACCTTTCAGGATTAGTTCTTCAAATGTATATATATCCCTTTTCTAAGTGACCTGGTCATTTTTGACAAACAGTTTTAAGATTTAATAAAGCTATTCTTCAACAAAAGTAGGAATCCAAAACTTTTCTGGATTAGCCTCAATAAAGACAAATAATTTTTCCCAAAAGACAATGGGCTAATTTCTTTTTTACAAGAGTTGCTTTTACATAAAGAACTCTTACAGTTTAACACCAAGAAAGGAAAAAATTATAAACAGAAAAATAAAAATCTTAAAAATAAAAAACAGTAAATAGAAAAAGGTACAAAGCACATAAAACAAGAACATTTCAAATAATGTTAATGTCCCATAAACATAAAGAAAAACTCAATTAAAATAATGTAAAATCATTTTTTTTTCACCTATCAAACTGACCGGTTTTATTGGGATATTCATATATCACTGAATAAGTTTAAGGTGTATACAGCATGATGATTTGACTTACATGTATCACAAACTGTCCACCATCTTATATAAACACAAAATTTTTTCTTAACAATAACTAGTGCTGCTTGGCAAAGGTGAAGTAAATAGGTACTTCTACACAATGATAATGATATAAACTGATAGCCTTACTGGAGTGCAATTTAACAACACATTGAAAAAATATTAAAACCCATCATTCCTTTTATCTCATAATTCCACAACTAGGAGTTAATAAAAAGAAAACCAAGTCTGCACAAAAATGCTCATGCAAGGGTCTTCATCCCATGTTATTCTTTTTCTATATTATTTTTAATAGTAAAAAACTGTAAATAACAAATATTTAATAATGCAAATTAGTTAAATTTGGGTATATTAAGAAATAGAAGATTATGAGATCATTAAAAATTCTATTTGTGTGCATACATGCTAAGTCACTTTAGTCATGTGCGACTCTGCAACTCCATGGACTGTAGCCCACCAGGCTCCTCTGTCCATGGGATTCTCCAGGTAAGAATACTGGAGTGAGTTGCCATGCCCTCCTCCAGGGAGTCTTGCCAAGCCAAGGACTGAACCCACATCTCTTACATCTCCTGCATTGGCAAGTGGGTTCTTTACCTCTAGTGCCACCTGGGAAGCCCCCCCAAAATCATGTTTAAATAATAGTTAACTTCACAGGGAAAATTTTCATGATACAATAGAGGAAAATTGCAAGTTGATATATATAAGTGTAAACCTATAAAAGAATCCCAAGTTTGACATATAATGTATACTGTGTATATATATGTAAACACACACATTTATGTGTATACATCTGTATATGTATGTATGTATTCACACATATACACACATACAAGGATCTTAAAACAAGAGAAATTGTTTAAAAGTTTATATAAGAGTTTGATTTCCCAGTTCTCTTACCCTCATCCCAAACATTCATTTCAATCTCACCCCTTAAGGCAAACACTGAACATTCATTTTCTGAAGAAAGTGAACAGGCCTCAAGACTCAGGTACCCTAAGCAAGGTACATACAAGCTGATTGTACTTCCCTAAAATACTTAAGCTGGACTGCATGGGAAAATTTTTAAAATGAGAACTTTTGAAAATTAAAAATACATCAAAACTTGAAAGGCTTAATTAAAGGCTGGAAGAGATCAAGTTTAGATAATCTTCCGAAAAGCAGAGCAACAAAAAAAGAAGTGAAAAATCGCAGAAAATAAAGCAACTCAAAGGATCTATTCAGGAGCTCCAATATCAAATTAACCGAAATTTCACAAAAAAGAAACAACTGTGTAAGGAAGAAAAATATCAATCAATCAATAAATCCCCCCAAAAAGATCAGTCTCCAAAATGCAGACTCTTTAACGGATGAGTACAAAGAACGGCATTCAGCACTGTAGCCCCCTTACCGCCACACCCCACCCCCCTTGCACCAGCACACCCTCATGAAATTTCAGTACACTGGGGATAAAGAAAGATTCTAAAAGCCTCCAGAGGAGAAGAGAAAAAAAAAAAACACACACACACACACACACACACACACACACACATATCAGGTAACAATGTGTAACTGGACTCTTCAACGTAACAGTAGACACTAGAAAGTAGTATTGCAGCAGTGCCTTCACAATTCAGAATGAAAATGTTTTTTAACCTAGAACTCTAGAATCTGCCAAACTATGAATCAAGTATGAAGGAAGACATTTTCAGACAAGCAAAAGTTCAAACTTTTCATCACACTTGCATCCTCTCTTAGGAAGTTACTGGAGGGTGTGCTGAAGCAAAGGAGCGCACACAAAGCAGGAAGAAGACTTGAGACACAGGAAACGGGGCCCAGAGCGCAGAGAGGAACCCAAGGAGCATCAGTATGAAGGCTGCATAGCTGGCTCAAAGCCTAACAGGATGGGTCAGAAATAAGAGTGAAGGACTGCAGAAAAAATATCCCCAGGAGTAAAGGAGAATCACCAGATTACCTCATCACAGAACAGAGAATAAGACAGGAAATGAAGTAATAAATACATACGTAAATAAAAAAGAGGCAATTTTTAGCTTTCTGAAAACCAAGAAAGGACTTCTGATCTGCACTGAACAGTATTTGCAAAGTCAATAAGATCTGATTATTGCTTAATAATCTTAATAACCCTAGTTAGGTTTATGAAATTAGTAGAGGTAAGAAGGAAGCTACATTACAGAAATGATCGATTCTTATTTATCCTAACAAGAATGCAATATATGTCTAAAACTGATCAATTAAAAAATAAAAGGTAATGAGTATTTTATTCAGAAGTTTGAAATTAAAAAGGGATGAGAATTAAGAATTACACCTGTGGGAGAGATGAATCGGGAGTTTGGATTAGTAGATGCAGATTATTACGGATAGAATGGATAAACAACAAGGTCCCACCATATAACACAGGGAACTATATTCAACATCTTATAATAAGCAATAATGGAAAGAATATGAAAAAGAATATATATCTGTATCTGAATCACACATCTGTACAGCAGAAATTAACACAACATTGTAAATCAGCTATACGGCAATAAAATAAATTTTTTTAAAGAGTTACAGCTGGACGGAGGCAATGGAGAGAGTCCTGGCCATTTTTTATTATAAACTTTTCAGTATTGTTTTTTGGTTTTTTTTTAACTGGAGGATAATTCTTTTACAAAATACTGTGCTGGTTTCTTCCATATATCAACATTATTTCATTTTTTAATTAAACTTTATTTTTAAAACTTACAAAGTCATGATCTTCCTCTCAAATACCCATTGTTGTTGTTGTTTATTCAGTAAATTGTGTCCAACTCTTTGTGACCCCATGGACTGCAGAGCACCAGGCTTCCCTGTCCTTCACTATCTCCTAGAGTTTGCACACACTCATGTCCACTGAGTCAGTGATGCTATTCAACCATCACATCCTCTGTCGTCCCCTTCTCCTCCTGCCCTCAATTTTTCCAGCATCAGGGTCTTTTCCAATGAGTCAGGTCGAACCTTAGTCGAACTATGAGGAAGACATCAGACAAATCCCAAATGAGGGACATTTTACAAAATACCTAACCAGTATTCCTCAAACTGTCAAGGTCATCAAAAGCAATAAAAGTCTAAGAAACTATCATAGCCAAGAGCAACCTAAACAGACATGACAACTAAATATAATGTGGTATCTTCAAGCACTCCAATGTTCACTGCAGTGCTGTTTACCATAGCCAAGACATGGAAGCAACCTAAATATCCATCAACAGAGGAATGGATAAAGAAGATGTGGTACAGATATACAATGGAATATTAGCCATAAAAAGGGATGAAACTGTGCCATTTGCAGAGACTTGGATGGACCTAGAGAATTTCACACAGAGTGAAATCAGAAAGAGAAAAACAAATATCATATATTAACTTATATATGTGGAATATAGAGAAAACCAGAAACAGACACAGATGTTTGAATACCAAAGCGGAAGAGGGGGGTTGGATGAATCAGGACAGTGGAGTTCACATAAATGCACTACTGATATCATGCATGAAATAGACAACTAAGGAGAACCTACTACACGGCACAGGAGCGCCACTCAGTGCTCTGCAATGACCTGAACGGGAAGGAAACCTGAAAAAGAGGAGACACACGTAAAGAGAGAAAGAGAGTACTGGCAAAAAAAGAATGAAGTCATGCCATCTGCAGCAACATGGATGAATCCGGAGATTACTAAAGGAAGTAAGTCAGACAAAGACAAACATCATGATACTGCTTATATGAGGAATCTAAAAAACAAAATGATACAAAAAAAACTTATTTACCAAACAGAAACAGACACAGACTTAGAGAAGGAATTTATGGTTATGGTTGGTGGGGAGAGTGGGAGGGAGGATTAGATTGGGAGTTTAGGATTGACATGAACACACTGCTATATTTAAAATAAATAATCAAAAAGGACCTGCTGTATAGCACACAGAACACTGCTCAATAAAGTATATGGGAAAAGAATTTGGGGGGAAAAATAAGATCTATGTATAACTAAAAAAAAAAAAAAAAAAAAAAGTAAAATTTTAAAAATAAAGATCTCCAGACAGCAAAAAGTTATTAATTTTTAAAATGTAATATCCTAAATAGGATCCTTGAACAGAAATAGGAAATTAGGTTAAAAATAAAGAAAACTGGGACTTCCCTGGTAGTCCAGTGGTTAAGATTCTGCACTTCCAATGCAGGGGGCCCAGGTTTGATTCCTGGTCAAGGAACTAGATTCCACACATTGCAGTGAAGATTCTGTGTGCCACAACTAACACCGCATGCAGCCAAATAAACAAATATTAAAAAAAAAAAAAACGAAGGAAATCTGAATAAAATATGGACTTTAGTTATTGTATCGATAATGGTTCATTAATTATGACAAATATACTATACAAGTTTAAGATTTTAATAATATAAGAAAGTGATACTGCGTATATGGGAACTCTATACAAAGTCCCCAACATGCCTGTACATCTAAAACTGCTCTAAAATTGAAAGCTTATTGAAATTTAGACTTCATATAAGTATACAACAACAAAACCTAGTTAATTAAAAGAAAAACACACAGTCACACACAAGTTGTGTACATGTGTACGTAAACTTAACACTATGTAATGGACAGAGCTCCAAGACACATTGTTAAGTTAAAAAGTGCAAGTTACAGAAAAATGTAGATAGGATGTTTAGGCTTTTAAAAATCAACTACATATTCTTTTCTGTGAGTGTGTATGTATATAAAAATGTATATATGTAAATGCATTGAAAAAGGTCTGGAAGGACAGACACAAACACCTAAGGAACAAAGGGAACTCCTGGTTTTTATTTCATGCATTTCTAAATTATTTAACATTCCTGCAACAGAAACAGATTCATATTTATGTATTACATGTGTAAGTTGTTAAGCCTAAACCATATCTCCCTGAAGGAAGAACTGATAATTATTTTCAAACCAATTATTTCTTAAGAAAAATTCAGAATCATTTCTGGCATATTAGAAGGAAAGAGAAAAGAGAAAAGGACACGTCAAAATAAAACAATGAATTAATATGTGATGAAGTAATAAACATACATACAAATAATCTTACTTTTTTCAAAGTCCTCCCTTCATTATAACTATTCAAATGCATTTCTGTCTTACTTTACACACATTATCTCAAGATTACATTATACTTCAAAAACACAACAAAAGAAAGGTGAAAACACAATACAATTAGATTTATATATATATTTCGGATATGTAAACATATATACATAATCTGTTAAATTTGAGGTTTTAACAAAAAGAAATGCCATTCATTATGACTCATTAAGACACAGTTTTTGGTATAAAGAAGGATCTTCATACAGGCTCACTAGTTTTGTTTTTTTTGTTTTTAAAAAGAAGAGTCATAAAAAAGCCACCAGAGCAGTTCTTAAGAAATGCTGGGAAAATTTCATGTTGAAGCTATCAGCCACAATACTTCCTTGTAGCACAAACCTCAAACAAGCTTCATGTAATGTTTTACTTGTTTCTTATACATGCCATAATTCACAGTGCAATAATGCAGTCCATGAGATTGACTGGTCTGAGCAATAACTGTCATCTCCTCCCCTATGACCATTCCCCACCCAGGAGTAAGTATAGCTGGAAATAGATCTGAGAAGCAGGAAGCAGAAAAAGAGAAATGATACAGAACTGAAGTGGGGAAGCAGAAGGGAAAGTAAATTATAAAAAATATAAGAATATAAATGGAAAGAAAAAGATAAAAAGATACAATAAAGAGAAAGTACTGTACATACAGTGAGATGGGGAAAGAAGACATTTATCACACCCCCTCCCCAACAGAGTCAATCAAGACCACAAAATCCAATGTCTTTTCAGCCCTTTTTCCTTAGCCCTTACTGAAACAGACATTATTAACATCCTCCTCAAAAATTCTACTGAAGTTTCACTGAAATTGAACTATCCTATCTGACGACTCACTAATTCACAATTCATCATACCAAATCTGCACATTCCCCTAGGGCCTATCCTAGGCATGCTTCCTCTCTTGGTTCTCTGTGTTTCCTCTAAAATGCAATCCTATAATTTAAACTATAACTTTAGGTAAATGAAACCCCAAATTAATCTTTCAATCCAACTCTTCTACCAAGCCCCTCACGCCTCATCTCTATAAAAAATAGTTAACAACAAAATTATCATCTTTCTCATGTAAGTATAAAGTTAACCTCTCCTTTTAATCTCTCTTTATACTAATGGCACAACATCCTCCAACATTCAAATTCAAAAAATTCTCAGAAACCTTTATAATGTGTCCTTCTTCCATTTCCCCTTAACATTAAGTCACCTGCTCAGTTCAGTCTATTTTTCTATTAAAATATGTCTATCTTTCTTCCTTTTCCATAGCTACCACAAACAGATTCATCTTCTGAAAAAAGTGATCTTTAAGCACAGAATGACCAAACATTCTTTGAAACTACAGTTTTTCATGTCACTCTCTTCTGCTTTAAACAAACAAATCCTACCAAAAAAAGAAAATTTCCAATCTATGGCATTCCAGAACTTTCAGTCAAAGCTCATTTTATCTTTTAATAACTTATTCTACTACTCAACCACATGCATGTATACACAAGATTCCAGAATGTCTGATTCATTATTATTCAAATGTCTTACTCCAATATCTTTGCTAATACCATTTAGCTGGAATGTCTTCGCCCATTCCATCTCTGCCTAAAAATCCTATATGTCCTGTAAGATCTAGGTGAAATCCAGCTTCTTTCATTAACCCCTCCTAGATATCTACAACTAGTAATAAAAATCATCACTGCCTCTCTGTCTTATGATTCAAATTCTGATTATGTAGCTACTCCATCTGCACTGAATTATAAACTTTTTTGTAGTTATCACGTTACTCATCTTTGTTATCTTCCACAGAACCTAGAAATGTTTTGCATACAAACAATGTTCAATATGAATGAAGTTTCCGGAGGGCAAAAGAAGAAAATGGTTCAAGTAAATAGAAAGAAATTACTAGTGATAAGCATCTAAAGGATCAACAGTCACAGAAGACAAAAAAAGGTCAACATGCAGAAAAAGAAATAAACAAGATGAATAACAAATGCAGAGTGTCATTTACATTACAGCTAATTATCTTTCCAATTAAATTATAAATTCTCTAATAAAAACAAGAAATATAAACAGTTTTCCTCTTGGCATTCCCACCCACTGGGCCATGGGTACAGCAGGCAGTAAATGCTTGTTGAATCCACATAAGAAAGAAGTAGAGGACAAATTAGAGAAATAATGATGTAATATAAGAACATACATAAATTATTTTATAAAAAGCAATAAACAGAATTATTTACCACAAATTTTTTTGGTACTTAAAATAAGAGATAGTTTCCAACTTATAGCCTGCACATATAAAAGCACTAGTTCTAGCTCTTCTGAATCAAGTCTTCCCCAGTAGACAGAGGTGTATGACAAGGGAAGAAATGTATAAACAGGCTTCAGAAACTTTTCCTTCCTGATTAAGGGATGACTGAGATCTGACAGACATGAGGCAGATGGTATTTAAACACCTGACTCCTCTAGAGTTGTTTACCTGTCCACATTGAGGGAAATTTCTGAAATCAGGGTGAACTGTCCTTAAGGGTGTAACTGTAAAAACTGATACGTTAAAAATCCTGAGATTTGAAAGAAACATGAAGATCCAGTCAACTAAGAACACAGGGACTTGTGAACTGCTGAATTGAGGGCGAGTTGTGGAGCTTCTGCTGCTTCTTACATAATCAGGGGCAATAAAAACTGATCTCTGAAGACTCCTCCTTTTCTAGTATTTCTTAATTCTATGTTTCTTTTTTTTTTTTCCATAAAGGGCAAATATTTAGTACAATGACTTATACAGTAACAACATCCTATGTTTTGTACAGTAATGCAAAAAATGTTTCTACATGAAGATATTAAGAGGAAGTTCAAACTACAATTCTTACCTCTTCTTCAGGAGAGGATTAAGAAACTTTAAACAGATTGTCATACAGTAGAATCCCCATATCCTGGGGGCTATGGTATAAAACCAGTTGGATACCTGAAATCACAAATCGTACTGAACTCTATGTATACGATGTTTTAGTTTTTCCTATACGTACATACATATCTACAATAAAGTTTAATTTATAAATTAGGCACAGCAAGAGAGCATGTGAATTGCCAGCATCACTACTCTTATACTTTGGGGACATTATTAAGTAAAATAAGGGCTACTTGAATACAAGTACTGTGATACCACGATAGCAGATCTGATAAATGAGATGGCTGCTAAGTGACTAACAGGTGGGAAGTGCATGTGGTGTGTGGATATGCTGGACAAAAGCCTGATTCACCACCTGGGAGGGATGGAGGAGGGTGTTGCAAGATTTCATCACACTACTCAGAACAGCACACAATTTAAAACTTATCAATTGTTTATTTCTGGAATTTTCCATTTAATATTTTCAGATGGTGGTTGACCACAAGTAGCTGAAACTGAAGAAAATGTAACCTCCAAGAGTGGTTTACTGTACAGTTGAAACAGGTCAGGCTTTGCCATTAGACATATTAAGTTCAAATTCCAGCTCTACCACCAACTGACCAATGCATATAAAACAAACTACTGAATTGTATTGTGTCTCAGCATTCTCATCTGTTAAAGGTAACAGCATGTATCTTTTAGATTGCGTTTAGAAGAATTAAAGGCAACATGTGCTTATTTTCAACACTATGCCCAGTATACTAAAGGCACTTGATAAATTTAGTTTTTTGGGTTTTTTTTAATATTTATTTATTTGGCTGCATCAGGTCTTAGATGCGACATGTGGGATCTAATTCCCTGACCAGAGATCGAACCCAGGCCTCCTGCATTGGGAGCTCAGAGTCTTAGCCACTGGACCATCGGGGAAATCCCTAGCTATTATTATTAAAGGCAAATAGTGGAATTTTATTAGGGAAGCATCTAGTAACATGCATGTGTGTGTGTGTTAAGTCACTTCAGTTGTGTCCGACTCTTTGCAACCCTAGGATTATAGCCCGCCAGGCTCCTCTATCCATGGGATTCTCCAGGCACAGGATAATTATGGTATTCTCCAGAATACCGGAGTGGTTGCCATGCCTTCCTCTAGGGGATCTTCCCAACCCAGGGGTCAAACCCGTCCCTCTTCTGTCTCCTGCATTGGCAGGCGGGTTCTTTACCACTAGTGCTACCTGGGAAGCCAGTAGCACACACAGAATGACAAATTAGTATAGCAATTGTAGTCCTAAGAACACCAAAAAAAAAAAGTAACAGGAAAGAAAAATAAATACTTATATACCTACATGAAAGCCAAGCCAGGCATACCATGGAAAAGAAATTTGGGCTCCCTTTTCTTCCATTAAAAAAAAAAAAAAAAAAATTCAGGTCAATAACCTAGCAGGAAAAATTTGCTTCTAAAGCAGAAGTACAGTTACTTCTTCTTTTTTCCAATATATTATAAAACAAAGATATGAAGTAGTGAGATATTATAATTGGTACCTAGGTGACAGAATTAAATCACTCTAGTCACGGAATCTTATACTATAGCTGTCATATAAAATGTGACACACAGAACCTGGGACATTCTAGACCTCTTAAGTCAACATTATACAATCATTTAATAAAAATCATACTCTATAATGCAAATAGTAAATCATATAGTTCTTTCTGGTTAATGTAATAACATGTGGGAACAACTGCTATTATATACTAACTATATTTTTTCATACAACCAACCAATTAAGGTTCTAAATTTTTTAAGTTATATATTTAGCTAATACCACTAAATACTCTCCTATAGGTACTTCAATGTAGGATATCCTCTAAATAAAATTTTACAAAACAAATTTATCTATTAAGGTCCTAATAAGTACACAGGGAGGAACTGTTTGAGGACTTCCAAAGCTATGTTAGAAAAGCTTGCTGTTTCTACCCAAGTGTCTTGGTCTCTTACTGCCATGTAAAAATCCTACTATCCTGATACGGAGAAGATCATGTAAAATGGCTCTGAGAGGACAAGAGAGAGGGGCCCAGCTCAGCATCTCATTATCCCTCACAAAGCAACAGGTACATTAGTAAATCATCTTGGACTCACCAAATGACTAACTACCAATACCACTAAACAACCCCAGTCAGCCCTGAAGTTAACAAAATTAGCCAATCCTGCTGAATTCCTAACCCACAACATCATTAGACACTCTTAAAACAACTGTTCTTTTAAGCCTCCAAGTTTTAGGTTTGTTACACAGCAATAGCTACTGCAGCCTTCACAAAATCTTATGGCTAAAAAAGTTGGGGTAAGTTATGTATATATAAGACATGCACTGACTTCACAGAAATGCTAAAGCAGAATATCATAAAAACACACTGATATTTTAAAATCTAAGATGAAGGGCTAGAATATAAAGATGCTTAGCAGTATACAATGTTAAAGCTATAAAGAGAATCAAACATCTAGAAATTATCTCCTGCTTCAGTATCTGTGACACTGCATAGTTCAGTTTTCCTACAGAGCTCCATGAACATTCTACTTCATATAATGCTCTACCTAGAGCTTCTTTCTCTCTTTATTGAAATCCTACCACTTTTGCCTTTCCAAGTTTCTCTCAAACATCCCTTCCTCCCTCCTGCATCTTCTCTCTTTCTTAATATCTACCTGCCCGCACTCCCACTAGCAACCATCATTACTTTTCATATGTCTTGTGGTATTTAACTTACTGTACTAAATACTATAATTACTTTTTCTAGTACTGTGATAGAGAGTTTAAGCTACTTGAAGGCAGAGAGTACACATTACTGATTTAGTCATTTTTCTTAACACCTGCCATAGCATATAAATACTAAAAATGTTTAAGCTGAAGAGTTATAATCTGCTACTAGAGATCTCAGATTTTAAAGACAAACACAATGCTTGATGTACCACAAAGAAATCATTCTGAACATTACAAAGTAGTCTTACTGTAATTCAATCTGTTCCTAATTATAAATAGTTCATAACCTTTCACTGCTACAAAATTATACATCCAGTTATCAAGTACATGTAGAAAAATCAATTTTTCTATATATACCAGTAATAATCTGGAAAAAACTCCCCCAAATAAAGCAAAATACAAGAAAATTCATAGACTGTATTAACTATCAATAAATTTTAGAGACAGAAAAGAATATAATAGGTAAAAATACACATACAGCTTTAAAAAAAAAAAATATTTGGCTGCTCTGGGTCTTAGTTACAACAGCATGTGGCATCTATCTAGTTCCCTGAGTAGGGACTGAACCCGAGACCCCTGCATTGGGAGTGCAGACTCTCAGCCACTGGACCACCAGGGAAGTCCCCACATGTAGCTTTTAAGTATAAAGGTAGTTCTGTAATAATTACAATTTGCCCTTATTTGATCAATATATTTGATTAAAATCTCTATGAGATTAGGGTGGGAGGGAGAAGGATTCTTAACAAAATAATTCTCTAGTTAATCAAAAAGGAAAAATAAGATTTAAGGAACCTTGATCCAAACCTCACATACAAAAATTGTTCGATTGCATCACACACCCAAATGTAAAACCTAAAATTATAAAGTATCTAAAAGAAACACAAGAGAAAAACCTGGATGACCTTGGGTTTGGCAAAGCTCCCTTAGTTAAGACACAAAAAGCACAAAACATGAAAGAAATAAATTATAAAGTGAACCTCATCAAAATCATAATGTTTTGCTGTGAAAAAGTGTAAAGGACAATATTAAGAGAATGAAAAGCCACAGAACTGGAGAGTACATTTGCAAAAATACATCTCTCATACGGAACTTGTTTACAGAATATGTAGGAAACTTTCACAATTTAATAAGAGAACACCCAATAACAGGCAATTTGAATAGACAAGTGCACCAAAAAATAGGGATGCAAAATAAGCACATGAAAAGATGTTCAACATCACTAGTCATCAGGAATTGCAAATTAAAACCACAATGAAATACTACTACATGTCCACTAGGATGACTAAAATTTAGTAAACTGACAATATCAAAGGGCTGTGGAAACGAAAAATGGTACAACCACTTTACAAAAGTCTGACAGTTCCTCATGAGGTTAAACACACACAGCCATGCGTGTGTATGCTCAGTCATCTCTGACTCTGAGACCCTATGGACGGCAGCCCACCAGGCTCTTGTGTCTATGGGATTTCCCAGGCAAGAATCCTGGAGTGGGTTGCCATTTCCTTTTCTAGGGGATTTTCCTGACCAAGGGATCCAACTTATGTCTCTTGTTTCCTGCATTCACAGGTGGATTCTTCACCACTGCACCACCTGGGAAGCCTGCACTTAGCCATACAAACCAGAAATTCTACTTCTAGGTATTTACTGAAGAGAAATGAAAACATATATCCATTCCAAGATTTGTATGTGAATGTTTATAGCAGGCTTATTCAATCAAAAACCAGGAACAATCCAAATGTCCATCAACTGGCAAATGGAAAAACAGTGCGGTGTATCCATTCAATGGACTACTAGAAACAGAAAAGATTGAACTAATTAATGAAACACCTCAAAAGCAATATCCTAAGTGAAAAAAGCCAAATATGAAAATATTAGATAGTTCAATTTAAATGACATTCTGGAAAAGGCAAAACCATTGGAACATAAAACAGATCAGTCCCAGGCTGGAAGAAGTGTGAAAGCACTGAGTGTCAACTGAGCTTTTTTTCTTAACTGAAGTGGAGTTGCTCTACAATGTTGTGTCAATTTTGCTGTACAGCAAAGAGACTCAATTTTATATATATGTATATGTGTATATATTTTCATATTCTTTCTCATTATGGTTTAATCACAGAACACTGAATATAGTTCCCTGTGCTATACAGTAGGACCTTATTTATCCATCCTATATACAACATTTTGTTTCTGCTATTCCCAAACTCATCCCTTCCCCTTGGCAACCACAAGTCTGTTTTCTATGCCTATAAGTCTATTTCTCTTTTGTAGATATTCATTTGGGTTATATGTTAGATTCCACATATAAGTGATATCATATGCTATCTGTCTTTCAGATTTACTTCACTTAGTATAATCTTTAGGTCCATCCATGTTGCAGCAAATGGCATTATTTCATTCTTTTTAATGGCTGAGTAATAGTTCATTGTATTTACATACCATATCTTCTTTATTTAATCATCTGCGGATGGACACTTAGGTTGTTTCCAATCCTTAGCTATTGTAAATAGTGCTTCTATGAACATAAGGGTGCATGTTTCTTTTCTAACTACAATTTTTGTCATAATACAGTAATTGTGATAACTCAAGATTAGTCAAACATTAAATTAGTATTATCCACACTTCATTTTCTTTCTATTTCTCATGCCACTAATACCTGCCTCTTGTGCTCACTTGACAATCTGCCCATTGTTGGTGAGCTGCTTGTCAACTTCTCATCTCATTGTCACTTTTCTGCTGTTTTCACATTTCAAATAACCTGCCAAAACATTCCTACAATCAGATATCTCTCCATAGCAGGCAAAAACCACTGAAATGTAGTGCAACTCATTCATTTCCCGAATTACAGAGTACCCAGAGGTTGAAGGCCTGACCTAAAACAAGATAATCACAGCCCCAGATTTCAGAGAGCTTACACTCCAGTGTAGAAGACAATTAACCAAGTAGGAAACTGAAAACACAACCCTCAAAATAGGAAAAAAAATATTTTCAAATGAAGTAACTGACAAGGGATTAACCTCCAAAACATACAAACATCCCACGCAGCTCAGTATCACAAAAAGAAACAATCCAATCAAAAAAGTGGATGAAAGATCTAAACCGACATTTCTCCAGAGAAGACATAGAGATGATTAAAAAGCGTAAGAAAAGATGCTCAACGTCACTATTATAGAAATGTAAATTAAAACTGCAATGAAGTATTAATATTACCTCACATTGGTCAGAATGTCCATCATCAAAAAATCTAAAAACAATAAATACTGGAAAGGGTCTGGAGAAAAGGGAACCCGCCTACACTCTTGGTGGGAATGTACAGAGATACAAGCAGTAAGGAGAACAGTATGGAGGTTCTTCAGAAAGCTAAAAACAGGGCTACCACAAGATCCAGCAACCTAATCCTGGACATATACTGGGAGAAAACCATAATTTGCAAATTGGAAAAGATGAAAGCACCCCAATGTTCATAGTAGCCAGGACATGGAAGCAACATTTAAATGAGGAATGGATAAAGAAGACATGGTACATATATACAATGGAATATTACTCATCCATTAAAAAACAATGAAAGAATGCCATTTGCAGCATCATGGATAGATCTACAGATTATCATAGTGAGTAAAGTCAGAGAAAAACAAATGTCATATGATATCGATTAATGTAGAATCTAAAGGCTACAAAGGAACTTACATACAAAAGAGAAACAAACAAAACGTGTCGTGACTTAGTAGTGTCCAACTCTTTGTGACTCCATGAACTGTAGCCTAGGAGACCCCTCCATCCATGGATTTTCCAGGCAAGAGTACTGGAGTGGGTTGCCATTTTTTTCTCCAGGGCATCTTCCCGACCCAGGGATCGAACACGGGTCTCCTGCATTGCAGGCAACGCTTTACCCTCTAAGCCACCAAGGAAGCCAGAGATACAATTACAGAAAATAAACTTATGCTTCAGTTCAGTTCAGTCGCTCAGTCATGTCCGACTCTTTGCAACCCCATGAACTGCAGTACGCCAGGCCTCTATGCCCATCACCAACTCCCAGAGTCTACTCAAACCCATGTCCAACAAGTCAGTGATGCCGTCCAACCATCTCATCCTCTGCTGTCCCCTTCTCCTCCTGCCCCCAATCTTATCCAGCATTAGGGTCTTTTCCAATGAATCAACTCTTCGCATGAGGTGGCCAAAGTATTGGAGTTATAGTTTCAACATCAGTCCTTCCAATGAACACCCAGGATTGATCTCCTTTAGGATGGATTGATTGGATCTCCTTGCAGTCCAAGGGACTCTCAGGAGTCTTCTCCAACACCACAGTTCAAAACATCAATTCTGCGGCACTCAGCTTTCTTCACCATCCAACTATCACATCCATGTATGACCACTGGAAAAACCATAGCCTTGACTAGACGGACTTTTGTTGGCAAAGTAATGTCTCTGCTTTTGAATATGCTATCTAGGTTGGCCACCACCTTCCTTCCAAGGAGTAAGCGTCTTTTAATTTCACAGCTGCAATCACCATCAGCAGTGATTTTGGAGCCCCAAAAAATAAAGTCTCACACTGTTTCCAGTGTTTCACCATCTATTTCCCATGAAGTGATGGGACCAGATGCCATGATCTTAGTTTTCTGAATATTGAGCTTTAAGCCAACTTCTTCACTCTCCTCTTTCACTTTTACCAAGAAGCTCTTTAGTTCTTCTTCACTTTCTGCCATAAGGGTGGTGTCATCTGCATATCTGAAGTTATTGATATTTCTCCCGGCAATCTTGATTCCAGCTTGTGCTTCTTCCAGCCCAGCGTTTCTCATGATGTACTCTGCATATAAGTTAAATAAGCAGGGCGACAATATACAGCCTTGACAAACTTCTTTTCCTATTTGGAACCAGTCTGTTGTTCCATGTCCAGTTCTAACTGTTGCTTCCTGACCTGCATACAGGTTTCTCAAGAGACAGGTCAGATGGTCTGGTATTCCCATCTCTTTCAGAATTTTCCAATTTATTGTGATCCACACAGTCAAAGGCTTTGGCATAGTCAATAAAGCAGAAATAGATGTTTTTCTGGAACTCTCTTGCTTTTTCCATGATCCAGCGGATGTTGGCAATTTAATCTCTGGCTCCTCTGCCTTTTCTAAAACCAGCTTGAACATCTAGAAGTTCACCGATCACGTACTGCTGAAGCCTAGCTTGGAGAATTTTGAGCATTACTTTACTAGTGTGTGAGATGAGTGCAATTGTGTGGTAGTTTGAGCATTCTTTGGCATTGCCTTTCTTTGGGATTGGAACGAAAACTGACCTTTTCCAGTCCTGTGACCACTGCTGAGTTTTCCAGATTTGCTGGCATATCGAGTGCAGCACTGTCACAGCATCATCTTTCGGGATTTGAAAGAGCTCAACTGGAATTCCATCACCTCCACTAGCTTTGTTCGTAGTGATGCTTTCTAAGGCCCACTCTACTTCACATTCCAGGATGTCTGGCTCTAGGTGAGTGATCACACCATCATGGTTATCTGGGTTGTTAAGATCTTTTTTGTACAGTTCTTCTGTGTATTCTTGCCACCTCTTCTTAATATCTTCTGCTTCTGTTAGGTCCATACCATTTCTGTCCTTTATCAAGCCTGTCTTTGTATGAAATGTTACTTTGGTATCTCTAATTTTCTTGAAGAGATCTCTAGTCTTTCCCAATCTGTTGTTTTCCTCTATTTCTTTGCCTTGACCGCTGAGGAAGGCTTTCTTATCTCTCCTTGCTGTTCTTTGGAACTCTGCATTCAGATGGGAATATCTTTCCTTTTCTCCTTTGCTTTTCCCTTCTCTTCTCTACCCAGCTATCTGTAAGGCCTCCTCAGACAGCCATGTTGCTTTTTTACATTTCATTTCCATGGGGATTGTCTTGATCCCTGTCTCCTGTACAATGTCACAAACCTCTGTCCATAGTTCATCAGGCACTCTGTCTATCAGATCTAGTCCCTTATATCTATTTGTCACTTCTACTGTATACTCATAAGGGATTTGATCTAGGTCATACCTGAATGGACTAGTGGTTTTCCATACTTTCTTCAACTTAAGTCTGAATTTGGCAATAAGCAGTTCATGATCCGAGCCACAGTCTGCTCCGGTCTTGTTTTTGCTGACTGTATAAGAGCTTCTCCATCTTTGGCTGCAAAGAATATAATCATTCTGATTTCGGTGTTGACCATCTGGTGATGTCCATGTGTAGAGTCTTCTCTTGTGTTGTTGCAAGAGGGTGTTTGCTATGACCAGTGCGTTCTCTTGGCAAAACTCTATTAGCCTTTTCCCTGCTTCATTCTGTACTCCAAGGCCAAATTTGCCTGTTACGCTAGGTGTTTCTTACCTTCCTACTTTTGCATTCCAGTGCCCTATAATAAAAAGGACATCTTTTGGGGGTGTTAGTTCTAGAAGGTCTTGTAGGTCTTCACAGAACCGTTCAACTTCATCTTCTTCAGCGTTACTGGTCGGGGCATAGACTTGGATTACTGTGATATTGAATGGTTTGCCTTGGAAACGAACAGAGATCATTCTATCGTTTTTGAGATTGCATCCAAGTACTGCCTTTCGGACTCTTTTGTTGACCATGATGGCTATTCCATTTCTTCTAAAGGATTCTTGCCTACAGTAGTAGATATAATGGTCATCTGAGTTAAATTCACCCATCCCAGTCCATCTTAGTTCGCTGATTCCTAGAATGTCGATGTTCACTCTTGCCATCTCCTGTTTGACCACTTCCTATTTGCCTTGATTCATGGACCTAACATTCCAGGTTCCTATGCAATATTGCTCTTTACAGCATCGGACTTTGCATCTATCACCAGTCACCTCCACAGCTGGATATCCTTTTTGCTTTGGCTCCATCCCATCATTCTTTCTGGAGTTATTTCTCCACCCATCTCCAGTAGCATACTGGGCACTTACTGACCTGGGGAGTTCCTCTTTCAGTGTCCTATCTTTTTGCCTTTTCATACTGTTCATGGGGTTCTCAAGGCAAGAATGCTGAAGTGGTTTGCCATGCCCTTCTCCAGTGGACCTGTCAGACCTCTCCACCATGACTCATCCATCTTGGGTGGCCCCACATGGCATGGCTTACTTTCATTGAGATAGACAAGGCTGTGGTCCGTGTGATCAGATTAGCTAGTTTTCTGTAATTTTAGTTTCAGTGTGTCTGCCCTCTAATGCCCTCTTGCAACACCTACCGTCTTACTTGGATTTCTCTTACCTTGGACGTGGGGTATTTCTTCACGGCTGCTCCAACAAAGTGCAGCCATTTCTCCTTTCCTTGGACAAGGGGTATCTACTCACGACGGCCCCTCCTGACCTTGAATGTGGAGTAACTGCTCTTGGCCCTCCTGTGTCTACGCAGCCGCTGCTCCTTGGGCCTGGGGTAACTCCTCTCGCCGCCACCCCCAGCCCCCGGCCCCCGGCCCAGCCTAGCTCCTCTCGCCAGTGACCCTGGCCCCCGGCCCGGCCTAGCTCCTCTCAGCCATGCTTCTGCACGGAGCCATCGCAGCCGCCTCACTTCTGCGCAGAGCCAGGAGGTAAGTGGGGTAGGGGGAGGGATAAATTGGAAAACGGACTGACACACACACACTACTATATGTAAAATAGATAACTAATGAGGACTTCTGCATAGCACTGGGAACTCTATTCAATACTTCTCTTAATGGTCTATATGGGAAAAAAATCTAAAAAAGTGGATATACGTAAAACAGGTCACTCTCTATACACCTGAAATTAACACCAAACTGTAAGCCAACTATACTCCAATAAAAATTAAAAAAAAAGAAAAATGAAGAAACTCAGGACAGGATGCAAAGAGACATGAGAAGAGACAGCAAGGAAACCTAACGTAGTTTAGAGTAGCAAAGGCATCTCTTTCAAGTTGAGTCTGAAAAGATGAGTAAGTTCAATGGAGTAGAAGTGTGGAACTAGAGATGGAAGGATAATGGATGGAGAAAGTTCTAGGCAGCAAGGAGCACAGAGCAGAAGCTAGTCAAATGAGGATATAAATTATCCATAACCTTAGAAAACATTTTTAAGAATTTGAACATTATCTTATAAACAAGAAAGTGACATGATCAAACACGCATTTAGCTCCCTAGTTATCACTCAGGCTGTAGAATGCAGAATGAATTCAAAGATCATAGATGTGAAGTAGAGAACCCAATGAGGAAAGAGTTGTACAATAATTTAGGTTAGAGCTAATTAGGCTTGAGATTAATTTTCCTTCAACTAATACTAATAGAAAGTAAGGAGTAAAAGTAGATAGGTGTGAAAGAGTGGCTAGAAGGGAAAAGACTTATCTTCAAGTCTGATAAAGGAGAAGCGTAGAATCAAGTTTTCAAACTTGAGCACTAAGATAAGGTGCATACACAGAAACACAAATGTGAGGAAGGAAAACAACTGAGGTGTGAACATATTACTCTTACAGTTCTATGGAATATCTAATAGTGGTTATGTTAAGGAGATAACTGAATACACAGATCTAAAACTCTGGACTAAGCTAAAATTTGAGGAGTGCCAACCAGAGACATTAGAAAACTAACAGGGTCATTAACAAAGCCAGAGAGGTTACTGTAAAAGGGTTTTACATTAAGTAAAAAAGATAACTGTAAAAACTAAAGCAAACGTTCAAACAGCTACAGCAGACATAAGGGATATGGGAGGGGAGGCTAAAGGGGGAAGGACAAATGGAATGCAAACTGTTAAACTGAGGAATAGAGTAAAAGTGAAGGGACCATGTCTAATCTTGGGGTCTTCAGAGGCCTTTTCAAAACTGAACAGCTGATTACTTGAGATCTAATGATCTTAGATTATTTGCAACTCACAGAAAAAGCCCTCCACGTACATATACAAAAGCAAACACATGCTAATTGGACAGAATCTCCAATCCACATAACAACATTTTTAAACCTTATTCATGGACTCACAGCTAATTTGAGATACTTACTTAACTTATATGCAGAGTATATCATGAGAAACACTGGGCTGGAGGAAGCACAAGCTGGACTCAAGATTGCAGGGAGAAATATCAATAACCTCAGATATGCAGATGACACCACCCTTATGGCAGAAAGTGAAGAACTAAAGAGCCTCTTGATGAAACTGAAAGAGGAGAGTGAAAAAGTTGGCTTAAAGCTCAACATTCAGAAAACTAAGATCATGGCATCTGGTCCCATCACTTCATGGGAAATAGATGGGGAAACAGTGGAAACAGTGGCTGACTTTATTTTTCTGGTCTCCCAAATCACTGCAGATGGTGATTGCAGCCATGAAATTAAAAGACGCTTACTCCTTGGAAGGAAAGTTATGACCAACCTAGACAGCATATTAATAAGCAGAGACATTACTTTGCCAAAAAAGGTCCGTCTAGTCAAGGCTCTGGCTTTTCCAGTAGTCATGTATGGATGTGAGAGTTGGACTCTAAAGAAAGCTGAGTGCCGAAGAATTGATTCTTTTGAACTGTGGTGTTGGAGAAGACTCTTGAGAGTCTTGGACTGCAAGCAGATCCAACCAGTCCATCCTAAAGGAGATCAGAAGTGAGTATTCATTGGAAGGACTGATGTTGAAGCTGAAACTCCAGTACTTTTTCCACCTGATGCAAAGAGCTGACTCATTTGAAAAGACTGATGCTGGGAAAGATGGATTTACAGTATTTACCATGGCACACAAAGTACCCAAAGTAAATAAAAATAGCCAGTTAAATTTTTAACCTAAATATAATAGTAGCAAATTACTCTGAATTTTACACCCCCAAAACTAATTTATTTTTTATTTAGAAATAGTTTGGCATCATTTTAACCCCCAATGAAATGGCTAAGAAATAGAGGAAAACAACAGAACAATAAAGACTAGAGATCTCAAGAAAATTAGACATACCAAGGGAATTTTTCATGCAAAGATGGGCACAATAAAGGACAGAAATGGTATGGACCTGACAGAAGCAGAAGACATTAAGAAGAGGTGGCAAGAATACACAGAAGAACTGTACAAAAAAGATCTTCAGGACCCAGATAATCACGATGGTGTGATCACTCACCTAGAGCCAGACATCCTGGAATGTGAAGTCAAGTGGGCCTTAGAAACCATCACTACGAACAAAGCTAGCGGAGGTGATGGAATTCCAGCTGAGCTATCTCAAATCCTAAAAGATGATGCTGTGAAAATGCTGCACTCAATATGTAGGCAAATTTGGAAAACTCAGCTGTGGCCACAGGACTGGAAAAGGTTAGTTTTCATTCCAATCCCGAAGAAAGGCAATGCCAAAGAATGCTCAAACTACCGCACAATTGCACTCATCTCACACGCTAGTAAAGTAATGCTCAAAATTCTCCAAGTCAGGCTTCAGCAATACGTGAGCTATGAACTTTCAGACGTTCAAGCTGGTTTTAGAAAAGGCTGAGGAACCAGAGATCAAATTGCCAACAACCAATAGAACACTGAAAAAGCAAGAGAGTTCCAGAAAAACATCTATTTCTGCTTTATTGACTATGCCAAAGCCTTTGACTGTGTGGATCACAATAAACTGTGGAAAATCTGAAAGAGATGGGAATACCAGACCACCTGACCTGCCCCTTGAGAAACCTGTATGCAGGTCAGGAAGCAAGTTACAACTGGACATGGACAACAGACTGGTTCCAAATAGGAAAAGGAGTACGTCAATGCTGTATATTGTCACGCTGCTTATTTAACTTATATGCAGAGTACATCATGAGAAATGCTGGGCTGGATGAAGCACAAGCTGGAATCAAATTGCCAGGAGAAATATCAATAACCTCAGATATGCAGATGACACCACACTTATGGCAGAAAGTGAAGAACTCAAGAGCCTCTTGATGAAAGTGAAGGGGAGAGTGAAAAAGCTGGCTTAAAGCTCAACATTCAGAAAACTAAGATCATGGCATCCGGTCCCATCACTTCATGGCAGACAGATGGGCAAACAGTGGAAATAGCGGCTGACTTTTATTTTTCTGGGCTCCCAAATCACTGCAGATGGTGATTGCAGCCATGAAATTAAAAGACACTTACTCCTTGGAAGGAAAGTTATGACCAATCTAGACAGCACATTAAAAAGCAGAGACACTGCTTTGCCAAAAAAGGTCCGTCTAGTCAAGGCTACGGTTTTTCCAGTAGTCATGTATGGATGTGAGAGTTGGACTATAAAGAAAGCTGAGTGCCGACGAATTGATGCTTTTGAACTGTGTTGTTGGGGAAGACTCTTGAGAGTCCCTTGGACTGCAAGGAGATCCAACCAGTCCATCCTAAAGGAGATCAGTCCTGGGTGTTCATTGGAAGGACTGATGTTTAAGCTGAAACTCCAATACTTTGGCCACCTGATACGAAGAGCTGACTCACTGGAAAAGACCCTGATGCTGGGAAAGATTGAGGGGCAAGAGGAGAAGGGGATGACAGAGGATGAGATGGTTGGATGGCATCACCGACTCAATGGACATGAGTTTGGGTAAACTCTGGGCGTTGGTGATAGACAGGGAGGCCTGGCGTGGTGCTGTTCATGTGGTTGCAAAGAGTCGGACACAGCTGAGCCACTGAACTTAACTGAAATGGCTAATTCAAGCAGCGATCATGAAGTAATACTAAAGTCATTAGGTAAAAGACAGTCGGCAAAGTAGATATTCGCAAAGTTTCATCCCACAGATTATAAACTAAATACAAGGTGAAATATAAACTATTAAAATGGTGACACTGGTCATCTCAACCAAGTGATCAAATGTAACATGATTACTTACAGCATAACCTGAATATCGCAGGCCTCCTGATGGGCTATAATATGAAGCAAATCCGTGAAATACTTACCAAATCTATTTAATCTGAAATCAATCATGCCTTTAAACCTAAATTTCAGTTCATAAGAAATACAAAGGAACAAATTCAATACTACCACAATAAAGCAACTGTTTAAAAATCATAAAAATACAAAATTCTATAAGATTACAAATATCTTACACTGGTATTTTCAAAAAGTCAACTTATCATATTAAAAATGTAACCAGAATAATTTCAGATTAAAAAAAACAGAAAATGTTGTTTCAGTTCAATGAGGGGTTTGAGAGAAATTGGAAGACTTTGTATAAGGACTGGCTACATTAAGTTTCTTAAGTGTTCTATTATTATGGTTATGTAGTTAATTATAGGACATGACCGCTGGAATATTTAAGCATGAAGTGTCATGATGTCTATAATTCAGTTTCAAATGATTCAGTGAAAATACATGATAAAATATTAACATAGGAGGAACGCAGTAACGAAAATCTACACAAGATCATCATGTGTTCTTTCAACTTCTCTGAATTCTAAATTTTTTCGTAATAAAAAGTTAGGGGAAAAATAATTTGTAAAAAATAAAGTGCATCTTTACTCTCTTCCTGTTATCAGAGTCTAAAAGGAAAAAAATCAAGTTAACTGAAGCACTGTGTAAAAAAGTAGGCTCAGATCTTAGCAGAGATAGGGTTGATCCAAATTCTTCACATATTAGTATGTAATTCTGAAAAAGATAAACAAATCTCCAAGTTTTAATGGAAAAATATTAAGCTAACACCATGGCACCGGACAAGCACTCAATAAAAGCCTTGTCTTTCTCCCACCAAACCCCTCATTTTTTTTTTCCTCCTAACTGACGTGAGTGAATGCACACTGACTTTGAAAATATCTGCTTCAATTAGCTGTTATGGGGGTTTGTCTGCTTGCTTAGATTATTTACTTTTCAGATACTAAAGAGTTAACCTTAAAAAAACAACAACAAAACAACAAAGCTAACCTAATTCCTGGGGACTGCTAGTGGGAATATAAAATGGTGCAACCACTATAGAAAATAGTTATGGGCAAACTATAAAATTAACAATAATAATAATAAAATTATTATAGGATTCAACAATTCTACTTCTGAGGTATACACCCAAAAGAATTGAAAGCAGAGATTCAATTGGGTATCTGTACACCCTGTTCATAGCATTATTCATTATAGCCAAAAAAATAGAAGAACTCAGGCATCTATCAAGGAATGAATGCATAAACAAAATGTGGTATATACATATAATGGAATATTACTCAGCCTTCAGAAAGGAAATTGACACATGCTGCAACATGGATGAACTCTGAAGACATTATGCTAAATCAAGTAAGAATGTCACAAAAGGACAAATACTTTGATTCCACTCATATGAGGCACTTAAGAGTCATCAAATTCAGACAGACAGAAAGTAGAATGGTAGTGGGCTAGGGCTGGGGTGAGCAGGGTGGAAGAAAAAGAGGAGTAATTCTTTAATGGGGACAGAGTTTCAGTTTGGGAAGAAGAAAAGAGTTCTGAAAATGGATGGTGCAGTGGTGGTTGCATAACAATTTGAACATACTTAATGCCAGTAAACTATACACTTAAGAATGACTAAAACTGTAAATTTCATGTTCTGTGTATTTTACTAGAATTTTAAAAATAAGTTTTGAAAAAGAATTAATCTAAAAAATACATAACCATATTTATTTCAGGAGATACTGAAATACTGTTTCTGATAGTTTGGGAGTGGAAGAAAACTGCAGTCTTTAAAGAATCTGTTCAGTCACTCAGTTCAGTTTAGTTCAGTCGCCCAGTCGTGTCTGACTCTTTGTAGCCCCAGGGACTGTAACCCGCCAGGCTCCTCTGCCTATGGAATTTTCCAGGCAAGAATACTGGAGTGGCATGCCATTTCCTACTCTAGGGGATCTTCCTGACCCAGAGATTCAATCCACATCTCTTATGACTCCTGCATTGGCAGGCAAATTCTTTACCACTAGTGCCACCTGGGAAGCCCCTCTTTAAAGTACCAATATATATCCTGAATTGTTGAAATTTTATAAGCATTATTCTATAATGAAAAAGAAATTCAATGCTAATTATCTGGGGGTCAATGATATATATTCAGCATATGCTTTAAAATACTTGAGCAAAAAACAAGTAGAGGAGAAGAAACAAAAACACGAATTGTAAAATGTTGATAATTGTTGAAAACAGGATAATGGACAGACCCAAAAGTCATTATATGGCTCTGGTTTCCTTAGTATTAAATTTTTTCATGATAAAAAGTTAAATATTTTCAACCTACAATTCAAAAAAAAAATAATATGTATAAAGTTTAATGTATTCAGAAATAATAATGTTTAAAGAGATAAAAAATTAGTTTAGTTGGTAAGAATATACTTTTAATTCTCCTTTTAATCACACACACATAAAAATTTTACGTAAGCCACAATGATTTCATCAGAATTCTTCTTACTCTAGTTCAGTGGCTCAGTCGTGTCCAACTCTTTGCAACCCCATAGACTGCAGCATGCCAGGCTTCCCTGTCCATCACCAACTCCCAGAGCTTACTCAAACTCATGTCCATTGAATCAGTGATGCCATCCAACCATCTCATCCTCAGTCGTCCCCTTCTCCTCCTGCCTTCACTCATCCCCTTCTCCACCTGCCTTCAATCTTTCCCAGCATCAGGGTCTTTTCCAACAAGTCAGCTCTACACATCAGGTGGCCAAAGTATTGGAGTTTCAGCTGCAACATCAGTCCTTTCAATAAATATTCAGACTGATTTTCTTTAGGATGGACAGGTTGGATCTCCTTGCTGTCCAAGGGACTCTCAAGAGTCTTCTCCAACACCACAGTTCAAAAGCATCAATTCTTCTGTGCTCAGCTTTCTTTACAGTCCAACTCTCACATCCATACATGAGTACTGGAAAAACCATAGCTTTGACTAGATAGACCTTTGTTGGCAAAGTAATGTCTCTGCTTTTTAATATGCTGTCTAGGTTAGTCATAGCTTTTCTTCCAAGGAGTAAGTGTCTTTAATTTCATAGCTGTAGTCACAATCTGCAGTGATTTTGGAGCCCAAAAAAATAAAGTCAGCTACAGTTTCCATTGTTTCTCCATCTATTTACCATGAAGTGATGGGACCGGATGCCATGATCTTAGTTTTCTGAATGTTGAGTTTTAAGCCAGCTTTTTCACTCTCCTCTTTCACTTTTATGGAGAGACTCTTGAGTTCTTCTTCGCTCTCGGCCATAAGGGCAGTGTTATCTGCATATCTGAGGTTATTGATATTTCTCCCAGGAATCTTGATTTACTCTAAAACCAAGTACTCTTTTTTCAATATCCTATTTATATAGTTTATCTATAATTTTAAATTTTTAATTCATTTGATGATGGTGAAAAATGAATGAGTTACTGTTATGTAAGCCTCTGAAATACAAACTTCTCTGAACAAGTTAGTATGGCTCATACTAATACCAAAAATTCTCAGAAACCTGGATACCAATGGGAAAACTATACAGGTTATACCTACCCATGAATTAAGTGAAACTAAATGTCTCCAATGTCTTCTATAGGAAAGAAGAGTTAGAGACTAACATCCCTATAAATGCCTTCAACATGCCAGGTTCATGTAATTTCATGCTGTGAAAAGGGATACCTATAATAACAGATGAGTATGAGCTTAAAAAGATTAAGCAATTTCACCAGTGTCCCACAAATAGGCACAAATCAAAATAAGGCTAAAATTTAAGATCTCTTCTTGAAAAACAGACCCTTAACAATAAGGAGAAGGGGAAAAAAAAATTTTTAACATAAATTCCATTTTTAATATAACTATGTGAAATTCTAATTGTAACCTGGAATACAACTTATAAAGGCAGACAGCTGATGGTGGAATAGGAAACGATCTGGCATAATGAAAGAAGGTTAATATAAATCCCTATAGAAAGAAATAATCAGAAACAACTCTGTTTACTCCGCAGTACCTCAGAAAGGCTTAGAAATTTGAGGTGCTGGGAGAGGCAAGATGACAGAATCACACTGCTTCACCCTCCCCAGCTCTCCACACGCGCCCCCCACACACACACACTCCTAAGGGAATGAGAGGTATTCCACAAAACTGAATCAGAGCGTGCCTCCAGTCTCAGGGATGGCACACAGAGAAAAAGGGAGAAATGACATGTTGGTATGAGAACAAGGAGACAAACTGAAAATTTATAAATCAGTGAGATTTGTAGCTTTCTTCTCATACTCAGCACTAGAACCCTGACATCAAAACTCATTACTTCTGCCAATCCTCTCCTCTCTCCATTATTTCGTTCATACAGATGAACAGAAAAATGAAGGAAGAAACGGAAAGCCTTCTTACTCACCACCTAGAGGAAAACAAACAAACAAACAAAAGATAAAAAACAAGGGAGTTCATTAGTCACTAAGCTATGAGAGAGAGGGCTTCCCAGGTGGCTCAACAGTAAAGAATCCACCTGCGAATCCTAAAGACACAGGTTCAATCTTTGGATCGGGAAGAATCCCTGCAGGAGCAAACAGCGACTCACTCCAGTATTCTTGCCTTGAAAATCCCATGGACAGAGAAGCCTGGGGGGTTATACAGTCTATGAGTTGCAAAGAGTCAGACAGGACTTAGTGACTGGGCACTCACGCATGCTCATGCATGCCCAGTGAGCTTTCAATCAGCTTTGTAACATTCTCTTGCTTATAAAGGAACTGCTAAGGATCATACAGATCTGAAGAAAGCTTTCAACAAAAAGAAAGAGACCAAAACAAATAGAAAAAAAGTTAGAGGAAGCAGATACAATGCAAGGCATGGAAGAACATGCCAAAGAAACTATAATTAATATCCTTGAAGACATAATAGAAGATGCTGTACCCGTGAAAAAGAAATAAAATGCTATAATACGGAAACAAAGAAGAATTCATAAAACATTTTTTTAAAAAGACATCCGAAATTTTAAAACTTGGTGAAAGGACTGAAATCTCCCAAATAGAACAGAAGACGGCTGTTTGGAGATCAAAGTTCTCAACATCAACACTAGAAGCCAGGCAATAAGGTAACACTTCCCAACTTTTAAGGGAAAATAATTTCCAATACAGAAATCTCTCAAAAGCCCAACAGTCGAATGTGAGGGTAGAAATAAACCCTCCCAAGCCAAAATGAAGGAATAAACCAAAAGGAAGGCATGGGATCCAGGAAAAAAGGACTCAACAAAAGTGAAACAAATTCCCAGAATGTCCCAAGATGACAGGTCTGAGGCAGGCTTAAACAGAGAACAAACCAGAATAAAGCGGGAAGAAAGACAGCTATAGAAGGGATGACTACAGGAATAAATGGAACTGCTAAGTTTATCTGACAGATTTGACCATGTGGAAAATTGTACTGAGAAGCATTTTATAGAGCTGCTAGAGGGCAGAGAGAGACAAAACTTAGCAAATGAAAAAACAAAGCAGGGAAAGCAAAAGGTTACACAATAAAGTAAAATCACAGTAAACTACTATCTCACCAGTGACAAATATTTGGTCAGAATGATGAATACTCTTAACCTGAATTTAATCTAAAATTGCAGAATAACAGTATTAGAAAGATGAAAAACAAGTATGAAAAATCTTTGAACATCTATCCCTTTAAAATCACTGATATTTATATATATCAAATTATTCAATTCTAAGGAAAGAAATTTAATTTTTATTAAATTCTGTAACTACACTTTCAAGGCAAAAAATTAGTGAAATGCCCTTGTTTTGCCTTGGGATCCTTTGCATGGTCATTCTAAGGAAGTAAGTTAATAAAGGCAAAGCAAAAATGCTAACAAAAATCAGAAAATTGATATAAGTTTTATTGGTTACTGGATTCAGTTAAGGCAGCTTACTCTCTAGTAATATGTCTGTTCTATTTTTTGCTGTAAGTTAAATGGTGGACACTAGCAAATATTCACTTTTATCTTCTACACTTACCAGTTAATAAATTATTCAGTCTTACAGGAAAATGGGCTGTGAACTCTTTAGTAGATTGATTACCTCTTTATACAGCAAAACTTGGTTATTCATAGTTTTAAAAATCTAAGATGTTTTCCACTTTTTCTTTTCATAAGAAAGAAATTTAACTTTTACTTGATGACTCAGGCTATCATTCAAGTCAGCTCCAGCACTATGACAAGATGGCCTCAGAGGTTTTAGGTGTGTAAGGCATCAGTCCTTATACTAAATGGGCCTAGACTGGTAAGTTTTTATAATCCTCCTGTCCATCACTTTTAACCTTCAGATATTCTGTCAACGGATCTGTCCTCAATCTGGACTGACCTTTTATAAGTGGCTTAAAAAAAAAAAAAAAATCATGCTTCTGACTCAAGTAACATTTACTAAATGCCCTACTTTTCACACACACACTTTCATTTAATCCAAATAACTTCTGCTGGAATGGCAGCCAATGTAAAAATGCAGCAGTTCTGACTGAAAACTTATAAAAATAATTCTACTAATAAATACAGGAGCTTAATTGTTTAATGGAGTTTGGGGGCTGGATCAGATTTTCATCATGAAATTTACCATCAAGACACTAAAAGCAATCCTCCTCACTGACTTGTAGCTTTTTTCTCTATAAAAATAGCATTTCCATCCAAGAAAGAGAAGAAAATTTTACCATAGTGTTACTACGTAGTCACTACTCAAAAAACCTATAAAATCATGGAAAAATATCTTAATGTAAAAGCTATCATTGCTTATATTCAGGCTTAGTAATGTAAGCTGTAGCCTTCAAACAGAGGATTCTAAATGCAATTTAAGATTAGAAAACTTTTTCTTTAACAGCCATTTCACTTTAAAAGTGATTTATGTGCTCCATTTTTTGAGTTTTTGTTAATGCTTATTGTTAAAGAATGCTTATTTATTTTCAGCCATTCCAATACACTGACAATGCTATATCCATATTCACTTACTCAAAGAACTTAGAAGTGCAATTACACTGGTTACACATCACAAGTAAGACTAATATTGAGTTGTAAATGCGGACTTCCAGGCACTTTCAACTTTTAAATGTAATTATTCAAACAAAATTGCTTTAAAACAAAAATCACCTAAAATTTCAAACTAAAAGTAGTATAAATCCCATCCTCAAAACCACTTTTCTAGAAACAACACTCTACAAAGCTGTGAGATCCTTTACCTTGTGCCAGAGTACCTGATGGCTATGCTTAGATATCAAAAATTTGCTACAGGCAGATCATCGAAGTAACACTGTTGTTACATACCTGTGTGCAGCATTTTTTTAAATTGCAAAAAAATACAGAGAATTTTTCATGATCTAAGGTACCATTAGATCAGTAATGCTAAAAGGGCTTGACATTTCATTTTTTTCCTAAAACATACTTTGACAACACCGTGTATCAATGTACATTTATAATAAAGATCATTATGTGCTTTCAGCTTTTGATCACATAAAAATCTAATTTTCAACCAGTCTCCACGTGTACTACTCTCAAAACACTGTGCATGAAATGGCTAAACAGGGCTATCTATTTTACAAATATACTTTCTGAAAATCATATACGCTTAGCCTACATTTTAAAAGAAGACCGTGTAGTCCTGTCTGCAAAGAGTGCTTAAGAATTTGCCTTTCTCACAAGAGTGTAAAGCAATTATCCTCCAATTAAAAATAAATTTAAAAAAATAAAGAGTAAAGAATTTGCCATTCTCTGATGCTAAAACATTCTGCAGCCAAGTATTTGGTCTGGCCAAAAAAAAGTCAATGTTCCTGATTTTATCATTTGCTGCAAGAAAGAGAAAAAAAAAAAAAGAATATGACTGAAAATTCTTTTTGAAGGGTGGTATTTCAAACAGTACCACTCAAAATACTTAAGGGAGAGGAGTGTGGAGGGAGGGTACCTTACGAAACAGCACACTCCGGGCCCTGCACACTACCTCATTTCCCTAATAGGGATGAAAAGCTCAGGCCTCTGGTAGCTTCCAGCTGACGCCAATGCTCTCCACACCCCTTTTCTTGATAGGATTTTCTGGCGTTGGAGCCAGTGTCACAAATATAAATTCGTGACCACGTCTAAACGGTCTAATAATCAAGCACATCTTTTACAAGACCAAACCTTTTCCGATTCCGTTCCCTCAAATCTCCCTCCACAGACAAACACAACCAGGCGGGTCCTCTAGATCGAATTCTACAAACCCTGCCGCGCATTAACTAGGAGGCAGAAACGATACAGAAAATGAGTTTCGGCCATTCCCCACTCGGCGACCGAAATTACAGGCTCCATTTCCTGTCCCCACGGGGACCGCAAAATCGCCTGCAGTGAACGGGAAGCCTCCTCCCGCTCCCGGCTGGCGCACGCGGCCCCCGCACTCCCCCAGCCCGCGCCCCGCGGGCGCGAGCTTGTGCCTGGGACCCCGGGCGCCCTCCCCTCCCCCCTGCCGGCTCCGGCACCCACCTCGCGGCAGCGGCTTCATCTCCCCGTTCTCCTCGCGGGAGGCCCCGCCAGCTTCGCCCGCCCCGCCGAGACCGTGCCTCCTCCTTTCCTTCTCTCGCTTCTCCTTGGGTCTGCGCTGCTTGGCGCTGGCCGAGGAGGCGGCGGCGGGCAGCAGGAGATGGTGAGGCTGAGCGTGTAGCAGCGTAGGAGGCACCAGGAGTTTGCGCGGCACCGGCTGAGAGGAGGAAGCAGAGACAGAGGAGGGGACGGCCGTGCCAGCGGAGAAGGAGAAATTGCTCCGAGCAGACGACGGGGAGGGGGCAGCGGACAGAGCGGCAAAGCTCCAAGACCCCGGGCTGCCATAGCTCTGAGGCGAAGGTGCGGCGGGAGACTGCAGCTGCCTGCTGTTGCCGCTGCTGGCTCCTTCTCCGTTCAGTCTACGCGGCGCCTTCTTCTCCTCAGTCCGGATCTTCTTGGCGGACAGAGGACCTGGCGGGTCCCGGGATGGGGCCTGCAGTTTGCCAAACGATTCTTTCTCCGAGACGGCGGCGGGGGCGCCTTGCATTAGGCTCGGCGGTTCCGCCATTTTGCGCTCCTGTTGTATTTACTCTCCTCGGCTCCCGGGCGCGGGGCAGGGGCGGGCTCTACTTGGGGGGCGGGGAAGGGGCGGAGCGGTCTGGCCCTCCATTGGGCAAGCCACGCTGAGGGATATCTCCAATAACCAATCAAAAGCGCGAATCTCTAGCCGAAGTTGTGTGGGGAATCGCCTAGCATACCCGTTTTGGAGGTCACAGGTCCTCCGGGCGTAGTTAGTGGCGGAGGAACCTGTGAGAGGAGGGTCTTCGAGTTGTCGCCCGCGTGAACTCGGGGGCCAAGAGTGAAGGTCTGAGAGGAACCTTCATTCCAAACCCCAGGTCAGTCCGAACCCAGGTCTCGCTCGTCTCTGCCTCGACGACTTTGTCTTGTACCACTTACCCCTCCTTTTCCCCTGGGGTCCTTTTGGTCCCTCCCCTCTCTCTTCCCCCTCAAAAAGCCGAATTTCGAAGATTCTCAGCCCTGAGGAGAAAATTTTGCCGGAAATTAAATCGTTCCTTCTATTAGGCCGTAGTCGGTTGATGGGAGGGGCTAAAGGTCGCTTGGTGTCTTGACAAGATGCGTTACTGTCTTGCTAAGATCATCTTTAATGCTTTGAGGGAAATAACTTCCTGCAAACCTAGAACTTGCGGATTACTATCCAGCTTGAAGATAAGACTCTCCTGGAGAAATTTCTTTTTTTAACTATTGTAACTCAGATACTCTTAAGAAAAATTCAATAGTGAAGCTGGAAAAATAACTGTTGGCCCTCCAGGAATAGGAAAGGGTCTCCAGATACAAGAAAGGGTCTCTTATATACATTAATATAGCATCTAGAAATTTACACCATTTATACCCATGCAAAAGTCTGGAAAATCTTATCTCTTGAAGGGTCCAGCTAAAGTGAACTATCATCTGAATATGTTACTTCTTGCACTGTACTGTTTTATACTGTTACACTCTCTTATCAGGCCTGACCCTAAATTTGTAGAGCCTAAGCAAGAGTAAAGTTACAGAGGCTGAAAGACCATGTGTCTAAATATTTAAGTTATGAATCGTCGAACTGTTATTAAATACATATTCTACTCTACTACCTTCACGAATCTCCATAAATAATAATCTGGAAGGCCAAGTTTACATTTAGAATTCTGACTTCTAGAGTCCTCAGACTGACCCTATTCTTTTCCCATTCCAAGCTTCTTCACCCACCTCACTCGGTGTGTTCAAGCCATGTCCACATCCCTAAACCCCCTGCAAATAGTGATGGGTAATCAGCTGCTCCATCTGCTCTCAAATCTAGCCACTCTGAAAGAGGTGTGCATGCTCCTGGCAGACACAGCCCCTTGACCTCATGGACTCCCTGCCCTTTGTAGCAGGAGGAGGATCCTTACCCAAGTCTAAGGGCAGTACTGTTACAAAACATGCTCAGTTATCTCTCTTCTGTCTTCTGGAATCAGCCATTCTCTCACAACTAGATCATTCCTAACAACATTGAACTAGGAGAGAATTCCAACTATTATCACAAAGTACTACTGGCTTAATCTCTACTAGCACTAAGTGTTAAGTGTTAGTTGCTCAGTCATGTCCAACTCTTTGTGACCCCATGGACCATAGCCCGCCAGGCTCCCCTATCCATGGAATTCTCCAAGCAAGAATACTGGAGTAGGTAGCCATTCCCTTCTCCAGGGTATCTTCCCGACCCAGGGATCGAACCCAGGTCTCCTGCATTGCAGGGATTCTTTACTGTCTGAGCCACCAGATCTCAGCAACTAGCACTGAAACCATCCATTTCTCTCCATGTCCAGTGTTGGTACCCTGTTTCAAGTACCACCCCTCTCACGATGATTGCACTAGCCTTTTATCTGGTCTTCTTCTTTTCTAATTTTCTCAAATCTTCTGGCCATTATACCCAGAGTACACTTTTCAAAACATAAATCTGATCGTGTCACTTTCCAGCTTCAGACCCGTGTATGGCTTCCATTGATCTTAAAATAAACAACAAAATCCTTAACTGACCTACAAAACCCATCATGATCTAGCCCCTTCCTCTTCTATTTCAAAGTAAATGGTCTTTAATTTCCAGAATGCAGCATACTATCTTTCAATTTAGGAATATTGCATATGTTTCCTCTGCATAGAATGCTTTTCTCTTTGCCTGATGCTTATGTGATGGTGTGGATAATGGATGTAATGGAGGCAGATATCATGAATACCTCCTATATTTCTAACCTGCATGACTTGACAGACAGTGGAACCATTCATTGAACTAGGAAACACTGAAAATATGACAAGTATGGGATGCTCTTTGATCTTGCACCTGATGAATATGAGGTACCTGTAAGACATCACAACCTTTGGATCTTAGCTCAAGCTACACTTCATTTACTTGGAGAAGCCTTCTCTCCCTGTCAGGACTAGATTACTAACTTGTTTGTTCCTTTTCTTCTCATCCCCATTTCTTGCTGCTTGTTGTTGTTTTTTACTCACATCTCTCCCATCTCTTTTCACTCCTCCTCTGTAATAGCAGTTCTATGAAAACATACTCCCCTTTATCCTATTTCTCCATCTTCTTGTCTGACACCTGGCTGTCATGTGTCAGACAAGAAGACACTCTCTATATATTTTTTTTTAATCTCTCCCATACTCTGCTTTATTTTTTTTTTAATTATTAAAGACTTTGATACATATTCATCCCCTTTACCCTGCAGCCATCATTTTAACTGAAGTCAATGTCCATGCTAATGAACCATGTACTATTCTTCTTGTCTCAGTGTTTCTCCTTGGACTTACATTTCCATTCTGTTTCAGCCACAAATTCCAGTGGACACACTTCTTGATCCTTTTCATCACTCTTCCATCTCTGAAATTCTGAACTGCAGTGTTTTAATATTCAGCTTTTTCACTCCTCTACAATATGCCCTTGCCTTGTAACCTCAGAGAACTCCCATCTCTACATCTTTCCTTTTCAATTAATTATGATTGTTAGATAAAATACAGGACACTCTAAAATTTTCAGATACTCAGCAAGCAGTTAATCCCCTGCCCCCGGTTAATTTTGAATTCAAATAAACAGTGAATAAATGTTTAGTATAAGTATGCATTATACAATATTTGGGATATGTTTATACTTGAAAAAGTATTCTTTGTTTATCTGAGATTCAAATCTAGCTGAATGTCCCTTTTTAGTTTGCAGTAAACCTGGCAACCCTACACAAATTCATCCTTTCTATACTTTCTTCTCTATCCAGCCTAGAATCTGTGTATATAATCTGCACCACACATTTGCCATCACCTCAATTCCTGGTACTCTGATTCTCTTCATCTTTATACTGCTACCCCTGCCCCACATCTACCTGCTTCTCTGCTAAGCATTGCTCCCTCTCTTCCATATAAGTGTTGGGGATTCTTAGGAATATGTAGTTGCTCTTTATCTAACTCTGCACACCCCTCTGTGATACTATGCATCTTGGTGTCTTCTGATTTATCATAAATGCTGACAGTTTCCTAGTCTTTGTCTCCTGCCTTGGCCTTCCACATGAT
This sequence comes from Okapia johnstoni, assembly GCA_024291935.2. Classification (NCBI taxonomy): domain Eukaryota; kingdom Metazoa; phylum Chordata; class Mammalia; order Artiodactyla; family Giraffidae; genus Okapia; species Okapia johnstoni. The sequence goes on along the minus strand of CM044312.1, from coordinate 69,887,286 downwards.
TCCTGACTCTTATCCAAATGCCAGATGGATATCGCCACGTTTGTAGCCACTGACACCTCAGATTTTATACCGCCCATTTGCATCCTCCCATGCATTAATTCTCCTGCATTTTTTTTATACACCTCATCATTCAAGTACAGGCTTGGGAGTAGTCTTTATTGACATTTTTTCCCCCTCCTCTTCCTCGTTAGTCAGTCACTGTCTCTAGTCAGTTTCTCTTTTCCATTCCTATTGCTGCCTCTTGCCTTCAGGCCTCAAACCAGTTTGGATTTTGTCATTGATACCATCCTAACTGGAAGTCTTCCATCAGAAACTGTCCTCCATGCTGCTTCCAAAATTATATTTCTAAAATATAAACCTGATTATGCCACAGTCTCTTCACCAACTCCCTTTGGCGTATGGGATAAAAGTCACACTTTCTAGTGTAAATACAAGCCATTCTTGATATAACCTTAGCACTCCTATCACTCTCACCCTCCTGCATCTTGCCACTGTTTGATCTATTCTGAATTATGTGTAATTGCCAAAAGAGTGGCATTCCTTGTTGCTCTGTCTATTCTGCCTGGAATACCCCTCCAAGGTTGGGTTCAAGCATCTCCCTAGTGCTGTACTTCCTGACCTGCCAGAGTAGAGTTGCTAGTTCCTCTGTGCTGTCATCATTCTGCCTGGGATCATTTAATGCATTGGTCTCAGCTTCTAGCCTGAGAGCTCCTCAAGGGCAGAGATGATGTGTTATTTATATTTGTATGCATAGTATCTGGGACATGGTTAGAAAATAAATGTTGAAAAGAAGTATATAAAAGAATAGATTTGTGATCTTTATAGTAAGATGAAGACCAGAGATTACAAACAAATGTTCTTGATAGGTTAAAAAAATAATAGGAAGGCTGAATGTAATATAATAGGAAGTGGTGAAGACTGGAAACTGAGAATTATATGCCTTATCTATATCTACCAGGTACATTACTGATTGTTCCCATATAGAAATGAAACAAACCTACTTGCTAAATATCTAGATTTTTTTTCAAAATGTTTTAATGAATGGGAGTGTGCGTTTATTTTTATTCATTGATATGTATTTTTGGCCACACCATGCAGCATGTGGGATCTTAGTTCCTCAACCAGGGATCAAACCTGTGCACTCCCTGTGTTGGGAGCACAGACTACCATTAGACCACCAGGAAAGTCCCTTGATTTTTTTTTTAATATGAGATATCCTAAGAAACTACTCAAGACAAGACAAACATATCTGTGGGTCAGATAGCCTAGTCTGACTTCTGATCTAAAAAAAGGTGAGTTGCTTTGGTTAAGGTAGCTTCTAAGAGTTTTATTCATTTGTTAACTCACAGCCCTACCTTTGTCAGTTGCTAGAAATGATAGGTGCTAAGCAAATATATGGGCTTCTCAGGTGGCTCAGTGGGTAAAGAATCTGCCTGTAATGAAGGAGATGCTGGAGCTGTGGGTTCAATCCCCAGTTGGGAAGATCCCATGGAGAAGGGCATAGCAGGCAACCTACTCCAGTATACTTGCCTGGAGAATCCCGTGGACAGAGGAGCCTGGCGGGCTGTAGTTCAGGGGGTCACAAAGAGTTGAACACAACTGAAGCGACTGAGCACATAGGCACGCAAAGAAATACATGCAAACTTCTAGCTGTTAAAAATGTATGTTAGCAGTGCTTAGTGTGTCTTCCTAGAATCTGTTTTTTTCTTTATATAATGTCCTCCAGTACTCCTGAGCCTAACTGCATTTTTACTTTGCACGTATACTATCCTCGGGCCTTGTCCAGGTTCTTGACCCCCTTGTATAAAAGGTTCTTGTGCCTTATGAAACCCTGTATTAACATTAAAGACATCTCTTCTACCCTTCTGGAATGGACATCTTAAAGCCCTACCTCTGCAACATTGACCTGCTCATCTTTGTGTGTCTTTCTTAGGTGAATCAGCATTGACCAGTTATAAAGAGTGGTTCTATGCTTTAGGAAAGCCTGACCTTTTCAACTTTCATATTGTCAGTTCTGTTTACTCCACACTTAGTACAGGAGGCAGCAGACTTGTTCTGTAAAAAGCCAGAGAGTAAATATTTTAGGCTTTGCATACCGCCTGTCTCTATAGCATCTACTGCTTGTTGCACAAAAGCACCATAGACAATATATAAATGAATAGGTAGGGCAGTGTTCCAATAAAACTGTAAAAACAGGCAGGATAGATGTGACCTGCAATATATAGTTTGCTGACTCTTGCTTTAGGATGTTGATTTGTACCTTTATACCATGTGAAAGGATAAACATCTCTTCCACACTCACCTTTGCTCCTGCTACATCAGTCACACAACTTTCTTTCTGATCCCTGATCATTCCCAGTCCTGCCTCAGACCCTTGGCCCAGGCTATTTCCTTGTCCGGAATGCTTCCTCCCTCCCACCCCGACTCTCTTCTTTCAGATGTCATGACAGGCCTTCGTCTTTTCATTATTTTCTGACATAGCATTCTCTTTCTTTCTATCACAAATTATAATTATTTTACAACTGTTACCTTTTTATCATCTTTCTTCTTCAGTAAACATTAAGCTTTCTGGGGACAAGAACCATGTCTTTCTTATTCATTTTTATTCACCAATGTATCTCTGCCATTTAGCAATATTATGACCATATAGTGATTAGTACTCTGCGTTATGGAGAAGGAAATGACAACCCACTCCAGTACTCTTGCCTGGAAAATTCCATGGATGGAGGAGCCTGGTAGGCTACATACAGTCCATGGGGTCGCAACGAGTCGGACACGACTGAACGACTTCACTTTCTTTCTTTCTGTAGTTCCTTTTGGAGAAGGAAATGGCAACCCACTCCAGTATTCTTGCCTGGAGAATCCCATCGACGGAGGGGCCTGGTGGGCTACAGTCTGTGGGGTTGCAAAGAGTCGGACACGACTAAGCAACTAACACACGCACTCTGCGTTATGGCTCTAGCAAAATGCCTTGTATGCATTAGACACTCACCAAATGTTTATTGAATGGGTAAATCAATTAATGACTCAGCCTGAATTTTGATTAACCAACTTGGTTGTTCACCAGGAACTGATAGAATAGTTCTATGATGATGCAATGGTATGTCCACAAAGAAGTAAAAAATTTTAGCTTTCTGATGAATCTGATTATACCTACATGTGCATTTCAGTCATAGTGACTTTCTTAGTAAATGTTTCACTCTTTCTCAATGTATTAACATACTGATGCATTGAAAATTTATACAACTCAGAATATCTTTATATAACTCATTTCCAAAAGTACAGAATAGCTCTAGCTGCAGATCTGAATAGGTCAAACAATGCCAAGTTTATACCATGAGATTTTATGGATGTTTACCTCATATAAGGATGGTCAGGACGCTAAGAAAAATACTGACATAGTTTTGTCTTTTAGGAGAAAAGGTCTATTTGGATAATAGAGTAGTAAATAGGACTAAGAGGGTCAATTTTGATCCTTCTGTAGCTATCTTCAGAATCTTGGGAGTTAAGCAACTCTGAATAAACTTCAAAAAGTTTTTGAACTGGAACAAAACATAATATCTAAGACCAGTTTCTTTGTATTCATCTGAAAGCCTTCTGTTATACTGCTGCTGCTGCTGCTAAATCGCTTCAGTCATGTCCGACTCTGTGCCACCCCATAGACAGCAGCCCACCAGGCTACCCCGTCCCTGGGATTCTCCAGGCAAGAACACTGGAGTGGGTTGCCATTTCCTTCTCCAATGTATGAAAGTGAAAAGGGAAAGTGAAGTCGCTCAGTCGTTTCTGACTCTTAGAGACCCCATGGTCTGCAGCCCACCAGGCTCCTCCGTCCATGGGATTTTCCAGGCAGGAGTACTGGAGTGGGGTGCCATTGCCTTACTACTGAAGTAAAAAAAAAAAACTATTGACAAGTATTGCATCCATCCACACCTAACCTGTTAAAAGAACTATTGGAATTAACTACAGAACAGGAAACTTGTTCAGCTGTATAACATTACATTATTGCCTTTTCTGTTGACAAATAAGATTGTTATCAAGTTTGCATCCATATAAATATATGACAAGAGAACACATTGAACCACAGATTCACTGTTAATTTCTCAGGCATCCATCAACACTAGGCTCTGTGATGATTATGTAAATCCTTTCCTTCACCCTGATTATAATCTTTCTTAAATTTAAGAAGTAAAAAAGAACCTATTTGAGGTCCCAGGGTTGAGATATACCATGTGTTATAAGTAGAATTGTTGCATATAGAAATAATTAAAATAACTTTAAAAAAATAAAAGACAATTAATTATTATGAGATTAGATTACATGAAAAAGTTAAAATAACCAAACAGTATTTGTTTAGCTGTATAGTATACAACTCCCTGGTGGCTTAGACAGTAAAGAATTTTCCTGCAATGCAGGAGACCTTGGTTTGATCCCTGGGTTGGGAAGATCCCCTGGAGAAGGGAATGGCTACTCACTCCAGTCTTCTTGCCTAGAGAATTCCATGGACAGAGGAGCCTGGAGGGCTATAGTCTGTGGGGTCTCAGATATGATTGAGTGACTAACACTTTCACTACTTTCACTTTCATAGTATCCAAAATAAAGTTTTTTAATAAATAGAGGATGGATATGGGGACATCAGGAGAGAATTGTCATTCAAGTTCAGTTCAGTAACTCAATCGTGTCCGACTCTTTGCGACCCCATGGACTGCAGCACACCAGGCCTCCCTGTCCATCACCAGCTCCCAGAGTTTACTCAAACTCATGTCCATTGAGTCGGTGATACCATCCGGCCATCTCATTCTCTGTCGTCCCCTTCTCCTCCCACCTTCAGTCTTTCCCAGCATCAGGATCTTTTCAGATAAATCAGTTCTTCGCTTCAGGTGGCCAAAGTATTGGAGTTTCAGCTTCATCTTCAGTCCTTCCAATGAACATTTCAGAATTGATTTCCTTTAGGATGGACTGGTTGGATCTCCTTGCAGTCCAAGGGACTCTCAAGAGTCTTCTCTAACACCACAATTAAAAGCGTCGCTTCTTCAGCACTCAGCTTTCTTCACCGTCCAACTGTCACATCCATACATGACTACTGGAAAAACCATAGCTTTGACTAGACGGACTTTGTTGGCAAAGTAATGTCTCTGCTTTTTAATATGCTGTCTAGGTTGGTCGTAACTTTCCTTCCAAGGAGCAAGCTTCTTTTAATTTCATGGCTGCAGTCACCATCTGCAGTGATTTTGGAGCCCCCCAAAATAAAGTCTGTCACTGTTTCCCCGTCTATTTCCCATGAAGTGATGGGACCAGATGCCATGATCTTATTAGTTTCATTCAAATTGAACTGCCACTATTCACTTACGTATCTCAAGAACATTTCAGGCTCATTATATCAGCTCCTTCTCACGATAGTTTATAGGTGCCTCCTCTAGAGACTCTCAAGTTTCGATTTAAGGGTCTTTTTTTTCCCCTCACATTGTTCCTCTTCCTTGTTGTTGTTGTTTAGTCACTCAGTCATGTCCAACTCTGAGACCCCATGAACTGGAGCATGCCAGGCTTCCCTGTCATTCACCATCTCCTGGAGCTTGCTCAAACTCAGGTCCATTGAGTCAGTGATGCTATCAAACCATCTCGTCCTCTGTCATCCCCTTCTCCTCCTGCTTTCAGTCTTTCCCAGCATCGTGGTCTTTTTTAATGAGTGGGCTCTTTGCATCAGGTAGCCAAAGTATTGGAGCTTCAGCATCAGTCCTTCCAATGAATAGTTAGGGTTGATTTTCTTTAGGATTGACTGGTCTGATCTCCTTGCAGTCCAAGGGACAAAAATGGCCATAATGTCTGTAAATTATTTTTATAGTAACAGCTCCCCAACGTATATCTGTAAACCTCCTGGTCCTCTTGTGTTTGTGACCTAACCACTTCAGCATCTTCCACAGGTATGTCGAAAGCACCTCAAATTCAGTATGTCTGTAGTAGAGATGGCTAATATTTGTTCCCCTTTTTTCCTTACTACCCTAACTTCATTTCATTCAGGTGCAATGTGCCTAGTTTGAAAAAAAAAGCGTAGACTGCCCAGCCTTCCTTATTCGGGATACAGTGATGTTTTGGAAGTCTGGGCAAGGCTTTCAGGACAGCTATTTAAGAATAGAAGAGGACATTTAGCCTCTTTGCCCTTCTCCCTTTCTCTCCTGCCTGAACCTTGGATGTGAGGAAAAAGAAAGACCTTTAACTATCAAAATGTAAAACTTTCAGCCCATATTTTACTTACTCAACATTGTAGGCGAGTTGAACTCTTAACCATTAATATCATTTTACAACAAATATGGCTTAACTGCTTGCCCAATCATAGTCTTTCCAGTTTGAGTATGTTCTTAAGTTTGGGGGAAGCTGATTATTGTAGATGAAAGAGTGCCCTCTGTTTAAAGGCTTTGTTGGGAGAGCCAGCAGCAACCACCAAGCAGGAAGAATGTAGAAAGAATAAAAGGGGCCAAATAGAGTAACTGAAAACCATCCATAATGTCTCTTGGGAGATTAATTTTGCTGCCAGAGTTTTTGTTTGGAAACACATCAGATCATTTTGATGCTTATTTTTAAGAAAAGGGTAGGAAGCCTGTAAAATGTATGCAGGAGCCTTACTCAGCGTTGTAAATCTCTGGAAAGAAAAGTGTAAGTTTTGTAGTACTAGTCAGTTTTCTGAAAAGAGGGAAATTTTTTAGCTAAGAATTGGTGGGTAGAGCATAAGGTATATATTATAACCTTGAAACCTAAGTGTGGCAAAGAGGTGTAAATAAAGATGATAAACTCATAGAATTTCTAAATTGGAAACCCAACCCTGTATCCAGTTCATGAGTTTCCTTTGCCACTTATCCTTTACGGTGTTCTTGAACAGGAAAACTTCACCTCCAGAGTAACTGTGCTCTGCTTCATAAGTTTCAGCCATACTTTCAGACCATCACTATATGTAGGGGGATTATGTTTATTTAATGTCTTGTGTAAGCCTAATGTTTGTGAACATTTCATGTCAGCCTATGTTTTGAAAATCCTTACAAGATGCTTTTCAAAACTGAACTGGAATTCCATATTCATTCTGACACTGAACTGATTTTCTAATGTATCCTATCTTGTAAGAGGAAACAGAAGTCTTAAAACATCTTTTAAAAAGTCTTTTAAATCTAAACATTGATCATGCCACATTTGTCACTCCTTTAATTGCCAAGGTTGTTTCAGCTGATCTGACTAGCTAGGCAAGTGTCCGCTTCCCACCTCACCTCTCCATGTGTGTCCCTCCCAAAGCTGCACACTCAGTCAAAGAGGACAACCTTCCCTAGTAAGGAAGACCATTCTTTGGTCAGCGGTATATGAGTAGTTACACTCCCCTGCTAGAACCTCCAAAGCACCCACATGGTACCAAGCAGTAGACCTAAATGCTAGGAATATAGCAATAGACAAGGCAGACTTCACTCTGTAGTCACAATTTCTGTTTCCAAATAAGCTTTTCATTAGTGCTTTGTTATTCCAGACTCTCACTTCATTTCTTACTAATTTATTTGTGTAACAAATGGCAGTATCTAGTGTACCCAGCATGGTGTGATAATATAATTGAGAAGATAGATGTCAACAGTTAAATTATCACACTGTGGTTAAAATAATGCAATGATGGCATGCACTAGATACAGTGAAAATGCAGAAGACAGATCATCAAGTCTAGCTGGAGAAGTGAGGGAGAAAATCTCAGAGATGATATTTGAGCTGAATTTCTAAAAATTAGAAGACAAAAAGATGGAAAAAGACTTGAGGCTGAGGAAAGAGCACTTAGAAGAAGACATGAAATAATGACATTTAATGTGGTTTTCTCTGCAACAAGTTTTTTGTAATTTGAGTGTAAGGAGCATGGAGTGCCATAAAAGGAGAAGAGTCTCCACAGTGGATGAGAGTCAGACTCTGAACTTTGTTGCCCTTGACGGCCTGGCATGCTGAAGACTCACCGCATGCATTTTGTTAACTTAAGTGCTTAATGAGGAAGCATGGAAAATGTTCATCTAACTGTGTCTCACTTCCTGCTAATTTCTCCCAGGCTTCACCACGTCTTGCTTCCTAACTAGCTGAATACTTCTCCATACCTTGCCTTTTAACTCTCCATGTAATACTTAAATGCTATTTCAGTTATCATAGCTTTTCTACAAACCAAATAATATTATGAAAAAATTTGACAGTCTAAAATTAGATTTATATTAGCTCTTACTAAAATATTGTTGGAATTTAAAATACCACACTTACACTTTATACAACTAATATCTATTTAGCTCTCCTGTTTATATTCCTTTTTATGATTATATTTTTTTCAAAAGCATAAAAAATATTTTGAAAGTAAAACAGTAAAGTTGTGAAATGTTTTTATATTGGTTGCAAAAAAAACTTATATAGCTTCTTCTGTTTTTTAAAAAATGGATGTCTGTTTTGAAGAGATTTCTCCATATACAGAGATACAAAAGCAAGGGAAAGTAATTTAAAATACTATTAAACTAAATAAAGCCAATGAAACTCATATAGGAAGGATCAATATCTACCCATTCATGAACAGGAAAATCTGAAAATGTAAGGCGTGTGTAAGCCTTTCCTTAATTTCGAGAAGTGTGTGCTAAGGATATATATGCTTTTGTCAAACTCCATTATAGTCACTGGAAATATAAAAATGAAAAACACAGTCCACACTCTCAGTGGATTTGTTGTCAAGTATTAAGTTGAACTGCATGAAATTGCATCATTTTTTTAGGTCAAAATGTTCAAATATCAATTCAATCTAAACATATGTGTGTGTGTTACATGTATATTAAATAGAAATTTATAATAATAGCGATACGAACAACGTGCCCTGGAAAAGTGCTTTGTGCTGCCCAGAACAGTCTGTGAAAGCTTTCCAGAGATGACATTTGAGCTGAATTTCAGAAAATGATTGGGAGTTCACTATGTGTTCATGTGAAGTGAAGAGAATGAGCACATTTCAACAATAGGAAACAGCGTTGTTGAACAGAGAAAGGGCCTAGCTCATGCAAATACTTCAGATTGGTTTGAATGCCAGGTATTTGGTAGGTGACAGAAGAGGCAGGCTAAGTAAGCAGAGGGAAGATGTTACAAGGTAGGATGTACCAAGCCAAAGAGATGATAACTATCCTTAAAATTGGTGACCTGTGTATAATCCACAGAATGTGCAACACAACATGTTAGGGTTCATAAACGAAATATTACTACTTACACGTATATTTTACCTTTGTCTTGTCTTTTTAAATTTTGTAATTTTATAGGGACTACAGTGTATATAATTCTTACTGCAGTACTGAATGTAAATAATTTCTAAATAAATAAATATGTATGTATTATGGTGTGTTAGAGGCTGAATTGTGTCCCCCCCCACCACACACACACACACACACACAGAATTTATGTTGAAATCCTAACCTCTTGTATTTCAGAATGTGACCTCAGTTGAAAATAGTCATTACTGATGTAACTGGTCAAGATGAGGTCATATTAGAGTAGTGTTAGTGTTAGTCACTCAGTTGTGTGACTTTGCAACCCCGTGTTCTGTAGCCAGTAACGCTTCTCTGTCCATGGAATTCTCCAGGCAAAAATACTAGTGTGGATAGCCATTGCCTTCTCCAGGGAATCTTCCCTCCCCAGGGATTGAACCCGAGTCTCCTGCATTGCCGGCAGATTTTTTACCATGTGAGCCACCAGGGAAGCCTCCATGTTAGAGTAGAGTGGGCCCCTAATTCACTTTGTTACAGCAACCCTAGAAAATGAGTACATGCTATGTGATCAGAAAGTTTAGAGGCTCTATATGCTACTGCGTATAAAACAGAAAACTAAGGACAACTTACCATATAGAACTTTCTCAGTGTTCTCTGTGGTACCCTAAATGGGAAGGAAATCCAAAAAAGGGTGGATATACATATACATGTAGCTGATTCACTTTGCTGTACGGCAGAAACTAACACTTTGTGAAACAACTATACTCCAATAAAAATTTATTTTAAAAAAATTTAGAGACCTTGATTATATTATGAGAAGCAATAGAAGAGTTGGTTTATATTTAAGATTTCAAATTATTTATGTCCTATAATTATTCAGTCTCAGGATTCAATAATTTACTTATGTTGAATTGATTTATTGACTTCCAATACTTTGCTTCTTTAAAACATTAAACTTTGCAAATAACCTTTTTTCATTTGTTTTTGGTATAGTTTATGTTAAAGGCAGAAGGAATTAGGAAATATTTACCTGTAGCTCAAAACAGATAGGGTGATAATTTTGCAGCAGTTTTAGGGGAAAAAATTACATTTAAGAGAAGTATTTAATCCCATTAGGCAGAAGTGTAACTAAAATCAGAAACAGGATCCTACCAAAAGAAGTCATAGCTGTGAAGAGTTTAATAGTATATCATAATTGCAAGGAGTGCTGCAGGTAAAACATGCCTTATTCTAGCTACATAATCTTCAAGTATTAAGGACAACCAGTCCTTTTTATATATGACATATGTTAGTCATTTACCTGAGGTTCCAAAACACAGTTTTTAAGGTCAGGAATGATACCCTAAATTCAAATTATGCATTTGAAGCCTGTTTATAGGTCAGCAAGATCCAAAAGTCAGCATTACATTGATTAGTGAGTATGTCAGTACAAAGTATATTATGTATATTGTATTTCGGGCATTTTAGATCTTTATGGGACATGGAATATTTGATAATTTTTGGCCTTATTTATGCAAATCAACAATAGCACTTTGAAATGCTACTTTTTAAAAAAAATCTGTATTATTGTAATAGTTCTACTGTCCTTTAGACAAGTAGTTTTCAGACTTTCTAAAAGAATTCTTTCTTCAAATGAATTCTTATGTGGAAGCCCATTATACAATACTTACACAGTTTACTCCCTCAAAGAATACTTTATAGACCTTTGATTTTTTTTTTTTTATAAGATTGGAGGGTGTGGTGGATCTTTGTTGCTGCACTAGTTTTATCAAGTTGTCGCTAGGAGCAGGGTCTACTCTTTGTTGCGGTGTGCGAGCTTATTGTGAATTTTCCTGTTGGGGAGCACAGGCTCTAAGCCCACGGGCTTCAGTAGTTGTGGGGCGTGGGCTCAGTAGTTGCGGCTCAGAGGCTCTAGAGCGCAGGCTCAGCAGTTGTAACACAGGGACTTAATTGCTTCCTGGCATGTGGGATCTTCCTGGGCCAGGGATTGAACCGATGTTCCTTGCGTTGCAAGGTGGACACTTAACCGCTGGATCACCAGGGTAGCCCGACTTTTGATATTTTAAATCTTTGATTCTTATATCTAGCCTGGAAGTTCTGTGTTTTGTGAATGTATATTTTATATTCACTGTGTAATGTTAGCAGGATGAAAAGGCATTTATGTGATAGGAATAAAAAAATACGCTACTGACCTATGATCATAGGGCCTATACCTGAAGTTGCTTTCCCACAGGGTAATTGGAATATATCTATTGTCTCTAATGTGGTCCCCTCGTTTGTGACCAGCACAGCAGTCTGCAACCTGTATCTGCTTGGTCAAGGATATAATGTCCTCTGTTCTCATTAAGAGACTTCTCTTTCTCTGCTTTTACCCCAGTTCTTTTAACAATTTTTGGTTTTGCTCTCTATTCATTGAACTACACCTTTGCTACCTTTGGACTCAAAAACCTGTTTGTCCAGTTTAGTATCTGGTTATTTTTTCCCTCACCCATGACTTATAATCATATTGCTGTAAGCTGGTAAATATTTGAAACTATGTATGCTTTTTATATGCTTACCTTGTTATAAAAATTAGCACCATGTAGAAAGGGGATAGCATTGGAGATTGAGAATTACAGTTTTTACATTCATAGCATTTATTAGACGACTGATTTTTTTAAGATCAAGATATGTCAGGTGGTCAATCTGATAACACATAAATCACAATTTATTATTTTAGCCAGTGCTTATTGAACCCCTATCATATGCTAACAGTCATTATAAAAAGTTTTAAGTATATTTGTTATTTAGTCGCTAAGTCATGTCCAACTCTTTGCTATCCCATAGACTGTAGCCTGCCAGGCTCTTCTGCCTGGCAAACTAAGTGAACATAATCCAGCTTTACAGAATAGATGTATTATACACAAAGAAACCTCTTTATACACACACACACACACACACACACACACACACACACACACTCCCTGGTATGAGCTATGAAAGAAAGAAATGGAGTTCCACTTCGCAAGTAGAGAAACTACTTTAAATAGAACAGTCAGAAAAGGAACGGGAAGTGAAAAGAAAAGCATTCTAGGCAGGGAAGAGCTGGGGCAAAGGCCCTTGAGATGGGCTCAGGAGGGAGCTGGGCTTGTTCAAGGAACAAAAGGACATTAAGTTCCATGAGGAAAAGATTTTTCTCTTTTGTCTAAAACAGTGTATATTAGGACTTCTCTGGTGTCGCAGTGGGTTAAGAATCTGCCTGCAGGTGCAAGGGACATGAATTCAGTCCCGGGTCTGAGAAGATTCCACATACCACGAAGCAGCTAAGCCCATGTACCACAACTACTGAGCCTGTGTGCCTCAACTACGGAAGCCCGCACACCTGAGAGCCCGCACACCACAAGCTGAGCCCACATGTCTACAGCCTGTGGTCTGCAACAAGAAAAGCCCCTGCAATGAGAAAGCTGTACACTGCAACCTTCACTGAGGTGAGGTGAGTAGCCTCCACTCACCACAACTAGAGAAAGCCCAAGTGCAGCAACAAAGAAAATAAATTTTTAAAAAATATAGAACAGTGTATTTTAAATTAAGTAGTAGACACTGCAGAAATATTTGTGTGTGACTGAATAAATAGCTGTATACCTGTAAATAAATATCTGTATATAAGATGTGATGAGGACAGGCTGAAGTTCGAAAAGAAGGTAAGGACTAGACCTCACAAACCCTGTTTAAAAAAAAAAAAAACTGGGGGATCTGATTTCATAAAGCCTCACTCACAATCATGTGAGGAATTGTTTGCTGGGGATTAAAAATGGAAGAAGGGAAACCCAGATTTATGAATGCAGTAAAGGTGGAGAAAGTAGACCACAGAAATGACTAAATGTATGTTAGAGCCAGGTCAGTGGGCCAATCTTGCTTCTTCAGCATCTTAGCAAAGTGAATGTATCTGGTTTATCTTTTTATCCCTAGAACTACCGTAGCCCCTGAACCCCCAGACCAAGCCTGGAAAGAAATTAATCTTTTGAGAATTTAATCAAGCCCTTGAGGAAAGTAATTTCAGAGTTTCTCCTAGGTCTTTGTATTATTGAGGAAGTGACCATCTTAAATGAAGTCACAAAGAAAATAAAAAATGCAGATTATTCTACAAGATAACAGACTTGGTCTTATAAAAAAAAAGTCAATTCCATGGAGAAAAAAGGCAGAGAAACATTCTGGTTATGTACTACAGTATAGCAACTTGCAGTGAATATCCCTTTTGAAGACATTTTAACACACATACAGAAGCACAAACAAGGGAAAAAAAAATTTTAATACTGTTATGCTCAGTAAAACCATTAAACTTAAACTAAAAAAAACCTTTTTTTTTTTTTTTAAGAAGGCTTGCCCCTCTCATACCTCCTCTGGCGTGATTGTGAGGGGATAGGTTCTATTGTGAGGGCTCTACCCCCAGTACTAGGGGGTGACCAGCAAAGTTGAGTCTAGGTACTAGCAGAGAAGTCTTTGGGAAACTAAAGGGTGATTGCTTGGTAGAGAACTCAAGGACATTAAGACAAAACTCTCTTTTCCCCAGCATATAACTGAAAATAACCCAGTGGAGCTACAAGTCTTAATGGTTGTTTTATATAACATTGATCAGCACGTAGGTTCTCAATGAATGGAGATTTGTTACCTCACAGAGTAGCCTGTTCTACTTTTGAATTACCGCTAATCATTAGGAAGTTATTTCTTTTAACTGAACCAAACATTTTCCCCATGTTATTCCCACCCGTTGTATGTAGTTTTACCCTCTAGAAACTTGGCAAATAAGGCTAATTTCTTTTGTTGGAATTTTTAAATTTAATTTAATTTGGCATGGCTGCCTGGACCTCTTTTAATCTGTAAGAGAATGAAGCTTTAGCAAGAGTTAAATTTATTTGGTGCAGTAGACCAAGTTTTCCATGTGAAGGCAAATTTTGTCTTGGGATGTGCCAGTCACTAAAGCCTTTTTAATGAGGCAACTCAGTCTGTTCCTATAAATTGCCAGTTTATACTCCTGGATCTTAAAGGAACACTAACTCCAGGTGGGCAGGCCTCTTCTGGAATAATAATAATAACCAAAATAATTAAAAACCAGATTACTGCCCTAGTCCCTCCCCCCTCCCGCCTTCCTAAGCCATCTACATAGCTAGTAGAGGAGTATCAAGATCATCCTTCTAAGTTCTCCGGTACTTATCCTTTCACTGGGCTTCCCTGCTGGCTCAATTGATAAAGAATCTGCCTGCAATGCAGGAGACAGAGGTTCAATCCCTGGGTTAGGAAGATCCCCTGGAGAAGGAAATGGCAACCTACTCCAGCATTCTTGCCTGAGAAATCCTATGGACAGAGGAGCTTGGTGGGCTACAGTCCCCTGGGGTCACAAGAGCAGGACATGACTTAGTGACTAAACTACCACATACTGAGATACTTCCAGGTTCTGCAGAAAGGAGTGGCTGTCCCCTCGACCACACTCTGCTTTTCTCTGCTGCACTATTCCCTGCCCTCTTGTTTCAGTAGCTAACGTCTCCACAAGTTTTCCTTCTTCTAGAAATGTACTCTCTCAGGCATCTATGACCTCTACCATTCTCTTCAGGTTGTGGTTTTACGAATTTTTGTTATCATTGTGTTATGGCCTCTTGAGGGGAAAGAGATAAGTATGCATTATCAGTCAGCTAATTTGAATCAGAATTGTGGTTAAAGTCATATTTTAATATAAATAAATCATACTCTACAGATTTTTGGCATATTAACAATTCAGTGATTTTTAGCATATTCACAAAGTTGAGAAACCATCCCAACAGTCTAATTGCAGAACATTTTCATTACCCCAGAGAAGCCACACACCATTAGCAGTCACCTCCTATTTCCTCTACTCTCCTGCCAGCCCTAATCAATCACTAATCTACTTTCTGTCCATAGATTTGTCATTATTGCTGTTTGTAGAGGGGATGGTACAGATAGGGAGAAAAGTGAGCTCTGGTCTGGAGGGGAGCTTCTACTTCTGATCTCTGCTTATCGGCCATCACAAAATTTGAAGTTAAAAATCCCTGGTTCTTTGAAGATTAATATCATTCCAAGAATTTCCATCTGATCTCCAAAGGTATTCACATACAGTACCCATAAACATAGGTAGGTAGGTAGATAGATACCTAATTTAATCTTATTTCATAACTTTAATCTTATTTTGGGGGAATGTGTGACCCTCGTGTGCACACACATGCACACACACCCATCTTGTCCTGAGTTGTATTTCAAAGCCTTCTTGTCTGGACTGACAATGAAGGACACCATACCTCAAACACTTTCCTCCAATTCCATAATTCCTAAGTTTTTCAGATCAGGCTGCCATACCTGTATCTTAGTGGTTTTAGCTAAGATATCCAAATACTAGGTGACAGTAAAGGGTGGGAGTCGGTAGAATGAACCATGGGGAATGACTTAGAGAAAACACCCCTCTCTGCCTTGTGTACAACCAGAACATGGAGAGATGAGGAGGGGCAGCAGGTCAGTGAGGAATGGCTCTTTACTGGGTACTTTTTCTAGCCAGGGCATCTGGGCCTCCCCAGCACCTCTACCCCTCAGGAGTGGTCCTTTATGATGTATCAGCTCCCCAGAGCCACCATTGGCTGTCGGGAGTGTCCTGATGACCAAACAAAGCAGAACAAGTGTGACTCCTCATTGTCCTGGGGAGAGGTGTATATACAGAGGGCAGGCCTGGAAGACAGGTAGACAACTGAGCGGCTTCAACATGGCAAAAGTGACCAATAAATCTTGGGCGCCAAAAACTACAAGCACCAAGCGGTGGAAGAAGAGGAAGACTCTCTCTCAGCCTGGATCAAGAGGCAAGGTGAGATGACCTTACCCAAGCTCCTCCTCCTCTTTCCCATTTACACCCTGTGCCCCCTTCCCCACCCCAAGATAATCCTGCCCCTGCCTGGCACAAACTTCCTCCTTAGTTCCCCACCCTTTCCACCCACCCTTCTCCCAACCAATGACCTCTGGGCTCACTGTTGCCTTAACAGGTGGTGAAGATATATAAGAAGGTAAAAAGACCACTTCATATGTGTTCAAGAAAAAAATACTCCTCAAAAGTTATAACTACAAGAAGACAAAAGAGAACAAGAAGGGCCAGGCTTCAGCCAGTCCCATAGACTGAGCCAAAAGCAGCCAGGCCAGGCCTAACAGCCCCTGTAGAACAACACCACTCTGAGATAAGATCTAAGCAAACAGCGCCTGCAGAGCAAGCTTCAGAGACCTAAGAACAATCTGCTATATCTAGAGTCCTGGCTGCGGAGAAATGGCCAACTGCGTAGACACTGGCTCAGACACTGATGTGAAACATGGGACACAAATGCTGGTTATTAAAATCAGCAAGGTGTGAGAAGCCCCTCAAAAAAAATGCAGTAAAATTAGGCACGCTGCACAGAAATGAATTGTGTCTGAGAATTATTGAATTCAATGAATTGTGTGGTGTCTGAGATTATTTCTTAAAGTGAGAGAGTGAGATGACAGAGAAGCTTAGCATCTTTGGTTCCCCCCATATCTACCTGAGGAGAAAATGTACATGCAGCTCACCAAGAGTGGGAAATACCCTTTCTGCCAGGTTCTCCAGCTCTGGCAGACCAGTTTTTACCATTTCTGTACTTGGTAGTCAACACTCATTTTCAAGTGTGAGTGAAGTCAGCAGAACACAGCAGTGCCAAATTCACTCTAGTAGGTTTAAAGGCAATGGAAAAGGGAAAGGGGGAGAAACAACAAGGAGAAAGCTCTGACTTTCTCAGTCATAACACAGAACTGAACTGCACTGGTCACTTGGGATAATTCGGTTGTGAGTTGAAGGCTCCTGATCCTCACAGCTCCCTCATCCTTTGCTGACCTGGTGGTGAGTTTTGTAACAAAGGACAGGATAGCAGCAGTTCCAGCCACCAGGAGGGGATAGTCACAAGGCCACATTGAGCAGAGGCCTCAGCAGATACTCATTGCTGGTCTGATTCTGCCTACCTTCCTTCATCTCAGCCTTCCATCAGTCGTTCCCCCCCCACCTCCCGCTTTAAGCCCAGAATGGAGTGCTCGCTCAAAGTCGCCCACAGAGGTGGAGATGATTGGGAGTCCAGTATTTATAGATTAGAACAGTGATGTGTGTGTGTCTAAAAGAATTTGAAAAACTATTCACCTCCTTACATAATTTTAAGTTGAAATTCAAAATGTCTAGTTTAATAAGTTTAAATATTTACTAAGGATGTAATTTCTAATTTGCTGTAAATATTGATATTGCAAATAAAACTGTTACATTAGTCTTTTTTTTTCTTTTTAAAATTTTTATCTTCATAAATTCCACCCCAGAATGTATGCTATAGAATTAGACTAGAGAAGTGCCACCAGACAGGTTTATTATTTGGCCTGTATTTTTTCTCTTAAAAGCTTTGAATCTGAACCAGCACATGGTTGAGACTCATTTCTTTGCCATGCCATATTTAAAGTCTTAATTTAAAAAATGAGTTAACTGTTTGCTTGCCTGAATTGTAATTTTGATTTTCAATCATTAAAACATTTCTCTAGTTCCTAAAGATTTATTTATCCAATAAGCATACATAGTAATAACATAATAGCAACAAGAAAATTACTGTCAGGAAGACATCAAAACAGTATAATGAAGCCAGATTAGGGGGGGAAAGGGGCCCAATAGGAAATTAAGATTCAGTACCCCAACATTGTTTTTTTGAACAAAAGGAATTCCTTGGCTGTCCAGTGATTAGGACTCCACACTTTGACTGACGGCTGCCCAGGTTCAATTCACGTTCGGGTAAGATCCTGCAAGCCATGAGGCGTGGTCAAATAAAAAACTAAAAGATTAATACAGTGAAATTCATATTAACACTCTTAACCTCGATGTCATGAGATAAATATGTTACAGATACCAGGTTTTCTTTTTACCACTGATCAGTGTTGGTCTTCCACACTCCAGTGCTATCTGGAACCTTTTTGATCTTGTTAACAGCTTCATCAGACTGTCCTGTCAGGACTTTGCTCTGTGATACTGGATAGCATGTTCTATCACCAGAGCTGCTGGTCTTGTACTTTCAAAGATCCTGCAGACTTGAGGGTGCTACCTACTTTTACAACTTGAATCTAGGCTCATTTATGTGTAAGAAAATCGTGAGAACGTGGCATTAATTAATCATTAACTTTTGTCAGGTGTGTTATAAGCGGGTGCCGTGGAACTGGCATAAGGCAAGGAAAGAATCTGCACTCTTTGAAGGAGTTAAATTCTTTCATGAGAGACCAGAGACCTAGTAGTAAAATGTTTCCGTGGGTACTATGAACAAATTAATCAAACCCTGGGAAGGGGTTGTGGGAACCTTTTGTTTATAGCCAGTCAGTTAGAAGCACAGATAACCACTGGGATCTCTGATTGGTGTCTGAGGTAGAGGGTGTCCTGATGGGACTGAACCTTAACCTATGGGGTCTGATGCTATCTCCTGGTAGATAGTGTCAGAACTGAATTAAGTTGCAGGACACCCAATTGGTAACTGAGAATTGATTGATGGCGGGGAGAAAACCTACACACTATAATTGGTGTCAAAATTGTAATAAACAAACAAATAGGTGCAGGATTCAGGTGCCAAACCTAAAGAGGGAACAAGAACACTTAAATGAGATTACTGTTAGAATGTCTACATCTAAGTTAAAAACTTAATTATGAGGCTAGTAAAACAACTTTAAAAGAAAGTGGTGCAAACTTCCTGGTTTCATCTCCCTCTGTATTTAAGAAGTAAAGAGTACAGTGGGGTTTGTATGTGTCCTTTTCAATTATGATATTCTCAGGGAATATGCCCAGTAGTGGGATTGCTGTGTCGTACAGTAGTTCTGTTTTTAGTTTTTTAAGGAACCTCCATGCTGTTCTCCACAGTTCAGTTCAGTTGCTCAGTCATGTCCAACTCTTTGCAACCCCATGGACTGCAGCACACCAAGCTTCCCTGTCCATCACCAACTCCCGGTAGCTGTATCAATTTACATTCCCAACAGTACAAGACTGTTCCTTTTTCTCCATACCCTCTCCAGCATTTATTATTTATATATTTTTTGATGATGGCCATTCTGACTAGTGTAAGGTGATACTTCATTGTAGTTTTGATTTACATTTCTCTAATGATCAGTGATGTTAAAGCATCTTTTCATGTGGCTCTTGGCCATCTATGTGTCTTTGGACAGATGTCTATTTAGGTCTTCCGTCCATTTTTGGACTGAGTGGTTTGTTTTCTTTGATTTTGAGCTCCATCAGTTGTTTGCATATTCTGGCGAATCCTTTGTCCATTGCTTTATTTGCAATATATTTTCTCCTATTCTGAGGGTTGTCTTGGAGGGAGGTCCAAGAAGGAGGCGACATATTCAGGCATATGGCTGATCCACTTCACTGTACTGCAGAAACGAACACAATATTGTAAAGCAATTATATTCTAATTTTTTTTTTAAAGAAGTAAAGGGTATAAACTGGAGAACAAATAGTTTTCTACTTGTTTTGCCCAACAAGACCTCCAAATAGCAGAAGTTACTTCAGAGAAGGAACTGTTTCTATTTGACAAAGAGAAAGGATAATTAACAGGGACCATCTGGAGAGAATCATGTATCTTGGTGGGAGTTTCTGGGAGTCTCTTTTTTTACCCTGCTCTTTTTTTTTTTTTTTTTTTTTTTTTGAGTACTTGTTTGCCTGCACTGGGTCTTAGTTGCAGCATGCAGGATCTGGTTCCCTGGCCAGGGATCAAACCCTGGCCTCCTGCATTGGCTGTGTGGAGTGGGAGAGCAGAGTCTCAGCCACTGGACTTCCAGGGAAGTCCATGGGGAGTCTTTAATGAGGGTTGAACCCCTAGAAGCCAGACAAGCTGCTCACTACACTGCCCCCATTCCCAAAAAAACACACACAAGGGAATTATCCCCATTCAGGAGCTGAGACACAATTATCAGGGCTTCTCTCTCTTCTGATAAACCCAGGTCCCAGAGAAGGCTCCCAGGTAGACCATTTTTTTCTTAAAAAACATTCTTCATATTTGATCTGAAAATTTTCACTTTTTAAATGCAACCCATCGAAATATGTTTTTTTTTCCATTTTCTAGGTTATTTCTATTTAAGCATAAAATTGAATTTGTTTTAATAATGATATGTGTCAAGAATTCTGACAGATACATCCATTCATCACTTTCTTAAAAACTTTTTAGTTTGTTTTCACAATATTTACTCCACACTTAACATTGATCTGTTTTATTCTTAATCCCATGATTTTCAACTTTATGTTTAACCTAAACCTCAGACTTGGGAACTATCTCTTCATATACTTGTACTTAATTGTTCATCCTGCCCAAATGTTTTGCATTTGACTGAACGTGCCCAGTTCTTTTGACAATTTCTCACAGGTCTAATTTAGCAAACCTTTAATCAGTTGTTGTTCTCTGAACACTCTCCAAGTTGTTTTGTTTTGTTTTGTTTTCTTCCTACAGCCTGGCATGTAAAATTGAATATAGCTTGATCCAACTGAAGCCTGGCCAGTGCCAAATCAAACAACAATCATTGCTTTTATCTTTTTTTTCTCATGTATGTCTTCATTTAGTCCTATTAAGTATTTCTCTCTTGTTTTAGTACAGAGTTTCATTCACTTGACACCCATCATAATTATCAGATCTCACTTGGCTTTCTTTCATCTGTGGCTGTCTTAGCTGGTATTTCCATGTTTGTTGCAACTTAGTAAAAGTTAGCATTAAAAGTTAAATGTTAAATCCATAGAAGGATTCCTTGTATTTTTCTTTCCAAGACTGTTCGATGAACATTTGGTATAAATGTGAATTATTTATAATTCACTAAGGCTTGTATAATTCTGAATCTTTCTGTTTACAAACTGGAAAGGATTCAGATGACTAGGTACCAGGAAAGGTTACTGAAAACTGCAGAAAGAACAGGCTGCTTTTGCTTTCTCCTGTCAGAGTTCATCTGTAAGCATTAGAAACCAATTTCAGCCAACCTAAGCAAAGGGGAAAGATACCAGTATTTTCAGTAGGCTGGAGAATCATGCTTAGAAACTAGCAAACATCATGAGTGCTTCAAAAAGCAAGACTGTCAGCCATGCTCTGAAGAAGAGCGTTAGCATGCCCTTGAGACTGCTGTTTGGTTCTTCACTAGTCCTTCAGCATTCTAAACCCCGTAGTTGCAGGAAAAATGGGGTGCGAGAGGGTAGTCACATCCCAGGTCTCGGGTGAGTTGCTAGGATGGGCCACCAAGTGGGGATCCTTGGCTTCACTCAAGGAAAAATTCAAAAGCCAGCCACAGTTAAGTGAAAGCAGTTTTATTTAGAGAGATACATATGCCACAGACAGAGTACAGTCCATCTCAGAAGAGAGAGTTACCCCCAAATATTGGGTGGTTGGTTTTTATGGGTTGGGTAATTTCCTAGGCTAAGAAGTAAGAGTATATTCCAACTATTTGGGGGAAGAGATGGGGATTTCCTGGAACGGACTCACCACCCACTTTTTTGACAATCAGCCTCAGTTCTCAGTTCAGTTGCTCAGGCGTGTCCAACTCTTTGCGACCCCATGAATCGCAGCATGCCAGGCCTCCCTGTCCATCACCAACTCCCGGAGTCTACCCAAACCCCTGTCCATCGAGTTGGTGGCCATCCAGCCATCTCATCCTCTGTCGAACCCTTCTCGTCCTGCCCCCAGTCCTTCCCAGCATTAGGGTCTTTTCCAATGAGTCAACTCTTCGCATGAGGTGGCCAAAGTATTGGAGTTTCAGCTTCAACATCAGTCCTTCCAATGAACACCCAGGACTGATCTCCTTTAGGATGGATTGATTGGATATCCTTGCAGTCCAAGGGACTCTCAAGAGTCTTCTCCAACACCACAGTTCAAAAGCATCAATTCTTCGGTGCTCAGCTTTCTTCACCGTCCAACTCTCACATCCATACATGACTACTGGAAAAACCGTAGCCTTGACAAGATGGACCCTTTGTTGGCAAAGTAATGTCTCTGCTTTTAAATATGTTGTCTAGGTTGGTCATAACTTTCCTTCCAAGGAGTAAGCGTCTTTTAATTTCATGGCTGCAATTACCATCAGCAGTGATTTTGGAGCCCCCAAAAATAAAGTCTGACACTGTTTCCACCATTTCCCCATCTATTTCCCATGAAGTGATGGGACCAGATGCCATGATCTTAGTTTTCTGAATGTTGAGCTTTAGGCCAGCTTTTTCACTCTCTTCTTTCACTTTCATTAAGAGGCTCTTTAGTTCTTCTTCGCTTTCTGCCATAAGGGTGGTGTCATCTGCGTATCTGAGGTTATTGATATTTCTCCCGGCAGTCTTGATTCCAGCTTGTGCTTCCTCCAGCCCAGCGTTTCTCATGATGTACTCTGCATATAAGTTAAATAAGCAGGGTAACAATATACAGCCTCGACATACTCCTTTTCCTATTTGGAACCAGTCTGCTGTTCCATGTCCAGTTCTAACTTGCTTCCTGACCTGCATACAGGTTTCTCAGGAGACAGGTCAGATGGTCTGGTATTCCCATCTCTTTCAGAATTTTCAACAGTTTATTGTGATCCACACAGTCAAAGGCTTTGACATAGTCAAAAAAGCAGAAATAGATAATTTTCTGGAACTCTCTTGCTTTTTCCATGATCCAGCGGATGTTGGCAATTTGATCTCTGGTTCCTCTGCCTTTTCTAAAACCAGCTTGAACATCTGGAAGTTCACGGTTCACGTATTGCTGAAGCCTGGCTTGGAGAATTTTGAGCATTGCTTTACTAGCGTGTGAGATGAGTGCAACTGTGCAGTAGTTTGAGCATTCTTTGGCATTGTCTTTCTTTGGGACTGGAACGAAAACTGACCTTTTCCAGTCCTGTGGCCACTGCTGAGTTTTCCAGATTTGCTGGCATATCGAGTGCAGCACTTTCGTAGCATCATCTTTCAGGATTTGAAATAGCTCAACTGGAATTCCATCACCTCCACTAGCTTTGTTCGTAGTGATGCTTTCTAAGGCCCACTTGACTTCACATTCCAGGATGTCTGGCTCTAGGTGAATGATCACACCATCGTGACTATCTGGGTTGTGAAAATCTTTTTTGTACAGTTCTTCTGTATATTCTTGCCACTTCTTCTTAATATCTTCTGCTTCTGTTAGGTCCATACCATTTCTGTTCTTTATCAAGCCTATCTTTGCATGAAATGTTCCCTTGGTATCTCCAATTTTCTTGAAGAGATCTCTATTCTTTCCCATTCTGTTGTCTTCCTCTAATTCTTTGCATTGATCACTGAGGAAGGCTTCTTATCTCTCCTTAGTATTCTTTGGAACTCTGCATTCAGATGGGAATATCTTTCCTTTTCTCCTTTGCTTTTTGCTCCTCTTCTTTTCCCAGCTATTTGTAAGGCCTCCTCAGACAGCCATGTTGCTTTTTTGCATTTCTTTTCCATGGGGATGGTCTTAATCCCTGTCTCCTGTACAATGTCATGAACCTCGGCCCATATTTCATCAGGCACTCTGTCTATCAGATCTAGTCCCTTAAATCTATTTGTCACTTCCACTGTGTAATCATAAGGGATTTGATTTAGGTCACACCTGAATGGTCTAGTGGTTTTCCCTACTTTCTTCAATTTAAGTCTGAATTTGGCAATAAGGAGTTCATGATCTGAGCCACAGTCCGCTCCTGGTCTTGTTTTTGCTGACTATATAGAGCTTCTCCATCTTTGGCTGCAAAGAATATAATCAATCTGATTTCACTGTTGACTATCTGGTGAAGTCCATGTGTAGAGTCTTCTCTTGTGTTGTTGGAAGAGGGTGTTTGCTATGACCAGTGCGTTCTCTTGGCAAAACTCTATTAGCCTTTTCCCTGCTTCATTCTGTACTCCAAGGCCAAATTTGCCTTTTACTCCAGGTGTTTCCTGACTTCCTACTTTTGCATTCCAGTCCCCTATAATGAAAAGGACATCTTTTTTGGGTGTTAGTTCTAAAAGGTCTTGTAGGTCTTCATAGAACCGTTCAACTTCAGCTTCTTCAGCATTACTGGTCGGGGCATAGACTTGGATTCCCGTGATATTGAATGGTTTGCCTTGGAAACGAACAGAGATCATTCTGTCATTTTTGAGATAGCATCCAAGTACTGCATTTCAGACTCTTTTGTTGACCATGATGGCTATTCCATTTCTTCTAAGGGATTCCTGCCCACAGTAGTAGATATAATGGTCATCTGAGTTAAATTCACCCATTCCAGTCCATCTTAGTTTGCTGATTCCTAGAATGTCGACGTTCACTCTTGCCATCTCCTGTTTGACCACTTCCAATTTGCCTTGATTCATGGACTTAACCTTCCAGGTTCCTATGCAATATTGCTCTTTTTAGCATCGGACCTTGCTTCTATCACCAGTCACATCCACAGCTGAGTATTGTTTTTGCTTTGGCTCCATCCCATCATTCTTTTTGGAGTTATTTCTCCACTCATCTCCAGTAGCATATTGGGCACCTACCGACCTGTGGAGTTCAGCTTTCAGTGTCCTATCTTTTTGCCTTTTCATACTGTTAATGGGGTTCTCAAGGCAAGAATACTGAAGTGGTTTGCCATTCCCTTCTCCAGTGGACCACATTCTGTCAGACCTCTCCACCATGACCTGTCCGTCTTGGGTGGCCCCACACGGCGTGACTTAGTTTCATTGAGTTAGACAAGGCTGTGGTCCGTGTGATCAGATTGACTAGTTTTCTGTGATTACAATCAGCCTCAGATAGTCCTATTGCTGGTGGATGTGTCTTTAGCATGCTAAATGTATTATAGTGAGGCTCAAGGTCTACTGAAGTCAGCTTTCCTACCATCTTGGGCCTAATTGGTTCTAACTTCCTTATGTCTTGTCCTTAATGGATTTATCATTCCTTTAAAGATTATGTACTACCCCCTGTTTATTGGGCCCTGATCTTAGACATTGTGAGGCTCCTAAAAGCAACAAGACTCAATCAGTGCCCTTTAGGACATTACAGACTAAAGAGGAGAGAAAGATACACAAATAGTGAGTATAAAACCAGGTGTTTAACTTGATATATGAAAAGTATAATGTGCTAAAATTGAAGTCATAGAAGGGCCTGGACACAGCTTTCACACCCTCTACCCATAGAATCAGGGCATGTCATCCTTCAAGAATATCAGTATGTTCACCAACCAGGAAACTCCACTGCGCCTTAGTTTCCAGAGTTTTTACCACAGTTTCATTATTTAGGAACTAACATTGATCATATTATTGAACTCTCTCTCCAGCCTTCCTTCCTTTTCTGAACGTCTAGGTGAGTCAAAGCTCAACCCTCTTAACACTTGGTTGGTCTTTCTGATAACTAGACCCCATCCTGAGCCATGTCTTTAGATAAAATCAGGTGTGATCCAAGACACTTATGAATAACAAAGATACTCTTATCATTCAGAAAATTCCCCTAGAGGCCAGGTGACAGGAACTCAGAACAAAGACCAGAAAAATTCTTTATTTTAAAAAGAATGAGAAACAGTAGAATGAGAAAACAGACATTTTTTCATAATAGTGAGTTAGCCAGTGGCAAGTTAAATAGCATGGTTGCGGGATATTACTTAATCCCTAAGAAGCTGTGTAATGGTCGTTACTTTCCCCTTGAACTTCATATGATCTCTGTAGCCCTTATGCTAGTAATTACATCCCTCACTTCTGTTTACAGAGATGAGAGAACTGAATGTGCCTTCATTTAACTGATTATCACTTTTCACAGTGAAGTAGAGATGTGTGATATTCCTCATGCTAGTACTATTATTTTTAACATTTTTAGGACACCACTTCATTCATCCTTTAGCTCTTGCCAATCTTCAAAAAAAATTATTTTTTAATCTTTGGGTGATGATATACATTTGTTATTTGTTGAAGACATAATCTAAGACTCACTTTCTTCACATTTTTTCATCATTCCTTTTTTCTTTTTCCTCTTTCCATGGACCTGTTTATTCAACTTTAGTACCAGGAATCAGTCTAGTGTTATAATTCTCTTTGGAAGTTAAGATTGATCTGTGCCAGTTAGGATGCTTTCAGCTACAAGTGATATGATTAAACGCCAATTGGTCTAAACCATAAGGAATTTTATTGGCTAACATGAGTTTCCTGGTGCTGGGAGTTTGGCTAGCATCTATAAATCTCATGGGCTGTAAGGATAAGAGGTAGGTATTTGAACAAAGGAGCAGTTAGGAAGAAGAAGGAACAAAATGGAGGGTGGGCAGCCAACATTATTCATTATACCTGAAATATTGAACTGACAAACTGATAGATGCATAGATAAAAACAGCATTTATATTGTATAGTATTTAAATTTATGTAGTACTTATAAGGTAGATACTTTTATTGTTCTTCCTGGCAGGTTAAGACTCAGTGTTTTCACTGTGATGGATGGCATTCAATCCCTGTTTGGGGAACTAAGAGCCCGCAAGCTGGAAGGCATGGCCAAAAACAAAACAACATAATTCACCCATTTTTTTCACTTCCCACCCCCTACCTCTGGCAACCATCAATCTGTTCTCTGTATCTATAAACTTGGCTTTGTATACATGTTTTAGATTCCACATTTAAGAGAGATCATACAGTATTTGTCTTTCTCTAACTTATTATTTCACTTAGCATGATATCCTTGAGGTTGCAAATGGCAAGATTTTGTTCTTTTTATGGCTGAATAATATTCCATTGTGTATGTATATATATGTATTTATCACAATTTCTTAATCCATTCATCCATCAGTGGACACTTAGGTTGTTTCCACATCTCGGTTGCTGTAACAAAAGGCTGACTTGATTGGGGTGCATTCATCCTTTTCAATTAATGGATAAATACCCAGAAGTAGAATTGTTAGAGGAAACACACTGACTAAAACTGCCCACCCTGTCCAGACACCATAGTAACAATTTGTGTGAGTTATTTTTCAACAGGAGGGCCTGGTAAGGAACACAGCACTAAAAAGCCACCACCAACTGAAAGAAATTTGAGAAAGGTCAAAAGGAGACGCCATGTGGCCATGTGTCCTGTGTCCTACCACCTTCACAAATCCTTCTTGTTGGCATCCATAGTGGCTGAGCAATGCATACCCCACCCCATCACCATAGAACCTGAGATTGCAAGCCACCTGACAGAGCAGTCTTCCTGGGTTCCTTTACCCGCCTGCTCTCTGCCCAGGCATCCCTTCCCAATAGAGCCTCATGCTTCGTCAGCACGTGTGTCTCCTCAGACAATTCATTTCTAAGTGTTAGACAAGCCCCACTGGAGCCCTGGAAAGGGTCCCCCTGACTGCAACAGAATTTCTGGATCATAGGGTAGTTTTATTCTCAATTTTTTAAGGAATCTAAGTACTGTTTCCCATAGTGGTTGTACCAATTGACATTTCCACCAACAACACAGAAGGGTTCCCTTGCTCTGCATCGTTTTCAACACTTACTTCTAGTCTTTTTGATAACAGCCATTCTAACAGATAGGAGGTGATATCTCATTGTAGTTTTGATTTGCATTTTCCTGATGATTAATGATGTAGAGCATCTTTTCATGTACCTGCTAACCGGTTATCTGTATGTCTTTGGGGAAAAGCTTGTGCTATCTTCTGTGCTATGCTGCAATTAGTCACTCAGTCATGTCCAACTCTTTCAACCCCATGAACTGTAGCCCACCAGGCTCCTCTGTCCATGGGGGAATTCTCCAGACAAGAATACTGGAGTGAGTTGTCATGCCCTCCTCCAGGGGATCTTCCCAACCCAGGGATCGAACCCAGGTCTGTGCATTACAGGAAGATCCTTTACCATCTGAGCCACCAGGGAAGCCTAATAATGCTGGAGTGGGTAGCCTATCCCTTCTCCATGGGATCTTCCTGACCCAGGAATCGAACTGAGGTCTCCTGCATTGCAGGTAGATTCTTTACCAGCTGAACTTTCAGGGAAGCCTATCAGGGAAAACTGTTCTATGCAGTTTTTAATCTGATTATTTGTTTTCTGATATTGAATTATATGAGTTTATTATATTTTTGGATGTTAACCACTTATCAGGTATATGATTCACAAATATTTTCTCCCATTTGAGTAGACTGCCTTTTCATTTTATTGATGGTTTCCTTTGCTGTGCAGAAGTTTTTTAATTTGATATTGGGGCTATTGTTTATTTTTGCTTTTGTTGCTTTTGGTGTCTATTATTCTTATTCTACAAATGATGAAATTGAGAGGATTAAGTGACTTGCAATGATATTGCAGAAAGATAAATTACCTGCTACATGTGTGTGCTTAGTCACTCAATCATGTCCAACTCTTTGTGACACCTGGGACTATATACCATGCCAGGCTCCTCTGTCCATGGAGATTCTCCAAGCAAAAATACTGGAGTGGGTTGCCATGCTCTCCTCTAGGGGATCTTCCCAACCCAGGGATCGAACCCAGGTCTCCCACATTGCAGGCAGGTTCTTTGCCATCTGAGCCACCAGAGAAGCCTATCACAGTATTTTATCAACACAGTCCAATTATTTGGTGGTGATGAAATATGAAACTCAGTAAATTCTTGTTTGATTTTGTGTCTTGCATACAAGATTCTCTCAAAAGTAGTAAGTTTTATTTTAAAGAATAATTCAAGTAATTTATTAAGGATATTTAATATAACAATAGCCAAAAGGTGCAAATAACCTAAGTTTTTATTGATAAATGAATTGATGAACAAAATGTGGTATATCCATAAAGGCGAGTATTATTAACCTTAAAAAGAAGTGAAGTTCTGATACATACTACAACATGGCTTGGAAACTTTATGCTAACTGAAGTAAGGCAGACACAGAAGGCAAATATTGTATGACTTCACTTATTTAAGGTGCCTGGATTAGTCAAATTCATAGAGATGAAAAGTAGAATGGTGTTTCCAAGCGGCTGGGGGATGGGGTAGTTGTTTACTTGGTAAGTCGTGTCCAACTCTTTGCGACCTATGGACTGTAGCCCTCCAGGCTCTTCTATCCATGGGATTTTCCTGGCAAGAATACTGGAATGGATTGCAATTTCCTTATCCAGGGGATCTTTCCGACTCGGGGTCGAGCCTGTGAACCCACATTTCCTGCGTTGGCAGGTGGATTCTTTATCATTGAGGCACTAGGGAAGCCCAGGGAATGAGGTAATAGGTAGTTATTTTTTAATCGTTACAGAGTTTCAGTTTATGATGATGAAAAAGTGATGATGAAATCTTTAGATAGGTTACCTGATTTAATATTCACAACAGCCCTATGATGTAGATACTATTATTATCTTCATTCTATGAATAAGGAAATCGAGGCACAAAGTGGGTTAAGTAGTTTGACCAAGGTAATGCAATTGGTAAATGTCAGAGCTTAGGCAATTGACTTCAGAAGATGTGTTGTATTAGTTAATTTTATTACATTCCTTGAGGGAATTTCAGATGCTTTAGGGGGCTGAAAATGGAGGAATTCCTGCCCTAACAACCAGTAGCTTTTGATTTATTCAGTTTCATGTCCAGTACCTGAATAGGGAAAATGAATTCATAGAGTTGTTGATTATTTTATTTATTTTTTGCATTACAGAATCTTAATTTGGAAGAGACTTTTTGACTTTTCCAGACATTGAGCTTTCATGTACAATTACAATTTCAGGATAATTTTGGAGACTAACATGGAGTTTTTTACTTTCATTTTTACTAAGGTAAGTACAATGAAAACATGAAACTGTCATTCATTAGCACTATTAACAAAAAGGATATCTTAACACCAAAATAAATAGGATGGTCGTAAAGACAGAAAAAAAGGGAATCCACTTCAGTTGGATGAATTTACCTTTATGAAAATGACACTTGCTGCTTGTTTATTATTTCACTGAATGTACCTGTGGTTAGTGTAAACCTTGACATAGAGAAGCAGCATTCTGAGAAAGAACAAATGAATATTTGGTCTCAGTCAACTACCTCTCACCAATATCCAGTTGCTTGGATTCTACCACATTATATCAAGTGGCAGGGAGCTCTAATGGCTCACTTGGAAGAATGTGGTTTCTCCAAGGTATGTTTTAAGGACCATCTTCACTGGGCTTATTTGAAAGTGTGTAGGGGCCTGCAGATCTTACCTTCCTTTAGTGAGAGGGTAGCACTTGCTGTAGCAGATTACTTTGGACATTTAACCTTTTATAGCTTATGCTATGAATTTTCTCTAAATACCTATTTTGAGTATAAAATACAAGGTGATTTTATGGATTTTAAATCTCATTTGCTTGTCCTTGATTCCCATCTAGGTAGGCCA
The DNA here is from genome assembly GCA_024291935.2 of Okapia johnstoni. Classification (NCBI taxonomy): domain Eukaryota; kingdom Metazoa; phylum Chordata; class Mammalia; order Artiodactyla; family Giraffidae; genus Okapia; species Okapia johnstoni. Next base: position 69,856,777 of record CM044312.1, on the reverse strand, counting down.
CCAATTGTGATCTCTAATAGGAAAACGGATAGATCTGAAATTATTATTTATGTTGCTCTCTATATAGACACATTAAAAAACAATTTGTCTCTCATTCTCTTAAAGAGACAAAAATATATGTTTTTTAAAATATCACAGTAGCAGAGAGTGGTGACTGAGTGACTGTGGCCTAGTAAACGTGGGGGTCGGGCTGGGGATCTCAGGGAGGGAGACGGTGCCTGTGGACCCTCCTTTTCTTGGCGAGGGTCGGGCGTGCAGTCCCGATCTGCATAATGTACAGAGGTAGAGGGAATGGGCTCTGGCCCCCTTGGTGTCATGTCTTCAGTACCAGCAGCTACCAGTCTGCTGGTTCTATCCTCAAGTGCTGGGACACAGAGAAAAAAACAGAGGGGTGGGGGTGGGGGGAGAAAAAGAGAAAGGAAAAAAGAAAAAGAAGAAAAAGGAAGAGAAAAAGAAAAAAAAAAAGCACAGTAGCTGTTGAGATGTGTGCTAGCTTGATGAATTTGTGCTGAATATGGAAATACTCTTCCAGGCCAAGGAAATCTCAAAGAAAATGATCACCTTAAAAAGGTAATTTTAAAGTTGCAGCACATTTGAATTTCCTCAATTATCACCAGTCTAAAAGCCCAAAAGGAGAATAACATCAATAGCAATATTTCAGATTCCACTGACTAGTCCCCACTGGTTCACAAACAGACTTTATATTTGTTTCTAGGAAGTCCCATGGTGTGTTTGAAAAGTACCCTAACAATTCTGTGAAGCTTTCCTGTGGTCTCCATCAAAAGGCAGTGTGGCTTCTGCCCAGCCAGGGGCTTCAGCAGAACCTGCTCACCAGTCAAGTGAGCCTCAGCAGTGGATACACTATAGGCTTGTGCTGAAGTTCCCACTGCATATGGAAAATGTTCATTTCTGTATAATTGCAGCTCTAGCTCTAGACAATCAACCTGTGCACTTATTTTTAAGTTGAGGCTTATTTTTATTTTAGAAAAACCTCTTTGATTAGTAATGACAGGAAATATGTGAATATTATATTTCGAATTAAGCACTTGAATTCACCCATTCTTTCAGTGAATATTTATTGAGCACTAGTATGTGCTAGGCAGTGTTCTACATGCTAGGGATAAATGATAAACTAAGTTCCTGCCCTCATGGAAAGTTAACATTGAGTTCATGATGCCAGCTCATTTCTGCAAATATAACATCTTGATTTCCATCAAGTTTTCTGAGATTCTGATTTAAAGAGTTTCTACCTTCAATAGCACAAATCACTTGAGTGGGAGAGGAGCCAGTTATGTGTTTTCTCTTTTATAATTGAAGTAGCTGTAAAAAGAGGAGGAGAGGTATGAGGGTAAAAATAAAAAATGTTGCAGTTTTGCTGGATTTCAGATTGGGTCTCTCCGTCTGATTGATACCCTTTAAACACTCCATGCAACTTCTTGCCTAGACCTTCCCCAGGACTTGACAACTTAGACACTATAGACTAGTTTGGAGTTCCCTGATAGCTCAGTTGGTAAAGAGTCCGCCAGCAACGCAGGAGGGCCCAGTTCAATTCCTGGGTCGGGAAGATACCCTGGAGAAGGGAAAGGCTACCCACTCCTATATTCTGGCTTAGAGAATTCCATGGACTGTATAGTCCATGGGGTTGCAGAGTTGGACACGACTGAGCGACATTCACTTCCATAGACTAGTTTACTTTTTAATGCATTTTACAGCATTTGGAAGCCCTCCAGTGGCCAGATACTTTACTTGAAACAAAATTTTTTTTGCTATTCTGAAATATTTAGGCGTGAAGTGTACTCATGTCTCGGGCTTCCCAGGTGACACAGTGGGTAAAGAATCTGGCTGCCATGCAGGAGACTCAAGAGATGCAGGCTTGATCCCTGGGTTGGGAAGATCCCCTGGAGTAAGAAATGGCAACCCACTCTAGTATTCTTGCCTGGGAAATTCCATGGATAGAGGAGCCTGGCGGGCTACAGTCCATGGGGTCACAAAGAGTCAGACAGGGCATGACTGAGCATGCATGCACTGTACTCATGCTTACAACTTACTTTGAAATATATCAAAAAATAAGATGGATTAATGTATGATAGATGTATAGATGGTTAGATGTGTGGTAAAACAAATATAATGGTTAATTTTAGAGTTCAGGTGACAGGTGTAAGTATAATTTGGTCACTGGATAGGTCATGGTATAGTTCCTTTCAACTTCTCTCTGTTGTACATTTATGTAATAAAATATTGAATAAAAATCTCTTTGCCAGACCCGAAGATTTATTGCCAGACTCCATAATATTTATAAATAAATATTTCTTCATATTATAGAATTAAAATTTTGTGATGATAATATTTAAATTACTTTTCAATAAAACTGTTCATTAATGGATGTGGATTAATTTTTCTTAACATGAATTAATTTTTAAATGTTTAAAAAACACTGAGAGGAGGGGTAATTGGAGGAAGGTGGTCAAATGGTACAAGTTTTCAGTTATAAATATGTACTAAGGATATAATGTATAATATGGTGACTAGCTAACACTGCTATGTGACATGGGAAAGTTATTAAGAGAGTAAATCCTAAGAGCTCTCGTCACAAGGAAAAAAATTTTTTTTTCTTTTCTTTATATTGCATCTACAAGATAATAGATGTTAACTGAACCTATTGTGGTAATCATTTCACAATATATGTAAATCAAGCCATCATACTGTATGCCTTAACCTTGTACAGCGATTCATGTCTGTTATTTCTCAGTAAAACTGGCAGGGAAGGCACTTCTTTGTTTCTTTCAGAAAGTTTATACAATGTTAATGTGAAATTGCTATATGATTTTTTTCTTTTAAAAAGGCTTATCTTTCTAGGATATCTATTTTACATGCTTAGGCAATTGTTAACAAGCTTAACTAAATTCACTCTTAAAAAAGTGAGAGGCAACTGTTTGGCAATTGCTGAAAATATTTTTTCTTAGTGGAGCTATATTAGTCAGGATTCAAAGCAGAGAACAAAATCCACTCTGGTAGTTTAAGCCAAAAGGGATGTATTACATGGTCTATCACAAATGGTTGGCAGGGTTGAAGAAACAGCCAGTGGGTTGAGCTTCAGGAGTAACTCACAAATCTAGGCTAAAGAACTGAGCTGTCAAAGGACTGTTGATCAGGCCATGCTCAGGAAGTTACCTGCTGAATGGGGAAGACACCCCTACAACCACTGTTTCCACAGCCACATGTCTTTCACTATAATACACCCTGTCATGAAGGTGCCTCACAACCTGACCCTTCACAATTGAGTTCACTATACACAACTGCCTATAGTTGATGGAATTCAAATCACGTCAGTAACTCTAGCTGCAAGGGAGTTTGAGAAATGCATTTTTAGCCTTCTAGATACTAAAGCCCAGGAAGGCATATTAAGAGGAGGATGGCATTATATGAAACGTTGAACACTTTTTGATGAATAAATCAGCCTGACAGCACTCATTGATCAACATTACCACTGAGACTTCTAGACACTCTGACTGGGTATAATAAGTAGATGACAGCATATATGAGGCATTCTTGCCCCAAACATCAAACCTGAATCTGAGATGCTCACTAGATCAAGTTTACAAGAGTTAGAAGGATAGAGGCACATGTTTTAAAACACCACAGGGATGCAATTAGCAAAGTCGTGTGGGAAACTGTATAGGAAAAGTGACACAATTCAACAAATAAATGGCAAGGGGAAAAAAAGGGAGAGGAACCTAAAATTAAGAAATTTAAAAGATGGATCAAGTAAATGCAGTATGTGAATCTTGTATGTATCTTCATTCAAATAAAACAATTGTCAAAAACATTTTATGAGACTCTCAGGGAAATTTGAACATGTAAACTTGGAAAACTAATATTAATAATTATTTTTAATTTTTTAGATTTGATAATAGTACTGTGTTTATGTCAACAATCATTTTATTCAGTTACAGTAAGATCTTTGCTTTTTCAGTTGATTATATGTTGTTTCTTTCATAATTTATGGCTTTGTGTTTTATACTAAGAAGAAACTATATTATGCTAGGCATTTTATGTATATTAAATAATTTAATCCTTTGCTTTGGTAAAAGGAAATTATAGTGTTCATTAAGGGAAACACACCTATTATAGCTTTTCTGGATGTGGATGAAAACAAATGTCTATTTTAAAGTACACTTGTCAATAGTATGTTTAGGAAGGAGCAGGAGGTAGAATCAGGGAAGGAACACCATTAGCATTTTAGCTAATTAATGGGTAAGGCACATTATCAGATATCTCCATTCAAGAGAACGAATTTGTTAGATTCCATAAAATAAATATTAGATTCAGTGTTGAAAATATTTTCAGATTGTTCCCTTTCCCTGAAACTATAAGAGGGCATGAAACTACTGTCTCATTTTAAAGATGGAGACAAACCTGAAACATCATCCCAGCAGGGTGATATAAGGGTGAGTAGCACATTGAGAGTCTTAATATTACCAGACACAGCCAAGGGGATGCAGCCAAGGGGATAACACCTGGACCACCAGTGACTCTAAAACTAGTTGGCTGCAATCTTGAGTTTGCAGTTTTCTGTTCATGCGCTTACACCATGCATTCTGAAACTTTCTTAAAGGCAAAAACCTCTTGGATATAATAATGATTTATGTCCCTTCAAAGCTCAACTCTACCCAACAAAATCTTATTCCTTATCACTCTCACTAGGGAGAATTTAAATTTAACTTAAATATTCTCCTGTAGGGGTAGAGCAATAATGGAAAAAAGTTTCAGAAACACTGGCTTAGACCAAAATGCTTTATTTAGAATACAGTAATTTTTTTAAAGTATAGTTGATTTTTAAAGTTTCATGTACATAGCACAGTGATTCAGTATTATATATATATATACACACACATATATATAAAATGGAAAATAATATATATAGGAAAATACATACATAATGGAAAATAATCCAAAAAGTATACATCTATATACATGTATATGCTTTTTTCAGATTATTTTCCATTATTGGTTATTACAAGATACTGAATATAGTTCTTTCTGCTATATAGTAGATCCTTGTTGTTTATCTATTTATATATAGTATTGTGTTTCAGTTAATCCCAAATTCCTAATTATCCCTCCACTACTTTCCCTTTTGATAACTGTAAGTCTGTTTTCTATGTCTATGAGTCCATTTCTATTTTATAAATAACTTCATTTGCATCATTTTTTAAGATTCTGCATATAAGTGATGTCATATATATGTCTTTCTGTCTGACTTCACTTAGGAGGGTAATCTCTACATCTATCCGTGTTGCTGCAAATGACATTATTTCATTCATTTTTTGTGGCTGAGTAGTATTCCATTGCAGAATACAGTGATTTTTAAATCATGGTTTAATGTTCTTAGAAATGGATATCATTACATTTATTTTTAATTAATTTTAAAAGCAAATACTCAAGCACATAGAGGTGTTTTCCCCCCCAGATTCCAAGTGACTTATGAAATCAAAGTACTACCTTGTCTTCCTAAAAATGATTCACCAAAATTGTCTTCTCTGCCTAATGGAAAATTGGTATTAATTGATTAAAAGAATGACTGAATAGCTCCTTGAAGGAACTGCAGCCCCATTTGACTTGGTCTGTCTGTCAGTGAGCTTATCTATCAGTGAAACTAGTAGTAAATGCTAGTTTCCACTAAACTTTGTGCTTCATAAACAATCTAAAACTTGTTGGTGGGTTGACTGTTTAGTTAGTGTCCTTTGCTTCTAGATTTTGTCCCCTGAAAGTGAAAGTCGCTCAATCATGTCCGACTCTTTGTGACCCCATAGACTATACAGTCCGTGGAATTCTCCAGGCCAGAATACTGCAGTGGTAGCCTTTCCCTTCTCCAGGGGATCTTCGCAACCCAGGGATTGAACCCAGGTCTCCCGCACTGCAGGCAGATTCTTTACCAGCTGAGCTACCAGGGAATCCCTGATTTCGCCCGCTACTCTTGCTCATATGAAATTGTGGAATTTTCTAACTTGAACTGAAAATAACAGGTTGCTGTTCTTTACCCTGAAACTGACTGTGCCTTGAGGCAATATCAGAAATGTTACCTCTACTTGTCTCTAAAGTTTATATTATAGTAACTGAGTCTGGAAAAGATGCCCTCTTCACCCTGACTGAATGTCACCTCTATTCAGATGATATCATTACAATGAATGTTTTCAAATACACACTGTAAGCAGAAAAGTGAGTTAGGCACTCAAGAAAATTGCAAATTACTATGGAAGATATATTTTATAAACAACTAGTTAAAGTGATGTAGGAGGAACTTCCCTGGTGGTCTGGTATTTAGGATTTGGTGCATCTACTGCAGGGAGCATGGGTTTGATCCCTGGGCAGGAAACTAAGATCTCACATCCTGCAGAGCCCAGCCACAGAATTAAAAAAAAAAAAAAAAAAACAGAATTTAAGAAAGTGATGTGAAAAAATTGCTTAGAATCCTAGAGCTAAAGAAACATGGTGGAAGGAACAATTGATTCTGCTGGAAGTCTAGAGAGTAATATTAACATACTGAGAATTTGGAAGGCTTTGTGGGGAAAGTACTACTGGTGGACTTTGAAAGGTATATGACTCCACTTATACATTTGAAGAAGGTTCTGTGTAGTGGGTAGCTGTTGGATGGAGCTAAATGAGCAAAACACAGAGGAGAAAAATTCCAAGGTATATTTAGGGGCTGTTTTCTATAGCTATAGGGTGAAGGGGCCCATGGTGGTGGACAAAAGCTGGAAATATTGGAGACACATCATGGACCTCAAATGACATGCAGCAGCCTCCTTGCTCTCATGGTTACTTCCCTGGGAAGAATTACTTACACAGAGCTGTTATATGAATACATAATACCATGTAACTCCATTTCTGCTTTCTACTCTTCCCCCTTCATCCCTCAGAGAGAGCAAAATTTCCCTGCATTGTAACCATGGACAACTTGCTTCTCTCTGTACCCTGATTTCCTCATCTATAAATGGATATTAAAGATAATGCCTTCTTATTAAGTGAGTCACAGCAATATATGGACATAGTAACACAGAGTGTTTGTTACATAAATAATGTATATAGTTCTACTTAGTAGAAAGTCTCAATTGTTCTGAAGCGTATAAGGAAAGGAAAGGAAAGGGTTTCAGATCTGTTTGGATCTCTGCTAACTTGCAACCTTGAGCTTAAGACCTTTCACATTACAGATTATTTATGTATATCATTATAGCCTTAAAGAATGTAATTGCTAAAAGAACTACTAGTGTGCCCTTTTATTTTAGAGCTCAGTTCAGTTCAGGCGCTCAGTCATGTCTGACTCTTTGCAACCCCATGAACCACAGCACGCCAGGCCTCCCTGTCCATCACCAACTCCCGTAGTACACCCAAACCCATGTCCATCGAGTCAGTGATGCCATCCAGCCATCTCATCCTCTGTCGTCCCCTTCTCCTCCTGCCCCAAATCTTTCCCAGCATCAGGGTCTTTTCCAATGAGTCAACTCTTTGCATGAGGTGGCCAAAGTATTGGAGTTTCAGCTTCAACATCAGTCCTTCCAATGAACACCCAGGACTGATCTCCTTTAGGATGGACTGGTTGGATCTCCTTGCAGTCCAAGGGACTCTCAAGAGTCTTCCCCAACACCACAGTTCAAAAGCATCGATTCTTCGGCGCTCAGCTTTCTTTATAGTCCAACACTCACATCCATACATGACCACTGGAAAAACCATAGCCTTGACTAGATGGACCTTTGTTGGCAAAGCAATGTCTCTGCTTTTTAATATGCTGTCTAGGTTGGTCATAACTTTCCTTCCAAGGAGTAAGCATCTTTTAATTTCATGGATGCAGTCACCATCTGCAGTGATTTTGGAGCCCAGAAAAATAAAGTCAGCCACTGTTTCCACTGTTTGCCCATCTATCTGCCATGAAGTGATGGGACCAGATGCCATGATCTTAGTTTTCTGAATGCTGAGCTTTAAGCCAACTTTTTCACTCTCCTCTTTCACTTTCATCAAGAGGTTCTTTAGTTCTTCTTTGCTTTCTGCCATAAGGGTGGTGTCATCTGCATATCTAAGGTCATTGATGCTTCTCCTAGCGATCTTGATTCCAGCTGGTGTTTCTTCCAGCCCAGCGTTTCTCATGATGTACTCTGCATATAAGTTAAATAAGCAGGGTGACAATATACAGCCTTGACGTACTCCTTTTCCTATTTGGAACCAGTCTGTTGTTCCATGTCCAGTTCTAACTGTTGCTTCCTGACCTGCATACAGGTTTCTCAAGAGGCAGGTCAGGTGGTCTGATATTCCCATCTCTCTCAGAATTTTCCATAGTTCATTGTGATCCACACAGTCAAAGGCTTTGGCAGAGTCAATAAAGCAAAAATAGATGTTTTTCTGGAACTCTCTTGCTTTTCCGATGATCCATCGAATGTTGGCGATTTGATCTCTGCCTTTTCTAAAACCGGCTTGAACATCTGGAAGTTATGTTTCAGGTACTGTTGAAGCCTGGCTTGGAGAATTTTGAGCATTACTTTGCTAGCGTGTGAGATGAGTGCAATTGTGCGGTAGTTTGAGCATTCTTTGGCATTGCCCTTCTTTGGGTTTGGAATGAAAACTGACCTCTTCCAGTCCTGTGGCCACTGCTGAGTTTTCCGTATTTGCTGGCATATTGCGTGCAGCACTTTCACAGCGTCATCTTTCAGGATTTGAAATAGCTCAACTGGAATTCCATCACCTCCACTAGCTTTGTTCGTAGTGATGCTTCCTAAAGCCCACTTGACTTCTAGAGCTTGGAGAAATGCTTTTCCAGCCCTTGGAGCTGCTTACGGAGTTTCATCATGGGTACATTTCTAATTATGTAAGGTATTATTTAAGATTTTGCAAAGTCCTTGGCTTTTAGCTACAGCCTTTTGACATTTTCAGTTCATTACCAACTGTATATTATAAAAAGGAAGAGAAAGAACACATAGGGCTATTTTATACCTTTATGAAAATTGGAAAAGTGATAATAGATAGGAAAAAAGTGGAATCTACATTAAATATTTTGAGATTTAACTTATGCATTTTTTTGTTCCCCATTTTTGTTTTGGTTATATACTACATAATAAACTTTATGGTAAAATGTAATGTCTTTAAAATATCACTTTGTCTCCCACAGTTCTGGTGATTTGGAAGTCCTCCTAGACGCTCCTCCACGTGGTGTCGGCTGTATTAGTTCTCCATATAGTTTCTCATCATTCTCTCATTGTTCAGTGTTTTAGCCTGAGTGTCTATACATGCCAGCAGGACCCCAAGAGATTGAAGTAGCCTTCCCTCTCAAGGTATAGACAGAGTCAGCCGGGAAAACACATCTGCTGCATTTTATGCGTCAAAGCAAAGCACAAGTCCAGCCCAGATACTCGGGGTGGGAAAACAAACTTCACCTTCATGGGAGGAGCTGGAAATATCGTGGCCATGATTTCCAACCCGCCACAGTATCTGACCAAGTTAAATATAAAGTTAAAATTGACCAAGTTGGTAAAACTCCAGATTCTGATTTCTGTCCCACACTTTTGCCCTAGAATTACTCTGCTGGATAGGAAATAAACAGAGACACCAAGGAAAAGCATGCAAATGGACTTCATCTGGTTTTAACTTTTTTTTTTTCCCCTTTTTGGGATCTTAGCTCCCAGATGCCCCCTGCCATGGGAGCTCAAGTCTTAACCACTGGACCACCATCAGTTTTCAAGCCATGTATTTTAAAGCCTATTAGTGACATTTGACTTAAGAAACTAATCCCTTTTCTAGTCAACTAACATATCCATGTTTCTTGCCTGCTAAAGCCTACACTCCTAGCTTCTCTGAAAACTAGGGCATATAGTAGTGTCAGTAGTTAAGTGCAAGGACTTTGTAATAGGAGCTAGGCTTAATTCCTGGCTTTGCTACTTTTTGTGACTTTGTGTTCCCCAGATTAACAGGAATGTCAATCTTCCCAGATTAAGAAAGGTAATGTATTCAGAGATTAGCAGGTCTGGCATTTGGTAAGCATTCTGCAAGGTTAATAATTTTTATTAGATAGGCCTGAGTCTGCATGAAGGTGTATTGATGCCTTAAGATTTGCTTATGGTGGGGGGGGGCGGGCACTTGGCTTTAGGGACTTTACACTCTCAAACAGTGAAGCCACCCCAAGAAGCTTTGGGGCTATACCTTTCTGAATTTTCTTGAGTGCCTTTCCTAAGTCTTTTTTTTTTCAGGGGTTCGGGGAGGGGGGGGGAAGTTTTCCTATAAATTTCCTTTGCTTGCTTTGCTTGCCCCCTTCTGGCAGAATGGGGAAGAGTTCAGTGATGTCCCACTCCTGCAACCACTGAAACTGCTAAAAGCTATTAAGGTTAAAGAATCCAACTTTCAAAAACCTTTAGCCCTAAATTCAAGTGAATTCACATGAAAGCAAAGTCTAAATGTAAAATCTCTACATATAGATTTTTGTTTTTATCTGTTACATGGAAATTGATACTGACAGATGAAATAATATGAAAATGGACAACTCATTTTAAGTTGAAAAAATGTTGAGAATATTTTGTTCTTCTAAATGGTAATAGTAAATTTCTTATAAACTTCATTTTACCTTTTTGACACAACAAAATCTTTACCATATATAATTTTAATTTAAAACATGTTTTCCTAGGGAATTCCCTGGCAGTCCAGTGGTTAGGCCTCAGTACTTTCACTGTGTGACCAGGGTTCAATGCCTCGTCAGGGAACTAAGATCCTGGAAGCCAAATGGTGCAGTGCCAGGAAAAAAATTAAAAATAACAAAAAAAGATTTTCTAATGTTAACCTCAGCTAATTGCTATATCCTTCAAATTATACAACATATGTAGTACCCCCAGATTGGTATTTAAAAGTGTTTGTATAGAAGCTGCATGAAAATGTTTTTGTGTACTTATTTCAAATACAATGAGAAAACTAAATACTTCGATTTTTATATTTAATACAGTAAATTCTTTCTCATATTTTAGTTTTAGGAAGTATTGAAAATACTTTAAGAAGTTTACATACAAGTAGATAAAGATAAAATTTAAAAACCACAATATTTTAAAACATCACAGATGTATTACATGTTTGTATACTTATATGTTCTGGCTGAAATGTTGGCAAGAGTGAAGTCACAACTGCTATTACATTAAGTCATGATTTTAGTACATATGGCATTTTATCTCTAAAAAATGAAAAGTGGGTGGAATCTTTGGAATTCTCTTCCCCCACTAACTCAACAAAGCCCAGATCTGTTGTACTTTAGAACACTGAGACACATCTTGAGCTACTCAAGCGTAGCTGCTTTTTCACTGGTTAAATTGTTCACGATCTAATTGGTTATTTGCCTACGGTCATCTGCCTATCATAGAAGACTTGTGCACCTTAAAGACAAATAGCAGGGGAAACAGACCGCAGCAAATCAGTTAAGAAAATACAGTTTGTATTAAAAACTAGAGCTACTTTTAGCTATTATTGAATGGATATGTACAAAAATCTTTTTTCAATATCTAAAATAACATTACTGAAAGCAGGAAGGCTTCCCTGGTTGGGTAAAGAAACCACCTGCAATGCACGAGATCCAGGTTTGATCCCTGGGTTGAGAAGATCCCCTGGAGAAGGGAATGGCAACGCACTCCAGTACTCTTGCCTGGAGAATCCCATGGACAGAGGAGTGTGGTAGACAGTAGCCCATGGGGTCCTAGAGAGTTGAACATGAATGAATAACTAACACATTTACTTTCACTTTCAAAAACAGGCAATTAGAGGAGATATCTGTGTAAGAAAACAAAAACAGCAAAAATTCTTCCAAAACTAGCACAAGAGTGATTTAATTAAAATTTATTCTATATTTAAGATTAAACTAGAACGACTTCATGGATTGCAATCAAGACTACCAAATATGTACTTCCACAAAAATATTACAATCAGAACACATTTTAAGACTAAATATAATTAAGATGTCATTCTTCACTTGAATTTCTCTCTCAAACCTTCAGACTGCATTATTTTTATTGCTCCCTGTCACATTTAGCACAAAATTGTCTCTCTTTAGTTAACTAATTATGTGCCCATCAATAGACAAATGGATAAACATGGTGTATATATACAATGAATATATATTACCCAGCCCTGAAAAAGAATGAAATTTTGCCATTTACAACCAAAAGAATGGAACTCGAGTGTATTATGCTAAGTCAGAGAAAGGAAGACAGATACTGTTCAATTCCACTTATATGTGGAACTTAAAAAACAGAACAAGTGAATCTAAAAAAAAAAAACAGAAACAGATTCATAGATGATAAAACTGGTTGTTGCGAGGGAAAAGGGGTGGGGAAATGAGTGAAATAGGTGATAAAGATTAAGAAGTATAAACTTCTAGTTATAAATGAGTCACAGGCATGTAATGTACAACATAGGAAATATAGTCACTACTGTAATAACTCTGTCTGGTTACAGATATTAACTACAGTTATTATGGTGATAATTTTGTAATGTATAAAAATACTGGAATACTAGGTTGTACACCCGAAGCTAATACTATAAGTCAATTATATTTCAATTTAAAAAAATGACACAGGCCATAGCATTAAGAAATATTTTAAACAATTAAAAAAGAAAGAATTTCATAGATTCAGCTATTTTAAGTGACCACAGGGATTTAGGATATAGTTATATAAATTTGCGCAGGCAAAAACATAACCACATGTCCTACGAGGCTGTTACCTGTGAGGAAGTCACTTAACTATTGTCTGAGCCTAGCTCACCACTCACATACAACTATGGCTTTATTGCTCTGTTTATCAGTATAAGGAAAAAATGTCCATAAGTGAAAAATACTACAGTAAAAAATACTATTTGCAAAAAATTGCTTCCAAAAGAAAGGTAACTGATAGTGTTACAATGGAAAAGCAAAGATTAAAAGTCTTGCAATATAAAAATCACTGGGAGAAAGCTAAAGATGGAAAAAGGCAGAATTTAAAACATAAAGATAGGCAATGGAATAGAAAGAAAAAAATCTAGTAATTGACTAAGATCAATGAATATATAACTTATAATGATAAGAGTATATTTAATGGAGAAAGGACATTAAATAGTGATTCATCAAGGAAAAAGAAATCTACTTCATACTCTATACAAAAATTAATTCTGCAGTTTTACATAAAAACATAACAAAATAAAAATATAAATAAAAAATTAAGCTTCTAGAAAACTGAAGAATGTCTTCGTGATCTTGGAGTGGGCAAACATTTCTAAGAGAACACCAAAAAAGAATAATTATAAAATAAAACATTCATAAATCAGATTTAATTAAATTTAGGAACGCCTTTTATTAAAGAAAAAAATAAAAAACACCATTAATAGAGTGAAAAGGCAAAGCCCAGGCAAACCCACAAGGATTAAAATGTGGAATATATAAATAATTACAACAATTCAATATGAAAAAGACAATAACTAAAGAGAAAAACAGGTACAGAGTTGCGAGATGATAGAATATGTGTGTACTCAGCTTTAGTAGATATGCCAAACAGTATCTTTTTGAGACTTGAACAGGTCCTTCACAAAAGTGAACAGCATGGTCCTAAGCACATAAGAATGTACTCAGCCTCATTAGTCAGGAGGGAAATACGTAACAATCAGAACAACCAATTTTGAAAACTGTTTGGCCATATCTACAAAGCTGAATATATATGCATACTCTACAAAAATTGCACTCCTGAATTATATACCCAACAGATGGATATATATAAGTGCATCAAAACACATTAAAAAGTATTTGTAGCAACAAAATTTTTATAATTTTCCAAAGCTGAAAATAACACAAATGTCTGTTACTAGCAGAACAGACAAACTGTGATCTAGTCACACAATACAAACTCTAGCAATGAAAAATGAATAAAGGAACTGCTGCACATAATGAACAAATTTACACGCCCAGAGGGAAGCTTCTCAGTGGCTAGTCCTGTTCTACTGCTTGAGGGTGGTCACACTCATAGGAGTGTGTACTTTGTGATGGTTAGTATACTTTCTGCACCCTCTGAATACATGTATACTTCAATGAAGTACTTCAATGAAGGTGTTCCAAAGCAACTCCTTCCCAAAAGAAGTCTTTACAAATGATTTCAGTGCCATATTATACAAGTCATAAAGTGTATGGAGACTAAGTATTTTTTTCAGTTAAACTTTATTAAGAAAATGACATGCTATAGAGGTGTTTGTTTCTTGTGAATATCAGAGGTCCACTGGATTCACAATTTTTTTTTAACAAATATATGAGGAAAATGTGAAATTCTAAGACTATTGAGCTTTGAAAATTTTTTGATATGAAATTATAGTACTACTTTCTCTTCCACAATGATCTTCCTTCTATTCATATATGATTACTTTATCTCACCTTAGTCTTGTAATTTTTTCCCTCTTTTGTATGCAGAGGGAAGGTACAGATGTCTATCAACTTCAATCCACGATTTCAAAATTCAGACTTGGTACTTATGGACAGGACCTCTGCTGCAGTGCAGGATGGGAAGAAACCAGTTCCCCTTATCCAACCTCACCTTTGTTTGGAGTTTTCCTGGATCCCAGTAGGCAATAATGATAAGGCTGAGAAGTATGCATAGGGCTGACTGAGATAAGCATTTAGAACTGCACAGCCATTTTGCTGCAGAAGGTGCTCCCTATTTTTTAATCAAGAGATTAAACCCCACTCACAACAAGACTTAAAGATAAGATTGAGCTGGCAGGAAGGTGGATATTAAGTCTAATTTTCTAAAAATGAGGAATGAAAAACCAAAACAAATAGGCACTGTAAAATTGTTTTTGTTTTTTTAATGGCAGGTCAAATATCCTGAAACATACATGTAGTTTGATAGTCTTCTAATCCCAGTTGAGTTCAAATATTAAAGTAACACACACAAGCTAAGAGAATTCAATATTGTTCCAAGGCACTTACTGAATCTCCATGACTAGATGAAAACAAGGACAATTAGGATGGACAATTAGACAGTATATAATATAAAAATAACTTTTTGCTTACAATTTACAAAATGTATTATTATTACAATCTTTGATCTCTGATAACCTGTAAAGCTGGCTGCATGAATCCAGCAATTTTAAAAATCAGAAACTATTTTCTAAAACTTCAGGGCAAATAATTTACAAATAAGGTACACAAAGATTTAGCCCATGCAGAAATTTCTTACATCTTCTGTTAATAATATTTTATGACTGCAACTTTATCAAATTATATACCTACTTGCCCTGTACATATACAAAATAATGCATACATGATAAAACATTAGCAAAAAAGAGTAGTCCTTAAACTCAATTTATCATAAAAGTATTACTATATTAACATGTCTACAAGCAGCGTGTAACAGGGTTAAGAGACATTAAGGCAATAATACTTGAAGTTACAAAATAAACCAAATGTAATACTTTTCCTAAGTGTAATATAAGGCAGGTAGATGGTCCCAGCAAAAAAAAATAATAAAGAAAAAATCACTAAGGTAACAATCTACACTGCTGTTAGTCCCACATTTTTAAGATGGAATACTATAAATCTGGCTTTCAGTGGCACTTGAATTTTCCAGTATAATTTAAAGTGTCTTTTAGTTCCCTGAATCATGTCCATTCTGAAGGTGGATCTCTTGGTCCTTTGGGTTTTCCACAGCGATTACCAAAACCTATAATCAAAATACCACAATAGTTGGCTAGTGTTCAGAAATACTTTTACACTATTAAACCATATCTGTAGACATTCTTGTTTTCTGGAACAAATAAATTTCCATATGGGAATTTAGCATTTAAACAAATACCTACAAACATAAACCAACTCTTAATTTCTTCTGTATAGTTGAGAAAATAACTGCTTCTTTTATAAAAATAAAATCAATTCTATAAAAATGTAAGAGAAACATTTAGGATATCTTAGTCTTTTCAACACAAAAGTAAGATTTGTTTACATACTGCATTTTATATTTTAGTTTTTAATCTCAGTATGAAACAGGATAAATTTATTTTACAATTAATTCCAAGCAACTTTGACAGTACATGTTTTATTCTTAGCAGTGTTGTTTAAAAACCTGAAGAAATCATAGCAAAAAGTTTGATAAACTTTGCCTTAAGGTAATTCTGGAGTGATAGCAAATAACTGTTTTTCATTCTTGCCAGCATTAACTGCACAATTATAGCTTAAAAATTATTTTGGAAACAAATTACCCATCTCTGTGGCTTCTGTTGGACTTTCTGATATTTGATCTTTCTTGTTACTAAAAGTAGGTGGACATTCTGTACAGGTCTCTGTATGAATACCTCGTGCTGGATGATCTAAAATGCAAACCAAAGCCATTATTAATCACAGTCATTTGTAGTATAATATGTAAAAAATTCCTCTAATTGCTTTTAATGTGGGCAAATAGTTAAAAGAGCAGTTTTCTTTTGAGCATCATAATTTTAGAGGCCCAGGCAAATGCAAGGGTAATCAACACAGGAAACCATGTTAGGTGTGCTTACTGCTGCTGCTGCTGCTGCTAAGTCGCTTCAGTCGTGTCCGACTCTGTGCGACCCCATAGGCAGCAGCTCACCAGGCTCCGCCGTCCCTAGGATTCTCCAGGCAAGAATACTGGAGTGGGTTGCCATTTCCTTCTCCAGTGCATGAAAGGGAAAAGTGAATGTGAAGTCGCTCAGTCGTGTCCGACTCTTAGCGACTCCATGGACTGTAGCCTACCAGGCTCCTCCGTCCATGGGATTTTTCCAGGCAAGAGTACTGGAGTGGGGTGCCATTGCCTTCTCCGACGTGTGCTTATAGGCACCTAGAAATCTACAGTGAGTACTTCTGCTATGTGAGACTTCTCCTTATACTCTTACTTTAACTTCAACTGAAATGCCTTTCTGTGGAAATCAATAGCAAATAAGTTCATAGTTTATTAATGGAGTTAATATTTGCACCTAAAAAAGTAGTAATTCTTTTAAGGTTTAGCATTACTTAAATCGTAGATAGTTTACTTATTTAACTGCCAGTGCTTAGGACTAGTAACAAAAGAAATCAACTACTATGATTCAGTCATTCTTTCACCACTCACCACCTTCATCACATCCCCTATATCCCTGTAAGGAACCTTTCTGGAAACTTGGAATACAAGTCAAATGATAGACTATCCTTGTCATCAGGTACTCATAGTCTAGAAAGAGGCTGACAAACTTTTTCTGTATATGGCTAGACAATAAATATTTTAGGCTTTGTAAGCCACATATGGTCTCTGTCCCACATTCTTCATTGATTTTTGTTTTTATTTTCCAAAATTAATTTTGGTTTAAAAATAATAAAATTTATTTTATTTTTGAATTTTACTGGAGTCTAGTTGATTTACAATGTTGTGTTTCTTTGTTTTAATGTTTAAACAACTCTTTAAAATGTAAAAACCATTTATTCAGCTCAAGGGCAGAATAAGAAAACAAGCCAAGAGCAGAATTAGGCCTATGGGATATAGTTTGCCAACCCTTGATCTAGTAGGAGAAACAGACAAGAACATTAATTATTACAGCAGTGTGGTAAGCATAGGGACAGAGAAGAGAGGCATGTAGATGAAACTAGTGGTGGTGATATATTCATGGTTGCCTTCTATGAGGAAATGATGATTTAGGTGAAAAGCCTCAATTTTCTGAATGAAGTAAAAGGTTTACTACTGAGTAAGAGTTAGTGGGATTCATGATTTTATAAAAAAATAAATGCAGAGGATTGTGGATCAATCCTAAAACTGTACTGTGGATCAATCCTAGAACTGTATGCTCAATCTATAAAACTGAACAATGTTCCCCAGCAGTATTGAGTAATCTTAAGGGATAAAATAAGATGGCATGGGAATCAGGGACAAGAAAGTTAAAGATAACTATGTGTGTAATTAAAGTGATGGATGATGGTATCTAGACTGAATAGAGGAGAAAGAGAAACCAGAAAGGAGTTAACAGATACAAAGAAAATAAAAGACCCAGGGATCTAGCAGTAGTAATATAATCTAGATAATAATAACAGCACTGCTGTTAGGCATTTCAATGCCTACCATGTGGTGGGCACTGTGTATATATGATTTAATTTAATTAAACCTTCATAACAATCATAACCTACTCTAGAGTAGGTTACTATTATTATCTGCATTTTCAGAGAAGAAATTGAGGCCTAGAAAGATTAGGTCACTTCCCAAAGCCACGTCATAAGTAAAATGGCAAAAATAAGATTCCAGTCTCAGTACGCTTGACACTAAAACTTCTGCTCTTTTTCCTTATATGTTGCCTCAGAAAAGTAAATAGAGAGTAATAAAGAGTGTATGTGATGGAATGAGCCCCACTAGGCACAGATTGAGGATGACAGCAGCTGAGGCAGAAGAGAGGTTAGGGTAGAGATGATAGATAAATTGAGGGAATTGTACAGGCTAGGATGTTTGGTGAGTCACTCACATGGTTACTCCTTTAAAGGAATGAACAACAACTTGACCTATTTTACTATGATAGTAAAAGTAATGCAATGGAAAAATTTTCTAACTTGGCATTATAACACTGGGTTGAGCTAACATAATCTTACAGGCCTTCACAAATGTGAAAGTCCTAAAAAAATTTCCAAAACAACCCAATTTAATCATCTAGGTTAATTTCGGGCATTTATTCAAATCACTGTCACATCTAGATTCTAGGTGTTTTTATAAACAACAGAAATAAAATATAAGAAAATATTCTAAAAATAATTTCCTTCCCATCAGCCATTAATGACTGATGATAAATGCTGTTGTGCTCCTGACCCATAATAATACCTGGTATAATAATAAATTTAAAAGAATTACACTACATAATTCAGGTTTCAGGAAAGTCATCCTACGTATTTTTTCACATGGAGAAATAACCAAGTAATAACAACAAAAACAAACAAATAACCAAATGTGTACACCATGAGACATGCTATTTTATGTAACTTAATCTATATAATCTATAGCAGAAAAGAACACAATCCAACTTACCACATGTTTCACTTCTAGAGGTTATCAAGCCCTGTAAGGAAGACATTCAAAAACTATTATAGTATATTCCTTTCATGCACAAAGTATAAAAATGTGGTGTTATGAGTATATATCCCAATAAATCAAGATCTGTCAAGACTCTCGGTGTCAAAGGAAAAGAAAACAAAGATCTTTTCAATTAAGAGTTAAAAAATTTTAATGTGGTATTTTTATATTGGGAATAAAAAGACAGGGAAATTCATTTTTCCCTCTGGATGAAAACTGAACTTGCAGCATTTACTGATGAGACAATATGCATACAAGTGCATTTTGCCAAGCCTCTACTGTATTCATCAAATTATATTATTGACCATAAGACATATCTTTATTATTATGTTACCAATACTTTATGTACCAGTTAAAGTATATCACAATTTTTTTTAACCAATTTTAAGATAAACTCCAATTGCAGAGATATTCAAATATGAGGAAAATATGCAAAATATTAACGTTGACAAAAATAGCAATCCCATTGCTAAAATATTGAGCTACCAAAACATTTCCTGAATGTGAAAGTAAACCTCACATAACCAGAAGAAACAACGGGAGAGACTATATACCTGATTTTATAATGGAAAGAACAAAATCTATGACCCTGAAAATAGTAACTCCTGTTCCATTCATACCTCCAAAATGGTTTGAAACAAGGCATAATTTACAAATTTCAAAAGCAGCTTGGAAAATAATACTCTGAAGTGATGGTCATGATGTTCTTTAAAAAAATTTTTGATCTGACATTTTATATAGGCTTTTTATCTGAAATCCTAGCATAAGATACAATTATCAAAAATTATATTTAATAGTCTTAGGGTAACAGTTATTACAATAAACAACTGTTAAGATCAATTAATAAAAGAACAGAAATATTGAGCTATAGCTGTTCTAATACCCAAAAGACTCACTTCAGGTTTTCTTTGTTCAGACTGTTCCTGATTTTGATGTTCACTCCACTCAGCTCTTACAGATGTATCTGAGAAAAATAAAATCTTACAATTAAAATAAACATCTTTAATTCTTGAAATTTCTTGCTTTCAGGTAATATTTAAAAACAGATACTACAGATCTTTAGAAATTATCACTTCCACTAAATTTTTTCCCAGTTTCTATTACCTGAAGAATATTCCTTCAATTTTTTCTTCCTTAAAATTTAAAATTTCCATTATCAGAGCTTATATAAGCACATTGTAATCTACAATGGTATGACAGATTTACTTATTTAGTATTAGTGAAGTTTACAGCTTCACTATTTTTTTTTAAACTCTTAAACAGTTAAAATTAATAAAATATTGGTAAAATGCAACAGATAAGACTGGTAGTGAGCACCTCCACTGAGCACAAGACATTGTAAATACAGTAAAGTTGTTTCTGTACTCTTTTTCAGGATGAAGAGGAGAAATATGCATGTGTTCACTTTCTCCCACTTTTCACTGATATTCTTGTGGACTTAAGTGTCACACAACATCACCTGAGTGATGCTGCCAACAACAGAATTTAAATGTATGTCTTTTCATATGAAAGTGCTGTTTTTAATGAATGAAAAGACAAATTATATACTGTTACAATTACATTTATCTGAATTATAGTATTTGACATAAATTCAGCCATTTTATTAGCAGTTTTAGCAAATAAAAACACCATTTTAAGGTATTTTTCATGCAAAGTATTAAAAACATTTATCAGTATAAATTCAAACCTGTTTTTGAATTTAATTATACAGCTCAAGAGCAACAGATTATAATTGGCCATGTTTTTCAGAGCTTATTATTAGAGTATAAAATACACAAAATCAGAAGATACACTCACTGTGTTCATTTGCTAATACAAATGATTCAGGAGTTCTTTCAGGTAGGGGAGGAGGCGAATCTTCACTAACATCAACATCTATATTAAATACATAAAATTTAGACAAATTATGAACTTGTTAGAAATGAGAGCTTTTTTTCACATTCTTAAAGATCACTGTCACAAGTATCTAAGAGAACCAGTCTTTAAAAGTGCAAAAAATAAACACTAGACTCATTATCAAAAAGAATTAGGAAGCTTACTGAGCAAAAAAACCTCCATCATTGTTGCACAGAGGAAATGACTACCGTTATTCTCCTGACACCCTCTAGGCATCAACCACACTGTCCTCTGAGTTTGAAGGCATCTCCAATAGAGAAGTCAGCAAGCAAGTGCCTTTTCTACTGGGCTTGCTGATGATCCTTTGAGTCCACAAAGGGAAGCTTTGTCATTTGAAATCAGTGTTTCCCAAACTATAATCAACTGCTTAACTCCTTTTATGAGTTTTGCCATACTGTGGACCATATAAATGTATATTTAAATCCCACTCATTTTCAACTTAATAATGTACTTCAGTCATGTTTTAAATAAATATTCATGACTAAAATAGATTGACAGTGCTATTTACTTTTCTAATACACAAAATATAACCATTACAAATTTTAGGGCAAGAGAGGGGACTTATGTATACCTATGGCTGATCCATGTTGACATATGGTAGAAACTAACATAATATTGATAAGCAATTATCCTCCAATTAAAAATAATTTTTAAAAAGGGTCCAGTAAAATGATTCACATGAAAAAATTTTTTTTTGGAATGTTCATTTATTTAATGCCTAAAATCTTGTGAACATTGTCATATAACCATACTTTGAGAATACTGATTGAAGCCATATTATAAAAGCTTTTCATCAGCAAAAACAAAATTAGCTCTTGGAAAAGATAATGCATTAAGTAAGTCTCATCAGTTAGCCTTATGATGCACATGAAGACTATTAGATCCTTTGACGTTTCACTGAAGGTAGCTAAAGAAAATATGAAGATACAATTCTGTGTCTCCCTAACCCTTAAAAATATTAACAACTGTGCTATGATACTTTGCTGTTTTACATTTGACAGGACATGCATTAAAAAGAGAGTGAAAATCAAAAAAAGCCTTTGCAATTTTAAACATGCATGAGGCCAGGTATGATTATTCTGGTCCTTCCTACATTTATTTAACTGAAGCCAAAGAAAATACAGCCCCCAGGATTCTCCTGAGAAGAGTTCCAGCCCAGTACTTTATATATATAACATCAGTACTGTAACTCTTTCTTGCATATAAAGTCAAGCAAGTAAAAGAATTATCCACCTTGCCTGGCAGTAACAGTCTGAGTATTAATCCTATTTCCCCTTGCCCCTTTGTTACTAACAACTCACAGTGAAGAGATGGGTATTGGAAGGAAGGAATGCATAATCTTGGCACTGTGGTGTCATTTCATAATTAAGTGAACAAATCAGGAAATAGTCTGGTTGTTTACATCAAGTATCAAGTATCTTTTGGAAACTCTATACCTCTTCTGTTGTAACAGTCCTCATTTTTAAGACTTTATTTTCTAACCCTTTACTTGGCTTCTCAATTGCATGTTTCTCCTTGGATCTTTGAATTGCCTTTTCTGTGTAATAAAATTCTGTTTCAGATGTTAGCTAACCAGAGATGCACATTTTCATAGACTTTTGTAAATAATACACTTTGTGGGAGCCTAGTGTAGCCATGTTTGAGAAATCTTTCAGGAGGCCTGAGTCAATATTAAAATCAGAATTCATAGCCAAGAATTTGTTTTCAGGCAATAACTTATGCAAAAGGTTGTGTCAGGCATCAAAATTATTCCATAACAAATTTTAAAACAAACAAGCAAACAATAATCTAATCCTGGTGCCAATGGTTCATCTACAAGGTAAAGAATGAATAACATTAAAATTTAGGACTGCTTGAGGGACTTCCCCGGCAGTCCAGTGGTTAAGAATCCACACTTCCACTGCAAAGTATATAATTTTGAGCCCTGGTCAGGGAACTAAGATCCCAGTATAGTGTGATCAAAACAAACAAAAAAAAGAACTGCCTGTAGTTATGTTGCAACACAGAATGTTCTACAGGAAAATCTTTAATGCCAAAGTCATTTAAGCATAGTTTTGGTCACACTGCACTGCCTGATACGCTAAAACAAAAAAACCAAAAATGACAATTTCTTGTCTATGTATTTTCTTGTGTAGCTATAACTTAGCAGTTATTTTTCAAATCCTGAAGTTGAGGGAAAAAATATTAACAATTTTAAATTATGCCAAACTGTTATAATATTTATTATGGCAACTAATATCTTCTAAAGATCCCTCAAATAAAATGCAGAAGAATCAAGAACTAGCTTAGTTCTTAGTAAATTTAAGAAACTAGCTTAGACTCTCATCTACTCTATCAGATACATCCTCCAAATAAAGAAAATGATAACAAAGAATGTTTGAGGTGAGGAAAACAGGTACCGCAATATGGGTGTACTTATCAGGTCAGAATTAGAAAAAGTCATCTTTCATGTTCACAGTGCTAATTTTGCCTGCACATAATAAATAGCAGTCTGTATGTGTCACTACCAAAGTTCATGGACAAGTAAAAGACCATTGATAATCAATCTATCAGTAAATAGCTTTTGTGTTTATATATTTGCTCTCTACTTTATGGTCTGTTTAAGATAGAAATCATGGTAATTTTTATCAGATTAAAGAGGAGTTTCTGAAGAAGGAAATGGCAACCCACTCCAGTATTCTTGCCTGGAAAAGTCCATGGACAGAGGAGCCTGGTGGGCTGCAGTCCATGGGGTTACATGACTGAGCATGTGTGCATGAGGGTGGAGGGAGACGGGATGGTAGCAATAAACTGGTAGAACTAAAAAATAAAAATAAAAAAATAAAGAGGAGTTTCAAGACCCAATAATACATCGTGGAACTTAGGGCATGTGTTATCTTGAAATGCTTAGATTGCTTAAAGAGTCATTCATTCAACAGTAGTAGCACTGATGACTAGATATGGAAATATCCCATTTTTTACTAACTGAATTAAACTTCCCTTATTCTGTTAAGCAGTTGCAATATTGCTCCTTGGTTAAACTCATTGTTGAAAGGAGCCTTTACTAAGAACAATTTTAAAAAGGTATGGTGTAGTTAAAAGATCATACAAGATAATGAAATAGATATCTGTTATGTTTTTGTTGTTTAGTTACTAAGTCGTGTCCAACTCTTTGCGGACTGTAGCCCACTCCTCTGTACATGGGATTTTTCTAGGCAAGGATACTGGAGTGGGTTGCCATTTCTTTCTCCTGAGAATCTTCCCAACCCAGGGATAGAACCCTCATTTCCTGCACTGGTAGGTGGATTCTTTACCACTGAGCCAACTGGGAATCCCTCACTTTCTGTAACATACATGGGTGAAATTAAATAGCCAATCAAGCCATTCTACAGTACTTATGTCAGTGTCACTTTAAGTAATTCTACCTTCTCTAAATTATTTTTAACTACTCAATCATAGAAACTTTTGACCCATTTATACTAAGAATTGTAAGATATAAGAAGAGAAAGTTTTCAGTTACAACTGAAATATTTTGGAAACACAAAGTCTGGTAATGCAATGTGATCAAACTAAGGTAACAATAAAAATAAACTGTTATTATTGTTCAGTTGCTAAGTCATGTTTGACTCTTGTGACCCCATAGACTGCAGCCCACCAGGTTCCTCTGTCCATGGGATTTCCCAGGCAAGAATACTAGAGTGGGTTGCTATTTCCTTCTCCAAGAGATCTTCCTGACCCAAGGATCGAACCCATGTCTCCTGAAATGACAGGCCGATTCTTTACCACTGAGCCACCAGGCAAGCCAACAGTAGAGGCTTACTTTAAAAAAAAAATTAGCATAAAAAATAATTGAATTTTGCTGTATGTTCGATAGTCATGTGTGGAATAAAACATAATGAATTAATATAACAAAACTGCTTAGAACAGTGACTGACTGGCACAGAGTAAAAATTTTTAAGTGTAGATACTATTATTATTACCTTTTTCAGCACCTGAATGTATTGTTTCCGCTATATCATGTCTAGCAATGGACATTGTTAATACTTTCCTTGTAGAAATGCTACTAGTGGCAGCAGAAACAGTGGCACTTGCTGTTGAAATACTGGTTTTATTCTTGGTCACAGCACCATCAGAGTTCCTTTCATCTGAGTCAGAGTCATCAGAGTGAAGAGGATTAGTAAAACTGAGGGGTGCTCTGAATAGAGGGGAACTGTCATGATGATCTGCAAGATCATGGGTTTCAACTTGTATTGTGGGGCTTGGTGTTGAACTCACAGTTTTCATTGTTTGACAGTGGATATCTGAGGATTTGCCTTCAGATGAATCAGGCATGGGTAGAGTGTTCTCAGGTCCATGAAATGACCACGTTAAATGTCCTTTTCCATCAAGAGGTAAGTGGTCTGGCCTTGGAGGTGTGTCTGAATTCTTCTGTGATGCTTCTGGTAGAATAATCGGATCTTTATTTGACTGTGTTGCATTGCAGTCCACACAAGAATTCTGGGAAATATCATCAACTTTTAGATCTCTTGAACTCAATTCCTGTGACTTAGAGATTTTATCAACTGTACACGGTGAAGCCGAAACCGATTTAATTTTAATTGCATGTCCCCTATTCAAGAGTGTGTTCCCATCAAAACTTTTTGGTCCTTCTTGAAGAGGAACCTTCTTAATCTCAAAACTTAAATTTCGCTCCAATTTTTTATCTATCTGTTCAATATTTGATTCATTTTTCCCTGTAAGTTCTGTTGATTTATTATAGTTTCTGTTGAGGTCTGTTGAAGGTTGTTCTGATGAAACCATGTGCAACACTGGCTTTGGATGGTATCTGTCATTGTCCTGCCACACAGTTGTGACTGTTGGAAAAGCTGAAGGGGGAGAAGGTGTCAAGATGGGGGGCACTGGGTGAGGTTCTGGAGGCTGCAGTATTTCTTCCTTAGCATCCCCTTCTACAAGGCAACTGGAAAACATGAAAAAAAAAAAGGTATTATAAGAATGTTCATCCTTTTAAAAAATAAGTCGATAGGTAAGTTATATAGCTAAGCCTCTTATGTTAAAAGTCAGTAAATAAACTCTGTGGTTATGAATAAAAAATTTGCCCAGCTAAGAAAATTAAATGTTTAACAAGGTAGTAATACATGAACATCGTTTCAAGAAGTCAAATAATAGTAAGAAATTTAATAAAAAAACCAGCTGTCCCCTCCCGGCCCTCCAGTTACCCTGAAACATCAAATTTCAACTTTCTTTCTTTTTCAACTTTAATTGAAGGATAACCACTTTACAATATTGTGTTGGTTTCTGCCATACATCAACATGAATCACCCATAGGTATACATATGTCCCCTCCCTCTTGAATTTCCCTCCCACCTCTCACTCCATCCCACCCCTCTAGGTTGTCACAGAGCCCCAGTTTGAGTTCCCCGAGTCACACAGCAAATTCCCACTGGCTATCCACTTTACACACAGTAGTGTATTACATGCTATTCTCTCCATTTCTCCCTCCTAAAGTTTCAACTTTTTAAAAACTGCTGCTTCTAAGATTTACACCCATATTTCAAAATATTATAAAATGCACAAACTTATTCTGGATCTTTCTATTTCACACATACTTTACTGTCTTCCAGCTACGTACATGTCTTCTCCATCTTCCTAAGACTACTAATGTTTGGTTAGTTCAGTCTTATGACTAAAGCTATCATTCACAGCAATGATAGCATCATTTCCTATTTTTTCTTACATAACTCTTGTTTTTCCCTAATAACTGCCTTGGGTTTCCTATATATTATCAGTAATTCAGTCCTTCAAGTTTTCCTGCAGATTTGAATACCTCCTCTCAACTGGTCAAAAACACCACATAACCATCAATACCACAGAGACATCCCTCTTAGAAACCTTGAGCTTCCCACTCCAGTTTGGACCACTGGCCCCTGAGGCCACCACAGAGCAGACAATCCTGATTCCCAGATCCTATCTTCCTTTTTCTAGGTACACACGCTTGATTTAGTGGGTTATACCCTCCAACTACTTCTTAAAAACTATAAATAGAAAACAAATTTCCTGAGGCCTATATAATTATTATATTTTCAAGGTTACTGACTTTTGGAAAAGGTATATAATCCTAGACTAGATGTAACTTTCCTTCAGAACTTCATATCAGAATTATGATTCCTGTTCCTTTGAATGTGAGCTGTTTTTTCTCCCTCTTAGAGCTTTCAGGTTCTCCTTTAAAAAAAAACAAAAAACCTTTGATGTTCTATAATCTCAAGCATGCTTAATTGCTCAGTTGCGTCTGACTCTGTGATCCCATGGACTGCAGCCCCTCAGGCTCCTCTGTCCATGGGGATTCCCCAGGCAAGAATATTGAAGTGGGTTGCCCTCCTCCAGGGGATCTTCCCAACCCAGGGATCAAACCCAGGTCTCCTGCATTGCAGGTGGATTCTTTACCATCTGAGCCACCAGGGAAGCCCGCAATCTCACAGTGTTAACTTTTTAAAATCCTTTGTACTACAGTTTTTAATCCATTATATTGAGAACTTTCTATACAAACATTTATGTGAATACTAGGGACTTACTTCTTTGCTAATTTATTCTCTTCCAGTCTCCTTCCAGACTATGGCTAGGTTTAGTTTTAGTTATTGTTACTACTATTACTATGTAACATACTTCCTACTTTGATTCTCTAATATCTTTTCTCCACATTTTCTCTTTTTGTTCATTTTCTTGGGAAATTTCCTTATCTTCGAGCCTTCCTTAATTAAAATTAAATTTTAATTTTAAAAACGTATGCTATTATTTTTAATTTTCAAGAGTATCTTTATTATGATCTGGCTCTCTGGTTCTTACTTCATGGCTGCAGTATTAAGTACTGAGAAAACAGACAGGCCCCACCCCCATTGTGTGTTGTCTCTATTTCATCCATGTCCCCTTTTTTCTTGCTTATTTGGATATATCTTTCATGTTAGAATCTTTTATCAAATGTCTGATAATTCCTGGCTGTGTTCATTTTAAATCTACAATTTAAATATTTATAAATCAGAATCATATGACTGACTAAATCTAATACAACAAACGGGCCTTCTTCTCCAATAACTCCAATATAATCTATACAACAGATTAACTTACTTATTGCAGCAATACTAAGAAACAAAATATACTGCTTTTTTATCAGTCTTATGCTATTTGGATTTTATTTGCAGTTAACAAAGTATTCTTTGTGGAACACAATGAAATTCTGCCAATTTACTGCATGAATAAGAAAGAAGATGACCTAAGTGTGTTATACAAAATCACACACACATAAAAATTTGAGTATATATCACCAAATAAAACCCTGACATAAGTTGAATGAACATTTTTCTGTTAACACTCATTTACTACTTTTTAAAATTACCTTTTCGTTGTTGAAGAAAAACAGGAGTCAAAGTTTTACAAAAGGTGTATGAGAAGGGTTTAAAATTCAGAACACTCTACTCATTTTTTCTCCTTCAAAATTAGGAAGAGGCTACCACTATTTGTTGTTGGAGGTAGATGACCATATAAATCACAAATATCAGTGCACACTTTGAGGACCTCTACCTTGGCTCAATCTCAAAATCCCAATGAAAAGACTTTAGTGTAGCAAAACAATGTTTCTTAATTTCCTTTAAGGTCATTATAGTGTCTTTAGGACTCTAAAGAAATGATATGGAAGACAAAAAAGTTAGAGAACTGACAGTCTGTAAGTTTAAACAGTCTATAGGTTTAATCCTATACAAAGAAGTTCTACTTTGAGGAAGGTCAAGCTGTTTGGGCAGATCTATGCTCGGGATAAGACACAGTAAAGTCATCCCAACAGTATTATCTTCCACTGCGCCTCCTTTTAATTCAGTAACTCAATCTTAACTCCACATTGTAAAGAGAAAACCAACATTTGGTGAAAACCAACTACGTGCCATGTCCTATATGTAGCACTTTCATATACTTCATTTCATTTATTCCTCAGGAAAATACTTAAAAAGAAACCAATGAACCAACCAAACAAACAGAAAACAAAAATCAAATAAATTAAGTCACTTACAACTTCAAAGCGCGTAAGCAGCTGAAAAGGATTTGAAACAAAATCATTTTGACTACCTATATTCCTTCCACACTACCATCTACCTGACCTAGCACTAACCTAAAAGAAACGAGAGAGAAAAAGGTTAACAGGAATATATATTTTTATCTATTATAAATGAGCACTTGGTATGAAAGTAAGATAATCTAGAGATAAATTAACTCATCTTTGCTAATAATATTATTTAACCTCTTCATATAACTTCAACATGCAAATAATTTGACAGTCTTATTACTTGTTATTAGAAAACTGAAATAAATCTTTAGAATATCTAAAATATTAGTTGTACCATATCAAAAGATGAGCTATAATCAATTCATGATTATTCTCACTGTTCTGGTATACTACTGAAAATTTATCTAAATTGAAAAGAATTTTTTATAGTATACCATTAAGAGATCAGCTGCCATACATATGCCACATTCTAAACAAAAGAATGATAAGAGAAGTTATTAAAAAAAAAAAAAAACCTTAGTAATATTCAGATTTTTGTTGTTGTTTTAGTAACAGTAAGTAAAAGATAAGTATCCTTTTTAACAAAATGTGACATACAATACCTGCGGGTCCTTGGTGGTTTTGGAGGGGGAGAATCTTGTTTGTCATGATCTATGGAGCTGATCATATTTTCAGTGTTAACTTCATTCTGCCAAGAGGAAAAAAAGCTTCATTACGGTTAAGGGAAAAATAATTTTCCTTCCTCATGTTTCAGATAAACTTTTTTATTGGGCTTTTGAATTTTTAAAACAATGTTAATTTTGCTAAATAATAAAATAGGTATTATATCTTCTGTATTTAAGAATGAAAAGCCAAATTCAATGAGAAAAATTAATATATAAAAAAAAGTCTATCTCTAGTTACTAAAAAAGTCAATCGTATAGAGCAGCATTCCAACATACTTCAAATGCTCCTGCAAAGAAACAGATGTTTCAAGAAAAGGAAGATCAAAGATCTTTTTTTAAGGCATCACTACCACTAGATTCGTAACATGCAGATGTTAGGGAAGGAGGAACCACAAAGTAATTCTTATGTCCTTCACCTTTCCTAAATTTCTTGGAAACACCTATTGCTACCTACTATTTTTAAACAGGTCCTGAAACGAACTTTAATCATTCACTGCTCCACCATCCCTCTGTCAACACAGAACGCCTACTCCATTAGGGTACACGACTCCTATATCACTGCCTAACCAAATGGACCCAAAACAGGCAGGCAGAGCCTATCCAGGGATATACTCGGTTCTTGCTGGTGACATGGACCAGTGAAGTCATTAAAAGGGATGATCCAGAGTTAGTACAGCTTTAGGTTGTATTTACTTATGATTGTGAATAGAGATGTGAAATTATTATATAAAACATTGTCTTGAATTAGTTTAGCTTCAGAAAGTACCTCATTTTTATATAGCTAGGCTGTGTTACGGAGAAGGCACTGGCAACCCACTCCAGTACTCTTGCCTGGAAAATCCCATGGACGGAGGAGCCTGGTAGGCTGCAGTCCATGGGGTCACTACGAGTAGTACATGACTGAGCGACTTCACTTTCCCTTTTCACTTCCATGCATTGGAGAAGGAAATGGCAACACACTCCAGTGTTCTTGTCTGGAGAATCCCAGGGACAGGGTAGCCTGATGGGCTGCCATCTATGGGGTCGCACAGAGTCAGACAGACACGACTGAAGCAACTTAGCAGCAGCAGCAGGCTGTATTAATTCTGGGCCAGAAGACAAGAATGATTTTCACCCTTGCCTACATCTTAGATAATTCTAGAAAACAAACAAACAAACATCTTTCTAGGTACTATAATCAACTAAAAAGTTAGTCACTCAGTTGTGTCTGTCTCTTTGTGACCCTATGAACTGTGTCAACTAAAAACTCTGAAACTATAGTTTTTTTTTTTTTTTTTTTTTAAATCAAACGAACCTCTTCCATGTCCATCATGGCATCTTCTTTACATAACAGTTTCTTGTCAATGTCCTTTTTTAACTAAGTGCTCCCAACAAAAGGAATCAGAGACTTTAACTCTACAGCAAATTTTAGTGTACCCGTCTCCTAATATCAGATGCATTTGAAGAGTCTTACACATCTTACTGAGTATCTTGTTCTAATCAAAACAAGAGTTACATTATGAGATGAAAGTTTTCATCCTTCATTACCCACCTCTCAAATTAGAGGCTTCTGTAGTAGGGATATCTGCTATAGATAGGGTGACCATAGAATTTATTGTCCAAATTAGGACTTACACCTAGACAACAAGTATAAACTGGTTTTGCTTCAAGTAAATCAGGACTTTTCATTACCACACTTTTAGATCCTCAACTATCACCAGAATTTAGACTCTGCATCATAAAGATTCCTCTAACATGGTAGTAATTCATTTGCTTATTATTTCTATCAATTAAACAATCATACACCCAAAATAACACTCATTAATATTTTTGTACCAAAATCTATATAAATATTCTCACTAAGTAGGTTAAATAACTGTTTCTAACCTACAAAAACACAGCAATTTGTAATAATTAAAAGATAAATAGCCTCATGTCATGTCAAGTCAGGTTTTGCTGCCAAATACCAAACACACAAACACACACAAACACACCAACTGTACGTTTTTAGCGCATTTTCAATTTTAGGACAGCAAGCATTGGAAAAGATACAAAAATGTAAAGGACACGGCCCCTAACTTCAAGAATTATATAACCATCCAACAAAAAAGTGAAAGGGTAGTAAATGATAAGGTGGTAAAATCTGTACACTGAAGCTATGAAATCAGAGAAAGAAAATGTTATAGGTGAGAATATTAAGGATATAGTTGGGAAAATATTAAGAAGTTGAAAATATGAACGTACCATGCAGAGTGGCATTAAGGGGTGGATAAGACATTGACAAGAAAAACAGAGGAGTGAGGTACAGAACAGGTGGGACTGGAACAGGAAGAGAAAGTGAGGGTATTTGCAGGCAAATGACTATATGTGACAAGGAAAGAAGGTGTCATTAAGACTCCTTATTCTGGGTGAAAGAGTACCATTAACAAAAAGGGACAAAAGAGGAAAGGACCTGGGGGAGGTCAGATTTTGAGCATGTTGAATTTCCAATGATTAAAGGAATCAATGTGGCAATGCAGAAATGCAACTCAAGAGAGCCACTTACCACACTGCAAGAACAATCCTCCTACTCCCTGGACTTAAGAACGGAACAATGTTCTTGGATTCCTAGTTTTTACCTACGATATTGTTTGCTGTACTTTTATATCTTCTGATCCTCTTATATATACACCTTTTGTCCCCACATTTGTCCTAATGTATACTGCTCTCTTTGGCTACTTTTATTACCAGTTAAAACAATCACCAACTTTTGAAGTTGAAAAGTATTTTAAAAATTAAAGAATCTACCAGAGATTAGGTTCTAGTGTATTGTTTCAAGCAGAGATTACTAAAATTACTTTTTAAAAAACTTCTAACCACCTTCACCCATGTCACTAAAGTTATTTTATGTATTAATATTTCCAGATAACAGAGCTGTATCAAGGGCCACAAAAAAAAAAAAAAACAATTAGAACCTAATAATCAAATACTTAAGGATAACACCACTCTTATGGCAGAAAGCAAAGAACTAAAGAGCCTCTTGATGAAAGTGAAAGAGGAGAGTGAAAAAGTTGGCTTAAAGCTCAACATTCAGAAAACTAAGATTATAGCATTCGTTCCCATTGCCTCATGGCAAGTAGATGGGGAGACAGTGGAAACAGTGGCAGATTTTATTTTGGGGGGCTCCAAAATCACTGCAGCCGTGAAATTAAAAGACACTTGCTCCTTGGAAGAAAAGTTATGACCAACATAGACAGCGTATTAAAAAGCAGAGACATTACTTTGCCAACAAAGGTCCATCTAGTCAAGGCTATGGTTTTTTCCAGTAAGTCATGTATGGATGTGAGAGTTGGGTAATAAAGAAAGCTGAGTGCTGAACAATTGATGCTTTTGAGCTGTGGTGTTGAAGAAGACTCTTGTGAGTCCCTTGGACTGCAAGGAGATCCAACCAGTCCATCCTAAAGGAAATCAGTCTTGAATATTCATTGGAAAGACTGATGCTGAAGCTGAAACTCTAATACTTTGGCCACCTGATGTGAAGAACCGACTCATTGGAAAAGACCCTGATGCTGGAAAGATTGAAGGCAGGAGGAGAAGGGGACGACAGAGGATGAGATGGTTGGATGGCATCACCGACTCGATGGACATGAGTAAACTCTGGGAGCTGCTGATGGACAGGGAGGCCTGGCGTGCTGCAGTCCATGGGGTCGCAAATAGTTGGACATGACTGAACGACTGAACTGAACTGAACTAAGGATGTATTATCAGTTGCAGGACAAAATATATATTAAAACAAGGTGCTTAAAAAAAAAACAAACACATATGAGGAAAAATTCAGAATTCGATAATAGCACTACTAAAATGTACAACATAAACATAACAAGGATCATAACACAAATTGTTGTTGTTACTCAATAATCCTAAAACCGAAAATTCTGGCGTACACTGATGGTGCATACCTTAGAGACACTTGCTCACTGGGGTATTTCTATATCCCAAGTCCATGCTACTGAATTTGAAAACAAATTTTCTCTTTAGATCTCCTACTCTTGGAAGTGATTTTAGTTGTAGTTGTAAATATCTCTAACATACTATTTATTAAAGAGTCATAGTGTTGACTAGCATTTCAAACTAAAATCTGTACAAAAATAATTCCAGAACATAGAGCTTTAAGAGGTTTTATTTTTAATTCCTCATCTTCCATATTAAGTAGTCAGAGAAATAATCAGTGGAGATTTATGATTATTTCTCAGAGTATAGGTTCAAAAATGTAAGTAATATATTTCAAATCATTTTACTCATCATACAATTCAAAGATAATTTCCCCCAATTTTTTAGATCCCAAATTTCTCCGACTGGGATTTGTGCTTCCAACCGTATATAAACATGTTTAAAAAACAAGTCATTTATATTTTAAAGTACCTAGAAAACAAGATTTCTTCAAAGGAAAACATTAAAAACTTATCTAAAATGATAAGCTATCTTATCTTCTATCCACTTGTCTTTCCACTTTTTTATCCATTCATCCACTGAAAAATACAGTTCCAGACATTATGGTACACAACCTTTGGCAAAGCTATCAAATACAGCTTTCTTAGAATGGATTCTATAGAAAATTGTTTTTCCCTCTTGTAAAACAGGAAAACCCACCTTGTTCACATGGCAAATTCAGCAGTCACCCTGTCAGCTTTAACAGAAGTTAAAGTTGCAAGCATGTAGTGTGTGTCTCCTATATAACCAGGCAATGAGATGAGAGACTAGGACTGAAATAACTACTATCTGCTATTGTCTGTTATTTTATCTAATCTCATATAATGTATGATTTTTCTTGTATTCCTTGGGGATTTGTAAACCTTTGAGCTACTAGGCGGAAACTATAACAAAATTATACTTGTAATGTGGAGTTCAGACTAGTAAAAAGGAAGTTAAATTTTAGGAATAAAATCTAAAGAAAACTCAGGTAATGAGAAAAACAAAGATAAAAATAATGCAACATTTATCACATTTTCTGGAGATAACTTAAATACAGTTAAAAGCTTTAAAAAATACAACACTGAACACTGTATTATTTTTTTTTTCCTAGCAAAGGCAACAAAAGCAAATTTAAGCAAGTGAGAGTATATCAAACTAAAAAGCTTCTGCATAGCAAAGCAAACAATCAGGAAAATGAAAAGGCGACCTACCAAATGGGAACCAATATTTGCAAACCATGTATCTGATGAGGGGTTAATACCTAAAACAATTTAAGGAACTCACATAACACTGTAGCAAAAAAAAAAAAAAAAAACCCACCATAAACAAGTCAATTAAAAAATGGGCAGAAGATTTGAAAAGACAGACATGAGGATGGCCAACAGGTATGTGAAAAGGTGCTCAACATCACTAATCTTAAGGGAGATGCAAATCAAAACCATACTGAGACCTCATATCTGTCAAAATGGCAATTATCAAAAAGACAAGGAAAAAACAAAGTGTTGCAGAGGATATGAAGAAAAGGGAACCTTTGTGTATTGTTGGTGGGAATGCAAATTGATGCAGCCATTAAACAAAACAGCACAGAGGTTCCTCAAAAAATTAAGAATAGAACTATCATATGATCCAGCAATTCTACTTCTACATATTTATCTGAAGAAAACAAAACACTAACTTGAAGATACACACACACACACAAATGGAATATCATTTGGTCTTAAAAAAGAATGAAATCTTGCCATTTGCAACAACGTGAATGGAACTTGAGAGAATTATACCAAGTGATCTAAGTCAGAGAAAAGACAAATACTGTATGATCTCATATGTGGAATAAGAAAACAAAAAACCAAACTCAAATATACAGAAAACAAATTGGTACTTGAAAGAGGTGGTGTCAGTGGTAGACCCAAAGTGAGTGAAACAGGGTCAGAATTTGCAAATTTCCAGTTATAAAATAAGTAAGTCATGGGATATAATATAAAGTTTGGTGACTATAATTAATAATACTGTATTTTATATTTGAAGGTTCCTAAGAGTAAATGGGCTTCCCAGGTGGTGCCAGTGGTAAAGTATCTGCCCGCCAGTGCAGGAGACATAAGAGACATGGGTTCAGTCCCTGGGTCAGAAAGATCCTCTGGAGAAGGGCATGGCAAGCCACTCCAGTATTCCTGCCTGGAGAATCCCATGGATAGAGGAGCCTGGCAGGCTACAGTCCAAAGGATCACACAGAGTCAGACACAACTAAAACAACTTAGCACATAAGAGAATAAATATTAACAGTTCTAACCACAAGAAAAAAATTCTGTTAACTATGTATGATGATGGATGTTAACTAGACTTATTATAGTGATAATTTCACAATATATGCAAATGTTGAATCACAATGGTGTACACCTGAAAGTAATGTTACATGTTTATATCTCAATAGAAATTAATGTAAATAATTTCTATACATTAAAAATATTTGTTTCTAGAAATAAGGAAATGGTATAACTCTGAAATACAAAAACTTTAACTTTGAAATTAATATTGCATTTACAGAAAAACACAAAAATATTTTTCAATTAAAGTTTAAAGAAAAATGTAGCCTACTTAGTTTTTGTAAATTTAAAGGAGTCTCAAGTTAGGTAAAATTATACACAGTAATATACAGACATTCTATTCTATATTATAAAATATTTGGCTATGTTGAGCACAGGCTATAACAGGCTTTAATTAAACTAAAGAGAAAACAGATGTGATAATACATGAGGCATAGTTGCACAATGATTCCTTTGTTGATGAAGGAAATAAGAATGAGGTCACATACATGAATCTTAAAAATCTGAAACTATCACATGTCTAATAAAGGAAATACACTAAAGCATTTGGTTAACAAATCTCTCATTTTATAACACCAAGATATTTCAAACAAATAGTCTCGGAAATTGCCAAAACCACATAGAGGGGGAAAAAAATTAAAACAAAGGTTATAAATTTTACCACTAATATCTTCATTTTACTTAAGTTATTGGGGCTAAATTGGTTTATCAAGTGACAGTTAACTTAGGTTCAATAATAAAGACATAAAGAAATTTATCCAAAAAAACTCCAAAAAATAGCCCAATACCTTCAAGGATAGAATGATTATATAGAGGAAGTAAGAGGAGTACTTTTTTAAAAAGCAGGAAGAGAGCACTGTGAGAAAACAGTACTTTTGTCAATAAAATAGCCAATAAAATCTTTTAACACTAAAATGACAAAGAACTAAAGCCCCAAAGGGACATAATCGTGGTCCTATAATTCTACTTAATTAAAAAGCACAAAGTAATGACAAAGCTGTATATCATGATGACCAAAAAAAATAAAATTCATGTAGAATCAACTTAGAATTACTTTGGTTGGATGGAAGGGGAGACAAAACTGCAGTTAATTTGTTAAAAAGTAATCTATACTTGAAATGATATTGAATTATATAATTTTTAAGATCTAAATTCATAACTATATTTTATTTAGAGTATTATTTAACTTTTATTAGGGTCATTAAATATTCATCACAGTAGAAACTGAAATAGGGAGAAGAAAAGGAATTAAAAAATAACAAATAAAACTAATAACTAACAGATATTTATTATTAGATAAAACACAAGATGAAAATTAAAAAGCTAAATATCACATCTTGGTAAAAAGTAAATTTTCTAAAATTAATAGGTAAAGAACACCTACCACTCCATCAGTAATTTTCTGGGTGCCATGAATTTCATATAGTTGTAGTTGTTTTTCAAACAGTTGGGCGATAGCTCTATGAACAAGCTCATATTGCTCCTATTAAGGAGATGAAGTGATAAACAAGGGAAAAGACATTAAAAAATGAAGGCAATTATGAAAATTCACTTCATAAAGTGAAACAGAAAAACATACCTTAGTTTGTACTGCAGAATGCCTCTGTGTTCTCATTTCTTGTATTAAGTTAAAAACATTAAATTCTTCTGGTATTTTCTAAAACAAAGAATTTAATACATGAACTCTGGACAACCATTCAGAAAAACAGTGTAACAGTCTTCAACTTTTCATACAGACGTTATATATAGCTGGATATAACTGAAAACATTTATTAAGCACTATCTACCATGTATCAGAGACTGTCTAGAACCAAGAACTAATCTCAACTCGAAGCATCAAGTTAATGAGCCAGATACATAGACAGATAAATGTCCAGCCAACATATGGTTGCAGTACAGTGGAAGTAAACATGCTACAAGCAACTCTGATAGGTATGTGAGTGAAAAATGAAAGAAATGTACACAAACATGGCAGATAGAATGTATAATCTATTTGGGGAATAGAGAAGCTTGATGTAGATAAAACTGACTAAAAGATGGAAAGAAGGAGAGCTATTCAAAAGAGAAAGGATAAGGCTACTTGGCATCAGAATACAAACATGATGAAGAGTTTGAATTCATTCTATAGGCTAGTGTTTTCTTGGCTGTCCCTATAAGGACCAGTTAAGAGAGCTACATCTCTGGAGACTGATTGTTAATCCTACAGAATTAGTTTCTACACCTGGTATTTTAACTACTACAATAGGCAACCAATGAGCACATCTGATATTCGGGTAACTTTTGTAGCAGGGAAAATAACAGAGTGAAAAGGGGAGAAACTGGTGGAGGTTTACTGAAGCAGTCCAAAAAAAAAAAAAAAACGTAGAAACAGATTTGAGGCATATTGCTGAGGCAGAATTATTAGAACTTGGTCATCAGCAGAATACTTTGGAGAGATAAAGAAGATAGAAAAGTTAAACATGATTTCTAGGTTCACTGCTTAGGAGTCTTGACATATATCAAAATATTTTTATATCAATTCCTAACCTAAGGCTTAAGATTATATTTGTTATGTCAAACTCAATCAAATGGGGACTATATTCAAGATACTCAACCCTTTCGAAATGACAAGATGTTTGTCTGCTTGTATTCATCCAAATGCTTCCCACCCCCAATTTTAACCCCTGATTTTTATGTTAAAGTGTGTTATAAAGCCACTTAAATTTTGTTCACTTAAAAATTTTCATGTGAGTATTAGGAAATGATTAGAATGGGGAAATACAAAAATAAAATTCAACAGCAGGCTTTTTGAAAAACTATTGAAAATTTAAATATTCCTTATGCAAAAGTACAAAATGGAAAGGCAGAGAAAAAAAAAAGGAAAATGAATAAAAGGAAGAAGGAAAAGAAAACAAATATTTTATTGTTTGTATTTCATATGACAGATTGACATATTCATAGAAACTATAAAGCTATGAAGAATAAAACTTCCCGATTCATAGAAAATGAATGTACTATAGAACAAGCAAATAAACCAAATCTACCTATAATGAGGAGACTTATGCTTTTTAAATCTGTAATGAAGGATATTTCTTTATATCCTCCATTGTATCAAAACCAATTTCTTGGAAACAGAACTAGTAGCAACAATAATAACAAG
Organism: Okapia johnstoni; assembly: GCA_024291935.2. Classification (NCBI taxonomy): domain Eukaryota; kingdom Metazoa; phylum Chordata; class Mammalia; order Artiodactyla; family Giraffidae; genus Okapia; species Okapia johnstoni. The sequence continues at coordinate 69,817,736 of CM044312.1, read as the reverse complement.
GATAATAATAAAAACTAACAGTAAATGGAGCACTTGCTACCTGCCACACACAGTAGTGATGAACTTTACAAGTTTCTTAAGAACTTATTTAATTCTTCAATTATTAACATTATGATTCCCACTTTCAAATAAAGAAATTATGGTACAATGAGATCAAGTAATTCAACCAAGATCCCACAACTAGTAAATGACAGAGCCAGAATTTTAACCTGGGAGGTCTAGCTCTAGTCAGCATTCTTAACCACTATACTATATAATGTTTCTAGTTAGACATAGATATTCACTGAATTGATTATATTTATACATCAATATAAAAGGCAACAGGGGTGCAGTATTTGGAAAAGTCAATGCAGAGCGTACATGTCTAATGTAGGTATAAATTCATCCAGAACAAATGAGTGACAATATGTTTATTTTGCTGCCCAGTGTATTACCTCAAGCTAACATGCATCATTTATACCTTTCACTGCCTTTATCTCTTACATAGCAAAGCCACTTCTAAAAAAGTAGTAACATGTATGCTATAATTTATTGCAATTAGTCATAAGTTTAAAAATCATAACAGATGAATTATATATAACACTATATAAAAATTATTCTTACCCCAGCTTTTAGTAAATTCCATGTATAATCTATGGCACAAATGGCACCTGTTCTTCCACAGCCTGCACTATGGATATAAAATTTGAAAAAACAATTTGATTTTTGTAATAAAAGAACTATACAAAAAATCATTTAAAAAAGCTGATAAAATTCTACTTATTTAGTAAGTAAACTACAACTTAAGGTGTGTGCAGGGCAAACATCCTTAACATTATGATTTATATCTTGTTTTCCTTTAATTTAAGGAACTTTCAAGAGTAATACCTAGAAGGCTTCACTTTGAAAGTCTGTCTACCTCTTGAAACCTTGTCTAGCTAACAAAATACCTTGCAGAGATAAATTTATACTGTGTTCTAGATATCTCTGGTAGAGGAAGAAATCTACATTATTTCAATCTGCAAAAGGTACAGGAAAGATGAAGATTAACAAGCCCTATAAACTGGTTTGAACATGAGCAGTGATTACACTAAAGAAAGAAGGGCCACTAACGCTTTCTAATCTCCTGAAGAACAGAACCTAAAGAATGTAAGATAAAATATCAAATTAGTTATTTTAAAACATGACAAAAATACTTTAGAGCAACTGGTTTTCAGCTAGAGGGAGGCAAATGCACCCAAGGACTGGAAATCACTATGAGTAAATAAAGATGTTACTGACATCTTTATTTTTAAACCACTGATTTATTTGTCAATTCCACACATCAAAATATTTCTAAAATTTTAGAGTTAACAGTTACTAGAGCTAAATGATATATATTTAAAACTTGATGGTTAAAAGTGTGCTATTACAAAGATAGAGACAACAGTATCAATGAAACACTACAGTTAATATTTTGGTTGTTCAAAAATATTAAATGATCAACTTTATTTTATTAAAAGAAAATCTTCACATCAAATTGGGTTCATGACCTATGTACATTGGCTGGACAATATGACTACACAGGAAATAATTTCAGTTAACTTGTAAAGAAGTCAAGCCAAAGCAATTTCTTTACCTTATAATTCTACAACTAAACAGATCCTTCTCTTTTTAACCAGTTAAGTACTTAGACTCAACTAATCACAGACGAACTAAAGAAAAATAATTTTAATTAAGCAGGTTGCTAACATAGTCCCACATCTACATCAGCAGGTCACCTTTCTGGTTCATAAAGAAAAAGCAGCCCTTTCACTTCACAGGCATCACAATCCAACCAACTGGCTAAGAAAACTATCTTTGGTGTTCCATCACCACTAATGTCTTTTTTGAACTTTTTATTTTTTATATTTGAGTCAATTAACAATGAGGTGACAGTTTCAGGTGGAAAGCAAAGAGACTCAGCCATACATAGACATGTATTCATTCTTCCCCAAACTCCCCTCCCATCCAGGCTGCCACATAACATTGAGCAGAGTTCCCCATGCTATAGAGTAGGCCCCTGTTGGCTATCCATTTTAAATATAACTCCACTAATATCTTTTAACTATTGAATTAACCGGAGTTAATTAACCTCTGAATCCGAAAAATTTCATTTACTTTTTATAACAAATGTGAATGTACGTATAAGTCACTTAAAAATAAATTGCTGTTTTATGAAGTAAGTACTATGATTTTAAATCTTTTGGAAAAATCTAATGTAAAATAAAAAATTAAGAGAAGGAAAACTGCCTCAGGATTCAAATAGCTTTTATTATTTAGAAACCCATACAATGACCAATCTAATGAAATTCCAAACTTATGTTTCAAAGTGCTATACATTACCCACATTATAATGCCATCTATATTGAAAAATATTTAATTAAATATTTAGAAAATTCTTTTGTACCTGCAATGAATACAAATAGGCACGTCTTCATGTTCCTGGTATTTCCTCATTAAGCTTATCATGTCCAGAATAGAATCAAATGATGAAGGAACATCATGGTCTGGCCAGTTCACATAATGAAACTGATACAGCCTACGAGATTCCTTCAAGAATAATAGAAATTCAACCATTATGAAAATACAGTTACAAATTTTAAACCATACAGAAAAGCTGCACATCTCACTTTGCGGCCATTTCTAAGATATGTATGTAATATTCAGCAGTTCGTTAAAAAAAAAATGATAGCCTACATTTATCGCATACCTTTACTTAATCCCCCATGTAATACGATGGAGAAAAGTACTGTTAGTACTATCCTAATTCTATAGGTAAGGCAATTGATTCAGAAAGAATAATTTGCATAATGTTTCATAGCAAATGACAGTGTGGGATCTGAAAGCAGGCAGTCTTACTTCCAAAACCTGCACTTTAACCATTATACTATATATACTATTTAGTTAATCTACAGTAGTAAATGGATGAGCAATATACCATAAGCATTGTTTTAGAATCTATCTAGTTAGAAGGCTAGTAGACTATTTAAATGAAAAAGAAAATTAGAAATGAAAATTTCCGAACCCAAACCTACTCAAATTATGGTGCAGGCTGCTGCCATCCATCTCCCTACCCTTTCAAGGGGGTTGTGAAATAGCTTTCATGCTATTTTAATAATAATACTAAGGTGTTTGCCATTTCCACTCTCATTCTCTCATCAGTGTACAGCAGTCTTCTCAAGGCTACGTGACTTAGGATGATGTCATCACTTTGAGAGCTAATGGAATGTCTGCTTGTGTATTAAAAAAAAAACAACTCAGTTTTAATTTCAAATATAGTAAATACTAAAAGATATAACCCACGTAAACAAGAGCTCTTTGGAAACTTCAGTAATTTTTAAGAACCTGAAGAATGGCTATTCTAGGTGTTAAACAGAAAAAGCACTGCTTGGAATTCAGGCAAAACTGTATTCAAATTTACTTCTGTCATTTACTGAGTAACTTTAGGTAAGTTACCTACCTTCTCAAAGACTCTATCTTCATCAGTGGGCAATGGAGAAAACAGTATCTACCGCTATACAAGTTAGGAGGACTGAAATGCCTGATATACTACTGAAATTCCATAAAGTACCTATCATTATTAGTACAGATTAAAAAATAGCAACCAAAGTGATAATAATTCAGTCAACTAAAAGGAAATGATTAGTCGGGTCAGGGGTTGCTACAACTGCTGGAACCATGTCCACTTATAATCAGGAAGGAATTAAGTATGTTTATAAATGCACTGGTTGGGGAAGAATGGTACGCTTTATGGCCAAACTTATTTACTTTAAAGTGATTTAAATTTAAGACTGAGGAAGAATTGATAGGCATTCTCTCACATCTGTCAGATTTTTGATTCCTTCCTGAAAAAATCTCATTTTATATAGTTCTGTTGAAGTCACAGGCCTCAAGTGAAAACAAGATATATCTAAATGAAGGCTTAGTTGTTTTTTTTTTTTTTAATTTTTTATTTTTGAATGCACTGTGTCTTCATTGTTGCACACAGGCTTTCTCTAGTTGTGGTGAATGGGGGCTACTCTTCGTTGTGGTGCAACGGCTTCTCATCGTGGTAGCTTCTCTTGTTGCAGAGCACAGGCTCTAGACAAGCAGGCTCAGCAGTTGTGGCACACGGGCTTCATTTCCCCAAGGCATGTGGGATCTTCTGGGACCAGGGATCCCTTGCGCTGGCAGACAGACTCTTAACCACTAGACCACCATAGAAGTTCGAAGACTAGCTTTAATGGTGGCTTGTCTCTTTCTAAAACATTGTAAACTAGTAAAAGTGGGTAATAATTATGTAAATAATAACATAATCTGTTTATTGTAAGAGGAAAAATATCTACAGCAAAGCAACCAATTATTCCACAGTATAAATTTAATTTAGGGAAAGATTCTAAGTCAGTTAAAGTTTATATTACTTTAATTGACAAATATAAGGCTTAAGATAATAAAATATTACATCTGATTTTCTTCTTTGTTACACTACATAACAACAACAACAAAAAACACATCTCCTTAACTATGTAAGATAAGATAGTATGCTGTTTACACATATCTTCTCTTTAGGGCACATATTCTTAGAAACTGTCTCTAAATGGAAAATACTTACATTTTGAAATTCAAGTAAGAGTGTCCTAATGAAGTAGTCTGTTCTTGCTTGTTCAGCTTCCTAAATAAAGAGAAACACTTGTGAGTCAGTGAGAACATTAAAACAAAAATATTTACATGCCAAAACAATAATTTCATATTTAAAGTTTACAATATGAAATTACCTTTAAAATTCTAGGTATGTCTAATAATTATAAAAACAACCATTCTAAAAGTCATCAGTTTGGTTATTTAAGTTTTATTTAGAAGTTTGTTTTTAAACAGAAGTGTCTGTCAACCAGTTACTTAGCTAGGAGTGGATCATCCAACAAAATACTTGCAAGGTGACAACCATCACCAGAATCATGTAACAGAAATAACATCTACAAACAAAATGTCACTCCTAAGTACCTACAAACACCTTCAATCATTTTATCTATTAAGCTTGATTTTTCTCTAACTAATACTCAAACTCTTGAGTTAAATGGATGTGAAATGGGTAAGGAAAAGGATGCATTCAGAAAATCCCAAATTATTATTTTGGTTGATGACAACAGTCACTTTAAAAGTCTCTTGCTGTTATTTGTCATTGTATTAGAATGAAGCCTCTTCATCAGTTGGTCACTAAGTAAACTACTATTTTTTGCCTTTTTTAACTAAAACTACAGATAGTCAAGGATACCAATTGTCAAGAGCAACAGGTATGCTGCTTTATTAATAAAAAAAAAAAAATCAACATTATTCCTGCTTTAATGTTATAAACCATAATAATTTATTTTGAACTTTTCAAATAACATTAGGGGGAAAGTATGTTTTTAAAACAGAGAATAAATGAAAACATTGGTCCAAGACAACGTTTTCTCACCTATAAAAGGTGAGATAAATATTTTTGACTTTGTAGGCCATAAAGTCTCTGTTGCATTGTGATAGGCAAATATGTAAATAAGTGGGTACGGCTGTACACCAATAAAACTTCACTCACAAAACAGGCAGTGGGCTACACTGACCCATGGATAGTGCTGATCGAAGTGGTTACAAGCAGCAACATGCTCCTAAGCTCCTGCTAGCCAGGCCCTCACCCTTCACCAACACTCGACCCTCTTTCCCATCCCCAAATCGAGAGAGCTTCTAATACTCTCAGTCTTAAACACTGTGATTGCCAAGTCGAGTCAAATCACTTACTATGGTTTTTTTCACTACCTTGCTTTCTATTCATACATTTGATTTGTGTTGTACAACAGTGATAACTAAGTTCTCTGAAACAATAACATGACATACAAATTACTTTCCATTTTGAAATCTTGAAAGAAAAATTTTGCTTCTTCAGCAATCCCATCACTGACAAATCAAACCAGTTCTTATTGATCAAATCAAACTTTTTATTAACAGGATTTTAAAAAATTACTCTTCAGTGCAATTGAAAAACCAACCCTCAAATGAATTCATCTTTTTCCAGATTTTAAACTATTTCCTACTTTTCTCTATTCATTATGATAAATTGTTTACTATTCCTGATCCCTGCCTGTTAAAAAATTTTGTTTTCTTGACCATTAATCACTGTATGCTGTCACCTAAACTGTGACACTCATTACAGTTAGTACATTTAAAATTTACAAATGTTCAACATAACCACATTGCACAGAACGAGGTTTCCTGAACTGTCCAGGAACTTAATACTGTAGAATACTCTCTAAACTGGTGGTGGGGGTGTGGGTGGGGGTGTGGGTGTGTGGTTAAGTAGTGTTCCATCACAGAAGTACAATATGGCTATATACTGTTTTTTACTCATTGCAAATAATATGAAATGCAGTAGGATTTTAATTATTTTAATATTTAATCCACAGTTAATTTTAACGAGGACTTTAGAGAATACATTAGATGCAGGCTGTTACAATTATGAGTTAAAGTTAACATTATAACAGTCACACTGCATTATAAAGGAGACTGTGGAACATAGTTTGAGTCCTTATCTAAATCAACCTAGATAGCACTAAATTCCTGGTAGCATCAGAGGAATTCATAAGTCATAAAATTAAGGACTTCTTGAATACAACAATGACGAGTAAGAGCATAGAAATTATATTTCATTTAACCATGGAAAACAAAATAAAAAACAAACAGTTTTGAGATGGGTAATGAAATGGTCAATTTTATGTGTCAACTTGGCTTGGAACGGTGTGCTCTGATTCTTGGTCATACGTTATTCTTGGTGTTCCTCTGAGGGAGTTTCGGGGTGAGATGAACATTTAAATCAGTGGGTTTTGAGTAGAGTGACTGGCCCTCATCCAATCAATTAACCCATGAATAGAACGAAAGGATCAGACTCCTCCAAGTAAGAGAGAATTCTCCAGGAGACTGCTTTCAGCACTGCCTCTTCCTGGTTCTACAGCTGACCGTCTTTGGACTGGAGCGGAAACGTTAGTTTGTCTGGGTCTCAGCCTTCCCACCTTCCGACTAGAATTGCGGTATTGGCTCTCGGTCTCCAGGCTGTGGGTCTTCAGCCTGAAACCGAAGCATCAGCTCCTCCTGGATCTCCAGCTAGTCCACCCTGACTGCAGATTTTGGACTTGCCAGCCTCCATAGTCACGTGAGTCAATTCTGTAGAATCTCTTTTCTATATATACACATTCTACTGCTTCTGTTTCTCTGGAAAACCCTGACTAATATGGGGAAGTTATTTTATTTTCATGTATGCTTGATCATGGTCTTTTGAGTTGAACAAATAAGACAATTTTCTTTTAAGTTATTATAAAAAGACACCATCATGTGTAATCCAAAGCAAAGTGTTGGTTCTATTCTAAATCTTGCTGTTTTTCTTTTTTCCCCCTCATTGTTTTTGTTTTTAATTCATCTTCTCAGATTTGTGCTTTGTTAGTTTTAGAACTTGAATTGAATTCATTTCCAAAGCTCATCAAATAGGTATCTATTTTAAGTTTCATGTCATAAAGGGTCAATCTCTGCTTTTAGGATGGAGGCTCTCAAACCTATCTTTGTACATAATTATAATAATTCTGGGGAGAATAACATAGATATGAAAGAGTAACATCATAAACTATGCTTCATCATCAAGGATCTTTCCCATTAGTTGAATAAGAGCATAGGTATTTGTTTATTCTTAGATATATAACACTTACAATCAACTTACATGCAAAGACTAAGACAGAATTAACATAATAAGGAAATTATACATTTATGAAAAATCATTCTCAAAGTTCCTTAATTTATAAGCACTATGCAACACAATATTGCAAAACAATTATACTCAAATTTAAAAAAGCAGTATAAAACAAGCATTATTAATATTTGTTTATTATAATTAAGTATAGATTCACAAGAAAACATTGAGTGCTTGTCTTATATAACCCATAAGATTCAACACATATTATAATTTAACTACTCATCAGTCTGACATACCCACTACCTGATTAAATAATATATATGAAAATAGGTACTTACACAAGAAATTTTAAATGGTGCAAATGTTATAGGGTCTTCTCCATACAAAGGCCAATACCGTTCACATTTTTTCTGTTGTCCAAAAAAAGGTTAGTAAATAACTGATAATTTGTTTTATTTGAACTTTTACAAATATTTTGTGTTCCGCTTGTTCTTCATTCCCAGAAAACAATCTAGGAGCTTAGATTTATCCAACTCTTTAAAGGTGGGCTACTAATTCCTCTTCAAGATTAGTAATAAGAACTTTATTAACCTAAGTGTATAAACTGTTCATTTCTACCTGCTTGTTATATAGACTCCAAAAATCCTCATCTAGGAAAGAAAAATTGCTTTTTTTTTTTAAATGCCTAACACAAGGAGGTCAATTTAGTATAAGAAGTTGCTCAATTTAGTGTAAGAAATTTAGCATATAAGTTTTTAATGGTTATAAAATGACAATATCTATAATACCTAGTTGAATTCTCATTAAGTATAAAATCTGTGGCATAGTGGAAAGAGCACTCCATTTGGTATAAGAAAATGTTACAGGTAGCAATTTTACTATTTGTTTACATTTAGTTCCTTTACCTATAAAAACAGGGATAATAATCCTTATCTTACACGATTGTTTCAAGGAATTTGAGTATATTTCAAATGTTCTACTGTTGGTAAAAACACTATACAAGAATAATGTATTATTTAAACTATTCACTTTTATTTGAGATTAGAGAACGTATAATTAAACAGTATCCTGTCTTATTTTCCAATAATAAACAGGTCTAGAAATAGTAGAATATTCATTTACATTGGTTTCTAGTATCAAGCCTCATTATTTTAAAATTTTAGGTAAGTGAATAAAAGCCTAACTTCATAGAAAAGCCAGTGATTCTGATGCAAGAAATAATGTAATTTTACCAGTAAGACCCAATAAAATGAATGTCTTTATAACTGACAATCTAGCTTAAAATACACATTTTAGCAGTGGGAAATATATCAGTTCTTACTAAATCCTCATAGTTCTAAATACAGTAAGTGGAATTGTTACTTACAGGCTGGCATTAACTGTAAGTTGACAATACTGCTCTCAGGGCAAAGTAGAACTGCCTAGTATGTCAGTTTAGCTTAGAGTAAATACTACTAAAATTTTTAGAAGGCTTAAAGTCACAAACTTCATTTCCTAGTAGAAGTTTATAGAAAATGATAAAATTATTTTGAAGTTTTTTTTTTTTCTTCTTGGTCTTTCACTTAGTAAAGCTTTAATATCTTGAAACAGAAAACAAGTTTATAGGAGATTAATTTAGTAAGAATTGAAAGTTTGTGACTAACATGCCTCTCATTCAGAGCAATGTTGAGTAAAGATTATATTGGTATTTATCTTTCAGATATGAACTAATTACTGATACAACTGATACCAAAATGTATGTGTTAAACATCATACATGAATTTTATTGTTGTTCAGTCGCTAAGTTGTGTCCAACTCTTTGTGACCCTATGAACCACAGCACGCAGGCTTCCCTGCCCTTTACTATCTCCTAAAGTTTGCTCAAACTCATACTCATTGAGTCGGTGATGCCATCCAACCATCTCATCCTCTGTCACCCCCTTCTCCTCCTGCCCTCAATCTTTCCCAACATCAGGGTCTTTAATCTATAATAATTTGTCATTGGTTTCAGAGATGAGGAAGCTGAAGCTCAGAGGGGGCAGTTCACTAAACCATGCTCCAAATGCCAGTAAAGTGTAGGTTTGTTTGATTTCATTACCTGTGCTCTATTAGGTCATACTCTAAGTCAAAGTGGAGATTATCAAATGAATTCATAGTGCTGACCAATAAAACAACAAAACCAACTAACAAAACACTATGAATCCAAAAATTCATTAGGTTCAAAAAGTTTTTGCATTCAATACAACTTAATCTTTTAAGCATTATTACTGATATACAATGTGAGCTTATTAATAGAAAGAAGTAAAACAAAGCCTAAATCTTAAAAGTAACTTAAAAAAATTTAGCAAGGTGAAATTTAAATTTTGCAATACAACTAATTAATAATAATAATGGTACCGAAGTACATACTGACACTATTTAAACAGATAATTACTTAACAGTATCTCAGTCTGTATATTAATCTTACACTGTTCATTTTCTGTCCAATGTTGCTAATGTTTCCACTACTGGTAACTGATGTGGTTGGGAGGAATGACAAAAATTACCAGTAAAAATAAGGTTTTCTAGTGATTTATATATAATAATATCTCACATAACTGAAAGATGTAGTAACTTGTTTTATGCAATGTATCCTTGACTGAAAATTTTAATAAGAAGTTTTAAAACTTTTAAATCATTTCTTAGTTTAACTATAATGCAGTTAATGAACTATACTTGCATAAGGATACTTCAAATTATCACATAGTTTGTCACATTTATAGATGCTCATGCTTAAAATGAAGATTTAGGAATCAGTTCTGCAGGAGATCAGAATGGTTTTGATACAAATTTCATTTGTATACGTTTTTTTACCAATGTAAAAAATTTCAGATTAAGAAATTTTCTTCTCTTTATTTTGGAGATACCATTACAATAATGTAGTGGAACTGGCAGACAGAAATTAGAAATTTCAAGCTGTAAATTAATCAGAATTATTTAAATCATTTTTATTGTCCATAAATAGTGTTCTACTTACAATGCCATTAAATATTGGAAGACTACTAAGTAACAATACAGAATCTATTATTTTAAATATGTCATAATATGTACCTATAAAATATAAAAGTATTTTATGTGCTTAAGGATGATTTGGCTCCTTTTTTTAAAATGAAAGCAATAGCAGAACACACAAAAAAGAAAAGAATTAACTACTTTAACAACTACAGCTAAGAATATAATAAAAGACCAAGAATATATATCCATAGAAATGAAGTAATAAAAAAAAAATACTCCACAATTACTTTAAATGTTAACAGTTATACGTACCCTTCCCATCTCGAATTCACGACAGGCCATTACAATGATCTAAAAAGAAATGGGGTGGAATAAGATTGAAAATATATCAGTTAAATGCAATTTTACTTTTCCAACAAAATGTACATTTCAAGAATTATTTTTATTCTGAGCAGAAGTATACCTGGCCTCTCAAAAAAAGTAGGTTTAATACTAAAAGTATGAGTTATATTGGCTTTAAATAACAAGATATTTAATTTGAACTGAATTTTTTGAATCTTACAGATATGTCTTTTGTAATTAAAATAATGCATTCAGGATATTTACCAAACAGAATAGCAATATTAAATACTTTGCTTACTAAAGGTTGAATGTAACTGTCTTTAAACATGAAGGTTATTACATTTGCTTTCCCATCCCAACAGTTTTATAATGTAATGTTTCAAACATACAGCAAAGGTGAAATAATTTTACAGTAAACACTATATAGCTACCATCTATGTTCTACCATTAACACTTGACAATACTTGTTTTTATCACATAGCTGTCCTTCCACCCATCTATCAGTGTTTGGTAGTTGTCTTATACTACCAACTTAGACCAAGATTTAAAGTACTGTCATACTGTATTCTTGAAATATTTCAACAAATTTGTCAAAATTTAACAAGACAACCTAGCCATCAGTTTCTGTCATTTTAGTAAACTAACTATAATTAACATATCATTATGGCTCAAAAGTCATATTATAGGATATAGTTAACACATCATTATGGCTAGAAAATCATGCCATTTCATGCAATACTTACTACAACATTGTACTCCCATATCATCCTCCAAAAATCTATTACTGTATTTGCTAAAGGTCCTTGGGTTGCCACATATGCTTTTGGCCCATAAACACCCTAAAAAGGTTAAAAGCACACAAATTATGATTACCAAAAATATTTTCTTACCTAAATTTTAAGTTTTCAAATTTTATTAGCATTCCTGCTGTTTTCACCTAAACGGTTTCCAAATAATTTTCTTTAATAATGTATAAAAGCATGACAAAATATATTTCACTTCAGCTTCTGGTGAAACATGGTTCATAGAATTCAAAAGTAAACCTCCTTATGCTGTTTTAAAAATTATTAGTTACCTAGGAATTGAAAGCCCTGTCAACAGAACTAACTAGCAGAAACTTACAAGCATGCATCAATTCTAAAAAATAAGACTAGAACTAGCTAATAGTTCTTTCTTAGCTAATTCTTCCATAGCTGTCTTTGGCTTAAGCACCTACTAAATATACTTTTAATAGTAAACCCAAGAATATATCAAACAAACTAGCAGACTAAAATTTTAAACCAGCACATACAGTGAGCCAGTGTTATTAGGTGCAATTAAAAACTAGAACTTTTAACAAATGTCCTTATAAAAGAACAGAAGCATCAATTACATCTGAAAGAATGAACTATGTATTAGTTGTTTTTTTTTTTTTCATATTTATTCATTTATTTGGTTATGCCAGGTCTTAGTTGCAACACTCAGGATCTTCGTTACTGCATGTGGGAGCTTTCTGTTTTTTAGTTGCAGAATGTAGGATCTAGTTCCCTGACCAGGGAATGAACCAGGCCCCCTGCATTAGGATTGGGAAGTCTTAGCCACTGGACCACCAGGGAAGTCCCTATGTATTAGTTTTTGTTTAACTATTAGTCTTGCGCTCTGCCGTATTTGTAATAAAATTGACTTTTCAGGAAAAAGCTTTTATTTGGAACCACAATTCTTCAATGTTGACACTGGTATTAATTTTACCATATAACTCTTACCACCTTAATATTTTTCTCAACAAAATGCTATATTAAATAGATTCAAAATCAGAGTAACAGAACAAAATAGTCTCTTATTTACTCAAGTAGCAGTCTGAATCTCTCTACTGATAAATACCCTATATGGTTCATTAACAGAAATGACTATGTATATTTGTGTACAAAACAAATGAGACAATTTAGCAATCAGTAAAGGCTTCCCAGGTGGCTTGGTGGTAAAGAACCTGCCTGCCAATGCAGGAGATGCGGATTCGATCCCTTGGTCTGGAAGACTCTCTGGAGAAGGAAACGGCAACCCGCTCCAATATTCTTGCCTGGGAAATCTCATGAACAGAGAAACCTGGCAGGCTACACAGTCCATGGGGGTCAACAAAAAGTTGGACGTGACTTAGCAACTAATCAGCAACAAAGGTGTTTACAATAAGCCTTCAATGTAAAAGAAGAAACACACAAACAAAAATACTTTATCTCCACTATCATAAAATTAAGCAAAAATCTTTTAAAAATAAGGATGCTAGAAGGAAAACATAAAAATATGTCATGGCTGTGACTTTATTTTTACTTCTTTTACTGTTGGTATCACATTAGGCAACTTAAAATTTTTTAATAAAACTAGTATTGTAGGAAGTCATTAAATATGGCAGAGAAACACCACTTAAAGTTAATACATACCTTAATAAAATTTGCATTGATATAGTCTGAATCTTGAGAAGGAGTCTTTAAAGTCAACTTAACTCGGCTATGATCAACTACAGGGAAAAAAAGGGATTTTTTAAAATAACGTCCTATAAGCAGACAAGTTTTTTCCCTAATGAACCATAAATAAGATTAAATAACTAATATTATTTACTTTAAAAAAAATGAATGAAAATTGACTTTAAGTATAAGCAGGGTAATTTCTAACATCATACTGATAGGAAGTAGGTCTCATTGTAAAGCTGTGTTTCAAAGTAGGAATCAGAATATTCAGGACCTCTTTTAAAAATACAAAGTTCTGGGCATCATCTTAGATTTACTATACAAGAGTTTGGGATTTACATGTCTACAGTTTTTAATGAGCATTCTAGGTGGTGAGCACTAAAACCACTTAATACACTAGTTTGTTTGTCAAAATTCTTTTAAGGAACTCTAACTTTCATATTGTGTAAGAAATTATAAAAATTAAGTAAAAGTAAAAAAAAATAAAGTAAAAGTGACAAATAAATTAAGATGATGTATGAAAAGTGCTGCATACTTGACCAATAATATTTATTATTGGGTCGTGTTCACTCAGCTAATTTGGTGTCAGCTGATAACTCCACTGTTAAATTACTATCCTTTCTTTTGTACTTAGTAAATATCTGGGGCTAGATTTTGAGCCTATGAAATCCTACTAGAGTAGTAGGATCACCTAATTTCAGGTCCTAATAACATGTAACATGCCACAATCATTTCGGTTGTTTCTAATCCAGGGACAATGATTATTAAAGGCAATTAAAATACAAAAAGACATATAGAAATGGTAACAAATACAAAACAACTTTTTAACAAACTTTTTGTTTTTTGGCCTCGCTGCATGACATGCAAGATCTTAATTCCCCAACTAGGAATTGAACCTGTGACCCTGCAGTGGAAGCGTGGAGTCCTAACCACTGGACTGTCAAGAAAGTCCCCTAGCAAACTTTTTAAGAAGAATAACTAATTTATTAGTCCACAAACTTGAATTTATACATTAATACAAAGGTCCAGTTCTGCTAATTTCATTTCTTTATTTTTGGTGAAATCTTCTTTGGAAACATGTAGGAAGAAATATATAAGAAAGACATACTAGTTTCCAATTAAAATTATTTATCCCCTTCCCATGTTTCCATGTATGTATTATACATGTGTATCAATGCTTTGTTTCTTGTTTCATTACATCCTACATGTCTTTTTTAAAAAGCCATTTTAGATCAGAAATGTACATATGAAAAATGCTATGCTTTGGGTAAATGATAATAGGACAATTCTGAAGTTAGTACAATGACAGTTAAATAACTATATGATGCTTCTTCTTACCATGTTTGCCAATGATAGGTCCCAATTAATTACCCTTATTCATGTGGCATTATCAGCCTCTATTCAAAGTATCTCAAAGACAGAGACTTTGTACCAATAGTTGGCTGACCATTGAATCCTTAGTAAATGTTTCTGGGGGCTGTGAATCCAAATGAGAGCCAATACTGGTGCCAAGTTGCTTGCTACATACAAGTTGGGAAATTTTTTTAAAAAATTCTCTGGAAAATTTTATGTGTATATAAAAATAAAATAGTATAATGAACTTCATCTATCCATTACCCAGCTTCAATAAGTGTCAACATTTTGCCACTCTCATTTCATCTATTGCTAATCATACAGCAATGAGGGGCTGGGGAAAACAACTTAGAAAGCAAGATTTCTGAGTCCCATATTCTGCAGTAAGTCTGATTCAGTCAGTTCAAGATGGGACACAGAAAAGGATTTTTTTTAAATGAAATAATGCCATTAGAAACAATATGATGGACCTAGAGATTATCATACTAAGTGAAGTCAGGAAGAGAAAGATACCATGTGACATCACTTATATTTGGAATATAAAATAGGACACAAATGAACATATCTATGAAACAGAAACAGATTGACAGACATAGAAAACAGACTTGTGGCTGCCAAGAGGAGAGTGGAAGGGGGAAAGAAGGATGGGGAATTTGAGATTAGCAGATGCAGACTATTATATATAGGATGGATAAACAACAAGGACCTACTATATAGCACAGGAAACTATTCTATATCCTGTGATAAGCCATAATGAAAAGGATTATGAAAATGTATATGTATAACTAAATTACTGTGCTGTACAGCAAAGACTAACACAACGTTGTAAATCAACTATACCAATAAGAATTTTTTAATGGCTTTTTTTTTAAACACTCTAAGGCATAGGCAAATTTTCTAGTCACTACTTCATACTATATAACCATAGAATATGATTGAGAATTTAAAAATCAATATTATGCTGTGTATAACATAGCATGCATATTTTAATATTCCTCATCAGTGGTACTATTAAGCATAAACATGAAGAGAAATAACTTAAAGAATATGAAAGAAATGATTGTTTTCATTTCATGGTTTTGCTGCCTGCTTCTGCAGTCTCCCAGGAGCCAATTCCAAATAGATAAAACCGGTATTCGCTACACAGGAGGCTCTTTTAAGTAGCAGTTTTTTCTTCTTCAACCGACATCAACATCTATTCCAACAACAAACACACACATACACAAAACAATATATAAATGTACTGTTGCCTCCAAGAAAACACACACCTATTGATAAATCCTAGGTATGAGAAACAAAAGAATCTCCATAATAACATTGGAATAGGCAGAATATCCTGATCCATCACTTCTAAACGCTAGCCAGCTCAGTTTTAGCCCTTTCAACAAACAAAAGCAACAGGTCATCCTTGACACAAGAGTATCTAGAAATTTCTTAATTATGGGACTGGTTTCAGTGGTCTAGCATAAAATAAACCAAATCTCCAAGATAGCCTGAGAAAAACCTAAGTGATCTTTGAATAGTGATGAAATTAGTTTTAATGGATCAAAAGCAAGAATGTCTGCTTTTGCCACTTCAAGTCAACATTATACTAGAGGTTTCAGCCAGTGACATAAGGCAAAACAGACACTCAGACTGGAAAAGAAGGAGTAAAACTATCATTATTTATAAATGACAAGATTCTGATATGTAAAAAATCCTAACATTTCTCCAGTAAAATTACTAAGATAAATGAGTCCAGGAAGGTCATGGTCATTTAGTCACTAAGTCGTATCTGACTCTTGTGACCCCATGGACTGTGGCCTGGCAGGCTTCTCTGTCCGAAGGTCAGTGGATTTTAAAAAAAAAAAAAATTGATGTGCAAATATTAACTATATTTCTACATACTAGTAACAAAAAACTTGAAAATAAAATTAAAATAATTCCATTCACTTTAAAAGAAGAAGTACAAGATTTGTACACTGAAAACCATAAAACATTGCTGAGAGAAATTAAAGATTTAAATAAACAAAGTTGTATTATATATATGGTTCCCTGGTGACTCAGATGGTCAAGAATCCGCCTGCAATGCAAGACACCTGGGTTTGATCCCTGGGTTGGGAAGATCCCCTGGAGAAGGGCATGGACAGAGGAGCCTGGTGGGCTACACATAGTCCATGGGGTTGCAAAGAGTCGGATACGACTGAGCAACTAAGCACAGCACATATACATATATAAACACTTTCTTTACCCATTCATCCGTTGACGAACACTTAGATTGAGAGTCAATATGGTTTAAGATGGCAATTATCCTTAAACTGATCCATAGATTCAAACAATCCTTATTAAAATTCCAGGAGGAATTTTTGCAGAAATTGACAAGCTTATCCCACAATTTATACGGAAATGCAAAGGACTGAGAATAACCAAACCAATTTTTTAGAAGAATACAGAGAATTTGACACTTCTTGCTTTTAAAACTTACTATAAAGCTACAATGATCAAGATACTGTGATCTGGTGTCAATGAAATAGAAACAAGGGTCCAGAAATAAACTCTTACATTCAGGGTCAAATGATTTCCAACAAAAGAGCTAAGGCAATTCAGTGGAGAAAGGATAATTTTCAAAAAATGGTGCTGGAACAATGCCATGTGCTCGAAGATTATTTTAGATCCTTACCTCATACCATATTAAAAATTAACTCAAAATAGACTATACACTTAAATGTAACAGCTAAGACTATAATACTTACAGGAATGAAATGAAAAAACGTAGGAGAAAATCTTTGTCATCCTGGATTAGGCAAAGAGTTCTTGGACTGAACATGAAAAGCATGACCCATAAAACTGATAAACTGGACTTCATGAAAATTAAAAGTGTGCATTAAGACACCACTAAATGCTGGGAAAACTGGTCAACCACTTGTAAAAGAATGAAACTAGAACACTTTCTAACACCATACACAAAAATTAAGTCAAAATGTATTAAAGATCTAAACGTTAAGACCAGAAACTATAAAACTCCTAGAGGAAAACATAGGCAAAACACTCTCTGACATAAATCACAGCAGGATCCTCTATGACCCACTTCCCAGAATATTGGAAATAAAAGCAAAAGTAAACAATTGGGACCTAATTAAACTTAAAAGCTTTTGCACAACAAGGAAACTATAAGCAAGGTGAAAAGACAGCCTTCAGAATGGGAGAAAATAATAGCAAATGAAGCAACAGACAAACAATTAATCTCAAAAATATACAAGCAACTCCTGCAGCTGAATTCCAGAAAAATAAACGACCCAATCAAAAAATGGGCCAAGGAACTAAACAGACATTTCTCCAAAGAAGACATACAGATAGCTAACAAACACATGAAAAGATGCTCAACATCACTCATTATCAGAGAAATGCAAATCAAAGCCACAATGAGGTACCATTTCACTCCAGTCAGAATGGCTGCTATCCAAAAGTCTACAAGCAATAAATGCTGGAGAGGGTGTGGAGAAAAGGGAACCCTCTTACACTGTTGGTGGGAATGCAAACCAGTACAGCCACTATGGAGAACAGTGTGGAGATTCCTTAAAAAACTGGGAATAGAACTGCCATATGACCCAGCAATCCCACTGCTGGGCATACACACCGAGGAAACCAGAATTGAAAGAGACACGTGTACCCCAATGTTCATCACAGCACTGTTTACAATAGCCAGGACATGGAAGCAACCTAGATGCCCATCAGCAGACGAATGGATAAGGAAGCTGTGGTACATACATACAATGGAATATTACTCAGCCATTAAAAAAATACATTAGAATCAGTTCTATTGAGATGGATGAAACTGGAGCCTATTATACTGAGTGAAGTAAGCCAGAAAGAAAAACACCAATACAGTATACTAATACATATATGTGAAATTTGATGGACGGTAACAATAACCCTATATGCCAGACAGAAAAAGAGACACAGATGCATAGAACAGACTTACAGACTCTGTGGGAGAAGGTGAGGGTGGGATGATCTGAGAGAATAGCATTGAAACATGTATATTATCATATGTGAAACAGAACACCAGTCCAGGTTCGATGCATGAGACAAGTGCTCAGGGCTGGGGCAGTGGGATGACCCAGAGGGATGGGATGGGGAGGGAGGTGGGAGAGGCGTTCAGGATGGGGAACACATGTAAACCCATGGCTGATTCATGTCATTGTATGGCAAAAACTACTACAGTATTGTAAAGTAATTAGTCTCCAACTAAAATAAATAAATTAAAAAAATAAAAAAGATACCACTAAGAAAATGAAAAGACAAACCATAAACTGGGGGGGGGGGGGGGGGGTGTGCAAATCATAATATCTGAAAAAAGACTTGTATCTGGGGTATATAAAAAACTTTCACAACTAAATGGGATAAAAAAATCAATTAAAAAACTACAAACACTTTGAAGAGACTGTTCACACCTTCTTTATCCATTTATCCACTGATGGACACTTAGGTTGCTTCCGTATCTTGGCAACTGAATAATGCTGATATGAATACTGGGATGCATGTAGCTCTTCAGATTAGTGTTTTTGTTTTTTGTGTATATACAGCCAGGAGTAAAATTGTTGGGTCATATGGTAGTTCTATTTTTTGTTTGTTTCTTGAGAAAACTCCATACTGTTTTCCACAGTGGCTGAATGAATTTACAATCCCATCAACAGTGTAAAGAGTCCCCATCCTAAAAGTGGGTCAACTTTATGATATGTAAATTATACTACAATAAGTCTGTTAAAAAAAAAAAAAAAACATACCTGCAAGCACTGGTCATGCTAAATACTCAAAAAAATTGTCAACTTGCATTATTCTTATGACAGGAGGAAAATATGTATCTCTAAACACTATTACTTTCAATTTAATTCTCCAAATTAAAATGCTTAGAAATTTATTGGAAACTGACTTATCAAACCTTAAATAACTTAAAAGTAAAAAGGTACTGCTACTCTGCCTATAGCACAATGGTTAAGAGCTCAGACTCTAGGGCAAGGTTTCTCAACCTCAGCACTAATTTTTATTTGACCTTGGCTAATTCTTTGTTGTGAGGAGGCTGGGGCCTCTAGATTGTAGGATGCAGTAGCTTCCCTGTCCTCTACCCACTAGATGCCAGTAGCGGTCTGCTCACTCTACATCCTAGTTGTAATAACCAAACAACCAAACCACCTCTAGCATTGCTAAATGTCCCTCCAGGAGCAAAATCACTGTGGCTGAAAACCAATGCTTTGGATAAAACTGCCTCGGTTTAAATTCTCACCACACTATTAGCTGTGTGGCAAGCTATTTAAGTTGGTGATGGACAGGGAGGCCTGGCGTGATGCAGTCCATGTGGTCTCAAAGAGTCGGACACGACTAAGTGACTGAAATGAACTGAAGCTATTTAACCTTTGTCTCAATTTTTTTATCTGCAAAATGGCATACAATAGTACCTCCCTCAGTTTTGTTTTGATGATATGGTAAATAATCCATTTCCTAAAGAAATTGGCAAACAATACACAGCAAGACTTGTATTTTTCAGAGGGCCTGTGTAACAGCACTGAACTTCCTGCTCTATCTCTAGTTAAAATTAATAAAGCTTCCCCCTATTCTCAGTTTTCTCTGTGTAACTCCTACTACATTATTCTCAATAGCACTAACCACTATGAGAGACCACACATGTTATTTGATTTGTTCATTGCCTTGCCTACACTATAAGCTCTACAAGAGCAGAGAATTTGGTCAGATTGTTTTCTGCTGTGTCTGCAGCACGCAGTATATGTTCAAAGTTTCTTGAAAATTAATGAATGAAACAACACATGAAAACAGAAACCTGAAGCTATTTGAGAATCCTTTCCTCAGATGGTAGAAAAAGAAGGTGGAAACAGTTTCTTTTAAGAGTGTGCACATTAATTCTGTCTCTTCATTCCAAAGCAAAAACAACACCCAGTTGTGGATGTGATTAGCGACAGAAGCCAAGTCTGATGCTGTAAAGAACAATATTGCATAGGAACCTGGAAAGTTAGGTCCATGAATCAAGGCAAATTAGAAGTGGTCAAACAGGAGATGGCAAGAGCGAACGTCGACATTTTAGGAATCAGCGAACTAAAATGGACTGGAATGGGTGAATTTAACTCAAATGACCATTATATCTACTACTGCAGGCAGGAATCCCTTAGAAGAAATGGAGTAGCCATCATGGTCAACAAAAGAGTCCAAAATGCAGTACTCAGATGCAATCTCAAAAACGACAGAATGATCTCTGTTCGTTTCCAAGGCAAACCATTCAATATCACGGTAATCCAAGTCTATGCCCTGAACAGTAATGCTGAAGAGGCTGAAGTTGAACGGTTCTATGAAGACCTACAAGACCTTCCAGGACTAACACCCAAAAAAGATGTCTTTTTCATTATAGGGGACTGGAATGCAAAAGTAGGAAGTCAAGAAATACCTGCAGTAACAGGCAAATTTGGCCTTGGAGTACAGAATGAAGCAGGGCAAATGCTAATAGAGTTTTGCCATGAGAACGCACTGGAATGCGTTCCTCTTCCAACAACACCAAAGAAGACTCTACACATGGACATCACCAGATGGTCAATACCAAAATCAGATTGATTATATTCTCTGCAGCCAAAGAAGGAGAAGCTCTATAGTCACCAAAAACAAGACCAGGAGCGGACTGTGGCTCAGATCATGAACTCCTCATTGCCAAATTCAGACTGAAATTGAAGAAAGTAGGGAAAACCACTAGACCATTCAGGTGTGACCTAAATCAAATCCCTTACAATTATACAGTGGAAGTGAGAAATAGATTTAAGGGACTAGATCTGATAGACAGAGTGCCTTGTGAACTATGGACGGAGGTTCATGACATTGTACAGGAGGCAGGGATCAAGGCCATCCCCAAGAAAAAGAAATGCAAAAAGGCAAAATGGTTGTCCGAGGAGGCCTTACAAACAGCTGTGAAAAGAAGAGAAGCCAAAAGCAAAGGAGAAAAGAAAAGATACCCATTTGAATGCAGAGTTCCAAAGAATAGCAAGGAGAGATAAGAAAGCCTTCCTCAGTGATCAGTGCAAAGAAATCGAGGAAAACAACAAAATGGGAAAGACTAGAGATCTCTTCAAGAAAATTGGAGATACCAAGGGAACATTTCAGGCAAAGATGGGCACAATAAAGGACAGAAATGGTAGGGACCTAACAGAAGCAGAAGACATTCAGAAGAGGTGGCAAGAATATACAGAGGAACTATACAAAAAAGATATTCATGACCCAGATAATCACGATGGTGTGATCACTCACCTAGAGCCAGACATCCTGGAATGTGAAGTCAAGTGGGCCTTAAGAAACATCACTACACACAAAGCTAGCGTAGGCGATGGAATTCCAGTTCAGCTATTTCAAATCCTGAAAGATGATGCTGTGAAAGTGCTGTACTCAATATGCCAGCAAATTTGGAAAACTCAGCAGTGGCCACAGGACTGGAAAAGGTCAGTTTTCATTCCAATCCCAAAGAAAGGCAATGTCAAAGAATGCTCAAACTACCGCACAATTGCACTCATCTCACACACTAGTAAAGTAATGCTCAAAATTCTCCAAG
The DNA here is from genome assembly GCA_024291935.2 of Okapia johnstoni. Taxonomy (NCBI): domain Eukaryota; kingdom Metazoa; phylum Chordata; class Mammalia; order Artiodactyla; family Giraffidae; genus Okapia; species Okapia johnstoni. Next base: position 69,795,361 of record CM044312.1, on the reverse strand, counting down.
CCAGGATTCAGCAATACGTGAACCGGGAACTTCCATACGATCAAGCTGGTTTTAGAAAAAACAGAGGAACCAGAGATCAAATTGCCAACATCCGCTGGATCATGGAAAAAGCAAGCGAGTTCCAGAAAAACATCTATTTCTGCTTTATAAACTCTGCCAAAGCCTTTGACTGTGTGGATAACACTAAACTGTGGGAAATTCTTCAAGAGATGGGAATTCCAGACCACCTGACCTGCCCCTTGAGAAATCTGTACACAGGTTAGGAAGCAACAGTTAGATCTGGACATGGAACAATAGACTGGTTCCAAATAGGAAAAGGAGTACATCAAGGCTGTATCTTGTCACTCTGTTTATTTAACTTATATGCATCATGAGAGATGCTGGGCTGGATGAAGCACAAGCTGGACTCAAGATTGCCAGTAGAAATATCAATAACCTCAGATATGCAGATGATACCACCCTTATGACAGAAAGTGAAGAACTAAAGATCCTCTTGATGAAAGTGAAAGAGTAAAATGAAAAAGTTAGCTTAAAGCTCAACATTCCGAAAACTAAGATTATGGCATCCGGTCCCATCACTTCATGGCAAATAGATGGGGAAACAGTGGAAACAGTGGCTGACTTTGTTATTTTGGGCTCCAAAATCACTGCCGATGGTGACTGCAGCCATGAAATTAAAAGACGCTTCCTCCTTGGAAGGAAAGTTATGACCAGCCTAGACAGCATATTAAAAGGCAGAGACATTACTTTGCCAACAGAGGTCCGTCTAGTCAAGGCTATGGTTTTTCCAGTAGTCATGTATGGATATGAGAGTTGGACTATAAAGAAAGCTGAGCACTAAAGAATTGATGCTTTTCAACTGTGCTGTTGAAGAAGACTCTTGAGAGTCCCTTGGACTGCAAAGAAATCCAACCAGTCCATCCTAAAGGAGATCAGTCCTGAGTGTTCATTGGAAGGACTGATGTTGAAGCTGAAACTCCAATACTTTGGCCACCTGATGCGAAGAGTGGATTCATTGCAAAAGACCCTGATAGTGGGAAAGATTGAAGGCAGGAGGAGAAGGAGACAACAGAGGATGAGATGGTTGGATGGTATCACTGACACGATGGACATGATTTTGGGTCAACTCTGGGAGTTGGTGATGGACAGGGAGGCCTGGAATGCTGTGGTCCATGGGTCGCAAAGTGTCAGACACAACTGAACTGAACTGAACATTAATTCCAGAGCACAATAAGAGTACCTCAAAATTATGTTGCTTAATTTAAAAGAACTGTTCAGAAACCCATACTATTCACTACTCTTACGTGGATTGGTAAGAAAAGTGAAATATATTTTCCAAAAGCTTAATGGGTAGTTACTATGTGCTAGAGACAACTGTAAGCATTGTACATGCACAAAATAATTTTTAAGGTAATTATTATTTTAATCTCCATTTTGAAGATGAAGAAATCAAAGCACAGAGAGGATGAATCCAAAATCACATAGATAACAGGTGATAGAAACAGGATTTGAACTTCTAGTCAGAACTCTTCAGTATGCTCTGCTGCCACTTTGTAATAACTGTGCTACTAGCAGCCACCCACAGATCCGATATCTGAGAATAAATTTGAGTAACAACAGAGAGATGAAGGATTAAATTTATGCAAAGAGGACAGTAAGAAAGAGAGGGAAGAAGGCAAGTGAGGGAGGAGGCAATTTGAAAAAGGGGTATTATAGAAGAAGGAAATTTAAAAAATAAGAGACTGGTCAACAACATCAAAATAGTTAACAGAAAAGAATAAGCACTAAACAATAATAATAATAAAAGACTATCAAATATGATAATTAAAGTCACTGGAAAATTTATCAAGGACATTTTAGAGAGAATAAGCTTTAGGAATGAATGAGATTTTGTCAATTATACTTTAATAAAGCTAGAAAAAAAGGATGAAAGGAGAGTTGAGAGAATGGTATCATGGAATGTATACATTTCTATATACTTGAAGGAAGGAAAAGAGAAAGGCTATTGGCAGCTTTAAAAGACAGCAGGTATGATATAAATTTTTAACCATTACAGTTAAAGGTATTCTGATAGAAAACTATACTATTTAAGAATAGTAAGGAGAAGGGCTTATAAGAATATAATATTATCATTATTAGAATGTAATGCTATCAGTCTTAGGCATGCCCTCAGAAATACATACCATGTTCTTAGACTACTAAGAACAGCAGACACACAAGTATGAATCATGATTCATTTTTTTTTCATGGTTTATTTTTAATGCTCAATTTATCAATTATAGTTCTTATGAATAGACAATAGATGAGTTAATATTTTTAGCATTTTATAAAATGTATTATACTTATTGACTTATGCCTGTATTATATTATTTTTTACAAAAAATTTCTCTAAACAGGGAGTCCACAAAAGATATTTTTACTTGGATTTTTCAGATTTAAAAGTGGGGCAGTATCAGAGTAATTGTGATGCTTAAAGGGAAAAAAAATGAACAATAAAACAACAACAAAATCTACTATCATAAGGAAAGGCAAGCACAACCACAAATTATTATCTTGTAGTGTACCTTGAAAGAGAAGCTCATCATCATTTTCTTAACAAATTAACTCATTAGGAAGAATAAAGCTAGTTTAAGCTATAAAACTACTAATTAGCATATCCATTTGTTCCGTTAATGGCATTTTAAACTTACATGGCAGTATGTCCTTATATCTGTTCTTTTTAACATTTTCTTCTTTTTCTCCAGTGGCTGTGGGATAAATCTTTTCTGTTCTATATTTGGTTGACAATCTTCTTAGTCGCTTAAAATTTAAAAAAAAGAAGATTCAAATTTAGAAAAACATTAGTATTTCAAAGTGTTAATGAAAATTTGAATGATAAATAGCTCTTCATTGAATTTTGCTAACCCCAATTTCTCACAACTCATTTTCTTGTTTTTCTAAGTTCACGGTATCTCCCTAGTGCTTAATAATTAAGCCCTTAATAATTAACCCTAAGATTTTTTTTCCTAGTATAAGAGCAAACCTAAGATTAATATTCCAACTAGTAATTTTAAAAGGGGGGCAGTAGAATAAAAGTGGTAAAGAATCCACCTAACAATGCAGGACTCAAGAGACTGGGTTTGATCTCTGGGTGTGAGAGATCCCCTGGAGTAGGAAATGGAAACCCGGTCCAGTATTCTTGCCTGGAAAGTTCTATGGACAGAGGAGCCTGGCGGGTTACAGTCCATGGGGTCACAAAACAGTTGCACATGACTGAGCAACTAAGCACAACAAGGCACCAGATATGAATAATTTTATTTAAAGAAACCATTAATAAGCTGAGTCAGAATATTTAACTCATGATCCGAAAAACAAACTTTAAAATCACACCTAAAACATTACATAAAAGTTCTTATTTCTTCTCTCAATAAACCTTGAGCACCCATGATGTGCCAGGCTCCTTCCAAGGTATAAGCTAATAATTACTTATAAGACACTGCAAAACAAAGTTCTTTGATACTCAATTGGAAATGTTCAACAAAGACCAATTCTGCTTATTCAGTGCATTACACAAGTGGTTTGTGAGTTAGTGAGAAATTCTTACCACATATGGCAGTAGGGATGTTCTTTGGGCTGGAATATTTCTGCATGTCAGTAATACACTTCCTGCTTTCAGAAGCACTGAAAGTCAGCATTGTGAATTGTTAAAATTCACTACTCAACCACATTGCTGAAATCTAATTTCAAAGAAGCCTACTTTCTTCCAGGCTTAAAAACATAGCAAAGGCATTCTGGTTTTACTATTCAACAAAAGTATTAAATACAAATGAAAAAGATGTCTGGTAACATTTAACTTTTTCACCGTTTTATTTTTGTTCCTTGTGATACTGATAATTAAGCAACTAAGAATAGTATTATATTTTTATAGATAGAACTTTAATTGAAGATCCTTAACTTATTCTTGTATTGACATACTTAACATTTAACATTTGAAATAATCTTAAAGTAGACCCTCACATAGAATAGTAAGCTTTTTTGTTCTTTTCTGAAAAAACTCCTAAATTTTATCATCCCAATCTTAAGAGACCTAAAGCAGGAATATACGTTTTTTAAAAATGAAAAATTTTAACTAGAATTTTGTTTTGCACAGGCACAATGCCAAAGCAAAACTGTCCACTTTCATGATGTTATTTCCTGTAGTAATAAAGTTTTTAAAGTATGTAAGTGCATGGGGGGGGGGGGGGCAGGGAATTGTAGTTATTTAGAAAGTAAATGGGCTGTTGGTGAGGGTGTGGGAAGACCAGAACTTTGATGCCAACACTAGTAGAAAAGAATATTAGCACAACCCCTAAGGAGGGTAATTTGGCAATTACAAATACACATAACCTCTTAACCTAGGAACTGCACTTCTACAAATTTGTTCTCTAGATTAATGGCACACGCTCATGAAATGATGTACACACAAAGTTATTTATGGCAGAATTATTTATAACAGGAAAAGAACACAAAATGGGAAAAGACAGTAGAGGACTGGCTAAAAAGATTTGTTTCATTTACAGAAGTAGATATGATAGGGCTGAAAACAAATGAAGAAGCTCTTAATATACAGTGATATGGAAAGATCTCAAAAATATATATTAAGTATAAAAAAGCAGAGAACACAGTAGTGTATATAGTACTGTTAGTGTTAAAAATATTCATTTGTATTTGCTTGTACATGCATAAAACATCTCTGAAACTATTTATAAAGATTGTTGTCTATGGGGAAGAGAATGAGTAGCTGTATGATATAGATGGGAAGGAAACATTACTACACATTCTTTCGTACATTTTGGATTATATGAATGCATTACCTATTCAAAAATAAAATTGTTTAAAAAAAAAAGTAGAAAAGATTATTCACGATTTCTTTATTCTACATTAACAAAGATCCTCCTCGTTACTTACAATATATCTTGCATATTTAGTCAGAATTTTTGTATTTTCTCTGCTCAAAGATTTTCAAATATAGTATCAATGTATTACAAAATATTCTATGTGAATGTGACTAACAGAAAGATAGCAATCCAAACAGTAGCGGAAACACAGGGGTAAGAGAATATAACTTACGTAGCTATCATTGGAAAAAAAAAAAAAACCACACGCACACACTAAAAAAAAAAAACCCAACAAAAAACTACAAAGAAAAGGAAAGAGGGGATGAATTTAATTGTAAACTGTAAATGCACTTCGGGAATACCTGCTCCAGTCACTCCAAGCATTTCTTCTTTTATAAGATAAATTATGTTATTTAAATGTGCAAATTAAAATTTTTATAGGAAATGACTTCATTTCTCATATAATGAAACTTTAAGAACACTTTTGTGTACGAGTAAATATCTAATTTGAGTCTGAATTTTTATAGATCCAGTTTTCTTAAAGACTAACACAACATGGGATGTTTTTCTACAGGCATGCTTCCAACAAATCTATGTAAGTAGCGTACTTAGAAATTTTCTTACCTCTTAGAGATACTAACCTATGTTCTTATCTCTTAGAGATACTAATCTATGATATAGTATAAATAAAACCATGGTGGTCCATTAAACATAAAAAACTGTTTTGTGCATTTGAAAAATTGACATAAAAAATTCTACCCAACTATATTAAAAAGATATCTTCAAATAGGAACTTATTTCCTAACAAAAAATCAGCTTTATAGTTGGTTGGTTGAATTAAAAGCCTTGATCTGAAACTCTCTAGCTGCAAGACACAGAATATATTTAACCTGTGTCTCCTCCTCTGCGAGCTGAGGATAATAACTACTCTCAGCAAAGAGCCTGGCATGAAAAAAATGGGCTCAATAATTGTTAACAATTACTACAGAATATTACTGAAACTCTTTAAATGTTACTTGCTACTACCATTTTCTTTCTTTCTTTAAATAAAACCTTTCCTAGATCAGAAATCAAAAGGCATCACATATTCTAGGCAATTTGTTTTCCTGGGAGTGTTGCATATTATAAAGCATGCTTCATTCATACTGTCAATTTTGAGCATGCTTCACAATCACCTGGAGGGCTTGTTAGACCAGAGACTGCAGGGACCCATCCTCAGAATTTATATTTAATGAGTTCCAAGGTGATGCTGTCTGGAGTCTGTGCTTAAGAACCCCTGCTGTAAAGTATGTTCAAGAAGGAGTATAGTGACTGAACTGCATGATAAATACATAAAGAGAATGCATGTTACTTCCTCTACTAAACTTTAAACTCTATGAGTACAAGATTACTGTCAGATTAAAAAGTGTAATGCCCTGTATTACTAGAACGTACTTAATGCTTATATGTTAAATAAGTTAATTTTAGAATAAGATCTGAATGCTGGGCTAAACAAAAGAAAATGGTTTTATTTTTTTAATACCACATAAAATTTAATGTCTCAGTAGTGCCTGGAGGAAACATAGCACCACCGAGGTTTATTTAACTTTATGAAATGGAAAGTACTTACACAAATAATGTCATTTTAATTTCCTGACCACCATTTCCATTATCTGTAGTGAAGTTGTCACTATGAAATTGATAAACATGTCATAATGTACTAAGGAACGTTATTTTTAAGTATAGTGCTATGTGACAGTTGTATGAGAACAGCACTGAACCAAACACTAATAAAAGTTATTTATTTATTAAGTTACACATAATTATACTGAAGCAAGAAAATACTTTGAAATCACTGTTCTGGTAAATATATAGCTAAATGGTATATTTACCTAAACTTATAAGTTATATTCACACCCTTTATTATGTGTGGCTTTTTTAACTAAGCAAATGAAAAAAACCTTTAAGAAAGACATTTTCAGGTACCCTTAAAAGTCTTGAGAAAAATCACATAATAAACTCATATAATTCCACTCTGGAGTTTCTATTCTATAAAGCAAGTCTGCTGCTGCTGCTAAGTCGCTTCAGTCGTGTCCGACTCTGTGCGATCCCATAGACCGCAGCCCACCAGGCTCCGCCGTCCCCAGGATTCTCCAGGCAAGAATACTGGAGTGCGTTGCCATTTCCTTCTCCAGTGCATGAAAGGAAAAAGTGAAAGTGAAGTCGCTCAGTCGTGTCCGACTCTTAGCGACCCCATGGACTGTAGCCTACCAGGCTCCTCTGTCCATGGGATTTTCCAGGCAACAGTACTGGAGTGGGGTGCCATTGCCTTCTCCGATAAAGCAAGTCTAGTCATTTTAAATCCCACACCTAAAAATTCTCCAGTGGGTCTATCACGTCCTAGACAAATTACCAAATCCTTTAAAATATTTTGAAAGCTGCCTGTCTAATTTCCCAGCTTCTTTTTATAACACTCTCTCACACAGAGTATGACACTTCAGCCATACAGATTTACCACCACCGCCACCACCACCACCAGCAACCTTCCACCCCTCATCACGGTTCTACAGGTTTTACTCTTTCTGGTAAGTTAATAGGAGGACTCTGGCTAGAGTGCTATTTCCTTTCCGAAGCCTCTCTTAAACCTTCCCTTCCTCATTGCTCCCAATTCCCAGAACTAAGTAGTCAAGAATTCATTGCTCCATTACCACTTGTGAAAAGTATTTATAGTTTAATGTCTCACCCATTAGACTATAATACTGAAGACACAGATTGGGTATCTTATTGTACATTATAAACTAGTGCAGTGCAAATCACATTAAAACGAGTGATTTCAAGAACTGTTTAATTAGATTTCTCAGACAAGTCACAGAGATGTCTCTGATACGTTAGAATTTGTGATGCAAACAAAAATAGGGTTTAACAATCACTGTGCTTTAAAGTTTCAAACAAATCACTTTCTCTTTACTTTTTAAAAACACAAAAGTTTTACTCCCCAATCCTAATCAGTAACTGATTCCCAGAGGCCTCTAAAGCCATATACAATATGACTATCCTCTTTAAGGTATCCAGTTGTGTGTCAAGACTTGGTTCTTTAAAGGGTAGAAGAGTTTCCTTGTTTATCTAAGGACCAAAGCTAATGAGAATGTGTTTGTGACACTTGTTGACTCCAGAACTCTGTCTACTCGATTGTCCACTGGGTGTCCCATAGGCATCACAAAATGTCCAAAGCACATGTCCACACAGCACTACCATTCAACAGTCACTCAAGCCTAAAAGCTGGGAATCATCCTGACTCCTACCTTTACCTCCTCTCACCTCAACATCCAATCAATCCATTAGCAAGCTGTGTTAGCTCCAGCCCTCAAATTTATCTAATTCTCTTCATATTAACAAAACAGAATTCAGAGTACATGTAGACAAGAACAAGTATTAAATTTGATTCTTACCTAGATTTTCAATCAGGAAAATTAAGAAAACAAACTGACAGAAAAACAGTAGAGCTTAAATAAAATTAAGGTAATTCAAATTCTTTTGGGTGTAAAGATGGAAAATAGATAAATTAGGTATTGGAGATCAAGCCTTCTCATACTTAGTTACTAGGCCATACACTACTGCCTCCGATTCCTAAATGTCCCCAACAATTGAAAAAAAACAGTATCAACTTCATAAGACACTAATTTTAGTAAATATGCACACAAGAATATGCAAATCATAATAATGTACCTTAAAGTTAAAGTGAAATTACTTACTTTAAGCTTTAGTTATACTGTAGCAAAATATAAGAATAACTAAAGAGTACTGCTTTTGCCATTGCTCTGAATATTTCTGAAGCAATTATTAGGAAAATTCATCTGAAGTTTTAAAAGGCAGAAAAGTTTTAAAATTCATCTATGTATACTGTGGCACATAGTTGGCACATAGTAACAACTGTGAGATGAAAAAAATTCATCTGTTTTTATGCCTAAAATATTAACATCATCAGTCACAAAAAGCCCCTGAATCATAATACTACTGGGTTAACCCAACGACAATAACTGGATGATTATTAAGACAAAATTAAAAAATTTAAAACCTCAAATACAAAGTAGCAGCAGTAAGTAGTAAAATCAGAGTATAATTTCCATAAAACATATACTATCTCTAAATGGTTATTCTTTATATCTTCAAAAATATATTTATGTAAAAATATGTATGCTACTAATAATAACTGTTATAAGCAATTAAAATAACCGGTCTTTCAACTACACAACTGCAATGTTTACCTTTAGCTGCAAATTATGCAACTCTGCCTTTCAAAATTCATCTTCCTATCTTTGCTTACCCTTTTACCTGCTGCTGCATGACAGACTAACTTATCTGTCATTTTTATGCCTTCTCATTAAAGCTACATCAGGGCCCATACAGCTGATTCATTTTGCTGTGCAGTAGAAACTAACATAACATTGTAAGGCCACTATACTCCAATGAAAATTACTAACAACAAAAAAAAAATCTAAGTCAGGGCTGGTACTTAAAAGACATACTTTGAAGTAAACAGGGGCCAATCGTGGGCTTCCCAGGTAGCACAGCAGTATAAAAAAAAATTCACCTGCCCATGCAGGAGATGTAGGTTTGATCCCTGGGTCAGGAAGATCCCCTGGAGGAGGAAATAGCAACCCATTCCAGTATTCTTCCCTGGAGAATCCAATGGACGGATGAGCCTGGTGGGCTACAGTTCACAGGGTCACAAAGAATCAGACACGAAAGAAAATGCACGCATAAAAGGGGCTAATCTTACCAGTCTTTAGGTAATAAAACGATTTTACTCTTTGTTCACATAAATTGCAATGCTTCAGTTATTTTCAATTGGCTAAGCAAACTCCTTGCTCCTTTACAGCTCAGTACAGAAATCATCTTGTTGAAACATTTCCTGAGAATAGTACTGGCACCCTACCCCATCTTCCACTTCCTCTCATATTGCTTCCTCATTTCTAATCACAGCACTTGATATTTCTCTCTCATCTAGGACATATCCCAACTTGCAATAATTATTTATATGTGTACATATACCATCTCTGACAGAATATGAGTACCTTGAAGATAGAGACCATGTCTTATGCTATTAATAACAGCTACTACCAGTGTAACCTGTGACGAATTCCAGCAAGTCAATAACACTGTTTAGTCTTCTCAGGTGGTAATATTCAGAGGGAAAAGATGCAAATCAGAATTGGCCAGTAAACTTAGGAAATGATTTTCCTTCCCTCCTTAAACTTCATTACCACTTCATAATGAGACAGCTTTGAGTCAAAGAAGCTAGGGTTCAATTCCTAGTTCCATTAAACACTAGCAAAGGAGATGTCTTCAACATAGTAGTTTTATAATACTCCATGAATGGATAAAGCAATAGAATTTCATTTTGAGAATTAGTTTTTAAATAAAACTTTGTACTGCAGACTTTATATTTTAAAACAATAAATACGGCAAAGCAAAAAAGCTAACAGAAAAAAGGTAGTAAAAAATTTCACATCAAGCCTATCATCATTTTTTGCATACTCTAGACAACAAGCAAATGGCTTCCTTTTCTTATAGGAAAGACTCTGGTTCTCTAGTTGGAAAAGAAAATATAGTACTTTCTCAAGATCAAAATATTAGAAGGATATAATTCAAGTTTATCCTTTGCCTACCTCTAGGCTATTTTTTTTTTAATGTAAAAAAATTAGAATCCTATTTGAACTAAGAGAACAATACAATTGTTTTGCTAATACAGCAAATGGAGGGACTTCTGTTGAGGTTCAGTGGTTAAAACTCTGCGGCTACTGCAAAGGTCATGGGTTCAATCCCTGGTGATGGAACTAATAACCCACATGCCATGTGGTTTAGTCTAAAAATAAATGTAAAAAATAATTAATAATTTAAATACAGCAAAAGGGAAAAAATGGGTTCTCAGGTTTATTTTTTGTTTCTGCTCACAAAGTCCTCAGCTTCTCTTTCATCTGTTTCTTCATCATCCTTTATCTCATGCCTCTCTAACCATTTAACTCATGCAACCACTGACTCCGTATTTTCAATGTCAAGCCCAACTTCAAATATTTTCTTCCACTGTCCCCACAGCAAATTGCTCAAAAATTTCCAAAATCTACATATTAATACTCTGGCTTCTGACTATGCCTCCCTTCATCTGGTTATGTCTTGATTTAAGAAAACACAATCACTACAGTTCTCTTTACTCTGTAGTCTAAACTGGGAAATACTCTGTGCCCAGACTTTCAAAGTATTCCAAAGCAATTCATCATTAATCTCATTATTCCAAAATATATAGTATAAATATACAGTTAACTTGAGGATTTTGAGTCCCAGGGTCAACACATTAAGTTACAATAACTGTCCAACTAAAAAATAAAGACCCCTCAAATTAATAGCATGGATGCAGAATTCATATTTTCATCTTTGCAAAAACAAATGTAGCACAGGAAGAGTCACCTTTGCAGTTTCAGTTCAGTTCAGTTCAGTCGCTCAGTTGTGCCCGACTCTTTGCGACCCCATGAATCACAGCACACCAGGCCTCCCTGTCCATCACCAACTCCCGGAGTCTACCCAAAACCATGTCCATCGAGTCAGTGATGCCATCCAGCCATCTCATCCTCTGTCATCCCCTTCTCCTCCTGCCCCCAATCCTTCCCAGCATTACGGTCTTTTCCAATGAGTCAACTCTTTGCATGAGGTAGACAAAGTATTGGAGTTTCAGCTTCAACATCAGTCCTTCCAATGAACACTCAGGACTGATCTCCCTTAGGATGGACTCGTTGGATCTTCTTGCAGTCCAAGGGACTCTCAAGAGTCTTCTCCAACACCACAATTCAAAAGCATCAATTCTTCGGCGCTCAGCTTTCTTCACCGTCCAACTCTCACATCCATACATGACTACTGGAAAAACCATAGCCTTGACTAGATGGACTTTTGTTGGCAAAGTAATGTCTCTGCTTTTAAATATGCTACCTAGGTTGGTCATAACTTTCCTTCCAAGGAGTAAGCATCTTTTAATTTCATGGCTGCAATCACCATCTGCAGTGATTTTGGAGCCCAAAAAAAATAAAGTCTGACACTGTTTCCACTATTTCCCCATCTATTTGCCATGAAGTGATGGGACCAGATGCCATGATCTTAGTTTTCTGAATGTTGAGCTTTAAGCCAACTTTTTCACTCTCCTCTTTCACTTTCATCAAGAGGCTCTTTAGTTCTTCGCTTTCTGCCGTAAGGGTGGTGTCATCTGCATATCTGAGGTTATTGATATTTCTCCTGGCAATCTTGATTCCAGCTTGTGTTTCTTCTAGCCCAGAGTTTCTCATGATGTACTCTGCATATTAAGAAAGCTGAATTCATATTTACCACTATATGGAAATGAAACTTATACTTCTGGTAAACCGTTAACTTCTGAACTCCCTGAAAATTTCATTCTTCTCTTTACCACTTGTACTGAAAACTACTTCTATGAAGTTACCAATAATCTCCAAAAGGCATCAAAATTAATACCCTCAATTCCTATAAAGTGTTTAACAAATGATCTGAGCACCGAAGAATTGATGCTTTTGAACCGTGGTGTTGGAGAAGACTCTTGAGAGTCCCTTGGACTGCAAGAAGATCCAACCAGTCCATCCTAAAGGACATCACTCCTGGGTGATGGAAGGACTGATGTTGGAAGGACTGATGTTCTTTCTGGGTGATGGAAGGACTGATGTTGAAGCTGAAACTCCAATACTTTGGCCACCTGATGTGAAGAGCTGACTTACTGGAAAAGCCCCTAATGCTGGGAAAGATTGAGGGCAGGAGGAGAAGGGGACGACAGAGGATGAGATGGCTGGATGGCATCGCCGACACGATGCACATGGGTTTGGGTGGACTCATGGAGTTGGTGATGGACAGGGAGGCCTGGAGTGCTGTGGCTCATGGGGTCGCAAAGAGTAGGACACAACTGAGCGACTGAACTGAACTGAACTACCTCTTTTTAAAACTCTTTTATTCTATTCCATGAAACAACTGTCTCTTGACTTTCCTCTTACCCTTTCTGGTCCTTTAAGCATGTATTCTCTATTCAACTATTGTCTCCTCAAATTTTGTCTTTTAGCAAGTCTATCCCCTGCTCCTTACTACTCCTTTAACTATTACATTTGGCTTTGCTGGTGGCTCAGTGGTGAAGAATCCGCCTGTCAATTCAGGATACACAGGTTCGATCCCTGGGTTGGGAAGATACCCTGAGGAAGGAAATGGCAACCCGCTGCAGTATTCTTGCCTGGAATCCCATGGACAAGAGGAGCCTGGCAGGCTGTAGTGCATAGTGTCGAAAAAGAGCAGGACACAACTTAATGACTAAACAACAAACAACTATTTTATTACACAACCCCCAAATCTGTGTCTTCTGGAACATCCACAACAGCCTCTCAAATCTAACTAGATACAAAGAAATTGACTGATTTTTTCAAACGTCTCTATGTCCCTTTTGATTTTCATGGCACCTCTGCCCTCCTTAGCCATTGAGGCGTAAAACTTCACAGCAGTTTTGGACTTTCCCCGCTTATCTGTCCACTTGCTTCCTCTCAAATCCAACCAGTTTCAAGTTCTAGTGAGAATACCTCAGTGAACAGCTACCAAACCTGGTCCTTAACTTTCTAGTCCCACTACCAATGAAGAAAGATAGTTGTTTTAAGGACAGAATGATGGGTAACTTAATTTTCTGCCCTTTAATTATATTAAAGGAATTGTATTGTCTTTTCAATTAAAAATATTTAAGAAACCCTTTGAATGACTAAGGAAAAATGGGAAATTTGGTGGCATAACAAAATAGTATAATAACTAACTGATAATTAATGTGTCCCAAGGAGTAGACACACAAAAATGCATTTGTGTTCATCATCATGCAAGCAAAGCACCCTACCCAACATTTACCATAGGGGTTGCCTTCAAATATGTAAAGACTGAGAAGAGCATATAAGATCAACAGATGAGGAATTTAAGGAACATTTTTAATTACCTGCCTCAGATTACAAACTTCCTACGTTGGTGGTTTAGTCGCTAAGTCATGTCTGATTCTTGCGACTCCATGGACTGTAGCCCATCAGGCTCCTCTGTCCATGAGATTCTCCAGGCAAGAATACTGGAGTGAGTTGCCATTTCCTTCTCCAGGGGATCTTCCCAACCCAGGAATCGAACCTGGGTCTCCTGCATTGCAGGCAGATTCTTTCCCAACTGAGCTATAAGGGAAGCCCCTGACTTCTTATAGAAACTAGCAAATACCAAAATGTTTTTATTTGTATATTCAAATAGTGTCTTTTTTTTGTTGTTCTTAAACAGATTTTAATCTCTTTTTGTGTGTACCCTAAGATTTGATGCAATACCAGAATAGAATACTTGAGACCACATTGCTCAATACCAACTACAATTTCTATTTAAAATTCAGAAAGCAATTTCCAACTGTACATTATAAGTCTATTTAGGCAGCATTGGACAAAATAAACTACAGGCAAAATTCCAGAATGGCTCACTGATGTTCTCCCTAATCCTTCCATTATGGATCTATGCAGAGACCACCTATGTCCTTTAATTTACCTAAAAGCTTGAAAATTACCTGGCAAACCAGGCTTAAGTTTACAAGCCATATTTTTGCGTCCTCTCACTCCACTCCCCAAGTCTAGTTACATATAAGGAACTCCTATTAAAGGATATGCTCTGCCAATTTTCCCTATCAATGCATAAAAATGCTTTGATTAATATGAAGTATTTATGTTTTTAAGACATAAAAAATTAAGTATAATAAAGGATCTACTTGTACACAATCATTTCATTTTTCAAAAAGGAGACCAAGTAGAGATAAAGTCAAGTTAGGTTGTTAAACTTTTGTTTGTAAATTTAAATTTTAAATTCTTATTAAAGACACTTTGGCAATTCCTTAAAAGGTTAAATATAGAGTTACCACGTAATCCAGTAATTCCACCCCTAGGTATATACTCACAGGAACTGAAAACACATGCCCACACAAAAAACTATACACAAATAATCACAATAGTATTACTCATAAGAGTCAAAAAGTGGCAACAACCCAAATGTCCACTGACTGATAAATATAAACAAAATGTACTCGAGTCAAACAATGGAATATTATTTGGCCATAGAAAAAGAATAAAGTATCGACACATCCTTAACTGATGAAAGTTGAAAACATTATGCTAAGTAAAAGAAGGCAGACAAAAAAGGAACATATCATTCCATTCATATGAAATGCCCAGACTAGGCAAATTTATAATCAGAAAGTAGATTAGTAATTTCTAGGATGCTGGGGTGAGGGGGAATGAGGTGTGACAGGTAATGGGCATAAGGTTTCTTTTTGCAGTGATTTCTGATATTAGATACTGATGATTTTTTGCAAAAAGTATTTCATTCTGGCATTATTTTAGACTTGGTCTGGAAAAGGCCAGATTATACTACTGTGAAGGTATGTCCACCCAAAGTTACCAAGGGCACGATTTTGTCTTTGAATATCTCTTTGTAATAAAGATAAATAGTACTCCTCTTCAAACAAAAAGCCAGACTTCAATCATGAAAAGCTAGGACCTACCTACATAAAATTATCAAGATTTCTGCAATATTTTAAATAAAAACAAACTTGCAGTAACAGAGTAAATACACAACAAAAATAATTTACAAATAAAATCTAGAATGTTTCTTAATTTTAGAATCCTTGAATCAAAATAACCCAAGATTTTAAATAAAAGATGTGACATTTTGATGACTTTCAAAATCATGGTCAAAGTCATTGAACAGAATTTACTAATATTTCCTCTAGTAAGACCTTTACTAAGACAGGCAGAAGATAATGTCAATCTGTATAGCAAACTTGGTAGAAAAAATAATAACTGAAACTTCAGCTGATTTTAAGAATTGTTAATTAAACTGAATTATAAGTCCATATAAACTGTTCTGAGAGGATTTTCCTTTGAAAATGAATCCCAAGTTTTATTTTCTTATGACTGTTAAATTTTCATAAACTGTCCTACTTATGCAAAAGATGAATATGAATAGAAACACTATATAAAGGACTCCTACAACCCAATAAAAAAAAAAAACACACAATTTAAAAAGGCACAAAGGACTTAAGATACTTCTCAAAAATATATATAAAAAGCATATGAAAAGATGCTCAATACAACTAGTCAGCACAGAAATACAAATCAAAACTACAATGAGATGCCACCTCACCAGTGCAACGGCTACTATCAAATAAATGCCCCCCCCCAAAAAAACAAGTGTTGGTGAGGATGTGTAGAAACTGTAACCTCTGTGTACTGTTGGTGATATTGTAAAATGGTGTAGCCATGGTGGAAAACAGCATAGTAATTCAAAAAATTAAAACTTGAATCCAACAAGTCCACTTCTGGATATATACCACAAGTAACTGAAAGTACAGAATGAAGCAGGGCAAAGGCTAATAGAGTATTGCCAAAAGAACACACTGTGCATAGCAAAAACCCTATTCCAACAATACAAGAGAAGACTCTACACATGGACATCACCAGATGGTCAACAATGAAATCAGATTGATTATCTTCTTTGCAGCCAAAGATGGAGAAGCTCTATACAGTCAGCAAAAACAAGACCAGATCAGATCAGGAACTTCTCATTGCCAAATTCAGACTTAAATTGAAGAAAGTGGGGAAAACCACTAGACCATTCAGGTATGACCTAAATCAAATCCCTTACCATTATCCAGTAAAAAAAAAAAAAAAAAATTAGAGATACTAAGGGAACATTTCATGCAAAGATGGGCTCGATAAAGGACAGAAATGGTATGGACCTAACAGAAGCAGAAGATATTAAGAAGAGGTGGCAAGAATACACAGAAGAATTGTACAAAAAAGATCTTCACGACCCAGATAATCACGATGGTGTGATCACTCACCTAAAGCCAGACATCCTGGAACGTGAAGTCAAGTGGGCCTTAGAAAGCATCACTACGAACAAAGCTAGTGGAGGTGATGGAATTCCAGTTGAGGTATTTCAAATCCTGAAAGATGATACTGTGAAAGTGCTGCACTCACTATGCCAGCAAATCTGGAAAACTTAGCAGTGGCCACAGGACTGGAAAAGGTCAGTTTTCATTCCAATCCCAAAGAAAGGCAATGCCAAAGAATGCTCAAACTACCGCACAATTGCACTCTTCTCACATGCTAGTAAAGTAATGCTCAAAATTCTCCAAGCCAGGCTTCAGCAATACGTGAACCGTGAACTTCTAGATGTTCAAGCTGGTTTTAGAAAAGGCAGAGGAACCAGAGATCAAATTGCCAACATCCGCTGGATCATGGAAAAAGCAAGAGAGTTCCAGAAAAACATCTATTTCTGCTTTATTGACTCTGCCAAAGCCTTTGACTGTGTGGATCACAATAAACTGTGGAAAATTCTGAAAGAGATGGGAATACCAGACCATCTGACCTGTCTCTTGAGAAATCTGTATGCAGGTCAGGAAGCAACAGTTAGAACTGGACATGGAACAACAGACCAGTTCCAAATAGGAAAAGGAGTACGTCAAGGCTGTATATTGTAACCCTGCTTATTTAACTTATGTGCAGAGTACATCATGAGAAACGCTGGGCTGGAAGAAACACAAGCTGGAATCAAGATTGCCGGGAGAAATATCAATAACCTCAGATATGCAGATGACACCACCCTTATGGCAGAAAGTGAAGAAGAACTAAAGAACCTCTTGATGAAAGTGAAAGAGGAGAGTGAAAAAGCTGGCTTAAAGCTCAACGTTCAGAAAACTAAGATCATGGCATCCAGTCCCATCACTTCATGGCAAATAAATGGGGAAACAGTGGAAACAGTGGCAGACTTTGTTTTTTTGGGCTCCAAAATCACTGCCGATGGTGACTGCATCCATGAAATTAAAAGACGCTTACTCCTTGGAAGAAAAGGTATGTCCAACCTAGACAGCATATTAAAAAGCTAAGAAATTACTTTGCCAACAAAGGTCCGTCTAGTCAAGGCTATGGTTTTTCCAGTAGTCATGTACGGATGTGAGAGTTGGGACTATAAAGAAAGCTGAGTGCTGAAGAATTGAACTGCTGTGTTGGAAAAGACTCTTAAGAGTCCCTTAGACTGCAAGGAGATCCAACTAGTCCATCCTAAAGGAAATCAGTCCAGAATATTCATTGGAAGGACTGATGTTGAAGCTGAAACTCCAATACTTTGGTCACCTGATGTGAAGAACCGACTCATTTGAAAAGACCCTGATGCTGGTAAAGATTGAAGGTGGGAGGAGATGGGGACGACAGAGGATGAGATGGTTGGATGGCATCATAGACTCAATGGACATGAGTTTGAGTAAACTCCAGGAACTGGTGATGGACAGGGAGCCCTGGCGTGCTGCAGTCCATGGGGTCACAAAGAGTCAGACACGACGGAGCAACTGAACTGACTAGTGAATTAACTGCTGTATTTGAGAAAAAAAAGAAAACCACTTTCTCAGTTTGTTGACATACTGGATCTGGACACCTATAATAAAGGAAAAAGTAAGAATCAATTATCACCTCATGAGGATTTGTCTTATATCATTTTTTTCCTAACCTACTCTCTGTGTCAGGTATTCTTTTAGGTGGTACAGATAAACCTGCCCTTATGTAGCATATGTTCCAAAAGTAGATCCTAGTCATATATTTCATTCCTTCTTCTATCCGTCATTTGTTTATAAGTTTTATCCCATCACTACTACTACTGCTTCCACCCAAGATTTTAATTTTCTATCTGCCAAAGATAATCTTCTATATTTATTTTTACTCCTCTACAATACGTAGGGTCTTCCATGTATCACATATACAATAAAATATGACAAGTCTTTTAAACAAAATTGGCACTGATAACCATATTCAGAGCATCACATAGTCAATGAATTGGCACCCTATTATCACACTTATAACATACTCAGTTCGGTAAGTTGAGATAATATAGTCTGTATAACTGGAGAGTATACATTTAAAATGCTACTTGAGGGACTTCCGTGGTGGCTCAATGGTAAAGAATCTACCCACACACCACAACTACTGAACTTGTGCTCGAGAGCCATGAGCCACAACTACTGAAGCCCGCACGCCTAGAGCCTGGGCTCAGCAACAAGAGAAGCCACTGTAATGAGAAGCCCACACACTACAACTAGAGAGGAGCCCCCGCTTGCTGCAACTGGAGAAAAGCCCATGCAGCAATGAAGAGCCAGCACAGACATAAATAAATAAAATTAAAATGCTACTTGAAATTTCATCTGTGTTGTTTACCATTATACTGATATATGAAACTGATAAAAAATCAAGTGTAATTTAAAGTAATTATTTAAATGGAATAAGATAGAAAGTCCAGAGATAAACCCACACACCTATGAGTAACTTATGTTTGACAAAGGCAGCAAAAATACACAAGGGAGAAGACAGTCTCTTTAATAAGTGGTGCTGGGGAAACTGAACAACTATGTGCGAAAGAATGAACTTAGAACACTTCCTAACACCATACACAAAGATAAAGTCAAAATGGATTAAAGATCTAAATGTAAGGCCAGAAACTATAAAACTCTCAGATGAAAACACAAGCAGAACATTCTATGACATAAATCAGAGCAAGATACTCTATGATCCACATCCTAGAGTAATGGAAGTAAAAACAAAACTAAGCAAGTAGGACCTAATTAAGTTTAAAGCTTTTGCACAGTAAAGGCGACTATAAACAAGATGAAAAGACAACCCTTAAAATCGGAAAAAAGATCAGCAAATGAAACAACTGATAAAAGTGTATGTGTGTGTGTGCTCAGTCATGTCCGACTCTTTGCAACCCCAAGGACTGTAGCCCGCCAGGCTCCTCTGTCCATGGGATTTCCTAGGCAAAAATACTGGAGCAGGTTGCCGTTTCCTTATACAGGGGATCTTCCCAACCCAGGGATTGAACCTGTGTCTTAGGAGTCTTCTGAATTGGCAGGCAGGTTGTTTACCACTAGTGCCACCTGAGCAGCCCCACTGACAAAGGATCAATTTCCAAAATATACAAGGAGCTCATGCAACTCAATATCAGAAAAACAAGCAACCCAATCAAAAAAAGTAGGCAGAAGTTCCATTAACAGACATTTCACCAAAGAAGACAGATGGCTAATAAACACATGAAAAGATGCTAATCACCACTCATTATTAGAGGAATGCATATCAAAACTACAATGATATATCACCCCACAAAGGTCAGAATGGCCATCATCAGAACATCTACAACAATAAATGCTGGAGAAGGTGTGGGAAAAAGGGAACCCTCTTGCACTGTTGATGGGAATATAAATTGATACACCCACTATGGAGGACAGTATAGAGATACCTTAAAAAACTAGGAATAAAACTATCATATGGCCCAATGATCACACAATTGGTCATATATCCTGAGAAAATCATGAATGAAAAAGACATATGTACCCCAATGTTCACTGCAGCTCTATTTACAATAGCCAGGACAAGGAAGAAAAGCTAGATGTCCATTGACAGATGAATGGATAAAGAAGCTGTGGTACATACATATAATGGAGTATTATTACTTGGCCATAAAAAGGAATGCATTTGAGTCAGTGCTAATGAGGTGGATGAATCTAGGGCCTATTACACAAGAGTGAAGTCAGAAAGAAAAAGACAAATATTGTATATTAACACATAATATGGGATCTAGAAAGATGGTACTGATGAACCTATTTGAAGGATAGCAATGGAGACCCAGAAATAGCAGATTTGTGGACACAGTGGGGGAAGGGTCATGGAAACATGCATTACCATATGTAAAACAAATAGCTGTAGGAATTTGCTGTATGCCTCAGCGAGCTCAACCAGGTGCTCTGTGACAATCTAGAGGAGTAGGATGGGGTGAGAGATGGGAGGGAGCTTCAGGAGGGAGGGGACACATATATACCTATGGCTAATTCATTGATATATGGCAGAAACCAACACAATATTGTAAAGCAATCATTATCCAGTTAAAAATAAACTTAAAAATAAATAAAATAAAGTAATAAGCCCCTTCTCCTAAATAACATACCTGAAAACACTTTGTTTTTGATTTGTTTCTTTATTTTATTACCTACAATGTCACCAAAGAAAGTTTTCAATCTTTCATCGCCAAGGGGGAAAAGGTGTAAATGGGTGTTAATACACACATATAAAAACGCATCCACAGAGTCTTAGGAATGAGGTATATATGTGCGCCTATGTATACACACGGTTTCCCAGATGGCACAGTGGTCAAGAATCCGCTTGCTAATGCAGAGGATGCAAGAGGCTTGGGTTCGATCCCTGGGTAGGGAAGATCCTCTGGAGTAGAAAATGGCAACCTACTCCAGTATTCTTGCCTGGGAAATCCCATGGACAGAGGACCTGGCGGGCTACAGTTCATGGGGCTGCAAAAGAGTCTGGCATGACTTAGTGACTAAACAACAACAACATATTTGTACAGTAAAAGCAAAAGGAGCCATTCTCATCATGGAATGATGGGAAGCCTCTCAAAAGTCCAAGTTCCCAGATACCCACCAAGGGCAAATCTTGCAAACTGGCTTTTCTGAGGATAGCAGTCCCAGAGTTGTTAACTTTTTCTGCACATAATTATAAATGAAAAAGTGATCACCTCTCCTCCATATCCCTCCCCTTTTAAGTAATCAACCATGTTAAGCTTCTTGCCTTCCAAAAAAAGTCTTACCTATCAACAGATCTAGAAAGCTAGTTTTTCTCTATCCTGGCCGACATTTCCTTTATCAATTTCTGAATTGCCGTAATTACCAATTTTTGAAATTTCCCAAATTTGGTGGGATCTGATAGACCTGTCTCCAAAGTAAATGCTAAAATAATTTGTATTTCTCTGATTATTGAATAGGTTGGTGACTTTTTCCCCACGCTTAGTAATTATTTGCATTTTTCTCTGTTAATTTTCTTAGCATTTCTTAATTTTCCTATTGGAGTATTCTTTTTATTTATATATAGAAGCTACTTATATTTTGGATAATAATCCTCTGTTAAATGTGTTAAAGTGTTTTATCTTAATCTACTGCTTATCTCTGCATTACCTTTCATATTATAGATTTTTTTTAGTGAGGTCAAATTTGAGCTTTATTATTGTAATATCTGGGCTTTAAATACAAGTCAGGAGAAAAAGCATTCTAATCATATTGGCTTTGTCCCTAAATGTTTCACCAGTCTCTTTACATGGCATACTGACTCCTTTAGAGAACTATTATATTAAAAAAAAAGTTTACCCAAATATGATGGATCTTTTTGTACTTATTTGAAAATAAAATGAAAAATTCTTGTAATTCAGCTACTATTTTAGACTACAAAGGGAAGTCTCAAGCAAAGCAGTCTTCTCTTGCCTCACTTTGTAAAGTAACTATTCTTAGGTACTAGCTAATTTCTAATAGGATGAGGCCATTAGGCATCTGGTCCCATCACTTCACGCCAAATAGATGGGGAAACAATGGAAAACAGTGACAGACTTGATTTTCTTGGCCTCCAAAATCACTGCAGAAGGTGACTGCCACCATGAAACTAAAAGACACTTGCTCCTTGGAAGAAAAGTTATGACCAACCTAGATAGCATATTAAAAAGCAGAGATATTACTTCACCAACAAAGGTCCATCTAGTCAAAGCTTTGGTTCTTCCAGTAGTAATGAAAGCTGAGTGCCAAAGAATTGAATTGCTGTGTTGGGAAAGACTCTTGAGAGTCCCTTGGACAGCAAGGAGATCCAACCAGTCCATCCTAGAGGAAATCAGTCCAGAATATTCATTGGAAGGACTGATGCTGAAGCTGAAACTCCAATACTCTGGCCACCTGATGAGAAGAACTGACTCATTTGAAAAGACCCTGATGCTGGGAATGATTGAAGGAGGGAGAAGGGGAGGACAAAGGATGAGATGGTTGGATGGCATCACCGACTCCATAGACATGAGTTTGGGTAAACTCCAGGAGTTGGTGATGGGGCAGGGAAGCCTGGCATACTGCAGTCCATGGAGTCGCAAAGAGTTGGACACGACTAAGCAACTGAACTGAACTGAAGTGAGGCCATTAGGGTGACTTGGCACTTTACTGTCAGCTTGATTTCTCTGAGTTATACAAATCCTCCTGTCATGATACTTAATGTGTAGTGTAGTTACACTGATAATCTCTGGGAGTACATTATTTTAGAGCATATCCCCTATAATCAAACACTTATTGTTTAAATTATAAATCTTCTGCTACCCAGAACATTTCCTCTAAATCTACTTTTACTACTTCTACTGTGGAAAACTGATTTAGTATTTATTCTAAAAATTCATAGTATTTTTAAGCAATTCCGTGTTTACTAAGTATGTCTTAATACTTAAGAATCACTAACAGCTCAACTCTATTAGTTATTTCTAGAAATGTTCTTTTTGACTGTGCTTGCTTAGTTAATGATTCTACAAATTGCTGTTCCCTGCGCTTGCTTAGTCACTCAGTGGTGTCCAATGCTTTGTGACCCCATCTACTGTAGCCCTCCAGGCTCCTCTGTCCACGGGACTTTCAGACAAGAATACTAGAGTGGATAGCCATTTCCTTCTCCAGGGAATCTTCCTGACTCAGGGACCAAAGCTGTGTCTCCTGCATTGCACGCCGATTCTTTACCACTGAGGTACCTTGGGAAGCCCATCATACCCAAAAGTAAACTCAAGTCATTTAGAGTAAAAGCCCAAGTTCTAACAATGACCTACAAGAACCTGGATGGTTTGCCATAACTCCCAACACTATCACAAATCTACTAAATCTACTACTACTCTCTTCCTCATTCTGCTCAAGCAGACTAGCCTCCTTGATATCCCCTCAACACACTCTTAACTCAGATACTTGGGCACTTAATGCTCTTTCTGTCTGGAATACTCTTCTCCCAGATAAATGCATGGCTTACTCCTTATTTCAAGTCCTGGTTCTATGTCTTAACTACTTTATATAATAATAATATCTCCTACACTTGTCATAAGGTAGATTTATCATATTAAAAACCTGTTTTTCAGCTCTTCCTATATTAAAACCACACAAGACTTTGTAGTCCTTCCAACTTAAAGGGTATAATCTATTTCTTGAACCTTTGAGGTTGAGGTGGCATTATAACTTGCTTTGGCCAATAGAATGTAAGAGCACTTAGAACATATTTTAAAATACTAGATATGGCATAAACAATATATGCACACAAAACATGGCTTATTAACAACATAAAAACTGGCATATAATAAAGCAACAATGGGAAAATTAAATGTGTTGGTTAAATATTCCATCTTATACTTCTGGTCTAGATTAAATTGCATTTTCCAGAAATAGTTTAAAAAGAATCCACCAGCCATTACAAGAATGTAGAGTAAGAGAAAATATCAATGTTTTATTATTGTCTGAGACTCTTAATAAGCAGCATTAGAATTCATGTCACTCTAATATTTTATAAGATTTATAAGATTATTTTCTATTTTTTAAATATTCAAGTATTCAATTATATTTCCCTTAACACCCTAAGAGCACAAAAAACAGGAAATATGCTGTATCTGAGCCAATAATAGAGGAGAGAGACTAAAGAGATAGGTGAAAAACTAGGTATAATGATATTTCATCATCTAGGAAAGAAGAGGCCAACAAAATAGAGTCAGCCAGTGCCTAATTACCCATTCAAGAAAGTTTAAGCATATATCTTATAACTAATAACTTCTTTGAATGCCCTTTTTTCACACAAAGTATTTCTGTTTCTAGCTTTTGAACTATTAAAATACCTATCCTCTTTACTTTTCCATAAAATGAAAAGATCAAAACATCTAGCATATTAAACATTAAAACTGTATTCCTTACCTTAATGATTAATTTTCTACTATCTAAATTATACAGTTATGAAAAAATAAAATTTGTTATTTTGTGCAACATCTAATAATGCCAGTGGATAGGTTTAGAGATCAATATTTAAACATATTCAATTTCTTCAAAAAGTTACAAAATCCTAATATTAGTATCTACCTGCGCTATGTTCCTCCTTGGCATTTATAACCTATTTGCAGCACTAGAAGTAAAGAATTATAAACAACTAGGCATAAATTACAGGAAATTTCTGAATTATACAGTACATCCAAATCTACCTCTGCTGCTGCTGCTGCTAAGTCGCTTCAGTCGTGTCCGACTCTGTGCGACCCCATAGACAGTGGCCCACCAGGCTCCACCATCCCTGGGATTCTCCAGGCAAGAACACTGGAGTGGGTTGCCATTTCTTTCTCCAATGCATGAAAGTGAAAAGTGAAAGTGAAGTCGCTCAGTCCTCCGACTCTCAGAGACCCCATGGACTGAAGCCTACCAGGCCCCTCCGTCCATGGGATTTTCCAGGCAAGAGTACTGGAGTGGGGTGCCATTGCCTTCTCCAAATATACCTCTAACACCCATTAATGAATCCTTGGCACAGATAGGCCAATGGACAGAGTAGATAAAGATAAGACAGAGGTACACAGTCAGGCAGACAGCACAGAGATAGACACACTGGCAACCAGGCAAAACACAGTATTAAAGTACTTAAGTTTTAGATGAATCTAACTATATTTAGATTTATTCATGCAAAATCTACTGGGAAGAAAATATATTAAGTCTTTCAGATAGTGATAAATTTCAGATGTATATTTAGAGAGAGAATAAAAAATGACTAGATGTAATACTCTGATAAAACTGATCTTTAGAATTACACTTTCATCAAGAAGGTAATGTTCTGGTTTCATATTTTAACACTGAAAAATTATAGCTTAAATCTTAAGTACCATAAATGGAGCTTATATATTATCTTACTTTTATACTTTCTACACAGTTTAAGGTTTAGTATGTACTGTATATGTGAAATTATGCTCTGCCAGAGCCAACAGAGTTCTCTCAAGTCACAAGGACTCTGTGCTTCTTTGTCCCTTCTCTGAAAGAAGGTGGGTGGAGTTTACTTGGGACTGAAACCTTAAAATAGAAGCTCATTCCCCGCCCCCCCCCCCAGTTTTGCTTCAAAGATTTTTGTATTAGATACACCTTGGGCTGTCAGTCTAGTTAAGTTCACTTCAGTTCAGTCAGTTCAGTTCAGTCACTCAGTCGTGTCTGACTCTTTGCGACCGCATGAATAGCAGCACGCCAGGCCTCCCTGTCTATCACCAACTCCCGGAGTTTACCCAAACCCATGTCCATCGAGTCGGTGATGCCATCTAACCATCTCATCCTCTGTCATCCCCTTCTCCTCCTGCCCTCAATCCTTCCCAGCATTAGGGTCTTTTCCAATGAGTCAATTCTTCGCATGAGGTGGCCAAAGTATTGGAGTTTCAGCTTCAACATTAGTCCTTCCAA
This sequence comes from Okapia johnstoni, assembly GCA_024291935.2. Classification (NCBI taxonomy): domain Eukaryota; kingdom Metazoa; phylum Chordata; class Mammalia; order Artiodactyla; family Giraffidae; genus Okapia; species Okapia johnstoni. The sequence goes on along the minus strand of CM044312.1, from coordinate 69,769,144 downwards.
TGAACACCCAGGACTGATCTCCTTTAGGATGGACTGGTTGGATCTTCTTGCAGTCCAAAGGACTCTCAAGAGTCTTCTCCAACACCACAGTTCAAAAGCATCAATTCTTCTGTGCTCAGCCTTCTTTATAGTCCAACTCTCACATCCATACATGACTACTAGAAAAACCATAGCCTTGACTAGACGGACCTTTGTTGGCAAAGTAATGTCTCTGCTTTTAAATATACTATCTAGGTTGGTCATAACCTTCCTTCCAAGGAGTAAACGTCTTTTAATTTCATGGCTGTTAAGGAACTATAACTTTCTTTCACTAAGAAAAGTCCCTACCAATCACATCTGAACAAACTCCCCATCCTGGTCAACCCCGCACATTTATACTACACAGTATCCATTCTCACTGGAAGCAGGTTGACTGATGGGATGTGAATTTCAGGAATGTGAATGTGAAGCAGCAATTCTAATTATTCTGAGCTCTTTCTCTAAACAGAGATAAAGTGAGGAACATAGGTTAGATCACTTAAGAGATGCCTTTATTCAACAGCACGTGCAGTGAAGGTTGAATGTGGAGAGCTAAGAGTAAAGCAGGTGCACAGAGAAGCAAAGACAAGTGTCCAAGCAGCTCTAGATGGAGAAATTGATAATACAGAGAACCACAAAGAGCTAAAATAGTCATCCAGGTTATGAATGGCTCCCATTTCTTGGTTCCTGTCCCTAAAGTAGTTAAGTAGAATACTCAAGGGCAGTATTCTACTGTGAGATATATAGATAGGTAGGTAGATAGATAGATGGATAGATAGATACATATATTCCGCACCGCCCCCCACACACACCTTAAACTGGTTTCCTGGAGAAGGAAATGGCAATTCACTCCAGTATTCTTGCCTGGAGAATCCTATGGACAGAGGAGTCTGGCAGGCTACAGTCCATGGGGTTGCAAAGGGTCGGACATGACTGAAGCGACTTAGCACACGAACTGGTTTGCAAGTAGGCTACAACCAAAAATCTATACCAACAAAGAATTCTTCTATATTTTTCAGTATATTTATGCCCCACTTTTTTCCTTTTATTAACTTTTTCCCTAAATAATAATAAGGCAGCTGTTGGTGTCAGCAACATCATGATACAGAAAAAACATCTGCTATGATAACTTGGGACAAACTTAGCTCTAGTAACTTCTAACTGTAAAACCTGTAACAAGCTCCTTAGTTTCTAAATACCATTCATGTTTCCTTTAACATCAAAGGGTCTATGACTTTTAACTCCAGTGTACAATGAGGGGAGAAGGCGTCCAGAAGAAGCCACTCTCCACATTTTCACAGAATGGGAGTCGACTTCTTTCCATTCTCACTATAGTTGTGGTCCCAAATATGTTGTCTCAAAATCTCAGTCATCACCTAGAAAACTCAAATATACTGAGGAATCTAAACTAAACAGAGGCTTACCACTATAAATAACTTGCTGAGGTTCTATAGACTCTTTTTTAATGTAATTTTTTTTACAGAGCACTTTTAACAGAAGCTAATGAAAACGACTTATCTGGCCAATTACTGCTACTGCTACTGCTAAGTCGCTTCAGTTGTGTCCACCTCTGTGTGACCCCATAGACGGCAGCCCACCAGGCTCTGCCGCCCCTGGGATTCTCCAGGCAAGAACACTGGAGTGGGTTGCCATTTCCTTCTCCAATGCATGAAAGGGAAAAGTGAAAGTGAAGTCACTCAGTTGTGTCTGACTCTTAGCGACCCCATGGACTGTAGCCTACCAGGCTCCTCCATCCATGGGATTTTCCAGGCAAGAGTACTGGAGTGGGATGCCATTGCCTTCTCCGATCTGGCCAATTAAGAACTATATAAACCAAGAGTACTACTTGATATATCTGGGATAAGGTAAAATTACCAGATTAAAAAACACTTGCTTTGTGGAACTCCATTTTAAAAAGATCCTTCATAACAACCAAACCATACATTGTAACTAAGAGTAAACAACTATGCCACAATCATGAGCCATCAAAACACTCCTCACCAAAACATTCAGGAATGCTAAGGCCAATACTATATGCATCTCATACTCAATTTAGGCTCTTCTCCCTTTGGGAATCTCTTTCCGTTTATTTGGTTAAATCGGCTTTGCTTACTTTTTACACTGCCAGCCACCCTGTTCCTCTCATCTAAAACCCACAGTTCTTATCTCTGTGTCTTTGCAAATGCTGTTTGTTTTCTATCTCTGAAATGCCTTTTATCCTAGTCCACCTGACAAACTCTCCCTTCAAGAGCCAAGTCAAATGTGGCCTCTGTGCTAAAACTGTCCATGTTCTCTTCAGGCAGATTTAGGCTCTCCTCCCTCTACGGTTTTAATCTTGAATATACTTCCCTTAGAGTAATAACACGTCTTAAACTACTATTGAGTACCTTCTATGTACTACCTTAGAAGCTTTAAATGCACATTATCTTGGTCCTTCTAGGTAAGTATTATAGCCCCAATTTCCCTACATAACCTGCCTATATGGATAACAGGGCCAGGACAGAAATTAATTACTGTATGGTTTTGAAGCTGATTATCTTTCTACTAGTCTAGAGTTTCTAAGATTTTTTTGAACCCTTGAGAATCTAAGAACCTTCTCTACCCCCCTCCCAACAGGTTTACACACAAAACATTAAGTATAATTTGAAAGGGTTCACAGACCCCCTGAAGCCCATCCACTGCTTCCAGGAAAACTTCTTGCTGCTTCTCACAAGTCTATTCACAGTCAGTAAATTTCTTAAGGGAAACAACTGTCATATTTTCAGTTGCCAGTTCTAAATACAGTGCCTCAGGTGTAGTGAGTGGATGGTAGGAACCATGATAGACCTGCATTTTTGTATTTCTTCAGAGCCTACCAGGGTAACTACTCAAATGTTGTTAAACAGCTTTTCAAATGTAGATTACAACTAAAAACAGTTATTACAGGAAATGTAGGTATTAGTGTACATCCCAAAGCCTCTGAGATTAACATGATCCACATTCCACATTCTCTAGGAAAAGCTTTTAGGGAACAACTACTTATATCTGCCATAAGCCAGTTCACAGACACTCTAATCTTATACAAATGGAAACAATATCTGTATTATTTCACAAGGAAGGAGGTAAATGTCAAGGTTTGAATGCATGAATATAAAAAAATTAAATACTACAGGAAATATGAAATGCTGGGAGAGGGGTTCAGTTCTTGTTTGGAAGACTAGTGATTTAGAACAAGTGCGTTTATCACTGGACTTGCCTTAACAAGTCTTCATCTCAGATCTAATGAAAGGCTTTTTCTTCACAGTATTAAAATTCAAATTTGCAAAGGAGAACAAGTGCTTTCAGATAAACTGGACTAATAGATTTATCTCAGAAAGTGAGTTAATTACGATTCTTGCTTCTGAGTTCTGGATGAATGTGGTCAAGTTATTCTAAATTTTTAGTGTCCTGATCTTCCAAGTACTGGACTATAGAATAGAAGGAAAGTTTTCTAAGAAAGCGGAAAAATATGTTTAGCAGTACAAACACAGATAAGCATTTTCCAAGGATGAGAAACAGCTCATTCCAGAGGAAAGAAAAGACACACACTGCAGAGTAGATGAGTTTAACACTGGAAAGGTATGAGAGACTATGTTAAAAGGCTCTGGAAGGCCAGGTTAAGAAGTATAAACTTTATCCTATTGGCCTATGATTCTAACCAGGACAAAAACTACAAAAAAGGGGTAGGGAGTAGGGGGAAGGGAAATTTATAAGGTAGACATATAACTACAGTTTGAAGAAAAGCAGAGCTTGGGTTGAATGCTTTGAGCTGCCTTAGGCATTTAAAATTGCAATACTTTTAATGATCATCGAAAGGATTTAAAATTGCAATACTTTTAATGATCATCGAAAGGATTTAAAATTCCAATACTTTCAATGATCATCGAAAGGAACCTTGAGGGTTTCTGTGAAGTCACATTTTTCTGTGATAAAAATAAAACCATGTTTCCAAAACAGTTCTATATAAATATTAAAGAAAACAGAAGTAGGGAGCAAACAGTGGGACTCAAACCCACATCTTCTGATTTTAAAACCAGTATGCCTTCCATTATCCTACAGATGCCAGCACTTGAAAGCAGCGTTTTAGGAAAGTAAGCATGATATATGGAAGGAATTACATGAGGCAAGAAACTACAGGCAAGGAGAAAACAACAGCTATTGCTGTAATCACTCCTAAGACACCCACAACTTACAAGATATGGCTACTGTTGAAGAGATGCCAGTGAACTGATCTGGATTTTCTTAATGAAATCTAAAACCAAAAGTTAAAAATGGACATTTTTAAAATTAATAGTCTATGATAATATACCCAGAGTATGATTCATGGAGTGGAGGATACACAGGCAGTTACTCTAAGTGCTTCCCTCAGTCCTTATGACAGCAACCAGTGTCCAGAGAAAAATATGTACCACACTATTTTCCACATTTATATAGAAGATATTACAATTAATAAATATATACTTATTTAAAAGTTTTACTGAATTCACTCTAGTACTTTATCTTTTACTTTCTTTTTTCTTGTGTACTGAAAATAAAAACATTTGTGCAAGCATGCCTGTAGGCAGGTGAAGGAAAAAGCAACTCCCATGCTGGTCTAAGAGACAAGCCTCTTGGACCACTTGAAGAATCCACCTGAAGAATGAATCTGTCTTACAGCATTAAGCTCGCTACAATTTCTGCTCACGCAACAGCCATTAATGCCTAAATGCCAAGCACTACATTAAGCAGTGGGGATACAGAGATAATTAAGTCCCAGTCTCTAGCCTCGGAGGCTTTCAGTCTGGGGAAGTCAGAAATGTAAATGTTTATGAATCTAATGAACTGAGTATTACAGAAACTCAGAAGTGTTTAACATATGAACAAAAAATTTTAATCTATCTAAATGTTAGTATCTTACTTTCAGTTTCAATCTTTCAAAACCCTTTTCCAAATTAAATGTCAAATATTGACGGAAAAAAGCTAACAAGATTCTAAAAGTAAATACAATAAAACAACCTTGAGAATTAACACTTCAGGTAAATTTTTAGTGTGCTAGCTCAGTGAGCCATGTCTGGAAAGTTACTTAAAAGTTCACTTCCAATTGTGAAGTTAGTTAAAAGATAAATACGTTTGGCTGGACACTCATCATAGTAAGAAAATCTTAACTAAACCAGTGGCAATGGAAAAGGACTAAGATTAGCTCAAATGCTAGGACTGCAAAATATTGCCTATCATTCTAGCTTTAAAGACATTTTAGACATACCACACCATTTATATAAGCTTACTGAGATATATCTACAAGCCAACCACAAAATAGAACTTCACACCCTCTTAGGCGGTTATAAGAAGACAGACAGACAATAACAAGTATTGGTGAGGATGTAAAGAAATTAGTGGGAATGGAAAACGTGCATTTTCCTGGTAGAACCATAAAATGTACAGCAGCTTTGGACAACAATCTGTCAGTTCCCTCAAAATGTTAAGGGTACTTATAGGTATATATCCAAGATAATAAAAAACAGATATCCTAACAAAAATTTGTATAGGTTCACAGTAGCAGTATTCATAAAATAATACAAAATGTGTCATATTTCATGTATTATTATACAATACAAAATATTCCAAAAAGTGGAAACAACTCAAATGTCTATCAAGAATTGAATGGGTGAACAAAATGTGATATATCCATACAACAGAAAATTATTCAGTCATAAAACAGTATGAAGTCTTTCTGACCATGCAACAACACAGATGAATCTTGAAAACGTTAAGTCAATGGGGTCAGTCACAAAACACCACATATTATGATTCCATTCATATGAAATGTCTGCTGCTGCTAAGGTGCTTCAGTCGTGCCCAACTCTGTGCAACCCCATAGACGGCAGCCCACCAGGCTCCCCCGTCCCTGGGATTCTCCAGGCAAGAACAGTGGAGTGGGTTGCCATTTCCTTCTCCAATGCATGAAAGTGAAAAGTGAAAGTGAAGTTGCTCAGTCGTATCAGACTCTTCGTGACCCCACGGACTAAAGCCTACCAGGCTCCTCCGCTCATGGGATTTTCCAGGCAAGAGTACTGGAGTGGAGTGCCATCGTCTAGATGAGGCAAATCTATGGAGACAGAAGGTAGACTAGTGGTTGCCGAGGTCTGCGAGGAGGAGAGAGGGTGGGAGGAATGACTACTAATGGGTATGGGGTTTCTTTTTGGGCTAATAAAAATTGACTGTGGTAATGACTGCACATTTTTGTGAACATACTAAAAACTATTAAATTGCACAGCTTAAAATGAATGAATTTTATGCTAAATAAATTATATCTCAATAAAGCTGTTATTAATTTTTAAAACACTACAAGCCACAATATTGAACAGTTTAACAAACAATGAAATTTTTAATACTATCTAGTGTATGCAGCATAAGCTCCTGCCAGGCTTTCAATCTTTCCCATTTTTTTAGCAAATCAAATTCAAACCTTAAATCAAAACTTCAGAAGTCTTATTTGACAAGTTCTTGTTATCTGTATTTTTATGGGCGTGCTCATTCACGTCCAACTGTTTTGTTACTCTGTGGACTGTAGCCCGCCAGGATCCTCTGTCCATGGGATTTCCCAGGTAAGAATACTGGAGTTGGTTGCCATTTCCTACTTTCGGGAATCTTGCCAACCCAGGGATCGAACCCACGTCTCCTGCACTGGCAGGCGGATTCTTTATCACAGAGCCACCATCTGTCTTTTAAAATTATACCTAAATAGCAATCATTTTACCAAAAGATATACATATAGATAAGAAATACATGTATGAAAAATGCTGTCCCTATCTTATTATTATTTTTTTAAGCAGAAAGCAGGAGGGGATCTGTGTCTTCCTCTGGCTTCAGCCATCTACATTCAGAATGCTAAAGTAAATGGAAGGAATTTATACTACTTCAGCTATTTCCTCTTCAGCCTATGATCATCTGGCTTTTTCCCATACCCCAACTTCAAACTGCTTTTTCTAGTCACCAAATCACTCCTACTTAGCAAACAGAAGGGTGCTTTCTTAAGCTCACCTTACCGGTCCTCCCAGAATTATCTGACTTTGGTAATGTCTTCCCTGAAACTCTCCCAGGCTTTTCTGACATCCTTTAGGTTCTTTTCCTTCCTCTTTGACCACACCTACCCAGGAGCAATCACCAATATTTTCATTTGGAGGCTGCTCTTTAAATGTTGATGCTGTTCAACCTTAGGGTGGCCACACCATACACTTGTCTGAATGAGTTCGTGATTCTCATGCTTTCACATACGTCTTACATGCTTTAAATCTGTCCCATTAGCTCTCTTGAGCTCTACATTTCTACAATATGTCTCACAGGCACCTCAGTTTTAACGTGTCCAAAACTAAACTCATTCTCTTTAATTCTCAGTTTCTTCTAACCATCTTCTCCCTGGTCGCCTCTGCTTTTTGTCCTTCCTTCCTCCTTACCCTACCAAATGGAACCTTCCAATTTGGGTGACAGTATATCAAGCTAGAAACTCTGGAGTCATACTACAATATCCCTCTCTCTTTCACTACTCACATCTAGTGAGTCATGAAGACTTCTTTCTTAATCCTTATCAGATCCTTTGTATAGTCTCTGTCCCACAGTCTTAAGTTTGGCTCAGGCCGTCATATCTCACTTCCTATATTTCAACAACTTCAAAAATGCTCTCCTTCATCTGGTCATCCATTCATCCATCAGAATCAACTTTCTGCAACACAAATCTGTCAAATGACTGCTTACTTTCCCTGTAATGCTGAGACCTGTAGAGTGTAAACTGTTCAAAATTACTATTACTGATCTATAGAATAAAATACAGCACAGATTCAAGAACCTTTACAACCTGATCCCTAACTGGCTTTCTCAGCATCCCATTAGCCTGTACCATGCTAATACCATTGTTTCACTGGTTCTCAAAATATGGTCCAGAGATGGCCCACACCTAGACCATTTTAAAGAATTCACGAGCTTAAAACTGTTTTCTAAGTTATGCTTCCTCACCTGCAAATATACAAATGCACAGACTTTAGTACAATATTTTTATCATGCTCATTCTCTTTAGGAGTGTACACTGGATTTTTCTAGAGGATACATGACACTTGATACTGTGAAATATGACGCTGCATCAGTATGAATGCAACAGATATGAGAATCCAGATCTGTTAAGCCAAACGGTAAAAATAATTTGCAAAAGTATAAAAATAATGCTTCTTTCCACCAGTAATTTTTTTCAAAAAATCACTTGTTATAAAATACAGTGTATGTATGGAATGGTTTTATCACCATTATTTTAAAGTAAATTATTTTTTAAAATAGCTTTTAATTTCTAATACAGTAAAAACAAACAAACCTCCTTGGAGTCCTCAGTAATTTTGAGAATATAAGACTCCTGAGATCAAAATGTGTGAGACCTGCTACATTAGTTATAGCAGATTATCTACCACTCTCTAAACATGCTCAACTCTAAAACCCCTATGCTTCTGCATGGAAATGCACCCTCCACTACCTGCCAAGTCCCAGCCAGGTCCAAAGTGACTTCAGATGCATTCTGGAGGATAAAAAGATCAGGTTTTAAAGTCAAGCAAGATACTTTACTTCTCATAGTGCATTTCCTTATCTCTAAAATTTAGGTTATAGCCACCTCATAACGGCAGATATGTTAAATAAGACACAGTGTAAAATGTATGGCACAGTGTTTAACAAATAGAAGGGATAAAAAATGTTAATCTTTGTTCTACTTAATTTATAACATCACAAACACTACTGTAGTAAGATAAAAACAATATTAACAATTATTTAATTGTAGCAAAGCAAGCAAATTGGTTGCTTTGAGCAGTTCTGTCAAGATTACTATTTGTAGAGCAGATGGTTTTATATAATAAATTTGTTGAATGGATAACTACTAACGTACTTCTGCAGTTACCTGTGATTGATAAATCTAGATTAATCTAAAATATCAGTTAGTTTAAATAGTATTTTAACACAGGAATGCTTGCTATAATGCCTGTTTAGCCTTAAAAAAAAAAAATCCATAAATCTCCTTCATGTTTCACAAAAGGACTGTAATTCACACCTCTGCTGCATCCTGTTTTTGAAATACTCCACTGACTCTACCTACTAAAGTATTGTTTTTGTCTTCATAAGTACGAGAATGGGTTTTTAAACTGAAACTGCCATATTTATTTGCAGCTTTACTGTTATCTTTTACAATTTTTAAATATACAAGTGTCTAGTGTATATTACATAAACTTTAGCCTGATTAGAATAAATTTACTTCTTGTTTCAATACTTCAATAATACATGACAAAGCTTTAAAAAACAAAAGAAAATTACTGAAAAGCGAAAGCCCAGACATCTCTTTTTCCTTCTATCTCATCTCTTTTTCCTTCTATCTCTAGTTATATGTTACTGACTACATAAGTCAGCCATTTGAGAATATTGAAGACAGCACGATTGTTTGTTAGATGAAGATCCTAAATATCAGTCCCATACTTCAGTCTTGTGAAGTAGGTAGCATTTATCTTCTTTTAAAGTTGAGAGAACTCAGTCAATTCATTTCCTTTCAAGTGGCCAAGGTCAGAAAACTAACCAATGGCAGAGATGGCAGTAAAACCTACACATGGGCATCACCCTATGTACACATTAACTTCTCATGATCACTATCTGCAATTTCATAAAGATGACAAGCTGAGATAGTTGTGATCAAGTTCTGGATCTGACACAGATTATCGGTTTAACCATCAACTTGAAATCATTTGGTGCTGTAGTTTACACCATCTCAGTACCTTAGTATTCTCCTTTTTCACAGGATAGGGCACACAAAAGGCCAATGCCAGGAATAGACAACTCACAGAGTAACGACAGTCAGAAAAGTCTCTACCCTTACTAGTCATTGAGATATTCAAATTAAAACAACATACTATTTTTCAACCTCGAATTACCCAAGATCCAAGATTATTATATGAACACTCATACATTATGGCTAGTTGTAAAAAGTGATACTTCAAAAAGTTATTCATTTACATATATCAGATGTTTACATCCTTTTATCTAGTACTTCCAACACCACTGGAAGATATCATATGCAATAATTCAAAGTAAAGAAATTTTATGCATAAGTGTTCTCCACAGAATTATGACACATAATAGAAGAAAATCAGTGGCCTAAACTTTCAACTGTAAGAAAATGGTTAAGCTATATGACAGCGGCTAGGTGAAATATTATATAGCCACCTAAAATTATTTTTACAAAGAAAAAACACCTAAATCTTAAGTTGGAAAAAAACCTAAGAATATTAAATGGTACATGTAATATGGTCACAGAGAAGCATTAAAGACATTAACAAAGATAGTCTTTGGGTGATGGAACTATAGGAAGACTGAACAGAATAATGGAAAGACCACAATATGAATGCCTATTCCATTTTCCTAAAGGTAAGGCATTCTTAATTACTGTTCTATAATTTCCAAATTTGAAACAATGAACATTATCACTTTATAACTGAATAGGGTTATAATTGCTAGATTATCCCTAAGGCTCAGTTCTCAAATGCTAAAAATTTAAAAATGCATTTTTAACCCATGTCAGAATTTAAGAATAACAGAAGAGTTTATTATTAGAAGAATCTATTAGCTGATATATTTTCTTTTTGTGGCAGAAGGGACAAAGTTTTCCTCTAGCTTTCTAGTCAAGAGAAAAAGAGGAATAACTAGCAGACTTAATTATAGCTATTGCTTATCAAGTCACAGAATAAAAAAAGCAAGCATTGTAAAAGAACAGCCTTAGTCATCAAATCTTAAATGCAGAATCACCTAGCTATCCCTAGGTATTACGGAAGAAAAAGGAAACTCATTTAGTCCTGGAGAAATGAAATCTCCAATAGGAATCCCTGACTCATCCCCAAAGCATGAACCCGAAGGCTACTTCCCCTGTACAGGAGTTCAGAGACTGGGCACTTGTCCTGAAGGCCTGCATCACCAAACAATGCCCTTTCCTGACAGGATATGCCCATAGAGAACAAGAGGACCAACATGCCAAGTGGACAGGGGTCTCACACCTCTCCTTCCACAACCAAAGTAAGACTGTATAAGACTAGTTTTAAACATTTTAAATCTAAGTAAATATTTTCTTTTATGTTTGCTAGAGAGTAATAAAAGGGGGACTCTGTCCAATTATTGTGATATCATTCCAAAGATACCTAACACATTCAAAATTCCCAATAGGAAGAAGGATACGTCTTAACTTTTTCAGATAAAAGAGTAATTGCGGGGGGGGCAGAATACATGGGCTAAGTATCAAGAGAAAATGTTTAAAATAAACCATAAATTATTTAATCAACATTTTTTACACTTTCAAAAGATACCAACAAAACCAAACTCCTATCTTCTATTATTGGTTTAGGGAGGCGGGAATCACGAAGCTCAACTATACTGTTATGACACTGAGTAAAGTGAAGGGTAAAGAATTTTAACGCTTAAGTTTTACTAGACCGAAGTCTCTTTAAAATGTGAAAAGTATTTCGTATTTCAGTGCGAAAAGCCATTTCACCTGCACCTTGTAAACAATTAAACTGTACTTTGAAACAAAAACTAGCCAATGTTTGCGACTCATTTTTATACACATTAACTGTGTATTCTTTTCACAATCCATAATTTCAGAGTTAGGTGACTACTCTTGGAGGTGAATCCTGCCCAGAAGCAGAAGTTTCCCTAGCTTATTTCCCATTTCCAAACCCCGCCAAGACTAAGGAGCAACCACTTCCCAAAGTCCCACTTCCTTTTCCATGCCCCAGACCTCCAGGGTTTCCAACGCCCCAGTCTTGCGCAATATCCGTAGGAGCAGCGCCGCAACCACCGCCTCCTAAGCCGAGAAACAACCCTAAAGGGAACATTGTCCAGCAGAAAAATAAAGGAGGGGGGTGGCAATGGAGGAAGTCGACTTCTGGTCCCACGCCTTTGGATCTGACCCCCTCGTAGTGATGGCTCGAGAGCAATTCCACGACCAAGACTTTTAACCTCCTCTCCAGCCCGCCAGTACAAGCAAAGGGCGGAAGGAGGAGGGGGGATGTCGGAAGGGGGGTGGGGAGACTACGAAGGTTATCTCCCAGTTCAGGGCTTCAGCCCGTACAGTCGCCTCCGCCCCACCAGGACTATTGTTCCCAAGTTCCCCACCCCCACCCCGGATAGGAAGTGATAGTCACATCCCCTCCGCCTTCGGCAGTATCCCCTAGGGAGTCTGAAGTAGGCTTCCTTAAGGATAACCACGCACCCTCCACCCCCACGTCCTGCCTCCACACACACTTATACCTCAACCTCAAATCACGTTGACCCCTACACCATGTAAAACCTGGGTCTCAAGAGACAAGAAACAGGACGGCAGTAAATGGAAATCGAACATGTCACGAGATTTCCTATGGGTTATCCTTTCTCTTGCATTGGAGATAATAATGCGAACCCAGAAAGAGCAAAAAGTCCTACCTTGCCCTCTTTTGAGACCAGCTTGAGCAAAGGGACCCCACGAGTTAAATGCAACCTTAATAGCCCCGTTCCTCAGTCCGGCGATATCCGCTCATTCCTGCCTCGACCCTCCCAGGAGGAGCAGACTGGATGGGGAGATGAGAAGAGCCCACCGGCCTGCACCTCATTCGCCTCCCGCTCCCAGCCCGAGAAACAATAGGTGGTCGCGGGCGGCGGCGCTGAGTGCGGGCTTGGCCAGCGGCCTCTCTCTTCGCGTCCCGGACGCGGGCGGAAGGGGCCGCGATCGCAGGACGAGAGGAAAGGAGGACGAGGGGCGATCTCACCCAGCCTCCGAGTCCAACCCGGCCCTTGGGGTCGGCGCGCGCCCCCTCGGCCTCTCTCCTTACAGCCGCACACAAAGCGCTGGCTGCCGGGCCGGGCGGGCGAGGCGGCAGTGGGCTCGGATGCCGGTGAGAGGAGGCAACAGCGAGGGGAGGGACTCACCATGAAGTCCCGGGCGAAGTTGTCCTCCCCATTGTGGTCTGGACTCTTCATGGCCTGGACCCTCTGGATGAATTTCCTCAGGATCTCCACTTGCTCCATCCTCCCGCGTCCCCCCGGCTGCGGTCGCTGGCCCCCCCGCCGCCCCCCCCGCCCGGCGCAGAGCCCGCTCAGTCTTCCCCCAGCTCGCCCCCCCCTACCCCGTCCTGTCTTTCCCGACCCCTGACGCTCCCTGATCCTCCCCACCGCCCAAGGTAGCGGCGGCACCGGCGGCACCAGCCCGGCTCCCGATCCTACAACTTCCAGGAGCAGCCACTCTCCCACAGTAGCAGCCGAGCCGCAGCGGCTAACGCCAACCCCAACCCCCAGCTTGCTCCATCCTCCTTCCCCGCCCTGCTCCTGCTCCGTCGGAGACGCAGCCACCGCCTTAGGAACACGGCTCTCCGATCTCCCTGCCCCCCCCACCCCTTCCCGGTTCCTCCTTCCCTCCCTCCCGAATAGCGACCGCAGCCGCCACTCTCCACGGGCGCGCCCCCGCCGCCACCCAGACGCGCGCGCCCCGCGCCGAGGCTAGATCCCCGGGGCTACGCGGAGCTGAGCCCGCGCCCGCTTGCCACGCCCCCAAGCCGCCCCCCGCCGGTCCTAGTCCGGCTAGGAGTGGCTGGAAGGCGCTTCAGCAGTCAGCTGGGAGACTTGACCTCATTTCCGGGGCGTGGTTCCGCCCCAGCAGTTTGCTGGTCTGAAAAGAGCTGGTTGGAGGGAATTCGACTCTGCCGGGCAGACCCTAGTCAGTTGGAGTAAGACTTGAGTTGGAAACTGCGGTCTCACTGCCTTTTTGTGGGAAAAGCACATTTCTAGACTGCTTTCGCGCCGCCGCCAGCCGTGGGCTGGGACTGCAAGTCCCGGCCGGCAAGAGTCCAGGAGTAGGGGCGGGAGAGGGCGGTGGTGGGAAGAGAGGCATGCTGGGAACTGTAGTGTCTTCACGTTCGCAGCAGGTACGTCTTCATCTTAATGTTGACGGCAATTAGATCTTGGCACTTTGGGCAATGGCTACGGCCAAGAGAAACGAAACGCTTCTTCAATGAGAGGACTTTTTTGCTTTTTTGCAAATCAATCTAAAACCTGGTGAATGAGGGCCTGAGATTCATAGTGTGTCCTAATACATACCACACGTTTGCTGAATTGGAGAGAATTTGTCTTCTTGCTTTTAGATTCGGAGCAACTCAGAACTGAATAATAGATTTTTCACCATAGAATGCATCTTTGTAAGTCTTCTAGTAATCAAAGAAAATCTGTCCTAGTCTAAGTCACCATTTTACAATGAAAGTGTCTGCTCACGGTCCCCCAGTATATTCTTAGTAGAGCCCAAACTAGAACTCAGATCCTTTTTCTCTCACCGGCACCATGTTGCCTCTCACTAAGGAGCGTAAACGTGATAATGTAACTGAAGTGAACGACCTGATACATGAACTTCTCTAGGTCACTTTCTTCTGTTCACTATACCCACAAACAACGCTTTTTCCAGATAAGATTGGTTAGGCAATTTGGTTAAAATAAATATCAGTAGCAGGCCCCGTTTCCCAGACGAATGTTTAGAAGCACCGTGGAATTTAATAATAAACTTGAAGAAAACAGGTGTGAGTAGCAAGATCTAATTTCCTATTTGTTTTAAAGAAAAAGATTTCTTTTTAAAATATACAAACTGATACATACCAATCTATTCTTCTCAGAAAGAATCACTTCCAGATGTGTCCTTCCAAATGTCTTCCTGTGCATTTTTATACAGGTATGTGCATATAAAAAGATACAGTTTTGTCCTATATTTAAAAAAAAGAGTCCCCTTAGAGGAATAGTTTAATTTCTGAGGTGAGCTTTTAAATCAAGTATCTGGAGTATTTTACTTTAATCAGATTATTGAGACTCACTGGATATGAGAAAAGATTAAGATCTGGATTCGCTCACCCACCAGTATAGCTCACTGTAGGGTACCCTTTTCCCCTAGAACTAGGCAAGAAATAAGACTGTGAGCAGAGAAATGGGCAGATGATCAGGACTGCCTCTACTTTTGATATGTCAGAAGAATGTGCAAATCAGGTTGATAAAGACTATATGCTGGACAAATTATATCATTCTAGTGACAGTGGGGTGGGAAGTGTTAACTTGTTTGAGTTATCCAGCCATATTTTGGCCGATGGTTTTGCTGGGACTTTTTTGTTTTTGTTTTTTTTAACTTTTCTTATTACAAGCTTCTCTCTCTTTCTTGCAACACGAGTGTCTCCAGATCTCAGCAGCTACCTTTGGCATCTCATGTAGATTAGGGAAAGCTAAAGTACCCTTATGGATTTCAGGTCTTTCTGGCTGTGTATGAGTAAGCTGTGAGGTAATAAGGGGAGACAATAGAATGAACACTATTGGGAGGCAATACATGACACAACAAAAGCTGAAACTAAGATCATAGTGTTGCAATTACAGAGACACAGAAGCAGGTGAGAGAGAATGAAAGAACTCAGTGACTGACTTAGTGGGCAAAAAAGAAGGTGAAATTTTAAAATAACTAAAATTACCAGATTAGAAAGTTTGACAGAACACGAGGCTGTGCATGGTATGGACAAATGGAGACTTTTGCACAGATGGTGTGAGAAACTGTCACACCATCTTTGGAAGCAGTTTGCATGTGTGTGTGTGTGTGTGTGTGTGTGTGTTAGTTGCTCAGTGGTGTCTCTTTGCCCCATACCCCATTAACTGTGGCCTGTGAGGCCCCTCTGTCCATGGAATTCTCCAGGCAAGAATCCTGGAATGGGTTGCCGTTTACTTCTCCAGGGGATCTTTATAACACAAGGATCGAACCCATAAATGTATCAAAATGTAAATGTCATGCATACTTTGACTAAAAAATTTATTGATAATATTTAGAGCTGTGTACAAGCATAGGTACTTTATACAGGCTTATTTGTAATGTAAGAGTGAAAACAGTGTACCTGCCTATCAAAAGGGCACTGGTTACAACAAAAATCACATATTTAAGTTCTATGAAGCCATTAAAAAATGAAAAACATAGTCTATATGTGTTGAGGTCAGATAGGTTTCAGAATCTGCTTATTAAGTGAGAAAAGCTTAGCACACATTGTGTTCATGTTATTCTTCCATTTATGTAAAATGGAATGTGGATAAAATATGAATAAAATGCCTGAACATGCATAGAATTTTTCTGAAGTATACTTCAAAAACTGTTAGCTGTGATAGCCACAGAAAGGATACAACTTCCAATGAGCATACTCTGTTATATTCTGAGTATTTTAGGATGTGTGTGCATTACTTTTCAAACAAAGTTAAATCTATTTAATTAAAAAATGTTTAGACTTTCAGTCTAAGCAGTAGGAAGAATGGCAATATCTTTAATAGAAACACACAGAAAAAGGAAGAAGCAAATCTTGTCTAGGTGATGTTTTAAAATGGCACAGGCTGTTTCATAATATCCACCTACTTATACCACAGTTCCCAAGGAATGTGACTGCTCTAACCATCCACAGCCAAGGATTTGGGCGCTTGACCCAGGTTAACCAACCCATGTTGACTGGCCAGCAGCCTTGACCTGATGTGGGAACATGATCTGGGAGTGTCAGTTCTCACTGTTAAGAACTGGAACTTAAAACCTAGAGAGAGTAAGTCATTAAGCTCAAGGGCAGAAGGTGAATGCCCTGGGGTAGAATTAGGAATTTGACAAGCTGAAGCCCTGTGAGAAGAGTAGGAAGTACGGAGAATCCGGTTGGTAACCATACAGAAATAGGTAGAGATGTCACCTTACATGCATGTGGCCATGGGAGAGATGGGGAGAATCTCTGGGGCAACTTAATTTCCTTGTAATTTTCTAAGGCAGGTTCTGTTAACATTTATTCCAGTGGTCAATTCTGCTTTTCCTGAAATACAGTAGGGCAGTAATAAAGATCATGGGCTCTGAAATGAGAGAGATGAAGATTCAAAAACCCATTGCATTTCTTAACTCAGGGCAAATCACTTAACCTTGACTTTAAGCCTTAGTTTCATCTTCTAGAAATGCTAGCTGGTGCTGTCTTAACACGATGTGTTTCAGAATTAGTGTACTACACCTTATACTTACTTATAGAAAACACAAAATAAGAACTGGTTAAACAAAGAAGGGAACAACAGAGGGTGAGATGGTTGGATGGCATCACCGACTGGATGGACATGAGTTTGAGCAAGCTCTGGGAGTTGGGGATGGACAGGGAACCCTGGCGGGCTGCAGTCCAGGGAGTCGCAAAGAGTTTGGACACAACTGAGCGACTGAACTGAACTGAAAGAAGGAATTAATGATTTCCAGATCTTTTACTTTTTTGCCCCAACCTCTCTTCTTTGGCTCATTCCCTACTCAATAGTAACCTTCACTGTGGGTAAATATGTGAGGGGTGAGAAGAAAGCCAAATGTCTTAAAAGATCTCCCTTAGTACTTTTGTGAAGATTTGAGTGGGAGTTTAAAACTAATAATCTGAAAGAGAGTTCAGGATTATATATCTATTACATATTCATAGTATTCCTTCCCCTCCTAGCTCAGGTAGAAGTAATGCTTTATATCTATGTAGAAATTTAAACTTTTGTAGTATTGTTACATCTATTCTCACTAAAAACTGCCCTTGTTATAGCTTTCATAGTTATAGCTCTATGTGAGTTCTGGTTTTTTTCTATTACCTGGAAAGTTATTTGGCATCTTTGATTCATTAATAGATGAAAAACTAAATAAAACACGGGAGTGAACCTGAGTAGCTCATGTGAAAAACAAATGTCAGGTTCATGACCAGAAGCCACAGGTCCTAAGTTTCCAGCTTGTTGCATAAACCACTGAGTCACAGTGCTTTTATACCTATTATAAGTGAAACTACAGATAAAGAACCAAACCCATTCCTAAGATTCTCCTAAAGTAGCACTTCTAATATTAACCTGTCATATCATGCTCCATTCCTCTGTCTTCTCCCTACTCTCAAACTTAAGGACTGATAGCTGAGAAGTTATGGGAGCATGGATAAGAAAGGAGAGAGGGAAATTCTTCTCTACTTTATTTCTGGTATTCTTTACTCCCTCATTCCTAGACCTAGTTATAGCAGCAAAGCTCTTTACGTCTTTTTTTTTTTTTTTTTTTTTGATTGAACTGGGCCTTCATTGCTGCTTGCAGTCCTTCTCTAGTTGCAGCAAGCAGGAGCTACTCTCTGGTTGATTGTTCGAGTTTCTCATTGTGGTGGCTTCCCTTGTTGCAGAGCTTGGGCTCTAGTGCACTTCAGTTGTCGTGGTGCATGGTTTAGTTGCTTTGCAGCATGTGGGATATTCCCAGACCAGGGATCAAACCCGTGTTCCCTGCATTGGCAAGCGGATTCTTAACCACTGGACCACCAGGGAAGTCCTATGTTCACAATTTTTTAATATGTAAGTTTATTATCGAAATAAGAAGTCCAGTTTATAGGGAACTGGATGGGAAAGGAGCATATTTTCTTTAGTCTATAGTCGAATAAGACTTTTAGAAGAAAGGCATATAAAAATGGAAAGAAGTTTGGAAAGGATGAAATTTTAAATAAAATACACTTCTAAAGTTATATGTCAAGAGTTTTTTTTTTTTTTTTAATACTGTACTCCTTGTTTATTCTTATAACTCTGCCCTAAAGTAAGCAAGCTGGATAATATCATCTCCATCCTTATTTATACATTAGAATACTAGTAAGGATATTAATGCCTAAGCTTAAAGAAATGAAATGAAATGATTTGCCTAAAATCATATAGATGGCAGAACTGAAATCAAAACCCAGATGATTCTCAACTTTCTTGAAGTGTCAGTGTTATGCAACAAAGGCTGAATAGGATAACAATAAATGCTAACTACAGTAGAATACTGTAATTAAATCCACTCTTCTCTAAATTTTCTATCTCATATTTATCATGCTGTTTCATTTAACATTCAAAGATTAAAATTTTATAAATAACTTCAAAGTCAAGTACTACCTGAGCATCTAGTTAGTGATCTTTTAACGGGATGACTTTTAGTTCCTGTATTCAGGAATGGGTTGTTAACAAGGGCTGTAACATAAGACTGCACCATGTATAAAATCCATCCAGTATATTGGCTGGACTCAGGTTCAACTGTCAGCAAAAAGCCACAAAACAAAACAAGCAAAAAAAAAAATCCCTTTTATTCAGTGACTGCTATTATTTTAAATTAAAGGTAAATTGTGGACAGAGACAGAGAAATACTGTATTATTTCACTTATATATGGAATCTAAAACAAGCTCATAGAAAAAGAGATCATACTAGTGGTTGCCAGAGGCAGAGGTGTGGGGAGGGGAGACTAGAGGAAAGTATTCAAACGGTACAAACTTCCAGTTATAACATACATAAGTACTAGAGATATTATATGCAATATGATGACTATAGTTAACACTTTGATGATATACAGGAAAATTGTAGAAAGAATAGTAGATCCTAAGAGTTCTCATCACAAGAAGAAAAACTATTTTCTTCTTTTTATTGTATTTATGAGATGATGGATGTTAGCTAAACCTTGTGGTAGTCATTTCACAATATATATAAATCAGACTATCATGCTATACACCTTAAACCTACACAGTGACTCATGTCAACTATTTCTCAATAAAACTAGAAAAAATAAATAGTGATTCCACTTATATGAGGTATCTAAAGATTGTCAAATTCATAGAAACGTAAACTAGAATGGTGGTTACTTGGGTCTAGGAGCAGGGAGAAGGCCAGTTGTTTATTGGGTTTAAGTTTTGATTTGCAAGATATTTTTTAACAAGAATGTAAATATACCTAATATCACTGAACTGTACACTTTAAAGTGTTTTACTGTCTCCTGGAGTTAAGAGACACTTAATATTTACTTAGCTCCCTGATTTTTATGTCTGTTGCACCAGTTGGGTGGCTGCTGTCTGGAATGTCTCTTCATTGCCTAGCTCTGATAGCCAAGAAACTTGCATTTCTCGGTCCCATGGCACTGTGGCAATTTTTTGGCAAGTTATACCCCCAAGGCACTGTACAGACAGTGGACTGAGGCACACACCCCCAGCATTTCTGTGAAGGAGGCCTTTTTGTTTATCTTGGATTTTTAGTCTGAGGAGCAGTCTTCAGGTTTGGCCACATTTTGTGGCATGTAGATCTGCCCTCAAGGAACATAGGCCTTGCCTTGCCATGCCATCTGGGCTGTTTCCCTCTGCCTTGCTTCAGTTAATCAGTATCATCCAGGAAAGACATCATACACTTGTCTGAAGCCCTGATATTTGCAAGTGCCACTTAGGGACCCCTCCAGATCATCTGGCTATGGTGGCCAGTGTGGCTTACACTTATGGTCCTACAGGACTGTGTACATTTGCATACATTTAAAAACTGATACTTGAATGTCTGACTTCCAAACAGCCTGAATCTAGGTGCTGAGATCTTCCACTTTGGGACACTGGCAGATCTTGTCACATACTCAACAACTGGGAGCTATTAGAAATATAATAAGTCTGCTTGGTCAAGCACAAAGATTTGAGAGACAGGCAAGAGGAAATGAAACAGCAAATTTCATCTCCTACTTGAGGCCACACCTTCAAGACTGGAAGAGATGGTTTCATCTGCTATTAGAAACCAACACACAGAGTGACACAAAATGAAGAAACAGAGGAATATGTTCCAAGTGAAAGAACAAGATAAACCCTCAGGAAAGCAAAACATTAATGAAGTGGAGATAAGTAGTTTTTATGATAAAGAGTTGAAATTAATGGTCATAAAGATGGTCACTGATCTGGGGAGAACACAGTGAAAATGTCAACAAAGAGATGGCAAATATAAAAAAATACCAAAAAAGGTCACAGAGCAAAGAATCCAATGACTGAGCTGAAAAATACACTAGCTGGGTTTAAGAGCAGACTAGATGAAGCAGGAAAAAAGATCAGTCAACTCAAAGATAGAGCAGTGAAACTCACCCAATCAGAGAAGCACAGTGAATATAGCTTAAGGGATTAATGGTACATCAAACAGACTAACATTTGTATCATTGAGCTCCCAAAGGAGAAGAGAGAAAGGGGCAGAAATCTTATTTGAAGAAATAATGGCTAAATACTTCTCTAACCTGAGGAAGGAAACAGACATTTAGATCCAGAAATCCCAGAGTTCCAAATGAGGGGAAATCAAGAGACCCACATACCAAGACATGCTATACTTTAAATGTCAAAAATAAAGGTAAGAGAATCTTAAAAGTAGCAAGAGAAAACTAACTTGCTACACACAAAGAAACCCCCATAAGACTTACCAGAGTTTTCAACAAAAACTTTGCAGGCCATAAAGATATAGCACAATATATTCAAAGTGCTGAAAGAAAAATACTTCTAACCAAGAATACTATACATGGCAGCAGAGCTCACTCAGACGTGAAGGAGAGAGAAAGCATTTTCCAGATGTGCAAAAGCTAAAGGAGTTCATCACCATTAAACTGGTCTTAAATGCCAGTGGAAATTCTTTGAGCTAAAAAGAAAGGGTGCTAATTAATAACAAGAACACATGAAAATAAATCTCACTGGAAAGGCAAATATGTAGTAAAGATAGTGAATTAATCACTTATAAAGCTAATGTGAAGGTTAAAAGACAAAAGTAGTAAAAAAAATTAGTTATAAGGGATCCACAAGAGAAAAAGATGTAAAATGGAACATCAAAAACATTAAAACATGGTGGGAGAAGTAATAACAACAAACTTTACAATTGGATCAAACTTAAGTTATTTTTACTTAGAATGTTATAGATACAAGTTGTTATGTATAAGCTTCATGGTAACCACAAAGCAAAAATCTTTAGTAAATACACAAAACAGAAGTGAATATAAACATACCACTAAAGAAATTTAACCACAGTCAAAGAGAGCAGGAGAAGAATAAAGGCACAGAAAGGAACTACAAAAACAGTCAGAAAATAATTTACAAAATGGCACTAAGCACATACCTTTCAATAATTACTTTGAAAATGGACTAAATGCTCCAATCAAAAGACCAAATGGCTGAATGGATTTTTTTTTTTTTTTAAGATCCATCTATATACTTTCTACAAGAGACTCACTTTAACTGTTAAGAATCACACAGACTGAAAGTGAAGGTATATTTTCCATGGAAATGGAAACCAAAAGTAAGGTGAAATAGCTATGCTTATATCAGACAAAATAGAATTTAGAACAAAGAATGTGATAAGAGACAAAGAAAGACATTACATAATGATAAAGGGTCAATCCAACAAAGAGATAAAACGTTTTATAAATATTTATGCAACAAGCGTAGGTCACCTAAATTTTGGAAGCAAATATTAGCATAGCTAGAGGGAGAAATATATAGTACAATAATAGTAGGGGACTTTAGTATCCCATTTACATCAATGGATAAATCTTTCAGACAAAACATCAATAAATAAACACATCGGCGTTGAACAGCATATTAGACCAGATAGACTTAACATGTGTTTACATATGATCTATATTCCATCCAAAAGCAACAGAATACACATTCTTCTCAAGTGCACATGGAATACTTTCTAATATAGATCATATGTTAGGGCGTAAAACAAGTCTTAATACATTTAAGAGGATTGAAATCATATCAAGCATCTTCTCCAACCACAATGGTATGAAAGTGAAAGTGTTAGTTGCTCAGTTGTATCCAACTCTCTGCAACCTCATGGACTATATAGCCCACCAGGCTCCCCTGTCCGTGGGATTTCCTAGGCAAGTATACTGGAGTGGGTTCCCATTCCCTTCTCCAGGGGATCTTGAACCCAGGTATTCTGCATTGTATGCAATTCTTTACCGTTTGAGCAACCAGAGAAGCCCTTGAAACCAGAATAAATAACATGAAGAAAACTGGAAGATTTGCAAAAATGTGGAGGTTAAACAACATGCTACTGAACAACCAATGGGTCAAAGAAGAAATAAAAAAATACATAAAAATATACCTTGAGACAAATGAAAATGGAAAAGGAATATACCAACATTTATAGAATGCAGCAAGAGTAGTTCTAAGATGGCAGTTCAAAGCAATAAATGCCTTCCTCAAAAATTAAGAAAAGTCTCAAACAACCTAACTTTATTTTTTTTTTCTTTTTCATTATGGTTTATTATAGCATATTCAATATAGTTCCCAGTGCTATACAGTAGGACCTTGTTATTCATCCATTCTATATGTAGTAGTTTGCATCTGCTAATCCCAAACTCCCAATCAATCCCTACACCACTCCCCCATCCCACTGGTAACCACAAATTTGTTCTTTATATCTTTGAGCCTCTTTCTGTTTCACAGTGAAAGTGAAAGTCGCTCAGTCATGTCTCTTTGCGACCCCATGGCTATACAGTCCTGGAATTCTGCAGGCCAATATACTGGAGTGGATAGCCTTTTCCTCCTCTAGAGGGTCTTCCCAACCCAGGGATTAACCCAGGTCTCCCACATTGCAGGCAGATTCTCTACCGGCTGAGCCACAAGGGAAGCCCAAGAATACTGGAGTGGGTAGCCTATGCCTTCTCCAGGGAATCTTCCCAACCCACGAATTGAACCAGGGACTCCTGCATTGCAGGTGGATTCTTTACCAACTGAGCTATGAGGAAAGCCCTGCCCTTCTGAAATCTAAGAACTTGTGTCATATTTTAGGTTTCAGATATAAGTAATATGGTAGTTGTCAAACAACCTAACCTACACTTAAAGGAACTAGAAAAAGAAGAATGAACAAAGCTCAAAGTTAGTAGAAGGAAGGAAATACAAAGATTAGAGCAGAAGTAAATTAAAATGAGACTAAAAAGACAGTAGACGGAAATGGGAGGGAGGTTCAAAAGGGAAGGGATATATGTATACCTATGGCTGATGCTGATTCATGTTGAGGTTTGACAAAACAACAAAATTCTGTAGCACAATTATCCTTCAATTAAGATATAAATTAAAAACAATAGAAAAAATCAATGAAATGAAGAGCTGGTTATTTGAAAAGATAAACAAAATTGAGAAGTCCTTAGTGAGACTTAGCAAGAAAAACAGGACTCAAATAAAATCAGAAATTAAAGGAGGTAATATGATCAATACCACAGCAGAAGAGTGGATCATCAGATCAGTTCAGTCGTGTCTGACTCTTTGCAACCTCATGGACTGCAGCACACCAGGCCTCCCTGTTCATCACCAACTTCCAGAGTTTACCCAAACTCATGTCCATCGAGTCAGTGATGCCATCCAACCATCTCATCCTCTGTTGTGCCCTTCTCCTCCTGCCTTCAATCTTTCCAGCATAAGGGTCTTTTCAAATGAGTCAGTTCTTCACATCAGGTGGCCAAAGTATTGGAGTTTCAGCTTCAACATCAGTCCTTCAAATGAACACTCAGGACTGATCTCCTTTAGGATGGACTGGTTGGATCTCCTTGCTGTCCAAGGGACTCTCAAGAATCTTCTCCAACACCACAGTTCAAAAGCATCAGTTCTTCGGCACTCAGCTTTATAATCTTTATAGTCGAACTCTCACATCCATACTTGACTACTGGAAGAACCATAGCTTTGACTAGACAGGCCTTTGTTGGCAAAGCAATGTCTCTGCTTTTTAATATGCTGTCTAGGTTGGTCATAACTTTTCTTCCAAGGAGCAAGCGTCTTTTAATTTCATGGCTGCAGTCACCATCTGCATTCATTTTGGAACCCCCAAAATGAAGTCTCTCACTGTTTCCATTGTTTCTGCGTCTATTTGCCATGAAGTGATGGGACTGGATGCCATGATCTGACTTTTCTGAATGTTGAGTTTTAATCCAACTTTTTTTAAATTTAGTTTATTTATCTATTTTTTAACTTTACAATATTGTATTTGTTTTGCCATACATTGACATGAATCCACCATGGGTATACATGTTTTCCCCTTCCAGAACCCCCCTCTCACCTCCCTCTCCATACCATCCCTCCGGGTCATCCCGGTGCACCAGCCCCAAGCACCCTGTATCATGCGTCAAACCTGGGTTGGCGATTTGTTTCACATATGATAATTTACATGCTTCAGTGCCATTCTCCCATATCATCCCGCCCTCGCCCTCTCCCATAGAGTCCATAATACTGTTCTATTTATCTGTGTCTCTTTTGATGTCTCACATACAGGGTTATCTTTACCAATTAACTAAATACCATATATATGTGTTAGTATACTGTGTTGCTGTTTTTCTTTCTGTTAAGCCAACTTTTTCACTCTCTTCTTTCACTTTCATCAGGACGCTCTTTAGTTCTTCTTCACTTTTGCCATAGGGTGGTGTCATCTGCATATCTGAGGTTATTGATATTTCTCCCGGCAATCTTGATTCCAGGTTGTGCTTCATCCAGCCCAGTATTTCCAGTGATGTACTCTGCGTATAAGTTAAATAAGCAAGGTGACAATATGCAGCCTTGACATACTGCTTTCCCGATTTGGAACCAATCTGTTGTTCCATGTCCAGTTCTAGCTGTTGCTTCCTGACCTGCATACAGATTTCTCAAGAGGCAGGTCAGGTGGTCTGGTGTTCCCATCTCTTGAAGAATTTTCCACAGTCTGTTGTGATCCACATAGTCAAAGGCTTTGGCATAGTCAATAAAGCAGAAGTAGATGTTTTTCTGGAACTCTCTTGCTTTTTCAATGATCCAGCGGATGTTGGCAATTTGATCTCTGGTTCCTCTGCCTTTTCTAAATCCATCTTGAACATCTGGAAGTTCACGGTTCACATACTGTTGAAGCCTGGCTTGGAGAATTTTGAACATTACGTTACTAGTGTGTGAGATGAGAGCAACTGTGCAGTAGTCTGAGCATTGTTTCATATTCCCTTTCTTTGGGATTGGAATGAAAAGTGACCTTTTCCAGTCCTGTGGCCACTGCTGAGTTTTCCAAATTTGTTGGCATATTGAGTGCAGCACTTTCACAGCATCATCTTTTAGGACTTGAAATAGCTCAACTGGAATTCCATCACCTCTGCTAGCTTTGTTCGTAGTGATGCTTCCTAAGGCCCACTTGACTTTGCACTCCAGGTTGTCTGGCTCTAGGTGAGTGATCACACCATCGTGATTATCTGGGTCATGAAGATCTTTTTTGTTTAGTTCTTCTGTGTATTCTTGCCACTTCTTCTTAATATCTTCTGCTTCTGTTAGGTCCATACCATTTCTGTCCTTTATTGTGCCCATCTTTGCATGAAACGTTCCCTTGGTATCTCTAATTTTCTTGAAGAGATTTCTAGTCTTTCCCATTCTATTGTTTTCCTCCATTTATTTGCATAGATCATAAAAGACTGAAAAAGTGAGTGCTCGCTTCGGCAGCACATATACTAAAATTGGAACGATACAGAGAAGATTAGCATGGCCCCTGCGCAAGGATGACATGCAAGTTCATGAAGCGTTCCATATTTAAAAAAAAAAAAAAGACTGAAAAAGTGAAAGTGTTAGTTGCTTAGTTGTGTCTGACTCTTTACAGCCCTGCCAAACTCCGCTATACGTGGGATTCTTCAGTCAAGAATACTGGCGTGGGTTGCCATTCCCTTCTCCAGAAGCCTACACACACACACACACACACACACACACACACGTGGAATCACACAGTATTTGTCTTTGTGACTGATTCATATATAATACAACACGTTTTCTTTATTCATTCATCTAAGGACTGGGCTGTTTCTACCTTTGGCCATTGTGAGTGGTGCTGCTATGAACATGTGTGTATATGTATGTAGAGCAATATTGCTAGGTCATGTGGTACTTCTGTGTTAAACTTTCAGAGGAACCACTAACCTATTTTCTACAGTGGCTGCACCGTTTTATATTCTCACCAGCAATGTACAAGGGTTCCAATTTCTCCATATCCTTGCCAACACTTGCTATTTTCCTTAATTTTTTTTTTTTCTTTTGCTAATTTCTAGCCATCTTAGTGGGTTTGAAGTGGTACCTTGTAGTTTTGGTTTGCATTTTCCAAAGATCATCGATGTTGAGCATCTTTTCTTATGCTTTTTGACTATTTGTATATCTTCTTTGAAAACATGTCTATTCATGTCTTTTGCTCACTTTTTAGTTATATTCTTTGTCTTTTTACTGTTGAGTGATAGCAGTTCTTTCTGTCTTCTAGTTACTAAACCCCTATCAGATATATATGAGTTGCAGATATTTTTTCCCATCCTGTGGGTTGTCTTTTTCCTTGGATTTTAAAACACTGTTCTCTGCTATTTTCATCCTATCTCTTTTTCAAACAATGAATTTATTCAGTAGGATAATTTTGAATACCTAATATATTGTTAGTCACTGCTTTAGGTACTAGCAGTAAAAATACAACTATCGTTTACTCTTTTCACACACTTTTTTTTTTTCACTATCTGTTGTTTTACTCTTAATGCATTAGCGTGAACATTTTCTGGAGTTATGTTGCCTTCTCTGTGGAGGCTTCTTGCCCCTTTTTTTGTCCCAGATAAAGCGTGTTTAACCTTCAGGGCCCAATCTAAACATCAGTCCTCTGGGAAGATTCTGTGATTTCACCAGGAACAATCAATCACTCCTTCTTTGCTCCTATAACACTTTATACATTTAAAACAATATTCTAGTCTTCACATTGTTTCATAACTGTTTGTTTATATCTCTGGGATGTGGGCTCTTTAACATAAAGATCTTATCCTCATAATTAATAAATTTCTCCCAAGCTCCCAGTAGAAGTCGGACACATAGAGGTTATTCAACGAATATTGTCTAAATTATCAGACCCTGATTTTTTTTAACTTTTCATTATGAAAAATTTTTAATTTATTCAAAAATAAAGACAACAGTGAGATGAATCACTGTTACTTATCTGTCAGCTTTGACAATTATTAGCCTGTGGCCAGTCTCATCTCATCTACTTCCCTTCCATTCTCTCTCTCCAGTGAATTATTTTGAAGCAAATGTCAGAAATCATTTCAGTCAAAAATGCTTTTCTGATATTTTTAAAGGAAATGTTTAAATATTAAATATAAAATTTTAGTATGCATGGAATCAGCTAACTAGTACCCTCAAGTAACTGTCCCCCAATTTTAACAGAACAAGACAAATAAGAAATTATCTGTGACCTCAAAGCTTATATAATTTGATTTAGTAGGTTCTAATCTTGTAACAAATCCAGCATAACCTTCTAAATTTCTATACTTAGAAAAACTCTCATATTTCACTAAGCTTAACGGTATTGCAAGACCTAAATTATCATAGAAATAGCCAAGGTAAAGTATTTCACTTAGGCAAGAAATATACTTTTTTATGGTAAAGTTAAAAAAATTTTTTTTGTTAAATCTCATTTCATCAGAAACATGTTTCATTACATTTAGATATAAAATGATAAAGCTGGAGGCACAATTTTTTTTTTAAATTACATTGCATAATGAAGTGTGGAGTGTTATATGAGTATGGTTGAGAATATTGAAAATTACTACCCTTTACTTCTTTTAATCTAAGGAACATTTTTTTGAGCTCTTTCTATTTTCTGCATTACCTTTGGGGGTCTGTTGGAAACTTGTGAAGGTTTTTTTCCGATACATCTAATGATTTACCACTTTGCTAAGCTACTATCCTCTCTTGCCTGCCTTTTATGATAGTCTTCTAAACTGGTCTTTCTGCATTAGCCCTTGCCTGTCTGCCTCAAATGTCAGAACAGTCCATTATAAAGTATGTCAGATTCCATCACTGCTCAGCTCAAAACCTCCTAGTGACTTCCTATCCCACTAAGAGACAGCATGCTATATTCTCAGTGTATGTGATATTGCTCACTAGGGTGTGTTTTGGAAATTTGTGCAAACCTTTTGGGATGTACCTTGATTGAGTGACATTTAGTGTGTTTGGGCCTGCTAGTCCCTTAAACAATCATTTCTCATACTGTATGATTTTCAAATCTATTTTAGAGGTAAAATTTATATAAAATAAAATGGGTCATTTTAACTGTGTAGTTTGATTAGTTTTGACACATGTATACACCTTTGTAACCACCACAACAATCAAAGTATAAAGCATTCTCATCATCGCAAAAAGTCCCCTTGTGTGTCTTCTGCATGACTTTTGGATGTCCTTTGGACATTCTTGAAGGTGAAAAACCTGTTTATAATGATCTGAACCTAGACCTAACTCCATTTATATAAACATACAAAATGTTTTTGTATGGTTTTAAAGTACATTTGATTTTCCAGAAATGCAATCATCATATAATTTGAGGGGAAGATGACACTCTAGAGTGTTCAGAATTTTACCAGAGGTTTGTCATTTGGAAAGGCGTTTTAAAGATTGAATCAACATCACCATTGGTGACTTTTGAGGCTTAAAGAAAACACTCCTTTATCATTCTGCATTTGTAGCTGTCACATTTGTAGTGGCTAGAAAGGTGACATTTTTATCTTTTACAGTGTTTATGTCTAAACATTTACCTATTGAAATAGATTAATTTTGTTATAACTTACTTCCATTTACTTCTCATTTGTATTACAGGTTCAGTATTGTATTAGTTATTTTAAAGTTAGGTGTGTAGAAAAGTTGTATCATCAGTGAGGTCAATTTCAGGATGTAAGGGAAGAATATAAAACATTTGTTATAAAAAGAGAGCATTGAACCTTCAGATTAGAGGACTGTCCTATATATTCCAATCCTGCCTCTTTCCTCCCCTAGATTACCTCTCTGAATCTGCTATTTACTATTCTCCTCCCTGCCCCTTTGCTCTAGCTACACTGGCCACTGACTTCCTTGCTGTTCCATGAAATTTCCAGGCACGTCTGGACCTGTGCCCTCATTTGCTGTTGCTTCCTCTGCTGGAATGCCTTGCTACCACATATCCATATGGCCCTCTCCCTCCCTTTCTTCAGCTCTTTACTTAAATGCCACTTTCTCAGTGAGGCTTTCCCTGGCCGCCGTCTTTTAAGTTGCACCTCTACCACTCAGCACTCCTCATGACTCTTCCCTGATTTATTTCTCTTACAGACTTATTACTCTCTGGACAGACTTTGTATTTTGCTCTTTTTTTTTTTTTTTTAGTTAACTGTTGACCTGCCCTATGCCTTTCCCCTCACCCTCGCCCCCCAAAACACACTCTAAAATCTAAATTTCATGAGGACAGCTGCAAAATGTGGATTGGTGCAAGGTGGAAAAAAAAATCATCCAGTTCCCCAGCCAATTGAAATTTGTTTTTGATATGCTACAAAGTCAGCCCTGGGCTCCCTTTATCTTCCAACCTGGTGTATTGTACTGGCTTCCCCAACCTTTAGTCTTACTTATAAAGGCAGCAGTATCCATAAAGTTTAGAACAGTGTCCAGTTCACTGTAGGTACTCAATAAATATTTATTGAATGAATGTCTGTCTTTAGAATTCCAAGAGAGGTGTTTTTGTGTGATTTTATCTAAAAATTTGGAGCCTTAAATACCTTTAGTTTTATATTAGTACAGCTTTCTAGAGAGTAATACAAAGTATATTACCTGGAGATGTGCCATTTGCATTCTCTTTATGTTGTAAAAGTTGGTTGATTCATAATTTGTTCTCTAAAGGTCCTATTGTGTTCTTTTCCTCATTAAGAAGATGGATAGCTATAACCTAGTGTTATTTATAAACTATACCCATAAGGCACATTGATGTGTGCGCTACATATGGTATAATTAATCTGAATCATAAATTACTTACCAATCATTTGCCTCCAGGTGTCAGAGGCAATATATGGGATCTTTCTTAAGAATAATACTGGGAAAACATTGTTAATACAAATATACCTCATTGATTTGAGCTCCTACTAATTTAGAAATTGAATTAATTTTCTTGAACTGAGGTAAAAATTTTAACCCTTGAATAATCTCCAGATAAAGGCAAATCAGTGGTTTAAAGAGAATTACAGGCGGATGATCAACCTGTTTAAGAGAACAGCCTACCTATAGATAATCATTTGATATAATCATTTGTTTATTCATTCAGGCCAATATTTATTAAGCAGCTGTATACAGCAAGCATGGGTATGGAAATATAAGGGCAAATGAAGCAGACTGTCAGTCTAATACAAGCAAGTATTGACACAAGTATAGACACAATAATATGTCATGGTCGTCAATATAGCAGTCTTACAGGGGACAGAAAGGAATAGATGTGGGCCTGCAATGGTCATATCTGCCTGCAGAATTGAGAATTAGATTGAAAAGTCTTCAAAAAGAAGTTAATGGTTGAACGGAATCTCTGGAGTTACAAATGTGGTTGTGTGGGTTGAATGATGAGATGAAGATATTGTAGGCATAAAGAGCGGCAGGATCTAGAGGATGGAAATAATCCACCTGGTTAGCAGAACTGTTTGAAAGTATTGGAGTACAGACTACTGTGGGAGCTAAATGAGTAAAGACTGGAGTGGTGGGTAGAGATCAGGAATGAATGGCCCGGTACCATGTACTAGAGGAATTTGAACTTTATCCTGTGGGCCATGGAGAACCAGTGAAGTCCTTCAAGAGGATCACTGCATCACTTTACTTCACTGGAGTTCAGGAATTCATTAGACAGATGGAACAGGAGGTATTTCAACTGTTAACAGCAGTCCAGATGAGCATTGTTTGAGATCCCACAGTAAGAATGTAGCAATTGAGATAAAGAAGAGGGAGACAGGTTGGAGAAATGCTAGAATCTGTAGGACTGGCTGATGGTTTGGGTGGAGGTATGGAGGGGAGAAAGGACTTAGCACAAGTCATAATCTCAGATGCCTCAAGAGCCAAACAGTTGACAAAAATGAATCAAAGAAACCTCAGTACCCGTTGTGGCTGTTATGAATACTAGCTGAAATGAGAGCTCACCTGAGTCTAAATGGAACATCTACTCTTCAGTTTTAGCCAATGTTCTGTATAAGTGGAGCCTGATGTTGTATCTTCTGATTTTTAAAGAGAATCCTAAATCTTTATTTTTCTGTGACATCTCCCAAATCTTAAATGTTGGCTCAAAGTTTTTTGGTTTTTTTATAAGTTGTGCCTGAACCAAAATAAACAACTTCAGTAAAGAAGCAGCTAGGTTGCAACCTCTGTTCTACGATGATGCCTATTTTTTTTTAGTGATTAGAAGTACAATGCTCTTCACTAAGATAGAAAGTAGAGGGAGAGAAGCAGATTAGGGAGATGATATGGAGAAGACTAATGAGATTTTGAACATGTTGAGTTTGAGGTACATCAATTAACAGCAAGCTACAAATGCAGGTCTGGAACACAAGTGAAAAGTCTGAACTGGAAAATAAAGACCTGGGAGTTATTAGTAAATGAATGGGAGGTGAAATTGTTAGCCAATTTGCTTTAAACAACATTTCAAGAAACCTTTGTTTTTCTGTTCTTGCTCACTGGCAACAATTGTTAGGGATACCTCTCCTGGTCCATTTAGGAACCCTCCATAGTACCTGACACAGTCAAGGGCTTCAGAAAAATTCACTTTATGACAAAAACAAGGATTTTTCTTGAGGATAGTTTCTGTAACACTACCCTTATTCCTATGTCTGTTTGCCTTTTGTCTTTCTAAGCAGGAT
Source organism: Okapia johnstoni (assembly GCA_024291935.2). NCBI lineage: Eukaryota > Metazoa > Chordata > Mammalia > Artiodactyla > Giraffidae > Okapia > Okapia johnstoni. Next base: position 69,736,634 of record CM044312.1, on the reverse strand, counting down.
CTTCCTGTCACTGGTGGAACCAGAAGAACTGACTTGTGGTAGTCTCTCTGAAGGCAAAAGTCAAATCTCCAAATACCACTGTTTTTTTTTTTTTTTAATATTACAGATTGTAAGACCTTAGAAAATAGAGATTCTTCTTTGTTTCATAGCTCCTCATTAGCAGCTCATTTTCTTCCGTGAATACTTAGAAATAAGAATTGAGTGACATTATTCAGAGTTTGAATGCCATGTGAAGATGAACTCATTTCCCAAGGTGGTAATCTTAGTAGCTTGCTCATATTACATGTAGGATGTGAGTTACTTGCAGCTCTATCAGCCTTCAAGTAGGTATAATGTGTGTCCTCATTTCAGGACCTAGGCTGAAGGAGCATTGCTTTTTGGGATGGCAGGTAAAGATGGCTGGTGGAAACTCACTGTCTATTAAAGCTTCTGCTCAGACATTATGTATATCATATCTGTTCAAATTCCGTTGGCTAAACCTGACATCTGTGGGTGGGGATACATAATCCTCTTGGGGATAATCACCACGATCTACAGTAGTAGGCAAGTGTATTTTCTGTGCTGGGGTGTGATGAGATGATGAAAAGAAAGGAAGTACCATAATTGAGATCCTACTCTTCTGATGAGATAGGAAAAGTGCTTATAAATAATTCGATATCTGTGTGGGAGAGTATAGGATTTATTTTTATTAACGTTGTGAAAGAAAGAGCCAGATTCCAGGTACTATTAAAAAAAAAGAAAAGGGCCAGATTCCAGTGAACTGAGTCTACAGTCAGATCATATGCTGGGTGCTGATGACAGCCACTAAAGTGGAAGTAAGTAAAAGCAATACTGACACTACAATGGCAGTAGGGATGCTTTCCTGGCATTCAGTTCTCTGCTGGCCTCTCTGATTTTAGACTCTCTGTAGATCGTGGCAAACACAGACTTTTATGGACTATGATCACCTGGAGAGCCTCTGCCCCAGCTATGGGGAGCAGCTGCCATTTCTCAATCCCAACAGATATTGCCATATGGGGACATTAAGGACACTGTTGCCACCTTCTATATTTGAAATCTCACTATTTTTCAGTGTTGGCTCAAATTTTAAAAAAACACACTGTGGGCCAAACGAAATATTCCTGTGGGTTAAATCAGTCTTAGTTTGTGACTACTTATCTAGAGGAATGGATTGATTTCATATCCTTCAGATAATCTCCCATGAACACACTTCTCTCAACATATGTATTTGTTCTAGTTGTTTTCCAGGTTGGAGGTATGATTGACTTCCTTTTGCAAGAATAGAGTTGCTTAAATGACATATGTTCCTGAATAAAAGGCCAAAAGGAAGAGAAGGTAATTTCATCCCTTCTCGATTTTTATGCAATGATCAAATTATCAGCAGAATATTAATTTTAGAGCTGGCTTTTTTCCATGGTATACTTGGAACCAACCCAGGAGAGGCCTGACTTATTGCATAGAGGCTGAAAATGATCTGGTAGCAGCACCCAGAAGGTACTTCCTTCTCATTTCTATTCTTGTATTTGTTGTTTCCACCACTGGCATTAGTGCTCAATGTTCTCCTCATACATAGCCAATTCAGAGTTCATAGATGATGGTGACTAGAAGAAGGTTCTACCCCTAATTTTATTAGAACCAAAGAGTAATATTGAAATGTCTGTATTTGGATATGTGGGTGTCCCAGTTGTTTTATAGTGGCTTCCACAGCCAAGCCCTTTGGTTGCATGAATAAGGCTAATTATGAAGAATAAATACTCTATCACAGTGATCTTCACTGGGGTCTTCTCAAGAACAAGTACAAGATTTCCATAACCCCTGGACTGACAAGATTCATATTTCAAGATGACCTCAAATATTCAGCTAATCAAAAGGGATAAAAACTTCAGAAACCACACCCAGAAATATGTCAGATGTGTTTCTTTTCTGATTATAAATCCAGAGAACAATTGAGATTCTTTAAATTTAAGTATAAAGCCCTATGGTTTATAGCATTAAAGGAATTTTTCAGAGTATTAGAAGTGCATAGCATTGTACTGATAGGGTTGTTGTTTAGCTGCTAAATCACATCCAATTCTTTTGCGACCCCGTGACCCCATAGCCCACCCAGCTTTTTGTCCACTGGATTTCTCTGGCAAGAATACTGGAGTAGGCTGCCATTTCCTCCAGGGCATCTTCCCGACCCAGGGATTCAACCTGCATCTCCTGCATTGTAGGTGGATTCTTTACCGCTGAGCCACTTGGGAAGCCCATACTAATAGTGTACATATTTCTATTTGGAGCAGTTTGACATAGTTAGAGGTAACAACTACATATTCTTGCCACTACAGTATGTTAATAGATTATCTCTACATAAACACATATTCGTAGCATTTGCCTCTTGTGATCGAGTATTGTTTAGAAAGAGATAAATTTAAGCTTTCGTTTTATATACTCAAATGCATTAGCTTTAATGACAGTAATGGTTTAAATTAAGAAAAAAAAGTTGTATTAAGTTTGACAATGTAGAGTTATTTATCTGTACTCTTTAAAGAATATTTTAATTTGAATTAGCATATAATAAAATACAGAAGTACTTATAAATGAGAAAGAACAAAAGCTAGTTTATGAATGAGTTTGTGGGAGTGGAAACAATGGGTAGAGATGGTGAATAATTTACCTGAAACATTAAAAATGACTACATGTTAAAACTGAGTAGAAAACTTAACTCAGGATTTCTTGGTAAAAGGGGAAATGTAAGTTGCATAGTCATTCAGTTCAGTTCAGTCGCTCAGTCGTGTCCGACTCTTTGCGACCCCATGAATTGCAGCACGCCAGGCCTCTCCGTCCATCACCAACTCCCGGAGTCTACCCAAACCCATGTCCATCAAGTCGGTGATGCCATCCAACCATCTCATCCTCTGCTGTCCCCTTCTCCTCCCGCCCCCAATCCTACCCAGCATCAGGGTCTTTTCCAATGAGTCAACCCTTCGCATGAGGTGGCCAAAGTATTGGAGTTTCAGCTTCAACATAGACCTTCCAATGAACACCCAGGATTGATCTCTTTTAGGATGGATTGATTGGATCTCCTTGCAGTCCAAGGGACTCTCAAGAGTCTTCTCCAACACCACAGTTCAAAAGCATCAATTCTTCGGCGCTCAGCTTTCTTCACCGTCCAACTCTCACATCCATACATGACCACTGGAAAAACCATAGCCTTGACTAGACGGACCTTTGTTGGCAAAGTAATGTCTCTGCTTTTAAATATGCTATCTAGGTTGGCCATAACCTTCCTTCCAAGGAGTAAGCGTCTTTTAATTTCATGGCTGCAATCACCATCAGCAGTGATTCTGGAGCCCAAAAAAATAAAGTCTGACACTGTTTCCCCATCTATTTCCCATGACGTGATGGGACCAGATGCCATGATCTTAGTTTTCTGAACATTGAGCTTTAAGCCAACTTTTTCACTCTCCTCTTTCACCTTCATCAAGAGGCTCTTTAGTTCTTCACTTTCTGCCGTAAGGGTGGTGTCATCCTCATATCTGAGGTTATTGATATTTCTCCCTGCAATCTTGATTCCAGCTTGTGTTTCTTCCAGCCCAGCATTTCTCATGATATACTCTGCATATAAGTTAAATAAGCAGGGTGACAAAATACAGCCTTGACGTACTCCTTTCCCTATTTGGAACCAGTGTGTTGTTCCATGTCCAGTTCTAACTGTTGCTTCCTGACCTGCATACAGGTTTCTCAAGAGACAGGTCAGATGGTCTGGTATTCCCATCTCTTTCAGAATTTTCCAGTTTATTGTGATCCACACAGTCAAAGGCTTTGGCATAGTCTTACTAACCACTAAATTGAAATGTATCAGTTGCTCAGAAGAAGCAAATATTGCTTAACATTGAACTCAAAGGAAAATTTACCTCACAGATCTTATTATGAAGGACACTGTACAAACAAAAATATCACCAAATTGCAATTTAATGAAAGATGCCACAATATTCTTTTCATGGTCATTTCAACATAGGCTTTTGGCAGAAGTCCAGAGATACAATGTTAAATAGATTTCTATGAAAGCTGAAGAAATGTACATTAATTTTGTAATTTGGGGGTGATGGTAACATGAATGAGGATAGATTAAATAATTGCTTTGCCCTTTAAAGTGTCCATTTAGCAAAAAATGAAAGCAATATTGAGGACAACATATTGTAAAACTCACAGACCTCCTGAGATCTTTTCGTTTTCATTAATTCTAAAAGTATTTATTGATGTCACAATGTATATACTTGTTCTGCATGTGACCTAAAAATGTTCATGAAGATCATATCTTTAGATGATCCTTAAGTATTTATATATGATTTATATATCCACTTGTTCTAAGGATTTTCACCTATGCTGAGGTGAGGATATACAATTAAAAAGAAAAAAAGCAATAAAATAGTTCATGGGTCTAATTTGGACAAAATATTTTAAATTATTAATAAGACAAGTAGTTCAAATAATGAACAAAGGATTTTTAAAAATCCAGAAAAATGTGAGATTCTCATAAATTTTATCTGTCTCTTTGACCTAGTCATTTGTATTTCTGTTAAATAAGTGTTTCAGGTCATGTTCATATGCATCTATTTTGAGCTTTGACTTTGGGAACACAGATAGCTAATGTACGTGCCAGGTGATTTAGATCATAATGAGTGATAAAACATGAAAGAGAAAATGTGGTGACACAAACCCTATATCAAACTCCAAAGCATAAAACCTAATAGTTTTCTCACTTTCTGCCCTTTTTTCCCAAGGGAAATTGTGTGCGACATTAGTTTGAAACGGGTAAGGAACCTTTCCAAAGGTAGCAGAAAGGATGGAATTTACTTTATTAAGGCACTCCTATGAGAGACATTGTGAAGTTTTATGTTGTGTTTCTTTTACAGGTATTATATGTCTTCAGCTCCTGTCCATAGCATCTTGTACACGGGTTAAGTAATTTGACCAAGAAAGTGTACCGAGTGAGGACTGTAATGATGGCAGTAGCACAAGGAAGCGGGTTCCACAGGGGGTTAGGTAACCTGCCCAAAGTCCCACACTGAGGAGAGGGCAGAGCTGGGGTCTGACTCCATAGTACACAAGCAGCAGTATCAGCCTAGAGAGACCATAGAAACAGATACTTTTAAAATGGAAAGAGACTTCATAGATCATCTAGTTAGTTCATTGTCCTTTAGCACATCCATTTTACACACAAGGAAAGAGAGATACAATAGCATCATTTATGGTCTTTCAGATGGAAATAAGGTGTGAAATTATTGACAGTGAAAGTCCCTCAGTCGTGTCCAACTCTTTGTGAACCACAGTCCATGGAATTCTCCAGGCCAGAATACTGGAGTGGATAGCCCATCCTTTCTCCAGCAGGTCTTCCTGACCCAGGAATCGAACCAGGGTCTCCTGCATTGCAGGTGGATTCTTTACCAACTGAGCTATCAGGGAAGCGTGAAATTATTGGATCAATTTAATTCTTTGACTAGTACATAATTTATTGTGGTTGTTCTAGTTATTAAGTCGTGTCCAGCTCTTTTTCAAGCTCCTGGACTGTAGCCCAGCTGGTTCCTCTGTCCATGGGATTTTCCAGGCCAGACTACTGGAGTCCATTTCCCTCTCTAGGGGATCTTCCTGACCTGGGGTTTGAACCTGCGTCTCCTACATTGGCAAGAGGATTCTTTACCACTGAGCCATCAGGGAAGCCACTCATATTTTAATAAGTAAATAAGAGGACAATGTGGTAATAATTATTAACTTTTTTGTGAAGAGAAAGACGTTGGCAGTAAGACAAGCAGAGTGAACTGAATAAATAAAATCTAGGTGCCTGAACTTTCCTGAGGTCCCCACCCAGACCTTCCCCCACTTCTCGCCCTGTTTTCCTGTTAAATGCTTATAAGCTGGTTTAGGACAACATAGGAGTTTAGAGAAATCATAAGAGCATATTTTCATATCTGAAGTTCACCCAAATCATTTAGCCTGTCCTTTACCAATTCCTGGCTTCCCTGGTGGCTCAGTGGTAAAAGAATCTGCCTGTCAGTGCAGAAGATGCAGGAGACACAGGTTTGATTCCTGGGTCAGGAAGATCCCCTGGAGGAGGAAATAGCAACCCATTCCAGTATTCTTGCCTGGGAAATCCAGAGGAGCCTAGTGGGTTACAGTCCATGGAGTCACAAAGAATCGGACACGACTGAGGACATGCACAGCACAGTCACCAATTTCCAATTGGAAGTATTTCTGAAAATTAGGAGAGGTGGCCTATTTAAAAAAATTAGTGGTTCTGAACTCTGAGGTTCTCCGGATAAAATGTTTTTGTAATGTGGTAACCGTCCATTTTTGCTTTGAATAGAAATAACTACTTTACTCATCATATTTAATTTTTTTTTTTTTTTACCAGACTGCAGCAGGTTTAATAGTGGCCCCAAAGGTATGCCCAAGTTGTAACCCCCAGAACCTACAAAGAGGACCTTACTTGGAAAAACAATCTTTGTAAATGTGATTGTGCATTTTGAGATGAGATCAGTCTGGATTAAGGTGGGCCCTTGTTTGTGCTCAGCTGCTCAGTTGTGTCGACTCTTTGCGACCCCATGGGCGGTAGCCTGCCAGGCTCCTCTGTCCATAGGCTTTTCCAAGCAACAATACTGGAGTGGGTTGCCATTTCCTACTCCAACATTTAATTTTTTAAAAAAACAACTACTCCTTTGCCTCTTATTCAGAGCAATGCTTGTCCTCCCTCAGTGTGTCTAGTCATGTCCAGTTAGGGGTATGTGGTCCACAGAGGTTTTACCCGTGAGAGAACTTGGAGACTGCAAGCTCTCTCTCCCTGAGTAGCTGGTTCCACTGTTTATTCATTCTTATAATTAGGGTGTTCATCTTTACATCTACTATGCACGACTACTGCATTTTCTCTGGCTCTGCTTGCTATGCTGACTGGGACAAGCTGGACAGAAATTCCCTTCCCGAGGAAGCTTCCCACATGCAGGCAGATGATGCTCAGTGCAGTGGTTGTTGCCGTGTGAGATGCAAAACAAATTGTAATGTGTCCATCATATCCTTTAAGTCACAATAATCCTACTCTAATGCTCAGGTCAACCTAGTCACCCTGGTAAATCTGAGTACCCCTAAATTATTGTATCTTCTCCTTCCTTTCCCCTGTCAAGACTGCTACTTGTTAGATATTGAGTACAACAAAATAATTATCTGATTAAATGTTTTTCATTTGGTAAGATTGAAGGAAAAGACTGTTTTCTTCAGCAGCCATTTGCTTTTTAAAGTACACACCTATTGATTAAGGAATAAAATGCTTATTACTAGTAATTATTAGAACTTGAAGCTAATGTTACTTCCTTTCAGGCTTGTGCAAAGTTTAGAAATAATAATGAAGTGTTTAGCAAGTTGTATTCATCCCCCAAAGTAATACCGATTATTATTAGATCCTGTAGTCCAAACAGTTTTTTGGTTCTATAAATAATATTTCCATGCCCTTATCTGAAAAGTTTTCTGCTTTCAGTTCAGTTCAGTCGCTCAGTCGTGTCCGACTCTTTGCGACCCCATGAATTGCAGCATGCCAGGCCTCTCTGTCCATCACCAACTCCCGGAGTCTACCCAAACCCATGTCCATCGAGTCGGTGATGCCATCTAACCATCTCATCCTCTGTCGTCCCCTTTTCCTCCTGCCCCCAATCCTACCCAGCATCAAGGTCTTTTCCAATGAGTCAACCCTTCGCATGAGGTGGCCAAAGTATTGGAGTTTCAGCTTCAATATCAGACCTTCCAATGAACACCCAGGATTGATCTCTTTTAGGATGGATTGATTGGATCTCCTTGCAGTCCAAGGGACTCTCAAGAGTCTTCTCCAACACCACAGTTCAAAAGCATCAATTCTTCGGCGCTCAGCTTTCTTCACCGTCCAACTCTCACATCCATACATGACCACTGGAAAAACCATAGCCTTGACTAGACGGACTTTTGTTGGCAAAGTAATGTCTCTGCTTTTAAATATGCTATCTAGGTTGGCCATAACCTTCCTTCCAAGGAGTAAGCGTCTTTTGATTTCATGGCTGCAGTCACCATCAGCAGTGATTCTGGAGCCCAAAAAAATAAAGTCTGACACTGTTTCCACTGTTTCCCCATCTATTTCCCATGACGTGATGGGACCAGATGCCATGATCTTAGTTTTCTGAACGTTGAGCTTTAAGCCAACTTTTTCACTCTCCTCTTTCACCTTCATCAAGAGGCTCTTTAGTTCTTCACTTTCTGCCGTAAGGGTGGTGTCATCCGCATATCTGAGGTTATTGATATTTCTCCCTGCAATCTTGATTCCAGCTTGTGTTTCTTCCAGCCCAGCATTTCTCATGATGTACTCTGCATATAAGTTAAATAAGCAGGGTGACAATATACAGCCTTGACGTACTCCTTTTCCTATTTGGAACCAGTGTGTTGTTCCATGTCCAGTTCTAACTGTTGCTTCCTGACCTACATACAGGTTTCTCAAGAGACAGGTCAGAAGGTCTGGTATTCCCACCTCTTTCAGAATTTTCCACAGTTTATTGTGATCCACACAGTCAAAGGCTTTGGCATAGTCAATAAAGCAGAAATAGATGTTTTTCTGGAACTCTCTTGCTTTTTCCATGATCCAGCGGATATTGGCAATTTGATCTCTGGTTCCTCTGCCTTTTCTAAAACCAGCTTGAACATCTGGAAGTTCACGGGGTCACGTATTGCTGAAGCCTGGCTTGGAGAATTTTGAGCATTACTTTACTAGCATGTGAGATGAGTGCAATTGTGCGGTAGTTTGAGCATTCTTTGGCATTGCCTTTCTTTGGGATTGGAATGAAAAGTGACCTTTTCCAGTCCTGTGGCCACTGCTGAGTTTTCCAAATTTGCTGGCATATTGAGTGCAGCACTTTCACAGCATCACCTTTGATGATTTGAAATAGCTCAACTGGAATTCCATCACCTCCACTAGCTTTGTTCGTAGTGATGCTTTCTAAGGCCCACTTGACTTCACTTTCCAGGATGTCTGACTCTAGGTGAGTGATCACACCATCGTGATTATCTGGGTCGTGAAGATCTTTTTTGTACAGTTCTGTGTATTCTCGCCACCTCTTCTTAATATCTTCTGCTTCTGTTAGGTTCATACCATTTCTGTCCTTTATCGAGCCTATCTTTGCATGAAATGTTCCTTTGGTATCTCTAATTTTCTTGAAGAGATCTCTAGTCTTTCCCAATCTGTTGTTTTCCTCTATTTCTTTGCACTGATCACTGAGGAAGGCTTTCTTATCTCTCCTTGCTATTCTTTGGAACTCTGCATTCAGATGGGAATATCTTTCCTTTTCTCCTTTGCTTTTCACTTCTCTTCTCTTCCCAGCTATCTGTAAGGCCTCCTCAGACAGCCATTTTGCTTTTTTGCATTTCTTTTCCATGGGGATTGTCTTAATCCCTGTCTCCTGTACAATGTCACGAACCTCTGTCCATAGTTCATCAGACACTCTGTCTATCAGGTGTAGTCCCTTAAATCTATTTGTCACTTCCACTGTATACTCATAAGGGATTTGATCTAGGTCATACCTGAATGGACTAGTGGTTTTCCCTACTTTCTTCAGTTTAAGTCTGAATTTGGCAATAAGCAGTTCATGATCTGAGCCACAGTCTGCTCCCGGTCTTGTTTTTGCTGACTGTATAGAGCTTCTCCATCTTTGGCTGCAAAGAATATAATCAATCCGATTTCGGTGTTGACCATCTGGTGATGTCCACGTGTAGAGTCTTCTCTTGTGTTGTTGGAATTTTTAATACAGTCCATTTTAACAGTTCTGAAATAGACAGTAGGTTAATAAGCTCATTTTCTTAAATTTGTCTTTATAGGTCTCATTATATGTCCTTTAAAGCTTTAAGTTGCCTTTCCCTGGAATCTCAGTAATTTGTAATATGTCTATAAGCATTTATTTTTCCCATATTCCTACAAGATACATAATTTAAAAAAATGTAAACAGCCAAGACAGAAACATTACTGTAACTTAGAATTAACCCATCCTGGGAACAGAGGAAAGGTAGCTTCGTGGTTAATATATTTTGTAGTATTGCTCATACATAACAATGTTAGACAGTTTCAAATGTGTTACTTTCTTGAATCATATTTACAATGAAAATCACCCTAATCCTCTATTCTTTTCTGTTCTCTCCTCGTATACTTGTATAAACCCTATCCTGTGCCACTTTATACTTGAACAGATTGTTTTTCTTTCCTAAAGTAATTACACTACTGTGTTGTTCAGTCACTAAGTTGTGCCTGATTCTTTGCGACTGCATGGACTGCAGCACACCAGGCTTCCCTGTCGTTCACTATCTGCTAGAGTTTGCTCAAACTCATGTCCATTGATTCGGTAATGCCATCCAACCATCTCACCCTCTGCTGCTCTCTTCTCCTGCCCTCGATCTTTCCCAGCATCAGGGTCTTTTCCAGTGAGTTGGCTGCTTGCATCAGGTGGCCAAAGTTTTGGAGCTTCACCTTCAGCATCAGTCCTTCCAATGAATATTCAGGGTTGATTTCCTTCAGATTGACTGGTTTAATCTCCTTGCAGTCCAAGGGTCTCTCAAGAGGTCCTGGAGGCCTCAAAAGCATCAATTCTTCAGTGCTCAGCCTTCTTTATGGGCCAACTCTCACATCTGTACATGACTCCTGGAAAAATCATAGCTTTGACAATATGGACCTTTGTCAGCAAAGTAATGTCTCTGCTTTTTAATATGCTATCTAGATTTGTCATAGCTTTCCTTCCAAGGAGCAAGTGTCTTTTAATTTTGTGGCTGCAGTCACCATCTGCAGTGATTCTGGAGCCCAAGAAAATGAAATCTGTCACTGTTTCTACTTTTTCCCCATCTATTTGCCAGTAAGTGATGGGAACGGATGCCATGCTGTTAGTTTTTTTTTTTTTTTTTCCAAAATACATCATTTTATTGCTTATATTATTTAAAAGACAGTTCTTCACACAATGCCTAGCCATCATGTAGCTAGTAATCAGAAAATGTTTGCTGAGGAAAATGTAACCAGGATGATCTCTATGTCTGCCTTTATTCTTTAGTTTGACTTAAAAACAGCTTTTCCAGTTTACCAGTTAATAATCCCTGAGGTTTTTTCTATACTTATATACATGAATCTGTGCATGTATGGTATATATATATATGTGTGTGCATAAGTAAAATCTCAAGAACTTGCCATTTAAAAGTTGTAAGCCACTTCTAAGTCTCTCAGTAATGATAATCTTTAACCTTGGACAGATCTTCATTCTTAGCTGAATCTTATCAGTGGACTATTTTAATCATGTTTTAGAAGTAGAAGGTAAAATTAGAGCTTCTAGGCTTCCAGGTATGCAGAATTAAAGGATCCCAGGAAAAAAAAAAAAAGTGTTTGAATTCACATTAGGAGATTGAGAGCTCTCATGTATGAAAGATATTGAAATTTATTCCCTATCTTTTAGCATTCAATATAAACAGAGTACCACAGCACTGATGAGGTCCCAGATGAGGCCAGCTGTCTATAAAGTTTACTAAAAGTTCTGAAGAAGGCATTCAAACTGACAAAAGAGATGGTCAAAGATTGGTGAACTTGGCTCAATGCCAGAACCTCAGTTGTATGAGGGAGATTAGGTTTTGGCATATTAACTGGATAGAAATAGAACCCCTTTTCTTTCTTCAGTCACCCAACCATTCTAGGTTGGGTAGACTTTAAGGAGGGTGGTCATATAATGCATCATTCAAACCCAAATTTTTTTTTTTTTATTTTAGTTGGGGGCTAATTACTTTACAATATTGTAGTGGTTTTTGCCATACATTGACATGAATCAGCCATGAGTTTACATGTGTTCCCCATCCTGAACCCTCCTCCCACCTCCCTCCCCATCCCATCCCTCTGGATCATCCCATTGCCCCAGCCCTGAGCATTTGTCTCATGCATTGAACCTGGAATGGTGTTCTGTTTCACATATGATAATATACATCTTTCAGTGCTGTTCTCCCAGAATGTCCCACCCTCACCTTCTCCCTCAGAGTCCATAAGACTGTTCTATGCATCTGTGTCTCTTATTCTGTCTCGCATATAGGGTTATTGTTACCATCTTTCAAATTCCATATATATGCATTAGTGTACCATATTGGTGTTTTTCTTTCCAGCTTACTTCACTCTGTATAATGGGCTCCAGTTTCATCCATCTCGGTAGAACTGATTCAAATGGATTCTTTTTAATAGCTAAGTAATATTCCATTGTGTATATGTACCACAGCTTCCTTATCCATTCGTCTGCTGATGGACATCTAGGTTGCTTCCATGTCCTGGCTATTGTAAACAGTGCTGTGATGAAAGAAAATGAAATCTGTCACTGTTTCTACTTTTTCCCCATCTATTTGCCAGTAAGTGATGGGAACAGATGCCGTGCTGTTAGTTTTTTAAATGTTGAGTTTTAAGCTAGCTTTTTCACTCTCCTCTTTCACCCTCATGAGGAGGCTCTCTTAGTTCCTATTCACATTCTGCCATTAGAGTGGTATCATCTGCCTATCTGAGCTTATTGATATTTCTCCCGGCAATCTTGATTCCAGCTTGTGAGTCATCCAGCCTGGCTTTTCACAAGATGCACTCTTCAAATAAGTAAAACAAGCAGGGTGACAATATACAGCCTTGACATCCTTTTTTTCCAATTTTGAATCAGTCCATTGTTCACATCTGGTTCTAACTATTGCTTCTTGATCTTCATACCCGTTTCTCAGGAGACAGGTAAGGTGATCTGGTATTCCCATCTCTTTGAAGAATTTTCCAAACTCTGTTGTGATACACATAGTCAAAGACTTTAGTGTTGTCAGTGAACCAGAGATAGATGTTTTTATGGAAATCTCTTCCTTTTCTATGATCCAACAGATGTTAGCAATCTGTCCTCTGGTACCCCTGCCTTTTTTAAACTCAGCTGGATGTTCTCGGTTCACATACTCCTGACGCCTAGCTTGAAAGATTTTGAGCATCACCTTGCTAGCATGTGAAATGAGCTCACTTATATGGTAGTTTGAACATTCTTTGGCATTACCTTTCTTTCGGGTTGGGATGACAACTGACCTTTTCTAGTCCTGTGGCGACTGCTGAATTTTCCAGATTTGCTGGCACATTGAGTGTAGCACTTTAACAGCACCATCTTTTAGGATTTGAAATTGCTCAGCTGGAATTCTATCACCTCTACTAGGTTTGTCCTTCAATAATGTTTCCTGAGGCCCACTTGACTACACAGTCCAGAATGTCTGGCTATAGGTGAATGACCACACCATCGTGGTTATCCGGGTCATTAAGACGTTTTTGGTATAGTTCTTTGTGTATTCTTGCCACCTCTTCTTAATCTCTTCTGCTTCTTTTAGGTCCTGGCCGTTTCTGTGCTTTATTGTGCTCATCTTTGCATGAAATGCTCCTTTGGTATCTCCAGTTTTCTTGAGAAGATCTCTAGTCTTTCTCATCCTATTATTTTCCTCTATCTCTTTGCATTGTTCACTAAGAAAGCTTTCTTATCTCTCCTTGCTATTCTCTGGATCTCTGCATTCACTTAGGTATGTCTTTCCCTTTCTCCTTTGCCTTTCTGTTCTTTTCTCAGCTATTTGTAAGGCTTCCTCAGAGAGGCACTTTGCCTTCTTGCATTTCTTCTTCTTTGGGATGGTTTTGGTCATCGTCTCCTGTACAGTGTTATGAACCTCCATCCATAGTTCTTCAGGCACTCTGCCTACTAGATCCAATCACTTAAATCTATTTGTCACCTCTACTGTATAATCATTAAGGGATTTGATTTAGGTGATACCTGAATGGTCTAGTGGTCTTCCATACTTTCTTCAGTTTAAGCCAGAATTTTGCGATAAGAAGTTCATGATCTGAGCCACCATCAGCTCCAGGTGTTGTTTTTGCTGACTGTGTAGAGTTTCTCCATCTTTGGCTGCAAAGAACATAATCAGTCTGATTTTGGTATTGACCAGACGGTGATGTCCATGTGTAGAATTGTCATCTCTTGTGTTGTTGGAAGAGGGTGTTTACTGTGACCAGTGTGTTCTCTTGGCAAAACTCTGTTAGCTTTTGCTATGCCAAACTTTTGCTAAGGCCAAACTTGCCTGTTACTCCAGGTATCTCTTGACTTCCTCCTTTTGCATTCCAATCCCGTATGATAAAAAGAATATATTTTTTTGGTATTAGTTCTAGAAGATCTTATAGGTCTTCATAGAATCATTCAACTTCAGCTTCTTTGGTGTTAATTGTTGGGGCATAGATTTGGATTACTGTGATGTTGAATGATTTGTCTTGGAAATAAACTGAGATCATTTTGTCATTTTTTGAGATTTTACCCAACTACTGCATTTTGGACTCTTTTGTTGACTACGAGGGCTACTCTGTTTCTTCTAAGGTATTCTTGCCCACAGTCATAGTTATAATGGTCATCTGAATTTAATTCACTCATTTCTGTCCATTTTAGTTCACTGATTCCTAAAATGTCAATGTTCACTCATGCCATCTCCTGCTTGACCACATCCAATTTCTCTCAGATTCATGGACCTAACATTCCATGTTCCTATGCAATGTTGTTCTTTACAGCATCAGACTTTACTTTCATCACCACACACATCCACAACTGAGCATCATTTCCTCTTTGGCCTAGCCTCTTCATTCTTTCTGGAGCTATTTCTCCATTCTTCCCCAGCAGCATATTGGACACCTACTGACCTAGGAGTCACTTCTTTCAGTGTCATGTCTTTTTTGCTTTTTCATACTGTTCATGGGGTTCTCAAAGCAAGAATACGGAAGTGGTTTGCCATTCCCTTCTCCAGTAGACCATGTTTTGTCAGACCTGCCTGACAGGTGGAATTCTCCACTACAACCTGTCCATCTTGGGTGGCCCTGCACAACATAGCTCATAGCTTCATTGAGTTACACAAGGCTATTATCCATGTGATCATTTTGGTTAGCTTTCTGCAAGTGTGGTTTTTGTTCTGGATGCTGTGGGGTTGTGCTTCTTGCTTCTTCTGTCTGCCCTCTGATGAATGAGGATAAGAGGCTTGTGCATGCTTTCTAATGGGAAGGACTGGCTGTGGGGAAAACTGGGTCTTGCTCTGGTGGGCAGAGCCATGCTCAGTAAATCTTTAATCCAGTTGTCTGCTGATGGGTGGAGCTGTGCTCTCTGTTAGTCGTTTGACCTGAGACAACCCAGTCCTAGAGTCTGCAGGCTCTGTGGTACGGTAATGGTGACCTCCAAGAAGACTTATGCCAATACGCACCTCCCGGGACTACTGCTGCCTGTACCCCTGTCTACACGGCAGGCCACTGCTGACCCACGCCTCCTCAGGAGACCCTCAAACAGACAGGCAGGTCTGGCTCAGTCTCTTGTGAGCTCACATTAGTGGTATCCCCCTAAGCATCTCCTGTTCTTATTCATCCATTTTTCTGTCTTGTTAGAAATTTTAGTTTTAATGCAAATTTCCTTGGTGGCAGCCACCTCTTTCAGTTTGAAATTACTCTTAGCCATCATCATTAAAATTACTAATGAAAATGGTTATGGCAGAGGGTTTAGGATGGATCCCTTGAGATGATCTTCAGTGCCCAAGTCCCTGTTAGCTGTGATAATATAATGGAAATAAGGAAACACTGAAAAGATGAAGATAAAAATTTGTTTTGAAAAGGGAAAGAGGCCATAATGTCAGAGAAATCTAGAGAGTCAAATATACACAAAGAAAGATACAGATCAATAATATGACTAAATGGGAAGATGTGGGAACAGGGAGAAAGTATGTGATCAAGAGAGAGACATATGGCAAATAAAAGTTCAGTAAGTAGATAAAAGTTCAATATATACAGCAAGACTTACTAAAAACTGGCACACCAGATTTCCATTATTCTCAATGCTTGTTTTAAGATATACTTCTAAGATAATTTTTAAAATTTACCATTGGCATTTAAAATTCTCTTCAAAAGTTAATCTACTTTTTTATATGGAGAAAAATCAATATTTATATTTGATTTTGGCTAACATATAGAAACTTAGATTTTTCATTTAGTAGAACTGTAGTATGAAATGCAAGAGTAAGCAGGGCTTTGAGATCCAGGTAGATTTGAATTCAAATCTTGTTTTTTCCATTTGCTACTTGTTAATTCCAAAAGAACCACTGAATTCTCTTGCATCATAGGCAGAATGGAGCCAAAATTAAAAATGTTCAGGTCTATAATAAAGTTTAGAAATTACACATGCTGAAGTGTTTTTCAGATAGTGTACATAAAATATATCAAAGCTATTAAGTCATGTAGTCCCATTAGTCATTGATATAATAAGTAATATTTCTTGTTTGGATTACTCGCATTTCATTTAACAAGTCTTGTATATTTTCTCATTTTTGTGTGCTTGGTATTGTGTCATTAAATGTGAAATTTAAATATTCAAAACCAATCTATACAAAATAACTCTAAAATTTAATATAATTATTTCCTATTTGCAACCAGAATTCATACTGTTTTGCTAATGGGTATCACCTTAACCAAGTAATCAAGTTAAAATCACTAATGAGAAAAACTTCTCATTGTGTGTCCCTAATGCAATGCACCGAAGACACAGCATCACTTACTACGCATTCTTGCCAGTGATACATGCTTTGATCTCATAATGAGGAAACTTCAAAGAAATCCAAATTGGAGGATATTCTGTAAAAACAAATGGACTGTATTTTTTAAAAACATTTAAGAGGAAGGCTGAGCAACTTTCCAGATTAATGGAGATCGAAAGCTATAACAACTAAGTGCAGTGAGTAATCCTTGATTGGTTTCTGAATTAGAAGAAAGGTTGCCATAAAGATCATTATTGGTGAAGTTTGACTATGGGCAGTATATTAGATAATAATATAATATTGTATTAATCTTGAAATCCCTGATCATGTAAAATAATAACTATAAATACATACATAGATAGATAGGCAGAGAAAGAGAGAAAGCAAATGCTAAAGCAAGTGTGACAGACTGGTAAAGCTGGTGAAACTGGATGAAGAATATCAGGAATTGTATGTCCTATTTTTGCAGTTCTTTTGTAAGTTTTGTAAATTATTTAATACGAAAAAGTTCAAAAATTACGTATCTTGTTTTATAGAAAGTAATTGATTTCTTGATGCAACTAGTTAACTTTTTTAATAAAATTTATTTAGAAAAGGCTTACAAGTCCAAATCACAGGTATAAGTCTGCCCTTAGCAACCTATCAACTTGTCATAATTGATGTATTATTCTCATGAATGTACTTAAAAGAAGTAATGAGAGTGATGAATTCTCTCTCATCCTTTTTAATTTGTCTAGGCTAGCATAATGCCATAGATAGACCTGCAAGTAGAAGTTTGCATTATTAATGTGAACCAAATCGATGATTAAGTAGGAAGCGACAGTTACAATAAACAGTTTTGAAGTTTAATTTTTTTTTATATTTTTACCTTTTTACACATGAATATGTAAAAGTTGGACCTAGTAAAAAAAGAAACTTCTTTTGGGAAAAATAAATCTCAACCTAGCCACTGATTTTCAGTGAAGACCATTAATATATATGTTTTAAAGAATCATTTTAAATATTTTGGATTTGTTTTCTTTGAGAATCTAAGAAGATATCTCTTATATAACTTTCTCTGAAATCTGGAAACAAATTAAATCTTACTTTTTAGTATTTGGTATTTCAAAAGGTAAAAGAGAGTCTTGAATGTTTCAATGTTTCCTCATCTATTAGGAATGAGAAATTCTTTGTATGTGACAGTCAAAATATGCAGTTTTCAAACAACACAAAAATGGTACTGTTATTTGGATTAGCATCATTTCTGTATTCTCAACTTTGTGTGCATGCATTCATTTTAGGTTGTAATTTTAGATTCTATTTTTGTTTAAAAAAGATTTTCGTTATAAAACTAGCAAAAAGCAAGTGCCAGTTTATTTCATATATTCTCCAGTTGAGAGTGGCCACAGGATCCAAGAGGCCATATGTCATGAGGTCAGTGTTGTGGGGGCTGAGGGGCTTTTGTAAGCCCCTGGTTGGTCTGGCTGGATTTCCAGGGTGAGTTAGAACAGTCTTTTATATCATGGGATACCTTTCCCAGGTTGTGCAATGTAACCTTTAAAACCAAGCAAACCTGTTGCTCAACTACTTCAGTCCTGTTTCTTATGTATCCAAATCAGGTTATTTCCATACAAACATGGTTCATTCAATAGGATATTTATACCACCTGAAAATAAGGACTGTAAAAATTTCTATGGACTTCTTGAATTTTTTTTTTAAATTAATTTGAAAATATGCTGTAAGCCAACTGGGGTTTGGAACACACTCTGAAAAGCAGGCTTTATTGTCTGGATAAAATTCAGGTTCAACCAAGAAGAGGTGATATCAGATGTAATTGTTGTTTATGGATGGCTCTCCCCCTCCTTTCTAACCACCTGGGCTACCACTGGGCTATGCTTTATTGCTCATCCTAGGACTATGCCACAGGTGTGGCAGGTGTGGCACTGCCGCTGCATAATACTGGAAGAGTCACTTCCCACCAAGACCTAAGACCAGGTCACTGGAGTAGGAATGGACATGCATGTTCTTGTTCTGGGGCAGAAGGTGGGAGGGAAAGTGAGAAGAGTATATGAATTGTCCTGACAAGAGAGCATACTTAATAGTTTTAATCATTACAAATTTCTTTAGTTTTTACACAGTGACTTTAAGAGTCAGTCATCTATTCCCTTTGAAGTAGATGATTCATTTCTTACACTTTGTGTTCTGCCTTCCAAATTTATTTCGAGAAAAATGTACATCAACCAAGTTTGAACTCAGTTTTAACTGGTACTTAATTTGTTCATTCCTCAAGTATCAATCCCTCAAATAAAAAGAAAACAATGTGATCCCAAGAAATGAATTTGAAAATTTTATTTTTAAAAAGAGGAAAAGAAATTGCTAACATTTCTTTGGGTGGTTCTATGCTGTAACTTTTCACTGTCAACATCTGAAACTTCCAGAGTTTCTGTTACAAAAGCGGCTCTTGCATAAGGCTCTCTTCTTCACTTTATTCTATAGTATTTCAAGCCCACAGTTACTTCGCTGCATTATGAGGATATTTCAAGGTCTACCCCATGTAAAAATACACGTATTATTAATTTTATCCAGGTATTCAACAAATGATTACTGAAGGCCTGTTGTTGTTCAGTTGCTCAATCGTGTCCAACTCTTTGCGATCCCATGGACTGCAACACACCAGGCTTCCCTGTCCTTCACCATCTCCCAAAGCTTGCTCAAACTCACGTCCATTGAGTCGGTGAGTCCATCCAGCCATCACTGTCTGTGAGCCAAAGATGCAAAAATGAAGCCCGCAGCCTAATAGGAGAAATGTATACACAATAATTATAGTCACAGAAATGTTAGAAAAAACACCTACAAAGTGAAACCGGGACCAGACAATGGATAAGCTAGTTGTGCCAAAGAGATTCAAGAAATGTGGTAATATTTTTATCAAGGTCTTAAAGGATGACTAGAGATTCGACCAGTGGGTCCACCCAGTGGGAGTAGGCATTCCAATCACAGGGAACATTGTTTGCAAAAGCACAGAGGCCTGAAATGCAAAATAAATCCTGAAAGTGGCCTGGAATCACTGGAATTTAGGGTACAAAAATTAAGAATAACTTCCTTTCACTAATTGGCTGGCTCTCTCTCAGCTGCCTCTCACATTATCCTCTTGATTTCTCTCTGGCTTCTGCTCCCAATACAACAGGGCTCTTATTAGCACTCAGCATCTCTGGTCATTGAGGGTAATTTCTGAGCTAGTTTATGAGCATCAGACTCCTTTCATGAAAGGGACACACCTTGTGCCTCTGCGTATATTACTCTCTTTAACAAACCAGTCCTGCCCAGTCTAATTATTCCCCCTATTTGTTGGGGTTTATTCCCGAAGACTTTTGACTGTTTTCAAGTCAAGTCTACCCTTGAAGAGTAAAGATTTGTCATCATTTGGGATAATTAACTAAGGAATACAATGCAAATCCTGGAAATAATCCTGAGAAGTATTCCAAAATGCTTCTAAAAAGTATTTAGAAATGCTAGCATCTTTATAGCCTTTTAAGATGGTTCTTTGGAGAGAGATACATCCAGAAATAATAAGGTAAAACTGTGGAATTCAGTGGTGGGAGGGAGGGTAGTGTGGAGAATTTAGATGAAATAATACTAGTGAATAGACATTTGAGGTTCATTGTAATAATCTATTTTTATATATGTTTGAAACTTTTAATAATAAAAAGTTTAAAAAGTCACCTTACATTATAGTCATACTTGATCTGTTTTATAGGTTGGCAAGCAATAATCATGTTCATAAACATCAAGATATATGGTACACTTTAATGTCATCAGTTCATTACTTCCCCCACCCAAGTTGAGAGAATCTAAGTTCTCTGTAAGGACCTCAGGTACCTTTCACTATAAATTTTTTTAATATCTATTCATATATAGATAAATAATCTTTTATTAATTTCAAAGAAACTAAGTATGTACTGTAAATCTAGTAGATTGTCCAATCGTGAAATCATGTCCCACTCTGTAACCATGTACACTAAAAATTCTACCTTTTACCTCAAAGAGTGCATTACTTCTTATTTTAGCTTGTCATTTTTTAAAATTTTACAGTACAACTGCACTATGAACACTAATGAAAATATTGTCAAATGTAAAAGTAGAGTTATTTTCCCCTCTGTTATATCAAGTTATATTGATTTATTTGCCCCCTTTATAATGCCCTCCTCACCTATTAAAAAAAAAAAAACAACTTTTTTTGAGAACTGGAGGCATTCTTAGAGAATACAAATCATGTTCAAATCAGACTCTATTTCAAATTTCCTAGCCTGTAAAGTAGCTTATAGATGTCTTCAGCCCATTTCCAGAATATAAAATGTTTTGTTACAGGAATGGTAAAGTGACTCAGTGGGTCCTGTTCTTCCCTGGGAGAACCCACAGACTCCAGAGCACAGGGCAAGCTGGCCAGTCCAGCTCACTTTTCAACCCAGAGAGCCTGTGGAGGTCAACGATGACCACAAGCAAGGTTGTGCTCTTCCTGTTCAAGTCAATCCTGAACTCACAGTATGTGTGTTTTGTCATGGTTCTCCTTGCTCCAAATCCAGCTAAATTAACACACCCCTGGTTCTTAACTTTTTCATTTTATAAATCACCTCTCAAATTTACACATTTTGTAGGACACTTTGTCTTTAGGTGATGGTTTCCTGAAGTGTCTCACACCTAAATCACTCAGAGTGCTGCCCCCACTACAGACATTCTGGATCAGAAGCTCTGGAGTTGGGGCCTGGGAATGGGACTCCAGTGCGCATTAGTGACTGACAGCTAAATCTTTGGAGGAAGTTTTCATTTGGTTATGGAATGGCAGGACCAAGAGCAATAAACCGCCTCTCTGTTCCTGCCCACCCCCCATCTTGAGAAGTGTATTTCCTCAAGTTGTAAAATGCACTGTCGATTTAACAACACCTTTTCATGCAAAAAAAAAAAAAAAACCTTTTTGGTAAAATTTTAGAAATAATTGCAAAAATATCCATCAGTTCTAGAAATGGTGACATTACACCTGTATTTACCAGTTGTCAAGTAACTTAATAGTGAGCTCTTTTAAAATACATGTTTAAGTGATTAAGAATCACTTAAATTTGAAATTTTTATTTTCAAATTGTGAGTATTTTATGCCAATGAGAAGATACTACTGAGGCAAGTTGTGCTGTTTTGCAGTAGCAGTCTTCAAACTGTACCCATGCCTAAACTATGATATAAATACTTTGCAAGAAATATGAAGGCCAGAAAAAAAGAGTTTTAGGAGAATTAGGATTCTGTATATTTAGTTTCTGTTTGCACTCCTTAACAGTGAAAAAGAAATTTCTGGAGAGAGGACCAAGATGACAACCTAAGAGGCTCCTGAGCTACCCTCCTCCCATGGATGCACTAAAAGTTGCACATGGAGCAGATACCCCTGAAAGATCCAGAAACTAGCCAAGCAACTCCTACATGCTGGATAAGTAAGAAAATACCCACATAAAAACAGGCAGGAGAGAATGAGACATTCTCTCACCATAAATCTTACTCCTGGCACGGAGCCATACAGTAAGGACTAAACCCGCAACTCCTAGTTTTCCCTTCAGTGAAAGGCTTGCACCCTACATGAAGCACCCCAAGTTTTAGAACTCCCATTTAACTAGTCCCCCAAACACCTAGCTCTGAAAGTTGATAGGACTTACATTCACAAGGCCATAGCAAACAAAAATAATATTGTTAATAAATTGTGTTGGAAAATTGGATGCTTATCTAACATCCCACACAAGAATGAATTCAAAGTGGATTAAAGACTTGAATATAATGATTCCATAAAATTCCTCGAAGAAATCATAAGGGGGTAAGCTTTTTGACACCTGGGCTTCCCCAGTGATTCACCAGGTAGAGAACCCGCCTAGAAGGCAGGAGACACAGGAGACACGGGTTCAATCCTTGGGTCGTGAAGATCCTCTGGAGGAGGAAATGGCAACCTACTCCAGTATTCTCGCCTGAAAAAAATCCCATGGGCAGAGAAGACCGGTGGGCTACAGTCCACAGGGTCGCAAAGTCAGACACAACTGAGTGACTAAGCATGCATGCAAGCTCTTTGATGTTGGTCTTGACAGTGATTTTTTTTTTGGATTTGATACCAAAAGTAAAGTTAACAAAAGCAAAAATAAAGAAATGAGGTGACAGCAAACTAAAAATAAAAAGCTGCACAGCACAGGAAATCATCAATAAGATGAAAAGGAAATCTGTGGAGTGGAAGAAAATATTTGCACACTACATATTCATAAGGGGTTACAATGCAGAATATACAAGGAACTCGTAGAGCCCAGTAGTAAAAAAGGAAATGACCCAATTAAAAAACAGGCAAAGTATCTGAATAGACATTTTTCCAAGGAAGACATACAAATGGCCAGCAGGTACATGAAAAGGTGCTCAGCAGGTAAATGCAGATCAAAATCATAAGGTATCACCTCACACCTTCTAGAATGCTGCTGCTGCTAAGTCACTTCAGTCGTGTCCGACTCTGTGCGACCCCATAGATGGCAGCCCACCAGGCTCCACCATCCCTGGGATTCTCCAGGCAAGAACACTGGAGTGGGTTGCCATTTCCTTCTCCAATGCATGAAAGTGAAAAGTGAAAGTGAAGTCGCTCAGTCGTGTCCGACTCTTAGCGACCTCATGGACTGCAGCCTACCACCCATGCTCCTCTGTCCATGGGATTTTCCAGGCAAGAGTACTGGAGTGGGGTGCCATTGCCTTCTCCACCTTCTAGAATGGCATCCTCTAAAAGACAAGAGGTAGCAAGTATTGGCAAGGCTGTGGAGAAAAGGAAACCCTTGTGTCCTGTGGGTGGAAATGTAAATTGGTTCAGCCAGTATGGAAAACAGTATGGAGATTCCTTGAAAAATAGAACTGCAGGATGATCCAGCAATCCCACTTCTGGGTATATATCTGAAGGAAGCTAATCACTATCTCAAAGAGACAGCTGTACTCTTCTCTTCATAGCAGCAATATTCAGAGTAGCCAAGATGTAAAGACAACCTAAGTGCCTATCCTCATATGAATGGATAAAGAAAATGTGGTTTTATATATACACATACACATATAATGGAATTTTATCCCGCCTTAAAAAGGGAAAGTCATCTTGTTATATGCATTGATAAGGGTAAAGCTAGAGAGCATTATACTAAGTGAAATAACCCAGACAAAGATAAATACTGCATGGTATTACTTATATGTGGAATCTGAAGGAAAAAAGAAGATCAAACACATAAAAACACAGAGTAGAAAAGTAGCTTCCTGTGGCAAGGGTGGGGAGCTGGGTACAGTGAAGGAAATAGGGAGAGGCTGGTAAAGTGTTGTACAAAAAAAGATGAATAACATCTGAGGATCTAAGTATAACATGACTGTGGTTAATAACAGTGTATTTATTTATTGTATGGCTGAATTTGGTAAAAGAGTAGAACTTAAATGCTCTCACCAAAAAAAAAAAGGTAAGTATGCGAGGTGCTTGATATGTTAATTAGCTCAGTGGGACCAATTATTTTACAATGTGTACATATATCAAACCATCACATAGTACATTTCAGATGCTTTATAGTTTTGTCAATTATACATCAAAAAAACTGAAAAAAAAGTTTTTTAGCTGATCTGCCTGAGGATACAACATTTCCCCCTCTTCTTTTACACAATCCTTCTCCATTATCTCATTTTAAAGAGGCAAGGCCTTCTCTTACTCTAATCTTTCCATAGTGTATTACCCTACAGTAGAAAAACCTCTGTAACCCACTGGGATAATATAGAATAGATATTCGTATTGTTGTTGAGAAAGGGAGTCACACTAAAGAATTAATAATACATCCTTTTCCTAGTTTTACTATGTTTTACATATATTTTCCTAGTTTGCTTTTAGTAAAATCAGAGGAAGATGTCAATTATTTGGTGCTAGATTTCCCCTGATTTTTGGCATGTTTCTAACAGAGTGCAAAGAATTGAGGGCATTGCTGCAACAAAACTCCCTTTATTCCCACCTTCTTATTTGCATGAACAAATTTTCTCAACATCTACATTAATAATAAAACGCAAAAAGGTGGGGAGATAATACTGAGATTGAAGCCTATCTCAATTTAGTCATAAGTAATGCATAATTATCTCTAAATTGATACCTGACCTAATTTTAGTAAAAGTTAAATGCTTGACCTAACTTTAACAAAACCATCCAGTCCTCATCCAGCTGATTAAGAGACATACTTAAAATAAAATTTTGTTTTTTCTGTTTAATAATCAAAATTTATAATATATTTATATTATCTTTATGAATAGAATACTAGTAGTAATAGAAATGATAACTCAGTCCAGAATAATTTTTAAACACAGCTGCATGGTCACTGATATAAAAAATGCAGTTTCAACATTTATGCCTTTTGTTGTGATAATTAAGACAATTGACAAAAGACAATAATAAAAATATGTCATATGAGGATCAAAAATTTTAATAGAAGCAGAATGAAAATACAATTCAAGGAGAAAAAGGAAAGATGCAAAATCTCATTATTAAAGAACAGCTTGTTCATGTATTTTTTTAAAAATAGACATTGTGATACTTAGATTCTATTGGTTATATTTTTTACAGTGCTGTATTACTTTTTTAGAGACAATATTTACAAGACACTGGAAGTTACATCCTTTGCAACTATTTTAACTTGGGATGAAAAATTTTATATGTCAGCTTAACAATATGCAAGAGAATACAAAGCTCTACAAGATTCTTTTGGAAATGTTTGCAAGTAAAAAGTTTGAAGACCACTATTTTAGGAAACTCTGTCAGCAATCAATGTGTAGAATGGAATAGAATAGAGAGAAATTGGGCAGGATACCAGTTAGGGAACAATTGATTTTTTCCAAACATAAGGAATTTAAACTGTATTAAGTTTATAGTCATGGAAATGAAGATAAACAGACTGAAACCAAAAGCTACTATGAAATAAGAATTGTTAGTGTCAGTCCCTGCTTCATTTCATCTTAAGTTTTAAATATTGTCAAAACTGAATTCCGCAGTGTTTTCACCTATGGTTTCTGCACAAGTTGATCTTGAGCTCTTTCCTGTCTTCTCTTCCCCACTCCCTTCCTTTTCTCCTCTCTTCTTTTCTTCCTTCACCCACTATTCATTAGATACTCTGAAAAGTGCTGGGACTTCTGAAACAGTTAAAATCCCAAGTCCCTCCTCTATAGTAGAGAAGCTTACAGCTGAGTGTGGTGGTGAAAGAGATGCCATATGTGGCTCACATAACTCCACTTCCCTCCCGTTTGTAACACGCTGAAGGATGGGGAGCGTAAGGGTCCATTTCCCAGATTTCCTATGTGACCCAGCCTCTACCCTAGCAGACGTATGAATGTCATATTTGGAAAACAAAAGTGAGACAGAGGTGGCACATCTGCTGTGTCCGATAGCAAGCAGGGATGCCGAGGATCTGGTTTTCTCTGGCAATGTAGTGGAGGTCCCAGGGTCTGGTACCTACTTCTGTGGGTGCCAGGGACATCCATTTTGATGATGTGGACCTGGGCTGACACCATGTGCCTGGAACCAGCATCTGGGGCTCCTATTTCCTTATTCCCTAGCTTTCTGATCATTCCCCAGTTTTCTGACCATGGCACAGGCAATAGCTACCTTGGTTGACAATCATTCCTGGAAGCTCAGACTGGAGCCTTTTTCCCCAGACTGTCTAACAGTTTTATTAACATCTGATTCATTATATTAAATCTCTTTATTTTCAATGAGCTAGAGTGGCTTCTTTTATTAGCAGCCAGATTCTGAATGACACAAATGAAACCCATCATTTCTCACAGCCTCCTAACAGCCTCTTGTATTGTTTCCTAGGTCTCTTTTTGTTGTCAGAGCTGTTACCCTACAGGCCAGGGATAACCCTGGAATGGATACATTGTTGCCTGAGTTGCTACTGTTCCTCTCCTGTGTATTTTAATTCTCAGAGCTAGTCTCTGACATGACTTGTTGTTGATCCTCTTTTTGGTGAACTAGAGTCACCTGCCCTATCCTCCTGCCCTATCCTCGTGACAGCTATTCATGAATAGATCTGAAAGGTGACTTTGGAAATATTAAACCCTTACAGACTGTTTCTCTGTCTCTGTGTTCCACCCACCTGCTTGGGACTCCTTTACTTCCTCTTGTGCCCTTTGGACAGTATGCCTTGCTCACATGGCTGTGCCTTCATGGTGTATCTTTCTGTAACTGGGTAATTTCTTTTAGAGCACTGATTCCGTTCAGCTCGGATGATAAAGGATCCACCTGCAATGAAAGAGACCGGGGTTCGATCCCTGTGTCGGGAAGATCCCCTGGAGAAGGGAATGGCTACACATTCCAGTAACCTTGGCTGGAAGATTCCATGGACAGAGAAGCCTGGTGGTTTAGGGGCTTCCCTGGTAATTCAACTGGTAAAGAATCTGCCAGCAATACAGGATACCAGGGTTCAATCCCTGGGTCTGGAAGATCCCCTGGAGAAGGGAATGGTTGGTTACCCACTCCAGTATTCTTGCCTGGAGAACTCCCTGGACAGAGAAGCCTGGAAGGCTACACAAAGTCCATGGGGTCACAAAGAGTAGGACAGGACCAATCAACTTTCTGTTTAGTTGACCTAAGAAGTTCCCTGGAGAGTTCATTTAACATGTAGATTGCCCAACCCAACTCTGATTCAGTAGGTTTGAGGTGTGTCTGGTAGTCTGCATTTTAAACAAATGCAGCAGGGCTCTCTGACCCACCCTGACCTTGCATTGTACC
This sequence comes from Okapia johnstoni, assembly GCA_024291935.2. Lineage (NCBI taxonomy): Eukaryota > Metazoa > Chordata > Mammalia > Artiodactyla > Giraffidae > Okapia > Okapia johnstoni. The sequence goes on along the minus strand of CM044312.1, from coordinate 69,709,267 downwards.
TTAACAATTCTCTGATATCAGTGCCTACCCCACTTTGACATCAGAGAGTTGTCAAGGTGCAATGCAAGGTTAGGGTGGGTCAGAGAGCCCTATTGAGAAATCTGTATGCAGGTCAAGAAGCAACAGTTGGAACTGGACATAAAACAACAGACTGGTTCCAAATAGGGAAAGGAGAACGTCAAGGCTGTATTTAGTCACCCTGCTTATTTAACTTATATGCAGAGTACATCATGAGAAATGCTGGACTGGATGAAGCACAAGCTGGAATCAAGATTGCTGGGAGAAATATCAGTAACCTCAGATATGCAGATGACACCGCCTTTGAGACAGAAAGTGAAGAACTAAAGAGCCTCTTGATGAAAGTGAAAGAGAGTGAAAAAGTTAGCTTAAAACTCAACATTCAAAAAACTAAGATCATGGCATCCGGTCCCATCACTTCATGGCAAATAGATGGGGAAACAATGGAAACAGTGACAGACTATTTTGGGGGGTTCCAAAATCACTGCTGATGGTGACTGCAGCCATGAAATTAAAAGACACTTGCTCCTTGGAAGGAAAGTTATGACCAACCTAGACAGCATATTAAAAAGCAGAGACATTACTTTGCCAACAAAGGCCCATTTAGTCAAAGCTATGTTTTTTTTTTAAGTAGTTATGTATGGATGTGAGAGTTGAACTATAAAGAAAGCTGAGCGCCGAAGAATTGATGCTTTTGAACCGTGGTGTTGGAGAAGACTCTTGAGTCCCTTGAACAGCAAGGAGATCCAACCAGTCCATCCTAAAGGAAATCAGTCCTGAATATTCATTGGAAGGACTGATGCTGAAGCTGAAATTCCAATACTTTGGCCTCCTGATGCGAAGAACTGACTTGTTGGAAAAGACCCTGATGCTGGGAAAGATTGAAGTTGGGAGGAAAAGAGGGACGACAAGGATGAGATGGTTGGATGGCATCACCGACTCAATGGACATGAGTTTGAGTAAACTCTGGGAGTTGGTGATGGACAGGGAGGCCTGTCGTGCTGCAGTCCATGGAGTCACAAAAAGTCAGACATGACTGAGCAACTCAACTCACTCTCACTCATCCCACTTTAGTGGGTTAGAGCAGAGACTGGGTCCTAGCTCCTTCTCTCTTGCATGTACCGTGAAGAATGAGGGAAGAGAGAGGTTAAGGGTAGCCCCTAGGTTGTAAATTTGGATGAGTAGGATTATGATGGAGCACTGATTCAAACAGGGAAATGAAGAAGGAAAGCTGGTTTGTAGAGGAAATAATGAATTCTGTGTGAGACATGTTGGTTTTGACATCCAATTGAAGATGGTGATTATATTGTTGGCAGCTTGTAATTGATTGATGACTCAGGTCTTGAGGTTGAGTAGTGAGATAAATTGTCTGTTGGGTGAACTTCAGAGAATTGCTGCTGTAACTGAATTATTTCTTTAATATGATGCAACCATGATTGTCCTGAAGATGACATACATCTATTGGTGTCATTCCCAGTATGACATGGAGTCAAATACAATGTATTTTGCATTTTCTGTTGGGTTGTAGAATAGGAAAAGTGAGAGGATTCATGGTGGGATACTCAGTGTTATATGTTGCTTAGGAGATGCCTAGGGCCTAACTCTTTCCCTTAGAGCTCTCCTCCTCTCCCTCAATCCTTCCTTTCCTCCCGCCAGCTAACTGACAGACATATCTCTATTTTATAAATTGGGGGAGGCAAAATTATGTAGGATAATTGTAAGAGAAGAGAATAAAACCCAAAACTGCAGTTATTACTGTAAATGTTTCAACTGGGCACAAAACTAGGTAATATGAAATAATACTTTTCCTATAGATGTCTCACAGGTCTGTGTCTAGGCTCCATCCAACCTATTGTAGAAGTTCTTTTTCATCACTCGGACTTAAAGCCATTATTTAAAAGTGGCTTTCAAGCTCTCTTTTCAAGTGAAATCTTTCATAGAAATAGTATATCAGAAATGTAACTATACTTGATTGAGTTCAAATATATACCATTTATTCAGTCTAAAGTTGTTGCCTACGTTTCATGAGAACAATGAGGTTATTTTGATGAAGATAAAAATTTTAAACTAGGATATATGGATGATGGTTGTATATGAGCAAACAGATTTATTTCCATATATATATATATATTGTTTAAAATCCTGATTCATTCAGAAAAGTGGATTCAAATTGAACGCTTAAAAAAATGTTTTGAAAGTACAGGACACTATAGATAAACAGATATGGTACCATAATCGTAACTCTGAAATCTACCCTAAAATGATTTGACCTTGGCAGTGGGTCAGTCATAAATAGTCATTGAACACTTAGTATGTTCTAGATACTGAGACTGCATTAGAGAAAACAGACACATGGAATTTATAGCCTAACCAGGAGGATAGTCACTAAACAAATAATTCTAAGTGATTTTAAGTACTTAAATTGCAAGGTGAAAGGAATTCTAAGTATGCTTGGGGATGTATGACAGGAGACCTAACCTTGTACAAAAGTGATCAGAGATGTTCTTCTTCAGGGACATGATGTTTAAGTTGAGACATGAAAGGTGAATAGGCAAAGGGAAGAGCAGAAAAAGTATTCCAGGTAGATAAGCCACTATGTGTGATGGCCTAAAGGCTGGAGAATCATGGTTTATATGAGAAACTAGAACTTGTCATGGCTTTTCTCCAACAAAGCTGGAGAGACTAGTGAGCTGTTCATTAGAGGCTGTAGAGTATAAGACTTTCTAGCCAATGCAGTGGAGTAATTTATAAACTATTAATTGATGTGTTTTTAGTACCTGAACTGTATTAACCATCAACCCTACACCACTTGGGCTATAGGCAAAGAAGTATTTCCCCAAGATGTAAAAAGAATACCACAAAGAAAACAAAAAAACAGAAACCTCAAAATTTGACTTTTAAATCTAAACAAAACAACAAAAAAATGATAGTAAGAGGCCAGAAACTAGAAGACATGGGGCACTGTAGTTGCTGAGTAAGGTTATAGTACAGGGCCATCATAGGGTGCCTAAAAGGACTGGCAGAGACTTACAGATAAAGATGATCTCCAGCAGGCTGTGGGGAGCAGCCAGATACTATCCCACATGGCCAGAAAGTGACACATAAGAGTAGGCTGACCTTGAGGGTACTGGATGCAAGGCAAACACTGACGAAGCAAGTGACTAGAGGAGGAAGGATCAGGGATCATTGTATTGGAGTGGTGTTGAAGTCCATCAGTTAATAAATCCTATACCATCCTGACATATCAATGTTAAATGTTTGGGCATTGTTTGAAAGATAATGGAAAGCCACTGAAGGATTTTAAATAAAAACCTGATTTGATATCACCTCTGTAGCTGGGTATAGAAAATGATTTGAAGGAGGTGAGGCTCATCTGGAAGGATGTTACAGTCATTTAGGTAAGACATGATGGTAGTCTGTGCAAGAATGGTAGCAATTGGAATAAGAAGAAATGAACAGCTCACAGACATCTGTTTTAGTTGGCTCAGGCTACCGTAATAAAATATATAATAAATACTGGGTGTCTTAAACAATAGAAACTTATCTTCTCACAGTTATGGAGGCTGAAAGTCTCAGATCAAGGTCCCACCAGGGCTGGTTTCTGGTGAGAGTGCTCTTCCTGACTTTCAGATGGCCACCTTCTTACCATGTCCTCAAAAGGAAGAGAGATCTCTATTCTGTTTCCCTCTCTTCCTCCTCTTATAAAACCACAGTCCTAGCTAGAGGAGGGCGGGAGGAGTCAAAGATGACACTTAGTTTTCTTGAGTGGAAATGATAGTAATGTTTATGGAGATTAGGATCACTGAAGGTGGAGAATATTTGGGGAAGAAATATCTGAACCTAATGTTAAATGTGTTTATTTTGAACTACTATGAGATATGAGAAAGCAAATGCCCAGAGAGTAAGTTGATTGTATGGGTTTGGAATTCAGAAAAGACGTCCGGGGTACAGATGCTGGCTCAGGACTTATCTCTCTACAGATGGTTGGTAGCCATGGGAGTAGGTGAGAGCCCCCAGGGCAGTGGTTCTCCATATTATACACGCATCAGAATCACTTGGTTAACTTGTTAAGACACAGATCGCTTGGCCACACCCCCCAAGTTTCTGATACCACTGTACTTTCAGAGGCATATGAACAGTTTAAGGCTTTTGAAATTTTGACTTTCAAGAGAGGTCATAGCAATTTGTATTTTTAATCAGTGGAGTATGAGAAAGCCTACCCCACTGTACCCTTTATTTCATTCAATATTGTAACTATTTGATGTTGGGGCAAAAAATGTGAACTAACTTCAGGTTTGTTGTTGTTGTTGTTGTTGTTTTGGCTACTCTACACATCATGAGGGAATCTTAGTTTCCTGACTAGGGACTGAACCCATGCCTTCTGCAGTGGAAGCTTGAAGTCAACCACTGGACCACCAGGGAAGTCTCTAATTGCAACTTTATTTCACACATCTTGGGTATTTTTTTAAATTGGCTTTGTTTTATTAATTTTTTATTTCTGTCAGTGAGTGGCATTTCCCAGTTTTGCCTCCCCCCCAAAAATTGTTGGTAACTTCATCAAGTGGAATTATAGGATGCCTCTGTGATGGTGAACATTTTTTTCCCCACATTTTAAAATGCTGTTTGCATGTCCTTCAGTTTTTGGTAAAAACCTTTCTGTTTTTACATATTTATCTTTTAGCACATCTATTCTTTGGCCCCTTCAATACACCATCACATTTTGTGACTGGCATATTTGGGAGATAACTCACATTGATGAAATGTACCCTATTGTGTGTGGATCATCACAATTAGGCAGGTCTTTAATATTCATCTCTGTGAATATGATGAAAATACTCTGCAACTGATACTTTTCCAAGTTGAGTAATACAAAAATGTGACCTAGATGGTGCTGGAGACAGTTTCCATGTAGGGTAAGTAAAACCAAGACAGTCATTCTGATTGACCCTAGTTTGTCCTATGGCTGATTAAGGAGATAGGGTCCAGAAAGTCTTCCTCTTTGTCTAAGTGTAGATCACACTTGACCGGCTCTGGTTAACTGGCCATGACCTAATGTTCCATTTTACACAATCCCACTTCATGTGAAAGCCAGCCCATATGCTTAGCAATGAAGCTACTGATGACAAAACCAGATCCTGCTAGGAGCTCAGCTATCTTGTCTCTGTGGCTCTTCCAGTCAAAACTGGGTTTACTTTTCTGACAACCTCTTTTAGTCAGCCATGTTAGATGACTTGAAATTGTACTTCAATGTATGCTTCGAACAGTTTCTGACTTTCCTGACCTGCAGCCTCCCTTGTTAATTTGTCATAACATCTGCCCGGGCTCCCTGTCATCACTTCCTTTGGCACTTGACAATCTCAGTGCAGTGAAGCTGGGATTAGGTCTGGTTTCATGGCTGTGAAGCAGATGTTCCTGCAGTCATCATCAAGTTGCATTTCTTAAACCCCTACCCTAGTGTTAGTTAATCATAGAGATACTTTCTGGCTCTTTGAAGTGAAGGATAGTTGGCAGATTTTGCAGAAAGTGAACAGAGACATAATATGGCCTCAGTTCAGTTCAGTTCAGTTCAGTTCAGTCGCTCAGTCGTGTCCGACTCTTTGCGACCCCATGAATTGCAGCATGCCAGGCCTCTCTGTCCATCACCAACTCCCGGAGTCTACCCAAACCCATGTCCATCGAGTCAGTGATGCCATCCAACCATCTCGTCCTCTGTCGTCCCCTTCTCCTCCCACCCCCAATCCTACCCAGCATCAGGGTCTTTTCCAATGAGTCAACCCTTAGCATGAGGTGGCCGAAGTACTGGAGTTTCAGCTTCAACATCAGACCTTCCAATGAACACCCAGGATTGATCTCTTTTAGGATGGATTGATTGGATCTCCTTGCAGTCCAAGGGACTCTCAAGAGTCTTCTCCAACACCACAGTTCAAAAGCATCAATTCTTCAGCGCTCAGCTTTCTTCACCATCCAACTCTCACATCCACACATGATCACTGGAAAAACCATAGCCTTGACTAGACGGACTTTTGTTGGCAAAGTAATGTCTCTACTTTTAAATATGCAATCTAGGTTGGCCATAACCTTCCTTCCAAGGAGTAAGCGTCTTTTAATTTCATGGCTGCAGTCACCATCAGCAGTGATTCTGGAGCCCAAAAAATCAAGTCTGACACTGTTTCCACTGTTTCCCCATCTATTTTCCTCATAGCAAGGCCAATTCTCTCCAAATCCAAGGGACATTTGATTTTACAATATATTTTTACTCCAAATGGAGATTTGGAGACCCTCTACCTTCTCAGATGGGGAAAGGACAAAACATAGTGGGATGGACTTGAAGTTTGAGTTATGAGGTCAGTATGATCTTGAGCAACTTTGCTTATTTCTTAGAACTTGTTCCTTCATTTGTGAAGTGGGGTAATACATTTCTTACAGGGCTGTTGTGAGAATGTGGAAACATGTAAAACATATTGCAGGTGCTCAGATGTTAGTTCCCTTCCCTTATTGACTAGGAATAGCTATGATTCTGTGAAACAGGTTGTCAGTACATGACTAGGACTCAGAAAGTAAGTTCTTTAATAATAGCCTGAATCTTGGTTAACACTGGCTCAGCCACAAAGGCTTGGGTAATTATTTTATTGCCTTGAACTTCCTTTGGCACAGGGCCCCACCCACCCCACATGAAAATGAATACTACTGAGTAGCCAAGTGTTCCTCAGTTGTAAGCACTCTCAACACAAAGGTGTACAAAAGAATTTAATGACCAGAAAGCAAAGGACTGCAATTGAGTATTGCATATGAAGAACAAGATTCCCAATAAATCCAAGGACTCTCATATGCCATGTCCTTAGCATGACTATCTTCCCTTCTCTTTTTATAGTCCACAATGATAGGAGGAGACAAGGAAGTAGATACAGAATGTTCCTGCTTAGGGCTCATAGAAAGCCTCTGATGCAGCTTCCTGCCAGACCTTCTCTTTCTCTTTGCTGGAGATTTTTCACAAGTAAAATAACACCATAACTTGAACTTCTGAAAATCACAAATTAGATAGAAGCTGGCTGGGCTTTAGATCCCACCTATGCAGAGGGAGATGAACCATCCAACTTAGACTTGAGATACGCTGATCACTACCATCCATATCAGTTACTGAAACAGAATCTCTAATCTTTATGAGCAAGACATGGTGGACTAATAGTCTTATGGCTGTGTTTACTGCAAAGAACATTCTTATAAATTTTTTAAAATTTCATTCTTTTGATTAATTTGGGCTGTTGTCCAAACAACCTCCCTTCTAATCCAAATTCAACAGGTATAATTGTTTGAATATATTTTACTGTAAGCATACTGAATAGAGATATGAAAATCAGAATTTGTATAAAATATAATGTAATTTAGAGGCTGGTTATTAACTTTATAAAAAAGAGTTCCTTCTTTAGTTGAAATTTCATTGGCTCAATGGGAAAGATAGGCAGGGCTACATGGGAAGAGCTCTAATCTAGATCCTAGGGCCATCACCAACTAGTTTTATCTTATTAGTTATATCAGATAATCCTTTGACCCTCAAAGAATTTCTTAATATTGGAAAGTTTAGCAAGATATTCTCTGTTGTTTCTCCTGTAAATTCTAATTATAGGAACTCATTTCTTGTGTCAATCAAGGCCCAGATTTCTTTCTTGGACACTGAGTTATGTCCAATAACTCTTATGGAATTCTTAATTCTTATGGAATTCTTAGTAAAGTCAGGAATTTCCCAAGCTCTATTTCCCATAATTCCTGAGTTCTGCTGTTAAGCATCACTGGTAATCGAGTTCTAAATATTTTAACAACAGCAATATAACATTCAATGTAATGGCATATGGAGAAAAAACAGTTCAAATTAAAAACATGCTAATATGTTTCATATGATAATAAGCTTATTCAGTAAACTTGCAAAGTTTCTAACAATGTTATATGTTTCAACTAATATTTGTATCTATTTGTTTCTAACTAATGCAGAATTATGTTTTACATTTGTGTCTATAAAATCCATTGAGCAGTGCCTTTCCCATTTGATTCAAATGTGTGCAAATTGACACTAGTGAGATCACTTTCCTTTAAATCACACCTGCCATAATACATGATTTGAGACCTAAATTTAAATTCATACTGCATTACAATTCCCTTGCCTTTTTCTGATTCATTTAAGAAGGTTGATAGTATTACTCAAATTTTTTTAACATTTTGGATAACTCATTATTTAAAACAAATTTGAGAACCGAAACTGCACTAATCATTAGAATGACTTTAAAAGTGACTCACCGAGTTTGGTGGTCAGCCTATTTTTCAAAAACTTGGTTCGAATGGAAAATTGAAAAAGCAAAGGGCTATTAATAATGACAGGAGGTGGGTGTATGAACAGGTGTAGTAGACTGTGGTGAGAGAGATGTGAAATTGCTGCGTTTCTAAAGAACCACATCCCCATCCCCATTTTTTTTGTCACCTTCTTCGCAAATAGTGGTTTTATGATTCAGAAAAATATGTACTGAATATTGAGACTACACCATCAAAATATTTTTCATTGAAGAGGCTGAAAAGATTTCAGTATAAAGTTTTCATACTCAAAAGTAAGAATGAGTATTATTTGTTTTAACCTGAACTTTATACCAGTAAAGGAGATCAAACATTTTTACAAGTATTTATAATGACCATGACCAGAAGGTCCTTCGTTTCCCACATCCATGCAGTTATCAGGTCTTACTGGCTCTATGTCCTAAACATCTTCAGCTTCATCCTCTTTTCTCTGTCTTCACTGTCACCACCTATGCTCATGCCATTATCATTTCTTCTGATTCCATTAGCTCCCAACTATTTTATTTCCAATATTGGTTCTTCATTCTGTGAAAAACTACTGACCTTCTAAAATATGAGTCTAATTATGGCTCTCTTCTGTTAAAAAGGTTTCAGTGAATTCCCATTGCTTTAAAAATAAAATTCAAGCCTCCAGCGTGACATGTAAGATTCTTTATGATCTGACATTTGTGCTTATCCTCTCCGTTCCACTCTCCAACTTAACTTCTTGGTCGTGCTAAACCAAAATTCAGCTCCCTAAATGCACCTTGTTTTTTCACCATACTTCTCTGCACGTACTGCTCCTCTTGCTTGCAATGACTTTCTCACTTTTTCATCTGGGAAACTTACTCATACTTGAAGACGAAGCCACCATCTCCTTTCTTCACCTCTAATCACTCTTCCAGTTTGGTGTTCCTCCAGTATGTTCCTGTAGGTACCCCACTGCCTCTTCGTTCTGCTCTGAATTATACCTCATCACAGCGCTGTAGTACAGTTGTCCACTTTCTCTATATTGAGATCTCTTAGAGGAAGAGGATTATATCTTGTTTATCCTTTTCTCTCAGCACTTAGCATAATGCCTGGCACAGAGTAGGCCTTCTGTAAATGTATGTTAAGATAACCAATGTATAAATACCCTGGGAAAGAAAAATTCAACATGGAGCAGCTTTAAAATGGGATAATTTTGACAGTTCAGATTGTTTTCAGTGCTATTGAAAGTGCTATGTTTTACAATAGAAAGGCTAAAAAAGTATAAAAAACTCACAGTAAGCATTATTTTTACTTGACTAGAAAGAACCACATTAAAACCTTTCTTGATACACTTTTATTTTACTTAGAAAAAGAAACTTTTTTCCCCCTCTATAATTTTGTAAATTTATAATTCCCTTTCTCAAACTGCAGTTGTCACTGGCATTTTAAATCTGTGAAACCTTACCAATCCAGTTCAAATGGTAGAGGTAACTATTGTTTGCACTTCAACAACCACTCTCTATAGTAACTAGAAATTCTTCTAGTTGTATTTTCACAATGTAATTCTGTGAAAAACCCAAGTCCCAAAACAATATACTTTCACAGGGAGAAACAGTAGGCACAGCAAGGATGAATCTTCATAAACTTGGGCATCCAAGAAGTATTATCTTATTTTTTTTAATATAATGGTCATTCTAAGAACTTAATTTCTATATAAGCAACCCATTCCAGTATCCTTGCCTGGGAAGTTCCATGGACAGAGGAACTTGGCGGGCTATAGCCCACTGGGTCGCAAGAGTTGGACACAACTTAGTGACTAAACCACCACCACCAAGGTACTGAAAACGAAAGTTGCAGCATGTAGCTTTCTACCAGAACCAAGTGATGGATATTATTATCTAAGCTCCAAAGCTCATAATATGCCTTCTAGGGTGTTCAAACCAATTTCAGGTAAGTTAAGAATGTTATACAAGGTTAATACATGTAATGAATTCTGTGTAAATCAAAATATTTTATAAGGTTCAAAGTGTGTAATATTGTGTTGAACAATAAAAATTTTTAATGTCAAAAATAAATTATTTTTAAATTGTCAGCACTGTATCTGCCAAACCAAGGATGTCTTCAGGACAGATTCAGCTTCCTGGTAACACATTTGGACCTGTTGATCCATACTTTGATTAATCAGTTTCCAGTGTTTCCTAACATATTTGACACCAGTATACAAGTAAAAGCATGAAAATATTTGTACAGCATATTCAAAGCTTCTTGTTGCCTAGAGGTATCTCAAATGTGGCCTCCTAATGCTTAGTTCTCAGCCCTCCCCCCTGAATTATGGAGGGGTTGAAGAGCTATGTTGGGTACCCCTTCATTGCATCTCTTTGCAGTACCTACTAGGTGTGGCCTAGTCTACAGTAGAAAGCTTTGAATAGTGTTTGGAGAAAATGAGATGGCAGTAACTTTTGGTGATGGTGTAATAGGGAAGAGGGGATGGTGGGAGGAGAAATCCAAAAATGTGGAGAAGTATTTGGTAGGAAGCAGGAAGGGTGGCTGGCTAGAGCACCTCAGTGAAGAACCTGAGTCCTGAGTGGTCAGTGTAATTCCCTTAAAGGTCGTTGTACCTCTGAGGCCTGGCACAGAAGCTGACCTAGTGAAAGTGAAAATCGCTCAGTTGTGCCCAACTCTTTGTGACCCCATGGACTATACAGTCCATGTAATTCTCTAGGCCAGAGTACTGGAGTGGGTAGCCTTTCCCTTCTCCAGAGAATCTTCCCAACCCAGGGATTAAACCCAGGTCTCACACATTGCAGGCAGATTCTTTACCAGCTGAGCCACAAGGGAAGCCCAAGAATACTGGAGTGGGTAGCCTATTTCACCAGAGGATCTTCCCAACCCAGAAATCAAACTGGAGTCCCCTGCATTGCAGGCAGATTCTTTACCACTGAGCTGTCAGGGAAGCTGACATAAAAAATACCTCAAAAATGTTCATTCAATAAATGAAATACAGTACCAAAGTGTTGATTCCAGGAGCGGCCTCAACTCTACCTTGGGGGGAATAGGGTAAAAGTAGTTCCTTATCTGTCCCACCCAGGAATATTTAACCTCTCCTTCCTCCTTCTCCTCACTACACCTCCTTCCCTGGGGAATTCTTTATCCTTAGGGATCAGACTCATTTTCTCTTTTACTATAACCCTCAAAAAATATTCCCAGATTTATGTTTTCTTTCCTCTCTCTCTCTTTTTTTTTTTCCCTATGATAAGGTAAAATGAAAGAAAGGAAATACTAGTTGGTTTAAACCAAGTAAGGGTGCGCAAAGACTTCTAAGGGATAAGAAAGCCAAAAGACAGAATTACTGGATGGACCCAGCTTCTGAATTTCAACTTCCTTCATTCTTCTTAAAACTGATCTGCTCGAGACACCCCTTCACTGCACTTCTTTCTCCTTTCTCACCTCCCCTTGCATAATCTCCATCCGCTCCACCTCCCACATTAAGAAAAAAAGACTTCCCTCCCTCTGAGATGTTACAGCTCTTTGCCTTGGGGTAGAGGAACTTCTGAAGTGCCAGGCAATTCAAATTATTGCTGTGGACAGTGAGCAAGAGAAATAATTATAATAATCCTTTTGAAACTCAAGAGGTTTTCACTTCTTTACTTTCCACAAAATTAAAGGAGGAATTAATTGAGTGGTCAGTTGGTGATTCATTAAAGATAATTTTTAATTATCTATTACTATGTGATTTTAATTATATGACTCTTAGAGGTTCAAATAATTTTAGGTTACTGCTATAATAAAACTCCTTTCAGTCCCATCTTCTTATTTATGTGAATAAATTTTTTCAGAGCTTGGACTTCGCTGTTGGTCCAGTGGCTGGGACTCCACACTCCCTGTCCAGGGCTCCGTCCTTGGTTGGAAAACTGGATCCCACATGCTGCAACTAACTCCCAACACAGTTAAATAAATTATTTTTAAAAATAGAAAAGAGCAAAATATATGTCTAAATTCTGGCAATGTGTAATATTAGCCCATAGATGCATGTTGTTGTAGTTGTTGTACAGTCTCTTAAGTTGTGTCTGACTCTCTGCAACTCCATGGACTGCAGCACAGCAGGCTTCCCTGTCCTTCACTGCCTTCCAGAGTTTGCTCAAATTCATGTCCATTGAGTCGGTGATGCTATCTAACCGTCTCATCCTCTGCTGCCACAAATGCATACACTAATTGAAAAAAGGCCCCTTCATGGTAGGTGGTGGTAGTGGTGGTGGTGGTTTTAGTCACTAAATCTTTTCTGACTCTTGTGACCCCATGTACAATAGCCCACCAGGATCCTCTGTCCATGGGATTTCCCAGGCAAGAATACTGGAGTGGATTGCCATTTTCTTCTCCAGGGGATCTTCCCAACCCAGGGATTGAACCTGGGTCTCCTGCATTGCAGACAGATTCTTTACCACTGAGCCACAGGGAAGCTCCTCAGGGTGTGTAGAGGGTGGCAAAATAGGCGAAGGAGATTAAGAAGTACAAATCTCCAGTTATAAAATCAATAAGCCACAGGGATGTAATATTCAGAATAAGGTATATATTCACTAATACTGTAATAACTTTGTGTAGAGAGAGATGATGCCTAGATTTATCATGGTAATCATTTTATAATGTATGCAAATGTCAAATCACTATGTAGTATACCTGAAATCAACATAATATTGTACACTAACTGTATTTCAACTTTAAAAAATGAAACCTCATCTACTTCAGGGGAGTATCAATACATAATGACTAAAACTTTTTAATCAACAAGTAGCAATATAACTGTGTTATTTGGACATATGGAGGTAAAAATAGAAGTAGTTGCCTGTTGAAAATGGGAAGTGGGGGGAAGGCATGTAATACTTTGTTATATGTCTTCTAGGGCAATTTGAAATGGCAACCCACTCCAGTGTTCTTGGCTGGAGAATCCCGGGGACGGAGGAGCCTGGTGGGCTGCCGTCTATGGGGTTGCACAGAGTCGGACACGACTGAAGTGACTTAGCAGCAGTAGCAGTAGCAGGGCAATTTGATTCTGTTTAAACCATAAAGAAGGCTTCCCTGGTGGCTCAGATGATGAAAAACCCACCTGTTCACCTGCAAAGCAGGAGACTTGGGTTCGATCCCTGAGTTGGGAAGGTTTGCTGGAGGAGGGCATGGCAACCCACTCCAGTATTCTTGCCTGGAGAATCCCCATGGACAGACGTGCCTTGAGGGCGGCAGTCCATGGGGTCGCAAAGAGTCAGACTCAACTGAGCGACTAAACACGCAAACCATAAAAATGTGTCACTTTAATATTAGAAAAGCTAATAAAATAACACATGCTTATCATACCCTTATTGAAGTAGTAAGTAAATAACAGAATCTTGAATTCATACACAAAAAAGAAAAAGAAACCCGTTATCTCACTAAAGCGTATATTTATAATAAAATTTTAACTTTGCACATTTGACACTTATTTGTGTTGTTTATGTTCTTTGATCATTTTAATCTATTTATTAACTGTAATGGTAACTACAAAAGAAAAAGTAACACAGCCTTAAAGAACCAGAGAATATATTGATTTGCATGCAGATTTTTATTGCAAAAAATTGATAGTGATCAATCAAAGATTTTCAAACATCAAAACATGGTATAGGGTCTTCCCTGATGGCTCAGTAGTAAAGAATCCATCTGCCAGTGCAGAAGACACGGGTTCAGTCCTTGGTCCAGGAAGATCCCACATGCCGAGAAGCAACAAACCTGTGTGCTACGGCTATTGAGTCTGTGCTCTAGACCCGGGGAACCACAACTACTGAGCCCACATGCTGCAGCTCCTGAAGCCTGTGTGCCCTAGAGCCTGTGATCTGCAACAAGAGAAGCCACCAGGATGAGAAGCTCATGCACTGCAAGTAGAGAACAAAGTCTGAGCAGCAACAAAAACCCAGCACAGCCAAAACGAAAAGAAATGAATAAATAAATAATCCTTAAATGGTCAATTAAAAGAAACATATCAATAGTTATGATACTCCAAATCACACCTTTTGCCATTATTTAAATTTGATGAAAAAATTTATATGCAAATTTTAAAAGATACAAGAGAATATAAAGTTTTTCAAAGTTATTTTAGGGATGTTGCAAGCAGAGTCTTAAACACTGCTGTTTTAGGAGCCAGGCCCCAAATCTTGGGACCAAATAAAATCCTATGTACTTTTTTCAGTGGTTGGAGAGAATCCATCTTTAGTATTGTAATAAATGGTCTTATTTTTCACTTTGCCAATGGAGCAGATACTAAAGAATGCTGCAAGAAAATCTCAGTAATTAACTATTATTCAGATAGGAGAAAATGTCTAGGGTATTTAGCTTTAAATAACTTCTAAATGCAGATGATTCACGAACTTATAATTCTACCCAAGACCTCTTTTCTGAGTTCTAGATTTACATATCTAGCTACCTGTGACATATCCACATGGTATCTTCTCACAGGCAATTTGCCAATGTCTTGTCCACAGTTACAATTCTGGTATCATGATTACCCTCCCTGCAACCCCACACTGGTTTCTCTTCTCAATAAACATCCTTTCCATCAGAGTTTCAGGCACTGTGACCCCTTGCTTCTGTCACAGTGACAGCTGCCACCACTGATACTCCTAGATTACATGGAGTCTAAAATGGGAAAATAAGAAATGGAAAAAAGAAGTTAAAACACTAGGTGATTTCTCCTGTCTTCTTTGGGCATTAGAGATCCTCTTTCTTTTTCTTGGGCCAGCACTAGAGGCTTCTGGAGTCTCTCTGTCCAGGACCGGGTCCTAGTTCTGGTTTCAGTCTTCCCTGAGTCCAGACTAGGAGATACTGGAAGGGAAAAAGAAAAGAAAACAAAATACAGAAAACTCCCTGCTGATTTAGCAGGATTTCACATTCTCATCTTCTTTTCCAACCTGACTACTATATTTCATTTTAGAGCAGTCGTCTATTCTGTCCACATTATATCTCCATTCAGTGGGAAAGACAGGAGGGAATCACTTACTCTCAACTAGAACCTCTATATTCTGCATCTTCACTTCTTTTTTACAAGCATTTTCTATTTTATAAAATAGTTAATAGGCACCTACCACACTCTTGATCAGACATTTAAGCTGCTTTCAGTTTCTCCCTATTATAAACTATAGTGAATGTATACTTAGAACTCAGGAAAATCTCTTTTTGTGGGGCTTAGGTCTTCCAAGCAGATTTGTATTATAATGAGACTTCTTCTATTCACCATCAGGATCTCTCTTATATTAAATGAATCTAGTAGGTATTAATTTGTAAACAAGATCAAGGAACTCTGTTATGGTACTGATGCTGCTACAGCTAAGTCGCTTCAGTCGTGTCCGACTCTGTGCGACCCCATAGACGGCAGCCCACCAGGCCCCGCCGTCCCTGGGATTCTCCAGGCAAGAATACTGGAGTGGGTTGTCATTTCCTTCTCCAGTGCATGAAAGGGAAAAGTGAAAGTGAAGTTGCTCAGTAGTTTGCATTTAGGGGCAAGTGTTGTATGTGACCTTTAAGACCACAACTGTCTTTTTGCAATGTAATTTGAGGGTGTAGGAGTGGTCCATCTGCAAGTTTGACCATTGTTGACAAGACCCTCGGATGCTGGATAGTGCCATAAAAATCAGTCTCCCCCGACTCTCTCTGTCTCTCCGGGGCAGCTTGGTACAATAGGATGCAGGTCAGCGTGATATGTTACACCTTCTGAAACCTAGAGAAAGCACTGCTTTCCTCTCCTATGGGTCTGAGGCAGACCCTGTGATCTTGAGAGACATCCAGATGCTCCCAGTTCTCTCCACTGTCAGGATGCTCTGCCTCTGTTGCTGGAATGGTGACAGTTACAGACCTTACTCTCTTTTGGGGTAGAGATTCTCATCTTTCCATCCCACTGAGTCAGCCGAGGGCTAGAGGTGGCATAAAGCTTGCTTTTTGTTTTATCATATATCATGATTCTGTATTGTCCATGTAAGGACTCACTTGATTAGAGGAAAAAGAACCGGATTTTAGTTCAACTTGAGTAATAGGAAATTTCTCTGATTTTCTTCTGTCAGATTAATCTCTCTATATGGTTAGATTTCTCTCCAGAAAGATGGTACCAACTTTTCATTTCTACTAATCATATATGAAAATGCCTGTCTCACCATACCCTTGCACATAAGTATAATTTTTAATATTCATTAATTTGACAGAAGAAAGGTGGCAGTTTCTTACTTTAAATGTGTATTTCTTTAATTGCCTGTGGAATGGAACATTTTCTGATATTCATTGCCAGTTGAATTCCTTTTGTGAATTTTCTATTATTGTTTATTGCCCATCTATTTCTCCACATTTTTTGTTATATTTTTAATGATTTAACACTTTATATTGATCATTCAGAAAAATCAGAGTGAAAATATAGAGAAGTATAGGTGGTGCTAGTGGTAAAGAATTTGCCTGCCAATGCAAGAGACATAAAAGCCATGGGTTCATTCCCTGATCAGCAAGATCCGCTGAAGGAAGGCATAGCAACCCACTCCAGCATTCTTGCCTGGAGAATCCCATGGACAGAAGAGCCTGGTGAGCTACAGTCCATGGGGTTGCAAAGAGTCAGACATGACTGAAGCGACTTAGCATGCATGCAGTGCAATCCTAGTCTCCAGTTCTGATCATTTTGCTGCATTGTTTATTCTGTGGTGGGAAAGTTTCCATTCATAACTGAAATCTAGAAAGACTCCAAAACTCTAAGTTGAGGTAGCAGTCTAAGTTTTCTTCTTCCAACTCTTTGATCAAGCAGGTTACCAGTGCTCTTCTTCCTGCTCTGCCTGCCCTCTGGTGGAGGTGCCAAAGAGCAGACTAGGAGAGCAAGCCAGCTATAAAAGGGGGTGGGTGTGGGGGGAAGACCGACTTATGCCTAAATAGCAAACCAGCCCCTGAATAATTAAAGAACCAGTGTTTGACTTAATAAACCTCTGTTCCTTGGCTTCTCTAACCTCAAATCGTGTCCCCACAATAGAATCTATCATAAGGCAATTATTCCCAAACTTGTACTTCTCTATAGATACTGCTCCGCACATTTGGTTTTGTTGACCTGATAATTCTTGCACAGGGAAAACATTTTCTTTCCCAATTTTATATCTGGAAAAAACACAAGTTGGTGAATTAGAAAGAGCTAGGAAGTGAGGGTTCTGTTCCCAGCTCTGTTGTTCAGTCACCCAGTCATGTCCAACTCTTTGCGACCCCATGGACTGCAGCATGCCAGGTCTCCCTGCCCCTCACTATCTTCCAGAATTTGCCTAAGTTCATGTTCATTGCATTGGTGATACCGTCCAGCCATTTCATCCTCTGATGCCATCGATCTTTTCCAGTAATGACTCTTTTGTGTGCATCAGATGACCAAAATAATGGAGCTTCAGCTTCAGGATCAGTCCTTCCAGTGAATATTCAGGTTTGATCTCCATTAAGATGGACTTGTTTTATCTCCTTGCTGTCCATAGGACTTTCAGAAGCCTTCTCCAGCACCACAGTGTGAAGGCATCAATTCTTTGGCATTCTGCCTTCTTTACAGTCTGTCTCTCACATCTGTATGTGACCACTTGTAAGACCATAGCCTTGATTATATGAACCTTTGTTGGCAGAGTAATGCCTCTGCTTTTCAACATACTGTCTAGGTTTGTCATCACTTTCCTGCCAAGAAAGAAGCATTTGTCTTCTGATTTCATGGCTGCAGTCACCATCCACAGTGATTTTGGAGCCCAAGAAGAAGAAATCTGTCACTGCTTCCACCTTTGCCCCTTCTATTTGCCATGCAGTAATGGGGGCGGATGCTGTGATCTTAGTTTTTTTAGTATTTAGTCTTAAGCTGGCTCTTTCACTCTCCTCCTTCACCCTCATCAAGAGGCTCTTTAGTTCCTCTTCACTTTCTGCCATTTAGAATGGTATCCGCATATCTGAGGTTGTTGATGTTTCTCCTTCCTATCTTGATTCCAGCTTGTAACTCATCCAACCTGGCATTTCTCATGATGTGCTCAGCGTATAGGTTAAACAACCAGGGTGACAGCAGATAGCCCTGTCATACTCCATTCTCAATCTTGAACCAATCAGTTGTTCCACACAGGGTTCTAACTGTTGCTTCTTTTTTTTTTTTAATTGTTTAGTTTTTATTTTATAATCATAAATTTAACTTTGCAATCCAGCTAAACTTGGAGGGGGATAAGGAAAATATGGAACCCAAAGAACTGTAGCGAGAGCACAAAGATTATAGGATATTTCGAGCAGACGGGGGTGAAGGGGTGCTCTCCTGGGCTACAGAAGGAATGGTTTGGTGGTTAAGTAAAACACAAGTGAAATTTATTAGATTTGTCCACAGTCAGCAATGGTGATCTTCTTGCTGGTCTTGCCATTCCTGGACCCAAAGTGCTTCATGGCTTCCACGATATTCATGCCCTCTTTCACTTTGCCAAAGACCACATGCTTGCCATCCAACCACTCAGTTTTGGCAGTGCAGATGAAAAACTGGGAACCATTTGTGTTGGGGTCAGCATTTGCCATGGACAAGATGCCAGGACCTGTATGCTTCAGGATGAAATTCTCATCATCAAATTTCTCACCATGGATGGACTTGCCACCAGTACCATTATGGCGTGTGAAGTCACCACCCTGTCACATAAATCCCAGGATTATTCTGTGAAAGCAGGAACCTTTATAACCAAATCCTTTCTCCCCAGTGCTCAGAGCACGAAAGTTTTCTGCTGTCTTTGGAACTTTGTCTGCAAACAGCTCGAAAGAGACACAGCCCAAAGGCTCGCCATCAACAGCTATGTCGAAGAACACCGTGGGGTTGACCATGGCTAGACAGCACGGGAGGCTCCAGGGTGGCGGCATCTGCAAGGCCTAACTGTTGTTTCTTGACCCACATACAGGTTTCTCAGGAGACAAGGAAGATGGTCTGGTATTCCCATCTCTCTAAGAACTTTCCACAGTTTGTCATGATCCAAGCAGTCAAAGGCTTTAGCGTAGTTGATGGAACAGGGGTAGATGTTTTTTGAAATTCCCTTGCTTTCTCTGTAATCCAGAAAATGTTGGCAATTTGATCTCTAGTTCCTCTTTCTCTTCTAAACACAGCTTGAACATCTGGAAATTCTTGGTTCATATAATGCTGAAGCCTAGCATACTAAATTTTAAGCATGATCTTACTAGCATGGGAGATGAGTGCAATTGTCTGACAGTTAACACATTCTTTCACACTGTCCTTCTTGGAAATTGGAATGAGGATTGACTTTTTCCAGCCCTGTGGCCACTGCTGGGTCTTCCAGATTTGCTGATATAATGAATGCAAAACCTTGATGGCATCATCCTTTAGGGATTTGAATAGTTCTGCTGGAATTTCATTGCATCCACTAGTTTTATTAACAGCAGTGCTTCTTAAGGCCCACTTGACTTCACACTTCAGAATGTCTGGCTCTTGGAGACTAACCACACCATCATAGTAATCTTATTCATGAAGATCTTTTTTCTACAGTTCTTCCATGTATTCTTTCCATCTCTTCTTGATCTCTTCAGTGTCTACTAGGTCTCCACCATTTTTATCCTTTATTGTGTTCATCTTTGGGTGGAATGCTCACTTGATGTTTCCAGTTTTCCTGAAGAGATCTCTAGTCTTTCTCTTTTTTGTTATTTTCTTCTATTATTAACCATTGTTCATTGAAGAAGGCCTTCTTGTCTCTTCTAGCTATTTTTTGGAACTTTGCATTTTAACTGAATGTACCTTTCTCTCTCTCTCTTGCTTTTCACTTCTCTTCATTCTTCCACTATTTGTAAATCCTCCTCAGATAACCACTTTGCCTTCTTGCTTTTCTTTATCTTGGTTCAAATGGTAAAGAATCCCAGCTCTAGTGCTGCTAATTAGTTGCATGCCCTTGGACCAGTCCCCTGATCTCTCCTAGTCTGGGTTTCTTTATTTGTAAATTAAGAACAGTGTTACTAATGGATCTATTGTGAGGATTAAATGAGGTAATGGTAGTGAAAGTGCTTTGTGAACAATAACCACTCCACACATCTAGCATAATACTAATAGTGTCCACAGCTCTTCTCCTTCTGAGTCAATGTTTAACTTGACTTAGTTGCCTTTGTATTTTAAAGCAAGAAAAAAATCATTTATCCTTTTAATCTTTAGCAAATAAATGAAGCCTTTGGGCTTAGGTCCATAGAAGAGGCAAACTGCATGTCCTGATGTGACCCAGGTCTTTGTGTATATTCTCTAGATCTCACATTCATTTTGCTTTTATTTATTTATTTTTAAATTCTTTGAAACATTTTTATTTATTTATTTGGCTGCACTGGGTCTTAGTTGCAGCATGTGGGATCTAGTTCCCTGACTGGGGATCAAACCTGGCCCCTGCATTGGGAGCTCAGAGCCTTAGCCACTGGACCACAAGGGAAGTCCCTCATTTTGCTTTTAATTACAGCATTACAGAGTGGAAACTTTAAAGTGACACCTTTTAGAACTAGTCATTATTTAGTGACTCTACATTTCAAAAATATTTCTCATGTCTTAAAAATAAATTGTCAAGTTCTTTTATTATTCAGTTCAGTTTAGTCGCTCAGTTGCGACCCTATGGACACCAGGCTTCCCTGTCCATCACCAGTTCCCAAAGTTTGCTCAATCTCATGTCCATTGAGTCAGTGATACCATCCAACCATCTCATCCTCTGTCGTCCCCTTCTCCTTCTGCCTTCAATTTTCCCAACATCAGGGTCTTTTCAAATGAGTCAGTTCTTTGCATCAGGTGGCTAAAGTATTGGAGCTTCAGCTTCAGCATCAGTCCTTCCAGTGAATATTCAGGACTGATTTCCTGTACGATGGACTAGCTGAATTTCCTTGCAGTCCACGGGACACTCAAGAGTCTTCTCCAACACCACAGTTCAAAAGAATCAATTCTTCAGCACTCAGCTTTCTTTATGGTCCAACTCTCACATCCATACATGACTAGTGGAAAAACCATAGCTTTGACTAGACAGACCTTTGTTGGGAAAGTGATATTTCTGCTTTTTAATTTGCTGTCTAGGTTGGTCATAGCTTTTCTTCCAAGGAGCAAGCGTTTCTTTTAATTTCATGGCTGCTGTCACCTTCTGCAGTGATATTGGAGCCCAAGAAAATCAAGTCTGTCACTGTTTCCATTGTTTCCCCATCTGTTTGCCATGAAGTGATGGGACTGGATGCCATGATTTAGTTTTTTGAATGTTGAGTTTTAAGCCAGCTTTTTCACTCTCTTTGTTCATTTTCATCAAGAGGCTCTTTAATTCCTTTTCACTTTGGGTGGTATCATCTGCAAATCTGAGGTTATTGATATTTCCTCTGGCAATCTTGATTCCAGCTTGTGCTTCATCCAGCCCAGCATTTTGCATTATTAATACCTGGCATAATGCCCAGCGTTATTACTACCTTGGCCTAAATATAAATTTATTGACAGAGTGATGATAATGGTTTTTAGTTTAATTTTATTTTTTAAAACATTTCCTTGAAATTGTAATAATTTGAAAGATTTACTTATTTAAACATATTACATGTTTAAATTTAAATGTCTAAATTGTATATACATTTTGTTCTTTGTGGCTGAAGGTAAATGTGCAAATACATAGAATTTAAAAAAAAAAATTTTATTTATTTAATGTCAGGAGAATGTGTAATTTCCTTGATTCTGTCTCACTGCAACAAAGATTTGAAACTGCAGATCAGTGTTATAGCTTGGTTATGGCTCAGAATTTTATTCAGTAAGCAAAGAATAGTACACCCTGGAGACGTGAGGGCTGGCCGACCCCAAAGGAGAGGCCTCAAACCGGCTTGGCTCCCCTTTTTATAGGTTTTGTTTCCTCCCCCCCTGAGCCTGCACAATGCAAATTAGGCCTAGCCAGGAAGGGGGCGTGTGTGTTTCACCTGAGACTCTCATTCAGGTTTGCGGATTTTCTTTTGTTCCGTTTTTCGTGGACTTTTCCCTTTCTTTGTCGTTTAGCCACAGCCATTTTGTGCTCCTTTTTCCTATTCTAACTAGCTAACATTTAATTATTTATTTTTGGCTGTGCTGGGTCTTCATTGGTGTTCTGGTTTTTCTCTCATTGCAGTGAGCAGGGGCACTCTCTGGTTGCAGTACATGTACAGCTTCTCAGTGTGGTAGCCTCCCTTGTTGCGGAACACAGACTCTAGGGCATGTAGGCTTCAGTAGCCGTGGCACATGGGCTCCATAGTTGGGGCTCCCAGGCTCTAGACACAGGCTCAACAGTTGTTGCACTCGGGCTTAGTTGCTCTGCGGTATGTGGGATCTTCCCAGACCAGGGTCGAACCCATGTCTCCTGCATTGGTAGGTGGATTCTTTACCACTGAGCCACCAGGTAAGCCCCAAAATATATGGAATTATATAACTAGAATAATTGGGAGTTCTGTACTCCTTTCCCTTCTATGCACACAATCTCTCCACCCTCCTGCATCATACTAGAAGAAAAACAGAAAAGGTAGTTATCTGAAAAGAGAAAACTGTCAAAGGTACCTGGTCTGAGTCACCATTATTCTTGCCTCCATATTCACAATAGCCACATATCTGGTTTTCCAGCTTCAATCTGTTCATAAAATAGCAATCAAATGATTCTGTTAACATCCAAGTCAAATAATGCCACTTATATATTCAGAAACATCCAATGGCCTTTATTCTTCAGTCTTCTCTTCCTGCCCACCCCTGCATTCCCTCAGTCCAGCCACACTGGCCTTCTTGACCCTCAGATCCACTTCAGCCTTGACCTGAAAGATGCTTCCCTCAGGTGTCTGCAGGAGTGGTTTCCTCGCCTCCTTCAGGTCTGTTGACCTTGCTGGCAACTTCCTTGTCATCTCTTAAAATTCCAATTCTCACCCCACCCATATGTTCCTTCCTTTTTTAACAGTTCTTACTGAATAACATAACAATATGTTTACTTATTTCTTTTGTTTATTATCTATCTTCCCCTCACTGTAAGTCCCAGGAGTACAAAGGGTTTTTTGTCTGTTTCATTAACTGCTGTATCCTCAAAACCCAGAAGAGTGCCTAGCTCTTAGTAAGTGCTCAATAAATGTTTGTTCAATGAACAGATGAATAAAACAAAGATAAGTCATGGTCTTACTTGATTTGCAACACTTACTTGAAAAATTGCAAAATTTTCATTAAAAACTTTTTAAAAATGACACAGAAGCTTTGAATATCTCCTGAGGATGAGACCTATGACTATAACATCCAAAGCATCAGTGTTCTTTTCCAAATATTTTGGACATTCTATGTCTCAAGAATTAAGATCTCTTTTAATCTACCACTGTCAAGTCTAATGTAAGTATAACTATATAAACCACTCCTAATTTGTCATGAAAGGAGGGAAGAACTGAATTATAATGAAACATCTGCCCTTTGTTTTCTTTTTTTTTACCTTTTCATTTTTTAAAAAACATTTATTTATTTTAATTGAAGGATAATTACTTTATAGTATTGTGACGGTTTTTGCCACACGTCAGTATGAATCAGCCATAGGTGTACATGTGTCCCCTCCATCCTCATGTCCTTTGTTTTCTTTGGCTCTATAATTTCCTGATGATCTTAATTTTGGCCGTCCATTCTCTGACTTCCGTTTCTCTCCTATTTCCAAGATACAGATAGTAACAAAGAGTCTTGCTTGCATTTCTTCTCTCACTTGGCATGCCCTTACCCATTTTTTGGCTTCTGTTACCTCCTTTTTTAGATTGCTCTCAAATGTGGAAGTCCAATCTTGACATTTCTTTTCTTTTCTTTTTTTTTTAAATTTGTTTGTGTATTTATTTGGCTGTGCTGGATCCCAGTTGCGGCACACGGGATCTTTAGTCGCGGCATGTGGGATCTAGTTCCCTGACCAGGGATAGAACCTGGGCCCCCTGCATTGAAAGTTCAGAGTCCTAGCCACTGAACCATAAGGAAGTCCCCAATCTTGACATTTCTTATTGGCTCCCAGTTCTACATTGTCCAGGGTGGTTACATCCATCTGGCCATCTTTCAAGTTCTCAAACCTCTCATATCTAAAATCACATTTACCTTTTTCCTTTGAAACTCTTTCCTATTCCAGTAACCCGTTTCTATTAATGACTCTGCCTTCTTCCAAGTTTGGAACTGTTTCCAAGTATTGTAATCATTTGTGACTATTTTTTTTTTCACATTGTCAGTTGTCAAGCCTTGCTGCTTATACTTTTAGAATATCATTTTAACCATCCTCTTCTTTGCTTTCAGTGGAACAGGGATGGGACCTGAGATTCTGCATTTCTAATATGCTTCTGAATCAATCTGATGGTGCTTCTGTATTGACTGCACTTTGATAAACAAGGAGGTCCTGCTCTAGGCTGACAGTGGCCACCTGACCTAGTTGCCCACTTCCCAGCCCATGGCCAAATCTGAGACTCAATTCTCTTTCAAAAATAGAGATCAAATATTGCCTAGTCTTGCTTGAAAAGAAAAAAGGTCTTTTCTATGTCATAGAAGATTTGGAAAGTTACAGAGTCAGAAAATAAAAAATTCAAATCAGCCATATTGGTCATTAATACTTTGAGATATATTAATATATATGTATTTCCTTTTAGTTGTTTCTATATTGTAAATATATGTTCAGGTTATATCTGTGTTTTTCAAACCCTAAAAGGATCGTTTACAGCTTTCTTTTGTTTCCCAGTGTAAAAATTTGCTAATTGTATTGAATCCCCTGACTTACAAAGTAGAATCTGTCTTTTCTATATAATAAAATGCTTAATGCTCCTTTGCACAATCTCTCTTACAGCTGGGAACTGAGGACTTGGTACAGCCAAGCAGATGCATCCTCTAGGCTTTGATTCAGGACCCGGTGACTCAAAGCAGCAGGGATGACGCAGAATCCGTTCTGGCCAGGGCACAGCAGTGATGGCAGCTGCATCCGGTTTCCAGTGGCAGCAGAGACAGCTGTTCTGGGGCAGTGTGCAGTGTCCGGCATCTGAAGACTTGGCAGTGCAAGCCATGGGGTCAGTGCTTGGCAGCTGCCGTGATGACTTCACGGGAACAGCTCTGCAGAGTGTGTTGGGTGTGGTTCTTGCCCCGAGGTTTGTCTTTCCACCTTTACTTCTTAAATTAGTTTAAGAGTTGAATTAATTTACTGGCAACGAGCACTAATGATGTAAATAATAACTAACTCTTAGATACTAACAGTAACTGACTCAGATATTAACAGTAACTAGCTTTGGATAGTGCCTACTGTGTGCCAGGCAGATTTCAAAATGCTTTATGTACATTAATTCATTTAATTTTTACAACAACCCTATGACATATATACTGGTATTATTCCCAGTTTACAGATGATGAAACTGAGCTGCAGAGAGGACAGGTTACGTGTTCAAGGTCATATGGCTAAATAGCAGCTCTGAAACTCTAATTCAGTTAGTCTTAACCTAGCTCTTAAGAGGTCTGATACATATAACATTTCATATCCTAATTTTTTCATGTAATAGAAATTTTGTGAGCATTTCCATGTTCCTCTGAATATTTAAAGTAGTTGTATACTGTTCACTTATAAGGCTGATTCATGATTCATTTAACCAACTTGCTGTTGTTGGACATTAAGTATATCCTGGTGGCAAAACTTTTTTTTCTTGTTTCAGTTGATACCCATCACTGTTTCTCTAAGATAAAGTTCTGTGAGTGGAATGCTTGGTCAAAGGGTATTCTGATTGCCTTCCAGAAATATTCCAGTTTACACATACAGCAGTGTGTGGGAGCATCCTGTTTTCCTTGAGACCTTATTAGCACTGAATATTATTACCATTTTTAAATTTGTGGTACTGAAAATGATACATAGTTTTCTTTTAAATCCAAAATTCTTTAAATATTTAAAAATACATTTATTGACCATTTGTTCAGAGTTCTTTTTGTGAATTGACTGCCTCCATCACATGTGGGATAAAGTTGAAACTTAGAAGGCAATTCAAAGCCTTTCTACTCTGACCCCAACTACTTGCCTAACTAGTTCTCCTAAACATTCACCCAACACACCAATAGGGATTATTTTGTGTTAGTTGAAACCATATGAGGATACTATGTTTGTAGACCAGAAAGTGATTGACTATTGGCAGTTTTATGTGGTTAAACCTTACAAATCTCCAAAACATTTGCTCTCCCACTAGTATTTTCACGAATGTCCTCTGCCTGTCTCTTACTTGGTGAAATCCTTCATATTCTTGATGAGGCTGAGTTCACTGGCATGTTCCCTGTTTCTTTGCCAACCTTATCCTGTTCGCCTCTCACTGCAGCTGAGGTTACTGTAAATCACCCTTCTTCATAATTTCTACTCTGTGTCTTTCCTATCAGAGCTGTAGGATGGTCCCAAGGTACTGCAGCTGAATAATGTGTTTGTATCTGTGTGGCAGAGGCCAAGCCCTCTGTTGCTTTTTGCCAGCAGAGACTCTGTCTTATTTATTTTGGCAGCTACAAAGCCAGCAGAGTTTCAGGCTCATAGCAGATACACAATAAATATCTGTTGACTTGAAGAACCAGTAACGCTAGGGCCCAGAAAGTGCCTTATTGGCCACATATTCATTGTGATTTCCTTCCACGTTAAGTAAGAAAGAACATGTGTAACACTCTCTAATATCTTCTAATTTGACTGGTTTGTATTGTGTTTGTAATCAGTCCTCCTTATTTTGAATCCTCTATCCTTAAAATTTTTTTCCTGTATTTTCAGGTGTTATCATTATATTGGAAATCATTGATCATTATATTGGAAGCAAAATTCTTAAGGATGAAAGAACACAGTTCTCTTGCTAGCTAAATAAGTAATCTATGTACTTCTTATTTTTTTCCCTTTTAACCATGTTCACCTTTTTGTCTTGGGTGAACTTTCAGGAACTTCTAGTGACTTTTAGTGACAGTCACTAATGCTAATGCTGAAGTTACTATAACAAGATTCAGGATCATCAAAAGTAAAAATGTTTTTAAATAAACATTAAAAGCATTTCAGCTGAGCCTTAAGACAAAGGCTTCTGTTTATAAAAGAGATACATAGTGCATTCAGTTTAAATTGTACTTCAGAAGGAAAATCATGGAATCATATAACTTTAAAGGTAGAGAAGAACTCCCAAGTATGTACTCAATATGTACTGTCTGGTGGAAAAATCCAAGTGAGAGTGGATGAGAGAAGATAACTTTGGCTCCATATTCCCCCATCCAGTTAATTTTCAAATGATGAACCTTTGTTCATCTCTTACCTACATATCCTGCCCTTGCCATGCCTTGAATAAGTTCAAGTAGAAGTAGTGTCAATGCCAGGCATTGTGTTTTTTGTTTTTTTTTTTTATTTATTTATTTATTTTTGGTTGTGCTCAGTCCTCATTGCTGTGATGGGTCCTCATTGCTGTGCATGGGCTTTCTCTAGTTGGGGCAAGCAGGAGCTACTCTCTAGTTGCGGTGCACGGGCTTCTCATTGCGGTGGCTTCTCTTGTCGCCAGCTCTTGCAAGCTCTAGAGTGTGGGCTCAGTAGTTGTGGCACATAGGCTTAGTTGCTCCGAGGCATGTGGAATCTTCCTGGACCAGGGATTGAACCTGGGACCCCTGCATTGGCAGGCATATTTTTAACCATTGGACCACCAGGAAAGTCCTCCTTTGTGTTTATACTCAGAAGGGACTGGGTGCCCTGACATTGGCCTTTTCTTTCCTGCTTGATCATTGGTATACGTGTGTTCAGCCTTTTGCCTTTTGTAAGTGGGCTCCTCTAACCAGGGAGCTGGCTCAGTTACCAGACCGAAAGATCCAAAAGGTCTGTTTAAGATTTAAAATAAGAGATAGAATGTTACAATGAAGAAGACAGATATTAATAAAAGCAGATACTGACAAGAGTATAGAGAAACTGGAACCCTTCTGTACTGCCTGTGGGAATGAAAAATGGTACAGGTGCTTTGGAAAACAGTCTGGCAGTTTGTCAAATAGTTAAACATAGAGTTATCATATGATTATACAATTCCACTTCTAGGTATACAGAAGAGAAATGAAAATATATATCCACACTAGAGCTCACGCTTGTATGTGAATGTTCTTTGCAGGGTTATTCAGAATAGCCAAAAAGTAGAAAAAAAACTAAATAATCATTAGTTAGTGAATAGACAAATAAAATGTGGAATGTTATTCAGCAATTAATAGGAATGAAGTACTGATACATGCTACAGCATGGATAAACCTTGAAAAGAGGCTGAGTGAAAGAAACCAGTCATAAAGGACCACACATTGTGCAATTCTATGTGAAATTTCCACATAGGCAATTCTCTACAGATGGAAGTAGATTAGTGATTGCCCAGAGTGCTGGCTAAGAGGGGTGGGGTTTCTTTTTGATATAAGGAAAAGTTCTAAAATTGATTGTGGTGATAGATATACAAGTTTGTTAATATACTAAAAGCCATTAAATTATATACTTTAAATAGGTGAATTGTACAGTATGTGAATTATATGTTAATAAAGTTGTAAAAAGGAAAGAATGTGTGTTCTTTTCTTTTAATTTTGTCTCCTATTACTTCTCTGACTAGCTGGACATTCCCAGCGTAATTTCACATTTGCTTTGCCCTTTAATTCCGCTTGAAGTCCAGCCAATAGCTAATGTAACAGGGTAGAAGTTTAACTCACACTACAGCTCAGACGCAAAGAGAAAATGGAAGTTCTTTATTTAGTCTATAATTAGTCTGGCTTTCCTCCTGAAGCCCAACTAATGGATAGTGGGAAAAATGAATGGCATGTTTTGTTACCAGTCTCTGGGAGGCTGCTGGTGTGGAAGGAAAGGCTGGAACTCATCTACCTTCTGCTAACACGCACTATTCTTGCCGCAGCTAGATCCACTCAAATGACCAATGGGCAGTGTGGTGCTCCACATGCATGATTCTGAATTCTTGTCTTGATTCTTGATCCCATGCCTTACTTGGGCTTCTGTTTTTTATGTGATTCAAGGCTTACTTTGAACTCTGGTTGTATGTGCTCCGTAACTCATGCTGGCTTTTCTGATTACTGGCTCTGTTTTGAGCACAGGCTCCCAGTCAGGGCCTGTGACCTGGGTTTGCTGTGGCTGGTCACAGAGATTCATTGTTTTATTCTCCTAGTCGTGGCTTCTTATGCCACCTCTATGATCAGTAGGAGCTCAAGTGATGAAATGAGCATTTTGTGGTTTTCCGAAGCATTAGAGCTTAATAGAATAGAATGTGTGAGTGCGTGCTAAGTCACTTCAGTCGTGTCTGACTCTGTGACCCCATGGATGTAGCCCACCAGGCTCCTCTGTCCATGGGATTCTCCAGGCAAGGATATTGGAGTGGACTGCCATGCCCTCCTCCAGGGGATCTTCCCTACCCAGGGATCAAACTTGTGTCTCTTATGTCTCCTGCATTGACAGGCGGGTTTTTTACCATTAGCGCCGCCTGGGAAGCCCCAATACACTAGAATACATGCACGTATTCCCTTCTTTTGAAACTGTATTTAAAAGCACTCTAAAGTGTTTTAAGTAAAATTTGCCATGTTTTTGTAATTTTGTATTAATGATGCTATGAGTACTTTATTTTTTTTTTAGTAATCTTTCTGTCTTTATCTACATCTATATCCATATTTTTCTTTTGGCAAGAGGGCTATTGCAATTTGAATGGAGGGAAGTATAGAATAGTACCATATTCGTTGATTTGGAGGGAGATACCCTACGATGTACATGTGTTTTTTTTGTTGTTGCGGTCCTTGCAGTATTATTATTCTTAAATTTATTTTTCATTGGATGTTGATTGCTTTACAATGTTGTGTTGGTTTCTGCCATAGAACAATGTGAATCAGTCCTAAGTATACATATATCCCCTCCCTCTTGAATCTTCCTCCCAGCATTACCCATGCTACCCCACTAGGTTATATGTACTTTAAAAATTGTTTTAGCTTGGCCAACCCAAGTCAGTGATGTGACAGTTTGGAAAGCAGTTTGAAGTAATATATTAATTGAAAAAAATATGTGTATAAGTGGACTCAAGCACTTCAGACCTATATTGTTCAAGGGTTAACTATTTACTGGCTATTTTGAGAAATTTTTATTCTGAAAATTATTATGTTATATAAACAACCAAAGGCAAAAAGGAAATAAAGAGCCTCTTGATGAAAGTGAATGAAGAGAGTGAAAAAGCTGGCTTAAAACTCAACATTCAGAAAACTAAAATCATGGCATCTGGTCCCATCACTTCATGGCAAATAGATAGGGAAACAGTGACTTTATTTTCTTGGGCTCCAAAATCACTGCAGGTGGTGACTGCAGCCATGAAATTAAGAGATGCTTGCTCCTTGGAAGAAAAGCTATGATCAACCTAGACAGCATATTGAAAAACAGAGACATTATTTTGCCGACAAAGATCCATCTAGTCAAAGCTATGGTTTTTCCACTAGTCATGTATGGATATGAGAGTTGGACTAGAAAGAAAGCTGAGTGCCGAAGAATTGATGCTTTTGAAATGTAGTGTTGGAGAAGACTCTTGAGAGTCCATTGGACTGCAAGGAGATCCAACCAGTTAATTCTAAAAGAAATCAGTCCTGAATATTCATTGGAAGGACTGATGCTGAAGCTGAAACTCCAATACTTTGGCCACCTGATGGGAAGAAATGACTCCTTAGAGAAGACCCTGATTCTGGGAAAGATTGAAGGCAGGAGGAGAAGGGAACAACAGAGGATGAGATGGTTGGATGGTATCACTGACTCGATGGACATGAGTCTGAGTAAGCCCTGGGAATTGGTGATGAATAGGGAAGCTTGGCATGCTGCAGTCCATGGGGTTGCAAAGAGTTGAATCGATTGAGGGACTGAACTGAACTGATAAACAAGCAAAAATATTTCAAAATTGATATTTATTCAGGACTGAATGATGTCCTACAGTGTGAGAGCCAATGTGAGGATAGTAATTTTTTTTTCTTACCAAATAATATATTGTTTTGGGAAGGAAAACTCAAATTTAAAAATATTTAATAGACTTACCTGGAAGTTCAGTGGTTAAGATTCCATGCTTGCTCTGTAGGGGGCATGGGCTGATCTCTGGTCAGAGAACTAAGATCCCAGATGCCACATGGTGTATGACCCCCCCAAAAGCTAAACATTTTAAAATGTATAACATATACATGCAGTTTTTTTTGGCTGTGCCCTGCAGCATGCAGGATTTTAGTTTCCTAACCAGGGATTGAGCCCGCACCCCCTGCAGTGAAAGCACAGCTTTCACTCAACCGCTGGACCACTAGGGAAGTCCTGCATATTGAATTTACAAAAAGACAAACTTGATTAAAATGTTTGATTACTAAATGAATAGGGATTTGAGAATGTATTTTTTTTAGCGGGTATTTATTTATTTGGCTGTGCTGTGGCACATGGGATCTTAGATCTTCTTGAAGCATGCTGGATCTTTAGTTGCCGCATGCGGTATCTAGTTCCCTGACCAGGGATCAAACCCAGGCCCCCTGCATTGGGATCATGAAGTCTTAGCCACTGAAACACAAGGGAAGTTTTGAGAATGTATTTTTTTTTGAGAATGTATTTTATAAGATCTTTTATTCAATAGAAGCTATCTATGTGTCTATTATGTACATATATATAAATTTAAAATTCACATACATATGTAAAGATATAAAATAAATATGCATATATAAATAAATAATAAATGCATGTATATATTCTTAGGTATATTGCCTAAGATTCAACTGGACATAATTTTCACAGTATCACTTAATCAAAATCATACCTGTTAATTCATAAATTATACCTGTTAATTCACAAAAAAATGAAAGGTTGATAATGACAATTTAAAACAGGTGGTACTCTTTTGAGTATTTATTACTTATTCAGATATTCAAAAGTATTAAGGAGGTATAAAAATTGTCCAGGTCATTTCTAACAACACTAAAGCGGTTAGAAGTAATACTAATAAAACATGTGAAATTACATAGGTCACTAGACCTAAAAAACTGTTAAAATGGTAGACAAAGAATAGCCAAGCAAGAAAAGGAAAATTGGAAATGAGAAGAGGAAAAAGAAGGACTGAGCTAACCAAAGCCCTGGAAGGATCATTGGCAATCAGCATGGAAGAGTATAACATAGGAAAAATGTGCTTATACAAGTTAACCACTGATTGCAAGGACTTTATGTACTGTTCTTACACAGCTCATACCTCTCATTCTATTTGTATTGATTGGGATACAGATTAGACAGACTGCTGTATCCAAAGGGCCCAACATATAATGACAGCAGGTAAAATCCAGGGTCTGTAAGGTGGCTTGACTTGGGCCTCAGTGTCTGGGACCGAGGCTCCCTCTATTTTGTGGCTTTGCCATTCTTAAAGACGTTGCTTTATCATTCACACCACTGAAAATGGTTCATTACCATACCAACCGAGTCCACATTCCAGCCAGTGGGAAATGGAAAAGAGGGCACAGAAGACCTTATGAAACCTGGCCTGGTTATTGGAAAGGGAAATGAAAGAGACAGACACCTGACAGTGTGTCCAGTGCAATTTAAGAAGAGTTCAATTTGGAAATTTAAACAGTCCCGGTAGGCAATACTATATCTTTCCAGGAAAAAATTATCAATCTATGAGATACCCCCATCCATCCTGTTTCTCTCCTGAAGGTTCCTGGTGTAAATGGAAGAGGGATGTGGTTTATGTGTCCCCATTGATGTGGGATGAATTGGAGAGATTTGGCTGCTCACCGGTTTCAGCAGGGTACAGTCATTGAGATGATCGCTTTCCAGGTCACTGTGTAAGATTCGAGGACAAATTCCTCTACCCTTGGTTTTACTTTCACTTGTTCAATACAGTGATTCCTGGACCAGCAGCCTCAGTACCACCTGGGAACTTGTGAGAAATGCAAATTATTGAGTCCTAATTTAGACCTACTGAATCAGAAACTCTAGGGGTGGAGCCCAGCAACTGTGTTTTAACAAATACTCTAGGTGATTTAAGGCTTATTACAGTTTGAGAGCCATGATTTAATGCAATTCACTAAAAGGACAAATCAGAATACATGCTTAACTGACTGACTCTGCTTTTGTCTTGGTCTCTCTCTTGTTTTTACAATTCCCTGGATCTAAATGAAGTAAGCTGTTTGTTTACTTCCCCTAATGTAATGGGCTACTACCGTAAAGCACCAACTTTCAGAGCAACATCCCACAACAAAACAAACCGACAAACAAAACTTGTGGGAATGGTCTCTTTGAGTTTGGTTGGAATAAGTTACTTGGAAAATAACCTGGATTGCTGCATGATTCTATTTTGAGTACCAGAAGCTATTACATTTGCCTTTGCATTCCTTCTTTAAGATACACTAATTTCCAGCTCCCTCCCCTGCTGGATACCATGAACTGACCTTGCCAAGTTGTCCTGTTCTCAGAGCAGTAAGAGAAAAGTGTATTATTTTTCCAAGTATTGCATTAACCAGTTGCACATACTCACTTTTGCCAGGAGTCTACACCTAAATTTGATGAGAATGATGAAGAGGACTGGCTGCCTGCTCCTGCATACTCCACAGGAAGAAATAGTACAAGGCAACAAAACAGAGAAATAGCCAAAATAGAGAATGTCTAATTCTGGCTCTGTTTCTGTCCCAGCATTCTCAATGAAGTGCACAGTTTCCCCAGATTATAAAATAGAGATAATGTTCTGAATGCAACATTACATAAAAAGGCATTTGTTTTGATTCCTTCTCTACATGGGAATAATGATTTGACTTCCTTCTCAATGTGAGTTAGAATTTATACTGCCTGAATAGAAAACAGTTCAGTTTTCATTTATTTAACAGTAGTATGTTTCCTTCAGAAAGGATTCTAGGAATGCCTAGTAAACAAACAAACAAAAACAAGTGGAATATTAAACTTTTATAATTATTTAAAAACAATAACTATGCGACATTAATATAGTTGTAAATTGGAAAGCTGTCATTTTTGTGAATGGGGGATTTAGAGAAAGAGATGATTCTGTCTCCACCTAAGCTCTTCTCCATATCTAACCTTTTGAATAATTGTTTTAAAAATGTAAATTGCACACTCCCCTATTTTGGGGCTTCCCATTGCATTTAGAGTCCTTCAGTTTTCAGGGCTCCACAGGCTCTGCCCTTGTGTTCTTTTGTGTTCCTCCCCAGTGTCACATCAGGAATTCTCTCCTTAGCCCCCCACCCCCGATTCCTGCCCTTTGCTCATTTGGGCTTTCTTGCCATTTCTTGAAGGAACCATATTCTTTCCCACCCCAGAGCTTTGGGATATGCCCTTTGCCAGGAATGTCCTTTCTCTAACCCTTCACAAGGTTAACTCTCACTTACTCTTAATTTCTCAGAGAATTGTCTCTTACTCAGAAATGTCTCTTCCTATGTAATTTTAGGAGTCTCTCTTACTAACCCTTTGGCTTCATATTGATTGTCAAAATTTGTAGTTATGTGGTAATTTGGTGCTTTTTACTATCTAAATTAGATTATAAATCCTGTACCATCAGAGATCTTTTCCATTTTGCTTCCAGCATAGTGCCTTGCACACAGGAGGTGTTCAATAATTTTTTTTCCAAACCTTTCACTTCTATTTATTTACTTTTGGCTGTACCTCGAGGCATGTGAGATTAGTTTCCTGACCAGGGATCCAACCTGTGCCCCCTGCATTGGAAGATGACGTCTTAACCACTGGACCACCAGGAAAGTCCCTAGGAGCTGTTCAATAAATATTTGATGATTAGATTACCAAGTATTATACAGCAAAATTGACACTGTAGTTTGAAATGTAGATAATAAATTATCCATAAATTTTAACATTACAATGAGTTGAATTTGATTGGTCACAAATGGGTTGAATTTCAGAATTTGCAGACTGGTTATTTGACACTCAGATTACATTTCTCTAACGGAAAAGCTGTTATTGTCAGTTCAGGCCTGCATCCACTGAAAGCAACAGCTACAGATCTTCTGCAAGATCAGGACCTTGGTTTCCAATCAGGATTCCTGGTTTTCAGCCCATACATAATTTTTAAGGCCTTTGTTTTTGTGAAATTAAGATAGGAATGACAGATTCAAAAGGTGATTTTTAGTTTTCTTCTCTCTCAGTGTCCCTTTCATTATCCCATTGTTGACATGAGGAGAAATATTGCTGTCAAGCTGTGCTCAGGATAAGGGATAGCCTTAAGAAGCTGGGCAAAAGGATCACTTCCAGAAGTAGTTTGGAAGGAGATCTGTCAGCACACCACTGTAGCTCCGGGTGTAGAAATATGTTTGTGTGTAAGTGAACGAAGGGTAGGGAGTGGGGGAGGAAGAGGACGACTGCTTCAAGGAGGGGAGTGACCCTGGAATTGGTCCCTTGTACAGTATGGCTGGAGTATCCCACTGTTTAGTCACAGTGGCAGCTGCACAGCCCTAACTACTGTTGGAATGCTGGCTATCAAAGACCTCGCCAGTGGCACGAAACGGCCACCCACAAGTGCAGTTGTATTACTAAAAGGGTCTAATATTGCAGCTCTCTTCCCTTGAGGTCAGTTCACATCAAACTCAGTTTTGTTTTTCAGTCTGTCCCACACCTATAGATGCATAACAAGCTCACAAAGGCCTAAGTGGCTAAAAATTTCCTGATCAGAACAGGAATTTACACTAAAAACATGCCTGACAGGTGTTCCTCCTGCCTTGTTTGAATCAGTTAATCAGTTCAGTCACTCAATCGTGTCCAACTCTGTGACACTACGGACTGCAGCACACCAGGCTTCCCTGTCCATCACCAACTCCCGAGAGTTTACTCAAAATCATGTCCATAGTCGCTGATGCCATACAACCATCTCATCCTCTGTCGTCCCCTTCTCCTACCACCTTCAATCTTTCCCAGCATCAGGGCCTTTTCCAATGAGTCAGCTCTTCGCATCAGGTGGCCAAAGTATTGGAGTTTCAGCTTCAACATCAGTCCTTCCAATGAATATTCAGGACTGATTTCCTTTAGGATTGACTGGTTGGATCTCCTTGCTGTCCAAGGGACTCTCAAGAGTCTTCTTCAACACCACGGTTCAAAAGCATCAATTCTTTGGCAATCAAGTTTCTTTATAGTCCAATTCTAACATCCATATATGACTACTGGAAAAACCATAGCTTTGACTAGAGGGACCTTTGTTGGCAAAGTAATGTCTCTGCTTTTTAATATGCTGTCTAGGTTGGTCATAGCTTTTCTTCTAAGGAGTAAGTGTCTTTTAATTTCATGGCTGCAATCACCATCCACAGTGATTTTGGGGCCCAAGAAAATCAAGTCTGTCACTGTTTCCATTGTTTCCCCATCTATTTGCCATGAAGTGATGGGACCAGATACCATGATTTAGTGTTTTGAATGTTGAGTTTTAAGCCAAGTTTTTCACTCTCCTCTTTCACATTCATCAAGAGGCTCTTTAGTTCTTCGCTTTCTGCCATAAGGGTGATGTCATCTGCATAGCTGAGGTTATTGATATTTCTCCTGGCAGTCTTGATTCCAGCTTATGCTTCATCCAGCCTGGCATTTCTCATGATGTATTCTGCATATAATTTAACTGAGCAGGGTGACAATATGCAGCCTTGACGTACTCCTTTCCCAATTTGGAACCAGTCTGTTGTTCCACATCCAGTTCTAACTGTTGCTTCAAGAAGCAACCACCTGCAGGTCAGGTGGTCTGGTATTCCCATCTCTTGAAGAATTTTCCACAGTTGGTTGTGATCCACACAGTCAAAGGCTTTGGCATAGTCAATAAAGCAGAAGTAGATGTTTTTCTGGAACTCTTTTGCTTTTTTCATGATCCAGAGGATGTTGGCAATTTGATCTCTGGGTCCTCTGCCTTTTCTAAATGCAGCTTGTACATCTGGAAGTTCGTGGTTCACATACTGTTGAAGCCTCGCTTGGAGAATTGTGAGCATTACTTTGCTAGTGTGTGAGATTAGTGCAATTGTGCGGTAGTTTGAGCATTCTTTGGCATTGCCTTTCTTTGGGATTAGAATGAAAACTGACCTTTTCCAGTCCTGTGGCCACTGCTGAGTTTTCCAAATTTGCTGGCATATTGAGTGCAGCACTTTCACAGCGTCATCTTTTAGGACTTGAAATTGCTCAACTGGAATTCCATCACCTCCACTAGCTTTGTTCATAGTGATGCTTCCTAAGGCCCACTTGACTTTACATTCTAGGATGTCTGGTTCTAGGTGACTGATCACACCATCATGGTTAACTGGGTCCTGGAGATCCTTTTTGTATAGCTCTGTGTCTTCTTGCCACCTCTTAATATCTTCTGCTTCTGTTATGTCCATACCATTTCTGTCCTTTATTGAACCCATCTTTGTATGAAATGTTCCCTTGGTATCTTTCCCATTTTATTATTTTCCTCAATTTCTTTGCATTCTTACTGAGGAAGGCTTTCTTATCTCTCCTTGCTGTTCTTTGGAACTCTGCATTCAAATGGATATATCTTTCCTTTTCTCCTTTGCCTTTTTCATCTTTTCTTTTCTCAGCTATTTGTAAGTCCTCCTCAGACATCCATTTTGTCTTTTTGCATTTCTTTTTCTTGGGGATGGTCTTGATCCCTGCCTCCTATACAATGTCACAAACCTCGGTTCATAGTTCTTCAGGCACTCTGTCTGTTAGATCTAATCCCTTGAATCTATTTGTTTGAATACTCACCTCCTTTACAGTCAGTCCACCTCATATTTGGACAGGTCTCATTGTTACATCTTTCACTTCCTTATACTGTAATGAAATCTGCCTACCTAGACTTTCACCCCATTTGTCTTTGTTCTACCCTTGGGAACTATGCAGAATATGTCTAATCTGTCTTCAGCATGATCGTTCTTTAGACATTTGAAGACAGCTGTCAGATCCTCTTCCCTAAATTCTCTTTTTACCCAGGTAAAATAGCTTTCAGATCTTTCAGGTATACCTTTTATAAACAGTGTATTAATGTGGAAAATATTTGAGCAATTGCCCGAGGCAGACCTGAGTTCTGTCAATTTGTTTATTCAATTATTTATTCTCTTTGCACTTATTCCCACTATAAGTAGAATAAGCACGATAAATCCAGTAAAGAAGAGGTACACTAGGGAGAAATCTGACCATGGCAGGGGAGTTCAGCTAAGGCTGTTTTAGGAAGTCATGATTGAACTGACCTGATAGATGGATAGTCATTAACAAGGTGAAGAGGAGAGAAAGTGCTTTTCTGACAGAAGAAGCAATATGTACAAAGGCCCTGTGTGGGGTAGGGCATGTGATGGAGGCATCACTTATCCTCTTGATTTAAGTTCTGTATATATATGACTATAGATTAAAATAATGTCTTCCCTATTGTCCCTATGGAATCATTCATAATAAGGTAATCCGTTAACCAAGTCAGGTCTCTTCCTTCACTGTTCCACCAACAGTCATTCCCACTTCTGTCCTTTTCCTTCTGTTCTTCTCTTTCTAGTAAGGTCTCCCCTTTTCTGTATATCCAGTTCTTACAATCTTTACAGTCCATCTCCAGTTTTGTTTCCTCTGGGAAGTTTCCCTGGGCTCAGCCTCAGGTCTGTTTTGTGATATTAAGGTTAAATGCAGGATTTTGTAGTCCTGGGGCTTTGAGTCTAGGTTTGATTACTACTTTGCAGCCTTAGGCAAATTACTTAACTTCTCTAATATTCGATTTTCATATCTGTACAAAAGAGGTAATGACAGTAATGCTTCATTAAAGTGCTGGTGAGGATTAAGTGAGATTACATGTACATGTATCTGGAAGCCCTTCCTAGTGGTTTTTACTTCCTTGTTCTGTACGTCCTCTGTTGTTCTTGTTCAGTAGCTAAGTCCTGTCTGACTCTTTGTGACTCCATGGACTGCAGCACAGCAGGCTTCCTTGTCCTTCACTATCTCCCAAGGTTTGCTCAAGTGATGTTATCTAACCATCTCATCTTCTGCCTCCACCTTCTCCTTTTGTTAATAAGATTGACTCTAAGGATATAGGAGTAGGGAGGAAGCCATTTGCTTTGCTCCTGGGTATTTGAAGTCTCTGGTTCCCCAGCTATCGTTCCTGCCCACCCAGTGGAGGTGCTCTGGCAGTTAGCCCTGAGCTACTGAGCATGCACTCGGAGCCTCGGAGCTATTCTCGGACTGATCTACTTACCTTATGGCTCCCCAGGTGCAATGCTATTATGCACAACCAAAAGAGCCCAGGAAATTACAGAAGGAAGTTATATTCATGCTTTAAATGGCAAGTAAAAGTATTCATCAGAATGTCATATCCAAGACTTTTTTGATTTAATAATTCTTTTGCAGAATCTTATTTTATAAATATAGCCTGGTGATTTTTAATAACAGAAAAACAAATTATTTAATTAATGAACAAACAAGTTTTTAAAGAACTTAAATTCAAATGAGGTTAACTAAGTGAAATTCTAGTATTATCTTTAAAAAGATAGCAACCTATATGTCAAGACTGCAGTCAAAGTTGTAGTGGAAGAATATTGAATTTCTGTCTCAAAAGAAGGAATGGAAGTATGCTAAATTGATTAAGTCCATTGATTTAAGATTTTGTCTGTTTACAGACTGCAGACAATTGTGATTCAATATTGCGAGTAATTTTCTTTGTAGAGTTAAAAGAATCTGCAAAATAGAAACCAAATCAGTGCTGCATTTGCAATTTAAAATGCAACCCCTTACCAGTATCACTCTGCATTTATTTCATACTTCAGATATTTCTCATACCTTGCTAGGTCAGGGACTATAAAAGACATTTTAATACATGTCTAATCCTGCAATCAATTAAGCTAATTTAAACTATCCTCTAACAGGTGAGGTAAAAGATTAGGATTAAGGTCTGGGATTAACAAGTGGAAACAACTCATTCTGTGAGATCCTCAGGGACACAGCACAGTTCAGGGTTTAAGGCTCAAAGAAAATCTATTTTGAGAAAGGCATGAGTCAAAAACTCTGTTGTGGACAGCTTTGTGTCCTACTAAAGATTTTATCTTTAGCTTTTGTTCCCAAAACATCATCTCTTTATTGTGATATAACACATCTTTACCCCACAGCCCTCGATTCTATCAACTGAATTTTTCTGCCCTTTCCTTTGTGAAACAGAACCTCCACTCACATTTACTTCGATTATTGTTTTGACAGATACTAAAACCAAGATCAGTGTGCCTGTTTTTCTGTTGCAACCGTTTTGAATGTAAGTATTCAAACAGTATGTAAAATCTTACTGAAGCATGTAATTCAGAGTTTGCAGCCCTGATTTTTGTTGTTCCACATTCTTGTCAACAATTATTGTTGTCAGTCTTTTGAATATTAGCCATTTTGGTGGGTATATAATGATGTCTTCATATAGGTACTCATTGGCATTTCCTAGTAACTAATAATATTCAGTACTTTTCATATGCTTCTTGGTCATTCATAGGCCTTTATTTGTGAAATTTCTCTTTAAATCTTTGTCTTCTTTTTTATTAGGTGGCTTATGTTTTTGTCATTGAGTTGTAGTTCTTTATATGTCCTGGATACCAATCCTTTGTCAGATATATGTCTGTGAACCCATTTCTTCTCTGATTTCATCCATCTTGGTCTCCTTTCTATAGCATAATTGAACCAGCGTCAAGTATTGTCTACGTATCTTGTCCAAAGACCCTTATAAGTCTGTAAAATAAATACCTGCTAGGTGGTATCCTTCTTTAGTGCCATAGGAAGGCAAAAGTGGAGTTTCAGAAAACTATTGAATGTCAGGGGCTGTTTTTTCTATTTGTCATTCTATAGTATCAATGGTTATTTTCAGAATGGAAATTAGCATTTTTAGTTTACTTTCAAAAAATAGTCTCATCTAGTTTTTGTTCTTTTTTGGTTGTTGTACATACCTTTTTATTAATTTATTTATTTTTAATTGGAGGATAATTGCTCTGGAATATTGTTTTGGTTTCCGACACACACCAGTATGAATCGGCCATAGTATCCCTATATACCCTCCCTCTTGAGCTCCCCTCCCACTAGTTTTTTTTTTTTTTTTTTTTCTGTTCATAAAGTAACACAAAGTAAAGTAAATATAAGAATAATTGTAAAAAAAAAATAAAACTAATGTTTTAATGTTACTTTATTCTTAGTTATCTAGGGGAAAAAGTAGCTAGTGCTATCTGTAATTTCATGGTAATAAAGTTGATAATGATATTGCAAGTTTGTGAAGACATCTTTTCACCCTTCAAAGTACTTTCACACCTTTTTTCAAATCTTTAAAATCAAGAAATAAACTTAGAATTAATCTCTAAGAGAGGAATTAATACTGCAACTTGTGTAACTGTTATGGCAAATTATTGTATTCAGTGTTTGTTCTTAAAACCAAGATGCAAGTGAAAATCTTGGCATATTAAAGTACTTTTGCACCATGCATTACCACACTGATAGTAATGCAAAAGATTAAAAACATTTCAAGCATCCCCCTGTAGGAGACCAACTCAGATAAACTGTTCATGCATATGATGGAATACTTCCCCTTCTATGTCTCCTCCTACTGAATATATCACATATGTTGTTTTATTTTTTCTTCATTATTTCATAACCCTGGAATTTTACTGATAGAAAGCACTTTGGGGTCATCTGACTCTATCCCCTCATTTAATAGAGGAAGAAAAAAGATACTTAAAAAAAAAAAGTCCGAAACAATAGCACTCACAATTTTGAAAGTTGGGACTAGATAAAAGTCTTCTGATTGAATAATCTTTTGATTTCATCTTTCTCCTCTGTTAATCAAACCCTATGGATTTGTGCTTTAAGATGACACTTATATTTACCCTTTTCTTTCTACTGTGTTT
Organism: Okapia johnstoni; assembly: GCA_024291935.2. Classification (NCBI taxonomy): domain Eukaryota; kingdom Metazoa; phylum Chordata; class Mammalia; order Artiodactyla; family Giraffidae; genus Okapia; species Okapia johnstoni. The sequence goes on along the minus strand of CM044312.1, from coordinate 69,667,146 downwards.
GCCAATGTGGTATCTAATTATATCTAAATTGGATTGTCACTCAGACTGATCTTTTATCCTCAGGTCCATCTTGCATTCTTTTGTCTCACTGATTTTCCTAATGTAGACCTTTCATCAGTTATCCTTGTACTCCAGAAACTTCAGTAATTGCCACTGAATCATGTCCTAAATTCTCAAGGATCTGCATACTCTAATCCCATCCTGCCTCTGCATCCTTATTTCACACTCCCTCCAGCCTGCACCTGCCCACCAAAATGGCCTCACTGTGCCCTGGCTGTATGTGAACTCCTCTTGTGGTTCCTGTGTTGGTCCCTTACACTGGTAAACTCCCTACTCTTCTCTCCATTTGACTACTTACATATAATTCATAGTTCAACATCTAGCTCAAGCTCTGCCTTCTCCAGTTTTCTAAATTTTCTCAATTGCAATGATTTCTAACCCCTACATATACACTACAGCATCCCACTTAGCGACTGATACCTGTACTGGCTTTATAACTGATAAAACCCAAAATCTCAGTGGCTTAATATCATAGATCTATTTGTTGTTCAGTGAAGATAGTGTAAGTGTTCGTGTGTTGCTCATGGTGCTGGTAGGGGTGCTGTGCTTTTTGCAGCAGTTTAGGGGTCCAGGGTGATGCAGGCTCTGTCATATTAAATGCAAAGTTCCCAGAGTTGCCCAGGCATAGGAGAAAGAGTGGAGAAGGTACATCTGCTTCTTAGGCACCTCAGTCAAGTAGGGACAAGTCAACACTTTTGGTAATGAGAACTAATCACTTTTGCTGGGAAATGTAACCCCTGACCTGGGCAACTGCATCCTTGGAACTACTGTACTCTTACTCTGTTGTTTGGTGGGAAGCACAAATCTCAGAGAGGGGAGTAACCATCTGGCTTTGTTACAGTGTTATCCTGTACTGATTTTAATCGCTTGGTGTCTTTGTATTCCCAGTTGGATTTTACACTGTAACTAAAATTCCACAAATATATACAACAAAATGAGAGTCTGGCAGGTAGTGCCAGTGAATGATTGTTAAATAACAGAATAATTTATGCAATCTTCTTTTTCTTTGAGTTTCTAATTCCTAAATTAAACCAGAAAGAAAAACAAAATAACAAATCTCTAGCGGTTCTGTCTTTGTCTTTTTAAAGAACACATTTGCATTGGATTCTTCACAGGCAGAAAGTGAAATTTAGCTGTGTCGTGTGTGTTAATCGCTCAGTCGTGTCCGACTCTTTGCGACCCCATGGACTGTAGCCCGCCAGGCTTCTCTGTCCATGAAATTCTCTAGGCAGGAATACCAAGTGGGTTGCCATTCCCTTCTCCAGAGGGTCTTCCCAACCCAAGGATTGAACCTGGGTCTCCTGCATTGCAGGTGGATTCCTTCCTGTCTGAGCTACCAGGGAAGACTTAGCCCAGTTATCTTCATATTAAGAAGAATAAGATTCTGTCCAGCTTTTAAAACTGTTGTCAGTTGGTGTATTGTTTCTCTTTCTTTTCCTAAACCTGTTCTGTTATTGAAAAATTGACACATATACAAAATAGAGTGAATGTTGTAACTAAACCCTATGTACACACCACCTGCCTTCAGTGATAATTGAGGATCCAAACCCTACATTTTAGACATACCTCTAAAATATTTTTTTTAATTACAGTTCTTCTCTCTTCCTCACTTTTTTCTTGAAATTTATTTATTGAAGAAACCAACTCATTTGTCTTATAATGGTTCTCACATTCTGAATTTGGCTGAATCCATCCTTATGGTTCTTTTCACAGTTTAGTATACCTCTGTCCCCAGTATTTCCTGTAAACTGAAGTTAGGTCTAGAATCTTAATCAGATTCTGGTTTGATTTTTATCATAGATGAGGTTATGTATATCCGTCAGAAAAGACATAAGGTCTCGTTATCTCTCTTTTTTGCTTTTAACATTTGTCAATGGGTTTAAGAGTTGTCACCCTCATGCATACATTATAAAGTTCTCCCTTAGCTTTCACCTTTGGTCTTGGCTGCCACTGATGATCATTACCTAGATTCATTATTTCATTAGGCACATCCTGTGTTTGTTTACAATAAGATCTTCCAGAATTTTGAAATGTTTTATTATTTTTTCATCTTATATTATTAAATATATTTTAGAGATTTAAACCCCACCCCCCATCATAAATGTGGTAATTAAGATCTGTTTGACACAAAGTATTTTCACATACACTGTTTCCCAGATACCATCTAATTATCTCAAAACACCTTGGTGTTAAGCTGGCTCTGTGACCTTGGGCAAAGGTCCTCATCCTAGAGATAAGGAAAACAGTAATAGCCACCTCTAGGATTATTATGAAAATTAAACAAGTTAAATACAGTCAAGTTGTTTAGAACAGTGCTCACCATATTATAGTAAGAGTGAGATAAAAATTTGCAGTTGTTATTATATTGTTATGTTGCTATTGTCAAATTTTCTTTCAATTTTAATCTATTATGTTGCAGTTTTAACTAATGTTTCTTTGACATTTTTATTTTAGTTTTTATGAAGATAAATAGAAACAATTTAACTACTATGTTTCCATGTATTTTTGTAGTCTCTGATCCCCCCAGTCATAATCTTAATTAGCTTACTTGTGATAGCAACTTAGCTTTTACTGTTGCTTACTGTTAAATATTATTTAAATGCTCTGTTTTCTTTATTTATAGAAGACCAATGAACAATCATTTTCTAGCCCCAACCACTCCCTCACCCCCCTATAAAAAGCAATTAAAAAAAAGATAATATTTAACTTGTATTATTTAGGCTATCTATACCATATACCTATAGCTATATCATTATGAGATTAAAAAAGCAGCATGCTTTCACTATTTTGTATGATAAGCTTTTAACACATTTTAGAATAAACATTAATGAAATCATAGCATCAGAGCTTAGAGGATTTTGGAGAGCATTTCATTTGCAGGTGAAGAAGCTGAGGACTAGCTAGTTTAAATGACTCATCCCAGTTGTCCAGCTGCAACAACCAACCAATGGCAGAGCCAGGACTAATATCTAGATCTTAAGTCAAAACCAGCCCAGGTCTCCAAACTCTCCGCTATCCTGCATGATGCTCAACTATTTTTACTGTTCCTCCATTAATGCTCACAATATCTTTCTACAGGCAACAATATTAATATTTAGAGTTAAAACTGCACGCTTGAAGACACAAATGTCAGTGGAAGTTAGTAATGTAGAACCCAGAAATCCCTCTGTTTCATGACACCTGAGTGATAACAGATGGTAAATGTATGTAAGACTGAGTATAATGTGTATGTACATTAATGCTTAGACATAAAGAGAAAGGATGGCTCCTTTCCACCGACTCTGTGGAAAGGTGACACACTCGTGACACACAGTCATATATGAGGATAGAATTGCAAGCAGATTTTAGGTAATTTTTTATTTTTATTTTTTTGGTTTTACCTTTAATTGCAGAGAATTTTAAATATACACAAAAGTAGACATAATAGTATAATGAATTCTTCTGTTCCCATCACTCAGTCCCAGTCTACATTAACCTAAGGTCAATCTTATCCCATTCCTCCCCTCATCCACTCCCTGTTTTGTGTTATTTTTTAGCATATTTTTCTAGAAGACAAAAACAGGTTTTTTTAATATTTATTTTAATTTATTTATTTGGCTGCGCTGGGTCTTAGTTCCGACATGCGGGATCTTCACTGCAGCGTGTGGGAACTTTTTTTAGTTTCAGCCTGTGGGATCTAGTTCCTTGACCAAGAATTGAACCCGGGCCCCCTGCATTGGGAGCTTGGAGTCTTAACCGCTGGACCACCAGGGAAGTCCCCCAAAACAGTTTTAAAATAATTACCACATGACCAATTATCATGCCTAAAATTTCTTAATATAATTAAACAGGCAGTTGGTATTCAATTTTCTCATTGTTTCATTGATACAAACATCAGCTATCTTAGTTTGTTTTTTAAATCAGAATCTAATCCCACTGTGATTATTTCTTTATATGTTACCTCGCTGCTTCTTTACTCTTTGCAATTTACTTGTTGAAGAAAATAGATTTTTTTTTTAACCTGTCACTTTCCTCATAGTCTGGACTTTGCTACTTATATATCTGCAGTGTAGTTACAAGACAGCTTAAAACATTAAAGAAAGGTTTGTACGTATTATTATCAGGTTTCACCAGTTTGGTGGTGATATCTTGGGCACCGATGATGACAACCAGAGGTCTGGGCTTTGATCCTACTGGCTGTGAGTGCCTGGTGATGGTGTGAGGTGGGCTTCTTCAAATGAGCAGCTGCAGCCAGGCTGAGAAAGCTTGGCTAGTGCCCCAGTCCATTCCTCCTCTCTAATCTGAATCGGGCATTTTTTATATAGTTTCAGAGCATCCCTTACTTTTCCTTCACAGTAGTTGTCACAGTGTGTAATTGTAGTGGTCTTTGAAGATTTATAGTCAGAAAAGTCAGGGGTGTATGAATGTAACAGTGTATATAACTAAATTCTTTATAACACACAAAGCATGGTTTCTAGCTCAGCATGGGAAAATATAAATTTGACAATTAATGCTAATCATTTCCACATTGGAACTTTTTTTCTCTTGTGATTAAGCACCAAGTCAGATTCCATTCTTCCTTCCTCTTCTTTTCTTCCCAGGGTTGACTGTGTTCTTAGGCTAGGTCATGCAGTGTATATGCTGTTCTTAACTTGGTCCTCACCTTTAACTGAGTTTAACGGAGTTGGGGGCTATTTCTTCAGCTTTCATTTTTCCCAGTTTCCTAGGCTTGTTGTAAAAACTCTATGGTGAATCAGTCTTCCAGACAAGAAGAGGAGATGCAGAGAAGGCGGGAGTAGACTATAGATGCTAAGGGGCCCTGAGAAGGGTGCTGGCATCCTATCCCCTGCTGGGGCAAAACTGAGGAGGTAATTTCAATACCCAGATTTACTTAGTTTAATCTCAGGTTTGGCCACACCCAGCTAATAGGACCTGGCCAGCAAGGACTGAACGAGTCCTGGCAGATGGGCTGCGGCCACCTTTATAGAACCTTGCACGTGCCAGGGTGCTGTGAGGAAACTGTTGAGAGGTTTTAAGCCTCTGAAGGATTTGAGGGCAGTGGCAAACTGCCAAGAGGCCCAGCGAATCAGGAGAGACTGAGTATGTGGACCTTGAGGCCGGAAGCATGGCAGGGACCAAGGCCACCAGAGTGGATGCCAAATACCACTTGTGGTAAGCTGTACCTGCTGGTGCATGTTCGTGACACACCAAGGACTGCATGGACATCGCCACAGATGTCCCCAGTGCTGGAAGGTAGTTAAAATTTCTTGGGGAAGTTGGCTCATTCTCAAGAAAAAGGGAAGCAGAAGGAGGAGGAAAACTTTGAATCATAATGAATATTTGTGCTGTGCTTTGTTGCTCAGTCGTGTCCGACTCTTTGCGACCCCATGGACTGTAGCCTGCCAGGCTCCTCTGTCCATGGAGATTCTCCAGGCAAGAATACTGGAGTGGGTTGCCTCTCTCAATGAATGTTTAGTAGTTTTAAACCAAAGGAACTGAGCTATCTTCAAGTGGCAAGGTTGAGTTAATTTTTTTTTCTTCCATCAGCAGAAAGGGGACTAAAAAGCTAAGTTTGAAAAAGATAGATAAAGGCAAATTCCAGCACATCTGGGTGACTATAAATTTTAAACTCACTACACAACTTGGATTTATCTATTAATTTTTAAATGTCTGTCTTCACTATAATGTAAGTTTCATGAGGGCACAAACCATCCCTTTTAGTCTTCTGCATTCTTAGCACCTAACCCAGTGCTCAGCACTTGACAGATACTGAAGAGGAATTTACTGTATGAATATTAGGCCCACACATCTGAGCTCCTTCCAAAGTACTTGATACAGAGCAAGCACATAATAAATGATCTTTTCTCTTCCTTCCTGGAAGAATATATATTTCTTTGGGCACAGTCCAATAAATAAGCAGGGTGACAATATGCAGCCTTGACGTATTCCTTTCCCGATTTGGAACCAGTCTATTGTTCCACATCTAGTTCTAACTGTTGCTTCTTGACCTGCATACAGATTTCTCAGGAGGCAGGTCAGATGGTCTGGTATTCCCATCTCTTGAAGAATTTTCCACAGTTGGTTGTGATCCACACAGTCAAAGGCTTTGGCATAGTCAGTAAAGCAGAAATAGATGTTTTTCTGGAACTCTCTTGCTTTCTCGATGATCCAATGGATGTTGGCAATTTGATCTCTGGTTCCTCTACCTTTTCTAAATGCAACTTGAACATCTGGAAGTTCACGGTTCACATATTGTTGAAGCCTGGCTTGGAGAATTTTGAGCAATACTTTGCTAGTGTGTGAGATTAGTGCAATTGTGCGGCAGTTTGAGCATTCTTTGGCATTGCCTTTCTTTGGGATTGGAATGAAAACTGACCTTTCCAGTCCTGTGACCACTGCTGAGTTTTCCAAATTTGCTGGCATATTGAGTGTAGCACTTTCACAGCATCATCTTTTAGGATTTGAAATAGCTCAACTGGAATTCCATCACCTCCACTAGCTTTGTTCATAGTGATGCTTCCTAAGCCCACTTGACTTTGCACTCCAGAATGTCTGGCTCTAGGTGAGTGATCACACCATCGTGATTATCTGGGTCGTGAAGATCTTTTTTGTACAGTTCTTCTGTGTATTCTTGCCACCTCTTCTTAACATCTTCTGCTTTGTTAGGTCTGTACCATTTCTGTCCTTTATTGTGCCCATCTTTGCATGAAATGTAGTCTTTCCCATTCTATTGTTTTCCTCGATTTCTTTGCATTGTTCACTGAGGAAGGCTTTCTTATCTCTCCTTGCTATTCTTTGGAACTCTGCATTCAGATGGATATAACTTTCCCCATCTGTTTTCTGAATTGTGGTTTTCATTCTGTCTGCCCTCTGAGGAATAAGGATAAGAGGCTTATGTGGAAGCTTCCTGATGGAAGAGACTGACTGAGGGGGAAACTTGGTCTTGTTCTGATGGGCATGGCCATGCTCAGTAAATCTTTAATCCAATTTTCTTTTGATGGGTGGGGCTGTGTTCCTTCATATGTTGTTTGGCCTCAGGCCAAACTGTCCACCCACACCTCCACTGGAGACCTCTGGACCCTCACTGGCAAGTCTGACGCAGTCTCTTGTGGGGACATTTCTCCTTTTTCCTGGCTCCTTGTGCACACAAGATTTTGTTTGTGCCCTCCAAGAGTCTGTTTCCAGTCCTGTGGAAGTTCCTGTAATCAAATCCCGCTGGTCTCCAAAGTCCAATTCCTTGGAGTTCTCAGTCCCTTTTCTGGATCCCCAGGTTGGGAAATCTGTTGTGGGTCCCAGAACTTTCTTAACAGTGTGAGATTTTCTTTGGTGGAATTGTTCTGCAGTTTGTGGGTTGTCTGCTTGGTGCTCTATGTTGGGGATAATGGCAACCTTCTCCAAGAGGGTTTATGCCACGGGCTGTGTTACCCAGGTATGCTGCATCCAGAGCCCCTGTCCCCTGGCTGACCCATGCTTCCATAGGAGACACTCAAACACTCAAAGGAAGGACTGGCTCAGTCTCTGTGGGACCTCTGGGTCCAGGTATGCACAAGGTTTTGTTTGAGCCCTTTGAGCATCTGTGGCAGGTATGGGGTTTGATTCTAAATGCATGTCTAACTCATTGAAACTATGAGTCATAGCTTGTAGGGCCACCCAAGATGGACGGGTCATGGTGGACAGTTCTGACGAAACATGCTCCACTGGAGAAGGGAATGGCAAATCACTTCAGTATTCTTGCCTTGAGAACCCCATGAACATTATGAGAAGGCAAAAAGATGTGACACTGAAAGATGAACTCCTCAGGTCAGTAGGTGCTCAATATGCTCCTAGAGAAGAGTAGAGAAATAACTCCAGAAAGAATGAAAAGATGGAGCCAAAGCAAAAACAACGTCCAGTTGTGGATGTGACTGGTGATGGAGGTAAAGGCTGATGCTGTAAAGAACAATACTGTATAGGAAACTGGAATGTTAGTTCCATGAATCAAGGTAAATTGGAAGTGGTCAAACAGGAGATGGCAAGAGTGAACATTTTAGGAATCAGTGAACTAAAATGGACTGGAATGGGCAAATTTAAATCCAATAACCATTATATCTACTACTGTGGGCAAGAATCACTTAGAAGAAATGGAATAGCCCTCACAGTCAACAAAAGAGTCCGAAATGCAGTAGTTGGGTACAGTCTCAAAAATGACACAACAATCTCTGTTTCCAAGGCAAACCATTCAATATCACAGTAATCCAGTCTATGCCCCAACCACAAATGCCAAAGAAGCTGAAGTTGAGATATGATGACCTACAAGACCTTCTAGAACTAACACCTAAAAAAGATATTCTTTTTCCTTATAGGGGACTGGAATGCAAAAGTAGGAAGTCAAGAGATACCTGGAGTAACAGACAAATTTGGCTTTGTAGTACAAAATGAAGCGGGGCAAAGGCAAAAACAGTTTTGCCAAGAGAACCCACTGGTCATAGCAAATACCCTTTTCCAACAACACAAGAGACGACTCTACACATGGACATCACCAGATGGTCAATACCGAAATCAGATTGATTATATTCTTTGCAGCCAAAGATAGAGAAGCTCTATACAGTCAGCAAAAACAAGACCAGGAGCTGACTGTGGCCCAGATCATGAGCTCCATATTGCCAAATTCAGACTTAAATTGAAGAAAGTAGGGAAAACCACTAGACCGTTCAGGTATGACCTAAATCAAATCCCTTACGATTATACAGTGGAAGTGACAAATAGATTCAAGGGAATAGATCTGATAGACACAGTGCCTGAAGAACTTTGGACAGAGGTTTGTAACTTCGTACATGAGGGAGTGATCAAGAACATCCCAAAGAAAAAAAATGCAAAAAGGCAAAATGGTTGTCTGAGAAGGCTTTACAAATAGCTAAGAAAATAAGAGAAGTAAAAGGCAAAAGAGAAAAGGGAAAATATACCTATCTGAATGCAGAGTTCCAAAGAATAGCAAGGAGAGATAAGAAAGCCTTCCTCAGTGATCAATGCAAAGAAATCGAGGAAAACAATAGAATGGGAAAGACTAGAGATCTATTCAAGAAAATTAGAGATACCAAGGGAGCATTTCATGCAAAGATGGGCACAATAAAGGACAGAAATGGTACAGACCTAACAGAAGCAGAAGATATTAAGAAGAGGTGGCAAGAATACACAGAAGAACTGTACAAAAAAGATCTTCATGACCCAGATAACCAAGATGGTGTGATCACTCACCTAGAGCCAGACATTCTGGAGTGCAAAGTCAAGTGGGCTTAGGAAGCATCACTATGAACAAAGCTAGTGGAGGTGATGGAATTCCAGTTGAGCTATTTCAAGTCCTGAAAGATGTGCTGTGAAAGTGCTGTACTCAATATGCCAGCAAATTTGAAAACACAGCAGTGGCCACAGGACTGGAAACAGTCAGTTTTCATTCTAATCCCAAAGAAAGGCAATGCCAAAGAATGTTCCAACTACAGCACAATTGCACTAATCTCACACATTAGCAAAGTAATGCTCAAAATTCTCCAAGCCAGGCTTCAACAATATGTGAACCGTGAACTTCCAGATGTTCAAGTTGCATTTAGAAAAGGTAGAGGAACCAGAGATCAAATTGCCAACATCCATTGGATCATCGAGAAAGCAAGAGAGTTCCAGAAAAACATCTATTTCTGCTTTACTGACTATGCCAAAGCCTTTGACTGTGTGGATCACAACCAACTGTGGAAAATTCTTCAAGAGATGGGAATACCAGACCATCTGACCTGCCTCCTGAGAAATCTGTATGCAGGTCAAGAAGCAACAGTTAGAACTGGATGTGGAACAATAGACTGGTTCCAAATCGGGAAAGGAATACGTCAAGGCTGCATATTGTCACCCTGCTTATTTAACTTATATGTAGAGTACATCATGAGAAACACTGGACTGGATGAAGCACAAGCTGGAATCAAGACTGCCTGGAGAAATATCAATAACCTCAGATATGCAGATGACACCACCCTTATGGCAGAAAGCGAAGAAGAACTAAAGAGCTTCTTGATGAAAGTGAAAGAGGAGAGTGAAAAACTTGGCTTAAAACTCAGCATTCAGAAAACTAAGATCATGGCATCCAGTCCAATCACTTCATGGCAAATAGATGGGGAAACAATGGAAACAGTGACAGACTTGATTTTCTTGGGCCCCAGAATCACTGTGGATGGTGATTGCAGCCATGAAATTAAAAGACACTTACTCCTTGGAAGAAAAGCTATGATCAACCTAGACAGCATATTAAAAAGCAGAGACATTACTTTGCCAACAAAGGTCCCTCTAGTCAAAGCTATGGTTTTCCACTTGTCATGTATGGATGTGAGAGTCGGACTAGAAAGAAAGCTGAGCGCCTTAGAAATGATGCTTTTGAACCATGGTGCTGGAGAAGACTCTTGAGAGTCCCTTGGACTGCAAGGAGATCCAACCAGTTAATCCTAAAGGAAATCAGTCCTGAATAATCATTGGAAGGACTGATGCTTAAGCTAAAGCTCCAAAATTTTGGCCACCTGATGCAATGAACTGACTCACTAGAAAAGATCCTGCTGCTGGGAATGATTGAAGGTTGTAGGAGAAGGGGATGACAGAGGATGAGATGGTTGGATGGCATCACCAACTTGATGGGCATGATTTTGAGTAAGCTCCAGAACTTGGTGATGGACAGGGAAGCCTGGCATGCTGCAGTCCATGTGGTTGCAAAGAGTGGGACAAGACTGAGCAAATGATCTGACTGAACCAGTAAGAAAAAAATCTATGAGCTCAGTTTTAGCCTTGGAAAATATGGACCCCCACTGTATAGTATTCCTGTACTTGCCTGCAGCTTTTAAGTGTGCCAATTCTCTCAGCAGTTCACCTAGAGATCAAGTGGGTTGGCCTGAAACCTTTTAATTTTCTTTAGTTAATTCTTTGCATCTGTTAAGTTTAAGAAAAATTTCCAATGTACATAGCAAGGACTAGGAGGGTGAAGACATATGACAAGTAGGGACATAAGTGGCAGAGAGCAGAGACAAGGAAATTTTTGAGTGAAAAGGAATTTGATCCAGCACCTTTGTTCTTTCCCCAGTACCAATATATCTGCATGAATGCTGATATGAAAAAAAAGAAAACTGGAACTTCCTTGTCAGTCCAGTGGTTGATTCCATACTGCCAATGCAGCGGATGGGGGTGTTCGATCATCCTTGGTTGGAGAGCTAAGGTCCAACATGCTGTGCAGCCTAAGGGTTTTGGGGGAACCTCATGGAATTATGGAAAACTGATAATATTGTTGGCAGCAAAAGATACTGAACCATCAAAAAAATACTGAAAATGTTGGTCAACCTTGCCAAACAATATTAATTACAGTCATTTCAATGACCTTTCTGTTGTGTCTTGCTACAATGCAGCACAAACAGTGATGTACAGCATCAAATGTGTGACTAAGCTGTAAGTTTTATTTGATTAGAACAGTAACCTGCCTCCCTCTGAATACCTATTTGTATCTTTATATAGTCAGTGTTCATAGGTAGTTGTATATGAGCATGTTATCTTCTCAACTGTAAAATGTTAAAAAGAACACTGCATAGATAAGGCCACTCTTTATTCTCATTTTTTGGAAATTCAAGGCAAACCCCTGTCTGAATAGTAGGTTACCCTTGTTATGATCTCTGCCTCTTTTGAGAATTTTATTTCTGCCCCATTCCACCTTGAATAGGAGAATTTCACACTTCAAACTTACTCTACTTGGTAAAGAACAGCACTTACAGAAAGGCAACCCTGGAGCTTTGTACTCTGAGACCTCCACCCACGCACCTTCACCACTGAAGGCATTCTCAGTCGTCTCTCATTCCCTGCAGTCTCAGGATCAGGGGAGGAGAGCTTTCTCCTTTCTTTGTGTGTGTGCCAGCGGCAGGTAGGGAGAAGAAGAGTAGAGAGTGAGAGTGGGCTGGTGATGCCTGGAGACCTCAGCACTGGAGGTTTGAATGGCCTTGTGGAAGCTGGAGCCGTCTAGGCCTTCTGGTTCGTAATCATGTCACTGTGTCTAGTCCTTAAAAAGTGAGAATATTAGGCCAATAATTCTTAAAGGAAACAGTTTCGTAGTATGAATCTCTTCTTAACGAAGCACATGAAAGAGGATTCATAGCGTGGGCTTTCAGGCTGTTGTAGTCTCCTCTCCCCAGAATCTGTGGCTCTGCTGTTTCATGTCAGCAATCTGGCTTGTGGCCAGAGACAGCATAATTTCCAAGCCTGTTGCTCTGAAAACTATTGTCATTCAGAAAAATTCCCCCTTGCTTCTTAAACTAGTACTTCCCAAATGTTGGATACTTTGAGAGGTTTGCAGACTTGCAGTCATGTCATTTAGTTTTGTATTAGCCGCTCTTCCTGTGGTATTATGCAACTGAAAGCGTTGTGCTAGCTGATAGGGTACTGATGGAATTCAGCACTGAAGGACCTTGACTGTATTACTCAGGAAAATTAAACCTTGGTTCCCCGAAACTTGCACTCCTGTTCATCATTTCCTCTCTTTAGATGTACCTACAGAGTTGAGGGCATCACTGAAGAATGAAAAAACAGTGCCTTCTGAGTTTCCTGCAACCCATTTTTGTGAATCAAAGGAAAATGGCACTGATAAGGAGAGGCAGGTTGTATCAGAATTATTTGAGTCCTTAGCTGGGTTTCCTTACTGTCTGATTCAGTCCCTTCCTTTGTGTCTGCCTATTCGTCTGTGAAGAGGGGATAATTACACCTGTTCCTTAGAGGGACATTACAGAGATTCGTTTTAGAAGTCTGTAAAGCTTTGTGAGCATAGAGAAGTATAATTACGAGAAAAATATATCGTCATTGCAGTGGTCCTGACAAGTCTTAATTCCAGTCATTAATATATTGATGAATATGAATTATTCATTTTCATTACATAGAAGTTGGCTCTTCATGCTCCATTTTTCCTGATGCATGTATGTCTAAGAGGAGGGCATTGGGAGAATGGATAATCAGCCACAAATGTGGGTTTTAAAAGATCCATTTTCTTTTCACTCACTCGTGTTCAGGCTTTAAGCTAAAGGAGATGAGTTAAAATGGCATGAAGAAAGTGGCAATCCTGAATGTCACTGTGCAGATTCTAATATTTTTCTAGCTTATGATCAAAAGGGACCACTTGAGTCAGAAAAGATTTCTTCAGGTCAGAAATGTTTGTTCTGGAAAAAAACATCCTGTGTAAATCTTGGCAAATCACTTGAACCATTTTAATTGATAAGTTTCCCTAAAGATTTGAAAGAAAAATCAATGGAAGAATCCCTGTAATGGCAGTTGTCGATTATGCCAGAGGTAAGGCTATCACAGATACATAGGAAAGGCTAGTTTCTTCTCAAACATCATTTAACCTATTTTTAAATTTCCATTGTCTTTTAAGGAGGAAAGCAACAGCTGTTTCCTGAAAATTCTTTAAATTGCAGTAACAATGCTAAAATTGCATCAACAATGTGGTCAACTGAGGAAAAGTGCAAACAAATCCATGTTAACTCAGAAACCCAGAATGGAATGATTGCTCTTTTCTTCTATCCCACAGCATTCATCCCTCACCTCTCATTATGCCGATCCACAACAAATGTTGGTTAAATGCCTGCTATGTGGTGGAAGGGCAGTTCTCAAGTGTGGTTCCTCAGACCAGCAACCACAGCATCATCTGAGATCTCTCATTAGAAATACAAATCAGAAACTCTGGCTGTGGAGCCCAGGGATCCTTATTTTAACAAGCACTGCAGGAGATGCCCATTCACATTAGAGGTGCCTCTTAGAGCTGGGATTTCACAGGGTAACAGTGAGGTAGACTGGGCTGTGTGTTGAATGGGCAGTGCATCCTATGGGCGGTGCAGGTAGTGGCTGATCACCAGGGGCAGAGCCCATCCCTCGCACTCCTTACTGGGTGCTCCTCTGTCTGAGCCAGCTCAGAACTTGTATTTTGGGAGGGAAATTATTCTCTGGGATTCCGGTCTAATTCCAAGTAAAAAGCTCACATGGGAGCTATTCCAACTTGTGGTTAATACTGCTTATGATGAAAAACAAAGCTTTCCTCTACTGCTCTCATAACGTCACTTACAGAGATGGAGGAGGGGCCCATGATGGAGAAAAAAACCGATGCAAAGGCCTGAAAAGGACTTAATCCTTACCATTACTATCTCTTGTCTCTATTATTCCCTACCACAACGCCTCTCCCCTTCTCCTCTTAACTTCCCCATGTCTAGCATGCTCTCCAGTGAACATTGGGAGAGGTGAAAAAGTGAGGAGGAGAAATGTTAGAGAAGGCTCAGAGAGAGAGGATGCCCAGGCCAGTCCCCTGCCTGCCCATTCACCTGGGATTCTCATTCCAAGGGGCCAGTTGCACGTTGCTAACCATAGCGATCCAGTATCCAACCCCACTTCCTTCTCCCTCTCCTCAGACAAAAGGCGGTTTCTGGAAATAGAACTTGTCTTTCACTTGAACAGGATGTGACTATGATGTATGTTCCAGTTTCAGCTCTTGGTGACCCGACTCTCAGTAGGAAGAGCCATCCCTACCCCAGGCTTTGGTGGAGAGTGGTGGACAGTGTGGCCAAATTCCTGAGGCCCATAAAGCACTTCGGTCCTCACACAGTCTTAGCAGTCAGATTCAGGGGACCGATCATACTTGGAATCAATATTCCCTGCAAGAAACCTTCCCTTAGGAAGCCTTTGATCTTTGCAACATCAAAGAGAGACTGGGAGAGAGCAGACTTGACTTTACACCTATGGTTTAAAATTAATATGTAAATATATGAAAGAGAAAGAGGAAACTGAATATATCCAGCTGTCTGAGGCATCTGGGTCTTTATTTACTTCAATCTATGTTATTTTAATGAGATGATTATTTACAAAATACACTGCAGACTTCTGAAGGAGAGGAGGACAGCAGGGTTGGATTCTATATCATCAGTACACAGGGAGTTAGGACTTTTTTAACAACGAAAGAAACTTCAAAGAAGGCATTTTTTAATTTTCTTTTTTCTTTCAATCTTTTTTTTTTTTAGATGAAGACATTTTAAAGAAAAAATTAGCAACATTGCTTGAATTTTAGAAGGTATTAACTACCCCTAAAGGATTATCAGGCATTTATCCAGTAGTATGTGGTAAACCTACAGTTTGCTTTTTGAGTGGGAATTAGGGAGTATAAGTGAACTGTTTTTTTAAAACTCTCTAATATTTCTTAATCTTCTATTTCATTTTCCTGATTGGCTTTGTAGGATGTGTCTTACCTAGCTATACAGGAAATCTTTCACTGTTAAAATTTTTGTGTTTCTTTGGTTACTCAGTTCAGTTCCGTTCAGTCGCTCAGTTGTGTCTGACTCTGCGACCCCATGGACTGCAGTATGCCAGGCCTCCCTGTCTATCACCAACTCCCGGAGTTTACTCAAACTCATCTCCATTGAGTCAGTGGTGCCATCCAACCATCTCATTCTCTGTGGTCCCCTTCTCCTCCTGCCTTCAATCTTTCCCAGCATCAGGGTCTTTTCAAATGAGTCAGTTCTTCGCATCAGGTGGCCAAAGTATTGGTTACTAGAGTTGCACTATTTCTCTTAAGCCTCTCTCCACATATATAGTTAGTGACAGAGGTTGGTGTGTGAATATCCTTTTTAGAGTATCTTATTGCCACTACAGTTAATAATCATAGAACTGTTTATAAAAAGAGACTTTGGGGATCATGGTCCAACTTCTTGTATTTTGCAAACAAGAGAACCAAGTCCAGGAAGTTTGAGTGACTTGCCCATAGTCACAGAGCCACCTGATGCCAGGGCTGTGGCAAGAATTCAGGCTTCTTAACTCAGTTGAGTACTGTGTAGGTCACCCTTTTGCTTTTTTTTTAAGGTTAATTTTTATTGGAGTATGGTTACTTTACAGTGTTGTGTTAGTTTCTGCTGTACAGCAAAGTGAATCACCTATATGTATGTGTGGTGATGGTGGTTTATTCGCTAAGTCACGTCCAACTCTTTGCAACCCACCAGGCTCCTCTGTCCATGAGATTTCCCAGGCAAGAATACTGGAATGGGTTGCCATTTCCTTCTCCAGGGGATCTTCCCTACCCAGGGACCCAACCCAGGTCTCCTACATTGTAGGCGGTCTCTTGCATTGCAGACAGAAAGTATTAGTAGCTCAGTCATGTCCGACTCTCTGCGACCCCATAGACTGTAGCCTGCCAGACTCCTCTGCCCATGGAATTCTCCAGGCAAGAATACTGGAATGAGTTGCCATTTCCTTCTCCAGGGGAATCTCCCTGACCTAGGGATTGAAGCTGGGTCTCCTGAATTGCAGGCAGATTCTTTGCCATCTGAGCCACCAGGGAAGCCCCTATTGCAGGCAGATTCTTTACCAATTGAGCCACTAAGGAAGTCCATACAAATGCATATATCCCTTCTTTTTTGGATTTCCTTCCCATTTAGGTCACCACTGAGCATCAAGTAGGATTGCCTGTGCTATACCTACAGACTATCAGACAGAGTAAAGTAAGTCAGAAAGAGAAAAACAAATACCGCTTGTATGTGGAATCTAAAAAATTATACATATGAATTTATTTGCAAAGCAGAAATAGAGACACAGATGTAGAGAATAAACATATGCTTTTTTTTTTTTTTTTTAATACCTGAAATTCTTCACCCTCTTGAGACTCAGCTGAGCGTTTGACCAACCTGGTGTAGATATCAGGCTTTTTCTTAAGCAGCGAGTTTTGATACTATCAGAGAACACCCTGACTGGGAACTGTACTGTCTGCTCCCGAGGGTGGACACAGATTAGATGGGTGTTTGGAAAGGTGGAGTCTGTGAAGGAAAAGGTGGCGCATTACAGGCTTCAGGCCGCCATTAGTAGCAGGCATTCCACGGTGTTCAATTCCATGCAGGACAAAGAGATACCTCTTTCACGTTGGCTTGTATTTTTCTCTCTAGTCTCTCTTCCAGTGAAAGCCCAGAGACCAGCCTTCACTATAATGACACAGATACAGATCATCTTTTTAAAGAAAAATTCTGCAGGGCGAGGAGGTATAACTCAAAATTTGGAAAAGGTTTAGATTTTTGAGAATGAAGAGGGTTTAAATTACATATTTCAAAAAACTAAATGGACATATGGGGGAACATTCATGGACTCTTCGATAAACGTTTTTTTTTTTTTAATTATCTGCAGATCTCACTACTTCCACCTATTAAATTATTTTCAGTAAATAACAGGGATTTTAAAGAGGACTGATGCCTTGTCATTTTAGTGATTAACTGCTTGGATCCTCTTTTGAATGCACTGGGCTTGTTTCTGTTTCTCTGAAGTAATCTGTATTATTAGCATGCACACAGAGAAAGGATCAGAGGCTTCCTTTTTTTTTTTTTCTGGCACAGTAAAATCCTTTTCAAAAAGGTTTTCTATGATATGGATTTTTTTCTGTCAAGTCATATTCCCTTTGTATATTGTTATTCATGGTAAGAAAAGAAAAAAATAAGCCACCACCAAAATTTAAAAAGAAGCTACTTAATGAAGAAGATCTTCAAGCAGTTAATGAGTCAGTGTGTATTCATAGAACTTTGATCAATGCTTTCAGGGACTATTTTGTACTGAGAACAAAGACACTAAAGAGATAGGCCACTGGGAGGAAACTGGAGGGAGGGAAAAGGCTACCATGGAGCGCTAGAATCAGGAAATTCCCAGCCCTAACTACCAAAGCCCAGTGGAGGGGACAGTAGCGAGAATAAAAACAAAAACAAACCCAGAACCACAAACAGGTAAAAATTCTTTCATTTTAGATCACTTACAGCATATTTTCACTGTGGAATCTTGTCCAAGAAAAGAGGTTCGTCTGATTCAACAGCTGAAGGACAGCCTGTCATGTCCCTTCCCCTACAGCTGACACTCACTGGAATCCACTGAATTGGAGCTTCACATCATACAGCAAGAATATTTCATTTTCATCAAATTTATTTTCCCAGGAACATTCAAAAGAGCACACTAAACCACCCTTTTCGAGATGGTAATTTACTTACGTAGTTTTTGTTTATTCAAGACCCTGGACTGGCTGAAGCAGTCCCTGCAGGAGTTGCCCCTCCAAAGGGGGTGACAATAGGCTTCTGTGGAGGGAATTGCAGCTTCAGTAAAGGCAGCTTTCAGGGAAACAGGAGCTGCGGGCTCTGCTGCCAAGATTTTAATGAATTGCTTCAGATATTCTCTCTCGTGGTTTCCACTGTGCTTAGAAATCTGAAGGAAAAAAAAAATCTATGTACAGAACACATGGCAGTTGGACATTAAAAATCTGCTACACACACAAATATCTGTTACACATTTCTTTTTAAAGGGGTAAGTGTTGTTAATGAAATTCAATGTGTGTATTTTTAGTGAAAATGTTTTTGTAATATATATTTATTCTTTTTATGTATTTATTATATTTATGCCATCTATTTCTCTATGAAATAAAGTCATCTGATTGCTCTGAAAAAAATGTTTAATTTTAGGAATTTTTTTTTCCCCTGAGAATAGTTAACGGAAGATTCCTATTAAGGAAAAAAAGATAGTCATGTAAGAGGTGAAAATTTTTTCATCATACTTCTCCTTTTATTTGACTATGGTTTCTTTTCAGCTAGTTTTGGAGAATTCACTTCATAGAGCACAAGAACTACTAAGTTTAGTAATTTTCTCTGCATTTCTGTCAGTGCAATCTAATTAGAAATCTTTGCATCTTCTGATAATTCACTGTTTTAAATCGAATCCATTCATGTCACTATTTAAAGTTTGCTCTTAAGACAATAGATAGTATTTCCTTCTATAGAAAATAATGAGACTTTTGAAACACCAATCATTCTGATAGCATTTATGCTTTTAAAAATATTTTTCACCTTCAAAACAATCACTGGGAGTTGGGAGTATCACCAAAATATTTTTTTTTTTTTTTCCTGAACCATTTGGGAGTAATTGCTGATCTGCTGGGCTTCCCGGGTGGCAGAGTGGTAAAGAATCTACCTGCAATGGAGAAGAGATAGGAGACATGGTTTCCATCCCTGCATCAGGAAGATCCCTTGAAAGAAGAAATGGCAACCCACTCCAGTATTCTTGTCTGAAAAATCTCATGGACAGAGGAGCCTGACGGGCTACAGTCCAAAAGGTTGCAAAGAATTGGACACTACTGATCGACTAAGCATGCACAAATGATGATCTGATGTCTCATTATTCCCAAATACTTTAGTATGTATCTTCTACAAACAAGAATATTCTCCTACATAACTACAGTACAGCAATCAAAATGAAAAAATTAATTTTGAAACATTACTACTGCCTAATTCTCAGACCTGTTCAAGTTTATTCAGTTGACCCAATAATGAACTTTATTTTTTTTTTTATGGAAGTATAGTTGATTTACAATGTTGTGTTAGTTTCAGATATACAACAAAGTAATTCAATTATAATTTCACATATATGTGTGTATATATATATGTTATTTTTCAGATTCTTTTCCATCATAACTTCTTATGAGATATTGATTATAGTTCCCTGTGCTATTCAGTTGGTCCTTGCTATTTATATATTGTACACATAGTCGTGTCTATCTGTTAATCCCAAACTCGTAATTTATCCCTCCCCTCTTCCCCTTTGGTAACCATAAGTTTGTTTTCTGTGAGTCTATTTCTGTTTCATAGATAAGTTCATTTGTATCACTTTTTTTAGATTCTACATGTAAGTGATATCATATGATATTTGTCTTCCTGTGTCTGACTTCACTTATGATAATCTCTAAGTCCATGCATGTTGCTGCAAATGGTGTTATTTGATTTTTTTTGTATATTTGTACCACATCTTCTTTATCCATTCATATGTCCATGCACACTTAGATTGCTTCCATGTCTTGGCTATTATAAATAGTGCTGCTATAAACATTGGGGTGCATGTATCTTTTCAGATTTTCTGAATATATGCCCAAGAATGGGATTGCTGGATCATACGATCTCTATTTTTAGTTTAGTTTTTTTTTTTTTTTTAAGGAAGCTTCAGACTGCTTGCACCAATTTACATTCCCACCAATAGTGTAGGAGCGGTCCCTTTCCTTCACATCCTCTCTAGCATTTAGACCCAGTAATGAATTTTATAGCAAAGTATTCAGGTTATAGTCTTGTGCAGCATTTAGCTGTCATGTTTCTTTAGCCACCTGCTGTCTGGAACAGTTTCTCAGTTTTCCAGTGTTCTTCATGACTTTGACACTTTCAAAGATAACAGTCCAGTTATTTTGTAGAACTGTCTTCTATTGGGTTTGTCTGATGTTTTCTCATGATTAAAGTTATAATTTTTGGAAATGATTTTATCCTATAATTTCTGTTTGTATTATTACCGATATTGTTTACTTTGATCCCTTGATTTCGGTGATATATTTGAGGCTTAACCAGTATTTTGTGGAGTGGTACTCGGAAACTAGCTAGATATCCTGTTCTGCATCAAACTTTATTTATGTGTATTATGGTGTGTGTGTGTGTGTATTCCTGCTTTATTTGATTTGTTACATTAATTAAACAGGGAGGCCATTAGACTGTGGTGAATCTAATGCTGTGGCAGCCTATGTAAGCAAACCAGAATCTAAGCCCATATGTCCCTCAAGATTATGAAATCAAAACCTAAGAGTTACCAGTCACAAAGAGCAAACCAAGTTGAAGCTAGAGCCAATCAATAATTTCCTTTTGTTGTTCCCTGGTGGAGTGCCCTTAACCAGTTTCAATTTGGTGTTGCCCAATTCAAATGGAATTTTGTTCAAATAAACTCTTAAATTTTTAATATGCCTTTTATCTTTTAACAGTTCACAATCCTTTGTTATAAATATTATTTCAATGCTGAAATTGTCCCAGGTGTGGCCATTGGGAATCTCCTTCACACTGGCTCCTATGTGCTGACATGTTGCTATCATTCTTGGAGCACATTCTTGCTTTCTGGCACTAAGAGATGTTTCCAGCTCATCTTCTTTCTAGTACCAGATAGGTAAACTGGAATTGGAAGTATTGTTGCTCCCAGGCTTTCAATGGATGGAACTAGTGTATGTGTATATGTATATCTAACACATACACACATTTATATTACAACTACATTTCTATCTATCATCACCATCGTCTCTCTAAAGAAAATTGTAGGTTTACACTAATACTTCCAAGTCCTGTCCAATACTACAGAGTTTACTTAAGCCTTTTTCTCTTTTCTGGTGACACCCCTGCTGCCAATGAGAAACATGACTTATATCATTCTTAATATATTTACTTATCTGATACAATCCCCATGGTAAGTAGCCAGTCTCCCATCTCGGCTGCCATACCCACCCCTGTGCAGATGCCCTCCCCAAACCACCTGAAAGCTGATATCCCATACTGAGCAACCACCCCCACCTACCTGCCCAGCTCACCTTGATTGGATTCTGCCACCTCATGCTAGGTGACACCTTCCACCCCCCCACCCTCTATGAACACCCTCTTCATCCTGCTTGGGCCCCGAAATATAAATCTTGGCCAACATCCTGCCCTCAACTCGAGCTATGTGAATGCTTTGCCCCACCTGATGGTTAGAGGGTGGAATTGTTTGGGATCAGAAGGGGAAAGGGCTTTGAAGGAGGAAGGGAAAAGAATAAGGAGAGAAAAGGAGGAAGAAGAAGGGAGGGGGAAAGCACATCTTTGTTTAAATAAATCACAAGTAAGCAGATTCAGTTTCTGTTAAAATGATACAGTTGAAATAAGAGAAAACTCTAAGAAGCCCCTTAGAAATGGAGTGCTTTCTGACTGAGGTAGAATATAACAACATTTTCTTTCCTCTGGTCGTTACAAGTAATACCAAAGTCCAGATATTAGAGATGGCAACCCAAATTTCACATGATTGTATACTTCTTAGATGATCTTTTTATATTTTGTACATATCACTGTTCTTCCTATTTGAGAAATAGTAATTCCACACAGATGATATCTACTCTTCAGCTAAACTTTAAAAGGGAATTGGGGAAGCATTCTTGCTGTCAGAAGTATTTAGCACCATTCTGATGATTTCACCCCAATTCTTCCCTATGCCCTGACTAAATCAGGTATAATTCCTTTAGAATGGGTTCCAACTGTTGTCTAGTCCATCTTGTTAAATGTCAGCCCTCTATATTCCTTCTAATCATAGGGGCTATTATTGTCCAGAGCATTTCCTTACAAGATCTATGTCAGTCTTTTCAACAAACTGCAGGGAAAGTACTCTCACACTAACATTGTAAATGATAAGCAAGCAGATTTAAACAGTTATTGTATCAACCACTGCTGCAAAACAGTGTCAGCTCTCTAAGAAAACCTGTAAAAACAAATACGATGTCCCTAAGCATACAGCCATCTCCACAACACACAGGACAAAGATTTGCACATAATATCAGGAAGATGTTCCTTAAAGCTTGAACAATAATTTTATTACCAAATTCAGAGTGAAGATATTTTTTTTTTAATTTAAACTAGCTTTTAAAATTAAAAAAAATCATATGTGGCTAAGGTTTTAAAAAAACTTTATCTAATTATATTTCCCAGAGTTAACCATTGTTAACAGTTGAGACAATCTTTAGAATTCTATTTGTAAATGGTAAGAAATAGGACTATGTCTTTTATCTCTTTAAATACAGAGAAATAGGATTACTTTTTTAGATGAATAAGTGTTTTGGATGTCAATGTGCTTCACTTTCACATTTAGGACAGAATTTTAACATGACTGCAAAAACATCCTATCATAACAGAATTTGGAACTGATTTAGGTACATACAAATTATCCACCTTGAACATCTTGTATATTTTTAAAGATTCCCTAGAAAAAACACATCTTTGTTCATTTCCTGTTGTGTAGATCTCTAATATTGCTGAAGCCACATTCAGTAAAACAGTGTAAAGTATGAACACAAAGAAGGAAATCCCTTTATTTCTTTCAGGGTCACTTGATATGCATAGAGTAGGTGTACCTTGCCAGGAGTCTTGTAATTCTGAACCACTCGTGTCCTGTTTCTTGGAGTGAGATCTCTGCTTCCGCACCAAATCCACACACATTTAGAACTCAATAACTCAGTCACAAAGAAAGAGAAAACAACTCTTATTTAAAGCATATAGTAGCTAGAACACTGCTTCTCAAACTTTAACAGGCACATGAATCATTCAGGGTCTTGTTAAAATGTACACTCTGATCCACTCTTGACCTCTTTTCTTGCCTGTGTTTGCATCTCTCCTGTGAAGTGTTAGCATTTTACTCTTTGTCCACACTCTGCTTTCTAAATGTCCTGGGCTAAGATCCTTTTCTGTTTCCTAAAATTCCTCCCTTCAGCTTCTGATTTCTACAATTTGCTGCTAGAACTTGTGGCCCATGGTCTGGTTCTAATTTATGTAATCAGTACTCACCCCCATTTTAGACCTTTCTCTGGACCAAGATTTTTAGTTCTGCGATGTCACCACAGCTAACCCATCCAAGCCTTTTCCTACCTGGCCCTCTCTGTGGTGAAAGTAAGGTAGCAGTACACAAATGGAAAGATCCTTGCATGAGGTAGCAGGACTTTGCTATTCAAAGTGTCAGCTGTGGACCACCAGCATCGGCATCACCTATGAACTTGTTAAACAGGAGACCTCAGCCTGCTGAATCAGAATCTACAGTTTCACAAGATCCTCAGGTGATGTGTATGCTCATTAAATTTAGAAAATCTCCACTTGGGGTGCTTTTAGCAGAAATAACTGAGAATTCAGTCCAAACTGTCTTATATAATAAAGGAGATGTATTGGCTCTTATAATTAAAAGTCTGCTGAGTGAGTTTTAAGTGTGATCTGATCCAGAGGTTCTTAAGTTATCAGGGATCTGAAACTAACTTTTTGCTTATCTGAGTTTTTTCCTCCAAGCCTACTCCCTTAATATTATTTCAGTCTATGTTAATGAGAACAATACAAAAATATAGGACAATGATGTGTCCTAATGTGTTCAAAACCTATAGGACTGTAGATTCTTTGGTGGAAGTTATGAAAATTGCAAAATGATAGGAGAGTCTTGGCCTCAAGTAAAATAAAAATCTGATTCAATTTTGTTTAAACAATAGGGAAATTTGTTATCTCTAGTATCAAGAAGGCCAGAGATAGGGCTGGCATCAAGAATGAGAGGCCAAGGCCCTCTTTCTCTGCAGTTCTCTGGGCTCCACCCAGTTCTGTCTGTTGACTCCCTCTTCAGACTGGTAGCAGGACTGGTGAAGTTCCAGGAATCACATCCAGGCCTTGAAATAGATAAAGGCTTTCATAGATTTCTCATGTCATTTTTTTTTTCTTTTTTTTGGGAAGAATAGAGAAATCTTTCCCAGAAATACCATATTAAAGGTTTCCTTACAACCCATTGTCCAGAATCGGGTTTCATGCCATGACAGAGACCTCTAGTTGCTTCTAATATCTGTTCTCCCCATTTCCTTTAGTAATATTATCCTGATTTTTATCAGAGCTTATGACTAGTCATTTAAATTTAAATTAAATTCCTTGTAAATTATTTCCATGTAAATGTAAATAAAAATGTTATGTAGAACTTGTGGGAAGTATTTTTTAAAAGGAAGGCAGCATCCTCTTTTATCTTGCATTCTGATTTCTATAATGCAGACACGATGGCTGAAACTTTCACATTCACCTTGGACCATGACGACAAAGACATACTCAAAAAACTGGAAGAAGCCTGAGTCCCTGATGATTTCAGAGACCTGCCATTAATGAGCATTGGACTACCTACCTTCAGATAGGTGAGAAAGTAAGACCTGTGTCTTTAATTCGTTGTTAATTTGGGTTTGCATTGAGTTCTAGTGAATCTAATCCTGACTAGTACACATGCCCATTCCCAATCAGTCACTGGCAGGAGGAACTGTCACCACCTGACTGGGGGCAAATGGATGGGGGGTGGGGGTCGTAATGATTACCACAGTAAAGACTACTTAAAAATATATTAAGTACTTCTGCTAGAAACAGATCACTATAGGAAAGCAGCATTCGCAATATCTACATAAGAAGCCACCTTATTGTAAGTACTTTATCATCTTAGTTACAAAACTTAGATTTTTATTTCCTAGAAGGTTCAGAAGAATCTTCAGTTCAGTCCAGTCTCTAAGTTGTGTCTGACTGTTTGCGACCCCTGGATTATAGCACTCCAAGCTTCCTAGAGCTTGTTCAAACTCATGTCCGTTGAGTGAGTGATGCCATCCAACCCTCTCATCTTCTGTCATCCATTTCTCCTCCTGCCTTCAATCTTTTCCAGCATCAGGGTCTTTTCCAGTGAGTTGGCTTGTCTCATCAGGTGGCCAAAGTATCAAATGGAGCTTCAGCATCAGTCCTTCCAATGAATATTCTGGGTTTATTTCTCTAGGATTGACTGGTTTGATCTCCTTGCAGTCCAATGGACTCTCAAGAGTCTTCTCCAGCACCACAATTCGAAAGCATCAGTTCTTCGGTGCTCAGCCTTCTTTATGGTCCAACTCTCACATCTATACATAACTACTGGAAAAACCATAGCTTTGACTATATGGACCTTTGTTGGCAAAGTAATGTCTCTGCTTTTTAATATGCTGTCTAGCTTTGTCATAGCTTTTCTTCCAAGGAGTAGGTGTCTTTTAATTTCATGGCTGCAGTCACCATCTGCAGTGATTTTGGAGTCTAGGAAAATAAAGTCTCTCACTGTTTCCATTGTTTCCCCATCTATTTGCCATGAAGTGATGGGACTGGATGCTATGATCTTAGTTTTTGAATGTTGAGTTGTAAGCCAGCTTTTTCACTCTCCTCTTTCATCCTCATCAAGATAATCTTTTGTTCCTCTTTGCTTGCTGCCATTAGGGTGGTATTATCTGCATATCTGAGGTTGTTGACATTTCTCCCAGTAGTCTTGATTCCAGCTTGTGATTTATCCAGCCTGGCATTTTGCATGATGTACTTTTCATAGAAGTTCAATAAGCAGGGTGACAATATACAGCCTTGATGTACTCCTTTCCCAATTTGGAACGAGTCCGTTGTTCCATGTCTGGTTCTAACTATTGAGGAAGAGTGAACCTTACTTATGCATTACTTAGATTCTAATGGGTTTTCTGATAACCTCTATTAATTTTCATGAAAAAGTCATCAGCTGTGCTTTCAAAGAATTAGCCTCCAAACTATGAGGTTTGGATTTTAGTCGATTCATTTCTACTTAATTTCAACCACTTGAGCTTACAGGTAAAAATGTCCTTTTAGCACATTTATTGCTCCAATGAATGCCAGTTTCAAACCTAGTAACTATAGTCCTTTCCTTAAAATCCTTGCAATTTTAGAATTTTTGGTTAGATTTGTTAAATAGGCCATTTTCTAACTTCTTAAAATCAACATGTATAGTTTCCCACTTTCAGAAGTTCTTTCTTGGTTAGGAGAATGGTGTGAAACTTTTAATTTTAACATCTCTATTAGATTAACTATTTTCATTTACAAATGAATCACTCATCCCACATTTCCAATTCCTTTAGTTTTTCTTCAACTCTAAAACTCGAGATGAAACTACAAAGAACCTAGGCTGTTTTGAAGAAGTTATGTGGTTCAAATTCTGTGACTTCTCACTGTGGTCCCAGAATTCCACTCCAGGTAGGGTGTGGTATTTGTATAACTAGGAATCCTCAGGCTGGATGGTAATTTGAGTCTTCTAAGTCAGTTCACTGAACATAATCAACACAAACACCAGTTGCCGTAGACCTATGTTCTGATCCCAACCTTGTGGTTAACTACGAGCTTTGCTTCTTGAGACCAGACACCTTTTTAAGCCTGTGTCCTCATCTATAAAATAAAGGTCTTGATTATAAGATCTTTAAATCTCCAACTCTATCCTATGCTCTGATATTAAAAAAGATGATGGTTAATTCTTAAAACCCTCCAAAAGCAGAATATCCCTACTCTATCCAAAAGACAGTTCCAGTATGTAATGATTCTGAGGCAGCTTTCTTTTCTTTCTTTTTTTTTGGAGGTAATATTTTTTATTTTTTGGAGGTAATGTTTTGGAGGCAATGTGAGGTTTAATATAAATATAAATTGTGAAATGATTACCACAGTCAAGTTAACACATCCATCAAAGAAACAGCTTTTTAACTAAAGAAGATAGGACATTATCCAGTTCTGCCTTCTCTAGAGCTAAAGGATAATCCATCAGCATTCTTTTCCTATTTCAGTTCAGTTCAGTCGCTCAGTCGTGTCCGACTCTTTGCGACTCCATGAATTGCAGCACTCCAGGCCTCCCTGTCCATCATCTCCCGGAGTTTACCCAAACCTATGTCCATCGAGTCAGTGATGCCATCCAACCGTCTCATCCTCTGTCGTCCCCTTCTCCTCCTGCCCCCAATCCTACCCAGCATTACCCACTTTTCTATTGAGTCAACTCTTCGCATGAGGTGGCCAAAGTATTGGAGTTTCAGCTTCAACATCAGTCCTTCCAATGAACACCCAGGATTGATCTCCTTTAGGATGGATTGATTGGATCTCCTTGCAGTCCAAGGGACTCTCAAGAGTCTTCTTTAACACCACAGTTCAAAAGCATCGATTCTGCAGCGCTCAGCTTTCTTCACCGTCCAACTCACACATCCATATATGACCACTGGAAAAACCATAGCCTTGACTAGATGGACTTTTGTTGGCAAAGTAATGTCTCTGCTTTTAAAATATGCTATCTAGATTGGCCATAACCTTCTTTTCCTATTTACCTTCCACAAATTGTAAACCAGTAAGTCACCTTTCAGGGCTTCCCTGGTGGCTCAGTGGTAGAGAATCCCCCTGTCAATGCTGGGTTCCATCCCTGTGTCTGGAAGATTCCCTGGAGGAGAGCATGGCAACCCACTCCAATATTCTTGCTTGGAGAATCCCACGGACTGAGGAGCCTTGTAGGCTAGAGTCCAAGGGTTCACAAAAGAGTCAGATGCAACTTCGTGACTATACAATTACAAAAACCTCACCATTCACTAGTCTTTTCCTTAGTGAATTATCTCCAAAACTCAGCTATTTGTATACTGTTTTTATGACTTTGGCTGTATCTTTCTGGTACCTTAGTTATTATTTCTCACCTTCTCTATGTTCTTTTTTTTTTTTTTAACTTTATTTTTTGGTGGTTTTCCATACATTCACATGAATCAGCCATGGGTGTACATGTGTTCCCCATCCTGAACTCTGTGTTCTTTTTTACTTAAATTTATTTTGAGGGGAATTTTTATATAAACACTGCTTGATGAGGAATATAAAATCAATCTTGCTTCGCAAAAATAGAGGTTAACAGAAAAAAAAAAATCAGAAACCTACTGAATTTTTAAAATAGGAAAGTGAAGACGTTTCTGTATGACAAAGGCAACCTGCTCCATTTGCTATGAAAGGTTCAGTGTAGTATCTCCCCATGATTTCAGTGGTCTCACTTTTATGCACTCCCAATATTATCAGCCTGAGTAAGCATTTCTGTTAAGAGTTTCATGCACTTTACAGGTAGGATGATTTTCTTATGAATATGGTGGTGAGAAGTGGAGAACTACCTGAAATCAACCACTACCTCAACTGGAGAAACATGTCTGTATGAGAAAATCAAGAGTTTCTTTTATCTTTATTTACAGAGGAAGCTTTCCAATCTTAGCAAGCCTAAAAAATCACCTTAAAAAAGAAAAAAAGTGAAGCTGTTAGTTGCTCAGTAGTGTCCAGCTCTTTGCAACCTAAGACTCTGGTTAAAATGCACATTTTCTGTGCCTTGCCCAGGTCTAGACTAGGGCCCAGGAGTCCACATTGTAAAACACCTTCCCAGATGACTGCAATGCAGGTATTTTCAGACCCTCACTTTGAGAAACGTGACACAGAGCTCCTTAGTCTGTTACTGCATTTACTCATTTTTCAGTAACAGACGAGCAACTTCTGGGTGCTGCTGCAGAGAAGTGTGCCAAGACGCAAGACTCAGTTGATGTCTCCATGTGGTATTTGATTGTCAAATGAAGTGTGCTAGCAACACTTCTCTAGAAGTTCAGGGTTAGGAAGGTCTCTAGGGGCTGAAGCTGTAAGAAGACTTTGTGGATCCAGCTTGGAAGGTTCTGGTGATTTTTTTTTTTTTTTTCCCCCCAGAGGGAAGATGGTGGAATCAGAGGGTTTCTGGAGTCAGGCCAACCTGGGAACTGAAGGTCTAGGTGAAAAGGCTGGAAGGGTCAGGTAAAGCATAGGCCCTTGCTCCTGGGGTCGGCTTTCCTTCAGGTCTTTATATAGGGACATGAAGACAGCTTTGAGGGAGAGTAATAAGTTGGCATTCGTGTTCAGGATGGATTGGATCTGCAGTGGCAAAGGTACAGCAAGCAGTAGTAACAGAACATTCTCAGTTGGAAAGAAACCTGAGTGTCTTGCCAAAGACAAAAAAGCCAAACAAACAAACAAAAAGCAACACTGGACTTGTTTGTACTTGTATGGGGGTGAGATGGCGTCCAAAGTGACAGGTGACCCTGGAAGAAGGAGAGCACTTTTAAAAGATAAAGTGCAAAGGGAGCCTTAATTCAGCTCCGTTGAAGCCAGTGTAGGGAACAATCTCCTAAACAGGCAGAGGACCTGTTTGTGTTGAGCCAACTGACCCTTTCCAGTGTCTCCCCATCTCTCTTAAAATAGAATCGTCTTTTTCACACACTCTTCGCTGCTACTGACTACCTAAATAATACTAATAAAACACTGTCACCCTGAAATTGGGTCTAATAGGCCCAAGTCGCCACCCTCTTTGGCCCTCGCGATGAACTTGAAACTTCGCAGGTGAACCAGCTAGTATTACCTCTCTCTAGCCAACTGGTTTCCGAACTTTGTTGCACAGTGGACTCACTTGGGCATTAAAAGAGGCAAAAACAAACAAAAAACCAAACACCTAGTGCCCACATGTAACGTGCAGCATAATTTGGAAACCATCGGTCCAGCCACATCGCCACAGCTTTTTTTTTTTTTTTAATTGGAGGCTAATTGCTTTACAATATTGTAGTGGGTTTTGCCATACGTTTACATCCACAGCTCTTAAAAGACCAAATCCTTCTTCTCTGCCTTCAGCCTGGAGAGTGCCAGCGGCGGGTTTGGGGCCGGGTGGGGTCTGGTCCCCGCGCCGCAGTCTCCCTTCCCCCCAGCCGGGTGTGCGCAGCTCGAGGCTCGCGTGCGCGGCGCGGGCCGGGAGGAGGCGGTGCTGGGGCCTCTCGGGCCCCGGAGGCGGCGGAACCGAAAGCGGCGGCGGGGGGATGGGGGGGACTGGGGAGGGGAGAGAAGGAGGGGCCGGAGTCGGGCGCGGTGGTGCGCAGAGGGCCGGGAATGCCCGCGGCGCGGGGCCCCAGAGCCGCTCCGTGGCCGCGTCCAGGCGATGGCTCTCCGTCTGATCGCCGACTTCGATCTCGGGAAGGACGTGCTTCCGTGGCTGCGGGTGCAGCTGGCGGCGTCAGCGGCCGCCGGGGCCGGAGGCGACGGCCCAGGTGCTGTAGGCGCGCGTCCGGCCGGGGGGCGGGGGGGGGGGGGCGCGTCCGGCCGGGGGGGGGGCCGTGGGAGTGGAGGCGGGACAGTCATTCATACCTAGGGATTCTCGGGCTGCGCCCAAGTGGTGAGAGGCAGCCTGTGCCCCCTGCCAACCTGTGAAGTTTGGTCCTGAAAGGGGAAGCTTGCCCTCTTTAGAGTCAGGGCTTTGCCATCCTCACCCCGGGCCGCTTGGGTGAAGGTTGGAGGGGCAGCCCCTGGGCAAAGTCTCGGCCGAGCTACGCTGCTTCTTCTGGCGAGTCTTCCATCTTCTGGCTTACTGTTTGCCCACAGTCAGTCACCTTAAGTAGAAAGGCAGGGGACACTAGTGGTACCCTAAGCATCATCTCATCAGGCAGGAGGAACAGCTGCCCAGGCTCTGCTCCCCTGGCTCAAGGCTGCAGGGAGTGGGAGAGGGTGGTTCTCTATGCTTCATTCACATCTCACCTGTTTTAAAAAGATTTGTCAGCCGGGTAGGGGCTCTAGCAAGACTAGGGGCTGGAAGGTCTCACCTTATGAGAAAGAAAAGATGCTCAGGTGTCCTGCCCTACTTTCTCAGGGTGGATTGGAATACATTCCCCGCAGTTGAGGCTTTGGTTTTCGTGTGTCTCAGAAATCCTTTGATTTTGAGGGAGTGAAAAGTGACTTTTGAGCCTTCCCAGCATTGATCAATTGAAACTTTAAAGAAGGGGAACTCCGTGATTTCTCAGGTTGTTTTGTAAGAAGAGAAGTTTGCTTTACATAATGTTTCATCTTCAGGGCTTAGGTTCAGGTTCTAAGCAATGATACCCTGGAATCCCAGTTGTGCACAGGAGCTAGCCACTTCAGTGTATTTCCCCCACTTCTGGTTTTCCTTAAGCACTGTAGACTGCTGGAAGGCATTTTTGGGAAACGGCTATCAAATTACCCTTATCTACAACTCCTTTCCCCTCATCACTGGAGACAGTTTTCTATCCTGTGGTTTTAGCAGAATATTTGTAGGGTTCCTTGTTTTGGCATGTTGGCTCTCTTGGTTCCAAATACAGAATCATCTTTGTCTAGCTCACGACTCCAGTTTGGGACTTCCCTGGCATCCCAGTGGTTAAGACTTCACCTTCCAATGCAAGGGGTGC
Source organism: Okapia johnstoni (assembly GCA_024291935.2). Taxonomy (NCBI): domain Eukaryota; kingdom Metazoa; phylum Chordata; class Mammalia; order Artiodactyla; family Giraffidae; genus Okapia; species Okapia johnstoni. The sequence continues at coordinate 69,635,483 of CM044312.1, read as the reverse complement.
AGGTTCAATCCCTAGCCAGGGAGCTAGGATCCCATATGCCTTGTGGCCGGAAAACCAAAACATAAAACAGAAACAATATTCTAACAAATTCAATAAAGACTTAAAAAAAAAAAAGACTTCAATTTGGCTAGTGAGTTTGACTAATGACTAGCGGAGAAGGCAGTGGCAACCCACTCCAGTACTCTTGCCTGGAAAATCCCATGGACGGAGGAGCCTGGTAGGCTGCAGTCCAAGGGGTCTCGAAGAGTCGGACACGACTGAGCGACTTCACTTTCACTTTTCACTTTCATGCATTGGAGAAGGAAACGGCAACCCACTCCAGTGTTCTTGCCTGGAGAATCTCATGGATGGTGGAGTCTGGTGGGCTGCCGTCTATGGGGTCGCACAGAGTCGGACACGACTGAAGTGACTTAGCAGCAGCAGTAGTGTCATTATTGTAAAGGCTCACTTCGGCGGGGTAGGGGGGTGGGGAGTTGGGGGGTGCTGCATTTTAAAAAGTATCCTGGATGTCTAAAGAGTTTCTGAAGATTTGTGCTTTTCAACACAAAGTAGTCCTTTCTCTGGCATATGTACTCAGTCATGTTCGGCTCTGTTATCTGGTGAACTATAGCCTGCCAGGCTCCTCTGTCCATGGAATTTTCCAGGCAAGAATATGGAGCTGATTGCCATTTCCTACTCCAAGGAATCTTCCCAACCCCGGGGTCGAACCTCTGTCTCTTGAGTCTCCTGCATTGGCAGGCAGATTCTTTACCACTGCGCCACCTGGTAAGCCCCTTTTCTCTGGACCATCTCCTTATATAGCTAAGTGGCAGGTGCTTGAGAATGAGAAGTTAGATGAAGTGTGAAATGCCACAGTCTTATGTTTCAGTAATGTGTTGTAATTGAAAAGCTGTGTGTGAGCTGGTTAGATTCTGGCTTCCTTGTGTCTTTAATTCATCTGTGAAGACACATAGACTTGTGCATTGACATTCCACCAAATAGCAGATACCCTTGGGTCCTCAGAAAGTAAACTTACTAGAAATACCAGCCTTTTCTCATATTGGTAGTATTTTGCTCCTACAGAGCAGCTTGGCAAAAACATTAGCCCTGTTATACTAAAAGACATTGTTACTTCTGATAATCGCTAGTGGTGGCAGCTTAAAAAACACCCACAAGTTAATTCTTCTTCTGCTGTAATTTGTAGCACTGGCAGAGGAATATGGAATTCTATTTTATTTCTAGCACAGCTCTGACTCCACACATTTGTGCAAATTATTTTCCTTTCAAAGTATTGGCTTTCCAAATGTAAATTATGAATAATTATACCATTTTAAAGTCTCCTCTCTGCAGACTTGCTCTCTAAATTTGAAGCCTTAATGTTTTTACATCAATAAATACAGTTGAAGATTTCCTAGTGGTGCTAAGTAGTACTCCTGATGTATGACATATTTCTGGCAAAATAGCCAGAGAGCTAGGCTAAGTTAGCCAGGCAGAAATTCAGTGGGATAACATTTTAGTCAATAAGGGGTTAAGAAATAAGGAGACCAGATTTGGCTACTGCCTCTGTTCCTGGTTCTGGGTTGAACTTTGGGGAAATTATTTCTCCTGAAATAAATGAAGAAAATATTTGTTCCTTAAAAAAATTAAAACAGTTATACAAAAGAATATTTTAACACATGTAAGCTATAAATAATATAAAAGCAAAACCATGTACCTGTCTTAAAAATAGAACAATAGCAAGACTTTTGTCAGTTCTTGGGTCTCCCTATTTGATCCTATTTCTCTTTATATTCCTCATCTATATGTTGTTGCCTACAACCGTTTAAACTTTTATATTTTCACATTCCTTCAATCTTATTTGTAGTTTTAACCTGTATCTATCTCCCTAAGCAAAATATCATTTCCTTTTCTTGTTTGTGAACTGTAAGTAAGTGAAAGAATATCATATGTATTCTTTCTGCTTTTTTTCATTCTCAGTATTGTAAGATTTATCCATGTTGACTGGTATGTGATGTGTGATGAATTGCTTCAGTCATGTCTGACTCTTTGTGATACCATGGACTTTAGCCTGCCAGGCTCCTCTGTCCGTGGGATTCTCCAGGCAAGAATACTGGAGTGGGTTGCCATGCTCTCCTCCAGGGGATCTTCCCAACCCAGCGATCTAACCTGGATCTCTTATATCTTGTGCATTGGCAAGCGGATTCTTTACCACTAGCACCATGTTGACTGCTATAGGGCATTACTTTTCACTGCTATATAGTATTCCATTTGTGTGCCTATACAATATGGTAAACATGGAGATGCAATGCTTAGATCTTTGTTTCAAGGAAGGGCTTGTCCCAGGTGCTGTGAATGTGGTAGCAGAGGCCTCAGATGTCAGCATCTCTAGGGATGGCCTTGGCAGAGGGCTGTATCACCCAAGTTTATGCCCCTTTAGGTATGCCCTCCTATAATAAGGGGTTCAGGTAGGATAAAAAAGCCTGGGCATTTTGACTCACATGGGACAACTGTGGCAATTCATTTCAATTCTTGAGCTTCCTTGATGGAGGACCCCAACATCACCTGAGGCCACTGGACCTTTATTGCAGCTTGACTTCTTCCCCCTGTCCCGGTCCTGCTTTCTTCTCCTTCCTGTTACAGGCATTAATCCCACTTTAATAAGCACAATCTAGTAAATATCCTGTGTACTAAAGTGTCTCAGCGTGTTCCCTAGGGAACCCAGCTTACTTATCCTTTTCCTGATGGTGACATTTGGGAGGTTTCTGGGGTTTGCTGTTATCCTCAATGCTGTTACTGACCGTGTGCACGTCACCTGGCGCAAACTTCTCTAGGATAGATGTCTGGCAGTGAGGTTGCTGAGTCACAGGCCGTGCACATCTTCACTCTTCCTGCGTGCTCAATTGCTGCAGTTGTGTCCGACTCTTTGCGACCCTATGGACTGTAGCCTGTCAGGCTCCTCTGTCAGTGGGATTCTCCAGGCAAGAATGGTGAAGTGGGTTGCCATGCCCTTTTCTAGGCGATCTTCCTACCCAAAGATCGAACCTGTGTCTCCTGCATCTAAGACAGTGAAGGCAGATTCTCTATCTACTGGGTTACCTCCTGGGTAGTACCAAATTGCTATCCAAAATACTTGTATCATTTGTGTTATCAAAATATTTTTTTGTACTCTGTATCTTTACAAGCTCTTGATTTTTCCAAGTGTTTAATTTCTTCTCAGACTGGTGAGTCTAAATAATACTTCTTTATGGTCTGAGGTTGAACATCTCTATGTACTTAACTGGCTATTTGTGTTTCTTCTTCTGTAGGGTGTTCATCCTTTTGTCTGTTTTTCTGTTGTGGGTTTTTTTTTCCATATTGATTTTAAGGCATTCTTCATTCTGGATTCTAGTCCTTTGTTTATCATATATGTTGCAAGTATCTGTTGTTTTTTTTCAGTTTGTAATTACCATTGATAAATAAATGTTCTTGATTATAATGTAGTCTAGTTTGTGAGTGTTTTTCCTTATGGTTTGTGCTTTTGGGATATTTTAAAGAAACTTAGAAGCCATAAAGTCATTTTTATATTAACTTCTAAAAGCTTTAAAGCTTTTCTTTTTGAATTTTGTTATTTTTAAAATTCATCTGGAATGTATTTCTATGTGTAATGTGATATAGGAATCAGATAGGGGAACACTGGAGCCTTTAGAAGTAGTCTTGGTATTGGTTACTATTAAGCTGGGTGGTTGTTACATGGTTTTATTTTGTTATTATCTATAGCTTACATGTGTTAAAATATTCTTTTGTAAACTGCATTGTTTTTCTGTGTTAATAGCTAGCAGTTCTACGGTCACTAACCAGATAGCCCTACCTTTTCTCATTGACAGCAAAACCACTTCCTTTACACATCATGTTTCTGTATGCGTGTGAGTCTTCTTTTCTGGGTTTTAAATTTTGTTCCATTGGTCAATATAAGGTGAAGACATCTTAATAACTATCTTTCTGTTAAGTCTTGGTAACTGGTAGAGTAAGTCCCCTCACCTCAGTCACTGTTGGGATCCTCTTGGCTATTTTATGCTCCTTGTTCTTACATACAGATTTTGGAATCAGCCTGTCAGATTTCACCAAAAACTCTGTTGGATTTTTTATTTGAGTTACATTGAATCTATAGATCAACTAGGGGAGAAATTGCATCTTTACAATATTAAATCTTCCCAACTGTGAACAAAGTATATGGCCTGTTATTTATTTAGAGCCTTTTTATGACTCTTAACAAGTCTTAGAATTTTCTTCATGAAGATTTGCTAGATTTACTCCTGAGCTATTATTAGTTTTTGTTGCTCTCATAAATGGCACATTTAAAAACATTATGTGTACTATTACTGGTATGTAGCAATATAATAGATTTTATATATTAATTTTTGTGTCTAATGCTTAGTCTCCTCTTGGGATGTATCAGATCCTCAGGAAACTTAAGGAAAAATCTGTGGTATGTGAATTTTCTGAGTTTCAATGTCACATATACTTAAGACCAGGAAGAATGTGGGTTTCCATTCCTGTGTCTCCTTGTCCGTGTCGATTAGTACTAGATTTGTGAATTTGTTAGAATCTAGTAGTATTCCAGACTGATTATTCTTTCTAATATTGTAATTATTCAGCTTTTCCAGAGAAGTGATATATTGTACCAAGTGACTGCCTCAAGGGTAGTGCTTTTGTTGTTGCCTCCTAGATACCCCCAGACACGTTTGGGGGCCAGAGGATTGGCTTCGCCACATTATTTTTGTTTATTGTTTCAGTCTTCTCTTGCCACTGTCCTTCCTGTTTACTGTTCCTTCCACTGCTTTCCTAGTCTCCTTTTCTGAGTCTCTTCTCTCTTTATGGCTTCATCATCCCACCCTTGATTTTCCTCATTTTATCCAGAATATTAAATATAAATCACATAATGATGTTTACTTCATAAGCTTAGGAATTATAGCATCTAGTCATGTTGAACAGGAGGATTTATGTGAATTATTTACAGAATAGAAATGTCATAGGTATAATCATATTTTAGCACTCCTTGATGTGTGTTTTAGATACTAGTTCAAATTTTTGTATAAGGCTGTGAGACTCCCCATGCTCCTATAGTCATTAGAAAGAAAAGAAATACTTTTATATGAGATTTATCTTATTTCATAGTAATTGGAAACCAAATATGCATACTTGGTAAACATCTTTTAAAGTGAAATCACTGGTGTTTAGCAAAGAATACGTTGAGCTGGATGAGACTATGTGGCAAACCAGCTTAAATTTCACAAGAACTGTGACTTGCCAACACCTTTAGTATCTAGTTATTTATTTTTTTAATAATAGATTTACTTTTATGCAAGTATCTATCAAAATGCTACATTTTTTCTTCATGAACTCTGATTTAACTAAACTGTAAAATTAAACCACATTTCCTCATTTGAAATTGCTAAACTTCCTCCTCTGGACTTTCCAATGGTGAACTGTGGGAGAATAGTCAGAATGAATAAGCAAAGAGGTTATTGAATAAGTCTTTTAAAAGGGTGTGTCTAAAACATGAGCAGCTAATCTGAAGGGGAAGGGCTTGCGTGTTTATAGTATGTGGTAAGATGCCACTCTCTGGATTTCCAGTATTGCCAAATTTATCTAATGCAAATGTCCTAGAGATGAGAACCATGTGCTTAACTGCAGGATTATTTAAGACTGCAATCATTGCTCCCTAACAGACCCATGAAGGCATAATTTTTATTATTTCCTTCAAATCTGTATATTATGATTACATTATAAGCTGGTTATAATTGTACTGTCTAATAAATATTGTTTAATGTATATTATAAACATGTAGTTCAGTGGTTCTCAGTACTGGCTGCACATTAGAATAACAAAGCGAACTTAAAAACACACACAGGAGAGAGTAGGACTTTCACCAGCTCAAAAAAATCAGAATATTTGGGGGCAGGATTTGGGCATCCATGTTCTTTTAAAATTTCCCCTGATGATTCTAACACAGCCAGCCTTGAGAACTACTGATTTAATGGAATATGCATATATCATTTGTTGTAATCTGCACTTGTTGAAGACTTTTTTTTCTCTTAATATTATAGTGATTTGAAAATAGGTGTGCTTTTGCAAGGAAATTGGATTCTCTTAGCAAGATTCTTATAAAGCAGTTTCTTATCTTAGTTAAAACCTTTTAAGTGTACTTTTGAGAAAGTCCCGGCATCTTTACAATCTGGAAAGAGAAAAAAAATACTTTGCAAAATATCGACACATTCCATTCCAGGAGTTTTGAGTCATATGCAGGATGAAAAATAACTCACAGAAATTCTCTTTAGATGTCTGCAAAATCTACCTTAAAGGATTTTTCAGTAATTACCCATTTTCCTATTGTAAGTATGATAGAGGAAACAGTTCATTCTGTTTACCTTTTCTTTGCTATTCGGCAGTAAGCTAACTGAATCATACTATTATCCTAAGAGACCAAGTGATTATTATTATTTTTTAATCATTGAGAAGTGTTTCTGATACCTCACTAGACATTGAAAGTTGTATACACACATATATAAGCAACACTCGCCCTTCCCTTTGCCGTGTCTGCAGAAAATCCATGCAGTTTCTTTCTGTGAAGAGTTGGGAAGAGAGATCGCAGGATGATTCCTGGGTTCTTAGTGAACCTGCTCTTTGCCTCTCTAAATGTTTTCCACTGCCAGCTCCAGTGCAGGGATTGAGCTCACCAATTATCCTGATTTTGTATCTTGATTTTTCCTTTTTAATCAGGAATACAGGCTAAAATTTGCTCTGATTTATAGGGTATTTTGCGTATTTTTTTCCTGAATATTGGTATTTGTCATAATCAACATGATATTTTAACATCTAAAAACACTATTCTTGTGTGAGGAAGATGAGTCAAGTTTAAGCAATTTATTTTGAGGAAATTGGGGAAATATGCGTTTCTCTCTGATTAATGACAATGATGCTGTTTCTAACCAGTGTTTGAATCCTTTAACTGTAGAATTCAGAGGAATATCCTAAAATTTTAGAAGAAAGGTGATGATCAGTTAACTTACAAGTTAAATGTTTTGTGTAAACAATCTTTATATCCATCGTTGAAGATGGCCTTCATACAGAGAAGTATACAGATCACAGTGCACAGCTCAGTTAATTTTTTACGAAGTGAGGCACCTCCGTGGAACCAGCACTCAGAACAGGAAGGAGAACATTATTAGAACCCAAAGATCCCCTTCGTACTCCTTTTCAGTTGTCATTCATCTAGCACCATAGATTCTTTTTGCCAGTTTTTGAAACTTGTGTACAAATTAAATCATACAGTTTGTGCCTTTTTGGGGAGGAGTGAAAATATGTGTTTCTTTTACTCAATTATTTATTTATTTATGCATGTTACAGCAAGTTAATTAATTCTTATTATTATGTAACATTCCATTGCTTGAATGTGTAATGATTTATTAGTTCTTTGCTTGATGAATGTTTTGGGTTTCCGGTTTTGGCTATTATGAATCATAGTGCTGTATATGTCATATGTGTCATTTGCCAAACTACGTATATACTTCTGTTGAGATATAAGTACACAGACAATTGTTGAGCCATATATATTTGGCCTTAGTGGATTCTGCTAGTTTTGTCCAATGTACACTTCCATTAGCAAGATTCCCTTGAGATACCTGCTAATCACTACTTTCCTCTTCCTTAAAGGTCATTACTAATCTGATCTCCAGTAAAATAGATTAGCTTTGTCTGTTTTTAAGCTCTATATAATGGAATTATCAGTGTTCTTTTGTATTTGGCTTTTAAAAAAAAAACACTACGATATTGTAAATAGCCTTCAACTAAAATAAATTAAAAAATAAATAAAGAAAAGAAAAAAATCGAATGCAGATGTATTTTTGTTAGATATGTTTTTAAACATCCCCTTCGAGATATTAACTTGTGATTATTTCTGTTTTAGGTGTTTTAGAAAACAATTATGAGTGCTTACGTGTACTAAATGTTGAAAGAAACAGAAATATTATTTATACCTATAAGGTAAGTCTCTATTCTTTTTTAAATTGTGGTAGAATATACATAATACGAGGAGGGCATGGCAACCCACTCCAGTATTTCTGCCTGGAGAATCCCCATGGATAAAGGAGCAAAGCATCCATGGGATCGCAAAGCATTGAACACAAAGAGCAGCTAAGGGTCTTTCCCAGCATCAGGGTCTTTTCTAATAAGTCAGTTCTCATCAGGTGGCCAGAGTATTGGAGTTTCAGCTTCAACATCAGTCCTTCCAATGAATATTCAGGGTTGATTTCTTTTAGGATTGACTAGTTTGATCTCCTTTCAGTCCAAGGGACTCTCAAGAGTCTTCTCCAACACCACAGTTTGAAGGCATCAGTTCTTTGGTTCTCAGCCTTTTTTATTGTCCAGCTCTCAAATCCATACCCGACAACTGGAAAAACCATAGCTTTGACTATACGGACCTTTGTCAAAAAGTAATGTCTCTGCTTTTTAATACACTGTCTAGACTTGTTATAGCTTTTCTTCCAAAGAGCAAGCATCTTTTTATTTCATGGCTGCAGTCACCATCCACAGTGATTTTGGAGCCCAAGAAAATAAAATCTGTCACTGTTTCCATTGTTTCGCCATCTGTTTGCCAAGAAGTTTTACTTATAAGACTATCATGGACTTATTCTACCTACTTTCAGTATCCATCGTTCATATTCTTTTACAGAAATAAATGAAAGTAGAAAAAGATTTGCTCCTTCACTATGCTGTGTCCTATAGACAGGCTCCCTCAAACTCACTGAGCTGTACGTTTGGTTCTTGGTTCCGTTTCCCCGCTTGACCTGTGTTGCCATAGGAAACGTTCTCTGACATGCACAGCAGGCTGCCTTTAGAGTGCTTATTGCTAATACTGGTTGAATTATTGCAGATTTCTTTTAAAACTAGTAAATTCCTAAACAATGACCTTTAATAAACATCTAGTTATTTTTTTCTTTTCAGGATGATAAGGGAAATGTCTTCTTTGGATTGTATGATTACCAAACCAAACAAAATGAGGTAAAATCAACATAAATTATACATTAGTTATCAGTTATTTTACTGCCTTTAGTTTTCCTTTTTTTAAGATACAAATTTATTTTATATTTCTTTGTCTTCCTTCTCTTCTCCTTTTATACTGTCTTTAAAAAAAAAAAAAGTGTGAGGACTCCTAGACCAAATGTCATCTGTAGTCTTTTAGTCCTTTGAGATTTAAGCTGAATAGGCTCAAACCAATTATCCCGTGTTCTGTAGGAATGTAGGAAGTCCAGTGGCCTCCCTAGGATGTGTGTTTCCCAGAAGCTTAGGATGTCAGAATGACCTCTGACTTTGAGTTCTGCTTCTGCAGAACTTCACTGATTTTCTTCTCGTTACTTCTCAAAGATCCAGTTATAGAACCAGCCTCTTTTTCTTAATCTTTGCCCAGACAACTCACATAAGACATTGGTTAATGTGACAGGCTTGTCTAATTCTTGAGGCAAATGGGAGAGGGTCCCTTTGTGTCTACGTAAAAATAATTTGTAAATATCAAGAAACTGAGAAGTCTATAAGTGTACACTGTCACAGTCATTCCAAAACACATTATTACATGAAAAAGCTAGTTGCCAGTATAATGCATTCCATTTATGTTTTAAAAAAACTTGCAAGAAAATGACATAATACATATGTGTGTAAATATATTAAAAACTCATTTTGAATGATCTGAAAGACTACAGAGTAAATTACAAAATGTTTCTTTTTCAAAAGGGGCTGGGATTGGGTGAATATAATGGAGAACTTAGACTTTTTATTTGGTAGTGTTTGAATGTTTTAAACACTTATTAGACTATGTGTGTTATTTTATAATTAAAAGGATGAAGCAGTTACAATTAAGTATATACATTCATGCCTCTTCTTACTTATAAATAAGAATCCCTCAGAGCAAGAATAAAGGAAACCATAATTTGTCACATGAATTCAGAGCCTTCTTATTAGCTCAAAGTTTACTTTTCCTGACTTCTCGACGTTTTTTATCAACTTTTGGCCATTGCACTCTAGTATGTTCTCAGTGCTTTTTCAGTCTGCAAGTACTATTTACCTTCTTAATAGTTCTGCTAGTCACTGTTCTCTTAACTTGTTCTCTCCTGAAGTCTAAGATTCTATCTTTCCTTATACCCTGAATATGTTTTAAGAGAGTTTGCTTAATATAACTGTGATTGTCTCCATTTCCTCAGTCTGCACCTCACATCCTCCTTCTGCATGACCATTTTAATTTTCTTTGATATTACAGGAAATAGAATCTTGCAACATTTAAACAGGAAGAAAATAAAATACAGGTTAAATAAAAATAGCAGATTACTTTGCCAGTATTCTAAATATGGGCATCCTTTAGGAGATGTACTTGTGACAGTCTCTTAGACATAGTTAATGATGTCATAGTTATGTAATTTGATTAATGTGTTAACTTGCCTTCATAATCCTAATTGCTCACCCTTGAGTGCTTATTATGTGTGGCAGACATTGTAGTAAGTATTCTCACATGGATTATTTAACTTAGCACTTCTAAGGATCTCCCAAGATAGGTAGTAACATGATTCCTATTTTGCTGATGGGAGGATAGAATGGTTGAGTAACTCATCCAAAGTCACACAGCTAGCAAGTGACAGAATTAGGGTTTGAGCCTGGGTCAAGCTTGACTTCAAGGTCTGAGCTTTTAACCATTACACTGTGTTGTCTCATGGTTAAATTTCAGTGCCAAACATGGCCTACAATAGCAAACTTTTTCCTTAAAAAATAATCTGAAACTTCTCAGTATAGATAAACTGGTTCATTGGTGGTCCTTTAATAAAATGTTTGCTACAGTGATACTTGCTAAAGAGCTGAGTGGGGATTTGCATTCATAAAATTGTTATTTAACATGAAAATCAAAATTAAAAAATACTTCTGTTTTAATAGCATCTCTATACATTTGAGAAAGATTTGCAAGTTGTCAGTTGCTCAGTCAACAGGGAGAAAACTTTGCTGGGTAAGTTGAACTCTTTTATTGCTACAAGTCGAGAACTAAGCTATATTTTTTGAGTTTCAAAGTATTGAATTTTTACAATAATTGATTATTCTGGGAAAAGATGTACTTTTGAGATAAGATTTGAAATAAAGAATTTGTAAAGTCTACCTACAATAAAGAGTGCTTTGTATTTTACTTTAATCATCCACTGACAGATCCTTTGAGCCCTCACTTATTCTGGGTATTATCTGGTCAACTTTAACAAGCCACTACATAGATCATTTGCTAATGAATTTTTTTTTTCTTTTTCCATTAGCTACAAGTTTAGTTCAAGCTGCTAAAGAAGGAAGGAGTAATGAGCTTCAACCAGGTAATGAAATTATACTTTTTAGTACTTGTTGATAGATGACAATTTATTGAGCTACTAAGTCAAACTGCAAGCATATTTACAAATAGCTTTATCTCAGAATAAAAAGGCAAAGGTCATGTCAGGCATGTTCTTTGCATTTTTTCCAAGTAAACAAGAAAGTACAGAAAATAATATAACAATGAATAACAGAAATATTATAAAAGGAAGTTAGCACCTGCAGACTAAACAGGTGCTACAGGCAGAAAGAAGCTGGTACCAAAGATTGGGAAGAGGTTAGTGTTTGAGCCCAGATAGTTTGAGAGATGATCCTAGGAAACTCCATTAAAGGAGTTTTTAACAGAGACCTGAAAGGAGGGAGGCAGCAAGCATGCATCTATGCAATACAAGAGACCCAGGTTTGATGCCTGGGTCAGGAAGATCCCCTGGAGGAGAACATGGCAACCTACTCTTGCCTACAGAATCCCATGAACAGAGGAGCCTGGCAGGCTGCAGTCCATAGGGTCGCACGGAGTCGGACACCGCTGAAGCAACTAAGCAGCAGCAGCATGGGGAACGACATTTCTGGCAGAAGGAACAGTCAGCATGAAGGCCCTGAGGCCAGAGTGCTTGGTAGACTCTCTGGCTGTTCCAGGATAGTGAGGTCAGTGAAGCTGGACTGGAGTGAACAGGGCAGAGTGGTGGAAAATAAGGCCAGCGGGAAATAAGTGCAAGTTGCAGACAGATCATGGAAGCCCTTAGGAGGTCTTTTGTTCAGCTACAATTTCAGAAATTATGTGACCAGAAAGTACTATAGGATCTGTTTTAATAATTAGTCCTTTGAACAAATATTATGCAAATATTTTGCCTTTTGCTGAAGGCTAATTTTTTGTTTGTGAATAACTTGATAAGCCAGTTGACTATAAAATGTAGTTTGCCTCAAGGTGTTAGCACTGTTGCTTATCATGAGTTTTTTTCCATTGCAAATGAGACAGACTATAATGTATCTCATATAAGCAAGATGGAGTTCCTTGGTCTACATACTTTACGACAAAATTTTTGTCAGCAGTGCTTCTCTTCTTGGCTGAGGCCATGCAAACTTGTTTTATTCAGGAAATGGTCTTCCATAGGAAGCCAGGCACAGCTGCCCCTTTCACCCTTCCTGGAGGTATTATATTTTCCCTAAGGCATAGAAGGTCCCTGTGGGCAGTGTCTTTGGCCCCACTGCTGCTCCAGGGCCCCAGGAGCCTTTGTAGTCAGTTAAGTGCTGCAGATGCTCCATGGAGCTCCAGAGCTTCTAAACAACCAGACTTGACTGAACTCTTCCAACCTTTTCACTATTTCACAATATGTACCTTTACCTGCATCTGACCAGGTTCTCTTTCTCACTCTTCACCCTCCCTGTGCCATGCCAATCCTTGTGCCTTTTTTTTTTTTTAATTTAAATTCAAGTTAAACAAAGCAAAAATATTCACTCATTTCTCCCCTCACCTCCTACCCCCTGCCTCCTGCAACCACCAAACTGTTCTCTGTATCTAAAAGCCTGGTTTTGGTTTTGGTTTGCTTTTTTTTTTAGATTCCACATATAAAAGAGATCATACTGTATTTGTCTTTTATTTTAGTTGATTTACTATATTGTGTTAGTCTCTGGTGTACAGAAAAGTGATTCAGTTACACACATATGTTTTTTTTTTTTTTTTTTTTCAGATTCTTTTCTATTATGGGTTATTACAAGGTATTGAATATAGTTCCCTATGCTCAACACTAAGAACTTGTTATCTAACTCCTAATTTATCCTTCCCTCATCCTTTCCCCTTTGGTAAAGTTTGTTTTCTATGTCTGTGAGTCTGTTTCTGTTGTGTAAATAAGTTCATTGGTATAATTTTTTTTTTTAGATTCCACATACAAATATCTTGATATTTGTCTTTCTCTGACTTAACTTCATTAGGTCCATCCATGTCGCTGCAAATGGCATTATTTCATTCTTAATATGACTTGTTTCACTTAGCATAATGCCTTGAGGTCCATCCATGCTGTCCCTTTTGGTCCTTCTGCTCTACTCCCTACAGCATCGGTGTCCTCCTGGGTCTGTCTTGCCTTTCAGTGATGTACTCCCAGGCTCCATTGATACCTGGATTCTCTGAATTCTTAAGACAGCTTTAAGCACTTCATGGAATCACTGTGGATTTTAGGGCTGAAAGTGACTGTAGAAATGATCTGATTCTGTAGTTCTTCACTTTATTTTTTTTAAATAACAAAACACTGATAATTCCCTGGCAGTCCAGTGGTTAGGACTTGGCTTTTTCACTGCTAGGGCATGGGTTCATTCCCTGGTTGGGAAACTAAGATCCTGCAAGTTGCACTCAGTGTGGCCAAAAAAAAAAAAAAAAAAAAAAGCAAAGCAAACTAAAAACAAAGCACCAAGACCTAGGAAAGCTTCGTGATTTATTGAAGTATAATTATCAGGTTAGTGACAGATTTTAAACTAGAATTGATATCTCTAGAATCCTATTCCAGAGTGCTTCCCGTTACACTGTGAAAGCACATGGTATGTTATTTCGAGACATTTCTGTTAGCCCAATCACTCTTTTCATTAAGCTACTTATATTAAGTATCTGGGCTGCCCTAAAGAAATGAAAAATTAGTGTGGGAAGATGATTTCTGCCCTGCCCTCGATAAGCCTCCCATTTTAAAGGTAAGTGAATTTAGCTGATAATCTCATCTGGGAACAGATTCATTGACAAAAAAGCTAAATATAGGTGATTTGTTATTTTTCCAAAGAGAAGATTCCCCTGCCTGCCCCCTAAAAAGCTTTTTCCCCTAGTTGGAATATATAAACTTTTTGGGCAAGAGACGAAATAGTCAAATATCAACTTGTACTATTTACTGTATTAAATTAGTTATATACACTTAAGACAATAAGGAAAATTGCTTTTTTTTTTTGTCATTCCCACATTTCACAGAACATTTCTGTTCTATTTTTCTTCACAAGTATCTTTGACATCAATATTTCTTATTCTTAGAGCCATTTTTTGAGTCATCAAGCAGACTCCCAAAGCTTCTCATTTTACCTTGTCTCGGTTATTAGAAGTATATCCCTTTTGAATCATGAATGACCTGTCACTGGAATTTTTATTCTAAATATCCATCGACCAAACAACATTTACTTTTGATTTTTTTTGTTGTTGTGTATTTGTGATCCCACATAATAACTCACTCACTGTTTTACTTTCAGTAAACTCTAAGAAGTGTTTTTACAGAAATATCCAGTTCTTGAAAATGTGAGGCAATATCCCAGAAAATGTTTTATATTCTTTACATTTGTTTCTTGACATAAAGCAATACTGTTAGGTTGCTTTCTTAAATAGTGAAAACTGGCATTGATTCAATTCCAGGCTCCTGTGCCACCCCCAAATTGTAAATTATTATTCAAAATTAAGTCATTGAGAAAGCACATGAGAATATTAAAGCTGTTATAAGAACTCAAATATAAGGCAACTCCTTTTCTGAGGAGGGAAACTCTTGGTCTAAATTTGAATATCTGTGGTAACCCCATTCTAGCCTGTGTCCAAAACTTCCTCCTAATTACTATCTTTAATGACATTTGCTCAGATGTGACACTGAGGAAATAAGTGAGTCTTGATCCATGCAGCTCCACCCTTCCTGAGGGAAGCACAGCCTCGTCCTAGTTGCTGTCAACCCTAACACATTCATTCATCAGAAAGCTTTTTTTATATTTTCCTACACAAACTGTATTTGCCACTGTGCTACAGAATTGTAGTGACACTGAACTGAGATGTATTTGTTTAGATTTAAAAGCTGAGAGGGCCCGTGAAGTGATACAAAAATGGCTGAGAAATGAGTGGGAACTTGTTTCTCATTCCATGTACATTGAATTCTTTATGATGTTTTCTGTATCTATTTGCGGTTTTAAGAAGTCTCAATTTTAAGATAACTGCTTTTGTTTGTGGAATAACTAATACGGCAAGTAACGCATTTTACATTTTCAAAGTTCAGGCCTATGTGGAAGAGTAATGTGTAATATTCTGGACTTTGCTACTATTAAAAGCATCCTTTACTTTATAGGATCAAAGTGCTTAACTTTGTTGGTTGAGATCCACCCCATTAACAATGTGAAGGTTCTAAAAGCAGTGGATAGTTATATTTGGGTACAGGTAAGTGAGCATATCTTTATCACTTATCTCTTTAATCAAAATGCATGAAACCTAGAGACAGTGGTGTTAAAAGTGTTTTCATACACATTATCACATTTAATCCTCAAAATAATCCAGTGAATGGGTATAGCTGGAATGAACACCTCTTCCCTCGCAAACATGGAAATCAAAATTCAAACCTAGCTCTCTGTCTCTATTACATCATGTTTTTTTGATATAATAGATGTTTTTACATGATAAAATATTGAATATCAAAACACATTGAAAGGAACATTAAAAATGGCTTATCTAATGTTTCATAGAGTTGACAGGTTAAATACCTGTGTTTAAATGACATAATTAATCCCTGCATTTCTCAACTCCGTGCACTGATGCAGAAGCACTGTGTGTATAGCACAAATAGATATAGTGAATCCTCATTACTTGCACATAGAATTTGCAAATTCTGCTACCCACTAAAATTCATTTGTAACCCCAAAAGCAGTCGTTGGTAGACATGTGAAAATTTGTCATCCAATGTACATGTTCCAAGCTGAGGTAGAACAAGGTGACCCTGCCTTTCAGATTCAGTTCTCAGACTATAAACAAACATTGTTTTCGTAGTCAACTTAATGCCATGTTTTTCACACTCTTTGGCAGTTGATTTCATGTTTAACATGTCCTCCAAGTATATTGCTGAAGTACTGTTTCATGTTTCTAAGTGCAAAAAGGCTGCTATATACTTTAGAGAGAAAATATGTGTGTTCATTAGATCAACTTCATTTAGGCATTAGTGTGGCTATAAAGTGCGGCTGACTGAGTTCACTGCTAGCAAATCAACAGTATCTTTAGTTGTGGCACACCAGATCTTTTGATCATTGATGCAGCATACAGAATCTTTTTAGCATGCTAACTCTTAGTTGCGACATGTGGGACCTGGTTCCCTGACCAGGGATTAAACCTGGTCCCCCTACAATTGGGAGCTCGGAGTCATAGCCACTGGACCACCAGGGAAGTCCCACAATGTCTTTAAATAGGGACACACATTAGACCAAAGTTTTGTGTTGTTTTGTTGACAAAAATGTTGTAGCTAGAGACTCATAGGAGCTTTTATCACTATTTCCCTTGGGAACAGTGGTTCAGAGTTCAGTGTTTGTGGTGACCTTATGGAACATAGGGCTTTCATGGTGGCTTAGAAAGTAAAGAATCTGCCTTCAATGCAGGAGAGTCAGGCTTGATCCCTGGGTTGGGAAGATCCCCTAGAGAAGGGCATGGCTACCCACTCCAGTATTTTTGCCTCGAGAATCCCGTGGACAGAGGAGCCTAGCAGACTACAGTCCATGGAGTCACAAAAGAATTGAAAACGATTAAGCACTGATGTAGGCACGTATGGAATGTAACTGTCACTGAGAACAAGAATCGACTACCCGTGTTCCTGCTGGGTTGCATGAACAATTACTTGGTGTAGCCTCCCCCTATCCTACCTGCTTTCAGCCCCTGACCTTGGGTCTCCGTCTGGCAGTGTGTGTTGGGAGAATGGGTTGTCTCTCATGTGCCTGGTTGTCCACTGTCAGCCAGTCCTTCCAGTTGTGCATTTCACCATCACTCCTGGCTTCTCTCTGGGCTGCTGTTGCTGCCAGACAGGGCCTGGCCAGGAACTTCTAAGCTACATTCCCTCCCCCAGGAATCCACTTTGTTTATTTACACTGTCCTCAGTGCAGGGGTGACTGTGGGACACTTCCCTTTTCTGGCATGTTCTTTTGGTTTCTTTACCATTTTTATCCGGGGCTGTGTAGGCAACGATGATGTTATTGAAGGATGGGTAATGAGAGTGTAGGAAGGAAAAAGGTTTTATAAATATATAGTTGCATAACACTCTGAATATGTTTAAAAAATACTAAATTGTATTATTAATAGTGAAAACTGTGAGTAGTGAATGTTGTTATATGCATTTTATCTTAATTAAAAAAATTAAAAATGCAAGGTGCATGATTGCACCCCCACCCATGTGAAGTAGACCCATACTCATCTTGGTCCATCCAATTCCCAGCCCTGCTCCTTGCTTTCATGCTCAGGCCTCTGAAGAAAGAAACTCCTCCAAGCCTCCACCCATGGCAAATCCCCACCTTCACCCTCTCACCATTCTGCTCTCCTTTAGAGAAACACCATTCATTGTCCACAAAATTTGGTCCTACCCTGTGATCTATTTCCTTTTTCTTTCCAAAACATCCATGATGATTTCCAGTAGTATATTTTCCCTCTACCTGTGCGGGCTTCATGAAGAAACTTCTTCAGGACAGTAGTGAGTGGAGTCCGGATCTCAATCTGGGACCCTTGTAGAGTTCCCCACTGGTATGATCGCACCTTCCAGACAGTTCATTGGATAATTACACACTGTCCATGTCCACATGCCTATAGTATATACCTTCCATCAATGAACATTAACAATCACAATCTAGCTCTATATTTACAAAAATAATTATTTTCCTAATATAGTCTATATAGATTCCTACTCACAAAGCAAGCAAAACAAGATCTTCAAAATCGTTGCATGCTTTTGTAGAGCTGTGTCTGAAGCCTGTCTTATGTATATCCTCATTTGTAGGCCTTGCTCCAGGGTTGCCTCCAATTAGAAAGAAAAACCACCACCTGAATGGAACTTTTAAATTCGTGATTGCCTCACAGAGACCAGGCAAAGGTTTAGAACTGGTCATCACCTTAGTCTAGGTCACAGCCCTAAGCCAGCAGGCCCTGGTCACCTCTGGAGACCCAGGGGACACCAAACCTGTAGTGTCTCCTTATTTTGAGGCATTGAGTATTTGCTCTTCCATTATCTGTGTGGTTTCACTCATCATTGCTTCTCCGCAACTCCAGTACACGAAGTAGCCTTTTTGATGTACACGGTTTCACGAATCAGCAGAAATAAGTTCAATATTCTTCTCATAGCTGAATTTTGCATTGCTTTCTATTTTACAGTTTTGAGTTTATTGCTGTGAAGAATGCGTGCATGTGTGTGTGTGTGCTTAGTTGCTCAGTCGTGTTCAACTCTTTGCTATCCCATGGCCTGTAGCCCGCCAGGCTCCTCTGCCCATGGGCTTTTTCCCAGGCAAAAATACTGGAGTGAGTTGCCATTTCCTCCTCCAGAAGATCTTCCCTACCCAGGGATCAAACCTGGGTCTCCTGCATTGCAGACAGATTCTTTACCTCTGAGCCATTGGGGAAGCCCTGCTGTGAAGAATAGTATAAGTTAATGCTTTGTTTTTCTCAAAGGAAAATGACTACAAGCAGTTTTAAAAGTTAACCAATTCTAGGGACTTCCCTGGTGGTCCAGTGGTTAAAATATCAAGCTTCCACTGCAAGGGGCACAGCTACAATTCCTGGTTGGATAACTAAGATCATGTATGCTGCAGTGTGACCAAAAAAAAAAAAAAGATAAATCTTTTTAAAAGTTGATGAGTTCTATTCTAATTTGGCATTATGAAAAGTTAGGATACCATGTAATGTATTTTATCAAAAATTTCCCTAGTCTTGAGAAAGGCTGTAGGCTATAAAACAGGGACGTGAAAAGTTCTGTTCTTTTATTGTGCTTTCAAGTTTGGAGGGAAAACCCAAAATTTGCCAGTGGACTAGTGAGCTGTCTTTCATGTTGCAAAGTGAAAAACTTCAGATTTATAGTTACTCTTACAATGATGAAGGAATTAAGTCACTGGAGTCATCCCCTGGCCAGGTTCCCCTCATTATCACAGCTGACGGTGTCAGGCCTTGTGTTTCTGGCTGCCCGCTTTGTCCTGTGGGCTGACAAATAAGGGCAGGCACGGAGGAGGAGGAAGGGCTGGATCAGGCCTTTTCTTCCAGTGGCAGTCGTTGAATACTTTGAGGTAAATCCTCCACCACATGCCACACTGTGACTCACTGTCCTTTCCTGGAAAGTCCCTGGTTCTGTTGTGCTTTGTCTCTCGGATGTGGGACTTTGGAAGTTGTTGGGGAGAGTTTGTTTACTTGGCTCTCAAATTAAACACTACGTTTAGCTGCATAAGAAATTGTTATCGATCACTCTTTTTTGGTGTTTGTGAAATGGAACTTTCTGTTCAAATGTTGTTTATTGATATTGTTTTGGATTGACTTCAGAATCACACATTCCAAATAGGAAGCACCATCCCTAGGAATGGCTAACATTTAGCCTTACTGTTTAAAGGAATTGTGTTGGACCTGCCATCAATCCCTTCCCGCAAAACCGAGCTCCTGAAAGTGCTCCTTTTTCTTCCTTGCTTCCATCTATAGTGTGTGTGTATGAATGTGATTTGCTTAAACTATTTTGTGGTTCCCACTCCCTTCTATGGTAGTAGTACAGTAATTGAACATAACTTTTGAAATAATTGTGTAAGCAAGGTAGTTGCTTATGACTTTCTTTAATTTCCTTTTTATAGTTCCTCTACCCACATGTTGAAAGTTGCCCTCAACCAGAGAATCATCTGTTACTGCTTTCAGAAGAGAAATGTAAGTATATCTTTAGGTTTTTCATAGGGACTTCATGAATAGCATATCTCCTAGTGAAGCATAGGATGTGATGAAGCTGCTAACTGTCCACTCACCAGTGCAAGAGTCCACTGACTTTGATGTCCATTGGAGATCTAGGACTCCTGTGGAAGGACTTTCTCTCTGCCTCACTTGTTGTTCTCTTGGGCTCTGTCTCCATATGTGATGGGCTTCTGCAAATATGGATTTCCAGTTTGGGCACATGATAGAATGTTTGTAGAACAGTCATTTTTGTCTTCTTTAGTCCATCCTTCTTTAGGATGTCTGTCACAGTTGAAACTGTAATGTAAGGAGGGAGGCTCGGATGGACAGAGGGAACAGCATTAGAAGCTAGAAGAAATCCATGGCAGAACTCGAGGATACATAGTGACTTGGTCAAATTCAGGTAGAGGCAGAT
Organism: Okapia johnstoni; assembly: GCA_024291935.2. Classification (NCBI taxonomy): domain Eukaryota; kingdom Metazoa; phylum Chordata; class Mammalia; order Artiodactyla; family Giraffidae; genus Okapia; species Okapia johnstoni. The sequence continues at coordinate 69,615,069 of CM044312.1, read as the reverse complement.
AAGATTGGGACATCCTTTAATGATTATTTCAAGTAGAAGGAGGGATGGAGAAAGGACAAAATTCACTTGTGCATCTTACCTAGGAAGCCATCTTTCTTGTTATGAGGTGAAGCAGCTGATTTGTAATTAGAGGGACAAGACTGAAGATTCGGTTTGTGTTCACTTCTTTTGCTCTTGCCCAATTATGTATCTCACATTTTTGTAAGTAGAACCAGCATGGCTCAATGTAAACTGCTTACTGAGAAAAATGGTCCATCTATACATCAATAAAGTGTTTATAGTGTTCTGTTAATGACCCCTATAAAAAGACCTCCCCCTAATATCTGGCATAATGAGTTTTCTATATGATATTTTCATATAAAGAGGTATTTGGTATTTGGAAATTGAAGATAAACCCTGCCAAATGAGCCCCTATTAGCCCTATATAAGACTGATGGTATTGGGGAGGGGAACACTTGTTCAGTTAAGCCAGGGGAGTAGCAGAGTTAAATGCTTCATGTGTTGTTGGTATTGAGGAGCAGAATAAACGCTGGACTTGAGACAGCCTGTAGAGGGAGGGTGGAGAAAGGTGGGTTTTGTTTTGAACCTTTCTTGTGAGATTGCCATCTGTGATAATACTATTTTTCAGCCAGTTTAATCTGTTTTGCTTTTATAAAAAAAAAAAGTTCACAAATGTTGGGTGAAAAAAAGTACTCATATTTTTCATGAAGGTTAAACGGTCTTTCTGTTTTCTTTTTTAAAAGATATTGAACAATTTCATATCCAAGTTGTCCAAGAAGATGGAAATCGAGTGGTAAATATTTGAAATTCCTTTTGCTTCAGAGTTTTTTCCCATAAAGAGTAGCATTTCTAGACTATTAAGGATGTATTAATGTTATGGAAACATTCTACTTTATTTGGTGTCTTTCAAGTTATAGATTGGTTGTTATAACATGTGAAATAATATAAAATACATGAAGGAGTTGATTATCTGCTTCATATCTATCTCACCCCCACCCCGCAATCAGTCTCCTGAGATAACTAATGACAGCCTTGTGTGATGATTCCATGCCTTGTACCTTGCTCAGGGTTAGGTGCACAGATACTGGGATTCAGTTGCTTTTACTAAAATAGATTCATAGTATAAATATTAATTTGCTGCCTTTGCTTTTGCTTAATATATCGGGGGTATCCCTGTAGGTTTCTAAATAGAGATACAACTTCTTTCTCTTAATTTGTATACATGTTTACGTATACATGGATATAATGAGATCATAGCATATATGCTGAGGTTCTATATAGTTCAGTTTTCTTTTCTTTTTTGCTTGTTTTCCACATCCCCCTTGACTCTTCACCTCTAACTTTTGTTTACAATCATGTGTATTGTGTATCTTTTCATACTTTTCTCCATACCTCTGTGTCTCACATCCCTACCCTGATACACCCAGGGGTTTGTTTATTATTCACTCTTTCCTTATTCAGCTTTGTGGAATTACTGCCGAGCAACCTAGAGTAGCTTAGTTCATTGTCTTCAGAAGTGCAAACAGTCCCTGGCATGGATGTACACAATTTTGTCACCATTCTTTTTATTTTATTTTATTAAATTAGTTTATTTATCTATTTTTTAAATTTACAATATTGTATTGGTTTTGCCATACATTGACATGAATCCACCATGGGTGTACATGTTTTCCCCTTTCAGAACCCCCCTCCCACCTCCCTCCCCATCCCATCCCTCTGGGTCATCCTGGTGCACCAGCCCTGAGCACCCTGTGTCATGCATCAAACCTGGACTGGCGATTCGTTTCACATATGATAATTTACATGCTTTAGTGGCATTCTCCCATATCATCCCGCCCTCACCCTCTCCCATAGAGTCCATAATAGTGTTCTATATGTCTGTGTCTCTTTTGCTGTCTCGCATACAGTGCTATCTTTACCAATTTACTAAATTCCATATATATGCGTTAGCGTACTCTATTGGTGTTTTTCTTTCTGGCTTACTTCCTTCTGTATATTAGGCTCCAGTTTCATCCACCTCATTAGAACTGATTCAAATGTATTCTTTTTAATGGCTGAGTAATATTCCATTGTGTATATGTACCACTGCTTCCTTATCCATTCGTCTGCTGATGGGCATCTAGGCTGCTTCCATGTCCTGGCTATTATAAACAGTGCTGCGATGAACACTGGGGTACACATGTCTCTTTCAATTCTGGTTTCCTCAGTGTGTATGCCCAGCAGTGGGATTGCTGGGTCATATGGCAGTTCTATTTCCAGTTTTTTGAGGAATCTCCACACTGTTCTCCATAGTGGCTGTACTAGTTTGCATTCCCACCAACAGTGTAAAAAGGTTCCCTTTTCTCCACACCCTCTCCAGCATTTATTGCTTGTAGACTTTTGGATAGCAGCCATTCTGACTGGTGAAATGGTACCTCATTGTGGTTTTGATTTTCATTTCTCTGATAATGAGTGATGTTGAGCATCTTTTCATGTGTTTGTTAGCCATCTGTATGTCTTCTTTGGAGAAGTGTCTGTTTAGTTCTTTGGCCCACTTTTTGATTGGGTTGTTTATTTTTCTGGAATTGAGCTGCAGGAGTTGCTTGTATATTTTTGAGATTAATTCTTTGTCCGTTGCTTCATTTTCTATTATTTTCTCCCATTGTGAAGGCTGTCTTTTCACCTTGCTTATAGTTTCCTTTGTTGTGCCAAAGCGTTTAAGTTTAATTAGGTCCCATTTGTTTATTTTTGCTTTTATTTCCAATACTCTGGGAGGTGGGTCATGGAGGATCCTGCTGTGATTTATGTTGGAGAGTGTTTTGCCTATGTTTTTCTCTAAGAGTTTTATGGTTTCTGGTCTTACGTTTAGATCTTTAATCCATTTTGAGTTTATTTTTGTGTATGGTGTTAGAAAGTGGTCTAGTTGCATTCTTTTACAAGTAGTTGACCAGTTTTCCCAGCACCACTTGTTAAAGAGATTGTCTTTTCTCCATTGTTGTATATTCTTGCCTCCTTTGTCGAAGATAAGGTGTCCATAGGTGCATGGGTTTATCTCTGGGCTTTCTATTTTGTTCCATTGATCTACCATTCTTCCATGGATGGATATTCACTTGATTGCCTTTCCCCCCCTTTTATTTGTTTACATTACAAATCGTTTCACATGTTTTTAACTTTACATGTTTAGTACACATGTTTCTTTGGCTTAAGCCCTTAGGGATGGATAAGTGGGTTGCTGGTTATATGCGTTTAATAAACTTCAACACATTTTGCCAGGTTACTTTCCAAAAGACTTGTAACAATTTAGTTTTGCAAGCAAAATATAAAAGTACCCTTTCCATCTATCCATACCAGTAATAGATGTATTTCCCTTTTTAAAAAATCCAGTTTGATGGGTTTAAGTTGTTATCATTATTATTTGAGTTTGCATTTCCTTTAATATTGTTGAGTTTGAACATTTTCTATGCTTATTGTCTATGTGAATTTATTTTTCTGAAAATTGTTTAGTTATATTCTTGTCTATATTTTTGCTAGGTTGTCTTTTTTCTTGACAGTTGTTGTGATATTACTGATATTGAAATGATTTCCTTCATGTTTAAATAGTCTACATCAAAATACTCTTTCTCTGATTTTAATTTTAAATTCTGTGAACAAAATTGAAATGAGAAATGGCATTTGTTAATTGTGTATCTATGATTGAAAGCCTCAAATCAAGAGGCCTGGCTGGGAAATGACCAGAAAGTATGTGACAGAGCTCTGGGCCCCAGATGGATGGGAGGGAAAAGACAAGGACAATGGTTGGAAATGGTCAGGCCAGAGAGGAAGGACCAAGGTGCAAAATCCCCAAACCATCAGTGAGGATTTGGAGGTAGGTAAATAAACAGATTGGAGTCAGGAACTGGAAATGGATACAGACAGAGGACTGCTGGTCAGAAGAGGGGTTGGGAGTCGTGAGAGACATTCCCGGGAGAGTGAGGCCAGGAGGCACTTATCAGAAGCCCAGGAAGGGTTCTCCTGGCCAAGATGATACAGCCCCAGCACACCTTCATCCACACATGCCTTTCTGTGAGGCACTGCTAACATCCCTATATAAAAACCCTATAACAACCTATAACCTGTATAACCTATATCAACCTATAACCCCTATAACAACCCTAACATCCCTATATAAAAGTGATGGTATTATATTTATCCCAGTGTTTTCAGGAAATACAACAAAGTAGACTCACACAGGTGAGGTAACTCTGGAGAGTGAAGAACTGCTATGTGAACCTGGGTTGCCATCAGATGGAAACAAGATGGGTTTCCCAAAGTTAAAAGTCAGATAAGTACTCTCGGATCTTTTTCCAGCAAATGTGATGGAACCAGGCAAACAGAAATAGAGGTGTATGATTCTGCTTGCCCTGTGCCTCCCTTGAGTTCCAACTTAGCCTCAGGGGAGAAATCCCGTTTGAGATTAGAGAGGGTTTAGGTACAAATATGGACCATTCTGATGGTCCATCAGACCATCAAAAAAAGGTCCATCCCTTTTTTTCCTCATTCTCCTACATCAACTTGTCTTCGTTCTTTATTTACCTGTCCCACTATAGATAGCTTTTGCTTGTTGAGCATTTTGAGGAAAACAAACTCTTAATTCCTTGTATTACATTTAGCATTTCTTTGTCAATTTACCCTTGCATACTTTATTTCCTTTCCCTTCATTTGACAAGTATTTCTTGAGTACTACTACATACTAGAAACAGTCAAGTCATTGAAAATATAAAGGTGATGTAGAAGAGTGCATACTCATTGGGGTAGACTTATAGCATCAATTAAAGTATAAATGTGATAGAAGCATGCCAAAGTGACATACAGAGATGGGGACCTTTGCCTTCATAGTGGGAGGTGAAATCGGGATTAGTACAGGAGGCAATGCCTCAGCTGGATCTTGAAGGATGAATAATTAAGTATTGCTGAGAAATGGGCAGTATCATCATACTCATTGTAGAAGATGGACGGGTAAGAACCGTGACCAAAGCCACATAAAGGGTTTATGGCAGATCTAGGATTGTTGCCCAGTACTCCCCTCTCCTAGGCTTGAGTTTTCCCTTGTCCTCACAGTCGACCTTTGGTAGTAAAGCCCTCTAGACTGCAGATACTTGAGTGTGTTATGTCCAAAACAGGAAGCTTTGAATCTTCTATTTGCCTAGCTGTTGATTTGTGATAGGTATGGCCTTGCCTTCAACAGCCCCAGCCTATCTGTCTAACTAAGAACAAGAATAAAATAGTTTATTGCAGAGTGTTATGAAGAGCAAGTAATGAAATGATACCTTAAATCTTTTTTGGAAAGAGTTTCCATGTGTATGTGTTGGAGGTTCAGTTCAGTTCAGTCACTTAGTCGTGTCTGACTCTTTGCGACCTCATGAATCGCAGCACGCCAGGCCTCCCTGTAGGGGGCAACTAAAAATAAACTGTGGAAATATTTACATGCATTATAAAGATAGAATATTCAAAATAATTATGAAACCCAGATATGTTCTCCTTTAAAATAGTTATTTATTTCTAAAATCTCTTTGCCTCCTTAGGTAATTAAAAATTCTGGCCATCTCCCAAGAGAGAGAGTAGCCGAAGATTTTGTTTGGGCTCAGTGGGATATGTCAGAACAGAGATTATACTATATTGATCTGAAGGTAAAAACTAGCCCACTGGCTTTCTTTTTTATGGGAGTGTTTTAATTTTGACGTTATCATTATTGTAATTTATTAATTACTTCATTTTCATTGATGAGAGCAGTCAGTCAAAGTTTATTACAAATAATGAAGATTTTCATTACCGTTTGCTTTTTGGTTGCTTCCTTTTCTCTCCCTCTTTAGTGTTTGTTTGTTTGTTTGTTTCTTAATTTGTCACTTACTCTGTTTTCTCTTTTAGAAATCAAGGAGTGTCTTAAAATGCATCCAGTTTTATGCTGATGAGCACTTTAACTTAATGGTAAGTCCAGAAAATGACTGGGCTATATCGTGAAATTTTATATCCATTTTGTGATTTGTGTGAAAGTCGCTCAGTCATGCCCGACTCTATGACCCAGTGGACTACACAGTCCATGAAATTCTCCAGGCCAGAATACTGGAGTGGATAGCCTTTCCCTTCTGCAGGGGATCTTCCCAACCCAGGAAAGTGCCCCGCATTGCAGGTGGATTCTTTACCAACTGAACCACAAGGGAAGCCTTTATACTAACCATTACTCCTTTTTAATGAAAGTTATCATAAAGAGCATTTTGGCATTCTTGATCATGTATTAATAGCTTGTATGAGCAAGTAAAATAGTTCCTGCCAGCTCAAAGCTTCAGCTTTATAGTCAGTGCAATTAATATAGGTGATTAGAAAAGTACACACAGGGAATTTCTGCTAACTGAATGCTTCACAATAAAGAAACATGGTTAAGAGTGAGGGTTAGTAGGAGGTAGTATTTAGTAGGAGGTAGTATATGGTAGGTGTGCTCAGTAGTACATGATTACACGTCATTTAATCCAAAAGGATGTGTGAGGATGGTGGATTGAGTCTAAAGTCGATGAGAGGATATAGTTTAATTAGTAAAAATCTAGAATCACTCCTGGAGAAGTATTTGGAGTGTAGTGAGAAGTACCATTGGACTGCAAGGAGATCCAATCAATCCATCCTAAAAGAGATCAATCCTGGGTGTTCATTGGAAGGACTGATGTTGAAGCTGAAACTCCAATACTTTGGCCACCTCATGCGAAGGGTTGACTCATTGGAAAAGACCCTAATGCTGGGTAGGATTGGGGGCGGGAGGAGAAGGGGATGACAGAGGATGAGATGGTTGGATGGCATCACCAACTCGATGGACATGGGTTTGGGTAGACTCTGGGAGTTGGTGATGGACAGAGAGGCCTGGCGTGCTGCAATTCATGGGGTCGCAAAGAGTCGGACACGACTGAGCGACTGAACTGAACTGAACTGAGAAGTATCATTGTAGTGAGGAGTCATAAGTATCTTTATCTGTGATGGACAGAACATTATTATTCTTCCTGGCTAGGAGTAATATTGTTGTCTAATGCAGATTGACATCATACCATTATAAGAATTTCATTTACTCCTCCTGCCTCCCTCCCCTTTTTTGGACTCACACTCATCCTCTTTCTAAAGATACCATTCCTTCCCTCCCTACACAATCGTCTGTGTCCTATAAAACCCTACTCCTTCCAATTGACTTATTACCCAACCCATCTACAGTAGTCAAATCTGAAGCAAAATCTTGATATATATTTATGACTGATAAATATGCTAGTTAAAGGAGCTCTTCATCATTATGTAAGCACAGTGTCGTTAAGTTTGCTCTAGTTTCCAGAAATATCATCACTTAACTAACGTCATCTTTTGCTTTGTTATCACCTGATTTTTTGACAGTTTGAAGCACCCTTGGATATATCATTAAGTGACTCAGGATTCAAGTAGGTTACTCCTAAATTATTATTATTTTTTATAGACACTTCTGGACAGAATGATTATATTTAAACATAATCTGTCATATACTGCTAAAAGGATAATTTGATGTTCTGTTTGTGTGAGGGAGTGTTTGTCATCTTTTGTGTTTCTGTTTTCTATAGGGAATATAAACAATGGTATCAAGTATGAACACAGGGTTTTTCCATGTAAAGGCAATCATATTGATTTTTTTAGCCATTTATTTCTATAGGGCATCTTCATTCTTTTTTGATCTGTGGAAGTGCTGTTTAATTCAATAAAAAGATTCAGAGTCAGAGTCAGAGAGCTCTGTGTTTACAACGAAGCGTCAGAACTCTTTTCTTGTTGCCATCAAAGAGGACGTCTCAGGTCAATCCACTTATAGCTCAGCTGAGTCTATTGCTTTATTTTTTCCCGTTTTCATTTTTATACAAAAGGCAAGATTACCCCCCCAGACTATTTTACATTTAGTAAAAACAAGAGATACTTTTGAAAAAATAGACTCAAAGCCATAAGTGCACAGAAGAAATGAAAGTCTTCCTGAATTAATGATAATTGCAAAATGCTACATTTCACTAGCTTTATTTTATCATATATGAATATTCAGTTCTGTTTATATTGAAATGTAGCATCGACAGTATTCTAAAATTAGACAAAACTTTGAAATATTGTGTATTCTTTTCCCTATTGCCAGGACCATGCCATTTATATACCATGTATTTTAAAAAATTACTGTTTTTTAAAAAATAATTTTATTTATTTATTTTTTGGCTGTATTGGGTCTTCATTGCTCTGTGGGCTTTTCTCTAGTTGTGGCAAGCAGGGACTACTCTCTAGTAGCTTCTCGTTATGGTGGCTTCTCTTGTGGAGCACAGACTCTAGGGCATGAAGGCTTCAGTAGTTGCGGCACGAGGGCTCAGTAGTCGTGGTTCCTGGACTCTAGACCACAAGCTCAGTATTTGTGGCCCACGGACTTAGTTGCTGTCTGCAGCGTATGGGATCTTCCTGGACCAAGGATTGAAAAGTTATTGTTTTATTTATTTATTTTAACAAAAAGACATATTATCTACTTTAATTTCTCAGAGACATGTGGATAAACTATAGTGGTTACTCACATCTTTTATGAGGGAACTTATTTGTAAATTCTTATCCTTTATGTTCTTAGACTTGTCAACTTTGGATATAGTGATCTTCAAGTCCAAGAGGAATTATCCGAACACCTGACCTTATGTGTTTTTACCAACCATACAGGTAGAACCGGGTTGTATTTGTCAATTTATTTAATTTTACTTGAGTTCCATATATTTAGCCATTGTTCAGCTATATGGATCCTGAACATGAGTGATCATGTGGATATTTACATACCAAATTAACTTCCCCACTGTAATTTTATACGTTTGCTGTCTGTATAAAAGAAGCCACAGTCCAGCTATTGTTCTAAAAGTTTTTCTTTGTATTATTTCTCGAGTAGAGGGGATGGGTTCATATTTAATCAAGCTACATTTTCTCACCTGCTTCATTTTAAAGAAACAACGTACAGTGAGAGGGATGCTTTTTGTGTCTGGCTTACTGATGAAGTTCTAAACCCATGTGATCTGCTACTTTCAGAGCCATGCTATAACCTACTGAGCTGACAATCAAAGCTTCACATACAAGTTATGAGTGTACAGTATGCCATCTCTTAAGACCTGTTTATTGTAGATAGAAAAAATAGGGAGGGGGGAATATAATGCCTGAAAATGAGAGGAGTATGATTACAGTCAATGAATCTCATGAAAAAACTGCTCATTGACTTTAATAATCATCTAAGTTATCAACTCTAATAACTAAATCTAATAGCCATATTTAATACCCCAACTTGAGTAGACAGTTACTATGAGAGTTAAGTAGCGCTTGGACTAAAATTACATTCATTTAAAGCCATATTATGTGGTATTCATTGAGCTGACACTTATGGAGCATTAATAGAAAGTTACTACTTAGTATGGATGTTGGACATTAAGTAAGTGCACACATAGTATTTGAATAGAATTGTGGTACATTTTATGAATGAGAATTATAGGAAGTCATGAGAGCATATAGTGGAGGTTTAATAGAAGATACTGTTATAGTATATTCAAGTATGTTCTGCTTCAGCCAATGCATTCTTAGTCCTGAAAATTGCTTTCTTTTCCACCTCACTCTTTCAAAATGCATCCCATAGTTTTCTCTCCATTTAGGGTCTCCTTCAGGCCCACAAGTCCCTCTATAAACCAGTCTTGGGGAATTTAGGGCAGGAAATAATATTTCCCTTGATACATGAAGGATATATGTGAACTAAGAACAGGGTGACTAGCTGCAGTAGAGTGAGCAATAGGAAAACTACTGGGAGAGAGAGCTGAAGAGATAGGCAGGGGCCAGGTCATGTAGGGCCTCGCAGACCATGGGAGGATTTTAGCAAGAGATGAGGGTGGCTTCTCTTGTGTTGTTGGAAGAGGGTGTTTGCTATGACCAGTGACTTGGCAGTCCATTAGCTCTTGCCCTGCAAAACTAAGGCCAAATTTGCATTTAGACTTCCTACTTTTTTGTCCCCTATAATGAAAAGGACATCTTTCTTGGGTGTTAGTTCTAGAAGGTCTTGTAAGTCTTCATAGAACCATTCAGCTTCAGCTTCTTCAGCCATGTGACCAGATTGGTTAGTTTTCTGTGATTGTGGTTTTCAGTCTGTCTGCCCTCTGATGGAGAAGGATAAGAGGCTTATGGAAGCTTCCTGATGGGAGAGACTGACTGAGGTGGAAACTGGGTCTTGTTCTGATTGGCAGAGCCATACTCAGTAAATCTTAATCCAATTTTCTGTGATGGGCAGGCTGTGTTCCCTCCCTGTTATTTGGCCTGAGGCCAAACTATGGTGGAGGTAACAAAGATAATGGCAACCTCCTTCCAAAGGTCCCATGGTCCCGTGCACACACTGCTGCCCTCAGTGCCCCCAACCCTGCAGCAGGCCACAGCTGACCCGCACCTCCACCAGAGACTCCTGGACACTCATGGGCAAGTCTGGGTCAGTCTCTTATGAGTCCATGGAATTCTCCAGGCCAGAATACTGGAATGGATAGCCTTTCCCTTCTCCGGGGGATCTTCCCAACCCAGGGATCGAACCAAGATCTCCTGCATCAGAGGTGGATTCTTTACCAACTGAGCTGTCAGGGAAGCCCAAGAGAAGACTCTACACATGGGCATCACCAGATGGTCAATACCAAAATCAGATTGATTATATTCTTTCTAGCTGAAGTTGGAGAAGCTCTATACAGTCAGCAAAAACAAGACTGGGAGCTGACTGTGGCTCAGATCATGAACTCCTTATTGCCAAATTCAGACCTAAATTGAAGAAAGTAGCGAAAACCACTAGACCATTCAGGTATGACCTAAATCAAATCCCTACGATTATACAGTGAAAGTGACAAATAGATTCAAGGGATTAGATCTGATAGACAGAGTGCCTGAAGAACTACGGATGGAGGTTCGTGACATTGTACAGGAGGCAGGGATCAACACCATCCTCAAGAAAAAGAAACGCAAAAAGGCAAAATGGTTCTCTGAGGAGACCTTACAAATAGCTGTGAAAAGAAGAGAAGCAAAAAGCAAAGGAGAAAAGGAAAGATATACCCATCTGAATGCAGAGTTCCAAAGAATAGCAAGGAGAGATAAGAAAGCCTTCCTCAGTGATCAGTGCAAAGAAATCGAGGAAAACAATAGAATGAGAAAGACTAGAGATCACTTCAAGAAAATTAAGAGATACCAAGGGAACATTTCATGTAAAGATGGGCACAATAAAGGACAGAAATGGTAGGGGCCTAACAGAAGCAGAAGATATTAAGAAGAGGTGGCAAGGATACACAGAAGAACTATACAAAAAGATCTTCATGACCCTGATAATCATGATGGTGTGATCAGTCACCTAGAACCAGACATCCTGCAATGTGAAGTCATGTGGACCTTAGGAAGCATCGCTATGAACAAAGCTAGAGGAGGTGATGGAATTCCAGTTGAGCTATTTCAAATCCTAAAAGATGATGCTGTGAAAGTGCTGTACTCAATATGCCAGCAAATCTGGAAAACTCAGCAGTGGCCACAGGACTGGAAAAGGTCAGTTTTCATTGCAGTTCCAAAGAAAGGCAATGCCAAAGAATGCTCAAACTATTGTACAGTTGCACTCATCTCACACAAGTAAAGGGTCAAAAAAAGGGAGGAGGGTTAGGAATTAGATCTGGACATAAATATACAAAGGTTATGTGGAACATCCAGTGAAAAAGGAAAGCGTATGGGGAGAGAAGAGGGAAACTAATTGAGATGTTATAGCAGCCAAGAGCCAAGGGGGTTTCATAAAAAAGAGTGACTCTTAGTAGGTGGTAAGAAGTGGAGCCCAGTTACTATGTGTAGTTTGTGCTGGGTGATTGAGGTAAAATCTTGATTGTGCTGGGTGAAATCTCATGTGAGAACTGAAAAATTATAGCAACGTGTATATGCATAAGAGAGGCAGCAGCTGGATGGGGAAGTGGGATTGTGGGGATATTATTTTTTTGAGATGGTAGAGACTGTAGTATGTTTGAATGCTTATAGGATGTTTAGTGGAAAAGAAAAGATGACAATATACAGCAAAGAGAAATAACTAATAGAGTGAACTTGCTTAGAAGGTGGGATGTAATGGGATCCAGAGCTCATGTGGTGCCCCCAGGGTTGGTTCTTCCCTGCTACTTACTTTAAATCTATTGGATATAAACAATCATTTTGTCTTTTATTCTGTAAAGATTTTATTCCTTTTTACTTTATTCCCACAGGAATTTCTCACAAATATTAGTAGTTTATAAATAGGCTATCTATGACATATCTTAAGAAATGTTAGGTTAATTTGGCAAAAGATGTGAAAGAGCCTGTTTTTCCTTTCTCAATGACGTCTAGGAGCCTTGCTTTTCACAGTCAGCTTTGAAATAGAAAAAATAAGCCTGTTTCAAATGGGATGCTTTCAGATTTAAGATGAAATAAACCAAGAGAAGCACCCTTTTTATTTTCAACTCATAAGTTGTCAGTTCGTGTATTTCCCAAATTACTTTTCAAAAACAGCTTTTGAAACTTTGTGATTAAAACAAACAAATACCTACTTCAGCAAATGGAGAAAGGCGCAAATAGTCTAATCCCTATATGGCTCCCTCTATAATAAGGAGCTTAGTTTTCCACTGGTGTGGAGAACAGACAACATGGTTCATGAAAGAAATGCCAGTAGACTCAGGGCCTTTTACAAACTCTACTTCTTTCAACTATTACATTCATGCTGATGCTGTAATAACATTTGTTGTTCAGTTGTTCCATATTGGTCGTTGAGAGCTACTTCTTCCTTTCACCATCGCTTCTTACATTCTCGAAAGCATCTTTCTCCTGAATTTTCCTGCCCTAAGAAAGGAAATCTGCTATCCTTTCAGGGATTTAAAGGTTAAAATCTTGATGATGAGGCTGATCATAAGAGTTAGTGGTTGGCAAAAGTGCTCTGCTAATGTCAGACCACTGATATATTAGGATTATGAGTTCCTATAGTTTTTTCTAATACATTTTTAACAATAGGGGGGTGAATCAGGGACTTTCTAAAGCATTGAATGAAAGACTGCACACCCTATCTGAGTTGCTCAGTCGTACCAACTCTTTGCGAGCCCATGGACTATACCGTCCATGGAATTCTCCAGGCCAGAATACTGTAGTGGGTCAGTCAGTTTAGTCGCTCAGTTGTGTCAGACTCTTTGTGACCCAGTGAACCGCAGCACGCCAGGCCTCCCTATCCATCACCAACTGCCGGAGTCTACCCAAACCCATATCCATTGAGTCAGTGATGCCATACAACCATCTCATCCTCTGTCTTCCCCTTCTCCTCCTGCCCTCAATCTTTCCCAGGATCAGGGTCTTTCCAAATGAGTCAGCTCTTCGCATCAGGTGGCCAAAGTATTGGAGTTTCAGCTTCAACATCAGTCCTTCCAATGAACACCCAGGACTGATCTCCTTTAGGATGGACTGGTTGGATCTCCTTGCAGTCCAAGGGACTCTCAAGAGTCTTCTTTAACACCACAGTTCAAAAGCATCAATTCTTCAGCGCTCAGCTTTCTTTATAGTCCAAATATCACATCCATACATGACTACTGGAAAAACCATAGCCTTGACTAGATGGACCTTTGTTGGCAAAGTAATGTCTCTGCTTTTTCATATGCTGTCTAGGGTGGTCATAACTTTCCTTCCAAGGAGTAAGCGTCTTTTAATTTCATGGCTGCAGTCACCATCTGCAGTGATTTTGGAGCCCCCAAAAATAAAGTCAGCCACAGTTTCCACTGTTTTTCCATCTATTTGTCATGAAGTGATGGGACCAGATGCCATGATCTTAGTTTTCTGAATGTTGAGCTTTAAGCCAACTTTTTCACTCTCCTCTTTCACTTTCATCAAGAGGCTCTTTAGTTCTTCTTCACTTTCTGCCATAAGGGTGGTGTCATCTGCATATCTGAGGTTATTGATATTTCTCCTGGCAATCTTGATTCCAGCTTGTGCTTCCTCCAGCCCAATGTTTCTCATGATGTACTCTGCATATAAGCCAAATAAGCAGAGTGACAATATACAGCCTTGACGTACTCCTTTTCCTATTTGAAACCAGTCTGTTTTCATGACCAGTTCTAACTGTTGCTTCCTGACCTGCATACAGGTTTCTCAAGAGGCAGGTCAGGTGGTCTGGTATTCCCATCTCCTTCAGAATTTTCCACAGTTGGTTGTGATCCACATAGTCAAAGGCTTTGGCATAGTCAGTAAAGCAGAAATAGATGTTTTTCTGGAACTCTCTTGCTTTTTCGATGATCCAGCAGATGTTGGTAATTTGATCTCTGGTTCCTCTGCCTTTTCTAGATACAGCTTGAACATCTGTAAGTTCATGGTTCACGTATTGCTGAAGCCTGGCTTGGAGAATTTTGAGCATTACTTTACTAGTGTGTGAGATGAGTGCAGTTGTGTGGTAGTTTGAACATTCTTTGGCATTGCCTTTCTTTGGGATTAGAATGAAAACTGACCTTTTCCAGTCCTGTGGCCACTGCTGAGTTTTCCAGATTTGCTGACATATTGAGTGCAGCACTTTCACAGCATCATCTTTTAGGACTTGAAATAGCTCAACTGGAATTCCATCACGTCCACTAGTTTTGTTTGTAGCGATGCTTTCTGAGGCCCACTTGACTTTACATTCCAGGATGTCTGGCTCTAGGTGAGTGATCACACTGTCGTGATTATCTGGGTCATGAAGATCTTTTTTGTACAGTTCTTCTGTGTATTTTTGCCACCTCTTCTTAATATCTTCTGCTTCTGTTAGGCCCCTACCATTTCTGTCCTTTATTGAGCCCATCTTTGCATGAAATTTTCCCTTGGTATCTTTAATTTTCTTGAAGAGATCTCTAGTCTTTCCCATTGTATTATTTTCCTCTATTTCTTTGCATTGATCGCTGACAGGGATCAAATCCAGGTCTCCTGCATTGTGGGCGGATTCTTTACCAGCTGAGCCGCCAGGGAAGCCCAAGAATACTGAAGTGGGTAGGCTATCCCTTCTCCAGGGATCTTCCCAACCCAGGAATCGAACCAGAAGTCTCCTGCACTGCAGGCGGATTCTTTACCAGCTGAGCTACCAAGGAAGCCTGAATCAGGGACTTTCTAAAGCATTGAAGGAAAGACTGCACTCCCTATCTTGAGAATCAGCCCGGGAGTGTTCCTTAGAACGCTGTGTGTGTTCTGAGTCCACAGTGGCTGGAATTCTTTCTTGTGCACCACCTACTGGGAGGTGGTGAGGGGTGAAAAGTGTAACTTCTCCATCCTGCACATTTAATTTTAAGAGTTGCCCTTCACAAGTTCCCAGAATTAGGCCTCTGTTTAACATTTTATAGAGCTTTTTACAATGAGATAATTTCCCTTGGAAAACTTGGTCCACAATAGCTTTCATTGTCCAAATGGTTTCCCCCAGGCTAGCCAGCTTTGAGATATTATCTTCATCATTGATGAATATTCATTAAACATCGCTGGATACGCCATAAGAGCATGCTTTTTTTTCTCCCCCATACTCTGACTTCCCCCAACTCATAAATAGCAGCAAAATTATTCTGGAATAATAATAATAGCAGCTAACCTTTATGACTACATATAACTTTTTTGCCAGAGCTTTATACATATTATCTCATTTAACACTTATATTAGAACCATATGAACGAGGTGCTGTTTTCCTTATTTACAGATGAGGAAACTGAGGCTTAGAGATTTCAATTAATATGATTCAGGCAAATTTAAAAAATACTGATGCCTGAGTATCAGCCCCAGAGATTCTGATGTAGTTGGTCTCAGATGGAGCCTAGGTGTCTGTGAGCTCAGGAAGCGTTAATTTACTTTCAGAGGTGAAAACCAGTGCTCCAGAGTTGTGTTGTCCGGTATGGTAGCCACTAGCCATGTGCGGCTATTAAAGTTGTTAAAATTAGATAAAATTTAAAAGGAGTTTGTCAGTCACAGTAGCCGTCTTTTAAATGCTCAGTAGTCACATGTGGCTCATGGCTACCAGATTTAGAACCAGATTTAGAACATTTACACTATCAGAGAAAATTCTAGGAGCGGGACAGGTTTGCAGAGCCTGTGCACAGTCCATTTCCCCTTGCTGTGTCTTTTTTCCCATTTTGGGATTGAGAAGGGGCACTAAGCTACAACCTGTTTGGAGATACTTGGTATGAAATCTGAATGTGGCTTTCATAAGTTTATTCTATATCCCATGTTAACTTCCTTCAAAACAAGGGAAATAATAACTTCGATTCTCTAAAGAAAGGTGTGTAGAGTTTTTTTCTAGAATGGAGATTATAATCGTCCTTATATTGTTTACATTTCATGCTCATTCCTCAGGACAGATTCCTAAAAGAACAGTTACTGGGTCAACAGGTGTGAATATATTTAATTCTCTGCAAAACTGTTTTTCAGAGACATGTACTAGTTCACCTTTTCATTACTATTATTTGAGATTGTTCTTCCATTGGCAGAATTGATTATAATTTTTAAAACTTTGTTAATTTTAAAAGAAAAATGTGGTACCTTGTTTTAATTCTTATTTCTTTATTATCAGAAAGAGGCTGAAGTTTTAACTCTGTCTGCTAAAAATGTCTTTGTCCTTGTGATCCTAGAACATAAAAGAACAGAATAAACCAGTAGGTTTACATTCTATAGTAAACATATAGAATATTTACTATATGAAAGTATTCAAAGTGGTACATGGGACCTTGGTGACTCTTTTAATTACTATTTTTGTTTATGCTTTAGTGTAGCATTATTTTATTCTTAGTGAGTCTGCTGTAGTTTTAAAGAAAGGTATTATTGTGTGGTCATTAAGCATAATGGTAATTTAAAATCTAACAATTGTTACCTTTTTTAATCTGATAAAGTTATTCTTTTTTGTCATTTCATGTTGAAAATATTGCAATAAAATTGAATTTCTAACAATATATTGCAACCTTAAAAATCATTAAAAGAGTCGAAACTGATAAATATTATAACAGAATGCTTCAATATATCCTGAAATAGCCTTCTTAGGGAAAATGGATCTTTTTTCCCTACCATGATTTTTAACAAAGGAACTCTAGTGGAGTATGGTAGAGGAAATGATTCACTGAAGTAGAATAATGATAGAGTTCACATAGCTAGTTAATATTCGCTCTGGGACTAGAACCAGGTTTGTCAAGTTCCTTTCCTCCCTAGAAGTCTCCTATTTCAGATGATCGAATAAATGCTAGCATTAGAAAAGAAGTATCAGTCTAAGCATAATGCCCTCATTCGTAAGTCGTTGATGGATTTACCCACATGTACAGGTGGCAGCAGCTGCTGGACGTGATGGACAGTTTTACACATTGAAGCGGGCGGGCAGGCTGAGGTTGTTCTGGAGTGGTGGACTAAGTGAGGGTGGTCAGGGCTCATCTGGAAAAACCAGTCTATCCCGGGAGCGCTCCTTTGACCTTGGCCACGGACCTCAGTGACCCAAATATAGCCGGGAACAGGCTCACACACCACTTGCTCTCATTGTCTCATTTGCCTTCCATTGTAAATAAATAACAAGACTGGAAACTTTCTGCAAAAGGAGACATATTTGTGATCGACTGGGGTCCACAGCTATTATTAATGGCTGGAGAACAAACTGAAAAAGAGCACAGGGGAGGATATGTATATAAGGAGAATCTCATGAAGCTTTGTAAACCTCTCCAGACTCCCATGATTTCGTATATGGAAGTCTCTCTTCATTTCCCTAGCCTTCAATAGCCTACCACAATACCTTGCATATAGTGTGTGCTGAGTAATTGTTGAATTGAAATTTCTTAGCAACTTGTTAATAGTTAATTTCTAGAATTTGGGAATAATCTATGAGGTAAATTGAGGCAGAACATCTAAAGGAATGGCAGTAAGGTTAAGTAGCTTAGGAAATTTTATTTGTCTGTGATTCTTTTAAGCTTTACTAAATACTTTCTTCCTTCTAGGAAGTTTGTGTGTATGTTACTGCCCGAACTTTGACTCTTGGGAACAAATCACATATTCAGTGTTTTACTTTCATAAAGGTACTTTTCATTTATTCTTTTTTTTTTAACATAATCATTTTTTCCAAATAGCAAAGTATGTAGATTTTAAAGTTTTATTACCTTATAACAAATTTGATCAGTACATCATATATCTGTATACCTATATAATACATATTTCCTAAAGAAATTTATGAATGATGAGTATTGTTAGCTAATTATTTTTATATTATTTTAAAAATAATATTGTGTAATATATATTTTTTCCTGACTTATATCTTTTTACCAGGCCTATAGACCAATGCAAAGGGATGTATTTGCTGATAGTGTGTTTTTGATTTTTATATTATTACTAATTGAAAGGTACCTATAGATTTAGCTTACAAAGGTACATAAGGTTTTAGTTAAAAAAAGTTTCTACCATCTTAGACTTTAATAGCTCTTAGACCTAAGATACATTTATTTCATTTCATACATCTGTGGTTCAAGAAATTGATATGTCAGTAGTCAGCCTGGAGGACAGGAGTAAAGTGTCCAATCTTTTCTAGTTCTGTAGTTGACAGCAGAGTGCCCTTTAATGGTTTTAAAATTGAGTTTTAATAGTTTTAGCCTGAACCATGCTAAAGAGTACTTATTCTGCTTGTTTAGTTGCTTAAAATTAGTAGTTATGTAATAATACTGTGGGTAGACTTAAAATTATTTAAAATTAGGATTTTCTTTTTTTTTTTAATTGGGATTTAAAAAAAAAAATTATGCCAGGTCACACCAGATTTTATTCTGCAGCCATGCCTAATGTTATATTAAGAAGTTAGAGATCAAAGTAAAAAATGTTTAATAACTTAATAATGAAGAAAACAGAAGAAAATTCAGAAGACCTATATGCATGTTTTAATAATACAAGTTTGATATTTGTGGAACGTTTTCATACCTTTTTCAAATAGTTAATAATTAAAGCCAGTAAATAGAACTTTTCTGAAAGTCGTACTAAGAGCTAATAACCATGATTAAGAGTTAGAAGAAGGGAAAGTGAAGCCCAGTACTACCCTGAGTGTACTAGATAAACACCCTCTCTGACTCACAGTGGGCTTCCTCAGTGATTCAGAGAAGCCTTCAAGGGCCTTAATGACTGCAAGAGTGTGGCAGTGAGCCTTGAGGCATAAGGGCCAAAAAGCCACCTGGTCTTCTCCATCTCTTGGATTCTTAAGTAAAGTTCTTTAGATTCTTCTATCCTACCACAAACCCACCTTTTAAGCTCTAAGAC
Organism: Okapia johnstoni; assembly: GCA_024291935.2. Classification (NCBI taxonomy): domain Eukaryota; kingdom Metazoa; phylum Chordata; class Mammalia; order Artiodactyla; family Giraffidae; genus Okapia; species Okapia johnstoni. The sequence goes on along the minus strand of CM044312.1, from coordinate 69,595,800 downwards.
AATGTGTAAGCCCAGAACAACTACTGGCTTGTGACTACACTCAGGTGATCCGTCTTTAGTGCTGGCTTCTGGAGAATGATGGGGGGACCATGAGCTCTAGGGCTCTGAAGACACTTGCTTTGTCAGTTTCACAGTTACTCAGTGTGGAGAGTGTGATGTGGAGTCACTGCCTTGGGTGGAATTGCAGCTCTTTGTTTCTTAACATCCCCTCTCTGGCTTGGTGTTTTCTCCACAGGGCACAGCAAGACCTTCACTACTACTCTTGGGAGTGTTGACTCATGTGTGACAAAGGGCATTACTTTTCTCAACCTTGGTGAGTGAGCAGCATATGTGTCTCTCTGCTCTGACCTTTCCTTCTGGTACATGTTAGGCCTTGTTTTTCTTTGCACCCCATTTTCTCATGCCTCTTTGGGACTCAGGTTGTGATGACTATGACTGACCTTTTTGAAGCCAGATAGGGGAAGGTTTTCTCTGGATACACCCCCACCACCACCAAAATGAGCTTTTTGGAAGGAGGGACAGTGCGGGGGAAAGGTATCTCCCTTCTTAGAACCTAGGATGTCAGCGTTCCTGTGTTTTTAGTAGCAATCCTAAAAGATCATTTGTTAGTATAAAAATGATGACAGTGAATGAAATGTTTCTTAAAAGCCTAAGAGAAATAATACATCAAGTTGTCCCTTGATTTTAGAGACAAAAACCCTTGAGAAATCATCTGTTCCCTGTTACTAATTGCTAAAAGCTTCTGAGTCCCATAAATCATTTATAGATAGATCAGCTTGAGTGAGTTGTTTTTCACTGAGTAAATATGGTAAAGGGAACTTGAGTATTAGACTTAAATACATTAAGTGAAAAAAAAAAAACATATTAAGTGAGTCTATAATGAAGCCAGTAAAGAAGGGATTTATTGTGGCTCCCAGTGGAAAGCTGCTTTTCCATGACAGTTGGGATGAGGAGGCACAAACAGGTTAGTTAGTACAAGACTAAACAGAACTATTGCTTGCCTGCATATGGGACATGGCACAGTATTTTTAAAAGAAAAACTTCAGGTTTAGAGCAGATGAGTTCTTTAACATTTTCTTTATCCCTGTTTCCCAGTTTGCCTACTATCATGGCAAAAGCTTATAAAGGAACTGGGCAAAGAAAGAACTAAAATGATAAGAAAGTTTATAATTTTTTTTTGGTCTTTTAAATTGAAGTGTAATTAACTTACAATATTATATTAATTTCAGGTGCACAACAGTGATTCATTATTTTTATAGATTATACTCGACTTAAAGTTATTACAAAATAATGGCTATGTTTCCTTGTCTGTAAAATATATCTTTGTAGCTTATTTATTTTGTACATACTTTGTACCTGTTAATCTCCTACCCTTATTTTGCCTTCATTCTCTCTCCTCACTGGTAACCACTAATTGTTCTCTGTAAGTCTGCTTTTGTTTTGTTACAGATAATTGTTTTATTTTTTTAGATTCTTCGTATAAGTGATACAGAATATTTCTTACTTCTCTATCTGACTTATTTCACTAAGCATAATACTCTCTAGGTCCATCCACACTGTTGCAAAAAAAAGATTTTTATTTTGAATGATACTGTTGATAAGGGGAGATATCCTATGCTAAGTGGGCCAATATGTGGCAGTTTTTAATATGCGCTCTGAACCTGTGGGGAATTGTTTTTGAGAGGCCTGATTCTACTGCATCCTGTGGTAAGAGAGATACATGTAAGATTTCCTGGGTCTGAGACTTGATTCTTATCAGCAAACCTATATCAGTATCCCATCTCTAGAGTGATATGGGAAACTTTCCACTAAAAAAACTTCCCATTTTGCAAGGTCAAATGTATGCTTCCTTTTTTTTTTAACCCTTAGGAATGACTCTTGATAAGGGCAGCCATGATTTAATCTATGATCTTTAGAGTGTGGAGAGTGCAAAAATCGTAGAGCTTTGTAAAAACAGGCTATCTTACGTAAGTTGTCTTTCCTTCTTGAAACAGATTTTATTACATAGACACAAGTTTGTGCCCAAGATTAAAACTATTCTAGAGGTGACTTTTATGACAACAGTATTGCTTTTTGAGTGAGGTCTTTTTGCAATTTACTGCATGTAATTTCCCTGAAGTGTCACCCTGTTAGAATGGGCTTATATTGATTTAAATATTAAAGAATAGAGTTTTGAGGGAAGTTTTTCATGAACTTCAAACCACCTCTATATCAGAGAGATGTATTTATACATTAAAAAACTATCTTTTCTCAAATTAGCATTATATTCTAAGTGTTTTGCTTAAGTTTTCTTCATCTTTACAGCAGTTCTTCTTGGTGATGTTATCCCTGCTTTCAATTCAGTTCAGTTCAGTCGCTCAGTCATGTCCAACTCTTTGCAACCCCATGGACTGCAGCACACCAGGCTTCCCTGTCCATCACCAACTCCCGGAGCTTACTCAAACTCATATCCATTGAGTCAGTGATGCTATCCAACCATCTCATCCTCTGTCGTCCCCTTCTCCTCCTTCCTTCAATCTTTCCCAGCATCAGGGTCTTTGCAAATGAGTCAGTTGTTTGCATCAAGTGGCCACTTAGAGTATTGGAGTTTCAGCTTCAGCATCAGTCTTTCCAGTGAATATTCAGGACTGATCTCCTTTAGGATGGACTGGTTGGATCTCCTTGCAGTCCAAGGGACTCTCAAGAGTCTTCTCTAACACCATAGTTCAAAAGCATCAATTCTTTGGTGCTCAGCTTTCTTTATAATCCAACTCTCACATCCATACATGACTACTGGAAAAACCATAGCCTTGGCTAGATGGATCTTTGTTGGCAAAGTAATGTCTCTGCTTTTTAATGTGCTGTCTAGGTTGGTCATAACTTTTCTTCCAAGGAGCAAATGTCTTTTAATTTTGTGGCTGCAGTCACCATCTGCAGTGATTTTGGAGCCCCCCAAAATAAAATCTGCCACTGTTTCCACTTTTTCCTCATCTATTAGCCATGAAGTAATGGGACTGGATGCCATGATCTTAGTTTTCTGAATGTTGATAGCTCAGTTGGTAAAGAATCCCTACTTTACAGATAATGAAACTGAAACTCAGAAAGTCTGTGTTGTGTGCTCAAACTTCTTATAGTGTCTCTTATCAGGGACACTGCTTCCCTTGTGGCTCAGCTAGTAAAGAACCCACCTGCAATGTGGGAGACCTGGGTTCAACCCCTGGGTTGGGAAGATCCCCTGAAGATCTTATATTAGTTTATTACCACAATAAAAAATCACCACAAATTTAGCTCTTAAATAAACAACACATTGTCTTGTGGTTCTGGAGGTCAAAATTCTAAAATGAGCAATTCTTAGAGCATCAAGTTAGGGGCAGAAATGGTTCCTTCTGGAGATTTCAGGGAAGAGTTGATTCTTTGCCTCCTTCAGCATCTAGAGACTAGCATCTCTTGGCTTGTGATCACATCACTCCAGTCTCTTTCATAATCGTATGGTCTTCTCTTCTGTAGTCAAATCTTCCTCTTCTTCCTTATAAAACCATTTGTGGTTACATTGGGTCCAACTGGGTAATGCAGGATACTCCTATCTCAGGATCCTTAATCACATCTTCAAGGTCTCCTTTATCACTTGAGGTGACATAGTCTTAGGCTCTGGGGATTACCACATGAACATCTTTGGGATGTTCAGCCTACCACAGGTACCACTGACACTTTTGGTGAGACAGTAACTTTTGTGTGCACACTGAGGGGTTTGACATTCTTGGAGCCCACTCATTCATCAAATGGCAGTGTAAATCTCCCCTCTGCCTCGATAATTGTGACAACTTAGAACACCCTTATGTATTTCGAAATGCCCCCTTTCCCATGGACATAGTACTACCTTGATTAACTGGTTAAGTAAGTGGTAGGATGAGGTGTTAATTTAGGTCATGATGTCTTTCCATTGTGCCCTACCTTATCATGATTTGTGTTTTTCTACTTAATTTGTGTTTTTCTGCCATAATGATAACATTGCAACCACTTATGCTAAGTACTTTAACATCACTTAATCCACAGTGACTTGAAAGGACAGTTATAAGTCAACTGTTTAGAGTTTTACATCCTCTTTCCCTTCCACAGAATGCCTTTTATGCAAATAATTAGCATGTTATTTATTTACTTCTTAGGGAAAAAAAATGAGTCTAGCTGGTTCACTTATATTAATAATCTAAATGCTTCATCTGCATGAAATTCACTCCTACTATATGAATTTTTCTGTTTTTCTAAGATCCTAGAAAAATTATTGGCAAGGACTTCTTCTATCCTGCCCCCTTCTCCAGAAACCTATTTTGTATACCTTGCCTCAATCCGTATTCAAAAGTTCTGTTCTTTATACAAAAATATCTCATGAAGGGACTGTGAAGATATGAATTCTAGGCAGCTTGTTATGCAAGGAAATAAATTAGTACATCATGAAGTGTCAGAATGCCTACAGAGATTGTTTTGTTGAATATCAGTTTAAAGGTTCTTTAGAGAAAATGCTGCTGCTGATGATAATGGTGACAATGAGCAGTGGGCAAACATAGGAAACTATGTTTAGAACTTCCCTCACATATCAGAAATTATGAAGGAAATTCCCATGATAAACTATTTCCAGCCTGTCATATTAAGGAATAATTCATGTTGCTGGATATTTTTTAATTCTGATTTGTTCTCAGAGTTCATTCAGATTCATATAAAGCCACAATTCATAAACGAAACAACAGATATAAATTAAGATAACCATAGCTAAATATCTGAAGAAAGCTATAGGTAGAAATAAATGATATCTTGCTAGTAAGATGAAACATACTGACATCAGACAGCTTTTTATTACATTGGTCAAAATTTCTGTGTTTTAAGAGGTTCAAAGAAAAATAGGGATACTGTAAAGTTGTTGACTTTAATCTGTACCGTACAGCACTTGCCGCTTGGAGCTGACTTAAATCTCTCTTCCATAGACTATTATGTGGCCGTTTACTTACCTGGTCATTTCTTTCATCTCCTTAACATTCAGCATCCAGACCTGATCTGCCACAGTCTGTTTCTGACAGGTATGCCTATAGTTTTTCCCTCATGAACATGGTCTGTTTGGGTTCATTTAAATGTTAATATTTATATTTGGGGGAGTGAGGTTCTTTTATTTGCTGATGTATTTTTTTTTTTCTTTTTGGCCAGAAAATAGTGAAGTGATTGATATGCTACCTCATAGTCCTTTACAGTCACTGGCAGGGTCTCTGGTCCTGGATTCGTGTTCTGGAAAGCTCTATAGGGTGCTCCTCAACCAGTCATATTTACTGGAGTTCCTGTGGAACACCCGGCTGGACTGTGAGAGGATGGCCTTGCTTCACTGTGTGCTCTCATGTGGCCGAGACCCACGACGACTGGAAGCCAAGGTGGGAATATAGCTTAAGTTTAGAAATTTGCAAATGGACAACCCCAGATGTATACGTTTAGTGGTTGAAAAGAACAGAAGTTAGGTTTATTCGGTGATAACAGGTTTATCGGTTTCATTCTGACCTGAAGGTATTCTTCCCTTGTACTCACCTTTTTTATGCACACAGTCCTCATACTGTGAGGCATGTCTGTTCTTTTCACTATTCTCTTTTCCATATTGTGAGTGAATGTCAGCTCTATCAGTAACATTCCAAGGAAGTGCTCAGTAAAATAGAGAGTTTCTCAAATATCTACCTTTTTCTCCTGGTCTATATTTTGTGTATATCATCAAAAGAACTAAGTCTATTTATTACACTTTAATTAGAGATAGCTCACATTTATATTTCACATTATAATTTATGAAGCACTTTCATACATCTTATTGCTTATTTTACAACTATTTGGTGAAGTTGGAGAAACCCTTCATTAGACTTGATTGGGACCAATGGGTGGTTAATCAGTTGAAAAAAGATATCTTAAATATTTTATTATTTTAACCTAAAACATGTTGATGTACATTTATTTCCCTATCTTTTAATGTAGATTAAGGCCCATTCTTTGTCAGCTAATCGGAGTTAAAAATTATTTTTCTTACATAAAACCACTACTAATGTCTTAGCTTTATCTGTACCTGTAAGGCTCTTCCAGTTACTTTCTTTTTCTTTTCTTTTCATTTGATTCTCTAAGGAGGTCAATAGTTTAAAGATCTTTTCAACTCAGTTTGTATATTATCAGGCAGTTTTTCCTATTATAGTTGTCTCACACCTAGTTTTTTAGTAAGTGTTTTTAGGGACATGCCTTGGAGTCTTTCCCAAACATTCAACTTTATTTTTGTGTGTCTGTCTGAAAATATCTTTATCTGACCTTTACTTGTAGCAGGGAGTGAGATTTATATTGAGAGTTTTGAGGGGAATAACAAGAGAAGAAATGATGATAAAGACCATTACCAGCGGCCGTGCCAGCATCCCAGGCTCATAACTGCTGGGGAAAGCTGCTCTCCTTCTTTAGTCATCATTTAACTGAGTATAGATATTAAGTTGATAGTTGCTTTCTCTTATTTAGAAAATAGTAGAGAAGGACCCAAGGCAAGGGAACCCTCTAAGTGCCTGAATGGGTGGAGCTATGGAGAAGGACTGGCCAAAGAGGCCTTCTGATCACCAGCTACAAGAAGCTCAACAAACGACTCTGATAGGGCCATAACTCCTGCAGTAGAGGCAGTCTGTGTCCCTGCACACTTGGCGCCGACAGGGTCCCCGCAAGCCAAGCAGCTGCACCACCTTCAGGCTCAACCCTCACTGGGGCAGAGCTGCCACAGGCAAAAGAAACAGTCTTGCGTTTGTGCGCACAGGGTCGCTTCAGTTGTGTCCGACTCTTTGCAATCCTGTAGACTGTGGCCTGCCAGGCTTCTCTGTCAGAGAGGGGGTTCTCCAGGCAAGAATACTGGAGCGTATTGGCCAAGATTGGTTGCCATACCCTTCTAGAGCACTGTATTTCCTACTACCTTAGCCGGCAACCCCGCTGAGTCCCTGGTGCTGCAAGAACCCCTGTGACTCAAGCAGCTGCACTACCTCCACACCTGGCTCTCACAGGGGCAAACCCAAGCCCTCCAGGGCAGCCTCAGGAGCTAAACCCCAGTGGATGACCCACATGCAGATGTGGAAATAAAACCACAATTGAAACCCAGGGGCAGTGTGGCCAAGTAAGAAGATCCAAAACCTTCCCACCAGTTGTACAAGCTGCAGATTAAATCCACACAATCAACTAAGCAGACTCTGTGTCTATGGAATATATGAAAGGCCATTGAGAGCTCCCACAAAAGAAGACGCACTAGCTCTGATAGCTGTGGACATTGGAGGCAAGAATACACAGGAGTGGGACCAGATTAGAATCTGAGCAGCACCCACAGCAGGTCCAGAGATCAGCACAGTGTTGGAGGGCATCCTAGGGAGGGGACTCTGACAGCAGTGACTCAAGAAAAATATTTATTATTCTTATTTTTTGACTTGTTCTGTAGATTCTTTTGGATTGTTCTTCCTTTTTGCCCCCTCTGTTGTAGTTGTTGATTTTATTGGCACTAAGAAACCCAGTTAAGCTTTTGAGCTTTTTCTCCTCCCTCAGTCACATTTTTTATTGTTGTCATAAACTTCTGCCTCTACGTTGGGCTTTTGCAGTTCTGTGGCGTTCTCCTCTTTTTTTTTCTTTTCTCTCTGTTTAATTTTAATTTTTAATTTTTTAAACCTATTATTATTTTTTCTACATTTATTTCTTTGTTTGCTTTTCCTACTGTTCTTTTCCCCTTGCAGTTAATCTTTAACATATGTAAACATTTATATGCTATATTTAACACATCTGCATTTAACATTATCTGCCCCTATGTAACTCTGCACATCTGTTCTTCCTTTCTCTCCTTTCTCTCCTTTCCTCTCAACATATTTGCTACTTTTATTTTCGTTGCTTTATTCCCCGGTTGGCACTTTGCTTTAGTTTTGTTTCCCAGCTTGTGCTTTAATTAGTGTTATTCTGGTAGATATAATTTTTGGTTTCCTTTGTTCACCAGGTCAAACTATTGTACTTTATTTTTGTTGAACTGTTTTGATTTTGCTTATGGGTGTATGTGTATACGTGTATATTCAGTCACGTTTTCTATTCTTGTTATAAACCTATGCCTCTACAGTGGGCTTTTGCAGTTCTGTGGAGTTTTCCCTTTTGTTGCCTTTTTTCTTTCTTCTTCTGTTTTTTTTTCTCTTTTCTCTTTTTTCTCTTTTAAATTTTTTTAAACATATTTTTTTCCTACACAAACCCAATCATCAGCCAACAGGATTACCAGGATTACCTCACTCAGCCTTGCTTATCAGAGGCAAAACAAACAAACAGACAAACAGAAACTCAGCACAAATCTCACCCTATACAAAGCTCATACAAACCACTGGACCAATCTCAGGAGGGCAGAAACTAAAAAGAAGAAAGAATTCAACCTTCTTCAAGGAAAGACTCCAACTTTCCTTGAAGCCTGGGAAAAGGAGACCTCAAACACAATAACTTAAAAAAAAATGAAAAGGCAGAGAAATACTGCACAAATGAAGGAACAAACTAGAAACACAGAAGTCCAAATAAATGAAGAGGAAATAGGAAAATTACCTGAACAATAATTTAGAATAATGATAGTAAAGATAATCAAAAACCTTGAAAACAAAATGGAGAAAATGCAAGAATTAACAAAGACCTAGAAGAATTAAAGAATAAACATACAGAGACAAACAACACAATTACTGAAATTAAAAATACTCTAGAAGGAATCAAGAGCAGAATATCTGAAATAGAAGAACGAATCAGTGAGCTGGAAGATAAAATGGTAGAAATAAGTTCTGAAGAGCAGAATAAAATAAAAAGGACGAAAAGAACTGAGGACAGTCTCAGAGACCTCTGAGACCATATCAAATGCACCAACATTCAAATTATAGGGGTCCCAGAAGAAGAAGAGAAAAAGAAAGGGTATGAGAAAATTTTGGAAGAGATTATAGTTGAAAATTTTCCCAACATGGAAAAGGAAATAGTCAATCAAGTCCAAGAGGCACAAAGAGTCCCATACAGGATAAACCCAAGGAGAAACACACCAAGATACATTCTAATCAAACAAAGACTAAACACAAAGAAAGAATATTAAAAGCAGCAAGGGAGAAGCAACAAGTAACATACAAGGGAACCCCATATGGTTAACAGCAGATCTTTCAGCAGAAACTCTTCAGGACAGAAGGGAATGACAGGATATATTTAAAGTACTGAAAGGGAAAAACCTACAACCAAGATTACTGCACCTGGCAAAGATCTCATTCAAAATTGATGGAGAAATAAAAAGCTTTTCATACAAGCAAAAGTTAAGAGATTCAGTACCACCAAACCAGCTTTACAACAAATGTTAAAGGGTCTTATATAGTCAAAAAATACAAGAGAAGAAAAAATATCTACAAAATCAACCCCAAACAATTAGAAAATGGCAATAGGAACATATATATCAATAATTACTTTAAATGTAAGTACTTTAAATGCTCCAATCAAAAGACCCAGACTGGCTGAATGGATACAAAAACAAGACCCATATATACGCTGTCTACAAGAAACCCATGTCAGATCTAAAGACACATATAGACTGAAAGTGAGAGGATGGAAAAATATATTCCATGCAAATGGGAAGCAAAAGAAAGCTGGAGTAGCAATCCTCATATCAGACAAAATAGACCTTAAAATAAAGAATATTACAAGAGATAAGGAAGGATACTACATAATGATCAGGGGATCAATCCAAGAAGAAGACATAGCAATTGTAAATATCTGTGCACCCAACGTAGGAGCACCTCAATACATAAGACAAACACTAACAGACATAAAGGGAGAAACTGACAGTAACACAATAATAGTAGGAGACTTTAACACCCCACTCACACCAACGGACAGACCATCAAAACAGAAAATTAACAAGGAAACACAAGTCTTAAATGATACATTAGATGAGATGGATCTCATTGTTATCTTCAGGACATTCCATCCACATGCAGAAGAATACACCTTTCTCTCAACTGCACATGGAACATTCTCCAGGATAGACCACATCTTGGATCACAAATCAAACCTCAGTAAATTTAAGAAAATTGAAATCTTATCAAGCATCTTCTCCAACCACAATGCTATGAGACTAGATATCAATTAAAAGAAAAAAGCTGTAAGAAACACAAACACATGAAGATTAAGCAATACGTTTCTAAATAACCAACAGGTTACTGATGAAATAAAAAGGGAAATAAAAAAATGTCTAGAAACAAATGACAGTGAAAACACAACTCAAAACCTACGGGGTGAAGCAAAAACAGTCCTAAAAGGGAAGTTTATAGCAATACAATCCTACCTTAAGAAACAAGAAAAAGATCAGATAGATAGCCTAACGTTACACCTAAAAGAACTGGAAAAAGAAGAACAAAAAAACCCCAAAATTAGTAGAAGGAGAGAAGTCATAAAGATCCGAGCAGACATAAATGAAAAAGAAATGAAAGAAGCAATAGTAAAGATTAATAAAACGAAAAGCTGGTTCCTTGAGAAGATAAACAAAATTGACAAACCCTTAGCCAGACTCATCAAGAAAAAACGAGAGAAGAATCAAATCAACAAAAGTAGAAATGAAAAAGGAGAGGTTACAACAGACAATGCAGAAATACAAAGGATTATAAGAGACTATTGTGAACAACTATATACCAATAAAATAGATAACCTGGAAGAAATGGACAGATTCTTAGAAAAGTTCAATCTTCCAGGACTGAACCAGGAAGAAAGAGAAATTATGAACAACCTAGTTACAAGTAATGAAATTGAAGCTGTGATCAAAAATCTCCCCCAAAACAAAAGCCCAGGACCAGATGGCTTCACAGGAGAATTCTATAAAACATTTAGAGAAGAGCTAATGCCTGTCCTTCTAAAACTCTTTCAAAAAATTGCAGGGGAAGGGACACTTCCAAATTCATTCTACGAGGCCACCATCACCCTGATACCAAAAGCAGATAGACAACACAAAAAAAGAAAACTACAAGTTAATATCACTGATGAACATAGATGCAAAAATCCTCAACAAAATTTTAGCAAACAGAATTCAGCAACTCATCAAAAAACTCATACACCATAATCAAGTTGCATTTATTCCAGGGATGCAAGGATTCTTCAATATATGGAAATCAATATGATTTCCAATCATAATATTGATTAACATATTGAAAGATAAAAACCATATAATAACCTAAATAGATGCAGAAAAAGCCTTTGACAAAATTCATCAGCCATTTATGATTAAAACTCTTCAAAAAAGTTTGAAGAGTACATAGAAGGAAACTACCTCAACATAGTAAAGGCCATATATGAAATAGAGGAAAACAATATAATGGGAAAGACTAGCGATCTCTTCAAGAAAATTACAGATACCGAGGGAACATTTCATACAAAGATGGGCTCAATAAAAGACAGAAATGGTAAGGACCTAACAGAAGCAGAAGATATTAAGAAGAGGTAGCAAGAATAAACAGAAGAACTGTACAAAAAAGATCTTCATGACCCAGATAATCACAATGGTGTGATCACTCACCTAGAGCCAGACATCCTGGAATGGGAAGTCAAGTGGGACTTAGGAAGCATCACTACAAACAAAGCTGGTGGAGGTGATGGAATTCCAGTTGAGCTATTTCAAATCCTAAAAGATGATGCTGTGAAAGTGCTGCACTCAATATGCCAGCAAATATGGCAAACTCAGCAGTGGCCACAGGATTGGAAAAGGTCAGTTTTCATTCCAATTCCAAAGAAAGGCAATGCCAAAGAATGCTCAAACTACCACACAACTACACTCATCTCACACGCTGGTAAAGTAATGCTCAAAATTCTCCAAGCCAGGCTTCAGCAATATGTGAACCGTGAACTTCCAGATGTTCAAGCTGGATTTAGAAAAGGCAGAGGAACCAGAGATCAAATTGCCAACATCTGCTGGATCATTGAAAAAGCAAGAGAGTTCCAGAAAAACATCTATTTCTGCTTTATTGACTCTGCCAAAGCCTTTGACTGTGTGGGTCACAATAAACTGTGGAAAATTCTGAAAGAGATGGGAATACCAGACCATCTGACCTGCCTCTGAGAAACCTGTATGCAGGTCAGGAAGCAACAGTTAGAACTGGTCATGGAACAACAGACTGGTTCCAAATAGGAAAAGGAGTACGTCAAGGCTGTATATTGTCACCCTGCTTATTTGACTTATATGCTGAGTACATCATGAGAAACACTGGGCTGGAGGAAGCACAAGCTGGAATCAAGATTGCAGATGACACCACCCTTATGGCAGAAAGTGAAGAAGAACTAAAGAGCCTCTTGATGAAAGTGAAAGAGGAGAGTGAAAAAGTTGGCTTAAAACTCAACATTCAGAAAACTAAGATCATGGCATCTGGTCCCATCACTTCATGGCAAATAGATGGGGATACAGTGGAAACAGTGAGAGACTTTGTTTTTTGGGGCTCCAAAATCACTGCAGATGGTAATTGCAGCCATGAAATTAAAAGACGCTTACTCCTTGGAAGGAAGGTTATGACCAACCTAGATAGCATATTAAAAAGCAGAGACATTACTTTGCCAACAAACGTCCATCTAATCAAGGCTATGGTTTTTCCAGTGGTCATGTATGAATGTGATAGTTGGACTATAAAGAAAGCTGAGCACAGAAGAATTGATGCTTTTGAACTGTGGTGTTAAAGAAGACTCTTGAGAGTCCTTTGGACTGCAAGGAGATCCAACCAGTCCATCCTAAAGGAGATCAGTCCTGGGTGTTCATTGGAAGGTCTGATGTTGAAGCTGAAACTCCAATACTTTGGCCACCTTATGCGAAGAGCTGACTCATTTGAAAAGACCCTGATGCTGGGAAAGATTGAGGGCAGGAGGAGAAGGGGATGACCGAGAATGAGATGGTTGGATGGCATCACTGACTCGATGGACATGGGTTTGGGTGGGCCCCGGGAGTTGGTGTTGGACAAGGAGGCCTGGCATGCTGCAGCTCACGGTGTCGCAAAGAGCTGGACATGACTGAGTGACTGAACTGACTGAACTGACAGCAAACATTATTCTCAATGGTAAAAAACTGAAAGCATTCCCCCTAAGATCAGGAACAAGACATGGGTGTCCACTTTCACCACTATTATTCAACATAGTTCTGGAAGTCTTAGCTATAGCAGTTAGAGAAGAAAAAAAAAATAAAAGCAATCCTGATTGGAAAAGAAGTAAAGCTCTCACTGTCTGCAGATGACATGATACTGTACATAGAAAACCCTAAATATAGTATCAGAAAATTACTAGAGCTAGTCAGTGGATTTAGAAAAGTTGCAGGATACAAAATCAATACACAGAAATCACTTGCATTTGTATATACTAACAATGAAAAATAAAAAAAGAGAAATTAGGGAATCAATCCCATTCACCACTGCAACAAAAAGAATTAAATATATCTAGGAATTAACTTACCTAAGGAGACAAAAGAACTGTACACAGAAAATTATAAGACACTAATGAAAGAAGTCAAAGATGACATAAACAGATGGAGAGATATTCTGTTCCTGGGTAGGAAGAATCAATGTGAAAATGACTGTACTACCAAATGCAATCTACAGATTTAATGCTATCCCTATCAAATTACCAATGGCATTTTTCACAGAACTAGAACAAAAAATTTTGCAATTCATATGGAAACACAAAAGACCCTGAACAGCCAAAGCAGTCTTGAGAAAAAAGACTGGAGCTGGAGGAATCAGCTTTCCTGACTTCAGATTATACTATAAAGCTACAGTCATCAAGACGTATGGTACTGTCACAAAAACAGAAATACAGACCGATGGAACAAGATAGAAAACCCAGAGATAAACCCATGCACCTATGGGAACCTTGTTTTTGACAAAGGAGGCAAGAGTATACAATGGGGCAAAGACAGTCTCTTCAATAAATGGTGCTGGGAAAACTGGACAGCTACATGTAAAACAATGAAATTAGAACACTTCCTAACACCATACACAAAGATAAACTCAAAATGGATGAAAGACCTAAATATAAGACCAGAAACTATAAAACTCTTAGAGGAAAACATAGGCAGAACACTCAATGATATAAATCAAAGCAAGATTCTCTATGACCCACCTCCTAGAGTAACAAATAAAAACAAAAGTAAACAAGTGGGACCTGATTAAACTTAAAAAGCTTTTGCACAGCAGAGGAAACCATAAGCAAGGTGAAAAGACAGCCCTCAGAATGGGAGAAAATAATAGCAAATGAAATAACTGACAAAGGATTAATTTCCAAAATATACAAGCAGCTCATACAACTCAATGCCAGAAAAACAAACAACCCAATCAAAAAGTGGGAAAAAAACCTAAACAGACATTTCTCCAAAGAAGACATATAGATGGCTAACAAATGAAAAGATGCTCAACATCGCTTGTTATTAGAGAGATGCAAATCAAAACTACAATGAGATATCACCTAACACTGGTCAGAATGGCCCTCATCAAAAAGTCTACAAACAGTAAATGCTAGAGAGGGTGTGGAGAAAAGGGAACGCTCTTGTGCTGTTGGTGGGAATGTAAATTGATACAGCCACTATGGAAGACGGTATGGAGATTCCTTAAAAAACTAGAAATAAAACCACTATATGACCCAGCAATTCCACTCCTAGGCATATACCCTGAGGAAACCAAAATTGAAAGAGACACATGTATCCCATTGTTTACTGCAGCACTATTTACAATTAGCTAGAACATGGAAGCAACCTAGATGCCCATCGACAGATGAATGGATAAAGAAGTTATGTTATAAAGAAGTTGTGGTACATCTACACAATGGAATATTACTCAGTCATAAAAGAAATGCATTTGAATCAGTTCTAATGAGGTAGATGAACCTAGAATCTATTATACAGGGTGAAATGAGTCAGAAAGAGAAAGATAAATAGTATTCTAATGTATATATATGGAATCTAGGGAAATAGTACTGAAGAATTTATTTATAGAGCAAGAATGGAGAAACAGACATAGAGAATAGACTGTGGACATGGGGAGAGGGGAGGAGAGGGTGAGATGTATGGAAAGAGTAACAAGGAAACTTACATTACCATATGTAAAATAGACAGTCAACAGGAATTTGATGTATGGCTTAGGAAACTGAAATAGGGACGCTGTGTCAGCCTGGAGGGGTGGGGTGGGGAGGGAGATTAAAAGAAAAAAAAAGAAAGAAAATAGTATTTGATCATCTGTGACATCTGTTGTAACCAGTCAAAAGTCTGCTGTCTGATTGCTGCTCCTTTTCAGATACACATTTTAAGATTTTTATATCATCTTGCATATTCTGTAGGTTCATTGCAATGTATTAGCTATGGATTTGTGTTATGTATCTTCTTCAGGATTTAGGGTTCTATTGCAAACTGGTCAAATGATTTTTCATTATGGAAAATTCTCTACCAATATGTCTTTGACTATTATCTCTCCTTCATTCTATCTCTGATTTATTTCTGTAATCCTTATTAGCTGTGTTTTGGAGCTTCTTGCTTTGTGTTCCTTGTCTCAATTTCTCTTTCATCTTTATACCAACTCTTGGTCTCTTTGAGCTGTATTTTGAGCATTTTATTTTTTCAGCTTTGTCTTCTTTTTTTCAGATTGGAGTATAATTGCTTTACAGTGTTGTGCTAGTTCCTACTGACAACAAAGTGAATCGGCTATACATATACTCACATCTTCTCCCTCAGGAACCTTCCTCCCACTTCCTATCCCAGACCTCTAGGCCATCACAGAGCACTGAGCTGAGCTCCCTGTGCTATAGAGCAGCTTCCCACTAGCCAAGCACTCAACTGTTACTGACCCACCAGTATTCTTTTTGTATCCATATTTCACTTGTCTGGGGTAATATTTTATTAATATTTAAATCTTTAAATGTTATTTAAATATCTAGTTGTTTAAATATTTAAATAATGTTTGAACATTTAAATTTAATAATATTTAAACAATGTTTAAATATTTAAATTTAATAATATTTAAATAATATATTTAAACAAATATTTAAATATTATCAATTAATAATGATATCATTAATATTATTAAATAATAAATATTATTTAAATATTTAATTGTTCAAAATAAGACAACTAGCATGAGTACATTTGGAAATAAGAACAACTTATTGGCAGGATCAGAAATGTGAGAGGTTCCATGGCTAGTCAAACCTCATAGCATCAGTTCTAAGGTTCAGGAACAAAGAGTTTTGTTTCTGCAGCAGGATGTTATAGAGGTTGATTGAGAGAATTGTAGATATAACAGGGATTATACTGTCCTTGGGAAGACAGCATAGCCATGCTGACAACAATTAAATGGTATGACTGTGCTGAAATTCAAACCCAGGTCTGCTGCCTCCAAGCTCAGTGGTTGAGTTTGGTTTTCTCCTGTATCCATAGCTCTTCACGCCGTGATTTTGCTGTTATATCCTACTCTAGCAAAAACAAACACTGGATTCAAGAAGACTTATTTGGATCCCATCCAAGGGTGTTTATTAAAATGATGTATGAAGAGGACCTCATTTATAGTGCTGTTTTACCCACGCAGCTTTGTGTTATGTAGAAGTGAGTGTATTCCTAGGCAATTCTAAAATAGATATCACACTTTAAAAGATTCATATATATCTTGTACTTCTTTGGTCGGGGAAGGGCACAGTTTAGATTTAAATACCAACGGAATTGTCTTCTTACTTTTTAAAGATTATTCAGTGGATTTCTGAGAACATCTCTGCCTGCCATTCATTTGACCTCATTCAGGAATTTATAATTGGTAGGTGTTTCTGATGGTGCACGTTAAATTGAATCCATGATCCTTTTGCTTAAGGGAAAGCAGTAAATTGATAATGCCTCAATATGTCAAAATGTTGGATAGGAGCATTTTATTTTTAAGCTCTATTGTAGTCAGCAGCTAATTAAACTTCATTCTCTTGTGGTTTTGCAAGAAGCTGTGACTCTTCGGAGACTGATGAAATATAAGACGTGATCTTGATTCTATCCTTATTAGTGATTTTTTTTTTCCAGCAAAAAGTAATGCTCAGCATTGTGTTGGCTGGTTCTGTGTGAAGTGATATAATGTCATTTGGACAGATGTAAATGTCAAATAATTTTTGAAATTGTTCTCAATGTAAAAAGTAGAACCTGAACATTTTAATCAGCAGATAGAACCATGATGATTAGCCTTTTCAGAATGAAGAATAAGACATGAAAACTTTTGTTGGTTTGCTTGTTTTTATGAATTACTAAGTCTACTGCCTGTTCTTCATATTAAAACATGTCTCTCCCTCCCCAAACTTACTCAGCTTCTTCATATTGGAGCATTTATCCAGAGACAAGTAACATGGATAAACTTTTGCCGTATTCCTCACTGCTCACTTGGGATACAGTAAGTTAACACTTTATATATTCCTTGTGTAATTAAAATTGATTCACAGTTGTGGGTCAGTTGTAGGACATCCTTGTCACAGTAACCAAGGCCATGATTTCATTTCTATTTCGACTCATAAGAATCTGAAAGTGAAAGTGAAAGTCACTCAGTCGTGTCCGACTCTTTGCAACCCCGTGGACTATACAGTTCATGGAATTCTCCAGGCCAGAATACTGGAGTGGGTAGCCGTTCCCTTCTCCAGGGGATCTTCCCAACCCAGGCATTGAACAACATTGCAGGTGGATTCTTTACCAGCTGAGCCACAAGGAAGGCCCAGGAATACTGGAGTGGGTAGGCTATCCCTTCTCCAGCGGATCTTCCCAACCCAAGAATCAAACTGGGGTCTCCTGCATGGCAGGCGGATTCTTTACCAACTGAGCTATCAGGGAAGCCCCCATAAGGATCTGAATTGGAGATTTCTGGCAAAAGAAAGACAGTGAATCGTTACTGTTGGCCAAATGTATTTAACATAAAACTCTAGAATTGAAGGAGAAGATACAGTGTATGTGTTACCCTTTCTACTGCCAAGCAGAATGAAGCTTCTATCATCTTCAAATTGTTTTAGTTTTTGAAGTTTTTTTAGCAGTGGGAGTAGATGAAAATAAATCTTAGGATTTTATAATTGAGCAGCGGCTGGACCACTGCTGTTATTCAGAGCCATTCTATTTACTTAGTAGATTAGCACCTTCATAAGCTTTTCCCTCAGCCTTAGGAAGAAAAGCTGTGATAACTCTAGAGTGTCAAGATCAGTTAAAGTCAGTAATCTTAAGCAAATTCACCCCATTCATCGTTTTCTTCCTGTTGGTCCAGACTCCCTTCCTTTCAGTTGGGAAGAAATGTTTCCGGAGAAGACATTGTTCATTTTCTCTTGAATGTGGTTCAATAAAGTGAACTTTGTTGGATCAGAAGTGAAAACCATGTACAGGCTGCCCCTGAAAAAGGTTCCGCCTCTCCTGCTTTCATATTTAGATGTTAGAACTACTGTGTGCTTACTCTTGAGGCAGAGGTTTGTGTCAACAAGGCATTTAGAAAAATACATTTATTTCAGGAGACACAGGAAAATAAGTACTAGGATAAACTGTAACACTTCCCATTTTGTTTTAAAACTATCTAAATTTAATCCTTTAAAAAGGCCTTTCAGATGTGTTTGATTTTTTTTTTTTTTTTTGGTGGTGGCCCTGTCATGCAGCATGTAGGATCCTAGTTCCCCTCACCAGGGATCGAAGCTGTGCCCCGTGCAGAGAAAGTACGGAGTCTTAACCACTAGGGAAGACTTAATCACTAGTCTTCCAGCCAGGGAAGTCCCATGTTTGATTAATTTCTAAATTTTTGACATACACAATGGTAGTGTTTTCCCAAAGGCCCTTTCTTCTTGTCTCTCACTGTTAGAGTTGTTAAACTTTCATGTCTCGTTGTGAAGTTATAAGGGAAAGATCTGAGCTTGTTTCTTTTCTAGGTCCTCACTGTTTGAAGAACAGGGTTCTTCAGACATGCAGACTCTGTGGTAATGTGGCAGGAAGTTTGCAGGTTAACCCCCACCTCCACCCTGGCCAGAAGCAGGAAACGTACATTTCAGCTTCCTCCCCTCACCACCAATGCTGGCTGTCACTGTCCTGTGTTCAGTGTCTGGGAGACTAAACAGGATCTCTAGTTCCCAGGGTTGAGAACATGTTAGTTGGATGTTGTGTGACTGTCACCCTGACAGACAGTTCTTCACATTTGTGTTTCTCCTTTTTTGTGGGGCAGAGGAACTTTGTGGACATATAGAGTGACATCAGGAAGTCCTACGAGAAGTACAATATGAAAAATATGAAAAAACCCAGTTAAACCACTGCACAGAGCTTATTTTAGGGTTTACCACTTGCTTTAAAGTTCTTGCGGTTAGAGTATGTTACCTTAAAGGTCTCTCCTAGTTCTGAAATTCTATGATCCTATGATTTGATTTTAGCAATGATATAAATCATTTACTTTTCTCTAATCTGCATATGCTCTTAATGCTATACCCTTAATAAATACTTGCCACAATAGAAAATTTTAATTCATACTTTTATTACTACATACTTCTATTACTATATGGAAATAGAATATTTCTGTAAATAGCTGAATTGGATTTTTTAAGATACTAGGAAATATTGTGCTCTTACACATAGATAATCCTGAATTATGCTTTGCAGACAATGAGGCCTGTTGTGCCTATTTTAAGATGCTATTTATAACCTAAAACTGTAGTGAAATTTCTGTTCCTGAGTAGTGATAAGTGAAGCACATATAGATTCTTAAAATAGGCTTTCTCCTGTCACAGTGAAGATCTCAGTTGCTTGAATGTTCTAGAAATTTATTGCTCCATCCCTGTGATGCTGTTTTTCTCAGGAATATTGTATGTCAATGAAACCCAGGACATTTGAGTTCTAAACAAATACCAGATTTTATTTCTATTTTCCCATATATCATCTATTTTTTTTTTTTTTAGGAAATGAAAGAGGAACTGACTAGTTGAGAGATTAATATATACATAACAACAAGGAACCACTCTTTTCAAAATAAGTGGCAATTTGGCAGTTTATCTTTTTATTTAAATTTCTGTTGTAATGCTCATGAGTTAGAAGAATGTTATTATTTGGATTTCCTGATATGAATTGCCTCTTGCATATTTGCCATGATGATTGTACTGTGTAAACTCTTTATGGAGATCTCTTATTTCTGAAATTATGTTGGAGGATGAAGTGCAGAACAGTTTTCCACTGAAGTCAAAAAAGAATCCCATTAGTGAGACGGGGATCAACTATAATATATTTAAATGAAGGGGAAGAGGGAGAAAGGAGTTAAAAAAAAAGGAAAGTGTCCATCTTATCATCACACTTGATGGTGTAAATGTAATTTGCCTCCTTTGTTCTTAAATGGAAATGTATAAATAATACATTATTCTGTGTTTCTTCGTAGTCATCTTATTCTTTCCTTTAGTGATACTGTCAACTATTGTAATCGTAACTTTACAGAATATTTCCTTCCTGAGGTAAGAGATAGGCTGTGTTCACTAGTATTTATAAACCCCAAGGTTTATTTAAAGTAGAGGTTAGCAAACTGGGAGCTGCCCTCAGCTTCTGTGTGCACAGAAAACACTTCCTGAAGGCTCAGGCTGGTGGTAGTTGATACGTTTAGCAGTTGTGTGTGTGTTTCCCCCCTCCACAGGAAATTCCTGGAATAACCCTTGTGACAGAAGAGATTCCGTTGCCTCTTATGAAGGTAAGTGCTTACAGAGAGACAAAAGCCCAGGCCTGCATGGCTTCCTTGCTGGCCTCCACGGTCACCTGCCCCAAACGTCATGGCGGTTCCAGAAGGGATTGTAAACTATCGGGGGAGGAGGGGGTGAGGAGGGGTAAGGCTGGTTGTCTAGGCAGTCCTTCCTAAGTGGCAGTCTCTAAGGATGGTATCAGGGCAATTCTTAGGAGTGCTCTTTAAAGAGGGAGGTTTTCTGAAGACAGAATATGAAGCATGTAGAAGTCATACTTTCCACTGTGCTTGAAGCCAGTCCACGCTGGAGGAAGTCCTGTAAATTTTCTCTAGAGAACTCGAGAGCTGTGTGTTTTTTTTTTTTTTTCACTTAATTTACTTTGTCACCCCCTCAACACACACACACACACACACACACACACACACACACACACACACACACGCACACACACACACACCCCACAGAATCTTAAAACCATTAAGTAACCTGGGCTGGGATTATCTAGTTTCCTTCTGGTTCTGAGAGCGGGCTTTCTGCTTCTTCAGAGTGACCTGTTCGGCTGTCTCTGTGGTCTCACTGCACCTTCTTCCTGCCCACCAAGCGGCAGCGTTAGTGTCTCTCTACAGGCTGGTGGTTTCACAGGAGTTTCTAAGACAATGGGGAGGGTGGGGTAAGGTGGGTGAGTAGAAAAGAATGTGTATGTAGTAAAAACTGGGGAGTATTTTAGCACAGTTTCCTTGAAGCTCCTTTGTTGTTTTTGGCACTGCCTCCTGTTAATTATAGCTTGCTGTGTGCTGGGAAGTCTCAACTTTTGGCAGCAGGCAGCCCAGTGTGCCTCTTGGTATTTACATTTGATTCTTTTGAATCCATGAAGAGCAGGCCAGGCCCAGGAAGCTGGGGGGAAGCTGTGGACATTTGAGGTCATGGTGATGCCCTGGGGGTGAGAGAGGGCCAACTGGGGCAAGTTTAGTGGTTCTTGGTTTTGAACTTCAAGCATCCTTTAAGTGGAGATGGATAAGAGAGGTTTCTAGCAGCAATGTGAGACAACTTTGAAGATCTACAAAAGCAGGAAAATGATGCAAAAGGAAGGTTTGATTAATAGCTTAAATATGCTTATTAAGAACCTCCATCCTTTCATTTTATTGGTTTTGCTTTTACCACTAGTTCAACAAATCCAGAATGCGTTTGATGGACACACAATAAACCAGTGAAGGAATATTTAGAAGAAAGAAATGTCACCCACAGTTCTTTAATTTCTGACATAGCTGTCTATTTGCCCCGTTTCCTCGTGGTCTTTGTCATAGGTGTGCATATTTTGCCTAGTAGTACTGGCCATCTACTGCTGCTAAGTCACCTCAGTGGTGTCCGACTCTGTGCGACCCCATAGATGGCAGCCCAGCAGGCTCTGCCGTCCCTGGGATTCTACTGGCCATCTAGTGATATTTAATAAAGATTATGAATTATAGTATATCATGTACATTTTCATGTTGGTACATAAACTTCATAATTTTCATAATTATGATTTCTAATGACTCCATAGGTTTCCACTGTGTTGCTATGTCTTAGTTTACTTAATCATTCTTCCATTTTGAGACATTTAGTTTGTCTCTAGCCCCCATTGAAAAAATCATTTTTGCTATTAAAAATAATTTGGCAGTGAATGCTTTTATGTAGGTTTTTTTTTGGGTGTGTGTGTGTGTTATGTGATTTATTCCTCTAAGGTTAAATGCCCAGGAGTATTACTGAGTGAAAGGCCATGACAATTTTTAGAGCCTTTGATTTTTATTGCCAAACTCATATTCAAAAAATGTTGTGATAATTTACAGTATTACAAGGGATTTATGAGTTTATCAGTTTTACCTTACCAACATTATGTATTTTCATTTAAAAAATTAAGTATAAAAGACTGATGGGAAGGTTCTCAAGATTTTTTTCCCATTGATTTGCCTTTTCCTCACTTTTTTCTACTCTCCCCTAATTATCTTTAGTATTTGGCTCTGCAGAGAATTATTTCCCATTAACTGTTCCCAAACATGCTTGGGAACATGATCCATCAAGGAACCATAGGAATGCTGAGGGATTTGCCCTTGGACTCAGGAGAAGATGGTACTGGGTTTGGTTTGGCCAGCTCCTGCCCCTCTCCCCCACCCCCATAACTTATCAAACCTTTCAGTTCACAAGACACTTGGCCCTCACAACTCTCATTTGTTTCCCCATCTCTGCTTGCATAATACCTCTCACTATAAGCAGCTGCCTTTGATCTACTTCTACCAGCCCAATTATATTGCAATGTATCTTGTTGTAGTAGCATATCCCCCCTACTTTTCCTCCCTCCCTGGCCCGTTATGTGACTGTTCTTGCAACTTCCCTGATAGGAGTTGGCTTTGAGCAGCCTTAACCTGAATCACAAGTTAACTTTCAAAAGTGTGCTTGCTGCTGGATTTTCCATGAGGCCCAAGGGACCCCTGTCTGCTCTGAGCACACTTGCTTCCATTCTGCTTGTAAGATGACTGCCCTGATAAGGAGTCTGGAGAAGGAAGGACAAAATGAAACTAGACGAGCACTTTCCTTCTGGTCTTCCTGCAAATAATTTTAGTGTGAAGTGGAGCACTTTATAAATGTTTAATATATGGACATTGAATTTAATTGGTTTTATACCAGTTAATCATCTGAAAGACAAAAGGTTTCCTTTATAGAATGGTTTCCAAAAGAATTTTTAAAAATGAAACAGAAAGTATATTAAAACATGGTCTGCACCTTAAAACATTAAAAGGAATGTCATCGAGAATGGCCTTCCAAAGAATGATTTAATCCCTTCCACAGTAAGTCATGTAAGAATTAAAAAAAAAAAAAAGTGGAAACAATAGCTTACTTGAATATCAAGAATGGAGAAATGGGGTATTTTTATTAAAGTATTTTTAACCCGGACATCTTTAGTTTCATTTTATACAGTAAGGAAGGCTTTAATTTAACCATTTGTGTTGTGACTATTAACTATCTGACCCAGAGACTGGGAAGGAGAAGGACTTCAAGCCCTTTCCCAGTTATGACCACTCCAAGTGAGGGGGCTGCTGCAGTGTCCATCAGGGGTCTGGATGCCCCTGAGCAATTGGAGAAAGAGTGGTTGACACCTGTGCTGTTCTCCATTCAGAGACGTTTTCACTTGATTATGCTTCTTATCTTAAACACTTAAAAAGTGTTTAAAAAACACTGTTTTAATTGGGCAAAGCATGACCATAATTAAGCTTTTAGTGAGACACAAAAGACACCTTTTTTCCTTGACCCTTCCAGTGCAGACAGCCACCATCACTTGAAGAAAAGGCTTCTTAGCGATTCAAAGTGTCAACACAATCACAGCGTAACAACTTACAGGTTTTAAAAATGAGAATTGTTGCTTTGACAACAGTGTAGTATTACCAGAAATGTCAATTGGTTATGTGTGAGGTATTGACTTTCCAAAGTTTAGTTTGTACATATGCAATATTGTGGTGTAACTAGAAATACATATTTCATCTTCTTCCATGGTTCCTGGCACAGAGCTCCTAAAATCTTGGTGATTTCCTAAGCGATAAGAACTATAGGGAGATCTTTTGTTATAATGTTTAGTGTTCTAGTTCCTGAAATAGCTCCAGAGCACAAAGGTGAAAAGAAGGTCTTATTATTCCTAACAAGCCCCTTTCAGCCACACCTGAGTTTGTCAATGAAGTTACTTTTGGAAAGCACCAAAGGGTGGAGGTGGTTGCCAGTAGAACCGACCATGTGATTAGAGGGTTGGCCCTTTCAGCCCTCTACCAACACCACCTTCCAAGGCTAGAGTGGCTAGAGATAGAGTTCAGCCACTGATGGCCAATGATTTAATCAATTGTGCCTGTGTGATGGAGCCTCCATAAAGAACCCTAGTTGAAAGGTTTCAGAGATTTAATGGGTTGGATGAATATATGGAGGTGCAGGGGTGGGGGTGGTGCACCCGAAGAGCACATGGCAGCTCAGAGCCCATTCCTGCCCTATGCAGCTCTTCAGTCTGGCTGTTACTGAGTTGTATCCATTTATAATCAACTGGCATATAGGAAGTAAACTGTATTCCTGAGTTCAGAACCACTGTAACATATTATAGAACCCACAAAGGGGGCTCTGGGAACCTCGGATTGATAGGCAGTTGGTCAGAATCACAGGTAGCAAGCTGGACTTGAGATTAGCATTTGAGAAGGGGGCAGCCTTGTGGGACTGAGTCCTCAAGCTGTGGGGTCTGAGACTGTCTCCAGATAATTGTAGGACACCTTGCTGGCACTGGAGAATTGATGAATGTGGAGGAAAAAACCCACACATTTGGTGACCAGAAGTGAAGAATTTTGTGAATAGACTGTTGGAGAGAAAAAACACAAGTTATTCCTATATAGTGTATTTTTAGAGGCAGAGAATTATGGCAAGTTCAATTAAGATTGTAGAAACATGATTTTATCATGGTCCAAAGAAACACTACTTGTTAGAGACAGAGCACCAGGCTGGAAATTCCTGTTATTATCTGTAGAGATGGGAGTACCTTCAGTTTACTTCCCAGATATTGAAATTGAGGAACAGACCTGATCAAGGATTCTTGTTTTTCTTTCTCTTCTGCCAGTCATTAGACTGTGCTGCTTTTGTCCATAGTTTGGTTGAAGACATGATGTTTAATTCTTAAGATTTAGAGGAGGAAATTATCTTAGCATGAGCTTTCTCAAGATACATGCTGATCATGAGATGTAATAGTTTAGAGCCATGTTTAGGAAGTTACATTAAAAATTACATCCCATTAAAAATGAGTACTACCCAGCTGGGAAGAGAAGAGAGATATTTTTACTAAATGTTGGGAAGAAGGAGAAAGTCCATTTTTAAATCGGAAAACTTGCACTTACAACATGCGCTCTTCCTAGCAGGAAGCCTCAGGAGTTATAGTCACTGTCCTCTGTATGGATGGCCCTGCTTAGAGCATCTTGGCTTAGTATGGTACCTTGCTAGCTTTATGGACACATAGATGCTTCTGTTTTATTCTGTTTGTACTGGAGTTGGTGGGCCACTGTGTTTCTCTGGGCTCCAAGTAAAAGCTGATACTGAGATAGTATGCACTGAAGAGCCAAGTTTGATGCTTTACCTCTGCTAGTTGAGCCCTGGCATGAAGGGTAAAGTTGGCTTCCTCTTCTGTAAAAGAAGATGCTGGTTAATCAGCAGATGTTGGATCAAAACCAGAGGGCCTTTTAGAAATGAGAGGCAGATGTTTTTTTCCTGGCAGTAATTTGCAGATGAGCCAATAAGTACCACAGTGTTTTTTGTTTTTTGTTTTCCCCTTTCTTGGTACTTCTTTTTTAAAGAGAAAAAGATCAAATTTATTTCCTACATAAATGGGAAAGAGTCTCTTAATATAACCCTTTAGTCCTTTCGTTCAATTAATATTAGTTGTGGTGGGCTGCATTTGTTAGTTATTTCACATCATCCCAAAAGTCAAATTAAGATTATCAAGAAGAGACTTGAAATAATTCTCCTTCCTTTAAAATCAGAGTGTAAAACTGCCCCTTGTATAGGGAAATGCTCCTGGGTCATTCCTTGAGGATCTGATGGCTTCTAACACCAGAGTCTCCCAGAAGTAGCTAAACTCATGGGTATTTTCTTATAAAGCATTTTTGTGTATTTGAAAGCATTATAAGCTCTTTTCAAGAAGCTGGCAATGTGCTTCTTAGATTGTTGTGGCTTTTCCTTTCCTGTTGTCCCTGATGAATATGGTGCTTAGTGCTCAGCTGGTTCCATAAATGCTGGCTGACAGAGAGGAGTGTCTTTCTGTGCTCCTAGGTTGGCTGGTAGGGTATGATTGTGTAGCTCCCACGCCCTCTTCCCCCCATACTATGTAACAGCAGCTAACATTTTACCTTGGTGCTTCTTTTACTCTCTGGGTCTCTTCAGAGAAGGACCCAGGAATGTGCTGGGTTACATTGGCATTTGAAGATTCTTTGAAGGTTAGATTGAATCTCCTCTCTAACCCTATCTCCTATTATGTCACAACACAATTGCAAGTCTTCAGGCAGGTGGTTCTTCATCAACCTTTAAGCCAGAGATGTAGATGAAAACCTTCGAGAGTGGGTAAGAACCTGACATGACCTGGATGTACTCAAGCATGTTCTCAGCCCAGGCTGAACAGTACACTTGCCTGGGGAATGTCTAAAACTCACAAGGCCCAGGTCACAGCCCACACCAGTAGGAGTCTAGGAAATGGGACCCAGGTGGTTACTGAGGTTGGCAGTGATACCCAAGGGGCAGATATCTTCACTGCAGAGATTGAAGTGCTGGACGTTGTTTTCTCTACTTTTTCTAAAGCTGTCTATGGTCTGAATCTTTGCTCATTTCGTAGGAGCTGTACCTGAAACACCCTCTCTTCACCCTTCACTTATGTATTTTTTTTCATCTTCTGGGTCTTATCTATTTCCCAGACTTCCAGATGGGCTTCCCTGGTAGCTCAGCTGGTAAAGAATTCACCTGCAGTTCAGGAGACCCTAGTTCAATTCCTGGGTCGGGAAGATCCCCTGGAGAAGGGATAGGTTACCCACTCCAGTATTCTTGGG
Source organism: Okapia johnstoni (assembly GCA_024291935.2). Lineage (NCBI taxonomy): Eukaryota > Metazoa > Chordata > Mammalia > Artiodactyla > Giraffidae > Okapia > Okapia johnstoni. The sequence goes on along the minus strand of CM044312.1, from coordinate 69,568,528 downwards.
GTTCCATGGTGGCTCAGACAGTAAAGAATCAGCCTACAATGTGGGAGACCTGGGTTCGATACTGGGTTGGGAAGATCCCCTGGAAGAGGGAATGGCATCCCACTCCAATATTCTAGCCTGGAGAATTCCCATGGACAGAGGAGCCTGGCTGGCTACGGTCCATGGGGTCGCAAAGAGTTGGATATGACTGAGTGACTAAGCACAGACTTCCAAATAGACCTCCCAATTTATAATGATCTTTGTGAATTTTCATAGCTTAAAAAATTGCATCACTTATCTCATAGATACCAAGTAGTGACATATGCCATTAACTGTTTGCACTCTCTCAATATCTATATCATAACATCTAGCCCAGTAACCTCCTTCAATGACCTACACATATTAAATAGACATACAAATATTAAAATATTTCTGGGGCTTTTTGGCTGTCTTTATTTAAATGTAAGTTATTGTTTTAAAACTTAGATAATGTTTCCTTCTACCTGCGTAGTTTTAAACTATTTTAAGCTATGGATTCCTTTGAAACTCTGATATAAACTGTAGACCTTCATCCCAGAAAAGTGCTAATAAGAACACATACTCTGTTTTACATACAATCAATAGACTCAGGACCGCCTCTGAAGCATGTCCTTGGACTTGTTTTATCTGCTTATTCTCAACTAAGACAAGGTTATGAGGAAAGGGACTTTTTTAATGTGGCAAGGGTGAGATGAAGGTAGTTTGGGAGAGATCTTTTCTTGGGAGCCGCAGTGTGACTGTGAAAATAGGGACTTCTGACAGAAGGACGCCTTTGGCCTGAGGGGAAGAGGGTCTTGCACAGGTAGGACACCATCACCCCTCCCTCCCCTGTCTCATCCTGGGCAAGGTTGAGTGGACCCTGCAGTGGGACTCCAGGGCAGAGCAGGCGGAACTAATTGCATAAATGACCACTAGATGTCACCACAACACCAGTTAATTTGCTGCCTTTGTGCGCTAGTTGCCTAAACTCAGATGTAGAATAGCTTCAGCAAGAAAAGCTGCAGTGACTTCCTGTCAGGCTCCTAATTCTGTCAATTGTCTACAAGGTTTGCTTTCATTATTGTTCTTTCAATATAAGGGAGACAAAATGGCGGACAAAGATATATTCATATCCATGCATGGAGAAGGAAAGAAAAGAGAGAGAGGTCAGGTGGAGAGTGGGACCTGACTCCAGGTTTCCGATTTCCTCTTGAAATAACAATTTCTTGGAAATAGCTCTTCCTGTCTCTGTGAAAATGGGTGTTGGCTGGACAGGCCTTTCAAGCTTCTAAAACAGCAAGTTCATTTTGTTATATAACTCACTTTCCTGATACTCCGGTATCCATTTTAAGCCACTTGTGACTGTGCTTTCAATAAGAATTTGTGTGATTACTTAACAAAGGGCATTTTTTCTTGATGGGGCATTTTTTTTTAAGTTCTCTTTTCTTTCCCCTTGTAATACAGCCAAGTCTGTTCCCACCATAGGCATTAAGCTCGCTTTGTTTCCTGGCCACACATTGCACCCTTGATCCCAGTCAAATCTTTTATAAATGCATATATTTTGGCAAGATAATAGGTATCATGAATCTGTCTTCATTAATTTGCAAAATAATTTTTTTTTCAGGATATCCTTTAACATTAAAAAAGTGTTACTATAGCATTTTATTTTAAAATGAACATAATGAATATTTTTTGCTTTGGGCTAGTACAGTGATATCAATATGTCAAAAACCTAGAGGGGGATGGTTGCCAGCTAATTCCATTTTGAAGTAGTTGACAACTGAGTGTGAAAGGAGTTCACTTCACCTTTCTGATTCTTGAGTTTTGAAAAAGACCCTTTGGAAGTAAATAAACTTAACTGGAAAGTAAACCTATGCTTTCATGTGCTCCGAATCTTGTGACCATTCTGTCACTGAACATGGCATTGTTGATATAACTTGAGTCAGAATGGGTCTCTGGGGAGGAAATGACTTGATGTGTTCAAAGCAGGCTTCCCTGCTTAGCCCTCACCCAGGGGAAGTCACACTGGCTTAGGGAAGTGAGCAGCTCTCTCTGTGTGTAAAAGGGGCTCGAAAAGAAAGGGAGGGAGGCAAGCCTGTTTGAGTCTGTTTTAGAATTCCTATTGGGACAAGACTGCCATCCCTTGTGGGAACTATCCGCTCAGAAATGCTGCCTCATGAGAGCTTTGTAGTGAGGCCTGCATGGGCCGTGCCATGTAGTTTGGGCCACAGGACCTGCTTCTCAAGCCCACTGATGTTTTTGTCTCTTACAGGTGCATAGCTTTAAGGGCTACTGGGAGAAACTGAACTCCAACCTGGAATATGTTAAGTACTCCAAACCACACTTACACTATAGCAACAACGTGGTCAGGAGAGAGTGGCACAACCTGATCTCAGAAGAGGTATGTGTGGGTTCCTAAAAGGAGAGCAAGAAGCCCAGCAGATTAGGTTAGGTGAGGCCCTTAGGTCATAAAGCTGGCTTAGGTCCAGCACTCTCCACTGTTGCCAGGCACTGTAGTGCCTGATCCACAGTAGACAGACCAAGGTGCTTCTGTGATCCCTTTTTCTTCAAGAGGAAATTAAAATGCAAAGAGGTTAAGGGACACACACAATACGTTCATAGTAGAAGTGGGATTCACATTCGAGTCTCAGATGTGTTCTTGCATTACTTACATAGTTAAAAAGTGATTTTAAAAAATCTATATGTTCCCAAATTTGTGGTTGCTAGGAGTTAGGGAGGGCTTCCCTGATGGCTTAGTGGTAAAGAATCCACCTGCCAGTGCAGGAGACGTGGGTTTGATCCCTTGATGGGGAAGATCCCCTGGAGGAGGAAATGGCAACCCACTCCAGGATTCTTGCCTGGAAATCCCATAGACAGAGGAGCCTGGCTGGCTACAGTCCATAGAGTGGCAGAGAGTCAGACACGGCTGATCAACTGAGCACAGACAGATGGGTTAGGAATGGTTGAAAGCAAAAGAGTGAATATGACCCCTATAAAGGGGTAACACAAGGGAGATCTTGGGGGTGATGGAGCAGTTCTGTGTTTGGATTATGGTTGTACATTGTCATATGTGAATCTATACATGTGATAAAATGACAGAACTGTATGCTCACTGATTTGGGTATTGTACTATTGTTGTTTATATAAGATATGAACACTGGGAGAGACTGGGTGAAGAGTATGTGAGCTCTCTCTGCAGCACTGTTGGATATAGTTGTAGTGTTATTGTATTGATATATAAAATATAGTTGGACTTACAGTTCCCTGAAAACTTGTAATAGTTTCAGAATGAAAGTTTTTTGAGCCAATTTTTTAAGAATCTAGATGTTATGATTACCTTGAAAGAAGGTCTCCTTTTTTCTGAACTCTTAACTATATTGTGAAAGTGAAAGTCACTCAGTCGTGTCCGACTGTCTGCAACCCCATGGACTATATAGTCCATGGAATTCTCCAGGCCAGAATACTGGAGTGGGTACCCTTCTTCTTCTCCAGGGGATCTTCCCAACCCAGGGATTGAACCTAGGTCTTCTGCATTGCAGGCAGATTCTTTACCAGCTGAGCCACAAGGGAAGCAGAATTGTTGGATGTAGTTGTAGTGTTATTGTATTGATATGTAAAATATAGTTGGACTTACAGCTTCCTGAAAATTTGTGATAGTTTCAGAATAATAGTTTTTTAAGCCACAAGGGAAACTATATTGTATTATGACCTTAATGAGAAAAATGTCACCCACAAAACCTTCACCTTCCACACCTCTGATGTATTTTCACTCCTAGAAAACAGGAAAAAGGAGGTCTACGGTGTATGTGAGAAATATTCTTGATAATGCAGTAAAGTAAGTAAAATGAAGGATTATTGTAGCTATAAGATGGCTATCTTTTGTAATTACTTTGCTGGCTGCCTTTCAGGGAAGTAGCTTATTACTTTTGTTGTATTCTCAATGAGATGATGCTGTCAGCAGCCACCCGAGCCCTGTTCTAGAGATTGGAGCTAGAGTTTGTTGTGGGAAAAGTTTATATGTTAAACCTTTTAGATTTGCATCCTGGGGATGGATGGCTCAGAAGGAATAAGTGGTAATGAAAGCTCTTATTAATAGAGCACTTTACAGGGGTACAAGTAGAGGGTTGATTTTAAACAAGAGTTAGTCGGCTGGTGAACCTGCTCTTATTTTGAAAGCACGTTTTCTGAGTAGATGAGTCATCTCGGAGTTCTACAAGCATAGGCCCCATTCCAACCCCTGTTCTATTTTCTGTTCCCATTATTTCCAATAATGAGAGCCGCAGTTGTTCTAAATTACCGTCATTGTTTGCACTGAAGAGTTTTGAGATTTTATAATTGTTTAATGTGGCTTTTGCCAAGTTGATTAAAGTTTCTGAGGTTTTCAGCAGCCTGAGAACAGTTTCTGCAGTGGTTTTATGGGTTTTTAAACGACAATATCTTTGTATCGTATTGTGGGTTGTTTTTTTATTAATGTTTCCTGTGTGAATAACATTGGATAATTTTTCTTGTAGGGTGATTTCTAACCTAGAAGCAAGGAATTTGGGTAAGAAAAGACCTGTAATAAAGCCTTCTGGATTTCAGTCAGTTGTTTGTTTGTAACACCATTCTTCCTCCCACTGTGGGTTGGCAGGGAAATCACTTCCACTAGCTCAGTGAAGGCAAAACCCTTTACTGTCTTCCTGTCAGAGCGGTTCCCAGTTTCTTCCATGTCTCCTTTGGCACCAGGTCCTTCGGGAACAGCTGCTGAATGTGCTTTTGCTGGAGGACTCCCTGACTGTAGGTTTTCCTCCTGTTTCCCCATAGAACTGATCTAATTAACATGCTCACTGGTTGTATTCTCAGGGTATAGTTCTCTTGACTTAAGAGCTATTCTCTCGCCAGCTGTCTATCTGTGGGACTCTTTCACACCTCTTAAAGGTCAGCCTCACTTTTTTTTTTTTTAAAGCTGTTATTTTTATGTTGTTTTATGGGCTTGGATGTTTAGGTATATGCTGGGTGACCCTAATGGAAATTATTTTATACAGTGCTTTGCTGCACATCCTGCAGCTGTGCACACAGCCCACGTGAGCAGTGACGTTACTGAGCAGCCCTAGGGGAACAGGTCGTCCCGGCCTGAAGCCAGGGCTCTGCCACCAACCCCAGGCAGGAGCAGTCAGCCAGGGGTGTGAGGATGCTTGCAGGCTCCCCTCCTTGCATCGCTCAGGGATTTGTAGTATGGGAAGTGTGACTAGTCTGGCTGAGGTTTCTGTGTCCTCTGCTCCCACAGCTTGTTAGAGCTCCTTCTGCTCCTTCTGTACTTCAGGGCCGTTTGCATCTATTACTAGTCATTCTCTCTTGATGCACTTTAGGGAACTCACTGCTTCCTCTCACATTCTTTGTTTGTGCTAGTTTCCTAGGAAGAAAGTCACTGTCAGAAGCGAACATTCTTTGTGAAATGCGTAACAACCATGAAAACTGCTGGGCTCTAGTTTTGAATTTTTCATGAAGGTTGTGTAGGATCCAGTTAGGATTTATCCCAAGGAGTCAAGAAACATCTGTGCCCTCCTGAAAGGAGTCCTCAGCTCCCTGACCAGGGCAGTTCTACCTCTTGACCAGCACTGTGATGCAGGTTCTGGCAGAGAAAGATGGGGCACGAAGGTGCTCTAGGAGGTCTTCCTAGAGACAGCGTTTGCCTGCTGCTCCAGTCTTGCTGGCACAGTGCAAATCATGGTGGAGAAAGTGCCATTTGGTTTAACCTTATATGCCACTTTTCCATCTCAGTCTAACTACATTTTCAGCCCAATAACTTGTGCCAATTATTATTTGCTGCAGTGGTTGACTGCAGTGACTGGTCCCCTCACCTCAGTAACTCTATAAACTACAAGTTGGAGTCAGAAAGAAGGGAGTCACGTGATCCTTCCACTTAGTCCCTGTTCCTGGGTTTGCCACTCCCTAGGTTTAAGAGAGGACCTGAGTTGTTTAGTCTCCTGTGAAGCAGAGGATCTCAGTGACGAGTCTCTACATTGAAGAGAAACTGAAGCCAGAGGGTATTGGTGTTGGGACAAGTCTCCACACTGAAGAGAAATTGAAGCCAGAGGGTGTTGGTGTTGGGAATGTGTTCCTTGTGTTCTTTCTTCCTTTCACAGTCTGTGCCTCTCTCTGGTTCACAGCACTCCCTGCATATCATCTGAGTGATAAGTTGCAGCGTGTAGGACAAGGTCACACTGAATGAAAAGTTTTCATCCCATCAGGAAAGTGATATATTTTCCCAATGACTCAGAGAAGGGAAGCCCAGACTGAGGCCTCTTCCTTCTGGTCATTTCCTAAAAACCACCCTGCTTGACTATCGCTCTGTTTAATTTCAGAGCCAAGATTAACACCCCTCTTCCAGGAGGAAGACAACCACCAGAAGCTGCTTATCGGGCTGGTAAGTGGGACATTTGGTGCTGGCAAACAGTGAGCTCCAAGGAAAGGGGGAAGGGCTAGATTGTATTTCTCATTCTGATCTTGTTTTTCATTCATTCTGTCAACACATGGTTGTTGCCATCCACTCACTGTAGGACCTGTGTGTTCACTGGTAAGGAACACATATATAATTTCTGCCCTCTTGGTATTTGTAGTCTTGTGAGAGAAACACAAATTAATCAGTCACCCCAATAAATGTATAATTATAAAGCATCATAAAGAAATGTATAACACTGAGAGTATTTAAAACAGGAAAGACCAACATCTCTGTGGCCTTTGTATTTTGGTTTAAAATACAAAGGAATAAAGTATTCTTTCTCAAGAGGTCTTACAGCTAGGAAGACCAAAGATGTAAATCAAAATAAATTAATTAAAGAGCAGAATTGGCAAATAAATCCAAAATCTTAAAAAAAACAAAAAACAACTAGTTAAACATCTAAATCTGAAAAACATCTTTAACTGAAAAACTAGTTTTAAAAAAAATTAATAAAATATTTTTAATGCTGTGCAGGCTTAGGAATGGGATAATTTATTAACTTAGATAAGGCTAGTTTAAAAATATGAGGAAAATATGTGTAAATACATAGCCATACACTTAAAAGTCCTAGTTAAACAATGTTTCCTTGGCAAATAGAAATTACACACTTGAGCCCAGAAGAAATAGAAAACCTGAAAGTATAATAACCATAAAATAAGTTGGAAAAAATGTCAAAGATTATCTCTAAAAAAGACCTCAAGTTATCTAATGAGTTGGTTCTTTCAAACTTTTAAAGACCAGATTATTCTCATATTATATAAAGTATTTTTGAAGAAAGATGGGAAGTTTTTTACTCACTTTAAAAAGCATAATCTTTAAACCAGAATCTGACAATGACCACTTTTACTTGTGAATATAGATACCACAAGCTTCATTAAAATACTTTCCAATACTCTGTTTGAAAATACAACTTGGCCACATGGGCTTATTTCCAGAAAGGCTTAATATTAGAAAATATATTAATGTAGTTCATCATATCACTGAGTCCAAGAGGCAAAAATGATTCTATGGGTGCTAAAAGTTGATGAAAGTATAATTCCACTCTTGGAATTTTAAACAAAGTATAGTCTAGTACTAGTAGTCAACATCCTTCTTAATCCCACTTTGGAGGCATTCCTATTAAAATCAGAAAGAAGCTAAGTATACTTGCTGTTTTCACTAAAATTTTACATTATCCTAAAAATTCTAGCCAATGAAAGAAGAAACAAGAGTAAAAGAAGATGGTATAATTGTCTAATGCAACAACAAAATAATCAACTGGGAAAATAATAAAATTTTAAAAATAAAGAATAAAAATAATAATGTAAGTTAGTAAGCTGGCAATGCTATATTTATTTTCATTTTATTAGAATTAACGAGTTAGAAAAGATAATGAAAAACAGTATATAACTTCCAAATCCTTAGCATCTAGCTTTAATGAAATTACAAAAAAAAAGCCAATGAAATTTCTCCGACAATTGACTAAGTGACTCACTTAACAAAATAAGAAAGAGTGGGATCGACATTATGAGATATCTAAATGTGCTTTTGATCTACAATAATTGGAAAAATATGGCACTAACACAAAGATAGGAAATTCTAATTTAATTTTGAATATTTGGTGAATGATAAATGAAATATTTAAAAATCAATTTGAAAAGAAATAATTTTTAGTCAGTTGATGAATCAGTGGTTTGACTATTTTGAAAAGTCAAATTAGATTTTTCCCACCCCAAATACCACTGTATACCATAGAAATATCAGATTAAGAAATCTAATATAAAAATTAGTATAACGTGTATGTTAAATAAAATTAATATATAAATATAAAAAATTAAACTGAAATAATTTGAATAAGTGGACAATTAAATAATACTGAGAAAGCTTTTCAAGTGTATTATTGAATGTGAACATATTGGAGAAGACTGATTGAAATCCTGAAACAGAACAACAAAAAGGCAAGCAGTAATATTTAGAAAAAAATAATTGCCACATAATGTGATAAAAGGATAACATTTGGCATATAAATAAAGCTTATAAATCAGTAAGAGAACAACATACCAGAAGGGAAATGAACAAAAACTGTTACCAATGAATTTTCAAAAGTTAATTTAGGCTGAAAATATCTCGAGTTGGGGCAGAGAAAGAAAAACAATACTTAACATTGCTATAACCAAATGACAAACAGAATAAGTATTTTTTTTTGTTTTTGCCTACCAAATTGACAAAAATTAAAAATTATATTAGGAAAGGTCAGAGTATGGGGTATTTGACCGTTTCATGCAATGGAATTTGAAATTAGTATTAATATAACCTCAGTAGATGGCATTTCAGCAGTGTCTCTGTAAGTCTAAGTACAGGACCCAAGAAATTCCATTTCTAGGAATTTAGCCTAACAAAATAATCAAGGATATGACAAACAACCATTGTATACAGAGTTTTCAGTGGTATTATTAATAGTAATAAATATTCCATATGTATAAGAAGGGAATAAATAGTTCAATTATAATATTTTTTTAAAAAATTCGTTACTGTACAACTATTACAACTAGTGTGATAAAGAATATTTAGTGACAAACTATTAAATAAAAAAGCAGATTGTAAAATATTAGAATGACTACACACTGGAAAAAAGGAAAGTAAAAAACCAAAATGTTAATGTAAATGGTAGGGTTATGAGCAATGTAAGTTTTCATCTATATGATTATTATAGAAAAATTAAAATGACAAGAATATGCATCATATCTTATGCAGAAAAAAATAATGTTTTTTTAAAAAAGCTTAATCATTTAATACATTCAGGAGACTAAAATAATATACCACTCTGTCTTGGCCCAGGATGCCGTGGTTTTGCCCAGGGTGTCTGTTGTGAATCTGCTTAGATATTAATAGAAGATACATACATACGTGTGTGTGTGTTGTCAGTTGTACAACTCCCATGGTGTTTATTGGTACAAAGATTTCTCTAGCCAAGAGGGTCTGTTGCTGAGCAAAGCATTTAGACAAAAGAGACAAGAAAAGGAAGAAGAGAAGAGAAAAGCAAAAACCTGGGAATGCCACACTAATTGGGGAGCCCCAGGGATGGTCATAACAGTGTGGCTATAGAAACAAGCCCATTTGGAGGCACTAGAATAAATATTTCCATACCTTTGCATGTCAGGGAACTGTGTGGAATTGTTTTAGCCATTGTGCAGAGGGAGGTACCTGGGGCATTTCCTTTTTATTCCAGCCTCTGTCCTTCCAAACATCCAAACCCATATTCCTTCCCATTAGCATAGACTTCCCATGTTTAGAGTTGCTCCTGTTAGTTCTCCAGAGCCAGGAGCAGTAGACTTCAATCCTTTGGTAGATCCCAAAGCTTTTGACTACTGATCCTAGTGATTTCCACTGGCTAACTTCCACTGGCTACTTTGGAGAATTCTTAACAGGACTGGCAGCCTGACTCTCAGCTGCTCACTGGGCTTTGAGTGTATCATAAGTCATTCCTCTTGAGGAAAAGGGTAATGCCGCCTGATTTATGCCCAGCAAAGGAACATCGTGGGTTATACGTTTCTGCTGGTGGGATCTTCAGGTCCAATATTTTTCCTATTGATAGAGAATGTTAATAAATGAATTCAAACCAGTTGCAGATGTGAGTGGGTAGGTTGTAACTTATCTACATTCTATTTTCAGATGGTGTCTGAACTAAGAGACCATCTTTTGAGACATCTACAGGGTGTAGAAAAGAAAAAAATTGAACAGATGGTTCTGGACTACGTTTCAAAACTGGTTGGTTTTGCTTTATCTTCTCTACCCGTGCACCCCTCCCCCAACCCATCTCCTTGGTCCCCTGGTGTATAGTTTCCAGTATGTGGTTCAGTATGTTTTTCATACTAGGATTTTGGATCTCTCAACCTGTATATATGATGCTGTAGATTGAAGAAAGGGGAAAAAGAACCAAAAAACAAGGAGAACATGGCCTTGGAAGTGGTTTATTTTTCCCTTCCAATTGTGGTTATATATGCTTATGGAACAGTGCATATATATATGTTTACATATGCGTGGAACAGTGATGAATTCAGCATGGGTGCAAAATGTTCATGTCATCTTGGCATTTTCCAGCTCCTTATTAAACTGTAGGTAGTAATTTCTGTACATGGAGGTTTATGCAAACGTGAGAGAACTTGAACTTCAATTCTTAATTAGCTCCAACAGCCTAGTTAGGTGAGATGCCAGCTCAGTTATATAAATACTACCACACTAGAATCTGCAGGTGAGATTGGCAGCTTATTCACCGGGTAGCCACTCATTGAAATTGTGTGATCGAACTTAATAACACTGGTCCTTGTGTAAACAGAAGTGATGAGGTTGGATTGAAATTTGAGCCTGTCTTGGTATCTTTCAAAACGTGTATGGAACTGAGGCCTGACCCTACTTAGAATCTAGAAATAATATGATAGATAAATTTTTTTTAAGTATTTAAAGATAAAGAAAGAGAAAAAAAAACTTCAATACTCCATTTCTCTAGTTTGGATAGGACTAGTGTATAAATGTGAGCAAATATTTTTGCATTGAACTCCAGAAGATTCAATTTATTGGATATGGCCCTGATTTAATTTCATGTTTGATTTTTATAGTTTTCCCCTTTTATTGCAGTCACTAGTATCTGTTTTTAAATGATATATTTGAATTTCTACAGCAAAGTTTGACTTTCATAGTTTTTAATATATTAGGAGAGGTTGGTAATTGCATATACTGATGTGTACAAGCAGGGCATTGAAACTTTCTTAAATAATAATTCTTTGCGGTAGAAAAGGAGCTCACTTTACAGATGTGTTACTGATCTTTCTTATGTTGATACTGACTTGATTTCATTGTCCTTTTTAAAGAAAAAAATTTTTTATTTATTTTTGGTTATGCTGGGTCTTCATTGCTCTGCAAGCTTTTCTCTAATTGCGGCAAGATGGGGCTACCCTTTGTTGCAGTGTATAAGCGTCTCATTGTGGTAGCTTGTTGCAAAATGCAGGCTCAAGGGTGCATGGGCTTCAGTAGTTACAGTGTGTGGGTTCAACAATTGATATCCCTAAGCTCTAGAGCACAGGCTCAATAGTTATGGCGCATGGGTTTAGTTGCTGTGTAGCACGTGGGATCCTCCTGGACCAGCAATCGAACCTGTGTCTTCAGCACTGGCAGCAAATTCTTTACCATTGAGCCACTAGGGAAGCCCTCTTCTTTGTCCTTTCATAATGCACAGTTATTTATCATATCATGTATCATCTTTCTTTCTGTTGACTTTAAACGTCCTCTTCCAGAGTGTTAGGGTTTTTCTTCAAGCATCAGTCTTCCCTTTAGTTAATCATATTAAAAAAAAAAATCCATGTGACACTAGTTTGTGCTAACAGCTCCTAGAACCAATAGGACCAGAAATGTAGCAATGTAGTTTCAGAAAACTGAGACTTGGTGCCCCCTGCCTTTCCAACCCAGCAGTCACTGACTGATGCCAAAGCTGCTTACCCTGCCCAGAAGCAAACATCTGCGTCTCCCAGTCCTAGAAGGGTGACTGGACAGCCTTTAAAAATAAGTCCTGGGAAGTTGCTGCAGAACCTGATTATATCGCTTGTGTGTTATCTTACATGATTTCAGCCAGAAAGAAACTGAGAATCTATATCATTGAGAATAAATAGTGTCTGTGTGAAAACTCTTCCTAATTTTGCTTCCTGTGCTTTGCCTACGTGTGCAATGCATGGATTTGTGGTCCTGATAACAATTCCTTGAACACTGTCCTATTGCTGACAAGCTAGTAAAATGTAGAACTTGACTTGAAACTAGTTTTACTTCACAATCCATTCTCAGGACCTCCATTCTGTTCAAAATCGCCTTTCCTCTGTCAGCTGTCTACCATGTCACCCTTGCCACATAACAGGCCTAAGGCAAAACCCTGTTGCACTTGACCTTCACTGGTGGACAAAGGCCTGTGATTGAGGGCCTGTGTTGTGAGCAGTGGGGCGGGTTAGCGGTGGGGAAGCCCAGCTGGGGCACTACCCACGATGACAGTGGATGCTCTGTTAGATGTGGCTGCACATTTTCAGTCTTTCCATTTTGAATTCCAGTGCTTCAGAATTGACCTCTGAAAGGCTGGTTCTATGTCCAGGCACAGCCTGAATGCCAGCTGCCCTGAATGTGCCTGTCAGAGCTATGGAAGCAGAGCTCTAGGGGTTCCTGAGGGGAAAGGGTGTGAACGGAGGTTAACAGACTCTCTTTACCCTCTAGCTGGATCTCATTTGCCAAATACTGGAAGCCAGTTGGAGGAAACATAATCTTCATCCCTGGGCTCTCCACTTGTACGCAAGTATTTCTTGCCCTGTTTTATTCTGGTGTACAAAATGCCAAACAACTCTGCTGCTGGTATTAGCAAAGCCTTGATTAAACTTAGTAGATGAAAGTAACTTTCACCAGTTATTACACCACCCATCCTAGTTCTGAACTCAACATTTAAAGTTATGCCCCTGCTGCTTCACCCATCCTCTTTCTTTGGCATATGCTTGGTGAGGAGGGAGGGGCACATAAGCTCAGTACTGCCAAAAATGGGAATTTGAGTTAACGTGATTTGTCATTTATGTGCCTACTGTCTTGTTAGATTCTAGGCATTACAACAATGGTCATCATCATATTTGTGAAGCTTTCCATAGGGTATTGCCTTTCATGGATAGCATGAATTTCATCTGAACGTGGCACTCAGAGCCACTGCTTATGTGCAAATGGGGTTTTGGAAATGAGCTGCTTGGCTGAATTGCTGCTTTGTTCTTTGACCTGCAGCAATAAACAGGCGAGTGCTGCTGAATTTGTGGTCTTTCACATCATGACCAGGATTTTGGAAGCTACTAACACTTTGTTTTTACCCCTGCCTCCTGGTAAGTTTTGGCTTTTTGTTGTTGTTGTTGTAATATATTTGTTCTTTCTTCCGGACTTTGGCACATTATGAGTTTAAGAATGAGACCTCCTGAGTCTGAGAAATTTTTGGTCTCATGTCACTGTAAGAGATGGGTCTGAGGCTGGTCTCTGCTGACCACATCTCTGATTTTTTTTTTTTAATATTTATTTATTTGGCTGCACCAAGTCTTAGTTGTAACACATGCGATCTTTAGTTGCAGCATTTGGGATCTAGTTCCCTGACCAGGGATAGAACTCAGGCCCCCTGTATTGGGAGCATAGAGTCCTAGCCACTGGGCCACCAGGAGGCCCACCTTGTATATTTTAAAGAGCAGATTGAAGAAGGCCAAGAGAATAGCCAAGTCTAACTTCTATGGAAACTTGCTAGTACATGCTTTCTCAGTAAATGCAGGAAGCTTGGAGTCAGCTACTGTTCCTTTCTGGAAAGATGAAGTACTGAGTAGGGGAAATGGGAGAAGTCTTTTAGGAGGGTGCAGACTGCAGTGATGTAATCCATCTCCTCTTTCCTAGGGGGGGATTTATGGCCTTGAGTGTCGGTAACTATTACCTGCATTCAAGGCCCTATGGACAAGGGAGCTGTGGTTACCCAGAAACTCTCCTCTGATTACTAAACTGTACTGTAGCTTGTCACCAACTTTAGGGGGCCAAATCTGGTCCCCTTGCAACTGTCTAGGATATTTTGAACCAGTGGAAAACTTTTGTTGGTGTCTCCAGGCCTAGTTTATCTGATCAAGAAAGTTAACACTCAGAAGGAAGTGGGCCTGGCTGTGTTTCAAAAATTAAGTTGATTCTTATGTGTTCCTTGGAAACTGAAAACTTCCCATGGGATTTTGAAACAGGACCAAATCAGGTCTCAAAACAGTCTTGGCACGTGTGTCTGCAGTCATTGATTTAATTGGTCATTTTTTAAACTCAATCAACAAACATTTGTTGAGCAATTACATGCCAGGTACTGGGCTGGTAATTAGAGCAGTTCCAAAAATTAACAAAAGTCTACTAGGGAAAATATGCATACAAATCAATATTCATTTTAAGAAACAAATAAGCTCCTGTTTGCTCTAAACTGCTTAACTTAATGCTGAATATGTTTAAGTTCTGATGAATTTTAAGCTTATGGTAGCTATCACTATGTAATATATATTAGCCAATTTTATTTAATTTGTTCTTTCATATACATCTATCCATCCATCCCTCATTAATTTGCTCCTTTGCTCATTCATTTTCCACTGGCATGTATATGGTACCCATTTTTGTGCCAGGTACTGTTTTAAGTACTTTACATAAATTAGCACATTTATTTTTCATAATGATGCTATTGATAAGAGCTTAAATTGAACCACATTAAATTATTTCTATACAATCAGCTTTTGACCAACAAAGATGGCACTTTCATATGGTTCCATTTAATATTATTCCCATTTTATAGATGGTGAAATTGAGGCACAGAAAGGAAGTAACTTACCTAAAGTCACATAACTATTAAGCAACAGAGCAGCACTCAAATCCAGGGAGTTTGGCTCTAAAATCTATGCTTCTAACTACTATTCTGTGCTGCCTCTTGAATTTTATATTCCAGTTGAATTAGTTGATATTGAAACATTGGCTATTTATGGATGCAGAAAATCCCCACAGCACATCTCAGCTTCTTGGCATTTGTGAAGTATCTGATACAGTCTGGAATCCATTATACTTTCTCTATCCATACACTTTTGTCTTACAAGATCTGCTTGTAGTGGAGGCACAAAAGGAGTTTCTGGTGACTTTGTAGGGATCTGAAAGTGACGGTTCATGAGAAGAATGGTAGGTTTTAAATGGAATATGGATTGTGAAGTACCCTCTAGAAAGAATGAAAGGATTTCGTGAAAGTTATGTACGGTTTTCTGGCTTAAATTCTTAAATGCTTGTCTTTAACACAATAGACCCGGAGGAGGAATGTTCACCATGGATATCTAAGCTCCTTTTATAAATAAATAAAACTGACTCACTGGGGATAATATTCTACCTGGGAGATCATAAAAATCCACTTTCTCAAAGGGAGAAGAATCAAATCAACAAAATTAAAAATGAAAATGGAGCGATCACAACAGACAACACAGAAACACAAAGGTTCATAAGAGACTACTATCAGCAACTATATGCCAATAAAATGGACAACTTGGAAGAAATGGACACATTCTTAGAAAAGTACAACTTTCCAAAACTGAACCAAGAAGAAATAGAAGATCTTAACAGACCCATCACAAGCACGGAAATTGAAACTGTAATCAGAAATCTTCCAGCAAACAAAAGCCCAGGACCAAACGGCTTCACAGCTGAATTCTACCAAAAATTTAGAGAAGAGCTAACACCTATCCTACTCAAACTCTTCCTGAGAATTGCAGAGGAAGGTAAACTTCCAAACTCATTCTATGAGGCCACCATCACCCTAATACCAAAACCAGACAAAGATGCCACAAAAAAAACTACAGGCCAATATCACTGATGAACATAGATGCAAAAATCCTTAACAAAATTCTAGCAAACAGATTCTAAGAACATATTAAAAAGATCATACATCATAACCAAGTGGGCTTTATCCCAGGGATGCAAGGATTCTTCAATATCCACAAATCAATCAATGTAATACACCACATAAACAAATTGAAAGATAAAAACCATATGATTATCTCAATAGATTCAGAGAAAGCCTTTGACAAAATTCAACATCCATTTATGACAAAAACCCTCCAGAAAGCAGGAATAGAAGGAATATACCTCAACATAATAAAAGCTGTATATGACAAACCTACAGCAAACATTATCCTAAATGGTGAAAAACTGAAAGCATTTTCCCTAAAGTCAGGAACAAGACAAGGGTGCCCACTCTCACCACTACTATTCAACATAGTTTTGGAAGTTTTGGCCACAGCAATCAGAGCAGAAAACGAAATAAAAGGAATCCAGATAGGAGAAGAAGAAGTAAAACTCTCACTGTTTGCAGATGACATGATCCTCTACATAGAAAACCCTAAAGACTCCCCCAGAAAATTACTAGAGCTGATCAATGAATATAGTAAAATTGCAGGATATAAAATTAACACAGAGAAATCCTTTGCATTCCTATACACTAACAATGAGAAAACAGAAAGAGAAATTAAGCAAACAATTCCATTCACCATTACAACGAAAAGAATAAAATACTTAGAAATATATCTACCTAAAGAAACAAAAGACCTATGTATAGAAAACTATAAAACACTGGTGAAAGAAATCAAAGAGGACACAAATAGATGGAGAAATATTCCATGTTCATGGATCGGAAGAATCAATATAGTGAAAATGAGTATACTAACCAAAGCAATCTGTAGATTCAATGCAATCCCTATCAAGCTACCAACAGTATTTTTCACAGAACTAGAACAAATAATTTCACAATTTGTATGGAAATACAAAAAACCTTGAATAGCCAAAGCAATCTTGAGGAAGAAGAGTGGAACTGGAGGAATCAACCTGCCTGACTTTAGGCTCTACTACAAAGCCACAGTCATCAAGATAGTATGGTACTGGCACAAAGACAGAAATCTAGATCAGTGGAACAAAATACAAAGCCCAGAGATAAATCCACACACCTATGGACACCTTATCTTCGACAAAGGAGGCAAGAATATACAATGGAGAAAAGACAATCTCTTTAGCAAGTGGTGCTGGGAAAATTGGTCAACCACTTGTAAAAGAATGAAACTAGAACACTTTCTAACACCATACACAAAAATAAACTTAAAGTGGATTAAAGATATAAATGTAAGACCAGACACTATTAAACTCCTAGAGGAAAACATAGGCAAAACACTCTCCGACATAAACCACAGCAGGATCCTCTATGACCCACCTCCCAGAATATTGGAAATAAAAGCAAAAATATACAAATGGGACCTAATTAAAATTAAAGGCTTTTGCACAACAAAGGAAACTATAAGCAAGGTGAAAAGACAGCCTTCAGAATGGGAGAAAATAATAGCAAATGAAGCAACTGACAGAATTAATCTCAAAAATATACAAGCAACTCCTGCAGCTGAATTCCAGAAAAATAAACGACCCAATCAAAAAATGGGCCAAAGAACTAAACAGACATTTCTCCAAAGAAGATATACAGATGGCTAACAAACACATGAAAAGATGCTCAACATCACTCATTATCAGAGAAGTGCAAATCAAAGCCACAATGAGGTACCATTTCACGCCAGTCAGAATGGCTACTATCCAAAAGTCTACAAGCAATAAATCCTGGAGAGGGTGTGGAGAAAAGGGAACCCTCTTACACTGTTGGTGGGAATGCAAACCAGTACAGCCACTATGGAGAACAGTGTGGAGATTCCTTAAAAAACTGGGAATAGAACTGCCATACGACCCAGCAATCCCACTGCTGGGCATACACACCGAGGAAACCAGAATTGAAAGAGACGCGTGTACCCCAATGTTCATCGCAGCACTGTTTACAATAGCCAGGACATGGAAGCAACCTAGGTGTCCATCAGCAGACGAATGGATAAGGAAGCAGTGGTACATATACACAATGGAATATTACTCAGCCATTAAAAAGAGTACATTTGAATCAGTTCTATTGAGATGGATGAAACTGGAGCCCATTATACAGAGTGAAGTAAGCCAGAAAGAAAAACACCAATACAGTATACTAACGCATATATATGGAATTTAGAAAGATGGTAACGATAACCCTATATGCAAGACAGCGTAAGAGACACAGATTATAGAACAGTCTTTTGGACTTTGTGGGAGAGGGCAAGGGTGGGATAAATTGGGAGAATAGCATTGAAACATGTATATTATCATATGTGAAACAGATCGCCAGTCCAGGTTCTATACATGAGACAGGGTGCTCGGGGCTGGTGCACTGGGATGACCCAGAGGGATGGGATGAGGAGGGAGGTGGGAGGGGGGGTCAAGTTGGGGAACACATGTACCCCCTTGGCGGATCCATGTCAATGTATGGCAAAACCACTACAATATTGTAAAGTAATTAGCCTCCAGTTAAAATAAATAAATTTATATATTTAAAAAGAACTGTATGACCAGAGCACATGTTAAAAAGTTACTCTCTGTATGATTCTCAATCTGATATACAGCTTATTTGTTTCTGTTTATATTCAGTTTGGGGGATTTTATTTTTTTATAAAAAAAAAAGTTCGCAATTTTGAAAAAACATTTATGTGGTCCAAGAGTCAAAACCAGATTTAAAAATTGCTTGCAGAGAAAAAAAAAAAGTCCACTTTCTACGGAACGTTGCATTTCTTCACAGAGATGGATAAAGACAGAAAACAGAAAAACATTACCCACAGTGACTGAGAATTATTATGAGTAAGACTTAAATGACTGGTGTCCATGGATCAAGTAAGGAAGAGCAGTTTCTCTTTCTCTTTTTTTCTGAAATGTTTCTCTAATATGAAGTGGCACTGGATTGTGTGTGTGTGTAAATGCAGGTTATTTTTGTGTGTTCATATGTAAATGAGCTTGCTTTCCAGGCCCCCTGGACTAATGAGAACTGTTTGAGTTCCAAGTACAGGAACTTGTAACTGGAATTAGTTAAAGATAAAAAAGGGAATGGGGACCACAGAAGGGAAGTCATAGTTTAGAGCTGGAGCACTTACAATTTAAAAGGGACCTGTGTTCCCCTTACTGCCTGGAGAAGGCCCAGAGCCCTAGAGGATGAGTACTCGAGTCGGCTGGTAGAAGAACTCTCTCTTTTGGAACTGATGCCTACTTCCCAGTTTGCTCTGTTGCTTAAAGCTGACATGCTGAGAGGAAGCCAAGAACGGGCTGTTGAATTTGGGACTGTGCCCTTGGGAAAGAGGATGAAAGGGCGTGAGGGATCTTTAGGACATGAATGTGAGGCCAGAGAGGGATTTTGAATCCAGAGAACTATGAGATCAGTAGCCTATTATAAACTCTTTTTCAGAAATAATCTCATAACTTTTTTAATCTTGGGAAGACTGTCCAAATCCATTTGAAAAATCTCATGTTGTTAACTAGATAGTAGAATCTTTTTTTTTGAATCAGGGCATTTGGAAGATTCATCCCATTGTCAGCCCATTAACATTTGCTTGAGGGCAGAGTCTGAACTTTATCTTACCCTCAATGTTGCCAGGACAAGGGACTCAAGTCTCCCTCTGCTTGTGATTCATGTGCTTGGAGAAAGAAGCTCTGCAACCTCTCTGAATCCAAGTCCCAGCTGTCTTTGACCATCAGGTCTTTGTCACGTGTGCCTTTCAGGCTAGGCAGTGAATCTTTGTCATTCCTCACCCACATCTAATCAGTTTCCAAGCCAGTTCACATCACATTGCCCCTCCAGTCCCTTCCCTTCCTGTCACTATCAATGTCCGCGATCCCTCATGCACTGGTCTCCCAGCAGGCCTTCATTCCTCTGGTAGCAAACTGTCACTCCTATCCATTCTTTGCCTGCAGAGAGTGTGCTTAGTCTCCCAGTTTTGTCCGACTCTTTGCCACCCCATTGACTGTAGTCCACCAGGCTCCTCTGTCCATGGAATTTCCCAAGCAAGAATACTGAAGGGGGTTGACATTTCCTTCTCCAGGGGATCTTCCTGACCCAGGGATAGAACCCCCATCTTCTGTGTCTCCTGCACAGCAGGCAGATTCTTTACCTGCTGAGCCATCAGGGAAGTCCATTCTTTTCCTGTTGCTATGTTAATATTCCTAAAGTAAAATTCAGAACCTCCAACCATCCTGCTCAAAAGCTTCCAGTGCCTACCCAGAGTTTACTAAATGATAGATTCCTTGCTGTCATTCAGCATTCAATCCCTGACACCTACATTCAGAGCACCCTTTACTTTTCCTTCGTAGAACTGGTCATTAAAAAAGTGTATATTTATTTTGTGGTTATTTGATTGTCAGTCTTCCCCTTAGACTGGAAAGTGGATGAGAGCAGCAGTCATGCCTATTCTCATCACCGCACACCCAGCCCCTTTGCCTGTTTGATGAATAAATTAACCTTTCCAGCCTTACCTCCCACCATTCCTCTTACACACCTGTTTTAACCCAACTGGATCGTTTACTCTTTCCTGAATGTGCCACATGCTTTCTCACCTTTGAGCCTCTGTTCATATTATTCCATTAATACCAGTTATTGAGGCAAGATAACATGGTTAAAAGCCTAGACTACAATGCTACAGCCTGGGTTCTGCCATTTCCTATCTGTATGATCCTGGGAAGGTTTCTTAGCTCCTGTGAATCTTGGTTTCCCAATTTATAAAATAAGGATTGAGTAGTACCCACCCCATGGTGTTATATGAGAATCAAGTGAGCCTGTACGTAGATGAAAGACCTCAGTACGTGTCTGGTATCAGTCACTGTTGTTGTACCATGTGCCAGGCTCTTCATTGACCTAGCTCGAGTTCTCATAGCAGCCCTGCAGGAAAGGTGCTGGTGATTCTATTTGAGGGATGAAGAGACAGAGACCAGAAAGGCTTAGTTACGTATATCTAGTAAGCAGCACAGCATGATTCTGGCCTCTGTTTACTCAGACCCACATGGCTTTTGCCGCTTCTCCAGTCTGTACGTTCTCTCACATCATTTCCACTCTCAGGAATGGCATCAACCCTTCAAAGCACCTCTCACCTGACATCCAAGAGGGCTTTTCTGGTTCTCTTCCATTCTGATATCTTCTTCTCCCATGGATGCTGTGTGTCTGGGTTAGTGTTAATAGTGGGCTTAGAGCTCTGGCTTTGTGAGAACTAGGGTAGCCCTGCCCATGAGACTTAGATTTGAGAATGCCTTTTTACTGAATCCCTATAGATTTGCTATCTGACCATATCATTTTAGTTTTTCTTTTCTATGATTTAGTTCAAGTGGACCCCAAAAGCCTTTCTCCAGGGCATACCCAGAGATTAGTCATAAAAAGTGTTCCCTTCTGGTCCAAATATTTTCTCCTTCAACAAAATGATCCCTGGCCATCAGCCTTTAGCCTGGGCATGTGGAGTTTGAAGCTCTTCTGTTAATGTTTCTATTTTGCAAATTTACCATAGAATTATAGACCTATTAAAAGTATTAAAAAACTGTATAAAAGAACTTTAAAAAAAAAAAAAAAGTCCATTTTTATGCACTCTTCTCTTTGGCCTAGGAAGACGTACAAGTGGAGGGAATACATGCTTATTGGGAACTTACTATATACCATACTTAGTTGTGATAATACAAAGAAGGAACCTTGGACCTTATCTTCAAGGGTCTTCAAGAAGCATTTATTTGACTCTAGGCACCAAGCGGGGAGTT
Source organism: Okapia johnstoni (assembly GCA_024291935.2). Classification (NCBI taxonomy): domain Eukaryota; kingdom Metazoa; phylum Chordata; class Mammalia; order Artiodactyla; family Giraffidae; genus Okapia; species Okapia johnstoni. The sequence continues at coordinate 69,546,861 of CM044312.1, read as the reverse complement.
GAGTGCTTTATTGCCATCACCAGATTCATTTCCTCTGGGAGGCTGGAGATGCTAATTGACCGTGTTTATCACCCTGGATCTCTCTTCCCAGGTTTTCACACTCTGCACACGATCCTTGGCGTCCGCTGTCTGCCTTTGCATAACCTGTTGCATTACATTGATCACGGAGTGTTACTTCTCACAGAAGCAGCTGTCACAAGGCTCATGAAAGGTAAGGCCTCTGAGTTTGCCTCATCCCAGCCCCAACACCCTCAGGGCTGCCTTTGTGGGTGTGCGACTGTGTGGTCACTCCAGGCCCTGCCATACTCAGAAGGGCCCACACACTGTTTAATGTTCTGCTTTCAGTCTATAGCTGAAGACGGGCTCCATAATTCCACAGCTGGGCCTGCTGAGTACATTTCATTTCCCATAATTATCCTTGGGCCAATGTGCCTTAGCCCTTCAAGGGCTTCTCAATCCACACACAACTCTTCGACTCCTTTTCTATACATGAGAGTACTTGAGAATAGGAGACTAAAGGCTTGTTTCTCAAGAAAAATCTTGTGAAACGGCTTGCTTTCAGCTGATTAACTCTGTCCTCTCAAAGTAAGACTTGGAATGCAAGGAAAAATGAGAGATACAGTACCTATGGGAATTTGAACTTGAAAAAAGGTCTGTAGTATAATGATTGTTAAATTATTCGATTGTGGTATTTTATAGACAAATTTTGTTAATATATATTGAAGTATTTGCCATTCCTCAAGGTGCCTTCTGTTTTAAGTTAGCAAAACTGCTTTTGTGACTGGCAGCCTGTTTCAGAATCCTGTTCCATGATATGTAGCAGAGCCTTCATTAAGAAATCCCTTTTTTATTCATAGAGACACAAACTAATATTTTCATAGCATTGTTAGACTTATCTTGGATAACAAGGTTGGGACATGTATTATCAGGATGAAGCACTGAAGTATTAGCTTGCTCAGGTATTAAAACGGAGATTTCTGTTTTTTTTTTTTTTTTTTTTTTTTTTCTTTTTGTTTTGTTTTATTTTGTTTGCCAATTTCTAACTTTCTCGTAGATCTGGACAATACAGAGAAAAATGAAAAACTAAAATTCAGCATCATTATGCGGCTTCCTCCGGTAAACCTGAAGTATACTTTATTTTCTAAGCCTTGGCATGTACCTTCTTCAATTTTTTCTTGCAAGAAGAGCATTTACTTGCTTTGGGTTGAAGTCAGTTGAACTGTTTCACGCTTCAGCCTCTTCCAAGAAATCCCGTCCTTCCCCACCCCTCTGTCTGCTGCCCCCGCTGGGCCTACCGAGTACTTGCCCCTCTGGCTGTGTGTGTGCTTCTTGGCACAGACCACCTGGAACGTTTAACCATTTTCTCCTCTTAGGAAACCACAGTAACGTTTACATCTGTGAGTGTGAGGGGAGGCAGAGGGGAAACACATGCTTTTGGCATTTAAACTGATAAGAAATTTAAATAAAGGTGAGGTCAGAAGGTTTTGGAACTGCATTTCCTCCCACTGTTGTTCCTGCCATGGCAGGAAAACATTCCCGGGTTGAAGGAAAGATGAGAAACATGAGCGAAAGGGTTAAACAGGCACTCCTTGTTTTTGTGGAGTATATTAGCTCTCTGAGTCAGAAATGCTGTGAAATTAAGAAATCCCACTGCAAGGTCTTCAGAGCCTCTGACTCTGTCTGTGGACTTCCTGGCCCCGAGAGCCTTGGCCAGCTCTGTGCTGTTTACATACCTTGAACACTCATATCTCTAGCACGATCCTCCCACCAAGGGGTGTCTGATGCCTTTCGGGACCTAATCATCTTGCTTTGTAACATCTTCTCACCTTCACAGGCTTGCTGAAGCAAAGGCAAGAATAGAAAACAAAGCATATTTTCCATGGCTAGATCTCTCTGGGGAATATCTCTGAACATTTAGTTTGGTTTCTGAACATGTTTTTTTTTTCCCTTATACTCTTAGGGAATTGAAATTTTGGGGCAAGACATTGGCAGAGTACATGCCTAAAACCTTTAGCTTCATATCAAAATATCACTTAGGATTGGCATGCACATACTCAGTTTTGAAGAGTAACAGATGAACTCCATTTCAAAAAAAAGAAGAGTTTGGCAGCATCAGTGCACAAATTGCTTTCCACAGAGTTGCATTTAAGGGAGTATTTATTCAAAATTCAGAAGCATACCTCATAGGAAATGGCCTTTCTCCAAGGTCATTAACCATAAAGATGACATCTTTTAGACTAACTAGCTGGAATACAGCTTGTAAAATTATGAACAGATATAAGGTAAATTTACTTATTGCTATGAGCTATAGGCTCCTCTCTATATTTTTCAATATTTTTATTTTTTATTACTGACTTAAATTTTTTTAGTGTGGAAGGTACAGAGATTTCCTACATACCCCCTGTCCCCGCACATGCATGACCTCCCCCATTATCAACAGCCCCCACCAGAATGGTCCATCTTTTACAATGGATGAACCTACACTGACACATAATCATCGAAGTCCATAGATAACATTAGGGTTCATGCTTGGTGTTGGTCATTCTGTGAGTTGGGAAAAATGAATAAGGAGATATATCTCTCATTGTAGTATCATACAGAGTATTTTCACTGCCCTAAAAATCCTCCTCTACATATTTTTTTAATTTGCAAAAATAGCTTACAGGTCAGAAGATCTGTCGACTTTGGGATCATCCTGTTAGTTCTAATATTATTTCCCGGAACCATGTAAAGCGACTGCTTCAGAACTACAACAAACAGGTGAGTCTGTGTGAAGCAGAGCCCTGCTGTATGTTTTTGGGGGGCTTCTTTGTCCGTTTTATGAATGGCCTTTCTTGGTGCTGAAGTAAGGACAGCAATTTATAGTTCTTACCACTTTAAGCTCATGCTTTTTTGGAGAATCAACTGACTTCACAGCCGTTTCCCTTTTAGCCCTGGAGTTTTGTAATGGACAAGTCGTCATTCAGTGTAGAATTTCTGCCTCTGAACTACTTCATCCACATCCTGACAGACATCGAGTCCTCCAATCCAGGTAAGTCACTCCTCTGTTTCTCAGAAGTTGCCTGTTTTCCCTTGATACATCCATCAGTCTCTGTTTACTTCCATGTACCCTTTTCTTGCCAAAATGTCCCTTACTGGTAAGTAGGATCTTATTGCATTTGGTTTTAATTAGCAATATACAGTTTACTACCTAAATTACCAAGGGAATAACCACCTTTCATGTCTTAAAAAAATTAAGAGTTATAGCCCGTTTGGTTGGTGTGACTGGCCTTTCTTGGTGCTGAAGATTAATAAACTTTAACAAGACATTCTCAGAATAATACATTTTACTAGGATATAAAATAACTATGATTTCAGTGAGTTGTAGGCACAATATTATAAATGTTCTGTGACCTCATAGTAACTCTTTTCTCTGTTTTTACTTTCAGCTCTGTATGCTTTTGAAGGACATGACAATGTGGATGCAAAATTTGTAGAGGAAGCAGCTCTGAAACACACCACAATGCTTTTAGGATTATAAAGAGAAAATACAGTTATATCTGCTTCCAATATTTTAATCTTGCTTATTAGCTCCATTCTCATTGAGAATTCTTTAGCAATATTTTAAGTTGGTAACCAAAGTCAGAGTACCTTGTTGAACCATCTGAAAGTCAGTTTGATACTTTGTTCAGCTAGAACTAAACCACTGTGCTTTATCCCATTTTGAACAGCAGATGAACAGTCAAGTGTAGAGAAATGACAACCTGTCCAAGGAGGTTTGCAATGGTGTAAATTCTTCCAAGTGACTGATCTTCCTAGTACTCTCATAGGCCAAAAGTTAGCTTCTGTTATACTCTGAAATAAAATATGCTTCAAAAATGTAGGAAGAGTGCTTAGAAAAACAAAAATTAGATGTGTCATTGAAATGAGTATGTGACAAGCGGAAAAATTAAAAGTTGCAGAAAAACTCTATTGGAAAGAGGATACTTTTTTAAAAAACTAAATTTAAACAAAGTGAGATCTATTAATTCCAATACAGAATAATTTGTAGAATACAACCATTTGTACATACATAGAGTAGGATTTGTCTTTGTGAAGGTTCAGATGAAACTGTATTTAATATTGTAAAGTGTTTTTTTATATTTATAAAAGTTTGATTTAGCAATACCTCATCATTTAAAAAAAACACTGAAAGTTTTAGCCTGACTCCTTTGTTCTTTGAACTTTGCCTTTTCATTCCTGTCAAGAATCATGAGTCCATGAACATGTTCCCCCAACCCCATGAAGCCTAATGAGTTCTCCCACTTTTCTTGTTTTTCCCCTTTCTCTTTTACAGTAACATTCTGACCATAATATAGTTGCTTCCTGTAAAAAAGCCCATGACCCTTTACTTTTGTCTCTTTACACTGTTTCCCTCAGTGAACTTGTAAAATTTTAATGATTACAAACATCACTAGCTGGTGTAATAATTCAGCTTTTCTAAAATCATCATTGTATTCTAAAAATTATCCTTTCCTACAGAATTTCCCATTTTGGTTAAATATTTCATGGTCACTGAGGCTCAAAATCTTACAGCCATATCAGCAAGGCGGTGCTGATTTTTCCTCCTGATAAGGTCACTATTTTTCATTCCCTACGCATTCCTTTTCTCACCGGGGTTGTTTCTGTTGCTTTCTGAAGTCTAATTCATCTGATGCATATTTGACATAAACACTAGTTTAATCCTGTCACCACTTTCCTCATAATCCTTCAAGTGCTTGGCATTTATAACAGGATAAATTCCAGACTCCTTGACATTCAAGAGCTCCCATATCCTGGCCTCACACGCTTCCCTAGCACTAGTGTTCCCTTCACACCGTGCTGGCTCACTGGGCCTGGAGCACGGCTTTTGTCTTCTTACTTCCAAGTCTTGCTCAGGTTATTTCCCCGACCTGGAATTCCCCTCCACTTATTAAAATCTTATTTATGCTTAAGGGCCAGATAAAAAGTTGCATCTGAGTGATCGACCCCTGGCCACTCCAATGCACAGTGGTATCTCACTCTCTAGACCTGTAGCATTGTTGTAATATTTAAGCATTCAAACCTTTCTGATTTTTAAAAATTATTTTTCCTTTTGATATTGTTAAACCTCCTATGTGTTTGTTTTATGAATCCCTAATTACTGATCCTACAGCACAGCAGTTGTGTGTAAGTATGCAGTATTTTCTGACATTAATCACAGCTTATACAGCATCACTTACAGGCACTCCCAAGGAACTGCTTTTTAATGATTTCACAAAGCAGTCAGGTAGATTCAGGACTCCTAGATTGAGGAGGAGATTCAGTCCAGCTATAGATCCAGTCTATCAGGTGGGGGCTTGGCACAGATTTTGTTTGATTTAGCAAAACAAACGAATGTGATATTTCTCACTCCCAGAGTAGAGAAATTAAATCCGTAACTGATATCAATATGAAATTACAGTAGTTTGAACATATTAATGAATGGAAAAACCACAGGCTTCAAATCTACTTGTGTACTTTTATATGAGAAAGTAAACAGAATCATGAAAGTATATTTGGGTGCAATACAATATAGAGTAATGAAATAAGTGAAACTGGCCTCATTTTCAACTCTTTCACATGCAGAGTTATAAATATTTTCATTGAAATTTTGAAAGATCTGGCATCAAAAGAAAGTAATCACAAGTATATTTGCCTATAATATTGTGGAAAATCTAGTTTATAAGAAAGGTAAAATAGGGTATGATTGTTTTTGCACAAAAGGATTCTTTATTTGTAAACAGAATCATTTATAATGTCACTTTAAAAAAGACAAGGTCCCTTACTGCTTTTCACTCAGTTTAGATTTACCAACATCAACTTCCAATACAGCTATTTATTTACTTGCCCCTGTGATACTTGGGATATTTTTCTTTTAAACCATTTTTTCTTTCTCTTTAAAGTGGGTATTTTGAGTGGGATCTCCTTTTCTTTCTGTAATAAAGACCACTGCCAATTTCTGTACTTTGTTGAAAAGGTATTTATTTTTATTGCATTTGTATAGCACTCAGATTACTATATATTTCTGAAATGTAATCAAGAGATGGAGTGAAATAGAAAAATCGATGAGCATGAAAGGAAGGAAGTATATGTTGTTGTCTGCTGGGTAATTGTGGATACTGTGTTTGTTTGTAATTTAGGGCTGTTTGCTGTCATTTTCTAGCTGTGGATGTGAAGAAGCCTGGTTGAAGTATCTCCTTCAGAAGCCTGGGTTGGTTCACATGTTCAGATTTCAATCGGCTTTATAACAGGTTTCCTTATGTGTCTTATGTTGGCTCCAGGTTCACTGGGTTTGAAAGGAGCCAGAGCGCCATATGGTTTTGGCAGAGGAAGAGTGGCCTCTGCCTCTGGGATGTAGGCATTTGGACGCTGCTCCGCAGTTGTGTAAACACCATTGGGCAGCTGGCGAGTTTCAGCTTCCAAGAATTCCTGCAAAGAATGATTTATCCTTTTCAGTTTTTGAAAACAGTGGTTAGGTCACTTCATCCCCAGGGCCCATCAGACACAGCTGGGTCTGAGCACCCCTTGGCTATGCTGGCCAACATTCCAAGGGACAAAAGGGTGTGAGGGTAGAGTCACCAAACACACACACCTCCACACACATTTCCTCTCACTAGAATCACCCATGTGGTTCCAGCATCACTCTGTTCCTGGGGTTTAGGGTACCATAAACTGGTTGATAGGGCCTAAAGTCACCACAGTCCAAACTCAGCATCTTATGTTAAGCACTAGTTATTTCCATGTCTGTCACAAAGGCAGGATAATCTATTTCCTTTGGTAGGTAACTGGTGAGCAAACGGTACAAAGGAAGAGATAAGGAGTAAAATAGAATCAGAGGAGAGAAGTGGTCAGCAGATTGCTTTGAGCCTCAAGATTCTGCCTGTGTTTCTGGAAAATAGGAATCTCTTATAGCATTAAAAAGAACTTGGGGGAAAAAATGAAGACAGGTAAATGACAGCTGGGACACCACAGGTAAAAATCTCAATGCCTTCAAAAATACAATCCTAGGCAGTGAGTGTGAGAATGATAAGTCAGACCCTATTTTCAAGAATTCTTAGTATGTGTTTGGAATACACTTTTTTCTTGGCTTAGAGAGTGAACAGTGATCTTCTGGGGATGTCCGCCCCATAGTCAAGAGTAAGTTGTAGGTCTCTTTTGAAAGAGATGCCTAATTCCACTCTAAGATTATTGAAAGGTCATGGGAGTAGGAAAAAGAACTGGACACCCAGCTCCTAGGTGGGGTCAGTGATAGAGTTAGGTCATTGGTGGGAGAAGAAGGGTGGCACTGGAGTCATCGCTTCTGCACCAAATGCAGAGTCTGCAGAAACCTGTGATGAGTATATGCTTGAGGCCTCACAATATGCTGTGACGGCCACAGCAGACAGACATCGAAGAGTAAGGTATGGTCAGAGCAGGGCTGCAAAGACAGAGACTAGAGATCTAAGATAAAACCAATGCCAGCATGGTCATTGCCATGCCAGTGGGAGGCCCTGGCATAGGACTTGGTGCTTGCCAAATGTTATCCAGGGAATATTCTGATGCTTTGCACTGTTGTACTTTGACTGCCTACATAATAGCTTAAAAAAGCAAAACTTCTCTCTAATGAGTTGTTGGGACTCTGTGTGCGGTAGAGTAGAAAAATTTCATGTATTTTGGGAGGATTGACAACTCCTGAAATAGCCCTTCCTGGCACACTTTACAAATGCAATGTAGAAAATACAGAAGCCATAGCTTACCCGAGACTTTTCAGCAATGGCCAAGGCATACATTTCTTCATCTCGAAGTACTTTCAACCATTCTCTCTCAATCTCTTTATTGAGGGGCAGACCCTTTTCCATCCTGGAATTGCAAGTGAAGATGAATTCTTCCTTCTCCTTGACTTCCTTTTGGAGTTCAATGGCCATAGCTTGTTTCATGGACAGCTCAGCAACAAGAGCCATCATTTTTTCAGTAGCATCTTTGATCTTTTTCTGGTAGCCATTCATCTAGGATTAAAAAGCCCAAGGCTCAGCCTATGTATACACTCCATGAAGACAGGCTACTGGCTGTCTGTGATAGTAGGTGGCATTCTTTCCTGAAGAAGGGAGAGGTTAAGTGGGAATTCACAGAGACTAAGCACTGGAGGAGACCTCAGAGATTCAGCCCAACACTCTGGCTATGAAATAAGGACAAGAAGGAGGGAAAAGAAAGAGATCTATTCATCTAGTCAACAGATTTCCAGGTGGGTAGAATTGAGGGGAATAGTTTAGTGTCTTCATATTTAAGAGATGGTAAGAACAAGGGAAAAGATATTCTTGATGTCCAAGTTTTGACCTGATTTTGCCTTCTTACTAGTTTGCTACTTATCCAGGGGGGAGAATCCAATAGAATGGAACTGTATTAGTTACTAATACACTGGCTTAAATAAGATAATCAGCATCTGTGATGATTTTTAATAGAAGCTATTACCCTTCAACATGTGTGTTTTATTGATCATAGTTCCAAGGATGCATCATTATGAGGTCATAAGCAAGCATGAGCTGAACTGGATCATCTGGACAGTAATTTGAAATGCAATATTCCTAGTTGTGTGTGTTTACGTGCATGTGCTTACCTTTTCATATAAGCTATTTATCATTGAATTAAAGAATCAAAGAATTAAAAGATAAGACTAAGTGGAAATTTTGACTTTAAAGGACAGAAAAGAAGTAAAAGTTGGAATTGGTGGTTCCTATAAGCTTTCTGGCCCACTGCATGGCCTTTCAGTGTGGCCGTAGCCCTGGTGGGGCAGTAAAAGATGACTCCTCCCACCCACCAACACTCACTGTTGTATTACTTTGCCTTAGTATTTCTTCATATCCTTTCACTACTGACATCATAGTATAAATGTATTTGGTTATAGCCTGTCATCCCACAGGAATGTATTCTTCATGGGGACAAGGGCTATTTGTTTTATTCATAATGTTCCCAGTGCTTAGAATATAGAAGGCAAAATGAAAACAATGTTTGTTGAATGAAGGAATGAATACATTCTTAGTCTATTTTAATTGCTCAGTCCTTTGAACTAAGGTAAATTGAGACACAAATATGAGCTTCCAAAACCTACACCCTACCTCAAAACACTTCCCTAGAGTTTATACTGGTCTATCTGTACATTTGCTTACAGAAATGTTGCTGCTGGTGATTTAACTTTCCTCTGAAAATATAATGACCAATTATCATGTGCAAACTTTTTCTGTTTAATGCAATAGGGAATATAATTTTTTTTTTGGTTGCACTGGATCTTCGTTGCTGGACGCAGGCGTTCTCTAGTTGCAGCGAGTAGGGGCTACTCTCTAGTTGTGTTGCATGGGCTTCTCATTGTGGTGGTTTCTCTGTTGTGGAACAAGGGCAAGTAGGCTTCAGTAGTTGTGGCCCATAGGCTTAGTTGCCCCATGGAATGTAGAATCTTCCCAGACCAGAAACTGAACGCATGTCCCCTATAGTGGCAGGAATATTCTTGACCACTGGACCATCAGGGAAGTCTGGGAATATAAATTTTTATAACTCTTCTATGCTACACTAATTTTCAGGAAGCATAATTTGAATAAAAATGATAGGCATTCAAAGCTTCAATGATGAGTCATTATCTCTTTTAAATGTCATTAATCAGCCACTGCACACTTGAGTGTGTGTAATAAGTAACCAACCTCTCTTCTCCTCCATAAAAAAAAAAAAAAAAAGGATGGTGTTATTCTGGGTTCTCTAAGTCTTTGCTGAAATTTCCCATTTTCTGTTCATTTGGGAAACTTGTAAGAGGAGCCATAAGCTCTCCAGGAGAGATGAGAGATGAGCTATGCAACCTTGCTGAGCACCTGCAAGGGGCCAGGCCATTTCTGCTCGACTATGTGATGCTTGCCACCACATTAGCTGACATCATACCCATTTCACAGATCAGTAAACTGAGTTTTAAGATTATGTATATTTCTCAAGATCACTTGCTAGTGTTGGTAAATCACAGATCTGGAATCTGAATGTCTTATCTTCCAACTCTGCCTACTATGAAGACGTTATTTTAAATGGAGGAGGATGAAAGCCAGGTAGAGGGCATGGAAGGTGGGGAAAGGAAAGGGGAGATAAATCATGAGGACAGGACTCAGTTCTGCTGGAACCTTCCTGGCCACATGTATGGTCTCGACAGCTCCTGTTTGGGTTACTCTAGCTTTCCAGTTGACCACTGGAGAGACTGCCATCAGCTCTGACAAGCCAGCCCTCAGCAAAACCAACTTCCCCCACAGAAAGGGAAATTCATTTTCCAAAAGAAAGGAAGGCAACATTTAAAGAAACTCCAGATATGCTAATTCAGGCTAAGTTTATGAGCTTAAAAGTTTCTTAAGGTTTCTTATTTTATGAGGTAAAGCTGAGATTTGCACAAGTGCTGCAGTCCATCAGTGGAAGTGATTAGAGCAGAAGAGGAAAACCCAAATAAAAGTGGCTAAGAAGGCTTCAGATTTACAGTAATTTAGTGTAAAAACAGCCAGAACTGTTTCTCAAACAAAACTGTCAACTTATTCAATAAATGTTTTTCTAGAGGTTAGTACATGTGAGGCATCTGGAAAACTAAGAATGAGAAAGAACCACTGCCCTCAAGAGCCCACAGTGGGGGGCATGGTGTCACTATTATCTGTGGTATCTTCTTAACTGTTTCCTCCCTTTTGCAATGTGTGGACATTGGGTCCTTTCCCCTTTTGCACACAGCAGCTTGAGTAACTGTTGCTGACTGAATAAAACCCTGAGCTGTCACAGAAGGATTCTCCAAGGGGCTGGGGAGGCCATGCAGGCAGCAGACTCTCTGACCGCAGACCATGCAAAGTCCTGCTGCATCCTAATCACCAGCCTCCCTCCTCTTGGTATAGCTTCCAGAGTCTCTGCCTGACCCCTAAGCTTTGGATCGGAAGCCCTGGTATATTAAGCTTAGGGAATTAGGAAGCTCAGTGTTACTGGCCTTTCCCCACTAGTGGGGCCTGGTGGCAGCTTCACCCCATGGTGTTGTGTGATTGCTGTTCTCTTTAATGATTCCCTTCCATTCTGGGGGGTTTCCCTGGTGGCTCAGTGGTAAAGAATCTGCCTGCCAATGTAGGAGACGTGGGTTCGATCCCTGGGTCAGGAAAATTCCCCTGGAGAAGGAAATGGCAACCTACTCCAGTATTCTTGCCTGGGAAATCCCATGGATAGAGGAGCTTAGCAGGCTACAATCCTTGAGGTTGCAAAAGAGTCAGACACGACTTAGAGACTAAACAACAACACTATTGCTGGGATCTGGCTGCTTCTGGATTCAGGCAATTCCCATGCAAACCGCTGGATAAGTGAGGCCCTTCCTTCACAAGGAAGTAGAAAGGATTTAACATGGCACATGAAATATGAAGATAATGATGGTTATTTTTGAGTACGTACTCTGTTAAGTGAAATTTGTGTGCTGTCATTGAAAGGCTTAGAGTTTCCCATTATAATGAGAATTCATTCAGGGTAACAAGACTGAAACTTACCTTGGGCAATTCTCTAAGAGTCATCTTTATAGTGTAAGTTTTAATTCTTTGTATTTCTCTAGTCGTAAAGCCTAACCTCTCCACGGCTTTTCTCAGTAAATGAAGCCATCTATGGAAAATGGAGGGTGATAGAGGAGGAAGGGCAGAAGAGAGAGGGCAGGGACTTGGGCAGACCTTCTTGGCTAAGAGTAGTGTGTCCTGCTTGCAGGCCTGCGTCTTGCTGTAGAGCCTGTCTGTGAGCCGGGAGACCTGTTCATAGATGAAATCCTTCTCCAGCAACTTCTCCTCCTTCTTGGCCAGCTGTAGTTCCAGCTACAGTTAAAAAGAATTTCAAAGGGAGAAAAAAAGTCATGTAAGTCAAAATCTTTCCTAATTAGAGTACTATTCCCCGTTTCCCCCAATGAAAACCCCTTGCCTTCATAACTCCAGAAGGTCTTTAGAACTGGACAAAGTCCAGACTTACCCTCTCCAACCTCCTCCATCCCCTCCCCTCACATGCGCTATGGAGTTCTTTCTCCCCATGGCAAAAAATGGACCTCTCGGCTCCATCTAGCTCCCATATTGTCACTCCTCTGATACATCATTTAAGATGCCAAAATTGTTCCTATGGGCTGTGAGACAGAGATGGGTATCTTGAAAGCACTCAAATTTTGCTTCTGTTGGCAACATCTGAAGTCAAGCTTAGATTTTGTTACTAAATTACAATGAAAGGACTATATTAGTGACTAGAATCATGAGGGATTAATCTGCATAACATGAAACAGTACCACAGATATCTGTGACACTGATCAACAAGGGGATAACAGATGCTGTTTTAAGAAAAGACATTTACCGTGTCCAGTTTTTTGATCATTTCTTCCTCAGTCGTATCTTCCCCTGGAAGTAAGCGCGTTCTGTTCTCACCCTCAGGGTTTATAAACTTTTTCTCCAGGTCTTTTATTCTGTCTGTACACTGTGAAAACTATTAAACAAGAAAGAAACATTAACTTTGCTCAGTAAATCTTAAAGTCACATAGCCCAGGGTCTTTAGGGTTCTTCCAGGCAAAGTTGGAAGGAAATTCTTAACAACCCTTCAGCTGGGACTTGGGATGAGACAGTATTTCTTCTCACTCATTGTACCATGAGGAAGATGCCTGTTAATTGACTCTTATTAATACAAAGCAAGGTGGTGACTTCTGGGGCATCAAAAAAAAAAAAAAGACTTTATAACCAGTCCTTTTATTACTTCCCATTTGTGTTATATTCATGAGATGCTGTGTAGCTGCAGAGCTCTGACTGTACACCCTTGATACAGGGGCATACTGTTTATTGCATACTGTTACAGGGGCCAAGGTAGACAGCACACAGGGTACACAACACACTAGACTCCAGTGTAAATCCCTTTGCTGGCAATAGGCTTAATGGCTTACCAGAGAAGAGTGAAGTTCTTATTACTAGGTGAACACAGTGTACAGTCTGTGAGGAATAGCCAGAACTATTTGTATTTTTTTGGTAAACACCCATTATGTTGTTTCTTGTATCAACTATATTTGTTGACCCTGAGACTTTGGAGGTAGATGATGAAATACAGAAACTCCCAAGTAGGAGTGGCAGCTAAACCTAGCTGTTTTATAGGAAGAGATGTTGAACACAGTGAAAACCAAGGTAAAACCATCACTTTTAGCTTTTCTACTGAAAATCTGTATAATCTCAGGCAAATCATTTATCTTCTCTACTCTAAACCTTAGTTTCCTCAACTGTCAAATGGGAAAATAAATCCAAAACTCATGGGATTGATCCATTAAAAGAGATAATACATTTAGAATACTTGACAACATGTCCAAGAGTAATATAGTTAGAATTTAAAATTTTAAATTCTTGTCCTCCCAACAAAAAAGAATTTCAAATGAATATTTTTTTCTTTCTCTCTCCACACTTCCTAATTGCCCTTAATATGGAGTTAAAGTATCCTTGTGTGTGTAATCAAGCATTTGTTGTATTTGTTATTAATAATATTTAATGTCTCCATGGTTAATTAGGGAATTAAATAGAAAAAAATATATAGTACTTGCTTATCAAAGTGGTACCTTGATTGATCTTATTTTCCCATGGGCTTGAAGAAAAACTGTTTCCTTTTTCTATATAAAATGGTGTTCTTATGTCCTAAAATAATTCACATGACTTCTGAGAACCCTAAAAAGAGGCTATCATTACAAGTAAAATACTGCAGGAAAATGTGACTCATGGTAATCCTTGAATTAGACTGTTGGACAATTAAAAACTGTTTAAGGAACCAAAAAATTCAAACCTTAAGAGAATTCTGAAAATGATACAAAAAAGAGGAAGATTGGAGAGAAAAAAAAGACCACAAAACACTGTCACTATAACAACTAACAGGATATGACAGGGATCTGGCACTACATGGCAGGGGCTTGCTTGAAGTTCAAAATTTCACATCATATCCTTCAAAGGGCCCAAGTGATCAGTACTGAGGATACAATTAAATGCAGTCTGAAGACTAATAGGAAACTTTCTATTCAACTGTTCTTTAGCTTAGAACTAACTAAGATTGCCCCTGGGAGACAGTCTGGAATGGTGAGGCTGTGGAAGGGAGATGGTGGCGGATGAAGGATGGAAAGACAAGCCTGTGAAATGGAGCTAGGCTGGGGTGCTGCATGGGTCAGTACACCTGGGGGACTGTTCCCAGTGGTGGGGTGGTCCTAAGAACTCTACTTGTCTGATACTTAATTTGAATTCCTTTGCATTTCTTTAACATATCCTCTCACACTGGTGTCCCAGTTCTTCAGTAAAGTCAGTTTACAGACACAGACCTCACAGGAATGGCCTTGTGTCAGTGCAGGCGGAAAGAGGAGTGTGACACAGAAGTGGACCAGACACCGTGTTTGCGATCTGAGGAGGCGATCCCCCAAATGAACCACTAATTGGAAGCAGGAGTCAGTTTGTGGGAGACCTGGGGGGGCCTGGGGGCTGTTCCAGCCAATCTGTCTGACTCAGGGCTGCACTTACTGAAGAAGTGAATGGGAGGACATATAGCTAAAGAAACGCTGGAATCAAAACCTTAGCATATTTGTGCAAAATGAAAGATCGTTTTGTCTATATAGCATATTACACAAATGCCATGAAATAGTAGATGCATCATCCAGTTTCATAAAGTCCTATAAATTTCCATGACATGATTTAAAAAAAAAAATGAGCCAGAATTGTGTCTATAGCATGAGCTAATGAAAATCATTTGCCTGTATACCTAGAAAAAGACCAGAAGGATCTCATCTAAATTTTTCATAAGTTTAATAGTAATTATATCTTAGGGATGTAATTTTTTCTTTAACTTTTTAACATGTTTTACAAAAGTTCGTAAGTGGAACTTGTCTTAATTTTATAATCAAAAAATCTGAAAGCAAACGTGACTTTTCAGAAAACATAGATTAAAATGTGTTCCTGCTACATTGAATCAATGGAAAAAATTTAGCCTCAAATCTTTTAGTTTTTTTTTTCTTCTATTTTCACTAAGAAAAAAAGTATAATTATTACATAAGAAGAAAATAGCTTTATATTAATGGTTTTATTTATTGGCTATTTTGTGTTTAAATGCTATGACTTTAGTCCACTTTTAAAAAAAACCACATCCAAGGCTAAGTTATTAAATTACAGGGAAATTACAGGTGTTAACAAGGAGTCTATATATGATTATCAATGTATAAGAAACAAAAATCTTGGCTCTAGGGAACAAGAGTATCAAAAGTAAGAGAGCTAGATGGTCTGCAAGATCTTCCAGCAGGCATCAAAAACATAATTATGTGGGTAGCGGTGGAAGCCTGTCATCTTCCCAGGTGGTGCAGTGGTAAAATATCCACCTGCCAATGCAGAAGATGTGGAGTTCAGTCTCTGGGTCAGGAAGATCCCCTGGAGAAGGAAATGGCAACCCACTCCAGTATTCTTACCTGGGAAATCCCATGGACAGAGGAGCCTGATGGGCTACTGTCCATGGTGTCAGCTACAGTCTAACATGACTGAGCACACACAGCAAAAGCCTAGATTACTAAAGTTTTGAGCTCTGAAGAAGCTGAGCTACAGTTGAGATTTGTGAGGGTCTAAGTTCCAAGAAAGGCAGAAAGTGATTCACAAGGGATTGAAAGACAGTCTATAGTTCAGATGTCTGAAGCACAGATTGTACCCTGGAGCAGCGTTCAAGGGCATTTCTAAAGAAGACATTTAACTCATGAGTTCTCCTAGGTACCAGGATGACATACAAACAAAGGAGGGAAAAAAGAAAAAAAGGCAAATGGTCCCAGGAATTGTGTCATGAATGCATTTCCCACCTGAATCTGGAGCAATGCTAAGTCAGCATCCAAAGCACTCTTGACTGGCAGTAATTTCTGGGTCACGTGAATCTGTCTTTGCTTCTCAGCAATCTTGAGTTTCAGTAATCGGATCTTTTCCTCCAGGACATGTAGTTCAATTTCTCCATTTAGCTTCATCTTCTCTTGGATATTTATTTTTTCATAAAAAATGCACACTTCCTCTTCCCGCTCTATCAGCTGAACACCACTATGGTCAAATTAAAAGGCAGAGGCTGAGAGGATTTTGAGGCCACTGTTTTACTAGTCATTGTGGTTCCCTCTGGATTTGGGTGCAAAATAACATATCAACATTGCATAATTCCAGAAGACAATAGATACTCACTGTTGGCTTTCTAGTTAAACTCTACATTTTGAATTTTTCTGGGCGTGAGACAGAGGGGGTTGTTTAGCATCTGGACTCTGAGCTAACTATGTTGTTGGCTGGCCGTAGTATATCTGCAAGTCCCAAAGGTTCTCCCGGAGTGGGAAACAATGTCACTCTTCACGCATGAACAATGTGATCCCAGAGTCTGATTTTCTGCAGACCCTTTTCATGGGCCAGACTTGCCAGCCAAGATCTGGCCAGAAGTACCCAGGCAGGCAGCCAGGGAATGTGTTTCTTGCAGCTATTCTGCTCTCTCTAACTTGCCAGACCCTTAGACTCTTTCACAGTTAAATATTTCTGATGCACATTTCCCTATAAGCAAAATCCTGTCTTTTGAAATCATGCCAGGGGAAAGACCCTTCCTGAGGAGACTATGGGAAAAAAACAAAGTAAGAATTTTCTAATTCCAGCTTCACAGAACTGACCAGGGTCTGGGAGCACACTGCCTACATGCTTTGATTTGTGCCAGGAGCCACATAAGAGGACTTTCTTTTCCCAGAGAGAACACCTGCCAGCCCTTTGAAAAAGTTGTGTTCGTCAGGACCCTGAAGTTCTCCCCTGATACTTTCCGCATCTATTATCCCAGAGTTATCCCATCTATTATCCCAAAGCAATCTTTAATTGCTTTTTCTTTCTTTCTCTCGCCTCCCTCAAGATATGTGTGCACAGGGTTATATTTGGTTAATCTTAGCTCTGGTTTTTGTCTCACTTGCTGTTCACTGGGTCATCTCCTGAGCTTCTTTGATCTCTTGACATCAGAAGCCAGGTGCGATGCTTTATCACCTCTTTTACTTTCAGGGCCCAGCACTTACACAGACCACCACACAATCAAGGTTTGATGAAAAAAATTACATAATGCCTGACATAATTACTACAGGGTTCTGTAGTCTCAAATGCCAGATTTCTTAGAGCACAAGAAACGGGAAAACTGTTAAGTAGTAATTGATTAATATTATTATAGCTAGGAGAAATAATGCTTCAAGAGTAATACCTCTTGAAGGTGATACTTACTTGCTGAGAAAATCTACTGAGTGAATCATTTAATAAATCTGTCCCCAAAGTGAATACAGGATCCAAAGACTTCTTATTTATATCAGTTATTCTGAAATAATTTGATAGTATCCTAAATGGTAGCCTGAGAAAGGACTGTGATCTTTAAGCAAGCAGCTTCCCAAACCCTACTCTTGCCTGTCTCTCTTATGAGGACAAAGTGTCTTATTTTCAAGGAAAGAATACAGCCCCCTCCCCGCCCTGCAGAGGCTAATGACATCTAAGTGTCAAATGTCCCTCACTGTTCACTGTCAAGTCTAGACAGAAAAATGGGCAACGGTTCTAAATCAGATCTCTGGTTTCTTTACTCTCGCATCAGGTTCCTGGTTTTCACCTTTCATTTCGACGCTGAACAGCTCTTTCATACTTCTTCCGGAGCTGTACCATCTCCTCTTCAATCATTGTGATTGTGTTGGCAAGTCTGTCGATGTTATTTAACTGGGCTTCTTTTTTCTCTTTCATTTCTTGAAGTTTTGCTACAATTTTGCACACATCGTTTTGCATGCTTTCTCTGATGGTAATGTTGTTGGCGTGCTTCAGCATAGAATTTTGTAGCTTTCTTTAAAAATAATGGGAAAAAGGGTACAATTATAACTTCCTTTAGTTTCTTTAAAAACAATGAAGACTTCAGAAACAAACTATCAAAGTAGCTCTTGCCTTAGTATGTTCCTTGAAATGACAATAGTAATAGTAATGATGATATTCATCATGTCATACTCTTTAGGAATTTCTGTAATTTTCCAGGTCTCCAACTTCCTCTAATCTGGATTAGGACATCTTTCCCTTGTGCCCCAAGAATCTGCTTCTCCCCTTTATCAAAGCAAGAGACTATAGTGATTCATTTACTGCTTTGTTGTCCCCAGGGAACTCTGCTGTCTTGAGGGTGAAGGTGGTTCTATCTGACAATGTCCACTGGACCTAACGTAGTGCTTGACTTAATATGGCATCAGAATCAATGCCAAATGAATGCATGGCCTCTGTAAATGACATTTGCTTTCATGTAGGACGAGAACCTGATTAGGATGTTAGTTTTGTCTTTTCATACCAGTCTCCTCCCAGCTCTACCCCCATCTCCCTTCCACTACCCCGGACACAAGAGCCTATTTTGTAATATCTTTAGAAAAGAAAACCAGGCAATAGTGGCCACTAGAAAAAGTTCAGGTTGTATAGATTCTATGGATCAGGGACTAAATACAGGTGGGAGAGTTCACCAGATCTTGTCACATGGTAAATGATAAAGTTAAAAAAACAACCATTGGATTAATTCATTTAATAACAAAAAGTCCTATATAAAGGACTATTTCTATGGATTAAAAAAAGTGGGCCCAGAGAGGTAGGATTGCTTGCCCAAGGTCACACAACTAGTAAGTGGCAGGACTGGGATTTGAGTCTAGAAAAGTCACCTCTCTTAACACCTCTGCTATACTGCCTCCCACAAGCACATTAGATGCTTTAGGACTACAATCTTGGGATGCTGGTTAGTTAACATTTGATTGTCTTCTAACTTTAAATGCAGATTGTCAAATTTGTGCTTTTATTTCTAGATGAATAAGTGAAAGTAAAATGAGAAATAGTTACAGATTTAGTTTTCCCCTAACTTAAAAAAAATACAGCTCCCAAGTAGAAGCATAAGGAATCACATTCAAATGCTTAGCTTGTCAGCTCTAAAGCAAGGTATGTGAGCAAGGGCTTTTCTAGCTATGTAGAAGACTTGTTTTCTACTTCATCATCCCCAGGGTATTTTATCATTCAGTGACTCAGAAGAGAAACTTTTGAAAGGACAGTAGTTACTGTAAGACTTACCTTTCTTGAGTAACTGCACTATTTCTTAAAATCTCCAGTTCATTTAATGACATTTTATGCCTTTCTTTTATTTCATTGACTTTCTGGTGAGCTTTGTGAAGTAAGTTAATAAATTTGTTTCTTTCATTTCGAATAGTGTCATACAGTTTAGCAAACTCTCTGAGTCTGTGAAAACACAGAATTTTTTAAACTTGTGAAATAAATATCTGTTTCCCTCTCTAAACTAACTAGATAAGTCCTCAAGTAATTCTTTTACCTCCGATGAATTTCACGTTTTTTCTTCCTGTGTATCCGGATTTCAAGATCCTTTGCTTTGATCTCCCTAACAATGTTGGTATATTTTTGCTGAAATATAAAAGTTAATTGTGAAATTTTTAAAAAGTCCACCACCCACAGCGTGTGGATATTCCCAGCCTCACCCCATCTCATAAGTATCCAATAAAGACCATTCTATCTTCATCAGCTGGGTTGTGCAGATCACAGGGAAGAGGCAAGGGCGGGGGCTGAAAATTACCTGGCCAGCTGAGCTGAATTGCATTGACTAGGACAAAGGGTTCATTAAAGGACAGAAAGATCCAGAGAGGAGGAAAAAAAAGGAGCCTGACCAGGTTGGTTTGAGGAAAAGTTCAGGGAACTTTTCAAGAGCCAAAGAATGATTACGGAAAGCACGATTGGGTTGGGTGAGTGAGGAATTTGTGAACAATAGTTGAGGGAGGGGGTTTGGAATCAGGTGTTTTTTTTCCCTTTAATTAGAGGATAACTGCTTTACAATATTGTGTTAGTTTCTGCCATACGTCAACATGAATCAGCCATAGGTATACATATGTCCCCTCTCTCTTGAACATCCCTCCCACCTCACCTCCCACCCATCCCACCCCTCTAGGTTGTCACAGAACGGTTGTGAGTTGAAGCCTCAATGATTTTTGGTGAGAGACTGAAGTCATAATTTCATTTTTATTTATTTATTTTTGGCTGCGGTGGGTCTTAGTTGCGGCAGTCAGGATCTCTGTTGCAGCGCCAAGGTTTCTCTCTAGTTGCCTGCAGGGGCTCCAGAATGCGGAGGCTCAGTTCTTGGGGCGCAAGGGCTCTAGGGTGCAGGCTCAGTGATGCACCAGCTTAGTTCCCTCCCACCCCCACCCCCCGCACGCGGAATCTTCCTGAACCAGAGCTCAAACCTGCGTCCCCTGTCTTGGAAGGTGGATTCTTAACCACTGGACCACCAGGGAAGTCCCTGAAACCAGGATTTTAAAGCACCTTTCCATCTTTGAAAGATGGTAACGATAACCCTATATGCGAGACAGAATAAGAGACACAGATGCATAGAACAGTCTTATGGACTCTGAGGGAGAAGGTGAGGGTGGGATGTTCTGGGAGAATAGCATTGAAACATGTATATTATCATATGTGAAACAACGCCATTCCAGGTTCGATGCATGAGACAGATGCTCGGGGCTGGGGCAGTGGGATGACCCAGAGGGATGGGATGGGGAGGGAGGTGGGAGGGGGGTTCAGGATGGGGATCACATGTAAACCCATGGCTGATTCGTGTCAATGTATGGCAAAAACCACTACTATATTGTAAAGTAATTAGCCCCCAACTAAAATAAATAAATTTATTAAAAAAAAAATAAAGCATCTTTCCATTATTTTGTACGGTGGGTGTTTTTTCCTACAGAATGAAGTGCTATGCTGAGACCAGCCCCATAAGGAGGTAAGAAACAGATTCCACACAAATATTTTAAAAGACAGCAGTTATTGTTTCCAAAGTCCTCAAGATATACCAAGTGCTAAATGAACTAGTTACATCTTCAAATCTAAGGATGTTTTGTCTCTCATCAAGGATGAGAAATGCATTCAAAGAAGTACAGAATTTTGCTAGTAGAAACCAGTTTTTGCTGGCCTCAAGGACTGTGAGAGTAATTTCCATATGGCGTGAGCGATGTAAAAAAGAACTAGGCATTTAAGTAACTGTGTCTATGAAGAATTAAAGAGATGTAAAATGTAGTCATCACCCCCACTTGGAGGTGATAGCAACGGTGACTTTCTTTGCCCCTTCGCCTTGTATCTTAGGGATGTAGGTGAGAGGTGAAAATAAACGATGAGGTTGCTCCTTGTGGAAAGTCTCGTGTGTTACCTCTGTTTGACAGAGTAACCCCCAATGCTCAGAATACTTCGGGGAAACAATATTTTTCCTTTATTGATTTCCATATTTCAAGAGAAAGAATTGATCTCCTTTGAGAGCAATTAGAGAGCTAAATTAGCCAATTTAGTCATGAGATTTGGCAGACAAATTAGTCACACATGGGCAACACACGTATCAGGTTTTGTCTAGTTCATGAAACAGATCCATGTACCTTGTAACGAGTATCCTGCTCCTCACTTTGCTCCTCTTCCTCCTCCCCTCGGCCTCGCTGTTCCCTCAGGCCGCCTTCTTTTCCCCATTCCTCCCTGGCCACTGTCTTTCCTTTCTTAACTTAACCCCCCCCGGACTCTACTGGGCTTTGCCTGAGCTTCTGGGACAAGGATCCAAACTGTTCAACAGGGATTAAGTGACCTTCACTGCCGGACCTCTCCTCTTGGGTCTCACTATTTGGCACACTTTCCCCATCTCCCCATGCCCCAGCCATGCTAAACTTTTAGTTTCTCTCTCTCAAATATTCTGGGGTGGTGGGGGATGTGGCAATAAACAGCTAAAGGGCAGTTTGAATAGTTGGCTGTGGGTTGTGTGATGCAGATCTTTACCTTAGTTTTCTCTCCTCTGTATTTACCCTCATGGCTCACTAATGCTTTGTTGTGCATTCTTTCCGAAAAATAAGAAACACTACCCTGTGTGAATGGTTGCTCAGAATTAAACAAAAGCTGCACTCAGAAACAGCCAGCATCTGGGTCACATGGTAAATTTAGGTATTCTACTTTAGTAACATGTCATATCATTTTTAAGGAGAGTTATATACTTATTTATTTTTAGTTTTGGGGGTGGTGGGTCTTCGTTGCTGTGTGTGGACTTTCTCTAGTTGCAGTGGGTGGGAGCTACTCTTTCTGGGGGTGCTCAGGCTCCTTATTGTGGTGGCTTCTCTTGTTGTGGAACACCAGCTCTAAGTGTGCAGTCCTCAGTGGTTGCAGCACTCGGGGTTCGTTGCCCTGGGGCATGTGGGATCTTCCTGGACCAGGGATGGAACCCATGTCTCCTGCATTGGCAGGTGGATTCTTTACCACTAGACCACCAGAGAAACTCCGTAATTTTTAAAAGAGGGTCTCTGGACACAATCCCTATGTGGAATAAATGATTGTAATGTTAGGATTTTAGTTATGATAGAAACATTGTTTTGCTATTGTTTCATTGTTGATTTTGTTTGGGGATGTTGCACTGGGTCAGCTCTGGTACTTGGTCAGGAGCCCAGGAAAGGCATAGGGTGAAACAGTTACTAAAGGTAACTGTCCTCACATTGGTGTAAATGATGCTGACTCGATGAACTTGGGAAGGAGAGTGGTCTGATGCTGCGGCTCCTGAGTTGTTCTGGGTAAATCATGATGGACTGTGGGATGGTGGTGAATCACAGACACCTGTGGCTTTGGGCCTGTCAGCCGTTTCCCCTGGAGGTACCCACCTTATTCTTACTGAAATTGTCATCTGTTCAAATCCTCTGCTCATTGTCATTGATCTAATTCTTTTCCCCTCTAGATTGTTGACTGTTGCCAGCTGAATCCTGGGACTGTGTTTCAATGCATGATTGAGTTTTGTTTAGGGAAGCTGTGTAGTCACTGAACTTGAAGGGGACTTAAAGTCATAGTTTTCTAATGAACATTGTATTAACATGAGGCTACCCTGGACTGTTGGGGTAATTAATGAATGGTTACAAAAATGCAGTTACCTGAGCTTTCAGGAAATCCTTGGATTTTTGCTCCTTCTCATCAATTTTGATTTGAGTCATACGGACAAGGTTGAATACCAGTTCTTGAATGTTTTCTTGCTCCTTTAAAAGCTTGTTTTCCTCAGCAAGTTGCTGTTCTACTAACTTCGACTCAGCTTCTGATAGGATTTTCTTTTGGAAAAACACAAATATTATAAAGTATTTATTTGAAGGAACACACTAAAGCCAGTATCTCAGACTACTTTTTAAATCTTCTATGTAGAGTTTATTTTATTAAAACACAAAAAGTAACTCTGCTGCCTTAGCACCAAGTATTTATCTTATAAAAAGAATGTGCAAACATGATAGCATAGAACTTTTTCTTATTCAGACTGTATTTTCAAGTAAATTTTTGAAGAGAAATGAAGCATGTATTACTTTGACAATGGTTTTGAATAAACAAAATTTGAAATTGGATGTTGGTGAAATAATGCATTTATTATTTATTTTGAATCAGTAGGCTTTTTACTTTAAACTCTCATGAATTTGTATAATTTTTTTGCCAGCTCAAACATATTTTTTCCCTCCTCCAAAATTTTAATGTGGGTTTAAGTGGACTTTAAGATAAAGAAACAGACTCATATTAGGTAACATCATACTCTCTTTGACTCTTCTATTAACGAGGTTTCATGGAACACAGTTAAAAACACAGCTTTACATTAGTCATTCTTAGAAACTTGAGTGAAAGTTGACATTAACCTGCTGGGTTAAATTCCTCTTAGCTACTTCAACTTCCTTGTGGAGTTCTCGCCTTCTCTCAGATAATGTAGAATCATCTTTAGGAATAGCTTCAATCTGGAAATCAGAATTTAAAACAGGTATTTATACAAGAAAGAAATTTTCAGTGTCCTGTAGTCAACCCCATCATGAACCTTTTGAAAATGGTGGGCAAATTATGATTCTTACTCTTACAGGAAACTGCTTATGCTGAATATTCTTTGTAAAGTCATGGTAAATTGAAATATGAAGATTTGCAAGACATTTGTAATTCACCAGCTGCAACTATTCTACTTCTTATTTATTTGGAAATAAAAACCTTACTACTAATAGTTGATAACATTTATAGAGCATGAGTGTGTGTTAAGCAAAGTTCTAAGTGCTTATGTGTATAGTCTTATTTAATTCTCATAATAACCCCATTGTTGCTGCTGCTGCTAATTCGCTTTAGTCATGTCCGACTCTGTGCGACCCCATAGACAGAAGCCCACCAGTAATATTTTCTCCAATTGTACAGATGAGGAGAATGAGGAACAAAGACATTTAAGCACCTTGCCATGGTGGTATATGTGTAAACCCAGGCAGTTAGACTCAGAGCCCATGGTCTTAACACTGTATTTTACTACCTCTTTAACTAATGACTCAGCACTTTGGAAACATGTATTCAAATGATATTTTTTATATCAATACTTACCTGAATTCACTTATGAAATACTGTAAAGAAAAATAGGAATTATTAAGGACAGAATAGTTGTCTACTCTGTACAAGTTTGAGTACCTAGAAAGTTGTTATACAAAAGAAAACTCTCTTTTTTGTTGATACTTGAGATTCCACCATTACATTTCTATTGTATTAGCTTTTGCTTTTGTCCTCTGTCAAAGTACTTTGAAAAGAGAACATCTTATTATAAGATGTTGTTCCCTTATTAGCAATGAACTTATCAGATTCTTTATGATGGAGCAGAGAGCAGAGAAAAAGAGGACAGGTGGCAGCTGATGGGGAAGGTGTACCATCCAAGGATACAAGAAGGGTTACATTGGGGTGCTGACTGCATACTTGACTCAGAGAAGATTTAGAATTTGATCTTCACATCAAAAGCTCAGGACTCCAATCTGATGTGGTTTATTTCCTACTGTGACAGCACACACTTCTAGGCACCAAAGTTGAATATGGGCTAAAATTTGTCCCAAGAAGAGAAGATCACACTCTTAGTGATTTAAAGGTCACTAAACAGGATCCTTCTGAAGTTCACACTGATCTTTTAAAGTAGCTGAAATGTGTCTTTGGATGCTCCACACCCACGAACCTGTGCATCTTCAGTAGCATCTTTTTTGCCCACAGAGGCCCAATGACATCCTGCTTTCCATGGCCTCTCCTACTGCAGAGAGCTAGCTGCTGAGAAGCACATACTGGACTTAGGAAAATGAGACATGGTATTGTGAAATCCATATAACAATATATAGAATTTGTGATTTGGATGAGCAGATAATTGCTACAGCAGGTCAGAAAATGGAGAGCTCCACATAGACTGTAATAATCAAGGAAGGTTTCAAGGAAGAGTTGAGAAGCCAGCGAGGAAGACTTTGATTTTTCCTTCTGGAAAGTAGAGTTAATTCTTCCTGGACAGATTGGAGTCCAGCAAGTATCTTGGTCCCTGACTATTTCTCTGCCACTGATGCCCAGGAGCAGGCTGCTCCAAATATTACTCCCAAGTGTAGGCAGATCTGTACATGTACATTGACAGGGACTAGAGAAGCTTATACAGTTTCTACAGAAGATATGATAAGAGCAAACTCATCAACTTCTCTGTCAACTAAAGGCTCCTGACAAATTTTCCTGGATTCAGGTCTCAGGCATTTTAAGTTTTTTCCAACGTTTTAAATTACAAACAATGCTACAGTGAATGATACTAATTTTTGAACTCTACATAACTGCTTTTTGACATTTTCTCAATTCTCCACAAACCCACCCCTCTAGTTTCAGGAGGGAATTAAGTGTGGTTTGTTTGTGAAAGAGGTAACAAGGTGAGGCATTGGTAGCAGAGCTTCCTGGCTGCCTAGCCAATATCTATCCTCCACTTTGACCTTACTAACAGAACCCCAGTTTTGTTCAGAGCTGCAGCGTATCCAAAAATCTTCAAACTCCTTCAAAGTTGGGGGTGATGATAAGAGCCAGGGCGGGCCAATAAAATGTAAGTGGAGGGGCTCCTGGAAAAGTGACTGTTTTAGAAAGACAGTGTCAGCCAAGTCAGCTGCCATATGCATTTTGCTCTCTGATCTTCCTCACTTCTGTATGATTTTATGCCCAAAGGCTTAATGGCCATTTTTATAACCTTGGAGAAAAAACATACATGTTAAAGATGACAGACAAGAAAGCTCAGAAGCTCTGGACTTTTCATTACGTGAAACTGCTTGGTGTGTGCCTATCTTTGGATTTTTTTATTATTTGAATGAAGCAACCCCCTATTTACTTAAGCCACTGTAATTGAGTTTCTATTACTTCTTGAAGCCAAATTGAAAACCTGATTGATACATCTTTTCCAAAGGAAATCTTCCTAAGGTAATCTGGGGAATAGGCTGGAGTTAGGCTGAAGTTTCCACTAATGGAGAAGGGAAAAACTGATCAAGTACCAGGGTTCTAATATTAAGTTTTAATACCGAGGTAAAGTGATTGGCCACTCTTTTCGAGCCCCCAAGCTGTATATATAGCATGTTTTGTTTTAGTTGTTTATTTGATTTTTATAGAGTAGCATTTGATATATTTTTTAAAACTGTGTGTTTATTGTAACAAAAAGTGAAAAAAGTAGATAAAGTAAGAAATTAAACATCTTCGCTCCCCACTTCCACATGCAGATGCTACTCATCAGGAGGCAGCATTAATACTTTGGTGTCTGTTTTTCCTGACATTCTTAATACATGAACAAACATTTACTTTCATAAAATTAAGAAATTAGGTATATTCTGTTGTTGTAATCATCCCAATTACTTTGTATCAGTGAACTTCAGTTTCTTTAAGGCTCTGTTGTTTTTCTAAAATATTTCAAATTTTCATGAGGTCTGTGGAATTCTGGGAGAGTCTCTACAGTCAAAGGCCTAAGAGAATCAAACAGTTGTCCCTAAGGGGAAACAAATTTTGAAGAATAGTCTGAGCCCTTCATGCTTATCGTTTATCTTTTTTGTTTTTGGAATGCTTGCAAGTCTGAAATGTTCATTCAGGCTGGGAGTGACTGACCTGACCCGCTCCTATTTTCAAGTACTGACAGTCAGCGTAGGACCAAGACTGGGCTAATTATAAGCCATAAGTTCAAAGAGCAAGTTAGTCTCTCCCTGAAACTGAACTAGAACAAAAGCATAGACTTTTCTTGAAATCAGTGAAGGAAAAGGGGGGACTTTTATGTTCATTTCTGTTCTATGCTATATGAGTGTTATTTTATGGACTTAATAGCTAGAAATAGTCCAATATAAACAGCATTTCTTTACTAAAATATGAACAACTTGTGAGCATTCTACCACAATTTCTTCTTTGGTCAGGAGAAATCCCTTATATATTTGTGTCAAGTGAGATAAGTCTATAGTGGCAAACCTCATCATCAGAAACAGCATGCAGTTAGCTTTATAGAACTCTCACTCTTAAATATAACTTGATAGCTAAGGATTACCAGATAGATGAGAAAGATTTTTAGTAAGAAAGAGAAAAAATAAACAAGAACACAAAAAACACAAAAAAACAGAAAATGTAATTTGCAGAGAGAAGAAAAAAATAAAAAGCTATTATTAATACCTTTGGTGAGATTAAAAAAGATATGAAGTGTGCATAAAGGTACAATAAAAAATAAGCATTAGGAGAAAAAGAGCTCATGTAAATTTAAAATATAACAGAATGGGAGAAAAAGTGGAGGAAAGTTCCCTTGTAGCAAGTCAGAAAAACAAAACAATGGAAAATAGAAAAAAAAAAGACAAGAAAATTAAAAGGATTCTTTGAGAAGGTCTAACATCTGGATAATAAAAGTCCTAGAAAGAGAATAGTAAACTAAAAGTGGGCAAACTTGGAGAATTATTTAAGATGGTGTTTCAGAGATGAAAAACATAAGTCTCTTTATGCAAAGAACCCACTCTGTGTCCAGTATGATGGCTAAAAATAGAAGCCTCACAAGTGGGAACTTCATTGTGAAAATTTTAAATTTCGGGGGGCAATAAAAAATCCTACAAGTTTTCAGCATGGAAAAAAAGAAAACCTGGTTTCAAACAAAGAATCAAGCATGAGAATGGCACCAAGTGTCTTAGTAGTGCAATAAAAGACATTTGATCTGTACCTTCATTATGAGGAAAAGTAATTTCCAATTAAAATGTTATATCCAGTAAAATTATTAATGATCTGTTAAGCTAAAGTGAGGATAAAATATTTTCTGATATGCAGGATGTCCTGACAATGCGTTTTCTGACACACCGGTCTTAAAAGATTACTTTCCATTCACCTTTTCTCAGGGAAAGGTGGACAATATCCCCTTCCCACAAAAAGAGCATAAGTCAAAAGAGAAATAGAAGAGACTCATGGAATATGGGATCCAACATAGGAGAGAGATAAGGGAGTCACCAAGATGGTGGAGTAAGGCTCCTAAGCTGGGGAGTGTACATGTAGAAAAGTGAGACCCAATTTGCAACATATCAGAAAGCTGAGAAGAGAAAAGCAGCTTCTGATATCTGGCAGTTGACCTGGCACTCACAGCTGGGCCTTGGTGTTCTGTTGAACACAATTTTACAGAAAATCACCATCAGACAAGGCCATTCTATGATCATAAACAAAAACAAAACCACTTTGTATTTGTCTTTGGTCACAGATACAAACAAGAACATTGTCCAAGCCACAAAATATCATGTATTCCCATCTCCTGGTCTTCCTTGCCTATTACAGCTTTAGCCTCAATCTAGTCTTTTCTCTTTCTGTCATAAAATTTATTAAGATACTCAATCATAGGATTACCCTCACTTTCTGACAATATTCAAATCTAAGGCAAAGTCTTGTTTTCTTTAACCATCCCCCAAAACATATAACACTAGCCCCAAACCTATATGTCCTTTCTAATAGGCTATACTGAGATACCCTACTATTCTGCCTGGTGTGTATTTTCCCTTGCTGCAATGAGTAGTAAACTCAACTCATTCAACCATAGATGTGTTCCTACTGGTCTTTGGCTAGAGATTACTGCAAAGTCTCAAGTGATTTCAATGAGAAGATTAAATGAATCGACTACCAAATGTGTTTTAACATGCTGAGAGGAAATTTACACACTTAAGAGGACAGTTTGGGGTTGACCTAACGATAAGTACACAGAACACTACAAATAAAAACACAATGTATATAAATATTGGAGAACACAATTTTGTAAGTAATTATCTAATGTGACTCAGGTGTGAATAACATTTATTCATAGTAATGCAAATATGAAACTTAAAAATTGTTAAAATTATAAAATAAAGCTATTTAGTATATGGAGGGACAAGAAATAGGTATGTTCAATGGACAGGGTATAAAATAAGCTTAATTCTCATCTTTTATAGTGAGAAGTAAAAATAGTCAGGTCTAAAACTGAAAAATGAAGGAGTAGCATTATTCACATATTACTTAAATTTTGAAGATGGATCACAAGAATCAGCTAAAGGAAGAGGACTTAATTAAGAATAGGAAATATATGGTGTGTGTGCTGTCGTCTACTTTCTATACCTGAGGCAGACATCACTAATCAACTACAGAGCTGATAAGCCAGTGCTGAGTTTTGGAATCCTTTGCAAAATGTTCACTACAGGGGGCTACCACCAGCTGAAGAGAATTGGCACTTGCCTTCCTTGGACCATATGATCTTTACAGTTCCTCTCAGTTCTTTCATTCCTATGATTATATAAAATAAAGAACATTGAATGTCTTGAGCAGGTGACACATGAAAGTATCGTTTAAATTTTTTTTAATTATATTTTTTCATTTAAGAATATTAAATTAGTAGCAAAATGGAGAGTAGATTGAACCTGGAAAAAATAGAACAAAGGGAGAATAGCTGGTGGCAGTGGCAGTTATTCAGATAATGCAGAGTGGATACTGAAAGGCTTTCCTGAGGGTTATCAGTATGGCCTGAATGTGTCATCCTCGCCATTGGAATGAAATAGCCATATTCAAAGTCTTATTCTGATTATAAAATTTTCTTTAGCCTTTGAAAAAGTTTATACAGGAAGAAAAGCAACAGTTGTTTCTTGGTACCATCTTCTTGGAACTGCATACTTTCACATCTGTAATCACTTTATTCCTTGCAATAATCCCAGTTCAAAGGTTGAAAATGCCAAACATCAGCAGCTGTTCAGTGAATCTACGATTTAAACCTGACTCTGCCTGACTCAAAACTGATGCTCTCCTCCATATAGTTAAGTTGTCACAATTACCTTGAACACTGGAAGGGAGTCACTAAGAGAAATGCAGAATTACTTCTAAGTCAGAGCAGAGAGAGATGAATCTTCTGGAAAACTACAAATAAAGGAAAAGTGCTGTTGGAAAAAGCAGTCTCCTGCCTGCAGCCTTTCCACCCCCACTTGGCTACAAAAGAATGGGCTTTGGCCCTAGAACTCTTACTTATGAAGAGATAGGGAATCCACACAGCCTGTACTGGGTTTATCACTTTGTGTGGGAATATCTTTCCCTGTTTCAGGCACAATGAGAACTCCTTGGTTCTGCGTAAGCCTGTATGTCAGTGGCCCTCAGGCATATCGCCAGCTTTCAGTATTTCAGACTCCACAAGAAGGATCAAGGTTCATTTCACTGTGCTAAGACAATTGTGAGCATAGGCCAATCACCCTGAGTCGGCCATCAGGAGAGACTGCTGGCCAGTGGGGACCAAAGTTCACTACTGAAGTTGATCTTCCTCTGTCTCTTCTTTGTGTAGGTAGCGTTGTTCCATCCAGTGCTCGACTGTCGTGTTTTCCTTGGTAACTCCAGCACCAAGATGCAATGGGCCCCCTCCCCAAGATAGGTGAGTGGTGCATGGCATTCTGCTTCCTTGGGATTGATGACCTGCGTGGTACACGACTTGACATGTCCATACAGAAAATGACATAGTGACTTGGTTAGAGCATTTTGCTGTTATTGTCACAATCCTGAGCATGTTTTTATTTTGAAAGAAAATAACCTTACAGACATAATATTCCAACCCTTAAAACATGACAGTGATTGTCAAAGCAAAATCCCCAGAGTCACTGAGGGGACTGTGTTAGAATGTAGATATGGGGTTTTATTCCTCTTCCGTACCTCAATGGAAGTCAATATGAGCTATGATTAAAATCAGAAGTGTACTTTAATGTGTAGTTTGATTTCCTGAAAGTGTGATATCTTTAAGAAATTCTCTGTATTTCAATTTGTCATGGTTTTGCCTAACCCTAGCAAAGTCTCTCTCCTTATGGCAGGCTGGTCTTCTTTTTCTTTCTTTAAAGCTCAATGAAAATCATATATATATGTCATGATACTGCATGATCAGCTGTATTTCAACATACAGAAACAAACAGAGCCCATTGTAGTTTAGTAATATAGGTAAAATGGCACTTAAGGCTTTTCTTAATTAAAAGCCAAGAATCTTATTTGCATTTATTTGAAGGAAAAGACTGTAATAAGGACAAAGTATTGGCAAAGTGATGAACCAAACAGAGAGGAAATTCTAATTATAGACTTCAGAATTCAGTTTAAGATGTATATGCATGTCATTTTTTTTAACACTTTTCACATAACTCATTATTTATTTTGGATATATTTCATTTTAAAATAATTTACAGTGTTATGTTAATTTCTGCTATACAGCAAAGGGGTTCAGATATATAGAGAGACATTCCTTTTAAATATTCTTTTCCATTATGGTTTATCACAGAATACTGAATACTGTGCTATGCAGTAGGACTTTATTGTTTATCCATTCTATATATAATAGTTGCATCTGCTAACCCCACATTCCCACTGCATTCCTCCTCCACCTCCGCTGCCTTTTGGCAACCACTGATCTGTCCTCTATGTCTGTGGTCCTGTTTCATAGATAAATTCATTTGTGTCATTATTTTAGATTCCGCATAGAAGTGATATTTGCCTGTATTTTCTCCCAGTCCATTGGTTGTCTTTTCATTTTGTTTATGGTTTCCTTTGCTGTGCAAAAGCTTATATGTCTGATTGGTTTAGTCACTAAGTCATGTCCGACTCTTGCAACCCCATGGACTATAGCCCGCCAGGCTCCTCTGTCCATGGGATTCTCCAGGCAAGAATATTGGAGTGGGTTGCCATTTCCTTCTCTAGTATGTTTGGTTAGGTCCCCCATTTCTACTTTTGCTTTTATTTCTATTGCCTTGGTTAACTGACCTAAAAAAACATTGGTACAATTTATGTCAGAGAATGTTTTGCCTTTGTTTTCTTCTAGAAGTTTTATGGTTTTGCATCTTATATTCAAGTCTTTAAGTCACTTTAGTTTATTTTTGTGTGTGGTATCAGGCAGTGTTCTCTTATAACTTCATGAATTTTTATGAGGTTGTGTTCAACTTCCCCAACACAACTTACTGAAGAGACTGTCTTTTCTCCATTGTATATTCTTGCCTCCTTTGCCCAAGATTAACTGACCGTAGATGTGTGGGTTTATTTCTGGACTCTCTATTCTGTTGCATTGATCTATATGTTTTTGTACCAGTACTATGTTATTTTGATTTCTGTATCTTTGTAATATTGTCTAAAGTCTGGGAGGATTATGCCTCCAGCTTTGTTCCTTCTTGGCAGGCCCACCTTCTTTCTACCTGCTCATGCCTAGAATTGGCAAATGCTTCCCTGGTGGCTCAGAGGTTAAAGTGTCTGCCTGCAATACGGGAGACCCAGGTTCGATCCCTGGGTTGGGAAGATCCCCTGGTGAAGGAAATGGCAACCCACTCCAGTATTCTTGCCTGGATAATCCCATGGAGAGAGGAGCCTGGTAGGCTACAGTCCACGGGGTCGCAGAGAGTCCGACATGACTGATTGACTTCACTTTCACTTTCAGGGAGGAAAAAGGCTACCTGTATCTGTTCATCTAGGAAGTGTTTATACTGTTATAGAATTTACTTCCACAACTCTCATACGTATGTCTTTTAAAAATATGTGATTTTTAGTTTATTAATTTTTTTCTGGTTCTTATGGCAGGAACCATGGTCTACTCCAATACTTTATGTCTTAATTGGAAGTAGAAATGGCAGAGTTACATTTTATATTCTGTTTATGTGCCCTTCTATTTTAGATTTTCTGGTAAAGACAAACTTAATTCTGTTTAGTGTGTGTCAATTTTAGAACCAATATTGCAACTGTTATCAGCGTATAACTGCTTTTGAGATCACTAATAGATATTTCTCTACGTGACAAGCTATCTTACTGCTCCCATTCAACTTATCCTTCTTTCCACTTTTAAGGAGAATGTTTTGTTGAGTCAGCATTAACAACATATTTAATAGACTAACTTCACTTACTACTGGAATCACCATAGTAGATTACTAAAAGCAATGATAGTTTTTCTCTTATTATTGTTTTAAGAAATCTTACTATGGTTATTTGCTTAATAAACGAGGATTGTTTTATTAATAAAAGCAACATTTACTGGTCTTAAGAGCCTTCTATTCACCATATCTAGGTTTCCACCAATTCTTGGAATAAATATTTTAACTGCTCATTACTGTAGATCTCACTGTGAGTGAGGTGGAGTACCAGAAAATCTGTGTTTATCCAAAGTTCCAACTTAACTTTCTAATGTGCAAGGCTTTGGGCTAAGATGTAATAGCTTGCAGTAAGCCAGTAATTTGAGTAAGAATAACCTGAAAATTTGGATTAAAAAATACATTTGAAGGTATAAGAGTTGCGAAGATCTAGTCTTCAAAGGTTCTAACATTATCTAGGATAAAAGAATTTATGCTGGACTCTAATAAGTCAAGGATGAATGATGTAATCTTAAGGGTAGACACTGAAAGACTGAAAAGAGAGTGCAAAATTAATGCATATCAAAAAATGGGGAAAATAGAAAAATTAATCTTTTTGGTTAATTAGAAAGAAGAAAAAACAAGAGAAAAAATGGTACAAAAAATAGATAAGACAGAGAAAAAGCAATAGTAATACAGCAGCCATAAGCCCAAATGTACCTGTGCATGCTCAGTCGTGTCTGACTTTTTGCGACCCCATAGACTGCAGCCCACCAAGCTCCTCTGTCCATGGGATTTTCCCAGCAAGAATACTACAGTGGACTGCCATTTTCTTCTCCAGCAAATGTGCTTTTGGACTAAATACAAGAACTGAAAGGCAGAAATATTCAGACTAGATATTAAAAAGTATATGCTGGTATGAAAGACACACCTGGGTAAGGACACAGAAGGAATGAAAGTAAATGAATAGATGAGGAAATAACCATGAAAAATCTGAAAACAACAATAAAAAAGTAGTGTAATGGTGGATGTAGAAAATGTAAGCTTTTATGGAAAAAAACATTTTTAGAGTTTAAAACTTTTCACAATTATAAAGGAATAAATCTACATGTAGGAATTTTAATAAAACTATTAAAAATAGATGAGAAATATAAATACTGTTGTTTTAATAGTAAAAATAATAAACGTTCTGTTTGTTTTGTGAAAGTGTGCAAAGCACTTTTTACCCCAGTGAGATATAAAAAAGTTCATGAGTGCCATCTGACAGCAAGATCAAGACCTAGTCATTTAGAACATTCATAAGTCTACCGGTTATTTTCACAATTTAATAAAAGTTGGTCTTTCAATCATAATAGGGTAGGTTATTGCCTCAGAAACAAGCCTAACTATCATTACCCCAAAGCATGAACGCTTATTTCTTGCTCTGACAAAGTGTCTGGCCAGTCAAGGTGGTTCTCCAAGACCACAGATGGCTCAGTATTCCTGGATGCATTCATTTACAACATTTCCATATCATCATTGGAAGTCACCACAATGGCCATGGGAGGAGGGAAAGGGGCTAGAGGTTCTCACACTGCTATAGGATGGAAGGAACATGTGTCATTTCTGCCCACAATCCATTGACCAGAACCAGTCATATGACCCTGCTCAATGGCAGAGGGTACAAGGAAGTGTAAACCTTCTATATGCCCAGAAGGAGAGGAGAATTAGGCTTATAGGTTAGAATTGGAAGTGTCTACCATAGCTGGAAACTCCTGTGTACGTTTCTAAGGTCATGAACCTCTATAAGGTCATGGACCTTGACAATCCTGAAGAAAACAGGTATGATTTTTGTACCCCCAGGTGCTTCATCGCAGAGACTGATCTCTTTTTTCACCAAAGGAAGCACTGGCCAAGGCCTGGGCACAGGGATGCAGTCCTTTTTATGATTCACTGCCTTTCAGCTGTGCTCGGTCCATTAGCACAGGAGGTGCCATGTGAAAGAGGAGGGAATCAGAGACAACGGGACCAAAATCCCTCCATATGGGAGCACAGAGGTAGTAAGAAGGTAATAGCTATATTGAACATTCTCTAGCTGTAGTACACCTCTGATACACACAGAATTATTCAGGGAGCTGACACTGGGTTCTGCTGCTGCTGCTGCTGCTGCTGCTGCAAAGCCGCTTCAGTCGTGTCCGACTCTGTGCGACCCCATACACGGCAGCCCACCAGTCTCCCCTGTCCCTGGGATTCTCCAGGCAAGAACACTGGAGTGGGTTGCCATTTCCTTCTCCAATGCATGAAAGTGAAAAGTGAAAGTGAAGTCGCTCAGTCATGTCTGACTCTTAGCGACCCCATGGACTGATGGCGTTGGCTAATTGGAGATGCAGGCTGGCTGGCTGTCCGTATTCACGTGATCTGGTCTCATTTCTGACTGTTGTAGTCTCAGTGGCAGCATTCTGGATCTGACTCTGAACTCTTTCAAACATAGTGGTTCACTTGGTCCTATCCTGAAGTGAACCCATTAGCTCTTCCAGAACTGGATGGCCTAACTGCCTCCCCTGGCCAGGCTGATGCATGATCCCAATAAAACATTTCTCTAATCTTGGAATAACAAAAAGATTGAAACATACTGTAAGGCTGAGCCTCTATAACAGATCTGATGCATTTTAGAGCTATCTTTTATCTGTTCTTTTCCTTTCCCTCTTTCCCTATTGAGAGCAAAAACAAGTTCTTGAAATATTTTTGCTTTAAAAAGATGGTACTGAGGGAATTTCCTGGCTGTCTATGGTTAGCACTTTGTGCTCTCACTGCTGAGGGCCTGGATTCAATCCCTGGTCAGGGAACTAAGATCCCACAAGCTGCACCAGTGCTACCCAGAGGAAAAAAAGAACAAACCAAAAAACAAAAAGATGGCACTGAGCTTGCAAACCAGATAGCAGTGTTCAGCACCCACCTCTAACAGAAGCCTTTGATGCAGTGCTTGAGTTTGAGTGAGTGCATCCCAGGACACTTTCAAGAGTAGCTCCATTTTTTTTAAATTTCGAAGATCTCGTTCTTTTTCTCTTTGCTTACGAGAAAGTTCATCGTGGTAGTTATGCTTGTCAATAAGACAGTTTCGTAAATTAAGATCCAAGATCCCTCTGTTCCAGGTAAAAAGAGAATATGAAAGTGATTTGTCATCAACTGCTCTTTTTCAAGGTAGCATCAGCAGCAGATATATACAGAACTATTTTCATGTTAGAATCAAATTTTAAGTAATGCCAAAAGCAATTTTGTTTGCAAGTTCTTGTCAGTGTCACAGTCATAAAAAACCCAAATGGAAGAGCAAATTGGCAGACAGAAGTCCCTAGTTGTTCTGAAATTTTACTTAAAAATGGGAATTAACACTCTCCTAGAGACTCACATCACAAAATTGCTCCCTTTAGGAAAAATATCATGATTACCTCAGAAATACTGTAATCTTCAGGGGGAAAAAAATCCCTCAATTATAGCACACTCCAATGATACAATTTTCCAGAGGTACATTAGAGAAACTTTAAAAAAATACAATAAATTGTGTCCTTAAGATTTGGTCACAAGAAATCGAGAACAATGAAGAATAAAGGATAGAAAAATACTTTGAAATGCTTTATTTAATAATATATTTTTATTAATGGTAAAATGATTTAAAATTCTATAAAAATGTTTATTAAGTGAATATAAATCTGTTTGAGATTATTTTGAATCTTAAAATATAAATCAAAGAAATATTTAGATGACAAAAACACATTAATATAACAAACCTTTCAGTTAGTGAACTTGCTTCATTCTCTCTAGTTAATTCTAATAGCTTGAACAATTGGTTATATTCTCGCTCTTTAATTTCAAGTAAGGCCCGTTTGCCTTCAACTTCCTTTATTACATCTTCCTTCTCTTCCATTACAGCATGAATTTTGGTTTCAACTTTCTTTAGAGAATCATTTAGCTCTTTGAGTTCATTTTCCAAGACAAGTTTTTTCTTTTCCATTTCTCTGTGGGGATACATACGTACATATATATGTATGTACACAACACATTCACACATACACATTGGCCTTATTTTGAGCCGTGTCTTCACCTGTTTGTACTTTCTAACCAGGCAACAGAAGGTCTAGTCATAAATTCAGAAGTGAGATGAAGACCGCAGATGAGTGGGACTGAGGGGGTATCTCCACTGAGTGTCACTGAGGGTAAGCATTTGTCCAGCTTCCCTACTTTCTCCCAAGGTCCCCAGCACTACCGTCTCTTGGGATTCAACCCTCATCTCCACCAGCTTCCCTGAACTGACCTAAATTTCTCAGCATTGGTACTGGTGGGGCTTGGGTTTTAGAACCACTACTACTGTCTTATCTCCTTTTTCCCCTCTTCTCCAGAGTTTTGTATCTTCACTTATATATCTTTTTTGGTTCCTCTAAACTTTGAGAATTTTCTCTGTGATTTCTGCCTCCAATCTACTCTAAATGTGTAGGGGCTTATGCACACGGATAGCTGACAAGTGAAGAATTACTGTTTTGGGGGCTTCAGGCATCTGGCTGGCTAACATATCTAGACCATGAAATTCTACACAGTTTAAACAACTTATTCCATATGCAGTTCTGTTAAAGTCATTTAGAGCTCTCCATAAAGATATGATTTATATATTAGAAAGAGAATATTGTCCCAAAATTAAGACATAAATAAGTGTTAGGAATGACAATAATGGGCTGCGCTACATTCTTTTAAAGAACTTGATGTGTACAACCTAGACAGAGCCAAATGCAGATATTTCTAAAATTATAGTAGTAATTTGATATGTTCAGTGGCTAACATTCTTGTTTTAGCATGCACACATAACTTGGGGAAGTGTGGGCTGGAGGGATAAAAAGTAGAAAGTATTAAACCATACACTTTTTTGCGTGTTGTTTTTTCTATCTCTTTTCCAATTTGCACGGGGATAGATTGATGGTGGACCACTTCATCCTAGTAAAGAAATGGAGCCGTGTTAAATTATGTACTCTTGGATGAGAAGCAGTTAAGCAAATTAAATAGATAAAGGACCTACAAGGTGTAGAATTTTTACTGTCTGTCCTGTACCCCTCAGTGTGCTTTAAATATTCCATTTAATTCTCATAATGACCTTTCAAAATGGTTGTGGTTACCATTTGAAAGAGGAGCTAACTGACTGTAGCGAATGCTGCGGGTGCTCTGCCCAGATTCTCTTTACGGAGATACACCCATCCCTCAGAGGTTCTGAAGGCTGCTAACAGCTTATGCTTGTTCTCGCCACAGAGCGCCATGGCTGTGCAGGGTTCCCTTGGCGGCGGGCGCGGGTGGGCGGGTAGGGGGATGGAAGGAAGAGGGGCATAGGCTGTGCCCGATGTGGAGGTACAGCAGCCCACCCCTGACTCAGGGTGGAACAACTTCTGTGGTGCGATTCATGATCCCAGTTCCCTATAGGATCAGGTTGAAACCAGGGGTCTCCTGAAACCATGTTTTGGCTTGACTTCTGCAGCGCTGTCCTGTTTCCCTCACTCACCTATCGGATTCTCCTTAGAGCTTTACCTCCATGAATACGCATCTTAATCTCTAAGGCTGAGGCTAAGAGAAGATAAATGATTTTCCCAAAGTCACATAACTTCTAAGCAGCAAGGCCAAGATCAGAAGCTAACTTTGTCTAACGCCGCTTTGCACTATGCTCTGTCGATTCACGGAAGATTCCCTTTTAGCCTCAACAATGGTATGTACATACATGGCAGGGGTTGTGGAAGAACCCCTTCCCACCTGAGGATCCTGCTGGACTTTGGGGCCTGGGATAACACAGATGCTTGGGGCTTGAAGACATCACTGCAGTGTGGTATATTTCTGGGGGTCCTGCTCAGTCTTGATCAGATCTAAATTTTGTGAGGCTAAAACTTGTACAATTTGGGGAGTTCTTTTTAAGAGAAAGAATCACAAGTTACAAACGCTAAATTAGGTTCAGGGCCTTGGAGGCAGTTCATGCATGTGAGGGGCTTAAGCCTTAGCTTCACTGGGTTCCTTGTAAATCCATCTCGGCTCAGTGTCCATGTTCTAGGTGGCAGTTGGGTATGTCTTAGCTGACTGCTTCATCTCTTAAGAAGGAGGTCAAAGTGAATCCTAATTCTAAGCCAAGGCATCTCAGATGTGTTGCTTTAAAAAATAGCTCTAGGATACTTAAATTGTTTCAAGACCTGTTGCAAAATATTTCAAAATAAAATGAATTTTAATTATTTCTTAAAACATAAATATGTTTTAGGAAAGAGTCAGACACGACTGAGAGACTGAACTGAACTGAAAACATAAATATGGGCCTTGTATAATGTTCACAGTGAGAGGGAAGTGAAGTGGAATCAAACAGGCAGACAAGGATAAAGTAATAACAATATATAAAGAGGTTAGCAGAAATAGATGTTTTTCTGGAACTCTCTTGCTTTGTCGATGATCCAGCGGATGTTGGTAATTTGATCTCTGGTTCCTCTGCCTTTTCTAAAACTAGCTTGAACATCTGGAAGTTCACGGTTCACGTATTACTGAAGCCTGGCTTGGAGAATTTTGAGCATTACTTTACTAGCGTGTAAGATGAGTGCAATTGTGCGGTAGTTTGAGCATTCTTTGGCATTGCCTTTCTTTGGGATTGGAATGAAAACTGACCTTTTCCAGTCCTGTGGCCACTGCTGAGTTTTCCAGATTTGCTGGCATATTGAGTGCAGCACTTTCACCACATCATCTTTCAGGATTTGAAATAGCTCAACTGGAATTCCATCACCCCCACTAGCTTTGTTCGTAGTGATGCTTTCTAAGGCCCACTTGACTTCACATTCCAGGATGTCTGGCTCTAGGTGAGTGATCACACCATCGTGATTATCTGGGTCATGAAGATCTTTTTTGTACAGTTCTTCTGTGTATTCTTGCCACCTCTTCTTAATATCTTCTGCTTCTGTTAGGTCCATATCATTTCTGTCCTTTATCGAGCCTATCTTTGCATGAAATGTTCCTTTGGTATCTCTAATTTTCTTGAAGAGATCTCTAGTCTTTCCCATTCTGTTGTTTTCCTCTATTTCTTTGCATTGATCACTGAGGAAGGCTTTCTTATCTCTCCTTGCTATTCTTTGCAACTCTGCATTCAGATGGGAATATCTTTCCTTTTCTTCTTTGCTTTTTGCTTCTCTTCTTTTCCCAGCTATTTGTAAGGCCTCCTCAGACAGCCATTTTGCTTTTTGGCATTTCTTTTCCATGGGGATGGTCTTGATCCCTGTCTCCTGTACAATGTCACGAACCTCTGTCCATAGTTCATCAGGCACTCTATCAGATCTAGTCCCTTAAATCTATTTGTCACTTCCACTGTATACTCATAAGGGATTTGATTTAGGTCATACCTGAATGGTCTAGTGGTTTTCCCTACTTTCTTCAATTTAAGTCTGAATTTGGCAATAGGCAGTTCATGATCTGAGCCACAGTCTGCTCCCGGTCTTGTTTTTGCTGACTGTATAGAGCTTCTCCATCTTTGGCTGCAAAGAATATAATCAATCTGATTTCGGTGTTGACCATCTGGTGATGTCCACGTGTAGAGTCTTCTCTTGTGTTGTTGGAAGAGGGTGTTTGCTATGACCAGTGCATTCTCTTGGCAAAACTCTATTAGCCTTTGCCCTGCTTCATTCTGTACTCCAAGGCCAAATTTGCCTGTTATGCCAGGTGTTTCCTGACTTCCTACTTTTGCATTCCAGTCCCCTATAATGAAAAGGACATCTTTTTGGGGTGTTAGTTCTAAAAGGTCTTGTAGGTCTTCATAGAACCATTCAAGTTCAGCTTCTTCAGTGTTACTGGTCAGAGCATAGACTTGGATTAAAGACTGATGCTGAAGCTGAAACTCCAATACTTTGGCCACCTCATGCGAAGAGTTGACTCATTGGAAAAGACCCTAATGCTGGGAAGGATTGGGGGCAGGAGGAGAAGGGGACGACAGAGGATGAGATGGTTGGATGGCATCACCGACTTGATGGACATGGGTTTGGGTAAACTCCGGGAGTTGGTGATGGACAGGGAGGCCTGGCGTGCTGTGATTCATGGGGTCACAAAGAGTCGGACACGACTGAGTGACTGAACTGAACTGAACTGAAAGAGGTTAGGACATTTGGTTGCTCTTGAAGGAAGTGATTGTGTTTGTGACACTGCTTTCTAATATTGGAAAATGCTTGACGAGGTCTAGAGAGACCTTTTCTTCCAGTCAGGGCTCCAACTGAATATTCAAAAATCTTTTGTGAATCCCCAGAGCCCAGGTTTAGTTTGATAGGATCAATCACAACTGCATAACATTTCAGTTTGTGTGTTTTGGTCTTTGTCAAACCTATGTAGTCAATGCAAAAAGTGCAATGAAGAATATTGGAAATAAAAGCAAAAATAAACAAATGGGACCTAATTAAAATTAAAAGCTTTTGCACAACAAAGGAAACTATAAGCAAGGTGAAAAGACAGCCTTCAGAATGGGAGAAAATAATAGCAAACGAAGCAACAGACAAACAATTAATCTCAAAAATATACAAGCAACTCCTGCAGCTGAATTCCAGAAAAATAAATGACCCAATCAAAAAATGGGCCAAAGAACCAAACAGACATTTCTCCAAAGAAGACATACAGATGGCTAACAAACACATGAAAAGATGCTCAACATCATTCATTATTAGAGAAATGCAAATCAAAACCACAATGAGGTACCATTACACACCAGTCAGAATGGCTGCTATCCAAAAGTCTACAAGCAATAAATGCTGGAGAGGGTGTGGAGAAAAGGGAACCCTCTTGCACTGTTGGTGGGAATGCAAACCAGTACAGCCACTATGGAGAACAGTGTGGAGATTCCTTAAAAAACTGGGAATAGAACTGCCATATGACCCAGCAATCCCACTGTTGGGCATACACACCAAGGAAACCAGAATTGAAAGAGACGCATGTACCCCAATGTTCATCGCAGCACTGTTTACAATAGCCAGGACATGGAAGCAACCTAGATGTCCATCAGCAGACGAATGGATAAGGAAGCAGTGGTACATATACACAATGGAATATTACTCAGCCATTAAAAAAATACATTTGAATCGGTTCTATTGAGATGGATGAAACTGGAGCCCATTATACAGAGTGAAGTAAGCCAGAAAGAAAAACACCAATACAGTATACTAATGCATATATATGGAATTTGAAAGATGGTAATGGTAACTCTATATGCGAGACAGAATAAGAGACACAGATGCATAGAACAGTCTTACGGACTCTGAGGGAGAAGGTGAGGGTGGGACATTCTGGGAGAATAGCATTGAAACATGTATATTATCATATGTGAAACAGAACACCATTCCATGTTCTGTGCATGAGGCAAATGCTCAGGGCTGGGGCATTGGGATGACCCAGAGGGATGGGATGGGGAGGGAGGTGGGAGGATGGTTCAGGATGGGGAACACATGTAAGCCCATGGCTGATTCATGTCAATGTATGGCAAAAACTACTACAATATTGTAAAGTAATTAGCCCCCAACTAAAATAAATAAATTTATTAAAAAAAAAAGTGCAACGATACCCATGCATTTTTATGTCTTGCAGGTACAATGTTTACATATGTATGAGTTGAAGTAGCACACCTTTAAGGTGACCTGATATTCAAGCAGTTCTTCTAGCTCCTTCTGCTCCTTTAGTAATTGCTTTTGCTTAGATGTCAGATCTTCCCGTAAATTTTTAATTTCTAATTTCTTCTGCATTACTTCCTTACGTAATTCTTCAGTGCTTTCTTTCAATATTCTCATCTTCTTCTCCATTTCCTTTAAAAGGCATGAAAATCATCAGGTTATACAGAGTCTGAGCAAGCATCTGTTTGGCTAAAAATCAAATTAAAAATTTTACTTACCATTTTGATTATATTTGTTTTCAGCTTCATAAATGATTTCTTACAGAGTTAAATGCAACTTTTGATTTCTGACCTCTTCAATAAACGCATAGCAATTATACTGTATGTGTTAAACGTTTTACATTAGATTTGAACTCTTTTTTTTTTTCCTAATTAATGCTCTTTTCTGTCTTCCTACATTTTAAATATTTCCTTTTTCTGAGTTAATGTTTATTTGATACCAAAAAGCATTAGTAAAAATTTCCAGCCTTTTTCCTAGTAGCTTTGTGATTTGACAAATCAGATACAAATAATGTTTGAATATCTAGGTTATGGTTAGTCTGAGTCACACATGAGAATTAAAGATTAGGGAGTTCATATTTGGAATGTCTAATCCTTGACATTCCTTAATCCCCCACTCTCATTAATACTACTTCTCCAACTCATGCACATTCTCCTCTAATGCCCTCTGCCTCAGACTCCTAACAGGGCTTTGACTGTTTCCCGTGACTGATTATCTGAGGAGTGTTTAACTTATGAGAGAGAAGCCTTCTTGTACTCAGGAGGGCCACACATTACTAATGACTAAGGGGAAGGATCCACTTAGCCTCCTCTGGCCTTTCTGCATATGGCTCTCTTCCACTGCTGCTCCTGGAGGGTAAAATTGGTGAGTGATCCTATGATCTGAAACTAAAATTCAAAATACTTTTTCCCATAGAATCTCTATTGAAAATGGTGGTTAGGAATACTTATATGATAGTATATAATATATATATATGCATATATATACATTCTTACATTCATATATAATATGTATATTCATCCTCATATATGTAATAGTATCTTACTCTATGTTTAACAGGTTTTTGTGCCTTGGAATTAAACCACCAACAACATACTTTTTTAATAAAACCATTCAGAAGGTGTAGAGCAGTCCCATTCAATGTGATGTGTGCTGATCTTTCCATTTACTTTCTATGATAGATTCCAAAAGAAAGGGACATAAATCCCTCCTATTCTTGTTTGCATGCCTCTTTGCAATATGGCTGTGTCATATTTAGATGTAAGACTTCTGCCCCTTGATTCCAGATGTGGCACTATGACTTGCTTGGACCAATGTGATGTTACCAACAGTGATTTAAGCAAAGGCTCAAAAACTGCTTGTGTTGAGGTTTGCCCTTTCTTGAGACTATTTGTCTCTTTCTTGAGACTGGAAACCCTTCCATCATCATGAGACTAACCAGTGACATGTGACCTTAGACCAACTACACCCCAATGACTGACATGAAGCCATCCTAGGTCATCCAACCCGAACTCAGCCAGCTTAGGCTAGAAGAATTCACAACTCTTGAAAATAAGAAATGGCTGTTGTTTTAAACTAGTATGCTTTAGAGAAGTTTGTTAGGCATGAATTACTAAGTGATACATCTGTATAAAAATTTCTTACAATAAGCTTAAGACATTCAGGAAGCTAAGATAGTAATAACTATAGCAAAAATAATGTTTTTAAGTGGCAAC
The DNA here is from genome assembly GCA_024291935.2 of Okapia johnstoni. NCBI lineage: Eukaryota > Metazoa > Chordata > Mammalia > Artiodactyla > Giraffidae > Okapia > Okapia johnstoni. The sequence continues at coordinate 69,502,300 of CM044312.1, read as the reverse complement.
CATAGAATCCCTTTTTCTTCTGAAAACAAAGCAGATATTGTCCAACCAAACACAACCTAAATTAGATGCCAAGTAGCTAAATCCTGTAATAGGCACACTTATGCTTACTGCCGAAGTTATACAGGTATTCCTTTCATCATCATCCATAGTTAAGACTTCTGCATCTTTCAAATGTTTCAGGATATGGTTTCTGTGATAAACATTAATATTTATCAAAAAGGTTGTTTCAATCCAGCTGTATTTAACAAAGTCTAGATCATCTAAGACTTACTCCTGGCTTAGGTATCTTCTCGAATTCCTTTAGTATGAGGTTTTTCTCTTCCACTAAGCTGCAAAAAAAAAAAAAAAAAAAAAAAAAAACTTTGACAAAGTACCAAAAAATAAACTCTTTGCACAGTAATCAGTTTCTATTTTGTCTTCTCAGAACGCTCTCCCAGGTGTGTTTGTCAGCCTGGTGTCCATCGTTCCTGATGGCTTTACTGACTCCCACAGGCTCATGTAGGGGCTCCCTCTCCAGTCCTCCCTCAACACGGTACACACACCCATCAGAGTTCTCTCGCCACATTGTAACTGCTTGGGACCACGACCTGCCCTGCAGACTCAGGTTCCTTCCAGGCAGGCTCTGGGCTTTTTCTTTACATTATTTACAAGAAACTAGTACCTGTCTGGCACCCCACTCCAGTCCTCTTGCCTGGAGAATCACATGGACGAGGAGCCTGGTAGGCTGTAGTCCATGGGGTCGCGAAGAGTCAGACATAACTGAGCAACTTCACTTTCACTTTTCCCTTTCATGCATTGGAGAAGGAAATGGCAACCCACTCCAGTATTCTTGCCTGGAGAATCCCAGGGACGGGTGAGCCTGGTGGGCTGCCGTCTAAAGGGTTGCACAGAGTTGGACACGACTGAAGCGACTTAGCAGCAGCAGCAGCAGTACCTGTCTGGATTACTGATACAGCCTTTACTGGTTCCATCAAATGAGCAGATCCCACTAGCCAGTAGGTCTAAAGAGGCATGCATACCAGGTTATTTTTATGAAACTATATTTGCAATAAATTAAATGAAGATTTTTGCAATAACTGTGTGCCACACAGAATTTTATAGGTTAGTTGTGTGGCCTTTAGGCTGATGAATTTCTTCAGAGTTTTGAATACTTATACCTTTCCTTTTAGAAAGAAAGTGTGCGACCCCATGGACTGTCACCTGCCAGGCTCCTCTGTCCATTGAATTCTCCAGGCAAGAATACTGGAGTGGGTAGCCATTCCCTTCTCCAGGGGATCTTCCCAACCCAGTGATCAAACCCAGGTCTCCCGCACTGCAGGCCAGTTCTTTACCATCTGAGCCACCAGGGAAGCCCTTTCCTTTTAGAGCTTGTGTATTTAGTTCAGTTCAGTTCAGTCACTCAGTCGTGTCTGACTCTTTGCGACCCCATGGACCGCAGCACGCCAGGCCTCCCTGTCCATCACCAACTCCCTGACTTTACTCAAACTCATGTCCATTGAGTTGGTGATGACATCCAACCATCTCATGCTCTCAACTTGTGTATGTATTGCTATTTTACTTCCAAGCTGTTGATCCTGCACCTCAGCCGTGTTGCCACCAGGGGGCGATAGTGTGCTGCCATCCCTGGGATGCAAAGCCCACCTGAGTGTCCCTGAATTTCAAAATGGTGACATGAGACTCTCCCACAAGATAAGACTTAGTCTCTTCTTTAAATGTAAAATGTTTTTTTTTTCTTGAGCAAACGTAAAATGGCTAATTCTTTAGAACGTTTTAAATTAATTAAATTTCAATCATACATTTTCCTCTTTTTCATTAAGAAACATTGAAACTGAGGAGTTAGGCACCTCTTCCAAAGTCACCAGTCAAGGCTAAACAGACTTTTAAACTCAGCTCTATCTGATTCCAAGGCACTGTTCAGTATCAAGCTATACCTGGAATACACTATTATTGAAATATTCCACTGTTTTTTAGAATTTAGATTGCTTTAGATTTTTTGCTTTTTAAAATAATATTAGGCATCTTCATGCATTGTCTTTTTTCTTGTTTTGGATTCTCATTTTTGTGGGGCATTACTGGGATGAGAAAAAGTTGTTGTATGTGTGCCTTTTGATATACATAAACTTCTAACCTTTCAAATTGACATTAAAATCTGAAACTGACACTTTCAGCTTTCCTGACTTAGGGGTGTTTCAGGATCAAAGCTCCTCAGGATTAATTTCTCTTCTGCAGCAAGAGTCCTAACTGAAACCATGTCATCAAGGGATTTTGGTTTCAAGGACTTGTAGGCGAAGAAGCAATGCCGGAAGCCATGTGTGCTGCCACGTGCGCGAGGCATCATCCACCATCAGGAGTAGAACCAGCTTGACTGGGTGGAAGTTGTAAGAAGGTCAATTTTTTATCTAATATAAGCAACAGCCATCTAGGAGTCAGGCTGTCCCAAGCTAGGCTGCGCTGCTGTGGGAGGCTGTGAGCCCCATCACTGGAGGTGTTTGAGCACAGAGTGAGTGGTTACTGAGAGAAGATTTGGGTGATTCTGAGAGTATTCAGGGTTGAGAACCTCTTTGGAGACCAGCAGTTCTCAAACTCTGACAAGAATAAGGATCACATAGGAAGTATGTGAAAAACTCAAATGTTACCTGGGGTGAGGACGCCTGGACAGAAAGCGGAATCGTTAGTGTTAGAGTTGGATCTGCCTTTTAAGCATGGATCTAAGGTGCTTCTCTTTCAGTTAGGAGGACTATATGCAGCAAAACCTGTTCTAAGCTCTTTCTGTTCTTGGTTGCCACAAGAACTTTTTTTTTTTAATGTTTAGAAGGTAAAATCTGTTCCAGCTGTGAGTTTTTTCCTTGCTACTAATCCTGATGGTCTGCATGCCCCTCTGTCAGTCTAACTTTCTGGAATTCCAGAGGCATCACTAAAGTAATCTCTCTGTTCCTTTCCTATCAGATCTGTTTGTTTTTTGGTTCCAACTTTGCTATTGCTATTGGACTAAGAATGGAAAATGACTACTAAACCCCGGGGTGAGCACCGACAGGGAACGAGCCATGGTGGAGGAAGTAGTCACTAAGGCCATGATCACACTGCACAGTCCTGCACATGTGCAGCACGCCTGTCCCCCATGCCACGTCCACACCCACAACAGATAGCACTGACCATGGCTCTGTTTCCCCAGCCGACTAAGACTTGTCAGGATATTTCAGATTTCGCATGAGAGACTCAGCTGATTTGCTGTCCAAATCTTTAGGATTTGTAGGAAGCAGAGAGGCCCCCAAAAGGTAACAAAGTAAAAGCTAGAAAAACCTTGAAAAGAATACTGAAAAGTCTTTTCAGGGAGAGTTCCTGGAAAAATAATGACTTCTACTTTGTTTTAAGCATAAGTTCTCAATGGTATTTAATCACTTCATTGTTTATTTGTATGTGTTTACTTATTGAAGTAGGTTCCATATTCATTCCTGAACTGCATAGTTACCAAGAGATCATCAGTGAGTATTAATCCAAAGCCAAAAACTATTGCAACAAAATTTAATTATTAACCAACCATTTAATTATACTTCCCTTAGCACTGTATTAAGGAGTTTATATTATTTGAAAACATACGAAAATCAACTAAATTAGAGAGGGAAAATCCTTTCTCTGGAATATTTAAACAATATATTGTTCTTACTAGTTGCCAGTGATTCAGAAGTTCCTGAAGATGTTGGGGCAGAGGAGTGCTAGTTATTTGGACTTCTGTTATTCAGGCCCAGAATAAAATGAGATTTTGTTGTGCTGATCTGAAAAATATCATCTGTATATTTGGATGAATAGTTTTGTTTGTTTTTTTTTTTTATCTCACTGGCTTAGTTTCTTTATTTTTATGTGGGGATGGAAATATCTACTTTCTTCCCAGGGAGGAAGTGTTGAGTGAATTTGTTTCCGTACCATGTAATACTAAGTATGTTAAGCCAATGAAATACACAGTCTAAGTCTTTCCTAGTATTTGTTTTGATATCACCATTATTTTTATGGAAATAAGTTTGTTAATTCTTGAGCTGCTAATAGTTGAGAATGCAAAAAAGTCTGCTTAAGCTAAAGTATTACATGTTAACAAATCCAAAAATAATACACACAAAACATTTCTGCAAATGTTCACTTTAAATGTTCTTGTTTACTGTAGATCACTATGTACAGTCCCCACCCCCACCCCCATCCCAAGCAGCTCAATGAACAATTTCCCTGTCTATACCTAAAAGGCAAGAGTTCTGGTCATTTTTTTCCTTTCCTCTTGGCAGGAATACTTGGAAATTTTAAACAATTTAAATATCAACTGACTTATGTTCCTCTTACCCTTTCATGGAAATGTCAAGCATTCATATTTTCAATACTAATGAACAACTACCAATTGTTTTAATTTCATTATTTTCTCAACTGAAAGAGTGCTTACAGAGCACAGAAATAGCAAAGCTTTCTTTTTATAGATCTCACTGGTGAGCCTGAAACAAGTTTAGATTGAAAGACAAAGAAGAACTCAAATTTTTTCCCCCTGAATATAATTCTCCTGATTAAGCTAATCTTCATTCCCCAGTTGAAATAATAGGCCTCAAAGAGAGGATTCAAAACCAGGGCTAGCAAAGTCCTCCAAAGGTCACTCAAATCATTCCCTTATCTCTTGGCAGGACTGAGTTCCATCACTCTGCAGGGAATCTACCTACTCTTAAAAATAGCCAGAGAAAGTTCTGCCACCTTAAATGATAACACATTCTAGGAGGGATGGTTTGGCTTTCTCTCTGGTGGTACCCAGGCACAGTACATATCACAAAACCTGCACTGCAGTTGTTTTGAAATCCTATCTAAATAGTGTGATTTGCTGAACAAACTCTTTCACTGACTTGCTACTCACAGGAGGAATGTTAGAGGAGATTTTAGAAATAGCATTTATCCCTTCCAGCAATACATTTCTGCTCTAGTTCACTGAATGACATCCCCCAGATTTGGACAAGTGAATGTGTCTTCCAAAAGGATATCACTTTTTTCCTTTACTTTGAGGAATAGTCTAGTAATAGGAGAAGAGGGTTGACTATGTGGTCCCCATCCCTGTATTAGAAGAATCCTCAGCTCACATAGGCTTGTTTGGAAAGTCCTCATGGGGCACTCACCATGCGGATATGGGATCCGGTACCACAAAAGGAAAGGGGCCACCACCAGGGCAAGAGTGTATGCCAAGTCCTTGTTCTATGGAGTGTATCCTTTGTTTGCAGCTCCCGATGCTTATGGTTTTCCTGACACACGGAAACCCCTACAGGGATCTCCTCTTCCTAAGAGCATCGTCCTGAAACCTGAGCTTATTTTTCTAAAATTTTGTAACCTTCTTGTTCAGGGGCTGCCTGTTCTAGGGAATCAAGGAAAGAACTAGGTTTGTAGTTCTATCATTGCTATCTCATAATCCCTGTACCTAAAATTCCTTCTTCAGTTAGTCTAAGTTTTTTCACTTAGTTTATGTGGAAGCAGCTTTGCTTGCATCTGTCTTCAGCGAACTTGAGAGAATCATGTACTTACCTATTCAGTCTATACTGATTATGGAACTCTCTTTCCTTCACTGCATTGTATTCATTTTGATACTTGAGAAGTTGTTCTCTCATTTTGGAAACTTCAGTGGTGAACACCTGTGGAAAATTATCAGCTTGCTGCAGGTGAAACTGCTGCTCTTGTATTTGCTCAGTGAAACGTTTGGCATCCTGTAGCAGTTGGACCTCCGATTCTTGTGTACTGGATCCCATAAAAACAGAGATTCACATAATGAGAAGTGTATAACTTCAATACCCTTAGTAGCTCCTGTGGGGGGTCTGGTGAGGTGTGGAGGGAGTATGTCTACGCTGCTGCCCCATTTCTTCCATTCCTGGGTTCAGTTCAATTCAGTGGCATTTCTGTGCCAAGTATTGCACTAGGTATTAAAGGCAAATGGAACTCACAATCTAGCCAAGGGGAGCAGACATGAGTAGGAATCTGGAGTACTAGCTGACAAGTGCTGCCACTTGTGTCTAGATCAAGATGGTGGGAGATGACAGATAAAGGATTAGTTGGATGGGAATGTGATATTTGCACTTGACTTTAAAGAATGATGATGACCTTCCAGGGGGTGAGAAGAATAATACTGAGAAGAGTGAGTTCTCTCTCCAACTGCCCTAGCAACCCTGGCTTTCTTGAAATCTTGGATTCTCATGACCTGATTAAAGGAAAATCTTTTCTTCCTTAATGATGAGAAAAAACAGTTAAATTTTCTAATGACACTTTACCAGGAAACTAGGAAGAAAAATTCTTCTATAAAATTATGAACTTAATTTTTACATATTTCTGATCATAACTTCAATGCCTGGCTACAGCTCGTTGTGAATGTCACAGAAAAGAGCAATTCCTACAATTGCAAGTGTATTCTATGGCTTTGGCCTTATCTTGGGAAAGGGTTAAGCATCTGGCTTGAGGCAGAATTGAATGAGCATAGAAACTGGACTTACTGGAATCTCCAGTGTCTTCAAGGAATCACTGACCTGTGGTGCAAGCTAGTGTCAGATCCAGCTTTATCAGCAGATTTGACTCTTCTTTCTCAGAAATCCTCTCTCCTTGCATTTGCTGTCTCTCTTGTTTGGAAGCAAGACCCTGCCAGTTCCTGTTTTAAAGGCAGCACTGTCTGCATGCTCCCCACCAACTTTTCTCACTGGGAGAACTCTTCAGGGTTCTGTTCATTTGCAGAGATGCCCAATGATTTAATCAAGCCTGTCTTGACTGAAGTTACCAGCCCCACCCATTTTCTCATCATTTCCTTTACTACATCATGTAGTTTTACTACATCATTTCCTCAACAGCCAAACATTTATTGGGACATCAGATGTTTCAGGCACTGTGTTAGGTACCAAATAGCAACAAGAGCTATAAAGATACACATGTAATTTCCATTCATGAATGCTAGAGTTATTTCTTACAATTCATTTCTTTGTATATACTGTATATATATGAAGTTACCTGATATTCTTAACATGAGTCTTCAACTATGGAATTGTAAGGTATTGTCTCAGGCCGTTGAGCCCATTTTCCCTCAGAAAGTAAGCAAACACAGTGGTTACAGTTCCAGCCAGAACACAAATGGTAATTTACACACATGAACTTGAAATAGAGCATCAGCAGAAGAGAATTTAACAACTCTTGTAACATGATTTCTATGGAAACCTCGTTCAATTTCAGTTCAGCATTTCCATCCTTTATCTGTCCTGCTGCAGCCCCAGCACCAAGAATGAGGAGTCTCCATCTTCATGTCTTTCCCACCCACCAGGCAGAGGGGGTGAGAGAGAGTGGTGGGTGTTCGTTGTAATCACAAAAGAGGGAACTCTTTTGTGTTCAGGGGTCAGAAGGAGGTAAAATGTGGTAGCCGAAGGGAAGTAATGGTTTTGCTACACAGCCTGGAAGAAGGAAGAAAGAATGCCACGGCCTTGGTGCTGCATGACTCTCACTGGAGTCCAGGGAGCTGAGTTGTGAGCCAGGCAAGGAGGCAGCCACATCAGCACCACACAGAGCTCTGTGGGGCTCTAGGTTAGAGGAATCCAGAGGGTGAGAAGTGTTTCAATCTGCAAGGAGGCTCAGATAACTGTGTGGAATTTCTCACAGTAAAGCAGTGTGAAATATGTTGAAAAGATCACACCAGACTTTGCATCTAAATCCTCTAAGTTCCTGAGTCGTGAGAGCTGCGTGTACATGCTGGCAATTGGGATCAGTTGTGGAGTCCCTGTTATAGGGGTGAGGGTGAGAATTTGGTTTGGGGCTGGGGAGGAGCAGGAGACAAAGCTGAGGGCTCTGGAGAGTGGTTAGGAGCCAGGATGTAGCTGAGTGTGTATGAGGTGGAGCTTAGGAGAGGGTCCATAGGGATGCAGCTCTGCTCTCCTTCACTCCTCCCCCAGGCTCCCATCCTCAAAGTAGCCAAATACCTGGGCAAGAAAGCAGTAGGAGTAATGGTTGGATATGAGCGAGGGGGAAGGGGAGGATGGAGTGTCTGTTCACTGTGTCTCTCCTTGGCTTGTAATGAAGACGTCATGCAAAGCTCTGAGGCAGGAGGTGGGGAAAAGGAAGAATGGGACTTGGGAGTAGCGGCACTACAGGATTTCCACTTCTTTCTTCACTCTCCTTCCCCCTTGATTCCCACTGGCTGATCGCACACGCTTAGGAAACCTGGTTGAATTATTCTCTTGTCGCCTAGTCTTCTGACCTCTGCTGATTAGAACTGGGCTAAGGTGAGTAGCTGGGGAGAGGAGGAACAGGTAAGAAGTAAAGACAGAAATCTTAGCAGACGTAGACTGGAGTTGTTATAGAACCTACACCTCTTGAGTGGTGAAGGTGGGGAGGAGAGAATCTTAACAGGAGTGTCCTGTAGCAGATAATGTCAGTACCTCACCAAAGTCACCTAGGCCCACTCTAGTGGTCACCAGTAGCTTTGGTGGACAGTTGTCATATACAACAACAGCATCTGTGTGCCTCTGCCTGAGAGCTTTCTCTGGCCATTGGAACGTATGGCTTCTCAGAGGGTAAGCTAGAAGTGTCAGGAGCTCATATACCTAGAAGCAATCCTAGATCAACGAGAGATGGAAATTAGTGAACAGATATACCAGTGTTCTCACCCTTCAATGGGAGAGTTCTGAGGCGTGTTCTGTAATCACTCAGAGGGTCCTCAGTGAGACTGAGCCCCAGTTGTCTGCAGTGTTAACCTGAAGATTAACACATCCCCAGCTGAGTAACTTTCTTCCCCGTGTCACTTCCCCACTCCCTCATGATAATTTTTGGTATCACTTCTTAAACTGCTTGAACTCAAATCTTTGTCTCAGAGTCTGCTTTTGGGAAAATGAAAAATAAGATGGGTTCCATTTCAAGTAAGAAATAGAAGCATGAGTAAATATGTCTCCACGTTGGTAAACAGCATACCTCATCACGGTATCATGCAGCAAGGTGTACTTGGCTTTTAACTCTGCCATCCTGGTTCCAGGAAGTTTCCCCAGAGCATGTAACTAGCAAAGAGAACACAAGGAACACAAGACCACTATTAGCCATAATCCTCTTTATGCTTTAAGCAAAGATAAAGTGGATATATCGTAAAATCTTTCAATTAAACATTAGGAAACATGAGGCAACAAGGCATATTAGAAAGGTGGCAAGTGTTCAGAGGAAATGGTTCTAGTTCTATTCTGCTGAGTTCCTGGGAAAGTGTTTTACCTCTCAAGATGAATACTGTGATTTCTTCATCTGTAAACTGAGGGAAGGAATTGATTTAGATTCTTCCAACTCTAAAAAAATCTCATATATCTAGCTTTAGCAAACAAGGTACAGAGTATAAATTACTAGGGTGGCTATTTGTAAGTTGAAAGAACTAATAATTATTGAGCATCTATTATAAGCAGCTGTTGTACATCAGCTATTTCATTCTTGAAAGTATTTTGTGAATAGGGGTTTTTTTCCTTTCAAACTAAAGTTTAGAAAGCTCAAGTAATTTGTTTAAAGCTATAGAGGTAGTTAACATCAGTCGTTGTTTAGTCACTAAGTCATGTCTGACTCTTTTGTGACCCTGTGGACTGTAGCCTGCCAGGCTCTTCTGTTCATGGAATTTCCCAGGCAGGAATACTGGAGTGGGTTTGCCATTTCCTTCACCAAGGGATCTTCCTGAGCCAGGGATTGAACTCGTGTCTCTTGCACTGACAGGCGGATTCTTTACTGCTGAGCCACTACAAATGTCCCCAAATGTATTCATATGCCACCTTAAATATAATTCATGCGTAACTTTTTAAGTGTTGAGTTGTTTTTGATAGGTTGACCTAATATTTGATTTTATAAACATTTAATTAAACATATTTATTTGGGTTCTGCAGTTTTCTTTCTGTATTTCTGAGCCAATATATAATTTATTTTGAATCACATACATTTTCATTGGCTTCAAAAAAGGGTGCAGGCCATAGGCATTGTGCCTTTAAAGTCTAATTGGTTAAAAAAATTCACATATTGGCACTCTTAAAGGAGACAAGTAACTGGGAAAATGTTATGAAAAGGTTAAGTGTGTGAGTGTGGGCTTATATGATTATGTGTGTACTAGGAAGCTCACATGGGAGCCAGCCTTGTAACTAGCAACAAACTAGCCTAGTGAGATAGTCACTGAAGTTAAGCCATTAGGTAAGGTAATCATAGAATCATATGTTTAAAAACACATATAGTATTTTGTTTTAATGCTGTAAAGACCATTACTTCCCATCCATTGCCCTGCACCATGGAAACAAGTGAACTGACATAGGGCCTGCCCTACAGTAGCTCACAGTTTGAGGTGATAGGCACAAAAGAAATTACTGAATGCTTAGAACTACACTCAGTAGTTTTATTGCTCGTAAAAAAAGTGTATTTGATATTTTGTAATTATTTTTTCTATATTGTAAGTTAAAGCAAATAAGTAAAATTATAAATTATAGACCCCTTCCATGGGGTGGAACTTCTAAAATGGTGGTGTGAAGTGGTTGATGAAGCCCCTCTCTCAAAGAAACATTGATCAAGCTGGTCAAAATTATCTAAGACACCCATTTATGGTCTCTGGAAATTGACCTAAGGGCATGAAAGAAATTGAGAGGTATTTATTAAATAAAATCTACTGAAACTCAGAAGAGTAAGAAGACTATGGCATTTACCCCATGAGCTGCATCCGTCACTCTTAGCTCCCTCTTGTATAAGAAGCATTCTGGGCAGGGTTGACAGTCAATGAAAATCCCACTGCCCCACCTTTCTATTGCTGAAGATGTATTCCAGGGGGTGGGGCAGCCCCAGAAAGCTGCTGCACTTGACTTCCCCTCGCCCCAAGCTCTGTATGTGAAAGAGCTTTACTGGGTGGGTGACTGAAGCTGTTGAGTAGTGCCCATCCCCTCTCCCCACTCTCCTGCTCTGCAGGGAGACTCTGGGTGGGCTTGGCAGCCTAAGAAGATCAGACCCCTTAACAGACGCTGATCACCTCCTGCCTGAGGATGCTCACTAGATTTGGAACAGTGTAGACTATTCATGCCCCAAAGAATTGTCAAAAAGAATAGTTATCACAAGAATTAACAGTAAAAGGAGGCTAATAGCTTAGTGATACCAGTGGAAGCAGACCAGCAGAAGTTTAACAGAGAAATTGGGGCCAGAAAGAGTTAAAGAGGGCACTGCTAATATCACACTTGATACCGGTGGTCCAGAAGGCTGCGGAGAAGCTTAAGGCTGTGACCTGTGAGGAGGAACCAGAGAGGATACTTCCAAGGTCCCTGAGCTAAAGACGGGGCAGATATGTAAACTCCCTAAACCTTGAAAGCAGTCCCCAAGCCACATACAGACTCAATGGAAAAGAATGAAACCTTGAAATGTTTTCTGGCTCAGGAGGCTTAAATACAATCTCTGACCAACCAGTGGTTGACCAAGCTATGGAGCACCCCCCACCCAAGAAGCCAATCTTAACAATAAAAACAAGGAAACAGAGACATCAGAGCCTGCACAATAACAAAGACTAAACAGCAAGAAGCCTGGAGAGGATCAGAATCTGGACTTGCCCCAATGTTATCCAAAATGTCCAGTTTTTCAACAAAAAATCATGAGAATGCAAAGAAAAAAAGTCAGAAACTGCTTTGGGGTGTGTAAATGTTGGACTTACAGACTTCAAAGCAGCTATTATAATATGTTCAAAAAATGAAACAAAATCACATTTAAAGAATTAGAAGAGATTATGATGACAGTTCATCAGATAGAGACCATCAATAAGATATCGATCTAGGTTAAGAACTAAGATTTTTTTAAAATGATGTTCTTTGGGTAATAAGAATATATAGTTTTTATATTTTTATTTTTGCTTATCTGTATTTCATAATTTTCTCCAAGTGGATACATACTACTTTTAATAACAAAAAGTTAAAATATGCTTGAAAACAATTGCTATAAGCAATAAGAATTCAGAACAGAATTTCAAACTGGAGAATACTGTGATCAGATCGTAGTGGCAGATACAACTGAATTCTAGCTCAGACTTATTGAAAACTCAGCTGAATTTTCCCTAACTTGAGTCTCATCTGAAACAGCAGTAGTTTGAGGCATGATGGCAGGTCAGCCGTGGATGCCTGTTGGCAGGTTTTATGACCACAGAAAAAGCGGGAAGGTGGATAGGTTTCTTTTCCTATTTGCTATTTACATCACTCCACCAGATTACTTTTGGTATCCAGAATCTGGAATAAAGCTAACAGTGCAACACTTGTGATATGTGTTTGTAGTTTCTGCATAACTTGGAAAAGGTTAAATCATAGATGTTCAGAAAAAGGATTGATAAGCCATCTTACTATGATCTACTATACTAAACACAAATCTCTCTTAAAAAGAGTCAGGCTCCCCTCGTGGCTCAGTGGTAAAGAATCCGCCTGCCAGTGCAGGAAACAAAGGTTCTATCCCTGGTCCAGGAAGATCCTACTTAGTGTAGAGCAGCTTAGTCCATGCACCACAACTGCTGAACCTGTGCCCTAGAGCCTAGGAGCCACAACTACTGAACCAAATGTCCTGGAGACTGTGCTCCACAAGAGAAGCCACCACAATGAGAAGCCTGCACACCACAACTAGAGAACAGCCCCCATAGCAACAAAGACCCGGCACAGCCAAAAATAAATTGAAAAATAAATGTAAATAAAATTAAAAAAAAAAAAGAAGATTCAGTTCTGGTAGATGAAATTATTTGTCTGTAAACATAAACGTGGAAAAGACAGTTGCATTTTCACCCTGCATGACACAACTGGGTACAGAAACCAAGTGTGTCATGTTTTAAAAATGCATGCTCTAAGAAATACAGCATAAAGCCCAATCTTAAGTTGTCAAAGAGTATATACAACAAAAGGTTAGATATAATGTCAGAAGTACGTAAATATGATCTCACAATAGATTCATGTGTTACTGAATCGCCTTGTTGGTAATTGAGATTGGAAGGAAACATTTACTCTAGAGCTAGAAGTTTAACAAGAATTCATGATTCATAGACGACATGTAATAATATGGAAAAAATTCCAAAAATTGAAATTTTAGGACATTCCAAGGAGACTAATAGCTCAGTAAGAGCTTTTACCAAGTGGACTTATCTGGAAGGGGGTCAGCATGAGGAAACAATTAGGTGTCTGTGTGGGTGTCCGCAGGGCAACCAAGGTGACCATGGTTATTAACCTACTCCATTCCTGTTGCTTCTTTGACATTACCTGCTGGTGGTCTCATCCTGAGAAATAGCTGCCATGCTTTGGGAGGTAGGATAAATATTTACCATCCTTATCTCTCTCTCACCCTCTCCCTTTCACTGCTAGAAATAAAGAACATTACTTTTGCTCAAATGTAATCAAACTCAACAACAATTCATCACTCGTTTTGTTTGACTTCTCCCCTTGGTTGTCATATCAAGTTTCAGCTTTTCTGTATACCTAACCTAACACATTCACCAAGCAAAATTTGGCCACCTAAAGTCATCAACAAATCTATTTATCTACACTTACACACAGCCTTAATTTCTTTCCCCAAATCTCAAAACTGAAGTCTTCCTTTCCTCCCGGTCATGTCCCACCCATCCACATGTGCTCTCAAATATTTATCTGCTACCCCTTCCTAGGCATCAGTTATACCTTCTCGCCTTTATAATAACCCCTGCTTTCCCTCTTTGCTGGCTCAACACATACAAGTCAAGTACATTACAAGTGGACTTTGATTTGAATTCCAGCTCTGCTACTTTTTAACCCTGTAATTTGGAGTAATATTTAATCCATCTGTACCTCATTTATAAAAGAGAAACAAAAATAGCCCCATTGCATATAGCTGTGAAAGTGAAAGTTGCTCAGTCATGTCCAACTCTTTGCGACTCCATGGACTATATAGTCCATGGAATTCTCCAGGCCAGAATACTGGAGTGGGCAGCCTTTCTCTTCTCCAGGGGATCCTCCTAACCCAGGGATCCAACCCAGGTCTCCCGCATTGCAGGCAGATTCTTTACCAGCTGAGCCACAAGGGAAGCCCTCATAAAGCTGTAGTGAAGACCAAAGGAATCAATATATATAAGGTATTGAGTATAGTATCTGAAACAAATAAGGGCTTTATCAATGTTAGTTATTTTATTATTATCATAACATTATCCTCAACCTATAAATTCGCTCATCTATCTTATAAAAACAAAACAAAACTTACCTTGAATGCTATGCCGCCATTCAATTACCTCTTTCTTTCTCTCCTTCTCTTTCATTTCAGTTTTTTCTCAGAAGAGTTGGCTCTGCCCTTTATCTCCACTCTCTTACCTTCCAGTCACTCACCAATCCATAGTGATCAGGCTGCCACAGTATCACCAGATTGGTAAACTGACTGATGATTTCCTTATTTCTCTGGCGGATTTTGATATTTTTCTCATTATCACTGTTTTTCAATAATTTGTTTAGGATATGTCTTGGTGTGGTTTTCTTTGGCTTGAGATTTGTTCAGTGTTTTCAATCTGTGGGTTTATAGTTTTCATCAAATTTGGAAAAAAATTCAAGTGTTATTTCTTCAAATATTTTTTTCTGTCCCCTTTTCCTCTCCTTCTGTGATTCTAACTAAGCACGTTGGGCCACTTGATGTCCACAGATCACTGATGTTCTGTTCATATTTGTCGTCCAGTCTCTTTTGTTTCATTTTCAATAGTTTCTATTGGTATATCTAAAGCCTCACTCTTCTCTTTTTCTTTAGTATCTAATCTGCTCTTAATCCCATCCAGTGAACTTTTCACCTCAAATGTTTCTTCATCTTTACAAATTTGGTTTGGGTCATTTTATAACTTCTACCCTCTCATTATGCTCATGCTGTCCTCTGCCTTTCCCCCTACATTCAAAGTGTGTGTAATAGCTGTTTTATTGTCCTTGTCTACTAATTCTGTTTTTGTGTCTACTCCATTATTGGTTTTTCTCATTACAGGCCACATTTTCTTGTTTCTCTGCATGCCTACGAATGTTTGATTGGATGACAGACATTGTGATTTTTACACTGTTGTGAAATGCATTTTGGTTGGGGGGGGGTAGATATTCCTTTAAATATTTTGGGACTTTGTGAATCACAGTTAAGTTACTTGGAAATAGTTTGATCCTTTCAAGGCTTGCTTTGAAACTTTGTTGAGGAAGTCTAGAATGATCTTTCTTTCTTTCTGGGCCAATTTGGCCCCACTCCTGAATCAATACACTTCTACAGTGCCAAGAAGTCTTCTAATCTCCTAATGAACTATTCTTGGTGCTGTGTGAGCTCCAGGTATTGTTCTATCCGGATCTCTCTGGGAGTTCTTTCCCAGCCTCAGCACTGTCCTCACATGCATGCACTGATCAGCATTCCTGGGCAGATTTCTGGAGCGCTCTCTCTCTCTCTCTCCCTGTGAAATTCTCCCTTAACCTCACCTGCAAATTTAGCCAATGTGGCCTCCCTGAACCCCAAACTTATCTTGTCAAATCAGCAAGGCCAGCTGGCTCTGTTTGGAATCCCCTCCCTCTGTTATCACTTGGAGAAACACTCTCGTAAGTAGTAAAATGGGGCAATTATAGTTCTAAACTCATTTATTTACCTATTCCAAGGGATCACTGCCCTGTGCTATTGTCCAAAGTCTGGAAACCATTGTTTCACCTGCTTTGGTCCATTTTTTAGTTGTTTCAGGTAAGAGGGTAAACCTAGTTTCTGTTACTCCATCTTGGTTAGAAGTGGAGCCTTAGTGACCCCTTAATTATTAAATTCAAACATCCCTCTGTCCTTATTATACTTGATAATCTTATGACATTTATTACTATTGACTACTGACAGTTCATTGTTTTTGAATTCTCTCCTCTGGTTCCTGTGGCATTTGGTCTCATGGTTCTTTCCTAATTCTTCTGTTTTTTTCTCACCAACTTTCAAAAAGTTGGTGTTGCCCATGCTTTTGCCATGACCTGTTTTCTTTTTAAACTTATCCACTGTACCTAGTCTGAACTACCTGTATAGTCTGAACCTGCCTGTATGCTAATGACTCTCGAACAGAGGAGCCCACAGGCTACTGTTACTGGACAAACTAGGACTTTGTTTGGGCAAGAGCCATTCAAGACTCTGGGAATTAAGAGTTAGAGGGCAGTAAACATCTTTCTCTAACATTTAGAATACATGATTTATTTAAATGATATAATATCAATGTTCATATACCGTGACCATTTTTTAAGAGAGAAATTTGATATTATGGGGGATTTCACCCATAGATTCTGTTAAACTAGATATGTCAGATACTTTCATAGAGTACACAGAATCTATTTAGTGCTGTACACAAGTCTTCATCACTTCTTTTTGAGAATGTGGCAGTAGATAACTAAGCACTTTCCTGACTTCAAGTTGTGTCCCCTTGAATCTCCTTCAAGCTGCCAGCAGAGTGCTCTATCTAAAATAAATTTTCATACCTTTCCCCAGAGAGAGGTCAATCCTATTGAGGCATAGCCATTTGGGGAAGAATGCCCATGCCTTAAAATACAATTTTCATCTTGCTTAAAACCCTTCAGAGGATCCTGTCACTTTCAGGATGAAGTCTAAGTTCCTCTAGTTGGTATACAAGGGCCTTGGTTATCTGGAGATTGCCACCCTCTCCAAACTTGGCTCCTCTTCTTCTAAAACCTACTGTGACCATTTCATTTCTAGAACATGTCCTGTGGTTGACAGAATGATGCCCCTCCCCCCAATCCCAAGATGTCCACATCATAATCCCTATTATGTGTACATATGTTACTTTTTATGGCAAACAGGACTTGGCAGATATGGACTTTAAGATGAGGACATTATTGTGGATTATCTGACTGAGCCCGGTCTAATCACATGACTCCTTCAGAGCAGAGAATGTTTCTTGGCTGAGTTAGAGAGATGAAATGGAAGAAGGAAAGATTGAAAGTGTGAGAAGGACTTGACCTGCCAGAGGAAGTGGACCTCAAGACAAGAAATAAGGGCTGCTTCTAGAAGCTGGAACAGGAAAAGAACCAGATACTCCCCTAGAGCCTCCAGAAAAGAATGCAGTCCTGTCAACACCTTGATTTTAGCCCATCAAGACCCATATTGGACATCTTGCCTACAAAATATAATAAATTTGTGTTGCTTAAGCCACCAAGTTTATGGTAATTGGTTATGAGAGCAGTAGAAAACGAATACCATCTCACACCATGTCTTTGTATGTTGTATTGCCCTAGCTTCAATTTCTCTCTCCTGTCCACTTGGAGAATTCTTATTCTTCTTTTGAAACATCTCAGTTGTCAGCCTCTGTGGCTGCCTTACATTTCCAGGCAGATTACTTCTTTCTCTCTTCAGTTCAGTTCAGTTCAGTCGCTCAGTCGTGTCCAACTCTTTGCGACCCCATGAACCGCAGCACGCCAGGCCTCCCTGTCCATCACCAACTCCCGGAGTCCACCCAAACCCATGTCCATCGAGTCGGTGATGCATCCAGCCATCCCATCCTCTGTCGTCCCCTTCTCCTCCCGCCCTCAATCTTTCCCAGCATCAGGGGCTTTTCCAATGAGTCAGCTCTTCCCATCAGGTGGCCAAAGTATTGGAGTTTCAGCTTCAACATCAGTCCTTCCAGTGAACACCCAAGACTGATCTCCTTTAGGATGGGCTGGTTGGATCTCCTTGCAGTCCAAGGGACTCTCAAGAGTCTTCTCCAACACCACAGTTCAAAAGCATCAATTCTTCGGTGCTCAGCTTTCTTTATAGTCCAATTCTCACATCTTTCTCTCTACTGCTTCTTTAATTTTAGATGCATATCTTATTGTATACATGGTAAACTATTATGAACATATGTTTAAATATGTCACCCCCATTAGGCTGTGTACTCCCCGATGATAGAAATCCTAGCGTGTTCATCTCTAAGCCCTAGCACATAACTTGGTATCTTATAAGTACTCAGTAATATTCTTTACATTGTGTTGACTTAAGCTTATCTTAAAACCAATGATGTGGCTGTAAGAACTCTTGTTCATTCATTCACTTCCACTCCACCTTTCCCATCAGAGAGGGCAGGTGTAAAAGGAGGACAAGAGCAAGGTAACTTGGCCTCAACACAAGACTTGAAAGAGCAGACAATGTGCCGTACAACACGGGCTGCCTCACCCACAGCTCCCCTTCTCCCTTCTGTGTGGTTGGCAAGGCTCACAGGAAGAGCAGAGAGCTCTGGGACTGTTTTCCACAGCTGTCTTGTTCCTCCTTTGGTGGCTGACCACAGGAATGCGGGGGAGGCCACAAGTGGCAAACAGGGCCTCCCTGAGTTAAGGTATCAAATGCAGGAACACTGTGGGTGAGTAATGCAGGTGGCTTAGCTCTGTGTAAGACTTTCAAGTTAAGTTACAATAATTTTAAGATAACATGCACAGCCAAATAAATAAAAAGCATGTCTAAGCACATACATGCTAATGAGTGGCATTCCTTTAAAATACATTTGTCCCAGTGAAACTGCAGTTGCTTGGAATTTTAACAATCATTTATCCTTTGTTTAAATGATTTCCCCCCTGCTTCCAAAGATCATGGGAAAAGATGATAGCAGGCTGGAGTGGCTGTAAGCCCAGGAGGTAGGAAATGAGCCAGATTAAAACCCAGATTCCTCTTTCCGAACTTCAAAGGGTGAACTAATGGTTAAGAGTAAAGAAGCTAACTGGGCCAGAGTCCTGAGGGGTATTTACATGAGAGTCAGAACATAATGGAGTTAGGAAACAGAGTTAAAACCGCGAGTGACTAAAATCACAAAAACAGGAACTAGAAGTGTAGGGGTGGGGACAGGAATGGCGGTGTGGGGGCGGGGACAGAAAGAACTGTGTTGGCTGCTGACTCTGACCAGTCAGTTTTCATTCATTTACATGCAGGGGCCCCACCTCTAGGGCACCTCCACAGACCTGGAGTGCCTTTAGGCAGGGAGAGATCGAAAGTGGAGCTGGGACCCATCTCTCACACAAGGGTTACAAATGTATAAAAGATGGTCAATTATTCATCTCACTATGCAGATCACAGAGTAGAGCCCCTGCACTGCCGCTGTCCCAAGGAGCCATCACTGTAAATGTGGGTGAGCCTGGAGCACAGCGGCCTGGGTCCCTGGACCTGGCTACTCTCTGCGGCTGCTCTCACCTTTCAGGCTCCTCTTTGTGCTAAGGACTCCGGCCCTCTCACCTGGCTGGCAGCCAATTCCTCCAGCTCTGGGCTGTGAGGTTACAGATAGAGGATATAGCCACTTCCCACAACAAAGAAACTTGGGACCTTTGGTGCCCACCTTCCTGTTTTGAAGATGCATTTGCCCACAGTGCTCTTCCTGGTGTTCATAAATAACAGTGCATTTACCAGAGAGGCATCTGGGAAGCCCCCATGCCAGCTGAGCATGCTCTGTGGCAATGTCCTTCACTTCCCCTTCTAGCAGGCAGATTGTGATGGACAGTGAAGCTTTTCACTGCTAACCGAAGAAGTGTTCTTTGGAAAAGAACAAAAACCCAAAGTGACAGCTGGCAACTTCCTCACTGATACCATGAAATGGAAACTCAGGAGTAGAATATGAGGATGTTTGAGTTGCATTCTTGCTAATCCCCTGGTAGGGGAGCTTTAAATCCTCGCAACGTATTTGGGCAAGCCATTTAAATTTTGTTCATCTTATCCCAAAGTATTTTAAACTTTTTGAATCTATTATCAGTTCAGTTCAGTTCAGTCGCTCAGTTGTGTCCGACTCTTTGCGACCCCATGAATTGCAGCTCTCCAGGCCTCTCTGTCCATCACCAACTCCCAGAGTCTAACCAAACCCATGTCCATTGAGTTGGTGATGCCATCCAACCATCTTATCCTCATCGTCCCCTTCTCCTCCTGCCCCCAATCTCACCCAGCATTAGGGTCTTTTCCAATGAGTCAACTCTTCGCATGAGGTGCCAAAGTATTGGAGTTTCAGCTTCAACATCAGTCCTTCCAATGAACACCCAGGATTGATCTCTTTTAGGATGGATTGATTGGTTCTCCTTGCAGTCCAAGGGACTCTCAAGAGTCTTCTCCAACACCACAGTTCAAAAGCATCAATTCTGCGGCGCTCAGCTTTCTTCACCGTCCAACTCTCACATCCATACAAGACTACTGGAAAAACCATAGCCTTGACTAGATGGACTTTTGTTGGCAAAGAAATGTCTCTGCTTTTAAATATGCTATCTAGGTTGGCCATAACCTTCCTTCCAAGGAGTAAGCGTCTTTTAATTTCATGGCTGCAATCACCAACAGCAGTGATTTTGGAGCCCAAAAAAATTAAAGTCTGACACTGTTTCCACTGTTTCCCCATCTATTTGCCATGAAGTGATGGGACCAGACGCCATGATCTTAGTTTTCTGAACGTTGAGCTTTAAGCCAACTTTTTCACTCTCCTCTTTCACTTTCATCAAGAGGCTCTTTAGTTCTTCACTTTCTGCCATAAGGGTGGTGTCATCTGCATATCTGAGGTTATTGATATTTCTCTCGGCAATCTCGATTCCAGCTTGTGTTTCTTCCAGCCCAGCATTTCTCATGATGTACTCTGCATATAAGTTAAATAAGCAGGGTGACAATATACAGCCTTGATGTACTCCTTTTCCTATCTGGAACCAGTCTGTTGTTCCATGTCCAGTTCTAACTGTTGCTCCCTGACCTGCATACAGGTTTCTCAAAAGACAGGTCAGGTGGTCTGGTATTCCCATCTCTTTCAGAATTTTCCACAGTTTATTGTGATCCACACAGTCAAAGGCTTTGGCATAGTCAATAAAGCAGAAATCGATGATTTTCTGGAACTCTCTTGCTTTTTCGATGATCCAGCGGATATTGGCCATTTGATCTCTGGTTCCTCTGCCTTTTCTAAAACCAGCTTGAACATCTGGAAGTTCACGGTTCACGTATTGCTGAAGCCTGGCTTGGAGAATTTTGAGCATTACTTTACTAGCATGTGAGATGAGTGCAATTGTGTGGTAGTTTGAGCACTCTTTGGCATTGCCTTTCTTTGGGATTGGAATGAAAACTGACCTTTTCCAGTCCTGTGGCCACTGCTGAGTTTTCCAAATTTGCTGGCATATCGAGTGCAGCACTTTCACAGCATCACCTTTGAGGATTTGAAATAGCTCAACTGGAATTCCATCACCTCCACTAGCTTTGTTCGTAGTGATGCTTTCTAAGGCCCACTTGACTTTGCATTCCAGGATGTCTGGCTCTAGGTGAGTGATCACACCATCGTGATTACCTGGGTCATGATGATCGTTTTTGTACAGTTCTTCTGTGTATTCTTGCCACCTCTTCTTGATATCTTCTGCTTCTGTTAAGTCCATACCATTTCTGTCCTTTATCAAGCCTATCTTTGCATGAAATGTTCCTTTGGTATCTCTAATTTTCTTGAAGAGATCTCTAGTCTTTCCCAATCTGTTGTTTTCCTCTATTTCTTTGCACTGATCACTGAGGAAGGCTTTCTTATCTCTCCTTGCTATTCTTTGGAACTGCATTCAGATGGGAATATCTTTCCTTTTCTGCTTTGCCTTTCACTTCTCTTCTTTTCCCAGCTATCTGTAAGGCCTCCTCAGACAGCCATTTTGCTTTTTGGCATTTCTTTTCCATGGGGATGGTCTTAATCCCTGTCTCCTGTACAATGTCACGAACCTGTGTCCATAGTTCATCAGGCACTCTATCAGATCTAGTCCCTTAAATCCATTTGTCACTTCTACTGTATACTCATAAGGGATTTGATCTAGGTCATACCTGAATGGACTAGTGGTTTTCCCTACTTTCTTCAATTTAAGTCTGAATTTGGCAATAAGCAGTTCATGATCTGAGCCACAGTCTGCTCCCGGTCTTTTTTTTGCTGACTGTATAGAGCTTCTCCATCTTTGGCTGCAAAGAATATAATCAATCTGATTTTGGTGTTGACCATTCTGGTGATGTCCATGTGTAGAGTCATCTCTTGTGTTGGAAGAGGGTGTTTGCTATGACCAGTGCATTCTCTTGGCAAAACTCTATTAGCCTTTGCCCTGCTTCATTCTGTACTCCAAGGCCAGATTTGCCTGTTACGCCAGGTGTTTCTTGACTTCCTACTTTTGCATTCCAGTCCCCTATAATGAAAAGGACATCATTTTGGGGTGTTAGTTCTAGAAGGTCTTGTAGGTCTTCATAGAACCGTTCAAGTTCAGCTTCTTCAGCATTACCGGTCGGGGCATAGACTTGGATTACTGTGATATTGAATGGTTTGCCTTGGAAATGAACAGAGATCATTCTATCGTTTTTGAGATTGCATCCAAGTACTGCATTTTGGACTCTTTTGTTGACCATGATGGCTACTCCATTTCTTCTAAGGGATTCTTGCCCACAGTAGTAGATATAATGGTCATCTGAGTTAAATTCACCCATTCCAGTCCATCTTAGTTTGCCGATTCCTAGAATGTCGACATTCACTCTTGCCATCTCCTGTTTGACCACTTCCAATTTGCCTTGATTCATGGACCTAGCATTCCAGGTTCCTATGCCATATTGCTCTTTACAGCATTGGAATTTGCGTCTATCACCAGTCACCTCCACAGCTGGGTATCGTTTTTGCTTTGGCTCCATCCCATCATGCTTTCTGGAGTTATTTCTCCACTGATCTCCATTAGCCTATTGGGCACGTACTGACCTGGGGAGTTCATCTTTCAGTGTCCTATCTTTAGTGGGCACAGGAGGACCGAGAGGAGTTACTCCACATTCAAGGTCAGGAGGGGCCGTCGTGAGTAGATACCCCTTGTCCAAGGTAAGGAGCAATGGCTGCACTTTGCTGGAGCAGCCGTGAAGAAATACCCCACGTCCAAGGTAAGAGAAATCCAAGTAAGACGGTAAGTGTTGCGAGAGGGCATCAGAGGGCAGACACACTGAAACTAAAATTACAGAAAACTAGCTAATCTGATCACACAGACCACAGCCTTGTCTATCTCAATGAAACTAAGCCGTGCCATGTGGGGCCACCCAAGATGGATGGGTCATGGTGGAGAGGTCTGACAGAATGTGGTCAACTAGAGAAGGGCATGGCAAACCACTTCAGTATTCTTGCCTTGAGAACCCCATGAACAGTATGAACAGTATGATTCTATTATAAGTGGAGTTGTTTTTGCAATTTCATTTTTGGATTGTTTATTTCTAGTGTGCAGAAGCCATTTGATTTTGATGAGTAAAATTATTAACCATGAAAATATGGGCCAATCCTTAAAACCTGCTGTAAGCTTTCCTATGTGTTCTACAGATGTTTCTGTTAAGGCAGAATATCTCTCACTCTTTTATTCACTTGATATAGCCCAGATATCTAGAACCTGCTGAACAGTAGAAATATTTCATGAGTGATGTTACTATAGCTCACACATTCCTCAATTAGAGTGCTTATCTTATAACGTTAAAATCATGCTCAGATGTCTGTCCACCAGATGGGAAGCTCTCTGAAGGTGGAAGTCATTCTGATGTCTCAAGAACCTAGCACACAGCAGGTGCTCAGCACAAGCCTCAAGAATCCATCAGCATCTGGCAGATAGGGGTGTGGCATGAAAGGTTGCACATATCAGTAAAATTATTAACCATGAAAATAGAGGGCAATCCTTAAAACTTGCTATTTTATCTCAATATATGACCTGTCCTCTCCATGTACCCATGTGAATTGGGCCAAAAGGGTAAAGGACATCACCGAAATAATATAAAAAAGTCAATCTAGAAGGAACACCAACAGCCTGAAGGGTGTGCATGCTTGTGTGGTGTGTGTGTATGTGTATGTGCATGTGGGTGTGTGTGTATAAAAGTTAAGAGGATATAAGCTGGTATTATTTGTGGAAGATTTATGGATTGGTTGATTGTATGTGGAATGCGCACTCCCCATACAGGTTGGAATGGAATATTAGCCTTTGAATAGAAAAACTGTCAAACATTTTCTCCTGACAGCTTGTCACTGGGCGAAAGTCCTCAACTCAACCTGATCTACCTCCAAGGATGCGTAGCTCAGCCCATAATTACTCAGACTTCCGTAGACTGTTAAGTCAAATTTAAGTACCAGAAATATTAAAATCCACAAATAAAGCATAAAATCCAATACCTGAATGTTTGAATCCTAACAAAAACTCTTTAAAGGGAAAGATAGTAGAATTTTTACAACTAAATGGGTATTAGAACGTGTTACACTCAAACTGAAAGTTAGATCCTCAGAATCTTTTGTTATGTACTTATATGAACCAGGAGAAGGCAATGGCAGCCCACTCCAGTACTCTTGCAACCAATTAGTCACTTTATAGATTTCTTGAAATACTATAACTTGAATGGTAACCAATGGATAGCAATTGCTCATGGTAATTATATAACAGCCGATTCTGGGATTTCCTCAGAAAAGGGTGGAATATTCAGAAATTAACACAGTTTGCCAAGAAGTCTGTTTTTTTATGATATTTGAAGACATAGTTTTTAGTTTTGGAAAAAGAAGAGAAAACCATATGTCACCAAGTATAATTTTAACTTTTTTCACTTGATACCAACTTTGATACCCAAGCAAAGTAAAATAAAAATACATGAAAAAAAGTTTAAAAAGTAGATTTTAATAAACATTTCACCAAACACAGCTGTTTTAGTTCACTAAGTCAGTGATTACAAAATATTTTAATGTGCTTTCTGGCAAACATAAAGAGTCTCATTTCATGGAAATGCCACATTTCCAGTTATCCTTGATAGGTTGTAAAATTTAGGGGCTGGTAACTATTCCTACATATTTCTTAATCAGGAAAAGTAGATAAGATACTGCCTATATCTCTTAAAATATGTGAGATGGACCTTAATCCATGTCACAGCAGTATATTTTACTCCAAATATTGCAAACTAGCAGTCCCAGGTGGTGCTAGTGGTAAAAATTCCACCTGCTAATTCAGGAAACGTAAGAGACTCAGGTTCAGCCCCTGGGTTGGGAAGATCCCCTGGAGAACGAAATGGTAACCCACTCCAGTATTCTTGCCTAGAGAATCCCATGGACAGAGGAGCCAGGTGGGCTACAGTTCATAGGGTTGCATAGAGTCAGACATACCTGAAGCAATTTTAGCACACAGCAGTCAAAAGTATAAATCTGAAGATATTTTTAGTATGTAAAATTTTTAAAATTAGAAAATTAGCTGGTAACATCTAAAAATTTGTAGATCTTGCCATAAAAACTGAATTTCCAGCTTCTCTTGAAAAACTTTAGATTTGATGACACTGGATTCATATTCCAACATTACAATAATCAATCGGCATTTATCAGAGACTGACTTTCAGAAGTAATGAAGAAGGGTTCCCCTTTTAAAAGGAGCCCAGTCTACCCTACTCTTTCAATGTGTGTACAATGTACTAACACCTAGGCTGTTTCACTTGTTACCTTTACAGACCTTGTAGTAGTAGGCATTTAACATTGGGACGCTGCTTTGTTTTATGTTTTATTAATACATATACACAAACACACACAGCTATATTATCTGAAGTTTTAAACTTAATGCTTTAAAATTTTTGAGATTTTCTTACTGTTTTTCCATTTTAGTTTCTGATAATTTTATGAAAAGATTAAATAAACATGATTCTGATACTTTTGACTAACATTTTAAAAATATTTAAATTGAGATATTTCATTATTTGGATATTGAAATATATTTTATTCAGTTTATTACAACTTTATACATCATGGAAAAAATTAAGCTAAAAAGGTTCTGAGGAGAATGTGAAAAAATGTGTCAATTGGCTCAATTTTGGAGGAGGGGGCTGAAAAACAGGAAACATTCAGTTAAAATAAAGAGATTTTCCTTATCTACAAACATTATCCTAGCAGCTAAGGATATTTTTGCCTTTGTACATTATAAGCTTTGAGAAAATAGCAAATTATAATTTGTAAGGAAGTCGCAGATAAATCCTGCACACCTTACCCTAGCAGTTATCATTTTAGCTGAGGTTCGAGCCAAATGAGAAGTAAACACTGAGTAACGTGGTCAAATGAGAAAATTATTTCCAGGCAAGTCAAGCAGTGGAGCCCTAGGGGGTCTAAGAGGGGAGTCACTGGGACAAAAGTATAGATTCAGAAAGAGCATAATTTATGACTTATGAAAGACTGAAAATTCCACTCAGGTAGGGACCATGCTCATCTTTCCCATCACTATGTTTCCAAGGTCTAGTTCATATGGAAGTCACAAATACATGATGAGTAAGCAAAAGGAAACACATATGCGAGTGCTTAGCAAATAGCAGTCATTCAATAAGTATTTATTAAATAAATGGGTAAATCATCAAATGAATTTATTCAATAAATATCAATATTAATGAAATAGAACCATACCATAGTGAAAGTCGCTCAGTCGTGTCCGACTCTTTGCGACCCCATGGACTATAGAGTTCATGGAATTCTCTAGGCCAGAATACTGGAGTGGGTAGCCTTTCCCTTCTCCAGGGGATCTTCCCAACCCAGGGATCGAACCCAGGTCTCCCGCATTGCAGGCAGATGATTCTTTACCAGCTGAGCCACAAGGAAAGCCCATGAATACTGATGAAAATATACAAAAAGTGCAAATTAATAATTCTTCTTTTTGACATTTTTTATTGAGAGATTGTTATGTACTATGTTAGGTGCTTTATGTATGTTATTTTGTCATCACAATAACCCTATGAAATAAATATTCCAGTCTAAAATTAAAAAAATAAAATTGAAGATGCTTGAGAAACCTGAACAAGGTCACAAGGCTCTTAGGAGGCTTTGTAGGAATTCGACCACAGTCCTGTTCTGTCACTCATTTTTAAGTGAATTAGAGAAGCTCAGGAATAAGTAGCATAATGTTGCTGGTAGCATGGAGACAGTGTGAAACACATCTGGAGAACTAAAGGTAGTACAGGTTGGCAGACATAAAAGACCATGTCAGAGGGGGTGATATTTGTAGAAGGACACTGGGCCACATTGATGCTGTGAGGATGGGTAAGAGGAAGAAGATGATATTAGCTAATTTGAAATCACTTATAGTGTGAAAGCAAACAACAGTAATTAAAAATAATTATAAAAAAGGAGAAATGGTATTATGTGATGGTATGAATATAAAGGTAACTAGTATAACAAAAGCACAAGTCTTCCTAAAATCCAGATGCCCTACTATGTATAAAGAGAGACGTGTAAATATAAAGGACAAATAAACTTTAAAATAGAATTATACTGTAAGAGAAAACAGGCAAGGGGCTAGGGATGGAAGCAATAATTGTTTGAATACTTTGTTTTATAGACATGATTTAGAGAAGTATAGTACCTTAATTATAAAATTAAAATCACTTCCTAAAAGCTGAAAACAAAATCAATCAATCAAACATAGTTATGTATCCAGTTGTTTCATAACTGCATAATAACTTTAAAAATTATGTAAAACAGAGAAGTATGAACTGACTGGATAGCTAATATATCAAGTAACTTTTCTTAGTTGAGGAAATATGATAATGGCATCATGGTTACATTTTAAGGGAGTTTTTGTCTTTTAGAGATACATAACGAAATATTTATGAACAAAATTGCTTTGATATTAGGGATTTGCTTTACAGTAGTCAGCAGTTCAGTGATACGGGAAATGAGTGAGGGATAAATCAATGATTGCTAAAGCTAAGTTTTGGGTTCTTGGGGGTTCATATACTATTTTCTTTAATGTATGTTTGGCAATTTTCCTTAAAAGGTTATGTATATTTCTTGATAATCAGAAGTATCAGAATTTAGATATCCAAGAGTGTTGACCTAAAATACTTTAGAGGCCATTAATTTATTCCAGTAATATTATAGTTTCTATATATATATTATAATTATATATTATGAGCTTCCCTGGTATCCTATATAATTATATCTTATAATAATCAAAATTATAATATATACTTAATCATCCATATAGTCAACATTGGGCTTCCCTGGTGGCTCAGATGTTTAAAGAATCTGCCTGCAGTGCTGGAGACCTATATCACAGAGTTAGAATATACTATATTGACAAGTTTAAAAAGAAAGCATAAAGGAACAAAACTTCCTAGAACATATTACAAAGATACTTTGAATATATTCTGATATTCTTATCAAACTTAGAGACTACATTCTATTCTACAGAGGAAAAGAGATACAACATTGATTGGTATTTCATCAAAGTGGTTATTTATTTATTGTTTACAGAGAATACTCTTATTTTGAGCATTTTGAGAAGTGCTGTGTATTTTGAGAACAATAGATGAATGTAATTAATATATAGATGAATAAAATATTAGTTATAATTGAAAAGAAATCTGTGGAAAAATCTAACAATCTAAACAGTAGTGTTTAGACTTTGCATAATAACAATATATGCCAGAAAACTACACTAGGACCCGGGAATATGTTATCTCAATTAATCTTCTGATAATCCTATGAAATAGGTATGTGTTAGAGAGTCTGTGTTCTAAGGAGAGAAGCAAGGGTTCAAATTCATGGTGACTTCAGGGTTCATCCTCTTTTCACTGTTCTACTCTGTCTCCTGCCATGTTGGCTAGAATCAGACAACAACAGTTACAGATTTAGTACTAACTATTGAGAATTTATTATTCCTTAAGCACTAATTTCAAACAAATAGCTGGCACCATATTTTAATCATGGAACTCTAGAAGAATTCCCATTAAAATCAGAAATAAGGTAGGGAAGAGTGATAGGTATGAATCATTAAATATAAAACAGAAAATATATACCAACGCATTTAGACAAGAAAATGATGTGTATATACGGCAAAGAAGGAGAAATAGTCATTACTTGCAGCTGATATAAATGCCTACATGAAAAATAATTTTGTAATGCAGTAAAGTAACCATTTATAAAATAAATTTATAAAAATATAGGTTTCCAAACTAATCAGACTAAGAAGTTTTAAAACATATTGAAAAAGAGATGTGATTCATAACAACAATGGGAAAGACAAAAAAAATATGGAAATACATTTAATAAGAAATTTGAAAGCTCTATATACAGAAAACTATACAAAAGTGTATAGGAAAATGTAAAAGAAGATTTGAACAAATGTCCCAGGCTGATATCTTTTTAAAAAGGCCGGTTATCCCCAAATTAGTCACTAGAATTTTTGGAACTTAAATGATTGCCCACTCCTAGGCATATACCCTGAGGAAATCAAAATTGAAAAAGGCACATGCACCCCAATGTTCATTGCAGCATTATTTACGATAGCTAGAATGTGGAAGCAATCTAGATGTCCACTGACAGATGAATGGATAAAGAAGCTGTGGTACATATATGCAATGAAATTCTACCGAGCCATAAAAAGAAATGCATTTAAGAGTCAGTTCTAAAGAGGTGGACGAACCTAGAGCCTATTATACAGGGTGAACTAAGTCAAAAAGAGAAATATAAATATCAAATACTGATATATATATGGAACCTAAAAACATGGTACTGATGAATTTACTTTCAGGGCAGCAATGGAGAAAGACACATAGAGAACAGACCTATGGACATGGGGGGAGGGGAGGAGGGAGGTGAGACGTATGGAGAGAGTAACGTGGAAATTTACAATACTGTATGTAAAATAGATAGCCAGTGGGAATTTGCTGTGTGACTCAGGGAACTCAAACAGGGGCTCTGTGACTGGCTGGTAGGGTGGGTGGGGAGGGAGTAAGGAGGGAGGTTCAGGAGAGAGGGGACATGGGTGTACCTATGGCTGATTCTTGTTGATGTATGGCAGAAAACCACAAAATTCTGTAAAGCAATTATCCTTCAATTAAGAAATTTAAAAAAAGAATGCCCTAAAAAAGATTGTAAAGTACAGTTAGAATAATAAGTTATTTAAATTTTATAAAAGGAAGACTTTTTAGTGTGCATTTTCCCTTTCAGATTTAAGATGCATTCTAGATCTATGGTATTTAAACAGTAAGACAGCACCAGAATAGGAGCCATTTCAATGTAGACAGAAAACATTTTGCTTATGGATAGGTTCAAGTCAGTGCAAGGGAAAGGTGGAATTCATTAACACATTATATTGGAAGAAATAATCAAACATTTTGGGGAAAGTTGTAGCTAGGGTTCTATCTCACACTTTAAAACAAATCCTAGAGTAGTAAAATTCAAACATAAAAATTAAAACCATAAAAATATTAGAAAATACACATGGCCTTTAGATGATTGTAGTATTATGAAGGAATCATAAGGAAAAGATTAATAGATATAAAAATGAAACATCTAAAGACTTCCATATATTTAATTACTACAACTGAAATTCAAATGTCAAAGTTGAAAAAAAGTATGTAAATATTTGATATACAAATGGTTAATAATACCACTTACTTAAAAAAGAACAAATAAGGTTTTGCAAATTAAAAAAAATCATGTTAGAAGAATGAAGATCATGAAAATATAAGTCACTTAAACCCAAATGACTAATAATTATTTGAAAAATTTCCTAATTATACAAACCCCATAACAGGCAAATTTGGCCTTGGAGTACAGAATGAAGCAGGGCAAAGGCTAATAGAGTGTTGCCAAGAGAACGCACTGGTAATAGCAAACACCCTATTCCAACAACACAAGAGAAGACTCAACACGTGGACATCACCAGATGGTCAACACCGAAATCAGATTGATTATGTTCTTTGCAGCCAAAGTTGGAGAAGCTCTACACAGTCAGCAAAAACAAGACCGGGAGCAGACTGTGGCTCAGATCATGAACTACTTATTGCCAAATTCAGACTTAAATTGAAGAAAGTAGGGAAAACCACTAGACCATTCAGGCATGACCTAAATCAAATCCCTTATGAGTATACAGTAGAAGTGACAAATAGATTTAAGGGACTAGATCTGATAGAGTGTCTGATGAACTATGGACAGAGGTTCGTGACATTGTACAGGAGACAGGGATCAAGACCATCCCCATGGAAAAGAAATGCCAAAAAGCAAAATGGCTGTCTGAGGAGGCCTTACAGATAGCTGGGAAGAGAAGAGAAGTGAAAAGCAAAGGAGAAAAGGAAAGATATTCCCATCTGAATGCAGAGTTCCAAAGAATAGCAAGGAGAGATAAGAAAGCCTTCCTCAGTGATCAGTGCAAAGAAATAGAGGAAAACAAAGATTGGGAAAGACTAGAGATCTCTTCAAGAAAATTAGAGATACCAAGGGAACATTTCATGCAAAGATAGGCTCGATAAAGGACAGAAATGGTATGGACCTAACAGAAGCAGAAGATATCAAGAAGAGGTGGCAAGAATACACAGAAGAACTGTACAAAAAAGATCTTCATGACCCAGATAATCACGATGGTGTGATCACTCACCTAGAGCCAGACATCCTGGAATGTGAAGTCAAGTGGGCCTTAGAAAGCATTACTACGAACAAAGCTAGTGGAGGTGATGGAATTCCAGTTGAGCTATTTCAAATCCTTAAAGGTAAGGCTGTGAAAGTGCTGCACTCGATATGCCAGCAAATTTGGAAAACTCAGCAGTGGACACAGGACTGGAAAAGGTCAGTTTTCGTTCCAATCCCAAAGAAAGGCAATGCCAAAGAATGCTCAAACTACTGCACAATTGCACTCATCTCACATGCTGGTAAAGTAATGCTCAAAATTCTCCAAGCCAGGCTTCAGCAATACGTGAACCAGGAACTTCCAGATGTTCAAGCTGGTTTTAGAAAAGGCAGAGGAACCAGAGATCAAATTGCCAACATCCACTGGATCATCGAAAAAGCAAGAGAGTTCCAGAGAAACATCGATTTCTGCTTTATTGACTATGCCAAAGCCTTTGACTGTGTGGATCACAATAAACTGTGGAAAATTCTGAAAGAGATGGGAATACCAGACCACCTGACCTGTCTCTTGAGAAACCTGTATGCAGGTCAGGGAGCAACAGTTAGAACTGGACATGGAACAACAGACTGGTTCCAGATAGGAAAAGGAGTACGTCAAGGCTGTATATTGTCACCCTGCTTATTTAACTTATATGCAGAGTACATCATGAGAAATGCTGGGCTGGAAGAAACACAAGCTGTAATCGAGATTGCCGGGAGAAATATCAATAACCTCAGATATGCGGATGACACCACCATTATGGCAGAAAGTGAAGAAGAACAAAAGAGCCTCTTGATGAAAGTGAAAGAGGAGAGTGAAAAAGTTGGCTTAAAGCTCAACGTTCAGAAAACTAAGATCATGACATCTGGTCCCATCACTTCATGGGAAATAGATGGGGAAACAGTGGAAACAGTGTCAGACTTTAATTTTTTGGGCTCCAAAATCACTGCTGATGGTGATTGCAGCCATGAAATTAAAAGACGCTTACTCCTTGTAAGGAAGGTTATGGCCAACCTAGATAGCATATTGAAAAGCAGAGACATTACTTTGCCAACAAAAGTCCATCTAGTCAAGCCTATGGTTTTTCCAGTGGTCAATGTATGGATGTGAGAGTTGGACGGTGAAAAAGCTGAGCGCCGCAGAATTGATGCTTTTGAACTGTGGTGTTGGAGAAGACTCTTGAGAGTCCCTTGGACTGCAAGGAGATCCAACCAGTCCATCCTAAAGGAGATCAGTCCTGGGTGTTCATTGGAAGGACTGATGTTGAAGCTGAAACTCCAATACTTTGGCCACCTCATGCGAAGAGTTGACTCATTGGAAAAGACCCTAATGCTGGGTAGGATTGGGGGCAGAAGGAGAAGGGGACGACAGAGGATAAGATGGTTGGATGGCATCACCAACTCGATGGACATGGGTTTGGTTAGACTCTGGGAGTTGGTGATGGACAGAGAGGCCTGGCGTGCTGCAATTCACGGGGTTGCAAAGAGTCGGACACGACTGAGTGACTGAACTGAACTGAACTGTGACAAAACAATTCTACTCCTTGATAAATGCCCACAGAGGTGCATGCACGAGTACACCAAGAGACAAGAATATTGAAATTGCATTATTAGTTATATATGAAAATTGGAAACAACCTCAATATCCACTGGCAATACATTGGATAAATAATATTGGTATAACCATGCAGTGGAAATAGACATGCAAAAACATGAAAGATTCTCATAAATATAACATGGGGTGACATAAACTAAACACAAAATAATTTATAGGATTCTGTTTACATCAAATTTAAAAATGGGTAAAACAAAAGTATGGTGTTTAGGGATTCATGCTGATATGGTAAAACTGTTAAGAACAAAAAGAAAGTATTATCATAGAAGTCAGGACAGTGGCTACTACAGGGTAAGTGGCAGGATAGGAGGGGAATTTGGGGGAGCTGGCAGTATTTTTTTTTTTTTTTGCCTTGGATGGTGGTTGAGTATTTGATTTGAATTGTCTCTCTATATTTTGGACACTTTATGTACACGTCAGACTTTTGAAAGATTAAAATCTATGTAGAAGATGGTCTAATTTTTCTAAAGTTACACACACACACACACACACACACACACACACATATTTGGAAAGATGATTTGAAATATCTGAAAATGTTAACAAAAGTATCATTACACTGTACTCAGCAACAACAACCAGGCATCCAAAATGGACAAAGGATCTAAATAGACATTTCTCCAAAGAATACAAATGGTCAATAAGCACTCAACATCACTAATCACAAAATCAGAATGAGATAGCCCTTCACATCCAATAGGATAGGCATTATCAAAAGAACAGAAAAATAACAACTATTGGCAAGAGTGTGGAGGAATTGGAACACCCGTGCATGGGATGGTCAGAATATAATATAGTACAACCTGATGTGGAAAACAGTATGGCATTTCCTCAAAAAGTTAGAAAACAACCAAAAGTCCATCAATATATGGGTAGATAAGATGTATAAATATAGTGGAATATTATTCAGCCTTAAAAAGGAACTATATTATGATACATGCTATACCATGAACAGAACTTAAAGACATTATACTGAGATAAGCCAGATGTAAAGGGACAAATATTGTATGATTCCGCTCATACAAGTTACCTAGAATATTCATATCCATAGAGACAGAAAGTAGAACAGTGGTTACCAGGAATGGGGCTGCAGAGAAGAGGGGTTTATTCTTTAATGAGTACTGAGTTTCATTATGAGATGATGAAAAGGTCTGGTGATAGATGGTGGTAGTGGTTGCATAGTAATGTGACTGTGTTTAATGACACTGAACTGTATATTTAAAAATGATTAAAATAGTGAATTCCATGTTATGAATATTTTACCACAATAAAAAGTGATAGGAAAAAAAGATTTAAAAAAAGAAAAAAATGGTGGAAATGTAGTTGTCATATATACTTCTACATTTTCTTTTTTTCTTTTATTGAGGTATAGTAACAGTTGATTTACAGTATCATGTTAGTTTCAAGTGTTCATCATAGTGATTCAAATTTTTATAGATTATGCTCCATTTAAGATTATAGGATATTGGCTATATTCCCTGTGCTTTATGATATATTCTTGTAGCTTATTTATTTTATACGTAGTAGTTTGCCCCTATTTCAGTCTTGGTAGTTTGTACATTTATAGGAATTCATCTATTTCTTCTCGGCTGTCCACTTTATTGGTATATAATTGTTCTTAGTAATCGCTAATGCTTTTCTGTATGTCCGCGGTGTTGGTTGTAACTTCTCCTTTTTCATTATTGATTTTATTGTTTTGGGCCCTCTTGTTTTCTTGATGAGTCTGGCTAAAGGTTTATCAGTTTTGTTTATCTTTTCAAAGAACTATTAGTTTCCTTTATCTTTTCTATTTTTTAAGTCTCGATTTCACTTATTTATGCTCTCATCTTTGTGAGTTCTTTTCTCTTACTAACTTTGGGTTTTGTTCCTTTAGGTGTAAGGTTCTAGTTTTTTTATGTATAAGGTTAGGTTGTTTGAGATTTTTCTTGCTTCCTGAGAATTTCTGTATTTTCTAATTTTTTTTATAATGAACAAGTATTACATTTATAATCAGAAAATTTTTCTATGAAAAGAGATTAAAAATTCTTTTTTTCACATGTCTTCCAGAAAGTAGCTCTGGGAAGGGTGAGGCATAAGATGTCTTTAAAAAATTATTATTCTAAGAATTTATATTCTAAGCCAAACAACACAAACAAGCATAAAAAACAGGTGGAAAAATTGTAGCGATGGATTATGGATTATATACATATGTATATGTAATATATATATAAAAGTATAAGGAGAAGACCCTGATGCTGGGAAGGATTGGGGGCAGGAGGAGAAGGGGACGACAGAGGATGAGATGGCTGGATGGCATCACCGACTCGATGGACATGGGTTTGGGTAAACTCCAGGAGTTGGTGATGGACAGGGAGGCCTGGCGTGCTGCGATTCATGGGGTTGCAAGGAGTCAGACACAACTGAGCGACTGACTGATAAGAGAAACTGAATCATATAACAAGACATATGAATAGCTGATTTGGTAACTCCCAGTTATTTTGAACTATAAGGAAATTATTGCTTTCTAAAACCCCAGAAGCATTTAACTAGAAAAGTTTTAATATGGGTGGACTTTATTTTTGTAGCATGTTTCTATAGTCTAGCTACAAATTAAGGGTACTGTCGAGATCAGTGTAGAGTAGATGGTGTGGAATTGGGAGGCTTGAGCGGCCTTGGTCAGGCGTGGGCAGGACATTTAGTTGTTCTGAGACCTCCTTGCTCATCTGTAAATGAAGCGGCTGGTCCTGATAACATGTAATGTCATTTCCTGAAGTTTTACAGCACTAGAAAAGTGTGAAATAGTTGTTTAATATTAAAGTTCATTTAATAAACTAAATGCAGTTTGTTTTAGATATATTAATTACTGGAATACATATCTAGTATATTCAACTTCCACCTGATAATGTTTTTATTCTATTTGCTATAGTACTGGCATTTTAAAATATGAAAAATTCAAGAAATCACAGTGAATTAAATTGTTATGAAAGCAAATAGCTCCACAGTGAAACTCCTTTAAACACTGGAAATTAGATATGTTGGCTAAAAATTTACATTGTTTGTAAAGTAAAGCTGTTTGGAACTTCTATGTCCTAAAAGTTTATTTAACTTCATTTATATCAATGTAATAATACAATCTGAAGCAATTATTAACACAACTGACCACTGTCAAAATGGTGGATAAAGCATTTATCTTTGATGCCCTAATGCTTGAATGCAGTCATGTCCTCTGACTTTGTTCTCTCAATACCCATTCCTGAAAACAAATCCTATAAAATTAGCTTTACATATGGACTTAATATCTTCTTTAAACAAAATACTCTGGTACAGACCCTCAATTCAATTTCTCTCCCTCTTTCCCCTTTGAGTCTCTTTTCTTTGTTTCTTTGTCATCTTTATCCCACCACCTTCATCTCTCTGGGCTCCGCTACATTCCTCTGCACTATATTTTTGTCTTCTGTGTTTGGATGGGAATTAGCAGGAAAATTAGAGAAGACGGGCCACATAATAAGCAGCAGATGTTAGCTAGCTGTGGAGCAGGGAGGAAAAGCAACTTAAACTCAGCCTAGATTCTCCAAGTCAGGCTAAACCCCTCTTCTGGGTCTTGCCTTAGAAAAGAGAAAAGTAAAACCCCCTAATCCACATACTTGTAGTTGCTAAAGAACAACTTCTTCCTCCATGCCCCTACTGCTTCACAATGCAGAATCAAAGATAAAACAGGAGGGAAAAAATAGGGAAAACAGCATATATAACAGCAAAAAGTTTTAATATGTTTACTTTCTATGCTCTTATATTTTCAGTGCTACAGCTCTATCTTTATTCTGTGCATTCTGCAGAACCCATTCTTTATTGAATTAATAAACCCTATGCTCATTAGGACTTCCCAGGTGGCGCTAGACGTAAAGAACCGCCTGCCAATGCTGGAGACGTAAGAGATGCAGGTTCAGTCCCTAGGTTGGGAAGATCCTTGGAGGAGGGCATGAAACACAACCCACTCCAGTATTTGTGCCTGGAGAACACCATAGAGAGAGGAGCCTGGTGGGCTACAGCCCATAGGGTCCCAAAGGGTTGGACATTACTGAAGCAACTTAGCATGCACATGCTAATTAAAGTAAAATTTAGACCTAGGGAAGCTATACATGCCATTTGTATAAAATATGGTTTTCTTTTTAAAATCCCTTTTGTTCCAAACACTTGTTTTTCTTTGCTTTGTAAATGGATCATTTTGGAGTGGTAGCAGTTATGGAGGTGGGTGAAGAAGCAGAGAAATAAGCGTAATAAAGAAAAGAGAAATTTCTCTTCTCTGCCAGGCAGTGTATATCCAACATAGCCATCATTATATACAGAGACTGTGCAATCTTTGTGGTCTAATTTGAAAAGAATGACTCTAAAAGTGGCTATTTTCGGAGTTAGCGAAGGGAGAGGCCAATGCCATGGCATTGAGGGAGGGAGTTGAGAGGTGCAAAAGACCTTAGTGTGCTTACTGACCCCTCTCTAAGGCCAAACATACTGTCTTGGCCCAAGGCTGTGTCTGGTTTGAGCTACTTTGCAGCTTAAAGCTCCACGAAGTGAGGAATAGGTCTGTTTTTTCACTTTTGTCATCCCCAGGGTCAGTACAGAGCACAACTCAATAAATGGAAAATAAGGACTCATTGAATGGAGGAATAACTGAATTAATGATTTAATCAAAGGACCATCTGCACTTATAACTTTCTTTGCTATTTCATGGCTTCTAATTAATAACATTTAGTCATGAACTATTACACCTGAGAAGGACCTTGAGCTCTCTAATCTGACCTCATATTACAGACAAGGAAAAGTGACAAGAAAGTGGGAGTTTGCTCACTAAGGTCATGGGTTTCTGGACTACCACCCTAAGGCTCTTTTCACCCTGTCATGTCATGCTGTTTTTAAGATGATAATGGTAGTAAATGGAAACTTACTTTAAGCCTGTGTTTATACCATAACTGACCACAACTTATGCATCTATTTTGTCATCTTTTTATGCAACAATAATTGTTAAAGCTGAACTTTAATATATATAAAGTATCAAAACACATGCCATCCCATTTGTACATGTAAACATGATTGAAACAAATACACAAGCAGAGGAAGCTGTGGTAAATAATGGTGGACACTTTAAAATAAGCAAAGTAAGGGCCAAGCAATTTTACACTTGTTGATAATGGTCAAGAAATGGTTTCTTATACTCTGAAAAATTTTCACTGCAAACAACAGGATATGACTGAAATCAGATAACATCAAGCCAACAGCAGAGAAAGAAACTTAGTAAGATAGACTATACCTCAGAATGCTATAGTTTGAATCATGTTTAAAAAGATTTACTTAGAAGAACTTGGATGATGAGTTATCGGTGTATTCAAATGTTTAATATTAAATTACTACATTTACTCCATTTCATAAATTTTCTTTAGCTACTAGTACAGTGGAAATCAGCTTAAAATTTATTGAGAATTCATACACTGAGATGAATTTCATAAGATAAACTTGAGTCTTTTAAAAACAAGTTTTGAAGAAAATAAAGAACAAGCATTCAAAAGATATACATTCAACATGAAATTATTCAAGTGGCATGGAATTAGTTTAATAGTTTTGCTTTTCCACAATAATTTAATTGTTTAAGATGCACACTATATTTATGAATGAACTGAAACAAATTCCTAAGCTAAAGTTTATTATTCAGTTTAAATTTATATGACCATATAATATAATGATATTGCATGATATTATATACATTATATAAAATATAATTAGACATATGTAATATGTTATATATTATATAAATTCATATTTATATATTATTTCTAAATGCCTAGTAAAGACAAAACAAATAATACCCTAAGGAACACAAATGATAAAACAGATAAAACCAAATTAACACTTAACTTGAAATGGCTGTATAGACATTTCCAAGAATTTAAAGCCTTGGATTTTGTAACAATATACAGTGAATCTTAATTATTCATGTACTGTGTGTTTGCAAATTTGCTTACTTATTAGAATTTATTTGCAACCCCAAGTAACACCTGTGGGCTTTGGGGACCATTTGCAGACACATTCAGAGTCGTGAAAAGTTTGAGTTGCCCAGCACATACATTCCCAGCTAAGCTCAGAGATCAACACTGTTGTCTTGTTTCAGCTCTCATACTGTAAACAAGTGCTCTTTTTGTGGTCTAAGTGCCATGTTTTTCAACATTTTTGTGTTTTTTTTAATTGATGTTTTCACTATTTAAAATGGCCCCTGAGCATAGTTCTGAGGTGCTATCAAGTGTTCCTCAGTGCAAGAAAGTTGTGATCTACCTTAAGGAGAAAATACATGGGTTAGAAAAGCTTCCTTCAGTCATGAATTATTGTTCTCTTGCTCATGAATTGTGTGTTAATGAATTAATAATATATGTTAAATAAGATGTCTTTAAACAGAAACATATTTAAAATAAGGTTATATATTGATCAGTTGACAAAAATATTATGACCAGAGAGGCTCATAGAGACCTAACCCTATATTTCCCCTAGGAGCAATGGTTTGGTCTTTGCTAATTCAGTGTTTGTGGTGACTTTAGAAAATATAACTACCATAAATTATGAGAAACAATGGGAAGACACACAAAAAAACACAATTTCATTTTTTTATGATTTCTTTCTTACAATATTTGTTTTGTTTGAGGAATATAAAAGGAAACTCAAGATCAGTCTCTAATACAAGATACAAAAATATATTTTGCTTTTTCATTAGTTATCTGAAGATTTTTAAGTCTCTGGAAATTTAGAAAAATGACAGCAAAATTAGATGCCATGCCCCATGGATCTCTTGGATCCTCCATGATCCCCTTCTTGGTGTGGGATACATAGTAAAGAGATTTTGTTGATAAGGTATTGACAGATGGACATTCCAAGACTCCCATAGAATATTCCAGTTTCATAAAATTCTAACCTGACAATCTCTGGATACCCCGCTGAAGACAGGTCACTAGTACATCAAGTGACTATATGTTCTGTAGTCTTATAAAGAGTGGACTTTTGGATATTTCTGTTGATCCAGAACCCCTCTAAGGACCCACATAGTGGATCTTTCATGGTAGGTCCATGCTGGAGGGATTCCTAGTCTAAATTGCTTCATCTATGCTAGTGTGAAGTACTTGCAAGATGTAACAAAGAACCTACCAACTGTTATTCTAGCTTTAACCAAAATCAGGCAATTCATGATCTCTTTCTGGGTTGCTGAAATCAGGCTTTTGCTTAAAGTTCTTTCCATGAGATATACAATGAAACTTTAAGGAGTATTAAGATAAACAGTATTTACTGTTGACATTTCAATTCAAGTAGTTTAAAAAGTGAAAGTTTTAATTTTATCACGAAAGCATGCACTCCCTAAAGAACCATTTAATAAGTCAGAAACTACAAATATGTTAAATTAATAGGTGTAATATCAACAAAGGGATCTCAATATTACAAATAATAATAATTATTAAATTTACTTATTCCTTTTGATAAAAATAGAAACATAAAGTGTTTCTTTATTTAAAAAAAAACTGTATTAAGGGAAATGAAAATTTGCTTTTGGAATCTGATCCAGATACAGTAAAT
Organism: Okapia johnstoni; assembly: GCA_024291935.2. Lineage (NCBI taxonomy): Eukaryota > Metazoa > Chordata > Mammalia > Artiodactyla > Giraffidae > Okapia > Okapia johnstoni. Next base: position 69,461,780 of record CM044312.1, on the reverse strand, counting down.
GCAAATCCCTTCTTGAATATACTTTGCATAAAAAAAAAAAAGTTTGAATATGTTGTGAGCATGGACTGATGAAAGCACTTTTCACATAGGGCTTATAAAAACATATCTTACTACTTTAAAATTCCAACATATATTGGTGTTAATTTGTTTAGATCTGAAAAACAAGTGTATAAGTGGGCATAATGTGTCAGTTTTACTTTGAGAGTGGATATGGGATAGAAGGTTCTGACTGCCATCATCAGTAGATGATCCTAGGAGTCAGGACAGGCTGAGCATGAGAAAGTCCAGAATGGTTTCCTAGCAAGAGGGAGAAGACAGAGAGTCAAGGTCAGACAGTAGGAATTTTGTGCAAGTTGAGGACAGGAAGTCAGCTCTTCAAGTTGTTGGTCATTTGATGGCTGACTCCTTGAAACCCTCTGCCCTGGTCTTTGTGATACTGTACTCTTCTGATTCTCATATTTTACAATCCTTTTGGTTCCTGTGGTTTCAAACTGACATCCGTTTCCATTCTGTGTTGTTTGTAATACTTAGATATTCAACTGTTTATTAGATATTTCTACTTGGTGGCTTGTCACTCTATTCAAAACAGAACTACTACCGCTACACTCTCCCCAATTTACTGCTCCCTCTCGACTCTCATTGCCATAACATTACTTAACTTCAATTGGAGTTATATTTCATGTGCTTTCTCAACTCTCCCTCTCCTTCCATTTTTCATCCCTTATCAGATTCTGTAGCTTCTATTACTCTTTGCTAAAAATAGCTGCTTCCCAGGTGGCTCAGTGGTAAAGAATCTGCCTGCCAATGTAGGAGACTCAGAGACACAGGTTCTATCCCTGAGTCGGGAGGATACCCTGGAGAAGGAAATGGCAACCCACTCCAGTATTCTTGCCTGAGAAATCCCATGGACAGGAGGAATAGAGGCAAGCTACAGTCCATGAGGTCACAAAGAGCTGGACACAACTTACAGACTAAACACACACACACATAACAATAGCTGCTACCCCTTCACCACCCCTTCTGCCACCATGCTAGCACCTTTCATGTGCAATAGTATTTCCTACTGGTTTCTAGCAGAAGATTCATTCTTTAAAATTGTGCTAAAGAAAAAAAAATATTCCTATATAAATGCAGCATATATTATTTAGCTTTTTGCCAGCTATAATGCACGCTAGCAAATGACTGATAATTTTCAGATCCACCTGTCCTGGAACTCTATTTTGACATAATCAACATTTAGCAACATCTAGTCACTCACATTCCAGAAAACACACTTTGGGAAACAATGACTTGGACTATTTAAATGGCCTCTAAACTCTTCTCCTTACCTAATCTTTCCCTTTCCAATGCACCTACAGTTTCAATGATTAACTTCTCTCAAATGCTTAACTGATTAAATTATTCCTCTGCTCAAAACTTTTAGCAGTGATTTAAGCACGAGGCTCTCCACAACATGGTACCAGTATTCCTTTCCAGTATTATCTCCCTGCCCCCCACATGACAGGATGGCATAGGAGAAAAGACATGAACTTTGGAGTCAGACCAGGTTCAAATTCCAGCTCTGTCGCTTGTTGTTCAGTAGTGTCTGACTCTTTGCGACCCCATAGACTGAAGCACGCCAGGCTTCCCTGTCCTTCACCATCCCCTGGACCTTGCTCAAACTCATGTCCATTGAGTAGGTGATGTCATCCAACCATCTCATCCTCTGTCATCCCCTTCTTCTCCTGCCTTCAATCTTTCCCAGCATCAGGTTCTTTTCTAATGAGTGGGCTCTTCACACCAGGTAGCCAAAGTATTGGAGCTTCAGGTTCAGCATCAGTCCTTCCAATGAATATTTAGGATTGGTTTCCTGGTTTTATCTCCTTACAGTCCAAGGGACTCTCAAGAATCTTCTCCAACACCACAGTTCAAAAGCATCAATTCTCTGGCATTCAGCCGTCTTTATGGTCCAACTCTCACATCCATACATGACTACTCTCACATTCATACATGACTACTGGAAAAACCAGAGCTTTGATTATACGGACCTTTGTTGGTAAAGTAATGTCTCTGCTTTTTAAAACACTGTCCCTTAAAAAGTGTGAAACTATAGGCAAATCATTTATTTCTTTGAACTCTTTCTCTGCTCATCTGCATATGCAGGCAGTAATTGTGTGGATGGGAGGATGTAGGAGACAGTATTTGTGAAAGCTTCTTGAACAACTGTAGCAAACTCTCTGCCCCCACGGGCTATAAATTTACTAGGCAGGTTGCGCCTCTTTCCTGTGGTAGTCAGTGTCTGCCTATGGTAAGTGAACAATAATCTTTTAAAATTAAGAACTCAGAATCCCACCTATTAATGTCAATAAAAATGATTAATAAAGCAATTTTCTGCCTTTATTTTGTGTATTTTCTATGGTCCTGAAGGGACAGGAGCCAGTTGCCATAGAACATCCAAACATTTTAGGTGGAACTATAACGCTGGCCTTTGGCTCAGTGAGGTTTGCAGGGCCCAAGAATCAACAGCAGTGCCTGGAAAGCAAATCCCTGAGTCACAGGGATGAAACAAAAGCCCAATACAAGAGTCAGAAAGCTGTACTTTTGTTAGATTTGGAAAAGCTTAAAAGTACTTAAGATTTCACTTGAAAGTTCAACATGAACAAAATGCAAAATCCTCAATACTCCTTCCTAAGAAGGAAAAGGGGATTTTTGTTTGATGTCTGCAGCCTAAGTGCCTGGAACAGTGTCTTGCATGTACGGGATGCTCACTTAATATAGGACGGGTGGGTCCATCTTTTATAAGCTCTAGTATACATATCTTTATGCTCGGAATATACAAATCTGAGTATACAGATCTTTAATAAATACTTGACTGGACTTGACTGACTAAATGTGTGGATTAAAAAAAATATACTTATTAAACCCAGCTGTGCCAGGCGTTAGTTTCAGCACACAGGATCACAGGATCTTAGTTCCCTTACTAGGGATCAAACTTAGGCACCCTGCATTGGGAGTGTGGAGTCAGCCACTGTACCACCAGGGAAGTCCCTAAACATGTGGATTTATAGTCAGTTCAGTCAAAGGCATTTAATAATATACCTTAAACTAAACATTGTTCCTATGTATTTCTACTTTATAAGATATTTTAATCTATTATCTATATTATCATAATTCTTATTCTTTTTAAAATTCCCTAATCATTCATTTACTTCTTCCCTCACAATATGGGAGTGTCATAGCTTGAAAGTGGGTGAGGAGAGAGAAATGAAATTAGGAGATGAAATATATATATTTTAGTCAAAAAGTTAAGAGTATATCTAAAATTTATTTGAATATATTAAGGAATGAAGAGAAAAACAAGCTTAATTTTTTAAAAAGCTGGAAGAAGATGGAGGAAAATGAGACCTAAGGTGTGTATAACATGTTTGTCAAATTTGTTTGGAAAGAATGTTACATTTTATACACTGCATTTTTCCTTCAGCACTCCAGCACTCAAGGTGTTTATAACTATCATTCCTATATGAGGGAAGAATAGCCAAACCCCTCTTTCACAGTTACAGGAACCAAGATTCAGCAAAGCTAATGATAGATCCAATAAAAAGTAGATCCAGAGGTAGAATCTAGGTCTCCTAAGTAGTCAGGAATAAATACAGTTTGTAAGTGTAAAGTGAGCCTGACACATTTAGAGAACATGAATAGTTAGGTTGAATAGGAGAGTTTGGCTGGGATGAAGGAGTATATAGAAAAAGAATAGGAAATCAGGTTAAAGAAATAAATAAGAGACAGATTATAGAGTACTGTAAATAATAATAGTAAGAATTTAGATTTTTAGCCATAATTTTCAAGTGAGTTTTAAAGGCTTAAAATCCTTTTTAAATAAATCTTGTTTTAGTAGCTAAGTCATACCCGACTCTCCATGACCCCAAGGTCTGTAGCCTGCCAGGCTCCTCTGTCCATGGGAATAACAACCCACTCCAGTATTCTTGCTTGGGAAATCCCATGGACAGAGGAGCCTGGCGGTACATGGGGTTGCAAAAGAGTCAGACACAATTTAGCAACTAAACTACCGCTACCACCAATAAGAAATCTTGTATGAGATGCCAATATGTAAAACAAATTAAAAGGAAGTGGTTTCTTCGATAAAAGCTGTTCCCTCTTCCTGCCCTCAGCCTCTCAGGAGAAAAGTTTGAAAACTGTGGAAAAAACAGTTTGAAAAGTGTGTAAAGTCAGGAATGAAGACATGTTTGGGGCAAAGTAGTGACATAGCAAGTGGCATGGAGACCAAGTGGAGGGCCCACTGTGGAGGCAGAAAGCACAGAGGCGGGACTGGCAGGGCTGCCAGGAGGAAGGGAAGGCAAAGATGCTTGAGACAGAGGAAGGATCAGAACACAGATGGGACTAGCTCGCAGATTCACTTGGGTGGTTGTGGAAGGACAGCACAGTCACAAAACTGCCAAAGGGCAAAGGAGAAGGCTGCTGGTTTTGATGAAAGACAATGATGTACCTTATAAAGTGTTTTCATCATTTAGACATCTCTCCTACACTGTGCGACAGTGAAAGAAATAGAAAGCAGAACTTTTTTCTTTACTGGTTTTCTTCCCTTTTCAAATAGAATAAACAAAAGTCCACTGCAAAAGTCAGAAAGTTGAGCTTTATTATATTTAAAATTGTGTTTAAGTGCTTGAGATTTCACCTGAAAGCTCAATGTGAAGGCTTATTCCAAAAAGAAAAAAAGAACCATATCCATTTTGGTAACATTTCTGTCCTTCACACAATCTGGATAGCTAGCACATTCAATTTTATCTTTAAAAACTATTTCCCACACTGGGGAGTTAAGTATCATGAAATGATTTACTCCAAGTACAAATATTTTCTTGTGCTTCGTAAAATAAACAATGAAAGTGAAACTTGTTGAATATGTGCATCTGACTGGCTGCAGGAATTTCAAAGAGGATGATTTTGATTGAGAACAAATAACAGTTTTGGCAAACTGAGTTTGATGAGGACAGTCTCTTCCTCCACGTAGTTTCTGAGACTTGTGATGCAAAGAGCTCCCGCCCTTTCCTGAGAACACAAAAAGCCTGACTCAGGCCGACAGCTGCCGCTCTTAAAACAGCTCCAGCCCGGCACCCTTCCCTGCTGGGGTGAGTGAGCGCCACCGCAAAGATGAAGCTGGCGAACTGGTGCTGGCTGAGCTCAACTGTCCTCGCTACATATGGTTTTTTAGTTGTGGCAAACAATGAAACAGAGGAAATTAAAGATGAAGCATCCCAGGATGCCTGCCGGGTGAGACTAGAAAGCAGAGGGAGATGTGAGGAGGAGGGCGAATGTCCCTACCAGGTGAACCTGCCCCCGCTGACTATTCAGCTCCCCAAGCAGTTCAACAGGATCGAGGAGGTGTTCAAAGAAGTTCAGAATCTCAAGGAAATTGTAAATAGCCTGAAGAAGACTTGCCAAGACTGCAAACTGCAGGCTGATGACAATCGAGACCCGGGAAGAAATGGATTGCTGTTACCAGGCACAGGAGCCCCAGGAGAAACTGGGGACAACAGAGTGAGAGAGTTAGAGAGCGAGGTTAACAAACTGTCCTCTGACCTTAAGGATGCCAAGGAGGAGATCAACGTGCTTCAGGGTCGCCTGGAGAAGCTGAATCTTGTAAATATGAACAACATAGAACATTATGTTGATAGCAAAGTGGCAAACCTCACATTTGTCGTCAATAGTTTGGATGGCAAATGTTCATCTAAGTGTCCCAGTCAAGAACAAATACAATCATCCCCAGGTATGTATAATAATGTTTTCTTATCATTTGTTGGTGAATGTTATATAACTCAATAGGATCTATAAACATTAACCTGAGAAATTATACTAAACAAAGGACAAATTAAAAGTTAAGCCTTTTATTCATTAAGGTAGTACAAGGGAAACTATTATCTTTCTAAATGTGACCACAGAAAAGAGATAGGACCTACTTACAAAAAAAATCATAATGAATTCTATATCCATTTTAAAGCACTTTTAAAGATCTTAATTTGCTGACATCAGAGCTACACACAAGCAGAAGTGGAGAGAATGTCTTAATGTTTCAGTGACTTTAACTTACTTATCTGTTCACTGAAGTATTTGAAAACAAGAGAGTTAAGGCAGTGTTTGTGGTTGTACTCTGTTCTTTGCAAATCAGATTTTTTGTGGTTGGGAGATTGCTTCTTATACAGCAACAAGAGACCTTTGAAAGATTTTAGCAAGTAATCTGCAGTTAATAATCCCAAACATCTAGTGGAAATGGGAGATTTTATAGATCGGATAAAAATAGTTATATGGCTTCATGTGTGCGCAAAACTTTTTACTTTGCGACCTAGTGGCACAAAAACTATTTTATGCAGAGTTTTGGCATGCTACTAAGGAAAGGAATACATTCTTATTTTTTCCTTTCTTTTACTAGAATTCAAGCATATAGCAGTAGAATCCATCCTCCCCATCCAGATTATTTGAATTAACTTTAATAAATACATGTTAAAGACCACAAACCTAACTACCCACTCTGTCCAAGAACTGCTGGCTGTGGTACTGGTTCCCCCAAACCCTGGTTTTCCACATGAGTTCCTGGGACCCTTGCTGATGGTCTTCTGAAAGCCGTCTTTGCATGAGTGTGACGTTGAAGGGGTGTGGTGCCTGCAGCAGAGATCGCGTTCCTTTGAAAGAAGCACCTCATGCGTGCTCCACTCCCAGGGAATCAACCAGTGAAGGTGTTTGGGAGTTTCAAGGACCACTGTTGCTAATACTCTCAGCAGCCTGTACCTAAACAGACCCTGCACATTGCAAGACAGAGGTTCATGTCGTGGGTGGCATACCTGGGTGCGCATTAGGTTGGTACTGCATGGCAATGTGTAATGACAAGAACAAGATTCTGCTATTTTTCTACTAAAGTTTTGGGGAACTGTCTGAATATTCTGAGTTCTAAATACACATGAATAGATTATTTGTGGCTCATAGTGGCTTGTATTAAACTTGCCTGATCTGGCAAAGATTTTTATAAAAATTATTTTGGAGTAAATATCTCTAGTGGTTCCTACAGAGCCACATTATTTGATTATTATACTTATCCTGAATGTAATCACCTATGGTTTCCTTCTAAAAACCAAACGTGTGAAATGCTAAATATTTTCCTGGATAATAAATTCAGAATAAGAATATTCATATATTAGTGAAGTTTTTTTTTTAACTTGAGCTTCTTTAATTGTCAACCAAGTAAGATAAATGGAAATGTTGATCAATGTTGTATTTTAGAATTTTAATAAATCATTTGGAATAATCTTGTAAAATGGCCTGAAAGTGGAGTATATCAGCCTCTTTAGGTGAAAGGAAATAGAAGCCTGTGCATCCTCTGTATGCATGGAATGCAATTCTAGGAGAGTTGAAATCATCTGAGTTTCAGGACTAAGGAATGAAGTGGTTACAAAGACAAGCTTTGCTCTGTCCTGGCTCTGCCATTTAAAGATCCTATATAGTTGAGCAAGCCACTGATTCTTTTTGAGCCTAAATATTCTTTTTCACCAGCAGATTAGTAATACTACCCACGTCATAAAGTTCATGTGCAGATCAACTGTAAAAATGTCACCAAGTCTTTGGCATAATCTCTAAGACACAGGTAGAGCCCTCACTAAATATCATTAAATTACTAAAACTATCACTTTTATTTCTTGTTGCTATTAGTTGTTGATATTGTCAATATTATTAAACCAAGAGTGTGTTAGAGAACTTTGCTTGCTTTATAACACCAAGGTCTTGTTCTGAGGCTTTAATAACCATTTGCTAAACAGGTTCAAGTAATTTAGCTGAACAACGTTTCATTGTCACCATTGATCGAATTATCAAACTGCTTTTGTGCATATCAAGAATTCTTTAGATGCTTAGTTTTTATTAACAAAATCCAATGCCTTTCTTTTTTTACTCCTTCAGTTCAACAACATCTTATATATAAGGATTGCTCTGAATACTACACAATAGGCAAAAGAAGCAGTGAGCTCTATAGAGTTACACCGGATCCCAGAAATAGTAGCTTCGAAGTTTTCTGTGACATGGAGACCATGGCGGGAGGCTGGACAGTGCTGCAAGCCCGTGTTGATGGAAGCACCAACTTCACCAGAACATGGCAAGACTACAAAGTAGGCTTTGGAAACCTCAGAAGAGAATTTTGGCTGGGGAATGATAAAATCCATCTTCTGACTAAGAGTAAGGACATGATTCTAAGAATAGATCTTGAAGATTTTAACGGTGTCAAACTCTATGCCTTGTATGATCACTTTTATGTGGCCAACGAGTTTCTCAAATACCGTCTACACGTTGGTAACTATAATGGCACAGCTGGAGATGCCTTACGTTTCAGTAAACATTACAACCACGACCTGAAGTTTTTCACCACCCTGGATAGAGACAATGATCGATACCCCTCTGGGAACTGTGGGCTCTACTATGGTTCAGGCTGGTGGTTTGATGCCTGTCTTTCTGCAAACTTAAATGGCAAATATTATCACCAAAAATACAGAGGTGTCCGAAATGGGATTTTTTGGGGTACCTGGCCTGGTATAAGTGAGGCACAACCTGGTGGTTACAAGTCCTCCTTCAAAGAAGTCAAAATGATGATCAGACCCAAGCACTTTAAGCCGTAAATCACTAATGCTAATTCTTCTGGGTATTCATTACCCAATAGGGCAATTAATTCCTTCAGCACTTTGGAATATGTTTCATACTCCTTCTCTATGGCTTAAAATTTATATCTGAGCAATGGGTTCTTATGCTACATAGCATTTGAAATAAAGCTGAAAAATATGCCTTTTAAAGAAGTCCTTTGTCACTATTCTGCTGTTATCCAAATAAACACTTGCAAGCAATTGGGAATGTTAAGAATCACACATTAGACTATAATTCTTTTAATTTCTCTTATTTAAAATTTTTATATTATATTACTTACTCTAATTAAAAAAGAATTGTTTTTTTCAGCAGGCTACATTTTACACAAGTGACCTCTATTTTGACAGTGATTTAAAAATATCTTTTCAGGCTATAGTTATTGGGTATTTATTTGTCTCTAAATACCCTGTTCTTCATTATGAGATAAATTTACTCACTTTATGGCATTTACAGCATTTTAGTTTCCAAGAAAGGGGAAATATATATAATTAAACCTGCTCATGTACTATTTGTGAAATGTAAAATTTTATCATTGAAAATATTTTAAAATGTGATAGTATAATGTCACTCCAAAAAGCATTCAGAAAATTAATTTAACCTTAAAGACCATGATTTAAAGGTAATTCTTTTATAGTTTATAACTCTTTAGATGTTTGAAGGTAAAAACTGCTTTAATATAAAAAATATCTTCCTTTGCTCTAATGCATAATAGTTTTTAGTTTAAGACTGCTCACTGCTGTGCAAAACTACTGGTAAACTTTCTTTTGGAGAAGTAGGTGTGGGTAAGGAATGAAGCATTTATTTAGAGGCTATAATATTCTGAAAGCCAATTTTAGAAGCAAAGCATTAATATTATTAAGTGATTCACTTTATACAAAGCTAAGTTTATATGACAAATAGGTAAATCTTCATATTTATAAAAAACTTGAATTTGAAATATATAGAAGAGTAGTTCAAATATGTATTTCAATCCTAACTGGTGTATTGCTTACTTTGCTATCAGAAGATTCAAACATAGGTGTTTTTTTTTTTTTCAACAAAAGTAGCTAGAACGCTTATAATCCATTAATTCTAAAATGCAAGAATAATATTTAAAGGATTATAAAAATAATTTGTTAAACTTCTCTATTATAAAAAGGAATCATTTCAGAGAGAACAGCAGTATTCTACAGCATGTTTTAAAAATGCTCTAAAATAACATTTGGAAGAATACACAATACTGTATGTGAGTCATAGATATACAGTCAATCTTTAATTTCTAGTGTCTTTTTCTACTAAGGTAGCCAAGTTTTCAAAAATAAATTCACACAAATGCAGCCTTACCCATTATTTGAAAATAATTGAGAATAGTATCGTTAGGTAAGAAGTTAATTTTCCAAGTATTGCCTTTTTATAGATAATTTGAATCAAAACGCAAGACATTCTTTTAAAAATATATAATGTACAAAGTTCAGGTAAACATGATAAAAAATTATGTTGTTATTAATAATTATTAAAATGCCAAAACAAGGGAAATGCAAATAGAATTAAGTGATGACCAAAATGTAAGATATCATTGTAGATTTCAAAGACTTCGTCTCTCTCCATTGGATACTAAGTGTAAATGTTGTAACTAATTTATTCTTTCCTTCTCTCTCTTTTCTGATTTTACAAAAAGGCTAAGAAGATTTTGATATTATACAATATAATATTTCAGATAAAGGTATTTTTACTTACTATATGTAACTACTAACATGTATAAATTTAGGCAAATTTCTGAGATGAAAAATAGATTCCTTAAAAAATACAGTTCTAAAAATAATAGCTCACATAGCAACTATCCACTGATTTTAATAGGATGCAGGTATCATTTCAGGAGAATTTGGCAAATAATTCATTAATCTACATAAATACTCAAAAGCCTATCTATCTTTCCACCTTATTCAAAGAATCAGAATTTTATTTTCTATTATACGTTTATGGCACCTTTCTAATAACAAATTCTATAACATAGAAATTCCTTTTTGAAGTCAGTTTGTGTCACTTATAAAATATATTTTAGATTTTTATAATCTTTAGCATATTGATGGGAATAGATTCTATTTGAGAGAGTTTTTTGCCCTAGCAAAACTATTCACTAATATCATGAGCTAACGTTCACAAATGCGTATTGACTACTAACAAATATTTTAGAGTCTTGTCTTGGTTCCATTTTAATGACTAATATTTGTTATCTGAGGTAACAAACTATTTCTGAGCTTTATTATACTTTGAAAATACTGACTAAGATTAGGTCTTTAGAAATTCCAAGTGGAATTGGTTCACTAATCACTGAGAAAAAAAATCAAATTTTTCTGCTAAGTAGTAATGGTCCAAGTGACATGATGACACATTTATCCAAAAAATAAAGAGCTTAAATATACAAGACAAAAGAAATCTGAGTAACAAATTTGCTGCTCCTTATTTTTGAATGTCTACCCAAGGAAAGGGTAGAAGGTTTAAAGGTAAAAAGTGATGGGTAATATCGCCATGATAAGCCTTTGTTTAGAATTCTTATTTTCCTTTATGTATAAAAGGAAATGTTTATATGTTTATATAAAACATAAAAATAGGTTTATGTTTTATGTCTTTTAAAAACGTTGTAAAATAAAAGATTTAATCGTCACATCTATTTATTTCTTCAATTTGAAAACATTAAGTACTATTGTTTGTAAAATATTTACTCTTAGCTGAAAAGTTACATAATGTTTACCTAATTAGACAATACCTTTGACTCACTGACAACTTTAATGAGAACTATTTCATTAACAGGAAGACAGGGGCAAATACAGGAACACCATTATCTTATTTTCCTCTTGAATACTGTTGACACATTTGAAATATGGAAGTTTTAGTTTCATTTTTGTGGCATTTTAACCCCATCTCTTCTTTTTTCCATCATTCTTGTTGCTGTTCTGATTTAGCCCTCAACATCCTCTTAGGATAATGCAAGCCCTTTCCTAAGTGTGATCTGTGCCCTCAGTTTGAATCTATTCCAACCTCTCCTCTGTATCACTGCCAGAGGAATGATTCAAAAGTACAATCCCTGGTGGTCTAGTGGTTAAGATGCATGTTCCCAATGCAGGGGGCACAGGTTCAATCTGTGATTGGGGAACTAAGATCCAGCATGCTGACTGGTGCAGGAAAAAAAAAAAAAAAAAAAAAAATATATATATATATATATATATATATATATATATATATATAATTCTGATCTTGTTATTTTCCTGCTTAAAACCTTTTAACAACTCCTTTTTTTATACAATAAAATTCAGCAAATAAGCTCCTTCATTAACTGATTTCTGCCTATCCTTTCTGCTACTATTCACGCTCCTGCCATACTGAATGCCTTGTTCTAGAATAAACCACGTTCTCTCATATTTTCATTACTTTGTGTTGTTGTTCCCTTGGTCTAGGTAGAATGCCATCCTTAACCCCCACTGAGTTTTGTTTTATTATCCATGATTAAGAGCAGGGACTCAGAAGCCAGAATTAAGTTTGAATTTCAACTCCATCATTTGCAAGCTCTGTGAGCACAAGCAAAATCACCTAATCTCATTTTTTTTGGTTCCTTCAATTATAAAATAGGAGTTACAGTAGAATCTGACAGAGCTATTGAGAAGATTAAATGAGATAGTGTATATAAAGCACCTAGAATATACATAGGTATTATCATCATTATCATCTATCACCACTATCATCTTTCTAAATAATTATTCTTCTGAGCAGTCTTCTTTGATGACATCAAGGGAGATTTGGTGCCTCTTCCCATTGGTTTTATACTATCCTGTATATTCCTTATTATCCATTACATTATTCAATAATTGTCTAGGTTCTACTCTGAAATCAGTCTGTTTGACTAGGATGTAAAGGAAATTTGAGACAGGAGTGTTATTACTCAAAGTGGTTCATGAATATGTTACCACAGATGCAGAGCTATAGTCAAAAGAAGCCAGAGTTATAAATGGGGAAGGACTGGGTATCATAAATCTGAGAACTTAGGAGATTGTGAATACAGGTTAGCAGTGATTGACTTCAGGGGAGGATATGGCAAGACAGGATCAGATATACTATAGGGTTGGGTACTTAAACAATGGCAAACTTTTAGAAGAGGTTCTGGGAACATGCTTCTGGGTATATTATCATGCAGAGAAGGATGGTTTTACCAGGCCAGTGATTGTTCTACCTGGCTGAGTTCCTAAAGAAAAAAAGCATTTTACATACTTGTATTGCAATTTTGAAATTAATTTTAATCATAAAAAATGCATGAATGCTTTAATTTTTTAAACAATCATCACTTAGACTAAAGACCCCTTTGCAAAACACCTTCAGTTCCAGGCCCCTCTCTCTCCCCAGAGGTAACAAGCAGAGTTGGCTAAATCTAGACTTGAATTTCATTGTGCACATTGCCAAACTGTAATGTTTATTGAATGATAGCTTTGCCAGGTTTCTTTTGTTTATTGATTGGGACGAGTGGAAAGTAAGAATAGAAGTGAGGGAGGGAAATGGGGTGTACTTGGAGAACTCAGAGTCCCCTGAATTCCTAAATGTGACTGAGCCTCCATTGCTCCTTGAAGCAGTTCCTCCCCCACATTTAATTAGGTTTTTCTTGCTAAAGGCACTATTGCGTTCTTTCAAGCTGAGGGAATAATCTTTCAAAAATTTTTTTATATAATTGTTAAATGTTACTTTCCATTTACAGTCATTACAAAATATTGGCCATATTCCCTGTGTTGTACAATACACCCTTCAGCCTATCTTATACCCAATAGTTTATACCTTTCAGTCTTCCACCCCTATATTGCCCCTTTTCCTTCCCCAATGGTAATGACTGGTGTGTTGTCTGTGTCTGTTAGTCTGCTTTTTGCTGTATTCACCAGCTTGTTGTATTTTCTAAATTCCACATATAAATGATGTCATGAAGTATTTGTCTTTCTCTGTCTGAGTTTTTTCACTTAGCATAATGCCTTCCAAATCCATGCTTATGAAAATGGCAAATTTTCATTTTTAATGGCTGAATAGTATTCTATTATATTTATATACCACACGTTTTCTTTATCCATTCATTTATTGATGGATACTTAGGTTTGTTCCATATCTTGGCAATTGTAAATAATGTTGCTATGAACATTGGGATTCATTTATCTTGACAGCTACATGTAAAAGAATGAAATTAGAACACTCTCTAATACCATATACAAAATTAAATTCAAAATGTATTAAAGACCTAAATGTAAGACTATACAACTTGTAGAGGAAATCATAGGCAGGATACTCTTTGACAAAAGTTGCAGCAATATTTTTTGAATGTGTCTCCTAAAGTAACGAAAATAAAAGCAAAATTAAATTTAACTTTTACAAAGCAAAGGAAACTATCAGCAAGATGAAAAGACAACCTACTGAATGGGAGAAATTATTTGTAAATGATAGGACCAAATAGGGATTAATATCCAACATATATAAACAGTTCATACAACTAAAAAAAAACAAAAAACAACCCACAAACAGCCCAATTGAAAAATGAGCAGAAACTGAATAGACACTTTTCCAAAGAGGAAATACAGATGGCCAACGGGCACATGAAAAGATGCTCAATTTTGCTAATCATCAGGAAATTACAAACCAAAACCACAACGAGATATCACCTCATACCTGTCAAAATGACAACCATAAACACACACACACACACACACACACACACACACAAATAACATGTTGGTAAGGATGTGGAGAAAAGGGAAATTTTGTATACTATTGGTGGGAATATAAACTGATGCAGCCACTGTGGAAAACAGAAAAGAGTAAAAATAGAACTACCATATGACACAGCAATTCTACTCCTGGGTATATAGCTGAAAAAAACAAAAACACGAATTCTGAAGGAGTGATGTTAATCCTCCTTTAGGCTCTTCCATCTCACTCCTCAGCATCTCCAGATCTATAACCAATGTAAGACATTCCCTCCTGAGAATTATGAAGTCAAATTGCCAGAGAAGCTTTTATACAACTTGGCTAATTTATATCAGCAGAAAGTTGGGGAAGACACATAAAGATAGATTTTGAGGTTGCTTGACCAAGAAAGAAAGAAAAAAAGTACCAGAATTTCATATGTGACTGAATTCATTGACAGAGGTATATTTACCAGAAATTCTGTATTCAGTAGGCTAGTTTGAGCAGATGCATTTGGTTCTAATTGTTTGATTAGTTAAACCAAACTTTGATTCAATAGCAGCTAATACCAACTGAGGTTGAGAAGTCAAAAATGTCTTGGAAATAAAAGACTTATGAAGAGAGAAATGTTGGGGTGGATTTTGCTGTAATTCATTTTTAAAATATTTATTGAGTGTCTACCATGTGCTAGATAGTCTTCATGGAAGACAAAGATATATCAGTGACTAAAACAGACAAAATTCCTGTGGCTGACAGTAAAGAATTTGCCTGCAATGCAAAAGACCTGGGTTTGATCCCTGGTTTGGGAAGATCCCCTGGAAGAGGGAATGGCAACCCACTCCAGTATTCTTGCCTGGAGAATTCCATGGACATAGGAGCCCAGTGAGCTCCAGCCTAGGGGGTTATAAAGAATCGGACACAACTGAGTGACTAACAGTATACTTGGGGAGTTTATATTTAATCAGAGGAGATGAATAAACAATATATGATAAGTGCCATGAAAAATTAAGCAGTGCAAGAGAGATAAGGAGTTTCAGAGGGAAGGTGTTATTTTATGTAGAGAGGTCTGAGGAGACCTCCTTGAGGAAGTGACATTTGATCTGAGACATAAAAGATAAGGGAGAACAAGCCAGACAGACAACTGGGAGAAGTATGTTCCAAGCAAAGAGAGCATCAGGTACAAAAGTGCTTGGTGTGTTTTAGAGTCAGCAAGGAGCCTGGAAAAGCAGGCAGTCTGGGGAGGAGGGGGCTTAGGAGATGAGATCAGAGAGACCTTGGGGAGTTGGGTTTAAATAAGAAATGAGGGTGGGGGCTGCCAACTCATGTGAGTCATGATAAGGATTTTGCCTTTTGAGTAGATAAGAGCCATAAAGGTTTTGATTCCAGGAGGTAGATGATCTCATTCAATTTTAAAAGGCTCACTCTTTTAGCTACACTTCCCTGGTGGCTCAGCTGGTAAAGAATCCACCTGCAATGCAGGAGACCCTGGTTCAATTCCTGGGTCAGGAAGATCCCCTGGAGAAGGGATAGGATACCCACTCCAGTATTCCTGGGCTTCCCTGGTGGCTCAGCTAGTAAAGAATCTGCTTGCAATGTGGGAGACCTGGGTTTGATCCCTCCGTTGGGAAGATCCCCTAGAGAAGGGAACAGCTATCACTCCAGTATTCTGGCCTGGAGAATTCCATGGACTGTATAGTCCATGGGGTTGCAAAGAGTCGGACACGACTGAGTGACTTTCACATTCTTTCTTGTAGCTGAGGGAAGAGTACAGTTAGGAGAGAAGAGTGAAGCATGAACACCAGGTTGATGGTATTTGCAGTAAACTTGGAGAGTGATGGGGTAAAGGTGTGGACAGTGGAAAGATTTAGAGGTATCATAGAAAACTACAGTATTTTAGTCTGAGCAACTTGAAGTAGAGAGCTGCTGTTAACTGAGAGGGGGAAGATTGCAGGGGGAGCCTGTCTGGAAAGTGTATGTGGGGGTGGTGGGGGAGGAGATGGGGATCAGCAGTTTTGAATATCTTAAGTTCAGATCTATAACACATTCAAGTGGATGGCATTTGGATGTTAGTGTGATGTTCAGGGAAGATACGTAGGTTGCTAAAATATAGCTGCTAACAAATCCGTGGGACTAGATGAAATAACATAATAAACAGATGCACGTGAAGCGAAGACGTTCAGAGAAGAAGCTGGAGATAAGGAGGAACCAACACAGTTGCATCCCATCCGATCACCCTGTAAATGTGTCATTTGAGAAGTCCCAGGGTAGCTTCCTTAGAATGAGGGCAGAGATTTATTCCTAGTGGAACAGATACTTTCTCTGGATTATTGGAGATTTGGATGTGCTTTTTCTCACTTCTGTCAGCCACACTGTGTTGTTGGCTTACTGGATGTCTTAGAAGCCATTATGTTACTGTGGATTTCTACAAACGGTTGCTTTTGACTCAAGCAGTCATTTCACAGTGAAGGGAGGAGGAATATCACATTGAGATCTTACACAGCACATCATCTGGGAGACGCCACCTTCTGAGGGTGGAGGGTTGTCATTCATTCAGGATATGGTGTATGCGTGTGTGTGTACACATGTGTATATAGCCAAAGAAATATGGCCTAGGCTACAGACTAAAAAAACATTCTTTGTTGACAGTGTAATGCCCAAGTATGAGGAATCATGTGTGGACATTTTAAATCATTAGAGCGCTAGTTTGCTATGATTATAAACCTTTAGTTAAGAGGAGACTTAGTTTTACTCCTTTTTATTTTTGAGATGTTAGTGATCTTAAAACTTGTTTTTTTTCACAAATATTTTCCGATAGTTTTCCAAGTTAGATGTAACCTAATGTTGTATTTCTAATAGCTTTCAAAGTGCTTACAATGAAAAGGTTTTCAGTGAATGTGACTGGAAGTTTCCACTTAGGTTGGGTCCAGCAGCAGATAGAGGGTAAGGAAGACCCCCTAGAGAAGGAAATGGCAGCCCACTCCAGTATTCTTGCCTGGAGAATCCCCATGGACAAAGGAGCCTGGTGGGCTGTAGTCCATGGGGTCACAGAGAGTCGGACATGACTGAGTGACTAAGCAGCAGCAGCAGCAGCTGCAGATAGCAATCAGTGTAGGTCTCTACATGTGGGGAGGTTCCCCTTGTGGTGTGTAGATGCACGCACACGTGCACATACATGTGCACCCCACGTGTACATATATGATATACATGCAAGCTTACATACGGAATTTGTGACATGCATGCTATAACACACAAGGAAGCCTGCCAATTGAAATAAAATAGATATGCAGCTCTTATATGTAGTGCAAAGTCAATACAACAAAAATCACAATGGGCCAATAGCTAGCTTATATAACATAGCTCGTTTTATATAAACACATACAAATAGATTGCCATAAAATTGAGCTTTCGGCAGTTTCTTTAAATCCTTGAAATGAATTCTATGCTCTTAGTGCTGCTGGTATTCCTTGATCTGCTCCTTCGGCACTGCCTCTCTTCTCATCCACAGTCTCATAGCATGGCTCCTTCTACTTTGCTCTTTTTACTACTTTGCTCTTTTTATTCCTTTGCTCTTTTTACTTCTCTGTCAGGTAAGCAACCTACTGTCTCCATCATTATATTCAATTCTCCCTGTGCATCTTTGCTCACCTAAAGTCCCAGGAGGGAACCAAAATTAAAACCTAGCTAACTTGTGATCAGTGTCCTCCTGAGCTTCACATAGTAACTCAAAAAGATCTTTATTATTTTATTAGCTATTTTCAGAAGGAAATCTACACTATAATGCTGAGAATCTATACTCTTCTCTTGAAAGTGAAAAAAAATCGCATTTAAAAAAAACACTTTTTTTTGTTTTAGCTCCTTATAACAACTATTACATGTATAGTTATTATTTTAATCCAATAAATATTTATCATTTGCCTACTATGTGTACAGCATGGTGCTATGTGCTTATTAAAGTATTCTGAATAAGGTTTTTTCCAAATAATAACTTTTTGAATTCTCAAAATCTGAGTTTAATTTCTAGCATTCAGGATTTTCTCTGAGTAATTAAGGATGACACTATTAAGATGAATTGCTTCTCCATTACAAAAGGCCTCATACAAAAGTTCAGCAAATTTGAAATCATGTAGAATCTGAAAACTTGCTCACTTGATATCTCTGGAAATTGGGTTTCTCGTCTTCTACAAGAGGCAAGTACTTTGTGCTTATATAGTTCTGAAATTTTATCAAAGAAGGGACTCAAAACTGTTTGCTTACATTTATTTCTCATTCAGTAATGAGTATCATAATTTTTCAGTCAATCAATTAATCCGTTTTACTTTTTGTTTAGAGATTTTGTTCTAAATCCTCATAATAATAAGCAACTCTCACTTGCCGAGAGCCAGCCACGTGCTGGACACTTTCCTAGGAGCATTTCCAGTGTTATTTCTGTTTGCTGTGATTCATGCCACAATAAGGAGGTAATGTTTTACACTCACTAAAGTCTTCCCTGAAGGAGGGAAAAAAAAACAATTTTTGTTATCTACAAGCTGTATATCATGTGTGGGCCATTATCTATTTTCAGCTCTCCTGGCCTTCTTGGTGTTTTTCTCATGAGATGAACTAATTTTCTATGATAAATTACCTGTGATAATTCCATGGTAAAGTATTGAGTTGGCCAAAAAGTTCTTTTGGGTCTTTCCTGTAAGATGGTATACAAAAGCTTGAACGAACTTTTTGGCCAAACCAATACATACATTATAAGCCTCAGTATCACCCCTGCTCTGACTTTTTGTCTGAATCTACAAAACAGAAAATGATTCCAAGTAAGTCTCAACTTAAGGTGAAATAACTCTCCTTGTATCTTCTCAAAAAACAATTACATAATATTCTGTTGACAGATATTTTTAAAAATATATATATTTTCAAGGGTGTTAATGTCCTTACTTAATCTAGTGGTTAAAAATTATTTTCTTCCTGTAGCTAAGTCAGAATTAATTCTGACAGAAAAGGCAAACAAGTTTCTGTACTCTCCAAACACTGTTTTACTTCCATGGTTACGTGGCAGGATTCACTAAGGAAAACATTCCATTTAAGTACAAAGCACTTTGTAAGTTCTTTGGAAGCCAAAAGATTTCTCTTGTAAACATAAAGTTTTTATTTTCATTTGTTATATAATTCTTTTCAAATGCACATATCATTTATATGAATGGTACTGGTGACGGTGACTTTGAAAATTTCTAACCTATAACAAGTCAGTGATTAAAAATCTAGAGAGACTCATGGTTATATCATAGGTAGTTATGTCAGTTGGATGGTTATGAGAGTTACGGTATTTACATACAGTATTTATGGGGTTGGTATTTAACAGGCTGAACCACTAGAGGAAATGTTCTCGAACTGTGTCCCCAGTCACCCTAAAAGGTTCTGCAGACATATGTCATGAATGTTAAAGGAAGCAGGGAAGGAGAGGATGCCAGGAGAATAGATGGTACATGAAACACTGTTCACCTTGAATAGTTCTGGTTTTACTTTTATCTTGAATCTTGGGGCTTCACCTTCAATTTCACTTAAAAGATTTTGTTCTTTTTTCAAAAAATATTGTTAAATCACTGCCTCCCCATTGCATATCCCTTTTCGGGATCAGTCAGCAAAAATAAAACTAAAATAGATGCACAATAGTTCTAACTTGGTATGATATTTCCAACTTCAAACATTTAAATATCTGAGAATTTTGGTGGGCTTGATGTGGAAAATGCATTCAGAAATTTAGAATAAATTTCTCCTCTTTAGTGTGCCTTGTAAAGTAGCCATTCAGTAGTGTGATTATTTTGGTGGAGGGCTTTACTAATTACTATATACATCTATTCCTTTGAAAATGGCAGTCTATGGCCATACCACCCTGAACGAGCCTGATCTCATCTGATCTCGGAAGCTAAGCAGGGTCGGACCTGGTTAGTATGTGGATAGGAAAATGGCATGGCTACACGTGCAACAGTGTGCCAAGAGTTTGCAAAGAATATCAAGAGGAATAACAGGCTTCCTGCTTTCAAAGTTCCTAAAGCTACTATAGATTAGCTTTTTTTTAAAAAAAGAAAAAAAAAAGTGGCATGTGGTACAAGCACATGCAGAGAAGTTACAGCAACAGAAGTGTCCCTGCTTTGTCAGGAAGTACCACGCTTTAAGAAGGTGGAATCTGAACTGTCCTGGGGGAAAAATGGGTAGAATTCTGAAGCACTGAAATGTGGAGGAGAGCAGTCCCAGGCTGGGTAGCGGATGAACAAAAGCAGGCTGGAAAACCAGGAGCTAGTTAGGAAAACAATGATACGGGTACTTTGACTGGAGCATTAGGTATGTAGCAGAGAACAGTTAAAAAAACAAAATAAAAAAGGAAGAAAGAAATGGTGGATGAGACTACACGGAAGTAACATTTGATCTTTATGTTAAAGCAGGAAAAAATTCACAATCTAAGTATCTACAGTCTCCCCCTGCCGCCTATTGACTGGTTTTGTGTCTGAATCTGGGGTGATGTTGGGACACTGGGTGGGGAGGGAAGCTGGAAGTAACTCTGAAGACTGTTTTATAAAATAATGAAATGGCCAAAGATATCAAGGAAAAGATGGGTGTAGATACGAAGAGGAAAACCCAGCTGGGGATGGAAAAAAAAGTTCCTGGAGGAGTTTTTAAAGAGGGAACAATAAGGGTATATGTGGTGGGGAGAGGCTTCTGCTATGATGAGGAATTTTAGGAAGTTTGCCATATGACATGTGGTGGAGCTCCCTCCTCTCTCCCTGAAGGAAGCTTCAGTGTACTCACATACACTTTCTACAGCTTTCTGGGACAGATCGGTGTTTCCTTTGGCTGTGCTGAGATGGGCTTTAGGGTGGGAGAGAGGAGGCTTGATTGTTTTCAGTTCATAGACTGTCTGCACAGAGCATGGGGGCTTTCCCCAGAGCCTTGAGGGACTGGGGCCCTAGTGCTGGTGGTGACAGGAGATGTGAGTGGAAAGAATAGAGGACCTTCACCTCTGCATCCTTCACCTCTACATCTACCATATCCAGCTCTGTCTTACATATTGTGCTTCCGTGTAAGATTTTTTTTACTGGGAAACAAGTAATAAAAGCAGATTAAAAGGAGGGTGAAAATCACAATGGTAGGCAGTTTGAGGTGCCTCTGAAGATGAGAAATGTACTATTAGTGTAAAGTGAGGCCCAGGAATTGAAAGTGTATGACTAGTACATGCAGAGCGGGAAATCTGACCCATTTTTTACTGAACCATTTTTCCACTCCCTGCCTCCCCCCGCCACCGTGCCCCACCAATCAGAGATTTTCTTTCCAAACCATTCAGATTTAAGATAGTTTGAGCCTGTCCATTCTTAGATGTAGACAGCAAAATTCCTATCTTCTTAATCTGTGGTTCAATATTTGGTAATTCTTGTACCCACTTAATTCATATCTCTGATGCCACCCAGGTATACCTATTTGCCCACACCTAGGTATACATGGGCTGGGAGAATATGTAAAGAACATTTGCCTCAAAAGATAAGTCCAGAGGTTCTGGACTTGGCATGAGGTTCTAGGCTTGCTGTCATCTCCTTTCTGTTTCCCCTTATCAGCATACATGCTAGATAGAATAAAGGTTAAAATATGATGACTCAAACTATCAATATACTAGGAGAAAACACAGGAAGTAATTTATGATAACAGAGTACCAAAGGTCTTCTTAAGTATGGCATAAAATCTTGAAGTTGTAAAAGAAAAATTCAATAAATATAAGCACATATGAAACAAATTTCTACGTGGAGAAAAATCATCTTAAGCAAACTCAAAAGAAATCCAAAAGCAGAGAATAAGATTTCTGCAATGCATATTATGCACAAAGGGCTATTTTCTATATGTATAAAGAGTTTCTATGAATCTCTAAGAAAAAAACTACACACAAAAAAATTGAAAAAAAGGATGTGAACAAAATTTACCAAAGAAACAAACAAAAAAACCTAAGTACAAGTAGGTCTCTGTATTAACGAGCTTCTGTAAATTTGATGCTTTAACATCTGCCCTACATGCGTATGCCAGATATGCCTTGTTCTAAACAACCTGATAATATGCCTGAGTCACCTTGCCTCCCTCATCGTCCTCCTCCCCTACATTGACAAGAGTCTTCTCCTTGGAAGAAGACGACTTGTCAAATGGAAACCAACGAGTCCAGAGTCCACACCCTCACCAATCTCCATTACTGGGCCCTCATGCTCAGGTCACTGTACAACTGTGCTAATCATCCCAATTCCAGGCGCCAAACAACTCAGGACATCACCTATGCCCCAGAGTCTGCTGAAATTATTTACACCAGCCAATCCTAAGCTGCTTATCCCAAATCACCCATTCCTTCCCAGGGAAACCACAATAAAAGCTCTTACGTACTGTTCCTCCCTCTCCTCTGCCTCCTGATCAACCTGGTGCTTCCCCATGTGGCTCCCCACCATGTTATGGCATGCCTCCTTTTTTTTTTTTTTTTTTAAGAAACTGTGAGTAATAAACTATCATTTCAATGACAATTCTCTCCTGACCTTTTGGCCTTCCTATACCTCACATTTTCTATTAATACATCTTATTTATTTATGTATTCGCCATGCCCCAAAATTGTAGGTTCTCAGTTTCCCAACCAGGGGTTGAACACAGGTCACAGCAGTGAATGCACTGAACACTAACCACTAGATCACTAGGGCGGAGAAGGCAATGGCACCCCACTCCAGTACTCTTGCCTGGAAAATCCCATGGACGGCGGAGCCTGGTGGGCTGCAGTCCATAGGGTCGCGAAGAGTCAGACACGACTAAGTGACTTCACTTTCACTTTTCACTTTCATGCATTGGAGAAGGCAATGGCAACCCACTCCAGTATTCTTGCCTGGAGAATCCCAGGGACGGGGGAGCCTGGTGGGCTGCCGTCTATGGGGTCGCACAGAGTCGGACACAACTGATGTGACGCAGCAGCAGCAGCAGATCACTAGGGAACTTACAATACACTATATTTTATTTTAAAATAAATTTACGTATTTTAGTTGGGGGCTAATTACTTTACAATATTGTAATGGTTTTTGCCATACATTGACATGAATCAGCCATGGGTTTACATGTGTTCCCCATCCTGAACCCCCTCCCACCTCCCTCCCCATCCCATCCCTCTGGGTCTTCCCATTGCCCCAGCCCTGAGCATTTGTCTCATGCATCGAACATGGAATGGTGTTCTGTTTCACATATGATAATATACATGTTTCAATGCTATTCTCTCGGAACGTCCCACCCTCACCTTCTCCCTCAGAGTCCATAAGACTGTTTTATGCATCTGTGTCTCTTATTCTGTCTCGCATATAGGGTTATCGTTACCATCTTTCAAATTCCATATATATGCATTAGTATACTATATTGGTGTTTTTCTTTCTGGCTTACTTCACTCTGTATAATGGGCTCCAGTTTCATCCATCTCAATAGAACTGATTCAAATGTATTCTTTTTAATGGCTGAGTAATATTCCATTGAATACACTATATTTTAAAACAGTCTTAAATATATGAAAAGAAACTATTCATTTTGAGATAAATGTGATTAAAGACTTGGGTATTCTTGCCTGGAGAATTCTAAGGACAGAGAAGCCTGGCAGGCTACAGCCCATGGGGTCACAAAGGGTTGGACATGACTGAGCGATTAACACACACACAACCTCACTTACAGGAGGCAGAGGAACTGCCAATTCCTTTCGGTTCCCAATTTTTAACATTCTCTGACTCCTACTTGCCACTGATCACATGTTCAGATAGCAAAGTTTGTTTTGTTTTGTTTTTTAACCACACCCCAGATTCATGTCCAGAATCATCTTTGAAGGTGCCAAGGGTGAGGATACCCTAACATGGGACCTTCTTTTATCTTTTCCTGATACATTTTTTACTGATTGAACTGCCGGTGTTAATCACTTTGTGAAGTGGAATATGGCTTCTATTCCCATAATCCTAATGTGAATTCCCAATCTTTATAGATAGACACAAGCCATGTTAATACCCCAAATGTTTAGTGTATTCCAAGCATGATCCACGATCTTCTTCCATACTGCAAAGATTTTAAAATTTCCATCTTGCTCTCAAAGTAAAAAACAAAACACTTTATGGGGAAAATGGAACCTATCTGTATTGTTTAATAAATTATTAGTCTGTTTGAAGTTTCTTGACAGCCAAACAAAATCCTGAAGAATTATTCTTGCTAGCCTACCTAGATGTCTGAAGGAAAAGTAAAAAGATTCTGAAAACTATAAGACTTGTAGAAACACTTTTAAAAGAAATTTATAGTCTTTTTTTTTTTTTTTAGTGCATATCCTCTAAGTACAACTATTAGTGAGGTGTGATAACTAAGAAAGGATAGGGAAACCAAAGAGAAATATTTAAGGGGAGAGTTAAAATATTTATCTTTATTTTTTCTTTTAATATACAGTTTACTTTAAAAGTAAATTTGTAAAATCCTAAAATAGCAGTGTTTAAATGTGTGACTGTCAAGTGAAGCATGTCAGGTGAAATGTGCATCACGGTTGGAGACAGGAGACTAGGTTGCATACCTGGCTCTGTATCTGCCTCGCAGTGCAAAGCAGGGCAAGCCTCAGTCTTTCAGAACCTTTAAGTGGAATTAATGCTATCTCAAACTTCTTTATGGAATTATTATGAAAATTAAATTACATAGTTGAAACTGCCTTGCCTGTAAGCTCCTTGGGGCAGGGGGATACCTTACATTTTCTTCTTTGTAACCAGTTACTTGATTAATTAATTCATGTATGAAAGAAGTAGAAAACATTATCTCAAGAAACTCATCGGTAACTCAAAGATCCAACTTTGAAAATGAAGGAAGCTTTAGTAGCATCAGAAAAATCACCAGTATTTTCAGAAATTTATTAAGTTTTTATTTAAAATTCCAAAATTTATTTAATCTGTTACAAGCCTTATGAGATCAAAGTGAATACAAAATAAGAAAGTGCCTTTTGAACATGTGAAAGAGATCATTTTAAAGGTAGGAAATTAGGTAAATGATAGTAACATCTTATTTATAAATATGCAGTGGTAGACTATGCTGTTAAATATACATAAGAAGCAATTTGCATTCTTTTCAGAAAAGCCATCTGAATACCAAGAACCTGCTGTGTCTGTATCTTCAGTCAAGGGCCTTCCCTGGTAAGCTCAAGACTTACATATTGGACACTTCCTTCAGACTGTTGCTTATTCTGAATTTTCTGTCACTTACAATACCATAATCTAGCCACTTTCCTAAATCACAAATCTAAACATCAATTTAGACTCCTTTCCCTCACTCCATCCATATCCGTTCAGACAGTTAATTTAGCATTTTGTACTTCCTTACTATCTCGCCTATATGTGTTCTCTCCTTTCCATGGCCACTGCTTGGTTCGGTCTCCAGATCTTATCTTGATCACTGAAATGGCATCTGGATGGTGAGATGGTGGGAATGGAAAACAGAAAACTTTAATGGATATTTAAGAGTGAAAACCAACTGACAGAATACAGGAGGAAAATTAGGTTTGGGAGGAAAATAACGAATTTAATTCAGAACATGTTTAGTTGGAGGTAACCTGGGATCATCCAGGCAAAGATAGTCCAAGTATGTGCATACATCAGTGTGGGCAAAGCTTAAGGTAGAAGAGTAGGTTCATAGTGGACACCATGGATTTGGACAAAATATTCTCCCTCATGTCCTACTGCTTCTGAAAAGCTCTTTCCAGATCATCTCAACCAACAGTGTTTGTTTCTTCCATGTAGTTCTGATCACACTGTTCGGACCTTTAGGTTCTCAACCATCCATTGCCTTTTGTTGATGTTTACTACAACAAGTTTCTTATTTCCCAAATTAAGCTTCTAAAGAATTGCATATTGTGTGCGTGCTCAGTGTCTCCGATTCTTTGCAACCCTATGGCCTGTAGCCCGCCAGGCTCCTATGTCCGTGGGATTTTCCCGGCAAGAATACTGGAGTGGGTTGTCATTTCTTCCTCCAGGGGATTAGCACCCTTTAAAATACTTTATGCCTGTGAATGTCCATGACATCTAGCACTGTGCAGCACATAGGAGTTTCTTAAAAGAGAGGAGGAGCTGAAGGGATAAATTTGAGTAAATTTTAGTAACTTTAATAACAATGGTAATAAATATTTCCTAACACAGAGCCTGGCACATAGTGGGTGCTGAATTAATATCTGTTAAATAGATTAAGATTTAACATCTCTCACTGCAATTCAAAAACTTCTTGCTATCTCAATTCTTTTCCAATTGGACATGCAACTAAAACTTGATCACAGATATATTTATTACACATTTTTAAGGAGTCCAACAGTGGATAGTTTTATATAGAATCTGTTTCAGTGAAAAGGTCACTTATCAGCAAGCCTAATCCATCTCAATCTACACATCCACAATACTTGTATACCCTACACTCTAACAGAATTTTGCATTATATACAGATTCACACTTTTACTTCCTTAGCATTTTCCTCCGGTGTTCACACTGCCCCTTGTGTCTCCCAAATGGTCTGTGCTACTTTTTCTCTAACCCTTGGTTAAATCAGGTCAAAGACTTAACAATGACTGGCATAAAAATTATTTTTAGGAAATGAAAGGAGTTGCTGACTAGTTCTGATGAAAAGCAAAAGAGCCAAAAGGCTCAGGCAAGATACACTCATGTTTTGGTTTTGG
Organism: Okapia johnstoni; assembly: GCA_024291935.2. Taxonomy (NCBI): domain Eukaryota; kingdom Metazoa; phylum Chordata; class Mammalia; order Artiodactyla; family Giraffidae; genus Okapia; species Okapia johnstoni. The sequence goes on along the minus strand of CM044312.1, from coordinate 69,434,713 downwards.
TTCTTGGCATTCAGACAAGAATGATTTTATGACTTCCAAAGCTTGGAAAAGTTCAATATCTGACACACTGACATTTGATAACCAAGTTGACCCTTAGAAATAAGTGCTACTTTACATAACCATGTACAGATTAAAAGTAGAAATTTTGACTTGGGGAATACCATGAAAGCTATCACTTAAGCCTGAATGTGCAACAGACATGGTGCTTTGAACAAAGAGACACACACTATTTGTTAACAATATTTTTAAATCCTAAATATTTACTACTTATCTCTGTGCAAGATCTTGAGGCAGGTCCTGTTTAACACATGGTCCTTGCCATGGTGTTAGAAGAGGACGATTGCTTATAGCTCATCAGAGTGTATATCTTGGTACAGTTTTTTCAGAAAGTCATTTGAAAGTATTTCCCAGCATCAGGGACCCAGTGAGTCAGTGCTTCCCATCAGGTGGCCAAAGTATTAGAGCTTCAGCTTCAGCATCAGTCCTTCCAATAAATATTCAGGGTTGATTTCCTTTAGGATTGATTGGTTTGATCTCCTTGCTGTCCAAGGAACTCTCAAGAGTCTTCTCCAAGACCACAATTGGAAAGCATCAATTTTTCGGTGCTCACCCTTCTTTATGGTCCAACTCTCACATCTGTACATGATTACTAGAAAAACCATAGCTTTGACTGTACAGACCTTTGTCAGCCAAGTGATGTCTCTGTTTTTTAATATGCTGTCTAAGGTTTATCATAGCTTTTCTTCCAAGGAACAAGCATCTTTTAGTTTCATGGCTACAGTCACTGTCTGCAGTGATTCTGGAGCCCAAGACAATATAATCTTCCACTGTTTCAACTTTTTCCCCATCTATTTGCCTTGAAGTGATGGGACTGAATGGCATGATCTTAGTGTTTTGAATGTTGAGTTTTAAGCCAGCTTTTTCACTCTCTGCTTTCACTTTCATCAAGAGGCCCTTTAGTTCCTCTTCACTTCCTGTCATTGGAGTGCTATTTCTCCCGACAGTCTTAATTCCAGCTTGTGATTCATCCAGCCTGGCATTTTGCATGATGTACTCTGCATGTAATTTAAATAAGCAGGGTGGCAATATACAGCTTTGATATAATCCTTTCCCAATTTTGAACCAGTCTGTTGTTCCATGCCAGGTTCTAACTGTTGCTTCTTGGCCTGCATACAGGTTTCTCAAGACAGGTCGGGTGGTCTGGTATTCCCATCTCTTTCAGAATTTTCCCCACTTTGTTGTGATCCACAAGTCAAAGGCTTTAGCATAATCAATGAAGCAGAAGTAGATGTTTTTCTGGAATTCTCTTGCTTTCTCTGTGATCCAACAGATGTTCACAATTTGATCTCTGGTTTTTCTGTCTTTTCTAAATCAACTTGTACATCTGGAACTTCTTGGTTTATGTACTGCTGATGTCTTGCTTGAATGATTTTGAGCATTACCTTGCTAGCATGTGAAATGAGCACAAACGTACAATAGTTTGAACATTCTTTGACATTGCCCTTCTTTGGGGTTAGAATGAAAACTGATCTTTTCCAGTCATGTGGCCAATGCTGAGTTTTCCAAATTTGCTGACAAATTGAGTGCAGCATTTTAACAGCATATCTTTTAGGATTTGAAATAGTTCAGCTGGAATTTCATGACCTCCACTATCTTTGATGCCTCCTAAAGCCCACTTGACTTCACATGCTAGGATGTCTGGCTCTAGGTGAGTGACTACATCATCATGGTTATCTGGGTCATTAAGACCTTTTTTATACAGTTATTCTGTGTATTCTTGTCACCTCTTCTTAATCTCTTCTGCTTCTGTTAGGTCCTTGCCATTTCTGTCCTTCACTGTGCCCATCTTTGTATGAAATGTTCCCTTGGAATCGCTAATTTTCTTGAAGAGATCTCTAGTCTTTCCCATTCTATTGTTTTCCTCTATTTCTTTGCATTGTTCATTTAGCAAAGCTTTCTTATCTTTTCTTGTTATTCTTTAGAACTCTACATTGAGTTGGGTATATCATTCCCTTTCTCCTTTGTCTTTCACTTCTTTTCTCAGCTATTTGTAAGGCTTCCTCAGACAACCACTTTGCCTTCTTGCGTTTCTTTTTCTTGTGGATGGTTTTGATCACTGCCTCCTATACAGTGTTACAAACCTCCATCCATAGTTCTTCAGGCACTCTCTACCAGATTTAATCCCTTGAATCTATTCATCATCTTCACTGTATAATCATAAGGGATTTGATTTAGTTCATGCCTGAATGGCTGAGTGGTTTTCTCTACTTCCTTCAATTTGGGCCTGAATTTCGCAATAAGGAGTCCATGATCTGAGCCACAGTCAGCTCTAGGTCTTCTTTTTGCTGACTGTATAGAGCTTCTCCATCTTCAGCTGCCAAGAACATAATCAATCTGATTTCAGTACTGACTTTTTGGTGATGTCCATGTGTATAGTCGTCTCTTGGGTTGTTGGAAAAGGGTGTTTGCTATAACCAGCATGTTCTCTTGACAAAAATCTGTTAGCCTTTGCCCTGCTTCATTTTGTACTCCCAAGGCCAAACTTGCCTGTTACTCCAGGTAACTCTTGACTTCCTACTTTTGCATTCCAATCCCCTATGATGAAAAAGACATTTTTTTTGGTGTCCTTGTATGTGTTCATAGAACTGGTCAACTTCAGCTTCTTCTGTTTAGTGGTTGCGGCACAGATTTTGATTACTGTGATGCTGAATGGTTCGCCTTGGAAGTGAACCAAGATAATTCTGTTGTTTTTGAGATTGCACCCAAGTACTGCATTCTGGACTCTTGTTGCCTTTGAGGGCTACTCCATTTCTTCTAAGGGATTCTTGCCCATAGTAGTAGATATTTGAAGATATCAACTAAAGTTGAATATAAGCGTAAACTATGACACAGGAACTCAAGTCCTAGGTATACACCCAAGATAAATGACTTCATAAGTATAAAGCATGCACAAGAATGATCATGGTACTATGATTCCATTCATATGATTATTTTATTTTATTATTTTTTTATTTTTTTTATTTTTTATTTATTTATTTTTTATTTATTTATTTATATTTTAGTTGGGGGCTAATTACTTTACAATATTGTAGTAGTTTTTGCCATACATCGACATGAATCAGCCATGGATTCACATGTGCTTCCCCTCCCAAACCCTCCTCGCACCTCCCTCCCCCTCCCGTCCCTCAGTGTCATCCCAACGCTCCATCCCTGAGCATCCGTCCCATGCTCATATGATTATTTTAAAGAGGCAAAACTAATATGTAATGATAAGTCAGAATGGTGGCTAACTTTGGTGGGAGCAATGACTTGGAAGAGTTTCAAGGGACACCACTGAGTTGCAGGAAATATATTTTCATGTCAGTGTGAATACAGCATGAATGAAGAAGAGATAAATTCAAGAAATAGTTAATGGAGATATTTAGCCCTCAAACTGATAAAAAGAACACAGGAGGAGAATTAGGATTGGGAGAATAATGAATTTAGTGCTGAACATGTTGGTTAATGGCATACATAAAAACGTGCTATAGCCTGAGTATTTGTGATGTTTACTGAATATATGTTATACCTTAACAAAAACTTTTTTTTAAATAAAAGTTTTCAACAGGACAAGAAAAGTCTGTAGAGTATCAGTCCTCATCATTAGGCAGCCGTGGCAGGGTTGAGGAGCAGGTGTCCAGAATTAACCCACACAATCCATTGATGTGACTTCGTTCCCAAGCACCACTTTGAACATTAATCCCAAAGAGTGAATTTAACACAATGTAGTCCCTGCCCTGTTAAGTCTTACTGTTTAATGGGATCATAATATCAGTGAGGAATTAAATCTGCTATGCAAAATATTGCACGATGAGAAGATATTCAATAAATATCTGTTAATGATCCTGTACCAAGTGGAAGGTACAGCCTACAAATGCCATAAGAATTGACAGGTTGGAGAAAATGCTGTGCACTGGCTGCTCAGATACAGTATCTTGAAGGACGTGGGAACTAAGCCAGATTCTAAAATGTTAGGAACTAATGCAGGGTTGCAAGGTGTGGCCTCGGCAAGTGTTTGATCTGATTTCTTTTTTAGGGGAGTAGAATAGTCTTTCAAGAGGCAACATGAGTAGGAGGATTATGGGCAGCCATGACCTTGCATCATGCTTTGTGAATATGTTGCTAGTTTCCTAGCCATCTAAATATGGGAGACTCCATACTAAGAGGAGTAACATAAACAGAAGATCATGAGGGCCTATGTGAACTATTAGATTGCAAAAGTAGTTTGGGCCCAAATCGCAGAGTGCCATGACTGCGGAACACATTCTGTATGCAATGTTAGTGAGAGCATGACATCCATGTTTTACAATTAAGTAGCACTGGGCCAATTGTATGACTAGCATTAGCAACAATAAATGCGTAAGCAGCTTCTGGTTCTTTCAATGAAATGCCAAGCATCTGGATCTTTAGAAGTGGATTTCTGACTGCTTTCTTTCAGAACTTTTGTTATTCTGCAGAATCAACTTCTGTTTGGACAACTGAAGGAGGAAGGCTTATATATAATAGGTTAAAAAATTGTAAGACTTGGGAATCTTAGACTTGTGAATCTTAGAAAATAAAACTAGATGCCAGTAGGAATAACCTCAGGGGTGTTTATGATGGAAGTAAAGTTGTTTGAAGCCAATAATTCACTCTGTAAGATTTTGCTGGCTAAAAAAAAAAAAGTTCTCAGGCAGTAAAATCATTGGTGTAAATACTACTCAAAACAGTTGGACAGTTCTTTGACCTTACAATCAAAGGTATCCACTCTATTAGGGGGGTCATACCCAATGATTAATAGCTATAATTTGTGCATACATAAGTATTAACAGATTCTTGAAATATTTAATGAATCATTACCTTGAAGAGCAATATTCAGGAGAAGTTGTCCTAAGTTCTCCTTTAATGTTACAAAGCAAACATTTCCTGTTTCTTTATCTATGGCTTAAAAAATTTGACTATAGTTTTTATTGTTAGCATAACCTTTGGTAGAAATAAACTGTTCCCTTCTTTGATAGAATTATTAGGAATAGTGGCATGAAAGTAGAAATACTATTTCAAAGTTAGACATATGATGGATTTTAACAGAAATAGAGAACCCTGATCATTTGAAAATATTAATAATAGAGATATAAACTCATCATTATAAATATATAAAGATACAGATAGAAATAGATATAAATTTGTGTAGAATAAATATATTTATGCGCCTATTTCCTATCTCTGAGAGTACTTAGAAGCAATGACAGTCCAGTCAGCAGTGAACACATCCAGCACTGAGATCTTAGTTTTCAAATATCGTTCTCCTCTGAAAAGAGAACTAAAAATCCTTTGAGAAATGGCTGATCCTAGAGTTGGAGCAAAGAAAATGCAAGATGAACCTGCAATATATTCTTATGACAGAAAGTTAAAAAGTACATAAAGAATCTTAGGAACATGTCAAAAGGGTGAGTGAGCCTTCTTGAAAGAGTTACACTGGCCAAATCTGGGACAGTTGAAGTATCAAAATGAACAATGGCAATGATGGATTATAACTCACTGAGTAGAATAAGAACTTATAAGTTCACCCTGATGGATGGATGGATTGACAGGTACAGGAAAGAAGAGAACATTCTACCTTACAGTAGGAAGCCGACTAATAAATGTAGAAGAAATGATGGAATAAGAAACTTGCCATTTTGCAGCCATCATAATAATAATTAATTTTGGCAAGAATCATCAGACATGTAAAACTAGTAGGTGAAAATTTTAGCAGAGCAGGATACTTAAATGGAGGCGATGTAATCCCAGCTAAGCTACTTCAAATCCTAAAAGATGACACTGTTGAAGTGCTGCACTCAGTATGTCAGTAAATTTGGAAAACTCTGCAGTGACCACAGGACTGGAAAAGATCGTTTTTCATTCCAATCCCAAAGAGGGGTAATGCCAAAGAATGTTCAAACTACCATACAGTTGTGCTCATTTCACATGCTAGCAAATTAAAGCTCAAAATCCTTCTAGCTAGGCTTCAGCAGTATGTGAACTGAGAACTTCCAGATGTACAGACTGGGTTTAGAAAAGGCAGAATAACCAGAGATTAAATTGCAAACATCTGCTGGATCACAGAAAAAGCAAGGAAATTCCAGGAAAAAAAAATCTGCTTCTTTGACTACGCTAAAGCCTTTAACTGTGTGGATCACAACAAATGGTGGCAAATTCTGAAAGGGATGGGAGTACCAGACCTTTCTCCTAAGAAACCTGTATGCAGGTCAAGAAGCAACAATTAGAACCAGACATGGAACAACTAACTGACTGATTCCAAATTGGGAAAGGAGTACAACAAGTCTGTATATTGTCACTCTGCTTATTTAACTTATATGCAGAGTATATTACGTGAAATATTGGGCTGAAAGAATCACAAGCTGGAATCAAGATTGCCAGGAGAAACATCAACAACCTTAGATATGCAGATGATATCACTCTAATGGCAGAAAGTGAAAAGGAGCTAAGGAACCTCTTGATGAAAGTGAAAGAAGAGAGTGAAATGGCTGGCTTAAAACTTGACATTTAAAAAACAAAGATCATAGTATCTGGTCCCATCACTTCGTGGCAAATAGATGGGGAAAAAATCAAAATAGTGACAGATTTTCTTTTCTTGGGCTCCAAAATCACTGCAGACAGTGACTCAGCCATGAAATTAAATGTGCCTGCTCCTTGGAAGAACAGCAGATTAAAAGGCAGAGATAACACTTTGCTGACAGGTTCATACAGTCAAAACTATGGTTTTTCCAATAGTCATGTATGGATGTGAGAGTTGGACCATAAAGAAAGCTCAGTGCCAAAGAATTGATGCTTTCAAATTATGGTGCTAGAGAAGACTCTTGAGAGACTCTTGGACTACAGAGAAATCAAACCAGTCAATCTCAGTCCTGTATATTCATTGGAAGGACTGATGTTGAAGCTCCAATATTTTGGCCACCTGATAGGAAGAGCCAACTCACTGGAAAAGACCCTGATGCTGGGAATGATTGAAGGCAAAAGGAGAAAAGGGCAGCAGAGGATAAGATGGTTAGATAGTATTACCAATTCAATGGACATGAATTTGAACAAACTCCAGGAGATAGTGAAGGGCGGGGAAGCCTGATGTGCTGCAGTCCATGGGGTTGCAAAGAGTTGGACGTGACTTAGTGACTGAATGACAACAAAGAGGATACTTAAATAGCCTCAGATTATCTCCCCATAGGGCCTTATTAATTTCGAGAAGAAAAACAATAACTTGATAGAAAAGAAAGCTAGAAGTCACCACCTTAACCGAGTGATAAAAGCTGAAAACATGAGTAATGGGACAAACTGACATCAGGTGTTGCTGATATGTGGTTTATATGTATATGTAAAACAAAAGCTCAAGAATAGTTGTAGCAATTATTCAAAACATTTACACCAACAAAATATTTGGGTGGGGATTTACTTTTGCTTCTGGTTTTAAGTAAACTCTGATTTTACCCAAAGATTTTTTTAGCTTATTTTTATTATTACTATCACATTTCTTAGATGTTTTATTCAGTTATATTCATGTAAAGTAGGAGTCCAGAATTCATATGTCCTCTAAACTCTTTTCTCAAGTATAGCTCTCAAAACTGACAAGTTGCTATGTGGTCAGTTACTATTAAAGAAAACATTCTCCTCATTTTTGGGTATTTCCTAAATGTTCATCTTATTTTTTTAAAAAATCAGACAAAAATGTAACATAAATCATTCTCCCTGTTTTGCTTCTCTGCTAACAGAAAACAGTATATTTCAGTGTTCTTCTGAAGTAACCACATTTAGTTATTATTATTATTCTGTCTATCATTATAAGACAAAACCTTTTATCTTCATTTTATCAAAGTAGTCTATCCAATAATGAAAGAAATCTCTCTTAATTAATTTACCAACAGACAGAATGTACTTAAGTAGTTGCATGTATGTAAAGATTTATTATGCCTTTAAAGTATCAGAACCTACACTACTGCATTAGTCCAGGATTGTATGATAGGCTTTTGTAAGAGAAGATAGAGATTATTTTAAAGAGCTTCAAACAGTAAGTATCACATACAGATTACATATAATAAATTATTTTGATAATGATATTAACTTCATCTGAATTTTTAAGTAGATAAGGAGGCAAGTCTCATTGTAGTAATTTATAAAGTTAGAAATAAATATATATGTACCTCATGCAGACAAATGAAAGCTGGAGTTGTAGATAAATCAACAAGTCGCTCATCTTGGATATTAATTGTGGGTGCAATGGCACAAATGGGGTCTTCTTGAGCCTTTCTACCCTTCTCTTCTTCCTCTTCTTGTTCTGTGTCTGTGGTACTGTCTTCCATTTTTCACAATTCTAAAATAAAATCATTCCATATTTAGCTATTTATGGATATCTTCAGTTATAAAGTAAAAATTAATGGAGGATAGGATAATAAAAGCAATTAGAGTAATCTATACAATGAAATTATAGGTCAGGAAACTTAGCTGCAATCACATTACTATAAAAGGCTGCTTTGTTGCAAAGGTGCTCTCCATTGATACACTCAAAGCAATACTTCTGATTTTAAAGAGTATATTATTTCATTAATTGGAAAAAATAATTAGTAACTAGAATTTAGGTTCCATGAAGGCAGAAAATAAACCTAATTTTGTTCACTGAGTATTGTAGTAGGCACTCAATTATTATTCATTGACTGGATTAATAAACAGAACCTTTATCCTTAAAATATAGCACAAAGTTAATGCAAATTATTTTTGGAAACATAAAAAACAACACCCTGTGGTGCCCTACTCTGCCTTGGGCATGCACTTGTGCACATGGCCACCAGGCTAATTGCTCGGTACCCACACTGCCGGCTGCTGCCCCTGCTCAGGCCTGTATGCTTGTGTGCCCCCACACCTGGCTGGCCTCTGGGCTCCTGTGCATATGCTCAACTGTTCCATCAGACTCCACTCACAAAATATAAGCTCAAAACAAAACTACTAAGTATTTCAAGCTGGTGACACCAGAACATTAAGCCAAGTACAGGCCCCTCCAAAAATGGGTCATTTTATCACTGCACAGGTCACACATTCTTGAAACCAGCCCTGTTTATTGACCATTGATTTGCTCATGTAGTCAAGTGGACCTAGAGTCATTTCTAAAAGGACCCCTGTGTTGGCTAGCAAGGTCTCTACCGGTTCACTTTGGTGGCATTGGGATGGCTGCTCCTCTGAGAGCCGGTAAGAAGCCTCCACTGCCAATCTAATCTGGTCTTTTGATCTCCGCATATGTGAATGTGCACTCAACAGAAGAGCGTACCTGCTTTCTTCTCTTACTAGACGGGATAACTTCAACTGTCATAATTTCTTTTTGCTTTAATTTTTTAAAAATTTTTATACAATTTTTAAAAGTTACTCTCCATTTTCACTTATTACAAAATACCGGTTCTATTCCTTATGTTGTATAATACATCCTTGAGCCTATGTTACACCCAGCAGTTTGTACCTCCCTGCTGGTAATCACTAGTTTGTCTATATATTTGTGAGTCTATTTCTTTTATGTTATATTCACTAGTTTGTTGCATTTTTTAGGTTCCACATATAAGTGATATCATACAGTATTTATCTTTTTTCTGTTTGACTTATTTCACTTAGTGTAATGCCCTCCAAGTCCATCCATGTTGCTGCAAATGGCAAAATTTCATTCTTTTTTATGACTGAGTAGTATTCCATTGAGTGGTATTCTACATCTTCTTTATCCATTCATCTGTTGATGGACATTTAGGTTGTTTCCATATCTTGGCTGTTGTAAGTAGTGCTGCAGTGAACATTGGGGTGCATGTAGTTTTTTGAATTAGTGTTTTTTCAGATATATACCAAGGAATGGAATTTCTGGGTCACATGGTAGTTCTATTTTTAGTTTTTTGTGGAATCCCCCATTCTGTTCTCCACAGTGACTGCACCAATTTACATTCCCGTCAATAGTGTAGGAGGGTTCCCCGTTTTTCCACATGAATGCCAGATAATGTTACTTGTGGTCTTTTTGATGTCAGCCATTCTGACAAGTGAGGTGATACCTCATTGTAGTTTTGATTTGCATTTCCCTGATGATTAGCGATGTTGAGCATCTTTTCACGTGCATTTTGGCTGGCCATCTACATTTCCTCTTTGGTAAAATGTGTTTTCAGGTCTTCTGCCCATTTTTTGGTTGGTTGTTTTATTTGATGTTGAGTTGTATGAGGTATTTATATATGTTGGATATTAATCCCTTATTGGTCATATCACTTGGAAATATTTTCTCCCATTCAGTAGGCTGTCTTTTCATATTGTTGATGGTTTTCTTTGCTGCACAAAAGCTTTAGGTTTAATTAGGTTTCATTTGTTTATTTTTGCCTTTATTTCCTTTACTTTAGGAGAGGATCCAAAAATATATTGCTGCTTTATGTCAAAGACTGTTCTGCCTATGTAATTTTAAGGTTTTGTTGAGCACGTTTCGCCTCTCATGTCTATGTTATCCCTGCTCTGATGATAGGGATCCTCCTTCCTTTAATATGGAAAATATGTTCTAAAATATGAATCTAGATGGCATGGTAGGCTCTGATTCCTGAATTTATTAAAGTGGTCACAGGCATATCACTGATTCATTGTTTTCTCCTCTCTAAAATGGAAGTGATAGTAACTAATTTTTCTGTTTCATAAAGAAAATGCATATTAGATGTGATAATGCCTATGGACTTCTAGCTTCCACTCTACTATCGCCACAGCCATAAATTGCACATGCACTTGTCTTCCTCCTCTTGCTACAAAAACACTTCACAGGTATAGCATGCACTTCCATCATGAAGCACCAAATGTCTGGTTGTTTTTCTTTATGTGATATTAATAGTAATTGATATTGTTTGGACTGCCCCTCCTTTAACACACATATTTTTAATGCCATAATACACTTGTTTAAAAAATAGAACCTGTTATTATTAAGGTAGCACAACCTTAGTCAGTTTATTGTTTAAGTCTTCAGGGAACTGGAGATGGCTTGATGACATATCTAGATTTGTGTTAATAAGCTAAAATATGTACGTTCAATCATTTCATGGATGAAAAATGTTTAGGGATTTCCCAGCAAAACATTTTCTTCAGAACATCAGGTCATAACTGTTATTTTCAGCTCTTTCTTTTAGCCTTTTCTTTAAGAAATATATCAAACATAACCATAGTAACTTCAACAAATAACAATTCATGAGTAATTTTGTTTTATCTAAACCCTTTCACTTTCCCTCTCCACTCTCCATATTATTTTGAAGCAAAACCTAGACATCTAGACTTAATAATATATACTGAAGAACTTCCTAAATATCTCTGTATATTTGTAGAGATAGTTCTTATTTCATTTCACAGCTGCAAGGCACCTCTTTGCATAGGTGTGCCACAAGCTATTCAAATAATCCTTTATTTATAAATATATGGAATGTTTCCAGTTTTATGCTATTATAGTTTTGCAAAGTAAAGTACACCAATTTATTTAAAAGTATATTTTCAAGGCTCTTGGAATCTTTATAATCCAGATGGCATTAAGCTGAAAATGGAAGCTCGGGCTATCTTCTCAGAGCATGGCACCTTTAAATATGGTACAGCTTACCTGGGCAACAAAAGATGTCATGCTGAATTTTCACAAATTCCTGAGTCTGTTGATGTTTTCAGGCTCTACTATCTTGAAAACATTCTAAATATCTTATGGCAGGTAAGACATTTTACATAGGAAAGCAACTAAAGGACACTAATGGAATTCTGATAGACATTATCAGACAAACTTCAGCCATTAGAAAAGAAAGGGAGAGTAAGAAAGTAAAAAAAACACAATAGAGGCAAGTGCAAAAGTCTCATGTGAATTAAATATAAAACACTAATCAATCTAGTTAAATATAGTGACAGAAAGGCTTTAAGTAGATACCAAAGTTTAACAGACAAAAAAATATTCAAGGATTAGTTACTATAGCAAAGCCCATTGTACTAATATTATCATGCTGCAGTCAATATGACTTGAGAGTTGTAAATAAAGCAACAATATATACTCACAGGCCACAGTGATGTAAACAAGAGAATATTTATAAAACTTCTAAATGCCTAGTATAAGAACTACATAGCTATCAAGTATAGTGGTTCTAGAGCCATATATCTCCATAATACCTAAATCAATTAAGCAAACATTTATTGAGTCATTTTATGAAGACCAAGAGTCTACAAAGGTGCAAGAGATTTACAATCTAAAGAGGAAGGAATTCAGGGAAATAATTTCTGTGTCATACAAGATAAGGTACAATCAGCCAGTTCAATTGCTCAGTCGTGTCCAATTCTCTGCGACCCCATGGACTGCAACATGCCAGGCTTCCCTGCCCATCACCAACTCCCAGAGCTTGCTTAGACTCATGTCCATTGAGTTGGTGATGCCATCCAACCATCTCAGCCTCTGTCATCCCCTTCTCCTCCTGCTTTCAATCTTGCCCAGCATCAGGGTATTTTCCAGAGTCAGTTCCTCGCATCAGGTGGCCAAAGTATTGGAGCTTCAGCTTCAACATCAGTCCTTCCAATGAATATTCAAGACTGATTTCCTTTAGGATTGACTGACTTGATCTCCTTGCAGTCCAAGGGACTCTCAAGAGTCTTCTCCAGCACCACAGTTAGAAAGCATCAATTCTTTGGCACTCAGCTTTCTTTATGGTTCAACTCTCACATGCATACATGACTACTGGAAAAACCATAGCTTTGACTATATGGACCTTTGTCAGTAAAGTAATGTCTCTGCTTTTTAATATGCTGTCTAGGTTTGTCATAGCTTTTCTTTCAAGGAGCAAGCGTCTTTTAATTTCATGGCTGCAATCACCATGTGTAGTGATTTTGGAGCCCCCCAAAATGAAGTCTGCCACTGTTTGCATTGTTTCCCCATCTGTTTGCCATGAAGTGATAGGACTGGGTGCCATGATCTTCGTTTTTTGAATGTTGAATTTTAAGCCAACTTTTTCATGCTCCTCTTTCACTTTCATCAAGAGGCTCTTTAGTTCCTTTTTGCTTTCTGCCATAAGGGTGGTGTCAGCTGCATATCTGAGGTTATTGATATTTCTCCTGGCAATCTTGATTCTATCTTGTGCTTCATCCAGTCCAGCATTTCACATGATGTACTCTGCATATAAGTTAAATAAGCAGGGTGACAATATATAGCCTTGACATACTCCTTTCCCAGTTTTGAACCAGTCCATTTTTCCATGTCCAGCTCTAACTGTTCCTTCTTGATCTGCATACAGATTTCTCAAGAGGCAGGTAAGGTGGTATAGTATTCCCATCTATTTAAGAATTTTCCACAGTTTGTTGTGATCCACACAGTCATAGACTTTAGTGTAGTCCATGAAGATAAACCTAAATAAAAAGCAATTTTCTTAGAAATGTGGGTAAGGCTAAAAAGAAACTTGTATCCTAGAATTTAGATTTTAATCTATATGTATTTTTTGCAGAGAGGAGTTATCTGAATTTGTAAAGATGATGCTGGCAGTGAGAAGAATGTTCTGGAAAGGGTGTGAATTTGGAGGCAAGGAGACAATTTACAGGCTTTGAGACAGTCTCTGTGCTATGGGTAGCAGATGGATGCCATAGTGAACAAAACCAGACAAGTCCCTGACCTCAGGGTGGTTCACAGACTGGTGAGCAAGATGGCAATTAATCACAGAATCACAGAGATAAATATAAAAATTATGAGTAACTGAAAGAGGTGCTGTGAAAGCATGGATGCAGAAGCAGGGTTATGGGGCAGCTACATGTTCCCAGTGAGTGCCATTCGCAGGGAAAGTTCTTCAGTGAAGCAACCCTGACTGGAAGGTTAGGTACTGACAGCAGTACCAAGGCAGCACCATGCTACACTGTAGGAGTCCAGAGGAGAGAGGCCGTGGCTGTATGAGGCTTTCTAGAAGGGAAAGGACATGTAGTGAGCTTTGACACAGAAAAACAAAAGGCCGGTGAAGGAGGAAAGAAGAAAAGTAAAAGCTTTAGTCTCATTGCAGAAGAACACTGAACTCCTCTATTATTCACACTTCACCTCGGGGCTAAAAGATAGAGCCAAAATAGGAAGCTTCCCAAAGAATAATTAAGCAATAAACATTGCAGGGCATGCCTTGTTTTGTAAGATACACCACTACTTCCTCTTCCCTAAAGCTAAAGAGGTGATCATTTTGTCTTGATTTTGAACTGTTCAGGAGATTTGTCTTGACATTTACAAGCACAAAACTGCACAAAACTGAAAACCCCGCACACCAGAGAATGGGCAGGATACACAAATGATGTGACTTTGAAGGTAAAATGGCAATGCTTGCTTCAAAATAGATGCAGCGGGAAACCACCATATTGCCTTTTGATATCACTAGTCACTAAACAGGCATACATATCTTAGAATAGTGAGGTATAATGTAGAGTCAAACATAGTATTTCTTTGTCCCACACAGAACCTGGGCATTATTTTTTGTAATTTAGCATTTTTAATTGCCCTGGAAACATAATCACATACTCCTTTCCCCATCACTCACTGCTATAAAAAGTTAGTTACATGAATAATTACATAATATTTATACATAATTACATAATATAATATAACATACATATATAATATACATATGTGTATACATATATAATTTATACATAATTATGTATAATTTATACACAATACATATATACATATATATAATTTATACATAATTACATAATATAATTACATTATATTATTACATAATAATTCAGAGCTAGACCCCTTGGAGGACAGAAAAAGTCTGGGACACCTAATTGTTTGTTGTTTCCGTTTCCTATATTTATTAAAAAACATAAAAATGTCAAAATGGGGTTAAAAACTGTGGTATATTTAAAGTTGTAGGGCAAGTGCCTCTCAATCTTGTCAGTGCATCTCTGTGATTACATGTGTATTCTCTTTTGAAGGTAACATTAAATTCTACACTGAAGGCTTTTCTTTCTGAGAGGCCTCTGGTCCACAGTGTGACAGGCTCAGAATACTGGGCAGCCAACCCAACATGCAGCCTGCAATCACCTCGGATCCAATTAATTCAACAATAACAACAACAAGATCATTATCAGATATTAAGACATTGGCAGTCTTAAGTGCAACAGATACAATTATTGAACTTTTTCATGTCTAGGTACTTTATTCTATGTACAATTAAATAATACCCATTAGTACCATGCAAAGACAAGATTAGACTTGAAACTTTTTTTATTAATAACATATAGATATAGATTTCAGGTCATGTTTTTAAGAAGAAGGAATAGAAAAGCTTTGTCATTCAAAGACCCAGCAAATCAAACCACAGCTTCTTTCTGTTCCTAAAAAAATGAGAAAGAAAAAGAGCCACTCAAAAAAGACTCTTGAAAAAAACCCCACAAAAAACCATTCTTGCACAGAAAAAAAATAAGTGAAACTACTGCAGTCAGTAGATAAAATCTGGTTCATAACCAAAGTGTTAAACTAACAATGTGGCTTGGACATCCTTTAATTAAAAACATTTCATACACTTAAAAGAAAACAAAACTCTTGAGAGGAAGCTCCAAGTGCATATCTAAACTTTAAAGTAAATGTTCACAGTATTAGAGAGTTAAGTCTTAAATGATAATATATGCATGTGTAATCAATGAGGAGGACTTCCCAGATAGCTCAGTGGTAAAGAATCTGCCTGTCAATGAAGGAAACATGGGTTTGATCCCTGGGTCTGGAAGATCCCCTGGAGAAGGAAATGGCAACTCACTCCAGGATTCTTGCCTGGGAAATCCCATGGACAGAGGAGCCTGGCGAGCTATAGTCCATGGGGTTGCAAAAGTTGGACATGATTCAGTGACTAAACAACCACCACGGCCAGTGAGGAACCTGTTAACTGTCCATGATCATAGGGAACCCAGGACTCTTACAGGATGAGCTCCCTTCTCTGGGATGGAAAGATGCTGAGAGAGCTCTAGCCCCACTCCCAATTCATTTCACGGTCCTATCACCTCCTCCTGCACACTCCCACCCCAAACACAGATATAAGAAAAGCTATCCTTTCTTGAAAGCTTCCTGCTTTCTTCTTAGAAATCTGCACTGCTAAAAGGAGCTCTATGTTACTCATTTCTGAGTGGGTATAACATATTGGATCGTGATGGTGAGTACCATCTATTTCAGGAAGAACTGTTTCCATGACAGTTCTTCTACATAGATGTGAAACTGACATGATTTTTGTCTCAACATATCCTCCTGATTGCCCCCATAAGCATGCACTTACTCTTGCCCAATGGTCACTTACCTGTGCACCTAATTATAAAAACATTTATATAGTCCCCTACTATTTAAACAAAACTTTCCCTCATATTGTTTTACTTAATCCTTACAACAGCCATGTTCCATAATAATAATTATCTCCGTTTCATAGGTGAGGGAATTGAAGGTCAGAGAATATAAATGATGTGACTAAGATCAGACAGCAATAAACGACAGTATTTATTCAAACCCATGTTTACTGCTCTAAATCCCTTACCCTTTTGCATTTTACTCTGTGGGACACTTGCCTCGGTCTTAGCAAAGCCCTTGCCCCTAGGCCTCCAGTAGTGGAAAGCAGGATCAAGAACACAGGCAGGCTGACAGAATTCAACTTCTGTCACCACAAAGATGTAAGGCTAGGAGCCCTTTGGGAAAGAGTAGGCCAGCAGAGTATAAATCAGTTAGAAACAAATTAATTCTTGTAAAGCAGTGATTGTCAGTCCAAAAGGCCTTAAGACTGATCTGTGCAAAACCATGGACTATAGAACTTGTTGTTATAGTTACAAACCAAAGGAATGCCTTCACACATACAAAGTATGACAAGAAATGCTGGATCTTACATCTGTAATAATTTACAATCAGTCTACAAGTCCGGTCAGGCTTCAGAAATTCAAAGAGTGCCTGAGAGTTCCTATTGATCTCCCTAATGGTTTCCAAATAATTTAGTATTAAGCAGAGACCGAGTATCAAAGCCTGTGTGAGTTATGAAATGCCCAAGTATTTCTGGGCATTTCTGACATCTTCTGCTATCTTCTGCCAGTCTCCCAAAAGGTCTGTTAAACAGAGATTCTTACACATGTGCATACAATCTAGAATCCTCACATTGTAGGCCATTCCTCACTCTTGCTATGAAAATGTCCATGGTTTTGAAGTTCCATTATCTTTGCTTGAATTAAAAAAAAAATGATACCAGAAAGCACATTCATAACATTCCAGAATTTGTCTATCCTATCTAATCAGACCATTGCCTTGTATACCTCTTTTGTCATTGACATCTTTTCTCTTCCCCATGTCACAGTCAGGAGAAACTGTGGGTCTGCGTGGGTCTGTTTCCTTAGCAAAGATGTTCATGAAATATGGGAGTGTCACTGCCTCCGATCTGCAAGAACCCAGGTCTCTCCCTTCTTCCTTCTCCTTCCCTCTGTCTTCCCCCTTCTCCTGTTATTTCTTCTAAGACGGGGATTAGTGTCTTTTACTTAGTCTACCAGGATGACAGCATGGGTTAACTGATCGACTACTTGGAAGTTCCTCAGTGTGGGCTTATCTCATTCCTCTCCCCTTCCTGTATAACCTTGGGTAAGACCTTCAGCCTCTAAGTGGCTGTCTCCTTAACTGCAAGATGATTTAAGAGTTGTTGCAAAGATAAAATGGGACAGTGTATGTGAAGTCTCTGCCCAGATTCAGCATATAGTCCTCAATAAATGGCAGCCCTCTCCCATCTCTGCCTGGTTCCTCTGCTTTCATATACAATATGCCTTGGATTATTTTTATAGGGAAAAAAAATAAACAGAGGTCAGCCTGGGACTGGACCAAATTATTTCAGGAATCTATGGTCTGGAAAAGGTGACCTGGGTCCTCTTCAGCATGATTTTGTCCCAGAGCTCTCCTTAGGATTTGGTGTGAGAGTCCTGGTAAACCTAATCTTCAAATCCCACTGTGAGATGTTTAAATCTAGGATAAGAAAGGCTATGTAGGATATTGGGTACTGGAGAAGCAGAAAGGGAGCAACTAAAAATTTTAAAAGTCCTTAAAAAAAATATGTGTCAACTGTGAGTCACGGATGTGAGCTTTCTCTAGTTGCAGAGAGCAGGGTCTATTCTCTAGTTTGGGTGCACAGGCTTCTCATTGCAGTGGCTACTTTTGTTGCAGAGCATGGGCTCTAGGTGCGTGGGTTTTAGTAGGCATGGTATATGGCCTCAGTAGTTGTGGCTTGTGGGGCTTAGTTGCTCTGTGGTATGTGGGATCTTCCCGGACCAGGAATCAAACCCATGTCCCCTGCATTGGCAGGCAGATTCTTAATCATTAGGCAACCAGGGAAGCCCTGCGGCAAGAGCCAACTTTACAGACAGTAACTAAAGCAAGCAAGTTCCTTTTCCCATATTTAGAAATTTCACAGATTTCTATTTTCATTGCATGAGTATTTCCTGTTTACAGGTTTCCTCTGGTCCAAGGCAGATCTCTATTTTTGTCTTCCTCTCCCCAGGCAGCATCCCTTACTCAGTTTCTTTCCTTTCTCTAAAGGCAAAGGTTTTTACATTGCTTATTACAGGGTTAGAAAAGCAGAGACATTAATTGCCAACAAAGGTCCATCTAGTCAAAGCTATGGTTTTTCCAGTTGTCATGTATGGATGTGAGAGTTGGACCATAAAGAAAGCTGAGTGCTTTTAAACCATGGTGTTGGAGAAGACTCTTGAGAGTCCTTTGGACTGCAAGGAGATCAAACCAGTCCATCCTAAAGGAAATCAGTTCTGAATATTCACTGGAAGGACTGATGCTGAAGATCAAGCTCCAATACTTTGGCCACCTGATGGGAAGAGCCAACTCATTAGAAAAGACCCTGATGTTGGGAAAGATTGAAGGCAGGAGGAAAAGGGGACAACAGAGGATGAGATGGTTGGATGGTATCGCCGACTCGATGGACATAAGACTGAGCAAGCTCCGGAGTTGGTGATGGACAGGGAAACCTGGAGTGCTGTAGTCAATGGGATCGCAAAGAGTCAGACACAACTGAGTGACTGAACTGAACTGAAATGATAGTGTTAGAAGAATATTTAGCAAGACAATCTTCCTATTGTACATTGGAAGAGGAAATTAAAAATAAAATAAATCAAAACACCCTCTTTCTGAGCTGGGGAACAAGGAGAGGTGGTGAGGAATCAAGCTGGCATGGTCCCCTGAGGCACTCTGTCCACCCATGATCAAGCTCAGGAAATGAGACAGTGAAACTTGGACTTTCCAGGACATCAGAGGGATAATGTGCCTCTCTTGCCAAGTAGGACTTGGGGAAAGTGGCAAGTTTCCAGAGCCATCATCAGTCCTACCCTTTCATGTGATAAAGCAGAGAGGGTTGAAGAGATTTTAGAGTGGAGTAGGAGAGGTGTTGAGGTTGACTGGGAGTGCTGCACCACAAGAGCCCTTGGTGTTATGATGAGAAGACATTACTTCAGAAAGTTCTGTGGATCACACAATTGAGTATCAAATGGGGATGTAGGATTCTCAGACGATGCCAGCATGGAGGCCTACATAGGGGACCCAGGTGGATGCATGTCTCAGGAGGAATCAGCATGGTCAGACACCACTAACTAGACAGCCACCCTGAACTATAATGCTACCTAACAACCCTGAACTTGGATCTCATGCTCAGGAGTAGGAGAGGAATGGGGAAACATGAATTCAGTAATTTAAAAAAAAAATCAGCTTTATTGAGGTATATAATTTATGTTAAATAAAACTCAATTGTAAGTATACATTTGATCAGTTTTTACAAATACTGACAGGGTGTGATCACTGCCATGAACATTCCCATTGCTCTAAAAATTTCCTTTGTGCCCCTTTACAGTCAGTGCCCCTTCCCTTCACGTCCTCTCCATCTCAGGCACCTGGAAACCACCAGTAGTTTTGCCTTTTCTAGAATTTCATGTATGTAGAATCATATATGTTCCTGGCTTCTATCATTTAGCATAAGGTTTTTGAAGCTCATATACATTGCTATGGGTATCAATATTTCATTTCTTTATTGCTGAGTAATACTCCATTGTATAAATACACCATGATTTATTTGCCATTCTCCAGTTGATAGACATTTGTTTCTTTCCCGGCTATTATGAATACAGTTGCTATGAATATTTAAGTACAAGTCTTTTTGTGAATGTATATTTTGGGTAAACACCTAGGAATGGAATTTCTGGGTCAAATGGTAAATTATGTTTAATTCTATAAGAAAGAGTCAAATGGTTTTCCAAGATGGCTGTACCATTTTTTATTCCTACTAGCAATGTATGAGGGTTCCCACTGCTCTATATCCTTGTCAATACTTGGTATTGTCAGTATTTTTAGTTTTAGCCATTTTGGTAGGTTTGAAGTAGTATCTAATAATTTTGGGGTTCAATTTGCATTTCCATAATGACTAATTATTTTGAGCATCTTTTTGTGGGCTTAGTTGCCATTTATATATCTTCTTAGTTTAAGTGTATGTTCAATTTTTTTTTCTCATTTAAAATAGTCAGTTTTTCTTATCATTGTTGTAAGAATTCTTTGCATATTCTGGATACAGTCCTTTTTTAATTTTATTTTTAATTGGAGGATTGGGTACAAGTTGTTTATCAATGTTTCATAAATATTTTCTCTCAATCTTTCCTAGGCTCTTCATTCTGAAGAGCAAAACTTCTGAATTTTGAGGAAATCCAATTTATAATTTTTCCTTTTGTAATTCATGCTTTTTGTATCTTATTTAAGAAATATTTGCCAAACTCGAGGTCACAAGATTTTCCCTATGTTTTCTTCTAGAACTTTTATAGTTTAGCTCTTCTATTTGCAACTTAAGTATTTCAAATTTTTGTATATGCTGTGATGTAAAGGTTAATGTTCTTTTGGAGGAGGGATGGAGAGGCATATGGATATTTAATGTCTCAGCACATTTTCTGGGAAAAGTGTTCTCCTCCTATTGTTGTATTATAATTATAGTAGTACCTTCCTCAAAAATTAACTAACCAGATATTTTTAGGTGTATTTCTATAGTCTCTATTCTGTCCCATTGATTTAAATGTCTCTTCTTACAGTCATACAACATTGTGTTGATTATCGCAGTTTTAAAATAAGTCTTAAAATTAAGTAGAGTAAGTCCTCAAACTTAGCTATTTTTAAAAAATTGTTTTGGCTATACTTGGCATTTTACATTTCTATTTCCATTTTAGAAGTAACTTGTCAATTTCTATTTTTTAAATAGAATTTAAAATAGAAGCCAGCTAAAATTTTTGACTGAACAATGAATCAATAATTAGTGTGAGGGATATGCCATCTGAGTCTTATTTTCCTTGAGTATGGTATTTCACTCCACTTATTTAGGTCTTCATTTTCTCTCAGCAGTGCTTTATGGTTTTCAGAAAATGGGTCTTGTATATAATTCATTAAATTTATCCCTAAGTATTTCCCATTTTGTATTTTATTGTAAATGGCATTGTCTTTAAATTTCAATTTCCAAATGCCATTTTAAGACCTTAGAAATAGAATTGATTTTTTTCTTATTGACCTTACTTCTTGTAAACTTTTTAATTAATTCAGCTAGCTTTGTATAATAGTCCTTAGAATTTTCTACTTAGATGATCATGTCTACATAGAGACAATTTTACTTCCTTCTGTCCAATGTAGATGCCTTTCATTGCCCTTTATTGCCTTATTATAATATTTAGGGCCTCCAGAAAAATCAAGTGGTGAGAGTGCACACTGTGCCTTGTTTCAGATCTTAAAAGGAAAAAGCATCCAGTCTTTTATGGTTAAGTGTGGTACTGAGTGTGTGTTTTTCATGAATGCCTATATTAGGTGGAGGAAATTCCTTCGCCTCCAAGTTTGTGGAGGGTTTTTAACCAGGACTGGGTATTGAATTTTGCTAAAATTTTTTTTGTAATCCATTAAGATGATCATATTTTCCAACATGATACTGGAACAACTGATTTTAACATCCTTATGTAAAAAAATGTACCTCACCTCATACTCTGACTAATTTATAAAAACTAACTTGAAATGAGGCATAGGCCTAAATGTAAAACCTAAAAGTAAAAAAACTTCCAAAAGAAAATGTAGAGGAAAATCTTTGCAACCTTGATTTGGAGAAAGTTTTGGGGTTTTTTGTTTTATTTTATTTTATATTTTTTGTTTTTAGATGGGTGAGTTTTACTTTGTGTAAATTATACCTCAATAAACTTGACTTTAAAACAAACCAAAGTGAACAAAAAGATCTAAACATACACAGAATACTGAAATGTAAACTATTATAACAAAGGGAAAAAATTTTAAAAATAACCAAAAATAAAAAATAGATTCTCCACAAAGGAAGTAAATTAGACAAATAGAAGATTTCTCATTAGCAAAAACTGTACTTCTTCAGAGCACTGAGAGACAGTGCTGTGTGCATGTCACTCAGTCGTGTCTGGCTCTTTCTGACCCCACGGACTGTAGCCCACCAGCCTCCTCTGTCCATGGAATTTTCCAAGCAAGAATACTGGAGTGGGTTGCCATTTCCTACTCCAGGGAATCTTCCTGACTCAGGGATAGAACCTGTGTCTCTGCGTCTACTACACTGGCAGGCAGATTCTTTACCACTGAAGCCACCTGGGAAGCCCACTGAGAGACAGTATATGTCAACTAAGTTATTACTTAAGAGTGGGGGTAAAATAAAAACACTTCATTGTCTGAAGAAGTTACTCAGAGACTCTCAAACAAAAATAAATCTAGAAGGAAAGAGATGAGCAAATAAATTGATAAACTTTGCTAAATTTAAATAAGCTATAAATATAAACAGCAATAATAATAGCTACTTGCTTGGCTTCAAAAACAAGGTGGAACTAAAAAGCACAAGGCAATAAACGACATGAAAGACGGAAGGGAAAAGACTTACGTTAGAGAATTCTATTATCTGAGATGAAGATAGAGATGTTGATTGATTAGATATTTGCTAAGTCAAGTGAGTATGTGAAAAATTTAAGGATAATGATTAGAAGAAAATAGCCTTTCAAATTACTAGAGAGGCAAAAGGTGAACAAAGAAAAACATTTAAACTAAAGACACGAATGAAGAAAAGCAGGGACAGCAAGAACTACAAAAAAGGCACAAAAAGGCAAGGTTAATAGAAAACACAAAATAAGATGGTATGAATAAGTATAAATGTAAAAGTTTTACAAAAAAGTAGGTAGATTCAATTTACATGTTGATACAGGTTCTTGAATTAGATTTAAAATATCTATCTATATTCTGTTTATAAGAGACAAGTCCCAAATATAATGTCACAGGTTTGAAATAAAAGGAGGAAAATATTATTATTAGATTAAAATATGCATCAAGATAGAAAGCAGTATTAGAGATAATGAGGGATATTATTTAATCACAAAAATTTTATCGAGTAGTATTAATCCTGACCCTGTACACAACTAACAGTATTGCCTCAAAATATGTAAAATGCAAATGGAATTTCTACTCAGAGTATATGTTAATGGTACTGCAATGTAAATGGTTGCAACACTATTGCTGCTTTGTAGAAGTGCAATGAAAAGTTAGCACATATAAGAACTCTAGCCTAAAGTGAGCTTTTAAAGTTTTTCTCTTATAAGTTAACTTTGTTTGCAATAAATATTATCTTAGACACACACACACACACACACACACACACACACACACACATTGCTTAATGTATACCCTGAGAATCTTCTTCATATATTTGTAAACCAGACAATTTCTCAAGGTGTTCAATGTGAGAGAAATTTGACTACATTAAGTAACAAGCTTTTTCTGGTACATCATCTGCATGAAAACAAATAACATGGGATTTACAAAACAAATAAGATGGGATTACCTACATATTCATTAACTACTTCTTAGTGTTATAGTTATTACTCTAAATTATTGAGTTTATTAAGATTTTATAAGAAGAACAGAAGTTGTAAGATATATTTATTTCAAAAGTTTATAATTAAGAAGGTTATTAAATTCCTAGGGCGCATCCCTTACTTAAAGTGAATTCCAGAATCCTTTCTTTAGGTTACATTTTTTTTTTTTTCCTGAAAAGTCTCCAATGCCCTCTGCTGTTCATTTATTGAATTTTTTGTTGAAGTATCAGATGGTAAAGGGAGAAGGAAATGGCAACCCACTCCAGTCAGTATTCTTGCCTAGAGAATCCCGTGGACAGAGGAGCCTGGTGGGCTGCTGTCCATAGGGTTGCACAGAGTCAGACACGACTGAAGCGACTTAGCATGCATGCATGCATTGGAGAAGGAAATGGCAACCCACTCCAGTATTCTTGCCTGGAGAATCCCAGGGACAGAGAGCCTGGTGGGCTGCCGTCTATGGGGTCGCACAGAGTCGGACACGACTGCAGCTACTTAGCAGCAGCAGCAGCAGATGGTAAAGAATCTGTCTGCAATGCAGGAGACCTGGGTTCAATCCCTGGGTCAGGAAGATCCCCTGGAGCAGGGAAAGGCTACTCCAGCATTCTTGCCTGGAGAATATTCCATAGACAGAGGAGCCTGGAGAGCTACAGTTCACAGGGTTGCAAAGAGTCAGACGTAACTGAGCAACTAACACTTATAGTTGATAATGTGTTAATTACTGCTGTACAGCAAAGTGATTCAGTTATACATCTATCTATATACATTATTGATATATATATTCTTTTCAATTATGATTTATCATAGGATACTGAATATAGTTCTCTGTGTTTTACAGTAGGATCTTGGTATTTATCCATTCTTATATAAAAGCTTACATCTGCTAACCCCAACCTCCCACTCTATCCCTCCTCCTTGGCAACTATCAGTCTGTTCTCTGTGTCTGTGATTCTGTTTCTGTTTTATAGATAGTTTCATTTGTGTCATATTTTAGATTCCACATAAAAGTGAAATTGTATGGTATTTGTCTTTCTGTATTTGACTTACTTCACTTAGTATGATAATTTGTAGCTGCATTAATGTTGCTGCAAATGCCATTTTTTCATTCTTTTTTTATGGCTGAGTAGTGTTCCTCTGTTTATATGTACCACATCTTCTTTATCCATTCATCTATTGATAGACATTTAGGGTTCTTTCCATGTCTTGGCTATCGTGAATAGTGCTGCTATGAACATAGGGGTGAATGTATCTCTTTGAATTATAGTTTTGTCTGGATATATGTCCAGGAGTGGGATTGCTGTATCATATGGGTAATTCTTTTTGAGGAACTTTCATACTGTTTTCCACAGGGGCTACACCAACGTACATTCCCACTATCAGTATAAGAGGGTTCCCTTTTCGCCACATCCTCTCCAGCATTCATTATTTGTACAGTTCTTAATAATGACCATTCTGACTGGTGTGAGGTAGTACCTCATTGTTGTTTTGATTTGCATTTCTCTAATTATTAGTGATGAGCATCTTCTCATGTGCCTATTGGCCATCTGTATTTCTTCTTTGGAGAAATTTCTGTTTAGGTCTTCTGCCCAGTTTTGGATTGTGTTGTTTATTTTTTGTTGTTGAATTGTATGAGCTGCTTGTATATTTTGGAAACTAAGCCCCTCATTTGTTGCATTATTTGCAAATATTTTAGAAACTAAACCCTTATCGGTCGCATTGTTTGCAAATATTTTCTCCTAGCCTGTAGGGTTTTTTTTTGCTTTTGTGACAACCTGCTGTGGCTGTCCACACATGATTTTTGTGACTGATGTCACTCAGAGCATCTCGTAAGATGGAAGACAGGTGCTGATTTCATGTAAGTATCATCTGTCATTCATAGGGTGTAAGAGTTGTAGAGCTCTGCAACTTATAAAACCTAACTGACATTTTTTTAATGCTGTAATGAAATTACTTACAATAATACTTATACTTGTATGTGACCTTACAATTGTGAGTTATTGGATCTTCAAGGACAAATCTTTTAAGTTTCTTATTTCTGTAGCAGGAGGCAAGTAAATTTCCCTTTTTTAAAACTTGAGAGAGATCCTTTTCTGAATAGATTCAGTCCATAGAACTTAATGTGAGGACCGTTTCCTATCATCCACAAAAAGCCTTGAATCTTCACAACTTTGCAGCCTGAGAGCCTTGGGGGCTGACGATGGGTTAACTCTGAGAAGAACTCTCTGTAAATCACAGCAGCTGGCCACTGTGAAGGGGATGGAAGACACAGGGAAGGGATCGCCTGAGCGTGATCAGGACCTGGTGTACTTCAACCAAATCGAAAGTCTAAAGAGCCCTAGGCAGACCAGGACTCCCAGCTGCAGGGGCCCCCCCCTCTCTGCCCCAACACTTGAAAAGATCAGCCACTCAATGAGAGAATGTCATTCACTTTGCAGAATGTATACTCCAGTATGGAAAGAATTTGTTCCATTAGGCTGTCTGGAGTATGTTAATTCTTCATCACAGGACAGGTATCACAAATTAGTCACTAGGCTAGCTTAGGAAACAGCTGCTTAAACCACGGCTTTAACTATCAGAATAGTTAAATATAAAATATTTCAGACAAAATTTCATCATACTATATTAAATTGTACACTTGCTGCTGCTGCTAAGTCGCTTCAGTCGTATCCGACTCTGTGCGACCCCATACACGGCAGCCCACCAGGCTCCCCCATCCCTGGGATTCTCCAGGCAAGAACACTGGAGTGGGTTGCCATTTCCTTCTCCAATGCATGAAAGTGAAAAGTGAAAGTGAAGTCGCTCAGTCGTGTCCGACCCTTAGCGACCCCATGGACTGCAGCCTACTAGGCCTCTCCGTCCATGGGATTTTCCAGGCAAAAGTACTGGAGTAGGGTGCCGTTGCCTTCTCCAAATTGTACACTTACTGAATATTAATTATTAAGTAAAATATTCATGGGCATTTAGATGGTAAGAAATCCTCTACCTACTTAATTATTTGAGTCAGTCTTAGGAAACACATGCTAAGAAATGTATCTAAATTTTTATATTATAAATATAATATGTATTCATTATTGAAGACACACACAAAAAAAGATGAAGTAATTTGTCTTACTACTTAGAGATAACCATTGTTATCAAGCTGTGTTTCCCTATAATTGTTTCTATGGAATATATTTTTAAATATAGTTTTATGTTAAAATTCCTGTTATTTTTATTATAGAGCTGAGAGCATACACTATACATACAATTTGATATTCTACTCATGTCATTTAACATTATTGTGAAATAACAGAACAATATATATCTATTGGTCTCTGCCCTTGGCTCTCAACAAAGGGCTCCTGAAACTCTTGTAATTTCCTGGGTGATAGGAGTGTCTTTTGTTTTAATGAAGTCCCTTTGGGTAGACTCCCAGATGAGGTCTGGTCACCAGAAAGAACAAGACATGATTTGAAGATTGGAATCTACAGCTCTGCCCCCAAGTCTCTTGAGAAGGAAGGACTGAAAATGGAGTTGATAAGCCTACATGATGCAGTTTCCATAACAATCAGACTGTATGCAGTTTGGAGAGCTTCCAGATTGGTAAACACCCAGACCAGGAGAGGAACACATCCTGACTCCACGGGGAAAGAGGCTCCTGCAGTCCAGACCCTCCCAGGCCGCACCCTCTGTGTTTCTTCATCTGACTGTTCATCTGTATCCTTTACTAATCCTTTAGTAAAGTGGTAAATTCAAGTATTTTCCCAATTTCTGTGAGCCATGCTAGCAAATTAATTGAATCTGAGGAGGGGCTTGTGGAAATCTCCAACTTCTAGCCAAATGGGATAGAAGTTGTGGCTAACTTGAGGCCCTCCTATTTGTGATCGGCATCTGAAGTGGGTGGGAGCAGTTTTGTGGAATTGAACCCCTAACCTGTGGAATCTAACATTAGTGTCAGAATTGAGTTGAATTGTAGGACATCCAGCTGGTGTCACAGAAATTGCTTTTTGTTGAGGGGAAAACCTCCACACATTGGATGACTGGAAGTGTCAGAAGGGAAATTATGTGAGTGTGGGAGTTGTGAGTGTAGTTCTTCCAAACAAAGAAGGAGAATTATAGGTTTCTCTTTATGTTGTAGAAGATTTCACATATCACTGAACAGTCTTCAAAATATAATTAAGTTATTGCATAATATTTCAGATGTTCACAAATTATGTAACACCCTCCTATTTTTGGACATTTAAGTTGCTTCAGTTCTTTATTATCATAAGTAATCCTGTAAAAAAAATCCTTGAATGTAAGTTTTTGTGAATATCCCTAATTTCATGTTTACATTAAGTTCCAAAAAGTACAATTTCTAGATCGTGGATACACACATTTTTAAGGTGCTTTATGCATATTGCTAAACTGAACTCTGAAAGTTTTAAGAACGTACTCCTACCAGCACTGCATGTTCATGACCGCAGGAATGGCTTTTAAAACACAGACTGTGCAAAAATATTTTACAAATAAACTCTAAATATGGGGGGAAGTTATATACGATTTTCTGTTCATTTTGTAAATAATTTTTTTTTTTCTCCAAAGGTGTCAGGAAGATAGAAGGACCTTTTAGTAGAGTGGTGAGAGGGTCAGACCTTCTAATTGTTTCCTAGTCTTTCAAAACTTGTTTCTTCATCAATAATGTGAGCATAATAATACTTGCCCTGCTAAACACGAGTGTTTTGTGAGGATACCATGAGATGATACATGTGAACATGCTCTGAAAACTATAATGTCATAAAGGTGGAAGGTGGTACTTTTATTGGTTATTATTGATATGTGGACAGACTTGCTACATGACATCAGACTTATAAATGTATCACTAACTTTTTAGTATCTTATGTTAACCTTAATGTACATAATCTCCATTTTAAAGCTCAGATAATCCAAAAAGTAACGGTTTTGGTCAGTTTTATTTTATTTATTTGAAATTAGTAAAGCAATGACTTTTGCCATATAGACAATTATTGTTCAGTTGCTAATTCCACTGACTTGATTTGTGTTAGAAAAATCACCATAACAAAATTACCATATCATAACAAAATCATCTATTAGGGTTTCCTATTTAATCTAAAAATATTTGCCACGTGTGAGTTGAACAGTTCTATGAAGACCTACAAGAACTTCTGGAACTAACACCCCAAAAAGATGTCCTTTTCATTATAGGGAAACAGAATGCAAAAGTAGGAAGTCAAGAAACACCTGGAGTAACAGACAAATTTGGCCTTGGAGTACAAAATGAAGCAGGGCAAAGGCTAATAGAGTTTTGCCAAGAGAATGCACTGGTCATAGCAAACACCCTCTTCCAACAACACAAGAGAAGACATCACCAGATGGTCAATACTGAAATCAGATTGATTATATTCTTTGCAGCCAAAGGTGGAGAATCTCTACACAGTCAGCAAAAATAAGACCGGGAGCTGACTGTGGCTCAGATCATGAACTCCTTATTGCCAAATTCAGACTTAAATTGAAGAAAGTGGGGAAAACTACTAGACCATTCAGGTATGACCTAAATCAAATCCCTTATGACTATACAGTGGAAGTGAGAAATAGATTTAAGGGACTAGATCTAATAGACAGAGTGCCTGATGAACTATGGACATAGGTTCATGACAGTGTACAGGAGACAGGGATCAAGACCACCCCTAAGAAAAAGAAATGCAAAAAAGCAAAATGGCTGTCTGAGGAGGGCTTACAAATAGCTGTGAATAGAAGAGAAGCGAAAGGCAAAGGAGGCAAAGGAGAAAAGGAAAGTGCATTTGAGTGCAGAGTTCCAAAGAAGAGCAAGGAGAGATAAGAAAGCCTTCCTCAGTGATCAATGCAAAGAAATAGAGGAAAACAATAGAATGGGAAAGACTAGAGATCTCTTCAAGAAAATTAGATATACCAAAGGAACATTTCATGCAAGGATGGGCACAATAAAGGACAGAAATTGTATGGGCCTAACAGAAGCAGAAGATATTAAGAAGAGGTGGCGAGAATACACAGAAGAACTGTACAAAAATGATCTTCATGACCCAGATAATCACAATGGTGTGAGCATCATCTTGAGCCAGACATCCTGGAATGTGAAGTCAAGTGGACCTTAGGAGGCATCACTATGAACAAAGCCAGTGGAGGTGATGGAATTCCGGTTGAGCTATTTCAAATTGTAAAAGATGATGCTGTGAAAGTGCTGCACTCAATATGCCAGCAAATTTGGAAAACTCAGCAGTGGCCACAGGACTGGAAAAGGTCAGTTTTCATTACAATCCCAAATAAAGGCAATGCCAAAGAATACTCAAACTACTGCACAATTGCACTCATCTCACACAGTAGCAAAGTAATGATCAAAATTCTTCAAGCTAGGCTTCAATAGAATGTGAACTGTAAACTTCCAGATGTTGAAGCTGGATTTAGAAAAGGCAGAGGAACCAGAGAACAAATTGCCAACATCTGTTGGATCATCGAAAAAGCAAGAGAGTTCCAGAAAAACATCTATTTCTGCTTTATTGACTATGCCAAAGCCTTTGACTGTGTGTATCATCACAAACTGGAAAATTCTGAAAGAGATGGTAATACCCGACCACCTGACCTGCCTCTTGAGAAATCTGTATGCAGGTCAGCAAGGAACAGTTAGAACTGGACATGGAACAACAGACTGGTTCCAAACAGGAAAAGGAGTACATCAAGGCTGTATATTCTCACCCTGCTTATTTAACTTATATGCAGAGTACATCATGAGAAACGCTGGACTGGAGGAAGCACAAACTGGAATCAAGATTGCCAGGAGAAATATCAATAACCTCAGATATGCAGACGACACCATCCTTATGGCAGAAAGCGAAGAACTAAAGAGCCTCTTGATGAAAGTGAAAGAGGAAAGTGAAAACATGGGCTTAAAACTCAACATTCAGAAAACAAAGATCATGACATTTGGTCCCATCACTTCATGGCAAATAGATGGGGAAACAGTAGAAACAATGGCAGACTTTATTTTTTTTTGGGCTCCAAAGTCACTGCAGATGGTGACTGAAGCCATGAAATTAAAAGACGCTTGCTCCTTGGAAGAAAAGTTATGACCAAGCTAGACAGCATATTAAAAAGCAGAGACATTACTTTGACAACAAAGGTCCATCTAGTTAAGGGTATGGCTTTTCCAGTGGTCATGTATGGATGTGAGAGTTGGACTATAAAGAAAGCTGAGTGCAGAAGAATTGATGCTTTTGAACTGTGGTGTTGGAGAAGACTCTTGAGAGTCCCTTGGACTGCATGGAGATCAAACCAGTCCATCCTAAAGGAAATCAGTCCAGAATATTCATTGGAAGGACTAATGTTGAAGCTGAAACTCCAATAGTTTTGCCACCTGATGCCAAGAGCTGACTCATTTGAAAAGACCCTGATGCTGGAATAGATAGAAGGCAGGAGGAATAGGGGGCAGCAGAGGATGAGATGGTTGGATGGAATCACCGACTCAATGGACATGAGTTTGAGTAAACTCCGGGAGTTGGTGAAGGACAGGGAGGCCTGGTGTGCTTGCAGTCCATGGGGTCGCAAAGAATCGGACATGACTGAGCGACTGAACTGAACAACTAAGTTGAGTGCATTCTCAACATGCTTAAATCAATGCCTTTTGTAAAGTTATTCCTGTGGGATTTTATTAAAAAGACAGTTTGAAGATGAATTTGAATAATTATGATGAAATGAAACACAAAGCCAAGGATAGAACTAATATGCAGTGGGAACTTGATGAACTTAAAAGCTTGCACCTATCATGAGTGAGCCTTTATAAGGAGGGAATAAGGACTAGGACAGAAAGGAGGAAAGGCTAACTTAAGAGAAACACTGAATTTTTAAACAGGTAATGGCTTGCGAAGAACTCTGTGACTTGGGCCCCTGAGGACTTCAGCTCAGTTCATTAGGATTTTTAGATATAAAATAAAAATAGTATAAACTGCAACTTGATAGCCTGTGCACCGGTGTTCACATCCATTATCTCATTTGATCCCTAAAAGAAAAAACCTCTGAGGCAATACAAAGAAGGTATTATTGACCTAATTTTAAGAGCAAGCAGTTAAAACTCAGATACATTCAATGACTGGCCTGAGGTCATTTAGAATCTGAAAGGAGACAGGACGCTAATGCTATTCCTATATTTGCTCTCGAAGAGGGAGTTTCCTTTGAAAGCACTAATGAGTCTTTAACCTCTTGCAGAGGTATTCTCTATCCCAGGGTAACCCGCACTAATTTAATGACGTTTGGAGCTAACCATTCACTGAGGGTACTCCTATTTTAAATCACGTTCTCACCTTTAAAAGCGCAGTTTCTTAGCTCTTCTCTTAGTCCTGATCCTTATTTAGGCTCCTAATTTTTCTCAGTGGATCTTCCTCCTTCTCACTCCAAAGCTCCACCCTCTTCGAAGAAGTCGCGTTCTCGGTATCCAAGGAAACCAAGCAGCCTGGCCCATCGTTTGCTTTCCTCGCTTTCCATTGGCCAGTGGATTCCGGTGTAGATTTTTTTTTTTTTTCCCCACCCCGTTCCTCCAATGGCTAATGGGCTTGAGGGAAACGCGCAGCCTTCCGAGTTCCGTCCAACACCTGCTCTAACTACCCTTAGCATCCTGCGCATTGCCTTCTGGGAAATGTAGTTTATACTTTGCTCAAGCCCTTCAATATCTGGTCACCAGTGGAACTACCTATCCCACCGGCCTTTGCGAAAGGGGCGGGAGTAGGCTAGGGGTTCTGGTCAGGATAGATAGTTAGAACTTTAAAATTCCAATTTGCCGCCGAGACCCGTGTAGCTGACGTTTACGTTGCTGAACGAAGTGAGTGGTCTTGCTGCTGCTTCCGCAAACCCTCTTATCAAGTGTCTCCCTTTTGGCTGGGTCAGCAAAGCGGCAAGCCAACTGAACGTGGGGAGACTAACCTGAGGCTGAAGTAATCTGAGGAAGAAAGAGGGGCACGCCATGTTCCCCTTCTCGGGATGGGGGGTGGGCTGCCTCCGGCTCTGTCTGCTCCGAGTGTGGGCAGGCGAGGCCACCGGGCGCTGGGCCTGTGGGACGTGTCAGGCCCGGCTGTACGGCTCAGGTGGGTCCCAGCCCGAGGTCTCTAGGCCTGACTCTGCGCGCGGGACTCTGAAGGAGTGGGCGCTGCTGGTGAGCCCTTTTGGCCGGCTGCGGGCGCGGCTCCCATGCCACCTGACCGTGAGGCCCCTGGACCCCCTCACCTACCCAGACGGCGACCGCGTGCTGGTCACAGTGAGCGGAGTGGAGGGCGGGGCGCGGGCCCTGGCCGGCCTGCAGGTGAACTACGACGAGGCGCAGAAGGAGGTGACCATCGTGGCTGATGTCATCGACCACCAGGCGTCCGTGGAAGTGAACGCGCCCCTGAAGTTTGGCAAGTGACTGTAAAACGGGTTTGGGTCCCGGGGCACACCCTGTGAACTGAAATTAGGCCGACGTGCATTTTTAATTTGTCTCTTTGGATCTGACTTTTCAACGTAATTTACTCTTGACCCCTTCAGAAGCTATGTCTTTTTTTTCTATTCTACTTTGGGTTTCTGAGTAGCAGTTAGGAATTAAGTTTTCAGTTATAGCAGTTTTGTAAGTCTATTAGAAACATGATTTGGAATAACCGAAGCCACATAACATTTTTTTGTCCCATCCCCCTTTGATACTTTGTTCCTATTTGTGTTACTGCACTTTGTCCATAACAAAGTGTTTTATTTTTCAGTGTTAAAGTATCTTGGTAATCCATTGAGTGGGATGGCAGGCCGTTCACATTTCCACTTGCTCATGGCCTGAGGTCTGTTCCCCAAACAGCCTTGCCTATAGTATGTTCCATATAATCTGGACCAAGTGTTTGGTTTCTAATAGGCTTCTTACTGAAAACGTCAGCATTCATTTTGGCCTAAGTAAATTTTCTGTAAGTTGCAGGCTTTGAAGAAAAACACATAGATTGCCCCAGAAAGGTCAATTGATAATGGCTGCCAGATATGTTTTCTAGGTGTTTTGAGTTCCATGTTATTTCTTACATGGAAGCCACAGTTTCTGCGACACTTATCTAGGAAAGTCTTCCCAGGTTCTCTGCCTTCCTAGGACTGAAGGAAGATACTATTAGTGATCATAATAGCAGATAACACTTCTGAGATAATCTTTTCTAATTACAATTGCTCTATATTATAGACACTGTTTTTGTCACCATTTACGATAAGAGAATTGAAATACAAGTTTGATGACCGCCCCCTAGTGGTAGAAAACCCACTTGTCAATGCAGGAGATCAGAGACAGTGGTTTAGTCCCCTGGGTGGGGAAGATCCCCTGGAGGAGGGCATGGCAACCCTCTCCAGTACTCTTGCCTGAAGAATCCCATGGACAGAGGAGCCTGGTGGGCTACCGTCCACAATGTGGCAAAGAATTGGACATGACTGAAGCAACACGGCACAGCACAACTTTCATATACTGAGTATTTATTATGGGTGAAAAGTAGAGGAGATCCATGCCCTCATGAAACTTAATTTCTAGTGGGATAGATTAAAAAAAAATATGCCTGTTGTCTCTCAGATATAAGGTGGTGGAGCTGAGATTTGAACTGACTGAAGTCTGCTGAACAACTATGCTTTATTGCTTCTCAACTTTTTTTTTTTTTTAACTAACCTAGATAAGTAAGAGACCCTGATCTCAAAATATAACAGTCTACGGTGGGGAGGAAGATTTGCTAATGCATTAGATAGTACAAAATAAACTGAATATTGAAATAGAGATAAGCAAAATTTTATGGCAGCTCTGATAAAAATGAACTACCCAAACCTCATTATTTGTTGATTCCTCTTTTTAGAGCCAGAATCCCATTTCCAACTTTACTGTTTCCATATGTGTATTCCACAGGCCCCTCAAATCAACATAGTTCAGTTTTCTTCATACTCAACTCGTGTTCCTCCAGTTTGTCTATAACTGTTTCAGTGAAAGAGTGAGAATAGCATTACTACCACTCAATATCTAACCTTAACTTCTCTACCCACCTCTTGAGGGTAGAGTATATTTAGAATCTGTTTTCTTCTCCCCATGCCTATCTTTACTGCCTGAGATCAAGCCTTATGTTATAGCACTACTTAATGGCTAAAAATTTGCCAGTTATATTTGCACCCATGTAAATATGGGCTAAAATTGTCTTTTATGTTTTTTATATTAATCCAAATCAAAATATTGCCTTTATAGAGACTACCATATACACAACTGTAGAAACTGATCTTTATACCATAACTATTGGAATTGTAGTGTTAGGCCCCAGTAGTTTGTGTTTGGTGCACCATTGCTTCGCTGGTCTGGTTTAAGGGAAATCATCAATATTTGAATTAGGTATTAAGTATTGGTGTTTCAAATTTTTATACAGAGACATCTAAGGTTACATATTAAGTTGAATTTAAGGTTAAAGTTGGGCTTCCCAGGTAGTGCAGTGGTAAAGAATCTGCCTGCCAGTGCAGGAGATGTAAGAGACTTGGGTTTAATCTTTGGGTCGAGAAGATCCCCAGGAGTAGGAAATGGCAGCCCACTCCAATATTCTTGTCTGGAAACCCATAGACAGAGAACCTGGTGGCCTGCAGTACGTGGGGTTGCAAAGAGAGACGACTCAGCATGTATGCATACACACAAGGTTAAAATTTCAAGCTAAGAATGGCTTATTTTCTAAACTTTTTTCATGTATACTACTGTTATCCACAATTTTGAGGTTTTAATATTATTTAGTAATAAAGTTTTTCAGAGTTGTTCTACTCTTTATTACTTCAGATTACCTTGTGATATAGCTGCATGATAATATGAAAGGTTAGAGGTAGGATTTGAAAACCTTAGTCATGATCATGTGCACTGATACATACATTTCTTCTACAGTATGCTTTAAATTTGAGGGAGGTTTGGAAACAAATCTTTAAACTTTAAAAGAGAATAATCTAACTGACTTATCCAGTTCACCATGATGATGTTAAGTTGCTGTATTCTTACTCAAATTTGTGTGTGTGTATTTTCTCAGTGGGAAAGAGGCTTCTATGATCTTTCCCAGGTGTGCCTATAAGAATTTGGAATCTTCCACCTCCTTTGCTTACCTCCTATGTTACTTCCTTTCTTTAGGTGATAGAGGCCAACAGAAATAACTGCTATTTAAAAACTGGTAGAAAAGAACTTATATTTGGTCCTGCTGTGGTGGAGGCCCCTTACCTTTAGAGAGAGACTACTGACAACTATGCTCTTTCCAGAATGCTATAATGTTATGAACATGACTGAGGAACTGAATTTCTGCGGGATACTTAAATGCTTTGGAGCCATTAGCCATAGTAACTTGGTTTTTCTTTTTTTCATTTGTAGATTTGAATATCCAGTCATCAGGGTCTGGCTGTGTAAAGGTCCAAAATATTGAGTGTGATAATTGCAAAATTGAAACTGAGCAGGGGACTAGCATCTTACAGTCTGTTAAGGTATATTTATTTTTCTGATTTTGTTTTAATATTATTTTTTAAAACACTTTAAACTGTGAACCATGGTATCTAATGAAGGCTGTTATTCTGAACATTTACTGAAAATATTAAATATCATTTATTCATCACTCAGAAATTCCTTGTAAAACTTTTGTTTTAAAATCAATTTTGTTATGACACTGTAGAGGTTGTAGCAACTTTGGAGGTTTTCATCATATTACATTTAGATTTCATTTCAAAGTGTACAGCAAAACTCATAATATATTCTTAGTATTCTTAGATCTTACCAAGTTTAAGAAATTAAAGAATGATTTTCTTACATTTATTAAGGAGTAAGGAAGAGTCTTTAAGCATTATAAATGTGCTTAAAATATTGTTAATCAAAATTATAATGTACCAGGTAGCCCATTACTTAAGGATTAAGTAGGTATTTCGCTAAACAACAAAAGCTTCGTTTTGTGCTGTAACACTTTTATATTTAATTTTCTTAAAATTAGATTTGTCTCAGCTCTAAATGATTTCAAATGCATATTGATAAATTTAGCTTATTCTTACTGGTACTTCTTATATTTGCATATTCAAAACTCAATACTTTTGTGAACTTTGTTAGTATTGTTGAAGAGAAGTCAGTCATCTCTGCTTCATAATTGCAAAACATTTTCACTTTTAGTTTCATAAACACTAATTAGGATGATTAATTGGATGCATTAAAATTTTTTTTTTCACGTTATTCATTTTGTTCCAACCACCTTTGTTTACACACCTGCATTTGTCATCTGTTCACATGTGATCATTTTCAATACATTTAGTTACACAAATATCAAAAAAGATTACATACCCTTTTGGAAAAATGAGATGGTTCCCGTTCTTGTAAAAGATTGCACAATGCTGTTTTCATGTTGAATGACTAACTGGATGAGAAGACGATGGTTCCTTTTTGTTCGTATAAACGTATTGTTCACTCATCGATGCTTGAATTTCAGAACACTCATCTAGAATATTGTCCCCTGGAGACTCAGAGTCTTAGATTTTAAATTTCACAATCAAAATTAGAAGCAACTGTACTGCTGTCTTTGTCTTTGCAATCATCTTTTGATTCATCTGAAAATTCTGAAATATCTATTTGTCAGTTTTTCTTTTTTCTATCATTATGTGCATAACATGAAAAATGATTTCTCAGCTTTGGCACTATTGGCATTTTGGGCTGGATAAATTTTTGTTGTCAGGGGCTGACCTATGCACTGTAGGGAGTGTAGCAGTATTCCTGGCTTCTACAAACAAAGTGCTAAGAAACAGTTCTCATTTAGGACAATGAAAAATATCTCCACACATTGTCCTCCTGTGGGGGGCAAAATCACCTTTAGTTAAGAACCACCATTCAAAGCTTCCCTCATAGCTCAGTCTGTAAAGAATCCACTTGCAATGCAGGAGTCCTCCTGCAATGCTGGAGACCTGGTTTCGATTCTTAGCTTGGGAAGATCCCCTGGAAAAGGAAATGGCACCCCATTCCAGTATTCTTTCCTGGGAAATCACATGGACAGAGGACCCTAGGGGGCTACAGTACCTGGGGTCACAACAGTCGTACACAACTCAGCAACTAAACCACCACCACCACACATACCATTCAAAGCAAGTTTATCATTCTTGTTGTCTTATTCTTTTAGACATTTTCTGTCAGAGTTAGGAATAATTGAAAAATGATATTGAAATAACAACTCGGATAATGAAGTAAGAAAATGTTTTGAGACATATGAAAAATAAGATTACTAAGATCCCATAATGTATTTTAGATTTAAAAAGGAGCCCAGTGGACCATTAGAGTAATTTTAAGATAGAATACTGCTACTGCTACTGCTTAGTCACCTCAGTCGTGTCCGACTCTGTGTGACCCCATAGATGGCAGCCCAGCAGGCTCCGCCATCCCTGGGATTCTCTAGGCAAGAACACTGGAGTGGGTTGCCATTTCCTATTTAAAAAATTGGTAAATCTTCTATTTATTTTTTAGGATACCTCTTAGAAAGAATAAAAGTCATGATATATCAATCCTACAAATAGAATATGTTAGTTGCTCAGTTGTATCCTACTCTTTGCAACCCCATGGACTGTAGCCCACCAGGCTCTTCTGTCCATGGAATTCTCCAGGCCAGAATATGGGTTCAGTTGCCATTTCCTTCTCCAGGGGAGCTTCCCCACCCAGGGATAGAACCCAGGTCCCCTGCAATGCAGGCAGATTTTTTACCAACTGAGCCACCAGAGAAGCCCACAAATACAATAGTTCAAAAATATTCAAAAATTAAATTTGGGTCCACTGAATCTTAGTGATAGTTAGGAGAATTGAGTTGAGAGAATCATTCTTGAGATCTCTGAATTTAACTGACTTAAATTCACAAATGGGAACGCTTCGTAAAATATCTGGTTTAAAGCTTTAAATACGGTATAATATTATTTCTAGTTAGTGATTGCCTTTAATGTAAGTTTCTCTTCCACTCATTTTAAGGATTTGAGATATATTTGATCTATGTGATAAGATGTTTATAGCAATAATAGTAGCTACTGGTGGCTCAGTGGTAAAGAATCCGCCTGTTAATGCAGGAGACATGGAAGATATGGGTTCCGATCCCTGGGTCAGGAATATCCCCTGGAGGAGGAAATGGCAACCAACTCCAGTATTCTTGCCTGGGAAATCTCAAGGACAGAGGAGTCTGGTGGGCTACAGTCCATGGGGCCTCCAAAGAGTCATACACAACTTAGTGACTGAACAACAACAAACAACAAAACTGTCTACTGAGTTCTTATTATATATCCAGAAACTTAGCTAAGCCTTCATTTATTTCTTGAATTGTCTCCTTTTTATCAAGGAAGAAACTGTCAGATACAGAGACTGAGGAACTCATTTAGGTTCCCATAGTTAATAAATAGAGCTAAGATTTGAACTTGAGTCTTTCTGCATTCCAAGCTTATGCTATTTCCACCTTTCTTTATTGTCCAAGCAAAATGTCTAGCAGTAGTACATTTTCTCAGCATAATTAGGGAATAAATAAGTAAACTTTTCAAGCAATAGTCTCTTACCTCATTGATGCCACACATTTGCATTTTTTAAAATGCAGTAATAATAGTTTATATTTTACTAAATAGCTTCTGACTTATTTAAACATTTTAACTATTTCATAATATTTTTGAGCTTTAGACTTCTTTGAAAATATGATTATCTACTTGGAAAAAGTATATGTGTATATGAAATTTTGCTTACAGTTTCATAAGTTTTGCAGACTTTAGAATGTCATGTAAGTTTGGTTAAGAACTCGTGTTGTTGTTCAGTCCTGTCTGACTCTGCGACCCCATGGTCTGTAGCACACCAGTCCTCCCTGTCCTTTAGTTATTTTGGAGATATTCTTTTCTAAAGTTCATCAATTACTTGTCTGCTTGATAAAGACTGTATTATTGAATACAATTGGACTTCTGACTCATGGTTTCTATGGGCATGAAGTAGTCTACCATGCTGTAACATAAATGAACTTTTTAAGAGTGGTTCATTTTGCCCTTTTTACTGAATTTTTTTGAACTTCATCCCTGGGCTGTTTTACCTAAAGTTTTACTGTTTTTTGTTTTTCCTCCGAGTAAAGCAACCAGAAGGTATATGATTGTTTTGAACTTTTTCCCCTACTTTTTAGATACTTTTTTGTTGTTGCTGGTTGTGATATTGATGAGTTTGCTTTTGCTGTCTTTCATTCTCTGGTATTTACCTCTTCTTTTTCTCTTTATACTTGTGGTAGTACTGAAGACTTAGGCAGATATTAAGGTGAAGAAAGGTACTCTGAAAAATAGATCAAACCATTTATAGCTCACACACAACAATAGTTTAGTTTTCATTTGTGTCCAAGTTTATTTTTCATTTGTGTGGGCGACTCATTTCTATTCAGTTACTGTAGGTTCCTTTCATCTTCTACTCTGTCATCTGCTGCTGCTGCTAAGTCACTTCAGTTGTATCCGACTCTGTGCGACCCCATAGACGGCAGCCCACCAGGCCCCCCTTGTCCCTGGGATTCTCCAGGCAAGAATGCTGAAGTGGGTTGCCATTTCCTTCTCCAGTGCATGAAAGTGAAAAGTGAAAGTGAAGTCGCTCAGTCGTGTCTGATTCTTCGCGACCCCATGGACAGTAGCCTACCAGGGGATTCTCCAGGCAAGAGTACTGGAGTGGGGTGCCATTGCCTTCTCCACTCTGCCATCTATTAAAGCCTTATTGTAATATACACTCACCTGATAGTGGGGGCAGAGCACAGAGAAGGCACATCAGTTCTTCTAAAAGCACAAGCCTGGGTATTAAACATAGCATTTCCACTTATATTCTATTGGCAAGAACTTAGAAGCACCTAGGTGGAGCTAGTGGTAAAGAACCTCACCTTCGAGTACAGGAGGTGTAAGTTTGATTCTGTTAGTTTATAGTTTGCTGTTTTCCAGTATATCACCTGATAAAGTTGTTTAACCTTTCTGATTCTTGAATTTCTTTCTCTGTAAAATGGGGAAACACATAATATGCATCACTCTGAGTTGTGAGAATTAAATGTTAGTTTGTGTAAAGTAGTGAACACTGTTATTGATGCAAAGAAAATACCAAGTCATAGATGTTATTGTTATTAATAATATGCATATTAATAATGATGGACAGTAACATTGATTATTGTTATCATCTTCATCATTTATGTTTAGTTCGCCAGTCACAGTGATTTGACTCCCACCCCTTTCTTCAGTTAAGCCACTGAAACCCCTGAGTATCTTTTTTTCCCCTTTAGTCCAAACAGCTTTATTTAATCGCTTTAACAGCAGTTGACATTCTTTTCTCACAGATGTTGTTATTCAAAGCAGTACATTTCTATTTCATTCCTAGTTCCTGTGTTACTGCCTTATTATTATTTAAAAAGAAATGTATAAAATGTTGAAATATTTATTAGTGTAAGTCAAATTTATGCTCTCTTTTTCTATATATGTATTTTGTATTTATCTTTCAGAGTCAAAAACTACATGTTCAAACAACAGGAGGTAAAGTGATCTGCCTGGGAACGGTGTATGGAAATATAGATATCCATGCATCAGATAAAAGTGTAAGATTGAAATTTTCTTTTTTAGTAGTTGCAGTTTTGTCTCAGGTTGGCTTATATAGAGGGTAGATTCTACAAAATTTGTGGTATAACTTCCGCTTTTTAATGCATTTTAGTTTATTAGTAAATTTAAGTTTGAAATAGAGATGATTAAACATTATGCAATTTATTTTAAATTTGTGTTTTAAAACTTTTGTTATTTAGTTCCTTATTTGGAATCAGTAATATCTTTAAATACTTAATATTTGTTTCAACTTTTTTAAAATTGAAGTAGAGTTTATTTACAGTATTGTGGTAATTTCTGCTATATAGCAAAGTGATTCATTTATACACACATATGCATTCTTTCTAATATTCTTTTCCATTATGGTTTATCCCAGGAAATTGAATATAGTTCGCTGTGCTATAGAGTAGAACCTTATTGTATATCCATTCTATAGGTAATAGTTTGTGTCTAACCCCAAACTATTGAAGAAATGGAGTAGCCATCATCGTCAACAAAAGAGTCTGAAATGCAGTACATGGATGCAATTGCAAAAACAACAAAATGATCGCTATTCGTTTCCAAGGCAAACCATTCAATATCATGGTAATCCAAGTCTATGCCCTGACCTGTAATGCTGAAGAAGCTGAAGTTGAATGGTTCTATGAAGATCTATAAGACCTTCTAGAACTAACACCCCCAAAAGATGTCCTTTTCATTATAGGGGATTGGAATGCAAAAGTAGGAAGTCAAGAAACACCTGGAGTATCAGGCAAAATTGGTCTTGGAGTACAGCATGAAGCAGGTCAAAAGCTAATAGAGTTCTGCCAAGAGAACGCACTGGTCATAGCAAGCACCCTCTTCTAACAACACAAGAGACGACTCTACACTTGGTCAACACTGAAATCAGATTGATTATATTCTTTGCAGCCAAAGATGGAGAAGCTTTATACAGTCAGCAAAAATAAGACTGGGAGCTGACTGTGGCTCAGATCATGAACTCCTTATTGCCGAATTCAGACTTAAATTGAAGACAGTGGGGAAAACCACTAGTCCATTCAGGTATGACCTAAATCAAATCCCTTTTGACTATACAGTGGAAGTGAGAAATAGATTTAAGGGACTAGATCTAATAGAGTGCCTGATGAACTATGGACATAGGTCCGTGACATTGTACAGGAGACAGGGATCAAGACCAACCCCATGAGAAACACTAATACAGTATACTAATGCATATATATGGAATTTGAAAGATGGTAACAATAACCCTATATGCGAGACAGAATAAGAGACACAGATGCATAGAACAGTCTTATGGACTCTGAGGGAGAAGGTGAGGGTGGGACATTCTGGGACAATAGCATTGAAACATGTATATTATCATATGTGAAACGGAACACCATTCCATGTTCGATGCATGAGACAAATGCTCGGGGCTGGGGCAATGGGAAGACCCAGAGGGATGGGATGGGGAGGGAGGTCGGAGGAGGGTTCAGGATGGGGAACACATGTAAACCCGTGGCTGATTCATGTCAATGTATGGCAAAAACCACTACACTATTGTAATTATCCCCCAACTAAAATAAATTTATTAAAAAAAAAATGCAAAAAAGCATAATGGCTGTCTGAGGAGGGCTTACAAATAGCTGTGAATAGAAGAGAAGCGAAAGGCAAAGGAGAAAAGGAAAGATATACCCATTTAAGTGCAGAGTTCCAAAGAAGAGCAAGGAGAGATAAGAAAGCCTTCCTCAGCAATCAGTGCAAAGAAATAGAGGAAAACAACAGAATGAGAAAGACTAGAGATCTCTTCAAGAAAATTAGAGATGCCAAGGGAACTTTTCATGCAAAGATGGGCTCAATAAAGGACAGAAATTGTATGGGCCTAACAGAAGCAGAAGATATTAAGAAGAGGTGGCGAGAATACACAGAAAAACTGTACAAAAAAGATCTTCATGACCCAGATAATCACAATGGTGTGATCACTCACACTCACCTAGAGCCAGACATCCTGGAATGGGAAGTCAAGTGGGCCTTAGGGATCATCACTACAAACAAAACTAGTGAAGGTGATGGAATTCCAGTTGAGCTATTTCAAATCCTAAAAGATGATGCTGTGAAAGTGCTGCACTCAATATGCCAGCAAATTTGGAAAACTCAGCAGTGGCCACAGGACTGGAAAAGGTCAGTTTTCACTCCAATCCCAAAGAAAGGCAGTGCCAAAGAATACTCAAACTACTGCACAATTGCACTCATCTCACACGTTAGTAAAGTAATGCTCAAAATTCTGCAAGCCAGGCTTCAGCAATATGTGAACCGTGAACTTCCAGATGTTAGCTGGAT
Organism: Okapia johnstoni; assembly: GCA_024291935.2. Classification (NCBI taxonomy): domain Eukaryota; kingdom Metazoa; phylum Chordata; class Mammalia; order Artiodactyla; family Giraffidae; genus Okapia; species Okapia johnstoni. Next base: position 69,390,889 of record CM044312.1, on the reverse strand, counting down.
TTAGAAAAGGCAGAGGAACCAGAAATCAAATTGCCAACATCTGCTGGATCTTCAAAAAAGTAAGAGAGTTTCAGAAAAACATCTATTTCTGCTTTATTGACTATGCCAAAGCCTTTGACTGTGTAGATCACAATAAACTGTGGAAAATTCTGAAAGAGATGGGAATGCCAGACCACCTGACCTGCCTCTTGAGAAACCTGTATGCAGGTCAGCAAGTAACAGTTAGAACTGGACATGGAACAACAGACTGGTTCCAAATAGGAAAAGGAGTACGTCAAGGCTGTATATTGTCACCCTGCTTATTTAACTTATATGCAGAGTACATCATGAGAAATGCTGGGCTGGAGGAAGCACAAGCTGGAATCAAGATTGCTGGGAGAAATATCAATAACCTCAGATATGCAGATGACACCACCCTTATGGCAGAAAGTGAAGAAGAACTAAAGAGCCTCTTGGTGAAAGTGAAAGAGGAGAGTGAAAAAGTTGGCTTAAAATTCAACATCCAGAAAACTAAGATCATGGCATCCAGTCCCATCACTTCATGGCAAATAGATGGGGAAACAGTAGAAACAGTGGCTAACTTTATTTTTCTGGGCTCTAAAATCACTGCAGATGGTGATTGCAACCATGAAATTAAAGATGCTTACTCCTTCGAAGGAAAGTTATGACCAGCCTAGACAGCATATTAAAATGCAGAGACATTAGTCATCAAAGGTCTGTCTAGTCAAGGTTATGGTTTTTCCAGTAGTCATGTATGGATGTGAGAGTTGGACTATAAAGAAAGCTGAACGCAGAAGAATTAATGCTTTTGAACTGTGGTGTTGGAGAAGACTCTTGAGAGTCCCTTGGACTGCAAGGAGATCCAACCAGTCCATCCTAAAGGAGATCAGTCCTGGGTGTTCATTGGAAGGACTGATGTTGAAGCTGAAAGTTCAATACTTTGGCCACCTCATGTGAAGAATTGACTCATTTGAAAGGACCCTGATGCTGAGAAAGATTGAAGGCAGGAGGAGAATGGGGGGACAGAGGATGAGATGGTTGGATGGCCTCACCAACTCAATGGACATGGCTTTGCCTAGACTCTGGGAGTTGGTGATGGACAGGGAGGCCTGGTGTGCTGCGGATCATGGGGTCCTAAAGAGTCGGACACGACTGAGCGACTGAACTGATCTGAACCCCAAACTCCCAGTGCATTCTTCCCAAATACTTAATATTTAATTCTGACTCTGAAGAGATTTTTTTTTTTGATCATGGGTTAAAATTATTCGTTAAGTAACACCATGAAGAAGTGAAGAAGTGAAGTGAAAGTTGCTCAGTCGTGTCCGACTCTTTGCAACCCTATGGACTATACAGTACATGGAATTCTCCAGGCCAGAATACTGGAGTGGGTAGACTTTCCCTTCTCCAGGCGATCTTCCCAACCCAGGGATCGAACCCAGGTCTCCTGCATTGCGGGAAGATTCTTTTACCAGCTGAGCCACAAGGAAAGCCCCAAGTAATACTATAATTGGAATTAAATTTTTCTTAGTGTTAGGTTTATTTGAGTATTTTTTTTTACCCAATACCTGTTTATTTTGCATTTAGGCAATTGAAGGATGAGTTTCAAAACTCAACTTTCTTCAGTGTTTTCCACAAGATGGCGCCATTAGATAGCATTACTGTTTTCCAAACACTTTTATTAGCCATAGGAATTTTCATTTTTATAAGACAGTTTGCATTTTTCATTCAACTTTTGTTGCTTTCTGTGGTTTAACATAGTATTAAGAATAAAGGTATGATTTTGAAGTATAAAATGTCGACAATTTTTCAGCACAATCAGTAATATACTGAATCTTTTAGAAAGGTGTAAGCCACCTTTTGGGCTTCCTAAGTGGCGATAGTGGTAAAGACCCCCCTGCCAATGCAGGAACCATAAGAGACGCCAGTTTGATCCCTGGGTCAGGAAGATCCCCTGGAGGAGGGCACAGCAACCCACTTCAGTATTCTTGCCTGGGGAATTCTATGCCCCTGGAGGGCATGGCAACCCATTCCAGTATTCTTGCCTGGAGAGCCTGGTGGTCTACAGTCAGTGAGGTCTCAATGAGTCAGACATGACTTAGCACACAAGCACAAGCCACCTTTTGGGGCCTCCGTGGTGGCTCAGCAGTAAAGAATCCACTTGCAATACAGGAGACAAAAATGCAGGTTTAATTCCTGGGTCAGGAAGATCCCCTGGAATAGGAACTGGCAACCCACTCCAGTATTTCACCTGAAAAATTCCATGGACAGAGGAGCCTCGCAAGTTACAGTGTATGGGGTTGCAGAGTCGGTCACGACTGAGCACACAAGCCATCTTTTATTTTACACTTAGATAATTTACATGGCTCTTTCGTCATAAATTTGTTCAGTTCCATACTCAACTTTATCCTCAGATGATTGGTAGAGAGGAACTGAAATCCTATATGTAGATTATTGTTGGCATAATTAAACAAGGCAGGTTATCACACTAATTATTCTACCTTTTTATTTTTATCGCCTTTTCCTTAGAACCTGTGGGAGACTGTTTAAACCCAAACATTCAAATTTATCTTTTTAAAAAGTGTTGAAAGACCCTACCTGACTTTATGTGGCGGTTGTTTTGAGATGGCATTTAGTTTCACCTCTCTGATTGTGGTCTTGGAGGTACCAAAAGGAAAGTAGACAACTGCAGTTGTAGAATATTACATACTGATGTTCAGATGTAACTATCAAAGATTTAAATCATCATAATTATTTACTATTTTTAATATTTGGCCACTGTTTCCACTCATCATTTATCTGTTCTGTCAAATTTCATGGTTTATTGAATATTCATTTTTTCCTACTTTCTGTTTTTTTTTGTTTGTTTCCTGCCTGAGTTTTTTGTTGTGCTAACAAATCTATTTTGATATTTCTTTTAGTTTATATTATGCATAGTGTTAATTTTTTTTTTTTTAATAAATTTATTTATTTTAGTTGGGGGCTAATTACTTTACAATATTGTAGTAGTTTTTAAGACATATTTCTAAGTTTGTGGCTGCTGCTGCTGCTAAGTTGCTTCAGTCGTGTCCGACTCTGTGCGACCCCATAGCCGGCAGCCCACCAGGCTTCCCCGTCCCTGGGATTCTCCAGGCAAGAATACTGGAGTGGGTTGCCATTTCCTTCTCCAAAGCAGGAAAGTGAAAAGTGAAAGTGAAGTCGCTCAGTCGTGTCTGACTCCTAGCAACCCTGTGGAGGCTTTACATAAAAAAAAATGCTTATAAAATATATTAACTTTTAATATACAGGTTTCATGGAAATGTTTTGGATATTTGAGAGGTAGCATAGTGAATTGGTTAAGAGCACAAAATTGAGAATCAGCGTACTTGGGTTTGAATCCTGGCACAGCCACTTACTAAGCTCTTCACTTTCAGATTATTTAACCTCTATGTATTTTGGTTTTCTGGAAAATGGAATAATAATAATGGTGTTAGCTCAGATGGTTGTCATGAGAATTAAATGAGTTAAAACATAATATAGGTAAAGTACTTAATACAGTCTCTGGCATAGCTATATCTGTTGTAGTGTTGACGATGATGATGATGATAGAGGTAAATGAAACAAGAAAGATAATTTGACAAGTCCTAAACCTCCCAGTTAACTTCCCAGTTACCTCCCAGTTAATCTTTCATGATTCATAACGGGATAGTGTTTTGTTTTTTTTTTGCTCAAGAAGATTGTGAGAATCAAGTGAGCATTGTAAATACTCAACAGTATTCTTTATGTATCATTTTATACGGAATGGCTATTTTAAATTGTATTGTTAATTTCAGTATCCTAAGTTTGATGCAGAGAAGGTAGAAATCCATTTTATCTGATTGTTGAATGAATTGATGATATAGTTATCATTTGACCTTCCTTTCTTAGTTTGGGCTACAAGGCCACAATTTTTCCTTAAAACTTCATTTTAATTTGATAATGGAGAAGGCAATGGCACCCTACTCCAGTACTCTTGCCTGGAAAATCCCAGGGACGGAGGAGCCTAGTAGGCTGCAGTCTATGGGGTCGCTAGGAGTCGGACACGACTGAGCGACTTCACTTTCACTTTTCACTTTCATGCATTGGAGAAGGAAATGGCAACCCACTCCAGTATTCTTGCCTGGAGAATCCCAGGGACGGGGGAGCCTGGTGGGCTGCCGTCTATGGGGTCGCACAGAGTCGGACACGACTGAAGCGATTTAGCAGCAGCAGCAGCAGCAATTTGATAATGTTTATTTATAATAACTAGACTTTATGAGAAAAAGTTCTTTTTGTGTAGGAAGGCAGATTAATTTATAGCAATATCTCTCTAAGAAAGGTATTTTTGAGTCTGCTTTTTGTTCTTTCTTTAAATAGCTCCTTTTCTTAACAAGCAAGCTGTACAGTTTAAATGAGTCTATTTTTTACTCTTTGTGCTATTACCATTAATAACTATAAATCAGACCCTCAATATTTAAACTATGGTGCCCTAAGTTTAATTGTTCTAGTTAGTATCTGATACAATGCATTATTACGGCCCTCAGTGAATTTTCTATTCCTTTAAAGTAATATTATTGATTGATTGGTTAAAATAGTTATATTATTGTGGCAGGGAGAGTTGTATTTTTGCTTGCTTTCATTTGCTTTGAGGATATTTTGTTAGCTTCCTACAGGGTAAAATATTTAGTATTTAATGAACAAAGTAAATTTTTAGCTTTTTCATAAATGCATAAGGAATGTCTTAAAGGCTTTATTTGATTGTGGGGACCGTCTAATCAAAAGTTCCTCCTTTGCTAATTCAATTAAGTTTCAAATATTCTTTCAATATTTATCTTTCTGTATTCCCTAAAACAGCCTCACTGTTTATAAAGAGCTAGAGTATTCATACTTGTCTGCTTTATGGAAATACTCGGAGAATTTGAAGCTATGTGTAAAGCAACTTTTCATAAAGAAGTTTTGTAGGTAAAGGATAATTTTTTTAGAAATATTAAACTTTTACTGTTACACTGAAGAATGCAAAGCATGTGTACCCTCACAAATCTGAATGTATGTAATATATCTATCCTTCTTTGACAGATTTATCAAAACTAGATTTAAAGTAAACCTGTGAATCCATAATTAGTGGAAAAGAAACTGTAGTAGATAAGAAGTAATTGGGTATATTTAATATATCAAATAAAAGTCCATTAAAAAAGAAAATTCTATACTTCAAAACCAGATGGCAAAGTAATTCTAGTGTACTTACCATAACAATCTCTAGGTACTTTTATTTCTCTTTTCATATTTTAGTATTCTTGAAACTCAGTTCTTATTAGATAATATTTTGCACTCAACAATTTTTGAAGGAAGTGTTAAGATTGAATAATACTGATGCCAATGTGATGAGAAACAAAGATGTTCTATCTTTAAATACCTCAGTGTAATGCTTGAATCTGACCCCGGGCAAAACTGTGGCATGCCTTCCTGGTGATTTAGTTTTTATGTCACAATTTTACATTAACAATCACTTTATGCTTATAAAATATTTGTTTAAAATACTATAAAGATAATCTGGAGTTCTTAATTAGATATCTTCATTTTACACTGTGCTCAGTATTTGAGACATAAATGCATACTAAATTTTTTTAGGGAAGCTTAGATATAAATATAAAAGTATTTCCATTTTGCTCAATGTAAAACCACTGACATTCGATGTAAGGGGGAAAATTTCTAGAAATAATAGTTTATTTACTGTATTAACAGGAGAGAGGACAAAAATCATATGATAGTCCAATAAAATCAGATAAAGTATATGCTAAAATTTAAAACCCATTAATGATTTAAACAGCAACACAACAAAACAGATATGAAATAAAAGGGAACTTCCTTAGTCTAACAAAAAGGGATCTAGAAGATCTATATAGCAAACATCATACTTGATGTGGTGTTGTAAGCTTTTCCTCTGAGAACAGGAATAAGGATGCTTACTTGTAACCTCATCACTTCTATTCACTGTTGAATTGGAGGCCTGAGCTGGATAAGCCAAGAAAGAGCAAGAAAAACAATATGAGAATTGGAAAGGAAGAAATGAAACTATCACTTATAAACAATATAATTATGCATATAGAAAAATTATTTTAGTTCAGGTAAATTATTAGAATTAACTGAGTTTAGTGAGGTTTTTGATTTAAGGTCAAATACAAAAGCCAGTTAAGATAAAATGATGTTTAAAAAAATACCTTTTATAATGATATTTAGAAAGCATAAAATATGAATAAATTTAACAAAATATGAAGAACTCTACATAGAAAATATAAAACATTATTAGGAGAAAGTAAAGAAGATCTAAATAAATGAAGGAATATAATGGGTCTGTTCCACAGAGAATACACTGTTGCTCATAATCATGTAATAGAGCTGGGGAGTTGAAGTCAGTAAGTTGATTGCATGCTATACATATTAGTTGCTCACTAATTCTGTTGGTACCATTTTCACTTTTTGTTAGCCTTCATTTTATACTGATTTGACTCTTTCTCTTACTAGACTGTGACTGTAGATAAACTACAGGGAAGTTCTGTTAATATATCTACTGAAGATGGTTTGCTGAAAGTCAAATATCTTTATACAGAATCATCATTTCTGTCTTCTGCTGCTGGGGATATTACATTAGGAAGTGTTCATGGTAAGATGACAAAGGCCTAATACATCTTAGATATGCCATGTAACAAATTTTAAGAGATGACTCTATTTCTTTGTTGTTGAAGGAGGATCTGCAAATTAGGAAGGTGTCCCTCTAAATAATTAATTTACAAACTAATCATCTTGCAAAAACCCAGGAAAAATAAAGTGAAACTAAAAAATAGATGTACTGTGTTTTTATGTTATGATAGGAAAGCTAAGGATGAAAATGGAAGTATTATGGCAGAGAGCATGCTGGCATTTAGTGTCACTCAGCATGCTTCTTAATTTCCAGATAGCAGGTGATTTAAGTCCAGGCATGTTTTCTGAAATATATATAGATTTTAGTGGAATTAAGAATCTCTTATCCTGGCAGGTAGTGTATACACATCTGCTCAATGCCTTTTGGACCATTTTCCAGGAGTTACAAACAAAATTTTGCTGTACATAGTCCACACTCATTTAACTTCTATAGGAAAGCTGAATATTATTATCTATATACTTTGGTGAGACTTCCAGGTTTTCATAATCAACATGAATTATTAGGTAGTATTAGAAAACCTGACTAATGCTAACCATGCTGTATAGCAAACTGGCAAGTTGTCTTACAGTTAAAAAGAAAACTAGAAAAATGAGTACTTAAATGCTTGAAATAATTCTTGAACCTCAATTTCAGAGTTAAACCTTGTCAATCATTCTTGTCAGCTTAAAGTATTATTTGAGACCAGAATAGCTTGTGTCCAGTAGAGCTGCACCTAGATAAAGCAAATAGTTTTCTTACTTATTCATCATTTTTTTTTTTTTTTTTTTTTTTTTTTCCTCAATTGTGCCTTGAATGGTTCTGGTACTTTGTAACTCCATATTTGAACAATGACTTGTATGTAAGGATTGCATTTCTAACTGTCAATTGTAACTAAAAGTGCTGTTCTTAATATACTAAGTAACTTTTAGTGGGAAAGCAGTTCCTTACCATATTACATGCTGATTAACACTCAGGATAAGAACAGCTCTCTTCTCTGCAGTACTTTATATCATGTTTATTCTAAATTAATTAAGGTTTAATATTTTTTTTGCTTTAAGTTAGTCAAGAATTGAACTTGGTACAGTTTAACGTCAATAGTTTGCATGGTAGTAAAATAAATGTACTTTTTTGAAGCAGTCCTCAAAATACTCTAGGTCTCTTGATTAGTTACAGTGGCTGCAATGAAAACAGATGGCTAGGAATAAAAGGGTTCATTCTTTAGCTTTTGTAAAGTGTTTTTTATTTACTGACCTCTACTTTGAAGTCAAATAAGAAATAGAGGAAAACAACAGAATGGGAAAGACTAGAGATCTATTCAAGAAAATTAGAGATACCAAGGGAACATTTCATGCAAACATGGGCTCAATAAAGGACAGAAATGGGATGGACCTAACAGAAGCAGAAGATATTAAGAAGAGGTGGCAAGAATACACATGACTGTACAAAAAAGATATTTACGACCCAGATAATCACGATGGTGTGATCACTCACCTGGAGCCACACATCCTGGAATGTGAAGTCAAGTGGGCCTTAGAGATCATCACTACAAACAAAGCTAGTGGAGGTGATGGAATTCCAGTTGAGCTATTTCAAATCGTAAAAGATGATGCTGGACAGTGGTGCACTCAATATGCCAGCAAATTTGGAAAACTCAGCAGTGGCCACAGGACTGGAAAAGGTCAGTTTTCACTCCAATCCCAAAGAAAGGCAATGCCAAAGAATGCTCAAGCTACCGCACGATTGCACTCATCTCACACGCTAGTAAAGTAATGCTCAAAATTCTGCAAGCCAGGCTTCAGCAATATGTGAACCGTGAACTTCCAGATGTTCAAGCTGGTTTTAGAAAAGGCAGAGGAACCAGAGATCAAATTGCCAACATCTGCTGGATCTTCGAAAAAGAAAGAGAGTTCCAGAAAAACATCTATTTCTGCTTTATTGACTATGCCAAAGCCTTTGACTGTGTGGATCACAATAAACTGTGGAAAATTCTTCAAGAGATGGGAATGCCAGACCACCTGACCTGCCTCTTGAGAAACCTGTATGCAGGTCAGGAAACAACAGTTAGAACTGGACATGGAACAACAGACTGGTTCCAAATAGGAAAAGGAGTCCGTCAAGGCTGTATATTGTCACCCTGCTTATTTAACTTATATGCAGAGTACATCATGAGAAATGCTGGGCTGGAGGAAGCACAAGCTGGAATCAAGATTGCCGGGAGAAATATCAATAACCTCAGATATGCAGATGACAACCACCCTTATGGCAGAAAGTGAAGAAGAACTAAAGAGCCTCTTGATTAAAGTGAAAGAGGAGAGTGAAAAAGTTGGCTTAAAACTCAACATTCAGAAAACTAAGATCATGGCATCCGGTCCCATCACTTCATGGCAAATAGATGGGGAAACAGTAGAAACAGTGGCTGACTTTATTTTTTTGGGCTCCAAAGTCACTGCAGGTGGTGATTGCAGCCATGAAATTAAAAGACGCTTACTCCTTGGAAGGAAAGTTATGACCAACCTAGACAGCATATGAAAAAGCAGAGACATTACTTTGTCAACAAAGGTCCATCGAGTCAAGGCTATGGTTTTTCCAGTAGTTATGTATGGATGTGAGAGTTGGACTATAAAGAAAGCTGAGCGCTGAAGAATTGATGCTTTTGAACTGTGGTGTTGGAGAAGACTTCTTGAGAGTCCCTTGGACTGCAAGGAGATCCAACCAGTCCATCCTAAAGGAGATCAGTCCTGGGTGTTCATTGGAAGGACTGATGTTGAAGCTGAAACTCCAATACTTTGGCTACCTCATGCAAAGAGTTGACCCATTGGAAAATATCTTGTTGCTGGGAATGATTGGGGGCAGGAGGAGAAGGGCACGACAGAGGATGAGATGGCTGGATGGCATCACCAACTCGATGGAGATGAGTGGGTAAACTCCGGGAGTTGGTGATGGACAAGGAGGCCTGGCATGTTGCTATTCATGGGGTCGCAAAGAGTTGGACATGATTGAGCGACTGAACTGAACTGACCTTTCCTTGGGTGGTTTAAGTCTAATCAGACCTGGATCCTCTTTCAGACTTTGTCTCTGGTTGGATTTTTGAAAGGAGACTCTAAGATGGAAATTAAGAGTGCAGCAGATTTACCAGGGAGGCCTCTGGGGCCCAATGCCATACAAAGGAAGAAAGCCTAGTTTCCCCAGGAGAGATTAAACTTCATGAGTCTCAACAACCCCAAAGGGTGCTGTGAAGCTGAGATAGTCCTTAGAATTGTTTAAGGTTAGGATGACGGGAGATGGACTGTTATGTCCCCAATCCTAAGATGCAGGCTGCCCCAGAAGCATCGATCCTGGATCAAAATGGCTCTCTTCAGCTAAACCAGTTCCCTAAGGGGTCAGACAGCTGAGGACTGTCTGCCAGCAGTATTCCCAGTAGATCGGAAAATAAGTCCTTCAGTTACACAGGGGATTCTGGATGACAGTGCACAGCATCCTCTGTCTTTATATTTGTTGATTCATGCAGTACCTTTATTGACCACCCTACTGTATGCCAGATTTTCAGGCCCCAGGGGTATGAAGTTGGGCAGGAGATGATCTCTATCTTTAAAGAACTCATAGTCTAGTGGGAGGATCTTTCTTGTTTATAATACTAGTAGAGCAGAAAGAAGTAGAAGGGAAAATTGATCCAGTTGCTATGGTACAAAAGGTTCCATTTGTACAAAGGTTGTACAAATACAAAAGGTTGTTCAGCCCTACTTTCTCTATCTAATCCTTGGCTCTCACTCTACTTGGTTTTCCAGTGGTAGTCAGTATAAGAAAGAGAGAGATTTGAAAGAAACCTTTTTTGTTTTTTAGGCACACCCAGTGCCTGCCTACTTTTTAAGTCACCCTTCAGAGAGGCCCAACTTTCTTGCCTTTCCCTTCTATGCCATACCTAGTTCCATCCTTGTCCCAGGGGATTATATGCACATGTTCCTTGAGTCTGGAGTGTGAAGATGGGATGGGTACAGAAGAGTAGCCAATGTTCTAGCCCTACATCCTAATAAGTTTAAAGATAGAGTCATGACTGGGAGGAGGAAGTCCCTGTGTTCTAGCTATTGGAGTTTAGTAGGGAGAGATACTTCCCAAGGATCACCCTAAGCTGGAATGCTAAATATATATTCTAGTGAATTCTTTGTTGTAAGTGGTGATGGTCATATAATGCAAATTAGATCCATATTTTGGTTGTATTTAAATAAACTAGCTTGGGAATCTTTTATGGGAAATTAGATTGCTATTTCTAAACATCTTACAGAAAACAAACTCATTAAGAATATATAAATTTTAAGACCTGCCTGTTCAGGATTTGTTTAGTTTGGCTTCTTTTTCACAAGGTAGATTTTTGTTTTTTAACTCCAACATACAGATGTTGTAAAAGCCTTTTATACCACAAACATCATAACAATAACTGTCTTCAGATATATGAATTTGGAGCCCTTGTGTCAGTAGGGTTGTGTGTGTGCACTAAATTGCTTCAGATGTGTCTGAATCTTTGTGACCCTAGGGACCATAGCCTGCAAGGCTCCTGTGTCCATGGAATTCTCCAGGCAAGAATACTAGAGTGGGTTTCTTTGCCCTCCTCCAGGGGATCTTCCCGACCCAGGGATGGAACCCATCTCTCTTAGGTCTCCTGTGTTGGCAGGCAGGTTCTTTACCACTACCATTGCCTGGGAAGCCCATCAGTAGGTGGGTGGGCGTTTGTGTGAAAGTGTGTTGAAAGCAAACATTTATTGTGTGCTTAAGTGAGTCTGCTTCTTTTACTTACTGGTTAATTGGCTGTTTACAAATGAAGAAAACAAAACTTAGAAATGTCTAATTGTTTGCTCTCAGTTATAAGTTAATTAGTGGAAGAGCAAGTATTCAATCCAGATTTCTTGACTTTTAGGGAGATGTTTCAAAACAGTGTTCAAAGAAATGTGTGTCCATAGCCATGGTGAATTTCTTGATTGCAACCCAAATTCTGTCATTGCTTTGAGGGCTTCCTGGGTTGCTCTACAGATGCTTTCTCTAGGCAAACAACACTATAACACAGATGCACTGCTTCATTTAGGTTCTAAATTGTAAACTCCAGTTTCAGGATCATTTCAGTTCAGTTCAGTTCAGTCGCTCAGTTGTGTCCGACTCTTTGCGACCCCATGAATCACAGCACGCCAGGCCTCCCTGTCCATCACCAACTCCTGGAGTTTACCCAAACCCATGTCCGTAGAGTCGGTGATGCCATCCAACCATCTCATCCTCTGTCGTCCCCTTCTTCTCCTGCCCCTAGTCCTTCCCAGCATTAGGGTCTTTTCCAATGAGTCAACTCTTCGCATGAGGTGGCCAAAGTATTGGAGTTTCAGCTTCAACATCAGTCCTTCCAATGAACACCCAGGACTGATCTCTTTTAGGATGGACTGGTTGGATCTCCTTGCAGTCCGAGGGACTCTCAGGAGTCTTTATGCCTTAAATGAATTTCTGGTATTCCGTATAGTGTCTGGGTTCAGGTTAGCTCTGTGGAGCCATTCAGGTACTCAGTTCATTCTATAAGTGTTGCTTCTATCTTCAGTGTGTGGCTTCGAAGGGTTCCTTCCATAAAGGAAGAGGGAGCTTGAAATTTATTTTTTGTCTATGTATTCTCTTTGTTCATATACTCTGATGCAACCAGTACTGCTGAATACTTAAAAGAGGATGCTCAGTAATGAAAAAAGGGAAAATGAAAGGAGTAATAAGTCTCTCCTGGCCTTGCAAATTGACTCCTATATGTAGAGAAAAAAAAAAAATCTAAAATGTTTTTTGAAAAGAAAATTTTAAGTGTAGCTAACTGGATTTTCTTGATAAGAAAATGAGTAATCTAACTAGTAATACTTACTATTTGTACTGTTGAATACCGCTCAATTGTACTCATCTCACACGCCAGCAAAGTAATGCTCAAAATTCTCCAAGCCAGGCTTCAGCAGTTCGTGAACTGTGAACTTCCAGAGTTCAAGCTGGATTTAGAAAAGGCAGAGAAACCAGAGATCAAATTGCCAACATCCGTTGGATCATCAAAAAAGCAGGAGAGGTCCAGAAAAACATCTGCTTCTGCTTTATCGACTGCACCAAGCCTTTGACTGTGTGTATCACAAAACTGTAAAATTCTGAAAGAGATGGGAATACCAGACCACCTGACCTGCCTCCTGAAAAATCTGTATGCAGGTCAAGAAGCACCAGTTAGAACTGGGCATGGAACAACAGACTCGTTTCAAATTGGGAAAGGAGTACGTCAAGGTTGTATGTTGTCACCCTACTTATTTAACTTATATGCAGAGTACATCATGAGAAATGCCAGGCTGGATGAAGCACAAACTGGAATCAAGATTGCCGGGAGAAATATCGATAACCTCAGATACGCAGATGACACCACCTTTATGGCAGAAAATGAAGAACAACTAAAGAGCCTCTTGATGAAAATGAAAGAGGAGAGGGAAAAAGTTGGCTTGAAACTTGACATTCAGAAAACTAAGATCACGGCATATGGTCCCATCACTTCATGGCAAATAGATGGGGAAACGATGGAAACAGTGACAGACTTTATTTTGGGGGACTCCAAAATCACTGCAGGTAGTGACTGCAGCCATGAAAATAAAAGACGCTTGCTCCTTGGAAGAAAAGTTGTGACCAACCTAGACAGCATATTAAGAAGCAGAGACGTTGGTTTGCCAACAAAAGTCCATCTAGTCAAAGCTATGGTTTTTCCATTGGTCATGCATGGATGTGAGAGTTGGACTATAAAGAAAGCTGAGCACCGAAGAATTGATGCTTTTGAACCGTGGTGTTGGAGAAGACTCTTGAGAGTCTCTTGGACTGCAAGGAGATCAAACCAGTCAATCCTAAAGGAAATCAGTGCTGAATATTCATTGGAAGGACTGATGCTGAAGCTGAAGCTCCAATACTTTGGCTACCTGATGCGTAGAACTGACTCACTGGAAAAGACCCTGATGCTGGGAAAAATTGAAGGCAGGAGAGGGAGATGACAGAGGATGAGATGGTTGGATGGCATCACCGACTCAATGGGCACAAGTTTGAGTAAACTCTGGGAGTTGGTGATGGACAGGGAGGCCTGGTGTGCTGCAGTCCATGGGGTCGCAAAGAGTCAAACACGACTGAGCGACTGAACTAAATTGAATGTTGAATCACATATATTAAGTATGTATGCCTTCTAATACAGAAGAAACTAGTGTATTCATTGATTCAACAAAAATTCCCTGATGTTCTGGCACTGAGAATCTAGTGGGAGAATAACTACTTGAATAGTTTGTGTTCAGGTGTAAAATTTTATGACAGTTTACTATCTTTTGATTTTCCTCTAAGTTACCAAAAATTAGATTCTTTGTAAAGTGTATTTTGTTGTATTCTGCTATTTGAATATTTGTGATTTTTAAAGAATTCTGTATTTATATGTATTCTAGTATTATATTTTTAGAATATTTATAAATATATAGTATCCTGACTCAGAAAGAAAAGCTTCCTTGAAATGGTTTGCTGGGATTGATTTTACTTACAATTTAAATAAATTAATTGGGTTTAATGTATAGGAGTACTCATGACAGTCTTTTTAGTGTTTTATATTTAACTTATGTAATTTTTTGGAATAAATGATTAATGAATAAAACTATTTAGAATATTTAGATTCTCTGTATAACTTAGGATCTTATTTTAGGCTCTTTGGGAACATACATTAATAAGTTGATGACTGTTAGTTCCCATTTTTCTGTACTTCAGAAGTCCTTTGTTGCCAAAAGATTTAGCAATATATACATGCTAAATGCTTTCTTAAATAACTTTGGATTTTGGAAACTTTCACAAAAGTAAAAGTTACATAAACTATGCAAATACAATTGATAATTTTGCTAACACTCAAGACTTCATAAAGAAATGTTTCAGTTGGTCTAAGAAGAACATACAAGCTCTGATAAATTTATAAATCTGCCTTATGAATTTAGAAACTCAGAAATACAAAATTCTAAAGGAAAGGAATTTTTATTGGATTAAGTGAGATTCTTCATAAGCTCATGAAAATGCTTTGTTCTAATTTTAGTGTTTATTCTTAAGTTCATTAGGTTTGATTTTCATTTGACACATACTTTATGTTAATGTTGAATCTGGACACTTAAAACTTTTTTATATGAAATTATAGCTTCCTTTGTGGTACAGATAGCATAATTTTTTTTTTTTTTCACGGTTTAGACATGTGATAAATATGCTGCTATTCCATGCAGTGTTTGGACTCCGCTCATTTCCTTGGAGGGACTGGATTCCTTCCTTAAAGGTGATAATGCCATTTTCAGTGTATGGCCTCCAAGCTTCCACTAAAGGAAGAGAGATCGTAGAGGATCCTGTGAGAAATTTGGTAGCCAGAATGTTTTAAAATGACTTTAACTGTAGAAGTCTGAGATAAAAAGCTTAGTGTGTTAAGGAAAGGAAGGAGAAAGGCACACAAGTATTAGTGGGTACTGGTGTCTGTGTCACATATATTTATAATTTTTGTTCAGTTGCTAAGTCGTGTCTGGCTTTGTGGACTGCAACATGCAAGGCTCCCCTGTCCTTCAGTATCACCCAGAGTTTGCTCAGGTTCATATCCATCGAGTCGTTGATGCTGTCTAACCATCTCGTCCTCTGTTGTCCTGTTCTGTTGCCTTCAGTCTTTACTAGCATCAGGGTCTTTTCTAGTGAATCATCTCTTCATGTCAGATGGCCAGAGCATTGGAGCTTCAGCTTCAGCATGTGTCCCTCTAGTGAATATTCAGGGTTGTTTTCCTTAAGGATTGACTGGTTTGATCTCCTTGCAGTCCAAGGGACTCTCAAGAGTCTTCTCCAGCACCAAATTTGAAAGCATCAGTATTTAAAATTGCTCTTTCTCAAACGTCTGTGAGTTCCTCCTCTTTATACCCTCTCCTTGGTATTCTCCAGCATTTCATCCTGTTTCATTGTTCTTTCAGTTCTTTCTTTTCCTTGGACAGCTTATACACTTCTGAGTTTCAACTACCATTGTGTTCCGGTAGTTCAGATTTGTATCTCTAGCCCTGACTTCCAACTTATACATCCATTTGCGTAGTACACATGACCATTTGGATCTTTATAGTCTTCTCTGATGACTTCATTTGACCAACTTCTGATGACTTCTCTGACTAACTTCTTTTCTCCTATTTTCCCAGCCCAACCTCATCCATAATGTATTCCTCTTCTTTTATTTCCATTTGCAGGTTCTAATATTACCATGTACATTATTTCCCAAGCTAGAAATCCAGAAGTAATCCTGAATTTCTGTCGCCTTCCACATCTAGTCAACACCAAGTTTAGATAGGTTTTAGGTTGGCTCAGTGGTAAAGAATCCGCCTGCCATTGCAGGAGATGCAGGAGACACAGATTTGATCCCTGGGTTGGGAAGTTCTTTTAGAGGAGGAAATGGCAGCCCACTCAGTATTCTTGCCTGGAGAATCCCATGGAAAGAGGAACCTGGCAGGTACAGTTCATGGGTTTGCAAAGAGTCAGACATGACTGAGCTGCACGAGCACAATCACCTACATATTTCTTTCAATCTATCCCATCTTTTTCTTCAAAATTTCTGCTCTTCTAATTCAGATTCTTGTCAGCTCTTGCCTCACCTCTAGCAATAAATTTGCTTCCAGTCTTACCTTCTTCAAATTCATTGTCCTAACTATTGTGTGAAACTGCAAGTGCAAGTTGTTCAGTCGTGTCCGACTCTTTGCCTCTTTGCCACCCCATGGACTTTACAGTCCATGGAATTCTCCAGGCCAGTATACTGGAATGGGTAGCCTTTCCCTTCTCCAGGGGATTTTCCTAACCCAGGGATCGAACCCAGGTCTTCCACATTGCAGGTGGATTCTTTACCATATGAGACACCAGGGAAGCCCAAGAATACTGGAGTGGGTAGCCTATCCCTTCTCCAAGGGATCTTCCCAACCCAGGAATTGAACCAGGGTCTCCTGCATTGCAGTCGGATTCTTTACCAACTGAGCTATTAGGGAACTATTATATGGTTGTTTATTAGAAAAACACATTGAACATGGCGTTGTCTTACCCAAACCCTTTCCTACTCAGTGACTTACCTAACTTACTACCCTTTTTTGACCTTATGCTTTGTGTTCTAGAATTACACAATCTCTTACTTCTTCCTGTATACATTCATACCTGTTTTATACTTCTCAGTTTTTAATCAGAGCCCTTGATCATACTGATAGGTTATAATCTTTCTAAAATGTTTTCCCCAGCTTTCTTGATCTCATTTACTTTTAGTAATCTTTTCATACTCAGCTAAAGCAGCCTTTCTCCATTTCTGGCCTTCCACTGACCCATAAATTCTTGCCTGATTATAAACTCCTCAGTAGCAGGGATCATGTTTTATTTGCCTCTGTATGCTTTGCATTTAGCCATGTGCTTGCAAGTAGAAAATACTTTCTTTCTGCTCCCCCAATCTTCCCCTTAAAAAAAAAGCACAAAAAGGATTTAACCTTTATGGATATTTTATTTCTCTGTTTGGATAATGAGAGAATGTATGCTGTTTTTACCAAAATCACATTTATTTTAGTGAAGAAAAATAAACTATTTCTCTTTAAATTGATAGCTAATTCTTCCTCTGATCCTATTAGAATGAAGAGTGGCTAGTTAAGGAGAACTGTTTATTTTCTCAAACATTGGGTTTTGTGGAAAAATTTAATAACTTGAAACAAGAGTAAGCACACATAATTGTTACAGATCATATGGCATCTGCTTTATTGAAAGGAAAGCTTTTACAAAGATCTACTCCTCTCAGATGGTTGATTTGTTTATTGTTTTCACTGTCTGGTGATGGAAAAAGGTAAAACAAATTATAGAAAACTGTGCTAGTCATGTCCATTTGGTTGATCTGTATACTTTAAAATATTCTGTCTTCTTCCACAAAGTATTTGAGATAAGAGTTCCATGTTGTGTATTTTAATGTTCTTGGAATATTTCTGTTTAGGGTAGAGATTTTCTAAATATTTTGATGAGTTGAGAATATTTTTTTGTTTATTGTTTTAAAAGTCTTTTAGCACTAGCAAAAATATTTTGATATATTCTTTATATTTACAGATATTCTTTATTTCCATAGTTTTCTTATTCCTTTATGCTTTTACTGTACAGAACTCTAACATTCAAGAGAGATGTAGTTTGAGACTGTATAGATTCTGCTATAATTTAACTGACTTCCCTGATGGCTCAGACGGTAGAGCGTCTGCCTACAATGTGGGAGACCCGGGTTCAATCCCTGGGTTGGGAAGATCCCTGGGTTGGGAAGAGAAGGAAATGGCAACCCACTCCAGTACTCTTGCCTGGAAAATCCCATGGACAGAGGAGCCTGTTAGGCTACAGTCCATGAGGTTGCAAAGAGTTGGACACGACTGAGCGACTTCACTTTATAATTTAACTAGTCCTCATTTTTTTTTTTTTTTTTTATGAAACTCAAACTTCTATTTTTTGGCTCTAAAACCATTGTTTATTGGTCACTTTTATCACGCTCATTACTGACTGACTTTTTGAAAAAGACCACATTTTCTAATTTTGTTTAAAAAAGTAAATTTTTACTGCATTCATTGGAAACTAGTTTAGTAAAATTAAACTCCTTTTGTCTTGCTGAATGGATGAACTCACTAGCTAAATGACTGACTAGAGAACTATGTCATAGTTTTTTTTTATTGTTGTTGTAGTTTTACTAATAGTTAAAATCACAAATATCAGAGGTCTGCTTTATCTTATTTTTAAGGTATCCATAAGGTGAAAACAGTAAAGAGAATTCTGAGTGTCTGACACTAGCTTAATCTTCCTAAAGATTAGGAAGGAATGAATACTAGATGGTTTTCTTGTGTTCCTCTCATCTTGAAATTCTTCTTTGACTCCTTTGGTGTAGGACAAAGTCAATAGACTAAACACTCTATGATTCTTCTGCAAATTTCTTTTTACCTGTTTTTCCAAACTAAATTTGAACATTGGTTCAAAAAATAATAGGCTTTACTATGTACAGGGCAATATGCTAAGCTCTCAAAATATAACGCTAAGTAAGAAACACTTAATCCCTGTCCTCATAGACTGGCCTAATTGCTCCAACCTAACTGATGAGCATGATTTAAATATACCACGTGTAGTTACGCCTTTTTACCTTTGCTTACATAGCTTTTCAACAAAATCGTTCCCCCTCAGCATCAAATTTTACTCATATTTCAAACATTGACTCTGATGAAATCTCCAATATGATTTTCTCCCCATTCATGCCACATCATTTTAGTCTGCTTCCTCAGAATGGTTATGGAACCTAATACATACTATTCAGTTACAGCATTAACTTAAAATTATTGATAAACACTCATTTTTAACTTTTCATGTGTATGTATCTCCCTAGAGAGCCTGTAAGGTTTTGAACGGCCAGTCTATCTTTTGCACCCCCTGCGAGTGATTTGTATACTTCCCACGTACAAAATACACTCCCTTCCTTTCGAGGTTCCCAGAGTCTCATCCTATTGCATATCTGCTCAGAGTCCAGAATGTCTACACCAAAATCAGATCCAGATATAAATGAGCCTCCTTGGATATAGTTGCTTAGGTCTAACTCCTCAAGTATAGTTCTCAATCTTAAGACCTGTGAACAAGAGACAAGTTCTCTAGCCTCCTCAACCCATACACATCACCTGCACACTAAGCATACAGTGATGGGATACACATGGGATAATTGCTATAGACTTTCCTGTTCAAAGGGGAGAAGAATAAGAGGCACAAAGGAGTCATTGGTCCATAATGATTTTGAAATTTAGGTAGGAAAACATTGGAGGTTCTTTGATTAGATCTCATGGCCTTGTGATAATTCTTTAGGTTTCCAGGCTTTGCCCTCTGAGCTCTTGGTTTCTCCCTTTGAATCATCCTTCCTTTTTCATGAAATGTAGCCTGTGTTTGCAGTTGAGGAATTTTCTTAGTCTCCTTCCTGCCAGCAGAATTTTGGGGCTCCAGTGGTCTCATTTCACTTAGTACTGTTACTGTCCCCTTAGGTCAAAGTTAGCAATGTGTTTGCTGATTTAATTCTCACAAATTTTGTCAGCCTTCTATGAATCACATTGGTGTTTATTCCATTAGATGACAGCCACATCCAAGAATCTTTTCAAAATGTGGGCTTCTGCAGAGAAATTAAGATATGGTGCTCGCAAGCTTTCTAGGGGACCTGTTGCTTGATTGAGAGGATCTGTGAGACACCCTCAGCCAGTTTAATGGACTTTTTATACAGCTAAATTAATACTGTGAGGTATCACTCTTAATCTTTCTGGAGTCTTGACAAAAGATTTTACAGTCAACCCATCAGTTTCATTTTTAGGCCGTGTTCTGGCGGTACACTGAACTCAAACTTTGTGTCGAAGCTATTCTTAACTTTCTCATCTTTTGCCATCTTGAGAAGCTGAGAATTTTCAAAATGATTCTTGTCCTGATTCTTTTTTTAAACAATCATTTCTTTAGTTTATCTTACTTTGTTTGCATTTTACTGACGCTACAAGAAAAAAATAGGCAGCGCCTACAACACTTTGACTCTGCTTGGCCATCTTCTTAGCCTGATCATTCAGTTCATTAGGCACATTTCCTACTTTCCACATTACTGAATGTGATAGTGTTGCGAAGTTTCTAATACTGCTTAACAAGGATCTGCCTTCCTCCAGTTTCCAAAACACTTTTTTCACTTCCATTTAAGCCCTTATATGAGAAGCAGTCAAAGTCAAGCTTTCTACTAACACACTATTTAGGCAATTTAGGCTTTCTCTACCATGCTCCTAAAAATCCTTCCAATCTATGCCTACTGCCAAGTTCCAAAGCTATTCCCATATTTTTAGTTATTTATTGTGGCATCACCCCACGTCCAGCTTTCAACATCTTTTCTAGTTACCTCTTCCTTTGTAACATATTTAGCAGCTGAAAATAGCAAACACTTATTTTCTTACACTTTGGGTGGTCTGGAATCTGGGTATCACTTAACTGGGTCTTCTGCCTCAAGATCTCTCCTGAGGTTGTAGTCAAGGTATAAGGTGGGGCCATGGGTTTATTTGAAGGTTCAGCCAAAAGTGAATCTGCTTCCTAGTTCACTCAGGTTGTTGTTAACAGGATTCAGTTCAGATTCTATTGGCTGGGGGCCTCTTTCAGGTCCTTGGTCTTGGGCCTCTTTCATAAGGCAGATAGACAACATGGCTAGCTGGCTTCCATTGCAGCAAAAGAGAGCTGGAAAGACAGATGCAAGAATCATTTGTAACCTAGTCTTGAAAGTAACATCTCATTGCCTTTGCCCTTATTCTCTTTGTTAAAAGCATCAGTAGGTCCAGCCTACATATGAGTGAAGGAGCTCATACATGGGCATGAATACCAGGAGGCAGGGTTCATTGGAAGCTATCTTAGAAGCTGTGTGATCCTTGGCCACTATTTGCATGTGAATCTACATTTGCTGGGTTTGAAAATTGGAAGAGTATCTAGAACACACCAGTGAAATAATATTTACTTAACCAAGTAACAGGAGGATCTGCACAGCCTTGTAAATTACTGAAACTTGAAAATAATTTTATAAGCTTAAGTTCACACAAACCAAGTTTTGCTCCTACATAAGTGTGCCTCTTGTTCATATGCTCACATGAAGTATGATGAAATATAAAACTTTTAGAGAAATTTTTACAGTCAAAGCACTTTAACTGTTGGACAAATGAATCAAGTGCCTCCTTTCTTTGTTTTTCTTTTTCCCAAGTACCAATACATGTCAGTATTTACAAGATACATGAAATGAAATAAATGATTTTAGTCACCCTCGATTAATTCTGAGACAAAATTCATTCTTTTACTCTTTACTTCTTTTGTTGTTTTTGTTCAGTTGATAAGTTGTGTCAGACTCTTTGTGACTCCATGGACTGTAGGTTGCCAGGCTCCCTATCCTTCACTATCTCTCTGAGCTTGCTCAAACTCAAGTCCATTGAGTCAGTGATGCCATCCAACCATCTCATCTTCTGTCACCCCCTTTTCCTCCTGCCCTCAGTCTTTCCCAGTTTCAGGGTCTTTTCTAATGAGTCAGCTCTTCATATCAGGTGGCGAAAGTATTGGAGCTTCAGCTTCAACATCAGTCCTTCCAATGAGTATTCAGGGTTGATTTCCCTTAGGATTGACTGGTTTGATCTCCTTGCAGTCCAAGGGACTCTCAAGAGTTTTCTCCAACACCACAGTTCGAAAGCATCACTTCTTCAGCACTCAGCTTTCTTTATGGTCCAGCTCACACATTCATACATAACTACTGGAAAAACCATAGCTTTGACTAGACAGACCTTTGTTGGCAAAGAGATGTCTCTGCTTTTGAATACGTTGTGTAGGTTTGTCTAGCTTTTCTTCCAAGGAGCAGGTATCTTTTAATTTCATGGCTGCAGTCAGTGTCCACGGTCATTTTGGAGCCCAAGGAAAGAAAATCTGTCACTGTTTCCACTTTTTCAACATCTATTTGCCATGAAATGATGGGACTGGATGCCATGTTCTTAGTTTTTTGCATGTTGAGTTTTAAGCCAGCTTTTTTCACTCTCTAATTTCACCTTCATCAAGAGGCCCTTTATTTCCTCTTTGCTTTTTTCCATTAGAGTGGTATCACCTACATATCTGAGGTTGTTGATATTTCTCCCAGCAATTTTGATTCCAGGTTGTGATTCAGCATACCACATGATGTACTTTGCACATAAGTTAAATAAGCAGGGTGAGAACATACAACCTTGACGTACTCCTTTCCCAGTTTGGAACCAGTCTGTTGTTCCATGTCCAGTTCTAACTGTTGCTTCTTGACCTGCACACAGGTTTCCCGGGAGGCAGGTGAGATGGTCTGGTATTTCATTTCTTTAAGAATTTTCCACAGTTTGCTGTGATCCATACAATCAAAGACTAGTGTAGTCAATGAAGCAGGAGTAGATGTTTTTCTGACATTTTCTTGCTTTTTCTATGACAATTTGATCTCTGGTTCCTCTGCCCTTTCTAAACCCAGCTTGTACATCTGGAAATTCTAGTTTCATGTACTGCTGAAACCTAGCTTGGAGAAATTTGAAGATTACCTTGCTAGCATAAGAAGTGAGTACAGTTGTACTTTGAACATTCTTTGGTGTCAGGATAACAGGAGGCTTCCTGTGTGCTGTTTTCAGTCTTGCATGAATTCTGTGTTCCTTAACAGCACCTGAATACAGGTGCCAGAGAGCTGGCAAGCCGGCTTTCGGGGATAATAGAAATTTATGTATCTCATTCGTATGGAGGCTTTCAGGGATAATAGAAATTCATGTATCTCATTCGTATGGAAATTCCATACGGTGAATAGCAGCCATTTACAAGTCTCCTCCTTTCTGATATGTAAAGTTACTTTTACAACCCCCTCTCTAGAGAATAATTCTAGCCTCCGGCTTTCTAGATGACTTGTTAGATTTTTGATCCCTATCTCTGCTAAAAAGGGCTATCTGGTAAGAGAGTATATACATGCCCACAATATGTTGAATAAATGCCTTTGTTCCACCAGAGCACTGGTCCCCATGTCTTTCCTCATTTTCCCTCTCTCTCTCTCTCTCTCTCTCTCTCTCTCTCGCTCGCTCGCTCGCTCTCGCTCTCGCTCTCGCTCTCGCTCTCGCTCTCGCTCTCGCTCTCTCGCTCTCGCTCTCTCGCTCTCTCGCTCTCTCGCACGCTCTCTCCCTCTCTCCGTTTCAGGCTGCTTCCACAGAGCACAGGTATCCATCGTGTCTACTTATTTGCCCGGGCTTTCAAGACCTCTTCGAGAGGGCACCCTGAGCCTACGTAGACGGTGCTAGCTCTTTGTCCTATAGTTATATTGGCATACTGTGTAAACCAGGGAATATCAGCCTCTTTTCTTCCTTCTTTCACTTTCTTATCGGTTGACTCTGTACCCCCACATTCCGGTCCATTAAAGGACCACAACACTTTGGCATTGCCCTTCTTTGAGATTGGAATGAAAACTGACCTTTTCTAGTCCTGTGGCTACTGCTGAGTTTTCCAAATTTGCTGACATATTGAGTGCGGTACTTTAACAGCATCATCTTTTGGGATTTTAACTAGCTCAGCTTCTTTTACTCTACATGTTTCTTACCATTTTTTTTTTTACTCCTTTTTTACTCTTCGCTATAGTTTTAGAATCATGATAGTGCAGTAAATATAGGTGGTATAACTCTAGGAGTAGTTATCCCTTAAACACACATGAAGAAAAATCCTGCTGTTTTTGATGCTGGAGGAAGGCACTGGGAAGAATGGTTTCAGAGTCCTATGTTTATCGTGGAAAAATTGATTTTCATTGAAAGAAAGGAATATTTGAAGTTTTTATTTCTTTGTTAGTCATATTTCAATTATGTATTATTCCTGTCCCAAACCTTTTAAACTCTTAGCAGAAAAACCACCGTAATCTGACAGATAGGTTTGCCAAACTGGCCTGAAAAATAACAGTAATTACTTTTTTTCCATGGATTGTTTTAGTGTTATTTGGTTCAAGACTTGGCTTTGTGTGGTCTGATAAATATTGTGATGTTTAGGTTGAAAATGTGTAGTCAGTACGTTTAAGTCATTTTTTTTACATTTTTTAAGTTTTAGAGAAATCATTATTTTTCTTCCATGTTTCCCAGAAAGTACGGGGGTTTGTTTTTTCAGTTGTACTATAGTAGATTAAGGTAGAATGGAGGAAGAGAGTTTGTATAGATACCTAAAGCTATTTATTTTGTAGTTGCACCTAAATCTCTGACTAGTTTGTAATACTGAGAAAAATTATAAACGACAATGATAATATTATTAAATAACCTTGTGGGTATCTAACCATGTTTTAGAACATTATTAATAAATTTCCTTTCTAGATTATCCCTAATGTGTAAAGTTGTCTTTTTCTCTCTTTTGCAGGTAATATAACATTACAAAGCAAGATGGGTAACATCACAGTAGGTATGTGCTATGTCATTGTTGGTAAATTTTACATTCTTTTCAAAATAGTTATATTTGCCATATTTTATTAGAGTACATAAATTCTACAGTTTAGCCGACAAACCTAATAGTATCCTGATATACCAGTCAGATATAGGCAGACCCAGTCTATGAACTGAGGATGAAATGGTTGGATGGCATCACTGACTCAATGGGCATGAGTTTGAACAAATTCTGGGAGGTAGTGAAGGACAGGGAAGCCTGGTGTGATGCAGTCCATGGGGTCGCAAAGAGTCAGACATGACTTAGTAACTGAACAACAATAAATATATGAATGTGTGAAATTATTTCTAAAAGTTCATTGATTCATCATCCTATAAATACTATATAATTATAGGTTTGCTATCAATCAGAATACTGTTAGAATTCTAATTTCACCACTTTCTATTCATGGAAAATTACCTACCTGCTCTGTACCTAAGCTTCCACCTCTGAAAAAAGTAGAAATAACAGTAAGTACCTATCAAATGGGGTTCTTGTAAGGATTAAATGAGATATATAAAGTACTTTAGCATAGTATCTGACATATGATAAGTACTCAATAAATAATAGCCATTTTAATTATTGTTATTGTTCTATTCCTAGGCCAGAACTAACAGTGGCTAACGGTCCTTTAGACCTAATCACCACATGTGGTGCTGTGCCTGTGGGAATAAAAGTTCAGATTCCCAGATAACTTCGATAGAGCTCTTCTGTATCCCTAGTTGCACCTGCTTGCCTGTTAGGCAAAGGTACACTCCGAGCTCTAAGAGTAGTGGTTGATTTTTAGACCTTAGAGCATAGGGGTCAGTGGTGGGAAACCAGGATCTTTGTTGAGGAGCTATGGCTTATTGCCAGTATGAATGCCCTGGCTTCCTGATTTTGTCCTTTTGACATTTTACGTTTTCTTTTGTATGTGTGCTGATTGAAATGGTAAATATACTCAACAATCCTTTTCACTATCACTTATTCTGGTTTCTCAAACTTAGGGTGCAAATCCCTTTTTAAGTTTTCTAAACATTGTAACCTTTATGTTCTGTGAGGCATAAATAGAAGATAAAGGCTTCCTAAGTGATAGTTGTAAATCATTTTAACTGAAAACATGACAGGATTTACTTTTGTCCCAGAGAGAAATCAAAATTCACTGCTGACTCTTCAGGCCATTCCATCAGAGGGTGCATCTGGGGTTAGTAAGGAAAGTTTCTAGGGTGAAAAAAAGATACACTGGTAAAAAGCTGAGCTATGGGGGGGTGGGGGTGGCGTGTCCTAGACATGGGTAGAATTTGTAGCAGTAAGGGACAGGGAGGAAAGAAAAGGAATATTTCAAATTGGGAAGCACATTGAGTTTCACTGCCCACTAGCAGGCCCTTTAGGCAGATGAGAATTTGAGAAATACTTATATGATAATGCTAGTATTATTGTTGGATGAATTGTGGGAATGTAAAAGGAAAACCATTCTTTTGAAAATTGGAAATAAATGCATTATTACCCATACTGAAAAGGAATAGCAACAGGCAGAATGAAATGAACAGTAATTTATATCTTTGAAGATGGTTTCACACTATATAAATGATTAACCGGATAAATTTTAAGGCCTTCCCTGGTAGTTCAGCTGGTAAAGAATCTGCCTGCAATGCGGGAGACCTGGGTTTGGGAAGACCCTGGGTTGGGAAGATCCCCTGGAGAAGGGAAAGGCTACCCACTCCAGTATTCTGGCCTGGAGAATTCATGGACTGTATAGTCCATGGGGTGGCAAAGAGTTGGATACGACTGAGTGACTTTCACACACGCACACAAACTAATCTGGATGGGGGTAAGAAGAGTGGGTAGTGTCCTTCTCTTTCCTCTTTCTTTGTATTATCTATAAGACAGTAAGCCACAATGATATAACGTTAATAATAGTGTTCATTTTTTAAATTCCTTTAATTCTTTGAATACCTCTATTAAGACTTTGAAAGAAAGTATAAATTATGTCACTGTTTATATTGGTCTTAAAATTGTGTTAGCATTTGAAGACAACCCTGAATATGGCAATAACTAGTCCACATATATTTACCAAGTGCCTGCTCCATACCAGGAGCTATGTAGATACTGGGGAATATGTTGGTCAAAAGATATTGTCTTCGTGCTCACCTTTGGGCTGAGAAGCAAGAACAGTAAGTATGTGAATGACAAAAGATAATTTCACATAGTGTAATGAATAAATAAGAAAGGGTAATGTAATAGAGGGGAAAGAAAGCTGCTTCGTTTAGGAATCAGGGAGAGTCTGGAGAAGAGATACTTGACTTAAGGTCAGAATAATGGGGAAAAGGCATGTAAAATTCTGGATGCACAGCTCCATAGATATAGAGGACAGCCAGTGCAAGCCCTTAACATGGAATGAGTTTATCAGTTTACATAGAAGATACACTCACAAAAATCGAGACTTTCATAAGCAAAGAGTCATTTTTCATTTATATGTATCTTTAATTTCTCTTATCTTGTTTTATAGTTTCCAGTGTAGTGGTCTGAGATATCTTTGGTTAAATTTGCTTTTTTGCCCCCATTATGAATGGAATTTTAGAAAATTTCATTTTCTAATGGTCTGCTTGGAGAAAGCAATGGCACCCCACTCCAGTACTCTTGCCTGGAAAATCCCATGGATGGTGGAGCCTGGTAGGCTACAGTCCATGGGGTCGCTGCGAGTCGGACACGACTGAGTGACTTCACTTTCACTTTTCCCTTTCATGCACTGGAGAAGGAAATGGCAACCCACTCCAGTATTCTTGCCTGGAGAATGCCAGGGATGGTGGAGCTTGGTGGGCTGCCGTCTATGGGGTTGCACAGAGTCGGACACGACTGAAGCGACTTAGCAGCAGCAGCAGCAATGGTCTGCTGCTGGTATATAAAAAAAAATACAACTGACCTTTATTTGTGGACTACGTTTCTTGTGACCTTGCTAAATTTATTTATTTATTCTAAATAGTGTATTTTTTAGAATCCAGAATTCTTTTCTAGGTAGGCAGTCATTCCATTTGCAAATTAATACAGTTGTATCTCTTTCTTTCCAATCTGCTTTCCTTTTTTTCTCTTTTGCCTTGTTAGGCTAGGTAGGTTATACAGCACAATATTGAATAATAGTGGCAGATTGTTCCCAATCATAGTATCCAGTATTAGAGGGAATACATTCAGTGTTTTGCCTTTTAAGTGTGATGTTAGCTGTGCAGGCTTTCTACAGATACTCTTTATCAGACTGAGGAAATTCTTTTTATTCCTAGTTTCCTGAAAGTTTTTTTTTTTTCTTTGATTTTGAATGGATGTTGAATTTTGTCAAATGTATTTTCTGTATTTATTGAAATGATTGCTTTTTTATTCTTTTTTTACTGTATTAATGATCAACTGCATTGATTTTTGATGTTAACTAACCTCATATTCCTCGGATCAACCATACCTAATCATGATGCAGTATCCTGTTTATGGCAGAAAGTGAAAAGGAACTAAAGAGCCTCTTGATAAAAGTGAAAAAGGAGAATGAAAAAGGTGGCTTAAAACTCAACATTCAAAAAACTAAGATCATGGCATCCAGTCCCCATCACTTCATGGCAAATAGATGGGGAAACAGTGGAAACAGTGGCAGACTTTATTTTCCTTGGCTCCAAAATCATTGCAGATGGTGACTGCAGCCATGAAATTAAAAGATGCTTGTTCCTTGGAAGAAAAGCTATGACAAACCTACACAGCATATTAAAAAGCAGAGACATTACTTGACTTTCAAAGGTCTGTCTAGTCAAAGCTATGGTTTTTCCAGTAGTCATGTATGGATGTGAGAGGTGGACCATAAAGAAAGCTGAGCGCTGGAGAATTGATGCTTTTGAACTGTGGTGTTGGAGAAGACTCTTTAGAGTCCCTTGGACTGCAAGGAGATCAAGCCAGTCAATCCTAAAGGAAATCAGTCCTGGATATTCATTGGAAGGACTGATGCTGAAGCTGAAGCTCCAATACTCTGGCCACTTGACGTGAAGAGCTGACTCATTGGAAAAGACCCTGAAACTGGGAAAGACTGAGGGCAGGAGAAGGGGGCGACAGAGGATGAGATGGTTGGATGGCATCACCGACTTGGTGGACATGAATTTGAGCAAGCTCCAGGAATTCGTGATGGACGAGGAAGCCTGGCATGCTGCATTCCATGGGGTCGCAAAGAGTTGTACATGACTGAGCGACTGAACTGAATTGATCCTATTTATAGATGTTGGGTTGAGATTGCTAATTTTTTTTTTTTTTTTAAAGATTTATTTATTTATTTATTTATTTTTGGCTGTGCTGGGTCTGCGTTGCTGCATGTGGGCTTTCTCCAGTTACGGCAGGCGGAGGCTACTCTTTAGTTGCTGTGTGCGGGTTTCTCATTGCAGTAGTTTCTCTTATTGTGGAGCACAGGCTCCAGGGTGTGTGGGCTCAGTAGTCGTGGCTTGTGGGCTCTTGAGTGCAGGCTCAGTAGTTGTGATGAATGGACTTAGTTGCTCCAAGGCATGTGGTATCTTTCCAGACCAGAGAGTGAACCCATGTTCCCTGCATTGTCAGACAGAGTCTTTACTGCTTAGCCACCAGGGAAGCCCAGTTGCTAATATTTTGTCAAGGATTTTATATTCATGTTTATGATGAATGCTGATCTGTGATTTTTTATTTTGTAAAATCTCTGTAGGTTTTGTTATTAGGATTACACTATCCTTATAAAATGAAGTTGAATATATATATTCATGTATAATCTCTGTCCGTATGTGTGTAAAACAGATGAGAGGAAAAGGAACACTTAGTGGGATGGGAACATGGATAAACATGAACAAGCAGTTCACAGAAAAAATACTGTATATACATGTACAGTGTTGTCCCACCTTACTGCTAATCAAAAGCATCTAAGTATAAACCGTCACAAGTTAAAACATTGATAATATCCATTGCTGGGAAAGTTAGGGTGAAATAGGGACTCCCATCAATTATTAATTCAGATTTAAATTGGTCATTATATAGGTCAGTTTGTCAACGTATAAAATTGGAAGCATCTACATTTGCTTTGTTCTAGCACTTCCTCTTTTAGAACTTTATCTCAAGGAGATAGTCTGGTAAGGATATAAGGATATATACATGAGGATATAAAGATATATACATGATGTATGTATATATCATCTCTATTTTTAATAGCAAAAGAAAGTATACATTTTAGGTTGTTCCCAGTAAGAGAATAACTAAGTGTAGTATGATACAGTCATAAAGTGAATGTTCTTCAGCCTTTAACAATATTATTACTTAGATCTGTAGTATACATTATAGAAGGATATTCCTGACATTTAATTAAATGAAAAACATTGTAAAACATTGTACTATTATTTCAAAATATGCTTTCATATTGAGTCAGAAAAAAGAAGGGAGGGAAGGAGAATGAGAGTGAAGTAAGAGGAGAGCACAGCAGAATTCATCCAGAATTTATATAGAAATCAAAGTTGTTTGGATCCTGTTACAGGTTTCTTCCTTTGAATATATCTGGACCTAAGTCACTGATTTGTGGGAATACATCCCATTTTTACTGACAACCAGAGCAGGAGATGCCATACAATTCATCAAGAGCCCACTGGAGCTCTTTTGTAAGTCAAAAATCAGCATTGCTTATTTTTTAATAAGAGTATACTGTGTAAAAGATTAAATATATAAACAAATAAGCTGACATAATCTTTATGCAAGTCATTATAGTCCTAGTTACTTACTTGGTGATGTGCTGTTTCTCACTTTAATAAATTGGATGGAAACAACTCTGTTAGTGCTAGAAAATAGTAAGCAATCAGGGTCAATGAAAAGTCAGAACTGCCCTGAGAAAACAATTTTTTTCATTTCTGTAAGCAAGAGTTGTGTACCTGTCTGTACATTACTGAAGTCTTAGAAAAAAGAACTGATTTTACTAAATTGCTAAATCTTTGTCTTAAATAGAATCAAATTTAACATTGTGGTTTTTTTGTGGGGATGGAAGCTCATTTTCTTAAAATGTTTTGCTCTAGGAGCAGCAGACTTTATCTGTAAAGAGCCAGATAGTAAAACTTTTGGACTCCGTGAGCCACATAGTGTATGAACACTCTGCAGCTTTCTCATTTTGATATGCTAGCAGCCATTGACAGTATACAAACAAATGGATGTGTCTGTGTTCCAATAATACTTGATTAATAATAAGAAGAGGTGGACTGTAATTTGACGACCCTGCTATAGAATCTAAAGACCATTGTTGTTATGATTCTGGAGAAATGTTGGGTCTGTTACCTTAATCCCAAAGGTGACAAGTGGGTAATGTTTATTTGAAATTTCTTGATTGGTTGATTTTTGCTTTCCTTAAATCAGAAGATTTGTTGGACAAAGTTGAGGCAGTTCAGCAAATCATGACAATCCAATTAAAGTCACTTCATAACTTGAGTTTTGAGAAATTGAGATCAGTAGAAGTAAAACAATTACAAAGAAACAAAAAGTGATTTAGGTACCTGAGAAGGAAATTTGTTAGTCTACCAGAGGTTTCAAAATATTGGAATGGATGTAGAGAAAAGGCTATACAATATTATCAAATTGGAATATTAAAACACTAAAGATGATACAGGTATTGTATTGTTTGATTTCAGGAAAATAGATTTTATTATCTCCATGATTCCTTTTAGGAAGAATATGTGTAATTATGGTCCTTTAAATCTACTTTAGATAATATAATTGATCAGCTTCTTAGGTAATCTCCTCAGTCACTTGGATTTTGTATATACATTCTAACCTACATACCAAAACCCTGTTCTTCCTAATTTCCATAGTACATATAGAGTGCTCTTAGAAGCTGAAGTTATAGAAAAAAAAATTGATTATGTATATAAAAATCCTAATTTTCCCTAGACTTATATTTTTAAAAATAGTATCTTTCTTCTGGAATACCTGGTCGTCTTCCATTTTAAAAAAGTCAGTAGGAGAAAGCAGGGCTTGAGAGTAGATAATGGTGGAATAGAAGTTGCTCACCCAGCCTTACTTTGCCTGTTCTATGTTCCCTCTCATGGAAGGCACTGCCAGAAGCCGTATACTGGAAATTATATCTTTTAAAAAGGGATATTTTCATAGTTTTTTGTTTTGAGGTGGGGCTGGTAGTAGCAGTTGCCTTGTGCGTTTCTTATAAGCCCAGCCTGCTATAAGCTACCTTCCTAACATAGAACACCTATGGGCAGGACATTAATTTAGAAAATTCTCCTCAAAGTGACCTTAAAATTCTGCCTTTGCAAATCCTTTACATCCTGTATATAAAATTTGTTCCTTGTTCTTGAAATTAGTGTAGCTTTGGAAGTATAGGAATCAAATTGCAGAAATCATTATCTTTTGTGTTGCTGTTCCTTAGTTATCGGCCTGTTGAAACAAGATAAAAATATAAAAATTCAGAACTTTCTGAATGTGTTTGAACAATTTCAAGAGAATTCTCCCTTTATCTGAAAGAAAATAGAAAAGTTTGGAATTTTAGCCTTTTGAGCTTAGTTGTTATTCTTTGCTTAATAGCAGAGTATATATTACAATTTATTTGGTTATATGTAGCTGGTAGCTGACATCAGTTTTTCCCTTTTGTTTGTGTGATTTTCCAGGAAGACTCAGTGGTCTCTGTCAGATGAACAAAATCTTTTTCCAAAGTTGTGGTGATAGAAAACTCTCTGTGGGATTTTATTTATTCCAGTCAGTGACTGTACTAGTAATTTTTGTTCACTTAATCTCTAATGCTTTTTTCCTTAAGGCTTCTTCCAAGATCTATAATAGAATTTCTCTGTTTTTGTGAATCTCCAAAAAATGAAATTCTATGAATGAAGCCTTAATTTGACTCTTGGTAATTAATTTTTAGTTCCATTCATTTGTATTAAAGTGAAAAGTGAAGTCACTCAGTTGTGTCCAACTCTTTGCAACCCGGTGGACTGTAGTCTACCAGGCTCCCTCCGTCCATGGGATTCTCCAGGCAAGAATACTGGAATGAGTTGCCGTTACTTAGCTTTTAAAATATTACCTTTGCTTTCTCTTTTGAAAATACTTCTTGAGTTTTAATTTTTTTGACAGCCTCCAGTGGGTGGGCCAACATTAGAGCTCAAAACTGATAACATGAGTGTATAAGTTATTAATGGGTTAAGATATAATTACTTAGCTGTTGTTTATGTCCCATGTGAAGAGAAAAAGAAGTGAAAAGCATTGTTGATGAGCTATATAAAAATCTTGTGGGTTTCCTCCTAGAAAAAGCAAGAAATTAAATATTGTTTCAAATATTTTACTTTGTTCAGCTTGGGGTAATACACATTTTGTAGTTTACTTTGTTTTTTTACCATGATATATTTTTACTTGGATTTTTTAGGATGCAGTGAGAAGTTTTTCTTTAGAATGCAATAAGGCAGGAGAAGGGGACGACAGAGGATGAGATGGTTGGATAGCATCACTGACTCGATGGACATGAGTTTGAGCAAGCTCTGAGAGTTGGTGATGGACAGAGAAGCCTGGCGTGCTGCAGTCCATGGGGTTGCAAAGAGTTGAACACTACTGAGCGACTGCATTGAATTGAATTGATTGAAGAAGTTGTTACAGGAGTTTCTCTTGGTACCTGAGGAGAGAAAGATTCATCTTTGTCCAGCTACTCCATGTCATTTATCTCCAGTGGCTTAAATTCCCAACTTCAGTGTTCACTTGTGACACTTAAAAATTAAATACATTGGATCTGATAAATGGCATTTAGAGTATAGGTTAGAGATAAATTATTATAAATTATTCTGAAGTCACATTTTAAACTATTTATTCCCAAGTTTTTGTGTTTGTTTAAAGTCTTAAACATTTATTTTAAAGAAGAATGATGGTTCCTGTTTTTTTTCTTCACATTTTGTAAAAAGTGTATAATTTTTAGCATTATTTTCACCATACTCCCTAATTTGTTTCTACCCTGAAGTAATAAAAGCACCTAATAAAATATGCTTTTTACGAGATCTCTCTAAAAAATATGCTTTGATCTTCTCAGGACAATCAAATAGAAAAACTTAAAGTTCTGTTGCTGTGGGAAAGGACGAAAAAGGAGAAGCTACACAGCACCGACTCTTCACCACAGTTATCTTACTTCTTTATCTGACTGCCAGCATTCCCTGAAACTTGAAACGTTGGATGATTGAAAACTGGGTTCAGTGATAACAAAGGGAAATCTGAGTGTCAAACCAGGACCACCTTAATTATGATTTTCTTCCCTTGACTTAAAGATAATCTGTTCAGTTCCCCAAACTTGAAATATTTAGATATAAAGAAACTTCACCCTTTTTTCATGTCATTCCTTCCCCTCCGCGTCTCTCTAAGAAATGCAACAAAACCTTATGTAATGTAGTCTTTCACTGTTAGCTGCACTTTTTAGTACTAGCTCATTTGCTGAAAGAAAATATAAGAGTTTTTATTTTTATTAACTTTGCTACTACTATGTGACTGTATGTGAGATAGAATTCTTTAGTAAATATTAAAAGTTGATAATAAACTAAATATGTCAATGATGCTTAATGGTTTGGGTTGTCATTACTTCCATAATATCCTTCCTATGAATTGGGTTTTAGATTAAACATGTTTAGAGTTAAGTTTTGTAGGTTATTGCAGACATAGGGATTTTCTTATTAGTTACCTAAGTGTAGATTTGTAGACCTCTGATTCTGTTTTCATTTTTAAAGCAAAAGATGGTATGGTTACAAGGAAAATAGAAAGCCTTCAGGACTCTTAGCTCCTTATCCTAATGCTGAAGTAGAGCCTTTTATTTCAAGTTTATAATTCCAGTTACTTAGTTAAGAGTGATTATGCTTATGGTTCTTTCTTCCTCCTAGATTCGTCTTCTGGATGTCTAAATGCCTTGGCTCAGCAGGGTGCCATAGATGTTTATGTTAGCCAACTGGGAAAAGTGGAATTGAAAGTCCATAAAGGTTAGCCAAGTGGAATGTTTTATTTTGACATATGATATCAGGAAGATTTTATGTAACATTCAGGAAACAGATGGTCAAATTATCTTATCTATACTGACAGAGATTTCAATAAAATTTTTCTCTGTTAGAACCTGATTTAAAGACTGGAATACTGACCCTCTAGACTAATGATCTTTGAAACTTTTGGAATAGATGGCCATGAAGACTATCTTTTTTTTTTTTTTTTTTTTGTATTACAAACAAAAATGTTGTAATTATTGACTGTTATTTTGGAATTTTTCAGTTTAATGTGTGAAATAAATACTGTTTGGAGGGAAAGAGTTCTTATACATTATTTTGGTAGCTTTCCTGCTCCCTTGTAAGAAGACTTTCTCAGGCCATTATGCTAGAAAAATACTTTTAAAGGTATGATCCTGAAATAAATGTGTCACCAAGAAGGTCCTCTAAAGTGATTATTAACTAAGTCTCTTGTAGCAGGGGTCCCCAACCCCTGAGCCAGAGACCAATAGTGGTCCCTGGTCTGTTAGGAACTGGGCTGCACAGCAGGAGATAAGCAAAAGACCAGTGAGCAAAACTTTATCTCTATTTACAGTCACTCCCCATCCCTTGTGTTATGGCCTCATCTCAGGAAAATAAGCTCAGGGCTCCCACTGATTCTGCATTATGATGAGTGTATAATTATTTCATTATATATCACAATGTCATAATAATAGAAATAAGGTACACAATAAATGTAATGTACTCGAATCATCCTGAAACACCACCCTCTGACCCCGGTCTGTGGAAAATTTGTCTTCCACAAAATCTTTCCTGGTGCTGAAAAGGTTGGGGACTGTTGTAGTATCAGACTTATGATGTGTCTCTTTCTGTAATCTTATTTCTAATACAAATAGCTTATTCTAAGAGTTCAAATCTTTCATGAAAAATTATATACTTTTTAATCACCTGAAGGCTGAATATACAAGTCTTTGTATGCATGCATGCACATAGATGTACACATACATAGTGATAAGTGACTTGGATACTTGTAGCTTGGCTCTAGGGGCTTAAGTGATCTGGGTTCGGAAGGTTAAGAACCATACCTCTATATAAAATATTTTTTAGAGAAAATCTGGAAGCTCTTGCATATAGGCCAGAACATGGCTATGTTTATAACAAGGAAAACAACCTCCATAGAGACCAGTTGTTCCTGTTGTTAGTAATTTCTTTGTCATGTTGGTTTAGTACTTTTTTTGTTCAATGAGGCTCTCTTCTCAGTATCAAAATAAAACTACAAGCATAAACTTGTGAAACTGAAGTTATTGCTGATACACAGGTATTATTTGATTTCTCAAGGTCACATTTTTTTCCTTTTAAATAAGATAATATTATGTTCTCACTAAATTTCCAAGAGCTTCAATAATACTATTTAGGATATTTTGTAAATGTCAAAAAATTCATATAATTGCATTCTTATATTGTGAAGACCCAAGGAAAAAAACCATTACTACATTTAATGTAACTAGTAACAGAGTAAAAACATAGTTTTGG
Organism: Okapia johnstoni; assembly: GCA_024291935.2. NCBI lineage: Eukaryota > Metazoa > Chordata > Mammalia > Artiodactyla > Giraffidae > Okapia > Okapia johnstoni. The sequence continues at coordinate 69,354,736 of CM044312.1, read as the reverse complement.
ATAGCTCTTACATGGAAATCATTTACTATTTTGTATGAATGGGCAAAAAAGTAAAAGCAAACAAAAAGCATTGTTAATCTTCATCCGCTTGAAGTATTTTTAACTATTATTTGGATTGTTTTCCCAGTAAGTTACATGATAGTGCAAGATTTGATTGGAATTACAATTTTATGTTTTCTCCTATTGGGACCATGATACTGGCGGGAGTGTAAAGATAACTGGAAACAAAGTTTTCTATCTTAATTTAGGTCTCTTAATTCTCACTAGACTTGGGAACACTAACTTTCCAGAGTGATGGAAAGTTTTCATAATTCTGTTGCTTACTAGTTAGTAAAGACATCTGGAATCCTTTCCAGCTCTGCCACTGTCTTGCTGAAGGGTTTAAGAGCCAGCCACTTGAGTCTCCTCCACTGTCTTTTCAGTCCCTGTAGTCATTTTGCCAAGTGAAAAAAACTGTCACAATGCTTATTTCCTCTCTTCCTATGAAAGTTAACATGGTGACCTTATGAATTCATTTGAAAAGGCTGTGTTGAGGCTTGAGAGTCAGAGTTGCATCTGAGTACTGACTTTTCCACTTAAAATTTTTCCTTGATAATGCCTTTAACCTTAACCATGTAATATCCCTTCAATAAATGATGTTATTGTTAGTATTCACTTTTTAATTTTTAAAAGATAGAATTGATGTCAGTAGCCATGAAGCGGTTTTTGAAGTGAAAAGAGGTTGACACTTTGGGTAGAGCTTTCAAAAATTGTGAGACTTCATTCACAGATAGGAATGGAATTTTGATAGTGATAGCTTTTGCTCTTTAAGGGTGTGGAGAGATAAGGATAGAACTCTTTGCATCATTTAACATTTTTAAGACTCCCACAGATTTACAGTCCCTTTATTTAAGAACAGAAAAAAAATAATTATCACATTTGATGTATTTCAAGTTTTAAAACCTTTAGAAAAGGTTTTTAAAATCCATTATTTTCTACATTTTAAAATATATTTGGTAGAAGAACATGTATCTTCTATTTATCCTGATATTTTCCTAGTTTGCCTTTATTTTGAGTTTTCCTAAAGCCCTCATAATATGTTTTTATGGGCAGCTCCTATTTAAGTAGCTGACATTGAAACTCTGAGAAGCAATTTGTTTTTTAAATAAGATAAACCAATTGTAGTAATGTGCTTTGTTCCTCCCTTTTTGAGGAGTAAATACTAAAGTTCATCAGTTTTAACTCCATATTTCCAGCTCCCATTAGAAAGGCTGAGAAGATACAGAATTACTTAGGGAAGCGTAAGCTGATGTTAACCAAACTGGAAAGCACACAATGACCCATAAAGAAAAGCCTTCTAGAAGAAATCTTTACAACATTCACAATAGTTGTCATCCTGACCTTCTTTGTGGACAGAGATGAGGTTACTGTTTTATGGGAAGGGCCTCTTATTTATTTGATATGTAAGAAATGGAGAAAGAAAACTCTTGAAACAAGAATGTACTGGTGAATTTTCACTACAACCCATGTAATTGTTTTGAAAAATGACTTCTACTTAACAGGTGTTTTGTTGTTGTTATGGTAAGATTGTAGTAGAAATAAAATTGAGTGTCTTGCTTCAAGTACCCCAAGAGAAGTCTGTAATCTATTAAAAGAAACATTAGTGAGTTGAAATCTAAATATTCCTTTTAAAATTTTTGTTATTGACCCTCCCCTCCTCCACAAACAAGGTACTACTGAAAGCATAAGAGCTCAGGGTTCTAGTTATGTTATAGTGATCAGTGAGATCACAAGTCTGGTAATAAAATGAGGTAGCAGTGTATGAAATACTGCAGTGATTAAGAGCACTAGTTTGTTGTCATTGCAATGGATCTTGATTCTAGCAATAGCTGTCGTGGAAACTTGAGCAAGTTCTTACCTGTAAAATTGGGATTACAATAATACCTCATAAATTTGAGAGGGAAATTAAAAGATAATGTAATGAAGGTGTCTGGCTCTTAGTAAATGCTCAATTAATGGTAAATTCTGTCTATAAGCTGCATGTCTATTAAACTCCTCACTTTTCTGGTATTGGACAAGCTGACTAAGACTATTGGCAAAAGAAGAAATAGTAGTTCATGATGGCCTAGTGGCTCATATTCTTGACAAAAGATACTGTGATTGCCTTGGGAATAAGAGATGCTGACCACCTGAGAGTGAGGAAAAGGTATTGCTACTTAAATCAAATATACTGATGAGTAAAGACAGACTATTGGGAGCAATGCTGCTCTTTAAATAATTTTTATAATAGTCTCCAGTACTTTTTATTTCTTTGCATTAAATAAGCTCTCCTTTAAATTTATCACAGGCTCTATTCTTGTCAAGGTTGCATCTTCTCTTCAAGCTTATTTACAGTTATCAGGGAAAGAGATTGATGTGAACTCAGATGTCCATGTTGAAGAAATGAATGAAGCTCATAGAGATGATGGTGTGATAATTACTGGTAAGGAGACTGCGTTTTACTATGTAAGATGAATAGTCATTGTCCATCTATAAGTAGAAATATGCTATACTTAACTGCAGCTTTAGTCTTTTATTCTTTTCTGTTGTCACATAATGATGTTTGACACATTTTTCTTCCAGCTGCTTATTAGTAATACAATTGCAGGCATTTAGTCCTGTCACTGGATAAAGTAGATTTTAAAAACTTTCCTATCAAAGAGATTTCATTTGTACATTCATCCATCAATATAAATTTGAGTTGCTTCTACCTCTTGGCTACTGTGAATAATGTTGTCATGAACATGAGTGTGCAAACTTAGCCTTTAAAAGGAAGAGAATCTTGTTATATGCTTACAACATCAGTGCACCTTGAGGACACTGCAGTAAGTGAAATAAGCCGGTTGAAAAAAGACAAATAATGTTTGATTACGTTTATATGCGATATGTAAAGAATCAAAATAGAGAGGAAAATGAGGAGTTGTTCAGCAGGTATAAAGTTTCAGTTTTGAAAGATGAAAAAGTTCTGGAGATCTATGCACAACAATGTGAATATACTTAACACTACTAAACTGTAAATTTTAAAATAGTTAAAATGATTATAATTTGATAAAATGACTGATTTTTGATTATAATAAAAACCAAACAAAATGGTAAATTTTATTTTCTGTGTTTTTTACTATAACCAAAAATCCTTTTTTTTTTTTCTGGCATAGTTGCTTTCTAATTCTTGGTCTTAAAAATCAACTACAGTTGACCCTTGAATAACAGGGAAATTGTGGTCGTTGGTCCCCCACCCCAGTGCAAAGTCAAAATTCCACCTGTAATTTTTCAGTCAGTCCTCCATATTTGTGGTTCCACATCTGTAGATTCAACAAACTGCAGATCATGTAGTAATGTCATATGTATTATTTTTAAAAAATCTGTGTGTAAGTGGATTCACATAGTTCTAACTTGTGTTCTTCAGTTTGAACTGTAAACACATATATTATATTGTAAGATATGAAGTTAACTTGGTATAATTGTAATAAATAGGAGTTTGGTGTGGTATTATGCACATTGTAAACTTGATCTTTTAGTTTGACAAATTCTTAATTCTAAAAATGTGTAAAGTTTTTCCACATTTTTTTAATTACGTTTGGCTATACTGATAGCTGATACTACTTAAAAAAATATTTATGGTATGGATAATACATTTATATAGTAAAAAAAGTAATAAGTAATGCCAGTGAACTTCTCCTTTACATTTTACCAGAGTGCAATTGAGAAAGACATTGAAATCACCATGAGGTTTTGATATAATTATATATATATATATATATACACATATATATATATATGTGTATATATATGTATTCAAGATTGTTTTAAATTGCTGTCTCTTAATTTCAAATGCATTTCCAATATCCTGCATTTGCACTCTCTTCTCACGTTTGCTGGTTTTGATATCATATTTGTATGTGGATGATTCCCTATCTTTATTTTATGTTTGTCTTTATTGGTGAGCTTTCCTATTTGTAATTTGTTTCTAATTGTGGCCTTTTCTTTTCCACATAGAGAAGTTCCTTCAGCATTTGTTTCAAAGCTGACCTGGTGGTGCTAAATTCTCTTAACTTTTGCTTGTCTATAAAGCTTTTGATTTCTTCATCAAATCTGAATGAGAGCCCTGCTGGGTAGAGTATTCTTTGTTGTGGGTTTTTCCGCTTTCATCACTTTAAATGTATCGTGCCACTCCCTTCTGGCCTGCCAAGTTTCTGCTGAAAAAATCAGCTGATAACCATATGAGGATTCTCTTATATGTTGTTTGTTGCTTTTCTCTTGTTGCTTTTAATATTCTCTCTTTAATTTTTGTCAGTTTGATTAATATGTGTCTCAGTATGTTCTTCCTGGGATTAATCCTGTAATGGACTCTTTCCACTTCTTGGACTTGAGTGTTTCCTTTCCTGTGTTACAGAATCTAAACTATTATCCCTTCAAATATTTTTCCTCCCTTTCTCTCTCTCTTCTCCTTCTGGGACCCTTATAATGTGAATGTTGGTGCATTTAACATTGTCCCGGAGTTTGTCTTTATTTCTTTTCATTCTTTTTTCTCTATTCTGTTCCACAGCAGTGATTTCCACCAATTTGTATTCCAACTCACTTACTCATTCTTCTGCCTCATTTGTTCTCCTTTGATTCCTTCTAGTGTATTTTTTGTTTCAGTTATTGTATTGTTCATCTCCATTCTTTAAGGCTTCTAGTTCTTTATTAGCCTTTCTTGTATCCTCTCAGTCTGTATGCCACTCATTTTATGAGATCTTGGACCATTTTACTATCATTCCTATCAATTCTTTTTCAGGTAGTTTGCCTATCTCCACTTCACTTAGCTGTTTTTCTATAGTTATATCTTATTCCTTCGCCTGGGACATATTTTGCTGCTATCTCATTTTGTCTAACTTTCCATGTTTGTGGTTTGTTTATCTCAGGATTGTAGTTCTTCTTGGTTCTAGTATCTGCCTCCTGGGAGGTGAAGTTGGCCCAAGGTCTTAGGCAGGCTTTCTGGTGGGTGGAACTGGGGCCTGCCCACTGGTGGGTGGAGTTGAGACTTGTCACTCTGGTGGGCAGGGCCGTGTCAAGGAGTGTATTTATAGGCAGCTCTTGTCTCAGGACCAAGAAACAGAGAAGAAACAGAGTAGCCCTCATGGTCAACAAGAGTCCCGAATGCGGTACTTGGATGCAATCTCAAAAATGACAGAATGATCTCTGTTTGTTTCCAAGGCAAACCGTTATAATATCACAGTAATCCAAGTCTATGCCCCAACCAGTAATGCTGAAGAAGCTGAAGTTGAACAGTTCTATGAAGACCTACAAGACCTTATATAACTTAACACCCAAAATAGATGTCATTTACATTATAAGGGACTGGAATGCAAAAGTAGGAAGTTAAGAGCTACCTGGAGTAACAGGAAAATTTGGCCTTGGAGTACAAAATGAAGCAGGGCAAAGGCTAATAGAGTTTTGCCAAGAAACCGCCCTGGTCATAGCAAACACCCTGTTCCAACAACACAAGACAAGACTCACACATGGACATCACCAGATGGTCAACACTGAAATCAGATTGATTATATTCTTTGCAGCCAAAGGTGGAGAGGCTCTATACAGTCAGCAAAAACAAGACCTGGAGCTGACTGAGGCTCAGATCATGAACTCCTTATTGCCAAATTCAGACTTAAATTAAAGAAAGTAGGGAAAACCACTAGACCATTCAGGCATGACCTAAATCAAATCCCTTATGATTATACAGTGGAAGTGAGAAATAGATTTAAAGGAGTAAATCTGATAGACAGAGTGCCTGATGAACTGTGGACATAGGTCTGTGACATTGTACAGGAGACAGAGATCAAGACCATCCCCAAGAAAAAGAAATGCAAAAAAGCAAAATGGCTGTCTGAGGAGGCCTTACAAATAGCTGTGAATAGAAGAGTAGCCAAAGGCAAAGGAGAAAAAGAAAGATATACCCATTTGAATGCAGAGTTCCAAAGAAGAGCAAGGAGAGATAAGAAAGCCTTCCTCCGGATCAACAAAAAGAAAGAATAGAATGGGAGGACTAGAGATCTCTTCAAGAAAATTAGAGATACCAAGGGAACATTTCATGCAAAGATGAGTACAATAAAGGACAGAAATGGTATGGACCGAACAGAACCAGAAGATATTAAGAAGAGGTGGCAAGAATAACCAGAAGAACTATACAAAAAAGATCTTCATGACCCAGATAACCACAATGGTGTGATCACTCACCTAGAACCAGACATCCTGGAATGCAAAGTCAATTTGGGCCTTAGAAAGCATCACTATGAACAAAACTAGTAGAGGTGATGGAATTCCAGTTGAGCTAATTAAAATCCTAAAAGATGATGCCCTGAAAGTGCTGCATCCAATACGCCAGCAAATCTGGAAAACTCAGCAGTGGCCACAGGACTGGAAAAGGTCAGTTTTCATTCCAATCCCAAAGAAAGGCAATGCCAAAGAATGTTCAAACTACTGCACTATTGCAATCATCTCACATGCTAGCAAAGTAATGCTCAAAATCCTCCAAGTCAGACTTCAACAGTATGTGAACTGTGAACTTCCAAGAGGTTCAACCTAGATTTAGAAAGTAAGGCAGAGGAACCAGAGATCAAATTGCCAACCTCCACTAGATCATCGAGAAAGTAAAGAGTTCCGAAAAACATCTATTGCTGCTTTATCGACTATGCCAAAGCCTTTGACTGCGTGGATCACAACAAACTGTGGAAAATTCTTAAAGAGATGGGAACACCAGACCACCTGACCTGCCTCCTGAGAAATCTGTATACAGGTCAAGAAGCAACAGTTAGAACTGGACGTGGAACAACAGACTGGTTCCAAATCAGGAAAGGAGTACATCGTATAGTGTCACCCTGTATATTGTATGTTGTTACCCTGCTTATTGAACTTCTATGCAGAATACATCATGCAAAATGCCAAGCTGGATGAAGCACAAGCTGGAATCAGGATTACCAGAAATATCAATAACCTCAGATATGCAGATGACACCACCCTTATGGCAGAAAGCGAAGAACTAAAGAGCCTCTTGATGAAAGTGAAAGAGGAGAGTGAAAAAGTTGGCTTAAACTTTTCACAACATTCAGAAAACGAAGAGCATGGCATCCGGTCCCATCACTTCATGGGAAATAGATGGGGAAACAGTGGAAACGGTGGCAGACTTTATTTTGGGGGGCTCCAAAATCACTGCAGATGGTGACTGCAGTCATGAAATTAAAAGACCCTTGCTCCTTGGAAGAAAAGCTATGACCAACCTAGACAGCATAATAAAAAGCAGAGACATTACTTTGCCAACAAAGGTCCGTCTAGTCAAACTATGGTTTTTCCAGTAGTCATGTATGGATGTGAGAGTTGGACTATAAAGAAAGCTGAGCGCCAAAGAATTGATGCTTTTGAACTGTGGTGTTGGAGAAGACTCTTGAGAGTCCCTTGGACTGCAAGGAGATCAAACCAGTCAATTGTAGAGGAAATCAGTCCTGAATATTCATTGGAAAGACTGATTCTAAAGCTAAAGCTCCAATACTTTGGCCACATGATGCGAAGAACTGACTCATTGGAAAGACCCTGATGCTGGGCAACATTGAAAACAGGAGAGTAGGGGATGACAGAGGATGAGATGGTTGGATGGCATCACCAACTTGATGGACATGAGTTTGAGTAAGCTCCGGGAGTTGGTGATGAACAGGGAAGCCTGGCATGCTGCAGTCCATGGGGTCGCAAAGAGTTGGACAAAACTGAGGGACTGAACTAAACTGAACTGAACTGGCTCAGGACAACTTTATGCAGCCTGTCTGCTGATGGGTATGGCTGTTTCTGTAGCTTCCACCCAACCCTACCCACCTCCCCACCCCCCGCAACCCCGCCATTAGTTGTTTGTCCTGAGACATCCCAGGACTGGAGCCTGCAGGCTTTTTGGTGGGTTCGGGTCTCAGTGTCAAAATGTTGACCTCCAAGAGAGTTCACGCAGATGATGATTGTTCACTGGGGCATCCGCCACTAGTGTCCTTGCCTCCACAGTGAGCCACAGCTGATCCCTGCCTCTACCGGAGCCCCTTAAAAATCCACCAGTAGGTCTGGCCTAGGCTTCTATGGAGTCACTGGTTTTTCCTGGGTCCAGTACATATGAAACCTGTGTGCACCCTCTGAGAGTGGTTTCTGTGTTTTCCCAAGTCCTGGGGAGCTCCTGTACGGCAGCCCTGCTGGCATTCAAAGCCAAATGCTGTGGAGGCTCCTCCTCTTGATGGCAGACCTCCAGACTCAGGAGCCTGATGTGGGGCTCAGAACTCTCACTCCTATGGGAGGACCTCCGTAATATAATTATTTTCCAGTTTGTGGGTCACCCACTTGGCCGGTATGGAATTTGATTATATTGTCAAAGCTCCTCTTTCTCCATCTTTGGGTATAGAATATTATTTTTGGTAAGTTTGAATCTTTTTGTTGATGATCGGTCAGCAATTAGTTGTGGTTTTGGTGTTTTCATGAGAAGAGGTGAACTCAAGTCCTTCTGCTGCACAATCTTGTGTCTAGCGCAGAGGACACTGAAATGAAAGTGTGTATGTGCATGTATGCTACAGGCTTACCCATGAGATATTCTTGAGAAAAAGGAAGTATTTGTGGTGGTGGTGGTGGCAGTAGGGTGTCTTCTTGAGATCAAGTTTCACAATAATTACCAGCCATTATATTAAATCTTGGCAGAGAAGTAGAGATTATTTGGGTGGAGGGAGAATTTTTTTCCTCAAAAGTAAAGGAATATATTTAATGACCCCCCCAAAATCAAGTTTTTGTCTTAGACATTCATTTTATATATCATAAAAGTTAAAAAGGCAGTCTTAAAATCATAAAATATTAGCAAAAAGTGTAGCAGTAGTAAAAAATAACACCTGTACAATTTCAGATTAACTCTGTGCTTAATGGTCAGACTCTTGGTTACACAGAGAAAATCTGATGAAAATTTAAGTGTTAAATGTGGTAAGAATCAATTTCTTGTGATATGATATCTTGAATTTGATAAAGAACCAATAGAGTTACCTTTTTTGGCCCTCTTAATGTAAAGTAATAATACAAATTTATTTAATAATGCTCTCAATGATAGCATAATCAAATTATTTTGCATGTTAGAATGTTTGAATTACAAATATTTTTTTCACTTTTCATTCTGTAACTCATAAAATCATGCATTTCTGAAATTTAGATTTAGTCTAAGTTCTTTCCAAAAGCCTATTCTCATCATTTCAGCCTTTAAAAAAAGACCTCATTATATCCTCTAAGAATACTTAGTAGTCCTGTCATTAGATAAAATCATTATTTGCAGACCCGATATCTTTTATTAAGTTCTTGCCCATTTCCATTCCCCTAAACGGGTACCACTTCAAACTTAATATATGTAAAAACAGATATTATCTTTTACTATGCTAGTTCTTCCTCCTCCTGTCGTCTCTATTTTCCTTTTTTTGGTCAGTCACTCAACAAACATTTATTGAGTCAGGTACTGCTAGAAATAAGGAGTGCAAAGATAAGGTAATAAAGCATGGTCTCTCTGACATATGAGAAGCTTATGTCCTAGTGAAGCAAGATAGACAAACCAATGAATATAATAAAGTGGAATAAATGGTGTAATAAAGGTATGTGCATGGTACTGTGAGAGCATGAAAGTGGCACGTCTAAATTATACTAGCATTGTGAATTTGAGGAAGTAAGGCAAGTTCAATATAGTAGAGTGTAGCAAGTGAGGGGCACAGTGGTATAAAAGGAGGCTGGAGAGTTCAAGAGGGATCAGATCATAGAGGGCTAATTTGGCTTTTATAACAAATGCATTGCAAAGGCACTGCAAGGTTTCAATCTGGAGTTCATATAGTCTGACCTGTGTATTAGAAAGATCACAACTTCCTAGTGGTCCAGTGGTTAAAATCCACCTGGCAATGCAGGGGACATGGATTCAAACCCTCGTCTGGGAAGAGACCACATGCTGTGGGGCAACTAAGTCTATGCATCACAACTAGTGAGTCTGCATGCTGTAGAACCCATCCTCTGCAACAAGAGATGCCACCATAATGATAAGCCCATGCATCACAACTAAAGAGTAGTCCCCTCTTGCCACCACTGGAGAAGGCCCCTGCACAGCAGTGAAGACCCAGCACAATAACAATAACAACAAAAAAAGAAAGATTACTGAATGTTGAGTGGGAAAGTATTGGAAAGGACAGTGGCAGGTGGAAGGAAAAGAAAAGTTAATGATAATTAGCAGGTTATCACAGTAATTCAGGGGAAGGAGTTTAGTGGCCTGGACTCCACAGTGATCTATTTTAAACCAAACAAGTGAATAAAAAGCCTTAAATAAATTTTGGTTGAAAAACATAGATACTTCACAGATACTGTGTTTTTCACAAATTGAAGTTTTGTGACGATTCTGCGTGGAGCTTGTGTATTGGTGCCATTTTTTCCAGAACATTTGCTTCCTTTGTGTCTCCGTATCTCATTTTGGTAATTCTCACAGTATTTTAATTTTTAAAATTGTTATTATATGTGTTTTGGTGATCTGTGATCTTTGATGCTACTGTTAAAATTGTTCTGGGACACCATGATGATCCCCCTATGAGACACTGAACTTAATTGATAAAGGTTCTGTGTCATCTGATTGCTCCACCAGTTGGCTGCTCACCTGTCTCTCTCCCTCTCCTCAGATCTCCCTGTTTCCTGAGAGACAACATTATTGAAATAGGGTAGTGAAATAACCCTACAATGGCCTCTAATAAGTGTTCAAGTGAAAGGAAGAGTTGTAAGGAACTCTTAGAATGAAAGGAAGAGTTCTAAGTGTTCAAGTAAAAGGAAGAGTTCGAGTGAAAGGAAGGAACTTCTAAGTGAAAGGAAGAGTCCTAAGTGTTCAAGTGAAAGGAAGAGTTGCATATCTCTCACTTTAAATCAAAAGCTAGAAATGATTAAGCCTAATGAAGAGCACATGTTGAAGCCAAAATAGGATGCTAACTTGGCCTCTTGCACCAAACAGGTAAACAAGTTATGAATGCAGAGGAAAAGTTCTTGAGGGAAACTAAAATTGGTACTTCAGTGAACACATGAATGATTAGAAAGTGAAACAGCCTTATTGTTGATATGGTGAAAGTTTTAGTGGTTTGGATAGAAGATCAAGCCAGCCACAACATTCCCTTAAGCCAAAACCTAATTCAGAGCAAATCTCTAATTCTCTCCAATTCTACAAAGGCTGAGAAGGATTAGGAAGCTACAAAAGAAAACTTTGAAGTTAACAGAGTTTGGTTTAAGGAAAGAAGCCATCTCCATATCATAAAAGTGCAAGGTGAAATAGAAAATGCTAATATAACTGCAGCAAGTTATCCAGAAGATCTAGCTAAGGTAATTAATGAATGTGACTATTCTAAACAATAGATTTTCAATGTAGAAGAAACGGCCTTATATTGGAAGAAAATTCCACCTAGGACTTTAATAGCTAGAGAAGTCAATGTCTGGCTTCAAAGCTTCAGAAGACTCTCTTATTAGGGGCCAGTGCAGCTGGTGACTTCAAGTTGAAGCCAGTGTTCATTTTCCATACCAAAAATCCTACACAGCTTGAGAATTATGCTCAACCTACTCTGCGGGAAGGACTAGAGATCTCTTCAAGAAAATTAAGATACCAAGAAAACATTTCATGCAAAGATGGGCACAATACAGGGCAGAAACGGTATGGACCTAACAGAAGCAAAAGATATTAGAAGAGGTGGCAAGAATACAGAGAAGAACTATACAAAAAAGATCTTAATGACCCAGATAACCACGATGGTGTGATCACTCACCTAGAGCCAGACATCCTGGAATGCGAAGGCAAGTGGGCCTAAAAAAAAGATAGAAAAAGCAACAGAATTCCAGAAAAACATCTACTTCTGCTTCATTGAATATGCTAAAATCTTTGGCTATGTGGATCACAACAAACTGGAAAATTCTTCAAGACATGGAAATACCAGACTACCTGACCTCCCTCCTGAGAAATCTGTATGCAGGTCAAGAAGCAATAGTTAGAACTGGACTTCAAATAACGAACTGGTTCCAAATTGGGAAAGGAGTACATCAAGGCTGTATTTTGTCACCTTGCTTATTTAACTTTTATGCAGAGTACATCATGCGAAATGCCAGGCTGCATGAAGCACAAGCTGGAATCAAGATTGCCAGAGAAATATCAATAACCTCAGATATGCAGATGACACCACCCTTATTGCAGAAAGCAAAGAAAAACTAAAGAGCCTTTTGTTGAAAGTGAAAGAGGAGAGTGAAAAAGTTGGCTTAAAAGTCAACATTCAGAAAACTAAGATCATGGCATCCTGTCCTACCTCTTCATGGCAGATAGATGGGGAAATAATGGAAACAGTGACAGACTTTATTTGGGGGGCTCCAAAATCAATGCAGATGGTGACTACAGCCATGAAATTAAAAGACGCTTGCTCCTTGGAAGAAAACTATGACCAACCTACACAGCATAATAAAAAGCAGAGACATTACTTGGGCGACAAAGGTCTGCTTAGTTAAAGCTATGGTTTTTCCAGTAGTCATGTATGGTTGTGAGAGTTGGACCATAAAGAAAGCTGAGTGCCGAAGAATTGATGCTTTTGAACTGTGGTGTTGGAGAATACTCTTGAGAGTCCCTTGGACTGCAAGGAGATCCAACCAGTCCATCCTAAAGGAAATAAGTCCTGAATATTCATTGGAAAGACTGATGCTGAAGCTGAAGCTCCAATACTTTGGCCACCTCATGAGAGGTGGAAAAGATGGAAAAGATGCTGGGAAAGATTGAAGGCGGTAGGAGAAGGGCACGATAGAGGATGAGATGGTTGGATGGAATCACCAACTCGATGGACATGAGTTTGTGCAAGCTCTGGGAGTTGGTGATGGATAGGGAAACCTGACGTGCTTCAGTCCATGGGGTCACAGAGTCGGACAGCACTGAACGACTGTACCTAACTGACTCTGCCTGTACTCTAGAAATGGAACAGCAAGTCCTGGGTTTGTTGTTGCACATCTGTTTACAACATGGTTTACTGAACATTTTAAGCTAACTGTTGCTACCTACTGCTCAGGAAAAAAAAAAAAAAGAAATTCAAAGTATTGCTTCTCAGCCAATGCACCTGGCCACCTAAGAGCTGTGATGGAGACATACAATGGTGTTAATATTGTTTTCCTGCCTGCTGATACAACATCCAGGTTGATGTGGAGTAAATTCAATGTTCAAGTCTTGCTGTTTAAGAAATAAATTTCATAAGGCTCTAGCTGCCAAAGATAGTGATTCCTCTGATGGATCTGAGCAAAACAAACTGAAAACCTTCTGGAATGGATTCACCAGTCTAGATGTCATTAAGAATATTTGATTTCATGGGAAGAGGTCAAAATATCAACATTGAAAAGAGTTTGGAAAAAGTTGAGTCCAACCCTCATGGATGACTCTGAGGGGTTCAAGACTTCAGTACAGGAAGTAACTGCAGTAAATACAGTGGAAATGCAAGAAAGCTTGGATTATAAGCAAAGCACAGAAAGATATGACTAAATTACTGCAGTTTCATGATGAAACTATAATGGTTGAGGAATTGCTTCTGTGAATGAGCAAAGAGAGTGACATTTTTGAGGTGGAATCTAGTCCTGGTGAAGATGCTAGCAGACTGTTGAAATTATAACAAAGGATTTAGAATGTCACACAAATTTAATTGATAAAGCAGGAGCAAGATTTGAGAGGATTAGCTCCAATTTTGAAAGTTCTACTGTGGATAAAATGGTGTCAAACAGATAAAATGGAGAAATTGTGAAAGGAGGAGTCAGGCAGTAGAGCAAACTTCATTGTTATTTTATTTTAGGAAATTGCCATATCCATTCCAGCCTTCAGCAACTACCACCCTAATCAATCAGCAGCTATCATCATCAAGGCAAGACCCTCTACCAGCAAGAAGATTATTAATTGCTAAAGGGTCAGATAATGAGCATTTTTTAGCAATATTTTTTACTTCACAATTTACAGATTTTTATTATACTTAAAAATGTATCAAATTTTAAATTATGATTGTAAATGGATGCTATGAGGAAGATGTATGCTTACCTCATTTGTTATTATGAAGCTCCTTAGCCCATTTAATTATTTTTTGTGTTGTTATGTCTTATACTCTAGCCCGTTTCCTAAACCAGGAAGGACCAAATTGCAGAACAAAGTTTATTTCCTGCTCACAGCCCAAGAATCAGATTTCTTTTGGCGAGTGGCACATGGTACACTGTGAGATTGGGCCCCAAATGGATCTGTAGGTTGTCTCTGATATTAGATTAAATCCATGAGAGTGGTAATACAGAGAGATTTCAGATAAAGACAGGAGTCTTTTGTAGAGAGAGCTATATGAACAAGTTATTGGGTTTAGAGAAACGTTTATGTTTCATTTTGATTTCAAAACTGGTACTCAAAAGTCCACAGATCTCATTTATGAACTGGATGTAATAATTTAAGAGGCCTTGAAAATCAAAACAGATGTTTTTTTCTGTAGAGATCTCCAGTCTGAAACCCAGTTTTGGAAGTAATGAGCAGCTTTATATGTGAGTTGTTATTATAAGCAGCTGAGCTCAGCTCTTCTGGGCCTTCCTTACAGAGTCTGTGAGGCATAGAAACAGAAATACCCTCGCTGCTAAGAGATCTGGATTGTATCTGTAGCATGATTTCTATAAGAAACCATGCCAGTAAACTTTAGTTCCTAGGGCTCAGGCTTACCACAGGGTTAGCATGTGTCAGCTTGTAATTTTATTTGATTTCCTGCTCCATGGTTTCCCTTGTTGTTGCCATCACTGATAAATAAGTGTATGTTGTATAATTCTTAAAGTGATTTATAAATATGTGCTATTCCTAGGTCAAAAAAAGCCTGGAACTCTTAGGCTAAAACACCTACTAAAGAGTTATGCACAGTGTATTCTTTGGGATATATTCTCTAATCCTTTTGAGATCCTTGATTCTAAAGTTTTGTGCTCTACCCGTATATGGTAGGGCTTCCCTGGTATCTCAAATGGTAAAGAATCCACCTGCAGTGTGGGAGACCTGGGTTAGATCCCTGGGTTGGGAAGATTCCCCTGGCATGGCAACCCACTCCAGTATACTTGCTTGGAGAATCCCCATGGATAGAGGAGCCTGGTGGGCTGCAGTCCATGGGGTCACAAAGAGTTGGACATGACTGAGCTACTAAGCACAGCACAGCAGGTATATGGTAAATTGGATAGGTGGTGAATAGTTTAGGTTAGATATTTCTAGAAATAAATTGACTTATCTATTAGGTTTTAAACTGGATTCTCCAACTTAAATTTGATACCTCCCCATTGTATATAAAGCCATTCTCTAAGACCAGAAGTGCATGTGGTACAAAGGTCTTTTGTCTTAAAAGTGCCCCAATTTAAATGATTAGAGAGTATTAGAAATAAAGTATGTTGTCAGCCAAACAATTGTTTGTTTGACATTGTCTGCATGGTAGGGAGAGTGGTATTAAATATTACTGGGTTCACTTTATTTTAGTCAAACTGTAAATGTAAAGCATGATAAAAGTAAGTTCATTTGGGATCAAAATAAACTACCAAGTCAGAAGAGAGTTCTCAGCTTGTTTGTATGCCGGAAACATATATTTAATGGTATTGTGATTTCTTTTGGAAAACTAGTTCATTGGTTGGAAAAGAGGTTGAAATGAGACTAAGCCCACAGGATGCTACTTTTAAGAGCTAGAGACAATATTTTCTCTCCAAACAAGAAAAAAATTCTAGTCTTTTGATATGACTCGTAGGAATAACTATTTTTAAGAACACACAAGCTTTGGTTTTCTTCCAGTTTATAGCATTTGGAGAAATGTTGATTTGTCAGTCATGTAGATGTGCTTCAGGATGACAAGGAAGAAATTTGGTAACATTGAAGAATGCTGTAGGTTTATGGCTGGCTGCTTAAAAATACTTTGACAGAGAGTTAATGTAGAAACTGCCTTCAGATTATTTGGTATTATTTGGTATTTTTGTTTCTCCATTTTGTTAAAGTTTAAAATCCTGGGAGTGTAATAGATAGACATCAGCTTTGTTTGTTAAGGTTTACCAAAAAAGGAAGATCAGGTTTTGTTTCTATTCATCTGCAAACCTTACCTGTTAAGGACAGATTGTAAATGTTAGATTTTTCAGGCTACATATGGTTTCTGTTGTGTATTCTCTTTTGTTTTTTTATAACCCTTTAAAAATGTAGAAGTCATTCTTAGCTCTTAGGCTATAAAAACAGGCCTCAGGCCAGATTTGGCCTGTGGGCCATAATTTGCTAACCCCCTAGACTAGAGATCAAAGTGCAGACCGCAGTCTTAGAGCATGTGAATTCTGTGTGTGATGCCTAGGTTTGTTTCTTTTTAAATTGTTTTTGTTTTCATGTTTGTTTTGGTCATTTAAGAAAGACTGAACTGTAGCCAAATCTTACCCTGAGGAAACTCTTCCCAGTAATGAAGAAAAAAAGATTTGTGCACATAGAAGTATAATAATGTAAAATTTAGGAAATAATACAGCCATAGAAAATTTAAGATAGCAAGTAAAAACACAAAAATATGTTCAATATTGCTAGTCAGTCGTGAGATATGAATTAAAACCAGAATGAGATGCTACTACATACCTATTAGCATGGCCAAAATAAGAAATATTGATAATATCAAATACTGGCAAGGATGTGGAGAGATTGGGTTCCCTCCTGCATTGCTGTTGGGTGTGTAAAATAATATAGCCACTCCTGAATTCAGTCTGGCATTTTGTTAAGAAAAAAAAACCTAAGTGTGAAACTACCATATGATCCATATGACATTCCTGGGCATTTACCTTGGAGAAATGCAGCTTAGTGTTTCACATAAAAACCTGTACACAAGTATTCATAGCTTTATTTGCAATAGCCCAAAACTGGAAATGACTAAAATATACTTCTACCAGTAAATTGTCACATTGTGTGATATGTCCATACAATGGAGTACTGTTCAATAATGAAAAAGAACGATCTATTAATACAACTTTGCTAGAACCTAAAGGCATTATGCTGAGTGAAAATAGCCAGACTAAAATTGAATTTCAAGAAATGAAAGCTGCATTATCTTAGATGAGAAATACAGTTGGTGGAATTAGACACAGAATAATATTTCTTGGGCAAAACTGATTACTTGTGTACTTGCTCAGAGCCTAGTCTACTGTTGACTTTGTCATTATCCATGATAATTGAGAGAAAATACAATAATGGGCAGCATTAAAACTAGCTCAAAAATACTTTCTTGTAGAAATTTGTTAAGATGCCCTGGGTTGCACTTTTGTCAAGGGAAGACTGTATGTAAACAGTTTAAGAATGTTGACAACATAGAAATATTCGGTTATGTGCTTGTGTTTGGTATTAGAGCTTTTGTTTGTGAAATACATAAAATAATAAGATTTCAAAGTAATTATTTTCATGCTTTTTCTTAAGTGTATAATTTATTTTCCTAGCCAGCTGGTAAGCTTTTTGAGGATATTAGCATGTCTCTTTACATTGTTTAAACCTCCCTAAGATACTTAGCATGGTGCTTCCCACTTTGGGTGGTCATTAGTGTTTATAATGTAAAAGAGGGAATCCTCCAACTGTGATGCACTGAAATTTGATTGGTTCCTAATAAGACAGCACCAGAATTATCCCTCTGAACCCAGTGTAAGTAAACAAAGTCAGTTACAGGGTTTGGAGTGGGGAGTGGTAGGGTGGGTGGCAGGAAGAAACTCACCTTAGCCAAGACACTTAAGCCTGTTTTTAAACCAGAGACAGAAATTTTGCCAGTTACTCCTTACAGCCCTATCTTTGTCCATGGCTAGTGCTGATTAGATCAGATTCATTTTGGGTTAAATAATGTGTAACACTTCTCAATTAGGTATTTGGAAATCAATCAGTCATATAAATGTTCAACTTGGATATTTATCTACTTGGGTAAATTTGAACATGGCAGATTTTGAGAGCAAATGCATAAGTTTAAAAACTTCCTGAGAATAAACTTTTCTCCCAGTTAATGGAAGCCAAGCCACATGGGGATAGAGTAGTCATTTCCCATTTCTTGGTCAAAAATATTGCCTAATTTTCATTGGCGAAGGGAATTAAAAAAGGAACAAGGTTTCTGCAATCCCAAGTTCTAATCCATGTTACAAGATTTTTGTAGGAAGGGATTTATAAACTTTACAAATTAGAATTGGAGTCTCCACAGATTCAACCCAAAATTCAAAGCTTTTAGTAAATTACTTATTGGCAAGATAAAGCTATTTTCCAGCAAGCTAAATGGAACTTTATAAACTGACTTGCTTGTGAGTATTCTTCATAAGCTAAAATCACTTGTGTGTTCAGTTTGTTAGTAGTAATAGCACTGTGCATGGTCTCTGTTGCTGCAGAAGGAAATAGGTAGATTTGGCTTCTCTTTCCATAAGCAAGCAACTCATGATTGGGGAGGTAAAAGGTCTTACTTTTTAAAAGATTTTACCTCTCCAATCATGAGTTTCTTGCTTATGGAAAGGAGGAGAAGGGGATGACAGACAATGAGATGGTTGGATGGCATCACTGACTCAATGGACATGAGTTTGAGTAAACTCTGGGAGATGGTAATGGACAGAGAGGCCTGGCGTACTGCAGTCCATGGGGTCACAAACTGTCAGACATGACTGAACAACTGAACAAAAGATTTTAGGTATTTGGGAAACCCTTACTATTTTTGACACTTTACTATTGTTGCTAAAAGGTGTAAAAAAATAATAGTTCTAATTATTCCTGGTTGTTTTAACAACTGGTATTCAGAATTACCAAAGAATTAATGCTTTTGTATTGTGGTGTTGGAGAAGATTCTTGAAAGTCCCTTGGAGTGCAAGGAGATCAAATCAGTCAATCCTAAAGGAAATCAGTCCTGAATATTCATTGGAAGGACTGATGTTGAAGCTGAAGCTCCAATACTTTGGCTACCTGATGTGAAGAATTGACTCACTGGAAAAAAACCCTGATTCTGGGCAAGATTGAAGGCAGGAGGAGAAGGGGACGACAGAGGCTGAGATAGTTGGACTCTGGACAGGAGTTTGAGCAAGCTGACTCAAGGACATGAGTCAAGGACATGAGTTTGAGCAAGCTCCAGGAGATGGTGATGGATAGGGAAGCCTGGCGTGCTGCAGTCCATGGGGTTATAAAGAGTCGGACGTGACTGAGCAACTGAACTGAACTGATTCAGAATTACCAGTTCTTTCCTTTATGTTTGTTTTAATTACTAGAAAAAGAAATTCTATACTATAGAAAAACTGTTGGTTATAGATACCTTGAAATCATGATCTATTAAATGCAGTACAGGCACAAAAAGATGAAGAGATTAAAATTGACAAAATTGTGAATCCCTTAGTAATGAAGATTAGAGGAAAAAGAGAAGCCTCTAACACAAAGATTCACCAGTTGAATGAGAAAGATTTTAAGCAGTTTCATGAGAAATTTGGATATGATGATACTGGAAATACAGAAAAAGAAGTGGAAGGAAAAGTCTCCAGAGGAAGTCGTTGAATACTCAACTGTCTTTTGCGAAAGATGCGATGAAGAAATAGACAAGATTATGGCTCAGATCAAAGGGGAGAAGCAAGAATTCAGAGAGTTTGTATCAAAGAAAGATACAAAGTCTTGGACACAAAGTCTGAATGGTACAAAGTACCTTTTCAGCAGGTGGGAACATCATATATACTAAGGAAGGAGAAAACTGTAGTAGAGAAGAGTTTCCTGATTTGTGTGCTTGGATTCAACAAAGAAAATATATATGATGAATTGAGACAGTGTATTCACAATATTCCTCAGTTCAGATTTGACTGGTTTCTTAAGTCCAGAATTGCAGTGGAGTTCCAGAGGTGTAACACCTTAACTACCTTGATTGAAAGAAAAAAGAGAACTAGAAGACTAGAGATGGCAACAAAAACAAAAACAAAAACAGGTGAGCACAATGATTGCCATAGCCTATTAGCTTGAGAGTTTCCAGGCTGTAGGGCAGGGAGAGGAGTAACACAGGCAGAGCCCAACAGATTCACCACATGGAAGAGATAAGGGCTGCTGGAGTTAACAAGAGAAAGTTCCAGAGTGAGCCGAGTTATACAGGGTGCCCATGACTATTTAGCAAAGTATGGATCAGCATGTGTGTAAGGAAACCACCTGAAACATGCTACAATGTGAACAAACCTCAAAATAATTATGCTGAAAGAACCTAGATATTTTTTAAAAGACTACATAGGGTGCATATTGTATGATTCTATTTATTAAAATCTTAGAAAATGCAACTAATTCACAGTGACACAAAGTAGATTAGTAATTGTTGAGAGATTGAAAGAGGTGCAGATAGGACAGGCATGGCAGGGCAGGAGGGGAATATTACAAAGGGACACAAGGAAACTTTTGGGAGTGATGGATATGTTCATTATCTTTTTTTTTTTTTTTTAATCGAAGGATAATTGCTTTACAGAATTTTGTTTTCTGTCAAACCTCTTGAGGATGGTTTTTCAGACTTTTCCATATGTAAAAGCTTATTCCATTACATACTTTAAATACATGTATTATTTAGTCAGTTATACTTAAATAAAGCTCTTTTTAAAACCTGCATACAAAAAATGAATAAATAAAAAACAGTAGTTTCCCTTTCCATGTTGTTTTGAGGAAAAGAAAGGAGAGAACAAGCCCAGGTAACTAACCTCTTTGCAACTCTTCTAATTCAGGCTATCTTTACAAAGATTTTTGCTGTTTGAAATGTTTTTTAGTTTTAGAGATATATTGTTAGGATATATGTAGTAGTATTGCTCTTGTCAATCAGGATATAACTTTATGCAATTTTGTGTTTCAGGATTCCTGAATCAAACAAGTGAACATGAAAAATGGATTAAGGCTGATGCCCCAAAAGGCACTGTACGTTTTAGAAGCCAAAGCTGGTTTCAGTCCCTGAAGCTGCAGGACTGAATGACTTGAATTATATTTCTAATTTTTAACAGTGACTAGTAGATCTATGACTACAAAAAAGCAAATAACAGTGTTCATACACATGTTGAAAACATCAAATTGGAATGTCTTGGAGAAATCTTTTCACAATTTGTACTTTGCTGTTAGTTTTCTTTTGTAACAAATTACCACAAACTTACTGACTTTAAAAAATACCTGTTTGTCCTGGGATCTCCTGGTTGCTGACGTTACCCAGCACTAGCCCGAAGGCCTCTACAGTCAACCACCTCATTACCTGGTTCCATCAACCAGTGGCCAGCAGCCTCTGCACAAGGAAGCACCTGGCAACCAAACAGATCAGGGGCCAACCAAGCCTGCCAGACCACCTACACAGTCAGTCTGCCAAAACAGAAAGACCCATGCCCTCATAGGGGGAACTCCTAGGGCATATAGCTTTTGATGAGAGCAGAGTGCACTGCTGGAACACAGAAGATCACTTCTTCATGATTGGAAAACATAACCAACCTGTCAGATACATAAAAAACAAAAATAGCTAGTTAGGCAAAATGAGGCAACAGAGGACCATGTTCCAAACAAAGGATTGAGATAAAAACCCTAGAAGAAGAACTAAGTGGAGTGGGCGATATGAAGTCTAACCAAGAAAGAGTTTAGGGATATCATCATAAAAATGACCAAAGAACTTAGGAAAAGAATGGCTGCACAGACTGATAAGTTAAAAGTTTTTAACAAAGAAAAAATAAAAAGAACAACCAAACATAGATGAAGAATACAATAACTGAAATGAAAAATACACTAAAATCAATCAGTAGTAGACTAAATCATACAGCGGAATGGATCTGAAGCTGGAAAACAGAGTAGTGGAAATCAGTGATGCTGAAGAGAAAAACAATGAATAGAAATGAGGACGGTTTAAGAGACTTCTGAGACAACATCAAGCTCATTTTTATTTGCATTTTAGGATCCCCACAGAATAGAGAGAAAGAGGCTGAGAACATAATTGAAGACATAATAGCTGAAAACTTTCCTAACTTGGAAAAAACAGACAAAACCCAAAATTAGTCAAAGGAAAGAAATCATAAAAATCAGAGCAGAAATAAATGAAATAGACTCTTAAAAGATACACTAGAAAAGATCCGTGAAGCTAAGAGCTTGTTCTTTGAAAAGATAATCTGAATTGATAAACCATTAGC
Organism: Okapia johnstoni; assembly: GCA_024291935.2. Lineage (NCBI taxonomy): Eukaryota > Metazoa > Chordata > Mammalia > Artiodactyla > Giraffidae > Okapia > Okapia johnstoni. The sequence goes on along the minus strand of CM044312.1, from coordinate 69,332,545 downwards.
CAGATTCATCAAGAAAAGAAAGATCCAAGTCAATAAAGTCAGAAATGAAAAAGGAGAAGTTACAACTGATGCTACTGAAATACAAAGGACCATAAGAGACTACTGCAAACAACTATATGTCGAAAAAGGGGACAGCATTGAAGAAATAGGCAAATCCTAAAAATGTATGCTAAAAGGAATCAACAGTAGACTCCCAAGACTGACTCAGGAAGAAGTAGAAAATATGAACAGATCAATTATAAGTAATGAAATTGAATTAGTGACAAAAAATTCCCAACAAACAAAAAGTCCATGACCAGATGGCTTCACAGATGAATCCTACCAAACATTTAGAGACTAGTTAGCACTTATGCTTCTTAAACTATTCCAAAAAATTGCAGAGGAAAGAACAGTGCTGAACTCATTCTACATGGCCAGAATCACCATAAGATCAAAACTAACAAAGATAATTATACACTTATACAAACTATAGGCCATTATAACTGATGAATATTGATGTGAAAATACTCAACAAAATATTGTCAAATCAAATCTAACAATACATCAAAAGGATCATACATGGTGATCAAGTGGGATTTATCTCAGGGATGCAAGAATTTCTCAGTATACACAAATCAATCAATGTGATACACCACATTAACAAAATGAATAATAAAAACCACATGATCATCTCTATAGATGGAGGAAAGGTTTTGACAAAGTTCAGCATTCATTTATGTTTAAAAACTCTCCAGAAAATGGGCCTAGAGGGAACATACCTCAGCATAATAAAGGCCATATATGACAAACCAGTACAAACATCATACTTAGTGGTTAAAAGCTGAAAGCATTTACTCTTAAGATCAGGAACAAGACAAGGATGCCCACTTTTGCCAGTTTTATTCAGCATAGTTTTGGAATTTCTTGCCACAGCAGTCAGACAAAAAAAAAAAAAAAAGAATAAATGGAATCCAGATTGGAAAGGAAGAAGTAAAATGGTCGCTGTTCACAGATGATGTACGGTACACAGAAAATCCTAAAGATGACACTGACAAAACTACTAGAGCTTATCACTAAATTTGTAAAGTTGCAGGATACAGAATTAATACAGAGAAATCTGTTGTTTATTTGCACACTAACAACTGTCAAATTAAGAAAACAATCCCATTTACCATCTCATCAAATATAATGAAATACTTAAGAATAAACTTACCTAAAGAGGTTAAAGGTTTGTATTTGGAAAACTATAAGACACTGATGAAAGAAATGGAAGGTAATTCAAACAGGTGGAAAGATGTGCCATGTTCATTGATTGGAAAACTTAATTTTATAAAATGACCATACTAACCAGGGCAGGCTACAGATTCAATGAAATCTCTATCAAAATACCGAGGACATTTTTTTCACACAATTAAAATAAATCTTTCTAAAATTTGTATGGAAACACAGAAGACCCTGAATAACTAAATGATCTTCAGAAAGAAGAAGGAAGCTGGAAGAATCACATGCTCTGACTGCACAGTGTACTGAAAAGCTACAAAGTAATCAAAACAGCATGGAATTGGCACAAAAACAAGGGTGTAGATCAGTGGAACAGAACAGAGAGCCAAGAAATAAACCCACGCACTTATGGTCAATTAATCTGTGACAAAGTAGACAAGAATATATAATGGAAAAAAAAAAAAACAGTCTTTTCAATAAGTGGTGTTAGGAAAACTGGTCAGGTACATGTAAAAGAATAAAATCAGAATATTCTCTAACACCATATGCAAACACAAATTAAGGATGGATTAAAGAATTAAATGTAATACCAGAAACAAAACTTCAAGAAGACAGCATAGGTGGAACACTCTTTGACATAAATTGTAGCAATATTTTGGGTAAGCTCTCCTAAAGCAAAGAAAGTGAAAACAAAAATAAACAAATGGGACCTAATTAAATTTAAAAGCTTTTGCACAGCATAGGAAATCATCAACAAAATAAAAAGCCAACCTACTGAATGGGAGAAAATATTTGCAAATGATACAGCCAATAGAGGCTTATATCCAAAATATATGGACAGCTCTTACAACTCAATATAAAAAAAAAAAAAAAAACTGATTAAAAAATGGGCAGAAGATCCAAATAGACATTTTTTTTCCCAAACAAGTCATACCAATGGCCATCATCACTTGAAAAGATGCTCAACATCATGATAATCAGAGAAATTCAAATTAAAAGCATAATGAGATATCACCTTACATTTGTCAAAATAGCTATCATCATAAAATACCACAAATAAAAAAAAATATTGGCAAGGATGTGGAGGAAGGGGAATCTTCTTATACTTAGTGGGAATGTAAACTGGTGCAGCCACTATGGAGAACAATATGGAGGTTTTGCAAAAAAACAAAACACAAAACCTAGGGCTAACCTAAAACCCAGCAATTCTACTCCTGGTTATTTATCTGAAAAAACAAAACCCACTAATTTGAAAAGATACTTGCACCCCAATATTAATAGCATTTACAATTGCTAAGATGTGGAAGCAACTTAAGTGTCCATTAACAGGTGAATGAATAAAGATGTGGTATATGTATACATACAATAAGGGACTTAACCTGTTGGTCTCTTGGCTAAGACTCCACAGTCCCAATGCAGGGGTACCAGGTTCAGTCCCTGGTCAGGGAGCCAGATACCATATGCTGCTACTAAGAGTTTTCATGCTGCAATGAAGATTGAAGATCCCAGATGCCACAGCTAAGAGCCAGCGCAGTCAGATAAATAAATATTTAAATGCATCGGAATACTACTCAGCCATGAGAAAGAATGAAAATGTCAGCAAAATGGATGGACCTGGAGGGTACTATGCTAAGTGAAAGTAGTCAGAGAAATATGCATACTATATAATATCACTTATATGTGGAATCTGAAAAATATAGTTACTGAACATAATTTTTTAAAAACAAACATACAGAGAACTCATGAGTGGTTACCAGTAGGGAGAGGAAAGTGGGGAGGAACAGGATATGGGTAGGGGATTAAGAGGTACAAACTGCTGTATATAAAATAAGCTTCAAGGATATATAGTACAACAAGGGATATAGCCAATATTTTATAATAACTAAAATGGAATATAACCTTTAAAAATTGTCAATCACTATGTTGTATACCTTAAACTTACATAATATTGTATATCAACTATACCTCGATAAAATTTTTTTTTAAATATGAGTTATTGAGCTAAGAAAAACCCTGTTCATCAGCTCACTGTTCTGTAGATTAGGAGCTCAGTGTAGTTAGATCCTCTGCTCATGGTATTCCAAGGCTGGACTTAAGGTGTTGGCCAGACTGAATTCTCATCTGGATGATCTGAGAAATAGTCTGCTTCCAAGCTCATTCATGTTACTGGCAAACTCCAATTCATCATGACTGTGTGACTGAGATCGATGTTTCCATTCTGTCAGTTGGCAATCACGCTAAGCTTCTAGAGACCACCTGCATCCCTTCTCATGTGGCCCTCTCCATTTTCAAGCCAGCAATAATGCGATTAGTCCTTCTCATACTTCGAATATCTGAGTTCTTTTTCTGCAACCAGCTTGAGATAACTGCTTTTAAAGAGCTCAGAGGATTAGGTCAGGCCTACTCAGGATAATCTTTGTTTTGTCATCTAATCTAGTATAATCATAAAGTGATATTTCATCATATTCATAGTTTCCACTTAATTTAAAAAGAAGAAATTATACAAAAATAATAGGTAACGGGGGCAGTTATTTTAAAATTATTTACACCAGGGCTCTTTTATAAAATGTTTTCTACTTAGCACTTATTATGACAACAATATAAATTTAAGCTGTGGCTACATCACAAATACATAAATAAAATACATCACAAATATGATGCAATTGCCACTGATTCTTTTTTTTTTTAATGTAATTTAAGGCATAATGCATTCTGGTGGGGGGGCAGCATTCAGTTACTTTATGGCCTGTTGTATGAAGATAGATTTTCAATTTTACAGTGACATTACTATCTGAGTTATTTTATGAATTTTCTTTCTTCAAACCTTGTTTAACCCTGGAAGATTTAACAGATACAATACTGAATAGATGTTATCTATTGGATGGTATTTCTTTGCTCTTAAATTCTGATTTCCTAATAAACCTTTCCAAATATGACCTGTAATAGTCTCTTTGTTAATATTTAATTTATTTGGAGTTCTGTTTATAACTTTTTATTTACGAAGCAAAAAGTCAGCTTTGTCAGGTGTCTCAAAGTCTCTTTTTACTTCATACTTCATAAAATTATAATTTGTATGGGTTTGGACAATACTCACATGTTAGTATGTTTGATGTGGTTGTGGTGTGTGTGTATTAAATTATTAAGTAGAGGAAACTGGGAGGCAATAAAGCAATTTTTATCATCTTTTCCGCCTTCTGCAATTATATAAACATTTTCATGACTAAAAATAAAGTTTATGAACTTGGTCAACAATAGCCATAAAGGTGAGCATAAACAGCAGTCAACTATATTTACAATTATTATAGATATGGTACATATTTGGATGACAGATTCAAGTCCAAACTGAAAGGTAAAGTCACGTATTTTACTGTCTTGAACACGGACCTATATATTTCAAATGCTTAATTTCTGAAGACCCAAGTATCAATAATATTATGGATACCTTGAGTAATTTGTACCCAGAACTTAACAATTTCACCACTTGTTTACTCCACTTCTTGGTCCCCTTTCATAGCCAACCTTTTCTAACACCTACCCTTTTTCTTTCATTTCTGCTACTATAAAATCTGTCTCCCCATAATGAACAAATGTATCTCTTGTTTTTGTTTGAAACAGGACCTTACTCAAAGAATTTTGGAGCAAGTTTTGACAGTTAAATACCCTGCTTGGTTTCTAGAGAAACACGGGTGTGTTTCTCCTTACTGTGGTTTTACCCAGGCAGGCATTATTCCTTTAGAAAGCAGTTGCATCTTACATATCTTTCCAGTTGTGCACTCAAAATACTTAGGGGTCAAAAGCCAGTTTCTATGCAGCTGCCAGAATCTCCAAATTTAATTAAAACTCACCCTCTGGAACAGTCATCTTGTATCTCGGGTTAGGTGTTAAAATTTCCTACTCAGCTGATTCCACAGCTATCCACTTCCAGGAACCATTTCACAGCTAAGCAATCCTGCTTATTTCAGAAACTTTCAAAACCAGCCTAAGAAGGGAGAATTACTAAAAGCATTTAGCTAATTTTAGTTCAGTTCAGGTCAGTTGCTCAGTCGTGTCTGATTCTTCGCAACCCCACGGACTGCAGCACGCCAGGCTTCCCTGTCCATCACCAACTCCCAGAGCCTACTCGAACTCATGTCCATCACATTGGTAATGCCATCCAACCATCTCATCCTCTGTTGTCCCCTTCTCCTCCCACCTTCAATCTTTCCCAGCATCAGGGTCTTTTCCAATGAGTCGGTTCTTCACATCACCTGAGCCAAGTATTGGAGTTTCAGCTTCAGCATCAGTCCTTCCAATGAATATTCAGGACTGATTTCCTTTACGATTGACTGGTTTGATCTCCTTGCTGTCGAAGAGACTCTCAAGAGTATTCGCCAACACCACAGTTGAAAAGCATCAATTCTTTGCTGCTCAGCTTTCTTTATAGTCCAATTCTCACATCCATACATGACCACTGGAAAAACCATAGTTTTGACTAGATGGACCCTTGTTGGTAAAGTAATGTCTCTGCTTTTTAATATGCTCTCTAGTTGGTCATAGCTTTTCTTCCAAGGAGCAGGCATCTTTTAATTTCATGGCTGTAGTCACCATCTGCAGTGATTTTGGAGCCCCCCAAAAATAAAGTCTCTCACTGTTTCCATTGTTTCCCCATTTGTTTTCCATGAAGTGATGATGGGACCAGATGCCATGATCTTAGCTTTCTGAATGTTGAGTTTTAAGCCAACTTGTTCACTCTCCTCTTTCACTTTCATCAAGAGGCTCTTTAGTTCTTCTTCACTTTGCCATAAGGGTGGTGTCATCTGCATATCTGAGGTTATTGATATTTCTCCCGGCAGTCTTGATTCCAGCTTGTGCTTCCTCCAGCCTGGCATTTCGCATGATGTAATCGGCGTAGAAGTTCAATAAGCAGGATAACAGTATACAGCCTTAATGTACTCCTTTCCCAATTTGGAACCAGTCTGTTGTTCCATGTCCAGTTCTAACTGTTGCATCTTGACCTGCATACAGATTTCTCAGGAGGCAGGTCAGGTGGTCTGGTATTCCCATCTCTTTAAGAATTTTCCAGTTTGTTGTGATCTACACAGTCAAAGGCTCTGGTGTAGTCAATAAAGCAAAAGTAGATGTTTTTCTGGAATTCTCTTGCTTTCTCGATGATCCAACGGATGTTGGCAATTTGATCTCTGGTTCCTCTGCCTTTTCTAAATCCAGCTTGAACATCTGGAAGTTCACAGTTCACGTGCTGTTGAAGTCTGGCTTGGAGAATTTTGATCATTACTTTGCTACCTTGTGAGATGAGTGCAATTGTGTGGTAGTTTGAACATTTTTTGGCATTGCCTTTCCTTGGAATTGGAATGAAAACTGACCTTTTCCAGTCCTGTGGCCACTGCTGAGTTTTCCAGATTTGGTGGCATATTGAGTGCAGCACGTTTATGGCATCATCTTTTAGGATTTGAAATAGCTCAACTGGAATTCCATCACCTCCACTAGCTTTGTTTGTAGTGATGCTTCCTAAGGCCCGCTTGACTTCACTTTCCAGGATGTCTGGCTATAGGTGAGTGTTCATACCATTGTGGTTATCTGGGTCATGAAGATCTTTTTTGTGTAGTTCTGTGTATTCTTGCCACCTCTTAATATTTTCTGCTTCTGTTAGGTCCATACCATTTCTGTCCTTTATTGAGCCCATCTTTACATGAAATGTTCCCTTAGTATCTCTAATTTTCTTGAAGAGATCTCTGGTCTTTCCTATTCTGTTGTTTTCCTCTATTTCTTTGCATTGATCCCAGAGGAAGGCTTTCTTATGTCTCCTTGCTATTCTTTGGAACTCTGCATTCAAATGGGTATATCTTTTCTCCTTTGTCTATAGCTTCTCTTCTTTTCTCAGCTATTTGTAAGGCCTCCTCAGACAACCGTTTTGCCTTTCTTTTTCTTGGGGATGGTCTTGATCACTGCCTCCTGTACGATGTCATGAAACCTTCATCCATAGTTCTTCAGGCACTCTATCAGATCTAATCCCTTGAATCTATTTGTCACTTCCACTGTATAATCGTAAGGGATTTGATTTAGGTCATACCTGAATGACCTAGTGGTTTTTCCCTACTTTCTTCAATTTCAGTGTGAATTTGGCAATAAGGAGTTCATGATCTGAGCCACAGTCAGCTCCCGGTCTTGTTTTTGCTGACTGTATAGAGCTTCTCCATCTTCGGCTGCAAAGAATATAATCAATCTGATTTCGGTGTTGACCATTCTGGTGATGTCCATGTGTAGAGTCATCTCTTGTGTTGGAAGAGGGTGTTTGCTATGACCAGTGCATTCTCTTGGCATAACTCTATTAGCCTTTCACCTGCTTCGTTTTGTACCCCAAGGCCAAATTTGCCTGTTACTCCAGGTAGCTCTTGACTTCCTACTTTTGCATTTCAGTCCCCTATAATGAAGAGGACATCTCTTTTGGGTGTCAGTTCTAGAAGGTCTTGTAGGTCTTCATGGAACTGTTCAAATTCAGCTTCTTCAGCATTACTTGTTGGGGCATAGACTTGGATTACTGTGATATTGAATGGTTTGCCTTGGAAACAAACAGAGATCATTCTGTCATTTTTGAGATTGAATCCAAGTACTGCATTTTGAAGTCTTTTGTTGACTATGACGGATACTCCATTTCTTCTTGCCCACAGTAGTAGATGTAACGGTTATCTGAGTTAAATTCACCCATTCCAGTCCATTTTAGTTCACCGATTCCTAAAATGTTGATGTTCACTCTTGCTGTCTCCTGTTTGACCACTTCCAATTTGCCTTGATTCATGGACCTAACATTCCAGGTTCCTACACAATATTGCTCTTTACAGCATCGGACTTTACTTCTGTCACCCATGACATCCACAACTCAGTGTTGTTTTTGCTATGGCTCCGTCTCTTCATTCTTTCTGGAGTTATTTCTTCACTGTTCTCCAGTAGCATGTTGGGCACCTACTGACCTGGGGAGTTTATCTTTCAGTGTCATACCTTTTTGCCTTTTCATACTGTTCATGGGGTTCTCAAGGCAATACTGAAATGGTTTGCTATTCCCTTCTCCAGTGGACCACGTACTAAGAAAGGGGAGAGTTACTAAAAGCATTTAGCTAATTTTAGGGAACCATATTAAAAATACCTTATTAAAAAGTAAGACTTTAAAAAATTTTTGAAAATAACTTTCATATCTTTTTCTTAAAGTTTTATCTTTACTTCATATTTGTGGAGTACAAAAGACAGTAACCCAATTTAAGAGATGAGTAATGGAGGAAATAGAAAGGGTAAAAGACTGATCTAATATTACCAACATTGTGGCAGAACAAAATTTTTTCTTGGACTCTATAAGCCTTAGTGTTACATAGTATGAAATAAATAATCATACACTGGCATGTGATTATTTGAATTCTGTTAAAACCTAAAGAGAGTTATTATCTTTTACCCTAATGATATAATTCCATAGATGAAAGCTTATTAAAAACTATGTGTAGGTATACAATCAGTAACCCATATGTCCTAGCAAAAAGTTGGAAGCTTTTTTTGGTATAGGATAGTTTAAAAATTTCTCCATAGTGAAAATTTGATTAAAAGAAAATCTTTTTGTTTTTTAAGTTACCTCCATACATTCCCCATAGTAGCTGTACCAGCTTACATTTCCACCAACTATATGGGAGGGTTCCCTTTTCTCCATTCCCTCCCCAGTATTTATTATTTGTAGCCAGTGAAGTGATACTTCATTATAATTCTGATTTGCATTTTTCTAATATTTACTGACATTGAACATTTTTTCATGTGCCTGTTGGCCATCTGGACGTCTTTTTTGGAGAAATGTCTATTTAGATCTATCCAGTTTTTTGGTCACTTGGTGTTTTTTTGATATTGTGCTATATGAGCTGTTTATATAGTTTGTAAATCCCTTGTCGGTCATGTCATTTGAAAATTTTTCTTTTATTCTGTTGTCTTTTCGTTTGTTTAAAGCTTCCTTTACTGTGCAAAAGCTTTTAATTAGGTCCCATTTGTTTATTTTTTATTTTATTCCCATTATTCTAGGAGATGGATACAAAAATATACTTCTGTGGTTTTTGTCACAGTGTTCTACCTAAGTTTTCCTCTAGGAGTTTTATAGTACTTAGTCTTACATTTAGGTCTTTAACCTACTTTGAGTTTATTTTTGTATATGGTGGTAGAGAATATTATAATTTCATTATTTTACATATAGATCTCCAGTTTTCCCAGTATCACTTATTGAAGAGACCATCTTTTCTCCATTGAATCTTCTTGTCATAGATTAATTGACCATAGATATCCAGGTTTATTTCTGGGGTTTCTATTGTTCCATTGATTTCTAGTTCTTTTTTTTGTGCCAGTACCATACTGTCTTGATTACTGTACCTTTGTAGTATAGTCTGAAGTCAGGGAGCCTGAATAAAAAAACTTTTTGTTTAGTTCTATGGAAAATGCCATTGGTAAATTGGTGAGAATTGCATTGAATCTGTAGATTGCCTGGAGTAGTATAGTCATTTTAACAATAGTGATTCTTCCAATCCAAGAACATATTACATCTTTCCATCTGTTTGTATCATCTTGAATTTCTTTCATATGATCTAGCACTCCCAGTCAGTGCTATAATTTGAAAAGATACTTGCGCCCCAGTGTTCATTGCAGCACTATTTACAGTAGTCAGGACACATGAGAGCAATTTAAGTGTCCGTCGACAGATGAATGGATAAAGAAATGTGAAATATACAGAGATACGTATACATACACACATACACCAGAATATTACTCAGTCATAAAAAGAATGAAATAATTTGCAGCAACAAGGATGGACCTAGAAATTATTACACTAAGTGAAGTAAGCCAAAGACAAATATCATATTATACCACTTACATATGGAATCTAAGAAAAAGATACAAATGAACCTATTTACAAAATAAAAATAATCCCACAGACAGAAAGCAAATTTATGGTTTCCAAAGGGAGAGAGTGGTGGGAGGAAGGATAAATTAGAAATTTGGGATTAACATGTACTCACTACTATATATAAAATAGATAACAAACAAGGATCTTCTGAAAAACACTGCAACTATACTCAAGATTTTGTAATAACTTATAAGAGAAAATAATACAAAAAGAATATATATGTATTTGCATGCATGTATATAACCAAATCACTGTGTTATACACCTGAACTAACACAGCATTGTAAATCAGCTATACTTCAATAAAAAAAGATCTTTCTGAGACATTGCAGGGATGGTGCAAATTTGATTAAAAGGGACTGTTTCTTTTTAATTTGCCTCTGATAAGTCAAATGTTGAAATGAGTCCTGGGTTAATTGGCATTTAGATGTCTCTTGTTAAGTGTCTAGAAATTACTAGAAAGCTTTGTTTCTTTTAAAAATGTATATCTATATCATTTATAATAAAGCCTCACAGATCCTTAATGTCATTGCTCTCGTTCAAAACTCTTACTGTTTTATATAGCTTTCTGCTTTCTTTTCTAAGGAGAAGCTTCTAAATTTCTTGTCAAAAACATCACATCTGTCAGGATTGCTTTGTATACAACTGTAACCATAGATTTGATAATCTCATCAAAACAATTGGTTTGGTTAAGGTAAATTTAAGTAGAAAAGTTACATAGGAGTATTACTTGATTTGGCTTTTTTTAATCGTGATTGTTAGAAGAACTCGTAGATGTATGTACAAATACATGGCTGGAATAAAAATCTGGAAATGATTTCCAGCTTGTTTACACTGTTCAGATCCAGCTAGTAAAAAATACTTGCATCAAATGAAGTTGCCAGATTATAGATTTTTTTGTTCTTGCTCGAGGTTGAAGGTCATACTGCTTCCTCTTCACTACTGTATGTTGACTCTTTTGTGGTTAATTCTGAATCTTTAAGTGATGTATTTTGTTGCTCTGTAAGAGACTTGCCTTCAGAATCATAGCCAAACCAAACTGGAGGGTCAGAATCGCTATATTCCTGGTGCTGAACTATAGATGACATTCTCATAGCTGCCTCCCTGTAATAACAGTGATGTGCATTAGCTAGTTGAAAAAGTAATTGCTAGTGCAGAATTTTCAAATTAGACCACATTTGGAGTTAAAGAACTCACTGTCACAACTTGAATTCCATCTCTTTTGCCTTCCTGAGGGGGAGGGTGTGGGTAAATTGTGCTAATAATCAGGATCCCAAAGCTTCAGTAGCTCAGTAGTTCTCTGGTTCAGTCAGTTCAAAGATTAACAGATACTGAAATGAGTAAGGAAATAGCATGGCCAAGGCGTGGAAACATCGAGGGCATTCTGTAGCTAGCACTCTTAAGTGAGCTCTCTGCTTGTTATTTGAGTTTCTTTGATGGGAGTATCCTAACTAGGCAACCTGTGAAAGTTAGCTGTGCACCAGAGCAGGAGCTCCTAACCTTGAGTCCACAGATCCCTGTTGGATATGTGGATGAACTTCAGGGAGGACCCAGGGATTCTTTGAAAATTCATGCAGTTTTGTATCTACTATGCATTTTCTTTTTTTTTTTTTTGAGGTGAGTGTTTGTGTCTTTCATTAATGTCTCAAAGGTGTCCATGGCCAAAATGATTAAAAATATGTGTTTCTTAGAAAGAAGGAAGCAAAGAAATCATCTGAAAGTTATTTGGGACCCCAGTTCTAACATGGAGTCGTGGTGTTCCCCACACCACCGAATAGTTCTAAGATACCAGCTGGCCATCCTATAATTCAGCCCAATTCTGACACTATATATCCAGGTATAGCATTAGATTCTGCAAGTTAAGGGCTCAGACCCACGGAAAACCTTCCAGATGTCAATCTCAAGTCCAGGTTGTTACCTGGGCTTCTGATCTACCACCTAGAGCTGCTCACAGAAAACAGAGACATTTGCTTACTGAATCACTGGTTCATTAAAGGATATTACTCAAGAACAACCATGTATCAGAGCTGCATGGGGCAAGATATGGGGAAAGGATGCCGATCTTCCTTGCTCTCTACAGGCATACCACTCGCCCCAAATCTATGCATTCAGCAACCTGGAAGGTCTTCAGCCCTTTCCTTTTGGGTTTTTATGGAGGCTTCATTATGTAGGCATGATTGATTAAATCATTGGCCATTGGTGACTGGGTCAACCTCCAGTCCCTCACTTCTCCCCAAAAATCAGAGGGCGATTTTTGAAATCATCCTGAAAATGTTCCACTCCTCTGTTCATGGTTGATTCCCTTGACAACCAGCCCTCATCCTTAGGTGCTTTCCAGAAGTCACCTCCTTAACATAAACTCAGTTGTAGTAGAAAGGGCCTTGTTATGAATAACAAGACACCCATATTTCACCTTGTGGCTCTGAATCAGTTTCAGAAACTGAAGATAAGAGACCAAATACTATGATAAAAGATTCTTCCATTGCTCTTATCACTCAGGAAATTCCAAAGATTTTGGGAGCTGTGAGCCAGAAACCATGGAGGAAGACCAAATATATATAAAAGATAAATTTTGATTCTCTGAATGACCAAATATATATGTCCTATAAAGCACAATATCTCAACATCAGGAAAAGAGTATATCTAACTTGAAAATAATGTCATTTCCAGGATAGAAGGATTTTCCTGGGAAGCTGGTTTGAATGGTGAGATCAGCACTAGAAAGGAAATAAGTAACTGGCAGCATCTGTAGGAACAGAGATAAGTAACGTTTGCCCATGTGGGGGATTCTTTGCTTGCTATTACTGTATAACAATTCATTTATTAATTGCATAAATTTTGGAAACTGAGTCATTGATACGGAGGCTGGTGTCATATACTTTAACTTAAGTTTGTGTTCAATGGCCATTTGAGGTCTGGTATGGCTATGAAATTTACAAAAAAGCTAAGATACATCAGCTGTTTAAAATACTGATTCACTTCAGTCAAATCTTAGGTAGTTTAAAATAATTGTAAGCAAACTCAGCAGAGAGACAGCCAAAGCATTACCAGTTATTTTCTTACCACATTGCTTTTTGGCTAATATACTTGGACTCATAAAACTTAAAAAAGTTTAAAGAACAATTTAAGGAAAAGCAGTTGTTATACTAATTTCTAGTTCTGAGCCACGAGTCCCTGTGCGTTAAAACTTAGCAAACAGATGTCTTCTCTTTAGAGAGATATTTATTCTCAAATTTGAAGATAAACTCATAGTCCAATATCAATATAAAGTTTTGCATTCTGCTAATTTTTCAATCTTTTTTAAAAAGTGTGATCCTATGTTTTAAATTTCGTATATAATCTTTGTATGTCCTCTAAGTAGAATAGTATCATGCAAAAATAATAGATATCTTTAGCTTTCTCTGTTTTCTTCTGAAAATTTTCCTCCTTTTTCAATTCCATGTACTTTACAAGATTGCCATGTTTTTGAAAGTGTTTCCTGTGAGATTTTTACCTCAAAAACCTGCCACAATATGATACCAAATGCTGGGGGACTCAGAAGCATGGCTGAATGGTTAAAGCACTATCCTGGGCAACAGAGATCTGTTGTTACTTACCCTTCAGCCTGTCTCTGCCTGTCTAAACTTTGCCCGTCTTTTAAGACTCCAACCCAACTGTTTCCTCCTCTAAACATTCATAGGAAGTTGACCATAGAATTAGTTTCTTTCCAGTACATAGTTTCATGGTATTAACTGTTTATAATTTTAGACTTTGTTATTTTCCTTTCCTTTAAGAAGATATTTAAGGGCATATTACATTTCTTTGTATCTCCTGAAATACAGCAGTAATAGCGAAATCAAGAGACTTTAGTAGTTTACACAGGAGCCCTTTAGCTGTCTTATCTTCTGCTGGTTGTTGATCTAGTTTGGTTTGGTTTAAGTTGCTGTTTCCAACATCCTAACAGCAGAGTGCTGGACACATGTACTATATTTCACAGTTATTGATAATGATTTAATGTCACTGATGATAACAATACTACTGAGTTTAGGCAACAAGGTCTTGACCTACAGAAAAAGGACATGTTTGGGAGTAAAAGATTTGTAAATAATTGAGCAAATTATGTATAACTTTTGGCCTCAGAAGAGCAAGAGTTTTTGAGAATTCTAGTTTACTGGTAAGAGGATAAGTACTCTTAATGCTAAGTTTGTTCAGTTGCTAAGTCGTGTCTTACTCTTTGCAACCCTGTGGACTAGAGCCTGCCAGGCTCCTCTGTCTTTGGAACTTTCCAGGAAAGAATACTGGAGTGGCTTGCCATTCCCTTCTCCAGTATTAAGTTTGGGGATACATAAATACTGGGTAATAGAGTTCCTCAAATGACTTATAAGACCCAGTAAGATAGGTGGTAGGTCATGTGATATAAAAAGTTAGCAAGTAATGGGAGTTTGAAAAAATAACAAGAAAAAGAAAGTGTGGGATTTTGACTCAATATAGACAAGAAAAAAAGGGAATAAATAGAAAACTACTCATTAAATGCAACATCATGTGACAGAATAAAAATGAACTGCATATTAAAAAATAAAAAGCTGTATATTGAGTCCTGGCCATGGATGAAGTATACAGTGGTATAAGCATTTCTTAGATCTGCAATTCCATACCGTCTCTACTTTAGCTCTTAGTGATAAGCACTGCTCTGCCTTTTACCCACAGTCAGCTTCAGTGAAACTAAACATCAGAGGGTCTCCTGGCCATTGAAGGTGATCCAGACAGGAGAGGAACAAAGGATCAGGTCTGAGACCCCCTCTTCCCCCAATCACAAATGCCAGGAGGTTAAGGCTTCCTCAAGTCTAGAATGTCTCTAGGGCTAACTTAGTCTTACATATTTTACCAGCAAGCATGGTCCTGGGGAAAACTGAAAAATCTGAATCTGTTTAGGGCAAATTTGGCATTAGTTTTAGAGTTTGAATACTAGTGTAGACTATTTCCTAGTCTGCTTCCTCTCCACCCTTTAGAAAATCTTTAGGCTGTAAACTAGCTGCCCTCACCACCTTACTAGGACCTTTGTCATCCTTGCGTTGACTGACTCCTGACTCAGGACCTAACCAAGAGAACAGACCAGCATGGTGACCGCCAGTGAGTTTCAGAGTTACTTTTCACAACATTCTGTGTAGCTGTGTATTTGCACCTAAGAACTTTTGAAAAGTATCAGGAAACTTGAAAATGTAGAAACTGATTGCTCCTGCTAGAAACATGTTTGTCTGTCTGTCTGTCTCAAACTCCCCTCGTCTTTTTTTAATAGCTTGATGCTCTAATCTATATGGGAGCTGGGAAATATTGAAAAAAAATGTCTACTTAGGAATCACTGTGTGTTCTAAGTTCCTTCAAGTGCATGCGGAATCTTTTCAGTACCTTCTACTCAGGCTTGGCCTGAGCAATACCAAGACATGGTAGGAAATTATTTGAAAACTGAAGCGGTCTACTGCAATGGTTAGTCATTACACATTTAACCTGGTGAGAGAGGTTTCTTTGGATCAGGATAGAACAAAGATTTTCAAACATGATATGCCACAAACAGTTGTATTACATTAGAGGGTTTAGTTTATAAATGATTTTTATTTTTCATAAATTAAAAGGGATTAAAGGTTATCCCTATGTAAACATTACTGCCCTCAATTTCCTTCTAGTTAATTGAGTAAGCTAAAAGAAAGGAGAATTTGGAACCTACATCAAGGACTGCTTATAATCAGCCTTTTATTTATGCATCAGCTAGTAAAGTAGGCAGAAGAGTACTTGTCTTCTCTTACTGATCAAATCTCTTGAATGTTAGGGCTTTAGAAAAGCTTGAAAATCAGTAATCTAAAGACAAAAGAGCAGCATAGCAATGATAAGACCTAGGTACAAAGTATGGCTCTTTTATTTGTATGACTTTAGGCATGTTATTTAACCTGTTTAAGATAGTTTCCTTATTCTTTTTTATGGTAATAGAGTATTTGTGAGTATTAGATAATAAAATAGGATTTTTCACAGTACATGGCAAATAATAATAGTTAAGTAATATTATTTGTTTATATTAGTAATAAAATTCAGTAGGTCCAGATTACAAAGGCCTTTCCACAAAGACATCCCCATGAGCTGGAGAGGAGAACTCGGAGTTTTATTAAGATTTTCTAACAATGCAGATCTCTTAGAGTGTTTAGGTGGTAATTTATGCTGCCAACAACTGCTAAATAGGGTCTTCAAAGAATCTCTGTATGCTCTGACAACCATCTAGATTTTCTCTGCTCATCTCTCTAATGTTTAAAATTTTGGATTCCAGACCCCAATAATGTCAGAAGGGTCCTTTTGCTCTTTGCCAGTTATAGACTTAATGGCTCTTCTGCTTCTTTGTGGCTCGGACCCTCCTGGATTGTGGAGACCATTGTTTGGGTCTTTCTCTGGCTTTCCCATTATGCTTTTCCTTCTTTCCTTTGCCTATCTTGCTTTCCTCACAGAGGTCTATAAGTTGAAAGATTTGTTGAATACAACTGCTTCAAATGTAGACAGCTAGATTTTCTTTTCCTATTTATAATCTCATTTATGAAGAATTTCTCCTTGAATCAAAGGAGAATTATGTCTCTTATGGGCTTCCCTGGTGGCTCAGACAGTAATGAATCTGCCTGTAATTCAGGAGACCTGGGTTCAATCCCTGGATCAGGAAATCCCCTGGAGAATGGAATGGCAACCCACTCCTTGTGGGCTATAGTCCACAAGGTTGCAAAGAGTCAGACACGACTGAGCGACTTTCATTCACTTATTATGTCTCCACATGAGACTTCTGGAATCATTTCCTGGGATCCCTTCAGGCTCTGAGGTTGTAGAATGACATAATATCTCAAGCTGGAAGCTCTCCTGCAAAAAAGCTACACCTAATTTGCTCACTGACCAAAAGTTTACTACTTCCCTGGTTCAGAAAGGGTGGGCTGAATAGACCTCTTTGATTTGTAAAGCTGGTAAAATATTTTCAGATTCCATTGAGTATGGAGGAATTTGTATATAGGATAGTTTCTTCTGAGGGCTATAACTAGATTTTATATGATTTCATACATTTTTATGTTCAAATGGAGTCGAATGTGTGGGAATATTTTGCTTTGTGATTCAAAGTCATGAAACCTCTTCCCAAGAAAAATCTCCTCCATCCTAATTTCCAGATGTTTCATTTCACCCAGACGAAACAAAGCTCTCTCTGTTGAGGGAACAAGAGCAAACAACTGCCTTTTTTTAGACTGGACATAGGTAAGGGATTAGATACCATCATGAGCTCATGTCTTCAAGGGTTCACATACTCTGCAGCATTTTCAGCTCCACCCAAGGATCCCATGGGTCTAAGTGAAGAAGAAAATGCTCTAGTCTTTAGATCTGAGCTCAAACAGCAAAATGAGGCCAGACCTTACCACTTCTCTAATCAAAATTTTGAAACCCAAGTATCTTGGGACCTCCTTGACTGACAAGTAGCATCCTCTCCTGGAAGCTGGATGTCAAGACAGATGCTCCTGGAGCTTTACTAGCCTAGCCACCATGCTGTGGGACAACCCTCTCCATTGCTAGGCAAGGACAGAATCAGAAAATTCTAGGCTTCTTTCTTACTGGATCTTAGCAGGAGTGGAGCTATAAGGGAAACTAAGATGGTTTGGCCTCTTTAGACAATAAGATGGGCAGACAAGCTGGCTCCCCTTTAAGCATGAGGGCCAAGTCTCTGTCTGCTCCTGGCTGATAGGGACAGCCTGGCCTGGTGGTAGAAAACAAAATAGGCCTTTAACTGGCCTGGATTGGGTAAAGGAATTTTCCATAGATTCAGCTAGTTAACTAGAGTTTTGCATTGGTTTGGGGGGCCAACCCCAGCTAGTAGTAAAGTCTTACTTGTTTATTTTCTTTGCATATATATTTTTTTTCAATCTAAGGACCTTGTATGAGGAGTGATATTTTTTTTCAATCTAAGGACCTTGTACGAGGAGTGGGTAACCATGTTTAGGTTCACAGGGACCCTAGCTAAGTCTTCCATTCATTCTGCTTAACATCCTACATTTCAGAAGTTTAATAATATTACCTCCCCCAAAATAATGATTGGCAAAATATAATCAAAAGACTAAAAGCTAAACTCCTTTGTGTAATACATTATCCACTGACTATCATCTTACCCAAAGGTGACATCTTGGCTGTTGTATGATATCACAAGTTCAACAGAAACTCCTAGGACCTTATTTCATGGTGTAATACTCTGAGTTAGTAATATTCATGTCAGTCATCTCCAGACCTATCAAGAAAGGTTGAGTCTCTATTCAACAATTTTCAAGAACCTGCCCGCTTTTTTCTGATCCATTTTCAGTTGGCTGCCTTCTCCCCTGGCAAGTCTAGGCCCAGTGGGAGTGCTTATTCTATAAGTAGTAGTTTTGTTTTTGTTTTTTCATTTAATTTTAGCACACATATCCTTAGATCAGAAATCATTTTCTTCCTCAGTTATCAAGTGACCAGATCTCATGGTTCAGCTCTTGCCAGGGCTGTTTAATTAAGAAAGTTCCTCTGTGAAATCTACATGCTTACAACACATTAGGTACTGTGTACCTTGATATTAATTGTAGTATTCATTTTTCCAACTTTCAGAAAAGAACCTGACCTTCAGGGACTGGTCAAGAATTCTCATATGAACACTCTATGGGTTACTTCATCAGGTCAGTTAAAATACTTCCACGTTTTTATTTCCAGTCAATAGAAAAAAAAAATTAACAACAAAGCAAAAAACTGCTTTCTACCTAAAAATTACAGGGTAACACCTGATACCTTCTACCTTTATAGATTTCTTATTTACCCAGCTGTTATTTCATTGGAAACATTTTGTAAATTGAGGAAATAGGCATTTGGCCTGTAGCAGTTATCAGAATACCTTACTCTGAGCTCTAGATCTTAGTAAAATAATAAATATAAAACAAATAGCTTTGGGGGAGATGGGACTCTTAGGATAACTGTTAGTAATTTGTACCTAATTGTGAGCTAGCTCAAACGGTAAAGAATATGCCTGCAATGCAGGAGACCCGGGTTCAATCCCTGGGTCGAGAAGATCCTCTGGAGAATGGAATGGCAACCCACTCCAGTATTCTTGCCTGGAGAATTCCCATGGACAGAGGAGCCTGGCGGGCTACAGTCCGTGGGATCACAAAGAGTCAGACACAACTCAGTGACTAACACCACTACTACTATGTCTGATGATTTTCTTAACCCACTGGGGAGATTAACTGAATGGTATTATTTTGAGAAGGAAGTAGAGGAAGACCTAGTGATTATTCCTTGAGGAGCTGAGTTAGGGCTTTGGGCATCTGCACAGTCAAGGAAAGGGAAGCACTAAGAGTATAAGGGCTACTGGAAAAGGAATATAAAACCACAAAGACCATTTTAGAGGTCAGCTCAATATATTGGCTTCAGTTAGGTGAAAAATAAAAACTTCCTAACTCTGAAAGCCACTATGTATTGTATTATGAATGCTGTGGTGACATAATCTGTTTTCTCAGGAAGTAGTTCGCAAAACTTTTCATATTCAGGTACACACTTACTTGGAAATAAGTCTGCAGTACTGCATCTTTAGGATCCGGAGCTGTCGGCAGCCCATTTCAAGGTTCTCAAGCATTTGGTTGGTAAGCAGGATACAACCAGAAACATCCAAAATGTGCAGGTAATGGCATTTTGCCGATAACATCTCCATTGCTGAGTCAGTAATCTGGACATAGAGCCAAAGTAACTACTGATTATTTCTACCAACTGTATCCCAAAGAATAGTATATTGATCAGTTTGGGCTGTTATAACAAAATACCACAGACTAGTTAGTTTAACTAGCATACATTTGTTTCTCAGAGTTCTAGAAGCTGAGAAGTTCAAAATCAAGTTGCCCACAGGTTCAGTGTCTGGTAAGGGCCTTCTTCCTGATTTGTAGATGGCTACCTTCTTGCTGTAACTGTACATGGTGGAATACTGGAGTGTGTTGCCATTTCCTTCTCCAGGGGATTTTCCCAACCCTGGGATTGAACCTGGGTCTCCTGCATTGCAGGCAGATTCTTTACCATCTGAACCACCAGGGAACCCTGAAGGGAGCTCTAGTTTCTTCCTATTCTTTAAGGACACTAATTCCATCATGGGGGTTCTACCCTCATGACCTCAGTCTAAACCTAGTTACCTCCCCAGAGTCTCACCTCCTAATACTGTCACACCAAGGATGAGAATTTCAACAGGTAAATTTTGGAATGACATAAATACTCAGTCCATAACAAATATAGTCAGAACCCTTACATATTCTCTTATCGTGTGGTGAGACTATAACTCAGATCAGTGACTTAGTCTGTTTCCAGAACAGTAAAAGATCTGTTTCAAGTGGCACTAATAGAGTTTATGATCTTGCTGTTATTTTTATTTTAGAGTTACCTGTTTGGGATGGGAAACTTCATCAAAATTTTCCTAGTAATACTTGTCACAGCAGTATGAGCAACTTACGAAATTCTGCTGTAACAGTATTTGGCTTTAAATTTGAAATCCACTCTAAGGCATCATCAATTTGAGAAGCATAAGTTTAATAACATCACATGTTACAAAACTATAATATATGTATTACATGAATATATATATGTATGTAAAATGTATATTAACCTGCAAACAATATCAACTTGCTATAAGAAGGGATCTGGACACCTCTGATGGTTTGTATATGGGATAATTGGTTCTGGAAAGGGACTAGTAGGTAAGAGAGATGTTTGTAGGCAGCAGAGGAAGGAAGAGCAGAAGCCACAGAGACTACATGAATCTCACGCTGAGAATTTCTGCTAAGGGTTCCAACATCTTGAGGGTTTACACAGATGTTCTGTAAAAGTAATTCAACTCCACTTCTTAGATTACTTCACTTACCCAAGGTCTAGCATTTGAATTTATAGCTGAACTGAGATTTGCTGCAGAATCAACTAGATTACTCTCCCCAAAGGAATTTTTTTCCAACTGGATTTAATTTACTTTAAATGTTTGAACATTCTAAAAAACATGCCATGAGGCTAAGCTCTTGTTTTTTACATAAATTGATAGAATTATGCAGAAATCCCCTTTAATTTGAAATGTATACTTTTTATGTTTGGAAAGATAGATGTCATTGTCTAAGTATGCCCTGTTTCCAGAACATGCTCAGGACCAAGGTTTAACATTGCAACTGATTCTCACATAAATGCCTTCAGACATTCCTGCCACACTCTATGGGTCTCTGAGGATCTGATATCATGGGGAGCAGGAGTTAGCCTGCCCCTAATGAACTGTAGGGGAAAGGAAAGACAATGAGGTGATGGAAAAATCCCAGAGAGGTAGAGGTCAGAGTACTAGGTTTTTTTGATACCGGAGGAACTAAAAAGGAGCCCAATATTTCCTGTAGATCAGAATCCCAAGTGTTCAGTGACTGAGGTGATGTTTTTGGAACTTATGGGAATTGGAAACTGGAGGTCAAGGTGACTGGCCACATTCTTAACTCCCAGATACAAGGTCTTGATCTCAGTCCTATTGAGCAGAGATTATGTTATTCCCATTTTAGTGCTGGGTAGGATGAGGTCATAGTACTACTCACTAACCTTGGAGGTGAGCTGGTTGTAGGGACCTTCCAGGAGGTGTATAAGATGCCCATTCAAGATTAACTCGTGGACTTTTGGGAAATGTAGCCTAGAATGATAAGCCAGACACTGAAGTGTATTATGGCTCATCAGAAACAATGGAACTGAAATATATTAGACAGGACCACAGCCTTATGATTTCTGAGGCTGTGGGGAATGTTCGTATTATGGTCATTACATCTTCTGAATCAGAATATTCATTTCACCTGCAGAGATGATAAAGCTCAATCCTTTTCCTTTACATTGAGATTCTGAAATCATCTACTCTCCTTCCTTTTTCTTAGTCTAGATCTTCAGTGTAGAGTGATGCATTTTATAAAATGTTATTTGTATAATCCTCCTTAGTTTCTAGGCTGTAAGACAATGTCCACTGCACATTTTGTAGAAGGAACTCTCGGTTTTTCCTTACAAAAATAAAACAAACGCAAATCTTCTGCCTCAGTTCTTGTTCTCTTTAGAGTCTTTCCTTTTCTCATTCTCCTATTTCCCTCCCTTATTAGTGGAGCCTCTTAAAAACCCAATCAACATCTGTGCTTTCTTTAGAGCCAGGGCAGTTCCCAGTGAGCCATGTGTTACCCATGTGTCTGTGTGTCCATGTGCAGTGAAAGCAAGGACCCTGCGAGATGTGACTGACCAAGCTGCAGAGGGTTCATGGTCACTGCCGTCCTGAATACCTTGCCCCAGCTTACTTCTAGAACCAGATGATGCTGACCAGAAAGACATCTGGTTTCCCTAGTTCTAAAGGCTGTTGAACAAAGAAGAATTTTATTGTAAATTTTCTAGATCAATTTTGTCATGATTGACCATAGCTTTCCCACCACTGCCTCCTCCTTATTGTGGGATGGTTAATGATAAATCAGGAGGTTCTAGCATCACTCTCTTAACCTATTCATTACCCAGACTGAACAACTGAGAAGCTGAGTTTTTAGACCAGTTAGAATTCAAGGACTCTTGAAAGTTCAGGTGATACTTCAATGTGTGCAACAGAAGAGGACAAAATTGTTAGTAACTTAGCAATTTCTGAGGATTTTTTAAGAGATACTTTAGTTTTCTTCCCTTTGAGTATTTTACTTCCTTTAAGGTTTTTCTGTTAATTTGTTTTGGTCTTTATCTTCTCCTTTAGAGGCTTTTCTCCTAAGTGTGGCCTCATGTCCTTGACTGTCTGCTCATGATTAATAGTGGAGAGCTAAAAATTAATTGGACTTCCCTAGAGGCTCATCAGTAAAGAATCCACCTGCAATGCAGGAGATGCAGGTTTGATTGCTGGGTCGGGAAAATCCCCTGGAAAAGGAAATGGCAACCCACTCCAGTGTTTTTGCCTGGGAAATCCCATGGATAGAGGAGGAGCCTGGTGGGCTACAAATAATGGTGTCGTAAAAGAGTTGGACATGACTTAGCGACTAAACAAAAACAACAACAAAAGCTGAATAGAAGGTCTGAGTGCATAATATGGGCCTTCTCTTCTTTCAGCTTCAATGGGCTAAATGAGTTATTTGTTGGAAAATTCACAAATGTCAGTATTTTTCAGTGTTTCATCTTGGACTAGTCAGAGTCCCCAAAAAAAGGATTCCAGCCTCCTGCCTGGAGGGAAAGATCTGGCAACCAAATTCTGGATGCTGTATTGGAAAAGTGCTGAGTATCTCTGCATTAAGCATTTAGTCACTTAATTCCCGTTTCACTTTTGTATCCAAGGTCTCAGTTTTACATGATTTCTCCCAGCCTGGCAACTTTCTGTTTTATTATCTGTAGAGCAGATAGTAGAGAGATTTTACATCAGAGGACATTCAGCAATATCTGGAGACATTTGTTATTGTTATGACTGGAGGTATGGGGAGGCTAGGTGCTACTGACATGTACTAGATAGAGGGCAAGGATCCAGTTAAACATCCTACAGTGCATGAAACAATCCCCCACTGTAAAGAATGATCTTGTCCAAATGTCAGTAATGCCATGGTTGAGAAATCTGGCTCTAGGAAATGTATCTCAAATCTGGTGAGGATGAGGAGGGGCAGTTGCCTGAAAGCATAGAATAGCAAAGGAGATCTACTGATGTACCTACTTTTCAAGAACTTTTAACCCAGTCTTCCTTATTTTAGCCATCCTCTTAAGCCAATTACAGAAGTATACAGTATTGCCAAGTTTGAAGGTTATGGTGTAAATACATTCTTTCCCCAGCTTTCTCTACGATTGGTTTAGGATTCAAAGTTGTCTCTGTTATGCTAAATTAATTCATCTATTTTCAGGTTTCCAAAATTTTGTTGCTTTTGTCTCCTACTGTTTTCCCTATCATTGTGGGCCCTCACCCTCTTCTGCAGTTTTGGTAGCATTTCAAGATGGAACAAAGTTATCAGGATGTATTTAATCTGCCATATTAATCCAGAACCAGAGACCTCTATTTCTTGACCTGGTGATATTACCCATATTATATTAAGAGAAAAGAAAGTAGGTTACAGTGTATTTTAGAAAGTATGATTCTATTCTTTAAAAAGCAAGACAAACCTTCTTTAACCATAATCTCTGTACATAGGAAAGAATTCTAGAAGAGTAAGTATAAAATGCCAGTGGTTATGTCCTGGATGGTGGTATGGCTTTGAATTTTTACTTTCATACTTTTAATATATGCAGTCTAAAGATTTTGCAATGGGTATATATTCCTTTCAAAGACATATGTCAAGAAAAATTGTCAAACACTTGAAAATAAGACAAAAGATGGTTGCCTACCCTTTCAGCGTTTCCTAGAACATTTTAACAGGTCCAACTGAGAAATTCTACAAGGAATTGTGCCGTTTTTTGGACATACTATTTATTATCGATTAGGGCTCAAACTCTACCTATTGTATTTTTGTCTAAGAGAGATGCAGATTATTTCTGGTAGAAACTATAGCTCCAAGGTTATTGATTTGTTACTTTGTAGGACTTTAACCAATTTTGGATTTAACCTGACAATCATGTTCCAACATTCTTTCTTCAGTTCCTATAAATACTCAGTTTGATCAAATGCTGTATGAACTGACTTTATCATTTTGCTGGTTCTCTCATTAGTGAATTAAATAAATATTTGACACATTTTTATATTTGTATAAGAATTTTCTTGAACTTTTTCCAGGTACTACTTTTACACAAATGAAATCATAAAGCTATTTACAGTTTGGAGAAGGAGAACTCTTAATGAATACCTCAGATATGGCAAAGAAAAGTTCTATTATGAGTCCAACACCTAATTGCTACCCTGCCTGTGTTCTTTGGCAGTACTTCAGTCTGACATGTCTGAGCTCTAACTCCTGCACATACCTTTGGACAGCCAGCAACACTGAGAGATGTGAGATTAATACAATAAATGGCCAATGCTTTAATAATCACATCCGATAGTTGGGGGCAATAAGACACATCCAGATGTTCCAAGATCAGTGAGCCTTTACAGAATACCTGCAAGAAATTCCAAAGTTAGTAGTTTTCTCTTTTTTTCTTTTTCTTAGTCTTTATTCAAATTTTATGCCATCTTACGCCATGGCAGTTTGTTTAGTATGCATTTCAGCTCTTGAGATGTAGACATGTTACATTTTGTTGCAAACAAAGAATCCATTACATCCAAAATCTCCTTATAACAAAAGATACTCGGATACCACTTAACAGTTCAGTAATATTCAAATTCCTGCTAACAGAATTTGGTTTTCTATCACTAATGGAATTTTACCCATATGGTTAGTACTTATTAGAGTTATATTCAGCTCAGTGAGTAGAAGAAAAGGAATCTGGAGATAAGAATTAGATGGCAAACACTCTGGGGTTGACACTAAAATATAATGGAAAAAGCACAGTTTTTGGAATCAGACAGACTTGAGTTTTAATTTCATTCTACCACTTTATTAGCTTTGAAACCTTAGTAAGTCACTCAATTTTTCTGAGCCTCGGTTTCTTCAAGTTAGGGAAAATAATATCTACCCTCCAGCATTGTTCTGGAATGTCAAAATGTTCATCTAAAATTTCTAGGGCTAGAAAAGGTCTGGAAATCATTGAAAATTCTTCCCTTTATCTTGGCTGTTCTTAATTTTCATTCCTGCTTTCATTAAAAAAAAAAGCCTACATTAAAATTTATATACAGTGTCATTTAAGAGGCAGTTTAACATATTGATTAGTTCTTGGGAAAGACTGAGGGCAGGAGGATACAGAGGATGAGATGGTTGAATGGCATCACTGACTCAATGGACATGAGTTTAAGCAAATTCTGGGAGATAATGAAGGACAGGGAAGCCTGGCATGCTGCAGTCCATGGCGTCACAAAGATTCAGACATGACTTAGCGACTGAACAACAAGCACTCAATAAATATTAATTATTACTGGAATTTGCATATGACACCAGTAATAATAAAGATGCACATTTGTATTGTACTTTGGAGAAAACCAAAAGATATTGGTTATTTTACCCTAAATCATCATCTTTTTCTGACCACAGTAACCATCAGTGATTCCTCTTTCATCTGACCTTATACAAAACTTGTTTTTTTCAACTGATTCAGCACTTACAGTACTTGACTCATTCCTGTTTTGTAGCTCAGTTTATATGGAGATTTGTTTTCTCTAGCAGCTAAGTGATGTCATATATTGGAAGGGGCAGCTGGAAAGGAGATACTGAGGTCCCTGTTATTGAAGCTAATCAATCATAGAGGGCACAGCTAGGGAAATCTAGCTTTAAAGGATTGGAATTGGTCTTAAAACTCAGCTCACATTCAACAAGTTTTTCAGTTAGAGTGCAATAAGTCTCTCAGAGGTACTGTCTAGAACTCTGCTATCTTCTTATACCCTGTTCATAAGCATCATATTTAGAATACAGTAAGTTCTCAATAAATACTAGCTGCTTGCTCAATCTGTTTGTGAGTATCTTCAAGGATATAAAGATTTGTGTTTTAATAATACAGGAATTCTTATGTTGCAAGGGGTAGGATAACATTAGTTTTCTATTTAGAGAATGGATAGAGTTCAAGGAACCAGAGAAAATGTAAAGCAAGAAGGAATAGTTAAACTATAAGAAAAACTAATTAAAAGATGAAACAAGCTTCAAAGGGAAATTCAAGTCTCTGCATGTCTGCAGACTCTTTTCAGAAACATCTGTCTGTGTCTTGGACTGCTTGAATCAGTTCTGCTTTAAGCTTTTTTAAACGCTTTTATATTCTTTGAAGTTAAACTTTCTCAGAATTTTTAAATTAAAGAAGAACTTATAAAAATGATTAACAAGGCCTATGATGCATTCGTGGTAGCATTCTCATTCAGGGAAAATCTGAGGCACAAAGATGAGTCCAGGGCTTTATGTTTGGCATAAATCAGTGCAGATCTCAGAAATAAGTCAAAACTTTTCCTCTCTTACAATCCATATTTTCCTTTAGAGACTGTAAGTTGTATTAAGTACTTAAGCCTACATGCATGTTTTTCAGCATAATCACTCATGAAATTCCATACCCACCTTACCCATAAGATTATTTATGCTCTTCTGGCTACAATGCTTCAGAATCACACATATATCAATGCTGTTGATTTTCTTATCTTGGAAAATGCTAGACTGAGCTTCTTCAAAGTAAAAATCTTTTATAATGAAAATGGAGAGAAAGTGCAAAAATTATCAAGTTTGACTTTCATCCCATGTATCAACCAGTTTTGCCAAGGGTTAGCAGTCTTGAGAAGGAGATGGCTACCCATTTCAGTATTCTTGCCTGGAGAACTCCATGGAGAGAGGAGCCTGGTGGGCTATGGTCCATGGGGTTTCAAAGAGTCAGACACAGCTGAGTGACTAACACTTTCACTTTCTGAGCAGTCTTTAAGGCAACTTCCAAATCTCTTAGTGAGTTAAATAATTTCTTCTCTGTATTTCATGAATTGAATCACTGTGTGGGGGTTTAATGACTGCATTCCTAAATTGGATATGTGGAAGAGACTGAATCTCACTAACATTTACCGATTGTGACAATAATGTGCTTCTGTCAAAATCCTAATTTAAACCACCTCAAAAGGTGTCAGCTCCCAGTCTTAAAAAGACTCACCTCATGGTGCATACTCAGAAAACCATCTCTTGACTATTTGCCTTATTGAGTTCTGATTAATCCTGCTACAAAGTTCTGTGTGGGAGTAGAGTAGAGTTTTCTACTGATAATTATGGAGAATTCTTGTACTATCATGAACCATTTTCTGTAATGAAGACTATTTTGGGGAGTTGAAATACAACTTCCTCAATTCTAAGTTATACACTGAATTCAAAACTATAGTCCCTTATAATGCTTTGTTGCCATTAGGCATCAGAACAGGCAGGAGTGGAGGTTGCCTGGGCACACTGAGCTGTGAAATCTGGGACCTGGCACCAAAACCAAACTATCAGAGCCTAAGTGTCCACCACCACCTTTACCACCCCACTGACAAGATGCCTCCCATGCATTCGTGTTCTCCCTGCCAGGAAAACTAGGCTTAGCTTGGGCTCAGCATTATAGGATTATACCACTTTTAGAGGAGCCTACTGGTTCCAAATAGGAAAAGGAGTACGTCAAGGCTGTATATTGTCACCCTGCTTATTTAACTTATATGCAGAGTACATCATGAGAAACGCTGGGCTGGAAGAAACACAAGCTGGAATCAAGATTGCCGGGAGAAATATCAATAACCTCAGATATGCGGATGACACCACCCTTATGGCAGAAAGTGAAGAAGAACTAAAGAGCCTCTTGATGAAGGTGAAAGAGGAGAGTGAAAAAGTTGGCTTAAAGCTCAACGTTCAGAAAACTAAGATCTGGTCCCATCACTTCATGGGAAATAGATGGGGAAACAGTGGAAACAGTGTCAGACTTTATTTTTTTGGGCTCCAGAATCACTGCTGATGGTGATTGCAGCCATGAAATTAAAAGACGCTTACTCCTTGGAAGGAAGGTTATGGCCAACCTAGATAGCATATTTAAAAGCAGAGACATTACTTTGCCAACAAAAGTCCGTCTAGTCAAGGCTATGGTTTTTCCAGTGGTCATGTATGGATGTGAGAGTTGGACGGTGAAGAAAGCTGAGCACTGAAGAATTGATGCTTTTGAACTGTGGTGTTGGAGAAGACTCTTGAGAGTCCCTTGGACTGCAAGGAGATCCAATCAATCCATCCTAAAAGAGATCAATCCTGGGTGTTGATTGGAAGGTCTGATGTTGAAGCTGAAACTCCAATACTTTGGCCACCTCATGCAAGGGGTTGACTCATTGGAAAAGACCCTGATGCTAGGTAGGATTGGGGGCAGGAGGAGAAGGGGACGACAGAGGATGAGATGGTTGGATGGCATCACCGACTCAATGGACATGGGTCTGGATGGACTCTGGGAGTTGGTGATGGACAGAGAGGCCTGGCGTGCTGCAATTCATGGGGTCGCAAAGGGTCGGACACGACTGAGCGACTGAACTGACTGAACTGAACTGTTTTTGAAGGCAATGCCAAAGAATGTCCAAACTACTGCACAATTGCACTCATCTCACACACTGGTAAAGTAATGCTTAAAATTCTCCAAGCCAGGCTTCAGCAATGCATGAACCGTGCACTTCCAGATGTACAAGCTGGTTTTAGAAAAGGCGGAGGAACCAGAGATCAAATTCCCAACATCCGCTGGATCATCGAAAAAGCAAGAGAGTTCCAGAAAAACATCTATTTCTGCTTTATTGACTATACCAAAGCCTTTGACTGTGTGGATCACAATAAACTGTGGCAAATCCTGAAGGAGATAGGAATACCAGATCACCTGACCTGCCTCTTGAGAAATCTGTATGCAGGTCAGGAAGCAACAGTTAGAACTGGGCATGGACCAACAGACTGTTTCCAAATAGGAAAAGGAGTATGTCAAGGCTGTATATTGTCACCCTGCTTATTTAACTTATATGCAGAGTACATCATGAGAAATGCTGGCTGGAAGAAGCACAGCTGGAATCAAGATTGCCAGGAGAAATATCAGTAACCTCAAATATGCAGACAACACCACCCTTACAGCAAAAAGTGAAGAAGAACTAAAGAGCCTCTTGATGAAAGTGAAAGAGGAGAGTGAAAAAGTTGGCTTAAAGCTCAACATTCAGAAAACTAAGATCATGGCATCCGGTCCCATCACTTCATGGCAAATAGATGGGGAAACAGTGGAAACAGTGGCTGACTTTATTTTTCTGGGCTCCAAAATCACTGTAGATGGTGTCTGCAGCCATGAAATTAAAAGACACTTACTTTTTGGAAGGAAAGTTATGACCAACCTAGACTGCATATTAAAAAGCAGAGACATTACTTTGCCAACAAAGGTCCATCTAGTCAAGGCTTTGGTTTTTCCAGTGGTCATGTATGGATGTGAGAGTTAGACTATAAAGAAAGCTGAGTGCAGAAGAATTGATGCTTTTGAACTGTGGTGTTGGAGAAGACTCTCGAGAGTCCCTTGGACTGCAAGGAGATCCAATCATCTGGTATACAGATGAAGTTCAAGATGAGAGTTTCCCAAGAGAATGGAAAATGTCTCTCATCAAAGGAGTGAGGAGAACAAGCTCCCATAGATTCCACTAAGCCCAGTCCTACCAGGTACTCTGTTCAGTAACTGCTAGTGAACAAGAGTAGTTAAGAGGACAGAGTTTGGGGTCCACTAGCCTAATTTCAGATCCTTCCACTTAGAAGCTCTGTCTCTAGATAAATTATCCAACTTCTCAGTGTCTGAATGATCTCACTTGCAGCATGGGAATAAAATGGTACAGTATTATGGCACCTACTTCATATAGTTGTTAAGGGGATAAAGTGAATTAAGATGAATAAAGGAATTGAACAATGCCTGGAACATAGCAATTAGTAAATAATAGCTAGTAATATTTTTATTATTTATCTATTTTTTTACTGTACAATATTGTATTGGTTTTGCCATACATTGACATGAATCCGCCATGGGTGTACATGTGTTCCCCTTCCAGAACCCCCCTCCCACCTCTTTCCCCATCTCATCCCTCTAGGTCATCCCTGTGCACCAGCCCCGAGCACCCTGTACCATGCATCGAACCTGGACTGGCGATTCATTTCACATATGATAATTTACATGCTTCAGTGCCATTCTCCCATATCATCCTGCTCTCACCCTCTCCCATAGAGCCCAAAAGACTGTTCTATACATCTGTGTCTCTTTTGCTGTCTTGCATACAGGGTTATCTTTACCAATTTACTAAATTCCATATATATGCGTTAGTATACTGTTTTGGTGTTTTTCTTTCTGGCTTACTTCACTCTGTATAATAGGCTCCAGTTTCATCCACCTCATTAGAACTGATTCAAATGTACTGTTTTTAAATGGCTGAGTAATATTCCATTGTGTGTATGTACCACAGCTTCCTTATCCACTTGTCTGCTGATGGACATCTAGGTTGCTTCCATGTCCTGGCTATTATAAACAGTGCTGCAATGAACATTGGGGTACATGTGTCTCTTTCAATTCTGGTTTACTCGGTGTGTATGCCCAGCAGTGGGATTGCTGGGTCATGCGGCAGTTCTATTTCCAGTTATTTAAGGAATCTCCACACTGTTCTCCATAGTGGCTGTACTAGTTTGCATTCCCACCAACAGTGTAGTAGGGTTCCCTTTTGGCCACACCCTCTCCAGCATTTATTGCTTGTAGACTTTTGGATAGCAGCCATTCTGACTAGCGTGAAATGGTACCTCATTGTGGTTTTGATTTGCATTTCTCTGATAGTGAGTGATGTTGAGCATCTTTTCATGTGTTTGTTAGCCATCTGTATGTCTTCTTTGGAGAAATGTCTGTTTAGTTCTTTGGTCCACTTTTTGATTGGGTCATTTATTTTTCTGGAATTGAGCTGCAGGAGTTGCTTGTATATTTTTGAGATTAATTCTTTGTCAGTTGCTTCATTTGCTATTATTTTCTCCCATTCTGAAGGCTGTCTTTTCACCTTGCTTATAGTTTCCTTTGTTGTGCAGAAGCTTTTAATTTTAATTAGGTCCCATTTCTTTATTTTTGCTTTTATTTCCAATATTCTGGAAGGTGGGTCATAGAAGATCCTGCTGTGATTTATGTCAGAGAGTGTTTTGCCTATGTTTTCCTCTAGGAGTTTTATAGTTTCTGGTCTTACGTTTAGATCTTTAATCCATTTTGAGTTTATTTTTGTGTATGGTGTTAAAAAGTGTTCTAGTTTCATTCTTTCACAAGTGGTTGACCAGTTTTCCCAGCACCACTTGTTAAAGAGATTGTCTTTTCTTCATTGTATATTCTTGCCTCCTTTGTCGAAGATAAGGTGTCCATAGGTGCATGGATTTATCTCTGGGCTTTCTATTTTGTTCCATTGATCTGTATTTCTATCTTTGTGCCAGTACCATACTGTCTTGATGACTGTGGCTTTGTAGTAGAGCCTGAAGTCAGGCAGGTTGATTCCTCCAGTCCCATTCTTCTTTCTCAAGATTGCTTTGGCTATTTGAGGTTTTTTATATTTCCATACAAATTGTAAAATTTGTTCTAGTTCTCTTAAAAATACCGTTGGTAGCTTCATAGGGATTGCATTGAATCTATAGTTTGCTTTGGGTAGTATACTCATTTTTCACTATATTGATTCTTCCAATCTATGAACACGGTATATTTCTCCATATATTCGTGTCCTCTTTGATTTCTTTCACCAGTGTTTTATAGTTTTCTATATATAGGTCTTTTGTTTCTTTAGGTAGGTATATTCCTAAGTATTTTATTCTTTTCGTTGTAATGGTGAATGGAATTATTTCCTTAATTTCTCTTTCTGTTTTCTCATTGTTAGTGTATAGGAATGCAAGAGATTTCTATGTGTTAATTTTATATCTTGCAACTTTACTGCATTCATTGGTTAGCTCTAGTAATTTTCTGGTGGAGTCTTTAGGGTTTTCTATGTAGAGGATCATGTCGTCTGCAAACAGTGAGAATTTTACTTCTTCTTTTCCAATCTGGGTTCCTTTTATTTCTTTTTCTGCTCTGATTGCTGTGGCCAAAACTTCCAAAACTGTGTTAACTAGTAGCAGTGAGAGTGGGCACGCTTTTTGTGTTCCTGACTTTAGGGGAAGTGCTTTTAGTTTTTCACCATTTAGGATAATGTTTACTGTGGGTTTGTCATATATAGTTTTTATTATGTTGAGGTATGTTCCTTCTATTCCTGCTTTCAGGAGGGTGTTTATCATAAATGGATGTTGAATTTTGTCAAAGGCTTTCTCTGCATCTATTGAAATAATCATATGGTTTTTATTTTTCAATTTGTTAATGTGGTGTATTACATTGATTGATTTGTGGATATTGAAGAATCCTTGCATCCCTGGGATAAAGCCCACTTGGTCATGATGTATGATCTTTTTTAATATGTTGTTGGATTCTGTTTGCTAGAATTTTGTTAAGGATTTTTGCATCTATGTTCAGCAGTGATATTGGCCTGTAGTTTTCTTTTTTTGTGGCGTCCTTGTCTGGTTTTGATATTTGGGTGATGGTGGCCTCATAGAATGAGTTTGGAAGTTTACCTTCCTCTGCAATTTTCTGAAAGAGTTTGAGTAAGATAGGTGTTAGCTGTTCTCTAAATTTTTGGTAGAATTCAGCTGTGAAGCCATCTGGTCCTGGGCTTTTGTTTGTTGGAAGATTTCTGATTACAATTTCAATTTCCATGCTTGTGATGGGTCTGTTAAGATTTTCTATTTCTTCCTGGTTCAGTATTGGAAAGTTGTACTTTTCTAAGAATTTATCCATTTCTTCCAAGTTGTCCATTTTATTTGCATATAGTTGCTGATAATAGTCGCTTATGATCCTTGGTATTTCTGTGTTGTCTGTTGTGATCTCTCCATTTTCATTTCTAATTTTGTTGATTTGATTTTTCTCCCTTTGTTTCTTGATGAGTCTGGCTAATGGAGTGTTGATTTTATTTATCTTTTCAAAGAACCAGCTTTTGGCCTTGTTTATTTTTGCTATGGTCTCTTTTGTTTCTTTTGTATTTATTTCTGCCCTAATTTTTTAGATTTCTTTCCTTCTACTAACCCTGGGATTCTTCATTTCTTCCTTTTCTAGTTGCTTTAGGTGTAGAGTTAGGTTATTTATTTGACTTTTTTCTTGTTTCTTGAGGTGAGCCTGTATTGCTATGAATCTTCCCCTTAGCACTTCCTTTATAGTGTCCCATAGGTTTGGGGTTGTTGTGTTTTCATTTTCATTCGTTTCTGTGCATATTTTGATTTCTTTTTTTATTTCTTCTATGATTTTTTGTTGGTTATTCAGCAGAGTGTTGTTTAGCCTCCATATGTTGGAATTTTTAGTAGTTTTTCTCCTGTAATTGACATCTAATCTTACTGCATTGTGGTCAGAAAAGATGCTTGGAATAATTTCAGTTTTTTTGAATTTACTGAGACTAGATTTATGGCCCAGGATGTGATCTCTTCTGGAGAAGGTTCCGTGTGTGCTTGAGAAAAAGGTGAAATTCATTGTTTTGGGGTGAAATGTCCTATAGATATCAATTAGGTCTAACTGATCTATTGTATCATTTAAAGTTTGTGTTTCCTTGTTCATTTTCTGTTTAGTTGATCTATCCATAGGTGTGAGTGGGGTATTAAAGTCTCCCACTATTATTGTGTTATTGTTAATTTCCTCTTTCATGCTTGTTAGCATTTGCCTTACATATTGTGGTGCTCCTATGTTGGCTGCATATATATTTATAATTGTTATATCTTCTTCTTGGATTGATCCTTTAATCATTATGTAGTGTCCATCTTTGTGTCTTTTCACAGCCTTTATTTTAAAGTCTATTTTATCTGATATGAGTATTGCTACTCCTGCTTTCTTTTGGTCTCTATTTGCATGAAATATCTTTTTCCAGCCCTTCACTTTAAGTCTGTATGTGTCCCTTGTTTTGAGGTGGGTCTCTTGTAGACAACATATATAGGGGTCTTGTTTTTGTATCCATTCAGCCAGTATTTGTCTTTTGGTTGGGGCATTCAACCCATTTACATTTAAGGTAATTATTGATAAGTATGATCCCGTTGCCATTTACTTTATTGTTTGGGGTTCGAGATTATACACCCTTTCTGTGTTTCCTGTCTAGAGAAGATCCTTTAGCATTTGTTGGAGAGCTGGTTTGGTGGTGCTGAATTCTCTGAGCTTTTGCTTGTCTGTAAAGCTTTTGATTTCTCCTTCATATTTGAATGAGATCCTTGCTGAGTACAGTAATCTGGGCTGTAGATTATTTTCTTTCATCACTTTAAGTATGTCCTGCCATTCCCTTCTGGCCTGAAGAGTTTCTATTGAAAGATCAGCTGTTATCCTTATGGGAATCTTCTTGTGTGTTATTTGTTGTTTTTCCCTTGCTGCTTTTAATATTTGTTCTTTGTGTTTGATCTTTGTTAATTTTATTACCATGTGTCTTGGGGTGTTTTGCCTTGGGTTTATCCTGTTTGGGACTCTCTGGATTTCTTGCACTTGGGTGATTATTTCCTTCCCCATTTTAGGGAAGTTTTCAACTGTTATCTCCTCGAGTATTTTCTCATGGTCTTTCTTTTTGTCTTCTTCTTCTGGGACTCCTATGATTCGAATGTTGGTGTGTTTAACATTGTCCCAGAGGTCTCTGAGGTTGTCCTCATTTCTTTTAATTCTTTTTTCTTTTTTCCTCTCTGTTTCATTTATTTCTATCATTATATCTTCTACCTCACTTATCCTATCTTCTGCCTCCATTATTCTACTGTTGGTTCCCTCCAGAGTGTTTTTTATTTCATTTATTGCATTATTCATTATATATTGACTCTTTTTTATTTCTTCTAAGTCCTTGTTAAACCTTTCTTGCATCTTCTTGATCCTTGTCTCGAGGTTATTTATCTGTAACTCCAATTTGTTTTCCAGATTTTGGATCATTTTCACTATCATTATTCGGAGTTCTTTATCAGGTAGATTCCCTATCTCTTCCTCTTTTGTTTGGTTTGGAGGGCATTTATCCTGTTCCTTTACCTGATGGGTATTTCTCTGCCTTTTCATCTTGTTTATATTGCTGTGTTTGGGGTGGCCCTTCTGTATTCTGGCAGTTTGAGGTTCCTCACTGTGGGTGGGGTTGGACTGGTAGTTTGTCAAGGTTTCCTGGTTGGCGAAGCTTGTGTAGGTGTTCTGGTGAGTGGAGCTGGATTTCTTCTCTCTGGAGTGCACTGAAGTGTCCAGTAATAAGTTTTGAGATGTCACTGGGTTTGGTGTGACTTTGGGCAGCCTGTATATTGAAGCTCAGGTCTATGTTCCTGTGTTGCTGGAGAATTTGCATGGTATATCTTATTCTGGAACTTGTTGGCCATTGGGTGTTGCTTGGTTTCAGTGTAGATATGGAGGCATTTGATGAGCTCCTATCAGTTAATGCTTCCTGGATTCAGGAGTTCTCTGGTGTTGTCAGGATTTGGACTTAAGCCTCCTGCCTCTGGTTTTCAGTCTTATTCTTACAGTAGCCTCAAGACTTCTCCATCTATACAGCACCGATGATAAAACATCTAGGTTAATAATGAAAAGTTTCTCCACAGTGAGGGACATCTGGAAAGGTACACAGAGTTGCATGGAGAAGAGAAGAGGGAGGAGGGAGATAGAGCTGACCGGGAGGAGAAGAGGGGAATCAAAAGGGGAGAGAGCAAGCTAGCCAGTAATCACTTCCCTATGTGCTCTCCACAGTCTGGATCCCTCAGAGATGTTCACGGAGTTACACAGGGAAGAGAAGAGGGAGGAAGGAGACAGAGGTGGCCAGGAGGAAAAAAGGGGGAATCAAAAGGGGAGGGACAGATCCAGCCAGTAATCAGTTCCCTAAGTGTTCTCCACAGGCCAGAACACACAAAGAGATTCACAGAGTTGGGTCGAGAAGAAAACGGAGAAGGGGGAGATAGAGGCGACCTGGTGGAGAAAAAGGAGAGTCAAAAGCGGGAGAGAGCAATCAAGACAGTGATCTCGCTCCCAAGTAAAAATGGGTACAAGATTGAGTTCTTAAAGATACAAAGTTGATAACAAATACAAAAAAGCAAAGATTAAAAATCTAGAGTACCCCAACTAAAATAAATAAATTTATTTAAAAAAAAGAAAAAAAATCTAGAGTAGAGGTTAGATTCCCAAAAATACAATATTAAAAAAAGAAAAGAAAAAAAAAAAAGTCACAAAAATTATGAAATATATATATATGAAGTTTGCTTTAAAAATAAGGTCTTTTTTTTTTGCAAGGTAATAGTAGGTTATAAAAATGCA
Organism: Okapia johnstoni; assembly: GCA_024291935.2. Lineage (NCBI taxonomy): Eukaryota > Metazoa > Chordata > Mammalia > Artiodactyla > Giraffidae > Okapia > Okapia johnstoni. Next base: position 69,295,573 of record CM044312.1, on the reverse strand, counting down.
AATTGAAGGAGTAATAGGGGACCTAAAAATAAAATAATAATAATAATAATAAAGTTTAAATTTTTTTTTAAATGATAATAGTAAAAATATATCTAGGACTTTCTCTGGAGCTGTTGCGGACAGTGTGGGGTCAGTTCATTTTCAGATAGTTCCTTGGTCCAGCTTGTACTTCTCAAGGTCTATAGGCCCCTTCCTGTGTAGTCGGTGCCAACTACAGGGGTTTTAATCTAATATTTTCTTGTCACACTGAAATAGATTATCTTGTTCACTTGCCAGAGTAAATGCTTTCTCTAGAGAAACCTACTCAATGGTATGCTTTTGGTTGTCAGTAAACCTTAATGACATACTGGCTGTACAGAGTCTAGGTATTTGGTAAAAACAAGGGAATTACTGTTAAAGTATCAAATGTGACATGTACATAAAAAGATGTCAAATGTAAGAAAATTATAAACAGGTTGGGTGAGTAGAAGAAAATGCATTTTGGAAGGAAGATCAAGAAAGATCAAAACAAAGTATCTTTAAATTATAATTTGAAATTAGGACTGTTGAAAGAAAATCCTAGATTTTCATCTTCAAAAAAAAAAAAATGAGCTAAGGTTGGACTACACAAAGGTCAGTTAGGTATTTTTTTGTGGCTTGAAATGTAACCGATATTTTTTTCCATTTTTAAAAAATAAAAAAAAGGATATCCAGTGGCCCGGTTACCTGACACTACAGCAGCCCTGTAGGACCAGAAGGGTGATGAAATTGCTTTTTTCTTTTCTTTTCTTTTCTTTTGCTTTAAATGATTATTAATAATGTTTTTAAATTGAAGTGTAGTTGGTTTAAGTGTTGTACTAATTTCTGCTGTAAAGTAACTCAGTTATACAATATATGCAATATTTTTTGTATTCTTTTTCATTATGGTTTATCCCAGGAGATCAGCTATAGTTTCCTATGCTGTACAGTAGGACCTTGTTGTTTATCCATCCTATGTATATTAGTTTACATCTGCTAATCCCAAACTCCAGTCCTTCCTTCTCCCAGCTCCCTCCCCTTTGGTAACCACAAGTTTGTTCTGTATCTGTGATTCTTTTTCTGTTTCATAGATAATTTCATTTGTAATATTTTAGATTCCACATATAAGTGATATCATATGGTATTTGTCTTTCTCTTTCTGACTTACTTCACTTAGTATGAAAATCTCTCCATGTTTCTACAAATGGCATTATTTCATTCTTTTTATGGCTGAACAGTATTCCATTGTATATATGTGCCACATCTTCTTTATCTATTCATCTGTCAGTGGACATTTACTTTGTTTCCATGTCCTGGCTGTTGTGAATAGTGCTGCTATGAACATAGGGTACATGTATCTTTTTTAATTAATAGTTTTATCTGTGTATATGCCCAGAAGTGGGATTGCTAGATATTATGGTAATTCTTTTTTTTTGGTTTCTAAGTGACCTCCATAATGGTCTCCATAGTAGTTGTACCAATTTACATTCCCACCAGCAGTATAAAAGGGTTCCCCTTTCTCCATACCCTCCCCAACATTTGTTATTTGTAGATTTTTTTTAGTGATGACCATTCTGACAGCTGTGAGGTTGTACCTTATTGCAGGGTTGATTTGCATTTCTCTAATTATTAGTGATGTTGAGCATCTTTTCATGTGTCATCTATATTTATTCTTTGGATAAATGTCAATTAAGATCTTTGGGCAGGGAAATTACTTAAGCTATAATAATCAGGTTTAAAGAATTGATGGGTTTCTATTTGCACAGTCAGCCACTCGACTTATTTTTTTTCCTTCTTTCCCAAGAAAATGGCAACTCAGAACTTTAAGGACAAAGTCACAGTGTCCTCCTGTGACCTCTTCCATTTAAGAATCTCTATTGAATAATGAGTTCATCAACCATTATTGATGCTTTGATCTCCAATTTTGGTGCATAATGGAATAAGAGATGATGTAATCAAGGGAGGTTACTGGTCTAGAAGAAAAACAAAGGGCCAGGAATTTGAAGTTGTGTCTGTGGCCTTGGGCAAGTTACTTAACTTCAGATTTCCTCATCTGTAAGAGGAGAATGAAAACAACTGTCTATCTCTCGGGTTTATTGGAAGGTAGAGAGAAAATGTGTACTCCAGAATCCCTTAGCAGACGTAATACCCTATGTAAATGCTGACTTTTTGTCTGTCAGCAGTGGTACCAGAGAGGCTGTAGAACAATCCTGCCTGCCAATTAAGACATGAGAACACCACCTCACCACCTTCAACATGCTGGAGGGTTTGAGATGAAGAAATATCGTGCACACAATTTAACTGGAAGTTAACAAAGAGGATTATTAGAAGTCATAACATAGAAAAATCACAGCTCCTATAAGACATGCTTCAGGTGTTCAGTTCACATCAGGTGAGGTGCAATGAGCCTAGGCATGCTGCATACAAGAGAGACCAAAAACACATTAGACACTTAGGCTTAAGAAGCATAAACTCATACTATTGTAGGAAAGTGAGATTCTGACGTTTATTTGTCCTGCCCTTTTATTTTTGCGATAATCTTACAGGTTCTCTTTAACTTTTGGCAAATTTTAGCTTACATAGGATAAACTAATGTTCCAGGGACAGCTTAAATTGAGAGAAGCCTCCAAAGGATTATCTTCCTTTAACACATTCTCTTATAGTTCTTCTCTGTGGATGTTCAACATGAAAATAACAGATGTGTGCATTCATTTAATGAATGCATCAGCATTTCACTTGTTGGAGAATGGTTCTCTCCAGTGGGAGTAGGCAAGAAGCCAAGACTTGTGTGGGGTGTTGTCAGTTTCAGCTGTTTATCAGACATGAAAACATGGTACCCAAGACTCCATTATGCCTTGAACAGTAGAGACTGTGGGAAAATGACAAGCTGTCAAATCCCATATCCTTTGAAGTGCTGGCAAATTTCTAATTCTATTGAATTGCCTCAACAATTCGAAACACACTAGCATAAGGGGCAGTGGAGAATTCTGAGCTTATTTCTTTTGCTCATAGCCTTTGTAAAGAGAATAAAGCCTAGGTATCTTGGTAGGAGTTTGTCTGTGACTCAGTTGATTTCAGGTGCCTTAGGTCTCTAAAGAGTATTTTGTTCTATTATAAATCCTAGGAGACTATTCTTGGCATGGGTAGCCATGAAGCATCGATTTCTATAACAAAGCTCATATTTATTCCAGGTTTTGTGGGAGGTGCTTTTTCCATAAGGTTTCAGATACCCCCTTCTTAATTCTACCAGAGGGATTCCTTAGTTCCTTCTTCTAAGACCATGTAAAATAATTCTAAACCTGGGATCTTCTGGAATCATCATCGTAGACTGTTAAGTCAGTTACTTCCTAATAGTAACCTGTATTAGTGGATAAGATAAAGAATTTTCCTGAGTAGTATAGCCAAGAGATAAAGTGTCCAGATGTCTTGATTCCCCGTTTTCCCACATGCAGGAGATTTCAGAGCTTCCACTGCACCAGAGGCCAAGAATTGTGGCTGTTTTGGAAATGGATCTTCTGTTTGTTGCTTCCCTTGCAATCAATAAACATAACTGTATCCCTGGGGAAGAGGTGGAGTTATTGAAATTCCATGCTTTGATAATTCTTGAATGGTTTAATCTTAGAAACCAAATAGAAATCAATGTTGTTTTTTTTTAAAAAACATTGTTACCATGTAGAGAATGGTAACCAGAAAAGAGTCACTGGAGAGTCATTAAGTTCTTGTTTTTAGGTCAAGAATGAATCCAGAATGAGTGCTAGGGCAAAACAAGAATGCAGTTCTTCTTACACTTCCAGAACAGGCTGGCCATAGGCGATTATTAAGGAGGAAGATGCAGATAGGACTGTTGGGGAATGAGATGAGTACTCCTAGGCCTTTCCAACCTGAGTAGCCGTGTAGATGCTCCACACTAGTTGTAAGGGTTTCAGTTCTCTAGTGCAGGTAGTCCAGGGTACAGGACTGAGAACCCTGAATCCTCAGTCTTCAGTTGGACTCAGCCTGGAGCAGACCCATATCTATAGAACCATTCAACTTACTAAACATTCCTGGGTCAGGCTGAAAGCCAGATGAATAGCCATGGATCTTGCTTTGCTGTTCTCCCAGCTATGAAATAGCTTATAATTAGCCCCATATGGCCACACTTCCCCTGTGCCTTATTCCTTGATCTCTCCTCTCTTCTCCCCTTTCTGTTTGTAAGTCAAGATAAATCTGTTACTAAAGATCAAATAAAAAATAAAATCAAAAGTTTGTAAGTCAGGATAAAAGAGGTCAAAACACACTGAAGATTAAAGGGGAAAAGGAACTTGTTATCTCAAGTGTCCAAGCAGTTAGGGCAAAATTAAGGATCTCAAAAAAGAAGAGTCCATTAGAGAACAATGAGGGATGTGGAGGTTCTAGCACCTCCACTGCTGCTTTCACCCAAAACCAAAGTTATCAGATACCTTTGTGATCATCAGAGAATATGACATTAACCTAGACTTTAACTGGGCTCTTAAAATTCATCAGCGGTGCCATTTGCAAGATACCAGTAAACCAGCTTGTGAAGAATATAAACAACAAGCTAGACAGGAAAGACACGAGAGTAGATGAAGCTGAACCACTACCACGTGCCTCTTACCTCTCTTATGTGGTTATAAGTCCTACCCACTGCATTCTGGTTAGAGGGTTTTAAAAGATAGATAGCCTTTTCTGTTAGAGATACTTTTTTTCATTAAAAAAATAATAATAAATAAAGAGGAGGCCATGATTGGGTTTGAAGAGCAATGACAGTTACCTACATCTGAATCTTCCCCTCTTCCCAAAGCCATAAAATCTATTGAGAGAATAAATAAAACTACACAGGACCCATACATTCATCATTACTAGGACACAGAGAATACCTCACATTACCTATACATAGAATAAAAATAGAAACAAGTGATTTTCCAACAGATAGGCTCTCATTGCCATTCCCATGCAGGATTAAGTATCTCAACTGAATCCTTCTGCAGCTTCCTTTATCATAGCATAATGGCAAGAATTGTCACTCTGGAATAAGACATGTTATACCATAGCTTACATGCTTGCTTGTTTCATTATTTGGGGTAAGATTCATAACCTCTCTGAACTCCAGTCTCCTTATCTGTAAAGTGAAATCAAAAGTATTACCTACCTCATAAAGTAGGTAATTACTATATGGGAAATACTTAGAACAGTGTCTGGCATGTAACAGATGCTAAATTAATGTTAGCTAACAATGACTAAATGGTATTGGATTTTTCTAAGTCTCTTTATTCTACTAGACCCAACCTCAGTATTCTTTAAGAATTTTAAAATGATTTCTCTTTTCAAAAACAGATTATCTCAGTGTCCACTACATACAAAGTCTAGTCCAAATGTTTTCAGTTCAGTCACTGAGAAAACTGTCACATTTTCATAAAATCAGTTAATCTGAATTAGACAGATTATTGTCTTACATGAGGGCGTGGAGTTCTTCATTCAAGTTGAACTTAATCATCTAAGTTTTCTCCAATTTTGTAATTGCAAATAAAATTCTAGTGTTGTACGAAGGAAACTGAAAATCTTTCTGGAAGAACCTGACCAAAGAAAGTACTTGAACTTTGGGGCAGCCACAGGCCCCATCTATATAAGCACAGCCAGGCACACTGCAGAGAGCTCACAACAGCCACAGGTGCCATGCTCATCAATGACTGCCTACCTGCCCAACTTACCTATGGGCCTCTGCTCTTGGCTCCAGTGACTTTCAGTTCCCGACTTCATTGCTGGGCCTCAAGATCTGATTCAGAGCCCACTGTACATTGGTCATCCCTTTTTGGATGCTACTGATTCAGCCAACTTCCAGAGATCCAAAACTCATGTTCCAGACTTCCAGTTTCCAGTCTGTCATGGGAGTCTGGAACTTATCACTCCCATCCTCAAAACAAGAAAAAAGCTGAGCAAACTGAAAATCAGCAGCTCTCCTTAGATTTGTCAGATCATTGAGGTCATAAAACAAACCACCACTCTCAAAATTGGAGAGTCAGGCAAATACAGAGAATTAGGGCTTACTAGGAGTGGAAACTTGTGGCTGGAGCCAGTACCAGTAGGAACACTGAAAGGGTAATTGACTAATTGCTGGAAACTGAGAATGGAGTAGCCTGAGAGAAAAATTCCTAGCAGGCCAGCCTTAAGTGGGCCTACAGACTTTCGTGAGCTTTACTTCTAGGAGGGCCTCCAAGTTCTCACAGCAAAGACTCAAGGGAAGGAATAAAGTATTTAGTAACCATTTTGAAATAATGCTCTAAACATATGCAAGGCTGGTTCAAAATTCAAAAAATCAACTAATGTAATTCATCACATCAATGGGCTAAAGAAGAAAAACTATATGATCGTATCAGAGATTGTATTTGACAAAACCCAACACCCATTACTGAAAAACAGTCTCAGCAAGACTAGGAATAGAAGGGAACTTCTTTCAACATGATAGAGAACATGTACAGAAAATCTATAGCTAACATCATACTTGGTGAAAAGAAACCTGTGGTTTCCCCCTAAGATCAGGAGTGAAACAAGGATGTTTTCCCTTTTCACTCCTATTTTACATCATACTGGAAGTCCTAACTAATTCAGTAAGAAAAAGAAATAGAAGGTATATAGATAGAGAAGAAAAAAAAAAATGCTTGTGTTTGCAGATGGTATGACTGTTAGGTAGAAAATCGCAAAGAATTAACAAAAAGCCAAAACAAAAAAACATACCAACTACTAGAACTAGTAAGCAATTATAACAAAGTTTCATGATATAAAATTAGTGTACGAAAAGGAATGTTCCGTATGTCCATTTTGGCCCTATAGACCTTCTTCCTCCAAGATTTGACAAGCCTTGCTCATACATAGGTGGGCAGTAAGAGGGCTTAAACAGAGAGGCCTGCCTCTGTAGTATGTGAACATGATGCACAGTGTTATGAGATTGTAACAGAAGTAGATATGGAGTCAGGCTGAGTAAAGATGAAAAAAAAAAAAATACCAAAACCATCTGGGGGCTTAGGGCACATACATGTTGCCGAAAGCAAAAGGGTTAATTCAGTGCCTGAGTATTATACTAATTTAACTGGGATGTTGGAAATATGTCTAAAATCATAATCCTAATGAAAAACTGATCCATTTCCTTTTTACTTTGTATACTCTCTTATAGCATTCTCAAGAATAGTAGTAATTAATTACGTAGTGTTGTAGAATTGCTTAATGCTCTTATACATACATATGTTTAATCAACTATAATTTAGGTGCCACTAAAAAATGCACCCAGGGATCAAACCCACGTTCTCACGCATCACAGGCAGATTCTTTACTACTGAGCCACCTGGCAAGCCCCCCAAAATGCACTAGTTCATTCATAGGAATAAAAATTTTAAAATTGTTTCTTCTAAGAGCATATTCGAAACTTTTTACCATAGGAAAAAGAGTCTTGCCATTTACATAGATACTTAATTTTTTAAAGTATAAACAAAAAGATAATTCTTTTTTTTTTTTAAAATAGACTTTATTTTTTAGAAGAGTTTTAGGTTTGCAGCAGAGTTAAGCAAAAGTTAAAAAAATTCCCCATATATCTCCTACCTCCACACATGCATAGCCTCCCTTGTTATCAACATGCCCCACCAGAGTGGTATGTTTGTTACAATTGATAAACCTGTATGAACACATCATAATCACTCAAAGTCCATAGTTTACATTAGGGTTCCCTCTTGGTGTTGTACATTTTATTAGTTTTGACAAATGTGTAATGACATGTTCTCACCATGATAGTATCATACAGAGTAGTTTCACTGCTCTTAAAATCCTCTGTGCTTCACCTGTTAATCTCTTCCTCCCCTATAGGTTTTGATCTTTTTACTGTCTTCATAGTTTTGCCTTTCCATAATGTCATATAGTTGGAATCATAGAGTACTTAGCCTTTTCAGATTGGCTTCTTTCATAGTAATAGCATTTATACTTCCTCCGTGTCTTTTCTTGACTTGGTGTCTCTTTTCTTTTTATTGCTGAATAATGTTCCATTGTCTGGATGTTTATTTATCTATTTACCTATAAAAGGACATGCTGGATGCTTTCACATTTCAGCAATTGTAAATAAAACTCCTATAAACATCTGCATGCAGGTTTTTTTTTGTGTACATATACTTTTAGCTGAACTTTGATGCTTTGCAGGATTTATTTCCCATTCTTTGAAACAAATATGTCTTGTCAAAGCTTCCAATATACCTCCCGCATTTGTTCATTGATGTAGTGAACCTTTGAGATATTCTGCAGTATGTCCAGATGTTTCACATCCTTTCAGTTTGAACTGGAAGGATAGACTCTTCCCGAGTTGACTCAAATTGAAGCAAGAGGGCTGGGCCTCTGCCTCATAGTATCAGCCAGCAACTGGCTTAGCTCTGATGCAGGGAAGAGGCCTATCCTGGGATGCAGCAGCTCCTGAGGAAGAACTCAACTGGGGGAGTGAGTGCCTTATCACTGTCCCCCACTGACTCACCAGCTGAAACCATGGAAGTCAGGTTGGGACTTGAACCCATGGTCTTTAAACCAAGATCACACACCTGATCTCAGGAATTAATGAAGCTCAGGTTCTTGATGTCTCATTGCAGAAAGAATTCAGTGAGAGACAAAGTGATAGGTAAGAAGCACATTTATTTAGAGAGAAACACACTCCACAAGCAGAATGTGGGCCATCTCAGAAGATGAGAGCAACCAAAAAGATAATTCCTTAACAAACTAATTTTTATTCGCCTTGAATATTGACCACAATTTATTTGGTATTAGTTAGTTCAGTCGCTCAGCCATGTCTGACTCTTTGCGACCCCATGGACTGCAGTACGCCAGGCCTCTCTGTCCATTACCAGCTCCCAGAGTTTACTCAAACTCATGTCCATTGAGTCAGTGATGCCATCCAACCATCTTATCCTCTGTCATCCCCTTCTCCTCCCACCTTCAATCTTTCTTAGCCTCAGGGTCTTTTCAAATGAGTCAGTTCTTCTCATCAGGTGGCCAAAGTATTGGAGTTTCAGCTTCAACATCCGTCCTTCCACTGAATATTCAGGACTGATTTCCTTAGGATTGACTGGTTGGATCTCCTTGCAGTCCAAGGAACTCTCAAGAGTCTTCTCCAACACTACAGTTCAAAAGCATCAATTCTTCTGCACTCAGCTTTCTTTATAGTCCAACTCTCACATCCATACATGACTACCTGAAAAACCATAGCTTTGACTAGACGGACCATTGTTGGCAAAGTAATGTCTCTGCTTTTTAATATGCTGTCTAGGTTGGTCATAACTTTCCTTCCAAGGAGCCAGGGTCTTTTAATTTCATAGCTGTAGTCACCATCTGCTGGAGAAGGAAATGGCAACCAACTCCAGTACTCTTGCCTGGAAAATCCCATGGATGGAGGAGCCTGGTGCACTGCAGTCCATGGGGTTGCAGGGAGTCGGACACGACTGAGCAACTTCACTTCACTCACTTCACTCACTTCATACTTTGTCACTAGAGAAGGAAATGGCAACCCACTCCAGTATTCTTGCCTGGAAAATCCCATCGACAGGGGAGCCTGGCGGGCTATGGTCCATTGGGGTCACAGAGAGTCAGACATGACTGAAGTGACTGAGCAAGAGCAAGTCACCATCTGCAGTGATTTTGGAGCCCCCCAAAATAAATAAAGTATGCCACTGTTTCTACTGTTTCTCCATCTATTTGCCATGAAGTGATGGGACCAGATGCCATGATCTTAGTTTTCTGAATGTTGAGTTTTAAGTCCATTGTTTCACTCTCCTCTTTCACTTTCATCAAGAGGCTCTTTAGTTCTTCTTCGCTTTCTGCCATAAGGGTGGTATCATCTGCATATCTGAGGTTATTGATATTTCTTCCAGCAATCTTGTTTGGTATTAGGCTAAACTAAATAATATTATAATATCCCTATACACAATTTGGGCATACTAAATATACACACACATTGACATATTCATGTAATCTAACAACCACTAAGATGTATATATATATTTAATTTACACACATATACTCAACAATTGGGCTTCCCTGGTGGCTCAACTGGTAAAGAATCCACCTGCAGTGCAGAAGACCTGAGTTTGGTCCCTGGGCTGGGAAGATTCCCTGTAGAAGGGAAAGGCTACCCACTCCAGTATCTTGGCCTGGAGAATTCCATGGACTTTGTATAGTCCATGGGGTTGTAAAGAGTCAGACACGACTGAGTGACTTTCACTTTCTCCTGAATTGCAGGCAGGTTCTTCACCATCTGAGTCACCAGGTTAAGGGAATGTAAAAAGCAGTTAGGCTAAATAATTTTATTTATTCCATTGGTTCTATTCAAACAACTTAATAGAACAAAACTTCTAATATATTTGTACCATAGCATCACAGTTAAAGGGGCTTCCCAGGTGGTGCTATTGGTAAAGAATCTGCTGCCAAATGCAGGTGACACAGGAGACATGGGTTTGATCCCTGGGTTTGGAAGAGGAAATGGCAACCCATTCCAATATTCTTGCCAGTAAAATTCCATGGACAGAGGAGCCTGGCGGGCTATAGTCCGTAGGGTTGCAAAGAGTCGGACATAACTGAGCAACTGAGCACACACACACATCCCAGTTAAACCAATTATTTTGCCAAACTTGACAGTCTGTTATTTAAATTTGCAAAATGCTCAAGGAAAAGTTTCTTGAGAAATGCCCAGCTATGACTATATCAGACATTGCTTCCAAAATGGGTGTGTCTTTCAAGTGTACCAAATAATTTTAGTTTAATGTGATCATTGAATGTCTAATGTTCTCAGGGAAAAAACTAAAGTTGGGAAAAGTAATTAAAACCAGATCCTAAAAAGTTAATACATCTGAGTCTCCAGATACTCAAACTTCATATGTTGTGGTTTCCAGTAAAACTAAAATGAGGTAATTTTTTATTCTTATAATGTTCATGACTCTTGCAAAACCAAGCCAGGGTAAAAATGCTTATCTTCTCCTTTTTCTCATTAAATCATTATGTAGTTTTCAATGTCATATGCCAAAAAGAGAGTCCCCTACCTTCTAAATAAGAAGAAATTTCCTGATAAATTTAGGATAATCTAAACATCTCAATTTAATCACGTTTGTTTCAAATCCAGATAAAGAATTGTGAAATTGACTTATGTATCACTTTCTCCTCCTCCCTCTTTGTTTCATCTCTTTTGGAACTTAATAATTAGCCTGGAGGAGGGAAGGAGGGGAAGGATTACCACATGCCCATTAGTGTAAACCTTGAAACCTTGGAAGAGGTAAAAAGAGATTGAAAGTCACAGCATTTCAGTGTAAGCATACAGACACACATACACATACACACACACCACACACACCACATACACTCCAAAAGCAGGGAGGAGAGAAGAAAAAAAGAGATGATGAAAGAGAGAAAAAAAGTATTTTTTCATGAACTTGAATAGAACAGCCAATCTTGTGCAACTGATAATTAAATAATTCTGTATTTCCATGCTCCTGTATTCCCCCGTCTTTTGTTTTCTTTTAGATCACTGAAATCGACACATCAATAAAAGACTACATTTTTAAAAGCTATGCCAAACTCAGCTATATGATCATACAGTTAGCATATAGGTAAACTTTTTCATCTAAAATCTCAGCGCACCTAAAAATAGTATGATTTTCAGGCTCCCAAGAGGGAAAATAAAAAGGCCATGGCAGAAAGCACTGGCTTCCTGATACTTAGCTTCAAACTTTGGTCAGCACTCTCTTTCATTCCCAGAAGCACTTTTAAATGAGTAGTGATGGATATTAAGAGGTCTTGTATGTCATCACCATAGGGGGTTTTAATAATTCTGAATGATTTGTAGTTATTGATCAAATGTAATTGATCACCATGGAAGGAAATATAACCCGATATTAGAAATGTTAATACCTGTTTAATTTTAATAACCTTTATTCTGTTACCTTGTTAAAGACCTTTTGAAAGCTTGACTAGATCATATTCATGGATAAAGTTTTATGTAAATTCATGTTTAATCCTTAAATGAACTGCAATACGTAAATCATGGTTTAACCTTAGAGGAACCTCTTGGCTTTTTCTTCTAGTAGGTTACATGTATTATAACCCCTTTTGTTATTGTAGAGTTACAGTCTTGCCCTATGCAAGTTGTTGGTCCTCTCTGGAATCTTCGCTTTGAAAAATAGTGTTTGTTCTTTTTACCTCTTTATACAGTTGAACGTACTACTAGGTAGATTTCTTAGGAACCTGCTAGAAATTTGGCAACCAGAGTCTGAAACTGGGAGAAATTCACATTGTTTGACATTATTGCCTCCTAAAGGAGACTTCTTTTTTTTTTTTTTTCCCTTCCATTCTTTTTATAGGAGACTTCTTATCACTGTTACATTTTCCTCTTCAGTACCATTACATTGTCCTGATACAATGAAGTACAGTGAAAATCATTTGAAAACAATTTTTCCCACTAGGTTATGTTGACCATCAACCATTTAGAACAGCAGTTCTCTGTTTCTGCTCTTCATTTCTGTAAAATTAGATTAGTTTGCTGAGAAGGCATAGGACTTTGGACTGTTTAAGCCCTCTGGGCCTTAGTTTCCTCACTTGTAAAATTAAAGAGATGATTTAGATGATTCTAAGATTCTTTCAGCTTCAGAACGGTGAAATTCTATGCTAAAGTCTAGACACCATTTGACCTGGCACTCTCTGTAGCCCAACAGTTCATATAATGTTTTAACACTCTCCAATTATTTATGTTAGAACTTCTTGAAAAGTTCATTTCGAGTTCATGGAAGACAGCTTAACTTCAGGTCTGCCATGCTCTGGTGGACTTTTCAGCTAATACTTGCATTATTTTTCTACATGTGAGATGACTTCTTTTATGTCAGTATGAGTTTGTATTTAAATTATTTTTCTGAGTTTAACCCCAGATTTTCATAAATACTGGGGTTTCTGAACTCTCAGGTACTTTAAATGGGGTTTCCAATGCATTTAACAGTTTCCAAATTCCTAGATTATTCCATTTAAAAATATTATCTTCCACTATTTTATTAATCAGTAACCAGATTTTGCCCTAGTTCAATACAAGTAAGATACATAATTTCAGTTGTCTTCTTTTAACAGCAAATTGATATGCTTAATGTTGTGATAAACACCATGTGTGGCTTGCTCACAATAATTACTTTATGACTTCCTATCTATCCCTCAACACCAGGTCTAGGAAATTTACTGCTCATGAGTTCTTAAAGTACCATTTGAGCATATAATCATTTATCTTATCCAATTACTTATCTCATACTTTTCCATCCTGGCAAAGTATACTACCAATTATGTTTCAATAACTTAAGTCCCTAATGGTTAAGTACCTGGTGTAATTTTTTAGACTCCCCCAGTTTTCATGGTTAGATGATATAACATTTCTTTCTACAGGACATTTCTATTATATTAATATGAGAAGAATGTTACCACATTGCAGTTCATTATTCTCCAAATAAAATGTCAACCTATCCCTAACTATCCTATGAGTCTGACATCTGGAAGGGAGAGAGTAGAGAGAGTAGACAGGAAAACATGGGAAAGCAAATCCTCTCAATCACCTCGGGCTGTGGAGACCTGACTAAAGGCAGAGTTGATCCTGGCTCAACCAAGATCACATATGTATTATTAGTTTCATTCCGCTTCTTTTTTTTTCCTATTGTTACCTACAAAGGTTATTCAATTTGCACTTAATTTTCAATCTTAATTCTTTAACAACAACAACAAAAAAACATAATTATCTTACCTGGATTCCAAAATCGGTGATTTTATCACACTCAGACACAGAAAGTTCCTTTAATTTTCTATGTCTGGAAAGTGTCATCAAACCCTAAAAATGTTTAATATAAAGATTATTTGATGATATATTAGTATAGAAGGTGTATTTCCAATAAGATAACAACAGTTTATGCAAACTAAAAATATTTAGCTTCTGTTTTATATTTCTTTAGACTTAATCATACAATCACTTTGGTTAGGCAACAGTATTAAATACAATTTTCAGGTTATCTCTAATGTTTTACAAAAAGTATTACAAATCCTAGAACAAGAAAACTTCTTATCTTGCCTCCTGCTGCTGCTGCTGCTAAGTTGCTTCAGTCGTGTCCGACTCTGTGCGAACCCATAGATGGCAGCCCACCAGGCTCCGCCGTCCCTGGGATTCTCCAGGCAAGAATACCGGAGTGGGTTGCCATTACCTTCTCCAATCTTGCCTCCTGTTTTCAGGTAAATGTTATATGGATCAATGTAAAGAAATCTTCAGATGCCTAAGTTTACAGCTTTATTTTATTTGAAGACACTTCATGTGGCTAATGAATCTATTTATCAATAAATTCTTATTTATGCTTAGCCTAAAATCTGAAAATGTGTAGCTCATTTTATTATGTTTAATTGCTTGGAGGGAGAAGAAACACAGCTTTATGTGAAGGCCCATAGGCAGATAATTATTCACTAGTAGTTAATTTCTTTTTTCAGCCTTAAAGTTTTGTTTCTTTTTATTTAAAAACAATGTATTTCACTTTCAGCCCTTCACTTTTTTAATGTGTGGCTTTGTTAGTGCTCAGATGATAAAGAATCTGCTTGCAATTCAGGAGACCCAGGTTCAATCCCTGGGTCGGGGAGATCCCCTGGAAAATACTGGCAACCCACTCCAGTTTTCTTGCCTAGAGAATTCCATGGACAGAGAGGCATGACGGGCTGTAGTTCATGGGGTGGCAAAGAGTCGGACACAACTGAGCGACTCGCTTTCGCTTTCACTTTCGTTGGTTGGCCCATTTCTCAGTACCTGTTCTCCTAAACTGGTAAAACATTCAGTTAAGGAACTGACTGTTGTACCTTATAGATGCCATCCTTCTGTTTTGCATTCAGGATCATGTTACTTTCTATTTCCTAGATATGCTTCCTGGACTATGTGGACTAGAGCAGTTTCTCCTCCTTTTATGGTTCCAGAGCTGGCTGGCAGGGAAAAATGCTGGAAATGGTATCTGATTTGTCCTTTTCACATTTTATTTTCAGGACTAATTTACCTTTTAATCATAAAAACCACATTTGGACTATAATTGGAAATGGGTCATGCAAATATTATATGCTGTTTTTGTTTTAACTGATTTACATATCAGGCCTTTCATTTTTCAAAAACAAAAGGCATATCAAAGGGAAGAGTGCTTGAAATTCTGCTTGACTGAAGTCACTGTCAAATTACAATTTCTAATTTTATGTAACAGTTCTGTACGCCACACAAAAATAAAATGATCCCATTTATTCTTTTAATTTCATTGCAAATGTGGATTCCTTTCCTAGGAACACATTATATTTTCTGTCCCGTTGTTTCAAAACAAAGAATGGGCAAACTCTGTGAAGCCATCACATGTGGTCTGGGTTCCAGATGTGGATGCTGTTTTATTCATGTTAAAATAATTGCAATTTAGATACTCTCCCAACAGAAGCTAAATTATTTGAACGAAAATATCAAGTAAGTGATGCAGAGTTTGTCTCTTTGCCCTATACTTGATCATAGATAAACATGTTTTATTATTCCATGTGGAATTTGTTTTATGAAACTATCTCTAAATAGTTTCTCTGAAGTTTTCACTTTTAATTGCTTCTATGTAGGCCATGTTAGAAATTTTTTAAATGAACTATTATGAAGTATACTTGATAAGTATGACATTTAACAGACTATGGACAGATGATAAGCAGCCTTGGCACTGAAATTTATAAATGCTCCGAATTAGAAGGTTTTCTCTGAAGCAATTGATGGTTCCAACATTTTACAGTCTTTATACCTTAGAAGTCTTAAATCTCAGGTCTAGGCAAAATTCGTTCATTCTTAATTTATTATTCATTTGATAAATATTTAATTAGCATGTATTATATTGATCATGTGCTGGGATAGAAGCTGGGAGTATAAAAGTCAGTGAGGTGCAGTGTCTGCCCTCAAGGAGTCCATAGTCTGGCATTGAAGACATACCTAAAATAGATCGCTACAATCCTGTGAAGGTAAATATTGTGCACAGTGATTAAACCAAAGAGGGAAGATGAAGCCACTATTTTGGATTAGAGAAGACTGGGGGAGAGTCAAGAGGGAGAGTAATGAATGGGGAAGTGTAATTTGCCGAGTAAACTACAGAGCGAAGGACATTCCAGGCTGAAGGAACAGAATGTGCAAAAGCATTAAAGTATGAAACAGTATGGTGTATGTAGGAAGCTGTATAGTATGGCATGATTAGATTTACATGGATTTTTAAAAAATTATGTGAAAAGCTGGTCGAAGAATTTCTCTTGGGAAGAAACTACAAGGTTTTGTTTTGTTTAATCCCTTGTTAATTGTTTGAGGGAAGAGTCCTGGGAGTTGGCTGTGCCAAACTTTTACTTCTGGGAGGGATGGAAAGAGGAAAGTAGGAAGATAAGACACAAATAAGGAAAGTGGATACTTAAATTTCCAGGGAATTTGTAGTATCATGAAAATGTAAATCCTCCTTCATCTCCTTCAAAAGTAAGCCAAACTCAAGAATGCTTTGCAGGAAAGATTCTGTTTTATTTTGCCAAAACTTAGAAGGGACTGAATTTTGTAATCAGTTAAAATGCAAAGGAAAGCAAATATGTGGTAGCCTGCAGAAGTCACTAGCATTGCAGGTTATATGAGAATACAAGGCCTTAGGAATTCATAGGTATCCTGGGGAGCACTTTTCTCCTCGACAGGCCATGGAATTGAGGGACCAGGAGTCCCTAGTGGAAAATTGGTTTATATTATAGCTCCTATGGCTTCTCAGGTGGCTCAGTGGTAAAGAATCTACTTGCCAATGCAGGAGATGAGGGTTTGATGTCTGGGTCAGGAAGATCCCTTGGAGTAGGAAATGGCAACCCACTGCTGTATTATTTTGTATTTTAATTTTAATTGAAGGATAATTATTCTATAATATTTTGATGGTTTCTGCCATACATCAACATGAATCAGCCATAGGTATTCATATGACCCCTCCTCCCCCAAACTGCCTTGCCACCTCTCTCCCCATCCCCCAACTCCAGTATTCTTGCCTGGGAAATCCCATGGACAAAAAAGCCTGGAGGGCTACAGTCCATGGGGTTGCAGAGTCAGACATGACTATGTGACTAAACATGCATAGCTCTGATATCATGTCTATAGAACGGAGTGTCAAGACTTAAGATTCAAAAGGAAGCACGTCATGAGGGCTTTGAGCATCATTCTGGAATATAGACATTATCCTATGCAACACTGTTAAACAAAACTTTCCCTCTTTGGGGAATAAATGACAATAATGCAAAAAGGAATGAGGATGTGTTTCAAAAGAGGTATAGGGACCACAGAGCAGGGAGTGATTTATTTTAGTTGGAAGGAGGAGGTGTCAGTCTAGAAGAGACTTTCATGGAGGAAGAAAAATTTGAATTAAGCCTTAAAGACTGGGTACGATTTTGACAAGTAAAGGAATAGGAACAGTGTTTCAGACAGAGAAAGCAGAATGAACAAAAGCTTCTTTTGGAAAGTGTGAGTTGTTTGGGAAGTAGTTCGGTCTGGGGTCACTGGGCGTAGCGGGAAGGAATGCTGCACACTGCCAGGAAGACTTGCATGTACACCAGATAGCTGGGAGCAGACAAAGCCTTTGAAAACTATCCTTTTTTTCCCCCAGTTTTACATCTGGAATTGTTTAGCTGATGTAGATACACATCAGCAATGAACTAGTTACCAAATGTTGAAATAGTATGTGTGTTTGTGTGTACTACATGACTGAGTCATACTATTCCAGCTTAGAATATCACTGATGTAAACAGAAAACATACCTCCACCAGCTCTTTATTGTGAAAATATTCAAATCTATAGACAAGTTCAAAAAATGGTATAATGAACACTTACATTTCCTTTATATTTATGTAAGAATATAGATTTGTATGTGTATACGTTGTTGTTGTTGTTCAGTCATTAGGTCCTATCTGACTTTTTGTGACCCCGTGGACTGTAGCCTGCCAGGCTCCTCTGTCCATGCGTTTTCCAGGCAAGAATACTGGAGTGGGTTGCCATTTCCTTCTCCAGGCTATCTTCCTGACCCAGGGATCAAACCCGTGTATCTTGCACCTCCTGCATTAACAAGCAGATTCTTTACCACTGAGTTACCAGGGAAGCATATGTATATATATATAATATATATATATATTTTTAAATTCATATGTGTAGCATGAACCATTTGAAAATAAGTCTCTGATATCATGATGCTTTACCTCTAAATATTCTATATGCATCTTCCTAGGACATTTCCCTATGTAGCTATATAGTCTTACGTATATATAATATGATGCCTAAGATTAACAGTAGTACCATACTATATAATATAGAGTCAGTATTCAAATTTGCTTTTTATCCAATCCCCGGAGTTCATGCATTGCATTTGGTTGTCATGTCTCTTTAGCCTTTCTTTTTTTTTTTTTCTTTGAATTTTACCTTTCAAGATCCCAGGCCAGCCATTATATAAAATATCCTACATTCTGGATTTTTCTGATTGTTCCTTATGATTGGATTCTAGGTAAACATTTTCTGCAAAACTGCTGCCTAGGTGCTGTTTCATTAGAACTGTATTTTTCCTATTTATTTAATAAATAATCCATGATGTGATCCTTTGAGACCACATGAGTTCCCTGTTTCTCAAAATCTTTTCAGTCAATGATTTGAGCATTAATTGATGATCCTTGCCTAAATCAGTTATTTTGTTGAGAGTTGCAAAAATATTGAGTTTTCTGATTCTGTCTTTCCTTCTGAATGTGTAATCCAGTATTCATTTAAACCTTTTCTTCCATTATTCTTTCTCTTACTCCCTGCTGAATAACTTGGGAAGTACTTTGAATAAAAGATTATTTTAGACATAACAATTAACTGTCCCACTTAATTTTTTGTGTCCCTTATTAAAAACCTTTTTTATTGAGATATAATTAACGTATAACATTATATTAGTTTCAGGTATACAACAGAGTGATTCAATATTTGTGTATATTGTGAATTCATCATCACAATAAGTCTCTTTGAAAATCTGTCACCACGTATAGTTCCAGTTTTTTTCTTGTCATGAGAACTTCTAAGATCTACTCTGTTAGCAATTTTCAGATATACAATGCATTATTATTAACTGTAATCACCATGCTGTATATTATGTCCCATGACTTATTTATTTTATAACTAAAAGCTTATACCTTTTGTCCCCCTTCATTCACCCTTTTCGCCCACAACCTTAACCCCACCTCTGCCAATTACCAATCTGTTTTCTGCATCTGTGATGTTTTTTAAGATTCCACATATAATTGAGATCATGTGGTATTTATCTTTCTGTCTGACATTTCACTTGTCATCATAGCCTAAACATCCATCCATGTTGTCACAAATGGCAAGATTTCCTTCTTTTCTATGGCTAAATACACACACACGCACACACACACACACATATAGACCACATTTTCTTTATCCAGTCATCCATCAATGGACACTTAGGTTGCTCCCACATTGTGGCTATTGTAAATAATGCTGCAATGAACATGGGGGTACATATATCTTTCTAAATTACTGTTTTCATTTCCTTTGGATAAATACACAGAAGTAGAATTACTAGATCATATGATAGTTCTTTTTTTAACTTTTTAAGGATCCTCCATACTGTTTTCCATAGTGGCTACTCCAATTTACACTCCCACCAACAGTGCACAAAGGGCCCGTTTTCTCCGCATTTTCACCAACACTTGTTATTTCTTATCTTTTTGATAATATTTATTTTAACAGACAGACAATGTTTTAATTTTCCCACATTCCTGTTAAGTGTGCTTACAAAATGGAGTCACTCTTTTGCTTAGTGTAATTATGTTGTTTGTTGGCAAAAGATGACACATTGAAGAAAATAAAAAACATCAGTATTTTGCCCCATTATAAGACTATAAACATTTGATCATAATTTAAAAAGAACCAAGTTTTATATATGAAATTGAACCGTATGAAACCTTGTTAGTCAGTTTTACAATCTGAAAGAGTTAGTCTTTACCACTTGGATGTGGCTTTTTTTTCTGAGAGACAGTGCTTTCATAAAAAGTCTAGGCACTATAGAATACTAACATTAGAATAAAATATAATGTAATTTCTCTGATAGCCACATTGCCACAAACCACCCTTGTTTATAGTATGTTTCAGTTTGGGAACTGTCAACAGTTTAATAAGGCACACCAGAAAAGTAAATAAGCATAGATAAATTTTATAATCTGTTCTGCTTTGATTAAAGAAAGTCTCTAGAAAAAAAATCTATATAAAATTACATAAGACTGCATAGTTTGTCCAACTTTTAATTCATTTTTTCTTTAATATTCTTTATAAGTATAGCTTGTAGACTTTCAAGATTAAAACACTAGTACAAGCCTCTCTTCCATAGTTATGAGATAAGCCTTTATAAAGCTATGGTAAAAATATGAAAATATGACAAATGATTAATAACTACATTATTACAAGTAGTTCATACAAATTGGCAGAAATATTGAGACCCCCAATATATAAATGACTAAAGAATATAAACATAAAATTCACATAAGAAAAAATATAATCACAATGATAAATATAGGGGGAAATTATATTGATAGAATTTTTTTTAAATGCAAAATCAAATAGCAATAAAGTTATAATGTATATCTGTTTTTTGTTGAAATTAAAACAGCCAATATTGGTGAATGAGTATAAGTTCAGCATACTTATTTTTTTGGTTGATGGCAATAAAAATTACTACAACTTATTGGGAAAGCAAGTGACCAAAACAACAAGAAAATATCCTGTTCAAAGAAGGGAAGATCTGAGGGGGAGAAAGGTTAGTAAAAACTTTGGGGCAGGTTTCTTGCCTTATTCCTTTCTCTACACTGAAACCTAGAATTACTGCCTTAAATATAGTAGGGATTAGATAATTAAGTACCAAAAGAATGAGGGAAAAAGAATGAGTGAATAAGTAAATAAAATGTCTCAACATGAAAAGTAACTTAGAATAACTTGGGGGAAAAAAAACAATTCATGGGTGCATTATTAAATTCTTATGTATATCAACAAAGAATTATATAAAGTATTAACACCACGCATATTTCCTTTACAAGACCCACAACAGTTGTGGGGAGTTTACTGTCTGTTCCAAATAAACTGTAACAGCACAAAAACACCAATATTCAAGCAAAATATTAAGCTTTGTATATTAACATATACAAGTATGTATGTATATGAACAATTTTAACAGAAATTAATATATCCTTCTCTGTCTTCATGTTACTTTGTCCATCTGTGAAGTTCAACCCTGCTTTCTGAAACATCACTTCCCTTAGTTCCCATGACATCACTCTGAACTCTTTCCTTATCTACTGCTCTGGATGTTCATTTTCAGCTTCCTCTGTGGGTTTATCTTCCAAATCCACCCAGTAAGTATCTCAGTTCCCTGGAGCTTTGAAGTTGACCTCTCTTCTTCTGTCTTTCATCCATAACTTCAGGCACCTCAGTCTTCTCTACAGCTAGCCCAGATCTCTCTCCTGAGCTCCAGAGTTTTTAAATTAGACACCTGAATATGCCATAAGCACCTGAAACTTAGCACTGTTACTTTCAAAGGAGTAGTATTCAAACTGGAAACCACAGTGTTTAATGAGTTCTTCCTACTATTTCTTCTGGTTTAAGCAAGAAGTCTGGTTAAAGTTGAATAACTCATGGTAGACTTTTCTTCGATTTAATTAAGTACATTGTTCCTTTCTCTGCATTTTACAACTTTTATGACTCTTTGTTTTGGTCTTTTTTTCTTAATTGAATATAGTTAATTTATAATGTTGGTTAGTTTCAAACATACAGCAATGTGAATATATAATCTTTTTCAGATTCATTCCATTATAGGCTTTTAAGATATTGAGTATAGTTCCCTGTGTTATACAGTAGGTCCTGTTGTTTACCTATTTTATATATAGTAGTGTGTATATGTTAATCCCAAACTCCTAGTTTATCATCCCTCTACCCTGCTATCCCTTTTGATAACCGTAGTTTGTTTTCCATGTATGACTCTCTCTATAGTGCCTAGATTTCTCTACCTGGGAAATCCATAAATATAATCCATACAACTTAGGATATTTAATATCTGATTACAGGATGTTGGAAAACACATCCTAAGAAATAAGATGGAATGTGGTACACAAGAGTCTAGGATGACTGACAATTTTGATGTAATTATTGGAGGTGTGAAAAGTGAAGTCTCTCAATCATATCCAACTCTTTGCAACTCCATGGACTGTAGCCTACCAGGCTCCTCTGTCCATGGGATTTTTCCAGGCAAGAGTACTAGAGTGGGTTGCCATTTCCTTCTCCAGGGGATCTTCCCAACCCAGGGATCGAAC
Organism: Okapia johnstoni; assembly: GCA_024291935.2. Lineage (NCBI taxonomy): Eukaryota > Metazoa > Chordata > Mammalia > Artiodactyla > Giraffidae > Okapia > Okapia johnstoni. The sequence goes on along the minus strand of CM044312.1, from coordinate 69,273,157 downwards.
CCGGGTCCCCTGCATTGTAGGCAGACACTTTACCGTCTTTGCCACCAGGGAAGTCCATTGGAGGTGTAAGTCTACCATTGGAGGTATAGATCATGATAAATGTATAAAGAACAAAAGGTCCCTAACAGCAAACATAGGAAGCCTCCTTTCTTGTTGCTTTTTTTGAGGATAAAATGGAATATAAGTTATTGTGATAGAGGGGATAGAGTTAGAAGGTATTGTTGAAAATCTTTTGTGTAAATTTTCTTTCAGTAATGCTTACATTGTAATATACCTAATGCCTATGATTACTTGTCAGACGTGCTGAGAAACAAAACAGACAAAAGTGAAGATTCTGAAGTCAAATGAGTTTCTGTCTTCTATCTGTCAACCAGGACAAAAAGAGCTCTTAGTCTGGAGAGAAGTGTCCTGGTACTGGATTGAAACACGTTGGAATAGAATTCAGCATCTTGCATCCAAGTCCTAATCCTTCTCATGTTTCTTTTCCTGGTAATGGTACTGCTATATCCACAACTGGTCAAATAAAAACCTGGATTTTATCTGTGTTTACTCCTTGCCCCACTGCTCCACATATCCAATTAATCAACCACCAAGCCCTACCTACACTACCTCTAAATATCTCTTATACATGCCTCTTCTGCCACCATGCTCAGAACCTCATTATTTAAGCTGTCATCGCAAAAGCTCATCCTTCTTAAATAGATCTTCCTTACTGTTATGTCTCTATACACAAATCTGTTTGAGTCCTACTCTGAGTTTTGCATTGGCTCCCTTTGTATATAACACATAGTCTGAATCACTTTGCAAGGCACGCAAGGCCATACTCATTCTACCCTCCACCTCCTTCTCCAGCCTCATCTCCTGCCACATCCTCTATCTCAGGCCATGCTCGCACAATACAAAGGCACTTGTGGATCCCCAACTCGTAACCCTCTCTCACTCATGTCTCCATGCCTTCCTCCCTGCTTCTCCCTTCACTAGAATTCTCTTCTTTTCTTCAACTTACAAACACCTACTAGAGCTCTTAGCTGCACCTCAAGAGCTGAAGAGCATCTCCTGACTCCACCAAAGAGATAACAGAGACAGAAGCACTCACCTTCCAACTCATTCTTGCTGCCAAGATGTAGTGTAGTGCACAAAACTCCATAACAGTAAATATACCTCATACCATATGTCATAGGTCTGATAAATTAATGCTAGTTTACCATGTGCCATATAGTTACGTTGGAGGAGGCAATGGCAACCCACTCCAGTACTCTTGCCTGGAAAATCCCACAGATGGAGGAGCCTGGTAGGCTGCAGACCATGGGTAGAGTCAGACACGACTGAGCGACTTCACTTTCACTTTTCACTTTCATGCACTGGAGAAGGAAATGGCAACCCACTCCAGCATTCTTGCCTGGAGAATCCCAGGGACGGGGGAGCCTGGTGGGCTGCTATCTATGGGGTCACACAGAGTTGGACATAACTGAAGCGACTTAGCAGCAGCAGCAGCGTATACTTATGTTAAGCAGTTTACAAGTCTTCACAACACTATGAGGAAAGTAATATTATAACTACTGCATTAAAGAGGAGGTAATGGAGGCATATTTAAGAGCAGAGACATTACTTTGCCAACAAAGGTCCGTCTAGTCAAGGCTATGGTTTTTCCAGTGGTCATGTATGGATGTGAGAGTTGGACGGTGAAGAAAGCTGAGCGCTGAAGAATTGATGCTTTTGAACTGTGGTGTTGGAGAAGACTCTTGAGAGTCCCTTGGACTGCAAGGAGATCCAACCAGTCCATCCTAAAGGAGATCAGTCCTGGGTGTTCATTGGAGGGACTGATGTTGAAGCTGAAACTCCAATACTTTGGCCACCTCATGCGAAGAGCTGACTCATTGGAAAAGACCCTAATGCTGGGTAGGATTGGGGGCAGGAGGAGAAGGGGACGACAAAGGATGAGATGGTTGGATGGCATCACCGACTCAATGGACATGGGTTTGGGTAAACTCCAGGAGTTGGAGATGGACAGGGAGGCCTGGCGTGCTGCGATTCATGGGGTCGCAAAGAGTCGGACACGACTGAGCAACTGAACTGAACTGAACTGAACTGAGTGGAGGCACAGAGAGGTTAAGTAACTTGCCTGAGCTCTCATAATGTAGTCACAACAGTGAGGATGTAAAGCCACACTTTGAATTCCTGCTTTTAGTAATTTTTAGCCATCTAGTACTGTTACTCTTGGTGGTGTTCTTTTGCCACTAGGCTATACCTTGAGACCAGGACTGTGTCTATAAGTTTAGTACTCCTAGACACTTTCATAGCCTTTGACACACAGCTGACAATGAATAAGTATTTGTGAATGGATGAGTAGTCTATTTATAAAATTATATATTTTTATGAACCCAATTTTCTCTTATCTTGCTAGTGTACTCTCATAATTCTTGAGTGGAATCTATTTCCCTTTGTAATTGTGTGGCTTCCCTGGTGGCTCAGATGGTAAAGAATATGCCTACAATGAGGAGACCTGAGTTCAGTCCCTGGGTTGGAAAGATCCCCTGGAGAGGGAATGGCAACCCACTCCAATATTCTTGCCTGGAAAATCCCATCAACAGAGGAGCCTGGCAGGCTATAGTCCATGGGGTTGCAAAGAGTCGGACACAACTGAACAACTAACAGTTTTTTAATTGTGTGAACCATTGTTTACATTTAATATATTTCTTTCTGAAGCAGTCACTGTATTCAGTATTGCTTACACATTCTTTTAGGAATAAAGAACAAAACTTTTATCTGAAAATATGTTGTATCTTAATTAACACATCCTCTTTCTAAAATCACTGATAACACTATCTTGTACAATGTCCATGAAAATATATCTTTAACCTCACAAGTGATCTTCCCTTTTACACTCTGGTTAGCAATTACAATTTTCTAAAAATAATTTACCTTTTCTTTTTAATTATTTTTATTTCTATTTACTTGATTATTAGTATGGATTTTGTAACAATACTTTTTAAAAATGTGCCAACCTTTCCAACCTAATTTACCAAACTACAAGTCTAAAGGAAAGCAGGCTTTGGTCAATACACAGAAATAGGTCTTCTATATGTTTGTGGAGGGAAAGAAAATAAGCATCTCTGTTTCCTGGAAATAGAGTAAGTCACCTTGGGTCTACTTGGCTCCTACCTGGTGGAGGTTGAGAGGAAAGTTATATCAACCAAAGATTCTCCTGGAGAGAAATGACAAGCTCAAGTTGGTCACTTCTTTTTTGCAATGATTTTAGTAGGCATTTTTCTGGAAACAGGAGAAAATTGACTGGAAGCTCTATGAGGAAAACAACTATTGCTAGTGATGGGACCAGCAGATTCATATAAGGCCACTGGCTGTAAAGAGGGGCCTGGAATGGTCTAAGGAAAGGTCCAGCTCCATAGGAAAAAGTTCAATAGGGCAAACTTCTAATGTGGTTTTGTTTTTTTTTTGCTGCTGCTGCTGCTAAATCGCTTCAGTCGTGTCCGACTCTGTGCGACCACATAGACGACAGCCCACCAGGCTCCCTCGTCCTTGGGATTCTCCAGGCAAGAACACTGGAGTAGGTTGCCATTTCCTTCTCCAATGTATGAAAGTGAAAAGGGAAAGTGGAATGTGAAGTCAAGTGGGCCTTAGAAAGCATCACTACGAACAAAGCTAGTGGAGGTGATGGAATTCCAGTTAAGCTGTTTCAAATCCTCAAAGGTGATGCTGTGAAAGTGCTGCACTCGATATGCCAGCAAATTTGGAAAACTCAGCAGTGGCCACAGGACTGGAAAAGGTCCGTTTTCGTTCCAATCCCAAAGAAAGGCAATGCCAAAGAATGCTCAAACTACTGCACAATTGCACTCATCTCACATGCTAGTAAAGTAATGCTCAAAATTCTCCAAGCCAGGCTTCAGCAATATGTGAACCGTGAACTTCCAGATGTTCAAGCTGGTTTTAGAAAAGGCAGAGGAACCAGAGATCAAATTGCCAATATCCGCTGGATCATCGAAAAAGCAAGAGAGTTCCAGAAAAACATCTATTTCTGCTTTATTGACTATGCCAAAGCCTTTGACTGTGTGGATCACAATCAACTGTGGAAAATTCTGAAAGAGATGGGAATACCAGACCACCTGACCTGTCTCTTGAGAAACCTGTATGCAGGTCAGGAAGCAACAGTTAGAACTGGGCATGGAACAACAGACTGGTTCCAGATAGGAAAAGGAGTACGTCAAGGCTGTATATTGTCACCCTGCTTATTTAACTTATATGCAGAGCACATCATGAGAAACGCTGGGCTGGAGGAAGCACAAGCTGGAATCAAGATTGCCGGGAGAAATATCAATAACCTCAGATATGCGGATGACACCACCCTTATGGCAGAAAGTGAAGAAGAACTAAAGAGCCTCTTGATGAAAGTGAAAGAGGAGAGTGAAAAAGTTGGCTTAAAGCTCAACGTTCAGAAAACTAAGATCATGGCATCTGGTCCCATCACTTCATGGGAAATAGATGGGGAAACAGTGGAAACAGTGTCAGACTTTATATTTTTGGGCTCCAGAATCACTGCTGATGGTGATTGCAGCCATGAAATTAAAAGACGCTTACTCCTTGGAAGGAAGGTTATGGCCAACCTAGATAGCATATTTAAAAGCAGAGACATTACTTTGCCAACAAAAGTCCGTCTAGTCAAGGCTATGGTTTTCCCAGTGGTCATGTATGGATGTGAGAGTTGGACGGTGAAGAAAGCTGAGCGCCGAAGAATTGATGCTTTTGAACTGTGGTGTTGGAGAAGACTCTTGAGAGTCCCTTGGACTGCAAGGAGATCCAATCAATCCATCCTAAAAGAGATCAATCCTGGGTGTTGATTGGAAGGTCTGATGTTGAAGCTGAAACTCCAATATTTTGACCACCTCATGCGAAGAGTTGACTCATTGGAAAAGACCCTAATGCTGGGTAGGATTGGGGGCGGGAGGAGAAGGGGACAACAAAGGATGAGATGGTTGGATGGCATCACCGACTCGATGGACATGGGTTTGGGTAGACTCCGGGAGTTGGTGATGGACAGAGAGGCCTGGCGTGCTGCAATTCATGGGGTCACAAAGAGTCGGACACGACTGAGCGACTGAACTGAACTGAACTGAACTGAAGTCACTCAGTCGTGTCCGACTCTTAGTGACCCCATGGTCTGCAGCCTACCAGGCTCCTCTGTCCGTGGGATTTTCCAGGCAGGAGTAGTGGAGTGGGGTGCCATTTTTTTTTTAATCCAAGGCAAATCCATTTATCTCTGAGTTATTCTGCTTTCTTTTAACTCCCATTCTTTCTGTTTGTTAAATCTCAAGTGATTTCCTGTGCTTCCCGCTTTAGGAGTTGTGGTGCACCAAACCTCAGCCTTTATTTGCGTTTGTGTTCCATGCAGATGGGAGATCTCTTGAAAGCATGTCATCAGGTTAAGACATGCAGCTGTAAGCACTCCCCCTCCAGCTCAGATCATAGCTGAGAAGATGTGGCATTTTGAAAAATCTTGTATTTGGTTTAGAGGAAGAAAATGGTATCAGATCCATTCATCCCCTTACTACTCACTGATCAAATATTTTACACACCTTTTATGTATTAGGTGTTATGCTGGGCATCCCAAAGATGGGACAATCCAGCTTCTTCCCTGAAAAGTCTTACAATGTTGTAAGGAGGCAGGCATGGAAAAAAATATTAAAATACATTGAGTGACTCAAAAATATATTGAGCTGATTGCTTTATTTGAGACATTATAAAGTACAGTGGGAACACAAGGTGGGGAGATACTAAGCTTTGCCCGAGAATTGCCCAGGAATTCCAGGGGAGCTTCACAGAGCTGAAACTTGAGGGATGAGCAAGAAGTTAGGAGGTAGGCAGGAAGAAAGGGTGTTTCAGACAGAGAGAATAACTCACATAAGTGAGAAGAAAAGAAGAGCAAGACATGTCTGAGGAGCTGTAGGAGAATCAGTTCTGTGTCTCTGGAGCTAAAAATGAAGGTGGAAGTTATCTGGAAGTGAGGCTTCATAGGTTGGCAGGAACCACCTTAGGAAGTCTTGGTCCCCCATACTAGATTGTTTAGATTTTATACTGAAAGCAATGTAGATCTCCTGACGATATGTGAGCAAAGAAGTGAAAGACTCAGATTTGCATGCTGGAAGATCACACTGCAGCAGAGTGAAGAATGGATTAAGGACAAGAGAGGTTAGTAAGAAGAATGATGCTTGAACTATGGCAGTGACAGCAGGGATGGAGAGGAGGCAGGGGGACAGAATTGAGAGATGTTTAGACTACACTAATTATTGTTAAAGATCTCACACTGGCTTCTTTCTATTCTTATATATTACTTAGTCTTAGAGATATTTTTTTGCTAGATCTGAAATGATCTTATAATATATACAGTTAAAATTAATATGAAAAACATGCCAATATTCAATACAGTTCAGTTCAGTTCAGTCAGGCAGTCATGTCCGACTCTTTGCTTCCCCATGGACTGCAGCACAGCAAGCTTCTCAATCACCAATTCCTGGAGCTTGCTCAAACTCGAGTTGGTGATGCCATCCAACCATCTCATCTTCTATTGTCCCCTTCTTGTCCTGCCTTCAGTCTTTTCCAGCATCAGGGTCTTTTCCCATGAGTCAGCTGTTCGCATCAGGCAGCTGAAGTATGGAGCTTCGGCTTCATGATTTACTTTAGAATTGATTGGTTTGATCTCCTTGCAGTCCAAGGGATTCTCAAGAGTCTTCTCCAACACCACAGTTCAAAAGCATCAATTCTTTGGCACTCAGCTTTCTTTATAGTCCAACTCTCACATCCATACATGACTACTGGTAAAACCATAGCTTTGACTAAATGGAACTTTGTCGGCAAAGAAATGTCTCTGCTTTTTAATATGCTGTTTAGGTTGTTCATAGCTTTTCTTCCAAGGAGCAAGCATCTTTTAATTTCATGGCTGCAGTCACCATCTGCAGTGATTTTGGAGCCCCCCAAAATAAAGTCTCTCACTGTTTCCATTGTTTCCCCATCTATTTGCCATGAAGTGATGGGACCAGATGCCATGATCTTTGTTTTTTGAATGGTGAGTTTTAAGCTGGCTTTTTAACTCTCCTCTTTCACCTTCATCAAGAGGCTCTTTATTTCCTCTTCACTTTCTACAGAGTGGTGACATCTGCATATCTCAAGTTATTGATATTTCTCCCAGCAATCTTGATTCCAGCTTGTGCTTCATCCAGCCTGGCATTTTGCCTGATGTACTCTGCATACAAGTTAAATAAGCAAGGTGACAATATATAGCCTTGACATATTCCTTTCCAATTTGGAACCAGTCCATTGTTCCATGTCCAATTCTAACTGTTGCTTCTTGACCTGTATACAGATTTCTCAGGAGGTAGTCTGGTATTCCCATCTCTTGAAGAATTTTCCACACTTTGTTGTGATCCACACAGTCAAAGGCTTTACCATAGTCAATGAAGAAGAAGTAGATATTTTTCTGGAATTCTCTTGCTTTTTCTATGATCCAATGGATGTTGGCAATTTGATCTTTGATTCCACTGCCTTTTCTAAATCCAGCTTTAACCTCTGGAAGTTCACTTATTATTGAAGCCTAGCTTGGGGACTTTTGAGCATTACTTTGCTAGCATGTGAGATGAGTGCAATTGTGTGGTCATTTGAATATTCTTTGGCACTCCCTTTCTTTGGGATTGGAATGAAAACTGACCTTTTCCAGTCCTGTGGTCACTGCTGAGTTTTCTTAATTTGCTGGCATACTGAGTGCAGCACTTTCACACCATTGTCTTTTAGGCTTTGAAATAGTTCATATGGAATTCCATCACCTCCACTAGCTTTGTTCATAGTGAAGCTTCCTAAGACCCACTTGACTTTGCACTCCAGGATGTCTGGCTCTAGGTGAATGATCACACCATCATGATTATCTGGGCTTTAAGATCTTTTTTGTATAGTTCTTATGTGTATTATTGTCACCTCTTCTTAATATCTTCTTCCTCTCTTAGGTCCATACCTATCCTTTATTGTGCTCATCTTTGCATGAAGTGTTCCCTTGGTATCTCTAATTTTCTTGAAGAGATCTCTAGTCTTTCCTATTCTGTTGTTTTTCTCTAATTCATTGCATTGTTCACTTAGGAAGGCTTTCTTATCTCTCCTTGCCATCCTTTGGAACTCTGTATTCAGTTGGATGTATCTTTACCTTTCTCCTTTGCCTTTCTCTTGTTTTCTCAGCTATTTGTAAGGTTTTCTCAGACAACCACTTTGCCTTCTTGCATTTCTTTTTCTTGGGAATGGTTTGGTCACCACCTCCTGTACAGTGTTACTAACCTCTGCCCATAGTTCTTCAGATCTAATCCCTTGAATCTATTTGTCACTTCCACTGTATAATCGTAAGGGATTTGATTTAGGTCACACCTGAATGGTCTAGTGGTTTTCCCTACTTTCTTCAATTTAAGTCTGAATTTGGCAATGAGGAGTTCATGATCTGAGCCACACTCCACTCCTGGTCTTGTTTTTGCTGACTGTATAGAGCTTCTGCTTCATTGGCTGCAAAGAATATAATCAATCTGATTTAGGTATTGACCATCAATGATGTCTATGTGTAGAGTCGTCTCTTGTGTTGTTGAAGGAGGGTGTTTGCTATTACCAGTGCATTCTCTTGGCAAAACTCTGTTAGCCTTTGCCTTGCTTCATTTTGTTCACCAAGGTCAAACTTGCCTGTTACCCCAGGTATCTCTTGACTTCCTACTTTTGCATTCCAGCCCCTTGTGATGAGAAGGACATGTTTCTTTTGGTGTTAGTTCTATAAGATCTTGTAGGTCATCACAGAACTGTTTAACTTCAGCTTCTTCAGCATTACTGGTTGGGGCATAGACTTGGATTACTGTGATATTGAATAGTTTGCCTTGGAAACAAACAGAGATCATTCTGTTGTTTTTGAGATTGCATCCAAGTACTGCATTTCAGACTCTTGTTGACTATGAGGGCTATTCCATTTCTTCTAAGGGATTCTTTCCCACTGTAGTAGATATAATGGTCATCTGAATTAAATTCGCCCATTCCAGTCCATTTTAGTTCACTGATTCCTAAAATGTCAATGTTCACTCTTGCCATCTCCTGTTTGACCACTTCTAATTTACCTTGATACATAGACCTAACATTCCATGTTTGTATGCAATATTGTTATTTACAGCATCAGGCTTTACTTCCATCACCAGTCACATCCACAACTGGGTGTTGTTTTCTCTCTGGCTCAGGCTCTTCATTCTTTCTGGAGCTATTTCTCTGCACTTCTCCAGTAGCATATTGGGCACCTACTGACTTGGGGAGTTCATCTTTCAGTGTCATATCTTTTCACCTTTTCATACTGTTCATGGGATTCTCAAGGCAAGAACGCTGAAGTGGTTTGCCATTCTGTTCTCCAGTGGACTTCATTTTGTCAGAATTCTCCACCATGACCTGTCTATCTTGGGTGGCCCTACATGGCATGGCTTGTAGTTTCATTGAGTTAGAGAAGGTTGTGATCCATGTGATCAGTTTGGTTAATATTCAGTTAAGGTTACTTAATTAATTTATTTTTTTTACAGTTTTATTTGAAAATAATTTGGGTGCTACCAGCAATTCAAGAGCCTTTATTGCTGTGAGGCCTTCTAAAAGTATAATACCTCTTTAGGAGACTATGCTCTAATGTGGCAGAGATAAGATATGGTATACTAGGAACTAAAGAATGCTAACTTATTTAGAAAGACATGTAGAGAAGTTAATCTCACCATGTGATTTATGTTTTCCTAAAAAAAAGAATGCAGGATAGCATGACTAATGTTTATTATAAATAAAATTACATCCAAAATATCTTAAAAGACACTATTAGCTTATGTTAGGAAGTTGCAGCTATTGTCAGAAACATCAGTGATTTCTTGCTCAGCATCTACCCACCCAGGCACAAGTATGGAAGGAGGAGCATCCAAAGCTGAAAGTAAATGTGTAAATATCCCAAGGTAGGAAAGAATTTGGCTTGTTTCAGGAGCTAAAAAGTGGCAGTGCTGCTGGAGGAAAGGGAATGAGAGGAGCAGAGACATGAATGATATTAGAGGAGTCAGCAGTGATCTGTTTAATAAATGGTAAATATTCTTTAAAACTTTGGTCTTTCTCTGATTTTATTTCTGTTTTATTAGACATTATTGCATTATCCTCTCAACAATACACATGACTGCACTCTTCTGGTTCTCTTAAAAACCTTTTTCATCTTCTATCTTTAGTATACTCCATGGATTCATCTTCTTCTCACTCTTTTCTGTTGTGTTCCTCCCAGGTACACATTTCTCCTTACTCTCTACACTCTCTCAGTATCTTTGGCACATACAAACGTCCATGCTTATGACTCCTAAAAATCTGAGTCTTCCTTCAGAAACTCTCCCCCAAGCCTTTGGCCTGAATATCCCACACACTCTAACTCATTCTAATAAAACCAAAACCACCTTTCCCTCAAAACCTGTTACTTTTCCTGCATTACTCAACTTTCTTTGACGTAGGACATCCATCCACCCAAAGTCAGATTTGGAATCACTCTTATCCTCTCGACCTCTACACTCTTATCTTTCCCATCTAGTCAGTCATCAGATTCTTTCAGTTTCACCTCCTAAGTAGTCTTGAAAGTGTTCTTTCCACACTACTACTCTGACCTAGTTAAAAAATTCATCTCTTTCTTTAACTCCTGAAATAACTCCCACTGCTTTCCCCTCCAATCTATCCCCCAGAGAATTTGTTGTTGTTCAGTTGCTAAGTTGTATCCGACTCTTTGTGACCCCATGGACTGCAGTATGCCAGGCTTCCCTGTCCTTCACTCTCTCCCAGAGTTTGCTCAAACTCATGTCCATTGAATCAGTAATGCCATCCAACTATCCCATCCTCTACTATCCCTTTTCCTCCTGCCCTCAATCTTTCCCAGTATCAGGGTCTGTTCCAAAGAGTTGGCTCTTTGCATCAGGTGGCCAAAGTATTAGAGCTTCAGCTTCAGCATCAGTCCTTCCAATGAATATTCAGGGTTGATTACCTTTGGTATTTATTGGTTTGATCTCCTTGCAGTCCAAGGGACTGTCAAGAGTCTTCTCCAGCACCACAGTTTAAAAACATTCATTCTTCAGCATTAATTCTTCTTTATGGTACAGCTCTCACATCCATACATGACTACTGGAAACACTATACAACTTTGACTATATGGACCTTTGTCAACAAAGTGATGTCTCTGCTTTTTAATATGCTGTCTATGTTTGTCATAGCTTTTCTTCCAAGGAGCAAGCGTCTTTTAATTTCATGGCTGCAATCACCATCTGCAGTGGTTTTGGAGCCCAAGCAAATAGAATAACCCAGATAATCTAAAATGGGAGGCTGGCCATGACTGTGACTCCCCTTCTAGGTGCTACTTAATCATCCACTGATTCCAGTCCAGACTCCTTGGCATAGCATGATATTCCCTTGGTAACATCTGCTTTTCACAGTGTATTCTAGCGGTACTAAGCTGCATAAAGTTCCCTGAATAAGCAAGCATAGGCATGCTTTTGTGTTAGACTGGCTGAGTTAATAGATCCCTTTCTCTGCATCCTCTATCACTCCATCTGCCATACCGTATTTAAATGAGTCACACTTACTCTTCCAAATTTGGCTGCAGGGAACAAATCTTACTCATATGTGGTATTGTAGAGCTCAGCATTTGTTCCTTCATTCAGTGAATATTTATCAAGCATCTACTACCCTCAGGATTCTGGGAAAACAGCAGTGAACAAAATTAAGTCTCAGCCTCACGGGTGTTACATTCTAGTGATGGAACGCCAGGAGATGGCCTACACAATGGACACTTAGGATGAACATTTTTCTAGTGCTCATGGTGAAAAATTTTGAAAATCAGGCAAATGAAAGAGTCTTCTTAAACCACTGTCTAAGCATATGTCTGGAACATAGTTCTGACTCATTTTTCCTTTACACAAGTATGGGTGGTGACTAAGGCAACCTAAGCAACAGATTTAACTGCCCTAACTGGGGATCCTGTGGTCTTCAGTAAATGATAATTCTCCTAACTAGCAGAAAACATGTTCCCATATACGTGGAAATATAACCTTATATTCAAACAATCCTCTGGGGTAAAAGGGAATGAATAATATCCCACTGAATTAGACATTAAGAAAAAGCTATAGAAAATAAAAGATTTTTAAAGATACCATAAAATATCATCACATTAGTAAGCTATTTCCTTCACTTACAGATCCTGTTCTCTTTATATTGAAAGGTGAAAATTTATATCCTTCCTCTTTCTGTAAAATATGCTTACTAGATAACTTCCTAAACAAGTTTTATTCTTGGATGATGTAATAGACTAGTCACTATTTTTCCCAAAAGGAATGGCTGAAGACAATAAAATTATTAAAAGGAATGTATAAAGTTTGAAGTAACTGTTCTCTTCTTTGCTGTCCCCATTTAAATTAGTTCTCTCCGTTAAATATATTGCTTGATTTCTAAATATCTATAGTTTTTTCTTTGCTGATTAACTTCCTCATGAGCATCCATGATTTTCCGAACATAAAGGCCTGTTACCCATGCAACCTTAAAGACCTCTTCTACCTTCAAGTAGTAAATTTCACTGATTTCCCTGCTTATTTCTAGAGCTCTTCTGCATCTCTGTAAAGCTATCTTGCAGGTGACTCAAACTAAACATGCCTATTTCCACAACCTGTAGCAATCCTTCTCCTCCCACTGTGGAAAGGACACAGCTCAGTAAGGGATACCACCGTTTATTCAGACACTCAAGCCAAAAATCTAGCATCATCCTTGATTTTCTCCTCCTTTTCCTTACCTCCATATTCATTCTGTCTCTAGTTCCCATTGATTCTTTCTCCCAATGTCTCTCAAATCTGCTATGCCAGTGTTACTACCATTTCCCTGGTTCTAGCCCTAATACAGACCCTCATAATTTTTCACCTGGATTACTGCTTTATAATCAGTCACTGACCATTTATGCTTAGTCACTCAGGCATGTATGACTCTTTGTACCCCTGGACTGTAGCTTACCAAGCTCCTCTGTTCATGGGATTCTCCAAGCAAGAATACTAGAGTGGGTTGCCATTTCCTTCTCCAGGGGATCTTCCTGACCCAGGTATCGAACCCAGGTCTCTGGCATTACAGGTGGATTCTTTACTGCCTGAGCCACTAGAGAAGCCCTAGTGCATTATTCCCATGTCTATCCAGCAGATAGAGTGATCTTTTTAAAATTTCAGTTTTAATATATTATGGCCTAATTGACAATACTGAATATCCTTCTACTGCCAACAAGACAGAGAACAAATTCCTCACTGTGGCTTCTGGGCCCCTCATGACCTGACCCCTGCCTACCTGTCAAACATCATCTCTCACCACTCTCCTCACAATCAAGCTATATCCAAATGTGCAGATGTCCTTAATGCCACCATGCTTTCAACCTCTTTATCTTTGTGCAAGCTGTTTCTGTGACTTACCACATACCCTTTCTCCTTCTCTTGTAAAAGAAGGTCTTCTCTGACTTTGATTCAGGTTAAGTTTCCCTTCTGTTTGTTTCCTGCACCCATCTCGTTTTATAACCATTGTTCCACACCTGTCATCCACTAGAATATAAGGGCTAGGAGGAGGGGCCAGGTCTGTTTTGCTCATTCCAGTACCCTTAGCACTGAGCAAAATGTAGTCAGTATAAATATTTGTTAACTAAATATATAGTATGATTCAAACTGAAAACTCACTATTGAAAAGAATCGTGAGTGAACATAATTATTAGAAAACAATCTATTTTTTCCCAAAGGTATAAATGGTCACACTTGACCTCTGGTAATAGCTGTAACATTCCAGAGTTTAAATCCTAAGTGTTAAATCTGTAGTCATATTTACACTTCATCAGACCTACAGTCCAGGCTGGTGTTAGCTGCCCAGTTTGACATCTGGGCTGACTCATTTTAATTTGGCTGTTTGAGGTTAGCTTCCAGAGCTGTTGTATCTTGTGTTGTCAGTCATTTGCCTTTCAGGTCAGAATTTAACTGACTTGAAGGAAGAAAACAATAGCCTTCAGAAGACTAATTTTTCCATCTTTTAGCAGAAAACAACTAACTTTCTTCTCCAAAGGTGTTCTTTCAGATTGTTTATTTTTTTTTTTTTTACAAAAAAGTAAAAACAGTGAATGGAACTTGAGGCTATATCCCTAAACTTTATGCTTATCCTCAGTTGATAAAAAATTTTAATATATGATCTTTGACAATAAAAACTGAGTTTTTCGCAAATGCTAAAAACTAGGATAGAGCATCTAAACCTCCTTTCGTTAATTCAACAAATATTCACCAGGTACTTCAGGCTTGTGAGAAGCGCTGTGGTGGAATTATATTTTGATGTAATTTATAGTATGCTTTGATCCTTCTCGTTACCCTGTGATCCTTCAGACAGCAGCTGGGCCTTCTGCTTGTATGTGTCAGGGAAGGGTTTTTACAGAACAGTGCAGTAGAAAAACTTCCTGGACTTGTAAGCTTAAAATTCTAACCCGTGAAAGACTTGGAGCATGACGTTTTTAAAAACCATGTAATCAGTTGGAACATGTCTTCCACCCCCAGATTAGATAAAGTATCTATGCCAAGAGAAAAGACAGGGAGCAAAGAAGAGAAGAGGGGAGAGGAGGAGGGAAAGGGGAGGGGAAGGGAGAGAGGAGCACAGGAAGGAGGGGAGCTTGGAGGAAGCAAAGGGGATGGGAGAGCCAGAGGGAAGCAAAAGGATGAGATGCTGGGATACAGGGCCCACTTCCAGACCGCCCTGGTCTCTATCTCCTGATAGGTTGGGAATGTAAGAGTACGTGAGAACTCATTCTATCTTTCCCTAGTATGCTTGTGAAAAGCAGCAAGGGATCAGAGTTTCCCTATGCTCATCATTGTACCAGCTAAAATCTAATGAGGAAAATAAAAACAGCTCTTGTTTAAAACTGAGGAAATAGAATCGTGAAAGAAAATTGACTAATAGGTATTAGACACCTCAGGAGCCTAACGGAATAAGGACAAAATCTAGAAATTAGCAGTAGCAGGAAGCCAGTACCACGCCTATGCTGGAAGGACAATGTAAAGAGATGGTGTTTCTAACAGCCCAAAGTCCAAGGTCATGTGGGAAACTGGAACCACAACAACCCTGACCAAAGGGAGAAGATCACAAAAGAAATGCAGCTGATAATAATAATGCAGGGAAAGGTGGACAGAAACCCTGGCCTCACCCTGCTTCCGACCCTCCTGTTGTTCACAGATACCTTACAAGCACCAAACCCAGCTGGACTCTAACTGACATAAGTCAGCCACTCTGTAGGAGAGTAAGAAGGGTGAGGCTTGGGTCTGAGGACAAATACACCCAGATATAAAAGTGGGAAAATGTCTGCAGGGGATGTCTGGGACTGGGCCTAAGAAGGCTTCACAGAGTCCCCACACCTCAGGATGACCCAGAGGGGCCCAGAGCAAGGCACATACGACAAAGGAGCCCCAAAACTTGAGGGGACTTTGGAGCTGGGACATAGAATATACATCTGGGATTTCCCTGGAAGGAAACCAAAGATAAGATGGGCTGTCAGACACTTCAGGGTATTCCCCCTTGGACAAAAGACAGCATTGAGAAGACCAGGCTTGATTTCACCATAATGAGTTGACTACATGTAACTATCCCGACCTCCCCATCTCATTCTACATTTAAACAACACTCCAACACTCCTGCAGAAGGCAATGGCACCCCACTCCAGTACTCTCGCCTGGAAAATCCCATGGACGGAGGAGCCTGGTAGTCTGCAGTCCATGGGGTTGCTAAGAGTCGGACACGACTGAGCGACTTCACTTTTACTTTTCACTTTCATGCATTGGAGAAGGAAATGGCAACCCACTCCAGTGTTCTTGCCTGGAGAATCCCAGGGACTGGGGACCCTGGTGGGCTGCCGTCTATGGGGTCACACAGAGTCGGACATGACTGAAGCGACTTAGGAACAGCAGCAGCAGCAGCCAACACTCCTTAGTTGGTAAAGAAGCTGCCTGTAATGCCAAAGACTCAGGTTCGATTCCTGGGTTGGGATGATCCCCTGGAGAAGGGAATGACAAACCACTCCAGTATTCTTGCCTGGAGAATCCCATGGACAAAGGAGCCTGGCAGGCTACAGTCCATGGGGTCGCAAGAGTCAGACATGACTTAGCATCTAAACCACCACCACCACCAACACTCCAAGTAAGGGGAGAGGAGACCAGCTAGCAGAATGGAGGCCAAATCT
The DNA here is from genome assembly GCA_024291935.2 of Okapia johnstoni. Taxonomy (NCBI): domain Eukaryota; kingdom Metazoa; phylum Chordata; class Mammalia; order Artiodactyla; family Giraffidae; genus Okapia; species Okapia johnstoni. The sequence continues at coordinate 69,256,866 of CM044312.1, read as the reverse complement.
AAATTCACTCTTAGATAAAGAAGAGAAAGAACTGTACCAATAAACAGACACGGTTTTTTATTTAAAAGAGCCGACTGAATGTGTGGGGAAAGATGGACATATAACACAGATATATCAGTAATGTGGTGAGAAAGAGGTCATGGTAAAGGATACACTGAGGCTGCAGATGTACACAGAGAAGTTGCTGTGTTTGCCTGTAGGGTAGGACTTCTCAGAGAAGGCCTCAGAGACAGTGGTATTTGATGAGATTGAGGGATGACTAGGGATTTAGCAAGCAGATGGGGGAGAGATCCTCACCTCTGTTGTCTTCTGTCCCTCCTAATGCTCTGATTTCAAGAGAAGCCAGCATATTTATTATCTAACTGCAGTCCGTTAAAGTCTTTCAGAAACATGACAAATCTCTGGATTTATCTTCATTTTGAATGGAGCAGTGTTGGAATGGTAGGATGGGTGTGACCTGTGTTTCAACTCTAATGAGTAGCTACAGCAGCTTGCAGGAAATTAGTTTCTTAAAATATATCCTTTTATAGATTTGAAGAGGCCATTCCCCCCCCCCTTTTTTTTCATTTGTTTTAAACTTTTATTTTTTATTGAGGAGGCCATTTTTAGATTTCAGTTTTGAACTAAAGACTTGGATCTGAAGGCACTAAGGTAGTCTTTTGGAATGTGTAATCCACAAGGAAAATATATTTAAGCCATCCAAAATGTATCTTCACAATGAGCAAATGTCCATAGTTGAAACAAATTTCAAATCTAACAGTCTGATCTGTCAGGACTTTCCTGCAAATATTGTATTTTGCCATTTTCTGAAGTAGAAACAAAACCATTGATTTACAAATAACCTCAACCATCACTATTCCAGAAAAAATTTTCCCAAACTTACCCTTTATAATCCAATAATTTAAGAAACAAATAATTGTTGTTCTCTCCATTTTTTACAAAATGGAAAGTGACTGTGTTACAGAAAACAATAGAAGTCATTTTTTTTTTACCTCATTAGAGATGTCTGTTCCAGAAAGATCAACTGATACCAAAGAAAAGATGTTTGCAATAAATTCAACTCCTAGGTCAGTCAGATGTTCACAATTTCGCAAACTCAGGTAGTTTAAATTGTAGCACCTGAAGGAAAGTAGCATGAAAAATTACTTTAAACTTTTCATCACCCTGTCAAATAGCAATTTCTTTGCGTAAAAACTATCTGGGGAAAGCAAATGCTATTGAAACAAGGATTTTATTTTTCTCATCATAATGTTAATAGTAAGCTTAAAAGTGGAAATAATTGACATTACACAGGTGAGTGAAAAATTTTTTCTGTGATTTCATTTCATATTGCAGTTTCTGATAAGAAAACAATATCACATGCATGCAAAAAAAAAAAAACTCATATAAATACCAAGCTGAATAACGACTAAAAGGACTAAGTTAAATCTCTCACTTTTCCTTACACATTTACTACAAGAATTGGACTTCACCCTGTAGTGTACACAAGACCTTTGACAAGTAAAGAGGTTCAAGAATAAATTCACCCGCTAGAATATCCCTTGGGATACACTGGAATAAAGATTTACATAGAGACAATGTTCTTGAAAAGGATAGATAAGTCACCCAGGTATAGCTGTTTATAACTTCTTGAGTGATTCCATCTCAAACTTTCTCCAAGATGAAATTAGTAATAAACAGAGATAGAAAAATATTAATTTGATCTATGACTCCAATATCTTACTTTGTTTAATTGAATATTGGACCAGCTTCTAGGCATTCCTTATGTTTTCCAAATGGCTTCAAAAATCCATCTCTGATCTCTCGTATCAACAGATATACAACTACTAATAATATATATAATATTATTGTTTTATCATACCGTTCTGATAGTTTTGCAATGGAGGCATCACCCAGGTGGATACAGTTACTTAAGTTTAATTCTCTTATCTTTGTGATTGCAGGACCATCAAGAAATTGCTTTAGTCCCATATCACCAATTCTATAGGAAAGAATAAGGAAAGCTCTACATGTGATTTTATGTGGAAATATGTACAGTACTATTAAAATAAGAGCTACTACACCCAGTACATTCCAAAATAGCAAGGTAATATCTATATCTGGTATTTTGTCCACATTTGTAAACCAAATTTGGTTACATACTTTTACTTTAATAGAAAATATATAAATGATAGTAATAGAAGTATTAATAAAAATGCTATTCCTGTTCATTTTTTCATTTAATTAGGTGGCATGACTATTAATAAAACAGATGGCCTGCAAGGTTTCTTCCCTGAAGTTAAAATCTGATCATGTTAAATAGTGCCTGTTGCAATCTCCTGCAAAAGAAAAAGACCAAAACTTAGGATAGAGAGAACCAAAACTTACAATCAAACTACTATCAAAATCTTGGAGGAATTTCCACTAAGTACAAGTCAGTTTAGCTGGACTAGAAAAAACCCAGTAAGTTAGGTATCGATCCTTTCTGAAGCAGACAGAACCTGACGCTGTGAGAAGACCTTGACCTCAGTCTTCCTACACTGTCCTTAATCAGAGACACCTGGGTGTCAGTGCCAACCCCCCCCCCCGTAAGCCCTGATTTATAAATGATTCTCTAAATTATAGTCAGCAAGAAACACACTTTTAATAAAATGGCAACAAGAAGAAAATTGTGAAGTAGTATTAGGCAAATTAAATAAAATTAACACAGGGAAGGCAATTCAGGTAAAATACTATGCTAGTAAAAATATTAAACAAGACTAACAGGGTAGTTTTATATTGATTAGGATTAACCCCCAATGATGAGAATATGGATGGGTTTGGAATTTGGAGATCATATTCTTCCCTGCCATGAAATTATGTACAGTGAGATGGTATAATAATGTGGCAATTTAAAATATGTGTTTGTGATCTAGCAATTTATAAATATATATGTTACGTGTTAAAAAAAAATCTTACGACCCATAGAAATTAACATAACATTGTAAATCAACTATACTTTAATGAAATAAATTTTTAAAAAATCAGATTGGTCTTGGATTTCTTCTCTGCAAGAGAAATACCAAAGGTATAAATATAACAGTATAAACAATATTAATAAAATATCAATTATATATATTTGCTGTTTCAGAGGGAAAATCCAAGGCCGGTCTGATTTTTTTTTTTTTCTGGTAATTTGATTTTTTTTTTTTAACATTTTAAATCAATTTATTTGCTTTGGAACATTTATAGGCAATTCCAGGCTTCCTGGGTAGCTCAGCTGGTAAAGAATCCTCCTGCAATGCAGGAGACCCTGGTTTGATTCCTGAGTCAGGAAGATCCCCTGGAGGAGGGCTTGGCAATCCACTGCAGTATTCTTGCCTGGAGAATCCCCATGGACAGAGGAGCCTGGCGGGCTACAGTCCACCGGGTCACAAAGAGTCTGACACAACTAAGCGACTAAGCACACACACACAGGCAAAGTCATGTTTATGGTCATTGTAAATCAAATCTTACTCTAAATTTTGGTTGCCTCTGAATATGAATTACAAATTTCTAAATATTAAGTATATTCATAAGCCTAATCATAAAAAACTAAATCATCCTACAATCTTTTAAAAAATTACCTTTTAATCAAATAATTCTTAAAAATACTACTATGAAGACAAAAATCCAAGTCATGACTTTGTATACAACATACAGTGTTAGTCGCTCAGTCATGTCTGACTTTTTGCGAAACCATGCCAGGCTGCTCTGTCCATGGAATTCTCCAGGCAAGAATACTGGAGTGGGTAGCCATTCCCTTCTTTAGGGGATCTTCTGAACCCACGGATTGAACCCTGTTCTCCTGCATTACAGGCAGATACTTAACCATCTAAACTAGCAGGGAAGCCCCTTTATGCAAACATAATATAGCATAAATACAAATTGAAGGAAAAATAATTAGGAATTCACAAAAGAACATAATTAAGATACAATTTTGTATTAGACTTGGCTTTTGACAAACAAATGGGACATAAAAATTAATATAATTAATGTAATTTAAATTCCATGGACTATTAAAGTATATTCAACATGATAAACAACTTAACCATCAACCTTCCCATCAGCCTTACCCCTAAATAAAGACTCCAAAAGACAGAGGTCACATTTTTGTACCATGATGTTATAAAACTAAAAGTTAGTAACAAAGTTATAATTAGATATAAACTACTTATATATCTGAATACATTTTTAATAAATAATTCTTGGACAAAGAAAGAGAAACTCAAGTATTATAAAACTATATATCTTTCCAAAATCTATTTATTTAACATAATTTCAATTAATATCTCAATAGGATTTTTTTTGAAATGTGACAAAATTATTCCAACATTCATTTGGAAGAATAAACTAGCAAAAATATCTGATAATTTAAAAGAAGACAACTCATGAAGAGAGTTTCAGTCTGTTAGATATTAGAATATGTTTTGTTGTTGTTGTTCAGTCGCCCAGTCCTGTCTGACGCTTTGCAATCCCATGGACTGCAGCATGCCAGGCTTCCCCATCCCTCACCATCTCTCATAGTTTGCCCAAGTTCATGTTCATTGCATCGGTGATGCCATCCAGCCGTCTCATCCTCTGATGCCCTCTTCTCTTTCTGCCCTCAATCTTTCCCAGCATCAGGGACTTTCCAATGAGTCATCTGTTCATATCAGATGACCACGATACTGGAGCTTCAGCTTCGGCATCAGTCCTTCCAGTGAATATTCAGGGTTGATCTCCCTTAAGATTGACTGGTTTGCTCTCCTTGCTGTTCAAGAGAGTTTCAGGAGTCTTCCCAGCACCACAGTTCAAAGGCATCAATTCTTTGGCATTCTGCCTTCTTTACGGTCCAACTTTCCCAGCCATATGTGACCACTGGGAAGACCATAGCCTTGACTATATGGACCTCTGTCAGCATAGTAATGTCTCTGCTTTTCAACACACTGTCTAGGTTTGTCATTGCTTTCCTGGCAAGAAGCAGTTATCTGATTTCATGGACTTCCCTGGTGGCTCAGATGGTAAAGAATTTATTAAGCTATAATAATAATGATAATAGATAACATTTATTGAGTGTTTATTAAGTGCCAGACACTCTTCTAAACATATTATATGAATTGATTTATTTTATCCTCACAAAAATCCTGAGTATATACTCTTTATTTTCCCCATTTTTACAGATAAAATACTGTGCAAGAATAGATAGAAGACAGATGAATGATTGAAACAGAAAAAATAGCCTGAAAACACACATTTACACACACACACACACACACTGACGTGTATCTGTGTTTATATGTATGTATATAAAAATTTATATGATAATCCAGGAAGCATAAATATCAATAGAAAGGATTTTTTCACATAATGGCCAAGTTGATGGGTTAATGTAGTTAGTACTAAACCTGGCTGTGCATCAAAAGCACCCATGTTGCTTTTTTAAAAAAATATGTAAGTTGGTGTTCCATCCCTAGATATTCAGATTCAGTAGCTCTGGGATAGAGCTTGGGCATGTGTAGTTTTATTCATCTCTTCAGGTGATTCTGATGCTCTGGAATTTTCATTTTAAATCATAAATATTTTTTAAATGTAGCTTTCTATAACTGATTCCAAATTTAATTGCACTGTAGTAAGAGAATATAGTTTGTTGTTACCAGTACTATAAAAGTTGTGAAGACTTGCTTTAAAACTCTATACACAGTCCAGTTTTTGAAGGATTGATATGTGATGGAGAAAAATATATGCTTTGATTTTCAAATTTCCCATTTTAAGTGTATCTTCTATAGATGAATTTTTAAAAATCTAATTTAAAACTCTAATATTAAACCTCCCCTATCTTTTGTTATACTCTATTACATTTTTCTTTTTATTTTTTCACTCTGCTATCATATCTTCAGTTATCTTCCAACTTTGTATTTCTCTCTTCACTGAGTTTTAATCTGCTGATTAGCAATCCATTTTATTTCAATAACTATATCATATTTTTTTATTTCTAAAAGTTAGTTTTTCAAGTTGTTGTTGTTCAGTCATTAAGTCATGTCTGACTCTTTTCGACCCCATGGACTGTAGCACACCAACCTTCCTTGTCCTTCACTGTTTCCTGGAGTTTGCTCAGACTCTTATCCATTGAATCAGTGACGCCATCCAACCATCTCATCCTCTTTCGTCACCTTCTCCTTCTGCCTTCAATCTTTCCCAGCATCGGGGTCTTTTCCAAAGAGTTGGCTCTTTGTATCAAGCAGCCAAAGTATTAGAGCTTCAGCTTCAGCATTAGTCCTTCCAGTGAATATTCAGGGTTTATTTCCTTTAGGATTGACTGGTTTGATCTCCTTGCTGTCCAAGGAACTCTTGAGAATCTTCTATAGTACCACAGTTCAAAAGCATCAATTCTTCGGCGCTCAGCCTTCTTTATGGTCAAACTCTCACATCCATACCTGACTACTGGAAAAACCATAGCGTTAGTTATATGGACCTTTGTAGGCGAAGTGATGTCTCTGCTTTTCAATATGTTCTGTAGGTTTGTCATAGCTTTTCTTCCAAGGAGCAAATGTCTTTTACTTCCATGGCTAGTCTAGTTATTTTTATCATATTTTGTTTCCTGCTCATATTTCTGGTTCCATCATCTATTTATTCAAACATTTTATGCATAGTTACTTAATATTCTATGACTGATTCTTCTAGTATCTGAATTACTCAGCTCAAATTTATTTTGCATATCTTTTTACACTTGATGACTCATATCTTCATACATTTGATGGTCTTTAATTGTGAGCATCTATTTATTTGATCTTAACCTATGAGAATCCTGGATGCTTAAAGAGAAGATGCTTTCCTTCAAAAAAGCTTGGAGATAACTTCTTCCAGGGGCTTGGGTACCATCTACTTGAGACTATTTTGCCCCTTTTGAAGGGTCCAAACACTGCAGAAGTCTCATCCTGCTTCTCTGTCTTGAGTCTTACTAAAATTGATTCTCTCAATGCCAATGTTGAAATGAACATTTATGCTAATAGCAGCTCCACCTTTTATGTTTGCTTGCTCTTCACTCTCCATCTCAGAGAGTCTGCTCATTGACAGGATGGTGATGGATCATGAACTGGATATTTCTCTTACTCTTTGTAGACTCAGCAATGTATTTAAAGTATGTTTCATCAAGAATCTAAATAGTTTGTATTAATAACAAGGAGTCCTTTGAAGTGTTTTGTCAACTGTACTGCTGGCAACATAAAAACTTCCATTTATTTTTAAAATTAATTAACCTACAGAAGCCTGAGTGAAATATATGAGTGCAATTCAATTTTATTTCATGTTAATACAAATAGGATTAACTGTTATGTTCTTAGTCACTCAGTCGTGTCCGACTCTTTGCAACCCCATGGACTGCAGCCCACCAGCCTCCTCTGTCCATGGGGATTCTCCAGGCAAGAATACTGGTGTGGGTTGCCATGCCCTCCTCCAGGGGATCTTCCCAACCTAAGGATAGAACCCAGGTCTCCGGTACTGTAGGTGGATTCTTTACCAGCTGAGCCACCAGGGAAGTCCATTAGCTGTTGTATAATAGCTTCCATATTGTGCTTCCATCATGATGCCATCTTGTTCATGAGCTTGCAACTACAAGATATCAGCTGGGGCTTTAGTCATCTGCAGAATTTACTGAGTATGGAGGATCTGCTTCTAAATTCACTTATATGTCTGTTGGTAGGAGGCCTCAGTTCCTTATTGGCTATAAACTAGAGGCTTCATTTCCTAATCCAGGTTTTTCCCATTTCAGATCCTGTCTTTGCCTTCCCTCCCAACCCTCTGTGCCTCCCCGTTTTAATAATAGGGACCATGGGTTAAGATTTTGTTTAGCTTAGCTTATAACTCTGACTTGTCTTATGTTATCCAAACTATTAACCAGTTTCTTTGTAGATCACATGCTATTTTGTTATCTTCTGGACCCATAATATTTTAAGAAATTTACATAGGAAAGAGGCTGAGATAATCAATTGGGGAAGAAATTTTAGCAAGAATTTGATCCTTGCTCACCTGAGAATGCCAGGTTAGAAGCCTATTTGTAACTCAGGTGAAAAAGAAGGTTTCAGTAAGAACTTGCCATCTGTGAGCAGATCCACACAGAGGAAAAATCTAACTAGTACCCAAGAGGAAACACTTCAGTAAGATTGGTTCTTCATAGGCAAGTCAGAAAGTCCATTTGGGGAAAAGACCTATTAACTGAACTAGCTATGAGAACCTTCACTAGGATAAGTAGCCCACAAATGTTCTAGTGAATTCATTTAATCTTACAAGAGCCTGTGATTCCACATATCCTGAGCATTCCCTGATAATCTCCCCGTGCCCACATATAACTAGTCTGGGTTGGCTGCCTCTCCTTTGTTTTACCACAGAACTCTGCACTTACCTCTACTTAGATCCCTGACTTGCATGTTTACTATACTAACCAATGAGCATCTTGAGGAAGCCTGGAACATTCTAGATAATCAGTGTTTCTTGACTGAATGACTGTTTACCTTACACAGTTTGCCAGATTCAACACAGTGAGTTGCTTCAAAGGTGAGAGTGATTTGAGGCTACCATCTGTTATTCCCTTGCAGTCTACCATGTAAATATGACTGATATTTGGATAACTCTTGTCTATAAGTTTGAAGCATGCATCAGTAATCCTTTTATTTCCTGTTTAAAAAAAAAAAAGAAAAAGTTAAGGATTGTATTTGAATCTCCACACGATTAAAAGTAAAAATTAATGCTAAACTACTTTTTAATATCTCACACCTTCAAATCGAATCTTTTTGATGTCACAAGCAGAAAGAGCTTTGAAAGTACTGTCGGAAATATGTGGTGCACCAATGAAGACTACTGATGAAATACGATGGCATTTTTCAACTAAAGCCTTTAGAAGGAAAAAAATAAAAGATTAATCAGATTATATAGAACACATTTATCAAAGTCATGAGATTAGTTTTTCTCTCAGTCTTTTCAAAAATGGACACATTAACTATTAAGTTGTCCTATTGTCAAAGAAAATGGGAACTTTTACTTTTTCCAATATACTTTACTAACTACACTTACATTTGAGTAATGCGTAGGAATCAACTAAATGATATTATAAAAGATAGGAAAACATGAGACAATGGAATGCTGAAAGAAATCAGTACATTTAGAAGCATAACATTTAGAACTAGACTTAAGGTTTATGCTTAAGCTTACATATGATTTTGTAAGATTTGATTGCAATATCATTGAAATAGAATATCCTAAATGTGAAATGAAGTTTCTTAGGGTATTTAAAGATTCAAATGTTCAAATGTGTGTATAAATTTCATAATTATATAAAACATCAACTGCAATGAAAAGCCCATTCATATTTTTCAATAATTCAAGCCATTAGAAAATGTGCCTACCAAATGAGACTGAGAAGAGAATGTAGTTTTCAAATACCTACTTTTACACAGTTGTCTGTCAGAGTCGGCATGTCATTGATAGTCAGATGCATTATCCCACTGCAGCTGTTTGCAATGTTCTTGAAGCCTTGGACTGAAATCTGAATTGTACAAAGTTGGTGAAAATGATGGGCGAACCCATTAACATCACCTCTAATAAAACTCAAAGATAGTAATAACCAAAGATGTGTTATGATTTTGCTACTGTGTTTTAAAATTGAAACCATAACATGTTGCACACATAAAAAGGAAATGCATATTCTAATCTTGATTTCTTTATTTTAATTTTTATATATATGTTTTGTGAAATGATCACCATGGTAAGCCTATTTAACTTGTTATTCTATTTTGTATTGAAATAAAATTAGTCACTTAAAGTCTCTTAACTAATCATAATTTTGTATAGTTACAACTTCCATGTAGTTTCAAAACATATTTATCACCCTAAAAAAAATCCTTTTACTTATTAAGAAGTTGCTCCCCTTCCCTAGCCCCTGGCAATCACTAATCTGTTTTCTGTCTCTATGGATTTACCTATTGTAAATATTTCTTACAAGTGGAATTATGCAGTATGTGGTCATTTTGTATCTAGCTTCTTTCACTTGCCCTGATGTTTTTGAAGTTCATAATATGGTATGTGTCAGTACCTTATTCCTTTTTATGGCTGAACAATATTCTATTTTATGCATATACCACATTTTGTTTATTCACTTATCTGTTTTAGATCTTTTGGATATTTTGAATAGTGCTGCTGTGAACATACATGTACATCTATTTGTTTGAATACCAGTTTTAAATTCCTTTGGGTATACACCTAGGAGTGAGATTGCCAGATCATATGGTAATTCTATTTTTAACTTTTTAAAGAACCACCAAAATATTTTCTACAATGCCTATACTATTTTACATTCTCACCAGCAATCTACAAGGGTCCTAATTTCTCCACATCTTTGCCAAAGCTTATTTTTTATTTTTTCATATTTTCCTTTTTCAAAAAATTTCCTGAGTTTGAAATAGTACCTCATTGTAATTTTGATACCTACATTGCAGGCAGATTTTTTACCAGCTAGGCTTCCACTATGGAAGCCCAAGAATACTGGAGTGGGTAGCTTATCCCTTTTCCAGCAGATCTTCCAACCCCAGGAATTGAACTGGGGTCTCCTACATTGCAGGCCGATTCTTTACTAGCTGAGCTACCAGGAAAGCCCAATGACTAATGAGACTGAAATCTTTTCATGTGCTTATTAGTCGTTTGAAGGTCTTCTTTAGGGAAATGTCTATTCAAGTCCTTTGACTATTTTTTAATTGGTCATTTGTCATTTGTTGAGTTATAAGAGTTCCTGTATATTCTGGATTCTAGACCCTTAGGTATATGACTTGGAAATATTTTGTTCATTCTTTAGGTTGTCTTTTCACTTTTTAATAATGTCCTTTGATACACAAGTTTTTTATTTTGATGAAGTCCATTTTCTCAGTTTTCTCTTTCGTTGCTTATGCTTTTGATGTCATGTCTAATAATCCATTGCCAAATCTAAGATCATGTAGACTTATTCTCAGTGTTTTCTTCTAAGTGTTGTCATTTTAGTTCATATTTAGGTCATTGGTCCATTTTCAGTTAATTTTTGTATATAGTATGAGGTAGGGAACCTACTTCATTTTTTTCATGGATAATCCACTTGTCCAGCACCAGCTGTTGAAGAGAATATTCTTTCCCCAACTGCATGGTCTTGGCACCTGTGTTGGAAATCAGTTGGCCATAACAGTATAGATTTCTGGACTCTCAATTCTACATGTCTGTCCTTGTGGCAGTACCACACTGTTTTGATTACTATAGCTTTGTATGTTGATTTCTTTCAGCTATCATTATCTGCATTAATAGAAGCAACAATGGTAGAGAGTGTTCAAAAATAGTTACTAGTCAAAAGATCAAATATATTTGCCTATGAATTATCTTAAAATAACATTGTTTTTAGACTTCATTTCCTAACAAATGGTCATGGATAGGCAATAAGATGATGCTCTGATTCAGTAATGGGAAAGTAAGACTCTTTCCAAAAACAAATATCAGGGGGAACTCTTGTACCAAGTCATCTTCACAATATGACAGGGAGATAGAGGAATAGCAACCGTATATATTATGATCTCAGTGTTGTTTTAAGAAATATATGTCACAGACAAATAGACAAAAAACTAGAAACATTTCAAAATATTATTTATCTTTGGATACTGAGCTTATGGATGATTTTTATTTTCTTTTATGTTACTTTTATGTTTTAAAAATCTTATTTAATGAACATATAATTTTTCTGTAATCAGAAAAAATTGAACAAAAGGAAAGAAGAAGGAAATTCAGTCCTCTTCCTCACACAGTAGGCTTGCAGTCACATACCTAAAGAAATCTAATGTATGCTGAAAGTGAGTATCTACTGAAGACTTCTGCTCCAGGACATGGTCCTTTTAACTTGTTAAAAAGCCAGGCTTCTAGGTGATATTTGGCCCAGAAGTGTCCTGTTAGACGATTTCAAAGACTTCCTGGTAAAGCTCGGGAAAACATTTGTTGAATTCCTCTTACCCCTACTCTTTAGTCATGGACTGGAAGAAAAAGTTTCTGATCATAGGATCCAAAATGTTCCATGAGAGGCTGTGGTGACCACTAGGAGCCCAGTAGGGCTCATAATAGCTATCATTTAAATAACACTTATTGTTTACCAGGTACTTTTTAAGGCAGTTTTAATATGGTTGTTCAGTTACTCAAATATGTCCAACTCAGCAATTCCATGAACTTCAGCATGCCAGGCTTCCCTGTCCTTCACTGTCTCCCAGAATTTGCTCAGATTCATGTCCATTGAGTCGGTGATGCTATCCAACATCTTATCCTCTGCTGCCCTCTTCTCCTTTTATGTTCAATCTTTCCCAGCATCAGGGTCTTTTCCAGTGAGTTGGCTCTTTATATCAGGTGACCAAAATATTAGAGCTTCAGTTCCAATATATTTTCACATAACTGGTCTGTGTCATCCTCACAACCACCCATTAGGATATGGATCCTAATGCTACTGTGTTAGTCTGGGTTCCCCAGAAAAAACAGATCCAATAGGAGATAAGTAGATAGATAGATAGACAGACAGACAAATAGATGGAAAGGAAGGAAGGAAGAAAAAACATGCATACATAGATAGATAGGTAGAGTTCTTATAAGGAACTGGCCCAAACAACAGTCGAGTCTAAGAAGTCCCAAGATCTGCAACTGGTAAGCTGAAGACCCAGGAGAGCTGAAAGTATTGTCTGAAGACAGGCAAAGACGTATGTCCTAGCTTGAAGACAGTCAGGCACAGAGAGTATATTTTCCCTCTCAGCCTTTTTGTTCTATTCAGACGCTCAACAGTTGAGATGAGACCCACCTACGTTGAGGAAGGCAATCTGCTTTAGTCAGTCTACTGATTTGAGTATTGATCTCATGCAGAAACACCTTCATGGACAAACCTAGAATAATATTTATCAAAAAAAACTGAGCACCCATGGCCCATTCAGATAGACACACTAAAATTAACATCACAGCTTCCTTGAATATTTTGGACGTTGACTTTTCCTAGACTCATGGTTAATGCTCTTTTTGCTCTTGCCTGCTTTGTCCTGGCTGATCATCTAAGCTTGCCTGGCCACATTTTTATCCAGATCGAATCTTTGAGACCATCCACCCCATCTGGCACCACTAACTGTTTGAATCATACACAACTAAAAAGAAAGCCTTAAGACCTTATTGTTGACCCATATTTTCAAGTTAAAACACAAAGTCTCAAGTCTTAAAATTTTAATTCTAAATATTTAATTAAGGAACTTAGTCAATCATAAAGGAAATCAGTCCTGAATATTCATTGAAAGGACTGATGCTGAAGCTCCAATATTTTGGCCACCTGATGTGAAGAACTGACTCACTGGAAAAGACTCTGATGCTGGGAAAGATTGAAGGAAGGAGAAGGGGATGACAGAGGATGAGATGGTAATGATATCACCATCACTAACTCGATGGACATGAGTTTGGGCAAGCTCCAAGTGTTGGTGATGGACAGGGAACCCTGCCATGCTGCAATACATGGAGTCACAAAGAGTCAGACACGACTGAGCGAGTGAACTGAACTGAGGCCCTAAAGCTAAAGTTTGAAATCAGTAGGGGAAACATTCCATTTTAAAAAATATTTTAGTGAAGTATATAGTTGATTTACAATGTTGGGTCAATTTCTGCTGTACAGCAAAGTGATTCAGATATATTTTTTTCTGTTCTTTTCCATTATGATTTATTACAGGATATTGAATATAGTTCCTTGTGCTGTACAGTAGGACCATGTTGTTTATCCATCCTGTGTATACTAGTTTGCATCTCCTAATCCCAAACTCCCAATCAAAAATTCCATTTTTAATGCTTGTGTATGAGTATTATTTAACTTGTATAGCCTGAATTTTATTATTTAGACTGTATAACTTAATTTTTATTATTTAACTTGTGTAGCTTTGTGACCAATCATGTTTTTCAGCACTGTGAAAGTTCTCACAGAGTATATGTGATTATACTATGTTGTGAAAGGTCTCATAACTGACTGCTCACACTTAAAAGACATACTACAAAATGTCTGGAGGCAGGAACAGTAAAAGAAGAGAGGCTGTTTTAAGGAGCTGAGACTTCTATAGGCTGAGGTAGCCCCAGGAGATGAGGAAATGGAGACTCAGATCTCTTGGTCAATTTTCTCCAGATTACAAATTGGTAGAGCAAGAACACAGATGTGCAAATCCTTAATCCAGTACTCCTTCTGATTAACATTCTTCAACAATAACATCCAGATCAACTGTTCCATCCCAGCTTCCAGAGCTCTTCAAACTTAGTCATTCTGGCCAGAAAGGCATCCAACTTCTCCAGTACTCAGTGGACCTGTCTGCTCTTTGTCTGACCTTGTAACCTTTCTCCACCTCTTTCTCTTTTCATCTAATCAAGCCTTAGCTATTCCTCAAGGCCCAGTGACTCCAGCCCTATCCTGGTACCTTTCTTCTCTCGCCCTTACAGGTCTATAACTATTTTAGCATATAACATTCCTATAATCTGTGCATGTTTTATTTCCCCCAAGGAGATGATCTTATACTCTTTTTCTTATAAACTTCTTACTGTGTTGAATAACTATTAGGGGATGGATGAATTAAATTTAGGAGTAAGACAAAGTCTTGGAAAGAGTACAGAATTTGGCTACAGACAAGATTGAAAATGATTCAAAGTTGAAGGTAAAGCACAAGCAGAGGCAAAGCAGTGGGAGCACTGGGCTTAGATGAAGTGGCAAGATCACCCTTGGGATGAATAAGAAAAGCTTAGTAGGTAAAGAGGAAGGAAAAACTAATGGAAAACCCATAAGACAAAAATTAGGTATTTCATATTGTACTGCCATGGATTCTTGAATACGTTTTCCATAAATACTCACAGGGAAAAGTCCATGGGACATTAATTAACATTATAAATCTGGAGAACAGAGGACAGGGAAAGAATGCTGGGCTTGGAGCCAGCAGAGGTGGGTTTGAGTCTATCTCTTTCTCACTTATAACAAAAGGCAACTCAACCTGTCTGATGCTTAGTTTTCTCATCTATAAAATGGGTATAATAATACTTATTTTAGGAGATTCTTGAGAAAACAGAGTCATGTATATAAAAGTGGTTATTGAGCATGATACCTGGTATGTGTTTCAAGTACCAGTTTTCCTATTACTGTTCTTCTGGGCATATTGTGAGCTCACTGAAAAATAAAGATTCAAGAACTAGAGGTAAAAGACCTTGAGAGATCATTCTAGTGGATCCCTCACACCATAAGTATGAAGAAATGGTATTTAGAGAAGTTGGGTGATTTGAGAATAGATTCCTTATCTATTCCTCATTGTGTGTCCCCAGTGCTGGACATGGTGCCACACACAGAGTGGGTGCTCCATAAGTACTGAATGAATGAATGAATGAATGTTCTTGAGTCACACAGTCAATGGCAGAGCCAAGGCTAGAGACCATTTCTCCCCATAATGAATAACTCCAGATCCAGGGATGGGAGCAGTTGTTTTTCACAACACTTCTAAATTTCTCCCCTTATCTCAGCCCTAGTGTATTGCCCTGCTTCTCCAGTGGCTAAGCAGAATCTGCCTGCAATGCGGGAGACACAGGTTCAATCCCTGGGTTAGGAAGATCTCCTGGAGAAGAAAATGGCAACCCAATCCAGTATTCTTGCCTGGGAAATGTTATGGATAGAGGACCCTGGCAGCCTACAGTCCATGCAGTTGCAAAAGAATCAGATATAACTTAACAATAACAACAAGTCTTTTACCCTAACACTGGTATCTCCAATAATGGCTTCCCCAAAACAAGTAAAAAACTTTTTCTCTCTTGCTGTCTTGGAAACATGTTCATGACAAGATTTCCTGAACAAGGGGAGAAAAATGATAGCAGAAATCAGCCACAGCTGAGTGGTTCCTTGTAATGCAGCCAAAAACTGGGTGCTATCAGCCAATAAGATTGTATCCAGAAAAGAAAAGGGAAGGGGCAGGGAAACCTCTGAGAAAAGCTTTTCAGTTTTGTCCTGGCATGAAATGCTTAGTTCTGTACATAGTTTATTTTAGAATATCCAAAAAGATGCTTGGCTAATATTTTATGACTCAAATATTCCTGCCAGAATCTTTTAGGCCAACCAACTATTAGTCGTCCTTTCTCTTCACTGACATAATGGGGATACAAGCCTAAAATTAAAGATTCTTCTCTAAGAGAAAAAGCAAACTATTTCAACCATGGTAAAATACTGGGTTTTGCCACATCTGATATCTGTGCATTTTCTGTATAGGATTCGTATAAAATTTGGGGTTGGATCTCTCTTTGTTTACTTTTGAGGTAATTTTGGCTTCAATTTGGACAACAACTGGAGCCCTGCCACACTGCTGTTTTCTGGTTAAGCTCCCATCTGTTGGGAACTTGAGGAAGTTGGCCACACCAGCGGTGTTCCAGCCTCAAGTCCTAGCAGACAGCTACTGCTGCTAATGGGGGCAGAGAAGCCTTGGTGCTCACAGGGAAATTCTCTCCATCTGCCTCTGGCTAGGTCTCAGCACAACAGGACAGAGTGGTCTGTGAAGGAAATGAGCTCTCAGTGAGCCACACGAAAAGAAGACCAAAGTGCTGAGCAGCACAGTCTAGCTCAGATCCCTCCTCAGTGAGGATCACATCTTACCAAGCTCCCATTTTCCAGTCCTTCTTTACAACATTGTCTCTGAATCAGTTAGCTCTACAACAAAGAAAAAGAGATATATGTAGGGTGACACCCTCGATGACAGAAATACCCATCTTAGGTAGACATAGCCCATGTTGTGTTCCTGTACCATTTTCAGCTGTTCTTCTCATTCTAACCAGCACTGTAACCAATGGCTAGTGAGTAATGTGATGACTTGTCATATCCATGTATCCTTCATAACTTCTTGATGACCTCAAAGAAGCCTGGCTTAGCAAGTGGAATGAACTGTTGGAAAGAAGGATTTCTCCCAAAACATTATGGGACATTCTGTTTTATTGCATTCAAATGTGCCACAGGCTTCAATAGCAACACTTCCCAGGATCTGTGTTAAGAGGGCTTGACAGGCTTTCAAATATTATGTCCTCTGTGGTAATAGAATAAGAGACCTAATTATTATACCTACCAATCTCTCTCTTTGGATGTGCCTGTACTTTCCAGTCTATATATTCTTCATGGCCACTCCGGCCTCTATGTTCACTAATGCACTTCTCCCAGGTAGCTCTGGAAGAAGCTTCAGGTAGAGCTGTCTCTTTCTCTTACATCTCAGAGCACCAACAACCAGAGCCCTCACTTTGCATTGTGCACCTTCTGCCTTGTATAATAATTCCAGGTGCACATGTGTAATATCCCTGCCCATCTTATCCATCAGGCCCTTTACAACACCATGCTGGGAGCAAAGTATGATGCAAAAACAGCTTGTAAATAGGCCAAGTAGTTGTCAAGTAAATTGTGTGTAGAATGTAAATTAGAATTAGTAATTCTAAAGTGGAGAGGGGAGGCATGGTCAATATCATCCTTTGTTAAAGATTGCCATATTTATCTAAAAACATTAAACAGCCAAACATGAAAAAAAAAAAAAAAAAAAAAACTTTCATTTTTCAGTGTGAGTAAGGAGAATAAAACTAAAACACAAGATTAGTGAAACCTGCAGATACCAGGAAGGCAAGCATGGGTGCCAACTCTGCATGTATGTACTCATCGCACAATGACTGAGAGCTGTGACCTGCAGAAGCAGGCTGACCCTTCCTAAATTCTATCATTCTTGTCTGGAGTATACTACGTTGTTCTCTTCCTCATCCACTGGCCAATTACTTACAACTTCCCCTGTGCTATAACAGAGGCTTATCTCCTTTTAAATCAAGAGAATCACAGCTACAATACTTTCTTCTTAAAACACGATGATCCACAGAGCTCCTTTGTCTAGATTTATTGAGTTAGATGGAGGCTTTACGGCTACAATCCTAACCACCGGCTGCACCCAGATCCAAAGAACTAAAGTAGAATTTTATGAGCAGTTCATGAAATTCTGTGTGTAAGCCATTTGCTATGATAGGGAGAAGATAAGAAACTGAAAAAAGTTTAGTTTTTCAGAAAGCATTACAATTTTTTCAAACCTATTTTCAGGAGGGGGAAATATGATCTGAGTCCCCAGAGACTCATCATTTCGTCATCCAATTCTTCAAGATCTAAAAATTGTTGCCAGATGTTTTATTTTTTACTATTTAATGTAATAAACATCCTTAAATATTTTGGCTACAGAGATTACATTAATCTATGGATGCTAAACAATAGGCTTTTGTTTTATTTCTTTATTTTTTATTTCAATGAAGCTTGTATTAAGTTGCATTCAAACTAATAATTATGACAACCATTTAAATTTATATGAGTCTTATCTATAAGATTCATAAAATTTTTCATAAATTCAATATTTTTTCCAAATACGGGTTGAAGTGTGATTCAGAAAGGACAAAAAACATTCGTTCAACAGGAAAACTGAGGCCCAAGAGCTGACCCAGAGAAGCAGAAATTTCACTGTGTCTTTTCTGATTCATGCCTGCTTTTACACTATAACCCCTCCTGAGTGATAACACTTAAGACCATGTAACATTTTTCTCAAATATAAAATTTAAATGCAGCAATAATTTCTTTATCGTATACAATATATAGCACTTTATAGTTTTACAAATGATAGTCTAATGGCTCAATAAAGGACAGAAATGGTATGGACCTAACAGAAGCAGAAGATATTAAGAAGAGGTGGCAAGAATACACAGAAAAACTGTACAAAAAGGATCCTCATGACCCAGATAATCATAATGGTGTGATCACTCACCTAGAGCCAGACATCCTGGAATGCAAAGTCAAGTGGGCCTTAGGAAGCATCACTACAAACAAAGCTAGTGGAGGTAATGGAATTCCAGTTGAGCTATTTCAAATCCTAAAAGATGATGCTGTGAAAATGCTGCACTCAATATGTCAGCAAATTTGGAAAACTCAGCAGTGGCCACAGGACTGGAAAAAGTCAGTTTTCATTCCAATCCCAAAGGAAGGCAATGCCAAAGAATGCTCAAACTACTGTACAATTGTACTCATCTCATATGCTAGTAAAGTCATGCTCAAAATTCTCCAAGCCAGGCTTCAGCAATATGTGAACCGTGAACTTCCAGATGTTCAAGCTGGTTTTAGAAAAGGCAGAGGAACCAGAGATCAAATTGCCAACATCCGCTGGATCATCGAAAAAGCAAGAGAGTTCCAGAAAAACATCTATTTCTGCTTAATGACTATACCAAAGCCTTTGACTGTGTGGATCAAAATAAACCGTGGAAAATTCTGAAAGAGATGGGCATACCAGACCATCTGACCTGTCTCTTGAGAAACCTGTATGCAGGTCAGGAAGCAACAGTTGGAACTGGACATGGAACAACAGACTAGTTCCAAATAGGAAAAGGAGTACGTCAAGGCTGTATATTGTCACCCTGCTTATTTAACTTATATGCAGAGTACATCATGAGAAATGCTGGGCTGGATGAAGCATAAGCTGGAATCAAGATTGCTGGGAGAAATATCAATAACTTCAGAGATGCAGATGACACCACCTTTATGGCAGAAAGTGAAGAAGAACTAAAGAGCCTCTTGATGAAAGTGAAAGAGGAGAGTGAAAAAGTTGGCTTGAAGCTCAACGTTCAGAAAACTAAGATCACGGCATCCTGTTCCATCACTTCATGGCAAATAGATGGGGAAACAGTGGAAACAGTGGCTGACTTTATTTTTGGGGGCTCCAAAATCTTTCCAAAATCACCTCTATTTCTTTGCATTGATCGCTGAGGAAGACTTTCTTGTCTCTCCTTGCTATTCTTTGGAACACTGCATTCAGATGGGAATATCTTTCCTTTTCTCCTTTGCTTTTCACTTCTCTTCTTTTCCCAGCTATTTGTAAGGCCTCCTCAGACAGCCAATTTGCTTTTTTCCATTTCTTTTCCATGGGGATGGTCTTGATCCCTGTCTCCTGTACAATGTCATGAACCTCTGTCCATAGTTCATCAGGCACTCTGTCTATCAGATCTAGTCCCTTAAATCTATTTGTCACTTCCACTGTATAATCATAAGGGATTTGATTTAGGTCATACCTGAATGGTCTAGTGGTTTTCCCTACTTTCTTCAATTTAAATCTGAATTTGGCAATAAGGAGTGAAAAAGTTGGCTTAAAGCTCAACGTTCAGAAAACTAAGATCATGGCATCTGGTCCCATCACTTCATGGGAAATAGATGGGAAACAGTGCAAACAGTGTCAGACTTTATTTTGGGGGGCTCCAAAATCATTGCTGATGGTGATTGCAGCTATGAAATTAAAAGACACTTACTCCTTGGAAGGAAGGTTATGACCAACCTAGATAGCATATTTAAAAGCAGAGACATTACTTTGCCAACAAAGATCCGTCTAGTCAAGGTTATGGTTTTTCCAGTGGCCATGTATGGATGTGAGAGTTGGACGGTGAAGAAAGCTGAGCGCCAAAGAATTGATGCTTTTGAACTGTGGTGTTGGAGAAGATCTTGAGAGTCCCTTGGACTGCAAGGAGATCCAACCAGTCCATCCTAAAGGAGATCAGTCCTGGGTGTTCATTGGAAGGACTGATGTTGAAGCTGAAACTCCAATACTTTGGCCACCTCATGTGAAGAGTTGACTCATTGGAAAAGACCTTAATGCTGAGAAGGATTGGGGGCAGAAGGAGAAGGGGACGACAGAGGATGAGATGGTTGGATGGCATCATCGACTCGATGGATATGGGTTTGGGTAAACTCCAGGAGTTGGTGATGGACAGGGAGGCCTGGCGTGCTGCGATTCATGGAGTCGCAAAGAGTCGGACACGACTGAGCAACTGACCTGAACTGACCTGAAAATCACTGCAGATGGTGATTGCAGCCATGAAATTAAAAGACGCTTACTCCTTGGAAGGAAAGTTATGACCAACCTAGATAGCATATTAAAAAGCAGAGACATTACTTTGTCAACAAAAGTCCGTCTAGTCAAGGCTATGATTTTTCCAGTAGTCATGTATGGATGTAAGAGTTGGACTATAAAGAAAGCTGAGCTCAGAAGAACTGATGCTTTTGAACTGTGGTGTTGGGGAAGACTCTTGAAAGTCCCTTGGACTGCAAGGAGATCCAACCAGTCCATCCTAAAGGAGATCAGTCCTGGGTGTTCAAAGACTGATATTGAAGCTGAAACTCCAATACTTTGGCCACCTGATGCGAAGAGCTGACTCATTGGAAAAGACCCTGATACTGGGAAATATTGAGGGCAGGAGAAGAAGGGACGACAGAGGATGAGATGGTTGGATGGCATCACCGACTCAATGGACATGGGCTTGGGTGGACTCCGGGACTTGATGATGGACAGGGAGGCCTGGTGTGCTGTGGTTCATGGGGTCGCAAAGGGCAGACACGACTGAGTGACTGAATTGAACTGAATGGTTAAGAGCCTGGTCTTCAGAATTAGGTGGATCAATGTTCTAATCTTTGTCCAGACATTTTCAGTGTGACCATGAGCAAGTTACTTACCCTGTAGTGGCCTCTTTATAAGTGGAGATAGCTTATATTAGCTTGCAAGAGCAAGTTGTTAAAATTTTAGGAACTATGCAAGCCAGTTGTTAAACACAGCCAGCTAAAAAATTAAAACATATAAACTTAAAATTAAATAAGCTATATTAACAAATGTAGTGAACACCCAAACTCATGGCTTCATAATTATTTTACTATTATGCTTTACCATTATCTATGCTCTTAAGATATATATGTTTATTATATCTGTATGATTATTACATAGTGCACATTTCTTCCTGTCTCACTGTTCAGTGACCTCTGTTAGCTTGAAATAGGCCATACTGAGAGTATTTACACCAGGGAAGTTAGCAACCACTGTAACTCAGGGATTTGCCTGTTCCTTCTCAGGTGTTAGATGTTGACCAACACGTTAATGCTCAGTTTCCACGTCTCAAAAATGGGAATAATGATACACACCTCATATAGTTATTTATAAATATTAAATAGATAATAAATGCAGAGCACATACCTCAACATTTAGTTCATAGTCAATACCCAACAAATGGTACCAATTTTTATTGTTGTTGTTTAGTTGCTAAGTCATGTCCAGCTGTTTTGCCACCCCATGGACTGTGGCCCGCCAGGTTCCTCTGTCCTCTGTCCATGGGATTTCCCAGGCAAGAATACTGGAATGGGTTGCCATTTCCTTCTCCAAGGAAACTTCCCAACCCAGAGATTAAACCCTGCATTAGCAGGCAGAATTTTTTACCACTGGGTCACCAGGGAAGCCCACCAATTATTAATACCGTCCATTAAAATATAGAATAAGGTAAAATATAAGTAAATTATAATTTTGAATTTAGCTGTTACTAATTCATTTTGGTATATAATCTCTTTATTCACAACTGGCTTAGCTGGTCACATAACTCTTACTGTTCCAATTACCCTCTATTGATAAACTACCAAATCTGTACCTCCATTCCCAGCTCTGCTGCAAGGACTGGACTTCCACTTTCAGGTAGTTCTTGTCATTGACAACTAGATGTATCACAGAAAGCTCAAATTCAGCTTTTCCAAAATAAAATTCATTATTCTTTTCCCCGACTCATACTCCTTTAGTTATCTTAGTTAATCATCCTATAGAAATACAAAATCCTAAAGCTAAAAAAGATTTCAGAGATCTAGCCTAACCTAGCCATTCTACGAAAGAGAGAACTGAAGCAGAAAAAACAGGTAACTGCCCAGGGTTGCACAGGTGCTTATGTGGCATAGCAAAGACTAGATGGGGGTCTCTTCACTTTAGTTTGGGGCTCCATTCACCATCCCATGCCTTCTGCTTATGAAGGAGAGAGAATGAAATTGCTGTGCTTATGCAATCTCTGTTCCATTTGGCTAATACATTCATCTCTGGAGGTGCCTCCGCAGCTTTCTCCCACTTCTACCACAAACCCCAGGGGTGAATAACTAAGACCTTCCATGATCTTTGCCTCTCTGAAAGGGGAGGTTGGAATTTATGTAGCGTAGAGAGAACCGAAATGACCTTAGAATCTTCCAGTTTGCAGTTTACACAGTCCAACTTTAAGATTCATGAGTCTCAGAAAGAGTTAATAGTATAAGAACTACTGATAAACCTCCGTTGCTGTATTGAGTATTCTAATCATTTGAACATTCCTGGGATGCTATCCCTTTTCATTTTTGTTGACTTGTATAATAACTGAAAAACAGTTGATGAAACCATAACTTTCACTGTAATATTTTGTAGTTTCCTAGGCTCTTTTCTCCCAGTAAATCTGAAGAAATGTCAGACTCAGCTCTTACCAAGGAAAGATAATCAGACCTTGCTCTAGCAAGTTACCAGCTTCTCAGACATCTAACAAGTGTCCTGAGCTTCTACCTGAAGGACTTCGCTAACCATGCTCTGAAATCGGCTGCAGTTTCATTCATTCATTCATGAAACGATCAAAGTCTTACTATGTGTCAGGTATTTATGATATACTAAGGACGCAGATACAGATAATCAGGCTCAATCCTGGCCATCAAGAGCTCACAATGGGGCAGAGAGCAGACAAATAAGCAGACCATCAAATACATAGAGAACACTTAGTGGAAGTGGAATGAAGAGATCTTAACCCAGATGGGTTAGGGGAAAGGAGGGGTCAGTGAAGGGTTCCTGGAGAAGGGTGTCACTGAACAGAGCCTCAAAGGATATGTGAAAGTTAACCTGATGAATGGGGAAACGTGACAGTATGAGGGTATTTAGGCAGAAGGCAAAAAGTGAGCCTAGTGAAAGTATTTAGGCTGAATGGAAATGAAGAACAAAGGAGCAGAGAGGCAGAAACTCTTATAAGCCCTCTTGCTCTCTGGTTTAACTTAAATCTGAAAATCTTAAATCTGTACCTTGGCCCAAACTACCCCCTCTTCATCTGGATCCTTTCCCCACTCCATGTTCAGGGTTACTGGTTTCTGGACAGTTGAGTTTCAACCTGAGATTGGCTACAACCCAGCCTTCATTACCAGCACAACTGTGATCATTCTATGCCTAACTTTCTATATAATGCCATAACCCACTACTAAACACAATTGGAGAGACATTAAATCTGTAGGAAAAGTTGCTACCCAAAGGCAATATCAACATGAGAACCCTTGAAGTAACACACAAACAGAGCAGAGAGTAAAGGAAAAACATAACCACTAATCTGCCCTCCTAATTGGCACTTTCTCATGTATACATAGGATAGATTTATCCTTTCCATTAAAAATGTAAATCCTACCCATGTTTCTTCTTTGAGATTTTGAAAGAAACAAGATCATATTTTAGAGAGCTCTGATATGAACATGGAAAACTAATGTGGATCTCTTTGGAGCATTTTGGCTGATGCCTTTTAGTCACTTCTTCATTCATTAGGGGCATATATTAGATAGACTAGGGCTTCCCTGATAGCTCACTTGGTAAAGAGTCTGCCTTCAATGCAGGAGACCCTGGTTCAATTCCTCAGTCGGGAAGATCCCCTGGAGAAGGGAAAGACTACCCACTCCAGTATTCTGGCCTGAAGAATTCAGTCTGGCCCCTGTATAGTCCATGGGGTTGCAAAGAGTTGGACACAACTGAGCAACTTTCACTTTTCATGAGATAGAATAAAAGAAGGTGAGAAGCTGTACAGATGGCTGCAGAGTGTTGCAGGCAAGGAAAACAGCCGGTGCAAAAAACCCAGAGGCAAGGGCTTGTGTGTTGAAAGAACAGCAAGGAAGCCAGTGTGGCTGGAGAGGAATTGATAAGAGGAAGAATAATAGGAAGTGATGTCAGAGAGACAGTTAGGGAAGGAGGCAGATTACATGGGGTCTTGAAGGTCCTTCCAAGGCTTTTGTTTTATTGAGCAAATAGGAAGACTTGCCAGGCATTTGAACTGAGGGAGTACATTGACTTCTGTTTTCCGAAGACCATTGTAGGTGCTACTTGTTGAAAAGAAACTTAGAGGTTGAAGTGAAAGCAGAGAGACCAGTTAGGAAGCTGTCACAATAATCCAGCAAGAGACGATGGATTGGATGATGACTTGGATTGGAGTAGTAACTGTAGAAATGGTGAGGAGTGGTCAGATCCTGGATAGATTCTGAAGTGATAGTCACTTGGACTTCCTGAAAGAATGCATGTGGAGTGTGAGAAAAAGAGGAGTTAAGATTGCCATATTAGTTGGCTAGGTATGCTGTAACAAAGTACCACAAACTGGTGGCTTAAATAAGAGCAATTTGTTGTCCAGCAGTTCTAGAGGCTAAAAGGTCCAAGATCAGTGTTAGGGGTATTGGTTCATTCAGTGTGAGGGAAGGATATGGTTCAAGCTTCTCTCCTCGGTTTGTAGATGGCTGTCTTCATGTTTACATGGCACTCTCCCGTATGCATATGTTTGTGTCCAAATTTTCCCAAATTTTAAACAAAAGGACATTAGTCACACTGGATCAGGTCCCACCCTAATGATTCCATCTTAACTAATTGCATCTGCAATGACATTATTTCCAAGTAAGTTCACATTCTAAGATACTAGGGGTTAGGAATTCCACATATTAATTTGGAGGAGATACAATTCAATCTGTAACATGAATTCAAGACTTTTGGCCTAAGCATCTGTAAACATGGAGCTGTCATTAACTAAGATAGGGAAGGCCAAAAGGGGAGCAAGGAGTTATTTTTTAAAGCAGAGACTTTTTTTTTTAAGGTATGAATCTAAAATTTGAGAGAGAAGTCTGGATTGAAGATACATATTGTCTATCATTATATGTGTCTATGTCTATGCATATATATGTGCGTGTATATGTATATAAATGTACACACATATATACATGTATTTTCTGTATAACATATATATACACGTACTCATACACATATATACTCCTATAAGCATATATACTTATATATGTATATATGCATATATAAACATACTCTTATATACATACGTTACATACATGTATGTGTATAAGTGCATGTGAACATGTATTTGTGTGTGAATGTTATACATATATGATTTTGTGTGTGTGTGTGTGTGTGTGTATTTGTCATTTGTAGGTGATATTTAAAGCTATAATCTGTTAATAGGTGACATCACCAAAGGTGTGATGAGAAGAAAAGTAGACCCAAACTGAACCTTGGGGCTCTCTGTGATTAAGAGGTTGAAGAGAAGAGGTGAGTTAGAGAAGCACATTAAGAAACTTTGTCAAAATAGAAAAGAGTGAGAGCTATAGCACAATATAATTTATGAGAATTAATATCCACACACAGAACCACAATATAGGAATTAAAAAATACAGTAATGTATGTATATTAATGTATTCTTTTTTGTTGCTAGAGGAACACTTTCATGTTTTGCTCGTTTTTTAATTGAAGTATAGTTGAATTACAATATTGTATTAGTTTTAGGTGTATAGCATAGTGATTTAGTTTTTTTGCAGATTATATTCCATTAGAGGTTATAAGATACTGGATATAATTCCTGTGCTACACAGTAAATCCCTGTTGCTTATCTATTTTATGTATGGTAGTTTATATCTGTTAATCCCATACTCCTAATTTGCCCCTCCTGCCCTCCCTTCCCCTTTTGTAACCATAAGTTTGTTTTCTGTGTCTGTGAGTCTGTTTCTGTTTTGCATATACACGTATTTTTGTATTTTTTTTTAGATTCCACGTATAAGCCATAACATACAGATTTCTCTTTTCTCTGACTTATTTTACTATATATATATGTAATATACATATAACATATATGTGTGTGTGTGTGTGTATCAATTTGTGTACATACAGTTGTTACAGTACCTAAAGAGTTCTGAATGGATTCTGCTAAGGTCATGTTCTTCCTGGAAAAATTGTAGCAATTGCAGATGGAACTTAAGAATGTCTAGGCCTGGGCCAAATGATAGTGGCCATTGGAAAACACTGTTAATAATCTAAAAATAATATCTAATAGTGGCTAAGCATTTACTATATGCAGCCATCATTGTAAGCCTCTTATATGTGTCAAATCATTTAATTGATACAAAACACAGGTAGTTACCATTAATAGCATTTTCCCTGTTTCATAGATAAGGAAGGTAAGGTATACAGAAAGATTAGGACCTGCCCCAGCCCCATACCTATCAAATAGCAAACTCAGGATTAAAATGCAGGTGCCCCAGAACCCATGTTCCCAATTACTGTGGTATGTTACTTTCACGACGTCATGACTGACAGCTCCTCAGAACCACAAGGTAAGGGAGAGGAGTGGTTCCTTGAAGCAGAGAATGAGATGCAAAGGAAAACTACCAACATCTCATATAGTGGTCCATTAGTTTCACTTATTTAACTAAACCTTAATCCAAATATTCAACAAGCATCTGATAAACCTCTACCATGAGTTAGGTCACACATCATTCCTCAAGACATAGAAAAAGATGAATCCATTCACTGTCACCAAATGTCTCCCAGATCATAAATTACAAAGGAGCACAGGAAGGAGTGCCTTCTTTACATGATAAAACCATTTTGTCTCCAAAGAGTCTTACCACATTGTATTTAAATGTGGTTTTTAAAAAATCGTTTTATGGTATAAGCTTAGGTTTTATAACTTTGAATAAATAGTAAATATAAAAGCAAACAAATTAAATTTGTTCGACTGATTCAGCCAGAATCATTTGTTAAATGAATGTAGTTTTTTTTTTTCTTCTGAAAATACTATAAGGAAAATGTTGCACTCAGGCTCTGAAGAAAATTTTTTTAGAGAAATATACTAATAGGCTTTATTTTTTAACACCAGCTGTGTCAGGAACATTACATTATCTCCAATATTCCCCAGTTTGAAAGAAAAATTTTAATTACTTTGAAAAATATTTTAACAGTGGCAGCTTATTGAGATAAAAATGCTATCATTCAACAAATATTTATTAAGTGCCTGTGTATGGTTTAACTTTGCCTGGAAATCAAAGAAATACAAATTAAAAATATAAAATAGCATAATCAATGTTGAATTGACAAGCTTTTTATATAGAATATATTTATGAAGATAACAAACTATTTTACATTCATCATAAATGTAAATTGAGAATCTTTGTAGAGCATGGACAACCTTAAAAATAACCTCTGATCATTTCATTTCTAAAAATTTGTACCCCAAATTGCGTACACATATGCTAAGATATGGCTACAATAATTTTCCTCAGAGATTATTTATGATAGCCAAAAAAAGGTAGCCCAGGAAAAAGAATTATAGGCCAATAATGAATGGTTAAGTATACATTGGTGTTTTGATACAATGGAATACTATATACCTATTAAAAGTAAGTTACAGGAAAATATTTAATGGAATAAAGAAATGGAATAATGAAAGATAAATGTACTATATAATCCATTTCAATTCAAAAGAAGTCTAGTCATGCATAGCATAAAGACCCTGAAATTCTAGTAGTGTTGATTATTTCTGGGTGGTGAGTTTTCAGGTAATTTAATTTTTTTCTTTGCAGAGGATACTGAGAGAGCTCACTGCAGCAGCCCTATCACAATTCAGGCCAAGAGGGAGCAGAGGTTTTTCCAAAGAAAAGAAACTGGGCAGAGGCATTACTTCAGCCACATCAAAGATGATAACATGCAGGTGAAGATGTAAGTGCTAGAATTCATTAGGAAATCAGTTATAAATTTAATGCACCCTACAGTGTTTATCCAATCCCACAAGAATGTAGAATATTTCTAAAGCATATGTAATGGATTTTAACTTTTCTTTGTAGTTCTCCATCATCCACTTATTTATTTTTTCTAACAAGTATGGTTCAAATACTTTCACAATATTGTAGAAATACATCTTTCCTTTTATTGGGCAGCCATGACTACATTAACGTTTAGCTCTTGACATATTTTGTTTATGTTAATCCAGAGTTTCCAAAGACAGAGATGCTATTTTACTCATCACATTGCCCAGTATGCAGCAGGCACTCAGTATACACCAGTGAAAAACATTTAGCCATAAGCTTCTATTCTCAACTCTTTTTGTTTATTAGGACATTTTTCCTTGGTCAGGTATATTAACACATGTCTTCATAGTGCAAAATTCCAAACATATAAAAAGAAACTGCAGTTTAGTTTCCAAGGGACGAACCTATAAAACCTGTGAATAGTCAGCTTTCCTTCTTTGAAACCATTTTGTATTGTCATACCAATGCAGTTAGACCAGGTAGGGTGAAACTATCCTCACAGGTAGGTAGATGGAGCCAGAAAAATAGATGAAACCTCCTCAAAAGAGTTTATAAGTCCCTCGGGAGGAGTAACTTCCTGATTCGTCCTGAAGTTATAGCAGCAGCCATTATTAAAATATCTATGGTTCATAATGAGCCCATTTCTTAGAAAGTTTCAAATAGTAAAATTTCCAGTGCCTGACACCAGGGTTAAATCTCTGTTTGTTGTTAAATTATTAAGTGAACAAAGGGAAATGGAATATAGATGAATAAAAAACAAACACCCTGACATTATTTTGCATGATATGAAATACCAACATCACTGTGGTTTAAGAATTACTAATTAAGGATCAATTAGGAAACAAAATCTGTTCTTGATCCATTCAGACCAAACTCAAACACCTACTAAGACAGGCAGGCAATGCAGTGAAGTGGTAACTGTCCCAGAGTAAGTGCATGTTTGGACATTACTGAGTGGAGGAGAGGGCTCCATTTCAAGGGAGTGAGGCTGACTCTGTTCCAGCCCCTTGTTACCATGTGGGAATGCAGGCCCGCATTTACTAGTTCTTATGTATTTTTTTTTAAGAGAAGCGTGAAGTCTAGGTTTTTATTTGAAAACTCCAAAATTCCAAATGTTGGCTCAAAATTTAAAGACAGGCTATATCTATATGTTTTGCATAAATATCTGGCCAGAAGGTCATCAGTTTGAAACCTCTGACTTTGAGCTGTGTTTGAAAATATTTAACCTTAGGACATGTGTATGTGTGTTTGTGTGTCTCTGCATGTGTTTGTGTTGTTGCTGCAATAGTTACTGGTGGAAACTGAGAAGAAAAAGGAATAAAGTCATACTGTGAGGAGGGTTCTGAAGCACTGAGGTGAGTTAGACACTACTATATATAAAATAGATAACTGATAAGAACTACTGTATAGCGCAGGAAACTCTACTTAATACTCTATAATGACCTATGTGGGAAAAGAATCTAAAAAAGAGTGGATACATGTATATGTATAACTGATTCGCTTTGCTGTACAGCAGAAACTAACACAACATTGTAAATCAACTATAGTCCAGTAAAATTTAATTTTAAAAGAAGGACTAAAGGATGTATCTTTCAGGGAGAGATTGATCAGTGGGATGTATCAAAAGCATATTGAGTTATTTCTTAATTTGCAGATATTCCTCCTTTGTGATCAGGCCATGTGTGTTTGCTGACATTCATATCCAAGTTAGGCCCCCATCATTCTATGGAGACTGAGAGAGACACTCTCTCTATGATTACATATCAAAGGCTGGCTCCCAGGTCCTTGAGGAAGACATTCATGGGTTGTAAAACAGGTAAGAAACTTTTTAAGAAGTTGACATTTCAAAGGGAGCAAAAACAGAATGTACAACTGCAAGTTTTCTAAAGTAAGAAAAAGGAGGTCAGGGATTCAGAGTCAGGAAGAAGCCTATCTGAAGTTTTGTCAATCTGGAGGGAACATTAAGGCCATCTTGATCATAGAGTGGCAGATGTCGGTGCTTAGCAAACTATTGCTACATCAGTAGATTGGATTTAAACAAATGCAAACTCTAGCCTTGCAGCCCTAGCTTAGCATCCCCTGCATCCTTTCCCCTATATCCTCCCCAATGCCTAGTGTACCAGGAAACCATGATATGCCAGTGGTGGTGGCTAAGTAAGATTTCTGTCCATTCAAGAACTTGGAGGAGAAATCCATTCTGTCCCTGTATTCCTTCCAGGAATACCTGCTTATAACAGCAGTACCAGTATGCTTTTACCAACTGTGCAACCCTGAGAACCTTGGTCTTTTCATCTAAATAAGCTATACTGCACAGCATTTGTATGAGGAGTAAATGTGATATGTATGAAACACTCAACATGATTCCTGGTGTATAGTAACAGTTCCCATTTGTGTCATTATATTATTTTCATAGAATGATGAACATACTATGACACTAATAGCAATACACAGAGAGGTGGAAGAAAAGTTAAATGAATGGTGACTTAAATCTAACAAAACAGAGCAGAAGAAACTATCAAGGTTGCAGGAACTGCTTCCACAGTGCCATGCCATGCCATATCCTCCACAATTCCACAATATTTTCTACCCAGGTTTCTTAGTCTTGTTCCTTCAGACTTAAATATTTCCCCATGTAGACCTCAAATCTTCATGTTATTTAGCCCAAGGATATAATGCAATTAAAAAAAAATCATTATCTTTGTTGTATTTCCTTTCTTACATTTATTGCTTGTAGCATTTTACCTAATACTATTTACTCTCAGAGTCCAAGTGGAACCAAAGTAACTTTTCAGGAAGTTCTTTGCAAATTCTCCCCACCCTCTCCCCCAAATATCTTTCTTTGTTTGTATCTTGGTAGCAATTCTAAAAAGTTTTCAAGATTTGGACTCTGCTATCAAAATGGTGCACAGAGTATCTACACAGAAGTGGTCTGCTTCATCATCCAATGAGCTCTGCCTCTTTGTGGATGTGACACTCCAATGGAGGGAAGCCAAGAGCCTATAGTAGCGATCCTGGGGAAAATTTAAGCAGCTGTGTTCACGTAACCGAAAACCTCTGAAAAGTGTGCTGCAGTCCGTGCACAGCGTTAGTATAACATGAGGGCTGGGGCTGGATGCAGCCCGTTCTCTGGAGGACTTCTTTGCCTGCTGCAGGAAAGAGAAGGCTGAAAGACAAACCTGGGTGCAGCCGGAAAGGTCCAGATAGATGAGCTTGTGGCATCCGTTCCCCAAATTCAGGTACTGTAAACCTTTGTCTGTGAACTTTCTGCAGTAAGCCAAACTAAGATTCTGTAAATTGTGGAAGTACCTGAGAAGACAGGGAGAGAGAAGAGAGGAAGGAAAGTGATTATACTTAAGCTGTTTCCTCACATCTTTGTTAAGCCACCCTGACAGAGAAGTAAAGCTGTAAGTTAATCTTTTCTCTTTGCAGATATTCAAGAGTTGAACTTTATTGTTAATTATCTTCCTGTTAAGGAGATTGCAGTAGCATATCAGATAATGCATAATCACATTTCAAATGAAAAAAAAGATCTGTCTAGATTTTTAAGAAAACCGATTGGGATAAAGCTTTGGGGGCGGGGGAGGTCTGTGCATTCATATTGTTTGCAAGTTAGTTTGTGTTTGAAAGCAGTTTCAGTTTGTGTTATTGTTGCATTTAGCTTTTATATTGGAGCACAGAAATAACAGTGCAAATGTCTAGGAGGACAAACTCTTTTGTAAACATTTAAATGGTGATTAACTGTTACATGAGAGTTAGGATTTGGGGCAGAAAGGAGGCAAAGTTAAACATAATAGGCTCTTAAAATGGACATAGTAAGCAAATGGCTTGAAAAAATAGATTTGCATGTGCATGATTTTCTAAGTAACAGTTTCATTATTATAACTAAAGAAAGACTGACTGATACACAGAGTTTAAAAGTGGATTAAGAACAGTCTGCAAATATGTGGGCAACATATGAGAGGAATAAAGCAATATCAGAAGCTATAACTCTCACTGGAGTTGCAACAGATTAACTATGGCATTACCACCACAACCAAAATGAGAGCTTTCAGGAAAAATTAGCGTCTTTAGGACAACTCTCTGTAAGACTCACAGTTTGAGGACACTCTATGGGCAACTTTCAAAGCCCTCCTAAGCCTGGCATTTTTTAAAAGTGCAAAAACTCTCACTTCTGCTCTTGTAATAGAATTAAACAACATGCTCTTGGCTTGTGATCTGCAGCAGTTTAACAGTGAGCTAGAAAGCAAAAAGAACAAAAAGTAGGAGGAAAATGCCTGTCTGTCCCTCAAAAGCCCACAAATGACTAATCAAGTTTACTTTCACATAAATGGGAAATTAGATATGCAAGCTTTGATCATTAATCAGATTTATTTCCCAAATCTGAAAATATCATATGATATAATTCATATTCCGTAGCGAATTATTTGACTCACACACATTTCCCTCTGGTAATGACTATTTCCATGAAATTCAGTAGAACAGAAAGGGAAGTCTTCTGGATTCCCCAGTGGCTGGGTGGGCAGGGCTCTGAAGGAGAAAGCAGCATTAACATCCCAAAGACACAACCCTTCTGGGGCCCTTGAGAGCATTGCCAGAGTTTTAGAAATGCTTTATCTTCCTCTCCCTGAATTATACCCTTGTGATTCAACTAAGTAAAGTACAATTTTCTTGGGGGATTGTCATTCCTAAGAACTTTTTAGCTCTCCAATTTGGAGAAAGGAATAGTGAGGCAGGCAGCATGACACAATGGAAAATACACAGGGTTTTGGAATCTGACCAAATTGGATTTGAATCCCAGCCCTGACACTTACTGCAACTGCCCCTTAACTGCTCAGAGACCGTTTCCACATTTATTAAGTGGAGATTATAGCATTGTCTTTTTTTTCAACCCTGACCAACTGTGGAACCGTAGTTTTCTGTAATATGAACATTTGTAACATGAACATAACGTATCTGCTTTTTCCTCTTAATAAAGATGTGACAATTACATAAGAATGTATATGTAATAGTATTATATTGAGGATGATTTTTGATGATTAAAATCAGCAGGGATATGGTAGAACCTTTAAAAATACATATATTGTTGTTATTGCTACTACTGTCTCAAATAATACATATGAATTATTCTTACAAAGTTTGACCTATCTTTTTTCCATTTAATGGGATAGGTACTTAACTGACAGTAGTGGTGCATACAACTGATTTGAAGAGTTTGAGGGGCCTCATATTCCATCTATACCCTATTTCATTCATGGTGGTAAAACCATGTGTAATCTGTTAACCCTAGTGAGATTGATAGTCTGCTGTAGTTTCTGTCCCTCCATCTGTTGCCCATTCATTTGCTGACTGTTCTTCCTAACCTATTTTTAAGCTCTGTACATCAATCAGTCTTTCTTCAGGTATAATAATGAAACCATTACTTACACAATCATGCATATTCAAATATATTCAAGTCTGGTCCAAGTCTATTTTTCAGTTTCTTTAAGTGCATGTGATCCATTAACAAATACCAAAAATGAGAATTGAACAAGCAGCTTTTAACCTTTTCATGTGTCACAGATACTTTTGGATCTATGGCCCCTTTGTCAGCATAATGTTTTTAATGTATAAAATAAAATACAATTACAAAGGCAGCCAATTTTATCCAAAGATGTTATTAAAATATTTTTAAAAACCAAATGAGTGAAATAATGTATATGCTTTTTTATTAACATGCTAAACAACAACATCTAGTGACAGGTCTATTACTACAGTGCTTTTGAAGCAGTACTGAGTACCAATAATAATTTTAAATATTTGTAACAACTATAAGAAAATACATGTGATGAGAAAATAATTGTGATTTGTATGGGTGAAAGAGTCCCAGGGACTGCTAATACTACCCTGATTTTTTAAATCTATATTTCAGTTAGAGCTTAGTGAAAATAGAGATTTTTTTTCTCCTATCAAAATTTATGGAACCCCTGATTTCCATTCCTGATCATCTTGGAGGATCCACTGACCCCAGGTTTGGCAAAAGAGTCATTTAATTAAACTAAATGACTCTGAGATTAAAAGTCTAGATCTATTTCTTCAAAGTGGAACCTCATGGGAACCATCGGTTTGAAAGTAAAACACAAATCTTGAATGGCTCTGTTAGCCTTTCTAGGCTTTTATAGTGCCGCAGACTTAGAGCTTTAGGGAATGAGAAAAATATTGGTTGACAGTGAAATCACACTTGGCAAATTTTATGCAATATTGCCACTTTCTATCCTGAAATTTGGCAAAGAAATATGTCTCTTATCTGAGTAAGATCTGGTTCATCATTTTTCCAATCCAGAGATGACTTGATAATTCTAATTGCACTTGAGGCAGTGTTTTCAGACAATGTCTTCTAATTATTTGATAACTTTTTCTTATGTGTGTGGGGAAGGTTCTCTTTGTGATTTATTTTTCTACTGTTACTATAATCTTTAAGACAACACAATTCTTATAGAAACTACAGACATCACTTTTTCTTCTTTCTTTGGGATTTTTTTCCATTAAAGAATTGAGGCCCTCTGTGTTAGATCTTCAACACCTGAGGATAGCTATTACTAGAAGGAATGTAGAATTCTGCGTTTAAATTAACATTTCTCTGAAAAATCTCAACACAAGGTCCAGTCTGTAAAAGAGAGAATTTGCATATGGATTCTTTTGAGTTGAGTACTGGACTTAGTCTCGCAGAGGCAGTTTTTTAATAGAATTCCTGCAGAAAATCCAAATGAATTGACTTGACCTCCTATATACAGGGTGGACCCTAAGGATTCCCAGTCACAGCCACAGCTTACTCTGTCTACCTGCCTGTGATGAACTGTGGCTAGACTATATAACATGAGAGTACTTGTCAATAAGAAGTTCCCAGTCAATTTAAGGGTTGATTCATCTATAGGAAAAATAGACATCATGCTGCTATAGCATGTAAGGCTCCATTAAGAAGCAAAGATCGTAATATTAATATCTTTACTCACAATTCTGTGCCCAGAATAGTTGGAAATAGCAGTTGATCAATACATGGTGAATAAGTGAATGAATGTTGCTACTAGAACTCAGGGAGGAATCACTGTGGAGTTCTGATAGATGGTATGACTTGAGATGTGAAGTCTGCAGATTAGCAAAGAGAGGAGAAAGGCATTCTAGCTTGTAGAGAAAGAGAAGCATGTAGCAATCAACTGACCAGAGTTGAGAGTTTCCTTTGGAAAACCTAGGCAGATAAGTTTGATCAGATAATGATAAAGAACAGTAAAGGAAGAGTCTAGACCTTAAGCATGTCAAAGACATGATAAGACTAAGTTCAGGACAATACGCCTGACAACATAAGGGAAGAGAGACCAAGGGTGAACCATCTGGATGCTGTACCAAATGAGGTACTGAGAATGCCTCCTTGACTGTGGCAATGGTTTAATTCAGGAAATATTTAAAAGCAAAAAATACTTCAGAATGGGCATGAGCTATGGGCAGCCCTTGTTTTCAACTTTAGAAAACTGAGCAAGTCCCCAAAGAAGTGA
The DNA here is from genome assembly GCA_024291935.2 of Okapia johnstoni. Lineage (NCBI taxonomy): Eukaryota > Metazoa > Chordata > Mammalia > Artiodactyla > Giraffidae > Okapia > Okapia johnstoni. The sequence continues at coordinate 69,220,608 of CM044312.1, read as the reverse complement.
GGAAAAATATTCAGATAAAAAAACTGGCAAATCACTGTTGCCAAGAAAGGCAAACAGATCACATTTTTCTTTGGAAAGTAACACTAAAGGCACCAGAGAGAGAACAAGAACAGCAACAAACAACACTTCTCTAGTTATTTATAGCTTAAAAAATGTTATTACATACCCAAGCATGATTAAAACAATAGAAAGCAGAGCATAAATAGAGAATCATTATGAAATGTATTTTTATTATAGATAAGAAAGTCAGTGTACATTTTTTTCATATGATGAAAAACATCAGTATCAAGTAGTATTTATCCTGAATGTTGTCTCAATAGCAAGAACTAGAAGTTAAAATCAAAACAAAATTCTCATTTTAGGTCCTATTTTCCTATGTGTTGCCCACTAAAGATACAGCTTCATTTGTAAAATAAACATCCTTAAAAAACTATGCAGAGCTCTTTGCCGCATCTACTGCAAGAATGAAGACCATTCTCAGCAATCAGACTGTCGACATCCCAGAAAATGTCGACATTACCTTGATGGGATGGACAGTTATTGTGAAGGGCCCCAGAGGCACCCTGCGGAGGGACTTCAATCACATCAACGTAGAACTCAGTCCCCTTGGAAAGAAAAAGAGGCGGCTCCGTGTTGACAAATGGTGGGGAAACAGAAAGGAACTGGCCACTGTTCACACAATCTGTAGTCACGTACAGAACATGATCAAGGGTGTTACACTGGGCTTCCGTTACAAGATGAGGTCAGTATATGCCCACTTCCCCATCAACGTTGTTATTCAGGAGAATGGTTCTCTTGTGGAAATCTGAAATTTTGGGGGTGAAAAATAAATACGCAAGGTTCGAATGAGGCCAGGGGTTGCCTGTTCAGTATCTCAAGCCCAGAAAGATGAGTTGATTCTTGAAGCAAATGACATTGAACTTGTGTCAAATTCAGCCGCTTTGATTCAGCAAGCCACCACAGTTAAAAACAAGGATATCAGAAAATTTTTGGATGGTATTTATGTTTCTGAAAAAGGAACAGTTCAGCAGGCTGAGGAATAAGATCTCAGTGATCCTGCTGCAGAAACGACAAGATAGCAGATGGTTCTATGGACTCAGTTCTGATATTTTAAAGAGACAATAAAAACCCTTGATTTGAAAACAAAAACAATGACAAAAACTATGCAGAGCTGTACTACTATTTTAAATTTCCTAGAAGAAAAATTATCTCAAAGTATGGTTGGAAAAAATGTTTTGAGTTTTAAAAAAAAGTGATATATGCTACTCCCAAATCGTCTACTTAAAAGAGTTCAGATTTTCACATAGGGATTTATACATTTTTAAATATGTATCTCTCTCTCCCCTCTCCAGCCCCCCGACTCACTTTCTATCTATAGATAGATAAAATACATACATACACATACACACATGTACTATATATATAAACATATTCATACATGCACATATATTCATTCACACACACACATATATATCTTAATATGGAATTTCTAAAGAAAACTACTGAGTGATGTTCTATACTGCAGGTTAGAGAATCCTACAGAATTCCTGAAAGGGTCAGAGGCCCTCCACAGTGGTGCTGCTGGAGCGGGCTTGCACTAGCCCATGAGAACCAATTGTTAGCATCTCTTCTCAACTCTACATTCAGTGGCGTGTTGGTAGCTTAAAACTGGCCATGATGGAATTATTTATGTCACAGAAATCAGTAAATCCTACAAATCAAAACATACCTTGACCCCCTACCTCAGCCAGTTATTAAACATTTATTGGAACACTGCTGTCCTTAGAACACACTTTGAGAACTACTGGTACAGAGAATGCAGTATTGCTGAGAAAACAATGATGAGAGATAAGGTGATAGCTTTGAAGGGGTGCAATAAAAATCTGACCTGAAAATGAAAGGGGATTCTTAAAATAAAACATGAACAAATAGGGTTGAAACATTAAAAAAAAAAAAAAAAAAGAAAAATGTCTATCAGTTAACCCAAATTGAGAGATTGTTTACAAAATAAATAAACAGTATTCTTCAAGTGTCAAGATCATGAGATACAAGGAACAACTGTGGACTGGTACAAACTGGAGGGCACTAAGAAGAAATGAGAGCTGAATGTAGTATAGAAGCTTACATTGGGTCCTAGAGCAAAAATAAAAGAACGTGAGTGGAAAACTTGATGAAATTTGAATAAAGACTTTAATTTAATTAATAGAAAAGTAAAGAGAGAACTATCTCTTTTTTAGCTGAGGAAATTAGCTTTAATGACTAAAAGGTTTACTATGTCCCAGGAAAAATTAATTAAAAGAACACAAGTTTGGAAAATGTTTTTAATTTCTCAGAGAAAAGGAAATTCCTGCCAGCATCTTGGCAGAAAGAAAATAGATTACCAACAAAAGAAGAGAAAAATCAGGCTGGCTTTAGACTTTTTTTAACTTGAAATAGTGAAGATTATGGAGCAGCATTTCTAGGGTTTTAAGTAGAGTAAGGGACATGATTCGAGAACTATACCCTGAGAGAATTTGTTGTTCATCCTCTAACACAACAAAAAGTCATCTTCAGAAAGCAATGACTGAAAATCTAATATTTGCATGTATTTCCAGATAAAGAGTTTGTAAAACCATGTTTCCAGTCATCATGCGTGCGTCTCTGTCACTTCAGTCATGTCCAACTCAACTCTTTAAGACTCCATGGACTGTAGCCCACCAGGCTCCTCTGTCCATGGAATTATCCAGGCAAAAATACTATATATATATAGTGGGTTGCCATTTCCTCCTCCAGATTCCAGACATCATAGGATGAATCAAAATCAAAATTAAAGAATAAGGAAATTGTGATACAAATAGACCATCAATGAATGACAAAGCTACAGTTGGTGGTGAAGGTGGTTTAGTCGCTAAGTCATATCTGACTCTTGCAACCCCATGGACTGTAGCCTGCCAGGCTCCTCTGTCCATGGGATTCTCCAGGCAAGATTACTGGAGTGGGTTGCCATTTCCTTCTCCAAAACTCGAGTTAGGACTAACTAATCATAAATATGATTATGATATTGAGTACACCAAAAATCAATATTAAAAAGAAAGTTAGATGATAAAAATCACAATTAGTATGTATTTACATATAAGTAAGTCAAAGTAGAGGAACATCAAGTTCAAGGGAGAATTAGAATGTATTAGATCTCTTGTCGAACACAGGGGGAGCCAAAGTTACTGTTTCATTGTGACTGATAATTAGAGAAATGCATGATAGAGCATGTTTTTAAAAAACATAGAAATAGCCACTAGTTAGAATACACGACAGAATATGCATTTATCTAAATGCATTCAGATTATAGATATAACACATTTTATAACAAAAAGCAGAAAAGATAAGTACAGTGCAGTAAGAAAAATAAAAAACATAAAGCAAGATGATAAAAATAAGACCATATACTCAGTTTTGACAAGAAATATTAGTCTTTTAAACTGCTTTCTTAAAAAGGCGAAGAGATTGAAATTTTTAAAAATAGAAGTTAGCTATTGTGCGACATGTGAAAGATAAACCTAAAATATAGCAACACAAAGGTTAAAAATTATGGGTATACATAAAGTTATTTCGCAAAACCACAAGCAAAAGAAAACAAAGGTGACTGTGCAAATAGCATTTTAAAAGAATTTAAGACAAAGAAACATCAACCAGGATAGAAAAATATAATTTTATGTAAACAAGTGCTACAATTTATAGATAGATTGTATGTACAAACATATTACTTATTAATCCTTATGTGTTAAATAACATAAAAATAAATTAATAAAAACTTCATTATAATAGGCAACTACTATATCACTGTGACATTAAGAATTTATACATGCACATGCATATATACATAGAAATTTTGTTCTCTGAAAGAAACTCTCTTGTTTTAAACATTTATGGATGATTTATTGAAACTGATTGTAGTAAGTAGTCCACCAAGAAATCTCCATAAATTTTAAAAAGTAGAAATAATTCTGTCCACATTTCTTGACCACAGTATATGAAACTAGAATTAAAAACAAAATTCTCTTCTAAATAATTATTGGGTCAAAGAGGTAAGCAAATATACAACAGTTTGTTCAGAAAAGGAGAACAATACTTATCAAATCATACAAGCTTTGCCTAAGTTCTTCTTTAAAAGTAATTTCATACCTCTGTTTTCTTATTTTAGAAGAAAATAGGTCAATTAAATCATACAAATGAAAAGTTTAAAAAGATACGTGTACATCATATCCAAATCCAAAAGTATTCATTTAGAAAATATAATGAGGAATCATAATCAGAAAGGATACCATGCACAATGGCAATTAAAAAGACACCACCAAGACTATCTGTATGAATAAAACAAAACTTTGAGACATCTAAGAGCATTTGAAAAAATATATTTTTTTGAAGTATACTATGTTCCTGATGGACTTCCCTGTTGGCTCCTCGGTAAAGAATCTGCCTGACACTGCAGGAGATGCAGCTTCAATCCCTGGGTCGGGAAGATTCCCCTGGAGGAGGAAATGGCAACCCACTTCAGTATTCTTGCCTGGGAAATCCAAGGGATAGTGGGACCTAGTGGGCTACAGCCCATGGGGTTGCAAAGAGTTGGACACGACTAAGCGACTGAACAACAAAATGTTCCTGATAGGGAGACTAAATATTGTAAAAATATGGCTTAGTTTCTAATTTTATCTTTAATTATTGGCATACTGGTAAATATCTAACAACTGGCTCTTCAAAAACATATATGCATATGCGTATATGTTTACTATAAAATTATACATCTTACTATTTTACATTAACTATTTTACAGATATAAAAGATGAACAGCCCACAAATTACAAATAGTAACATACACAATACTGTTTATTACTGATTTCGTATATCCTGTTGATTCTTACACAATGCTTTCATTCATTGACTTTTGCCAAACTCATAAATATAGCTGGTACTTTTGTCTTCTCCTGTGTGTACTCAAAGGAAAAATAAAATTGGTCAGCCTGCTATATTTATTTTTACCAAAAAATAGAAGTAAAATTTAAAAAATTGAGGAATGAGTATAATTCCAGTACGGATATATTTATTTATATTAATGGGTAAGACAAAAGTGAAAGAAAAAGGTGTGTCCAGATTTCACTCAGTCATCAATGATGTGACTTCTTTGCTGAATCAGATAACAGTTTTCAAGTACTGAAAAGATGCTTGCTCCACTTTTTTGTGCTATTCACAATGTTGCTACAGACATGACATGCCTTTTTTCAGTATTTTTTGTGGAAGTATAGTTGATTTACAATGCTGTGTTAATTTCTGCTGTACAGTAAAGTGATTCAGTTATACATATATTTCCACACATTCTTTTTAATATTCTTTTCCACTATGATTTGTCATGGGATATTGAATATAGTTCTCTGTGCCACACAGTAGGATCTTGCTATTTATCCATTGTACATATAAACACTTACTTCTGCTAACCCCAGCCTCTCACTCCATCCCTTCCCCTAACTCCCTCCTTCTTGGCAACCACCAGTCTGTTCTATGTCCATGATTCTGTTTCTGTTTCATAAGTAAGTTCATTGGTGTCATATTATAGATTCCACACATAAATGATATCATATGGTATTTGTCTTTCTCTTTCTGACTTACTTCATTTAGTATGACAATTTCTATGTCATCCATGTTGCTGCAAATGGCATTATTTCATTCTTTTTTATGATTTTCTATCATGCATGTATATACCACATCTTCATCCATTCTTCTGTCGACGGACATTCAGGTTGTTTCCATTGTCTTGGCTATTGTGAATAGTGCTGCTATGAGGAACATGTATCATTTTGAATAATAGTTTTGTCTGAATATATGCCCAGGAATGGATCATATGGTAATTCTATTTTTAGTTTTCTGAGGAACCTCCGTATTTTTTCCCACAGTGGCTGCACCAACTTGTACAGCCTACATTCACAGCCTACTTGTACAGCCTACTTGTACAACTTACATTCTCACCAGGAGTGTAAGAGAGTACCTTTTTCTCCACACCCTATCCAGCATTTATTATCTGTAGACTTTTTAATGATGGCTATTCTGACACGTGTGAGCGAGGTGGTACCTCATTGTCGTTTTGATTTGCATTTCTCTAATAATTAGCAATGTTGAGCAGCTTTTCATGTGTCTATTTGCCATTTGTATCTCTTCCTTAGAGAAATGTCTATTTAGGTCTTCTGCCAATTTTTCAGTTGGGTTGTTTGGTTTTTTTGTTGTTGAGTTGAACTGTCTGTATATTTTGGAAACTAGGCCCTGTCAGTGGCATCATTTGCAAATCTTTTTCCCATTCTATAGTTTGTAGACAAGACACAGTTTTAATCTACTATATTGTTTTCTCCAGTCTAGACAATCAACAGAAAAATAAACCAGGCCCTAACTTTGTATTATTTGCCATTTTCCATGCCATTTTGGCGTATCCCAGCTATCAATGAGAGATCACTAAGCATGGAGTTGGGAAGAGATGCACAGAGCACAATATTTTATAGTATTTTCACCATACAGATACAACAGACATAAATAACCTCAAGAACATAGATAATAGTAATGTGTACAAAAACATTAGAAGGTGATGAGTTTTTAGTACTACCTATATAAAAACTCTAGATATGTAAGGAGATATCACACATCACTTGAGAAAAGTTTTATTCAGTAAATGATGCTGCAATAATTGGTTATTTAACAGCTCTTTTTTTAAATCACTGAAGTATAGTTAATTTATAATGTTATGTTAGATCCCAGTGTACGGCAAAGTGATTCAGCTATACATACATGTATACATATATATATATGTGTATATATATATATATATATATATACACACACACACATACGTATATAATATATTCTTTCTCAGATTTTTTCCATTATAGGTTATTATAAGATATTGAATATAGTTCCCCGTGCTATACAGGAGGCCCTTGTTGTTTATCTATTTTATATACAGTAGTATGTATATGCTAATCCCAGACTCTAAATTTCTCTCTCCCCCTCCCCTGCTCCGCCCTGCTGTCCCCAGGAGTTTGACAACTCTTGACGTGGAAAACAAATATTCTGAGCTCATGGACTGCACACAAACAGGCTTTGGGCGACATGGGTCAAACCTGTTAGATCGTTGCTTCATTGATCTACCAAAATAAATTCTAGCTTAACTACAAATTTAAAAACAAATCATAGAAGAAAAAAACGTATATCAAATGCCTGGAAGGAGGAAAACTCCGTTTTTAAAAGACTCACAAGAAATTTCAAAGGGAAAATTTGGTAGATTTGACTGAATAGAACGTGACAAGTCAATTAATGAGATAAACAAATATGTCACTACCCTTTTCCTAGGCTTGCACATTTCCAGAAAATGGTTAGAGAGAAAAGATAAGGAAGAGTACCACCTAGAATTTTCTCTGTTTAAGCATCTCTAAATGCCTCATTGTCATTTTTAAAAAGATCTAAAAATAGTTACATTCTCAAAAATGATTCGCTCCTTCATAGGAGTTTGAAAAATGTTTTGAATCTCTCCCAATATGAGTATATACTCTTTCCTGATTAGTTTTTCCTTGATGAAAATAAGGAATAATTGAATGATGTAAATTTTGGATAAAGTTGAATATCCGGTCAGCTCTTAGTAATGTATTCTTCTGTGCCTTCTCCTCCAAAGAAGTGCTAGCTTGTCAACAGTCCATAGGTCAAAAAACAAAAGCAAATATTAGGTTACCTGGAGGTGATGAAGGGGTCCTAGCAGGTAACCAGAGCATAGCAGTAGGGGACCTGGTGCTGCAGAGTTCAGTCTGAGGAAGCAGGATATTGGGTTTCTGTTGTAGAGAAGTCTGAACACTGGACTAGAAATGAGGGGCCAGGCTTCAAAGTCCAAGAATGAGGACCACCAGAAAGAGACAGGCAGAGCTTAACTCAAGCTCCTGGGCAAGTTGCTACAAGAGTGACACCAAAACACCCACCAAGGCAAAGGATCAGTTAATTATTCAATGGGTACCCACCAAGAAGGGAGAGCATCGGCACTTGAAAGCAGTGGAACTTGAAAGCAGTCTCCTGTTATCAGGAAGGGGGTGCCAGTCGGGAGGTGTTAGTAAAAGGAACACTGCCTTTGGGTGATACTACAGAAAGTCAGGGCCTAGAGGAGCATAACTATTTTCAGGGTAATACAGATAACATAAGCATTACCTTGGCAGGAGTCTCATTGTCCTGTTGGTGATAACTGTGTTAGATAGATTGAGATACAGGACTCCAGGGCAGCTCTCAGAGATGTATCTCATTGATTCATCCTGCATAACAATAGAGGGAAGAATCTTATCAAAGTCTAACAAGGTTTGCTATTTCCCCATTATCTATCATCTCTCTTCCTGCCCCCCAAAAGATATATGCAAGACTTGGTCTCATCATATTCTTTGTTAGTTATAAATCAAATTAAGTAGAAGGTTGCTTTGCTTGCAACTTCATCACTCCCTCCCCTTCCCTTTCTTTGGGCTTCCCTGATGGCTCAGATGGTAAAGCGTCTGCCTGTAATGCGGGAGACCTGGGTTCTATTCCTGGGTCAGGAAGATCCCCTGGAGAAGGAAATGGCAACCCACTCCAGTACTCTTGCCTGGAAAATTCCATGGATGGAGGAACCTGGTAGGCTACAGTCCATGGGGTCTCAAAGAGTCAGACACGACTGAGCAACTCCACTTCACTGTTTCTTTGGAAATAAAAGTCCCATTCCATCACAATGACACTTTATTAAAATTTGAGCCCTTGCCATTTCAACTCTATGACAGGAAATTTGAGCTCATGTCAAAGTGTCAAACAGTCTTGACTCTTTAGATGCATGAAAATGATTGAAAAGGGATCCATTTTTAAACTTACTAAAATCATTCTGAAAGACAGGAGTAGTAAACTCTTTCAGCTGGACTTCATTAAAAAGTGAGTCCATATTTATACATGCATAGAGAGAGAGAGAGACGTTTGTGTGTGGTGAAGTTTCTGTGGTTCTGTTACTGAATATTTAAAGCAGCTGAGCAGATTTTACCAAACTTATGATAAGTTTGAGATGGCCTGAATTATAGGCTGCATACATGTTGAACATGAAATGTAGTGTTGGGGAAACTGTGCAGGAGAATCTTAAAGATTCAGTCAGCCCTCCTCCAGAGAGCTGAAAACCAGAACAGGAGAACAGTGTGACTGCAACATGAGAAAGACATAAAAACAAAGAATGATTTCAATCATGAGCCCTAAACTCACGTTTACAAGACAGATGAGTTGCAAACTTGGATTGCAATGGTGCTGCTTCCTGTGTGGGTAACTATTTGTAAAATGTTCTAGAATGAGTAGCAGCAAGTTTGTGTTTATTTAATGATGGTGGATGAGTTTCCCCAGAAATACTGAAGAGGTCTGCTAGTTTTAAATATCTGTGGTACATCGTCCTAGAAATAGGCCATTACAGGAAGAGGTAAACTGTCACTAGGCTAGCTGGTGTGGTTTGGGGAGGGATTCTGCATGGTCAGTATGGCTGCCCCCAACAGCACAAAGGATGGCAAACATTTAGTTTCAGCAGGATCATCGGTGCTTAATATTCTATTCCTAGCTACTTCTTGGAATCATGAATATTAAAATAACAAAATCCTACAGGTCAAAGCATCTTGCACATGGGATAAGATTGGTTGATTTAAGGTGCAAACTACACTTTAAAGAGAACACAAGGGTTTTTTTAAGGTGTAAAACTGTAGTTTTGCTGTAGAAAAGATTCTGTATGTCAATAATGCCTGAGAACAAGCACAGGGCTTTCAATAAACACTGTACTCTTGCCACTGCATTCAAGATGCCAGCGAGTTTTCTAGACATTCCATCACAGAAATGTAGGATTTGGATATACATGTATAGATTTAAAAAAGTAAACAGTACACTTTTCCCCAACAGGAATGGAGAGAAAAAGCATAATGTGTGGCATTATAGTTTAATACAAAGAATCTATCTTCAAAAATATTCATGGTGTCAATCAACTATCAAAGTGACTGTGTGCCTGTTGGAAGATTCCAGCAAAAATGCAGATGAAATGGGACATGGAGGAGGAGAGAAAGCTGGTTTACACCCTTAGAGAAATAGCCACACAGATGTAACTGTGGGAATCAGCAAGAGGAAGATGTAGTAGGCTTTCTGTAACATGGAATAATCTGATGTTCCTTTGAGATGAGGAAGCAAACCATTCTCTTCATTTCCTGTCTGAAGGAAATTCAAACTAATTTTGTTTTCAATACTTAAAAGAACAAAAGAACTCAAGTTGCAATCCCCAAGTACTTGAGCACATAAATGGCAAAAACTGTCTGTATTTAACACTGCAAGATGGTCTGTGGAATTTGTCCACAATGCATTCGAATATTTCTGGATGTAATATATTCATAAGGCAAGCTTCTTAAAAATCAAACCTTTTTGAATGAATGTTAATCAACTCCTTAAATGTAAGCCTGTCTCTTAGTCTTTGTCTCAAAAGGAAAGACAATAGTAAGATGTAGCTGGATAAAATTATCAGCCCTGTATATTATTAGACTAAAACTAGAAAAAAGACTTTGATGTTCACAAATTCAACACAGATGGCATTGTTTTGACTTTCCTATTAGAAAGCCAAATTTACAGAATATGATCTTTTTTTCAAGCAAGAACTAAAGCTCCCTGAGGGCAAGAATTGGAACCTAATTCATCTTAAATTCCCTATAACGCCTCTATTTTATATCATATAAGTTCGCTATGTATAATATATCTTTAACACAGTAGGTACTAAAAATATGCACATAAAGAATGAAATAGAGTAGAAATCTTAAAGAAGAAACTAATGATGAGTCTTGGTAGATAGCAAGAAGGAGCCGATTCATGAAGTCTTTTCACCTGTGCCAAGGTGCGAGGACTTCAATCTGGAACTGGTGATTTATGAGGAGCACGAAGCAATCATGCTCTTCATTCTGTTCCTCCTGTCTCCAAGTGAAGAGCACAGCCTGTGCAAAGGCAGAGCAGCAAGAGGAGCTTTGTGCATACAGCAGAGAAAACAGCAGGTTGTGGCTGCTACGACTTAATGTGCAGCAGGATTTAGAAGAAGGTGAGACTGGAAAGCAAGGCAGAGGCAAGATCACCAAGGGTCTCCAGAGTACAGTAATTTTAAAGAACTGACTTTATCCAATAGTGTGGATGACAGGCATTTGTATAAATGGTGTAAGATAGTAGTGAAATGGTCAGATCTGCCTTTTAGAAAGAATTTTCTGTGGTCACGCAGTGGAAGACAGATTGAAAGTAGAGGATAGCCTGGAGACAGGGACCAGGAAGGAGGTGACTAGGGTTATGTGTTCATGTCTATCCTCTTGGGCACCACAGTTGACAGCCAGGAAGACTGATAAATTGACCCTGTTGTCTCTGCTGGAGTCCATTTTTTTCTGTCTCATACACACATGACCTTAAACATAAATATAGCTCATTTTTGTGTTATTGTTGAATAGTTTTCACTATCCAGAGATTCCATCCTTGGGCATATCCATAGGGTAAATAATAGCATTATATAAATTGAATAAAATTTCTTGGCAATGTTTAACATAGTTTGCTTTCTCCATATTTAATATAAATGAGCATACAGGCATGTATTTTGGCAGAACCTCTGTGTTATTCGTACTCTAGTGGAGCAAGTCTGAATCCATATAAACAACAGTAAAATAAGCTTCTTATACTCACTGTGAGCGTTGGACAGTCAGAGACATTCAGCTCTTGCAGGTTTTTACAGAGACCTAAATCAAACAAGTTACATATTACTAAACAACATATTACAAATATTTAAACTTTAAGTTTTTCCACCCTACATTCAATGCTGTGTATTCATTGGAAAGCAAACCAAAACCCCTGGTAAGTAACTTGTTTTAAGTATATGGTTTCCTTTCCTAGAAAAATGATTTCTTTGGGCTTTAAAATTAAAATATGCTTATTATTGTTTGAGGATTACAAAAGGAAAGGGGATAAGAGAAAAATACTACTGTAGTTGAGAAACTATATATACTTAGAGCTTTTTAGCTTTGAAGCTTTTGAAAAAAACCAATTTGGTTTTTTTTTTGGTGTGACATTTTTGTTAATTTGGGAGGTTGTTTCCTTTTAACATTATGAAATTTTTCAAACATACAAAGAAAGTTGAGAGAATTGATGGATTGTACAATGAATATACCCACCACCCATATTCTACAATTCATATTTTACTATATTTGCTTGATCACATACCCACCTGTACATCTCTCTCTCTGTCCCTCAATCCACCTTAATTTCTTATGCATTTTAAAGTAAGTTGCAGACATCGGGACACTTCCCCCCAACAAATACTTCGGCATGAATGTCATGAATAATTCAGGATGCACAATAATAGACAGAATGTTTATATTTTAGGTTAGATATCCATAAAGTTTACAATGAATTTTAGATTGATATGTGGAGAGTCAGAAAGGCCAAGTGCCTGATGAGTTCTGGGACCAGAGACACCTGCCCAGCTTGTGATCTAGCAGGGAAATCAAGACATGAGTGCAAAGAGATAGACAGCAAAGTGTTACACAATCAGCTCTCTGGGTCTAGACTGGCATGAGTAAGGCTCCAAACATGAGACAGAAAAGAAGCAGTGAGGGAACACAAAACAGTGAATGGGAGGAATGTTTGGGGCAAAGAGGGGAGAAGGCATTCTAAATGGAGGAGACCCCTACAATCAGGAAAACTCCAGGCAAGGGGGTGATCCTGGCATTTACACTGAGACAATGAATAGAAAACACATCTGTTGCTCATAACCTCAGAGACCCACGATAATAACAAAAGAAATGTTATCAATTATAAATCCATTTTGAATATTTCTTCCTCCTTACAACTATGTCCTAAGTAATAAGTGCAAACCAGAATTTTAAAAATGAAAAAAATTCTTTAAAATGTGCAGATTTTGGAAGTCATCAGTAATACTGAAGGGAAAATAGATTCCAAAAAGACAGCTAAATTTATGAGATTATTTATATTTTAAATAGCAGTTACTTGAATTCATGCAATTCAACAAACATTTTACAAGAACCTGCTATGTGCTAGAAACTCTGCAGGTGCTGGAAATACAGCAGTGAACAAAACAGAGAAAAATTCCTGTCCTTAGGAAGTTTATATCCTAGTTGGGAAAGAAGGACAATAAACAAGAGAGGCAAAATACTTATTTTGACAGATGGTGATACATGCTCTGGAGAGAAATAAAACAAGAAATGGATTAGAGAATCACCAGTGAGTGGGAAGGGGTGCTACTTTAAATAGAGCAGCCAGAAAAGGTTTTGCTGAGAAGGTGACATTTGAACCAAGATGTGCAGGAGATGGCAAGGACAGTTGCAGTTTACCCTGAGCATTTCTAGAGCCCACATTCAACATGACTGGTGATTGGGAGACAGCAAAGGAAAGAAAAAAATAAGTTCAGCAGAACATCCGTTGGAGTCCTACTCTTGTTTGCACATCTCAAAGCTATAAGAAAAATCCCTTTAATTTCTTGAATCCAGTTTCAGTTTTCATAATGCTAAGCCCTAACAGTTTAACTGAGTTCTTCCCCTGGACCAGGAACTGTGAAGTATTCATTGCGGTGAGCCTGTTTCATCTTCCCCCAAAATACTAGAGGTATCATCAGTCCCTCTTCACTGATGCTGAAGATGAGGTTAACTAATTAGCCTGAAAACACACAGTTACAGTAGAAGAGCCTTGATTCACATTCAGAGCCCAAACATTTAGCCATGAAACCAGGCAAGCAGGAGGGCATGGAGCTTTGTACACCACTTTCTACATGTACTTTTATTATAATAATTGGAATGCCTTTGCCTTAAAATAAAAAATAACGAGTTCCATGTCTCCTGGTTTAGAGTTTATGGGAACTTGCATAGAATTTGTATCCTGCTGTTGGGTGAAAATTGTATAAATCTTGATTATGTTGAATTGGTTCATAGTGTTGTTCAGGTCTACGCTTTTGTTCTACTTTTCTGTCTATTCTATTAATTTTTGAGAGTTTGATATTGAAACCCCAACTAAAAAATCTTCATTTGCCTACTTAAAAATAATTGTAATATATAGTGGAACTATATGTAACTTTGCTCTGTATTTTCCAAGTTTCCTGTAAATGTGTTTTCATACTTTCATAATTTAGGAAAAAAAATAACTTGAAAATTTGATTTTATTCATCAGTTGCAGTGTTCACAAAGATCTCTATTTTTTTTCCTTTTGCAATCTAGGGACTGCCGTACCTCAGCTGGGTCTCTTTCTTCCTGAACTGCTTTAGTTAAGATTTCCCAAACTTGGATTTCAAAGGAATACTTTCGTTGTTCCATCTGTCACACCAAGTAATTGGGACCAGCTGGATGTCAGGATGCGGGTGGTGACCATCGTAATCCTACTTTTCTTTTGTAAAGCCGCTGAGCTCCGCAAGGCAAGCCCTGAAGGTGCAAGAAACCGAGTGAACCATGGCAGGGCTGGTGGGAGCCGGAAAAACTCCAACCCGGTCAAACGCTATGCACCAGGCCTCCCCTGTGAAGTGTACACGTACCTTTACGAAAAATACCTAGATTGTCAAGAAAGAAAACTAGTTTATGTGCTGCCTGACTGGCCTCAGGATTTGCTGCACATGCTGTTAGCAAGAAACAAAATCCGCATACTGAAGAACAGCATGTTTTCCAAGTTTAAAAAGCTGAAAAGCTTGGATCTGCAACAGAATGAGATCTCCAAAATTGAGAGTGAGGCTTTCTTTGGTTTAAATAAACTCACCACTCTCTTACTGCAGCACAACCGGATCAAAGTCTTGACAGAGGAAGTGTTCATTTATACACCTCTCCTGAGCTACCTGCGTCTTTATGACAACCCCTGGCATTGTACTTGTGAGATGGAAACGCTTATTTCAATGCTGCAGATTCCAAGGAACCGGAATTTGGGGAACTATGCCAAGTGTGAAAGCCCACAAGAACTGAAAAATAAAAAACTGAGGCAGGTAAAATCTGAACAGTTATGTAATGAAGAAGAAAATGAACAATTGGGTCCGAAACCCCAATTGTCAGGAAAACCCCCAGTCATCAAGACTGAGGTAGACTCTTCTCTTTGCCACAACTACGTATTTCCCATACAGACACTGGACTGCAGAAGAAAAGGTTTGTAAGTTGCTTACTTTTTCATTTTTGTGGACGATTAAAAGTGCTTTTTGAATGTTAGGAATCCCTGCACCCCCACCCCCCACCCCCATGACTTAGAATTTCTGGTGTCATTTCCACCATGGGAGATTTTAGTGAGACTCTTGACAAATTAGTGAAGACACTCTCCAAGTGTGGTCTGAGCACTGTTAATCTACCCTACGACAACAAACAATTTAGTTGTCTCTTTCATTTCTGGCATGGGTTAATAACTTATTTGTAATATTAAATTAAAGCCAGATGTCATTGAATTAGGGTCGTATAGAGCATGGTATTATTCCTTCCAATTACTCTAAGGGTTTTTTGTTTTTTTTTTTAAGAACAGAAAGGAAAGGTTAAGATGAACCGAGAGATTCCAGCACCTCTTGAAGAAATTATAGACAGGAATCTGTTGATGTTGAAGAAACAGAAGTCAATTTGTTGATTTATCAGCGAAGTCATGCTTAGGGCTTGCCCCCCTCACTCTGAGTGTGGAAGGTGGCACCTGGTTACATCACACCATGACCATATGACACCAAAAGATTTGCTTACTATGACACTCTGTGAATTTTGATGCTAAAGTAGAGCGATTACAGCATTGTAAGCTAGGAGATGCCATCATGGGATCCTCTAAGTTTGAGAGAAAGTGCTCATTAATTGAGAACCTACTATGCTCCAGGTATTCCACATACTTGCTGTCCACAGCTGCCAGCAAGGTAGTAGTAGTATCCCCATCTGTAGAGGGGAGGAGGAGGAGAAAGAGGCTAAGGGACGTTCAGACACTTGCTTGTGGTCTCACAGGTAAGCAGCAAAGCTAAGTCCACCTGAGCCTGCTGACATCCAGAATTAATCTAATCATGTTCAAACAAGCTCCTGAACAAGGGAAGCATTAAAGAATTCAAGGAAAGTCAGTACACATAGTTTCTCTGTAGCCAGATTGGGTGGAATTTCCCTAACACTGTTACAGTGAGTACTTGGTGCTTCACACCAAAGAACATGTTTTACTAGGGTTTTCTTTGTAATGCTTAAAAGCTTGAATTATATATTTAAAAAAACTGTTACAAAGCTACTATTCCTAGACTTGAGTTACTTGATATTGTTGAGGTTCAATCATTTGCACTTGCTATACCAGAGAAAATAGAGTTAACTCATTAATTATCTGAGAAAAAAATGCCATCAAAACAAAGTTGAAGATTTCTACAACTAGACCACACTGTAATTTAAGAAAAGATAACGTAGTAGGAAAGAACTTTCTTTTCTACTGTTTTTCTACCCTTGGGCCATTCCCTCTCTAGTGAGTCTATTTCTGCCTTTGTCTTTGTTTCCATAATATTTTTGTCTCTTGTTAAACTTAGAAAACTTAGAAAAATTTAGAAAAATACGAATTTATTTTTATTGCTTTCCTTCCTCAAGTTATTGTTGTCTAAATATAACCTTTCAGATATGCCCCATAAATTCATTACCCTTGCTTTAGAAACACATATTATTTACTGGAAAGCAAAGTTTCATGACATGCACAGTTAGTACATTTCATTCAGGTTCATACACTAAAGGACAACTTAAGTTCCTCCACTTATTAATAATGATGTGAATCAGAGCCTACATTTTAGATTATAAAATGAAGGGTAGTTTTGTCTTTTAATATCATCAATATAAATCTCTCTCACTATGGTTGATATCACTCTGTTGATTCAGCTGATCATTTACTTTTCATTTTTTATTATATTGTTGATTCCCATAAGTTTAAAGTCAAAGATCTTGTCTTTTAAATTCCCTTTGGTACTGCCTGGCACAGGGCCGTGTTCTTTATATTGATGGCAATAATTGAGCTGCTTCCTTTGTTTTGCTCTTACAAAGCAGTAATTTAAGCAACTTTTAAAAATAAAAATACATAGAAATTAAAAATCATGACTAGAATTCAAGTATGACAATCTGAATTTTATCCATTGTAGTTTTCCTTATTTCATTCTACAAATAGATAATAAATGTCAACTACTAAGAATGAATGTTCAGCAGTGTTCATCTCTTAACTCTCTGCCTGAATATAGTAATATTTTTCATTGTGCTCCACATGTTGGACACCATATAGGATCTCATTTTTTTTTTTAAGTCGCTCAGTTGTGTCCAACTCTTTGCAGCCCCATGGACCGTAACCTGCCA
The DNA here is from genome assembly GCA_024291935.2 of Okapia johnstoni. Taxonomy (NCBI): domain Eukaryota; kingdom Metazoa; phylum Chordata; class Mammalia; order Artiodactyla; family Giraffidae; genus Okapia; species Okapia johnstoni. The sequence goes on along the minus strand of CM044312.1, from coordinate 69,203,257 downwards.
GGCTCCTCTGTCCATGGAATTCTCCAGGCAAGAATACTGGAGTGGGAAGCCATTCCCTTCTCCAGGGGATCTTCCCAACCCAGGGATCAAACACAGGTCTCCCATGTTGCAGATATTTTACCATCTGAGCCACCAGGGAAGCCCTAAAGAAGTCAAAAGTGGAACTAGCAGTGTGCAACTAGCACATGTTGGACACCATGTAGGATCTCATGTAGGATCTTCCCAAACCAGGGGTCAAACCCAGAAGACCTGGGTTTTACCATCTGAGCCACCAGGGAAGCCCATATTAATGAGAACTGCCATCTAAATGCTCTGTGTACCTAAGATATAGCAGTTTTGTGCATTGTCTTTTTTTTTTTTTTTGGATTCTAAACATCTTTACTAGAAGACCAAAAGCGAAAGCTCAAGACCCAGGCAGAGTTGTAAGGCAGCCTTTCAATGTGGACAGGCCCCTGCGTCAGGATCGTCACATCCATGCCGACTAGAGCTCTGCCAGCCTGGGCAGTGAGAAGGAAGGAACCTGGGGGGAGCAGTCAGACCGCTGTGGATGGGCGGGGTCGGTGAGCGATGACTGCCCGTGGGCTGGGGTCTGCACGGAGCAGTAGGAGCTGAGGTGGGGCGGGCTGCTTCAGGAGACTCTAACATGGTTCCTTTCTGAAAGCGCTTCCTTAAAGGCAAATTAAGCAATTCCTTTTTAAAATATGACAGGACAAACCTAACAGAGATGTCAACATCGTGTGCAATGAACTTACCAATGTGACTTTCTCAAACGAATGCTGCTGCTGCTGCTGCTAAGTTGCTTCAGTCGTGTCCAACTCTGCGACTCCATAGATAGCAGCCCACCAGGCTCCTCTGTCCCTGGGATTCTCCGGGCAAGAATACTGGAGTGGGTTGCCATTTCCTTCTCCAATGCATGCATGCATGCTAAGTCGCTTCAGTCGTGTCTGACTCTGTGCGACCCTATGGACAGCAGCCCACCAGGTTCCTCTGTGCACAGGATTCTCTAGGCAAGAATACTGGAGTGGGTTGCCATTTCCTTCTCCATATGCATTGTCATTTAATCCTTGGGGCTTCCCCGGTGGTTCAGTAGTAAAGAATCCACCTACAATGCAGGAGACCTGGTTTCTGACCCTGGGTCGGGAAGATCCTCTGGAGGAGGGCATGGCAACCCATTCCAGTATTCCTGCCTGGAAAATCCCATGGACAGAGGAGCCTGGTGGGCTATGGACCATAGAGTCGCAAAGAATCAGACATGACTGAAGCGACTGAGCACACACACACACATTTACTCCTCACAACCTTAAAAGAAATACTAGCATTATCATTTTATGAAGAAAGAAGCTGAGGAGTAGAGAAGTTAAGTTGCCCTTTAAGGTCATGTAGGCAGTCCCTAAGCAATTCCCAAGCCATTGGTCACCATACAATTCACCATATACCATCACCTTCAAGATTTGGGGTATGCCTGTTAGCCAAGAAGATTTTATAAAAGCCTTCTGGGTGCTTCCTCCCAGTATTGACTGTCCTCTTAGGCTCTGTACAACACATCAACACGCAATCACATACAAGGAACCTGAATACAGATTCCCCAACTTGGGAGTTATGCCTTTCCCAACTGACAGATGATGAGTCAGATGGTGTGCATAGGGTACCTACTACATACCAGTTTGACCACATAGACCTCAAATATCACTATTTTTGGCTTAAACATCTGACAGCAAGAAAAAGAAATAATAGCTCTATTCACTGGGAGACAGGCACTTTGCCAACAAAATTTAGTCTTTCAAAGGGAATAAATGTGAAATTAGTTGAAAGGCATATTTATGCCTTATTGAGATGGGTGGATTTGGCAAAAATATGTGAAAGTAAGTTTTAAAACTGCTTTTTAGCTTCACACTTACCAGAATAATTTGCTATTTTTCAGGATTCATTTTCCTGCTAAGATTAGGGCTGGGGAGAATTATGACCCAAAATTGCTCCCAGCTGTCTCCGAAGTTAATCTCACTATTAGTTTGAAGAGTAATTGGGAATCTTTAATTGGCAATAGACAAGGTCATTTATGTCTCTCTACCTACCACTACCAAACCTTCATAGTAGTTCTGACATTGCTGACAAGATAGCCTACTAACTGTGAAATTACATGGAAAAAATCCCAGTTTCCTCCTCAAAATTGATGAGGGAAGAGGCAATGCTTGTCAGAGGTGATAATCAGGTAAATTTGGTATTATTGAAGGTTTAGCAAAATTATTGGGGCTTCCCTTGTAGCTCAGTCGGTAAAGAATCTGCCTGCAGTACAGGAGATCCCTGGGTTGGGAAGATCCCCTGGAGAAGGCAATGGTAACCCACTCCAGTACTCTTGCCTGGAAAATCTCATGGACACAGGAGCCTGGTGGGCTGTAGTCCACAGGGTCGCAAAGAGCTGGGCACGACTGAGTGACTAACACTCACTTACTTACTTAACAAAATTATTGGATAGCAGCAAATAACCATGTGGCGCCTGGTCTAGAAATGGGGGCATTGACCAAATTTGACTTCTGGTCTCAGGACATTTATATTTATATAATCTTTATCAAAGGCAAACATATTTCACATCAATATTTGCAATTGTCATTTAAGTTTAAGGTTAAAAACAAAGGACTGTTTTTACTCATCAGTACAACAAATGAGATTTTTCCATGTGTTCTAAGCCTAGTGGTAGAGGCTTTGGTTTGCCTTTACTGGTATTACTTGTGGATCCTATTTTTACCCAGGGCTGCTGGTAACAATGCCAAAGTTGGTTCTGCAATTCATATTCCTCTTCCACAGGTCTGCCACAATGGTTAAGCTGGGTTTCAGGGTGTTCTCATAAACATTTTTTCTACCCATTTATTTGTGGTAAACCCACTTTAGCTTGTTCTACAGTGGTTGCTTGGAAGGTCTCTTGTCATTCACTCTCGTGTCCCACCCAGCAGACGTTGGTTCAGCAAGAAAATCTTGATAAATAGGCTGCTTTCCAGAGCCTGCTGCTGCTGCTGCTAAGTTGCTTCAGTCGTGTCCGACTCTGTGCGACTCCATAGATGGCAGCCCACCAGGCTCCCCCGACCCTGGGATTCCCCAGGCAAGAACACTGGAGTGGGTTGCCATTTCCTTCCAGAGCCTAGAAGATACTAATTCTGCTGGCAAGGATGACCTCAGCCCTTAATGGCTTTGTAGGGTTTTGGTGAGGACTTGGGTTTTTATTTATAGTGAGATGAGAAACAAAGGATTCTGCCATCTAGAGGATGGCAAGCCATCTGGTAAAATGACAGATCTGACTTACGTTTTAAAATCACATGGACTTAGGACAATATTGGGATAATCCAGACAAGAGGTGGTGGTGGCTTAGACCAATGTGGTCACAGTGAGAGAAGAGAGGGGAGGTGGGATCCTGGGTATTTTGAAATAAAACTTTATTCCTCTTTTAAAAATCTGAGAAAATGCTACAACCATTCATTGTCAATAGTTATTCTAAATGCTAAATGTCAAGAAATTATTTCTTCTGCCTGCCCTCAAGTGTTCTCTGTGGTTTTCAGTTTTTCCTAGGATCTCCATCTCCTTGTTTACATGGAGTATGTAAGAGAGAATGTAGCTCTCCAGTCAGGGTCTTGCTGGTCCTAAAGGAGGATATTACCTCAGTGTTGCAACATTATAATAAGTTCAAATCTTAAAATCTTTCACATTTCTATGTGTTGGCAGACACAGCTCTAGGTCAGACAAGACAGTATCTTACCACAGGATAGAAATAAAGTCAATCCAAATTTTCAAAGCACTTTTACTATAAGAGGGCTCAATATTCTTATGGCTTCCCTGGTGGCTCAGATGGTAAAGAATCTGCCTGCAATGCTGGAGACCTAGGTTCGATCCATGGGTTGGGAAGATTCCCCTGGAGAAGGCAATGGCAACTCACTCCAGTATTCTTGCCTGGAGAATTCCACGGACGAAAAGCCTGGTGGATTACAGCCCATGGGGTCGCAAAGAGTAGGACATGATTGAGCAACTAACACTTTCACTTTCATACTTTCAATATTGCTGAATCATTTTGGGCTTCAAAATCACTGCAGATGGTATCTGCAGCCATGAAATTAAGAGACAGTTGCTTCTTGGGAAAAAAGCTACGACCAACCTAGACAGCATATTAAAAAACAGAGACATTACTTTGCCAACAAAAGTCCATCTAGTCAAAGCTATGGTTTTTCCAGTAGTTATGTATGGAGGTGAGAGTTGCACCATAAAGAAAGCTGAGTGCCAAAGAATTGGTCCTTCTGAACTGTGGTATTGGAGAAGACTTTTGAGAATCCCTTGGACTGCAAGGAGATTCAACCAGTCCATCCTCAAGGAAATCAGTCCTGAATATTCATTGGAAGGCCTGATGCTGAAGCTGAAGTTCCAATACTTTGGCCACCTGATGCGAAGAACTGACTCATTTGAAAAGACCCTGATGCTGGGAAAGATTGAGGGCAGGAGGAGAAGGGGACGACAGAGGCTGAGATGGTTGGATGGCATCACTGACTCAATGGACATGAGTTTGAGCAAGCTTCGGGAGTTGGTGATGGACAGGGAAGCCTGTTGTGCTACAGTCTATGGGGTTGCAAAGAGTCGGACACTACTGAGCAACTGAGCTGAAACTCAACATATTTAACAAGCTCATTATTTCCCATGTGTTATTAGATAACTAACTTTGTTGCTGCCTAAAAACTACCCCAAATCCTAGCAGCTTAAAACAACACACTTTGTTATCTCACAGTTTCTGTAGGTCAGGAAATCAGACATGGGTTAGCTAAGTCTACTGCTTCAGGGTCTCTCACGAGGCTGCAATAACGTATTGGCCAGGGCTTGGGGCTGTGGTCTCATTTGAAGGCTCAACTGGAAAAGTATCTTCTTCCAAGCTCATAAGGTTTGGCAGGATTCAGTTCCTTAAGCGCTGAGGGCCTGAGTTCCTTGCTGGCTGTCAGCCAGAGGCTGCCCTTAATTACTTGCCATGTGAATCTCTCCAACATGGCACCTTGCTTCATCAAAGCCACCAAAAGAGAGTCTGCTAGCTTTACAGAAGTCACAATTACTTATAACCTAATTATGAAAGTGACATCCTATCATATTTGCTACATTGCCTTCCTCAGCGATCAATGCAAAGAAATAGAGGAAAACAACAGATTGGGAAAGACTAGAGATCTCTTCAAGAAAATTAGAGATACCAAAGGAACATTTCATGCAAAGATAGGCTTGATAAAGGACAGAAATGGTATGGACCTAACAGAAGCAGAAGATATTAAGAAGAGGTGGCAAGAATACACAGAAGAACTGTACAAAAAAGATCTTCACGACCCAGATAATCACGATGGTGTGATCACTCACCTAGAGCCAGACATCCTGGAATGTGAAGTCAAGTGGGCCTTAGAAAGCATCACTATGAACAAAGCTAGTGGAGGTGATGGAATTCCAATTGAGCTATTTCAAATCCTGAAAGATGACACTGTGAAAGCGCTGCACTCGATATGTCAGCAAATTTGGAAAACTCAGCAGTGGCCACAGGACTGGAAAAGGTCAGTTTTCATTCCAATCCCAAAGAAAGGCAATGCCAAAGAATGCTCAAACTACTGCACAATTGCACTCATCTCACATGCTAGTAAAGTAGTGCTCAAAATTCTCCAAGCCAGGCTTCAGCAATATGTGAACCGTGAACTTCCAGATGTTCAAGCTGGTTTTAGAAAAGGCAGAGGAACCAGAGATCAAATTGCCAATATCCGCTGGATCATCGAAAAAGCAAGAGAGTTCCAGAAAAACATCTATTTCTGCTTTATTGACTATGCCAAAGCCTTTGACTGTGTGGATCACAATAAACTGCGAATATTCTTAAAGAGATGAGAATACCAGACCACCTGACCTGTCTCTTGAGAAACCTGTATGCAGGTCAGGAAGCAACAGTTAGAACTGGGCATGGAACAACAGACTGGTTCCAAATAGGAAAAGGAGTACGTCAAGGCTGTATATTGTCACCCTGCTTATTTAACTTATATGCAGAGTACATCATGAGAAATGCTGGGCTGGAAGAAACACAAGCTGGAGTCAAGATTGCCGGGAGAAATATCAATAACCTCAGATATGCAGATGACACCACCCTTATGGCAGAAAGTGAGGAAGAACTAAAGAGCCTCTTGATGAAAGTGAAAGAGGAGAGTGAAAAAGTTGGCTTAAAGCTCAACGTTCAGAAAACTAAGATCATGGCATCTGGTCCCATCACTTCATGGGAAATAGATGGCGAAACAATGGAAATAGCATCAGACTTTATTTTTGGGGGCTCCAAAGTCACTGCTGATGGTGATTGCAGCCATGAAATTGAAAGACGCTTACTCCTTGGAAGGAAGGTTATGACCAACGTAGATAGCATATTTAAAAGCAGAGACATTACTTTGCCAACAAAAGTCTGTCTAGTCAAGGATATGATTTTTCCAGTGGTCATGTATGGATGTGAGAGTCGGAGGGTGAAGAAAGCTGAGTGCCACAGAATTGATGCTTTTGGACTGTGGTGTTGGAGAAGACTCTTGAAAGTCCCTTGGACTGCAAGGAGATCTAATCAATCCATCCTAAAGGAGATCAATCCTGGGTGTTCATTGGAAGGACTGACGTTGAAGCTGAAGCTCCAATACTTTGGCCACCTCATGCGAAGAGTTGACTCATTGGAAAAGACCCTAATGCTAGGTAGGATTGGGGGCAGGAGGAGAAGGGGACGACAGAGGATGAGATGGTTGGATGGCATCACTGACTCGATGGACATGGGTTTGGGTAGACTCCGGGAGTTGGTGATGGACAGAGAGGCCTGGCGTGCTGCAATTCATGGGGTCGCAAAGAGTTGGACACGACTGAGCAACTGAACTGATTGTTAGAAGCAAGTCACTATGTTCAGCCCATACTTAGGGAGAAGAGTTTACACAAGAACATGAATATCAGAAGAGGGATTGTTGGGTGCCATTTTAGAAGCTTGCTTATTTATTCGTGATACATTAGGCATTGTTCTAAACCTCCTTCATGAAGCTTTCATTGCTAGGAGTATACAAAAATGAAAAAAAAATCAGTAACATGTACACTGTGTCTGATGTTGCTATCTACTGTTGAAAAGAAAAACGGAAATGGTATTATTACTGTTGTCTGCTTGAAAGCAGAGAGATGTCATTTTAAATACAGAGCCAGAAAGGTCTTTTAGCCGTCCCAATATATTGTTTCCACTCCTGTTGCTGCTCATCCCTCACTTTACCCTCCATATGCCATGTTTGAGGATTCTAGGCAGATGGGCAGCATAAATGAAGCTGAAAGGTACCATGACTAGCCAGCAGAGCTTAGGAGTTAGAAGCATAGATTTGGGGGCTAGCATGTCTGTGTTTAAATCCTAGGTGTGTGACTATGAACAAGTTATGCCTCTACTTTATCTGTAAAATGAGGATAAATGTACTTACTAGCTTGTAGGATTCTTGCACATAATACTTGTTAGGGCAGCTAGAAAAGTTCTTATACAAAGATGCTAAGATACCAAGATCCCCTCAAGAAGAAAAAGCTCATTTAACAGTAATAAGGATACCAGAGAAGGAACCATCCATTGACCATGGATTCTAAGCTGTTAAAAGAAGGGAGGAAATAAGACTGGATCTTTATGAAGGTAAACATGTTATTAGTTAAGAAATCATATATACCAGAGGGTTTTTAAGAAATATTTGGAAGAAATTATCAGCAACTCTGTTATTCTGTAGCAAAAAGGGAATCATGGATAGATTGATACCACCTTTCATAAACTTTACTGTACCTAGTTCAAAGAATTTCTACATATTCAAGAAGCCTTTGTGTCATGCTACTTCTCAGGTATGAACTAATCTGCATATTTTATTTGTTGCTTCTAGTTTCTTTGGTCCGAACAGGTTTGTTTCTCTTTACAGGTTCCACTTGCTCTACTTAGTTAGAATTGAGCAAAACCTCTTCAGAATATTTTGCTAAAGATTAAAATAAAGGGCAAGTATTATGCTAAAATATAAAATAAACACACTTTGATACTTTTATAAAAGCATAATTTAAAGACAAATATAAATATGAAAGATAGGTGAACCTTAATTGTCTATTAACCTATGAAAACTGGACTCTTCTTCCAGAGGCTTCTCTTGTAGCAGTAGTAGTGGTAGCAGCATTATTATTATTAATGTTGTTCTTGAGGAGTCCAGTTACTGCAGTACCTCAGGAAGAGTTAGGGATGAGTGAGTACAACTGAGTCACAAGGATTCGGGGAGTAAATGGTGATCAGGAAGCAGGAGGAGCAAATGAGGACTATACTTTCTCGAATTTTAGCATCCAAGGAAAGGAGAAATAAGATAACAGCTTGAGGGTCATCAAGATCAAGGGCTTTTGCTTCTTTTTTAGGATGGTGAAATCTGAGCTTATCTGTTGAGAGGAGAGGGATGAAATGAAGATGCTGCAGAGAGGCAGTAATTAGTCAAAGCTCTTAGATGAGTAGGAAGGGAATCAGAGGGGACGTGCATGGAATGGTTTGATTTGTAAGGTTTATTTTGTTTCAGCTTTCTGTTTTTAAAAAGCTTTCCAGGTGATTCTAACAAAGGGTTAGCCTTGAGCCCAACTAGCCCACACTGCCTGTTGTCCTTCTCTTGATTCCTTGCCATCTCTAGGAAGTTTCTCAGAACATTTCAGCAATGAGCGATATCTGCTCCTCTAAGTGAGATGCACTTAGGTTGCTGGGCTTTGGTGGAATTCAGTATATTCTCAGACTTGTTCATAGTAAAGTTCTTTGGCTTTAGATGGGTTATCCCTTTTCCTTTCAAGAGCTGACTCTTTAGTCACATGAGTGATATAGTCAGTGGGGTCAAGAGGAGAGCTTGATAACCTGAACATGATTTTTTTTCTAGAGTTGAAGAAAGTTCCAAACAACATTCCTCCAGATATTGTTAAACTTGACTTGTCACACAATAAAATCAACCAACTTCGACCCAAGGAGTTTGAAGATGTTCATGAGTTAAAGAAATTAAACCTCAGCAGCAATGGCATTCAATTCATAGATCCTGGTAAGTTCCACAAATAGCCCTTTTAACAGGCCACAAGTGTTCTCTGGCAACATTTATAGTAAAGACAATTTAGTTTTTGAAAAACTAAAAAGAACTTGGAATTTAAATTAATATGATGCTTAAATTAGAACTTGCTTGGCACTCAAATTGTTGCTTTATGAAGTATGTAATAGTGTATATAACTAAGCAACAGTTATCCAATTGGTCAGTTATTCAGTTGGCCCAAAGAAGTGTTTTGTAGACTTTTTGATGATGACCATTCTGACTGGTGTGAGGTGATATCTCATTGTAGTTTTGATATGCATTTCTCTGATAATGAGCAATGTTGAGCATATTTTCATGTGTCTGTTAGCCATCTATTTGTCTTTGGCGAAATGTCAGTTTAGGTCTTTTTAAATTGAAGTATAGTTGATTTACAATACTGTGTTAGTTTCATTTGTACAGAAAAGTGATTCAATAATACATATGTATTTTTTCAGGTTCTTTTCCGTTAAGAACTTCTCCATAAGTTATTACAAGATATTGAATGTAGTGACCTGTGCTACACAGGAAATCCTTATTGTTTATTTTATGTATAGTAGTGTATAGTTTCACTGACTTACTCACTCATTATTTTAATCTCTAAGCCCATCCATATGGCTGCAAATGGCAATATTTCATTCTGGCTGAGTAATACTCCATTGTGTGTGTATGTGTATATATATATAAACATTCATCTATTGATACACACTTAGGTTGCTTCCATGTCTTGGGTATTGCAAATAGTGCCTGCAGTATTATCCTTTTCCCCCTTTGTTCAACTCAGTTTCAGGAAAGTATGATGTTTTCTACATTAACAAATATGTACTGAGCACCTGGCAAATGTCAACCACTTTCATTGGTAAATCTTCTGGAACAAAAAAGTATCTCAGAACTTTTAAGTGGTCATTTCAGGCTGGTCATTTAAGTCAAAATGACCTTTAAAACTTTTAAAATAAATACCTTCTATATTTCAGGGTTTTTGAGTTGAAACACTGCGAAAGCAAACTTACTTTAATGACGTATCCTGGTAGGTATACAAATGCAGTGAAATATATCAATCTTTAAAAGGCAGTGTGAATAACAGTCTCATAAAATGCCAGATATTATTGCAGAAAAAGGAAAGAAGACACCCCCATTTTAGAATCTACCTCCTTTAAGGAACAAATGAAAAGTAGCTTTCCAAAGTGCCCGAATACGTATGGTTTAAGTAACAACTTTAGCATTTTCAAAATAAAATATAGGAATGTTTACAGATGTTTTCAATCTGAAGGGCTAACTTCTGTTAAGAAAAGTAAACAGTGAGATGATTGACTCACAAATGTTAGCAATTTTTTTTGAATGCAGTGTTTTCAGAACTATCATTGCAAGGGCTGACCTTTTGCTCCTTCACAGCAGCCTGCTCCTCACTCCCTCCTCCTCCCCACACCCAAGTCATTGCTTTGCACCAAAATATAATTCTCTGGGAGCTTCCCTGGTAGTTCAGCTGGTAAAGAATCCTCCTGCAATGCAGGAGATCCCGGGTTCAATTTCCTGGGTTGAGAAGATCCCCTGGAGAAGCGATAGGCTACCCACTCCAGTATTCATGGGGTTCCCAGGTGGCTCAGAAGGTAAAGAATTCGTCTGTAATGCGGGAGACCTGGGTTCAATCCCTGGGTTGGGAAGATCCCCTGGAGGAGAGCATGGCAACCCACTCCAGCAGTCTTGCTTAGAGAATCCCCATGGACAGAGGAGCCTGGCAGGCTACAGTCCACGAGGTCGCAAAGAGTTGGACACAACTGAGCAACTAAGCATACATGGGTTTTGTCTGAGAGCAAATGATATGAAAACGGTTAATGGTATTGGTTTGAGAGTGTATTTTTTAAATTCAACATAAGCTCACTGTATGCTCTAACCAAAAGTATTTTATAACAGCAATGAGAAAATGTTTAAAATAGAAACAAAATATTTAAAATTGGGATTGGCCTGTTATAGAGTACCTGGTCTATTCAAATTAACTGAAATAGGGATAATTTATGTTTAGATTTCTTTACTCTCAGAGAAGGAAAAATAGCTTTTTGTTGTATTATTTTGTGTTATGTGTTCAGTATTTGTTTTAAGTATCTACCCTCTGGTGAAATTAAATACATATGAGTTCAAAGCTGATAGCTACCATAGCTTGCCAAAATACAACCAGATGTTTTCAAAATATTGATAAATTTTTTTTGTTTGTTTTGGACAATACAAGAATATAATTCCTTCCCCATAAACTTGGAAATGGTTGTTTTCTAGGCATTTTCAGAGTTTATTCATATCCCAAAGAGCTGTCAGATTTCTTGAACACATTTCTCATTTGTTGTGCACTTATGTCTTACACTGAAATATTTTCCTAATTCATGTCACTCTGTGGCATTTTTCCAGTGAGTATTAAAAAAATGCACATGAACACAAAATACATTTTTTAGAGAGCTAACTTAAAACTGAATTTTCAAATAAAAATTGTACTCAGTCTAATCAAGGGGAGAGCTTTGAGTAAAAACATGTTTCAGGATTTTGCATTTAGACATGTATACTGTTAGGGAAATATAATTAAAACCAGAGTCCTCACCCAGCACAGGAATCCTGTCCACAAAGTAGTAGAGAAAGAACACTCTTTTATTATTGAATAAGCATTAAATTGAAATGTAATGTACACAACAGGCAATCTGCTAAGAGATGGCCAGAGGCAGAAAGAAATCTCACCCTTTATATAGCCAAGCAGATACAACCTAGCATATATGTGTTTTCAGGATACATATTTGATCCCTGGGTTGGGAAGATCCAACCCGGAGAAGGGAAAAGCTACCCACTCCAGCATTCTGGCCTGGAGAATTCCAGGCACTATACAGTCCATGGGGTCGCAGAGTTGGGCATGACTGAGTGACTTTCACTTTCATTTTCAGTTCTTAAGTAAGAAGGCTTGACAGCACCACTTGCCAAACATAGTTCATTCTAAAACCTTTCGAGCAATTGGAGTGGCCGTCCGTGGTAGCTAATTGGCTTTATCTAGAAGAAAACAAACTTCTGTCTTTATGACAAGAGATAATTTTGGGCCTTAAAGGCTTCTACCCTCCCACAGTAACTGGGAGGCAGGAGTGTTTCCTCCCTTGATGTTTCCATTTCAAAGAGATTGTTCCCAGGTTTTTAAGAAGAATGTTCCTCAGAGAGCTGAGAAAGGCCTCTTTAGTCTTCTGAAGGATGTGTATACATTTCAAAAAAGAAGAGAAAGTACTTGGAAGTTTTCTAAAGTAAGACCTCTGAGAAAAAGGAGGTTAAGGATAATCTTTTCCTTTATTTTCAACAGCGAGAATTGTCTCTTACTTTTAAATTTGTCCTTATAATATACAGTGCACTTAATCTAATTACTCATTGGTTTAATAAATATTTTCTGTTTCTAGCTGCTTTTTTAGGACTCACACATTTAGAAGAGTTAGATTTATCAAACAACAGTCTGCAAAACTTTGACTATGGTGTATTAGAAGACTTGTATTTTTTGAAACTCTTGTGGCTGAGAGAGAACCCTTGGAGATGTGATTACAACATCCACTACCTCTACTACTGGTTAAAGCATCACTACAACGTGCATTATAATGGCCTGGAATGCAAAATGCCTGAAGAATACAAAGGGTGGTTTGTAGGAAAATATGTTCGGAGTTACTATGAAGAATGCCCCAAAGACAAATTACCAGCATACCCTGAAACATTTGACCAGGATATGGAAGATGATGAATGGGAAAAAATACATAAGGATCACACAACAAAGAAGCAAAGTGTAAGAATCACTATTGTGGGATAACAGAATTGTTCTTGTTGCAACTAGTTTTGCCTTTGCTATACTGGTGTTGGAAAACCGCATGTTTACATTTTGATTAACTGTATTACTTACTTATGCAGGATTATCCAACTAAAGGAAGGTTCCCTTGATTATTATTGTTGTTGTGACAATATAGTAATCAAAGGAATACTCTTATCCTGCTTGCCTGCCTGTTTGCCGAACAGCTTTTGATGATGATTCCACACTGGTAACCTGCAGGAGTTGGGTCCTAATGATGGCATTAGATTTTCATAATGTCCTGTATAAATCTTTTTACTGCTTTTTGAAAATAAAAATTAAAAAAAACTGGGTTCATTTTTACATGTTTCCAAGAGCTGCGTGCACATACCTAAAGATGATCAAAATGAAGAGATACAAATGATTAGTAATAATAAAATCTTATTCTCTCCCCTCTACCCCCCCCCCTTTTTTTTTTCAGTAAGTCAGCTTATGCACTGAATAAATTTCCATGTTTGATTCTTGTGCACTCCAAAATGAGGTCCTGGTAAACCCAAATTCTCCACTACTTTTCACTGATCCTTGAAAAAAAAAAAAAATGTCAAGCTAAACCGGAAGAATTGTCACATGCAATAAGCCAAGAATCTGAGAATTATATTAGAGACTGGTTAGAAGACTGGACTCTGAGAAGCAGTTGCACATGGTGTGAATCATGAGCCCTGAACAGGTATAAACACTAGTAAGTGTGGAAATAGCACTGGTGTTTTAACAGAATTTAGGCGATGGAGTCGCCTGTCAGTGAGAAGGATCTGAGCCCTTCCTGTTAAGCTAATATGTGAAGGAGCATAAAACAGGATTAAATTAGGATTCAGGGTCAGGATTTGAGATGAAAAAGAAACAAAAAAGTAATTGATATAAGAAGCAACTGAGGGAGCAGGTGGTATGGAAGAGAAGCCCTATGGGGTTGCAGGTTAAAATTAGCTCACCTAGAAAAACAGATCACCAGAAAGAGAGGAAATATTTGGAGACTAACCCCATCCGTTTGTATTTTGATAGTACTATTCTATTAGAAAAATAAAATGAAATATGTACATATCACTAGAAATGTAACTTTTTTAGGCAGATTTCCTTTTTCATACTGAGTTGAATATATTTTCATTTTTTATATCAAGGTATTCACAAAGTTTAGCAACTGATCTTTGATACTTGCACAGATTCCAAAGTATAGAAATGGTAGATAACAAATGGTATTGAACATGTTTTTTTGGCGGTGCCATGTGGCTTATGGGATCTTAGTTCCCTGACCAGAGATTGAATCCAGGCCATGGCAACAAAAGTGCCCAGTCCTAACCCCTGGACCACCTGGGAATTCTGTTGAGCATTTCTGAAGCACCTACTAGAGCTCAGACACTGTTCTAAGAGCTTCACGTATTCTTTTTCTAATTCTTACAAGATCCCCCTGAGGTACATAATATTATCTGCCTTTTCTAGATGAGGAATCCAAGGCATAGAGTATATACTTTTTCTCCTGAAACACCTGTGAGGGCAGGAGACAATCTTTGGGTCAAGTCAGTTAAATCTGTACTAATATGTATAGGAAACCAAGAGAGTAGGAAACAGGAAGAATTGCTGGAGCTTGTGGTTCACGAAAAGGCACTGCACTGTAAGGTTCTAACCTCTATGCCCTTTTTCCTATGGTTTGGGTCAGGGTGGAGACTTAAACAGACACTGGTTCTCAAAGCAAGTTCTCACATTTTTCAACATGAGATATTAAAGGCAGCTGTTAAATCTGAAGTATTACCAGAGAGATGTAATAAATTTACTTATTGTTGATGAGCACTTAGAGTGGAATATTAAAGAAAACATCCAAGATTTGATGGTGGAGAGAGCCCAGGTGTGACCATAGGAGAAGACAAAGGCATACAATGGAGATGTGAAGGTTCCGGAAATGAATAAGGATATTAAATCTGATTCAGAGAAAGGACCCAAATTACTCTCTGGTTTAGTTTTTAGAGGCTAGTTGGGAATTTTATTGGTTGATTTTTATATTCAGGATTATCCCCAGGGATCTACTTGGAAATAACGCTGTGGAACACATTGTGATACAAACTGATCTGGATCATCTAAAAGTAAGTTGTTTAGAATCGCTACTGTCTTCCATGGCCAAAATTTAAATATGTTTTTGAAAGCTTAAGATTGCTATTTTTCTGTATCAGAGTTCATACTTTCTCAGGGTAGCACTGCTGATCAATGATGGAATGAACAATTAGATACTTCCTCTCCTGCCATTTTCTTACTTATCATTTAATAACTTGTCTTTGCAACTTCCTTCTGTTCAATAGGTGATGAAATTCAGGAGTTTTTAAAAAGCGTATTTTATAGTAGTCAAAAATAATACAATCCTGAGATCTCCATATTTGAACACATATGTTTAAATATCACTTGAATTTTTATTCAAATACCCAAGTGTTTGTTTTTTTCAACTAGTTCTAAGATTCTTTGTTTTTTTCATTTTTTTGAAGTAAATAAGATTTACTACAAGCTAAGGTCTCCTGAGTCCTAAGTCTGAGTTAGTTCTGACCTAAATCTTGACTCTTTGAGAAAGATATTTAATATTAAACAATGTGGATTATTCATTTATTAAACATTCCCTCCCCTGGAGTTTTCACCGTGGCTCAATTAGTACCCATTTCTGAGAAATCTGAACAAGGCTCCTGCTCTGGCAAATGGAAACAATTCAGTAATAAGAATCTACTTGGCTAAGTTCTGTGAGATTTGGGGGCTTCTTTCTGCAGGAGGCAGAGTATTTGGTGAGTGGATGGGGAGATGTAATATGTATCAGTCAACAGTGTAACTAATCAGTATAAATGAGAGAATCAGTAATAATAACATGAATATGGTAGGCAAACTGGAAAATTACTTCATAAATTCTATTCCAAAAAAAATTAAGTATTTTATTCTATGAATTCTAGAAACATAAATATGCAACTTTGGGAGTATTTACAGGACAAGCATTTTCTGACCTGGTCTCATCTTGCCAGTCATTGAGTCAGTGTAGAAAAACTGCAGTCAAATGGAGCCTCACATTTTTTATGAATTTGTTTTGCTCAGGTTCAAAAATGCAACTGCTGGACTTAAAAATCACTATGTGCATCCTTCCCAAATGTATGCTCAAGTGTTTCATCATATACTCTGCATCAGTTCAGTTCAGTGCTACGTGACAATAAGCTGCATCAGTTCAGTTCAGTCGCTCAGTCGTGTCTGACTCTCTGCGACCCTACAGACTGTAGCGTGCCAGGCCTCCCTACCATCACCAACTCCTGGAGTTTACTCAAACTCATGTCCATTGAATCGGTGATGCCATCCAACCATCTCATCCTCTGTCATCCCCTTCTCCTCCCACCTTCAATCTTTCCCAGCATCAGGGTCTTTTCAAATGAGTCAGCTCTTCGCATCAGGTGGCCAAAGTATTGGAGTTTCAGCTTCAGCATCAGGCCTTCCAGTAAATATTCAGGACTGATCTCCTTTAGGATGGTAGGGTTGGATCTCCTTGCTGTTCAAGGGACTCTCAAGACTCTTCTCTAACACCACAATTCAAAAGGATCAATTCTTTGGCACTCAGCTTCCTTTATAGTCCAATTCTCACATCCATACATGACTACTGGAAAAACCATAACTTTGACTAAATGGATCTTTGTTGGCGAAGTAATGTCTCTGCTTTTTAATAAGCTGTCTAGGTTGATCCTAGCTTTCCTTCCAAGGAGCAAGCATCTTTTAATTTAATGGTTGCAGGCACCATCTGCAGTGATTTTGGAGCCCCCCAAAATAAAGTCTGTCACTGTTTCCACTGTTTCCCCATATATTTGCCATAAAGGGATGGGACAAGATGCCATAATCTTAGTTTTCTGAATGTTGAGTTTTAAGCTAACTTTTCACTTTCCTCTTTTACTTTCATCAAGAGACACTTGAGTCCTTCTTTGCTTTCTGCCATAAGGGTGGTGTCATCTGCATATCTGAGGTTATTGATATTTCTCTCGGCAATCTTGATTCCAGCTTGTGCTTCATCCAGCCCAGCGTTTCTCATGATGTACTCTGCATATAAGTTAAATAAGCAGGGTGACAATATACAGCCTTGACATACTCCTTTTCCTATTTGGAACCAGTCTGTTGTTCCATGTACAGTTCTAACTGTTGCTTCTTGCCCTGCATACAGATTTCTCAGGAGGCAACTCAGGTTCTGGTATTCCCATCTCTTTCAGAATTTTCCACAGTTTGTTGTAATCCACACAGTCAAAGGCTTTGGCATAGTCAATAAAGCAGAAGTAGATGTTTTTCTGGAATTCTCTTGCTTTCTCGATGATCCAACAGATGTTGGCAATTTGATCTCTGGTTCCTCTGCCTTTTCTAAATCCAGCTTGAACATATGGAAGTTCATGGTTTATGTATTGTTGAAGCCTGGCTTGGAGAATTTTGAGCATTACTTTGCTAGCGTGCGAGATGAGTGCAATTGTGCGGTAGTTTGAGCATTCTTTGGCATTGCCTTCCTTTGGGATTGGAATGAAAACTGACCTTTTCCAGTCCTGTGGCCACTGCTGAGTTTTCCAAATTTGCTGGCATATTGAGTGCAGCACTTTCACAGCATCATCTTTTAGGATTTGAAGTAGCTCAGCTGGAATTCCATCACCTCCACTAGCTTTGTTCGTAGTGATGCTTCCTAAGGCCCACTTGACTTCTCATTCCAGCCTCTAGAGTCTGGCTCTAGGTGAGTGATCACACCATTGTGATTATCTGGGTTGTGAAGATCTTTTTTGTATAGTTCTTCTGTGTATTCTTGCTACCTCTTCTTAACATCTGTTTCTGTTAGGTCCATACCATTTCTCTTTTATTGTCCCCATCTTTGCATGAAATATTCCCTTGGTATCTCTAATTTTCTTGAAGATATCGCTAGTCTTTCCCATTCAATTGTTTTCCTCTATTTCTTTGCACTGATCATTGAGGAAGGCTTTCTCAGCTCTCCTTGCTATTCTTTGGAACTCTGCATTCAGATGGGTATATCTTTCCTTTTCTCCTTTGCCTTTAGCTTCTCTCCTTTTCACAGCTGTTTTGAAGGCCTCCTCAGACAACCATTTTGCCTTTTGCATTTCTTTTTCTTGGGGATGGTCTTGATCACTGCCTCCTATACAGTGTCACAAACCTCTGTCCATAGTTTATCAGGCACTCTATCAGATCTAGTCCCTTAAATCTATTTGTCACTTCCACTGTATAATCATAAGGGATTTGATTTAGGTCGTACCTGAATGGTCTAGTGGTTTCCCCTGCTTTCTTCAATTTAAGTCTGAATTTGGCAATAAGGAGTTCTTGATCTGAGCCACAGTCAGCTCCCGGTCTTGTTTTTGCTGACTGTATAGAGCTTCCCCATCTTTGGCTGAAAAGAATATAATCAATCTGATTTCACTATTGACCATCTGGTGATGTCCATGTGTAGAGTCTTCTCTTGTGCTGTTGGAAGAGGGTGTTTGCTATTTACGAGTCAAGCATTTTCTGAACTGATCTCATCTTGCCAGTCATTGAGTCAGTGTAGAAAAACTGCAGTCAAGTGGAGCCTCTCATCCCTTATGAATCTGTTTTGCTCAGGTTCGAAAATGCAACTTTTGGACTTAAAAATCACTATGTGTATCCTTGCCAAATGTATGCTCAAGTGTTTCATCATATACTCTGGCTACCTATCATAATATTTTAACAGGCATTTCCCACCCTTGCTCTCATCTGTCTTTTAAACTTCTAAAATAATATGTTAAAGTTAATTTGCTTCTAAAGATTTTTGTAGATAAGGATTACAAGTACAACTCTTCTGGCTACTCAGCCAAACAGCCTAAAATATCTGCCAATATTTATTTTCAATCTAACAAAAAGAAAGTCAAACTTCAGAAATATGTATAACTTCAGGCACATCAATAAATCAACTGACCTTAGCTGGGGGGAAAAAAACAACTGGAAAAGCTGAAACATCTCTGAGATTAGTTTTTTAATCTTTGATAGACTCAAGGTTGTTGAAATGCATAGTGATTTTATTAAATAAGCTATGGCAACCAGACACCCCCCTAACACCTGCTGCCAGCAGCCCAGGGAACTGACCCCATCCTTCAGCTAGTGAACACCAGCCCCAAGACCTGCACGCCAACCCAGTGGGCCAATAACCACTGAACAAGGCAGGGTCTTTCCACCAAACACACCAGGGCCCAGCCACGTCTGCCAGACTGCCCACTGTCATTGGCCCTGCCAGAACAGAAGGACCCTCGCAGCCCGCACTGAGGACAGCCCTAGAGCATTTAATTCTGGTAACCAGTGGAGAGTGCTGCTCAGCCCCACAGGACATATCCTACATAAGACCACCTTTCCATGATTGGTAAGTTTTTTACATTTCCTAAACACATAGAAATAAAAACAGAGAATTAGGCTTAATGAGATAACAGAGGAATATGTTCCAAATGAAGTAACAAGACAAAACTCCAGAAGAAGAACTAAGAGAAATAGAAGTAAACAATCTATGCAATAAAGAATTCAAGGTAATGATCATAGAAGTGCTCAATTAATTGGGAGAAGAATGAATTAACACAGTGAAAAGTTTAACAAAGAGAAAAAAAAAAAAACAACTGAGGAATATCATAACTGAAATAAAAATATACTAGGAGAAATAAACAGTAGATGAGATGATGCGGAGGAACAGAACTGGAAGAGTAGTGGAATCACCCAATCTGAAGAGAAAAAAACAATTTCTTTAAAATAAGGATGCTTTAAGAAACTCCTGGAAAAACATCAAGTGTACTAACATTGGGCTTCCCAGGTGGTACTAGTGGTAAAGAACCCACTTGCCAGTGCAGGTAGATGTAAGAGATATGGGTTCAGTCCCTGGGTTGGGGAGATCCCCTGGAGGAGGGCACAGCAACCCACTCCAGTATTCTCCAGTATTCCTGCCTGGAGAATCCATGGACAGAGGAGCCGGTCAGGCTGCAGTCCATAGCGTTGTACAGAGTCAGTCATGACTGAAGCAACTTAGCACATCTGCATGTACTAACATTTGCATTATAGGAAGAAGAGAGAAAAGGGCAAAAAACTGGAAGACATGATAGCTGAAAAATTCCCTAACCTGGGAAAGGAAACAGACATTCAGGTCCAGAAAGCACCAAGAGTCCCAAACAAGATGAACTCAGAGGTCCATACCAAGACACACTATAATTAAAATGGCAAAAATTTAAAAAGAGAATCTTAAAAGCAGCTAGGGAAAAACAACAAGGGAACTAACATAAGACCATCAGCTGACTTTTCAGCAGAAATTCTGCATGCCAGAAGGGAGTGGCATGATATGTTTAAAATGATAAAGGGAAGAAGAATACTCCACAAGGCTACCGCTCTGATTCAAAGAAAAGACCAAGAAGTTTAAAGAGGAGCAAAAACTGAAAGTAACTGGGTTTACAAAAAATGCTAAAGGGACCTCACTAAGTCAAAAAGAAAAGGCCACAACTAGAAATAGGAAAATTACAAAAGGAAAAATTTTCATTGGTAAAGGCAGGTATCCGGTAAAGGTAGTATATCAACCACTTATAAAACTAGTAGGAAAGTTAAAAGACAAAAGTAGTAAAATCATCTATATCGACAATAAGTAGTTAAGAGATACACAAAACAGAAAGGTATGAACTGTGATGTCAAAAACAGCAAACTTGAAGGGGAGTAAAAATGCATTCAAACTTAAGAGAATAACAACTTAAAAGAATCAAATATGTATAAAGATTGCTCTACATACACTTCATGATAACCACAAAACAAAGATATAAAATAGATACACACACAAAAAAAGAGGAAATAGATCCAAGCAAACACTGAAGATAGTCACCAAATCACAAAGAAAAGAGAACAAAAGAAGAAGTAATAAACTGGTTTAAGATGGCAGACTACGTACCTGTTTCAATTTTCCTTTCCTACCCAAATTACCAGGAACAAATTTTTCTAATCTATCATGTCCTTGAAAAACAACAGGGATGGTCTTGGTGGATCAGAAATTAATAGTTCCTAAAAATCCAAATGCAAACATTACCAGATTGAATGAGGAACATTCAGAAGATGGCTGCTCTAAAAGATGGGACAGCATTATGTCTTTGTGAAGGGTGTGTCCCAGAAATTAGAATATATAATAATATTAACACCATTCTCATTAAAAATATGAGAAAAGGATTCAAGAACAAGACAAGATAGCTGTATATCCTTGCTACCAGAAAAAGAAGTAGAAGATATAAGAATAGGAATGAATGGAAATATTTCCAGATGATATGATAGTCTACCTAGAACACCCAAAAGAATCAACTGACAAACTATTAAAACTAGAAAGGCAGTTTAATATATGATCAGATAAAATGACATTATATATAAAACCATTGCTTTCTGCAGCACCAGCAATAACCAGTTAGAATAACTCCATTTTGTATTTTTCTTTTTTCAATTAAAAAGATACAGCTAACTGTTGAAAGCCCTTGTGAACCTCTTGCCCATTTCATTCAACTCTCTCCATCTCAGAGGTAACCACTATCTTGCGTTTGGAGTTTTTCATTCGCATGCATGCTTTTTATATTTTGCTGTCTGTGTGTGTGTCTGTGTATGTGTATACAAGTGCCCTTAAATATATAGTATTGAAATTATTTCAAAATATGAAGTATTTAGTATTATTTTACACATTGAAAACTTGTATACAAATGGTATTAGATTATATATATATCATTTTGCAACTTGCTTTCACCCATTAATATCTTTGTCATTCATACTGATATTTTGAAATCTATTTTTTCTCTCATTTCCAGACATATATATATGGAAACTTAAAAATGTACCTCAAAGGACATATGTTTTAATGCAATGGGCTGAATGTTTGTGTCCCCTCAGAATTCATATGTTGGAATCCTCACCCCTAATGTAATGCTATTAGGAGGTTGAGCCTTTGGGACATAATTAAGATGGAATTCTCATGAATAGGATTAATGCCCTTATACAAGGGATTCCAGAGAGCTCTCTCTCCTGCTCTCTACCATATGTGGATACAGGAAGAATACAGAAGTCAACAACCAGAACAAGGCCCTCACTAGAACCCAACCAAGACTAGCCACCCTGGTCTTAGACTTCCAGGATTTAGAACTATGAGAATTAAGTTTCTGTTGTTTATAAGCCACCCAGCTAAAACAGAACTTTATTATAGCAGCCTGAACTAAGACAGTTAAACACAAACTTTACAAAGCAAGTTAGAAAACTTGGAAATAACCTTAGTGTCCATCAGTAGGAAGAAAGTTAAATAACTTATGGTATAGCCTTAGTATGGTATTCCCCAAAATCAGGGAAGTGATTTTAAGTACTCCTATATGTACTGACAGAAAAGATTTTCAGGATGTAAAAGAAAATATAAAACAATATTATCCCTTTAATGTTACAAATTAAAATTGTGTATTTTTAATCACAAATGCTTAAATGCATTTTAGAAAAACAGAAAACGTGATAATGTTGAGTGCCACTGGGTAAGTGAATGGGTTTGAGGGAGATGAAAGTAGATTTTTTCTTCCTCTGTCTATTGTTATTATTTCTTTAGTGAGAATATGTCCTTATATTGTGGATAAATTGATGATATGTAGATACACAAATGCTAGACAGAAAAAATCAATGAGAATGACCAAAGGACCAGGTCTCAGGGCATACATTCCAGGAAGAGCTGACTATATTGTAGGACTTTTAAATAGTTTTAACAGGCATTCTCATGGCCTAACTGTAACTGAAGTTTCCATTTTAAAATACAGGGAAGCAAGACAAGAGTTAAGAAACATACTTACTGACAGATCTCAGAGTTTTCAATCGGAGAACACAACCACGAAAATTCAATCGCAGCACATTTAGACGCCACCTTTGCAAAATAGACACTATATATTTATCTGTGATTATATTTTTTACTGCAGAAAAATCAATCTAAAAAGGATAAACAAAAATGTTAAGAAATGAGAAATATCTTTGCCATGTGAAATTTTAAACTATTTTTAAAGCATCAAAAAACTAAAATTTCTTTATCTCATCACTGTTTTTTGTTTGTTAGGGTGTTTGTGGTCATTCCCAGGTTTAATTACAAACAGATTGCAAATGTCCAGTGCAGGTTGGCAGCTGGGAGGGCAGGGATCTCACATCCACCCCCTAATAAGAGTCAGTTGTGGAGTGCCTGGATGCCCACCCCCCATTATTCCAGGTGAGCCCCAAGGCTTCCCCCTACTTCAGTGTCAATGGACCCTTCTTCATTCATCACTAATGTGTGCCTGCTTCTTTTTTCATGAGCACAGACTATACATTGAGTGCTTGCCTATGGAAAGACAATATAGTTTGTGGATTATAATGGCTTTTCCATAACTCATAATTTTGTGGGGGTAGTTCTAGAGATAAGGAAAGATGATCTGAGTGCAGTGTATAAAACTGAAAAGCACAGGATTTTCTATAACCTCTGAATGGCCAGGGCTGGTGGATAAACAACAACATAGTATTTTTTTATTGAAGTATAGTTGATAACAATAACATAGTGTTAATACCACCTTTCAGCTAAAAGGTTAAGTGTACTGAACATCCCATTTCTTATTGCTTTCTGAACAAAGTTATTCTTCATGCTAAAATGTTTATTACAGTTGTGTCACATTTGAGCACTCACAAATAAAGACAGAAATAATTGCAAATGAAAGGCAACAGATAATTGTGGAAAGAGAAGTTTGCTGAACATAACTAACTTCCTATTCTGGCTTTGCTCTTCGCTGCCATGTATGTGCTCATATTTTCTCCATCTTTACCCAGTGAGGTCTCTGGGCAGGACTGCTGGCTTTTTCTGCCAGTTTTCTGTAAGATTTGTCCTGATTTAATATGGTACATATTCCTTCTTTCCCAGAACATTTGGATTCAGTTTATTTCTTCTTTATGGGTTTTCCCAAGGAAAAAGTGACACTCCCTAATCTGTCACATAAGTAAGAGTTTTATTATTTTAAATCAGTGGTTCTTAGTGTGGTCCAGGGACAAGCAGCATCAGCATCTCCCAGGAACTCATTGGAAATGCAAATTCTCAAGCCCTTTCTCAGAAATACTGAGTCAGAAACTCTGGAGGTGGCAACCAGCAATCTAACAATCCCTTCCGATGATTCTGATGCATTCTAAAGTTTAAGAATCACTGCCTTCAACTAAAAATTACATCTAAGATAAGAATACTAAATTTGGTAGCTGCTGCTGCTGCTAAGTTGCTTCAGTCATGTCCGACTCTGTGCGAACCCATAGACGGCAGCCCTTCAGGCTCCCCCGTCCCTGGGATTCTCCAGGCAAGAGTACTGGAGTGGGTTGCCATTTCCTTCTCCAATGCATGAGAGTGAAAAGTGAAAGTGAAGTCGCCTAATCTTGTCCGACTCTTCACGATCCCATGGACTATAACCTACCAGGCTCCTCCGTCCACGGGATTTTCCAGGCAAGAGTACTGGAGTGGGTTGCCATTTCCTTCTCCAAAATTTGGTAGCTAAGAGGTGTTAATTAAGACAAGCACATTTTTTAAAATTTCCATTGCTACATAAGGTAAGAGTAGAACACTATAGTCAAGAATGGAATGGTGCTCTGATGGGATGTAAAGATGCTGAGTTGATTATGGAGCTAGATTCCTTGTACCTTGCCAACTCCTCTTGGGTTCTTTGTCAAAGTTTCTGCAGAATGACCCAAATCACCTATTCATAGGTCAGTCTGAGCACATGATATCATTAGTCCTCTAATCAATAGCAATTAAGGAAGGGTGGTAAAGCCAGCTATTGACTGGACATAGTCAACAAGGAAAATGTTGCCACCCCAACATTTGTTGATGGCAAAAATGATCACAGTTATTAAAATTAAAGCAGTCATCCAAGAAAAAGAAAAGAAAGGTCATCAAGGATAATACATGCTTGTTTTTATCATTGGCTAAGACCTACCACCCAACATTTCTTTGGAATGAAAAATAAAGCATGTTCTACTTTATGGGAATAGTACAAATACAGTGCAATGACAAGAATAATACAAAAGGCATGAGCCTAGGAGTCCACATTAGAAAATGCCTGAATGTATATATGTCTACGTGCATGCAAACACACCAAGAATTAGCAAACAAGCTTTGTTTACTTGTTGTCTATTTTAGCCTGATTTCAAACTCAGTAGTTTTTTTTCTTCTCTTTTACTCCATATTTTGTGCTGCTTTGTTGTGTTTTTTTTTAAACTAAGAACAGTAGCTAATATTTATTGAGAGCTCCCCACATGCCAGACTCTACAGTAAGCACCTTTCTTGCATTTTGCTTAGTCTATCTCTGGAGCTCCTTGAGTAAGGCAATGTTAAGCTTAACTCAGATATAATAGAGCTTTATTTCAATCCAAAAAACAATATTCAATTTATTTGTACTATTTAAATTAGAAAATACTTCTATCAAATCTCTTCAAATAACATTTTTCATCTTTTCCTTCAGGCTGTGCCTGGACAAAAGTGAAACAAGTGTACCTCATTTTTGTGATCCCATGTTGTGGAGCAGGGAAGAAGGTAGTCCCCATTACTGCTATAAGGTGGCCTTAGAGCAGTCTATTCTCCTTTAAGAACTAGAATAAAGACATAGCTTCAGGTAGTGTCTACTTACACCATTCCACAATGAGCCCATTTGTATCATCAACAACCAGGAGCGATTAACTTGACCACATATTACCACATCTCTTAAATTGAGGTAGGAGAAAATCTAAACACAAAGAAAAATAATACACAATTTTGAAAAACATGTGAATTTTGATCTAACTCTTCCATTTTGCATTTGTGTGTGTGTGTGTGTGTGTTAATAAGGGTAATGCAATCCATATATTGTGGTAGCAGGGGTTTATGTGCTTGCATTTTATCTAAAGATAGAAATTTTATCTAGAGTTCTAGAACTTATCTGATGATGCCTTTGATATAGGGTGATCAAATTGAAAGTTGCAGAAGGATGGTGAAGAAGATAGGTAGATTTATTTTGTTTTCTGAATGAAAGTAGCATTCTGCTAGAAAGTGAATGATTTCCCTAAATGAAGGCATTCAATAATCATTTGCTGAAATGAACTGGGTTCTTTTTAAAGTTACAGGATTCCTGGGAATATACTTAAAATGTATGTTGTAGTGAGTTGATATATGTATACATTGTGAAAGGACTCCTCCATCTAGTTAAACACATCCAACACTCACATATTTATCTTTATTTTAATTAATTCATTTTTATGAGAACATTTACGTTCTGTTATCAAATTTCAATTTTACAACACAGTGTTGTCAGCCATAGTCACCATGTATCACTTTAGATTCTCAGACATTATTCATATTATAGCTAAATGTTTATACCCTTTTTCCAAACTATGAGTTACATAGCAGAAGAAACCCAGCTGATGCAAGAAATAGCAAACTGGATTATGTAAGATAAAATTACACATGGTAAGGCACAGAGGTAGAAAGAGATGGAAAATATGAAGGAATTTAAGAGCACATTATATAACATGAAAAGGTTATAGATAACATTATACAACATTTTATATATACCCTTATAGAATTTCCAGAAGAAAAGAAGAGAGCAAATGAAAATCAAAGCAAAACTAAAAAATATTACAAATAAAAATGCTTTAGAATGATGAAAAGCAACAATTCTCAGATTTAAGAAGCACAAGAAATCCCAAACAGGATACTTATTCCATGGCTTTGTAGTGAAATTACAAAAGGCCATAAGCAAAGGAAAACCTTAAGTGCAACCAGAGACAGATTATCTACAAAAGAATGTCACTTAGCAGTCTCAGAAAGCAAGTCAGCAGAAAATACTTATCAATCTCAGATACCACATGTAAGTAAATTACAACTCAAGAATGAGTATTAAGTAGACACCCTATGACAAAGATTGAGAGAGTGTGCCTCCAATGGACCCATCACAAAAGAATTTGTAAATGATGTTTATGTAAGAAGAAAGGAGTGAGATGAAATAGTAATGAGGGGCAAAGAAACTAATAAGCATAGGATTAAACCCAATAACCTTATAAAAGCATGCAATGATGATGACTGATGTGAGGGGTACAAAAAGCAAGGGACAAAACCGCTAGAAAATACTAATATTCTAAGACTGGAGAGAGTAATCAAAGTTAAAATGTTCTAAATTCTGGTAATTATTCAGGAAGAAAGTTTAGATATTTATTTACTTTAAGCTTTATTAAGGTAAATGTGCACATTAAAAATATTTAAGTGAAACCATTGAAATGGAAGAAATAGAATGGATATCTTCTAAAATATAAAAATAGGGGAAGGGAATAGCTTTTTTAATTCAACAAATAAAGTCAGGAAAGGACAAAACAAGGAAGCACATAAAAAAAATAGCATAAAATGAAATGAAAAACTGAATCTAAGTATATCTAGTAATAATAAATTTAATAAAATTCACCAGTGGAAAGACAAAGATTATCCCTAATAATGTTTTTGCTTTTAAGTTTTTCCTTCTGATATTAATATAGCTATCAAAAATCTCCTTTCAGTTGCGTTTATCTTGTTCAGCATTGTACTTTAGGTGGATTTTTAAAGTTTATCTGATAAAGAAGATCACTACATTATAATTAAAGAAAGTAATTCTAACAATCTACTAAGGATATATAACAATTCTAAATGTGTAAGCATCTGAAAACACAGCCACAAGGATACAAGGAGAAATTGACAAATCCACAATCATGATGAAAGGTTATGTCAGAACTCTCAATTGTTGATAAATCATTCTGAGGCAGTAATCTTTCCTGGATTTCTCAGTGCTCCTGCAAAAAACTCTAGCTTCCAGAGACACAGAAATCTGTATGACATAAAGGTAATGTTTTAAAAAATAAATAAAGGTAATATTTTATCTTTACTTCCTCTATAAACACTTTACTTTTCTGTGAACTATGGAGATTAGATCTGTAGCTATCTGTCTAGTTAATTCTCTGATCCAAAAGGATGATAAAAGTTTTCTTTTCTCCCCAAGAATGTCAAATGGGTATAATCCAGCCTACTTTCCTAGGTCAAGCTCCCAAGATGTCAGGAAGATCCTTACTAATTTACATTCAAGGAGATATGGGTCCCAGGAACTTGGCAACATCTCTATGTCATAAAAATCAGAGATACTGATTCTTATCTGGCCCTTGGAGAGATGTGTTTAAGCCCTGCCTCCCTGATAGGCC
Organism: Okapia johnstoni; assembly: GCA_024291935.2. Lineage (NCBI taxonomy): Eukaryota > Metazoa > Chordata > Mammalia > Artiodactyla > Giraffidae > Okapia > Okapia johnstoni. The sequence goes on along the minus strand of CM044312.1, from coordinate 69,175,123 downwards.
AGTTGGTAAAGAATCTGCCTGCAATGCAAGAGACCCCGGTTCGATCCCTGAGTTGGGAAGATCTGCTGGAGAAGGGATACGCTACACACTCTAGTATTCCTGGGCTTCCCTTGTGGCTCAACTGGTAAAGAATCCACCTGCAATGCCAGAGACCTGGGTTCAATCCCTGGGTTGGGAAGATCCCCTGCAGAAAGGAAAGGCTACCCACTCCAGTATTCTGGCCTGGAGAATTCCATTGACTGTATAGTCCATGGGGTCACAAAGAGTCTGACATGACTGAACAAGTTTCATTAACTAACTAACTCCCTCTTTTGTTTATAAGGACCTTGTTACTACATTGGTTCCACCCAGATAAGCAAGGATAATCTCACCCTCTCAAGATCTTTAACTTACTCACATCGGCTAAGACTCTTGCCTTGTATTCACAGGTTCTGAGGATTTGGTGGGGTACAGGGGTAGGGTGGGGGAGCAATTATTATTCTGCCTATCATACTACATAAGGAAATGAAGGTGAAAGTGAATTTCTCCTAAAGTCAGGAACACGACAAGGGTGCCCGCTCTTACCACTACTAGTCAACATAGTTTTGGGTTTTAGTCACAGCAATCAGAGAAGAAAAAGAAATAAAAGGAATCCAGATTGGAAAAGAAGAAGTAAAACTCTCACTGTTTGCAGATGACATGATCTTCTACATAGGAAACCCTAAAGATACCACCAGAAAATTACTAGAGCTAATTAATAAATATAATAAAGTGGCAGGATATAAAATTAATACACAGAAATCCCTTGTATTCCTATACACTAACAGTAAGAAAACAGAGAAATTAAGGAAACAATCCCATTCACCATTGTGATGAGAAGAATAAAATACTTAGAAATAAATTTACCTAAAAAAAACAAAAGACCTATATATAGAAAACTATAAAACACTGATGAAAGCAATCAAAAATGACACAAATAGATGGAGAAATATACCATGTTCATGGATCAGAAGAATCAATATAGTGAAAATGAGTATACTACCCAAAGCAATCTATAGATTCAATGCAATCCCTATCAAGCTACAAATGGTATTTTTTCACAGAACTAGAACAAATAAGTTCACAATTTTGTATAGAAATGCAAAAAACCTTGAATAGCCAAAGCAATCTTGAGAAAGAAGAATGTAACTGGAGGAATCAACCTGCCTGACTTCAGACTATACTACAAAGCTAGAGTCATCAAGACAATATGGTACTGGCACAAAGACAGAAATCTAGATCAATGGAACAAAATAGAAAGCCCAGAGATAAATCCACACACCTATAGACACCTTATCTTTGACAAAGGCAAAAATACACAATGGAGAAAAGACAATCTCCTTAACGTGGTGTTGGGAAAACTGGTCAACCACTTGCAAAAGAATGAAACTAGAACACTTTCTAACACCATACACAAAAATAAACTCAAAATGGATTAAAGATCTAAATGTAAGACCAGAAACTCCTAGAGGAAACATAGGCAGAACTCTCTCTGACATAAATCACAGCAAGATCTTCTATGACATACCTCCCAAAGTAATGGAAATTAAATCAAAAATAAACAAATGGGACCTAATTAAACTTTTTGCACTTTTACAAGCTTTGTAAAAAGCTTTGTAAAAGCTTTTGCACAACGGAAGAAACTATAAGCAAGGTGAAAAGACAGCCTTCAGAATGGGAGAAAATAACAGCAAATGAAGCAACTGACAAAGAATTAATCTCAAAAATATACAAGCAGCTCATGCAGCTCAATACCAGAAAAATAAACGACACAATCAAAAAATGGGCCAAAGAGCTAAACAGACACTTCTCCAAAGAAGACATACAGATAGCTAACAAACACATGAAAAGATGCTCAACATCACTCATTATCAGAGAAATGCAAATCAAAACCACAATGAGGTGCCATCTCATGCCAGTCAGAATGGCTGCTATCAAAACGTCTGAGTGAGTGAAGTTGCTCAGTTGTGTCCAACTCTTTGTGACCCCATGGACTGTAGCCTACCAGGTTCCACCGTCCGTGGGATTTTCCAGGCAAGATACTGGAGTGGGTTGCCATTTCCTTCTCAAAATGTCTACAAACAATAAATGCTGGAGAGGGTGCAGAGAAAAGGGAAGCCTCTTACACTATTGGTGGGAATGCAATCTAGTACAGCCACTATGGAGAACAGTGTGGAGAGTCCTTAAAAAACTGGAAATAGAACTGCCATACGACCCAGCAATCCCATTGCTGGTCATGCACACCTAGGAAACCAGAATTGAAACAGACACGTGTACCCCAATGTTCATCGCAATACTGTTTACAATAGCTAGAACATGGAAGCAACCTAGATGCCCATCAGCAGACAAATGGATAAGAAAGTGGTGGTACATATACACAATGGAATATTACTCAGCTATTAAAAAGAACACATTTGAGTTCGTTCTGATGAGGTGGATGAAACTGGAGCCAATTATACAGAGTGAAGTAAGTCAGAGAGAAAAACACCAATACAGTATATCAATGCATGTATATGAAATTTAGAAAGATGGTAACGATGGCCCTATATATGAGACAGCAAAAGAGATACAGATATAAAGAACAGACTTTTGGACTCTGTGGGAGATGGCAAGTGTGAGATGATTTGAGAGAACAGCATTGAAATATGTATATTACCATATGTGAAATAGATGACCAGTCCAAGTTCGATGCATGAAACAGGGCACTCAAAGCTGGTGCCCTGGACAATCCAGAGGGATGGGGTGGGAAGGACAGAGGGAGGACGGAGGGAGGTTCCAGACTAGGGGACACGTGTGCACCCATGGCTGATTCATGTCAATATATGGCAAAACCCACAATACTGTGAAGTAATTAGCCTCCAATTAAAATAAATTAATTAATTTTTTAAAAAAGAAGTGGGAAAAAAAGGAAAGAAAATGGAAGTCGCTCAGTCGTGTCCAACTCCTTACAGCTCCATGGACTATACAGTCCATAGAATTCTCCAGGCCAGAATACTGGAGTGGGTTGCCTTTCCCTTCTGCAGGGGATCTTCCCAACCCAGGGATTGAACTCAAGTCTCCCACATTGCAGGCAGATTCTTTACCAGCTGAGCCACCGGGGAAGCCCAAGAATACTGGAGTGGGTAGCCTATCCCTCCTCCAGTGGATCTTCCTGACCTAGGAATTGAACCAGGGTCTCCTGCATTGCAGACGGATTCTTTACCAACTGAGATATCAGGGAAGGGTATGTAAGGAAATGATCAACACTAAATTTAAGAAACCAGTTACATCTGAGGGAGGGAAAAAAATACAGTCAGAGAGGCTTTAATTGTATTTGTTAAATCTTATTTCTTAAGCTGAGTGGTGATTGCATTCATTATATTTTTTTTATTTATGCCTAAAATATTTTATTTAAAAAAACCTCACTCTTGACAAAAATATCTAGGAATGAATGTAACTAAGGTGAAAGACTAGTACACTGCAAGCAACAAAGCATTATCGAAACACATTTAAGACCTAAATTAATGGGAAAATATACCATGTTAATAGATTGGAGGACATAATAACAATAACAATAATTTTAACCAGATTTGAATTCTGCCTATGAATAAACACACACACACAAACCCTGCAGACTCAAAGAGTTTTCTATCAAATATCCAAGGAATTGATAATACTAACAAGAAAAGTACTTATGATGTCAGTACCACCCAAAGTGCTCTACAAATTTAATACAATCTCTATCAAAATACCAATGGTCCTAGCAGGCAAGAATATACAATGGGACAAAGACAGCCTCTTTAATAAGTAGTACTGGGAAAACTGGACAGCTACCTGTGAAAGAATGAAATTAGAACACTTCCAAATATCATACACAAAGATAAACTCAAAACGGATTAAAGACCTAAATATAAGACCAGAAACTATGAAACTCTTACAGGAAAACGTAGGCAGAACACTGACATAAATCATAGCAAGATCCTCTATGACCCACCTCCTAGAGTAATGGAAATAAAAACAAAAGTAAACAAGTGGGACCTGATTAAACTTAAAAGCTTTTGCACAGCAAAGGAAACTATAAGCAAGGTGAAAAGACAACCCTCAGAATTGGAGAAGGCAGTGGCACCCCACTCCAGTACTCTTGCCTGGAAAATCCCATGGACAGAAGAGCCTGGTAGGCTGCAGTCCATGGGGTTGTGAAGAGTCGGACATGACTGAGCGACTTCACTTTCACTTTTCACTTTCACACATTGGAGAAGGAAATGGCAACCCACTCCAGTGTTCTTGCCTGGAGAATCCCAGGGACGGGAGAGCCTGGTGGGCTGCCATCTATGGGGTCGCACAGAGTCGGACACGACTGAAGCGACTTAGCAGCAGCAGTAGCAGCAGCAGAATGGGAGAAAATAATAACAAATGAAACAACTGACCAAGGATTAGTTTCCAAAATACACAAGCAGCTCATACAACTCAATGCCAGAAAAACAAATAACCCAATCAAAAAGTGGGAAAAAAACCTAAACAGACATTTCTCCAAAGACATACAGATGGCTAACAAACACATGAAAAGATGCTTAACATTGCTCATTATTAGAGAAATGCAGATCAAAACTACAATGAGCTATCACCTCACACTGGTCAGAATGGCCATCATCAAAAAGTCTACAAACAATAAATACTGGAGAGGGTGTGGAGAAAAGGGAACACTCTGGCACTGTTGGTGCGAATGTAAATTGATACAGCCACTATGGAAAACAGTATGGAGATTCCTTAAAAAACTATGAATAAAACCACCATATGACCCAGCAATCCCACTCCTAGGCATATACCCTGAGGAAACACAAATTGAAAGAGACACATGTATTCCATTGTTCATTGCAGCATAATTTACAATAGCTAGAACGTGGAAGCAACCTAGATGTCCATCAATAGATAAATGGATAAAGAAGTTGTGGTACATATACACAATGCAATATTACTCAGCCATAAAAAAGAATGCATTTGAGTCAGTTCTAATGAGGTGGATGAACCTAGAACCTATTATACAGAGTGAAGTGAGTCAGAAACAGAAAGATAAACACTGTATTCTAATGTATATATACAGAATCAAAATGCTGTTATGCATTCACTGGCCAAATCCAAGGACTACATGTTCAAGTTGCTTGGTAAAGCTGAAGAAGGGTGACTATCAGGTTGAGATATATGTATTTCTTGAGGTTTATACAAAAAAGAAAAACAGGAATGAGAAAAACATGCCTGGGAAAGGCATTGGAGCATTGGAACTTCAGTGGGAGAGGTGAGCACCCCAAGTGAGACAGGGGTGAGGGGTGGGGACTGGAAGATGAGGGCATGGTGTGGGAGGTGAAGCTGGCCCCGCACAGGGCTTAGAGCCCAAGTGCACAGAAAAGGGGTCTAGTCAAGGAGTGGGACCCTAGGGGAAGAATTGTTAGAATGAGTGTGGAAAGGAAGAAAACTAGAATGAACTCTGTGCTGTTAGATTGGAATTGAGTATTACTGGAAATCATGGTTTTCAGTACACAAGTAGATACAGAGATGAGGTTAGGAGTGGGAAAATCCTCCCCTGAAGCTCATGGAGAGTGGACTCTTGAACCAAATCAAGCTTCTGTCAGCAAGAAAGAGCAGAGGGATTGACTGTTGGGCAACAAGCATCTTGCCAGTCCACTGTCCAATAGATCATCAAAGTAGGGAGCAAATGCCTTTAGCTTCAGAATGCTTTTACCACTTATTTGATTTCCTGGGTCTTATTCACTAAACTACAGTATTTCTAAATTATTGATAGACCAGGCATCAACAAACATTTTCTAAAAAGGGGCAAAAAAGTATATATCTTGACTTTGTGGGCTAAGAAGAGAGGTCTCCAACTCAGGTCAGTTCAGTTGCTCAGTTGTGTCCGACTCTTTGCGACCCCATGAATTGCAGCACGCCAGGCCTCCCTGTCCATCACCAACTCCCAGAGTCCACCCAAACCCATGTCCATTGAGCCGGTGATGCCATTCAACCATCTCATCTTCTGTTGTTACCTTCTCCTTCTGCCCTCAATCTTTCCCAGCATCAGGGTTTTTCCAGTGGGTCAGTTCTTCACATCAGGTGGCCAAAGTATTGGAGTTTCAGCTTCAACATCAGCCCTTCCAATGAACACCCAGGACTGATCTCCTTTAGGATAGACTGGTTGGATCTCCTTGCAGTCCAAGGGACTCTCAAGAGTCTTCTCCAACACCACAGTTCAAAAGCATCAATTCTTCAGCACTCAGCTTTCTTTATAGTCCAACTCTCACATCCATACATGACCACTGGAAAAACCATAGCCTTGACTAGATGGACCTTTGCTGACAAAGTAATGTCTCTGCTTTTTAATATGCTGTCTAGGTTGGTCATAACTTTCCTTTCAAGGAGTAAGCATCTTTTAATTTTATGGCTGCAATCACCATCTGCAGTGATTTTGGAGCCCAGAAAAATAAAATCAGCCTCTGTTTCTACTGTTTCCCCATCTATTTGCCATGAAGTGATGGGACCAGATGCCATGATCTTAGTTTTCTGAATGTTGAGCTTTAAGCCAACTTTTTCACTCTCCTTTTTCACTTTCATCAAAAGGCCCTTTAGTTCTTCTTCACTTTCTGCCATAAGGGTGGTGTCATCTGCATATCTGAGTTATTGATATTTCTCCCGGCAATCTTGATTCCAGCTTGTGCTTCCTCCAGCCCAGCGTTTCTCATGAGGTACTCTGCATATAAGTTAAAATAAGCAGGGTGACAATATACAGCCTTGACGTACTCCTTTTCCTATTTGGAACCAGTCTTCAACTCACTGAACAATTCACCAAGAGATAAATTGTCTTTTTTTTCTTTTTTTTTTACATTTGAAAATGTGAACACTATTCTTAGTTAGAAGTTCATACAAGAAGAGGTGGTGGGAGGCAGTTTTGTCCCTTAGGCCACAGTTGGCCACCCTTGCTATAGATCATCCCCATCCCCATCTTTCCCATGACGGGCCCAGCCAAATTCTTAACCCTGTTTATTTTTTTTTGTCACCCCTGTTCTAAGGGCAACCTGTGTCCTGAAATACTCATTCCATCAGAACAAATAGAGCCAAACTTGGGGACAAGAAATGAAAATTCCCCAAAGATATTTTTTGGCAACACTGCCTCAAAAAGACCAGTTTTCACAATTCCCAGAGATTAAAAATAGAATTGTTAGAATGTGAATGTATTTAAAGATTTACTAGTAATTCAAGTCATCATTAGACATAAGTGTTTTTAAATGTCAGAGTAAATGTCTTGGGTCCATTCCACCATTGATTGTGTACCAGTGGGATTGTTTAGTATTGGTTTAGTCACTTTTAGTATTGGTAGGCATGTTCACTTATAGATCACATCAACTTTATCCCCACTATACAAATCAGGAAACTGAAGATCGGAGAGATTAGATTACATGCTGTAGGTTATATAGAATCTCAGTCAGCTCAGGCTACTATAACTAAATACCATAGACTGAGTCACATTTCTGGAGACTGGGGAGTCCAAGATCAAAGCACTGGCAGATTTGGTTCTTGGTAAGGGTTCTTTTCCTGGCTTGTAGGCAGCTGCCTTCTTGCTGTGTCCTACATGGCAGAGAGGAAGCTCTGGTTTCTCTTCCTCTTTTTCTCAGGGCAATAATGCCATTATGGGGACTCTACCCATATGACCTCATCTACACCTAATTATCTCCCAAAGATCCCACCTCATAATACAGTATCATCTCACTGGGAGTTCATTCTTCAACACGTGAATTTGGTGGGGCACAAACATTCAATCCACAACACACAATTATTCAGATCTCAGATTCATACTCTGATTTTCTACATTTAAAATTCATTTCCTTACACAATTTCCACAGAAACTTTCCCCCATTCTAGAATGATGGATTGTTCTCACCTGACTGCCACCCTGCCTAGAATAGAATGAGTCACAAAATACCTTTCAGCATAAAGTTTAATCCTCACTATATAAACTCTATTTTGGACATTTTTCCAAAGTCTCATAGTTACTGGACATTTTCTAATCATAAACTTCTTGACAGTATGTAATGACTTTCATACTTTTGCTGATAAATTCTCCTAAGAGACATTTGTATCAAAATTCTGCAAACACCCATTTACTTGAATTAAAAAAAAATGTTTGAAAGTAAACTGCAGTTGTTTAATAAAGCCATTCTCCTCATCCAAAATCAAAATGAAAATTTTACCAGCACAAGGTCAAGAGTTTTCTGTTCATTGTTTAAACTAACCTTTCCTTTTAGCACAACACTGAATGTCAAAAAATATAACAACACTGTCACCTCCAAACACGTAGTGGAAAATTTATATCCTGTTAGAAATAGAACTCCCAAGAATAAAACAGTTAATCTGCTTCCATGTTCTATTAATGCTTAATCTTTAAAAAAAATCAAATATTATTTCAACACCTGGACTGTTCTTAGGAACTATCTTGTTCTGCCTACCCAAAGTAGAACATTCCAGAGAAGTTATTTTTGTGTTTTTTTTTAATTGAAGGATAATTGCTTTACAATATTGTATTGGTTTCTAACATACATCAACATGTATCAGCCATAGGTATACATATGTCCCCTCCCTCTCAAACCTCCCTCCCACCTCCCTCCTACCCCATCCAACCCCTCTAGATTGTCACAGAGCCCTGGTTTGAGTTCCCTGAGTCATACTGCAAATTCCCACTGGCTATCTGTTTTACATATGGTAGTGTCTATGTTTCCATGCTACTCTGTCCATTTGTCTCACCCTCTCCTTTCCCCACTGTGTCCACAAGTCTGTTCTCTATGTCTGCATTTCCATTGCTGCCACACAAATATGTTCATCAGTACCATCTTTATAGATTCCATATATATTCTTTAACATACAATATTTATTTTTCTCTTTCTGACTTCACTCTGTATAATAGGTTCTAGGTTCATCCACCTCAATAGCACTGACTCAAATATGTTCCTTTATATTCCATTGTATATATGTACTTCTTTATAGCTTCTTTATCCATTCATCTGTTGATGGACATCTAGGTTGTTTCTCTGTCCTAGCTATTGTAAATAGTACTGCAATGAACACTGGTGTACATGTATCTTTTTCAATTATGGTTTTCTCAGGGTGTATGCCCAGTAATGGGATTGTTGAGTCTTATGGTGGTTTTATTCCTAGTTTTTTAAGGAATCTCCGTACGGTCTTCCATAGTGGCTGTATCAATTTACATTTCCACCAACAGTGCAAGAGTGTTCCCTTTTCTCCACACCCTCTCCAGTATTTATTGTTTGTAGACTTTTTGATGATGGCCATTCTGACCAGTGTGAGATGATGCTTCTTTATAGTTTTGATTTGCATTTCTCTAATAATGAGCAAACAGTGGAAACAGTGGAAGGCTTTATTTTTGAGGGCTCCAAAATCACTGCAGATGGTGATTGCAGCCATGAAATTAAAAGATGCTTGGAAGCCATCTTGGAAGGAAAGTTGTGACCAACCCTGACAGCTTATTAAAAAGCAGGGATATTACTTTGCCAACAAAGGTCCATCTAGTCAAACTATGGTTTTTCCAGTAGTCATACATGGATGTGAGAATTGGACTATAAAGAAAGCTGAGCACCGAAGAACTGATGCTTTTGAACTGTGGTGTTGGAGAAGACTCTTGAGAGTCCCTTGGACTGCAAGGAGATCCAACCAGTCCATCCTAAAGGAGATCAGTCCTGAGTGTTCATTAGAAGGACTGATGTTGAAGCTGAGGCTCCAATACTTTGGCCCCTGATGCGAAGAGCTGACTCATTTGAAAAGACCCTGATTCTGGGAAAGATTGAAGGCATGAGGAGAAGGGGACAACAGAGAATAACATGGTTGGATGGCATCACCGACTCAATGGACATGAGTTTGGGTAGACTCTGGGAGTTGGTGATGGACAAGGAGGCCTGGCGTACTGCGGTCCATGGGGGTCACAAAGAGTCGGACACAACTGAACGAATGAACTGAACTGAACTGAATAATGAGCAATGTTGAGCATATTTTCATGTGTTTATTAGCCATCTGTATGTCTTCTTGGGAGAAATGTCAGTTTAGTTCTTTCTTCCCACTTTTTTATTGGGTTGTTTGTTTTTCTGGTGTAGAATTGAATGAGCTACTTGTATATTTTGGAGATTAATCCTTTGTCAGCTGTTTCATTTGCTATTATTTTCTCCTATTCTGAGGACTGTCTTTTCACCTTGTTTATAGTTTCCTTTGCTGTGCAAAAACTTTTAAATTTAATTAGCTCCCACTTGTTTATTTTTATTTCCATTACTATAGGAGGTGGGGTCATAGAGGATCTTGCTATGATTTATGTCAGAGTGTTCTGCCTACATTTTCCTGTAAGAGTTTCATAGTTTCTGATCGTATATTTAGGTCTTTAATCCATTTTGAGCTTATCTTTGTGTATGGTATTAGAAAGTGTTCTAATTTCATTCTTTTACAGGTAGCTGCCCAGTTTTCCCAGTACCACTTATTGAAGAGACTATCTTTTCCCCATTTTATATTCTTGCCTCCTTTGTCAAAAATAGGGTGCCCACAGGTGCCTTGGTTTACCTCTGGGCTTTCTATCTTGTTCCATTGGTCTGTATTTCTGTTTTTATGCCTAACGATATTGTTTGTAGTATAGTCTAAAGTCGGGAGAGTTGATTCCTCCATCTCCATTCTTCTTCCTCCAGATTGCTTTGGCTTGTTTTTGTTTTTAATGCAGTATTTCTGATGTATAAAATGGTAGATATTCTGAAAACTTTATGAGTGTCTTCTCATGTATATAGAATCTTAAGGAAAATAAGAATTTAATGTTTAAGTTTTTCACTTTGTATCTTTCTTCTATTTCTCCCTAATTTAAATTTATTCTCAAAGAAGACATATGCTCTCTAGAAGACAGTATCCTAAAAAACATTCTACTATGATTTCCAAATGCCATTATAAATCAAAAGCTGTTTTGGATATAATAAGTTTCATATGGGTCTGAACTATGATGGTTAGAGTCTGACATTCAAGAATTGGGCCCCAGGGACATATAGGCCAGTATTTTTATGTGTCACTTAAAATATTAAAATATATATATATATATATATTTCATAGGAAAAATAATTATGTGGCCAAATAAGTTTGGGAAATTCAGATCAAAACAAAGTAAAATATTATGAAACAGTTAAGCACAGAGAGAAAGAAAGTCATAAACACTAGGCTTTTTAATGGAAATTCTCTATTCTCATGCTTCCAAGATGCCACATTATCCTGGTTTTTCCCTGACACTCCACCCCTGGTTCTCTGCTCTCTCCATTTTCCTATTAGTCTAAAGAAACAATAAGATACACAAACATATACACACACACTAAGGAATTTGCTCCCACAATTATGGAGGCTGAGAAGTCCAAGATCTGCAGCTAGTAAGCTGGAGACCCAAGAGAGCCAGTGGGGGTAGTTCTGGTGTGAGTCCAGGGTCTGAGAACCAGAAAAGGCGGTGGTGTAATTTCCAGTGCCAGTCAGAAGGCAGGAGACAGATGTCTCAACTCAAAGGCAGTCAAGTATAGAGAGAATTCTTTCTTGCTTACCCTTTTATTCTACTCAGGCCTTCAACAGCTTGGATGATATCCACCCACACTGGGGAGAGCCTTCTGCTTTACTCAGTGCACTAATTTAAAAGTTAATCTCATCCAGAAACATCCTCACAAAACACACCCAGAACTAATGATTAGCCAAATATCTGGGGACTCACGGGCCATTCAAGTTGACACATAAAATTAACCATAACAGTCCCCAGTTGGCTTCCTTGCCTTTTCTTAAATCATGAGTATTTCCCAATACTCACCCTTTGGCACCAGCAGACTTTTAAAATTTCTCTCCTCAAAGAGTTTGTTCATTCTTAGGGCTTATATGATATTTATGATAACAACCTAATCAAAATTTTTAATGCTATACTTTCAATAAGAAAAACAGGTTGTGTGGAGGTGGAAAGGGCACTTAAATTTATTGTGGACTTCCTCTGTGCTAGGCATTTCATGTCAATTCTTAGAAGACTCCTTATGTGTCCATTGTTATCCTATTTTAAAGATGGAGGGACCTAACTCCACATTACTTTCCAGTTCTATCTGGATTAGGCTTGACAAATAAGATACAGGATGCCCAATTAAATTTGAATTTTATATAAACAACTAATAGACTTTTAGTACAAGTATATGCCACATATTGCATAGGACAAAGTTATACTAAAAAGGAATAGCAAACTTTACTTGAATTTTAAATTTAGTTGGGCATTCTATATTTTTACTTGCTAACTCTGGCAACCCTCAACCGGATTGGGGTCTCCCATTGCTTGTGCTTTTCCTTTAGCTCTGTATATAGACCCTCAGTGTCAGCCTGGCCATCTGTCCCTGATCACTTGCTTGTCACCATGGTCATCACATGTTGACAGCTCCCATACCCTGATCCATGTGCTCTACACACCTATAGGACTCTCATCAGGAAGGAATTCGTCCATGCTCAATACTCGGCCTAGTTGTGGCTGTTTGGCCCAATCCTCTGAAGACTATTCTCTACCACAAGCAACCATGGGACAGTCTGCCCCCCACTCCACCTAGAACTAGCACCACCCTGGCAGTCATGCTTCTGGATGAGTGCCCCACCGGCATATAATTCACCTCCAGGACAAAATGTGGATGGAGAACTGATTTAAAAAAACAAAGCCGAAACACTTACCTGGCAGGGGACATAACCACGATCTCACACACACACACACACACACACACACACAAAGGCAGAAAGGCATGTCACAGCTCAGGGCAGCATGTGTGCCCCAGAAAGAGAGAGTAGACAGGATTTGTGTTCAACATTTTTTCACCATGGATAAGATTGTAAGTATCATGTTTATCAAAGCAGTGAATTCCACAGGCTGTACGACATAGCTAACTCACTGAATATTGGAACTAGTACCAAAATCAACAAGATGAAATTGAACAGAAATAACAGGAACCACTGTGTTGAGGGTGAGAATAGCAGTGTCATAAAGTAAAACTGCTGGCCAGCAGTTCAGATAAAGAAGACCTCAGCATTTTTGTTCAACACAAATTCAAGGATAGGCATTGTGATGTAGTAGGGGGAAATACAAGACTTAGATTCAGACATACCCTATCCAAATTCCTGATTTCACCACTTAGGGAAAGAATGGGAGCTTATGGCAGACATCTGTGCATTCCCATGCAGACAAGGTGACAGGTCCCCTAGTGGGAGCCCTCTGAAGGCCACAGCAACTAACCACTGAATAGCCTGCCTTGAGGGCGATGGGAGAAGTCCCTGTGCTCAAGCTTGTTTCAGAAACTGTGGAGCCTACCTTCAAAGGACTGAGTCAACTTAGGAAGCACAGGTGTAGTGGCCAGTGTGGGCTCAAGTGCAGTGTTCTTCTTGGGTACTTGGGCTCTAAGATTTGCACAACCAAGGAGCAGGACCCAGGGGGAATTAGGATTACAATTCATGATTGAGACTGACTTTACTGGCTGCCAAATGGGGGCATATAGCAAACTGACCTAAGGCCCTCAGGGAACACATATGAAGGATAACTAACCAAGACTAAGGGAGAGGACAGAAGCCTTTCTGGAAATGTAGCCTTTCTGGAAAAGATGATGTCTGAGCTGTGCATAACAGGAGTGAGCCAGTCAAGGAAAAGAAGGGGGCCCTATACAGAGAAGGCATAGTACCTGCAGAGAGTGTCCTGTACTTGGGTAATAGACTAAGTAATGCAGTATGGCTAGAGCCAAAGATGCCTACAGAGAAATGGTGGAGGATGAAGCTGAAAGATGGTGACGGGCTAGATCAGGAAGGGCTTTATGGGCAATGTTAGAGCCAGTGGGGAATCAAGGAGAGATTTTTAAGCAGGAAAGTGACGTGAATAAATGTGACTTTAGAAAGACAGCTCTGGTGGACAAATGAAAAATGAGTTGGAAGGTTAAGGTCAAGAATAAGTGCTGGGAAAAATAAAAAAGAATAGATGCTGGAAGACCCAACTAAGATGCTTTGATATTGATAATGTCACTGAAGACTCTGGGAGTTGGTGGTGGACAGGGAGGCCTGGCGTGCTGTGGTTCATGGGGTTGCAAAAAGTCAGACACGACTGAGCAACTGAACTGAACTGAAAGTAATGAGTGCCAAAGAGAACGGAGAGGAGAAAGTATGAGAGATTACATGTTAAAATGGAAAAGTAGGGACTTCGCTGGTGGCCCAGTGGTTAAGAATTCACCTGCCAATGCAGGAGACATGGATTTGATCCCTGGTCCAGGAAGATCCCACATGCTCTGGGGCAACTAAGCCTTTGTGCCACAACTACTGAAGCCCAAGCACCCTAGAGCCCATGCTCTACAAAAAGAGAAGCCACTGCAATGAGAAGCCCACACATCACAACTAGAGTAGCCTTCACTCACTGCAACTAGAGAAAGCCCTTATGTCACAGTGAAGACACAGCACAGCCAAAAATAAATAAATATAAATTTTTTTTAAAGAAAATATATTAATAAAAGAAAAAGAGGACAGCATATGTAGTGGGGAATAAAGGAGGGAAGTCTATCATAATTTGCAGATTCTAGCTAGCGTAGAAGGCAATGACAACCCACTCCAGTACCCTTGCCTGGAAAATCCCATGGACGAAAGAGCCTGGTAGGCTGCAGTCCATGGAGTCACAAAGAGTTGGACACGGCTGAGCGACTTCACTTTCACTTTTCACTTTCATGCATTGGAGAAGGAAATGGCAACCCACTCCAGTGTTCTTGCCTGGAGAATCCCAGGGAAGGGGAGCCTGGTGGGCTGCCGTCTATGGGGTCGCACAGAGTCAGACACGACTGAAGTGCCTTAGCAGCAGCAGCAGCTAGATTACTGGAGTCGATGATGCTGTTCATTTAGAAATGGGATACAGGAGAAATAGAGGGTTGGGGGAGGGAAATGATGAGTTCCACTTTGGAAATGATGAATTGGCTTGTACCTTTGGAACACCCAAGTAGAGACCATTTTAAAAGCAGTTTTTGAGTGTCTCTGTAGGTAGGTGAGAGGTAAAGTCAAGATATTTGACAACTCTTACAAGGAGAAAAATAGAATATTTGCTCAAGAAAGGAGGGTTGAGCAATGTTTTATAGAATAGGAATGAGTTACATACATTTATAAACACAAGGAAATAAATTAATATAAAGAAAGAAACTAAAGGGGCCAGGGGAGGATCAGGGGTAGCAGTTCTGTCCTATTTAATTTTACCCTGTAGTGCAGTAAAAGGAGAGCTGTCTTCTGAATATAGCACACAGCTTCTTGAGTTAACTGGTAAATTACCTAGTGCGGATCATAAGCCATCTAAAACAGATGGTAAACTGCTAAAATGAATTAGGTCCCACCACCCATTTCAATGGAACATTGTATAGTATGGAAAGAAAAACACTTGGCAAGGCAGAAGCATGAGTCAGGAGTAAGTGGTGAGTGGTGTGAGTCATGCATACATTTAAGATCAGTAAAACCCTGGCTCTGCTCCTGACTTCATTACTTCTGAGCTTCTCATCCCTCTAGTTGCCCAGGCTCAGTGATATCCTATCAGCCTCCTCACTCACTTTTTCACTCTACATACTACCTGTTTCGGAATTCTGTGAGTGCTTTGGTTCTCACACGGGCCCTTTCCTTTTCATTCCCACTAAATGCCTTTTCAAGTCTGCCATCAGGTCACTGCCCACAGGTTTAAGCCCAACTCCTGAGTGGACACTCAAGGCCTCAACAGTATGGCTCTGTCTCATTTTTCCAACTTTATATCTTGCTACTCCCAACACATTATTTTCCATTCCAGTCAAACTGACCTTATTCACCCATACCTGAACTGTTTCTACCATTTTCCTGGCATTATTTTTCTTTTAATTCTTTCACCAAATACCCCTGTTTTTGTTCTGTTAGAAAAGTGTTTTCTGACAGTACTGTCTATAGCAGCACACCCCAGTCACTTTTTCTTTTTCAATTGAGATATATTGTTCAGTCACTTAATCATGTCTGACTCTATGCGGCCTCATGGACTGCAGCAAGCCAGGCTTCCCTGTCCTTCACTATCTCCTGGAGTTTGCTCAAACTCATGTCCCTAGAGTCAGTGATGCCAACAAATCATCTCACCCTCTGTTGCTGTCTTCTCCTCCTGCCCTCAATCTTTCCCAGCATCAGGGTCTTTTCTAACGAATTGGCTCTTCGCATCAGGTGGCCAAAGTATTGGAGCTTCACTTTCAGCATGAGCCCTTCCAATGAATATTCAGAGTTGATTTCCTTTAGGATTGACTGGTTTGATCTCCCTGTAGTCCAAGGGACTTTCAAGAGTCTTCTCCAGCACCACAGTTCAAAAGCATCAATTCTTCAGTGCTCAGCCATCTTTATGGTCCAACTTTTACATCCATATATGACTAATGGAAAACCATAGCTTTGACTGTATAGAATTTTGTTGGCAAAGTGATGTCTCTGCTTTTAATATGCTGTCTATGTTTGTCATAGCTTTCATTCTAAGGAGCAAGCGTTTAATTTCATAAAAGTAATTTTATTAATTAATTTTAATTCATTCATAAATTCATTTTAATTTCATTTAATTTCATGGCTTCAGTCACCATTCACAGTGATTCTGGCGCCCAAGAAAATAAAATTAGCCACTGTTTCCATTTTTTTCCCCATCTGTTTACCATGAAGTGATCGGACTGGATGCCATAATCTTAGTTTTCTGAATGTTGAGTTTTAAGCCAGCTTTTTCACTCCACTTTTTCACCTTTATCAAGAGGCTCTTTAGTTCCTCTTAACTTTCTGCCATTAGGGTGGTGTCATCTGCATATCTGAGATTGTTGATATTTCTCCATGCAAACTTGATTCAGCTTGTGATTCATCTAGCCCAGCATTTCTCATGATGTACTCTGCATATAAGTTATATAAACAGGGTGAAAATATACGGCCTTAAGGTACTCCTTTCACAATTTTGAACCAGTTCATTGTTCCATGTCTGGTTCTGTTGCTTCTTGACCTGCATACAGATGTCTCAGGAGGCAGGTAAGGTGGTCCGGTATTCCCATGTCTTTAAAATTTTTCCACAGTTTTTTGTGATACACACAGTCGAAGGTTTTAGTGTAGTCAGTGAAGCAAAAGTAGATGTTTTTCTCTGGCATTCTCTTGCTTTTTCTATGATCCAATGGATGTTAGTAATTTGATCTCTGGTTCCTCCGCCTTTCCTAAATCCAGCTTGTACATCTGGAAGTTCTCCATTCACATACGACTGAAGCCTACCCTGAGGGATTTTGAGCATTACTTTGCTAGTGTGTAAAATTAGCATGGTTGTACAGCAGTTTGAACATTCTTTGGCATTGCCTTTCTTTGGGATTGGAATGAAAACTGACCTTTTCCAGTGCCATGGCTCTTGCTGAGTTTTCTAAATTTGCTTGGTGTATTGAGTGCAGCACTTTAACAGCATCATCTTTTAGGATTTGAAATAGCTCAGCTGGAATTCCATCACCTCCACTAGCTTTGTCCCTAGTAATACTTCCTAAGGCCTACTTTACTTCACACTCCAGGATGTCTGGTTCTAGGTGAGTGATCACACCATGGTGGTTATCCCGATCATGAAGACCCTTTTTTGTACAGTTCTGTGTATTCTTGCCACCTCTTAATCTCTTCTGCTTCTGTTAGATCCTTACCTTTTCTGTCCTTTATTGTGCCCATCTTTGCATGAAATGTTCCCTTGGTATCTCTAATTTTCTTGAACTGGTCTCTAGTCTTTCACATTGTATTGTTTTCTTCTATTGCTCTGCATTGTTCACTTAGGAAGGCTTTCTTGTCTCCCTTGCTATTCTTTGGAACTCTGCATTCAGATGGGTATATCTTTCCCTTTCTCCTTTGTCTTCCACTTCTCTTCTTTTCTCAGTTATTTGTAAGGCCTCCTCAGACAACCATTTTGCCTTTTTGCATTTCTTTTTCTTAAGGATGGCTTTGGTTACTGCCTCCTATACAATGTTACAATTCTCCATCCATAGTTCATCAGGCACTCTGTCTATCAGATCTAATACCTTGAATCTATTTGTCACTTCCACTGTATAATCATAAGGAATTTGATTTAGGTCATACCTGAATGGCCTAGTGCTTTTCCCTACTTTCTTCCATTCACATGTGAATTTTGCAATGAGGAGCTGATGGTCTGAGCCACAGTCAGCTCCCGGTCTTGTTTTTGCTGACTGTATAGTGCTTTTCCATCTTTGGCTACAAAGAATATATTCAATCTGATTTTGGTATTGACCACCTGGTGATGTCCATGTGTAGAGTCATCTCTTGTGTTGTTGTAGGAGGGTGTTTGCTATGACCAGTGCATTCTCTTGGCAAAACTCTGTTAGCCTTTGCCCCGTTTCATTTTGTACTCCAAGGCCAAACTTGCCTGTTATACCAGGTATCTCTTGACTTCCTAATTTTGCATTCCAATCCCCTATGGTGAAAAGGACATGTTTTTTGGCGTTAGTTCTAGAAGGTCTTATAGATCTTCATAGAATGATTCAACTTCAGCTTCTTGTCTTTAGTGAATATAACTGACATTAATATGTTAATTTTAAGTATGCAACATAGTGATTCAACCTTTGTATATATCACAAAATGATCACAGTAAGTCTAATTAACATATATCACCACACAGTTACAATTTTTTTCCATGTGATGAGAATTTTTAAGATCTACAGCAATTTTCAAATATACAATACAGTATTATTAACTATACTCACAATACTGTACATTACAGGACTTATTTTAGAACTGAAAGTTTATACATTTTGACCACCTTTACTCATTTTGCCTACCTCCACCAGTCTGTTTTCTGTATCTATGAGTTCGTTTTTTCTTCCTGTTATCTGTTTTTTTTAGATTCTACATATAAGTAAGATCATACAGCATTTGTTTTTCTCTTTATGACTTATTTCATTTAACATAATGCCTCCAAGTTCCAACCATATTGTCAAAAATGCCAAGATTTCCTTCTTTTTATGACAGAATAATATTCTAATACGTATTATATGTAATAATTTCACATTTTTTTAATCCATTCATCTGCTGATGGATACTCAGGTTGTTTCCATGTCTTGGTTAATTGTAAATAATGCAGCAGTGAACATGGGGTATCTTTTTGAGTTAGTGTTTTTGTTTTCTTCAGATAAATACCCAGAAGTGGAACTGCTGAATCATATGGTATTTCTATTTTTAATTTTTTTTGAGGAACTTCCATAATATTTTCCATAGTGGATGCACCAATTTACATCCCCACCTTTGCTTTTGGCATTCCTTTTAGTAAAGGTGCTCTTCTTTTACCCTGACATATTTTCTTCATAGCATTTAATTCTGTGTAACATATCCTTTTGTGTTTCCTTTTTTACTATCTGATTCTTCACACTTCTCACACTTGCCCTGTGAGAGCAAGATATTTGTCTAATTCGTCACTATGCCCCCAATAAAATGGAGCCTGTGTATTACAGTATTATAGGCATCCAACATAGTTATTAAATAAATAAAATTACATCCTTGAGTACCTGCTTGTGCCAGTCTCCTAGATGCTGAGGATAAAGAAATATAAAAAATCAATAGACAGAAACTTCAATTAAATAGACTTGGGAGACCAGAAAGAGAATCTCTCATACCTATAGGGATAACAGAGCCCAAGAAGAAGGACTCCTCTTCCTCCCATGGCAAGACTCAGCCAATGAGAAGCCGTGGGCTCTTTGTTTACTTAACCCTCGAAACTTCCTTCTCCTTCCCTATAAAAGTGCTCACCTTCCTTTGCCATGGGGGGACTTGCGCGTGACTCACAATGGTTACAGACCTCTGATTGCAATTCTCTGCTGATTCTGAATAAACAAACCTTTGCCAGAGAACTGACAGTGCATTTGTTTTAGGTCAACAGAAGAAATCAAAACAGATGTAATCCCAGTACCCCAAACGCATGTAATGTAGTGGGAGAGACAGACAAAAAATAAGAACACTGTTAAAAATTAATATTAATACTAATTATAGTGAGAAGTGCTATGAAGGAAAAGAACAGGGATTGATTTTAGATTAAGTATCATTCGTAAACTTCTTGACTTAGTATTACTGATTACGGCTAAGGCAATAAAAGTCAGGTCTATGGGGAGAGCAATCTTGTGCCAAAAATAAACTGATCCTAAAACAATTTTTAGATGTTTGGATTCATTTGCTTTTTTATCCACACCACAAATTGAGCCAACATACACATAGTTCTTTGATGGAGCAGTGCAGTTTTTGAAGCTTCGCTTATGTGAAGTTCACACAATACTTTCCTAAGAAACCTGGAACCACTCTGCTTTGGTGAATTGAGGTCAGACTGACCCCTGAGGTTATGAAAATATGGACTCAAAAGTCATTGAGAATACTCTTTTGTTTTAGAATCCCAAGTAATTTAATCTAATGTAGTTTAACCAGATGGCATGAACCATCTGGTTTTCCTCCTGCAACATGGTACAAGTTTTAACAGTTATCCAGTTTTTTTTTTAATCCCCCAAGTGAGATGAGTCATTAACACTGTAAAATCTGAAGGTGATTTTGTAAATTTTTGCAAGTCCACATACTATTATCTTTTACAAACAGAAAGTTATAGGTGTTTAAGATGAAAGACAGCCCTAAAATACTACTTATATTATTAAGCTAATCAAGCTCTCTTTCATCTTAAGACAACTGCATTACTTAACTAGATTATTTAGACTTTCCAAATTCATCAACATAGGAAGTTTTTTCCTGTATTGCTTGCCAAACTACACACATACAAAAAACCTTGCATTTTCATGGAAAATAATCTTTGCCAACCCTCTCAACTAGCTCTGAGTTTGACTGATATTGTCTGAGCTCTACCATCTGCTAACAAAGCAGCCTTTCATAATGGATAAATGATACTAAGGAAAATGATAGTGAAACAGCACCTGACTTGTTTTCATAAGTTGATGCTGCTGCTGCTGCTGCTGCTAACTCGCTTTAGTCGTGTTCGACTCTGCGCGACCCCATAGACGGCAGCCCACCAGGCTCCCCCGTCCCTGGGATTCTCCAGGTAAGAACACTGGAGTGGGTTGCCATTTCCTTCTCCAATGCATGCAAGTGAGAAGTGAAAGTGAAGTCGCTCAGTCGAGCCCGACTCTTAGCGACTCCATGGACTGTAGCCTATCAGGCTCCTCCGTCCATGGGATTTTCCAGGCAAGAGTACTGGAGTGGGGTGCCACTGCCTTCTCCGATAAGTTGATGCAACTGAACATAAAAAGCAAGCCTACACTTTTCCAAGTGAAGTTCAAATTGTATCCTAATCATTGAAACTGGGTGCTGTTTGAAATTATTCCTTCAAAACATTCAGCTCAGTTCAGTCGCTCAATCGTGTCCAACTCTTTGTGACTCCATGAACTGCACCATGCCAGGCCTCTCTGTCCATCACCAGCTCCTGGAGTCTACCCAAACCCATGTCCATCGAGTTGGTGATGCCATCCAACCATCTCATCCTCTGTCGTCCCCTTCTCCTCCTGCCCTCAATCCTACCCAGCATTAGGGTCTTTTTCAATGAGTCAACTCTTCGCATGAGGTGGCCAAAGTATTGGAGTTTCAGGTTCAACATCAGTCCCTCCAATGAACACCCAGGATTGATCTCTTTTAGGATGGATTGATTGGATCTCCTTGCAGTCCAAGGGACTCTCAAGAGTCTTCTCCAGCACCACAGTTCAAAAGCATCAATTCTGCGGTGCTCAGCTTTCTTCACCATCTAGCTCTCACATCCATACATGACCACTGGAAAAGCCATAGCCTTGGCTAGACGGACTTTTGTTGGCAAAGTAATGTCTCTGCTTTTAAATATGCTATCTAGGTTGGCCATAACCTTCCTTCCAAGGAGTAAGCATCTTTTAATTTCATGGCTGCAATCACCATCAGCAGTGATTTTGGAGCCCAAAAAAATAAAGTCTGACACTATTTCCACTGTTTCCCCATCTATTTGCCATGAAGTGATGGGACCAGATGCCATGATCTTAGTTTTCTGAACGTTGAGCTTTAAGCCAACTTTTTCACTCTCCTCTTTCACTTTCATCAAGAGGCTCTTTAGTTCTTCCTCACTTTCTGCCATAAGGGTGGTGTCATCTGCATATCTGAGGTTATTGATATTTCTCCCGGCAATCTTGATTCCAGCTTGTGCTTCATCCAGCCCAGCGTTTCTCATGATGTACTCTGCATATAAGTTAAATAAGCAGGGTGACAATATACAGCCTTGACGTACTCCTTTTCCTATTTGGAACCAGTCTGTTGTTCCATGTCCAGTTCTAATTAGGCAGTCTAAATATATAAATCTCTTTTAAAAACTAACACTTCCAAAAACTTTAAATAAAGTTTAGATCCAACTCATATTACATTGTTTAAGTCCCCGAGAATTAATTGACCAGAGAAGTTACCAAATTAAATGTCATTTTAAAACTATGATTAAAAAAATTAGCTCTGATAATCTATTGCATTAATAGGCTTAATAAACCCAACTCTTCAAGACATGAGTGTTAGAATCATTAATTTCCAGTTTTACACTATAAGTTTACTCTTTTATTACCTGTACATTTTAATGAATCTCCTTGACAACTTATTTGACTGGGGAAAATTTGAGAATGTCTCCAAAAATAATGCTGTGCTTTAGTGTCATGTCAAGATTTAGTAAATTTTAAAAGTTACTCTTTAATTTTTTAAAAGGAGTACAACTAAACAGATATATAATGGCTCTTAATTATTGTTTTTTGTTTCATGATTATTTTACTCATATGTATACATATTATGGGGCTTCCCAGGTGGCACTAGTGGTAAAGAACCCACCTGCCTGCACAGGAGACATAAGAGACACAGGTTCCATCCCTGGGTTGGGAAGACTCCCTGGAGGAAGGCATGGCAACCCACTCCAGTATTCTTGCCTGAAGAATCCCATGGACAGAGGAGCCTGGGGGGCTACAGTCCATAGTGTTGCAGAGTCAGACACAACTAAAGCAACTTGGCATGCATACTTATTATAAATTATTATTTTACATATATATGAATAGTACATTCATATGTGTGTGTGTATACATACATACATATATATTTACACACACACACACACACACACACACACACATATATATATATATATATACATTCTTTTTACTTAGAATTCTCTAAGAGGAAAAACCAGAGTGATATAGAGGCTATAATTTTAGCCAAGTAGTCAGGAAAAACAAGTGCTGGTCTTAGTTTCATAGCTGTCTGGCTTTGGGAATGTCATTTAACTTCTTAGCTCCTCAGTTGTCCCTCCTGAAAAAGGTAAAATCTCAGTATAAAAATCTGTTCTTTTCTAGATCATGCTATGGTTTGACTATTCTGGCAGACTCTATAAATCTATCCCCCAAAGGACTCAATATCAGTCCAGACAGAGGCAGGGTGGGAATTGGAATAGAAGGAGGGACAGGAAGCTTGATCATTATCCATGACATGATGTCACAAAGCAATATTTAAAATGCAGAAACTGGCAATGCTTTTCATTGTCCTCAGCAACATCCCCAATAATTTTACATGTTTACCATATCCTGGTAGAAGTGAATCCAAATGTCAATTAATTCAACATAAATTCTTCTCTGTAAATTTAGTTTTGTTGGGGTGATGAGCAAGGGCCAAGAGGGTTGAAACTACCAACAGTCATATCACTAGTGAGTAGCTGGACTTTTAATTACTATATTATCAAACTAAAAGACTTCTTATGAGAAAACATGCAAGCTCATATCTCCATCATAACTGCTGAGGTTTCCATGTACAAGTTTCTGTTAAGGCCTGGATCACATTAAAAAATGGTTTATTGGCTCCTGGGTTCTGTGGTTCTTTATTAGTCGGCATTTTTAGTTTCTCTGAACTGGAAGGAAAGCTATAACAAAGAGACATAACTTTGCCAACAAAGGTCCATATAGTCAAAGCTATGGTTTCTCCAGTAGTCATGAACGGATATGAGAGTTGGACCATAAAGAAGGCTGAGCGCCAAAGAATTGATGCTTTTGAATTGTGGTGCTGGAGAAGACTCTTGATAGTCCCTTGGGCTTCAAAGAGATCAAACCAGTCAATACTAAAGGAAATCCATCCTGAGTATTCATTGGAATGACTGATGCTGAAGCTGAAGCTCCATTACTCTGGCCACCTGATACAAAGAGCTGACTCACTGGAAAAGATCCTGATGCTGGGAAAGATTGAAAGCAACAGGAAAAGAGGATGGCAGAGGAAGAGATGGTTAGATAGCATTATCGTCTCAATGGATATGGATCTGAGCAAACTATTAGAGATAGTGAAGGAGAGAGAAGGCTGAAGGGCTGCAGTCCATGAGGTCACGAAGAGTCAAACATGAATTAATGACTGAACAACAACAGAACTGGAAGGTGGAAGTGGCTCCTTCGCAGCCACTATATCTTCTTGTTTCTTATTTGTTGTAATTTTTGTTTTGCTTTTCACTGAAACCAACGCATTTTTTTTTTCTGACAAAGAGGAAGGCCCTTTTAAATACTGAATGATGAATGGCAGTTTAGATCCACCTTCAATGAGACTGACTACCTGTTATCTCACCCAAGCCCCCACTCACAGTTCCATGGCAGTCTTGCAGTTAGATGTGGCTTAGTGGCAAAGTTCTAATCTAAGGCACATCACTGGAAGTCTTGACTGTGAAGTCTTAGGGAAACTTTGGCTTTCCTAATAATCGAAGATAGACGACCTATTGCCTCCCACCACTGTGATTTTCCCCCTTCTTCTGGGCTGGTGAGTGAATATGAGGTTGAAAGAGGAGAAGCCATATTGCAACCATGAGACAATAACCAAGAGGATACTAAGGGTTGTGAAGTGAAAAAATAGAAGAATTCCATTTTTATTGGCATTGTGGAGAAGCAGCTCCAAATGGCCTTCTTCTGTTATGAGGAAAAAACAAGTCCTTGTTTCTTTAAGCCCCACCATCAGTCATGTGTTCCTGTATTGGTAGGTGAAGACAGGATGACCTGATACCTTAGAGAATTACTAGACCCAGAGTGTTGTGCCTAAAATAGCTACTGTGAAGCACAGTGAACTGTTTGCATCCAGTCAGCTTCTGAAACTAAGGACTTAAATGTTCGTATGCTCTCTGTAAGTCACCTATATAGAGGCCCATAAAAAGAAAGGTACTGTGTTCTTGAGGCCTAAAGATAGTTCAGAACCTTATCCTTTTTCTCTTCTGTTTCCATCAGCACTAGAATTTTTTTAATTATTGAAAACTTACTTTTTATGTCTAACCATCAATAATTGTTGACTGTCACAAATACAAGAAATAGCCTAAGGAAAACCATGATCCTTTTATTCTAGATCTGTACTACCTTTTTAACCTTGAATTAGAGCAGCATAGTCTAATTTCTTAAATGACATATTCATTCACTTGATTAAATATTTTAAAATATTCTGTATGCTTGTAAATCAGAGAATATAATATGAATAAGACATACTCCTAGACATCCAGGAAAAATTTCATATGCGTGTGCCATTGAATGCCTTGATTAACAGGCAACAAAACTATGTTGAGAAACTGTCTTGTGTTTGAAGTTAATTATGCCACTTTCTGTCAACTACTCATGGACTCAAAACTGACATTAATAATTGCCTGAAAAAGCTTGCATCACTACCTATGGCAGAATTTAAAGAAAGGTATCTGATATAAATATTCTGTATTATATACACAAAATGCCATTAGAACAAAAAAGGAAGCAAAGATGGGTATGGATGGTACCTTTGACAAGAGAGTATAAAGATTAGGGAAACAGAATTGAGGAAAGGGTTCAGAAAGCAAGCTGAAGGAGTTCCTATCTGGTGGCATATAGTTATTCAGTGAAGAAGGATGGAAAGTGAAGGTGAAGGACAGTGAAGGAGGGTATTTAGCATGAAAAACTGAACAGTGGTAAAAGTCTGTTCAGGGTGCCATAACAAAATACAATAAACTAGGTGGCTTAAATAACAAAAGTGTATTTCTCATAGTTCTGGAGGGTGGGAAGTCCAAGATCAAGTGTCTGTCCAATTTGGCTCCTGGTGGAGCTCTCTCTTCTCTGTCTTCTTGCTAGGTACTCACATGGAGGACAGAGAGCTCTGGTGTTTCTGCCCCTTTTTATACAGGCAACTACCCTATTGGGTTAGGATCCAAACTGTATGACCTCATTTAAGCCTAATCATCTCTTCACAGGCCCTGTCTCCAAATACAATCACATGGAAGTGAGGGCTTCAGCATAGGAATGGAGAGAAGGGGGGACACAAATATTTAGTCCATAAACAAGAGCTTCCATTTCTGTAAGAAATGGAAGGAAAAGACCCATGGAAGGAGACATGGGCACTGTTTGGAGCAACTGAAGTTAAATACCATTCGGGTTCAGAAAACCATGATCGCCCAGGCTTTCTGCATGGAAGCATTTATTGGTGGTTTATGAGAGAAAGAGTGCCAGGCAGGCTCACTAAGTCAAGGAAATAGATAACAGGGTTCTGGAGGTTGCTGGAATTTATTGGCAAAGTGCTGCAAAAGTGGAAGTTACACAAAAAAGAGGGCTCAAAAAGTCTGCAGAGGGATCTTTGCTTCTTTGACTGCATTTTAAACAGTATGTCTGTGCAGGGGACATGCCTTGAGGCTGAACAAGAAAACCACTCCTGGGAACAAAGCATCTACCAGGAATCTGTAAACAGTACAACTCTAATTCATACCGGACTCAGAAATTTACAAATTGAGACAAATCAGAGTAGAGACATGTCACAGAACACTTCAGTTCAGTTAAGTTTAGTCACTCAGTCGTGTCCGACTCTTGCGACCCCATGAATTGCAGCATGCCAAGGCTTCCCTGTCCATCACCAACTCCTAGAGTTTACCCACCGAGTCGGTGATGCCATCCAGCTATCTCATCCTCTGTTGTCCCCTTCTCCTCCTGCCCCCAATCCTTCCCAGCATCAGGGTCTTTTCCAATGAATCAACTCTTCTCATGAGGTGGCCAAAGTATTGGAGCCTCAGCTTCAACATCAGTCCTTCTAATGAACATCCAGGACTGATCTCCTTCAGGATGGACTGGTTGGATCTCCTTGCAGTCCAAGGGACTCTCAAGAGTCTTCTCCAACACCACAGTTCAAAAGCATCAATTCTTTGGCGCTCAGCTTTCTTCACATTCCAACTCTCACATCCATACATGACTACTGGAAAAACCATAGTCTTGACTAGATGGATCTTTGTTGGCAAAGTAATGTCTCTGCTTTTTAATATGCTATCTAGGTTGGTCATAACTTTCCTTCGAAGGAGTAAGCGTCTTTTAATTTCATGGCTGCTATCACCATCTGCAGTGATCTTGGAGCCCCAAAAAATGAAGTCTGACACTGTTTCCACTGTTTCCCCATCTATTTCCCATGAAGTGATGGGACCAGATGCCATGATCTTAGTTTTCTGAATGTAGAGCTTTAAGCCAACTTTTTTACTCTCCTCTTTCACTTTCATCAAGAGGCTTTTTAGTTCCTTTTTACTTTCTGCCATAAGGGTGGTGTCATCCGCATATCTGAGGTTATTGATATTTCTCCCAGCAATCTTGATTCCAGCTTGTGCTTCCTCCAGCCCAGCGTTTCTCATGATGTACTCTGCATATAAGTTAAATAAGCAGGGTGACAATATACAGCCTTGATGTACCCCTTTTCCTTTTTGGAACCAGTTTGTTGTTCCATGTCCAGTTCCAACTGTTGCTTCCTGACCTGCATACAGGTTTCTCAAGAGACAGGTCAGATAGTCTGGTATTCCCATCTCTTTAAAAATTTTCCACAGTTTATAGTGATCCACACAGTCAAAGGCTTTGGCATAGTCAATAAAGCAGAAATAGTTGTTTTTCTGGAACTCTCTTGTTTTTTCAATGATCCAGCAGATGTTGGCAATTTGATCTCTGGTTCCTCTGCCTTTTCTAAAACCAGCTTGAACATCTGGAAGTTCACGGTTCACATATTGCTGAAGCCTGGCTTGGAGAATTTTGAGCATTACTTTACTAGCGTGTGAGATAAAGATCCAGGAAGGTCACTTGATAAGAATAAGGATAAACTAGCATAAAAATATGTTATTCTAGTCTTTCCTTAACAAAGCTTAAGTATAAGCTGAGAAAAGATGAAACCTGTGTTCAAGTAAATTAACTAACTGCAAAACCCAAGTTAACGCTTCTTAAAGAAAACAGGCACTCAACTATGTAACTTACTAAACACTCAGCATATAATAATTAAAAAATTACAATATCTGTAAAGAAGAAGGAAAATTTGACACAACACATAACCAAGAGAAAAATTTAGAATGTGAACACATAGAGAAATTACAGGGATAATAGGACTGGTAATCAAGTTCTTTAAAACAGCTATTATGAAAATGCTAAAGGATCTCAGAGAAAAATGAAAGAGAAAGTGGAAAAATGTTTTAATGAACCAAATAACTTCTAGAGATGAATGTAATATCTATAGTGAAAAAAATCACTGGAATGGCTTATTAGCAGATTAGATACTGCTTTTTTTTTTTTACCCTAAACAAGCACTGTTTAATTAATTCGAAGTTAGGCAGTCAAAAATAAAAACAAAATTAAAAATCCCTGCTATAAAACTAGGCAAATGTCACTAATGATCAATAATTTCCTTGCTCTACATTCTGAGGAAGTTATTGTTTATTGTGGCCATCCTCTCTGTCTCTTTCTGAAATGTTTCTAAACTCAAGATTGACTGGATGCATATTTCCCCTTTTAAGGTAGCTGAAGAAAAAGGAGGTTAACAAAAGCTAGTAAGAATTTTAACACATTCTAAGTTCATCCCACTTCCAAAATTCAGCAGTATGTTGCAGGCCATCTATTATACGAATCATTGGTGCCTTTTTTGGCTAATTTTATGAGTAATTAAACAGAAGTTAATGACTATTTAAAAAACAGTTGCATATTTACTGTGCTGAACTTGAAGACATTACAATAAATACTATTCAAAATGAAGCACAGGAAGGGAAAAAAAAGTCTTAAAAAAGGAAAAGGAACTCAGTGAAATGTGGGGGAACATTAAGTTGTTTAATGTATGTGTAATTGTAGTCTGAGAAAGATAAAGAAGAATGGAAAATATTTGAAGAAATAATGGCTGAAAACATTCCAAATTTTCTGAAAAATATAAACATTTATATCTATGAGTTCAGTGAAGGACACATACAAAGAATACTACAAGGCATATCAAAATCAACTTGCTGAATATTCAATAATAAAAAGAAAAGTCTTCAAAGCAACAAGAAAGGAAAAAGACACATGCATATAAAGAAAAATATTCCACTGACTTCTCATTTAAAACAATGATACAGAGATAATGGAATGACATCTTTTAAATGGAATGAATGAAATTTTTAAAGGTTGAGAAAATACAAACTGAGAAAATTAAGCACCAATGGAAATGTGCTTCAACAAATGTTAAAGGAGGTTCTTCATGCTGAAGAAAAATGGTTCCAGATGAAAACTCAAATCTAAACTAGAAGAAACAACACCACAATCAACCAATTTGTGGAAAAATAGAAAATATTTTTTTCTGTATCTTTAATTTCTTTAAAAGATCCCTTCCACTACCTTTTCACTTTCTTCTTTCAACGCAGTTCAGTTCTTAAGCCATTAGATTGGTCCAAGCGAAGGAAGCATCTGTGCCAAGGTGAGGGGCTCAGGGGGGCTCTGTTGGCCCAAAGCAAGGCATCAGAACTTGGGGAGTATCCACTCAGTGGAGCAGCCTTCCTTGCACAGGGTTTTGGAGACCAAGACAGGTAAGGAGGGTGTCCCCAAGGAGGAATGGCCCACAGTAGAATATCAGAGCCTCAGTGGAAAAAGGAAGACAAATGAGGAAGCATGGCTCACTGTGGGATGTTGGAGCCCAAGAAGAGGACATCTGCTCAGCACAGACTGAGACAAGCAGAATGAGAAGTTCACTCGTCCCTGTGGAAGAACAGTGTAGGATATTGGAGTCTGCAAGGAATGAGGAGGAAGTCCCTAAGGAGAGACAGCCATTGTGGGATATAAGAACCTGAACAAGACCAGGAGGGTGAACTAAGGAAGTGAAACTCTGTGAGATACCTGGAGTGAGGGGGATGTGGAGAGCGGCTATGTTGGAGGAGAAGGTTGACATGTGGTGACAGGTCCTATTTAGTATAAGGCAGGCAACCCCAAAGAGGGGCAGCCTACGCATAGAGATTCAGAACCTGAGTAGGGTAAGGAGGGGTATCTACACAGGAAGGTACTCAGTGCAGGGCGTTTTAGCCCAAACAAAATTAGGAAGGCAGCTGCAGAGGGGAAAGGGCAACTGGCATAGAATGTCAGAGTCCAAGCATATGAGGAGGGCCTCTGAGTGGCAAGGGGTGTCAGAGCCTGAGCAGGCTGAGGAAGGTATCCACACCAAGGGGACAGTGGCAGCCACATGTGTGACTGCTTACACACAGGGGAGCAATCAGATAAGTAAATCCATGAAGAATAATGAGAGTTGGGATTCTCACTGTTGGAGAAGGACACTGCAGATGTAGAAAAGGAGAAGACTAGAATGAGTCCTGTGGTGATAAACTGAACTGGAAGTATTCACATGCAATGTAGGTTTTAAGTACATAGAGATATGTATATATGGAGGAAATGTGTATATGTGTGTTCCTACTTACACAATCCCTAGTTCTACCAAGAGTGCATGGGAGAAGCAAAACTCCAATGGCAATGAACACAGGTAGTGTTCAAATCTTCGTTTCTATGTACAATTCTCCATTCAAAAGGATTCAAAGAGTTCTAGATAAATGACCTATCCAGGATGGAGCAGGGAAAGTACAAGTGGAGACTGGAACATCATGTTCTATAAAGTAGGGAAGTGCTCAGAGGATGATAGTTACATGTCAACAGGACACAGAAGGCAAATTGTTGTTGTTCAGTCACTAAGTCGTGTCTGACTCTTTGCAGTGCCATGGACTGCGGCACACCAAGCTACTCTGTCCTTCACTATCTCCTTGAGTTTGCTCAACCTCATGTCCATGATGAGTCGGTGATGCCACCCAAACCAGTTCATCCTCTGTCGTCCCCTTCTCCTCCTGCCTTCAATCTTTCTAAGCATCAGGGTTTTTCTCCAATGAATCAACTCTTCACAGCACGTGGTCAGAGTATTGGAGCTTCAGCTTCAGCATCAGTCCTTCCAATGAATATTCAGGGTTTATTTCCTTTAGGATTAACTGGTTTGATCTCCTTGCTGTCCAAGGGACTCTCAGGAGTCTTCTCCAGTGCCACAATTCGAAAACATCAATTCTTCAGTGCTCAGCCTTCTTTATGGTCCAAATGTCACAGCCACACATGACTATTGGAAAAACCATAGCTTCGGACCTTTGTTGACAAAAAGATCTCTCTGCTTTTTTAATACATTGTCTATGTGTGTTATAGCTTTTCTTCCAAGGAGCAAGCATCTTTTAATTTCATGACTGCAGTCATCATTCACAGTGATTTTGGAGCCCAAGAAAATAAAATTTACCTCTGTTTCCATTTTATCCCCATCTATTTGCCATTAAAGGACAGGGTTGGATGCCATGATCTTAGTTTTTTGAATGTGGAGTTTTAAGCCATCTTTTTCACTCTTCTCTTTGACCGTCATCAAGAGGCTCTTTGTTGCTCTTCTGCCATTAGGGTGGTGTCATCTGCATATCTGAGGTTGTTGATTTTTCTCCACGCAATCTTGATTCCAGCTTGTGAGTTATCCAGGCTGGCATTTTCCATGACGTACTCTGCATATGAGTTAAATAAGCAGGGTGACAATACACAGCCTTGACATACTCCCTTCCCAATTTTGAACCAGTCCGTTGCTCTATGTCCAGTTCTAACTGTTGCTTCTTGACCTACATACAGGTTTCTCAGGAGACCAGTAAGATGGTGTGGTATTCCCATCTCTTTAAGAATTTTCCACAGTTTGTTGTGATCCACACAGTCAAAGGCTTTAGCGTAGTCAATGAAGCATAAGTAGATGTTTTTCGAAATTCCCTTCCTTCTTCTGTGATCCAGCAGATGTTGGCAATTTGATCTCCAGTTCCTCTGCCTTTTCTAAATCCAGCTTGTACACCTGGAATTTCTCAGTTTATGTACTCTTGAAGCCTAGCTTGAAGGATTTTGAGCATTACCTTGCTAGCATGTGAAATAAGCACAGTTGAATGATAGTTTGAACATTCTTGGGCTTCCCTTGTGGCTCAGCTGTAAAGAATCTGCCTGCAATGTGGGTGACCTGGGTTCGATCCCTGGGTTGCAAAGATCCCCTGAAGAAGGTAAAGGCTACTCAATCCAGTATTCTGGCATGGCGAATTCCACAGAAGTCCATGGGGTCACAAAGAGTTGGACATGGCTGAGCGACTTTCATTTTCACTTTGAGCATTTTTTTGGCATTGCCTGTCTTTGGGATTGCAATGAAAACTGATCTTTTCCAGGCCATTGCTGAGTTTTCCAAATTTTCTGGCATACTGAGTGCAGCACTTTAACAGATTCATCTATTAGGATTTGAAATAGCTCAGCTGGAATTGCATCACCTCTACTAGCTTTGTGCCTAGTAATGCTTCCTAACGCCCGCTTGACTTCACACTCCAGGATAAACTCCATCGTGGTTAGCCGGGTCATTAAGACTTTTTTTGTACAGATCTTCTGTGTATTCTTGCTACCTCTTCTTAATCTCTTCTGCTTCTGTTAGGTTATTGCTATTTCTTTCCTCTATTGTGCCCATCTTTGCATGAAAAGTTACCTTGGCGTCTCTAATTTTCTTGAAGAAATCTCTAGCCTTTCCATTCTATTGCTTTCCTCTATTTTTTGAAAATAGAGGCTTTAGAAGGCTTTCTTATCTCTCCTTGCTATTCTTTGGAACTCTGCATTTAGTTGGGTATATCTTTGCCTTTAGCTTCTCTTCTTTTCTCAGCTATTTGCAAGGCCTCCTCAGACAACCATTTTGCCTTCTTGCATTTCTTTTTCTCTGGGATCGTTTTGGTCACCGCCTCCTGTTCAATGTTATGGACCTCCATTCCACAGTTCTTCAGGCACTCTATCTGATCTAATCTCTTGAATCTATTTGTTACTTCTACTATATAAGCATAAAGGATTTGATTTAGGTCATACCTGAATGGCCTAGTGATTTTCCCTACTTCCTTCAATTCAAGTCTGAATTTTGCAGTAAGGAGCTCAGGATCTGAGCCACAGTCAGCTCCAGGTCTTGTTTTTTCTGACTGTATAGAGCTTCTCCATCTTCAGCTCCATATAGTCAATCTGATTTTGGTACCAACTATCTGGTGATATCATGCTGTGCTATAAAGTAGGGAAGTGCTCAGAGGATGATAGTTACATGTCAAAGACATAGAAGGCAACTTGAAAGGACTCCTACTTCTGAATCTGGAAGAATTTGAGCACCAAAATAAATAGTGATAGTAACAGATTATATCTCATTGAATAAAATAGAAAACCACGAGTCATACGGATATAAATAAACTGAAAGTTTGATGAGGAATGGGAATATTTATATAATTGTAAAGTACCTCCCCACAAAATGCATATCCATTTCAAAGAGGGCAGTTGAATAGTGGAGAAGCAGACACCACCTTAAACAAGCAATCACCTGTGAAATGACCAATCCTGGGCAAATCCAAATTCTGTACCATATAGTAAAAAGAGCACAGCCTGATGTCTGTGGCATTTCTAATAAAAATTCAGAACCTGAATCTATTCTAGAGAAAACAGAACAAGTTAAAATAAGAGATCTTCTACAATAAAATTGGCCTGATCTTCATGTCAAGGGAATGAAAATTAAAGAAAGGCAGACTCAAGGAGATGAATGGCCAGGGTAGGCAGACTCAAGGAGACGAATGGCCATGGTAATCAGCTGTTCTTGTGTGATTCTTGATTGCATCCTTTTGCATTATTGGGACAACTGGGGATATCCACATTAGATCCAAGGATTTTGATGGCTGACTTCAAGAGGATGCCCTTGTTTGTAATGAAAACTCCAGTAATATTTAGAGGTGATAGATTATCATGTCAGCAACTTACTCTCAAGTCATTCAGACAATAATGTACTTTGTATTGCACTTGCAACTTTCCTGTTTGAGATTACTAAACATTAAAAATACGCATTGGAAGAGACACAGATAAATAGAACAGTATTATGGACTCTATGGAAGAGGGGGAGGGTGGGATGATATGGGAGAATGGTACTGAAGCATGTAAATTATCATATGTGAAACGAATCGCCAGTCCAGGTTCAATGCATGATACAGGGTGCGTGGGGCTGGTGCACTGGGATGACCCGGAGGGATGGGATGGGGAGGGAGGTGGGAGGGGGGCTCTGGAAGGGGAAAGCATGTACACCCATGGTGGATTCATGTCAATGTATGGCAAAACAAATACAATATTGTAAAGTTAAAAATAGAAAATAAACTAATTTAAATAAAAAAATACACATTGGATAAAATATAATTGACTGTTTAAAGGAAAAATAAACTCTAGTGTAGGGTTTATAAATACATAAAAATAAAGTACATGGAAATAATAGCATGAAGCACAGGAAGGGGAAGATGAAATCATACTCTTTCTAGGTTCTTACATTATATGTAAAGTGATAAAAAATATTTTAAGGCATAATATGAAATGAATTGAAAATTCAGTTCAGTTCAGTTCAGTCGCTCAGTCATGTCCGACTCTTTGCGACCCCATGAATTGCAGCATGCCAGGCCTCCCTATCCATCACCAACTCCCGGAGTCTGCCCAAACCCATGTCCATCGAGTCGGTGATGCTGTCCAACCATCTCATCCTCTGTCGTCCCCTTCTCCTCCTGCCCCCAATCCTACCCAGCATTAGGGTCTTTTCCAATGAGTCAACTCTTCGCATGAGGTGGCCAAAGTATTGGAGTTTCAGCTTCAACATCAGTCCTTCCAATGAACACCCAGGATTGATCTCCTTTAAGATGGATTGATTGGATCTCCTTGCAGTCCAAGGGACTCTCAAGAGTCTTCTCCAACACCACAGTTCAAAAGCATCAATTCTGTGGTGCTCAGCTTTCTTCACCGTCCAGCTCTCACATCCATACATGACCACTGGGAAAACCGTAGCCTTGACTAGATGGACTTTTGTTGGCAAAGTAATGTCTCTGCTTTTAAATATGCTATCTAGGTTGGTCATAACCTTCCTTCCAAGGAGTAAGCGTCTTTTAATTTCATGGCTGCAATCACCATCAGCAGTGATTTTGGAGCCCAAAAAAATAAAG
Source organism: Okapia johnstoni (assembly GCA_024291935.2). Taxonomy (NCBI): domain Eukaryota; kingdom Metazoa; phylum Chordata; class Mammalia; order Artiodactyla; family Giraffidae; genus Okapia; species Okapia johnstoni. The sequence continues at coordinate 69,139,773 of CM044312.1, read as the reverse complement.
TCTAACACTGTTTCCACTGTTTCCCCATCTATTTGCCATGAAGTGATGGGACCAGATGCCATGATCTTAGTTTTCTGAGCGTTGAGCTTTAAGCCAAATTTTTTACTATCCTCTTTCACTTTCATCAAGAGGCTCTTTAGTTCTTCCTCACTTTCTGCCATAAGGGTGGTGTCATCCGCATATCTGAGGTTATTGATATTTCTCCCGGCAATCTTGATTCCAGCTTGTGTTTCTTCCAGCCCAGCGTTTCTCATGATGTACTCTGCATATAAGTTAAATAAGCAGGGTGGCAATATACAGCCTTGACGTACTCCTTTTCCTATTTGGAACCAGTCTGTTGTTCCATGTCCAGTTCTAACTGTTGCTTCCTGACCTGCATACAGGTTTCTCAAGAGACAGGTCAGGTGGTCTGGTATTCTCATCTCTTTAAGAATTTTCCACAGTTTTTGTGATCCACACAGTCAAAGGCTTTGGCATAGTCAATAAAGCAGAAATAGATGTTTTTCTGGAACTCTCTTGCTTTCTGATGATCCAGCGGATATTGGCAATTTGATCTCTGGTTCCTCTGCCTTATCTAAAACCAGCTTGAACATCTGAAGTTCATGGTTCACATATTGCTGAAGCCTGGCTTGGAGAATTTTGAGCATTATTTTACTAGCATGTGAGATGAGTGCAATTGTGCGGTAGTTTGAGCATTCTTTGGCATTGCCTTTCTTTGGGATTGGAATGAAAACGGACCTTTTCCAGTCCTGTGGCCACTGCTGAGTTTTCCAAATTTGCTGGCATATCGAGTGCAGCACTTTCACAGCATCACCTTTGAGGATTTGAAATAGCTCAACTGGAATTGCATCACCTCCACTAGCTTTGTTCGTAGTGATGCTTTCTAAGGCCCACTTGACTTCACATTCCAGGATGTCTGGCTCTAGGTGAGTGATCACACCATCGTGATTATCTGGGTCGTGAAGTTCTTTTTTGTACAGTTCTGTGTATTCTTGCCACGTCTTCTGAATTGAAAATTCAGGTGCTTACAATGTAAATAAACACTAGCAATTAACATATAGGAGTTCAAAGAAAAAACAGCTACATAATTGTAGGAAGTAGTTTGATATGGCTTAGAACAATAGCTAAGAATGACATATTAATATGACACAAAAAGAGAAATAATCAGGGTAATAGTAATGGATTTTGGTACATAAAGCTTTAAATTTTCTCTTGTCAGACTCCGTAGGCAAAACTGAAAGCAAGCATTAAGTGTAGACATTAAGGGCTTCCCTGGTGGCTCAGATGGTAAAGCATCTGTCTGCAGTGTGGGAGACCTGGGTTTGACCACTGGATTGGGAAGATCCTTGGAGGAGGGCACGGCAACCCACTCCAGTATTCTTGCCTGGAGAATCCCCATGGACAGAGGTGCCTGGTAGGCTACAGTCCACAGGGGCCGCAGTCTGACCCAAGTGAGTGACCAAGCACAGCACATTTAGTGTAGGGGAAAAATATTTCAAATATGTTCCAGACAAAAGGTGAAAACTACCAGTATATAATAAAGGGTTTTCTTATAAACTGTAAGAAAATTATAGGAATTCCAATTTAAGCACAAAGAAGATGTGAACAGGCAATTTATAAAGAAAAAACAGTGGACAAAAATGTCCTCATTCTGACTCTTTGCTGTACATAAAGTGTGAGATGAAATATAAATACAGGTATACATCTTGTTCCCCAAAATAACTTGAGCTCAGTTCTGCATTTAGAAAGATGGGTTTAATACATGGGACTTTATAATGTAAATTTGCCATCAACCAGAGTAAGTGATATTTTACAACTCTTCCAGCATTTATCAGGTAGCCCCACAAAATAGGGATTACATATTTATCAAAATAGAACAGAATATAACCAGTAGTTGGAATTATGGTTTATATTTCAGAGATCAATTCAATGAGTTATATGATTCTTGTTTTTATGAACTCACAATCTAAAGAAGAAAGATGAGAGGCATAAATATATTCAACTAACTGCAAGTTGCATTATGACAAGCCCACTTACATTCCAGAGTGTAGGTTTAACATTAAGGTTAAAGGATTAGGGATTAGAGATTAAAAGGTATGCAGTGAAGTATCTAAAATCTGTTGTACCTTAAATGACAACATAGTCTTGAACAAGGAAGGAAAGAAAGACATTTTTTTCATTCTTATTTACTATTTCTTTAATTTCTCCATTTTTGATTATTATAACAATTTACAGCCATCCAAATGGATGACTTCTAAAAACTGAGATAGCCCAAACATAGTTGTAAAAAATATTTTTTCCTTCAAAATATTATTTCCATCGTTCATACAAGGTTCATAAAACCACTCTTTAAGAAAACATTATCAAAATAACTAGTTAAGACATGAATTCATACGAACCTGTAATATTGCTCTTTTGGGTAACTGTGAAATGTCAAATTCATCAATCCCACCTACAAGAAAGTCTTCAGACACAAATTGTTCAGGAAAAAAGTGTTCTTCTTTAGTATTTGTTCTTAATTTTAACTTGGAGAATTTTTGTAACTGAAGTTCATGCTTTAGCATCTGCCATGAAAATAATTTACAGATTCCATGGAATTGTTGTAAGGACTAAATGAGATGATACATATAAAGCACAATGCTTGATACAATGATAGCACCAATTAAACATTATTATCATCACTGTCATTATATAAATTATCATTGTCCAGAGCGTATGTAACAGTCTCTGAACCACCAAAGCATTATAGATCATTTCCACTAATTGTCATACAATACTGGCATAGGTGGTCACCTTGAAGATGTGGTCCAGCCTTCTCTTGTAGAAATGAGAAAGCTGAAACCCACGGAGTCAAGGTTCTGGTAATGACAGAACTGATATTTGGGGCATGGAAGGGTAAGGGCTACCCTGGAGCTATAAGAGGAGAGTCAGGGGACTTCTTCCCTGGTCCAATAGATAGGACTCCACCCTCTCATTACCAAGAGCCCAGGTTTAAGGTCCATGGTTGAGGAACCTAAGATGCTAGAAACCGTGTGGCATGGCAAAAAATGAAAAAAAAAAAAAATATATATATATATATATATAAATAAATATTTTTCTTTAAAAAATGTCAGAAGGAAAGAATTTGGAGAATTGCCTGATGTATCATTACAGTAAATCCCTAATTTTACTTTCAATACATTCATTAAAAGTGCATAATCAAGAAAAAAACCCTAAAGGGTAAATAAGTGTCATACACATACACACACACAATTTTGCTCTAATATATGTACATTTTAGAGCCTAAGGCTGCTGCTGCTGCTGCTAAGTCGCTTCAGTCTTGTCCGACTCTGTGCGACCCCATAGACGGCAGCCCACCAGGCTCCCCCGTCCCTGGGATTCTCCAGGCAAGAACACTGGAGTGGGTTGCCATTTCCTTCTCCAATGCATGAAAGGGAAAAGTGAAAGTGAAGTCGCTCAGCCGTGTCTGACTCTTCGAGACTCTATGGACTGCAGCCTACCAGGCTCCTCCGTCCATGGGATTTTCCAGGCAAGAGTCCTGGAGTGGGGTGCCATTGCCTTCTCCAAGAGGCTAAGGAAGAGCACAAGTGGAGAGCTAGCACATAGCTCTCTCCTCCCAGCAGACACCTGCCACTCTCACTCCACCCTAGTGAATGCAGTAGTACTGTTAGGCCAAGAAATCACATAGCTAAAAGAAAACACTTTCTTTAAATACTCAATTAACTATTTAATACATATCTACTCTAGTATTATTGCCTGGATAATCCCATGGATGGAGGAGCCTGGTAGACTATAGTCCATGGGGTCGCAAAGAGTCCGACACGACTGAGCGACTTCACTTTCACTAGTTTCACTTATATTAAGGATAATATTACTATGTCATATATAATATACACTATCATATATATTTATATTTATATATCAATTACTACAAAACATTATGTTTAGTATATGGGGATGGTTAAAGAGAACAGTACTGCCTTCTCTCAGGGACATTCAGTTTAAGGGGATATAAAATGGCAGCCTGGTCACGCAGTTACCTTTTTACCAGGAACCATAAAACAGGGTTTAATTTCTTCCTATTTTCCTCTTTCCTATTTATCCTGACTTTATATTTCAGACTATTAGTAAAGCATTACGTACTAAATAATGTAACTACAAAAAAGTCCAGCATGTTTCTGCAGCTGTTCCTAGTAGTTACTGTGAATAGTCTAAAAAAAACATTAAATGATAATTGACTATACTGATAGCTAAAGCAAACTAGAGATGTTTTTATTATTATAAATTTGGAGAAGTTTGCTTGGATCCTCTGTTTTGACTGCTTTAATTTCTAATAGGTGTCCCAGTTAAGAATGATTCAAGTGTAGAAATTTAGTAGTTTTAAAGATAATTTAGTATTAAGATTTTAATTTACTAAATTGGATGTTGAAGAGAGTAGATAGAAATGTAATCTTATCTAGAAAAGAATAAATTTAGTCTTTATCATTTATTTCTATTATAATCATATCAAACCATTTCTCTTCCACTTTAAACATTTATTTCCACCTAAACACTTGCTTAAACAAAATTCTTAATGTCTTTATCAATAAAAATGTTAAAAAGATTTTTCCTTGATGTTGAACTTCAAATGAAAGCAAAATTTACTAGGAAACATTTTGGGTAAGTGAGGAGGCATTTAGATTATTAAATTAAAAGGACAAGGACCCCATTAAAAGTATATAATATTCAAGTCTTTTGTGTTTTCCATACATAGCATTATTATCTGAGACAACATCAATGTAACAGCAAAGTTCAGTTTCTAAAAAAAATAAGTTTACAATATTCCATACCAGCTCATCTTCTCTCTTTTTAAACTTATGTCTTGCTCTGTCCCTCCATTTATTTAGGATAACTATCATCTTGTAGCAGTGGAACATCTGTTGTATCCGCAGTAGTGAATCTAAAGAAAATGCATTATTACTGTATATAATTACACAGTATTATACTTAATATTCTATCAGGTTTATAATATGAAACAATGCTGCATCTGATAGTTTTTATTTTAATTACATCTGAAATTTGTTTTGTTTTGTTTTGTTAATTTATTTATTTTAGTTGGAGGCTAATTACTTTACAATATTGTAGTTGTTTTTGCCATACATTGGTATGAATCAGCCATGGGTGTACATGTGTTCCCCATCCTGAACACCCCTCCTACACCCCTCCCCATCCCATCCCTCTGGGTCATCCCAGTGCACCAGCCCTGAGCACCCTGTCTCATGCATTGAACCTGGACTGGCGATCTGTTTCACATATGATAATATACATGTTTCAATGCTATTATCTCAGATCATCCCACCCTTGCCTTCTACACAAAGTCCAAAAGACTGTTCTATACATCTGTGTCTCTTTTTTTGTCTCTCATATACAGTTATCGTTACCATATTTCTAAATTCCATATATATGTGTTAGTATACTGTATTGGTGTTTTTCTTTCTGGCTTACTTCACTCTGTATAATAGGCTCCAGTTTCATCCACCTCATTAGAACTGATTCAAATGTATTCTTTTTAATTGCTGAATAATATTCCATTGTGTATATGTACCACCACTTTCTTATCCATTCGTCTGCTGATGGACATCTAGGTTGCTTCCATGTCCTAGCTATTGTAAACAGTGCTGCGATGAACATTTGGGTACACGTGTCTCTTTCAATTCTGGTTTCCTCGGTGTGTATGCCCAGCAATGGGATTGCTGGGTCATATGGCAGTTCTATTCCCAGTTTTTTAAGGAATCTCCACACTGTTCTCCATAGTGGCTGTACTAGTTTACATTCCCACCAACAGTGTAAGAGGGTTCCCTTTTCTCCACACCCTCTCCAGCATTTATTGTTTGTAGATTTTTGGATAGCAGCCATTCTGACCAGCATGAGATGGTACCTCATTGTGGTTTTGATTTGCTTTTCTCTAATAATGAGTGATGTTGAGCATCTTTTCATGTGTTTGTTAGCCATCTGTATGTCTTCTTTGGAGAACTGTCTGTTTAGTTCTTTGGCCCATTTCTTGATTGGGTCGTTTATTTTCCTAGAATTGAGCTGTAGGAGTTGCTAGTATATTTTTGAGATTAATTCTTTGTCAGTTGCTTCATTTGCTATTATTTTCTCCCATTCTGAAGGCTGTCTTTTCACATTGCTTATAGTTTCCTTTGTTGTGCAAAAGCTTTTAATTTTAATTAGGTCCCATTTGTTTATTTTTGCTTTTATTTCCATTACCCTGGGAGGTGGGTCATAGAGGATCCTGCTGTGATTTATGTCGGAGAGTGTTTTGCCTATGTTTTTCTCTAGGAGTTTTATAGTTTCTGGTCTTATGTTTATATCTTTAATCCATTTTGAGTTTATTTCTGTGTATGGTGTTAGAAAGTGTTCTAGTTTCATTCTTTTACAAGTGGTTGACCAGTTTTCCCAGCACCACTTGTTAAAGAGATTGTCTTTTCTCCATTGTATATTCTTGCCTCCTTTGTCAAAGATAAGTTGTCCATAGGTGTGTGGATTTATCTCTGGGCTTTCTATTTTGTTCCATTGATCTATATTTCTGTCTTTGTGCCAGTACCATGCTGTCTTGATGACTGTAGCTTTGTAGTAGAGCCTCAAGTCAAGCAGGTTGATTCCTCCTGTTCCAGTCTTCTTTCTCAAGATTGCTTTGGCTATTCGAGGTTTTTTGTATTTCCATACAAATTGTGAAACTATTTGTTCTAGTTCTGTGAAAAATACCATTTGTAGCTGGATTACTTTTGACAGCAATATATAGTACTGCTGAGACTTCATTAACTTGTAAACATCACCTTTGCCCTTACAAATTAATATATTATAGATGTAACAAAATGTCAAGTTGTATAGCATTTCCTTTTTAACAAATCTGTTCTTTATAAAACCAGAACTTCCAGATTTATTCATAGAAATAGAGTCATGAGATAGTACTTTTAAATACTCTGTGATTAAATAGATTGCCATATACATATATTTTATATGTTTAAGCAGGGGTCTAAAGCTCAAACACAGGGGCCAGGCCAGGAAGGAGGATGATTGAGGCAGGGCTTGGGGACACCATTCTTAACTATAGCTAATTGCTTCCTCTCAGAAAGAGAGACCCACTCCCTAGCTTAGTTGGTAAAGTATCTGCCTGCAATGTAGGAGACCTGGGTTCAATTCCTGTGTTGGGAAGTTCCCCTGGAGAAGGAAATGGCAATCCACTCCAATATTCTTGCCTGGAAAATCCCATGGACAGAGGAGCCTGGCGGGCTACAGTCCATGGGGTCGCAAGAGTCGGACACGACTTAGCGACCAAACCACCACCACCACCCTTATGTTAAAACAATCAGAGTCCACTCTGAGGTACCAACAGGAGCCATTCAAGAGGATTTGCTGATTTGCAGCGGCCATAAACAGATCAATATGTAGTTAGCTGGATGAAATCTCTATTCCTGCTCTGAAGAGCACATACATGCAGTGTCCACTTGTTACAACTATCAAGGGTTTAAGTAAAAGAAAATTATTTTTCTTTAAGTTTTCTCAGAAATTCATTAAATAAAATATAAAGAATGAAGAGCTCTTTATAAAAAACAGTCAATTTTGATATCTATCTGTCCATCTACCTATCTATCCCAACTCTCTATTTTGTACAAAAAGTTAATAGTAGCTCCTTATGTATATTGAAACTTGTATATACATCACACAAATAGATACAGAATTTTATTTTAAATATGCATGCTTTCTATTACACTAAAACTCTTTGAGTCAAATCTCATTAAATACTTTAAATTAGTGACTTTACATTTCATGACAGTTTTCTAGACATAAAGATAGTAAATTCTCTAGTACAAATTATGTTTAACTGCTAAGTTTGTTGAAACTTTGGATCCATGGAAACAAAAACCAATTGTTGTTATGTAAGGATTTACCTCTAAGTTGTTCTTTTCTATTTTTCACATAAGAGTGCCAGTGATGTAATACATGTTTTTTAAGTCTGGAATTGTCATATACTATTGCTTCTTCCATTTTTGCAGCCAGAAGTTTATCTTCATTTGCAGGAGGTATTGCTATCTCTCTCCATGTGCTATAAGCAGAAAATACAGGAACATAACATTTTGAAGTTATAGTAATACATTAGTAAATAAACTGAGAGAGAGAAGAAGTAATATACTGGGCCTCCTTTACCTCCTCAAAAACCACAGTCAAAGAAGCTGTTAAATTATTTGCGTTGTTTTATTTACAGTCAGTCCTTGCATTTTATTTAAGCTTGCATTTCCCTTGTCTACATTTCTAAAGCCCCCAAAGCTCTGAAATTGAAACATTTTTTGTTATTTTTTCTCCTATAACCTATTTAGAGGCAAAGCTAGACCTGACCTAAACTAATTTTGCATCAAAAATTCTCAGAATCTGACACATAATGGTTCATAGTATTTCTTCATTTCACTTAGCAAGAATATACATATATGTTTTATTGTAGAAATACTAACATATTCAGATATGTTTGGTTCCAATGTTCCATCCCAGACACAACTGAAGATGTTATATAACACATAGTGTGTTCAGAGATTTCCTTTCTAAAAAAATTTTAAGAAAGGGAATCTAGATTTCCGAATATGTCTGTCTCCAAGGATTTCAGATAAGGGGATTATAGACCTGTACTTTCAGTTTTGAAGTTCTATTTAAAAAAAGACAAAGTGGTACCCTGAAGAAGCAAAGACTATATTTTGACTAAGTAAAAGCTGAATAAATATAAAAGAAATATATAACATAAAATGGTGAAAACAAGATTAAATAGATAAAATCTCTACAACTGGCCAAAAGTGAGTTGTTCTTCATATGGAGAACCTCTAGAATAAGAACACAAAGAGGAGGGAATAATATATAAAACTCATGTTCTTACTAAAAGTGGGTCTTCAGTAAACGCCCAGTATAAAAAGTACATGCTTTTATCATTAATTCTGGAGTCACCTAAAATGAAGAAAGACATGAAATAACAAGCATTAAAAATAAATGGAATGCACAGGCTACCTCTGGGAGATATACAAGAGAATGAGAGCAGTGATTGCATCTGGGAAGTAGAATTAGGCCTAGGGAGATAGGAACAGACTTCTAGAAGAAGTATAGACCATTTATATACTTTGGAATTTTATTGTGCATGCCTAACCTATATTTTTAAGTTAAAATCACAGCTTAAAATTTCATTACATTGTACTTACTTTAAAGCATTTTAAGGTAAACACTATGGCATTATTATATTGATAGGAGTATAGAGCTGTTGGGCCAGGTTTGGCTAGTCACTATTAATTTGAATGGTTTTGCCTTCTCAAGAGTAGAAAATGAGGGAAGGATAAATTGGGGGACTGGGATTGACATATACACACCACTATATATATAAATAGATGACTGATAAGAACCTACTTTATAGCACAGAACTCTACTTAATACTCTGTAATGGCCTATATGGGGAAAGAGTTTAAAAAAGAGTGGATATGTGTATGTGTATAACTGATCCACTTTGCTGTACACCTGAAATTAACACAACATTGTAAATCAATTATACTCCAATAAAATTTTTAAAATACAAATAAATAAAATCGGGGATGAAACCAAACTCAAAAAAACAAAGTAGAAAATGAGATTCTCTGTTTTAAAAAATATATAGGAATGCCTCATTTAACAAGCAGGAATAGGAAAACTACGTAAGTTAAAAGTCTAAACTGTGGAATACACTGAAAGAGATGCAGGCATCACTTCCAGTTACTGACAATAAACACATGTGGGAATAGCTCACCAAGGATTGCTGAAATTGTTTGTGCCTTCTCTGTGTTCTTAACTATTTATTATAAGTACATGGCTACTGTTAAGTGTGAATGATGATTTTCTCTTGTATTGCCACCTGTTTACCATTTGTTGTTGTTTACTCGCTAAGTGGTGGCCAAATCTTTGCAACCGCATGGACTGCAGCATGCCAGGATTCCCTATCCTTCACTATCTCCTGAAATTTGCTCAGATTCATGTCCACTGAGTCAATGATGCTATCTAGCCATCTAATCTTCTGCTTCCCCCTTCTCCTGTTGCCTTCAATCTTTCCCAGCATCAGGGTCTTTTCCAGTGAGTCGGCTCTTTGCATCAGGTGACCAAAGTTTTGGAGCTTCAGCATCAGTCCTTCCAATGAATATTCAGGGTTGATTTCCTTTAGGATTGATTAGTTTGATCTCTTTGCAGTCCAAGGGACTATTATGGTCTTATCTATTGAGTGTAGAGATAAATTTGGTTCAAATATATACCAACTTCCCAGAATTCAGAATTCTACTTTTCTAAGTCAAGCATTTTTCTCCTTTGCTCATTGCTATAAATGCTTTGATAAGTTAATAGATACAGCATGCACAAGTTGATCATGCAGTCAATTTTAGGCATATAAGAAAGGCCTGTGTGCCCCCTGATATTCTGCCTCATGTTCAATGACATTTGAAAATTCTTGCTTTTAATGAGGATTACAAGTAAATTGTCTGTGGTGAGGGGAGAACATAAGTTATTGAAGTCTTTCTTTACTAAATTCTGATCTTCATGGGGGAAAGGAATCCAGAGGAGTAAAATCAGAGTATTGGGGTTGGTGCAGGGGGAGCTGCATGACATCTGTCTCAGCCCCATGGATTGTGGGTCTGAGCCTTATGGAGGAAGAGACTACAGCAAAATCCAAAAACTTGCTCTTATGAGGTGTACAACACAAAATAAGGAAAGGCATTTCCCCCACTTCTGTACCGCACACACAGCACAGTGCCATCAAATTTCATGAGGCTTTAAATTTTGAAAGTTGGAAATCATGTGATATAAAAGTATTACCTACCAAAATCTTACATTATGCCAGGTTTTGAAATAATGCAGACCCTCAAAATAAAATTTTATCAAGAAGCACTTTATTTCAAAACTAGTGGGAAAATGAATGGAAGGTTTTAAGTTCTTGCTACACTGTGGTACTATTTGGGCATGTAAATAAATGTGGCCTTAGTCTTGAAGTACAGGTTTGACTTACTAGACATCTTCAGAAAAGTCATAAAAGTTATCTCTTTTGAACAGTGTGACCACCAGGTATGGTTTGAGTAGAGCAAGGAATCCAGTGAAAGGAGTGCTATTTTGGCATCATGAGGATTTCTGGTTAAAGAAGCCTGAAGCTCCTCCTCAAGTTAGATGTCAAAGCTCTTAGGAAGGCAAGAATAGCAGCACTATGACTCCACCTTTAGATGGTTTCACAGGTTTGGGACAGAAACAATCTTGGAATTCTTGAATTCACACAGGAAAGATTTGAGATTCCCAGGAGCAACTGGTTGGAATTTTAAGGAAAAACCAACCTTTGTGTTACCCAGATAGGGGCTAGAAGCAGTGAAATTTGGGATATCAATACTGTTAGCAATGAGATGTTGAGCTTCCCTGGTGGCTCAGTAATGCAGGCATGGGTTTTATCCCTGGGTTGGGAAGAGCCCCTGGAGAAGGAAATGGCAACCCACTTCAGTATTCTTGCCTGGTAAATCCCATAGACAGAGAAGCCTGGTGGGCTACATACAGTCCATGCAGTTGCAAAAAGAATCAGACGTGACTTAATAACTAAACAACAACATCAAATTAGCACTCTTACTTGTGTCCCAGGCTGCTGAGAGCTGGGGAAATTTTTTTTAATGAATCAATTAATTTTATGGGGAAATTTTGAAATAAATGAAAGGATAATGAAATGCCATTACAAATCATTAATTCTAGCTTACAAACATACCAAATTCATGGCTGTTCAAAGTCAGTAGTGATTGGTCCCATTAATTTTAAACTTTGTAAGACACTTACTTTATTTGTGTGTGTGCTCAGTCACTTCAGTCGTATCTGACTCTTTGTGACCCCATGCACTGTAGCCTGCCAGGCTTCTCTGTCCATGGGACTCTCCAGGCAAGAATACTGGAGTGGGTTGCCATGCCCTCCTCCAGGAGATCTTCCCAAGTCAGGGATCAAACCTGTCTCTTATGTCTCCTGCATTGACAGGCAGGTTCTTTACCACTAGCAGCACGCTAGGCTTCCCTATCCTTCACTATTTCCCAGAATTTGCTCAAATTCATGTCCATTGAGTCAGTGATGCTATCCCACCATCTTGCCCTCTTTTCTTTTTGCTTTCAATCTTTCCCAGCATCAGGGTCTTTTCCAATAAGTCAGTTCATCACCCCAGATGGCCAAAGTATTGGAGCTTCAGCGTCAGCATCAATCCTTCCAATGAATATTCAGGGTTGATTTCCTTTAGGAATGACTGGTTTGATCTCCTTGCAGTCCAGTACTCTTCAAGAGTCTTCTCCACCACCACAGTGCAAAAGCATCAACTCTTCATTGCTTGGCTTTCTTTATGGTCCAACTATCACATTGGTATGACTACTGGAAAAACCATAGCTTTGACTATATGGACTCTTCTATTTCACCCTTATCAAGAGGTTCTTTAGTTCTCTTCACTTTCTGTCATTAGAGTGGTATCATCTGCATATCTGAGGTTGTTGATAATTCTCCCTGCAATCTTGATTCCAGGTTGGGATTCATCCAGCCCAGCATTTCACATGATTGAATGTTTATGTTCTTCATATGCTGAAACCTAATCCCCAATGTGATGGATGGTATTTAGAGGTGGGGCTTTTTGGAGATGATTAGGTCATAAGGGTAGAACTCACATGAATAAGAAGTGTGTTTTTAGAGAAGAGACCCCAGCAAGTTCAGTCTCCCCTTCTGCCATGTAAGATTATAACAAGAAGATGGCAGTTTATCAACCAGGAAGCAGGCTCTCAAGACATCAAATCTATCAGTACCTTGATCTTGGACTTCTCAGCCTCTGGAAACATAAGAAATAAATTTCTCTTGTTTATAACCACCCTGTCTATGATATTTTCATTATAGCATCCTGAACAGACTAAGACAGGGTGGAGTGAATTAATTTAAATCCCTCCCAGTTATAAATTATTTATTTTTCATAGGCTGTAAAAGTTAATAGTAAAAGCAATAAAAGTAAAAAAGAAACCATGCCTTTAATGAAGAAGTGAACAGGGTCTAACATAGGTATCACGGCATGACATAAAATGTTAGATTTCTCATGATGAGTAGTTTTATTTTTTGACCTCAATATTATTGAAAGACTATTTAATGCTCAAGGGGCTTTTGTACATGGAGGGAAACAGTGACTACTTCTTGTATTTTACAGCTATGTTTAATAAACATATTTAATTCAGTACCACTTGGAAAAATTCATTTTTGTTAAACAAGTAAATGTCTATTGCAAATTTTATTAGGTAAACTCCTTGAATGGCACCACCGACTCAATGGATATGGGTTTGGGTAGACTCCGGGAATTAGTGATGGACAGGGAGGCCTGGCGTGCTGCGGTTCATGGGGTCGCAGAGAGTCGGACATGACTGAACGACTGAACTAAACTGAACTGAACTGAACTGAAACTCCTTGAAACAACTTAAATGATATTAAATCCTTACAAAGATGTTCTTTAGAACTCTCAAATGCCATACATAGCAGAAAAACATACATTATGCCATATCATTAGCTACTATTACTTAACTTTACACTTAAACTTATCCTAAAGCAAACAGTATGAATCTAGTTTCATATCTTCATTTGTTGTTGTTGTTCAGTTGCTAAGTCATGTCCGACTCTTTGCAACCCCATGGACTGCAGCACGCCTGGCTTCCCCGTCCTTCACCATCTCCCTGGGTTTGCACAAAGTCATGTCCATTGAGTCAGTGAGGCCATCCAACCATCTCATCCTCTGTCGCCCTCTTCTTCTCTTGCCCTCAATCTTTCCCAGCATCAGGGTCTTTTACAATGAGTTGGTTGTTCGCATCAGGTGGCCGAAGTATTGGAGCTTTAGCACCAGTACTTCCAATAAATATTCAGGGTTGATTTCCTTTAGGATTGACTGGTTTGATCTCCCTGTAGTCCAAGGGACTCTCAAGAGTCTTCTCCAGCACCACAGTTCGAAAGAATCAATTCTTTGGCACTCAACATTCTTTATGATCCAGCTCTCACATCCATACATGACTACTGAAAAAACCATAGCTTTGAGTATGAGGACCTTTGTTGGCAAACTGATGTCTCTGCTTTTTAATACACTGTCTAGGTTTGTCATAGCTGTTCTTCCAAGGAGCAAGCATCTTTTAATTTCGTGGCTGCAGTCACTGTCCACATTGATTTGGAGCCCAAGAAAATGAAATCTGACACAGTTTCCACATTTTCCTTATCTATTTACCAAGAAGTGATAGGACCGGATGCCATGATCTTTGTTTTTTGAATGGTGAGTTTTAAGCCAGCTTTTTTCACTCTCCCATTTCACCTTTATCAACAGGCTCTTTAGTTTCTCTTCAATTTCTGCCATTAAAGGGGTATCATTTCCATATCTTCATATGCATATCTTCATTATTTCTATACCTTTTTTATTTTTATTCCTTCCAGATTACAGTGACACTTATCTTAATGCCTGCTCATGAAATAGTAATCCACCCACTCTCACAAGAAAACGAATACTTTTGTAAACCAGCAAGGATATAGGATATGGTTATCTTGTTTGGGGAACAAGGCCTGTCCGCTTCTCCCAAAGTATTAAAACCCCAAATTTCCTTTTCATAGTTAAGCTTTGTTTGTTGTATCAGTAAGATTTTTTTTAAGTCTGTATCTTTCATTTAAAGTTTGGTAACAAAGTGCTTTCTCTGCCAGCAAGAATAGAAGGCTATATGCAGTCTGATACTTCAGTGTAAGAAGTAAAAGTGAAGGGGGATACAGTGTATTTGCTCACATTTTTTTCAAAAATAACAATGTGGAGATACACTAAAAGCTACTAAAATTGGTTACCTAGAGAAAGGGATGTAATAGAGTGGATAAAGAGGCTGGAAAGGAAGCAGTACTTCCCTGAATACTCCTCATTTTATTGCTTTGATTTTGCCATCATGTAATGTTAGGAATAATTGAAAAAGCATAATTATAGCAAATAAAGAAAAGATGACACAACAACACAAACAATTATTATTTTAAATAACAAAAAAGTATTATTTTAGTGAAAATACCAGGTAGGATAGATATATCTTAAAAGCAAAAAGAAGTGAGTCATTTTCTTAAACTGCTCTCCATAGTTCTATGGTTAGTGGTCCTCTTGTATAGTTATTTCAAAACCATTATATAGGTATTGTAGGATGAAACTAATAACCAATTAGTTAATGTCTGTAGGAATCAAGATTCATTAAAAGTGGGTCAAGCAGACCATGGGTGCCTCCTGATACAATGCACTGGAAGGAACCCAACATCCACGCTGCAGTATTCTTGTTACCAGAGAACAAAAGGAAAAACGAACCTGAATATCAAGTTTGTAGATCTACCTGCAGACTTGCAGGAAATACAAGAAACAGAACAAATGAAAGGAATTAGAGGAAATGAGAACGTGGGACCTTTTACATGACAGGTGATCTGTTTTCTTCAATAAATTAGTGGCATGGGGAAAAAAGAAGAAAGAACTATTGCAGATTACTAGCTGCTGCTGCTGCTAAGTCACTTCAGTTGTGTCCGACTCTGTGTGACCCCATAGACAGCAGCCCACCAGGCTCCGCCGTCCCTGGGATTCTCCAGGCAAGAACACTGGAGTGGGTTGCCA
The DNA here is from genome assembly GCA_024291935.2 of Okapia johnstoni. Lineage (NCBI taxonomy): Eukaryota > Metazoa > Chordata > Mammalia > Artiodactyla > Giraffidae > Okapia > Okapia johnstoni. The sequence goes on along the minus strand of CM044312.1, from coordinate 69,124,103 downwards.
TTTCCTTCTCCAGTGCATGAAAGGGAAAAGTGAAAGTGAAGTCGCTCAGTCGTGTCTGACTCTTAGCAACCCCATGGGCTGTAGCCCACCAGGCTCCTCCATCCATGGAATCTTCCAGGCAAGAGTACTGGAGTGGGGTGCCATTGGAGATGTTAGATATTAATATGTAACAACCAAGTATAATATGTGGACCCTGTATGGATTTCAATTTAACAGAGCCATATGTAAAAAGGCATTTTTGAGGCAATTTGGAAAACCCAAATATGGACTGAATATGGAGTCTATATATATATCTGAATGTAGTCAGTACTAGATGATATTCAGGAGTTATTGCTCATTTCATTACGTTTCATAGACAATTGCACTGTGCTGTGTTCTCTATCAGGACTTTCCAGGTGGTGCAGTGGTAAAGAATCTGCTTGCCAATGCAGGAGATGTGGATTCCATCCCTGGGTAGAGAAGATCCCCTTGAGCTGTTGTAGTTGTTGTTGTTCAGTTGCTCAGTGGTGTCCCATCCCCTGGAGCAGGAAATGGCAACCCACTCTGGTATTCCTGCCTGTGAAGTCCCAAGGACAGAAGAGCCTGGTGGGCTCCAGTCCATTGGGTTGGACATGACTGAGTACAATATTCTCTAAAAATGCCGTTTCTCGTTAAAGATGCACAGTGAAGTATTAACCAGTAAAAGCAATACAACTCCTGGGATTTACTTTCTAATACTCCAGACCAAAGGTGGAGAGGAGAATAATTAAGAAAATTGGCAAAATATTGATTATTGTTTAAGCTGAATGAGGGGGATGATTATATACTCTCACTTTTGAGTTATGTGTAAGTTTTTTCTATAAAAAAAATGTTTTAATGCTATAAATGCCGTTTCTTCTTGTAATTAGTAGGCCCATCTAGAGATTTCATTTCCTAAGAAATGAGAATCAAGTCTGTGAAGTTATTTTTCCTTCTTAACAATAGACAATTCTTTCATCTTGGAACACACAGTTAAACTGTCTATCTACTGTTATGAGAACAATTCCTCTATCTTTTTATAATTGTTTGGCTTATGGTTTCTTGTATTCATTCTTCTCTTGGCAAAGAATAACAAACAAATGTTTATTATTAAAATGGGCATGTAAACAGGCTGTCCTTGCTGTGCAGGACTGCTTAGTGTGAAGCCATGATAATGACTGCACCATAAAAAAATGCTGAAACCATGCAAAGCACTCTTAAGTATCAACGAGGAAAATTGCGATTGTTTGTGGTCTATAAAACATTTTTATCAAAACATTAAAATCTCTCTGACTAGCAGTTGTAACTATAGGAAAGAAAAATGAAGGGGGGAACAAAACTAATGTTTATTTGGTGTACTGTAATTTAAAATGCCTTGGGATTGTTTAGTCATTAAGTTGTGGCTGACTCTTTTGTGACCTCATGGACTGTAGCCTGCCAGGCTTCTCTGGCCATGGAATTTTCAGGCAAGAATACTGGACTGGGTTGCCATTTCCTTCTCCAGGAGATCTTCCCAACCCAGGGATCGAACTTCAGTCTTCTGTATGCATTTTTTGCATTGCAGGCAGATTCTTTACCACTAAGCCACCAGGGAAGCAATCATTGCAGATGGTGACTACAGCCAAGAAATTAAAAGATGCTTGCTCCTTGGAAAGGAACCTACAACAAACCTAGACAATGTGTTAAAAAGCAGAGATATCATTTTACCAACACAGGTCTGTGTAGTCAAAGCTCAGTTTTTTCCAGTAGTCATGTGTGGATGTGCGAGTTGGACCATAAAGAAGGCTGAGTGCCAAAGAATTGATGCTTGCGAATTGTGGGACTGGAGAAGACTCTTGAGAGTCCCTTGGATTGCAAGGAGATCAAACCAGTCATTCCTAAAGGAAATCAACCCTGAATATTCATTGGAAGGACTGATGCTGAAGCTGAAGCTCCAATACTTTGGCCACCTGGTGTGAAGAGCCAATTCATTGGAAAAGACCCTGATGCTGGGAAAGATTGAAGGCAAAAGGAGAAGAGGATAGTGGAGGATGAGATGGTTAGATAGTATCACCAACTCAAGGGACATAAATCTGAGCAAACTCCAGGAGATAGTGAAGTGCAAGGGAACCTGGTATGCTACAGTCCACGGGGTTGCAAAGAGTCAGACACGACTTAGCAACTGAACAACAACACAGATTTACAGTTTGCAAAGTTATATCTAGTTTCTGTTTTTTCTGACTTATGAAGTGAGCATTCTTTCTATGCCTTGGTGAATTGTCATATCCCATTCTAAATCTGGATCCGCTGCCAATATTTTGTACTTTTAATGTCATGAAATATCTCTGAGAATTTCTTTTCAAGTGAAACACAAGATTTGAAGTAGCTACAGTGTCTCTTAGAATTCTGTGCAAACTTTTAAAGAGTCTGTGCAAAATTTTAAAGGCTTCTAGCTAGACATTGGACACAATCTGATTGTGTTTTATGAGGTCAGTTTCAAAATATTGACAATGTTTACCCTTCTAGACCAGTGGTTTTTAATAATTTTAGTATCTTACAACAGTGGTTTTCAAGCTTTTTTCACGTGACATTATTATCAATGCAGGACTATTCTAGAGAGTAAGGGGTGAGGAGGAGAGCACCAATAATGCCATCCCCTGGATCTTCCCTCTCCAGCTCCTGAGGTTGCCCCAAAACATCTCCAAGAACACACTTTGCAGATGTCTGTACTCCATAGGGATCAAAATTCTGTGCTTGATAAAGTCATTGAGACTCACATATCAGGATGCAGATCATCTATGATCAAACAAATGGGGTCTTCCCAGTGTATTAGTACCTCAGAATCACCCCAGGCTTGACAGAAATATCCCATCCCTCAGTTTGTATCTCTCTGTTGCAGACACTGGTTAAGATCCAATGTTACTCTCTATCCATCCTTCTTCATTTTTTTTTTTAAACAAGTTTTTAAATTTATTAGTTTTCCCTGGTGGCTCAGTGGTAAAGAATACACCCATAATGTAGGAGATGCAAGAGACACGGGCTCGATCCCTGGGTGGGGAAGATTCCCTAGAGAAGGGAATGGCACCCCACTCCAGTATTTTTGCCTGGAGAATTCCATGGACAGAGGAGCCTGGCGGACTGCAGTCCATGATGCAAAGAGTCGGGACACAACTGAGCGACTAACACTTTATTTTTGGCTGTGCTGGGTCTTTGCTGCTGCTCAGGCTTTTCTCTAGTTGCAGCGAGCAGGGGCTACTCTGCATTGAGCAGGCTTCTTATTGCAGTGGCTTCTTTTGTTGCGGAGCACAGGCTCGAGGGCACTGAGCTTCAACAGTTGTGGCACGTGGGCTCAATAGTTGTGGTTCCCCAGCTCTAGAGCACAGGCTCAGTAGTTGTGGCCAATGGGCTGAGTCGCTCTGCGGCATGTGGGATCTTCCTGGATCAGAGATCAAACTTGAGTCTCTTGCATTGGTGGGCGGATTCTTTACCACTGAGCCAACAGGGAAGCCCCTCCACCCATCCTTCTAAATGACTCTTCAGTTTGTTCCTGGCTCTCAGCACTCACTGTGACCATGGCTTTGATTCCACTTTTCAATGCCTGGCTTCACCAGCAGCTAGCCCTGCCTACGCTCACCGAGACACTGGTGAGGGATCTAGAGATATCACACATCTAATTCATGTTGCTGTTTCTCTCCCCACATGCCGTTTGTTATTTTAGCTTCTCTCAGTTATACAATCTTTGTTCTAAAAGTCTCCATATCCTGCAGTACTTCCTTGCCCTCTTTACAGGATCAAAATCAACTGTTGGAGCCGGTTGTTCCTCTCATTAAGTGGGTCTGGCTTTTAAGTTAGGTCTTATTAATGTTTCAGCCATATCTCTGTGGGCATAATTCCTGGACAGACAGCAAAGAAAATGGAGGAGGATGGAGTACAGAGGAAGTAGCTTAGAATGGAAAGAAACTACCCTCCTTTAAGGCTTTCCATAATGCTATATTTTTACCATTATAAAGATGAAAGAGAGGGGCAGAAGGAAAAGGGGAAATTTAATGGGAAGATTTTATCAGAAAGAAGAATAATAACTGCCTATCCAAATGCTTCTTGGAAATTTGGGGAGGTAACTATGAATGTTGCTTTGTGTGTGTGTTTGCATATATGTATGAAATGTTCCTTCACTTTCCTGAGTGTCCTCAATTTCAAAAACAATTTGACCTCATACCTCTCATGAAATCTAAAATCTATTTGAGAGCTTCCATCCAAACTTAAGATGTATAGCATAGAATGTTGGTTAATGATACTTACCAGCTGATCATCCAATCCAAAAAGTTGTTCCAGGTAAGTTTCAGACAGTCTCCGGATTTTTGGTTTCATTAATGGATCAATGCACATATCCCTTTAATAAAATCATAAGATGTAGTCAAAAAATCATTTCATTCCATAGTTGTTAGTTCCATAATTAAATCTGTGATTTTAAAGGGTGAAGGGGAAGGGAAGGAAAAACACTTCCCCTTGGGAGAAACATGTCAGAATCACCTGGAGAACTTTTTCAAATTACTCCCCCTCACAATTCTGCTGAGCTCCCCAAGAGGGCATGCCTCTGTCCCCATCCTCAAGTTGAAATAAACTGCCCTATGAGCACATGTTCTTGATAACACGGAGTTAGGAACCAGTGGAGAAATTTTTACTATTGAAGTTTAGGGGATTTAAAAGCCCATGAAAAGATTCTTTAATAATCTTTTATTAGTTATAAAAGATTATTAATAATCTTTTATTATTAATTCTTTAATAATCTTTTCCAATCTAAATAAGATTGGAAACATTCATTAGCAAGACCTTTTTGGATACTATACAATGAGTGTTTTATCTTCAAAATAAAATATCTCCCTACCATTAATCAAAACATTACTCACCAGAGTAGAGTTTCAAGCCCATTTTCCATTATTACAATGATCATTTCCTCTAAATACCTCAGAGGATCCTCAGGACATGTAACAAGTAGACCACATAACAGAGCCTGGGGAAATGAAGTTGAATCAGTGTGTCTGGATATGCATGTTCTTCCTAAGCAACAGATAGACTTTCTGTTCAATTACAAAGTCAAATAATGTGACAGTTTTTAAAGTAAATATGCCTTATCGATACCCTCTCTGTATTTATTCAGTGCTACCAAATGACCAGAACAAAATTCAGTTTACCTTTACTCTTAAAAAGAATCCATTGTAAATGGCAACAGAGTCATTGCACAGAATTTTGCATTACTTGAGAAGTATTTTACAGTCCAATTGAAGACACAGTTGTGATTACCATAGATTAATGGTTTCTGCCAATTTTAAATATGAGGAACCCTTTTTTACTGAAGTATAGTTGATTTACAATGTTATGTTAGTTTCTGGTGTACAGCAAAATGCTATATATGTATGTATGTATGTGCATATATATATATATATATATATATATATATATATATATACACACACACACACACACATATGCTGTGCTCTGCTTAGTCGCTTAGTCATGTCTGACTCTTTGCGACCTCGTGGACTGTAGCCCACCAGGCTCCTCTGTCCATGGGGATTCACCAGGCAAGAATACTGGAGTGGGTTGCCATGCCCTCCTCCAGGGGATCTTCCCAACCCAGAGGTCGAACCCAGGTCTCCCACATTGCAGGCAGATACACACACACACACACATATGGGCTTCCCCAGTGTCTCGGTGGTAAAGAAACCACCTGCAATGCAGTAGATGCAGGAGACATCATGAGTTCAGTCCCTGGGCGGGGAAGATCTCCTGAAGGAGGGCATGGTAACCCACTCCAGCATTTTTGTCTGGAGAATCCCATGGACAGAAGAGCTTGGCAGTCTACAGTCTATAGGGTCGCACAGAGTTAGACATGACTGAAGTGACTTAGCAATCACACATGCATATATCCATATCCATATATATATATATATATATATATATATATATATATATATATATATATATATATATAACTGTTCATTATGGTTTATTATAGGATATTGAATATAATTCCTTGTGCTATACATTAGGACCTTGATGTTTATCTATATTATATATAGTAGTTTGTATCTGATAATTCCAAACTCTTAATTTGTCTCTCCCCACTTTTCCTTTTTCCTCTGGTAACTGTTTTCTATGACTGTGAGTCTGTTTCTATTTTGTAAATAAGTTCATTTGTATCATATTTTAGATTTCACATATAAATGATATCATATGACATTTGTATTTCTCTTTCTGGTTTACTTCACTTAGTATGATAATAACCAGGTCCATCCATGTTGCTGCAAATGGCATTATTTCATTCTTTTTTATGACCAAGTAGCTTTCCATTGGTTATATATACTGCATCTTCCTTATCCATTTATCTGTTGGTGGACATTTGGGCTCCTTCCATATCTTGGCTACGAGGAACTCCTTTTTAAAGTCAAAAATTCCTCTGACTCAACCGTGAAAACGACTGAGAAAATCCAACATCAAAATCAAAATCAACTATGAATTCAAAAATTATTTTAAAAATGCTTTCAAATTTTATCATTCACAACATTTTCAGAGTTATATTTGAAAAACTGTAGCACAGTTCATATACTTGATAAACAAATGACTTATTGGATTATATCTAAGATAATCCCTAAGGCACATATATGGAATCTCAGAAAGCTGCTACCATCTTATTTTCTTCTATGTTCAGTTCAGTTCAGTCGCTCAGTCATGTCCAACTCTTTGAGATCCCATGAACCGCAGCATGCCAGGCCTCCCTGTCCATCACCAACTCCCGGAGGCCACCCAAACCCATGTCCATCGAGTTGGTGATGCCATCCAACCATCTCATCCTCCATCATCCCCTTCTCTTCCTGCCCTCAATCTTTCCCAGCGTCAGGGTCTTTTCAAATGAGTCAGCTCTTCCCATCAGGTGGTCAAAGTATTAGAGTTTCAGCTTCAATATCAGTCCTACCAATGAACACCCAGGACTGATCTCCTTTAGGATGGACTGGTTGGATCTCCTTGAGGTCCAAGAGACTCTCAAGAGTCTTCTCCAACACCATAGTTCAAAAGCATCAATTCTTCAGCACTCAGCTTTCTTTATAGTCCAACTCTCACAGCCATACATGACCACCGGAAAAACCATTGCCTTGACTAGACGGACCTTTGTTGACAAAGTAATGTCTCTGCTTTTTAATATGCTATCTAGATTGGTCATAATTTTCCTTCCAAGGAGTAAGCGTCTTTTAATTTCATGGCTGCAATCACCATCTGCAGTGATTTTGGAGCCCAGAAAAGTAAAGTCAGCTACTCTTTCCACTGTTTCTTCTATGAGTTCCTCCCAAAAGAAGAAACTTCTTATTAAAGTATTGGTGAGATGCATATTGAATATCTCTCCATTTGAGACAGAGGAAAAGGATTTGCAGCATCCATCTCACAGAAACCACCTGGAATCCTTAGACATTTCTCTTTGCCTCTTGGTTCACTTGTGGGTCTTCTGGTGTGTGTGTGTGTGTGTGTGTGTGTGTGTGTGTGTGTGTGTGTATAGTGACGGAGGCACTCTCTTTGGCCCTTATTTTGCATAAGACCTACTCTTGCTGGATTTTTTCCTGTTCTTCTCTCCCATGAACAAAATAATTCCACCTTCCAGTCATGCAGAGTTCTTCCCACCTCCATGGGCCAAGTCAACAGATGCAGGCCTGAGGTCCTGTATTAGATCCTCAGCTGTTCTCACAGTATTCCTTCAAATAAGAGGATCATCTCTCTTGATTGAACCCGCACAGCACATTTTCCCCCTTTCAGTAACTCTGTGTCCCCCTCTTAGTGTGCACCCTGCAAATTGGGAATCTAGCCTTTAGGACTGTGGTAAGATCTCCATGTCTCTCCCTCCCCACCTCTGCCTCCTGACTAGCCCCACCCCAGGTGCTTATAGCGAACGCTCAGCCATCTGCAGACTAATTTCCTTCTCCCTCAAACCTAAAGAATATTGTGACAGAGGAGATCAGTGTTTTCACCAAAGTTGGCAAGCTGGATTTGAATAGCCTTCTATTGAAGTTGTTACCTGGAGGCTAGACTTCAGAGCCTGGCAGGCTACAGTCCATGAGGTTGCAAAAGAATCAGACACGACTTAGCAACGAAACAACAACAATAACAAGGATTCAGCCAGCTCCCTAAATAGCCCTGATGAAAAGCCCATCTGCATTCTAGCACTTCTGTGCCTTGATCACTAGAGTACTGAGTTCCTCCACTCCCTGCTCCACATCCTCCCCTTCATTCTGGTCTGGTACCCAGAGGACATCTGCATCAGCATAACCTGGGAAGTGACCTGGTCTCAGAGGATGAGACATAGGAAATTGCATTTTGATTAGCTCCCCAGGTGATTCTTATCACACTAAAGTCTAAGAACTAGTGCCTTACTGGAGATCACCTTTAAAATAAATTATTAAGGAAACTGGCATCTGATTAATGAATATGAGAAGTTGCTTATTTCTTTATATTTCCAAGCTCCACAGATCAGAAAACTACTTTTCCTGAAAAGTTATCCTGCAGAAATCAAATCAAGTTGAAAGGGTAAGTCTCTGGATTGCTAATAAAGTCATGTAGAACTAGCATACTTCAAAGTGTTCACTTTTTACATAAGAAATCTCACTGTTCATAGTTTCCCATTGGGCAAAATAAAAATCTGAGGTTCCACATATTAATGTGTGAATAGTGCATAGCTCCATATAAATAAGAAACCATATTTTTTATGCTTTAAGAATAAGAAATAAGAATATCTGTTAGTGAATCAACAGATTTTTTTTTCTGCTCAGTGAAAATAAAAACTATAAAACCATTAACTTGGTTTTTATAAGCAGAGACAAAATATGCAAACATGCCTGCAAGATGAATGTTTGATTCTGAAAAACAATGAGTAGGGCTTTGTTATTGCTAGTCTTCTTAGTAAAAACTTACATGGTCAAGGACAAAAAAAAACACCATGACTTAGTTGTATTCTTCAGGTTTATAAATTCACAAAGCAATTGTGCAACCCTCCACTTCTTTTGGCTCTGCTTCCCTAATCTCAGTCCAGAATATTCTCAGATATTCTGAAAAATGTCTGGGTACTGAGGACAAATGGGAGTTTATCCAGGACAATTGTTTCTACTCCTTTACACTACTACCCATCTTTAAAGAAGCAAGAGATGCAATGAATAGAGTCCACTGGGTTTAACTCTGAGATCTGCAATTTTCTAGTATGTAACCTCTGATAAGTTACTTCTCTTGTTCTGTTTCCTTAACTATACACGGGATAATAAAAGTGTATATGGTATAGGGCTATCCTGATAATTAAATGAATTCAGGCATGTAAAGGACTTTAACTTGTTTCGTAGCACAAAATAAGTACTCAATAGATAATAATGATCGTAAGCCATCCTCATTTTTAAACCATTTCACTACTAATTATCACTTCCATTAGAGAAAAAAGACTGGACAAAGAGAAAAGAAATTTAAAAACATTCCCTCGTACCATTCAAAAGCCAGTGCAATGACAGAGAAAGAGAGACTGACTTTATACCAAGTCTACTAGAAGAAATGAAGACCAATGCATTGGGTGGGAAATGGTTAGGAGAGAGAAATTTATAGAACAATAATTTAAACAGCAAGATAGTAACAGTCTATTAGAACTATGGGTAGATATAAGACACTTGAGAGAACAAATCTTGTTTATCTTTTTAGATACTCAGATAAACATAGTAAAAAAAAATGCTAAGGGCCTAAATAGCAATATAGAAGATAATTTCTTCTTGAGGGCAGAGAAGAAAATGACTGCCAAATGCTTGTGGGACACTCAGAAGTTGGAGAAATTTTTAAGTGGTCAAGAAAGGGTAAGGGTCTTTTTCTTGGCAAGAGCAGAGCCTCAGGAGCACAGACCAGTTTGGCTGGAATGAAGGATAAATGTGAGAGATGAAGTCAGAGTCACTCTGTGAAGACACCAGAATTCCATACTGGGACCCAGGACTGGTTTCTCCTCTATACCCATTAAGTCATTCATGATCAAACCCATGCAAGATCATTCATGTGGCCAAAGTCACAGATGGCCATATGTCAGAGAGTTCACAGTTCAATGTATTTCTAAATTCCATCTAGGGATGACCTTGACTTTTAGCAGGTATATTCTTGCTTTTGGATTTCACAGATGAAGCAAAGAAGGGACAAGTAATTCACAGAGCCAGCGTATTTTTAAACTACAAACCCAAGACTCCTCTCTTGCCCATACCATGCACTGAAACAAAATTGTGTTGCGTGTGTATCTTCCTCCAGAACTTGAGGATTTTTTTGCACATTATCTATCCCCCAAAATTTTATTCATATGCAAATGGAAAAACACATTCTTCTTTCAAATAGACCATAATCAACATATGATTTACACCTTGTTGCTGTTTTTTCTTTCTTTCTTTTTTCAGATGATATTGCTTTTAAAATTGCAATGTCAGCATCATATAAAGAAACACCTTTAGGAAGTGGCCTAAGTTCCTAAACCCTGTTCAAAGTCCCTTCTACCCCCCTACCCTCCAACCTCCAAAACAAGTCCAAAGTGATATCTCAGAAATGCTCACCATCCCCATCTGTGGTAGAGATGGTGTTGGCATGTGTTTCTATGGATGTTACTAAGTTAAAAATGTGAAAGTAAAGGGAGTTCTGTGTCTTGTGGACATTTAAGTAGAGGGTGCCAAATTTTTATTTTAGATACTCTATAACTAAAAACATATTGAAGATTATTGAAAGGTACCAACTGGCTTTAATCATTAAGGAGGGACCCCAGGGGCGGGAAGATGCCCCTCAAGGTCAGAACTTGAGGAGTTTTAAGGCAGACTGGACAGGTGAGGAGACACAGTCTGTATAAGGTGAGAGCAAGACACTGGATCCCAGGCCCAGCAGGATTGTGCATTGGCCCAGTGGGGAGGTGGTTACCAGCCAGGTAATCCCTAGTTGAGTAGGTGAATTGTTACTAGAGAAATAGTAAGTCATATGCTTTTTGGTTAAGTGTCCCATGGGTTTGTCTCTGAACTGCATCTATGCATCTGTGGGCTGGGCTCAGCAAGCACAACTGCCCCCAGGAAAAGCCACAATCTTCTAGCTCCAAGGTCTAGCAAGATGAGTTAGTGTGACCAGTTTCTTCTCTTCTGCATAAGCCTGTAGTCTCTTGCTCACATATTTGATAATTCCTGATTCTTACAACTGTGTCAAGTATTTGCAGCAACTAGTCTAAAAAAAAATTCTGATAGTAGAATCTATGTGATTTAGAAATAAATACAGTATTCTTAAAACACAGGTTGGAAACTTAATCATGAAAGAAACACAAAGTATAAAAACTGCATAAAAGTTTTAAAAAGTATTTATTTCTAAAAATGGAAAATTTTACATAAAAACCATGATTTGTAACTTAAACACGCCCTCTGCTGGGAAGATCTAGTTTTGCAAATTCCTTTAATCTTTCTTACATGTTAAAGCGAAATCTGAGCTAACACTTTTTCACTCTCAGATATAGTCTCTGTATGTAGCTGTTTAATAGTTTTGTAGACACTTGCCCGTCTTTGGTCCTTATAGGGCAGGCCTTGTTTGTAGACAGTGGGCTGACTTCTGCCTAGTTGTAGAAAACTGAGGGAGAAACAGATTTCTAAATACTTTCGATCACCTACTTTTGATAGTCTACCAACAGGGCTTCATTGTATAGACTCCTAGGTTGGTGATAGTTTTTTAAAATACAAATATCTTTTGAAAGGATTATCTCCAAGGAAGGAGATTTCAACAGTGGTAGGATGTGTATTTCAAAGTTCTCACAGAGAAAGAAATGATGAATATAGTGAAAGTGAAGAATTAGAAGGCAATATTCAGTTTCCCTACAATTATATTGAGGTGCAGGCTCTCAGTGTTGACATGTATGCAGTTTTTTTTTAAGCTTTGAATTTCTAAAGTATACTTTTGCCAAATCTTAGAATAATATATAGAAAGTAAATATTTTATTGTCTGAATCCCCAAATCTTTGATCATTTAGTTCCTTTATTTCAAATATGAAATTAAAGTTAAAAAATATTTGGCTCCAAGGTCTGAAAAAGGTCTCTCTGTTTATTTCTGTTGTATAAACAAATACATCCAGGTTGCATGAAAGCTGTGCTAGATGCTAATGGTCTATGAGGGAAAACACTAGCTTGCTGCAACACGGAAGATATGAACCATGAAGGAAGAGATTATTTCCTGTGATTGATCACAGTGGTTTCAAATTTATATTTTATTTATTTTTTTTTTTTTTTCAAATTTATTTTTTAAATCAGAAATAAAAAAAATCTTAAAAAAAATCTAAACTCATGAGAATCCCCAAATATAATCCAGAGGAAAGCAGAGTTGCTCTCGGATGTTTCTGGATGGGTATAAATGGAAAAAGCAAAGCTCTTTGTTAACCTCTAGAGCATACCCCACAGGAGTTCTTAGAACTAGGATTCTGCTAAAAAATAAAAAAAAAAAAAAAACCCTTTGGAAACCTATCAGTGTGCAATCAGCCACACACAGGCCTACCTGAAACCAGAGTGAGAGGGTTTTATGAAAGTGCCATCGTAAGCTGGAACAGAGGCTAGCCCATCTAGGGAAGAGGGTGTCCAGGAGACCCCAGCTGGCCAGAGGAAAAGGATTCTCATCCCAAGGAGACCAGACAAAGGCCTGCGAACTGGCTAGCCCTCCTGACTTCCTGATTTCCTTGGATGAAAAGCCAGCACTTCCCAGCAATTAGTGTTTTTATGCTTCCTATGCTTGCTTTGTATGTTTTTCTGATTCTCCACCAATAAAATTCACTTAATAATAGTATGGGAAAGCAAAAAAAAAGGAAGCACATTTTCCTACACATAAGCCTGTTTTCATTATTTTGTTTTAATATAGGAACTCTTTCTGATTATAAAAATAGTACATATTAGATGTAATTTAGAAAATTGAAAAATACACAAAGAAAATAAAAATCAACCATCATCCAGACAACAGGAAATAACCTCTAATAAAAATTTTAACTTTAGTCTTTCCTTAATACATATATTTTTTACAAAATTAAAATTAGGATCATAATATATAAATTATTTCTCTTTTTTAAAATTCCTTGCTAGTTATTATATTGTGAACATTTTTCCATGCCACCAAAAATTCAAGACGTCATGTATTGAGATTGGTTGATAATCTATTGCATAAAAAGTGTACCATAAATGTTAAAAAATTTCAAAATGATTGGACATTTAAGTTGTTTCTTTTTCCCATTATTAAAAATTATATGATATACATATTAATTTTCACTGCAAATGATAATGTACATATCTTTACTCTATTTCCTTAGAAATAGAATATAGAATCAAAATGTGTAATTTGAAGCTCTTCATACATTTCTCAAAATTGCTTTTCTAAGGAGATATTATCAGTTTATACTTTCATTAGTAGCCAGTGGAAGTGTCCATTTCACCTTGCCAACTCTGAGAATCAAAACATTTTTAGTTTTGTCGATTTGAGGAAAAGACTTCGTTTTATCTATATTTCATTTTTATCGGTGGAGTTAGTTTTCTTACGTTTCCCAACTGCTATAGACTGAATCATGTCACTGAAAAATTCATATATTGCAACTCTAATCCTCAATGTAATGGTATTTGGAGACTGGGCCTTTGGGAGATAATAAGGTTTAGATGAGGTCATGAGGGTAGGATCCTCACAATGGGATTAGCACCCTCATATAAAGAGACACCAGAGAAATTTGCTCTTTCTCTGCCCAGTCAGGACATGGTGAGAAGGCAGCCATCTGCAAACTAGGAGGAGAACCATCACCAGAACTCAGCCATGTTGGCACCATGATCATAGACTCTCAGCCTTCAGAACTGAGAAAACAATTTTTTGTTATTTAAGCCACCCAGTGTATGACATTTTATTTTAGCAGCCCAAGGCAACTAAGACACTAGCCACCCATGATTTTCTATACGTTTGATATGTCCTTCATTTAGATAGGGATGCAAGATACAATAGTAACCAAAGAGAGAATCTCAAAGGGATGGTAAATTCAGAAAGATAGCAGGACCACTTGTTGAATCCCTACTCATATCCCCAGAAGTCTCACCTGGAGTCTTTCTCAGCTAAGGGTTCAAAGGCTTTTATGGTTTAAGACAAGCCATGGCAACATTTAGTCCATGACTTATTCTCTGTTTTAGTCCATTTGGAATCTTATAACAGAACACCATAGACTGGATGACTAATAAGCAACAGAAACATATTTCTCACAGTTCTAGAGACTGGGAAATCCAGGATCAAAGTGCAGGAAGATTCTGTGTCTGGTGAGCAGCACTTCATAGATGGCCATCTTCTGACCGTGCCCTCATGTGATGGAAGGATCAATGGAACTCTCTGGAGTCTTCATTACAAGGACTCATACTCCATCCATGAGGGCTCCACCCTCATGATCTAATCACCTCCCAAAGGCCACAACTCCTAATACCATCACATTGGAGATTGGGTTTTAACATATGAATTTTAGGGAGAAACATTCAATCTACAGAATGTTCATATCACTTTGTTCATTTCCACAATAAATACTAATCATTATGATTCCTGAAGATTTGAAAATAGGTATCTATTTGCTCTGGTGCATGTGAGAACAACTGTCCCATCTGTGACACATTGCAGGTGACCAACCTGACTAGACAGCCATTTCACCCTCCATGTGCTACTCAGACTCTTGCTAAAGTTCCAGAAACTAGGTGCCCATGAAAACAACAACCTTCTCAGAGACACAATGATCATTTCTGGGTCAAAGCTAATTTTCTCTGGCTTATTAAATATGTTAATACATTCTCAACGTGCACTGTCTAATGGGGCAGCTACTAATTTCATGATGCTATTGAGTCAGACACAACTGAGCAATTGAACGATTGAGCACTTCAGATGCGGCTTGTCCAAACTGATGCGCTGCAAGTGTAAAGTACACACTCAGTTTTGAAGACAATATGATTTTAGATTGAGTCAATATGAGTCCATATTAAAATGATTACGTTCTGGATAGATTGGTTTGTAGAGAATCTAATGTCACCTATTTCTTTTTACTTCTTTAATGTGTCTGTAGGACACTGAAATGGATAAATGCACAGAGAACTAAGGAGAAACTTTGAGCTAGAGACAGCTTCAGAGTCAGAGCTGCAAGCGGTTGAAGCTGTTGAGGTGTTTTTCTACCAGCACAGGATAGATGCCTAGCAAATGTTTGCTGATAAAAAATGGTCTAATGTACCCTTCTTAGCTGACCACTCTTGCCATCTTGTCCAAGAAAAAAAAGGATCCTAATCTGTTGTTTAAAAAAAAAAAAAAGGACCTGACTAACTTGAATTGAACATAAAATCCAGCAGTCTTTAAGCTTGTATGCAAATTTCTAGAAGCCCACAAAGGCTTTCCAAGGGGTATGTGAGAGTGAATCATATAAAGGACTCCCCAATCTCCAGATCCTCGCCTTCTCCATATATTCTTTCCTGAACTTAATTTGCCTCAGGACATATTTTGTGGTTTTCTTTTCCCAGTCTTCCCTTTCACAATCACTTTCTCCTACTCTAGAAAGTGAGGGCCTGTCTCATTCATCTAGAATCTTACTACAAAGAAAACCGAGTCAGAGAGATTTAGAAACTTGCTCAGACTTACACAATTAGTAATTGGCAACACCAAGAGTCAAACCTAGGCAATCTCATAATAAACTATTAATATAATTCCTTTGCATTGCTTCAGATACTTTAGGTTTCAGTTATAAATGTCAACTAAACATGGAGTTTATTGGGTCCTAACTAGAAATTCTAAAGGGATCCTGCTGCAGGGTGAATTTAATCCAATGACTTACTGATGTCACAAGAGACCTGATTTCTTTCCATTTTCCAACTCTACCTTCTTTTACCCTCAAACCATCTTCCCATGTGGACTCAGGAGAATTGGCAATGGCTCCCAGGGCTGCTTGCTTCCCCACAAACATCCGGAGATGCTATATCTCTGTCCCAGCATTCCAACCAGCAACCTGATCTAAACTGATTTAGATCACATCTTACCCTCCCCCATGATCTTTGCTACCACCCGCCATAGTCACAAACATTATGACCAGGGGAACCTGAATGTGCTAGTTGTCATAAGTCAATCAGGGTCCAACCCCAGAAATAAGGATAATCAGCTTCCCTGAAGCACCCAGGCTATGTGGGAAGAGGTAGTTATGGAATAAGAATGTAAGAAATATTAGGAAGAGGGAAGTAGATGTTGTATAGGCAACTTGTTAATGTCCAGTATACATCTGCACCTGAGGAACATAGAAAAGAAAGGAGAAGGGATATTTATAGAAGGGTTGAGACCCACTTGCTGGATGATAGTAAACTACATCTTTGTTCAGATAACACTTGGAGATCCAACTTGATCCCAGATTCTTCTTGTATGAACAAGCTGGGTGTATCTGATTATATTTTCCAAAATGGCCATTACAATATCTCCCATCCCATGAACTCTTTTTGGATTGTGACTTTGATACACTTCCCATTAAGAAGTGGGGTCTATGTTCCCTCCTCTTGAATCAAGGTGAAAATAATGTTATGTTGACTTCCAAGCCTAGGTCATAAATGATGATATAACTTCTACTTAGTTCTCTCTGGGGACACTTGCTCTTAGAACTGAGCCTCTATACTGTGAGGAAATGCAAGAAGCCCATGGAGAGGCACATGGAGGAACCAAGCCTCCTGGTTCACAGACCTAACCTAACTTCCAGTCAACCTCTGGCACCAACTTGCCAGGCATGTGAACGAACCATCTTAAAAGTGGATCTTTAACACCTTGCTGATCCACCTTAGATGGTATCACATAGAGCAGGGACAAGCTTTCCCTAAAAATCCTTGCAAGAATTTCAGATTTTTAAGCACACTAAATGCTTCATGTTCTTTTAGGCCATGGAGTTTTGTGGTTGTGTTACATAGCAATGAATAACTGATACAGAAAACAAACAATAAATGACTGTATAGCCAGATCAAGCTTGTCATTCCATCCATCCCTAGCTACATACATGAAGATAGAAAACACGCAGCCATGACTATCTTTTAACATTTTATTATGGAAAATTTCAAACATATATAAAGTAAACAATGAACCCCTATGTGCCCATCACCCAGTTTCAACAGTTGTCACCATTCTGTGATTTGTGTGATTCTTTGGGTTAAATCATCATAACATTATTTCCATCTAGATTATATGTTTCCCCATTTTCCACCTGTTCTGTATTATAATATTTTAGGTAAAATCTACATGAATTCAAATGCACAAATCCTAGTTGTATAATTCTGACAATGGGTACACTTAAATCTCAGTCATTTTCCAATTCCCCAAAAAGCTCCCTTGTGTAGCCTTCCAGTTAAGCCTTCTGTATCAGTCAGGATCCAGTTAGGATGACAGAAATCACACCAGTAATTTGAATAAAGAACATTTATTCTATTTTAATAACTACATCCTAATAAATAATTTAATTCAAAGTTGTTCATATTAACAATGATTTGAAATTAATAATAATTAACATGTTAAAGAAAACAGGAAATGATAGACAAAAAGGATGAAAAGATGCAGGATTTTAATTGGAATGTATAAAAAATCAAATGGACATTCTAGAACTTAAAAATACACTATCTGAAATTAAGAACTCATTTGATGTACTTAACAGTAGACTAGACTCAGCATAAAACAGAATCTGTAAACTTGAAGACAATCAATGAAATCTATCCAAACTTAAGCACAGAGGGAAAAGAGAATGGGGAAAAAACAGAAAAGAACAAAAGAGGGATAGAACCAAGTTAAAAAAAAAGAAAAAGCTAACATCTTTATGACAGGAGTCCCAGAAGGAGAAGAGAGAATTAGAAGCAAAATTTGAAAATGATCAAAAATTCTCTAAAACAGATGAAAAATATGAATCAACTGATTAAGTAAGCCCAGTGAATCAAGCAGGATTAAAAGAAAAAAAAAATCAGCCTCTATTCAAAAGTTGGCAGGGAAATGATATCCTAAGGAGACAGCCAGGTTTTATTCAGAACAGGTAGGTGGAGTTCAGAAGAGGTTAAATATACATGGAAATCTGTGATGAAAGATGATGTATTTCAAAACTTGCAGAAGATGGGTTTTAGAAGAGTGCTAGGCATGGAAAACTGGATCAGGTGAATATATGCAAAGAAAGCAGGTAACCAGGTTAAGGTGGGTATGTGACGCTCTCTTGCACCTGCTGGTAATGTGGTAGCAGAGGTAAGTGAAGGACTCCTCAGAATAATATTGTCTTAGGCAGTGGGGAGCACTTCTAAGGGCTTCCTTTCTCTGGGGGAAAAGCAGGGTGGTAGGCTGGTGTGGAAGAGGTGTTCTCATCCAGAGGAGGAACCAGGGGTGCCTCCAGCAGCTGGGCAGTTTTATGGCAAGTGGAGAGGAAGGAGAGGAGAGGTTACAACTTCCCTAATCCTCAACTCAAGTCCACTTGTGCTACCTGTTCCATGGCCAACTTGGACATAGCTATGACTCAGAATGGCTTCATACTGAATCACAAATACAGTCAGCCCTCTGTATCTGCAGGTTCTTCATTCATGGAGTTAACCAAATGTAGGTCCAAAATGACTGGGGAGAAATTCCATTGTTTCAAAAAGCAAAACTTCAATTTTCTATGTGCAGGCAGTTATTTACATGGCATTTATACTGGATTAGGTACTATAAGTGATCTAGAGATGATTTATTTAGAGGTGATTTATACAGTAAGATGGATGTACGTTGTATGTAAATACTGTGCACAGATTTTAGTATCCATGGGGGTCCTGGAACCAAAGCTGAGAATACTGAGGGATGACTGTATTATGTCCTTTGAAGAGGCTCCGTCTTCCTCCCCAGCTCTGGGTGTGAGGATAGTTTCACCCCATCCAGGCCTACTTGCATTGATGATAGTACAAAAATGGTTTCAAAAAGGAAAAATAGATGACCCACAGATTTTTCAGATTCTCCCCATGGACACTAAAATTCATTTTCTTTATAAAAGTTTGAAATTGTGCACTATGAAGTCACGTGTTAATATAGCTAACCAAGAAAAAGGTTTAATAGAAAAAAAGATGATTCTGAGAGATAATTGTGCAAACATTCCACTTTCTGGGCCCCACCTCCTCCTTTTCCAGCCCCCTCACTCAAATACTCTCTCTACCCTTTTTTATTCACCTCTTACAAACTTCCACTTTCTACCCACATATCAGTATTATGTCTTGTTCTCATATCCCACCCAGTCCTTAGAGTTCTAGGCCCATCACTTTAGGTACTCTCAAAAACTTAGCTCCCTCCCCACTGCCCTTCCATTATATATGTGTGGCAAACTGCTATCCTGGATGAAATCAACTCTTATTTGAGTACTTAGGTCTGATTTACTGAGTGCTGCTTGAGAAAATCATGCAACTGGGAAGATAAGTAGCAAGCTTTCTACACATTTTCAAATATAATTGTATAGAGGTAAAACATGAATGAAAGTCAATCTGAAAAAAAATTAAAACCATACAGATGTATATGGAGTAAAAGATTAGAGTTCTCCCCTAAAACTATCCCCCAAAACATTTGCTGTTAATAGTTTGCCATATATTCTATGCATGTATTATTGTCATATATATATACACACACACACATATAAAAACACTTATATACATATACACATACGCATACAAATATGAAGTCAGATAGGTAGCTAGATTTTAGTAGACACTTTGTTAGGCAATTTGCATTTTTGTCTTAAGGCACAGGTATATATTGTTCTACATAATATCCCATTCCCTTGTTTACACTTATTTACTATGTTCACTATGTGACACTGTTACAATGAATATACTTGTACATCCTTCTGGTTACATGGGCAAGTATGTCTCTAAAGTGGATCCTCAGAAATGGAAATGCTTGGTTCAAGGGTATTCATACTTAACATTTTAATAAACATTTGAAAATTACCATCCCCAAAGGAGGGGGCTGTACTTAATCGCCCTCCCACTTGCTTAGGAGTTACTCCCCTAGCTGGGCTCTCAACACTGCCTCGCCCTCCTTCTCTTTCCTTCCCTGGACTTCTAACTTTCCCTCCTTGTCTGAATAACTTAACTACTCAAAACCCCTTCTACAACCGCCATCCCCTCCCAAACATCCTCATTCTTGACAAACACTTCACCTCATATTTGTAGAGAAAACGGAAGTCACCAGAAGATAATTTTATTGGCTTCCTGACTCGGAGCCTACAAAACCTATCCACCGGTTTTCTTCTTCCTTCCTTCTTGTTACAAGGTGGGTGGGGAAGGACAGTCTTGCCTCCCATTTAAGTCTTGGTTGTGTGGATCTTCCTTTCACACAAAGGGCTGATTGCTGCTGCTGCTGCTAAGTCGCTTCAGTCGTGTCCGACTCTGTGCGACCCCATAGATGGCAGCCCACCAGGCTCCCCCGTCCCTGGGATTCTCCAGGCAAGAATACTGGAGTGGGTGCCATTGCCTCCTCCGCAAAGGCTGACTACCTTCTATCTAAAGATCTCAGCTTCCAGTCCTCAGCTAACCTCAATCTATTTTCTGCCTTCATCACTCCATGGAAAACCCACACTTACCTTGGGCCAAATCCACTACAACTTTTCAAGTCTTCATCTTAGGTGACACTATTGCCTACTTTCTTCATAAAGCCATACTCTCCTGCTTTTCCTCCTCTATCTCCAAGGCATTTCACTCTCACTCCTCTAGTCCTTAGTTCCTCTTGTCCAGACCTTAAAAGTTGGAGTTTGGGGTTTCTGTCCTGAGGCCCTTCCCCCCTTCTCCCTGAGAGATGTGACTCATTCCCCCCCTTTCAGCCACCATCACCCCTCTGTCTTCAATTCTCTGATCTGTATGTTCAGCCCAGACCGCCGTCCAGTCCAAAGCTGACTCCATCTCTTCCCTTTTCGCTCCTCTTAACCTCCACTTCCTCTCTTCGCCAAACTCCAGTCCCTCCTCTGGGAATTCTCTGCCCATTCCTCCCTCTTCTAACTCCGCCGCCACCTGGCTCCAGTACCTCGCAGACCTGAGGAATGTAGTTCTCCCTGAAGTATTTCCTCAGCCTGGGGCTGGCCCGACGCAGCGAGGCCATGACCTGAGGCCCTGCTGAAATCCTGCGCTGCTCGCTGGCCCTCCCCACGCCCGGAGCAGCAAGAGCCACTCCTGAGCTAGGGGCCAGCGCGTCCCGGCGTTGCCACGGCAACCGCGCGGCGTGGAAGGAGGGGCCAGGCATTGCGTAGCCTCGCGCCCTCAGCGCCCTGCCCGGAAGAGAGGCGGGCCTCCGGCCGGGGCGGCGACCCGCCTCCGGGCGTCCGGGGCGGCCCCCGGCGTGTGCTCTTGGGGCCTGCAGTGCTTGCAGCGCTTAGGTCGCCTCCAGCCGTGCCCCGCCCATTCTTCAGGAAGCAGCCAGGAAGCGTACAGGCTGAGTGGACTCTTTCACTTTTCAGCGGGGCGGTTTCTGAGAGGCGGAGCTCAGTCCCCCATTTCCTTTCCCCCGCGGCGTAATCCCGGGCGGCGGCGGCGCCTGCACCCGCTGGCTTCGGACACTCCCGCGCCGGGCCTAGCGCTGTGCGCGGCCCCAGAGGTAGCATGGGCGGCGCCCGGGACGTGGGCTGGGTGGCGGCGGGCCTGGTCCTCGCGGCCGGCGCCTGCTACTGCTTCTACAGGCTGACGCGGGGCCGGAGACAAGGCGGCCGCCAGCTTCGGCTACGCCCCTCGCGGTCCGCAGGTGAGGCCACGGTGTCCCCGGCGTGTGGCGGGGACTGGGACTGGGGCTTTCCCTGGATGAGGGGTTGAAAAAGCTCCCCGTCATTGTGTATGATCCTTTAATGCGTTTGCTTGGAAGCTCTTGGCTTCCCTGCTGCTGCTGTTGCTAAGTCGCTTCAGTCGTGTCCGACACTGCGACCCCACAGACGGCAGCCCACCAGGCTCCTCTGTCCCTGGGATTCTCCAGGCAAGAATACTGGAGTGGGTTGCCATTTCCTTCTCCAATGCATGCATGCGCGCTAAGTCGCTTCAGTCGTGTCCGACACTGTGCGACCCCATGGACAGCAGCCCACAAGGCTCCTCTGTCCACGGAATTCTCCAGGCAAGAGTACTGGAGTGGGTTGCCATTTCCTTCTCTATAGCTTCCCTGTGCTGGGAGTAAAGAAGAAGCCCAGCCGGGGAGGGAGGCTGGTGAGAAGGGCGAAGTCGGGAAGCACAGGTGCAAAAGGCGGATCTTCCTCTTAATTGGATGAGTGTAGGGTTCGGTTCCCTACCTCCATTTCTTTTTTTCAAAATACCAAGATGGGAAATTGCTGTAACTTTCTTGCCCAAGTCTGGTGGCACAGAGGAGGATTAAGTTTCCCAGAAGTGTGTTGATTGCTTTTCGCGTTTAATCTTGCTCCTGACCTTTCTGTTACCAGAGGGTTTCTCCTGAGTGTGCGTCGGGTGTTGCCCGGCCTGCAGCGATAGATAAAATTCTGCATGCGGTTAGCCTGGAAGAAGGGACACCTGAGGGGCAGCTCTGAGAGGAGGTACTTTGAAGTCACCATGGTCTATGTATATGCAAAGTTTGCGAGACAGGAGATACAGATACAGCTGTGTATATCAAATTAGAACGCTGTCTGTATGCAGGACAACCCTCCTGGCGGACAAGTGCATGATCAAGTTTGGGTCCAAAAGTTGATTGGTCCTTCCAAGATTCTAACAATTTGCTGATGTTCGGAGGGGATATTTCAGGTCATGGGAGTTGTTACAGAAATTATTAAAAAGCAAAATCTGCCAACTAAGAAATTCCTCTCTACAAATGTGGGAAAGAACTAAATAACTTTATTATCAAATACGCATTTAACCAGATTGCTACACGCATCAGGAGCAGTCTGCTAGTGGGATTGCAAAGACTGAATTCTCACCCCTTGAAGTATCTACGCAGGTGCAACCTATTTCATATTATGTACATACCCTCTGATAAACAGTAATTTGTCCTTAAGAGGACTTAACTGAACCATTTGCTACATATGGTTCATTTTAAATTCACTGGTAGTTGAGATGGTGTTTGTGTTAGCTAATTACTTTTATATAGAGGAAAAAATAAGACTTCTCAGTTTCTTTATAACCATGTAGTCACAACATAGAACCAAGTACCAAGCTCAGATTCAAAGGGATAAGGAGATGGGGACTCCTTCCTTGATTTTTACACTTCAAACAGATGACATCAAAGCCACTGAGAAAGACTTTCTTAGGTTGTAAACCAGCAAGAGGCTTAGCTTTTTAAAAGATGTACATTCATACCAAAGGGACAAAGGATTTACAGTTAGAAGTTTGCTCAAGGAAATCTTCGCAAAAAAGGGAGTAGGAAAAAGTTTCCTTTCCCTTCTGGCACAAGAGGAAAATAATCCATTTTTTAAAAGATTTGTACTTATTCTTGCTGCCAAAGCTTATTTGTTGTCTCTGTGTCAAAGATATTTCTGTATAAGTATTTAGTCAGGTGACCTGAACCCAGATACCTACTCTCTTGTACTTACTGAAAAAGATGAAATTGACGAAGTCTTACTACTTCCCCAAATCACCATTACCATGGTCAGACAGCTTACAAAATAAGTTGTTTACAGTCCCTTCCTGAAGCTATGCTTTTTTTTTCTTTGAAGATTTAAGAAATGCCCATTTTGTCAGCATCATCCTTATATTTTGCATGGTGATCTTTTTTTTTTAATTGAAATAAACATTGTATTAGTGTTAGATAAATAGCAAAATGATTTGAAATTTGTATGAATTGCAAAATGATCTCCATAAGTTTAGTTGACATCCATCACCACAAATTTTCTAATGAGAGCTTTTAAGATTTATTCTCTTAGCAACTTTCAAGTATACAACACAGTATTATTAATTATAGTCACCAAGCTGTTTATTACTGTAAGTACTTATTGCCCTTATAACTGGAAGTTTGTACCCTTTGACCAAAATCTTCCCATTTCCTTCAGGCCTCAGCCCCTGGCAACGACCATGACGCTCTCTGTTTCTATGAGTTAAGAATATTTTTTTTATATTCCACATCAAAGTGAGATCATTCTGTACTTGTCTTTCATTTGTTTGACTTATTTCACTGGACGTCATCCCCTCAGGGTCCATCCATGTTGTCACAATGGCAGGATTTCCATCTTTCTTTTGGCTGAATCACATGCCATTGTATGCATGTGCGAGTGTGTGTGTGAGTGTGTTACCATGTTTTATGTATGTATTCATCCATCAATTGACACATAGGTTGTTTCCCTATCTTGACTATTGTAAATAATGCTATAGTGAACTTTGGGGTGCAAATATCTTTTCAAGGTAGAGGTTTTGTGGAATCATGAAGTGGAATTGCTAGATTATGTGATAGTTCTATTTTTAATTTTTTGAGGAACCTCCATATTTTCCATAGTGGTTGGAAATTTGCTTTCCCACCAACAGTGCGCAAGCATTCTCTTTTCTTTACATCCTCACCAGTATGTGTTTTTCCTTTGAGGAAGGCCATTCTGACAGGTATGAAGTGATAAGTAACTGTGGTTTTGGTTTGCATTTCCCTCAAGATTAATAATGTTGAAAACCCCTTTAAATGTACTTCTTGGTCGTTTGAATGTCTTTCAGAAACGATCCATTCAGAGCCTCTGCCCATTTTGTAATCAGATTGCTTCCTTTTGTTTTTTCTTACTGAGTTGCATGAGGATTTTAAGTATATTTTAGATGTTAACTATATATCAGATACATGATTTGCAAATATTTTCTCCAGTTTCATAGGTTGCCTTTTCATTTTGTTAATGGCTTCCTTTGCTGTACAGAAGATTTTTAAATGTAATTCCACTTGTTTATTTTCCTTTTGTTGCTTCTGTTGTTGTTGTTGTTTAGTTGCTAAGTCATGTCTGACTCTTTTGTGACCCCATGGACTATAGGCCACCAGGCTCCTCTGTCCATGAGATATTCCAGACAAGAATGGAGTAGGTTGTTATTTCCTTCAGGGGATCTTCCCAACCCAGTGATCAAAACTGCTTTTCCTGCATCAACAGGCAGATTCTTTACCAGTGAGCCACCAGGGAAGCCCTTTGTTGCTTCTATTTTTGGTCAAATTCAAAAAATTGTGTTAAGACCAATGTTAAGAAGCTTACCATCTATGTTTTTTTAGGAGTTTTAAGTTTTCAGGTTTTATATTCAAGGCTTTGATCCATTATGAGTTGATTTTGTATATTGTGTAAGATAATGGTCCAGTTTGATTATTATGCACTGTCTGTTTGATTATTTTGTAGCTGTCTAGTTTGCCAGGCACCATTTATTGAAGAGACTGTTCTTTCTCCAGGTATATTCCTGGCTCCTTTATTATAAATTAATTGATCATATACATGAAGGTTTATTTCTGGGCTCTCTGTTCTATTCTGTTGATCTTTGTGTCTCACTCCCCCGCCCCAGTACCATACTGTTTTGAGTACTATAACTTTGTAGTATATTTTGAATTCAGGAAGCCTGATGTTTCCAGTTTTCGTCTTAACATTACTTTGACTATTTGCGATCTTTTTTAGTTCCATAAAGATTTGGGATTGTTTTATTTCTGGAAAATTGGCATTGGAATTTTGATAGCTATTGCTTCCTTGGTGGCTCAGATGGTAAAGTATCCTTCTGCAATGCAGGAGACCTGGATTAGATCCCTGGGTCAGGAAGATCCCCTGGAGAAGGAAATGGCAACCCACTCCAGTATTCTTGCTTGGAGAATTCTGTGGACAGAGGAGCCTGGTGGGCTACAGTCCATGGGGTTGCAAAGAGTTAGACATGACTGAGCAACTAACACACTTTGGGTAGTATGGACATTTTAGCAATACTAAATCTTCCTACCCCTGAGCACAAGTATCTTTGCATGTATTTGTATCTTCTTCCATTTTTCCATCAGTGTTTTATAGTTTTCAGTATACAAGTGTGTCACCTCCTTGATTAAATTTATTCCTGGATATTTTATTCTTTTTGATGCAATTACAAATGGGATTGTTATCTTAATTTCTCTTTTTTATAATTTGTTTTTGTGCAACTGATTTATTTTTCAATTTTTATGTATTTGTCAGTTTATCTTTGGCTGTGCTTGGTCTTCCTTGCACTGTGCAGGCTTTCTCTAGTTGTGGTGAGCAGGGGCTATTCTCTAGTTGCAGTGCACAGGCTTCTTATTGCCATTGCTTCTCTTGTTGCAGAGCACAGGCTCTAGGAGTGTGTGGGCTTCAGTAGTTGCAGTACACAGGCTTAGTTGCTCTGTGGCATGTGGAATCCTCCAGGACCAAGGATCAAACCCATGTCCCCTGCATTGGCAGGCAGACTCTCAATCACTGGACCACCAGGAAAGTCCACAACTGATTTTTTTTTTTTTTAATATTGAATTTGTATCTTGCAACTTTGCTGAATCCGTGTATTGGTTCTAACAGTTTTTTAGTGGAGTCTTCAGAGTTTTCTCTGTGTGTCATCTGTAAATAGAGTTTTACTTCTTGGGCTTTTCATATATGACCTTTGTTATGTTGAGGTACATTCCCTCTATGGGGCTTCCTTGGTGGCTCAGTGGCAAAGAATCTGCCTGCCAATGCAGGAGAAGTGGGTTTGATCCCTTAGTAGGGAAGATCCCCTGGAGAAGGAAATGACAACCTACTCCAGTATTCTTACCTGCAAAATCCCATGGACAGAGGAGCTTTGTAGGCTCCAGTCCATGGGAAGAGTCAGATATGACTTAGTGACTAAACACCACCAACATTATCTCTGTGCCCACTGTTGAGAGTTTTTATCATGAGTGAATGTTAAATATTGTCAAATGCTTTTTCTCCATCTCAGTTCAGTTCAGTTCAGTCGCTCAGTCGTGTCCAACTCTTTGTTACCCCATGAATCGCAGCACGCCAGGCCTCCCTGTCCATCACCAACTCCTGGAGTTTACCGAGAGTTTTCTCCATCTACTGAGATAATTATATGATTTTTATTCTTCATTTTATTACTGTGATGTAACACAGTATTGATTTGCAGATATTGAACTACTCTTGCATATCAGGAATAAATTCCACTTGATCATTGTGTAGATCCTTTAATGTGTTTGCTGATATTTTGTTGAGAATTTCTGCATCTATATTCTGGGTATATTGACCTGTAATTTTCTTTCCTTGTGGTGTCTTTGTCTGAGTTTGGTATCAGGGTAATACTGGCCTTGTAAATAAGTTTGAAAGTGTTCTCTTCTACTTTTTTGGAAGTTTGAGAAGGACTTGTATTCATTCTTCTTTAAATTTTTGGTAGAACTCATCAGTGAATCCATCTGGTCCTGAACTTCTGTTTTTAAGGCAAGTTTTTGATTACTGATTCAGTTTCCTTACTGGTAATTGGTCTGTTCAGATTTTCCATTTCTTCATGATTCACTTTTGGTGAGTTTTATGTTTCCAGAAATGTATCTATTTCTGCTAGGTTGTCTAGTTTACTGGTGTGTACTAGTTCTTGGTAGTCTCTTACCATCCTTTGCATTCTGTGATATCAGTTGTAATGTCTCCTCTTTCTGATTTGGTTTGAGTCCTCGCTTTCTTGGTAAGCCTAGCTAAAGTTGTTTATTTTATTTTTCTTAAAAAAAAAAAAAAGCAGCTCTTTATTTCATTGATCTTTTCTGTTGTCTTTCTTGTCTCTGTTTCATTCATTTCTGCTGAGAAATTTGTTACTTTCTTCCTTCATCTAACATTGGGCTTTGTTGTTTGTTTTTCTGGTTCCTTGAGGAGCAGTAAAGTTAGATTGTTTGACATCTTTCTTGTTTCTTACGTAGGCATTTATTGCTAGGAAATCTCTGAGAACTGTCTTTGGTACATCCCATGTGTTTTGGTATGTTGTATTTCCATTTTATTGCTTTATTTATTTTAATTTATTTTTAATTGGAGGATAATCAGTTTACAATGTTGTATAGTTTTATGCCAGACAACTATGTGAATCAGCCATGTTGTAGACGATGTTCAGTTGCTCAGTAGTGTCTTCAGTCTTTGGACCCCATGGACTGTAGCACTCCAGGCTTCCCTGTCCTTCACTGTCTCCCAGAGGTTGCTCAAACTGATGTCCAGTGAGTCGATGATGCCATCCAACCACCTTATCCTCTGTCACCCCCTTCTCGTCTGGCCCTCAAATCTTTCCCGGGGTCTTTTCCAATGTGTCGGCTCCTCACATCAGGTGGCCGAAGTATTGGAGCTTCAGCTTCAGTCCTTCCCATGAATATTCAGGTCTGATTTCCTTTAGGATTGACTGGTTTGATCACCTTGGTTTCCAAGGGACTCTCAAGAGTCTTCTCCAGCACCACAGTTCCAAAGCATCAGTTCTTCAGCCGTCACCTTTTTTTGGGCTCCCCTGGTGGTTCAGCTGTTAAAAAATCTGCCTGCAATGGGGGAGACCTGGGTTTGATCCTTGGGTTGGGAAGATCCCCTGGAGAAGAGAAAGGCTATCCACTCCAGTATTCTAGCCTGGAGAATTCCATGTTCTGTGTAGTCCATAGGGTGCCAAAGAGTCAGACACGACTGAGCGACTTTCACTTTCAGCTTTCTTTATGGTCCAAATCTCATTCATACGTGACTAATGAAAAAACAATAGCTTTGACTATACAGAGCTTTGTTGGCAAAGTAACGTCTCTGCTTTTTAATGCACTATCCAGATTTATCATAGCTTTTCTTTCAAAGAGCAAGCATCTTTTAATTTCATGGCTGCAGTCACCATCTTCAGCAATTTTGGAGAGCCCAAGAAAATAAAATCTGTCACTATTTCCACTTTTTCCCCCTCTATTTGCCATGAAGAGATGGGATTGGATGCCATGTTCTTAGATTTTTGAAAGTTGAGTTTTAAGCCAGCCTTTTCACTCCACTCTTTCACCTTCATCAGGAGGCTCTTTAGTTCTTTGCTCTGCCATTAGAGTGATAGCATCTGCATATCTGATGTTGTTGATATTTCTCCTGGCAATTTTGATTGCAGCTTGTGATTCAACCAGTCCAGCATTTCTCATGATTTACTCTGCATAGAAGTTAAATAAGCAGGGTGACAATATACAGCTTTGATGTACTCCTTTCCCAATTTTGAACCAGTCCATTGTTCCATGTCTGGTTCTAACTGTTGCTTCTTGACCTGCATACAGGTTTCTCAGGAGGCCAGTAAGGTGGTCTGGTTTTCCCATCTCTTTAAGAATTTTCCACAATTTGTGGTGATCCGCACAGCCAAAGGCTTTAGTGTAGTCAATGAAGCAGAATTAGATGTTTTTCTGGCATTCTCTTGTTTTTTCTATGATCCATTGGAGTTGACAGTTTGCTCTCTGGTTCTTCTGCCTTTTCTAAATCCAGCTTTTACATCTGTGAGTTCTCAGTTCATGTACTATTGAAGCCTAGTTTGGAGAATTTTGAGTATTACCTTGGTAGCGTGTGAAATGAGTGCAGTTGTCTGGTAGTTTGAACATTCTTTAGCATTGCCCTTCTTTGGGCTTGGAATGAAAACTGACCTTTTCCAGTCCTGTGGCCACTGCTGAGTTTTTTAAATTTGCTGACATATTGAATGCCGCACTTTCACAGCATCATCTTTTAGGATTTGAAATAGCTCAGCTGGAATTCCATCACCTCCACTAGCTTTGTTCATAGTAATGCTTCCTGAGACCCACTTGACTTCACACTCCAGGATGTCTGGCTGTAAGTTTGTGACCACATTATTGTGGTTATCTGGGTCATTGCTGCTGCTGCTGCTGCTGCTAAGTCGCTTCGGTCGTGTCTGACTCTGTGCGACCCCGCAGACGGCAGCCCACCAGGCTCCGCCGTCCCTGGAGTTCTCCAGGCAAGAACACGGGAGTGGGTTGCCATTTCCTTCTCCAGTGCATGAAAGGGAAAAGTGAAAGTGAAGTTGCTCAGTCGTGTCCGACTCTTAGCGACCTCATGGACTGTAGCCCACCAGGCTCCTCCGTCCATGGGGTTTTCCAGGCAAGAGTACTGGAGTGGGGTGCCATTGCCTTCTCCAATCTGGGTCATTAAGGCCTTTTTTTGTGCAGTTCTGTGTATTCTTGCCACTTCTTCTTAGTCTCCTCTTCTGTTAGGTCCTTGTTGTTTCTGTCCTTTATTGTGCCCATCTTTGTGTGAAATGTTCTCTTGGTATCTCCAGTTTGACTAGAGGAGATCTCTAGTCTTTCTCATTCTATTGTTTTCCTCTCTTTCTTTGCATTATTCTCTTAAGAAGGCTTTTGTATCTCTCCTTGCTGTTCTCTGGAACTCTGTAGTCAGTTGGATATATCTTTCCCCTTCTCCTTTGCCTTTCTCTTGTTTTCTCAGCTATTTGTAAGGTTTTCTCAGACAACCACTTTGCCTTCTTGCATTTCTTTTTCTTGGGAATGGTTTGATCACCACCTCCGGTACAGTGTTACTAACCTCCGTCCATAGTTCTTCAGGCACTGTGTCTACCAGATCTAATCCCTTGCATCTATTCATCACCTCCATTGTATAATCATGAGGAATATGATATAGATCATACTTGAGTGGTCTAATGGTTTTCCCTACTTTCTTCAATATAAGCTTGAATTTTACAATAAGGAGCTAATTATCTGAGCTTCTCCGTATTCGGCTGCAAAGAATATAATCAGTCTGATTTCGGTATTGACCACCTGGTTATGTCCACGTGTAGAGTCATCTCTTGTGTTGTTGGAAGAGGGTGTTTGCTATAGCCAGTGTGTTCTCTTGGCAAAGCTCTGTTAGCCTTTGCCCTGCTTCGTGTTGTACTCCCAAGGTCAAACTTGCCTGTTACGCCAGGTATCTTTTGACTTCCTACTTTTGCATTCTAATCCCCTATGATGAAAGGACATCTTTTTTTGGTGTTAGTTCTAGAAAGTCTTATAGGTCTTCATAGAACCTTTTGACATCAATTTCTTCAGCATTAGCGATTGGGGCATAGACTTGGGTACCATGCTGTTGAATGGTTTGCCTTTGAAACAAACAGGGATCATTCTGTCTTTTTTGAGATTGTACCCAAGTACTGCATTTTGAACTCTTTTGTTGACTATGAGGGCTACTCCATTTCTTCTAAGGGGTTCTT
Source organism: Okapia johnstoni (assembly GCA_024291935.2). Classification (NCBI taxonomy): domain Eukaryota; kingdom Metazoa; phylum Chordata; class Mammalia; order Artiodactyla; family Giraffidae; genus Okapia; species Okapia johnstoni. Next base: position 69,093,018 of record CM044312.1, on the reverse strand, counting down.
GCCCACAGTAGTAGATATAATGGTCATCTGAATTAAATTTGCCCATCCCTGTGCATTTTAGTTCATTGATTCCTAACATGTTGATTTTTACTCTTGCCACCTTCTGCTTGACAACATCCAATTTACCTTGATTTATAGACCTAACATTCCAGGTTCCTATGCAATATTGTTCTTTACAGCTTGGACTTTACTTTCACCACCAGACACATCCACAAGTGAGTGTTGTTTCTGCTTTGGCTCAGCCTCTTCATTCTTTCTGAAGCTATTTCTGCTTTCTTTCCCAGTAGCATATTGGACACCTACAGACCTCGGGGGCTCATCTCCCACTGTTGTATCTTTTTGACTTTTCATGCTGTTCATGGGATTCTTGAGGCAAGAATACTGAAGTGGTTTTCCATTCCCTCCTCCAGTGAACCACATTTTGTGAGAACTCTCCACTATGACCCGTCTGTCTTGGGTGGCCCTGCATGGCATGGCTCATAGCTTCATTTAGTTACACAAGCCTATGATCAGTGTAATCATTTTGGTTAGCTTTCTGTGATTGTGGTTTTCATTCTGAAGACTGTGTTCGATTACAGTTCTTGCTTCTTCTGCCTGCCCCCTGATGGATAAGGATAAGAGGCTTGTGCAGGCTTCCTGAGGGAGGGACCAGCCGTGGGGAGAACTGGCTCTTGCTCTCTTGGGTAGGGCCACGCTCAGTAAATCTTTATTTCAATTTTCTGTTGATGGATGCGGCTGTGCTTCCTCCCAGTTAGTTGTTTGTCCTGAGGTGACCCAGTCCTGGAGTCTACAGTGGCTTCAGTAGGGCTAACTAGCAACCTTCAAAAAGGACTTAGGCCGACACACACCTCCCTGGACTGCTGCTGCCAGTGCCCCTATCCCTGAGGGAGGCTTCTTCCAACCCAGGCCACTTCTGAGCTACACCTCTGCAGGAGACCCTCAGACACTCACAGGCAGGTCTGACACAGTCTCTTGTGAGGTCAACGCTTCTTTCTAAAGTGCACAAGATTTTGCTTGTGCCCTCCAAGAGTCTCTATTTCCCCCAGTCCTGTGGAAGTTCTATAATCAAATCCTGCTATCCTGCAAAGTCAGTTTCCCTGGGGATTCCCTTTGCTGGATCCCAGTTAGCAAGTCTGATGTGAGGCCTAGAACCTTCGCAGCAGTGTGAGAACTTCTCTGGTATTATTCTCCAGTTTGTGGGTTGCCTACCTACAGGTATGGGATTTGATTTTGACGTGATTACATCCCTCCTACCATCTTGTTGCAGCTTCACCTTTGTCCTTGGACATGGGGTATCTTTTTTGTGTGTGTGAGTTCCAGTATCCTGTCAGTGGTTGTTCAACAGCTAGTTGCTATTTTGGTGTTCTCACTGGAGAAGATGGGCATGTGTCCTTTTACTCCACCATCTCGTATCTGGTGATAATGACCATATCATTGTGGTCATAAAAAAAATTCTTAGTACTGTTTCAGTCTTCTTAAATTTACTAAGACTTGTTTTGTAGCCAACATGTGAACTATCCTGGAGAATGTTCCACGTGTGATTGAGAAGAGTTTTGTATTCTGCTGCTTTTGAATGGAATGTTCTATAAATATTAAGTTCATTTGGTATAATGTGTCCAATGTTTCCTCATTGATTTTCTGTCTTGATGACCTGTCCATTGACAAAAGTAGGGTTTTGATTCCGCTACTATTATTGTATTGCCACCTATTTCTCACTTCAGGTTTGTTAATTTATGTGCTCCTATGTTGGGTGTATAAACATTTACATATGTTATATGCTCTCGTTGGTTCAAATCCTTTATCATTATATGATGACCTTCTTTATGTCTTATTATAGTATTTGTCTTAAAATCTGTTTTGTCTGAAAAGTATGTCTGCCCCTGCTATTTTATTATTTCTTTTTGCATGGAATATCTTTTTTTCATACCTTCACTTCAGTCTTGTGTTTCAATTTAAAACTGAAGTGAATCTCTTGTACACAATATGTAGTTTCTGTAATATTGTGATTTATAATAAGAAATGTGTATTTGGTCTTTGGGCTTCCCCGGTGGCTCTGTGGTAAAGAATCTGCCTGCTAAGCAGAAGATGCAGGTTCAATCTCTCGATCAGTAAGATTCCCTGGAGAAGGAAGTGGCAACCTACTTCAGTATTCTTGCCTGGGAAATCCCATGGAGAGAGCTGGTGGACTACAGTCCATGGGATTGCAAAGGAGTCAGACACAACTTAGCGGTGTTTGGTCTTTATATCCATCTCTGGCATAGAGTTCCTAAAACCCTTGGAATTTCCTAAGTGATGTGAGTGGAAAAGGTGATTTTTTTAATGTTGATGAGGTGACTTTTGGAAAACATTGAAGGTTGGGGGCTGATTGCTAGTGGAGCCAACTTTGTGATTAGAGGGTTGGAACATTCAGTCCCACTTTCCCCTGACCTCTGGGTTGATGAGAGGGGCTGGAGGTTGAATCTGTCACCAGTATCCAACAATTTAATCAGTTGTGCTAATGTAAAGAAGTTTCTATAAAAACCCAAAAGGAGGTAATTCCTTTGTTCCTTTCTTCTTCTGTTGTTATTTTCCTTTATGATTTGCTAATTTCCTGTAGTGCTTATGGGGCTTCCCTGATAGCTCAGTTGGTAAAGAATCCACCTGCAATGCAGGAGACCTTGATTTGATTCTTGGGTCAGGAAGATCCGCTGGAGAAGGGAAAAGCTACCCACTCCAGTATTCTTGGGCTTCCCTTGTGACTCAGCTGGTAAAGAATCCGTCTGCAATGTGGGAAACCTGGATTCAGTTTCTGAGTTGGGAAGATCCCCTGAAGAAGGGAAAGGCTCCTACTCCAGTATTCTGGCCTGCAGAATTCCATGGAGTGTATAGTCCATGAGGTTGCAAAGAGTCAAACACGACTGAGTGACTTTCACGGGTAGTGGTTGTAACAGTCTATTTTAGGTTGACAACAACTTTCATTTTAAATGTATGCATTCTAAAGCTCTGCATTGTTACTCTCCCCACCTGCAACACACACACTTCTGTGTTTTTGATGCCACAGTTTGCATCTTTTTATTTTGTGTATCCCTTAACAAAGGCTTCCCTGGTGGCTCAGAAGGTAAAGAATTTGCCTGCAATACAGAGACCTGGGTTTGAAATTCCTGGGTTGGGAAGAGCCCCTGGAGAAGGGAATGGCTATCCACTCCAGTATTCTTGCCTGGAGAATCCCGTGGACAGAAGAGCCTGGCAGGCTACCACAAAGAGTTGGACAGGACTTAGTGGACTAAGCACACATGAAAAGCCAGTGTCGTGGTGCTGAATTCCTTCAGTTTTTGCTTGTCTGGAAAATCCTTTATCTCTCCTTCATTTATGAAGGACAGCTTTACTGGATACAGTATTCTTAGTTGACAGTTCTTTAAGCATTTTGAATACATGATGCTCCTCCCTTCTGGCCTTCAAGGTTTCTGCTGAAATGTCTGCTGATATTCTAATGGGGTTTTCCTTGGATGTAACAAGTTGTTTTTCTCTTACCGCTTTTAAAATTCTCCCCTCATCTCTTAATTTTTGTGTTTTAATTATAATGTGTCTTGTGGTTCTCTCGTGTTCCTCCTGTTTGTAACTCTCTGCTTTATGGATCTGGTTTTCCTTCCCCAGGTTAAGGAAGTTTTCATCCATTATTTCTTCAAATAAATATTCTGCCTCTTTCTCCCCTTTGGGGTCCCTGTAAGGTAAATGTTGATCCACTTGATGTTATCTTCACTTTTTCTTTTTTCATTTTTCTGTTCAGATTGGATGAGTTTCACTGCATTTAGAGTTCCATGATCCTTTTTTTACTTCATCTAGTGTGCTGTTGAACCCCTCTAACTTCTTTTTCAGTTCATTTATTGCATTCTTCACCTCTATGGCTTCTTCTTCTTTTTTTTTTTTTTTAATTTTCAAGCTTGTTTAATTTTTAAAAAGGCAAGTTTCAGCTGATGAAGTGGATATTTTGTTTGTTTGTTTTGTTTTTTAATAAATTTATTTATTTTAGTTGGGGGCTAATTACTTTACAATATTGTAGTAGTTGTTGCCATACATTGACATGAACCAGCCATGGGTTCACATGTGCTCCCCCTCCCGAACCCTCCTCCCACCTCCCTCCCCATCCCATCCCTCTGGGTCATCTCAGTGCTCCAGCCCTGAGCACCCGTCCCATGCATAGAACATGGAATGGTGTTCTGCTTCACATATGACAATATACATGTTTCAATGTTATTGTCCCAGAACGTCCCACCCTCACCTTCTTCCTCAGAGTCCACAGGACTGTTCTATGCATCTGTGTCTCTTATTCTGTCTCGCATATAGGGTTACCGTTACCATCTTTCAAATTCCATATATATGCTTTAGTATACTGTATTGGTGCTTTTCTTTCTGGCTTACTTCACTCTGTATAATGGGCTCCAGTTTCATCCATCTCAATAGAACTGATTCAAATGTATTTTTTTTAATGGCTGAGTAATATTCCATTGTGTATATGTACCACAGCTTCCTTATCCATTCGTCTGCTGGTGGACATCTAGGTTGCTTCCATGTCCTGGCTATTGTAAACAGTGCTGCGATGAACATTGGGGTACACGCGTCTCTTTCAATTCTGGTTTCCTCGGTGTGTATGCCCAGCAGTGGGATTGCTGGGTCGTATGGCAGTTCTATTCCCAGTTTTTTAAGGAATCTCCACACTGTTCTCCATAGTGGCTGTACTGGTTTGCATTCCCACCAACAGTGTAAGAGGGTTCCCTTTTCTCCACACCCTCTCCAGCATTTATTGCTTGTAGACTTTTGGATAGCAGTCTATGGCTTCTTTTAAAAATTTGTTTTAAATTGGAGGATAATCGTTTTTCAATGTTGTGTTGGTTTCTGCCATACAACATTGTGAATCAGCCATAAGTAAACTCTTACTTCTGTTTAGTCCTTTTTTATATTTCCTTTCCCTCTGTTGAAGTTCTTGTTGTGTTCATTCATTCTCCCAGATTTGGTATGCATCTTTATGACCATTACTTTGAACTCTCTATCAGGTAAATTACTTATCTGCATTTTGTTAAGATTTTTTCTGATGTTTTGTTTTGTTCTTTCCTTTAGAACATATTCCTCTCTTTCTTCATTTGGCTTGATTCTCTGTTGGTTTCTATGTATTAGATTGAAACAACCACCTTTCTCATTTTGAAGGTCTTGTGTAGGAGATGAACCTTATAGTTCAACCTTGCCCCAGCTCTTAGCTTTTCTCAAAACTTGTGATTGCCCAAACAGCTTGTTTTATTTTTATTAGCTCCTAGTATTTGATGATGTGCCAAGAGCTGTCAGTGTCCCAAGAGGAGATTCTCAGTAAACCCCTAAGTGAAGATTGACTGGAAGCCAGACCCTAAGGTAGCAACTTTTAAACTATGCAAATGTTCTTCTTTGGGGGGAAGTCTGAAAGATGGGTGTTTCTGTCTGTACCTTCTTTACTAAGCTGTGGAATGGCAGCCAGCTAAGTACCGTTTCCTTGTTTGCTACTGTCTTATTGAATCTGTGAACATAAGCTCCACTGACCACCAGAGCCAGGTGATCAAGGGGTGTCCCTTGGGTGGCAGCCCCAAACCAGAGGCATACACAAACTCCTTTCTGGGAAATACCAGTGACCTACAGCAAGGCAGGGAGAGAGTGCAGAGATGGCACCTGTCCTGCCCGTCCCTAGAGAGCCTTGCTCTTGGTTTCTTTCATTGAAAATGTTGGTTTCTGTCTTTTACCTCTCCTGTGTCCTTGGGGGTTAGCCATGATGATTCTGTAGAAACGCTTTAGGTTACTCTCTCTGAATTCACTATAGCCTTGTGAGTCTTGTGAATGCAAGTCCTGTCAACTTTCAAAGCTAGATGTTTTGGGGGACTTATCTCTCAGGTGGAAGTCTTAAAAGTTGGGGCATAAGGTGGGGGCCCTAAACCCCTTGCTCCTCAAGGAGAAGCTGGAAGTTGTCAGTTCCTTCCCAGTTGTGTGTCCCTGAACCAGGGGTGGTGTTGATGGTGACAGTGTCTCAGCCTTTCCTACCTGTTTCCCAGTGAGTTGTTTTCTCATTTGCTCAGTGTATAGGAATCGCTCAGTTTCAAGATTTTGTTCACAGGAAATTGTTTCATATGTAGCTGTAGATTTGATGTGTCCACATAGGAGGTGAGTTCAGGATCTTCCTATATGACTATCTTGAACAAGAACCAAGTGGTCTTTTGTCTTAAACTTTAAAAAAAATTTAATTCCTGTTCTGTTAACACTGTTTGAGAGCTTGAAAGAGATGGAAATAGTCCCAATTCATTCAACAACCTGATCCCCAACCTGACAAGAATAGCATGAAAAAACTAAATCTATCTCAATTGTGAATAAAGATATACAAATATTAAATAAAATACTAACAAATTAAACCCATTACACAGTTAAGGTAATAATATTCCAAGACTGATTATATTCTTTGCAGCCAAAGATGGAGAAGCTCTATACGGTCAGCAAAAACAAGATCGGGAGCAGACTGTGGCTCAGATCATGAATTCCTTATTGTCAAATTCAGACTTAAATTGAAGAAAGTAGGGAAAACCACTAGACCATTCAGGTATGACCTAAATCAAATCCCTTATGATTATACAGTTAAAGTGACAAATAGATTTAAGGGACTAGATCTGATAGAGTGCCTGATGAACTATGGACAGAGGTTCATGACATTGTACAGGAGACAGGAATCAAAACCATCCCCATGGAAAAGAAATGCAAAAAAAGCAAAATGGCTGTCTGAGGAGGCCTTACAAATAGCTGTGAAAAGAAGAGAAGCGAAAAGCAAAGGAGAAAAGGAAAGATATTCCCATCTGAATGCAGAGTTCCAAAGAACAGCAAGGAGAGATAAGAAAGCCTTCCTCAGCGATCAGTGCAAAGAAATAGAGGAAAACAACAGAATGGGAAAGACTAGAGATCTCTTCAAGAAAATTAGAGATATCAAGGGAACATTTCATGCCAAGATGGCCTCAATAAAGGACAGAAATAGTATGGACCTAACAGAAGCAGAACATATTAAGAACAGGTGGCGAGAATACACTGAAGAACTGTACAAAAAAGATCTTCATGACCCAGATAATCACGATGGTGTGATCACTCACCTAGAGCCAGACATCCTGGAATGTGAAGTCAAGTGAGCCTTAGAAAGCATCACTATGAACAAAGCTAGTGGAGGTGATGGAATTCCAGTTGAGCTATTTCAAATCTTGAAAGATGACACTGTGAAAGTGCTGCACTCAATATGCCAGCAAATCTGGAAAACTCAGCAGGGGCCACAGGACTGGAAAAGGTCAGTTTTCATTCCAATCCCAAAGAAAGGCAGTGCCAAAGAATGCTCAAACTACTGCACAATTGCACTCATCTCACACGCTAGTAAAGTAATGCTCAAAATTCTCCAAGCCAGGCTTCAGCAATACGTGAACCGTGAACTTCCAGATGTTCAAGCTGATTTTAGAAAAGGCAGAGGAACCAGAGATCAAATTGCCAACATCCGCTGTATCATCAAAAAAAGCAAGAGAGTTCCAGAAAAAACATCTATTTCTGCTTAATTGACTATGCCAAAGCCTTTGACTGTGTGGATCACAATAAACTGTGGAAAATTCTGAAAGAGATGGGCATACCAGACCATCTGACCTGTCTCTTGAGAAACCTGTATGCAGGTCAGGAAGCAACAGTTAGAACTGGACATGGAACAACAGACTGGTTCCAAATAGGAAAAGGAGTACGTCAAGGCTGTATATTGTCACCCTGCTTATTTAACTTATATACAGAGTACATCATGAGAAACGCTGGGCTGGAAGAAACACAAGCTGGAATCAAGATTGCTTGGAGAAATATCAATAACCTCAGATATGCAGATGACACCACCCTTATGGCAGAAAGCGAAGAAGAACTAAAGAGCCTCTTGATGAAAGTGAAAGAGGAGAGTGAAAAAGTTGGCTTAAAGCTCAACATTTAGAAAACGAAGATCATGGCATCTGGTCCCATCACTTCATGGGAAATAGATGGGGAAACAGTGGAAACAGTGTCAGACTTTATTTTTTTGGGCTCCAGAATCACTGCAGATGGTGATTGCAGCCATGAAATTAAAAGACACTTACTCCTTGGAAGGAAGGTTATGACCAACCTAGATAGCATATTAAAAAGCAGAGACATTACTTTGCCAACAAAGGTCCCTCTAGTCAAGGCTATGGTTTTTCCAGTAGTCATGTATGGATGTGAGAGTTCGACTGAAGAAAGCTGAGCACCAAAGAATTGATGCTTTTGAACTGTGGTGTTGGAGAAGACTCTTGAGAGTCCCTTGGACTACAAGGAGATCCAGCCAGTCCATCTTAAAGGAGATCAATCCTGAGTGTTCATTGGAAGGACTGATGTTGAAGCTGAAACTCCAATACTTTGGCCACCTCATGCAAAGAGTTGACTCATTGGAAAAGACCCTAATGCTGAGTAGGATTGGGGGCAGGAGGAGAAGGGGACAACAGAGGATGAGATGGCTGGATGGCATCATCGACTCAATGTACATGGGTTTGGTTAGACTCTGGGAGTTGGTGATGGACAGGGAGACCTGGCATGCTGCTATTCATGGGGTCGCAAAGAGTCCGACATGACTGAGCGACTGAACTGAACTGAACTGAACTGATTCTAAGACCAAGTTGACGTAAAGGGAGGATCCAAATTGGGAAACGGATTGATGTAATTTTTTGCATAAATAGATTAAAAGCAAAAGCACATAATGACCTCATAATTAGAAAGGCATTTGATACAACCTTGTAAATCAGCTATACTTCAATTTTTTTTTTAAGTTGCATTAGAAAGATATTTCAAGGGGAATTCCCTGGTGGTCCAGTGGTTAGAGCTCTGTACTCTCACTGCGTAGGGCCTGGATTCAATCCCTGGTCAGGAAACTAAGATCCCACAAGCTGTGTGGCATAGTCAAAAAGAAAAAAAAAAAGACATTTGAATATCATTATTTCTAATAAAAACAGCAAGTTATAAATAAATAGAAGGCAATATTCTTAAGTTGTGAGGAACATCCATCAAAAACCAAAAGCAAACATTCTGTTTCATGGTGAAACACTGCTAGCATCCTTATTAAATTCAGGAGCAAGAGAAGTATGGGGCTTTACTGGAGGTCCAGTGGTTAAGGCTGCACACTTCCACTGCAGGGGGCACAGGTTTGATCCCTGGTCAGGGAACTTTAAGATCCCACATGCTACATGGCATGGCCAAAAATAAACAAAAACAACAGGAGAAGGGTACCTGATGTCACAACTGTTATTCAGCATTGTCCTGGAGTCTTTGGTAGCTTGATAAGAAAGGAAAAACTGGATGAATATTAGAAAGGAGGCAAAAGTATAATTAGTGAATGACATAATGATTTACTTGGAAAAACCTAAGAGAATAAACTGAATAACTTTAGAAACAAGAAGAGTTGAATAAAGTAATTTGAATGCAAGATAAATATACCCTATAGCTTTTTGTATATAAGCAGTAACGAATTCAAAATATAACTGAAAAGATTTTATGATAGGTATAAAATCTTTAAAAGCTAGGAACACATCTAGCAAGAAGCCTATACGAAGATAATTTTTTATGAAGGACATAGACTCCATAAAGAGATAAACATACTATGTTCCTGATTGGAATGATTCTGTATGGTAACAGTTATCTTGAAATTTATCTTACTATAATGTTATTATTTGGTAGTTACTTTTGTTTGAGAATTGTAATGTCTCCTCAGTTTACTTGAAGAGATGGTGAACTACTGAACCTAAAATTCTTTCACTGTCTTATTAATATAAAGCTAAGTGGAGAACTGGGACATACATACCTGACTGCTACTGCTACTGCTAAGTCACCTCAGTCGTGTCCGACTCTGTGCGACCCCATAGATGGCAGCCCAGCAGGCTCCGCCATCCCTGGGATTCTCCAGGCAAGAACACTGGAGTGGGTTGCCATTTCCTTCTCCAATGCATGAAAGTGAAAAGTGAAAGTGAAGTCGCTCAGTCGTGTCCGACTCTTAGCGACCCCATGGACTGCAGCCTACCAGGCTCCTCCATCCATGGGATTTTCCAGGCAAGAGTGGGGTGCCATTGCCTTCTCCACATACCTGACTGCCTCACCTATATAATAGCAATTTGAAAACTAATCAGTTGAAAAGCTGGATATTTGATCATCACCGTCCTCTAAACTTTTTAGACTTTTAAGGCTTATGTTCTTTACTGAAAAAGTAAAACGTGATTTTTATTAAAAATTCAAGCAGACACCCACCAGTGGCCTGACACCAACTTTGGGAACCCCAAGACCCTGCATCCACTCATAAGTGAGCCAGTGGTAGCTTTGGGCCTGAACCCCACTCACCAGCTGCCGGATACTTTGGACTTCTTAGCCAGCCACCCCAGAAATCAGTTCCACCCACCAGAAGACCAGTGTTAGATCTGGGAACCCCAGCCCTGTGGTCACTCATCCCAGAACCAAGCTCTTCCCACCAGTGAGCCAGCACTAGGCCTGGGACTCCAGAGTTTTGCAGCCAGCTGTCTTATGGCCCTGGCCACCAACTGGATGAAGGGGTAGCCACACCTACCAGACCACCACAGTAGTCAACCCTCCATAACAGAAGAACCCATACCCCCCCATGTAGGGAGCACCCCTAGGGATTATAACTCTGGTGACCAGAAGGAGTATGCTGTTGGAACCCATAGGGTGTCTCCTACATAAGACAGTTTCTCCAAGGTCAAGAAACGTAACCAGCATACCAGATAAATAGAAATAAAGACAATAAATCAGGCAAAAATGTGACGAAGGAACATATTCCAAAGAAGAAACAAGATAAAACCCCAGAAGGACTAAATGAAGTGGAGATAGCCAGTTTGCCCAATAAAGTGTCTGAAATAATGATAAAGATGATTAAGGAAGAAGAATGGGAGAAGAATGGATGAGTACAGTGAGAAGTTTAGCAAATTAGAAGATGTAAAAAAGACCCAAACAGAGCTGAAAAAGACAACAACCGATTTAAAAAATATACTACAAAAAAATCAACAGAAGAATAGGTTAGTGAGCTGGAAGACAATATAGTGGCAATTATTGAAGCTGAACAGGGGGGAAAAAAAGTAGTTTGAGAGACCTCTGGGACAACATTAAGCACACTAATATTCACATTATGGCAGCGGTCCCCAAACTTTTTGGCACCAGGGACCAGTTTCATAGAAGACAATTTTTCCATGAATGGTGGGCAGTTGGTGGTTTTGGGATAATTCAGGCACGTTACATTTATTGTGCACTTTATTTCTATTATTACATCAGCTTCACCTCAGATCATCAGGCATAAGATCCCAAAGGTTGGGCACCCCTCAATCATGGTGTCCTGGAAGGATAAAAAGAGAAAGGGGCAAAGAACATATTTGAAGACATAATAGCTGAAATCCCTCCTAACCTGGGAAAGGAAACAGATATCCAAGTGCAGGAAGCAGAGAGACTTCTAAACAGGATCACCCAAAGGAAATCAGTCCTGGGTGTTCATTGGAAGGACTGATGTTGAAGCTGAGACTCCAATACTTTGGCCACCTGATGTGAAGAGCTAACTCATTTGAAAAGACCCTGATACTGGGAAAGATTGAGGGCAGGAGGAGAAGGGGACGACAGAGGATGAGATGGTTGGATGGCATCACTGACTCAATGGACATGAGTTTGGGTAAACTCCAGGACTTGGTGATGGACAGGGAGGCCTGGCGTGCTACAGTCCCTGGGGTCCCAAAGAGTTGGACGTAACTGAGTAACTGAACTGAACTGAACTGAAAGAGGGTCACACCAAGAAACATTGTAATTAAGATAACAAAAAATAAGATAAAGAGAGAATATTAAAAGCTCCAAGGGAAAAGCAACAAGTTCCGTGCAAGCAAATTCCAGTATGTCTATCAGCTAACTTTTCAGCACAAACTCTGCAGACCAGAGGGAAGTGGGACAATGTATTTAAAGTCGTGAAAAGGAAAAACCTACTTGGCAAGGCTGTTGCTCAGATTTGATGGAAAGAATGAAAATTTTAGAAACAAGCAAAAGCTGAGTTCAGCACTACCAAATCAGCTTTATAAGATGTTTTTTAATTTTTTTTTTTATGTTGGAGTATAGTTGATTTACAATATGTGTTAGTTTCAGATGTACAGCAAAGTGATTCAGTTATACATATATCCCTTCTTTTTCAGATTCTTTTCCTATCCAGGTTATTACAAAATACTGAGTTCCCTATGCTACACAGTAGATGGTTGTAGAGCGTCTAATTTATATACAGTAGTGTGTATATGTTAATTCCAGTCTCCCAATTTATCCCTCCTCCCCGCCTTTCCCCTTTGGTAACCATAAGTTTTTTTGGTTTTGTTTTTTAATTTTCCTGGCTCTGCCAAGAACACAGACTAGGGTTTGTGTTCTTGTGGTCAGCAGTTTTCATCTGCTTTCTGTAAAAACAACTTGGGAATGTGTGTCAGGCCTTTATCTGTATCTTTCAAGGAACTGGGAGTTTGGTGATTCTGTTATGTGGCGGGATTATAGTCTAAATTGTTACCAGTTCCTTAGCCCAACAGCTGTTCTTTGTTTCTTCTCATTTCCCAATCATTAACTGTTGAGTAAGCATTTTACTTCAAAAGACAAGGGCACGGGCTTGTACACGGTTTCAGAATGATCATCTCTAGGTCCATCCAAAGAAATGTTAGTGCAAATGGCATTATTTCATTCTTTTTTATAGCTAAGTAATATTCCATTGTATATATGTACCACATCTTTTTCTATTCCTTTGTGAATGGGCATTTTGGTTACTTCCATGTCTTGGCTATTGTAAATAGTGCTGCAGTGAATAGTGGGATACATACACCTTTTTGAATTACTTTCTCCAGATAATATACCCAGGAGTGGGCTTGCTAGATTATGTGGTAGCACTGTTTTTAGTTTTTTAAGGAACCTCCATTCTGTTCTCCACAGTGGTTGTACCAATTTACATTCCCACCAACAGTGTTTAGGACGAGGCCCTTTTCTCCAAACCCTCAGCAGCATTTTTGTTTGTAGATTTTTTGATGATGGCCGTTCTGACAAGTATGAGGTGATACTTCCACGTAGTTTTGATTTGTATTTCTCTAATAATTAGTGATGTTGAATATCTTTTCACGTGCTTTTCGACCATCGGTATGTCTTTGGAGAAATGTCTATTTAGATCCTCCGCCCATTTTTTTGGTTAGATTTTTTTCTTTTTTTTTTAATACTGAGCTGCATGAGCTGTTTGTATATTTTGGAGACTAACCCCTTGTCAGTTGCTTTGTTTTCAAGTATTTTCTCCTATTCTGTGGGTTATCTTCTTGTTTTCTTGATGGTTTTATTTTTGTTTTTACTTTCATTACTCTAGGAGGTGATTCAGAAACAGTATTGCTGCAATAGGTATCAGAGAATTCTGCCTAGATTTTCCTCTTAGGAGTTTTATAGTATCTGGACTTATATTTAAATTTTGAGTTTATTTTTGTGCATGGTGTTAGGGAGCGTTCTAATTTCATCCTTTAACATGTTGCTGTCCAGTTTGCCCAACACCCCATGTTAAAGAGACTGTGTTTTCTCTATTGCATATTGTTGCCTGCTTTTTGTAGTTGACCACTGGTGCATGGGGCTTCCCTAGTGGCTCAGACGGTAAAGAATCCGCCTGCAATGTGGGAGACCTGGGTTCGATCCCTGGGTTGGGAAGATCCCCTGGAGGAGGGCAGTCTTGCCTGGAGAATCCCCATGGACTGAGGAGTCTACTGGGCTACAGTCCATGGAGTTGCAAAGTCAGACATGACTGAGCAACTAAGCAAAGCACAGCACATCGGTGCATGGGTTTATCTCTGGAGTTTTATCCTGTTCCATTGATCTATATTTCTGCATTTTTGCCAGTAACATTGTTTTGATGACTCTAGCATTGTAGTATAGTCTGAAGTCAAGAAACTTGATGCCTCCAGCTTCATTTTTCTTTCTCAAGATTGGTTTGACTATTTGGGGTCTTCTGTGTTTCCATACAAATTGTAAAAAAAAAAAAATTTGTTCTAATTCTGTGAAAAATGCCATTGGTAGTTTGATAGGTATTGAATTTAATTGGTAGATTGCTTTGCTTAGTATAGTCATTTTAATGATACTGATTTATCCAATCCAAGAACGTGGTTTATCTTTCCATCTGTTTGAGTCATCTTCAGTATCTTTCATCAGTCTTATACTTTTCAAAGTACAGGTCTTTTATCTCCTTAGATAGGTTTGTTTCTTGGTATTTTATTCTTTGTGATGTGAAGGCAAGTGGGATTTTTTCCTTAATTTGTTGTTCTGATCTTTCTTTGCTAGTGTATAGAAACGTGACAGCTTTCTGTTTTTTTAATTTTGTATCCTGCAACTTAACCAAATTCATTTATGAGCTTTAGTAGTCCATGGGGTTGCAAAGAGTGAGACATAAGTGAGCCCATCCTAAATATATATAGAGAGAGGGGGAGGGGGAGTTTCCCTCTCTGCCTCCTTTCTAGAGATTTTTTTTTTTTAAATAATCACAAACAGGTATTGAATTTTGTCAAAAGCTTTTTCTGCATCTATTGAGATGGTCATAATGTTTTTTATTAGTTTGTTGAAGTGGTGTATCACATTGATTGATTTGTATATGTTGAGGAATCCTTGCATCCCTAGGATAAATCCCACTTGGTAGAATTTGCTTATGAAGCCATCTGGTCCTGGACTTTTGTTTCTTGGGAGCATTTTAATCACAGTTGCAATTTCAGTACTTGTGATTCGTCTATTCATATTTTCTGTTTCTGTCTCAGGACATGGTACCTTTCCAAGAGGTTGTCCATTTTATTGGCATATAGACTGCTACTTGTAGTAGTCTCTTATGATCCTTTGTATTTCTGTGATGTCAGTTGTAACTTCTTTTTCATTTATTATTTTATTGATTTGAGACCATCTCCCATTTAATTGGGCAGCAGGCACATGAAAAGATACTCAAAATTGCTAATTGTTAGAGAGATGCCATTTAAAACCACAAGGATATATCATCTCACATCTGTCAAAATGGCTGTCATCAAAAAGGCCACAATTAACAAATGCTGGTGAGGATGTGAGAAAAGGGAATTATTATACACGGTTAGTGAGAGTGTAAATTGGTGCAGCCACTGTCAAAAACAGTATGGAACTTCCTCATAAAACTAAAAATGAGACTACCATATGATCCAGCAATTCCACTCTTGGATATGTATCAAGAGACATAAAAATGCTTTAAGGTTGGCACTGTTGTTACTCAGTCACTAAGTCACGTCTGACACTTTGCAGCCGCCTGGACTGTGGCACTCTGTGCTTCCCTGTTGTTCACCACCTCACAGAGTTTGCTCAGATTCATGTCCATTGAGTCGGTGTTGCTGTTTAACCATCTCATCCTCTGCCACCCTCTTCTCCTTTTGCTTTCAATCTTTCCCAGCATCAGGGTCTTTTCTAATGTGTTGACTCTTTGCATCAGATGGCCAAAGTATTGGAGCTTCAGCATCAATCCTTCCAATGAATATTCAGGGTTGATTTCCTTTAGGATTAACTGGTTTAATCTTCTTGCAGTCCGAGAGACTCTCAAGAGTCTTCTGCAGCACCACAATTTAAAAGCATCATTTCTTTGGCACTCAGCCTTCTTTATGGTCCAACACTCATATCTGTATATGACTACTGGAAAAACCATAGCTTTGACTAGACGGACCTTTGTAGGCAAAGTGATGTCTTTGTTTTTTAATATGCTATCTAAGTTTGTTATAACTTTCCTTCCAAGAAGCAAGCATCTTTTAATTTCATGGCTGCAGTCACCATCTGCAGTGATTTTGGAGCCCAAGAAAATAAAATCTGTCACTGCTTCTACTTTTTCCTTTTCAATTTGCCATGAAGATGGGACTGGATGCCATGATCTTAGTTTTTTGAATGTTGAGTTTTAAGCCAGCTTTTTCACTCTCCTCTTTCACCCTCATCAAGAGACTCTTTAGTTCCTCTTTGCTTTCTGCCATTAGTGTGGTATCATCTGTGTATCTGAGGTTGTTGATATTTCTTCAGACAATCTTAATTCCAGTTTGTGATTCATCCAGCCTGGCATTTCACATGATGTACTCTGCATAGAAGTTAAATAAACAGGGTGACAGTATACAGCCTTTTTGTACTCCTTTCTCAATTTGGAACTAGCCCATTGTTCCATATAAGGTTCTAACTGTTGCTTCTTGACCTGAATACAGGTTTCTCAGGAGACAGTTTGGTCTGGTATTCCCATCCCTTTAAGAATTTTTCACAGTTGTGATCCTACACAGCCAAAGGCTTTATCGTAGTCAATGAAGCAAAAGTTAGATTTTTTTTTTTTTTTTTGGAATTCTTATGTTTTCTCTGTGATCCAGTGAATGTTTGCAATTTGATCTCTCATTCTTCTGCCTTTTCTAAACCCAGCTTTAGAAATGGGTACATCTGGAAGTTCTCAGTTTATGTACTGCTGAAGCCTGGCTTGAAGGATTTTGAGCATAAGCTTACTAGCATGCAAAATAAGCATAATTGTCTGGTAGTTTGAACATTCTTTGACACTGCCCTTCTTTGGAATTGGAATGAAAACTGACCTTTTCCAGTCCTGTGGCCACTGCTGAGTTTTCCAAATTTGCTGGCATATTGAGGGCAGCATTTTAACAGCCTCACCTTTTAGGATTTGAAATAGCTCCGCTGGAATTTCATCACCTCCGCTAGCTTGGTTTGTAATAATGCTTCCTAAGTCCCACTTCACTTCACACTCCAGGATGTCTGGCTCTAGGCGAGTGACCACACCATCGTGGTTATCCAGATCATTAAGAGCTTTTTTGTACAGTTCTTCTGTGTATTCTTGCCATCTCTTCTTAATCTCTTCTGCTTCTGTTAGGTCTTTACTGTTTCTGTTCTTTATCGTGCCCATCCTTGTATACAATGTTGCCTTGATAACTCCAATTTTCTTTGTAAGAGATCTCTAGTCTTTCCCATTCTATTGTCTTCCTGTTCTTTCCACTGTTAACTCCCTTGGAATAGATGAAGAAACTGAGGCTTGGAGAGGTTATGTCTCAGCTGGTAAATAGCTTAGCTGGAATTTGAACTAGACTTAACCTTGGCTTACTTTTAACTACCACATTACACCTCCTTCGTTCAAGAGAAAATTCTATGCTTTAACCCTTTTCTCTATAAAATTTCATTTGGTTATTCATTAATAATTTGTATATCTATAAAACCTTTTAATGGTTTGTGGGAAAATGTATGAGGAAGTTATAGACTTTGAAATAGTTTGGAGGTCTGAATGAGTTAAATGTATCCTTTTTATGCCATGTGTATATGTATAAAATTACACAACTTCAGGGCTGCATAGGGACTTTTGGAATCATTGTAGTGTTTGACCAGCCTTATTTTACATATGAGAAAACTGAGACCCAAAAGAGGTTAGGTGATTGCCTGCAGCTTTGTGTTTTCATTTCTCTTGTCTCTGCTACTAACTCCTGTGTGATGTTAGGCAAATCCTTAAATGATCCTGATCTCAGTTTTCTTGTGTGTAAAAACACTTTTGGATGAACCCCCAAAAGTCTTTCCACATGACAGTCTGTGTTTTTATCATTCTTTCACTTACCTTTTCAAATATTGTTTGGGTGAAATACTTGTATAAGATGTAAATGAGGTGGGTAGTGGGTTCAGGAGTAAAAGCAGGGTCCAGAGGTTCTGATTGTAAGATATGGGAGTGAGAATCTGCTCCCTCTTTGACTTTTAGATTTTCCTAATAGTTTATTTCTTATTTGGCTTCTTCAGGGCATCAGATCACCTATTGGTTCTCATAATCTAAGCTTGTTCGTTTACCTCATATTTGTCTGTGATTCCTCTTTAAGCAATATATTTCTATTTTAGTATAATAATATGTGTTTATTGTAAAAAAAAAGAAAAAAAAAAAAAAACAAGAAAGAACTCATGAGCACAGGGTAGAAAGTAAGTCATTTGTAATCCCAGTACCCAAAGATGATAAATTTAATAGTTTGAGACTCATTTTATTTTTTAGGATTTGATGAATTATTGTGGGTGGTGAGAGAGAAGTATAAAGCAAAGATGCCCTTGGTTTGGGAAACCGGGTAGATAGCGGTCTCATTCAGTGAGGTAGAGATAGAGATGGAGTGAGCCTAGTAGATTTGTGTGGGAAGGCGATGTATTCAGGATAGAGTACAGTTAGTTTGAGGTGTCTTTAAGGAACCTAAATTGAAATGCCAGTTAGTAAGTTGATTTATATAAATTAAGCTCCAGAAATAGAGTTTTAACTTGGGAAATCGGATTGAGGAGTCATCAGCATATAGATGAGCACAGCTATGATATCATACAGCAGCACCTATTGTAAATTGCAACACCCTGCCCCCCCACCCTGGCACAACTCCACGGAGGGCAGTGTATTGTGGACACTTTTGCTGTCTGACCTGTATTCATAGCTTAATTTGGAAAGAATCATGTTCCATGTTTATAACACAATGACTGCATTATACAAATGGTTTCTTTTTTCCTATGGAGATTTCTGTAAAGAGGATTTTTTTAAAAACGTCCAAGCTTTAAACTTCAAAACTTCCTGAGCAGATCCAGCATTTGACTGCTCGCCCTTTTCCTTAGAATGACCGCCTCTGTCGTCACCCCCAGTTGGACTGTTCTTCTAGCACCACAGTCGTCATGCCTTGCTCACAGAAACAACAAAAGGAAATTCCCATGGACAGAGGAGCCTGGTAGGCTGCAGTCCATGGGGTCACTAAGAGGCAGACACGACTGAGCGACTTCACTTTCACTTTTCCCTTTCATGCACTGGAGAAGGAAATGGCAACCCACTCCAGTGTTCTTGCCTGGAGAATCCCAGGGACGGCGGAGCCTGGTGGGCTGCCGTCTATGGGGTCGCACAGAGTCGGACACGACTGAAGCGACTTAGCAGTAGCAGCAGCAGCAGCATGACTGGGTCCCTCGCATAGCTTTTCCTCTGGCCTGTGATCGGAGCAATTCTCCCAAATGCAAATTCTGTTCCTTAATGAAGCTGTGCCTGTGAGAAGTGTTCCACTGGATGGGTGTACCTGATTTTTAGAAAGAAGAAACAGAAAATGCTGTTGGCATGCAGTGCCTTACTAAAAGAAAAGAGAAGTACCAAGACCATCGGCTAATTTCTTAAAACCCATAAGGCTCAGTATTCCATCTGTAAATTGAGGATCATAATAGTATCTTCTTCTTCCAAGGAATCACTTGACAATTAAATGAGTTAAGGTATATAAAGTGCTCAAAACTGTGCCTGGCATCAGAATATGATTCAGGATTGTCCCTTTAAGTCTTATATTGATTTTAAATGAACTTTAAATAACTTTATTCTTATGTAGAAGACTTAACCAGTGGATCGTATGATGACACCCTAAATGCTGAACAAGTTCAGAAACTCCTTTACCTGCTTGAATCAACTGAGGATCCTGTCATCATCGAACGAGCTTTGGTCACTCTGGGTAACAATGCAGCCTTTTCAGCCAACCAAGTGAGTACCCTAGTCTCCGTGAACATGCTCCTCCCATTCTCACACGCCAGCAGTAATTGTGACTCTGATAAGTTACTTAACCTCCCAGAGCCTCAGTTTTTTCATCTATATATAGTATGGTTATGGATATATACAAAATAATGTTTGTTTACTTCTAAAAAACATAGCCTAATAGTAATACCATTAGTAATCAGATTGTCTATATCTATGAAGTTGGTCACCAGCATCATGTTTGTAATAAGTGTATCTAATCAACACTTAGTATTATTGTATGGCCTTTTTAATTATTCACAACTCAGCAGTGCTGCAGTAGAGCAACAGATGCATCTGACATTTAAGTATGTGCTTTACATTGTGCAAAGGGCCGACAAGGATGGCTCTGAAGCAGGTGCTCCCTGGACCACGCTCTGACAACCACGGACCAGTGTAAATGTAAATGGCTTCTGCTTCCCCCCAACCTCCCATGGAGAAAGAGTAAAACAGTTTTTGTCATTATTTTCAGCTAATGCCCTTTGTTAACCTAGTCATGAATGCAAAATTTTGAATTTATACTTCATTTCAGTCCATCTTTATCCATCGTGTCAAGGTTAGCTCTGGAGATTTATAGGGAGATATAAGGAATATATGTGTATTATGTACATTTCCGTTATAAGTGACAGACCCCAACTTAGGTTATTTTAAAATGAAAAGGGAAAATACTGAGCTCAGTTAACTTGGACGTCCAAGGATAGCTTTGGTTTGAGACACAAGTGTGAATAGAGATCAAGGTTACAGAAAGCATTATCAGACCTCTCTCTCACTGTCTTTTGACTGCTTGCCCCTACTTCGTTTTGTGTAATGATTTTGTCTCTCTGGCCACAAATAGGTTTTCTTCACAGGGATGGAAAGAAAGCCACTGGCCTCTCAAGCTTTCATCTTTGACCCTCATGATCTAAAATGTGGAGTCACTCTACTAGTATCGAGCGCCAACCCTTTGGCTCGATTGTCGGGCTGGCCGGGGCCATGGTTAGCAGGTCCTGACTCACATGCAGATGGAAACGGCAGGGAGGCTGTGCACACAGCTGACCAGCAGTCTCACCAGGAACTGTGTGGGATAGAGGAGGTGCTGTGTCTGTCCCACTAGAAAGAGGGGTGCCAGGCAGACAAAAATAACAGATGGTGACTAGCTTATTAGCATGCCTATATTGAGGTATTTCTGATGCCATTGTTTTATATTCCTTTGAAACAAACTGTAGTCAGAGTGGGTGAGAAGCCACTGGTGAACAAGTAACTTCTTGGGTAATAGGAGTTGGTGACCCTTGTCATCAGTTATGGTGCCTTCATGTGCTTTTATAGAACAGTTTTTTTGTTTGTTTGTTTAAGACTGTCTCCTAGTAACCACAAGTCCTTAGGAAGAACCTTAAATTGCAGAGGGAAAGCTTCTTTATCTCTTTTCTTGATGGAACAGCATGTTTTGACCTGATAGGAGTCATTTTCAGCTTATGTTTCTTATAGGAAATGAAGTATTATGCCTCTTTCAATGTTGAGATGAAGACACATAATATTTAGTGTTGCAATCGGTTGTGAGAAATCCCCAGATTATTTTTTCTATGAAAATTTGGGCATCGTTTCTAAACTGTGTGGAACTTTTCATTCTTCAGGATGTTAATAAGTGTTCCTCCCCTCCCACAATTGAAAAATGATCTTCTTTTTGGATAAAGTTTATAGAAGTACAATATTCAATACTCCCCTCTTGGAGATTCCAATCACATGACCATAGGATTGCATTACAGTAAAGAGACATGTTTACTCTTGTTATAACCAGTGTTTCTCAAACTTACTTATCTGTGAAATCTACTTTTTCAAATGAGACTTTTGGTTGCACTTGGTCTTTGTTGATGCATGCGGGTTTTCTCTATTTGCTATGAACACGGGCTTTTCATTGCAGTGGCTTCTCTTGTCGTGGAGCACAGGCTCTAGGCGCACAGACATCAGTAGTTGCAGCATGCAGGCTTAGCAGTTGTGGCACGCGGGTGTAGTTGCTCCATGGCATGTGGAATCTTCCCGGACCAGGGATTGAACCTGTGTCCTCTGCATTGGCAGGTGGACTCTTAACCACTGTACCGCCAGCAAAGTCCCAAATCTCCTTTTTAAAAAATGGAACATCTGTTTACATCTTGAGGGATTAGTGTTCCAAAGTATCCATTTCCACAAAACACTAGTTTTGTTCTAAATCTTAATGCATTTCCAAATTGCCCGGTAAGAGAGAGATAACTTATTTCAAAGTAAAATTATTTTGTTTGTAAACTACTTTGAGATCACGGTAGTAGCTCTACAAATCTTCATTGTATATCTCCATGCTATAGTTTAAATATTACATATATTAATAATTTATTTTCAGTTAGTTTCTTTAGCTATAAAATTATGGGTAGTAATATTTTTTTAAAAATAGGAATTAGAGGTTGTATATGGGAACATTATTTCCGAAGAGTCATTAATTTTTATTTGTATTTGTAGATGCAAAGAATGTAATAAAGGGGAGGTTGCATATTGAAGTCATGGTTCTGTTTTTTCCCTCCTAGATCGTTATTCGTGAATTGGGTGGTATTCCGATCGTTGGAAGCAAAATCAACAATCCCAATCAGAGTATTAAAGAGAAAGCTTTAAATGCACTGAATAACCTGAGTGTGAATGCTGAAAATCAGATCAAGATAAAGGTAAGTTACCTGAAATTACAAAAGGTAAGGTTTTCTAATAAATGAGAGAAGAAAAAAAGGTAAGTAATGAAATTTTAGTAGATCATACTTTATAGCTGTTAGCCAAGAATTTATTATTGAATTTATTATTATAAAGCCAGATTTATCTCTGGCTTTATTGAAATATAATCAACATAAATATTATATAAGTTTAAGGTATAAAACATGATTTGATACATGTATATATTATAAAATGATTACCACTACTGCAGAGCATTGGCCTTTCCAGGTGGTGCTAGTGGTAGACAACCTGCCTGCCAATGCAGGTAGACGTAACAAATGCAGGTTCGATCCTTAGGTTGGAAAGATCCCCTGGAGGGTGGCACGGCCACCCACTTCACTATTCTTTCCTGGAGAAGCCCATTGACAGAGGAACCTGGTGGTCTATGGTCCATAGAGTCACAAAGAGTTGGACATGACTGAAGCGACTGAGCATGCATGCACTATATAGCAGTAGCTGTCACCTCCATCACCTCGTAATTACCTGGGTGTGTGTGTGTCATGAGAACGTTTGAGATCTACTCTCTTAGCATGCAAGTATACAATATAGTATTGTGAAGTATAATTATCTTGCTATACATTAGAGCCCAGAATGTATTCATTTTATAACTTTTAAGTTTGTATACTTTGATCAGAATCTCCCCTTTTCCTTCACCTGAACATGCTACTCTCTGTTTCTATGAGTTTGACTTTTTCATATTCCACATATAAGATCATGCAGTATTTGTTTTTTCTGACTTATTTCACTTAGCATAATGCCCTCAGTCCATCCATTTCTCACAAATAGCAGAATTTCCTTCCTTTTTTATAGTGAATAATATTCCATTGTGTATACAGATTACATTTCCTTTATCCATTTGTCCTTAAATTGACATTTAGGTTATTTCTGTGTCTTGGCTATTGTGACTCATGCTGCAGTAAACATGGGGGTACAGATACTGCTTTGAGATAGTGCTTTTGTTTCCTTTGGATCTATACCCAAAAGTGGGATGCTGGACCATGTAACAGTTATATTTTTAATTTTTTGAAGAATATCCATACTGGTTTCCATAGTGGCTGCACTAACCACCAACAGTTCACAAGGGTTCCTTTTTCTCTTCTTGCCAATACTTGTTACTTCTTGACTTTTTGATAATAACCATTCTGATAAGTGTGAGGTGACATTTCACTGTGGTTTTGATTTGCATTTCTCTGATGATTAGTGATGTTGACTATCTTTTCATAAACCTGTTGACCATTTGTATGTCTTTGGGAAGATGTCTATTCAGGTTTCCTGCTCATTTTTTATGCAGAATAAGAGGAGGAAGGCATCTGAACCAGCCAATAAGAAGTGCAGTGAGTGGACTTTTTAATTTGACATTCAGTTTAATCGAAGTGTGAAAAAGGAACCAGGCCAAAGTCAGATAATATCAGCAGAAAGACACAATAAGTTAGGAAATAACGTTAATTCAACTTTTGTTGAGCTCGTGCTCTGTGTTGCAGAGTTTAGAAATGAACATGATTAACTCTTGTTGTAAGAAAGCTAGAAAGAGGGATAAGGCAAGTCCAGAAAGAATTGTAATTCAAGGCAGAACGTGATGAAATACTTTAAGGAAAAATGCAAGTAAAATGTTGAATACACAGAAAGGAGAGTTTTCATTCAGAAGTTTCTGTAAAAGGTAGAGCCCGAGCTGGCTCATAAAACTGTCCAAGGTTTCTACAGCCAGAATTGAGGAATGAGGGAATCCCAAGAGAAAGGAACAAGGTGAGGTAAGCAAACTCCAGGAATAACTGAGGTGGCCTGTTGGGTAATCTTGTTGCTAGAACTGAAGGGAAGAAAAGATTCAGAGGCAATAAGGATGTAAATGCTTAGCACATTTTAGGAAATGCTTGGAAAGAAAGGAGCATCCTGTGAAAATATATGATTTATAATAAGCTAAGGAAATGCCATTTTTTAAAGGATGGATGCATAATGAAATTGTGACCCAGGACAGATTGATTTGTAAACATCATTTGGATTTTGAAACCAGATTAAAAATTTAATCTCTTTGTTTTACTTATGCAATTTGCTTTACTGCCATCATTTTCGTTTCTGCGGTAACACGAATACATATGGAAATTTTTTAAAGTTAGTACTGGCTTATGGGACAGTTGGTAATTCCTTAGCATTTTACATTAGGGAATTTTTCTTACCAATTAGAACTTTTGATGAAGTTCAGACTTAGGTGAATACCGATTACTTGTGAGACGTAATTTTTTCAAGCTGGAAGGCTCGTGGCCAGACATAGAAAATAGAGTTTCAGAAACTTTTCTGTCCCCCTAGGTTTAGTCTAGGTCTATCGTGTGTGACATGGGCATACTACTAGCATTGCATTACTTTTGGCCACTGGTGGTTTACAGTATTATGAAGGAGTAATTCATCTACATAAGTCATAAATAACAAGCTTGGACCGAATAGAGTTTGCCTGTGCTTACTCATATTAGAAAGAGCTCTGAAAAAAAGCTCTATTCAGTGTCCCCACCCAGTTCTTTACTTCTAACATGTTGTGCCCCTAGATCTTTCCGTTCAGGTACAGACTGTGGTACAAAATGTCCCCACAGATCTTCCTCCTTATCCTGACATGCCCAGACACAGAAAGGTAGACAGAATTGGGAGGCCCCCAACAAGTGAGAGGCCCCCCACTGATTTTGAGAGCATGGTCTCTGGGTCTGGACATTTGCTCCACTGTCTTGTTATATTGGGCAGAGAATCCAAGCTTCTTGAAGGGTTTACAGTCCTTGTCTATAAAATGACCATAATACCACAGTCTCATTAGTTGTCTTAGGGCTGAAGTGAGTTTATCTGTAAAATGCTCAGTGCCTGCTATTAACTAGGGAAATTAATTAAAAAAAAAAAGTTACCCACGTTTGAGATCTTGATAGAAATGCCATTTTTCTTAGAGTCAGTCTCATCCTAAACAATCACCTGATTCCAGTGTGCAAGAGTTATGGTTTAATAGGAAAGTTTTGGAGATTCTAAGAACCCCTTTTTCCCATCTTCAGGTGTACATCAGTCAAGTCTGTGAGGATGTCATCTCTGGCCCCCTGAACTCTGCTGTGCAACTGGCTGGACTGAGGTTGTTAACAAACATGACAGTGACCAATGACCACCAGGACATGCTTAGCAGTTACATTACAGACCTGTTCCACGTGTTGGTCACAGGAAATGGAAGCACCAAGGTATGAAGGAAATGGTGATTATTTGCAGTACAAACAGCTATTGCATCCATGTTATTAAGATTTAAATTCATTTGATAAGTCACCTGTCTTTTTTTTTTGTTTGTTTGTTTGGGTTTTTCTTTCTTTTTTTTTTTTTTTTTAATAAATTTATTTATTTTAGTTGGGGGCTAATTACTTTACAATATTGTAGTGGTTTTTGCCATACATTGACATGAATCAGCCATGGGTTTACATGTGTTCCCCGTCCTGAACCCCCCTCCCACCTCCCTTCCCATCCCATCCCTCTGGGTCATCCCAATGCCCCAGCCCTGAGCATTTGTCTCATGCATCGAACATGGAATGGTGTTCTGTTTCACATATGATAATATACATGTTTCAGTGTTATTCTCTCAGAACGTCCCACCCTCACCTTCTCCCTCAGAGTCCATAAGACTGTTCTATGCATCTGTGTCTCTTATTCTGTCTTGCATATAGGGTTATCATTACCATCTTTCAAATTCCATATATATGCATTAGTATACTGTATTGGTGTTTTTCTTTCCAGCTTACTTCACTCTGTATAATGGGCTCCAGTTTCATCCATCTCAATAGAACTGATTCGAATGTATTCTTTTTAATGGCTGAGTAATATTCCATTGTGTATATGTACCACAGCTTTCTTATCCATTCACCTGCTGATGGACGTCTAGGTTGCTTCCATGTCCTGGCTATTGTAAACAGTGCTGCAATGAACATTGGGGTACACGTGTCTCTTTCAATTCTGGTTTCCTTGGTGTGTATGCCCAGCAGTGGGATTGCTGGGTCGTATGGCAGTTCTATTCCCAGTTTTTTAAGGAATCTCCACACTGTTCTCCATAGTGGCTGTACTAGTTTGCATTCCCACCAACAGTATAAGAGGGTTCCCTTTTCTCCACACCCTCTCCAGCATTTATTGCTTGTAGCAAGTCACCTGTCTTAAGTTGATGTTCCTCAAAAAGAGAGAAAGTTTAAAATTTATTATTAAAAACCATTCATGGGCCCAAGAAAGTATATTATTTTTATATCCTAACACTGAATTTCAAAATTAACTTATGAAAATGGTCTGTTGTTTCTCTTATCAAAAGAATGATATTCATTTGGTTTTATGAAAATCAGTTTCCTCTTGACAAAAGGAGGTAGTGTTGACTGCACCAGATACAGGACTATTGTGATAAAAGGAGACTTTGAGTGCCAGTGCTGGCAATCCCAACCTCCTGATTTATCTCTCCCACTTACCATTCCCCTTTGGTCACCATAAGTTTGTTTTCTAAGTCTGTGGGTCTGTTTCTATTTGGAAAATGTAGTGTATTTGTATAAATGTTTGTTTCCATCTCTCAGTGATGTACACTGTGTTTCTCTGACTGATGTACTTCTATTAGTATGATCATCTCCAGGTCCATCCCGGTTGCTGCAATTGACATTCATTTTTTTTTTTATGGCTGAGTAATAGTCCATTGTATGTATTTACCTCATCTTTTTTATCCACCCATCTGTGGACATTTTGGTTGCTTGCACATCCTGACTATTGTAAATACAGCTGCAGTGAAGGTTGGGGTACATGTCTCTCTTCAAGTTATGGTTTTCTCTGGATATATGCCCAGGAGTGGGGATGTGTGATCATTTGATAGCTTTTTTTTCAGTTACTTAAGGAACCTCCATACTGTTCTCCATAGTGGCTGTTACCAATTTAAAATCCACTAACAGCCTGAGAGGGTTCCCTTTGCTCAATGTCCTAGCCAGCATGTATCCACTGTAGACTTGTTGATAATGGTCATTCTGGCTGGTGCAAGGGAAATGACCACAACATGTCAGAGGCGACCAGGCACTACAGGTCCAAGGGGAGCTCATTTGCTGGCACCTCCTTCCCAGTCCCTTAACAGTCCACATTTGGGGACCAAGGCTGCTTAGGCTTCAGGAATGTGAACCAGCCTACGAACCTGAAGCCAGAGAGGAGTATAGTAGGCATTTTTTTTTTCTTTTAATTTTTAGATTCTATTGGATTATAGTTGATTTACACTGCTGTGTTTAAGTGTTTAGTAGCTTGATCCAGTTACACGTAGACATACCTGTGTGTTTTGGGGTTATTTTCCCATGTAGGTTATTAGTGTGTCAAGTCAAAATTCCTGTGCTATCGGCTAGGTCCTTGTTGATTACCTGTTTCATTTCTGTTAGTGGGTATGTGTTAATTCCAGCCTCCTAATGGATCCCTGCCTTCTGCCTTTCTCCTTTGGTTAGAGTAAGTTTGTTTTCTAAATCTGTAATTGTGTTTCTCTTTGGAAAATGTACTTCATTGCTCTCAGTTTTTAGATTCCACCAGTCAGTCACATCATAGTGTATTTGTCTTTCTGTCTATGACTTACTTCATATGATTGTCTCCAAGTCCATTTACGTTGCTGCAGATGCCATTTCTTCCTTCTGTTTTCTGGCTGAGCAATATTCCCTTCCATAAAATATACCACATCTTCTTGATCCATCTGTGGATATTTTAATTACTTCCATATCCAGGCTACTGGTCAGAGCGTGTGTTTCTACTCCAAGTATGGATTTCTCTGGATGTAGGGCAGGGAGTGGGATTTCTAGTTCATATAATAGCTCTATTTTTACTTTCTGAAGGAACTGCCATCATCTCCATAGTGGCGGTTACCACTTTAAAGTCCAGGCAACAGCTTAGCAGGATTCCATCTTCTCTAATTTTTTCCCACTAATTTATGTTTTTAGATTTTTAATGACGGCCATTCTTTGTGCAGCCAAGTGAAACCTCATTGTGCTATGATAAATTTCACTACTGTAACCAACGTTTAGCATCTTTCCTTGTGCTGCTTTTCTTAAATCACTGTGAATGAAGTTTACTTCTACAAGGTGGCTTCCTGAAACACCGACTTTTAGTGAATTCTCTTTCAGTTACATACCCTAGGACATTTGTCCAGGGCAAGTATCTTTCAAAATGTGAGGGGCCTTTTGAAAATGAAGTGCCCTTAGGTGATGATTTTCTCATTGTAGTTTCAAGAAGCGACCACAAGGAGGCAGGATTTCCTCAGGCTCCACAGGGCTTGCTAGGATAAACAGAGCCTTGGTGAAAGTGCTGCTTCTGACTTATAAATGAGAGCCCCATGTGCCAGCACAAACAGCCAAGGCCTAGTGTCCCATTACATCCTCCACCTTATTATTCACCCCATTGGAGACATCCCAAACATGCAAAAGCTTGCTGGTGTGCTGTGGTCCAAAGTTGGCGTGACTGTAAGGAAGGAGGGTGGAGGTGGGAGCCCCAGCAGCAGGAGACCTGCAGACCAGGTGCCTCCTTCACAGGTTTGGGTCTCGAGGGTCCACCATCCCACCATCCTTGAGTGTACTTGCCTAGGTTTAGCTGTGAGTGGTCCTGCCTTGTTCCTGACCTTGTCACCCTGTTCACAGGGGACCGGGCACTACAAGTCCAAGGGTCCTGTAATATCATTTGCTGGCACATGCTTCAGCAGCTCCCTCAGCCCCGTGATAGTCCAAACTTGGGAACCAAGGCAGCTCAGGCTCCAGAAATGTGAAACAGCCTGGGCTCTTGAAGCTTGAGGGGAATGGAGTAGGCATTTAATTTTCTTTTTAAATTACTTTTTAGGTCATATTGGAGTATAGTTGATATACCTGTGGTGTTTGTTTGAAGTGTAGAATTGGATGATTGAGTTTAATGTAGATATGCATGTACTCATTTTCTGATACTTTTTTCATGGTAGTTGTTACTATGTTGACTCTAGCTCGCTGTGCTTTACAATAGGTCCTTGTTGATTATCTGTTTTATTTGTATGAGTGGGTATGTGTTTATTTGAGACTCCAATACATCCTTGCTTCAATCTTCTTCTTTTTCATTTAGGATTAGTTTGTTTTCTAAATCTGTGTGTTTCTGTTTATATTGGAGTATAGTTGATTTATGCTGTGATGTTTGTTTGAAGTGTACAGCTGGATGATTGAAGTTTTTTTTTAATATATATATTTTATTGAAGTATAGTTGACTTATAGCTGTATAGTTTTAGGGGTACCACAGGTGATTCAATTATACATATGCATATATTATTTTTCAGATTATTTTCCAATTTAGTTTATTACAAGATACTGACTGTAGTTCTAAGTGCTGCTGCTGCTGCTGCTGCTGCTTCTAAGTCACTTCAGTCATGTCCGATTCTGTGTGCTATACCTTTGTAAACCTTTGTTGCTTGTTGCATATCTTTTTAACTAGAAATCTAGCATTTTATTCTTACTAAATAAAATAAATGGAATCAAAATGTCATAAATTTTTTAGTTTGGCAAAATTTCACAAGTTTTATAAAATATATATGTTATAGATACTATTTATATATTTATATATATAATACAAAAGCTTTTCCACTACACTTGATAAAAGCTTGAAAAAGAACATCCAAAAAAAAGGGATAGAAAAATTGAAAAATATAAACTAAATGAAATAGCACTGAATATGAAATAGTAAAAGTAAAACAAACTAGATAAAAGTAAAAGATCATCATATAGTCAAGTTGATTTTAGACATGGCTGCTCATTAGAAACATATCTGGAGCTTTGGAGAAAAAAAGCGAAACCTGGACGTTTATATTTTTCAGAAAATTTCAAGGTAATTCTGATATGCATCTGGATTAAAAACATGATGAGAGGTTTTTTATTAACTGGTAATTTTGGTGATACAGAATTGTAGTATTTTTCTGTTGACCAATCATGATACAGTGGTGCTAAGTTGCTTCAGTCGTTTCCAACTCTTTGTGACTCTATGGGCCATAGCCTGCCAGGCTACTCTGTCCAGGGGGTTCTCCAGACAAGAATACTGAAGTGGGTTGCCATGCCCTCCTCCAGGGGATCTTCCTGACCCAGGGATTGAACCTGTGTCTCTTAAGTCTTCTGCATTGGCAGGTGGGTTGTTCATGACTAATGCCACCTGTAAAGCCCAATACAATGGTGTGTAGTAATTGTTACATGATCACATTAGTGAAAAATGTTTATCAGTTTTTCACAAAAGATAAAGGATAATTACAAAAAAGATAATTTAAAACCATAATGGAACATGATTAACCTAACAATATAAAATAATTACATACAATTTGGGCATCAAGCACAGTGATGTATTAAGTGGAAGTACATACATGTACATGTTTTCATCCACCCAGCCAGTCTATGTCTTTTGGTTGGTGCATTTAATTTGTTTACATTTAAAGTAATTATCAGTATGTATGAACCTGCTACTATTTTCTTATTTGTTTTGGGCTTCTTGTCTGTAGGTCTTTTCCTTCTCTTGTGTTTCCTATCTAGAGAAGTTATTTCAGCATTTGTTGTAAAGCTGGTTTAATGGTGCTGAATTCTCTTAACTTTTGCTTGTCTGGAAAGCTTTTGATTTCTCCATCAAATCTGAAGGAGAGTGTTGCTGGGTAGAATATTCTTGGTTGTAGGTTATTACTTTTCATCACCTTAAATCTGTCTTGCCATTCCCTCCTGGCTTGTAGCGTTTCTGTTGAGAAACGAGCTGATAACCTGGTAGGAGTTCCCTTGTATGTTGTTGTTTTTCCCTTGTTGCTTTTGATAGTTTATCTCTGTCTTTAATTTTTCTCTGTTTGATTACTGTGTGTCTCGGTGTGTCCCTCCTTGGTTTTTTCCTGCCTGGGACACTCTGTGCTTCCTGGACTTGGTAACTGTTTCCTTTCCCATGTTAGGAAAGTTTTCAACTACCATCTCTTCAAATATTTTTTCAGGTCCTTTCTTTCTTCTCCTTCTGGGACCTGCATAATGTGATTGTTGTCCCAGAGGTCCCTTAGGCTGTCTGCATTTCTTTTTTTATTCTATTTTCTATATTCTGTTCTGTGGCAGTGATTTCCACCATTCTGTACTTCAGGTCATTTATCTGTTCTTCTACCTTAGTTATTCTGCTATTGATGCCTTCTAGTTTATTATCCATCTCTTTTTGCTTGTACTTTAGTTCTTCTGGGTCTTTGATAAATATTTCTTGCAAATTCTCCACTGTTTTCCTGAGATCCTGGATCATCATCAGTATCATTATTCTGAATTATTTTTCTGGAAGGTTGCCTATCTCCACTTCATTTACTTGTTTTTCTGGGGTTTTATCTTGTCCCTTTATCTGGGACATAACTCTCTGCTTTTTCATCCTGATTAGCTTTCTATAATGTGGCTTTAGTTCTAGCTATGGGATTATGGTTCTTCTGCCCTCTGAAGGAGGAGGCTAAGAGGCTTATGTAAGCTTCCTAATGGGAGGGACAGTTCAGTTCAGTTTAGTCGCTCAGTCATGTCCAATTCTTTGCGACCTCATGAACTGCAGCACACCAGGCTTCCCTGTCCATCACCAACTCCTGGAACTTGCTCAAACTCATGTTCATTGAGTCAGTGATGCCATCCAGCCATCTCATCCTCTGTCATCCCCTTCTCTTCCTGCCTTCAATCTTCCCCAGCAACAGGGTCTTTTCTAATGAGTCAGTTCTTCACATCAGGTGGCCACAGGATTGGAGCTTCAGCTTCAGCATCAGTCCCTCCACTGAATATTCAGTACTGATTTCCTTTAGGATTGATTGGTTTGATCTCCTTGCATCAAATGGGGAGGCACTGATGGTTGGAAAAAATAGGTCTTGCTCTGGTGGGCAGGGCCTTGCTCAGTAAAGCTTTAATCCAGTTATCTGATGATAGGTGGGGTTGTTTAGCCTGAAATGACCCAGCCCTGGGTCTGCGAGGTCTGTAGTAGGGTTAATGATGACATCCAAGAAGGCTTACACCAAGGGAGACCTTGCAGGACTGCTACTGCCAGTGCCCCCATCCCTGTAGTGAGCCCCTGTTGACCCACGTCTCCTCAGGAGATGCTCCAGCACTAGGTAGTTTTGGTTCAGTATCCTGTGGAGTTACTGCTCCTTTCCTTTGGGTCTTGGTGTGCCCAGGGTTTTGTTTGTGCCCTCTAAGACTGGAGTCTCTATTTCCCCCAATCCTGTGGCAGTCATATAATAAAATCCTGCTGGCCTTCAAGGTTAGATTCTGAGGAAATTCCAAGTCCCTTTGTCAGATCTCCAGGATGGGAAGGCTAACATGGGGCTCAGAAGCTTCACAACAGTGGGAGAACTTCTTTGGTATTATGGTTCTGCAGTCTGTGGGTCACCCACCTAGTGGGTATGGGATTTGATTTTATCAAGATTGTGCCCCTCCTACCATTTTGCTTTGGCTTCTTTTTTGTCTTTGGACGTGGGGCATTTTTTCTGGGGGGTTCTAATGTTCATCTGTCAATGATTGTTCAATAGCTAGAGGCGATTTTGCTGCTCTTGCAGGAGATGAGTGCATATCCTTCTCACTCCACCATCTTAAACTGGGAACCAAGATGAGTGACTTTAATGTAGATATACCTGTAATCGTTTTCAGATAGTTTTATCATGTAGGTTATTACCGTGTTGAGTCTGGCTTCCTGTGCTATGCAGAAGGTACGTGTTTATTATTGGTTTTATTTATATGTGTGGGTATGTATTTATTTGAGCCTCCAATGTATCCTTGGCTTCAACCTTTTTATTTTTTTCCTGGTTAGGTTTCTTTGTTTTTAATTAATTTATTTATTTTAATTGGAGTCTAATTACAATATTGTGGTGATTTTTGCCATGTATCAGCATGAATCAGCCATGGTTGCACATGTGTCCCCCCATCCTGAACCCCCACCCCTCCCCACCCTATCCCTCTGGGTTGTCCCAGACCATCAGCTTTTTTTTTTTTTCTTTTTAATTATTTTTTTTGTTGTTGAAAGATAATTGCTTGACAGAATTTTGTTGTTTTCTGTCAAACCTCAACATGAATCAGCCATTGGTATATATATATATCCCCTCCCATGGAACCTCCCTCCCACCTCCCTCCCCATCACACCTCCTAGGTTGATACAGAGCCCCTGTTTGAGTTTCCTGAGCCATACAGCAAATTCCCGTTGGCTGTCTATTTTACATATGGTAATGTAAGTTTCCATGTTCCTCTTTCCATACATCTCACCCTCTCCTCCCCTCTCCCCATCTCCATAAGTCTATTCTCTATGTCTGTTTATCCATTGGTGAATAAGTTCTTCAGTACCATTCTTCTAGATTCCGTATATATGTGTTAGAATATGATATTTATCTTTCTCTTTCTGACTCACTTCACTCTATATAATAGGTTCTAGGTTCATCCACCTCATCAGAACTCATCAAATGCATTCCTTTTTATGGCTGAGCAATATTCCATTGTGTATATATACCACAATTTCTTTATCCATTCATATGTCAATGGATATCTAGGTTGCTTCCATGTTCAAGCTATTGTAAATAGAGCTGCAATGAACAGTGGGATACATGTGTCTTTTTCAGTTTTGGTTTCCTTGGGGTATATGCCTAGGAGTGGGATTGCTGGGTCATATGGTGGTTTTATTCCTAGTTTTTTAAGGAATCTCCATACTGTCTTCCATAGTGGCTGTATCAAATTTACATTCCCACTAATAGTGCATCAGCATTCCCTTTACTCCATGCCCTCTCCAGCGTTTATTGCTTGTACACTTTTTGATGGTGGCCATTCTGACCGAAACAGAGATCATTCTATCGTTTTTGAGATTGCATCCCTTAAAAGAAATGGAGTAGCCATCATGGTCAACAAAAGAGTCTGAAAGGCAGTACTTGGATGCAATCTCAAAAACAATAGAATGATCTCTGTTCGTTTCCAAGGCAAACCATTCAATATCACAGTAATCCAAGTCTATGCCCCGACCAATAATGCCAAAGAAGCTGAAGTTGAATGGTTCTGTGAAGACCTACAAGACCTTCTAGAACTAACACCCAAAAAAGATGTCCTTTTCATTATAGGGGACTGGAATGTAAAAGTAGGAAGTCAAGAAACACCTGGCGTAACAGGAAAATTTGGCCTTGGAGTACAGAATGAAGCAGGGCAAAGGCTAATAGAGTTTTGCCAAGAGAATGCACTGGTCATAGCAAACACCCTCTTCCAACAACACAAGAGAAGACTCTACACATGGACATCACCAGATGGTCAACACCAAAATCAGATTGATTATATTCTTTGCAGCCAAAGATGGAGAAACTCTATACAGTCAGCAAAAACAAAACCGGGAGCAGACTGTGGCTCAGATCATGAACTGCTCATTGTCAAATTCAGACTGAAATTGAAGAAAGTAGGGGAAACCACTAGTCCATTCAGGTATGACCTAGATCAAATCCCTTATGAGTATACAGTAGAAGTGACAAATAGATTTAAGGGACTAGATCTGATAGACAGAGTGCCTGATGAACTATGGACAGAGGTTCATGACATTGTACAGGAGACAGGGATCAAGACCATCCCCATGGAAAAGAAATGCAAAAAAGCAAAATGGCTATATGAGGAGGCCTTACAGATAGCTGGGAAGAGAAGAGAAGCGAAAAGCAAAGGAGAAAAGGAAAGATATTCCCATCTGAATGCAGAGTTCCAAAGAATAGCAAGAAGAGATAAGAAAGCCTTCCTCAGTGATCAGTGCAAAGAAATAGAGGAAAACAACAGATTGGGAAAGACTAGAGATCTCTTCGAGAAAATTAGAGATACCAAAGGAACATTTCATGCAAAGATAGGCTCAATAAAAGACAGAAATGGTATGGACCTAACAGAAGCAGGAGATATTAAGAAGAGATGGCAAGAATACACAGAAGAACTGTACAAAAAAGATCTTCACGACCCAGATAATCACGATGGTGTGATCACTCACCTAGAGCCAGACATCCTGGAATGTGAAGTCAAGTGGGCCTTAGAAAGCATCACTACAAACAAAGCTAGTGGAGGTGATGGAATTCCAGTTGAGCTATTTCAAATCCTCAAAGGTGATGCTGTGAAAGTGCTGCACTCGATATGCCAGCAAATTTGGAAAACTCAGCAGTGGTCACAGGACTGGAAAAGGTCAGTTTTCATTCTAATCCCAAAGAAAGGCAATGCCAAAGAATGCTCAAACTACCGCACAATTGCAGTCATCTCACACTCTAGCAAAGTAATGCTCAAAATTCTCCAAGCCAGGCTTCAGCAATACGTGAACCGTGAACTTCCAGATGTTCAAGCTGGATTTAGAAAAGAACCAGAGATCAAACTGCCAGCATCTGTCGGATCATCGAGAAAGCAAGAGAGTTCCAGAAAAACAGGGTCTTTTCAAAAGACCAACCTAGACAACATATTAAAAAGCAGAGACATCAGTTTGGCAACAAAGGTCCATGTAGTCAAAGCTATGGTTTTTCCAGTAGTCATGTATGGATGTGAGAGTTGGACTGTAAGGAAAGCTGAGTGCTGAAGAATTGATGCTTTTGAACTGTGGTGTTGGAGAAGACTCTTGAGAGTACCTTGGACTTAAAGGGGATCCAATCAGTCAATCCTAAAGGAAATCAGTCCTGAATATTCATTGGAAGGACTGATGCTGAAGCTGAAACTCCAAAACTTTGGCCACCTCATGCGAAGAGTTGACTCATTGGAAAAGACCCTGATGCTGGGAAAGATTGAAGGCAGGAGGAGAAGGGGATGACAGAGGATGAGATGGTTGGATGGCAACACTGACTCAATGGGCAGGAGTTTGAGTAAGCTCCAGGAGTTGGTGATAGACAGGGAAGCCTGGCATGCTGCAGTCCATGGAGTCACAAAGAGTCGGACACGACTGAGCAACTGAACTGACTGCCCAAACCCAGAAAATGGACTTGGAGACAGGAGGTGCACTGGAAAGCCAGGCTTTAATGACAGTCTTGCAAGATCGGGTGTCTGGTAGGCAGGCCCACCCCTGACAGTTACAGCAAGCGTTTTTATATTCTAGCATGCAAGTCCCTCCCCCAGTTCCTCATTGGCTGAGTACTGCAGGATGAACAAGCTTCCCGAATGTCTCCTAGGTTCATCCCTTTCTTTTTTATGGGCTGGCCCTCCTTTAACTTCTTGTTTTCCCCATTCCTCTCCACTTTTTCTTATATTTTGAATTCACCAATAGAATGAGCCCGTGTGAAAACCCTAAGCATTCTGCTCTCTCTTTGTTTACCTAGACTTTCCCACTTTGTAAGCCTTGGGGCTGTTAAATCAGCAAGCTATCACTCAGAGCTAGCTATCCTTGAAAATGGACCATTTTAAGTTGTTATTTCTTATATTCACTCTGCTTACCAGAGTAAGCAGAGCCTTGGTGAAAGTCCTCCTGGCTTATAAATGAGAGCCCAGTGTGCCAGAACAAAGAACCAAGGCCAGGTGTCCCATTACTTCTTACCCTATCATTCATCCCACTGGAGAAATTCCAAACCCTGCAAAAGCTCTGCTGAGGGTGCTGTGGTCCATCTGACTTAGGGGCGACTCTAAGGAAGGAGGCCAGAGGTTGGAACCCTGATACCAGGAGACCTGAATACCAGGTGATTCCCTCTCAGGTCTTCAGGACTCCAGGGTCCACCATCCCACCATCCTTGAAGTGCACTTGCCTTGGTTTAGCTGTCCTACCTGGTTCCAGACATTATCATCCAGTCCGCAGTGGAGCAGGCACTGCAGGTCCCAGAGGGACTATTTGCTGGCACATTGTTCACAGCTCCCTCAGCCCCATGATAGTCTAGACTTGGGAACCAAGGCTGCCTAGGCTCCAGGAATGTGATCCAGCCCAGGACCCCAAAGCTTGAGAGGGGAGTGTCCTAGGCATTCCACTTTTGTAAAATTAATTTTTAGGCAGTATTGGACTATAGTGCATGTATACTGTTGTGTTTAACTGTATATTGAATTGTATGTAGATATGCCTGTATTCATTGTCAAGTACTTTCTTCATGTAGGTTATTACTGTGCTGTGTCTAGATTTCTATGCTATACAATAGGTCCTTGTCGATTATCTGTTTCATTTGTATGTTTCAGTCCCATCTTCCAGTGCATCCCTGGCTTCCACCTTTCCTTTTTGATTAGAATAAGTTTGTTTCCTAAATCTGTATGTTTCATTTGGGAAACATACTTCATTTCTTTTAATTTTTAGTTCCTGCCTATCAATCACATCATAAGGTGTTTGTCTTTTTATGAGTTACATCACTTCATATGATCATCTCCATTTCTGTTACTACAAATGGCATTACTGCATTCTGTTTTCTGGCTCAGTAGAATTCTCTTCCATATATGTACCACATCTCGATCCATCTGTCCATGAACATTTTCATTACTTGCATCTCCGGACTACTGTAAATAGTACTGCAGTGAATGTCAGAGTGTATGTGTCTATCCCAGGGATGATGTTCTCTGGATATCAATCCAGGAGTGAGATTCCCAGATTGTGGGGTTAGCTATGTTTTTAGTTTCTTTTGGGACCTCCGTCCTGTTCTCCATAGTGGTTCTTACCAATTGACAATCCCAGCAACAAC
Source organism: Okapia johnstoni (assembly GCA_024291935.2). Taxonomy (NCBI): domain Eukaryota; kingdom Metazoa; phylum Chordata; class Mammalia; order Artiodactyla; family Giraffidae; genus Okapia; species Okapia johnstoni. The sequence goes on along the minus strand of CM044312.1, from coordinate 69,055,132 downwards.
ATGGGATTTGGTTGTTCAAATCCCATTTTCACATTTGGTTAACAGTTTCTTTTCCTAGAATTTTTCATGGTGGCCATTCTGTTTCCTAGTAATAGCTCACTGTCACTGTGAATTGAATTTTTCTACTCATAATCAACAAGCTGAGTGTTGGAGTTCATAGGACAGGGGCCTGGGATCAAAGGGAATACATTCACAGTAAACTCGCATGTACACAGGGGAGCCAGCTGGAGAAGGCAGATTCTGGAAGGGTCAGGTATTGAGAAAAAGATAAATGTTTTTTTGTTTTTTCTTTTCCCTCATACAGGTTGTTACAATTTGTTCAGTAGAGTTCCCTATTCTATGCAGTAGGTACTTTTTCCTTATCAACGTGATATATATTACTGTGTATATTAATATTTTCCTCCTAAACTCTTAATTTATCCCTCCCTTCTAACTTTCTTTTGATAAGCATAGTTTGCTTTTCTTAGTCTATGAGTATGCTGCTGTTTTGTAAATTAGTTCACTGATGTGAATATATAGATTCCATCTGTACACAATATCCTACGGTGTTTGTTTTTTTCTCTCAACTTCCCTCACTTAGCATGATAATTTCTCAATCCACCCATGCTGCTGCCAGTATCATTATTTCATTCTGTTTCATGGCTTCGTAGTATTCTAGTGTGTAGATATACCACTTAGTCTACATTTTTCTGTCAGTGTAAATTTTTGTGGGTTCTATTAAAAATTGGGGTGCACGTATCATTTTGAATGATGATTTTCTTTATGTTTAGTGTTTCAAGGAATCTCCCTACTGTTTTCCGTAGTGCCTTCATCATTTACATCCCCACCAAGATTGTAGGAGGATTCTCTCTTCTGTACATTCTTTGCAGTATTTATTCTTTGTAGACTTTTTTGATGATGGCCATTGTGACCAGTGTGAGGTGATACCTCATTGTAGGTTTGATTGGCATTGATTCAGTAATTATTGATGTGGAGTATCTTTCCATGTGCTTTTATTTTTGTATACCTTGTGAGTACAGTTTACCTCTTAAAACTGGATTCTTGCAAGTTGGCCTTCCTTTTGAATTCTTTTCCAGTGATTTGTTGTTTTTCAGTCGCTAAGTCGTGTCCAACTCTTTGTGACCCCATGAACTGCAGCACGCCAGGCTTCCCTGTCCTTCACTATCTCCTGGCATTTGCTCAAACTCATGTCCATTGAGTCAGTGATGTCATCCAACCATCTCATCCTCTGTCGCCCCCTTCTCCTTTTGCCCTCAATCTTTCCCAGCATCAGAGTCTTTTCCAGCGAGTACAGTTCTTCACATCAGGTAACCAAAGTATTGGAACCTCAGCTTTAGCACCAGTCCTTTTAATGAATATTCAGGGTTGATTTCCTTTAGGATTGACTGGTTGGATCTCCTTGCAGTCCAAGGGACTCTCAACAGGCTTCTCTAGCACCACAGTTCGAAAGTATCAGTTCTTCAACACTCAGCCTTCTTTATGGTCCAACTCTCACATCCATACATGACTGCTGGAAAAACCATAGCCTTTACTATATGGACCTTTGTTGGCAAAGTTATATCTCTTCTTTTTTACACTAAGTTTGTCATAGCTATTCTTCCAAAGAGCAGGTGTCTTTTAATTTTGTGGCTGCAGTCACCGTCCACACTGATTTTGGAGCCCAAGAAAATAACATCTGTCACTGTTTCCACATTTTCCTCATCTGTTTGCCATGAAGTGATGAGACCAGATGCCATGATATTTGTTTTTTGAATGTTGAATTTTAAGCCAGCTTTTTCACTCTCCTCTTTCACCTTCATCAAGAGGCTCTTAAGTTCCTCTTCACTTTCTGCCATTAAAGTGGTATCATCTGCATATCTGAGGTTGTTGATATTTCTCCCTGCAATCTTGATTCTAGCTTGTGTTTTCTATGATTATCTCAGGACATTTCTTGAGGGCAGGTGTCATTTACAGGCCTGTCAGGCTTGTGACTATTAAGAGCGCTTGAGTACCTGTTTTAAGGTGTATATATTGATCTGAACCAGCTAATTACTGCCTGACCCCCCACACCTCTCCTTTTTGGTAAACCTAAGTCTCTTTTCTAAATCTGTGAGGCTGTTTCTCTTTTGTAAAGATGTTTATTTGTATCCATTTTTAGATTCCACCAGAAGTGATATCCTATGATACTTGTCTTTCCCTGTCTCACTTCACTTACTGTGATCATCTCTAGTTTCTTTCCTGTAACTGGAAATGGCATTGTTTCATTCTTCTTTATGTCTGGGTAATTGCCTTGTGCATATGTACCTCGTCTTCTGTATCTGTTCATTTGTTCTTCTGCAATTATATTGCTTCCCTGTCTTGGCTGTTGGACCTAGTGCTGCCACGGTGTTTGGGGCACAGGTGTCTTAAAATTTTGGATTTCTCTGGGTCTGCATGTGTGGGATTGCTGGGTCACTGGTACTTCTTCTTTTATATTTACTTACTCATTTGGCTGTGCAGAGTCTCAGTTGTGGCATGTGGGATCATTAGTTGCAGCATGGGGGATCTAGGACTAGGGAAGGAACCTGGGGCTCCTGCATTGAGAGCGCAGAGTCTTACCCACTGGACCACCAGGGAAGTCCCACTTGGTACTTCTGTGTTTAGTCTTTTAAGAACCTCCATACTGTTCTCTCTAGTGGCTGTACCAATTTATATTCCCACCCACAGTGTAGAAGCATTCCCTTCTCCACACCCTCTGCAGAATTTATTGTTGTAGGTTTTTTGAGATGGCCATACTGATTGATGTGAGGTGATAACTTCATTGTACATTTGATTTGCCTTGCTCTAAGAACTAGTGATGCTGAGCATCTTTTCATGTGCTTTGTGGAGCCATCTCTATAACTTTAGAGAAATGTGCATTTAGATCTTAGGCAGATTTTTTATTGGGTAATTTGTTTTTTGATATTTTGCTGTGAGAGTGGCTAGTATATGTCGGAGATTTAATTCCCTGTGGGTATCTTCATTTGCAAGAATTTTTTTTTCTCATTCTAAGGGTTGTCTTATTCTTTCACTGATGGTTTCCTTTGCTGTACAAATGCTTTTAATATTTATTAGGTCCAATTTGGTACTCTTGCCTGGGAAACCCCATGGACGGAGGAGCCTGGTAGGCTGCAGCCCATGGGGTCGCGAAGAGTCAGACACGACTGAGCGACTTCACGTTCACTTTTCCCTTTCATGCACTGGAGAAGGAAATGGCAACCCACTCCAGTGTTCTTGCCTGGAGAATCCCAGGGACGAAGGAGCCTGGTGGGCTGCCGTCTATGGGGTCACACAGAGTTGGACACGACTGAAGCGACTTAGCAGCAGCAGCAGCAGCAGGTCCAATTTGTTTATTTGTGTTTTATTTTTCATGATTCTAAAAGGTGGATCAAAAAAGAACTTGCTGCATTTTATGTCAAAGCATGTTCTGCTTTTTTCCTCAAAAGTTTCATAGTATCTCTCCTTCAGTCTATTTGGAGTTTATTTTTGTGTACAGGGTTAGGGAGTATTCTAATTCCATTCTCATTTTCCTTGCTAAGGAACCTGTGCACTGTCCTCCACAGTGGCTGTTCCCAGTTTCCATTCCCAGTATCAGTCTAGGAGGGTTCCCTTTTCTCTACACCCTTTCCAGCATTTATTGTTTGTAGAGTTTCTGCTTATGGCTGTTCTGTCCAGTGTGAGGTGAATACCTCAAACCTCGTTGAGGTTTTGGTTTGCATTTCTCTCATATTTAGTGATGCTGACATCTTTTCATGTGATTTCTTTAAACAGTGAGTTAAACTTGCTTATTCAAATTGGCTTTTTGAACATCTGCCCTGTTATGAAAAACTTCCTGGTTACCTCCTTTCTGACATTTCTTGAGGGAAGATTTTTTTTACTTACAGCCCAGCAGGCATTGTGAATATTAAGTGCCCATCAACAGTGGTTTCAAAGTTGTTGTTATGGGAAATGACCAAAGGTGGCAGCATGTCTTTATGCCCAACTCTGGTTACTGGGGAAACCAGAGCCTTAGGGGAAGGTCCTGTTCCTGGATTGTAAGTTAAGAGTGGAATGTGCCAGAAGACACATTTAAGGCTTGTGTCTCATACCTTCTTCCCTCCTTACTCCTTATTGTTTGTTGCTTAGTCATGTACAACTCTTTGCAACCCCATGGACTGTAGCCTGCCAGGCTCCTCTGTCCATAGAATTCTCCAGGCAAGGATACTGGAGTGGATAGCCATTCCCTTCTGAAAGGGATCTTCCTGACTCAGGCATTGAACCCGGGTGTCCTGCACTGCAGGCAGATTCTCTACCGTCTGAGCCACCAGGGAAGCCCTCTTTACCCTTTATCCCCTGGACAAATCCCAATTCCAGCAACACCACTCTGCAGAGGGTGCTTTCATCCATAGGTGGGGCAACCCTAAGGAAGGAGGCTGGAAGTGGGAACCCCACCACCAGGAGACATGGAGCCCAGAGGACTTTTCAAAGCTCTTCCGACCCAGAGGCTCCACCATCCTTTGGGTGCAGCAGCCATAGTTTCGCCGCAGGAGCACCCACCTGGATCTGGAGGCTGTGGGCCCATGCAGAGGGACACAGGCACACCAGGTCCATGGGGCAGGGCTCACTGGCTGGCACATCCTCCCCAGACCCATCAGCCCTACGTCAGTCAATCCTTGGGAACCAAGCCTGCCCAGGCTTCAGGGATGTGACAGCAGCCCCAGTCACCGAGGCCTAAGGGGAATAGAGTCAGCATTTTCTTTTTGTGATTTGTATTTTGTATTGGTGTGTAGATGACTTACAATGTTGTAAGGTGTGTTTGTTTTTTTTAGGTGTACAGCACCATGATTCAGATATGCATAGACATATATGAATATGTCTATATATATACAGATTTTCTTCCCATATAGTTTATTATATAGTGTTGACCAGTAGGAGTCCTCGTCCTACAATGGGTTCTTTTTGATTATAAAGAGTATGTTCATCTCCACCTGCTCATTTCTTACTGCCCACCACCTTTACCTTTTGGTAACCGTAAGGTGCTTTGCTATGTCTTTGAGGCCTTTTCTGTTTAGTAAAGTTCATTTGTATCAATTTTTAGACTCAATCTCTAAGTGGTATCATATGATACTTGTCTTTCCTTGACTCACTTATTTCACTTAGTATTAAACGTAATTGTCCTTCCTTCCTTCCTGCTGGTGTGTGTATGTATCCCATCTTATATACCCATTCATCTGTCCTCATCCACTTAGGTTGCTTCCATGTCTTGACTATTGTACATAGTGGTGCCATGAACGTTGGGGTGCATCTGTCTTTTTTTTTTTAATTTATTTATTTTAATTGGAGACTAATTACTTTACAATATTGTAGTGGTTTTTGCCATACATTGACATGGGTGTACATGTGTCCGCCATCCTGAACCTCCCTCCCACCTCCCTCCCCATCCCATCCCTCAGGGTCATCCCAGTGCACCAGCCCCGAGTGCTCTCTCATGCATCAAACCTGGACTGGCGATCTGTTTCACATGTGGTAATATACATGTTTCAATGCCATTCTCTCAAATCATCCCACCCTCGCCTTCTCCCACAGAGTCCAAAAGTCTATTCTTTACATCTGTGTCTATTTTGCTGTCTCACATATAGGGTGATCATTACCATCTTTCTAAATTCCATATATAAGCGTTAATATACTGTATTGGTGTTTTTCCTTCTCACTTACTTCACTCTGTATAACAGGCTCCAGTTTCATCCACCTCATTAGAACTAATTCAAATACATTCTTTTTAATAGCTGAGTAATATTTCATTATATATATGTACCACAGCTTTCTTATCCATTCATCTGCCGATGAACATCTAGGTTGCTTCCATGTCCTGGCTATTGTAAACAGTGCTGCAATGAACATTGGGGTACACGTGTCTCTTTCAATTCTGGTTTCCTCGGTGTGTATGCCCATCAGTGGGATTGCTAGATCATATGACAGTTCTATTTTAAGTTTTTTAAGGAATCTCCACACTGTTCTCCATAGTGGCTGCACTAGTTTGCATTCCCACCAACAGTATAAGAGAGTTCCCTTTTCTCTGCACTCTCTCCAGCATTTATTGTTTGTAGACTTTTTGATAGCAGCCATTCTGACCGGCATGAGAAGGTACCTCATTGTGGTTTTGATTTGCATTTCTCTGATATTGTGTGATGTTGAGCATCTTTTCATGTGTTTGTCAGCCATCTGTATGTCTTCTCTGGAGAAATGTCTGTTTAGTTCTTTGCCCATTTTTTGATTGGGTTGTTTATTTTTCTGGTATTGAGCTGTAGGAGCTGCTTGTATATTTTTGAGATTAATTCTTTGTCTGTTGCTTCGTTTGCTATTATTTTCTCCCATTCTGAAGGCTGTCTTTTCACCTTGCTTATAGTTTCCTTCGTTGTGCAAAAGCTTTTAAGTTTAACTAGGTCCCATTTGTTTATTTTTGCTTTTATATTGATTACTCTGGGAGGTGGGTCATGGAGGATCCTGCTGTGGTTTATGTCGGAGAGTGTTTTGCCTATGTTTTCCTCTAGGAGTTTTATAGTTTCTGGTCTTACGTTTAGATCTTTAATCCATCTTGAGTTTATTTTTGTGTGTGGTGTTAGAAAGTGTTCTAGTTGCATTCTTTTGCAAGTGGTTGACCAGTTTCCCCAGCACCACTTGTTAGAGATTGTCTTTTCTCTATTGTATATTCTTGCCCCCTTTGTCAAAGGTAAGGTGTCCATAGTGCATGGATTTATCTCTGGGCTTTCTATTTTGTTCCATTGATCTATATTTCTGTCTTTGTGCCAGTACCATACTGTCTTGATGACTGTAGCTTTGTAGTATAGTCTGAAGTCAGGCAGGTTGATTCTTCCAGTTCCATTCTTCTTTCTCAAGATTGCTTTGGCTATTCGAGGTTTTTTGTATTTCCATACAAATTGTGAAATTATTTGTTCTAGTTCTCTGAAAAATACCGTTGGTAGCTTGATAGGGATTGTGTTGAATTTATAGATTGCTTTGGGTAGTATACTCACTTTCACTATATTGATTCTTCTGATCCATGAACATAGTATATTTCTCCATCTATTTGTGTCCTCTTTGATTTCTTTCATCACTGTTTTATAGTTTTCTATATATAGGTCTTTTGTTTCTTTAGGTAGATTTATTCCTAAGTATTTTATTCTTTTCATTGCAGTGATGAATGGGACTGTTTCCTTAATTTCTCTGTTTTCTCATTATTAGTGCATAAGAATGCAAGGGATTTCTGTGTATTAATTTTATATCCTGCCACTTTACTATATTCATTGATTAGCTCTAGTAATTTTCTGGTAGAGTCTTTAGGGTTTTCTATGTAGATCTTGTCATCTGCAAACAGTGAGAGTTTTACTTCTTCTTTTCCAATCTGGATTCCTTTTCTTTCTTTTTCTTCTCTGGTTGCTGTGGCTAAAACTTCCAAAACTATGTTAAATAGTAGTAGTGAGAGTGGGCATCCTTGTCATTTAGGGGAAATGCTTTCAATTTTTCACCATTGAGGATGTTTGCTGTTGGTTTATCATATGTGGCTTTTATTATCTTGAGGTATGTTCCTTCTATGCCTGCTTTCTGGAGGGTTTTTATCATAAATGGATGTTGAATTTTGTCAAAGGCTTTCTCTGCATCTATTGAGATAATCACATGGTTTTTATCTTTCAATTTGTTAATGTGGTGTATCACATTGACTGATTTGTGAACTGAAGAATCCTTGCATCCCTGGGATAAAGCCCACTTGGTCATGATGTGTGATGCATCTGTCTTTTAAAATTATAGTTTTCTCTGGATCTGTGTCCAGGAACAGGATTGCTGGGTGCTATGATACTTCTCCATTTAGTTTTTAATGAACCTTTGTCCTGTTCTCTGTGGATTTACTGACTTTCAGTCACACCAACAGTGTAGTAAGGTTCCCTTTTCTCCACATCCTCTCTGACATTTATTGTTGTAGATTTTTTTTTTTGATGACCATTCTGAACTGCGTGATATCACATTGTACTTTTGATTTGCAGTGCTGTAATAACTTAGAAATGCTGAGCATCTTTTCATGTGCTTAATGGCCATCTCTGTGTCTTCTTTGGAGAAATGTTCATCTAAATCTTGTGCCCCTATTTGATTGGGTTGTTTCTCTGATATTGAGGTGCATAAGCTGTTTGTGTGTTTTGGAGATAAATTCCTCATGGGTGTCTTTGTTTGCAAATATTAGTTACATTCTAAGGGTTGTCTGTCGTGTTTATGGTTTCCTCTGCTGTGCCAATGCTTTCAAGTGGAATTAGGTCCCGTTAGTTTAATTTTTCATGATTCTAAGAGGTGGATCAAAAAAGAACTTTCTGAAATTTATGTCAAAGCATGTTCTGCTTGTATTTTCAAGAAAATAGCATGCATCCTTTTGTTGAGGTCTTTAATATGTTTGGAGTTTATTTTTCTGTTAGTGGGTACTATAATTTCATCCCCCTTTTATTTATTAAACAACCTGCACACTGTTCTCCATCGTGGCTGTGACTAATTTCCCTTCTCCCCAAGGGTGCAGGGAGGTTTCCATTTTTCCACACCATTTCCAGCATTGTCTTTTGGACAATGGCTATTGTGAATGGTGTGAGGAAATCTTTGTACTTTGGATTTGCACTTCTCTAATATTTAGCAATATTGACATCTTTTCCTTTCTTTTTGTAAACAAGGTGAGTGAAACAGCTCTTGAAATTGGGCTCTTGAGCATCTGCCCTGTTTTGAAATCTTTTCTGATGTCATACCCCAGGATATATCTTGAGGGCAGGTGTTTTTCTTGACTGCCCCTTGTGAATATTAATTGCTCATCAGCACAGGTTTTTAGTTTCCCTTAGGGGAAAGAGCCACAAGGTGACAGCATTTCTTCATGGCACCCTTCCCCCCCCTTTTAATTTTTGTTTTTCATTGGTGTAGAGTTGATTTTCAGTGTTGTGTTTATTTTAGGTGTACAGGACCTTGATTAAGTTGTACGTAGACCTGAATCTTCTTTCTTGGTTTCTTTTCCCATATAGATTATTAGATTATAGTTCAGTATTGTTCATTGTGCTATTCAGTAGCTCCTTTTTATCTAGTCAGTATACATTAGTGTGTATATGTTAATAATGAGTGATGTTCTGTATCTCTCGATGTGCTTCTGTTTTATGAAGTGTAAATAAAATTTGCCTCTTGAAATTGGCTCCTTTAAAGTCTGCCCTGTTTTCAGTTCTCTATTGTTGATTTACCCCAGGGCATTTCTTGAGAACAGGTATACTTTAGAGCCGTGCAGGCCTTGTGAAGATTAAATACCACTCAACTCTGTTGTCGGAGAAGGCAATGGCACCCCACTCCAGTACTCTTGCCTGGAAAATCCCATGGACAGAGGAGCTACAGTCCATGGGGTCGCTAAGAGTCGGACATGACTGAGCGACTTCACTTTCACTTTTCCCTTTCATGCACTGGAGAAGGAAATGGCAACCCTCTCCAGTATTCTTGCCTGGAGAATCCCAGGGACGGCGGAGCCCGGTGGGCTGCTGCCTGTGGGGTCGCACAGAGTTGTTCACAACTGAAGCGACTTAGCAGCAGCAGCAGCAGTTTTATCTGTGTTCCTGAAAATCACAGTAATTCATTCTTTTTCTTGGCTGAGTCATATTGTGTATATGTGTCACTTCTTTATCCATTCCTCTCTTGATAAACATTTTGTTTGCTTCCATTTGTTGGATGTGAAAAATTCTTGTCCAATGCATACTTGGCTGCATGAGACTTTTCAAAACCTGGTTTTCTCCTCAAATACCCTTTGAGGTGGTTCTGCATGAATTTTGTCTCAACACTTTCTTTCAGACATATATCCAGGAGTGGGATTCCAGATCAAATGTAGCTCTACTTAATTTTTTAAGAAACCTCCATAATGTCCTCCCTCATGGCTGTCACCAGGTTACTGTCTAAGCAACAGGCTAGGAGGCTTCCTTTTCACCCCGCCCTCCCTGGCAGTTGTTGTTGATAGAGTTTTTAATGATGGCCACTCTGACTGGTGCAAGGTGATCCTTCATTGTAGTGACAGTTTGCATTTCTCTATTAATGAGTGATGGTGAGCGTCCTCTTATGTGTTTCATTTCTTAAAAGAATGTTGTGAGTAAAACTTACCTCCGAAGTGGCTTGAAGTTTGAGCCTATTTGGAATTTTCTTTTGATTGCTTACCACAGCACATTCCTCCAGGGCTCAGGTTTCATTAATAGCTCTGCAGGGCTTGCAAAAGTCCCTAGTTCCCCTCAGCCCTGGTTTTTCCAGTTGTAATGATGGGAAGTGTCCACATGGTGGCAGCATATCCTCTTTTCCCAGCAATTGTTCCATAGGGCAAGGAGATTAGGGAAAGTCCTGCTCCTTAAAAAAACTAGGAATGCACATGTACACCTATGACTGATTCATGCTGATGTTTGACAGAAAACAATAAAATTCTGAAAAGCAATTATCCTAAAATTTAAAAAAACTAGGAATAAAACCACCATATAATCCAACAGGCCCACTATGGGGCACATACCCTGTGGAAACCATAACTGAAATGCAGCATGATTTACAACAGCTACAACATGGAAGCAACCTAGATGTCTATCAACAGATGGATAAAGTAGCTGTGGTACATATGTACAATGGAATATTAGCCACAAACAGAAACACATTTGAGTCCATTCTAATGAGGTGGGTGAACCTAGAGCCCATTATACAGAGTGAAGTAAGTCAGAAAGAGAAAAGTATCATAAATTAACACATGTATATGGACTCTAGAAAGATGGTACTGATGAACCTATTTGCAGGGGAGCAATGAAGATGCAGAAATAGAGAAGAGACATATGGACACAGTGTGGAAATGAGAAAGTGGGATGCATAGAGAATAGCACTGAAACATATACATTATCACATATCAAATAGCTAGCCAGTGGGAATTGGCTGTATGATGCAGAGAGCTCAAACCCGGTGCTCTGTGACAAGCTAGAGGGGGGTGGGGTGGGGTGGGAGGTTCAAGAGGGAGAAGCCATGTGTATACCTGTGGCTGATTCATGCTGATGTATGGCAGAAACCAACATAACATTGTAAAGCATTTATCCTCCAATTAAAAATGAAATGCCAAAAAAAGAATGCAAGTAGTTTAGCTAGTCTAGTGTAAGTTGTTAACATGTTTTTGCTGATTTTATCATTTTCTGTTTAAAAGATTGTAAAATTTTTCACATAACAGTATGCACCAGGAATCACAGAAAGCTAGTAAAAAGCACCTTGTTGTAAGTCTTCATAACCAAATTCTCCCTAAATTTTCATACTTTTAAGTAAAAATAAACTGAAGTTTGAGAGATGGCTTTTTTGTTCCAAAGATCACATTTTACATAACAGTAATCATAATAAAGATTATTTATGTAACATGTTAAAGTTACCCTGTGTTAGGTATTTGTGTGGGCCAGTGGTGGGAAGTGAAGACATTCACTATTTTCTGTCAGTATAATTGAAAAACTAAGGTCTTTAAGTAAAATGAATTGAGACGACTTCGTGGAATGGAGAGAATTTGAATCAGACCTTGAAGAACAGGCAGGACTTTAAAATATGGACATGGTTGGGAGACAGCAATGTCAGGTAGAGAAAATCCATGCTTGGTTGTCTGAAATAATCTGATATTTTTCTTGTTTCAGGTTCAAGTTTTGAAGCTTCTTTTGAATTTGTCTGAAAACCCAGCCATGACAGATCGACTTCTTGATGCCCAAGTAAGTATACCTGCATATTTGTGCTGTCTATACAAATATATCAATTTGGACAGACAGATCCAGAAGGAAAGGATTTATCCCAAAGTATTAACAGGAATTCCCCCTGAGGAGCAATATTAGAGGTGGTTTTTCCTTCTGTTTTGGTTCTCTTTGCCTTTATGAATTACCTCAATTTTCTGTAATGACCATATTTTACTTCTGAAAACTGTTTTGGAAAGGTCTCCCTAGTAGTAATAAATGTTAATTTTTGTGTCTCTGTTCACTTTGGGGTACTTATCACACCTTTTATGCTTGACCTGTTAATGCTCAGTGTATCTCAGTATCCAGAGACACTAGTGTGCATGGAGGCCCCACCATGCACCTGATGCCCAGCTTAGTGCTCGGATATACCAGTGAGTACAGCATGACGTGGTGCTTGTCTGCTTGCGCTTACAGTCTAGGTAGAGCAGACAGAAAATGTAAGATGAGCGAGATAATTAAAACCTGTGGTGTTTTGAAGGAAGCATAGTTCATACTATGATAGAATATCCCATAGAAAAAGGACCCTGTTTTATTCATCTGCCCAGCCCTTATGCCTGGCACCTTGAATTAATGAGCTTCCATGATGACTATATATGATGGATCTTAAAGAGGAAAAATGACTACATTCTAGGATTCCAAGAAAATAGTATTTTTAAGCTAAGACACAAAACCTCCTATTTCCTTTGGTATATGATACAGGGGTGCTTAAGATTTTACACATTTATGTTATGCTGTCTCAAGGATAGTTTTCCATAACAGGATTTTTAAAATGTGTTTGGTACATGTGAAAAGACCCATGGAAAATGTTTTCGTATATTTTTAATTCTCATTGTTTCCTATTTCAGGTGGACTCATCATTCCTTTCACTTCTTGATGGCCATGTACCAAAGGAGATTCTTCTTCGAGTTCTCACACTGCTTCAGAATATAACAGACTGCCTCAACGAAGAGCGCCGTTCAGCTACGCAGCCAACTTTCCCTGCAGGTTCACTGTTTTCCCTGTTGTATGGAAAAGAATGTGCCCAGAAAATGAAAGCTTTAGTTCAGCACCATGATGCAGACGTGAAGGAAAAGGTAACAACAATGATACCAAAATTCTAATTGCTTGGTCATATTTTCCCAGAGTAATGCAGTCCAGAAGTAATACACAGAAATTTCTCATTTTCACTTTCCTCACAAAGAGATTCTTTCAACTGCTGAATTTAAACAGTAAATATCATGTACTGTAAATACATTTCATCTTCAACACAGCTACAACTTGCCATGGTCTTCTGGTTTGTTTTGAACCATTTTATTGATACCAAATTAATATAAGAGCTTGTTCTGAAATCGTTTTTGCTAAGCTACTTCAGCTATTCCCTCTACATGGAGCAACAGTGACCTTTCATGTGTAAGCTACTCTTCCTTGTTGAAAGTGATTTGCAGTTACTCCACTGGGACAGCAACACTGTTTCCTAACTGCCCTCAGAAGGACCTTGTTCTTCTAGTAGCAATGAGATCCTGTACTCCCAAGGCCACCTGCCACTTGGCACTCCGGTCTGTTCTAATCATTAGAATCTATTTTTAGTCCATGAAAACTTTTAACTGTTAGGAAAAATGTTTCCTAATACCCACTCCTATTTACTGTGTATAACATACTGGTATCAATCAAAATCCATCCAAAGGCAGTTGGTTAAATCAGTTATCTAGTCTTTAAAGAGGAAGTCTGCTGATACAGAAGGACATCCATGAAATACAGTTGTTTTTTCAGAAGGACATCCATGAAATACAGTTGTTTTTTCAAAATACATGTTGTAGAAAAATAGCTATAATGTGATTCCATTTGTGGTTTTTTAAATCTGAACAAACATATGCTTATATATGGACAGAATGCTTCTGTCATTCATATATAGGCATTTTGGTCTATCTAGAATGAAACTCAGACTCCTGAGAGGATTGGAGAGTGAGGAAACGACTTTTCTTTGTGCAGGTGCTTAGTCTAGTGCTTAAAATTTATGTTCAGAGTAAAAAATTCATAGGGTTTTTTTTTTTTTTTTTTAAGTAGAAAAAAGTGGCAAGATTATTTTCTCCCTTTAAGTGAAAAGTTTTATTCATTAATTTTCATCTATATTTTACATGACTAAAATTATAAGATATAAAAATTCTCAGCTGTTATTTTAATAGTATCTTTGTTGCATAAGCTACTGTAACAATTTGCTATATCTGACTTCCCCTTCTCCACCCCACATCCCCATGTTTTGTAATATTCAAGTTCATGACCACCACCATGCTCAGTTATTAAGTAAATCAGTTTGCAAACAGGTTTCCTATTCATATATTTAAGGCAAAGCTTTAAGAGAAGAGTACTTTGAATTTCATTTCTAAATACATACATTTCCAAAGGAAGTTACAAATCCTCAAACAGAAAAATGTGCTTTCTCAGAGTTATACTGATACAGAAATGAAACTTGGGAGAAATATTTTTTACAGTAGAAAACATTCAGTATATGATGAAATTTCTCAACTAGCTGTACATTATGAGAGCTAAGAATCATTTTCAGTGATGCAAACATAACTATTACTTCCCTGAAAGGCACATTTCTTTGTAACAGTTTTGCGTAGTCTTTCTCATTTAATGAAAATATATATTCAAAATGTACACACACTAAAATCAAGATTAGATTTTAATGTGCTGTAGCAGCACTGGATTCTAAAACTCCCTCTATTCTTTTCCTCGAACAAATAACATTTCCTGGAGATCAGAGCATTGAGTTTGAAATGTCAAACTGCTAGAGAAAATTGGCAGGGGGGAGTCATTTTAACTATCTAGACAGAATTACAGTGAAAATGCACAATTAGATCTTTACCTTTGTAGGGCACATCTTACTTTTTTAGGTGGTCCTATTTGATGGCCCCACCGTCTTGGGCAATGAGTATCAAAGTGTTCCGCAGACCACAGGAGAAATGGATTTCAATAAAATCTCACATGTTGGTATGGATGCTGGCTAATCAAAGAGAAAGATGAAATTGACTTAGAGAATGAGAGAAATGAAAGGTATTAAACTGACTGGAGGGAACAGAGGGCATTCATCTAATTTTTCAAAATCTGTCTTTGCTTTGCACATAAAACCCTTCAAAATGTAGATAGGAAAGATGAAGCTCAATGTACTTAAGGAACAAAATGCCAAAGTAGAAAGAATGCTAATGTTGATAAAAATTAAAGCATGGAGGAAGCCTAGAAAAATGAGGCAGGTCCAATTAAAGTGCTTGGAGACCCTCAGTTAAACAATACATGTGGAAACAAAATTAACATTAAGGCCATTGAAGGAGAAAAATAACTATGAAAGATGTGCATGGCTTGCTTCACAGACATGAGGTAAGAGATGAATTTTCAGTCTGGCGTGCCACAGTGAGGAAGGTAACCACAGAGCACAGGCTAGTATTAGGGCAACACGTGCCAGAGCTAATCCACCAATAAGCCTAACGTCTTGACTCCTATCTGCTTGCAAAATATTCCTTTGGAGTGAAAGTGTTTTGTTTTGGTTTTTTTTTCCTTCTGAAGGTTTATTTTATGGGGAAATTTTCTGTGCTTTAGTGCCCTCAAATCATATACATTCACCTGTATTACATATACATTTCCCCTTAACAGATTTGCTGCATCTTTGTAGATAGAAATACTGAAATTTTTATAAAGATTATTTACATTTATTTTGGCCATAACTCGGCAAATTTACAAAATGCAGGAGATAAAGTTGTCAGTCCTTAATGTTTTACTGCCCCTATATATGCTTGAATATATCAAAAGCAGTAGCCTGTGTTCCACCTTCAGATCTACCTATCTGTAGTAGGCAATGTATTTTCAAAGTGCTTTAAAAAAAAAAAAAAAAACAGTGACTATTATTCATTCAGTTTTGGAGGTAGGTGGGAGTCATCCTCCTGTTGCACGCAAGGACACTGAGGCACACCGAGTCCACAGTGGAAGCAGGACTGAAGCTCAGATTGAATGGCTAACGTGCATATATATGTGAAAGAAATTACAGGGCACTGCCTGGGTAGCATTTGGTGTAGAAAAACCTGTACTTTGATTATTTTTGTAATCATTTTTACTGAGACTCGCTCAGCAAGACAGAACAGGCTTCTGCTCGGCTCAGCTCTCCCCTTAGGAAGGGTCAGTCACCACGTGCCTGCAGAACCCGTCTATGGCTAAATCACTGTCTCTTATTAACCACTACCATTCCACACTGGCTTAATACAAGTAGAACCGTACTTAAGGGTCATTTGATATAAAAATATAAAACATCACAATCATGTAAAACATAGAATACTTAAAAATCTCGCTGACATTGGAGTTTGAGCTAAGAAACTAGGGAAAAAATGAGTATATATACACAGAGAGGAGATGGAATAGGGAAAAAATAAAAATCCAAAGTATATGGTCTATCAACATATAAGATGTGCATTTGTCTTTTTAAATTATTTCCTTGCAGCTATATTTGTGTTGAGCAGGTCTGACTTTTAAATTAAAAATAGAAAATTTCATAAGTCATGTCTCATAACCACAATTTCCAGCTCAGAGTGCTTCTGCCATAGGGATTGTAGATGTGGCATAGAATATACCGTTCCTCTCTTTAAAAAATTGTCTTTACAAATGGTAACTTAGCCCAAACTCCTATGTTTTTATGTGTAAAAAAAAAAAATCACTTACCATTTGGCATAATTTAATAGAGCACAAACTGCTATAAGCATATGGGAATCAATGTCATAATTTACTCTGTGACTATAAGAAGTGTTTCTCTGTGCAGGCCTCTGAGAAAATCTAGGTAGGTATATAGCCTTGACTCACCTTGCAGAAGGCCCCTAAGAATAAAAAAAAGAGAAGTGAGTTTTTAAAATCGGTTTTTCATAACCTCAGAACTCTACCATGAAAGTAGAATGCTTTAGTGAAAAAAAAACAAACCCATTGCAGTGTTTATGTCACTGAGACAGGACCTTAAATAATGAGTTGGCTAATGTGGATTTTAATGACCCACCTCTGAACTCCTGTTTATATGGACCAGCAATCATATTAGTGTTAGGTTATAACAGAACATAACCCTACAGAAGTTGTTTCCAAATGTAAAAAATCATAATATTCATGAATTTCTTAGTCTTTTCACATCTGTATCAAATGATGCCTTTTTCATGAAAAGCTCTTATGTTCGTATTACTCAACGTCTTCATCATCAGTGTTAAGGTATCTTGATTCGCCGTGCTTCAGGACAAAAAAATCCTCAGTCTTAAGTCCGTATCTTTCTAGAGCTTCACACAGTTTCGCTGGAGGCTCTAAATAATGCTGGCAAAGGGCAGAGAGAAACAAAAATGGCAAAAGATTAAGCACACCTATATTTGAGGGGATGGTTCAAACAAGATTTCAACTAAAGTAACCAGCACAGCCTGCTTAAAATCATATCTTTTCCATTTCATTGAAAGATTAGCAAATGAGTCAGTCACTTTCTAATACATAATCATTGTTAGGTTGATATAAGTGTCACACGTATCAATTTATCTAAAGGTTGGTGCCAACTTAGATTGAACATTAGACTGCATGAACTCTGATCACTATTTCCCTACATGAAATTCCAGTCTAAATGGAACCAGTGCTAAAGAATTAAGTGTTACCAATATTTGGGGAGAATATAGAAACTTAGATTAGGAGGAAGAGTATCTGTGTGTAAGCAAACACTAGAGACAATATCTTTGGCTGCAGAAGGGCTGTCATCCCCAAGCCCCCGCCAGATACCACTTCTGTAGCCTGAGACGTGAAGAGGGAGCTGGAGAATAGATTTGACAAGTGGAGTTTCATTGTGTTTCCTCACTTTTTCACAGCTCAAAAAAAAAAAAAAAAAGTGAAGATAGCACAGTACTGAAGGATGTTTCAACCTACTCAAAATGTTTTCCAAATCAAACCACTTGAATGTATTATTAAAGTAAAAAGTATAAAAGAGAAATCATTGCACCAGTTATTTCTCTTTTGAGTTAAATCTGTACATTGGATAGTGGCTATTTTATAGCAAATAAAGGGGAAAAAAACAGCTGTTACAGAAAGGGTTTTTATTTTCTTCAATTTCAATCAGAAAAGCTGTAAAATGTGAAAGTTAAAGCAGGAGTAAAAATCACCCGGTCTCTACTCTGATCGCCGGCGGTAAGTCCGCTGCCACCCTTCAGGCAGTAGTGTCGTGACTACCCGGAGCGGCCAGGTCAGGGGGCCAAGTAAGAGCGCTGGCCTTCCTGGAGCGTACATCCCAGTACGCAGACAGTAAGACGTGAACAAATAAGAAAACAGTATTGGGGTGGGTGATATGCTCTGGGGACAAAATACTATCAGAGGTGGAGGTTTAATTTTAAATACAACCACCTAAGAAGTCCTCTTGGGGATGGCAACACTTGAACACCACCTGACGGAGCAGACTGCACGGGGCTTTACAGGCAGCTGTTAGAGTCACTGTGGCTTTGACTTGGTGGGGGGAGTCTCCTGGAAGAGAAGTGTCATGATCTGATTTAGGGGTAAAGGTCGCTGCCCTCTGCAGTGCGCAGAACAGACAGCAAGGGGCAGTGTGGCATTAGTGAACGGGATACGAAGCAGTCAGAGTCCAATATAGCCTGAAAGGTGAGCTGACTGCATTTGGAGAAAGTGGGACAGAGGATTATGACAGTAAAGATTTTAGCTTGAGGAGCTGGAAGGAGGATTTTGCCATTTACTGAGATATAAGAAAAACAAGTTTGAGGAAAGAACAGGAAGTTTGGTATGAAGCTTTTTAACTTTCAGTATGAAGTTTTTGTAACCTGATGGACATCCAAGTGGAGAAAAGTAAGTAAACATGGATTGTAGGGGAAAAACCTGGGTTAGAGAGCTTACAGTGCATAGACCGTGTTTAAAGCCATGAGACTGGTGAGATCCCCCAGGGAGTAACCAATTAGAGAAGAGAAGGGGCCCCTGGACTAGGGAGTCCTAACATTCTCACTGCTGGGAGGGAGAGGAGGAACCAGTCACAGAGACTACGAAGGGCCAGCCAGTGATGCAGTAGGAAAACCAGGCAAGTCTTCTGTGGTTTCAGATGTACAGATCTGCTAATAGTTACTGGCCACACTTAAGTTTTTTCCTCCCTGCTTGCTCACTTCTAGGTTTATGGCTGTGTTCAGAGATGTGTTGCCACTGTCTGCTGAGTAACAGAGGTTAACTAAGCATTGGTTACCCTGTATTCCTAGAAATAGCCACTTATTAAGGTTAGTTGATAACAGAAATCTACTGTTAGTCTTTTCTTTGCACATAGGAGATTGCTAATATATCACCAGTAAAATATAACTTGAATAGCCGAAGTCAAGAAGCTTTCCTTTGCAAAATTGTTTTTGAGAGATTTCAAAATGATGAAACTCTTCCCCATTTCCCCTGTGTTCTACAACCATACTGTTCTACAGCAATAGTAAAACACTTACACAATTACCTCACACTAATAATTTCTTTCCTAAACTGTAACTTTAGTTATAAACTATAACTTAGTATGGATTTTGATGTTGTAGTATCTCTGTGAGTTTCTTCACAGGTCAGTTCTTGGCTGCTTCAGCCATCTAGAAGATAACTTGAGAAGTAGGCAAGAAAACTATTTTAGTGCAGGCACTTCAGTCCTGCAGGGAAGAAATGCCCCATAGCCCTGGGACCAAACAATATGCATTAATCAAGATAGTAGATTAGACATAAATATGAGTAAGTGGTGAAAGCTCCCAGCAATCTGGACCCACTAAAGGCCAGGCAACTAGCCCCAGAAAACTCAAAACTGTTCCCTTTCTAAGATATAAGATACTCAATATAGACAGCCTGGTCATTTAAGAAGTTAGCATATATTATGTAGTGCCTACAGTTTGTTTCCACCAAAACTAGTGACTTAAATGCTTAAATACATGTTAAGACATTCACTCAACATTCCTCAGATAAAATGAATGTACAGCAACATCTAAGTGTTGCCAAGTCAAGGATATCCTTAAGCTGCTTGTACTGTAGTAAGCAGTTATTACAACTATTTACATGCAGATCATTTTAAACTGTCTGCACAGCAGAGGCTAAACAAACTCCCAGTTGTCAGATTTACACAACTAATGTCAAAAAGACTAAATGAGTTTGTATTTTATGTTTCATTAACAAATAAAGATGAAGGTTAGATTTTTAACAGGAGTAATTCCTGAAGACTGAATAATACAGTAACTCTTAAAGACTGAGGTTTTTCTCTCCTCTCCTCAAGTTCCCATCTCAGTCAAGAGCATAACCATCTTCCCAATTACTCAAGTTAAAAATCTAGGACTCATCTTTGACTCTTCTGTTTGCAGGGTTTAATAAAATACTATTACTTCATCTAAGTTGCTGAAATATATTATATATGGAACATAAATAAGCATACTTATATCTAAATTTATATACATATGGAACGCACACACACATGGAATAAGATTCTGCCACTGAATATAGCGGTAAACCTGTGTACTTGTTTTTCTCCAAGTACACAGAAACACATACTCACCTTCACCCTTCCTATGCCCATGGTCATTCAGCTATTGATTGTATTGTGTCCCCCCAACAGTGTAGCTCAGGATCATAGCACTGCAGAGCGGGAATTTTGATGGGAGGGAGTAGACAGGGGGCAGGCAGTGTATTAATTATGGAATAAGATGCAACCAGGGAGAAGGCAGGCCAGAAAAAGGACAGAGAGAGGGAATGCTTAAATAGCACTAAAGCAGAGGACTCCTGCAGAGAGGCCCTGGAATGTGGAAGCTGCTGCAGAGAGCAAGGAGAAGCAGCCCAGTTCACCTGTCCATTTCTAAGTTTTGCTTAGAACGGGCCCTGGCTCCAGGAGAGAAGAGAAAGCTTTTTGCTAAGCTTCCGTTTGATCCCACAACTCTGCCTAGTAGCAGAGTTCTAGGGTCCGGGTACCTTATAGAAAAATGAAGTCTTCTCTATTAGTCTAGGAATAAAACCACCATTTATTTATCCCAGTGCCTGGCACACAGCAGACATGGAATCGGTGTTTACTGGACAAGTAAGACTTCTGAAAAGTTCTAAGCTGTCCAGCCTTACTTCCCCTGCTGCTCTTGATAGCATTCACACTCTGCCCGAACTCATTGCTCACCATCTCCATGCCCACACTTTCCTCCTCTTGAGATGCCTTCTTCCTTACCTTCTCACAGCCAAGTTTAAATGTCTTCTCTTCCATTAAGCTCTCTCTGATCCCTTCAATTAGTAACAATCCCTGACTCAGAACCCTTTATCTGTCCCACTTTTTATAACACTTTTAGAGTAATTCCGTACATATCTTGTATCTTCCGCTAAAACAAAAGCCTGCCTTGAGAGGAATCACATGATGATTCATTTTTCTATTTCCTAAGACCACACATATTTTTGGTTATATAAATAATTCAAAAGACCTCATGCAATGAAGGTTTTTTTCACTGTATATGCTATTTTACTAATTAATGATTTACCACTGTAATTCACGTTGATGACTATGATGACCACGCAGGTTCAGATTCTAGCCTGGTTTCTGAACACACTGCCAGGTACCTGAATCCTATCCTATGTCAGACACACAATGAGTTTCTGTGACCACAGTCGTACTTACCTCATTTGCTAAGGCAAAAGTTCCCCAGTGAATTGCCACAGACTTCTTTGTCTGAACATCAATGTGAATCTTTACAGCCTCTTCTGGGTCTACATGCTGGTACTTCATAAACCACCTTAGAAAATAGTAATTTATTAAATATGGCCTTTGAAATATACACTAAATTCTAATTACTGCTTCATCAACCTTTAAGATTCTACACAGGAGTAAGTCACAGTGGTCAAAAACATCTCCCTCAGACCACTAAAATATTTTTTGTACAAACTGCTATAAAGTAGGTAAGTCTCAAGCAAAACTCCCCTTTGACTAGTAAGATTTTGTTCCACGTGTATTTTCATTTTACTGAGGATTTATTCTGAAGAAATGTCTTACCTTAAAAAGATATCTTGCAGTCTTAGTATTAATCAAAGAAGTGGAATAATGGGTAACAAATTAAAAATCAAAACTTCAGTTGCAAAATAACCTGAATGACTCATATAAACCATTTTTTTAACATGCTGAAGTGAAAAAGCAAACAGAAATTACTGTATAATTTGTAATATCAGGAGCAAAAAAACATCCAATTACTAATCAAGGATTTAATTAAACATCATACAACCAAAGATGAGGTGTGTGGTTTGGCAAGAAAAAAGGGGACTTCGGGGGACTGGACAGAGTGTAGAAATGCTGACCGGCTGCCTCATGCCTGGAAAGAGCAGAGCTCTGGAGACAGAGGGCCTGGGCCTGAACACTGGCTCTCCCGATTCCTGGGAATGCCTGGGCAGCCACTGCAAATTCTCCAGCTTGCATCTTCCTTACTGTGAAACAGTAGCTATTCCCACTTCACAGGGGTGATGTGAGGATGAAACAAGACAGTTTATTCAAAGCAGCAAAGACAGCACCGACTTAGTTGACAAAACCAGCACTTTTAGGATGAAGAATTATTTCTGATAAGTAAAATGTACTATCTACAAGTAAATCCTTTGCTTTTCCAGCCACCACTTTAGAAAAACAAGTGTCTTCACATTATTTATATCCTGGGTCTGCTACTGTCAGCTGATGCTGCAGTTAAAACTAAGCGATCTGGATCCAGCAGGGAGCTGCTCCGGTTTTGAGAGACATTATGGAAGAGTCAGTCTATCTGCAATAGCACAAGGGGTGTTATCGATGGTGAGGAGCTGTAGGGCTCAGGACAAAGCCCCTGTGTTCTGCTCAACAACAGATGAGAGAAGCACTTGCTCTGCTGTATCTCCTGACACTCAGAAATCAGGGCAGGATGAAAATAGTTTCTACTGGTTCTACTGTAGAATCAGGTGTTTCTGCTGATTTTTTGAAACTTGTACTTCAAATCAAAGAAATACACATACTCCTTTCTACCTTCATGTCTGTCTGAAATAAATTTAAAATGTTCACTCCAGTATAAAAATTAAAAACTTAAAAATCCTACCTGACTTGGATAGGAAACTTAATGACAGGGGATCCCAGATGTAAGGATGAAGACATGCTAATATCACTGAAAATCATTTTGGGTGTAATCGTCTTACATTTATAGACTACTTTGAAATGTTGCTGATAACATTATTTCTAAAACTTTAGTACTGACCAGATAACTGGATTGCAGAGTAGAGGCTACCATGATTTAATTATTTAGAGTAAATACTGTCCCCTCCCCGATCCTTCTCCCATCTTAGAAACAAGACAGCTACAGTGCAAGCAGGAAGGGGAATTATATGAGTGCATTTGTGTACTTAGGCTGTACACATTGTATCATCACTTATATATATATGACACATGTATCCTGCTACATATGAAAACTTATTTTCACAATTACATATAAGAAGTATTCTAACATACTAAGAAGATACATTGAATAAGGATCAGTACCATATAAAATTGAATAAGGATCAATACCATATAAACAGGTTGACTGATATTTTGAGAGATTTCATTAGAATTGAGAATTAGAAGTATGTGAAAAAGGGAAATTCTGGCAGTGTTACTGGTTCATAATAGTTTTCAATAAGGTAAAAATATCTAGTCCCTTAAATGAAACTAGGGGGAAAAAGGGAGAAATAAGCATTAATAAAAATAGTAATGGAATGGTTTCGATGAACTTAAAAGTTTGAAGTATAACAAAATCAGAAACAAATGATCAGATTTGCTCAGTCCATCCCTGAGTCAGTGTTCTTCTCTTTGTAGGACTGCCTAAATAAAATGCCATCCTACATACCATTCTGTCTGCATACATGACCTACACACGCACCTTAGAAAATAAAGCATTTTTAAAATTAGCCCTTACCTCATTATTTTCAGTGTTTATTTTCTCTTCACATGTACATATCAACCACAGTCCACTGAAATCTAACCAAGTTCTTTGAAATCACTTCCTTTTTTCTTTAAATAGTGTTAAGGAAAAGATAGGCCATGGATGGGCCTCAAATGCTAGTGTGACCTTTATCTGCTCTGAGGTCAGGTGATGAGCGCAGAGAGGTTGGAGGGCCAGTGAAACCATGAGTCGTGAAACTGTGGTCTTGACCCGACTGACTTCATTGCTGACGGAAGTGAGACCATCGCCAGGGACTGATGCTATAGACCAAGTCCTTGCTTTTTCTGCCCTCAACACAGGGAAGGGGATGGGGGCAGTCCAGTCATGGAGCAAAAGGTGGTTCTTTCTATAAGGAGAGTACCTTCCATGTGAAAGGCAAAGCCGGGGTCAGATTTGATTTTTGGCTGATGGGTTTAACTTTAGTCAGAATAGTACAGGAACTTTGCGCTAGGTATAGTAAATCTTTAAACTGTGGTGTTTTTTCTTGGCAATATAATTTCTGATTTTGAATAATTATTTAACTGATATGACTAATTAAAATGTTTTAAAATTAAAAAAAAAAAAAAAACCTTTTAACTGAGTCTGACACACAAGCCCCTACCCCATGTATAACAAAGTCCACCAATAAAATCACAAATTACATGTTTCATGACTACTTTGAGCCCAGTTGATTTACCATGTAGCAGGAATGCTTCCTCTGGACATCTACATACCTTGGCTCATATGCTCCAATGGGAATAGCTGCAAGGTCAAAAGGGCCAAATCTTTTTCCTATCTCTTCAAAAGCAGAGCAATAACCAGTATCTCCTGCGAAAAAAAATCGGTTCCAAGGCCCCAAGACAGACCAGCTGCCCCAGAGAACCTTGTTGTCATCCATCAGAGTCCTTTTACACCAGTGCTGGGAAGGCGTGAACACAAAGGTGACCTCGTCATGTCCGGGGACACAGTTCTCTTCCCACCAGTCCAGCTCGATCACATTCTCACAGCCGCATTTCTGCATCCAGTCCAGGAGTCCCAAAGGCACAAACCATCTGAGCTCGTTGCCGAACCGCTCATTGAGAGCGAGGACAGAATTGTAGTCCAGGTGGTCGTAGTGGTTGTGGCTGACAAGCACCGCGTCTATCCGGGGCAGCTCGTTGACAGTGCATGGGGGGCGACGAAACCGCTTGGGACCCACGTGCTGGGATGGGGAGGCCCGAGCACTGAAGACAGGGTCTGTGAGCAAGATGAGCTCATCCATTTCCACCATCACTGTCGCATGTCCCAGCCATGTGACTCTTAAGCCACCTTCCCTCGCTCCAGCTTCTTCAGGGTCATCAATAAAATATGGCTTAAGCACCGGGAGTTCTTTATCAAGCTCCTATGTGTACAAAGAAAGGCAGCAGTTAATTTAAAAACAAACAAAAAGAAGGTATATATATCATCATGAGCACATTTTGACCTAAATTATAGAGAGAAGGGTTATTTGAGAAGAACTGAAGTCGTCTGATAAATCTTTTTTTTTTTTTTTTTGCTTTTCTACTGAAAATGCATATACTTTCTGAATCAGACACAGTAATCACTATATAGTAATGTAAGATCTTACTCGCAAATACAGCTGACAAAGGGAAAATTAAATTTAAAACTTTGATTGTAAAGGCGCTCTTCTGTAAGTGCCAGAAGCTGACTGACCGAGATGCAGTCCCTTTGCTCAGCTAGTGCAAAACGCTCAGGAAGTCAGCCTCTAGAAATAGTAAAGAAAACCTTTGACGACATAAGTGCAGATCCTGGATCTCTTATGAACCTAACTTTCTGAGTACACAGAATTCAAAGCAGAGGACTGTGATCACTGCTGGATAATCACACACAAAGATGGTTCTCCTCATTCCTTTCCTTTGAAGTTTTCTACCACTAATCAAAGTCAAATGTGGTCCTGACTTGTGATAAGATGATCACTTTTGGGCGTAAGCAGGTGTAAACCAATAACTACAACAAATATGTTAAGTACTATTCCTTAGGTTATTCTACATTTTATCGTTGAATTAAGCAACAAGAAGCTGTGTTTTAGGGTCATATATGCGTGCATGCTATCACTTCAGGCATGTCTGACTCTTTGTGATCCTATGGACAGTAGCCCGCCAGGCTCCTCTGTCCATGGAATTCTCTGGGCATGACTACTGGAGTGGGTTGCCATTTCCTTGTCCAGGGGATCTTCCCAACCCAGGGACTGAACACACATCTCCAGCAGTTCCTGCATTGCAGGTGAGTTCTTTACCGCTGAGCCACCAGGGGAGCTCGTTTTAGGGTCATATTACTGGGTTCTATAAAACTTTCACAAACTGCGTTTTGCTGTTCTGCCACTGAGCTGCATTGAGGTCTCTCCCAGGAAGCCACTCGTGAAACTTGTCAAGTATGTCCCATGAAGCTGTCTTTAGAACTGGGTACCCACTCAACCCTACCTCCACCCTACCTTCCCACTCACCCCAGAAAGATTTCTCTCAGTTCCCTGTACCAGGAAAAGCTCTTCTTTTACACAAAATGGAACATTTCAGCTATTTGAAAAAAAAAAAAAAAAAAAGACTACACATTTCAGCAGTTCTAATGAAACATACATTATAACTTGTAAAATAGATGACCGCTGCAGGGTAATGTGTGAAGCGCGGCATGCAAAGCTGGTGCTCTGTGAAAACCTGCAGGGACAGGCTGGAGACGGAGATGCGAGGGGTTCAGGATGGAGGGGACACGTGTATGCCTACGGCCAATTCACAATGATGTCTGGCCAAAAAAAAAAAAAAAAAAATCAGAATATTTTAAACTAATTATCCTCCAAGTAAAATGAATGAATTTTAAAACACACAAACATAAGAGGAACACACCAGCACCCATCAGGATAGAAATGCCACTGGTAACTGCAATGGGGGATCACCTCGGAACAGTCAAAGAGTGTCCACTATTAAAAACTTGATGATCAATCCTAGAAAGGAGCTGCTTAAAAGGAAACACACTAGCCATATCCTCTGAAGGGAAACCAATAAAGCTACTAAAGGAGGACACTATGAAGGTTCTGTGAATGGTAAGGAGACCTACATTCAATCTGTATTCACACCCCTGGGCTTATATCCAAAAGAAACACTAATAAAAAAAAATATATGCACCTCACATTCACTGCAACATGCTGTCCACACCTGGAAGCCAGCAACAAAATGGCCATCAGCACAGGATGGTTCAGGAAGACGGGGTACATAGAAGGGAAAATTACTCAGCCATGAAACTCAATGAAATCAGACATGTGCAACAAAAATTCTCACACAACCAAAAACGAGTGATAAACCGTACTTCAATACCATACAACCTGTAAGTGCTATCTGACCAAAAATACAAACATCGATTTCTAAAGGGAAACAAACTCACAAACAGAGAAAAGAAAATTAAGGTATCAAAAGGAAATGCTGGGAGGAAAGAATAAACAATCTATTTGGAATTAACACCTACATAATGACATATAAATCAGTAAGAAACATGGGCCAACTGGCTAGCACAGAGAAACTTCTTAACACTGGAATGACCTATATGGGACAAGACTCCAAAAAAGACTAGGTGTACACATCACGATATGTGAATCGAGATGCCTGTCCCCTAAAGCATACACGACAGTGTTAATCAACACTAGTCCCACATGAACGAAAAATTAACAGTCTACAACGGAAAGAAGCTGACTCAATTCCCCACATGCCTGGCTCCTCGGGCCTAGTATTTCATCCCTGGAGCCTGAGCTGGCTGTATCCTAATGTTGCACAGTCATGGGGCTCAGGGAGCTGGGAGGCATGTGGTAAGAGAGTACCCCCCTTGGACCTGTCGTGCTTGGAACCTTGGGATGGAACCAGACTGTCCTGATGCAGGAGGGTCACTGGACAAGGAAGGTAAGCAAGGACTGGAAAAACACGATTGACTCTCTGGGCCGCATAGCTTTGCAGTTTGACCTGGCTTCCACATATCCTGGTGCTCCAGGGTCCCCATAGAAGCCTTATTCCTTGGAGACCCTAGCCCAGAAGATACAAACCTCAGCACCAATCCTTGGCATAAGCTGACACCTGTTTAGAGGAAAGGGTAAGGGGTGGAAGTATTGAGACAGTCCAGGGTGTTCTGGCACCAGGCATTCCCAGGAACAAGCCAGGAGCAGGGCTTTTCCTAACCTTCTGGCCCTATTAAACCAGCGCTGGGACTGTGAAAATGCTGCCGCCTTGTGGACACTTCTATAAGTACCACTGGAAAACCAGTGCTCTTTTCAATTGCACCAGAAAGCCTGCAAAGCTTTTAATCACCTAGGGAAATTTGCAGGTTCTTGGGAGGAGGAAAAGGCAACCCACTTTGGTATTCCTGTGTGGAAAATCCCATGGACTGAGGAACCTGGAGGGCTACAGTCCATAGGGTTGCAAAAATCTGGAGGAGTAGCATGCATGCAGGCAGGTAACTGAAAGAAAATTCAAAACAGGGCTAAATCTCAGGAAGCCAATTTTAAGAGGTAGATTTTTCTCGGGTTTTTAATAAAAGACAAATACTAAAGATGCTCAGTATCCCTCATTAGCAGATAAATTCAAATGTTAACTACAATGAAGGGTCACCTCAAACCAGTCAAGAGGAGCCATCATTAAAAACTCTACACATAGTAAATGCTGGGGAAGGTGTGGGGGAAAGGAACCCTCCTAGCCTTCTGCTCGGAAGGTAAACTGGTCATAGCCACCAGAGAGGACACTATGCAGGTTTCTTAAAAAACTAATTATTGCTACATTTGATCTGTAATCACACATCTGTGCTTATATCAGAATGAAACTGTAATGAGAAGAAATTCCTTCACCTGAAGTTTCATTGCAACATGCTTTCAAGAGCTAAGAACTGGAAGCCAGGCCCCAGCTGTTCATCATCAAACAGATATAAGAGGAAGCCATCAAACGGATATAAAAGGGGGCACTAAGCCATGACACACAGTGAAGGAAGTCCAGTTACAAGGACAGAGGTAGACAGGGCAACACTCATACAACGAGAAGCAAGTCAGAAAAAGAGCACTAGCATATGCCGTCACCCCAAGAACAATCAAAAGACGGCTACAAAAACACCAATTTGTAAAACAGAAACAGACTCACAGGCTTAAAAACCAAAGGGGAAAGCTGGGGGAGAGGAATAACCTTGCAGTTTGGGATGAACATCTGTACACTGACAGGTATAATATAGGAAAAAAAATCTGGATCTACTGTCTAGCACAGGGAACTCTTCCCAACACTGTGGAGTAACTTATATGAGACAACAGTCCGAGAAAGACTAGATGGACACCTCAGTGAACTGAATCAAGCTGCTTCACACCTAAAACAAACGTGGCAGTGTTAATCAACTCTATTCCAACATTAACTAAAAAACGACAATCTAAAAGGGAAAGAAAGTGAAGTCGCTCAGTCGTGTGTGACTCTTTGTGACCCCATGGACTGTAGCCCACCAGGTTCCTCCATCCATGAGATTCTCCAGGCAAGAGTACTGGAGTGGGTTGCCATTTCCTTTTCCAGGGGATCTTCCCACCCAAGGATCAAACCCAGGTCTCCCACATTGCAGGCAGACTCTACCATCTGAGCCACCAGGGAATCTCAAAAGGGAAAAAAGCTGACTTTATTCCCCACATGCCTGGCTGTTTGGGGCTGGTATTTCATCCCTGGTATCTGAGGCTAGATCCTAAGGCAGGACTCTCATGGGGCTCAGGGAGCTGGGAAGGATGTGCCAAGAAAGCAACCCCCTTGGACCTGTGGTACTGAAACCTCGGGCTGGAACCAGACTGTCTTGATGCAGGAGGGCCATCCAACAAGTAAGCTAAGCTAAGTGCATGGAAAACAAGTCAGACCCCTGGGATGCAACAGCTTTGAAAAGTCAGCTAGATGCTACGTCTCCTGGTGCTAGGGGACCACACCTCAGTCTCCTTCCTTGGAGAACCCACCACAGAGGACAGCAACCTCAGCACCCATCCTTGGCATAAGCTGAGATGTGTCCCAGGGTTAAGGATAAGGGCTGGAAGAATTGAGACAGCATCTCTTCTGGCACCCGGGGTTCCCAGGAACAACCCAGGAGCAGGTCTTACCCTGGTCTTGTTCCCTGTAGAACCAGTGCTTGGAATGAGCAAATACTGCTGCCTGGTCATGCTTCCCATAACAACTGGAAAACTAGTGCTGAGGTCAGTTGCCTCATAAGACCTATGGAGCTTTTAATGAAACCTCCCTAGAGAAATGTACTGGTAGGTAATGATGAGAAAATACAAAAGAGGGTGAATTTCAGGATATGCAATGAGGTAAATTTTAGTCACAACGTTCTATCAGGAAAAAAAAAGAAGCCTGAGAGCACCTCCACAGCTCATTAGCAGAGAAATGCAAATGCTAACTACAATGAGGGATCACCTCCCAACATTCAGAGTGGCCATCAGTAAAACCTTTACAAATAATAAAAGCTGGGGAACCCTCCTAGCCTGTTCCTCAGAAGGTCAAGTGGTAAGAGCCACCAGCTAGACACTATGGAAGTTCCTCAAAAAAATAATTAGAGCTAAATTATCTGTAATCCCACTCCTGGGCACATATCTGAAAGAAACTATAAAAACTTGTACACCTGAAAATTCACTGCAACATGATTTCAATAGCCCAGACTTGGAAGTCAAGACCAAACTGTCCATCACCAAAGAGATGCATAAGGAAGACAGGGTCCATATATACAAGGGAATATTACTCAGCCATGAAACAGAATGAATCAGACCATTTACAATGACAGTGATGCATCTGGGAAAGCTCATACTATGAGAAGCAAGTCAGATAAGGATCAATAGCATATGAAAGCACCTCCACAACCCATCTAAAAACTGATACAAATCCATTAATTTGTAAAACAGACTCACATCTCAGTATTTCTGAATCAAGGTGCTTCACACCTAAGACAAACATAACCATATTAATCCACTCTACTCCAACATGGGAACACCATGAACAGTATGAAAAGGCAAAAAGATATGACACTAAAAGATGAGTCCCCCAGGTCAGCACATGTCCAATATGCTACTGGGGAAGAGTGGAGAAATAGCTCCAGAAAGAATGAAGAGGCTGAGGAAGTGGAAACGATGTCCAGTTGTGGATGTGTCTGGTGGTGAAAGTAAAGCTGAATGCTGTTAAGAACAATATTGCACAGGAACCTAGAACGTTAGGTCCACGAATCAAGGTCAATTGGAAGGGGTCAAACAGGAGATGGCAAGAGTGAACATCGACATTTTAGGAATCAGTGAACCAAAATGGACTGGAATGGGCGAATTTAATTCAGATGACCATTATATCTACTATCGTGGGCAAAAATCCCTTAGAAGAAATGAAGTAGCCCTCATAGTCAACAAGAGTCCTGAAAGCAGTACTTGGGTGCAATCTCAAAAATGACAGAATGATCTTGGTTCGTTTCCAAGGCAAACCACTCAACATCACGGTAATCCAAGTCTATACCCCAACCACAGATGCTGAAGAAGCTGAAGTTGAACAGTTCTATGAAGACCTACAAGACCTTCTAGAAGGAACACCAAAAAAAGGTGTCCTTTTCATCAGTGGAGATTGGAATGCAAAGGCAGGAAGTCAAAAGATAACCTGGAGTAACAGGAAAATTTAGCCTTGGAGTACAAAATGAAGCAGGGCAAAGGCTAACAGTTTTGCCAAGAGAACACACCGGTCATGGCAAACACCCTCTTCCAACAACACACGAGATGACTCGACACATGGATATCACCATATAGTCAATACCAAAATCTGATTATATTCTTTACAGCCAAAGATGAAGAAACTTTATACAGTCAGCAAAAACAAGCCCTGAAATAACTGAGGCTCAGATCATGAGCTCCTTATTGCAAAATTCAGACTTAGACTGAAGAAAGGAGGAAAACCACTAGGGCTTCAGGTATGACCTAAACCAAATCCCTGATGATTATACAGTGGAGGTGACGAATAGATGTAAGGGACTAGATCTGGAAGACGGGGTGCCTGAAGAACTATGGACAGAGGTTCGTAACACAGTGACACAAACCATCCCCAAGAAAAAGAATTGCAATAAAGCAAAATGGTTGTCTGAGGAGGTCTCAGATAGCTGAGCAAAGAAGAGAAGCGACAGGCAAAGGGGAAAGGGAAAGATATACCCAGCTAAATGCAGAGTTCCAAAGAATAGCAAGGAGAGATAAGAAAGTGTTCTTAAGAGAACAATGCGAAGAAATAGAGGAAAACAATAGAATGGGAAAGACTAGCGATCTCTTCAAGAAAATTAGAGATACCAAGGAACATTTCATGCAAAGATGGGCACAATAAAAGACAGAAATGGTATAGACGTAACAGAAGCAGAAGAGATTAAGAGGAGTTGGGAAGAATACACAGAAGAAACGTACAAAAAAGATCTTAATGACCTGGATAACCACAATAGTGCAGTCACTCACTTAGAGCCAGACATCGTGGAGTGTGAAACCAAGTGGGCCTTAGGTAGCATTACTACGAACAAAGCTAATGGAGGTAATGCAATTCCAGCTGAGCTTTTTCCTAAAAGATGATGCTGTTAAAGTGCTGCACTCAATATGCCAGCAAATTTGGAAAACTTAGCAGTAGCCTCAAGACTGGAAAAGGCGAGTATTCATTCCAATCCCAAAGAAGGGCAATCCCAAAGGATGTTCAAACTACAACACAATTGTGCTCATTTCACACATGAGCAATGTAATGCTTGAAATCCTTCAAGCTAGGCTTCAGCAGTACATGAACCAAGAACTTGCAGATGTACAAGCTGGATTTAGAAAAGTCAGAGGAATCAGAGATCAAATTGCCAACATCTGCTGCATCACAGAAAAAGCAAGGGAATTCCAGAAAAACATCTCCTTCTGTTTCACTGACCATGGCTAAAGCCTTTGATTGTGTAGATCACAACAAACTGTGGAAAATTCTTAAAAGAGATGGGAATACCAGACCACCTTACCTGCCTCCTGAGAAACCTCTATGCAGATCAAGAAGCAACAGAACCAGACACGGAACAAAAGACTGGTTCAAAATTAAGAGAATGAATACATTAATGCTGTATATTGTCACCCTGCTTATTTAATTTCTATGCAGAGTACATCATGCAAAATGCCAGGCTGTATGAATCACAAGCTGGAATCAAGATTGCTAGGGGAAATATCAACAATCTCAGATATGCAGATGACACCACCCTTTTGGCAGAAAGTGAAGAGGAACTAAAGAGCCTCTTGATGAAGGTGAAAGAATAGAGTGAAAAAGCTGGTGTAAAACTCAACATTCAAAAAACTAATATCATGGCATCCAGTTCCATCACTTCATGGCAAATGATGGGGAAAAAATGGAAACAGTGATAGACTTTATTTTCTTGGGTTCCAAAATCACTGCAGATGGTGACCACAGCCATGAAATGAAAAGATGCTTGGCTCCTTGGAAGGAAAGCTATGACCAACCTAGACAGCGCATTAAAAAGCAGAGACATCACTTTGCTGACAAAGGTCTGTCTAGTCAAAGCTATGGTTTTTCCAGTAGGCATGCATGGATGTGAGAGCTGGACCATAAAGAAGACCAAAGAATTGATGCCTTAGAACTATAGTGTTGAAGACTCTTGAGAGTCCCTTGGACAGCAAGAAGATCAAACCAGTCAATCATAAAGGAAATCAACCCTGAATAGTCATCAGAACGAATGATGCTAAAGCTCCAATACTTTGGCCACCTGATGCAAAGAGCCAACTCACTGGAAAAGACCCTGATGTTGCAAACAATTGAGGGCAGGAGGAGAAGGGGGAAACAGAGGATGGTTGGATGGCATCATCGACTCAATGGACATGAGTCTGAGCAAACTCAGAGATAGCGTGGACAGGGAAGCCCTGTGTGCTGCGTTCATGGCGTCACAGTCAGACAAGACTGAACAACATCTCCAACATAAACTAAAAATTAAATGATAACCTAAAAAGGAAAGAAGCAGACTATCTTCCCGCCTCATGCCTGACTTTTCAGGGCTGGTATTTCATCCCTGGAGCCTGCGGCACCTGGATCGTAAAGCTGGACTGTCATGGGGCTCAGGGAGCTGAGAAGGACATGCCAAGAGAGTAACCCCCTTGGACCTGTGGTGCCTTGTACCCTGTAATGAGACCAGAATGTCCTGATCCAGGAGGGCCATCAGAAAACTAAGCTAAGCCAAGTGCAGGGAAAACACGATAGACCCTCTGGGTTGCAATAGCTTTGAAAGTCACCTGGCCTCCGTGTCTCCTGGTGCTCCAGGCATTCCCACCTACAGCCTCCTTCCTTGGGAGTCCCCACCTACAGAGGACAGCAAGCTCAGCACAGCGCTTTGACAGGGGTTGAGATCTGACCCAGGCTGAAGGGTAAGGGGTGAAGTATCGAGACATAGCCCAGGTGGGGGTTTCTTCCGACACAGTGGGCTCCCACTAACAACCCAGGAACGAAACTTGCCCTAATCTTCTAGTTGCCCTTTGTGCCAGTGCTGGGAAAGAAGAAATGCTGCCCCTTTATGGACACTTCCCATAACAGCAACTGGAAAACCGTGAGTGAGGAATTGCATCACAAGGCCTGCAGAGCTATTGTATTTGTGACTTGCCCTCATGCAATGTGCTGTCCTAGGTAATCAGAAAAAGATACAATACAGGGGTGACTCTCAAGCAGCTCATTTCAACTGGTAAATATTACTCACAAGGCTCTTTTAAGGAAAAAACTCCAGGAATAGATGCTCAACATCACTCACTATTAGAGAAACGCAAATCAAAAGTATAATGAGGTATCATCTTGCAGCAATCAGGATCATCAACATCAAAAAGTCTACAGAGAATAAATGTTGGAGGGGGCTTCCCTGGTGGCTCAGTGATAAAGAATCTGCCTGTGAATGCAGGGCACATGGGTTCGATCCCTGCTCCAAGATCCCCCATGCCTCGGAGCAAGTAAACCTGTGTCCCAGGACTACTGAGTCTGAGAGCTGCAAATACTGACCCCACACATCGCAGCTACTGAAGCCCGCTCACTCTAGAGTCCATGCTCCTCGAGAAACAACCGCAATGAGAAGCCCACACACTCCAACTAGAGAGTAGCCCCTCTACTCTCTGCAACCGAGAAGAGCCTGTGCACCAGTGAAGACCCAGCACAGCCAAAACTGAATGAATAAATAAATGAAATCAAAAAATAAAAAAGAATAAATGGTGGAAAGGCCATGAAGAAAAGGGAACCCTCCTATGTTAACTGGTAACAGCCTTTATGGAGAACACTATGAAGGTTCTTTAAAAACTAACAGTAGATATACTGTATACCCAGCAATACCACTCCAGGGTGTCTATCAGAGAAATCCATAATTTGAAATGACAAATGCATCCCAACAGGCATTGCAGCACTATTCACAGCAGCAGCACATGGATTCAGCCAAAATGCCCATCAACAGATAAAGAAGATAGATGAAGACAGGTAAGGAGGATGTGGTGCATATCCATATAAGGGAACATATATATACTCAGCCATTAAAAAAAATGAAATTATGTCATCTGCAGCAATGTACATGGCCCTTCCAATGATCATACTGAGAGAAGCAAATCAGACAGAGAAAGACAAATAAAATCTGGTATCACTTTTAGGTACAGTTAAGGAAAAATGATACAAATGAAGTTATCTGCAAAACAGACTCACAGACTTGGAAAGCTCAGTGGTGGCTGCTGTAGGTAAGAAAACATGGCAGTGAGGGATAAATTAGGAGTTTTGGATTAACATATAGACACCATTAAATATAAAATAGATAATCAACATGGATCTTCTGTAAGGAATAGGGTACTCTTGTCAATGTTTCGGTAATACCCTACATGGGGAGAAGCTTGTAAATAACTATAATCCAATATAAAATAAAAATTAAATTGAAAATCAAAGAAACAAGAAATCTGCCTTTAAAAAAAAAAAGGGTGGGATGGGGAGGGAGGTGGGAGGGATGCACAAGTGGGAGGGGACATAGGTAAACCTATGGCTGATTTCATGTTGATGTTTGGTAGAAACCAACACAATACTGTAAAGCAATTATCCTTCAACTAAAAATAAATAAATTTTTAAAAATGCTTATGCTTCATTAAAGAATTCGGCTCCCCCCCCCCATTTCCTTTTCCGCTTTATTATTCCTCAAAGCACTAATCGTTTTTCACTATCACACATCATTTACTTATTTACTGTCTCTCTTCCACTAAACTTAACGCCCCAGGAGGCAAGGGTGCTTTCTGCTTTGTTCATGGCTTGAGCTTCAGCACCTAAACAGTGGAATTTAAGAACCGCTGGCCTGATGAGTTCTCAGAAAGTGAACCCAGTTTCTAGTTATCTCTAAATCGTCAGCGTTCAGAGATGTACTTCTGCTTTCACGTGGTCACTGAGTTTCCTCTTTGAAAGGAAGGAATACTAAAGACACTGCTGCTACTGCTGTATTTTTAGAGGCTGTGGCCCAAATACCAGGAAGGAATTTTACCCAACAGGCAGTCTACCCATCTTGGCCTCCTGCCCTATGCCCTTCTTCTCATCTTGACTCCATGTTTCTCTTCATACCGGGTTCTCTAGAAGAAACAAAAATGTTCTTGTTCCTCCCATCCACAAAGTTTAAACATACAATAAGGTTTTATTTATTAATCTCCTGACTCACTCTTAAAAAGTGCTGGGAAAATATTATTCATTCTTGTTAATTCTGTTAACTAGGATTAACAGTACGCACATTCCTTGGCATTGAAGTGACAATGTGGGTTGTGTTTTGTTTTTTAATCCCATATCCTTTAAAGAAAAATGGACACACTTACCTAAAAGATCTAATGCCGCCACCAACCACCTACTCCCCCCTCCTGCTCCCTGCAGACCAAGCCCTCAGGGATGTCCCCACTCTTTCCCACCTACTTCCCACTTCCAATGCCACCCACTTCCAGTGTCTGTTTCCTTATCTCTCAATTCCCCACAATAGCTGGCAGGACAGGCACTGCTGGAAAAGAGAGGACAAGCTGCGTAGGAGGAATAGAGCGGCCAGAAACTAAGAGAAGAAATTCCTACTGCAATTGGGAGCCACCCACTCCCAGCCAAAGTGAAATCTCATTCATCTAATAAACCGTAGGCCAAAGTTTGTTTCATCATAAGCATAACTGGCATATTGAAAGGCCAGGAACCTACTCTCAATTTTTAAAGGAGTGGAAGGTTATTTGTTGATTTATTTTAAAATTTTAGCAGCTTTATCCAAGAATGAAGAGCCAAGCACTCTAGGTTTAACCCTCATAATTCATATTCCAAAGCACAGGTTAGTACAATCTGGAACATGTCATGCACTCTCACCTTTTGTGACCTTCTTCACGCCACCATCCACTGGGATAACCATTGCCAAATACTTTTTATCTTTCTAGGCCTACTTCAAAGATCATCTCCTCTGTAAAACCATTTCCAATCCCACCAGTCAGAATCAACAGCTTTCTTCCCTGCACTTTTAAGACATTCTGTTCCTACTTCCAGCTGCCACCAGATCAGAGCTCGTTACACACACATGCACTTTGCTGTTCCACTATGAATGTGAAGGTACCTTATTCATGTCATCTCTCCAGAACCTTATCATATAAAAGGGCTCAATTACCTAACTGGAGTGTCTTAATACAATTTACAGCAAAGTTAAGGAATACATATATTAAGAGCAAATACACAGAGCTCAGTGGTAAAGAATCTGCCTGTCAACGCAGGAGACACAGGTTTGATCCCTGGCCTGGGAAGATCCTACATGCTGCAGAGCAACGAAGTCTGTGCAACACAACTGTTGAGCCTGTGTTCTAGAGCCTGGGAGCTGCAACCGCTGAGCCCACCTGCTGCAACTACTGAAGCCCAAATGCTCTAGAGCCTGCGCTCCACAGCGAGAGAAGCTGCTACAAGGAGAAGCCTGGGCACTGCAACTAGAAAGTAGACCCAGCTTGACACAACTGGGAAAAGCCCACACAGCAAAACAGACCGCGCAGCCAAATAAATAAATAATTTTTTTAAAAAAGAGCAAATACACAGCACTTGGAACACAAGCGCTACCTCTTTGGAGGATGGAACACTGCTGTGATCTCTTTCCATTATCAGCCACCTGAGAGCACTTGGAATAGAGGGATTTTTCCACGTTGGCCAAGGGTTAACAAATCTCCCATCCTTTCCTTTCTTTGATTTAGTTACATCTTCTTCTAGTCTGTAATCCAGTTTGAAACTCTTCCTGGAAAACCTAGAAGAATCACTTCCTCCAGAATTCCGTGAATTTTGGCGCTTTCTTACTGCTTCTTTAGGATACTGGCTACTTGCCATCGGGGGCTGGTTGGTTTCATTTTCATCCATGTTCTTTCGTGAAGACCTAAAAACAAAAAAGCAGAGGGAAGAAGAATATACTGAGTTTTAACATAAGTTAAAACATACACATGCTGTTATGTCTCTATTAGGCTGAAACTTTCTTCCTGCAAAATATCATTTTAGAATCCACTGTTATTGCTTGCTAAGTAGAAAAGGTGTTTGTCTTACTTATTATTGCCAAACCTTTTAAAAATTGCTATGTGCTGTAATTCAAAACAAATCTACTTCACCAGCCAGCACTGAAAGATATGAAAAATTTCCATTTCAATAACATTCTATAGAATAAAGTATCTTCATGAATCTGTAATACTTTCATATCTGCATTTTAAAAATATCATGGTTAATAACACATAATAAGAAGGATTGTCTTAGTTCTTCTAGGATATTTCACTAATTCCAATGACAGTACAACCCCACAAGGCCCAGTTATTTTTACTTTGAAGACAAACTGTTACCAACGCCCTCCAAAAAGTGCATTGAGTCCAAACACCACAAAAGGCGATACACATTAGTTGAGAGACATTTCAACAATGTAACAGGTTAACAATACAAATTTGAATTAACTCAGATATAGAACTGCAAGCATGAATCCTAGCTCTATAAACATAAGCAAGTGTCCTATCCTCTCTGTGCCTTGATTTCCTCATCTAAAAAATGGAGATAATAATACCAGCCTCCAAAGGGTTGAGAGGATGAAAAAGCGAATGCAAGTAAAGCACTTAGAAACATGCATGCAAAATGTATACACAAGTGTAACACACATGTATGCACATCCTCACATGCATTAGTCACACGCATCAGGCTCATCAGCTCAACAAACCGAGCTGTTGCTGCTGCCCTCTTCATTACTGCTCCTACGCCCACTCACACCACCTGCCTCAGGGCACTGAAATCCTTGCTTTTGAGCATACAGGATTCCAGACACATTAAGGTGAGCAACGATGCAGTAAGACTATCCATTCACCTGCCGTGGATTTCATCCCTTTCCTATTCTGTTAAACAAACATTTGCTTTCTGAGAAAAATAAGCACAAAGAACAGAGAGCCAAGCATTATGATTTGACTTCACTGGTGTTTAAATAGAAATATTACCCAGGAAGAAAGGGAAATAACTCAAACCCAAGGATGAACACGTACACGCAACCAAAAACTTTTCCCCCAAAACTGTCTGGAGTAAACACTTCATGGTCCAGAGAAAAACAGTATTAAGAAACCACAGCTGACAAAAGCTGAAGCACCCACTTCTGCTCAGGCATGGCTGCTGGTGGGAGAGCCCAACAGCTGCCACAGTCTAACCAGCTTTATGTCTTGGGCAGGTGACTTGACCTTTCCGGTCCTCCATTATCTTATCTGTTAAATACCTACTTATCTCAAGTGAGGTTTCAAAGGATTAAATGACATAATATACATAAAGTGCCTGCTACTCACCCAACTGCTAATTCTTTATTCCCTAATCCAGTTAACATCTAAAGTCCTTAACTTCTGTTAGAAAGCAAAGGATCTGGGAGATTTATCTCAGTTCCTCCTATAGAATAGCTTTACCTGGGTTATAATAAAGTTTGGGTCCAAGTCCTTACAAAGTTTGGGTCCAGGCAGAAACAAAGACCATCCATTTAAACCCTACTTTACTGAACAGATGAAAATACACAGATTTAGAGAGTTTAAGTCACTTCTGGACAAGATAATATGTCTAACCAATGCCAGAGCTGACCTCATGCCCACCCCTTGGGATGACTAACAGTTTGTGAGATTGTGTGCACTTGTTGCACACAGACATTTATATTCATATAGACACACATATGTAATAATTATACCAAATATATAATAAAGTATTGGCTCATTGTTTTCAACAATCAAGAGATAGGGGAGAAGAAAAGGGAACTCTGATTCAAAACCAAACACAAAAAACTCAAAGCAGGGTTTTCAGACAACATCCAGCTGTCAAATGTACCTGGAACATAAGATGCAAGAAAGGCTTTGAGAGTCGGGGTGGTAAAGGTGTAAGGATGGCATGAAAAGGATGGGCCTGGGGCTGTGACGTTAAGGAGGTCTGGCTACACTCAGGTAATGGGGAAACACTAAAGGCACTTAAATAGGGCATGTTTGGGGACGACAACTCTGGTAGCAGGATAAAAACAAAAAGGGAGTAGCTAAAACCTGGAGCCAGGGACATAAATGAGTGATCAGGAAACAGAAGAAACCCAGAACGTCACTAACAGTGAGGCTCTATGCGACGTTTCACACACTGCATTTAAATTAACATCCCCAGCAAAATTTCAAAGTAGCTATCATAATCATATATTTTTAACTGAAGAACTAAAAGGCAGAATAGCAGACCAGGCAAAAGATGATGAGACAGTGATAGTGAGAAAGGAAAGATTAATTCGAAGAGACAAGAAAGAAGCTGCATCACTAAGATTTGAGAGTGGATGGTAGCCAACTTTGGCCACTTTGTAGGGCAGGCTGGTGCTAGGAGTTAAAAATGGGATGAGTTAGAACTGGAAGCCTACTAATGCAGTAAAGGAACTAGGGGAAATTAAGTACATGTTTCAAGTGCGGAAGACAAACTGGACCTGTGCCCCAGTGAGTCTGAGGCAGGGTTTGAGATCACAGGGAAGGAAGGATCCAAGGTGAGCACTGCATCCAGTGCAAACAGATCTCTGGGATCCAGGCTGCTCTGGGGGTGATGCAAGTGAGAGCAAAGAGGCTTCCAGGGGGCTGGAGACTGAAACAAGAGTGAAAAATGGGTTTGGTGATTGTTTTCTTCCTGGACAAGAAACTTTTTTAAAGTTGTCTATTCACATGGAACCCATTTTTTCCCCCGCCTCAGGCCCAGATCAATCCTTAGAAGCAGGTCTCCACCAAAACCTATCCTCTCTTAATATACCCCACCCCTAACACATACAAAATCCAGACTTCAGAAGAGAGCTTTTTAAAGGCATATCTTTTTTTTTTTTTTAAAGGTGGGGATGTGGTAAAAGGGAACCTCCAGAGAATGTCCTTTGTTCTCAGAATGAGGACAAAGTCAGTAAGATGGTCTGTGAGGGTATGTGCTTCTAGCTCTGCCCACACTCTCCTCTGTTCTGAACACAGGCCCTTCATCTATTTCCTTCATCCGTTTCTTCAGATGCATCATAGCCCCCCTCAGGGCCCCCTTGCCATCACAGTGCTTGTGCACGTGATTCTTACAATACCCTTGGGGTGAGAGGAGGGAGTAGCACATGGACACCGGTGAGTTCACAGGATTATGTGCGCCTGTGAAAGGTGCTCAAGCAACACAAAATGCTGGCACTAGGATGCACCATTCCACACTGGACAGTCTAAGCCTGAGATGATCAGAAGGAGCCAGAAGAACATAACCTCACCTGTGACAACCTGGACTCGTTCCTCTGGAGGAAAAGTACTAGAAATGCGTCTGGTGAATGTGCACAACGACAAGCTTTGTCAACAGATGACCCAGTGACCAAGGGAGCATCAGCCCGTGGAGACTCACAGAGCTGCTGGACGCCAGGGTCAGGCAAGGGCTCTGCATCAAATATCACCCTTGTGATCACTCTGTGGTGGATACAGAACAATCTCACAAAGGCCATCCCTGAACATCAAAGACAGACTAACAGGACAACTAGAACCAAGGAAGACCGGCCCCTGCTCCGCTGACCAGCTTTCAGCTTTGCGAACCTAGGAAACACATCTAACTGAACACACCCAGGTCGGAGTTTCCTTTTTCAAATGTAGCAGACGTCCCAATTATTTTTTGTTGTATATCTATCTCCAAAGTTAACCATAAGTGAAAATTCTGCCTTGATTTCCGGCCAACATTGAGTACATGGAGAGAGGCATATTCATAAAGACATGTAGACTGTCAACAGTCTGTGACAAAAGGGGGTTCAAAACTTGATGAAGATCTTCACATTATACTGATTTTTATCCAACTTAAGACACCATGGATTCGTAAAGCAGTTGTTTTATGTGCCACTTAGAAAGTTAAAATGTTATCAAAGAACTAAACGTAAGACCACATACTATACAACTCAGAAGAAAACACAGGGAGAACACTCTCTGACATAAACTGCAGCAGTACCTTTCTGGATCAACCTCCTCAAGTTAACGAAAACAGAAACAAAAAGAAAAAGAAACCACTGGGACCTAGTTAAACTTACAGGCTTTGGTACAGCAAAGGAAACCATAAGTAAAATGAAAAGACAACCCACAGAGTGGGAGAAAACACTTTCAAATGAAGAGACCAACAAGGGATTAATCCCCCAAATGTAGAAATAGTTCACGCAGTTCGATATCAAAATAAATAAACAATCCATCAAAAAATGGGCAGAATATCTAAATAGACATTTATCCAAAGAAGGCACATGGATGGCCAAAAAGCAAGTGAAAGGATGTCCAACATCACTAGTTATTTCAGAAATGCAAATCTAAGCTACAAAAAATGAGGTATCACCTTACACCAATCAGAATGGCTATTACTAAAAAAAAAAAAATCTACGAACAATATATGCTGGAGAAGGTGTGGAGAAAAGGGAACCCTCCTACACCATTGGTGGGAATGTAAATTGGTAGTTACTATGGAGAACAGTACAGAGATTCCTTATAAAACTAGAAATA
Source organism: Okapia johnstoni (assembly GCA_024291935.2). NCBI lineage: Eukaryota > Metazoa > Chordata > Mammalia > Artiodactyla > Giraffidae > Okapia > Okapia johnstoni. Next base: position 69,012,455 of record CM044312.1, on the reverse strand, counting down.
CCTGGAGTAGGAACTGGCAACCTGCTCCAGTATTCTTGCCTGGAAAATGCCATGGACAGAGGAGCCTGATGGGCTACAGTCCACAGGGTCACAAAGAGTTGGACACAACTGAGCACACACACATAAAGAATATAGATTTTTCCAAACAGTGTAAAAGTAGTCCCCAACAAGTTGAATCAACTTTTCACGGAAAGCAAAAAAGACTGTATATTCAGTTTTGAGTGATGGTTTTCAATTTTAATAGGAAAAGGGCCCAAATGTAGAATTTGGCCATAGCCAGAAATTTCAAGATAATATGCAGTTCATGTGTTTGTTTCAATAAATGATCCCTCAAAATTCTGGCCTTTACCTCAAACTCCAGTGGATCCTCTCTCATATGGCCAGAATGTAGTTTATGTTCATTGTGGCCAATCTTTGGCCAATGTTTAACTACAGTTTCAGAAATAAACGCTTGTTCTCTATATCAAAGTTTTACGATCCTTTTCTAAAGCAGTGGCTTCATTTTGCCAGAATATTTCTGCAATTCTTTAAAATATTTGCTTTCAGTTTGTGAAGAACCAACAGGAACTGTGTGGTCTTCAGTTGCAATGTAACACCACTTTAAACTAGCTAACGTATACTGAGTACATATTATGCGCCTCTTAATTCACATACCCATTTTGACACTAAATCCAACACTGCATTGGAAGATTACTGTTTTTTATCTGCACTATAGTTTCAAAATCAGTGTGTTCAGATATAACCATAAGAAAGTATATTATCATGTGCAATTGGGTTTGATTCATTGAACCTTTCAAGAACTCTTCCTTTAAATCTGATCTTTGAAAGTTCTTCAATAAATCTATGGAAGTTTCCACAACCTACAAAAAAAAAAAAAACCTAAAAACAGAACTAACATATGATCCAGCAATCCCACTTCTGGGCATATATCCGAAGAAAACCATAATTCAAAAAAATGCAGGCACCCCAATGTTCACTGCAGCACTATTCACAATAACCAGGATATGGAAGCAACCTAAATGTCCATCAGCAGAGGAATGGATAAAGAAGATGTGGAATTCGATAAGATTCCATATAATAATGGAATATTACTCAACTATCAAAAATGAAATAATGCCACTTACAGCAACATGGGTAGACCTAGAGATGATCATACTAACTGAAGTCAGACAGAGAAAAGATCATATATCACTTATGTTGGAATCGAAAAGAACAATAGAATTGAACTTCTTTACAAAACAGAAACAGACTCACAGATTTTGAAAACAAAGTTATGGTTACCAAAGGGGAAAAGTTGGTGGGAGGAGGGATAAATTAGGAGATTGGGATTAACATATATATACCACTATATATAAAATAGATAATCAACAAGGACCTAGCTTATAGCGTAAGGAACTCTACTCACTATTCTGTAATAACCTATATGGGAAAAGAATCTGAAAAAGAATAGATATATGTGCATGTATAATTGAATCACTTAGCTGTATACCTAAAACTAACATAACATTAAAATCAACTATAATATAAAATAAAAATTAAATTAAAAAAAGAAAATTGAGAATTCAGTATTATTTTTGATATCTGAAAATACAGTTCTGAATATTTTCCAGATAAATGTTAGCATCTTTGATATGTCATGGATAGTCACTCAATTATTATTTATTAAATGTCAAATCTAGGAATGATGATTTCCAATGTTATGATTCATGAGTATGTTGAAATCTCAAACACACATTGTACTGTTATTTATTCCTTAATTTTTTAAATGATAAAGCAACACATTCAATTCCAGGCAGCTGGCAATCCTTAAATGTCAAAGAAAGAAAAGATAAAACATTTGCTTTTGAAATAAAGCATTCCTGTTTTTTGAAAGCATTTTACCCATGTGTGCAGTTTTTGAAGTAAAATATTTGTACTTGGACAACCTGTCTTCACCAAATGTGGCAGTTCAGACCTCGCTTTGGTTAGAGACACAGGAATAAAAGTTTTTCTGCTATGAAGTTGGCATTTAATCTTCTAAGAAACGTAGAGCATGCAGTTGATAATTACTAGATGGAATTTATGCTGTCCTTTTGGAAACAAATTGGTCTTAAAAATTTCATATTTTATATTTATCAGTTGTCACAGAGGCTTTACTACCTCAAGATCTGCTTCTGGATTCTAGCTTTTTTCCCCAAACTTAGCTATCAATATTATTCACAAATCCACCTGTTCTTCACAAAGGAAAAGAGGGTCAGCAAATTAATACTTACGTACCAAGATCCCCTGAAGGAGGAAATGGCAACCTGCTGTAGTATTCTAGCCTGGAAAATTCCATGGAGAGAGGAGCCTGGCAGCCTTGCAAAGAGTCGGACACAACTGAGCATGCACACGTGGCAATGGTATTAATATACAACTCAGTAACAATCGGAGAAGGCAATGGCATCCCCACTCCAGTTCTCTTGCCTGGAAAACCCCATGGATGGAGGAGCCTCGTAGGCTGTAGTCCATGGGGTCGCTAAGAGTCGGACATGACTGAGCGACTTCACTTTCACTTTTCACTTGCATGCACTGGAGAAGGAAATGGCAACCCACTCCAGTGTTCTTGCCTGGAGAATCCCAGGGACCGGGGAGCCTGGTGGGCTGCCATCTATGGGGTTGCACAGAGTCAGACATGACTGAAGCGACTTAGCAGCAGCAGCAGTAACAATTATTTTATCAAAAACGTATTAGTTAGAATTTATATATATATATACATGATTACACTTAGATATACGTATATATAATATACATCAGTGAGCAATTTATCTTCACAGTAGTGGAAAGTACATTAGTTGGGAATAGGGACAGGACTCAGTTCTCCCATTAACTAGAGGTTAAGCTTAGACAGTAATTTAACCTCTCCAAACTTGGGTGTGGTAGTGGTTTAGTCTCTAAGTCGTGTCTGATTCTTGTGGCCCCATGGACTATAGCCCTCCAGGATCCTGTCCATGGGATTTCCCAGGTACAAACACAGGGATAGGTTGCCATTTCCTTCTCTGGGGGATCTTTCAGTCCCAGGGATCAAGCCCGCATTTCCTGCATTAGCAGGCAAATTCTTTACTGCTAAGTCAACAGGGAATCCCAAACTTGGGCTTACTCAACTGCTAAATAAAGATAATACCTAACTATATCCTTAAAGGGCTGTAATGAAGAGCTATGACATCATGGGTTAGTATTTCTCCTGTGTTAAGTATTTCAGTTGTGTCCAACTCTTTGTAACCCTATGGACTGTAGCCCACCAGGTTCCTCTGTCCATGGGATTCTCCAGGCAAGAATACTGGAGTGGGTTGCCATTTCTTCCTCCAGGGGATCTTCCCGATTCAGGGATCGAACCTGTGTCTCTAACATCTCCCGCACTGGTAGGCAAGTTCTTTACCACTAGCGCCACCTTTCTCACTGCGACACAAATACAAAGAGTATTACTGTTATTTGTGATCAGAAGAGTAAATAGAGTAAATATGACAAATAGAACCTTAAGATCCAACTGAGCTGTTTTATTTTTTTCAGGTGAAGGATAACATCCTAGAATTTCAGATTTTAAAATTCAGATTGCTGAAGTTTTTCTTTCATTAAAAATTTTATGTAAAAAAAGTAATAAAAAGTTTAAGTGTCCTTATTCTTTATATACATCAGTTATCTTCTGTGTTAAAAAAAAAAAAAAAAGAAACTTTAAATCTGTCTTATAAAGTGCTCATCTGATTCTAGTCAGAAAAATTACTTTGACAAATGATAAAGTTAATACACACACATACACATATATATACATATATGTATATATATACACACACATAGGGCTTCCCAGGTGGCACTAGTGGTAAAGAATCCATTTGCCAATGCAGAGACATAAGAGATGTGGGTTCGATCCCTGGGTGGGGAAGAGCCCCTGGAAGAGGGCATGGGCACCCTGCGAGCTGCAGTCCATAGGGTCACAAAGAGTCGGACACGACTTAAGTGACTTCACACACACACAATATATATTTATCAGGACCACCTCCACCACCCAGTAGCCTGGCCCACATCATAAATCTGAACCCAAGTCAGCCTTCACTTAGGGGAAATACCTGTCAAGGAATCCACACATACAGCATGCACAAACCTCCAATTTAGCTAAACTAGCTTATGACGTTACCCTAGAAAATAGGACCTGCTGGCTTTATAAGGAAATGACCAGTCTCTTGGCCAATTGAATCCTGTCTCCAGGCTGCCTCTTCTAAGGAGTTCTTCTGTAAAACTCCCTTTTGCCCAAAATCCCGAGGGAGGAGCACTCCACTGTTTGTGAGGCCCTGTACTCCCCCAATCCATGGGTTGTTTTCCCTTGAAAAAAGGGTTGCAAACTGGTTACTAAATTGTTTTGTTTTTGTCATTTGACACAAATAATTCCCAAAGAAACACTAACTTACCAAGAGCACACAGAGCTGAATAAAGGGTTAAACCATGTAAAAAACAAAAGAAATCAGAATAGGCAGTTTTGAGAAGGATGAATGTAAAATACAATCAGACTCTGCAGGATATGAATTAGAAAACATGTTTTCTTTTTAAAAAGCAATCAAGAACAACTAATGTCTTTGATCATAGAATGCCAAAGGCTTTGAAAATTCTTTGCTATTGGACAAAATTCATTATGTTGAGCTAAAAATCATTTCATAAGCTATTTATAGATTTTAAGTCACCAAGATAAACTCTGCAGATGCTTCCTCTATGATAAAAGTTTTTCCTATATGTTAATAAGAAACCAAAGCTTTGATTAGGATTAGAAACAAAACAAAACAAAAAAAAAAGATAAAGAGCCAGCTTAAGACCAAAGCCCCTTCAAAAATACAACTTCCATTATTACAACAGGAATCCTTGGGATTAGCAAATTAAAATGGCATGTTACAGCAAATTGAGAAGACATGCATAAAATAAGTTTAATGAAATGATATAGTCATCACCTCCTTAATATCTTGAAAATAATACCAAATAAAAAGTGCAGATTCCTTTCTGGTATAATCAATAATGCCTAAATAATACACAGAATTATTTAATTGAAAAGGTTGGGAAGGATGAGAAGGAAAAAGTCTAAATTGATGCCTGTGTGACTTCAAAATGTATCACATTTTGACCTCTAAATATGTTAAGAGGATCTTAAATGTTCATTTACTATTCCTTAATCCTAGGTTTCAACAAAAACACACTTGTCAAAATGTGGTCTTGGGCTTCCCTGGTGGCTCAGTGGTAAAGAATATGCCTGCCAATGCAGGAGACACAGGTTTGATCCCAGGTTCGAGAAGATCCCACATGCTTTGGAGCAACTAAGCCCATGCACCACAACTACTGACCTGTGCTTCAGATCCTGGGAGCCAGAACTACTGACGGCTGCACACCCGAGGGCCTGTGCTCCACAACTACAGAGTAGCCCCCGCTTGCTTCAACTCGAGAAAAGCCCTGACAGCAACAAAGACCCAGCACTACCAAAAATAAAAATAAAGTTATTAAAAAGAAAAAATATCGCCTCTCTTTCTCCTGTCTCATAATCAATGATGGAAAAAGAAAAACTGCCTGTGTGTGTATTTTTTTTTATAATTAGATAATAGCTTTACAATATTGTGCTGGTTTCTGCCACACATCAACATGAATCAGCCACAGGTATACAGACATATGCCCCTTCCTTCTTGAACCTCCCTCCCATCTCCCACACCATCCCACCCCTCTAGGTTGTCACAGAGAACTGGGTTGAAAGCTGCCTGTTTTTAAAGCATAACTCATAAGGAAAGGAATCGAGAAATGTGTCTTCATAGCTCCCGGATAGACACAAAGGATAAGGAAGGGAAAAGTACACTCTTTTAAAAGACTTCTGACTTCAGTTCTGGTTCCAAATTTGCCCTAATGAATTCTGCAACCTTTAAAAAGTCACTTACTATCAAAGCTCACTTTCTCATCTGTAAAATGAGAGGGCTGGACCATACCTGCAAAAAGTCAACCCTTTCCTAACAGTCTTTGCACCAAACAGCCCGTTTATGCCACTCTAGAGCTGCCCCGTCTAAAGTGGCCAAGAGCCCTGGGCTGCCCTTTCCAGTGCCCCAGCCTCCCAGGAAGTTTCCAGCTCAAGCAGCTCAGATCTGGCCACTTTCCCTAGGCCAGGTTAGCAAGGGATTTGGGCTTCCCTGGTGGCTCAGACAGTAAAGAATCTCCCTGCAATGCAGCAAACCTGGGTTCGATCCCTGTGTCAGAAAGGTCCCCTGGAGAAGGGAAAGGTGACCCACTCCAGTATTCTTGCCTGGAGAATTCCATGAACAGAGGGGCCTGGTGGGCTACAGTCCTTGGGGTTGCAAAGAGTCTGACACGACTGAGCGACTAGTACTTTCACTTTCAAGTAAAGTATTTTTCACCTGAGAACAGCCGAGTCAACCACAGGGACAAGGTGTAGTTCCACAGGTTGACTAGGCAGACCAGGAGCCATTCAGAGCAGGAAGTATGTCAGAAGGCATTTCATGACAAATCTGATACATCAAACAACCCGTAGACTTTCAACCTTAAGATCTGAGATATCATTTGTAAGGGCCTCTAGTTAAAGCATTTTTAAAGTCTTATTTAACAAGCACAGTTTGTCTACTGTATCTAAAGTCTAACTCTCTAGGTGCAATGGGTAATACAAGCCCCTAACCTCCAAGCATTCAAAATCCTTCAGGGGCAAAAAAACCAACAAAACCCACAAGCAACCATACCACATTTACAGAAAGTGTCAGCTCTGAATAACGAAAAGTCATCTTTAGAATAAGGCACTTCCAAAACAATGGGCCCTACGTCTTGAAATGGCAAGAAACACTTTTCCTTACATGCCAAGTATTAATAGTTCACACTGACAAAGTCCTTTGATCCCCGGGGTCAGTAAGACTGAAAAGGCTCTTAAGCTCCTGAATGCAGACAAGTTAAAGGGCCCTGATGTTGACAGACAGTGACGGGAAGCAAGCAAGTCACTAGAAGGGTTACATGAACCCCTGATTCACTGAACACGGCAGAATGGCAGACATCATTCTGTCCTGGGTGTCAGTCTTGCTGATATTTTGTAAGAAAAAGGTAAATGACAAAAACCCAACCAACAGTGGGGGCTTTTACAAGGAAGCAAGGCCCAGGGCAGTACTGGAGTCAGACCCTGGTCAGCCGATCTCCTATCAATCTAACAGGTTCAGAGTAAAGGCCTTCAGACACCCCTAACAGAATCTTTTTTTTTTTTTTAATAAATTTATTTATTTTAGTTGGGGGCTAATTACTTTACAATATTGTAGTAGTTTTTGCCATACATTGACATGAATCAGCCATGGGTTTACATGTGTTCCCCATCCTGAACCCTCCTCCCACCTCCCTCCCCATCCCATCCCTCTGGGTCATCCCAATGCCCCAGCCCTGAGCATTTGTCTCATGTATAGAACATGGAATGGTGTTCTGTTTCACGTATGATAATATACATGTTTCAATGCTATTGTCCCAGAACGTCCCACCCTCACCTTCTCCCTCAGAGTCCATAAGACTGTTCTATGCATCTGTGTCTCTTATTCCAGACACCCCTAATAGAATCTTGAGGCTCAAAAGTATTTTGAGATCCCTGAGTTAATTCATTATTGTAAGAATACTAGGATGTAGTAAATTATACAAGCATTATCCAAAAAAAAAAAAAGAACATAATATATATTTTAAATCATTTATCAGGAAAAACCACATTATCAGGAAAAGACGCACGGGAGATTTAAAACATGTTAAAAATAAATACTTCTCAACTTGGTACCCTTGTCATGTTTTCTAAGCCTAGTTTCCCTGTTTGATGCCTATTCATTGGATTATTGGACAAAAGGTACATAATCCTTCAGCCCTGTGTCCGGCACACAGTAATTCCTCAATAACTAAGCCACTGTTTCACTACATGCTAAACACTATTTTAGTAATAAGGGTTAGTGGAAAAAATTCCACTTTGAATTCTGTTTTGACCTTTCTGCACTAATAAGATGGGGGCTGAGGGCAGTGGTGTGAACAACCTTGAAAGGAATAAACTCTGGACTGTTTTTGTTCTTATATTTGAGGAAGAGAAGCCCTGGTCTTCCTAGAATTCACACAACTCAAAAAAATATGAAACCACGATTCTCCACAGAACTCTTCTGTAATCCCACAGCTCCACGTGGCCCCACCTACTCCTCCAGATTCACCAGGAGACTCTCACCAACCTTAGCAGTATTCGGTTCTGAAAATAACAATCCCCGCCCCCTTCATCTCCCCTTATTGTCCCTAGAGAACAAAAATGAGCAAACTCACAGTATTAATAGCAGCCATATCCACGACTCACACTCTCCCCAGAGCTTGAGCCCCAGTTACTGAGGTTCTCCAGCTCAAAGAAAAATATCTCACAATAGGTTCAGGCAAATCAGGCAAGCAAGGCCAGCTCTAGTTAAGTGTCCCCTAAAGCATTTCACTGTCTCATGTGTGCTATCCAGATACTAAATCTCTGAGCTCTCCCACATTCCCCTTCTGGCAGTCAAAACAGGTGATCAAGGAGGGCTCTGCTTGTATGACTGACAACTCATAAAGAGCAAAGTGGGACTCCTCCCTAGAGTATTTCCAAGCCAGCTGGGTACAAATCCTCAAACTTGTGGTTCTCAGTGCTGGCTGCTCATCAGAATTACCTGTGGAGCTTTTTAAACTATACCGGAGGCTCCCGAATCAAAATGTCAGGTAGGTGTTCCCCAGGTGGTTCTTAAAAGCTCTATGGGTGATTCTGATGTGTAGGCAGGATTGAGAACCACTACCTTCAATCAGCAATTTGTGCAAAGCTAGCACGGGAATTTAGGTTCTCCAGCTCAAAGAAAACACTTTGGTACCCTCGAATTTATGCTAGCATAGCAGTTGCCAACAACAAAGCCTATTCTTCCTCCAAAGTCGTGCACTCCAAGTTAGCAAAGTGGCCTAACCTCAAGATGGCTACACATTGCGAAGAACACTGCTAGGGACAAGGGTTGACGGGTCACAGACTTGTACTCAACCCAGCTGAGTCACAAATTCAACTCTGTGAACCCAGGAAGCCAAACCAAAAAAAAAAAAAAACCATGGGAAACACACTCAGTGATAATGAACATTGTCTATAATAGCCCACAGCAGCCTATGCATGATGAGTGCATCCCTTTGTGACCTCTTTCTTTTACAGGAGAAACAAGTTAGGCCAGAGAGTTACATGGCACTCCAAGGGTCCAGGTTTAGCTGGTGATAGAGGCTGGACAGCTGATTAGCCATATTCTCATCTGAATTATGCTCAGACACACTTAGAACCAACATAGCTTGTGGTCAGCGTGGAGAGATAAGTAACACATTTCATCTCATGGGGGATATTTCACATAGTTTAACTCATAAACAGATAAACTTGCCTCAAGTTTTAAATAGAACTCTGAGCTCAGAAACTCTCTGTTATTAGTTACATCAACCATACGATAGCACAATATACACAGCAGTGCTTTTCATGAACTCTCTAAACAAGCCTGAAGAATGAAGTAATCTGAAAACAAACACCTTTGTAGTCTGAAGGATCTTCAAAATACAGAAAACAATTTTCAAAACTAATTACTGCTGTTGTCCAGTACTTCCAGCATCAGGGTCTTTTGTGAGCAAAACAAGCATCTGCCCATTACAAGGGATGCCGGAATAATGAGAAAGCTTGGTGTGTATTCTGACAATTTCATTCTTATAGCTGAGAGAGATTACAAATGAGCACAGAACTCTACAGGCATATACTGTTTGAACAGTATATCACTGTCTCTTAATCTGGGAAGGCCCCAAAATTAGATAAATAGGAAAATCTGCCTCAGAGGGGAAAGATGAATTGTCCCAGATAGCAGGCTTGTACTGAGTTGATTTTCAATCATTTTTTAATTTATGCTGATCCATCTAGATGCCTGCCCTGTGCCCCAATAGCCAATGGTACTACCATTTTTAAGGGTACAACTTACGGCTGTGATGCTGACAAAAGCTTGCTGATCCAAACCACACTTACCTTGGCTTCAACTGGTACCCCTTTCTAACAAGCAGCAGCAGTGTATACACATACTGAGCCTAAGGCCAGGGATACTGGGCTAAGGAACCTCGGCTAAATCACTAAAATCTCCCCGGCTCTCAGTTTCCTGTTTTCCTCATCTGTGGAAGGGCATTAATAATCTCACATACTGTAAGTCTCTAAAACCATAGTAAATGTCAATATATTAAAAAAAAAAAAAACCTGAGTTTTTTTAAGTTATGAAGTTATAATACTGAAGAGGAAAAGTTAAAATTTTATGTAACCTCCTGCTCCTTCTGCCTAACACAGCTTGCTCCTTGCAAAGTCTGGATCATTGTAGGTCACGCAGTCTCAGAAAGTAGGGAATACTAGGAACTGGAGCTTCTCTCACTCCCCCTTGTCCTGCTCTTTGCAATCACCCAGCCCCTGCAAACCTGCTTAATCATGCCTGTCCGTGTAAAGGTCAGGCATCCCCCTCCCCATCTTGACTGCTGTTCCCGTGCACGAAACCCCTTAGTTTAAAACCAGCCTGTTAGCAGCTAGTGTTGCCCACTATAGTCTGTCTATAAAAACTCGGTAACACCTTTGTTCAGGGCTCAGAGCTTGTAATGTTAACTCCTCTGGGCCCGCCAGCATAATAAACCTGAGTTCTCCAACTCTCCAAGTGTGGTGCTTGGTTTCTTGACTACTGGTTTCTGCAACATTTCTGGAGGCCCCAGAAAGATTCCAACCATGCCGACCCCTTGAGCTGCCAGACTGGTGGCTTGGCTGGGCTGGAGCGAAGGAACCCCGAGACGAACAAGGAAGCATGCCACCTGATGGTATTCCAGGTTCTCTTTCAGACTGGTGTTCCGACTCACCAGATGGCCGAGCCCCAACAGGACTCACTGGAGGGATGAACCAACTCACCAGGAATGGCCACAGGATCAGGTAAGGTCCTGGGGCCAGTCCCCAGTCAGGTCCTACCCCAACACGTAGAAGAGAAGACTGATCACCTCCTTGGAGCTCCCAGGAAGGAAACATCAGATGGGGAGAACTGGAGACTCGAGAGAAGGGAGGCATTGTGACTGATAACCTCCCTGGAGCTCCCAGGAAGGGCGCAACAGTTAAGGAAACCTGCAGACTCAGGAGAACGGAAGTATTGTGATAGCCTCTGAATGATTGTGAGTGTGTGATTGCTGACTGAACGGAGTGAGAGAAATTTTCCTTTTTGGAAACTGCAAAACCAATTCTTTTTGCATTTGAAATTAAAAACAGCTAGCTTGTTAAAAGGCTTCCCTAGGGAAAACTTGAAGTTAACCCTTTCCATGTCCTTGAAATACACAGCCAACTTTGCCTGAGACCTCAGCCTTTGGCAAATTAGAACTTCAAGCAAGGAAAAAAGGGGGTCAAAGAGATATTTTAAATCTCAAACAGAAAACTATAAGATCTCTGTCTGTCTGTCTGGATTTATGTATGTCTCAGTGTATGTCTTTTGTTTTTTTTCTGATAATATTGTTGAAGTTGTAAATGAGTTCTAATTTAATTGGCCTAAAGAAAGTAAATGCTTACAAATCAAACAATTTTAAATACAAGAAAAATTAATCTAAATAAATTTCAGAGTCACATAAACTGGGAAATATTCAACATTAAATATCTAGTATTAATGTTTGTTTGCTAATCTAATAAGGAAGAAGTAGGATGTATGTTTTTAATAAAGAAGATATAAAAAAATAAAATTACATTTTATAAAGTGAAAAGAAAGTAGGTCTGACTTACAGGTGACTGTTACAAAAAGTGGTTAAAAGGTATGTGAAAGGTAGACCCTGAAAAAATGTTTTGTGCATGGTTAGGACTAAGTTTAAAACAACTTTAATTAAGTTTACCTAAATGAGTTTCAAGTAAGCTGGTGCAAAAACTTAAATTCGGCCTTTCTCTCTGTTAAGAGGACATACTTTCTTCAGATGTTGAACTGCTTTTAATTATAGATTTAAGTTTCTTTACCTCTTAATTGATCCGTTCTATATTTACCTTTGAAATCTTTAGTTAACTTTGGCTAAGTAAATAACTATTATTTCACAGTAACTTATATGATCCTGAGTGTTGTAAATCCTTTTGACATTTATTGACAAAACTTCCTAAATAACTTGACTTCTAGCTAATTGTGGGATGCTTCAGAGGCCCCGAGACATTCCAAAGAGCTATTAAGCTACCTGGGTTCATTGGACATGTTAAATCACATGGGAAGTACTGTTAAAGGGATGATAAGTATTTTCAGGTTATACTGTATGGTTATGTTACTAATATAGATATCCTAAAATTATGTGAAATTCATATAGCTCTGATATGCCCTGATAAAATATGGTCAATTGTAATTCTAGCTATCATATTAAAGTGTTATGACCAGGTTTCTTTGTCAATTGCAATAGAATCAGATTTTAAACATGCCTTCTATGGGTTTACTCTCATGTCTTTAGAAAAATACTGCTAGTTCTTCAAGATTGATGGAAAAGACTTTCTAAAATTAAGCAGATAAACAAATTTTCTTATTAACAGTAAGCTGGTACCAGACTGGAATTTGGTCTTCTGTTTAAAGAACAAAGTTTTCTTAGAATGCAGCTTTCGATAACAGATTATGAATTTCTTTGCCTTTAAGTGATTTATATTTGTTTTTAAAATCTTTTTGTTACTTTATTAAAGTAAATAAACATTATTTAAGATTATGGTACATATTGACAAAGCTCATTCTGCTTCAACAAAAAAAATATAACCCCTCACAGTTAGATTTTTGCTATCCTGATGTCCTTAAAACATGGCAATAGTCTGCTCCTAAATCAGGAAATTAAAAATGGATAAACAACAGCTGAAAATCAAAGAGCCAGGGCTATGGGAAATCCAAGACAGCCACTTGGCTTTTCCCGGCTCCCTGACAGACCTCATTTTTATTTGATGGGTTAAAGCCTTACCTGGCTACAGTGTTAATGTCCTCACAATGAGTTCTCCAACAAAGAAAATGTTATGTTTCACTGAATATTCTAGTTTTGTTAATTAAGGTCTGTGCTTATTAAGACTCACTTCTGAGATAGTTCCTTGTAATATTGCTAAAAGGTTTAATTAAGTTATTAAAAAGGACACTATAAGATTGTTTCTAAAGCTTATCTCAGTAACCAGTCTTTGGATAAAAGGTCAGATGCTCCATGATGTACAACCAGGAGATTAACACTTGGCTATAATCATTTAACTGAGTCAGATGACCTGGGGTGTATCAGGGTACACCCAATGAAAGTTCTTGACTTAAATTCTTGCTTGTAATGTTACTAATAACTGCTAGCTAGCTATATTATTTTCTATGTAGCTTGCTTCAGAAGATTATTTCTTATGTTACCAAATGTGTGACTAAGCCTGTGATAAAATGCTGGTATGCAATTCCATATGAGATCAATAATTGTAATAATGTAACTCTACATATGGGAAGAAGCAACAAGAGGAAATATTTTCCTGGACCAAGAGGCTAGTAAGACAGGTATGGTCCAGAGATTTTTGCTACTTACCAGGCCTGGTCTAGTGACAACACACTGAGCGGCCTGTCAACGGAATCTTTGTTAGATCTGGGAATGAGACTTCCCAGCACCGTGGGACACAATGACCATAAAATGCTCCCAAAACATGGTTAAATACGTGGCTATGAAAGGGCCCTGCTGACTGGAAGTTGGCCCTTGCCAGCTGCCTCTACAAAGATTAAATCATGACCACTATAAGATGCTGACCTTCAACACCCCCTTGAAATGAGCTCAGGGTGGAAACAAAAAATAAGGCACTCTGTGCTCTGGGAAAACCCTAGAAAAACAGGTTTTCATATAGTCAGATGTTTTCAGGTAAAGATTTTTATGAGTCCAAATTCTTGCATCTTCTCATACCTAGAGAAACACTAATGTCACAAACCAATGTCTGGACCTGGTTCTCCTGGCTAGACCCCCAGCAGCTTTCCTACTTCTATTAACCTTTTGGCCATATATCTTTAACTTTCTTGTTAAGTCGGTTTCTCCAAGTAGTAGTACGACAAGAATATCATCCGGCCAACACCCAGACAATGCTAGAACAAGCTGCCTTATTATTCTGTAGACTCTCATCTCCCTCCGCAAATGCACCCCGAGGTCCTCAGGCTATTCTCCCTTTGAGATCTTATACGAGAGACCACCCCCTGTGATAGAAAAGCTCAAGGGAGACCACCACCAACTAGCTGACCTGGAGAGGTCCCAACACCTCCAGGCCCTGGGAACAGTCTTCCACCAAATTGCCCGAGAAACCTTAGAAAGGACACCCATTCCTTTGAGCAGCTGGGTTCATTCCCATCAGCAGGAGATGAGGTATGGGTGAAAGACCGGAAAAAGGAACCACTTTGGCCAGTTTGGACAGGCCCTCACACGGTCTCCTGGCAACCCCTACTGCTGTTCAAGTTATAGGTGTTATTCCTTGGATCCACCACACCAGAGTCAAGAAGGCAGCGACTTCCTGTGATGAGGACACCTGGAAAGCAGTTCAGGACCCCCAAAAACCTCAAGGTCTGGTTCCAAAGACAACAGCCCTCACCTGTGAAGGACTGAGCCCTGGTCTAATCACTCCAGAGGCTGACTAGTCAACGCATGGCGGAAGCTTGAGGATTCTTCAGCCTTGCTCCAGTCACACTCCAGCAGCTGGCTGGTCAACACACAGCCGGAGCTTGAGGATCCAGCTATCAAAATATCGATAGATTTTCATTGTCAACCCTGCCCTCTATCCCTAGTCGGTATTATTGCTGTTCTCTTCATTACAGGACCAACTAGACTCCCTGGCTGAGGTGGTTTTACAGAGTAGGAGAAGGCTAGGCCTACTGACAACTGAAAAGGGAGGCATCTGCCTCTTCTTGAATGAAAAATGCTGCTTTTATGCAACCAATCAGAAATAGTCAGGGACATGGCCCAACAGCTAAGGGAGAGAATCATAAAAAGGAGAGAGAAACTAGCTAATTCCTGGGATAATTGAAACAATATCGTGGCTTCTCCCTTTAACAGGCCCTCTCTTTATACTCTGCCATACTCTTGTTTGGCCCTTGTATCCTCAATACAATTACCAGGATCATAACCTCTCGGATTGAATCCATAAATTTACATATGGTAATAACTCAATATAGCCCCCTAAACAATGGAGAGCTCTGAATGTCCTACCAAAACATGAGATGATGCTTTCTACAATGAATGATAGAAGCATCAAGAGGGGAGAATGAAGAGGAAAAGTTAAAATTTTACATAATCTCCTGCTCCTTCTGCCTCTGTAACTCAGCTTGCTCCTTGCAAAGTCTGGATCATGTAGGTCACACAGTCTCAGAAAGTGGGGAATACTACGAACTGGAGCTTCTCTCACTCACCCTTGTCCTGCTCTTTGCAACTGCCCAGCCCCTGCAAACCTGCTTAATCACGCCTGTCTGTGTAAAGGTCAGGCATCCCCCTCCCCATCTTGACTCCTGTTTCTGCGTGTGCAAAACCCCTTAGTTTAAACCAGCCTGTTAGCAGCTAGTGTTGCCCACTAGTCTGTCTATAAAACTCCGTAACCCCTTTGTTCAGGGCTCAGAGCTTGGAGTGTTAACTCCTCTGGGCCTGCCGGCGTAATAAACCTGAGTTCTCCAACTCTCCGAGTATGGTGCTTGGTTTCTTGATTTCTGGTTTCTGCAACAATACATTATTTAAACAACTGAGTTGGCAAAGATGGTATCTCTGACGTAACAATACTGCCCCTGAGATGTATGACTTCATGCATGATCTGTCACAAAGTTTGTTAATTAAAATATTTAAATACACAATTAATGGTTATTAAATTCAAAAGACAAGTCAAGGAAAGCACTATAAATATAGAAAGGTAGAAGTCTTCAGTATTCTAGCACCTAGAATAGTACACTACTTCACTTAGGCTGGAAATCACATGGATGATTCTTTCAATATCAGTTTTATGCATGCCCTCAGGCCTTCAGGATGAATTGTGTGCACATTAATTATGTGCACAATTCATTTCCCCAGTAATACTTCAATGAAAACATTTCTTACCTGTATGCATTTCAATCTAAAATTCCCAGATCAACACAAACCACTTACAGGCATATTCTAATTTACAAAGAAAAAAAAGAATAGAATGGAATGGAAAAACTCACTATAATTACAGCTGTCTACCACTACAAAGAAAAAGCAGAATGAAACAACAAATTAAAGGCAAGCAGTACTTTTTCAAACACAGACAAAAATGTTCTTAAAAATCTCCCCAATTTCCCAAGTTCACTAATACTAAAAATTAACATAATACCCTTATCGTATAGGATGACTCTTTCATAGAAAGCGTAACCAAAACCCAAACCCTACGAAGGAATGCTTATATTAAAATGTCCTTCATATAGTTATAACTGAATTAATTTCATAATTAAATTTTGCAATATGAAATCCTGTACAGTATAATGCGAGACGCTGAATGAAAATAAGAGTATGAGAAATACACTAAGTATTACCGTCTCTTGGAGACTACAAAATTCTTGCAGCAGGAAGGCCTGCAGAATGTAATTAAATAAAATCTGAAAATGGTGACTATATTTTCACTTAACTTAAAACATTTTGAAGTCAGTATCGCTCTTAAATTTTAAACAAGACCTAAATTTCTTCTCTAACAGACTGAAATTTTCTTCCAACAAAATCAGACTACTGTGGGAAACTGGTAATCTTTTCTTTTTAAACATTACATAATTTCTTCCTAAACAGTATGGATGTCTGAGGCTAAATCAAAACCAATGAAACCGAAAACAGAAATGGAACTCCTCGATATTCATTCTTAACAAAGATGGAAATTATCTCTTAATTTTCAGAGAGCTGTATTTCAGGAATAACTTTCTCAATACATTAACCAGAAGTATCAACCAGCAAACACTTGATGTTAATTAGCCAAAGTAAACCAGGTGAGTCATATTACAACATATACAGAACAACTGCAGTAAAGGAAAAACCAAAAATCAAGTGACTTTTTAAAGGTTAACTTTTCTCATACTAGTATTTTCCAGGTACAACAGAGATATGATGCATTAAACTCAGAAGCCTGTAGAAACGTACTGATCTCAACTACCAAGAATATAGCGAGTTCTAGTCAAAGGAGGGAGGGAAAACTATCTGAATACATGTTTTGAAAAGCCTGCAGTAACACTTAACTTGAGAAACAAACCACCGAACAGAAAACAAGAAAGCACGGTCAAAAAAACAAAAACAAAAAAAGAAAGCACCGTCTTCTACCACCTCGCCGCACCTTGCTCCAAACTTTAGCTATTCATTTCCTTTCCGTGGCTAACTTTCAAAATAAATGGGGAGAAACCTGTCTGAACGAATTTTTAGAAATAAGTACTATAGATGAAGCAGAAATTGTTCTATGGAAGTTGTCTAACCATTCACTCATATACACCAAAAGATACCCACAGATATTCCAGTCGGTGAAGATGCTACCTCGTGAACTGCAGAGAAGCTTGGACCTATATATAACAAATCCCAGGGACGGCTACTCTCCCAAGCAGGGGGAGGAAAAAAAAAAAAGCTATGTGGCTCTTCAAACACGCAGAGATGCGGGCTCCGCACAAATTCAAACGAACCCCTGCCATTCACAAGTGCAGCATCTCCGAGACGAAGCAGGGCTCGGGAGCAGGAATCCACCCACAGCCCGCTCTACTCCGCCGAAGAGGCCAAGCAGCCGCAGGCCGGGGAGTGAGGACCGCTCCTCCCGGAGACCGAGAGGAAGCGAGCCGAAGCGCGGGGGAGGGAGGCGGGCGCGGGGCGTGGGCTCACCTGGCGCAGGGAGCGGTCAGGCGCGCGCGCGCCGCCGCCTCTGCAGCTGCTGCTCCTCGGCTACTGGCCACAGCGCCCCCGGACACAGCGCCCCAGCGCAGCGGGAGGGGCCACGGCGGCCGGCGCCCGAGTTCCTCCGCCCCCCGGCCCCGCCGCGCCGGCTCCGCCAAGGGCGCCAGCAGCTGCAGGCAGCGCCTCAGCGCCCGCCCGCCTCACCATCCGCGGGCGGAGCAGGCGCCGCAGCCCACCCGGCGGCCCGAGGCCGCGCGGGGCCCTGGCCGAACTAGGTTCCGCTCCACGTCGCCCGATCACTCACTCACTGTGAGCTTCGAACCTGGCAGCCCCGGGCTGGCCGCTGCTCTGGCCTTTACCAAGATGGCCGGACCCCGGCGGCGAGGCCGTGTTGGTAAAGGAGGTGCCGCGGCGCGTTACGCCCCTCCCGGCCCGGCCCCTGTCCTTGCCCCACTCGCCCTCCGCACAAGCCCTTCTGACACCAAGCTGGCTATCCTGTCCTAGACCAGACGCTGACTTGCAGATAGCTTGAACAGCTCCCGGATCAGCCGCCCTAATTGCTAAAATTAAGTGGAATCGCTGTGGCGGTTCATAGCCTGCGCTATCCTAGTAGGCCAGTACCTGGTAGCAAGATACTTATGGGGATGACCAAATACCACCAGATTCTCAGCTTTTTCCCAGGTTTTCATTTTTGAACTGCAGGATGCAATTCATTGTTTTTTAAAATGTTTTTTAAAGTATAGACAGATGCAAATAGAATTCAACAATGAGTGGTTGGGTGTTCACGGGCCAGAAAGAAATGCCTTCAGCCTGGGCCTCCGAATGCAAATACAACTGCCGGAAAATGCAAAACAAATTACTTTGCAATTTGCAGGTGAACGTGCCAAGTGTAATAGCGTAGGAATGTAAAGCAGATTATATCGGGTGTGGACTTTTACCCCCTCCGGGAGCTTGCAGCTGAATCTTATTGACTTAAGGGTGATTAAGAGCTGCTTGTTCCTGGGTCACCGAGTGATCCTCGCTGCAGTAGGGAAAAGAAACAGCGCTACAAAACCAAACTATAAATTGAAGCTACTGATAGCTCAGGAGGTCTTCACAGTGCCCCTAGCTAAGGAACTTTTGAAAAATGCCCTCTGTTCCCCTCACCCCAATTCTTTATGATGATTTTCAAATATACAGAAAATAGAGATGCCTTTTTGTTATACCGTCTGAATAAATTGCAGGTGTCAAAATCAATCACCCCTAAATACTTCAGCCTGTGTCTTCTAAAGAAATAAGAACATTCGCTTCAGAATCACAATACCAATATCACATCTAAGACAACAATTCCCTGATAGTGTTGACCATCCAGTCCATTTTCAAGTTATGTGATTGTCCCAAGAAGGTCTTTTAAGCCTTTTTTTCCCCTAAACTAGGATATTGCCTAGGCTCATGCACTGCATTAATGTTTATGCTTTCTAAACTCTGGAATATCACATAAACTTTATGGATTGTGTTGTCATTTCTACTCTACTTCTGTTGCAGAAAGGCGGGGGGAGGTGGGGAGCAAGAGCGTACTCTTGTCTAACAAAGAGTGCTGACAAAGGCTAACAATGTGCTGACAAAGCAAGAGACTTTATTGGAAGAAGGCACCGGGAAGGAGAGCAACAAGGTAAGGGAACCCAGGAGAACTGCTCTGCCACGTGGCTCACAGTCTCAGGTGTGAGACTGTGATGGGACTTTATGGTGACGTTATAAGTCACCATAGACTTTACGGTGACGGGATTAGTTCCCGGGTTGTCTTTAGCCAATCATTCTGACTCAAGAGTCCTTCCTGGTGGTCCACGCCTTGTTCAGCCAACATGGATGCCAGAGAGAAGGATTCTGGGAGATGGTCAGACATGTGGTGTCTCCTTTTGACCTCTCCTGAACCCTAATGATCCCACCCCAGTACTCTTGCCTGGAAAATCCCATGGGCGGAGGGGCCTGGTAGGCTACAGTCCTTGGGGTCGCTAAGAGTCGGACACGACTGAGCGACTTCACTTTCACTTTTCCCGTTCATGCACTGGAGAAGGAAATGGCAACCCACTCCAGTATTCTTGCATGGAGAATCTAAGGGATGGCAGAGCCTGGTGGGCTGCCGTCTGTGGGGTCTCACAGAGTCGGACACGACTGAAGTGACTTAGCAGCAGCAGAACCCTAATGGTTGGTGGTGGCTTATTAGTTCCCTGTTCCTTACCAGGACCTCCTGTTGTAAAACAGCTGATGCAAATAGTTACTATGGTGCCTGGCCAGGGTGGGCGGTTTCAGTCAGTGTGCTTCCCCTAACACTTCTAAAGCTTAATTTTTCTTGACAATGAAAAGCTGTTTAGTATACCAATTTTCATCATTTCCAGGCAAAACCTAGCTTGTCCTGCTTCACAGTACAGAGCAGAATCAACGCTGTGCCTCTTGCATTTCACTCATGGTTTAATTTTAGATCCTGACCTGCTGAATTGGGTTTTATATGTCCTTCACTCTTTGGTGACCCCTAGAAAGTCAGGCATTTGGCATATAATGGTTTGTCTTTTAAGTTGTAACTGTTAAAAACAAGACAGCAGGCCTAAAATAGAGTCACTTTTGCTCAACTCCGCATCACCAAAGGGAGACTTACAATGTCAGCCTCTCCTGGAATTGGAATCTTAAACCAGTCAATCAAGGAATCACCTGGTCAGCACTAGTGAGATAATCAGCCTGATATATCTATGCCATGACACGACACACCCAGACTCACACCATCCCCTAAAGGAAAGTGACCTTGTCACAACCAATTCACTTTCTGCTAGAATGACTTCCTGGTCCCACTCCCTTCTGCCTGTCAAGTTGTTCTTTAATTTTGTACAACGCCTTGGAGCTTCTTTCTGTCTGTGAGAAGGGATGCTGCCAAATTCATGAATCATTGAATAAAGCCTATAAGATCTTTAAAATTTAGTGTTGAAATTTTTTAAAACATTACTTCTTTTTTAAATGTTAATTAATGCTATAAAGAAGAGGAGCAAATTTACACAGCTCCCTTAAGTGGTGAGGTGGCCAAGGTAACGTTTCTGGAGACTAGTATTAAACGAGCTTAAATACTTCACAATATCTTAGGCACTACTTAAATAACTTCTGTAAAACCACATATAAGCCAATTTTAGCACAATAGCTCATCTGTACAGTGAGTTCTGCAATCAGTATTGTCCTTTCTTCTCTCAACTCCAACCCTAAAGGCACAGAGGACTAGAGCACCACCTGGCTACTTACTAGGGGAGTTTAATTTAATGTGTATTTATAGCAGCACCTGTGGAATTACCTACTGCATTCTCCTCCAGTTAAATCAAAAATTGTTTGCATGAACATTAAGACTCTATAGATAACTCCAAATAGCAATGAGGCAGCTAACGTCTAAATCTGCCATTAACTACCTCTTTGACCTTGGAAAATACCCATCTCAGGTCACCAGGCCCCCACTCCTACCCTCCAAAATGACCAAGTCTCTATGGCCACTTACAGTTGTAACATTCAATGACTCTAATAAAAAAGATTGGGGGGGGGCAGGTTAAATATGTGAAGACTGCATGCTGATTACAGGGTAAGTTGGATGACATTAGGCCAATGATCAACCAAAGTTGGTCTGAGGACCAAGTCTAACCTGCCCCCTAGTTTGTTCTGGTTCTGATTCAAACTAGTTCTCAGAATATAAAATCCTCAAATTTTACATTATAATGATACTTTTTCATTTCTTGTATTGGGGTAAAAAACACATAACTAAAATGGTTAAGGTGGAAATTTTTAAAGGTACAGTTCAGTAGCGTTAAGTATGTTCACATTGATGGCAAACAGATCTCTAGGATGTTTTCATTGTGCAAATCTAAAATTCTATACTCATTAAACAATACTCTCTTTTCCTCCCAACTCCCAGGCCTTAGTAACCACCATCCTATTTTCTGTTTAGGTGGATTTGACTATTCAAAAACCTCATCCAAATGGAATCATCTGTGCTCCCTTCAGCAGCACATATACAAATGGAATTATCCAATATTTGTCTCTTTATGACTGCCTTCTTTTTTTTTAAGTCTTTATTGAATTTGTTACAATATTACTTGTTTTATGTTTTGGTTTTTTGGCCATGAGGCACGTGAGATCCTAGCTCCCGGATGAGGGATCGAATCCCCAGCCCCTGCACTGGAAGGCCAAGTCTCAACACTGGACCACCAGGGAAGTCCCATGCCTTACTTCTCTTAGTGTGATGTTCTCAGGGTTCATCCATGTTACAGCATGTGACAAGATTTTCTTCCTTTTTAAGGCTGAATAGTATTCCATTGTGTGTATTTGCCAAATTTTATTTATCCATTCATCCATCAATGGACATTTGGGCTGCTCCCACAGATAAGACTGTCAGGTATTTCTCCAGAAAAGATGGGTTTATTTGCGGTCAGCAGAGAATTGCAGTCCAAGGTCTGCAACCATGGTGAGCCATGTGCAAGCCCCAAGAGAGCAATGGAAGGAACATGCTTTCATGGAGGAGGAAAGGGAGTGGGAGGGCTCAGGAAACAAAGAATTCATGACTTTTCATTGGCTGAATCCTTCCCAGGAAAGAAGAGTCTTTCTCCTTTCCATTGGGCTCTTCTATCATTGCACGGTGTGACAGCTTCCCCTTCTGGTCTCCCAACTCTATTTAATTGAGGTTTATTAATTTTTTTTATAGTTTTCATAGTGGCTACATCATTTTACAGTTCCACCAATAGTGCACAAGGGTTTCAATATCTCAATATCCTTATCAACACTTGTCATTTCTGTTTTATTGATAGTAGCCATCCTAATGGGTATGAGGTGATATTTTGCTGTGATTTTGATCTGCATTTCTCTGATGATTAGGGATGTTGAACATCTTTTTGTATACTTGTTGGCCATTTATTAATATATACCATCTTTAGAGAAATTTCTGTTGAACGCCTTTGCCCATTTTTAAATTGAGTGATTTTTGTTGTTGTTGAGTTGTAGAATTCTTTATATAGTCTGGATATTAACCGCTTATCAGAAATATGATTTGCAAATATTTTCTTCTATTCCATAGGTTCTTTTCACTTTATTAACTGTGTCCTTGATGCACAAAAGTTTAAGTTTGGTATAGTCCCCTTTGTCTATTCTTACTTTTATTGCCTGTGCTTTTAATGTCATATCTAAGAAATCACTGCCAGTCCAATGTCATGCTTTTCATCGGTTTTGTAGTTTTAGGTTGTAACCTGGTTTTTTATGGCCTGTGAGCTAAGAATGATTTTTTTTTTACAGTTTTACGTGCATGATTGGGAGGAAATTCAAAAAATGATATTTTGTGATACCTGAAAATTCTGTAAAAATCAAATTTCAGGGTCCATAAAAGTTTTATTTATATAGTCATATTAATTCATTTATATATCATCTGACTGCTTTTGCAATACAAGGGCGGAACTGGGTAGTTGCAACAGAGGCATGACCCACAAAGCCTAAAATATCTAACCTTTTACCAAAAAAGTTTGCTGACTTCTGTGTTAGGCTATTTTTAATCACGAAACTTTAGATATATTAAAAAAAAACAAACGGTGAAAGAGGAAACTAAAAAGTCACCAATATACAAGTATTTTGTGATTAAGAAAAATTATTAGACTTCCAGGGTTTTTTTAGACTTTTCTATTTGAGCTTATTTTTTATATAACTTTTAAAACATAAGTTTTAACTTCTAAAACACTGCTCATGTTGACTATACACTTCAATGTTTAATCCTTATGTTATTAGATTGTCAGGTTGAATCCGCTGACAAAATAACCAGAAGAATATGGGAAGACCCACTTTGATTTTCTCCAATGAGAAAGGACTCCTACACCTAAGTGGTCGAAAGAGTATGACTTGAAGGAAGTCTTCATCGGGGCACACTGCCTGTGAAAAAATGAGCTTTCTTTGTTCTCATGCTTTTCTGCTAACATTATTTTGGGTTTCCATGCAGCTGAATTACACAGTTAAAACCAAAGATTGGAATTTAGAATAAAGAATCAGACACTTTTCAAACAGCAAAAACTGACTGCTAATGTTGAAGACATTAAATCTCATTTATCCTCTTCAGTCTAGCTAACTAAACATTTTATCTTATGAAGGTTGGACCTTAAAATAGACATTTCCCTATTGACTTGTTGGATTAATATAACTTCTTTTTACATTCAGTTCACTGCCCAAAGAAACAATACAATGTTAATTCAACTTGGGTGACATTTATTATGGCAGAGAGAGAAAAGATTTCTTGCCTTCTTCCCGACAAACACCTCAGGTTATCTGATTTTTCAGAGATTGAGGACTAGTGAGGGTTACTTGTCCCAGTTCTCCTCCCTAAATTCCCAGGCCCCCAACCAACAACAGCTGTGTGTCTACTGCTTCTAATTCAAGAACAAAGAATATGGCTCCCTGTGTTGCACTAAAGAATCCTCTCTTCCCCTGAAAATATTTACCTCCTAAGCCCCAGAGCCTGTGAATACTACCTTATGTGGCAAAAGAGATTTACACATGTGATTAAGGATCTTAAGACGGGGAGATCAGCCTGGATTATCCACGTGGACCCTACATGTAATCACAAGGGACCTTAGAAGGAGGCAGCAAGAAGGTCAAAGAGAAGCAGGCCCTGTGGTACCAGCAGTGGGGACCCATGTGATGCAGCCACAGCCAAGGAAGGTGGGCAGCCAAGGAAGAAACCAGCCTTGCTGACACCATGACTTTAGCCCAGTGAAAAAGACTATGGCTTTTGGCTTCAGAACTGTAAGAAAATACATAAATATGTATAAACCACCAAATTTATGGTACTTTGTTACAGTAGCAATGGGAAACCAATATATTCTCCTTTAAGCAATCTTTTGAAGTGTGATAACAATATATATAAAATATTTGTCAATTAGCATAGTTAATGAATGGACACATACGTCTAAACTCTATACTTTGACTTCCAAGTTGAGCTCTGAGAGACCCAATTTCCAGGCTTTGTAGGACCAATATTCCAGGTTGAAGCCAGGAGCCATGGTTGGAGGATTCAGAGAAAGGAGCAGAAGACCTTGTGTGGGAGAGGTTGGTAAGGAAGCAGAATTGACCAACCTAAAATGTGTCGCTTGACATGAAGAAGAAACGCAAGGCTCAGGAAGTTTTTCTTTTCAACTCTCACTTACCTACCTAAAAGAATTTAGACAGAGGGTCTATTCCAGAAAAAAGAACTATCAGCAGAGTTATCTATAGCAGGCGTCCCCACCCTCCAAGCTAAGGACCAGTACCTCCTTTCAAATCAGCAGCAGCATTAAATTAAAGTGCACAATAAATATAACGCGCTTGGATCATCCCAAAACCACCCCACACTTTCCCATGCCAAGGAAAAGTTGTCTTGCACAAAACCGGTCCCTGGTGCCAAAAAGTTTGGGGACCGCTGATCTACAGTATAATATGAACTAGGTGCGGTAGATGGGAAGGAACCTAGAAAAGTCTGTTAAAATTCTCTTCTGTGTCCCATTGTTTGTTTGTCCCAGCAAATATGTGTTTACTAAACATCTACTCTCTTCATTCTTCCTATGAATTTACTTCTTTATTTTTCAAGGCCCAGACTTCTACTCTCGTTTCCTTGGTACAGGATGACCTCATTTTACTCTCTGGAATCTCCTGTATTTATTTGGATTCCCTGTACATCATGGGCTTCTCTGTGGTTCAGTCGGTAAAGAATCCACCTGCAATGTGGGAGACCTAGGTTCAATCCCTAGGTTGGGAAGATCCCTGGAGAAGGAAATGGCAACCCACTCCAGTATTCTTGCCTGGAGAATCCCCATGGACAGAGGAGCCTGGCTACAGTCCATGGGGTTGCAGAGTCAGACATGACTGAGCAGCTAAGCACAGTACATTCATAATTAAATTTTTTTTATCTGTTTAGCTATCTTATGTCAGTTTATTTTATTTTTTGTATAATTTTACTTATTTATTTATTTTAATAAATTTATTTATTTTAGTTGGGGGCTAATTACTTTACAATCTTATGTCATTTTAATTATTCAACCAGCCAAAAGAATTAAGAGGGGAAGGGGAAAATATTTTCTCCTCCCAGCAGATTGCTTCTGGTCCTACCGTGTACAAGTCATTAAGTACCCTGAGCCTCTATGAGGTCAGTTTACATAATCCCTAAGATCCCTTCCAATTCCAAAATTCAGAGCTGAAGCAAAACATGGTTTAACTTTGAATTTCACATTCACATGTTCCTGCTGTTACAGTCACTGTTCAGCAAACCTTTTTGGCCTCCCTGTCCATCCAGAGCCTGCATGTCAACCACACACTTACCTGCACTTGTGTACACACTGCTTCTTCTTCTGCTTAGAATGATCTTCCCTGGCTTCACCACTAAGCACTCAGGCTCATCTCGCAACACTCAAATCAAGAATCACCATCTTTGAGGAGCTTTCCCACCTTCTCAAAGCAGAATGGCCAACTCTACCTTCATGCGGTCAGTTCAGTTCAGTTCATTTCAGTTGCTCAGTCATGTCCAACTCTTTGCGACCCTATGGGCTGCATCAACTCCTGGAGCTTAATCAAACGCAAGTCCATTGAGTTAGTGATGCCATCCAACCATCTCATCCTCTGTCATCCCCTTCTCCTTCCTTCAATCTTTCCCAGTATCAGGGTCTTTTCCAGCGAGTCAGTTCTTCGCATCAGGTGGCCAAAGTATTGGAGTTTCAGCCTCAGTATCAGTCCTTCCAATGAACACTCAGGACTGATCACCTTGCAGTCCAAGGGACTCTCAAGAGTCTTCTCCAACACCACAGTTCAAAAGCATCAATTCTTTGGTGCTCAGCTTTCTCTCACATCCATACATGACTACTGGAAAAACCATAGCTTTGACTAGATGGACCTTTGTTGGCAAAGTAATGTTTCTGCTTTTAATATGCTGTCTAGGTTGGTCATAGCTTTTCTTCCAAGGAGCAAGCATCTTCTAATTTCATGGCTGCAGTCACCGTCTGCAGTCCCCCAAAAATAAAGTCTGTCACTGTTTCTATTGTTTCCCCATTTATTTGCCATGAAGTGATGGGACCAGATGCCATGATCTTCATTTTTTGAATGTTGAGTTTTAAGCCAGCTTTTTCACTCTCCTCTTTCACTTTCATCAAGAGGCTCTTTAGTTCTTCTTCACTTTCTGCCATAAGGGTGGTGTCATCTGCATATCTGAGGTTATTGATATTTCTGTGCTTCATCCAGCCCGGCATTTCACAAGATGTACTCTGCATATAAGTTAAATAAGCAGGGTGACAATATACAGCCTTATGTACTCCTTCATGCTGTCAGAGAACTATTAAAGCAGGGAGCAAATTATAATGTGACTATTTGTTTCCAGTTCTGTTTCTCCAAACTAGGATGTGGGCTACTCACATGCAGATACTCTGCTTGATTCATATTTATACCTCTAGCACCTACTACTGTGCTTGGCACACAGCAGACACTCCTATTGTGTCTGTGGACTGAATAAATAAATTATGATTTACTGAATTCTGAAGAATCTACTTGGGGCTGGGCAGGAGTGGGAATTGGGGGGGATGGAAGGGAAGTACAAGAGGACAGGAAATTTATGTTTCTGCAAGACTTCCAGAGCCCTGGAGAAAAAAAATGAGGCTGATGTGTGTGATGATTTAATTCAAGGCTGTCCTCAGATACTCATTGTACATGCAATCTAGCATTTCTCTTGACCTTGCTTCAAAGTCAGTTTTTAAGTGGAGTTAACAGTATAAGCTGCCTCACACAGCAATCTGCTGATTATTCTCTTAACTGAGGTGGATGGCAGGCAGCCATGCGTGATTTGTCAGCTTTGCATCCTTGTGCGTTGCTAGGCAGAGGCCACAACTTTAGAATTTTATGGTAGCTTAGTTAACAACTCTGTCCTTACAGACCATTCTGAGTAACACTCGTAAAACTGTCTACATTCAGTATTCTTTCTTAGGCATAAGAAATACCCTCCCCCTGCTCCTTGAGTGATCTGGATATGCCTTCCATTTTCTTGAAACAAGGTAAAAATGACAAATCTACTCAGAAAACCTCCTTAAAGTGGAAATGAGGTTACCATTTCCATACTTTAGAAAACCTAAGTAGTATTTTCACAATATATAGACTGATGGTAATTTACAGTTTGTCTTTGATCATGCATGTCTATTTATGATGTAGTCATCTCTGTATGTTCCTTTGCTGTATTAATCCATATGCTTGTGTCGGTTTAGAGTTTTAACATTTGAGATTCAGCTTATTATTTTTTGGCACCACTTATTGTAAATTTTCCACATACCAGACACTATGCTACTGCTGCTGCTGCTAAGTCACTTCAGTCGTGTCCAACTCTGTGCGACCCCATAGACGGCAGCCCACCAGGCTCCCCCGTCCCTGGGATTCTCCAGGCAAGAACACTGGAGTGGGTTGCCATCTCCTTCTCCAGTGCATGAAAGGGAAAAGTGAAAGTGAAGTCGCTCAGTCGTGTCCGACTCTTAGCGACCCCATGGACTGCAGCCTACCAGGCTCCTCCGTCCAGGGGATTCTCCAGGCAAGAGTACCGCCTTCTCCAAGAGTATTGCCTTCTCCAAGACACTACGCTAAGGGCTTTACAGATCTTTTAGTCCTCATAACAAACTCAGGCACTGAGCATTATTTTACTCTTTATTTTTTAGAGAGGGAGCCGAGATTTTTAGAGGCTAATTAACTTTGCTGAGGGCACAAGGCTAATAAGATGTGGAAGCAAGACCCATGAGAGTTGGAGAGTTGTGTGTGTTGGAGAGTTCTCTCCATTTCAATTCTTAGGAAAAAAAAAAACCAGTTAATTTATAATAGTATATTAGTTTCAGGTGTACAGCATAGTGATTCAGTATTTTTTTACAGATTATACTCCATTAAAGGTTATTACCAAATAATGGCTATAATTTCCTGTGTTGTAAGCTATGTCCTTGTTACATCTGGTTTATACATAGTAGTTTGTATCAATCCCGTACCCCTAGCTTGCCCCTCCCCTCTCCCCACTGGTAACTCCTAGTTTGTTTTCTATACCTGTGAGCCTGTTTCTCTTTTGCTATATACATTCATATATTTAAATAGGTAATGAGAGAGACAGGGCTGGGGGGAAGGATTAGACAGAAGTGACTAGGTATCTAATGACTAGAAGACAAAGGTATCTTTGAAAAGATGAAATTTAAAGTGAGACTTAAATGATGAGTTACTCTTGTCCAAAATCTTTTTTAAAAAATTAAAAAAAAAAAATCTCTGTAAGCGTATTACCACACATTCCAGCGAAGTCTAGCAAAGGCTTGAGTACTGGAGTGAGGTTAGTGTTCAGGAACAGCAGAAAGAGGGTCAATGTAGTTGGACTATTGGGAGAAAGGGGAAGAGACGCAGAAGATAAAATCAGAAAGGCAGATAGAGGCCAGATCATTTAGGAGCCACTTAGGAGTTTTAAATATGGAGTGTGTGTTGGGGGTAGGGAGCAGGATCTGGTTTAAACAAAGAGCAGCACATGGTAACTCACAGATACTGCCTGGAGATGCCTTACTCAAGGTGTTTGGGCCTGGAGGGCACTTAGCGTATTGCGTTACTCAGTCCACTCATCCAGAATTTCTGTCCCTCCATCTTTCTGTCACTTAAGACTTTATAAGCGTGTTTTTCAATGTTTCATCCAGGTTATGATACGAACATAGCTTCATCGAGAGAGGCTGAAGTCCCCAGCCATCAATGATAATAGAAAAATCCGAAACCAAGGTCCAGATCACAGTGCAGGAAGGTCAGCTGGAAGAGCAAGGGGATCAATCAGCTTTCCTCCCCCTGTTCTCCCTCCACCCTTTTGAAAGAGGAAAATCCTATTTGGAACTAAAAGATGAAAAAATACATCTTGAACTGAAAAAGAAAAAAAAAAAAAAAGCAGCTCTGCTGTCAATAAGCTGGGGAGGAGGAACAGAGAGTCAGCTGCAGAGTTAACAGAAACCATTGTTCTCCCTAGTCTGTAAAATGCCACAACCCTCCTCTTTGAATGACTGCTTCTTTCCTTTCAAGGACGCCTCAACCCATCTTATTATTCTCATCTCTTACTGGGGATTCCTAATTGCTAAACCACCCTCCATTCCTGTCAGTACCCACCACCTGGTGGTTTACTTCTCCTAAACCCACAGCAGAAACAGCATTCAATACAAGAGCTGTGCCCTGCTTCCCTTACGCCCTTCTCGGAATCCTTCAGGAGGAACCTAAGCTTTACAAAATGCTTTCCTCCTCCCTCTCTTTAAATGCTCTCCCTCGCTGCATGGGGTCAGTAAGTCTGGTTTTGTGGGACCACAGGTTTGTGCCTGAGGATCTTACTACCTGGCTCATTCTGACCCCTCCCTGCTTGCTTTCCTCTAATGACTCTAAAATATGGTCATGGTGAGGTTGTGATTCTATTTTAACCTGAGATACTGGAATTTGCGATTGTAAAAGACGAAGATGCAGCCAGATCTCATCTATGTGCTATTTGATTGGTGGAGAAGGCAGTGATACTGCTAGTTTTGCTACAGAAAAGGGGGTAGGGGACTGGGACTCAAAGTCCTTTCAGAAACCCATGACTTCAAACTCTCCCGCCAGAATTCCTATTCCTATTGACAATTTCCTTCAACTTGCAGTGTCTAATCTTTTAAAAACTTCTCTAGTTTTGTATAAAAAGGGTTCCAATGGCTATCAGCTAATCTTTATTTTCAGGGTTTCCAGAATTAGCAAAATGGCCAGAAAAAATTCTGAAACTACTACCAGGAATGTTTATGTTTTCTGAAAGTAAGGACAGAGTTCACTTATTAAAATATGGAAATGCAAATATATGTTAGCGAGACTACCAGCTCCACGCTTGAGTTGACTTTCCCACAAACAGAAATTTTACTGTTTTAACATAAATCATAGGTTACATGTATGATGTTATCCCCAAGAACAGAAAAACTGGAGTCACCCGTGCTCAGATACAGGGAGGAATAAATGTGTTCCTGGAGTAGAAAGATCCTGGATTAGAAGTCACACAGATTTTGGATTGCTTTTTTTGTAACTCTATGACCTTGGGCTATTACTCATCCTCTAAGCCCCAGTTTCCTCATTTATCAAATAGAGATAATTATACCTTCCTCACAGGGGTGTTTTGAGGTGAGTGAAAGTATATGCAAAGTCCTAGCACAGTGACTGACACACAGTAGGTGTTCATCGAGCAGCTGGTATTTTTATTAATATCAGGTTCCACCCTAGTCCTCGGACCACTTAATTCCTGCTCCCCCCATACTGTGATACCATTCACACCCACTCCAGCCTCTACTCCACGAAGGGTGGCCCAGCTCTGGGCCAGTGTGCAGGCTAATCCTGACTGTAATGTCAGCCATCTCCACTGCCGACTTTCTTGCCCTCCTGCTTCTGCTTTGAGATCTGGCCCTCTGCCATGTTCCCACTGGCCTGCGTCATGGTGCTCCATCCATTATCAAGTCTCCCTCTTTGGGACCCTCCTGTCAAACTTCCCAACTCTCATAATCCTTCCTCCACCAGGAGGATCAAGAACAAGAGTCCTGCTCATGAGGCCAGTCCAGTAACATGGTTCTACCACAAACTAACAAGCCTCCCTGATCCCACTGCTTGGAGTTCCAAGTGTTACCTGTTCTGTCCTTCCAGGCCTTGCCCCTCATCAGTTGGGGGATTCCAGTTAACTAGGAGCTAAATCCCCCTTCACCTGGCTTGGGTTGTGTGTCCTGCCTTCTGGAATACAACTTTCTCCTAGTATCTGTTCTCTGAATACCTGTCCCTACCCAGCTATGAGGTCTGATTCCCGAATTCTGTTTATGTCTCCTGCCTATTCGCACTGGAACACGGATCAGGGTAGTAGAACCATCATACTGAGGGGCACACTGAGGTACATAAAATCTGGTTAAGTCCTTGACCTTTTGACCTTGAAGATAGTCACGGAGACTGCAAATATCAGGATTAAAGTATTCTGGGGATGCAGGCAAGTCACTGCACCTGTGGAGCTTTAATCTTATGTTCATATATTAAAGAACTGGAGAGTAGCTGCTCCTAGCATTAATATTTACTGGGACTGAGCTTCAGTGTAGATAGTAGATTAGTGTTGTAGTATCACCAATTCTTATACAACACAGCTGTCAGTTGGTTGTTGACTGTATTGGGGAGCTTAAAAGTATTAAGAAGCATAGCTGGTACTATTTTGCCAACACTGTTTCCTAGGTTTGCTCAATTTGGACCAGCAGGTCACTGGGCTCAATCACCTTTATTCCTGATGAGGCAACTGGACAAATTTCAAGCAACAGTGTGTTGTTCTGAAGAGCTGTTTCTCTAACACTTCTATCTGCCTGTTGGTATTAATCTAAGTTATAAACAAGACGATTAAAAAGAGCATTTTAGATGACAAAACAATGCATGCTCACTTTAGAAACTAAGAAAATACAGTGAAATACAAAGAAGCGGATAAAAAAATCACCATTCACCCCAGCACCTAGAGATAAACATTGCGAACATTTTTATGCTATCATATTTGCCAGTTTAAAAATAACTCCATTTGACTCACAGACTTATAGGATGAACTTACAGTTGCCATGGGGGAAGAATAGGGGAAAGGGATAGTTAGGGAATTTGGGATAAACTTGGATACATAGCTATATTTAAAATGGATGACCAACAAGGACCTACTGGATATCACATGGAACTCTGCTCAATGTTATGTGCCAGCTTGGTAGGGAGGGTAGATTGAGGGAGAATGGATACACATATATGTATGACTGAGTCCCTTTGCTGTTATTCACCTGAAACTATCACAACATCGTTTGTTAATCAGCTATACTTCAATACAAAATAAAAAATGTTAAAAAAAAAAATCCCACACCAAGAGCCTATTTACCACAATTCCTAAAGTTAATATTATTGATTTTGAAAATCATCATAAAAATAAAGCATATCATTATGTTAAAAAATAGCTCTGCATATAATAATACGTGTTTATTAGGAAATAACACTCGGGAGAAAAATAATGACAGTAATGACCCCTTACTGAGAGCGCGTAGGAGCCAGCTTCCGTACTAAGTGGTTTAACCTATTTAATTCTCCCAACGGCACTGTGAGGTAAGCTGAAGTAAGCAAAAGTGGATTCAAATGAGGCAGCCTGTCTGGAGTGTGTGTTCTTACCCAACACACCTCACAAACAAAACAGAAGCTACTCATAATCCCAGTGGATTCATAGGACTGCTTTTCACATG
Organism: Okapia johnstoni; assembly: GCA_024291935.2. Taxonomy (NCBI): domain Eukaryota; kingdom Metazoa; phylum Chordata; class Mammalia; order Artiodactyla; family Giraffidae; genus Okapia; species Okapia johnstoni. The sequence goes on along the minus strand of CM044312.1, from coordinate 68,979,324 downwards.
TTACATTTCAAGAAACAAAGTTCAGATGTCACCAGATGTATTTTGTGATTTAAGAAGCAAGAGTGATATTAAACAATGCATCAGTAACATTTAATAGTTCTTTCATATGGCGCTGCTCCAAACTTAGACATTTTCTCTCACAAGCAAAATGATGCCATAGAAACTAACCTTTTTTCAATTCATTTATTTCCTAATGCATTTGATCAATTAAACTGAGCATTGGTGACTAAAGGAAAAAAGTCTGAATAAAGAGGAAAATGAAAAACAGCAGTGCCTAAACAAGCTGGGATGGAAGACATCTCAGATATAACTTCCTGAACCAACAGTTTAAAATCAGCTTCTTCTGGACTAGATGACTCTTCCATGGACTATTGTGAGTTATTTTGCTGGTCTACCAGCACCCTCTCTGGCATGCTTTGATCCATTTTCCACAGACAGTAGCGAGAGTTTCCTTATAAAACACAGATTTTGGCCCTCTACCTCTTAAAATGAAGATAAGCTCCTTACCTCTCTCATTGGACTCTGCAAACCTTACTCTTAAAAGTATCACAGGTTTCCACAGGTGCTAAGACTCCTACGCCTCTACCTCCCAGCAGTCCCTACATCCACCAAGTACGTACATGGCATTGTCCACTTCTCCTTAGCATGTCACAACCCCAGTTCTGCATTGGTGCATTTGACCATTTATTTGATATCTGTCTCGCTGACTAGAGTGTGAACTCCATGAGACCAGGCTCTGTATAAGCAACAGATCCCCAAAGCCTAGCATGGTGCCCGGAGCAGAGTAGGCACCCAAAAAGTTAGTCAATGAAAGACTAAATAAATATTTACTGAGAAATTTACTATTTTTATAATAAGTTGTTATATGAATTACTCTGTAATTGAGATGATAAGTTAATATATGTAATATTGAGAAAAAACAGACTGATACAGAGTGAACACTAAGTTGAATTTAATGTCCCAATTTGTTTTTCAGTTGCTGACTCATGTCCAACTCTTTGTGACCTCATGGACTGCAGCACACCAGGCTTCCCTGTCTTTCACTATCTCCTAGAGTTTGCTCAAATTCATGTCCATTAGGTCAGTGATGTTATATAACCATCTCATCCTGTGTTGTCCTCTTCTCTTTTTGCCTTCAATCTTTCCCAGCATCAGGTTCTTTTTGAATGAGTTGGCTCTTCACATCAGGTGGCCAAAGTACTGGAGCATCAGCTTCAGCATCAGTCCTTCCAATGAATATTCAGGGTTGATTTCCTTTAGGATTGACTGGTTTGATCTCCTTGCAGTCCAAGGGGTTCTTAAGAATCTTCTCTAGAATCATAATTCAAAAGCGTCAGTTCTTTGGCGCTTAGCCTTTTTTATGGTCCAACTCTTACATCTGTACATGATTACTGGAAAAATCATAGCTTTGACTTACATGGACCTTTGTCAGCAAAGTGATGTCTTTGCTTTTTAATACCATGGACTACAGCCCACTGGGCTCCTCTGCCGATGAAATTTTTCAGGCAAGAATACTGAAATGGGGTGCCATTTCCTACTCCAAGGGATCCTCCAGATCCAGGGATCAAACCACGTCTCTTGAGTCTCCTGCACTGGCAGGCTAATTCTTTACCACTAGCGCCACATGGGAACAAACAACTGATGCAACAGGGAAGGGATTCATCTCTGTGAGATGGAGCCTTGAGGAATGGACTTGATACAGGAATTTAAAGCCAAATCCACAATGGCTATGATCTAATGGACTTGCTGATTGGTTGAATTCATGAAGTCCACTTGAATTCAGACAGTACAATTAGGTCACAGACAGAAAACTTTTTCACCAATGGGACACTTTGCTGCTGGTTCCAACCAATATTCTAAGAAAATCTATTACAGTTCTTTCCTCTGAAGTTCTGACTGCTTGCTATCTTGCAATTTCCCCTGACCTTCAAAGCTCAGTTCTGTAGATCCTCACTTCGGAAGATCATCTTTTCTATTACCTGGTCAGTACATTGGTTTGCATTCATCTCTCCAACAAGGCCAGTGATAACTTTCTCAAAGGATTCTCGTGGAGATTATTAAAACAACTCAAGGGTGGAAGGTGGTAAGTGTGTAATCTACTACTTAATACAGATCGTTAGAAATTATTGAAAATGGTGTTAGTGATTCAAATGATAAAATTGTTTTGTATGAGGACCAGTATGCCAGGCCCCACTAAATTTTGCTATGCTAGTAAAGACTATCCCCGTTTTTCTATAGATCTTCTAAGGAGAACAGGAAGGATATCTTATGGGGAATCTCCCTGAACAAGTTTTTCTTTATTATGTTGTTGACCAAAAAATTAATAGTCAATCTGACAAAGAAATATAAAATTGTATTCAAGTCAACCTGAAGATTATAACCCAGGAGATAGTCTTCTAGGAAGCTCTGAGGACTGTTTCAAATAGGTAAGGATGGGAAAATGCAAGAAACTGGGTTCTTAAAATTTTCTCCTGAAAATATTTAACTATCTGAGGGCCAATCTGCCAGTCTTCCCAGAGTCCAAAATGCTTCATCCTGATCTTTGCCCTGAATTCCTTTCAAGGTATATTGTAGGTCAGCAACGACAGCAGCTAATGACTTGATCTTTGTAGAATTGGATGGTAGGCTATGTTCTTTATTTTACAGAGCCCTCTTTTTAGTCTTATTTTTGCTAGATTTCAGAGTCATTTCATGATCAATGTGTCCCATGGTGTTAGAAACACTCATTCTCAGATCAGGCAAGGATTTCGTTGACAGGCTACTCAATGTGCTATTATTGGACTAGGCCTTGTTAACAGCAGCCAAAAGCCCACCTGTCTTACTAGTCTGTCATGGTCCAGGAAATGGTTCCTTCTTGTTGCTTCTTCCCATATCTAGAGTTGCACTATTACAATTATTGATCGTATAGAATTATATATTTGGTTAATTGTTTCAAATCACATAGTCATTATTTTTAATGAGAGTCAGTCATACATTTGGTAATGCAAGAAACAACAATATTGTAAAATAGGCAGAATACAAGTAATGTAGCTAGTAACATTAATAAGGTTATATAAGTAAGTAATACTATCTTTTAAGGAGTTACATGGCTGGCACCAGAAGAAAAATTGAACTTTATGGTTGAGCTGGTATTTCTGCCCTTGAGGAGGTCTGGTTAATGCATAATGCAGATATGCAGATGTATAATGCACACCAGAGGGGTGGGAGGAGGTCAAAATGGGCAGAGAAAAATTTTATGTTTAAATTTTTGTCTTACCTTAAAATATGAATTTTATTTCATCAATATTAAATGAACTCATGTCTTCAGTACCATAAAATTCAAGGCTGAGGTTGTTCTGAGAAATCTCTGAGACATCTTGTAGAAGTAAAGCCTTAGAATTATAGAAGCCATGAAGCATAGAATTTGGTCAGAGTTCTAGGTTGTTTTTAGCATCTCTCTTCTGTTCCTTCAAAGCTGTGTCACCTTAGCTTCTCAGATCCTCAGTTTCCTCATCCATAAGGTAATCATATCAGCTGACCACCAGGTTGTTTTAAGGACTTAAGAGAAACTTTTCATGGGAAACTTAACTCCCATATAAACTGAGTAATTATTAGTTGTGTATACAATAATGTCACTTTAATATACAATAATAATAACTGGAAGGACAAGAAAGGGAATAAAATTTTAGATAGAGAAGTTAATCATAAACTCAGCATGGGAACTTGATTTTAGGAGGACTCAGTTTCCTATATATGTATGTATCTATATACACGTGCATACATATAGCATATATTTTCCCAAAGAAACTTCCATTTATATGCTGTAAATAAATGAATCATTTTGTTTGTCATTCCCCTCATCATTTTATTTTTAAGGTGGAGAAATGATATCATGAATCATTCATGCCTGAAAAGGTTTGCTATCTTAGAAGCACCCTGATTTGAGACAAAGTGACAGATCTACATTTTGTGTGTCTTCTACAGTTCTTGGTAACTAACATCTAGAAGCAAAAACTGTGTGTAGATATTGCAGCCTGATCCTCCCTGAAGGAAAATGCTAAATCACTCCTTTCAAAAGCCTGAGCTTTGCTAATGAGGAACATTGCAATCTACAGCCACTTACATTTTACTTTAAGCCAGATTTCCTCACAATTCAAAAGTACAAAGAATCAATCTCAATGCCCTGAAGACTTTCCAGGCTATTGCTCAGCTATTAATCTGGGGGAAAAAACCCTATTTTCAACTTAATTGGTTGGAGAACAACCCTATATAAAAAAAAAAAAGTGCAATTGACAGCCCACTAATGAACAGCTATTCAAGAACTGCTCACCCTGTGTGAGCACTATGTACCTTATAAGAAATATATAAAGCAGCGTACTGCTTAATTCACATAAAATTTTTCTGGTCTTATTTGCTTGCTTTATTTTTTCAGTTCCTATCTGCTGCTTCAATAAGTGAAAAGAACTGCTAGGCAGAAGTCTTTGAAATACTCTTTAAATTCTGTGCTTATTTTTTATTAAACATTCCTGGCTGAATCACAAAAGCTGCCGCTAGCAAAGCAGTCACAGTAGGACAAGGGGGCAGGGGTTTAGGTGCTTCATTTTCTCAACACTACTTTGTTACTATTGTTATAAATCTTTGGGCAATCAGTTACGGTTTAACTGTCTGTTTAGCCAGATTTTGTTATATCTCAAAAATGAGTTGGGAAACTATCAAGGCTTAGAATGGTAGAATCTCAGATTCAGAAGAGACCTTAAATCAGGGAAGGTCCTGGCAGAAAACAGGATTCTACGCAAAGGGTTAAAGTGAAGATAATTTAGTGGCAAGATGATTTACAGGGATATGGGTAGGGCTAAGAGTCGGACACGACTGAGTGACTTCACTTTCCCGTTTCCCTTTCATGCACTGGAGAAGGAAATGGCAACCCACTCCAGTATTCTTGCCTGGAGAACCCCAGGGACGGGGGAGCCTGGTGGGCTGCCGTCTATGGGGTCGCACAGAGTTGGACACGACTGAAGCAACTTAGCAGCAGCAGCAGCAGCAGCAAGGGATCCAAAAAGGGATGAAAAACTGAGGCAGGAGATAGATGGGCCCAGGGCTGAGCAGCTGGAGCTTGTCCCCTGTGGACAGATACTCCAAGATGAAGACAAGGAGGAGCTGAGCCCTGCCCAGATAAGAGACCACATATTTCTCATTCTCAAGGTCATGGAGACCTTTCCAGCCTCACATGTGCAGAAATGCTCCTTGGAGTCAAAAGGGAGGTGGTGACACCTCATAGTAAATGATGTCAACCTACCCATAGGCCTCTTCACCAGAATCCATCTTGGCTAAGAGATGTGTGCAGACACGGGGAGGACCCTGAGATAAACCAAATATGGACTCAGAATCAGGCAAAGCAAGGAAACTGGCCACAGAAAGCCTGGAAGAAATGCTCCATATGAGTGGTTCAAATTACCACAAGGATGTGACTCTCTCTGAGCCTGCCCGTGTATGCCTATTCACAGATACTCTTTTCTCTCCTAATAAACACTTTACTTGTCTCACTATTTTCTGTCTTTGAGGGAATTCATTTCTACAAAGCCTAAGGGCAAGGGGCCTTGTCACTGGCCACTGGTCCCTGGTGGTCTAGTGGTTAGGATTCAGCATTCTAACTGCTGCAGCCTGACTTCAATCTCTGGCTGGGAACTGAAATCCTGCTTCAAGTCTCTGCAGGCTGTGGCCACCCGAGATCACAACCACCCAGGACTAACAGTGGGCTGGGTACTACTTTGGGTGTGAAGGGCAAGGGCGGAAGACAGTGTTGTGAGTGCTGGAGCTACGAAGGGAGGGAGCTGTAGTCCTATGCAGAGGAAGACAGAACCACTGCTGGAACTGAGCTCTGGGGCAGGGAAGCAGCAGGAAGAAGAACTTCCATCTCCCACTCCCCATCCCTTGGCAGTGCCTCCTATTGGATGAACCCTAGGGGAAGCCAGAGATAGGGAGCCTGGATGATGATGTAAGGCTCAGTTCTCACCTGGGTACAGAGATCAGGGTAGAGAGGGCCAGAAAGGATGAGGGAGAAGGGTAGAAGATAACCCAACAGACCCTTAGGGGCCCGCAGGTCCAGTGATTCCAAGACCTGGATAGGCAGCAAAGCATGTGGAGACTGGCTTATTCCTTACATAATAACTTCAGTCCAGCCAACTTTAACTACACACTTAACACATGCCAAGCCCTGCTAAAAGCAGGTAAATTTGGAGATGCATAAAGCATCATTTCCTGCCTCAGAGGAACTTACAGCCTAAGTCAAGATAGACCATAGGAAGATAATTTCAATATAATATGATGTGTATACGTAGTCATCTACTGCAGCACTGTTTTATAATAGCAAGAGATTAGGGGCCTGGTGGGCTACAGCCTATGGGGTTGCAAAGAATCGGACACAACTAAGCAACTAAACACACACACACACACACACACACACACACACACACACACACACACACACACAGGAGGAAGTTATGACTTAGCGACTGAACAAATAAATCCATCACTGGGGATTGGTTAAATAATGACACATCAATTCAGTAGCTGCTGCTGCTAAGTCGCTTTAGTTGTGTCCGACTCTGTGTGACCCCATAGACGGCAGCCCACTAGGCTCTGCCATCCCTGGGATTCTGCAGGCAAGAACACTGGAGTGGGTTGCCATTTCCTTCTCCAATGCATGAAAGTGAAAAGTAAAAATGAAGTCACTCAGTCGTGTCCGACTCTTTGCGACCCCGTGAACCATAGCACACCAGGCCTCCCGGTCCATCACCAGCTCCTGGAATCTACCCAAACCCATGTCCATTGAGTCAGTGATGCCATCCAACCATCTCATCCTCTGTCGCCCCCTTCTCCTCCTGCCCTCAATCTTTCCCAGCATCAGGGTCTTTTCCAATGAGTCATCTCTTCACATCAGGTGGCCAAAGTATTGGAGTTTCAGCTTCAACATCAGTCCTTCCAGTGAACATCCAGAACTGATCTCCAATTGTATATTTGTAATTTAAAATTTTATATTTAAAACTGTATATTAAAAGATATTTAAAAATTTAAGATCTTGATGCAGTGCTATACAATGATCTCTGAGATATATTGTTTTAAAAAAACAGGAGTTGAATGTTGTATATAATATGCTGCCATCTGTATTTTAAAAAGGAAGGGAGAAAGGAGAAGAAAAGAATATAGAGTGTGTATGTTCCCCAATGTTCACAGCAGCTCTATTCATAACAGCCAAAACAAGGAAGCTACTAAAATCTTGACCGATGGATAAATGGATGGATAAAAATGATGTATTCTGCACACAATGGAATACTACTCAGCCATAAAAAAGAACAAAGTAAAGTCATCTGCAGCAACACGGATGGACCTGGAGATTATCATACTAAGTGAAGTCAGAAAGAGATATAAAGAATCTAAAATATGGCACTAATGAACCCATCTACAAGACAGAAACAGACTCACAGACGTAGAGATCAGACTTGTGGTTGCCAAGGGGGAAGAGGGAGGGGCAGAGGGATAGACTGGGAGTATGGGGTAGGTAGATGCTAACTATTATATTTAGACTGGATAAACAACAAACTCTTACTGTATGGCACAAGCAACTATATCCAGTCTCCTGGGATAAACTATAACGGAAAAGACTATAAAAAAAAAGAATATGCATGTGTGTATAACTGACTCACTTTGCTGTAGAGCAGAGGTTGGCACAACACTGTAAATCACTATAATTGAATTTAAAAAAACACTCTGGGGTTAAGCATGGCTTTGAGGGAGATGAAACTGGAGATACAGAGGCTATGCTACTGTTCCAGTCCTTGCAACACAGGTACATTTAATAAAAACAGGTATGTATAATTCCATCAGGTGACCTTGGAACAACTGGGCCAGCAGCAAATCCAAAATCAAAATCATTTCTACTTACAAAGAAGATGTGGTATATATATACACAATATAATATTACTCAGTCATAAACAAGAATGAAATATTGCCATTTGTGCAATATGGATGGATCTGGAGAATATCATACTAAGCAAAGTCAGAGAAAGACAAATATATGATATCATCTATATATGGAATCTAAAAAGTAATACAAATGAATACAAAACAGAAACAAGACACACAGACATAGAAAACAAATTTATGGTTACCAAAGAGAAAGGGGACAGGATAATTAGAATGGGATTGACAGATACACACCACTATATATAAAATAGATAAACAACAAGGATTTACTATATAGGACAGGGAACTATATTCAATATCTTGTAATAACCTAGAATGGAAAAGGATCTGAAATTATATACATATATATATATAATATATATATAAACTGAATCACTTTTCTGTATGCCTGAAACTAGCACAATATTGTAAATCAATTGTACTTTAATTTTAAAAATCATCTCCAATTAATTTCCATTTTTCATCATCATGAGGTCAATGTTTAACATATTATAGATGTTCAATACAATATTGTAGATTGACTAATGGCAGTTCATAAGATTAAGAGGATTTTAAGATTTATATCCAGTTTTAACATTAACTCAAAGTTCATATATTTAAACCTTTACTTATATTTGGTCCAAGATAATTTAATTAAATAAGCTAGTAGGTTGAGAGAGAAAGAAACCCTTGGAGGAGGAAAGCATGGATTTTAGAGTCAGAAAGCCCGAGGTTAGATTCAAAGTTCAGACTTTCATTCATTTTGTACGTTGGCAAGCGGCCTAATCCCCTTGAACCTCAGTTTTCTCACCTCTCTAATGTGAATAAAGAAACACCACCACCTGCCATTCTATTTTCTAACCCACACCCTCCTCCTCCTGAGCAAAGAATGTAAATCAGTGAAGTTTAGTTTTCTAAGTGCTTCCACTTAGAAACACATGAAGGAGCCCTGTACAACTTCAAGTCATAGCCCGAGGTACCATGTATGCATTTTATCCATTACCAGCTACACTCATCTTGAAAACAGACACCAAAATCACAAATTCACTCATCTGTTCAACAGCTTATGAGCTCCCCCACGGGACTAGACATGGTGCAACTTGTTGGGGTAAAACAGAGGTGGGTAAAACAGGCATGGTCCTCACTCTCACAGAGGTCAGGGCTAATAGGGAAACAGGCACAATGAATTAATCCACAAACAAATATAAAATTGACATTTGTGAAAAGTGCAGTGAAGGAAAAGAAGGTGGACATGAGACAAAAATGGGGAATGTCACTCCTACTGTGGGCATCTTAGGGCAAGTTCTCTAGAAGTAGAGCCTGAAGTGGGGATGCCCGTGCAAGTGAGTCGCTGAGAGAGCACTCCCAGGAGTCCGGAAGGGAGTCACAGCAGCAGAGCGAGGGCAGGGGGAGAATCTGGGCAAAGATGGGGTTTCGGGGGAACTTTAGCTACAGCCTGATCCCACCAGGAGCTCTGAAGCTTCAGTTCAGGACCAAATCCGTCCTGCTCAGAGGTAAGAGGCCTGAGCTGCTTTACTCCTGCTTCAATTAATTGACAGTTGGTTAAGGCCACCCTCTCGGGGGAGACTAACCTCCCAAGCATCTTCTAGCCAGGCAGTTCTCATCAGTCAAAGGCAATGCCCTAGAGAAAGCTGCAGATGTGAGCAGTTAGCAGCAGCCACACCTGCAGTGGCTAAGGGATGTCCACTACCTGGGTACACAGGATGAGGTGGGGCTTCAGCAGCGTCTGCTACAGGGTGTTTGGGGAGGCTTTGTTGAAGAAGTGACTTTTGAGTGAAGACTTGAAGGATGAGGGAGAATTAGCCAAAAAACGTGTATCCCAGGCTCAAGAGACAACATGTGTCTGATGAAAAACAAAAAGATCAGCAGGGCTGGAGAACTGTGCTGCAGAAGAAAGTGGATCTAGATTATTTTGGGGAAAGCCCAGGTCATTTTGGATTTTATCCTAAGGACAACGAAGAAACATTGAAAGGCTTTAAGTGGGGAAGAGACATAATTCTCCCCGCAGTGTTTTTATAGCTCTTTGGACTCGTCAGGAATGAGTGAGAAGAAGGAAAGGGGAGAAGCTGGGAAACCAGATAGGAGGCTGGTTTACAGACGTCTGGGCTACAAGGGATAGTGGTTTTGACTATAGTGGAATGGGAATTGAAAGGAAAAGATGGACTCAGGATATATTTTGATCATAGAGCTAACAGAATTTGGTAATGAATACTCTGTGATGAGGGAAGTTTTATATCCTGATGGAAAATAAAAATAAGAATTTATGTTTATATTATTTCCCCCTCTTTTGTCTATAATAAGCAAAACACAGGCTTAAAGCCTGGTCTTGGGGATGCTTTTTTTTTCCTGGTGGCTGGTAGGGCATACTGAAAGAAACTGACAATAAAACAAGGAAACAAAATAGCCACTCTGCAACAGCTAACTAAACTTCTAGAGATTAAATTGTGTATTAATTTTCTATGGCGGCACACGTCAACACAAATTTAGGGGCTTACCACGTCCATTTGTGATTTCATAGGTTTCAAAGGAGGCTGAGCATGGCTTACCTGAGTTCTATGCTCCAGGGTCTCACAAAACTACAATCAAAGTATCAGTTCAGGGCTGGGGTCTCACCTGAGGTTTGGGGTCCTGTTTGAAGTATACATGGTTGTTGGAAGAATTCACTTCTTTGTGGCTGCAGAACTCTTCTTACTTCTTCAAGGCTAGCAGTAGAATGACTTAGGTGAAGTCTTCCCAGGGCTATCTGATTAACTTAAACTCAATTAACTAGGAGCTTTAATTCCTTCTGAAAAATCCCTTCACGCTTGCCATATAATGTAATCTAATCACAGTAATGAGAGTCAACGGGAGGGGATTATATAAGGGCATGGGTCATTGGGGGTCATCTTAGAATTCTGGCCACCACACACTGAAACTAAAAAGAGATCAACAGAAAAAAGTTTCATGCCAGCTTATGGATTTGGTAGGGGTTTTTAAAAATACATTTATATTAAATTATACGTCAGGGTTAGCTATCTCTGGTAGCTCAAACGGTAAAGAATCCACCTGCAAAGCGCGAGACCCAGGTTTGATAACTGAGTCGGGAAGATCCCCTGGAGAAGTGCATGGCAACCCACTCCAGTATTCTTGCCTGAAGAATTCCATGGACAGAGGAGCCTGGTGGGCTACAGTCCACAAGGTTACAGAGTCAGACACGACAGAGTAACTAACAATACTACTACTACTAGCTATCTCTACAAATTTGGTGAAATCAGCCAGGGTTAAGAAGAGAGGGATGCATACAAGAGATCCAGGTAGATAGAAAACCAAACTGACTTGACTAACTTCTCTCCCTGGAAACCTAAAGTTTTATTTATTTATTTTTGGTTGTGCTGGGTCTTCCTTGCTATGTGCTGCTGCTGCTGCTGCTAAGTCACGTCAGATGTGTCCGACTCTGTGTGACCCCATAGACGGCATTCCACCAGGCTCCTCCGTCCCTGGGATTCTCCAGGCAAGAATACTGGAGTGGGTTGCCATTTCCTATGTGCTGGCTTTCTCTAATTGCAGCAAGCGGGGTTTACTCTTTGTTGCGGTGCGTGGGCTTCTCATCGCAGTAGCTTCTCTTGTTGCAGCACATGGGCTGTTAAGTGCAGTGGGCTTCAGTACTTGCAGTGCAGGGGCCCAGTAACTGTGGCTCATGGGCTTTAGAGCACTGGCTAAGTAGCTGTGGCGCAGGGGGCTTAGTTGCTCCGCGGCACGCAGGAACTTCCCGAAACAGGGATTGAACCCTTGACCCCTGTATTGGCAGGCAGATTCTCAACCACTAGACACCAGGTGAGCCCCTCCCTGGAAATCTAAATTACTTAACTGGCAGATCATCATTCCTATAGTTTCTGAATTGCCTATTCTTTTCTCAGGTACCAGATAATGAAGAAAATGTTGAAAATAGGTTCAATTCTCACTTTTGTAAGAATCTTATACTCATGTCTGATGAATAGCATCCTGTGACCCAGGTGATTTCATACTCTTATGTATTTGTTTTGTGATCTTTATAAAAGCTGCTCCAATATTAAATTAGAACCTATACTCTGTCTTCTACATTCCTTCTCTACCAGGCCTGCTGGATGCTTCCCATGAAGATTTAATAAATTTAAGTCTTTCCTAAAGATGTGACTTAGTGACTGAGTGCGCGTGTGCGCGTGTGCACACACACACACACACACACACACCACTGGAGTCATCCACAGCAGAATATCTTTTTAGAAGGTACTGTAGGTCTTCACTACAGAAAAGACAGAGTCTCTAGGAAGGTTTGTGGAGTAAATGGGGCCCAGGGGAAGAAACATTTAGTACATATCAATCCAATGTGAGTCAAGGAGCACTGAGTGGATAATCAATGGAGAACAAGATGAGGAGGCAATTCATGATTTAACAGTCCCAGAAAGACCACAGGGTATGCAAAGATCCTCGAAATTTGGAGTCATCTGGACTAGCAGAAAATGAAGGTGAGGAAGACAGAAAATCAGATTTTGCTACCATCATAAATTCTAGACTTAATTTCCTATAGAAGAGACATAGTGACCTGAGTGGATGTAAGTGGGAGTTCAGATTTTTCAGCAATTACTTTTCTTCTACCACACTTGTTTATAATTGATTCCTAGTTAATAAACACAAACCAGAACTTTGAAGAATGTGAAATTGTTCGTATAAAGTACCCTATATTTTCCTCTGCCTCTGTCCTCAAGGACACATCAGGTAATCTATAAAAATGACAAACATAGACACACTTGCACACACTCACTCAAACCCAGAAACATTCAGGACATAAGAAAAATGCATAAGAAGGACTTTGACAATAGTCATGTGGGGGGGCCATGAGCTACATTCCCAGGGATTGACTGTAGCCTCTGTTCCCATGGTGATTATACATTCAACTCAGGGCCTCCTTCCCACTCCGCGTAACCTCCAATAAGAGGCAAAAAACAAAAGGAAATAAAGCTAAAGCACTTCAGTGAGTCCACACTGGGCATAAAGGCTGCCAATACCATAGCCAGATGCAGGGAGCTGCTCCAACTGTCACATTACACGCCCCATAGTTCACCAATAGCTCCCTCCTCATTAGAGGGCCACTGTAGAAAATGCTGGATCAGGAAAGCTTTGTGAAACATGCAAAGATTTTTTTACTCCAATCCATTTGCAATTTGCTTTATTACCTTATTAGTTATGCCCAGATGAGCAATTCTAAATTTCTCTTCCTATATCAATTTGTAAGAACCTCTGTGACTAATGTGTGTGTGTGTGTGTGTGTGTGTGTGTGTGTATGAGTGCCTGACTGTGATACGTGATGATCAGTAGATAGAAACGGTACTTTTCCCACATGGTTCTTCTCCCACAACACAAAATTTTTTTGGAACTGTAACCTCTTTTTCTCCTAAAATTCAACTTTTTATTTTGAAGTAATTGTCGATTCACATCCAATTGTAAGAAATAATATAGAGAGATCTCATGTACCCTTTATCTATCTTGTCCAACAGTAATATTGCTCATAACTGTAATACAATATCACACCCAGGAAATTAACTTCTGATATCAAGTCTAAAAATTCTTCACCTAGCCCTACATCCCAAAGATTTTATGTTATGTGTTTTTCTAAAAGTTTTATAGTTTTATGTTTAAGTCTATGATTCAATTTTAGTTGATTTTTGTATAATGTGTGTGATTTAGGCTGAGGTTCACTGAGGGAAGTGGGGAAGGTATCTAGAAATATCCAATTGCTCCAGCACCATTTGTGGGGAAGGGTATCCTTTGACCATTAAATTACTTTCTCATCTTTGCCAAAAATTAGTTGGCTAGATGTGTGTGGGTCTATTACGGCTTGAGATAATCACAAAAGATTGAGATGAAAATGATAAAGCTTTAAGAACTTGGAGAGATGCTAATAAACATGGAAGACAGATAAGGTAATTCATCATAAAGAGAACTGTTATCCCCAATAAAGAACTCACTGACTGGAATGCCAGAAGATGTAATCAAAGAGAATTTTCTTAAAATGAAGAAAGATGTGAATCTGCAGATTGAAAAAATATATTGTGTTCCCTGAAAATTCGATGAAAATCACTGAACACAAAAATTACTCAAAAAAAGAAAAAAAATTACTCACTATTAAAGGTATATCCGTAGTTAAGTTATTAGACTTCAAGAATAAACTATTTTTTTTAGATTTTCAAAGAGACAAAGTGAGCCATATTTAGGGTAGTTAAATCTGGTTAGCCTCTGCCTCTCCAAAGCAATATCGAAGAAAACAATGGAGCTGTGTTTATGAAATTCTGCGCAAATGAAAAGGTGGCCCAAGAATGCCAAGCCCAGATACAGTACTGCTCAAGGATAAAGACAAAAGCGGATACTCTCAAACATGCAAAGCTCCCATACAGAAACTTTCAAAACAACAAAACCAGCAACAACTGTTTGACAATCAAATTCAGTCAAAAGATTAATCAGTTTAGAAAAGCCACATGAAAGGACTGGCGATAAACATCTACCCATTTAAATATCATGACCATTCCAACAAATAGTGCTGAGACAATTAGACATCCCATGCAGAAGCACAAAGTTGGACATCCCATCTCATATGATATAAAAATTAACTCAAAATGGATCAAAGACGTAAATGAAAGAACTAAAATTATAAAGGTCTCAGAGGAAAACACAGATGTAAATCTTCATAATCTTTGTGCATTTTTTTTTAATATGACACCTAAAACACAAGCAACTAAAGAAAAAAACCAAATACACTGGACTTCATCAAATACAAACTTTTGTGCTTCATAGACTCAGTGGAGAGACTGGAGAAGCGAGGTCTGAAAATGAGTAGGAATCAGAGGCCAGGCAGGATGCCTACAACACTGCCACCACCAGGAGTTCAGTGCCTCCAACACTCCTAGGCTCTCCAAAGGCCACTTCTGCCATAAGTCATTTCCCCACCTCCCCTACACTCCCTCAGATGTCAAAGTCAAACTCAAAATCCCAATGAGATACCATTTCACCTCCACTAGGATGGCTAAAATTTTACAAAGAGACAATAACAAGTAGTGGTATGGATGTAGAGAAATTAGAACCCTTATGTGCTGCTAGCGGAAATGTAAAGTGGTACAGCACTTTGGAAAACAATATGATGGTTCCTCAAAAAGTTAGGTGTAGAGTTACCATTTGACACAGCAATTCCACTCCTAGATATATACCTGAGAAATGAAAACAGATGTCCACTTGTATACTGATGTTCATAACAGCGTAAGTCATAAGAGCAAAAAGGTGGAAATGACCCACAGGTTTATATCCATGAAACAGAATATTATTCAGCAGTGAAATGAACGAAGGACTTACATGTTCGACAACATGGATGAACCCTGAAAATATTATGTAAAGTGAAAGAAGTATAGTTCTTGATTATAAGAAACAAGTATACTCAATGATTATATGAAAGACTATACATTCTATTATGCCATTATTAGAAATGTCTAGAAAAGGCAAAACTGTCAAGAAACAAAGTAAATTTTTTTTTTCGTAGTTATCTAGGGTTGGGGAAAAAGGTAAGAGTGGAAATTGACAGCAAAGGGTATGGGTTTCTTTTTTTGAGGTAATTAAAATGTTCTGGAATTGGTGGTGATGGTGACCCAACTCTGAATACACTGAAAGTCACTGAACTGTATAATTTAAGTGGCAGAATTACATGATGTGTGAATTATTTCAAAATTGTTACCAAGACTTGGATAAAGGATTTGAATAGATATCTTAGTTGTTCTGCTTTTAAGATTTTCTCTTTCTATAGTTTTATTATTATGATATGTCTAGGTGTAGATGTCTTAAAAGTTGATTCTACTTTGAATTTGTTCAGATGTTTAGACATGTAGATTAGTGTTTTCCATCAAATTTGGGTGTTTTGGATCATTATTTCTTCAAAGATACTTTCTCTCCCCTCCTCTCTGTGCTTGCTGTCTGGAACTCCCATTATGTGTGTGCTGGAGCGCATGAAGGTATCTCAAAGAAATCGGAGGCTCTGTTCATTTCCCTTCATTTTTTTTCTCTTAAACCCACAGACTGTTAATTTCAGTTGATCTATCTTCACTTTCTGGCTCTTTCTTCTACCTGTTCATAGCTGCTGTTGAGCCCACCTAATGAATTTTTCATTTCATTTATTATATCTTTTAACTCCAGGATTTTGATTTAAAGATAATTACTATCTCTTTGTTGATATTCTGTATTTGATGAGACATAATTCTCATACCTTCCTTTAGTTGCTTACACATTGTTTCCTTTAGTTTTGTGAACATTTTAAAAACATCTTATTTTAAAAGGTCTTTGTCTTTTTAAGTCCAATGTCTTGGCTTCCTCAGGGACATTTTCTTTGATTTTTTTTTCCTGTGCATGACTATATTTTCTTAGTTCTTTGAATGTAATTTTTCTTTGAATTGTATTTTTTTTGTTAAGTACTAGACATTTAAAATAATATCATGTGTCAGTTCTGGATATCAGATTCCACTCTCTCCCAGATACAGTCGCCACTGATTGCTTTAGTGACTTTTCTAACTGAATTCCTTAAAGTCATGTGTTACCACTGAAGTTTCTGCTCAAATAGCTTAATGGTCAGCTAATAATTATACAGATACTTCCATGAATGCCTAGATCCAATGAACTTCTGAGTCGTTGTCAAGAAGCTCTGTGTACACCTTCAACACTTAGCCAGGCAGTTGACAACTCTGCCTTAGCCTTTTCTTCCTGCTTGCACAGAGCCTCAAGGTCAGTCAGTGGGTTCTCAGGTCTCTCCTGGGCATGTGTACAGCCCTGAGTATGCACACAGCCATAGACATGTGCATGGCTTTCCAGACTCCCAGAAACATGTCTGGGCTTTTCAAAGCCTCTATAGGTAGACCTCAGAGATCTTGTAGGTTCAGTTCCAGACTACCACAATAAGGGTAAATATTGTAATAAAGTGAGTCACATGAATTTTTCAGTTTCCCACTTTACATAAAAGTTTTGTTTATACTATACTGCAATGTGCAATAGCATTATGTCTAAAAAGCCAATGTACAGACCTTAATTTAAAAATTATCTCTTGCTGAAAAGTGCTACCCATCATCTGGGCCTTAGTAACATTCATGATCACTGACATCACAGATCATCATAACAAATATAATAATAATGAAGAAAGTTTGGAATACTGTGAGAATTACCAAAATGTGACATAGAGACACAAAGTAAGCAAATGACCCAGGAGAAAATGGTGCCAATAAGGTTGCCGCAAAATTTCAATTTTTAAAAGTAACAACATTTGTGAAGCACAAAAAAATATAAAGCAGTAAAATGAGGTATCCTTATATGGACAACTGAGGCCCTAGCTTTCTCTTTTAAGCTTCTTGGTTTGCCTATTGTTTGCCCTAATCATTATCTGCTACCTCCAAGCAGCCACCTAAAGTTAGACAGCTGCCTCTAAATATTTTCGACAAACATCTCCAGAAGAAGGCTTCTGGCCTCAAGTCAGGTCAAATAAAGGCAAACTTACAAGTGAAGTCATCCAGAAAAGCATGAAAAGTGAAAAAAATGAAAGTGTTAGTTGCTCAGTCATGTCAACTCTTTGCGATGTCATGGACTGTAGCCCACCATGGTCCTCTGTCCATGGAATTTTCCAGGCAAGAATACTGGAGTGAGTTTCCATTTCCTTCTTCAGGGGCCTTCCTGACTCAGGGATCAAACCCACATCTCCTGCATTGGCAGGCAGATTCTTTACCACTGAGTCACCAGAGAAGCTCCAGGGGAGCATGAGACAGGTCAAATAATTTAGATTCTCTGGATTTGAGACCTTGAAGGAATTCCAACCCAATTTTGCCCTTTCTGGTGGCTGCCAGGCTGCTGATTTTCACCTTGGTTGTGGGATCCTGGTTTTCAAGGGTACCACGGAGTTAGGGGCAAGGGGCTAAAGACAGAGTTAAACACTATAATTTTAAACCCTTAAGTTAGAACAGTATGAAGCTCAGTATTCTTACTGAGATTTCAGTGTTTTTACTGGATAAAAAAAAAATAGCACCCCAGATTACTGCAAGCCTTGTTTAATTTTCAGAGTTTTGAAAATGTTGATTCTGGCCATTTTTATTTTTCATTTATTTATTTAGGCATGCCGCGTGGCATGCGGGATCTTAGTTCCCTGACCATGGATCAAACCCATGCCCTCTGCAGTGGAAGCCTGGAGTCTTAACCACTAGATCACCAGAGAAGTCTCATATTTTGGCCAGTTTTAAAACCAGTTTTCTCATTTATTTTATGAAAAGAAGAGAAAATTTTCAGAGGTCTTTATTCTGTCATTTTCCCTGAGATCCTAAACTAAGTTTGAATTAAGATGTGCTGAAATTTCCCAGGTGCTTCCTGTGATTATACCTAAATATTTTTGTATATATGTATGATGTTTGTATTTCTTTATTGTTAACACACATTTGTTTTAGAAACATGAAGGAATAAACTTAGCTGTCTTTATGATATAATGGATCGTTTAGGCTGAAACTGTGGATCATAGCAGAAGGGAGAGGTGGAGAGAGATGAGTCTGGAAAGATGAGTAGGAATCAGCTCATAAAGGGACCTATCTTCCATACTAAGGAGGCTTCACTTTATCCTGACCAAGGGAAGTTACTGGGGGGTTCTTCACAATGGGACTATCATACTAAAAGTTGCATTCAAAAAAGACCCCTTGTTCCAAACACTATGAAAGTTGGGCTGGAGTAGATTGAAAAGGCTGGAAAGGGGTGTATTAATTGGATATTGAGAATGAGAAAAAGGGAGGAGCTGAGGATGAAATCCAGGTTTCTGGTTTGGATGTCTAGTGAATGGAGGTATCATTGGCTGTTTTCATTGACTAGACAAGAATAGACTTACGAGCAAGCCAGTGAAGTGCATTCTGGACAAGTTGATATTGAGGTGCCAATGGGATATTCAAGTGTAGTTGTCTAGTCACTGAATGGTTAAGTGGGCCTGGTCTCAAAAGAAAGACAAACAGGGAAGGCCTCAAGTGAAAGTGGAAACCATCAGGGAGAGTGTGCAGTAGAAGAGGCCTAGGCTGAGGTCCAAAACCCTGGGGAACACCAACTTTCAGGGCAGGATGATGTGGTGTTTAAGAGCAAAGGCTTTGGAGCTACATAGCCTATTATTAGTATCCTGAACTTTAGTCTTGTATGGATGTGCGAGCTGGACTATAAAGAAGGCTGAGTGCTGAATTATTGATGCTTTTGAACTGTGGTGTTGGAGGAGACTCTTGAGAGTCCCTTGGATAGCAAGGAGATCCAACCAGTCCATCCTAAAGAAAATCAGTCCTGAACATTTATTGGAAGGATTGATGCTGAAGCTGCAACTCCAATACTTTGGCCACCTGATGTGAAGAACTGACTCATTTGAAAAGACCCTGATGCTGGGAAAGAGTGAGGGCGGGAGGAGAAGGGGATGACAGAAGATGAGATGGTCGGATGGCATCACAGACTCGATGGACATGAGTTTGAGTAAGCTCCGGGAGTTGGTGTTGGACAGGGAAGCCTGGTGTGCTGCAGTCCATGGGGTCACAAACAGTCAGACACAACTGAGTGACTGAACTGAACTAAACTGAACTCAGGCAAGTTATTTATCCCAGTTTCTACATCTATAAAAGAGCACAGGACTAGCACAGTTAGTACAGTGCTGGCTAATTTCAGTCTAAGAGATTTGTGCATAAAGAGCTGCCCAAGTAGGTGAAGAAGAAGGGACTAGAAGAAAGAGCAGCTCTTACGATACAATGAGGAGGATTTCCCTGGTGCCTCAGTGGCAACTAGAGAGTAGCCTTTGCTCACTGCAACTAGAGAAAAGCCTGCTGTGCAGGCCCAGCACTGCCAAAATAGGTGAATAAAGTAAAATAAAATGATACAATGAGGAAAGTGGACTTCCCTGGTGGTGCAGTGGTTGAGACTCCTCTTCCAGGGATTCGCTGGTTGTCTAGTGATTAAGAATCTGCCTGCCAATGCACTGGACACAGTTCTATTCCTGGTCCAGGGAAGATTCCACATACCTCAGAGCAACTAAGCCTTGTGCGCCACAACTACTGAGCCCAAGAGAAGCCACTGCAATGAGAAGCCCCTGTAAGATAACAGAACAGTAGATAACAGAACAGTAGCACCCTTCTCTCTGCAAGTAGAGAAAGCCCCACTGCCGCAGCAAGGAAGACCCAGCACAGCCAAACAAACAAATAAATCTTAACAGTAGGAATCCTCTACCAACACACGGGATGTGGGTTTGATCCCTTGTCATGGGAACTAAGATCCCACATGCCACAGTGCAACTACACCCACCACGGGCAACTACTGAGCTAGAATAGTTCATAGTCAACTACAGGCGCCCAAACTAGAGAGCCCCTGTGCTCTGGAGCCCACACCACCACTAGAAAAGTCTGAGCTTTACAAGGAAGAACCCAGTGTGCTGCAACTAAGACCCCATGCAGGAAAATAAATAAACAAATATTTTTAAACAGATAGAATGAAGAAAGAAATCCATGTCAAGGATTGTATGCCATCTTTCAGCAGTTAGTGGCTTCACCAACAATTTCTGTGGAATGGGATGAGCCAGACTGTAAGGTGCTGAAGAGTGAATAGGTGTCAAAACACTGATACTTGCTTCTCTCCCCTCACCACGCCTATCCCTTGCACTAGAGACTTCCTCTAAGGACAGTGAGGAATCATGTTCCTCATATTAAGGATCAAATCCCCCCTTTTCCAATCAATTTTACCCACCAGTGGGATAATATGTTGCCCCGTTACCTTTAACTCTTCTACATTTGTGCCTTGCACGTCGTAGGAGATAAAAGTAACCGCTGATACAGGGGCTTCTACAGACTTCCTAATTCGTGTTCTTCAGTCAGCACCACGTCCAGAAAGATTCCAAGACCGCTTACAGGACTGTCATTCCCATCATGGTCACCAGGTGGGGTCCGCCCTCTCGCCTGGGACCTCAGGTCATGACCCCGGAAGCACATCCTTCCTACAGTCCAGAACGGAGACGATGGCGGCGGCGGCGGCGGCCCGAGCGGTGCTGTTTTCTGCGGCGCGGCGGCGGCTGTGCGGTTTCACCGAGAGGCTCCTGATCGGAGGCGCAGCTGGGCGGGTGAGCTTCCGTCTACTTGTCTGGGTGCCACTTGGAATCAGGCTAGACCGGGCCTCACCCGCAGGACCCCGTGCGGCGAGCCTGAGTTAACGGGCCCCCGGCCGGGCCGCGGGCGTCCGCCCCACACACCTCCAACTGCGGATCGGGTCTTAGCCGGGACCCGTGGGCTGCCGGGGACGCTTATTTCCCGTCGGCGCTGGGCTGGCTTTGGTCACCCGCAGCGCGTGACCTGCCAGGGACGTGTGGGATGACCCTGGTTTACTAACCCCTTCCCCCAGTTGCTCAGAAGTCATTATAAAGAGTGCGTGTTCATTACTAAAATCGCCGTGGTTACAATTGGAGGGGGCGGTGTTAAAAACTGAGGACCACCCCCCCCCCCGACCCCTCTCCGAGTTCTCTTTTTGCCCCAAACTGGCTCTCGTCCTGATCATCAGCTCTGCTTCCTGTGAACCCTGGGGCAGCTAAAGGAAAAGTTTGTTTATATATTTTTCTCGTAAGACACTAGCTTTCTCTAGAGTTCGTGGGACTTTCAACATATGTATAAAGAAGAAAACATATGGAGAGTGGCGAATAGTCCATAGTCAATAAGTCAGTCAGCCAGAGTGTATCTTGAGTAATTACCCTTCTTCCTACCTTCTTTTTCTGTCGTTTTCAAAACTTTGCTTTTCTTGAACAGTGGAAGCTAAGGATTTCTATGCTGTGCGTGTATTTTTATATTTTTCTCTCCCTTTCTTGACTTGTTTCTCCCCTTTCTGTTTCCTTTATGAATACTAAACATTTCTAGAAGTATTGAAATAAAAGTAGTTTCTTTTAGGATGATGACAGAAACTGTTCATTTTTCTTCAGGAAAGGGCATGTTTGTAGACATGTTGCTGGCTTTAGGATAAAGTGGTTGGTTGAGGGATGTTCCTAGGGTAGGCAAAGGGGTGGATCTAGTGGAGTAAAAGTTAAGGAGGAAAGAGTACTTTAGAGTCTCTTTGAGACAGATTTGGTTTTCTAATCAATAATTTGTATTAAGAATAGTGATATGTTTTGCTGCTTCCTTTCTCCCCAATCAGTCATTATATTTTGGAGGAAATAGATTGAGAAGTACACAGGCTGCTACACAAGTTGTTCTGAATGTTCCTGAAACGCGAGTAACCTGTTTGGAGAATGGACTCAGGGTGGCCTCTGAAGACTCTGGGCTCTCAACATGCACAGTAAGTGATTTAGTTTGACCCCTCATTAGGAGAGAGCAGACTGTACCTATAAAGCTTTTCAGTAGGTTGGCAGGTAGTTGAAAGTAGCAGCAGTTATTTTGCCTTGACAAGTGATTGTCACTTGTGAAGCTTTTCTTGTAACAATTCCATACTGGGCGCATGTGTGCTTAGTTTAAGTGACTACATCTTGTAGCAGGTTGTATTGTGCAGTGCTGATAATAATGAGAACAGTGTATTTGCTGGACTACTGTGTGCTAAATGTTTTTACGTATCTTGTCTTATTTGATCTTTAAAATACTTCTTTCTACCAGGGATCATTGCATCCATTTTATAGTTGAAAAACAAGATTCAAGAAGTTAAATGGTTTTGTCCAAGGTCGCAACAACTAATACATGACAGAACCAGGATCTTAACCTAGATTTTCTGACAGTCTCTTCTGATATTCTTTAAACTATACTTGATAATTGACTGTAGTAACACATTGGGCTAACAATCTGGGTCCTCAGTAAAGCTGGCAAGTAAGTATTTGTGGCACCCAGTAGACTGACAACTAAAATTTTTAAATCTCATAATTCATAGGATTATATTGTCAATCCAGTCAAGTCAAGAAAACTTTAATGTTAAGACTGGAAAGCATTTGTCAGAAAAAGGAAGAACACTGCCCCCACCCCCTACCTTATACCCTCAAAAGAAAGAAGATGATGTCTTATCTAATTCTTACCTGACTGTATTAAGGTTGGGCTCTGGATTGATGCAGGAAGTCGATATGAAAATGACAAGAATAATGGAACAGCTCACTTTCTGGAGCATATGGCTTTCAAGGCAAGTTATAAAGATTATTTTTTAAATACATTTTAAGAGACAGTAAACACAAAGTCTTATTCTAAGGTAAAGAGAACTACTTCAAAAGTATAGCATGTCTTATTTTTATTATTTTTTAGAATCTTTCTTTTTTCAGGATAATTACCTGAAATAATTACTGATAATTGCTCTGTAGAGGTGAAACCAAGATTTTCTCTTGGGATGTAAATGTCATCTGAAAGTATGTCACTATTTCTGAAGCCTGATGTAGTTTAGAAACCAAATTTGGTCCTTACATCAAACTACATAGGCTTCTGTCCTCATATTCATTGTCTGAACTGTGTAGAACAAATGAGGGATAAAGGGAGAGATTTTATGTATATGTGTATATACATATATATATATTTTTTTTTTTTCCTCTCTCTTTCTCTTTTATTTCAGGGCACCAAAAAGAGATCCCAATTAGATCTGGAACTTGAAATTGAAAATATGGGTGCTCATCTCAATGCCTATACCTCCAGAGAGCAGACTGTATATTATGCCAAAGCATTCTCTAAAGATTTGCCAAGAGGTATTATTATTTATACTGCAGATATATAATTTTCACAGGCATTCAGAAATAATTTAGTGCTGTTTTCATTATGTTTCTTGGGAAAGAGTAAACCCCAGAAATGTGAAAATAAGTGAATCAACCTCTGGGTGAGGGGGCACCTATTTTTAATTTTTTTTACAAATATGACAAATGATGTTAAATATTTATAGGCTGCAAGACTTGTACAAACCAGGTCCTAACACTTGATTCAAATATTAATTCCTCCAGAGTCATACCTGGGTAGTAAACCATTTTTAATTGTTTTATTATATATTCACTTTTACTATCTACTTTTTATTTTTGTTTTTTCTTTGTTCTGTTATCTAAATTTTTCACTTCTGTTACAAGCCAGAACATATTTTGTATCTTCTGACTCCCAGGCTTTGTTTTTGAACAGAATGTGCTTGCTTCTTTATTGCATTTGCACATTCTGGTTCCTCCTGCTGGAGTGCACTTCTTTCTTAGCTTCGTTTCCATTAATTTTTTTTCAAAATTCAATTTATTTAAACTAAAACCAAAAAAATAAATCTAAAACAGCTCACTCATTTTTCCCTCCCCCATCTCTGGTGATGACCAATCTGAATAAAACTGTATCATTAGAATACTTAAACAATAGTTTGCCCCACCTAACTCCCAGGTTGTCTGGGTTTGTAGCTACTTCTGGGATAAACAGTGATGGTATTAAATTATATATGTATATGTGTGTGTGTGTGTATATATAAATATATATAATATATATATATAAATTTGATACTTTTGTATATATCCTATTTCTGACTACATTTGACTTAGAATATCTTTAAGGTCCAATTTAATTACAGGTATGTTATTGAAGATCTATGCTTTTAAATTTCAGTATTAAATATACATTAGAAAGAAGATTCTGATTAAAACATAAATATTGGGAAATATGAATCCCCACTTTTAGGTACCAGTCTAGACTACTACTTCCAAATAGAGGGGGCTCTTCATACAGGATCTCTCATTTTCTCATCTGTCTTTGGGCTCTTCCTTACCCATCTGGGCCTTGACTTGTCTGGACAGATGGGGTTTTATTGTTTTTAAATTTTATTGGAGCATTTTTTCTTTGATTCACAACATGGTGTTAGATGGACAGATAGCTTTAATTTGGTTTTACAAATTATTTTTTCCTCTTGGTCATAATCTCAGTCCCAGCTTATTCTTGCAGTCTGTTTTGTCATTTTGGGCAATATAGAGGTGATTACGGAGAAGGCAATGGCAACCCACTCCAGTACTCTTGCCTGGAAAATCCCATGGACGGAGGAGTCTGGTAGGCTGCAGTCCATGGGGTCGCGAAGAGTCGGACATGACTGAGTGACTTCACTTTCACTTTTCACTTTCATGCATTGGAGAAGGAAATGGCAACCCACTCCAGTGTTCTTGCCTGGAGAATCCCAGGGACGGGGGAGCCTGGTGGGCTGCTGTCTATGGGGTTGCACAGAGTTGGACACGACTGAAGCGACTTAGCAGCAGCAGCAGAGGTAATTAATTACAGGAGGTCCTTGGTACCAGAACATCACTGCTTCTGAAACAAGTCCACTTTAAGTGAACTTAAAGAACAGAAGTTTACAGCAGGGTAACAAAATGAAAGTTGATAAATTTGTTTTCTATTTACTAAAATTTAGATTGTGATTACAACTGTATACTAATTCTTCAAGGATAGTTGAAGTTTCTCTTTTTTGGAGAAGTGTGTACTTTGTCTCATAAAATTGCTTAATAGCATGATATATCCTTTAGTTTACTTGTGACTTTTTACAAATTAGGGTCGTTTTTGTATAAATATTGGAAGGTTTCATCAGTTTTCCCCAAGGATCACTTAATTATTCTTTGATAGTCACATGTATGTCTTTTGGGGTAATTATCCTTTTCTTCAACTGTTAACTGTTCCAGCTCTGTTGCATCATCATTTATCAGAGACTTTGATAAACAGTCAGAATCTAACCAACACTGACCATTAACTGGAATTAAGTGGGGAAAGATGTTTGAGAGGACACTAATTCTGGCAAATTTAGGAATTTTCTCCAAGCTCATCTGTACCACAGGGGATTGTATTTTTCGTTTTAATTTAGTCCTTTTAGGTCTATCAAATGTTCAGAAACATTTATTTCTTCCAGTTTAATCATTTATTCAGTATTGAGTGCTGGTCACTATCATGGTTTCTGATGCTAATTTAATAGATATTAATAGTGAAAATTAAAACTCTTAGTGTTTCTTCCTGTGTTTTATTTTCAATTAGCTGTAGAAATTCTTGCTGATATAATACAAAACAGCACATTGGGAGAAGCAGAGATTGAACGTGAACGTGGAGTAATCCTTAGAGAGATGCAGGAAGTTGAAACCAATTTACAAGAAGTTGTTTTTGATTATCTTCATGCGACAGCTTATCAAAATACTGCACTTGGACGGACAATTTTGGGACCAACTGAAAATATCAAGTAGGTGTAATTCTCAATTTTTTTTCTTTTTCTTGAGAAAAATTTGAATTGTGAAAATTAACATTCGCAAACATTCAAAAAGTATGTTTCAGAAAGCAATTTTTTACCCCCAATAATCTGAATAAAATTGTATCATTACAAGTACTTGAACGACCCTTTAGCCCCACTTGACTTCCAGGTATCTGGGTTTATACCTATTTCTGGAGTAAACAAGTGATGATATTACATGTTTTATATATATATATATATATATGTTGAAATTCTTTGATACTTGTTGCATATATTCTATTTGACTGCATTTAACTTAGAATAACTTTAAGATCCAATTTAATTGGATATTAAAGGTATATTATGTGAGGATCTGTGCTTTTAAATTTCCCTTTAGTACCGCTTTTCTTACTCCATTTATAGATCTATAAATCGTAAGGACTTGGTGGATTATATAACCACACATTATAAGGGGCCAAGAATAGTACTTGCTGCTGCTGGAGGTAAGTTTAAATTTCTATGACTGTTTTAAACAGAGTGATATGCTTATCAGTTTGATCCTGTTGGGAGATATCTTTAGAGTTTTCATTTGCAGAGCAAATTGTTTGGTACGCTGTTAAGGGCAATGTGGAACACTGAAACCAGACGTCCCCCGTCTTCTCTTTAGTAGAGTTTTTTAATAGGAAAATTTAGTGACCCTCTAGTACATAAGTGTACATACATAATGGAATTTACTTGCAAGGAAAGGGCAAATGGGTGAGCTGGAAGATGACAGTTGGAAGATAGTGTTCAACAGTTTGCGAGTCTCTTGAGATTTTAAATTATTTCTTGAGAACCAGCTTCATCCTTGGTCAGGTATGGCCTGAGTATGTTATGTTGTTTATTCATTCTTTGATTTGTTCTTTCATTCAGTAGATCTGCTAATTACTGAGAAGGGGAATTATATAAGGGATTTTGAGACTATTTAATGGGAATTTGAACATGAAAGTGACATGAGGACAAGGCCTCCTTGGAGGAACGTGTTTGAAGCCAGTGAAAGTAAGTTCAGGTTAGATTTTGCTAGATTTCCTGGTAGTCTGAATTTAGGCAAATAGTACATTTTATTGGTTTCCAGTTTTTTCTTTTTAAGACAAAACGAAGATTTACATGGAATGTTCTTTTGTGTAAATTTTCCTTTAGAAATGACAATAGTTTAAAATTCTAGTTGGCCTGGATAGACTTTGAGCTTATTACTTGGGAATAATGAAGAAGATGAAAAGGAGGTTAACTATCAGAACCTTTGTGTGGCCCTGTGTGCTCTCAAGTTCTCTTGAGTTAGTAACACTGTTTGCAAAATGTCTGGTCTAACTGGAGTTCCACAGTGAAACTGCCTACGAAAGGGGACACTGTTGGTTGGATGGGGTGTCAACAACTAAGTTGTCTAGGAGATTCTGCCATTGTTGGTTCATTGGTTCATTTTGACATTGTCAGAGTTTGGATATCTTACAATTAATTAATGGCCTATCCTAGATTAATTAGCACAGTGTCTTATTGGTACATAAGTGATGATGTTTCTTATAAACAGTGCCATTATAAATTCAGTGAAATAGGCCAGACCCAGCTTCACTTAAAAAAAAAAGAAAAGAAATTATTGGCTCCCCTGCCTTTTGGTTAGAGGTAAGTAGAGGTGGTACTGGGACAGGAGCTGAATGTCTGGACATCCAACCAGGAGGGCTACAGATAAAGGTAGTAAAACAGTGGAGGTGGTTGCCAGGTGCTGAGAATTGTGTCCATGCTCATGCTTCTACACTCTCTGCTTTCATCTTTGTACCACCAAGGTCTTCCTATTATTTTGTCACCGTCTGGACTGATATCCAAGGTGGCTCTCCTATGTAGTGATTGTGAAAATAACGTGTATATAATCATTCACTGTCTTGTTTTATACCAGAGAGTGTTTGGAAAATATGGGTGTAAGGTGTGCTTTTATGTTCTAATGGAATGTTTCATTAAAAAAAAAAAATCTCGTGGCGATCATTTTTTTGGAATTTCTTTTTTTAAAAAATAAATTTATTTATTTTAGTTGGGGGCTAATTACTTTACAATATTGTAGTGGTTTTTGCCATACATTGACATGAATCAGCCATGGGTTTATATGTCTTCCCCATCCTGAACCCCCCTCCCACTTCCCTCCCCATCCCATCCCTCTGGGTCATCCCATTGCCCCAGCCCTGAGCATTTGTCTCATGCATCGAACATGGAATGGTGTTCTGTTTCACATATGATAATATACATGTTTCAATGCTATTCTTCCAGAACGTCCCACCCTCCCCTTCTCCCTCACAGTCCTTAAGACTGTTCTATGCATCTGTGTCTCTTATTCTGTCTCACATATAGGGTTATCATTACCATTTTTCAAATTCCATATATATGCATTAATATACTGTATTGGTGTTTTTCTTTCTGGCTTACTTCACTCTGTATAATGGGCTCCAGTTTCATCCATCTCAATAGAACCGATTCAAATATATTTTTTTAATGGCTGAGTAATATTCCATTGTGTATATGTACCACAGCTTCCTTATCCATTCGTCTGCTGGTGGACATCTAGGTTGCTTCCATGTCCTGGCTATTGTAAACAGTGCTGCGATGAACATTGGGGTACACGCGTCTCTTTCAATTCTGGTTTCCTCGGTGTGTATGCCCAGCAGTGGGATTGCTGGGTCATATGGCAGTTCTATTCCCAGTTTTTTAAGGAATCTCCACACTGTTCTCCATAGTGGCTGTACTAGTTTGCATTCCCACCAACAATGTAAAAGGGTTCCCTTTTCTCCACACCCTCTCCAGCATTTATTGCTTGTAGACTTTTGGATAGCAGCCATTCTGACTGGTGTGAAATGGTACCTCATTGTGGTTTTGATTTGCATTTCTCTAGTAATGAGTGAGGTTGAGCATCTTTTCATGTGTTTGTTAGCCATCTGTATGTCTTCTTTGGAGAAATGTCTGTTTAGTTCTTTGGCCCATTTTTTGATTGGGTCGTTTATTTTTCTGGAATTCAGCTGCAGGAGTTGCTTGTATATTTTTGAGATTGTTTGTCTGTTGCTTCGTTTGCTATTATTTTCTCCCATTCTGAAGGCTGTCTTTTCACCTTGCTTATAGTTTCCTTTGTTGTGCAAAAGCTTTTAATTTTAATTAGGTCCCATTTGTTTATTTTTGCTTTTATTTCCAATATTCTGGGAGGTGGGTCATGGAGGATCCTGCTGTGATTTATGTCGGAGAGTGTTTTGTCTATGTTTTCTTCTAGGAGTTTTATAGTTTCTGGTCTTACGTTTAGATCTTTAATCCATTTTGAGTTTATTTTTGTGTATGGTGTTAGAAAGTGTTCTAGTTTCATTCTTTTACAAGTGGTTGACCAGTTTTCCCAGCACCACTTGTTAAAGAGATTGTCTTTTCTCCATTGTATATTCTTGCCTCCTTTGTCGAAGATAAGGTGTCCATAGGTGCATGGGTTTATCTCTGGGCTTTCTATTTTGTTCCATTGATCTATATTTCTATCTTTGTGCCAGTACCATACTGTCTTGATGACTGTGGCTTTGTAGTAGAGCCTGAAGTCAGGCAGGTTGATTCCTCCAGTTCCATTCTTCTTTCTCAAGATTGCTTTGACTATTCGAGGTTTCTTATATTTCCATACAAATTGTGAAATGATTTGTTCTACTTCTGTGAAAAATACCGTTGGTAGCTTGATAGGGATTGCACTGAATCTATAGATTGCTTTGGGTAGTATACTCATTTTCACTATATTAATTCTTCCAATCCATGAACATGGTATATTTCTCCATCTGTTTGTGTCCTCTTTGATTTCTTTCATCAGTGTTTTATAGTTTTCTATATATAAGTCTTTTGTTTCTTTAGGTAGATGTATTCCTAAGTATTTTCTTCTTTTTGTTGCAGTGGTGAATGGTATTGTTTCCTTAATTTCTGTTTTCTCATTATTGGAGTATAGGAATGCAAGGGATTTCTGTGTGTTAATTTTATATCCTGCAACTTTACTATGTTCATTGATTAGCTCTAGTAATTTTCTGGTAGAATCTTTAGGGTTTTCTATGTAGAGGATCATGTCATCTGCAAACAGAGTTTTACTTCTTTGTGGCGATCTTTTTTAAGGCACTTACCCATGCCTGAATTTGTCTTGTAAGTTTAAGAATGTTTCATTGAATCTCTTTATGCTCAACTTTGGAAAATAGGGCTATAGAATCCAAGTACTTCTTAAATTTTGGATGGCAAATAGTGAGTATTTGATTAGCTATGAATTTATTCAGGAATCTATATGAGGTTATTTTAGTCCTGAATTTTGATAGCAGAGCACAGATAATAAAGCATATCTTATGTCCAGCTTTCTTTAAATGATACAGAGCTCATATTCTTTTCTACTTTAAAAATTTTATTGAAAAATGACCCTTTTTTGCTAGTTTGCATCTAGGACTTTTGGAGGCTTCCCTAGTGGCTCAGCTGGTAAAGAATTCGCTTGTAATGCAGGAGACTGCCTACAGTGCAGGAGACCCAGGTTGGATTCCTGAGTCTGGAAGATCCCCTGGAGAAGGAAATGGCCACCCACTCCAGTATTTTTGTGTGGGAAATCCTATGGGCAGAGGAGCCTGGTGGGCTACTGTCCATGGGGTCACAAGAGTTGGACATGACTTAGCAACTACACCACCACCACCACCATTCTAGGACTTCTAATTACTTAATATAACATGGTTTTGTATGGAGAATAATATCTTCAAGCTATCTTATCCTTATCTTTTAATCGGTAGATGAAAACTGATTGTTCTTCAGAATGAGAAATCTGTACAACCTAAAGTCTTATCACCAGGGATAAAATGTGCTTTGTGAGCTTACTCTTGAAAAGGCTTTTACTGACTGCAAGTAGTCCTTGTGTAACCTGTATCAGTTATGCCACCTTAAGCTCATTGTAAGCAGAAGTACTGGCAGTTAATTGTGTGCTTTCCATTTTATTGTTGCTGGATATATAAAATATTTTCCTTCAATTTAGGAGTTTCCCATGATGAGCTGCTTGACTTAGCAAAATTTCATTTTGGTGAATCTTTGTCCACACACAAAGGAGAAATACCAGCTCTGCCTCCATGCAAATTCACAGGAAGTGAGGTAGGCCAAGCCTCCTAAGCTAGCATTTAACCCTTTGGGTTTCTTGTGTTGCATTTATGACCGTTTGTACACAATGTGCCTGTTCCTAACAGTAAAATGGAGGAAACCAAAGGAGTCCAAATGCACATGGACTCAATTGCTTATATTTCTTCCTGTTCCATATATTTAACCATCTATTTTTCTTTTTTAAGGAAAATATTATTTGGTCTTTTTGTGCTTTTTGACATTATGCCTATTTTCCTATTGGCAGGGCATAAAAGGAATCTTTTATTTTAAAAACATCCCACATTTTGACACTATTAGATTTATTCCTGACTGAGTCTACCCACAGTACATTTCTGGGCATGGCTGTTAAAGCCAGAACTTCTAGAGAAATCTCTGTATCAGCTGTTTCTTTAAGCCTCATTAGAAGCTTTGTTTGCCACATTAGGATGATGCTCATACATTAGTATCTGGAAAGGAGCCTGATGTTGGCAGTTGCATGAAACTAGCATTGGCAGTACAAAAATAAGCCTGTTAAGATTAGCCTAAATTTAGACAGAAAAATTCAGACTGATGATTAATTCTGCCGGTTAAATAATGCAAAGCTTTTTGACCACGTAATTATCTGGTGGCTGTGTCTGTAGTATTTCAACTGGAGATCTTTTGGTGAAATCCTTCTGAACTATGGAATATAATGAGGCCTGATTGTTTAAAAAACACGAGTGTCATGGTGAGCATTTTAAGTCTGCAATTAATAGAACTGGTGAATTAGTTTCTTGTCAAGCATGTTATAGAGTGGTAATCTTAACTAGAGCTTTGCATCCTTTACCCCAACTAGATTCGAGTGAGGGATGACAAGATGCCTTTGGCACACCTTGCAATAGCTGTTGAAGCTGTTGGTTGGGCACATCCAGATACAATCTGTCTCATGGTTGCAAACACACTGATTGGCAACTGGGATCGCTCTTTTGGAGGAGGAATGGTATGTGATTTTAAAAGTAAATTTCCATAATAAATGAGAAGATCAAACTGTGCTATGAATTTTGACTTACGTATGAACTGATCCTGGATTGCTCCCAGGCAAGAAAAAAAACAATATTTTTTCTTTTGCTGTATTGTTAAAATTTTGATTAAGGATAGGATTCATTGATAGTACTATATATCAATGTTAATATCCTAATATTATAACTGTAGTGAGGTTAAATTCATTGTTTTTCAGAAGTGCATATTAACAAGTATTTGGGGGTAAAAAGGATATCTGCACTATATTCTCAAACAGTTGAAAAATATGTTAAAGAGAATGATAAAGGGAAAAAAGTAACAGTTGTTAAGGAATTTGGATAAAGGTCATTCTTTGTACTATTTTTGTTCCTGTTCTGTTATGTCTGAAATTACTTCAAAATTATTGTTGTTCATTTGCTAAGTTGTGTCCAACTCTTTGCAGTCCCATGGACTGCAGCACACCAGGTTCCCTCTGTCCTCTTGTATCCCCTGGAGTTTGTTGAGATTCATGTCCATTGAGTTGGTGATTTCATCCAGTTATCTCATCCTCTGCTGCCCCTTTCTCCTCTTGCCCTCCATCTTTTCCACCATGAGGATCTTTTCCAGTGAGCCAAGCCTTCACATCAAAGTATGGTGACCAAAGTATTGGAGCTTCGCTTCAGCATCAGTCCTTCCAATGAATATTCAGGGTTGATTTCCTTTACCGTTGACTAGTTTGATCTCCTGGCAGTCTAAGAAGACTCTCAGGAGTCTTCTCCAGCACCACAATTTGAAAGCATCAATTCTTCGGTGCTCAGTCTTTTTATGGTCCAAATCTCATATCAGTATTTGACTACTGGAAGAACCATACCTTTGACTATATGGATGTTTCTCAGCAGTGTTTTCTCTGCTTTTTAATATACTGTCTAGGTTTGTCATAGTTTTTCATCCAAGGAGCAAGCGTCTTAAATTTCATGGCTGCAGTCACCATCCACAGATTTTGCAGCCCAAGAAAATAAATCTGTCACTGCTTCCACTTTTTCCCCTTCTATTTGCCATGAAGTGATGGAACTGGATGCCATGATCTTAGTTTTTTGAATGTTGCGTCTTAAGCCAGCTTTTTCACTCTACTCTTTCACCCTGAACAAGAGGGTCTTTAGTTCATCTTCATTTTCTGCCATTAGGGTGGTATTCTCTGCATATCTGAGGTTATTGATATTTCTCCTGGCAATCTTGATTCCAGCCTGTGATTCATCCAGTCCGGCATTTTGCATGATGTACTCTGCATAGAAGTTAAATAAGCAGGGTGACAATATATAGCCTTGTCATACTGCTTTCCTAATTTGGAACCAGACCATTGTTCCATGTCTGGTTCTAACTGTTGCTTCTTGACCTGCGTACAGGTTTCTCAGGAGACAGGTAAGGTAGTCTGGTATTCCTATCTCTTTAAGAATATTCCACAGTCTGTTGTGACCCACACAGTAAAAGGCTTTATCGTAGTCAGTGAAGCAGATGTTTTTCTGGAATTCCCTTGCTTTCTCTTATGATCCAGTGAACGATGGCCATTTGATTGTTGGTTCTTCTGCCTTTAGTCTAAACACAGCTAGTACACTTGGAAGTTCTTGATTAACATACTGCTGACACCTAGCTTGACAGATTTGGATTTTGAGCATAAGCTTACTTGCATATGAAATGAGTGAAATTATATGACAGTTTGAACATTCTTTGGCATTTCCCTTGGAATGAAAACTGACCTTTTCCAGTCCTGTGGCCACTGCTGAGTTTTCCAAGTTTCCTGCCATAGTGAGTGCAGCACCTTAACAGCATTATTTTAGGATTTTAAATAGCTAACAAAGTATATATTTGTACTCAAAGACGTTGACAAAATGTATTTCATACAAGTACCTTACATTCACATGCTGTATTTCAGATTTTTAAGCAAACTGCCAAAAGCTCTACAAAGTACGTTGGTAATAGCAGTGCATTATTTTAGTTTTTAAATTAACCTTTTTAAACTTTGTTGTTGGCAAAGCATATTGGCATAATTTATGGTTTTTTGGTTGATATGGTTATAAATGATTATTCAACAAAGCTGGAACACATAATTAATAACCATATCCAATGTCAGTCAGTGCTAGAAGTGGAATGCTGGGTTGGATTAGCCAAGGGATTCTGAGAATGTGCCCAAACTACAATATGTGAGATCATCCCATTTTTAATTTTAGGGACAG
Organism: Okapia johnstoni; assembly: GCA_024291935.2. NCBI lineage: Eukaryota > Metazoa > Chordata > Mammalia > Artiodactyla > Giraffidae > Okapia > Okapia johnstoni. Next base: position 68,944,849 of record CM044312.1, on the reverse strand, counting down.
CTCTGTCCTGACAGGATTTATCACTTCTTTTTTTGGTTTTAATTTTTATATTGTAGTTGATTTACAATGTAGTTGTGTTAGTTTTGGGTATATAGCTAAGTGATATATTTACATAAATCTCCATTCACAGAGTATTAAGTAGAGTTCCCTGTGGCATGCATAGGTCCTTGTTGATTATTTTATAGTGATTAATCCCAAACTCAGTCTGTGAGTCTGTTTCTCTTTTGTAAATAGGTTCACTTGTACCTTTTTTTGTTTTTTAAGATTCTACATATAAGTGATATATTTGCCTTTCTCTGACTTAGTATGCTAATCTCTAAGTGTGGTAATGTATTGTTTTAGAAGTGGGTGCAGCTTCTAAGGATTAATTCTTTTAACATTATGATTTTCTGGGGATGATGCATTGGGCTGGTGAGGTAACTATAATTCTTAGTTTCATTGAATTTTAGCTTTTTATTGAGATATTGCTGAATAAAACTGAGAAACAGCCTTTTTGGGTAGTCACTATTTCTACACCTCATTTTTCTTCCTGGTAGTCTGCACATGTGTACCTACAGTTCTCTTGGACAATTTTTTTCCTTACAGAATTTATCTAGCAAACTGGCCCAGCTTACTTGTCACGGCAACCTCTGCCATAGCTTCCAGTCATTCAACACTTCCTACACAGATACTGGATTGTGGGGAATCTATATGGTTTGTGAACCAGCCACTGTTGCAGATATGCTACATGCTGTTCAAAAAGAATGGTGAGAAAATAATTTAAATCTTGCTTAAGAATTACCAATTTAGACTAGTTTCTTCTTTTACACTGTTGATGGTGATTAATTTTTTATGGTGATAGCATTTTATTAAGAGAACAAGGCTAAGTACTGTTCAATAGTAGCAATTGTTGCAATGTTTTAAAGATCACATTTCTTCTGGGTTTCATGTGAAGCTGATTTATATTATAGAAAGTTCTTAATCCTTAAGTAGATTACTTCAGAAATATCTTAAAAGTTAAAAATGTTTAAACGCCAACTAGAATCTTAGGAAATATTTCTAAACCTATCTGGCTTGGAAAGGCTGTGTTATAAAAATGAATCTGAAGTTGCCATTGCTAAAAGAAATGTAGTGTTTTAGTCAAAACTAGTACCTTGAGACAGGCAGAAGGTCCCACAGCTTCTTGGAAAACTGTTATTTAGCTCTGGTCCCTTTCCTACACCATTCTTAAATGGTTTACACTCTAGCTAGATGTGAAGTGAAGTACCTCAGTTGTGCCCGACTCTGTGAGCCAATAGACTGTAGCCTGCCAGGCTCATCCATCCATGGAATTTTCCAGGCAAGAGTACTGGAGTGGGTTGCCATTTCCTTCTCGAGGGGATCTTCCTGCCCCAGGGATTGAACCTGGGTCTCCCACATTGCAGGCACATGCTTTACTGTCTGCGCCAGACTTAAAGAGATGTAATCATTAACTTAATTATTAGGTTTAAGTTAGACTCAACTAGATTCTTTTGAGAAACCAGTGACCCACTGATCTATCCCCTGGCAAGTCAGATCCTAACACATGGGGATTCACAAATTTTCAAAATGACTGTAGAATTTCTCAAAATGCAGTCAGCCTATTTTTATATTGTAGTGAATCTCTGCTAACCATATCACTTTTGAGAAATTAACCCTACCAGGAAAATAATCAGTAACATTTTAACTTTTGTGTAAGTGTTGGGATCAATAGTAATTTCAACTTTTTACTAAATTGAGTTCATAATCACTTGTACATTGTGGTGTAACAGAGAATATAGCATCCTTCCTTTCTTTAGGTCATTAACTCATAAAACATGTAACATTTTCAAATTACCTGACCTTTGATTTTTCCAAATGGTTTTTAGGATGCGACTGTGTACAAGTGTCACTGAAAGTGAAGTTGCACGAGCCAAAAATCTTCTGAAAACAAACATGTTGCTGCAACTTGATGGTAAAAGAATAAAGACTTTGGTCTTATTTTCACATGGTTGATCTTATATTCCTAGGTCTTATTTTCACATGGTTGATCTTATATTCTAGTCCTTAGTTTTCCTTTTTCTTTAAAACAGGTTCCACTCCCATTTGTGAAGATATAGGTAGGCAAATGTTATGCTATAATCGAAGAATTCCGATCCCTGAGCTTGAAGCAAGAATTGATGTAAGTAGTCCTTAGATACTGTTGGGTCTTGTAGAAAACAATCTTTGTTATTAATACAACAGCTGGAGATAGATATCATAAAACTTGGTTTAGCTCTAAAACATTCCAGGTATAAAATGTCTTTGCTACTACAAAAAACTCTGAATGCTTGTATCTTAAATTTTTCAGGCTGTAAATGCTGAGATAATTCGAGAAGTGTGTACCAAATATATTTATGATAAGAGTCCAGCTGTTGCTGCTGTTGGTAAGCCTGACTCCTAGTCTCCCATGCAGAAAGTTGGCTAAGGACTGTCCTATTTAGTTATAACTGTCTTTTCTTTTAAATCCTTAGGTCCTATTGAGCAACTACCTGATTTTAACCAGATTTGCAGCAACATGCGCTGGCTTCATGATTAAAAATGCTCCTAATAAACATTTGGAACATTATAAAACTGAGACCTGCAAGTCGTAAAGAAAAAAAAAAAAGAACATCTATACTGGTAAATATGAATAAAATACTGTATGTCAGACTTTGAAAGGATAAGACCACCACAATGAATGGTAGATCTCTGAACTCTGAGAAATTATGCTGGGACACACTTTAAGTATAATTTTAAGAATGAAAATTTGTATAGTATTTTCAGTTTTATTATAAAAATGCACACACAACAAAGATTGTCATAAGTCATTTCTTGCCTCTACTTGCATTCAGCACTTGCTCTTGAGCAGCTTTCTTTGCTTTTACCATTTCAACCAGTTCCTAGGAAGAAGACAAACATTTTACTTAGACAAAGAAGTTGTCAAGATTTGTAGACATTTCTAGTGTTTGATATAAATATGTAAAACATTCAAATTGGATAATCTGTACGGAAAAGGCTGATTTTTTTTAAACTAACTGCCAGAGCTAGGAAATTTCTAATACTGGCCCCACAACTATGGTGGTATTGAAATAAGCACAAAAACAATTTAAATGATAATGGAATCTATAAACTAAAGATCTGCAACCTTGTATCGTTTCATGCAGTCCTTCTTTGTCCTGCCAGGCACTGCTTCTGCTATTTTTTCCCATCTTTCAGGTGTATTTACTGGGTATGTTTTCAAAGCTTGTTCCAAAAGCTTCTGTTCTTCTGTTGTCCAGGGGGTGAAATCTGTGCATGGACCTGTTTAAGAAACAAATTTTATTTGAAACATTTATCCTAATTGATAGAAAACTGTTTTGGAACACCTTCTCAGATGAGTCATTTGCTAAGTGCTCATCTGAATCTGGTGTGTAATCTTGAACCTACTTTGAGATTAGACACACATATACCAGTACTGAGTTGGCCACAAAGTTTTTCCATCTTATAGAAAAACCCAAACAAACTTTGTGGCCAGCCCAATATTAACTGGGGAAAAAAAACTTTAGATAGCTCACATACCAGAAAATTATCTGAGACAAAAGGAAAGAAATGCTTTGTATTGCTGGTCTCTCAAAATATACTTATCAGACATTTTTTAAAAATCAGATTTAAAATATACAGTTGGACTGCTGGGTTCAAAAACACAATCATAAGTCATTTTAGATTTCTGATAAATCTATTTCCTTACAGCATAGAGAAAAGAGCTGCCTAATTACAAAACTTTAGCTGGATGAGAGCCTGTAAACTACTCTCATTTTACACTGGAAAAAACAATTTTAACAAAATTAAGCCAGGTACCCAGTGCTGTAGAGGCAATGTGAGATTAGATTCCATGTTCCAGTGTGCCACCGTCAGCACGTCCACTAAAGCCTATACTAAACCAAATCTGTATGTCTGATAGAACACTTCATAGATGTATCACAAATATATTCCTTCCTAAGGATGTAAGAAGTGCACATCCCACTTTTGTAGGCAAATTAAAATGTTAAAATGGTTAAAAAGCTGACTTGGTTTAATAGTAAGTCTAAGTTAATGGACTGATAGCTTAAGTTATTTCAGACCATGCAATGAGAACACAGTGGTACCTATCCTACCAGTAATGAGACTACTACTTCAAATGGTATCCAGGAGTGAAGTCTGGAAATCTAAGTTATTTCCCAATTAAAAAATACTCATAGGCACAGTGAACAAGTTAAAAAACAATACACCTCAAAACAAGGCAGAGAACTTCCATTTAAAGACAGATTAAAGACTTCTGGCTTTTTCGAAGTCACCTTTTAAGTTCCAGAAAGCCCTTAAGTAGACTTTTGTTTTACTGGTTTGAAGACCTGTTTAACATCATAGATTTAACTCACTTTCTCTCTCTTGGAAAAAAGATGGAACTGGCATGTAATTATTATCTGCTACTATTATCCAAGTATTGGGTTGGCCAAAAAGTTCATTTGGGTTTTTTTGTAACATCTTCTGGAAAAACCTGCATGAACATTTTGGCCAACCCAGTACTTCACAATACCAAAATGAATGAAATGTAAAATTTCTATGAGAAATCACAACTCCAAAAAACGCAGCCAGCTTGCTGTTTACTGGTACAGTTGAAGAGAGGGGGGCCTGCCCATTAAATCCATAGAAGAGATAAAGGAGTCGTGCCCAAGTACCACATCACTGCCAATCACTCCTGCCCTCACAGGGTCACCCACTTGCCAGAAAACAACCATCAGTGTCTGCCTCAAGCATGGAAACTAGTCCCACAAGAAAGGGCTGTCCTGAAATGTCCACTTTGTTACTTATCTTTCTTGTGCTCAATTGCTCAGTGGTTTCTAGCTTTTTGTGGCCCCACAGACTGTAGCCTGTCAGGCTCATCTGTCCATGGAATTTTCCAGGCAAGAATACTGGAGTAGTTGCCACTTCTACTCCAGGTAACATTCTTAAAAGAGCCAAAATAACACTCAGCCTAGACAAAAGTCACCCTTGATTTTGCAAATGCAACGAGCAAACACAATGATTTTTTTGCTCTTTATAGGACATTCTAAGTCTCGTCTATTAAAATATTTTCAACTTGAAATACAGGATAATAAGTCAGACTAAGAATATAGGAAAAGTGGCACTGCTAAGATAGGGACAGGAGATCACGAAGAGTCAAAGCTGTTAGTTAATCCCAAAACAGATTTGGCACTGTGACCTGGAAAGTATATCTAAGATTAGCTTAGTTAGGGAGAAAGGACTGGTGGCTCACAAATGCATGAAGTGAAAGAGAACTTTTCAAACTTTTGTCAACAACTCACAGTAAGGAAAAATATATCACATCCCTTTTGTCAACACCTCACAGGAAAAATGTATCACATCCCAAACACATATACATGAATAAAAGTTTCACAAATACCCACTTGCATAACAGATGTAATACCCTCTGATATTTTCTATTCATGACCCACTAAAGTGATTTCATGATCCACTTCTGAGTCATAATTTGCATTTGAAACACACTGGTCCAGAGTAATCAGATTAGCTAGAACACCCAAGACAATGTCAGCATAACAAATTGTGTCTGTGTAACTTGTTCTGAACCATGTGATTTGCAGGCCTGCTGCCCCTCTACTCCTGTCTTCTCTTAAAAACTAGGACATTTCCTTATATATAGTGTATTTTTCAAAATCAGGAAATTAACCTTGATAAAAAGTTAGTTTCAGACTTTACTTAAATTTCAATTGCACTAATATCCTTTAATACTGATGTGTAAAATCTGACGAACAAGACAAACACACCCCTCCCCTCATGGCATATGAAATGGAAGAACTGCAGTTCTCAGTGGTGTTGAAGTTAAGTCTGTCCTGAAGATTACACCTTCCAGTCCACTAAATGCTTTATTTTCCAGTCATTCTGCATGTAGGCCCTATATTCTCAGATAGACACAAGGTTAGCCTTTTCTACTCAGAAGAATGAAATTTCATTACCTTCAAATCGTTCTGAAGGTGTTGCATTGTCTGCCTGAGGCACCACGCCATGTTCTTTCTTAAATTTATCAAAAGCCTTTTTATTTATATCATCCTTTTGATGAGGGTCTGAGAAGGGAAAAAAATTTTGTAATACAGATCATCTCAGTCTTTCATTAAATTGCATAGATTACTTTTAAAATATGTATCTAAGGTAGTAAAGAAACTGATTTGGCAAAAACTAACTTACCAAGTTTTTGAAGGCTCTTTGCTTTGCCAATAACATCTTTGGCGGTTCTCTTAACTCCAGAAGAAGAATGTATGTTCATGTAATTAGCAATAACTTCCCATCTAGAGAAATGGATATAATAATGAGAAAAAAAAACCTAAAATAAAACTCAGAATGATCCTACATTTTTACTGCAGAAGGGTTAGCTATAACATCTAAAAAATTAACTCTAAATTGGTGCTCTTAATTATTACTATTGCCTGGACTTGAGTGTTTAAATCAGCTGTGTATAATCTTGGTTTCAAGTTTGTATAAAATCTTACAAATTTATGTAAAAAATCAACAGAAATAAAAGCACACATTTGTGTACACTGCCATTTGGACACATACTTTAAGCTCCAGGCTGAGGTGGGAAGTAATAAAGGAGAATTAAGACTAAAGAGAAACCACAGAACACAAAACCTAGTGCCTAGTATAAGCCACAATGGAATAGGCCAACATGATAGTCAAGGTTTATGTTTCATGATCCTTAATTTCCTGAGAAATTGATGAAGCATCCTGCTGTATAATGAATCTTTGTATGTGAGACTAGCAGGTTCAAAATGCACTCTGCTTTTTACATTTTCCACCGTGGCACAGATTTTAGCATCTAGACCCAAGCATATCTCTGGAAACTTGCAGTAATATGCTGCTATTCAGATGCTTGTCTACATAATCCTGAGGCTCCAGTGAAGCGAAGCTTCATTAGAACCAATACCTTGAATTTGTTCCAGCGGGGAAGAGATTCACAGCTTTAATGAGTAATTGCAGATCATCTTCTGACCAATGTTTACTTCCGTTTCCACCTCCGCCAGCTGACTTCTCTGCATTCTTAGATGCTTGTCGCATACGAGCCTCAGCTTCCTCTTTCTCTTTTCTAATTTGCTCATTTATTTCTTCTATCTACACAAATATCATAGGTAAGTCAGGGACTTAAAGCATCTTACTACTCTGAGCTCTCTTTCTGGCTGGGCCCCTGTGGTTCTTGACCCTCAGCATCATCCAGACAAGGACCCTACACTGCCCCAGCCAGGCTGCATATCTCTGCTTCAAGGAACCAAGAACCAGCCTCAGCCTAACCTACACTGTATTCCTGTCACATGATACCTATTTGCTGTGGACACTACTTCTCAAGTCTACAGTCAGTGGGTTACTCACCCACAAGGTAATTTCAAAGCTTGTATCTATCCACTCTTTTGCAGACAGTATCATTTATTCTCTACAAAAAGGTAGCAGCACAGCAAAGTGCCCTTTGTTTAATCTTTAAGTTCTACCTTTTACACTGTCACTTTCAGTGTGCCTTCAAACATGCACAAGTGAAAAAACAAAACATGCCTTTACTTGATGTTGCTTCTGCTATCTTGGAGTCATCTTTGACTCATTTTCCCACTTCAGTCCCTTAGAACAAGTCACCAAATCCCAAAGATTTCAGTGCTTCCCATCATCACTCATAGTCCAAGTCCTCCAAGTGAGATTCTTACGCCAGTCACTTACACTCATCCAATGCCTCTTGTCTACAAATGCCAGATTAATAGCACAGTCTTGACCCTGTGCTATTCAAAGATCTGTGCTTATGGAAACTAGTCATCTTGGTATTCAAATCTTGCTTAATTTGGCTCTCCTCTTCTTAACCAACTTAATCTCCCACTTCCCCCCGTCCCAACTTTCTACTCCTACCTGTATTTTATGGTTCATGCTGCTCCCCTGACCTTCATTTAACAATGACCTCCTTCAAAACTGGCTCAAACCCTTCACTGAGCTTCCCTGACCACTCCAACCTAGTGTTGGCACTTCCTCTCTAAGCTACAGACAGTATTTACTGGGGGTCCTACATCTTTTGATCCTTAGGCCTTTTCTCTTTAGCGTAACTGTTCCTGAACTTTGTGGCAGCAATAAATAGCATAAGACTTTCTCCACATCACCTAGGCACAGGGTTATATATAGCAGGTACTAACACTTGTTGCACTGAATTGAATTTCTGGGCCTGTTTCCTCATCTGTAAAATAAAAGGTGTAGACTAGACAGAATAAAAATCTCTTTTGGTTCTAAATGTTATTATCCTACAAAAATGCTCAAGGAATTAATCAACACAATTTTTTTATAAGTGATTCTGAAAAATCTATGATTAATGTGCTAGATGACCACAAATCAAACAAACAGATATGATAGTAAGCATAAATACTTAAACCCAATTTACATCAACCCAAACAGAAATGAGACACGTTCTGCCCCTACAGTAACTTCCATGTTAGGTGGGGAAATACTGAGGTGAAAGTAGTAGTGAGGCAGAATTAAGTGCTAAATACAGGTAGAAGTGATATGATTACCTGTTTTTCCAGAGCAGCCTTCCCTACTTCTTTAGTAGACGACGTGAGTGTTTCATTCAAGCACTGTAAACTTAAAAGAAAAAGGGGATGAAACTTTATCCTAAGCCCAACAGAAGACTTCAACAGCAGCTCTATAGTTATACCTTGCTAATTCAAGCCGATCACAAAGTTTTTCCACTTCTTCCATCATTTTAACACGTTCTGCCTCACTGTCAGAAAAGTGATTCCAGGTCTAGAAGTATAAACACAAACATTTTCATCTATCTACTGGCACTCAAGACACCCATACACAATTACAAAGCTTGAAGTTTTAGAGAAGTTCTTAAGTTGAACATGTTGCCTTCTGACCACCAACCACCACATTCCCAGGGCACCCCCCAAGGCTCTCCCTGGCCAGCCAGCAATAAAGAGGCATCACCAAACGGATGGAGGCACAAAACAGAAACAACGTGATGGTGCAGAAGACCTCTGGATGGTATAAAACAATGATTCCTTACAGAACCACTGAAAAATCAAGAAACTTTACAACAATAGGATGCCTGTTCTATCTAGTGTGTGTGTCAAACTATTAAAAAAATAATGTGTTAAAGAATAGGAAGTCCAACAACACCTGTTCACTAGAGATGATACTTGGAATGGAATGTCATGATGTGCCTGGATGAACAAGAATCGGAAAGTACTTCTCATGCTTCTTTAAGCTGCTGCCGCCACATCTCCCGTTCCTCGCTCTTCCTTGCTCCCTTACTCCATGCAACCTGGTGCCAAGGTTCCAATGCTTCTTTTACTGGGACACTTCCCTAGGCTTCCAAAAGCCTTACTGATTTTCTTCCTATCTCTCTGGGTCACTCCTCAGGCTCCGCTTCCTCTCAGTTCAGTTGCTTAGTCAGGTATGACTCTTTGTGACCCCATGGACTGCAGCACGCCAGCCTTCCCTGTCCATCACCAACTCCTGGAGCTTACTCAACTCATGTCCATCGAGTCGGTGATGCCATCCAATCATCTCATCCTCTGTTGTCCCCTTCTCCTCCTGCTTTCAATCTTTCCCAGCATCAGGGTCTTTCCCAATGAGTCAGTTCTTCGCATCAGGTGGCCGAAGTATTGGAGCTTCAGCCTCAGCGTCAGTCCTTACAATGAACATTCAGGACTGATTTCCTTTAGGATGGACTGGTTAGATCTCCTTGCAGTCCAAGGGACTCTCAAGAGTCTTCTCCAACACCACAGTGCAAAAGCGTCAATTCTTCGGCGCTCAGCTTTCTTTCTTTATAGCCCAACTCTCACAATCAGACATGACTACTGGAAAAACCATAGCTTTGACTAGATGGACCTTTGTTGTCAAAGTAGTGTTTCTGCTTTTTAATATGCTCTCTAGGTTGGTCATTGCTTTTCTTCCAAGGAGCAAGCATCTTTTAATTTCATGGTGGCAGTCACCATCTGCAGTGATTTTGGAGCCCAAGAAAATAAAGTCACTGTTTCCGTTGTTTCCCCATCTATTTGCCATGAAGTAATGGGACTGGATGCCATGATCTTAAGTTTTTTGAATGCTGAGTTTTAAGCCAACTTTTTCACTCTCCTCTTTCACTTTCATCAAGAGGCTCTTCAGTTCCTCTTTGCTTTCTGCCATAAGAGTGGTGTCATCTGTGTATCTGAGTTATTGGTATTTCTCCTGGCAATCTTGATTCCAGCTTATGCCTCACCCAGCCTGGCATTTTGCACGATGTACTCTGCATATAACTTAAATAAGCAGGGTGACAATATACAGCCTTGATGTACTCCTTTCCCAATTTGGAACCAGTCTGTTGTTCCATGTCCAGTTCAAACTGTTGCTTCCTGACCTGCATACAGGTTTCTCAGGAGGCAGGTAAGATGGTCTGGTATTCCCATCTCTTTCAGAATGTTCCAGTTTGCTGTGATCCACACTGTCAAAGGCTTTGGTGTAGTCAGTAAGCAGAAGTTTATGTCTTTCTGGAACACTCTTGCTTTTTCTATGATCCAACAGATGTTGGCAATTTGATCTCTGGTTCCTCTGCCTTTTCTAAATCCAGCTTGAACATCTGAAAGTTCTTGGTTCATTTTCTGTTGAAGCGGTGCTTGGAGAATTTGGAGCATTACTTTTGCTGGTGTGTGAGATGAGTGCAATTGTGTGGTTTGAATATTCTTTGGCACTGCCTTTCTTGGGGACTGGAATGAAAACTGGCCTTTTCCAGTCCTGTGGCCACTGCTGAGTTTTCCAAATTTGCAGGCATATTGAGTGCAGCACTTTCACAGCATCATCATTTAGGATTTAAAAATAGCTCAGCTGGAAATCCATCACCTCCACTAGCTTTGTTCATAGTGATGCTTCCTAAGGCCACTTGACTTCACATTCCAGGATGTCTGACTCTAGGTGAGTGATCACACCATCGTGATTATCTGGGTCATGAAGATCTTTTTTGTATAGTTCTGTGTATTTTTGCCACCTTTTCTTAGTATCTTCTGCTTCTGTTAGGTCCATACTGTTTCTGTCCTTTATTGTGCCCATCTTTGCATGAAGTGTTCCCTTGGTATCTGTAATTTTCTTAAAGAGATCTCTAGTCTTTCCCATTCTATTGTTTTCCTCTCTTTCTTTGCATTGATCACTGAGGAAGGCTTTCTTAACTCTCCTTGCTATTCTTTGGAACTCTGCATTCAGATGGGTATATCTTTCTTTTTCCCCTTTGCCTTTCCCTTCGCTTCTTTTCTCAGCTATTTGTAAGGCCTCCTCAGACAACCATTTTGCCTTTTCTTTTTCTTGGGTATGGTCTTGATCACTGCTTCCTGTACAGTGTCACGAACCTCTGTCCATAGTTCTTCAGGCACTCTGTTTATCAGATCTAATCCGTTGACTCTATCTGTCATTTCCACTGTATAATCGTAAGGGATTTGATTTAGATCATACCTGAATGGTCTAGTGGTTTTCCCTGTGTGTGTGTTAGTTGCTGAGTCGTGTCTGACTCTTCATGATCCCATGGACTATAGCTCACCAGGCTCCTCTGTCCGTGGGATTCTCCGGGCAAGAATACCGGAGTGGGTTGCCATTTCCTTCTCCATTTAAGTGTGAATTGTGCAATAAGGAATTCATGATGTGATCCACAGTCAGCTCCCAGTCTTTTTTTTGCTGACCATATAGAGCTTCTCCACCTTCGGGTGCAAGGAATATAATTAATCTGATTTTGGTATTGACCATCTGGTTATGTACATGTGTAGAGATGTCTCTTGTGTTGTTGGAAGAGGGTGTTTGCCATGACCAGTGCATTCTCTTGGCAAAACTCTGTTAGCCTTTGTCCTGCTTCATTTTGTACTCCAAGGCCAAACTTGCCTGGTACTCCAAGTATCTCTTGACTTCCTACTTTTGTATTCCAGTTCCCTATGATGCAAAGGACATCTGCTTTGGGTGTTAGTTCTAGAAGCTCTTGTATGTCATCATAGAACCATTAAACTTTAGATTCTTTGGCATTAGCAGTTGGGGCTTAGACTTGGATTACTGTGATACTGAATGGTTTGCCCTGGAAACAAACAGAGTTGATTCTGTCATTTTTGAGACTGAACCCAAGTACTGCATTTTGGACTCTTTTGTTGACTATGAGGGTTAGTCTATTTCTTCTAAGGGATTCCTGCCCACAGCAGTAGATATAATGGTCATCTGAATTAAATTCACCCATTCCCATCCATTTTATTTAGTTCACTGATTCCTAAAATGTTGACGTTCACTCTTGTCATCTCTTGTTTGACCACTTTTAATCTACCTTGATTCATGGACCTAACATTCCAGGTTCCTATGCAATATTGCTCTTTACAGCCATTGGACTTTACTTCCAACACAAGTCACATCCACAACTGGGTGTTGTTTTCCCTTTGGCTCTGTCTCTTCAATCTTTCTGGAGTTATTTCTCTGCTCTTCTCCAGTAGCATATTGGGCACCTAATGACCTGGGGAGTTCATCTTTCAGTGTCATATCTTTTTGCCTTTTCATACTGTTCATGGGCTTCTCAAGGCAAGAGTATTGAAGTGGTTTGCCATTCCCTTCTCCAGTGGAACACGTTTTGTCAGAACTCTCCATAATGACCTGTCCGTCTTGGGTGGCCCCACAAGGCATGGGTCATAGTTTCACTGAGTCAGACAAGTCTGTGGTCCATGTGATCAGTTTGGTTAATTTTCTGTGATTATGGTTTTCATTCTCTCTGCCCTCTGATGAATAAGGATAAGAGGCTTATGAAAGCTTTCTGATGGGAGACTGACTCGGGGGGAAACTGGGTCTGGTTCTGATGGGCGGGGCTATGCTCTAAGTGAAAGAAAGTGAAAGTGAAGTCGCTCAGTCGTGTCCAACTCTTTGTGACCCTGTGGACTGTAGCCCACCAGGCTCCTCCGTCCATGGAATTTTCCAGGCAAGAGTACCAGAGTGGGTTGCCATTTCCTTCTCCAGGGGATCTTCCCGACCCAGGGATCGAACCCAGGCATTGCAGGCAGACACTTTACCCTCTGAGCCACCAGGGAATCTTTAATCCAACTTTCTGTTGATGGTGGGCCTGTGTTTCCTCCCTGTTGTTTGTTCCCTCCCTTCAAATGGCACCCCACTACAGTATTCTTGCCTGGAAAATCCCACGGACGGAGAAGCCTGGTAGGCTACAGTCCAGGGGGTCGCAAAGAGTCAGACACGACTCAGCGACTTCGCTTTCATTTTTCACTTTCTTCCTTAACACCGCCTGTTTGGTACTTTCTCAGCCTAGTACTCATCTTTAAGTATTTCAACTGCCTGTTTTCTTATCATTCTCCATCATTAACTAGTGGATCTTGAAAGCAAAGACTGTGTTATCATTATATCAACATCAGTGCTCCTCTACCATACCTGAAGTATTGGTGATGGCCAGGGTCTGATCTCTACACTCCTTGCTCTATTCTTTCTCCCTCATCTACTCTCAGTGGAGTCTCATCTACTTTCCACTGAGATGTGGATGACTCTGTGATGATCCTGCTAAACGCCAGACTTGTACCTCAAAGTCACCTACTGAGCATCTTCATCTCAACATGCCCAAAACTGAAATAATTTTTCCTAAGCCCTTTCCTCTTCATTTTCTATTTCACTGAGTAATATTATAAGCCATCTAAAATTCCACTCAAGAAACCAGAACATGTATTAACCCTTATACTTCCTCCAACTTATAATCAATATTGATACCCAACAGGCAACAGCCAATCTTACCTCCTAAATGTTGGTTCATGTCATCTACCTTCTTCTATTTCCACCATCTCTACTAGTTTAAGGCCCATCCTCTCACCTGGATTATGCACAAGACTTTTGTTTCTCGGCCTCTTGTGTTCTCCTGGCATCCTGAGCAAAACTGACTCAGGATCAGATTTAGACTAGCAATGTCCTTTAAGACCCGACCTCTCCTTCAGCTGCTTCTCATTCATTAAACCTCTCGGATGGATGTGTCAGTGTTCCTTGATCTCTCTCATCTAATCCCATATACACACTGCTTCACCTGAGCAAATCCCACTAGATCCAAAAATCCTTCCTTAACCACCTGTTTGGTACTTTTTTAACCTGGTACTCATCTTTAAGAATTTCAATTGCCTGTTTTCTTGTCATTCTCCATCATTAACTAGTGGATTCCTGAAAGCAAAGACTGTGTTTTCATTATATCAACACCAGTTATAACTGCTTGGCACATACTAAGTGCTTATCAGGTATCTGATGAGTGAATAAAAGAACTTATGCTGGAAAGGAGCAATAATATAAAGTTACCAAAGGCCAGAACTTTAACCCTCTTTTATGTACCACCTCTAAGAACTCTTTAAATTTTCTATTTTCTAACTGGCTTTTTAAGTTTTTGATTCAGTTCTCATTATGCCAAATCTAACAAGTGCTACATGTGAATGATCTTATCGTCACAACTCTTTCTCGGAATCAGTTCAGTTACTGTAAAGGTGAGGAAACTGAGACACAAATAGGTTGAGGGAACCTCCTGAGAACCACGGCCAGGACATAGGAAGTGGAGAATGACTTCAAATCTAAGCTGCTAGCCCTGAGCCCATGCTCTCAACAACTATAATACACTACATTCTTCTCAATGTAATTTTCTAGGTGAAATCTGAGGAAAACATTTCATCTTTTCTATTTAGATTTTCCTCTTGTCAAAAGTCTGAAGAGATAGATTGTATTTTTATTAAATGTCTTTCAAAGCCTAGTGATGGGGCAGTTTTAATTTCAATTTTATTAAGTAAAGATTTAAGATGCCATATATTAGAATACATATTCTAGTGTCTGGAGCCTCTGGACAGTTACATGAAAGAGTTTTCTGTACATAGTAAGTATGAACATACTTGCTGAATTAAACTACATTGGTGTAGTATATGGTGTGGCAATCTCCAGCTTGGAATTTCATTAATTTATTCATTTGATGCTGTGTGATATGAAACAATACTGGCCTCTAACTTTACCAGTTTAAAACGTAAGACCGTCTCTTGGACAAAACTACATTTGAAAACTTTTGGGCCTTTTTAGTCACTATTTTTAGTAAAATCTATATTTGAACACAAACTACCAGCACTGAACTAAATAATATCCCTTTATTTAGACAAAAATGAAAGCTTTTAGATCCTTAAAAGCAACCCATGTTTAACTTCTAAAAGAACTTTTTCTGTGATAAAAATTAATTTTACACAATTAAAGAAGCAACCAGACAAAACCAATTGGTGGCACATTCTTGGAATAAATGATCTGATTTCTCCAACTGAGGGAAACGGGCAAGATAGTGATGGTAGGGGACCTGTGACAGACACAACCAGGAGTACACAGCTGACACTGTTGATCTTATTTAGATCCTAATCTGAACAATTCAAGTATAAAAAGATGTTAAGATAATCAAGAAGATCTGAATATGGAACATGTATTAAAATAATAAACTTTTTTCTTTTTGAAGTTTAAAAAAGGCAAGATGGTTATTTTAAAAACAAACAAACACAACACGACCCTATCAGTTACATACTGAATATGCATGTGTGAAATTTTTAAAAAGTGAATTTTAAAACATTTATGTTTTGAGATAATATTCAGATAGTAATTATATTTTTATCATATAGAAATATTTTTAAGTTTAAACAGCAATCTGATTTACTTGTATGTAGTGCTTGTTCAATCAGTCGACGTACCTTGCATGAGTTTCGAAGTTTTTGCCTTTCTTTCTTAATGGCTTTTTTCTGGATATCTTTTTCCTTCTTTGCTAATAATGCTTGTTGTCTAACTTCCTCTTCTTCTTTCTCCTTTGCTAACCGAGCAGCTTCTAATTCAGCTTGTCTTTGCTTTAATAAAATTATTTAGTAATAAAATTAGAATTCTTAAATGCTCTATAATGTTACTAAAAAAATACAATTTTTAGTAACTTGTATTACAAAAAGGTAAACATCAACTTATCAAGGACTGAAGGAAAAGCTGATGGTAAAGTTCTACAAAAATTTATAGAAATGTAAAACAGACATATTAGAAATCAGTGTAGCATTAAGAAATTTATATGACATCATGTTTTTGCCCAGTAAGAATTTGGTGGTAAAGAAGATCCTTCTATCAACTGTGCCAAGTGTCGTGATTCATTCATAGCAGCACCTAGTTCTCTACTGACAGATTCAGTGTTTAAAATAGATCTGAAAACTGATAATATTATGAACATTTAAAGTCCAACCTTATCAAGTGTCATCTTACTTTCTCTTTAGCCTCTTGCTCCTTTCGTTTTGCGTCTGCTTTTGCTTTCTTTTCTGCTTCTTTCTTGGCTTTTTCCTCTTCTTTAAATTTTTTTATCCTTGGGTCACAGCTATATGCATTATCTACCAAAAAAAGTTAAATCTTTTGAATGTCTAACATTTAATTAAAGAACCCTAAAAACCCATCACTTATACTTACCAACTAATGTTCTTATTCTGTTCATTTCTTCTTTTTTCCTTTGGGCCCTTGTTGCTCTGTTCTGCTTTTCAATCCATCTCCTTTCGTCACGGCTATTAAATAGGAAATATTGGAAACAACCTATTGCTTATAGATGGTATGATAGGAAAATGTAATGCTTTATAAATAAAACTAGTTAAGCAATCAGAAAAAGAAGAATTTGCTGACTTGAACTTTATTATTTTATAAGTAATTTCATTAGCATATCATATTTAGCACTATCAAGCTTAACTTGTGAGATGGGATCTCAAAAATATAAAAAAACTCATTTAAAATGGATACACAGAAAAATGTGAAAGAAAATACACATGGTGAATTTTTATATCATCACAAATACCAAAGAACCAAATAAATGTCTTATCAAAGATTTACATACATACCATTCTGCTTTTTCTTTTTCTTCTTCATCTAAATAAGAAAATTCTCTCCATGAATCAAAATTATACCTAATGTAAATAGAAATAAAATAAACTCAAGCCAAAACAAATGAAAAATATCTTCCTTTTAAAATTAAGTTAGGAGCATAAAATTTTAAGAAACTTTTAATGACAAGTGCATGAGTTTAATAGATCCCTCCCCTCTTTTCTGATACTGAAATCACACTATACTCAAGTCTTTTTCTTCTTCTTTTTAAAATGATGATGTATTTGGAATGGAAGTCTAAAATACTTATCAGCCCTAAATCAAAATTCAGCTTCTTGCTATCTCTTCTGAATAGCAGGTTTTACTCTTGACTGGGACTTGTTACAAGTTGTCCCTGCCTTCACCTCCACTAGTTTGTCAAGTTTTAAGGTCACCTAGTAATGGTTACTTTATCTGGTTTGTATTCTCTGAAGGTAAGAGCAACTACAACTGACAGAGCTAAATTTGTCCTTTCTGTTTTACAGTGATTCTGTTTTCATAGTTACCAGGTACTTAATGAGAAAATATAGCACACATAATATAAAAATGGAAAATGAGTAATATGTATTAAGATCAATGAACCAGTTAGAGACAGCAGTCTTGTCATATATTCAAATAACTTTAAAAAATAAATGAAAAATTATTTTTTACTGAATTCAAATGACTCCTTATTTTTCATTTTTTTTATTGCTATAGTGTGCTTGACATCTAGAAATCTGGTTGATAGAAAACAGATTGAAAAAACAATCATAAAAGCCTAAATATTATACAGGACATAATACAGCATTCTGTGGAAACTTTGATTTCTTAAAAGAGTCCTCCTTTTGTTCAGTTAAGGTTCTATGATTTTCCCATCCATCAATTAATTTAAAACAGTCAATCAAGTACTTATTGAATACTTTTCTTAAAAAATGAAAGCACTGGAGAAACAATGTATTCACTCACCAGAAAGAATAAAATGCATCTACATCTTCAAATGATGAATTCATATCACCAAGTTTAGGGACATTTTTTTTATTTGACCACCTGAAATAATGAAAAAAAGAAAAGCTAAAAACATTTTGTACAAACGTTCAACAGCTGATTTGTTAAAAAAGTTTTTATTAATCCCTTACAATCTCCCTGCCCTACGTCCTCCATGACTAAGAGATAGAGCAGGGGGGATCAGGAGTGCTGTGATGAGCAATACAGGTGCAGTAAAAGGGAGGGCAAGGGGAGGATGGAGGTGCAGGAGAAAACAATGGAACAGTGTTCTAACTCTCAGCTTATCTTCAGTTCTGTAAATTACAGGGTTGTGGAAGATGCCAGGGTGGCCAAGAAAAACAGGCTCTAGCCCCCCATTTCAAGCTCACTTAGTCCTGCAGTACAGCAGTACAGAAGTGACCTGCAGGCTGAGCCTTTTAAGAAATGTGAATCCTCAGAGGGAATAGATTTCCACCTCCTCATCTCCACCACCTCCCCCCCTTAAGAATCAGACTTGTACGTTTAGCACTTCACGCACCATCTCTGAAAGGATCCTGAGACTGCTACTGACCTGTTTTTCCAGCTTGATGCACTGTTCCACACACACGTGAATACAATACACTAATTCTTCTTTTTTAAACCACAAAACAAAGGTAAGAAGAAAGGGTGTAGGAAATAGTAGGCTGTCTCAAACCACTAATCAAAGTGCTTCTCAAACTTAGTTACCCATCAAAATCGCCTGTGAGCATTAAAAAACCTATAGGCATTCCAAACCACTTAAATTAAAATCAGTTTCTCCAGGTGGAACCCAGGCACCAGGAACTGTTCAAGCTCCCCAGATGATTCCAATATGCAGCTAAGATGTGCTCTGAGGAAACCTTCCAATGCAGATGGAAGCAAAAAAATGTAGATTACTGGTTCACACAATTTGAAACTGAATTTAATTCAATAAATTACATATGACTTAATCTTAAATATAAATTCACCCTTTGTCCGAGAACCTTATGATAATCAGATGCTCAAAAATAGAATAAAAGTTTTTGCTAAATGAAAACGGACCAAATGTAGTATAGTGTACCCGTTAACAAAGGGGAAGGAGAAAATGGGAAATCACTGTCACCTGAGTATCAGCATCACACTACATAAAGTCAACCACCATTCTTTCCCCCAAAGGAAATTTAAAAGAAAAATGTCCTGTGAGTAAATTTAACTAAAGGAAGGAAGAACTGTTTAGAGAATAAAATAAACAATTATAGTAAGTTCACCAGAGGAGCTCAATATTGTAAAGGAGGAGGAAGAAGAGAACCAAACTATTACCAGAGGTAAAAAACAGAAACTTGGAACTATAAGAAGCCAGCCAGTAGAGCATTATGATCACAAGGGGATGCCATAACTCACCTGGAATTCCTTTCAAACACTGGGGAAAACACTTCAAAGAAATTGTCCTTTGCTTCACTTTTAGAAGGAACTGAGTTATCAAAAGTAGGATCTACACTGTTAAATGCTCGTCTTTTCACTGGATCAGATAACATTTCATAAGCTAAAGAAAAAAAAAAAACAAAGGTCACATCACCATGCTGCTGCTGCTGCTAAGTCGCTTCAGTCGTGTCTGACTCTGTGCGACCCCATAGACGGCAGCCCACCAGGCTCCCCCGTCCCTGGGATTCTCCAGGCAAGAATACTGGAGTGGGTTGCCATCTCCTTCTCCAGTGCATGAACGGGAAAAGTGAAAGTGAAGTCATTCAGTCGTGTCTGACTCTTAGTGACCCCATGGACTGTATAGCCTACCAGGCTCCTCCGTCCATGGGATTTTCCAGGCAAGAGTACTGCAGTGGGGTGCCATCGCCTTCTCCACACATCACCATAATGCTACATTTTTTTCCTTAAAAAAAAAAAATTATTTTTTGTACTTAAAAATTGTGTGTGTTTATGGAGAGGGGAGGACTTCAATAATAGCTCAAGCACTACTGATTACAACTGGACTTAAAAACTTCTTTAATTATCTCTTCTGGAAAAGAAAGGACAAAACAATAAACACTCAATCTTGAAGAAAGCATGGCTGAGGAAAAAGAAATAGCTAGAAAATTAACTGTTTGATCCCAAGGCTGTAAAAAAAAAAAAAAAAAAAAAAAAAATCAAAGGATCTTTGGCATCCTGAGCACTGTGTAAGAGTGAGCCAATAAAGAGTAAGTTTGAAAGGTGTGTATACAGTTTTTAAAAAATTAGCATCAAAATTAAAAATCACATTTAAGGAAACATTTAGAAATGATTGTCTCTATTAATTTGCTTATCAGGATATGGCTATATAAATAGCCATTGATAGCTGTGGGTCCTTTACTAGGATAGAAGCAACTTCTTGATTTAAATAAGCAAAATACCTGAGGAACAATTTAATCCCATAAAGCATCTGAAACTGAAAAAGATCTTAGTAGTCTCAACATTAAACATAGCACTTACATGAACTAACTCCAGGATACGCTTCTTGTAAGAATCACCTGCAGATCTTGTTAAAAATGCAGATTCAGATTCAGTAGGTCTGGGGCAGGGCCTAAGCTTCTGCATTTCTGACAAGCTGTATTTCTGGTATTGCTGATGCTGTTGGTTGGGAGAACCTCACTTTATATAGTGAGGCTCTGGGGGAGATTACCACAAATAACCAGATGTTAACTAAAAATATTTTTAAATATTATGGTATATGAACTACAGTATACATAGGAAACCCAATCCAAACAATTAATAAATAATCTTCACTATTAAAAATTCCCAACTCTTAATGCGCTTTCTTACCTTTAGTTATGCAAGTGAAGTAGTCATTATCTCCTTCTTTTATTGGTTCACCAGCTGCTTTCCGTTTGTCTGGGTGATGTTTTAAAACCATTGCTTTATCTACAAAGTAAGATTTAGATAACTTGTCCTTTTAGTCATCAAAATTAAAAAAGAAGATCAGTTAAGCAGAGCCATTTTTAAAAGCATAATATTAGTTTAAAAATATTTTCTCCCACAGGAAAACATATGCTTATTAAAAAGAAATTACAGAGAAATAATTTTAGTGTGTGTGTGCTCAGTCATGTCCAACTCTGTGCAACCCCATGGATTGCACCCTGCCAGGCTCCTCTGTCCATGGGATTCTCCAGCAAGATTATTAGAGTGGGTTGCCATTTCCTCCTCCAGGGGATCTTCCTGATCCATAAACCCAAGTCTCTTGTGTCTCCCACATTGGCAGGCATATTCTTTACCACTGAGCCACCTGAGAAACCCTGAAATAACTTCAAGAACTGGCCAAAGTGCCAGCACCCAAAAAGACAACTGCCATTAATATTTTGGTGTACTTCCACACAGACTTTTTTCCCCTTAAGGATATACCTTTAAAAATGTAGGTATAATCATATTATATACACCAATTTAAGTTGTGATTTTTTTCAACTAAGCATTACAGCAGTTCCATTTTCCAGGCAATTGCAAACGCTTCAGAAAATTTTAACTACTTAGTACAGTATTTCAAGGAGATTTATCATAACTTATTCAACTATTTCTCTACTGTTAGGTATTTACTATGCATTGTTTCCAATTCTTCACTCAGTTCAGTTCAGTCGCTCAGTTGTGTCCGACTCCTTGCGACCACAGCACGCCAGGCCTCCCTGTCCATCACCAACTCCCTGAGTCCACCCGAACCCATGTCCATCGAGTCAATGATGCCATCCAGCCATCTGATCCTGTCGTCCTCTTCTCCTCCTGCCCTCAATCTTTCCCAGCATCAGGGTCTTTTCCAATGAGTCAGCCCTTCACATCAGGTGGCCCAAGTATTGGGAGTTTCAGCTTCAACATCAGTCCTTCCAATGAACACCCAGGACTGATCTCCTTTTGGATGGACTGGTTGGATCTCCTTGCAGTCCAAGGGACTCTCAAGAGTCTTCTCCAAGACACTACTATAAGCTATTTCAATATGAATCATTTTGTACACAAGTATTTTTTCATATTTATGACTCTTTCTTCTCAGTATATACTTAGAGAAGTGTATCAGTGGCTGAAAATGTATGAACAAGCCCCTTTCTAAAAGTTCCACCACTGCAACCCCTATGTTAACATTCTTTTCACAACCTCAACAGCACTGGAGCCAATCATTTAAAATATGAATATCACTGGTGCTCACGGAGATCAAAAAAGTGTTTGTAGTTGTTTCTATCTTTCATCCCTTACTTATGGAGTAATAGAGAGCTATCTTAGTTTTTCTTCTTAGTTTGTGAGTCATTTTACAATGAATAAGGGCTAGCTGTTAATATCCATTAAGCATTTAATAGGTGCCAGCACTATTTATCAATTAATCTTTTCAGTAACTCTCTGAGAAAAGTACTGTTAGTCTCTCCATTTTACAGATGAGGAAATAAGGCACAAGGAGGTTAAATAACCACTTACTTTACCTCTATGCAACCTGTCCAAAGTCCTGGCCAAAGTGGGCTCCAATCCAGGCAGCCTGACTCCAGAGCCTGTGCTTGTATGCTGCCTCTCCTAGTCCATCACGTTGGATGCTAATGCTTTCCCCAGCTGCTGTGACCATTCTTGTGTTTTTAAAAAACATTCAGTTCATTAATTCATATTTACTGATCATTTCCTTTATAATGTATTCCAGTACTTATAAAGGAGGTCCTTCATTCTTCAGAAGTTTGATATGTTTCTATCTGAATATCTTCTATGGTAAAAATTGAAAAGCTTATTTAGTTTTCAAAGTCCTAACATCTAATAATCCTTCCCTTCTCTACTAATTTGTGTGGCTTCCTTTATCTCAGTAAATTTTACCACAGTCTGTTTCTGGCTACCTATTCTTGTCATGGGATTATCTTTAAAATGACACTATCTTTCTAGTATATTTGATGGTACCTTCCAGAAACTATTATTTTTGTTTATTTTTCTTGCACTTGGCTACTTAATTCAACTCTTTTAGTTTTTAGGTAGATCCTGTTACCTACAGCTTCCTTTGTGACTCAGCTGGTAAAGAATCTGCCTGCAATGTGGGAGACCTGGGTTCGATCTGTGGGTTGGGAAGATCCCCTGGAGAAGGGAAAGGCTACCCACTCCAGTATTCTGGCCTAGAGAATTCCATGGACTGTATAGTCCATGGGGTCGCAAAGTCAGACACGACTGAGCGACTTTCCCTTTCACATATAACCTACAAATAATATATTTCTTTCTAATAGTTCTCTCTCCTTTAGTATCTTAATTCACTGACCCAAACTCCCAAATAGCATAAAAGTCATCGGCAGACTCCCTCATGGGTTTTTATGAGAATATTACTAAGTCACACAGTTAAAAGTTTGTTGGCAGCGAAATCTGAAATATGTGGGAATCAATTACATTTCTTTTCAAAGTTCTATTTATCAAAAAGGAATGAATATTAAATTGTACCGTATGTACTTTCACTATCTTCTTAGGACATCACATTGATATATTGATAATATTATGTAAAATGTAAACAGATTTAGCTTTGTTAATATATTTCTTAAGAGTAATATTCATTGGCAGTATTCTTTTAACATATTGTTGAATTCATTTTGCTATTAACTGTTTTTGTTTGTTTTTGGTATTATTCAATACATTCACGGATGATATTTGTAGTTTTTTTTTTTTTTTTTAAAGCTTTTCTGGCCACATTTTAAAAATTAATTAGAGTAGTTTGAAGAATTGATGCTTTCGAACTGTGGTGTTGGAGAAGACTCTTGAGAGTCCCTTGGACTGCAAGGAGATCCAACCAGTCCATCCTAAAGGAGATCAGTCCTGGGTGTTCACTGGAAGGACTGATGTTGAAGCTGAAACTCCAATACTTTGGCCACCTCTTGCGAAGAGTTGACTCACTGGAAAAGACCCTGATGCTGGGAAGGATTGGGGGCAGGAGAAGGGGATGACAGAGAAGATGGTTGGATGGACATGAGTCTGGGTAAACTCCAGGAGTTGGTGGACAGGGAGGCCTGACGTGCTGCAGTCCATGGGGTCACAAAGAGTCGGACACGACCGAGCAACTAAACTGAACCAAAAGAGTCACAACAAAATTAAGAGGGTGATTAACAGATCTATAGACCCTCTGCCCCCATAAGGTACAGCCTCCTCTCCCTGCCCTTCCTTATCAACTGCTCCCACCAGAGCAGTCCATTTGTTACTTTTTTTTCTTCTAGTTTTTTTTTTTTTCCTCCAAATTTGGCTGCACCATGTGGCTTGTGGGATCTCAGTTCCCTAACCAGAGATCAAATCTAGGCCCTGGCAATGAAGTGCCAACTCCTAACTATTGGACTACCAGGGAATGCCCACTATTTGCTACAACTGATGACCCTACACTGACACATCATAATCACCTAAAGGCCGTAGTTTTCACTCTTGGTGGTGGACATTCTGTGGGTTTGGATGAATGCATGACAACATGTATCCACCATAATACACAGAGTATTTTCACTGCCCCCAAATCCTCTGCGCTCTACCTATTCATCTCTCCTCAACCCCTCAACTCCTGGCAACCAAGAACTTTTCACGGACTTTTCCATAGTTTTGCCTTTCAATGCCAGGTTTTCATACTAGGATTACATTAACAGTCATGAAATGAATTGTTCCTGAAACACTTTATGTTCAGCAGGAGAATTTTCAATTCCTTAAGCATTTGACAAAAAATTCACCTAAGAAATCACCTAGGCCTAAAACATTTTCAGGAGATAATTCTGGGTAACTCTTTAAATTTCTTCAATTCCAAAAAAAGCCAATTTTATCAAAAATTTCAAATTCCCTGCATTTAACTGTGGTCTCAGTTAAAAATATCGTCTATAACTGTTTTTATTCCTTCTGTACTATGTTTTTCCTTCTTATAAATCCATTTTAAGGTATTGTTTTATCTACTTTTTTTCCCCTCCATCTTCCTCAGTGATATTCTTTTGAATATTTGAATGTTTTTTTCTCCTTTAGAAAAGGTAACAGAGGTATTCTCTGGTGGTCCAGTAGTTAAGATTCCATGCTTCCACTGCGAGGGACCTGGGTTCGATTTCTGATCAGAGGACTAAGATGCTACATGCCTTGCAGTGCAGCAAAAAAAAAGGGGGGGGAGGGGAGGAGAAGGTAACATGATAGCTTTGAAGGCAATGAACTTACTGATGGTAGGGTTCTAGCTGCCAACCGTTTGTTCTGATAGTCAGTGATCTTGCTCTCACACCTATTATTATGATTTTTATTTCTGTCCAAGTCCATGTGTGTATATACAAATACTCAAGTGATTTTTTTTTGTTTGTTTGTTGAATCAGATCTACTTTATTACATAAAGTGTTCATATTTTAAGTACTCCATTCAAAACGTTGTGACAATTGTATACAGTTGCTTAACAACCACTCAAAGGAAAATACAGATTGTTTCCATCACTCAGAGTTCCCCTATACCCCTTTTTCCAGTCAAGTCCCACCCCCACACCACTTGGGGCAACCTTATTTCTCTCATGAGAGATTGTTTGTAGGCTCTTGAAGTTCATCTAAATGGAATCATACAGTATGTCTTTGTATCTGACATAATGTTTTAAGATTCACCCCCTTATGTATATCAGCACTTTTTAAAAAACTGCTAAACACTACTCTGTGAATACAAGCAGTTTTCTTATCCATCATCCTGTTGGTGAACATTTGGGTGGCTTCCAGTTTTTGGACATTGTGAATAAGGCTGTTATGAATATTTATGTACAAATCTTTTTATGGCATATTTAGTGATTTTTGTATACACTGCAAGGGTTCAGAAACTTTGATAAATACACTTTTGTTTTTTTGAGCTACAGTCCAAAAAAACAAGTGTATTATCAGTTTCTCCACTAACACTCAAGAGGAGACATTTTCACCTTCTAGCTGGTTTAAGAAGAAAAGGAATTTATTGAAGGTTATTAGGCAGCTCACAGGAACTAAGAGTCTGACTGTTAGGCCTGGAAGCTTACTAGCCAGGAACAATAATCACATCATATAGTTCAGAGGTGTGATGACCCCACCATTGTTGGGCACTGCAGGAAGGGAGCCCTGGCTTTTCCCATGGCCAGTGCTTGGGGAAAACCATAGCTTCTCTAGTCACCACTCGGGGCTCCTCCACCCTGGTTAGTAAAATGGATGCTCTGCAGCTCGGCCTAACTCACACTGTTCTCTAAAATGCAAGTGTGTGCTGAGGAGTAATCCGTAATGGCAACCCATTCCAGTATTCTTGCCTAGAAAATTCCATGAAGAGAGGAGGCTGGCAGGCTACAGTCTAAGGAGTCACAAAGAGTTGGACACAACTAACCACATGCATGTATGCACACATGCCTACAAATAATCTCAAGTCACAGCTCTTTATAAATCAGGTAAGTTTTCTTCTTTATTTGCAATTACTGTCTCTGTTACATTTACTCTGACCTGTTCTTTAGGGAAATCTGACATCTTTTCATTCTTTCCTTCTGAATCTTGGGAACATTCCTCTAGGCTGTCCTCTGCTTTACTGTTTTCTAATTGTATGTCAGCCTTTGTAATTCTAAATCCTGCTCTCCTGTTTTGAGTTTCCAGGCAATTCTATGTTTTTTTCCTCTTGAGTCTCTTTCTGCAATGCCTATGCCGCCCCCCACTTACCCCAATGCAACATCTTTGTATCGCACTGGCAAGGTGGAGTAAGTCTTCTTTTGAACCTTATGATAAAGTCTGAGATAGGCGATGCCTGTTTTTTTTAATAGTCTTCTCTTATGCTACCCTGTTTTTTCCTTCATTGACTTTTCCACCAGTCATCTCTAGTCATTTATGTACAGTATACTCTGCCCAGAGGTGGGGCTGAAGGAGGCAAAAGATGTCCTCCAATATTAAAAATGAGATAATGGAGGCCAAAGAACATCTTTCAGTTTGTAAAAGAAACAAGGGTAATTTTTAAGCAGCTGTTGTCCATGTTTATTGTAATTTCAGACTTCTCTCTCCTCCCTTCCTCACCAAAGACAGTTTCTGGGGTTTTGAAGGTACATTACTAAATGGGCTTTTATTGTACATTCATATTGCTATTAGAAAAAGCATCTCTGATTTTTTTATATAGAAGTACAGCTGATTTACAATATTGTTTTCCTTTCAGTTGTATAGCAAAATGATTCATATATATATATATATATATATATATATATTTCCCCCTAATTCTTTTCCATTACAGAGTATGACAAAAAGTCTCTATTATTTCTAATTTTAAGAGGTATTCTATGAAACAGTTTTCAGCTTAAAATATAAGAATTACTTTTCAACTATTTATTTATTTATATTTATTTGGTTGCAATGGGCCTTAATTGTGGCCTGTGGGGTCTTTAGTTGCACATATCGGATCCAGCTCCCTGACCAGGGATTGAACCTGGGTCTCCTTCACTGGAGCACAGAGTTCTAGCCACTAGACCACCCAGGAAGTTCCCCATGAGAAATATTTTAAGCTAAAATTATTAAATTTAGAAAATTCAAATCAAAGACTTTTATTTTCATGCAGACTATCAAACCTACAAGCATCATTTGCCAGTGTGGCAATTTTTAAGAAAAAAATGAAAATACTTTTAGTATTCAAGTACTTTCTCTTAATCCATCATTCAACTTTCCTAGCAATTTATTCTTTCAGATAATGCAGAAAAGGAAAAAAAATAAGACCACTTACTTGATCCACTCATGAATGAATCCCTAATTTTCATCAGAGCCATTCAAAAAATTTAAAAAATTAAAACTTTCAACAAACTATTACGTACAAACTATGCTATAAGGATATACTATACAACACAGGGAATAATCAATATTTTACAGTAACTATAAGTGGAGTATAACTTTCAAAAATTGTGAATCACTATACTGGACACCTGTAATTTATATAATATTATACATTAACTATACTTTAATTTAAAAAATTAAATAAAATGTAAAAAAAGCCTACAACCTGCTTTATGTGCTGGTAATAGGATTCAAGAACTAGGAGGGTCTCAAATGTAATCAGACTCATATTATTAGGCTTGTCTAAGCTAATAATTACAAACTTGCAAATAATTAACTTTGCATTTTTACTTTTGGACTAGATTCCAGAGAACAGTAAGTAGCCATCTATTTTACAGTGACAGAGGAAAGAGAATGTCAGTCTTCTGAATAAATACTGAAAATATACAACAAGGAGGCAGCCAGTTAATCATAAATCCACATATGTTAATAATCTGTACATTGGGGGTCCAAAACTTTTGGTAACAGAATATTAAAAAATTAATTTCTATTATCCCAATAAAATGGATGGACTTAACAGAAGCAAATGGATGTTTAGTTTATAATTATTACATATTTTTCTATCTTTAGAGAAACAATTCCCTCACCTTAAAACATAAAACTACTTTCATAGTTCCAAATCACTTCCAGTTCTTTCACAAATTTGTATGTATCAACACATTTATAGTATTTGTATGCTATTCTTCGGAGAAGGCAACGGCACTCCACTCCAGTACTCTTGCCTGGAAAATCCCATAGACGGAGGAGCCTGGTGGGCTACAGTCCGTGGGGTTGCTAAGAGTCGGACATGACTGAGCGACTTCACTTTCACTTTTCACTTTCATGCATTGGAGGAGGAAATGGCAACCCAGTCCAGTTTTCTTGCCTGGAGAGTCCCAGGGACGGCGGAGCCTGGTGGGCTGCCGTCTATGGGGTCGCACAGAGTCGGACACGACTGAAGCGACTTAGCAGCAGCAGCAGCATGCTATTCTTTCAGAGTAAGACTTCGCAGATACTTTTCCAGGGCAAATGAATTTTCCTAGCATTTATGTATATTGCAATGACTATTCATATGCATTAACATATGCTTATTCTAAAATCATGCCAGCCTTTAAAGAAATCCAATAATAGGTCTTAAATAATCTCATAAATTCCTTCAACTAACAAAATGAAGATACTTCCTGTGACTTTCCTAAATACAAGCAATAATGGGAAAATTTTGAGTTTTTTTACCATAGTTGTGTGTGCTTTGTGCTCAGTCATATCTGACTCTTTGTGAACCCCCGGACTGTAGTCCACAAGGTGTCTCTGTCCATGGAATTTTCCAGGCAATAAAATGAGTGGGTTGCCATTTCCTGCTTCAGGGGATCTTCCCGACCCAGGGACTGAACCCACATCTCCTGCATTCGCAGGTGGATTCTTTACCACTGCATCACCTGAGAAGCCCCATTTACTGTACTTAGGCTCAACCAGTATTTTTCAACATGAGGTAGGTCTCATTCAGTCATCTTTCTCCAAGTACAATACTTTCTCTTCTTGACTGACCCTGATTCCCTCCTCCTTTTTCATATGGCCAGAATTTTACCTCCTCTGATCTCAATATCCATTCTCTAGAGTAGAAGGCAGAATACTGTTCTAAGATAAAACCGATCACCTTCACCTCTTTCATGAAGCTTTACTAATTAGGTGAGCAAACGGTGTGTAAGTAATTACGTCCACAAGACTGTAGAGGACACAACAGTTTAGAGCACTAAGTGGACAGTGACTCAAGCCAATGAAGACTGACTTGCCAACGATTTCTGCCCCTGCATCTGCACCCCATCAATTTTTAACCTTGTCAATAAAAAGAACAATGAAGCATCAGATACCTCTTTCTTGGACAGAAGAGATAAGATGGTATCAACAGAGATGTGACTAAGGCAACTTCCACTAAGCACAGCTGGCCAAACTTCCAAAGGGAAGTGAAATACTATTTTTTAAAAGCGTGCCATTAGAAGAATGTTGTTTATTCTGTCACAAATACACTCACCCGATTTCTTGACCCCAATGAGAATATCCATTCAGGAGACTTATTGCTTATTTTTAATTCTGAAGGTAAGGAGACTGTGGTTATACAGTGGTATACTACATAACTTACACTAAACCTAGAGTTATGCCTAGAGACTGTGATCATGCAACACTTTTTCAAGAGGATAACATTTCCTATAGCAAATATTTGATTATTCCAAAATAACCAAGTACTTACGAGCTGCTTTAATCTGTCTCTGTGTAGCTTTGTATCTTACATGGCCAAGTCCAAGTACTGCATAATGATCTTGGTTCTGATCAAGACACAAAAGGGAGTCAAATGTGAAATGAAGCCATATACCCCACCCCTTGTGTTGCTATCCTAATACAGTGTTTCCTAGGGTGAGACTCTCGTAATAGAAGTCTACCAAGAGATTCCACAAGTCCTGAGGTCATAGAAGTTTAAGAAACGTGGACCACTGTATATATAGCCTTCTTGATAATTTGTATACACAGAAAGCAAACAAAAGCTCTGAGAAGTCCTGCAGTCAAAAAAAAAAAAAAAAAAAAAACCAAAAAACCCAAAACAAAAACAAGCAGACAGAAACCTATAAAGTCTAGTATTTTTTGAAATTACTTGACCAAATAACTCTTTTTTCTGTTAATACAAATTAATATCCTATGGCTATCCTTAAATCAAGGTATAGCCAGTAAGATTTCAGAACTGAGGGGAGCATTACAGAAGCCCCAGTAGGTTGGGCCAGTGGCAATGACAGGATAGGAACCATGTGGAGCAAACAAGGTTGGATGAACATTTTGAGAAACTGGCGTTTCTTCGGATAGGAAGCACCTGCTTTCATTTTTCTTGCAAATTTAGAGGTTGAGGCAGCACTTGAGCGAAGGCTCCTGACAGAACTCAAAGGGTGTATCTAATATCAGAGAATGAGTGGGAAGAAAGGGGAGTTGAAGGTATAAAACATGGGGAAAAAAAATCAAATAGGATCAACTGGTTTTCCTTTAAATTCAGGACTGCAAACTCCCAATAGATGGGTTCCTTTATTAAGCCTGGCTCTCACACTTCATTCCACTCTCTAAAACTATTATTACATACCTTGGTCCTCTAGTCTTTCCTTAAGCTTCATAGACCCTGCTCCACCCTCTCATCAATGGCCTTGTTTCCTGTTTAATGAAAACTATGTAAATTACCATACTCAAATTCCTGCATCTTTTTGCCATTGTCCTGCATCCATGTATCTTTTCCCTTTCCCTCACCACTGAGAAACCCTGTCCTACTAAGACAAATTACTCCATTCCTCTTCTTGGTTCTAAACACCATCTTCTCTATGTCTCTCAAATGCTAGCATCTTTCAGTTGTCTTCTCAATTTCCACTGAATTATTTTCATCAGTATTAGAAGATGCTCTGTTATCGCTCCTCATTCAGACCTTGCTTCCATTCTTTGCTTCCCATCAAAATTACTTCTTGAAAAAGCTGTCCTCCTTTAGCTTTACATCCTCTAGCACTTACTTTTCAAATCACTCCCATCTAGTTCTACTCTGTCCATTCTCAGCCCTGGGGTTATGAAGCTGCTCTCTTCAGAATCAACTTCCAACTGACAAATACAAGATCATCCAACTGCCTTTACTTGACTTCAACTTTCACTAGCAGCACAGGTGACTCTTTTCTTGAAACATCGTCTTGCTTTAGTTTCTATGAATTCACTGTTTTTCTCCCATCTTTCAGTAGCCTTTCCAGTTATTCTGACTGGCCTCTCGATGCCCTGCAAAGCTCGGTCCTGGGATTTCTTTCTGTCTCTCTCTATACTTCGATCTAAGGTGATCTGATCCGATGCCAGGGTTGGAAGATGGTAAGTGCCCTGTAAATGCTCATGACTCCCTAGTTTACTCTAGCGCAGACTTCTGAGTTCCAGATGCAGAGCAACCCAACACCACGCCCCCCACAAACTTCCTTTTCCTGCAGTTTTGTGCTAGTGACCAACACCACGGTATAACAGGTGACTCAAGCTGCGGTGATCAGGAGTCTTCCAAATACGTCCCCTTCTCTTGGGCAGCACAACCAAGATCTCCAAGACTTGTCAAGTCTACCTCCCCCCAAAATAAATCTTTCTCCTCTGTCTCAAAACTTGGCTATAAGCATTCACTTGTACACTAGCCCTATTAACAGCAAACTATTCCCTTCCCCTCTCGTCCCGCTCTCCCTTTTCAAGCAAATTTCTGTACTACCAGAAATTACTTTTCTGAAATTAGCTTAGAAACTTCTGATGATGTCTTACCGTCCTGAAAACAAAATATAAATTCCTTCCTTGGTATGGCATAAAAAGGACACTCCAGAGTTCACTCAGATTCTGTTTTCAGTCTGATTTCTCGCCCCCCTTCCATGTGCTACTCTACCCGTCAACAAGCCCTGAAGAGGCAGCACAGATTCTTTTACTCCTTTGTGTCTTTGCGTATCTATTCCTTCTGCCCAGAACACCTTTTCTCCCTCTTGCTTCAAAGATTGTCACTTAATCGTTTAAGACCACTCAGACATTACCTTTTCCGTGAAACCTTTCTGGATTTCTCCAGTAGAGATAGTATCCTATGGCTAGTGCTGTCTCACTCAGGATTTGACCATAAACAAGTGCTAAATTATGATTATTTTGTTGAATCATTTTAAAACATGGTTTAATAATGGAAAACTACACCTGACTGAACAAGATTCAGATATTAAATACCTTCCAGTCTTTGGGATCAAGTGTTTTCAGCATGGGAAACTCTTCTAACTGTAATTCTTCATCTTCCGATTCCTCTGATAACTCTTTCTTATCCTCCAGTTCCTGAAAAGAGGCAGAAGCATTTCTGTTTCTCCTCTTAACAAAAGCTTCAAACCATCTTCCCACAGGTTCAACTTGACAGAGTGTTGAGGCTGTGATTGAAAGTGTTAAGAGAGGCTTCAGTGTATTGCACAGAATAAATCTGTTCCAAGGCAGTAAATACTATCAAACCAGTGACAACATAAGTATATAATTTTAAAACCATCAACTGAGAAAACAACTGCAGTAATCCAGTTAACATGAGAATAAGCAATAAATAATCATTTCCTAGTATTTACAGAGTTAATCAACATCTTCCAATTATCTGATAAAACAAGTCATTCAGCAATGTCAATAAATCGATCCTTTTCTGAGGAAATGAGAAGAAGATGATGGACAGGGAGGGATGTTTCTAACTGCCTTCTTTTTAGACTAATAATTGTAATAAAGCAACAAATAATTATAAACTCATGAAGAGCTAGCCTCATCAAAAATATCTTCTAAAAACAACTCAAAATATTTTAATTATTAAATCCTGAATTTAGATAGCTTTCAAACATTTTAAGAATTCATTAGCAATGATTTTTTCTGAAAGACAATTTTCAAGCAGCTAACAGGAATTTACTAATGAAACTGTGCTTTAATGGAACAGCTCTGAAATCAAAAGCTCTGAATTTCAGCGTGGGTCTATTAGTAGCTATGTGAAATGAGTCAGAGATGCCTTCAACTGTAAAATGGGAATACTTATCTGCTTCCTTGTAAAACTGGATGACAAACTATGAAAGCACTTTGAAAATCAAAGAAAGAAAGAAAAGTTAAGCTGCTCAGTCGTGTCTGACTCTTTGCCACCCCATGGACTGGGGCCTACCAGACTCCTCCGTCCACGGAATTTTCCAGGCAAGAGTACTGGAGTGGGTTGCCATTTCCTTCTCCAGGGGATTTTTCCGACCCAGGGATCGAACCCAGGTCTCCCGCATTGCAGGCAGACCCTTTACCATCTGAGCCACCAAGGAAGCCCCAACTGTTAAATAAAAGTCAGTATCATTATTCCTGTGAAGTGCGGTTAAGTCACTATACCTTTGTACATTAACAATTCAAGACAGGTAATTTGGTTCAGGAAAAAGTGAGCATCTTGATTTCAATTTTATATTTCAAATGAAAGCAAAAAGCTGTAGTGTCTAATAATAACTCAGATTTAAGTCCGTCTTTGTACCGAATGGCCACAATTTTGTAAAACTAGTTCCGCTTTTCATGTTTTACTTGGGTAGGAAAATTGAGGTTTCTTCTACCATTCACAGGAGAAGATTCCAAACCACTAGGTTCAAGAAGTACGACCTGTGTAGTGCAGGTGTGACTTTCAAGCCTTTCTATTTGCGAGATTACAGAGAAACCTCTGTAAGCAGGAACACAACATGTGCCGTGAAATACGTCTGAAATCACATACAACAAGCGTCTGTATACGTGGTTCTGATAACCAATGAAATCCTTGAAACTAGAGACTCTTTAAATTTACAATACCATGACTGTCCTGGGCTATAAATCTAAGAAGCTACGGCAGCAGGGGAACTTTCTCTCCCTTAAAAAAAAAACAAACCAAAAACTGAAGACAGTTGATTTACATAGGACGTTTCACTTAATGACTGCCTTTAAAAGTCTGTCTATGCGGGTCTTACCCCACCACACAGTGGTCTTTTCTTATCGAATATAAAGAGCACTGTTTGGGTTGGGACATCTAAAATAAAGCCGAAGCAAATGGACAGAGGAAGAGAGGTGTTTAA
The DNA here is from genome assembly GCA_024291935.2 of Okapia johnstoni. Taxonomy (NCBI): domain Eukaryota; kingdom Metazoa; phylum Chordata; class Mammalia; order Artiodactyla; family Giraffidae; genus Okapia; species Okapia johnstoni. Next base: position 68,910,648 of record CM044312.1, on the reverse strand, counting down.
GTGACCGCCGGCAGCAAAGCTTTGTAGGGGCTCAGGCACGTGGGGAGCTCGCTGCGGGCAGTTTCTTGCCTTAGGCAAGGAGATGCTTGTAACAACCTTTTTAGGGTACTGGAGGGTTCGCTTCCGAACTGCTCCGCCTGACCCATGAGTCAGCAGCAGCGATAAGAGGAAGAAATTGCGGGGGCAGAAGGAAGACGCCCCCCTCCCTCCTTCCTTCCAGTCTGGGGAAGGACTTCTGTGTAATAGGGAGCAAAAAGACACTCGTGACGTCGCAGCCCCGCACTCGATAAGCTAGTTGCCACAGGCAAGGGTAGAGAGGTTACGGGGTCGCCAAGGTGAAGGACCGAGGGAGGGGCGGCTGAGGCTAGACGGACTGAGTGGGCACGTACCAGAGGTCAGAGCGTGGGTGATGGCGGTGCCCTGGCCGTCTGCAGCGCTTGGCAGGAGCAGCATGATGACGCTGGACCCAGCCCCGCGGGCGCAGCGGCTCGCGTCCCAGGAGGAGGGCGCTTAGAGTCCCTCCAACTCTACCTCCCAGTCCGAGCCTCGCGCCTTGGCTCTACGAGGTCCAGGAACCGGCGCATGGAGACGGCCAATAACTACTTCCGGGATGAATCCTTCGTGGTACGTAGGCCAATCCCACCCCCACGCCCCTCAGCCAACGTGTGCGGCTGCCTAGGTCCTCTACTGACTAATATCCGGCTGGGGACCAGGATTCACGAATGAAAGGTTCCTAGAATTATCAGTTCCCTGCTTAAAAAAAAAAAAAATAAGGATTAATTTCCACTTCCAGTGCAACACAAAGAACATAATTTTCTAAAGCAGCTCTTACTATATTCTCTTCCTTTTTAAGTTACTACTACTTTATTAGTCTGAATATAACCGTTCATTTTTATAGTAGCTCGGTGAAAGTGAAAGTGAAGTCGCTCAGTTGTGTCCGACTCTTTGTGACCCCATGGACTGTAGCCCACCAGGTTCCTCCATCCATGGAATTTTCTAGGCAAGCGTACGGGAGTGGGTTGCCATTTCCTTCTCCAGGGGATCTTTCCGACCCAGGGATCGAACGCGGGTCTCCCGCATTGCACATAGAGGCTTTACCATCTTGTATAAAAAGTGAAAAGATGTGTACGAATTAGTATTGAGAATTAACTGTTACAGCCTACACGTTTATAGAGAATTCTGTACATACAACTCTAATGCAATTATGTTTACCTAAATAATAATAGAAAGTGAAAGTGAAAGTCGCTCGACCATGTCTGACTCTTCACGACCCCATGGACTATACAGTCCATGGAATTCCCCAGGCCAGAATACTGGAGTGGGTAGCCTTTTCCTTCTCCAGAAATAATAATAGAAGCTAATGTTTGTTGTTGCTACCTGTGGTATCTCGTTTAACACTCCTATCATTTGCAGAAGAAACCCCTCTTCAGTGTTAGATCCTAATCCAAGGCCAACAATCATTTTACACTGCTCTAGCAGCATTAAGTTTTCTTTCAGGATATTCCCAATTACAGGACTTTGGGATTAAATTGTTCATTAAAGACATTTATACTTCAGCTGTATGATTCCTTCTAGGAATGAAGTAAAAAGCAAGAATAAGCAAAAGGAAAACAGTGGGTGAAAATTCACAGACCCTCCTACCTCCCACTCCCACTAACCCTGCCAGAGTATCTGGATTAGGTTGTGCAAAAGAAAAGACTTGATGTACCCACTCTTCTGCAAAGAGAACCAGAAATAAGCAAATTAGTATATAAGAATTAACTTTCATTGTTAAAATACATTGACTTTATCTGTGTATGTTGCATGACAAAACTGGTATTTCAAAAACTAAGCTAATCAATCTCCCACTAAAACTCTACTTGACCCCTTTCTTTATTAATTTTCAGTTCAGTTCAGTTGCTCAGTCATGTCCGACACTTTGCAACACCATGGACTGCAGCACACCAGGCCTCTCTGTCCATCACCAACTCCCGGAGTTTACTCAAACTCATGTCCATTGAGTCGGTGATGCCATCCAACCATCTCATTCTCTATCGTCCACTTTTCCTCCCTCCTTCCATCTTTCCCAGCATCAGGGTCTTTTCAAATGAGTCAGTTCTTCACATCAGGTGGCCAAAGTATTGGAGGTTCAGCTTCAGCATCAGTCCTTCCAATGAATATTCAGGACTGATTTCCTTTAGGATAGACTGGTTGGATCTCCTTCCAGTCCAAGGGACTCTCAAGAGTCTTCTCCAATATCACAGTTCAAAAGCATCAATTCTTTGGCGCTCAGCTTTCTTTATAGTCCAACTCTCACATCCATACATGACTACTGGAAAAACCATAACCTTGACTAGACGGACCTTTGTTGGCAAAGTAACGTCTCTGCTTTTTAATATGCTGTCCTAGGTTGGTCATAACTTTTCTTCCAAGGAGCAAGCGTCTTTTAATTTCATGGCTGAAGTCACCATATGCAGTGATTCTGGAGCCCCCCAAAATAAAGTTTCTCACTGTTTCCCCATCTATTTGCCATGAAGTGATGGGACCAGATGCCATGATCTTAGTTTTCAGAATGTTGAGCTTTAAGCCAACTTTTTCACTCTCCTCTTTCACTTTCATCAGGAGGCTCTTTATTAATGTAACCACTGTTAAAACAAGCTCCAAGGTTCAAGGTGACCTGACTCCATTTTCTTAATATTAATAATTTTTTCTCACACCTCTTCCATCCATTCTCATCATAACCTTTAAATTGTAGTGAAATCACAAAAAACTCTTATCTTAACCATTTTAAAGTGTGCAGTTCAGTAGTGTTAAGTACATTCACTCTGTTGTGCACCCAAACTCCAGTACCCTTTTCATCTTGTAAAACTGAAACTCACGGTGTTAAATAACAGCTCCCCATTTCCACCACCCCTATGCCCCCATCAACCACCATTTAACTTTCCATCTCTGAATCTGACCCCTATAGGTACCTCCTGTAAGTGGAATCATATACTATTTGTCTTCTTGTGACTATTCCCTTAGCATAATTTCCTCACAAGTGGTTATGTGTCACATTTTTTCTTTTTAAGGCTGAATAATATTCCATTGTATGTGCATCTTATTTATGCATTCATCTGTTGACTGGGTTGCTTCCACCTTTCAGGTATCATGAATAACGTTGCTACGAATATGGAAGTACAACTATCTCTCTGAGACCCTGCTTAGTGTATTCTTGTGTGTATATACCCAGAACTGGAATTGCTGGGTCATTTTACCATTCCATTTTTAACTTTCTGAGGTACTGCCATACTGTTTTCCATTGTAGTTACACCATTTTAGTATTTCCATAGCTATACACAAGGTTTCCATTTTCTCCACATCCTCACCAACACATTTTTTTCCTTTTTCTTGATAATAACTATTCTAACAGATATGAAGGGATGTTTCATGGGTTTGATTTGCATTTCCTCAGGGCCTAGTGATGCTGAACATCTTTTCCTGCACTTGTTGACCATTTGTAGAACTTCTTTGGAGAGATATCCATTCAAGTACATTGTCTATTCAAAGAATCAGATTTTGTCCTGAGTTTTAGTTTTTTCTATTCTCTTTTGAAGACACCACATAGCTTACAGGATCTTAGTTCTCCCACCAGGGATTGAACCTGGGCTCCCACAGTGAAAAAGCTCTGCGTCCCAACTTCTGGACCTCCAGTTCTAACCTTTGGACCAAGTTTTAGTCCTTTATATATTCTGTATGTTAACCCCTTATTAGATACATGACTTACAAGTATCTTCTCCCATTCTGTAGGTTGCCTTTTCACTGCTGCGTATAGAAGGGTCAGGCTTTTCTTTTTTTCTAAATTTTGCAATTGTCTCCTAATTGCTCTTTTCCCTTCCTCATCTGAATCTTTAAAATGCCTGATTACCTCGGTGCTGATCAGAGGAAAACTAAAGAAGATGAGAAGGACGACAAGCCCATCCGAGGTCAGTTGACACAGGCTCCGGGCCGCGTCAGGACCGGTCTTGGCCCGGCGTGGCGGGAGGGGAGTGGATTCCAGGCTGTCGCTGTGTCGCTTTTGTGCAGCTGTTGATTTAGTTTGGTGCGGCAGCCGGGTTTACCGGCTTGTCTTCTCTGTCCCTTCTTTCTGTCCCACGTCCTGTGTTCATCTCTCGCTGATCGAAAGTTTTATTCACATGCAGCTCTCAGGTCTTGAAGAAATCACGCACTCCGCTCGGTCTTGCGGGCCTTGAAAAGTTCCCCGCCTGGTGGTGGTTGCTTACCTGGACCCTCTTTTCCTTTCCTCCGCCCCCTCAAGTTACAACTTGCTGCTGCTATCACTGCATAGCCAGGATCCTGAGACGTAACTGTAAAAAAAAATTCCTTTGACTAGGTAATGCAGTCACATGATTCAAAACCTGAAAGAGAAAAAGATAAATTGAAAAGCGTCATCCTTGACCGCAGCCATCTCTCCACAGAGGAAGCTGATGTTGCCATTTTGCCTCATCTTTCTATACATTTTCTGTGTACATACAAGCAAGTTTGTTTATGTATTCCTTTTATTTTTAAAAACAAAGCATAAATGTAACTTTCTGTACATCTTGCTTTTTAAAAAAAGTCTTAGTATGTTTTAGGAATTAGTTTATATCATTATATAGAGACAGTGTGAACTGTATAGAATCCAAATTATTGGACGTTCAGTCACGTTTGAATTAATCATCACTGATGGACATTTCCTTTTCTTCTAACCTGTTGGCCATTATAGAGCAATGAATAACCTTGTTCATGTAACTCTTACCACATGCACAAACACAGCTGTAGGGTAAATTTTAGAAATGCAGTTGAATTTTTTTCTTTTTTGACATTTTTATAGACAGTGCTGGACTACTCTCCTTAGAGACCATCCACTTGACCCTTTACCCGCAACACTTTCGTTCATGATTTCTTTCCTTTTGTACTCTCATGTTTATGCTGTTTTGTTTCTTATAGGTTATTTTAAAATGTTCTTATGGTGTTTTTTTGCTGTTTTTTTCCTCTTAACTCTTTCCTTTCTGAACAAATTCAACCTCTCCTAGCACCCTTTCTTAATAGTCACCCACCCCTCAAAGAAGCATTTCCTCTCCACTTTGATCTCACTCTTTTTCCTTGAAAGAATTGCTCAGTCACCCAGTGGAAAACATAGCTATTGATTTAACATTTCATCTGTGTATTTCTCTGGGTAAGTTATAATTCTATAAACATATTAACAGGTTTATTCCTCGGATACAGTTATAACTAATGTGTAGAATTTTTTGTGTTTCTAAATCCATGTCTTACTTGATCTTAAAGAAACACTGAGGCTAATGTTCTTTCAGGTGAGAAAACTGATGCTCAGAGAAATTAAGTGGTTTTTCCAAGGTAACTTAGGAAATGCATGACCCTGCTGAGACTAGTGCTCAAGTCGTTTTGATTCTTAAAGTCTTTGGGCTTTTGGTTCTTGTTATGTCGTATCACTCTAAGCTATTTTATATAATGTTAAGAATCTGCCTTCGCCCAGTTAGATAAAAGTTCCTTGAGTCCAGGAACTGATAGTTATATTTATATCACTACAACTTTGCACAGTTCTTCTCATTTGGCGTAGTTTGAATTGAACAGGAAAGAATTGTGAGCTCGTTTCTTTTGTTTGAATTTCATGTATTATCTCTCTTCTTTTAGCACTGGATGAAGGGGATATTGCCTTGCTGAAAACTTATGTAAGTCCTTTCAGTATCTACAAAATACAGATGTTTTGTGTTGAAGTAAGGACTCTTGTTGGTATTGTCTTTCCAGAATAGTTAGAAGAGACTTCCAGCAGTTTAATCTTCACTGAAAAATGTTATCTATCCACAGTTTCTATCTCGAATAAATCAGAAGCTTATACATTATTTTTATACTCTTTGTAATTAAAATGTGATACTATATGGAAAGATATTTGAAACAATTTACACAAACACTTACTGTATTGAAAATGTATGAAGATGAATTAGCTGAAATGGTAAGTTTTAATGCATAGAAATGGGCCTCAATTTTAGATAATTTCAGGCATCATGTTCATTTGTTATCTTGCATGATGGTGTGTTGCCTGCTTTCGGGTGTTTCTATTTGCTACAAATAAATGTGCTATTCCTCTTATAAATAGTTTGTTTGCACTTTAAAAGCAAAAATAGAAGAGAATTCTTCCATAGAATCAGGGCCAAAATTTCATATTAACCACAAAAATCCATTAGTGAATAGAATGTATATGCACTAATAACTAATACACTCTAAGTTTTTATTATTGTTTCCTTTTTTCTTTTACTTTTTAAAGTTTTTTATGTCTACTGTTAGTCATCCCTATTCTACTCTTAATTGGTAGCAAGGAGTATTATAAAATCCAGCCCACCAGATTTAAATTATGTATTATTTCTGCCCAAGTGTGTAAAGCAGTATATGTAACTTTATTTTCACAGAGAATAAACTAAAAAATGAAATGTAAAAAAAAAAAAAAATTCCCCTTATCTGTTAAGAAATTGCATCTCATTTAATAATCTCTTTCACTACTTCTACAAGCAAGTTTAATGCTTAGCAATTAAGAAACATCATCCTTTAAGCAAGTAATGTTTCTGTTGGTCAAGGCCAAGTTCAATAGACTCTAATAAACAAGTCAGAATTTCTTGAATAAAAATATAATCTTACATGGTATTTATTGCTTGAAGTAAGCAGACTGCGGCCTAGTAGTTGGAAACTTTTCTTCTTGAGAACTTGAGTGGTGAAGTTTTATAGTATTTGACCTGCACAAAAAAATGTCAAACATGGCATTACGTTTTTGGCCTATGTGTACTTTGGGGCAGTAGTTTTCACTTGGAGTGATCCCCCTAGGACATTCGGCAGTATCTGGACTCTCTTGATTCTCCTATCTTGAGGAGGAAGTGGTAATAGTGATGTGGTGGCTAGAGGCCAGGGATGCTCCCAGCCATTCTGGAACGCACAGGACCACGCCAGCAACCAGTTACTCAGTCTGAAATGTTAGTATTGCTGAGGTTGAGAAAGCTTGCAGTACATTTCAGTGAGTTTTGTAATCTTTCTTTATGTAGGTATTAAAGAGTCTGACACTGGCCTGGCCCCACCAGCACTCTGGGATTTGGCTGCGGATAAGCAAACACTCCAGAGTGAACAGCCTTTGCAGGTTGCGAGGTATGCATAGTGGTCTCTGGTAATTTATTTTTTATCTGTACTTTTGAGTAGAAGGCAATAATTAATAAAGAATTTTTATTCCATATTCCAAGTAAATCTTTCTCCAAAAGTATCTGGGGTTAAAATTTTATCCTTTTAATAATAATTCAAGAAATAGGCAAAGACATAATCATATAAAAGATTCAAATGATATAGGAAAATACAGAGCAAAATACAGAAACCTCCCTTTCCCTCCTCACTGTTCATAAGTGATGATGTTCAGACATCAGTGCTCCTTTGAACACTCTTATTAAATATTTTTCTGTGTATGCATACATACCTATATAGCTTACTAGAAGTGGAATGGGGACAGAGGTATTTACCGTTTTGAAATGTGTGGAGAAAAAAATGGTTCAGCCAGTTTAAACTCTTAACCAAAAGGTTTTGAGGGAAATGTGTATTTACCTGATCAGTGTTAAGATATGTGATTGTTGATTTGTACACTTTTGTCATTTGGGCAAAAAACCCAGCTCACTTTAATTTGTATTGTGCTAATGACTAGTATGATACCTACTTCTTATTACTTACTAAACATTTTTTTTATCTGTGGTGCTGGGCTCTCGTGTCCTTCAAGGTACAGATTTTCTTGAAACTATTTGTAAATGATTTCTTTCCATTTTCTTGGTCCTCTGTTCTGTACTTTTGTTACTGATGCTGGATTGTTTGGATATGCTAATCTTTCTTTCCTGCTTTTGTGTGTCTTTTTGCTCTACTTTTTCGTGGTCTTTTCTTAACTTTGAGTCTAAGTATTGATTTTGTTCCTCCTCTCACTTCACTTAAGTTTTTAATTTCTGAGAGCTTTTCTTTCTTTCAGTGTATATGTTTTGTTGCTTTTTGAATGTCCTGTTCTCATATCATGGTCATAAGATGTTGTTGTCGTCTCTAAGGAAGCTACGGCTGAACTGGAAGTTTCTGTTTCCTCTAAGATGGTTTTTCCCTCCTTGCTTGCTTGGTGTCTTTTTTTTTTTTTTTTTTTTAATTGGAGGCTAATTACTTTACAATATTGTGGTGGGTTTTGCCATACACTGACATGAACCAGCCACAGGTATACATGTGTCCCCCTGTCCCAACCCCCCTCCCACCTCCCTCCCCATCCCATCCCTCTGAGTTGTCCCAGTGCATCGGCTTTGCCCTGTTTCATGCATCACACTTGGACTGGTCATCTGTTTCACATATGGTAATATACATGTTTTAATGCTGTTCTCTCAAATCATCCCAACCTCGCCTTCTCCTAAAGAGTCCAAAAGTCTGTTCTTTACATCTGTGTCTCTTGCTGTCTTGCATATAGGGTTGTCGTTACCATCTTTCTAAATTCCATATATATGTGTATTAATATATACATATTATATGATACAGAATTGTATTATACAGAATTAATATACTGTATTGGATATTTCTTTCTGACTTACTTCACTCTGTATAATAGGCTTCAGTTTCATCCACCTCATTAGAACTGACTCAAATGCATTTTTTTTATAGCTGAGTAATATTCCATTGTGTATATGTACCACAACTTTCTTATCCATTCATCTGCTGATAGACATGTAGGTTGCTTCCATGTCCTAGCTATTGTAAACAGTCCTGCAGTGAACACGGGTACATGCATCTCTTTCAATCCTGGTTTTCTCGCTGTTTGCGCCCAGCAGTGGGATTGCTGGGTTGTATGGCAGTTCTGTTTCCAGTTTTTTAAGGAATCTCCACACTGTTCTTCCATAGTGGCTGTACTTGTTTGCATGGTGTGTGTCTTTTATGCTAGACATCTGATAATCTTTGGGCTTCTGTTTTAGTAGGAGGCAAAAAAGCTGATAGATGCTTTAGATTCAGTAGTGAGGCATAGCTGTCGTAAACACCACTGTAGCTCATATGATTGAATGTTTAGTTGGGGAGCCTTCAATGTCAGTATCTTTAGATCTTTTCATTTGGACGGTCATTTTTCCTAGAGAAGTTGTCTTCTGTCTCCTGTAGTTTCCAATCTCCAGTATTTTGGAAGAACAGTGGAGGTAGGGGTCTAGGGAATGTCAGCAACAGGTTCACTTACGTTTAATCACCCTTCCCCTCTCACCTCCACACCTGCCTCATTTTCAGTCAAGTTACCACCACCACTACCACCATCCTACCCCTTGCCCCAGCATTTCTTGATACCTTCTGTTTTACTCTCTGCTGAATATTTTCACCACCTCCAAACGAAACCTCAAACACATTAACTGTCCCTATTCCCCTTTCTCTTTGGACATGGCAGCTACTAATCTACTCTATTCGTATGGATTTGCCTATCCTGGACATTTCATATAAACGTAATCATGTAATGTATCACCCTTTGTTTCTGACTTTAGCTTAACATAATGGTTTAAGCTTCATTCATGTTGTAGCTTGTATCAGAACATCATTCTTTATAGCCAAATAGTATTCCAGTCTAATTTCTCTCTTCATTGGTATTCTCTGTTTGGTAAGACGTTGTTCTCACACTTCCCACTAATTCTTTAGACATGGTTTCCTTTGGTTTTCAGAAAAAAACATTTATGACATGGATTAAAGATTGTGTTTAGTAAGACCAGTGTCTTCCCTTGGACTGCCTTTCCCCTGTGTATGGGCCGTATCTTACTTCTCTTTGTGTCTCATAACTGTTTGATGGAACCTGGACGTCAGTTTTGGAACTCAGATTTCTCCTTTCCCCAGGGTTCGTTCCTGTTGTTGTTTTGGGTTTTTGGCTAGTCTCTTGTTATCCCCAACTGGTAAATGCTGCTTCAAACAGTTATGTTAAATAACTGCCACTGATTGTTTCCAATAAATGTCCTGTGGGGAGGGCATCTTGTAGACAGTGAACTCTGAGTCAGGTCAAATAAAAACAAATCCTGAGAATGGGGCTTTTTAAGCTAGCTGTCACACAGGTCAGGAGTTCTCTGAGGCTCGGCTTTTGGAGGAGCTCCATTTCTTCATCTTTGCCTTCCCCCAGGGAGGCTGCTTGTTTCCACCTTAACCATGGCTGGGAGGCTGTTGGCTTTCAAGTCTTCCACAGAGGTGGGGAGAGGGCTATAGGATTAAAGTGAGTTTAACTGTAAAACACTCACTGTTCTTACTGGGATTTAGCCTTTTTTTTTTCCCCAAAACTGTAGTTAATTTCCAGAATTCTGAGAATGTTGATTTGGACTGTTTTTGCCAGTGTTCTCTTTGCTTTTAAGGATGAGCAGGTTTTCAAAACTCCTTACTTCAATGTTCTGCAAGTTGAGGTCCCTGTATATATACTTTCTCAGCTGAGGATTAAAAAAAATCTGTATCTGTGTTGGCGGGTCTGTCAGATAAAGTAGTGATGGATACTTTATATAAAATTATACTTCCTTGGTAGACTTTGGCTAATAACAGAACACGGAGTCCTGTCCATAATTTATGCTGCTAGGACAAAGCATTCTTTACCTTACTCTTAGCTCTGCCTAATGCACATTCCAGAGACTATTTTGTATTTTCCTATATTTGTTGCAATAGCTTATAAGCTTTTTCTAATATGAGTTCTATTTGTTTTTGTGTTTCTTCTGTAAGCAGATAGTGTAGCAAATAGGCAGTAGATTACTTTCTCTTGTGATGTATGTGGGATAGCAAATTCACCTTCACCATAACCCATAGGAAGAAATATATTTAAGTTAAAAATAGCAGCAACAGTAAAAATGGGTTTGAAATATAAACTCAGGGAAAAATGAAAACACATTTATTACATGATATAAGACAAGATGACTATCTTTTAATAAGAAAAATAAAAAGGAGAATACCTGAAGATACAGAGGAGTATCATTAATAAAGGGATATAGTTATGAAAATCAAGAAAGGGAACTTCCTAATGATGAACTATTTGGGTTTACTTTTCCAAGGGACTATATCTTCTGAAATTTTACTGGCTTGACTAAAGCTGAGCAGACCCTTGGGATTGAGCATATTCTGTAGAGAAGGATCCTTAACAGTGGCCCAGTTTATGCAGTTTGCACCTGCTCAGTAGTGTACTGCTTGCCCAGGAGAGAATCTAGTTACTTCAATTCATTATTAGTGGTTCAGGTTCCTTACTCTAATCAAGCCTTTTGCCATGTTAGATGCACAAAGATAATCAATGCTGACTCAGAGGACCCGAAGTACATTATCAATGTGAAGCAGTTTGCCAAGTTTGTGGTGGACCTCAGTGATCAGGTAGCACCTACCGACATTGAAGAAGGGATGAGAGTTGGGTAAGATTTCTATCTACAGTAAATACTCATCTTTCATTAAAGATGCCATGTCACATTCACGTCCTTGGCTTTCTTTTGAGTGGATGAACTGGGTGTCATGGAATACAAGGGGGTAATCTAGTAGAGGACTATGGTTGAATATCCGTTCTTCTGCATCTGCTTCCTGGCTTCCCATCCCTACTTAGCCTTTCATGGCCTCAAGTGTCAGGATTAAAGTAAGTACAGAATTTTAAAGTTGAGTTTGCTGGTCTATTGAAGGTAACATGGTATAGGTGGAGGAAGCACTTGCCCTAGGATGGTTATAAGGACTAAGTGAGTTAATGTAATTAATGTATATAGAACACATGATAATTCAGTATATTTTTTTGTATGTGTTAGTGAGGATCTTTTTTTACCTCTTTAGTGTGGACAGAAATAAGTATCAGATTCACATTCCACTGCCTCCTAAGATTGACCCAACAGTTACCATGATGCAGGTAAGAAACCAAGGGAGGGAAAAGGAATGGCATGAATTTGAATACAATTGCATTCATCTCAAAAAGTGTTGAAAGTTTTAACTAATAAAAAATATTAATGTGTGCATATATACTGAAGAGTTGCCAACATTTTAAAAATAATTTTTCAGATGAGAAAGTCGTCTTCAGTCTTTTACTAGTTTGTCTCTCACTTAGTGTTATAACAGGTAGTACAGCTTGTGAGTCCAGGACACTGGCAGTGTATTCAATTTTTATTAAAGTTCTTACTTGGTGTAAGTCTTGATTTTTCTTTAGGGTATTGGGTCTGCTCTACCGGATAGAACAATTAGTATTCAAAATCGTGTGGCTCTATGTTGTACATTTTCATCCTTCTCATAGGTGGAGGAAAAACCTGATGTTACATACAGTGATGTGGGTGGCTGTAAGGAACAGATTGAGAAACTTCGAGAAGTAGTTGAGACCCCACTGCTTCATGTAAGTGGCTGAGACTGTTGCTTTTTAAATTTCTTTGTACAAAGATATGACAGCCTTTTGCCTACTGTGCACCAAAATTCTGCCTATATATTCATTTTAAATATTTTTACTTTCCTAAATAAAAAATTTTGATGGGGTAGAGGGTAAAGGTATGGAGAATTGGTAAGTTCCAGAAGAGAAGGCAAAAGGATTGAGCAGCCAACCCTATTCAAAAAAGAAAAATCGATTTAGAGTGACAAGGGAGGTTGAGATATAACCTTTATAAATATGTTAAATATGTTATAGGTAGGTTATTATAAAAGAAGCAGTGTGTTTTAATAGCAAGAAGAAATGGGCTTAAATTGAATCAAATTAAGCATAGGGGATAATGCAAAAAAAACAAGATATTATATATGAGATAATACTTGTGTTATTTAAACACTTTTTTTTTTTTTTTTAATTAGGGGAAAAAAGTGTTTTTGTTAACCCTGGATAGTAGGATATCTTTAAAAGCCATTCAGCCTTGGGTATTAATGAGTCTGGATCTTATGTTGTAGAATAAGTAAAATTCTTTAGATCAAATACATAAATTGTGGACTTAATAATTTTGGTTTAAATATACTGATGTAGAGATAGTCCTGTTTTTATTATAGGGAAGTGGTAAGTGTAAAAATTATGTCTCCATTACAGCCAGAGAGGTTTGTTAACCTTGGCATCGAGCCTCCCAAGGGTGTGCTGCTCTTTGGTCCACCGGGTACTGGCAAGACACTCTGTGCTCGGGCAGTTGCCAACAGGACTGATGCTTGCTTCATTCGAGTTATTGGATCTGAACTTGTACAGAAGTATGTCGGTGAGGTAAAGTAAATTGATCATAATCAAGGAATATGTAGCTCTATGAAAGATTTACAAAGCATAGATGAAATTAAAATGGCGATTCCACATCAAAAGCTTGAGACCTGAAATGTTTTGATTGATGGATTGTAATTAGTAGTTAGAAGTCTAGAAGCCACTAGTCTTCCCTTGTGGTCATTTGGAAATAAACATACTGCTTAACATTTTTAATCAGTATGCTCCCTACTCAACGGTACCATTTTCTACAGATTTGGTTTATAAGATAAATATCCCAGTAATGCCCAGAGAATGTATTAGCAAGTGTATTCACTTCAGGGGCCGTGTTTTATGTTCTTTTGATAAAGAGACCAGAGATTGTCTATGTATGTGTATGTGTGGGGTGTATGTACACTTACAAACAGACATGTTTTTTTTCATTAGGGAGTAAGTTTAGGGCTGAATATATTACATTGAAACATTAATGATTAGTATACTTAGAATGAGAATTAGAAAAGGATCTTCATATGTGGAGATATACTTTTATTCTTTGATCAAAACTTACAAATCAAATTCAGTGATCAGAAATGCCAAGTGATCAGATTCTTTTACTTCTTCAAGTTTTATTGATTGACATAGTACCTTTATTTAATTGTGTTAATTTGATCTCTTCAAGTCTTAAAGTTATTGACTATTTCATGAGTACAGAATCATGAAATTACTTAATAGTGCTTTAAACCTAGTGAGATTAATTTGATGGAATAGGTAACACACTTTAATCTTTGTGAAAAAATTTTAGGTAATGACAGTTGAGGATGCTTGTAAGAAATACTGAAAAGTTTGAAGCATAACTTATTAAGAAGATTTTAAACCAAGTCTGAATTAACAAATTATTTTTTTCACTAGGGGGCTCGAATGGTTCGAGAGCTCTTTGAAATGGCCAGAACAAAGAAAGCCTGCCTTATCTTTTTTGATGAAATTGATGCTATTGGAGGTATGAATGATATCTCAGAGAACTTTAGGACTGAGTTTCATGAGGATTCTATAGTGGTATGTGTGGAGGTCCCTGATATGTTAATCTTGTATGAAATTTTAATTCCAACTCTTTTATGAGCTTTGGCACATGAGAGCTACAGATCTAATAGTAGGACTACACCGTAAAGGGGAAGAGCATTAAATAGCACTGGTATTTCTCAAAGTCTTTATCTTTGAACTTTCCCAATTTCATTCACAGAACTTGTATTTTCACACTTTGGCAACTCCTAACTTGAGATACAGCTTCACTTAATTGGATCAGAAAGCAGTTGAGGCATAATTTAATTGGTAGTAGTTCATAAAATGTACATAAAATAATATTACTGGCTTCATAGATTTGATGAAATACAATATTAGCTGTGTGATCTAAACAAGTTGTCTTAACTAACTCTGAGCTCCAGTTTGCTTCTCTTATAAAAAGTAATTACAGCTTTGTTTCATGGGTTTTTGAAAAGCCTGAAGTACATAAGAAATTTGATAGACTTTGAAAACTCTACACTGTTCTATTGTTCCTTGGCTGTTGTTACAGTCTATACAAGTAATAGTCCCTGTTAGCTGCAGAAGTGTTATATCACTAGACAGTTGTGATTTAATGAACTCAGTGACAAAAAAAATATAGTGGACACTGTGACGCTGGTTGGGGACTGTGGTTGTTAGCCTTGCTTTTAGACTCGATGGGTGTTGTGGGCTTTGGACATTCTTTAATAAATGTTCAAGGGCTGTAATTTGACCAGTCTATAGATGTGGTGTGGTGACCCTGATGTCATTTTTGTAATAGCTTTGGAATAAGCCTTATGATGTGAGGATGCTCTGAATCCGTGGTTTCCAAAGTGGATTTTATATAAAACTGTATTAGGGTACTGGAAGAAAATACTGGAATATAGGCTCATATTTAATCTCATTTAACAATTTTTCATTTTGGTGTTTGATACTGTACATAATACATTAATACAACAGTATGTATTTGTACAATTTTAAAATGAAAATAAATATATATAGGAGGTCTTTTTTTTGTGCTATACTGATTGAAATGAAGGCAAGTATTGACACTAGAGTATTCTAATATATCCAAATTGGTGTGATAGTAAGCTGTTAGTTCTACTGTATTATGGATTTAGCCATGTTTTTGACAGTTTTGAGAATTTTAAAGAGCATGGCATTTTCTTACATATAATCAAATACCATTGTAGTGCTAAAGTTTGCATGTATTTTTGTTACCTAGTCCAGGTGTATATTGTGTCAAACAATGGAGGTGTTCTTGAGTGACTTAAAAAACAAAATTGCTTAAAGAAGATTTTAAAAAACACTTATTTAAAGGAACCTATGTTAAATAAACCTATGATGAACCCTTTATAATTAGTTTTGTGTAGAGCAGGCTGTTCTTACAGAATTTACTTATAACTGAGAGGTTCCTTTGGGCTCAAGGGCATGATATTCACCAGACAGAGTGCTTCTCTGAGTGAATGTGAAGATCATGTCTTTCCTCCTGTCTTCTCAGGGGCTCGTTTTGACGATGGTGCTGGGGGTGACAATGAAGTGCAGAGGACCATGTTGGAACTGATCAATCAGCTGGATGGGTTTGATCCGCGAGGCAACATTAAAGTGCTGATGGCTACAAACAGACCCGACACTCTGGACCCAGCACTCATGAGGCCGGGGAGACTGGACAGGAAGATTGAGTTTAGCTTACCTGATCTAGAGGTGGGAACATCATTTCACTGTAGAAAAGGGATTCTTGAAATTTTTTCCTTCCTGTGCTATTTTCCATTTTAACATTGTCAATTTCCCTATTTTCAGGGTCGGACTCACATTTTTAAGATTCATGCCCGTTCAATGAGTGTTGAAAGAGATATCAGATTTGAATTGTTAGCACGACTGTGTCCAAATAGCACTGGTAGGTGGAAAGGTCTTGCTTCTGTTTGTTGGTCTGTCTGTCTGGGCTGCTTTATTTAAGCCTGTTATTTTCTTTTTGTTTGAAAGGTGCTGAGATCAGAAGCGTCTGCACAGAAGCTGGTATGTTTGCCATCCGAGCACGGCGAAAAATTGCTACTGAGAAGGATTTCTTGGAAGCTGTAAATAAGGTCATTAAGTCCTATGCCAAGTTCAGTGCTACTCCCCGCTATATGACATACAACTGAGCCCTGGCAGTGTTTGTGAAAACATTTCTTTTCATTGGAATCTTAACCTTATACAGGTTTCTTAATAACCATTTCACACACAAAATAAATGGTTTTCAAAATTGTATGCTTTCTTCCCAGATGTCTTTTTTTTTTTCTCTGCGGTACAATAAAGGGTGATATCTACTGCCATTAGACAGAAAAGCTGTTTTTAGACTCACTAACCATTTAAAGGTTCCAAATTGTAAAGTGCTCACTTTGACCACGTATGTTCTAGACATATGCCAGCAGGGTGCTGTACCTATATTATCTCATTGTGTCTGCCACTGTATCTGCCCAGTGAGGTGGATTTAACAGATGCAGAATTTCCCTACCTTGTTTCCTTGTCACAGAGCTGAGATTCGAGTCCAAGTTTAACTGCTCCAGCGCTGATGCTTCTGTCCATAATACTCTTCTTCCCTCATCATAGTGGCCCATCGAGGCACACGATCACATGTGTTTCAATAGGTTTTTTTTCCTACAATGTTGAATAATAAAGCTTTGGCTAAACTTTGTTTAAAGTGTGAGAAGCATCTGATGTAATGTGTTTTGCTTTGCCATTTAAGTCGATTTCAAATTAATTAAGGATTGTTGATATTAATGACTAGCAAAGTAGTAAAGTAGAATAATATATAATACATGTTATTATATGTATTACAATAATCTCATTTAGAAAATCCAGAATTGGCTTTTTACAGAAAAGTACTTATTTTCATTTTATAAATCAATGGTTTAAAATTTTGGTAAAGCTCCCATAAGAATCTTGGTCTACACTGAAGTATTTCTAAAATAAAAGTTGTATTAGAATCCTAAACAAAGCTCTTTAAAATTATTTCATGTACCACCACCACTAAATTCCCTCCCTCTTTCACCACCATAACCCCCTTCTATGCCCCTCCCAAACACTGAGACCCAAACACAATAAAGAATATTTTTATTGTAGTTCAGTATTCACAAATGATGCAAAATAGAGATGGATACATTGTAATTCACAAAAAAAGTTAACAACATAGAAAATGCTCTAAGTGTTGCACTGAAATCTTTAAATAAGAAAATTTTGAAGCAGAAAAATTAAAGCCATTCATTCATAAAATCCAACCAACATTCTTTTTCTTATTATTGTGAACTTGATCAGAAAAGCTTTTTTTTCCCCTAAACCTGCTGTAGTCTTTCAAGAAGTATGAAGTAAAGTGAACCATTTCCAAGTGATGCTTGTAAGTGAATACTAAAGATTTATGTTTTTGTACTGTTTTGATCAATGTATGCATTTAGAACACACTCTTTAAAGTTTTAGCACTTGTTCATATCACCACATATATCAGGTGCACCAATTTGAAACAGCTCAAGTTGGATATGTGGTACTCAGGCCGAACCTGTTATAGGTTCTGAATAATCTTGACATCTCCATTACATGATGAAAATCTACTGGCCACACATCAAATCAGTACACAATGAATTATTTGAAAGATATGGATGTCTCTGCCCAGACACATGCAGCAGATAGCATCAACACTAACTAGAGTAGCATGTCTGTATTCCGTTTAAAAAGAAGAAAATACACATTCACTGGTAACTCCCTCCATGTAAAATATGTATTTGTGTGTACAGACACACGTTTACACATGTATCAGCATGCTAATAGAATACAAAGGATTTCTGACTTCAGAAAAATACTGTAGTAACCTTTTAAATAACATTTTAAAACATGATAAGATTTATAAAATTTAATTTCCACAAAGCTCAGGTTCATTGGTTAACATAAAGCTGAAATGCTATACACCAGTACAATGAAAAACCTGGTAAGGCAAAGTGGACTTTTGAGATGCTCCAACTATATTAAACCCGTCAGAGAGCAGGCAGGTTACCTGGTGGAGTCCTGGCTTTTGAACGTTTTGCTATGGGATTTGAAGGAATTAACAACCATTGTATCCATTTTGGTCAGCTATATGTTTAGATACTTTGTCAGTCCTCAAACCAACTTTTTTTTTTTTTTCAAACCAACTTTTATCAGCACTCAAACCGTATTATCAAGAACCTACACACTGAATGCTAAAAGCATTCCTAACAGGTACGCTAAAAAAGAACCAACAACATTTTTGCACTCACTAAAGCATACAGTCTAACATCAAGGAAGTTGTGTTTGATTTTAGGATTTAAACTGATTAAAAGGGTGGGCTTCTTCACCTTCATAACCTTCCTTCCTCATCCCCACTCAAGGGCACCTCCCAACACCAACACACACCTGCCCACTGCGGGGCAGACTCGAGGTTTGCTACCCTCTCCAGTCACAAAAGCGGGCAGTCTCATTTTCTCAACATGGACCTTTGTAGGCAGGCATCTCCTTTCTCTGTTAGACAGGTAAGGATGCAGGATCAAATACAGGCAGTGGATATTTTAGATGTTACCTGAAAACTACAAAATGAGCTCGTAGGACTTGCAGAGGATCCATTCCCTTCACTGTTTCTCTGAGTCCCACTGCAGATGAGACTGGCATTGAGATCCCACTCTCAGCTACTATATGATTGTACAGTCAGTGTCTATGACACGAATGAGGAGTTTCCTGGGCCCTGGTTCACAATTGTTTGCAAGCATATTCCATCCAACTGTGAGACAGAGATAAACCATGGTCATATTGCAGAGGATTTGAGAAACACAACTTCACTATATGGGACCTTCTTGAAAACAAGGCGTTCCCATACTGCCATAAAATAAAGTAATCTAGTCCCTATATCTATCAGTATGGATTATGCTCTTTTGATAGGGCAATAAGAATCTGAATTTGAACCTGGGCTGAAAAACCTAGAAAGATACACATACAAACATAGAAGGATACACAGCTTTTAAGGTCCAGAAAGAATGAGGTAGAGATAAAATTTGTAAGTATAAAAAGGTCAGGAAACTTCCCACTATATGAAATAACTCAAAAGATTCCAAAATATTTACATATAGATAGAATACATTTTGAAATGCATTCTTACATTATCAGAGGCATGCAGAAAACACACTTTTCCTCAGTAAGACTTCAGTGTTTCTTATGTACATGGTAGAATTCTCTTCAGAATAGGTTAAAAATTAAAGGGCAAGAAAATTAAATACAAATTTGTAAGCTATGGATGGTACTTTTCCTGTATACTACTTTCAGTCTATCACCAACCAAGACTTGAGTATATGCTGTGTGTGAAGCATTTATTGAAAATTAATGCTAAGATTATGCAATAAAATATTGTATAACATTATTTAAAATCCTTGAGCTCTACTTTGATGGCTGAAATGATCAAGCCCTTATACAAAAGTTTCCAGTGTAAGCTGAGGTCCTACAACTATATGCTCTTTCAGAAGATGTATCTGATCTTGTGTGTGATGAGTGCAAAGGAAACAACTGGATGCAAATTTAATTTCACTCTAGATCTAGATACAGTATTGGTTATAAAGGAGGGGGACTACTTTGAATTAAATTAGTAAAGTCATTGAGAAACCTGATAGGAGTTAAAGTAACAAACCATAGGGTTTGGTTTGGAGTAGACTCATGTTAATCTAGTCCTTTCCTGATGTACTTTTCTCCTCAAAGTGTTTTCTTCCTGAAAACTAAAATAAGGAGTCAGTAAGGAAACTCACAAAAAAGACAAAACATTAGCAGGAAATCATAGCAGATGAGGCTTTATGCAGATTGCCTAATACTTGTGCTGTGATTTGGAGTGACCTCATGGTTGGAATTACAGGAGCAAGAACTTCTGATGACATATATTGGCTTAAAGGTCTCCTTTTGAACAGCTATAAAGAAAAATGCTTGAAATAGCTTTTTACTCACTCATCGGCTTAAAACTGAGTTTGATGAAGAATTAACTGATAATTCTATGGACTTAGAAGGATAATACTCAGTTATCTGTATGGTTATAGATAAATTATACCCAGGATTTAGTTAGATTTCTAAAATACATGGTCCTGAGGGTACTTCACTATTAGCAGCAACAACAAAACTTCTAGGGGGGTCCTACTGGCCACAGGTGTGATGATTTGAAGACCAAAAAGAATAACTATAATAGACTGACACACATTAAAAGTACAAAAATTCATGAATCTATAATTATACCAAAAAAGAGAAACCTAAAAGAACTTAATCTGTCATCATCTATTAAACCAACTCCTTACTTTGAAGTTGATAATTAAGCATAAAAAATAAAACATTTAACCAGGCTTTCAAGTAAGAACTGTGTTTAAGGATGATCAAATAATTCAGGTTGAGAGAAAACTACAGGAGAGAATTAGAGAAAAAAAAATTCACAAACCCTTAATAAAATTGCTGATTAAGGCAAATACTATTACTAAACGTTAAAAATCCTGAGTGAATGACTAATGGAGAACTGAGCATTCATTCAATGTTAAAGGAACCATACAGATAACTCACTAGTCACAAAGGAGAAAATGTAATTAGGGGGATGGTTGTCACATTAATCCTGTGATTTGTTTTAGCATCATTAATGGTAGATCAACAAGATATTATTTGTTTTCTGTTATGATGTGATTTGAAGCATGTGTCTCTCTATGATATATTCTAGCAAAAAAAATGTTTTATTCAAATTCGTGAAGGCTTTAGTTAGATACAACTTCTCGATTATAGGTAGTTCAGGAAATGGAGGGACAAGCTAAATAACACCTTGAAAAAGCAAGTGGACACATTCACAAGATGGGATTCTATAAGACAACTGCTCCAACTCCCTTTAACAAGTCCATGTCATAAATAAAGGGGCAGTGCTAGGTTAAGATAGACTTCTGAGACTTAGAGGGACATGACCATTTGTAGTGTAAGGTCATAGACTAAATACTAGCTTGGATAAACCAACTACAAATGTGGGGACACTTGGGGAACTTTGATTATGGTCTGAGGTAAATAAACATGTTTCAGAATGAGAAAGCAGAGACTGTGCACTGAAAAATAAGTTACGGAACACTACATAGAGTATAATCTTATTTTTGTTAAAACATGTAAATTATATGGATAGAAAAAGATCTGGAAGAATATGCATTAAAGTGTTAGCAATAATCTTTGGTGGTAATGTAAGGTTTTCCTTATTTTTATTTGTCTATCTTTTCTAATTTTCCCCAATGTACTTATACTGCTTCTATAACAAAAAATAGTTATTTTAAAAGAAAAACTTCTAAAAAATTGTGAGTTCGCCCCTTCTGTGAGGTAACTCGGATTACAGAAAGTCTGTAGATCAACAAGAAGAAAAACTAAGTACTACTACCCATCTGGTGACAGCATATCTGATTTGTGGATAAAGTACTTAAATAAATTTTAAGTGCTTGGCTCACAAAGATAATATTAAAAAGTAACAGAAATGTCACTGAACAATAAAGGCAGGCAAGAGGCTAACATTTTTGAAACAGTAAATTAAAAAAAATACAAGTAAGATACATCTTGCTGTGTGTCATTCACCCTCCAAAATCAAGCCTTGACTACTAGTATTTACCCTCAGGGGAAAAAAAAAACAACTTAGTGTCTAGTATTTAAAGCATGTAAGTTAATAATCATGAGAGATTCATACCCCATGGCAGGCTGAATTTCTCGCCTAGGCCTCGGGAGTGGCGTTGAGCTCGGAGTCCTCCTGGGGAGGAACAGCCGAGCCTTCCTGTTCAGCAAGTGCCTCTCGGGCTTGGCTGCCTAAGACTGCGTCGTGAATGCTGTGAAACAGCAGCTCCAATAAGGCAGGATTTTCAAAGAATCGATTTCGAGTGAGGTCATTCACAACTTGGACTATAAAAGAAAAAGGGAAAATTAGCCCACACTCTGGGTATCAGTCTTAAACATTAAAAAAATAACACTTTCACATAAAACATTAAATGATATAAAGTAAAAAATCTCACCCCAATACTTGTCCTCATGACATCACTCCCCTGGTCAAGGAAGTAACTTATTATTTTCTTGTGTATTCTTTCAGTATGTCTTTATGCAAGTGTAAATATAAACATATATTTATTTTATTTTCCATTACCCAAAAGATAGCATTATCTTTTGGTATATATGTATATGTATATATGTGTATGCTGCTGCTGCTGCTAAGTTGCCTCAGTCGTGTCCGACTCTGTGCGACCCCATAGATGGCAGCCCACCAGGCTCCCCCGTTCCTGGGATTCTCCAGGCAAGAACACTGGAGTGGGTTGCCATTTCCTTCTCCAATGCATGAAAGTGAAAAGTGAAAGTGAAGTCGCTCAGTCGTGTCCGACTCTTAGCAGCCCCATGGACTGCAACCAACCAGGCTCCTCTGTCCATGAGATTTTCCAGGCAAGAGTACTGGAGTGGGTTGCCATTGCCTTCTCCGATATATGTGTATATGTACATATATATATATATATATATATAAATAAATATATATAATTTGGGTTTGTTTTTTTACTTAATCTTTTTACTCCTTTTTTTTTTTTTTTTTTTACCATTACACAGTGTTCTATATACGGTTTATTTAACTGGCTCCTTCTGTTTGACACAAATTGATTTTGGCCTTTTGTTTTTGTATACTGTGATGATCAATCACATAATGTGTCATTTTGAGTGTGTGTAGCATATTGCTGGATTTTCTGGGTTAAAGGTAAAAATGCATTTGTAATTTGGAAATAAAATGCTGGTCTGCTCTCCATAGAGGCTGCTGAAGTTTGCACTCCCACCAGCAATGTCAGGGTTCCTATCCTCCCACAGTGAGCCTGCAGAGCCTGCCATTTTTGCCATTCTGACAGGTGAAAAGTGAAGCCTTTATGTGGATTTAATTTTCAAGTACTGTTTTAATCAAAATTTATATTAAAAATAGCAGGCATTGCATGGTAAAACACTTAAATGATTTTATATAACTTTGTTATGGCAGCCATTAAATACATGATTACTAAAAAAAAACACAACTCCTTCACAATGGTTTACTACTAGCTCCTTTCCTCAAACTCCAGTGCAACAGGCCTGCCACAAGTAACTCAGGAATGTGAGTGCCTGTTAAGTGGATAATTTCAAAGCTTAGCTTCAGAGTAAATTTCAGGAGAATAATTTTCATTTTCCCCAAAACTAAAATTAAGGGAAAATTCTTCCAAGTGTATATTAAAAAAAAGAAACAAAGCCAAAATGTTAAAATGCCTCCCCCAAGGATGCAGAGAGATGAAGTTTTCTCTTCATGGATGCTGTTTAGTTTTTTTATAACAAAAATTATTATAAATAAATGTAATATAAATTCTGCTTTAGAAATAAATAAATAAAATGCCTCCCCATTCTAAAATTGTACTCACCACTGCATCCTGCTAAATACACATAAATACCGACATCTCCATATTCTTTCACAATCTGTAAGAATGTTGAAATAAAGTTTAGTTTCTCTTGACTCTGTGAGGTGTCAAGAGAAGTTTCTTTCTACCAATATGTATTTAGTGATATAAGATGCTCTGCTTCATTCACTTGAGTGACTTTGCTTCAAAAATTATGCATTTTGAACTAATCATTTAAAATTTGCATTTTGTCTGATTTTTATATCAACAGTGATGATTTGGAACATTGATGAATTCTTGTTAAATTTTATTCAAGTGTAATAAAATCATTGTAGTAATGACTTTTAAAAACTCTTCTTGAAGAGATATATACTAAAATATTTATAGATTATATGATGACTGAGATGTGCTTCAAAATAAGAGGAGGGGAAAGTGGGTGTGGGGGATAAATGAAACAAAATTGACCATGAATTGATAATTGTTGAAGCTGAGTGATAATTACAGGGGGTTCATTACACTCTGCTCTTTACTTTTGTATATTTTTGTTCTTTTTAACAACAAAAAGTTGACAAACAAAAGCAACAGCAACCAAATTTTAAGAGTTGAAAACCCTAGTTCAGTTTTCTGATTTAACTGATGGTGATACTGGGCACAGAGATATTATCCTTAAAAGACTCCTTGAAGATGATGCTTACCCCTGCCAGAGTTTTAACACCAACAGAATCAATAAAATTGACTTGCGTAAAATCCAGAATGATAGTGTGGATGTTATCCCCTGGGGGCATAAATCTTTGCAGTTCCTCAGGAAGTGTGCTCTTGATGACTATTGGGGGGTATTTTATTTCATTCTCGTCTTCCTCAGGCTTGGTGCCATCTTCTCCATCTACTTCGGCGTCCTACGTCAAAATCAAACCAAACCAGAATTCTATAAACAACTCATATTTTGGTTCTGAGAAAGATTTATGAGAGAAAAATTAGTCCTTATATTCTCCAGTTTCTGATTATAGCAGATCTCTTCTAAATTACTCACTATATTCTAGCCTTGTATATGACAAAAAAGGATATGTACACAATATTCAATTTTAATGTTTCTTTTTTCTTCCTTCTCTTCCTCTATTGTCCAATGAAACTATTTTCTTTGGTATTCATACCCATGTTCCTCTCACTTCTAAAATAGTCTTATTAATTTCAACATGACAGATCACAGTTGCCGTAAGACCAAACAGCAAAAACCAGTCTTTGAGGGTTTTTTTTTCACTATCAGCTGAATGAATTTTTGACAAAGTAATAATAGTAACATTTATTAAGGTATTATGTGATTTTCATTTCTAAAAATCACGTTTTCCTGGCTCCTATCACTACTTATTTCAGAAGCATTCTCATAACTGACCTCATTATGTATTTTTAATATATAAAGGACACTTAGCTTATTTCTAAGCTTCCCTATTTTAGGGACTTCATGCTGTGTTAAAAGGTGAGGGGCGTGCAGATCAAGAGTAAAGGGGGAGCATGCAGATCAAGAGACAAAGGAAAATTACAATCAAGGGACTACTCACCACTTTGACTACGGTCGCATTGGCCATGTTGGCATTTCCAGCTTCCTTAGCATACTTCCTCATCGCCTTCCTTCTTGCTCCCATTATGAAGGCTGGGTTCACTCTAGTCTTTACAGAAGGGCAATAAATGCAAAAATCACTTCTTGCTCCCAGAATCCACCCAAAGCAATTAACCTTTAATTCTCTCCATCTGATTGTTTTCTATGCCAAGTTATCACCCTAACCCTTGCTCTACCTCTCCCTCCAATGCCCTGAACTGGGTTACTCCCTCATTAAAAGAACATTGGTAACTTTTCTTATTCTTGGTCTTGATTCAAGACAGCCAGAACCTAAATATTAAAGAGAATTTTAATGTGGACCATTCTTTTAAGGTCTTTATTCAATTTGTTACAATACTACTTCTGTTGTCAGCTTTGGTTTTTGGCCACGAGGCATGTGGTATATCTTTACTTCCCAACCAGGAATCACACCCACACCCCCAGCAATGGAAAGCAAAGTCTTAACCCACTGGACCACCAGGGAAGTCCCTAAAAAGAATTTTAAAGTAGTGTTTTTCAAACTTGGATCTCTCAGACTTTTATATTTAAGAGACTGTGTGGGTTGACTGGGAGGTTTTCCTCTTTAGTGGATAGTGTGGGGTGAGTACTAATCATGACCAAAGGAGTCCATGTATTCCCAGGAATAAGAAACTTAATTTTTTTCTAAATATTTTTGAAACATCTATATGCCTATATTAAAAGAGAAAGAATAGTGGTGCTGGTTACCCAACAATTGAAACGTACTTAATTCCATCCACTGACTTGTATAATTTCAAATCATTAAAATGATAAATTTTAAGTTACATTTTACTATAGTTTAAGAAAATAGAGATGGAGAGAATGAAATCGTATAAATGGTATATAGAGACATGTAAGTGACCCTCACATGCCTATCAATCTTTAGATTCCCTCCTCAGAAATAATCACTCTTAATTTCTTGTGACTCACCTTTCTTTTTAATGCATTGCTATATAAGTCACTATTTGCATAGTAAATTGGGGCATTTATTTGGAATATTTTTATTCCAGGAATTTCTTTCACCTGAAAAATAAAATGTTAGTGAATTTAATATATGGAAATATTTCAGAATCAAAACTTTAACTGCCTCCCTTTTCCAACTTGAAAATTAATACAGATGTTGCCAAGGACCCTTTGACAGAGTTGAAATAAAATAATGTCAGTCTGGCTGACATACTCATGTTCTGAAGGAAGGCATGTTGAATGCAAGGCCTTTAAAAATGCATATTTTCCCATTTCTTTTAAAAGTCTTTGTTTCATTTTTTTTAACCATAAAATAAAAAGAAGAAACTGAAAAACATTAAAAAAGAGAATCTGGTGGTGGGGGGAGGTGCCACTCAGACTGTGAGAAGCAGTCACATAAAATGAACAGAAGTTTATATTGGTTTATTCACAGAATGTAGGTAGGAGTCAAAACAGACTCAGGTGAAAATTTTATCAGGAAGCCTCGCGAAATTCTGGAATGCAGCTGGAAGCAAGTAATTAAGCACATAATTCTTTGGAAGGGGGAAAATATAGCAATCCTACCACCAGTCTAATTTATTAATATAGTGAGTCTGAGAACTTCTTCCCAAATACAAAACAGACAGATAAAACTAGTTTAAGAAGACTTTGTAAAAGATTCTACATAAGAAATTCCACATCAGAAAAGAAAATTCAAAATCAAGGGTATTTTAAGCCATAATTTTAAACACTAAAAATGAAGCAGAAAAAAAAAATGAAGTAGGAGAATTCCACAGCTCCACCACCTACATTGTACATGGTTAATAACAGAATTTTATCACCCATTTGAATTCATCAGAAGGAAATCATGCACATAGAGACCACCCTGGCAAACAGTCTTGGTATTTTGTTAACATATACTTTAAGTCCAAGAATATATATTTATCCTCATTAAAAAAGAGGAAAGATAAATATTAAGAGGCTGTGTAACTGATGTATAGTATAAACTATAAAACTGAATCCAGACAGTAAATGAAAGTTCAGACTTTTCACTCTGACAACCACACTCCCCACATCTCCACCCCTAACTCTCTATCCTGAGTAAAAATAATACTTAGTTAGCCAATCACATCATACGCTTACAACCATTTAAAATGATAGAAAAAAGGACCTACCTCCTCATACGCATCTATATCAATGTACACATCAGTGTCAGGAAGCTGCCCAAGGACTTTGTAGCTCGGACTGCAGACAGAGAGGGAGTATGTTAAAATATTATCATGCTGATGCTCAGGTAGTGACGGAAACACAAGATTCTGCACATTTGCAAATCCTGTATGGATTTGCTAGTAACTTCAGGGATACTTGGTTCTTTTCTCTTTTTGTTTATTTGGTCCTTTTATGCTCCCTTTTCAGAAGGGCTCCACATATATTTGCATTCCCGGTACCATCCCAAACCTAACACATCCCACACCCCCCACCTACATACACCCCACACATACACAATATACATACACAGCACATAAGCCTCACACCACATACACACACACATAACACCACACACATGCTCGTACATACCATCCACATATCACACACACAATCTGTTCCAGACAAAAGACTTAGGAATTTAAAGATGGGAGGAAAATGAACTGTGCAGAGTTCAAACCATGCCTGGGACATGATCTCTTGTCACTTGGTAGACAGAATTCTCTTCCTGCTCTAATTCTAAAGCAGGAGAGGGGATTTTCATTTTATTTGAAATAAGGGAACTGACTTGTGGAGCAAGAGGTTGGAGGATCAACAGAAGGTGTAGGGAGAAAACAAAAATCTCAAATCAGCATAGAAGTTTCCTTAAGTTTAGTGTGAATAGATTTTTTAAAAATTTATATTTAATTGAAGGACAATTGCTTTACAATATTGTGTTGGTTTCTGCCATGTATCAACACATATCAGCCATAGGTATACATATCTCTCCTCCCTCCCACCCTATCCCACATCCCACCTCCCACCTCCCACCCTACCCCACCCCTCTAGGTTGTCACAGAACCCTGGTTTGAGTTCCCTGAGTCATATAGCAAATTCCCACTGGGTATCTGTTCTACATATGGTAGTGTATATGTTTCAATGCTACTCTCTCAATCTGTCCCACCCTCTCCTCCCGGCAACTCTGTGTCCACAAGTCTGTTCTTTATGTATGCGTCTTAACTGCTGTCCTGCAAATAGGCTCATCAGTACCACTTTTGTAGATTCCATGTATATTTGTTAATATACAATATTTGTTTTTCTCTTTCTGCTCACTCCATTCTGTATAATAGGTTCTAGGTTCATCCACTTCTTTAGAACTGACTCAAATGTGTTCCTTTTTATGGCTGAGTTACATTCCATTGTATATATGTACCACAGCTTCTTTATCCATTCATCTGTTGATGGACATCTAGGTTGCTTCCGTGTCATAGCTATTGTAAATAGCTGGGGTACATGTGTCTTTTTCAATTATGGTTTTCTCAGGGTATATGCCCAGAAGTGGGGTTGTTGAGTCATATGGGAGTTTTATTCTTAGTTTTTTAAGGGATCTCCATACTGTATTCCATAGTTGCTGTATCAATTTACATTCCCACCAATAGTGAAAGAGGGTTCCTTTTTCTCCACACCCTCTCCAGCATTTATTGTTTGTAGATTTTTTGATGATGGCCATTCTGACCAGTGTGAGGTGGTATCTCATTGTAGTTTTGATTTGCATTTCTCTAATAATGAGTAATGATGAACATCCTTTCATGTGTTTATCAGCCATTTGTATGTCTTCTTTGGAGAAATGTCTGTTTAGGTCATCTTCTGCCTACTTTTTGATTGGAGTCTTTGTTTTTCTGGTGTTGGGTTGCATGAGCTGCTTGTATAATTTGGAAATTAATGCTTCATCAGTTGTTTCATTTGCTATTATTTGTATTCCTACACGCTAACAACAAAAAATCAGAAAGAGAAAATTATTGCAACAAAAAGAATAAAATACCTCGCAGTAAACCTACCTACAGAATCAAAGTGTTTTACAGAGAAAACTATTAAGACACTGATGAAAGAAATCAAAGATGCAATAAAACAGATGGAGAGATATTCCATGTTCCTGGGTTGGAAGAATCAATATTGTGAAAATGACTATACTACCGAATGCAATCTACAGATTCAGTGCAATCCCTGTCAAATTACCAATGGCATTTTTCACAGAACTAGAACAAAAAATTTCACAATTCGTATAGAAACACAAAAGACTCCGTACAGGCAAAGCAATCTTGAAAAAGAAGAATGAAGCTGGAGGACCCAACCTTCCTGACCTCAGACTATACTCCAAAGCTACAGTGACCAAGACAACATGGTACTGGCCCAAAAACAGAAACACAGACAATGGAACAAGACAGAGACCCCAGAGATGAACCCATGCAACTACGGGCACCTTATTTTTGACAAAAGAGGCAAGAATATACAGTGGGGAAAAGACAGCCTCTTCAAAGAGTGGCACTGGGAAAACTGGACAGCTATGTGTAAAACAATGAAATTAGAATGCTTCATAACAGCATATCTAAAGATAAACTCAAAATGGATTAAAGACCTAAACATAAGACCAGAAACTATAAAACTCATAGAGGAAAACATAGGCAGAACACTCTATGACATAAATCATAGCAAGATCCTCTACGACCCACCTTCTAGAATAAAGGAGATAAAAACAAAAATAAACAAGTGGGACCTACTTAAACTTAAAGGCTTTTGCACAGCAAAGCAAACTATAAACAAGGATGAAAAGACAACCCTCAGAATGGGAGAAAATAATAGCAAGTGAGTAGATTAAAAAAAAAATTACTTATTGATTTCTTTGGCTGTGCTGGGTCTTAGTTGTGGGATGTGGGATCTTTCATCTTCATAGTGGTATGTGAGATCTTTAGTTGCAGCTTGTGAACTCTCACTCACAGCATGTGAGATCTTGTTCCTTAACCAAGAATTGAACCCAGGGCCCTTGTATTGGGAGTGTGGAGTCTTAGCTACTGGACAGCCAAGGAAGTTCCAAATGAATAGATTTTAAACATTATTTTTCAAGAACACAAATTCCTAAATCTTTACAGTCTGGCTCAGAGTAGACAGTGAAATGATGATAGGTACTATTTCTTAAACACCTGAATTACCTTATTATAGCCCATTAAAAATATACTAGTTTACTTCTGCCATCATGTGGAAGAGAAACTGAAGTCCAGTGGGGTTAGGTGAGTTGTTCCAGTTAGAGAGCTTGGCAGACCCAGAATATGGCTCCAGGTCTTTTCTTTGACATTTCATGGCCTTGTTACCATGCTCTGGTGCTCCTCAGCATGTATGTACAACTGCTTTGAGAATTAGAATCTATCGCACAAATGTCACAGGGTTTTCTAGGTGGGTTCCCTCAACAAACATTCAGAGAACACACAATCATGTGCTGGTTCTGGGCTCCAGGAATCTCATTTCTATAATTAAGTTGCTCCTGCTCACAGTCTGGTGATGGCTGTGGACAAATATAACACCAAGGACTGATACTGTAGCCAAGAAGAAAGGTTCTCAGTTGAGTTCACAATTATGAGAAAACCTTTTAAAAGAGACCCAAAATGTTGTTTGTATATTGCAATCTAGTTGCCGGGGGCAGGGGTGAGTAGGGGTTAACACATGGACCACAGGTGGCACCAGTGGTAAAGAACCTGCCTGCCAAAGCAGGAGACATAAGAGATGTGGGTTTGATCCCAGGGTCGGGAAGATGCCCTGGAGGAGGAGATGGCAACTCATTCCAGTATTCTTGCCTGGAGAATCCCATGTATAGAGGAGCCTGGAGATTTACAGTCCACGGTGTTGCAAAGAGTTGGACATAACTGAAGTGACTTAGCATATGGACCACACAAAACACAAGTAACCTGGAGACACGTGAGGTGCTAGAGGACCAAAGCACTGTTGTGGGCACACAGGCAAGGATGAGAGCTCTCTGGAGGGTGAGCGGGGTCTCAGTGTGTGAGGACTTCAACAGACAGATGCGGAAAAGGTCTTCCTGACTAGCTGGAGTGCACTGAAAACCCTCAGGTCTAAATACTCCTTGTTTCTTTCCTAATCACCCCAAGGAGCAAGAAAGTCTCTCTTTATGAACTCTGACGGGGTTTTATCTGGCCATTCTTATACTTATTATCACTTGTACCTTGCTTATGGTTACTGAAGCACTTATAATCATGTATTTCAAGTTCTTGAAGATGGATTATGAAATGTTCTTTAAGAATTAGCCTCTGGATTCACAAAAACTCATATTTGAATCATCTTCTACCACTTGCTGTATGATCTTAATCAATCTAGGCCCCTGTTTCCACATCTGTGAAATGGGAATGCTAACAGTCATTGGTCTATAAGGATGAAATGATACAAAGCATGGATCTTTGGCACAGAGCCAGGCACATAACCACACTAATTTAATGCCACCATTACTTCATTACCATGATTAGCATCATCATCATTATGAATCTATCGATTCTTAGGAGAGTGAAGCCTTTTTGAAGGGAAGGACCATGTTTTATCTACTGCAATATCCCTAGAGCCTAGCATCTCTATGAGAACATAGAAATCCCTCAAAAAATTTTATCCAATTAAGATTATAATTTTTAAGAAAAGATTATAATTATTTTAATGTGTCTCTCCCCCACCTCAGTGTGTGTGTGGGGGGAAAAAGCTGAATTTCTGTCACATTTATATCATTGCCCACATCGCCTGCAGGAAGGAGGCATCCGGAACTATTTGCTGATGAACTGACTGTCCCTTAACCTTGTGAGGGAATCTGGGTGTTTGGAAGACAAGCAAAGCCAGTGAAGCACTAGCCCTCTCTGGACAGCCTTCTCCAATTATAGAAAAAGAAGCAGCTGAAAATAAACAAGTAGCCTGAGTACTGGCTCCCCAAATTCTAACTGACAGAGACCCAGCACAATCACCAACAGGGACAAAACATAAAAAATGAACTTCACTAAATCATTTGGGAGAGAAAAAGCAGCAGAGCATTTAAAAACAACCTAACTTTAAAATTTATGATAAGAAATCACAAACTATTATTTGGGTGAGAAAAACAAATCTTGACTTCTATACCATGGCTTCTTAAAGGATATTCATTGTTGTTGTTAGTTGCTAAGTCATATCTGACTCTTTGGGACCTCATGGACTGTAGCACGTCAGGCTTCCCTTTCCTTCACTATCTCCCAGAGTTTGTTCAAACTCATGTCCATTGAGTCAGCGATGCCATCCAACCATCTCATCCTCTTTCACCCCCTTCTCCTCTTGCCCTTAAGTTTTCCCAGCATCAGGGTCTTTTCCAATGAGTCGACTCTTTCCATCAGGAGGCCAAAGTATTGGAGCTTCAGCTTCAGCATCAGTCCTTCCAATGAATATTCAGGGTTGATTTCCTTTAGGATTGACTGGTTTGATTTCCTTGCTGTCCAAGGGACTCTCAAGTCTTCTCCAGAACCACTGTTCAAAAGCATCAATTCATTGGCACTCAGTCTTCTTTATGGTCCAACTCTCACATCCATACATGACTGCTGGAAAAACCATAGTTTTGGCTATATGGACCTTTGTCCGTATCTATATCATAAAGGATATAGATATTTTTAAACCATGGTGTTCACTAAAGCTCTGAGATAAAGAACTCTTGCATGTACTAATAATGTTCTTATGAAAACAAGTGTGGGACTTCTTTTTACATAAAAATGAGTGATGGTAGAGATTGTTATTAAAAACAGTGTAATTCTTATCTTGAGTTTAGATTCCACATGTTAACTTTTCCCTTTATGTAGTTTTTGATGAGGAAAATGCTCATTTCCTTCCTTCAGAGTAGGGAGCATCATTCTCCACCTAGCAGCTCTTCAATAAACCACAATCAAAACTTTAAGAACTATCATGTGATTTGCAACTACAGGCAAAAGCAGACTAACCTCATTTTCATTCCTCCTGCGTTAAATTTGTTGGGTGCATAGTATGAGTCAGGCACTGTGCTAGGCTCTTCACATGCATTATCCTCATCTGAACCTCACTGTGACTCTCTGAGGGAGCGAGTATTAGACTCACTTTATAGAGGCAGACATTGAGGCTGTCATGTAAAATGACAGAGCATATAGAGGGCACAGCCGGGACTTGAATCCAGGGTTGTCTGACTCCAAAGTCAGGCCATTTGGAAACAATATTTCTTTATTTTTTTCTTTGTAGTGAGTTATATATTTAACATGAACACACTATTTCTTTTTAAAAGTTCTTTTATACCTTCTCCACTGGGCTCAGCTTTCTGCTAGGAGAAGAGATGACAGGTGATAACAGTTCAGGGTGGATGAAGGAACAGCAGAAGCCCCACATATGGTAACTTGGTGTTAGAGTCTGCTCCATGTCATCAAAACCTATGTCAGCACTCAGTGCCAAAGACTGCAAGAATACATAGTTCATTCAGAAGAGGGTACATAAGCCAGGGTGCCACAAGGGGCTGGAATGGCAGGAAGTGAAGTGAAGTGAAGTTGCTCAGTCGTGTCCGACTCTTTGAGACCCCATGGACTGTAGCCTACCAGGTTCCTCCATCCACGGAATTTTCCAGGCAAGAGAACTGGAGTGGGTTGCCATTTCCTTCTCCAGGGGATCTTCCCGACACAGGGATAGAATCCAGGTCTCCCACATTACAGGCAGACGCTTTACCGTCTGAGCCATCAGGGAAGCCCAGAATGGCAGGAACCATGAGACAAATTAGGCTCTTTTAAAAAAGTCACTAATGTAATTATAAACTGTGACAGAGTAGAGCATCTGGCAAGATCCTATTGAGTTTTTCATTTGGCATTTTGCTTATTTAGCCAGCAAGCCCCATGAGTTCTCAGCTCCCTCTCATGAAGACCAGAAGTAATCAAAGAGCTTTCTTTGACCAGGTTGAGCTTTGGTCACTGTTGAACTGTCAGGCAGGACACACACCCAAGCCAATCTGCGCTCTCACCTCTGTGTTCTATAAATCACAGTCAGCAGTGCGATGATCACAGCAGTAATCAAACCATAGTCCAGTCCCAGGAACAAGGATGAAACAAAAGTGGTAAGCCAGATGGTCTAAACGAAAGACAGAGAGCTTTAGGTAGAATCATGTGAAAAACTTCCTGAGTCACACACACAGATACATAGTACTTAGCCTTGCTTAACTGGATACTGCATATAATAACTGACCACAGTAACTTATCTTTCTCACATTTTTACCAGCAACAATTCATTTGTTGCTATGACATACTCACCTAACAATCACCTTTGTTACTTACCAGCTCTATTTTGCTGGTTCTCCAGAAAAAGGGGAGATCTGAGAATTGCATAAACATTCCTTTCAGGTTGACGATCACAATGGCCGACAGCACAGCCTGAAACACAGCACATTCACACATGCCTCCCCTCTTGTGTCCAGAGACCCCCTGGACACACTGTGTGCTCAGGAGCCTTGCTGGCTCCTCACTGTCCTCCTGCTGCCCTCCCCACATCCTCTCTCCACTCACTTCCTACACAGCAGTGATGGTACATTTGGAGCCAAGAACATGTGGATTTTCAGGACTTGGTTAGCTAAAGTGGACCTTGGAAAACCAGGTTTATATCCTAGTGGCAAACCTGTATGGTGGCCGAGAGGTTTAGAATTAAATGGTACTCAAGGAATGATTTCCCCCATGGTCTTTCTGCATCCTGAGTTTTCTACTCTATATTGTTCCTAAATT
Organism: Okapia johnstoni; assembly: GCA_024291935.2. Lineage (NCBI taxonomy): Eukaryota > Metazoa > Chordata > Mammalia > Artiodactyla > Giraffidae > Okapia > Okapia johnstoni. The sequence continues at coordinate 68,875,755 of CM044312.1, read as the reverse complement.
CTACTAGATTAAATGTTTTATGAGTGTAGGCCATCTCAAATTTTTAATAGAAGTATAAGGTCATAGAAGATCAGAGAGAAGGGATCTTCGAGATAAGCCAAACCCACACCTCCACTTTACAGGTAAGGAAACAGAACCAGAGATGTTGAGAAGGCTTCCTGTAGGTCCCAGGTGCTGGCAGATTGTGGAAGAGGATACTGACCCTAGTGTTGACCCTTTTTGCTACCACCCTACTAGGGTTATAGTAAAAACCTACAAGAGTTACAAAAATATCAACTGTAACTGTTTATTAATAAAACTGTAAACTCTCTACACATGGAAAAACCTCTCACCAAGTCCAAGGTACACACCTGAGGTAGTGATTCAAAGAGAAATCCAGTGGCTAATATGACCAGCAGAATCATTAATGAAGCCAAACAACCTGCAAGCTGGATGAGAAAAGACACATGGAAAGGGCTTTTAGGAGACTTGAGTGAGAAGTGGGACATAGGTTGCTCTTAGTCTCTTGAAAATCACTATGGAAAGATATGGCTTCACATAAGTCATCCATACCATTACATAAACCTGTAACTCTTTCCCACTCCCTTTCTGAGGTTTTGGTTCCTCTTACAGCCTCAGGTGGAAGTTGCTCAGTCATGTCCGACTCTTTGTGAAGCCATGGACTATACAGTCCATGAAATTCTCCTGGCTAGAATACTGGAGTGGGTAGCCGTTCCCTTCTCCGGGGGATCTTCCTAACCCAGGGACTGAACCCAGGTCTACCGCATTGCAGGTGGATTCTTTACCAGCTGAGCCACTAGGAAGTCTTTCGGCCTTTAAACAGAAGCTGAAATGCTTAAATACTCTGAATGAAATGCCCATGCCAGCGGTGGAGAAAAGGAGATATATGGTGCAGACCTAAGACACACAGGGACCAGAAGAGTTCAGACATGGCTTTGTTGTCTATTTGCAGTAGCCACGTGTGGTTATTTAAATTGTAAAAAGTAAATTAAATAAAATTAAAAAATCAGGTCTTGGTTGCACCACCCACATTCCAAGTGCTCAAGAAGGCCATGTGACTAGTGGCTGCCATACTGAACAGCACAAATATTGAACATTTCCATCACGCAGAAAGTTCTATGGAATGGGGCTGGCAATCTGCCCACACTCACTCTCAGGCTTTCATGATAACATCCTATGTCTGAACCTTGAGGTTTATTGGTAGCTAGGAGTGTTAAATTTTTTCATTTGGCGAATATACTCCTTTTCTGTAGATTCAGTTCCTTGTAATTTGCTTCAACCAATCATGCCTTTCTCTGATTCACACACAGCTCACTTGAGCATGGATCTTCAGGCAGAATACAATCAGGAGATTAGTTTATCACCCAAATCACCAGACCTTAGAGGCCAGCTGCATACACACCTGTGTCTTCCCTCCAGTTCCCTCCTGAACAAGGCTTCGAGACAAGGAGCATGAAATTGAAAAAGTCTGGAAGAGTGAGCCAATGGAATTGCACAGTCCCAGGGCAATGAGTTCCTTTTCCATGTGGAAGGAAAGCACAAAAGAGATCAGTTATTTTTTAGGAAGACAGGCCCATTTAATGGCCTGTCATTTTTGGGAAGAGGACTCATTTAATGGACATCTTCAACAGTGTGGGCTGTCTATTCATTCTCTTTCCAGATATAAAAATTTGTTTGGCATGCGTTCAAAATAGGAATTATTGCATAATTTAAGGTGGGAGAAAAACATTTTGAATATTTATTGTGTTAGAGATAAATGCTGTGATCATCACCTAGCCCCCTCTTTCCTAAACACACTCTCTACACAATTAATATTTTTGTTTTTTAAAGAAAACTGCAGCAACAGGGACAAAATATTTTTGATATTTAAGAGAAAATTATTGGTGGATAGGACTACTGGCATCTTTTAAATGCCTGGGCTCATGTTCATCCAGGAACCCATGCCAGTGTCCTCTTTGGAGCAGTGAGTGAGTCCTTATATCAGGGCAACTTCTGGTCTTCCTAGTTGGATCACTGTGTCTCATACAAACATAGAACACCTAGTCTCCCCTTAGAACTCCACAGTGTTAGAGTAACACTGTCAAGCCAGACTAATGGCTCATGGTATTCAGATTAAATACTTTGTCTGCAGCTATCTTATAAAAGAAGGCAGCAAATAATATATTTGATTGAAGAATCATAAACTCAAAGTTTAATGAACAAAGAGAAAGCTTCCTAGAAGAGTAAAAATGGTTCTGGAAAAATATTAGATTCTCAGGCTACGAACTTTAAAGCAGGGACAGCACCTAGAGGAGTCTGGCAAACTGTCAACTTCAGAGTGGAGATTTCACCTGCTAATGAGGTGAGGTAGGATCCAGTACCTCAATGTTCTGATGATTTAATGCCTCCCACAGTAGAGCAAGATGACCAGACCGCTAGGAAACATCTGCAGGAAATTAATTATTTTTACCTGATTGCCATCAACCTGGTAGCCATGCTTATTTGCCAAGGTCTTGGCCATTGAGATGGTGACTGAGAATCCGACGATGGCTATGGCAATGGCATCCACGTATACAAGGTGGAAGAGGCTGGTGTCCGGGTTGGCTGGAGGCAGCAGCCTGAGAAGTGAAGCCGACTTTAGCCTGGGTGCTGTGACCATTGGAAAAAACCATGCAGCCAGAGGGGGGCATTTTAGTGGGGGGAGGGGCATTATCTGCAGAAGAGATAATTAGCACCTGGGATAATTAGCACCTGGGTACTTGTTTCGACAAAAAGCAGGCCCTCTTTGACGCACAGGTTCTTTCCAGGCCCCACCCCCAGAATGCCAGCTTTCAACCTGAATGGGTTATCAGCAGAGATCCAATGCCATTTTATTTAGAAAAGGAGTGACCCCATACCTCAAGGCTCCCGGTATGGCAGGTGTAAGTAAGACTCAGAGTAGGAAGGAGAGAGGGTCAGTGAAGCACTCAGATGCCACAAGACATTCAAACCAAAACTGAGGTGAGGAGGGAGCTGGACAAGACTATCTTATTGGAGAATTACTACTGTTTAGGCAACACCAGGGATACTCACTGCTCTCCCTTGCTATTTGATGTAAGGACTCTGCTTTTTTCCCCACATCCCTTTAGGTGAGTTTCTAACATAGGAAAGGAGCAGCAGCAGATTATACTCCTTGGGTCTCACCTGGGAATCCTGGGAGTCTGGAGGGGCCATAAGTGTGACTCCTGGAGCTTCCTAATGGGCAACCTAATTTTGTGGTCCATTCCTATAGCTTGGAACCTTTGTCCTAAAAGAACAGAATAGGTATTCCCTGGAATCGCATGGGGGAAAGGGCAATAGAGGTTTTCAAAGGCACCTGCTCCAATTCAAGGCATTGGGCTAAATAACAATAACATCAATTAACTGATGCACAGTATTATATTTTTATAGTCATTTATTAGGTGCTTCTTTTTGTGCCAGGTTCTGTGTTTACCTATCTTTAATAGCACTGTGAGCTAGGCACCATTATAATCCCCATTTTACAGATGAGGAAAATGAGGCAGAGTGAGGTCAAGCAATTTTAGGGGTTGTCTCAGGTTCTGAGGTAAGGGAAAGGGAGGTGAGCAAAGGAACGGAACCTAGCATGTGTTAAACTCAAGTAATATGCTACACGCTTGACATATGTCATCTCATTTGTCCTTTCAACAATCCTTTTACATAGGTGTCATTATTATCCCAATTTATAGGTGAAAAAAATGGATATTTGCAGAGTTAAGTGATCTGCTGAAGACAGAGCTGGGAATCAGACCCAGGAGTTCTGACTATAGAACTTACTGTCCTTCCCTGCAACTTTGCTGCATAAGCATTAATCAGGAGAGAAGGCATGACAGCAGGTTTGGGTCTGAGGAATAAGAATATGAGAAAAGAATGTATTCAGCAATGAATTAAGAGAAGTAAACCAAGGAACGTGATATATTGCCATGAATGGGATCTTTTAACAGTCATCTATCAATTTCTGGACACTGTATTGTGTGTTTAAGTGTGTGTGTGTGTGTGTGTGTGTGTGTGTGTGTGTGTGTGTGTATGTAAGTGTGGTAGTTACAGCAGTGTTTTCCAATACAGTCGCTAACAATTCCTCCCTTACCTGTGTGTGCTGCTCCCATATCTAGACGTCATCTGTTTCCCCTCTAGTTGAATCTGGGCTGGCCATTTGATTTGCTTTGACCAGAACGTGGTGGGAGTGACGCTGAATGAGTGTGGTAAGCCACTTGGCAGGTTCTGCTCTTCTGTCCTGTTGCCCTGAGCTGACACACAGAGACCCTGGCTACCCTGCTGGACACTCGTGTGGAGAGAAGATGCCAGCTAGCCCTCAGCCGTTTCAGCCACTGCAACTGAGCTGTCAGACATCTGAACGAGGTCCTCTCGGTTCCTCCAGCCCTAGTCATCCCTTTAGAGTCTGTGGCTGACTGAGAGACCCCAAGTGAGACAATCACTCAGTTGAGCCTCACCTACACGGACAAACTGGGAGCAAATAAACCACTGTTGTTTGGCAATGAGGCTCATGTATCACTGAAGTGGTATGACTGTGCATAGATAGGATGTTAGACAGGCATTATTGGTTTCCTGCCTGGTTTTGAGCAAAGTTCCATAAAGTTAAGGTTTCTGGGAAGCCAAGTTTCAAAATGGTACTTTTTTTTTTTTTTTTTAAGGTTTAGCTTTTACTAATAGAGGGAAAGCATATTTGGGTATAATGCAATAGGGAATGGAAGGTATTAGGTAGGAATTATGGCGGCATGTGAATTTTAATAAGGAGAAATCTAAGTGTAAAAATTCACCATGTAAATTACTTGTGATTAGTTATTGAATAGGGTTATCTATTGCATCCAAAGACTCGTGTTTATCACATGACTAACTATGTTAGCAACCCAGGTGTGAGGTAATGGAAAGATCACACAACTGGGTATCAGAAGACTGAGTTCTGACTCCAGGCAAGGACTCACTGAACCACACTCACATCTCTCAAATGTCACCTTCCCTGACACCCTACCTAAAAGAGCAACCCCAGCCCCTCCTGTCTCTTACCTGGCTTCCCCTCTCTTACGGCATGTCTCACTACTGATGTATTGCCTGTTTTTCCTAGTAGAATATCAGCTCCATGAGAGCAAAGACTTTTTTGCTTCCATGTGCACTTCTGTTTTTAACTGCTGTGTCCCTAGCACCTAATGGGAACTCAATAAATACATGCTGAATAAGTGAGAATAAATGAACTTTTTCATCTGTTAAGTGAGGATAACAGATGTCAACAGTGCTATTGTGAGCCATCAATTGACATGATGGGTATAAAAGTACTTAAAAAATTATAAGTGCAAGTAGAAAAGCAAGGATTATCTCCTTCAACACTTGCTCCCTGGGTGAACTTTGGCTTGGAGAGCAACTCCTCCTCCCTGGGCTTCCCTGGAGATTCTTAGCTGGTCCCTGGGGCAAGCGCTGATGGAATATGTCATGTTCTTTCAATAACCAACATCTGGGCAAATGTCTGACTCTATTCTTTTGCAAGGAGAGGAGAGGGTGGCAAGAAACAGATGGTACCAGGGACAAAAAGACAGAGACACACAGAGAGATACAGGGAGAGCCAGAGATGATTAGAGAGGGACAGATGAGACCAGGAAAGGCTCGTAGTCACTCTTACTCCTTTAAATTTAAAAAATAATAGTAAAATTAAAAAAATGTAGAATTAGATAAGAGAAAAACAGATGAAGCAAAGCAGCAATATGTGGTCTAAAACAAGAAAACTGGTTGAAATAATGAGCCATAGAACTTTCAGTTAACATGTCTAGACAATGCACTGTGTGCCAGGTGCTACATGGACTGCTTTACCTGCACTATTTCCTGTAGGTCTCACAAGTGCCCCTCAGATAGTCATTAATTACCATGCTTACTTGGCAGAGGAGGAAACTGAGGCTTTGAGATGGTATGTGACTTGCCCAAGGTCACAAAGCTAGTAAGTGACAGGCTAGATTTAGGTCATTTTGCTTTTAACTCCTATGCTACCCAGGAAGAGACCTATTAATAAAAAAACTAGTAAGTGCTATATAGGAAAAAAAAACAAAATGAAAAACCACATGCTGTTGTTGGTGGGACCATAAAATGGTGCAACAATTGTGGAAAATAGTATGGAGGTTCTCAAAAAGCTAAACTAGAACTATCATATGATCTAGCAATCCCACTTCTATGTGTATATCCGAAACAACTAAAAACAGACTCTTGAAGAGATATTTGTATACACATGCTCATAGCAGGATCAGTCACAATAGCTAAGAGGTGGAAGCAACCCAAATGTCCATCAATGAATGAATGGATAAACAAAGCATGGTACAGATACACTGTGGAATCGTATTCCACTTTAAAGAGGAAGGAAATCCTGTCACATGCTGTAACATGAACCTTAAGGATATTATGCTAAATGAAATAAGCCAGTCACAAAAAAGGCAAATAGTGTATGATTCCAATGATGAGTACTAAAATAATCAGATTCATAGAGATAGAAAGTAGGGGCTAGAGGGAAAGCAGAATGGGAAGTTCCTGTTTAACAGTACAGAGTTTCAGATTTGCAAGGTGAAAACATTCTGGAGATCTGTTTCACGACAATGTGACTGTACTTAGCATACTGAACTGTGCACTTAATGATTAAAATGGTGAATTTTATGTTATTATTATTATTTTTTACCACAGTAACCTCTGCCACACATACACAAGCTAAAAAAAAAAAAAACAAAAAAAAAAAAAACCCAAACCCTTAGCTATTTGATATATAGGGAAAAAAGATTTTTCATTTCAAGAATACTAAAGTAGGAGATATAAGCAATAATTCATCTGCTGATTAGTCAAGTCATACTGTTACTTATAACTATTTTCCTACCCCAGAGGAAGTGTGCCAACGACATCCACATTGTACGATTCATGCAGGTTAAATCCAGCCGAAATGCCAGTTCCCATAACCACCTGAAAGAGACACAAACCTGAATGCACTTTTAGAAATGAACATTCAAACATCACAAAAATAAGCTTCAAAGAACTTGTTAGCCAAGCCAAATCTATTCTCGCACTTTCAGTTTTAAAAAGAAGAATTATAGTCAGCTCCTAGCATTTCTAACTTCTCCTAATGACCCTTCTCCACAACATTAAAGTCTCCTTGTGACCTGGAATTCTTTCCTCTTTACTTTGCTCTGTTTCATCCTGAGGCATTTGGCTAGTTGGCTACAAACGGAAAGAAGACATAAAACCTTCTAGGAGTTGGCTTTGCATTTAGGGCAAGTAAGATGAGGCTCCGGCTAAGGTGGCACAAAGGACATGAAATATGTCTTGTGAGGGTGATACAGTGACAGTGTATCATTGTAAAAGGTATGTTTGGATCTACAATTGTGGATCAGAGTCCTGTGGACTCTGCCTCCAGGATAGCAGAACCAAGGTGGTTAGAGGTGCCCACCAGCACCTCCAGAAGCATGGCTGTTTTCTCCCATGTCTGTGGCAGAGTCAGAGCGAAACTACCTGTCACTGAGTGTCCTTATATATAAGATTTTCTGGATTTAGTCTGTGTGTGAAGTACAAGCCTCAGTGAGCTACAAGAAGAGAAAATAACAGAAGAGATAGCAACTTTCTTCATCCCAAAGAATGACTGCCTGTAGAATTTTCCGAGTGGGTTACTCAGGAGCAAAGGAATGGGCTAGCCAGAGAAGGAAGCCAGTCCCCCACGAAGGGGCCCACTGGAGGGAACCAACAAGAAGGTAAGTTCATGATCAGACACAGGAGCCTGCGAGGTCAAGGGCATGGTTTCTTCTGGCCCCATAATGAAATGCCTCTTCTTTGTTGGTGGTAATGTCTGTCACCCTTAAATGCATCTGTTGTGCATCTCGAACTGGGGGAGTGCCCCCAAATTCAGATCCACAGGATACACATGGCTCAAGTTTCTGGAGCATCAACTTTGCTGCTGCTGCTGCTGCTGCTGCTAAGTCGTGTCAGTCGTGTCCGACTCTGTGCGACCCCATAGATGGCAGCCCACCAGGCTCCCCCGTCCCTGGGATTCTCCAGGCAAGAACATTGGAGTGGGTTGCCATTGCCTTCTCCGAGCATCAACTTTATGCAGTGGTAAATAATTTAAACCACAGCTTTCCTACCAACACACACAGATGCATTTTGAAACAGAATACAAAACCCCAAACAATTTTATGATAAGAAAGAAATTTTATGTTTAAAGAGAGTCATGCAGATACTGTTCCCAATTTTCCAGCATGGCTTCCTTCTTCCTTGCTCTGCTGCTGCTGCTGCTAAGTCGCTTCAGTTGTGTCCGACTCTGTGTGACCCCATAGACAGCAGCTTACCAGGCTCCCCCATCCCTGGGATTCTCCAGGCAAGAATACTGGAGTGGGTTGCCATTTCCTTCTCCAATGCATGAAAGTGAAAAGTGAAAGTGAAGTCACTCTGAGGAACACACAAATAAGTAAAAAACCCAAAAACCAAAAACTGAAAAAGCACAGGTTCACCATAATTACAATGAAAGAATTCTGGAGAACCACTGCTCTGGGAAACATGAAGGAAACTTTAAAGGGAATCTGGGAAGTGGACAGAGCTAGGAACCCAGGCCAGGAAAAACAATCTTCATTATTTACTCCCTTCTCCTTTGCCATGCAAGGAGCTGAGAACCTCCTGTTGTTCTCCAAGAGAAAACAGGAACTCTGTGTCAAACCCCAGTGATAGAACAGGTCTTGAGATGATGAGAAACAGTCCTATTTGGGTGTAGATGAGGCGAAAGCAAGGAAGAGGATCAAAGGCACCAGCTTCCTTGTGAGCTATACCAGCTGGTAGGTTATGGGGCTGGAACTTCTTGCTAAATTTGGATCAGATACCTATCCTTTTTATTTCTTCTCCTGTGGTTCCCAAACTATACACCAAAGTGCCTCAGAGTCCCATGGAGAGCTCACTGGGTCTGTGAGACTTTCATGGGAAATAGGGACACCTGTCAGATACCATGCAAACTTCTAGTTTGAGTAGTTCAGTTTCCACATTAGTTCCTACTACACTGGTTTCAGTCATACCAAAGGTTTGCAAAGCTGGGCATTCAGTGGTCACTGTGATTTAGAAATCAAGTACTACACAAAAATCAAAGTGAACAGGAAATGAGGGTAGTGGTGTCTGATTCCCAGGTTCGAGGGGCTGTGCAGCGTCCACAAACCACACAAATTCATTAATAAATTGCTGTGGTTATTTAAATGTAATAACACTTTATTTCAATTTATATGCATTATTTTTACAAACAGTTCTTAAGCTGTTAGACATAAATATACATTGAATTGTTTGGACTTGATTACTTACTAAATGGAACTATTAGTTAGGTATTTCTTTTGACCTATGAGTGCCAAGAATTAATAAAGTTTGGGAACCTTTGTCTTTTGCTCTTTCCAAAATAGAAACAGCTTAATTTTTTCAAGTCATTAAAGTATTACATATTCATTATAAAACAATTAGACAATTAAAAACTCTGAGAAAGAAAAATCTCCATAATTTCGCTCAGATAATTAACATTCACATTTTTATGGATAGTCTTCGTCTATATTTTAAAAGTCACCCATGCCTATGTTTTAATGCTTTTCTTTTTTTGTCACTGTATTTGTAAAAGTTCCCCTTGAAAAATTCCAACCTTCTCTTGGAGGAACAAAGAGAAAAAAGGTCTAACTTCTCTCTCCCCTGTCCCACTTTAAAACCCTTCACAGAAACAGCTAGGTGAATGTGGCTGGAAGTTGACTTACCGCAAAGAACTCTAAAGGAATGGGTGCTGGCAATTTCTCTTTAAATCTCTCATTAAACTCCTTGCCACCCAACAGCAAACCAAAAACCATCAGCCCAACGCCTAGGGAATACACGTTGAGGTTTTTAACATTCTGCAACACAGCAACTGTACTCTGGAACACAGTGAACACTGGATGTTACATCAAGCAATAGCCCCTGAACAGACAGTCTAGTGCTCTAATTCACACTAGCCATCCCAGTAGTGGACATTTCCAGTCAACAGTTCTCAGGCTGAAATCTCTCTCTTTGCAGCTTTCACCACTAGGAGTCATTTTTACCCAGCTATACAACTGTGTAGTTGTAATACCTACCCAACAATCTTGTATTACAGTATTCTTTGCTACACTAATGTCTCAATGTAGAATTGTAAAATTCAGAAAAGTCACCCTGAAGCTGAGTCCTGAGCATTAGGGAAGGACCATAGGTTATATCAGCATAATAATCTGAAAGCAAATATACAAAAAAGCTTTTAGGACCAGAAAGCAGGAGAAATCATTTCTAGCAGATGAAAGAGGAATCAGGTGAGCTTCGAAGGCAAGAGAGTAGCTGAAACTTAGAAAGAAGCCCAGGAAACTTAAGAGAAGAAAGCCACTCAATTGTCTCCTAAGGCTGCAGCCTCAGCACCCCATGCACAGTCAGTACTCATCTGGACCCTGGGCAAGTAGATGACAGCCGAGCCCAGGCTATAAACCTTTCCTATTAATGCCTAGAGCATTCTCTGGTGTGCCGCTCTGTCCTATTTCCTTTGTGACAAGGCACTTAGAGAAATCTCAGAGTAAGAAGCATGTTACCAGCTATTATGGGAAATGAAGAATTTAGTTATTTAGGAAATATTCCCACAGTTGGAGGCTTCTCAAGTGGCTCAGTGGTAAAGAATCTGCCTGCCAATGCAGGAGATGCAGGAGTTTGATCCCTGGCTCGGGAAGATCCCCTGGAGAAGGAAATGGCAATCCACTCCAGTATTCTTGCTTGGGAAATCCCATTGACAGAGGAGCCTGGTGGGCTACAGTCCATGGGGTCACAAAGAGTTGGACACGACTGAGCATGCGTGGACACCCACAGTTGGACCCCATTCTAATCAATGAAATACTCAATTTAATTGTCACTTCCTCAAAGCTACTTTCCTAGATCCCTAATATAGTCAGTCAGTCAGTTCAGTTGCTTAGTCATGTCCGACTCTTTGCGATCCCATGGACTGCAGCACATCAGGCTTCCCTGTCCACCACCAACTCCCAGAGCTTGCTCAAATTCATGTCCATCGAGTCGTGATGCCATCCAACCATCTCATCCTCTGTTGTCCCCATCTCTTCCTGCCTTCAATCTTTCCCAGCATCAGGGTCTTTTCCAATGAGTCAGTTTTTCTAATCAGGTGGCCAAAATAATGAAGGTTCAGCTTCAGCATCAGTCCTTCCAATGAATATTCAGGACTGATTTACTTTAGGATGGACTGGTTGGATCTCCTTGCAGTCCAAGGGACTCTCAAGAGTTTCTCCAACACCACAGTTCAAAAGCATCAATTCTTCGGCACTCAGCTTTCCTTATAGTCCAACTCTCACATCCATACATGACTACTGGAAAAATCATAGCTTTGACTAGACAGACCTATGTTGGCAAAGTAATGTCTCTGCTTTTTAATATGCTGTCTAGGTTGGTCATAGCTTTTCTTCCAAGGAGTAAGCATCTTTTAATTTCATGGCTGCAATTACCATGTGCAGTGATTTTGGAGCCCCCAAAAATAAAGTCTCTGACCGTTTCCATTGTTTCCCCATCTATCTGCCATGAAGTGAAGGGACAGGATGCCATGATTGTTGTTTCTGAGTGTTGAGTTTTAAGCCAGCATTTTCACTCTCCTCTTTCACTTTCATCAAGAGGCTCTTTAGTTCTTCTTTGTTTTCTGCCATAAGAGTGGTTTCATCTGCATATCTGAGTTTATTGATATTTCTCCTGGCAATCGTGATTCCAGCTTGTGCTTCACCCAGCCCAGCATTTCGCATGATGTACTCTGCATATAACTTAAGTAAACAGGGTGACAATATAGAGCCTTGATGTACTCCTTTCCCAATTTGGAACCAGTCTGTTGTTCCATGTCTGGTTCTACCTGTTGCTTCTTGATCTGCATACAGATTTCTCAAGAGGCAGTAAGGCGGTCTGGTATTCCCATCTCTTGAAGAATTTTCCACATTTTGTTGTGATCCACACAGTCAAAGGCTTTGGCATAGTCAATAAAGCAGAAGTAGATGTTTTTCTGGAATCTCTTGCTTTTTCTACCATCCAACGGATGCCTGAAATTTGATCTCTGGCTCCTCTGCCTTTTCTATATCCAACTTGAACATCTGGAAGTCCATGGTTCACATACTGTTGAAGCCTCGCTTGGGGAACATCTGGAAGTCCACGGTTCACATACTGTTGAAGCCTCGCTTGGGGAATCTTCAGCATTACTTTGCTAGCATGTGAGATGAGTGCAATTGTGTGGTAGTTTGAACATTCTTTGGCATTGCCTTTCTTTGGGATTGGAATGAAAACTGACTTTTCCAGTACTGTGGCCACTGCTGAGTTTTCCAAATTTGCTGGCATATTGAGTGCAGCACTTTCACAGCATCATCTTTTAGGATTTGAAATGGCTCAACTGTAATTCCATCGCCTCCAGTAGCTTTGTTTGTAGTGATGCTTCCTAAGGCCCACTTGTCTGGCTCAAGGTGAGTGATCACACCATCGTGATTATCTGGGTCATGAAGATCTTTTTTGTATAGTTCTTCTGTATATTCTTGCCACCTCTTCTTAATATCTTCTGCTTCTGTTAGGTCCATACTGTTTCCGTCCTTTATTGTGCCCATCTTTGCATGAAATGTTCCCTTGGTATCTCTAATTTTCTTGAAGAGATCTCTAGTCTTTCTCTTTCTATTGTTTTCCTCTCTTTCTTTTCATTGATCACTGAGGAAGGCTTTCTTATCTCTCCTTGCTATTCTTTGGAACTCAGAATTCAGATGGGTATATCTTTCCTTTTTTCCTTTGCCTTTCGCTTCTCTTCTTTTCTCAGCTATTTATAAGGCCTCATCAGACAGCCATTCTGCCTTTTTGCATTTCTTTTTCTTGGGGATGATCTTGATCCCTGTCTCCTGTACAATGTCACGAACCTCTGTCCATAGTTCTTCAGGCACTCTATCAGATCTAATCCCTTGAATCTATCTGTCACTCTCTCTGTATAATCATAAGGGATTTGATTTAAGTCATATCTAAATGGTCTAGTGGTTTTCCCTACTTTCTTTAATTTAAGTTTGAATTTTGCAGCGAGGTCATGATCTGAGCCACAGTCAGCTCTTGGTCTTGTTTTTGCTGACTGTATAGAGCTTCTTCATCTTTGGTTGCAAAGAATATAGTCAATCTGATTTTGGTATTGAACATCTGGTTGTAACTTTGGAGTTCTCACAGGAAAAGATGAGCGCAAGTTCTTCTCCTCCGCCATCTTGTGTGTATGAAGCATAGATCCCTAATCTAAAGGTCTCCATATTCAATTTTCATAGCAGCCTGATTTTTCCTTCATAGCACTTAACACAATTTATACTTAATTACACATTTATGTGACTTGTTGTTTTGGTTGCTAAGTCATGTCTGACCCTTTTGTGACCCCATGGACTGTAGCCTGCCAGGCTCCTCTGTCCATGGAATTCTCCAGGCAGGAATACTGGAGTGGATTGCCATTTTCATCTCCAAGGGATCCTCCTGACTCAGGGATCAAATCTGCATTTCCTGTAATAGCAGGCGGATTCTTTACCACTGAGCCAGCTGGGGCAGCCCATTTATGTGATTAGTGGTTTACTATTTGTCTTCCCATTGTACTGAGGACTTCTCTATAGCTCAGAGGGTAAAGAGTTTGCCTGCAATGCAGGAGACCTGGGTTCGATCACTGGGTCAGGAAGATACCCTGGAGATGAAAATGGCACACCAATCTAGTATTCCTGCCTGGAGAATTCCACAGACAGAGGAGCCTGGCAGGCTACAGTCTATGGGGTTGCAAAGAGTTGGACACAACTAAGCAACTAATACGGCTGCAGCAACTGTAAGCTCACTGCTCTGCCTAACACAGTGTGTGACACATGAATTCTTACAAAGGCCATATAGGTCTTTCATTCCAAAAATATCTTTAGCAGCATTTCAGAAGTTTTGATAAGTAGCACTTCCACTGTCATTTGGTTCTAATTATTTCATAATTTTCTCTTTATCCATGGGCTACTTAGAAATATGTTTCTAGTTTCCAAATGTATAGGGGTTTTAAGCCATCTTTAGTTATCGATTGCTAATTATATTGCACAATATGAAACTGAATTTTTATAAGTTGTGGTTAGCTGTACATGACCACTTTCAACATGATCAGTTATTACCATTGTTACCTACGTGCTTGTAAATAATTTATATTTTCTCTGAGTTGGGTGGAAGGGTCTATGTACATTATATTAGATTAAACTGGTTAGGTGCGTTAGTCAAATGCTTTATAGACTTCCAATTTTCACCTGCTTGAGCAAGCAGTTTTTGACAGAGAGATGTTATCCCAGAATGACTTTAAATCGGCTTCCCTGGTGGCTCAGATGGTAAAGAACCTGCTTGTAATGCAGGAGAACATAAGAGACACAGGTTCAATCCTGGGTTGGGAAGATCCTCTGGAGGAGGATACGCCAACCCGCTCTGGTACTGTTGCCTGGAAAATTCCATGGGCAGAGGAGCCTAGTGGGCTACAGTCCATGGGGTTGCAGAGTCAGACACAAATAAGAAACTTTCACTTTCACTTTCCCAAAGAGAACCTAATCTGATCTTATAAAAAAAGCTGTCTCTGGAGCTAATTAGGCTAAAGGTGTAGCCACCAAATAAAGAACTGACAACAAATTCCTTGTGTGGTAGATAGTATCACATATTAATGAAATGAAACTTTAAGGTTTAATTTCCCTTGTAATGCTCCTCTCAGAAAAGCCTTAGGATGACTAAATCTTCTCCATTCTACTGAAATTTTTAGAAATAAGCAAAGTGAGCCTTGAGATACAGGAGAGAAGGAGGAAAAATAAAGAAGGGAAACAAGTACCAGTAAGTCGGGAAGTTGCTTACTTACATACACCACTGAAAAGATCCCACTGTACCGCTTTGTTTTAACTCCAAACAGGTATTTTAACATGGAGGTGAAGACATGCACGGCTGCAGCGGTGGTAAACCCACGGACCAGGGGCTCCGTGAGATATATGGCCACAAATCCAAATCTACAGACACCTAGGCAAAACTTTTTTTTTTAATGACAAAAAGACAAATAAATCACATGATAGATCAGGAAGTTAAATCCAACAGAAAACATACCAAAGTTTTTTCTGGACCACTTTCTAACACTACAAATTTGTATCTATAGCAGGTAAGTAGCTAACAAATCAGTCAGTGGTTATTCAGAAAACAACAACATTTGGAGGGGCCTGGAGCCCCACGAAGCACTAGGCACCCTTTCTATGCTCCCTGTCCCTCAGAAGTGTGGGCAGACTTAGTCATGTCATTGCTTGCTCCTTCCAGGCAGATAAGAAATGCCTTTTCCCATTACCAACCCACCCTGCTTCAAGCTAGTCTTGCTTTTAGAATCTTTAAAGTACCCAACTGAAGCTATCTAGTTCCTACTCAATATCAATTTAAGTAAAGCATGCAGTGGGACTGGCGTTCCTGAGCTACAAACCCCAAGCTCTGGAGTTTTGCTGGCTGACCCTGTCCACCATGTAGACCAGCCAGGAGTGCTCAAAAGATATTTTTTAAATGAGCAAATGAGAGCTTATTTCCATATCTGTGAGTCTTACCTGAATGATTCCTGAAAGTAAGGTCACAGACATGGCAACTTTCACTCTCAAGGCATCTCTTGCCTCTGTGCCGTTGGTTGCATTTACTCCTCCTGGAATGACTATATCATCTGGTACTAATCGAACAGCCACACCACCTATCATCAGGCTAATAACTGCAAATGGACCTGAAATAATGAAGTATTAATCAGAGAATTGATTTTCAGCATATCTGATGTGATTGTTGCCAGGATCCCAGGAGAGACAGGTGAGGTCAATAAATCCTCACTGAAATAACACTGCACCGTGACAGAATCTTCCATTCCATACACTCTTCTAGAACTTTGACATTTTCCCATGAAGAGGTGGCCTAATTCCTCTCTCCTTGAATCTGGGTGGACTTGTGGCATGCTAGTAAACAAAAGAATGCAGCAGAAGTGATACTGTGTGACCTGTGAGGCTATGTAACAAAAGATGAAATGGCTTCTGCCTGAGAGCTGTACTGTTTGCTTGTGCTTCAACCTTGTGTATGAGAAAGCCCCAGAAAGGACCCCATGGAGAGAGGGTGGGGTGAGAGGTAAGAAGAGAGGGAGAGGGAGAGGGAGAGCCGCCTCCTGTAGCTGCTCTGGCTCCAGCTCCCACCTGACTCTCAACTGGTTGAGAGATGCTGAGACAAAACCGTCCAGTTGAGCCCTTCGCAAATCTTGATCCACAGAAACTATGAGAGATAATCAAATGATTGTTTTTAGCTGCTAAATTTTGGGCATGCTTGTTACCCAGCAATGAACATCTGAGACTTGTGTGTGTGTGTGTGTGTGTGTGTTGGCTGGTAGCACCCTCAGGCAGCACTATTATGAAACCCATATAAACCTGATCCTAAATACACTAAAGAGAAACCATGTACAATTCAGTGTCTAAAATAAGATGCAAATGCAATGTATGCATAGCAATAGGAACTTGAAATACCATTAACAAAATAAATAAAAGGAAAACACAGATGCAAGTAAATTTTATTATGAACTGAAGTACTTACATCACAGATTTCAACAACTACTCTTTTTAGACAAGAAAACTGTCTTTTTCTATTATGCCCATATTATAAGAAAGCTATTAATTCTAGAAATCTTGAGGGAGAGTGTATTTTTTAAAAGCACCTACTGGGCATACAGTAACAAAAGTTTAATATCCTAATAACAAACATGCTATTTCTTCGGCACATTGCAAAGCTGGGAAATCCAAAAGGAAACAGTAAAACATCAACTATAAGGTTTACCTATGGATATGTGTCTGGAGGTTCCCAAAAAACAATACATGATAACGGGGTAAAATGAAGAGTATAGGCCAAACACTGGAGGCACAGCTGCCAACATTGCAAAGGCTAAACCTGTGGGATTAAGACCAAACAGAAATGGGGAGATCGTTAGAAAACAGCGGGCTCTGAGTATTTTTCTCTTGGTTCTTTATCTATGACGAACAAATGAAAACCATGTTAATTTAAGCTGATGTGTCTTAACATGCCCACACTTCCGTCCCACTCCTACACAGAATCTTGTATTTGTGCTCAGAGAGTCCAGGCTGAGACAGTTTTCCTTGTCATTCCCTCTTTACATGGAGTAGATTTTTTTCTGCTTTAATCTTTCCCAAATTAGATATGGGCAGAAAATCTTACTTGACTGGCACAGCTGTAATCTGCTGTTAATTTCCAAATGCTGGCTGCTTCTCCAGAGGGGTGCTTTGAGGGTTCTCTGGAGACCCCTTTTCAATGAGGAGCTCCCAGTGTAGCATTCCCTGGCAGAGGTAACACCCCTCCCCTGATCTTGGCCCCTTCCAGGTTCCAGATCTTACACCTCTTCCAGGTTCTTTCTGCTGGCAGCTGCTTATGCTGTAGAGTCTTCTTGGGCAGGTTACTTTCAAATGAGCCAAGCCTGGTTACCTCCCAAAGCACCCTGTAATGCTTTACCCCCAGGAAACTTTGCAAGTGCAGGCCACATTCTGCTGTTCTAGGTGGTTCACACCATTCCACCTGTAGATTTACTTTTCCTGCAATAGTGCCCACAAACTTCAAGGGACACACGTCCAGTGCTCCAAGTGGTTCTGTTGCAGTCCTTCTTTCCTTCCTTGACTTTAGGTGGAGGGTAAATGCATAAGGCTTTTTCACCTTTCTCTAGAAAATTCTCATTCCTAATCTCATGCCAGTCTCCTTGTCCCCTCACATGCCCAGCTTCCTCATTCTCCAAATCAATCCAACAGCCAGTCCTGCTGATTTTACCTATAAAACACAGTATGTATGTTTCCAATTCTTTCCATTTTTACAGCTACCATCCTATATCAAGATGGAAGAAGGTCCAAAAAAAGTTGCAGAATGGCATTTCAGTGAAACACAACTATGCAAAATCCTAGAATTTCTCTGAAGCATTTGTCTACGTGTGTTCACTGCAGCCATTTCCTGAAGCTCTGTCAGTCCAACTTGACTGAACGTCTGTCTAGATCCTACTTCCCACTTCAGATGCTGAGTTTATGTTTGCTCTTTCCCCCACCCTCACCTCTGCCTTTAAATATGTCCCTTTCTCTGTCCCCTGGTGCTAAAATGGTTATGGAGAATGGTCCTAAACCTGATTTAAAGCTTTGTTTAACAGGTTTAATAGATTCAACAACTCAGTTACTTGGCAAATTGAAAATTCAACTAATTGATCACTGGGGGAAAATTTTTTTTTTAATTTGTCATTTGGTAATTACTTTTCAGGAAACTGGAGAGGGAACAGTTTTTCCGGCCAGCTAACCTAGAGGCTCGTCAAGCCATTATCACCTTTTGATTACACTGAGTCACTGTTGCCTCTAACTGGTTTCCCTACATTCATTCTGGTACCACTCCCATCAACCAAGTCCCTTCCCCACACAACAGTCCCAGAGATCTCATAGCAAAAAACAAAACCCAAGGGGAAAGCAAGCTGACAAGCTTTCACTGGACTCAGAATGGAATCCAAAGGGGCCTATCGAGGCTGTGCAGACCTGCTGCTGCCTACCTGGCCAGCCACTGGCCCCTCACTCCCTACGCTCCTAGCACACTGCCTTTCTCAGAATACTTCAAACACCCAGTTCTTTTCCTGCTAACTGCCTTCACACATGCTATAGCTTCTTCTTGAAATGTATTTCTTCTCATTCTTTATCTGCCTCCTACTCATCCTTCAAGTCTCAGCTCAATTTCACCTTTTTTTTTTCCCCATGTGGAAGTATGAAGTATTAATTTTAGATATCAGACAAGAACAGAGCTAAATAATCCAATTTTATTGCAGCACTGTAAAAAATATCCCTTTACCACAGTGTAAGATTTAAATGCATATGCACAAGGGTACATATGATATAAAATGTAGTAAAGTGGCTGCTGCCCTGCCAAGTACTTCCAGTCCCTACTCAGGTCCTATTGCAATATTGGTCAATCTACTTTCTTAATGGGGTTCTGTGACTTACCTACTTAAATTAGGTCCCCATATTATTATCATGTCAGTGCCCTGTATCTTCTTTCATAGTGTTTACCATCATTTGTACTTAAACATTTATGTGTATATTTATTTCATGCTTCTCTCTCTAAGTGGATAGTTCCATGAAGACAAAGAGGGCCAGGTTACACACGTGTGAACAGATGAATAAATCAATGAGCATTTTCTTAAATTCTTGTATCTCTATAAAATCATACAACTGCAGAGGAATCCAGTATATCATGGTACCTTATAATTAGATATGGACTTAGTCAAGAACCTTTCTTTTTAAATGGAGTATAGTTGATTCAAGGACAGCCCCTAACAACATGTTCATGGAGTTAGAAATTAACTTAGCAAAGGAAAGGCAATGACCCACCAGTTCCTAAATGTATTGATCTGTAAATGTATCATCATATTCTGCAACTAAAAGCTCTGGGGCTTTTAAAGGGTAAAATGTTTCTGAAGAATTACTCTATACAGGAAAAGGTGCTAGAACAATGTGATAAAAATTATAAATTTAACATCATGATGAAATTAAACAGAAAAAAGTTAACACAATTGTTTGAGATGGTATATCAGAGGAAGAAAAAAAAAGAAATATATTCTACTGACCTTGAGGAAGCTGCAGCACCCCTGTGCTTATGCCTGAGACCAAGTCACCCAATACATACTCCTTGAATTTGTATGCAGGCAACCACTTGGTTATGGGGAGGAACATGTAAATGATATTTCGTATTTTCTTAGGAGTACATCTGGAAGGACAAAGAAATAGATAAATGAGAACCATTTCTGTAGAATTCACATCAAGGCATTTTCCCTTCCTTATATTCTGGAACAAAAAGGAAAAATTCAAACTGGTGATGAGGGTGATGTTTCTACTCTGCAGAGGTTGGAGAGAAGAACAGCTGCTTATTATTTTTTTAGAAAATAGGAACATCTTAATTGGCTTCACTCTAATGCTCCACCACTGTCCATGAAAAATAAGAAAAAGTTAGCTTCAAAATAGTTGAGATATCCCAGAAGCCATTATTTCAATAGGTGAAATCTTTAATGTGCTTTCTGTGTTGATGTAAAATATGGGAAGTACTTACTGACTGAGTTAACTTTTGATTGTGGAACCACTGACCGGCACCTACCCATTTAGTTTTCCCTCTTCTTTTTTTTTAAAAACACTTTTTATTTTGTGTTGGGGTATAACTGATTAACAACGCGGTTATAGTTTCAAGTGAACAGCGAATAGACTTAGCCATACAAATATAGGTAAGTTTTCCCTTATAGAATGAAAAGAATTCACACAGGTATTATGAGCTTTATAAACATGTGTTCAATGCTTTAGGGTCTTTGATTAGATATACTCAAAACACCATCTGTCACTGTAGCTGAGTCTATGCCTGGCTGTCTTGGTTAGGTGGAACACCATGGTAATAAAACCAAGGCATTGTATTTAATCCCTGGATATTTTAATTAACTTTGATACAGAGACTATATCCTGGGCTTTGGCCAGTCCTCTTGCCTGGTCAATGCCTATAAGAGTATAGATGGATGAATTCCATTACCACTGTGACAGTCTCAAGTCCTCTTGGTGACGAGGAAGCTTTATTCCATTTAAAAGGATAATGCATTATTGTGAAGTGTTAGTTGCTCAGTCGTGTCTGATTCTTTGGGACCCCATGGACTAGAGCCCACCAGGCTCCTCTGTCTGTGGGATTCTCCAGGCATGAATACTGGAGTGGGTTGCCATGTACTTCTCCAGGGGATCGTCCCTACCCAGGGATCGAACCCGAGTCTATTGCATCTCCTGCATTGACAGGTGGGTTCTTTACCACTAGTGCCACCTAGGAAGCCCATGCATGGTATTTTATATAGTGTCTTTAGTGATTAAAAGTACTTGGTAATTAGATGTAGAAAGATATTGGAAGCAAAAATGTAAGGCAACTATAACAAGAGCAATGAATCTGAGTAAAACAAACTAGATTTGATAGCAGTCTCCCTGTTTAGAAAACTGAGATATTAATAATAGCTACATTTATATAGTGCTTTCCATGTGCCTTGCACTGTGCATAAGTTAACAGATTTTAACCCCAGTAACCCAATGATGTAAACACTATTACTATTCCCATTTTACAGAGGAGGAAACCAGTGCACAGCTGGTAAGTGGTTGGGATTAGGATTAAAACTCAGACAGTCTTGACTCCAGTGTATGTATTTTTAACCTCTCATGATGTCATACCTAGAGCACAGGGTCACTGCAAAGCTTAAATGAACACAGCACAGGAGCTGTGGTGTCAATGGTTCAGGAGGCAGCGATCAAATAGTTTGCACAATGAGGTGTGCAATCAGGCACACAGGTATTATCAACCCCAGGCCTGCCACATTACTGTATCTGTGTTTTCAAAATGAAGAGTCACAAGACACTGTATGTCTTTGATAGCTTCAGTTGGGGACTTACATTCATAGATTCAAGGTGCTGGCACATAGAGTAGAAGCAGGAAAAAGACTAGAGTGGTTTGGAACATTCCTGAAATGGAAGAGGTGGATATTTTTTCAATGGGGGAAGGATCAAGCCATTTTATTGAGGAGCTTTGGAGGAGAGTTGAAAGGTTAGGAAGACAATGAGATCCTATGTCCTTCTCCTGGCTGGGATCTCCCCAGCTTCACAGTCACTGAGAGCAGTGGATATTTTAAAGGTGTGTGGAGAACTGAGAAGTGGATTGTTTATATAAACCTTTATATGACATAAGGCATAGTTGGAATTTCATATGGTGAAATGCATCATAAAGCTTGTGTTCCATTAAATATCTACCACTGAATGTAGATGTGGACATCTGAATGAACCATGTGGACAGCTCTGCAAATCACGAGCGCTCATCATTTGTTTTTTCCTCCACATCACGGATTCTCTTTGTGCATGTAGCCTTGCTTCTCTCATAACTGAATGACAGAATAATGGAAACGGGCTGAAAGAACATACGTGAATGCCTGTTTCAGCTTATCCCCGATGGAATCCGAACCCTTGTCCTTCTTGTGCAATCTTTCCTGGAGGACCGGATGACTAAAGATAGGTCTTTCCACATGGTACCGCCGGGTTGCTCCAAGGATTTCATTTTCTTCAGCATGATCCATAGTACTCCGAAATCATTCATCAACAGCAGGAGACAAGCATTTCCTGAGTGTCACTAAAGGAGAAAATAAAAACTCTATTTCAGATGCCAAAATCTTACTGATGATAGTTTCTTACCATCTCTTCCTGGCAGTGTTATTGTAAGTTCTCTAATGACTTTTTCATCTTTGAACACCCAGAGCACCGAATCTAGTGATCTGGACAGAGTAGGCACAAATAAATGAAAGGAAATTAAGGTCAATAAAAAACATATGACATTTCTTCCTAGGGCAATTAGTGGGTAATGTGTATACTTAAAACAAAGGATGGTATTAAATTCAGTGGACAAAAATTGCAGCTCTAAGTCAACATTAAGGAAACAGTGAATTAGGCTGACTCTAACAATTTACGTGTCAAAGAAACAGAAAAAGGAGCAAGACCAGTCCTTAAACTGACTCCAACTTTCTTGAAGGTACATTAGCCTCCTTCCCAATTCTGTACTCATATATGGTTACTCCCTACATTATTCTGTGTTCAGAGTTGAGGCTTATATGCGTAAGACTATTAGGATGACTGATATTTCCATACCTACATCTATCTACCTACTTATCTACATAATGAATACTACTCATATGAGTAAAAGAAATGTTTAAGGAACGAAAACCCAATATGCTTCTGCACAGAGGAATATGTTAACTTTATGACAGTGAAAAATCAGAAAAAACCTAAATGTTGACATAAATTTTTGTATAGTCATAAATTGAACAGTACACAGTGATTTTAATAAATGAACTAAATCTATATATGTCATCATCATAAACCTTGAAAACATAATTTTCGATAAAAGTGTAAGGCACAGATGGGTACTTCAAGAATGCAATTACTTAAAGTTTAAAAAACTTACAAAGCAATTATGTATTTTGTTTATGTGCATACATATATGTAGTAAATGTATAAAAAGCATGTATGACAATGATAGAATGGTGTCACTTCTGGAGAGAAGGGGAACAGACAGGGAGCTTCAACTGACAGTTTTTGCAATGTTTAGTTTGTAAAAAAGAAGTGGCACAAATAGAGCACAATGTTAAGATTTGACTAAGGTGTGTGGTAAGTAAACTGGTGATTGTGGTTGGTACATGATTCTTTGCAGTTGTAAATTTGAAAGATATATTTTATAATAAAAAAATAAGTGCACAACAACTAAAGCCATGGGTCCCAACTGAAGGAAGTTAAGGGCAGAGGAGTTGGTGGTTAGCATGCTTATGCTTAGTCGCTTCAGTTATGTTTGACTCTTTGTGACCCCACAGACTGTAGCCCACCAGGCTCCTCCGTCCATGGGATTTCCCAGGTAAGAATACTGGAGTGGATTGACATTTACCTCCCCAGGGGTTAGCATGAGTTAATGGTTAGGTGCCTGTGTGGTAACTGCAGGAGGGTGCTGGATTACCGATGCTGATCAATACAATTTGCTCATGTGAAAAGTTCAATATTCATCAAACTGAAAATACACTCAAATTTAAATCATGTTTGTGTGACCAACCAGAAAACATCACACAAAACAAAAGCCTAGGTCCAAAGAGGTTGAAAATTTTAAAGTCTAGAATAAAAAGAAATTCTAGCAGCAAATGCAACCGAGTATCAGTGCTGATGATATGAAAAGATAAGCCTGAAGAAAGAGGATTCTGCAGCATAATTTGACTAAGACTGTACATCTTTTGTTTCAGAGTTAGTTAGCAAGACTGGTTTCTCATCTAACTTTTTATTTACTATTCCAGGAACTCATCATACTACACAAGAATGGCTGGGCTGAGGTACGTAGGTGGGTTAACAGATAGCAACACTGCCACTCTGCCTCCCTTCTGCCTCCAACTCCTCCAGAACATCATGCAACAGCAACATAGAACCATCTGCAATTCAGGTAACCTACCAAGCTGCTTCCAGCATCTGTGCCTGTGCCCAGAATTCTATTCACTCTGACAAGGAATGCTGTTTCTTTTCCCTCACTCTCCTTCCATTTTCCCTACGTCCTAATCATCTTTCAAAGGCCAGGTTTTGTTCTTTGCTTTCCTGAGTCCCTGCTCCCCTCTAATCTCTCATGAAGTGGGTCTCTACTCACTGTTACGTATAACATCCTATCTCTCCCCACTATATAATTATCGATTTCCTCTTCTAGACTGTAAATCCCTGGAGACAATACCCTGAATTCCCAGGACCCGGCTCAGTCCTTGTCTTACTGATGAACACACACAGTCTTTGTACTGGTGCATCAGGATTATCGATAGTGTATGTCATGCTTCCTCTCTGTACTTCACATTATAGAAGACTAAGATTACTCTGAGATTTTTATTTAATTATTTTTCTGGAGACCTCTTCCTTGATTGTCTTCTAGCCTGTCATAGAAAGATAACTTCTTCCTTCACAGAGCCAAAGAGAAAAAGACCAGGTAGATCTGAGAGAGGTCTCATAATATGAATCCCTGTTGCAAAAATCTAGTTTTACCATTGATTTTACTGTTACTCTTCTTGAATTTGCCCAGTTGTCAGTGGGATGAATTGGGATGTGTTATTGTAAAGTGCAGTAGTGACCAAACCTGCCCTTTCACCACAATGTTCTGGGCAAGGTTTTAAAGGATTGGTGTCTGGCCTCACTCTGAGCCTCCTGATTTAGGGTCCCATAGGTGGGGTCTGGACAGTGAGCATTTACTTCACATGGGTGTGGGCATGCATCCCTGTACCTGAGTACAGCAAACTGCTTTGAAGCTTTCAGTGCAACACAATAGGTCATGTTAAAGTGTAGCAGAAGAAACAAAACATTTCTAAAATATTAGACATCCTTATTTTTATTCTCAAAAGTCCTTTGGCTCCTCCCAACAGAAGTTCCTCATTTACACCTATTACTATGAAGGTCCTTTATCATTCCCTCATTTCTCTTCCTCCTAGAACCTCAAAATTCTTTCTACCTTATTAAGCATGGACAGAGGACCCTGGCCGGCTACAGTCCATGGGGTTGCAAAGAGTCGGACACGACTGAGCATGTATGCAGGTTCAGGTTCACTAAGCAGGGCAATTATGTGCATGTTTTAAATGTCTCCAGGAAGATTCAAAACATCTTTAGAATCTGGCTTTCAATTCTCCCTAAACCTTGAATTTCCTCAGGTGCTTTTTAAAAACTTCAATGCTTGGGCTCTACACCAGGCCAGTTAGCACAGAGCCTCCCAGCAGCGCCTCTGGGAGGTGGGGCCCAGGCATCTTTTTTAGAGCATCCTAAGATGAATCTAACGAGCAGATAAAGTTAAGAACCACTGGTTTATAACCTAAGAGAGATATGCATATGAAAAAGACATTGGAAAATCACAAGGAAATATTTGAAAACAAACCCAATTATAAGCTTTTAGGAAATTAATAATGAATCAGTGACATGCTTAAAGACAGATGAGATTTTTTAAACTTTATAAAATGACACGTGTGCTGTAATTCAACATTATATATATATATATGTATATATATACACACTAAGATATAATATACTTACTGAAAAATACATGAAGTAAGTTTTGAGGAGGAATGTGAAACGTAAGGAGATGATTTAGCAGTAAAAAATGTTTCTTTGCATTTTCCATTTTCATTCTGGGCACTGGTTCTCAGCCCTGGCTGCACACTGGAATCATCTGACTCTACTGTCAGCTATTCTGATTTAATTGGTTTCGGAGGCAGGCAAGGATTGAGATTTAAAAGCTCCCTGGGTGATTCTTAACTCACAGTCAAGGTTCAAAACCACTGACTTAGGGGATGGCAATATATACACTCACACCTACTTCTCAAACCAAACAAAAAGAAGGAAACTGAATAGGGTATAAATTGTGTGCAATGCATTATATTACTATCTTTGCTTATGTGTATCTTTGAAATATTTAATAAAAACTTAAAAAGGAGAGAATTATCAAGCTTGGTTTCTACAGAAAAGTCTTATTTCTATTCTTATATTCTCACAACAAAAGGGAATTGTGTGTAGGTGGGCAGTGCAAATGCTACACTTTATGAAAATGGTAAAGAAAATTGAAATCTTAGTTATTACAAACATTCCATTCAAGTTTTAAATTAAGAGCAAATATTAAAAGAATTTAGACTCCAAAACATTAGATGAACTAAGAAAGCCTTAGGGTATGCAGTCTCTGCAGAGTTGCCAAATAAATTATAGGATGTCTAGTTAAATGTGAATGTCAAATAAGTAACAAATGGTTAGTAAAAGTATGTTCCAAATATTGCATACTTATATTAAAATTTTATTCTTTATCCCAATTTAGTTACAGTTGAGTATCTTATATTGTCCTTTGCTAAATCTGGTAACAATAATAACTCTCTGTAGGTCAGGATGAGACACAGAAAAGAGGGGATTCTCAAACTCTTTTGAGGTTTTAGGACCCTGGCCACAATTTTTGTCCTCCTTGAGATATCTATTCGGAAGTTCAGAGATGTCTCAACTCAGAAAGGAAAGGACTGCTGGGAAGAGTAAAGGAGAAGAAGATATTATAATGAAAGATTGTCCTTTGGGGGCACTTTGTATGCTCATCACAATAATTAAATAACTAAGGCCTTGAAGGCTATCAATAACCACTTTATCAGAAGAAGAGGTTATATATCAGAAGAGAGGCCAAGGAACCGAGGGACAAAGGGAGGAGATCAAATGACCAGATGGTTATCTGACAGACAACGAGCTGCCAGTATGTGGATTTGCCGTTACAAACCACCAAGTTGTAAAACTAAGTCCATAAACCCTCACATGAGAAAAATCACCTTTAGATGGCCCTAAGGAACAAGTCTTCTGACAGAGTCTCCAACAAAAAACACTAATGACAGAAAAGCAAATTGATCTCTATGTTGAAGTCCTGTTTTCCAAAGCTATGAAAGAAGGGATTTAAAAACAGTTTAGAATACCTTTCAACATTGATTTCTAGATTTGAAAGTAATTTTGTAAACCATCCAGTTTAACTTCCTCACTGTGTAAATGGGAAAACGAACTCATCTACACTCACTTGACTTATCCCCAAATATTCTCAAAATGCAAAACTTGCTTCCTATTCAAAGTAGTTTTAAAAAGCACACATATTTATAAATAAAAATGTAGCAGCAACATTTTTAACTTCAAACTAAAAGCAAGAATTAGTTGCTGCCAATAATGAAGGTTGCTTGTCAATAACTATGGTTTTGTGGAAGATGCTCCAAACTGAAGGTTGGGGGTCAGGGTCTGGCCCTAGTTCTGCCTCTCAAGCATTCTGAGCTGTTCTATGCTGTTATCACAGGGTCAACTAGACCAGTCACAACAAACTTGGAAGCACGTTGAAAAGACAAGAAGAACGTAAAATACCACAGATTTCTCCCTGAAATCACAAAGAGAGCTTAAAATACCTCTAGAGATTCTGATTTAGTAATTCTGGAGTCTGTATTTTTCAGAGCTCACAGAGAAAGATTACAGTCCAGAAAAATTTTTTCTTTCACTTATGACGTTCGCAGTGTTTTCTTTAAAGGAATTTGAGAAAGCTGCTTCCTCTTTTCTATATCTCTGGGACTTTTAGCATAACCAAGATAAACTCCCTGCTTTTCCTTATTAATGATCACTGATTAATTGAAGTGGCCCAACATGTGGAAAGAGCCAAAGGCCCCATAATCCCTGCAAGCTGGTCCTGAATGCAGACTGTAAGCTCTGTGAGGACAGCGTGATTGTCTGAACACCTAACACATAGCAACATGCAGCTTGCGGCCTGAATGCTCTCGGTGGGGACCGTGGTTGCTGGAGGATATAGCCTGTGGCTCTTCCCATCTTTTCTCTCTTCTTTTGTAATTATTCACCTCCCATTCAATTCCTAGGCCAAAGGATTCTTAAATTCGCCTTCTGAGAGGCAACACCATATGGTAGGCTTTGGGATCAGAAGGACTGTGTTTGGAGGCTGGAACTGTCATTTCACTGGTGTGTGCATTCTGCAAGCCTTCATTTGCTTATCCATAAGTGGCAGTCAGGAGCACAGGCTGTGGATTTTCTTAGACCTAAGTTCCAGTCCTGGTGTTTCCTCTTGCTGGGACATCTAGCAAGTTACCTGACCTCTCTAAATAGAGTGACCCTAGTCCTGGCTTATGCTTGCTGTCCCAGAGTAATTATTACTTCAAAGTGTCCTGAGATGGAAAATAAATTATGTTTCCTTCAGATTCTTCAGCTATACCACTCGGATAAAATCATTATTGATCTGTGAAAATATAGCATTGAAACATGTATATTATCATATGTGAAACAGATCACTAGTCCAGGTTCGATGTACAAGGCAGGGTGCTCAGGGTTGGTGCACTGGGATGACCCTGAGGGATGGGATGGGGAGGGAGGTGGGAGAGGGGTTCAGGATGGGGAACACATGTAAACCCATGGCTGATTCATGTCAATGTATGGCAAAAACCACCACAATATTGTAAAGTAGATAGCCTCCAATTAAAATTTAAAAAAATTAAAAAAAAAAAAAGAAAATAAATTAGAAAAAAAAAAATTGGGGCTTCCCTGGTGGCTCAGTGGTAAAGAATCTGCTTACCAATGCAGGAGACATGGTTTTGATCCCTGGTCTGGGAGGATCCCACATCATGTGGGATCCTGTGTACCACCACTCAGCCTGTGCTCTAAGAGCCCAGGAGCCGCAACTACTGAATTCACGAGCCACAACTACTGAAGTTCACGACCTAGAGCTTGTGCTCCAGGAGAGAGCTCACTGCAATGAGAAGTCTGCTCACAGCCTGCTCACAGCAAGAGTAGCCCCTAAAAGCCACATATGGAAAAAACCCGCTTAGCAACTAAGACCCAGTAAAGTAACAAATAAATAAATAAATAATAAAATTATAAATGTAAAAAGAAAACGTTTCTAAAGTACTTAAACTGGGGCCTGGTACACAGTAAGCGCTCAGTAAATGTGACCATTATCATTGCTACTTTGAGCAGTGCATCTAATTTCCTTTAATCTCCATTGCTCATTTATTTGTAAATGAGGATAATGATTTTCATCTGTCTGCATTTAACTGTCA
This sequence comes from Okapia johnstoni, assembly GCA_024291935.2. Taxonomy (NCBI): domain Eukaryota; kingdom Metazoa; phylum Chordata; class Mammalia; order Artiodactyla; family Giraffidae; genus Okapia; species Okapia johnstoni. The sequence continues at coordinate 68,846,525 of CM044312.1, read as the reverse complement.
TTTTGAATCACCAACACATTCACAAGGTTCAAAAATTCATGTGTAAGCTGTTGGTGGGAATGCAAACTAGTACAGCCACTATGGAGAACAATGTGGAGATTCCTTAAAAAACTGGGAATAGAACTGCCATATGACCCAGCAATCCCACTGCTGGGCATACACACCGAGGAAACCAGAATTGAAAGAGACGCGTGTACCCCAATGTTCATCGCAGCACTGTTTACAATAGCCAGGACATGGAAGCAACCAAATGTCCATCAGCAGACGAATGGATAAGGAAGCTGTGGTACATATACACAATGGAATATTACTCAGCCATTAAAAAAAATACATTTGAATCGGTTCTATTGAGATGGATGAAACTGGAGCCCATTATACAGAGCGAAGTAAGCCAGAAAGAAAAACACCAATACAGTATACTAATGCATATATATGGAATTTGAAAGATGGTAATGATAACCCTATATGCGAGACAGAATAAGAGACACAGATGCATAGAACAGTCTTATGGACTCTGAGGGAGAAGGTGAGGGTGGGATGTTCTGGGACAATAGCATTGAAACATGTATATTATCATATGTGAAACAGAACACCATTCCATGTTCTATGCATGAGACAAATGCTCAGGACTGGGGCATTGGGATGACCCAGAGGGATGGGATGGGGAGGGAGGTGGGAGGAGGGTTCAGGATGGGGAACACATGTAAACCCATGGATGACTCATGTCAATGTATGGCAAAAACTACTACAATATTGTAAAGTAATTAGCCCCCAACTAAAATAAATAAATTTATCAAAAAAAAATTCATGTGTAAGAAGCATTAAAGTGACGTTATACTACCATTCCATGGCTGGGAGGCAATCATGGTGTCAATTTCCTGTGTCTTCCCAGAGATATTTCTACACAAGGAGATATAAGTATATGGTTTTCTTCCTATAAACAGCAACACGACTTATACCATTCTGCACCTTGCTTTTTTCACTTACTATATCTTGGTGACCTTTCCATATCAATACAAAAGAGCTTCCTCATTCTCATGTTATTTAAAACAGTTTTTACATGGATGGTCCATAATTTGCTTGGCCAGTCCTAGTAGTGCTACACTGAAGCTTAATCTAAGAATTATGAAACACTTAGAGTAAAACACTCAATATTTATTATTTATAATTACTATTATCTTTTAAATTTTATTTAGTTTTTAATTGAAGGATAATTGTTTTACAGAATTTTGTTGTTTTCTATCAAACATCAACATGAATCAGCCATAGGTATACATATGTCTCCTCCCTCTTGAACCTCCCTCCCACTTCCCTCCCCACTGTACCCCTCTAGGTTGATACAGAGCCCCTGTTTGAGTTCCCTGAATCATATAGCAAATTCCCATTGGCTATCTATTCTATACTATTACCTTTTAACTGAACCTCACTCACATTTACTTCATATGCTTCATTTCTCGAGTCCTGGGGTCTCCATCTATTAATTTGCTCAACGCAAATCTACTTAGTCCCTACTTATATGTTTGGCTAAAATTTACCATTTGGCTATGCCTAGAGATTAAAAAGCTCTGGTACATGCACTCAGGGACCTGTCATCTGGGGTCTCTGCAATTTATATCCTTTAAAGGACTTCTTACAGGTGGGCATGGACATATGAAATAATGGAACATATAGGGGAATGTAGGAGGTTTTGGGGATGGGAGTGAGAGATAATTGACAACAAAATACAAACATTTAGGAAATGAGATCAAGGGCCTTTGATATAAAAATCATGCTACTTTTTCCTCATTATAAAAGTAATATATAGGGCAATATGTAATTTTTCATTTTTATCATGCATAAATGATGTTAAATGTATATTACAAATAAAATATATGTACACACATGTAACGTATATTCAGAGAACTGAGACTCTATCTTAATAGTTTTTCATTAAAATGTTTTATACCTAACATTATGTCATAAACATTTTGTCATATCAATAAACATCAGAAGATATTTTTTAATGATTATATAATATTTTCTAATATATATATACCATGATTTAGTTAAGCATCTAAAAGGGAATGGCAACCCACTCCAGTATTCTTACCTGGAGAATTCCATGGACAGAGGCGTCTGGCAGGCTACAGTCCATGGGGTCACAAAGAGTCAGATACGACTAAGTGACCAACACTTTCATTTTTCACTTCTTTATTATTAGACTACTTAGGCTACTTCTAATTTTCTGCTATCACAAGTGAGATTTTGTTTTTCAGTCTCTGTGAGTTTATGTGTATAATGGTAATGAAATACACTCCGTATTTAAACAATGTTAATGGTAATAAAATATAGTCTACATTTAAACAATGTTAATGCTCTATTTAAGTATTGGACAACTTACAAAGTGGGTACATAAAAACTACTGCTGCTGCTGCTGCTAAGTCGCTTCAGTCGTGTCTGACTCTGTGCGGCCCCATAGACAGCAGCCCACTAGGCTCCACTGTCCCTGGGATTCTCCAGGCAAGAACACTGGAGTGGGTTGCCATTTCCTTCTCCAATGCATGAAAGCGAAAAGTGAAAGTGAAGTTGCTCAGTTGTGTCTGACTCTTAGCGACCCCATGGACGGTAGCCCACCAGGCTCCTCCATCCATGGGATTTTCCAGGCAAGAGTACTGGAGTGGGTTGCCATTGCTTTTTCTGATATGAGAGACATTTATGTGAGCTCCTTATATATACACAATAATAGTTAGTTATAGTATAACATTTATTGAGACTGCAATCGAAGAATCTCAGCATCTATGTAAGGCAGGAATTATCCACGTTTTTCAGATGAAGTAATAGCAGCCTGGATTGGAATCTAGGACTGCTCACTGCAGACACCATGCTCTTATGCTGTGTTGCTTCATTAATCATGTATCAGATTACTCATATCAAAATATTTATCTACTTCTATCCAAGTTATATTAATTACAGGCATATACTCCCACTTGTGATCTGTTGCTTATGAAGCATGGTGATCTTAACTAAATTAGAAGCAAAACTAGAGCTCAAGGAAGGCTTCAGAGAGGATACTACCTGGAAGTAGCTCTTGAGGGATGCTTTGTTGTTGTTCAGTTGCTCAGTCATGTCCAACTTTTTGCGACCCCATGGACTGCAGCACACCAGGCTTCCCTGTCCTTCACCGTCTCCCAGAGCTTGCTCAAACTCATGTCCATTGAGTTGGTGATGCCATCCAACCATCGCATCCTCTGTCATCCCCTTCTCCTTTCACCTTCAATCTTTCCCAGCATCAGAGTCTTATCCAGTGAGTCAGCTCTTCACATCGGGTGGCCAAAGTATTGGAGCTTCAGCTTCAGCATCAGTCCTTCCAATGAATATTCAGGGTTGATTTTCTTTAGGATTGACTGGTTTGATCTCCTTGCAGTCCAAAGGACTCTCCAGAGTCTTCTCCAACACCACAGTTCAAAAGGATCAATTCTTTGGCACTTAGTCTTCTTTATGGTCCAACTCTCACAACCATACATGACTACTGGAAAAACCATAGTTTGACTATATGGACCTTTGTTGGCAAAGTAATGTCTCTGCTTCTTCATACGCTGTTTAGGTTTGTCATACATTTCCTTCCAAGGAGCAAGCATCTTTTAATTTCATTGCTGAAGTCACCATCTTCAGTGATTTTGGAGCCCAAGAAAATAAAGTCTGTCACTGTCTCCATCGTTTCCCCATCTATTTGCCATGAAGCAATGGGACTGGACGCCATGATCTTCATTTTTTGAATGTTGAGTTTTAAGCCAGTTTTTTAACTCTCCACTTTCACCATCATTAAAAGGCTCTTTAGTTCCTCTTTGCTTTCTGCCATAAGGGTGGTGTCATCTGTATATCTGAGGTTATTGATATTTCTCCTGGCAATCGTGATTCCAGCTTGTGCTTTATCCAGCCTGGCATTTCTCATGATGTACTCTGCATATAACTTAAATAAGCAGGGTGACAATATACAGCCTTGACATACTCCTTTCTCAATTTGGAACCAGTCCATTGTTCCATGTCTGGTTCTAACTGTTGCTTCTTGACCTGCATACAGGTTTCTCAGGAGACAGGTAATGTGGTCTGGTATTTCCATCTCTTTAGGAATTTTCCATAGTTTGTTGTGATCCACACAATCAAAGTCTTTAGCTAGTCAATGAAGCAGAAATAGATGTTTTTCTGGAATTATCTTGCTTTTTCTATGATCCAACGGATGCCTGCAATTTGATCTCTGGTTCCTCTGCCTTTTCCAAATCCAGCTTGAACATCTGGAAATTCTCGGCTCAGGTATTGTTGAAGCCTGGCTTGGAGAATTTTGAGCATTATTTTGCTATCGTGTGAAATGAGTGCAGTTGTGCAGTAGTTTGAACACTCTTTGGCATTGCTTTTCTTTGGGATTGGAATGAAAACTGACCTTTAACTGAGGCATGTGATTACGCACAGAGAAGTGAAAGGTAAAAATTAATAGGACCTAGTCACAGAATGGGCTTCCCTGGTAACTCAGCTGGTAAAGAATCTGCCTGCAATGCAGGAGACCCGGGTTTGAGTCCTGGGTCAGGAAGTTCCCCCGAAGAAGGGATAGGCTACCCACTCCAGTATTTTTGGGCTTTCCTGGTGGCTCAGATGGGAAAGAATCTGTCTGCAATGCAGGAGACCTGGATTCGATTTGGGTTGAGAAGATCCCCTGGAGGAGGGCATGGCAACCCACTCCAGTATTCTTGCCTGGAGAATCCCCATGCACAGAGGAGCCTGGCAGGCTACAGTCCATGGGATCGCAAAGAGTTGGACATGTCTGAGTGACTAAGCACATGACAGCACAGCACAGTCACAGAATACCAAAAGTACTGGTAGAAACTTTTTTTAGGTAGTCAGTGAAAATGAAACTGGAGAGGTTGAACAGGATGTGGTCTTAAAGGATCATAAAAAGCAGGCTACACATTCCAATTTGAAGCCATGTGCTCTAGCTATTTGACCATATTCCCATCCTTCTTTGTCCTATACAGAACTACTGATCAAAACCACCTACTATGAGAGAATTGTTCAACTCCAGTAAAGATACTAATCATCCCAGAGCTAATTTTCTATGACTCCTTAAGGTGATAAATTGAAAGATTTATTTTCCAACTATGAACACGTGAAAGATCATTAATACTCAGAAGATATGCCTTCATAATTTTCTGTGGGATAAAAAGCTCAGTAATTCATATTAGTGCTTAAGTTTGAATGACAGATATTTTAATAAGAAAGAGTTCTCTTTAAGTGAAAATGGAAGAATATACTGGTTTACCAGTCTTCTTTAAAACATAATACAGACATGGTAAAAATACAAGTATTATGGAAGGGCTAATCACAAAAATAAATGGTTTCCCACCCCTCTTCTCCCCAACTTCAGCTCTATTCCCTAAAGCAAACTTTTTCTTAAAATAGCTTTTTTTGTTTTTAGTTCTGGTGGGCTTGTTTTTAACTCTAAATCAGCTTTTCTCAAAAAGAGTGATTAGTATTACTATTTTGGGGGGACATATGTGGAACTGTGCTGTGCATTTAGCATGTTCATTCCCGATACTAAATGCTAGTAGCACCGTCTAGTCACTATGATACATTTCCAAATCTCCTTTAGGATTGAGAACTACTGCTCTAAGTAATATATGACTATCTTTTGATTTATGGAATTTAGATATTATCTATGAGTGCTTACCATGGAAAATGAATATTTAAGTCTCCTTACTCCCTATAATTTTTTTCTAGATTGTATTACATTTTAATTTGTTTACTTATGTAACCAATATAGGCTAAGACATTCTCTCTGTTCTCTCCTTCTGAAATTTCTATTAGCCATCTACTGGAGCTCCTCATTATACCAATGTGTCTTTCAACCTATGACATTTTTCATCTTTTAATCTCAATGGGTTGATCTTAGGCAGTTTTCTCAGATTTGACTTCCAGTTCACTAATCTTCCTTTGGGTAATATGTTGTTTAGTTAATACATTAACTAAAAATAATCAATGTCTGTATTCTTCATTTATTTTCTTTTTGAAATATTCTGTTCTATTTATGCACTGTTTTTTCATTTTGTTTTCTATTCTTTTTATCCCTTTAACAATTTTTAACACAATTATTACTTTTTTCATATATTTCTATTATTTTTGATCCTTTTGGATCTGATTCTTCTATTTGTTTTGTTTGCTCAAACTCCCTTATGATTGTTTGTAGGTTTTTTAAATTGTGAGCTCATATTAAGTGGGAGGAGGTGAGAAGAGGTTCCATGTTGCCTTGTGCCTGAGGTCACGTCTTCCTCCCAGATTTAAATGGCATAATCCCATCTCTATACCTCAGGATCTGTATCCTCCAGAGAAACTGCTATGGTTGTGCTGGGTATAAACTTGCACCAACTGCTCTTCTAAATGATTTTCTGCATTCTTCTGGTAGTCTTTATTTTAAAGTTGACTATTTCCAAATAGGAAAAGGAGTACATCAAGGGTGTATATTGTCACCATTCTTATTTAACTCATATGCAGAGTACATCATGAGAAATGCTGGGTTGGATGAAGCACAAGCTGGAATCAAGATTACCGGGAGAAATATCAATAGCCTCAGATATGCATATGACACCACCTTTATGGCAGAAAGTGAAGAAGAACTAAAGAGTCTCTTGATGAAAGTGAAAGGAGAGTGAAAATGTTGACCTAAAACTCAACATTCAGAAAACTAAGATCATGGCATCCAGACCCATCAGTTCATGGCAAATAGATGGAGAAACAGTGGAAACAGTGGCAGACTTTATTTTTGGGGGCTTCAAAATCACTGCAGATGGTGAGTGCAGCCATGAAATTAAAAGACGCTTACTCCTTGGAAGCAAAGTTATGATCAACCTGCTACTGCTGCTGCTAAGTCGCTTCAGTCGTGTCCAACTCTGTGCGACCCCATAGATGGCAGCCCAGTAGGCTCCCCTGTCCCTGAGATTTTCCAGGCAAGAACACTGGAGTGGGTTGCCATTTCCTTCTCCAATGCATGAAAGTGGAAAGTGAAAGTGAAGTCGCTTAGTCGTGTCCGACTCTTAGTTGTGTCTGACTCTTAGCGACCCCATGGACTGTAGCCTACCAGGCTCCTCTGTGATCAACCTAGACAGCTTATTAAAAAGCAGAGAGATTACTTTGCCAACAAGGGTCCATCTAGTCAAGGCTATGGTTTTCCAGTAGTCATGTATGGATGTGAGACTTGGACTATAAAGAAAGCTGAGCACTGAAGAATTGATGCTTTTGAACTGTAGTGTTGGAGAAGACTCTTGAGAGTCCCTTGGACTGCAAGGAGATCCAACCAGTCCATCCTAAAGGAGATCAGTCCTGGGTGTTCATTGGAAGGACTGATGTTGAAGCTGAAACTCCAATACTTTGACCACCTGATGCGAAGAGCTGACTCATTTGAAAAGACCCTGATGCTGGGAAAGATTGAAGGAGGGAGGAGAAGGGGACAACAGAGGATGAGATGGTTGGCTGGCATCACCGACTCAATGGGCATGAGTTTGAGTAAACTCTGGGAGTTGGTGATTGTAAGGTAGCATTTAACCGGAGGCTACCTGTATGCTGTTTTTGGTCTTGCATAAATCCTTTTGTTCCTTAACAGCCTCTGAATATAGGTGCGAGAAGAGCTGGCAAGTCAGCTCTAGGGAATAATAGGAATTTATGTATCTCGTAAGCAGCCATTTACAACTCTCTTCCCTTCTGATATGTAAAGTAACTTTTACAATCCCCTCCCTTGAAAATGATTCTAACCTCCAGCTTCCTGAATAACTTGTAAGATTTTTTATCCCTGTCTCAGCTAAAAAGGGCTATCTTGCCCTTTTGCACACAATATGCTGAATAAACGCCTTTGTTCCACCAGAGCACTAGTCCCCGTGTCTCTCTCTCTCTCTCTGTCCCCTTCAGGCTGCTCAGCATCCTTTCTTCCTTCTTTTACTTTCTTATCGGTCGACTCTGTACTCCCAAGTTCCGGTCCATTAAAGGACCACAACAGGTGATGGACAGGGAGGCCTGGCGTGCTGCCGTCCATGGAGTCGCAAAGAGTCGGACACGATTGAGTGACTGAACTGACTGGCTGATTTATTTATACATTTCATTGTCTTATCCTTTATTTTTGTGTGTTTGTACTGAAGAGAGCTCTGCATGAGTTAGTTTAATACCCCAGGTTCTAGATGCCCTGCTATTATAACTTTGTGAATATAGTTCATTACTGGTTCTATCTATTGAACAAAAGTTACTTAGTTCTTCCTAAAGTCATTATTCTTAGAGTTTATTGAATACTTTTTGTTTTTAATTTGCATCACTTTTTTTTTTTTTCTAAGTCTGGTACAAATCTGCCAGCCTAGGATTGTACTCGGGGAGTAACACTCTTATTTCACATCTTCCTCCTTCTTACTTTCTGCTCTCATTTTGCTGGAGCACATCCTTAGGTAACTGTTTAAGAAAGGGTACTTGGAAGCAAATTGCCTGAGTCACTGAAGATCTGAAAATGTCCTCATTTTACTTTCACACTTAATAATCTAATTGGCAACAGAATTTTAGGTTCAAAATCATTTTCCCTCATAACTTTGAGGGCACTGCTCTATTTTAGTTTAGTGTCCTATTCAGTGACGAGAAGCTTAACATCAATCTTAAGTGACTTTATTTTCTCTTTCTAGAGCCCCAATAGATTGAAGTTGGACATAATGAACTGTTTTCTATGTTTCTTATCTTTTCTAGCATATATATTCTCAATCTCTTTGACATTTGGTTGTTCATTCCAGGAGACTGCTTAAACTTTATCTTTCAGCTGCTCTACTAAATTGATTTCAGTAATTACTTTAAAAAATTTCAAGATCTTTTTTGTCTGTTTTCTGATTATTACTCATTCTTTATAGAATTATATTTTTGTTGTATGGAAACAATATATTTTTAATCACTCTGAGGGTACTCAGATTTTTTTTTTTAAAAGCTATTATATATATTTTTTTCTTTTTTTGATAGTCCTTATATATGTATTTTTAATTGAAGTATAGTGATTTACAATGCTGTGTTAGTTTCAGGTATATGGCAAAGTGATTCAGTTATATATATGTGTGTGTGTATATGTATATATATATATGTATTCTGTTTTACATTCTTTCCCTTTATAGGTTATTACAATTATTGAATATAGTTCCCTTTGCTATACAGCAGATTCTTATTATTTATCTAGTTTGAATAACATATTGGGTGGGCCAAAAAGTCTGTTTATGTTTTCTGTAAGATATTATGGAAAACCTGAATGAAACTTCGGACCAATCCAATAATAGTGTCTATCTGTTAATCCTAAACTTCTAATTTATCCCTCCCCTCCTGCTTCCCCTTTGGTAACTCTAAGTTTAAAGCTATTTTAAACAATCTCCCCTCTGACATTAATAACTGTTTATCTTGGGGTTGTTTTTGTCATACTCCTTCATATGTCAGGTTATTCTTGGTTTTATAAATGTGTGTGTGTGTGTTACGTGTGTGTGTGTGTGTGTGTGTGTGTGTGTATATAAAGACCTCATTGACTTTTATGATTATATATAAAGACCTTATTGACTTTTCTGATTAACTGGGGTCACTTTCCTCCACTATCTCATACACAAGTGTTTCAGGACAGGATTCTTCCCTGAATGGAATAGTGATCAGGAACCTTTGCACAGCAGAGTAGGCTCTTCAACTTCTAGTTTGACTTTAGCGTGAGGAGGCAAGAGCTGGCCTTCAGACTAGGGTTCACTCTCTTTTCAAATGCCAGAAAGAGAAAGGATTTACTCCACGATGCCAAACTCAATTAGAAGCAGTGGCTCACCTTAACTAACCCATAAAGACTTTCCATCAAGCTCTCTGCTTTCAGGCCCTGTTGCTCATGCCTGGTCTCTGTCCTTGTTGACTCCATTCCCTGAGCTTCTTTCTAGGTCACTCTCCCTCCCATGGTGGTCCTTCCTGCACCAATTTCCTAGTTTTGTTCCATCAATAACTTGCCCCCACTCTCCAGTTTCTATTATCTGCAAAAGGTCACAGCCATTTAAAAAGAATTATAGGATAGACAGAAAGCAAATGCCTGTGCCTAGGATGTTATCTTTCATCCTTGTTTTTTTAATTTTAAAATTTGGTGATTGTGTGCTAAATTTTATACAGTAAATATATTTTTAACATAAAATATACAGACATATTTTATATTATGACATTATGAAGAAAAATTTGAAAGCATTTACCACAAAATGGTAAACAGAGGTTATGTTCAGAATTGTGGGTAATTTTATTTTCCTTTTGTCCGTACTTTCCAAGATTTCTATGGTAGACACATAACAAACAAATAAACACATAACAAACATAATAAAAGTAAGTTTTAAGTGCTGGTAATAGGAGCTAAATGTACTTTCTGTTATCCCAGAGGAGGAGTCTGCAAGCACAGGAGATATTTGCATTTGAGGGGAAAGCTGAGACTTATGTTTAGAGACCTCATAGAATCCCACATTTGAGAATACCACTAACTGAGAGACAGACGTAGGTGAGCTGCTTGACTGATCTAAGCTACCAAGATTATGTTTCTGTTACCCGCTTCATATACAACCCTAGGAGGCAGTACTAATTTCTCCACTGCCAATTAAACGTATCAGGCCTCTTCAGATTTGTTCTCTATTGACAGTTGAAATCAAAACCACTACTGCATAAATCACACACCAATATCACCTACAGGATCCTGGTGAAAGTGAAAGTCGGTCATTCGTGTCTGACTCTTTGAGACCCCATGAATTATACAGTCCATGAAATTCTCCAGGCCGGAATACTGGAGTGGGTAGCCTTTCCCTTCTCCAGGGGATCTTCCCAATCCAGGGATTGAACTCAGGTCTCGCGCATTGTAGGCAGATTCTTTACCAGCTGAGCCAGCAGGGAAGCCCAGGTACATAATGACAATGATTGAAGTGAACCAGGTAATAAGTCTGTGCCAATGTTGAGAGCACATGCCAAGCTCGAAGTGGTCAGCACTAGTCAGCTCTTACTGAATGTTGGCTTCCATTTTAAAATTCCTTCATAGTGAGGTTCAACTGACATATAGCGAACTGCATAGACTAGTACATTGTTTAATGTGTTTTACCATGCAAAGAGATCTAATCAGTCCGTCCTAAAGGATTGACTGAATATTCATTGGAAGGACTGGTGCTGAACTCCAATACTTTGGCCACCTGATGCAAAGAGCTGACTCATTAGAAAAGACCCTGTTGCTGGGAAAGATAGAAGGCGGGAGGAGAAGGGGACAACAGAGGACGAGATAGTTGGATGGCATCTCCGACTCAATGGGCATGACTTTGAGCAAACTCTGGGAGATGGTGAAGGACAGGGAAGCTTGGCATACTGTAGTCCATGGGTTGGCAAAGAGTCAGACACGACTGAGTGACTGAACAACAACAACCATGGATTTCAGACTACTATGCATAGAACCATTTCATCATCCAAAATTTTGTCTGGTGGCCCTACCAAGTCAGTCTCTACCACACTCCCATGTCAGGAAGCCTCAGTTCTGATTTCCATCATCATGGATTATTTTTGTCTGTTCTAGAGCCTCATATAAATAGAATGTCCAATTTTTAAAGAACACTTGAAACTATATTTTAATGAAAACTTCCCTTAAGTAAAAAAAAAAAAAAATTAATGTTGGAAATCAACACAAATTTTTTAGAAAACAACGTGTGGACCCAACAATACACAGGCTAAATTCCATTCACCAGTAGTGTAACCATTTTGTGTCTGGGCTATAGTATAAACTAATAATATATTTTGTATAGGTTTATTAATTTCCCTCATGATTACCGGTTTTGGTACTGACAGTTTTTCTTCTTTAGTGACTAGCAGCACATTCTTTAAAAAGGAAGGGCAAGTCTTATCTTCTGGGCATCAAGAAAGCAACCACTGGGAGACTGAATCCCTTTCTAGAGGCAGCCTTGGGGATAAAGGCAAAGGATGGGAAGAGACTGATTTGGTGACAAAACAAAAAACTGGGGAACATCCAGAGCATGTAACAAAGGAGATCATAGGGCTTCTGCTATTTTGACTAAATACTAAGAAACTGTACCATTATTTCACTTTATAAGCATCCCACTGAAAAGGCCCTACAAGGACCTACAAGATCTTTCACACCCTCCCAAACTCTACCCCTCAGCTGCCCCTTTCTTAGATGATTTCATTTCCTTCTACTTACCCCTCATCACTCTGCTCCAGCCATTCACACCTCCCTGCTGTTTTGTGAATATACCAGGCACATAACTGCTTCAGGACCTTTGTGTTGGCCAGAAAGCTCCACTCCCAGAGAGCTTCATAACTTTTTCTACCACCTTTTCAGGCCACTTTATTTTAAATATTGTGCAACCAACTCCTCCATGGCCTTCTTCCCAGCTTAATTTTTCTCCACAGCACGTATCACCATGTAACCCACACTGTATTTTACTTTATTTTCTGTCTTCCCTCCTCTCTTCACAGAAATGAAAGTTACATGAGGACAGGTACGTGGTAGACATTCACTAGACATGTGTTGAATGGTTGAATGAATCACGGAAGGAAGGAAGAAAAGAAGGAAGAAATGAAAACCCCTGCTAGCTTTGGAGACCATTGTTAAGTATTCAGTAAAACAGGGACCAGTTAAGAAAATGTTATCATTTCTAATTACCTTACAATATTCAGGTGTTTTGAGGAATAAAAGATTAAAAAGCAAACTAGTGATGATCCTAAGAGCCCTAACTATACTTATTATCTTCAAATATTAGATTTTTGTGGGAGGACAAGACTTCCCTTGTGGTTCAGATGGTAAAGAATCTGCCTGTGATGTGAGAGACCCAGGTTCGATCCCTGAGTCGGAAAGATCCCCTGGAGAAGGGAATGGCAGTCCACTCTAGCACTATTGCCTAGAAAATTCCACAGACAGAGGAGCCTGGAGGGATATAGTCCATGCGGTTGCAAAGAGTCAGAGACGACTGAGCAACTATACTTTCTTTCACTTTCAAATGCTTATATATAAACACATAACTGGGTGTTTGAGTTTAGCAAGAATAAACTTTTTTGTTAGATTTAAAGTTACGATGATAAAATCATCTTTTTCCTAGTACATTTATTCTTATGTTAGTTCATTATGAGAAGTGGAGAAGGAAAAAATTACGAAAGAACAAAATAGTACGTACCCAGTATCACTAAATCTTTGGGAACAGTGATCAGCAATAAACACATAAAATGAATCCAACCTTAGAGATTTTTTTGAGTGAGTACATAGCTCTAGGTGAATGGAAAGATGAGGGTTGAGTTGGGTCTGTGGTTCTCCATCAGATTTTTGACACCAGGTAAGGGCAGCTCCGAGACACAGAGAGCTCTGGAGTCAGTAGCTTTCCACTCCAGAAAAAATACTGCCCAACCTAAGACATTATTTAGGATTAAGACAGGCTCTGGGACTGGTCAATGCTGAATTTAGACCAAGTTGGGTTTCCCTGGTGACTCAGTGGTAAAGAATCAGCCTGCCAATGGAGGTTAGATCCCTGGGTAGGGAAGATCCCCTGGTGAAGAAAATGGCAACCCACTCCAGTATTCTTGCCTGGGAAATCCCATGGACAGAAGAGCATGGTGGGTCCATGGGGCTGCAAAAGAGCTGGACATGACTCGGTGACTAAATAACAACAACATGTCCAGGCTGCACCCTATTAAGATAGCACTCAACGTACCATGTATGGGAGATGCAAGCAACACAGGATCATGGGCTGCAAGCCCACATTTACTAACACATAGCAGCTGGGATACAATTTGCTTAAACTTTAGAAAATTTGAGAATAAATGTATAGCAGCTCTAAGCCCAACAGCAGAGGGAAAAGAAAAAATTAAGTGATCCATGGGCCTCCTTCCTCCTTAATGCCTTTCCATCTTTTGTTAACTCATGTCTGTTTCTCTTTACTGATCTGACAGTCACACATACACACTTTTTTTTCCTTCTTCTAAGTATTTTGGAATATGAAGGGCAGCAGGAGGGAAAAAAAGAGCAAGGTAAACAGAAATTTCATGGATTACAGTAACTTCTATCTTTAACTTGAAGAATAATTTTCAAAGTGTGAACCTGAATTGAATTTATGATGTAATGGCAACACGATTAGGTCCCAACAAATGATGAAGGTAAACAATAGGCTCTTTTTTCCCTATCCCAGTTCTGGTAACTTGATAGTCTACAACTACTTGAGAAGGTGTGAGGATCTTTTTTTTTTTTTTTTTTTTTTTTTATCTCAGTTTGGTCACAGAAGCTCACATTTCGGCAACAATTGATGTGATCATCCTTATCCCTTGCTGACACCTTCTCCTCAACCCCAGAAAGTCACAGATCAATTCTAGGAGAAACTTTCAATAGGCTAGTAAACACATGCATGGACACCAAGAGAAGAGAGATAATCATCCCTGGGGACCTTCAGGAACAGCTAATCATTTTAGAGGGGCAGAATTATATCCAATTCAGTCCATCAAAATGTACAAGGTGCTGAGAACTCGCAAAGCATCATGGGAATACTGAAATGGCGAGAAGGCACAGAATCTTCCCTGAATAAATTTAAATGGCTTGATTTGGACTGCTTCTTAGAGAAATGTGTGTAGGCTTGGTTACTGTGGAGTGTATGTAATGCTGGGCTAAGCCACACATGAAACAGGTTTTACCGGTCTGCTTTTCTATCTTTAAGTTACACCATTTTAGAATCAGTTCTTAGTGTTGATTTAACCCAGGGGTTCTCAATCTTGGCTGGATATTAGCATTTCTTGGGGGGTGGGGTGGGGTGGGGTGGAGGCAGGCTTTTAAAAAACAGAGATATCTGGCCCTGCCCCAGTCCAATTAAATCAGAACCTCCGACCCAGTGTATATACATATTTTAAGTAAATTCTATATGTGATTCAGACGTGTGGGATTACATAGTATTAGTTGAGAACCACTGATCCCTTATGACACCCTCATTTTATACAAGAAAAATACAGTCTAAGGAATTTAATTTGTTATTCGCCCAAGATCATGTACCTAGTTAAGGGCAGAACTTGGATTAAAATCATGATGTCCATTAATTTACTAATCCAATTAATGTGTATTATTGACATTCTAAGGGCTCCCCAGGTGGGACTAGTGGTAAAGAATCAGTCTGCCAATGCAGGAGATGCAAGAGATGTGGGTTCAATACCTGGGTTGGGAAGATCCCCTGGAGTAGGAAATGGCAACCCCATTCAGTATTCTTGCCTGAAAAATTCCATGAGCAGAGGACCCTAGAGGGCTATATAGTCCATGGGGCCGCAAAGAGTTGGACATGACTGAGCACATACATCAGTGACGTTGTAGGGGTGTGACCAGCTACTTAGTTGTCACTCAACAATAAGGTAAGTCAAGGGACTTCCCAGGTGGTCCAGTGGTTAGGAATCCACCTTCCATGGTGGAGGGTTTGATCCCTGCTTGAGGGACTAAGATCCCACATGCAACTAAGCCTGTGCACGACAACTACTGAGCCTGTGTGCAGCAGACAGATCCCGCCTGATGCAACTAAGATCCCCAGTGCCACAACTAAGACCCAATGCAGCCAAATAAATAAATATCAAAAGATATAAGGTAACTCAAAACTGGTTCATATCTAAGGATCGATTGGTTTGGTCTTGATCCAAGCTAAAAGGAGAGAGTAAGCAGTGATGCTTCTGGCATTCTGTGTCTTACAGTTTTCTTCCAAATAGTGCAATGTGATATTGGCTTCTGGAAATGTTAAGAATCATAGTCCAGGTAAAATCCACCACTACCTATGATTCACTCTACCATTTACTAGTTCCAGGGGGCCTCTACTTAGCCAGATCCAACGTGCAGCACACAGAGCAGGGTCGGCAGGGTCCCCAGATGGCAGGTCTAGTGCAGTTCAATGAAACCCTGATCCATGGAGCTGAGAGTTGGAGAAGAGAGAGCTCGCTCCTTGGCCCTAGGGATAGAAGAAGGAAAGTTAATCCAGAGGTCGCTGGTTCTTCAAAAGCAGCTATATCTAAGATATTCTTAATGTTCTCCACTCACTCCTAATACCAACCAACTCTCTCCACGACACAACTACTGCTGTCACAGTGGTTCAAATTGAATATGGTAATTATGTGACATATATATCCTTCCTGTAAGAACTGTGCAATTGAGCAAGTTCAAATTTTGAACTCAGTCATTCCCATATTACAAAAGTTGGCACATGAGAAACCATCCTGAAGGAGGCATCAGTGCTGAGAGAAAAATAATCTCAGAAACATTTCCTTGAGAAGAATGACAAAAATTGAAAAACCAGATTCATAATGTTCAAGATAAAAGCTGATTTTGATCAACTAAAAAATTAATAGGACTAATTTGTCTTTAGCATTTTATAAATAATGGTTTTTACTTTCCATTCACAGAACACTAACTCAAAAAGCCAGGTATTATTCCATTTGAAGTAAATTAAATTATATCCACAGTTTATAGATTTACCGACATCCTTGCTTCATTTCCACGCTGCTCCTGTTCTTGAGCAAGGCACCATGAATCCTCCAAGAGATATACAATATTCTGAATGCATGTGCATTTTTTCCAAGGATAAAGTCCTAGCTTTGACCAGATTTTAAAAATGACCTGTCCCCTCCCTAAAGTCCCATAGAATACAACTGTTTTCAAGGGTAAAACTGGGAAGAAGATGATGTGACGATGCTGATGGCTTCTGGTATCTACAATGGAAGGTTTTGTGAAATTGGCCTCTGGAATTGTCTTCCAAAAGAAGGACTGAAAGATTTCATGAAGGTGGATCATCCTCCAAAAGAATGGACTTAGATAAAACAGTTTGGGAGGCACCAGAGTATTAAACTTATTCATGCTGACCTTGTTTTACTAGATTGAAATGAAAGGAAAAGAAAGTAATCATCTCCTAATTTTTCTTGTTGATTTTACTTCATTAACTTAATGATAATGCAAACACTAGGGAAAACCGACTTATATTCTTATTTAGTTGTATTTCCTAGAAAACCTTTTACTTTGGAATTACTAAAATGCAGACCGCTGGCAATGATAGGAAAAATAAATCACCAAATGATTAGGATATCAGGGGCTACACATGGCATTTAGAATAAATAAAAGCCCAACTGATTTTGATTTTAAATTGAATAGGCAGTGCACACCTGCATCTACTCTTTACAAATCAGCCTACTGTTGTTGCTACTACTGTTTTAACTGCAAAGTTCCCACATCTTTCATCCTTCTGCAGCTCTTAGCAAAGTGCCTCATACAGGAAAGGAGCTCAAATTCTTGTTGGATTGAGTCAATTCTTTTGGTATCACTCATAAATTAATGAGGGAGGTGTAACTCTGTATAGTTTCAGAGTAGTTAAAGAGAGAAAAAAAAAAAAAGAAAGAAAAGAAACCCTGGGTAACAGAATTGGGGCTTCAGGTGTTACTTACAGGCTAGAATGCTTTCCAGCAGGGCACTTAAGGTATCAGCCATGGCAACCTTACCTAGGAATTCTTCACCCCAAGTTTCTTTCTAATGTAAATTAGATTGAATTTCTCTTTCCTGCCTCCTGTCCCCTGCCAGAAAGTCTTCAGAAACAGAAAAACTATGGAAGTAATTATAAGGATTGCGTGGCATAAAATTATTTCAAATTTCACTTCAAGAAGGCTTGCACCTCCTATTGCATCCTTCAAATTCCCCTGCATTTGCCAAGCTTACCTTAAATGATGCATTTATATAATAGACATTGTTCCCACTTTTCAGGTAAGAAAACGATGAATCTCAGTGCACCCTCCACCCTGAACCTGCCATATCTGTTGTGTTTCCTTACATGTTTTGAAAAGTTTAGACCTCGCATTGACAGTACTCATCTCAGTGAGGAAAAGTCTCCTCACCTTTCTCACAGCCTGACTGCCGTCTTCCCTACAGCGAAGGTCCTTGCACAGCTTCCAGCACGCTTCCTCGTGGGTCTTGCCGAGAGTGCGCCTCAACGAGGCAGTCGACACAAGTAAACTGATTTCCTGATCAACTATTTTATTAAATATAAGTCAGAGGCCCTCGTATCAGAACCCCTATTGCGGTTGAGCGCCCATCACGGCAAGTGTTTAGCACCCATCACCGCAAGTGTTTAGAAGCGTTTTTAGGCAGGAGGCTACCACTACCCAATTTTAGGGCAGGAAGGCCCAAAGCAAGCCCTCCGCTCATGAGAAGCCAGGGATTCCAGGTACAAGCTTCCCCCGGGCGCGGAGGGGAGCCGTCCCGACTCCGAACTACAGATCCTCTCGGGGAACCCTGGCCGTCCAAGCGGCAGAACCCACGCCGACTCCCGGCTGGACTAGGGGCGGCTCTCGGCTCCGGAGAGCAGGCGAAGGCAACCCCGGGGCTGGGGGACGCGCGGGCTGCAGTAAGTAAGGTGTCTTGAGGCTGCGCACAGCACGGCAAGGCTGAGAACGTTCTGGGCACCTGAGAAGCTATGAAAGCAAAGTTGTGAACAGCAAAGGGTTGGGTCAGAACCAAAGAGTTGCACACGTCCAGTAAAGACGCAAACGTCTGGCAAAAAAAAAAAAAAAATCTGTGCGGCCGCTGAAGACGGGGAGGCCTGAGCCGGAGGTTTGCAAAGGAAGGCGCTTCTTGACTTTCCTGTCAGGGGCTAGAGAGGGCAAGGTGTGGGCAAGTCAAATGTTGAATTTACTTTACGAAAGCAGTTTCAGGAGAGCGCAAGAGACAGAGCGGAGCTAGAGATTCCGGGAGAGGCGGCGACGCGGAAATCCCGTGGGTCCCCGAGGACCTGGCTGTGGGCGCTCCGTGCGCGCCGCAGCAGCTCCGCCCCGGCCCCGGCCCCGGCCCCGGCCCCGGCCCGCGCGCACTCACCGGCCGGCGCTGCCCGGCGCTGCCCTGGGCGGAGCCGCCGCCCCGCCGCGCTCCGGAGCCGCCGCCGCCGTCGTCTCGATGCCTCGCCGCTGCTTCCCTGACAGGCTGTGGAGGCGCAAACGTCCCGCGGGACCCGTAACCCGAGCCCGCCCCACCCCCCCCCAGCCGCGCGACCCCTGCGACCCAGAGGTCTCTTCTCCGACTTCTAGAACTTTTTAAGGTGTGCTGGAAATTATACGCCGCCCGTTCAGCCCCCCAACGCCACGGAACAACACCCCCGTTTGTCTCCCGCTGCTCACCGGGTCTTGACGATGGGATTCGTGGAGCAAACACAGTAAATAAAGCGGTAGTATTCAAGTGGGAAACTTTTCTTACTATTTTTTTTTTTAATGAAAATAAGCTAATATATATTTCAAAATACACTCCTTATGGAGAATCATGTTGATACGGGAACAATGACAAAACTGAACGACAGTGTGAATTTTTTTTTTTTTTTTTTTTTTTTTAAGCTTTGAGGCGTTGCCTCGGATAAACACTTGTACATACGCGCCACGGATTCTTTCCCAGGCATTCGAGTTAGAATGTACAAATCCGTTTTTGTCTTTTATTAAGGTAATGCGACCTGATAGGCAGTTTAGGAGACAGGAAGGTAAATGGAGGGAAAATGGAGTATGGAAAGAAAGAAGGGATAAAATAAGGAGGAAGGAGGGAAGGAAAGAGCCTGTTTTGCTTTTAACGCCTAATAAGAGAGCACCGTGGCCAGGGTGCTCCAATCCAAGAAGAGGGACGGCAGAAATGATTTCGGTATAAAAACTTTCCTATGTATGGCCTTATCTTAACAAGGATTATGGATGGTTCATTAGAGTCACTCCCCCCCAACCCCCCCCCCCCCCTCTTTTTGCATTTCCAAAGCGATTGTATGATAAGCTAGTTACTTAGCGGCAGCTCTTAAAGCTGAAAAGTGCGCCTGGAGAACTAGTACCATCCCATCAGAGGCCGAGCACCACCTTCACAATGCTGCCCGGGAGGCAGAGCTGGAAATTCCTCTCTCTTCCACACGAGGGCATTCTCTTCAAGGCTACCACACTAGCGTGAGTCCGGTGATGAACTTACTGGTATCTCGGTGTGTGTACTTTTCTTCAGACTTTGATCATTTCTGAATAAATCCCAATACTGAGATACTGAGGAGGAATTGGGTACCTGCGACATACATTTCCGGTGTCATCCATTTGACACTTTGTCATTTTATGAGATTACCTTGTCAGTCCTTGAGCCCAGTACTTAAACTATAATGTACATAGAAGATCTTGTTAAAAATGCAGATTCTGATAGAGTCCGTCTGGGTTGGAGCCTGAAATAGGCACTTCTAACAAGTTCCTGGGTGAGGCTGATGGGCCGATTCGAGGGCCCGATTTTGAACAGTAACACTGTAGACAGGTAGATTATAAGCTATTTTTGGAAGTAACAGTCAGGTGACTTAATATGACAATTGTAACAGTAATACTGAGTATCACTCAGTATTTGGCACATGTGCTTGGCGTTGTTCTAAGCACGGTACCTGTATTAATTCACATTAGGACAGCTTTGTGAGATAGAAAGTGCTGTTGTTTCTAGTTTATTT
The DNA here is from genome assembly GCA_024291935.2 of Okapia johnstoni. Classification (NCBI taxonomy): domain Eukaryota; kingdom Metazoa; phylum Chordata; class Mammalia; order Artiodactyla; family Giraffidae; genus Okapia; species Okapia johnstoni. The sequence goes on along the minus strand of CM044312.1, from coordinate 68,826,021 downwards.
TCCTTTTGGTGGCTTGATTTAATTTTTAAATTTGCAGAAGATTAACATCGATCCCCAAAGTGAAAGCTATACAAATGTAGTCAGAGAAATATCTTCCCTCCTTTGTTCCATTTTACCCATTCCCCCCAGGAATATACAACTTCATGGTTTCCTGGCTTATTCTTCCTGGTTTCTCATCGCAAAGCTAAGCAGATATAGGTATGTGTTCTAGTTTCCTTTCTCAAACAATGGTGACTGTAAATGCTCTTTTTTCCTCAGCTTTTTTTCATGTCTCAATATCTTTGGAAATCACTGTATATCACTTCACAGAGATTTTCATTCATTCCTTTTAACAGTTATATAATACTTCATTGTGTGTATGTACCACACAGTGTTCACTCACTCACCTATGTTTGGATATTTATGTAGTTTCCAATATTTTATAGTTATATTTTATTACAGATAGGAAATTTAGAGGAAGACCAAATCATTAACTTCAAATCACCTAAAATATGAAAGAAATTACATTAGAATTAGTAAGGACTGACTTCCTTCTTTAATGTTTAAGGGAGTTGTTTAGTTTTTAAGATAATTGTAGAGGTGGTTAAAACTGCCTGACTTACCACAGTATGTCTCTTTTCTATGGATAGTAACATTCAGGAATTTCTGTAATAATTTTGGTGTTAGTTTACTGTCTGTAGATTTACTGAGGCAATATTTCTTACACAGTTTCTGCCTTTTTATTATTCATATGTATTTCCACAAATTATTCTACCGGTATTCTTGCCATAAAAAATTATGTTTCCAGACTTAACTTCTCTTTCTCTGCTGTATTGACATGGCTTCTAGACAATGGATCCAGAGGCTGGAATAAGGTAATAAGGCCGCTGGAGAGAGGCAGACTTTCCCACTGTCATTGCATGGTCTCCCACATCTGTAAAGACAGCATCCATTTCCATCCATGTTGGATTTTAAAAATACTGTAAAAATTCATTTATAATAAGCACCCAAAGGACTAAATGGAAGATACACTAATGATGACAAGACTCTCTCACCTCTGAACTGGAATTCTTGCACTATCAGCTGTTTTTGTTTTTTTTTTCCCCTTCTGCACAATAAATAAATGCATAGTTACTTTTTGTATTTACAGTACTGTATTTTGTATGTGAAGCAGTTTGTAGTTTCTCTGGAGAAGTGTGAATCCTTAGCAAACTTATTGTCAGAAACTTAAAATTATTCCTCAGCTATTGTCCCAAATCTACCTATTAATTCTAATCTTCCAGCTTCTTTCCTTAACTTACTCCAACCCCTCTCCACACCTCGGTCAGAGTGGACTTATCCCAGTGCTTCCTGGGAAAAACTGAATTTTGTTAGTTTGAGCAAATGCTTGCTTGCCTCCCTCCCTCCTGATGCTCCCAACAACACTGGCCCCCAGCATCTCTCCACACTGCTCCCCAGGTGCCCCTCCTCAAATTCAAATGAGCTGCGACTCCCCTAAGGAGGCAAGCTGCTTCCCATCTTTGGTTTTTGCACATGCTGCTTTATTCTTAGAATGTATTTCCCCACTGAATTTGCCTGACAAAGCCTATTTATTATTTTCTCTTTTTCTGGCCATGTTTTACAGCTTGCAGGATATTAGTTCCCTGACGAGGGATTGAACCCAGGCCCCTTGCAGTGTAAGCTCCAAGTCCTAGCCACTGGACTGCCAGGGAATTCCCTATTCTTTTTTTGCAATAGTATTTAGATCCTCACTTGAGAACAGAAATATGACAAGCCCATTTGTATACATAACTCATTCAAGCCTTAACACTGTATTATATTTTATTTTGGCTTTTAAAGAAATGAAATATTTTAGACACAGTCAATGTCTTCGACATATCCCACTCTGATCTTATTTCCTCACCTGAGGTAACTGCCATGAATTTGTATGTACCAGTCCCACACATGTTTTTATATTTTTGCCATTTATGCATGTATTCATATGCAACATGTGGTATTTGTTAGCAAATTTTAAGATCCAACGGATGGATGCTGCTGCTGCTGCTAAGTCGCTCCAGTAGTGTCCGACTCTGTGCGACCCCATAGACGGCAGCCCACCAGGCTCCGCCGTCCCTGGAAGAATACTGGAATGGGTTGCCATTTCCTTCTCCAGTGCATGAAAGTGAAAAGTGAAAGTGAAGTCGCTCAGTCTTGTCCGACTCTTAGCGACCCCATGGACTATAGCCTACCAGGCTCCTCCGTCCATGGGATTTTCCAGGCAAGAGTACTGGAGTGGGGTGCCATTGCCTTCTCCACCGATGGATGGCATTAAACCATATTTATAATTTTGCGACTTTTGTTATCATTAATAGGTGTACTCTGTTTATCCATTTTCATCACAATATTCTATTATGCAAATAAATCACAATTTATCCATTCTCTTGATGTACACTTGATTGCTTCCAATTATTTGCAATTACAAATAATGTTGTTGTGAACATTCTTATACACATTTCTTTGTGTATATATGTGAGTTTCACTATGGTAAATACCTAGAAGTAACTGGTTCATGCTGTATACACAAATGCAATTTTTACTGATACTGTAACATATTCAGTGTTACTGATATTAAACTGCTGTCTACAAAGATTTGTATTAATTGTATTTTCTTATTTTCAATATTCTTGATGTCCTAGCATCAGGGAACTGGCTGAAGAATACAATTTGCTGTCAAAATATCAACCGGCAAACATTAAAATGAATGGATACATGTTTTAAGTGATCTCCCATAATTCTTTCTTTAACCTTAGAACATAAGGAAGAAAGTTTGGGGAATTTTAAAAGTAATACATGTTTGATTTTTTTTAGGTAAAAGGTAAAATACAAGTGATATTGAATATATTTAAGATTAGATTGGAGTGTAGCTTACATTACAATGTACAGTGAATAAGAAATAACTGTGTAGAAATCATGGAAACTTGGTCATAAAAATATATATTTTTATCTGTTACTAAACTTTGTTTCCTTCAGCAAGATAAGTCAGTTGAGTCCACACTACTTGAATTCCTACTTGAACTATGTTTCAAATTAAATAAATCAACAGATGTAAGTCCCAACGTATGCTATTAAACTTTGAGATGAATTGGTGGGGAGTTCAAATCCTGTTCTGAGGGTAAGAAACGTGGATGAGAGCATTGTAAATATCTTATCTTAGTTAGGGGATAGGTCTATGGCACACATAAATTACTTGCAAAGATAAGGCTTTGGGAAAAATTCAACCTCTTTTACCAGTGAAAAAATGAGACAAAATATTACCAAATGGTGAACCATCATCTGACAATTTGTGAATCAACAATTAAGAACAATAGTTATAAATATTTATGGACCACATATGCACCAAATTATACAAAGTGTCATATGTTACATTAAGTAGAAAAAAGGCCTTTATATCTTCAAGGAAATGATTCACGATGGATTTGATACTAGACTCAGAATAAAATTTAACTAAACTTCTCAGCAAGATCATCCCTTTTTGTTTCCCTATTCCATGAGACATACTACTGCCATTCAATGCTTTCTTACCTAGATATATGCATTTTTAACCCTCTGGAAAACCAACAAATACAACAAAATTAACATTTATTATTTTGTAGATGTTAAAAACAAGCAAGGAAAATGTCTGTCAGCATTTTTAATCCTCAACACTTAGCACAGTGCCTGTCACATAACAAGCACTCAATAGATATTTGCTGAATGAATGCATGAGTACTTATGAGCTAGGCATTATGTCAGCAGCTAACGAAATTCTCAGGAGTTAAATAATTTTCAGAATTCTTTACTGACTTTTCTTGGCGTGACTGCAGAGCGAATAGGAAAAAGCCAAACTAGCTACATTGAAAAGCGTGGCTTCATAATGGCTATTATCAACGACAAAACAATAAAAAACCGGTAAATATATTTGACACTGTTCTTTCCAAACCTGTCCAGACTTACAAATCCTACACACAAACAGCAAATAAAGACACAAACAGCAAATAACAAATGAACTTCAAATGGTTTTTGAACATAATTTTTATTTAAGCATGGACTTTTAGCTTGGTTCACCCTAGAGTGCAACCTTTTTGTTACGTTAATAGAGAGTTCAGGGCTACAGGGCCATTATAACGTTGCTGGTGTTGGTACAACTTCATCAGAAGGTATGAATATGACCCTCAGGAAAAACAGTCCACAAAGAGAACACAATGAAAACATCCACTGTTTTACAAATCACTCTGTTATCACAGACACAAAATGGCACTTACTGTTAGTAAATCAGCCACAGAACACTTTAAAAGTATCTTTTAGACAAGGAAATAGGAACTCCTTTGTGGGAGATAGGGTTTTCATCCACAATTTTTTTAAGTAGAAAATATTTCAAGGTCAACCATTTTTCTTATCCACAAACAACGCTAAACCAACATACATTTCAAGGAGTATATTAAGGAGATACAATATCTTTACAACTATCTTCTTTAGTAGGTATTTCAATGAATTTTCTATAGATTATAAGTAGCCTGAAATTCAGCAGCAAAAAATATTGCAACATAATAAGTAAATACAGTGTCAATGTGTTATATTGTAGAAGAGAATACACAAAGAACCAACAATGATAATTTAATCATATAAAACATGATACAGAGCTGAAATACAGTCCACTTAAATAGCTTTGTGACCAAGAATGTTAAATACTGTACTAAATGCCATTTTAAACATAAAATCTCTTAAACTTTTGTGCTTAAACTTTTTTTTTCTGTTAAACTATTTCTTATTTTCAATACTGCTACTGTAACTGATATTACAACAGATCACAATTTGCACGGATACATCAACATGAAGACATTTACTTATGAGAAATAAGTCACTTGTCATTAGTTCACAGTGTGGGAAAGTGGTGTACACTTGGTCTTGAGAAGGGCTTTCAGTTAATCACTAAGTCCTTCACAGAAATTTCCTGATATCAGATGCAGTGCGGGATTTAAAAGAATGCAAAACAACACATCACACATTGGAAGGAAAAATAAACTTTTTGATTCTTCATGGGTATCGTCTAAGTGACCTTCGTCTTCTGTTGTAGAAGTGCCTGAGTCCATGTTGTCGTGAAAAATTCATCATGTAATTTTGTTTGCGAGTGCTGTTAAAATCAGAAAGGATAGAAGCAGGGAGGGAAAAAAGAAACAGCATGTAAGTTCCATCACTGAAAGCACAATCTAGTCTACGTTCTAAGTCACCCTGCTATTTTTTGGAAAATTCTCAGGGTTTATAGGCCATGCTAACATTACCACACCCCACGACAGAAGAAATAAAGGTTGACACCTGCATTCACTGCCTTTGGCCTTGAAGAAATCCCCTTCTTTTCATGAGTGAGCTCTGAACCAGAACAAATGGTAAATTCTCTTGATTAATTGCAAAAGTGGACTGCAACTGTTTTTGGATTTTTAATTTTATTCTTGAACTCTTTCTGAAAAGGTTGACTTGAATGGAATTAATTTGAGATAAAGCGTGTACTATACCTTTACCTTATTTACATACATCTTTAACAAGTAGGAAGTACAATTTGATTCTTCCAGCAACCATTGCCACTTAAAGCTTGAGAAACAAAAACAAAGGAAAAACAAATTTCTTATCTGAATCAGCTTGACCTTCCTATTTCCTGCGGTCTCAGGGGCAAAATGAAGAAGCAATTTTTTTTTCTTAGAATATCAGATTTTGCTGCTTTCCTCAAACAGTAAGCAGCTGGGGTCATATTCTATGAACACGGCCTTACGAAGGAAACGCCCTACTGAAAAAAAGATCATAAAATACTAAGAAAGTGTAAGTGAATGTATAGATGTAAATCTATGTGCATATATTCCCCTCATGTATGTACACACACATTCATACACACATACTCAAGGTCAAGCTGATAAAAATATTGAAAATGAATTTTAGGAACCTGTAAAAATATGCATGATACTGGCAGAGATAGCTGTTAAAGTTCTGATATGGAAAATGTAATTTAAGAAGGATCTTTATCCATAAGATCACTGAAAAGAATCAGACTCCTTTCACACACGGACCGGAGTGACAACATGTTTCTATATAGCATTAAATGTGTTTTTTAAGAGTGAGCCTCTTAGTATTTTCCAAATTCACTGAGTCTCTTGAATGCCATCTTGTCTTAAAGTCTTTTCTTCCTTGCTTGTGTGCTCAGTTATGTCTGATTCTTTGCTACCCCATGAATTGTAGCCTGCCAGGGTCCTCTGTCCATGGAATTTTCCAGTCAGGAATACTGGAGTGGGTTGCCATTTCCTCCTCCAGGGGATCTTCCTGATTCAGGGATCGAACCCTCAACTCCTGTTTCTCCTGCATTGCACGCGGATTCTTTACCACTGCATCACCTAAAATGTGCATGGAGCAGGATAATGTCATGTGATGTGATTTCACCATGAAGATAAATATGATATGAATTTGTGTTGGGTTACAGAGGAAGGAAAGAGTAATTTTGCACTGAGCAGTGTATTCTTCTCAACAGACCAGATGTAAAATATGTAAAATGAAATATGCAAAGATGTAAAATATGCAAGATGTAAAATAATTCTGTTTTACCTAGATATTATACTAACATTTGTAATATACAGAAACCTTTAAAATTAGGATTGTGTAGATGTTAGATCATTAGAAAATAAAATTTATAAGAAATCTTCCAGCAAACAAAAGCCCAGGACCAGATGGCTTCACAGCTGAATTCTACCAAAAATTTAGAGAAGAGCTAACACCTATGTTACTCAAACTCTTCCAGAAAATTGCAGAAGAAGGTAAACTTCCAAACTCATTCTATGAGGCCACCATCACCCTAATTCCAAAACCAGACAAAGATGCCACAAAAAAAGAAAACTACAGGCCAATATCACTGATGAACATAGATGCAAAAATCCTTAACAAAATTCTAGCAAACAGAATCCAACAACATATTAAAAAGATTATACATCATGACCAAGTGGGCTTTATCCCAGGAATGCAAGGATTCTTTAATATCTGCAAATCAATCAATGTAATACACCAGATTAACAAATTGAAAGATAAAAACCATATGATTATCTCAAGAGATGCATAAAAAGCCTTTGACAAAATTCAACATCCATTCATGATAAAAACCCTCCAGAAAGCAGGAATAGAAGGAACATACCTCAACATAATAAAAGTTATATATGACAAACCCACAGCAAACATTATCCTCAACGGTGAAAATTTGAAAGCATTTCCCCTAATGTCAGGAACAAGGCAAGGGTGCCCACTCTCACCACTACTATTCAACATAGTTTTGGAAGTTTTGGCCACAGCAATCAGAGCAGAAAAAGAAATAAAAGGAATCCAGATTGGAAAAGAAGAAGTAAAACTCTCACTGTTTGCAGATGATCCTCTACATAGAAAACCCTAAAGACTCTACCAGAAAATTACTAGAGCTAATCAATGAATACAGTAAAGTTGCAGGATATAAAATTAACACACAGAAATCCCTTGCATTCCTATACACTAACAATGAGAAAACAGAAAGAGAAATTAAGGGAACAATACCATTCACCATTGCAATGAAAAGAATAAAATACTTAGGAATATATCTACCTAAAGAAACAAATGACCTATATATAGAAAACTATAAAACACTGATGAAAGAAATCAAAGAGGACACAAAAGGATGGAGAAATATACCGTGTTCATGGATTGGAAGAATCAATATAGTGAAAATGAGTATAATACCCAAAGCAATCTATAGATTCAATGCAATCCCTATCAAGCTACCAATGGTATTTTTCACAGAACTAGAACAAATAATTTCACAATTTGTATGGAAATATAAAAAACCTCGAATAGCCAAAGCAATCTTGAGAAAGAAGAACAGAACTGGAGGAATCAACCTGCCTGACTTCAGGCTCTACTACAAAGCAACAGTCATCAAGACAGTATGGTACTGGCACAAAGACGGAAATATAGATCAATGGAACAAAATAGAAAGCCCAGAGATAAACCCATGTACCTATGGACACCTTATTTTCGACAAAGGAGGCAAGAATATACAATGGAGAAAAGACAATCTCTTTTACAAGTGGTGCTGGGAAAACTGGTCAACCACTTGTAAAAGAATGAAACTAGAACACTTTCTAACACCATACACAAAAATAAACTCAAAGTGGATTAAAGATCTAAACGTAAGACCAGAAACTATAAAACTCCTAGAGGAAAACATAGACAAAACACTCTCCGACATAAATCACAGCAGGATCCTCCATGACCCACCTCCCAGAATATTGGAAATAAAAGCAAAAATAAACAAATGGGACCTAATTAAAATTAAAAGCTTTTGCACAACAAAGGAAACTATAAGCAAGGTGAAAAGATAGCCTTCAGAATGGGAGAAAATAATAGCAAATGAAGCAACAGACAAAGAATTAATCTCAAAAATATACAAGCAACTTCTGCACCTCAATCCCAGAAAAATAAACAACCCAATCAAAAAATGGGCCAAAGAACTAAACAGACATTTCTCCAAAGAAGACATACAGATGGCTAACAAACACATGAAAAAATGCTCAACATCACTCATTATCAGAGAAATGCAAATCAAAACCACAGTGAGGTACCATTTCACACCCATCAGAATGGCTGCTATCCAAAAGTCTACAAGCAATAAATGCTGGAGAGGGTGTGGAGAAAAGGGAACCCTCTTACACTGTTGGTGGGAATGCAAACTAGTACAGCCACTATGGAGAACAGTGTGGAGATTTCTTAAGAAACTGGAAATAGAACTGCCATATGACCCAGCAATCCCACTGCTGGGCATACACATCGAGGAAACCAGAATTGAAAGAGACATGTGTACCCCAATGTTCATTGCAGCACTGTTTATAATAGCCAGGATATGGAAGCAACCTAGATGTCCATCAGCAGACGAATGGATAAGGAAGCTGCTGTGGTACATATACACAATGGACTATTACTCAGCCATTAAAAAGAATACATTTGAATCGGTTCTAATGAGATGGGTGAAACTGGAGCCCATTATACAGAGTGAAGTAAGCCAGAAAGAAAGACACCAATACAGTATACTAATGCATATATATGGAATTTGAAAGATGGTAATGATAACCCTATATGCGAGACAGAAAAAGAGACACAGATGCATAGAACAGTCTTATGGACTCTGTGGGAGAAGGTGAGGGTGGGACGATCTGAGAGAATAGCATTGAAACATGTATATTATCATATGTGAAACAGAACGCCAGTCCAGCTTTGATGCATGAGACAACTGCTCAGGGCTGGGGCAATGGGATGACCCAGAGGGATGGGATGCGGAGGGAGGTGGGAGGGGGGTTCAGGATGGGGAACACATGTAAACCCATGGCTGCTTCATGTCAATGTATGACAAAAACCACTACAATATTGTAAAGTAGTTAGCCTCCAACTAAAATATATAAATTAATAAAAAAAATCTCTCAAAGAAAAATATATACAGTGAATGTTATCAGATATAGTTAATCAAAAAGCAATAGCATTTGTGCTAAAACTTGACAAAAAGACATTGCATTGATCTATAGTTTACAAAATAAAATGATAATAACTTGCACCCTGGATTTCTATCCTATGAAAATGTTAGAAATGATAGAATAGAAACAAAATATACTCTGAAGACATTATAGAGAAAAAGAAACAAAAACCAAGTTTTGTTTTCAGATAGCTTGACTGTCCTCCCCATCCCCCTGATGTGTTAATATTATATGTATCAATCAAGTTGACCAGTTTCAATATCACAGTTGAAGAAGGAAATGACTGTATCCATTATTTATTAGTGGTGAGAAGTACTACTTGCTGCCTATGTAAAGTCTAGTTATAGAAAAAGAACAATGACCTAATGTACTGAACTAATCAAGTGTCAGGAGAAAGAATCCTCTCACCTCTTTAGTCACAGAAGATTAGCCTGGAACTAGCTATCTTCCTGCCAGCATCCTAGGACACTTCGTGTGTGCTCTTTCCCTGAATTTCCCTGAGCTATTATATTACAGTGGTCCCCTAAGCTAGCCTCCTCATCCTTTCTGCTTATGAACGAACCATCACTGAAGAGAAACCATAAATACGAAGAAAGTGTCACTGAATGTGTAATTGCAAAGAAATTTGTGTAATGTGCAAAGAAAGAAAAGCCACTCAGTCATGTCTAACTCTTTGCGACCCCATGGATTGTAGCCTACCAGGCTCCTCCATCCATGGGATATTAAAGGCAAGAGTACTGGAGTGGGTTGCCATTTCCTTCTCCAGGGGATCTTCCTGACCCAGAGATCAAACCCGGGTCTCCCACATTGTAGGCACACGCTTTACAGTCTGAGCTACCAGGGAAGTCCATAAAACATTGACTTAATCTCATTAAAAACGATTCCTAATCCTTTTATCTAAGTCAACTTTGCCAGTTATTTTAAGTCCTCCACACATTTCATTTTACTCTTTTTTTCAAGTCCTTTCATCTACTATACTTTACAGACATCTCTATTCAAACTCACCTTAAGTCCCTTCCACCTGCCTTATTGGATAATCTTCAACCCAGCTTCCTAAATTTCTACTTATTTTTCAAGTATCACATTTTTTTTTTTATTGCTTACTCTTGCCAGTAGGATTCCCCCCCTACTTTGAATCCTCATATGGAGATGACTCATATTCATATCTTGGCTCCTCTTGACTAAACTTCTCTGGGTGTAGCAGCTGTGCCCCACTCCCCCCACCCCCGTACCATAGCACTGAGCCTCCTGCCTGACCCCTGGGTGGTCATGGCATATTTGTTGAACTTTTGATGACTTACTGATTGGATTCCTGTTGTAAATCATTACTCTTTAACTATAAGGAATAATTGCAAAGTTAAAGCAATGAAAATTATTCTGTTGTAAACACATTTAAAGATATAAGGTACTCAAAGAGAATTTAAAATAGTTAAAATATCTTACATGAAAAAAAGATAAACTCAGAACACTTAGGATATTCAGTTATCTCAATGCAACACAGATTGATGGGAAAGTGACCTCAATATATGGGAACACAGGAACATTTCATTTGAACAAAAGTTGATGTGCATGCATGGCTTCAAAGCAACTTCTCCACATAATTACTTATTATGGACTGATTTAAATTCTACATTTTTACGTTTGTTGTTTACTTGCTAACTCATGACCAACTCTTGTGACCTCATGGACTGTGTAGCCCTCCAGGCTCCTTTATCCACGGGATTTCCCAGGCAAGAATACTAGAGTGAGTTGCCAATCCCTTCTCCAGGAGATCTTTCCGACCCAGGTATCCAACCCATGTCTCCTGCATTGCAAATGGATTCTTTACAGCTGAGCCACCAGGGAAGCCTGCTTCATTTTTTATGAGTGAGAAAATAAATATTAACAGGTTGCAGATCTTTAATACCTTGATAATAGATCCAGCTTGGGAGCTTATATTTACTTTAGGAGGCATTTTGATTCATTGGATATCCTTTAATTTTGAATAAATTTATATGTCAATAATATATCTTTAGATCTCTGCGAATGTTGATATGCATTCAGCATTTGCAATAGATGTTTGTTATAGATGCCTAGTGTTTTGTAGTCACATTAGAAATGGCCACATTTTCAAAGCATACTGGAAAAATTGTTACATAAAACATAAGTATCTCTGGTGACAGGATGGAATCTAACAAAAGTAGATTTTTTCCAGTTTATAAGCTTTTGAAAATCAAGCATCATGGGAAGCTATACCAAAGTGCTGCCCGCTTCAAGGACCATTAATAAACTCACATGGTTACTAAACACTTATTGTAGCTTCTAGAATATCTAATTTATGGGACTGGACATTAGGAGAATTTTAAACCAATTTAAAGATGTCATGCTTATTATGTCTTTTTCTTTTTTTTTTTTTTGTGGAGCAGATCTAGGAGCCTATTTTTGTTTTTGATACATATAGATGTACAGTTATAGATAAATTAGTTATAAACTTATAACCAAATAATTACAGGTGTGATGGAATTTTAAGGATTTATTTCTTCACCACAATAATATTAATAGGAGAAAGTATTTTATTACAATTCCAATGAAAGCAGGTAATATTCATTCCAAGGCATATCAACTATGGTTCTTGACTTATCAATTTGCTATGACTGAATAGAACTAGGTCCATTTAAAAATTTCTATTTCGAGGAAGCCACTGAAAGAAGGGAGAGTGATCAATGATTTCTTGGAAATGCTAACTTAAATTTCCACTATTGCTACGGGAGCTTAGGGACTTTAAACAGCATATGGAATAATAAAATGCTTCCCTCATAGGAAATATGGATATTGCAAGTTTTTTCAAGAACTAGTGACTGTGTTCACCTCGTATTCTTAACTGGAGCCACTATCTTAAGTTATTTATCATTATAAAAAATTAAGTGATTTGTAGTTGATTCTAAAGGAAATGGGGAAGGTGGAGACTTGATAAAAGTAATTTGAGCTCATAGAAATTTAGTCATTTTTACCGTTCAGTACTTAATTTTTCATCAAAACTTATAAGTAATGCTTTATATCAATGCAAAAATAAGAATCCAGTGACTACCATTATTTTTCAGAGAAATATTGATGATTGTAAGATGGGAAACTGCCACTGAAACTAATCAGTTAAAACTGCCCTGCATAGAAGATGCTGTACATTTTACTTTTAAGGCCTCGCATTTTCAGGAGGGATATATGCAAGTAAGTGTGGGCTCACATATCTCACTAATGTAGAGCACTCTATTTTTCTTTTCCCTACTGAATGGGGATGAGAATAGTATCTGATATTGTATACTTTGGGGAGTTGTAAGGATTAAATGAAACTTCTAGCAGAATATGCAGATGTTTAACAAATGATAACCATTTTACCTTCTTACCTAGGCTTAAAGTATCTCCAAATGTAAACATATGTTAAAGAAGTCTTACCTAAGGATACCAGTCTTACCTAAGGATACTTTCTTTCCTAAGTTTTAAAGTATCCCTATTAGAGAGCAAATGTAGGTATGTATTTTAAAAGGCCAATCCTTTTCTAGATCCTAAGGATAGGATCTAGAACTCACAAATATTATGAATAAATCCACTCCCTTTTGCTGGTTCATTTATTAACTTAGAATAGATTTGAGAAGTCTAGGCATTCTCAATCATCTCTAGCACAAGAGATCTTTTGAAAGACACCACATTTAATCAGAGCCCATAGCTCTTGTGCACACATTTCTATTTTCATTTTCCTCTCATAACAAACTTACAAACTGTTCATATTTCGAGAACGCCTAAGAAAATCCCAGGCACAGAGTCAAGCAGTCCAACGAAGGCATGCTGACTGGCACTCTGGTCTATGCTGTTTGTATACATCAGAGAATTATCACAATTTGGCTGAACACCAAGTTTACATGATTACAGGTTTCAAGTGTTCCAGTATTTCTCAATATTACATATAACTTTGCTTTCAGTTTTTTTTTTTCAATTACAAATGTCTTCCACAAAATTTCTCAGTTAACATAGGTAATAACAATGAAACTTAGTAAACAGTTCCCCAGAATTAGTAAGAGGACTTACCTTACTCTAGTGGAAAACCAATGACAGCAAATAATGAAATATAACACAAGTTAAAAAATGCCTTTCAACACATGCAGCACTGTGATTAGTCATAAAAGTCTGATCAGGTTTAGACGCAATATAGGAATTTTCATCTCTTTTGAAAATAAAAATTAAAGAAGTTACTCCTTATTCTTCCATACCTAGTATATACATATATTTAACTTTTCTATGTAATGCAACATGCAATATTTGCTCATAACCATATGTGTCAAAGTACATGTAGCTATAGTACTACATTTGGCATAAATGTTGCATATAAAGCATAAATATGAAAGTAATAGTTTAATAACTGCCATAAATGTTATTTGATTTTTCAATTATTTACATTTTAGAAGATACTTATTCCTGAATATATTAAGGAATGGGCTTTTAAAAATAGTAAATCCTGTATATCAAATAACACAATCAAATTTAAGGAAGGATAAATATGCTTTGCAACAAATGTAATACATTATTCTCCATAAATCATTTGTGCCAAAAATATGACAGTATCTTGATAATGAATAGCATGAGGGAATGGCCATGATGGAACTCATATTATTAAAATCTGATAAATGCTTTTAAGACCATAGTTAGCAACATATTGGTTTTCAATTCTCAGCAAATGTGGTGATAATTCACTTTTTTGGTAAGTCAATTCACAAAGGCTGACTCTTTACTGAGCAATTTGCTTTCAAGGTACACATGCAAAAATCAGCCCGCTTCATCATACACATGACAGGTTGTGACTTAAGACACATACACAGGAGATGTGATGTGTGAATGAAATGCATAGTTGGGTGAAGGAGATTCTTAGGATAGAAGGAAGAGTGCCCAGGCAACAAAGGTTAAAAGAAAGGATTCTCTTTTATCCTAAGAAGACCCCACCAGCATGGATCTTGTGAGGGATCTGCCCAAATGTATTCACAAACATTTACAGAAAAACAAATATTCTACACTAGCCAATGAATTCAGAGAAATTAGGTTTCTGACACTTGATTGTCAATGACTGTGTTACGCTGCATCACTCAGACTTTACAGATGAGGACTTTTTGTAAGCTAGTGAGGCTGGGAAAAAGTGATCGGTCAATTCGGTTCATCTGTTCTGTGGCAGATTAGCAAGGGCTAATCATCATGAAGTGCTTTTCATGTACAGGTTTTATTGAAAAAATCATCAGAGTGGGGAGATTACACTCTCAAACAAGCATAAGGCATAAGTGACTTTGCTTGTTAAATGCCAAAACGGTGGTTTTTATCTTTATGGTGTGGGGCTTATTCTGTATATCCATATTTATGAAACTCAAATCCTTCTGGATGGAGTATTTTAGAATTAAACTATTAAATTAAAAATATGTTCTGTATCTTGTTCATTTAGGATGCACTCCTAAACCTTGAAATATTTTCAAAAGTGCTACATTTTTTTTTTCTTATCAAACTCATGTATCTTCTCACTAATATGGGCAGTACTGAGGTTAGACTCAAGATACCATGCGTGACCACAGGTTTTTTTTCTCGGAGTTTTTAGCATGTGTCCTTAGCGCACATGCAAAAGAGCTAAACTATGGTAATAAAGCTAGATTAGGGCCAATCTTTACTCAGAAAAGAAAATATATTCTAAAAATGTGTACCTCCAACCATTGGTTGCAAAAAACATATCAGTTGCCCTATTTGCAGTGTTCAGTTAGGTAGGGCTTGTATCTATTTCGGTGTGCACCTCAGCCTCCTGTTTCTGCCACACTTAAAAAACCACCAATCTTAGTTTATATAACTGTTATTATACAAAAGTATAATTAATTAGGATGAGATTTTGAATTTAATAGGGCTTTATGGGAGTATTTCACCTATTTCTAAATATGCATCTGCTGCAGCAAAGATATAATTAGTAATATTTGTGAACTGTGACATGAACCTTAGCTGGTTTCTTTGTGTTTTATCTGATTGAAAGACACTTGGAAAAATTATTTTATTTTTCTGAATTATATGGAACTTTAATTTTAAGCTCATTAAATGAATGAATTAAAGTAAATTATGTAGAGCTATGGAAGGCATATTGACTAGCAAATGCCTTAAAATTTTTTGTGACTCTTCTGAAAAGAAGTAGTTTAAAAGAATACAGTGGCATGGAAATATTAAATCCTAATACAAGAGCAAAACATCAAAAACATAGTTCTGAAAAGATAATTTCTTTGTATGGTATTTTTAAAACAACTTATTGATTAACCTCAACTTTATGAAATATTTCTTCCTTCCAAAAAAGAAGGAAAACAAAGTAACTCCTTTAGTTTTAACAAATTTTAACATATAATAATGTATACATATGTTTATCAATATGTAAAATTTTATGTTTACATGTATACAGTTATAGTTTAAAATCATTCACTGAAAGAAGATTGAATAAAACTCAAGTCATGTAATACTCTGCATGTGAGGCAATGCCCTGTTCTCATTCACAATGTTTTAGTCCCCTGAGACTCTGAGAAAATATACAGTGTAAGAGCAGACAGGTGGCTGGTAAGTGATAAATTCTTCAAAGTACTAAAATTCTGGAGACGGAATAAAAGTAAAGTCTTTACAAATGCAAATTATTGCTCCAGAAAAATACCAGAAACACTAGGTTGATTCTTGTAATAATATCACGAGAATATCATGAAGCTGGCAGCTGCTTATAAAAATTAATACCAATGCCAGGTATACCAGAAGGTTCCCTTGGGAACTGTATGATGTGAACCTTTGAGGCAGCAGGTCACCTCTGTTTGACTCCCGAGTTGTGAAGGGGTTATTTCACACCGGGGAGTGTATTTGTACTTCTGACCCACCTACTCTTTAATTTTAGTCTGTGGGAAGGAACTGTGGTGATGATAAACCTTTGAAATCCAAAATGGATAACTGCAATTGCTCGGCTGGGTGGGAGGAGAAGAAATATCTATTCAAACACATGACATGTAAGATTTGTTATATCTTCCAAAGGTCAGTATTAGCACCCTGCCTTCTATTGAGGACTGTCAAGTTTTGAACTTTTCATAAAAGTTGGTAATGCTTTGTCAGGAATAGGAAGCTCCATTAATGTAAACTGTCTCGGAGAGAGACTTGAAAGATAAAAACTAGTTACTAATTCTAAATCTGATTCTCAAAACAGTTTATTAGAATGAAGTGAGGTGCTTTTAAAAAAGACTGATGCTCAGGTCTCACTGCAGATCAGTTTAAATCACATCATCCATAGGGATGGGTATGGGCACTGGGACACATGTTGATGCTTCCAAAAGCTCCTAAGTGTATCTCATGTTCAATCATATTGAGAAGCGCTCCTTTGAAAGGAAAGTAGCCAGGGAAGAATGGATGTAGGGTTGGTTTTTGGTTTGTCTGGATATCTTGCTCTCTCTGACCTTACCATACATTATTCATTTTAGAGCCCAGCTTAGTCTAGTCTCCTGGCATAATGTAGTCTGAGGAGATCAAAATCTAAGTGAAACATCAGCCTCATTATACGGAGTCAAGTGAGTCTGGACTGTTACTTTAAACATCAACCTTCTCTTATGGAGGCAGAGCCCAGCAAGTGGTCCAAAGCAGCAGAGCGCACAGTGGGAGCTTGTGTAGGGACTGGGTTGCTCTTGGATCTGGGGGTTGATATGGATGCCATGCAAGCAGGTGCCTCAGTGAAAACTAGGACAAGGACTAACTCAAGACTGAAAAATTCAGCTCATGGCTATGATTGAAAGAAAACAAATCTGGTAGGTTTCCTACCAATTAATCATTTAAATTTGCTTTCAAAATGACTGAAATCAGCCAAAGGGCTAATTTCATCTTCTATTTGGTAAACAGAATGAACATTTGAACCTATCTACCGAGAAGATTCGCCTCTCCTTGCCAACCACTTGGTGCCATCAGTCCGAACCCGCCGAGACATAAGCATTCCAGTTCTACAGGAACTAGATTGTTAGAGAAAAAGCAAGTCATCTCTCTGTGGAACAGTCAACCCAGCTAGTTGAGAGCGCTGACAACCTTATTCTATGGGAGAAACCATGCAGGGGGCACCCTTGACTTCTTAGGTGCTGGGATTAAAATCATGAGGAATCTGAAACCAAATTCTTTGTTCTGGTTTTGACCATGTCACTAAATGGAAGAATGCCCGGGCATCTGTGTCTTGGACAGGTGTTTGTAATCAGGCTCATGGACTAGTGATTCTCTGCACATCGACCAGCAGAGATCCTTTTTCTTTCAGGATGTCATTCCATTTTATAAGGCAACCCAGATTTCATGAAAGCACTGATCCCATTTACCTGGAGACTTCTGTTCAATCCCATTGAATTAACATTGTCAAATTGTTAAATAAACTGTTACTTATTGAAGTTTTCTAAGGTACATGAAGTTATACTCAGGGCCTTGTAATATCACTTGTTGACTAGAGCTATAGTTTGCAGTTGTGGAACAGTGGAAGCCAAAGTGATCCTGTGGGGGTTTCTCATCAGGAACAATTCTTACTGAATTAAGGAGCATGCCATATCAAAGGAATTTCAAACCTTTCTGAAATGGACATGAGATGTTATGTACCAGATACTCACAGCACGACCTCCACATGGTCCAAAGCCCATTGATCATGACCTGTTCCATTGTGGCGTGGCTGCCACCAGCGCAATAAAACTCCTTTCATCCGTGCCTCCCTAGGTTACAGATAAGAAGACAGGTCAAATACTAGAAAAGAGAGAACTTTCTGGTAAATACAATAGGCTACTCTAAATCAACAGAACTTTGGGTATGGAATTTAGATTTGCTTAGGTCACAGTATTCTTCTAAGCAGCATCACATTTTATTGGCTATTCAAGGATTTGCAGTCCTTCTACATTTCTCTCATTGCTTCCCCTTCTTCCACTAGTACCTGGAAGAGCTGCATCTTCAGTCAACAAATGGGATGTACCCTCTGTGTGATGGGTTAGACTCTAGACACTAGGGTACCATGCCAGGCAAAACCGACAAACCTACCTATCCTCAGCAAATTCTCAAATCACTGTACCCAGCAGGAGATTTAAAATGTTGTCTTCTAAAGGACTAGAAATACATTACTGGGAGGGAAATATGCACAAAGCACCTTTGTATTTAATTGTTTTTCTCTGTTCCCTCTTGTTCTTATTCCTGGCTCCAAGTTTTGTCAGTTGTCCCAATAGGAAACAGAAACACAACTTTGGAGATCTGGATTAGTTGGTCTTGGTTCTGCCACCACTGACTTTGTGGTGTTTGTTCAAATAACTTCACCACACACTGTTGATTTTCCTTTCTGGGCACTTACAGGGGGACGTTGTAGGACACCCTCTGAGCCTGGGTGAAGTCCTTTGGCTGGTGCTGTGCGATGACGTGCCAGGTGATCCCATTGTTGACGCTGTACTGCAGCAGCACAGCCTTGTCCACGGCGTGGGGGCCACTCAGGTCACTGTTGCAGCTGTCTGTCTGTGATGTGCTCCCAATTTGCAAAACAAACATGATTTTGCTGGAAAAAAAAACCACAGGGGAATTCATTTTTAAACAAAAGTCAGGTAGTATTCAAGGAGTTATACTTTATTTTTTTTATCTTTCTTGTTTCTAAGTTCTATAATTTTCAAGTTCATAATATGGTAAAAATAGAAGCATCCAGTTTTATGATTAAGTCACATAAATAACAAAATTTATATATACTATCTTTTATATCATACATATGAAAAATAAGCTTGGAAGGGTGGTGTTCTACACAGAGAAAACAATTCTGACTTTCAAAGATCTTTTTTCTTCCTTTGATGTTAGAAATCTTGTTAGAACATTTCTCCTGAAACACCTTATGTTTTCTGCAAGGTGATATAAGCCAAATAGGCAGCTGAGGACATGGAGAAGACAAGAAATAAAGCCACAATATTTACTTTATATGCTTTTTATGGTGGAGAAGGAAAGGGTGGCTTTATTTCTTGGCCAGGCAAAGGGGGAACGCAATAGGCTAGTGCCCCAAGAATTGTGCCCCTATGCTATATGCTTTTTATAAATAGCTTCAAGCTGAACAGAATCTGGACAAGGATAAATCATCATGTTTATTTTAGGAAAAGATGTCTGGAGATCAGAGAAGAGGGAAAACTGAGTTAGACATGCAGGCTCTGGACCATGTCTGCTGTTATGTTTGATGTGTCCTTTTGCTTCTCACAGGCATCCTTACCCTTAGAAGATATAGTTTTTAAACATAGGAAATCTATCTTTATAAGATTCCTAAAGTAATTAATAAGATTCCTGAGTGATTAACAGAGTGATTAATAGGTGGTCAAATAAACTGCTAGACTTATACCTGTAAATGCATCAATCAATTTAAAGCAAAGTTACTTGCATGGCAGACAAAAAGCTGTGTTTGCTCTGGCTTAGGTGCAGAGCTGGAAGGGCAGATGGGCAAGAAAATTCAACCCTCCTGGGTCTCTTTTCCTTTGTCTTCTCTATTCTACATTAGCACACAGTTCCTAAACTGTGTGAACTTTTAAAGTTCTCATCTATCCAACCATCAATCTTTCATTTCCATTTGTAGCTACATATGCTAAATATAGGGCTATTTATGCTTGCATTACTATAAATCTTCACACTCACATTTATATTTATGTGCTTGCATATGGTCCACATTAAATTATCTATATAGATTATTCATAACAAATTATTTGCTTTTTCAACTTTATTGACATACAACTGACCTATAGCATTGTGTTACTGTGATACACTTCTCTATTTTTTATATTTGGCCATTTCTCTAAGCTTATGCCTATGTTACCACCACTCTCAAGGTAACTCCATACTAAATTTAAGCAAATCATAATTCTGAGTTGTGAAAACATATAGTACTTTCTCATACCAAATTCAGCTGATATTAAGTTTCTACTGCTTAGTGACACCCGTGTTGTAAAGTTCATGATCATATCTAACAATGGACAGTGATGTGCTTGCAACTGATTCTGTGTCTGAACAACAACACAGGAGTTTTTTTACCTTGCTCGAGTGAGATCCAGAGGTTTGGTGGCAGCTTGCCTTATCTGACAGCCATTAAAATAGAGCGAGTCCCCATGGGCATAGGGTGCCAGCTGCCCACAGCCACTTCCTATCACTCCACCTTGAATAGTTTCCCAGTTTGCCTCAGTGACTCTTGACGACTCAAAATTATCTTTAATATAACTGGGAAGGTCATGACTGAAAACAGAGCAGTCATCGCCTAGAGGGAAATGAATAGTTGCAAAAATTAGCTGGAACAAGCAGAATCATCAAAGATTATGAACATGCATTCAATTTCACATTTAATCCAATCAATGTCAGATTTACTGTAAGAATGACAAAATACCAAGCAGATATAGATTCCTAGAAATAAATATTTCTCTTTTATTTCAGCAATTATTGGCTTATGCTGTTGAAAATCCATATTATCTTTGAGTTGATATTTACTAAAATAGGTAGGTGCTAATGTACTTAGTACTGGTATAAGCCCATTGTTAAACACAACGTCTGGCTGGGCTTGTATGTTTAGCAGCCATGGGTCTTAAAAGGGAGCTCTCACCCTGGCATGAGAGGCAACATAATTTCTTTTTCCCTAGCATGATAAGAAAATAGCAGGAAATAAGTCATGTTTGTATTCTCCTTCTAGCTCTTATAGTTGATTCTTCAGAACAGAGTCTATATTTTATTCATTGTTGGATTCTAGCACCTAGCATAATACTGAGTACATACAAAATGTTCCATAAAGAAGCTGGAATAAATACAGGAATAATAAACTGGAAGTGTTTCTCAGAGATGACAGAGCTGCAATATAGGCATTTTAGCAAATGTGTATGTCTCTACATTTTTCCTTGACTGGAAAAGCACAATTTTTTTCAATGTCTACAATAACTCAAAATCAAGAGCTCATAGTTATGCTGGATCAGAGAAAAGGGCAAATTCTAGACACCTAGGACTCCTTGTGAGACAGCTGAGTTGTTCATTTGCCTAAAAGTTCAAATTCTCCAGCTAACACATGGACAGACCCAGCTGGTCTCAGTAATAATAAGATCAGGGGAAGAAGACAGAAGCTAAGAATTTCTAACATCGGAAATGTGCAGCAGTCTACATTTATCATACTCATTTCATTTGGAGGCAAGGAAATAGCATCCATCAAGAAAGCTAAGTAGATTCTACTCCAGAATCCAAATCTATGGGTTCTTGCATTGTACACTTGGAGAAGCTAATTGCGGTCCTCTTTGGATACATCTCTCAGCTCTGAGAGACATAGAGACTGACTGGAAAGAACAACCTGGGTTCTGGTCTTCTTTCCGACATGTACTATTAGGAAAGTCACTTACGCTCCCCTCAATTTCTTTACCTATAAAGCGATAACAGTGACATTAACCGTAGTTAATTTAAGAGGGTGGGTACCATAGGTACTAAATGACTCTGCTGAATGAATGGGAGGATACTTGTGTAAACAGTAAAGCATAAGGCAATGTAAGGGTTCAGTAAAAAAATTTACTGTGCATTGCTCTTTGTCAAGAATTAGGCTCTGAGGACATAATAGTAATTGGATGCAGTGAACTTTGTAACATAGAGGCTGAAACATGTGAGAAACATCTCATCAAAGGAAAGCAGGGCTGCAGGCTTTCAAACAGGACTGACAGAGCAACCTCCTGGGATCTCAGCAGTTGAGTAGATACTTTGCCCCAAATACATAGTCAGCCTCTAGAAACTCTAGCAGTAAAAATGTAGTTTTTGAGTTATGAAGGTTTTTCTGTGTGTGTATGTGACGAAGAGACTTGGGAAACAGAATATTTTGAATTGTCAGCTCCATCTTGGGAGGACAGGGGCTTCTGCTCCTGGGAGAGGCTGAGGAAGAAAGAATATTGGTCCAGTGTCTGGGGACAGGCAGCTAGACAGGGAAGGAGAGAGGCCCAGAGCAAAAATCAAGTGTGGAAGGTAGAGGCTGGGGCAGGGAGTTATGTGGAAGTTGGGGAGTGTGAGGTACTACAGAATATCCTAGAGGGGGATAAAATCTGCATTTTTAAAAATTCAAGGAACATAGCATAAAATTATCCTTCATAATTTATCCCCGAAGTAAAAAAGTCTGTGATCAAAGAGTGCATCATCTATCTCAAATCCCTCAGGCCAGAGTTTCTATCCATTCCCTAGTGGCCTTTGCACATATGTTGAGATGAGGAGAACCCTATGGTCTCCTGGGTCAAAAACAACAAAACAGGATTCTGACCTTGGAAACTTTCATCGCAGATGCAGATGGCGCCGGTGGTGCAGTATCCATGCCCACTGCAGAGCTTGGGGCAAGCCTCTCCGATGTACACGTGATCGATTGCCCAGCTCTGCTTCTCTGTTTCTTCGCCCTTCTGGATCCAGCGGAACTGTGTCGCACTGAAAGCAGAAGGGATTCAGGAGGCTGTTATTGCCCATGGGTGTGTCCAGCCTCTAGTCTCTGGAGATAGGGGCTATTTCTAAGAAAAGAGCTTCCAAAACTTTTCCCCGAAGCATCCAGTTGGTGGAGGTGAGTGAACTTGTACCCCTCAGGCTCCAGAAGTAAACCCCCAAAATTCCTGAAAAATTTATGTGCATTTCCTGTTCTATTCCATAATAAGCCCATATCCATTTTTTCCTACAGTGGTGTGTCATTTTCAAATCTTTGGGGAAAATAAATGCTACTCTAGGAAGACTGTGCTCCATTATATTTACCCTGCAACTCAGTGTAACCCGATCAGCCTGGCACACCCCAGCGGGCCCTGATTGTGGGGGAACAGCAGAGCTTCTGGGAGCATAGAACACTGGGGCAGTTGTGGTGCCAAGTCCAAGTCCTGGGACATTTTTCACTCAGGGGCTGTGACTGAGATTGGTGTGTGCTGTGCGATTCAATTAAAAGAAAATTTGAGGTCTGTGAATCATTTACAAAGAAAAATCCTATTTCTTCTGGGCACATGCAGTTGCCATTTAGGGGCATGGGGCAGTGAGAGGAGCGGGGAGATGAGGGGAGAGGGGACTAGGGCTACAACTAAAAGTCTAGACTACTTTTATCAGTTGCTGTTGAGTCACTATATGAGCTCTGCAGAGACTCGCAGGTCATTCCACACAGTTTACCTAAGTATGCAGCCTACCTGGAGGAGACATGATCAGGCAGCTGGATGGTGATTCTCTTCCAGCTGGAGCTGTTGACAGCATTGTAGATGGTGGCTTCGTGGAACTGGAAGGGGGAGCAGCCGATGCTGTTTGAAGAGGAAGGAAGGCACTGGGTCTGAACGAGCTGCCAGGAATCGGACCTGCAGAAACCAGAGAGGCTGCATTCGACAGCTCTTCAGAGAAATATACAGCCTGTCTCATGTCAAGGTAATGCTTAACGATTGGGTTAAATTAAGAAATTTTAATTTAAATTTCATATATATATATAATTCATATGATAAAAAGAAAAATGGAAAATTATTTCAAATAAGATATACCCTAACTCCTTATAAGCACATTAACATACTTACAGATGACAGAATAAAATAATAGCAGGCACAGAGCTGACTATAGTGGCTTCTTCTCCCTGATATTGCTACAAGAACTATACCTGGAGTTGACTGACAAAATTCTCTGTCTACTCACACTTTATTACTATAATTCATTTTTCAAAGTGGTGGTGGGAGGCAGGCTTATTGACACCCTAAAGAGGTAACTGCACTAAGTCAGATTTACAGTCAACAGTGCTACTATGCTTTAGGGGATGTGACTCTAGCTAAAGCATAATCAGATCTTTTGCTGATTTATATTTTTATTAGGGTTGGTTGAAAACAAGCAACATAAATAAAAGAGAGTTCTACTTTGAGGACAAATATAGTGTCTTAGTTTAAAATACAAAATTTGTTGGTTGCAGCCTAGTATGAAATTGATTTTTCTTGGTTTGAAGGAAAAATTGAAAATAAGATATACTGTGAATTTTATACAAATGACATTTTCACATGCATACAATTAACTGCCACTTTTAATACATAAGAATGCTTCCCTGTAAGCAGTTGCCTTAAAAATAGACAACCATTTGAATTTTACATTCATGTTTGGAGGAAATGTAAAAAATGATTTCACAAACCTTGCGTCCTTAGTGTACTCCAACATTACGGAATGAAGGTCACCACAAGAAGTGGCTTCACAACCCACCACAATCTAAAACAAGCAGATAATTGGTATGTATCAGGCAAGATTAAATAATGCCTATCATTAACGAGAACTCCCATCTCTCTTCATTATGACTCTGATAAGTAACCAAGAAGTATTTGGAGAAGCTTTTACAAAGCAGCCTGCCAGCCACCAGGAAGACGTTCTTTTGAGTTTTGTACAAGTCATACCATTTTGCAAGGAGATGAGAATTAAGGTTAAAAAATACTATTTATATTTACTTAATTAGTATAACATACTAATCCTAAATTTGGGGAAGATAAATTGGTCAAAAGGAAAGTAGTATTAGGAGAATTAATGGAAAGAAACAAAATATTACTGGTTCAAGATAGTTTCATTGATTTACTAACTTCCTTGATGCTACCATTACATTTTTATATGTAATTAAAAATAGTAATTTTTAATTACTTAATATTTATTCCTAGTTTTTTCCATTTCCATGTAGATAAAAGTATTCCATATCATGTGCAATTAAATGCTTGAATCATCAACAGTGCATAAATGCTATAAAGACTTGGTGATTCAAACTTAAGTTCTAATCATCTACTCAATCAACAAGTCCTGTTTCAGTGCTGATGCTAGGGAAGGTTGGTGCTATAAACTTCATACTACATGCTTATTCATAAAACAACTGTGGTTTCAGAGCGAGAATACAAAGTGTATTCCAGCAGTGGAAATGGAAACCAGAAAAAAATAAAATGCTTTGGTGCTTCATAGGAAGGAGAGGTTGAATCTGATTAAGTGGGTGAGAAAATAATTCTTCAGAAGTTGGAGAGCTGAATTATTCCAACTACAAACAGAAATAATAATTATGTGATGTGATACAGGTGCTAACTATCAATACTGTGGCAACTGTATTATAATATACAAATGTATCAAATCAACATGCTGTATGATTTAAATTTACACATTGCCATATGTCAAATATATTTCAATTAAAAAAAGAAAAGAATTCATCAATGAGAGTGCATGTGAACTGTCCCTGAAATATGGGAAGCGTCTCAGAGGTAGAGCTAGGACAAAGACGTTTAGGTGGAAGGACTGTGAGCAGACATGCAGAGGGAAAGCACTGTGGCATGTCTAGAGCATAGCATGTGGTTAATGTATTTTGGTTTAAGTGTAGAACATTGGTAGAGAAGGCTGGAAATATTGGCTGAGTTTGGCAGACCATGAGTTGTAGTCAAAGCTGTTTGAGCTTAATATGGTTGGCAATGGGGAGTCATTAAGGGTTTATGAGCAGTAGAATGATGTATTAAAGCTGTGCTTTGTAAGGATCAATCTGTGCTGCTGAAGACACGTGAAGTGGACAGAGATTAGACAGGAAAAGACTACTCAGTGGACTACTGATTTAATGAGGGCCAGAATGAAGGTGGTAACAGTGCAAAGAGAGGAGATGGTATGGGTGCCAGGAATACAGGGAATTAGAATTAAAAGGATAGAGTAACTAATTAGATGCAAAAAATGATAAATCAAAGACTAAATTAAAATTTAGATCTGGTGAATAAGTGAGAGGCAGTGCCATCAAGAGAAATAGGAAAGTCAGAGAGAGGAGTTGGCAGAAGTGGGAAGATAGGAAGTTCACTATTAAACATGTTGAGTTGAGGTGCCAATAATTCAAAGGTGTAGAAAAGTACACAGGCGATTAAAAGTACTGAATTAAATGTTGATGAGCCAGTCAAGGTTGGATATGCAAATCTTGGAGTTGCTCTTAAAGATATGATACTTGAAGCCAGAGGATGAATGAAGTTCTCAATAGTGAGAATGTCTATGAAGAGAGAAGAAAGCCTGGGAGAAGTACTAAGAAATGCTGATATTTAGAGGGTTGAGGGAAGAAGAGCCAAAAAGGAGACAGACATAGCTATTAAGGTAAGAGGAGAAGCAGCAGAGAACCCAGAAGCTGAAGGGAAAGAGAATTTCACCAGCTGGAGAAAACAAGAACAAGAGTGCCAAATAGTACAGAGAAAATGAAAAATGAGCAATGGGTGAAAGGTGTTGCATGTGGTGTTCAGAAAGTCTATAGTGACTTTAAAGATGCAGATTTAGTGACACTTTAATTCTTAAATTTCTGGGGACAAGTTTTTTTTTTTTTTTTTCTCTTTTAAAAGAAACAAATTGACTTGGCTAGAGGAGAAAATTTCAGTCTCTTCAGTTCTGGGTTGATAGGAGCAACAAAAGAGGAGGCCCCAACCAACTTAATCAAAAATATGAGTGTGATGCGGGGCTAGGAGAGGAAAAGCCTTCACTCTTAAGGGACATGGCTTGGAATTAGGGGTAGTGTAACACAGATGTGACTTTGAGCGTGTCCTTCATATCACTAAGGTAAGGATAGTCCTGAGGGGGTGGCAGCATTCGGGGGGGCTTGCCTCACCCTCCAGTCTCTGAAGGAGAGTTTAATACAAAGCTGAGGAAAACAGAAAATTTGTCTTTTTTATTCAACTTGGGAATTCTTCTTCTTACAAAACTGAAACCCTATACATATTAACTCCCCATTTCCCCCTTCTCCCAGCTATGAACACATTTTTATTTATGCTGATAAGGATTCTCTCTGTTAACTGTCATTGTAGCACATCTTTTTAAATAAGAGCATTAGAACAACTGATCTGTCTTTTTAAAATGATCCAGTAATAAACTGCATTTCTGTAATGTCCCTTTTTAGTGTTTTCTGCAATAAGACATTAATTGATAGTGCTTTATCTTTCTCTCTAATTTGTCTACTAATGACCTCCTATGCCTTCTCTTCCATTTTTCTATATAAGTAAAATATGCATTTATTAATAAGAAGTGAGAGTCCTTTTCAAATCTTTGAGGATTTGGGAGGTTTCAATTGGGCTAATGTATAGGTTTGCTGTTTGGAAGACAGAGAGAAAAGAAAAATGGAAATATATAATGAAAAAGGACATACAAAGAAGCAAAGCTTGATGTATGAGATAGGCATAAAGAGAAAATGGTAGAGAAATTGGCGGGACAGAGAGAGACAGAAAGGGATAGAGACAAAGAAAGAGATGGACAAAGGCACCTACTTGAGCTTTTTATTTCCAAGGTTTGTAAAAGTGAAGTCAAGATTACATATATGAGATATAATATAGTTGCATGTCTTGCTATGTCTCAATATATCTGTGTTCAAATAATCCTACAAGATAAAGGCCTTTGTGAAATATAACTTCTTTTATTCATAAAATAAAGTCTCTTTTAATGAATGAAATCAATCATTTCCTTATAGTTGTTCAAATAAGCTTTCTCTCCGTACTCCCTCCCCCAAATGTAACACCAGACTGCCTGGAGGAGCCGCTTGCCCTTACTTTAAACTGCATCATATATCCTGGCTGTATAATGAGTTCTCTGGAGGAGAGTGCATTGTGAGTCTTGTCCTTCTTTTTATTTGGCCAGTAGAGGTGGAAGGATGGATTGCCACAGAATCCTGCTGTCCTCACTGCATTAGGGTAAAAACTCCAGTTTTCTTCATGGGAGGTGCCTTCTGTTAAGATAAATTGGAAGTAATATGGCATGTTATTCTCTTAAATTAATTGATTTATTGTTGAACTACTTGAATGTCTATGCTCTAGTTCTTTGCTTACCCTTTAAGATTGATTTTTATTTTCTTTAATTGGTATAATATATAAGCAATCAAATCTAGAAAAGATTATTAAATGCTAGTACAACGATTACCCAACTTTTAAAAATATCATTGCTAGTCTGGGTAACTTCTACCATTGCAAGATTTTTCCTGGAATACTTTGAAACCAATAAAATATGTATCTCTGCAGTATAGAAATTCTTAAAGAAACTGAAATTATTTGGGGCTGCTGAAATTTCAAATTATATTTAGAGCAAGACATTTTGTCTTTGATGGGATTTATTAAATTCTTTGTTGACATTTCAACAAGCAGTCAATCTTGAAGATGTATAAACTATTAGGCAAAATAATAGCTAACATTTGTTGATCAGTAAATATATGGTAGTTACTCATCTAAATGCTTTTCATGTAGTAATTCATGTAAAGACATAAGCAGACAAAAGATACACAGGGAAGATTGCTCAATGTCTTGTTTCTTACCATCATCAAAAGTGTCAACCAGTTGACTGGGGTTGATTTCTGCTCCGCCAATCAAAATGTTGTCTAGTGCCCACTGAGCACGCTCTACCCCAGAGACCACAAGTCCATTGCTGATCACAAAAGGCTGCCACCAGCGAAGTCGAGTTGTGTTGGTAAGAGCCTCCTCGGGAAGAAGTATGTAGTCATGTCTGACTGAAATGTATTTCTGATAATCCATCTCATGGAGCAAAGACCAAGTAATTCCTATAATACAAATATACCAACATAGTAACATACTGGAAAAAACACAACAAACCACCAATATATTGCAGTTACTGCAAGTTCTCCAAAGAGATCTTCAGCCAGATAACGAGAACTGATTTCACTGATTTTAAGTGTAAGTATTCACACACTGTTGCAAAATGAGACTGATGATATAAGAGGAAGGGTATTTAGAAATACTTGGGCAAAAATAAAAATATCGAGGTAAAAGTTAAATATTTTCTGCTTCTAAAGTTTTGTTCTTGATTCCTATATGCATTATTTCTCATAAATAATGAGAAACACCCGTGTTCTAAATCTTCCTAGATAAGATACTCCTAGTATTTTAAAATATAGTGATTATAATTCTATGCAATTTGTGATTTGTTGGATGAATATGAAGCTTCTCTCATCAACTGATAAGACAGTAGGTGGAATGTTTAAATTACTTAAGAAAACACCTTTGAATTCCTAAAATACTTTTAAGGTAGGGTCATCTATTTATCTGCCAGTTATTAAAAATGATACCTATCCCTTAATGCTGATTTTCTAAAGACCTCATGGTACTACATGGTACTACCTCATGGTCTGGTTCTAGCTACTTCAAAATAACGAAACAAAATCTTGTTAAAATAGTGTGTGACAGACTCACAAATTGACTATAGTTTTCCACAACTACTAATGCTTTCTTATAGATTTTCTATACCATTTATTATATGCTTGTTCACACAAAAGCTTTTTAAAACACTTTAAAATGTTTTTAAAATTGTCTTTCACTTGGAAGACTATGCAAAAATTTATTTCTTAATTGTATCATTTATAATCAAGCTTCAGCTATGGCTCGTGATTCTTGTCTTTACTCATAAGCTTGAAGTTTTTTTTAAAAATGTGATTTCTCTCTTTTCCCCTTTTGGGTAGATTTTGTACAACACAAAAGTTAAAAATACAGACTGTGTAATCAGTGGAATGCAACCAAGGTCTATAGCTTTCTCTTTGTGACTTTCACTATTTGCATTGCCAGGTCAGCAAAGCTTTGCGGAGACTTTTCTGAAGGGCAATGGATGGAATTTGGGAATCCGCCGCAAGGCATGGCTTTCACCCCTAAAACGTGCCTCCGTCTGTAGAGTAGTCCAACAGCACGCCTTCCTTCCGGCAGATGGGCCGATGGCAGGAGGTCATGTTGTTCTCACTACCAATGCGCCCCCAGTACTGCAGGAATCTGAATGGAAGCACAAATTAGCCATCAGAACAGATAGTTAGAACAAATTATCTACTCAAGCCCTGGATAACAACTTCTTTCATAGATGTGTTCTTGTTTGGGGGCCAATTTGCTAAGTTGTAACAAAGATAACAAAAAAATTGACTTACTTTGCCCCTCTGAGATCCAAATCTTGAGTAATAGCTTGTCTCACTGTGGATCCCCCAAAATAGAGTGCAGTGTCCTCTGCAAGAATCCCACACTCAGTACAAGTACTTCCACCTTCCAAGGACATCCATAAATCAGGCTTGATTTCTTCACTGTCAAAGCGTTCCTTCAGAAAAGTCTGGAAAAAAGTAAGTGGTATATGTTTAAAAGTAACAACTTCAAAGAATAATTATGGAATAGTTAAGCAGTACAAAGTTACATCTTGGACTTTAAAAAATTAGAGCTGATTTCAAATACTTTTCTGAAAGATATTAAAAGAAACCCAACATGATACATCCACAATATTCTTGTCCATCATCTATTGATGATCATTTAAACTGCTCAAATAATGCTTAATTATTGGAATTTAAAACCTAGAAAGAATCTTAAAATAGAACAATTGTAAAGTTGAGTTTAATAATACTCCTATTTGTAGAAACTTTTGTAAAATTTTTGTAAAATTTGTAAAAATTTTTGTAAAATTTGTAAAAATTTTTGTAAAATTTGTAAAAATTTTTGTAAAATTTGTAAAAAATTTTGAGCATACACTCTCAAAATATTTATTTATATATTATGGAAAGTACTCTTATAATTTATTATGATATCATGAAACAGGAACAAAAATTTTAAAAAAAATTAAAGGAATAAGATAAAACAGATGTTTTAGTACTTCCCCCTGTCCCAGTATTCCCTGAATGATTGTCTTATTCTCCCTGGAAATATGTGCCCCCTCCACTCCCTTTACCTTGGAGACTAGTTTAGGAACCCAGGACCCTTCAACTTCTAACACAGAACAAACTTAAAATGTCTATTTGGTTAGGCAGGGACATTTGAAACCAAACCTTTCTGTATGAAGTCAAAAGAAAACAACCTTGGAAGGCAATTTAAAGGATTTTTCACATGTTTATCAGGGCCAAGATTCAGGATGACAGGGAGAAGAACTCAAAATCTAGAATAAAATATTTCCCGAGTCTCCAGTTTATCCTTTTGACTAAAAAGGACCACCAACCAGGAATAGTCTATTTCCCAAACAGAATAGATAAATAAAATATTAGTGTTCAATATGGCTAATTTTATGTTCAATTATTTCATTTCCTCACATCATAGTTAAGATCTTGATTTTCTATTCAATTTGTCCAGAGGACATTCTTTTTGCATTAGGTTGAGGCAGGGTTTTTTTCATTTTTCTTTTTGTTTTTCAGTGATAGAAATATGTCATGAAAACAATATATTATAGTTCTAACTGTAGTAGCTATTTACAGAAAAACTGTATACCTTTTCAATTCTTAGGTAGGCTGTCTAGTTGCTATCTTATTGTATGGTTCAGATGATTTAGATAGACTCTCTACAAATTTGGAACATAATCAACTCTATAGTTAAAGACATGTGGTCAACATGTTAGCCTTACCTTACCTCACTAATGTTAGCAAATAAATGCAATTTATAACTGGAGGTTTACATGTGAGAACACAAGAGTCAGAAGACATGCTTTGGTAATCATGTTAAACTCTCATTAGAAATATCTGATTCAGGATTCATAATATAGATTTCTACAATTTCTTATCAAACTGAAGAATGCTAGTGGAATTTAAATGTTCACGAAAGACTCTACATCAAAAAATTTATTCATTACCTGTGGCTACGTTTCTCATGTTTTAATCTCATTTGATAATATACAAACTAACAGCTTCAGATACAAGTGAAGCTTGTATCCAATTTTATGTTTTTAATCTATCAGTTCCAAAGTTGTTGAAGTATTGCAGAAAAAAAATCACAGTTTTTTAAAAAATGTATTTATTTTTGGCTGCTTGGGTCTTAGTTGCAGCTCACAGGCTTCTCTCTAATTGAAATGCATGGGGTTAGTAATTGTGGAGCACAGGCTTAGTTGCCCTGTGGCATGTGGGATCTTAGTTCCCTGACCAGGGATCAAAACTGCATCCCCTGCATTGGAAGGCATATTCTTAACCACTGGACCACCAAGGAAGTCACAAAATGACAGGTTTTATTTACATTGTCTGTCACTTACACACTCAATTTCAATCATTTGTACTTTTTTTAACTTAGTCATTTTTCTGTTATTGTAAGATAAATACAGTATATTTATTCACAGAAACAGAGTGTGTATATATATATATGGCAACAGTGTTGAGCAACTGTATATACTTTGCATGTTAAACAATGATATAATGGCTAAAATTTCCAAGGATGACCTCTCTATTCTTATTTAATACGCAACCACATTTCAGCAGTCAACAAATCAGAACACTTTCTGAACAAAAATTCTGGTGCCGTTTCTGCCTTTTTGAAAACTTGTATTTTTTGTGTGATAATGTATCAATATTATTTGTTTTATTTCATAACAACAACAGTATCCTCCTAATTTAAATAGTATATCTACTGAAAAAAGTGAATTAAGGATGGTTTAATATTGACTTTAACAGTCTGCTCTAAAAAACAGAGTGTGTTCTTTAACCTATACAGACTGGTTTATATTATTAAGTGGGTAAAACATACTAGCACTTGGTCCTAATATTCTTGTATTTAATAAAATATATATATATATATATATATATATATATATATATTTAAGATTCTGTCCAAAGGATTTATTTACTGGGAGCTCCAAAGAATATGGTTATAAATTATTAGTCTCACTCTTAAGTTGGCTCTTGATGCACAATCTGCAATGAGGGTACATGCTTTCTTCAGGGGCTTTAACTTTACCTTCAAAGTGTGAGTCAAGTAGCAGTTTGGCCCAGAGTATCCCGGATCACAGATGCACTGTTCCTTTAAGCAATCTCCATGGCCTCTGCAGTTGTCCAAGCATTCAGGGCCCAGGTAGAAATTGTCAATTGCCCACTGCATATCTGAGTGCTTCTGGTAGAACCGAAACCTTACGGGACTGTTGGCAACACAAGAACAAAGGAGTGAAGAACAAAAGTTAACTTTATTCAGCTCCATATTCCTGCATGTACATTCAGTATTCAAGAGAAAAAACATTTAAACCATTCTGACAAGATGAAATGGGTTAACAAAAGATGTTTTTGGACCATCATTATCTATTTCTAGTAATGTAAGTTTAAAGCCAGTTCAACTTACATTTTAAAATATGTGAGTAAACTTGTAAAACAAAATGAAAATATAGTGGAACCTCTATGTCAAGCAAAAGGAACATTTTAAAATGCAAATCTGTAACTATTAAAAATCAACTTATGAACTGGAGTCCTGTGGCTGCAATGCAATTTAGATTTATTAACTGTATTTCTGAAATTGTACAGAAGGTAAATCAGTCCTTTGACAGCGCCTTGTCAGCATACACACGGCCTTCAGGTGGTTGGGAAACAGCAACTTCTGAATCCCCCAAAGATAATCAATATTCTCAGAGTAAACTGATAATTAGAAAACAATTTTGAAGGGTTATATTAAAGGAAAATTTCCCTGAGATTTTAATTTTATCATTGCTCTTCTCTGTCCTCTGGGGAAAATAGAAGTGTCATAATTAACCTTATATTAAAATATTCCATCCTTTTTTGGTGGAAAGAGTTCAAAGTACATGAGGGAACATCCTGGGAAGATATAAACATTCTGTATCTTGTTTCTGGTGGTTACATGGATTATACAATGGGAAGAAATTGTGAGGAACAATCAAAATGTGTTCATTTTACTGACTGTAAATTATACACCTAATTATAAAAAGAGAGTGAGAACAGGAAGGGGAAATGAGGCAGTGAGGGTATGGTGGCTCTCCAGCACCCACTGAAGCCCAGATGAGTCATATGAGAATCATCATAACATAATTTCCCTGTTGATGGAGTAAGGAATGGACATTCTTAAACTAATTTGTACCAGTGAGATGCAAAGAGGTACTTGCTCCAGCTTTGCTGGAAAGTAAAGCAACTCTCTTTCTCTTCCATTGGACATAGGTAAGGATGCATTGTGCTCCAGCTTTCTGGGAGACATCTATGTTCACAAAGGAAACTAGTCTGAAGACTGAGTGTGACATCCATGTGTGGACAGTGGAGCAAAGAATAAGAGTAATAGAGTAAGAGATAATAATGTCTTTGAAGACACTGTTGACCTTGTCAACCAACCAATCCTAGAGTCCACTTACCTTTGGATTTTTTTCATTATACAGATAATATATTTCACTTTCAATTGAGCCAAATGTAATTTTAATTTGAATGGAATTTTCTGTTACCTGCAGCTGAAAGTATACTGATTGTTATCTAGCATGTTAACTGACTAAGCCTTTTAGATTTGTTTCAGAAAACTGTGAGTGATCATGCAATAAACAACCTCTATGGGACTTTTTTTGCCTTGTGTAAGTACCTTATTCCAAGGCTCTATGTGTTCTGGTCATATATCTCGAATCTGTTTCACAAAAGGTTCTTCATTTAGCCAGAAACTGTGACATATGGTGGAAGTATAACTATCATTTTTTTAATCTTTTCCCCTAATTTCACAGTTGAAAGGAATTTTTTTGTAATTGCCTAAATTAACTTATCCACATACTTTTCAGAAAACAGTTTAATCATCTTGGCTCACTACTGCCTAAGCTAATTACTTTCCACTGCAGGTGCAGAACATAATACTTTGATAAGAAAAAAATGAAACCTACAAACTATGTTTGTATAAACAGCATGGAGAGTTAGGATTTGTACAAGTATTAAGAGCATGATGAGTTAGGTTTTCTCTTGGCTCCATCTATCATGGATTGACAAGGGACCAATGTGGAAAGCACAATTTACAAGGTCCATAAGGTAACATATACCTTTTCAACTGGCTCCAAGGCCATCACTATTGCTCAGAGCAATAGTGAGGTATGGAAAATGGAAGAGCCTGTCAGGGCCTATCTTGACAAGTCTGAGGATTACATCTTGAGGTCTCCTTAAATTAGTTCATCATGGAGGTCACTAATGAGTGAACTTTAGAGTTAGGAAGAGAGCATTTTACCAACAATTACACAGTACTTTCAGGCTGACCACAGTGTCTAAATCCACTTCTGAATGCTTAGAACCAGGTTTTAATTTTCTACTTACTTTCCAACTAAGCTTTCAGGAAGTGGGTAGGTGATCCTTTTCCACCCTTTAGTTGGAAAGAATACAGATGGTTGAGAAACGCTTCCAGAGCATTTTGCATCCGCAGGTAAGCACTGAGGAACCAGATAATTCCAGCTCACACCAAAGTCTGTAGAGTACTGAACATGAATTTGATTCTGGGTGACTTTTTCAGACACTTTACATCCAACAGAGATCTAATAAACAGAGAGGTGCAAGATTATTAAGGTATTAAAATCATATTGCATGCTTCTGCTCTAAGGACTTGGTAGTAAGAAAACTGCTGATTATTTGACAGACACTGCAACACATCTGTTTCTTTTCAGGTTCATTATTTGCTGTGCTGATGAATGGTGGAGTTGACATGGTTGCCCTAGGTGACAAATTATAGAAAGTGCCAAATATATTGTGCAGGGGGTTTGGATTGAAGCTGAAAGCTGTGCTTCTGCATAGCTGGCTGATTGCCTTGGAAGGCCTAGGCCTACTCTTACAAATTGTTGTTTGTTGTGCTAATGGTCTGGCACTTCTGTTTGGCAGAATGCTTGACCAAGAAGGATTGCTAACAGCTTTACCAAGTTTACTGTTTTGTTATACAATTTATGACTCTCAATAAATCACTTTCAACTGCAAGTAAGACGCAGTGAAGTAATTACAGAGGGTACTTTTGATAAGACACAGCATTCTTTGTTGATGGAGACAGTCATAATGCAACATTTGTGGCTAATACAGTGGGAATGAGGTAGACAGAATAAATTGGTTGACATAAGATTTTAGCTAAAATTGATGTTGGCATCAATGCTAATCATGCCTTTGTTTTCTATAATTTTCTTTCTCCAGAAACACTGAAATGTTTTTATTAAAAAAAGTAGATATAACCACAATCTTCTCTTAAAGGAAAAGAATGCTTACATTATATAATGATTTAAACTCAGGGAATTGAAATCAGTTTTCTACATTTTATTATCAATATTTTGCTCTATTAATATTTAATCTCAGAAGCCCATTAAATCTTATGTAAGTTCATCTTAGGGCTTCCCTGGTAGCTCAGCTGGTAAAGAATCCACCTGTAATGCAGGAGACCCCAGTTCAACTCCTGGGTCTGGAAAATCCCCTGGAGCAGGGATAGGCTGCCCACTCCAGTATTCTTGGGCTTCCTTGGTGGCTCAGATGGTAAAGAATCTGCCTGTAATGCTGGAGACCTGGGTTTGATCCCTGGGTTGGGAAGATCTCCTGGAGCAGGGCATGGCAACGGACTCTAGTATTCTTGCCTAGAGAATCCCCACAGACATAGGAGCCTGGCAGGCTATAGTCCATGGGGTCGCAAAGAGTTGGACACAACTGAGCAACTAAGCACAGCACATAGCACAAGTTCACCTTGAAATAGTTCAAAAATAAAATACTTTTAATCATTAAGTTATATATACTTGGGATGTATATTATCTTAATATTAAATTTTGTTAATATTTTTCAATGTATGTGTTAAGTCAATAAAAGACTGTATGGTCATTGTCTCTACAATTTTTTTTTTCATTTTTATATTGCTGGTATATGGCTGTTTATATAGTTAAGGTCATGGGGCTTGTGATTTCTATCACATCTCCTTTCAGCTCACCTATCTGGTCTGTAAAGAAGACAGATGGATCTTGAAGAATTACAGTGGATTGTTGTACACTGGGCTTCCCAGGTGGCCCTAGTGGTAAAGAACCCACCTGCCAATGCAGGAGACATAAGAGATGTAGGTTTGATCCCTGGGTCAGGAAGGTCACATGGAGAAGGAGGGATACATGGCAGCCTACTCCAGTACTCTTGCCTGGAGAACCCCATGGACAGAGGAGCCTGGCAGGCTACAGTCCACGGGGTTGCAAAGAGTTGGAGGTGATCGAAGTGACTTAGCACATACACGTAGTTAAGGTCATAACATTTTCACCTTGAACTGCATGATCCAGCCTTCAGTGGGGGTCAGGTCGTGGGTTACCGCATATACTTCTCTTCCATCGTGACTGCCACAAATCATGACACCATCAGGGGAGTCACAGAATCTTTCTACTGTACAGTCATCATGGAATAGCCAGTGCTCATTTACTTAAAAAAAGAAAAACAAAAATTTTATGACAGATTTATGACAAACATACTTTAAAGCAAATTTTCACTTTAGGTAAAATCAATAATTATTTTAAGTATTAATCTCTCTTATTACATACCATCTACAGACAAAATGCTAATATAAGCACATCATTTTAGGAACATAGATACTGAGAGACTGAGATATAGCAAGTGTCCAATATTAGTTTGTTTTCATTTGTAACACATACAATACATTCTTTTTTTTCTAAACTAGTTAAGTACATTTAGGAAAAAAGAATGCATTTTATGTGTTACAAATGAAAAACAAAGGGAAATGTACATCCATTTGTTTTTCTGACAGGTGTTTAACTTTTTAGGTCAAATCTAAAGAAAGACTGAAGCGACTTAGCAGCAGCAGCAGCAAAGAAAGTGGAAGATTTTTAGTAACATGATAGAGAAGGGTTAGCTATTTATACTCAAATTTTGGTAGTGTCTCCTGGGCAATGAAAAGAATTGTAATTGCCAAACTCCTATAACCAGAGAGTAGAATAGTGGAAGGGGAAAAGGGGACTTGTCAGTCAAAGGGCACAAAGTTTCAGTATGCAAGGTGAATAAGTTCTGGAAATCTATTGTACAACATGGGGGCTATAGTTAACAACTCTGTATTGTGTACTTAAAAATTTACTAAGAGAGATCTTAATGTTAAGTGCTCTTACCATAATGGAAAAATCAATATTAAAAAAGAGGAGGGGCAGGAGGAAACTTTCAGAGATGATTGATAAATTTATGGCCTTTATTGTGGTGATGGTTTTACAGGTGTATACATAAATCCAAATTCATCAAGTTGTATACGTTAAATACCTACAGGTTTTGTACATCAATTATACCTCAATAAAGTGATTTTTAAAAAAGCTTCTAAGAGTCAATGAAAATTTAATCAGCAAGATTATGACTTGATCAGTGCAGAGTAATCCTATTGTGCCTCTCTATCAAACACACACACACACACCCCACACACACATTCATGTGCCTCACAATTTGCTTTCTCTTTTGGAAGGGGTGCTTTAACTTCATGATTTTATCCCAGAAAGGTTAGAAATTAAACATATCAATACATTTCATCTAATTCATGACACACTTTGATTTCACAGGCCTAACTTATCTCTGGCAGTTTCCTGGTTAGCTCCAGCATTCACAGTGGAGATGAACAAGTACAACTGGGTTACAGTGCAAAGAGTTGGATGGCCTCAGAAGAGAAAAGACCAAACAATTTAATTGGAATCCAGCCTTCACCAGTGTTGTGTTCTTTTGATTTTGTCTGAGCTTAACATATGCCTGTAGAACAAGCATTTTTATCTCCAGGACTCAAATGGCTACCATAATGTCATTATCTGTTAGTTTTCACTCCATTGGATCTGGAGTTACATTTAGTCCTACAGCAGAGGTATAGGACTCAAGAATCAAAAGGCACAGAAATCTGAATTCCAATAACAATATCCTGAGTTTATTCTCCGCTATATATTTTATTATATGCTAGAACGCTGCAATCCTGAAAAAGGGCTTACATTAATCAGCTAACACTAATCTCTTCTGCAGTGTCATAAACTACTTCTGTAAGTAGATATTACACTTTCTAGGAGCACTGTCTTTGTAAGACAAGCATGAGCTTAATTGTACATCACAAATTAGTCTAAAATAAAAATCAGTATTTTCAGTACTTGAAAAAACATGTATTTGCTTTTATTCATACAGAAGTTGCACTTAAATTATTCTCTGATCATCAACTCACTTACATAAACCATTACATAGGGAAAACAAATAAGTAATTTAGCAAAGTTCCAAATCAGATTTATGTAAGTCTACTCAATAATCTTCTTGAAAGAGTTAGTCTACTTGATAGTGGTGAAGAACATTTCAAGCTTTTGCAATTTAAAATGGTGATTTTCATTAAATATTTGCAATTATACCACTGTCCATGTGAAATACTAATCAATGAATTAATAAGAATAATTAATCTAAATATTCAATGTTAAGATGATAAAATTATAATGGAATACTATATAGCTATTAAAATTATATTTTCAAAGAAACTTAAGGACAAGAGGAAATGATAAGGATTTAATTCTAAATGAAACAAGCAGGCTACAAAATATAAATAAGACTATAATTTAGTTTAAAATATGATTATATAAAGGCACAGAAAAAAAGACTCTAAAAAAATATCAAAATATTGATGATGGTTATCCTCTGGGTAATTTTCATCTTCATGATTTTCTGTATTTTCTAATTTCACACTTTGAACATATATTGCTTTCACATTAAAACATTAATAATTAAGTATTTTAAGTTACTAAAATTCCCCACATTTCAACTGTCTTCAGCATAGATTTCATTCCTCTGGAAGGTTCTTATCAGTATCATTACCGTAAAATACATCCAGATCCTTCTTTCTACATAAGATTCTAGCGCAGAGTTGGGTATGGCATAGTCTCACTGTCTGGTGAATCTACAGTGGTATAGCCTATCTATTCCATAAGACTTGCAGTATTGATATGATACATGTAATTAAACATTAGTACTTTACCTGAAGATACCACTTCAGGTTTTATGCAGTATAACCAAGTATGTGGCATCACAAAGTCACATACTTAATATAATACACCACTTTTAAAAAGGGACCAGAATAATGTGATGAAATGAAGACAAGTCATTAAAAATAAGAATAGCACAGAGAGATCCTTGACAGTACACTGGGACCACTGCGACACTCCTATTAAGAATGAAGAGTAACAAGCATGACCCTGGATATTTCTGAAACATGAAATGCCATCACAAATGCATGTACAGCTAAACAAAATCCTTGTCCTTGGAGAGCAAAACAAACATCCAAAAAATGCTGGCTTTCTAACCAAAATAGAAAATAAGAAATGTAGAAACAACAATTTTCTCAAAGAAAATTACCCTATTAGTAAAACTACAGAATGCTATTTATTAAAACAAGCTTGCTGGCTTGAAAGAAAGAAAAGGTTTTGTTACAATGTAAAACCAGGAAGTTTGAGAGAGGAAAAGGGAACACTCTTTTCACTGTTTCTGTAACCACTTTAGAATGTATAAAAGGTTCCACATTCCATTTTTTGTAAAAGACCCAAATGGATTTTCATTTAACATCAATGAAAATTTACCTGCAGTTTTGTCCTCCATAAACATGTCAAAAGCAATTCTCCCCACAGGGCCAGCATCTGCAGGTGAGCGCTCGTGCTGGGGCACCGGGGCGCTGCTGAAGGTGTCCAGCATGACAGTCCTCTGGTCGGCAGAGCCTGAGATGAGGACGTTGTCAATGGCCCAGTCGTTCTGGTCCAGGCCATCGTGTCTTGGTTGCCACCAGCGGAAGCGAGTAGCAATTTCTTTAGCATCAGGAGGGAGAAGGATATTCACAAATCTGAAGAATAAATGATGGTGAGGGTGGGGAAAAGTCGTGTCAAATGTCTCATGGGAGAAAAGGATGTGCATCCAGACATAAAGACATTACATATCACATAGGAGATGAGGAGAGGACTTTAGCTAAAATAATTTTTAAAAACCACAATAAATTGTCTTGATTTTATGGTCTCGTGTGTGTGTGCTAAGTCGCTTTGGTTGTGTCCAACTCTGCGACCCCATGGACAGTAGCCCACCAGGCTCCTCTGTCCATGGGATTCTCCAGGCAAGAATACTGGAATGGGTTGCCATGCTGTCCTGCAAGGGATCTTCCCAACCCAGGGATCAAACATGCTTCTCTTACGTCAATATTGGTTTATGTCTACCAAAGTGCATATACCCTATGCCTCCTGATCTGAAGGAGGCCTGGGCAAACAGAAAACCGCAGGGTTCACTCTGGAGGTACAATGGTAAAGAATCCACCTGTCAACGCAGGAGATGCAAGAGATGGTGGTAAAGTCTCATCTTTTTAATCCATGCCAATCTAACTCCCTTTACAGTCCAAGGCTGCTTCTTAGTATTAGCAATACAGGACAGGGCCAAAAAGCCCCAGTTCATCCTGGGGAGAACCCTTAAGCTAAGAGTTTCAAAATGACCCCTTGGTTTTCATCTTTCACACTGAATAGGTTTAGTTATTTTAGTTTTGCTTACACAGTATCTCCTTGTTGATTCATTTACCCCTTTTTCTCTCTTTACGTCTTCCTTGAAGTATAATGACCAGAACAGTAGGTAGTGTTCTAGATGGGGATCAATCAAAATCTATTCAAGGCTACAATGTTGTTAGTTGAATTTCTAGTACTTGGACTTTAAATACTTTTTTTAGATCATGTCCATCATTTTGTGTACACTTTGGGTTACAATAGCTCAGTGGAACTTAGTCTTAGGGAAGGAAAGCATAGACTGTGAATCTTAGACCCTCACCTATGTAGTAACTGGCAGTTCAGAGACTATGAGTCTTTAGGTAAACAATCTTTTTTGAAGTTCATTTCCTTATGCATCTCAATTTTGAAGCTCACATGTGCCCCTCTCTTTCCTCTTTTTTTTTTTTGTATGCTCACCTTGTAAGATCTTTTTATAATTTTTATCCACTAAATTGCCATGTTTAATTAACATTTTAGAAAGTATTAAGTAATATCATAAATCTACCCATTCCTGGAAGGACACACAATCACACAGCTTTACCCAGAGCAATGACTTTCTATCTCATTTTTCTTTCCTGAAAAATCCTTGACCACATTTTAAAAACCTCTGGAGTGCAAATTTATCTAAGGCTGCTGAAAGTGTAAATAAATTATGACCACTGTTCCTACCTTGGTGAATTTGTTTCTCCTTCGGAGAACTAAAGTGGATTGGACAGTTATGCTTTTACCCTACAGAAACATAACTTCCTTCTCTCTGTATATTATGTTGTTTAAGTGTTCAGAAGCTAGTATGTGAGACACATTATAACTTTCTTCATAAACAGTTTACTTGGCTCATCTACCATCTTCTACTAACAGGTGAGCACAGTTTTTTTTCACTATTACAATGTGTACCACTTAGTTTTATTTGGAATCCTTTATTGGTGTTCAACTTTAATGAACGTGCAGGATTTAAAATGTTTGTTTATGGCAGAGACTGCTGGCATTTCCTCAATTGCCATATTTCCATTCTCCCTTCATGTTAGGAACCCATCTTATTAGTGAGGCAAATAGTCACCCAGAATAAAGACAACATGTCCAGACTCCCTTGCATCTGGGTGTGTCTCTGTGACAAAGTTCTGGCTATTGGAATGTGAAAGGAAGTGTAGGCAAGTGTTAGGAAGTGTCTTTAAAGAGAGACAGCACACAGCTCTTGCCCCATCCTTTTGCTTGCAAGCTGGAATGTGGGTTCTTTTGGACCATGAGATGCAGGTCAAGTGTAGAGTGTGGCAGAAGTACCAGCTAGTCGGAACCTGGGTCTCTAGTCCTGGTGAAGCCAGTGGAGCAGCTATGGGAAGCTTTCTTCTGGATATAACTTACAGGAAGAGAAGGAAAAAAACACTTCCAAGTTATTTTAGGTTTCCTGTAATTCACAGCTGAACCTGTTCTTGACTGATATATTGAATTTCAACGATCATTTACAAGATTGTTGATTACTTTTATTTTACCTAATTTTTAGCTGGTATCTGGCTTGCCTTGCACTGAGGGATTATCTATGTTTCTCATTTTATTTTGTCTCTTATTTGGGTCACAGTCATTTCTTCTCTCCCTTCTCTTCCCATCCCCTCTGTTCATCTTTCCTCCAACCTTCTCTGTTTCTCTCCTCTCTCATCCTTCTCTTCCATATTTTTCTCCTCCTACTTTATTAAATGTTCTTTTCCTTTTTACTAACATTTTGGCTTTTCCAATTGGTCACATTGTATTTTTGCCCTTCAAGAATATATTCTTAAAAATGACACATACATTGTGTTTATTCAGGATTTTTCAGTAAGAAATTTAAAAACAGACTCTAGGCTTCTTAAGGATATTTACATTTTATTGTGTTTATTTTGGAGAAGGCTATGTGTTTATTTTCTAGCCTCCAAGTCTCTAAAATGGAGTGAACACTATGTGA
Organism: Okapia johnstoni; assembly: GCA_024291935.2. NCBI lineage: Eukaryota > Metazoa > Chordata > Mammalia > Artiodactyla > Giraffidae > Okapia > Okapia johnstoni. The sequence continues at coordinate 68,782,398 of CM044312.1, read as the reverse complement.
ACAAACAGCTGGTTTTTTGTTTCCACTTTCCCAAAATGTTGTTGAACTTAATTATATACTCATTAATTTATATGGTTTTTTGTAGTGGGTCTATTCATTATTGGCATTGTGATTGTGTATTTATCTATTTGAAAATTTACAAACTAGTTGTTCTTGAAATAAAAAAACCCAAACCAGTTGTTTATCCAGCTCAGAAACCTTATCCTCATGATGGTCTCAGAGGCATCCTCTAGTGGTGAGTGTGGTTTAGGTCTCCCTGTGGTCCCTGTGACAGATTGCTGGGAGGTCTTATCAAGCAATGTTGCTCAACTTACTAGTTATTAGAGATAAAACAGAATACAAACCCAGGTTTACTGTACTGGTCATAGAAGATTTCCATTAGTAGTTTCCAGGTAATGCCTCCATTGACGGAGTATTCTAAAAGAACACCTTGGTTACGGTTGTTTGGTGTGATCAGGCACCCATACATGAAGTAAAACTGGATAAACTCAGCATTCGTGAGGTTTAGATCCACGGTGACCAACAGCCGACTGCAGCCCTAAGAAGCAGAAAGCAACAATACGGTGATAAGGAATTGTCATGACAGGTTCCAGGTGTTCTCTGGTTTCCACCCTTTCTTTTGTAATACAGCTCACACAGTATTGCAATAATGCTTTTCTTATAATTTCTCCTACTATACTAGCTTCTAGTATGGCCTCTAGTGCACAGTAGGTACACAGCAAACATACACTGAATTTTGACATTTTAGTATTAGAACTTACAAAGGGCAATGTATTCTAAGGAGATTCTCTTTTTTTTTCTTTCTAAGCAATAGGAGAGCTGGAATTAAAGTAACTATTCTATATTGTTCTTAAACTATTTCTAGTTATTTATAGGTATCTATTAGATTTTTAAAAAGGCATTGTCTATTAACAAAATAGTGTACTGAGATGACTATTTTAATATGAAATTTTAAAATGATGTCCAAAAATATGATTTAATTATAATTAGCAATACTAGTTGTAAGCTTTTTAAACTTTTACAGTTGATTTTAATATTTTCTATGTTAATTCATTAACATAGATAAGTAGTTGTTTCTTATTAATAGATGAAACTATGAGGAAGCCTAGGTATCAGAGTTTCATCTAAGTTAATACTAAAGAAGAAAGAGTATTGTGAACATTGCATTCTTAACCACTGTTGATGATTATAAAAATTCTGTGTGCTTCATGTTCCGTTGCTACTCTTGGACTAAAATACTAGTACACTTCATTGGCACAAATGCAAACTCTAAGGTAGGGCACGGTAGGGAAATAAATAACTGACAGTGAATTTGCAATTTTTAAAAATTAAATTTACATATGAAAGGTATTTAATCAAACTACTGGAGAAATTCTACTTTTAAACAATTCATCTTCGGCAGCAGTGCAGAATGATTATAAAATTTCTCAAAGCAATTTTCTAACACTGCTGCTATCATTCACAAAATAATCTGCTATAAATACAAATGTCTAAGAATTACTAACAGTTATTCTTGCTTGGGTAAGTTAATTATTGTTAATAAATTCAGGAAACATCAAAGCTTATTTTCCAGATTTTTGGCTCCTTAAATCCCAAATCTGTTGCAAGCTCAGGAATTTTCAATTGGAACATTATCCAGATGGAAGACCCTCACATATTGTGGAAGCTCTTTATCCCAGGGTGGAAATTCATTTAAATCCTTTTGTGTGTGTGTGCACTTAAATATGCCTGTACTGACACCACCCTGCATAATTAAATTGTCACAACTGATTTGTGACAGGAAAATGCTGAAAAATGATTAGCATTTTCTGATTTGTAGGAAGTTGTGAGTTCACATCAGGTTTGTGCATTTAGAGTTTCTACCTCTGCATCTTGATTTGTCGATTAAACTTCAAAAGAGAGTCAGTTTTGGGAGGGGGAGGAACTCAGAGGGTGCAGAAATGAATAAACAGCAACCAAAAACTAACCCCACTGAAATGAAGAGCCATTCCTGACGCCACAGCTCCACACACGGTACTTAATTTCCCTCCATTCACAGTCAGCCAGTTCTGGTTAGATGGGGCCCGATTGAAGTTGTCTTTGAGTTGAGTTGGAAGAGAGGTCTCAGGCTCATCACAGTACAGGCCACCCCACTGCTCGTCACAGCTGGGAGTGGAGAAAGAGAAAAGTCAACATCAAACATAGGCCCTGCAAGTGTGCTCTCAAATTAGTGAGGCCAACTCCTTTTCCTAGTCCAAGATGATGAAAGATTAGTTATCTTCACAGAGTTTGCCGTAATTCAGCTGCTTTCCTTAACAGTGCTTTAGGTTAGAAATAAGCAGTGGATTAACTGCATCTAGGCTTTCCTAAATTAGTGACTTGGGCTTATAGGTGGAGAGAAAGAAGCAACCTGAAAGAATTCACTAAAGCCCTGTCCCTACATGACACAGCTCTGGATGGCTGATATTAAAATTGCAGATACCAAACTAAACTGGTTGGTCCTAATAATTTATGAAATCAGGCTTTTTAACAGAGACTTTGGGCCAATCAGGAATTCAAGAGGCCAGGTTCCAAATAACAAAGGGCACTTTGGATAGCATCTGCCATCTTTGACCACAGGAGTGTGGGAAGAAATATGAATATAGGACTGGGAAGCTCTGGGGTCGCAGAGGTCATGGTTGATATGGGCTAGAATCATTAATCAAAAGAAAGACTTCCCAGGTGTGCAGAGATTAATGGAGAACGGAAATGTGAATTCTTTATCAGGATCTTCATTCATACTACCCCATCTAACAGCAGAGTCTTTGAAAATAAAGCACAGAGCCATGTAGTATACAACATACGTACACAGAACACACACTTTGTTTAGATCCTTCCAAAGATGCTAAGGTTCTATAAGAGTAAAATCCCAGGTCTCTCCATGAAATACACCTGGTATATTGATCAGATATTTATATACTTTTTTATGCAAATAACATAGGAATACTATTCAAACCACAAGTAATGCACATCATTACATATACTTTCAGACCTAAGTGAGAAAAACTGATGATGTATTATTTTCAGTTAGAACATGCTGAACTCTTGAACCTCCTTTAATATTTTTCTCAAGGCTCAGGTGTATCACAAAAACACAGAAGAAAATAAAACACAGTCAATTATAGCTCAGCCTTCTCCTTAAAAGATAGGATTTCTCAGTTCCTAATCTCTATGCAAGACTGAAGATGCTATAGCCATAAACTTCACAGTTAGCTCAATGTCAGATTTCAGGAAAAATATATAACTTAAAGCAGTTTGGGAGTGATTAAAAAACCAGTTTCAGAAAAATCTGGCTGGAATGTGTGTCAGGGACTTTCTACAGAAGAAGAAAAAAAATCTACTTACACACAATTTCCTTGGATGCACCTTCCATGGCCACTGCACATATCTATGCAGCCATCCCCAATATAGACATTATCTATTGCCCACGTCTGCTGCTTGTCAAAAGGAGCTGGCTGATGCCAACGGAAACGAGTGGCTTGGGACCTTTGAAGAGAAATAAAATTATAATGAAGGATGTGGTGGACAAAAGAACGTGTTCTGGTATGTTTAAACAAGTGCATGGAGGAGTGTAACACAAATGTATGTATACACTCGCCTGTGTTCTGAAGAAAGTGTTGGTAATGGCAGTATTCTTTGCCCAACTTTGATTAATGAAACCAAGCCAAATTGAACTGCAATAGCTTGAGAATACATTTTGGGCCAATGATATTTCTGAGCCTTGTAAAAACAGATTAAAACAGAAACTAAAACTAGTGCTAAAACCAGTAGCCTCAGGGATCCAGTGAGCCCTGAATTTTGGGTGGAAATCACTGTGAAGGGACACCAGGTCTGCTGCTAACTTATATTTGCATTTTAGGAAAAGATGTTTGTCCTTAAGCAGCCACAAGGCCTCTGCATTTGACTTGGGGAGAAGGTTTCAACTCCCCCATGCTACCTAAGGTCAGATGCTTTTGTGCAGGTGGCACACTGATAGGCCTCGCATAACATTTCGGAGGAATTCTCACAATGAGAGCCTTAGGAAGACAGTGTGGGTGTAAGGATCAATGAAACCTTAGATAACTAGACAGACAAAAGAGAGGGTAGTAAGATCAGACTTACTTTATAATGATTTAAATGCAATATAAATAAAACCCAAACAGAGATTCTCCCACTACATAAGCAGAAATTTATTTGCTCACTTGCACAGCTTGGGAGGCGTGTCTTGTTCAGAAACACAAATAAACTTATGTGTTTAGAGACACTAGATGGCAGTAAAATCCAAACAATGCCTGAGGCTCAAGTGAGCTTGAACATTAAAAGAGCATGGGGGAAATAATTAGCCAAAGCAACTTTTGTTTCATGGATTCATATATTTTTGTCATTGAGAGATATGTTAACCACGTGACTGAAAGATATCTGTTTTAGGCAGGACCAAAGACCAAATAACAGGAAGAATTATAAATTTTCTAACTGAACTCATATATATTAAATTTGGGCTTTCCAGGTGGTGCTAGTGGTAAAGAATCTGCCTGACAATATAGGAGACCCAAGAGACATGGGTTCGATCCCTGGGTAGGAAAGATCCCCTGGAGAAGGGCATGGCAACCCACTCCACTATTCTTGCCTGGAGAATCCCCATGAACAGAGGAGCCTGGCAGGCTTCAGTCCATGGGGTTGCATAGAGTTGGACATGACTGAGCGACTTAGCACATATTAAGTTTAGAAAATAGAAAAGAAACAGAACTCAAATCTTCACTCTGAAAATAAATCATTCAGTTCGATATTTCTTTACTGAGCATCTACGCACTCATTTCTTCATAACCTGTTTCGCCAGCTCCCATCTGTTCCTCTCAGCAGAGAAAAGTTGACCTAAAACCCTCCTGTCACTTCTTATTGCATTTAACTTCAACTGCAAGTTCCTCCTTGGTCCACAAGGCTCTGCCTGAGCTGAGCCCTCTCCTTTACCCCCTCAGCCTAGCTACTTAATTCTGGAGCCCTGCTTATCCTCTCAGCTCACAAGGCTCCCCAAACTCCTGCCTCCGTTCCGCCGGCATTTTTTCTTTTGTCTCTGCCCAGTTAACTCTTGTATTCTTTAAGTCTTAGAGATAATGTCAGGTCCTCATAGAGAAATATTCTTTCACAGCCCTTTAAAAATTACATTTCTTCCACAGCAAAAAGTTCTTTTCCTTTCATAGTATTTATAACAATTGTAGTGATATAGTTATTTGCCATATAGTCAAAGGTCCATATAGTCAAAACTATGGTTTTTCCAGTAGTCATGTATGGATGTGAGAGTTGGACCATAAAGAAGGCTGAGCACCGAGGAATTTGATGCTTTCAAACTGTGGTGTTGGAGAAGACTCTTGAGAGTCCCTTGGACTGCTAGGAGATCAAACCAGTCAATTCTAAAGGAAATCAACCCTGAATATTCATTGGAAGGACTGATGCTGAACTGAAGCTCCAATACTTTGGCCACCTGATGTGAAGAGTCAACTCACTGGAAAGACCCTGAAGCTGGGAAAGATAGAAGGTGGGAGGAGAAGGGGATGACAGAGGATTAGATAGTTGGATGGCATCACTGACTCAATGGACAAGAGTCTGAGCAAGCTCTGGGAGTTGGTGATGGACAGGGAGGCCTGGTGTGTTGCAGTCCATGGCGTCGCAAAGATCCGGACCCGGCTAAGTGACTGAACAGCAACATTCCATTGTGTGTGTGTGTATACCACATCTTGTTTATCCATTCATCTGTCAAGGGGCATTTAGTTTGCTTCCATGTCTTGGTTATTGTAATAGTGCTACAATGGGGTGTGTGCATCTTTCTGAGTTAGAGTTTTCATCTTTTCCAGATATATGCCTAGAAGTAGGATAGCTGGATAATACTGTATCTCTATTTTTAGTTTTTTAAGGCATCTCCAAACTGTTTTCCACAGTGGCTGTACCAATTTACAATCCTACTAAGAGTGTAGGAGGGCTGGCTCCCTTATCTCCACACCATCTTCAGTATTTATTACTTGTAGACTTTTTGATGATGGATGTTTTGGCTAGCCCATCACCTTTTATCATGGCTCTTCTCACCTTTTATTAAAAGTGCCTACTTATGCATTATTTCCTCTGTTGGATTGTTTTCCTTATTTATCAGTTTATTGTTGGTGACTCCTATAGATGGGGCTTCATATATACTTACTGAGAGAATGTTAAACTGGTAGCAATAAAGGCGGCCAGGAAAATTTGAATAGAAGGAGTATTGAGAGTAGATGGGCAGGAACTAGGGGTCAGTGGTGCAGGGGGCAGTGATTTGATGACTGTTAAAGTGAGGGAGATCTTCCTAAGAGTTAGGAGATGGCAGAGCTGCATAGCATGTGGTAGCTTTCTGATCACTCACTGGCTGTGCTGATCACAGTCCAGATAGCCACTTAACAGACTTAAAGAAGATTTAAGAGCCAGATGCACTGTTTGGGTTGGTAGCTTTCATGGGGACTTCTGATCATGACACTTTCAGTTTGTACAATTTTGTCACATTCCACAGAAAAGGAAACAGTAGGATATTATGCATAGAATGTGTAAAACTCAGAGTTGGCCAATGAAAGTCAAGATAAATAAGAGCTCTACTCTATATTCCAGTCCTAGTAAATTCTATGCTCATGGTGAGTAACTTAATACATGTAAAAAGAGGATTAAATTAGATGATTTCTAGGGCCCCCATCTCAAATGTGATGATTTTATATTCTTGGAAATAACTGTACCTACCCCATAAAACAGGTACATACACTGTCCAATACTGTCTTATAAGAAAAGGCAACACTTTCACTAAGGGGATGTATTGGAAGGTAAGTCGAAAATGAAAGTCTGAAAGTTGAACTTCCAGAACTTCTTACTGTCTTGTCACAGCTTCACTATGTAAAGGGGACAAATCAATTATGTTTACATGCTGAGACTTCCCTGTCTGTAAAACTAGGAAAATGCTACTTTCCACCTCACAACAGAATTGTGAAAATTAATTAGTTCATGTTTACCAAGACTTGAAAGTGTCTTGGTGAAGTCCCTTGGCAGGTGTCTTCATTTATCCTGAAGCTTCCTTATAATGATAGCCACCATCGGCTGCTGCTTCTTGGAGTTGTGGGGAAAATGGCCCCAGAGCAGATTTCTCCTTTTTCCATATCCTTGAAAGGCCTCTCCTCGCATCTTTTCTGAATTTATATCATTTCCTCTCCATTTATATCACATAGTAAGTGCTCCATAAGTGTTGCATAATAATTAAACATCCATTGCTAAGCAGTTAAAATGTTATTGTCAATAGTATGGTTTCCATCATTGTTCTTCCAAGGAACCTTTTCCCACACCTTTTAAAGAATTTTGATATTTATTTAGGAGTCTTTTATATCTGCTCTTTTCTTCAAAACGGCCATGTCTGCCTATGAAGTCCTGATTGTCATCACTATTATCATGAGAAAAAGTTCTTTGATAGAAATAATACATAATTTTTAATAAGCTTTCTCACTCTTCCCTGATGTTTTCTTTATTCTCAGAGATACATAAAATATTTGAGACTAGAAAATATAGCCAATCCTCCAATTCTACTAATAATGATGTTAAAGCCCAGTGCCCTAAGTCATACCGATTTACTTACAAAACTGAGACAAGGCAAGGATCTATCAGTTCATTATTACTCTGTATTCTCAATAAGCAAACCCTTCAAACTCTTTCTCAACCTCTACAAAATAATCCTATTCCTACCATTATCCCTAAAATAGAACAGTTTTTTATTTGTGGACAGCTGTGCCTGCCTACTGCTGCTGTATATACACACAAGTCTATCCTGACTTCTGCTATTGAATGTCAGAGTTGAAACCTTTGGCACTCTGAGATTGAGTTAGAGGCGCTACAGTGTCTGTCTCATTTCAAAATGTGTCCCATATTTGCCTTGCTAGTCAAGACCTTTCTTTGTATTGGGCATAAAATTTCTTCCATGACTCTATTTCTCTGTTAGACAAAAGTGGAGAAAACTCCAAAGAAGATACATAAATGGCTGATAAATGCACGAAAAGATGCAAAACATCATTGCATGCTCAGGAGCTTAAGTCATGTCCAACTCTTTGCAACCCGATGGACTGTAGCCTTTCAGGCTCCTCTGTCCATGAGGATTTTTCCAGGCAAGAATACTGGAGTGGGTTGCCGTGCCCTCCTCCAGGTGATCTTCCCCACTCAGGGAATAAACTGGTGTGTCTCTTATGTCTCCTGCATTAGCAGATGGGTTCTTTACCACTAATGTCACCTGCCAAATGCAAATTCAAACCACACTGAGATATAACTTCCTGAAGCTTATATCTCATGTCTCCTTTCTAGAGCCTACTTGTATCTGTAGGTCATGGGCTGTGACAGTTCAGTTAAGGCTGAGTTGAGCCAAGGATGCTTTGCAGATGTGTCCTTGCTGTGGGCACGTGAAGACCAAAGTCCACAGCCTGGCCAAAACATTGCTGAGAATGCCAGGTGTGCACCTATGAGTGGATTTACTAGTTCATACGGTAATTCTGTATTCAATATTTTGAGTTGAATAGTCATCTTAGGATGACTATGATAAAAAGATGGAAGTAACAAGTGTTGGCAAGGATGTAAAGAAATGTGAACCCTCATATGCTCCTCCTAGATGCTGTAGGAAAACAGGTTATCAGTTTCTCAAAATGTTGAATACAGAGTTATCATAAGACCTAGTAATTACACTCACAGGTGTACACCTGGGAAGAAGCATGGGTCAGCTCAACTCAGCCTCAACTGAACCATCACAGCCCACAACCAACAGATACAAGCAGGCTCTAGAAATGAGGCGTGAACTTTGGTATGAGGCATGTGAATGAATTACCTGTGAAGGGCTCTAAAGGTGTGCACCATGTCACAAGGTGCACAAAGACTGCTCTGGGGAATACCCTGATGAAAAAGACACTGAACTATGAAGAAAAGCAGGAAGTCAAGCACACTTTGGAGTGGAAAGGAAAGGATGACTCTTAGAAACTGTTTTGTATGATTGTCTCATCTCACAGGTATGAGGACTGCCAGTCAAGGAGGGAGTATACTATACTGTACTATACTATACTATACTACACTATAAGCACGTGTGAGTGCCAAGTCACTTCAGCTGTGTCCGACTCTTTGTGCTCCTATGGACTATAGCCCACCAGGCTCTTCTGTCCATGGGATTTCCCAAGCAGGAATATTAGAGTGGGTTGCCATTTCCTCCTCCAGGGGATCTTTCCCACCCAGGGACTAAACCCGTGTCTCCTGCGGCTCTTACACTGGAAGGTGGATTCTTTACCACTGAGCCACCTAGGGATACCAGACCATCCTTCAGACATGAGAAAGTTCCTACAACTTACAAAATAACTTTGTGGAGAATGACATACATTTGTTAAAACAATTAAAACCCATATATAGCATACACACAAAGCATATAGCCACACAGCATAGAGGCAAACCTCAAATTCTCAGATAGAACTATGGTAGCAAATCTGACAAGTGATAAAGCTTAGTTCAGTTCAGTTCAGTCACTCAGTCATGTCCGACTCTTTGCGACACCATGAACGGCAGCACGCCAGGCCTCCCTGTCCATCATCAACTCCCAGAATCCACCCAAACTCATGTCCATCGAGTCGATGATGCCATCTAACTATCTCATCCTCTGTCGACCCCTTCTCCTCCTGCCCTCAATCTTTCCCAGCATCAGGGTCTTTTCAAATGAGTCAGCTCTTCGCATCAGGTGGCCAAAGTATTGTAGTTTCAGCTTCAACATCCAACTGGTTGGATCTCCTTGCAGTCCAAGGGACTCTCAAGAGTCTTCTCCAATACCACAGTTCAAAAGCATCAATTCTTCAGCGCTCAGCTTTCTTCACTGTCCAACTCTCACATCCATATGTGACCACCGGAAAAACCATAGCCTTGACTAGATGGACCTTTGTTGGTAAAGTAATGTCTCTGCTTTTTAATATGCTGTCTAGGTTGGTCATAACTTTCCTTCCAAGGAGTAAGTGCCTTTTAATTTCATTGCTGCAGTCACCATCTGCAGTGATTTTGAGCCCCAAAAATAAAGTCAGCCACTGTTTCCACTGTTTACCAATCTATTTGCCATGAGGTGATGGGACCAGATGTCATGATCTTAGTTTTCTGAATGTTGAGCTTTAAGCCAACTTTTTTACTCTCTTCTTTCACTTTCATCAAGAGGCTCTTCTGCTCTTTTTCACTTTCTGCCATAAGGGTGGTGTCAACCACATAGCTGAGGTTATTGATATTTCTCCTGGCAATCTTGAGTCCAGCTTGTGCTTCATCCAGCCCAGCATTTCTCATGATGTACTCTGCATATAAGTTAAATAAGCAGGGTGACAGTATACATCCTTGATGTACTCCTTTTCCTATTTGGAACCAGTCTGTTGTTCCATGTCCAGTTCTAACTGTTGCTTCCTGACATGTATGCAGATTTCTCAAGAGGCAGGTCAGGTGGTCTGGTATGCCCATCTCTTTCAGAATTTTCCACAGTTTATTGTGATCCACACAGTCAAACTTTGGCATAGTTACTAAAGCAGAAATAGATGTTTTTCTGGAACTCTCTTGCTTTTTCAATGATCCAGCAGATGTTGGCAATTTGATCTCTGGTTCCTCTGCCTTTTCTAAAACCAGCTTGAATATCTGGAAGTTCACAGTTCATGTATTGCTGAAGCCTGGCTTGGAGAATTTTAAGCATTACTTTACTAGCGTGCGAGATGAGTGCAATTGTGTGGTAGTTTTGAGCATTCTTTGGCATTGCCTTTCTTTGGGATTGGAATGAAAACTGTAAAGTTTAGAGGGAATTCAAAATTTTTGGAAGTAGCTTTGCTCTCTGTAGTAGTGGAATGGAAATAAGATTTAATTTGTCTTAACCTAACGCCCAATGAAACCACAATCACAGAAAACTAACCAATCTAATCACATGGACCACAGCCTTGTCTAACTCAATGAAACTAAGCCATGCCATATAGGGCCACCCAAGATGGACGGGTAATGGTGGAGAGTTCTGACAAAATGTGGTCCACTGGAGAAGGGAATGGCAAACCACTTCAGGATTTTTGCCTTGAGAACCCCATGAACAGTATGAAAAGGCAAAAAGATAGGACACTGAAAGATGAACTCCTAAGGTCTGCAGGTGCCCAACATGCTACTGGAGATCAGTGGAGAAATAACTCCAGAAAAAATGAAGAGACGGAGCCAAAGTAAAAACAACACCCAGTGTGGATGTGACTGGTGATAGAAACAAGGTCCAATGCTGTAAAGAGCAATATTGCATAGGAACCTGGAATGTTAGGTCCATGAATCAAGGCAAATTGGAAGTGGTCACACAGGAGATGGTAAAAGTGAACATCGACATTCTAGGAATCAGCGAACTAAGATGGACTGGAATGGGTGAATTTAACTCAGATGACCCTTATATCTACTGCTGTGGGCAAGAATCCCTTAGAAGAAATGGAGTAGCCATCATAGTCAACAAAAGAGTCCGAAATGCAGTACTTGGATGCAATCTCAACAATGACAGAATGATCTCTGTTCATTTCCAAGGCAAACCATTCAATATCACGGTGATCCAAGGCTATGCCCGGACCAGTAATGCTGAAGAAGCTGAAGTTGAACAGTTCTATGAAGACCTACAAGACCTTTTAGAATTAACACCCAAAAAAGATGTCATTTTCATTATAGGGGGCTGGAATGTAAAAGTAGGAAGTCAAGAAACACCTGGAGTAACAGGTAAATTTGGCCTTGGAGTACAGAATGAAGCAGGGCTAAGGCTAATAGAGTTTTCCCAAGAGAACATACTGGTCATAGCAAACACCCTCTTCCAACAATATAAGAGAAGACTCTACACATGGACATCACCAGATGGACAACACTGAAATCAGATTGATTATATTCTTTGCAGCCAAAATGGAGAAGCTCTATACACTGAGCAAAAACAAGCTCACGAGCTGACTGTGGCTCATATCATGAACACCTTATTGCCAAATTCAGACTGAAATTGAAGAAAGTAGGGAAAACCACTAGACCATTCAGGTATGACCTAAATCAAATCCCTTACTATTATACAGTAGAAGTGAGAAATAGATTTAAGGGACTAGATCTGATAGACAAAGTGCCTGAAGAACTATGGATGGAAGTTCGTGACATTGTACAGGAGACACGGATCAAGACCATCCCCAAGAAAAAGAAATGCAAGAAAGCAAAATAGCTGTCTGAGGAGGCCTGACAAATAGCTGTGAGAAGAAGAGAAGTGAAAAGCAAAAGAGAAAAGGAAAGATATATCCATCTGAATGCAGAGTTCCAAAGAATAGCAAGGGGAGATAAGAAAGCCTTCCTCAGTGATCAGTGCAAAGAAATAGAGGAAAACAATAGAATGGGAAAGACTAGAGATCTCAAGAAAATTAGAGATACCACAGGAACATTTCATGCAAACATGGGTACAATAAAGGACAGAAATGGTATGGACCTAAAAGAAGCAGAAGATATTAAGAAGAGGTGGCAAGAATATACAGAAGAACTGTACAGAAAAGATCTTCATGACCGAGGTAATCACAATGGTGTGATCACTCACCTAGAGCCAGATATCCTGGAATGTGAATTCAAGTGGGCCTTAGGAAGCATCACTATGAACAAAGTGGAGGTGATGGAATTCCAGTTGAGCTATTTGAAATCTGGAAAGATGATGCTGTGACAGTGCTGCACTCAATATGCCAGCAAATTCGGAAAACTCAGCAGTGGCCACAGGACTGGAAAAGGTCAGTTTTCATCCCAATCCCAAAGAAAAGCAATGCCAAAGAATGCTCAAACTACTGCACAATTGCACTCATCTCACACGCTAGTAAAGTAATGCTCAACATTCTCCAAGCCAGGTGTCAGCAATACATGAATCGTGAACTTCCAGATGTTCAAGCTGGTTTTAGAAAAGGCAGAGGAACCAGAGATCAAATTGTCAACATCCTCTGGATCATCGAAAAAGCAAGAGAGTTCCAGAAAATCTATTTCCAGACATCTATTCCAGACATCTATTTCTGCTTTAGTAACTATGCCAAAGCCTTTGACTGTGTGGATCACAATAAACTGTGGAAAATTCTGAAAGAGATGGGCATACCAGACCACCTGACCTGCCTCTTGAGAAATCTGCATGCAGGTCAGGAAGCAACAGTTAGAACTGGACATGGAACAACAGACTGGTTCCAAATAGGAAAAGGAGTACGTCAAGGCTGTATACTGTCACCCTGCTTATTTAACTTATATGCAGAGTACATCATGAGAAATGCTGGGCTGGATGAAGCACAAGCTGGACTCAAGATTGCCAGGAGAAATATCAATAACCTCAGCTATGCAGATGATACCACCCTTATGGCAGAAAGTGAAAAAGAACCAAAGAGCCTCTTGATGAAAGTGAAAGAGGAAAGTGAAAAAGTTGGCTTAAAGCTCAACATTCAGAAAACTAAGATCACGGCATCTGGTCCCATCACTTCATGGCAAATAGATGGGGATACAGTGGAAACAGTGGCTGACTTTATTTTTTGGGCTCTAAAGTCACTGCAGATGGTGACTGCAGCCATGAAATTAAAAGATGCTTACTCCTTGGAAGGAGAGTTATGACCAACCTAGACAGCATATTAAAAAGCAGAGACATTACTTTGCCAGCAAAGGTCTATCTAGTCAAGGCTATGGTTTTTCCAGAAGTCATGTAGGGATGTGAGAGTTAGCCTATAAAGAAAAGTGAGTGACAAAGAATTCATGCTTTTGAACTGTGGTGTTGGAGAAGACTCTTGAGAGTCCCTTGGACAGGAAAGAGATCCAACCAGTCCATCCTAAAGGAAACCAGTCCTCAGTGTTCTTTGGAAGGATTGATGTTGAAGCTGAAACTTCAATACTTTGGCCACCTGATGCGAAGAGCTGACTCATTTGAAAAGACCCTAATGTTGGGAAAGATTGAAGGCATGATGAGAAGGGGACAACAGAGGATGAGATGGTTGGATGGCAATAACGACTCAATGGACATGAGTTTGAGTAAACTTGGAGTGGTGATGGACAGGGAGGCCTGGCGTGCTGCAGTCGATGGGGTCGCAAAGAGTCGGATACGACTGAGCAACTGAACTGAATGCCCACATATATGTTAACATATTCTGTATGTGAAAAATCAACAGTACCTTGATTTATACCAGGCAAAATTTTTCATGTTTTGTAGCCCTGAGACACTAGCATAAATACGGTAAAGTTACACCAGCGATATTCAAAGCATCAAAATTATGTATGAGAAGACAGACATGTATGAGAATTCTAAGACTTCTTCAACTTGATTGAAACATTTAAAGATGTTCCATAATATAAATACTCGCAAAAAGTCTTTCAAAGGGTACTGGTTAGTTACAAATAAAGATGGAGAGAAATAGAGTATCAGAGAAAGTTTAAATAATCTCTTTTTAAAAAAATGAACTTGTAATTTCCTTGAATATTTCTTCACAATTAACCCAATAAACATCATGCTTAGTTATCTGATTTTCTTAGAATGAGATATTTTCTTTGCAGTTCCAGTAGGTGGGAATGCCACTGAAAAATACGTCTCCTCTTTAAATTTGTTTTCCTGCAAAAAGTATAGACTCCTCCAACCCCATTCCACCACTCCAATCCTTCCACAGTCTTTTTGCCCCTTCTTGAGCTTATCACCATTCCTTTAATCTTCCTGCACACATTAAGAACATTCCATGCTGTGACTAAAACCACTTGGCTTCCAAAGTGTAATAGTTAATCTTTAAAGACAGTGGTATCAGTCAGGTCATTAGGGCAAGTAGAAGGGAATGGATCATCTTCAAACTGTGACTTAAAATAGCCAAGTCACACCTGAGCCTTCCTGTGGTAGCTCTCCTTCCCTGACTTTCTAGGTGGATTTAGGTTACCTGCCCTTCCATTGACTCACCCTGGTTCTCAGATGACATTTCAAGAACCTATGATGCCACTTGAGCTACCTGTTATTTTTAGGTCTGGGGTTACTAATGAGGAGGAGGCAGATTTAGATTAGGGGATACAAAATTGATTTCAGCATCTTCCTACTTTTTCAGTCTTTCTCAAGAACTCCTGGCATCCTCGCTGCCTATCTCTTCTAGGACCATAGTCAGAAGCAAGCAAGAAAGATGTAGTGCTAATACAGTTAGTACTATAGGTTAAGCCCATGGGCTCTGGCACCAGACAAGCTGTATTCATTTCTAGTATCTCACTTAAACTATTCTTTTGAAGGTCACTGACTATGTTCTTACTGAAAAACTCTAGTAAATTTATTGTGAAACTTGCTTCTTTATTTATTTATTTATTTATTTATTATTTTTATTTATTTATTTATTTTTCTTTATTTTAGTTGGGGGCTAATTACTTTACAATATTGTAGTAGTTTTTGCCATACATCGACATGAATCAGCCATGGATTCACATGTGCTCCCCCTCCCAAACCCTCCTCCCACCTCCCTCCCCCTCCCATCCCTCTGTGTCATCCCAACGCTCCATCCCTGAGCATCCGTCCCATGCATAGAACATGGAATGGTGTTCTGCTTCACATATGACTGAAACTTGCTTCTTAACTCACTGTAGCATTTGTCACTGACGATCATCTCTTCCTGCTTGATATTCTAGTCTCACTTGGCTTTTGGATAACATGTTCTTCTGATTCTCCTACTTCCCTGACTGAATCCTTCTGGTTCCTCTAATAGCTATTTCCAGTCATTCTGCAATTAAATTTAGGGGTCGTTTGTTTTTAAATACTCTCCTCTGGAGAGCTGCTGCAGTTTGATAGCATTTCCTATAACCTCTATGCTCATGTCTCCAAGGTTTATTATCTTCCCTTGGGCTCCAGTCTTCATAGCTCTGTCAAAAGGATATTTCCGTCACATTTAATTCAGCATCATTTGATTAAATCTGCCATACTGCCCCTCTTGGAATCAGCTTTAGCTCACTCTTCTCTTTTTCTCACCATTTTCACAGGCTTCAAACTTTACAGTCATCTTTTGATGTGTGCAATGAAGAAGTTAATGACTGAGTTTTACCAATTCTTTCTTTGAAATGCCCTGTAATATCTGCTTCATCACTCTCACATTAGCTGTAGCCCAGACTCTTGTTATCGTGCACCATCATTATCACAATGCCTTTGTCTTTCTCTTACTTGATTCTCTCTATTTTCCCATTTTTTTCCTTGGAAGAATAATCTCAGCTCAGAACTCACCATAGTTCATTTTCCCCACAAGTCTAAGCTCCTTTGCCTTGCTTTGCATGTGTGCTAAATCGCATCTGACTCTGTGCGACCCTATGGACTGTAGCCCACCAGGCTTCTTGTCCATGGGATTCTCCAGATAAGAATACTGGAGTGGGTTGCCATGCCAGGGGATCTTCTGGCGTCTCTTATGTCCCCTACATTGCCAGGTGGGTTCTTTACCACTAGCGCCACTCAGGAAGCCCCTTGCCTCGCTTTAGCGCTTACTGTTTACTAACAATGTCCCACAGCTTTAGATATGAGCTCCCTCTTTAATCAGCAACCTCTGTGCTTACCCCAAGCTCACATGTTCACGCTCTTCCCCTAATTTAGGAAGTTCTTTTCCTTACCCTCCTAAATCCTTGCCATTCTTTGAGGCCAGGGCCCATCTTTTCTACAAAACCCTCTCTAACTCTGGCATTTAACACTATCTCTCAATACTCAATACCTATAGTGTTTTCAGACCATTCCTCAGTGAAGTTTTAATTATATTCAGCATGTATTAGTTTTAAGCTATTCATTTTCCCATAATCAGGTTGTAATCTCCTCCAGGGCAGAATCTCAAGGCAGTGTCCTACCGTTACTATGGGCTCACTTTGTTAAGCTAAATGAGAAAGACTTCTCAGTCTGACTGAAGTCTAGTAATAACCCTGAGATACGGTTAACATGTGTGATTATGTGGTTAACTCATAAAAGTAAAAATGACTTACATTTCAGTAAATGTTTACAATGTTCCAAACATTTCCATGCACATTTATGAGCTTTTTATATGGTAAAAAGCCTTCATTTTTCAGATGAGTAAACTGAAGCTTAGGGACATGAAATGACTTACTTAGAAGCTCACAGGGCTGAAAAGTGGGAGCCCTCCACTAAACCACAATGCTTTTCAGTCTTTTTTTCTTTTTCTTCGTTTCATGAAGATCTAACTTTATCAGTGTATATGGGGAGGATTAGAGACTATGATCTATTAACCCCAATTCATTTAGGTTTTAACAGAGTAATGTTTGGAGTGTAGTGTGATGTCATCTTGTATTTAGTCTTACTGTTCCCTTCCTGATGAAAAGCACCAGCATCAGTTCGGTTTTCCAACTCAGAGACGAGGAAATCATCTTCAGCATTGCTCTTTCCTTCACAGTCCTATGTCCTTTCATCATTAACCTCAGTCAATTTTACTGCCACTGTTTCTCTTGAATTTATTCCCTTCTTTTCATGTCTGCCATATCTTAGTCCAAGCTACCAGCAGTTACTATCTCTTTAAGGGAATCCTTACAGCTACTCTTATCCTCCCCAACCTGTTCTCTAGTTAGAATAAGCTTTTCTAAATGCAAATCTGATTATGTATCCGAATCCCCAAGAACTTTATCAGGCTTCCAACATTCATATAATAAACCCCTAAAACTTTAGTACAACCAACAATGTGCTTCGTGATTTGACATCATCTTACACCTCACCCCACTTTCTCTCTTGGTGTCTGATTCATTCTTTCAGCATCTCAAATATGCCTGCTTCTTCCTACTACTGGCTGTTTTCCTTAACTGGAACACTTCTCTTTACTCTTCTCCTATTTTACACTTATCCTTCCTTCACTCTTACTGCAATTATAATTTTCTCAAGAAAGTGTTCCTTGACCTTCTTGATCAAGACAAACCTCTCTATAATGTATAATCTCTTAGCACCATGCAAGGCTCCTCCATCACTTATGAGTTGAACTTTGTTTTTACTTCTCTGATTACCAGCGGTTTCTTTCCCCCACTGGACTAAAAGTTCCTTGAGGCAGAGCTAAGTTCAGCCCCTCACAGAGACCTAACTCATGACTAAATACTTTAAAAATACATGCTTAATGATTGACTTAATGAATGAATAATCACTACTGATGACTATTAGTCATTTCAGTTTGGCTAATGGTTTGATGTCAATTTGTGGACATCCAACCTCAGTTGACTCTGTCTACCACTGTGCCAACAATAATGGTATCCTAGATTTGTGGTCACATGATAAGTGAGTGAGCAAACCTACAGCTGGCACATTGTCACAGTCACTCTTAATTCCTACTTGGTGGTGGTGGTTTAGTTGCTAAGTCACGTCTGACTCTTGCAATCCCTGGACTGTGCCCACCAGGCTCCTCTGTCCATGGGACTCTCCAGGAAAGAGTACTGGAGTGTGTTGCCATTTCCTTCTCCAGGGGATCTTCCCAACCCAGGAATCGAACCCGGGTCTCCTGCACTGCAGGCAGATGATTTACCAACTGAGCTGTGAGGGAAGCCCAAAGTCGTCAGCATCATATCTGTTTGTACTAAAATCCTCAATTCTGTCCTGAGGGGCAACATAAACATTGAATTCCCAGTATTTGGCAGATGTTGAGGCAATCAGTTCAACTCAAAATAAGAAAGCACCATATTTAAAAAGCAACTGTATGTAAGAGCCGATAAAATACACTGACAAGCTTGAGACAAAGTGTTCTGAGTCTGGCTCTTATTCTGATTGATCTCTGGCATAGTACAGAGCATGACCAGAATGGGGTCTGGCTTAGGTTCCATCCATGCACATTTCTTTCTGAACTACCCAGAGGGCCTTATTATAAACCAGTGTTGCCTTTAAGACTATTGTATAACATGAGCTTGGAGGGTAATATAATAAACAAACTGCATATTTTCAATATGATAACAAGATGAAATGGCTGCTCTTCAGATTTTTAAAATATCATTTGAGAGGGTCAAAAATGTTATGAGTATGTGCAAGAGACAAAAGATAGATTAAAAGATGAGGATTAATCACTTTTACGTAAAAGACTCAAGGGTATAATGATAAGCTGCAGTTTATCTTAGAATGTCATTTATTTGCAAAATGCTACCAAGTAGCTGGGTAATAATTCAAAGAATTCATAATGACTTAAAAGACTACTGCCTTAATGGAGGTTTTTTTTTTTTTCTATTTTACTTATTAAGATTGCCTTAATAATTCATGCATGGCAATACCTTTAATGAGCAACTAAATCTTACGTATCTCATTTAAACTTGGCAACTCTACTGACAGTTAATATAGTCTTGTACCCCTGAGCCAGCAATTGCAGAGGAGCCCTGGGCTGTTAGTAACCGAAACCATCCCATTTATGAAAATCCCAGGAAAACTTATGCCCTAGATGAATGGCTGAATTTTACGATTATTTCCTAGGAAGATTTATTCTTTCTTCATTTGTGGAAGGGAGAGAATGATAATGAGCCCAAACTATAACTCCTATTCCATGGACTGCATTGGTTGCTTTGCTTCTTTCTTAAAGGCAGCAACTAATTATCTTTCTACCTAGATGATGAAAAGAGAGAGAGGCACGTAACACTATCCCACCAGGCAAGGTGAATTCTCTGCTTTTCTCCAACACGAAAGCGAATATATAAATAGTTTAAACAACTTTTCTACCAGCATCTACCACTCAGTTTTATAAGATACTGTCATTTCTTAAAGACACAAGGAAGGAACATTCACAATTGTTTTTCACATAAAACAATGCTCCAAGTGATAATTCTCAAGATACTGCGCACAACAAAATTTCAAAAGTAAACAGTAATTTTAGTATACATTTATGTGCTACATCCATTTAATATGATACCACTCACTGCTATATTTACAGTAGTCTAACTGACGGAAAATAGACTTCATTTAAATCCATTAAGACTTGTTCTTGGCGTAATGAACTTGTTCTTGGCATAATAAATTAGAGAAGCTTACTGATCTGGCTACTGTTTTCTTTCATACACCATTTGAAAAATATACTAGAGATAAAAATCAGTAAAGACCTGGATTTGGGGAAAACACAGAACAATGTCACCATAAAAACTGATTTCTTTTTTACTTATTTACAACACTTTAATAAACTCATGCATGGCAATATCATTAACACGTAACAAAATCTCACATAACATTTAATCTTGCTGTGCTGAAACTGGACATGCAAATTATATTGCATTTGGGTTCACTACATGCAGAAACATTCATACCTGGTGTAAGGCGGGAGAGGCACAGTGATTCTGGTCCACTTGTTGAAAGTATCTGACACCAGGATGCGTTGCAGGTGATAGCGACTGCATTCAACATTGGTAGGCAAACAGTCCCTTATCAGTGGATGCCAGGACAATCCAAGATCTATCGAATATTCCAATTCAATAGCTGAAACAGAAGGCATTATTCTGGTTAGAAATACATATCTGAAGATCCAGGAACCATGATTACTTGTGTTTTCATATGTTTTAATTTATTGTTTTATATACAGTTAAAGCAATCATAGTAACAGTTGAAATTGATATGTTTATTATTTAATCTAATAGTTATAGGACATACGTTATATAAATATATAAATTAGATATCACTTACATATTACAATAACTATAGTATATTTTGTCTGTTTATTTAAAGGTCAACATACAAATACAGAATATAGCAACTGTATGTTATAATGGTTCCTTTTTAAACAGTTAAAAAAATTGAGCAGACTTCTCAAAATTTAACCATTCTATAGGGATCCTGACCAACTTGTGCCAAATTTTCTCTTGATTAGGAGAAACTCCTAAGAAATTGAAAAATCTCTTTATACTCTTATATAGCCTTGCTTTGTTGTGTTATGGAATATACTGGGAAATCAGAGAAGTAAAAGAAGTAGCTGAAGGTCATGAAATTCATGCCCAAATAGGCAATCAGGCTGTGGGTCTATGGAAAGAGATTTCTTTTTATTCCTTTCTCTTCCTCCAAAACATTCAACCTATACTCTATGTTTTATATTTCTCTCTCTAGTCCCTTCTTAAGACATTATAAACTACTTCAGACCACACCTCCCTATTGAAATTGCCTTCTCTAAGACTGTGATTCTCAGTCTTGGTTGCACAGTGAAATCACCTGGGTACATTTAGAAAGTACCGATGTCAGAGTCCCATCTGCAGGGACTGGGATTTCACTCGTGGGGCAAGGCAAGATGTTGGGAGCTTCAAAGTTCCCTGGGGGCACTTTCCTGTGCAGCCAGCGTGGTAGCACTCATCGCTCTAAGGCTCCTGGCGGCCTTTTTAAACACAGTGGCCTGTCTCACCATTCAGTGTTCCTGTCCTCCCTTCAGCACTGGACATTACTGATCACTCCCTGACTCTTGAAATGTCCCTTTCTTTTGCAAGACATTCTGAATCTCCTGTCTTATTTCCCTCTGACTTCTCTGCTAACTAGCCCAGCTATGGGCATCTTTCCAGACTCCATCTCTGGCCTTCTATTCTACACGTACCCTCCTTGGACTTCAACTATTATTTCTGTGCCCAAATATCCCAATTTTGCATCTCAAAGTTGATTTTATTCATTCAGCAAATTTCTTCAGCCTGGCATTGTGCTGGATGCTGGCATATTGTGATGGACAGTACAAAGTTCCTGTTTTCTACATTGTAAGCCCTCCCCATTAAAGGGTATCTCTACCTCAAACTATTTTCACCAAACTAAATAAAAACTAATTTTCTCTCATAAGTAAACATCTCTTCTTTATTTATTTCAAATTGGAGGATAATCGCTTTACAATATTGTGTTACTTTCTGCCACACATCAACATGAATCAGCAATTGGTATACATGTAAACATCTCTTCTTAACTACCAAATTCTATCAGGGACAATGTTCTTGCATTAGTTTTCTGGGTTTAAAATTTAGAAATTATTTTAGAAAATTTACTTCTTTCCTCTTTCCCCTTTATGTTCAATATGTCACCCGGTTTTGAAGTCTGCTGCTGCTTTCCTTTTGGTCTTCAGTGTCTCATACTAGCTTTCTCTCTTCTGTTTCTCTTCATGGCAAGCAGTGCATGTTTTTATCACCTCCTACAGAGATACCCTGGAGAAGGCAATGGCACCCCACTACAGTACCCTTGCCTGGAAAATCCCATGGACGGAGGAGCCCAGTAGGCTCCAGTCCATGGGGTCGCTACGAGTCGGACACGACTGAGCAACTTCACTTTCACTTTTCACTTTCATGCATTGGAGAAGGAAATGGCAATCCACTCTAGTATTGTTGCCTGGAGAATCCCAGGGACGGCGGAGCCTGGTGGGCTGCCGTCTTTGGGGTCGCACAGAGTCGGACATGACTGAAGCGACTTAGCAGCAGCAGCAGCACAGAGATACCCACCGACACTTCTCTGCCAGGTTTCTTCTTTACCCACCTTCATCGGTTCCTGGGCTAATCTCCTTAAACCCCACCATACTACTCCCCCGCACTCATGCCCTCTTATTCATGACTTTGTCAAGCACAAATTCCTATGCTTGCCTTTTAAGGCCCTTCTTAATTTGCTGCCAACAAAGATTAGCCACTTTCCTCTTTTATTTTTTTATTCAATTCAATCTTTCTCAAGAAGTTGCCCTACTCTACAGTAGAAAATACACATGACTGGGCTTACACGGGCAGAGTCTCAGTCCTGGTTCTGCTGCAGGGTGGCTGGCCATGTCATAACTTACCTCTTTGGTTTCTCATTGACTTCCTATGCTAATGGGGGAGTGAGTGTCTAGGACCCGAAAGTCCCTTTGTAATTAGCACTCTGCTCTCTTCCATTAGATGCAAATATTGTTCAGGCTGGTCTGCTCATAGTATTCCCATGGACTAGGAGAACTCCCACATTGTGCTATCAGACAAGCTTGGGGTATCTTCTTCTTCCTCACTCACCCTTCAAATTCACTCCAACTATCAATGCTCACTTGAGACTTAGCTTCTTTGTGAAACTTTCCAAACTTCTAGGATTGGCCATCCATTGGTTATCTCTCCCTTGGTTGAACTCTCATTACAGTTTTGCATTAGTACCACTCCATCAAGCACTTGATTTAGTCATTTATTGGACTTTTAACTTTCTGAAGCATCCCCTCAACTAGACTGCACTTCGTGAAGACAGGCTATATACCTTATACTTTTGCAAGTTCCACCTCTACTGACTAGTTTATGCTGATTGATTGGGTCCAAGGTAGGAAGAGCACTTCTGAGCTTTTCCCTAAGATCTGTCCATTAAGTTCAGCCTAATGGAAATATGAAAAATCTGGATTTTGCAAGACCTTGGAAGTAACAAAGTTCTCCAGATTTTAGCCCCCAAGAATATAAAATAGAACAAGGTTCTTGTGAACATTCTAGTTTAGATCTCTTGGAAGAACAGTGATACAGGGTGGTGAAAGACTAGGAAGTCCCCAGAATCTTGCTGCTAAGTCACCTCAGTCATGTCCAACTCTGTGCGACCCCATAGACGGCAGCCCACCAGGCTCCCCCGTCCCTGGGATTCTCCAGGCAAGAACACTGGAGTGGGTTGCCAGTTCCTTCTCCAGTGCATGAAAGTGAAAAGTGAAAGTGAAGTCGCTCAGTCGTGTCCGACTCGTAGCGACCCCATGGACTGCAGGCTACCAGGCTCCTCCATCCATGGTATTTTCTAGGCAAGAGTACTGGAGTGGGGTGCCATTGCCTTCTCCGCCCAGATTCTTCAGGGATCTGCAAATTCCAGTGAAGTGTCTGATTATGCAATGATGGCAGCTTTTATTGCTCCTAAGATAGGTGTGTGTGTGTGTTTGTGTGTGTGTGTAAGGTATGTGTGTAGGTGCACAACCTAGAAGATGAAAACTAGTCACAGTCAGGGTGGTTTAGACTATACTATGATCCACAATGGCAGAAAGTATTAGGCAAAATGGTAACAACAAAATTTCATGAATCCTGGGAGAATGGAAAGGAGACAATAACTGGACTAATCTAAAGCCCTATGAATTAAAACACATGTAAAACCCTTGTGTGTGTAAATCCTATTGCTGACTCTGACATTCCTTATGTGATAAGACTCTTTTATTCTGTAAATATGATACCTAAAAAATCTGGATTTAGGAAGGAGAGGTTGGGATGTATGGAGAGAAAATGTAGAAAGAGTTAGTTGCTCAATTGTGTACGACTCCTTGTGACTCCAAGGACTGTGGTAGCCTTCCAGGCTCCTCTGTCTATGGAATTCTCCAGGCAAGAATACTGGAGTGGGTTGCCATTCCCTTCTCCTGGAGATCTTCCTGACCCAGGGATCGAACCTGGGTCTCCTGCACTGCAGGTAGATTGTTTAATGTCTGAGCCACCAGGGGGAGAGAGTAACAAGGAAACTTACATTACCATATGTAAAATAGACAGCCAATGGGAATTTGCTAGATGACTCAGGGAACTCATACTGGTGCTCTGTAACAACCTAGAGAGGTGGGATGTGGAGGGAGGTGGTAGTGAGATTCAAGAGGGAGGGACATATGTATACTGATTCATGTTGATGACTGATTCATGTTGATGCTTGACGGAAACCAACACAATTCTGTAAAACATTTATTCTTCAATTAAAAAATTTAAAAAAAAACCTGGAGTTACAAAATGATACAAATCTTTGGGTATCACATATATAAAAGAAGTCTTCATGAACATATACTTAAAATAAGTTTACATTCTGAGGCTTTAAAAAATAAGCTTATAAAACCCAAATTACCCACAACATTATTAAGAATGCAGTTGTGGTTTGACTGAAAGTGCACTTGCGTTTTACTTCCAGACTTCTTGGAGGTATAGTTCAGTCCTTTGACTGTGGCAGTCACGAATGCCCATTTATACATGTTTGTTCCTCCACCTGGAAAGGGAACACTCACCATAACAAGAATCTGTGACCGAGCAGGAGGCAGCGAAGTCTATCTGTAGGAAGGAATCCTCATTCACAGCAATGTCTGTGGTGACCACATAACGGGTGCTGGCCTTTTCAATGAAGACAAGGGCATCACCTGTAGAGCCACACACAGGCATCTTGGTGCCTCCAGGGTGAAGTAGCCACTTCCTACTATCCAGAGTTGTGAAATCATCCTCCAAGACTGTATTGCCAGAAATATTTCCTCCAATTAGGATCTGAAATATATTTTTTAAAGAACAACTTTTAAATTTGGTTTTAAGACATGAGAAAGTTCAGTCCTTTTTTTGTTTGTTTTTATCTGTCAGATTGCTCAGAACTGGCATTATTCAGCAAGCATAATGTTAGGGGGCCTTTCAGAATGCTCCTGTTTATGTGGTCTGCTTGCCCATCTGGCAAGAAACTACAGAAACAAATTGAAAGACTGACAAAACCATTCACAGCCTTCATGGGCCAAATTGTGCCTTTGGGAAACTACATGCACCCAAGCTGGGAACGCAAAATTTGGTTATACATGATTTTTTCCAAGTAAAATTTCTATTTAAGGAGAGTTGTACCCTAAGGCATTTCAGTTCCAATTCTTTGCAGGGATTCTACTGTTTGTTAACAGGTTCTTTGAGTTCTATTGGATATGCATTTTATTATGTATGAAGATCCTTTAGAACTGTTCATAAGGATGTTAGGGATATTTATTTATTTTTTTTCTTCAAAGGGTAGGAAAGAGGATTTGGGAACTACTGTATGTGGCACAAATGCTAATTTGCACGTTTTCCTTTTCAGAGAATTATACCCTTGAATCACACTTAATAAAGTCCCTCTAACCATATGGCAGAATCCTCTATGAGCAGGACCTGGGCCTTCTGTTGTGTCATTCATTTTTATAGGCTCAGGCATTTGAGGAACTAGAGAATGAAAGAAGCTAAATGCCATATCTAATCTAGCAAAATGCCCTTGGGTAAGTCACCCAACTTGTGGGTTCTGGACCTCCTCTGCTGAGCAAGGGGTTGGCCTAACTGCTTTCTAAAGCCACATTCAGTGCAAATGACAAAATTATAAGTTAGTCTTGAAGGGACTGACCTGGTCGATAACCCAGGGACTGTAGAAGTGCCCATTTTCAGATGGTTGCCACCAGCGGAGGCGAGTAGAAGCAGAACGGGCTTTCAGAGGTATCTCTAGGGCAATGTATCTGCCCACATTGCTGGAGTTGCTGAAAAGGAACTCTTGAAGGAGACTCCAGGAGAGGCCACCACTGAGAGAATACTGTAGAAGCACAGGTTGGCTCCTGGGATCTGGAACACCTTTACCACATCCCAGTCTCATGAAGAACTGCACAAATCTGATACAAGTAAAATTTACTGTAGACAAGTGCACAGGGTAATAGGGGGAACTCATAGCTTTAATGAATACGATGATTTAATGAACATTCAAAGTAACTGTTCCAAAGTTTGACTTTCCTTTTAAATGTGAAAGGGAGTTAGGAAAATGTGAATTCTGAAAAAGGCTACTCTGTATCCATATTGATATTTGGCTCCACCCCCCTACCCACCAACAAGGGAGTGTCTGAGGGATTTGAGCATTTATCGTGCCCTCTGGCTATTCTTGAAGAAGATGGGAGCAGTCCAAAGGCTTTCCAAGTTTGGGAGTGTGTATTGCTATCCATCTAAGATAAATCTGCATCCTTGTCTTTAGTATCTGAAACTGAAAGAATGCCATTAATGTAGTTTATGTCATCTATCCACAAAATCATCCATTCCCAGCTTTTACCAACAGTTTTTCAGATCTCATATTATCAGTTTTGTGAGACACTTTTAAATTCACCAGTTGTAGCACCTCTTTGTGAAAGGCCAGACATTTTTTGAAAGAGGTGTGTTAAGCCTGAGCCTCTTTCTGTCTTTTGTGCCAGGAGCAGGGGAGCGTGAGTGTGGGGTGGTGTGGATGGTAGACTCTGCCAGCCTCTGACTCTTGCTGCATCTGGGACAGATGATACTGGCCATCGAAAGATGTGGCGGTCAGCCAGTGGCAGCCTTCCCAGCTGGTGGGAGGTGGACAGAGTGGCAGCTGGGCTGCCAATGAAAACCAGCTCACATGTTGTCTTTGGCAGGAGAGCTGTTGGTTCCTGGTCTGGTGGCTGTGCTAGCTGGTAATGCAGAATACATTTCATATGTAGCCCAATGCACATACACAATTATGAATGCATGTCAAACATATGAAATATATTGGGGCATATAATAAAAGTTATCAGTTCCATATATAAAATCTTCATGGGTTCCTCCCCCCCGCCCCCCATATCCAGTATCAGGACATTCATTTACCTTATAACCCTGAGAAAACTGAGATTTTACATGGAGCATTTTGAGGTCAATATATGCAAATCCTACACAGCATGCTACTGAGATGAGATAAATAATGGAGTTTTTAACATTGGATTAATGACAAAAATACATGGGTACTGCCTTGGAAAGTTTTTACCTATAAAAACAATAATTGTTTACAGAGAAACACTTTTAGTATATTGTCTACTTGTATTGGGAAAATGTTTATATTAATTTAGTTATAGATAAATCATGTAAGAATTATTTAGAAAAGCCTAATAATTTCTAAATTAGAGAATTCAGTTGCCAGTGATAATTCGTAGATAAAGAGCAGCAAATTAAGCCATATGCATTAAAATAGGATGGAGATAAATAAAATCTTGCTTTCTGTAACTGCAAAATTATTCTTATAGATGAATTATATTTTATATGAAGCATGATCAAACTTATAATTCAATAAATGAAACAATTTAAGAGAAAGAGGAGGATATGTTAAAATATATTTCAAGATACTCTGAAATATTTCAAAAGATAGAACATGATTTCTTTATTCACTCGCAAAAATAGGTCAGGGTTCCATTTGATACATTTTAAACTGTATTTTTTATTTTCCTGGCTAAGTTTTTGGCTCATCAAATGATCAAGGGATACACATCTTGACAGGACATAATCCTTGGAGCCAGTTTAAAATGTTTGCTTCTGAGTGACTGTGCTTAATTTAGAAAATGAGTGATTCGAATGTATGAGCAAATCATTGGAAAGAAATGCTTATAAACAACAAGCCTACACTTTAGATGTTCTTAAATCATTAATGGATATAAAATTAATGGTGAATAATTTGTGAGCACATTGAATTTCCATTAAGCTTTCTCCTGAGCATGGTAAATAATTTCTACATAGACCAGGTGCTAATGAAAAGTATTCTGTAGAGGGTGGATAAAGAAGATTATGTTCTTAAAGTCAAAGCCAGGTAAACATTGTCATTTCCTGGTCACCATCTAATAGAAGACCAGGTATTAGCCTCTTTCTCTTTAGCTCCGTTTCATTTCTGATCCAGTTATTGCATGATCTCTCTCAGTTTTAGAAAGAAAATTGTGTAAACTGTGTCTTAAAGGAGTCTTTGACAAGCCAGAAGCATAGCATTTCCAATGGGAGGCCTTGTCCTTGAAATCTTTGCTTCTTTCTGACTTGATTACATTCTGTTATTTTACATTACAAGGTAGTTCTTCAACAGCATTTAAAAATGATTACCTAGCATGTGATAAATCCAGATCTCGTGTCATCAACATGCGTAAACCATCTTCATTGAAAAAGAGGTTGTTTCCACTGGAAAGGATTCCACACTTCCGAGATGGCTTTCCACCACTCATTAATAAGAATCTATCAGATTCTAGCTGACCTGAAAAGAATGGAAAATGTGGTTTACCTATGACCCCAAATATAGCCATATATTTTTAAAAAGAATATGCCAAATGCTCTGCGTAGTTTTAAAATATAAAGTCATAATATTGAAGTCATAGATTTGGGGGATAAGAGGTCCTTTCAACATTTTAGCTTGTTTGAATTGTTTAACATTGGCTGTATAATTTAAGGGTCCACATGACAAAAGGAGGGGGCCTTTCCCTAGTATCTATGGTCCAGCCAAATTGTTCCCTCCATTCTGCTCCTCTGCAAAATCAGACACTGGCTGATCAGAGTGCATCAGTCCAGAATTAAAGAAGGGTAATGAGACCTTTCCACTGACTTCTTTACTGTGTCCTTGCTACTGAGAGGACAGTATCAGGCCGGTGTTATATAGTATTTTAAAAGCTACAGTTGTAATATGAGAAATTTCAGTGTAATTTAATATTTCCTATTAAATAATGTCTTTCGAAACCAACTCACCAATCTCTTCAGTTATTAACCATTTTCGATTGTGGTAAAAAGCATAATACATTAATTTTGCCATTTTACCATTTTAAAATGAATGATTCAATGGCATTTAGTACATTCATTATGTTGTACAACCATCACTGCTAGCTAGCTCCAGAATTTTCATTACCCAAAAAGGAAATCTTGTACCCAGTAAGCAGTTGATCTCCATTTTCCCCTCACCCAACCCCCTGGTAACCATTAATCTTCTTTCTGTCTCTATGGATTTGCCTGTTTTGAGTGCTTCATAAAAATATGACGTGACCTTTTGTGTTTGACTTCTTCTACTTAGCATAATGCTTTCAAGATTCATCTATACTGCAGCATGTATCAGTATTTCATTCCTTTCTATAACTAAATATTATTCCATTGTATTGATATACCTAAACCTAACTTTAAAGTATACCTTGAAGCCATAGATACATTGCAAAACATTTGCAGACAACTTGGGGAAAAAGAAAAAAAATCAGTCCCATTTTTCTAACCTAGATATGGACTTCCCTGATGGCTCAGTGGTAAAGAATCCGTCTGCAATGTAGAAGATGTGGGTTTGATCCCTGGGGTGGGCAGAACCCCCGGGGAAGGAAATGGCAACCCACTCCAGTATTCTTGCTTGGGAAACCCCATGGACAGAGGAGGCTGGTGGGCTCCAGTCCATAGGGTTGCAAAGAGTTGGACGTAACTTAGTGACTAAATCACCACCACCATTCTAACACAGATAGCTATCACATTTAAGACTTTCTCTCATGAGAACGTTTTCCCAATTTTATCAGAGTGAATATCCGATGCATATACAACTGTGAATAATTTCAGTCATTATAGTATACATTTTTCTATGTTGTCATCCAAGATTAACTCTCTATATAGACATTTTCCAAAATTATCATTGATTAGGAATTACATATGATAGAAAATGGGGCAAAA
Source organism: Okapia johnstoni (assembly GCA_024291935.2). Lineage (NCBI taxonomy): Eukaryota > Metazoa > Chordata > Mammalia > Artiodactyla > Giraffidae > Okapia > Okapia johnstoni. The sequence goes on along the minus strand of CM044312.1, from coordinate 68,752,302 downwards.
ATAGCCTTACTTTTTCTTAATTATGGTCTTGTTCACTCTTACTGATTTTGTTTCAAAAATGGAACCCTACGAAATTCAGAACTAAACAAAGGCATGGGTGGTTCCAAATGTAATAAAAAATAATGAAATATTAGGGTGAAACTTAGCAGCTCAGCTGGTAAAGAATCTGCCTGCAAGGCAGGAGACCCTGGTTTGATTCCCGGTTGGAAAGATCTACTGGAGAAGAGATAGATTCTTGCCTGGAGAATCCCATGGACAGAGAAACCTGGTGGGCTACAGTCCATGGGGTCACAAAGAATCAGACATGACTGAAGCGACAGCACACACAAACTGTGCTTAATGTGTAAATTCTTTCACAAAGTTACATAGGTTTCATAAGAAAAGATTACCTTCAAAATCATCCTTCAGAAAATCAGGATTTTTGGTGCTTATTTTACAGGTTGGACCTGAATAACCAGGATCACATATACACTTGGTTCCATTGATACAACTCCCGTGTCCGTTACACATCTCTTCACATTGTGGACCGATATAGACATTATCAATGGCCCACGTCACTGGCTGTGAGCCGGCAGAATAAAACCCTTGGTACCATCTGAAACGCACAGATCTGGAAAAGAGATACAAGTCTTTCAAAAGCTAACCAACAGAACAATATCTTCAAAGTAAGCACATCTGATCAGTGAGCAGTGGGCAGTTACCACCTCTGTACCACACTCAAGTAGAAAACAAGGTTCAATATTTCAAGACCACAAATGACATTCCTCAATCTCCAAGATGTTGCCAACAAAGTTTCTGCTTTCTACAAGCCTTTCCCAATACTGTCACTGTCAAAACTCCACCTGAGTTTCTATCTTTTTCAACACTGACTTTCTTGGTGAGGCATTTTCCATTAAACATTATCTATGGGGCTTCCCATCTCAAATGGTAAAGAATCTTCCTGGAATGCCAGAGACCTGGGTTCAATCCCTGGGTCAGGATGATTCCCTGGAGAAGGGCACAGCAACCCACTCCAGTATTCTTGCCTGGAGGATCCTGTGGACAGAGGAGCCTGGTGAGCTACAGTCCATGGGGTCACATACAGTTGGACATGTCTGAGCGACTAACACACACAAGCTCTGTATAGGCTTCCCTGGTGGCTCAGATGGTAAAGAATTGGCCTGCAATGCAGGAGACCTGGGTTTGATCCCTGGGTCAGGAAGATCCCCTGGAGAAAGGAGTGGCAACCCACTCCAGGATTCTTGCCTGGAGAATTCCATGGACAGAGGACCCTGGCAGGCTACTGTCATGGGTTGGCCAAGAGTCGGACATAACTGAAGCGACTCAACATACATGCTCAGTATAACTAGTATTTTTTAAATGAACTTAAAATTCTCATAATATAAAAGTAATAATTAACTACTTAAAACGTACAATTTGGTGGTGTTTAGTACATCCACATTGTTAGCTTGCCATCACCTCCATCAAGTTCCAAGCCATTTTCTTCACGCTAAAGGAAATCCTGCGCCTATTAGCAGTCACTTTTGATTCTCTCCTACACCCAACCCCTGAAAACCACTAAGCTATTTCCTGTCTCAGTGGATTTACCTATTCTATATATTACATATAAATGTAATCATACACCATGTGACCTTTACTGTCGGGCTTTAATCTCCTATCATAAAGTTTTCAGGGTTCATCCATGCTGTAGCAAGTATCAGAATTATATTCTTTTTATGACTGAATAATATTACATTGTATGGCTAAATCAACTTATTTATTCATTGATCAACTGATAGACATTTGTTTGTTTCCACTTTTTGGCTACTTTGAATAGTGCTTTTATGAATATTTGTGTACAAATATTTGCTTGAATACCTGTTTTCAATTTTTTGAGTATGATGGTAGTAAATTTGCTGGGTAATATGGTAAATAACTAGTCCTTTAATTTTTCCCTCTTTCCATAATTGTGATGGAGGTTCCATTATTATAGATATCACAGCTGTGAGTATTTAAAAGCACACCTATTTCCCTTTTTGGCTATGAGCTCCTAGAGACCAATACCCATACTCGTTTCTTTTTTGCAATCTCTTTTGCGCCTAGTGCAGTGTTTCACATATAGCAGTTAGTGTTTCTTGAATGTCACCTTTTGTGGAAAGCCTTAAGAGCCACATTAGGGTGTTTTGGATTTTGCCCTATTGGCAACAGAGAGCCTCAAAAGATTATTTTAAAGAGACAAATGACAAAGTCAAGTTTATTTTTAGTTAAATGTCTCATTTATTTCTCTTTAAATGAAAAGTAATTTTGTTTTTTACTTGTAAGATGATTGTTCTATTATATTGCTGAAGATAAGTTAACTCCTTAGAAATAATCTACATATTAAGGTAGCAGGCCAGATATATTACTAATTGAGTATGTTTTGTTATGTATAAAACTCAGTTCAAAGAAGATAGTCTTTTTTCAGAGGAGCTAGATATAGAGATTGTCATACAAGTCACTCCCATCTCTTTCAGAATTTTCCAGTTTATTGTGATCCACACAGTCAAAGGCTTTGGCATAGTCAATAAAGCAGAAGTAGATATTTTTCTGGAACTGTCTTGCTTTTTCGATGATCCAGTGGATGTTGGCAATTTGATTTCTGGTTCCTCTGCCTTTTCTAAAACCAGCTTGAACATTTGGAAGTTCACAGTTCACATATTGCTGAAGGCTGGCCTGGAGAATTTTGAGTATTACTTTACTAGCGTGTGAGATGAGTGCAATTGTGTGGTAGTTTGAGCATTCTTTGGCATTGCCTTTCTTTGGGATTGGAATGAAAACTGACCTTTTCCAGTCCTGTGACCACTGCTGAGTCTTCCAAATTTGCTGGCATATTGAGTGCAGCACTGTCACAGCATCATCTTTCAGGATTTGAAATAGTTCAACTGGAATTTCATCATCTCCACTAGCTTTGTTCGTAGTGATGCTTCCTAAGGCCCATTTGACTTCACACTCCAGGATGTCTGGCTCTAGGTGAGTGATCACACCATTATGATTATCTGGGTCATGAAGATCTTTTTTGTATAGTTCTTCTGTGTATTCTTGTCACCTCTTCTTAATATCTTCTGCTTCTGTTAGGTCCATACTGTTTCTGTCCTTTATTGAACCCATCTTTGCATGAAATGTTCCCTTGGTATCTATAATTTTCTTGAAGAGATCTCTAGTGTTTCCCATTCTATTGTTTCCCTCTATTTCTTTGCATTGATTGCTGAGGAAGGCTTTCTTATCTCTCCTTGCTATTCTTTGGAACTCTGCATTCAAATGGGTATATCTTTCCTTTTCTCCTTTGCTTTTCACTTCTCTTCATTTCACAGCTATTTGTAAGGCCTCCTCAGAGAGCCATTTTGCTTTTTTGCATTTCTTTTTTTTGAATACCAGACCACCTGACCTGCCTCTTGAGAGACCTGTATGCAGGTCAGGAAGCAACAGTTAGAACTGGACATGGAACAACAGACTGCTTCCAAATAGGAAAAGGAATATATCAAGGCTATATATTGTTACCCTGCTTGTTTAACTTTTATGCAGAGTACATCATGAGAAACGCTGGATGAAGCAGAAGCTGGAATCAAGATTGCCGGGAGAAATATCAATAACCTCAGATATGCAGATGACACCACCCTTATGGCAGAAAGTGAAGAAGAACTAAGAGCCTCTTGATGAAGGTGAAAGAGAAGAGTAAAAAAGTTGGCTTAAAGCTCAACATTCAGAAAACTAAGATCATGGCATCTGGTCCGATCACTTCATGGCAAATAGATGGGGAAACAGTGGCTGACTTTATTTTTCTAGGCTCCAAAATCACTGCAGATGGTGATCGCAGTCATGAAATTAAAAGATGCTTATTCCTTGGAAGAAAAGTTATGACCAACCTAGACAGCATATTAAAAAGCAGAGATATTACTTTGCCAACAAAGGTCCGTCTAGTCAATGCTATGGTTTTTCAAGTGGTCATGTATGGATGTAAAGAGTTGGACTATAAAGAAAGCTGAGCGCAGAATTCATTCTTTTGAACTGTGGTATTGCAGAAGACTCTTGAGAGTCCCTTGGACTGCAAGGAGATCCCACCAGTCCATCCTAAAGGAGATCAGTCCTGGGTGTTCATTGGAAGACTGATGTTGAAGCTGAAACTCCAGTACTTTGGTCACCTGAGGCGAAGAACTGACTCATTGGAAAAGTCCCTGATGCTGGGAAAGACTGAGGGCAATAGGAGAAGGGGATGACAGAGGATAAGATGGTTGGATGGCATCACCGACTCAATGGACATGAGTCTGGGTAAACTCCAGGAGTTGGTGATGGACAAGGGAGGCCTGGCGTGCTGTGGTTCATGGGGTTGCAAAGAGTCGGACACGACTGACCGACTGAACTGAACTGAACTGACACAAGTCACAAGTGTTAGTCACTCTGCCATGCCCGATTCTTTGTGACCCTATGGACTGCAGCCCACCAGGCTCTCCTGTCCATGGGATTTTCCAGGCAAGTATACTGGTGTGGGTTGCCATTTCTTTCTCCAGGGGATCTTTGTGACCCAGTGCACTCATATTAGTACCCTATGAATTGGCCCAATTTTCAATTATATAGAAACCAAATTCAGAATAATTTTTTATTTGAGAAACAGAAATTAGAAGTCAGCATCAGAAACATTTATTAGACTTCTAAAGTTTAGTAGGTAGTAAAGCAGACAGAGTCAAGTTCCCACATATAATTTTAACCCTAATTTCATTGTTCATATCAAAACTCCGACTATATTAAGGTGCTCCAAAAATGCCAGTTCATAATTAAATTTTATTATCTAATACCTGTTAGAGTTTAGTCTTGGCAAGAAGCACTTCCTACCTTTTAAACTTTCAGACTGCTGAGCTGAGGGAAATGGCTGGAGTTTTCCTTTGAACAAAAGCCTACATGGATTTTTTTTGAACTTCTTATTTATTCAAATGTTCTGAATACAAATGAACCACCTTGGTTGGATATTTATTATTGTTCACCTGTCTTGACACAGAATCTGCAAGCAGTATGATAAATGGGCTGAAGGGTCTGGTTTCACTGTGGTTCCCCATCTGCTGAAATCTTATTTTGAAAATTTCTCACTGCTACCCTCCCTAGTGAATGTCAGTGTCTGTTCTCCGAAGCTAGTGGTATTCAAAGGATCTGTTTTTTTAAATATAAACTTTAAATTTCAAGCACACAGCAGTGCTTTTATTAAATAGGGGTTTTGGTTGGGTTATTATGAAACTGTATAAAGCAAAAGCAATTAGGAAGTTTCAAAGACAAAAAGACTCCAAATGAAAAAGACACAAGGGTGATGTGAATAAAATGTGATGGAAGCTCAATACTTCACACTTCAAATGTGAATTGACATTTGAAATGGCAAAAATGCCATTTCTGCACCTGAAACATTTAGTATAGTTTTTTGGTACCTAGTGTCCTGTGAGTGCACATAAAAGGGCAATTTAAACATGGGTAATATATTTTTCTTAGCATCTAGCACTTGTGCCATTATTATGTACCATGCTGAATACAAATCAAGGAATGGTTCACTGAGTTGGAGAAAATTTAACTTCTGCCTTCCAGCAATTCATGCCTGTATGGGTTTTAAGAAGAGTGCTAATTGTTTTCCTGAAACAGGGACTAGACAGCACTTCTAAGGCAAATTCTTCTCTTTGCAGAAATGGTTGAAGGCAGTTGGAAAGGTAAGTTCATACCATTGTAACAGCTGGCATGCCTCCTTAACACATTTACTTTCTCTTCGTAGAAATGAAAATCACATGGAATACAAAGAACAAGATGGTTAAGTTCTGTACCTTTTATAATTAGAGGAGGCATATTTTAAACTGAATCTCAATATCAGTAGGTAAAAATATAGATGTCTACATTTCTCTTGCTCAAATTATATCACCACGCCTCATGTATAAGCACAGCCTGGTGGGCAAAATCAACTGGCAGTGATGCAGGCTCTGGAACCCTGGAACACTGTCCTGGGGTGGGGAGCTTCATTCAGTACCTCTGATTGGCAGTGATCTTATTTCGTACGCCTTTAAAATGGATTATTTTCATGTAGGAACTTTCGGAAGCATGTCTCACTTGTTAAGACAATCTAAACTCATGGCTTTCCCCCTATCTTTATGGTTGTTTTCTATTTAACCTAATTCTTACCTGAGCCATTGGAAGAAATTAACAGTCCACTAAAAAGAAAACCTGGAGCTTTTCACAATACCATAATGACCATGATATTGGTCATAGGTACTAAAATGATTGGCTATCCAACCATTTTTCCCTGTGTATACTGTTCATAAGGGCTTCCCAGGTGGCTCAGTGGTAAAGAATCCGCCTACAATGTAGGAGACACAGGTTTGATTCCAACCAGTCCATCCTAAAGGAGATCAGTCCTAGGTGTTCATTGGAAGGACTGATGTTGAAGCTGAAACTCCAATACTTTGGCCACTTGATGCGAAGGGCTCACTCACTGGAAAAGACCCTGATGCTGGGAAAGATTGAGGGCAGGAGAAGAAGGGGACAACAGAGGATGAGATGGCTGGATGGCATCATCGACTTGATGGACATGGGTTTTGGTGGACTCAGGGAGTTAGTGATGGACAGGGAGGCCTGGCATGCTGCGGTTCATGGGGTTGCAAAGAGTCAGACACGACTGAACGACTGAACTGAACTGAACTGATACTTAATAGTACAAAATATTAGAGTCCTTAGCAATCAGATTACAAAAATTTTGCTGATGGTATCATGAGGAGTGAATGGATTTATGTTCAAAGAGAATGAAGACTTTTGAAGATTCACTTTCACCCTTTTGGAAAAGTACTATAGGTATTAGTAGTTTTGCTTGAAGACATGAGACTTCTAATTATGCTGAGTTTCACATGGGAAATGTAAATCTAACCCCATCTTGAAAGTATAATATTAGTACTTTTCTTTTTTTAAATACCCTGAAAGAGTAAGTTCTTTATTCTGAGGGAAAAGACAAATTCTGAAGTAGCCTGCTTTCTTGACTTTCTCTCTTTGTTCACCTATATTATTAGTTTCATTTTTTGAACTATACTTTTCATTTCATATTTATTGGAACTGAAGTTCTTTATTTCCAAATAACTTTTCAGTGGAAGAGTTACATATATGTAACAAGAATACTGAGAGAGGTTGAACAAATAGAAATACCCGGGGGAAGAGTGCTTATGTGTGTATACATATACATATACATATATATATTTTTATGAAACACCTGGAATATTCTGCAGGCTTCCACCCTCCATATGTGCCCTCTCCATGCACAAAAGATATAAGTAGATGTTTGAAAGTAAAACTTCTAACTGCATTTAAATTGTGATGTGGGGGACAGTTTATAACACTGGGGGAAAACTGTATTTCTGTTGCTTCTAAATTGATCTAATAAAGACCCATGTAAATATGAACCCCAGGACAGGGTGCTGCCTACAGTGTGCTCTTTTAAATCTATCTTCAAGCCAAATGTTCTTTAGCTTCCCAGGAGACTCAGTGGTAAAAGAATCCACCTGCCAATGCAAGAGACACAGGAGACGTGGGTTTGATCCTTGGGTTAGGAGGATCCCTGGAGTAGGAAACGGCAACCCACCCCAGTATTCTTGCTCAGAAAATTCCATGGACAGAGGAGTCTGGAGGGCTACAGTCCATGCAGTCGCAAAGAGCTGGACAGGACTGAGCACGCACACACACTAAAACCATGAATTAGTAGTATGTCAGTTCAGTGTCCTATGTTTTAAACATCCACTGATCTGCTTTCAGTGGAGAAATGAGGAAGAAACGTAAAGTGGACATTTCCCTGATAAAGTGGCAAGTCAACCATGACATCATGAAGAAAACTGTGAAGTGAGAAAAACATGGCTGGAAGCAGCAGGTCCTTACCCACAAAGGTGCAGCTTCCCGAAGTGCACGACCTCCCTCCTCCAGCCCTGGGTGGTCCCTGCATAATAGGTGCTGCTCGGGTGGTGCTCAGTGGAGCACAAGGAGCTGACGTGGCTGCTGCTGTGGTAGCAGAGAGGGAGCAGCAGGTGCCAGGTTGCCCCAAAGTCCCTGGAAAATTCCAGTCTGACCGGATCAGCAGAGGAGCTATCAGTTGAGCATCCGACATTGATCTTGAAGAAGAAGAAAAAAATGATACAAATTACCTCAGAGCAACAAGCCTTGAAATGATTCACCACTTCATTATTTTCTCGAGGGTCCATTTTCCTGGGAACTGTCTTGCTGAAATATTTAACACCATGAAATTCTGTTTTGCCTGAGTAATATTGCATATTACCTTTAAATAATACTTTTTCATAAAGAACCTCAAAGGGCCTCATGAAAAATTTATTTTCCCTCATTTTTATAAAAAGCTAGGAAGTGAATAAGGCAGAGACTGGCATGGAATTCCAAAATTTACCTTTAGCCCACATTCATTGCCAAGCCATACAAACTGTAGTGAAAAGATTGTTTCTCTAATTTTAACCATTAGCTTTTTTTCAGACTGCTGGATGGGAAGACCTTCTATTTTTTGTTTGTGACACCTTCAAACAATTCCAAGTTTTGTACATGGAGAATCTTCAGTATGTTTTCAATATTAAAACAGAATGAAATAAAATTGTTGTCACCATTTCCCTGGCATAGTGAGAATATTCTCAGAAAGGACTTTTTAAACATGAGGGAAACAATCACTTCATTCCTTTTTCATGCTTTCAAATGAATTAAACTAAAACAAACAAATGCATGTGATTCTTTCCATGAAAAAAATTTCCCTCTTCCAATTGGGATTAACATTTTCTTGCTGTCATAGCAACTGGATATATTTCTATAATTTTTGTTGTTGTTGAAGTTACTCCTGTTTTCTTTTGATGGGTAAACTATTTTGATGAGTAAACTTTTAAACGATAGGCATTTGTTTCTACTTAGATTCTTTTGATAACAGAACTCTTGAAAGGGCCACAGGTATTACTTTTTATTAGCATTTAAAGCATAAATAGTAGAAAATATAAAAGAAGGTTATACAAGTAACTTAAAAAATTAGAAAATATAACAGAAAGCTTAAAATAGAGAATAATTTCTCCACTAAGGCATCATTTGGTCTCTGATTTAAGATGAAAGAAACAACTCTAGTTTAGAGGCTAAAATTAATCTAGAGCAAATATTAAAATTTTTGTTGACACAATTAGGCACTAATTTAAGCCTGTCCAATGATTAGCATAGGTTTCAACCATGAAACAAGTATCTTCAGAAGTTAAGACTATTGAACCTTAGCACAATGTATCTGGTTCTGCTGATTTTATCTAATTTTTAAAAATATATAAAAGTTTTTCTTCCATACATTTTAAATTTGTCTTGAAAAATATAAGGAGTCCATGAAGAGTAATGAAATATACAGAAATTAAAAAAAAATAGTAAGTATTATTTTATCTGTAAAATTCATGACATCATGATAAATATTAAACAAAAGTGCTGGCCTGGTATAGACTATAATCACACTAACCTGGGTCTTAAGTAACACATAAAAATTGTGAAAATAGCACTAGAATAGTATAGTCCTTTTCATTTTTATAATGTTTGAAATAATTTATTTTGACAATTTCTCATTGTAGTAGGTAAGAAATTATGTCATAAATAAAGGACTAAAAATTCAGAAATAAACTTTAGTAGGACAATACATTCTGCTAATAAAAATGAATTATGATGTAAAACCTCTTTTGTCCTTGCACAAAAATGGAAAGTCATAATGCATGAAATCATCTGAGATTTTCCTCCTCTTTCCTAGCTTTTGTTCAAGATAAAATTTAAAGCATTACTAAAAGAACAAAGTCAAGTACCTCAAATTGTATGATGGTATTCTCATTCACATTCAGGTCACGAGTAGTAATGGAATGCTCACCAACTTCATTGGAAACAAACACCATAGCTGAATCTTCCTCACTGTTATACAAGAAAACAATAAGGAATCCATTTAGGCAAAACCTCACTGTGATCTCTATAGAGCAGTGGCTTTATTTTTAACTTTTCAATTAAATACTTACGGTGCTCCTTTGGAAGAATACGGGCAATAAAGACCAATGTTACCACCAGGATAGAAAAACCAATTGTCTTCTCTGGGCCCAAAGTCAAAAGTATCCAGAAGCATCACAGGGTTATTTAAATTATTTCCATCAATGATGAAGTCATCAACAATCCATATTTCTTCTTTCTTACCTATGGCATTTTTGGATAAAGCAAGTTTTTCAAAGGTGAAAACTGGATGAACATTTTTGCTCAAAGGAAGAAAGGACAGAAGGAACTCAGTAACTATTGGTTTAAACATATGCCTTCTAGACAAAGAAGCACAAACTATACAATACTGTGTTATCAGATTAAAGTGTGGAAAAAATTACGCTTTCAATCCTTTTAAGTTGACACTGCATGAAAGAGCCTCACTAATTTCAGAAGACTGGTAAGAGTTTGCTTCCCTTCCTGTCACAGCAGTGCTATGGTACCATGGACCCTCCAGCAGCAAGACTGGGCTTTGAGTTATGCTTTCATGGTTTAGGGGAATCTGTAACATGCCTGAATCTATGAGGATGGATGGTCAGCCTGTGGATTTAGAAATGAGTTACACTAACTAGTCTATTTAGTCTACACTAACTAGTCTATTTAGCAACTCAGGATATTTTAGAGTCAACTCATGACTTAGAATCATGTTTCTTTTAGGCTTAAGGACCATTACAGCACTGGCTTGTTGTGCAGCTTTATTTAATTGTTAAAAACTACACAGAAGAAAACATTCTGTTATATGTTACTTTATTTTTCCCTTAATGCTTTTCAAAACATGTATGTTTAGTTGGAGCCATATGGGAACATACAGAAAATTAGGAAAATCACTCTTTAGGCTGTCACAGAATTTGATTCAGCAACTCAGGCAGGGTGTTTAAGTAAGATATTTGCTGTTTTGTTGCTAAGTCGTGTCCAACTCTTTTGTGACCCTATGGACTGTATCCCACCAGGCTCCTCTGTCCATGGGATTTTCCAGGCAAAAATACTGGAATGGGTTGCCATTTCCTTCTCCAGGGGATCTTCCCAACCCAGGGATTGAACCCTGGTCTCCTGCATTGCAGGCAGATTCTTTACCACTGAGCCACCTGAGAAGCCCAAGGAAGATATTACTGAGTAGATAAGAAGGGCAAGCCCAGTGCTTTGGCAAAACACTGCTTGGATTGGACTGGAAATGATAAGACCAGGCCGAGCAGAAACAACAAGTTTCCCCAAGGTTGCTTCTTCACTGATTCCTACTTTTAGTAGAATTCTTACAAAATATTTAAAAGGATCTATAAATAGAAGCCTATAGAAACAACCTGATGATTTAAATGAAGTCACAGGTGCCTTTCCCTCTCTAATCCTGTCACTGTTCTAATCCTAGTGGCTTTCTTCCCTTTTGTTTTGGAAGCAGTTGGTGAAAGAAATGAATAAAAATTGGTAAGCATTCCAAACATAATATGAAGACAACTATCCTCTGGATTGTAAAACTGGCTGCATTTTTGGACTCAGCGATTTTACAAGATTATTTTTTCTGTTCACAATAAGTTACAATTACTTATTTTTTGACTTACTGGTTATAAAGGAAACATTCAGGTTAAGTTTTAGAGATGGAAGTACATTTTTCTTATCTACTTCTGTGTTACCTTTGCAAAGAATTCACTTACTATATCTCTGTGCTTACCTAGGTCATTAAAGGTACAATTTGGTAGAGTCTGGTCCTTTATAAAAAGCAGTTAATAGAAATACAGGAAGCAATAAAACATTACAAATCTGTAAAACTGTTTTCTATAACCATTTGAAAATGCTGTTAAATTATACATTCACTTTAACTCATCACTGAGTGAAGTGTATATGACAGAATATTTTATCTCAGGCACTATCTGCTTGGTGCCAGTTCCTCTTTGTCACAGCATTTTGCTCCAACATTGTTCTGTCTCATTAACGAAGTGCCATGCTCAGAACTATGTATTTATAAATGAATTTGGTAAAAAATGTAGTTACAACTGATGAGTACCTAATGGTAGAGCTGGATTATTTTTAAAAAGCATAGCTTTATGACAGGATTTAGCTATATTTGCATAGGAGTCAAACACGAAGATAATATATAGTCTAGTATGAAGGTAGAGATATATAAAGCTAAATATTCCTTGAAACTCCTCAAAAGTGAAGCATGCAAGATGTGCCTTCGACAGTGAAGTCACTTAGCTGACAAACACTTCCTCCACACCTTAGGTGAAAGCACGTTAACATGCCACAATCAGTTTTGATCATAGGAGAACTTAAGCATTTTTACCATTATTATAAGGTTGCCAGAGTCTGAATCTTGTAGCATTGGTTTGGGCAGTGTATGGCAAGGGAACATTAATGAAAAGTATGTTGGTAGTTTGAGGGAAGTAAAATTCATCCATCAGATGCCAGGTGATTCCCCCATTGATGGAGAACTGCAATAGAATAGAATGGGACCTCTCTGGGGTACCTAGAAAGAAGAAAACACAGGCATAAACACATTGTGATGAAAATGGGAATACTGTACAATCTTAGACTATTTTTTTTTTTTGCATCAATGCATAACCTGACTTGCATTCACATAGATGCTTTACAGTCCAAATGCTTCTGAGGCAAGTTAAAGTGATGATGGGTTGCAATTTCTGGATAAATAGATCTTAAAACACACACCAAATCTTGGAGTTTTCACACAGTACTATCCCCCTCTTTTTCTTAATATGAACACATATCTTCCTATATTTCATTTAGGAAATATTGTATCAAAATTTTTTGATTCTATAGGCTTCACATCTCTACAAAGGGTCAAACATTTACATCTCAGGATATTATCAAAAGTCTACTTGAAAATTCCTTATATCCAAATGACATTATTTGTCAGGAAAATTATTTAGATAATATGAAAGGTCAGAATGACAGAGTTGGCTTTAGGGGTTTACATCTGTGAAAGAAAATCCCAAGTTTCCTAAAGCTAAATTTTTTAAATTTAAATTTCTTTCAGCTACAAATAAGTGGTGAAAAAAAGATTCAGGGATGTGATGATAAATTTAACCAGCAGAGGACTAGTATGATTACTATTTCTGTATGAAATCATTCTAAAATAAGTAGTAATCTTACCCCAACATTAAAATGAATATATATTATAGAAGAACATTTGTGAACACTTATACACTCAAATTTATGTTAGCTCTCCCATATAACAAAATTTATGGGCCTAAAATCTGTTATTTCTTTGCGGAGGAGGAATTGTGCATGGGGAAATTTGCTTGAAGGGAAATAGTGAATTCATACTCATAGAAATGACTTACCTTTTGCTATAAATCGAAGTGAGAACTGGACATACATCGTATTGGTACAGTCTAGATCTCTTGAAATGAGCATCCGTAGTCCTTCCTGCAAACAAAAAAACACACATGTTAAGCAATCTTACTTTATTTGCAAGAGTATTTTCCTTTGATTTTTACATCTAACTTATATTAGCTAAATAATAGATGCATAATGATCAAGAGACAATACGTGGTCCAGTTTAGAAGGAAAAATTGATCATTTCCCCTTTTAATGGCTTTCATTTCCTATGCTTGAATAACAACATTTCATTGGCTCAACTCTAAGTCACACTTTGCTGTGACTTTTATAGAAAGCAGTGCAAAAATGATACCATTATATATCTATAAGCCTTTTTAAAAAAACAGCCTCCTTTGATCACAGCATGTTGTGAGAGGAGTAAAGAGGAAACAGATGGAAAATGTGCCAGCTCCTGCTGGAAGCTAGGAGCTAATAGGTAACTTTTTCAGGGTTCCAAAGAGTCTTAGGAACTTACTCCTTTGCGTGCTCTGACAGCCCTGGGAGGCTCTCATTCAGGCTGACACAACACCCTCCAGTTGGTCAAGTTAAATAAGGCGTAACTAAGCAAGTCCCTAAGCCCCGGCTGGAAGCGCTCATGCAGAGAAGCCAAGGAAGGTGGAAAGGGATCACACTGGCTTTAGTAATTTTTCTGCTAATTAACTATTTCTGGTTGCCTGGGATTGACAGCTCCACAGCTTGTTTTCTCCATGTATGCAGGATTGCAGTGACAGCCCAGTAAAATACAATTTTGCTATGCAAATGTCCTAGGTACTAACAGGCCTTTCAGTTTCTCAAGTATGACTCTGAATGAAGTGGCTCTTTGGTGGTGTAGGGCTGGCTGATACTGATTGGACACTGTACTGTCTACTGGCTTCTTAATCATCAGCTAACAGATACCAAGTGTAATTTAATGTAGAGGAAGCTAATTCTTCCTCTTCTTCTTAATATTTATTACATAATACATCCTTCAATAGCTGAAAAATTTAAATAAGACCAATTTTGTAATGGGCTTCCCTGTTATAGAGCAGCCACATACTGAGTGCCCAGAACATGCTGGGTTCTAAAAGAACCACTTTACTCTTTTAAAACACCTATCACTCATAAGGGAAACATATTATTATCTTCCTGTTGAACATAAGGAAACGGAAAATCTGAGAAGGTCAGTAACTTGCTCAATATTGCAAAAGTGATGATAGTAGAATTCAAACTTAGATATGTCAGATTCTGAAACTTATCCTCCATCCTTAATAAAATATCAGTGTTTTGTTTATTAAATAATCTTTTGGTTTGGGGAAAGATATCTAGATAATGCTAAATTTAGAATCTGAGAATTATTTGATATAATGAAAAAGCAACTGCATTTATACAAAGCATAGATTCAAACTTCCAGGATTGAAGGTGGTTGTGTAAAAGCCTTATATTTCTACTCTTATTTTTCTTTTATCTTAATAATCCACTGCCCTGCTGAGTCCACAGTGCTTGGTCATTGCCTATCCTTCATGTCTTGATGTCTTTACCCTCTCCCTCATACACTTATCAGCTTAAGGCCTTGAATGTTTTCATAGCTCGGCACCACATAGAGGTTAAGGTCATGGGAAAAGGTCATTTCATCTTACAATGAAAAAGCTTCGAGGTGGGTAGTTAACAGATCCAGTTCATAAATATCCCTTTACAACATCAAGCTAAAGGAATATGATTACTCTTCACCCTTGATTATAGAATGTGAGTATAAACTTGCTCCCATGGGCCAATGTAAGTTAGGCATTAAAGAACACATTTCATAGTGTATCTTGTAGGAGCAATTTTGT
Organism: Okapia johnstoni; assembly: GCA_024291935.2. Classification (NCBI taxonomy): domain Eukaryota; kingdom Metazoa; phylum Chordata; class Mammalia; order Artiodactyla; family Giraffidae; genus Okapia; species Okapia johnstoni. The sequence continues at coordinate 68,737,123 of CM044312.1, read as the reverse complement.
TGAAAGTCAGCATGATCTGAAATATGAAAGGATCTTTCTTTCACATTTTAAATTTTATTTTCAGTTAAGTACTTGATATAGAAAATTACCCAGTGGAACTGTATTGCCCTGCTTCTACATATATTCTAGCTCATACAGATGCTTCTTTTCTGATCCTCTTTCAGGTTCAGCAATCCATTTGCTCTAAATGCAAAGCTATTTTAATAGCAGATAGCACTTTTGAATCTATAAACATTGAAAAGAAACTATCATTTCCTTTTTCACAAAAGAATGCTTTTCTAGGTCAAACTACAACCTACTGAATGGCATATGTTGAGCCTTCTTTGCATCTTGCAGGACTGATAGATAATATATGACCAACACATGTAATGCTTGACTGCCCTTGCATTTGGACGGCTAAAGAGAAAATATTTAATACTAATATAAAAGACTGTATGTTTCCCTTGTTCATAGGATCTAGAGACTAGGTTAATTTACTGCTGAAAATTTTATCAGGTAAAGATATTTGAATCACAGGATTTACCTTTTGTGGTCTTGTCAATTGCTTCAAATAGATAGTGGTAATGAGAGCTAAAGCCTCAGACAAGAATGAAAATACACACAATCAAAACAGCAGTCTCTACCCTGAAATGTCCTACCTCAATTTCTTCAGTCTCTTACCACCCTTAGGGACTTGTAAATCTCCCTGACCCCTAAAGTGTTTTTTCTATCTCATCTAAAAACTTGAGAAGATTTCTGGACTCAAACAAGAATGATAGCCAGCATCTATTAACTATAATTGAAAAAGTTTCAGGGTGTCTAATTTTCTAAGTGTTAGGTGTTAATCATTAAGGTTGTACAGAGACTCATGCGGATTTTTGTTAAAGATTTCATTTGCACACCTAGATTAGCCAATTGCCCCAGCTGAGAGGGGCAGGATGTGGCGCATATTCACATACGAAGATGTGCCAGCTCAGCACAGTTTCACATAATTGCTTAACAACCCTCTAACCAACATTTACGTTGAAATACAAAAAATACACTAATGATGTTTGAGAAAGCTATTTAACTTGACTTAAATGGTTTTCTTAGAGTCACCAAATGGTTGTATTAGCAGGAGGAAAAGAAAGAAAATGGAAGGAAAAACCAAAGCTCTTCCATAAAGTCATTTTAAAAAATATTTCAAGTTAAATATCTGAAAACACACAAAATGTTACATTCTAGAAGTCAAGATTCTAGAAATAGTGTATATATAATTTTTACATATGTAATTCCAGTAGAGTGTAAGGAAGGTGTGATTACCAAAGCAAGGCAAGAGTTTAATGCCCAAGTGATCATAAAAAATGATCTCAGTGAATATAAGAGAAAACATGATATGTGTTAGAAGACAGTAACGGTATATACAATAATATATCATCTGAACAGAAATGTATCTGTGTGGAGCATTGAGAAAAGACAGGAATTTCAGTGCTAGTGAAGAATCTTATCTGACCCCTTTAAAAATGAGTGATGTTCCAGACTTGATGGTTTCACCATTCAGATTCCCTCTCTCTGCACCATACACTTCAGGCCAAAGGTCGGGATGTAAATTCCCATTGAAATCATCTTTAAGAATCGAAGGTAGAGGAATGACAGGAACACAGTAGGCTCCACCAAAGCCCCGGTCACACCTAGGGAAACAAATGAGTGGAGAAAAGGCATTATATGTCATGAGATCAAGATACTATCTTTCTTTTTGCATTACAAAGAAAGAAACTGCCAATTTCATTAACTTACACACAGCGTCCAGCATCACAAATCCCTCGTCCTGAGCACATCCAAGGACACCCTGAAGCCAGCACGACATTATCAATAGCCCAGGAGTCAGCCCCCACAGTGTAGTTGGCCTGGATCCATCTGAACCGGGTCCTAGGAGATCTAAGAAAACATAGCAAAACAGAAAACAAATCGTACTTGGTTTGAGTGGCAATCTAAAAAACAAAACATTTAATTCTTTCATTTTAAAAGTGTCCTCCTCAGGGTTCCAGTTTTCTCTTATGCGAGACACTTTGTTTTATACCAAGTTTTGGATGTTGTTTACTCTTGACCCAAAAACAGGAGAGTAGAAAACATACTTTAAAAATATGTCACCATTTCTTTCATATAAGAGCCTCTGAACACATGTGACTTGGGAAAGTTACTTTGAACTATCAACTTATTCTGTGTTTTAACTCTATGCAGAATATTAGTTTTTACTTTCAGGCTTTTACAACTTTTCAGTCCTGGAAAAGAGACTAAGGATGATAAACATAAGGATAAGTTGGAATCTTACAAAGTTCTTGCCATGAAGTCTGTCCTACTGTCCCTAAGGTTTCTGAGGTAGTAAATGGAAGACTTATCTAACTTCTGCCTCTATTTTGGTTCCTGAGGGGCTGGTTCTTGTAAAGGTGAGGACTAGAATGATGTGATGCACCCCCATGTTTTTTATTATATTTGCAATCTGTTAACTAGGATATACTGTCAGAAGACCACTCTATCCAGAAATACGTGCAGCCCTACCAAACAGCAGTAGCAGTCTCTCATTTAGGAACAGATTGCACAGCAGAAATGTGTTAGTTATTTGGAATGTAAAACACAGTCGACTTGAAGTGGAATTTCAATAGTAACATTTCAAGTGCTATTGTTTTCCCTATACAAGTCCTCCTTCAGTGCAACACAGCTGCCAGCGTGGTGGCTCTGAAATGGAAATCTAATCATGTCACCACTCAGTTTAACACATTTTAAATGGTTCCCCTGCACATGCCAAACTGCTAGTATGAAATACATGCCCCCTTCATCATCTGCCCTCTTCTCTTGCCTCATCTTTGCGTATTTCTTCACAATTGTACTCTAATAGCATCGAGTCCTTGAGTTTTCCCATCAACTCATGTTTCTTCTGGTCTCTGGGATTTTGTTTTAGCTTACAACAGCACATATGACCTCCCACAAGCTCTCTTCACTCAGATAAGCTCTATTCACTAATTCAGACTCAACTCAGACATCAGTTCCTACAGAAAGCTCCATCTGATCTCCCCGAACTGGGTTGGGTAGTATCCTCCTTTATTTTAATAATATCCCTGGGTTTTGCCACTGTTAGCATTTTATAGCATAAATAAATATTTAGATATCTGTTATCCTAAATCATATATTTGGATCCAGGCATCACCTTATTCATTTTGTACTGGAGATCTAACACATAATGTTGTTGTTGTTTAGTAGCTAAGTTGTGTCTGTTTCTTTTGTGGCCCCATGGACTGTAGCCTGCCAGGGTCCTCTGTCCACGGGATTTTCCAGGCAAGAATACTGGAGTGGATTGCCATTTCCTTCCCCAGGGGATCTTCCCAACCCAGGGATTGAACCCACGTCTCTTGTGTCTCTTGCATTGCTGGCAGAGATATTCAATAAATGTTTGTTGAATAAAAATAGAGTGAATCTGGAATCTCTCAGAGGTGTAAATTGAACTTTCTGTGTAGTGCAGACAGCCAATGGTTGGAGGAACACATTCTTCAGTGACAAGATGCCAGTCCCTGCCATTGTTCAGAGAATACTGGAGCTGTACGCTGTGGGAGTCGCTGAAGGGCTTGCTACAGCCCATGCTCATTTCAAACTGCAAGAAAGTTGATGCTGACACATGGAAGTCCCAGGTCTCAGCGTAACGAGGTTTTCCTACGAAAAAGGAAAAGTTTAATGGTAGCACATAATTGTGCTCTCTTTCTTATTTGGTGTTTCTGCTTGTCATGCTTTCAGTAGTAAACAAAAATCATATCTTATCTATCGTGTCTCACATGTGCTTTGACTTTTCATCTCACACTGACTGTTTTTATGTAGTTAGCATAGACTCAGAAATATGGACGGCTGCTAACTTGAAAAGTCTTACCACCTTGAGACAGGCTAACAGAGTATGCAAATTCTAATTCTGCAAATTATAAGACATGGGAATGTTCTCAGACAGACATTTTGCCTCACTTTTAAGAAACATTGGTCATATTATGCATGCCATGAAAGACAGTCCCTGCAAAAACTGTCACTGGGTTCACCAAGTCACACTAGAAGACAACACAACTTGTTATTTCCAACTGCCTCCCTCAGCACAGGCAATTATGCACATGGTTTTGCATTAGAGAATCTCCTCTTGGGCTTTAGTTAATTTAGTCCTCTAGTTAATTAAATATTCTCCCTTTATCAAGTGAAAATGTATACCTATGTTTTCAGTGAATATCAGAGCAGTATCCATAGAGAGACAGTCAATATCAACTTGACCTCCTTGGATTCGATACCAGTTGGCTTGCAGATCTAATGAGCCATCAAATTTATCCTGAAACCCAGTTTGAGAGCTGTCATTCATTCCTATAAGGACATCATCCAAGGCCCACTGGGCTGAATGCTTCCCTGAAATCAGATGAATAAAAGCAGTTACAGGAGGTTCATCATATAGCAATATGAATATCTTTATGACTGCAGTTTTAAATCAAATTATCTAGAAATTGACAGCAAATTAAAAAATACACAGTACAAAGTGGCTTTAACTGGATGATCTAAATGCTACCAGGAAAGTTGGAGTGAGTCACTACTTGCCATGTTGGGGCTGCCACCATCGAAAAGCTGTAGCAGGTGTCTTTGCCTCTCGTGGAAGGTCGATGGAAATGATCTGTGGCTCCAGAAATGACATGAAGTCCAACTCTCGAAGCAAATGCCAGAGTATCCCATTGTCATTTGAATACTGAACAACAAGCCCTGTGTTAAAAGACATAAATCCAGTTACTTGGACAGCTTTCCTAGAGGCAAAAAAGGCAAGGAACAGTATTATTTTAAGTGGCAAGACTGTACTAGAAACTTCAAATTGCATCTCATAGAATGAGGGCACATTTGTCTAACTTCCAAGGAATGAATTAGTAGACCTGAAGGCTCATCAATTTCTTGACAGTTTCTAATGCATCAACTCCTAGGAAATGGGGGAAAAAATACATAAGCTCTTTTAAAGACCACTCAGCTTTGTATGAGCAATGAGGAGGTTGGTAAGGGGGACATAAAAATGCACTTCAGATTATGTATTTGAATTTTAGATTCTGTCCTGAACAGTACAAAGTCTTATATCATTATTATATACTCAGAAGGAATATCTCAATCTCCCAGCACAATATCAAGAAGGGCTCTTTGCTGCTGATGCACCAGATAGGAAGCACAGGTCAATCTGAAATTCTCTTAAGCAGAAGGATACTTTTACAGGCACTTCATACTCTGTCAGATCTTGGTCACTGAAGACTGAATAAAGACAAATTATTACATAGCAAAGCAGAAGAACTCACTCCGCTCTGATGTTACTCTGACCTTCCTCTCTCTTTTCACCTTCTCCCCCTCACGTATCTCTTCTGCCCCATCTCCCTCTGCCTATCACCAGAGAGGTGTGATTTAGGGAAATACACATGAAAGTTTAAGATACTTCATGTGCGATTCCTCCTACCTTTCCCAGAAACATTTTTTATTTTAAAAGAGGACACAGGGGAAGGGTAATGTTGAATGCAAAGGAAAAAACTGCTAATGATGAAATGATAGGAATCAACAGAATATATATATACATATAATATATATATATATATATATCATTAGCAAATAATTAAAAAATATATATTCTATTTGATGGGAAGGGCAGAGGGCTTTCTTGGCATCTATCTAACTGCCTAGTCCATAACTGTTCTTAAGACTGGCACTGTATATTCAAAATTATGACTGGGGATACTGAAGTGCTATCTGAATATTCACATAAATTATGTCTAGTAAATTTGTATTTGTTATATTAATTTTATTATAGCTCAATCTTTCTAGTAGTAGTAGTGAAAGTCGCTCAGTCATGTCCGATTCTTTGTGACCCCATGGACTGTAACCTGCCAGGCTCCTTTGTCCATGGAATTCTCCAGGCAAAATACTGGAATGGGTTGCCATTTCCTGCTCCAGGGGATCTTCCCAACCCAGGGACTGAACCAGGATCTCCTGCATTGTAGGCGGATTCTTTACCATCTGAGCTACAATGCCATGTTCCCTCATTCTTTCTGGAAAAATAATCCATGGTTCATATAATATGATTTTAGTTTCCTCATTATTAACTAAGCAGAATATCTCAATCCCTGTGTTGTACTGCATAGCAAAGAGTTTAGTAAAGTTGTTTCAAGAAATAATATGATAAAATATATGATAAAAATAACGCCTTTTAAGGTTAATTGATATTACATGGATTTATCATCACTACATCTGACAAGGGGTGATGTCAGGAATAATAAGATCTAATATGTAAAAGAAATCTCAAGAGAATTAATGCTACCATATTTAAAATAGAAGAAATCATTGTTTTTGATGAGAGAATAAAAGCAGCTCAAAGAATAGGAACTCTGTGGGGAGACACTATGTTGTGTATGGGTGTAGACATGGGCAGCTGGAGCTTCAGTGGGTGGAAGTCAGACCCATGAGTTGCAGAAGGTAAAGAATCACATCAAGGTTTCTGAACAAAATTGAAGGGAGGCTCTTTCTCATCTTTATTCTAATCAAGATGAGGAGAGTCTGACAAAACTCCAGTCTCCAACCCTTGTTGCTTGCTCAAAACATAGTTTTGTTGTGGACATAAATTTGTTTGATATGGTTGATATTTGTAACATGAGAGAGAGCAAGTGAGAATGAATAAATAATTTAGATATTTATCTGGGAAGACCTATTTGGAAAGTATATATGGTACCAAAAATAAGGCATCACGAGACTAAAATCTCACTGGTGGTCCTTTAGCACCTTCTACTCAAAGTCCGGACCAAGGATTAGCACCTGCATCATCTGGGAACAGGTTCCACCTGTGAGGTTTTTAAACCATCTCCACAAACTGTTTGACATTCCTCCCATCAGAAAGTGATGCTTAATTCGCCTCTTTTTTAGAGTGGCTAGACCTAGTAACTTGCTACTGTTAGACAAAGTATGGTAGAAGAGACATTGTATGACTTCTGAGATGAGGCCGTAAGAGGCGTCTGCACTCTCCTCCATCTCTCTCTCTCTGTAAGGACACACAAAGAGCCTGTGGACAAGTTCACTGAAAGAAACTGGCCTCTTGCCAACAGCCAGATAAGTGAGCATCTTGGAAAGAGATCCTCCAGCCCTAGTTGGTTCTTCAGATGAATGCACTGCTCCTGGCTTTTACTTTGTGTGCGACCTCAGGAGAGGTCCTGTGCCACAACCTGAATTCCTGCCTCACAGAAACTGGAAGATAACGGACGTTGCCTTAGACCACTCAGTTGGGAATATTTTGTTATGCAGCATACCACCCCAGTCCTACTGAAACAGAATCTGCATTTTAAAGCCTCCTAAAGGATTCTAACAGAAGCAGAAGATATTAAGAGGTGGCGAGAATATACAGAAGAACTGTACAAAAAAGACCCAGATAATAACAATGGTGTGATCACTCACCTAGAGCCAGACATCCTGGAATGCGAAGTCAAGTGGGCCTTAGGAAGCATCACTATGAAGAAAGCTAGTGGAGGTGATGGAATTCCAGTTGAGCTAGTTCAAATTCTAAAAGATGATGCTGTGAAAGTGCTGTACTCAATATGCCAGGAAATTTGGAAAACTCAGCAGTGGCCACAGAACTGGGAAAGGTCAGTTTTCATTCAATCCCAAAGAAAGGCAACGACAAAGAATGCTCAAACTATCACGCAATTGCACTCATCTCACACGCTAGCAAAGTAATGCTCAAAATTACGCAAAGTAATGTCAGGCTTCAACAGTATGTGAACCGTGAACTTCCAGATGTTCAAGCTGGTTTTAGAAAAGGCAGAGGAACCAGAGATCAAATTGCCAACATCCGTTGGATCACTGAAAAAGCAAGAGAGTTCCAGAAAAAATATGTACTTCTGCTTTATTGACTACACTAAAGCTTTTGACTGTGTGTATCCCAACAAACTGCGGACAATTCTTAAAGAAATGGGAATACCAGACCACCTGACCTGCCTCTTGAGAAATCTGTATGCAGGTCAAGACACAACAGTTAGAACTGGACATGAAACAACAGACTGGTTCCAAATAGGAAAAGGAGTACGTCAAGGCTGTATATTGTAACCCTGCTTATTTAACTTATATGCAGAGTACATCATGAGAAATGCTGGGCTGGATGAAGCACAAGCTGGAATCAAGATTGCTGGGAGAAATATCAATAACCTTAGATACACAGATGACATCACCTTTATGGCAAAATCAAAGAACTAAAAAGCCTCTTGATGAAAGTGAAAGAGGAGAGTAAAAAAGTTGGCTTAAAGCTCAACATTCAGAAAACTAAGATCATGGCACCTGGTCCCATACTTTCATGGCATCTGGTCCCATACTTCGTGGCAAATAGATGGGGAAACAGTGGAAACAGGGACAGACTTTAAACTTTTTGGGCTCCAAAATCACTGCAGATGGTGGTTGCAGCCATGAAATTAAAAGACACTTGCTCCTTGGAAGAAAAGTTATGACCAACCTTGACAGCTTATTAAAAAGCATAGACATTACTTTGCCAACAAAGGTCCATTTAGTCAAGGCTATGGATTTTCCAGTAGTCATGTATGGATGTGAGAGTTGGACTACAAAGAAAGCTGAGTGCTGAAGAATTGATGCTTTTGAAACGTGGTGTTGGATAAGACTCTTGAGAGTCCCTTGGATAGCAAGGAGATCCAACCAGTCCATCCTAAAGGAAATCAGTCCTGGATATTCATTGGAAGGACTGATGCTGAAACTCCAATACTTTGGCCACCTGATGCAAAGAACTGACTTATTTGAAAATACCCTCATGCTGGAAAAGATTGAAGGTGGGAGGAGAAGGGGATGACAGAGGATGAGATGGTGGATGGCATCACCGACTCAGTGGACATGAGTTTGAGTAAACTCTGGGAGTTGGTGATAGACAGGGAGGCCTGGCATGCTGCAGTCCATGGTGTAGCAAAGAGTCGGACACGACTGAGCAACTGAACTGAACTGAACTGAAAGGATTCAGATGTACATGAGAATATGAGAATTATGGCTCAAGTGGTCCCTGCTCCAGTTGGTTTCTGCCTGCTGCCTTTCTCCACATTAGCTTTTTCAGGACTGTCACATACACCTGAAGGCAACTGCAAGATCTGCAGAGAGGAGGCCCCCAATTCTTCAGGTCAATGGAATGCCTCTCAGGTAAGTATGAAAGAACAGAGAAATGCAAGAAAGGGAAACAGCAGTATCTCTATCTATCTATTTATTTTTTTTTTCAATCTCTGGGCCTCTTTTTCTTGGGCTCCAAAATCACTGCAGATGGTGATGCAGTCATGAAATGAAAAAACGCTTGCTTCTTGGAAGAAAAGCTATGACAAACCTAGACAGCATATTAAAAAGCAGACACATTACTTTGCCGAGGAAGGTCTATCTAGTCAAAGCTATGGTTTTTACAGTAGTCATGTATGGATGTGAGAGTTGGACCATAAAGAAGGTTGAGCACTGAAGAATTAATGCTTTTGAACTGTGGTGTTGGAGAAGACTCTTGAGAGTCCCTTGGACAGCAAGGAGATCAAACCAGTCAATACTAAAGGAAATCAACCCTGAATATTCATTGGAAGGACTAATGTTGAAGCTGAAACTCCAATACTTTGGCCACCTGATGTAAAGTACTGACTCATTAGAAAATACTCTGATGCTGGGAAAGAGTGAAGGCAGGAAAAGAAGGGGATGACAGAGGATGAGATGGTTGGATGGCATCACTGACTCAATGGACATGAGTTTGAGCAAACTCCAGGAGTTGGTGATGAACAGGGAAGCCCGGTGTGCTGCAGTCCATGGTGTTGCAAAGAGTTGGACATGACTGAGTGACTGAACTGAACTGAGCCTCTTTAGCTGTGTCATCTAAACACTGTCCATCAGAATAAACCAAGCCCTTTTAGCTCAACTACCAAATATTTAAGGAACATAAAACATTTCCCTTTTAAAATGACAACTCCATCCTCATTCTTCCCAGTATTACTGAAAATAGCCTAATTTTGATTTTAATTCCAAATATGTAAATTGAGGCTTCAGCTTGAGAATGCAGAAAATCTTTACTTTTATCACTGGAAGAGATTTGTTCAAGGATTTAGGCAGATTTACATTTTAACAACCAGTTTTCAATAAAAGGCTGAGAAATGCCTGTGGGATGTAAATTACACAGGCAGCAGTGAGTTCACGAAAATGGCTCAGGGTTGTTGAGAATAAGTTGTGTTCCTAAAGGGAAAAAGTCCCAGAAGGCAGACAAGAGCATTTGTAATCAGAGGTTAAAGTAGAGGATAGCCTCAGGTCAGTAAGTGGATACTTTCCATTATACTCTGGTCAGTTTCTTTTTTTCCCTCATATACAAATAGGGGTATGGATTTGTAATTTTCACAATAGTCATGCACATATGCACACGCACACAGTTGCTTCATGTTCCAACCACGAACTACTTTTAAACAGCAATTTTATCACAAGGTTTAAAGACAACATTCAGGTTCTCCACCTCTCCGGTCAGTAAGCAAGATCCTGGGACAGAACTCCGTCTACCTTTGCATCCCTCAAAGCTCCTGTTTCCATGTGGGTGGAGAATGTGCTCTAGAGATACTCTTGTTTTAAACTACATATTGCTTCTGTAGGGTGATCCTACAAAAATTTAAATCAGGTTATGTCACTGCTTGATCTAAAAGTCTTCAGTTGTTTCCAATACAGTGGATTCCAATCCCACCTATGTTCCATGGCCAGCAAGGCTCTGTGTGACCTGGCTCTGTCCCTCTCCTCCTTCTCCCCAGCACTCCTAAACCTCAATGAGCCCCAGGCCATCTGGCCTTCCTTCTGTTCCTCCAACACCACAACTCTTTTCCACCTCATGGCCTTTGCTGTTTCTTCTGACTGGAAAACTTGCCTAGCTCTTTCTGTTCTGGCTTCTTTTCACCCGTAGTGTGTGTGCTCAGTTGTGTCTGATTCTTTGTGATCCTATGGACTGCAGCCCGTCATAGGAACTGAACTGGACTGCAGCCCACCAGGTTCCTCTGTCCATGGGATTTCCCAGGCAAGAATACTGAGGGGGGTTGCCATTTGCTCCTCCAGGGGATCTTCCTAACCCAGGGATGGAACCAGTCTCCTGCGTCTCCTGCATTGCTGGCAGATTCTTTACTGCTGAGCTACTGGGGAAGTCTTTTCCTGGTGGTTCAGATAGTAAAGAATCTGCCTGCAATGGAGGAGACCCACGTTCGATCCCCAGGTCAGGAAGGACCCTTAAAGAAGGGAATGACTGCCCACTCCAGTATTCTGGCCTGGGAAATCCCATGGAAAGAGGAGCCTGGCAGGCTACAGTCCATGGGGTAGCAAAGAGTCGGACACGACTGAGCAACTAACACTTTCACCCTTTAGATTTCAATTTAAATGTCACTTTCTCAGTAAGTCCACTCCCAGATCACTCTATTGAAATCAGCATCTTTCCCAGCATAAGTTTACTTTCCTTCTCATCAGCTTATTTATTTCTATCTAGCCCATCAATCTAACATCCTGCTCATTTCTTTTCTTCTTGATGTTCTGACTACTCTTACTACAATATAAGTTCTCTTAAGGGTAGGGCTTCTGTCTGCTGTGCTCATTACTGCCACACTGGTTCTTCACATCCTGCTACATGGTAGTTTGCATTTCTCGTCCCCTTTACCACATGCGCTCTTTCCTACTGCCACATGGATGGCAACACCCAGAAGCTACCCAGCAGCTGCTTCATTATCCTGGGTGCTGGATGAGAACCTCAAATGACCCATGAGGACAAACCTTATGTTTTAACCCACAGAGATTGAGGGTTGTCTGTCACTGTAGCATAACCTAGCTCATCAAGACTGATGCATCTGTCTTTTGGTGACACTGTATCCATGAAACCTAGAACAGTGCCTAGCTTAGAGCAGATTCTTAATAAACGCTTGTCAAAAAGACCAGGAAATACAAAATAGTCTATACAAGTTTCTAGACTGCTGATTCAATGAATAGATGATCTGGATAATTACTAGACTAACAGTACTGAGATACTTAGAAAAAGTCAAGGAAACTTTCAGTTAATGATGATAAGGCCAAGGACATTTAGAACTGATGAACAGAGCTATCGGTAGCTCTACTGACTAACGGGTCCTGTAGTGTTTAAGCCAATATGTTTTACGTAGTCATGCCTGAGACAATAACAAACTTGAAAGTTACAAAATTCTTCACATGCTTTTCATGAGATCAAAGCTTGGAGGAGGATCCATCTGAACAGCTTATGGATTTTGTGCCAGGAATCAACTCAAAGGTAGGGTCCCTTAAGGAATCCTATCATATCTGTATAGCAACTGAAGGCCAACTATGTATACTTGAAGTGTTTTGCATTTCTTTCAGCACTGAATTATGGAGGCAGAAGATGGTGTGGACAGAATAGGGTTCTGGGGAAGGAGAGAGGCATAGGCTCTAGTGGTCTGAATCTCTGCTCATCCACTTACTGAGAGCGCGATCTTGAGTAAGTTATTTGTTCTCCCTGTGCCCCAACATCTACATCTGTAAAATGGGATAAATTATAGTACCTATGGCAAAGGGGGTATGGTGAGGATTAAGTGCATTAACAGATAGAACACCTGGAACAGTGCCTTTGCATATATAACTGCTCAGTAAAAATCCATATTTATTATTACCAACAACTGTTCCTTCTACCAAAGGATTTGTTTACGGGCAGGAAGCAGTGTATGATCTGCAATCAGTAATACCCTATGCAAAGAAATTCCTAGTCCCCTACAGTGCTGAATGTAAAAGTCTCTGCAATTTTGTTTTCTCCTTGTGTAAAGTTATAAAGGAATGTGTGTGTGTGCTATGTCGCTTCAGTCATGTCTGATTCTTTACGAGCCTATGGACTGTATTCCGCCAGGATCCTCTGTTCATGGGATTCTCCAGGCAAGAATACCAGAGTGGGTTGCCATGTCCTCCTCCAGGGGATCTTCCTGACCCAGGGGTTGAACCAACACATCTTATGTCCCCTGCATTGGCAGGTGGGTTCTTTACCATTAGTGCCACCAGGGAACTCCTATAAAGGAAGAGATTTCCCTAAAACAAATACGTTTCTAGGCTTAGGGATCTGGATGAGGAAACTGAGAGACTAAGGCTCTCTGCAGTTACCCGTTTAGCGATGGAGAGGAGAAGGAATGATTTAGGGTAGTGTATCCGTTTACAAAGAATGTTCAAACTACTGCACAATTGTACTCCTTTCACATCCTAGTAAAGTAATGCTCAAAATTCTCCAAGCTAGGGTTCAACAGTATGTGTACTGAGAACTACCAGATGTTCAAACTGGATTTAGAAAAGGCAGAGGAACCAGAGATCAAATTGCCAGCATCTGTTGGATCATCGAAAAAACAAGAGAATTCCAGAAAAAACATCTGCTTCTCCTTCACTGACTATGCTAAAGCCTTTGACTGTGTGGATCACAACTAAACGTGGAAAATTCTTCAAGCGGTGGGAATACCAGACCACGTTATCTGCCTCCTGTGAAACCTGTATGTAGGCCAACAAGCAACAGTTAGAACTGGACATGGAACAACAGACTGGTTCCAAATTGGGAAAGGAGTATATCAAGAGTGTATATTGTCACCCTGCTTATTTAACTTATATGCAGAGTACATCACGCGAAATGCCAGGCTGGATGAAGCATAAGCTGGAATCAAGATTGCCGGGAGTAATGTCAATAACCTCAGATACACTGATGACACTACCCTTATGGCAGAAAGCGAAGAAGAACTAAAGAGCCTCTTGATGAAGGTGAAAGTGGAGAGTGAAAAAGCTGGCTTAAAACTCAACATTCAGAAAACAAAGATCATGGCATCCGGTCCCATCATTTCATGGCAAATGGATGGGGAAACAATGGAAACAGTGGCTGACTTTAATTTTTTGGGCTCCAAAATCACTGCAGATGGTGACTGCAGCCATGAAATGAAAAAATGCTTGCTCCTTGGAAGAAAAGCTATGACCAACCTAGACAGCATATTAAAAGCAGACACATTACTTTGCTGACAAAGGTCTATCTAGTCAAAGCTATGGTTTTTCCAGTAGTCATGTATGGATGTGAGAGTTGGACCAATAAGAAGGTTGAGCACTGAAGAATTGATGCTTTTGAGCTGTGGTTTTGGAGAAGACTCTTGAGAGTCCCAGTCAGTCCTAAAGGAAATCAACCCTAAATATTCACTGGAAGGACTTATGCTGAAGCTGAAGCTCCAATACTTTGACCATCTGATGCAAAGAGCAGACTCATTAGGAAAGACCCTGATGCTGGGAAAGATTGAGGGCAGGAGAAGGGGAAGACAGGAGATGAGATGGTTGGATGGAATCACCGACTTGATGGATATCAGTTTGAGCAAGCTCTCAGAGATGATGAAGGACAGAGAAACCTGGTGTGCTGCAGTCCATGGGGTCGCAAAGAGTCGGACATGACTGAGCAATTGAACAACAAATCAGTTTACAAAATTTCAGCCAAACTTTGGGAGGAGAAAGAACTACTTTGCTAGGAGTAACTGTAGTTTTTATGGAAATATAGCGGCTTACCTTCATTTCTAGCTCTTGGTTTGATGCAGGTAATCCCTGAAGTTTTGCTTCCAATTTGTACATAAAACTGAACGAGTCTGGGGGGAAAAAAAACCCAAAACATCTCAGTTTACTTAAAAACATGAGTTCAGAAGACATCTAGCCTTCTGTATTTTGACACAGTAAAAAGTAAAACTCCTGTAATTCTTAGGTACTATTTTTAAACACAAAGGGCATATGACAAGCAGAAACTACATAGATTAGATAGTAGGCTAATTCCATAACCATTCAGAAAAGTTAATTGATATGACCATTAATTTCATTTTGGAATAATGATTTAAACAAAAGGAAACAATTTAACTTCATTTCCCTGTGACAGTCTGATGCAATTTAATGAAATCACTGAAATGGAATTCCTTTAAATTGAGATGATACTATCCTTGGAAACTCAGGAAGAAAAATCTAACATTAAAAACTTGAATGTTATATTTGTTTAGGGCCAGACAATTACTTATACTATGGATTTAAACTCAGATGGTTTAATTTTTCACAGCTGTCTCTCAGTTAGTGTGATGTAATCTATGCCTCAGTCACTATAAACCAACCTACATGACAGGGTTAGCTCTATGAGAAGGACTCAGAAGGAAGGGGAAAGAGACTGAAGGTAGAAAACATATGACACAGAACCCAGATTTTAGTGAGAAGAAGCTCTAAAAGCTTCAAACATTTCTTTAGCTTCCTTTCTTCCAATTCTAAAATACTATGATTAAAACTAAAGAAGCACAGTTATATTTTAGGTGTGCTACTATTTCATTTGCCCTTAAAACTAAGCACTTATTTATTGTACCAGTAGGTGTCAGTGTAGGTATTTTACATTTCTCGAACAGTTTTCAATAAGTGAATACAAATAAACTTAGATAAATGAGGCACCACATTTTTGGACACAGAATTCAAAGTTGCAAAAAATTCTTTGTTTCTCCTGGCATATATTAAAATTAATATCAAATAGTCTTCATAATAACAGAGAAATTTAGAAAACCAAGCTGACATATATTAGACACACAGGCTTCGGTGATGACTGTATGCTCATTAACAAATTGGAGTATAAGTTTTGCAGAACCCATTTTATTATAAAGTTATGCTTCATTTTTATATATCAGAATCTATGTAGAGAAACATTACTATGTAAACTCTGAAAAGAACTGTGTTGTAGGTTAGATCACACAGCAAGGTAAATACTATGTTCATGGAGAAGTGACCAGTTAACTACTTACCTGATATTCCTGGTGTCCAGAGGGACAGTCCTCGCTTCCCTTTTTCCAGGGCCACTGAAGTAGAGAGACTTGCCATCATTAAGTGTTCCACAGCCTGTTCCAATCTGGCCTCCGGTTATCTTGTACCACAGCGGGCTGAGCTTCCCCTCAAACCTATCGAACATCTCACTGTGATTAGGGACAATAGACACACAGGTTCCTTGTGTGGCTTCCGAGAAAAGAAATACAGAGGAGACAGGTTTTGTTAAAATCATGAAACATTAGAAGGTACATTAGTGTGTGGGCAAAGGAGACATTACCATAGATGTTAGGGGAAAGAAACTACATGAAAATTTAAACCTCAATCATCTGCCTGAAATACAGTCATCACTACTATCATCAAAACAGTATTCTGCTTCTATTATTTTAAAATTTTAAACACAAACACCGAGGGAACCACACAGTTTCATGATTTTTGTTAACCAGAGGATTTGTGTAAACTGAGATATAAGATTTTGTCCACAAACAAAATTTGCTCATTTGTTGTCCTTGTATTAGAGGATCAATATGGGGAGTTTATCCCAAATTTAAGAGAAAAACACCCTGAAACTACGAGTGATAGCACTCTCTACAGAACATATGTTTGTCTTTGGTCACGCGCCAGATGAAGAGCAGAGAACTGAAAAGCTGGGAAGGATCCTTTGAAGTTAATTCCAGGAAAAATTCTATAAAAAGATTATGAAGCTTATAATATTTTCTCCGATTTTACTCTTTAATCTCAGCTTCCTTTTACTTTTGTTTGTAGCAACATCTAAGGGTGATTGCGGTCAAAAAATACTTCTCTTATTAAGTTTTTGTTTGGCAGTCTTGCATTTATCATTTCATAAGTTGACTTTTACTTTAAATGTATAAAATTACACCTTGTATAAAAGCAATGTAAAGAGCACAGGAAGCCTAATGCTTAAGAGCTTGGCTGCCAGGGATTAAAGCTGAGCTCTAGCAACTCTTAGCTGTGTGACCTTGGGACAGTTACTGTGTGTCTTTGTGTCTGTTTCCTCAAGTGTAAACAGGGACAACGACAGTACTATGTTATACGGTTATTTGTTGCATGAATTAAATGAGGTGAAATAAATAACACCTACTGTAATGCTTGGCATGAAGTAGGGACTCAAGTAATGTTAATTATTATCACTATTATTAGTAAATGAATATACTTAAGGGATGAAATATGTGTTATCATGCTTTTCCTTCGTAGGCAGCTCAAAACTACAAAATATCTCAGCAACTCATTTGCCTAGGTTACAAATTTCTATAATTTTAGGACTTAAGAATAAATACTTGAGAATCTATTTCCTTGGAAGAAGTATGATAAAATATAGTACTCAGAGATGAATATTTTACAAACAAATCATCAGACATGTCTGCAGTCTTACCGGTGTACCCCAGGTCACAGAAACACACCCCTGAAACGCAGTCCCCATGGCCACTGCAGTAACTGGGACAAGGCTCTGATATGTATACGCCATCCAAACCAAAAGGAGGCACGTTCTTCTGGGAGCTGCTCTCCTGGATCCATCGGAATCTGGTCTTACTGTTGGGAAAAACAGCACATGTGTTTCTTGCACCAATATCTCATACCAAAGCACTGAAATACAGAGCAGTTCAGAAAAACTCAAAAACTATATATTTATTTGGAAGTCATGTTCATTTGATTGGACACTTAACCTTCAAAAGTGTCTCTCTCAAATCTTTCTCGAAACTTCTTGATATTTTCTTCAGCATAAAAGTTTAAATATCAGAAGGATTTCAGATAAAAAAGATTCTGATGGCCAGAAACATACTTTTTTTTTCTTGTATATTTTAAGAGGATATTTGGGAATCTTTGACACCATCGAATAGAATGTACTTTGTTACAACAGATAAGGGGACTCTGGCTCTGCCATTTGCATGATTCTGGTAGGAAACAGTCAAGTTTGTACTGACAGCTCTATTCTCACCTGTTGCCTTCCTTGCCTTCTTCACTTCTCGTCTTGAAGTCCCCAAGATGCTTATTCTACAAACTTAGCAACCAGCTGGGCTGCCAACGAACACTGGCAACTGCCAACAAACAAGAGGGACCTGGTCCCAGTGCTTCGAAACCCTGGAACACCAGTGACCTGGGCTACCGCCCAGTCCTATTTCCCCCATAAGTTTTGAGGCTGCCAAACTAAAACTTGTCCCAGTTGCTTTCTAATCTTTCCAATCCTTTCAACACATCTCTTTTCCTTTCAAATACATGGAAACCCACCTACATCTATAACTTCATAACAAGAAAACATCTCTTCCTTCTCAGTTTAAGTTACCTACATTTGGCAAATTTACAAATGTAGGCCAACAATGTTGTTTTACTAGATTAAAAAGAATAAAATGGTAAGGCCTCTGTGCCCCTTCCAAAAGATAGGCTGTACATCTATAATAAACAAGAAACACTTCGATTCCCCTGGTAGAAGTCTTTTTTAATTAAAGTCACACTTGCCTTTTCTGTTTAAGTTTATATAATAGAACCCAGAGAAACATGGATCTATAATTTCTGCCCCTCAGAAAGCAAAATTCCCCTTTGTCCTGCATGTTCCAGTTAAGGTAGTAGAAGATAACACACTCTCTCTTTACTCCCTTCCCAATTGTCATCTTTGTTCAGAGGATGCCTGAGTGACCTGGAGAACCAGTTTCTACCCCTGTCCTTCGGCCCACCACACTTCAGAGGGGTATTGCATCTGCCACTTAAACCAGGAAGGTAAGCGCCTGTGCACCGGCTTGTCTTGTGATGTGTAGTGGCGGAGGAAACACTGGGCGGAATATTAAGCAGCTGAGTTTCTATCCCTCCCCAGAGATGTTGACTTTCTGCATTTGGCATAGGGAGCCAAAAGCAGGCTGAGTGGCTGTATGGTTGGGGATGACAGTCAGCAGGGAGGTACCAGTGCATTTTTACCACCATCAATGTCCCTCCTTTGTAGGCAAGAACCAAGAGAATTAACATGAGCACAAACTGTTCCTTTGAGAAAATCAGCTTCGAATTATTTGTAAAAGAACAATGTTCTAGTAACTATTATAAGCATGTTGCCTTGTGGCAAAATGGTTCCAAATTTTAACAATTTTCACTTAGAATTCTCAGCTTTCCAACACTGCATCTGGAGATATGCGAGTTAACATACTGCAAAAGAAACAACAGCTCATTTGCTTGGGTTGAAGCAGGAACATATTTACTATTCTGTAGTAGAGAGCTTTCCATCACAACTGCCATCCCGAGGAAGTTGGATAGTATTCAAACAAACCAGGAAACCAGATCCTAATGAACAAGATTTTGCCTTCCAAAAGCTGAGGTCTAAGAAAATATTGATAAATTGGAAGCCTCAAAATATTGGCTCATTTTGTGATACTAAGGATAGTCTTTTCTTATTTCTCAGACGTGGTTTTACCAACTGGGTGATTCTACTCAGCATCAAACTAACTGCAGTTTCAAATTCAACTCTGTATTATCTGGCTTTGGGGTATCACACCAGCATTGTGTTCCTTGGCTCCTGAGTCTATGGACTACTTTCAAAGTGCTTTCTTCCAACATCCTGGTATTCTAGTCACTATAGCAAATATTTACCCCCCCTATGCTCCCCAGCTTCATGACATGCTGCACTTGTCTATTTGGAAGAGATAAGGTTGGGCCACAGTTTCAGAAAACCAGAAAAGGTCAGTTTTCATTCCAATCCCAAAGAAAGGCAACGCCAAAGAATGCTCAAACTACTGCCCAATTGCACTCATTTCACACACTAGTAAAGTAACGCCCCAAATTCTCCAAGCCCAGCTTCAGCAGTACGTGAACCATGAACTTCCAGATGTTCAAGCTGGATTTAGAAAAGGCAGAGGAACCAGAGATCAAATTGCCAACATCCGTTGGATTATCAAAAAAGCAAGAGAGTTCCAGAAAAACATCTATTTCTGCTTTATTGACTATGCCAAAGCCTGTGACTGTGTGGATCACAACAAACTGTAGAAAATTCTTAAAGAAATGGGAATACCAGCCAATCTGACCTGCCTCTTGAGAAACCTGTATGCAGGTCAGGAAGCAACAGTTAGAACTGGACATGGAACAACAGACGGTTCCAAATTGGGATAGGAGTACTTCAAGGCTGTATATTGTCACCCTGCTTATTTAACTTATATGCAGAGTACATCATGAGAAATGCTGGACTGGATGAAGTACAAGCTGGACTCAAGATTTCCAGGAGAAATATCAATAACCTCAGATACACAGATGACACCACCCTTATGGCAGAAAGCGAAGAAGAACTAAAGAGCCTCTTGATGAAGGTGAAAGAGGAGAGTGAAAAGCTGGCTTAAAGCTCAACATTCAGAAAACTAAGATCATGACATCTGGTCCCATCACTTCATGGAAAATATATGGGGAAACAGTGGAAACAGTGACAGACTTTATTTTTCTGGGCTCCAAAATCACTGCTTATGGTGACTGCAGCCATGAAATTAAAAGACACTTGCTCCTTGGAAGAAAAGTTATGACCAACCTAGGCAGCATATTAAAAAGCAGAGACATTACTTTGCCAACAAAGGTCCATCTAGTCAAGGCTATCGTTTTTCTAGTAGTCGTGTATAGATGTGAGAGTTGGACTATAAAGAAAGCTGAACACCGAAAAACTGATGCTTTTGAACTGTGGTGTTGGAGAAGACTCTTGAGAGTCCCTTGGACTGCAAGGAGATCCAACCAGTCCATCCTAAAGGAAACCAGTCCTGAGTGTTCATTGGAAACACTGATGTTGAAGCTGAAACTCCAATACTTTGGCCACCTGATGCGAAGAACCGACTCATTTGAAAAGACCCTCATGCTGGGAAAGACTGAAGGCAGGAGGAGAACGGAATGACAGAGGATGAGATGGTTGGATGGCATCACTGACTCAATGGACATGAGTTTGAGTAAACTTCGGGAGTTGGTGATGGACAGGGAGGCCTGGTGTGCTGCGGTCCATGGTGTTGCAAAGAGTGGGACACGACTGAGCAACTGAGCTGAACAGTTTCAGAAAAACATGGGGAGAGAAGGGCAGTGGTGGGGGTGAGGATTACAAGGGCTGCAATGTTACAATGCCCAGTTTGAGATGGGCAATAAGCAGGATGAAAGGGCTATTTAGCTGCAAAGGCAGATGTGTCCTTATGGAAAAGGAAAGATGTCTCAGAGGATGAAGCCTATAGAGTAGAACCAACAGCTGAGAAGAACAAAAGATTAGGGACCTACTCACAAGGAGCAGAACTGTCAAATTTTCTTATCCTGGACATTGCTCATAGAGAAGGGAACCCTAGTAAGAGCTATCTTGTTGGTTTTCAGAATTCTGGTGAACCAGTGGTTGCTATGTGCTTCCCACTCTTTTCATTTTCTTGAGTGGGCAGTGTTTATTATGTTGTTATATATATTATTATTACATTATGTTTATCTTATCTCACTGTTGTATGTTGGGTAGGGGTGGGGTAGATAACTCTTTTTTTTTTTTTTTTTCAGTTCATAGATCTGTGAGTCATATCCAAGGAACCTTGACATGAGATAAGTGACTTAGAGCGTGATGCTATGATGGGACAAGCCTTTGAGGGTCTTGGGAGGAAAGTGAGTGTGTTTTCCTGGGGAACAGATGTGAATCATAGGGCTAGGACAAACTATGTTAGGTTGTTACAACAATGCCTGGTAGCTCAGTTGGTAAAGAATCAACCTGCATTGCAGGAGATCCCGGTTTGAATCCTGGGTTGGGAAGATCTTCTGGAGAACGGATAGGCTACCCACTCCAGTATTCTTGGGCTTCCCTGGTGGTTCAGCTGTTGTGAAGAATCTGCCTGCAATGGGGGGGGACCTGGGTTCGATCTCTGGGTTGGGAAGATCCCCTGGAGAAGGGACAGGTTACCCACTCCAGTATTCTGGCTTAGAGAATTCCATGGGCTCTATAGTCCATGGGGTCACAAAGAGTTGGACATAACTGAGCAACTTTCACTTTCACATGGATCACACCTTATGCGTATCTTCTTCCTATAAGACTTTTCTGCACTTCCTCTCAAAAAGAGGAGTCTGTTTTCTCACTCTCTGTATCCAGACTTGCCTTGTAACTTTCTTTGACCCCTAGGATGTGGCAGTAAGATAGGGTCGGGCAGCTTCTACTTTTGTTTTTTCCTAACGCTGGAACGACCCAACTGTGGATACTGTTATGAATACTGGGATGAAAACCACATAGAGAGAAAGGTCCTACTAATCCCAGACACTAATCAACCTACCAATTGAACAAAGCTACATTATAAAGCTTGGAGAGACAAGCAGAAGAACTACCCAATCAATTCCATAAAACCATGAGAAATAATAAGCCACTGCTGTCTTAAGCCACTATGTTTTGGGGAGGAATGTTGCACAGCAGTAGGCAACTGTACAAATATTATCCTAGGCTCTACTGAGGGATATGAAAAAGGACTAATGATAGTTTTCTAAAAGTAATGCACCTATGCATTCCTGATCATTTTCCTTCCATTGATTGAGAGGTAACAAGGTATAGAATAGCTGCCTTGGATCCAGAGATAGAAGTTGTGTATTCAGAATGGCAGAGATACCCTGTCAGTTTTGAACTTCTCACCTTTGGACTATTATGCAATAAAGAATGGATTTCTATCTTGTTTAAGCCTTGTTAAGCATTTGAATTTATTTTGCTTTTATAGTAGCTGGATCTGTATCCTAACTAAAGCAGAATGCAAGTCAAATTATTAAATTTCACTAAAGAAGGTCAACTCATCAACTCTGGCACAAACCAAGTCATTTGAGTCTCTTTGCTACACAACAAAGTACACTGGCATGTAAAGACAAAAAACATTACTTATAAGTTGATCTTAGATCCAATGACTGATGAATTCTTTCTTGGAATAGTTGGCATTTAAAGATTATGCTCCAAAGTTTAGTAAATTACCACAGAAACGTATATATCCTGACCATATAAGTTTCTTACCTATCTGAGAAGTCTGCATACCGAAATCTATGGTGCAGTTTCTGAAGGTATGCATATATAATTAACAAGGGAGGCAGAGAACACAACCAGGATATCCAGCTAGATGTAAATCTGGTGATCAATTAGGTGAAAGATTAGAGACAGAATGGTCTCTACAAACATTATAAATAAACCACTCCCATAGATTCTTAGCTTTTATCATTCTGTTAGTCAGGATGAGATAGGTTATGCTGATGTAACATGCAGCCCCCAGTCTCAGTGGGTTAACCCAAAAAAAGTTTATTTCTGGTTTATGCTATAGGTCCAGTATAGGTTGTAAGAAAGTCTGCTGATTGCAGAAATTCAAGGATCCAGACTGATGTAAGCTTCATCACAAAAGGTGCTTTCATGAAACAGTAAGATGGCAAAACACACATGGATTCAAAAGTCATTTGTTTCATTTCCACTCACATTTCATTAGGCAATGCCTAAGTTTAAAGAGTGTGGAGAAAGTATAATCCTACCATATTCTAGGAAGAAAGTAAGGCTGGAAATAATGCTGAATGGCATTAATGAGTAGCTCAACCTCTATATCGGAGAAGGCAATGGCACCCCACTCCAGTACTCTTGCCTGGGAAATCCCATGGACGGAGGACCCTGGTAGGCTATAGTCCATGGGGTTGCTAAGAGTCGGACATGACTGAGCGACTTCACTTTAACTTTTCCCTTTCATGCACTGGAGAAGGAAATGGCAACCCACTCCAGTGTTCTTGCCTGGAGAATCCTAGGGACGGCGGAGCCTGGTGGGCTGCCGTCTATAGGGTCGCACAGAGTCGGACACGACTGAAGCGACTTAGCAGCAGCAGCAGCAGCAGCAACCTCTATATTAAGTTACATCACCAGCAGATCTATCTAAATAGATCTATTATATCCTCTCAGTTCCATACAGAAATGCTTTGACCAAGTCACAATTGAATATTATGTTCTAGGATTCAATTAAAAAGTGTCCACTTGAAGAATGCTTCTTTATCTTTTGAAAAATTATAGTTAAAATACTGATCTTGACGTTACCTACTCCACCCAACACAAAAATATATATATATGAACTAAAAATGTATTTTAGAAAAAAGTACACTTAATTTTTTTTTATCAGAATGTATATATTTTCTTTCTTCTTATTCAACAATGAGAACCAAGTGACCCTATCTCCTGACCTCTCACACTTTGTCCTAGCTGCCAGGAAGCTAAGAGTTAAACTTGTTGACGTATTACAAAAACTAATTTGCTTCAAGTTCTTAATTCATTTAGCTCATGCTTCTGTCAATTGATTTAGAATCTTTTTCTCTATTGTATTAACATTTATCTTAATAGACAATTTATCAAATTGTCTATTCAAGGAGGCATTAAGTTAGAAAAAAATCACCACATAGTGAAAGTCTGTTACAATAATGCTTTATAACTCACTTAGCTTTTAAACATCTTCTGCTGCTGTTGCTGCTAAGTCGCTTCAGTTGTGTCTGACTCTGTGCTGTAATCCCAGTTCCCATGACAGAACTTGGCACAGGTAGGTGGCTCAATAAGTATTTGTTGAATGAATGAATGGATGAGTAAGTGAGTAAACTTTTTCACAAATGTGTGTGCCATTTTCTCAAGAGTCATTACTTGGATAGATACTGCTAGAGGTTATGAATTCTCTTAGGTTATTGAGATACATGAAATGAATATATTGAGATAAATATATGCTCCTTAGAAATGGCAACTATGGCACATGGTAAGAATGGGCACTTTACCTGGATGCAAGAGACCTTGGAATAACAATGGTGATTCTTGTCCATTCTTCAAAGTCCCCAGTGTGATACATGGTGGGTTCACTCAGTTCTCTGGAGTTTCCTTCACATCCCTTGCCTGCAGATGCTGGGTAACAGCCTTCTTTCACCAGAAGCCAGGACATTCCAGCATCATGAGAGTACTCAAGAAGAACTGGGGCAGCACTGCTAAATTGATTGGCACACCCAATGTTAAGCTGTTAAAAAGAAAGACAGAATTACATAGGTTTTGGTTTCAAGACATCATTTACCAAATTAGGTGCTACAGCAGTCAGGGTTCTTTCTACTGAGTTTGCACAAATTTACAATGATAAGACATGCAGCTCAATTCCAATCAAGATCCTTTCATAGGGTCTGGAAATCTCTGTAAAAGCAATAGGTGCTTTTCAATAGGAAGCAGGACCAGCTGCCCATTTTGTGGACTTCTTGAGATTATAGGAGAAGAGAGAGCATAGATGTGATCAGAGTCTTGGACAAAAGATGAGAAGCCAAGAAACTGTTTTCTTTTCCTTTTCCAGACTGAGGATACAAACAGAGGGAAGCAGATGATAGAGAGCTGTCCTCTTTAGAACATGAAGGTCACTGAAGCTGTCCTCTGCTTTTAGGGGGACAGGCATCTTTATTCTGTTTTCTTACAAAAGCTTAGTAAGAAATCACTGTCAACTTATATGAAAGAATTAAGTTTCTGTCACAGCATCAAACAAGCAACGTAATCCAGGAATAAAACCATTGCTCTTCTATGCACTTGTGGAGATGATTGTCATCACAGGATTAAAAATATTCAAAAAAATTGTAAAAAATACAACCTATATCACAATGCTATAGCACAACCATTTCAAAAAATAAATTTATTTATTTTTGGTTGTGCTGGGTCTTTGTTGCTGTGTGGGCTTTTCTCTAGTTGTGGCGAGCAGGGGTTACTCTCTAGTTGTGGTGCCCAGGTTTCTCACTGAAGTGGCTCCTCTTATTGTGGAGCACAGACTATGGGCTGGAGGGAGGCTTTAGTAGTTGTAACATGTGGGCTCAGTAGTTGTGGCTTCTGGACTCTAGAGCACAGGCTCAGTAGTTGCAGTGCACAGGATTAATTGCTCTGAGGCATGTGGATCTTCCTGGATCAGGGATTGAACTTGTGTCTCCTGCATTGGCGTGTGTGTATGTTAGTCACTCAGCTGTATCCAACTCTTTGTGACCCCATGGACTGTAGCCTGCCAGGCCTCTCTGTCCATGGAATTCTCCAGGAATACTGGAGCGAGTTGCCATTCCCTTCTCCAGGATTGGCGGGCAGATTCTTTACCACTGAGCCACCAGGGAAGCCCCTAGCACAACCATTTCTTTCTGTTTTCTCTTCTAATCTTTATAAGGAAGCATACCAATACCTAGGAGTAGCATTACTGAATCAAAATATAGAAACTGTGAATTTCCTATTTATATGTGTTCATTTTTAATCACTTAGATTCAAATGAACCAGTTTTACACAGCACTGAATGTTACTAAAGCTTTGGACAGCTTCTTTCTAAATTAATAAATATATAAATGATTGTATTACTGTTTTAGTTTATATTTTTTAAAAGTTGTAAATGTCAAACTCTTCCTGAGATTTAATCACATGCTGTCTTAGATCACACAATCTATTCACATGTTATCTCATTTGTTGGTTGGAGCCATCATAGGATTGTATAAAGCTTTATAACTAAGAATAGTCAAATTTTATAGAAAAAAATTGAAGAACTCAAAAGAACATAATCATGACCAAAAAATAAAGGATGAAGGAAAGATAGGCCCCTAGGCAGATAAACTTGGGTCAGAGCTCAAGAGGTCAACCAGCTCATCCTTGTGACTGTAAAGTAGCTTGAGTCAGTCTGTCAAAATGGGAAGAACACATATTTTCCTTAATTCCACGCTCAGAGCTAGAAAGCATCTCTCAGAAGGATTTATAATATGGCCAGCGGCAATTTTATTGTGATTCATTTATCCAAGTTTACATAGTTAAATGTCAAGAAAATAAAGACTTGACCCTCTAAGATGCAAGATCACCTCTTGTAACATAAACCCTTTTATTACATTATTGTTGGTTAGCATAGCCTTTGGCTGGCCTGTGGTGAGAGGAGTCACACTGGGCACACATAGTTAGCTTTCTGTCTTAGACTTATGGCTAAAGTACGTAAGTCATTGGAGCTTCAGTTCTGTGACAAGTTTGTGATTTTATTCTTTATGGGCCATTTAGCCTGCTTCTTAACTGCTGATGTTTTCTAGAATTCAATCCTTGGCTTTCTTACCTTTTTACTCCATACAAGCTCCCTAATCGCATTCACAATCATCATTTCAGATTCCTTCTGAATCCCTATGACTCCCAGATACTCTCAGGCTCTCTGAACAATATACATAACTGCTTCTTGTGTGTTTATCCTTCAGCAATCCATGAGCATGTGTGCTCAGTCATGTTTGACTCTTTGCAACCCCATGGACTGTAGCTTGCCAGGGTTCACTGTCCATGGGATTTCCCAGGCAAGAATATTGGGGTGGGTTGCCATTTCCGTAGAGCAGAAGTCAAAGTCTGATCTTTTTTTTTTTTTTCTACCAGTCTCCCCCTCCTCACTTTGCTTTAGTCACAGTGGCATCCTTGTGGTTTCTTGAACTTTTCCAAGCACACTCCTATTTCAAGGCATTTGTCCTTTTGTTCTCTCTGTTCTCTTTTGTTCTTTCTTTGTCAAACTCTCTTCCTAGTTATTTTCATAGCCTAAAAAGGAGCCTGGAACATAGTAGAGGTTTTATAATATTTGCTGAAGAAATGGATGAATTTACTTGTTGATTCCAGTTTTTTCTCCTGTTAAGTCAATAGAATGATCCTTCTAAAACACAGGTCTGATTCTCACATTCAATGGATTAAACCTCTTCCATGACTCATTACTCTTGGATTAGTATCTAAGTGACTTAGTGTATCATATAAAGCCCATTAGAATCAACCTTATCTTACCTCTGTGGCAGGTACTCCAAACTCAAATTTTCAACATTTCCATTCTCACTTGCACTTTCCTGTATTTTCACATAGTTGCACATTCTGTTCTTACTGAAATTTCCCACCCCCTCCATTTTACAGTCTGCTAAGTTTCTGTATTTCCAGAAACTTCCTATTTCAACTCATCGATCCATCTATCCATTTAATTAACAGATAATTTTGGAGTACCTGCCATATGCCAGGAACCATGTCAGGTACTCCCACAGTATCAGAGCCTCTTTCTACCACAGAACTCCAGTGACTGTACTGCAACTGTTCACTTTTCTGGCTCACTTGCTAGTTTCTGAACTCCTTGAGGGCTTGGCTACATTTCTCATCTCTGTATTCCTAGCACTTAGTGTTGACACAAGGCAGGCAGTCATCAAAACTTTACCAGCACTGTACCTTTTTGGACAAATAACATCAAGTTCTTATTACAGATTCCAAACACACATTAACAATTCCTAAATGACTCATATTACCTGCCTATTATCAACTGATAGCTACAAATCAACAATTTCTGCTGGTGTGATTCAAGAATTGAGACTTTTCTTAGGTATTTTGCATTATGTTTTGAAACATTTAATAATATTTTCCATATTTAGATTTTTAAACTTCAGAATACCACCTTGCAGACTTCAACACCTACACTATCATGATTTTGTGGCTAATTAATTAGAAAAAGTGCCAGGTGAGAAACAGCATATTATTCTGACAATGTATTGCTATTGCTGTTATTTTGCTCCCATTTTAGGCAGTACCAACAAATTAATATAGTTGTACTCCGTTATTAATGGTTTTCCATGGCAATTTAGCATCAAAATCTAAACAGAGAAGAATAACATTTCACTAATCATCTTATTTATGACTCACTGCCTTGTTTACAGACCTCTGGAAATTATATTTGAAGAGCTTCCCATAAACATCTGATCTATTTAATAATTCCATTTGTAAATTATTTAGCATCTGCATCCTGCCGTTATGTAAGGACCATGTAGTTGTGCTGGATCATTAAAAATGCATTACTCTCGACCCCAGAATTCACCAATGGGATTTTATTATAAACACAATGAAATTTTGATTAGGGTTTTGAAAAAAGAGCTTGTCAAAGTAAATACTTGCTATCCATGTTGACATGTTATCACAGCACTGAAAAACAAGCAGCTTTTAAAAGAACAATGATAATTAAAGTAAATATTTATTGAATCAAAGGAAAAGAAATTGTTTTAAAACCCCATAGTAAAAACATAAAATTACTTGCAAGTTTAAAAAGTACTAGTAAGCTGAAAAGGAGAACGCATCTATTACCATCCAAAAGCATGGGATTCATTAAGTCACAATCAGATTGAAATCGGAGAAGGCAATGGCATCCCACTCCAATACTCTTGCCTGGAAAATCCCACGGATGGAGGAGCCTGGTAGGCTGCAGTCCATGGGGTCGCTGAGTCGGACACAACTGAGCGACTTCACTTTCACTTTTCACTTTCATGCATTGGAGAAGGAAATGGCAACCCATTCCAGTATTCTTGCCTGGAGAATCCCAGGGACAGGGGAGCCTGGTGGGCTATGGGGTCTATGGGGTCGCACAGAGTCGGACACGACTGAAGCGACTTAGCAGCAGCAGCAGCAAATTGATATCCTCAAAGTAATCTTTCTTTTTAATTCTGATAGAGTTCCACGAGCACTTAAAGAAATACAGTGACACAGCCATTTCTGGGGCTCATTAAAAACTGACAAGCTGTTTTCCTTATGGGTAGAGCTAAAAAGCTTTGCCATTCCAAGACTGTTGGAAACTGTTTATTCAGATGAGTCCCTTCACTAACAGAAATATGAACATTTTGTGATCTTTGTGAATTTCATTCACAAATCTGGAAGATGGTTGCTCCTTAATCTGCAAGAAGTTTATGCATAAATACCTTGAATTGCAGCACATATCCAGGCTTCAGAGTCAAATCTCGAGTTACTGCAAATCGGTCCCCATCTGATTTTCCAAACACCATGGCTGATGGCGTGGCAGAGCAGAAAGTTTCATTTTTAACCATTCCTTCATTAGCTAACATCAACCACACACTCATTTGATTCATAGGGTAATCAAAAGCTGGTTTCTCATAAAAGTTCTAATAGAAACAATACAAACAACACAGACAGGCAATTTGATAGCTTTGAAAAGAAGAACGGAATTTTCAGTTCATGATATGCTATTTGTATTACCATGTACTATTTGTGTTTCTAAGAAAATAAACCAGACTCTCAAACTGTTTTTTAAACTGCCATGAAGTTTTTCTCCTGATTATTTAACAACTGAAAATATTTTGCCACTATATATCTAATTATTTTATTAATAAATTTAAATTTATTTATTTTTAGTTTGGGGGCTAATTACTTTACAATATTGTAGTGGTTTTTGCCATACATTGACATGAATCAGCCATGGGTTTACATGTGTTCCCCATCATGAAACCCCCTCCCACCTCCCTCCCCATCCCATCCCTCTGGGTCATCCCATTGCCCCAGCCCTGAGCATTTGTCTCATGCATCGAATATAAAGCATGTACTCTTTTACACAGGTGAGATATATGTATAATTTTGTATCTTACAGTTTAAAAATTAACATTATATCATAAGCACATCCTCATGTCAGTAAACTTAGTTAAGATCATTTTACCATTTATATAATTTTTCATCACACAGATGTGCTATTTCACCTTTCCTTATAAATAATTCTGTGATGAAAATCTACGCATAAAGTTTTATGTACACCTCAGTTTATTTCTTTAGGGAAGATTCTTCAAAATGGAATTACCAGGTCAAATAAAATGGTCATGTTTAAGGCTCTTGGTTTAGACTTTGGTTGCAATAGCATAAAATCTAAATTAAGAGATATCTTCATATCATAATATTCAGTTTTCCTATCCAAGGATGCTGTATTATTTTCCACTTTTTGTTCACTTTTATATATTTGAAGGAAGTTTTGAAGTTTTATTAAAGTTTTCTTTACAGAGATTCTCAGTATTGTTAAACTTATTCTTTATATTTATTTATGTATTTTCCATCATGGGGTCTTCTGATAGCTTCCAACTCATAATCTCTTAATCATTTTAGTGTCATAGAACTCTTCGAAAATGTGGTGAGATAGTCAGACCTTAAAGAAAAATTCCCTTAAATAAAAATGGAATATATCTGGAATTTGAAAAAAGCTATTGAATTTTTGTTTGTGTAGTAATCTTACTTTACTGAATTCTCAGTAATTTCCAGATTGACAATGCTATTCCTTGGAAAAAAATACTTTGAATAGTTTCAAATTGTTTAAACCAGTTGGCCCCATTATCAATTCCCTTTCTAGTGTATAGGGGGAACCTCACTAGGCTCCATCTCCCACCCACCATCCCTGACTCTCTCCCTGTTATGATTCTCATTAGACCCAGTTGGCTTTCTCTGGTTTCTGCCTCTCTCCTGTGTGCCTTAGAAGTAATGCTTTTGGTTGGTCTCTCTCCACATCTAATTGTGTTATATCATGAAGAGTTATCTCTCCTTGAAATGACTCAGTGTTTTAAACAACAGCAACATCACCCTTACCCTTCCTGAAACCACTGGAAGGCAATCAGAGCTGGTTACCTGGGTTTGCTGAAGTCTGAGAAGTACATTTCTGCCAGCAGGTGCCACTGGATGCCCCCGTTGTTGCTGTACTGGAGGAGGACACCCTCCTCTCTGCTGTCAGGCTTGTTGCATGCAGAACTCTCTCCACCGATCTGGATGTAGAACTGGATGAAGTCCACCCAAGAAGTATCCAGATCCCAGCTCACCAACTGTCTTTTCCCAGCCTTTACAAACAACAGAGAAATCAC
Source organism: Okapia johnstoni (assembly GCA_024291935.2). Lineage (NCBI taxonomy): Eukaryota > Metazoa > Chordata > Mammalia > Artiodactyla > Giraffidae > Okapia > Okapia johnstoni. The sequence goes on along the minus strand of CM044312.1, from coordinate 68,705,671 downwards.
AGATCCAATTATCTGGGAGCAATTTGTTGTTTCAGTTTCAAATTTGTGTGAGCATCCTGGCTCTATGTGAAGTTGATCATGTTCTCCGTTATTGTTGAGAGGACCAAGTTATGTTATTTAACTGTTCCTGGATACATTCTATTAGTATCCAGGACTTGGTTATGAGACCCCTGAGAACTGCTAATTACACCAAAGAGTATTCAAAAGTCTTTAATAACAAAGCAAAATTCATTTTAATTAAAACACTCCCAGTATTCCCTTTGTAAATCTCCTCCAGGCGGAGTCATGGAGCAGAAAGATCACATACATACTTTGAAATCAGTTGGAGCTGGGTTTGAATCTCAGCCCATGATTCATGCTGTTCTCTAGCTGTGTGACCTTTCTGAGCGTTTATTTTCCTCAAAAGTACAATATGGGTAATAATATCTTCCACATGGGGTGTTGTGACAATCAGGTGAAATAACATTCTACATAACTTGCCTAGCACATGGCATGCTTTCTTGAGGGAATAATCTCTGCATACATATGCCTTGACCCTACTCCTACCTGGGAACTGAAGTGAAACAGGTAAGACAGTCAAAACTTCTGAACAGACAGTACTGAAGTCTCTTGGGCTCCCAGTCAGTCAGCCTGTCTGTCTCTCTTAGAAACAGAGAAGGTGGGAGGGATCATTAAATAAGGTTTTGCAACCACTAAATGATCTCTTTGTGTCTTAAAATGTTAAAAAGCTTCTTCAAATCTGGTAATTTGCTTCCTTTGTTTAGTGTCACAGGGAAGTACCCCTGCCTGTCATAGTTCTGTTGCAAAGTATTAGACACAAATTGACAAGGCTTGTCATCATTTGTCTGTAAATGGTTTCATGCTAACAGGATTGATAAAAAGTTTGCTGATAAGATTCTTTCACCCAAATCAAATCTGCCAAAGCTAATCCATGGATTACACTGATTGGTTTTGGAGAGTTTTCGAGAAGTTCAATTAAGTTGGGAAGAAAATCTGAGACAGGATACACAGTATAGAGCAAAGCATCCCTCACACTTATAATTTAAACTCTAATCCACTAAGTTAATTAAGAAAGGGTTTCAGTTATTAGAAGTCACAGGGGAAATACTTGGTGATAATTATGGGAGTACACAGTTACTGATAAATCTAAAGCCAATTAAGAGATCCCAAAATAGACAAAGGTGCCAGCAAAAAGAAAATTAAGGTTAATCCTGAGACAGGAACTCGTTTTTTGGAACTCTCAATTTTATGTACATATTAGAAGAAATCTTAAAAATAATATGCATTTTCAGTGTATTAGATGTGCCTTTCATTTTTCTTGCTATTGACTTGACATATTGTAAGTATGAAACACCTCAGAGATTACTATAATCCGACTTAGAATTTTCATGCCTCAGGATCAGTACAGGAAGAATGATTTTGAGAAGAATCTAGCTAGTTAATTCCCACCCAGCAAAGTTCTATGAAAACCCTGGCATGTGGAAATGAGCCAGCAGGATAAAGATCTAAGGTGAGGAGAAGTATAAAAATCTAGCTATCATAATTAGATAGTTGGAATGATTGTTTATTGCAAAATTCACAGAATAGTATTGTTTTTCCAGGAGACTATGGTATTGCTCTATAATGGTTCTGAGTATATTTTGTGGGATTTTTGTAAATGGTGAAAAATAATTATATAAATGCTTGGTGTGGCACTGAAGATGTTTTTTCTAGAGTAGCACAAATCAATTTCTTTCACTCAGTAACCTGAAATGATGACACTGTTTTAAAGGGGGTAAAAAAGAAAAAAAGAAATGGCTCGTGGCAAACCATTCTATCAGAACTTAGAATCTGATGTAACACATAGTTTGTAGTTTTTTTCTGTCATACTATGATCAATGTATTTATGTGTATGTGTAGATATGTGTGACCTATATTTTGGTCACCTGATGCAAACAGCCGACTCTTTTGAAAAGACTCGGATGCTGGGAAAGACTGAAGGCAGAAGAGGGCATCAGACGATGAGTTGGCTGAATGGCATCACGGATGCAATGGATAAGAACTTGGGCAAACTCCGGGAGATGGTGAGGGACAGGGAGGCCTGGTGTGCTGCAGTCCATGGGGTCACGAAGAGTCAAGACACGACTAGGCGAGCGAACAACAACAAGGAGCATTTATATCAATCAATCAATCTATCTATATATGTATACATAGACATGTAATGTGAGTGTATGCATGTTCGGATAATAGATTAAGGATTTTCTCATTGCTGGAGAGTGGGAAATGTGCTCCAACATTCCCTGACATTCTAGGTTAAAATGTCTTAAGGGTTTACATAAAATAATACAACATTTAAAGGCAATGTCTTTAGAATCTTGAGCCTTTATAAAAAAACCTCTAAAATACTTTACAAAACTTTATGTTTTGTCTTCCATTAAAGTTGTCTATTCAGATGTTCAAGCTTGATTTAGAAAAGGCAGAGGAACCAGAGACCAAATTGTCAACATCCACTGGATCACTGAAAAAGCAAGAGAGTTCCAGAAAAACATCTACATCTGCTTTATTGACTATGCAAAAGCCTTTGACTGAATGGATCACAATAAACTGTGGAAAATTATGAAAGAGATAGGAATACCAGACCACCTTATCTGGCTCCTGAGAAATCTGTATGCAGGTCAAGAAGTAACAGTTAGAACTGGATATGGAACAACAAACTGGTTCCAAATCGGGAGAGGAGTACATCAAGGCTGTATATTGTCACCCTGATTATTTAACTTATTTGCTGAGTACATCATGCAAAATGCCAGGCTGGATGAAGCGCAAGCTGGAATCAAGACTGCCCAGAGAAATATCAATAACCTCAGATATGCAGATGACACCACCTTTATGCGAGAAAGCGAAGAACTAAAGAGCCTCTTGATGAAAGTGATAGAGGAAAGTGAAAAAGTTGGCTTAAAACTCAACATTCAAAAAAATGAAGATCATGGCATCTGGTCCCATCACTTCATGGCAAATGGATGGGGAAACAATGGAAACAGTGGCTGACTTTATTTTCTTGGGCTCCAAAATCACTGCAGATGGCTACTACAGCCATGAAATTAAAAGACGCTTGCTCCTTGGAAGAAAAGTTATGACCAACCTAGACAGCATATTTAAAAGCACAGACATTACTTTGCCTACAAAGGTCCATCTAGTAAAAGCTATGGTTTTTTTCCAGTAGTCATGTATGGATGTGAGAGTTGGACTATAGAGAAAGCTGAGTGCTGAAGAATTGATGCTTTTGAACTGTGGTGTTGGAGAAGACTCTTGAGGGTCTCTTGGACAGAAAGGAGATCCAACCAGTCAATCCTAAAGGAAATCAACCCTGAATATTCATTGGAAGGATTGATGCTGAAACTGAAGCTGCAATACTTTGGCCACCTGATATGAAGAACTGACTCATTGGAAAAGACCCTGATGCTGGGAAAGATTGAAGGCAGGAGGAGAAGGGGAAGACAGAGGATGAGATGGTTGGATGGCATCACCGACTCAATGGACATGAGTTTGAGCAAGCTCTGGGAGTTGGTGAAGGGCAGGGAGGCCTGGCATGCTGCAGTCCATGCGGTCGCAAAGAGTCGGACATGACTGAGTGACTGAACTGAACTGAAAGTTGTCTTTAATCAAAAAGCCAGCAGAAAAATAATTCTACTATATTTATTTGAAAATAACATTTCTTTAGAACTTCCTGTTGTTTTCCACTTTTCTTTCCAATTCATTCATTACTTTCTACCAAGCTCAAAATCATGTGTTGTAAAAACAAACTAGAAAGGAGAGTTCGCACACATAAGCAGGGAGAGTAATGACAACTTAGAGCTAGAGACCAAGTTATACTTCTTGTTAAATCCCACTTAGTCATCTGATCAATTATCAAGGTTCCAATCTATTCAGTCTCAAGGGTATTTATGGATATGTAAATGCCTAATGCAAGGCATGCATTTTTGAGTAGAACATTTTATCTAGAAGTTTGGCTCAGTCAGTAATTCTGCATTTTGCTGGGTACTGTGAGAATAAAAATAAAAATATGATCTATATATGTAGGAAACATTGACGATGAGAGAGGCAATCAAATAAAGGAGAGATCAGTGTAGTCTGCCATAGTCCCAGAAATCCCCATGGAAGTGAAACCAAGCAGGACCCTGTCGGGCTCCTGGGTACAAAAGCCTCTCCATGTCCCCTGTTCCTTGTTCGTAGGGAACAGACTCCAGCCTTCACGACCTTCTGTGAATCCCAAAGAGCAGATTCAAAAAGTTGCTAGTCAGGGAAGGGAGAGAATGTAGAGACAAAAGAGGAACAATAAACAATAGTACAACCTTGTGGCAGAGTCCTCCTTCTGCCTAAAGGGAAACACATAACAATATCTTTGCACTCTTTACAGAACTAAAACCCCCACCAAGTGGAAGATATCAGCATTCTTCATTCCAGAGAAGACCACTGAGGCCAGATCAAAGGAACTAGAGAAGCATCAAGAAACTACCCGAGACTAGGATAAAGGAGTGCAGGCTCTACACGCACCCTAATCTTGGTCAGCAACCCCACTCTTAAACTACTGCTATAAAATTCCTCACCAAATCTCCTGGGGTAGAATAGTTTTTCAGGGCAGGAATCCACTGTTGTCCCCCTTTGCCCGGCAAACCAACAAAGCTATTCTTTTCTATTTCACTCAAAACTCCATCTCTGAGATTTGATTCAACACCCGTACACAGAGGCTAACATTCAGCATCAGAAGCAGCAGGATTTGGGCAAAAGTTTTATATGGATATCAGAGAGGGTGGAAAGCATAATGGAAAGCAGTGGAGACTAAGCAAAGAGGGAAATTGGCAACATATGGGATGATGAGGAGAGTTTACAGTTTGGAGCAAAGGACTCATGTTTGGAAAAAGAAAATGAGTTATGTAGTTAGGGCAGCAGTCCTGGAGACTGTCCTGAACACTGGTGATTGAAGAATGACAAGACAGAAGCATGTTTTTAGAGAAATGAATCTAGATTGACTTCAAAGCTCTAAAGACCCCTTCCTTTGGGTTATTACCCCTTCTCTACTTCAGTCATGCTGGCTGGTGGGGGCTGTCAAACTGTGTATTCCACTTCTCTGCCAACAGAGTGAGGACACACCTCTGGCCATGCCCATCATATGACACCATTCCATGGACATGTGATTGATCAATCAGAAACCTTCCTCACATTTTCCCATGGAGTTGCTTATAGGGCTCTGTGGCCCTGGCCACTCTCACAATGACTGCTGACCTGAAAATAGAGTCTCCTCTTAAGGAGAGAGTTCTGTGGGCATTTGAGCCTCCAGTTTCAGGTATCTCAGGGCCAGTTTCATCTAAGCCCTCCCTGTTTTGATTACAAGAACAAAATTTCCTTCTTTTTTGCTTAAGTTAGTTTCTCTCACTTAGAATTCAAAACAGGTCTGACTGATACAAGAGAAAAAAGTAAATCTATGATCCTTAGATATCTTGACAAAAATTTACAGAGAAAGTTGGTATAGGAGGAAGAGATTGATTTTATTTTTGAAATGCTTATTTTACTAGTGGCAGGGCATGCCTATGGAACTATTCAATGATACCAATTTGAAATTCATTCTCATAAAATGTAATTACGATAGCTAACACTTATAATGGTAATTCTATGTGCCCAACACTATCCTTTATTCTTTACCTGCATTACCTCACTCCCAACATCCCACTTCACAGTGGGATATGACACAGAAAGGTGTTATAACTCTGCAAGTTGAACCAATACATGAGTTTTGGAGCCCGGGTACAAAGCCAGGTAGCTTGACTCCAAACATCATCTTTAAATAAGAGGAAGAAATATTAATATGTAATCCTTATATGTTTAAAATATCTGTGTGTAAACACACACATGTTTACCAGGCTGTTTGGGTACATACTGGTTAAGGATTCATGTGTGTTAGTTGCTCAGTCGTCTCCGATTCTTCACGACCCCATGGGCAGTAGCCCACCAGGCTCCTCTGTCCATGGGATTTTCTAGGCAAGAATACTGGAGTGAGTAGCTGTTCCCTTCTGCAGGAGATCTTCCTGACCCAGGGATCAAACCCAGATTTCTCACATTGCAGGCAGATTCTTTACCATCTGAGCCACCAAGGAAGCCCAAGCATTCATCATCTTGTTTTAGAACTGATGGTATCGGAGACACAATGTTTCCATTTCTGCAGGATTAGACTGTATATCCAGATCTATAGAATGTGTATTGGTCACTTATTGACTATCATCTCTAAGAATAATGACCAGGGAACCTTCAATGTCAATAGATAAGAATATCATTAAAGGGAATCCATCCCTGATTTTCTGTCATTCTCTATCTTGTTTACTTGCTGATTCTTTGTTCTGCACCTGCATCAAAACAAAAGCTGTACCTATTTTTACATTTGCATACATTAATGTTTGGATTTCTGCCTAAACAGGTTCTGCAACATATCAGCTCTATGATATATCACCCACCTTTACGTACTTGCTATATGATGTGGAATGAGACATTTCCCATTGTCCTAGAATTGGTGGCTAGAGTCCTTGCTGGAAAGAAGTGGCACTAGTCACTCCACATTCTAAAGAGAGCTGCTAATAATTACGGTTGCATACACTGCTCAGGTTGGAGAGCTGGACCTGCTCCTCTCTGCAGTCCTTTTGAAGACTATATGAAGAGATGAACTGGAGGAGAGAGGAAGAAAAGAATGTCCTCCCTAGAGTGTAGCAAGGGAGGAGACAGAGGTAGTTCTCTCAACCCCATCCTTCACCAAGCAATGTGTGTTAGGACTGTTCCAAGAGAATCAGACTTAGGGATTCTGGTTGGCATCTCAGTCCCTAGTTGGTGTATACTGATCTGTCTGCTTACACTGAGGAAGCTGACGCCTGCAAGATAAACTTCTACTTGGAGTCTCTGTTATGGACTTCATGTTAAGGTGTTCCCAAATCACATGCTGGAAGACTAACCCTTAAAGGGATGGTATTAGGAGGTGGGGCCTTCAGCAGGTAATTAAGTTATGAAGGTGGAGTCCTCATGATGGAATTAGTGTCCTTATAAGAAGAGACACAAGAGAGTCTGCTTTTTCTCTCTCTGCTCTCTCTTGCGGAGAAGGCAATGGCAACCCACTCCAGTACTCTTGCCTGGAAAATCCCATGGACAGAGGAGCCTGGTAGGCTGCAGTCCATGGGGTCATGACGAGTTGGACACGACTGAGCGATTTCACTTTCACTTTTCACTTTCATGCATTGGAGAAGGAAATGGCAACCCACTCCAGTGTTCTTGCCTGGAGAATCCCAGGGACGGCAGATCCTGGTGGGCTGCCGTCTATGGGGTCGCACAGAGTCGGACACGACTGAAGCGACTTAGCAGCAGCAGCAGCAGCAGCAGCTCTCTCTTGGGGCTTCCCAGGTGGTGCTAGTGATAAAACACCTGCCTGCCAATGCTGGAGATGTAGAAGTTGCAGGTTCGATCCCTGGGTCAGGAAGGTCCCCTGGAGGAGGGCATGGCAATCCAGGTCAGTATTCTTGCCTGGAGAATCCATGGACAGAGAAGCCTTCCAGGCTCCAGATCATAGGGTTGCAAAGAGTTGGACACAACTGAAGCAACTTAGCATGCATGCACTCTCTTGCCTCCATGTGAGGATGCAATGCAAAGATGACCATCCTACAAATGTGGAAGCAGGCCTTCACTAGATACTGAATCTGCTGGTGCCTTGATCTTAGACTTTCTAGCTTTCACAACTGTGAGAAGAAAATGTTTGCTGTTTCAGTCCCCTACTCTATGGTATTTTATCATAGTAGCCCAAGTTGACTAGGATGGTCCCACATCAGCAGACACCACAAGCAGCCACCAAACTGAGTGGAAGTAGGACCTGAGGTGTTTGCTATTGATGGACAGTTCGTTAGTTCCGCAGGAACAGCTCTGCACACCTCCACCCTCATCATTACCCCTCATTCCTCCAATCATATTCTTGGGATTAATGGCAATCCATGAATAAGTTTAATAGACTTATTAATCAAAGTTTAATAAACACTTCCAAGTACTTTCTATGTACCAGGTACTGTTCTATATGATTTACAAGTACTAACTCATTTAACCTGCATAATGATGCTAATGATATATATATATATATATTACCAATGAGGAAGCCAAGCCACAGACAGGTTAAGGTTAAGGAATTTGTTCAAAGTCACACAGCTAGGAAGTGGCAGAATCAGATTGAAACAGGCAGTCTGGCTGCAGAGTTGCTATTGTTAACTTCTAAGCTCCACCACCACTCACATCCTTACCCCCAGACCCACACACCCTTCAAGGCTGGGATGAGAAGGGGCCAAGACCCTGCCCCACTCAAAGCCCCTCAAGACACAAGCATGGCTGGCACTGGAGGAAAAGAAAGCAATGAGCTTTAAATCAGGTACAAGAGGGGCAGGAATTTTAGATCGGCCCACCTGGATTTGTCATAAGCAAAGACAAGCATAAAACTATAAGAGTTTCTCAAATGGAGTTAAGGCACAGGAATTTGGCAAAGTCCAACCAAAAGTAGAAGAAAAAAACAGAGAAGATATAGGCTACCCACTCCAGTATTCTTGGGTTTCTCTTGTGGCTCAGCTGGTAAAGAATCTTCATTGCGGGTTTGATCTCTGGGTTGGGAAGATCTCCTGGAGAAGAGAAAAGCCACCCACTCCAGTATTCTGGCCTGGAGAATTCCATGGACTGTATAGTCCATGGGGTTGCAAAGAGTCGGACATGACTGAGCAACCTTCGATTTAAATCAAAAGCAGACAAGGTGGGAAAAAATAAAACTGCATCACATTTGTACCTTCTGAGTTCAGACTGCTCCATAACATCAGTCACATATTGAAATAGCCACTGCCCTGATCACTTACTCCTGGCTCTCACTCATACCTTACTGAAATACAGAGATGATCCGGAAGAGATGACCCCACATCCTTCTTCGGGTTTTACAATTTGTCCCCCAATAACTTCTTGCCAGTCAGACTCCCAAGCACTCGGGTTCTCAAAGTCCGACATGATCGTAGAAGGAAGAGCAGCTTCTGGGTAGCACTCAGTGCCCTGGTATCCTTGGTCACACCTATGAGAGAGGAGGGCTGAGTGAACAAGTGATAGACTCGTATGTGACTGCCACAGCCATCTGACCTGCAACATTCCCTATGTCTCAGTTTTGCTCAGGTATTAGCATCTGCACTAGACTTTTGGCCACACTGTTTGTCTTTGTACATGGTGGTAACAACCTTCAGTTTTTCACATGGGGAAAAAGGGACAGAATCCGTTTTTAAAAGAAAGTGCTATAATGGTAGAAATGAGGATAATGAAGAAAGATATGGACGAATACGCACATGTGTGGCTGGGTAGAGGGGAAGGATTGTGAAATTTTCCTGTAGGCTTAAAAGGTCACATGTAAATGTTTGTCTGCTCACCCAACACTTAACTGTGGCCATGTTTTGTAGTTCCTCCTTCTGATTAAATTATGTCTTTTTTAGAGTCTTTAAGTATTCAAGTGTGTTCCTATCTCATCCTCATTACCGATAATCACCATCTCCCTCTGTACACAACCTTGACCTTCTGGTGAAGTGGTGTAGGAAGCAGCTGTTTGACTTGTGCTTTAAGACTACCAGGGGAAGGAAGGAGAACCAATAGCCAAGCTCTACTAACTAACAAAGAAGACTTTAGGGCTAACTGATAAACTCTGAAATGTAAATCCAGGAGGTTGCATTTTGAAGTTTAGAATATATGGCTTTATACTTGTTGAAATGCAACAATATCTTTTACATCTAAGGATGGAAAGGAGGATCGTTTTCCTTTGGCTATTTCATTATTTATCAGGCTATCCCTGGAAGTCTGATGGCAGCTGCTGTGGTATCGTTGTAAACAAACACTCAGAGAAGCAGAGTCAATCGCCTCTTCTGACACATATACCTGCACATGCCGCGGTCGCAGGAGCCATGCCCACTGCACATGTTGGGGCACTGCTGCCCAATGTAAATGCTGTCTAGAGCCCACTCGTCTTGAGCTGTGTAATAACTCTGACTCCAACGGAAGCGGGTGGCACTGGACCTAGAAACAAGCCAAGGTACAGTAATAAAAACATGACATGGGGTCATGCAGACAAAGAACGTCAGAGTTCAAAATTCTTCAGAGAACTAACTCTTTGGAACTTGAATTTAGCTGCCAATCATTTTTCTTTAGTGGTTTAATTTCCACTCAGTTACTGTCTGATTCAACAATTCCATCATGAAGAAAAGTCTACTTATCTGTTTACATCAGTCTTAATTTGAGACATTTTAAAGAAAAACACAGTATCAGATTTTTGTTGCTGTTGTTGCTTAGGGATTTGATGCTATGAAAAGAAAGGAAGATAGATTAATTTTAAAAAATAAATATTTATACAAAACTGTCTTTCACAGATGAAAACGCACAGTGTTTACCTTAGAGTAATGCAGTTTCTTACAATAAATGTATCAGTAGTTATTCGAAGACTTCCAGTTGGCTCTCAATATAAAACAAAAGTTTTGTTTGCAGGTATTGTTTTGGGATTGAGAGGATGGGTGACATTGTACTATTTTCCAAGTAAGAATATCTGGGTGCTAAATCCTGCTTATTATTTCTGAAACATTAACTTGCTTGGTTGTTATGGACAAGTTGATGTTAAGTGGAGATAAAAACTTAAAACAGTCCATTACACATAGAGAAACACTTGGGACCCTGATTCAAATGAGATATAAAGCCTAAATAAGAAGACATTCTGAGAGAAATGCCAAGATGGTTTCCATTCATTGACTACCACAGCATGTGCTTTTAAAATCACATAATACTTTTTACCTCTAGGAAGTTTCAGGTATCCATGACCAGTTTTATCTGGTCAAAGTGTAAAACAAGAGAGAACAAACAAACAAAATGTGCAGAATAGGCGTGCATGCTTAGTTAATTGATTAAACCCTCCCCAAGTACACTCAGAGAGGGCAATGGCAGCCCACTCCAGTACTCTTGCCTGGAAAAATCCCATGGACAGAGGAGCCTGGTAGGCTGCAGTCCATGGCTAGGAGTAGGACACGACTGAGCGATTTCACTTTCACTTTTCACTTTAATGCATTGGAGAAGGAAATGGCAACCCACTCCAGTATTCTTGCCTGGAGAATCCCAGGGATGGCGGAGCCTGGTGGGCTGCCGTCTAAGAGGTCCCATAGAGTCGGACACGACTGAAGCGACTTAGCAGCAGCAGCAGCAGCAAGTACACTAGCTACAGACACACTTGATCTTAATGGCTCTGAATGATCCATTAAAGTCTACTGAATCAATTATCCACATATTAAATACTCCCTAAGTACAAAACAGACTGTTAAAATCCACACTAAGCCTTTACTGTTTATTTTACTAATGATCTGTGGCTGATACGTTGCATTTTTATTCATAGTAGGATAATTTCAGGATTCACCGAGATGCATCCAGTAGACACAGTTTTGCAGCATATCAGTGCTCTTCCTGGTACATACAATGAGACAGAGGCTCCCTTCCATGGTAATAGTTTATATTTGCAATCTAATAGCCATCACAATTTTCATAGTCCAATTAAGAAATGTGTTTTAGAAAGGCTTACTATAAAAGTAGGGACATTATCTTGGAGCCCAACAGAAGACAAGTAAATTAAGACCCATGCACCACTGTCATTTAGAGAGATGACTACATTCTTTTAAGATTGATACAATCTGAGTCAAGCTGAGGGTCACATGTGTCTAGACTGTGAGTTCTCTTGGAGACAGAAATATCTTTTTATCTCAGTAGTTTGCACAGGAACAGAATAAAGTAAGCATACAAAAAAAGTCTGCTAAAAAACGAACCGATGAGTGGGCGGACAAGGCCAGGAAAGGGCACCCTGTTTCTGACTTCTGTAGGTAATGGAGTGAAGAATGTGTTAGGAGTCAGGGGACTTGACCCCAAGGACCCTGACTCTGCAATTTATCAGCTGTGTGACCTTTAGTGGGAAATTTAAGCCTTCAGGAGCTTCTAGTTCCTCACCGCTCAAATTAGGAGATTGGGCAAACTGATTTCTAGGATCCCTTCCAGCTCAAAAATTTAATGACTGCTCTGGCGATTTGTTGACAGAGGTGATAGTTTATTTTCTTTATAATCGCATGCTTACATGAAATCCATGGTATATATTATTTTGAAGTTTTGATGTTTCAAATATTAAAATGGGGTTGGAGGGTTTCAGAAATCTGACCTAATTTATGCTTCTAAACAATCACATGTAAACACATTTCAAATCCTTTTTATAAATAACTTATCCTTACATGTATCTCTGAACTCTTGAAAAGATATTTCATTAAGATAAAATGCTTAAAGTGAATTATTCTATTTAAAATGACAATCCACAGTTTCATGTGCTGATGTTAATTAACAGAAAAGAAAGTGAAAGAGGTTGAATATTGGCTTCATTTTTAGTGAGAAAAAAAAATTAGTCATGTGAGCAATCTCCAGCTGATCACATGTGAGAACACAAGGTGTGATCTCACTGATTTGCAGCTGCGTCACTGCTGAATATCACCCCCAATACAAATACTTAATTTGCCAATTTTTCTCTCTCCCTTCTTCCTCCTCTCTGCCTCTGTCTGTCTCTCAAAATTAAGTATTCTTAACAAGAAAATCCTGTGCACTTTGGATTGAGTCTGGATGTGCCACTACTGCCTAGTGGATCATGAAATGAAGCTGACCTGCATTTAAAATTCAAACTATAGATTTTCAAATGCAACAAAACTTGACAGTCTTTTCTTTATTTGATTTCCCCCTTCTTATAAACTTCTAGAGTGAAATAAAATACCACTGAGTCATCTCTTGATAGTTAGCTAACTTGAGGAATCAAATTAAATGAAAGCTGACTAAACTGTATTTTCTACCTTCAGTGACTGTAATTACATTTACTCAATTATTCTGAAACTCATTCAGTCATTAGGTGTTGATTTGTTTATGAAGTCAGCAACTGACAGCTGTTTGGGTCTCATTAGGCTCTGTTCTTATGTAAATGTCTCTCATAAAAATGAAATTAATTTTCATTGGGTAACAAATGTTCAGTTCATATACAATATAATTTCTTTGAGCAGGTTTATACATATTCAATATTTCACTCTAAGTTGTCCTATCTAGAATATCTTCTAAAGTTAACAGATCTTTGACAATGCAGACCACATTTGTTTGTCTGTGTTCAATTTATAGCTGCATATGCTTGAATCAAAACAGCAGAAGAAAGATTTGCCGGAAAGAATACTGCTTCTAACTAAACTTTAATTTCTTCTCCCAATGCTTGGGAAAAACCTGCCATCTGCAAAAGTCTGAAATGCACATAAGAAAGTTAACAAGAATGTCAAAGAGAATAAATATACTTTATCTTTACAGCAGAGCTTTAGAGCATTATAGATATAAAAACAATGATAATAACTAGTTGAACATTATTTTTTAAACTATTACTGCAATAATGTTTAAGTATTAGTCAGTAGAAATATTAAAATAAATATCCTATTGGATTGTTTGTTTTTCAGAAATAGTTTTACTTTCCTCACCCAGGGCTTTGAAGGAAATTTGGAAAAGCAGAATTCAATAGTTTACCTACATGTACATAAAGGCAAGGTGTCAAGAGTGAATAATCTGGTAGATTTTTTTTTGTTTGCAAAAAGATATGGCTTGTAATAAAACATCTCTGGTTCATCAAGGCATACTGAATTGAAATTCTATTTAATTTCCCAACATTTAATGAATATCCCAACAATGTGTCAGGTGTTGTATAAAAACTAAAGACTTTAAGAATCAATATATTTCCTCTCAAGTGCCTAATAAATGAAGGAAGGCATGGCAACCCACTCCAGTATTCTTGCCTGGAGAATGCCCATGGACAGAGGATCCTGGCAGGCTACAGTCCATAGAGTCACAAAGAGTTGGACACAACTGAAGCAACTTAGCACGCACACACTCATGCCTAATAAACATTGATGAGAATTTTATTTTTTTAACTATATTAAAGCTCAACCCAGTAGTACTATCTTTTAAGCTAAGAGATAATAATACAACATACAATTTTAGTGTTAAGTAACCTGCAAAGTCCTTTTTGATAAAGGACAGTACTTTTTGGGATACTGTCTAAACTATGGTAATTAAGGATAATAATTTAAAATGTTTCTGGGAACATTCCCAGAATAACACATTTACTCTGGGAATAAAAATCTCTTAAACATATTGTCAGGATTATCTTACCATCATAATTTTGAAATGGTAACCCACATGTCAATGAATAAAAATCAGTGGTTTTTAAATAATGAGGTAATATACATAATGGTGAAATAATGGGGGGAAATTAGAAAAAAAAAAAAACCTCAGTAGCTTTACACAAACTATGACCAGTATTTCAATTGTTTGATATAATGTTTTTTTATAATCTTGATAGACATGCTTGGAATATCATTGAAATTAAATATAAATCTTGATTATATTCCCAGCAGTAGATATAAAAGAGTAGGATGTTAGAGAAAGCAACAACTTGTTATACAAAGCATAATTGAGTATCCAGGAAATAGTTCACAGTTGGATATAAAAAAATATGTGGAAATTAAAGTTCAAGCATTTTGTTCAAACTGACATAATGATGAATCTTTAAAAATAATCAAGGAGGCATTCTTCTATAATGCAGTAATTCAATGTTCAACTAAAGGAGGTATAATAATAATTTTAGGTGGTTATCTAGCCAATTGTTTTTGTGTAGAGCCTAACTCTCCTATAAAATAGTTCAAGAAGGGTTGATTTAGTAATTTTCTTTAAAAAATGGGTCTAGGAAAGCAGATACCATAGAAAAACATAATTTTTTGTCTCTCTTATGCCTTTTCTGCTACACAAATCACAGAACTCCAGAAGTGCTAGGGATCTTTAAGATTATCTAATTCAACCTCTTCATCATACACATAAGGAATTATGTTTGAAGAGGTTGTGAATGGCTAAAGCATGAAGTCAGTCATTAACAGCGATATACTGAGAACTCAGGTGTTCTAATTTCTGGTCAAAGGTTCTTTCTCAGGTGAGCTTATCTTGTTCCAGGGTTTAATGGCACCCCACTCCAGTACTCTTGTTTGGACGGAGGAGCCTGGTAGGCTACAGTCCATGAGGTCATTAAGAGTCGGACACAACTGAGCAACTTCACTTTCACTTTTCCCTTTCATGCACTGGAGAAGGAAATGGCAATCCACTCCAGTATTCTTGCCTGGAGAATCCCAGGGACGGTGGAGCCTGGTGGGCTGCCGTCTATGGGGTCGCATAGAGTCGGACACGACTGAAGCGACTTAGCAGCAGCAGCACCATAGTTTTTAACTTTTAAGCCCAACCCCCCTTTTGAGCTCCAGATTCCTAAGTCCAATTGGCTTTTTTACTTGAATAGATAAGTATCTCAAAATTCACAGCACAAAACATAAGAAGCATATGACTTTTAATCCACTGTCCTAAATCCACTCCTCCATTTCCCAGGCCCAGAATTTAGAAACTGTTTTTGATTCTTCCCATTCTACCCCAGCTCCCATCTGGTCCATCAACAAGTCTGATTTCATTAAAATAAATTTCACAAATGATGGCTCTTGCCATGTCTGTTACAATCATACTCCAAGCAACCTAAACATTTAATGCCTGGACCACCCCGCACCCACTGAACTGGTCTTCCAGTCTTCACTCTTTATTCTACAGTCTATTCCTCAAACAGGCCTTGGAGAGATCAGTCTAACATGAAACAATGCAATATTTGGGGAAAATGTGCTTTTCTCTTTCATATTATCAAATATTAAATTTTCTCCCTAGTTACTGAGGCTTCTGCCTGGGGTGATCTTCATTCTTACTGAAAGAGAATAGAGAAAAAAGGATATGTTAAGCTTTTAAAATAAAAAGTAGGCCTTTATAGGAAGAAAACAGATTTGCAATCCAAACTTTTGACATAGGACTTTTTAGATTCCTGTATCATTCTCCTTTATATGTCAAACCCAAAGAAACTGGCTCAATGAGTTTTCCCATAAAATGAAAAGTTGAGGCAAAAAGAGAGCTGAGGAATAGCTAGGACACTCTGGAAACCAAATTTTCATTAACTCTATTTTTCAAATATCCTCAGTACAAAAAGAAAGATCTTTTGATTCTAAAATAAAAAAAGAGGAATGCAGACTGCTATCTGATAGTGCTTAACTCTTCTTCATATTCATCATGCTAGAAGAGACGTAAAAGTTAAAGGGACAGTCATATCTGAAGATGTCATCTCTCACCAAGTTTTCTGGGGAAGAAGCACTATGACTCTTCTCCACTGTGTGAACTCACTGGCATGGTAAATACTTGCTGATGTAAATTCCTGACAACTTGGCATACTTGGAAGGCATTCCTAAAAGAGAAGCAAGCAAAAATTTAACTCAACTTCTATTTCCTCAGAGCAATATGTTTACTCACTCAAAACAAGTGAAAAAGACCTTAGAGAAATCTAATGTTACAATCTTAACCATTTGCAATATAGATACAATCCATAAATTTTCCTTCTGTGAAGCTAAAATATTTGGGAAATAAATGAGATGCCACAAGGCAATGAAATGTCTTCTAATAGTCACATGGAAAAACAGAATGTGGATCAGGGTTCCTTTTTTGACCTGTTAGTGTCACACTGTTATTTGGTGCATACTGTTGCTTCAGTCATGTCCGACTCTTTGAGACCCTATGGACTGTAGACCTTCAGGTTCCTCTGTTCAAGGGATTTACTGGGGAAGAATACTGGAGTGGGTTGTCATGCCCTTCTCCAGGGGATCTTCCTGACTCAGGTATTGAACCCATATCTCTTATGTCTCCTGCATTGGCAGGTGGGCTCTTTACCACTAGTACCACGTAGTAACATTATCCTACGCAGTATGATATTTATGCATATATTGTATCAGTAGTATACGCATAAATATCATACCGTATGTATGAATCATCAGTATATATGTAGAAAGAAGTACATTTTATTTCAAGAACCTGGAATTATGTATTTCTTTTTTGTTTTTTAAAGCAGGAGATATCATGTTCTTAGTATGGTCTACTTGCAGGTGAAGAGACAGAAAAGAACAGATGAAGGCATGCTACAGGGAAAGAAGAAAGACGCTTTAATAGAGAAAGAAAGCTAGAGAAAATAATGTTGAAAACACCATCCTAGTATGTCTATTACCATTTAAGATTTTCAATTGTCCTTTAGCATCTGATAGTGCAAAATCTGGCATCCTTATAATCCGTTGCTGAGTTTATGTCAATTCTGTTACAAATAACATTGTTCCTTTTCAACCAAACCTAAACTTTTAGAATTTTAATTCTCTGCTCCCTATGTAAAAAGGTGAAGTCTACCTATCACAAGTTTTAGGAAAAATAGACTTACCTCTTGGACCAGGTGCCAGGTGAGGCCATGGTTGGTTGAATACTCTAGTTTCACCTGATTGTCCATGTGTGGGGTATATTTCTGGCCACAGCCCATCACCAAACTGAACTGAATCATGTAAGATGCTCCTATTTGCATTGATTGTGTTTCCACATAGCGCATACTTGAGGCAAGTTTAGAATCTCCTGTAAAACTGAAAGACAGAGGTGGAAACCAGAAAACTAAAAACAGCAATATATTAGGGAAAAATTAAGCTCTTCATTTCATACCATATGCCAAAATAATTTTATTTTACTTATTTAAACCTTGCCAAGTTCTAGAATGGATTTCAATTAATTAAAAAAAGGCAATTTGAAATAATCTGCCTATCAAAGAAGCAATATTTTTTTTAAGTTGATACCTAGAGTGGTCAAATAAATTTGAAAATGGGCATGCACTCACGTACTGCTCAAATGTATAAAACCTTTGACTCGTTTCATGGACTCTAACCCAAGGAAATTATTGGGAAACATTTTAACATCAAACTATAGGGAAACTGGAATGCTTAAGTAAACTGGTATAGTCACTTGACAGACTGTCCATATTTCAAATATTTATGAAGGCAATATAATCAAATTATTGTACATGTGACAAAAATAAGTTTTAAAAAAAATGTGCAAAATGATGCACAATGGAAATTTACCAGAATGTTTGCAGTGGCTGTGTTTGGTGGTAAGAAATGGGACAATTTGAAAATTTTCAGTTCTAAAATTCTCCAGTCTTCAGTACTCAGCTATTAAATACTGAAAATGAGATAATGTGGTTTTAATGGTTGTAAAATTCCCATGATTTATTGGGTCCCAGGTGGCACAGTGGTAAGGAATCCATCTGCCAGTGCAGGAGATGCAGGTTTAATTCCTGGGTCGGAAAATTGCCTGGAGGAGGAAATGGTAACCTACTCCAGTAATCTTGCTTGGAAAATCCTGTGGACAGGGGAGACTGGTGGGCTGCAATCCATAGGGTTGCAGAGTCAGGCACAATTTAGCCACTGAGCACACATGAGCATGCAATTGAGTTTATCATAGTTTATCACTATGTGATAATAAACTTGAAGATACGCAAAATTGCTTTTTCAGAGAAAAGTTCTCAAGGAATTTATAACCTACCAGAGGAAATTAAAACAAGGACCTGCTTCACTGTAGTTAATATGGTTCAATGTAAATATTCCCAGGGCAAACCACACTGGGATTTATCTGCCAGGGTACTTGGTACTGTGATTCTGAAGCAGGTTATACCATCTTCAATGGTAAGAGGACTGAGCTGGAGTAGAAAAAGGTGATAATGCAATATTTCTGGAAATCTTTGAGGCATTTAGTATTTTTTTTCTTAAGTCTGTTGGCCAAATCAGCAAAATAAGAAGTCACTACTCTGACTTGCTTCTTGAAGAGTTTATGATGTTACTTAAAGATGGAATTCTGTCCATATGGAAGATGATCATGGTTTGGGGCTCAAGGTTATGAAATGTAGGTAGCTTTTTCCAGACAATGACTAATTATTGTTTAAGTTTTACATTAAAGTTTTGCACTAGGACAACAAATAGATGAATAAAATGTAAGAGACTGAATCTCTGCTTTAGTGTACTATTCATAAATGAGGGGGAAAGTCATATTCAGTACTGCTAGGCTTACAAATCCAGTGCTTCAGCTTGTTTGTTGTATTAATATAGATGCCCACCAGTTACTGAGTTAGGTTATACTCTCAGACTGTGCTTAGCACAATATCCACATTATATTCCTTAATTCCATCCTTACAAATAACTGTGAAGTAGGAACAACTGCCTCTGGTTAACAAATGAGGAGAAATGTCAACAACCTCAGATATGCAGATGATACCACTCTTAATGGCAGAAAGTGAAGAGGAAGTCAAGAGCCTCTTGATGAGAGTCAAAGAGGAGAATGAAAAAGCTGGTTTGAAACTCAACATTAAAAAAAATTAAGATCAATGGTATCTGGTCCTATCACTTCATGGCAAATAGAAGGGGAAAAAGTGGAAGCTGTGACAGAATTTATTTTCTTGGGCTCCAAAATCACTGTGCACTGTGACTGCAGCCATGAAATCAAAAGATGCTTGCTTCTTGGAAGGAAAGCTATGACAAACCAGATAGCATATTAAGAAAACAGAGATATCAATTTGCTGACAAAGGTCCATGTAGTCAAAGGTATGGTTTTTCCAGGAGTCATGTGAGATATCCATAAAGAAGGCTGAGTGTCAAACTGTAGTGCTGGAGAACTCTCAAGAGTCCCTTGACTGGCAAGGAGATCCAAACAGTCAATCCTAAAAGAAATCAACCCTGAATATTCACTGGAAGGACTCATGCTGAAGCTGAAGCTCCAATACTTTGGCCACCTGATGCGATGAGCAGACTCATTGGAAAAGACCCTGATGCTGGGAAAGATTGAAGGCAGGAGGAGAAGGGGGAGACAAAGGATAAGATGGTTAGGTAGCATCACTGACTCAATAGACATGAATCTGAGCACACTTAAAGAGACAGTTGGGCTTCCCAAGTGGCACTAGTGGTAAAGAATCCGCCTGCTAATGCAGGAGACATAAAGAGATGGAGATTCAATCCTTGCAGGTTTGATCCCTGAGTTGGGAAGATCCCCTGGAGGAGGGCATGGCAACCCACTTCAGTATTCTTGCCTGGAGAATTCCATGGACTGAGGTGCCTGGCAGGCTATAGTCCATAGAGTCACAAAGAGTTGGACATGACTGAAGTGACTTAGCATTCATGCACGCAGGAGACAGTGGAGGTCCATGGGGTCACAAAGAGTCAGACACGACTTACTGACTGAACAACAACAACAAATGAGGAAATGGAGACAGTAAATGGCAGACACTTGACAAGGAATCAGCTTTCCTGATTCAAAAACTTCTCAACCAATACACTATCTCTTTGTCCTTCTATTACTCTAAGACAGAGAAGAAAACTGTAATTTTGAATAATCTTCATTTATAGTTAATTTAAAAATCATTAACTTTCAGTTACTATGCAGTGATGCTCCTAAGAGATACAAAACCATGACTGCTGCTATGTGTCAGGGTATGCAAAATGCAATCTAGAAAATATGAAGCTGTGGGATGCAATTTTTAGTAAAATAACAAAATAAAAGAAATCAGCATTGAACAAAAATACTAGTACGCTATATGGGCACAAACTCATCTATATAAATTCCATAGTCTTTAAAACAGGCAAAAAACAAAACAAAACAAAACCCCAAACACTTTTCCCTGAGAGAAATGAATGCTGCTTTTAGCTTCAAGGGTTATATGCTCTTTCTACTACCCTTTATGAGAAAGGTTATCAGAGGCAAAAACTAGCCTTCATTTAGCTGTTTGAAGGTGCAGTATATACCCTAGGCATCTGGTTAAAAACCACAGAGGGCATGGTAGCACATGTGCTTAACGGTCCACAGGCCACACGGAGGCACTAAAACTTTCTTACTCAAATCATACAGAGTATTTCTCCACTCCAGCATTCCTGAAAGAATTTAAGATTATTTTCACAATCAGCACTCCTTTTAAATTCCTTCTTTCTGAGAAGGTTTAGTGTCCTGGCAATTCTATAGAGATTCAGAAAGAAGTGCTGGGTTTTGCAAATACTGCCTGACCCTAATTTTGGCATGGTTACAAACTAACCATGAACTTGGTTGGAGAGAGGAAGCATTCAAACCTGAGAAATGTATGCTCTGTGAGCTTCCCTGATGATAACAGCTTTTAAAGGTGCCAAGACACCGAGAGAAAACAAAACATATAGAAAAGGACAATTTAAGAGGCTAAATGAGGATGGTTAAACAGTGATAATAAAATTCTTATTTGGCATGAACATCTGTACTACCAGCAACTGTGGGCAGATGTTGTTGGGTAGGTAGGCTGATCCAGTTGCTGTCTAGAGTGCCCCTCTCCCCAGTCACTTTCTAGTTATTGGTCTAGGGGTGCCCATGTCCACCAATGAGTTTTTACCAATGAGACGTAAGTGAAAGATGCTAGGTGGGTATACTCACTCAGCTTTTTTCTCTTTTATTTATTGTTATTTTTTGGCTGCACTGCATGACATCAGTTCAGTCCAGTTCAGTTCAGTCCCTCAGTCATGTCCGACTCTTTGCAATCCCATCAACTGCAGCATGCCAGGCCTCCCTGTCCATCACCAACTCCCGGAGTTTACTTAAACTCATGTCCGTTGAGTCGGTGATGCCATCCAACCAGCTCATCCTTTGTTGTCCCCTTCTCCTCCTGCCCCCAATCCTTCCCAGTATTAGGGTCTTTTCCAACGAATCAACTCTTCGCATGAGGTGGCCAAAGTACTGGAGTTTCAGCTTCAACATCAGTCCTTCCAATGAACACTCAGGACTGATCTCCCTTAGGATGGACTGGTTGGATCTTCTTGCAGTCCAAGGGACTCTCAAGAGTCTTCTCCAACACCACAGTTCAAAAGCATCAATTCTGTGGTGCCCAGTCTTCTTCACTGTCCAACTCTCACATCCATACATGACCACTGGAAAAACCATAGCCTTGACTAGACGGACCTTTGTGGACAAAGTAATGTCTCTGCTTTTTAATATGCTGTCTAGGTTGGCCATAACTTTTCTTCCAAGGAGTAAGCATCTTTTAATTTCATGGTTGCAGTCACCATCTGCAGCAATTTTGGAGCCCGAAAAAATAAAGTCTGACACTGTTTCCACTGTTTCTCCATCTATTTGCCATGAAGTGATGGGACCAGATGCCATGATCTTAGTTTTCTGAATGTTGAGCTTTAAGCCAAATTTTTCACTCTCCTCTTTCACCTTCATCAAGAGGCTCTTTAGTTCTTCTTCACTTTCTGCCATAAGGGTGGGGTCATCTGCATATCTGAGGTTATTGATATTTCTCCTTGTAATCTTGAGTCCAGGTTGTGCTTCATCTAGCCCAGTGTTTCTCATGATGTACTCTGCATATAAGTTAAATAAGCAGGGTGACAATATACAGCCTTGACGTACTCCTTTTCCTATTTGGAACCAATCTGTTGTTCCATGTCCAGTTCTAACTGTTGCTTCCTGACCTGCATACAGATTTCTCAAGAGGCAGGTCAGATGGTCTGGTATTCCCATATCTTTCAGAATTTTTCACAGTTTATTGTGATCCCCACAGTCAAAGGCTTTGGCATAGTCAATAAAACACAAATAGATATTTTCTGGGACTCTCTTGCTTTTTCAATGATCCAGAAAGTGTTGGCAATTTGATCTCTGGGTCCTCTGCCTTTTCTAAGTCCAGCTTGAGCATCTGGAAGTTCACAGTTCACATATTGTTGAAGCCTGGCTTGGAGAATTTTGAGCATTAATTTGCTAGCGTGTGAGATAAGTGCAATTATACGGTAGTTTGAGCATTCTTTGGCATTGCCTTTCTTAGGGATTGGAATGAAAACTGACCTTTTCCAGTCCTGTGACCACTGCTGAGCTTTCCAAATTTGCTGGCATATTGAGTGCAGCACTTTCACAGCATCATCTTTTAGGATTTGAAATAGCTCGACTAGAATTCCATCACCTCCACTAGCTTTGTTCGTAGTGATGCTTCCTAAGGCCCACTTGACTTCATGTCTGGCTCTAGGTGAGTGATCACACTGGGTTGTGAAGATCTTTTTTGTACAGTTCTTCTGTGTATTCTTGCCACCTCTTCTTAATATCTTCTGCTTCTGTTAGGTCCATATCATTTCTGTCCTTTATTGTACCCATCTTTGCATGAAATGTTCCCTTGGTATCTCTAATTGTCTTGAAGAGATCTCTAGTCTTTCCCATTCAATTTTTTTCCTCTCCATGACATGCGGGATCTTAATTCCCCAACCAGGGGTCAAAGCTGTGCCCGCTGCATTGGAAGTATGGAGTCCTTAACCAATGAACCTCCAGGGAAGTGTCTACTTGCTCAGATTTAATACAAGCTCTTAAAGAGAGACAGATGGATTTGTCTGCATGTCCTTCTGTCTATGGCTCCTATTGCTTTCTCCCTAATGGGAAGTGGCCATTCTATGACAATAACGGGAACAAATATGCAGTTGGAGGTCTCTCTGCTGAGATGGTGGAGTAGAAAAATGAAGAGAGCATGGGTCCCTGATGGCCCTGTTAAGCTGCTTCCAGCCTTTAATCCTAGGACGGCTTGTTACAAATGACAAAATAAGCCTTTTCACTTTTGTTTATACCATGGTCAGTCCTTTCTGGTTGTTCTTGTTGCAACTGAGAGCTGAATGCATTTCTGATACACTTGCCATACTTCATAGTACTGCATGATACCACTGGTGGTGGTGGTGGTTCAGTCAGTAGGTCGTGTCTGACTCTTTTGACTCTATGGACTATAGTCAGCCAGGCTCCTTTGCCCATAGGATTTCCCAGGCAAGAATACTGGAGTGGGTTGCTACTTCCTTCTTTGGGATCTTCCCTACCCAGGGATCAAACCTGCGTCTCCTGCATTGGTAGACAGACTCTCCACTGCTAAGCTGCCTGGGAAGCCCTGTATGATATCTCTCCTGACATCTTAATCTGAAGCAAAATAACCCAAGAAGATCACAGACGTTTGTGCCTCAGAATCTTGACCACTCATAGAACAAATTCACTCAATTGTTTATAATTCACTCAAGACTGGCTGAGAGTCAGTGATATTAGGTCTGACTTTTTCCTCCTTAGTATTCTGATGTTCATACACTGCTGGAATTTTATGGGAGAGAATTTCACAGGCTGCAATTCTTTAATTTACAAAACTGCTCCTCTTTGCTGTTTGTCTAAGTCAAGATATGTTTATAAAGGCAAAAATGAAGCTGAACTTCTCCGTTGCAATCATAGAAACAGAAAAAAAAAGCCCACATCAGCATTTTGGGGAGAAATTCTGGAGAGAGAATGCACTAGGAATTGGAGGCTTAGTTTTATTCATTTTGATTTGTAAGAGTGCCTCAAAAATAAAGGAACAATAAAACAGTCCTGAATCTTTTAATACTTACACATTTTAATGAGAGAATGGGGATAACTCTTTCCATTAGGGCAAGCTTACCTCCCTGTGCCTTTTCATTCCCACCCCCAAGAAGGCTAGTAGGCTCTTTGTTATGACACTGGTAAGTAGATGATACCATAATGCAACTCAAGTCTCCTTAGTCATATTTAAGTCTCCATAGTCCAGAACATAGGTCCTTTGCCTTCCTCTCATAGCTTAATCTCAGGGGTGCTGAGGACCTATCTTCCTGACCAGCCTGGAAGCCTCTCCACAGGGAGAGGTCACACCTTGCTCATCTCTGCATCCCTGACAGCATTCAGAGCCTTGCACACCTCAAGAAGCACCTGGTGTTGGTATAGGACATCATGGTTTTCCAATAGCTGGATTATTTCATTTGACTTCTGAGTCAATATCATTTGAGATACATCAGGGATCCTGAGCACTGTTATAGAGAAGGAAAACCAAGAGTCTTAGCTGCTGACCGTCATGGTCACACGGTTACTAAAAAGCTAGAAACCAGGCCAACTGATTTCTTCTTTGATGTCCTTTTCACTATGTCATGCCTATCAAAAGCATGCAAAGAATATTAAATAGAATGAGCACATGAGTGAGGGCTCTTGATGGGAGAAAAGGCAAGTTTTCCAAAACCATAGTTACTTAAATGCTGTAATGAAAACAGACAAGGTTTTGAGGTTACCCTCACTTAAAGAAACTGCCCTTTCTGCATTTCCCCAGAGCCTCATTCCCATCTCCAGAAAAAAAAAAGGCTCTCTTATATGAAAGGCAGATACATCTAACTAAAGTAAATAGAGGAATACTCAGGTCACAAAGTTCTTTAAGAGGAAATTCATGTAAAATAGTCAAATCACCTAGGGACTGAGCCATTTTTGACAACTGATTCATCTCTTTCAGAATAGTTTGGTAAGTAAACTATGTGGCAGAAGTGTCACTACCAATGGGCCACAAGAGAAGACAATGCACCAGCATTTAAATTTCTTAGAAATCTAAGCAGTATTCTGTTATTTTCAAGAAACCCATGGTAAAGAACAGCTCTGCAGAACTCATTTTCAGAGAAACAGAAGACCAATACAAAACTTTTTTGGTATGATACTATTCACAAGTTATATTAATCTGAAGAAGGACATGTGAACGAGTTTAAACCTCTCTATCATCCTTTTTTGAGGGTTTTGTTCTTGTAATCATCAAAGAAATGTTTACTAGAACTGACAGAAATACTTGCTGATACTGTGGAATTAAAGGTGACACAAACTAATTTCTACTTTCTATAATCTTATGTCTCAAAATAGAAATAACCACAATATTTTAGTGGATTATATAAATTTTACACTTATTGGGAAAAAACTGACAATATAGAAGCATTTTTTTAAAGCTAAAAATGCACAATTCTACCTAGAGATGACCACTGCAATATTTTAGTGTAAATACTTCCAGATTTCCCTATGTTTACACACAGGAATATACACACATATACATATATACTCACTTCTCTTTCTTTTAAAAAATATAGAATCATAATAGCCCTGTTTTATTTCTTTCTAAAATTATTTCATTGCCACCTTTCCATATTGAAAAAATATAGTGAGACACTGTCATTTTTAATGAATAAAGCAAATCTACAATTATGGGAATCTTTGGAGGTTGTTTCCATTTTTCACTGTTATAAACAATACTTCTACAATATGCATCCTTCTGTATCTTTGTATAGTTGTTTAATTATTTTCTTAGGATAAATTCCTAGAAGCAGAATTGCTTGGTCAAAGCAAAACTAAAGGTTAGTACTTATTCCTAAACTGCCTTTCAAAAATTATGTACCAAGTTATATTTACCAAAAATATTAACAATGATGGCACTGCAAATTCTTAATACATATCAATACTGAACAATGACAATAGCTTTCATTTTAGCTACTCTATGCAAAGTCTCTTAAGCTATATTTCGTTGATTACTAGAAAAGTTAACATGATATTTATGTTAAGTATTCATTACCTATTTGTAGTTTTTTGGGGTGTTAAAGTAGCCTTTCATGTAATTTGCCCATCATTAGAATTGGAATTTATCTTTTCCTTACTTATTTGTACAAATTTTTCACATATTTGGGATATGTAGTCTGGTATAAATGTTGCAAATAATTCCCTCTCCCCAGTTTTTGCCGTGTACTGTTTTCAGGGAAAAAATAGTTAAAATAATTTAAGTGCTGGAATATGTGACCTTAATGGTCCCTGCTTTTGGTGTCATACTTTATTGATATCTAACAAGACTCTCTCAGAGCTTAGTTCATACTTATTTTTGCAAATGTCCAGTGGACATATGAAAGAGACATGTATTTTTTATTAGCAGGGTATAATTTTTTTATTAAATATCCGTGTTAATTTTCTCCCATACATTTGTCTCAGTTTAGTTCTGTTCAGTCGCTCAGTCGTGTCCGACTCTTTGAGACCCCATGAACCGCAGCATGCCAGGCCTCCCTGTCCATCACCAACTCTCGGAGCCCACCCAAACCCATGTCCATTGAGTCAGTGATGCTATCCAGCCATCTCATCCTCTGTCATCCCCTTCTCCTCCTGCCCTCAATCCTTCCAAGCATCAGGGTCTTTTCAAATGAGTCAGCTCTTGGCATCAGGTGGCCAAAGTATTGGAGTTTCGGCTTCAACACAGTCCTTCCAATGAACACCCAGGACTGATTTCCTCTAGGATGGATTGGTTGGATCTCCTTGCAGTCCAAGGGACTCTCAAGAGTCTTCTCCAACACCATAGTTCAAAAGCATCAATTCTTTGGTGCTCAGCTTTCTTTATAGTCCAACTCTCACATCCATACATGACCACTGGAAAAACCATAGCCTTGACTAGATGGACCTTTGTTGGCAAAGTAATGTCTCTGCTTTATAATATGCTGTCTAGGCTGGTCATAACTTTCCTTCCAAGGAGCAAGCATCTTTTAATTTCATGGCTGCAATCACCATAAGCAGTGATTTTGAAGCCCAGAAAAATAAAATCAGCCACTGTTTCCCCATCTATTTCCCATGAAGTGATGGGACCAGATGCCATGATCTTAGTTTTCTGAACGTTGAGCTTTAAGCCAACTTTTTCACTCTCCTCTTTCACTTTCATCAAGAGGCTCTTTAGTTCTTCACTTTCTGCCATAAGGGTGGGGTCATCTGCATATCTGAGGTTATTGATATTTCTCCAAGCAATCTTGATTCCAGCTTGTGCTTCATCCAGCCCAGTGTTTCTCATGATGTACTCTGCATATAAGTTAAATAAGCAGAGTGACAATATACAGCCTTGACGTACTCCTTTTCCTATTTGGAACCAGTCTGTCGTTCCATGTCCAGTTCTAACTGTTGCTTCCTGACCTGAATACAGGTTTCTCAAGAGGCAGGTCAGGTGGTCTGGTATTCCCATCTCTGTCAGAATTTTCCACAGTTTATTGTGATCCCCACAGTCAAAGGCTTTGGCATAGTCAATAAAGCAGAAACATGTTTCTCTGGAATTCTCCTGCTTTTGTCTTGGTCTTCACTTATTTTTTGTTTGCTTCATCCATCAAGGACTCAAACAAAATATTGTAATCACACTCTGAATTATGGTTGTAATTTTCTGTTTGTGATTCTAACAGGTTTTGCATTCTGCATTATTCACTGTGCGAGACACCTGACTTTCCATACTCCTGTTGACAGCCACCCCCTATGGCATCACCCGTGTTTCTGATATTGAGCCCCAGCCTCAGCCTCAGCCTCAGAGAATCGAGGCCAGGAGCAAGGAGTCATCTAACATTCACTCACTCCACTCTCACCACCACATTTTCCTCACACATCCTACTTCTTCAAGAAGCTCATTCAACTTTCAAAGTCCAAAAATAGTATAGCATTTTCTCTGTTATGTTGCCTCAATCACTTCAATGAGGATTTTAG
The DNA here is from genome assembly GCA_024291935.2 of Okapia johnstoni. Classification (NCBI taxonomy): domain Eukaryota; kingdom Metazoa; phylum Chordata; class Mammalia; order Artiodactyla; family Giraffidae; genus Okapia; species Okapia johnstoni. The sequence continues at coordinate 68,677,330 of CM044312.1, read as the reverse complement.
AGAAAGAAGATGTAAAACATGAGGCCTTAACATATTGTATTTATATGATAGGTTGTTTTATTAATTTTCCCTTTGTTTTCCTGACTACATTCTCTTTACTGGTTTCTCAAGTGGAGTAATTCTCTATGTAGGAAAATTTCTAGATACAAATGTATTTTATGACAATTTTTTTTTTACTTACTTCATTCCATCTACAGCTTCAAACAAATTTGAAATTTCTACATATAATGCATTTTTTCATGTTTATTCAATATTTCATTTTAAAAGTCCTTATGGATTTCTAAGTGAAATCCTTAGTTATCTTGTTAATTTGAATTGGCAATAGAAAATATTTTGGAATACGTGTGCTTTACAGCATGTATTTCAGTCTCCTTTTATACCTCTGTTCCTAGCACCTGCTTTATTTTGCTTATCATTACAATTCCTATTTAAAGTACACAGTTTATATTCTTTAGCTTCTTCAGTCTTATTTCTCAGTTTGGAAATTTGCACATGGTTCTTCAAGTCAGGACCAGCATTTTGCTTTAAGCTATATAATACTTAAATCAAGTATTGATTGGCTTGAATTGAACTGCTTGGCTGCTGTTTATTCAGCTTCTAAAGAAAGCAGCCTCTTGGCAAATAAATCTCAACAAAAAATTGGGTGCTTACTAGCAGTTTTCTCTCAAGGATGAGATAGTTTTATGTGTGGGAGACAGAACTGGGGGAGAAATAAGTCACCTAGGTTAGACATTCAGGATGTCTGTACACAGTGGTTGTGACCACAGTGAACACTATATTCTCTTTCTAACCAGGTTGCACACACCTGCACAGGTGCTACTATGAGATGGAAGGTAGACCAGCGACTGTTGGGAGCCACAGAGAGTGACTGCGTGTCTTTCTCAGGGGCACAGAGGTCCATTTGCAGCCCAATCACTCACCTTTATCTCTTGTGTAACTAGCCCAATTCTCCCCAAGTCTATACGCCAGCAGCTAAGTCCATTCACTTAAAAAAATTTAGTTCTAAAGTTTGTAGAAATTTTATGCTGGAGAGGGTGTTGAAAAAAGGGAACTCTCTTGTATTGTTTGTGGAAATATAAATTGATATAACCATTATGGAGAACAATATGGAGGTTTCTTAAAAACTAAAAATAGAACTACCATATGATATAGCAATCCCACTACTGGTCACACACCGTGAGAAAACCATAATTCAGAAAGATACATGCATCCAGTGTTCACTGTCGCATTATTGACAACAGCCAGGACAGGAAAGCAACTAAATGTCCATGGACAGATGAATGGATAAAGAAGATGTGGCACATACATTAATATACAATGGAATATTACACAGCCACACAAAAACCTAAAATTCGGTCATTTGTAGTGATGCGGATGAACTCAGAGTCTGTCAAACAGCGTGAAGTCAGAAAGAGAAAAACAAATATTGTGTATTAACACATATATATGGAATCTTGAAAAATGGCACTGATGAACCTATTTTCAGGGCACGAATAGGGACACAGATGTAGAGAACAAACTTGTGGACACAATGGAGGAAGGAGAGGGTAGGACGAATTGAGAAAGCCACACTGATATACATCTATAAAATAGATAACTAGTGGGAAGCTGCTATATAACATAGGGAGCCAGCTCTGTGATCTGTGATGACCTAGAGGGATGGAATGGGGGTGGTGGAAGGCTCCAGAGAGAGGGGATACATGTATACATAGAGCTGATTCACGTTGTTGTGCAGCAGAAACTAACACAACATTGTAAAGCCATTATACTTCAATTATAAAAAGTTTATACAGAGTGAAGTCAGAAAGAAAAACACCAATACAGTATATTAACGCATATATATGGAATTTAGAAAGATGGTAACGACGATCCTATATGTGAGACAGCAGAAGAGACACAGATGTAAAGAACAGACTTTCGGACTCTGTGGGAGAAGGCAAGGTTGGGATGATTTGAGAGACTAGCATGGAAACATATATATTATCATATGTGAAATAGATCCAAGTTCAATGCATGAAACAGGGCACTCAAAGCCGGTGCACTGGGACAACCCTGAGGGATGGGATGGGGAGGGTGGTGGGAGTGGGGTTCAGGATGGGGGGCACATGTCCACCCATGGCTGATTCACGTCAACGTATGGCAAAACCAACTACAATACTGTAAAGTAATTAGCCTCCAATTAAAATAAATTAATTAATTAAAAAATGTTTATAGACATTTTAAAAGTTTACAAAAATTTTTATGCTTTCAAAGATTCCTGTCATTTCTCAGTTGAATCTTCATTTTGTCCACCTCACTGCAGTTTTAGGAAATGTTCAGCAGCTGGAGTAAACTGTGGCAGGAAAAGGGAAACGTCTGCCAGGTAAAAGACAGAGAGGAAGTCAGCACAAAGCACAGCCTGGGCTTTGGCCCCCCAGAGAGAGGAGGAGAGAGAGAGACTGACGGCCAGAAAAGGGACAGACTATCAGAGAGCTGGGAGACCAAGGACTCAGGGGAAAATAGCTCGTCTCAACTCCCGTAGTGCCTGCAGTGTCCTGCCAGGAACCTGTGGGTATGAGAGTAGTAAAGTTGCCTCGGGGGCTTCCCAGATGGCGCTAGTGGTAAAAAAAAAAAAAAAAAAACCACCCGCCAATGCAGGAGATGTAAGAGTTGTGGGTTTGCTCTCTGGATCAGGAAGACCCCTGGAGAAGGAAATGGCAATCCATTACCATATTCTTGCCTGGAGAATCCCATGGACAGAGCCACCTGGTGGGCAACAGTTCATAGGGCTGCAAAGAGTTAGACACGCTGAAGTGACTTAGCACGAAGTTGTCAGGAGCCCTTTTCACCAATAAGACTTCCCACCTCTTCTGATGGGAGGAGAGGAATCAGAGAAGCTTTTGCTGTTTCCAGACTCTACTAATAACTTTAACTCATCTCAGATCTTTGGCTGTCCTGGACCCTCTTACTCCTGTTATTCTTATATTGCATCCATACTAAACCCAGAACCAATTTTGGTTGAAGTGAACTTGCCCAGTCCATATTTACACTACTTATAATTAGGGCTTGCCTTTTCAACACACTCCTGTTCTCTCTGTCATCTCTTTCCTGTCTCCTCTTGCACCTCACTTCCTTTCAGGAAGGAACACACTGGCCCCATATAGTTAGCCCTGAGAGCCCTGAATGAAAATGTTTAGCTTGGAGGGAAGAGGTGAGGCAAGGAAGAAAGATACATGAGGATTCTCCAAAATTTTCTTTTTATCCTTCCAACCATGTGCAGTCACCTAGTGTGTACTAATTTAGTGAGTATTGAAGCAGGACCATTGTAAGACTTTTATAGGACTTTGGCACTTTTAATTTTGGAAACTCCATCACACATCATGGCAAGCATATTAAAATGTACCCATGTTCCACATTACATATATATATATTTTTGGTGCAGAAACCTTCAAGTAGATTTTATAATTTTGCCTTTGAATTTTATTTGGCTACTTGTAGTGCACAGAATATACATTTGGCTGTGACTTCTCAACATACTCAGGAATCTGACCAAAAGATTATTACCAACAGCATAAAATTTTATGAATATTTAAATTTAGCAGTTAATGGAGTTGGCATGTGTTGTGTTTTACATATACTTAATTTAAATTTATTAATTTTATTTTTACCATTTTTAAAAAATCATATTTTTGAAACAATATTCATTTTTCAAGTACTTGGACTTTTTCCAGTTCCCTGGAAAACTTGGAGGCTTGGCACTGAGACCAATGAAAGAATTTCCTAGGAAGAGGCATAGGCAATACAAAGGTGCTGGGAGAGGAAAGAGCTTGGCTTGGAGTAGAGAAGGAAGTAGAGAAGGAAGGACAATGTGGTTGAGGTGGAATGAATGAAAGGCTGACCAGGTCAGGTCACCCAGGACCTACCTCAGAGCTCTGTGAACCACTGTCTGTAGAAAGTAACAATCTCAGCCTACTGAACTGCTTTTTAAACAAGCCAAAGGTACCTTGAATCCAGATCATGAAATGCAGATTTCTGTTGTTAACTTGTCTAGTGGTAGGTTCTCTTACTTCTGAAATCTCACTTAGCTGCTTAGTTCTTAGGAAGATTTTTAGGAAAATCTAACTTTGGAGAAATAAATGACTCAAAAGTCAAGTGTGTAGACATCAAGACATGATTCTGGGAACATGGCCATTTTATTCATTCCTTTGGCATTCACTTCTAAGCTTTTGTCCTCCAATATATATTTTCAAGTGGCCCATCAGACTATTTCTAGCAACATTCTAATAAGTACATGTGGATGACACTACTGGCCTCTGAGCTTTTCTTACTACTCCACACCATCTATTCTCACACAGCAGCTACAATTATATTAAAAATATGATTACATCACCCCCTTGCTTCAAATTATTTACTGACTTCTCATAACCCATAACACACTGGGGCTTCCCAGGTGGTGCCAGTGATAAAGAACCTATCTGCCAAGGCAGGAGGTGTAAGAGATGCAGGTTTGATCCATGGGTTGGGAAGATCCCCTGGAGAAGTGCATGGCAACCCACTTCAATATTTTTCTCTGGAGAATTCCATGGACAGAGGAGCCTGGTGGCCTACAGTCCACGTGGTCACAAAGAGTCGGACATTACTGAAGTGACTTAGCGCATAGCAGGCATAATGCTTAGAATAAAATCCAAAACTTCTCTATTGCTCTATGAGGCCCTAACATAATCTAGTTCCTTGCCTGCCTCAGGACCTTTGATCTTGCTGTTCTTTCTACCTGTAATGGTTTCCTTGCACACTATCACTTCAGTATTTCTTTCTCATTGTTCTGAGGTCTCTACACTTCCAAGAGGGCTTCCCTAAACATCTAACCTAAAATAGTCTCAGTTTCCACTTATGCTACCTAACAGCCATTCCTTTATCCTCACAGCAATTATCACTATCTGGAATATTACTACAAATTTGTTCATTATTGTTTTTCTCCTCTAGAAAATAAGCTCCACAAACAAAGGGCTTGTCTATCTTCATCTTCAGTACCAAGCACTATACCTACAGGACAAATAGTGCCTATAGTGCAACCAATAAACAGCTGAATATATGTTAGCCTATCAATGAATAAAAATTTCATGTAATGAAATCCTCATGATGAAAAAACCTAGTAAATAGGATTTATTTTAGAAAGTCATTTATAAATCTATTGGGGAGTATATTCAGTTACATTGCTTCCCTTGTGGCTCATCTGGTTAAGAATCTGTCTGCGATGTGGGAGACCTGGGTTTGATCCCTGGGTTGGGAAGATCCCCTAGAGAAGGGAGAGGCTACCCACTCCAGCATTCTGGCCTGGAGAATTCCACGGACTGTATAGTCCATGGGGTTGCAGAGAGTTGGACATGACTGAGCAACTTTCAATTACATTATCAATTTTTATAGAGGTATTTTCTTGGGCACTGAAAATACTTTTTTCATAGCTGTTGAAAATAATAGTGACTTTTCAGTTTGTCACTCAATGTATTAACCTTATCTATCTGCTAACCTTCCTAATCACTTACTGTGAAATGGTAGCTGAAATGGCTCTTGGGAGTGAGTTCACTCCAACTGACTTTCTTCAGCAGCACAATTTGAGTTGATTTATTCTTCTTTTTAATAGTCTTTGTAAAAAAAATAATCCCAAGAATACTCTAGGATTACTAATAAACAATTTAAACTGACAAAATTTATATATAAATTATAGGCTGATGTTCAATGAAAGAAAAATCCTGAAGATATTTACTTGGCTGTTATTTTTATTCTATAAGCAGATTCATTTTATTCATTTTATAGCCATAAATTTGTTTTTCTTGTGACCTAAGAGATCAAGGCTATCCAAAGTTTCAGAGGGGCACTAACCCAACTTCTCCTTTGTGAATATTTACAAATGACACATTCCTTATATTAGTATCAGGCAACCTCCTTTGCCTCACGACTATTTTCATGAGACCAGTCCAAAGGGATAAACATTAGCATGTAGGAAAGATTCTTGACTTTTAATGTCCACAAACACATAAATCCTATTTTGAAAAATTAACCAAAAGATAGCAGAAGAAAAGGTTGAAGTGAAGTGAAAGTCACTCAGTTGTGTCCAGCTCTTTGTGACCCCATGGACTAGAGTCCACGGAATTCTCTAGGCCAGAATACTGGAGTGGGTAGCTTTTCCCTTCTCCAGGGGCTCTTCCCAACCCAGGGATCAAACCCAGGTCTCGCACATTTTAGGCAGATTCTTTACCAGCTGAGCTATCAGGGAAGACCTAGAAGAAAAGGTAGATCTCATTAAAAAGTGTTTGGCCCACTTCTTGCTAAATGTATATATCAGGTGTGTGCAAGCATGAGCTCTGAAGGGATTTCTCTTCATCAATTAGGAAATCGTTTTGTGTTATCCATCACTACACATTATTGTTGATACCTGATGATTCTTGTAACTTAGAAATACCTTGACAACTACTTTATAGCTATTCTTGTATAGCTTAAAATACATTTCACTCATTGTTCAGTTCTGTTATATTATTATGTAATAATATATTATTGATTTTCTTCAATGTTAGTAGAGCTACAGTACTATTTCCTACCTCTTATTGGAAGTGAATTGTATTTAATTTGTATTATGAGATAAACAGGCTTTTAGGACCCTTTTGAGTTTCCCAGGTGGTGCAAATGGTAAAGAATCCGCCTGTAATGCAGGAGACATGAGATGCAGTTTCTATCCCTGGGTTGGGAAGATCCCCTGGAGGTGGACATGGCAACCCACTCCAGTATTCTTGCCTGGAGAATCCCATAGACAGAGGTACCTGGCAGGCTACAGTCCATAGGGTCACACAGAGTTGGACATGACTGAAGCAACTTAGCATGCATGTACACACTTTTAGCCTGAGCCTTAGGCAACTCTTGTTTCTTATAAAATATACAGCTTCCTTTTTGTTGTGCATGCTTATAGATGCCCCATGAGATATGAATATACGCTTTTTGAATGTTCTGAACTTGTAGCCACTTGTAGTGTAGTCCACTCCCTCTGACTTGGGCCACCCATCCTGCAGCTGTTATCCTTCTTTTACAAATCAGCTTCTCCACATCTCCAGGCTGACCATGTCACCTGGTGCTGGTTTTAAAAGGCTTCCAAAGTCTTCTGATCACATTACATACCACAAAAAAACCCACCCTCTTTTTCCTCATGCCTTTTGTCATTCACAGCTAGTCTCACTTCTAGCATGTTTCTTTTATATTCTCTCTACTTTCACTACTTCCTTTAGGAAATTTCTCTTCTAAAAAGTGATCCTACCATGACTGGAGCTAGTGATTCACTTGTATATGCTAAAAAAAAAAAAAAAAAGACATATTGAGTAATATTATATAACTTTTATTTCTACTGCCCATGAAAGTAACTAGCAGACCCTTTCAACATTTCTACAATACATCTCTCTTATTTCTAAATCTTCTTTTAAATGAATCTCCTTTTCCTCAGGCATAATTAAAGAAAAAAACTATAGCTTTTCTTAGTTCATCTTACCAATTTTTACTTTTTTCTAGTTTTATTGAGATATAATTCCCATACACCACTGTATTAGATATATAACACAACAATTTGATATACGTATATGTTGCAAAATGATTACTGTGATAAGTTTAGTTAACATCTATCACCTCACATAGTTACTAATTTTTTTCTTGTGATGAGAACTTTTAAGATCTACTCATTTAGCAAGTTTCAAATATAAAATAAAGTATCGTTAACTATCATCATGCTACACTTTATATCCCCAGAACTTTATCTTGTAAGTGAAAAGGTTGTGCCTTTTGATAACTCAACCTATTTTGCCCACCCCTTTCTCCCCACCTTTGGCAAACACCAATCTGTTCACTGTATCTATAAGTTTGGATTTTTTCAAGGCCCATCCATGTTGTCACAAATGGTAGAATTTCCTTATTTTTTATGGCTGAAAACATTCCATTGTATGTATCACATTTTCTTTTTCATACATTCACACACCGATGGACACTCTCATTGTTTCCATGTCTGGGTTGTTGCAAATAAGGCTGCCACAAACGTGGGCGGTACAAATATATTTTCAAGAAAGTGATTTCATTTTTTTCAGATGTATTCCCAGAAGTAAAATTATTGGATAGTATGGAATTTATTTTTAATTTTTTGAGAAACCTCTATATAGTTTTTCATAGTAGATACACTAGTTTACATTCCCAAGAACAGTGCATAAGATATCCTTTCTCCACATCCTTGGCAATATTGTTATTTCTTATGTTCAATAATAGCCACTCTAATATGTGTGAGACGACATCTTCTTGCGGTTTTGATTTGCCATTTCCTTGATGATTAGTGATGCTGAGCATCTTTTCATGTACCTGAGAGAGTCAATTCCTAGGCAGATTGATAAGAAGTCTAGGGTCCCCAAGGAGGAGAAAGGGGTCTAGGGCTCTCAAAGTGGAGATTGGGGGTCTGGATTCTCAAGGAGGAGAAAAGGACAAACTTTTTTTCTTCTGAATTCCTTAGTCTTAGTCAGTTACACAACTCAGTTTAAACTCTGTACTAGGGATTATTCAACAACAATGTATCCTGCTAGAGGACAGTTTCTCCTTCCTGAAAACCTTCAGACTAATCCTGATATCTTAGAATGTATATTATGGGAGTGGGTCTGGAGGATCTTTCTATTGTTAAATTTTAATCTTGTTATCCTAAAATGTAAATTGTGGGAGTAGGTCTGGTAAAATTTTCACAAACTTGAGACATTCTTTTGATTCACTGTAATAACTCCATTGCTAACACAAGGAAGGGGGTACTCTTTCTGCCCCCTTTTGATGTCTATGTCAGAAGCTTTCTATATCCCTTTTATACTTTAATAAAACTCAATTGCACAAAAGCTCTGAGTGATCAAGCCTCATCTCTGGCCCCAGATTGAATTCTTCTCTTCCGGAGGCCAAGAATCCCGGCGGCTTTTCGTGGGTCAGCAACAACCTTTCATACCTGTTCGGCATCTCCATGTCTTCTTTGGTAAAATGTCTATTTATACTCTTTGCCCATTTTCAAAATCAAAATGTTTAGGTTTTTCTGGGCTATTGAATTGTTTGAGTTCTTTACACATTTTGGATATTAACATTTTATTAGATAGAGGATTTGTAAATATTTTCTCCCATTCTGTAGATTGTGTTTCTATTTTGTTGATAGTTTTCTTTGCTGTGCATAAGCTTTGTAGTTTAATATAGTCCCACTTGAGTTTTTTTTGCTTTTATTGCCTTTGATTTTGGTGTCAAATTCAAAAAATTATTGGCAAGACAGAGGTAAAGGAGCTAAGTTTTCATCTAGGAGTTTCATGGCTTCAGGTCTTATGCTCAAGTCTCTGATCCATTAGGAGTTAATTTTTTGTGTATGGTTTAAGATAGTGGTCCAGTTTTTGTCTTTAGTGTGTGGCTGTTGTTATTCAGTTGGTCAGTTGTGTCCAGCTCTTTGTGACGTCATGGACTCTACCATGTCAGGCTTCCTTGTTCTTCACTAACTCCTGGAGTTTTCTCAGACTCATGTCCATTGAGTTGATGATGCCATCCAACCATCTCATCCTCTGTAACCCCCTTCTCTTCCTGCCCTCAATATTTCCCAGTTCCAGGGTCTTTTCCAATGAATCTGCTCTTTGCATCAGGTGGCCAAAGTACTGAAGCTTCGGCTTCAGCATCAGTCCTTCCAATGAACATTCAGGGTTGATTTCCCTTAGGATTGACTTGTTTGATTTTCTTGCTCTCCAAGGGACTCTCAAGAGTCTTTTCCAGCACTACAGTTTGGAAGCATCAATTATTTGGTGCTCAGTCTTCTTTATGGTCCAACTCTCACATGACTACTGGAAAAACCAGAGCTCTGACTAGACAGACCTTTGTCAGCAAGGTAATGTCTGTGCTTTTTAATACACTGTCTAGGTTTGTCCTAGCTTTCTTCCAAGGAGCAAGTGTCTTTTAATTTTATGACGGCAGTCACCGGATCTGCAGTGATTTTAGAGCCCCCCAAAATAAAGTCTGTCACTGTTTCCATTGTTTCCCCATCTATTTGCCATGAAGTTATGGGACCAGATGCCATGATCTTCGTTTTTTGAATGTTGAGTTTTAAGCCAGCTTTTTCACTCGTCTCATTCACCTTCATCAAGAGTCTCTTTAGTTCTTCATTTTCTGCCATTAGGGTGGTGTCATCTGCATATCTAAGGTTATTGATATTTCTCCTGACACTACTGATTCCACTTAGAGCTTCATCCAGCCCAGCATTTTGCATGATGTACTCTGCATGTAAGTTAAATAAACAGGGTGACAATATACAGCCTTGAAGTACTCCTTTCTCCAATTTGGAACCATTCCATTTTTCCATGTCTGGTTCTAACTGTTGCTTCTTGACCTGCATATGGGGTTCTCAGGAGGCAGGTAAGGTGGTCTGGTATTCCCACCTCTTGAAAAATTTTCCACCATTTGCTGTGATCCATACAGCCAAAGGCTTTAGTGTACTCAATGATGCAGAAGTAGATGTTTTTCTGGAATTCTCTTGCTTTTCCTATGATCCAACAGGTATTGGCAATTTGATCTCTGGTTCCTCTGTCTTTTCTAAATCTAGCTCGTACATCTGGAAGCCCACAGTTCATGTACTGTTGAAGTCTAGCTTGAAGGATTTTGAGCATTACCTTGCTAGCATATGAAACAAGTGCAACTATATAGTAGTTTGAACATTCTTTGGCAATACCCTTCTTTGGCACTAGAATGAAAACTGACCTTTTCCAGTCCTGTGGCCACTGCTAAGTTTTCCAAATTTGCTGGCACATTGAGTGCAGCACTTTTTTCCCAGTTACTGAAGAGCCTGTCCTTTCCCCCCATGTTCTTGTCTCTTTTGTCAAAAATTAAGTTATATATGCATTGGTTTATTTCTGGGCTCTCATTTCTGTTCTGTATTGATCTATGTGTTGTTTTTTTATGCCAATATCACACTGTTTTGATTACTATAACTTTGTAAAATTGTTTGAAATCAGGGAGTGTGATACTTTCTGCTTTGTTCTTTCTCAAGATTGCCTATTTGAAGTCTTTTGTGGTTTTATATGATAGAACTGCTTGTTCTATTTCTGTGAAAAATGAGATTGGAATTTTGATAGGGATTGTACATTGAATCTGAAGATGGCTTTGGGTTGTATAGACATTATAACTATATTAATCATCCCAGTCCATGAGCACAGAATATATTTTCATTTATCTGTGTCTTTTCAATTTCTTTCATCAGTGTCTTACAGTTTTAAATATACAGATATTTCACTTCCTTGCTTAAACTTATTAATAGATATTTTATTTTTTCTGATGCAATTATAAATGCAATCGTCTTCTTAATTTTTCTTTTGGGCAGTTCATTGTTAATAAATATAAATGCTATTACTTTTTGTTTATTAATTTTGTATCCTGCAACTTTGCTGAATCTGTTTATTAGTTCTAACAGCTTTGGTGGAATCTTTCATTTTTCTACATATAGTAAAATCACATCATCTGCAAATAAAGACTGTTTTAATTATTCCTCTCGGATTTGGAGACTTTTTTCTTGCCTAACTGCTCTAGCTAGGAATTTCAGGACAACTTTGAATAAAAGTAGCGAGAGTGGGCATCCTTGTCTTATTCTTGATGTTAGAGGAGATGCATTCAGCCTTTCATCACTGAGTAGGCTTGTCATATATGGCTTTAATTATGTTGAGATATGTTCCCTTTATGAGCTTCCCTGGTACTGCAAAATTCAGACTTAAATTGAAGAAAGTAGGAAAAACCACTAGATGATTCACATATGACCTAAATCAGATCCCTTACGATTATACAGTGGAAGTGACACATAGATTCAAGGGATTAGATCTGATAGACAGAGTGCCTGAAGAACTATGGACAGAGGTTTGTAACATTGTACAGGAGGCAGTGATCAAAACCATTCCCAATAAAAAGAAATGCAAAAAGGCAAAGTGGTTGTCTGAGGAGACTTACAAATAGCTGAGAAAAGAAGAGAAGTGAAAGGCAAGGAGAAAAGGAAAGATATATCCATCTGAATGCAGAATGCCAAAGAATACCAAGGAGAGATAAGAAAACTTTCCCAGTGATCAATGCAACAGAGGAACAGAAATGCAACAGAAACAGAGGAAAAGAATAGAATGGGAAAGACTAGAGATCTCTTCAAGAAAATTAGAGATACCAAGGGAACATTTCATACAAAGATGGGCTCAATAAAGGACAGAAATGGTATGGACCTAACAGAAGCAGAAGATATTAATAAGAGGTGGCAAGAATACACAGAAGAACTATACAAAAAGGATCTAAATGACCCAGATAACCACGATGGTGTGATCACTCACCTAGAGCCAGATATCTTGGAGTATGAAGTCAAGTGGGCCTTAGGAAGCATTACTACGAACAAAGCTAGTGGAGGTGATGGAATTCCAGTTGAGCTATTTCAAATCCTAAAATATGATGCTGTGAAAATCCTGCACTCAATATGCCAGGATATTTGGAAAACTCAGCAGTGGCCACAGGACTGGAAAAGGTCAGTTTTCATTCCAATCCCTAAGAAAGGCAATGCCAAAGAATGCTCAAACTACCACACAATTGCACCCATCTCACACGCTAGCAAAGTAATGCCCAAAATTCTTCAAGTGAGGCTTCAACAGTAAGTAAACAGAGAACTTCCAGATGTTCAAGCTGGATTCAGAAAAGGCAGAGAAATCAGAGATGACATTGCCAGCAACCACTGGATCATCAAAAAAGCAAAAGAGTTCTCGAAAAACATCTACATCTGCTTCACTGACTATACTAAAGCCTTTGACTGTGTGGATCACAGCAAATGGTGGAAAATTCTTCAAGAGATGGGAATAGCAGACCACCTGACCTTCCTCCTGAGAAACATGTATGCAGGTCGAGAAGGAACAGTTAGAACCAGATATGGAGCAACGGACTTGTTCCAAATTGAAGGAGTACTTCAAGGCTGTATATTGTCACCCTGCTTATTTAAGTTATATGCATAGTATATCATGTGAAATCTGGGCTGGATGAAGCACAAGCTGGAATCAATATTGTTGGGAGAAATATCAATAACTTCAGATATGCAGATGACACCACCCTTATGGCAGAAAGTGAAGAGGAATTTGAGAGCTTCGTGATAAAAGTGAAAGAGGAGAGTGAAAAAGTTGACTTAAAACTCAAGTCAATGCGAGACAGAATAAGAGACACAGATGCATAGAACAGTCTTATGGACTCTGAGGGAGAAGGTGAGGGTGGGATGTTCTGGGACAATAGCTTTGAAACATGTATATTGTCATTTGTGAAACAGAACACCATTCCATGTTCTATGCATGGGACGGGCGCTCAGGACTGGGGCATTGGGATGGGCCAGAGGGATGGGATGGGGAGGGGGGTGGGGGGGGTTCAGGATGGGGAGCACGTGTGGACCCATGGCTGATTCATGTCAATGTATGGCAAAAACTACTACAATATTGTAAAGTAATTAGCCCCCAACTAAAATTTAAAAAAAAAAAAAAAGAAAGACAAAAACAAAACAAAACAAAACTCAACAGTCAAAAAACCAAGATCATGGCATCTGGCCACATCACTTCATGGAAAATAGATGGGGAAACAATGGAAACAGTGACAGACTTTATTTTCTTGGACTCCAAAATCACTGCAGATGGTAACTGCAGCCGTGAAATTAAAAGACACTTGCTCCTAGGCAGAAAAGCTATGACCAACCTAGACAGCCTATTAAAAAGCACAGACATTACTTTGCCAACAAACTGTATAGTCAAAGCTATGGTTTTTTGAGCAGTCATGTATAGATGTGAGAGTTGGTCTATAAAGAAGGATGAGTGTGAAGAATCAATGCTTTTGAATTGTGGTGTTGGAGAAGACTCTTGAGTCTCTTCGACTGCTAGAAGATCAAATCAGTCAATTCTAAAGGAAATCAACCCTGAATATTCATTGGAAGGACTGATGCTGAATCTGAGGCTCCAATACTTTGGCCACCTGATGTGAAGAACCTACTCATTAGAAAAGACCCTGATGCTGTGAAAGAATGAAGGCAGGAGAAGGGGATGACAGAGGATGAGATGGTTGTACGGTATCACCAACTCAATGGACTTGAGTTAGAGCAAGCTCCGGAAAATGGTAAAGGACAGGGAGGCCTAGTGTGCTGCAGTCCATGGAGTGCAGAGTCAGATATGACTGAGCGACTGAATAATAAGAACTGGTAGCTCAGCTGGTAAAGAATCTGCCTGCAGTATGGGAGACCTGGGTTAGATTCCTAGGTTGGGAAGACCCTCTGGAGGAAGGCATGGCAACCCATTCCAATACTCTTGCCTGGAGAATCCCCATGGACAGAGGAGTTTGGCCGGCCACAGTCCTTGGGGTTGCATCAAGTCGGACAAGACTGAGTAACTAAGCACAGCAGAGCAGCATGTTCCCTTTGTAGCTACTTCGTTGAGAAGTTTTTTTTTTTTTTTTTAATTAAAAATGGATATTGAATATTGACAAATGTTTTTTTTTTTTTTTGGATCTATTGAGATGGTCATGTGATTTTTATCTTTCATTTTGTTAATGTGTTATATCACTTGATTGATTTTCATATGTGGACTCACCTTTGTATCCCAGGAATAAATCCAGCTTGATTATAATATATATTCTTTTAATGTGTTGTTAGATTAGATTTGCTAATATTTTACTGAGAATTTTTGCATCTATATTTATCAGGAATTTTGGCCTGTAATTTTCTTTTCTCATTACAGTTTTGCTTAGTTTTGGAGTCAGAGTTGTGCTGGCTTTATAAAATGCATTTGGAAGTATTCCCTTCTCTTTTACTTTTTGGAGAAGTTTAAGAAGAATCAGCATTAATTCTAGAATGTCTAAGAATTAGACACCAGTGAAGTCTTCTGCTCCTAGGCTTTTGTTTTCTGGGAGGTTTTTGATTACTAATTCAGTCTCCTTACTAGTAATCAGTCTGCTCAGATTTTCTATTTCATCATGATGCAGTCTTGGTAGATTGTACGTTTCTAGGAATTCCTTCATTTCTTCTAGATTGTTTAATTTGTTGGCATATAATTGTTCTCAATAGCCTCTTATGATTCTTTACTGTTCTGTAGTGTCAGTTGTAATGTTTCCTTTTTTATTTCTAATTTTATTTGAGCCTTCTCTCTTTTCTTTGTAAGTCTAATTAAAAATTTGTCTATTCTTTTTTTTTTTTTTTTTCAGAAAACCATCTCTTAGATTCACTGATCTTTTCTATTATCTTTTTAGTCTCTGTTGCATTTATTTCCACTCTGATCTTTGTTATTTCTTTCCTTCTGTTAACTTTGAAATTATTTTGTCCTTCTTTATCTAGTTTCTTGAAGTACAAAGCTAGGTTTGACATCTTTCTTATTTCTTAATGTAGTCTTTTATTACTATGAACTTCTCTCTTAGAACTGCTTTGGATCCATCCCTCTCTTTTTTTCTTTGCCATGTTGCAAGCTTGCACAATCTTAGTTCTCCAACCAGGGACTGAACCTGGGCCCTTGATAGTCAATGTGGATTCCTAAGCAATCGACCACCAGGGAATTCCCATTCCATATGTTTTGTTATGTTGTGTTTCCATTTTCATTTGTCTCAAGACATTCTTGAATGTTTCAACCCATTGTTCAGTAGCACATTGTTTAATTTCCACGTTTGTGGATTTTCCAGTTTACTTCTTGTAACTGATTTCTAGTTTCATACCATCGTGGTTGGAAAAATTGCTTGACATGACTTCAGACTTCTTAAATTTGTTAGGGCTTGTTTTGTGGCTTAACATATGCTCTAACCAGAGAATGTACCATGTGCACTTGAGAAGAATATGCAGTCTTCTACTTTTGGATGCAATGTTTCATAAATGTCTGTTAAATCTATCTGGTTTAACTTGTCTTTTAACTTCAATGTTTTCTTACTGATATTCTACATGAATCCAATATTGAAAGTAGAGAACTGAATCCATTCCTATTATTGTATAGCTGTTGATTTTTCCCTTCATGTCTGTTAATATTTGCTTTATATATTCAGGTGCTCTTATGTTGGGGAGCATAAATATTTACAAATGTGTCAGTCTTGTTGGGCTAGTAACTTTATCATTATGTAACACCTATCTTTATCTTTTATTAGAGTCTTTGCTTTAAGTCTATTTTGTCTTATATAAGTATAGCTACTCCTGCTTTCTTCTGGCTTCTGTTTGAATGGAATATCTTTTCCCAACCCTTTGAGTTTGCATGCTATCTTAAAGCTGAAGTGAGACTCTTGGAGGCAGTATATAGCTGGGTCTTGTTTCTTTTAATCCATTCAGCCACTCTGGCTTTTGATTGGAGAATTCAGTCCATTTCATTCAAAATGATTTTTGAAAGGTTTGGACTTACTAAAACTTACTATTGTCATTGTGTTAATTGTTTTCTGGTTGTAATTTCTTTCTTTTGTAATTTTGTAATTCATTTCTTCCTTTCTTCCCTTGCTCTTTTTCTTTGTGATTTGATGATTTTCTGTAGTGATATGCTTAGGTTCCATTCTCTTTATCTTTTGTGTATCTATTCTAGGTTTTTACTTTGCAGCTACCATAAGGTTTATATAAAATATCTTATATATATAACTCTCTATTTTAAGTTGATAACAACTTAAGTCAAATGAATACTAAAGCTCTACATTTTTAACTTCCCCCACCATGTTTCATGTTTTGGGGTCATAATTTACATATTTTTTATCTTGTCTGTTAACAAAATTATTGTAATTATAATTATTTTTACCACTTTTGTCTTCTAACCTTTATACTAGATTTATAAGTGATTTACCAACCACCACTACAACATAAGGCTTCCCGGGTGGCTAAAGAACCAACCCTCCAATGCAGGAGACATAAGAGACATGGGTTTGATCCTTGGATCAGGAAGATTCCCTGGAGGAAGGCATGGCAACCCACTCCAGTATTCTTGCCTAGAGAAACCCACGGACAGAGAAGCCTGGTGGGCTATAGTCCATAGTTGTTGCAAAGAGTTGGACACAACTGAAATGACTTAGCAAGCACGCAAATACTACAACATGAGTGTTTTGAATTTAACTATATATTTACTTTTACCAGTGAGATTTATTCTATTACATGTTTTCCTGTTATCAATTAGAGCCATTTTGTTTCAGCTTGAAGATGCTCCTTTAACACATTTCCTGTAAAGCCCATCTAGTTGTGCTGAACTCCTTTAGCCCTTGGTTGTCTGGAAAACTCTTTATGTCTTCTACTAAAACCAACTGCCAATTCTAATATGCTATAATGACCACCCTCTCACAGTTTGAAACTAAACACATTTTGAAACTAAACCTCTACATTAAAAAAAAAAATAAAACTCTGCATAATAACAGCAATTCCTTCCCACCTGTACACTTAGCTAGTCTACTAAATAAGACAGAGGAATGTAAATGTGCCTTGGTATTATCTCTAATAGTATTGGTCAATTCACCTTTAATAAATATCAATTAAAATAATTCCCTTAGTGATCTTAAAATATATGGAAGCGGCTTTAAGGGACTATCTTTAGAACATAAAACAGACAGAGGTTCTGATTTCAGAGGCTATGTATGGAAGAAAGGAAAGTACTATGAATAATTAAAAGCAATTCATTTCCACATGGAAAAACGTGCTCTAATATGACATACTGTAAAGTGATTTATAGCATATTGACTGTAGTTCTTCTAATGAAAAAGCAATTGTCCAGGTTTTCTCTCGAGAACACTCTCAGTAACAAGAATCCATGCCCGTGGAAAGTCATGAGTTAGAAAATGAGAAACAAATGAACTCACAGCTGGGAAAAGCCAACAATAATTAATTTAACACCAGTCATTTGTGGCAAACATGTATACATTTCAAAATTTCCCTTGAGAGAAGCAAGGTCATTGAAGGCCAGAGGCCACATATTTGAACATGTTCAAAAAATTTTTACTTAATAAGATAACATGCTCCAAAGGTTTTACATTAAAAAAGAAAAAAAAAAAACAACCTTGTTTTAGGACTAGGGAGTTACGATAAATAGTTGGTCAGTATCATCATTTGAATTTTAATATTGTAATAAGTGTTTCTGAAAAACATCACTAAAATGAGTTCACATTGAACTTGGACAATATATTCCTCAACAGCAGCAGAGAGAAAACGGTGTCATTAAAAGGGGCTTTATTCTGATTCATTGGCTAAGAAAATGGGAACAGTTTGAAACCTTCCATGTTGTTTCATTTTAATGAGTAGAGAGAATTTTTCATGTCCTTATTAAAGCGGTTAATGTGTTTTTCTAGTCTCATTATCACCACCAGAGTATACTCTCTGTTGTTTCATAGCCAGGACAACTCCTTTTCGTTTCAGAGAAGATCAGAAAGTCAAATCTGATTGCTCACATGTGGCTGTTAATAAAACTCCTATGGCGTTGCTCAAGGTGCCCACGGGGATTGTACAATTATTTATATTTTCTTATTGCTTTCTATAATTACTGTGATTGTACTTTCACAAAGTAAATGTATCTCCACCAATTAAAGCAGTGGTGGGTTAAGAATATTCATCAGGCTTGTGTGAAAGAATATTGTTCTTAGGGTTTTGATCAAAGCACAGAAATTAAGCTGCTGTTATCATGCATTCAACTCAAGTGTTAAATTAAAATGCTCAGCAACTTTGGAGTTTATTTGAGCAGATGTTAACTATTTATGAAAAAATAAACATGATACAGGACTTGCATTCGTGATATGATTCTTTGTTGTATTAAAAGTGCTGGAAAGAAAAACTGCTACACAATCTTGGGGGATACAGTTTATGATATAAGATCAATTTGGATGGTGGTTAATTCAGGTTAATTTAAGATTTCAGAATCATAAAATTCCAAGAACTCTCACTTTGCTTTACATCTTTGTATCTTATTTGCTTCACCCCTTTATTTTCTTTGAAGACTCGGGGACCAAGAAAGAACATGCACAAAAACAAGCATCTGAGGCTATCAACTAGAAAATACACAATATAACCTTTTATATTTTGTCATATAGAAATTTCATTTTATCTAGTTGGACAGTGCTCACAGCAAAAGTGATCAGCTGTACTTCCATTCCATTAGCTGTCATTCTGATGCTAGAATTTTAGCCTGCTGTGTGTGAGATGTGACTGTCCATGCACAGTTCCCATCAAAGGTAATTTTATGTGCAATGGTGTGTAAAATTTACCTCTAATTATGATAAGGTCACTGATGGGTCATTTATGATATGCTCTCTGGAGACAACTGCAGTGAATGGCTTTTGGTGAGATTCATCTGAGAAATTAAATTGGTCTGACCATGACTCAAGAGAAAGTAAAAGACTCAGAAAATTATTCTTCAATCATGCTTAAAGTTCTAAGGGAACCCAGAGAGGGGTAGTATGCACAGTGGTGAAGGCTGTGAGTTTTGAGATTTTACAGACCTGAGTTTTAATGTAGCATCTCTAAGCCTGGAAACTCCTACCTGATCTGGCTTCTGCACATCTCTTGGCTTCCATTTCTGACATTTGCTCCCTCATCCCTGAGGCGCCAGCACCACTGGCATCCTTCCTGATTTTTGAACATGCCATAATTGCTCATGCTATGGGAGTCTTTGCACTACAAAGGTTCCTGTAGCTGAATGTTCTTCCTTCAGGTCTTCATGTGCCTGGAACTTCCTGTTCTTTTACTTCCCAATTGGTGGAATGCATTGTATCCACTCTCTGAATTACCCAAACACAGCCTCCTCCTAGATATCTAAAGTGGCCACCTCCTGACTCTAGTTAATCACTATTGTGTCATCCTACTGATGTTTCTGAAGTACTAATCACAGTCTTAAATTATTCATTTACTGCTTAATGTATAATTAAGTTTGCATATGATCATAGGGAGAAACAAACCTAAGAATGAAAGGTATCTTGACTAAGAGATTCTGCAATCTTGAAACTTCACTGACATTAGCTATACAAGTCACTGGTCCAATCTTTATAAAAGTAATTAGCTTCCAATTAAAATAAATTAATTTTAAAACAAAGGAGACCTTAGTAAACAAATCAGGGATGGAAAAACTTCTTGGACTTTATGTGAGACAGCATGAAAATAAAACATTTCATGAGAAATTTTATTAAAATAGTCATTAAAGTGATTTCAATTTTCACTGTGATCATGATGGACCTCCTTGAAGGGAGAATATGTTAGTCACTTTACATATTAACACTTTGTAAAGAGGGTTTTTATATGTAATGGTGGGAAAGTAAAAGTTCAAGATTAATAAATACAGTAAGATTTATCTTTATTTAAATCTATCAGTATTTTGTTTTCAGTCTTCTTTCCCAAGATAACTTACTTATAGACATAATAATGACTTTTCAAATGCTTCATGTTCAATTCATACAAAAGACTAAGTGCTAGACGGATTGGAAGGTCATCTTTGTGTTTCAATTTTTAATGCAAAATGTAACAACAACAAGAACAAAGATGAAATCCTTACCAAAGGGTCCAGTCATGGCCACAGTACGGCTGAACATTTCCAAGGTAGAATCCCAGAGACTGAGTGACCTCCACAAGATTGGTAAAGTCAAGACTAATGCTGTTGAAAAGTACAGATGTCATGATAATCTCATCAATAGCCCATACATCCTCTCCCTGGGAAGAATGGTATGGTTGCCACCATCTGAACTGAATTCCAAACTGTCTTGCATCATCTGGTAATTCTACGGAGATTATTCTAAAGCAGAAAACAGAAGTAAAAATTCGGATTATTTTGGTGTCTTAAAATACAAACATTTATAGCAGGATCTTGTTTTCTGCAGTATAATATTCGAAAAAATAATTCTCCCACTATGACAAACATTTCTGAGATTTTCCAGTGTCTTGTCTGACTGAAACAAAGTCTTCTTGATACATCCAAAAATATGACTGCTTCCACTCAGTTGCTCTCAGAGCAACTAACCCAATAAAACACAGTTGTCAATGTGGCAAGATTCGCCTAAGTCTGGTAAAGAATATTGGCAGCTTGTTACACATATTTTGGTTTTGGACTGGTAGGAACCATGGCACTTCCTCATTCCCATGAGTTTAGCATAGTGTGCAAGGTCAGTTGCTCTGTCATAGTGGCTAGGACAACAAACCTGTATCTGACAAATGGGGAAGAAAATTAAAAATAATATCTAATTTCCAGGAGCAATCATTGTACACAGCAGCAGGAACCATACATTAATTGTCACTGCAATGACATCTGCTTGAAAGCTCCATAAATCACAGTACCATGCTGCTCACATCCATACGCAAGGTGAGATGTGAAGCAAATGGCAAATGGAACATTTATCTCCATCAATGTACAATTAAACACCAGGAGAGTTGTCTGCGTTAACGCACACTGAAAGGACTGAATCTTTTTCTTAGTGAGCAAAGAAAAACTCCCTAAGGCAGATAACTAGTTGGATAACTTATAAAAAAATTATTTAAAAACTTCAAAGTCTAAGGCTGGATTTACTGAAAAATTAGACTGATTTTCATATTTGTATTATGTTCATCCTTTAGTTATTACACAAAGAAACATTAAATCACATCTTGAAAATATAATTTTTGTGTACTTAAACTTATTAAAAATAAAGTCTATTTTTTCTTTAAATAATCTGTACATGAAAATATGGGGTGGAATAACCTGATTACAATCATTGATAATATAAACAGTAAAAAAGTGGTAGGACTTTTTGAAATGTGAGTAAACGGACTTTTTAAATAAGGAGAAATCAATGTTCAAATACAGAAATATAAACTAAAAAGTATTTCTTAAGCTAAAAAGACATAGTTACCATAAGTTTATTATTTTTAAGTACATAATTTGCTAATATTTTAACCAATGTGTTTATTAAAAGAGTAAAATTTAAGTTATTTCAGTCATTCTCACTTTATTTTTTCTAAACATTTATTAAATAATTAAATATTATTTATGTCAACATAGCAAAGAAATAATAAAATAATCAAACTATATTCAAACTGGCTCAACAATAAAAACATCATGCATGAATTTAATAATGTTATTGTATTAGCATTGTTATTAGAAAATTATAATCTTTATATTAATAATTTTAAAAGCAGGTATTATTCTCTCTGATGAAAATATACACAATGTTAAAAATTAACAACTGAGAAGTAGAATTTCTCAGGAAATTAAAAAAAATAAAATGTATATGTGTATGATAACAGTAATTGAAGTGATAGATATTTTTGTCAGCAGAGATGTTAAGATTGTGAGTCTGTAATCAGACTCTTGGCACCTAATGGTTGACAACTTTGCAGCTGCAGGGAAGGTATTTAACCTCTATGAGCGTCAGCATCTTCATCTGTGAAACTGGGATAATACTATCCTTACGGCAAAGTCTTAGACTTTTTTCTGTTTTTCACTATCTTATCTTAGCACCTAGAACCTGGTATCTGGTATATAAAAAGGACTTAATAAATTCTTTCTGCATAGAATAAGTACATATTATCAGTATACTCTGATAGAGATTTAAACACAAAGGCAAAAGGAGGTTAAAGATTTTCTTTTAGGTTAAGCAGCTTTTAAGTGACAATGCCAGGGTATGGATCTAGTGAACATGGCTCTAGGGTCTGTGTTCTTTATCGATTCATTATATTATCAGGTGGGGTGGGAGTCTCTGTTTCTCCTACTCTACCTATTACAGTGACTGGCTAGTATAGCTATGGAACCATTTGATCTGACTATTCCTAGACGAAAACCCAGCAATTTAGGTCAACTTTCTGTTTCAAGCTTCCTTTTTTGGATATGTACTAAGCTCATGGATTTCTTATAATCAATAATCAAGACAAAAATAAAATATTGTTAGACTTTATAATTTTAGAATAAAAAAACAAGCCCCATAATTAAGAAAAATCTAGAATAATATCAGTTTCACCAACAATATAAAGTTTTATATTAATAAGAATGCCAATTAGTTTACAAGACAGTCTAATCAATTAGAGTTAAAAGATTAACTCAGATATATACAGACTTTAACTTTTATAAATATAAATAACAAGCAGAACTCTTCATTAACTGAGTGAACTACAGGTAAGCAAATTATTAGAAATCAGCTAGGAATAACAGTAGTTAGCCAACTAGAATATCTAATTTAGGGATCACACTTCATTTTCGAACAACCATGGCAGAAAGGGACAACATGAAATTCAAAGCAATTACAGATAGCAATTTATACTGAAGAAAACTCAACAAATGGCTGAAGGCATGAAGATATAATTAACTGTCCTATGGCGAGTTTACATGGTTTGTATTATTTATCATATAAAATGTAATTTACTGTCTAGAATATATCAAATTCTACTTCTGCTATGTTACCCTTTATTAATATTTATATAAGAAGAAGGAAGAGTCTCTTGGACAGAGGCAATATATATAAAATGAAAGTATTCTTGGTACCACTACCACTTTCTCCATTTAAAAAAATCTCCACTCTGATCTTAATCTTTCAAGCTGTGCACATACCTAGTGTTGAAAAGCCACCTTGATTCTGCTTAGAAGAAAAATGTTGCTGTCAAATGGCAGGCAAGATTAAACGTACCTTTGCAATAGCACATTAAATCTATAATTATTTTTCATATCAACAAAGATTAATTAAATTTCATTCTACAAATTGATTACTGAATTTTGAAACTGTCTATGTTTGTTAGAAAAAATTGTGTTTTGGGCCAATTTAACTAGGGATGATGATATTTTCTTCATGCTTTCATTATTTTTTATTATCACCTTGAGTTTTGCTAGATTTTCTTTTAATACTTACTACGGATAGTCTACAGAATGTTTCTTTAGGATTCATATGTCTCTACTGAGTGAGAACATTGAGTTTAGTCTTGTGTCTACCCTTAGAGGGAATAGATTCAACACATTTGGTGCATTCTTAAATTTTATAACATATAATATTTACTAATCATAATAGTTGTTAAATATTATCTCTATTACATGCTACTTCATTTTCTAATGAAAATATCAATTTTCAAAATATCAATCTCATCTATCTGCAAATACTTAAATATAGGGACAGCTCTAGGCAAAACTTCAAAGTATACAAAATCATCACCTGTTTTTTTGCTATAATGCCAGTGCACACTTCAGTGCCCAAAGCCTCAAGTCTTTTTCACATCTTTCCATGTTCAACATGTATGTACTTCCAGGACGGCAAACTTTATTTTCTCTTTATATTTGACAGTGGATATAAGCCACAGAGATACCTACTCTAGTGCTATTTTAACTTTCCCATCTTCCTCTTCTGCTATTTTAAAGGAATTTTAGTCAGCAGGTCAAAGAGAGTTCTAGAAAAGGAGGTGACTCTTTGGACACATCTGAAATTGTATCACAAATGGTAATTATCACTACCCAAACTGAAGGATGGCTCTACTTCAAGTAAAACTTAAGTCTCACAACTGTGACTGTAGACTGTGAAATATATAAGCCAAAGAAAAACAGAAGTGGCCTGAAGAAAGGGCTTTAAATACAGCCTCCACTCCATCTTAGCCATCTTTTCTAGCTATATAGCTAGAAAAATATCTTTGTACTCATAACTCAATTATGTTACAAGCAAATTAAAACAAAATCAGTCATAAGATTTTATGAGTTATTATCTCATATAATTTATTATAATTTATTATCATATATTGCTGACAAATATTTGTCAACAGTATTTATAATTTAATACTATATTAAAATTTTATCTAATAGTTTGTACTATAGTTGAAAAGGGAAAAAAGTGTTAATTATTTTTCTCTTTCCTAGACATAAAAATATATTTCCCTTAGATATACATTTCAGAATATGAGAACAAATTTTTTCAAATTACCAGAAGTCAGCAGGGCAAACAGATTACAAGAATGTAGCTTCCTAGTTTTTCATTGCAAGAGGCATCAATCTTTATCCTTATTATCTCTCAATGCAAAAGTATCTAGGCTCTTATACCACTTGAACAAAGATTTCCCCAGGAAGGAAATATCACCCTCCCATTTTTCCAAATGCTTTCCAACATACCTGGGCTCATGATAGTTGAGATATGAATAATGCTCCAAGAGTTTCCAAGTTATCCCATTATCATAAGAATAATGTAATAAAACACCTTCACCAGGTTGGTCAGGGGCTTTGCACGTGCTCAGAACAGACTTGCTTCCCAGCCTCAACGTGAACTGGAGAAACCTAGACATGAACTGTCTATAATTAGTGTGCATACACATTTAAAACATTCATTGTGGCTTTTAAAGAATTTTGAACCAATTTCAATAAACTACTCAAAAGCTGTAGGTTTCCATTCATCCCTCTTCTATAAAATGTAAGCAATTTCACTGAGATGTAAATGAATATATGTAGAAGATGAGGTCAATATATGTGTTTTATAGACATCTATTTATACAAATATAACCATATGTTTACACATATTTGTATACTACATACTTGTGTACATACACTTAAAATGCCAATCATTCTCTTGCTACATTATTTATTAAGCACTAGGGGAAGGGAAGATGTAGGGTAAATCTAATCAGCCTCTGAAAGCCGTCAAATAAATAAAACTACATAAATAATTAACTAGCCCTTGGCTTAAGAACAGTTTTGATGCTAACATTTCATATTTTTTAAAAAATCTAGTCGGTCATTAGTATCTTAAAATCATTAGTGAGCCTTTTAACTTATTAAAAACTAGGGCAAACTAACCCTATATAAACTATAAGTCTCTCATCTTGACTGAAAATCAGAAGAGATATATATAGTAACAAAGAAAAAAAAAGAAAATTAATAGATCTGAATTCAATCTTTGCTATCTTATTTCTATAAGTATTTCACTCTGCTTTCACTCACCTGGACTGTGAACTGTCAAGGAAAGATGTGATTAACTGACGCCTCCCATCTTTGTTGAAAACCAGGGCCTTACCACTGGCCAAAACACCACAGCCAAAGCTGACTTCAGCACCACGGATAGAGTAAAAATTATGGTAAGATGAGAGCCTGGAACTGCCAAAGCTTTCAGAAATAAACATTGGGAACGTCTGGGATGCCATCTCACAAGCTGGGCCAGAAAATCCAGGGTCACATCTGAAAGAGAGACCATGAAATTAAATCCTAAACTTTAGTCCTTTCAGAGATTTCTTTATTTACTTTAGGGATGAGGAAGTCCAGAAGCCAGTATTTGAATGAATGGTGAGCAAGGCTTATTTGTTTTTGGAGAATATTGAATTTGAAGGCTTGATTTGGGAGAAGTTACTGTAAATACTCCAAAAGAATACAGTCCTGCTGTAAAAAAATTATGATTAAAACATTTATTCAGCACTTGCCCTCAACCAATGCCAATAATTTATCTGCAAATATATCTATGTTTGTGCACATTTCCAATTTAAAATCTTTGTAAAAGTTATATTATGTGTATGCAATTTTATTCACAATGATGCTCATTAAATTTATAAAAGAAACAATGTAAGTAAAATACTTCTATAAATTTCCTTTAGAAACAAATGGAAAAACACATGCTATGTTTTACTGGAAATATTCAGAAAAGACGGGAAAATAAATCTATTTTTATTTCAAACAGGATTGGCATTACAAAGGGAATGCATACACCCTTGACCTAGATAGATGTCCTTAGCAGAACTGTGTTGTCTCTCAGTGGAATCCCACATTAGCAGTGCTTCGAGAAAAAGCAACCCCCCTCACATACACTACACAACAGCCTGCCCGCTGCCATATAAGGATGTACTGTATGTATGTGAGCTGACTAGAATATAGATAGTTACCTGAGTCTTCTGTTAGTGAGAGAACTCATCACAGATGACTTAATAACTGAATTTCAGAAACTTCTTGTATTTTAAGGAGTTTGCTCATCAGGAATCAGTTTCAAATTCTTTATTTTTACGGCACTATTTCCTTCTCATGATAATTACTACATTACCCATTATAAAATTAAATTGGTATCTTTTTGGGTGGGTGGCAGGGTTCTAAGCATTAAAAACTTTCTAAAACCTGAAACAAGCCTTTTATTTTTATTTATTGAAATTTTAATTGAAGTATAGTTGATTTATAAGGTTGGGTTTGTTTTTGGTGGGCAGAAAAGTGATTCACACGTATATATTCCTTTTTAAATTATTTTCCATTATGGTTTATTACAGGACATTGAATACAGTTGTCTGTACTATACAGTATGTTCTTGTTGCTTATCTATTTTGTATACATAGTGTGTATCTGCTAATTCCAAACTCTTAATTTATCCCTCCCTACACTGCTTTTCCCATTTGGTAACCATTAGTTTGTTTTCTATGTCTGTGAGTCTGTGGAACATGTCTTTTATAAAGCAAGTGCACCAACAAGGTGATATTATAGCAACACTTACAGACTACTTCATTAGCACAAATGCAGAACTGAGATCTATGCTAGCCTCACAGAGGGTCCCTGGAGTATGTGAATGTCCTGAAATCAAATGCGAAATTTTATATGTCTTGGATATATATTCCTTGGGAGATTTAAGTTATCATCATTTTATCAAAGAGGCTGCATCCTAAAAGGCCAAGAACTATTGTAGCACACAGCTAAGATTGTCTTGGCATTAGGGATGGGAGTGGAAAAGAAAACCAGTATTTACAGAGCAGGTAAATAAGCCTCAAACAGTTCACTTCTTTCTCAGGTTATCCCTTTGACTTAGTCCAACTCTGAATAGCCAAGCAGTTTCTAAAAAGGATAAAAAGTCAGCTATAGGGTACACATTTTAACATTGGAAAACAATATGGTTCACCATGGCCACAAATTGGAATTAATGTTCCCCAGTAAGATTATCTATTGCCAGAGTGTTTTTCAGGGCAAATGCATATCTATATATTAAATGCATCTTCTTCAGTCTAGTGATTGAGGGAAACTGGTGATCATTTAGAGAAGACTCACTTTGGAGTCACTTTCCATCTTGAAAGTGTACTTTAATCAAAGGTTACAAAATTGGGATAGAATGCTGATAAGAAGTTCACTCAAATATATAATACCTTTGTAGCCTTTGTTTTGCAGCAGAATAGTAGGCTGGCACACACTGGGGATTTCAGGAATGTCCAGAGGCTCTTCTGACTCCAAATATGTTCCTTATTGGTTCATCTATGCACCCTTAAATGTGGCATTACAGTCAGCTTGAATGTCAGGGAAAGAGGCCTGCCCCACTCTTAAGACACACAGATGACACCTGTGTAGGAAGGTTTCTAATACTCTCTGTCCTCATTAACATCTCTAACAGAAATATGCTTATCAGGATAGTAAGTTGTCAGTTTAGAAAACCAGGCCTTTTTGCCCCAGTTGCTTAATAATAAAATATTAAATATATTTCCCAAGGGAAATGCTCAGTTTTTCTATTGAAAATTGCTCTTTTTGTAAGTAATCCTCTGTCCAGTATTACTTCTGATAGTTACCACCCCGTGGTCTTTAGCTACTTCTGATCACATGTTACATAGGGTTAACACTAACCATTTTGTCATTAAAAATATATTGACTTGATTGTTAAAAAAAAAAAGAAAACCAGGCCTGGGGATTGTACACAGCCAAGAAAGTGTTAGAAAGCAGGAGAGGTAGAATCCTGGTAGCAAATAACAGTAGTGACTAAGGGAGCAAAGTGGGGAGAAGAACACCTGCAGAGGCCCAAATTCAAGGATCTGTTTAAAGGAAATAAATGGTATTGAATATGAATTACTTTTCTGTGGAATTCTGCCTAAAATTGAAAGGCATACATTGCTGGAAAAGGAGGTAGTGGCCAAACATTTAGCTCAGTCACAAATGAAGAAAGCCAATGAATGTTACAAGAAACATTGACAGGAACAGGGACAAAACTAAAGTTCCAATTGGTGAAAAAATTTAGCAAGACCTCAGCAGAAAGAAAAGGCTACAATTATTCAGGATAATGTATAGTGTCTAAAAAAAAAAAGATGCCCAAAAGGCATCTGCCATTCAGATTTCTGTTTGCATCCATCATGGGTGACACAGATGGCTGCCTCAACAAAGTTATTTAATGCTAACAGAGATACTGTACACAAAATAATGAGGTACAAAGTGTAACCATTGTAATTATAGATAAGTATTTCAGAAATAGCACTTTCTATTTTCATTAATAAAAGCAGCTGTCATTTTAGATAATTTGCTTTCAAAAAGTTTCAGGACAACTTCAGAAATTACAAAAATGTCAGCTTCTCTGTGTTAATTTTATTTGAAATGCACTAAAGAAGAGGATGATCTGTCTACGGATAATGAGTAAAGATAAACTCGAGGAAAATACCAGCTGATGTTTCATAGTTCTAATGAGTCAGTGTTTCTGGGCAGGAGCTGGTGGTTTCATTAAAAAAGGCAGAGATGCTTATTCTGTTTTGAGATCAAATGGGAACTTTTCAATTCTTTACATATATTTCCATTACAAACGTTTCCATTATGCAGAATGATGTCTCTGTTAATTAAATTCATTGAAATGCAGTTTAAAAAGTTAACCTAAGACTCAAAGTGACAGAGTAAGAGGATGTAGAAATTACCCCTACCCTACAAACACATTAAAAATACATCTATATGTGAAACAATTCTCATGTAAAACTAAGTGAAAACTGGCAGAACTCCCACACAACCAAGGCTGTCAGAAAGAGGGTCATGTAACCAGGTAGGATGGGAAAAAATAGGCATCAGTTGGGTCCTGTACCTCTGGGAGGGGTCTAAGAGGAAAGGAAGGACCGCACGGGTGGAATCTCACCCTGAGGAGGGAGCCACAGACTAGGTATACAGGTACTGGGGTCCTATATGCAGGAGTACCCAAGTTCCCTTGGGTGCTGGGAGAATGGCTGGGATAGAGAGAAGGGCTGCAGAAGCCTAGACTCCACTCGCCAGGAGTAGGAGGGTGCTGGCTTGCCAACAGATAGGGCAGAGAGAGCTCTGGACTAGCAGCTGCCACCTCACTGTGCTCCCCAGTCCAAGTTGGGTGAATACTCTGGCCCTGTTCACTCTGTAACACAGCTTGGCATGGGATCTAGAGCTGACAGGTCCTGGGAGAAAACTTGATATAGGGACATAGGAGCAGCCCTTGTGGGCTGGGATGTGGTTTGGGTGGGGCAGTCAACTTGTTCTGGTAGCACCATGGAAGCAGCACAGACCTCTGATGGCAGAGCAGCTACTGGAGCCCCTGCGACTGGCTCCCGGACAAAAGAATGCCCCAGCCCTGCCCATTCCATGCCACAGATTGGTGCCAGATCTCCAGCAGACGGGTCCTGGGGGAAGACTAGATCTAGGGACAAAGAAAAGGCTTGGGGGTCTGGGGTATGGTCCAGCAAGGATGGCAACAGTCACTGTTGGCACTTAAATGGCGCCCCAGAAGCAGCCCAGACTTCTGACGGCAGTTCAACCACTTCAATTTCTGAAACCACAAGCTCTGACCCCCAGTCCTTGCTGAGCAAATGCTCTGGCTTCGCCAAGTCCATGCCACAACCTTGCACTAGATCTAGGAAATGAAAAGAGGGAAAGGATGCAAACTTGGGCTGTGTCTGAGTAGAGTTGTAGATACCAACACAGGCAGCACATCAGATTTCTGTAAGCACAAGAGCCTTACTTACTTCAGCACTCTCCTTTGGGCCAAAGGCCTCAGTGTCAGGAGAAAGAATAATACATACTTAAAGGGAACAGAGCCAGCTGGAGCCCAACCTTCAGCTTTTCCCCTCCAGCAACTGGAAAGCAGACCCAAGCCCTGACAGAACTCCAACAGTTAAGGAGCAGAGAGAAGTTCCATCTCACACCCTGCATAGGCTCTAGCTCTTCCAATGTCAACCACATCCCCTATTAAGGTGATAGAGGCCAGCATACCCTGAGGAAAGATGTGGCTGGCATACAAATCAAATTCAGTCTCATGCTAAAGACGCTGATGCACTCACATAAAAACACCCTTTCAGGGCCACTATAGATAACTATTTCACGTAAATTCATAAAGACAGTGAAAATTAAGTAAAATGAAACGCATAGTAACTACTCCCAATTGAAAGAGCAAGAGAAAACCCCTGAAAAAATAAACAATGAAACAGAGTCTATAAGACACCGACACAGAGTTGGTAATAAAAATGCCAACTAAATTAAGGAAGACTAGCAATACAAACACAGATCATTTTAACATGTAACTAGAAACTATAGAGATGACCCAATCAAAAATAGATAATTCAGTTTCCGAGATAAAAACCCTTCTAGAAGCAATGAATAATTAATCAAGTAAATGATACAGAAGAATGTATAAATAGAATAATAGAAATTATGCAATCAGAACAGCAGACAGAAAATCAAAGGAAAAAATGAAAGCAACATATGAGATCTGTGGGATAAACAAAACATTCCTACATACATGAGAGAGGTTCTAGAAGGAGAAGAGGGAAAGAAGAGGGTCAAAAACATTTTTGAAGAACTTATGGCTGAAAACTGTCCAAACCCAAAGAAGGAGACAGGAAGGAAAATTATTCAGGTGTAGGAGGCAGAGAGGATCCTAAATAAGATGAACCCAAAGAGAACCACACTAAGACATATAATAAAAAACGGCAAAATTTGAAGATAAAGAAAGAATTCTAAAGGCAGCAAGAGAAAAACAGAGTCATACACGAGGGAAAACCCATAAGGCTATCAGCTGATTTCTCTGCAGAAACTTCTTATGTCAGAAGGGAGTGGTATGATATATTTGAAGTCCTGAAAGGGAAAATTCTGTCACCTAGAACACTCTACCTGGCAAGATTATAATTTTGAACAGAAGAAGAGATAAAGAATTTCTCAGAGAAGCAAAAACTGAAATTCAGCAATACTAAACCTATCCTAAAATAAATCTTGAAGGGTCTTCTCTAAATGGAAAAGAAGCAAGAATCAATAAGAAAGGAAATATACAGCAAGGATTGAAGGTCACTTAAATAAGACAGGAAATAGATTAAAAACCAACAAAAAATTACAAAAGCAACCATAGCTATAATAAAGGGATAAGCATGAAGATGTAAAAAAATGGCATAAAAATCATAATATGTAGGGGAGGGAAGTAAAAATGTAGATCTTTTACAATGTATTCGAACTAAAATGCCTATCCGTTTTATCAGTTTAAGCAAGTAGATATAGCTATGGGTCAACATATATGAACCCATGCTGTGGTTTAGTCGCTAAGTCATGTCTGACTCTTGTGGCCCCATGGGCTGTAGCCAGCCAGGCTCCTCTGTCCATAGGATTTTCCAAGCAAGAACACTGGAGTGGGTTGCCATTTCCATCTCCAGGGGATCTTCCTGACCCAAGAATCAAACCCAGGTCTCCTGCACTGCAGGCATATTCTTTACTGACTGAGCCACCAGGGAAACCCATGGTAACCACGAATGAAAAAATATTCAAAAAATGCACAAAATTCAAAAAGAAAGAAACTGAAGTAAACTATAAAAGAAAATGATCAAGCTACAAAGGGCAAAACAAAAAGAAATGAAAAAAGAACTACAAAAACAACTGGAAAACAAGAAATAAAATGGCAATAAGTACATACTTAATAATTTTGGAGAGGATGTGGAGATAAGGAAACCTTGTACACTTTTGGTGGGAATGCAAATTGATACAGCTACTTGGAAGAGAGTATGGAAGTTCCTTAAAAAACTAAAAATAGAATTACCATATGATTCAGCAACTCCACTTTCAGTATATATCCAGAAAAAACAAAAACTCTAACTTGAAAAAATATGTGTACTCCAATGTTCTCAGCAGTACTTTTATAACAGCCAAGATATGGAAGCAACTCAAGTGCCCATTAACAGATGATTTACTTAAGAAGACATGATATATATATATAATCACATCTGAGTAATGGAAAGTTACTCAGTTGTAAAGAAGAATGAAATATTGTCTTTTGCGTCAATGTGGCTGGACCTAGAGAATATTATGCTTTTTGATGTATGTCAGAAAGAGAAAACAAATACTATATGATATCACTTGTACGTGGAATCTAAAAAATAATACAAATTAATATATATAGCAAAACAGAAATGGATTCACAGACATAGAAAATAAACTTGTGGTTATTGAAGGGAAGAGGGAAAAGAGGAGGGACAAACTAGGGGTATCAGATTAACAGATATAAACTACTATATATAAAATAGATAAGTAACAAAAATTTACTGTACAGCACAGGAAACTATACTCATTACTTTGTAATAACCTATAATGCAATATATTATGTTGGTGCAACAGTAATTGTGGTTTTGCATTGTTGAACTTTGCTGATTGATACTGGAATACACTCTTAAATAAATGTGGTTATACATCATTTTAATGTGTATTTCTTGCTTTATGTTTTTTTGCTAATGACTTATTACTTGCTTTGTATTTTTCAATTATTTTAGACTATGAAAGTGATGTTAGACAAAAAGCAAATTTGAGTGATTTTCTTATTCGAGTTCAAAACGGGTTGTAAAGCAGCAGAGACAACTTGCAACATCAACAACGCATCGGGCCCAGGAACTGTTAACGAAAGTACAGTGCAGTGGGGGTTCAAGATGTTTTGCAAAGGAGACGAGATGAAAGGAGTAGTGGCCAGCCATCGGAAGTTAACGACCAACTGAGAGCATCATTGAAGCTTATCCTCTTAAAACTACACAAGAAGTTGCCCAAGAACTCACTGTCGACTATTCTATGGTCATTCTACATTTGAGGCAAATTGGAAAGGTGAAAAGCTCAATAAGTGGGTGACTCGTAAGCTAACTGAAAATCAAAATATTGTTGTTTTGAAGTGTTGTCTTCTCTTATTCTACACAACAATGAACCATTTCTCGATAGGATTGTGATGTACAATGAAAAGTGGATTTCATACAATAACCAGTGACAACCAGTTCAGAGGCTGAATTGAGAAGAAGCTTCAAAGTACTTCCCAAAGCCAAACTTGCTCCCCCAAAAAAGGTCATGGTCACTGTTTGGTGTTCTGCTGCCAGTATGACCCCACTACAGCTTTCTGAATCCCAGCAAAACCATTACATCTGAGAAGTATGCTCAGAAAACTGATGAGATGCACCAAAACCTGCAATGCCTACAGCTGTCATTGGTCAACAGAAAGGGCCTAATTCTTTTCCAGGACAATGCCTGACTGCACATAGAACAACCAACACTTCAAAAGTTGAATGAATTGGGCAGGAAGTTTTGCTTCATCTGGCATATTCACCTGACCTCTCGTCAACTGACTACTACTTCTTCAAGCATCTTGACAACTTTTTGCAGGGAAAATGCTTCCATAACCAGCAGGAGGCAGAAAAAGCTCTCCAAGACTTTGTAGAATCCTGAAGCATAGCTTTTTATGCTAAAGGAATAAACAAATTTATTTCTCAATGGCAAAAATGTGTTGACTGTAATTGTTTCTGTTTTGATTAATAAAGATGTGTTTGAGCCTAGTTATAATGATTTAAAATTCACTGTCTAAAATCGCAATTATGTTTGCACCCACATAATCTGCAAAAGTAATGAATCATTATGCTAGACACCTGACACTAACACAATATTGTAAAGCAAGTATACTTCAAATAAAAAACAAAGCTAACCTGACTCTCTAATCTCAGTGGTGACCAGTATTTTGCCTTATAAAGATAATTTACAAATGATCAGGTTCAAAACCCTTTTATGATTTTTCCATTAAGTAATTAATTAGTGACTTTTTAATTTGGAGGACAAGAAGAGACAGACTAGATGATCCATTGTTGAAAATATATCTGTATAACAAAGACTATAGTTTCAGGAATTCTCAGGATATTTTATAATTAAATATTATAGAGGAATGATACAATAAATATGACTATCCATTTTGCTATGAATATAACAGAATGGTCTGGTGGGGGTAAGGTATTACACTGTTTATGTGTAATTTCACACTTCATATTCAATATCATTATTATGTGAAATTCTTTATATATCATTTTGAAGATCTAAAAGATTCTTAAAAGTAAGGAAGATTTGAAATAACATTTAAAGATGATGGATTTTCTTATCAAATCTGTTAATTTGGCCTGCTCCAGTTTCCTTTCACATCAGGCTTATGGATCATCATTGATTTTTATAATTCACTTACAAAGCATGCCAGGAATTCAAATATAATTCATGAACACTAGAACAAATTTATGGAGAAATATCATATTGAAGAAACTAAAGACATACAAGGAAGCCATCAATATATGAAGAATTCAAATTTGTTCACAAATTTACATGAAGTATGCTACATTTGTTCACATTTAGCCTAATAGAAAAATTATTTATTAAGCAACTTCCACTTACAAAATACACTCAATAATCTATTACGCTGAAATTCCATTTGGAGCATGCTACTTTTGGTCTTGAAAAACCTCAAAAGCCTAAAAAGGAAACTAAAACAAATTAATTTCACCTGTGGTTTCAGTATATAAAGCACATATCAAAAAAGAGAAGTATAAATATTACTTAAAAATGCTTACTTGCAACCATGTCGAGTGCACTGTCCTCTGCCAGAACAGAATTTGAGACATGATGGACCAATATAAACTGCAGGGCAAAAGAGAGCATGTGAAAGATGGCAAAATCACAGGGAAGGCCAAGAACACCACCAGCATGTGAAATAATTTTGTGAAGCAATAGCCATGAAATCTCTTTCTTGTATGTATGCTGTGCACAGGAATCCAGTTGACATACAGAGTGCTGTGTGACAAGGTAAGTGTTTAGCTACAAATCCACCAGAATGGTTTTAACTTAAATAATCCTTTCAAGATTTTAATCTGTCATAGCAAAGAAAGTAGGAATGTAATAATTTGGGTTCTTAATGCAGTCTCTTCATCTAAAATGGTTTCAGGCAGAATATTAGTGCTTCTGTCTTGAACTTTCTACCAAGTTTATATTCTTTGGGTGGAAATTAAGAATTTACAAAGGATCAATTTGATATATCACAAAGTTGACAGATTACAATTTAATTAAAAAACTAGCATTTCATTTTCATCTGAGGAAAATCTATATCACTGCAGATGACTGTTACATGTTCTTCTAAATATTAATCTATCCTTCCTCAAGTGGAGACTTAAAATCTGTGGTTGAGCATAAAGTCTTCTCTATACTTGCAGAGCTTTTTAAAAATGGTGGGTTTGACTGATAATGATATTACAAACTTAAATTCTAACCATGGGAATGCTGAGAAAAGGGGCCCTGATTGTTGAATGGTAAGTTCTGAGATACTCAGACTCAAATACACGTAAAGATATTAAGACTTTCGATAATCAGTACAATCAGTAACACATCAAATAGTGTAAAGGTGGAACAAAACCAATGTGGAATCAGAGATCTAATGGTTATTGAGATCTCACGTATTCGATTTCAGGCGTAGGCAAAGTTAACTATTCATTGTCATTTTCTTCTCTAAGAATTTTGTTGTCATCTTTCCCTGATAATTATGAAATCATTAGGACTCGCAGTAGAATAAATTTAAAGGCTCTGTGTTTCTAAGAGTGTGGAAAAGATAAATCCATTTTCTTCACTATTTTCACTAATGTAATCAAGCTAAACAAATTAAAAAGTGGTGACAAACATACTTTGCTCTAGGATCTTTCATTTTACTAAGAATTTTCAATATTGATCTGTTTTTTTCTATTTGTTTTCTTTGATGTAATTCTGAAATTCCATAGTGAAATGGGAGAGATTTTGGGGGTGTTCTTTGGCAAGTAGACACAAATTTCCCTTGACAAGATGTGTGTATTCCTCTTGCCTTTTGAAGAAACCAGAAACCAGGTTCTGCTTCTGCAAAAGCCTCCCATATAAAATAACATCAGAATTTAAGAGATTCTATGGCTAGTTCTGCATTTGACAGACACTGCTAAACATGCCTATTCCATGTATTTTTATCTTTTCTCATTCTACTCAAAGCATGATGTTGGGAATTCACGACCTGTAGCAAACGCTTTCTGACTTAAACTCATACTGTACGTCTTAAGGAAATTTAAATATTGTTTTCATAGGCTTATATGTTCTTCATTTTGCACTTTACTTTTTTGATAATCTAAAGTAATCTAAGTTCATTCTAGAACCACTGAAAAGTATGACAGCAGGAAAATGTCATCCATAGCCCACAATCCAGAGGCATATACTCATTCCCTAGAGCTAATCAACAGGTAATTCAAGTACTATGGAAAACAGTCTACCAGTGGAGAAATTCCATTTTAACAAATTCATCTTCAGACGTTTTCGCAAATACAGTGTGTTTGTCTTTATATGTTTGTACCCATGTGGCTCATATGGTCTTTGAAATCTGGGTCTTTTATTGGTCTTCTTTTACTACAGATTGTTTAAAAAATTTACCGAGATGATTAGATTGCATTACTGACTCAATGGACATAAGTCTAAGCAAACTCTAGGAGACAGTGAAGGGCAGGGAAACCTGGTGTGCTACTATTCATGAGGTCACAAAGAGTCAGACACAACTCAGTGACTAAACAAAAACAAACAGCAAATTATTTTGCCTGAAGTCATTCCTGAGTTTCAAGAATTGAAACTTCTTGAATTAATTGTGCATTAATTTTTTAATTATTCAGAAAAACAAAAATGTTAAGAGATGGAAATTTAGCATTTTACAATAGTGAAGGGTTTTCCCACTTTATAAAGTTACGATAAGTCAGTGCCTATCCTAAACTAACTTAAGTATTGATATTTTGTCATTTCTTCCCTCCCTTTTACTTCCTTGTAGTAGAACCCATTCAGTCAAATACATATACTCTTTAAAAACAGGAAATCTCTGAACCTGCCTGAAGTGAGAATTGTTAAGTGAGTTGGCTATTAATAAAAAAAATAGGAAATTTACAGTCATGCAATCTAACAGATTAAATATCTTCTCTCATGAGAAGATATTTAATATCTTCAACATGAGTGATACTGGCTTTAATGTTATGCAACAATTTATCAACAATCCATTTAAAAATGAAAGATAACAGGATATTTTATGTATTTCTAAATTTTCCCTTTATGTTATTTTCTGAAAAGGAGGTAAAAGTTTCACACAGAAGTTTCATTTTAGAGATGATGTTTCCTGCTGTGTGGTGTCTGCATCTAAAAAAGAATCATTCCAGATGTCACGGTAGTTACTAAGAGAAGAATGAGTCATTTTAATACATGCAGTATGGTAATATGTTAATTTTGTATAAAACATTCAAGAGAAATGTTAGGATACCCCCTGTCATAAACTGCGAATCTGAGTTTCAGAGCTTTATGCATTTTAAAAGAATGTATGTTGAAGCGTACTAGCATCTAATATTGCTGGCTCCACTGTCTTTATTTTTCCGATTGTGCATCCCTGGGCTTCTAACAGAATGCAAAGGAGAAAGGGAAGAAAGGGCGTTTAATGAATTGCAAGACCATGACTTAGAAATGTGATTAAGTCTGTTCAGACGAACAAAAGCACAGGAAGAGTCTACTTCAATGGCATGTGATTATGACAGACAAAAACTAACCATTATCAATTGCCCACATATTTCCAAGGATTGGTCCCGTTTGTCTCCAGCGAATTCTGGTGTCCCGAGTTAGTGCTGCATTAGGAAGGGGAATTGTTATTCGGTTCCACCTGCAAGAAAGTTAGCACAAAGCACCTTCATATCCATTTCATACCTTTTGAATCTATTTTACATGTTTTTGATGTTCTAGTCTCTCTATGCTTGAGATGGCTGGTAATAAACTCTTTAAATTCACCTGTGGAATCTGTTTATAATTTTAAAACCAATATGTAACTTCTAGAAACATCCATAGCAAACTAGAGTATCTTATAGCCATTGATTTTTTTCAGACTTTTTAAAAGAAAATTTTACATCAATACTCAGACCTTAGATATTATTCTATGGTAATCTGTGATGAGCTAGGGTGCTGTTTAGCACTGATTACTTCTTATTTTTTGCTATTCTCTAGTTCTATGCGTATTTAAACACAGGCTAGGAAGGAAAATAATTTTTAACTTAATCTTGCATTCTTGGAAACATTTTTACTATTTATCTAGTGATTATTCTGTAAAGTGGCAAGTATTTTATATAGTCATATTTAATTCTCTTAACAGTCCTTAAGGGGATATATCATTGTCCTCAATTTACATGGAAAGAGGTGGGCAGTTTGAGAGAGTAAATATCATTATACAAGTAGATGGCAGAACCAGGATTTGAGCCCAGGTTCAATCCCAAAGCTTAACTTTCTTCCACTTGTCTATGCTGCATCTTTTCATTAGTAACTATTTTGGCAATAAGTCTTTTTGGCAATAACCAGAGGTCATTATATAGAGTTTAAATTTATGCAATCCAAAATATAAAAGCTTAATACCTAAAGAATGAATGACTCTCTATAAATTGTGATTGTGCATCAGATTTACAAAAATTACTTTTTAAAAAAATGAGATCACTCCTAAATCAGATGAGAAGGAGAAGGCAGCTTTCTTACCTAGTATGCTAAAAACACTAATCTCAGGCTTACTTACTGATTTTGAGTCTGCAACATGGATTCAAATCTCTTGCTATGTTAGAGGTTACTCACCCACTGTAGTTTTCAGAGGAGTAGATCGTGCTGTGAGGGAGGTGGGGTCCGGCACAGATCTCAGGCAAACATTCAGTA
Source organism: Okapia johnstoni (assembly GCA_024291935.2). Taxonomy (NCBI): domain Eukaryota; kingdom Metazoa; phylum Chordata; class Mammalia; order Artiodactyla; family Giraffidae; genus Okapia; species Okapia johnstoni. Next base: position 68,637,689 of record CM044312.1, on the reverse strand, counting down.
TGGAGTAGAGACCAGGAACGCCCATGGTTGGTAGAAAACTCTAAGCTGATACTGATCACACCAGAATAAGCATAACAAAACAGGGCAAAGATAACAAATGAAATCAAATGACTCATCTCTGGAGAAGAATATTAAACATCTGTAGAACTAGTGTAAAAAAATTTAAGATGTTGTTTCCGAAGTGATTGTTTTCCCCTCCACTGAAGTCTGGCCAGCCTTCAAAGTGCAAGCAGTTAAATTACTGCTAATAGAAATGAACGATGTTTTAAAGACAGCAAATGGTAACTTGAGAAAGTGTTCCTGAATTTGATAGATGGCAAGGCAATTACCATGTCTCACACTGCTACTTCATCCTGTGAACTTGAGACTGACAAAATCCTTAGGAAGGACAAGAGCAACACTTTAGCAAGTAAAACTGAGAATTCATAGCTCTTGAAGTGCTAGTTGATTTCTGTGTCTATTATTAGGGGGTCACTAAACTACGTAGGGGTCAAACTTTTTTTCAGTTATTTGTTTTTTCTTCTCTCTCAGCAATCTGTCTGAATGGGTGGCTACCAGAGCTAATCCAAACACCTTTGACACCTAAGATCAACTTCTTAGAATAAAGTCATTTCTACTTAAATCTATCTAATCATACTCTCCATATTATTTAAAGAAATTTTCTTTTTCCCTTGGGGGGAAGTTTGTATTTTATTAATAGATACTTTATTAAAAATTCAGGTGCCAACTTACTAAGAAGTTGCTCTGATTGAATAGCTAAGTTCACGTGTTCATTGTTAATTTGTCCACACAAACAGAATGTGGCTTCCTACCTGTTCCCAGGCTGCTGTGTTCCACATCCCAGATTAATAGAAAACTGTATCATGTGAGACATTGTAGAAGGGAGAACAGGTAAGACGTGGAAAAAATCTACGGCCCAGACATTCCTATTATGTCCTTGATGGTTCTTTTGCCTGAGACAAAATTTGGTAGAAGGAGTCTGAAGATCAGGATTGATGACTACAGAAACCAAAGATGGAACCTTCAAAACAAAGGAAACCAAAATCACTCATAATCTTCCTTGTAGGAATCAGTGTGAATTCTCCAAGATTCATTACAATTACTATGTATACAACTGCCATTTATTAAGCACCAAGCAATATTCTGCTTATTCCATTTGTTATTTCACATTAAAGATGCTGTCCTTAGGGGACACTCATTTTAATCACTCAGAATTCCTCCTTTGCAGACACCTGAAACTCTGTGTGTGACTGGTCAGACTCTCTCTACCTGAAGATAAATTGGTTTAAGGTCTTTAAAGTTATCAAAGCTTATGTATCCATTTTATCTAACTTTGCACTGGACAAAGGCAACTTGACATTAATCAATCTTCTTTTAAAGTGTATTCGAGAAATATAAATTCTTTTCCAAACTAGGTATTCCAAAAATAGGACTCTAAGCAGAAACATCCATAGCCAGTGAGTTAATCCATGATAACTTACATAATTGATTTGGTCTGAGGCATGTAGCTGACCAGTGCAAGTATAATTCTACCTAGTTATAGCTGGAAAAATCATCCATTAATAAAATTACAAATAGTATAACTTGGGTGACCCTGGCATGTTGGATATTTTCTTTGGTTGTTACCTATCTAGCCTTGATGTTTATCTTCCGTCTTCCTGACTTAAACTATGAGATGCTAGATCCTGGCTTTGTTCAAGCTTTTTAAAGTACTGGCTCTCTGTCTCAAATTAGAAAAGAGAAAAAAGCAAAGGTGGTAACAATCTGTACTTCTACTGGGTCTTCCCAGGTGGCACTAGTGGTAAAGAACCTGCCTGCCAATGCAGGAGACATAAGAGATGTGGGTTTGATCTCTTGGTCAGGAAGATCCCCTGGAGGAGGGCATGGAAACCCCCTCCAGTATTCTTGCCTGGAGAATCCCCATGGACAGAAGAGCCTGGCAGGCTGCAGTCCATAGGGTCGCATGGAGTCGGACATGACTGAAGCGATTTAGCACATCCTTCTACCATGTCTTTTGCCTCAGTTCAGTTCAGTCGCTCAGTCGTGTCCGACTCTTTGCGACCCCATGAATTGCAGCACGCCAGGCCTCCCTGTGCATCACCAACTCCTGGACTTTACCCAAACCCATGTCCATTGAGTCGGTGATGCCATCCAATCATCTCATCCTCTGTCGTCCCCTTCTCCTCCTGCCCCCAATCCTTCCCAGCATTAGGGTCTTTTCCAATGAGTCAACTCTTCGCACGAGGTAGCCAAAGTATTGGAGTTTCAGCTTCAACATCAGTCCTTCCAATGAACACCCAGGACTGATCTCCTTTAGGATGGACTGGCTGGATCTTCTTGCAGTCCAAGGGACTCTCAAGAGTCTTCTCCAACACTCACTATGCCTGATAGCAAGTGTGTGAGGCTGCACAGGTAGAGTCACTGTTAAGAGTTTTCTTAGGGACAAGAATAATTGCTAGCTCATTGGGCTCCACCTTATTGTCTCTGATGGGCTGTAATTCAATCTTCCTGATAAAATCTCATCTTTTTGTTTATATCAGGAAAAAAGTGAATGCTAAAATAATGTCCATGTCACTTTTAAAGAAATGTGGCAACTTCCTGGACTACCAGAAGAGAGATTTACCCTCTGCATTTAGCAGAGTCTTCATGGTTTTGACTTGAACTGGGGTGGGACCATCTGACACACAGATTGGCATGTGTACCTTATATGAGGAATAGGAAAGAGTATCCAGTGTAATGTGTTCTTTTCTTCCTTCAGTTTTCGCATACAGGACAACATCATTTTCATGAGAGTCTCCAGGATCACAAATCCCTCCTGCACAAAAAAATTTTAAATGTTAGTACCAATTTGCACCCATGAGCATATCAAATATAGTGTTAAATATTAGAATAAAAAAATAATTCTAAAACCCAGATGTCACTTAAGAATGACCCTAAACAAAGTAACCAGATCCAAAGAAATAATTTATGTAGATAGTTCAGATAGGCCATGCTGAAGATCAAAGACTTGACATTTGTGAAGGCCAAAGTAATTATTTACCAAACTATTTACCAAAGTAACTATTTACTATTATTTGGGTAATGAGATTACCCAAATAATAGTCTGCAACAAACTGTGACTATAGGTCCATATTTTAAATGTCATTAAATAAATGTGCTCTATTTTTTAATAAATCGTTACTTTCTTATATTTGAAGTCTTTGTGGTCAAAGTTCAGAAACTGTTGATTATGATTTAAAAAAAGTGTAGTGAGTCACTGAATCAAGGATTTCTGAAGTAGTGTTACTTAAATGGTCACATGTAGTACCTTTAATATTTTAGTACATATTAGGTATTTGTATTTTAGATGCAACTCATCTTACATTTTTACTTTTGGTACCTCATTTGATTGTTTGAAGATATATAGAGTAGTTTATTCCCTATCACTCTACTTCACAGTCATATGAAATGATATAAAATTAGACTTTGAGAGGTGATTAAGATTATTCTGATGATGCAACTGAATAATCGTGCAAGTACCTGAAACTGAAGATCATTTAACTAGTTGGTGGAAGAGCCAGGAGTTGATGTTAAGTTTTAAACTTTGACCTTCTATTCCTTTCACTATCACATTGGGCCAATAACCCTTATTATTGCTGGCTTCTATCAACTGTCTGCTTAACCTGGATTTTAAAGGATTATTTATCTAACCAGAAACTTCTCCCCACCCACCATTATCCTTCATAACAACACCAAACATAATAGCAGGAGATTTCCTGGCAAACATTCTAGCCCTAAGGGCCAAAATTTATAACATTAATTTGTAATTTTATTATCATTATCTTCCGAGAAAAATCTCTTCCAGTTCTTAAATCAACCAATATTAATCTTAATTTTTATCTACAGGAAATTTTTGTCCCTAATACTCTACAGTGACACAAAAAGCAAACTCAAAAACTCCAGAATAAGGTTACCCTTTAAGAGTTAATCTAGTAAAGTCAATAAATAATGGATGAGACTCACCACCTGTATAAATAAATAAAGTGTCATTTATTGCAAATGTCTGGTTTAAACTCAACCTGGGTAACTGGGATCTGATCTTGGGTAGAAATTACTGAAACATGATGTTAAGTAAGAAAGTTAGAACCTGACCAGTATAAGAAAGAACATGATAACAGAAGTAACTTGGGTGTTGGTATTTGTTAAATCTGGCACATTACATCTGTCAGACATATGTAACTTCTGTGTAAGCAAGTGTGGGGCTTCCCTGGTGGCTCAGATGGCAAAAAATCTGCCTGCAATGCAGGAGCCCTGGGTTCACTCCCTGGGTCGGGAAGATCCCCTGGAGAAGGAAATGACAACCTACTCCAGTATTCTTGCCTGGAAAATCCCATGGACCAGTATAAGAAAGTACATGATAACAGAAGAAACTTGGGTATTGGTATTTGTTAAATTTGGCATGTTACATCTGTTAGACATATGCAACTTGCCATATAACAAATATTTACTGAGCTAAGTAATCTGAACTGAGAATAGAGAAGCCAGATATAGTGATAATGTAGACCTCATTCTAAAAGTTGTTTATTGTTCAAGAGCAACAACTTGTAAAGAGAACATCATGATTTTGACATCTGATATTATGTTTTTGCATATCATTGCACACTTCAAGGTTATAGTAAATATAGTTAACCACGCCATGCTACATGATAGTCTCGGTGGGTAGGGGGAAAGAGCTACATGAAAACTAAATTATCTTTTTAAAAATTGGTTATTGAGTCAATATAAAAGACTTATCAAAAAGAACAAAAAAGGTGAAAGGTCACAGGCATTATGGGTTTAAGGCACCACATCTAGAGACACAGGAACTGAATCATCAGTTCTCTCTAATTTCATTAATTTGTTCCCTGTAAACCCTCTCTGCTCTCTCAAGAACAGTTCATGAACTGCATCTGCCTTTCAGAGAGAATAGAAACCCATGTGGGAGTTTCATCCAGCCCAGAATGACAGAAGAAGAAAGTCCAAAAGGAGACAAGACTTTAAAATGATGACAGACTTTATCTGAAAGATCCCTCTGGGGGCAATTTATCAGTTCTGTGAAGTTTCAGTGACAGTAGCTCCTTCAGAAAGATACAGATTCTTCTTCAGCTTCATTCACTTTGATGTATTGTGGAAAGGTATGACTCAAGAGGTGTTTTGTACAGCAATTAAAGTACAGAAGATTTCAATAGAAACTAGATGGACAGATAGTTTTAAAATATTTTAAATCCTGTTTTAAGTATTAATAGCTTTTTAAGACATTTTTTTACATTAAGAAAGTAGTTTTGTTATTTACTGTGTGCAGGATATTGGACCTGAAGGTTCAACTGAGTCCTGACCTCAAAAAGTCTGTAATTTGGCAAGTAACTAATAACATGTCTAACATACATGAAAGAATGATAATTAGCAATCAAGTGTGTTGTGTTGCCATAACTTCAGCTAAAATTCAGAGAAAAGAAATACAGGTGTAGAATAAGAGAGTGGGATATATAGGAGGTGCTTAGTAAATATTTATTGAAGAAATAACAAAGAAAATTAAAAAACCCCAAACGAATGATGTATATTAGATTACCTTTGTCATGATCACTGCATTCTGGCTCTAAGAACAATGCTGGATACTAGTCCTCAATGAATTTGTGTTATATAAATGAACGTGTGAATAAAGGAAACAGACTGTGAACCAAACTTAAAAAATTGAGCAAATTTTCCAGAAATGGTAGTCATAGCAGATTGATATGAGCCAAAGGATGAAACCAGGAAGGACATGTAGGCAGTGTCTGAGAAGAAGGGAATGTGATCTGTTCTAGATTAACAATCGGCCAGTGATTTTCCTAAGGCACAATACTTAGTGAGGGGTTACTTATCAACTATCTAACCTATCTTAAATCTCTTCCCATATTCTTTTCTAGTGGTTCAGATGGTAAACAATCCACCTGCAATGCAGACTACCCGGGGGAAGATCAGGAATGGAAACCCACTGCAGCATTCTTGTTGGGAAAATCCCACGGGCAGAGGAGCCTGGTGAGCTACAGTCCACAGGGTTGCAAAGAGTCAGACACAGCTGAGTGACTAATCACTTTCACCAAAGTTTTTAAGTCTTTTTCCATAGTATCCAGTCTTATCCTACCTATCCTGCTGTCATCCTGTACTACCCTATCCTAACCTAAACACATCTTTGCTGGATTCTACCTTCTCCTCAAGATCAGACCCCATTCCGTGTTTTTATCAATGAACTTCTTGAAAGAGCAGTTCTCTTTCAGTGAGCCATCTCTATTTCTCTTAACTCTATATACTTTGGCTTCCCAGGCACCATACCATGAGGAATCACAGGTGGGCTCTCTGCCTGTCCTGGTTGCCTTTTTTCTCTGTGGCATTCCTCCACTGCTGATCATCATCCAGTCATCCCACCCCCGAACCACTCTCTCCCCTTCCTCCTGTTGCACAGAATCATGTCTTTTTCCTGCATTTCCTTATGCTTTTTCTTAGTATACTTTGTCTCTTCTTGTCCTTCTACCTACACCTAGATGAGGGTTCTCCCTACAGAGTTTTCATGTCCTACTCTGTCTCCTGCTTGGGAGAGCACAGTGACTTTAGTGGCTCCAGTTATCACCTGCATGCTGACAACTTTCAAATCTGATTTAGACCCTGAGTAGAATTTCTGTGCTTATATGGCCTTCCAGAACCCCCAACCTCAACATATCTAATAATATAAAACCCTCTACTTCACATTTTCTCTTTATCATATTATTATTATTTTTGAAAATAGCAATTTTGGGAAATGGCACCATTCTTCCAATCGTTCTACAGAGAAATCTGTGTCCGCTCCAAGACTTCCCTCACCATCCCCAGTCAGCTGAGCATGAACTTCAGTTGGCTCTTCTCCAGTTATTCTATCTCTGTCCCTCCTTGACATTGTTGCCACCATCACTGTAATTTCTTTGCTGTTTGGATCAGTGCAAAAGTCTCCATAATTTAGGGCTGCCAGCTAAAATACTTTGCATGACCAATCCCTATACAAAAAGTTACTTGTTGTTTATCTGAAATTCAAATTTAAATAAGTCTGCCACCCGCCAATAAATCTGACAACCTTATCCTACTTGGTATTCTATCTTCTAATTTCTGATTGTTTCAGTCTTTCCTTCACACTATACCAGAATTAATTTCTAAAACAAAGATGAGAATATTTTATAGAACTGACAGAAATTATCTGACAGCTCCATGTTGCCTAGAGTAAGAGAATCCAAATTCTTCAGTATGATATTAAAGTCAGTTGCTTCTCTGGCTTCAGTTCAGCATTCTAGTTCCAGTTTATGTCTTTCCATTCAACTTACTGGGAAAATCACCCAGCTCTAAACACGTCATGTACCTTTATATTTGTGCTTTTGCTCGAAATGCTGGCTTAGCTTAAACCTTCAAGGCCCAGTGCAAATACCATCTATTTTACAAAGCTTTACCCTAATCCCATCTCCATGGAAAAATCCAGATCTTCCTTTGCACTTCTGTAACATTCTCATTTCATTACAGCCCAACTGCAATCTCTTTCAAGTTAGATGTTACTTGTGGGCAAGGACTCAAAGTAATTTTTACACATAAAAAAACAAAAATACATTGAGTCTTAATTATTTATTAGACACCATTTTAGGACTTTGCAACTAACTGATCAGCAACTCTGTGATTTAGGTGGCATTATTTTCTCTAGCTGTAGTCTCCATGTATGGAGAAGGCAATGGCACCCCACTCCAGTACTCTTGCCTCAAGAATCCCATGGACAGAGGAGCCTGGTAGGCTACAGTCCATGAGGTCGCTAAGAGTTGGACACGATGAGCGACTTCACTTTCACTTTTCCCTTTCATGCATTGGAGAAGGAAATGGCAACCCACTCCAGTGTTCTTGCCTGGAGAGTCCCAGGGATGGCGGAGCCTGGTGGGCTACCGTCTATGGGGCCGCACAGAGTCGGACATGACTGAAGCGACTTAGCAGCAGCAGCAGCAGTCTCCATGTATGCTAGCACAGTGTTCTATATTCAGTAGGAATTCATTAAATTTCTTAATTGAATGGAGAGCTCTTATTTGGGATAATGTACTTTGGGCCCATTCAAGTGAATGTTTTCCTCAGAGTCAATGTAATTTTAACCGATTCATTAATAATCTGCTTTGCCCTAGAAAGAATTAAAGATAACTTGATCTGTTACATACAGACGACAATCTCTTATACAAAGGCAGTGGACTGGGTTGATTTACCATAATTTACTATGAAAAAATGAAAAATTCAAAAATATTATGTAAAAATAAAAATATGAAAAAGGGAAAATATTTAAATTAGACTGGCATATTAAATGTTTATTATAATTTGATGGATGCGGGTTGGCTCTTAAGGTTTCCTAGGAATCAGTCTTAATAAACTGAGAGCTAGTTTGAATTCCAATTATTTAAAGGAAATTAATTTATTAAATTCCTAAAATTTCTTTCTAAAAAAGAAAAAATTAAAATTTATTCTTTAAAAATTTTAAAAAATTAAGAAACCGAGGTCTGGGTCTTTATACAACTCATTTCCGAGTCAAGGTGAGGATATCTTTATGGCAGAAAGATTACATTATTATGGTTTATATCCACAACATCCTTGTAATCAAATGGATCATTATTGAAAATGAGGTAGCATCACACAGGCAATGTATTTGACAACATGATACAACTGGAAGTTTGCTTTGCCACTCTGAGCTGTAGGAAGTGAGGAATGTGAGAGAAATAATAGCCAGTGCAGAAGCTTAGACTTGGGAGGCTTGTTTGTCCTGATGAATTGACATCTTTGCTAGTAAGGTCAAAGGTAGACAATGTTTATTTCCTGTTTCACTTCCAGGTGTGGCCTGTGCTTTTCCAGTCATTTAACAAAGAAGGCATGTGACACCTACTCACATTTTTGGAATGACATCCAGTGAAAGAGTATGTAGCTATGGCTCTTGCTGACAAAAATGATAAATTTGAGAGGACACACATTTCAACTCCTAATTCCTCCTTGGGTATTTTTCTAAATTTTTAACTATTTATTTGCTCTGCAATCATCAAAGAAAAATAACACTTTGTAAGTACTTTTTTTCTGTGCTTACCACCATATTATAAAGTAGAGAATATTATTAAAGCATTAAAAAGTATTATTAATTTGTTTCTTTCTTAGCTTCCCACAACAAAACAGTTATGCAATGATGAGATATCTATTTAAAACAAATGATTCACTTGGTTGACTGTATTTTGGAGAGGCTAGAGGCTTTGGACAAAGGAGTTACTTTGTTCTTAGCTTCTCTCTCATTGTCTTTTCAGCTATGTCCACTGCAGAAGTGGTGGAAAGGTCTTAAGGCATTTTGTCTTAAGGTATAGTCATGCAAGAACAAGACTAGCTTCTGTTCAGGATGGTTTCAGCAGGGCTGGTGTGAGGCAGATGTGAGCACAAATTTTGCCCAATCAGTAGAACTCACAGTTCATGAATTTTTATTTTATAGTGTAGACAACAAACAATCTTACTTCCTCAGGAATAGGTGATGGTCTAGAATTTGCCCTAGGTCAATAAAATTTGTTCAAAATGTACCTACCTATAACAAAGTAAAACCTCAGGTTCCCGTAACCAGTAGTGTCCAGGTAAGGGGTACATATTTTCCTCTCTCCATCTTTGAGGAAGACCATTGATAAACCTGATTCTATTGTTCCACATTCTGTACCAATGACAGCTCCCACGATGTCCCACCTTTAAAAAAACGACAAACACTAACAGTTAGACTATTAAGTCAAAGCTTTACAGAGTATAACATTTTATTTTTAATGAGGAATATTTACTTAGTAATAAATAATTCTGAAATAAAGATGTGGTATCTCCAATTTTCTTGAAGAGATCTATAGTCTTTCCCATTCGATTACTGTCCTCTATCTCTTTGCATTGCTCATTTAAGAAGGTCTTATCTCTCCTTGCTATTCTCTAGAACTCTGCATTCAGTTGGACCAGAAAGAAGGCTTAGCACTGAAGAATTGATGCTTCTGAACCATGGTGTTGGAGAACACTCTTGAGAGTTCCTTGGACTGCAAGGAGATCAAACCAGTCAATCCTAAAGAAAATCAACCCTGAATATTCATTGGAAGGTCTGGTGCTGAAGCTGAAACTCCAACACCTTGGCTACCTGATGTGAAGAGCAGACTCACTGGAAAGACCCTGATGCTGGGAAAGATTGAAGGCAAAGGAGAAGGGGGCAGTGGAGGATGAGATGGTTAGACAGTATCACCAACTCAGCAGACATGAATTTGAGCACATTTCAGGAGACAGTGGAGGACAGAGGAGCCTGGTGTGCTGCAGTCCATAAGGTCACAAAGAGTTGGACATGACTTAGCAACTGAACAACAACAACAAAGATGTGGCACTACAGGTTTTAGGTAATGAAAGTGAAAGTGAAAGTGTTAGTCGATCAGTCATGTCAGACTCTTTGCAACCCCATGGACAGTAGCCCACCAGGCTCCTCTGTCCATGGGATTTTCCAGGTAAGAATACTGGAGTGGGTTGCTATTTCCTTCTTCAGGGGATCTTCCTGACCCAGGGATCAAGCCCAGGTCTCCTGCATTACAGGCTAATTCTTTACTATTGAGCCACCAGGGAAGCTCCTAAACAAAGTTTTAAACACATTCCTTTCACTATTACAGGTTTTCTGTGGAGAATAAATTTGATCAATACTATGTATAGTGTGACTTCCCTGGTAGCTCCGTGGTAAAGAATCTGCCTGTAATGCAGGAGCTCTAGGAGTCATGGGTTCAATCCCTGGCTTGGAAGATCCCCTGAAGGAGGCCATGACAACCCACTCCAGTACTCTTGCCTGGAGAATCCCAGGGACAGAGAATCCTGGCGAATACAGTCCAAAGATCGCAAGAGTCAGACACAACTGAAGTGACTTAGCACACATGACATGTATAGTGTATCTGCTACATAATCGCCTTTATCCTCAAAGCACTTACAGTTGAGATTGGGTATCAAATTTGAACTAAGGAAACAGGAAATCATAAAAGATAGTACCATAATATTATAAATACTTGTAAGGTATTTTGCACATTAAAAATAGTTATAGAATGAAAAGTCAAACAACTTGGCAAAAGTCTAGCAAGTTTTCAGAAAGGGCATGAGATTTAAATATGCAGAAAAGAATAAAAATATTTACTATTTAAAAACTCTTGTATCTCCTAAGTATTTATCTCTGCTCATGTCTAATTTGGCCATTGCTTTTCACATAACTAACTTGCCTACAGAGGAAACTGGGGCACACAGATGTAAGTGGCTTAGCTAAGGCCAACTGCCTGTTTGACTCTGAAATTGAGATAGATATTCTGTTTCTTAGTTCACTGTTATTTTAGCAGTTGCAGTTCTAAAGAGGGTACTGCACCAGGACAATTATCTTGAATGGTTTGAGACCAAAATGTTTAGAAAATGTTATTTTTTTTTTTTTTTTTGTATTTTAACAGATTATATCAATCATTTAAGGAAAAGCAGCTCCTAATAGTACTAGACTACTGTAAATACCAGGAACCTCTCTCCACTCATACAAGAAAATTTCACACTGGTTCATTGGTCTTTTACCTGCTCCATTTATCCCAATTAAGCCACTCAGTCTACTGATCCACAAAGCAAGTTAAGGTTATAAATGATGCATATGATGACTCCTTTTAGGCATCCATCTGCTTTAGAGTATTTTCAAAATGAAAGATTAAATTGGAAAAGATGGAATTGTCACAGACTAAAAGAACGTTTTATTCGAGTGAGAAATGAGATTAGCTGTCTTCTTCTCTTAATTATTAGTTGTAACTAAGTAACTCTTTTAATCTAAATGAACTGTTTTCATGACTTTACCACAGAGAGGGCTATATGAGACATGATTCAGGCTGTATTATTTCTTTTTAATCTTTTTAAAAACATATTCAATTTTATTCTAATTTTCATTTCTCACAATATATTTGAATATAACAAAAGTGAGGTTATTTTCTTTAAAATAAATATGTTGAAAATATATATACAATAAAATATATAAATACAAAGATATATGCAAATATATATTACAATAAAAGGAAATGGAAAATTTAGTCACCTTCGAAGAGAAAAGTAGAGAGAAATCTGAAAAATCACTTTGTAAAAGTCTCACTGCTTTAAATAAATTATCTTTCATTAAAAATTCAGTAGGAGCTTCTTATGGCACAAGCTCATTCTTTCATGAATTTGTATAAACACTGGCTCGAGCTTAGTTGGAGGCAAAGTGTCCTTGAGGGGGTCCCAGAGCTGAATCAACTACTGAGGGACCTGATAGACACCCTTCCACCTGCCCAGACTTCAGAATCCCTCTCTGTCAGGTTGCAAAGTTGTAGTCTTTTCCAATTACAAAAATGTCATGGTCTCTGACTCTCTCAATATAATAATTACATGAAGTAAAATTATGACATAACCAAATCTTTTTTGTTTTCTGTGACAATATAACTTTTTACGAACTATTACAAATTTGATTGTCAGTATATGTTTATGGGAGTGAAAATGCCATTTGAATCAAGAGATGCTAGTATTTCAGAGATTTTATACTGATATTCTTTCTGCAAAGAATATTCTTGCCCAGCCAGCATGGGTGACTCCCTAATCTCCTTTAGATATTTATGATGATGTCACTGACTCAGTGAAGTCTTCCTTAGACATCTAAAATTTCAACCTCCAATACACTTATACGTGACACTCCTCCCAATCTGCTTTAATTTTCTCATTAAGAAGTATATAAAATCCAAACTATACTATAATATAAAAACAGTATAAGTCATAAGACATATCCTGTTTGCTATATAGTCTCATTTAGCATACTGCATTTTTCATTTACATATCTTGTTCATGATCGTAACCAAATTTTTGAGTCCAGCAGTGGTATTTACAGAGCTCTATAGTTTTAGCAATATCTTGGATGGTACTGCAATTTCCTTGAAAAGGAGTGTTACTTCTCTACAGTTTAAATTGTTTTCCCCAAGGAAATGTGGTTCTTTGTGAACTGCATTTGAAAGGATGTCTGCCTAAAGGGAAGAACTCTCTACAACATAGCAATTTATATTTATTCTTTGATGGCTAATTCTAAAAAAAACATCCCTTACATTATTTATTATAAATACATTGGTATCTATTATTTATAATAGAATGGGGCAAAGTTGGAATACACAAAAAAATTTAATAATCAATAAAATGCCTTAAGGCAACTTTGTTCCTTAGAGGTAGAAGGGCAAAATAATATTTAATTTATATTTTAGTGTATGTCCTACTTTCTGTGTCAAAAGGAGAATTCTTTTTGTAAGCAAAAATAATTTAAAGAAATTTTTTTAACTGGAAAGCTGGTGATCCTTCCTATCAGCTGCTTTGGAATGCTTTGAGAATATAATTACATTTTAATCAGCTCACACTTCAATAGTTTTAAGAATGATACAAAAGTATAACTGATTCATTTTGCTGTACACATATAACTAACACAATATTGTAAATAAGCAATACCCCAATAAAAATTAAAATAAAGAATGATAAGAAAGAGTAAAACTTAAATGTTTTCACCAAAACAAAAATGTGAGATGATAGATATGTTAGTTAACTAGATTTTACAATGTTTATGTATATCAAATCAACATGATGTACACTTCAAATATCTTACAACTTTATATGTCAATTGTATCTCAATAAAGCTGAAATTAAAAATACTTTTTTCATAAGCTCAAAAAAGAATGATGAATATTTTTCAAAGGGAAATCTGGAAGTAATTATCAAAATGAAAATTATATACATACATATATATGTATATGTATATATCTGAATCTCTAATTTGCTTTTTTCTTCTTTTAGGAATTTCTCTTTCAGAAATACTTTAACAAGTATACAAAAAATCTATCACAATATTCTTTGACTATCAACAGAGGTCAAGATAGATAAATTGGTACAGTGCCTTTCTGAAATAATGATATATATTCACTGACTAGAAGAGACATTCATAATATATTGTTAAGTTTTTAAAAATCAAGTTTAGTAAGGAAAATGTGACTCTAGAGAGTATTTTTGTATAGTCATAGAAAAATTTCTGAATGAATATATACCAGAAAACATGTCTACATTTTAACAGTGAAGAGTGGGATTCACATTGGAAGACTTTTAATTTTTACTTTACACATTTTTTTTTCTTTTGCAAAAGGAAAATCACTTTCAGAAAAAGGAAGAAAAACATTCAATTTATATGTATTAGAATTCAGAATGAAAAGTTAAATTATTTCATTATAGATTGATAAAAATGCTAAGAATATGAACATAGGAAACAGAGGTCTTATATTTTAAATACTTTTTCCCCCTGCAAATATTGGCATAAAAGCCTCTAAAAGGTAGTGGAACTTTTCACGTGATCTATGAAGATTTGTTTTATTATATTTTCCAGAATATATTAAACCACCTAAAGTTTATGACTTTAGGCTTGAACTAAGATATAGAATAGAGCCTGGCTATAAGAGTCTACATTTACCAGATTCATAACATTTTTTTATCTACTAGAAATTCTCCGAGATTGAATAAGTTCATTACATCCATAAGGTCTCTATTTGGGATGAATTCTTTGATATTTAATAAGGAATGTGCCATAGGTAAAGACTCCCTACATTCATTTATATTCATGAGGCTTATCTCTAGCATAAGTCCTGTGAGGTCTAGAAGGTGTATACTTTGACTAAAGGCTTCTCCACCTTCATTGCATTTATAGGTTTTTCCTCCAGCATGACAGCTTAGGTGAAGGTAAAAGATGAGTTATCTTTGAAGGCTTTCCTGTATGCACTGCATTTAAAAATTCTTTTCTTTAATTGGTTCTGTTATATTTCACTCAAATTCAATTTTGTCTCAGGTTTTTATTACATGCATTATTTTTATTTACACTCTTGTTGGAATAACATTAATAAAGAGTATTGGCTTCAGAATGGTAGAAACACTCAGCTTTCTAACCAATAAAACAGAAATATGACCTAGACTGAAGATGTTTAGAGAAAAAGATGTATCGCCTGGCATATTACAGTTTCAAATAATGTTAGTTTCCTTTCCTCCCCACCCCCCTAACCCTGTAAAATGTAGTGATATTTTTATTTTGAAATAAATAAAAGTGGCAATTCAAATGAACTTCTAAATTATGAGTATTTTTTCATATTAGAATTAGCAGAGCAGCAATCTTGCACAAAGTTGCAGTACAACATGCAAAATGTAATTGCTTAATCAATCAATTTAAGCAAGGAGATACTTAGCTGAAAGAAAACTGTACGTTCTATCAGTGGGTCTTTTGTAAAGTCCAAGATTTGGGCTACAAACCTATCGGGGCATTTAAATGTATTACTTATGTGATTTAAATGGTCAAGTGGTTTTGCTCTAATAATAATGAACGTGTCTGTAAAAAAAAAAAAAAAAAGGAGACCTACTTAATACAATGTTAACTCAGACTGTCAATCTGTCCTTGATTCACTTATCCTGAATTATAAGCTTAAATAAAATCCCTCTGGAGCATTATAAGCATCTTGTGAAAAGGATCCTAAGCCAGAGGTAACATAATTCTTCTGGGTAGGATAGAGGGATGCTCAAACTGTTCTGAAGAGTTTTAAATAGTTTTAAGGCCAATTTTAAATGAAAGCATCAACTGACATGGAAGGGGCTATAATGGAGATTGTTCTTGTTGGCCTATATGCAGTTTAGGTTTTCAAGGATATATGTAACATTCTTTGGGATTATCTCTCCAGAAGGGGAAGCCAATATAAATTTGTTTTATTAAGTTTATATTGCCTTTTTCTTGGTTTTATTCCAGTGAATAGCACTGAAATTTAAGAAAGACATTTTGAAATTTAAAAGACAGTTGCAGGTATGACCCACTTTTCTAAGTAATGACATTAAAAAATATAACTAATACTTTGTATTTTGGTCTCTTTAAATTCCTGATCAGAGGCTCAGTCACAGCTGACCTGAGGAAAACATTTTCTGTGCTCAATTTTTTTCTGTAATCTTAGATGAGATGTTTTAAAATGTATTTCTTGAAAGAATTTCTTCAGAACAAATTTATAAAGCAATTGTCTTAATAGGGTGTGAGTGGTAGCAGAATGGGAGTGTTAGGACTGGAGGTTGGAGGGAACTGGGAATAGTCAGTTCAGCAGTTGAGAGACTACTCTCTCTGTCTGCTCTCCGGCATCCCTTCTATGTCTTGCTAGTGTTTTGGAATTCGGGGTATTTCATCTATTTTCTATTATGATAGCTATATTTGCAGTATTGGAAAACTGGAAGACAAGAACAATTAATATTTTACTATATTTCTTATATTTTATATGTGTATTTCAATATGGTCATGAAAATATTATACAGATAGTTTTGAATTTTACCTTTTTTCATTTACATTAATAATATACACTTTCCCCAGATTATTATTAACTCTTTAAAAATGGGTTACATAATATTTTATTATATATGCCAAACTTATTTTGTTGTCATACTTCAAAATACATCACTAAATAATTATATTATTTAGCATAATTTATGGGGCTGAGGAATTAAATTCTCAATTTTCTAATGCTCCTAGATGTGTTCTATTAATAGATAACCCTGAGCTATGTTTCTTGAGGTATCAGAGTTCTGGTTTTCCTTCATATAAACTCCTAGATATTCAGGAGTGCCTTGTGGTCAGTGTAGAGCAGGTGAGCTACTGAAGAAAGACTATGGAGAACAAAGATATGCTGAAGAAGTGGGTATCTGAACATTTCAGTGCCAGCAGCCTCTTCTAACACTGCTATAGAAAAATCCTATCGTGGTCTAATGTTCCAAGCTGTCAGGAATTAAGATTCAGATTTCATTCTCTTTTTTCTGTGACTTCAGTAAAGAGAGTCCTTTCTTGAAGAGGAAGATAGTTGCTGTATTCTGGATGCTCATATGGGCAGCTAGTTTGGAGGGGGAAGAGGTTATTAACTCAAGAATGGCAGTGACAAAGTGAAGATAAAAATGTGCTGCAAATTAAACAAGGAATTCCAGAACAATTTTGGCATACCTAACCATATGAACTTATATTTTTTTTATTATTTGAAAATTTACTGTTTTTATTTTAAAATAGAAAAACAATTTGCTTAAATAGAAAGCAATGTTAGAACCTACATCAAAAGCAAACCAGAACAAATAAGAAGTCTTTTAACAGCTTGAAATGAGTTTACTCTGATCCATTTTAGCAATTCCACAGTTTCAAAATATATCCAATTATCATTTTAACTAATATTATCTTTCTTAAAATGACCTTCCATTAGTTTATTTAGAGAATCTCATTTAGATTTCATTGGGCTATTTAATTTTGTTTGTGTTTCTTTTATATCTTACTAGTTTCTGTGAGTATAATTTTTCTTTGAGTACCACTTTGGTCATATCCTATTACCAACAGTAATCACAGTTGGAACAGCAACCAATTTTTAAATTTTTTTTGATTGCTTGTTATGTGTCATGCACTGTGCAAAGTGCTCTTCATATATTATTGCATAAAATATTCCTTTTTAGTCCTTTTATTGCTTAAATCTGAATTCTATTTTATATGGTTTGAATATCTGATATTAATATGCCTCCTTGCTTCTTCTGTTGCATTTATCTGGTGTATTAGTTTCTCTTCATTGACTTTCAACTTCTTATGTTATTCTAGTTTAAGTCTTTCATAAATAGCAAATATATAGCTGATTTTTAAAAACTTACTATGAAAATCTCACTTAATAAATGAACATAACTCACTCAAGTTTATTGTGCATTGATATATTTAGACTGAAAAAGTGAAAGTGTTAGTTGCTCAGTCGTGTCTAACTCTTGATGATCTCGTGAACTGTAGTCCACCAGGCTACCCTGTCCATAGAATTCTCAAAGTAAGAATACTAGAGTGGGTAGCCATTCTCCTTTCCAGGGGATCTTAGATTGGTTCATGCCAAATTGTTTTCTGTTTTCTATTTACCCTGTTTTTTGTTTATTTTTCTGTCACTTTCCTGGCATTTGTGGACTGAGTTCTCTTTATTCTGTTAAGCTAATGCTTTAGAAGGTATGTAGCCTATATACGGCTAACATAATTTCTTTAACACACATATTTACCCTTAAAGCTTTCTACTAACATTAAGTTATCTTTTTCTCTTCTTGTCAGTTTCCCTTTGTACTTTTCATATTGAGGTCATCTGGGCTTTAACTATAAACTTTGATATAAATATTTAAATAATCATTTTTTTTTCAGTCTGAACTACAAGCTTTCCTTTTTTCCTTGCTCACTGCTCTTTCTTGAATCTATCATATTTCTCTTGGATTAACTTCTATGGATACATCTTCTAGTAATTCTTTCAGGGAGTGTTCAGGAGTAGTAAACTTTCTGAACCCTTGTGTCTGAAAAGCTTTTTACTTCTCTCCAATACTTGAATCATATTTGTCTGAAGGAGAACGTCATGTTCCAAATAATCCTCTCTCAGAACACTAATATAACTGCTTCATTTTTTTTTTTTAAACTTATGCTTAGTGTTACCAAGGAAAGCACAATGAAACTCATCTAAAGATTTAAAATTTCCACTTTCAACTGTTTTCTTTCAGGATTTGAAATAGCTCAACTGGAATTCCATCACCTCCACTAGCTTTGTTTATAGTGATGTTTCCTAAGGCCCACTTGACTTCACATTCCAGAATGTCTGGCTCTAGGTGAGTGATCACACCATTGTGATTATCTGGGTCGTGAAGATCTTTTTTGTACAGTTCTTCTGTGTATTCTTGCTACCTCTTCTTAATATCTTCTGCTCTGTTAGGTCCCTACCATTTCTGTCCTTTATTGAACCCATCTTTGCATGAAATGTTCCCTTGATATCTCTAATTTTCTTGAGATCTCTAGTCTTTCCCATTCTATTGTTTTTCTCTATTTCTTTGCATTGATTACTGAGGAAGGCTTTCTTATTTCTCCTTGCAATTCTTTGGAACTCTGCATTCAAATGGGTATATCTTTCCTTTTCTCCTTTGCTTTTTGCTTCCTGTCTTTTCACAGCTATTTGTAAGGCCTCCTCAGACAACCATTTTGCTTTTTAGCATTTCTTTTGCTTGGGGATGGTCTTGATTTCTGTCTCCTGTACAATGTCACGAACCTCCAAGAATAGTTCATCAGGCATTCTGTCTATCATATCTAGTCCTTTGAATCTATTTCTCACTTCCACTATATAGTCATAAGGGATTTGATTTAGGTCATACCTGAATGGTTTAGTGGTTTTCTCCACTTTCTTCAATTTCAGTCTGAATTTGGCAATAAGGTGTTCATGATATGAGCCACAGTCAGCTCCCGGTCTTGTTTTTGTAGACTGTATAGAGCTTCTCCATCTTTGGCTACAAAGAATATAATCAATCTGATTTTGGTGTCAACCATCTGGTGATGTCCATGTGTACAGTCTTCTCTTGTGTTGTTGGAAGAGGGTGTTTGCTATGACCAGTGCGTTCTTTTGGCATAACTCTATTAGTCTTTGCCCTGCATCATTCTATACTCCAAGGCCCAATTTATCTGTTACTCTAGGTGTTTCTTGACTTCCTACTTTTGCACTCCAGTCCCGTATAATGAAAAGGACATCTTTTTTGGGTGTTAGTTCTAGAAGGTCTTGTAGGTCTTCATAGAACTGTTCAACTTCAGCTTCTTCGGAGTTACTGGTCTGAGTGAAAGTGCTGCACTTAATATGCCAGCAATATGGAAAACTCAGCAGTGGCCACAGGACTGGAAAAGGTCAGCTTTCATTCCAATCCCAAAGAAAGGCAATGCCAAAGAATGGTCAAGCTACTGCACAATTGTGATCATCTCACACGCTAGTAAAGTAATGCTCAAAATTCTCCAAGCCAGGCTTCAGCAATATGTGAACCGTGAACTTCCAGATGTTCAAGTTGGTTTTAGAAAAGGCAGAGGAACTAGAGATCAAATTGCCAACATCCGATGGATCATCGAAAAAGCAAGAGAATTCCAGAAAAACATCTATTTCTGCTATATTGACTATGCCAAAGCCTTTGACTGTGTGGATCACAATAAACTGTGGAAAATTCTGAAAGAGATGGGCATACCAGACCATCCGACCTGCCTCTTGAGAAACCTGTATGCAGGTCAGGAAGCAACAGTTAGAACTGGACATGGAACAACAGACTGGTTCCAAATAGGAAAAGGAGCTGGGCTGGATAAAGCACAAGCTAGAATCAAGACTGCTGGGAGAAATATCAATAACCTCAGATATGCAGATGACACCACCCTTATGGCAGAAAGTGAAGAAGAACTAAAGAGCCTCTTGATGAAAGTGAAAGAGGAGAGTGAAAAAGTTGGCTTAAAGCTCAACACTCAGAAAACTAAGATCATGGCATCCGGTCCCATCACTTCATGGCAGATAGGTGGGGAAACAGTGGCTGACTTTATTTTTTGGGGCTCCAAAATCACTGCTGATGGTGATTGCAGCCATGAAATTAAAAGACGCTTACTCCTTGGAATGAAAGTTATGACCAACCTAGATAGCAAATTAAAAAGCAGAGACATTACTTTGCCAACAAAGGTCCGTCTAGTCAAGGCTATGGTTTTTTCAGTAGTCATGTATGGATGTGAGAGTTGGACTGTAAAGAAAGCTGAGCACTGAAGAATTGGTGCTTTTGAACTGTGGTGTTGGAGAAGACTCTTGAGAGTCCCTTGGACTGCAAGGAGATCCAACTAGTCCATCCTAAAGGAGGTCAGTCCTGGGTGTTCATTGGAAGGACTGATGTTGAAGCTGAAACTCCAATACTTTGGCCACCAGATGCGAAGAGCTGACTTATTTGAAAAGACCCTGATGCTGGGAAAGATTGAAGGTGGGAGGAGAAGGGGACGACAGAGGATGAGATGGCTGGATGGCATCATTGACTCAATGGACATGGGTTTGGGTGGACTCCGGGAGTTGGTGATGGACAGAGAGGCCTGGTGTGGTGCGGTTCATGGGGTCGCAAAAGGTCGGACAGGACTGAGCGACTGAACTGAACTTTTACTGTGTTCTAAAGTTTCTCTCTTATGGTCTAGGACTGGATATTTTTCCATTCATTTGCTAAACATTTTCATTCACAGGAACTATTTCTCTTCTTTCTTCTTTTTAAGTTTTGGGAAACTTTCTTCAATTTTTTTTTTAATATTTCATTCTACATATTCCCTCGATCCTCCTCCTTTAGGAATTCCTATTATTTCTAATGTTAGAAATGGTATTCTTCCCCCTATACTTTACAGTATAGTATACAGAATATATAATAATCCTAAGTTCTGGAAAAACTTCAAAACTTAAATTTTCCAGCTCACTAATTTGTTCTTTACCTATGCTTATGCTCGTATTCAGGGGGAAAATTCATTAAATTTGTTTCAACAATCATACATTTTCATTTTTCACATCTCTATTTTTTTCTTCATAAAATGTTTTAATTTAACAAATACAGTATTCTTTCTTATCTCTCTGAGGACATTAACTATAATTCTTATAAAATCTCCATTTGTTTACTCTGCTACTTCTATTTTCTCAGCTCTTATCTCTCTAGTTTGATTAATTATTTTTATGGAGTGGATTTTCTTCAGATTTGATGATTCCAGATCATTTGCTCAGATTTGTATCCACTATTCACCCTTAGTTTTGGTGTAAAAATGCCCACCAATGAGAGCAGATGTGCCCTTGCGTGGGGAGTACCATGGGCATACTTGAGGTTTCCAGTCACCTAGGATTGCCCTGC
Source organism: Okapia johnstoni (assembly GCA_024291935.2). Taxonomy (NCBI): domain Eukaryota; kingdom Metazoa; phylum Chordata; class Mammalia; order Artiodactyla; family Giraffidae; genus Okapia; species Okapia johnstoni. The sequence continues at coordinate 68,615,897 of CM044312.1, read as the reverse complement.
TTCTCCATTCCAAGTGTTCACATTCACTGCTTGTTCCTAAGCGCAGAAGTGTCTGCACAGAAGTTGAATGCAGTGAGAGACTCACCTACTTGGCAATCTCCACAGCAGGATGTCAGAGCCCCATCTGATTCCTGTGTTCAGTACCTATACCTTCTTGTAGTGCCTCATTCAATACATATTTTAAGTTATAGTTTTCTCCTTTAATCAGATCCTTTCCTTTTTTTTTTGTCTTTTTTTTTTGTAACACTTCCTAATTCCTGGCTCAATTAGGGCACACTTTTTCCTTTCAGAGTGTCATTTCAGATTCATTTGCTCATTTTCTATAATTTCCAAGGATTTGAGGCAGTTAGGGAAGACTAGAGTATGCTATTTTGATTCAATAGTCTGATATTCAATTACTCAGCCATAAAAAATAGAAATACTGCCATTTGCAGTAATATGAACACTACCAAGATCCTAATATGTTTTTCTTTGTCAGTTCTTACCCTAGGTAAAAATGCTTCACATTAATTTAATTGTGACTGGATATCTTCACTGGAGTTTTGATTAAGAATTACTACAACAGCATTCTATGCTAGATCAATAAAGCAGCATTTGGGAGTGAATCGGTGTGGAGAAGGTATACACACATATACACATTCACATACAACATTACAGATTAAACCAGCAATTTATCACCATCCCAAAACAAAGAAAGTACTAGATTCTCTCATTATCCTTTTATATCTTTTTTTTTTTTTTTGTAATATAGGGCCAACATGGATAACTGGTTTACCAGATAAGAGTATAAATGAAGTAGTTCTGAGAGGGGGCAGTGTGGTCTGATATCCTAGGGGAAAAGCTACGACAAACCTAAGGTGTGGTTGCTAGAATAATTAAGCTGATTTCAGAATTTAGGTGAATTAATTGTGTTCCAATTACAGTGACACAGGTGCTTTTGTCAAGCACATTATTCTATGTTATTGGAACAGAAATCTGCTGACAATGTCATGGCTTGAAAGTACCAGCCTCTTAACTGTGACCAAAACCTGATATATCTCAGTACTGAGAACTGGCCAAAGAAACCACATGAGTCACTAAGTGAATGGAATTTAGTCTGATGTTCCTCTGTGTCTGTGTTAACTAGCTCTTTTTTCAAGCATAGATACTTTTATTTCTTTTGGTTTGTTTTGGAAGATGAAAGTTTTGGTTTAACCACAAATTCTTATATCATTAGTGCTCTGAGATAACAGAATGTCTGATCTGTTAACTGGAATAGATTTTTTGCCAGTTATTTTTCTGGATTAGTACATTAATTTTCTAAAGTATGTTTGGTTTCTTTTAATATAAAATCTGTTCCTTTCTAAGCTTAATTCCTAAAGGGTTTTTCTGTGTGTTTGAACTAAGTCTCCACTAATGTTAGTAGTGGAGAGGTGTGTGGACCATTAGTTCATATAGTAAAGCATTCTTTTGTTCTTCTATAGACAACCTTTGATAATAAAACAAGCTAAAACAAAGAAGAGGACATTCTGGGAGGGGAAATATGTGGATATGAAGGCCATAGGTAAAAATAAATTTTATCTCTTCCCAAAAGAATAAGAGGACATTAGAACTTTGAGGAAAGAGATACATCGCTAACTAGCTAGCCAGTTAACTAGGTAAACAGATAGGAAAGGGTTTGCATGCCAGAATGTTACCACTGGAGACTTGTGTTTCTCTCTCTGCTTTAGTAGGAAGGAGGCTGGGTATCAGGATATCACTGGGGCATCATCTGAGTTCCCAGGGGATATAGGTCTCACTGAAAAAGAATAACCTGTCACTGCTGCATGGATAGTACAAACTTGGAGAGGTGAAGGAGTGGAGGTCAATGAGTCTTTGGTGCTTGAAAATTTGGGACCCTCTCATAGGCAGTCAAGCTCCACTGTTAGGAAAGGGATCTGAATTGGTCTTTTATATCAGAAGTCAGAAAGAGCTGATATGCTGGTGATGGGTCTTTTATCTCCAGAAAGTGGGTAAAGAAGACTTGGGTGCATGGTCAAAGTTCTAAATCCCACCAATGGTCTATGAGGGGAGTGGAATGAGCCCCATTTGTGTAAGGAAAGTAGCCAGTCTCCTGGGGAGAGCCTGGACACAAAGAAAGAGAAACAATGGTCGCTGGTCCCTCAAGTAGACACCAGAGTCATACTGGACATGAAACTTCAAGGATGACAAGAACCTCAGAAGAGAAGGACTTTGTGGACTTAAGGGCCTGAGCATTACTGCTAGGCTTGGAGAAGCCAATGGTACCCCCTGAGTGGGGGGTCCCTCAAGGCGTCAGTTTTCTTCAGAGGCTTCTCATAGGCTAGATTTCCCTGAGACAGGAAGAGCAGGGCTGTGTGCACTAGTAGAAATCTCGTTTGCAACAGTGAGAGGTCCTGATGTGGCAGCAGAAAGTCAAGCAGCAGCAGCTCAGGCTGCTCATCAGATTTCCCTCTTATCAGGTCCAAATGCAGTTTCTGGGCAATGCATAGGAAGTGGGGAACCCAAGAAGTCCATGGTGGCCCTCTGGTCCCTCAGGCACTTAGGTCTCATCCAGTTTTGATTGAATTTGTTGAGATCAGAGATATGTAAATACCTCAAATGTTGTATTCTTGAAAAGTTTCTGATAGTTAAGAGTTAAGTCATTGCTATTTCATAATCATTATGAAACTATATTTTATGTTAATTTCATTCACTTTCATCATGGTTTCAGAAAACATGCACTAAACAGCAAGAATCTGGTGTTCTGATTACAAGTGTATATGTATTGGAAAAAAAAGCCAGGTGAGAACCAGAAAATTTCTAGAATTCCAACACACACTATCTTATGAATTTTGATTCTCTGAACCTGTTAATTTTTCTCAATTTGAACTTTTGAAAGTACTGTTCAATTAATAGAAATATCTTAGGGACACTGGACCCAGAAGATCAGGCACATAGTTTAGAAAAGCAAGAAAATACTACCACCAAAGCATCCTCATTGTTTCAACTTCAGGCTTATATTCTTCCTTTAAAAATCTCTAAATGGTAAATTTTACCCCCAAAACAACTAATTTGTTATAGATCAAAACCATATTCCACTAAAAATCGGTAACAGCATCTATAAATCTCAGATCCCAGGGAGACAACTGAAAGTCTCAATATAAAAGTAGTGGAAAGATTTTATATGCTATACACATTGAAAAAAACAAAAACAAAAAGCTGGTAAAAGCTGCATAAACAAAGATGAGATATAAGTATTCAACTGAAGTTAAAAGATATTTGCAATCACAAATTTTTAGTATGCATAAAATAATTGATTGCTTAATAAGGAATGTTTAAGATAAGTGTACCCCTTTGGCTTGTCCAGGATAAGACTCTCCAGTATTGACTTAAGTATGCTTTTGCTATTTAGCAATATGCATTTAAAATTTGTCCAGTGGAATAAATGTAAGTGCTATACCCAGCATGGGAGATAACAATTACTTACCCTGTAGGCTGGCTCTCAAATTCTTCTGACCACTGCTCTTGAATATCCTCTGTAGAAAGATCTACGTCCCGGGTGGTGGCAAAATTGAACTCACTGCCTTCATTTCCATGGAAATAAATGGAGTTCCCATCTGACTGACAGCTATGCTGTAGATAAAAAGAGAGCGTGGGGTGTCCATTGAATTGGTTTTGTGGCTGTATCTGTCTTATTCATGTATAATTAGAGTTTTTAGAAAAGTCACTATATTATTCCCTCTACGATGGACTCTGAAATCAAGAGAGCTTGTTACTTCTTTTTCTTTTTTTTGGTCTTGTTTAATTCAGTTACAATTTCTTTCTAACTTATTAAGTTATCCAAAAAGAGGAGTCAAGAGACCATTTGAGCTTTGCCACCTCAGCCTTCAGTGTGAAACAACAATATTTTAATTGAAATAATTTTCCATCTTTACCACAGTTCTTGTTGTGGGAATTAAGTGTGATAATGACTCGTCATATATTTTCAATACTGTGGTTATGGACTTAAATCACACTGACCTTTTCAATATTCCATATATTTCTGGCTTGCCATTCAAGCCTTTCACAATTTGTCTCTAAATGGGATATGAGCAGAATAGCTTGCTAATCAAAACATGGAATACAGAAAAGGTCAAAGTAATCCCTGATATGATGGTATATTCTCAGCCAGCTTTTCAGTAAAAGTTTCTGACCAGATCTAGGAAGTGCATGATGTCCCTGATGAGGAGCCTGTAAACAACAAACTTTGTCATTCTCCGAAAGAACACCAGGCTTACAGAAAATAAAGAAAAACAATTTCTTGTGATTTTTTTTTAATATACTATTTTTTCCAGCTTCAAGTGAAGAAGCAAAGGCAAGATCCAACTATAGAGCTAGGTAAACTGAGTACTTAACTTTTAAAAATACGATAAGTTTTTGCATTAATCATTTTCTGGTAATGTCACACATAGAGACATGGTAATAAATAAAAGATCAAACATTCTTTCAAGTTTCATATACTCTTAAAATAAAATAGAAATGAAGAAAAATAATTGGACAGAGAATTTCAGTTAGATCCAGTGACTGTAGGTCCTGTAGGGCAAGGCTCATATTCCTGTATTCCAGGTCTTAGCATAATGCTTGGTATATGGCAGTAATTAAAAAATATTTGTTGAATAATTTAATAAATGAATAAATTATGATATGGTTATGTCTTTCAGGAAATTACTAAGTTTTATGGAAAACTCACAAGGTAGGAAGCATCAAGGAAGTCAGTGGAGGGAAGACGTTTATAATTGATTATAATAATAATCTAATCTTTGCTCTAAAAAAATTGCAGCCTAGTTGAGATATATCAAAGGCAGCATATGGAAAGTGCTAACGAGTGAAAGAAGGTAGCAGTCACCGTGTCCAGGGCTTCATGGAAGAGCAGGTCTTCAACTGGCTTTAAAGGATGGATAAAAATCCAAGTTGGATGACAAATATGAATGAATGACAGGTGATAAGTAGGCATAATTTTGAGAATTAGATTGGAGCCTGACTGTAGAGGATCTTAAATGATATTCTGAGGTCACTGCTATATTCCATCGGCGGTGATGTTCTAAAACAGAGCAGTAGTATGTGCAAAGAAATATTTTATGACAATTAAACTGATTGTGGCAGATAAAATCAATAGGGAGGGAAATCAGACTACTATAATGAAAGAGTAAAAAAGCTTCCAGAAGTTTCCAGACGTTCAGAGAGTTGGAGCATATGATCTTGGGGGAGTCATTTCACAGCACTGAGACATAAGGCATACACACTGTGCCTCTCATCAGCTTGAAAGTGAAAGTGTTAGTTGATCAGTTGTATCTGATTCTTTGCAATCCCGTGGACTATAGCCCACAGGTTCCTCTGTCCATGGAATTCTTCAGGCAAGAATACTGGAGTGGGTAGCCATTCCCTTCTCCAGGGGATTTTCCTAATCCAGGGATCAAACCCAGGTCTCCCATTTTGCAGGTATGTTTTTTTACCATCTGAGCCACTAAGGAAGCCCCCAGGTTAGATAATGCTATACTCTGTGGCAGGCTTCATCTGCTTGAAGATCTTCGTCACACCACAATGAGTACACATTATTCATGGATGCTACACTGAGCTCATTATATGCAATCCTTAATCCACACACATTGATCAAAACTAGGTTTTAGTTTATTTAACAGTAAAATGAAACTGTCAAGCAATGACAAACCCAAAGATCCTCTACTACTATGCACTCTATAAAGATAATGAATGCCAACTAGAATAACAAAGATTACCTTCCTAATAATAAAGCCACCAAGCTCTAAATAGCGGCTTTTACAATTATGTTCCCATTCTGGGATCCTGAGCAACTGCAGTTCAGTTCAGCTCAGTCACTTATTTGGGTCCGACTCTTTGTGGTCTATATTCATTTGGAATTAATATGACTTTTACACTGATGCAAATGATATTAGGTCATTGTCCAAGTAAGAGGCAAACATGAAACATCTATACACATGAAAATGGAATAATCTCATGTTACAATTTAGAAGAATGTATTTGTGTAATGAAAAGAGTGATTTGCTTAACATAAAATCTTGGTCATTTCTGACTAAACGTCAATTTAATTATTTCCATTTTGATTCTGTTTACCTCAGAACTGCTTGTTAATATTTGAAGACTCTGTGTTACACATAATTATACTTTGCTACTCTTCCAAGATTTATTTATTAACATATTTGATGCATATTTTAATTTAGTTGAGATGGAAAATTTATGTAAAGGAAGATCATTACGAAACTGAATACCATATTGTTAAACTCATTTCACAAACTTAAAATAAGTAGGTATTTAAAAAAAACGGAGGTATATTTTAAAGGATCTTTTTGTTAGTTATTTGGCTGTTACCAAAGATGTTTGGTGGTTTAGTAGACCATTTGTAATAATACAACTGTTACAAATTAGCTATCAAAAAATATACTTTTTATATTTCTTAATTTTGTATCTCTGTGAGATTATGGGTGTTGACTAAACTCACTCTGATGATCATTTCATGATGTATGTAGTTACATAATTATGCTGTACACCTTAAACTTCTATAATGTTATATATCAATACCTCAATAAAACTGGAAGAAAAAATTAGCTGTCCATATACCTTTATACCCTGTATGGGTAGAGGTGCTTGAACTTCCCCCTAGAACCCAATTCAATTAATTGAGCTGAGGAGATTAAGGTTATTTTTTAAAAAAACCCAAATACTGGAAACTAAAAGCATTCTTGACACGGAATGAAAACTCAGTTACTGTCCATCCTCAAGGAGTTTGGGGATCAGAATCAGAAGGCATGTTCTGTGTTGATGTTTGACAGAAAAGAACAAAATTCTGTAAAGCAATTATCCTTCAATTAAAAAAATAAATAAATTTAAAAAAAGAAGGCATGTTCTGATGCATTTTCTCTACTGAGTGGCTATATGGTTCTGCACAACTCAGTTAACCCATCTAGGCCTCAGTTTCTTAGGCTGTAGACTGGGGCCACTAATATCTATATCCTAGAGACACTGTAAGAAGCACAAATTATATTATATGTGGAAGTGGCTTTTTGGAAATCTCTAAGTGCTACAAAATAATTGTCATTTTATTTATGAATATACTATTTTCCAAAAATAAGCTATTATATTCCCTTAGCAGTATATACCCATAGCAGTAGATTATAGAGAAAGAGAACATTTAAACCTATTTTGAATTGTGTTTTTCATTGTAAGTCATTAAAATTCTTCAGAAAAACTTAAAACCTTTAATAAAATGTAAAAGAATACACTGCACAATACAATATGGTAAAATATTACAATCATTCATTAATTTTCAGAATATACTGAATCATGAATTAGAACTTTAAAGCTCTCTAAATGTTGGCAGATTACCAAACATTTCCCTTAGGAAAACTTAATGTTGCAAGGTGTCTGCTGCCACTTTTCTTACACATGAACTTTCATTGTATAACATACATGGGTTTATGTTAAAAATCCAAACAAAATGTGAATTTAGAGAATGAAAAGAATTTTAGGAAATTACTCAGTGATTTTAATACCCAGTTGTTTTTGCTTTGCATCTATTCAAATTCATGTCATTTACATGCAATGACAATTAAAGTCTAAACAACTTCATAAAACAGTTAAATTTCTAACTCTGTGAGATATATGAGCTCTTGAGACCATAAAACCACAAATACTTTGGAATTTAGGACAATTTTATATTGAGTATGGTAAAAATATAGCAGGTTTTCTTGAGCAAATGATTACAAATAACATGTGACTTTCTGAGTCTCAACTTTTGAATAACTTATGGTGAGTATCAAATAATTAAGAATTTATTTTGAGTAAAATAAAGATATAAATTATGCAGATGGTTCTATACATTTCTTTCTATCCTTAGCCCTCCTAATTACATAATGACATTAAATATTATTTTTACTTCATTATTTTAGCATTGACCAATGACACATACTTTATACTTCTAAGGACTAGGAAAGCTCCAGTTTTTAAAAATCCCTAATATATCATCCTTATTTGTTTCCATCTATCAATCAAAAATATTTCTCTACTTTGCTATTAAATGGATTTCCTTTACTTGAAAAGCAGAACACACTGTAATTAAGTGACATGAATTTGCCATTCAGAAAAACATCAACAGGAAACATCAGTGCAAATTCCTCAATATAACAAGTCTTTGGCCACAATTCAGGACAGCGTTTTCCTAAGGTTGCTCTTTATACTCTGTTGAAAATGTTAATGACTTCACCTCTGTACTTGTAAAAAAAAAGTACTTGCAATCACCTCCACCATAGTTTAATTAGGTTTTCATCAAAGATGAACACTGAGGCACCTCTTAATATTATCTCCCTGGGGTCTAATGGCCCTGATGATTCTTTCAGGTATCTGTAGCCTTACAATTTATTTTTGACGATATCTTTTAGTTGGAGTGAGTATACTGGGCATTTGGGCAATGCCAGCTTGCAGAGAGCTGGTGGCAGATGGAATGAAATCTGCCTGTGTGCCTTCCCCTCCACATGAGCAGACAGCCATCCATTTCCTCCATTAAGGAGTTGTCACTCAGCCCACCCAGCTGGAAGACCATTTTTGATAGCCAAGCTGGCTGGTGGCAGACAATTCAGATACAAAGTGCACTTTAAAAGGAAGCTAAAACATCATTTGTAGGAAAATTGAAAATGCATGGCTTCCACCACAGCCAATTTTTTAATGACTGTAATATTTTAAGTGATTATTTTTGCCACTTCAGATTATTCCTTAGAGAGGAGAGGTTTTTTAATTAAAATCTAGGCAACGCAAACAGATGAGATATGAGGAGCAGAGGAAAGAGAAATAAGATGAATAAAATTAATTAAAATGGCATTGTTGGCAGAGCCATAAATTAGCCACTGTCTGGTTGGAAACAAAATATACTGGTATAAAAGTTTCTGGATTAAAGTGAGATATGTGACTGAGTGACCAGAAATGGACTGACCTACAGCATTACATATCATTGTGTTTACTAAGCCTCTCACCATGCTATAGCTATTATCACATAGAAATATATATTTCCTACATTCTGGTTCAATGGTCTTTAAAGGTACAGACTTTCATGCTTATAAAGAAAAAAACAAAATAGGAAGAGAGTGATTTCTTTCGTGAGGCAAAATGAATTTCTTTCATTTTGTACACATTCAATTTCCAGGTAATTTAATGCCAGTTAAAAAACTGATAACTTGGCTATAAACACAGTCCAGGTGCAGGAGGGCTGAAGTGCATTTTCTCTAGTCAACATAACAGATTCAACCAGAGTGAGCAAATTTTAGGGAGTTCAGAGTTTTTTTTTTTTTTTTTCTCTTTCTTTTCTGGATTCATTAAGCATTTGAACCACTTTGTACTACCATTCATAAAGATTCAATTTATGGTATATTTTGTGACAAGTGTGTAATTATTTGGCGATAGTTATGACAAGTCTAAAACAGCCATAGTGACAGATTTGAATTGGAGTAATGAGAGAAAGAATAACAATGAAAAATTCCACAGAGCAGTTGTTAACCTTGTCTGTAGAGATCAATATGACTTTCACAGTGTCTGAGGTTTTCAGACTTGCCTCCTCAAATTAAGGCCCAGAACACCAGACACAACATGGGAGGCTGCAAGATACTGAGGAACAAAAGGGCTGGGACTTTATTATACAGTGTAGCTGGCTTTGAAAATCAAAGCTGTTTGATTCTAGAGAAGTCACTTAGCTCTAGGAGCCTCTTTATTTTCATCTGTGAAATGGGGGCAATTGGGAGGATTAAATGAGATAGTGCAAGTAACATGCTTATTCTGCTGCTGCTGCTGCTGCTTCTAAGTCGCTTCAGTTGTGTCCGACTCTGTGTGACCCCATGGACTGCAGCCCACCAGGCTCCTCCGTCCATGGGATTTTCCAGGCAAGAGTACTGGAGTGGGGTGCCATTGCCTTCTCCATGCTTATTCTAAAGACTGCTAAACCTTAGGAAATCAGTAAATGCTAATTCCCTTCCTTCTTTCATCCCCTATCTTCATTCATTTAACAAACCTTACCTTAATGAGTACCACTATGCAAATAATTGAGTTCTGTGCTGTGCTAAGTACAAAGATGATGGGAAATGTTACTAGGTTTTGTATGTTCATATAGAATAAAATAAATTTCACATTGAATATTGTATTAACTTATAATTAGTGATTAAATGTGTCAGCTTCAGATCATAAACAAACAAGAAAAGGGAGGCTCTGGGGATTTGTTTGAATGGTTATTTTTAGTAGAATTTATTGAAATTATTTGTTTCTGTGTTATTGCCATTCTTGTCATGGTGATTTGGCTCAATTCCATGTTTCACTAATGCTATTCCACGTTAATTACTGTACAAATAGGCCTCATTGGGGGGAAATTGTGAAAAACACACTACTTACATTTAACCCTTCATCCCCAAAGTACTCTTATTAGTTTAACAAATTATATTCTGGCTCATTTTACAATATCATGTACCCACCTCTTGGGGGAAACATGACAATAAGAGCAATGTAATCCAAAATGAAGAACATCCCAAGCAAAGCGAATTTAGAGAGACAGCATGCAATTAACCAAGCTGGAATCTAGCCAGAAAACCATAGTTAACATTCCGATTCTTAATAGAAAAAGACATGAGAACATGGTCTAGCCACAAGTCTTACTGAGCTCAGGTTTATCCTCATTAGAAAGCCAGTACTCAAATCTCTCAAGTCACAGACCAGATAGTTTCCAGTACAGTGATTTGCAAAGCATATTTCTGGAAAGCATATCTGATTTCCCCCTGTTTGTCCTTACAGTCTAAAAAAAGAAAATCTTTAAATGGATTTTTGAAACCTCTTTCTGGGGTGCTCAACTTATGGAAGACAAGTTAGGCCTTATGGCAGGCAGATATTGCTCTGCCAGGGGACTATATTCCCAAAACACACATTTAGAAATAAATTCTGCTTTGAACGTAATCATCCCTTTCACCATTTGACTTTTTTCACTAGCCTCAACTTGTGCTAAGACTTTACATTTTCAGACAAATTAGTTTACATTTTTTCCATAATTTGGATGTTACAACCTTTATTCTTCATTAGTGATTCGACAATTTGTGATAATAGACAAGTGACAGCAGAACCCCAGAATGAAAGCTCCAATTCTTATTCAGGACTGGAGATCTGCCTAGTGTCCACTGGGATAATGAATTTGGCAAATGCATAATGTACAAGAGCTATAAGAAAATTAATAGACTCTCTTTTTTGACTTAATGCTTCTCCTTAATGGGTTGTTGATTTACCTAATTTACCTAATGGCTCCTCATTAGGGCCTTTGGTGTTTGTTAAACTAGGAAAATTGACATTATTATTGGATATTTATCAACAGTAAATGGAAGAGAGAGAAAGCAGTCTAACTGGATGCAGAAATAAAATATTAAGATATGTAAATTCTGTATACTTAGTTACTCCCAATCCTTGACATACATCTGCAAAATTTAGTAAATTACTTTTTAAGAAAAATTATCTTAAATATGTTTGATCACAGCCTATTCTAAAGGACAAACCTTCACAACATAATCGGTGACATTTAATGTTGATTTACTTCTCAACACAAGTTGACATAAATGTGCAGAAGGAGTAATCTGGCATTCTTTGCTATCCATACAATGAACTAGAATAATAAATAGAAAAAGATTAGCAGGTGCAGGCACAGCAATCAGAGTGGGACGATTTCTTAAAAATAAAAAATACACAGAACAGCACCTATCTCCTAGTGATCTGCATTTAATCTGTGGGTCAATTCCAGAGTTGACAGAAGCCAGTGATTTATGCCTTTGCAAGCTGAGGGTAACCAGGCTAGCTGAGCAGATATAAACATTTATTAACAGTGACTGAGCAAAGCATGCACTCTCTCTCCCACACAGATATCAAGGAATTGTGGATGATTCATGCTTTCAAAATACAAATTTTGGCTGCCACCAAAGATGGGGGTGAATAAACAAAATGAAGCAGCTGCTTGACCAATATGTACCTCCATGGCATATTGATCCATTTGGAAATTTTGCTTCACTGGGTACTATTAAAGGATAGAGAAAACAGAAAAAACAAAAACCAAAATATCTCCTCATACCTCTTTCCAAATCATTTGTTCCTGGGTTCTTCTGAGTACTTTCCTGACCTTTGCAGGTCTTTTCTTTAACAGTGAGTTATACAGCTCCAGGCTGACTCTTTAAAATTTTACATTTAGTACTTTTCTTTGAACTTGAAATTAAGGACATTTTTAGACTGCAGTATGTGTGTTTGAGGAGTTGGGAAGAGATACCTTTGATGGATTCATCCGGATGTTTCAAGAATGACTAAGGAAACCTGAGCACTAAGTTCCCAGGCTCTTTATAGACATGCAGTGTTTACCTACTGTAGATATAAAATTTAGATCAAAAGGCCTTCCTCATAGTGCTGGCAACTACAGATGATTCATGAAATGCCACCACTACTATGGCTTCTACTACTACTTATCATAATTATGGTTGTTATTATTATTTATTATCCAGTATCCATGCTACTCAATGGAGATGGGTACCAGAATCCTACCCAAGGTGAAACATTGATTCTTGATTCTATATGTTTGAAATGGAAGGGGCTGAAAAAAAAAATCAACCATTTCCCTTAAACTTTGATGACATAATCAATACCATTCTCAAAGAGTCAGAGCACCAGAAGTTCCCCTTAGATTAATCATTCTCCCATTTCAGGCAGGAAGAATGTGCCTCCTATTAAATGTGGCAAAACACCCACAGCCACCTGATAGTGAGAGTGCTGCCAGGGAATGGCAGCTGTGGCAAGCAGGAGCCGATTTCAGCAACTGCAGACTGACACAGTATATCCTGTATCTTCAGAACAGAAACAACTGACAAGAAATTCTTGATTAGTCTAGGAGTCATATACCAAAGTATAAAAAAAAGAAAGGATACAATTGTTTATAAAAGAAGAAATATTATTACAACCAGCAATTAAGACAGATGATTCAACATCAAGTGAGTTCAGACTCCTTGCCTTTCTGAGTCCAAGGCTGGCTTACTGTGGAGATTGCTAATGAAGGGTGGTGCTCTGGGGAGCTTTCCGACTTCCAGGACTAGATTTATAGGCATTTAGAGCCCCACCTATTTGGTTGTGAATAGAAGGCTGCTTAGGGATTCATGGGAAATAATAAAATCATGATGGTAATTAGAAATACTCTAAGAATGTGTTGCCCCTTTTCTTCCACATGGGCAAGCTCTCTGGAAAAACACTGCAAGCTAAGTCAGACAAGGCCATGAACTTGCAAAGAGAATGGAGGAGAAACACAGATGGCTGCCTAGGAAGAACATATTAATTCTGTAACCTCTTACAGTCCTCTTTAGCTTACCAGTACAAATAAAAAAGCACAACAAACATAAGGTCGGGTTCTACATTAAAAGCTGATACTGTTAGATGCCTACTTCATATTAATTACTAAAGAGCCAACAGATGGTAATGGCCTTCTACCAACCCAGGACAGATTTAAACTGGTGACCTATAATTGCAGTTCTCCAGATCACATAACTCCTTAAGTTAATTACTCTATTTGGTCTTCTATCATTCTGCCCTACTTGAGATAAACAAGGACAGGCTCAGATAAAATGGATTAAATATTATTACCAAAGAAACGGGAAACAAATTTAAAGAAGATAAGGAAAAATATGTACTATGAATGCCAGTGACTCATTTTTATCTTTCCTATTTGACCTGCCATCCTTAAACTCTATTTCCAACATCAACATCCTCACTACTATTACTTCATCTTATGAAAAGCACTTAAAAATCATTTGTTGTTAATAATGAAAACTACTATTAATTTTTTAATTATGTAAATGTCATTTCAACTTAATTCCAACTGAAACTGGTCCTAAGTTTGACTGCCAAAAGTTACACCTATGGGAAATACTTGTGTCCAACCTAATCCATTTACCTCATTTAATTCTGATATCATCTTAATGACATACATGGATGACATAATTTATGAATTCTGTATTTTTCTATCTTATTCTTCCTTCTGCCCTCCTAATTGGGGTTTTCATCTCAATACTTTGCCTTCTACTTATTTTTCTCTATATTCACTTCCCTGTGGAGCTTATTTGTACTCAAAATTTTCAATGAAGAAGACACATACTTATTAAGACCTTTCTATATGCCAGACACTATTCTAAGGTTTACATGTATCTTCTTATTTAATTATCACAACATGAGATGGATACTACTATCATCTCTGTTAAAGGTGAGGATACTGAGAAACCAAGAGGTTAAATAACGTGCCCAAGACCATATGGCTAGTAAATGGTGAAACCAAGATTTGAACCCTGTTAAGCTCATTTTCTTAACAGTTTTGCTACATCCAATCCCATTCACGATATTTTTGCCCTCATGTCATCTTTGAATATAAATTTATTTTCTTTCTTCACAAACTAGATCTTGGTATTTTTTCAGCTTTTCATTTGTTCAACTAGCACTAGCACAGTGTATCATGTGCCAAACACTGGAGATTCAAAAATAGCAGAAATAGTTCCTAAGCTTAAGAAGCTAACATGCTAACTAGGGAGACAAACATAACTACAAAGAAACATTGTAAACGCTCTCATAGATGTATACGTATGCTGTAACAGAATGTTGAAATAAGGTGCCAATAAAACAGGTGCTACTCCTCATTCCAAAGTGAAATGATGGACCAAATATAAGGACCTAACAAAAGAGGTGGTAAAATGACTTAGCCACTTCCCTAAATTGAGAATGAGTGAGCCTGAAGCTGAAGTAGGTTGGCAGCTGGAAAGCAGAGAGATGATTCCTTTCCAGAGGGTTGTTGGTGAACTGTGAGTCATATCCATGAATTTGCAGGGGAGGAAGGTATCATCCACTTGCCTCAAGCCTGGGGCTCAGGATTTCAAGGCCATCCCTTGGAAGGGATTCTGTAAGGGCTTAGACTAACAACTGGGGCTGCCTGGCAGGTGGCTGGGTAACAAGAGGGCTGCATTTTGAAGTAACTAACTTCTTTTCTCCCAATGATGGATTCAAAGTGAATGTTCACCATAGACTAGGATTGGACCCATGCACACAAGAGGCAATCTGGTCTGTCTAAGATCCTGCCCCCAAGGGCTTCCTGGAGGGGCAAAGAGCCCTCAGCTGAAAGAGGTTGACGTCATGATGAGTCAGAGTCCCAGTGGGAAGTAGACATAACCTGAGACATATACATTGGGGAGCTACAGGTGAGAAATCCCCAGTTCTCGTGAAAAGTGGTGACATGTCCAAAGAACTTTGTGATGGATCCAAGAGAAATCCAGCTTCGATCACTTGCCAGATCATGAGATCGATAATTCCCACTCACAACAATAACTGCCTCTCGCTTCTTCTCCTTCCTCCTGACCCAGCCCTTGATGATTCAAAGGTTAAAATCAGTCACTTAGTGGAGGAGGGGGAAGGAGTTGACCTCTTATTTCTTTTCTACTCAGCAGACCTCAGCTGGAGGAAAGGAGATGCTAGGGGTGAAGTTTGGAGTTTGCATTATTATGGTGAACCATGTGGTATTTGTTATTGAACCGAGACTAGCTACTACAGTGATTGATTGCTTTTTTGGTTTATCAGTAGCCTTGGGATCTGACTTAGTTTTTGTGCAAAAAGGATACAGATTTTAAAAAGCTGTCTGAGTGAATATGGTCACTAGTGAAGAAGAATGAACCTGTATTTTGTAGATAGTCTTCAACCTCAAGTCCTGCTTATTCAACCTCATGGTTATAGCAGCACAGGGAGGAGGCAGACATTAGCTATATTCAAAACTTCATCCAGACAATGACATTTGAACTGGGCCCTTAAGGATGCTGGGGAATGACTAAGCATAGGAAAAAGAAAGGTGGAAAAGCATGCCTAAATGGGTGGGAGTGTGAAATTCCATTTTATTTGTGATGCTGAAGGACAGGAGATAAGGATGAAAACTTAGGCTGGACATAGACTGGAAACAGCCTTGAATTACATGCTAGGGAGCTTGGCTTGTCCCCTCGAAGCCTACCCAGGAAGCCATCAAAGGTCTTGAGTATGGAGGATGCATGATATAATTTCTGTTAAGGAATGATGGTGTCATCTTTTGTCAGTGGCATCCTTTTGTATGATTCTTGACTCCAACATCCTCATTACAGGAAGTCTGCTACCATGAGTCTGTTGATTTAAAGTTCTTTAGCATTCCCCTGTTCTCACTCTATTTCACCTTTTCTATAGGTTACTGAAAATGTTTCCTACCTCCGTGAGGAAAATATCTTAATACTCCTAACTCCTTAACTTCACTTTAGGTCAGCAGTGATGGATCAGTAAATATGATTGTGAAAATAAAACAAGCTGTCGTAGAGTGGAAGACAAGGAAGCAACCTGTGTTTGGTCTGAACTTACTATATTTTAATGTATGAAAATCATTCATCCAGGAACTCCCTGGTGGTGCAGTGGATAAGAATTCACTTGCCAATACAGGAGACATGGGTTCAATCCCCGGTCCAGGAAGATTCTACATGCCGCAGAGCAACAGGGACAGTGTGTCACAACTACTGAAGCCCGAGTACCCTAGAGCCCACATGCCACAACTACTGAGCCCACATGCTGCAACTACTGAAGCCCGCTCACCTGGAGCCTATGCTCTGCAACAAGAGAAGCCACTGCAATTAGAAGCCCACATGGCTCAACGAAGAGTAGCCCCTGCTCGTCACAACTAGAGAAAGCCCATGTGCAGCCAAATTAAAAAAAAAACAAAATCAGTCATCCAGAGAAAAGAATATATAGTACAAATGGAATAAAGCAAGATTAAGATAAAAAAAGTATGAGAATTTACAAGAATCTTTCAGCCTACTGCCAGAGAGTGATGGGGAAGAAAACAGGCAGATAAATTAACAAATAGGTGCTGGGAAGAAACATAAGACCAATAGGGAGCATTTAAGTTTATATTTACTACTTGTAAGAGCACATTTATCAGGCAGCTGAGAGCAAGAGTTCTGAAATAAGATAGCTGTATTTGAATCATGGCTCCGCCACTGGTAAGAGGAGCAAGCATTCTGGACAAGTTACTCAACACCTCCATGTCCACTTTCATCTTTTTATAGGTTCATAAAGATCAACTCTACGAGATTATATACATAATCTCACACACACATCTGGAATAACAAGTCCCCAGACTAATACATGGACAATAAAAAGTAGCTGTTATTACTTAACCAAAGAGTATCCTATCTGTGCTTGGACATTTTTCCTTGAATAAATTCTACTCTGTAATGAAGCACAATTAAGCACTCAATTGATGTTACACTCAATCTCTGATTTAGTTAAGATGTAAACATCTTGGAGACTTTTAATGAGTATTATTTAGAAAAGACAACATATAGTCTGAACAAACAAACATTACTCTCAAAACTAAAAAGCCCAAAATAAAGCAATGTTCAAAACATGTCCTATGAACAATAGGAACATTGAGATATGTTTTCTAATTGATTGTACTCTGTTTTCATCTCAGAGGCCACCCACTAAAGGAAAAATATTTGATGGAGAAGTTGCATACAGTTTAAATAAACAATTTTTATTTCTAAAACTCCAAATCTCTTGGCAAAAGCAATTTTTTTTCATGCTAGAGGTTTGAGTCAAAATGCAAAAGGTTGGTCATATAAATGAGTTAAAACGACAATCTTAGATTTTATCATTGCACTTATTTAAAATTTTAAAAAGAAACATTAGAGAAAAGCTTCTATGTGACAGCCAAAGACCCTGGTACACATCATTACTACAATGATTTTTTAATAGGCAACTAGGCAAGTAGGTAACTAGGCAAGTCTCAAATGTGTAATTAGTAAGTTTAGGAGGAAGATGAGAGACCACAAAGCAAAAGTATACTCCACACAAAGTTGTAATTTAAGTAACCATTACTACAAAGCAAACTCATACTTCATACATTTTTAACATGGGTGGTACCAAAGTACAATGCATTAAGAAACCAAAAAGTTAATTAAATTGGTATAATGATGGCTTATAAAAAAGGCACAAAAAGTACATACATAGTAAAGGGAACTGAGATCAAATAATTACCAAATGATCATCACGGGAAAAGAATGTGAATCCCAGGCCCTGAGGTCTCCGTGTGTTTCCTGGGTTTACATATCTTGCCAATGGTGAACAGTGACAACAGAAATCCTTCTCTTAATCAAGTAGTAGTGGGATATGACACAGGCTATTCTTACAAAGGTTCTTTTCCACACCCATATGAAAGGCATACATGACTCTTTAAAGGATCCAAAGGAATCAAAGTTTTGGAGTCTTTATCAGAACAAACCTCCATAAGGTTTACTGGGTGTTTCCTCATGCTGAGCAAAGATGATGTCTGTTCCTAATGCTAGTCAGTATCTAGAGCTTGATTTGCTAAGCACCAACTTAACTGTGTCAGAGGATTTTCTAAAAAGGTGAAGGTTTCCTAAATAATTTATTTAATTTTTATTTTTTGGTCATACCACATGGCATGTGGGGTCTTAACTTCCCAACCAGGGATTGAACCTGCCACCCCCCTCCCTGCATTAGAAGGCAAAGTCTTAACCACTGAACCACCAGGGAAGTACTGTCAATAATTCACAACCCATGAATTATTAAAAGGAGATGAGTGTCTTGGATCTCTATATTCTGCTTGTGACTTCTGTGACCTCACCCCATGCAGTACAGAGGTCCTTTTTTTTTGTGAGTCACATTTTTAAAAACTCTCCAATCTGCATCTGTACTTTATTTTTTTCAGACTTGCAACTTGAGAGAGTCCAGTTGAAGGTCAAATGGTATCTTAAAATATTGCCTTGACACAGTATCTTACTCCACATACTCTCTGGGTAGGCAAGCCAGTGATTTTAATTCTCATTCAAAAAGTGAGCTTTCAAGACTTTAAGGTTTAATCACTGGTCATATCTTCAGACTTTAGCACAAGTCTCAACTCAGAATCCATTAGACAACCATTTCAAACACTGTTGAAGGCCTCTGCTTTGTGCTATCATCTTCTAGCCTTTATGCATGTGATTTATGATTCTAGAAACACTAGTCTTCGCATCTGGCCAATTTGAAATGACCCTTCAGTCTATTCCTGTTCTCTTGGATAGCCTTCCTAATTCCTCAAGTCTGGAACTGGCACTGTATATTGTATTTCTAAAGCATCTTAAACTTTCCCAGCAAATCAACAATTATGCTGTTTTGCACATGCACGTTGCTATATGTAACCTCCCCCTAAATTGACAGACAATAAAAGGAAAAGACCTACCTGCCTTTCGTGGTTATATTCTCCAGGTTCAGCCCAGTACATGGTACCATGGGTTCTCAAAAATATTTGTTCAAAGGATGGACAAATGAATGATTTCCCATTCTTACAGGGGAGGGTAAAGTGATATTACCTATTCTTTTAATAGTGGTTTTAGTAAAATACTTCACAACTCCATGGACTATACAGTCCATGGAATTCTCCAGACCAAAATACTGAAGTGGGTAGCCTTTCCCTTCTCCAAGGGCTCCTCCTAACTCAGGGATCGAACCCAGGTCTCCTACATTACACGTGGATTCTTTACCAGCTGAGCCACAAAGGAAGCCCAACAAAGGTTTTAGAGGAGAAGAGAAGGAGCGAAAGAGAGATCAAACCTTCACTGTAGCTCCTGGGAAGAAAAGCCAGTTGCCCGTGTCTACTGGATCCAGATTGTCTTCTAAAACAGCTTGTCTGTGAGCTGAGTTGATGACGAGGATGTTATCTAAGGCCCAGCAGGCTTCGTACACTTCACCTACTTGTAGATTTTCCTGCTTCCACTGAAACTGGACGTTCTCCCCTTTGGCGTCTTCAGGAAGGTAGAGGATGTGGATGATAGTACTGACATTGGAAGGGGCTCTGGAGAGATGAGAATTGGTGCCACAATAAAGTTCAACAGTGTCCACTTTATCTTTCTTATAGATTCATTTTGTTTCTTAATTAAGATTGTGGTTTTCTTATCTTAAAAACATTACACATTATGGATGAAATACTCATAATCTTATACCCCTTAAACCTTTTAATATATGTGGTTATTAAGATGTCCATATTGAGTGATGGGAGTTTAAATATTAAATGTCTTAAAGAGCTCTACTTTTAACATAAGGCAGGCAGTAAGCATACTCAGGTAAGCCAGTAAACGGATAATGGAGAGAAAGAAAGATAAGAGAGAGAAAATGGTACACAACTGTATTGGCTCTTGTAAAAAATCAAAGAGTATCCAGCACAATATTTTGTAAATGGTAGACACTCAATTTAAAACTATATACTTTATATGATACTAAGAAGAAAAAAAGAAAAACGGCAAAATTATCTTAATTTTAATTCTTACTTTGAAATTTTATATCTATTAGAGAGCACTGTATGCTTTATGTTTCAAAATCAATATTTACATGAGTTACTTTATTTCTAGAAAACAAATACTTTTTTGTTTTGAATATGAGATTTTCCATGAGAATTAAATGCTCTTATTTAGAATTCTTCAGATTTCCATGCATGCCAGCCTTTAAAAACATGATATAATTTAATAGGATTTTTATATCATATCTGCTGAAATCTAGGCCCTTTGCTATTTAATATTTATGTTAAACATTTTATTCGACCAAAGTAGAAACCTGCTGTAGTAAAAATGATGGCCTTAGCCAAGATTAAAAGTGGTACTAAAATGCAAACTAGTAGTACCTGGGGCTTACTATAAATCAGTTTTGAAAGGACTAGAGAAAAGCCATATTTTTCACTCACCAATGAAGCACATATAAATCTGTAGGATTGTCAGTGTAGATTATGAATGGTGTGCCTTACCTTTGGGGGTAATCAATTCCCCTTTCCTTTAAAATATTTAATGATGACTATGTTTTTAACTTCAAAAATAATTTAAATCAATGAAGATAATATATTTTAGTTTTAGGAAGTGATTGAAAATATGTCCACTCTGATCACTAATGGTAAATTTGCATTAATGAAAATGGTAGTTTGGTGCATGGCCTAAAATTGAAAGTCTTATGTAGTGAAAAATAAATAGGATCAGCTGAATGTGATCTCTATATCTTATAATTAAATGTATACACTCACTATTTTTCATATCAGAAGCATACAGCTGTTATTCAACAAGAAATATACACTACAATTTATCTAAACTATGAGATATATCAGAGAAAAATGGAGGCATATGAGTAAAACTTCCAATACTTTGCTGCTTTGCTTAAAGCCATTTATATAAATCAGTACTTAATATGAATGCATTTTCATTATAATTACTAAAAATTAGAAGGAATAGCAAAATGCTGTTATAAAGTTGGCAATTGGCACAGCACGTCAGAGCTTGGCTTGTACCAGGTATCTATAAATAATATTTTATCCTGTCAAAGAGGGAGACAATCTATTAAAATCCATGAGTTAGAATTACTTTTCTCAAGTTTTGGTTGAAATAGAACTTGAACTTGTGAGACTTTTATTTTTATTTCAAATACTAGAAATTTTTAATATTAAAGATTAAGAACCTAATATTTATTCTTCTTGCCCAAATAAATCACATTTTTTTCAATATGGAAATATGGTAAGGAAAATAGCATGAAAAAAAAAAGAAAACTGTCACAGAGCTGATGGAAAATGTTTTACTTGAGTCATACTAATTTAAGAACTGAACTGAGCAGAATAACCACTTAATAAAATTTCAAGGTATTTTTTTCCTTTAAATACCTCACCATACCTGAAGTTAGTACCCATTCTGAAGTTTATTTTATGATTTAAACTGCACAGAAATGGTTAACATAGTCTGAGTTTTGCTAAATTTAATCAAATATTTTCAACCTGAATGAGCTTCTCCCTCTTGAAGCATCCAACTTCATTTTCTTATGAAGGGATTTTTTTTTAATAAAGAAAATGTAATAAATGATTACAATTCACATCACAATTATAGCAGAATTTTAGAATTGGCCTTAGGGAAGTTAGAAGGAAAATTACAGAACCAGGGATTAGATCCAAAAGGCTGTTAACTAATTATCATCGCAGACTGGAAGGAATTTAGGTAGTAATCTGATACATTTCTAGGCCTATAAACCAGGTCACAGCCAGGCCACCTAGAGAGACAGACGGCGATGTTATTTTGTGGAGAATTTCATCAGAAAGGTTACTATCTCAAATGTACTTTTACCAAAAATAAATAGTTTGTTATAGCTACTACTGACTGTGGGAAGTAGTGAATGGAAAATGACACTTGTAATAACATGTTCTTCCAATAGGGCAAGTAATATGCAGGTAAATATGTGCATTCATGTAATTCAACATAATTAACAACCTGAGTACTTTTAACCATGAAGGATAAAGCCAGTGGTAGAATGAAGGTAAACAGGGAAGCAGAAACCCACCTACATCAAAATTTATGATGATACTTTAAATGATAACAAACCTAATTTTCTCAAGCTGAATCCAGTCCGCTGTATTATTCTTGGCATATGACACGATGATACAAGGGTCTGAATAACTATAGCGACATGAACCTGAACCTGTAAGCAGCAATAACAATAAATTTCAAAGTTAAAAAAGAACAGTGTGATTACATATTATTCTTCCTGATAAATACTCTAGATAATTTTCTAACCACTCAATTATTTGATCATTTCCCCATTCTTCTAACTATGCTAAAACTTCTTGTGATCTATTCTGATAAATATTAGATAAATAATTTTGAGTCAAGAAAAAAGTAAACTGCAGGTCTCTTTAGAGATACACGAACTTCTAAATTAAATATAAACACTCTGTTCTAGGCCAAGAAATATCTGAATATTATAGAATGATTAATAATGCCATTATGGTTCTTGCAAGTTAATATTAATAGTGATTGTATTTAGTGGCATGTCAGTCATCCAATTGCATGAAGAGTGAAAATAGCATTCTTCTGTGTGTGTGTTATTTAATTTATGATGTAGCATGCTGCTGCTTAGTTTCTCAGTTGCATCTGACTCTATGTGAGAAATTAAGATACTGTAAGCTCAAGTACTAAATGAATAAGAACTATTAGAGATATGATTGATATTATTCTACTACAGCCCAACATCAAAGATTTGAAAGAGAAACATTATTTTCCATTGTGGATATCTGGTCATTGTTTTTCATGATTATTTTCAATATTGGATATATGAAAACCAAAGACAGTTTAACAACCCTGATAAGAATTTATTTTAACATATTTAATGAATTCTTATAATAAAAGTACTCTCCCCCAAACAGCCATGAAACACAAGCCAGAAGTTTACTGGAACTCAGCAGCAGGGTTTTCATACTATATTAAAAACAAATGAACCAAACAAAAAAGAAATAGCATATTTTATGTTTAACTTTCACCCATCTGCTAGAGGAGCCGTGGTTTTAGCAAACGGCATCTGTTGACAGTTTTTATATTTGTAGTACTCAAGAGTTCCAAGCTGTAATCAGACTCATTTATTTTATTTCAGTGATGTTTAGTACAACACCAGTTAGTTTGCCATCGCCAAGGCTGGCAGGGAGCTAAAAAGGCCAAACAGCAGTTTTCCTAGATTTATTCTCACAGCTAGAATGTCAATGAAAAAAGCCTACTGAAAAGAAAGCTACACAGTAATCTTGAGCTCAAACAGAAATCTACTTTATGCTGTTTGATCATTTAAGTTCTACCTTTCTTAAGCAGCTGCTTAAAATAAATATCAAATCATTAAAATAAATAACAAATAAATATCAAACTGTGGGGCAGGAAATGGAAATGGCCAGGATTATGTGAGACAAACTTCAACACAAACATGTATGAGGTCCGGCAGACAATTTGTTTTTCAAAAGGCCTATTCTAAAGAATGTAAATGGCATTTATGTGCTTCCTTTCTGTTTTATACATGATTAAGTACTTAAAAGCAAGTGCATGAGGTGAATCCCCAAAATGAAAAGGTGAGAACAAATGAAAACCAAAAGTGTCCCTCACAGTAGCAATTCAGTGGAAACTGTTTACAAATTGAAAAAGAACAGGAAAGCTGATAAACATTAAAATAAAAAATGTGTTCAGCTATGACCCTGATAACCAATATGACCCCTCCCCTATTTTCTTATGCTATCATCTCACTGTTGGGAGAAAAAGTGTTTACTGTTGTGAGAGTAAGTTTATTGTTGTTGTTCAGTTGCTAAGTCATGTCTGACTCTGCAACCCCATGGACTGCAGCACACCAGGCTTCCCTGTCTTTCACTATGCAAACTACTCTAACATTCTTGCTGCAAAAATAGTACTGTTTATGATGCGCTCATTAAAATAAAAGGTACCTGGCAGGTCTCACTTTTACTTACTTAGTCATTAAATTCTTTTGTATCTAAAATGTTAATATCTTCTGAACCCATTTCCTTCTCATTATTGTCAATGGATTCTCAGTAGCTCTTGCCAGAACTTTGCAATAGTGATTGGCTGGCCTCCAGCCTCTCATGTCCTTACCAAGCCACACTATTGCCAGTGCTCTTCCCACAAGTGAACTGAATCTTGTTACTCCCTTCTTACAATCCATCAACAATTTATCAGTCCCTTCAGGATAAAGCGGTACTTCCAGCCCTGGTGAGATAGAGGTGCACAGATCCTACAGACTAAAGGTGTACCCTGGAAAACAGAACTAGCCCAGGGTTATCTTTAAAGGGTTCCTACATGAGAAGATGGCTCAAAAGCCACAGGGATTCCAACAGAGGAGTGGACAACTAGAAGACCAGGACTGGGGTGTTAGGTACAAATGGACAGCCAGAAGAGAGGCACTTCCCATGCCATGGGAACTTCCCCTCCTGGAAGAAGCACCACCCAAGAGAATCAGTTGGCTTTGTATACATGCTTCCCTTTGGGGCCACTCCTATCAAACTACCATCCCAAATGGTGCCAAGCCAATGAATAAATGATTCTCCACTCCCACTATGAATATAGCTGTTCCACACAGACTGGGTGAATTTCTTCTTCAGATAAGCCCTTCTGAACTGCAGCCCCACTGTCACATAGACTTGGGTCAGTAGAGTAATATTTGTCCTTGCCCAGATTGAAAATGGTTGCTTGACTCTGTCTGCAGTGAGGGGAGGAAAGAGTTAATTAATGTCCATGTGCCCAGGTGCCTAAGGCCAACCCCACATCCCTGCTCCCAGACACAGTGGTGCAGAGCTATCACATACCTCAAAGCACCTCTGATGCAGTGAGGAGACAATAATAAGCAGGTGCCACCTGCAACAGGTACTTATTCTTTCCCCTCTTAAATCAAAGATCTTTAATTGCCAAAGTCGATATTTAAAACCAGAAAGGAAAAACAAACTCAAATGAAAAATGCAAAATATCCTCTCATGTACAGGTTCATTTTCTCTCCTTCGGATCCCTTCCGATGTAATTGCTACCCTTCACTCTAAAGTAGAAATTTTGCAAAGATTTTAAGAATTGCTGAAGATAGGAAGATATATAAAAGTATGGTCCGAGAACCATTAATGGACTTAAATGGGTCTGAAAATGCAAGCTCTTTCTTTGGTTCTTACTGGCAAATGAGGAAATTTCATATATTATCAGTTTTACTTATATCAAGCATATAAGCAGCCTACAAAGTGATGAAGGGTTCCTGAAGTTTGGTATTCATAAATAAAATTGATGACTTCTAGAACTCACTGAGAACCCTAACCCAACAATCTAGGAATTCTGGTTTCCATGTAGAGGTACACACACCAGGATTACTGTAATATCCCCAGCTTGGGGGAGGACAGGATATTTATGTTAAAAGTACCTCATGAGTGTTGTTTCCAGTTGGTCTTAGTTGGCAATTCTTGATTTAAAATTGACAAATAAATTGATAAATGATAAAGTAAATCTACATTTATTTACTATAACTGTCATTTGCATTACTATTGGTTATTTAGTCAATCCCATAGTACATAATGATAGATAATTTTTTCAGCAACATTTCTGGACGAATATTGGCTTAAAGTTTGTCCTATACTTAAGACATATATGTACTGCAATATAACTACAAGGCATCTCTACTCCTCTGCTAAAGCAAATACCTACATAATGCCTTGAAACTATCTTGCAACAAAACCACCTTTCACTGATGATGTCCTGAATTTGTGCTATTGAATTTGTGGCTAGAATTTGTGCCATTTTAATAATTTGCTCTGTATTATCAATTTATGTATAAAAATACTGTTTTTTTTTAAAATTTTTGGAATTTTAACACAAAATCATATATCTATGTTCATTCTTATTAGATTAACAATGAGAGTAATACCTTCATCTTTTCACTCACTCTACCAGTGTACTCTGCCTTCCTCCTGTTATAATGGATGAAGTGCTCTGTTCTAAAGAATGGTGAACCTTCTCATGTGGTCTAGATTCCATCTCCAATGGCTCTTTAAGATTTCCCCTCTCTTTCTCTTGTATCACCAATTTCTTCTAATAAGTTTCCTGGATCATTCCTATTGTCATACAAACATAGAAACATACAAAGCATGTCCCATCTTAATTTTTTTTCTTGATGTCACACCTGTACCTTCTGTGCTTTCCAATCCTATTTTTGTTCCACTTATAGGAAAACTTCTCAAAAGGGCTGTCCATTGATTGTCTCCATTTCGTCACAGCCTATCCTCTGTCCCTTCCTCCATTCAGACTTCTACACTCAAGCACTGCCCTGAAACTACTCTTGGTTATGTGGCTGGGGACTCTATGTTGCCAAATCAACAGATCATTTCCCCATGTTCAGGGTACTAGACTTCTCAGCAGGATTTGTCACAGTCCATCCTTTCCCCTTAACTGGATAATTTCTTCTATCTTCCATTACCTTCTTGATCTTTCTCTTGCTTCACTGGCTGTTGCTTCTCATTCTCCACTGTTGCCCTTTTCTTTCTTGATCTCAAATTGTTTTGCTGGCTTTCTCTTCTCCTCTCTACACTGCCTCTTTTTACTTTGAGGCTTTAAATAATACCTACAACAAATATCTGTATGCAGGTCAAGAGGCAACAGTTAGAACCGGACACGGAACAATGGACTAGTTCCAAATTGGGAAAGGAGTATGTCAAGGCTGTATATTGTCACTCTGCTTATTTAACTTATATGCAGAGTACATTATGCAAAATGCTGCGCTGGATGAATCACAAGCTGGAATCAGCACTACTGGGAGAAATATCAGTAACCTCAGGTATGCAGATGACATCATCCTTATGGCAGAAAGCGAAGAAGAACTAAAGAGCCTCTTGATGAAAGTGAAAGAAGAGAGTGAAAAAGTTGGCTTAAAACTCAACATTCAGAAAACGAAGATCATGGCATCCAGTCCCATCACTTCATGGCAAACAGATGGGGAAACAATGGAAAAGGTGACAGACTTTATTTTCTAGGGCTCCAAAATCACTGTAGACAGTGACTGCAGCCATGAAATTAAAAGATACTTGCTCCTTAAAAGAAAAGTTACGACCAACCTAGACAGCATATTAAAAAGCAGAGACATTACTTGGCCACAAAGGTCTGTCTAGTCAAAGCCATGGTTTTCCCAGTAGTTATGTAGGGATGTGAAAGTTGGACCATCAAGAAAGCTGAGCACTGAAGAATTGGTGCTTTTGAACTGTGGTGTTAGAGAAGACTCTTGAGAGTCCCTTGGACTGCAAGGAGATCCAACCAGTCAATCCTAAAGGAAATCAGTCCTGAATATTCATTGGAAGGAATAATGCTGAAACTGAAGCTCCAATACTTCGGCCACCTGATACTGACTCATTGGAAGAACTGACTCATTGGAAAAGACCCTGATACTGGGAAAGATTGAGGGCAGGAGGAAAAGGGGATGACAGAGGATAAGATGGTTGGATGGCATCATCAAATCGATGGACATGAGTGTGAGCAAGCTCTGGGAGTTGGTGATGGACAGGGAAGCCTGGCGTGCTGCAGTCCATGGGGTTTCAAAGAGTCAGACATGACTGAGTGACTGAACTGAACTGAACTGAACTGATATTTCTCATGAGATCCACATTTATAGATCCGACTGCTATTTACCATCCCAAAAGGACATCTCAGGCTTATTAAGTCAAAATCAGAAGAACTGGTTTTTCACCTTACAAATATTCAGTACACTTTGCATTTCAAATGACACCACTCCTGATGCTCAAAGAAGTTAACAAAACACTAGATGTCATCTTTGATTCCTCCCTTTCACTTCCCACTTTCAACCCATCAGCCTGGGAGTTCTGACTCCAAAATACTGCTCAGCTTCTATCCTCCACTAGTGCTACCACCTTAGTCAAGTCAGGGTCATGTCTTGCTGGTCTTCTTGCTCCCCTTTTTATCCTCCTGCAATGCATCCTCCACATAGCACTTAGAGGCCTTTCAAAAACAAAAAAGTCTTTTAAAATGTTTTAGGGATTAGGCCAACCCAGTTTAAAACTCGCTCAAGGTTTCTCAGTCCACTAGGAACAAAAGGATGAGCTTATTGCTATGATACATTAAATCCTTCATGATCTTAGAACGTCCCTTGTACCACTCTTCTTTTCATATACTTTGTTTCAGCCACTCTGGACTTTCTCCTCTCTGAACACTCCATCTCAGGGCTTCTATGTACCTACTCTCTGCTTGCAATTACATTGATGATGTCAGTATCCTCACACTCTATTCTTTTCTCATTCCATTCATGTTCTATCCCACAGACTCTCCCTTGGTTTGTCCCTCTTCTTTCTCATGGATCTGTGCAAATATCACCTCCTCAAAGAAATCTTCCTTGAGCATTCAATCTAAAGAAGTTCACCCCCAATGTCCAATCATCCTGCATCTTATCACTACATTTTATGAGTGTATAAATTTATCTCATCTATTTACTTGATTATTTGCTCATTGTCCATCTCCTGTCAGAATGCAAGCTCCATCAAAGCAGTGTCTGTCTTATTCACTACTTGTGTCCCAAGTACCCAGAACAGTATGTGGCACACAACAGAAATCATCTCTGGCTTGACTGTGAATGACTTTGCTGTAACTTGCTTATTTGAAATTATCCATTTTTTCTGTTTTTACTGAGATATATTTATATTAGAAAGGGGGAACTATAACCATGGATGGATGGGACTTAAGGATTTTCAGCTTGTCTGAATTGGGTCAAAAGTGAAAAAAAAAAAAAAACCTGAGAGAGCTGTGCTTTAGAATATTTTACTACATGTATTCTTACCCGAGATTAATTTTGGTACTGTCATATAGTCAACAGGGCAATAATTCTCCCACATTAACTAGAAATTGCCCTAAAAATGACTTAGATGGTTACACAATCCAGTTCGCCTTCAGAATAAAAATATCAGAGATAGATTACATGAGTAATTATGATACATTTTTATCAGCTAGATAAAGTAATATGAAGAATAATGACAGCCAGATGAATTATTTTACTTATTAGTAAAGTCTTATTATAATGGCCCAGTATAATTAAAAATAAACAGTTTGCAAAGTCATACAAAGTACTCATAAGTCACACCGAATATCACCCCCAAGGCACATGTTCTGACCTCTCCATCAGGAATCATTTTCTAGTACATTAAGAAAAAAGTTTCTCGAATGTAATATCTTCTTAATTGTAAGACATTATTTTGTCCTTTTAAGTTGATTAATTTTGTTTCTGTTTGAATGTTTAACCAGATTAACATATTGTTCTAAGGGAGAAAACCCACTTTTATATCTAGGAAGAAACCTAATAAAACTGTAACTTTATAGAAAAATATTACTCTAAATTGTAATGTTATAAAATTGTTGATGATAGGTATATCTTATCATCGTATAACCTTAACATATAGCCTATGTGCATGCTCAGTCCCTCAGTCGTGTCTGACTCTTCGTGACCCCCACAGACTGTAGCCTGCCAGGTTCTTCTGTCTTTGTGATTTTCCAGGCAAGAATACTGTAATGGGTAGCCATTTTGTCCTCCAGGGGTCACACAGTCTTAAATAGATGAGGGAATTCTATATATTAATAAATTCAATGCTTGTTAGTATTACTGATAACTCTATATAATTTTTTAACTTCATTTTTTGGAGTAAAATTCCCTCTGATACATTATCTTCCAGAGAGAAAGTATGTATAGGAGTTAGGAGAGTGGATGGTAAGGGCAGGCTGTTAGGTTTGTAATCTGGGATTTGACACTTTTTAGCTGTGTGAATCTTGAGCAAGTCACTAATCTTTTCTGTGTCTAGTCCAGTCTCTACATTTGTAAAATGTGAATAAGAATAGCCATCTCTTCAAAGAACAGCTGTGAAGATTAAGGCATTAACACATGAAAAGTGCTTAGAAAACAACTCCTGCCCACACTAAGAGATTTCAGGTATGATTCAGTATTTTTGTTTCATTTCATAAATCCATTTATCTCAGAAAAAGGAGAAAATATTTTTCATGGGCCAAAGACTAAGCTGAATCACTACTTATCAAAGAACTTAAGGCATGTTAAGGCATATATTCCCTCTTCAATATATTCTTTCGTTTTGGGCTATTTCCCAGCTCTTTAACGGAAACGCTGTAAGTGCAATGTGGAAACGAAAACTGAGAACCAAAAGAGTTATCTTCCTGTTTGTTAGCTTCACTGGTAGATGTGTTAGAGGGGAAGAAAGGCACACACTTGATAAGAAAAAGAAGGCCCTCTGGGAATAAGATAGGAAAACATAACAGTATAAGGAGACATACTTCATAAGGTCTTTAGAATTGATAGAGTGGAAATTTGAGTTTGCAGTTCCTAACATCCAAAGAAAACAGAAAATCTGACCAGTTAAAGTTTTAGCAGCATCCACAGAGGAAAAAAAAAATTCCAATAATTCAAGAGAACAATTATAGTTGCTTTGAGCAGTTACTACTACTCTGCATGCTCATTTTACAGGTAAGGAAACTGAGGCAAAGAGAAGCTAAGCAATTTACTCAAGGCCCAAATGAGATTTAGAATTGGGCAGACAGAATCCATGCCTTCAACCACTTCACTATACTCCTTCCGGTGCACGAAGCACACTTAAGAAAACAAACAAATACTGCTTGATTTTCACATGGTCAGAACATGTGGGGACAAGCTTCTGTGCTTCTACTTCTACTCTGGCTCCTGCCTTGAGCCATATGGCTCTGTTTTTGGTAAACCTAAAGGACTGAACCATCTCTAGTTTCCACATCAGGTTCACTTGGGAATCACTTTCTCTGCAGGTTCCCTGCCTATTCTTCTCCTTCCCCTGCCTCCACAGTCAGTCACTCTAAGCTGCATATCCTCCTGCAGATTTATTTAATCTATGCCTTTATTTTACCTTCACCATCACCTCCTTAAACCATCTCTCACACAGATCAGTGTGATAACGTACTATCTGAGCGTTTAGAACAAAGACAAAAGGTATTGCACTGATAAGTAATTTCTTTGGTCATTTGCTTTAAAAATCCATAGAAAGTCATTTAAAAGAGATTAAAAAAATACTTGTATTCCAAAGAAGTAATATTCTAACATCTCCCAACTCAGAAAGTTTTAATTATGTGGAAATCATTAACCTGATACAATATTACAATCAGGATTAAATTTAAAATAATAGTGTAATCCACATTTGTATCCTAAATAACAAATTCCATAATAGCTTATAAATCTGTTTCTGAAATAATTATTTTACTATAAGGAAACAATGAATATTTACAAATGTAAAATAGTGCCTAGTACTTGTTTAAAAATAAAGAAATAAGAAGAATGGCAAAACTTATTTCTATAAGGTTGCTTCTTTTACTGTTAGAGAGATTCATCACTATGGTTTTAAGAAACATTTTTAGTTATCTCAGTTTGACATTTGAACCACTTTACTTTATAAAATTGCAACTAAAATTGGTATCAATTTTTACCCCTGGGCTCTATTTAAATAGTACCATCCCTACTATAATTTACAAAACAATAGATAAGCAACTTTCCATTTTTGTTATAGGGAGTCAGGTCAAGATGATCAGTCTAGCAATCAATCAACCAATGAGTCAACCAATTATTAAAAATACCTATGTCTGAGGTACATGTGAACTTAAAAGCCTAGTTATTTTCTCAGGATTCAGTCCCACTTCTATTGACTTTGGCTATCATTCAGGAAAAGCGAGGAAATGTATACCCTTTGAATAGCCTTCCCCACTTAAGCAGTAAAATATCATTCAGAACTGACATTTACATAAGGCGTGTGGCTACCCGTTAGGCATCCACATGGCTCTTCTGTTGGCTATTCTTTCTGCCAGGTTATCTCTTCTACACAATTCAAGCCTCTGATCAATGGTTACATCCTCAGCGGCCATCCCCTGGCCACCTCCAACAAAATGCAACCCCTCATGTGCTGACCCCTGATTAATTTTCTTCATGCATTCAGTACTCCCTGACATTCACTTGTTTGATATTCATCAGCATGTCAGCCTGACCAGGGCAAAGATTTTCTTTCACGAATTCTGTCTCCCCAGTGCCTTAAGAACTGCTTCATATAGAAGAGGAGCTCAGAGAACAGTTGTTGAATGAATGAAATTTAGGAAGCAGTTGTTGGTTAAACTCTAAGAAGAGAAATTTTTGGAAATGCAATGATATCATTATTATTACTGTTGTTATTACCTGCTCTTTTGCAGCACTTCTTTTCAGCAGGATAAGGATATGGAGGTGATTTATAGCCTCTATCCACCAGCATAGAGTCTGTCACTCTTCTGGGAAGAGCCAGAGGGCGCAGCACATTTGATCACTCATGCTGAGAATTGCTTGGGTAACATTACATGGTTTGGCTGATGTTGCTTTTCTGTTTCTCTACCTAATATCTTTCCCTGCTAGCAAAACAAACTACAAGTATAAACTAGCTATGATTGGTTGAATAAAAGTATAGCAACTACTTTGATATTTCTTGTAGGGGCCCCCTGAACTAAAACAGACAACATCATAACCATATTTTTAGATAAAATGTATTCCTGGTTAACTCACAGTTCATTCTTTCCACCCAGTTCTAGAACTAAGGGTCACACTAGGAAGACATTTAAGAGATCATGAAGATGAACATTCTTGCTTTACAAACGAGTTGTCAGGGGCTCACTAAGGCTCCACCAATTACCTGTTTACGTGGCAAATTCAGTTGGCAGAGAAGTGACTACATGGCCTAACTCCCCAATCCAGTGCTCTTTTCCCTTCCCCATTTACATCAATAGCAAAAGTTGTCATATGCAGAGGTAATTTTAGAATATGCACCCAAAAGGAAAAAGGAAAAAAGTATTTCAGGTAGTTAACAAAAATGTTGGGTTTTCTTATGTTTGTGGTATTGCCAGTTTCTAAAAAGTTGTAATTTGTTGTGATTTCTTTTCTCATTTTAAATAAACATTCACATTTTTACCTAATTTTGAATGTGCAATTTTGTATTCTTTTCCTTAATGACACTCTAGCCCTCATCCAAACTGTGTAAGCTTCAAATGTGGACCCACAAAACCTGATCCCACCCCTGTACAGAGCATGCCCTATAGCGTGTTCCTGAATTTCACAAATGTCTTAACTCACATGGGGATACCAAGCTCCAGATTATATGGCTCACTTTCCATTTCGTTTAACATGGCACGTTCACAGGACAAATGTATTTTAATGCAAGACAATAATACAGTGAGAATATATGATTCTTGAAACTATTTTTCTTCTCTATTTTTTTCAAGCAGATCTGGCTCAGTTAAAATATTCTTAAAAGGAAATTATCATATTACAATTGGATTAGGATGGCTGAAATGACTTGATGTAATTGCTTGCTTATATATTTCCCTGGTAGCTCAGATGCTAAAGTGTCTGCCTACAATGTAGGAGACCTGGGTTCAATCCCTGGGTCAGGAAGATCTTCTGGAGAAGGAAATGGCAACCCACTCCAATACTCTTGCCTGGAAAATCCCATGGACGGAGGAGCCTGGTAGGCCACATTCCATGGGGTCACAAAGAGCTGGACACGACTGAGCGACTTCACTTCACTTCAATTGTTTGCTTACATAACAAATAAGCCATTCATTTTTGGACAGTGTTGGAGATGAACCTGAATGAGCCTCAGGAGCTCAACAAAACCTGGTGAGAACCTGCAATTTCCAGGATTTATTAACTGGAGTGCTTCTGTGCAGTGCTGGCCGGGAGGATCTTAAATGGCTGTTTGAGTTTACAGTGCCAAGAATACACAAACACATGAACAAGCAGCAATTATGTGCTAATCAGTGAAGCCCATATTAAGCACACTGAAAACCTATTCATTGTTCAGTAGCCCATTAACCATAATATATATGCACAAAGGAGACTGCAAATACCTTCCAGACCCAGGAAGTTTCCCAAAATTCACACATGAACCTTTTCCGTTCTTCCCATTTCTTTTGAGTGGTTGCCATAAAAGTAAAAAACTTAAAGAATAGCTTGCTTTAGTATACAATCAAAGCCACTTAAAAAAATAGAAATACTAGTCATTTATTCTATTAAGAATTCAAGAGCTATTACTCACTTTCTCAAAATAACAAGTGATACAGATTCACAATCACTTAAGTTAAGATAAACTTTAGGATCCAAATTACTGACTGACTTAATTTACAGATTTCAGAAAGGTAGCATGGTAAATACACCACATAGTATGTAACATCACCAGCAAGTCTGAGGCACTATCCTATAATGAAACATATTAATATTTCTGCACTTAAATACATGAAGATTCATATAAAGTAGTATAAGTAAAGATTATAAATAGCCTTAAATTACTTCAAGTCTTGCTGCCAAATGAATTCAGATCATGTGAAGCTTTGATATCACATAAATTAAAAAAAAAAAAAGTTCTGTGTTTTTTCCTGAGTGTTTTTATACTATGGAATTACAGATTAGGGATTGTGAGCCTATGTCTGCTGTAGTCCTCTCTATCTTTTTAATTTTATAGTAGAAGGATAAATCAATTGGTTTTAGTCTCCCAAGACCTGGGTAGCTTTATTTTTATTTGGTTATGCCCTTCTCCACAAAGTCCAGGACTTTTCAAAGTAAATCAGAACAGAAACAATAGAAGGAGCAACTGCCTCTTGGGGGTTTGGTAGTGGTTGCCGGGAGCAGACTCTTTTCCTCAAAGCGCTGCCTGAAAAACAAGCTGCCTTTTTAAATGTGGCACAGGGCCACAGAAGGAGAGAAGTGATCTTGCAGAATTTATAGATTGGGGAGAAGCACTGCCAGAAATCATGCCTCTAGATAGTGGAGCGGGGCCCATAAATACTGAAGGCTTGAGGAGTGTCTGGACAGAACCCTGCTGAGGATTCTTGCAGCCCAAGTGCTGCTGCTGCTATTACTCAAAACTCAGACCTCAGAGACAAGCAGAGTCCTGGAGCCGCGTGTAAACAACAGCATCTGATACAGAAAGATCATAAAGTGATGAAATGGATGTAATCGGACTACTTAAACTCCCTGCTAGGACTGGAGCCAATCTTAGCAGAATCAGCACATCTTTTCATCTTAACTAGAGCTTGTAGTGAATGGAAAGAGAAAAAGAAATGAATGGGGAACTTTTAGGGAAGCTTTTAAAAGCCAGACACTGTCACTTCCAGGGTATGTTACTGTAGGCTAAGGCATTCAAGAAAGGGACTTGCCTCATTCTATAATGTGAAAAATGTGATGAGCAAGATGAAGATATTGGTATAATAAGCAGTTCTGGCAATTATCACTTTTTTTTCTTTGCCAAGAGAAATTTGTGTTTCTTTTTTTTTTGGCTGCATGGCATGTGGGATCTTAGTTCCCCAACCAAGGATCTCCCTGAGGCAGGGATTGAACCTGTGCCCCGTGCATTGGGAGCATGGGGTCTTAACCACTGGACAATCAGGGAAGTCTCCCCATAAGAGCAATTTTTAAGGATAGTACTATTCACTAGGGAGTAAACACTCATTGTATTTGAGTGAAATACACTAAAAGCTTATTTGCTACCTGGCAATTCTTCAGAGTAATTCTGATGCAAGCAAACCAATGGGCCATTATTATACAGATGATCAATATTTTCATATTTTCACAAACTTTTGCTCAAATATTTCATTAGAGGCAGCTGCAAATGTTTATTTTCCGGGAACAACAATGACGTAGAACAATAATTACATTATATTTAGGTTTTTATTTCCTTCATTACTGAGTCTCTCAGAAAAATCCTAAGGGCATTAGCTCTCCCAGCCCATGGCATCAAAACAATCTGCTATAAGTAGACGAAAATCTTTGTAATATGGCTAGTCTTAGAAGTACTACCTGATGAACAGGACCTAAATTGTGACTCTTGGTTTTAAGCAGATAATGCTGTAGTTTACAGGATAGCCAGTTTTATATATTTCTTAGTTTTCTTGTTTGTTTTATTCCTCTCCGTGTAGAAAACCTAAACTTTATAAGATTATACATACCTGTTCATACTGTCTTATAATGTGGCACATCTATATAAATCTGCTTCATTAGTTTATAAATGTTGTAAAAACTGTAATCAAGTTTGTCCTCTAGCAGCGAGTTAGCTTCTCACCTGATACCCTTTGAAGCAAGTTGTTTTTGTTACTTATTACCTTCATGGACCGCAGGTATCCACAGAGTACTTGGATGCTGTTCTTGGCTGAGCACCAGTCTCCCCAGCTCCTCTGAGGCATTCTCGCACTGTTGCCCCTAAGTCGAACCCTGCCTACACTTCCTGCCAGGCAGCGCTGCTTCAGGCTCTCACAAAATACAGGCTCAGCTCGCCTGGCTTGTGCCTGCACAGAGACAGCAGCTCATGCTTTGCTGAAGCTCACAGACTATAGCTAAAGGGGCAGGGAAGGGAAAAATGGTTACTGTATCGGATAATGCTTTGTGGCAGCCCAGGCGGGAAGCATCCTGGGGCTTCTCAGTCCCAAATGACAGGGATGGGAATTGTGACTGAAAGGATATTACTTTAATTAAGAATAGTTCCATTCTGTACAAGAGGAATTGTTGAATTACTCTTGGATCTGTCAAGAGCAAGTGAATTCAATTTTGGTAAAATATGATGACCAAAGTTGAACAAAATCATTATTTTATTAACAGAAATTGTCAAGTCAGAGAAATCAACATGTCCAAAATCTTCAACTGCCCCAAAAGATCAATTAAGCAATTATCTGAATATGAAAATCTAAAATTTATGTCTATACCTCGGTTTTGCCCACCAAGAAATAACTTTTGGTGGAATTCACCATTTTTCCACTAAAAAAAACATTTCAAGGACAGTGTTGTAAAAAGGACCATTATATGAAAGTACATTTTCCATTTTAAGCAACTACTAAAAATTGATATTAAGGATTAAGAGAGGTCAAAGTACAGTAAAAACTCAAATATTCTACATTTATGCTATACATATGCTAAAAATATGTTTCGTTTAAAAAATAAAAAAAAAAACTTTATTATAAAATGCAGAAAAAGAGTCAGGTTTTAAAAGCAACTCTTCTTCCCCTTCTGTTTTATATTTATTTTTAAAATGAGGCTACTAGCAACAGTTTTTGTTTTGACTGACTCTATTAGGAAACAGACTATTTGATCTACAAGCCTTTCTTTTTGAATAAATGTGACAGTATGTGATTTATTGTACTTAATATTTTGCTCCTTAGTCACTTCCTTGGCTGAAACTCCCAAATCTCATTAGGTGACTTCTTTCAGTTTACGGCAGATGGACAATGACCACAGGATATAAAATGAACAGCTGTCCTCCTCCCCTTTGTACCTTTCTCTCTTTCAGCCCTATCCCCATTCCCTCACTTTCAAAATATTTGTATTTTTTCCTTTTTCCTGACACTCCTATCAGGGACCAATTCTCTCCTGACTTATGAAACACCATGCCGAAATGGTTGTTTACAAATTCCCTCCCAAGTCCAACATAGAGGTTTCATCAGATCCTATGTTGGGAAAAACATAAGGAAGGGAAGTGCAAAATGTGTCAGGCTTTGCCAGGTTCCCTGCCAAGCAGCTCTCTCTTCCTTGAGGTGGAGGCCTTAACCAAGCCCTAGTGCTCAAGTCTGGCTCATTTTCTAGCAGGCCTAATACCCACCTTTGAGAGCAGGTGTTAAATAACATCCCTCTCCACTCCCAGCAATCTGGGGACTCAGCATTACTACCCTTTTGTTGTTTGGGCTTTGACCTTGGCCACAAGGTCTTACAATGCCCTCTACCTCATCTCCCAGAAGGGGACCATCGCTTTAACCTTCCCCGTGATGCTGATACTCCGGGGTGGTACTAGTTGTGAGTAAAATTATGCCCTCAAAACAAGAAGACACTTGTATACTCCTTAGTCCTCAAGGATCTTTTAAGCTAGAAAGGATGAAAGTAGATGTGCACAAATGGCCAGAGTATAAATCAATGCTGAGTGAAATAAGCATCACAAAATAAGAGAGAGGAAGTGAGGATTCAGAGATATTAGGATGTGGTAATGAGATTTTTCATGGAGGAAAGACTATTTAGTCAATATTAACCATCAATTTTTTCTCATCCTATTGGTCAATGTTTTATCCCTTCTACAAGAACAGGCCTCAATAAATATTAGTAAGACATATTTATGAATGAAATATTAATATTTATCTTTTAAGCCTCATCAAGATGAGGGACAATAAATTAAATATTTCAAAAGGGAAAGGGTATACTATCTTTCAAACTGTATTTTAATTCAGGTAGAGAAAATTCTTCTGTTATTAGTTTTAATAATGCAGACATAATCAATCTCAATAATCTTTGCCAGAACATTATATTTAGTAGCATCTTACAATATTTCAGAATATTCCCTTTTATTACTTAAGATAGCACTTAGGAACTTGGGGTGAGGTAGATTTGAAAAATATATAAAGTTCATATAAACTGGTCTTTTGTTTTGTTTTTATTTTTTAATTGAAGGATAATTGCTTTACAGAATTTTGTTGCTTTCTGTCAAACCTCAACATGAATCAGCCATAGGTATACATATATCCCTTCCCTTTTGAACCTCCCTCTTATCTCCCTCCCCATCCCACATCTCTAGGTTGATACAGAGCCCCTGTCTGAGTTTCCTGAGCCATATAGCAAATTCCTGTTGGCTATCTATTTTACATATGGTAACGGAAGTTTTCATGTTACTCTTTCCATACATCTCACCCTCTCCTCCCCTCTCCCCATGTCCATAAGTCTATTCTCTATGTCTGTTTCTCCACTGTTGCTCTGTAAATAAATTCTTCAATACCAATTTTCTAGATTCTGTATATATGTGTTAGAATATGATATTTATCTTTCTCTTTCTGACTCACTTCACTCTGTATAATAGGCTCTAGGTTCATCCACCTCATTAGAACTGACTCAAATTTATTCCTTTTTATGGCTGAGTAATATTCCATTGTGTATATATACACAACTTCTTTATCCATTCATCTGTCAATGGACATCTAGGTTGCTTCCATGTTATAGCTATTGTAAATAGTGCTACAATGAACAATGGAATACATGTGTCTTATTCAATTTTGGTTTCCTCAGGGTATATGCCTGGGAGTGGGATTGCTGGGTGATATGGTGGTTTTATTCCTAGTCTTTTAAGGAATCTCCATACTGTCTTCCATAGTGGCTGTATCAATTCACATTCTCTCCAACAGCACAAGAGTGTTCCCTTTTCTCCACACTCTCTCCAGAATTTATTGCTTGTAGACTTTTTGATGAAGGCTATTCTGACCGGTGTGAGGTGATATCTCATTGTATTTTTGATCTGCATTTCTCTAATAATGAGTGATGTTGAGCATCTTTCCATGTGTTTGTTAGCCATCTGTATGCCTTCTTTAGAGAAATGTCTGTTAAGGTCTTTTCCCCACTTTTTGATTGGGTTGTTTGTTTTTCTGGTATTGAGTTGTATGAGCTGCTTCTATATTTTGGAAATTAATCCTTTGTCAGTTGTTTCATTTGCTATTATTTTCTCCCATTCTGAGGGTTGTCTTTTCACCTTGCTTATACCTGATCTGTTTCTTGAGAAACCTGTATGCAGGTCAGGAAGCAACAGTTAGAACTGGACATGGAACAACAAACTGGCTCCAAATAGGAAAAGGAGTACGTCAAGGCTGTTTATTGTCATCCTGCTTATTTAACTTATATGCACAGAACATCATGAGAAATGCTGGGCTGGATGGAGCACAAGCTGGAATCAAGATTGCCGGGAGAAATATCAATAACCTCAGATATGCAGATGACACCATCCTTATGGCATAAAGTGAAGAAGAACTAAAGAGCCTCTTGATGAAGGTGAAAGAGGAGAGTGAAAAAGTTGGCTTAAAGCTCAACATTCAGAAAACTAAGATCATGGCATCCGGTCCCATCACTTCATGGCAGATAGATGGGGAAACAGTGGAAACAGTGGCTGACTTTATTTTTCTGGCCTCAAAATCACTGCAGATGGTGACTGCGGCCATGAAATTAAGAGACGCTTACTCCTTGGAAGGAAAGTTATGACCAACCTAGACAGCATATTAAAAAGCAGAGACATTACTTTGCCAACAAAGGTCCGTCTAGTCAAGGCTATGGCTTTTCCAGTAGTCATGCATGGATGTGAGAGTTGGACTATAAAGAAAGCTGAGTACCGAAGAATTGGTGCTTTTGAACTGTGGTGTTGGAGAAGACTCTTGAGAGTCCCTTGGACTGCAAGAAGATCCAACCAGTCCATCCTAAAGGAGATCAGTCCTGGGTGTACATTGGAAGAACTGATGTTGAAGTCGAAACTCCAATACTTTGGCCACTTGACACAAAGAGCTGACTCATTTAAAAAGACCCTGATGCTGGGAAAGATTGAAGGCAGGAGGAGAAGGGGACGACAGAGGATAAGATGGTTGGATGGCATCACCAACTCAATGGATATGAGTTTGGGTAAACTCCGGGAGTGGTGATGGACAGGGAGGCCTGGTGTGCTGCAGTTCATGGGGTCTCAAAGAGTTGGACACGACTGAGCGACTGAACTGAACTGATAGTTTCCTCTGTTGTGCAAAAGCTTTTAAGTTTAATCAGGTTCCATTTTGTTTACTTTTGTTTTTATTTCCATTATTCTACGAGGTGGGTCATAGCGGATCTTGCTTTGATTTAAATTGGTCTTTTACATCTACATTCCCTAAAAAGATCAACTCCAGGATGAAGAAGTAGGACAACCTGAATTAAAATCAATTCCAAACTTTAATTATTAAATAGATAACAGAAGTGTTCCATATATAAATATTTCAATTTTTGTGTGAATATAGATTGCTGAAAATTTAAAAATCAAGTAATAAACTTTATTTAATATCTTTTATATCCAAGAATCTTAAACTCAAAAAAAGCATGTATTTCACATTAAAAGCATGTGTTAAGCTACTTTCACCATTAAAACTTGCTCAACTTCTGTTTTTATTTATATATGTTTTGATCTCAAGTCACTACAGATTTTGTTAGCCTCATACTCAAAGAGTCCCATGCTTCCAGAAGAGGTTTTCACAATTTCATAATAAATTCCCCAAGGTCTTTCTTACCCAGCAAAGTAACTCTTAGAAAAAAAAAAAAAAAGAGCTGGATTTAGGAAAACATCTCAGGAAGTAGACAGAGGAAATAAGCAATAATTTCTACCAAAATATGAGAAGGCTCAATTTCTCCTCCTTCCAAATTAGCTCTTCCAAGAACTGAGGGAGAGTTTACTGAATCAAGCTCTGGGTAATTAATATGTTTGTGAATCAGGCTTCAGGGAAAAACTTCTTCCCTTATGCTAAATGCAATATAATACCTCTTATAAGTGGCATTTTATTCATTACATCTATTTGAGAAAGATCTCTTTTCCTCTACAAAGCAATCTTCCAATTCAGCATTGAGTACCTCTAACTTTGTAATTTCTTG
Organism: Okapia johnstoni; assembly: GCA_024291935.2. Taxonomy (NCBI): domain Eukaryota; kingdom Metazoa; phylum Chordata; class Mammalia; order Artiodactyla; family Giraffidae; genus Okapia; species Okapia johnstoni. The sequence continues at coordinate 68,574,023 of CM044312.1, read as the reverse complement.
TTTTTATTTTTCAAACTACAAAATGAGTAGTAACTCTCATTAATCCAGAGACACTGTAGCATGTACAGTACATATGAGAATAATGCAGACCTAAAGACATTTTCATATCTTAACCTGTAAATATAAAACATTCATGACATAGTGCCTTTCCTTTGTTTGAGGTGATTAAAAACAAACAAAATAGCAGTAAAAAAAAAAAAAAACAAAACCACACACACACACAAACACCTGTGTGCGTGTGTGCATGCTAAGTCACTTCAGTTATGTCCAACTCTTTGCGACTCTATGGACTGTAGCCTGCCAGGCTCCTCTACCCATGGGATTCTCCAGGCAAGAATGCTGGAATGGGTTGCCATGCCCTCCTCCAGAGGATCTTCCCGACTCTGGGATCAAACCTGCAACGCCTGCATTGCCAGTGGATTCTTTAGCACTGAGCCACCAGGGAAGCCCAAACATATACCTACAAAACCCCAAATCTTTAGGATATTCATAAAATCAAAGAAAAAAGGTACCAACTTTATAAATTATGAACAAATAAAAGATTCTAGCTAGTTCATTAATAACAAACTGATTAAACACATGGATATATATATTTTTTGTCTACTGGCTTCACTAAAAGCACAGTTTATTGGTGATTCTCTGTTTTCTTCTGGATTTTCTTTTCCATTGATTGAGGTCTTCAGATCACCTCCCCCAAATCTCTTGGCGTGAAATGTCTGTATCACATCAATTTAGCACTTGGTTATATAATATTACAGATGTCTCTGTAATAGTTACTTGTCACTCAGGCAAGAAATATTTATGAACATCTTCTAATTTTGAGTCCCTAGGGCTGAGAGGCTAGGGCTGAGAATAACATGACGGACAAGACAGATACACCTCCCAAGCCAAAAAGTTCTTCATGATGTATATTTTTAAAATGTTTTACCTTCAATCCTCATTTAGCCAACAGATTCTATTAATCTGGAAAAAGAGCTGGGCTAAATTGAGCAAGTATATTCTCTGGCAAGTATATTCTTTTACTCTTGTTGAGTAAATCAATGTAGATTTATATTAAGGAAAGGACAAGTCCATTCTTAACACAACTGATCTTTCTTAAGAAAGATCATACATATTAAGGATTAATTTCACTACATTTCTTTATTGCTTAAGAGAGAAAGAGGTAACTTTTCTGACCTCTACTGCCTATTGAAAATTTCCAGCTGATGAACATGAACTCTTCAGATGGACACAACTATATGCTACATTGCTCATAGCCTTCCTTAGCCAGTCTTCCTGCTCCAGGAAGGAACTCAGTTTCCCATTTTATGCCCTGCTTACGTCACTCTATCTCCTCAACTGGAAAAACTTCGTCATTTCCAATGACTCATGTTGTTGACTTTCATGAACTCTCCTAAGAAGCCTTCCTGAATTGCTCTACTCTGCAGGACCTAACACCATAGGGACCTGTACACGTTCATCTATGTTTACAACAATCTAGCAGTTCTCTAGAGGTTGCATGCTCCATATGCATCTAAAGCCTTCTACCACATCACTAAGCACTGTAAAATGTTCTTTTCTCATTTTTTTGTCTTTCCATAGTCAACATTAACCTAGAAAAGCCTAAGGAGACAGCAAATATTCAGTGAAATTCTGTTAAATGAATAATGAATCCAAAGCTCTACTAGAACATCCCCTGGACCCAGGATCTGCTTGGGAAAACAGAGTTTGGAGGAACCTGTAAAATAATGGTTTGCAAGGGCATCATCTCAAATTTTTCTTCCTGTCTCAGAGGAAATCTAAAGGAAATAGGTAAATGCCCCTAAGGCTACAACCATAAATTCCACCAGTTGAATCTAATGAATCAAGTGAGGATTGTAGCAGATCGATGCCTAGCACAGAAATGGATATGAGATCTTTCACTGGAATGGAAAAATGAAAAGTTGTTCTAAGAATATTTTAGGACATCTTTCAAGACAATTTAGCTATTGATAACCTGGTAAATTTCAACTTCAGGACTGTGTTTTCAGGATGCTTTAACTTAAAAATTCATTTGGTGAAGATAGTCTGTAATCTCTGTGTGTGTGTGTGTGTGTGTGTGTGTGTCTGTGTGTCTGTGTGTCTGTGTGTCTGTGTGTGTGTCTGTGTGTGTGCGCCTGTGCGTGCGCGCATACTTAGAAAGATACACTGGCATAGCATTGGTGCTAATAATTGAGATGACAAGAGTTTATTAAGACACTCCTTAGTAATTAAAGACAAGGTACTTGGGACTCTCTTGGATAATGCTTATGATGTAATTAAAAATGTTTACAAGAGCAATATAAAAATATCAAGGCAATAATTTATTCAGTTGTGGTTGTATAGCCATAATTTATTATTGAGGCCATAAATAATGACAGAATCCCCTAGAAAACGGTCTATATTATATCTGAATCATCACAATCTAAAATTAAAATTTAACATCCCAGAGGACTTCTTAAGAAGTGACTTTAAATCTGACTGACCATATTTAACCATACTATTAGAACATATTTGGAAAGTTTCACATGACACAAATAAATATAAATGTTGAACTGTGTACATACTGTGTTTTTCACAGCACACTTAATAAAAATTTTGAACAGAATATAAATGCAATGCTACTAGGCTGAGGTTGCTACTTTGGTATTTGGTTACTGTGGGGCTTGTAAAACTCAGGATGAATATATACAATTATGCTGCTGCTGCTGCTGCTGCTGCTGCTGCTGCTGCTGCTGCTGCTGCTAAGTCGCTTCAGTCATGTCCGACTCTGCGCGACCCCATAGACGGCTATTATGTGTCTGTAATTTCTGTGTGTGCCCCAGTCTAGTTCTCACACCATAAATACAAATAGAACAATAGTACTCCAAGCACTCATCATGAGATACACAAAATCATTTCAGGAAAGTTCTGTTTGTTATACCTATTTACCACACAACACCATACATCATACAGCTAATGGTTTGCCACTACGCTGCTTCTCAGTCACCTTAATACTTCTTAGTTCTCAAAAATTTTTATCCTCAAAATGCAGTAAACAAATTCCCTGATGAAGTCACTAAGCATGCTAATGCATGTTAAGTCGCTTCAGTCATGTCCGACTCTGTGCGACCGTATGGACAGCAGCCCACCAGGTTCCTCTGTCCACGGGATTCTCTAGGCAAGAAGACTGGAGTGGGTTGCCATTTCCTTCTCCAAGTCACTAAGCAGTAAATTATAATTCATTTAACTAAATATTTTGTCTCATTCCCATACAATGGCATGTTAAAATTTCACTTTTGATTCTAAACATACTAAAAAACACCGAAGTGTATCTTTTTAGTTAAAAACTTGACATACCTATCTATCTATCCATCTTTTTGTAACTCCCTGATTCTGTTACTCTTCCAGTCTTCTAGCCTAGGATTCAAATCCATGCTTTTTATAATACAAGCAACACTCTGGCCCGCTGGGCTACAGACCTCTGACTTGTGAAGAAATCAATGATTCTTGCCAAGTTACATTTTCAGGGTCTAGTCTCAAGCCTTTGGGCATGGTGCTTGTTCTGGGCTTTGGGTCTCAGGCACCAAACTCTTTATTCTCTGATAAACATTCCTTTCTCAGCTACTGAAAGGTGAGAAAATGAATCTATGCTGGCTCAAAAGTATACTCCTTACTATTTACAAATAAAATCTTGTTTCCTTTAAGGAGGGATAATTTAATTGGTGCTGGATCTCTGCTATCTTGAATAAAGTTTAAAAATAGTAGAATTGTGAGCATATATTTTAAAAGAGGATTCTCTTGTGTTCTTTAAATGCTTAAAGATAATATCTGAAATTAATATATTAATTATTAATAAATGCTCAGACTATTGATAAATTAAAAAAATCTAGCTTATATTTTGTAATAGTAGTATAATGAATTTAAACACATTTGTTCTGGTTAAGAATCTCTAAGTTACACTAGCCTATCATGCTACAATTGAAAAAAATTCTGTTTTTGTAGCACTACAACTTCAAAAAAATGAGCTCTTTTTTCTGATTATAGAAGTATTATATGCTCATTATAGAAAATTTATTATACACTTGCTAATAGATCAAAAAACCTTCCTACTAAAACCTTATTATTTTGTTTTTGTTAATGCTTTCCTTATGACCACATAAGGACTTCTGAGTAGTTTATAAATTGTTGGAGGTAATGCTATCGATGCGAGAAGAGAAGAGTCCAAATTGTACACAAGCAGGTTCTCAGTATACCTAACAGAACTGAAAGGGGGCAACCTGAGGAAAAAATGACAACTACATGACTTAAAGAAAATTGCTCTTAGGAAATCAACTACAGTGGGCTGCAAGAGCACTGTTCTGAAATTAGGACTAGAAGCATAGTGAGAGAAACAGTTCTTTCACTAGTGGTGGATCCCCAAAGATATGACAGTGAAGATGGTCGAAAGTGGAGGGTGCTATCTCAGAGGCATGGCTGTCAGCAGTCCCCATGTCATGGGGAGAGGCCAGGAGGTGCCCATGTTATAAAACCAAGACCAAAAACTAGCCCCCATCTAGAAGGCAATATCTTTCTTTACTTAGAATATTCCCTTTGGAAACACACATGTTATTTATTAATATACAACTTTGAAAATTCAAATGGAAAATAATATAATAGATAGCAAAACTATACACACTTGTCCAAAAGATAACCTTATTTTACTGAATGCTTTGTGTAGAAATTTTTAGCTCTAATACAAAGCACCTAAAAGAAGTATTGCTAGTCATTTTTAAATTATTGGTGTCTGAATTAATTAAACATAGATTACTTATGTCAAACATGAAGCCTTAATTGGTTTCTCTCAGCCATAAATAAATTATATTTTCTACTACCATTCAGTAAGAATGCAGGAAATTTAACGGATTTCAATCTTAATCTGAGAAAAACATTATTAGTAAATTCATTCTGTGTAATATAATAATCCAATACATTCAAAATCCACATGTAACTACCTTTAAAATGTTTTAGATTACCTGGATTGTTTTTACATACCACTTGCTGCCAGAGAGAAGTGAAAACAGCATTTAAAATTTTTTTTATTTCACTTTAAAAATGTTTTAAATTATTTACTGCAGTGTTAGGCATTACTGACAGCAGTGTTAAGACTTACTTTTCTCTAAATCTAAAAGCATTTGGCACCATAATCCTGCTGGAACACTATGATTAAAATAAACATTTCCAAGTTAAATTGCTTAATTGCTAACAACACTTACCAATGGAAAATTGCAGGACAGAAGCTGTTGTTGTATTAAGGCCTGTGGTAATCTAGAAAAAGGAATATACCAAAATCAGACAAGATAGAGAGCAGGAGAAAGAGGTAAAGATTCAGGAGGAGGGAGAGTGAAAATTAAGAGGATGGGAAGGAGCCATAAACAAAGGTTATATTTATCCAGTGATTAGCTTGTTTCTGTCAATATGTTTTGTGTTTCTCTGCGAGATCCTCACTTAGGCACTCCTTGTACATTTCTCAGGGTCTTGTTTAAAACTCTTCTTAGTGTAATTTACCAGGCACTTAACACAGCCCCCTCTACTCACCGCACCCTTCTCTCATTCCTCATCAATAGGCCTGGGGCCCATAAAAATGTCATTAAAAATTGACCAAACAAAAACTGGGACCAAAATTAAAACAAATGAGAAGAGTAGGAATATTTTGAAAAGTAAATAAAATTATGACAGGTAAAAGATGCAGAATTTCTTTGGAGGATGATAAAAATGTTCTAAAATTGATTGTGGTAATGGCTGTATAATTTTGTGATTAAGGTGAAAACCTTGAATTGTATACTTTAAATGAATGAATTGTAGAGTATGAGGATTATTTTTCAATAAAACTGTTACCCCCTCCCCCAAATAATCAAATTATAGGGGTAGAAACACTCTTCCAACACATTGCTATTATTTTCCTTTAGTTTCGTGAAAAAGCATGCCTAAATAGCTTTCCCCTTTCTGGAAAAGGAATGCTACTGCTTCTGCTAAGTTGCTTCAGTCATGTCCAACTCTGTGCGACCCCACAGACGGCAGCCCACCAGGCTCCGCCGTCCCTGGGGTTCTCCAGGCAAGAATACTGGAGAGGGTTGCCATTTCCTTCTCCAGTGCATGAAAGGGAAAAGTGAAAGTGAAGTCGCTCAGTCGTGTCCGACTCTTAGCGACCCCATTGACTGTAGCCTACCAGGCTCCTCCGTCCATGGGATTTTCCAGGCAAGGGTACTGGAGTGGGGTGCCATTGCCTTCTCCGGAAAAGGAATGGTACCTTATTTAATTTTAAATAAATTAAAATTTAAAAGATACTTATTTTTTAAATTCATTTGTTTGTTCAGTCACTCATTCATTCATTCTATGGAGCAGTTACTTTGACTCATACCAGCTCAAGTAAGGTGAGAAATAAGGTTCTCATTTTCAGTGACTCTTGTTGGGTTTCTGATCCCATGAGCTAAGGTACGGGATGCCTCCCATGACTGCACCCAATAAAATAGGAAGTGGATAACTATGTTTTAAACATGAGTTTAGGAGTAGTCTTATTAAATGTCATAATAATACTCTTGGACTTTGTAGCCCCCGTACGATGGAGTCCACCATGGCAGAAGGGTTAAGAGATACCCAGTTCATGAATCACTGTGGGAACTGGTGGACAGTGAATAAGCTTCTTGAAGCGCCAGAATTCAGCTGAGATGTGAATATCAAAAGGTTGAATTGTGCTTTCCATTTCTACAACACAATTTGGAAAGTGGTGTTAGAGTGTATGTTTTAGTTATGTGGCTTTAAAATTCATGAAGAAACAGAAAAGGTAACAAATGGGAGGGGAAGAGAGACCGTTTTATAAGTTGTCTAGGTATCGGTATGGGTATCAGCTCCTAATTTATTTTTACCATTGCAAGAATCACTGGTGTCAGGATATCAGATGAAATTCTCTATTTAAATCTTTCATTATCACAGGTTATTTAAGAGAAAACTGGACCACCATGTCCAGAACTCTGTTTCCTGTTCCCTTCCTCTCACCAGAGTCATTAGAGAAAAATGCACCAATAGAACTTTCTTTGGATAAGAAAAATACTAGTTCCTTTTCAAGATTTCTTTAAAGGAGGTTAGCAGACATTTGGTCCTGTCCAAAATGTCCAAAAGACATTTGGTCCACTACAAAAAGTCCATAATATTTGGTTGTGTCCTAAACCATTTAACGTAGACCAAACAAGCTCACGGACATTTTGGATAGACTAAATTTCAAGGACCTTTTGGTATCTACCAAATGTTTCAGAGACCAAATGTCTCATGGATGCCTTGGACAGAACCAAATGCCCTACAAGGTTAAAAGAAATCTGTTTTTTCCCTCCCCCATAACTTTTAGAGTAACTACTTACCCTCAGGGGTTTCTACTTGGAAAATTTGATCTTAAAGTCCAAAGAGGCACTGGAAATTTTTTAAATTTTTCACAAAAATTGAACGAATGCTCTTTTCCTCCTCTGATTTTATGTAACTGAATAATTCCCAGATGAGTTATAAAACACTCCTGAATGTAAGTTCTTTGAAACAATGCTATGGCATTATATAAGCTAAAAGCACCATGGTTATTGCTATTGCTAGTGCATTAAATATATGAGAGAGTCTTTGATACTTATCCTGAGGGTGTAAAAAATGATGCTTGTGTCACCTGGATGATCAGGTTTCACAGCTGTGACCTCTGCTAGCAAACAGTAAATCACTTGAATTAGTGCCAAATTTCAAATTACATGTGCTAACTGAGGGTGACCCTAGACTTTGATTAGTCATTGATTCCATTTTTTGTTTTCTTCACCAGGGAAGCTAAGGACTGTTGGAATGATTGACTCTCATTCCTTTACCTTGACCCAATTTAGTTTATTAGTAAAATTGTCAGCTATAAGAAAGGATAGGAAAGATGAAGAGAAAAAAAAAACAATAAAGCACTGCCTATAAAATCTATTCACCTATATTTATATTTGGGTATTATAAATTATTTATTATTCTTGAGTTCAAATACATAATTTAAGTCTGCAAAGTTATTACATCAGCCATTCTGAAAACTAAAGGACCTCTTAAAGAGATTTTGATGATTTATTACAGCGACTATGAACATCAGAAAGAGGACTTTTTCACTACCAAATCTCACTGTTCTTAAATTATCAAATAAACTTCAAATTATAGAAAATTAGTATGTTCACTAAATGAATCTGAAGAATTCACTGCAGGCTGAAGCTGTTCATTCTACACTTCTTCCCTACAAATTTTTACTGAATTTAATCCTGTTTTAGCCCAAACTCCTCATTGTAACTAAAACACATTTCCAAATAAGAGAGAAAAATTGAGTAAATAATTTATTTTTTTTTAAATGGAGAATAACATAACTAATTTTATTTTAAACTCTGAGAGAGCACATTTTCTCTTAGAGGAGTGGGTAAATGAATTCCTCATTACCTTCAATTCAGACTAGCAAAATGAATCAAGTTAGCACCCTCCCCTGAAATGTGGAGACTTCACTGAGGAAATGAAACACGTGAGGCTTGTGCAGCAGAGCAGCAGTGGGAACACAAATGCACAGTATGCCCATGTGGTAGCAGATACCTCCTCTCACAGGCTTTGGCTTTTATTGAAATGAAATGGCCATTTGACTAAATTCACAAAATGGAAATGCTCTTTTAGGCATTTTAAAAAATAAGGCCTACCAAGGTTCTTTGCCTTGATCTATGGTTCTTTGTTTCACAATTTCAGTAAGAACTGGATTTATGAAAAATTTTAAAGTATACATATCCACTTTTAAAAGTGATATTTGGGGGCTGATAACTTTCATCAGTTCTCACGCACAACAGTTTTTACTGGATTCAGTTTTGAAGTACTGTGCAAATATTTGAATTTTAGTGGATAATAGCATGTTAACTGACAACTGAATTCGTCACTTTTCTTTTGATTGATCTTTCTTCTGTAAACACGACTTGGATACAATATATATTTTTGCTCCTGGGATACCAATACAGTATAAAAATAACTGGAAACTGGAAGTTGCTAGTGTATAAAATGTAGATGTTATTCTTATCTTTGTTAATGAATCTTCATTTTGTTCCCTTTGAGTCTACACCACAACTCATATTAGGGAAATACTTATGATGTAAACATAAATCTGTGTTTTTATATAGACACAACAAAATGTTTTTTCATTTCTTGGGTGAAGATAATTATTTTGAATATTTTCCTTCTTGGTTGAAAAGCTAATCTTATATTAATTATATAACACAATTCAAAACTAGCCCACTGAGCATATAAACTCTAATAGTCGATATACTGGAATATAGTGAAACTATCAGAATTAAATATACATGGAATCAAATAAACTAGATACTTCAGTTTCTATGCTACAGAAATATGAATTTTGGCATTATATCCTTAGATATGTTTATTTCTCATTAATTAGAAACAAAAAAGAATTTGCCAAGTATTTCCTGAAATATTACTGAATGGGGAGGACATTCTAAAATGGGCATTTATTCTAAGCTCAATTAACTATGACAAATATTTAATTTTGTTTTAAGGTTTATAGATAATTAATTCAGTCACGGTACATTATTTAAGATGTACTAGCAAATCTATTTTTTTCAAGAAGACTTTCACTACAGAGTCACATTTGTTTTCCAGGAATATTATAACACCTTGTAAGACTTGAATTATGAGTACCTATTATTTTAATTTGCATCCAATTAATTCTGTTTGTGTTCTAATTTCAACTAAAAACTCTTCAATTTATCAACGTTCTGAAGCTCGTACGTTTAATAAATTAAATTTATCTACTGCCATGAAAGGGGTATTCAAGCAGCATAAAATAAGAACCATGTTATAAAAATTAATTGACTTTCACAATTTGACAACTAAATCTTCCTTTAATTACCTAGCTAGGTTTTTTTCCTCCTTTTCAAGGTGGAAGGCAGTCTTTTGGCCACTTTTAAATTTAATGAATTTGAAACATAATGTATGATGGAGGGGTGAAAAATACAACTTGTTACTAAAAGCTCCATGATAAGGAAGATGTGGGAGAAAAAAGGAGAGGCATTGAAACTCAAGTTGAAAGGCAAAGGATAAGAGATGCTGCAGAAAGAACACTAGGTGCAAAGAAACTGAGCTTGAAGTGTAAGAGAACAATTAGCTTTTTCAAGAAAAAGAATACATCCTTTTTCAAGAATGTGAAATGAATGTAGTCTTGGTGCCAGAAAGAAGTACCACGTGACAATAAAAGGCTCATTAGTCATATTTGATGGCTAGTGATTTTATTGCTTTCAATTTTAGAATGCTCACGTTGCATTTTACACATGATCCAAGGACTTATTTTTGGCAAACAAAGTCTAATCATCTAAATTAAAGTAACCTACGATCAAACAATTTGGCATAAACCAAACTTTTTTAAGAAATGGTTTATTTAGTCTGTTCTTTCACTTTAAATATTTCATTAAAGCTTCTAGGTGATTAGGAAACAAAGTGTAAAACTAATGTGATAAAATTGCTCATCTAACATTTTTTGATTGCAAGGAGATAAGAAGTATAAAAGGAAAGCTTTATACAAGGACTTACAAAGTAACAAATTATGTATATACTATATATACAATACTTGTCTTTTGTATGTATCATATGTCATGCATGTCATACCCATATTTTTAAAAAGCCATATAACCATATCATGTGCCATGTTTAATGAGATCCATTGATGCTGCCAATTTTTTTACTAAATTCTTTATTTTTTACATTTGAAAATAAACTAAAACCACTCCTCCTAATTTTGAGATATTTGCAATAGGACTCATAAGTAATACTGCACATTTTCATCTGAATTGGAATTGAGTAGGAAAACCTTTGTTGCCAAAAAACCTCAGTAAAGACAACGTATTTGGAACAATGTACATAAATAGCACATACTTACCAATTCTCTTGGGCCATATGGCTCACAGAAGGTGACAGCATTGCCATGCATAATTGCACCACACTGTTCTCCAGTCTCACAGTTGTTACATTCCACCCTATGGGAACACAGAACACAACCTCAGTCTGTGAACTAAGCAGCACAGAGTGCTTTATCACTCAAAAGATGTAATAGATATTGTTATTCAGTTGAAATCAACATTTTCAGGTAGGTAATGGTATTTTGTATTGTGACAAGTTAAGGAAGCATAAAAACAGAAAGACTTGAAGTTCAATCCTAGTTCTCTTAGTTACTCGCACTGGAGGTTACTTTAACTTCCCGAAGTTTCAGTTTTCTCATCTGTAATATGAAAATAATAATACTGAACTAAATATCACATAGTTATCATGAGGATTAAATGAGAGAATGTATATAAAACACAGGGTACAACCTCCCAGAATATTGGAAATAAAAGCAAAAATAAACAAATGGGACCTAATTAAAATTAAAAGCTTTTGCACAACAAAGGAAACTATAAGCAAGGTGAAAAGACAGCTTTCAGAATGGGAGAAAATAATAGCAATCAAAGCAACAGACAAACAATTAATCTCAAAAATATACAAGCAACTCCTGCAGCTCAATTCCAGAAAAATAAATGACCCAATCAAAAAATGGGCCAAAGAACTAAACAGACATTTCTCCAAAGAAGACATACAGATGGCTAACAAACACATGAAAAGATGCTCAACATCACTCATTATTAGAGAAATGCAAATCAAAACCACAATGAGGTACCATTTCACACCAGTCAGAATGGCTGCTTTCCAAAAGTCTATAAGCAATAAATACTGGAGAGGGTGTGGAGAAAAGGGAACCCTCTTACACTGTTGGTGGGAATGCAAACTAGTACAGCCACTATGGAGAACAGTGTGGAGATTCCTTAAAAAACTGGGAATAGAACTGCCATATGACCCAGCAATCCCACTGCTGGGCATACACACCAAGGAAACCAGAATTGAAAGAGACGCGTGTACCCCAATGTTCATCGCAGCACTGTTTACAATAGCCAGGACATGGAAGCAACCTAGATGTCCATTAGCAGGTGAATGGATAAGAAAGTGGTGGTACATATGCACAATGGAATATTACTCAGCCATTAAAATGAATACATTTGAATCAGTTCTATTGAGATGGATGAAACTGGAGTCCATTATACAGAGTGAAGTGAGCCAGAAAGAAAAACACCAATACAGTATACTAATGCATATATATGGAATTTGAAAGATGGTAACGATAACCCTATATGCGAGACAGAGTAAGAGACACAGATACATAGAACAGTCTTATGGACTCTGAGGGAGAAGGTGAGGGTGGGACGTTCTGGGACAATAGCATTGAAACATGTATATTATCATACGTGAAACAGAACACCATTCCAGGCTCAATGCATGAGACAACTGCTCAGGGCTGGGGCAATGGGATGACCCAGAGGGATGGGATGGGGAGGGTAGTGGGAGGGGGGGTTAAGGATGGGGAACACATGTAAACCCATGGCTGATTCATGTCAATGTATGGCAAAAACCACTACAATATTGTAAAGTAATTAGCCCCCAACTAAAATAAATAAATTTATTTAAAAAAAAGTAAAATAAAAAAAAAAAAAATACAGGGTACAGAACTAATCTTATAGTAGGCACTTAATAGCAGCAGTTAGTATTACTATCAATTATTACATAACATACTATGTTCAATACAAGTATTTTGGTAATATTAAAGATAAGCAAAGTTATATACACTTATATAATGAACTAAAACCATATATCTCTGAAATCAAAAGGTGTTTTACAAATTTAAACCTTTCTCTGTTGAATTATGATTAACATCAATATTTAAAATAATTGTCCTCAAATAGATTTGTAAGTCTACAAAATATACCATGCAAAAAATAATGGAATCAGATTGTATTTAATTCACATAATAATATGAAATAAATACAAATTCTAATCCAAGCAAATTTTGGATACTGAGTTAATGTTAAACTTGCAAATAATTTACTTAGTTGCTTTCCTTATTATTATGAAGTGGCTAATAAAATCTTAGGACAGAATTTCAAAATTAAATATATTCATGTCTTCAGTATACATTGACAATACGAATATTGTGGATTTGACTTTGCATATTTACAGTAACATTTATAATGCTCTGGCATTATGATATTTCAACCTACAATCATTACATGTAGAAAGACTGAGCTATGTTTTCTTAGTCTGAACCTCAAAGTACATGAGAGCTGTATTTCATGCAGAAAGGACATTTTCAAAGACTTTCACATTCTAGGTGCTAAACGTTGTGGACAGGGCACTATGCCCTTTGTTTTTGAAGATTGTTGTATCAGGCCCTTTCAGTTGTTTGCTAATCTCAGAGAAAAGAAGGAGCAGGAAGTCCTATTCAAATAGGAAGAAGACAAAGGTATGAAAAGATACCACAAAGCTCATAAAGCCAAGAGGCAGAAGCACAATAAGTAAAAACTTGGCAAATAAATAGACATATTTCCTATATGTGTATTGTATGGAAAAAATATTCTAATCTTTTGAGCTGTATTCCCACACAAAGAAGATCAACAATGTCAAGAAGCTTTGAGTTTTTAAGGATAAACAGAGAACAACTTCTGACATGGAATTTTAAATGGCAGTATCTCATATCTTAGTAGATTGAACTCTTTGCTTGATTACTGTAAAGAAAGATTCTAATAAAACGTCCTTTATGTTAGAAGAGACATAGTAGTAGCTTCATGGTGCAACGAATATGTCTCTTGTTCACCATTTTATGCTTGGTATGATGTGAAAAGTGAAAGTCACTCAGTCGTGTCCACTCTTTGGGACCCCACGGACTGTATAGTCCATGGAATTCTCCAGGCCAGAATACTGGAGTGGGTAGCCTTTCCCTTCTCCAGGGGATCTTCCCAACCCAGGGATAGAACCCATGTCTACCGCATTTCAGGCAGAATGTTTAGCAGCTGAGCCACAAGGGAAACACAAGAATCCTGGAGTGGGTAGCCCATTCCTTCTCCAACAGATGTTCCTGACCTAGGAATTGAACCAGGGTCTCCTGCATCGCAGGCAGATTCTTTAGCAACTTAGCTATCAGGGAAGCCCTAACGCTTGAGGTCTAAAGCACTTCAAATAGAGCCTGGCACACTTCAAACAGAGCAAGCATGATACAAGTGTTAGCATAAGTTTTAACTATTTTTATTATGGATTTCCAACATTTTCATCCAAAACAGGTATGTTAGGTTTTTTTTTCCCCTCACAGAGAATCTGTTACATGAACTTTTTACTACTGTTTTTCTATTCTTAAAACTATACATTAATTTTTCCCAAGGAGTGTGATTTTGAAGTACAGAGAAGTAACATCAAAATCATAGTGGGCGCTCTTAGTGATAGATGAGGATTATTTGTCCTCCAAGGCATTGTGAAATGACTCAGAAGAAAAATAAGCTTTGTCAGAGAGAAATTAAGACTGTTCAACCCTCACATGGACTATCTGCCATTTTCCTCCAGTAATTCTTAACTAAAAGCATCACTGTTGGTGTGAAGTCCGAGGCCTATTATTTGAATTCTCAAAGCAATCATTCTATCTATAAATATTGATCAGCAGTTCCCAAATCAACGGTATATCAGGAAAATAATATTTGTATAAACACATGTATTTCAAATCCCCATCACCCACAGTTTAGGTTAAATAGGATTCAGTTGTAGCCTAGATATCTGTATATTGTTTAAAGATGATTCTAGTATAGGTAACCTATAGCCTGGCACTAGGGAACCAGTGAATAGACAGTAGATGTTTGATGTGTTTGGAGAACGACTTTTATTTTGTGGAATAACAGGAGTTTAAAAAAACAATAAAACACACAAAAAAGGCAATCAGTTACAGCATTCTCCCCACTTGGCTCAACAAACCCTGTGGACCTTTTTCTTCCTTGATGTGCTTTATAGCTCCAGAAACTTAAAATTAACAAAGGCATTGGTACCCGGTTGAATCTTAAAGATCTTGAAATACCAGCTATTACTCACTGAATTGTTGCTACCTGGAGGCACAATGGCTTCACCAAGGACTGATGAAACAAATCTGTTAGCTTCCTGTCAAGGTCTTTTAAATGCCCTTTGCTTGAATTTCTCACAGTATGACTGGGTTTGTCAACATAATTTATTGTAAGTTATTTTGAAAACATATCCCTCTGGGTAGTCAAATCCAATCCACTCTTAGCTGCCAATGGTGTATTTACTCATTTATCATTCATTAATTCATTCTTAAAATTAACAAACTTGTGCTAGGAACCTACAGGTACTGTGATTAGCTTTAGTGGTACAAAGACCAAGAAAAGTGCTATTTACTTCTAACATTTAAACTGTAGTTTCCCAACTGAATTTTTTCAAGAAAATGATGGGTTCTGTAAAGTAAGGTAACATATTCTTCAGAGATTGATGGGAAGAGGAAGTTTTAAATAATTTCAGTTAAATAGATTTTTGTTTTTCAATTTAAAAAGGAATGTGACATATGAACGGCATCTGAAGTATCACCGAGTTTCATTACCCCCTCATTTTATAAATGAGACTAGAGGCCAGTTTTCCTGATTCCTTGTCCAATATTCTTCCCACTCCACTCTAATGCGGCCAGGAAGAGAAAAGAACTCCAATTCTACAAAAATCATGTGCATTTCAAAAATGTTTGTCATCATTTTTGCTATCAGAGTTCATCTGGAAAACCTAGTGTCTTTTCTTGAAAGTTGTTTTTTTCATTTATAGGATAAGGGATTTTGCTTTGCTAATACAAATGTACAAAAATAAAAGAAATGCCATGGACTTCAGAGAAAATGTTTAGAATGAATTTACTGGACTAAAGTACATAAGCAAATTCAATATTCCTTTGGTCATGTACATCCTTAGATAATTCATCCCTATTTTACATACACATTGCCATACTACCATTTTTCCACTAATAAAACCAAAAAGGAATCAGTAAGGATGAAGGCGGGTACTTGTTGACCAACACATGTAGGGTTAAACTGTAAACATAAAAGAAAAAGAATGCTTTGAGCCAAGATTTGGTGTTCACTCTAACAAGCTCCTTGGCAGTTTGAAACTTGTTATTTTGGTGTCAATACTTCTTTTTTTTTTTTTATTATTATTATTTAGGTGGCTGTTTTTGTTTAGAAATTATATGCAGTGTGCATTTGTGCTGTAGAGAGCACACTTCTGAAGGTATAATTATGTTTTTAATCCTGACTTTAAAATCATTAGGCTGGAAAACGTGCCAAAGTCCCTGTTAAGGAAGCACAGAGGAAGCTGGAGTGAAATGTCCCCGGAGTCCCTGCGGTCCCCATGTCCTACAGAGACTCACACAGGACTTTTAGAACACCGGAAAGAGGAGGAGGATTAAAGAGAAACTTGGGCTCCATTGAACAGTCAGAGATTTATGAATGGTTGGTGGTGACATCATCCTGATAACAATAAATAAATAACCGAAATACTATTTTCTCAAGAGCAGTCTAATTACATGGCTCATTCTTCTTTTTAGATCAGAGTGAAATCACTCGGCCTTTAGTCAGTCACTCCACTGAAACAAGTTAATCATCTGGAAACTCAGTGACAGTCAGTTATCAAATTCTCATTTGGGATACATGCTGTTTGTCCCCAAGACTGGGGACATTGTATTATCTCTCTGTAATTTATTGCCTCTAAAGGAGGCAATGTCTGGTATTCTATGAGTCAGAATTGTCTACTCACCAGCATTTCTGAACAGAGATATTAAAATACTTTTAATATTCAATCTGGTTATAAAATGTACTTTAAAAATGGAAAGAGGAAAGAGAAATCTCTTATAATTTCCTGACCCAAAGATAATAAGTCTGTTCTCCCAGGTACAGCTCACACTGCATGTGCTGATAATCTAATGTGTAAGCTTGAAAGGCAAGGTCAGACCAGGGACTGGTGAATCCACCAAAGTAAACAGGACCCTGTCGGCCATCTGGGAGCTGGACAGTCAGCTGACTTCATTTGGAGACACTGGAGCTCCTTGTACTTTCCACTGAAACCTCAACAAGCAACCAACTATACTCCAATTAAAAAAAAAAAAAAAAAAACCTCAATAAGCAGAACACTCAACTTTTGACCATATTTTATAGCAAAGAGATGATGTTTTATTTTTTTAATTTTTTTATTTTTTTATGGTTTATTTTTTTTCTTTTCTTTTCTTTCTTTCTTTTTTTTTTAATAAATTTATTTATTTTAGTTGGGGGCTAATTACTTTACAATATTGTAGTAGTTTTTGCCTTACATTGACATGAATCAGCCATGGGTTTACATGTGTTCCCCATCCTGAACCCTTCTCCCACCTCCCTCCCCATCCCATCCCTCTGGGTCATCCCAATGCCCCAGCCCTGAGCATTTGTCTCATGCATAGAACATGGAATGGTGTTCCGCTTCACATATGACAATATACATGTTTCAATGCTATTGTCCCAGAACGTCCCACCCTCACCTTCTTCCTCAGAGTCCACAAGACTGTTCTATGCATCTGTGTCTCTTATTCTGTCTCGCATATAGGGTTACCGTTACCATCTTTCAAATTCCATATATATGCATTAGTATACTGTATTGGTGCTTTTCTTTCTGGCTTACTTCACTCTGTATAATGGGCTCCAGTTTCATCCATCTCAATAGAACCGATTCAAATGGAGATGATGGTTTAGAGTAAAAAGGCATGACTATTTACTTGTGAGAGACCACGCTTAAAAAAAAGAAAAACCCTCAAGGAATTCTCTTCTTTTTGTAAGTATGGAATATTTTTAGAAAAACAGCAAGGAAAGTTCACTCTGTAAGACTGAGAATAAAATCACCTTCAACGATGTCATGACTTTTTTTTCTAAGGAACTAACACATGCTCTGAATGTGAAAATGACAAACTCCATTTATAGTTCATTCTTTCTCATTACTTCTCACTGAGGAAGGTAAGAGAACTCTTCCTATTCATCAGGGAGTTTAAAAATTTAATTTCTCCTTTGTTAACAGCTATAATGACAAATATTATTTGGATTAAAAATATCCCTTCTAATACCCTACTACTGCATGCAATATTCTGACCTCCTACTATGGTGAATTCTACTACATGCTGCTTGAGGAAATATTTTCTCACTTGTTTCAAATGTACTTGACATTTAATTCCATTGAGTGAGTTCTTATTTCTGTCATAAAAAAAACAGAGATTAAAGAAGGAAATAATAAGCTTCCAGATTCACACCTTATTTTAATAGTAGGACACCTCCTGGTTAACCTTTCTATTGTAGATGAAGTTTTCCCCAGAGCAATTACATAAGGGTGTATATCAATAACCTCAGATATGCAGATGATACCACCCTTATGGCAGAAAGTGAAGAGGAACTAGACAGCCTCTTGATGAAAGTGAAAGAGGAGAGTGAAAAAGTTGGCTTCAAGCTCAACATTCAGAAAACTAAGATCATGGCATCTGGTCCCGTCACTTCATGGGAAATAGATGGGAACAGTAGAAACAGTGTCAGACTTTATTTTTGGGGGGTCCAAAATCACTGCAGATGGTGATTGCAGCCATGAAATAAAAAGACGCTTACTCCTTGGAAGGAAGGTTATAACCAACCTAGATAGCATATTTACAAGCAGAGACATTACTTTGCCAACAAAATTCTGTCTAGTCAAGGCTATGGTTTTCCCAGTAGTCAGGTATGGATGTGAGAATTGGACGGTGAAGAAAGCTGAGCACCGAAGAAATGATGCTTCTGAACTGGTGTTGGAGAAGACTCTTGAGAGTCCCTTGGACTGTAAGAAGATCCAACCAGTCCATCCTAGGGGAGATCAGTCCTGGGTGTTCATTGGAAGGACTGATGTTGAAGCTGAAACTCCAGTACTTTGGCCACCTCATGCAAAGAGTTGACTCATTGGAAAAGACCATAATGCTGGGAAGGACTGGGGGCAGGAGGAGAAGGGGACGACAGAGGATGAGATGGTTGCATGGCATCACCGACTCGATGGACATGGGTTTGGGTAGACTCCGGAAGTTGGTGATGGACAGGGAGGCCTGGCGTGCAAAGAGTCAGACACAACTGAGCGACTAAACTGAACTGAAGTGGAAGGAGGGGGAGGAAGCAAGAGAAAGAAGGTTAGAGGAGGGTTTTATAATAAGAGAAAAAGTTACTAACAAAGGAGAAGAGAGAGTGAGAGATAGTAGAAAAAGGGGAGGTCAAGAAGATGAAGAGAAAAAGTAGAAAAAGATGCAGAGAAGATCAGAATATCGGGGGACTTCCCTGGTGGTCCAGTGGCTAGGACTCCTTGGATGCAATGCAGGGGGCCTGGGTTTGATCACTGGTCTGGGAACTAGATCCCACATGCTGCAACAAAAATCCTACATGCTGAAAAAGAAAATTAAAGATCCTGCCTACCACAACTAAGACCCAATGCAGTCAAATAAATAATAAGTACATTTTTAAAAAAGATCAGAATATTGGACCATTAAACCTTAAAACTGAATTATAATTCCACAACCCAAAGTACAGTGACATATTAAGGTATTGGCTAAGGTAAGTCATCAGATAAAATATTATTTTGCAGACTTTTATTACCCATTCACAGTCTCCCTTTGTCACCAGCTCCTGAAAACTTATAAGGTATACGTTCCATGTCAAATAGGTAAGATGACATATTAGGTGATATGATTCCAAGTGGTCATCATTACAAAATCACCTATCTTTTTGCTCCATTTCTGGGTAAGTGTTTCAATAAATTAGTATTTTGAAGAAACTATCAGATGCAGCAGAATCTATGATCTCAATTTCCTTAGTTCTGTAGTGTGATCTTTTTACATATAAAAATGGAAATGTTCTAGTCTTTTCTTGATTCAAGCAACTCTATGCAATGCCGGCCACAGTTTTAGCTTCCTTGGCTGTAAACTGTGGGGCTTTCTGTATGATAAGCCGATTGACAGAGGTCTTCATGTGCCACAGGATCTGAGACAACTTCATTTGTGTCTCTCTTCTTGATGTCTCATATCCCTGTTGGCATCACAACTTACTCATCTAAGATGCTTCTTCTGATGAGTGACTCTTGTTCTTCCCTGATCTCTGCTGAATAGAACATCTCTACTATTATTACTGTGCTGGAGGGGAAACATCTGTTGTCTTCTAGTTGCTATTTATCTTTGTGTTTTCTAACAGTCTCACATTTCCCACTAGAACATCATAGCCTAGTGATATTATAGCTCTGGATGCCTTCTGTGATCTTGAGAAAACAAGCATTAAAGGGATAATCTGTAAGCCAAAACAAAGATTATTTCTGACTTGCTAATTGCTTAGAGGGCAAAGACACCTCTTAAGAAAACTTAAATTATTTTTAAAAATTTACTCACTTTTAAGTTCCTTTAACTTTCTCTCTCCATCTCTCTGAACTCTTTTTAACTCAAGTTATGAATCATAAATGTCTCCTATTTCTTAACTTTTCTCATTTTTTGAAATTACTGTTGAAATTTTTTACTGAGGTAAATTTCCACACAGGGAAATACACGGATCTCAAGCTTTGACAAAGGTACACATCTATGTAACCCACACTCTCATAATACTATATATAATGTGTTAATCACCCCAGAAATTTCCTCATGCTCCTTCCCAGTCAATTCCCCATCCGTGAAACAATCACTAATCTAATTTCTAGCACTTTTGATAATATCATCTATTCTAGATTTCATGCAAGTAGGATCATACAGTAAGAATTATTTTGGATCTGGCTTCTTTCATTCGACATAATATTTTTGAAATTCAACCATGTTGTTTCAGCTATCAATAATTTATTCCTTTTTATTTCTGAATAGCATGCCACTGTATGAATGTATCACTATTTATCCATTCCCCTGTTTATGGGTACCTGGGATGTTACTAGTTTTTTGCTATTAGGTGTAGTTCTTGTTAATTAAAAAAAATCAAGATTTCTCACCATTCATATGTAATACTGACAGTGTTTATACAATACTAAAATAATTAATTCATAAAAAGAAACTATAAAAAAGGTAGTTGAGACACAAGGAGAACATGCTTAAGTGAAAATGTTGAGATAGAGTATATTTGTAGGTCTTTACTTTCCTTCTAAATTTAGTTATAAGAGGTTTTCCTTCCTATGTTTTTTTTTTTTTCTTTTTGGCTATAGGGTTGTCTCTATTGGAACAAGACTCTACTGATCCATCTCCATCAACAGGAGTGTAATCACACTGAACACACTTGATAATGGAGAACTGTCAACAGTGCTGGTAAGTCAGTGTTGCTCTACCCACATTCTTTCTCTCACTCTCTTGGGTTCAATGGTACATTTGACCTGACGAGGTTATTGGTGTGATCCAGAGATCTACCTGCATGTGGCCCAGCATCAGGGCAAAGTTAAGGTGGAGAAGCCTCACTCTCATCAAGCCTAAGGTGTCACTTATATTCCCATGAAAGGGTTTTGCTGTTCTCTTCACTTGTAACCTTACTTCTCATTTTTTATTCAAACAAAGCAAACAGAAATGGCTGAGAGAATGGGAGATAAAAGGTCACTTCTCTGGCAGCGCCATAGGGAGACCCCCTTTGGGGGTCAAAGCACAGGAGGACTCTATACTCTGCATCTCAGGGAGGCAGAAAGACCACAGTGGCATGACAGCACAGCAGAGCATCAGAGAGACATTCACAGCCCAGGACCAGGAGCAGTAGCAGTTGTCATGCCTTCAAGCAGGGATCAAATGGAGCAATGGAGCAATTGTCATGAAGGAGTGAGTGATTAGGACAGGTAAGAAGGCTACCTGTGTGGACCAGTCACCAAAAACTAGATGAGACAGGGAGGATTCAGTGGATATCTGTAGGAGCAGAGGACTGGGGAATAAGAGGTGTGTGCCCCCACCCTACCCCTTGCCTTTGAACTAATAAGCTCTCTGATACTTAGCTACAACACCAGAAAAATGGGAGAAGGGAAGCTAAAGTTGATCGAAATTAAGTTTTCACTATTGGTAGAAGGGACACAATGAAAAGAAATTAAGTTGAGTTAAAAAAAGAATAAAGAAAGTTTTATTTCTCTGATACCCAATTTTGTGGACAGAATTCATAATTGTGACACTTGTGTAAGCCTAAACAATTTCTGGAAGGACTGACAGAAACTGGTAACAGTTGATGCCTCTAGAGAGAAGGAATATAGATCTAGTGTGGGAAGAAGGTTTATTTTTATTATTTTTAATCTTATCGAAATTTTAACTAAGTACATTTATTAATTTTAAAATCAAATCTAATATTTAAACTAAGCAGAGAGACAGATTCAATACTGAGTTGATGTAAAAAAGTTTCTTGGTTCTAGTCTAATCACTGTCATACACTTGGAATAATAACTTGGCTGGTACGTTCATTCATTATAATAGTAGTATCATTTTATGCTCCTTGTTTTTTGTGCACAGTCATTTGTACAAGAGATAAGAAATTTAGATATCAAGAATAATATGAAATGAAGTGGGAAAAAAAGTTGATTTCACTATATGCAGTCAATGGAAGCAAATAAAGTGTGAATGACTAAATTTAAACTGATCTCTCTCCCCATCATTGCACAGATGGGACTGTAGTTTCTTAATTTTTCCTTTTGCTTGTCCTTAAAAATTGCAAGTCAAATAATGCACATGATGATTTTCAAACTCCATGGAAGAAACATGCTCAGAAAAGCAGAGTGCTTTTCTCTTGTGACAAATTATTGAGTGATATATTGAGCCTTGGGAATTTGCCCCAAAGCAGTACACCCTGAGCTTCTTTCTATCTGGTGGTGTGTGCCAATGGCATAAAGTTATGGGTTGTCAGTAAGGATTCCCCTTCCTGGTTTTCACAAAGCTGCTCAGTGGCTTCTAATTGGGGTAAAGAAAGTCAAAGACAATATCATAAGGGACAAAACTTGCATGTCAATATGTATACCAAGAAAACAGATTTTGGGAGAGTGAAACTGCCTGGTAGTGGTAGTGGTTTAGTTGCCAAGTCGTGTCTGACTCTTTGCAACGCCATGAACTGTAGCCCTCCAGGGGCTCTGTCCATGGGATTCTCCAGGCAAGAATACTGGAGTGGGCTGCCATTTCCTTCTCCAGGGGTCCTGGGTCTCCTGCAATGCAGTTGGATTCTTTAACAACGGAGCCACCAGGGAAGCCCGAAAACTGCCTATGTTGGTCCAAAGCAAGAGAGAGCTTTGTTATGTTATTGGAAATACCTCACTGGAATATCTGATTGTATTGGTTTTTAACTTTAGGGAGATTATATCTACTTTAAGGGGGGTTAAGATATTTAACACTCTTTGTTTCTCCCTTCTCTATAATTCTACTGTATTTTCATTAATATATATTATATAATATAGATATATCTAATTTGAAGTCAGTTTTTGATCTGAATACAGTAAGGGAAGACTTGGGAACTCATTTACATAAATTGACTGAAGAATATTTTAATAATAATGATTTGGGATCATATCTGAGCTCAAGGGGAGGCAAGTAGACCAACATGCAACTATACCATAGGAGGAAGAAAGAAAGGGAAGGAAGGAGGGAGACAAAAAAGTAGAGTAGGAGGCAGAGAATAAGAGAGGGAAAGAGGGAACTGATTCGTACCGAGCAGCAACAATACATTAGGAGATGCGCCAGACCTTTTCAGGTTCATCAAACTTTAAAACAATGGTGTTAGGAAAATACTCGGCTCACTTTTATTGACAAGAAATGTGGCTCAGAGAGGTAAAGCAAGCTTTGTACTATTCTCAGATACCCAGCTGGCAAGTAGCTAGCTTGAAAGTCCAGACAGACCTGATTTCAGAACCTCTGCCACTTATGTTCAACAAAGCCATCTCTCAAATGATGACAGCTTCCTAGGTTACTATTATTTTTTAATCGTAAAGAGACTAGATGAAGGAGACTGTGGTCAATTAGGGATAAAGTAAAATTACTCTGAAGCATATCTGATAGAAGACAGAAGTGCATGGCTTTTTAAATTTAATAAAAGGTTTTCTAAAACAGAAGGAAAAACCATAGGTTAAGTAAGTGGGACACAAAATCCATAACTTCGGTCAAGAAAGCATCTACCAGATCAGTCATGAAAATGGGTGAAGCAAAATCAATCATGTTTTATTGACTTCAAAAATAACAGAATTTGGACCACATAAAAGTCATATTTTGTATTTGTCAAGAAAACTCACTGAAGAAAATGAATTAGCTTGACACAAATGAACTCGCCTTGAAAGAAACAAATCATCTGATAACATCTATATTAATGGGATATAAAAAAGCAAAATGTGAGGAGAATGGGAGAATTTTTCTTGGGTAGAAGTAGTGCTTAGAAAGTTTTTGGCTTTTCCTTAATAAAGATTTTCAATTTATTTTAAGAAATTTATATTTAGAACATGTTCAGAGGTAAATGAAATCTTTTGGATAAATTATCTCTTTAATGGTGTATGAATCATAACACTTTATGTCTCTGTCTAGTCTGATTTTTTTGTATACTTATACTCTCTAAGTCTATATTTCTTTCTAGAAAAGACATGAGTTCCTGTTTATATTTAAGCATCAACACTCTCTAAACTTATATGTCATCTTCAATTCTCAGGTTAAGGATCACTTTCTCCAAGAAACTCTCACTAGAGTCAGCCTTTCTCCTCTAGAACTTTAGTATATTATTTATAACTTTCTATTACATGCCAAGGATTTCTATCCTTAATTATGAGCTTTTTAAAAATGTGTTTTAAATGTAAACCCATGGCTGATTCATGTTAATGTATGGCAAAAACTACTACAATATTGTAAAGTAATTAGCCCCCAACTAAAATAAATAAATTTATTAAAAAAAATGTGTTTTAAGTGTCTCCTCTACTGAACTATAAGCTACTCAAAAGAAGGAACCACATTCCTTTTTAATGTACTATATAAATAAAATAATTATTGTTTGATATTTGTTGAACAGTGAAAATAAGGAAAAACAAATTAATATCATATGCAGACATTTGAGGATGAAGTGGTTATTCTCTTTCTAGTCTTGAATATTGCTTGGGTTTTGGTTACAACCTGATTACATTAGAGCTTCTAATTTATCTTGAACTCTTATTCATGTACACAAAACATTTAGTACCACAGAAAATAACATATTCAGATATTCTCTCAAATTATGCAGATTGACTATAGCTCTTGATGGATAGACTCATTTCTCCAAAGTGGAGAAAGCAATGGCAACCCACTCCAGTACTCTTGCTTGTAAAATCCCATGGGCAGAGGAGCCTGGTGGGCTGCAGTCCAGGGGGTCACTAAGAGTTGGACACGACTGAGCGACTTCACTTTCACTTTTCACTTTCATGCATTGGAGAAGGAAATGGCAACCCACTCCAGTGTTCTTGCTTGAAGAATCCCAGGGACGGGGGAGCCCGGTGGGCTGCTGTCTATGGGGTCGTACAGAGTCAGACACGACTGAAGTGATGCAGCAGCAGCAGCAGAAAAATACAACAAACTGCCAACAAATTCATGCATCCATTTATGTATTCAACAAGTTTCTAATGTATGCGTTTTGGTTAATTCGTTCTTTGCCCTCCAAAATCCCATAGGGTTGTCTCTAAACAGCTTTGGAAGGAGACTGGAGTATAAATGAAGTAATCCAATAACACAGAAGTTATTTGGAAGTATGACTCAAATAATCTGTCAGTTTCAGATAAGTCATTTCCCTTCTTTCCTTTAACATAAATGCAATTATTAGACATAATAAAGCACAATGTTTTCTATGTAAATAACTTGTACTACTGAAAAAAACTGACCACACCCATGGCTTTGAGGGATACCTAGATTCAGTTCTTAAAGAAGTCAGGAAATAGACAATGGACATACTCTGCTGCTGCTAAGTCGCTTCAGTCGTGTCCGACTCTGCGCGACCCCATAGACGACAGCCCACCAGGCTCCCCTGTCCCTGGGATTCTCCAGGCAAGAACACTGGAGTCTAGGCGACATTAATCCTAGTTCCTTAGTTGAACAATTCTCACTGATAACTTAGAGCTAAAGAGCAATTTAATTTTATGTAACTACTCCAAGGAAGCATATTTTTTTTTTTTTTTGCCTTTTATACAGACCAAAGTGAGGCATGATCCTTTAACTTACCATATGTTTGGATTCAATTCCTTTTGGTGATAGGAGTCAAAGTCATCTCGTAGGATAATACTGTCACTATGAATTTCAGCTAAAGGAAAAACAAAGATTTAGAAAAGGGTTATACTAAACAATAGATTTAGCTATGCAAAAGAGTCAACATGCCACATTTATGAGAAATAACAGTATTTTAAACTAAAATTGAAGTTTAAACAAGCAGCTGATTGCATTTGCTATGCCCCTAAACTACTAAGTAAAAGAATAACTCTGCTATTTAGAAGTCTGGAAACCAGAGCCCTCAAAGAGAACCCTACCAAAATGTTACCCAGGTCTCAGAGGTGAAAAGACCAAGGTTAGCACTAGCCTACAAGGAGAGGTCACACAAGACTTGCCCCTCACAGCTCAACACATCCAGAATAAAGTCAGTACCTAACTCACTTTAGGGCATTGAAGGGAACAGAACATTGTGGCTATTTGTTGTCAGCTAACATTGCTGTTGTTTACTAACGCATCTCCTCTTCTCTTTCTTACTACCCCTCTTGCCCTGACTTGCTTTTTCTCATTCCCTATATTCACTCATTTTTTTTTTATTTAATGTGTTTCAAATTGTTAACATTTTCCCCTTCAGAGCTGCATAAGAGAAATTATTTACACAAGTAAGTAAAACTTCTAAATAAAGTCATGTTAGAAGTCAGGAGGAATGGCAGAAAACCACCCATAGTCTTAAATATATTATTGTTACACTTGAGATTGTATTAAATACTTCTTTTTAAGCTATAGAAGAACTCAGGTCATGCCAAGAGCAAAGAATGTTTTCATAAACTGAGTATGTGATATTTCCACTGAATAGAGGATGGACAAGTAAAAACAATTTCATGGCCAGCTACAATGTAAGTAGATTCATTTTTAAGGTTGTATGAGGAATGATAATTATTTCTACACAAATTGTAAAAAATGAATTTGGTGCTCGAATATCTTCTCATCTGATTCCCCATGGTTTGCTTGGGGAATTTGTTTCAGCTAGTATAAATTATCTGGGTCTATATAATTTTGTTTGGACTAGTTTGCACATGCTTTTTTAAAAAATGAAAATCATATGATTTGATTAATAAAACATAACCCCAAATTTTATTTTTTCCAAAAGTGATATTTTACCCTTTTGGGGAGTTCACTTGTATATAATTTATTGAACTGGCTGAGGAATTAAATATCACCTCCAAATACCAGAAAGCTCATTTGCAAATTCTCTTTGGTGACAATGCCACCTGCAGGCACCCTTACCCTCTTTATACCAGGTATGCCAGTAGGTAAGCACACAACGAAGTCGGGAAAACCAGTGAATCAGCATGTATTGAGAGAAATGGCTGTTCAGACTCAAAGCCTTAGGCTTGACAACAGGGAGAATATGGATTTACACTGGAGATAACACTGTGATGTCTTCTGTGCTTGGGAGTGATTTAATGATTCCTCTGAGCGATTAGATGCAGTGTCTGAAATGCCTACAGAGTACTGCTCTCTCAAATACCCAATATGGCTGAGATGCAGCTGGGCCACTGTGGGTCACCAGCCTGCCTCAGCTGCCAGAAGGCATGCTTCTAAGTGCTTGCGTTCATCTGCCAAAGAAGAGGAGCCCCAAGCTGTAGCATTACACAAAAGTAGAGCTTTCCCAAAGAGAAAAATAAATTAATTGGGTTTATAGGTTGAAAGCGAAAGCCCAAGAGACAAATACTGACCCCTCTGCAAGTCCTACAGTGACAGACAGCTGAAAAGGCTGGAGCCAGCTAGGATGATTTCTTTTCATTCTTACTAAATAGTGTGTGTAGGAAACTGCTTTTAAAATCAGTCTTCACTGTCATATATGAGAAATTTAACTCTTAAAGATCATTTGCTTTCCAGAGATTTTTTTACAGAGGCATGGGTAAGCCTCTATGGTTATTTATTCATGTATTGCCTCCTTTCCAAACATTATTATAACATGTGTGTGTGTGTGTGTGTGTGTGTGTGTGTGTGTGTGTGTATATATATATATATATATATATATGTATATGTATATGTATATATCCCTGACTATGCTTTACAAATACAAATTCATTTAATCCTCATAACAACCATAGGAGGTAGGTACTATCATTACTTCCATTTTATAGGTGAGGAAAGAGGCATAGAGAGATTAAGTAACTTGCCCAATATCACCATGCAAGCAAGTGGCAGAGGCGAGATAAATCCAGTTTATTTGGCTCCAGAATCCGTACTATTAACACTGTACAATCTTGCCTCAAGAACTGCAGCCCACTAAATACATGTCAGAATGAAAAGATCGTGAGAAAAATGAGAGGAGGCAACTTTACATGGTGTCATTAAACAAAGCATCCAGTTATTTAGACAATCTCATTTTAGTTTTTGAAGAAATGGCCAAATTATTTCTCTTTTTACAAGCCAGTGCTAGTTTAAGCCAATACTTCGGCCACCTGATGCAAATGGCTGACTCATTGGAAAAGACCCTGATGCTGGAAAAGACTGAAGGCAGAAGGAGAAGAGGCTGACAGAAGATGAGATGGTTGGATGGCATCACTGATTCAGTAGACATGAACTTAGGCAAACTCTGGGAGATGGTGAGGGACAGGGAAGCCTGGTGGGCTGCAGCCCTTGTGGCTGTGAAGAGTCAAACATGACTTGGCAACTGAACAACAACAACACCAGTTTAAGCAGATATCTCAGATCTGCTTTCATACTCCGTTAATCTCAGTTCTTTCACACTCATAGCTCCTTGCCTATTGTCTCCATGCTCTACTATTTATGATGGGTAGAGGCTTAGGGGAAAATTCAGCATTAGAACCCTATGTCAAAAGGTCAGATCCAACTGGACTCTAACAATAAATGTAGCAACAGGTTCAAAAGTCCTTCATTAGCCCAAACTGGGCTTCTGGATCACCTCCTCAGTGAGGTCTCAGGTTAAAGCATAATCTGGACCTGAGTCTGATTTCAATGAATGATCAGAGAATCAGAGAGGGCAGAGAGTTTCCTCATCTCTGTATCCCCTGCTCACATGGCAAAGGAGTGAAACACGTAGATCTAGCGCTGTGGTGTTGGAGAAGACTCTTGAGAGTCCCTTGGACTGCAAGGAGATCCAATCAATCCATCCTAAAGGAGATCAGTCCTGGGTGTTCATTGGAAGGACTGATGTTGAAGCTGAAACTCCAATACTTTGGCCACCTCATGGGAACAGTTGACTCATTGGAAAAGACCCTAATGCTGGGAAGGATTGGGGGCAGGAGGAGAAGGGGACAACAGAGGACAAGATGGTTGGATGGCATCACTGACTCGATGGACATGGGTTTGGGTAAACTCCGGGAGTTGATGATGGACAGGGAGGCCTGGCGTGCTGCAATTCATGGGGTCGCAAAGAGTCGGACACGACTGAGCGACTGAACTGAACTGAGCACTGAGGTCAGTGACACTGGAGTCTCAAATACTTACCTAGATGTGGGTGCACAGTGGCCTCTGTTGGAGCTGGACCAAGAGAGAAAAAGGAAAAGATGATTTATTAGCAGCAAAAGCAAAATCCATTAATAAACAGTCACAAATATGGTTATAAAACGTAAGCCATACTAAACAAATAAAGAGCTAGATAGAACTTTTTTAGAGGAGTAAAAAGAAAATGTCAATTAACATCCTAAAATAAGATGTCCAACTCACTAGTTAGTTGTTATTCCTAAAGTGAAAAGTAGAACCCCTTACATACAGGATAGTTATTTATCATACAAGTTTAGTCAGGTATTCCTTGAAACTTACAATATGAATGTAACATGAGCACCCATTACATGCCATGGGCCATTCTGGGTGTGCGGTAGTATAGGGACAAAAAGCACCCTTCTTGCTCTCAAAGAGCTTACCATCTGGTGGAGATAAGTACAGTATAGTGTAATAAGTGCTATGGGATAGTGTTCAGAGGTCATAGGGTGAGAAGGGCACAAACGAAGGATACTAATTCTAGGCTGCCTAGGAGAAGACAGTGGTCAGGAGAGGTTGCTGAGTTGTGAAAGACTAGCAGGAGGAAGACAGGTGGGGGTTGGAGAGGGAAGAGGTGTTTCTTTCTGGAGTGAAAGTGAAATGGCACTGAGAAGTAGGAGAGAATGGTCTTTTGGAACAACCACAACTATTTCAGCATGACATGAACAAAGTTTCAGAGGAGTGGGTAGTAAAGTGAAGTTGGGAAGATTGGAAGGCCAAGATTATGAAACTGAATGTTAAGGAGTTTGGATTTTACTATGAAAGCATGATGATCTCCTGAACATTTATCAGCAAAGTAGTACCTGTTCAAATATGCATTTTAAGAATGGGCACTCTGGTAAGAGTTAGGAAATAAGGGATACTGGCCAACTGACACTTTGGTGATCTTTTTTTTCTCAGTGGACTTCTAAATCTAGGAAGAAATGTTGCCAATTCACTATCTAAAAATTAGAACCATAACAGATATTTTAACATCTTTTACATTCATTAAAGAAGAAATTCAGCTAGGTATTTAAAAAATTAGTTTCTATCACAACGATCAGTGCTTCAGTTATGTCAGATGAAAAATCCACACAGTTAAGTTTGTAGTTTGTAATTTCAAACTAGAGGTGTTTGTCTTACTGCACCCAAAATATTATGTATGTTGAAAATGTTTGTTCTCAATTTTTAACACAGATTCAATGGGAAGTGTCATAGATACAACTGTTAGTATATATATGCAAATGTTCTGAATCATCACTAGTTTACAGAATTCAAAAGGAAAAAAAAACAAGAAAAATTTAATGATTTTGTGTTTTATTCCAGTGGTTATTGGTTAAGTCCCAGAAGAGTTTTACAAGGATTCACTGAACTGTAAACTCTAAGATTTTTTTGAAACAAAGGAATAACTGCCAATTATCCAATAACCAATGACAAAAACATGGCACATGGACACATGTTCCCTCACCAATATCACACTGTATATGAGTGTACTGAATTTTGAAACTTCAAGGATAGTCAGTTTACTTGTAAAGTAGTTGGAAAAGTTAAGATTATTCATGTTGAAGCTGAAACTTCTAGCATACAAATAAATAATGATTTTACATATTTCCCTAATATGATCAACATGCACATGTTAATTGCAAGTGGCAATTTTATAAAATGTCTGCAAAAAAGTTGAAGAATTTCTTGTTGATATTGATAATCTTGCTTTTCAATTTAGGCAATATCCCTGTGAATCTCATGTTAATAATAATAGGCTGACACAAGAGTAAGTGAATTTACTTAGACATAGTTTTCAAACTGGTATGTTTCTGCATCAAAGTTAAATTAGCTCTTTAAAAAAAATGGATAAATTTTGTCAAGTTGGATGTGGCTATTAAACAAAAATATTTTTTTTTTATATTTGACTCAGTTATTGGAAGACTTTAAGCAGGTATGGAATACTTGGATATCTAAATCTAGTTTTCAGTTGTAAAATTTATAAAATCTTAATACAGACCAAGGAGATCAACATTTAAGATGTGCTATAACATTACTGTATAACTGTATATAAAATAGATGAACAACAAGGTCCTACTATATACTATAGGGTACTACATTCAAAATATCTTGTAATGACTTATAGTGGAAAAGAATCTGAAAAGAGGGTGTATACATATATATATATGTACTCATATATATTTTTATATATACACACAAACATACACCTGAATCATTTTGCTCTACATCAGAAACTAACACAACATTGTAAATCAACTATTTCAATTAAAAATGTGCCTAAGTGTAAAATACACACCAGATTTCAGATAACTAGTATGAAAATATCTCATTAAGTTTTACTGATTACATTATATTGAAATGTTTAACATTTTGTATATTATGTGTTAAACTATATTATTAAATTTACCTATTTTTGGTCTTGTTATTTAAATGTGGCTACTAGAAGATTAAAAATTATAGTTGTGTCTCACATTGGGCAGTGCTGAACAGAAGCTGAAAGGGAGATTTGTACTATTCATCAATTTATTAGGGAAGCTTTATCACACAGGAGGTGGTGAAGTCACAGAAACAGAAAAGGATGGATATAAAGAAAGGAGAGATTTTTAAGAGAGAAGACAATTAAAAGAGAGACAAAAATAATCTTAATAAAGCTAGTATCTATTTATCAAGTCACTGTGATAAGTGGTGTCTATAGATGAATCCAGGGAATTTGACCTCAGTGGCAACTCTCTTAACTACTGTACAAATCACTTTTTCAAGAAGGTTCACTGTGAAGACAAGAAATGAGATTTTGTAGCACCTAACAAGAAACTTAGACCAAAAGAATATTTTTTTTTGTTTGCTGTGTTTCTTAGGATGTCATAGTATTTTACTGTGTCCAATATTAGCTACCTTACCAAAGGGGGTGTCTGTATTCAAGGGACAAATTATTAAGACAGGGAGGAAACAGTACTGATGTTTATGAAATATGTAACTTGAAAGAAACTGAGAAATAAGTTAAATTAAGTATAAAATATATGGAAATTAGAGCTTCCCAGGTGCTTCAGTGGTAAAGAATCCACCTGCCAATGCAGGAAACACAGGAGATGCGGGTTCAGTCTCTAGGTCTGGAAGATCCTCTGGAGGAGGAAATGGCACCCCTCTCCAGTATTCTTGCCTAGAAAATTTCCTGGACAGAGAAGCCTACAGGCTACAGACCATGGGGTCGCAAAGAGTCAGACACGATTTGAGAACACACACACACACACACACACACACACACACACACACACACACAGCAATTATCAGTTAGAAATATTTTCTAATCAATACAATAGTTAGATAAATGTAACAAGACATCTGCAGAGACATCAATTAAATTACCTATCAATTTTAAATGACTCTGATTACTAAGACCTAGATGCAATAAAGAGAATGTTATGTATTAGTCTATTTTAATCTAAGGAGTCTATCCAAATTGATGTCTGTCTTTCCAAAATTATTTTGGCACATGGCATTTTTCACTGAACCACCTCCAAAATAATCATCACAGAAGGGCCATTTAGAAACCGTCCTCTGAATCAGAATCTCTGGGAATGGAAACTTGGAATTTGTATTTTTAAAACCTCCTCAGCTGATTGCAACAGAAAAACAGCTTCAAAAATAACTGTCTTGATCACACAATACAATTCTTACTTTTACAGCATGTAAAACTGTTATCTATAGTAAGTATATGTCTTTTATCCCAAGAAGAGGTAAGTTCCTCAAAGACATAAAATATGCCCACCAAAGACACCAGTCTAAAGCTGGTAATAGATTCTCAATAAATACTTAATTGAATCGAAGTGCTATTTTCCTTCTTAGTTGTAATGTATTTTATGATATTTTGGAAAATAATAACTGAAGATCCAAATCTTTGAAAAATGCCAAAATAAACTCATAATGTTGTTAAAGTTATTTAGTATAAGCAGTTTGGATAGTTTAAACAACCAATTAATGTTCAGTTGGATTTAACTTAACAAACTTGTATCATGTTTTCAATCACTAGTTAGGAAGACTCAGTGTGCTTTTTAAAAAATATACCCACTGTCTGAGATAAATAAACATTATTTCCTCAAAAAGAGGAATATAGTACACATTAAACTTGGTGAAAAGAAAAGTAGACATTTCTTTGAAAAACAGTCACATATGTATAGTATAATACACGTATATATTTGGTCCAAAATCTAGTAAAGTAATGGACCTGGGAAGCTTATTTTAATCATCTCTCAGTAAGCAACTACATCAATCTAGTTTTATGCAGTGTAAAAGAATTTTTTAAGCTTGTAGAAAGTTCACCATCCTTTATGAATTTTGTAAGTTTGTAGAAAGTTCACCACCTTTTCTAAATTTATTGGGATAAATAGACCAAAGAAGAATTAGAGTAAGTAGCCTGAAGAAGTATAATATAGTTCAACAACATATATTACACTCCCACTTGGATACTAGTACTTGCTTTGCTTCATATTACTGATTTGGATGAATTACTAAGATCCTGAATTATATTAATTTGTGAAACAGGTCTTAACTCTTTCCTTTATTAAGAATAAAATGCATGCTTCCGAAAGATCCTAGCTTGTCAACCTTCCAATGCTTGTAGTGGCGTATCTCCAAGTATACATTTCCTGCTCCTTTCCATTGAACTGATTCATCCTTCTATATTGACTGAATGTTTTATCTCAATGTTCTCTTGGTCTGTTTCTAATTCTCTGCCTCTCCAAGGACTCTAGACTGTCCCCACCCATCATCAACTTTAGTCCAATTTCACAACTCCTTTGAATCTGAAATTGCATGACTGACAGTAGCTACCACATAAAGTTGTCAAATGGTTTAAACTGGGAAGCTTTGCTTCTAAGAACGAGAGACAACAAAAATGTTCCTAAAAATAGGCTTTGGCTTTGGAGAAAATAGGACAGAACACACATATAACAGAAATATAAGACACCAGATGGTCAACACCAAAATTAGATTGATTATATTCTTGCAGGCAAAGATGGAGAAGCTCTATACAGTCAGCAAAAACAAGACCAGGAGCAGACTGTGGCTCACATCATGAACTCCTTATTACCAAATTCAGACTTACATTGAAGAAAGTAGGGAAAACCACTAGACCATTCAGGTATGACCTAAATCAAATCCCTTATGATTATACAGTGGAAGTGACAAATAGATTTAAGGGACTGGATCTGATAGAATGCCTGATGAACTAAGGACAGAGGTTCGTGACATTGTACAGGAGACAGGGATCAAGACCATCCCCATGGAAAAGAAATGCAAAAAAGCAAAATGGCTGTCTGAGGAGGCCTTACAAATAGCTGGGAAAAGAAGAGAAGCGAAAAGCAAAGGAGAAAAGGAAAGATATTCCCATCTGAATGTAGAGTTCCAAAGAATAGCACAGAGAGATAAGAAAGCCTTCCTCAGCGATCAATGCAAAGAAATAGAGGAAAACAACAGAATGGGAAAGACTAGAGATCTCTTCAAGAAAATTAGAGATACCAAGGGAACATTTCATGCAAAGATGGGCTCGATAAAGGACAGAAATGGTATGGACCTAACAGAAGCAGAAGATATTAAGAAGAGGTGGCAAGAATACACAGAAGAACTGTACAAAAAAGATCTTTATGACCCAGATAATCACGATGGTGTGATCACTTACCTAGAGCCAGACATCCTGGAATGTGAAGTCAAGTGGGCCTTAGGAAGCATCATTATGAACAAAGTTAGTGGAGGTGATGGAATTCCAGTTGAGCTATTTCAAATCCTCAAAGGTGATGCTGTGAAAGTGCTGCACTCAATATGCCAGCAAATTTGGAAAACTCAGCAGTGGCCACAGGACTGGAAAAGGTCAGTTTTCATTCCAATCCTAAGAAAGGCAATGCCAAAGAATGCTCAAACTACTGCACAATTGCACTCATCTCACACGCTAGTAAAGTAATGCTCAACATTCTCCAAGCCAGGTGTCAGCAATACGTGAACCGTGAACTTCCAGATGTTCAAGCTGGTTTTAGAAAAGGCAGAGGAACCAGAGATAAATTGCCAACATCCAATGCATCATTGAAAAAGCAAGAGAGTTCCAGAAAAACATCTATTTCTGCTTTAGTAACTAAGCCAAAGCCTTTGACTGTGTGGATCACAATAAACTGTGGAAAATTCTGAAAGAGATGGGCATACCTGACCACCTGACCTGCCTCTTGAGAAACCTGTATGCAGGTCAGGAAGCAACAGTTAGAACTGGATATGGAACAACAGACTGGTTCCAAATAGTTTTAAGGAGTACATCAAGGCTGTATACTGTCACCCTGCTTATGTAACTTATATGCAGAGTACATCATGAGAAACGCTGGGCTGAATGAAGCACAAGCTGGACTCAAGATTGCTGGGAGAAATATCAATAACCTCAGATGCAGATGACACCACCCTTATGGCAGAAAGGGAAGAAGAATTAGAGAGCCTCTTGATGAAAGTGAAAGAGGACAGCAAAAGTTGGCTTAAAGCTCAATATTTAGAAAACTAAGATCATGGCATCTGTTCCTATCACTTCATGGCAAATAGATGGAGAAACAGTGGAAACAGTAGCAGACTTTATTTTGCTGGGCTCCAAAATCACTGCAGATGGTGACTGCAGTCATGAAATTAAAAGACGCTTACTCCTTGGAAGAAAAGTTATGACCGACCTAGACAGCATAATAGAAAGCAGAGACATTACTTTGCCAACAAAGGTCCATCTAGTCAAGGCTATGATTTTTCCAGTAGTCATGTATGGACGTGAGAGTTGGACTATAAGAAAGCTGAGTGCTGAAGAACTGATGCTTTTGAACTGTGGTGTTGGAGACTCTTGAGAATCCCTTGGATTGCAAGGAGATCCAACCAGCCCATCCTAAAGGAGATCAGTCCTGAATATTCATTGGAAGGACTGATGTTGAGGCTGAAACTCCAATACTTTGGCCACCTGATGCGAAGAACTGACTCATTGGAAAAGACCCCGATGTTGGGAAAGATTGAAGGTGCGAGGAGACGGGGATGACAGAGTACGAGACGGTTGAATTGCATCACCAACTCAATGGACATGAGTTTCAGTAAACTCCGGGAGTTGGTGATGGACAGGGAGGCCTGGCTTGCTGCAGTCCATGGGGTCACAAAGAGTCGGACACGATTGAGCGACTGAACTGAGCTGAACTGAAACAGGAAGCAACTGATGTCATTTGGATCTTGGAGCTTACAGCCATGCTTCTCTTAATTGCATTCTAACAGCTTATATCTTTGGGTATTTTTAGTAAATCTCATAAACATGGATCATTATATAGTTTCTCAATATTAAAGGAAAAATTATTCCTATCATCAATTCAATTTTTCCAAGAGACAAATTACTTGCTGAAAGAAAAGCTTCATTTCTTAAAAGGATTTCTGTGTTTATGCTCTTTCAAAAGTTGAGGCCACCAGCATCTCATGAGATCACAGTGGCCTAGAATAAGCATATTAGAAAGAATGGGGTTGCATTTACTTCCTCCAAAAGCTTTTCTTTTCACAAGTGCTTTTCTTTCAAATGACTGATTTTGAGAAGGAAATTTGTGAGTAACCATGTGACTCCAAAAGATTTTTCACTCAACATGTTCAATAAATTATTTACTGCAAAGGATGGCAATTTCAATATGCTAGGAAGAAAAAGAAAGGGTTGTCTGAAAACGAATTGAGGGACTGGTTAGTGAACTTTGTGTTAATATCATTGATTATTTTTTAAAATCTTTGATTCAGGCAAGCACTATACAGATGATGCTAGGAATTTTTTACAAATACAGGTATTAGGTTATGGGAACTATAGCTCCTGAATCATTTTAGAATTCAAAGGCCCTAGGTAGTTTTGCCTCAGGTATCTCTTCACCTAATTTGAAATTCAAATATATGAAACTTCCAAAGCTAAATATGACAAATTAGACATGGTCTGTGAAGTTACCATTTAATGAGCTATGAACCTAGACTTTCATCTCCCCAGGAATAATTTCTTTATTACTTTTTTGTATTTTATTGCAATAAAGCACCATTTGACCTTCAAGTATGATAATTAAGCTTCCAAAAATGTTATAAATTTTGAGTGAAAATAGTTCTCTGTGTATTTAGGAAATATACTTATGATCAGTATAAAAGATTACTTAATATTTAAAGACAGTTAAATTATACACAGAATCAGCAATATTAGAAAGCATTTTTCTATTCCCTTCCTCTCCTATTTCCCATCTCAATTTGATTTGGGTCTCATAACAATTTATCATCACTCATATTCTAAAATATATGAAATAAGAGCAAAACTAAAAAATATTTTTGTAACTTACAACTGGGGAACAGAGAACTCTTTCAGTGAGACTTTTTCTAGGAGCTGTCAATAATGGGATCTTATACACTAAAACCTGTGACTCATTGTCTTGCTTGACCTTTTCTGGGGGTAGATACTCGTGTACTTTCTCATATACTTGGCTTATGATATGAAAAAAAGTTTTAAGTGAAAAATCAGAATGCAGAACAATGTAACATCTGAATCGCTGGTGAATTGCTATTTTTTAAAAATATTACTACTAGGTAATAATTTTTTAAAAATCTTAGATCTTGTGCATCCATGGCTGATTCATGTCTATGTACGGCAAAAACCACTACAATATTGTAAAGTAATTAGCCTCCAATTAAAATAAATAAATAAACTGAAAAAAAAAAACTTAGTTCTTTGAGAACTTTAAGAGATGAAGTTCATAGATGGGGCAGAGGACAGGAAGTGCAACTATAAACTGACCTTTAGCCTGACCATATATGGCCTTTAAATAATGCTCAGAGGGGGCAGAAAAATTATTAGAATCACCATCCAATAATAATAACAATAACAACAATAGTAATATCACTAATAGGAACAGGAACAAGAAGAAACCTTCTTGCTACTGTTAGTAGAAATTTGTTAGAGGTCTCTTGATATCTGTTATTCCCTTCTGTATTTCCACTGGACTGCAGCCCCCAGTTAAAGGTATATTTGATAATGTCCCCTGCAGCTCCTGTGACAAAGGAATTAAGTTCTGCTTGTCAGAAGATGAACAGAAGTGATGTGGGTCACTTTCAGAGCCGCATCATGCCCTTCAAAGGAGTGGGCATGCTTCTTGACCCTCCACCCATCATGCTGTGAGGACATGGTCCCTGAATATGGAAGCTATGTGCTGTACACAGAGGGCCACTCCACCAGCCCTGGACCATCTACCTCCAGATTGCTTTATTACTGAGAAATAAATACACTTCTAGCCATTTATGCCACCTGCAGTTTAAACATATGCCAAAGAAGCTTAGTCTATATTCTAACTAAAAGAGTTATTTCTTGTGGGCTGGGGAATGTGTCCCTTTCAGAAAGGGTATCCTTCAAAGGTCTGTCTAGCCAAAGCTATGGTTTTTCCAATAGTCATGTATGAATGTGAGAGTTGGACCATAAAGAAAGCTGAGCGCCAAAGAATTGGTGCTTTTGAACTGTGGTGTTGGAGAAGACTCTTGAGAGTCCCTTGGACTACAAGGAGTTCAAACTAGTCAATCCTAAAGGAAATCAGTCCTGAATATTCATTGGAAGGACTGATGCTGAAGCTAAAAATCCAATACTTTGGCCACCTGATGACAAGAACTGACTCATTGGAAAAGACCCTGATGCTGTGAAAGATTGAAGGCAGGAGAAGAGCATGACAGAGGATAAGATGGTTGGATGGCATCACCAGCTCGATGGACATGAGTTTGAGCAAGCTCAGGAGGTTGGTGATAGACAGAAAAGCCTGGCGTGCTGCAGTCCGTGGGTCG
Organism: Okapia johnstoni; assembly: GCA_024291935.2. Taxonomy (NCBI): domain Eukaryota; kingdom Metazoa; phylum Chordata; class Mammalia; order Artiodactyla; family Giraffidae; genus Okapia; species Okapia johnstoni. The sequence goes on along the minus strand of CM044312.1, from coordinate 68,534,620 downwards.
CAAAGAGTCAGACATGACTGAGAGACTGAACTGAACTGATCCTCTCTGTATCTCAGACATAATACTAAAGGCCAGAATGGAAATTAGAGCTGACAACACTGTGAGCTCCTGTGAGCAGAGACTCAATTTGTATATCTCTGCACCCCCATGCCTGCCAATGTCTGGCACACAGTTGCTCCAAAAATGTTAGATGATTGGTTATGGATAACATCAATAAGATATTATTGCTCAAACCCTTGCTGTTAGAAACTTCTAATGCTCTTCTCTGTTCCCTCCCCTCTTAGTTACTTGTACATATGTCAGCATCTTCATTTTACCTTTTCACTTACCTTTATGTAGCTAAGGATAAATTGTACAATTCATCTTTTATAAAATAGATGTAAGGCAGCTAACAAAGAAAGGCAATCAAATAAGGCAGTAACATAGAAAAAGGAGATTTACTTTGATAGATTCCTATCAAATCAGAATAGGAAAAATACATCCAGTGGAGATAAATATGCAAGATGCATACTCTGAAGTCTTAAGTTTGGTTCTGAAACTAAACAGTTACATAAGTTGAAGAGTTTATACAAGAAAAGCATGCACATTGCTCAGAAGAGGGGTGGCTATTTCACATATAGAGACTTAAGAGAAGTTTTTCCTGTGGCTTCTTAGAAAGGGTACACTGAGCAAAGCAATGAACATCATTTAAAATAATATTCATCCAACCATGAATTGAGTAGGGCTATTCCTAATAAAGTCCAAAATGCAATGCAAAAGAAGTGCACAATGTTTAAGTATGATTGTAAAAACCGTTCTGGGGACATAGGAGATGAATGTTGACTGGCAAATAAAGAAATAAAAGTAATTAGACAATTTGGGAAAGGTACACCTGTTCTATATGGGTCATTCATTCATTCAACTAATCTCTGAGTACCTACTACGTGCCAGACACTATGTCAGATTCTGGGAATGTAAAAATGACCCAATATCTGCTTGATCAAGGGTTTCAAAGTGCAGGAGAAAATACATGTAGAAGTTAACACATGACAATACAATAAGGTAAACTAACTTTAATTCATAAGTATAAGATAGATTAGGGATAAAAATACAAATTATGGAGGAGAAGAGATTTAAACAGGATCTTAAGGATGAGTGCAACTTCATCAGTAATATGAGAAGTGGATTCTGGGGAAAGAAACTGGCTTAGACAGGATGGCATGTTTGGTTAAGGCTGAAGCAGAGAGTTTGCTATTAGGTGAGGGTGGGGAGGATGAAGAGAGCCTACATGCAGAGATGAGGTTGGAAAGAGAGGCAGTGTCAGATCATGGAGGGCCTTGAAAGCAGGTTCAGCACAGCAAATGGAGGCAGTTACAGGAATTAATGCTGGGAGGAAAAAATTAGGTTTTTATTGAAGAATACTTTCATAGATGTATAGAAGGCTGAACCAAAGATATCGCTATAGGTACACAAAGAAAAGAATTGGTTTAAGAGATATTAAAAAGACAAAATAAATTGGTCTTAGATACATTAAGTGTACACATGGATGAAAGAATGAGGAAAGAAATATTACTTAGGTCTCTGTTTAGTGACTAGGTTGAATATGTCACTGAGCAGAACTGCAATAAAGGAGACCAATTTGGAGGAAATGTCAAGTTCATTTTAGTATATACTGAATTCAGGGTATCTATGGAATCCAAATGTCACTGTCTAGTAAGAATAACAAAGTGTGCATGTATGCTAAGTCACTTCAGTTGTGTCCAACTGTCTGGGACACTATCAATTGTAGTCCACCAGGCTCCTCTGCCCATGGGATTCTCCAGGCAAGAATACTGGAGTGAGTCGCCACACCCTCCTCCGAGGGATCTTCCGACCAAGGGATCAAACCCATGTCTCTTAAGCTTCCTGCACTGGCAGGCAGGTTCTTTACTGCTAGCTCCACCTGGGAAGCTCAACAATAACAATAGCTAACATTTATAGAGTATTTACCTGCTAGCCAGTGTGCTATGCACATCACTACTACATTTAATTCTCACAACTTCACTATGTTTCTTCTGGACATAGAATATTGTGCCAGGATCTTGGGAGCAGTATGGGACGACCAAAAATGTAGGTACTATTATTTTCTCTGTTTTACAGTTAGGGACTCAAGTCTTTGAAAGATTAAACAGGTAGAAAGTACCAAATTAGAAATTGGAACCCAGGGATACATAGCGCCAAACTCTGTTCTCTCAACAACTTTGTGTTACAGACTCTCTGAGTAAGAACCAAGCAAATGCACAGAGCTCAGGAGATGAAAATCACAGGTGTGAGTGAGATCACCAGGGACAATATAAAAAAGTCCAAAAGAAGTCACTAGACAGACCACTCCCAATTCCAGAATATATCCATGGGAAGTTTGAGAACTCATTAATAAAACTGAGAAGGAGCAAAGAAGTCAGGTAGGGTGAAGATCAAAGTCCTTTGGATTGGTTGGCACCTACTAGGTTATTGATGACTAGAGGCTGATTGTTAGCATAGAGAGTTGGCAGGAGAGGTCAGGTGGCACGGTTAGTAGGAAAACCTGAGAACACATACTACTCTTTCAAGAAGCTAGAGTGTGAGAAAGAATGATGGTCAGAGAAGTACTCATATTTAGACAGAGAATTCCTGCTCAGAGCACCAGTGGCTTCGGCCTGTTTAAACCCTGAGGAGGAGGGGACGGTGAAGAGGAAAAGGCTGACAATATGGGAAAGAGAAGGCAAAATTGTTGACTCAGGTCTCCGAGGAGAAGGGGGGAATGCCATTCCACTGAGCTTATGTTTTTTCTGTAAATGTGTTTTGGTCTTTCTTGTCTATATTTGGACTAATAATATCTATATTATAAGCTATTTATGAACAGGATGTGAAACCGCCTTATATTGCCACTCAATTCCCATGCGTCTGGTATAATGTTCCACATATGCCCATAGGGGACACAGTATAATATGCATGAGTTAATATTAATGAATTCTGATGCTAACAAATAAGATTATGAAAATCTGTATTTATGGTTACATTAAACAATGAATCTTCAAATGTAAAAATAAGGTTGGATTAATAGGTTACATGAAATAATATTTCATGAGGGCTAAAATAAAATTGTAATTTATGTGTGTTTACAACAGCTTTGCTCTCTCCCAAGTGATTATATAGATCCAATCCTAGGTTTTTTTCCTTCAAAATATGGGGAACTCTAGCAGATTATATAGCAGCTTGAGTAGAAAGTGTATTTCTGTAGGCATCCAAAAGAACTCAATGTCAAATTATTCTTGGGCATAAATCTTGATATTTTGACTTTGGACTAGATAAACCTGTCAAGAGGGAATGTATATAGCCCTGAGAACTGAAGAGAAGGTTGTTTAAATCTATGTTCAATCATCTTAGCATAAACAGCATCAGTCCAAAACAACACTCTTCAGGAAATTAAAAAAGGAGTCAGACCCACCTAGAGCCAGTAGCAAGGAATTTTACTGTGGCCCCAGTGAGTTCTCTCTTCATCATTCCCTTAATCTTGTCTGTTGTCAGGATCACTTAGGGACACATTTTGCCAGCCACCGCCCCAGGAGGACATCAGTTCTTTCCCCTATTGGGTAGTTCGTAAGATCTTGAAGAAAGACTGGGAGATCCTGTATGATTTTATCAGAGCATCCTAATTGAGTTCTCTTTGTTTGTAAATTACAAAATGCAGAATCTCAGGAATAGCAGTTGGAACTGCTAAACTGAAATGTAAACTACAAAATAGCCATGGGGAAAACAGATGTCTTTAGCTAGCAGAAGTTTTATCACTGGGCACATTCAAGTGAAATACATCATTCATTATTTTTCACTTATCAATCTAAATGGATATGGTGAAACTAAATTCTGACTATTAGTCAATTTTTACTTATTTTGTCTGAATTAATATAAAAAATTGCATTTCAAGATACTGGAAAGGCATTAGTAATATAAGTTACTGAGCACTCAAGGATAGCCAATGGAAAATTTCAGTAGATCTGACCTACAATTCATATAATATTTGGATATAAAAGGTATTCTTTTTTCCTCGGCTTTACTGAGATATAATTGATAAATAAAAATTGTATATATTAAGAAATACAACTTGATGCTTTGATGTATATACATATTCATCTTAAAATAATTACCACAATCAAACTAAGGAACATATCCATCACCTCACATTGAAAGGTTAAAAGAATCACCTCATTCACTTTATAGACTTACTTACTGAACTTTTTAATCTTCTCCATTTCACGGTTTAAATAAACTTTAGCCAATTATTACTAAAAAGGATTAAAGAATTCCTGGGTTCAGGTCTGAATGAAATACACTGCCCACCACCATGATTCAATGGCCCTCAGAGAACGTAGTCACACTTTCTACCCCCTCACTGTTCTGAGAGTGATGAACAGCAGAAAAACTGCTGTGCCTGGCAGAAGGTAGCCAAGGTTTACTGCTCCAACTGTAAGCCTGACCCCTTTCCTCCTGACATAAAACATTTGCCTTTGGTTATATCCACTTCCATCAACCCAGCAACAGAGAATTCCAGCATGGTTTATAAATGGCATGAACCCTTTGGGGGCACTGCAAGGCACAATTACTGGAGGCCGTTAAGTCTGCCATCTGGCCTTGCTGAATAATCGATGTGTATGTCTGAAGAATCTATGCCAAGAAGCACACAGGCCAATGAATATACATACACGCTATCATCTCCCTGCCCCCGCCTCCACCGTGATCTGTGTTCAAGGCTGGATCAGCAGCTGATATACTCATATCAGCTTCACACTTGCTACTTTTGTCTCACAAGGGCTCAGAAGTGTGTGTTGTCTTCTAGGTGTTCAGGGAATTAAGGCAGCAGTAGTAATCTTGTTTTTTGAAGTAGTGGCTCCCAAGGGTTTTTAATGTTGGATTTTTAAAATTTAATAGTCTATTTGGTAAAACAGAACCAACCTTGAGGCCAGCAAGAGATCCGGATTATAATCCTGCCACTTATGGGCTTCTCATGTGGCCCCAGTGGTAAAGAACCAGCCTTCCAATGCAGGAGGCGCAAGAGACTTGGGTTCAATCTCTGGGTCAGAAAGATCCCTGGGAGGAGGGCAGGGCAACTCACACCAGTATTCTTGCCTGGTGAATCCCATGGACAGAGGAACCTGGTAGGCTACAACACATAGGGTCATAGAGTCGGACACAATTGAAGCCATATAACACGGCACACAACACAACACATGCCACTTATAAGCGGTATACAGTTTGTCAAGTTAACTTTCCTGGCTTCATTGCTAATCCACACATAAGGAAACTAGAGATTCAGGATCAAGAGTGTAAATTCAAATATTATTCCTCAATCCCAGTCTGTATATAAGAGATTCATTAACATTTTCAGCAGATTCTTTCTGCATGATTCTGAGGGATATGGATTAGGTCTGTAGCAGCTCTTTGTAGACTGTTTGATAGTAATTTCTGCAAAATACTGATTTTTTCTATTTCCTTTCAGGTTTTCCGTCACTTCTGAAATTGCCTAAATGTTTTGCTTTGATCACCTCTAACATTAGTTCACAGTGAAAATAAATAGTGACAGGCTTTAGAAAAGAAAATAAACAGTGACAGATTTTATTTTCTGGGCTCCAGAATCACTGCAGATGGTGACTGCAGCCATGAAATTAAAAGATGCTTGCTCCTTGGAAGAAAAGCTATGACCAAACTTGAAAGCATATTAAAAAGCAGAGACATTACTTTGCCAACAAAGGTCCGTCTAGTCAAAGCTATGGTTTTTCTAGTAGTCATGTATGGATGTGAGTTGGACCATAACGAAAGCTGAGCACCGAGATAATACAAACATATGTTGGAATCTTTGCTGTGTGATTTTTCATTGTCAGCTGTTAGTTGCCCAACTGTGACTCAAGCAACTTTATATACTGAAAAGATTTGTTCATGAAAGTGACTGAATTTGCAGTAATGCAGACAAACACTATTATACACCTATTTCTGAGTTGATTTTGCTACGAAATCTATTTTTTTTGCATTTTCAAATACTTGAAAAATACAACTCTCAGCCATATAATCATATTTTGGTTAATATCTGACCTCGCAAAGTTTTACACACTTCATGATGACATATAAAAGTTTTACTCTTTCCAGAGTAAAACAAGATAAATCTTTGCATATGTTTTGAAGTTACTAAGACAGGCAACTGGGTGGATGTCTTTAAAATGCAATTTTACTCAGATTTAAAGTCGAGTCATGAATTTAACTTGATGAAGCAAGTGAAAAGTAAATATCTATGAAAGAAAAAGCTGGCTTAAAACTCAACATTCAGAAAACTAAGATCATGGCATCTGGTCCCAACACTTCATGGCAAATAGATGGGGAAGCAATGGAAATAGTGACAGACTTTATTTTCTTGGGCTCCAAAATCACTAGAGATGGTGCCTGCAGCCATGAAATTAAAAGACGCTTCCTTATCCATTCGTCTGCCGATGGACATCTAGGTTGCTTCCATGTCCTGGCTATTGTAAACAGTGCTGCGATGAACATTGGGGTACACGCGTCTCTTTCAATTCTGGTTTCCTTGGTGTGTATGCCCAGCAGTGGGATTGCTGGGTCATATGGCAGTTCTATTCCCAGTTTTTTAAGGAATCTCCACGCTGTTCTCCATAGTGGCTGTACTAGTTTGCATTCCCACCAACAGTGTAAGAGGGTTCCCTTTTCTCCACACCCTCTCCAGCATTTATTGCTTGTAGACTTTTGGATAGTAGCCATTCTGACTGGTGTGTAATGGTACCTCATTGTGGTTTTGATTTGCATTTCTCTAATGGGACGGATGCTCAGGGATGGAGCATTGGGATGACACAGAGGGATGGGATGGGGAGGGAGGTGGGAGGAGGGTTCGGGCGGGGGAGCACATGTGAACCCATGGCTGATTCATGTCAATGTATGGCAAAAGCTACTATAATATTGTAAAGTAATTAGCCCCCAACTAAAATAAATAAATTTATTAAAAAAAAAAAACTAAAAAAAAAAATAATAATAAAAGACGCTTGCTCCTTGGAAGAAAAGCTATGACCAACCTAGACAGCATATTAAAAAGCAGAGACATTATTTTGCCAACAAAGGTCCATCTAGTTAAAGCTCTGGTTTTTCCAGTAGTCATGTATGGATGTGAGAGCTGGACCATAAAGAAAGCTGAGCACCGAAGAATTGGTGCTTTTAAACTGTGGTGTTGGAGAAGACTCTTGAGAGTCCCTTGGACTGCAAGGAGTTCAAACCAGTCAATCCTAAACGAAATCAATCCTGAATATTCACTGGAAGGACTGATGCTGAAGCTCCTATATTTTGGCCACCTGATGCCAAGAACTGACTCATTTGAAAGGACCCTGATGCTGGGAAAGATTGAAGGCCGGACGAGCAGGGGACGACAGAGGATGAATGTTTGGATGGCATCACTGACTCAATGGACATGAATTTGAGCAAGCTCTGGGAGTTGGTGATGGACAGGGAAGCCGGCGTGCTGCAGTCCATGGGGTCACAAAGAGTCGGACACAACTGAGCAACTGAACTGAGATGAGACCGAGAATTGTAGTTAACAAAATACTACCATATCTGTCTTCAAAATCACCTAATGACATTTTTGGACAATCCCGCAGATACCTTCTTGGTCTTTGCTATAATGTTATCTCTTTAGTGAGGCCTGCCTGACTTACCTGCCACCGTATTTAAAATTGCAGCCTGCCTTTCTCCCCTCCACCCAACTCTGTTATCTTACCCTGCCCTACTTTTAGATCTTCTTATTTTTCCCTACAGCAATCACTACTTTCTAACATGGTGTCGCATTTAGTCGTTTATTATATTGTTGTTCAGTTGCTAAGTCACGTCCAACTTTTTGCGGACTGCAGCATGCCAGGTTCCTCTGTTCTTCACTATATCCTGGAGTTTGCACTGAACACCGATGGCCTGATACTTTCTAATTGTGGTGCTGGAGAAGACTCTTGAGAGTCCCTTGGACTGCAAGGAGACCAAACCAGTCAATCCTAAAGGAAATCAACACTGAACATTTACGGAAGGATTGATGCTGAAGCTGAAGCTCCAATATTTTGGCCACCTGATGCTAAAAGTGGACTCACTGGAAAAGACACTGATGCTGGAAAAGACTGAAGACAGCAGGAGGATGGGGCGGCAGAGGATGAGATGATTAGACAGCAAGTTTGTGATACATGAAGGGGACATTTATTATATCTCATCTTAACTGTCTATCCTCTCCACTACAATGTAGGCTTCAGTAAAGCAGGGATCTCTGCTCTGTTCACTATTATATCCCAAGATCTAGCTTAGTCTGGTGCATAGTAGGCATTCAAAGATCCTTGTTGAATACTGAATTTTAAATGAATTCCCTGCTTTATTTTCTACTGCTGGTGAATGAACCTAAGCATCTTCCTCTTTCCAAAACAGTTGGGAGTATACAACCTGGCACCTGCCTACCCTCACCCCAGACTGGAAATGAGAAAACTCTGCTTCTTCATCTGTGCCACAGCTGTCAGCAGAATTCAACTGGATAGGTGCTTATAATTACTTAGGACCCTGGGATTCAAGGTAAAGACATAAAATCCCCAAACATGGTTTATGTCCAAGAGCATTCAGAGGACTCATTAGTTGTTAGATGAAAATCTGTGAACAGCTTTCAGATTTCTTAGTGCAACAATTCATAATTTCAACCCAAGGTCAGTATAAGGAACATTGCTTTGGTAACAGCCACACTGCCTCATGGTGTTTTATAGCAAAAGTTCAAAGTTAAATATTTTTTTCAGGAGAGACCGATTCTTCAAATGTATAAAGTATAAAGTCAGAAAACATTTAGAGAGTGTCTTCTTTATGCCAAGCATTGTTAGATATTAAAAAGAAAAGATTAAGTCATGGTTGCTGGATTTAGGAAGCTTCAAGTAAGGGTGAGGGGACAGACTTGAGTATTAAAACAAATAATCATGACAACATGGACCAACCACATTGTTGGAGCCAGGAAAGACCTCACACAGGAAGAGACATGGGAGTTGTAATTCAGAATTTTCCTTCAGTTCCTAGAAGTGATGTTCTTCCACCTGCCTCAACAGTTGTCCCCCTCCTTCATAAGTATAACCTTATATTTGTTATTTTGGTGATAAACTTAAATACTACAACCTGAATAATACTAAAACTCACTATAAAAAATAGAAAATGTAGATAACTTTGAAGAAAAAAAATAAACATGTGTAATCTCACCACACTTACCTACTTAGTCTTTTTATTACCTATTGGCTGACCCCGGATTCAATTTTGTTCCAGCAAGATGCCTTCCCTTCTCATTTACTGAGCTTGTGTTTTGTGCCAGAGATTCTAGAGGGTATGGTAACACAAAACCTGGATCTAGCCCTACTTTTCTCTGATTCAAAAATCCTCATAAAGCCTAAACCCAAAAGACAATGACCGCCTATTAGCATCATTCTCCCCCAGGACTCAAGAAAGGAAAAGCATCCCTTGACATCCAGAAGCTGGCCTGGCACTCACAGTTGGGCCGTGGTGCTCTTCTGGCAAACAGAAACAATCTCACAGAACATCAGCTTCAGACAAAGTCACTCTGTAATCATGGTGGGTCAAGACACACATAGGACCACTCTGTAATCATACCTGAATGTGAGCACAACCAGAACACTGTCCAACTCACAATATACCATGTTTCTCTCTCTCCTGGATGACAGAAGTGACTGCTGCTTCTTTATCAATTACAGCCTTATCCTGACTCTTCTCTGCTTTCCCTTTGGAAAAGATTTATTGAGATCCTCAACCACAGAATACAACTACTTGCTGATAATATCCAATTCAGAGCAAAGCTCTTTCTCTTTAAACTTGAACCAAAATCATAAAATATAGGCCCAAGTAATCATAATGATTGCTTTCATAATTTTCCAATCATGCTGTTGTTGTTGTTTCATCACTCATTCGTGTCTGAGTGTCTGACTTTTTGCAACCCCATGGACTGCAGCACGCTAGGCTTCCCTCTCCTTCACTATCTCCCAGAGTTTGCTCAAACTCATGCCTATTGAGTCAGTGATACCATCCAACCATCTCATCCTGTGTTGCCCCTTCTCCTCCTGCCTTCAGTATTTCCCAGCATCAGGGCCTTTTCCAGTGAGTCACCTCTTCACATCAGGTGGCCAAAGTATTGGAGCTTCAGCTTCAGCATCAGTCTTTCCAATGAACACCCAGAACTGATCTCCTTTAGGATGGACTGGTTGGATCTCCTTGCAGTCCAAGGGACTCTCAAGAGTCTTCTCCAACACCACAGTTTGAAGGTATCAATTCTTCGGCACTCAGCTTTCTTTATAGTCCAACTCTCATATCCATACATGACTACTGGAAAAAAACATAGCTTTGACTATACAGACTTTTGTCGATGAAGTGATATCTCTGCTTTTTAATATGCTGTCTAGGTTTTCATAGTTTTTTTCCCTAAGGAGCAAGCATCTTTTAATTTCATCGTTGCAGTCACTGTCTGCAGTGATTTTGGAGACCGAGAAAATAAAGTCTGTCAGTGCTTCCATTTTTCCCCCATCTACTTGCCATGAAGTGATGGGACTGGATGCCATGATCTTAGTTTTCTGAACGTTGAGTTTTAAGACAGTTTTTTCACTCTCCTCTTTCACCTTCATCAAGAGGCTCTTTAATTCCTCTTTGCTATCTGCCATTTGGGTGGTGTCATCTGCATATCTGCCTTCTTCTATTCCGGAATGAGAACTAAATCCAATTTGTTCAACTCTAGGTGTGCTCCTGATGGTCTCTTTCTACAAGGTACTGAAAGTCTATAAATACCATCTGAAAGAGAGACAGAGAGACAGAAATAGAGACAGAGACAAAGAGAGACTCCATCTTTCCCTTGAACCTGCTTTCCACTTCAGTGGCCTTTCTCTCCTTTCCTTTAATACTAGATTTTTTCAAAGCTTCAAATTTATTTTTATTTATTTATTTCAGCCAACTCTTTATTAGGGCTCCTGCTGCAGCAGGAGGGAGCAAGAACACTCAATAGTTTCCCTTGTCAAAGCCTCAAATTTAAAAATGTTTCACATTTACTTCTCAACTCACAACAGTTTGTCTTCCCGTGACTGTCTGACTCCAAAGCTTAGGCAAGAGCTTTCCAAGCAACCAGGCTGCCTCGTGTGGTCTGGCCACTCTTGAAACCATCCTCACATTAAACTGTCAATGACCTGTTGATTGAAAATTTCTAAAGCTTCTTTCTTGTTCTCCTCTCCATTCTTTTGGAAGCCTCTGTCCCTTCTGAATGCCTCAACCATGTTGAAATGTTTTCCCTAGTATCCCCATTTCTGAAGCTTGCTCCTTCTCCAGAATTCTTTCTTTCTCCTGCTCCTGCAATCCCTAATATTCCACACTAGCCTCTTCCTCCCTCCTCTGGGGAACTCCCGAGATGAGTACATTTCCTCCTCAGCATCCATATGCTGGTGGCTCTCCAGCCTGCCTCTCTACTCAGCAGGCTGCTGGACAGCCCTGTGGGAGGGAAAGCAGCTTCTCAGAGACAATACGTTGAAGTCCAATTTCATATTACATCAACTGTTCATTCATTCAATAACATTTATTGGGTGCACACTATCCACTGGACATTGTGGAAGGCTTTTGAGATTCAGCAGGCTTCCCTGGTGGCTCAGCTGGTAAAGAATCCACCTGCAATGCAGGAGACATTGGTTTGATCCCTGGGTTGGGAAGATCCCTTGGAGAAGGGAAAGGCTACCCACTCCAGTATTCTGGCCTGGAGAATTCCATGGACTATACAGTCCACGGGGTGGCAAAGAGTCAGACACGACTGAATGACTCTCACTTTCACTTTTTAGAGATTCAGTAATAAAGAGCCCAGTTCCTACCCTCAAGGAGCTTATAGCTAACAACAGACAAGGCATGTGTGCTAATGTTCTTATTACAGTATTAAATATCACTTATCAAATGAATGAATGCATGCTTAAGTAAGAGACTTCTTTGAAAGACAATGTAATGTGAGGGCTAATATCATGGGCTATTGGCCAAACTGCCTGGACTGTAATGTCAGCTCAATCAGTTTCTAACTATGAGATCTTAATCAGGTTATTCTCACTGTACCTTTGTTTCCTCATCAGTCAAGTGCAGATAATAACAGCTCCTTCTTCAGAGGGTTGCAGTATAAACAAGTCCATGTTTGTGGTGTACTTAAGGTGCATTATGGTACACAGTAATGCTGACAAGGTTTCCATATGTATTATTACTGGGCCTTGAGAGTTATGTCACCGTGCATAAGAGTTGCCAAGACCAGCTCGAGGAGAAGCATAAAAGGGATCTAAGATTTTTTTTTTTTTTTCAGGAGGAGGTAATACCTAAGCAGCATCTGAAACCCTGAGCTAGACAAAGAAGATAGGAAGATGGAAAAGGGTTGTTCATACAAATAAAACAGAAAGTATAGAGTGCCAATAACATGGGTGATTGAGAGACAGGCATTCCAGGAATTTTAAAGAGAAATGAAAGGATAACAATAAATGAAGCAGGGGAGGAAAACTGAGGCCAGGTTGTCAAGAATTCTTCTTGTACAGTGGCAGGGATTGTCCTCTGATGATAAACTATTGCCTCCAATTGAAATATTGAAGGGTTTGAAGCAGAGTAATGATAGAATCCTATTTCCATATTAGCAGCTCTGTACAGAATACAGAGAAAGTGGGAGCAGGGAAAGTAGGGAGGAGGCTAGTACACAATTCCCCAAGGAGGGGATAGGCCCTGATATAATGGGAAGCAGGACAGAGAGGGAATCTTCCAATACACTGTCAGTATGCTTCCTGAATCTTTCACTTTTTAAAAAAATATGCTTGTGAAAGTGAAAGTGTTAGTCGCTCAATCGTGTGCAACTCTTTGTGACTCCATGGACTATAGCCCACCAGGCTACTCTGTCTATGTAATTCTCCAGGCAAGAATTCCAGGCAAGAGTGGACTGCCATGCCCTTCTCCAGAGGATATTCCCAGCCCAGGGATTGAACCTGGGTTTCCACATTGCAGGCAGATTCTTTACTGTCTGAATTACCAGACAAATAGTGCAAACTATTATATATATGATGGCTAAACAATACGGTCCTTCTGTACAGCACAGGAAAATATATTCAATATCCTGGGATAAACCATAGTGGAAAAGAATATAAGAAAAACCGTATATATATGTGTAACTGAATCACTTTGCCGTATAGCAGAAATTAACACAACATGGTAAGTCAGTTGTAAATCAACTCCACTTCAAGAAAAAATAGTTAATATGCTTAGCCAGTAATCATCTTGTAATAATAGCTACACTCAAGTTCCACAAAGCAAATTTGCTTTGTTTAAATTCCTTAATTTAATTGAAATAAAAAAAAACTACCAAGTATGTTGGGATTGAAAGATACTGTCCTGTGGTATACAGAGACTGTCATTTTACCCTCTTTAATACTTGGCTATTCCCCACCAATGCATAGGCAATTGTTACATGTTAAATTTATGTTATTATATTTGAGGATATAATTAATGTTTTAATCAGATATATAGTGCCAAAATAAATATGTTTTATAGCACCAATTATTTCCCTTATTATTCCTGACAGCAGGAAGCCATCATTCTTGTTAGTATTCTTTCCACCTTATCTTGGATGGATTGATATGATTTCAATTGATTAGGTGCTGTTGAAAAGCTCAATGTTCTCCCCTGGTCCTGTGCTGAAAGGCATTTTTTAATAATATACCCATCTACCATCATGTAAACTATGGTCAGGCATAACACTAATATGTAAGGCACTTTTTTCCTTACTGGTTGAGAATATTTTCCCGCTGATTTTTCTTGTTTTGTTTTTTTTTCTTTTCATTTCAAATGAATCCAATGCCAACAATTTATGTACAACAGAAGAGGCTCAAAAATCCAAGGCTTAAAATAAATCAATTTTTAGGCAATAATAAACGTTAATAAAATTAGATGTATCTTCTCCTGACTCTATGCAATTTTCTGGACAGAAAACTGCATAGAATCAAGAGAAGATACATAAAATATATATGGTATTCTTTATTTTCAGTAATGTGAACACTTTTATAGTCTGAAAAAATATTTACAGTGTGATAGATTTCTTCAGCCTACTACAAAGGCTATCACACTTTTCCAGTCTCAAAAGTCACAGAATATAAATCTGTTCAAACAAACTAAGAACACTGATAATATATCTGCAGCTAGAATTAGAGTGGGGTTTTCAAATTTGAGTTATTATATAAACAATCAGAAGTTTTCCAGTAATAGTTATCAAGTATCACATTACTTAGATAAAGCTATATTGGTGATATATGTATTGCTACAAATAATAAATAGCACTTTCTTAAGCCTTTCAAAAACCCACATTATTTTCCTCATTTCTCTCTTAAACCCATTAGAGTCTCTTCAGCAGAGAGATATTAGCAGAAATTTCCTTTAAATTCACTACTGTAAGCTTTTGCACAACAAAGGAAACTAGGAGCAAGGTGAAAAGACAGCCTTCAGAATGGGAGAAAATAATAGCAAACGAAGCAACAGACAAACAATTAATCTCAAAAATATACAAGCAACTCCTGCAGCTGAATTCCAGAAAAATAAACGACCCAATCAAAAAATGGGCCAAAGAACTAAACAGACATTTCTCCAAAGAAGACATACAGATGGCTAACAAACACATGAAAAGATGCTCAACATCACTCATTATTAGAGAAATGCAAATCAAAACCACAATGAGGTACCATTACACACCAGTCAGAATGGCTGCTATCCAAAAGTCTACAAGCAATAAATGCTGGAGAGGGTGTGGAGAAAAGGGAACCCTCTTACACTGTTGGTGGGAATGCAAACTAGTACAGCCACTATGGAGAACAGTGTGGAGATTCCTTAAAAAACTGGGAATAGAACTGCCATATGACCCAGCAATCCCACTGCTAGGCATACACACCGAGGAAATCAGAATTGAAAGAGACGCGTGTACCCCAATGTTCATCGCAGCACTGTTTACAATAGCCAGGACATGGAAGCAACCTAGATGTCCATCGGCAGACGAATGGATAAGGAAGCTGTGGTACATATACACAATGGAATATTACTCAGCCATTAAAAAAAATACATTTGAATCGGTTCTATTGAGATGGATGAAACTGGAACCCATTATACAGAGTGAAGTGAGCCAGAAAGAAAAGCACCAATACAGTATACTAATGCAAGTATATGGAATTTGAAAGATGGTAATGGTAACCCTATATGTGAGGCAGAATAAGAGACACAGATGCATAGAACAGTCCTGTGGACTCTGAGGGAGAAGGTGAGGGTGGGACGTTCTGGGACAATAACATTGAAACATGTATATTGTCATATGTGAAGCAGAACACCATTCCATGTTCTATGCATGGGACGGATGCTCAGGGATGGAGCGTTGGGATGACCCAGAGGGATGGGAAGGGGAGGGAGGTGGGAGGAGGGTTCGGGAGGGGGAGCACATGTGAACCCATGGCTGATTCATGTCAATGTATGGCAAAAACTACTACAATATTGTAAAGTAATTAGCCCCCAACTAAAATAAATAAATAAATTTAAAAAAAAAAAGAAAGAAAAAAATAATAAATTCACTACTGTAATTAAGTTAACAAGTTTCCCCCAAATATCACTCTGTAAACAAAAATTGACAATATGTTCATGATAATGGTGAAATTGGGGTGATATATACAAAGACTGGCTTCAAATATATTAATGGTCAGGATGCTTAAATAAAGGAATATATGTATGGCTGAGGAAAAACTTGTATTCAACCTATCAACATTTTTGGAAAGGCTCATATGCTAAGCTCTGTGCCAGTTTCTGGGGCAGCAAAGAGCACTAAGGCACAGTTCCTATACTCGAGAAGCTCAGTCTCTCAAGGATGATACCCATCACTTTTCAGAAGAAAATTCTATGTGAAGTAGTAAATACAACAATGAAGACACAAGCAAAGTTGGGTAGAAGCTCAAGAGGTAGAGGGAATAAACTCGTGTGGGGTCATAGACCTTGGTATTTACCTTTTCACTGAGTGCACATGCATACATTTACTCATATGCATCTATAAGACTTTGGTATGAGACTTTTGTGAGAGTCTGGATGTGTGTGAGGCAGTCACAAAGCTTAATGTGACTACTTAACGTACACCTAATGTACCTAAAATGATGCTGCATCTGAAATTAATAGTGCACATGGTTGAAACAAGTATACGGATGCTATACAATGCTCATATATAACATAATCAAATATTAAAAGCAATAAACATTTTTGACAAAGTTAATAAGAAATTCAAGTAGTAAATTAAGCATGCATGTTTCTGTAAAATTCTAAAATTACTAAGATTCATATTTCCAAGACAACTAAATATAATTCATTAAAAAAAAAAAAAAACTATGAGAAGAAGATAAATTTCCTGTTGGTTTATTGTGCTCACACTTAGTATCTTCAGAAGTCTACATATCTTTATTAGTAGGTAGCAACAAGATAATTATTAGATATATTAAGGGGTCAATAACTCCATTTTCAAAGCATATGAAAAAGTAATAGTCATGAAATGCTTACTCAGTCCATAGGACCTACCATGAATAACTTTGACACAACAAATATGAAGTAGTCAAAGATGATTCTTACCTCCTTGTTCACACAATACCTTGATATAAAATGTTTTGTAGTGCAATAATGATATTAACACTGGAGGAAGATGCTGATAATGTACTTTTTTCTGTTATCTATAGTTACCATAACACAGAGATTTGAGACCAAGAAATACATTTTAAGGTTTTTTTTTTTTTTTTTTTTGAGCTTTTTACAAAGTCTGTACACCTTTTCCCCCATGGGTACCATTTTAGCTCCACTAACAGAAATTTAAAACAGGAAGTTACGCCTCTTCATAAGAAATTTGATTTCAGAAAATAATCTATACAAAATATTTTAAATAACTAAAATGTATTAACATTAAATCTCAACTTCAGTTCTAGCCAAAACCAGTCTAGGACAAAAACAATTTGATCCAGCCGTCATTTACTGAAGATGGATTATGTACAAGGCACTGGACTAGGTCACAAAAGGCAGTATTTGGCCTCTGAATTTCCCCTCCATATGTGCATCCCTCAATCGAAATCTTGCCCTTTGTCCAGCCCATTAGGACTCATGGTTCCCAACATCCCCATTCTGGTCTCCAGGTGGATGCATGCTCCTCCTCCATGCTGCAGACCTTATGATTTCTATCCCACATTTGACTGTTACTATTGCTACTGTCAGTCCCCCAGGACCCTAGTCTCTGGAAGTAATCTGATAAACTAAGCCATGCTGAAGTGTTAATGGGTGATACTGCTCCAAGCTAACATATTTCAGCTGTGACACTGAACATATTATACTTTAACACACACAAACAATGACACGGTAGTGGGAGTTTTGAATAGTTGGAGAGAGATATAACTGGAGAGAAAAATCACTGGGCAGCCTTCAACTCCCATTCTATGTGATGTTTATAAGGGTAATCAGCCCTTGCTACTGAATATTAATCATTATTGAAACCACAGATAAACAGACACTACCACTCTCCCTATACAGTCACATATATTTATATGGTTTTCATTGTTTTTAGCAAGCTGAAAATGAGACAGACTAAATCAAGGACCAATCCAAGCCATAAACAAGACTCATAGACCCACGAATTAATTACAAGCTTTATTTCCAGAGAGAACATGGAAACTTAATTTACCTAAACAAATCTCAATCAAGTCAACAGCTTCCAAGTTCACATATACTTCCGATAGCAAAACAGCAATTATAAATGCAGATTTTTAATTTGACATTTACTTTGGAAGGGATATATTTTCTGAAATCAGTAACTACCAAGAAAAGTCCTGCAACATACAGTATTTAAATAATCATTCATTTTAGTTGTCTTCAGATTATAAGTACATAATATCCCTATAGTAATATTTCTCATTGGTCCACAAACTTAGTTATCATTGTGCCAGTGTATGCACCCATGAACATGAAGGAGCCAAAGTATTCAAATAAAATTCATGTCACAGAGGTTCTGCCTTTTCACTGGAAATCAGAGATACTGATATATACGTTGGTCACTGCACAGCACCCTGTAAATAGTCCAGACCACTTCCTCTACTTCTCAGCTTCCTCAGGTTTAGAATTTCATTAATGCTCTTACTTTTGCTACTGGGGTTCAATGAATGAATTTCTAAGAACTATAGAACAATTAAAACTGAATAAATTTTTATCATCTAGTCAAAATATTTTTAGCAGTGGTACTCATTCTTCAAACAAATATTACAGAACTCCTATATATGAACAGGGGAGCCCCAGCTTTTGAAGTTGTTGGGTTCCTTCTCTTCAGCTAGCATGCTCCCTAGGACCCAGTCTCCAAAAGTTCCTGGTATTCTTTCCTGGAATACTTGGGGATTTGAAGTAGAAAAGTTTGAAAACCACTGAACTAGTCTGACTCTTTACAAGAAACAGACGCCCAGGGCGCACCTGCTGAAGGTCACATAGCCTGTTGACGGCAGATAGAACCTGATTTCAGGTCTTGATTCCAAGCCTTGGATTCTTCTCACTGCATCAGTTGTTTTCAAAATGAGCTCTATAGTGTGCCCAGGGGTCTCCAAGGGAGTCCAAGGGATGGGCAGCAGGAAATGCTTCAGGCACCATTAATTCATCTAGAGCATCTGGTTCTAATATATGTTCTAAGTATTTAATGCTATTTGAAGAAAGGGCTCAGCAGTTTCAAAATGGATTGACGAGCACACTATGTGCTCAATGTCATTATCAGAAGTCCTCTGCGTGGGAGAAATAAAAGTAGTAATAATAATAATGTGACTGATACAAGTATGTATAAGGCATACATATACATAGATCATGCATATATATAGTTCATGCATATATATATATATGTAAGGGCTCTATATCTGTTGTGAGGGCTGTATATAAATTAAATCAATTAATGTCGACAACAACGCTAATTGGTAGGTACTATTATCCTCATTTTCCTGGGACACAGAATTATTGTTTCAGCTACTTAATGTCTTATAACTGGTACTAGGTCAGTATTTAAACTAGGTAATCTGAATGTCAAGATCTCATTTTATGTTGTCACTCAGTTTTGTCCAATTCTTTGCGACCCTATGGATGCAGCACACCAGGCTTCCCTGTCCTTCGCCAACTCCCAGAGCTTGCTCAAACTCATGTCCACCAAGTCGGTGATGCCATCCAACCATCTCATCCTCTGTCGCCCCCTTCTCCTTCTGCCTTCAATGTTTTCCAGCATCAGGATATTTTCCAGTAAGTTCTTCACATCAGGTGGCCAAAATATTGGAAGTCCAGCTTCAGCATCAGTCCTTCCAATGAATATTCAGGACTGATTTCCTTTAGGATGGACCAGCTGGATCTCCTTGCAGTCCAAGGGACTCTCAAGAGTCTTCTCCAACACCACAGTTCAAAAGCATCAATTCTTCAGCACTCACCTTTCTTTATGGTCCAACTCTCACATCCATTTATGACTACTGGAAAAACCATAGCTTTGACTAGATGGACTTTTGTTGAAAAAAGTGATGTCTCTGCATTTTAATATGCTGTCTAGGTTTGTCATAGATTTTCTTCTAAGGAGTAAGCATCTTTTAACTTCATGGCCGCAGTCACCATCTACAGTGTATTAAAAAGTTAGAGACATTACTTTGCCGACCAGGTCTGTATAGTCACAGCTGGTTTTTCCAGTAGTCATGTATGGATGTGAGAGTTGGACCATAAAGAAAGCTGAGCACCGAAGAATTGATGCTTTTGAACTGTGGTGTTGGAGAAGACTCTTGAGAGTCCCTTGGACTGCAAGGAGATCAAACTGGTCCATCCTAAAGGAAATCAATCCTGAATATTCATCGAAGGACTGATGCTGAAGCTGAAGCTCCAATACTTTGGCCACCTGATGCAAAGAACTGACTCACTGGAAAAGACCCTGATGCTAGGCAAGATTGAAGGCAGGAGGAGAAAGGGATGACAGAGAATAAGGTTGTTGAATGGCATCACCGACTTGATGGACATGAGTTTGAGAAGCTCCAGGAGTTGGTGATGGACAGGGAAGCCTGACATGCTGCAGTCCATGGGGTCTCAAAGAGTCGGACATGACTGAGTGACTGAACTGATTGACTAGGTTTGTCATTAGTTTTTCTTCCAAGGACCGAGGATTTTTTTTAATTTCATGGCTGCAGTCACCATCTGCAGTGATTTTGGAGCCCAAGAAAATAATGTATCTCACTTTATAACTATTACATTAAATTGTCATTGATCTAATTCAAAGATTTGAGGGTAGTTTTCCATCATTTTTTTTTTTTTTTTGGAGGAGACCCTGCTTTCTGGGCCTAATCTTTAAATCCATGCCTCCTAGAGACTGTGCTCTTTATTCCAACTTTTCAGTCCATTTCTCTTGATCACTTCTCTCACAGTGTTCTGAGTCCTTTGCCTTCTATTCAGCTCACTACAGTTCCCTTTGAGCTCTGCCCCATTTCCTCCATCAGCTCCCAGATCCCTTGCATCTCTCTTTTTTCCTACCAAATACAAACATGCCAGATGCCAAGCTTATTCACACTGCTGTCCAAGTCCTAGGATACAAGGACACAAGCATATGCATTGACAGATAGATAATCATCATGTACACCACTTCCTATACAAATCTTTAAATCCCTCAGATCACATTTTAAAAATACCCATCCTACAATAGGTGCCTGGTTAGGTGATTTTAAGGGCCTGGTACTTAGCACCTTATCTTGGGGAGAAGAAAAAACAGAAGCCCAGGTAACCACCAAGAATCTAAGTTCCATTGCTTTTACACATGAATAGCCCCAGGTTGTGACTTTCGTCAATAAGGGCAAGCCTACTTTGAACACATTCAGAGTCAACGAAGTAATTCATGGTGGTTTACTACAGAAGCACAGTACTTACTTCAAATATTCTATGGAAATATATATTTATATAAAATATATTTAAATATATACATATATAGTCAAAATATAAATTATAAACATAAATATATACATTTAAGTATAAGCATATTTATATCTTAAAAAAATTGCTAAAATCACAGAGTTAAAAGACCCTAGAGGTTATGTCCTTCAATTTTTAACCCATGATATATTTGTCTTTCTATACGACCTTCTAGAACTAACATCCAAAAGAGATGTCCTTTTCATTATAGGGGACTGGAATGCAAAAGTAGGAAGTCAGGAAATACCTGGAGTAACAGGCAAATTTGGCCTTGGAGTACAGAATGAAGCAGGGTAAAGGCTAATAGAGTTTTGCCAAGAGAACACACTGGTCATAGCAAACACCATCTTCCAACAACACAAGAGAAACGCTCTATACAGTCAGCAAAAATAAGACTGTGGCTCAGATCATGAACTCCTTATTACCAAATTCAGACTTAAATTGAAGAAAGTAGGGAAAACCGCTAGACCATTCATGTATGACCTAAATCAAATCCCTTACGATTATAAAGTGGAAGTGACAAGTAGATTCAAGGGATTAGATCTAATCGAGTGCCTGAAGAACTATGGACAGAGGTCTGTGACATTGTACAGGAGATAGGGATCAAGACCATCCCCAAGAAAAAGAAATGCAAAAAGGCAGAATGGTTGTCTGAGGAGGCCTTACAAATAGCTATGAAAAGAAGAGAAGTTAAAGGCAAAGGAGAAAAGGAAAGATATACCCATTTGAATACACAGAGTTCCAAAGAATAGCAAGGATAGATAAGAAAGCCTTCCTCAGTGATCAATGCAAAAATAGAGGAAAACAATAGAATGGGAAAGACTAGAGATCTCAAGAAAATTAGAGATACCAAGGGAACATTTCATGCAAAGATGGTCACAATAAAAGACAGAAATGGTAGAGACATAACAGAAGCAAGAAGATATTACGAAGAGGTGGCAAGAATACACAGAAGAACTATACAAAAAAGATCTTCAGGACCCAGATAATCACAATGGTGTGATCACTCACCTAAGGCCAGACATCCTGGAATGTGAAGTCAAGTGGGCCTCAGAAGGCATTACTATGAACAAAGCTAGTGGAGGTGATGGAATTCCAGTTGAGCTACTTCAAATCCTAAAAGACGATGCTGTGAAAGTGCTGCATGCAATATGCCAACAAATTTGGAACGCTCAGCAGTGGCCAGAGGACTGGAAAAGGTCAGTTTTCATTCCAATCCCTAAGAAAGGCAATGCCAAAGAATACTCAAACTACTGCACAATTGCACTCATCTCACACACTAGTAAAGTAATGCTCAAAATTTTCCAAGCCAGGCTTCAACAGTACATGAACCATGAACTTCCAGATGTTCAAGATGGATTTAGAAAAGGCAGAGGAACCAGAGATCAAATTGCCAACATCTGCTGGACCATCAAAAAATCATGAGAGTTCCAGAAAAACATCTACTTCTGCTTTATTGATTATGCCAAAGACTTTGACTGTTTGGATCACAACAAACTGTAGAAAATTCTGAAAGAGATGGGAATATCACACCACCCAACCTGCCTCTTGATAAATCTGTATACAGGTCAGGAAGCAACAGTTAGAACTGGACATGAAACAACAGACTGGTTCCAAATAGGGAAAGGAGTATGTCAAGGCTGTATATTGTCGCCCTGCTTATTTAATTTATATGCAGAGTACCTCATGAGAAACACTGGGCTGGATGAAGTACAAGCTGGAATCAAGATTGGGAGATATATAACCTCAGATATGCAGATGACACCACCCTTATGGCAGAAAGCGAAGAAGAGCTAGAGAACCTCTTGATGAAAGTGAAAGAGGAGAATGAAAAAGTTAGCTTAAAATTCAACATTCAGAAAATTAAGATCATGGCATCTGTTCCCATCACTTCATGGCAAGTAGATGGGGAAACAATGGAAATAGTGAGAGACTTTATTTTTGGGGGCTTCAAAATCAGTGTAGATGCTGACTGAAGCCATGAAATCAAAAGATGTTTGCTCCTTGGGAAAAATGTGAAAGAGGGAGGAGAAGGGGATAACAGAGGATGAGATGGTTGGATGGCATCATTGACTCAAAGGACATGAGTTTCAATAAACTCCGGGAGTTGGTGATGGACAGGGAGGCCTGGCGTGCTTCAGTCCATGGGGTCGCAAAGAGTCGGACACAACTGAGTGACTGAAGTGAACTGAACTGATAATAATATATAGCTATGGTATATGGGGACAGGCATTTATTTTCAGAATTATATTATGCAATTTATAGCTTTCTTTTGGGAGGAAGTCTATCAAAGTTGTGATGCTAATAACTATGTTGGTACTACTTGCACTTAATTTTCAATAATTAGCAGTAATTTTTCAGAAGAGTTCAGAAAATATCCTCTTTGTTCAGTGTTCTGGGGAGTAGACCAAATTTCTTAAATAAGCTTCTAATTAGTACTTATCTTCTTGGGAGATGCGTAGATTTCTAGAGCAAGTTTGCCAACAAGAATGTAAATTATCATATGTGAAACGAATCGCCAGTTTAGGGTCAATGCGTGAACCGGGTGCTCGGGGCTGGTGCACCAGGATGACCCGGAGGGATGGGATGGGGAGGGAGGTGGAAGGGGGGTTCTGGAAGGGGAAAACATGTACACCCATGGTGGATTCATGTCAATGTATGGCAAAACAAATATAATATTGTAAAGTTAAAAAATAGAAAATTAATTAAAAAAAAAAAAAAGAATCCCTACTAAATAAGTAATTTTAAAAGTTCGGGGGACTGTTACGATCTATCATTTGAAAAGCTCCATCGATTCTATCAGATGAAAAAAGTTCATATGGACACCATATTCAGAGCTTGAAACAGCCTCTGTTATGAATTTTAAAAAAACTACCATATTCTAATTTTAACTGAACTCCTACAGCAACTGTCTAGTAGGCTGCCCAAGCCATTTAACAGTGTGTGTGTGTTATGGTGACGGCCGAAGTTGAAGCTCACAGTCCCTGGAATCAGAAAGACGAGTGGGTGACCACAGGGAGCTGCCACTGACAAGCTGAATACATACTTCTTTAATTACTTGAGGCTTCAGATTCTCTATATAAAGATAGGGTTAATCTCAACAGTTATTATTTAAAGATAATAACATTCACTCTTCAGATACTTATAGTCTCTCTGCCTAAATAGATTTCAAGCTTTTGGAATAGCAGAAATAGTTAATTAAAAAGAAATTAATTCCCCACAAGGCATCTGTCATAATGGCTTGAACATATGAGTGAATGAAAACAATTCTCAGCTCACAATTTGCTTCTATTCTGAATACTGCCATCAAGTTTCCAAAACAGGACTGAAAAGGAGTTTTAATATAGTTGCTATAATGCCTACCCAAGTGTACTGATTCATTATTTCAAGAATCAATTTGCTCACAGATTAACCAAAAGAATCCTTTTTAAACCTAGGACAATGTGCACTCTCTTGATTGGAATCTCCCTTCATATTCATCCCCATGCAGTCACAGCTTTCACATTGTGTG
Organism: Okapia johnstoni; assembly: GCA_024291935.2. NCBI lineage: Eukaryota > Metazoa > Chordata > Mammalia > Artiodactyla > Giraffidae > Okapia > Okapia johnstoni. Next base: position 68,510,064 of record CM044312.1, on the reverse strand, counting down.
CATTTTCTTTCTAAAACTGCTTGACATCCTTCTGTGTGTGGCTCTCCATCACTTAAAGCAGCCTGTCAGATTCCTTAGAATGACCTAAAAGGTTCTTTAGGATCTGGTCCCTGCCTAATATGTCCAGCTTCACCTCCCATGGCAACTTGTAATTGAGCTACAGAGTAGTCTTCACAGATTCTAGAATGCCTGGTTTCTTTCATGTCACTCCTTCCCCAGTTTTTCACATCCTATCACCTGTCATTGAAGTCTCTTGCCAAAAATCTTTTATTCATCCTCTAAAATTTATCCAGAAATCTCTTTTCCTTACAAAACCTTCTTAGAGCTCCCAGGTAGTGTTAGACATCTTCTCCAAGGATAACACAGCCTATTTTCTTAGCCTTGACTTGAAATGAAATGAAATGAAAGTCACTCAGTTGTGTCCGACTCTTTGTGACTCCATGGACTATACAGTCCATGGAATTCTCCAGGCCAGAATACTGGAGTGGGCAGCCCTTCCCTTTTCCAGGGCATCTTGCAAACCCAGGGATTGAACCCAGGTCTCTGCAGGCAGATTCTTTACCAGCTGAGCCACAAGGGAAGCCCCTGACTTAGGAACTTCTTAATTTAAGGTGACTTGACTTGCAGCCCAGGCCTTTCTTTTCACAGTTATTCTTACTAATTGAAACAACATGGAAAGAAGCAAACTCATTCATGACTGCCTAACAACCTTAACCAACAATAAATTAATGTTGATCCCTTCTAAATCACCAAGGCTAAATCACTGTAATCTGTAGTGAAAGGTTAATATTATGGACAGTTAATCAGACTGAAAAGGAATTGATTGCCTCAGCACACGATAAGATGCTGTGAATCCACATATCTCTGAACCTAGAAAAAATTTTATCAAAGGCATTGTCTGTCTTTGAAATTTTAACAACATGCTTAATTGAAACATAGATTAAAGACATTTCAATGCAACAAAATGTCCTTATCTGTTCAAGAAGAGAAGTAGTTGGCCTATACTCAGATTTCTGGAATGGAGTACTAGCACTGATATATAAGAATGAAACAGTTTTTTCCAAAAATTTAACAGGAAATCATCGAAAAGAAAGATCATTGTTTATAATGGAGTTTAACTTCCATTAAAAAATGAGCAAGGCATAAGTAAAAAAAAAATCCATGAATGATATTCCTCATCTAACATCTATCACTGAAAGAATTTCAGAAGCATTCTGCATATTGAATCAGTTATGGGAATTTTCCAAAGAGTAAATTCCAACTGTAAATGTAGTTTGAAGGTCTTTGGGGGAAAAAAAAAATGAAGAGAAAGAAAGAAAAGGAGATAGGAAGAGAAAAGGAAAGAAGGAAGGGGAAAAGAAAAGAAAGAGAAAGGAAAGACAAAAAAGGAAAAAGAAAAAAGTTTGGGCTTACTACAAGAAAAAAAAGCCATTTTCTGTACAACCAACATTAGATTCAATCCATGCAAAACAATTCTTCCAAAGGACATTTACCATACAGATGTTACACTCTTTGCTTTTGTACATAATTTTTTTAAAGTATGTATTTGTGTTTTATTTCTGTAAAGAATTTTGATATTTTTAGTGTGTGAAAGGAGATTTCAGGAATGAAAGTCCAATTGACAAGCTAGGAGTTTAAATTGAGATAGTTTGACATGAGATCAGGCCTAAAATCATAACTTCTTTCCTCTTTTTGATAACTTTTCCACAACATTTTTACATTTCTGATATATGGGAACATCTTACCATACACATCAAAAGAAATTCACCAGTTTCCCAGAAGAGAAGTGGGTGGTGACATGACCATCACTGCCTGCATATGTGGGAATCTGGCAAAACACAGATGACTTGTGTTCATCTGGCAGTTATGTTCATCTATGGTGTTGTATGCATTCAACCAAATGTAACTGAAACCCTGATTCTCACTTAAAGTATTTTCAGTAATACTGCTATGTGACACTGCATTGAAATAAAGAACCACAATTTTGGTTAAAAAACACTGACAGTCAGGGATGTATAATACTAAAGACAAGCAAACATTTATCACTGGTGGAGTTTTATCCTTTGTTTACTTTGTAAATCAACAGTAAAATGGATTTAGGGAGGGAAGATAACCTCCAAGCAGATAAAACTATGCTTTGTTTTGTCAGTGTGCAAAAGGATTGCTCTCACCAACTATTTAAAGAAGCACAGCTGCCAAATTTCTCAAGATTGATCACAGAATTTTAAAGAAAGGGAAGGCTGACTGGACTGATTCTTGTAGCAAAAAAAGGATTACACCAGGGTCCCAAACATCTTCAGAAGCTCCCAACTCATGTGCTATGATCCTAAAACTGAATGGAGGGGTACTCTATACCAAAAATGAAGAACTTTTTATTGTCTAGATTCTAAAAGAGCTTGAGTTTTATCAAGAATTGTCCTGGTTCAGAAAACCACAAGTAATATAACCTTGATTATAAACAACAAAAACGGTGTAAAACTTTTCTTATTAAAAAGATCACATTCTGTCTGCCTCTACTAAATAATTATTCAGAAACCCTTAAGGATTATGAATCTGTTGAAGTGCTAAGATATCAGCCTGCTTTATAGGTGCTCATATTTCTTGGTCTGCTCAGGTGACATATGATCTTTTGAATTAATTTGAATTGTGTCTTCTATAATAGGCTACATGTACCCTAGGCACAGGAATTTTTGTCTATGTCTTTTTTTTTTTTATATTGAGTTCAGTGCTTTATATATTGTACCCATGCAGTAAATGTTTGTGGAACACATGAATGGTTAGTCTGCATTACCGCTTATCATACAACGTTAAACATTTTAAAAACTAATCCATATGTTATTACATAAGAAACACTGAGGAAGATGGTTAGGTGATAATAATAGATGGTCAAGATAAACATTATAAGCAAGATTTATTCCAGAAATCAGTTAACAGTCAGAACAATAAAAGTAAATAAGCTCATGTATTTGCTTTACTATTGCTACATGTTTTTATGATGTAACATCTTCCAGAGTACTCTTAAATCACTTGTTCCAGAAATGCCTTCTAAACTTCAAAACAAAAATGTTTTTCATACCACCTTTTTAAATCATCAAAGAAAAGTATTTGAGTGGCTCTGCTGTTTTAAACAACCTTTTGACTAAGTAAGCCTGTGTCAACTTGCCTCAGAGGCATCCTTAGGCAACGCAAGGACAGAAATGGTAAAATAGTGAACCAATGCTACGAAAATTTTACTAAAAATTACGTTAGCCTTTAGATAGTGAATTAAGGAGTCTGTATATTTGTTGAAACATTAATGCTAAGTATTTAGGTCTTATCTCTGAGGGGGACTGATTGAAAGAGTACTAGTTTCAGACACAGAAGGGGAGCTTGTCATAGGTCTGGCACTTATTATCTCCACAACTTAGGCTGTATCATTTAGCTTCTCTGTGTCTCATTTTCTTAATACATAAAATCAACTGACCGAAATGGATAACTTCTAAGGTTCAAATGGTAGATCTAGAATCAGAAGATGTGTGTTGGCACCACAGCTCAACAAGTTTATGTCAACCCCAGACAAATGTTTATCTTTGAGTACTCAATTGTATATGACTTTTGGACTATAGTCTACCAGGATCCTCTGCCCATGAGATTTTCCAGGCAAAAATACTGGAGTGGATTGCCATTAAAATCTTACACTACTTCTTGTTCAGGGCTGTGGTGAAAATTAGAAGAGATCAACTCCATGAAAAGACTGCAAAAAAATGCGAGGAATTATGATGATGTTCTGACAGGTCATTTTGGAAAATATAGCATGAATTTGAAAAAGAATTAGAAGACATATATCCTATATGATCAGAGAAGGCAGTGGCACCCCACTCCAGTACTCTTGCCTGGAAAATCCCATGCATGGAGGAGCCTGGTAGGATACAGTCCATGGGGTCGCTAGGAGTCGGAGACGACTGAGCAACTTCACTTTCACTTTTCACTTTCATGCACTGGAGAAGGAAATGACAACCACTCCAGTGTTCTTGCCTGGAGAATCCCAGGGACGGAGGAGCCTGTTGGGCTGCCGTCTATGGTGTTGCGCAGAGTCGGACACGACTGAAGCGACTTAGCAGCAGCAGCAGCATCCTATATGATTTAGGATTTTAAAAAAAAGCTGTAAATTAAAATGTTTCATGGCTTAAACAAAGCTGATGACAGTTCTAAGGAAGGACAGAATTTCTTTTTTTTAATTAATTTATTTTTAACTGGAGGATAATTGTTTTACAATATTATATTGATTTCTGCCCTCTATCAACATGGATCAGCCACGAATCCCCCTCCCACCTCCAATCCACATCCCACTCCTCTAGGCTATCACAGAGCACCAGGTTTGAGCTCCCTGCATTATATAGCAAATTTCCACTGGCTATTATTTACTTTTACATATGGTAATATATATGTTTCAATGCTACTCTCTCAGTTCATCCCATCCTCTCCTTCCCATTCTGTGTCCACGAGTCTGTTTTCTATGTATGCATCTCCATTGCTGCCTTGGAGCAACATATATTCATATATATGCCTTAATATATAATATTTGTTTTTTGTTTTTTTCTCTTTCTGACTTTCACTCTGTATAATAGGCTCTAGGTTCATCCACCTTATTAAAACGGAGTCAAACGTGTTCCTTTTTGCGGCTGAGTAATAACCCATTGTGTGTATGTACCACAACTTCTTTATCCTTTCATCTATCAATGGACTTATAGGTTGCTGCCATGCCCTCACTACTGTAAATAGTGCTGCAGTGAACACTGGGGTACATGTGTCTTTTTCAGTTACTGTTTCCTCAGTGTACATATGTCCAGTAGTGGGACTGTTGGGTCATATGGTAGTTTTTTCCTAGTTTTTTAAGGTGTCACCATACTGTTTCCCCATAGTGGCTGTATCAATTTGCATTCCCACCAACAGTGTAAGAGGGTTTTTCTCCTCACCATTTCTAGAAATACTGTTTGTAGATTTTTTGATGGCTAATCTGACTGGTGTGAAGTGATAATCTCATTGTAGTTTTAATTTCCATTTCTCTAATAATGAGCATTTTTTCATATGTTCATTAGCCACTGTATGTCTTCCTTTGAGAAATGTCTGTTCAGGTCTTCTGCCCCTTTTTGATTGGGCTGTTTGTTTTTCTGGTATTGAGCTAAATGAACTGCTTGTATATTTTGGAGATTAATCCTTTATCAGCTGTTTCATTTGCTATTATTTTCTCCCATTCTAAGGGTTGTCTTTTCACATCATTTATAGTTTCCTTCACTGTGCAAAAGCTTTTAAGTTTAATTAGGTCCCATTTGTTTATTTCTGTTTTTATTTCCATTACTCTAGGAGGTGGGTCATAGAGAAGCTTGCTGTGATTTATGTCAAAGAGTGTTCTGCCTATGTTTTCCTCTAAGAGTTTTATAGTTTCTGATCTTACATCTAGGTCTTTAATCCACTTTGAGTTTACTGTTGTATATGGTGTTAGGAAGTGTTCTAATTTCATTCTTTCACACATGGCTGTCCAGTTTTCCCAGCACCACTTACTGAAGAGACTATCTTTTCTCCATTGTATATTCTAGCCTCTTTCATCAGAGATAAGGTGCCCACAGGTGTGTGGGTTTAATCTCTGGGCTTTCTATCTTGTTCTATTGGTCCATGTACTGTTTTTGTGCCAGTATTATACTGTCTTGATGACTGTAGCTTTGTAGTATAGTCTAAAGTCAGGTAAGTTGATTCCTCCAGCTCCATTCTTCTTTCTTAAGATTGCTTTGGCTATTCAAGCTCTTTTGTGTTGCCATACAAATTGTGAAAATTTTTGTTCTAATTCTGTGAAAAGTATCATTGGTAGTTTGACAGGGATTGCACTGAAGCTGAGGATTGCTTTGGGTAGTATTTGCTATTATTTTCACAATATTCATTCTTTCAATCCAGGAACATGGTATATATCTCTCCATCTGCTTGCATCATCTTTGGTTCCTTTCATCAGTATCTTATAGTTTTCTACATACAGGTCTTTTGTCTCTTTAGATAGGTTTATTCCTAGGTATTTTACTCTTTTTGTTGCAATGGTGAATAGGATTGTTTCCTTAATTTCTCTTTCATATTTTTCATTGTTAGTGTATAAAAATGCAAAAGATTTCTGTGTATTAATTTTATATCCTGCAACTTTGCTTTATCTATTGATCACCTCTAGCAATTTTCTGGTGGCGTCTTTAGGGTTTTCTATGTATATTATCATATCATCTGCAAAAAGTGAGTTTTACTTGTTCTTTTCCAATCTGGATTAGGAATGACAGGATTTCTAACTTAGTTAATTAATCACAATAATTAGGAAAATACCAGTGTATTGATATAATACTGATATTTTTATAAAGAAATCCTGACAAAGTATATATAATGGTTATTTTGGAGGAAACAAATTATAAGGCAAGCCTCTCTCATAGGTAAGAATATTTGATAATTTTTCTGTTCTAAAATTAATTTTGTGCATATTATGAAAAATTCAAAATATAGGAAAGTACCAATGTAAAACTTAAATTATTCATATTCATACCTAGGAAAGATAATCAGTATTAACATTTTAGAAAACTATACACCCTCCCAGTTTTTAAAATTAGCTTATGAGTATAAAGATTTTTAGAAAATCACTTGCTTAAAAGCAGTTATATTCCTTTATGATGTTGTTGTTGTTCAGTCACTAAGTCATGTCTGACTCTGCGACCCCATGAACTGCAGCATGCCAGGCTTCCCTGTCCTTCACTATCTCCTGGAGCTTGTTCAAACCCATGTCCATTGAGTCAGTGATGCTATATTCCTTTATACTTAACTTCCTTTATACTTACTATGTGTTGTAAGTAGTTTTTATTTCATTAAGTATTTTTGGCACAAGATTTTCAAAAGCTAAATAATAATCCACTGTATAGTTGTATCATAATTTCTTTATTATACTGTTGTTGGAATTTTGTTTCTTTTTTAATATCTTAAATAATAAAATAACCTTTGATCATATCTTTAGCTTTTACCTCCAGCTTTACTGAGATATAATTGACACTAAACACTACATAAGTTAAAGGTGTGAAAGGTATATTTATATATTGCAAAGGGATCACATCAGAGCGTTAACTAACATCTCCATCCTGTCCATAATTTTCACATCTTTTTTATGGTGAAGACACTTAAGATCTACTCTCTTGGCAGCATTCAAGTATACACACAGTGTTGTTAGCTATAATCGCCATGTATATATTAGACCCCCAGAACTCATTCATTTGGTTAACTGGAAGTTTATACGCCTTGAAAGATATTTACCCATTTCCCCTACACCCTGACACGTGGCAACCACCATTCTATTGTTTCTCTGAGTTCAACATTTTCAGCATATCTTGTATTTTAAGATGGGTTTCAAGGACTTGGATAATGGAATTAAGGGCATAAATGCAAAAGCCATAACTCCAAGTAGCATTTAAGAAAAGGTACATGACCCCATTAGTGTCCCAGAGAGTACCCATCCCACAACAGCTCTGGTGATAATAAACGTGTGCATGCTAAATTGCTTCAGTTGTGTCCAACTCTTTGCGATCCTATAGACTGTAGCCTGCCAGGCTCCTCTGTCCATAGCTATTCTCCAGGCAAGAATACTGGAGTGGGTTGCCATGCCCTCCCCTTCAGGGGATTTTCCCCACCCAGGGATTGAACCCGCATCTCTTATGTCTCCTGCAATACCAAGTGGGATCTTTACCACTAGAGCCATCTGGGAAGCCCAGCAATAAACATTATCAGTCTATTAACTCTCATTTCAAAGATGGATGTCATGTTACTTTTAATTTCTATCCCATTGATTATTAGTGAGGGTATTTTGCATATTTGGTGATTACACTTTTCAGCTTTGGGAATGATCTATTCATGTCATTGCCAGCTTTGCTATAGGTTGCAGTGTTTTTCTGAGTTACTAAAGAGCTCTTTAAATGTTAAGGCTATTAACTACACGTTATACTTGTTGTCAACACTTTTTATACAGTTTAAAATTAGTGTTTTACTGTCTTTATGATTTTTCATTTTCAAAAGTTTAAAATTTTTATAATCAAATATTTTGATCTATTGCCTTTGATTTTTTTCCAGGGTTTTCATGCTTAGAAGCTATTTTCCATTCTAAACTCAGTCAAAAAGATACTTGCTTTCATATTCTTCTGGGGATTTTTTCTACTCATCTGGAATTTATTTTGGTATATGGACATTCAAGTGGGAATTTAATTTTTTTCCATTGATTTTAAAAGGTCTTTGCATATTTTATTGAATATTTTTTATCAACCTATTTGTTATGGAACCTTTTCTATATTGTGTTTTCAGTATATATCAGAGTTATTTTCTGAAATATCTATATGGTCCCATTCATGTGAAAGCCTTTGACAATTTTCCACATGAAATAATTTGCAAGCTATGGTTTTCCCAGCAGTCATGTATGGATGTGAGAGTCGGACCATAAAGAAGGCTGAGCGCCAAAGAACTGATGCTTTCAAACTGTGGTGCTGAAGACTCTTGAGTGTCCCTTAGACAGCAAGGAGATCAAATCAGTCAATCCTAAAGGAAATCAAGCCTGGATATTCACTGGAAGGACTGATGCTGAAGCTGAATTTCCAATACTTTGGGCACTTTAGAAAAAGCCAACTCTTTGGAAAAGATCCTGATGCTAGGAAAGATTGAGGACAGGGGGAGAAGGGGACAACAGAGGATGAGATGATTGGATGTATCACTGACTCAACAGACATGACTTTGAGCAAACTCTGGGAGATAGTGAAGGGCAGGGAAGCCAGGTGTGGTACAGTCCACGGGGTCGCCAACAGTCAGACACAACTTAGTGACTGAACAACAACAACAAACTCAATTATGTTGTTGTTGTTTAGTCACTAAGTCAGGCCCAATTTTTTGTGACCCCATGGACTGTAGCCCACCAGGCTCCAATGTCCATGAGATTTCCCAGGCAAGAATACTGGAATTGGTTGCCATTTCCTTCTCCAGGGGATCTTCCCAACTCAGGGATCAAACACGTATCTCCCGTTTAGCAGGAAGATTCTTTACCCCTGAGCCACCTGGGAAGCCCTAAACTCAATTATATGGGTAGACAAAAAGGGACTTGGAGATAATATCTTCTCATGATTTCTAACTTGATTCAAAATAGATAATGCTTTTATTAGCCATAACTAACTTATAATCATGAAGTGGAAATGCACAGTGAGCATTTCAAATCCACAGATAATACTTATTTCTAGCTATTAAATATCAGTTGATTCAGATAATTACAGGTAACAATTCCTATGGCAGTTTGAGAATACAGATTTGTCAGTTAAAAATTTATGTGGGTGACATGGAAAGAATTTTAGGAAAATTTAATAAATCTGAGTCTTATTCTCTAGATATATTGAAACAGTGAATGTCTAGAATTTAGATATGAGGTATAATATACAGGACTGAAAATAGGAAGGTGGAGAGAAACCTCCAGCATGAAGAACTAGACTACCATCTACTTCCTTTTCTTTCTACACATTATCAAGAAACTGAAAACAACAGGACAAAGAGAAGATCGTGAAAGCTTCCAGAAAAAGGAAGTTAAATAATTTTCAAAACAAGAAAAGAAATGCATCATTTTCATGTTCTCATTACAGCACTAAAAGCTTTCAAATATTTCTGAGAATATTATTTTTAATCTAGACAAGAATTCTGTTCTTGCCACTTTTATTCAACACTGTAATGGAGATTGTAGCCTTGATAATCAGGCAAGAAAAAAATATGAGAGATATGGATTGAAAAAGAGAAGTAAAAACATCTCTATTTGTGAATGGCATGATCTTGTTTACCAAAAAAATCTAAGGAATCGACAAGAAAATTATTAGAATTAACAATAATAAATAAGTCCATCAGTTCAGTTCAGTCGCTCAGTCTTGTCTGACTTTTGCAACCCCATGGTCTGTAGCACTCCAGGCAGCCCTTTTTACCATCAACTCCCAGAGTTTACTCAAACTCATGTCCATTGAGTCGGTGATGCCATCCAACTGTCTCATCCTCTGTCATCCCCTTCTCCTCCTGCCTTCAATCTTTCCCAGCATCAGGGTCTTTTAACATGAGTCAGTTCTTCACATCAAGTGGCCAAAATATTGGAGTTTCAACTTCAACATCAGTCCTTCCAATGAATATTCAGGAATGATTTCTTTTAGGATGGACTGGTTGTATCTCCTTGCTGTCCAAGGGACTCTCAAGAGTCTTCTCCAACACCACAGTTCAAAAACATCAACTCTTCGGTGCTCAGCTTTCTTTATAGTCCAACTCTCACATCCATACATGACTACTGAAAAACCCATAGCCTTGACTAGATAGATGGACATTTGTTGGCAAAGTAATGTCTGTGCTTTTAATTATGCTATCTAGGTTGGTCATAACTTTTCTTCCAAGGAGAAAATGTCTTTTAATTTCATGGCTGTAGTCACCATGTGCAGTGATTTTGGAGCCCCCCAAAATAATGTCTGTCACTGTTTCCAATGTCTCCCCATCTATTTGCCATGAAGTATGGGACCAGATGCCATGAAAGAACGGGACCAGATGCCATGATCTTAGTTTTCTGAATGTTGAATTTTAAGCCATCTTTTTCACTCTCCTCTCGCTTTCATCAAGAGGCTCTTTAGTTCTTCTTCGCTTTCTGCCATAAGGGTGTTGTCATCTGCATATCTGAAGTTATTGATAGTTCTCCCAATCTTGATTCCAGCTTGGCCTTCATCCAGCCCAGCGTTTCTCATGAGGTACTCTGCATATAAGTTAAACAATCAGGGCAACAATATACAGCCTTGATATACTCCTTTTCCTATTTGGAACCAGTCTGTTGTTCCATGTCCAGTTCTAACTGTTGCTTCCTGACCTGCATGCAGGTTTCTCAAGAGGATGATCAGGTGGTCTGGTATTCCCATCTCTTGAAGAATTTTCTACAGTTTGTGGTGATCCACACAATCAAAGTCTTTGGCATCGAAATAAAGCAGAAATAGATGTTTTTCTGGAACTCTCTTGATTTCTCGATGATCCAGTGGATATTGGCAATTTGATCTCTGGTTCATCTGCCTTTTCTAAATCCAGCTTGAACATCTGGAAGTTCATGGTTGAAGCCTGGCTTGGAGAATTTTGAGCACTACTTTACTAGTGTGTGAGGTAAGTGCAATTGTGCAGTAGTTTGAGCATTGTATGTCATTTCCTTTCTTTGGGATTGGAATGAAAATTGACTTTTCCAGTCCTCTGGCCACTGCTGAGTTTTCCAAATTTGCTCACATATTGAGTGTAGCACTTTAACAGCATCATCTTTTAGGATTTGAAATAGCTCAACGGGAATTCCATCACCTCCACTAGCTTTGTTCATAGTGATGCTCCCTAAGGCCCACTTGACTTCGCATTCCAGGATGTCTGGCTCTAGGTGAGTGACCACACCATTGTGATTATCTGGGTCATGAAGATCTTTTTTTGTATAGCTCTCCTGTGTATTCTTGCCACCTCTTTTTACTATCTTCTGCTTCTATTAGATCCACACCATTCTTCTGTCCTTTATTGAATAAGACTGAAGAGACGGAACCAAGACAAAAACAACGTTCAGTTGTGAATGTGAGTGGTGATGGAAGTTAAGTTCAATGCTGTAAAGAGCAATATTGCATAGGAACCTGGAATGTTAGGTCCATGAATCAAGGCAAATTGGAAGTGGTCAAACAGGAGATGGCAAGAGTGAACGTCGACATTCTAGGAATCAGCGAACTAAGATGGACTGGAATGGGTGAATTTAACTCAGATGACCATTATATCTACTACTGTGGGCAAGAATCCCTTAGAAGAAATGGAGTAGCCCTCATAGTCAACAAGAGAGTCCAAAATGCAGTACTTGGATGCATCTCAAAAATGACAGAATGATCTCTGTTTGTTTCCAAGGCAAACCATTCAATATCACGGTAATCCAAGTCTATGCCCTGACCAGTAATGCTGAAGAAGCTGAAGTTGAACAGTTCTAGGAAGACCTACAAGACTTTATAGAAATAACACCCAAAAAAGATGTACTTTTCATTATAGGGGACTGGAATGCAAAAGTAGGAAGTCAAGAAACACCTGGAGGAACAGGCAAATTGGGCCTTGGAGTACAGAATGAAGCAGGCAAAGGCTAATAAGAGATTTGCCAAGAGAACGCACTGGTCATAGCAAGCACCCTCTTCCAACAACACAAGAGAAGATTTACACATGGACATCACCAGCTGGTCAATACCAATATCAGATTGACTGTATTCTTTGCAGTCAAAGATGGAGAAGCTCTATACAGTCAGTTAAAACAAGACCGGGAGATGACTATGGCTCAAACAATGAACTCCTCATTGCCAAATTCAGACTTAAATTGAAGAAAGTAGGGAAAACTACTAGACCATTCAGGTATGACCTAAATCAAATCCCTTACAATTATACAGTGGAAGTGACAAATAGATTACAGAGATTAGATCTGATAGACAGAGTGCCTTATGAACTATGGACGGAGGTTCGTGATATTGTACAGGAGACAGGGATCAAAACCAAGAAAAAGAAATGCAAAAAAGAAGATTGCCTGTCTGAGGAAGGCTTACAAATAGCTGTGAAAAGAAGAGACATGAAAAGCAAAGGATAAAAGGAAAGATATACCCATTTGAATGCAGAGTACCAAAGCATAGGAAGGAGAGATAAGAAAGCTTTCCTCAGTGATCAGTGCAAAGAAATAGAGAAAAACAATAGAATGGGAAAGACTAGAGATCTCTTCAAGAAAATTAGAGATACCAAGGGAACTATTCATGTAAAGTCGATCAAGGTTGCATCTAAAAGACGAGTATACGAAAATAAGTTGTTTTTCTATGCATTCTTATTGCTGGGAAGGATTGGGGGCAGGAGGAGAAGGGGACTACAGAGGATGAGATGGTTGGATGGCATCACTGACTCGATGGACATGGGTTTGGGTAAACTCCAGGAGTTGGTGACGGACAGGGAGGCCTGGAGTGCTGCGATTCATGGGGTCGCAAAGAGTCGGACAAGACTGAGCAACTGAACTGAACTGAACTGAATGAGTAACCTGAAAGTCAAATTTAAAAAAGATTGCATTTAAAATAGCAGCAAAAATAATAGAATACCGAGAAAAAAATTAACAAAATAAGTGTCAGTCTTGCATATGACAAAACAGAAAACATCATTGGGGCAGGGAGATCCAAATATATGCAAAGAAATTCCATGATCATTGATCAGAAGACTTAATATTGTTAAGATGGCAATAACAACCAAGTTGATCTACAGATTCAACCCAATTCCTATCAAATTTTGAACTATGTATTTCTAACAATTTTGCAAGCTTATACTTATGTTCAAGCAGAAATTCAAGGAATTGGGAGTGTCAAAATGATCTTGATAAAAATAATAAAATTAGAGGATTTATACTTCCTCCTTTCAAAACTTTACTATAAACTTACAATAATCAAGACAGTGTAATATGGTCATAAGAAGAGACATACAAATCACTGGAATAGAACTGAGAGTCTAGAAACTTTCACATTATGGTTAATTAATTTTAGACAAAGGAGCCAGGACAATTCATTGAGGGATGAGGTCTTTTCAACAAATGGTATTCAGTCAACTGGACACCCACTTGCTAAAGAATGAAGTTGGACCCCTACCTCACACCATATTAAAAACTTAACTCAAAATGGAATTCAGACTTAAATATAACAGCTAAAACTATAAAACTCTTAAAGAAAGCACACAGGTACTTCTTTCATGATTATGTATTTGGCAATGCTTTTTAAAATACAGCATGAAAATGCAAGCAAAAAAGAAAACAAATAAATAAATTGGACTTCATCAAAATTAAAAATTTGTGCAACAAAGAAAACCATCAAGAAAGTAAAAACAAAATCTACAGAATGGGAGAAAATATTCAAAATTCTTCTATCTGATTAGACACTTGTATCCTAAACACACACACATACACATAAAACTCTTAAAATAGTAAAAGAAAAATAAACCAATTTAAAAATGGGCAACGGATCTGAATAAACATTTATCCAGAGAAAACATCCAAATAGCCAATAAGCACATGAAAATATGTTTACTATCACTCTTCATTAGGGAAATAAAAATAAAAACCAAAATGTGTTATCCTAGACCTACAGTAGGATGACTAAAATAAGAAAGACAGACAATACTATGTGTTAGTGAAGATGTGGAGAAACTGAAACAAAATTGAAACCTCATGTATTGCTGGTGAGAATATAAGATGCTGTAGCCATTTTTTAAAACAGTCTGTCAGTTCCTCAAAATGTTAAATACTGATTTACTGGGTAACACAGCAATTCTGTTTGTAAATGTAAATACCCAAGAGAATCGGAGACATATCTTCACACAAAAATGTGTACACAAACGTTCCTAGGAATGTTATTCACAATAGCAAAATGGGAAACAACCCAAATACTCATTAGCTAAATAAAATATGGTATATCTATACGACAGAATATCATTAAGCCACAAATAGGGATGAAGTACTGTTGTTATAACATGAACCTTTTAAGGGTGAACCCTGAAAACATTGTAAGTTTAAAAAGCTAGCCACGGGGGCTTCCCTGGTTACTCAGTGGTAAAGAATCGACCTGCCAATGCAGGAGACATGTGTTCGATTCCTGGTCTGGGAAGATCCCACATGTCAAGGAGCAACTAAGCCCATGCGCCACAACTACTGGGCCTGTACTCTAGAGCCTGGGAACCGCAACTACAGAAGCTGGTGTGCTCTGCAACAGGAGATGCCACGGCAAACAGAAGCCCATGCACTGCAACTCAAGAGCAGTCCCTGTTCGCTGCAACTAGAGAAATGCCTGGGCAGCCATGAAAACCCAGCACAGCCAAAAATTAATAAATGAATACATAAATAAAATTATTTAAAAAAGAAAAAGCAAGCTACAAAAAGCTAGATGTCGTACGATTCTATTTTTACGAAATATCCAGGATAGGCAAGCATACCATAGGAACAGGAAATAGATTAGTGGTTTTCCGGAGGTGGGGAGATGGAGAATCACTGCTATCAGTGCATGGTGTCTTTCTGGGATGATGAAAATGTTCTGAAATTTTTGATGATTAATGCACAACTCTGAGAATATACTAAAATCACTTGACTCCATACTTTAAAAGGGTGAATTTCATGGCATGTAAATTATATCTCAAAAAAGCTGTTATTAAAAATAAAATTCAAATATATTCTAGAAGGTAGACCAGCTAATAATGTTGTTATTTAGTTGCTATGTCATGTTCGACTCTTTTGCAATCCCATGGACTATAGCCTGTCCATGGGATTTCCCAGGCAAGAATACTGGAGTGGGTTGCCATTTCCTTCTTCAGGGGATCTTTCTGACCCAGGGATTGAACCCACATCTCTCATGGCTCATGCACTGGCAGGCAGATTATTTACCACTGAGCCACCTGGGAAACTATAATCATTATTAAGGATAATCATGAGTGTTTTAGGGTTATTTCTATTTTCTTAAGAATGATGTTTTAATGGACAAAAAGAAGTGTCTTGTTGCTTGAAACATCCAGAGAACAGAGCTAAATTAGTAATATTTTTAAAGCTGCCGTCCTTCAATGCTTAATTTAAAAAATGCAATATGTGGCCCAAGGAAACTATAAAGCCTCAAACTGCAACCAAATTTCAATTAAACCAAAGTTTAATTTCTGCATATTACATGCAACTTTGAGCCCAGGGAGAGAATAAATTTTCCTTTGCAATGTATAAGTAGTGCTTCTCTTACCTGCCTCAGGACACATTTAGATGAAAGAAAACACATTAAATTATTGATGTAATGATTAATTGAAAGTCCCCTTAAATTGTCTCACATACTTATAGCAAAGCCCTTTGGCCCTGTTCAGGCAAAACTACAACTCTCACAAGTACATTCAAAAGCAGTCATGTGTAAGATTTTTTAAAAAATCACATGATTGAAGTAAGCACAGTGAATGCTTAGGATGTTGGCTGGATGAAGGCTGATTTTTTTTTTTCTATGCCCTCCTCATCTAGAAATATACTCCTTTAGGTCAACAAAGAATCATTTTGGACTGAAGCTCTTTAGTGTTTCAAGTAAATTCCAGTACTGTGGGTAGCTGTGTGGAGTGTACAAGCGGGATTCCTGGTGATATCAACAGTTCTGTTACTGCGAGTGTGATTTTGGAATAGCACAAATTGCAGCACAAATCTAACAAGAACCACTTACTAGCCTAATCAAGAAATAGATAGTGGGCCCGGTGAGAAAGATAAAAACACTGCCAAATGTAAGACTCAGGCAGGTGCATTTTTAGGGCAAGCAAAAGGGAACAGAGATGGGAATAGACAGTAAGAACGGCAGTGGTCATCATGGGTAGGAAAAATGAAATCTTGCTGGACAGATCTTTTTTTTTCCTTTTTTTAAGGGTGTTTATAAAGGCTGATTCTAAAAAACAAAACAAAACAAAACAAAACATGTAGGTAGCTGGATTTGGACCAGGGACTGTAGTGTACCAATCTCTGTTCTAGACTGTAAGTTACTTCCAGATGGTAAAACAATCAATACCTGCCTTCTGTTCTGTTTATCTAAAATAAATACTCCATACTATAAAAAAAAAGGCTGATTCTAAACCATTTAGATTAGTGCATCCAGAAACTGGAAGCTTTAAAAATATATAGATTGTCAGATCCTATCCAAGAATTTTAAGAAATGAAATAAAATAGATAACCAACAAGGACCTACTGTATAACACAGGAAACTCTGCTCAATATTCTGAAATAATTAAATGGGAAAAGAATTTGAGAAAGAATAGATACATGTATATGTATAACTGAATCACTTTCCTGTACACCTGAAATACAATACTGCAAATCAACTATACCCCAATATAGAATAAAAATTAAAAAAAAAATTCAGAATCTCTAGGCAGGAGGCTCAGCTACAGGCGACTCCACATACAGTCAGACTTCTAAACTACCGGTCTGAACAGCTACACATTTTTCCTTAAGTGCCAGAAATGTACCACTATGGTAACAACCCAATACTGTCAGCAAATTATTTTATTCCTTCTTTCTCAAACCAAAGACCCTTTAGTAAAGATTAAAACTTACCCTGTTTGTCATGGCAGAGGACTACCCCTCCTTTCCCCTCCATTTTCCACCATCTTCTGTAGATGGGAATCACATGTATATTTAACTCGCAACATTAGCCAGAAAGAATAATTTTGTGGTGAAGCAGAATTTCCCTATTAACCCCAAACTGTATGAAATGCTATATTTTTAGAGTTGTCTCTGGGACAGTCATTCACAATCTGGTGTATGGGCAGGATTTCTCAGTGTCAGCACTGCTGACATCTGAGCTGGACGATTCTTTGTGGCAGCAGGCTGGTCTATGTATTGCAGTATATTTAGTAGCATCTCTGGTCTCTAACTAATAGATGCCAGGTATGACAGAAAAATGTTTCCAGACATTGTCAAATGTCCCCTGGGAGCATAGGCAAAATTGTTCCAGTTAAGATTCACTGGTGCATAGGTTTGTAAGAATTCAGCCCATAGGAGAATTACAATATTCACACTGAACCTTCCATTTACCACACTGAGTATCATTCATTGTGACATTTATACAATGACAAATATTTCAGATTTGGCTTCTGTCTAGGAGTTTAATTCTATATAATATACCCTAATGCCAAGTAGAATTTTCTATTGAAGTCAGTTTCTGTGGAACAGTCATAACTAGTTTCCTGTATTGCTTTGGGCAAAAGAGAAAAGTAACGTCTGACACACATTCTGCAATAGATGTCTGTATAAATGGTCCTTGCTGGCTCACGCCAAGTCTCAGCTCTAGGAAAATTGTTTTGTCTGACTCACATTTTCTGTGAGTTTACTCTTTGACTAACATAGCCCTTGGGGTTGGGGAAGTTGAGGTGTGTAGTGTTTTTGTTTTAAAGGCTTTTCCTGGAATTGAACACAATATTGTTGGAGAAAACCCAGTGTAGATAAAAGGAAGTTCATGAAAATATAAGGTAAAACATGAAAGTTCAGTCAAGAACATATCACAAAGTCCAGGGATTCCCTAACCAAGCAAAGGAAATTGAGTAAATTAATCAGAAAAACAGGTATTTTCAAGTTGAATTATATTAGTCAGGATATTTTTTTCTCCCTTTGCTAAGAAGATCATCCAATCTCAGGAATTCAAGCTAAAAGAAAGCCTTTATTGCAAACAAAGGCAGAGTCAGTATAGCTAAAAGTGAAAAGTCCGTCATGGAAAATGAGTATATTAAAATTCTTTTGGAATTACAAGGCACTGCCCTCTGATTAATAGCACAAAAATGATAGCACATCATTACAATTTTGCCTACTATTTGAATTATATTCTGGATAAAGTAGCAACAAGGAAGACCATTTTGACACAGCTTGGGTTCTTATAATGTCATTCTCTGCCTTCTTGTGACTATTCCACTTTTGTATAATGCTGAAGAAATCACATTTTCATTTTTCTATAGTTCATTATGGCTCATTGCTGTAGCAACTGCCAAACCAGTCAATTTGTATAAATAATAGAACAAGCTTCTATTGTCTCTCATCTGACACAGTGCCAACTAGTTGGTATACCTTTTCCAACAGGGAAATCATGTTTTTAAACTCTTTATCTAATTTTAATGTCCCTGGAGTTATACACAGCAAATTCTTTTGGAACACTGAACTGAGTGTATATAGTTAAGCACTTATCCCTTTATATTAGGTCATATAAAGACTACTGATTTTCATGTTGCCATTAGATAAAGAACAAACCCTATGTGAGTATTTGAAAGCTCAAGTGAATTTATTTTCCTTCTGATATTTTAAAACAGTGGCAATTCAGTGACCTTGGTTTTTCTAAATTATCTCCCAGCACATCAATTAGTGTTTGTCTAATTCAGATTGCTGGAATAAATCACCCCTCCCTGAAGAGGAAAGAAATGGCTATCTGCTTCTTGTTTTGCAGTTTTAATTCTCAGCTTGGTTTTTGCCTTTGAGCATCATGATAGCAGTGAAAAAAACAGAAACAATCCTCTTATACTGGACACGAGTCAAAGCATCCAAAATATACAAAACAGAAACATTCCATGGTTACATAAGCTAAGGACCTGTAGAAAGCAAATGGGTCCACAGCTATACATACCTATATGATAGGACTTGCATGCCTGAAATTCTTAAATAGAGATTTATTCCTTTGAATAGTAATTGATCTTTCTACAAGGTCCCTTTGCTACTTTAAACATTTTATTTGGGGGCTATTTTAAATTTATGGAAAAGTGGCCAAGACAGTACAAGAGAGCTCCCACACACTCTTCCTTCAACTTCCCCTAATGCTAACTTTTCAAATAATCCTGGTACATTTGTCAATACTTAGAAATTAGCATTCAGATTTTTCTTATAGCAACCTCCTTCCACCCCATAATAATCCAATCCAGGATACCACATCACATGTGGTAAGATCTCTTTTGTAAATACAAAAATTTCCAGGCAGTAGAATTTATTAAATTACCAACCAACTCTATTATGAACTCATTTATTACATCAATTTTCTTCTGGAAGGAAAAGATAAAGGCAGCATAAAATCCTGGGCATGTGAGGGTACATAAAGTAATTGTAAGAGGAAGGAAATGCTGCCAAGAAAGGAGGTAACAAATCAAAACCAAAGACATTCAATTTTGCCTAGGGCAGGCCCTGTGCAGCTATGTGTAATTAGTGTCCTCAATTACTACATCTGACAAACTAATTTTCATTTGAAAGAAAACAACAAATCATTAATTATGGTAATAAGCCAAGGGTTAAAATCTCTGTGTGTGGATTCTACATGCCCCATGATCTGTGCCCTTGGTCAGCCACCATTTTGCTCCCTCAGCCTTTCCAGCTCTTCACTCCTGGGGGTCCTGTGTTAAGACATCTCTGATTGTTCAGCCCTGGACAGTACCACTCTCTGCCTCTGTAGAACCAGTTCAGAACCAACTCTGTTATGCATGCATGCATGCATGCTCAGCTATGCCTGACTCTTTGTGACACCAAGGACTGTAGTCTTCCAGGCTCCTCTGTCCATGGGATTTTCCGGGCAAGAATACTGGAGTAGGTTGCCATTTCCCCCTCCCTGGGGTCTTCCTGACTCAAGGATCAAACCTGCGCCTCCCGCATCTCCTGCATTGGCAGGTTGATTCTTTACCATGAGCCTAAATACCATTCCTCCCTGTGAAGCTCTTAGTGTGTACATGTTTGTTCTGATAGCTACTTGAAAGCAGAGTTGTATTTTAAGAAGTAGCCAAACTTTGAAGACAAATTTGGGTTCAAATCTTAGCTATCACTTAATAGTCTTAATTGTGACCAAATTAAATAATCTCCCCTTGCCTCAGTTTACTCATTTATAAAACAGAGCAGTAATTGAGCCTATCTTTGTTGGGGGGACTAAGTGAGAAGATCTGCATGAGTATGCAGTCGTTCCTGACACCCAGGTCAATTTTACCCTGTTCTTAAAACCAATCCTGGAGTCAGGCAGGACAAAGACCATTGTTACAGAAATAGGGCCTCAGGGAACAGCTCTGATTCTTGTGAAGCCATGCTTTTCTCTGTATTTCCTTCACTGTCAGGCAGATCTGGGACCCTTTCCTCACAGGAACATCCCTCCTTCTCTCCTTCCCACACTGTCTCACTGGACTTAAGACGTCCACCTAGGTACACGCACTAAGACCTCCTAGTTATAACGTCAGGCACTGCTCGGGGCACCAGGGCTAAAGCAGTGAACACAAGATGTTTGTTGTCCTCAAGAAGTTTACACCATAGTCTTCATAGCCAGAGTTCCAGATGCAAACCATCCTTTCTCTGTCTTCCCAGGTTGGCTACCCAGATTTGTCACTGGGCTCCAATTATGGGAAACTCCAATGTCAGTGCTGTCCTCTTGGTCTGTTCTGTCCCCTGCCTGACTTAGATCCTTTGGCCATTGTCTGCCATAGGATCAGTGTCCTGAGCTTTGGTGCCAGACCTATCCCATCCTTTCTACTTGCTTTCCACATGTCATGGGATGCCACACATAACCACCACACCGAGTATAGAGTTGCAATTTATAACAGCAATAAAAACATCCATGGTATTATAACCTTACTAGTAATAATAAACAGTGTCAGAATTATCCACCTTAAGTAACTGATTTATAGATTCAAATACTTTGTACCTCCAGGTCTCTGATCTTGAATAGGAAACATCTGGGGACTCTCATAGCTAATGATTTTCCTACTTTCAAGTCATTCATTGTCTATCAATAACATGCATTTTAAAATGAAGATATCTGATTACATATGAAGCAACTATAATTAGAAATACGGCAAAGTTATATTGTTCAACAAATTGTGCCTCTGTGGGGAGAAACCCGTTCTGCGGTACATGCTGCTCCTTCAGTATTCCTTTCTTACCTATCTCATTTACAGCCTAAAGCCTGCTTTTAGTTCCTCTAACCACCTAACCATTTCCTACCTCAGGACCTTGGCATGTGCTGTGCAATTACATTTGGGACATTCTCTTCTACAGGCTAACTCCTAGTCATCCAGATGTCGCATATTTAATGTCTTCCTCAGAGAGGCCTTCATTACCTCTCTGAATAAATCAAATTCCTTGTTATAGCTGCTCATTATAGCTTTCACTCCTCCTTTGTGGCTTTTGTCACAACTATAATTATTTTATTTGTGAGAAGTATAGTGGAGTAGTTAAGAGAACAAAATGCCTGATTTAAATCTGATTTCAGTACTTACTGGGATAAATCATAAGAATAAATGACAATTTCTCTGTGCCTCACCAATAATAGTACCTACCTCAAAGAGTTGTGGTGCATTGTTAGCTACAATGATATGATTTAATACAATAATAACAACAACAGTAATACAAGTTCTATGGTTACCTTATAGATATATGGTAACCTTACAGATATATACAAGTTACCTTATAAATATATACAAGTTACCTTATATTATATATGCATATATTCCTTAACAGGTATATGAGGATATTCAAATATTAAAAGCATAAAGGAAAATACTAAAGGATTACTACTGTAAAACAAATCACAGTCCTCTAATTGACCTTTTTCCATAAACTTGGATTTTCACATATTGGATTTAGTCTTAGACCAAGGCTAAACAGAATTTAAATTAAATTAAATATACAAGCACCATAAAAGTCACATAAATTCAAGATACCCAAACGTAAAATTTTGAGAGGCATTTTGTTTAGTAGCAAAGGATAATACTAGCACTGTGCATTAAATCTCTAGGAAAATAAACTAAGCTTCTAAGTAACAACATAATTGCAAATCTCCTTATGAAATCAGAGTGCCAGTTCAATTTAAATGCTTGGATTGGCTTCAGGAGTAGGTATATAACTACATCTGAAATATCCAAGCAGGGATTTTAAAAGTGCACCTTTCATATAAAGTGTAGATACAAGAATTCCTGCAATGCTTATTTTACTGAACAAAAACAAAGTCTCCGAAGTAACCATGGTCACAATAAAGCTATTTTAAAAATGCTGCCACTTTTTAAGATGAAGTAAACCAATAGTATTACTTCACATGATAATATATCCTATCATGTTACTTTCATATTTCTAATCAATATGTAGTATGAACATTCCCGGGTCCCGTTTCCAAGTGAATTTAAATTTGGATCAAAATGGAATGATTCACAGATGTATGAACAACCAAGTTTTGAGTCTCTCTTGTGGGTTAAAAAAAAAAGTTAGCTAACTTTTCTTTTTTCCTAAAACTGTTTCCAGACTTATGATTACAGCATTGAAATACTCCATTTTGGTTCCTATCAAACTCACACTTTAAGAACACATTTCCAGTTGCTGATTTTCACTTGCCATTTCACTAAAGTCATTTATCTTTTGTTCATAACAGTGACTCACAATGATAATGATTAAAACACCTCTTAATATTTCTAGCACTTTTAACTCATCTTAACTCTTTACTTATCCCATTCATTGCTTTCACTTAATGCTTCTTCATATGCTAGGTGTCTTTCATACACTTAGTGTTAGTCTTCATATAATAAACACTTTGAGGTTGGAGATCAGGTGATCAACAAACTATGAAATAATAAAAGACACTTAACAGAAGTGATGATACTTGAAAAATTATGAGAATAACTCCATGACTTTGCCTAGTGCTCCATCAGTTGATTCCACAAATATCCTTTGGCACCATCTAGATGTAAGGATTTATGCTATGTTCTATGGGGGACAGATATTTTGGTCATCTGATGTGAACATCTGACGTATTCATTGGAAAAGTCCCTGACAAGGGAAATACTGAGGGCAGAAAAAGAGGGCATCAGAGGGTGAGATGGCTGGATGGCATCACCAATGAAATGAACATGAACTTGGGCAAACCTCAGGAGATGGGAAGGACAGAGAGGCCTGGTGTGCTGTAGTCCATGTGGTCACAAAGAGTTGGACACGACTGGGCAAATGAACAAGAACAAGTGGGGGATAAATACCCAAACCTTGTTAAATTGCTTAAATATTGCAGCTTGATATCCAGCTTCTAAGGCTAGAAGGAACTTAAGAGACATGCAGAATTTTCCAGGAAGTTCTGCAGATTATAATGGGTGAAGATTGTAATGACACGTGATGACAACCTTGACTCTTATATTTCCAAGACAACAGGAACCGGCAAGATTATAAATCTCAGGATGCTTTCATTTTTTTTCTTCTGCTCCTCTCCTAGCAACAGATGCAGTTACAAGAAATGCTTTAGAAATTGGGGTTCATTTTTAAAAGGTGGAAATTTTTATAAAGGGTGAAAATTGCACCCAAAAATATCTCAGGGCTATGAAAACCATTGAGAATCTTTGAGTTCGGTGCCTAAGATCTTCAAATGATATGTAATCGGAAAGGAGCCCTACATCGTGTAATTAACTTCACCTTCACTCCTGCCAAGGGAGACAGAATCTCTCACATCCATTTATTTCCCCTTCTTGTAGGGGAAAAAAATTCCTACTGTTGGAATATTTTTAAAGTATTCATATTTTTATCTTTGAGACTTGTTTCTTTATTGCCAGTATTACAAAAGTTTATTCCATTTGGGGGTTAATAAAAGGTTATTTGAAGGACATATAAGAATAACTCCAAATTATGTCTAACTCAACCATCATGACTGATAATGAAGCCAAAATATTAATGAAGCAACATCTCAAATTTCATCAGAAGTTGCTGGACACCTTATCTATTTCAAATAGAATGTCACTAAATAGTGGTCTGAAAAGAAACCCATAATTTATGCTCTGAATCTCTGACAAATTAGGAGTAATGCCTCTTACACTATGCAGGTCACAGCCTGTGAGGTAAACATTTCTTGCTATGTGGCAGCGACAGTGCATATATTAGTTATGTAAATGTGAAATCTACACACAATTTCCAGGTTAGAATATGTTTAAAGAATATGGTCATAAATAATGCGAAGTTATACCAACCCTGATTCTGCGATGTCGGGGCATCTACAAATTATTTTTAAGGAATAAGAAGCAAATTTTTTAGACAGATCTAATGAACTAAAATACATGATGTCACTAACAAATAATATAGCAGCTAGTAACAGTTTATTTCTTGCTAACAAATGAAACTCCTAAATCTTAAATGTTGGTGCAATGACAAGTTAGAAAACAGCATCCCAAGTTACTCAGTGGAGGGTGGCTCTTCATAACTCATTTATCTCTATTCTTGTATGAAAATCACTTCCAGCCAAGACATTTTTAATTTGGGAGAATGAACAAATGATTGTGGATGAAAGAGCAATTGTTCCTGATCTAGAGGTCTAGAGGAGACTTGTCTTTCATGAAGAAATTTCAGGTTGAGTAGAATAACACATCAGGGTCAAGAAGCAATTCAAAGTCTAAGAAAAAAAAAATCTAGATTCTATCCTTGGTTTTATAACTAACAGTTTGGGTGAATGAATCTGGGCAAGTGATAATAGTAAAAACTGTCCAAGCCCCAGAGTCTTCATCTGTGAAGTGGAAGCAATAGCTGGCCTGCCTAATCTCAAAGGCTGGGATGGATATTAAATAAGACAAACAATATGAAAGTGTTTTGTAAGCAGTAGAAGACTCAATACATGTAGAAGACTCAATACATGTAGAAAAGTAAAATGTAATTTCCCAAGAATCAATGGTTTTTTTAACCAACTCTAGGTACATGAGTGTGCATGGCATGTGAATACATTAAGTGTGGGCATATACATGCATAAAAGCATATGAAAGGCATATGTGCTTTCAAATTTGTAAAATGGTCAACAGTTGAACTTTGCCTCCATTTTCAATGTTCCATTCCTCTGGTCTAAGCATTTAAAACAATGTACCAGGGTGTGTGCCAGAGAAAGGAGTGGGTCCACCCCCCAAATTCTCCTGAATACACCAGCCAACTTCCAGCAATTTGGATTTTTATTAAATATTTTTTAAATTGAAGTACAGTTAATTTACAATGTTGTGCTAGTTTCAGGTGCACAGCAAAATGATCCAGATACACACACACACACACACTTTTTCAGATTCTTTTCCATTATAGGTTACTGCAAAATATTTAATATACTTCCCTGTGCTAAACAGCAGGTCCATGCTGTTTATTTTACATACAGTGGTGTGTATATGCAATCCCAAACTTACTATATCCTTTGGTA
The DNA here is from genome assembly GCA_024291935.2 of Okapia johnstoni. Lineage (NCBI taxonomy): Eukaryota > Metazoa > Chordata > Mammalia > Artiodactyla > Giraffidae > Okapia > Okapia johnstoni. The sequence goes on along the minus strand of CM044312.1, from coordinate 68,484,325 downwards.
ATCATGAATTTGTTTTCTATGTCTATGAGTCTATTTCTGCTTTGTAAATTTATTTGTACTATTTTTTTAAGATTCCACATGTAAGTGATATCACATGATATCTTTCTTTCTCTGTCTGACTTACTTCACTTAATATGATAATCTCTAGGTCTAATCTAAGAGTTCTTCTATTAACAATAGTCACTGGCCTGATAGTGGCTTAATCTTGGGGGTGTGAAGATTGTTCACGTTTTCCTAGCTCACAGACTCTTTAAACTTGTCAAAATGTGCTTTAATTGGTCACATATCCAGTTTTAAAATGAATAATAAGCCAAAATGGTTGGATTTGTACTTAAGGGATATGAGGATATGGTCATAGAGGTGTTTAGAAAAATGCCGGATAAGCAAGGAGGAGCTGGAAGGGAGAATGAGATGTTTAACCAAGGGCTTTCTTTATCAGATATTCCATGGGGATGAATACTGACTCACTATCATTTATATATATATTTTTTAACTCAAAAGAGAAAATACGTGGAAGAGAACACATGGATTTTGAGTTGTTGAATAAGGAAGAATCAAGGTTATATATCTTCAGGGAGTTTTTACCCATCCTGAAAAAATGCCCTATTTATTGATAAAGAAAATATAGTACGTGTTCTTACAGAATACATTAAGTTTTCTTACGTAAAAGAAAGTTTAGTTTTTCATATGAGAAGGTCATAATACTATAAAATGTATTTGAAAAACAGAGAAAGAACCAAATATTTCACTAACGTCTGAGAAAAGTGCTAGATAACCAATGTATCTATGTATAGTTATTGGAGAAAGGGGAAAGGGGACCTCAGTTAAGCCCACTGGTTAAAGTACTTATTCTGGTATTAACAGGGAACAGAGCACCCTCTAAGTACTTTTTTGAAGACAGTCATAAAGTATAATTTACCTCTTTAACATTCTAAAACAAAGAAGAAAAATAAACAGTGAACTGAGTAACCATCAAGAGAATCTGAAAAATAAATTACCTCTTATTTAAATAAAAACAAAAATTCATTTCTCTTTTTCTTGGCCTTAAAAATCAAGTACCACTGCAACTAAATTTTTAAGAGTCAGTATAATCTCTTCAGGACAGGTTAAGTCAGGAAAAGTGTCTCTTCCTTAGTATTCTAACATCTATTCTCATTCATTCAATTAACAAGTATTTTCTGACACCCACTGTGTTACAGCCTCCATGCAAATGCTAGAGAGAGAAAGACAAATAATACACAGCTTTCAAGTGAATGACATCACAGATTAACAGAATTAATCTGCAGGAAATGACAATGAAGTAAGTGCAATGGCAGCTCAAAAGAAGGACTTTTAGCCTGAATGGGGAGACTGAGAGGTGACATCCAGATTTAGTTATAATTGGTAACTGAGAAGTTGTCAGATTTTAAGGATGGTGAATAGAATACTAACATTAACATACACTCTTTCCTGAAACCTCCATAAAGTACAGTAAAACATTTTTGAAAAAGGCAAAAACCCAAAGAGCCAAGAAGACAGGAGAGGTGACAAAAACATCAAAACTTGAGATACTGGAAAGCAGATGAATGAGCTGCAATTAACCTAGAACACACCGAAACACTGAATCTGAAGCCAGCAATGGGTAGGCTGAAAGAGACTCAGAAATTAGTATCACCAGATTCCCTCTGATGTTAGAGACCCTTTGTTGAAGTCTGTTTACGAAGCTCCCTTTAAGAGCTCTTCTGCTCAGTTCGAGGTAGCTCAGTGACAGGCCCTCATCACACCAGCAAGACTGGAGGTTTATTCTCCAGAAACTCCAGGCACATTTGAAGGAAGACCACCACAAAGCAAATATAAATAAATAAAAGTTTATATACTAAGTGAGATCCCCAGACTCCTTTATTAGCTCACATAAGACTGGAAACTAGATGTATACCCTTCCCCAGGTCATTGGAACATCTCTTTTGGAAACTCTGTCTTGCCTAAAAGAAAAATCTAAAGATACTAAAATCTGAGATCCTCAAGCAATCAGCCAAGCCAGACCACCCCACAGTGAGGACAACAACTTTTGAAAGAAATGCCAACCTTTCTCATCACTACCTCTATCCCTCCTCACTTCTCCAGCAGAATTTCCTAGTGATTTTGTAGGGTCTTATCACCAAAGATCACTGGACTTTTGAGGAAATTCTTTATTATGAAAGAGAGACTGAAAAAAACCAGCATGAAAAAATAAAGAAAATATAGATTACACAGGATACAAATAAAAAAATGTTGCAGCTAAAATATTTCTATAAAAAAATAAACACTCGAAAGGAAAATATACTAGAAATTTGAAATATTACAGCAGAGCTGAAAGACCAATAAAGGATTTGGAAGATAAAGCTGAGGAAATCACTCAAAGGTAGAGCAAAAAGACAACTAGGTAGAAAGGAAAGCAAAAAGTAAAGAAAACTAGAGGATCTGTACAAAATGTCAAATGTCATGAGGCATACCAGAAAGAGAATAGAGAAAATGAGGATAGGAATAGGACAAATCCTCAGTAGCGTAATTCAATATAATTTCCTAATTCTGAAGAGCAAGCATTTGCATATGGAAGAGCCCACTGAAGTTCTAGCAGAATGAGTAAAAACAAAGCCATAACAGTCTACAGCATCGTGAAATCCCACAAACCCTACAAGTAATATAACTTTGTAAAGACCAAAACTTTTCTTAGAAAGGATGAAGAATCAGAATGGCTTTGGTCTTCTCAAGCTACACTGAGGGCTAGAAGGTACTGAAGAATCACCTTCCAATCCTGAGGGAAACATTTCCATGGGAGAATTCTATACACAATCAACCTATCAATCAAGAGGTAGAATTAAGACATTTTCAGACCTACAAAGTCTCAAAACCTTTTTTACTACTCAAGAATTTAACAGAGGATGTTATCTTTCAAATAACAAATCAATAACAATGACAGAAGCTGAAGAGGCTGCAGGGAATACATCAAGAAAGAGGAATAGTAAAATAAAGAAAACTAGAGAAGCAAAGTGAGAAAGATAATGAGGAGATCCCAGGGTACTGGCTGTGCAGCCCTCCCAGAGAGTGGCCAGTCCAGATTAGAACAGGCCAGGAGGCTATAGGAAAGAGTCTGGGGAAGTTTAAATGGATGGAAAATCTACGTGGAAAACCTAGTTCTCTTCAAATGTGTTGAGAGAACTAGCGGAGACAGAAATACTTAGAAAAGAAAGCAAATAAAAACCAAGGAAATTATTAATTCTGGGGAAATCAAAAACTTAAGCAGGAAAGGAAATGATAGTGTAGTATATGACTCAGTTCTGAATGGTATTTACATAATCAATATTATAGACCATTTATATTGATCCAACCAAAATCACAAAATAACATCCAGTCTCCGACTGTAGAAAGTCAAGAGATAACACCTAAAACTGGAAAACGAAGAACTGGCAAAATAAGCATGTTACGGAGAGCTATAGAAGGAAATTCTGAAAGAATCAGCTAAAATACGACCCCTGTTGTCACCATGGTCAGTAGAAACATGTACACATGAGCACACACATGGACACATAGTAGAACATGTGACATTAACACCTTCATCGGTAAGCAAAAACAGACTTGTATTTTTTTAACGTTTTTGTCTATTGAGGTAAAAGTCACATAATATAAAACAGACTATTTTAACCATATTTAACTATACTGTTCAGTGACACTAAGTACATTCATACTGTTATGTAACTCTCAACATCATCCAGCTCCCAAATGTTTCACCTTCCTAAACTGAAACTCTATCCCCATTAAACACTAAGTCCCTATGCCCCCCACCCCCCTACCCCCACCCCTGGCTCAATGCATCTACCAATGCACTTTCTGACTCTATGAATTTGACTATTCTAGGTATCAAAGAAAGGCAGTGACAAAGAATGCTCAAACTACCACACAATTGCACTCATCTCACACACTAGTAAAGTAATGCTCAAAATTCTCCAAGCCAGGCTGCAACAATATGTGAACCGTGAACTTCCAGATGTTCAAGTTGGTTTTAGAAAAGGCAGAGGAACCAGAGATCAAATTGCCAACATCCGCTGGATCATCAAAAAAGCCAGAGAGTTCCAGAAAAACATCTACTTCTGCTTTATTGACTATGCCAAAGCCTTTGATTGTGTGGATCACAATAAACTGTGGAAAATTCTGAAAGAGATGGGAATACCAGACCATCTGACCTGTCTCTTGAGAAACCTGTATGCAGGTCAGGAAGCAACAGTTAGAACTGGACATGGAACAACAGACTGGTTCCAAATAGGAAAAGGAGTATGTCAAGGCTGTATATTGTCACCCAGCTTATTTAACTTATATGCAGAGTACATCATGAGAAACGCTGGGCTGGAAGAAACACAAGCTGGAATCAAGACTGCCAGGAGAAATATCAATAACCTCAGATATGCAGATGACACCACCCTTATGGCAGAAAGTGAAGAAGAACTAAAGACCCTCTTGATGAAAGTGAAAGAGGAGAGCGAAAAAGTTGGCTTAAAGCTCAACATTCAGAAAACTAAGATCATGGCATCTGGTCCCATCACTTCATGGGAAATGGATGGGGAAACAGTGCAAACAGTGTCAGACTTTATTCTTTGGGGCTCCCAAATCACTGCAGATGGTGATTGCAGCCATGAAATCAAAAGACGCTTACTCCTTGGAAGGAAGGTTATGACCAACCTAGACAGCATATTGAAAAGCAAAGACATTACTCTGCCAACAAAGGTCCATCTAGTCAAGGCTATGGTTTTTCCAGTAGTCACGTATGGATGTGAGAGTTGGACGGTGAAGAAAGCTGAGCGCTGAAGAATTGATGCTTTTGAACTGTGGTGTTGGAGAAGACTCCTGAGAGCCCCTTGGACTGCAAGAAGATCCAACCAGTCCATCCTAAAGGAGATCAGTCCTGGGTGTTCACTAGAAGGACTGATGTTGAAGCTGAAACTCCAATACTTTGGCCTCCTTATGCGAAGAGTTGACTCATTGGAAAAGACCCTGATGCTGGGAAGGATTGGGGGCAGGAGGAGAAGGGGACGACAGAGGATGAGATGGCTGGATGGCATCACCAACTCGATGGACATGGGTTTGGGTAGACTCCAGGAGTTGGTGATGGACAGGGAGGCCTGGCGTGCTGCGATTCATGGGGTCGCAAAGAGTCAGACATGACTGAGCAACTGAACTGAACTGAACTGAGGTACCTTGTATGTGCTAATTTGCTTCAGTCGTGTTCGACTCTGTACGACCCTGTGGACTGCAGCCTGCCAGGCTCCTCTGTCCATGGGATTCTCCAGGCAAGAATACTGGAGTGGCTTGCTATGCCCTTCTCCAGGGGAATCTTCCCAACCCAAGCATCGAACCCACATCTTTTACATCTCCTGAATTGGCAGGCTAGTTCTTTACCACTCGCCCTACCTGGGAAGTCCATCTTGTAAAAGCAGAATCAAATAATATTTGCACCTAATGTATACTGGAATGCATTCTTAAGGTTAACTTAATACATGTCCTACTTGCATTTTTTTTAAAGCCACTACAAGTCAAATTTTCTCTTATGAGTAGTAGAACCTACCCCAAAGTGATACAAATTCCAGGAATCATATATTTTCTGATTGATACTGTTTACAGAAATAAACTACTTTTTAATAAATTCTTTATCTCACAGTTCATACCAGAAGGAACTACTTTGATTATCCTGCTGTTACCAATCCCCCTTCTTTAGTAATTTTAGTAATTTTCTCCTCCAAAACACCTATTCCTCAGTTCTCCAGTGCTTGCTTTCTTTGCCCTCTGCTGACATGCCCTGGACCCCCTCAGCTCTCCTGCGTGCATTTACTCTGCCCTTTGCCTTAAGCATTATGAAATCAATTACTTATTACACTACTAAGTAATGTCATTTCCTCTTATCCTTTTGTCAGTTGGGCCTTGAAAGCAATAGCTCATCCATCTTCTTTTCAGAGCAAGGCCCAAATAAGTAGGTCTTAAAATCATCACGACCTCAAGCTAGGTCTAATCAACTGTAACCAGAGGAAGGAGGAGAAGACATTTGTGTCAGTTTCTTGCATATGTTGGAATTATTTTCTTTGGCAGGAATATATCACATTCTTTCTTTGTGACAGTCTGCAGAGCTGATCACAGGGCTCCACAGCAGGCCAGTGACGAGGCTCGACAGCCTGGCAATCTCACCATTACCCCAGCGCCCTGGTAGCAGCACGGCTGGAGTCAGATTACCCTTCTCTCCAGGAGAAAAAAAATCATGTCTTCTGCATGGATTACAGTGCACTCAGAGTGTTTGGTTCAAAGAATAAATATCGGGCACTGTAGCAAGGATAACAACAATGCCAGGAAAATTCTCCTGACGCTAGGAGAGTTCATTTTTGTCACTTTTTTTTTTTTTTTAGGAAACTGACATATCTTGATTTCTATATTCTGTACAGTTGTTTGCTTTCAAACAAGAATGGGACTGACTTTCCTTACAGGATATTAACATGTAATATTTTCCTTTTCTTGGGCTGGACTAATAAGGAAAGATAAACAGGCTTATTCTCTCATAGTTATTTTTAAAGTTATTCCTGAAAAGAAATCTTAAGGCTTAAAACAAAAAATATTTTGGCACAGCATGAATGTTCAGTTATTCTATTTTTAAAAAACATTTTGCAACAAAATAATAAAAAATAAACTGCAGTTATTAATTACTATTGAACTACTTAAAGAATATATAAGAATTACAAACTTGAAGTAACTGTTCTTTCATTATACCTCTCTCAGTATTACTTTTAAAAATATATCCCACTGGTGGGACAACAATAGAAACCAATCATACCTAAATAAAAATAAATTGCATTTATCTGAAAAATGGCATAGTGTAGAGCAACCTATTATTTTTACCTGGTGCATATAGCCATACAGAATAGCCTGGGTTTAATCACAAGAGGTACTGTGAAATACATCTGTGACATCCTCTAACCTAACTCATGCCTACATGAGAGATTGGTACATCTTATGAATTAAACATAAGTCCTGATTTATGTTCAGTTATCCCTCATATCAAAAACTACAGTAGCAGAGCTGTGTCACTGTGGATTCATTTAATGATATTGATGAGACAGCCAGCACAGACACTGAAAAGTAACCGCCAGTGCATAGCACAGCCCTATAAATCACTCCCAAAGAGTGCCTGAGCAATAAATAACAAGTCATTAATTCACTGTAAGTTATGCTAAGAAGCTCAAACTACATAGGTACCAGATTGTAAATAAATGCCTCTGGTACAACATTCAGAACAGGCAATGTTTGGTATTAAAACAATTTTTTATAAGAGCAAAAATTCATTGAGCAGAATTAATTCATTGTGAATTTCCCTTGGCAGACATAACACAATTAAAAAAAAAAATCAACTCAAAACTTCTTTCATCAGAGGGAAACACATTTCATGTATTGAAATCCAATAGAACTTTTTTTAGTGCCCCAAATTATGAGTCTATCCAGTGAGTGATATAATGATTCTGCCATAAAGCGCTTGAATGAGCTAACAGCATTTCTGTGAGGAATAAGCTGGTGACAATGAGGCTAGTTATTCAAATGGTTTGCCTTGTTGCTTCTACAGGACCAGTAGAAAATAGATAACAATTAGCCACTTTACCTTCTTAGGTGCATCAGAAAACACTGAGTTCAAGTGAGTTTCACTAACCTCTTCATCCCCCACCAGTTTCCATCTCATAAAGAACCCTTGCCCTCAGCTGCTCTCTCTCCCCAGGTCCTCAGAAACAAGTTCTCTAGCTGCCCAAGGGGACACCATCTGGCCCCACCTAGCCCTTCCAACCTTTGTACAGATCCCCCAGCGCCACACATTCGTCTGTCCTGCCTCCTCTACTCAGACTCCTGCCTCTGCCACTTGGTTGCTAAAGAGTGTTTCAAACAAATTCATTTCCAGATTTATTCTTCCCAGGCAACTAGTATACAACTTACTGGGAACAGTTGGAACAGCAACCTAACCGAAAGTGGTGGATCTTAAAGATGAGAATCTCATGCACTATTTCAGACAGGTAAGGGATGTATTTCGAAGGAAAAGAAGTCTTTTTTTTGTTTGTTTGTTTTTGCATTTTATAGCTGGGTAGCACTGGATTTTCCTGGGCTGTAGTATATCTGCATACATATAATAAAGACTAATCTTTCCTTTTTCTTACTGTTTTGTAATCTGTAATCAAGGAACTCTAAATGAGGTCTCATCAGCAAAGAGTGTTAATCTGATGCTATTAGATAGAATCTGAATACAAGGGTCCTAGATATAGTAGCATTTTAACTATATTACATTTCAAGCTTATGTCTAATGTTCGGTTTAATATCACCTTAAGGCTTCTTTTATCACCACTGCATTCTAATTCAAACTTATCTAATGTCAGTGTTTAAAATTACTTCCTCTCTAGATATATCTGCTTGCATTTTTAAGGTTCAATTTTATCACTGTTATTTCCATACTATCTTCTAACATTCTCTAGGGACCTTTTGAATTTTGTCTTCTCACTGGTATTTAGTAACAAGCACTTAATCATTTAGCATCATCTAAGAATTTAATTAACTTGCTGTTTTCTCTTGTTTCAGGTTAATAATGAGGATGTTAATATAGATGTGACATTAGTTCCTCTGGAAGGTCCTGGAAACCTGTTCTCTTGCTATACACATGGCTAATAATCCTCTATGATCCTCTGACCATTTGTTCTGTTTACTGTTATGTGATAACATCCACATCCTTATCAATTTGAAGTAAAACTGCATGGGAACTGAGAAAAGATAATAGTCAACAGACAATGCTTTATGTCTTTATGATTACTGACACCTAGGAGTATCAAGGAGGCATATACTGAAGCAATTCTTCATGATTTTCCCAAAATGAATTAGGAAAATGCTAAATAGAAGTAACTTTGTCTCCAGATAAGGAAACTGAGGCATAGAAGTCAGTGACATGAGAACTTAACATGTCAATCTGATTATCTTTGCCTTTACTTTTTTAAAGTGAGGATACACAGTATTTTTAAAAGTCATACTTGTATGTGCTTCCCAGGTGGCGCTAATGGTAAAGAACCCACCTGTCAATGCAGAAAACCAAGAGACGTAAGCTTGCTCCCTGGGCTTGGAAAATCCCCTGGAGGAGGGCATAGAAACCCACTTCAGTATTCTTGCCTGAAGAATCCCATGGACAGAGGAGCCTGGTAAGCTACAGTCCATAGGTCACACAGAGTCAGACACGACTGAAGCAACTTAGCACACATGCATGTATGCATATACATGTATACAAAATGCTTCATTATTTAAATATGGTTGGAAAATTGGATTTTCCATGTGAGTAAAATCTCCAGATGAGTCCAGAAAACTGAAGCTGATGCCATGAGCATAGTAATAAAATCTTACATGTGGAATACAAGTAACATATCAGTAAGAAGGTCTCGAGGAAAGGAGGAAGACTTGAAGATCTCCTTTCCCTGTATTTTTATCATCTTTTTTCCTGTATTTTTCTACTATAACATGCCAGTTTTGACTCCTTTAATGAATCAGAAGACCATGTCTTTTTCTTTTATTTAAAATTTTCTTTTCCCCCTTTTCTCCGAATAGTGATTTTCCGAAACACTCAATACTTCTTAATCAATTTATTAACCATTACTATATAAGTAGACTCCAGACTATAATATTTTAAAGTAAGCTTTTTTCTTCTTTTCTTGTTCACTTGTTCTACATTTACATATAGTAATAATCAACTTTGTGTAGTCATTGGAAAAGCATCAATTAAGGGCTCATATTAGCCCAGGCTAAACCTGAGTTGCAATCCTGCCTCTTACTAGCTATATAAACTAGCTATGTAATGAGAATGCTATTAAGTATCCCAAGCCTCTAATTCCTCATCTGTAAAATAGTGATAATAATGCAGTTTATTTCATAAAAGTGCCATGAAATTAATTAAGAAGAATGAGGCAAAGGGCCTAGCATAGTAGATGGCACACAGATAGATACCTAGGGAATCATATGTTCTTGAATAAAAATAAGGATGGATAATCTGACAAAAGATTTTTTTTCTAATTTGGAAGTTTACTCTGATCGACTGTTAACAAATGAAGATTAAATCCTATATTTTTATGAGTTTGTATAGGAAACTCATAATATATATATATATATATATATATATATATATATATATGATTTAGTGCTATATATTAAACAAATGACCTTATTAGAAATAATACAGTTACCTGAAATCAAGCCTGTCTCAGAAAATCTAGAATATAGAGTCACAGTCTAATAGATTAATAAATCCAAATAAACTGTCCCCGTTTTCATCAGCAGTTAGGGATCAGTACTGGGTTTAGGTGTTATGATTCTCCCTGTCTTTGCTGCATTAATAACTAAAAGAAAGACGGAAAGCAGAAGGGTGGAGTACGCCTGCAGTGCCCTCTGAGGGCCCAGAGGACCCAGAAGGATCGGCATGGTATGATGAAGAAGGAAGGAAACAGAAGCCTTGGGTTCTACTATGTCATCACCCTGCTTTGTGATGTTGAATCAACCTCCCTGGGCCTCAGTTTCCTTATCTTTAAAATAAGAGTTTAGTTTGTTCTAGCTACTTTTAGAACTTAAAAGTTTTCCCATGCTAAGAAAACTCTCTTCTTATCAATAATACACCTTCTTCTATGTTTGTTTCTATGCAATGTTTCTAAAAAGATAGCATTATCCAAGTTAACTTATACATCTTTAGTTATCCAGAGGAATGGCCAGTCGCAAAGGCAGAGATGGAGGAAAGTGCAGAAAGAAACATAAGCAATCTTTGAGATAATACAAATGTATGTTGGAATCTTTGCTGTATGATTTTTCATTGTCAGCTGTTAGTTGCCCAACTGTGACTCAAGCAACTTTATATACTGAAAAGATTTGCTCATAAAAGTAACTGAATTTGCAGTAATGCAGACAAATACTATCATATAGCTATTTCTGAGTTGATTTTACTACGAAATACATTTTTTCCCCATTTTTAAATACTCGAAAAATTCAACTCTCAGCCATATAATCATATTTTGGTTAATATCTGACCTCGCAAAGTTTTACACACTTCATGATGACATATAAAAGTTTTACTCTTTCCAGAGTAAAACAAGATAAATCTTTGCATATGTTTTGAAGTTACTAAGACAGGCATCTGGGCGGATGTCTTTAAAATGCAATTTTACTCAGATTTAAAGTCAAGTCGTGATTTTAACTTGATGAAGCAAGTGAAAAGTAAATTATCTATGAAAGAAAAAAGCTGGCTTAAAACTCAACATTCAGAAAACTAAGATCATAGCATCTGGTCCCATCACTTCATGGCAAATAGATGGGGAAGCAATGGAAATAGTGACAGACTTTACTTTCTTGGGCTCCAAAATCACTGTAGATGGTGATTGGAGCCATGGAATTAAAAGACACTTGCTCCTTGGAAGAAAAGCTATGATCAACCTAGACAGCGTATTAAAAAGCAGAGACATTACTTTGCCAACAAAGGTCCATCTAGTCAAAGCTATGGTTTTTCCAGTAGTCATGTATGGATGTGAGAGTTGGACCATAAAGAAAGCTGAGCACCGAAGAATTGGTGCTTTTGAACTATGGTGCTGGAGAAGACTCTCGAGAGTCCCTTGGACTGCAAGGAGATCCAACCAGTCAATCCTAAAGGATATCAGTTCTGAGTATTCATTGGAAGGACTGATGCTGAAGCTGAAGTTCCAATACTTTGGCCACCTGATGCGAAGAACTGACTCATTGAAAAAGACCCTGCTGCTGGGAAAGACTGAAGGGAAGAGAAGGGGATGACAGAGGATGAGATGGTTGGATGGCATCACCAACTCAATGATGTGAGTCTGAGCAAGCTCCGGGAGTTGGGAAGCCTGGCTTGCTGCAATCCATGGGGTTGCAATGAGTCGGACACGACTGAGCAACTGAACAGAACTGAGTATCATTACTATATTTGCTACAATTTCATTAATTTAACCATTTGATTTTCCAGAAATTCATACTTCTTGGTCAAATACTGTTATTAGATATTGTGACAATTTCATACTTAAAAACAAAACTTTCACTGGCAGATTAGCATTATGGGTGCTGGGAAGTCATTCTAGTAGTCACTCTGTAAGTTCAAATTTTAAACTCAAAGACTTAAAAACTGGCATGCTGAAGTACGTTATTTTGAAAACTTCCATGAGAAAACAGTAAAATATTTTTGATACTAATTATCATAAGGCCATGCTCATTCCCAACACTGCTGTACTGAAAAGTTTTGGGTAAATGGATCTGAAACAACAAAAATGTATTTCAAAAGTATTTGATATTTAAATTCCCTGATAAAATCTTTCATTAAAAACAATGAACTATTTTAGAGAACTATATCAAGTTCTCTAAAATAGAACAAAAGGTACTTCAGTATGCTCTACAATTTTACCTTTATTTTCTCAGTGTAGAATTAGCAAAGGAGGCTATAGCTCTCAAGACAGGTGTCATTATGTTAAAAAAAATCCAAAAATTTAAATCATGTTTCATTTTGTATAAATACAGAAAGATCAGGTACAGAAAATTACCTCATAAAAAAGTTGACTTATAGTGGTTTCCCAGAGACTTCTTTTTCTGGAAACACACACACACACTTTCCAAGGCCTTTTTTATCAGGACTGATATAATTTAGACCCCATAAAAATACAATTTTATCTGACATGTAACCACTCTTCCAGCAACTGCTGCCTGTGACTCTTCCCTTTCCACTGCCCCTTGAGAGGCTTTCCAGAATTTGGAGGGTCATGGAAGCCTTATAGCCAGTTGGGAGACTGAGTTCACAATTGCTTCCATGGTCTACCTCTTGGAATAAAACTGATAACTCATAGATTCTGATTTTGTAAGAATGATTGAAATTTGCTTTCCTCTTACAGATCTTCATTTGTCTACATATTGATACCAATTTTGTCACTCTTCTGCTTACTCATGTTTACAGTTATCATTCTACAATTTATACACATGAAGTCAGCATTTCATTCCCTGAAAGAAACTAGTATACACATAAACTTGAATATTTCACTGTGAACTCGCACTTCTAGATGATTTATACATCAGTGCATTGAGACCATGGGCAGACAGATATCCAAAGCTTCAGGGCCATGGTACTAAATATGTGGCCAGGCTCTTTCTATTGATGCAATTCCTTGCTTTTGATATGAAATGGCAGAAATAAAGGTGGAAAAGGCATTACCAAGATGAAAAAGACATTATTTTATAGATTCTTCTACATAGTTAAAATGGTCAATATTAATCATATTTGCACAATAAACCATGATGTCTAAGAATCAGTCTTTATGATTTCCTCTGGGAAAAGCTCAAGGATATTTATTTTAAGAATTTAGTTTCTGAGTAAAGAATAATTAGAATATGGAAGAAAGGACAATCGCAATGCTACAAAAAGTAGCATTAAGAAATAGAAAGATGTATGTGTCATCACTCATGATGATTTTAAAGGTTCTACTATAGGCCTATAACCATTAAGTAATTAAGAATTTAGTAGGTGAATATTTATGTAATAAAGCCACTCTCATTTACTAATGAAATTTATATTCCTTATGTTTTCCTCACATACACACACAAAATGGGAATGTTACACTCAAATTATACAGCTGAAATAACAAAGATATTTAAAAATATATAAGCATTAGACTAAGAGGCTTACTTACTAGTGATAAGTCAGTTGCAAGGCTATGCATTCCAGTGAGCTTTGGAAAAGGGACAGAATATGTTGTTTTTCAACTGATTTAGTTTGCCTTATAAAACAGATGTTTAAAAGGCATTTATTGAAACTTAACAATGGAACAGAAAATACTGCAAGGTGAGAAACAATGTTTTCTTAATTAAAGTGATGACTAGGTAGTTAGAACAACGGTAAGGAAACTGACTCTTACCTTAATTTATCAGTACCTATTAAACAGAACTATTACTGTTAAAAAATGAAAAGTTAACTACTGTCTTTGTGATGCTGGCCTTTGAACAAAGATCATAATATGATTTTATTTTAACTGGGTTGACTTCATAGCTTAGCTTTTCATTTTAATCAGGTTGACTTGATAATTTAACATGAAAATAATATGCTTTCATAATTAGGAGTGTGCAAAGAGCATTAGCTATAAGATTGTTCATCATAAAGCTGTTATAATAGTAAACATTGGAAACATGCAAAATGTCCATAAATAAGGGATTAATTATATGGAGTACAGCCAAATAATAGAATACTATCCTGATAATGTTGTAGATGGAGGTTTATTAGGAAAACATTTATAATGTTACATTATGTTTAAAACAAAGCTAGATTAGAAAACAGAATGTATGGCAGAAACCTAGTTTTATTGAAAAATAAAACCGAACACACACACACACACACACACACACACACACACACACACACACACACACACATATATATCTAGAAAAATAAGGCTTAAGATACCTAGTATTCTTATTCATGAGGTAACAGGAATATGCACACATGCATGCATGCATGTGTGTGCATGTGTGTGTGTACACGCATGCACACGTACACAGGGGAACAAGGGCCAAGGGGCATGTAAATGTGTGTACACGCATGGGTATTCACCTGGATGTAGTTTTACATGTTTTCTTCACTACATAAATATTGCTTTCATAGTCATAAAATAAAATTATCTTAAAACATTTAAAAAGAAGTAGTTTTTACTGTCAAGTTTAAACGTGAAAAACAAAGCCTGTCTGCAGTATGTATTTCTTTACCATCATTCTTTTAAATTATAAGTCAAAATTAAGGAATTTACATTCTGACTCAAACATAAAATACTGAAAGCCAAAAACAATTAACATGACACTTTTACAAAGAACAATGGCTGAAAACAATTGGCAGGGGAAAAAAAACATATTCCAAATATAACACTTGAATTAAATGACAATTCTATTATTCTAAGTCCTATTTGCAGTCATCAAAGTGCAATATGGCACTGAAATTACAAAATAAATACTCCTCAAGAGAAAATTCTGATTCCCTTTGATCTTAGAAGAGGTCTCTCATGCTCCAAGTGAGCCGTTTAGAAATCTCCCCTTGCTATTTATTTGTATGGGATATTTGATTGCACGACACACCTAGAACCACTGTATAATATTTTAAAAACCTGTGTTTCAATGGTAAAATATAAAATTTTATTATCAGGAATTATTTTCTTTGCATTGATGATTTAGTATAGTTATTTATACTCTCAGTTTCTTCTAATAGGTTTCTATTTTCCAATAAATCCATACAGATTACTTTAATTCCTTATATTCAAGATCTTTAAACAGAAATGAACACTAAATCCATTCTATTTATAAATTCTGATGATATATAGATAATATATATTCACCTGTTCATTTAAAAGGTATACAATATAAAAAACTTGCAAAACTATCCATTTCGACATATTTTAAAAAAATTTATTCACTGTGGCATTTATTAGCAACTAGAGTGTCTGAAAATATCAAATATTTTATTTTAATTTTTTTAGAGTTAAATGTTACTATTTAAAATGCCCTAACATAAACTTACTTAGATTTCTTTATCCAAGGATAAAATATTAATAGCATTTAACTTTAACACCAAAATATAATGAATGTCATGGTTGGTGTAATATTCAAAAGATGATGTTTTCCCCTAATATGACTGTAGGTACATTTTTCTTTTCCATTTTTCCTCTCCTACACAAAATTATTCCATGCCTTTTGAAATTTATAAATTCCTTTTGAAGTTTAAAATTAATTCCCATGGTTACTCTTCCATAATCCCCCATCTTTTAGAAAATTCAAAATATGCTTATAATTTTTGAGAAATCAGATGAAATCCCAAATATCCTATTTAGTATGTGCTATGCTTTTAAAAAGAAAAAAAACACACACTCATTCTCTGAAAAGCTATCCATCAAGGAGTCTAATTCTGTAATTAATATTAATACAAACAAGGTAACAATTTGCTTTAAGTGTCCATTCATAATGTTAAATCTGTGTTAAATTATAAAGAACTTCCATAGAAATACATAAGATATACACATTGATCCTAAATGAAATTCATTATTAGCAGCTCTACTATACTTAATGGCAAATGAATTCTTAATAATGAGGCACTTGATGTGTTATCGAGAATGAGATTGACAAGAAAACCACTTAGCTTCACTTTCTAATAATATTATAACATGTTACTGATAAAGCACCTATATTTTTCAATTTGGAAGAAGAAAGTTTAAAGAAGATGATGTTTTACCTAACCTTTTAAATATAGTGTTTCCTGTACAGAGTTGTCAAAGGTTTTGCTCTTTTATAAGCTCGTCTTGCCCTTACCATCAGAAGTCCATAAGAACAGATGCTGGAATAATTACAAACCTATCACTATAGACTCTTCCATCACATTACAGACTAGGAAAATGAAGGCAGTTTATGGGTGTCCTTGTCTCACTTTATCCACCTCTTCATGGTTGACATGTAAGCTTTAATGTGTGTCCTTGCACCTCTCCTCCGGCAGGAAGCCTGTCTCTGGGGATCACTTGCAGAAAATAGGACATTGAGTCCATAATTAAAGTAATCTCTTTCCAGGCAGATGCTGAAGTTGGCTCTGTTATCATATATTACAAAAGGCATCTTGAGGGTTATAAAATGTGCAGCAAATAGCTTTGGAGATGAGAAACAGCAATTTTTCATCTAATTTTGATCCATAGACATGTAAGCACTGCATTGCCACTTTTTGGTTTTGAGCCAAATAACTATTATGGTGCTGAGAGGAGCCAGGCAGTAACCAAAATTAAAGAATACTTTAGCTTTTATCCTCAAAGTGAGAAAAGCTCTTTTGTAACCATCTTTGCACTTAGCAAATAAGGATGCCATCTCAAATCTGAGCATTAATGCCTGCAGGCAGATTTAGAAGAAAGGCTTATGTAGCTTAGCTTTACAGCCATATTTTCAATATATTTGCTTAAGTTAAAACCAGGGGTTGATTAAGGGACCAACTCCTTGCAACTACAGTGTACATTTTTAATTAGAAGCATTTCTACTATTTATCTTTTGCATAATATTTTAAGGCATTGCTCTTTGAAATATATGTCAGCTCAGATAACTGGTATGTTCATATTATTCATAATCCCTTCTATAAATACTAGTATTGGAGACAAATGGAAGAGATTTGACTAACACATTTTTGTTTCCAGCTTAGGACTTGCCAGTGTGGATAAACAAAACCTGATCTCAGTATTGTGAGGTGCTAAATGGAGATGGAAATAATTTTGTTCAATATTTCTCAATGCTAAATATGACAACTTCTCAATATGAACTGCTTCAATTTTTAAAAGGTGATCTAAGAATTCCAGAAAATGTGTGGTTTAAATATTTTTATTTCCTCAAACTATTTTTTTTTAATTAACAGCAAAGTTTTATGTAGACTTGTGACTTTAAATTTAAAATGTTACAACGTAAAGCCAGATGTCACAAGTGCATGCATGGAAGTTTAAATAACATAAGAGAAACTCTAATTTTTTAATACAGTCTTCTGGTACTTTTATGCATTAAGGTATGTTTTTCACTCATATATTCATACATTTGTTCATCCATATAACAAATATTTTTTAGAGAAATTTTTGTTCAAATAATTTTCTATTACTACTTCAATTCAAACATTAATATTAGAAAATATGTAATCAGTATTTGCCAGCTCAAAGGCAATTTTCAATTTTGCATATTTCTTTCAGCTCTGTGTTTAAGCATGTTATTTTGTTTTTAAGTAATTATTTTATCCCTGCTGTTGTTCAGTCACTAAGTTGTGTCCAACTGTTTGCAACCCCATGGACTACAGCACACTAGGCTTCCCTGTCCTTCACTATCTCCCAGAGTTTGCTCAAACTCATGTCCATTAGTTCAGTGATACCATTCAACTATCTCATCCTCTGTCACCCTCTTTTCCTCCTGCCTTCAATCTTTCCCAGCATGAGCATCTTTTCCAATGAGCTGGCTCTTTGCATTAGGTAACCAAAGTATTGGGACTTCAGTTTCAGCATTAGTCCTTTCATCATCAGCCTTCCTATGAATATTCAGGGTTGATTTCCTTTAGGATTGACTGGTTTGATCTCCTTGCAGTCCAAGGGACTCTCAGCAGTCTTCTCCCAACACTACAGTTTGAAAGCATCAGTTCTTCGGCACTCAGCCTTCTTTATGATCCAACTCTCACATCCATACACAACTACTGGAAAAACCATAGCTTTGACTAGATGGACTTTTGTCAGCAAAGTGAAGTCTCTGCTTTTTTATTACACTGTCTAGATTTGTCATAGCTTTTCTATCAAGGAGCGTGTCTTTTAATTTCCTTGCTGTGGTCACCATCCACAGTGATTCTAAAGCCCAAGAAAATAAAGTCTGCTACCGTTTCCACTTTTTCCCATCTATTTGCCATGAAGTGATGGGACCGGATGCCATGATCTTAGTTTTTTGAATGTTGAGTTTTAAGCCAGATTTTTCAATCTCCTCTTTTATACCTAGTATTATTAATTTTTCTTGTTTGGTCTGATATTAACATAGTGACACCTGTAAATCAACTATACGTCAAAAAATATAGTGACACCAACTTTCTTTTGGTTAACATTTTCCTGGGGACTTCCCTGGTAGTCCAGTAGCTACTTCATGCTCCCAATGCGGGAGGTTTGGGTTCAATCTCTGGTCAGGGAATTTGAGTCCATATGTTGCAAACAAGAGTTTTCACGCTGTAACTAAAAGATCTCAGAAGCTGCATTTAAAGATTCCACTTGCTACAATGAAGAACAAAGATTCCAGATGCCACAACTAAGACCCAGAAAACCAAATGAATAAATAAATAAAAATATTTAAAAAAATTTCCTGGTATGTCATTTTTCCTACTCTTTGCTTTTAATGTGACTTTGCCATTATGTTTAGGTTTCTCTCTTGGAAGCAGTATATTGATGGATTTCTGAAAGTTACAGAGTCTTAACTGGTGAATTTAATCTGTTTACATTTATTGTAAATACATGTGTATCTGTTTCTGTATACACACACACACATATATATATACTTACATATTTATAGTATCTTATATCATATTTTATATTCCTATGCCTTTTATACTTGCTTTCTCCCTTTCTTTCAGTCATTTAAGTTCAGTTATTCAGTTGTGTATGACTCTTTGCAACCCCTGCAGCACGCCAGGCTTCCCTGTCCATCACCAACTCCCAGAATTGCTCAAACTCATGTCCATCGAGTTAGTGATGCCATCCAACCATCACATCCTCTGTTGTTCCCTCCTGCTCCGACCTTCAATCTTTCTCAGCATCAGGGTCTTTTCCAATGGGTCAGCTGTTCGCATCAGGTGGCCAAAGTACTGGAGATTCAGTTTCAGCATCAGCCCTTCCAATGAATATTCAAGACTGATTTCCTTTAAAACTGACTGGTTGGATCTGCTGTCCAAGGGACTCTCAAGAGTCTTCTCCAACATCACAGTTCAAAAGCATCAGTTCTTCGGTGCTCAGCTTGCTTTATGGTCCAACTCTCACATCCATATATGACTACTGGAGAAACCATAGCTTTGACTAGATGGACCTTTGTCAGCAAAGCAATGTCTCTGCTTTTCAATATGCTGTCAAGGCTGGTCATGGTTTTTCTTCCAAGGAGCAAGTATCTTATAATTTCATGGCTGCAGTCACCATTTGCAGTGATTTTGGAGCCCAAGAACATAAAATCTGTCACTGTTTTCCATTGTTTGCCTGCCTATTTGCCATGAAGTGATGGGGCCAGAGGCCATGATCTTCGTTTTCTGAATGTTGAGTTTTAAGCCAACTTTTTCACTCTCCTCTTTCACTTTCATCAAGAGGCTCTTTAGTTCTTCTCCTATTTCTCCCATAAGTGTGGTGTTATCTGCATATATGATGTTATTGATATTCCTCCCGGAAATCTTGATTCCCGCCTGAGCTTCATCCAGCCTGGCATTTTGCATGATGTACTCTGCATGTAAGTTAAATAAGCAGGGTGACAATATACAGTCTTGATGTACCCCTTACCCAATTTGGAACCAGTCCATTGTTCCAAGTCCGGTTCTAACAACATGTTTCTTGATCTGCATACAGGTTTCTCAGGTGGCAGGTAAGGTAGTCTGATATTTCCATCTCTTGATGAATTTTCCGGTTTGTTGTGATCCACACAGTCAAAGGCTTTTAGTGTAGTCAATAAAGCAGATGTTTTTCTGGAACTCTCTTGATTTTTCTAAGATCCAATGAATTGTTGGCTATTCGATCTCTGGTTCCTCTCCCTTTTCTAAATCTAGCCCCGAACATCTGGCAGTTTTCCGTTCTCATATCGTTGAAGCGTTACTTGGAAAATTTTGAGCATTACTTTGCTAGCATGTGAGATGAGTGCAATTGTGTAGTAGTTTGAACATTTTTTGGCATTGCCTTTCTTTGGGATTGGAATGAAAACTGACCTTTTCCAGTCCTATTGCCATTGCTGAGTATTCCAAATTTGCTGGCATATTGAGTGCAGCACTTTCACAGCATCATCTTTTATGATTTGAAATAGCTCAACTGGAATTACATCATCTCCACTAGCTTTGGTAGATCAAATTTTATTTCATTCTTTCCCCATCTCACCCCCTATTTTGGAAGTTACACACTTATTTCTGATCTATACATTTATGTTTTCAAAAATCATTCTTAACTAAGCCTATAATCTTCTTCCAGAACAACTGGAGGACCTTAGAAAATTTTAATACTGATTTTTCTTACACATTGATATTGCTTAGTATTTTGGTTATTCTTTGTCTTTAAATTCTATTCTAAAATAATTATTGGTTTATAGTATACATATACATTTACTTGTATCTTCAATGTTCATTTAGAATTTCTAACATTCTTACTAATAATTATTATTGCATTACACCATAATTTCATGCATCCTACGTCTTCCGAGTTTGTTTTCTTTTTTTCTAAAGCACACATTCCTTAAAAACTTGCTTTAAAATTATCTCTGTGTGGGAAAAACAATTAAAACTTGCATTTTTTTTAATGTCTTTGTTTTCACAATGATTGATACTTCATCAAGGTATAGAATTCTGGGAAGACAATTATTTTCCTTCCCCACTTTGAAGATACTGTTTCATTGTCACCTATTGTTGCTTATAAGAAAAGCACTGCTAGACTAAAATTACAGGTTATCTGCCTTTTCTTTTTGGTTGTCTTTGAGATTTTCTATGTCTTTGATCTTCTGAAGGTTCACTATCATCTATATCAGTGCTCATTTATTTTACTCATTTTGATTAAACAGAAAAGACTCCTGTCTTTCTTAATTCCAGGAAATTCTCCTCCATGATCTCTTGAAATATGCATATTTTCATTCTTTCTATTTCCCCTTCTAAAGCTTTTACAAGATGCAGATTTCTTAACTTGGTGTTCCATACCAGGAGAATAATGTAAAACTAGACTTCTCACATGCTAAGAGTTTTTGTTTCTCCTAAGTGACTTATTTTTACCAAAGGCTTCAGTCAAATAACAAGCTTCTTTGCTGTTTTCCCAGGCAGAGCTGAATAATACTTTGAAGATCTAAGCTTCATGCAGCGAGCCCAGGTCCTGATCCTTGTCGTCCCCTATATCATGACTGTACCTACAGGTGCCACTCAGAATTCTAGGCCTAGGACCTAAACCCAGATTTAAAATATCCATAGGCTACCACAATGTCAGTTCCTACTTTCTGATCCAGTTTTGATAGCTCCCATTTTCCCCAGAACTATGCTTTTTTTTCTCTCTTTCAAACAAATTTTTTATATATTTTAATCATTTCAGTCAGTTTCTATGTGATTTTAGTGGAAAAAGTTTTTACTGTGCCAACTCAGGCTTCCATGATGCCAGAAGTCCTCTGAAAACATAATTTTAATTGTTTGAAATAATTTTTTATGCTTTTGTCACTTAATAGTCTAGGCATTCTCCAAGTTGTTATATTGTCTTTCATAATTACTATTAATATTTTTAAAGTGACATAGAGTGGTATACAGGATGGTAGTTAAAAGAACATGTTTTAGATCAAAACCAACTTGTCTCTGAGCTCTTTGAGCTCTTCCTTCAATAGGTGGTTCTAGGAGAGGAGAGGAATTTAGTAGTTTGCCTGGTATACAGATGCTCACCAAATGGAAGTTGCTATTTTGACTACTACTATCATTATCACCTGGAGAAGAAAATGGCAACCCATTCCAGTACTCTTGCCTGGAAAATCCCATGGACAGAGATGCCTGGTAGGTTACAGTCCATGGGGTCGCAAAGAGTCAGATATAATTGAGTGACTTCACTTCTTTCTTTCTTATCATTATCACCATCATCATCATCATCACATGGTATTCCAAAGTTCGTTATCACTCACTTTCCTATTAATGATTAGCCTTTCAGATCAGTTAATTCTAAATATTAGGTACATGGTAGTAAATTTCCATGGCACAAGGGCATACTTGAAAAGACCCAGAACTTATAACATGTGGCAGGGGATGGGGGGAAATGAGGGACTGGCAGGGTCAAAGCAGGGGCTGAGGCTCAGAAGTGGGGGAGTGGGGGCAGGGGGGGCCCAGGGTAGCCAAAGAGCAGCTCTGAATCCTGAGCACTATGTGGGAAGGGAGCCAGAGGGAATCCTCACTTGTCACACTTGGCCTAGCACTGCCCATAAAGTTAAGGACCATAGTAACTGCCGCACTGACAAACAAAATTAAAATGAAGAGTTTGGTAATCAGTTTTTTACATAAAACTTCCCTACTTGTCCAGGTTAGCAGCTATGATAATTCAAGTTCACAGGACAACTCCAAAATCAATGTCCTTTGAAGTATATGGTTATTTGCATTCTGTAAATGTTCAGGTAACATTAGAGGAAAAAATAATTCATTCAATCCTTTAAATCAGTACTGCACACTGAACTTTCTATAATAATGGAAATGTGCTAGATGTGCTGTCCAATATAATAGTCATAGACATTTATGGCTAATGAGAACTTAAAACGTGGCTGGTGCAAATGAACTGATTATTTAGTTTTATTTGACTTTAATCATTTAAATTTAAATAATCACATATAGCTACCATGTTAGAAAGTACAATTTTAAACAAATTTTTGAATATGTGTGTGTATATATGCATATGTGTATATATATGTATATATGCATATACCCATGTATGCATATATATACACATACACATATAAACATATATACACATATAGATACCTGTATATAAATACACACATACAGTATACCCAAATAAGTCAGAAAGGACAAGTTCTTCAAAAAATTTTTATCTGGAAGAAGAAATCAAAATTTTATTTCATATTTGTAATAATGTCTTAATATTTAAAGATCTTAAAGCAGAATTAAGCAAAATCCTTTTGCTAGTATATATTAACCAAGTGATTATGTTGGCAAACTGTGGAGTTGCTGCTGCCATGAGAAAAGGTTATATACCTGTTTCCCAGACATTTTTGTCATCACTATTATTGACTGTGTAGTCAGTTTAAAGAAAAAGAAGTAATTTCACAATTTTGGCTTCTAAAACTGGTTCCACTGAATTCAACTAACAGAGAAATAACTCAAACCTCTGCCCACATCTCATTAGAAAATTTCTATCAGATATGGAGAACTAGTGATAACTGTAATATGTAAAGCTTTTAGATTTACTGATTTGGGTCCTTCTGCTTTCACAAGAGTTATGTGTGTTTTCAAGTAAGAAGCGCAAAGTAGAGTAGTAATCTCGTCTAAACCACAGGCCTTGTGATAAGGAGTGTCTTGGTTCAATCCTTGGGTGGGGAAGATCCCCTGGAGAAGGGAAAGGCTACCCACTCCAGTATTCTGGCCTAGAGAATTCCAAGGACTGTATAGTCCATGGGGTCCACAAAGAGTTGGACATGACTGAGCGACTAACTTTCTCTTTCACTTTCAAGGATTTCAAACTTTAGTTCATTTACTTAAGTGCCCTCCACTAGTTCGGAGAAGGCAATGGCAACCCACTCCAGTACTCTTGCATGGAAAACCCCACGGACGACAGAGCCTGGTGGGCTGCAATTCCATGGGGTTGCTACAAGTCGGGCACGACTGAGCAACTTCACTTTCACTTTTCACTTTCACGCATTGGAGAAGGAAATGGCAACCCACTCCAGTGTTCTTGCCTGGAGAATCCCAGGGACAGGGGAGCCTGGTGGGCTGCCATCTATGGGGTCGCACAGAGTTGGACATGACTGAAGCGACTTAGCAGCAGCAGCAGCAGCCTCCACAAGTTACAATTACATTACAGGAATGGAAGAGAAGAAGACAAGGATGGGTGTGCCATAGAGTTTTAAGACTTATCATTAGGAAAAACTACTATTTCTATATAAAAATAAAAAAAAATAACAAAAAATCACCAACAACTATTTACTATGGGATAGAATTTCATAGATGCAGGACCATCTTTGGACCTGAGTTAAAAATACTTCATTTCTGAAGCAGACAATTTTTCTCACTATAAAGCAGTTCTACTTCTCTGACGGTCTTAACATTTTGATGCAAAGAAAAGTGTCACACTGAGATTCCGGTACCTTTCCCTAATATAACCAGTGCTATTTACAAGGTGGCGTTTTACAAGAAGGAGACACAGAAAGGGATAAAGGAGACAGGAAAAATTGAAGGGAATAGTTTTGCCTTTTGAATATCTGTAATTTTTTTTTAAAATACGCTGTGAAATTACTGTAATAAAAATAATTTCTTACACCTTCCTGGCAATTAATGAACATATTTTATCTCAAGATTTTACCATACTCCTTAAAACTAAGGATTAAATCCCCAGGAAGCATCTTGACCTCATTTGACCAAATGTTGATAAATAAGAACACACATTAGTCTCTGAACTTTGACTATCTCCTTGTCCAAGCCTAACTGGCTATTTAACTTTGATGAAAAACAGGCCTGTGAGGAAATGAGAATTATCAGTTAAGCTTCTAGCCACTCACTTTTAAGTGAAGATATATATACATTTTTATCCTATCATTCGAAGGTATGTTTTTGAAATAACTGTCTCAAGTTGGGGAATGTCTGGTTTTTTAAAAAAAAGAAAACTGGATCAACAGGAAAAAATTAACAGACTTGTAACTTAGGAAACAGATTAAATTCCTCCCTAGTAAAATAGCATATCTGGTTTTATCAAACACTGTGAATACAATCATTCTGGCTTTACATGAGAAGTAATTTATTTTTGCAGTAAGCTATGTATGTATGTGTGTGTGCGTGCTCAGTCGTGTCTGACTCTTTGCAACTCTATGGACTGGAGCCCACTAGGCTCCTCCATCCATGGGATGCTCCAGGCAAGAATACTGGAGTGGGTTGCCATATCCTTCTCCAGTGGATCTTCCTGAACCAGGGATCTAACCCACGTCTCTTGCATCTTCTGCACTGCAGGCAGATTCTTCACCCACTGAGCCACCTGGGAAGCCCAAGCTATGTATAACCAAGACCTAAACAAACATTTCTCCAAAGAAGACATATAGACGGCCAACAAACACATGAAAAGATGCTCAACATTGCTCATTATTAGAGAAATGCAAATCAAAACTATGAGATACCACCTCATACTTGTCAGAATGGCCATCACCAAAAATCTGCCAACAATAAATGCTGGAGAGGATGTGGAAAAAAGGGAACCCTCTTGTACTACTGGTGGGAATGTAAATTGATACAGCCACGTTGGACAACAGCATGCAGATTTCTTAAACAAACTAGGAATAAAACTACCATGTGGCCCAGCAATTTCACTACTGGCCATAAACCCTGAGAAAACCGTAATTCAAAAAGATACACGTCCCCTATCGTTCACTGCAGTACTATTTACAATAGCCAGGACATGGAAGCAACTTAGATGTCCATCAATAGATGAATGGATAAAAAAGTTGTGCTACATTTATACAATGGAATATTACTCTAAAGGAATGAGTCAGTGGAACTGAGATAGATGAACCTAGAGGCTGTATACAGAGTGAAGTAATTCAGAGAGAGAAAAACAAATATTATATATTAACGCATATATATGGAATCTAGAAAAATGGTACTGATGAACCTATTTGCATGGCAGGAATAGACACATAGATGTAGAGGATGGACTTGTTGACACAGCATGGGAAGGAGAGTGTGGGATGAATTAGAGAGTAGCATTGACACATATACACTACAGTGTGCAAATTAGATAGATAGTGGGAAACTGCTATATAACTCAGGGAGCCCAGCCCAGTGCTCTGTGATGACCTAGAGGGGTGGGATTGGGGAGTGGGAGGGAGGACCTAGAGGAGAGAGAGGACCTAGAGGGGTGGTACGTGGGGGTGAGAGGGAGGCTCCAGAGGAAAGGGAGATACACACACACACACACACACTTATGGCTGATTTGTGCTGTTGTCAGCAGAAACCAACGCAACTGTGTAAAGCAATTATCTTCTAGTTAAAAAAAAATTTTTAATACAAAGTAAAATAAAATCTGTATATATCAACTGTTAGTGTCCTTATCTATAGGTATGAATGTACTCCCCATAAACGCACCTGTGGGGGAATTCCTGATCTTATTTCAAACGTTTAAGTAACAAGGCAAACATCTTCAATGTTTTCTTCTGATCGATGGAAATAAATGGGCAACCATACTATCTTTCATGAGGAATCCTCCAGACAAACTAGAGTGGCTCTCATCAAAAATTAAAGGCACCAGAGATAGACTCAAGGCAGAATTTCAAATCTCTGCATCTGTATCACTTTGAGTATGTTCAGTGTTCAGAAAGTTCTAATGTCTTCAATTTTTTTTAATGATTTTTTGTCTTCTTGTTTAGTGTACTTTTAAGGTCCCTCTAGGAGAATCTTCCTTTAAAATATCAAATGTTCAAATATGGTTCACCTCTGTACTTCTTTGGGCCCTTGAGTTCAATTCTTTGTTGTTGCTTCAGTATCTTAAATAGAACACTGCTTGCTTTATACTGTTTTCAGTATAAAGTCTGCTGTTTGCAGCGAGTTCATTTAAGGTTAAATAAGCATTAATTTAGACACAAATCTGATCTTCTTTTATGTTTCATTTTTATCCTAATATTACGCTAGCATCTGTCCAAGCAGTTAAACTTAATCTAATGGTGTTCAATTTTGCCTTTAATTCACACATTCTCTCCCTATATATGATTCCCCTTGTGACAATGGATGGGATATAATCAGCATCCAAAGAATGAACCTATATCATACATATCAAGATCATGCCCATGTTTGACATATTAATCAGCCATATTTCAGAAGTTTAAATCAGTGCTTGTCTAATATTTCATTAAAAACTCTAGTTTTCATCATATCAATACCATAGACATTTTATCATATAAAACAAGTAAGTGATGATTTTAGAGGCAAATGTAGTAAAGTGGCAAAAATCACTTGCTTGAAACTGGACTGTCTTCTGAATCCAGGTTGTGTCAATCACTGAGTTATGTTAAGCAAGTTATCTAACATCTTTGTACTTCAATCTGCGTGCATGCTAAGTCACTTCAGTCGTGCCCGACTCTGTGCAACCGTATGGACTCTAGCCTGTCAGGTTTCTCTGCCCATGGGATTTTCCAGGCAAGAATACTGGAGTTGGTTGCCATGCTTTCCTCTAGGGGATCTTCCCAACACAGGGATCCAACCAGTGTCTCCTGCATCTCCTGCATTGTAGGTGGATTCTTTACCACTGAGCTACCAAGGAAGGCCTGTACTTCTATCTACTCATCTGTAAACTGAGATAATAATAGCATCTACTTCTCAGAATTACTGTGAGGATATAATGGATTAAAAGACGTAAACTACTTAGAATATGACTAGTATGTTGTATATTTTCAAAAATATTAATTAATTTTGCATTTGTTATTTTACAACTCTATTTCCTTGTTAGTTTCTGTTAGAATTACATGCCCTGGGGATTTCTTTCTTTCCTTCCATCCTTCCTTTCCTCCTTCCCTTGCCCTTTTTTCTACCTTTTCACCTCCTCCTTCCCTGCCTTAACCCCCTTCTTCCTTCTCCTCCTCCCTCTTTCTGTACCACCTCCTCACCCTTGGAAAAAAATTTTAAATTTATATCCAAAACCTTCAGATAAGTTTGAGCTTACTAGTCACTAAAGATAAATCAAATACAAAAGTGAAGACAAACTGTATTATCATAAGATCTGCACACTAAGCAGATCTCTGGATGAAATTATCATTTAAGATGTAAATGTTATCAACTGGTGTCATAAAACTAAGGACAGAATAATATTAGTTACTGATCCATTTCATATATATTTGTACCAGTACAGCTAGCAACTTTATCCTCAGTCCATTCTCTTCTCTCTCTCACTTGATTATTTTTAATGAGAAAGGCAGCAAAAACACAGTACAAATGATTATGTTGCTAAGCGGTGTATCAATAAAATATGGCTTATTCAGACAGAGTGCCGCTTACTCTTCTCTGTGAATGGCACACGCAGCACGTCATATAATGGCTTAGTATTTCAGTTCAAATAGTCCATAGTTCTTACTATGAGATTCTTTGAAAAAGGATTCAAATAGATAATTGGGTTTTAAAATCACAGAGTTTGGACCATACACTGGCAATACTAATATGAGGTTGCAGAATTGGGTGCAGTGTTGATTCAACTGCCAGCTCTAGAGAGACCACATACATGGTAAATGATAAATATTAGTTGCTGGATTTCTTCAAATCCAAGACCATCAATCATAATGCATGTGTGTGCTCAGTTGCTCAATTGTGTTTGACTCTT
This sequence comes from Okapia johnstoni, assembly GCA_024291935.2. Lineage (NCBI taxonomy): Eukaryota > Metazoa > Chordata > Mammalia > Artiodactyla > Giraffidae > Okapia > Okapia johnstoni. The sequence goes on along the minus strand of CM044312.1, from coordinate 68,455,499 downwards.
TGTAATCCCATGGACTGTAGCCTGCCAGGTTCCTCTGTCCATGGATTTTCCAGGCAAGAGTACTGGAGGGAGTTTCCATTTTCTTCTCCAGAGGATGTTCTCAACACAGGGATCAAATCCATGTGGATTCTTTACTGCTGAGCCACCAGGGAAGCTGTAAGATGCAACTTAAGAGATTTCAAAATGTAAAGAAAGAAAAAAAAAAAAACTTCTGTATTTTAGAATCAATTAAATATGTCATTATTAGCTGTTAAGGAATATTTACTGACTATACTTAATATTCTGTAATAACCTATAAGGGAAGATGATTTTAAAATGAATATATATGTGCACATATATGTATGTATGTATGTGCATATATATATGTGTGTGTGTGTATATATATATATATATATTTGTATGAATTACTGTGCCATACACTTGAAACTAACATGATGCTATAAGTCAACTATACCTCAAAAAATGAAATAAAATAAAAAATAAACCAAGAAAAAACTTATTGAGGGCCTTCTATTTTCTATAGTTTGGTATTAAGAACTTAGTTACATAAAAATACCTAAGACAGTCCCTGATCTTGGAGGATTTCAAGTCCAGTTAAAAAAGAAAACACACATGTGAAGAATTAAATAATGACATGAATTAACAAACTAAGAGGAACTAAAGAGTCTCTTGATGAAGGTGAAAGAAGAGAGTGAAAAAATCTGGCTTAATACTCAACACTCAAAAAACTAAGATCATGGGATCCCATCACATCACTTCATGGCAAATAGATGGGGAAAAAATGGAAAAGGTGACAAACTTTATTTTCTTTGGCTCCAAAATCACTGTGGAGAGTAACTAAAGCCATGAAATTAAAAGACGCTTGCTCCTTGGAAGAAAAGCTATGACAAATCTAGACGGCATATTAAAAGGCAGAAATATCACTTTGCCGACAAAGGTCCATCTAGTCAAAGCTGTGTTTTTTCCACTAGTCATATATGGATGTGAGAGCTGGACCATAAAGAAAGCTGAGCACCAAAGAATTGATGTTTTCAAACTGTGCTGCTGGAGAACACTATTGAGAATCACTTGGACAGCAAGGAGATCAAATCAGTCAATCCTAAAGGAAGTCAGTCCTGAATATTCACTGGAAGGACTGATACTGAAGCTGAAGCTCCAATACTTGGGCTCTTTGATGTGAACAGACGACTCACTGGAAAAGACCCTGATGCTGGGAAAGATTGAGGGCAGGAGAAGGAGAAGAAAGAGGATGAGATGGTTGGATAGCATCATCGACTCAATGAGTTTGAGCAAACTCCAGGAAATAGTGAAGCACAGGGAAGCCCAGCGTGCTGCAGTCCATGGGGTTGCAAAGAGTCACACATGACTGAGCAACTGAACAACAATAACAACAATGAATTAACTAATGATATGAAAACCTCATACAAAGTACATCACAAAAGCATGTAAGTCTGGTTGAAGTTTAATTTTCTAAAAGTAATTTTCCGTACCTTAAAAAGTAAAAGCTTTAATTTTGGGGGTTCATCAGAAAAGACAGGATCAAAGTATATTTATGTTTCAAATGCCATAGGATTTTGTGTTTTTTTGTGTGTGTAATGTTTAAATTAATATTGAACATTAGAAATCTTCTTCAAGTATTGCTGACCACATACTAATTACAGATACTGATCCTTACATATAGGTCTACTCAACATGTAATAAATACTACAGTAAGAAACAAAGGTAAAAAATTGTAAGACTTTAGCTCAGAAAATTTCAAATGAATTGTTCAGTAGTTCATGTTTAATCTTCAGTTTTCCTATACTCTCTCACAAACTAATCAGGAAAAGAGATCAATAAAAACATCTTGCGCAAACAGGAGGCAGCTGCCCTATGTAACATTCAACATAATCATTGCTTACAATAAGCACCTAGACTTTAACATTTACTAAGAAAGTTAAAAGGTGCAAAGTACATCATCAAAATTTTGTTAGGAAATATAAGTGAGGGTGTGTAAACTTCTTTGTAATCAGTAAAAATTACTTATAACCAAATTGTATTTTTTTAACCAAATGCTAATAAAATAGTTTGGAGCTGACATACAATACATTATTTCTAAGAGAATACAATTTGATATTCCAGGAACAGTGACGCCACAAGCCATCAAATATCATTTTTAAACAGATTATATTAAAAACTGTATCTATTTGGAAACAGACAGTTCTGTATAGGTGGTATAGATTTACTTTGTGTTTTTTCAAAAAAAAGTAATTCTTGTTTTAAATGAAGAGCTTATGTATGGCAAGAATTTAAATCATCCTAATAAGTGCCAACATGAGTAAGACAAAGTATGCCAAAAGAGAGCCAGGGGTTACTATTAAACTAAAGAAATAGACAACATTGTACAACAGATACAGAGTTGGCACTCCATGTCCCTGGATTTTGCTTCCAAGGTGGGTTGAATCTCTGGATGCACAAACCATAGATATAGAGGGTCCACTCTACCACGCTGTTTAATATAAGGGACTTGAGAACATGTGGAAGGTCCTAGAACAACCTATTCCCCAGTCTCCTAAGATGCAGAATTCAAAGGATATTTTCTGTGATTCCTGTGTACATAAGTCCTTGAACCAACTGGGGAGGAATCATGAAGAAATAAGAATTTGTCCTTTTCCAATCTAATCTAATAGAAAAAGCAAGAATTTAAATCAAACATAAGTAACAGAGTTATAAGTAAAATGTGACAATACACATCAATTCTGTTGCTGATATCTCAGAAAGCTTTATAGAAGATTTTTATTTAAGAATGGTAGCTTGAAGAATGAGTAAGAATTTAACAATTGCATTTGAGAGAATAAGCACTCCAAGCTAAATGAAAAGCATGGAGAAAGAGAAAAAGTCAGGGAATGTTTAGAGAATTGTGGGACGTGCTGCCAATTTGTGACCATCAGGAGGCAGAGGTAATGGGAGACAAGAGAGAAGTTGATAAACCACAAGATTTGGAAGCGCCCTCAAACCCACTCCAAAAAGCTGGCCTTTAGAAGAAAGTCTTAAGCTATCCAAGTTTTGAGCAATCACACTTTGTGCCTTAGAAAGATTAACTGTGAGATGGACTGGATGAGAAATAGGCTGGAGGTAAACCAGTTAGGAAGCTACTGCAAGCACATTAGCAAGAGGTACTGGAAAGAAAGGGTTCAAGGGTGAAAAACTTTCTGAGGGAGAAAATGATGGGATTAAATGTCAACCAGCCAGGTGGATGAATCTGACATTTGCAGCCTGAGTAACCCAGAGGATAGGCAAAGATTGTATATAATCAGTGATGTGACATACACCCTTGACAATTAACTGTATATTATTAAGGGAGAAGAAAAGGCAATAGTAAATTTTGGAGTATTCAGGTTTTACAGGATCTTGCTGTCTGAGGAAAAGGCTGGCATAGAACAGTATTCAAGATGAATTCCAGCCTTGTTTCACCTGACTGCCCATAGAATAGCTGTTTCAGAACTTATTCCATTGGCCTACTCATCTATTCAACAAATAGTTAGGTAGTGCTTCCAGTGTGTGCAGGAACTGTATTAGATGACTGGGGTGAATCAGTAAACAAAACAGAAAATCATTCTTACCTTCAAGGAACCTGCATTTCAGCAGGAACAGTCAGACAATAAATAATATACATAAATAAATGAAGTAGATCATGTGTTAGAACTGAAAAAAATACAATGGGAGAAAAAAAAGAGATAAGTAAGAAAGATGAGGAGTGATGATTGTGTGGCAGGAGTAGGAGAATAGTCTGCATTGAGAGATGTCACAAGTCACAGACTCTGAACCATAGTGCAGTGTTTATCTAAGGATGCTTTTGGGACACTGCTCACTACCCTTCCCTATTTCCTCCTGATGAGCACAGGAGAGATTCAGTAAGTTTCTATAGAGTTCTGACTTCTTATCACCATGAATCAGCTAACTGTTTATGATTTCCTCTTGGTACTCGTGGCTAGGTTTAGCTAAAAGCTGAATCTCTAAATCTCTCATCTTCTTCTTAATTGTGTGTGGATCCTCATAGCATTTTTTTTGTATCTGTTTTCATCTTATTTTCTGAATATCATTTCCCTATTGTCTTCATTTCTTCATATACTTTTATCTTATTGCATATTTTTTTTGCAGTTTTGGCCTTTTTTGACACCAAAATGAGCAGCCTTAATTAAGGTTAAACCTGCTAAAATAATATCTTTAAATAGTTACTATATACATAACCTCAGAGAGGTTGTAACTGAACAGGACTCTAAGGGGCCTTTTCAGACAGACCACTGCATGTCCTACTCCTGCCTCTTGTGTGTGTGTGTGTGTGTGTGTGTGTGTGTGTGTGTGTGTGTGTATTAGTTGCTCAGTCAGGTCCGACTCTTTGTGACTCCATGGACCGTAGCCCACCAGGCTCCTCTGCCCATGGAATTTTCCAGGAAAGAATACTGGAGTGGGTTGCCATTTCCTTCCCCAGAGGATCTTCCCAACCCAGGGATTGAACCTGGGTCTCCTGCATTGCAGGCAGACACTTTACCATTTGAGCTACTAGGGAAGCCTATGCATGCCTGCCTGTTACTTGTAGAAAAACTTTAGCCTCCCAGGCCATCCCCAAGTGCCAAAGCATAAATTTAATCAGAGAAGAAAATGCAGAAACAAAGGAAAACAGTCAAGCAAGACAAAATAATACTAGTTTAGCTATTAAACAAATTCAAGGACCTTGAGTTCCTCCTCAAGAGCTTCAGGTAATATCGTGAGCCATAGCCTTTGAGCTACTTTGCAGATACTGATACCCCCACCAGGTAGAAGTTAACTGTATGCTGCCACAAGCATCTTGACTCCAGACTGGCTGGAATCAGAAGGTTGATGATACTGACTTCTGACTGCCTTACCATCAACCAATCAGAAGAATGTCCACAAACTGATCATACACCCTGCAACCTTCTCCTTCATCCTGTCTTTAAAAACCTTTTCCTAAAAATCATTGGGGAGTTCAGGTCTCTTGAGCACTAGCTACCTAGACTCCTTCCACAGTGCCTTGCAATAAACATTGTACTTCCCTTCACCACAAGATGCTGTCAATTGATTGATTTTACTGTACACAGGCAGGTAGATCCAAGCTTGGTTTGATAACACATTTGCCTTCTGTACCAGTCACAGACACTTTGGGTACTTACATGAAATTCACACAGCCTGTACCAGCAGGTGGAGCAATCCAGACGAAGCTGAGGTTGGTTGCGGGCAGATGACTCACATGAGAGGCCACCACACTGCACATAAACTGGTTACCAAATTGGTGGTCAGACATGATACCTGACAAACAGAAAGGAAAGTGTGTTGTTTAAAAACAACAAAACAAAGTCCTTCATATGATGGCATAACAATATTTTCTGAACATTTTTCTTTTATGTTAAGATTCAACATGCTGTCTGGCTTCCCCCGTAAGTTGCGCAGTTTTCTATTTTCTATTATCAGAAGGAAATTAATCATTTAAAACATTATTGCTAAGGAACAACCTACTAAACTAATTGTTACAGTATTTGCTTAATTTTGATTTTGTTGATTGGTCTTTACCCATCAGCAAAGACCACCAGGACCACACCTGCAGTGAAACAAGGTTGGATTTATTGGCAGTGTTTGCAGCAAGGGACACCAAATACTACTGAGAATCTGGAGGTATCTCAGTAGGAGGATGTTAGCAGGAGCTTGTTAAAATATTTTGGTTTGTGTTAGATTATTTCCTGATTATAGTACTGAAAGTCCTGCATGCTGGGAACCCCCTCAGTCCTGTTGGGGAGGTTCCAGGGAAAGGTGGTTTTGATTCCAATCTTGGTACTACTAGAAAGTAGGAGCAATTTTATCACTGAGTATCTTAATTTTTATCTATGAGACATGAAGAACAGAGAAGAGCTAAAGTTAAGGTTGATAACAGCAACAGCAATCACTTTAGCATGGAGAGGGAATGTTGGTCATGCTTTTGGTTTGCACTGCGTTCTTGCTTTTGCCTGTGTTCAGGCATGATTAAAAAGTGGTCTTGTTTTTGTCTCAAACCACACCTACTCTGTCTCAGAGTAGATAACCTACGAAACTGCTCATTTTCAACAAGAGATCATCACGGCATAGCTGAGTACCAGGTCAGCTCCCAGCTGAATTATCAGGAGATGCTTTTTTTTCCTGTGTAATAAGATGATCTTCTCATGTTTACCTCAGATATAAAATATTAGTAGGTAACTCAACACTAAGAAAATGAACTTGATTTTTAAAAATAGGCAAAAAATTTATACAGATGGCATATGAAAAGATGTTCAATATCATATGTCATTAGAGAATTACAAATTAAAACAATGAAATGCCACTACACACCTAATATTTGACCAAAGTCCAAAATAATGACAGTCCTAAATTATAGTGAGGATATGGAGCTACAGGAATTCTTATTCACTGCCAGTGAGAATACAAAATGGTATAGCCACTTTGGAAGATAGTTTGGCATTTTCTTACAAAAATAGACATACTCTAACCATATAATCCAGAAATCAAACTCCTTGGTATTCACTAAAATACACTGAAAATTTATGTCCACTCAAAAACCTGCACATGCATGTATACAGCAGTTTCATTCATAACTGTCAAAACTTGGAAGCAACCAAGACATCCTTCAGTAAGTGAATGGGTAAATAAAGTGTGGTACATCCAAACAACAAAATATTATTCAGAGCTGAAAGGAAATGAGCTATCAAGCCACGAAAAAACATGAATAAGTGTTGTGCTGTCCTGTGCTGTGCTAAGTCACTTCAGTTGTGTCCAACTCTTTGCAACCCTATGGACTATAGCCCACTAGGCTCCTCTACCATGGGATTCTCCAGGCAAGAATACTGGAGTGGGTTGCCATGCCCTTCTCGAATAAATAAGTACATATTATTAAATGAAAGAAGCCAATATGAAAGAACTGAATGCTGTATGATTCCAACTATGTGACATTTTGGAAAAGGCAAAATTACAGAGACTGCGGTTGCTAGGCATTGGGACGGAAGAAGGGAGATATGAATAAGCAGAGCACAGAGGAATTTAGGCCAGTGAAACTATCCCATATAATAATACAATGGTGAATACACAACACCAAAACTGAAACCTAGTGTAAAGTATGGACTTTGAGTGACAATGATGGGTCAGTGCAGGTTGATCTGTTATAACAAAGATACCACTGTGGTACAAGACACCCAGAAGGTTGGAGGAGGGTGGTGTATGGAAAATCTATGTACCTTCTACTCAATTATCCTGTGACCTAAAACTGCTCTAAAAATAAAGTGTATTAATAAAAAACATTGCCATGAGTGAACAGTTAAAAATTTAATAAATTGGCTTTGTGAACTTGGGTAAACGGCTTCTCTCTGAGATAGTTTTCTAGTCTATAAAATGAAAACACCATGTCTACTCCACCCTAAAGTTATTTGGAGAATTAAATTACCCAATACATATGGAAGCATCTGGTACAGTACTTTTATGTTTGAATAGGTGCCCTACCTACACGCCATCGGAGAAGGTAATGGCAACTCACTCCAGTACTCTTGCCTGGAGAATCCCTTAGACGGAGGAGCCTGGTAGGCTGCAGTCCATAGGGTCGCTAGGAGTCAGACACGACTGAGGGACTTCACTTTCACCTTTCCCTTTCATGCACTGGAGAAGGAAATGGCAACCCACTCCAGTGTTCTTGCCTGGAGAATCCCAAGGACAGGGGTGCCTGGTGGGCTGCCGTCTATGGGGTCGCACAGAGTCGGATACGACTGAAGCGACTTAGCAGCAGCAGCAGCAGCAGCAGCAGCTACATGCCATTCACAATTCATATATCACTCCACCATACTCTTGACTACCTCTACAGAGAGTCTATGAGTGACTATGTCTTTAATCTTTGTATTTCAAGCAACTATCACAATGCATGACACACTGCAGATACTCAAGAAATATTTTCTAAATAAATATAAGACTAAATAAGTATAAAAATAAAAGACAATATAAATTATGCACATGTTATGTCAACTAATGAAACAGAATCTTCTAGAATAGCAAGTTGTTCAGAATAGATCACACTGGCCAAAGAAATAGAAGAACAAGTATATATTTTGACATATCCTAATAATGCTCTTTTTTCTCATTCAAATATATACATATATACATGTAATTTATACATAAATTTAAGCTGTATCTTGCAACAAAAGGATGAAAGTCACCAAGTCAGAGAAACCACAGGTTAGAAAAGATGACAGACTTCCAGGGAAATCATAGAGTGCTGAAGGAGACTCAGTAGCTGTGACTAAGGAATTGCCATGCCTTTCTGGTCAGGCATAAAGCAGGGATCCAGTGTATAGAAAATGACACATTTGTAGGAGTCAGCCAGGCCAGAAAGGAAAAGCAAAAGTTACAGTCGCAATTATGTGGGAAGGGAAATGAATCAAACAAAATAAGGTTTCAGGGTCTCAGAACCTTGGTAAGAGGATTCATATTCAAATACCTCCTCACTCCTCAAAGCTCCTCTGAGAAAGTGAGTCAATGTCTAGACTGCATATTATTTGAAAGAATTTTATAAGGTAGGTATACAATTGCAATTGCCTCATGCCCTGCCGTGGGAAAATACTCCATAGGATAACATTCTTGCAATCCAACCGTCCAGCACAGCAGTTCTCCAACTTGGCTACACAGCAGCATCACCTAAAGAGATAGAATAAATACCAGTTCCCAGACATTCTGAGTGAGTCAGCAAAGAAAACAATATTTACAGAATTCCTGTGTTGCATCAAATGTTGGATTAGACCATATTTAGGTATACAGAAGAAATACAGGACATTGTCCCTACCTTGAAATGACTTCAGCTGAGAAGAGAAAACTGGAATAAACTAACATTCTAAATAAAACAACTAGAAAATAAGCAAGTGCTAACTGGATGCTATTTGTGAAAAATACGAAAAAGAGGAGAAAGAGTGATTAATGTGGACAACTATAAGGACAACTATTGCTTCTTGAGCATTTACTATGGCCTGACACTATTCTAAGCACTTCATGAACTTGTTTAAGGCTTTTAACAATCCTACGCAGTAGCAGCTGTTATTTTCTCCATTTTACCCATTAGGAAAATAAGATAACGGAGGTAAAAACTCGCCTATAGTTTATATAGCTATGGCAGTACAGCCTGGATGCAAACCACCACCTTTGCTGCACAGTCAGAAATGACTCTGTTAACAAGGTCATATTGCAGAGCATGGGGAACTATATTCAATATCTTGTAGTAAACCATGATAGAAAGAGTAAAAATAAATGGCTCTGTTGAAGAGGTAGGCTGGAATTGAGTTTTGAGGAAAAAGCTAAGATTTCCCATATTTGTTTATGCACAGGAGGCAGCAGAGCATAAGCAAAAGACTGTACCCTTAGCTCTGTCACTCGCTGTTGCATGTCCTTGGTTAGGGTGCTCCCTCTCAAGCTTCAGTTCCAATGACTATAAACTGCTGGCCCATGATCACTAAGACTCCTTTCAGTTCCTTAGCTCTCTGAGTACAATTTAAACGAACAGAAGAAAAACAGGAGGACAGCTCCCAAAGGCAGATATAATGGGCAGAGGTAGGCGTGTAAAATGAGAACCAGGAGAAGGAGAGGAGTCAGTATCAGCTTCCAGTGTTCTGTGAAACACAGTTTACTGCATCCGCCATAGTGATCTTTTTAATGGCTTTCATGTCGTGAAAGACATATACCATCTAAGTAATAAATGTGATTTGGAAGCCTACTCTTGGGTAACTTTAATTTGAATTTGATAATGAATTTAAAGGTATGACGGTGTTTTCCCGTGCTGCATGCTGGATAATAGGATATATACATTGAATTTTAATATTACTTGAAAAAGAGAACATCAGATATATGATAAAAGAGTTTAATTACACTGTGAATCTCGGGGAGGTATATACACATAAAATATATACGTGTATAGTGTAGTTACAATCAATGTTTTATTTTCATTGTTGTGGCTATGTGCAAACTTTCATATAAAATTGTTTTCTGTGGAATTCTTATGCAAGAGAATTGGACCATGAGAGAAAGAAAGCACTTCAGAAAGTATGGCTCTCTTGGTCTAACTTTGGACAAAAAAGTAAAGTATATCTTTCAAACTGTGAGGCTCTATGAGATTGATAACTGTCTTGACAGATTTTAAAGCACTGATATTACAGATATATTTTCCTTTTGAATATCATGTACACACATGTGAAAAATAGGAATATTCGCAATCTAGTTATGATTTCCGTATCAAGAAATAATCAATATAACTTTATAAAACAACTGTTCATTTGACAAAGCATAAATGTTTTTAATTCATTAAGTTCTTCAAACCACTGCACATCTGATTTAAAAATATCTAGCACCTGTTTTCTTAAAGTTGTGGTTAAAGGATAGGAATCCATGTAAGAATTTCCTTTATCCACATTATACTTCTGCAAGATTAGGCTCACAATGTCTTTAATTGTTCTCAAGATGCTTCCATGATACCTTTTAAGACAGTGATACACATTTCTATGCCTTCCAGGATGTCATTTTTCCTTGACATGTCTCCAGTTATTTTAAGTTTATGACTAAACCTTGTATGAACTCCATTTTCCCTCAGGAATACTCTTCTATGCTTTTAATGTGCATACCTTGGGTCTTCAGAGCTTTAACTAGAATTTTTATGATTCCTCCATCTTGAAAATAAAATGTACATATCCTCATAAAAATGTAGGCTATTCACTTCCAATAAATACTCTGAAGACTTTATTACCAAAAAACAGCCAAGGTAGTAGGAAAATTACACATTCATGTTGGGTGTATTTTATAGATTAAAGATGTGGATTACTCCAATCTGTTCAGTCTGTTATTTGCCATGGTTATTGTTAAAGTGGGTAGAAGTATGTCCTGGCTTTTTGTGGAATTCAAGAAATAAGGCATCTGGGGATTGGATATCACGAAATAAAGGGAAACTACATTAAGATTTGAGATTTTTGATTTGTGATAAAGGTAACCTTCATATATAAAAATGATAAAATTTTAAAATAAGTATTTTACTGTTTCAAACACTTTCAGAAAGTATGGTAGAATATTTTGTCAGGAAGTTTAGTAAATATATTAACTTGTATCTATATAAAAAGTATAAGAAAAACATATATTTAAGATAATTTGTTTCATTTTCATCATTTGCTCTTTGTTTAAAGAGGATATCTAATCAACACAAAATTGTAAAGCAATTATCCTCCATAATAAATACAATTTAAAAAGAAAAAAAGGATATCTAAAAACTTACATCACTTAATAAAAAAGTAGACTCTTCTAAAAATGCAGTTTGGAAAGTTAGTCTTATATTTTAAGTGAAGAGAGAAAATGAATTATGGAGTTCCTTTATGTCATTCTTTAATCTTTTCATCTGATTCAAATACAAATAAATGTTTACTTACAGAATCTGTCTTGTCTATTATTTGCCTTCTTTGCTAGGTACACAGATAACTCAGCAAAGCTAAACATGATTTTATATGCTGAAAAGTAATCACTGAACTTCCTGAAAACACCTTCAATGCAGCTTATCTGTGAAGTATCAGCCTGATGAAAATGGATATGAAAGGAACAGCTTTCAAGTAGTGGTACAAGATAATGAAGAGTATGTGCGCCCACACTCACACTTATGCAGTGGGAGTATTTAACTTCTGAAGCACTGATTTGAAGACATTCAGTTTCAGGTTTAAATCTAGAAGCAAGAAAGTACCAAAATCTTAAAAAAAAAATCATTCTGGAAGTGTATGCTCTATGGGTGTATGTTAGAAAATGCATGAGAATCATGCTAAAAGAACTTATTCTAAGTCAACCTGATTCTTTCCTCACTCACTACAAAGTTGAGAATTCCTGCAGTTGCCCTCCCTCCCCATCCCTCTCCAAGCACTACCATTTATCAAATGCCCTCTCTGTGCAGGTGTTTTACCCATATTATCTTACTACTACTGCAGAGGCAGTAGAAGGGAAAGTTTGAGAGCACAGACCCTAGAGGCAGTCAGCCAGGGTGTGGACCTTTGTTCCACTACCAAGGAACTGTGGAATCTTAGGCCAGTTACTCAAACACTCTGTTCCTCACTTTCCTCTCCAGGAAAATGCAGATGATAATACCAGGGTGGCTCGAAGATTAAATGAGCACATGCACACAGTCAGTACTATATGCGTTAGCTGTTATTATCATTCCCACTTAAAAGATACAGAATTATCAAGAACCAATGGATTTCAGTAACTTGCCAACATTTAAACACGTGTCAATAACAGAGCTAGAAAACAGAACTGGAACACAAATCCATCTGCCATCTCACACTGTCCACTGGCTTCTTCCCTCCTTGTGTCCTTCAGTGGCAGTACTTCAATTCTAGGACAGACCCCTGTGGTGATTCAAGAGAACTCTAAATTCAGAGATCAAACATAAACCATCTGAGAGTGAACCTGAATAGAGGGCCTTCCTCCAGGCACAAACTCAAGTGCTCTCCCCTCCTCCTCCACCTCTCTGTCTTCAAAGACATTAATTTCTCACCAGATAGTTATTGGATAACTTTTTTGTTCTTGATAGACACGTCCTTGAATTTGATACTGTTGTGAGTGAGACATTTTCAGGTCGAAATTGCTCCGTAAGAGGCAAAGTCATCCAGTTACGTTTAGGTCTATGTGGCCTAAACACTGAGTTTAACAGAGCAGCTTCCATTCCAAAGAGCTATGTAAAGTCTGCACTGTCTTTAACTGAAGCTCTCTGGTCCACTGTTTCAGAGTATATTTCTGCTGTCTCTCCTCCTAATACTACATACTCTGCCTCTCCTCTTAAAAATCATTCAGTGGTGAAGTCAAGTGCGCCTTAGGAAGCATTACTACAAACAAAGCCAGTGAAGGTGATGAAATTCCAGCTGAGCTACTTAAAATCTTAAAAGATGATGCTGTAAAAGTACTGCACTCAGTATGTCAGCAAATTTGGAAAACTCAGCAGTAGCCACAGGACTGGAAAAGGTCAATTTTCATTCCAATTCCAAAGAAGGGCAATGCCAAGGAATGTTCAAACGATCATACACTTGCATTCATTTCACATGTTAGCAAGGTTATGTTCAAAATCCTGTAAGCTAGGCTTCAGAAGTACTTGAATTGAGAAATTCCAGATGAACAAGCTGGTTTAGAAAAGGTAGAGGGATCAGAGATCAAATTGCCAACATCTACTGGATCATGGAGAAAGCAAGAGAGTTCCAGAAAAACACCTACTTCTGCTTCACTGACTAGACTAAAGCCTTTGACTGGGGAATCACAACAAACTGTGGAAAATTCTTAAAGAGATGGGAATACCAGGCTACCTTACCTGTCTCCTGAGAAACCTGTATGCAGATCAGGAGGCAACAGTTAGAACTGGACATATGAAAACTGATTGGTTCAAAATTGGGAAAGGAGTACAACAAGGCTGCATATTGTCACCCTGATTATTTAACTTATATGCAGAGTACATCATGCAAAATGCCAGGCTGATGAATCACAAGCTGGAATCAAGACTGCCAGCAGAAATATCAACAATCTCATATATATAGATGATACCACTCTAATGGCAGAAAGTGAAGAGGAACTAAAGAGCCTCTTGATGAGGGTGTAAGAGGAAAGTGAAAAAGCTGGCTTGAAACTCAACACTTAGAAAACTAAGATCATGGTATCTGCTCCCATCACTTCATGGCAAATAAAAGGGTAAAAAGTAGAAGTAGTGACAGATTTTGTTTTCTTAAGCTCCAAAATCACAGAAGACAGTGGCTGAAGCCATGAAATTAAAAGACACTTACTCCTTGGAAGAAAAGCTATGACAAACTTAGAAAGAATATTATAAAACAGAGACATCATTTTGCCAACAAAGGTCTGCCTAGTCAAAGCTATGGTTTTCCCAGTAGTCATGTACAGTGAGAGTTGGACCATAAAGAAGGTTACTGCTGCTGCTGCTGCTGCTAAGTCGTTTCAGTCATGTCCGACTCTGTGCGACGCCATAGATGGCAGCCCACCAGGCTTTGCCGTCCCTAGGATTCTCCAGGCAAGAATACTGGAGTGGGTTGCCATTTCCTTCTCCAGTGCATGAAAGGGAAAAGTGAAAGTGAAGTCGCTCAGTCATGTCCGACTCTTAGCGACCCCATGGACTGTAGCCTACCAGGCTCCTCCGTCCATGGGATTTTCCAGGCAAGAGTACTGGAAGGTTAAGCGCTGAAGAATTGATGCTTTCTAACTGGTGTTGGAGGACATTCTTGAGAGTTCCTTGCACTGCAAGGAGATCAAACCAGTCAATTCTAAAATAAAAAATCAACCCTGATAATTCATTAGAAGGACTGATACTGAAGCTGAAGCTCCAGTACTTTGGCCACCTAATGTGGAGAGCAAATTCATCAGAAAAGACCCTGATGCTGGGAAAGACTGAAGGCAAAAGAAGAAGGGGACGGCAGAGGATGAGATGGTTAGATAACATCACTGACTCAATGGACATGAATCTGAGCAAACTCCAGGAAACAGTGAAGGACAAGGAAGTCTGGTGTGCTGCAGTTCATGGGGCCACAAAGAATAAGATCTGACTTAGTGACTGAACAACAAGATGATAACCTCTACATGTTGTCTGCCCGAGCCTTTCCAAACTAACCGCACTACAGTGGCCACCGTATATTCCCCTCATTTTCACTGCTGCACTTGGCTGAATCTAGATTTCTCCACACTCGGTCCCCACTTCACGCTGCATCTTCTATATTCAAGTCTCATGAGTATTGGTCTAGTAGGTAGAAACTAAGCTACACGCCTTAACCCTAGGAATTATGGAAATTCTATTTGGGGATGGTGATACTAATAATATGAGAAACTATATAAAAATGTTGGGCAATCATAGATGACTTAGGTCTACTTCAGAGGGCAATTTCAAAGTCTATGAAGTTTTGGATTTCTTGATCCAAAAATAGCTGAAATAGCCGATAGTCCTGAAAGACCACAGCTTTCAGAACTGTTTCCATGAATCTATAGATTGAGTTCTTTATCCTTTACCTTGAACAGACATTCTGCCACAGGAAAAGTACTGCTCAGTCTATTTGATGGACAGGAACAAAAGCTACCCATACCCTTCCTGCAAAGCCCAAGAGATTTCCCCAAAAGTCACATCAGGACAGAAGACGTGCCTCTGGTTTCTAACTCCAGATGGTGTAAATCTGGAACAAATGATTATCAGAGCTCCTGTTAAATGAGGAACATCAATGAGTCAGCATAATATTTATTATCTCAGCTAAAAAACACTACTCACCTCATCTTCGAGTCACTTCAATCTATCATCAAGTTTTTCTGATGTTACCTCAAAATTTTTTCAACTGTGTCCCCTCTTGCCTACCCTTTTCCATTATGCCTTTATTTCAGGCTTTTGTTATCTCTTTTTTTGACCAGTGCCAATAGCTTCCAAATTGGTCTTTGCATTCAGTTTTGCCTCCTAAGGTTAATTCTCAATACAGGTATCTTTCTAAAGCACAAATCTAATTTTATCATTCTACCAATTTAAATCCTTAAGTTCAATCAAAACTTAGTAAAAAAAATAGGCCTAAGTCCAACATGATATTCTGTCACCTATCTCTCTATCTGGGATTATTTATCATGACCCCTATTCAAATTTCATATTCTATCAAAACCAAACAGTATATACTTACTGTATACAGTTGTATGTACTTATCTCTGGCTTTACTCCTGTTCTTTCTGCCTAGAGGAAGGGTCAGCAAACTATGATCCATTGGTCAAATCTGAACCATGGCCTGTTTTTGTACAACCATTGAACTAAGAATAGTTTTGCATTATGAAAATTTGTAAAAAAAAAAAAAAAGTAAAAAACTATGCAAAAGAGACCTACTATTATAACCTGAAAAGCCTAAAATACTATCATGCCATTTACAGAAAAAAGTTTGCTGACCTCTGACCTAAACTGCCCTTTCTTCCTCTGGCTAAATGATTACTTCTCACTTAATATACATATGTGATCATAAATCATCTCCCCCATGAAACTTTCCTGTATAATTCCTTCCTGTAACCAAGTTTAATGTTAGGAACATTTCCATGTTCTCATAATACCCAGAGAATAGTTCTGTTATTGAACTATTCATTGCATTACAGGGAGTTATCTGTCTTTCCCATCAGACTGTTACGTTATGAATTTTTTACACAAAAAAATTTATGATAGACACATAATAAATGTTTATGGAATGAACTGTTGTTGAATAAAGTGAAAGTTGCTTAGTCGTGTCTGACTCTTCACAACCTCATGGACTATACATGTCCATGGAATTCTCCAGGTCAGAATACTGGAGTGGCAGCTGTTCCCTTCTCCAGGGGATCTTCCCAACCGAGGTCTCCCACGTTGCAGGTGAATTCTTTACCAGCTAAGCCACCAGGGAAGCCCAAGAATACTGAAGTGGGTAGCCTATCCCTTCCTCCAGGGGATCTTCCCGACCCAGGAATCAAACCGGAGTCTCCCGCATTGCAGGCAGATTCTTTACCAGCTGAGCGACCAGGGAAGGCACTGCAATTGACATCATATGGTACTACAGTAATTTAAATGGCAGGAGCTCTCCGTGGTACTGGAGAGACTCTATCTACAGCTTCTTCCTATGAGATGGCCAGAACCTTTTGTTTGATGTCTCTCAATTACCTTCAACAGCTTCTATTATGACTTCATGATGTTTTCTGCTACTTTCTAGTCAAATTCCCAAAGAATCCTAACTAACTCTTGTCCAACTCACTTCTGTTCCAATTAACTGTACATACCTTTTGGTCGGGGCATTTGTTGCTCACCGGAGCCTACATTCTACCACAGAGACTGCAAACTCTAGGACTGAGCTGCCTCAGGTCAAACTACAGGGAGGGAGCACAGCCTTAACCATCAGCAGAAAATTGGATTAAAGATTTACTGAGCATGGCCCTGCCCACCAGAGCAAGACCCAGTTTTCCCCACAG
Source organism: Okapia johnstoni (assembly GCA_024291935.2). Taxonomy (NCBI): domain Eukaryota; kingdom Metazoa; phylum Chordata; class Mammalia; order Artiodactyla; family Giraffidae; genus Okapia; species Okapia johnstoni. The sequence goes on along the minus strand of CM044312.1, from coordinate 68,438,489 downwards.
CCAGTCCCTCCCATCAGGAAGCTTGCACAAGCCTCATATCCATCAGAAGGCAGACAGAATAAAAACCACAATTACAGAAAACTAACCCAAACTAGCCATGTGATCACATGGATCACAGCTTTGTCTAATTCAATGAAACTATGAGCCATGCTGTGTTGGGCCACCCAAGATGGACAGGTCATGGTGGAGAGTTCTGACAAAATGTGGTCCATTGGAGAAGGGAATGGCAAGCTACTTCAGCATTCTTGCCTTGCGAACCCCATGAACAGTATGAAAAGGCAAAAAGATATGACCCTGAAAGGTTAACCCCTCAGGTCAGAAGGTGTCCAAAATGCTACTGGAGAAGAGCAGATAAATAGCTCCAGGAGGAATGAAGAGTCTGAGTCAAAGCAGAAACAATGCCCAGTTGCGGATGTGGCTGGTGGTGCAAGTCAAGTCTGATGCTGTAAAGAACAATATATTGCATGGGAACCTGGAATCAAGGTAAATTGGAAGTGGTGAAATAAGAAATGACAAGAGTGAATATCGACATTTTAGGAATCAGTGAACTAAAATGGACAGGAATGGGAAAATTTAATTCAGGTGATCATTATATCTACTACTGTGGGCAAGAATCCCTACAAGAAATGGAGTAGCCATCACAGTCAACAAAAGAGTCTGAAATGCAGTACTTGGGTGCAGTCTCAAAAATGACAGAATGATCTCTGTTCATTTTCAAAGCAAACCATTCAACACTACAGTAAACAAAGTCTATGTCCCAACCACTAATGCTGAAGAAGATGAAGCTGAATGGTTCTATGAAGACCTACAAGACCTTCTAGAATTAACACCAAAAAAGATGTCCTTTTCATCACAAGGGACTGGAATGAAAAAGTAAGAAGTCAAGAGATACTTGGAATAACAGGCAAGTTTGGATTTGGAGTACAAAATGAAGCAGGGCAAAGGCTAACAGAGTTTTGTCAAGAGAACACACTGGTCATAGCAAACACCCTTTTCCAACAACACAAGAGACAATTCTACACATGGACATCACCAGATAGTCAATACTGAAATCACATGGATTATATTCTCTGCAGGTGAAGATGGAGAAGCTCTATACAGTCAGCAAAAATAAGATCAGGAACTGACTGTGGCTCTCAAGTATGACCTAAATCAAATCCCTTATGATTATACAGTGGAAGTGACAAATAGATTCAAGGGATTTGATCTGATAGAGTATATGAAGAACTATGGATGGAGGTGTGTAACACTGTACAGATGGTGGTGACCAAAGCCATCCCCAAGAAAAAGAAATGCAACAAGGCAAATGGTTGGATCATAGAAAAAGCAAGGGAATTCCTGGAAAACATCTACTTCTGCTTTATTAACGATGCTAAGTACCTTGACTGTGTGGATCAGAACAAACTGTGGAAAATTATTAAACAGATAGGAATACCAGACTGCCTTAAAGCCACCTGAAAAACCTGTATGCATGTCAAGAAGCAACAGTTAAAACCAGACATGAGGGGGGCAGGGCTAAGATGGCAGAGGAATAGGACAGGGAGACCACTCTCTCCCCCACAAATTACTCGAAAGAACATCTGAATGCTGAGCAAACTTCACAAAACAACTTCTGAACGCTGGCAGAGGACATCAGGCATCCAGAAAAACAGCCCATTATCTTTGAAAGGAGGTAGGACAAAATATAAAAGGTAAAAAGAGAGACAAAAGAGTTAGGGATGGGGATCCATCCCGGGGAGGGAGTCGTAAAAGAGGAGAAGTTTCCAAACACCAGGAAACCCTCTCACTGGTGGGTTTGGGGGAAGATTTTGACTCTGGGAGGGCAACATAACCGGGAGAAAAAAATAAATAAAACCCACAGATTACATGCCTAAAGGCAACTCCCAGCAAAGAACCCCAGACACTCGCATCCGCCACCAGCAAGTGGGGGCTGAACAGAGAGGAGCGGGCGGCAATACTTAGGGTAAGGACCGGGCCCGAGTGCCCTGAGGGCAATCTGAGGGAGCTAACGTGAGATAGCAACCTAAACTGTGGGACAGCCAGAGAAAGAGAACTATCCTGCGAAAAGCCCAAATCTAAGGCACTGCCGGCCTGCTCACAGAACAAAGGACTGAGCAATACCAGAGGAGAGCTAGCCAGCTGCGGACCACCCCATCCCCCGCCGGACACAGAGGGCAGGCGGGACCAGCCAGAGCCGGAAAGGAGCAAACTGGGCCCCAGAGAGGGTACCCCCTACCAAACTGCAAACAGGGTTCCAGTTTCTAACCAAGGACTGCCTGAGATCCCGGAGGGTTGACAGCTGCCGGGAGGGTCACAGCCAGAGACCAGCTCCCCAGAACTGACACAAAGCACACTGGAGCCGGGCGCGCCCGTAAACCAAGGCAGGGACCAGGGAGGTGATAAGCCGCACCGGCCCAACAGGGGAGAGTGCACTCGGCAAACTCCTGGCTGCCTGAGCTGCTCCGACCAGGAACCGCGCAAACCGCGGCCCAATCGAGTCTGCGCCTTTGTGGAGTACCCAGGAACCTGAACCTGAGCGGCTTAGACCTGGGAAGTGCACGCATCTCAGGGCCCACTCCCCGGCCGAGTATCCTGAAGCCTGAGCAGGGTAGACTGGAAAAGCAAACACGCCGAGAGGGGGGCAAACCCAGTGCAGCCGAGACACTGCGAGCTCTCCACACACACGCCAGTGATACTGGTTTGCAGTGTTCCTCCCTCCCCATAGCACGACTGAACAAGCGAACCTAAAGAGACCACCTCCGCCTTGCCACAAAGGCGGAGACACTGAAGAGATCTGCAAACAGAAGCCAAATAAACAGAAGCGCTTTGGAAGTGACAGGCCAACAGATTAAAATCCTTGCAGTTAACACCGACCACATTGAAAGGGGCCTATAGATCTTGAAAAGTATAAGCAGGAACAAGGATCTATCTGAAACTGAACAGACCCCACACTGCTCACAACAGCTCCAGAGAAAGTCCGGGATATATTTTTACTATTATCATTTTTTTTTTAATTTTTTTTCTTTTTTCTATAAGTCCTCTATTATACCTTTAATTTTCATTTTTATAACCCACTATTACCTTACCAAAAAACAAACAAACAAACAAACAAACCTATTTTTAAAGCAAACTGCATACATATATCTTATACTTTTTGTGATTTTGTTTTCTTTTTTCTTTTTTTATATTGTATTTTTTTAAGAGTCTAACCTCTACTCTAGATTTTTAATCTTTGTTTTACATATTTGATATCAATTTTGTACATCTAAGAACCCAATCTTTAGTACCCATTTTTACTCAGGAGTGTGATTACTGGCTTGATTTCTCTCTCCCCCTATTGACGCTCTTTCTTTTCCCCCAGGGAACCTCTATCTCCCACCCTCCTCCTCTTCTCAACCCAATTCTGTGAATCTCTGAGGGTGTTCTGGGCACCGGAGAACACTTTGGGAACAGAATACTGCCCAGATCTCTCTCTCTCCTCTTGATTCCTCCCTTTCTACTCATGCTCACCTCTATTACCTTCCTCCCCCCTCTCTATGTATCTCTGTGAACCTCTCTGAGGGTTCCAGACTGTGGAGAGCACAGAGGGAAGTGCTTACTGGCTAGACTGCTCTCTCCACGTTTGAGTCCCCCTCTTCTCCTCCTGGTCACCTCAACCCCCCGCCCCCGCCCTTCACCTCTTCATGTAACTCAGTGAACCTCTCTGGGTATCCCTCACTATGGAGAATCTTTTCACCATTAACCTAAAAGTTTTATTATCGATGCTGTATGGATGGAGAAGTCTTGAGGCTACTGCAAGAATAAGACTGAAATCCAGAGGAAACATTAATTAATAAGAGATCATCCAAAAGCCTCCACATATACACTGAAACCAAGCTCCACCCAAGAGCCAATAAGTTCCAGAGCAAGACACACTACGCAAATTCTCCAGCAATGCAGGAACATAGCCCTGAGCATCAATAAACAGGCTGCCCAGAGGCACACCAAATCCACAGACATCTCAAAACTCAGTACTGGACACTCCATTGCACTCTAGAGAGAAGAAATCCAGCTCCACCCACTAGAACACCGACACAAGCTCCCCCAACCAGGAAACCTTGATAAGCCACCCGTCCAACCCCACCCACAGTGAGGCACCTCCACAATAAAGAGGAACTTCAAACTACCAGAATACAGAAAGTCCACGCCAAACACAGCAATCTAAGCAAGATGAAAAAGCAGAGAAATACTCAGCAAGTAAAGGAAAATGATAAATGCCCACCAAACCAAACAAAAGAGGAGGAGATAGGGAATCTATCTGAAAAAGAATTTAGAATAATGATAGTAAAAATGATCCAAAATCTTGAAAACAAAATGGAGTTACAGATAAATAGCCTGGGGACAAGGATTGAGAAGATGCAAGAAATGTTTACCAAGGACCTAGAAGAAATAAAAAGGAGTCAATATATAATGAATAATGAAATAAAGGAGATAAAAGACACGCTGGAGGGAACCAACAGTAGAATAACGGAGGCAGAAGATAGGATCAGTGAGGTAGAAGATAGAATGGTGGAAATAAACGAAGCAGAGAGGAAAAAAGAAAAAAGAATCAAAAGAAATGAGGAAAACCTCAGGGACCTCTGGGACAATATGAAACGCCCCAACATTCGAATCATAGGAGTCCCAGAAGAAGAAGATAAAAGGAAAGGCCATGAAAAGATACTCGAGGAGATAATAGTTGAAAATTTCCCTAAAATGGGGAAGGAAATAGTCACAGAAGTCCAAGAAACCCAGAGAGTCCCAAACAGGATAAACCCAAGGTGAAACACCCCAAGACACATATTAATCAAATTAACAAAGATCAAACACAAAGAAAAAAATATTAAAAGCAGCAAGGGAAAAACAACAAATAACACACAAGGGGATCCCCATAAGGATAACAGCTGATCTTTCAATAGAAACTCTTCAGGCTAGAAGGGAATGGCAGGACATACAAGTAATGAAAGAGAGTAATCTACAACCCAGATTACTGTACCCAACAAGGATCTCATTCAGATATGGAGGAGAATTCAAAAGCTTTACAGACAAGCAAAAGCTGAGGGAATTCAGCACCACCAAACCAGCTCTCCAACAAATGCTAAAGGATCTTCTCTAAGCAGGAAACACAGAAAGGATGTTTAAACACGAACTCAAAACAACAAAGTAAATGGCAACAGGACCATACTTATCAATAATTACCTTAAATGTAAATGGGTTGAATGCCCCAACCAAAAGACAAAGACTGGCTGAATGGATACAAAAACAAGACCCCTATATATGCTGTCTACAAGAGACCCACCTCAAAACAAGGGACACATACAGACTGAAAGTGAAGGGATGGAAAAACATATTTCATGCAAACAGAGACCAAAAGAAAGCAGGAGTCACAACACTCATTTCAGATAAAATAGACTTTAAAATAAAGGCTGTGAAAAGAGACAAAGAAGGACACTACATAATGATCAAAGGATCAATCCAAGAAGAAGATATAACAATTATAAATATATATGCACCCAACATAGGAGCACCACAATATGTAAGGCAAATACTAACAAGTATGAAAGGGGAAATTAACAATAACACAATAATAGTGGGAGACTTTAATACTCCACTCACACATATGGATAGATCAACTAAACAGAAAATTAACAAGGAAACACAAACTTTAAATGGTACAATAGACAAGTTAGATTTAATTGATATTCACAGGACTTTCCACCCCAAAACAATCAATTTCACCTTTTTCTCAAGTGCACACGGAACTTTCTCCAGGATAGATCACATCCTGGGCCATGAATCTAGCCTTGGTAAATTCAAAAAAAAAAAAAAAATAGAAATCATCCCAGTCATCTTCTCTGACCACAATGCAGTAAGTTTAGACCTCAATTACAGGAAAAAAACTATTAAAAATTCCAACATATGGAGGCTGAACAACACGCTTCTGAATAACCAACAAATCACAGAAGAAATCAAAAAAGAAAACAAAATATGCATAGAAACGAATGAAAATGAAAACACAACAACCCAAAACCTATGGGACACTGTAAAAGCAATGCTAAGGGGAAGGTTCATAGCAATACAGGCGCACCACAAGAAACAAGAAAAAAATCAAATAAATAACCAAACTCTACACCTAAAGCAACTAGAGAAGGAAGAAATGAAGAACCCCAGGGTTAGTAGAAGGAAAGAAATCTTAAAAATTAGAGCAGAAATAAATGCAAAAGAAACAAAAGAGACCATAGCAAAAATCAACAAAACTAAAAGCTGGTTTTTTGAGAAGATAAACAGAATTGACAAACCATTAGCCAGACTCATCAAGAAACAAAGGGAGAAGAATCAGATCAACAAAATTAGAAATGAAAATGGGGAGATCACAACAGACTACACAGAAATACAAAGGATCATAAGAGACTGCTACCAACAGCTATATGCCAATAAAATGGACAACTTGGAAGAAATGGACAAATTCTTAGAAAAGTATAACTTTCCAAAACTGAACCAGGAAGAAATAGAAGATCTTAACAGACCCATCACAAGCACGGAAATCAAAACTGTAATCAGGAATCTTCCAGCAAACAAAAGCCCAGGACCAGACGGCTTCACAGCGGAATTCTACCAAAAATTTAGAGAAGAGCTAACACCTATCCTACTCAAACTCTTCCAGAGAATTGCAGAAGATGGTAAACTTCCAAACTCATTCTATGAGGCCACCATCACCCTAATTCCAAAACCAGACAAAGATGCCACAAAAAAAGAAAACTACAAGCCAATATCACTGATGAACATAGATGCAAAAATCCTTAACAAAATTCTAGCAAACAGAATCCAACATCATATTAAAAAGATCATGCATCATGACCAAGTGGGCTTTATCCCAGGAATGCAAGGTTTCTTTAACATCCGCAAATCAATCAATGTAATACACCACACTAACAAATTGAAAGATAAAAACCATATGATTATCTCAATAGATGCAGAAAAAGCCTTTGACAAAATTCAACATCCATTTATGATAAAAACCCTCCAGAAAGCAGGAATAGAAGGAATATACATCAATATAATAAAAGCTATATATGACAAACCCACAGCAAACATTATCCTCAATGGTGAAAAATTGAAAGCATTTCCCCTAGAGTCAGGAACAAGGCAAGGGTGCCCACTTTCACCACTACTATTCAACATAGTTTTGGAAGTTTTGGCCACAACAATCAGAGCTGAAAAATAAATAAAAGGAATCCGGATAGGAAAAGAAGAAGTAAAACTCTCACTGTTTGCAGATGACATGATCCTCTACATAGAAAACCCTAAAGATTCTACCAGAAAATTACTAGAGCTAATCAATGAATATAGTAAAGTTGCAGGATATAAAATTAACACACAGAAATCCCTTGCATTCCCATACACCAATAATGAGAAAACAGAAAGAGAAATTAAGGAAACAATACCATTCACCATTGCAACAAAAAGAATAAAATACTTAGGAATATACCTACCTAAAGAAACAAAAGACTTATATATAGAAAACTATAAAACACTGATGAAAGAAATCAAAGAGGACACAAACAGATGGAGAAATATACCATGTTCATGGATTGGAAGAATTAATATAGTGAAAATGAGTATACTACCCAAAGCAATCTATAGATTCAATGAAATTGCTATCAAGCTACCAATGGTATTTTTCACAGATCTAGAACAAATAATTTCACAATTTGTATGGAAATATAAGAAACCTCAAATAGTCAAAGCAATCTTGAGAAAGAAGAACAGAACTGGAGGAATCAACCTGTCTGACTTCAGGCTCTACTACAAAGCCACAGTCATCAAGACAGTATGGTACTGGCAAAAAGATAGAAATATAGATCAATGGAACAAAATAGAAAGCCCAGAGATAAATCCACGCACCTATGGACACCTTATCTTCGACAAAGGAGGCAAGAATATACAATGGAGAAAAGACAATCTCTTTAACAAGTGGTGCTGGGAAAACTGGTCAACCACTTGTAAAAGAATGAAACTAGAACACTTTCTAACACCATACACAAAAATAAACTCAAAGTGGATTAAAGATCTAAACATAAGACCAGAAACTATAAAACTCCTAGAGGAAAACATAGGCAAAACACTCTCTGACATAAATCACAGCAGGATCCTCCATGACCCACCTCCCAGAATATTGGAAATAAAAGCAAAAATAAACAAATGAGACCTAATTAAAATTAAAAGCTTTTGCACAACAAAGGAAACTATAAGCAAGGTGAAAAGAATGGGAGAAAATAATAGCAAACGAAGCAAAAGACAAACAATTAATCTCAAAAATATACAAGCAACTCCTGCAGCTCAATTCCAGAAAAATAAATGACCCAATCAAAAAATGGGCCAGAGAACTAAACAGTCATTTCTCCAAAGAAGACATACAGATGGCTAACAAACACATGAAAAGATGCTCAACCTCACTCATTATTAGAGAAATGCAAATCAAAGCCACAATGAGGTACCATTTCACACCAGTCAGAATGGCTGCTATCCAGAAGTCTATAAGCAATAAATGCTGGAGAGGGTGTGGAGAAAAGGGAACCCTCTTCACTGTTGGTGGGAATGCAAACTAGTACAGCCACTATGGAGAACAATGTGGAGATTCCTTAAAAACCTGGGAATAGAACTGCCATATGACCCAGCAATCCCACTGCTGGGCATACACACCAAGGAAACCAGAATTGAAAGAGACACGTGTACCCCAATGTTCATCGCAGCACTGTTTACAATAGCCAGGACATGGAAGCAACCTAGATGTCCATCAGCAGACGGATGGATAAGGAAGCAGTGGTACATATACACAATGGAATATTACTCAGCCATTAAAAAGAATAAATTTGAATCAGTTCTATTAGATGGATGAAACTGGAGCCCATTATACAGAATGAAGTAAGCCAGAAAGAAAAACACCAATACAGTATACTAATGCATATATATGGAATATGAAAGATGGTAATGATAACCCTATATGAGAGACAGAATAAGAGACACAGATGCATAGAACAGTCTTATGGACTCTGAGGAAGAAGTTGAGGGTGGGACATTCTGAGAGAATAGCATTGAAACATGTATATTATCGTATGTGAAACAAAACATCATTCCAGGTTCGATGCATGAGACAAATGCTCAGGGCTGGGGCAATGGGATGACCCAGAGGGATGGGATGGGGAGGGAGCTGGGAGGGGGGTTCAGGATGGGGAACACATGTAAACCCATGGCTGATTCATGTCAATGTATGGCAAAAACCACTACAATATTGTAAAGTAATTAGCCCTCAACTAAAATAAATAAATTTATTTAAAAAACAAACAAACAAGCAAAAAAACAGACATGAAACAATGGACTGGTTCAAAATTGGGAAAGGAGTACATCAAGGCTGTATATTGTCACCCTGTTTATTTAATTTATACGCAGAGTACATCATGCAAAATGCCAGGCTGGATGATGCTCAAGCTGGAATCAAGATTTCTGGAAGAAATATCAATAACCTCAAATATGCAGATACCACCACCCTAATGGCAGCAAGTGAAGAGAAACTAAAGAACCTCTTAATGAAGGTGAAAGAGGAGAGTGAAAAAAGCTGGCTTAAAATTCAACATTCAAAAAACTAAGGTCATGGCATCCGGTCCCATCACTTCATGGCAAATAGATGGGGAAACAACAGAAACAGTGACAGACTTTATTTTCTTGGGCTCCAAAATCACTGTGGACAGTGATTAAAGCCATGAAATTAAAAGACACTTGCTCCTTGGAAGAAAAGTTATGACAAACCCAGACAGCATAATGAAAAGCAGAGACATCACTTTTCTGATAAAGGTCCATATAGTTAAAGCTATGGTTTTTCCAGTAGTCATGTACAGATGTGAGAGTTGGATCATAAAAAAGTCTGGGTTCTGAAGAATTGATGCTTTCGAGTTGTGGTGCTGGAGAAGACTCTTGGGAATCTCTTGGATAGCAAAGAAATCAAACCAGTCAATCCTAAAGGAAATCAACTCTGAATATTCATTGGAAGGACTGATGCTGAAGCTGAGGCTCCAATGCTTTGGCCACCTGATACAAAGAGCCGACTCACTGGAAAAGACCGTGATGCTGGGAAAGACTGAGGGCAGGAGAAGAAGGGGACGACAGAGGATGAGATGGTTCAATGGCATGACTGACTCAATGGACATGAGTTTGAGCAAACTCCAGGAGATGGTGAAGGACAGAGAAGCCTGGTGTGCTGCAGTCCACAGTGTTGCAAAGAGTTGGACAACTGAGAAACTAAACAACAACAACAAAGATAGTCCCATACTCCCAAACAGTCTAGTTTCTTTGAAGTTCCAGGGCACTATTTCCTACTTGAAGCACAGAACAGCGACTCAGAGTTCTCTAGGTTCCTTTATTTCCTTTCCTTGATGGCAATGGAAGTCACACATTGTGATAGTATAGCCACAATTTGGAAATATCTAAGATTGCTGAGTCTTTGCATGGAGGACAACTACTCTGAAGAGTCTTTGGCTCCTATCAGACTATTGAGTTAAACTGCAGCTTGGGGGTTAATTTGTTACCACAGCAATACTGGGTTTCCCTGATTAATACATTTTAATATATTCTTATCACACTTCACTTAATTCTATTTCCTTTATTAGATTTTAAGTTTCTTGAGAGAAGTGATTGGGCCTTACATTGATTTTGCACAGCATCACTCAGTAATTGTTTGCTAAATGAGCAGACTTCAAAGTCTGTTTTCCTCTTTTCCATGGCATTTCCTACTGTCAGATGGAAGAATAATCTGTTTACTTTATAGCAGCTGAAAGAAAACTGTGATGAATGTAAGCTGTACAATAGTAGTCAAGAGCAAGGACTCCAGAACCAAACTGCCTGGGTTCACATCACAGTTCTGCCATATAATATTTATGTCCTTGGTAAATTATGCAGACCCTCTGAGCTTCAGTTTCCTTATATGTGAAATACTGAAAACAAACAATATTACCCCTCTTCTTGGGTTATATAGTTAACATATGTAAATGCATAGAACAAAACCTAGCCCATAAATGTGGGCTGCTTCTACATCATTAAAACTCCTTTTTAGAAGCTTGAATCTATCCATGTCCCTAATGACTTACAAAACAAAGACATATTTTTCTGGAAAATGTAGTTCATTCAGTAGCTTTAGTCTTTATTTCTTATAGAATTAATGAATTATTAATTAATAAATCAATAGTTTAAATAACATAATATAAAATATTATAGTTAAATACATAAAACATTATGATATGGCAAGCACTTTGCATACATTATAGTGACAGTTTATATGCTATAAGAAAGCACTGGCAATGAATGAAAGAATTTTGATGATGAAATGTATTTCATCATATTTTCAGATCATCTGATTTCAAATCAGATAAAAGAAATGTCAATTACATTTTTAAAGACAGATTATAAGAATTGTTTTCAAATATGATGTACACTGATTCCATTTACATTTTGTTAAAATTCACACTCCACTGAGGCAATAATTTGAATATTCCATCAGAAAAATGAGTGTTTCATATTCCTCGAGGTTAAATGATTAAAAAATAGTCTTAGTAATTTAAAAATTCTTTTCATATTCAAAATATATTAGGAAAAGAAAAATAGATAAAATAGCTATTTTTAAAATTATATTAACTCAAATTTAACTAGAGCATATTGGTTTGACTAAAAACATATGATACTGGGATTACTTGAATATACACTCACTTGTAGGATCACAAAAGAGGTCTTTAACAAAGCAAGTTATTGGTTAAAGGTAAAATAAATTTTTTTCTCCCCTGTAGCTTTCATTTATTTACAATGAACCACGCCTATTTGAAGCCTTTGAAGTTTTTTCTTTATATACAAATTCTATCACTCCAAGCATCAATTTGAAAGATTATATTTCTATTTTATGGCTTCTTTTAGGCTTTATGTAAAATATATAATCTTTAATGTGAATTTGTGACCATATATTGTATCTTAAATTGCTATTAAAGTTTATATCATTTCCAGTTTGTAGTATTTGAGGAAAAAAAATTTAATTTTAGATTAGGAATTATTAATCTATAGTTTCTATTTGAAAAGGCACCTACCTAAACATTTTTAAAAGAATTCATTTATACATCTCTATTTATAGGTGGTAAGGAAACATCAGAATTTTTATATTTTAACATACAATGTATATGTTCTATAGCATGCAAAGTAGGTAAGTATAGGAGTATAGTATAGAATTTATAAAATAAATAAACAGGCAAATACATAATTATACATGTATGCTATGTATAATCTTTTACTAATTATTTTTACTAATAGAGGAATTTTTTAACTAATAGAGGAATCCAATTAAAAGAAAAATTTTGCTACATTTGGTTTAGAGCCTTCACTAGTTCAGGGAGGAAATTAAGAGATTTAGTGTGAAAAACTGTCTCCCTTGTGACTTTCTGTCATGAGGGAATCATCGGATTCTAACTTACCTTCCTGTGGTAGGTAAGGAGATACAAACAGTGATGGGAATAAGGGCAGAAAAGGCTTTGATTTGAGTCCATTACTGTATTCTTCAACCAAGAGAATAAAAGAGGAACATGTCAGGAGGAGCACACCAGAAACCTGAAATCAGCAGAAAGTGTTTCTAGTTGGTCTGCTACGGAATTATGATCTACCCTGAGGATGCCAGATTTCTGCCAACAGAGGTTAAAGATTCCTTGAGGGCTTAATACAATGGAAGACTCAGGCACAGATACTGGTAATGCAAAGCCAACTATTATAAGTATCACAAAAGAAATCTACATTATTTTGTGAGCCCAAAGGGACAACAAATGCTTTGGGGACAGAATCAATAAACAATGACAGCAGGCTTTGAGCTTGGTTTTAAAGGAGGAGTAAAATTCTCTGGTGGGGGGTTGTTGCAGAATTGGGGCCTTGGGGGTGGGGAGTGAGAAGAGCTAGAAAGGCAATTGAGGCCAGAAAAGAAGGCCTTTAAAGGCCTCACTCAAGAATTTGCATTGCTACAGGCACAATGAAGAGAGGTCACTGGAATTTTGTGTACACAGAAGGAAATATTAAAATGGTAGTGGTGTATAGAATGGATAGGTACAAACCAAAGAGCACCAAGGACAGTGCCTAGAAAATTACTGCAAGAGAGACCCAGCAAGGCACAAGAAGGATTGGAATTCTGGTATCAGGAGAACAGTTTTTAATGTGAATTCATTGCTTTACATCTGGTATTAGTGTTCTAGGGCTGCTATAACAAAGTATCACAACTTGGGTGGCTTAAAACAACAGAAATTTATTGTCTTACAGTTCTGGAGGCAAGAAGCCCAAAAATCGAGGTGTCAGCATGTTGGTTCTTTCTAAGGACTGTCAGGGAAAGCTTGTTCACACTCTTTCCTAGCCTCTGATGGGCCAAGGGACTCCTTGGCTTACAGCTACATCATTCCAATCATCCACCTTCACATGGCATTCTCCCTGTGTCTCTGCGTCTTCTTATATAAAGAATATGAGTCATTTTGACTTAAGAGCCAACCCTACTCCAGTATGATCTCATCTTAAATAATTATACGTGCAGTGATCTTACTTCCAAATAAGGTCACCTTCTGTGATACCAGGGATTAGGACTTCATAACACAACTCAAATAAATGAAGATCATGAGGAGCTACACTGCTCTCACTCAGAGAAAAATGTTTCTGTGGCTCAGAGTTAGGTTGAGAGGCAATGGTAGCTCAGCTGGTAAAGAATCTGCCTGCAATGTGAGAGACCTGGGTTTGATCCCTAGGTTGGAGAGATCCCCTGAAGAAGAGAAAGGCCACCCACTCCAGTATTCGAGCCTGGAGAATTCCATGGACTATATAGTCCATGGGGTCGCAAACAGTCGGACACAACTGAGCAACTTTCGCTTTCCCTTCATAAAGTAATAACTCATTTTCTAAAAAGTGATTTCACAATTCAAATTTGCCTAGAATGCAAAGTATAACAGAAGGTAACACCACATAAAACAATGCAGGGCATTAGTTAGATGGGTGGACAGCAGGAAAGTGAGAAAGAATTTATGTCATAAAATAAATATGTTGACAAAAAAGTGTAGAAAAAAGTTCTAGGTTCTCAACTGGAAACTGCAAGAGTCCACATGACTTTTGAAATCAACATGCACCTTTACAGAGAGGTAACCCCCATTTTCATCCATGTGATTTTTTTTTTAATATTGAAAATCTCTGACTAAGAAGCTCTAAAAGAACATATCAACAGTTACAATGATAAATTCAGTTGTAAAGTTTGACAATTAAACTTTTCATTAAAGATCTTCAAATAGGAAAAAATCATTTGTACTTAGCTAAAGTTATTAGTAAAAACTATCTTAAGTTTACTTGCCAATACAATGCAACTACATTACCACCCCGTAAAACATCACCACCCCACCCAACATGAGCGCCAGGCAGAGTTTCAGCTTAGATTACAATAACATGATTCCTTACAAGATGTCACAAGAGGTGACATCAAGATCTCTTTCTAAAGACTGAAATACCACTAACTAAACTATCACTGAATATAGATTTCAGGAATTTTTTAAGAAATGAAAAGTACTCTGTGAAAGATCGAGGTTGAATTTCATGAAAGACTGTGGCTGCAAAAAGCCCACACATACTGCCCAGTTTTCAGAAGTATATTTGGCCTCTTTCAGCAGATTGTTTTACCCTTTCCAACCAATGTACAGGGGAGTAACATTCTCACCTGAGGGTATAGGGATTTACAAACACATTTCCAATTACAAGGAACAGGATTTGCACACATAAGGGCCTGCCCAGAGAACTACTAATTCACCTTCTGATTTGCAGTGTTTTCACCTCACCCTCCATGCTGAGCAAAATTCTGTCCACATATGGAAAGTGTGTGGATGCCTGTGCCCAGGGCACCAGGTGGGAGGTATAGTGTGCGCAATCAAGGATGCTGAGCAGATGATTTACAGCCGACGTCTAAGAGCTCCGGAGAGAACCTCCAAGCACCGCGCTAAATGCCACCAATCAGGCAAATCCAGTGGTGGCAAACAAGCTTGGCATTAACAACAGAAATAGAATATGCTAATCAGTTGTTCTACTCCAGGAAAACAAGTCACCAGGGAAGGGGTTGGGGAAAGCCACATCTTTAAGGCTTTACGGAGGATTTCAGTTAAATTTCTACATTTATCTCTAGTTCAGACTTCACTGATGTTTATAGCTCATTTACAACCTAGTCATAGCTCAGTCGGTAAAGAATCTGCCTGCAGTGCAGGAGACCTGGGTTTGATTCCTGGGTTGGGGAGATCTCCTGGAGAAGGAAATGGCAACCCACTCCAGTGTTCTTGCGTGGAGAATCCCATGGATAGAGGAGCCTGGCAGGCTACAGTACATGGGGTCACAAGAGTTGGACACAACTTAGCGACTAAACCACCACGTTTTATACAACTACTCTCTTCAGTCTCTTTGGAAACCTTCAAATCTTCTATGCTACCAGCAGCTAACTGTGACATTTAAAATACTTATATCACATCTACTTCATTTTAAAATACTTTCTGCAGGATGCAGCACAGTATAAGGGTAAGTACAAGTATAAGGGTCAGCGCTAGGCAGACGAGGTTCAAATCCTGCCTCTGTTGTTTAATAGTTATGTGACCCTGGCCAACTTGAAATCTTGAGTCATCCATTTCCTCACCTATAAAATGAGATCATAATAACAACTGATTTTTAGAATTACTGAGAGAATTAAATGAGTTACCATAGGCACAGCTCTTAGGATGGTACCTGGCACATAGTACTCAACAATTAGCTTCTATAATTTAATATACAGTCTGCTCACCTTTGATATGATAATTGCATTCCTAAGTATAACACTATAAAATGTGAGTATTCAGGCCAAATTCTTTGATGACTTATAATGGGGACTAGGAGTTAGAAATAAGCAGAAATAAGACATATTGGGAGGGTTGTGGGTTTTTGTAGCTGTGATTATATAATTACAAAGTCTAAACACCATGAAAATGTAGTATTTGATTATACTTAAATTTTCACAAAACAGTTTCCTTTCTGACCTGTACCAGCACTGTCATTTGTGTATCCCTTACTGTTCATCTTTATTTCATTACTTTGGTTACCCACCCATTGCTTCATTACACAAAGATAAAGAATGTAGCAATGGTGCTCCAACAGCTTTTAATCCTTATTATAGCCAATGTTGGGGCTTTCCGGGTAGCTTAGCTGGTAAAGAATCTGCCTGCAATGCAGTAGACCCTGGTTTGATCCCTGGGTCAGGAAGATCCCCTGGAGAAGGGATAGGCTACCCACTTCAGTATTCTTGGGCTTCCCTGGTGGCTCAGATGGTAAAGAATCTGCCTGCAATGAGGGAGACCTGGGTTTGATCCCCTGGGTTGGGAAGATCCCCTGGAGGAGGGCATGGCAACCCACTCCAGTATTCTTTCCTGGAGAATCCCATGGATAGGGGAGCCTGGGTGGCTACAGTCCACAGGATTGCACAGAATCGGACATGACTGAGCGACTAAGCACAGCACAGCATAGCAAATGTTGATGATGTGACTCAAACTTTCTTTATTAATTAAATCAGATTGATCTCATCATATCCAACTAGCCCTAGAAATATTATTAGCCCTACAGGAAAAAAAAATCCTGTATGTTTTCTTACACATAATGAAGATCTGAGTCCAGGCTTTCCTAAAAGACAAAGAAAGTAGAAAACTGGTGATAAAAGACTTCAGTTCTATATTTTCAAGTCTTCACAACTGCTGGTCAGTCATTGGAGATTGTAGCAAATATTTGATCACTTTAGCTTTAAAACTGAAGGGTAAAAAGAGGAGAGTGGGAAGAGAGGACAGGTAATATTGGGGTAGGAAATTAAGGGGTACAAACTATTAGGTATAAAATAAGCTAGGATATATTTCACAACATGGGGAATACAGCCAATATTTTATAATAGCTATAAATGGAGTATAACCTTCAAAAATTGTGAATCACTATTCTATATACCTGCAAGTTATATAATACTGTGCAATAACTATGTGCCTTCATGCTTAGTTCTGTGACTCTTTGGGACCCCATGGACTTCAGTCCCCCAGGCTCCTCTGTCCATGGAATTCTCCAAGCAAGAACACTGGAGTGGGTTGCCATTTCTTTCTCCAGGGGATCTTCCCAATCCAGGGACTAAACCTGAGTCTTCTGGGTCTCCTGCTTTAGAAGGTGGATTCTCCATCACTGACCACCTGGGAAGCACAGCAACTATACTTCAATTTAAAATAAAACTGAAGGGTGAAAAAAAAAAAAAAAAAAAAAAAAAAAACCTGGTCACTTGAATGGATAAAACAAATCAGGGAAGACTTTAGAAATTATCAGATTAGTTTTACTGAGAAAATAATGCATGTTTTGTGCACTTTTTGAGTGTGTGCATACCCTGACATTCTGTTGTTGTTGTTTAGTCAGT
Source organism: Okapia johnstoni (assembly GCA_024291935.2). Taxonomy (NCBI): domain Eukaryota; kingdom Metazoa; phylum Chordata; class Mammalia; order Artiodactyla; family Giraffidae; genus Okapia; species Okapia johnstoni. The sequence goes on along the minus strand of CM044312.1, from coordinate 68,420,980 downwards.
AAGCCCTATCTGACATTTTTGTGAAACCATGGACTTTAGCCAGGCTACTACGTCTGTGGGATTTCCCAGACAAGAATGGAGTGGGTTGCCATTTCCTTCTTCCAGGGGTCTGCCCAGCCCCAGGATCAAACTCACATCTCCTACATTGGCAGGCATATTCTTTACCACTGAGCCATGAGGGAAGCCCAACCCTGACATTAATGCTACCAAAAATAATGCCCACTCCAGTTTCACCATGACTATGTTTTGCTCATTTGGTATCTTTAAATGTTTCATATTTAGTCTTACAAACACTGGACTAAATATAATGTAACTATAATGTTAACTGAATTTTTAACATGGCACACAATGTGTCCAATTTCATTTGATTTCCCCTCATGAAATAACTTCACGGCAACTGAACTTTTTCACAACACCTAAAGTCCTAAACTTGATTTTGTTTTTGTGTCAAATCTTTAGCAAGTTTCCCAAAATTTGTATTAATGGAACCCAGAACACAGTGACAGTGGTTTCAGGATATGTCTGATTTGCTTTCACCTCACTGAGAAAAGATTACAAAGTGAAGAGAAGATATACAATGTCAGACACTAAGATCACTTTGATTTTTTTAAATGTGCACAATGACAACAATTAACAACATTCCTCAATCCCCTGAACAAAATGTTCAAAGCAATGTAAGTAAACATTAAGCTACATCTCTAAAAGACATTAGCACCAATTACTTATTCTATTGGCTTTTAAATGCAAGCCAAGCCCACAATAACTGAATTGGGCCATTGTTGTTCATTACTTCATAACTATAACTGGAAATATCTTATATTTCCCCAGATGGTTTTATTCAATAGCAGAAGGTAATTAATGATGACAAGACTAAAATAAAAACCAAAACCACAAACGTCTTGAACATAACTTTATACTCCCCTCAAAAATACTTAATATTCATCAAGATTATGAAATCTATGGAGGCAGATCTAACTAACACTTTTTGCTATATTCCCTAAGGGATTAGGTATTTTAAGTTGTTATTTTAATTATTAATGTGTAGCAAGCCAATTATTACACGGAGTAAGTCAGTGAATGGGATCACACTGGCTTTATGGGTCTTTTGATAGTAGTTTTAGTGAGAACTGAATGTTTAGATGCAGGAAAAACATGTAATGAGGAAAAAAACTTGTTGAAGAGTCTCTCAAGTGATAACAGAGTCTCATCAGCTCTAAAATAATAAGAACAGTAAAGGGCTAGAATTTACTGATACTATATTGACCTGCACTGCCCCTCAATAAGTCCTCACTAGCTTGTGAAGTGGCATCAGCGGTGTGTTGAGCTGTTTGTACTGCAAGGAATTGCTTATGATGTGTACATTGTCTTCTTCCCTATTCTTCTATTTTGGTGGCATCACTTGGTTAGCTTGAATTGCCATGGTATGAGGATTTACATCAGAGAAATTGGCACATGATACGAATCTGGACCTGTTTTCCCTAGACAGGGCCCTGGTTCTTATAGGGTTACCAGCATACATTTGAAATAGGTTTATGATCATTCCCTGTTATAGAGGAGGGCAACTGACATTTAACTTTATTAAGTAATTTGACCAAAGTCACAAAATGACCCTGGATTTTCCTCAAAACACCAGGTGGGGAAAGGGGAAAATGGTGAGGATATGGGATATTAAAACAAAATTGGTTCTTGACTGTAACTGTTGAACTGGGTAACAGATGCATGGTGGTTCCTTGAGCTATCAATATGCTTTTTATGTGAGTAATATTTTCTATAATACATAAACACACACACATACACACATATAGTTGCACTTGGAGAAACAAATCAATTTAACATAATAAATTACTCACTGAATCAAAAAGCTGAAGATGGCAGGGTTTCATTCATTTTTTTAATGTCAGTAAAATCAGAAGGTTAGATAATAAAACCACTGCTTTACAATACTACTAATACAGAAAAAAACAAACAGAACAACCCAAATGACTATTAATTAGTGATGATGATATAAATATGGAATTAAGTACTTCGTGTGTGTGTATGCTCAGTTGTGTCTGACTCTTTGTCAATCCCACAGACTGTAGCCTGCCAGTCTCCTCTGTTCATGGATGTTTTCAAGGCAAGAAAACTGGAGTAGGTTGCCATTTCGTACTCCAGGGATTTAACCCATGTCTCTTGTGTCTCCTACATTGGCAGCTGATTCTTTTAACACTGCGCCTAGTAATATACAGCTGTAAAAGGGGATGAGGAAAAGTCTATACATTAGCATGTTCAATTTTAAAATTTGATTGTTTAAATTTTTTAAAACTACATAGATAAAGAAACTATGTAGTACTATGTATGTATATGCAATAAGAGCCCGGTGGAAAGGAATCAGTGGTAAAGAATCCACCTGCCAATGTAGGAGATATGGGTTTAATCCCTGGGTCAGGAAGATCCCCTGGAGGAGGAAATGGCAACCCACTCCAGTATTCTTGCCTGGGAAATCCTATGGACAGAGGAGCCTGCGGGCTACAGTCCATGGGGTTGCAAAAGTGACAGACATGACTTAGCGACTAAACAACAACAACGTTTATGTGACATTTATGTTATATATCTATGAGAGTAAAGGAGATACACAATAAGGGACATTGATATAGATATATACAATATATAGATATAGATATATTGAGACATTTGCATATATTATTAACAAAAGAAACTGTAAATCTTTTAAATGGTTACAATGGGGAATGAAATAGAGGAGAAAAACAAGGACTTCTTGGAGATAAATCTTATTTTTGGTGGATTTTATAGATACTTATAACCATGTAAGATTATTTATGCAGATTCTGAATTAAAATAAAATATATCTCTAATAATTAAGCAAAATTTTCAAGCAAATTAACTTTCATTGTATATTACCTGGTTGTACAATTACAGATAATTATGTTATTCTCTGTAATTTCTCACACATCCAAGCAAATTCTCTTGGTGTCCTACAATTCAACTCAATTTTGACACTATCTACGGAGACAGCATCAGATCCTACAGGTTAAGGGTCAGTTCTCGATGATGCCTCACTCTTCCCTGACTTCAGGAATGCAGTCACAACCAGGGTATCACTCTGCTTCTGGGACCAATCAGCTACAGACTGAAGGTTCCATGAAACTGCCTCCTGGATTTCAGACACCAGTCTCAAGTCCAGTTTCTTATCTAGACTTCTCAGTGATGGCTTACTAATCAGAGGTTACCAAGGCCCCCTCCTCAGGTTTGATTTATTTGCAGAGCGTTCACAAAATAAGAAAACATGTTACTAAGTCACTGCTGCTGCTGCTGCTGCTAAGTCGCTCAGTCGTGTCCGACTCTTAGCGACCCATGGACTGGCAGCCTACCAGGCTCCTCCTGCCATGGGATTTTCCAGGCAAGAGTACTGGAGTGGGGTGCCATTGCCTTCTCCATACTAAGTCACTGGTTTATTGTAATTGTAAAAGTATATAACTTAGGAACAAAACCATAGACGGACAAGGATGCATTGGGTGAGGTGTGGGGAAGGGGTACAGAGCTTCCATGCCTCTCCGACGTGCCACACTCCAATGAAGCTCTTCGAGCCCGTATTCTTTTGGGTTTTTATGAAGAATTCATTATACAGTCACAACTGATTAAATCGATTGGTCATTTTTGGTCATTTCTGATAATTCAACCTTAAGACTCTCTCCCTTCTTGGAAGGGAGAAGGGGTGGAAGGTTTATTCACAAAGTGCCAACCCTTAATCATGTGATCACCACCACAGGCAAAACAGCCCCATACCTTTAGGATTACCTACTGCTAAGTCGCTTCAGTCATGTCCAACTCTTTGTGACCCCTATGGACTGTAGCCACCAGGCTCCTCTGTCCATAGGATTCTCCAGGCAAGAATACTGGAATGGGTTGCCATTTCTTTCCAGGGGATCTTCCTAACCAGGGATCAAACCCAAGTCTCATGTCTCCTGCATTGGCAGGCGGGTTCTTTACCACTAGTGCCACCTGTCACCTAAAGTGAAGTCACTCAGTCGTGTCCGACTCTTTATGACCCCATGGACTGAAGCCTACCAGGTTCCTCCATCCATGGGATTTTCCAGGCAAGAATGCTGGAGTGGGTTGCTATTTCCTTCTCCAGGGGATCTTCCCAACCCAGGGATCAAACCCAGGTCTCCCACATTGCAGGGAGACATTCACCATCCTGAGCCACCAGGGAAGTCATCCTCTCACCTGTAGACCATTCTAAAAAATCACCTCATTAACATAAGAAAAGAAACTTTTATGGTTTTTTATTGCAGGAAATTCCAAGGGTTTTAGGAGCTCTGTGCCAGGTAATAAGGTTCAAGGACCAAATATGTATTTCATTATTATAATATTAATATCACAAATGCAAAATAAAACCAGAGTTTGCCCAGTAGGGACTTATAAATTAATTCAGTGGCTGCCCCTATGGTTCAGCTCCCTATGGTTATAACAGTAAATAACCTCTCTTGGATAAGACCAAGATATAGGAAACCCAAGAACAGAAATAATATAACAAGCACAAAATTCTCACTAAAGAAGGAAAAGCTAAGATTTTTCAGTAGTACAGAATGGTGATATTTGGTGCTATGGATCTGAAAGTTGCTTGGCTTTAGTGAACCTCGAAATACTCCAGCATATGTATGTCTGTGTGATTACAGCTGATACCATAGTCTTCAGGAAGAATAAAGGCCATGATAACTGGAAAATTAATTTTTGTTATAGTTTAGATCATCTATCATGGAACTGGTCTGTCTCTATGCCTTTATCTGTTTTCTATTACCTATCTTTCTATCTACATCCTCATCTCTTACTTTTTTCTCCCCCAGGTTGGCCTGTTCTCTCTCTGTCACTCCCATTGACAGTTTCTCTTATTTTTTCCCATTTCTCTTTTAATGATTACATTCTCAGGCTCTCTAATTTTGGACAAGGAATAATGATAAGTCTTCACTACATCTCTACTGTACAGAAAAATTAATTTTCCACTATAAAACTCTACATCTAAAATCAAATGTGTGATGATTCCTAGTTAAGGGGGTCCAAGGATGAAGGGGTATGACTGAGAGGCTAAAAAGGTCAGCAGTAGTAAATAAAAAGTTAAGAAGGATTAAAAATCTAAGTCTAGGGCAGATTTAAGTATCCAGGATGCTGTCTTCCAGCAGACTGGAGGCAAGGAGCAGATGGTCTAAAGGATGGTTAAAAACAAACACCTTATCTGATTCAGACAGGCAGGAAAACAAATAATGGGCTCCTTTCTATCCTCCAATTGTGGAATGTAAGGATTTACTTGGTTTCCCAGGTGACTCAGTGGTAAAGAATCTGCCTGCCAATTCAGGAGATACAGGAGACATAGGTTTCCTATTCCTGAGCCGGGTAGATCCCCTGGAGGAGGAAATGGCAACCCACTCCATTGGGAAATCCCATGAACAGAGGAGTCTGGTGGGCTATAGTCCGTGGGGTCACAAAGAGTCAGACACAACTGAGCGTGCGCACGCACACACACACACACACACACACACACACCACATACAAGGATTTACTTAGGGAGAACTACAGTTCATACAAATATTTACTGAATAATGAAAATGTCCAACAGGTTTAAGGAGTTGGGAAATTAAAACAGGTCACATATAGAGAGGTAAAAGAAGTGCTTTAAGAACTCAGCTACCCACTATTCAAATAATTAAGCTTAGCAAAAGAGACTAAAAATAAGTAGGGATGTGAACCACCAACAATGAAATATTACTGCAGTATTATATTATACACATTACAAAATACACTCAAAATTAGAAATTGTAGGATAGGACAATGATAAAATGAGTAGTATAAAAAGAGAAATTCTAATACTTTTTTTCACACCATGCAATGGATCATCTTCTCTGCCCCCTATGACATATACATAACCATCCCCATCCCTTGGACACATGCACACTTTCAGTTCAGTTCAATTCAGTTCAGTCACTCAGTCATGTCCAACTCTTAGCAACCCCATGGACCACAGCACACCAGGCCTCCCTGTTCATCACCAACTCTCGGCGTTTACTCAAACTCATGTCCATTGAGTCGGTGATGCCATCCAACTGTCTCATCCTCTGTCATCCCCTTCTCCTCCTGCCTTCAATCTTTCCCAGCATCAGGGTCTTTTCCATTGAGTCAGTTCTTCGCATCAGGTGGCCAAAGTATTGGAGTTTCAGCTTCAGTATCAGTTCTTCCAATGAATATTCAAGACTGATTTCCTCTAGGATGGACTGGCTGGATCTCCTTGCTGTCCAAGGAACTCTCAAGAGTCTTCTCCAACACCACAGTTCAAAAGCATCAATTCTTTGGCACTCAACTTTTTCTATAGTCCAACTCTCACATTCATACATGACCACTGGAAAAACCATAGCCTTGACTAGACGGACCTTTGTTGACAAAGCAATGTCTCTGCTTTTTAATATGCTGTCTAGGTTGGTCATAATGTTTCTTCCAAGGAGTAAGCGTCTTTTAATTTCATGGCTGCAGTCACCATCTGCAGTGACTTTGGAGCCCAAAAAATAAAAAATAAAGTCTGTCATTGTTTCCACTGTTTCCCCATCTATCTGCCATGAAATGATGCATACTTTATGGACATAAAACTAGGTGGTTCTTTGTCCATTAATTAGAGGAGGAATTATTAGCTATTCCTAATTACTAGCTTAATATGTCAACAAATTTCACCTATTAAACAAAACAAGATGATACACAAAATATAGCTGTATAGTTTAGAATTAAGTAACTCCAAAAATGAGAACTGGTAACACTGAAATAAGACTGCTTCAACCACACAACTATACCTGAATAGATGTTAAATATTTCACAAGATCTGCAATGGCTAAATAAGTGGCAGTTAATATTTACTTGAAGCAATTTAAACATTTCTGTGTGGATCTTGTCACAAAATAAACATAATTTATGTACTCTTATTATACTGTGTGCATGAGGAAGTACCTTCATTTAGAAGAGAAACTCAATAAACCAGACCATTTATATTTCCCAGTTTGATAATAGTACCCCCAAATGTCAACCCTTGAGAGAAAGATTAGTTCATTATATTGTTTTACTGGAAAAAAAAAACCCACATACAGGTTTTTTATATGTCCTGTGGGGATGAAAATTTAAAGTCATAGAAGATTCTATGCTACTTTTTTTGTTCTGGAATATATATTACAAACCATTTAAAATGTGCTGTATCAAAGTTGCTGAGCTTTCTATGCAACTGTCATACTTAAATAAAAAATAATACAATTTAAAAGAGAATATCTAAAAGTATTTCCTAGGAGAAAATCAGTATTTCAACTGATATATCTAAGTTAATTATTGGCTCAGAACTCTTACCTTTGAATATGCTACTTAAAAAACAAAATCTTTGATGTTGCTCCTGATTTGGCATATTTTCCTCTAGGTCATCTTGAAATTTAATCTCCTCTTGACTATGGGAGGCTATAATGTTTAGAAACTATGCAAGCAAATATACTACTGATTTCATTTTACAGAATAGCAAGAGGGGAAGAAATCTACCAATTTTCTTTGTGTGATAAAATAATGTGTACCAATCACAAACCACCTAATTCATATTCCAAACCAGAGCAGACCCCAGGCAACGCTGTGAAGTCAGCCAAATTCATCCACTGTGTTCTTCTACCTCCCTTTTCAATGCTTTTTTTTCCTTCTGGCGCCAAATGCCCTCCTGCTCTGTCCAAGTGCTTGACAAAATTCAAAGCACCATTTTAAGAAAAAAAAAAAAAATTGGCCCTACCCAAAGGCACCCCTAAGGCCACCTCCATGCACAAGTGGGATGGTGCTCCATATGGACACAAATACAAACAGAGTGCCTGAATTTTCATAATGAAATGCCACCTGCATCTCTATAACCTAAAACACACAGATCTCTTTTTAATTAGAAAATAGGATATCAGAAACCAGTTTGCAAATTCAGCCTTATACTGACCAACTTAAGTGCTTTACTAAACCACCTGAATTTAAAGAAAGCTTCTGATGGGCATGCTAATATTTTTAGCTGTTCTAAATCCTATTTTTGTGTTAAAATAAACTTAAAAAGCAAAATAGTGTTCTCTAAATCTATTTCCACACAGAAATCAATTAAATGTATTTTATTAAATTTTATTTTATTAAAAATGTAAAACAAGGAAGTCCATTTGAAGATTCTCTATCATTTCAGAAACTTAATCCATAAGAAAGTGTCTTTAAGTATATGAATCATGAATCCCTCTCAGAATTCAGTGCTAGAGAAAGTCTGTTCATCCAGGTTACCCTCCACTAAACAGACAGAACTAGGTAAAGACTGTTTCCTTTTTTTGCCTGGTATGTTATGGAACTCAGACTTATACTTAAAACTCCATTATGCTTTTGTATTTGATTATTTCTCCCTTAGTTTTTTCAGTTTTGCTTTATGAACTTGCGACTCTATTTAATTTTACTTATATATATACACACACACACATAGTTAAGATCAGTACAACTTCTTACTGAATTGTACCTTTTATTCTCATTAAATATTCCGGTTTACATTTTGTGGTACTCTTTGTCTTGATATTTTGTCTCAATATTAATATTAATATAACCATATTAGCTTTTTATACATGCTATTTGCATAGTATTTATTTTTCCTTCTTTTCTTTCAATCTGATAATATTTTTCTATTTAAATTGCATCTCTTACAAGTTTAACAATCTCTGCCTTTAATTAGAGTGTTTAATTGATTTATATTTAATGTAATTGTTGATATGGTTAAGTTTAAGTCTATCACTTTTTCATGTGTCCCTTTTGTTTGGGGACAAGTAATAATGGCAACCCACTCCAGTACTCTTGCCAAGAAAATCCCATGGACGGAGGAGCCTGGTAGGCTATAGTCCATGGGGCCACGGAGCTGGACACGACTGAGTGACTTCACTAATAACCTTACAAATTTTGTAAGGTGTGGAATGTGAAGTTTAAAGATATGAAGAAGTAAAAAATGTGAAAAAGGATGTGTAAAGGGTCAAGTGTGAAGTGGTGTAATAAATAAGCACTTACAATCTCACATTTTAATGTAATTAGTTTTTCTCCTTTTATTTTAGGATATTATAAAGAAAAGAAAACTACCATATTTTATATTCACCCACTGTTACATCATATTCAGCGTTCTTTACACCTTCTTTATTTCATACGGATCCAGGTTTCCACTCCTATTATTTCCTCTTGACTAGAACAATATCTTTTAGACTCTCCTGTGGTGCAGATCTGATGACAATGAATTCGTTTAGCTGACACTTACATGAGAATATTTTTTCAAATTTTATTTTGAGGATATATACATTAGATATAGAAGCCTGGGCTGACAGGTTTCTCTTTTTTAATGTCTTCACTTTAATGATGCCATTTAAGTCTCCTGGCTTCCACTATTTCTGACAAAAAGAATCTAGTCACTCTTACTTATGTTTAAGGTATCATTTTTCTCTGGCTACTTTAAAGGTTTTCTTTTCATCCTTGGTTTTTAGTTGTTTGACCAGTGTGCTTACATATGAATTTCTTTGTATTTAGCTAAGCTTTCTGAATTTAAATTTAATTTTAAATTTTTTTCATCAAATTTGGGGAACGTTTGGCCATGATATCTTCAAAGGTTTTTATGCCCAACTCTCTTCTCCTTCTGGAAATTCTATTACTTATATTTTAGACCATTGGCCCACAGGTCTCCGAAGTTTTCCTTTAAACTTTGTCCTATTTGATGTGCCAACTGCTAATTTCTATTTTTGTCTTCAAATTCACTCTTTCTTATGCTTATCTAGTATGCTGTTAAGCTTAATCAATGGATTTTTCATTTCAGTTGTATTTTTTAGCTCCAGAATTTCCATTTGGTTATTTTATTACAATTTATACTTCTCTGTTAAGATTCTATGTTAAACTCACTATGCTTTCATTTAATGCTTTGAACCTATTTTACATTACTTCTTTGTACATTTTTATAATAACTGCTTTAAACTCTTTGTTAAAATCAACAGCTGGGCAATCTCAGGATTTATTTCTATTGACTACTTTTTTTTTTTCCCCTTAACTTCAAGTCCTATTTTCCTATCTATTGCCATATATACATTGATGATGATACCATGTAGAGACTCTGAATTCTGTTGAAATAACAGAGTTTATTTTTCCCCTGGGTCAGCCCTCCAATGTACTCCAGCACTACACACCCTCTACTATTTCCATTCTGTTCTTACCCTTGTACAAGTTCTGTCTGCTAAGTGTCACGTAGACTCATTCTGTACTTGCACAGTCCAGTGGCCAACCAAGAAATCATGGCAATATCCACAAGACTTCTAGGGTCTTTCCTCTGAGAATTTCCCTCTTGGCACCCTATCACATTACACCTGACAATTCATCTGCCCCAGACTCTGATCTTGATCTCCTCATCTCAGCTCTGTTTGGGCTTCAGCTTATTGCTTGCTCCACAGTTAGGAAATTATCTGCACGTAGAAAGTTGGGGCAATCATGAAGCTCACCTTCTGTCTTACACTGACTGTTATGCAATAAAAGTCAAAACAGTTGCCACATATATTTTGTCCCATTTTAAGATTGATTACAATGGGTTAACTAGTCCAGTACCGGTACTTAATGAAAGCTAAAGTGGAACGCCTCAGAGTTAAATTTGAGTGCTCAACTACAGTAATTAACTTAACAGTTAGGAGGTTACTTCTGTATCTCTCAAATGATTTCTTCCCATACTTCCTTTGTGAACTCCATTTTGTAATTGTTTTTACGTTGCAAATAATCTTAAATTGTTTTCACAAGTGGGAAGTTATAAATTATAAATAATTAATAATCACCAAATATATTTTTACTACTTAGCACATCAACTGTTTTGAACAATACACAGAATACATGCACCACACAATCCCTATCCAACAGGAATTTATTTCCAAACCAAAAAATCACAGATTTTTGGCTTCAGAATAAGAATGATCACCCTGTTTCACTGGCTTTCTCTGTATTAACATAATACAGACTATGGAGTGAAGGACTAGAGGGGCAGCCATGAGCGAGCTGCCCCATCAAGCTGACAATAGCAAAAGGTCACAAAGAAATCTTGTGGGAAATATTTTTATTTTAGGCATCAGGTATGAAGTAAGAACAGACTGGAATTGAGAAGAAAAGGACAGATGAGCAAAATAACATTTTAGCAACCACTATGTCACTAGAACAATATCAGTTCCTCTTTGGAAGGGAGGGTGATCTTTAGCTTTATAGTCTGGCTTTCTCTTTTGTGTATTTCAACATTTCTATATCACGAGATAGAGGAGTAACAAGAGGCTTTAAATAATAGAGTCTATACTAAAATAATGCATCGATTTTTACCAATACTAGAAATTAAACCAATGAAATATAATGCTAATTCAACCATTTATTACTGACATTCTGACAACAATATAAGAAAACATTTTCGAATAGAAATTGAAATGTCTTAGAAGACTGCATTTGGAAACATTGTACAAATATTAAATACAGAGTTGTTCTAAAATTAATAGTTTCAATGTGTTATCATGAAAAATGCTAGATATTAACTGCAATCTAGGAAAACTTACAATGCCTTGTTAAAATTACAAAACGGATATAAATCTACAACTTATTTCTTAAAGGACTACAGCAAAAGAAAATATACACAAGAGCTTAGAATTGTTTTTCCAGGCATAATCTGGAAATGTCAATAACTGCAACCAGTTAAAACTCAAAACCCTGATTCTTTCTTTCATAATTGATGATTGGAAAGTACTTCAGGACCTTCTAAATGAAATTTGCTTGGAGTAAGATGATTCTGAAGAGATCCAAGAGACTTAGGTCATAATTCATATTTTAAGTACATGTGAGAGGCAACCCCATAGAGTCTATGCACCATCACACAAAAGCAATTTTCTAGCAAGTATTCTTGAAGAAGTATTCTAAAAACAATGTAACAACATGAGTTCCCACAGTAACCATAATGTTCTCGTTGCAGTATAACTATTTCTTGTTTGATTATGTACTCCTAAGGGAGTATTCATTCTAGTTTCTATTTCTCACTTTCTTTTACAGTTGGCCATTACTGATACTTTTTTTTAGGATTAACTTGTATAGAAAGGTTTAAAGAAACACATTTCATTAGGGATTTAACTTAAGATGAAATGACAAAATATATCTTTTTTATTCCTTTTAATATATGTTTGCATCATCTTCTAAATACATTTGTCTTTGAAAGACTGTATACATGGGCAAGCCCACACAGGATAAAGATGTGGAGAATTAATTTGAGGATTTACCATATTGCTGAAAGCTCTGAACATAAAGACTACAAATGACTATTTCCCCAAACCCCAGTTACCTCCTGTTATTCTAAAAATATTTATTAGAGCATAAGCTTTTATTCTGGAGAAGGAAATGGCAACCCACTCCACTGTTCTTGCCTGGAGAACCCCATGGACGGGAGCTTGACAGGCTACAGTCCACGGGGTCACAAGAATCAGACACAACTTAGTCACTAAAGAGAGAGAGAGAGAGAAGCTTTTATTCATGCTTAAACATATACAGAAATACAAAATATTATTTAGTATAGGCTATTACTAGTATTGTTAAAGTAATGCTCAATATTCTCCAAGCCTGGCTTCAGCAATATGTGAACCGTGAACTTCCAGATGTTCAAGCTGGTTTTAGAAAAGGCAGAGGAACCAGAGATCAAATTGCCAACATCTGCTGGATCATCAAAAAAGCAAGCGAGTTCCAGAAAAACATCTATTTCTGCTTTATTGACTATGCCAAAGCCTTTCTCTGTGTGGATCACAATAAACTGTGGAAAATTCTGAAAGAGATGGGAATACCAAACCATCTGATCTGTCTCTTGAGAAACCTGTATGCAGGTCAGGAAGCAACAGTTAGAACTGGACATGGAACAACAGACTGGTTCCAAATAGGAAAAGGAGTATGTCAAGGCTGTATACTGTCACCCTGCTTATTTAACTTATATGCAGAGCACATCATGAGAAATGCTGGGCTGGAAGAAACTCAAGCTAGAATCAAGACTGCCGGGAGAAATAGCAATAACCTCAGATACGCAGATGACAGAAAATGAAGAGGAACTAAAAAGCCTCTTGATAAAGGTGAAAGAGAAGAGTGAAAAAGTTGGCTTAAAGCTCAACATTCAGAAAACTAAGATCATGGCATCCGGTCCCATCAGTTCAGTTCAGTTCAGTTCAGTCGCTCAGTCGTGTCCGACTCTTTGCGACCCCATGAATTGCAGCATGCCAGGCCTCCCTGTCCATCACCAACTCCCGGAGTCTACCCAAACCCATGTCCATCGAGTTGGTGATGCCATCCAACCATCTCATCCTCTGTCGTCCCCTTCTCCTCCCACCCCCAATCCTACCCGGCATTAGGGTCTTTTCCAATGAGTCAACTCTTCGCATGAGGTGGCCAAAGTATTGGAGTTTCAGCTTCAACATCAGACCTTCCAATGAACACCCAGGATTGATCTCCTTTAGGATGGATTGATTGGATCTCCTTGCAGTCCAAGGGAATCTCAAGAGTCTTCTCCAACACCACAGTTCAAAAGGATCAATTCTACGGTGCTCAGTTTTCTTCACCGTCCAACTCTCACATCCATACATGACCACTGGAAAAACCACAGCCTTGACTAGATGGACTTTTGTTGGCAAAGTAATGTCTCTGCTTTTAAATATGCTATCTAGGTTGGCCATGACCTTCCTTCCTTCCAAGGAGTAAGCGTCTTTTAATTTCATGGCTGCAATCACCATCTGCAGTGATTTTGGAGCTCAAAAAAATAAAGTCTGACACTGCTTCCACTGTTTCGCCATCTATTTCCCATGAAGTGATGGGACCAGATGCCATGATCTTAGTTTTCCAAACGTTGAGCTTTAAGCCAACTTTTTCACTCTCCTCTTTCACCTTCATCAAGAGGCTCTTTAGTTCTTCTTCACTTTCTGCCATAAGGGTGGTGTCATCCGCATATCTGAGGTTATTGATATTTCTCCCAGCAATCTTGATTCCAGCGTGTGTTTCTTCCAGCCCAGCGTTTCTCATGATGTACTCTGCATATAAGTTAAATAAGCAGGGTGACAATATACAGCCTTGGCGTACTCCTTTTCCTATTTGGAACCAGTCTGTTGTTCCATGTCCAGTTCTAACTGTTGCTTCCTGACCTGCATACAGGTTTCTCAAGAGACAGATCAGATGGTTTGGTATTCCCATCTCTTTCAGAATTTTCCACAGTTTATTGTGATCCACACAGAGAAAGGCTTTGGCATAGTCAATAAAGCAGAAATAGATGTTTTTCTGGAACTCGCTTGCTTTTTTGATGATCCAGCAGATGTTGGCAATTTGATCTCTGGTTCCTCTGCCTTTTCTAAAACCAGCTTGAACATCTGGAAGTTCACGGTTCACGTATTGCTGAAGCCTGGCTTGGAGAATTTTGAGCATTACTTTACTAGCATGTGAGATGAGTGCAATTGTGCAGTAGTTGAGCATTCTTTGGCATTGCCTTTCTTTGGGATTGGAACGAAAACTGACCTTTTCCAGTCCTGTGGCCACTGCTGAGTTTTCCAAATTTGCTGGCATATCGAGTGCAGCACTTTCACAGCATCATCTTTCAGGATTTGAAATAGCTCAACTGGAATTCCATCACCTCCACTAGCTTTGTTCATAGTGATGCTTTCTAAGGCCTGCTTGACTTCACATTCCAGGATGTCTGGCTCTAGGTGAGTGATCACACCATCGTGATTATCTCGGTCGTGAAGATCTTTTTTGTACAGTTCTTCTGTGTATTCTTGCGACTCTTCTTAATATCTTCTGCTTCTGTTAGGTCTATACCATTTCTGTCCTTTATCGAGTCTATCTTTCTTTGCATGAAATGTTCCTTTGTTATCTCCAATTTTCTTGAAGAGATCTCTAGTCTTTCCCAATCTGTTGTTTTCCTCTATTTCTTTGCACTGATCACTGAGGAAGGCTTTCTTATCTCTCCTTGCTATTCTTTGGAACTCTGCATTCAGATGGGAATATCTTTCCTTTTCTCCTTTGCTTTTTGCTTCTCTTCTCTTCCCAGCTATCTGTAAGGCCTCCTCAGACAGCCATTTTGCTTTTTTGCATTTCTTTTCCATGGGAATTTTCTTGTTCCCTGTCTCCTGTACAATGTCACAAATCTCTGTCCATAGTTCATCAGGCACTCTGTCTATCAGGTCTAGTCCCTTAAATCTATTTGTCACTTCCACTGTATACTCATAAGGGATTTGATCTAGGTCATACCTGAATGGACTAGTGGTTTTCCCTACTTTCTTCAATATAAGTCTGAATTTGGCAATAAGCAGTTCATGATCTGAGCCACAGTCTGCTCCCGGTCTTGTTTTTGCTGACTGTATAGAGCTTCTCCATCTTTGGTTGCAAAGAATATAATCAATCTGATTTCGGTGTTGACCATCTGGTGATGTCCACGTGTAGAGTCTTCTCTTGTGTTGTTGGAATAGGGTGTTTGCTATTACCAGTGCGTTCTCGTGGCAAAACTCTATTAGTCTTTGCCCTGCTTCATTCTGTACTCCAAGGCCAAACTTACCTGTTACGCCAGGTGTTTCTTGACTTCCTACTTTTGCATTCCAGTCCCCTATAATGAAAAGGACATCTTTTTTGGGTGTTCGTTCTAGAAGGTCTTGTAGGTCTTCATAGAACCGTTCAACTTCAGCTTCTTTGGCATTACTGGTCGGGGCATAGCCTTGGATTACTGTGATATTGAATGGTATTCCTGCCTTGAGAACCCCATGAACAGTATGAAAAGGCAAAAAGATAGGACACTGAAGGATGAACTCCCCAGGTCAGTAGAAGCCCAATATGCTAATGGAGATCAGTGGAGAAATAACTCCGGAAAGAATGATGGGATGGAGCCAAAGCAAAAACGATACCCAACTGTGGATGTGACTGGTGATAGACGCAAAGTCCGATGCTGTAAAGAGCAATATTGCATAGGAACCTGGAATGTTAGGTCCATGAATCAAGGCAAATTGGAAGTGGTCAAACAGGAGATGGCAAGAGTGAACGTCGACATTCTAGGAATCAGCGAACTAAGATGGACTGGAATGGGTGAATTTAACTCAGATGACCATTATATCTACTACTGTGGGCAGGAATCCCTTAGAAGAAATGGAGTAGCCATCATGGTCAACAAAAGAGTCCGAAAGGCAGTACTTGATGCAATCTCAAAAATGACAGAATGATCTCTGTTCGTTTCCAAGGCAAACCATTCAATATCACAGTAATCCGGTCCCATCACTTCATGCGAAATAGATGGAGAAACAGTGGAAACAGTGTCAGACTTTATTTTTTGGGCTCCAAAATCACTGCTGATGGTGACTGCAGCCATGAAATTAAAAGACGCTTACTCCTTGGAAGGAAAGTTATGACCAACCTAGATAGCATATTGAAAAGCAGAGACATTACTTTGTCAACAAAGGTCCGTCTAGTCAAGGCTACGGTTTTTCCAGTGGTCATGTATGGATGTGAGAGTTGGACGGTAAAGAAAGCTGAGCGCCGAAGAATTGATGCTTTTGAACTGTGGTGTTGGAGAAGACTCTCGAGAATCCCTTGGACTGCAAGGAGATCCAACCAGTCCATCCTAAGGAGATCAGTCCTGGGTGTTCATTGGAAAGACTGATTTTGAAGCTGAAACTCCAATACTTGGGCCACCTCATGCAAAGAGTTGACTCATTGGAAAAGACCCTGATGCTGGGAAGGATTGGGGGCAGGAGGAGAAGGGGACGACAGAGGATGAGATGACTGGACGGCATCACCGACTTGATGGACATGAGTTTGGGTAAACTCCGGGAGTGGTGATGGACAGGGAGGCCTGGCGTGCTGCGATTCGTGGGGTCGCAAAGAGTCGGACATGACTGAGCAACTGAACTGAACTGAAAATATCCTATAGATACATTCTCTCCACGTCCTCCATCATCACAGTGGCTTAGCCCCCATCACTTCTCCCCTGGGTTACTGCCAAGAGTTTCTCTCCTCCACTCCTGCCCTTCTCAAAATAATCTCCACATCCTGTGTCCAGAGTGATACTTCTAACATGCAAATTAGTCATGTGACTTCCCTGATGAAACATCAACGAGTTCAGACTTCCCAACATGACCCATAATGTTCTCCCGTTTCCAGAATCAGCTTGCGCCACAGCCTAGTTCCACTTTCTGGACTATTCCCCTCCGTCCTGATCCCTCAATTTCATGTACACAATTAAGCAGCTTTCATGTCTTTGCTAAGGAGAAATTCTGCCCCTTTTACATGTTCCTTTAACATTTGTACTTACTCTGACCTTTGCAACTCTGCACAGCCAGTTTACTCCCAGGTTAAAATTGTGATTTATTCAACACTGTATCTCTGGTGTCAGCTTTGGTAAATATTTATCAAATTGTTGAATATTTATCAATTGTTAGTGTTCGCCCCTCTTTTCTCCCAACTTCCAGCTACACACACTTTGAAGCTGCTCCATTCACGAGAAATGACTCATGCAGTAATGTGACAGAGGTGCCTCTGCTGACTCTGAAGACCAGAGTAGGTAGCAATCACTAGGGACTTCCACTAGTGTGAAGGGCAGCCTAGAGGGGGATGAATGGAGCACCTCTAACTGCAGGATCTGGCACACTGATGGGAATGCAAAAATTTCCTGCTTCAAAAATTTTAGCTCTAACAGATCATCAAAACTACAGTTATTGTGCCAGGGATGGGAGTGGGATTCACTATTAGGATTCAATAAAGAAATAATATTGAACTTATTTTCCCGTCTTCAAGTAAGGTAGATTCACAATGTCCTTTAAAAAATATAGCCAATATTATAAAACTTTATAATAACTATAAATGAAGTATAACCTTTAAAATTATGAATCACTATATTGTACACCCGCAACTTTTATAATATTTTACATCAACTATACCTTAATTTTAAAAAATCTGTCCAAATGTCTGTCTCCATCAGAATATATGCTTCTGATTACAGATGATTTTTCATTAATTACCTCTTTCCCAATAAGTGGGTAGATGGTCAGGGTTTGACACTCTTATTGGTCAATTTTCAAACATTAGACTCAAGTCAAGCCATAACTCAGGCGTTTACTAATAAAGTGAGGTTTAGGCTGAGACCCCAATGCTCAGCAAGGAAGGAAAGCAAAGGAAAATAGACATGTCTAAGCTACCTTGAATTTCAAGTCATTTGCAAAATATCATCAGTCACATCCTCTTCAGACATTACAAAGGACCATAACTTTATGGTTGAGAGACTGAGCTCAGCAGTTAGACACACCCTGAGTCTATGCTTAGCTCATTGCCTGTCAGATTTGGGGCAAGTCACTCAAACACTCCTAGCTTTAATTTTCACATGTATTATCTTTTCCAAAGAATTTTAAATAGGACATTTGAGCTAATACATGCAGAGCACTTAGCTTCCTTTAGTATGATTGCTATCATTCCTTCCTACTCTGTTTTATAGGTCAGGCAGAGATAATTGGGTTAGTAAGGAGGGGGAACAGAGAATATCTCTTGGTTTTTCATGTTTTTCATGTTCTGATATATGGTATAAGACTGGCCACCACAGTCATGGAAGCAAACCATACTTCCCTATTCCACTGGAAGGATGGTGCACCGTATGCAGCTCTCTAATGCCAAAACACTTGTTTCACTTTGATTCAAAGAGAATGACCTGCCAAAACACCATAACTATACTTCCTGCAACACGTGAATCTCTCTGCCAGGTGTCTCCATTCTCAACGCTGACCAGGCCAGCACTAGCTAGAACAGATGGCCCAGCTGGCAGCATATGCATTTTCATCATTTTGTAGTTTCTCACAGGTGCGACAAGGAGGTGGGATAACTCAGCGTTTTCTAATGTTTTCATAACCTTGGCTGCTGCCTTTCCCATGGGTCAATTTTGTCTTGGACATATTTCTCAATTTTAATATTTGACAAGCGAAGACATTGGTAGGAGAAATAAGAACGCTTTCTTAAAAACTGATCCTCCACACAGGTAATCATACAGCTGGCTCCTTCCCAGACATCATTAATTTCCTTTTCCTTGAGCCATTTTTTCCCCACTTACATATTACTGCAATGTTTATCAAAATATCATAAAAGCTGCTTGTAAGCATTTTCCATAAGCTGAAGTTTAATACGATAGTGTATTTAAATAACACATTCATCCTTTTCTGAAATAAAAAACAACAAAAATATGTTTCTTCCCCACAGTAGCCCACTTGTTTTTCATCTGTGTTACTTCCAGTCTACAAACAGATGGCTGATTTAAGAAGCAGTCGATTTTAACATCCATCGTCACAAGCATAAAGGTGGCATAGCACATCTAGGTAGAAAGGCTTACACATCCTAAGTGCAATTTATAAGTAACTTTATATAGAACCTGTAAAATGATTTAAAACACAGATTTAGAATTTTATACTTGCAAATACTTCACATCTTTTTAAAGCTATTTTACCTATTTTATTTTTAGCTGACTTGTGATGTAGATCATGAATCATTACCATTACAAGGGTACTATTTCAATTGCAAAAAAATTAAGGCACCAATAATTAAAAGCTTAATATACACAATATCCATTTCATTAATTTTTTCTCCTTCAAAGGAAGAATCCTTGACTTACCATCACCATTATCACTACCATTGTCATCAGCAGCAGTATCTTACATAGTGGGTAACAGCACAATGGTTAGGAGTATGAGCTCTGGGAAGTGGGACTAGGTTCAAATCCCTGCTCCTTCCCTTCCTAGCTGTGTGACTCAGAACAAGTTGCTTAATTTCTCTGAGCTTTCATGTCTTCATCCAGGACTTAATAAGCCCTCAATAAATATACTTTGTTTGTTGTCTACCAGTTACTTCTCATAGTACACCAAGGCCTCTCCTATCTTAAACAAACAATTCTTTCCATCCCCATCTCCCTCTAGCTACTGTTCTCTTTCTCATTTCCTTACTTCCTGTTAAGTGCTCAATCTGTAGTAATTTGGCCTCTGCTTATACTAAAAGTGGTCTTACTGAGGTCGTCGGCCACAAGTTCTCATTGCTAAATCTAATGGACACTTCTCATTCCTCATCTTCTTGAACCTCTTGAGAGCATTTGATCTTGCTGATCATGTTGTTCTTCTGAAAACTCTCTCCTTTAATTTCTGTGACAACTCTCTCTCTTGGTTTTGCTTCCTACCTCTGTCTGTTCCTTCTGATTTCCTATAAACCCCTCCTCCTTAGTAGACCCTAAATAACTGACATCATCAACACCCTCTGCTTTGGACTCTTTCTGGTACAACAAACATGACCCTCTCTGATGAATCTTTGCTTACTTCTGCAGCCTCGGTTCCCACTATTAACCACATACTCTTATTTCTGGCACCCTTCTTCTGGTTCCTTCATGCCATTGATCTAAATGAAGTTCCCTGAATGCATTATATTGTATACTATTTCTCAGTCTTCCATATACAATTTCTTCTTAAAAAAAATGTTTCTTTCTCCTATCTCCCCTTGTCCTGTGTAATTGTCCTTCAAAATTCAGTTCAAGTATCACCTCATGCTCCAGCCATTGCAGTTAAGGCAGCATGTTTGTGAATGAAAAAGTCAACTTGGATATTCCGGCCTAAGTAAATGGTCATGAAACAGAGACAAATTTCCCCATTAAGCCCTATACAAATTACAGATTCATAATAAATAAATGATGACTGTTAGCTAAGCAACTAAGCTTTGGGTAGTTTGTTAGACAGCAATTGATATACAAAACACTCCCAATCCACTAAATTAAAAGTTCCTCAAAGGCAGAATCAGAATCATGTCTCACTGACTGTTCTTAAACTAACACGTTTGCTTATTCATGAAGCTCCCATGAATGAATGAATGAACCAAGCAGTCAATCAACCAATCAACTAATCAATCAGCCAGCCCATCAAACAAGGACCCCTAAATTTAGTATTTTTCCTTTAATTAAATATTTATTTGAATCAAACCACAACAAAATGAGGGAAAGGGAGAAATAAATAGGAAAAAAAAAAAAACCTAATGCCCATGGAGAACCCTCCAAACTTCAGCTCCAGCTCTGATTTGTTTCTACAGTTAGTCTCACATTTTCTAGTTTCTACTATATATTTTCACTCAGCTACGTCCCCCTCTGTTACCTCAAATTGAACTTTTACAAACCCTCCAAATGTATTTGATCATTCTGGCTGTATTACAGTAATTGTTCCTTCCTTAAATCTAAAAGTCACTTTTGACTTCTTCCTTCATCTTCTCATCAATATGTCTTGTCTCTAGTTCCCAACAATTTGGTTTGACTACTTTAAAAAAAGTTTTATCCCTTCCTTTAAAATCCTTCTGGCTTCATTCTAGTTCTGACTCTTACCACCCCATTTCTCTCACTTGTATGTGGAATCTTACTGCAACAGCAACACCAAAAAAATAAATAAATAAACATAAAATTTCATAGAAAAAAAGAACAGACTTGTGGTTATCAGAGGTAGGGGCTAAGGGAGGAGAAACTGGAGGAAGGTGGTGAAAAGGAACAAACTTCCAGTTATAAAATAAGGAAGTATTAAGTATACCATGTACAACATGATGACCATAGCAGACGCTGTTGTATGACATACAGGAAGGTTGTTAAGAGAGTAACTTCTTAGAGTTCTTCTCATCATAAGGCAAACAATAAAAAATTCCCCTTATTCTTTTCTTCTTTCCTTTCTTCATACTGAATCTATGTAACTAGATGGATGTTAAACCTACTGTGGTAATCATTTCACAATATGCATTAAGTCAAAACATCATGCTGAATGTCTTAAATTTACAAAGTGATATATGTCAATTATTTCTCAATAAAACCAGGAAAAAAAATGGTTGCCTCACATGGTGGTACTCGATTACTGTGACCTAATGTAATATGTGTGCTCCCCCCAATCACATTATATGTATAATATTTTATTTTTCTCTAATATTGCCTCTAAAGCCTTGAACATTGCTGAACACATACAAAAAAATAAAATAATAAAATGCATGGAGAGCCTTACAGTTGCATTTCCAAGTCACAGGTGTGTCCAACCTAAAGGTCTTTCACAAGCTAAATATTCAACATCAAGCTAATTAGGTCATTTGTTTTCCAGAAGAAATGGTGATTATTTAATAGCCATCAGGCTCTTCCAAAAACAAATCATATTATTTGCGAGGGTGAAAGTAAATAGATTTTAAAAATAATTTCTGTGAAGGGACTCAATATTAGAGCTTATTATTTAATGAGTTTTATTCATAAGCAATGCTGTAAGAATAGGTGAGGCAATAGATGATGTTTGCAGTAAGGAAGCAATTTAAACTTGTTTTGGTTAGTCTTAAAACCCAAAGTGAAATCAACAGGAAAAAAGAAAGAGAATATAAATAAAACAAGTTGGAACTCCAGCTCTTTGGTATACATGAGTCCAATCTCTGTTAATAGGATAAGAAATTCATTATCCATATCAAGAGGAAATGGACAAACATTTTGTGCCTGATAAGATTTTTTCTTTATGCATCAAATTCTTTAAAAAATATTCAACTGAAAGATATTCTTCATCATGGGAATTTTGGAGAAAGGATTTATCCATATGCTAAAATCTATCAAAGCTATTTCCTGAGTCTGTAGTAACAGAAGCTAACCCCAATTAGCCTTTCTCAATCAAGGGATTATCTTTCATGTACAAATTAATGCACATCTTGATTTTAAGCTGTGGTGAATTATCTGTTTTGTAGGAACATAAAAGTCATTTTGATATTCAGAACAGCAAAAAAAAAAGTAATTCTAATTAAGCAAATCCTATAATGTTATAATGTTATCTGGGAAACAGCTATGAGATAAGGATAGCTGTTTATGGACTAACGATTGTGATAACAATTCAGGTCACCTAAACTTATCACTCCCTAATGAAATGTCACATTTTCTGACATTGTAAGGATGTATGTCATCACCAGTGACAACTCTATACACAAAAAATATCTGTCTTCATATTAGGCGTTATGGAGTTTATACTAGGAAGCTGCCACCCTTGAACAAATTACTAACAAATCTAGTGGAGACATCAAGTGAACACAGAGAAATTAAAAATAGGAAAAATAAGTAGCAAAACAGCATACAAGTAAAGACAAAACAGTAAAAAGGATGATATGATGACCAGTGCAAGGTGATTTTCTGCTTTGTGCAAGTGTTCTTCATATGCAGATTTCTATTAAGGGGTCTTTATTAATGAACAGAATAGTTACTGTACAATCTCTGATTGTTCCCATCCCTGGTCCTGGCAGTGATTTAACTGCCAAAACAAAAGCATGTCAGTCATAATACAAGGTAGCTGCTGAATTCAGAATCTACTTCCTCTTCTAACTTCAAAATTTGGCACCCCAGACAATCTCATAGTTTATATGAATATTGGTGTTGGATGATTAACATTTAGGGGCTTCCTTGGTGGCTCAGATGGTAAAGAATCCATCTGCAATGCAGGAGACCTGGGTTCAATCCTTGAGTCAGGAAGATCCCCAGAGAACGGAATGGATACCCACTACAATATACTTGCCCAAAGAGTCCCATAGAGGAGTTGGCAGGCCATAGTTCATGGGGTCGCAAAGAGTTGGACACGACTGAGTGACTAAGTACTCACATATGATTAATAATTATATTCAAGTGAGGGTTACTTGAATCCCTTATGATGATCTTAGGTGCAGCTAAGTGAACAGAAGACAATTTCCTAGCCATTGCACCTGAAAGGAAGAATGGAGGAGTCTGATACTGATACAGTGTACAAGAACAAACCAAGAGATGAGTTGCAAGAGAGATGGACACTTGCATGAATGGGAAAATGCTAACTCAAATATTGGCAACTAAAAGGAAATTACTTAAGTGAGAGCCAGAGTGCTAAGAGAGAGCAAGGTCTCCTATGCAACAAAAAGTCAAAAGAAAAATAAATGGAGGGTGTGGCATAAACATACTTTGTGGTCTACTCTGGTTGTGGCAGTTGGATGGGAGGAAGGGATGGAGAACTAAGAGTTGGATGTTGTATGATTTAGAGGTTTCTGTGGTCAGACATGAGATCAACGGAGTCTAGACAAGGACATTCACAAGAATGTCATATGCAGAAGAAGTGCTGTGTCTTTGCCCTAATTAGTGTTTTGGTGTGTATATGGGTGTCACTGGTTGAAAGGAAGATGGGTGGCTGGATATAATGAAGAAGCAACAGAACTGGGAAAGATCTATTTCCTTACCCTTGCCTTTGACAGTTTCAGAAGAATTCTAGGAAGAATATGGTTATTTCTCATCTTATACATAGACATAATATAGAAAATAACTAGGGCTGAATTAGCCCACAGAATTCTGGAGAAAACTCTCAGTGGCACTGATCAACTGTGTGCCTTTGTTCCAGAAGCTAGTGGTAAAATAGTAACTAGCCTCACATCTCCAGCATTTTCACTTATCATTTAACTTTTCTAGTGATCACTTATTTAACCTCATGCTAAAGAGATGGTCTCATTTCCTTTATCCATCCATTGATGGAAATTTAGGTTGTTTGCATATCTTGACTACTGTGAATAATGTTACAAGGAACATGGGGGTACAGATAACTCTTTGAGATTCAGATCTCAATTTCTTTTGATATCTACCCAGAAGTGAGATTGCTATATGAAATGGTACTTCTGTTTAAATTTTTTGAGAATCCTTCATACTCTTTTCCACACTGGCTGCACCAATATATACTCCCACTAACAGTGCACAAGGGTTCTCTTTTCTCTATATCCTCACCAACATCTGTTCTCCTATTTTTTATGATAGCCATCCTAACAAGCATGAGGTGATAACTCAGTGTGGTTTAGAGTTGCATTTATCTGATGATTAGTAATGTTCTGCACTATTTCGTACAATGTAATATTATTCAGCTTTAAAAAAGAATGAAATCCTGTTATTTGTGACAACATGGATGGACTGGGAGGGCATTGTGCCACATAAAATAAGTCAGAGAAAGACAAATATCGTATGATCTTACATATGGAATCTAAAAGTCAAATACATAGAAGCAGGGAGTAGAATGGTACTTGTCAGGGGCTGGGGAAGGTGTAATTGGGAGATGTCAGATAGTTACACAAAAGAAATGAGTTCTGAAGCTTTATTGCAGGGGAAAAAAAGAGGGCCTGTAAGTGTAATAATAAGATTCTCTGGCAAAGTCATTGCTCCATTCTTGGCTTCTGCAGAAAGTAGAAAGATATTCCCTCTGGATGAAATAAGCCCCATAGTCCCAGTTTGGTAATCCATGGGTGCTTTTTTCTGGAAGACTAGGTTCTGCACCAAAGCACAAAACTTGGCAAGCACAACAGGAGCCATATTTCAGCCCCAACCGGCAAGAGGCTTTGTGTAAAGCACAGACTGCTCAGCTGCCATTCAGAACAGCTCTGTTCTCCAGTTTCTAGCCTCCTGTTTTACATCTCTGGTGACTCTCACTGACCCACCCTTATCATTCTGGCTTTCTGGTTCTCAACCCCAAGAGCCCCCTGATGTTTTCACTTGGCCTGCTGGCCACCGACCCATAGCCATGACCTCACAGTGTTGAGGACTCATGAATTACATCTCCTTCTTCTGATCCCCTGTCACCCAGCCCTAATTACAACAAAAGAGAAAAGGCAGCGGCCAAAACAGCCAATTATACAAGCTTATATTTATCAAGGGTGATAATGTCAGGAGCGGAGAGACAGTTTATACCATCTTGTAAATATTATAAGATTGAGGGTCGCAGTCTGCTTTAGAAGGTAAAAACAATCTATACTTCGTGCCATGTGTGTTAAACACTCTTACTTTCTGACCTCACACCTTTATGAGGTGATTAGCATCGCTAGCCACCTTGAGCTACACTGGAATGCTGATAGCGACAAAGCAGCCAGTTCCATCTGAGAAGAGCACTGAGGGCTGTCACCCTTATTTTTCTTTTGAGAATGCTACCAAGAATGGAATGCGAAACTTATGAGCTAAAGTGCGAAACTCACAGAAAGTATGAAAAGCCAAATCAAATTTTATACTTCTGAACATCAAGGTTTAGTGAAGAAAGGCCTGGTAAACGAGGCCCTTTTTGCTTTTCTTTTCTTCAATGATTATTGGCAGGATCAGGCTTAAATGTATCAGAGGCTCCCCTCAAAGATATTACATTTTTTCCAGGAGTTTTCTGAATCTTTCCACCTCATGGAGACAGATTAAGAGAGGAAGAAAGAGAGAGGAAGACAGACAGAGGGAGGCAGGCATACATAGACAACAAATTGTAAAAATCGGTGAGGTTCTTCCAAATGGATACGTTTTCTGTAGCTACCTACAAAGACTCAACTGCTTCCTTGTTGGAAAGGAATGAGACACTATTAGATGTACTAACCTTGACATCCTTGTCTAATGGCCTGTTGTAAGAAACATTTTTCCAGCCTTCTCCAAGTAGGTAGCACAGCACAGAGTTGATACCGACTAAAAACGTGACCTTTTCAACACTGACTTAGCTGGCACTTTTTGAGTGGGCTTCTCTAAATTCTGACCAACTAGTTACCACCAACTCAATTCTTTTTTTCAATTCTATGACTTTTTTTTATTGATACACCCTGTGATTCTCTCATGTTTCCTTAACTTTACTCCAGACCCTCCCATGGAACTTCTGGAAATAGTTTTTGCACTATGCTGGCCCCTGTGCCTTTGGTTTCCCTCTCCCTGTGTCTTTTATGCACAGCAGCTGAAACTACATTGTGGATCTGCTTGGGCACAGGGAGTAGCACTCAGAACTTTTTCAAAGGTTTTTATTTCTAGTTAAATGAGACTCTAACATTTCACCTAACTGCAACTCTAGCACAATATGTCTATCAAGCTGTAGAGGATTGTCCTTGGGATTTCACATTGTGAGATTCTATTATGAGGAGACCAAGGTCCTTTTGCTATTTGAGCAATCAAGCACCCTAAAGTGAGACCTAAACACTACATAGAATGGTATGATCCTTGAGTCCCATTCTCTCTCTAAATCAAGAAGTGGATAATAGCAACTGAAAGTGAAACTCCCTCAAAGTCTTTATTTGCTTGAGAAGAAATTAACCATTGATCTAGCGGAGCATTCTTCCTATGCTATTGGGGTGGTGACTCTCATCGCATTACACTACATGTGGTAATTAATGTTACTGGGGAGGCAGGAGGCTTATCTCCAATGTGCTCCCAGTGACTCTGCATCAGGCTCAGCAGTCTTCCCTCTAGAACAACTCCTGCTGTAATGTAACCATCCTCTTGATGGTTCCTCTTACAGCCTTTCCTCCCAGCTCTACAACAAACTCAGTGCAATTTACCTTCTTCTCTCCATGTCAGCAATATTTTGACAGACACAGTGGACCTTTTTCTCAACTGGAATTATTCTACCTGTGAAATACTAGCTCCTCACATGTCAACTCTGACCAAATGCTCTTCTTCTTCTAGTTATTACTACTTTACCCTACCTCACTGCTCATTCATTAGTCATTTATTCAACAAATACCTACTGCCTTTACAACCTCAATGAGCCCTCCGATTCCTTTACTTTTCTTGCTAATCACCATGTTTAGGATCCTCCTGGTCTCAGTTCCTTTTCCAACCAATTTAGACCCACTGTGCATCATGTTATTTGCACCATGGACACACTCTCTCGTCAGCACCCTAGCTTCCCTTGCTTCAAACCAGGGAACAGAGTGAAAGAGAGGAGAGAAGAATAGAGTGTGTTGGGGCAATGAGTGAGAGGCAGCTCACTGACCACCAAGAGTCATGCTTCCCTGACACAGAACAGAATTGTTGCTGAGAAGCAGCTGCTCCATGTAAAACTACACTTTCCAGCACACCTCCTCCCAACCCCCTTACACCAGGTGAAGCCATATGACTAGTTTTCACTCAGGGAATGTGAACAGAAATGATGTACCATTTCTGGGCTAAGGCAGTTAAGTAATTGTACCTTCTTTCCTCTCCTTTCTCTCTTCTATCAGCTGGAAATTGATGCCCAAGGTAACCTTAGAAGTTTTATGAAGATCACAGAGCCTCCATCAGTTGTTCAGATTTTGAATGACTATGTGAAGCAAACCCTCCATTTTGACCAGAAATAACCATCACAGATAGATATACAAATGAGGGGGGAAAGTCTCTAGATCTAAGCCACTAAAATCTTGCAGGAATATATGACGATATCTAGAGGCTCATTAGCAAATTTAAAGGGTGAAAAGCAGAGATGGGAAAACAATTACTGAGAGCTCATGTTATATGCTCAGTAGTTTTTCCCTATAATTACAACCAGTACTCACCACAGCCATGTGAAGATTCATTTTCTAGATGTGTATTAGGGAATTGGGGTAACTCCCTTTTATAAGATCACAACCAACTTTGCTCATATTTGCTTTGAAGTCTTTAAAAATTATAGAAGACTAATATACTGGTGATACTTTGTACTTTGGAATTCATAAGATATCTCAAATATTTGAAAGAAAAATTATGAACAAAGAGCATAAAACCTTATTCAATAATTTTAAATATAATTTAAAATATGCTATTATATTATACTTATTTGATTTTTTAATACTTTTGTTTATTTTTGGCTGTGCTGGGTCTTCATTGCTGCACAAGCTTTTCTCTAGTTACAGTGCATGGGCTTATTGCAGTTACTTCTCTTGTTGCTGAACACGGGCTTTAGAACAGGTGGGCTTCAACAGTTTTGGCATGTGGGCTCACTAGTTGCTGCTCCCAGGCTCTAGAGCACAGGTTCAATAATTGTGGTGCACAGGCTTAGCTGCACTGCATTATGTGGGAGCTTCCCAGATCAAAGATTGAATCCATGTCTTCTACATTGGCAGGCAGATTCTTTACCACTAAGCCATGAGGGAAGCCCTATACATGTTACTTTAAAATGTAATTTAAAATATACTGTTTTCCCCAACATTATGACCAATCACCCAACAAGGTCTCAGAATTTAAGCCTTTCACCTAGGGCTGCCATTTCTCTGCCTTCCTCTTGGTATATCTTCATAAGTCTGCTCTGCACCTGACATGCTGTAAATATAGGGCATGTTCTGCTTGATTATGAAGAGAATGCCAGAAACCTGAATACTATCACTCTGGATATACCAAAGGAGTAAATGCTGCTTATATAATGAGGGAAAGGATGAGGGGACAAGAGTAGAAAGTGAGTTCATGTCAACAGAAAAGATACACTGAAGAGAGGAAGAAAAGTGGAGGCAGGGAAAAGAGATAAGAAATACAAAATTAAAGGAAGGATAAAATGGAGTAGAGAATTGAAATAAATGAGCAACCACTTAGAAGCAAAATCAGAAAAAATAAGTAAAAGCACTGAAAAGGTGGTCTAAAAGGAAACCATCAACAAAATGAAAAGTAACCCACTGAATAGGAGAAAATGTTTGCAAATGTGATAAGGAGTTAGTACCAAAAAATATATAAAGAACTTATACAACTCAATAGCAAAAACACACGATCTGATTTAAAAATGAGCAGAGGACAGTTTCCAAGGATGACACAAAGATGGCCAACAGATAGGTGAAAAGATGCTCAACATCACTAATCATCAGGGAAATGCAAATCAAAATCACAGTGATGTATCACCTCACACTTGTCTCTAATGGCTATCACCACCAAAAAGACAAGAAATAACAAGTATTGATGAGGATGTGCAGGAAAGGGAACTTTTGTACACTGCTGGTGGAAATGTAAATTGGGACAGCCACTATATAAAAGAGTGTAGAGGTTGCTCAAAAAATTAAGAATAAAGCCAAAATATGATCTAGAAATTCCACTTCTGGATATTTATCTAAAGAAAATGAAAACATTAACTTGAAAAGATATACGCAATCCTAAGTTCATTACAGCATTATTCATAGTAGCCAAAATATGGCAATAACCTACATGTCCATCAATGAATGAATACAGAAGATGTGATGTATAAAATACACACACACACACATATATATATATATAATTCAGCCATAAAAATATTTATATGCTATTCATCCATAAAAACAGAATGAAATCTTGCCATTTGTAGCAATATGGAAGGACCCTGAGGGCATTATATACTAAGTGAAATAAGTCAGACAAGAGAAAAACAAATACTGTATGATCTTATTTACGTATGAAATTTAACAAACAAATAAACCAAGCTCACAGATACAGAAAATGAATTGGTGTTTGCCAGAGGTAGGGCAGTGGAGTTACAGAAATATTTTTTGCCATGAATGTTAAATTGAAAATCAGTGGAAATGTAGTCAACCTTTCAAGAGTAGAGTATTTCATAGCCTTCCTTGTTTTAGTTTGCCAATAAAGGTCCGTCTAGTCAAGGCAATGGTTTTTCCAGTAGTCATGTATGGATGTGAGAGTTGGACTGTGAAGAAAGCTGAGCGCCGAAGAATTGATGCTTTTGAACTGTGGCGTTGGAGAAGACTCTTGAGGGTCCCTTGGACTGCAAGAAGATCCAACCAGTCCATCCTAGGGGAGATCAGTCTTGGGTGTTCATTGGAAGGATTGATGTTGAAGCTGAAACTCCAATACTTTGGCCACCTCATGTGAAGAACCAACTCACTGGAAAAGACCCTGATGCTGGGAAGGATTGGGGGCAGGAGGAGAAGGTGATGACAGAGGATGAGACGGCTGGATGGCATCACCAACTTGATGGACATGGGTTTGGGTAGACTCCGGGAGCTGGTGATGGACAGGGAGGCCTGGTGTGCTACGATTCATGGGGTCACAAAGAGTTGGACACGACTGAACGACTGAACTGAACTGAACTGAACTTGTTTTACAAGTCAAATTTTTTCTGTACAGAGAAACAAAGCATCTATGTTGAGATAAGTGTTTTTTTTTCTATTAATTTGAGATCATCCTAAATACTTCTTAACTATATTTTCATATGCACAAATCTATCCATTAGTGCTTTTTGGAGAGGGATGAGGGGTGGGGAAGGGCAAAATAAAGATTATTGGCTATTTTTTTTTAAAATGAGGCAAAATGGGTGAAGGGGTTCAAAAGTACAAAGTTCCAGTTATAAAGTAAATAAATTATGGGGTGTAAGTTACAGCATGGTAGCTAGAGTTAATAATACTATATTGCATATTCAGAAGTTGCTAAGAAAGTAATCTTACAAGTGCTTATCACAAGAAAAAAAATTGTATAACAATGTACGGGGATAAATGTTAACTAAGCTTATTGGGGTAACCATTTATATAGTATCAAATCATTATAGTGTACATCTGCAAATAATATAATGTTATGCCAATTTAAAAAAGTAAATTAGTGAGAAGCCACCTGGATTCAGAGGGAGAGAAAATAAGTAAAAGCACTGAAGAGGGACTAAAAAGAGGAGTTTAAAAAAAAGAAGAAGAAAGAAAAGTAAAAAGAAGTGGGACAGGGCAGAAATTCAAAATGGGAGGAAAAATAAAATAAAAGGAAAAGTAAGGAGTACAAATAAAAGTCATCATCCCTGTCGTAAGCCTGGTGTGCTCCATCCATCAGCTGTTAAATCTCTTGCTCTCCCTCCACTGTTCCTCCTCTCTGTCTAGGCATCTTGTCTTATTTCTAAGGAATCTAGCTCATGCAGAAAATCAGGGTTGGGGTGTGTGTGTGTGTGTGTGTGTGTGTGTGTGTGTGTGTGTGTGAACATATCCATCTCTGACATAGTCCTTTTTCCTATATAAAACTGTAGTAGTTCAGTTCAGTCGCTCAGTCATGTCTGACTCTTTGGGAACCCATGGACTGCAGCACACCAGGCTTCCCTGTTCATCACCAACCCCTGGAGTTTACTCAAACTCATGTCCGTTGAGCCGGTGATGCCATCCAACCATCTCATCCTCTGTCGTCCCCTTCTCCTCCTGCCTTCAATCTTTCCCAGCATCAGGGTCTTTTCCAATGAGTTGGTTCTTCACATGAGGTGGCCAAAGTATTGGAGTTTCAGCTTTAGCATCAGTTCTTCCAAAGAGTATTCAGGACTGATTTCATTTAGGATTGACAGACTGGATCTCCTTGCAGTCCAAGGGACTCTCAAGAATCCTCTCCAACACCACAGTAAAAAGCATCAATTCTTTGGCACTCAGCTTTCTTTATAGTCCAACTCTCACATCCATACATGACTACTAGGAAAACCATAGCTTTGACTAGATGGACCTTTGTTGTAAAGTAATGCCTCTTCTTTTTAATAGCTGTCTAGGTTGGTCATAACTTTTCTTCCAAGGAGCAAGTGTCTTCCAATTTCATGGCTGCAGTCACCATCTGCAGTGACTTTGGAGCCCAAGAAAATAAAGTCTCTCACTGTTTCCCCGTCTATTTGCCATGAAGTGATGGGACCAGATACCATTATCTTAGTTTTCTGAATGTTGAGTTTTACTTTACAATATTGTAGTGGTTTTTGCCATACATTGACACGAACCAGCCATGGGTGTACATGTGTTCCCCATCCTGAAGCCCCTCCCTCCTCCTTCCCCATCCCATCTCTCTGGGTCATCCCAGTGCACCAGCTCTGAGCACCCTGTCTCATGCATCGAACCTGGTCTGGCAATCTGTTTCACATATGATAATATATATGTTTCAATGTTATTCTCTCAAATCATCCCACCCTCGCCTTCTCCCAGAGTCCAAAAGACTGTTCTATACATCTGTGTCTCTCTTGCTGTCTCGCATATAGGGTTATCATCACCATCTTTCTAAATTACATATATATGTGTTAGTATACTGTATTGGTGTTTTTCTTTCTGACTTAACTTCACTCTTTATAATAGGCTTCAATTTCAGCCACCGCATTAGAACTTATTCAAATGTATTCTCAATGTTGAGTTTTAAACCAACTTTTTCACTCTCCTGTTTCACTTTCATCAAGAGGCTCTTTAGTTCTTCTTCGCTTTCTGCCATAAGGGTCGTGTCTTCTGCATATCTGAGGTTATTGATATTTCTCCAAGCAATCTTGATTCCAGCTTGTGCTTCATCCAGTTCAGCATTTCTCATGATATACTCTGCATATAAGTTAAATAAGCAGGGTGACAATATACAGTCTTGACATACTCCTTTCCCATCTTTGGAACCAGTCTGTTGTTTCATGTCCAGTTCTAACTGTTGCTTCTTGACTTGCATACAGATGTCTCAGGAGGCAGATCAGATGGTCTGGTATTCTCATCTCTTTAAGAATTTTCCACAGTTTGTTGTGATCCACACAGTCAAAGGCTTTGGCATAGTCAATAAAGCAAAAGTAGATGTTTTTCTGGAACTCTCTTGCTTTTTCGATGATCCAGTGGATGTTGGCAATTTGATCTCTGGTTCCTCTGCCTTTTCTAAAACCAGCTTGAACATCTGGAAGTTCACGGTTCACGTATTGCTGAAGCCTGGCTTGGAGAATTTTGAGCATTACTTTACTAGCGTGTGAGGTGAGTACAATTGTATGGTAGTTTGAACATTCTTTGGCATTGCCTTCTTTGGGATTGGAATGAAAACTGAACTTTTCCAGTCCTGTGGCCAATGCTGAGTTTTCCAGATTTGCTGGCATATTGAGTGCAGCACTTTCACAGCACCATCTTTCAGGATTTGAAATAGCTCAACTGGAATTCCATCATCTCCATTAACTTTGTTTGTAGTGATGCTTCCTAAGATCCACTTGATTTCACATTTCAGGATGTCTGGCTCTAGGTGAGTGATCACACCATGGTAGTTATCTGGGTCATGAATATCTTTTTTGTATAGTCCTTGTGTGTATTTTTGCCACCTCTTTTTAATATCTTCTGCTTCTGTTAGGTCCATACCATTTCTGTCCTTTATTGTGCTCATCTTTGCATGAAATGTTCCCTTGGTATCTCTAATTTTCTTGAAGAGATCTCTAGTCTTTCCTATTCTATTGTTTTCCTCTATTTCCTTGCATTGATTGTTGAGGCAGGCTTTCTTATCTCTCCTTGCTATTCTTTGGAACTCTGCATTCAAATGGGTATATCCTTCCTTTTCTCCTTTGCCTTTCGCTTCTCTTCTTTTCTCAGCTATTTGTAAGCCCTCTTCAGACAACCATTTTGCCTTTTTGCTTTTATTTTTCTTGGGGATGGTCTTGATCACTGCCTCCTGTACAATGTCACGAACCTCCATCCATAGTTCTACAGGCACTCTGTTTATCTGTCTACCCTTGAATCTATTTCTCACTTGCAATGTAAAATAGTAAGGTATTTGATTTAGGCCATACCTGTATGGTCTAGTGGTTTTCCCACTTTCTTCAATATAAGTCTGAATTTGGCAATAAGGAATTCATGATCTGAGCCACAGTCAGCTCCTGGTCTTGTTTTTGCTGACTGTCTAGAGCTTCTCCATCTTTGGCTGCAAAGAATAAAATCAATCTGATTTCAGTATTGACCAGCTGATGATGTCCATGTGTAGAGTCTTCTCTTGTGTTGCTGAAGAGGGTGTTTGCAATGATCACTGTGTTCTCTTGGCAAAAGTCTATTAGCCTTTGCCCTGCTTCATTCTGTACTCCAAAGCCAAATTTGTCCATTACTCCAGGTAGCTCTTGACTTCCTACTTTTGCATTCCCGTCCCCTATAATGAAGAGGACATCTTTTTTGGGTGTTAATTCTAGAAGGTCTTTAGGTCTTCATAGAACCGTTCAACTTCAGCTTCTTCAGCATTACTGGTCAGGGCATAGACTTGGATTATTCTGATATTGAATGTTCCTTGGAAACAAACAGAGATCATTCTGTAATTTTTGAGATTGCATCCAGGTACTGCATTCTAGACTCTCTTGTCGACTATGAATGGCTACTCCATTTCTTCTAGGGGATTCTTGCCCACAGTAGTAGATATAATGGTCATCTGAGTTAAATTCACCCATTTCAGTCCATTTTATTTTGCTGATTCCTAAAATGTTGATGTTCATTCTTGCCATGTCCTGTTTGACCACTTCCAATTAGCCTTGATTCATGGACCCAACATTCCAGATTCCTATGCAATATGGTTGTCTACAGTATCTGACTTTACTTCCATCACACATCACATCCACAATTGGGTGTTGTTTTCACTTCGGCTCTGTCTCTTCATTCTTTCTGGAATTATTTCTCCACAATCACAGAAACTTAACCAACCTGATCACATGGACCACAGCCTTGTCTAAATCAATGAAGCTATGAGCCATGCCATGTAGGGCCACCCAAGATGGATGGGTCATGGCAGAGAGTTCTGACAAAACGTGGTCCACTGGAGAAGAGAATGGCGAACCACTTCAGTATTCTTGCCTTGAAAACCCCATGAACAGTATGAAAAGGCAAAAAGGTATGACACTGAAAGATGAACTCCCCAGGTCTGTAAGATGCCCAATATGCTACTGGAGAAGAGTGGAGAAATAACTGTAGTAGTACGTGTTTCAATTATTCAGAAGATAATTTAACATTTAAATTTTTTTTAAATTTAAAGTTTCTTGGACCAAACCATTTTTTTTTTAATTTAGTTTCAACCACATACCCTGTTTTTCTAAATAATGACTAGTTCAAGAGCCAGTGCATCCCTTCATGACTATAATATATTTTGCTTATTTTTTTTTTATTCCCTAGCATAAAAATTTAGTTTAAAACGAAAATCACTAAGTTTTGCCAGCATAATACTGCCTTTTTTTAATAAGGACTAATACTATCATTTGAAAACTAAGATCAATTTAGAAAATTCCTCTTTGCCTACAGGAAATAATATAGCTTA
The DNA here is from genome assembly GCA_024291935.2 of Okapia johnstoni. Lineage (NCBI taxonomy): Eukaryota > Metazoa > Chordata > Mammalia > Artiodactyla > Giraffidae > Okapia > Okapia johnstoni. The sequence continues at coordinate 68,385,204 of CM044312.1, read as the reverse complement.
GAATATATCTGCGATCAATCATTAATCCATATGTTAGATGTATAACAGGAAATCTGATGTCTTAGCCAAAAGGAACTTTAGTTCTGAGTCCAATATGGGAGTTTTCAAAAAGAGGAGAGTGATCCTGGGGCAGGTTTCTGAGTCTGAAAATGCAGAAAGAGCCTTAAAGGGAACCAGAAGGATCTCTCTGCACAGCCCAGTTGCATGGGCAGAGGAGAGAGAGACAATGCATAGGGAGAAAAGAAAGAAATGAAGGTTTCCCTTCCTGTTCCCCAAAGCTGCATTCACAGGGGACTCCACGGAGGATGGAATATAAGGATGCCAGCACACAGCTAGAGATGAGCCAGACTCCCCCAGATATTCCTTAAAGGATGCAGAGGCCTTAAGTAGGGGCCATAAAATTGGACCCTGGAATGCGAGCACTCAAGTTGAGACTCTTCTCTTTCTCCTCATGTTCATCTCTAGCTTGAATGGTTGACCTCCTTTGTAGGGCAATTTTCACAAAGGAATAAAAGTTATCACTGCCATCCTGCATGAGAACAATCAGAAAAACATAAAAATTCATTGAAATATGGATACTGAGGGGCTCCTCAACAACTCTTGAAACATCTATCATTCAAATTTGTGCTTTATATGAATAACATTATTACATGGTCTTGTTCTCCGAGGAGGCTTACTAGCCATCAAAACTACAAATGCTAAATCTTATAACCAAAGATCTAATGTATATAAATACGTGCGTGCATTCTGAGTCGCTTCAGTCATGTCCAACTCTTTGCTACCCAGTGGACTGTAGCCCGCCAGGCTCCTCTGTCCATGGGATTCCCCAGGCGAGAATACTGGATTGGGTAACCATTTCCTCCTCCAGAGATCTTTCAGATCCAGCGATCGAATCCAGGTCTCTAATGTCTCCTGCACTGGCAGATGAATTCTTTACCAGTAGCGCGACCTGGGAATCCCATAATGTATATAAAATATCTGAACACAAATGCACACAGACTTAAGCAAACAGTGTTAGAGGGACCCCGTAGAGCAGTGAGTGCTTTTCAAACTTCTATAATACCACAACCCAGGACAGAATCTACCTTTTACTTTGCAACCAAGGGCACACAAATATACACTCAACAAACAAGCACAAATCATGAAACAATAAATATCTGTTATGATGTGTTGAAACAGTAACTAAAGAATATCACATATCCCAAGGCTGAAGATCATTAAATTACAGGAACATGTATAATTGATAAGCAAATTGATTAAGTGATTCCCCATCATCAGAAGAGAAGACAAATCAAGAGAAGTAAAACAGTCACTTATTCTCCTTTTATTCTTTGAAGACAGACTACTTTTAGGTATGACTGAGTCCTAAATATATGAGAATAAACCAAAACATTAGAATTCCTATTTCAATAACATTTTCAGAATTTTCAGTGTTAAATGTTAAGTGGGTGGAAGGTTTAAAATGTTCCATTACAAAGTTTTCTTTATTCACTTCTATTTTATTTCAAAAGAAACCAGCAAAAATATTCATTCCCACCATAATTTATGAAACTATAGTTTTACGAAGTGTTCTATCATCTTTTGAACAATTCAACACTTTATAATTTACAAAACTTCTAGTTCTAAAATATTTCTACATACAGTACACTCTTCACTGCAATAGATTTTGAAAAAAATTAATAAAATGTATGCATTCATAAATCATTGAATTTTTATTTTTCCCAGTGATTAAAAGACTCCCTAAACAAATGGAATTTTAAAACATTTAAATCTAAAGCAGTGAATATTAAATACTTGACACTACCCACTGATTTGTTTAAATGAACAAACTTAAAATATATTTAAAAGCATAGTATTATTTAATAAAAGTATTTACTTTTAAAAAACGGTTTAATCTTTTGTGTTTTTTTGCTTTGAAGAGGAACACAATGGTAACTTCTATGTTAACAAAAACAAAGAAAATTGGGAGTTAAGCTTTTATTTTCTTCTAGGTGAATCTCCCAACTATCCATTTCATTCACTCAAGCCCTAACACTAATATGCTGAAAAACACAAAGGAGGCTGTGGCCCGGTTTCATGAGGATATTTAAAGGGTGAGAAAGCCCATGCAATTATTAGGGTCAAGAGAAAAGCATATTAATAAAGTTTCAAATCTTATGTTAGCAGTAGAATAGCAACCAGCAGTTGGTGTTTTTAATATTTAGAGTCAAAGACATTAATTCTTTAATGTAATGACCGGCTGCCTTAAGCACTGTTACACTAAGCCAAAGTCACAGTCTTAACTCCACCCATGCTCTGCTCTGGTTCAACGACATAATCTTTACATATTGTGTATATTTATTTATTTATTTAACAAGAGAAGTTCATCTGTAAACTTTCTTGACCAACCTTGACTTGGCACCAACTCATCAATTAATTAACTCTTAACAGATTCTTCTAGATATGACTGCCACACAGATATTTCATCTTCCTGTTAATTAGTAATTATGCACTGGCAAGAAAAACAGTGTTTCTTTCCAATTATCCCAGAACTCAGTGATTATTTAAACTTGGCTAATTAGCATTAGAGGGCTGTACATCTTCTGGGCAAATTGTGTTTGATAATCCCTATTAAAATATACATGGTGGTTGTTGACTTGTAACAAGAAAAAAAGTGGCAGTTCAAAGGGTATTAGATACGGGACCAGGCAAACGGGGACCCATTAAAATTTCCCCAACTGCTCTAATGAGAATGCCGAGGGTCATTTCTGCCTAATTTACCATCTGTTTGGTTTCTGGCATGTGTCCTGTGTGTGAAGGGAGTGTCCTGAAGCCCATTTGGCTTATCACAGCGTAATCCAGTAGTCTGAAGCAATTTCAGTTGTTTAAAGTGGCACATTAAAATCAGAACCTTACACATGTGAACGGAAAAGTTTTAAGTATAAAAATGATGTCACATAATGGAAAGTTTCCTGATTTTTCTTTTTTTTTTTTTTAAATACAAGCAGGCAATACTCAAAAAGAAACTTTTAGACAGATTCCATATGCATTCTGGTATCTGCTCTCTAGTCACCCAAATGTTATGATGATTGAAAAATATGTACTTTTTAGGCTCCATCACCTGGAACACACATTTTAAAAGCTCAGATTTGCATTAAGGCAGGCAACAGATCCCTAAATGAGGCACAGATACCACTGCGAAGATAATAGGCAAGCCACAAATGGGAAAACACTTTTACAAAACATACCTCTGATAAAGGACTGGTACCCAGGATGTATTAAAACTCCTATAACTCAATGATAAAAAACAAAACAACAACAAAAAAAAACTCAATTTTTAAAAGAATGAGCATAAGATTTGAACTTGACAAAAGTGGCCAATAAGCACATGAGAAAGTGGTCAACATCAGTAGTCAGCTAGGAAATGCAAATTAAAACTACTACATGACACCACAATATAGGCACAAAAATGGCTAAAATTAAAAACAATAACAATGTTTAATATAGGTGAAGATGCAAAGCAATTGCAACTCTATTACTAATTTGGTAAGAGTGTAAAAAAGGTATAACCATTCTGGAAAAGATCTGGCAGCTTCTTATGAAATGAAAACCATACACTACTAAGTATCTATTCAATAAAAATAAAAGCATATATTCACAAAAAAGACTTATACAGGTATGTTCATATGCAGATATGTGCACAACAACATATAGCTGTATGCACAATAACCATAACAATAAAAAATAGAAGCAAAAGAATGCTAGTTGGCAATAAAAAAGAGCAAGCTACTGATAGATACAACATGAAAAGTTCTCACAAATGTTGTGTCTATGAGAGAAGCCTTATACAAAAGAGTACATACTGAATGAGAGCATTTACAACAGTTCAAGAACATGCAAAATGTATCTCCAGTGGAATAAAATAAACATGATAATTGTAGTGGGAGTAAAAGTTAGTGGAGGAAAGGGAACTTTTGGGGATTAAGGTCTGTATTTTGATAAGGGTTTGCATTACACAGATGTGTAGATTTATCAACTCTCTTTTTGTGTATCCTTGAGATTTATGCATTACACTGTATACAAACTTGAATTTCCCTGGTGGCTCAGATGGTAAAGCATCTGCCTACAACGTGGAAGACCCGGGTTCAATCCCTGGGTTGGGAAGATCCCCTGGAGAAGGAAAGGGCAACCCACTCAAGTACTCTTGCCTGGAAAATCCCATGGACTTAGATCTTCCCTGTAGCTCAGATGGTAAAGAATCTGCCTACAATGCAGGAGACCTGGGTTCCATCCCTGGGTCAGGAAGATCCTCTGGAGAAGGGAATGGCAATCCACTCCAGTATTCTTGCCTGGAGAATCCCATGGACAGAGGAGCCTGGCGGGTCCCAAAGAGTTGGACACGACTGAGCGACTAACACTGCTGCTACTGTATATAAATTTTACCAAGGTGGTAGGTACTCACTGTAAAATTCTTTCAACTTTGATTCATACGTGAAAATTTTCATAAAATAAAATGTTAAGAGTAGATTGAAATTACTTCAAATTCCTATATTTTCTAAAATAACATCAATTCATTAGATGAGTACCTACACATATTATAAAACCACGTAAACATGACTGATAGCATTTCTTTCACCAATTGATTTGGTCACATCAGCCTTGCACATGGGGGCGCAGATACCACTGCTTCTGTGTTTCATTTTTGTGCTTCTACCAATGTGCCTATCTGCTGGGTTCCCTTTGGTAACCGTAAGTTTGTTTTCTATATCTGTGAGTCTATTTCTGTTCTGTAAATAAATGTCAACAGATAAGTAGATAAATAAGATATTGAATATCCATACAATGGACTATTATTTAGCTGTACATAAGCATGAAGCACTACTTTTTTTATATATTTCAATATGGATGAACTTGAAAACATAAGTAAAAGGACCTAGTAACAAAAGGTCACATATCATTATTTAATTTATATAAAATGTCCAGAATAGCTATACAGACGGAAATTTAGTGGTTGCCATGGGATTGGAGGAGGGGTGATTTGGGACTGACTGTTAATTTAAGGTATAAGGTTCTTTCTGGGGTGATGGAAATATTTTCAAATTAGTGGTGATGGTTGCAGAACATAGTGAATATACTCAGAATCACTGAACTGTACACTCTTAAATGGAAAGTTTTATGTTATGTGAATTATAGCTCAAAAAGAAAAACAAACAAAAAGCATATTAAAGATTCTAAGAAGCACTGTTTAACTTTTTTTAACCAAGCATTTTTAACTCTTTTTCCATGTGAGACCTATTAGTGTACCCGGAGACACTAGATGTTCACAAGAAACAGTGTGGGAGAAGCTGCTATCAACACAACATTTTAAAATTCATTTGAAGATGTGGCTGATACCATCTTCTTGTTGAAAACAGCAGCAAGAAAGAGAGAAAAGGGAGGGGAGGGCTAGGGGCTTAAGGATAGACTTTACCAACCTCATCACTGTTCTAGAGCTGGTCATTTGTCCCATTCTGTAGAAGCAGAAAGCCAAATCCCAACTGAATTCTTTTATTAATAACAGATTTCTCTCCATTTTTATTATTTATTGTTAGAAATGCTATTGGATCATTGAGGTTAAATGTCAGGTTAAAAAGAATCTTCTCCCAATGCAAATAATTATTTTAAACAGAGAATAATTAAGGATAAACAAAACATCTTTCCAGAGCCTGATGTCTGATAGTGCCATTTATTTTACTTTTAACTTGTTATTTACTAGAGTTCACGGGGAGAAGAACTTCCTGAAAGAGAACCAGAAATAACATAATTAACTAGATAATAACAACAACATGGTTCTGATGCATGAAAACACATAGAAAGAAGAGCAGGAGGGGAGCTTAGTCTGGACTTTGACCAAAATATTAACAATTTTTGCTATTCTGTTTTTCAAAACTGGGAACTCCCACACTATCAAGTATCTTTCCATTCAGACATTCAGAGTCCTGAAAACAGTAATTTAGTTGTATGCTTGCTTCAGAGAACAGCGTACACATCTATTAGGCCACATGCAAACCTCAGCATCAGAGGGTTGAATATAAACCACAGAACAGAAGACAAGAGTGAAAACAACTGGCGTTTTGTGAAATGCCTTTATTGGACTCCTACACCTATTTTCAAATTCACATGTTGTATTCAGAACTATTTCCTAAGCAATGCCAAGAATTTACTTTCACTTTTTAAAAATACTTCAAAGATAGTCATCAGAATGATTTCCAGGAAGTAATAGTATTATAAAGTTATTTTAAATTATTCCTAAATTTAGCTGCTAGGCAAAGGTCAGCCTTATCCAAGAGTATTTAAAAATAAATTACAGTGAACATGCAACATAAACTCATTTATCATTACTTGGATACCTTAAAAAAGGACTGGAAAACCTGAAGAGGAAACTACACTAGAAGCTAAACAACCACTAGACCAGCTGTTCTAAAGATTATTCCCTTAAGCATGTACTCGATCTTGTCTCTGGTTAAAGTGGACAGACTGACAGGCTGTGAAAAGCCTCACTCTCACAGAAAAACAGTTTTCTCTTATGAGCAAAGACACAGGATTACAAAGTGGCTTTCAAAATTATTATTTAAGGAAAAGAGAGAAAGGTATTTCTGATTCTGCTTCTATCCAGTGAGCAGTAAGACCTCATTTACAGAAATAATTTTACAGAGCAATAAGACCTCATTTAGCTTCCAGAATTATTGTTAAAAACTTAGGCATGAGAAAGTACCCCCACATAATGACCTACTGCTCTGTCCTTGTCATTTGGTGCTCAGTCTTTGGGGCAAATATTTTCTGTAATGAGAGAAATAAGGTTATATTTGTCAAGACAGGAGTCCCTTTGCCAATAATTTTTTAACACTAACAGACAAAATTATAACAAAACAATTTCAAAATTCATCACTTATACAGCACAGTGGCAACTTTTACTAGAATCTGCTCTAAAAATATGACTTTACCAATGTTTTTATTTGCGAGCAGCCAATTTACTGTGTTCCTGAGCACATGGATTTGAGTAAGAATAAGGAAGAGAAAGGAGCTTAAAAGAACTCCTCTTCGTTAGGGATACATTTTTAAAGTACCTACAGTGATTTCTGGGCACATATCTTACCAGGGCTGAATTTATCTATCTGGAATATGTAAACTGTCCAGAGAAGACAGACAAGTAAATAATTAAAGAGCTATGAAATGGATGAATCATAGGTCAAGTGTGGGGATTTTTTAGTTTTTTTGTTTGGTTGGTTTTTTGTCATTTGTTTGCTCTTTGCCTAAAGGAAAGAACTACTTTTAAACAAACATATACCATTTTCAATTATATAAAAAATTATGCAAAAAACATTTAAAGTTATGCAAATTATTACACATATATACCAGAAAACCTTCTTTAATCACCTCACTTGAATAGACTTTAATCAAGTCTATTCTCTTAGACAATGTTCCCCAAAAATTATAGTCACCATTTTTTAGAGTCATTATTTTTTGAAAGATCTAAGAGATAAAATAAGAAATTTGCTGTCATGTATCATTAATACATTGACTTGCCCCTATAATATGAAGATGAACTGAACAATCTCTTGACAATGTTTCTACTCTCTTGATTCTACAGAAAGCACTTAATCAATCACTCTCCTATCTGAAGGCACTGATGTCTGCTACCTCCAGGAGAGAAAGGAACAAAGTGATGGGCAAGATAATACATTTTTCCAGGGTCTCTGATACATATACATTCGTTCCTACAGTCTCAAGTGTTTGTACAGATGTGTAGACACATAAATACATATGTAGATTTGGAAATATCCTCAAACTTAAAGACAATAATACTTTCTCTCCTTGTCCATACCTGTCCACTTGTGAACATATTAATGCATGTATGTTACTAATGTCAATGGTAGTAAAATATCCTATAAAGATTCAAAGATTTTGGTTATTCATTCAACAAATATTTATTGAGCACTGGTTATATGCCATGAGAGTGAAGCTGACTAGTATATCCTCAAAGAGATACAAAAGTTTTTAAACAAGTAAATTGAGCAGATTGTTAGAGATATCTGGTGAAGGTCAGAGGGTGGAGCATTTGAGGAAGAGCAAAGAGGTCTACAAAGGCAGGGACCACAGAGGAACAGAGAGGAGGGGTCACATGGGCTCAGTAGAGGTGGTGAGTCAGGACAGAGGCCTTAAAAAATGGCAGGATGTCTGCCCAGCAGACAGAGCCAGAAGGAATTCCAAGCCCTATAAACAAGGTCAAACGTAGCTGGGATTTTGGAACAGTGTGTGGGCTGCCATGATTGGTGCATGGATATGTATGTGTGTGTGTAGAGGGAGTAGGTGACTGGAGAGAAATAGAAGGAGGATGGGAAGAAACGGGAATTAGGGACATATGGGGCTAAGCAGAGAAGGGCTTTTTAAAAGTGAAGTTTATTTTGGCTGTAACAGAAACCAATTCAAGCTGGCTCAGGCTGTAAAGTGGAGTTTAATGAGTGGCTATAGAGCCAGGTTTGGATTATGGCTTTACAACTCCTTATGTGTCACCCTGGGCAGGTTACCTGCCCTCTCTGTACCTTAGCTTCTCTATCAACAAAATTAGAATAACTATAGTAGGATTTTTGTTCAGATCAAACGAGTTAATACCTGCAACACATCTGGCACATAGCACGTGTTTTATAGATGTTAGCTATTTTTAATTGTTTCTTAGAGGCCAAGAATATCTGAGCCTGATGGGAAGAAAGCCTAAAATAAGAGCTTGGAAAGCTCTGACAGTTCAGGCAGCATTATGTCTCTCTCCTTCTCCTATTTCTACATGATCTTCCTCTGAGCCACTGTGGAAAAGAGCTGCTCAGAGCTTCTGAAAGTTTATATCTGCCTTGACTGAGTTCATGAAGATTTGGACTGTGATAGATGAGTCTTAATTCTAAATTCCTATACTAGTAAATTTGATTGACTCAGCTTGGCTTTAAAATTGGGAAAGGAGTATCATAAGGCTGCATATTGTCACCCTGCTTATTTAACTTATATGCAGAGTACATCAGGCGAAATGCCAGGCTGGATGAAGTACAGGCTGGAATCAAGATTGCCAGGAAAAATATCAACAACCTCAGATACACAGATGATACCATGCAAATGGCAGAAAATGAAAAGGAACCAAAGAGCCTCTTGATGACGGTAAAAGAGGAGAATGAAAAAGCTGGCCTGAAACTCAACATTAAAAAAAACTAAGATCATGGCATCCAGTCCCATCACTTCATGGCAAATAGAAGGGGGGAAAGTGGAAGCAATGACAGATTTTATTTTCTTGGGCTCCAAAATCACTTCAGACGGTGACTGCAACCATGAAATTAAAAGACGCTTGCTCCTTGGAAGGAAAGCTACAACAAACCTAGAGAGCACATTAAAAAGTAGAGACATCACCTTGCTGGCAAAGGTCCATATAGCCAAAGATATGGCTTTTTTTCCAGTAGTCATGTACAGATGTGAGAGCAGGACCATAAAGAAGATTGAGCACCAAAGAACTGATGCTTTCAAATTATGGTGCTAGAGAAGACTATTGAGAGTCCCTCAGACTGCAAGGAGATCAAACCAGTCAAGCCTAAAGAAAATCAGTCCTGAATATTCACTGAAAGGACTGATACTGAAGTTGAAGCTCCAGCACTTTGTCCACTTGATGCAAAAAGCCGATTTACTGGAAAAGACTCTGATGCTGGGAAAGATTGAGGACAAAAGGATAAGCGGGTGGCAGAAGATGAGATGGTTAGATAGCATCACTGACTCAATGGACATGAATTTCAGCAAATTTCAGGAGATAGTGAAGGACAGGAAAGTCTAGCATGCTGCAGTCCATGGAGTCACAAAGAGTCAGACACAACTTAGCAACTGAACAACAACAACAGCAGCACTGCTGATGAATTACTTAAGGAATTTGGTGGTCTTTTGCTTTACACCCTCCTTAAATGTTTCCAATTTTCACAGCCCTAACTCCTTTCAAGAATATGGAAACAACCTATTGTGGTATATCACTATAAAAATGTGGTATATCCATATAATAGAATTATGACTTAGAAAAACGAATGAAGCACTGATATATGCTACAACATAAATGAACCTTGAAAATATCAAGCTAAGTTAAAGAAGCCAGATACAAAGCCATATATCATACTTGAAATGTCTACTTGAAATGTTTAAAATAGGCACTTCTATAGGGACAGAAGGCTGAGCACCGAAGAATTGATACTTTTGAATTGTGGTGCTAGAGAAGACTCTTGAGAGTCCTTTGGACTGCAAGGAGATCAAACCAGTCAATCCTAAATGAAATCAACTCTGAATATTCATTAGAAGGACTAATGCTGTAGCTGAAGCTCCAATCCTTTGGCCACCTGATGAGAAGAGCTGACTCACTGAAAAGACCCTGATGCTGGGAAAGACTGAGGCAAGAGGAGAAGGGGGTGACAGAGGATGCAATGATTGGATGGCATCACTGACTCAATGGACACAAGCTTGAGCAAACTCGGGGAGGTCGTGATGAAGAGGGAAGGCTGGCATGCTGCAATCCATGGGTTCATAAAAAATCAGACACAATTTAGCAACTGAATAACAACAAACAACAACAGAGAGACAGAAAGTAGACTAGTGGTTGTCAGGGACAGAGGGGAGGAACGAATGGTGAGTGAGTGCTAATGGGGATGGGATTTCCTTTGCAGATGATAAAATATTCTGGCATTAGATATAGGTGTTATTTGCACAACCTTGTGAATATACTAGAAATCACTGAAAAGTAAACTTCAAATGGTAAATTTATAGTACGTGAATTACATTTTTTAAAAAGTATCTGAGACTGGGTATGATGTCAGAACACCTGGTTTTAGTCTTTATACCCACACTCTCTCATTCAGAGCCACCACTTTCCCTTCCTAAGCCCTGCCTCTTTGCATGAGGGCAGGGGCTGAGGCAGGTTCCACCCAAGGTACATCTCAGATCTAAGTTCTGTGGGTAAGAAATTGGGTTCATTCCCACTTCAAATTAAAGTCAACCTCCCTCTTTCAATCTTCTGCCACCTGAACTGTCTTCTCATTCTGTTTCCTATTTTAAAGAAAGAATTTCTGATTATTTTTTAAATACCTATTTTGAGCATATATACAATACATGGCAGTTGAATGGATAATCTCACTTAACACACATAACAACTTTGTGAACTGGCCTTGCCTATCAACCTCAACTTACAAAAGCAGACACTGAAGTTCAGGAGAGGAAAGGACATGGTTCAGGGCAGCAAGAAGCAGAGCCAGGCATGGAGCCAGAGCTGCCTAACTCCAGAGGGCACATCATGACCCCTGCACTGAGCCGCCTTTCTCCACTAACTCTTCCACTTGACCCAAATCTCACGCTCCTCAACATTTTCTCTAGCAATTTGTCAACTGATTAATTCAACAGTTATATTCATCATGCCCATTACTCTTGTAAGTAATCACTGTAGTGATTTATGAATTGGGAAATAACCCTAAATTCTTTGTCATATGTCAAATGCAAACCACATAATAGCATTTCTTAATGAAGGTAATGCTGGCATACCCTAATAGGATGAATAAAGAACAAACTTAGGCTAATATCCCATAAAGAGGAAAGATGAATGGAAACTTTATCTCTTGTCAACTATGTTCCTTGTACCATTTACTACAGTGGTGGTGGCGGTGGTGGTTTAGCTGTTAAGTCACACACTGCTCTTGTGACCCCACGGATTATAAACCACCAGGCTCCTTTGTCCATGGGATTTCCCAGAAGCAAGAATACTGGAGTGGGTCTCCATTTCCTTCTCCAGGAGATCTTCCCGACCCAGGAATCAAACCCATGTCTTCTGCATTGCAGGTGGATTCTTTACAGACTGAGCCACCAGGTCTACAGTAATTTGTTTAATTAAACTAAAGTCTTCTTGTCAATTATATTATAGCTCATTTACCATACCCCAAAAAAGGTCATGCTTCCAATCCCTCAATGTGTTTAAAATTTCTTAAGTAAATTACAAAATATTTCTTTGTAAAGGGGCAGAAAAAATAAATTTAACAAGATCATCTGAGTTAGTTAAACGTTGACTACAGCTAGTAAACAAATACCACAATATATAGGACACTACTTAATGAAGCTGTTAGTGGCTGCCCCTTCTTTACAGATATTATAGCCTAAATATTTGCATGTATTCATAACACGTGTATGTCTCAAACTCACACAGATATGACACCCAAAACTGAACTGGAGCTAATGTCCAGGGATGCAGGTGTCTTGGTGATAATTACTAGATTTGCAAAAAGTTCTACTTAGTTTTGATGGGAAAGATAACCAAAAATTAGCTCAAACAGACCCTATATTTTTATTCTTAGCAACAATGAAACAAAGCAGTAACAAAAACTTGTGTTCCGGAAATGAAAGATACAATCTACATCTACTGGTAAAGTACACATTTTTATTAAGTAGTGACTAATATAAGATTTACTAAAACTTGAAGTCTTAAAATGTTTACTTTGTTTTCTAAATCTATCCCTATTCATCTAGAGTGCCATATCACTCTGGGAATAAAATCATTAAGTTCTAAAGTTCTAATACCATGCTTTAAAGATTACACTGAAAATATTACATTTTTATGGTACTTTCTTAATCTCTATTAAAACATGATATGATTGACTGAATCCAAGAACACATCTTGGACCTGATCACTACATTTCCCCCCCAAACTTATATTTCATCAAATCTTGTCATTCTAGAATAGGTCTTACCGAAAAATAAATTAAAAGCATAGGAAATTATAAAAGCTTAAGTGAAAAACTGCTAAGATGGCTGATATATTAGCTGAGCAAAATTATCTAGGAATTACAAAGCAATTTATGCAGGATCTAACAAAAGTTTAATTTATGCAGGGTATAACAATTTGAAGCATGGCTGCTACTCATCAGAACTGCAAACCTGATTCTCAGGTTTTAGAAAACCAGACACCAAAAACTAAGCAATACGCTTGTAGAGCCAGAATACTAAATATTGAGTAAAATGAATTTCAGTGTCTGGACAAGGAACAATTTTGTATGAAAGGATATTCAAATAGCCTTTCATTGAGCAACCACAATGAGCCTTGAAGATTTACATGATTGAGCTGGAATTCAGTGCCAAAGACAAGAGGGAAGCATTTTTTTCCGGGATACACAAAGAGATATCCATAATTAAGCATCAGTCCTCCCTAGGGCAGCATGTTTTCTTATACTGACAAGCAAAATGAGGTATTTCAAATCACGCATTACTGGCATACAGTCAGCTTTTGTGTAGCTATTGTTTTCATGTATTTCTGGCTATTAGGCATTTGTCTATTTTTGGTCATTGAGACATACATTTTAAAGAATTCTAGTTTTTCATAGAAGCATATGCAGTTATGCTAGTGGGATTACATTTATACAACAATATTTTAAGAGTAATTATGGCCTTATTTTGGCTGGTCATATACACATATTATATTCAAAAGAGAATGACTATAACTTTAGTGTAATCAGTACAATTAAAATTAACTATAAGTGGAAAAAAGGGCTTCTCATGTGGCCCAGTGGTAAAGACTCCACCTGCTAATGCAGGAGACGCAGGTTCGATCCCTGGATCAGGAAAATCCCCTGGAGAAGGAAATGGCAACTAGCTCTAACATCCCTGCCTGGAAAATCCCATGGACAGAGGAGCCTGGTGGGCTGTAATCCATGAGGTCACAAAGAGTTGGACACGACTGAGCACACACATTTAACTAGATGTGATAAGCCACGCAAAGTAAAACATATAGGTGGGCCTAGAAAAGTACTTCTGGATTTTTTTTTCCACTTATGCACACATGTGCTCACTCAGTCTATGTACTGGCAAGCGGGTTCTTTACCAGCTAAGCTTGTCACACACTAATTCCATGATACATTGGAAACATGCAAATAAGTCATATTTGCTTAAAATTTCATCAGTTAAAAGTGTTAGTCACTGTCCATGGAATTCTCTAGGCAAGAATACTGGAGTGGGTTGCCATTTCCTTCTCCAGGAGATCTTCCCAACCCAGGGATCAAACCTGGGTCTCCTGCACTGAAGGTGGTTTCTTTACTGACTGAGTCACCTTAAGTCAGAGCCTAATGATAGATTATGTATTCAATAATTCTTTTGTTCTAGATCAAAGACTGCCACATTATTTCAATCTGATTCCTACAGATACAAGACTATCAAAAAGCAGCAATTCTGTTACATTTTACCTTCTATAAGACTGTTCTTTTATTTTCTTATCTGTACCCTACTCAAATCTTTTCCATTCTATTTAAATTGTAAAGACTATATTACACTTAAATACCAAAAATTTAACGTGCTTTTGTTTCCAAAATGATCATTTATCTAAAAAGACATTTAATCTTCTGTTTTCTATTATATTATTTATAAAGATTAACTGTTTAATAATATTCAAGTTATTTTATTAAATTTTGTTTTTAAGGTAACTTACCATTATCCCATAAACACACAAAAAATTATTTGAATACTACTGGAACTTAAAAAAAGATCTCAATTGCCCATCCATCCACATAAAAGTCATGTCCTATAAAAATGCCAAGTGACCAGTGGGAGACCTGAGCATTTGATTATGGAGGTCAAACTACCATCAATGGACTTCAAGTTCAGAAGTCTCTCCAGCCTCTATATCTTAGGGCTGGAAGTCATGGGAAGACTACATGCCACTTAACTAAACCAAAATACATTCTAATTCAAGTGAAACTGCCTTTTTGCAAACTTTCAAAGTCACCATGGAAATATCTTAAGTCCAAGGTGTCTTTAAACCATTTCTAATAGTTTTCAATTCTTAGTTTTTCGTTTGGCTTACTAGCTAAAATGAGGCATATGATACATGCATTGTACATATTCTTTCAATATATATTTACAATATACTTATAAATGATACTTAATGACTCTTCTCATTTCAAGCCTCCATCTTGGCAAATGATGGTTACTTCATTCAGCCAAGTTCTCTCAAACCATCTTGAGCTATAATCCTCAGGTTAATTCCACCTGAGAACTGTTTCTCTGTGTGTGTGCTTCCTCCCCACACCACTCCAACCTGGTCCAGCCAAATGAAGTACATAAAAGTCCTGGAATGAGAACAGCAGCTGCTTCAGGTATCAAGATTTATAATTGGGGGATACCTAGTTTTACTTCAATGGTGAAGGACAGGGAAGCCTGGCATGCTGCAATCCATGGGGTTGCAAAGAGTTGGACATGACTGAGTGACTGAACAACAAGTTTTACTAAATATTTTCCATGTGGTGAGGGCTTTATCACCTCCTTTCATCATTGAGACTGCTCAACACCTTATGAAGCAGGTGCCATTCTCATCAGCATTTCACAGATGAGGAAATTAAGCTTAGTAAGCAACGTGGCTGAGGCACATGACTAATGAAGGCTGGGGTACGGATCTGTGAGCAGGTCTGCCTGACTGCATGGAGCACACTCTTACCCCACCCACACCCCCTCCCCAGCATATGCTCCTTCCGGTCCAGGCTTGGCTGATGTCAGTGCACCTGGACTCCTTCCATGCCCTGTCACATCAGACCTTAAACCATAGAACAGTTTCTCTGCATCCACTCCTGGACCTGACAGTTTGTTCTCCATGCTGACGACAGAGTGGTCCCTTTAAAATGAAAGTCTGTTCAAGTCTCTCCTCAGCTGAGACCCTCAAAGCACCCTCTGCTTCTGAATGCTCTGGCCCTGTTCTCCTATCCAGCCTTATCTCTTTCCCTCTTGGTTCCAGGCCAGTCACTCCAAGGTTTTCTTTTCATTCCTAGAACACAGCCAGCCTCTTCCCACCCTGAGGCCTTTGCATCTACTGTTCTCTCCTTCAGGTGTGCTGTGCCCCACCTTCCACAGGGAGCTAATTCCCTCTCATTCTTCACATCTCAGCTCAGTATGACTTCCCCAGGAAAGCTTTTCCTAACTATATGTCATTTTACTCCAGTTTAGATTTCTTTTCTCTGTCACACCCTTTCCCAGCACTCAGTACATTTCCTAGCTAGCCCCTAGCAAGATTTACTATTACATATTTATATGGTCATTTAAATAATGTCTCTCCCATTTAATTAATGTAGACGAATGACTCTCAAAATTTAGTAGGTATCAAAATCACCTCAAGTGCTTATTAAAAAACTGAACACTGTCTCACTGCCCACAGTATCTGATTCACTGAATCTGGAGTAAGGTCAGGAACTCTCTAGTTACAAGTTTCCAGGGATGCTGAAGGTGTGGACCCTGGACTGATCCAGTACAGTGGTTCTCAACCATGGATAAACAGTAAAACCACCTGGGAGCCAATGCCAAGCACTGTTCTCAGAGGTTCTGATTCAACTGGATTAAGGCAGAACCCAGGACATCTTATCCCAAATACTGCATACTTATCCTAAAACTGTTTTTATCTAAAATTTAAATTTAGCCAATATCCTGTAAATTTTTATTTGTTAAATCTGGTAACCCTACTTGAAAATCCTACATAACATAACACATAGTGTGGCATATATTCATGTATACATATTATATATATATATGGTTATAACTGACCTCTCACTTCTACAGAGCCCAGTAAGGGTGGGAATAAAATAGTGGAATTTTTAGACTTAAGAGAATTTTATTTTTTCTGAAGGATTAGACCTTAAAAGTAGTAACCAACAGATTATAAAAACTTATCTGGGATATTTTTAAAATAGGGCAAATTCTCAATGTCAGATAATTTTAACAAGATGATTAAATGACTTCTTGGTGTCTTGACCCTGAGGCTGTGAATTTCATCTTGGGTCAGCAGGGTACCACTGTAGCCTCAACATTATTGCTCTGACATCAAGCAGTAATGCATCTGGGCAGAGCTCTTCTGGGACTCAACATAGAGGGGATGCTCCTTCATATATCAAAAGTAGGTAAAATTTATTTATTTAATAAATACCCTAGGAAAAATAAAACATTGAACACATGGCTGCCTTCAATAAAGAAATTCTTTCTCATATTAATGGAGGAAATCATGTACAGTTTTCTAATCTCAGAGTAGGATCAGAGATTTCATGTCTTACATAAATTGATACAGTAACTTTGCATTTTTGATGCTGTAAAGGGTCTACTGAATTCCAGATTGGCATGTTTATCAAGTTATGGGTAAACTACAGATTTCCAAATCTAGACTCCTCCGTGATCAGTGACCATCACGTAGCCTTCTGCCGCCACTTAAGTAAACTTCCAGGTCTCTGGGTTAAGGACAAAGACTTATAAGTCCATATAAGTATTTTAAATATTAAATCACATTATTTTATGAACACTCACAGAATGCAATAATTTCAACAGTTATTGCTATCTTTCACTGTGTGTGATGCTTACTTGCCAAACAATATGACACGTTTCACCTACTCCAAGATTTTAAGAACTGTTTATAAAAACAGGTTACTGAATAAATGCATGGGCATCAGAATGAATTCCAATTCCATCAACCTAAATGACAGAACACAGGAATCTACTCAAATCCCACAGGATCAAGTGTAATAGCAGCAGTACACGGAGAGAGGAATAGAATGACCATCACACCAAACTCATGGTTGGTTGCATATTTACATGACTTACTTCAACTCACTTAACTTTAAGCAAACATACAAAAATCACTTCAGATTATTTTCTCTGAAATAATAAATGTCAAATACTTTTAGATATTTCAAAAATAAGACCTATAACTGTGTAAAATATAGCTTACCAAACCCAAATGCATTAGACCCTCCAATGCTCTGTGAAGCCTGAACACTGGTAGACGTGTACAGTCCAGTCACCAGCAAGCCGTCAAAGAAGGTGCTTGTCGAAATTGTCACTGAAACACAGAGGAAACAATAAACCTCAATTAATACAGTCAGAATAATGAGATACATTTCTGAAGTGTTAGACACTGTCAAAACAGTCTTTACTCATTATTAATAAATTATTTTTATACTATCCCTACTTAGTATTTCCTTGATAGCAGAAATTACATAGGAGCAAAAAGAAATTCAGAACTCCAATGTCTATAATCGCTGGTCCTAAATTTAGCACATCAGCCCCACCTTTCTGCATTCATTTACACTTTCCCTAGCTATGTGCAAAATCATCAGAAAATAATGTAGTACTGAACAGTCAGTTTCCCACCTCCACCACCACCCCTGAAGGCAGTCAAAGGCATTGCTGGAGTTCTGGCATTGTGATGAAACACTCTTATTCTTTTAAATATTCCATACTGTGGGAAACAATCTTACACCAGCTGAAAGCAGAACAGTAAGTCATGCTGCACTTCTTATTGTTAGTCTGTGTTTCATAGATGAGTTCCCTAAAGTCTTTAACAAAAGCAGGCTAATTTGCATGAAGACAGTCAGCCCTTTTCCTTTTGAGAACAAGGAAAGAAGACTACTGCATGCTTTAAGTTTTAGAACAAAGTCTACAAAGGAGTCCAAATAGTTTCATAATCAGAAAATCATGATGTTTCTGAGGAAAAAAGGGTCACATTAACTGTATCTGTACACTAGTTAGGTTTAGCTTCTTAAAATTGTATCTTGCTCACCACCCTAAAAGTTAGTCATAATTTCCTCCTTGAAAATATTTTTTTCTCCTGCATTGCCTTTATTATACCAAGATGAAGTCATTTGTAGGAAACAGCCAAGAGAAGGTATTATTATTATGGCAGTACACAGTTTAAGACTGAAATCATGCTTGCTGGCAGGAAGGAGAATGACCAGAGTCACATTAACTGTGATGAGAATGTTTAAATTAAACTTCAGGAAATCCAGTGAGTACAGCAGAATGGTTTGAAACTTCCATATCATAAAACATACATAAAACACACATATCAACAGAAGAGCATGACAACATACTACCCCCAAAATGGCACTGGATGTTGAAGTAAATTGTCACCACATTCTTTAGTCAGATTTGAGCGCTGGCATGTAAACCACATGAAAACCATTCAGCGGGGCACTGAGATAAGTAGTTTATATGCATTATCTCATTTCATTATCAAAATATCTCTGTAGAAGGGGTACTGTTACTATTCCCACCCCCTGCCCAACCAGATCCCACAGTCACAAACTGGCCGTGGCCAAACTTTTTTTCAGTAACCTCTTTCCCACATTATTCACAAGCATTAGGAGTATTTCAAAAGCAAAATGAAAGCTACAGGAGTCAATATCACTGTTGACTGGAAAGGAAGAAGGCCAAAGGCAGCCAGGAGGTATCCCCCATAGCATGTTGGTTAAAACCTAGGCCAGATAAGGGATGAGATCTGGGTCCTGGGCCCTGATATGCTGCTACCTGTTCTTCAGCAAAACCACTTTGCCTCTCAGAGTCTAAATTTCCTCATCTATAGAATCACAGCTTAGTTGTCAGCCACCTGTTTTGCTTACCCCAGATTCCCACAACTGGTTCTACTGATGCCCTCATCCTTCAGTTTGGTAAGATAAAAAGTTCTTAAATGTCCCCCTCCCATCTAGGAGGTTTAGAATTAACACACTTCCTGTTAAGTTGCCTATACTAACCACAGGACTCAAATGCTGTTGTCTCAGGTCATCCTTCACAGCCTGCAGAGCCTCACTGTGGATTCACGGGACCCTGCTTTTACCTACTGCCTCGCAATCCAATCCACTCCACTCCACTCCAGGTGCAAGATGGCACCTATCTGGTGTTAACGCACAAGCACAGCCACTGTGGATTTCTCTGCATTTCCTTATGCTTCTATTATGATTCCTATTCCCAAGATTCTGAAAAATGTAAGGGCTTATGGTTTGGGGATTGATGCAAAACTAAATTTGAGTCTTACCCTGTCTCTACCTTTGCCCCATGTGTGATCCTGCGGTAAGTCATTGACTGTCGCTGTTCAGTCATTAAGTCATGTCTGACTCTTTGCAACTCCAGGGACTGCAGCACACCAGGCTTCCCTGTTCTTCACTATCTCCCAGAGTTTGCTCAAACTCATAGACTCATAGAATATCATATAGATATTAAAACTCATAGAATATCCATATACAAAAAGGGAATGATAATACTATCAGGTCTACTGTAAAAAATAAAGGCAAATGTTAATTACCTATCAATGTATCTAGATCCATAACACACTATCATGCATATAGTAATGAATCAATAAAAGTGAGTTACTTTTCCCTGCCCTTTTTTAGACCTGAAAGCCCTGCTTTGCTCTTCCCTTCCTGAGAACTGGGCTCCTGTACAGACCTCCTGGCATCTCCCTCGCTAGATGCCTGGGTGTGCCCAATCACTGGACTGCCCGCATCTGAGTCCTGCTGCCTGCTAGGGTTCTCCATGTACCCTTCCCACCCACTACTTCATTTGTGACCACAGTTCACTCAAGTCTGAACTGTGACTGCAAGTGGGCCCAAGATAAATGAACATCCCCAGCTTGTTATTAATTTATCTTCCTTTCCAAAAGATATTCTTCAAGCATCTATTCATGTTAACTTAGAACAGAAGCTAAACACTCTCAGAGAAGTGGCTAAGACAGAAAAGAACCATGCACGGCAGCTCTCAATCTTTCTTCTACTGCTCTCAATTATTCAGTTCTGGCCTCAAACAGCTATGTTCCTCCCAGCAAAACATAAGCCCTGCCATGCCTGCTGTGACAACTGATAAATTCAGTTTATTGATGCTGTGTATATGTCTGGGGAAGTTTCAGTCCCTTAGAGATGTGCCTCGAGGAAGCTGTCTAGGTGGTCTGTGACTCGTGGTTACCGAGCATGGCCACAGTCTATTTTGCCCCTCAGATGTCCATCCAGATCGTTAATCCTTGCCAGATCTTCCCTCTTAACCACCACCCAGTGCCTCTTTAGACCTGAGGATGAAGCAAATTCTGATCTTAATTCTTCCACACACCACACAAGAAGCCAACGTCAGATCAGTCCTTTTCTTTACTTAGATTCTTGTGAAATGTACTTAATTTCCAGTATCATTAATTTGCTATGCTCAGACTGAGTAAGCTTTTATCTCTACTTGGTTCTATTTCTAGAAATGATGTGAATATATATTATTTGGTAATGTCATGCATAGGTGGGCTTAAATATGTGAGTTGTTGTTGTTCAGCTAAGGCATGTCCAACTCTTTGTGACCTCACAGATTGCACCATGCCAGGCTCCCCTCTCCTCCACTATCTCCTGGAGTTTGCTCAAATTTATGTCCATTGAGTCAGTGATGCTTCCTAACCATCTCATCCTCTGCTGCCCCCTTCCTTGCTAAATATGCAAGACATCATTTCTAAACAAAAAGTGACTTAGAAAAAAAAATCATAAGAAAAACGCTACTCTTAGAGACTCTTAGCTTTACATACCATCCATAAGCTGACTACTCTCAAATTTCTATCTCCAGTCCAAACCTCTTTATACATTCTCTCTCTGTACACACACACACACACACACACACACACACACACACACACACACACACACACATTGCTTAACACTTCTACTCAATACTCCCACTCAGAGGTCTGTGATACATCTCAACTTCAGCATGACCAAAACCGAAAACCCACCCCACGCCCCAAAACTGCTTCTCCTGCAGCCTTCCTCAACTCTGCTGATGGCAGCACCATTGTTCCTGCTGCTTAGGCCAAAACTCTCTAATTTTAGAACCACCTTCTCCCATACTCTGAATGCAGTCCACCAGTAAATCATGTTGGTTCTGCCTTCAGATCATACCCAGAATCTGACCACTTACCACACTGTTCTATCATCATCTCTCCCATTGTTGCATTAGACATTACTCTGGTCTTCCTGGTTCTATCCTTTGCTATAGTATCTTCCCAGTATAAGAATCAGAGGAATTCTTTTAAGACATCCAGTCACATCACTCCACTGCTTAGAACTCTCCAGCGCTCTCAGTCAATGTCTTTACAGTGGCCTACAAGGTCCTATGTGATCTGTCACTGTTCCCTCTCTGTTCTCATCACCTTCTGCTCACCCTACTCCAGGTATACTAGCCTCCTTGCTGTAATCACATATATCAAGCCTTTGTACCAGCTCTTTCCTCTCTGACTTGGACTCTCTTTCTCCAGATACTGAAGGGTCAATGGTTTATATAAAAATCATCTGATAATAACTTAATGGCTTAAATAGGTAAACACATTTAAACAATTCAGTCTACCTTATGATCTACTTATTTTCATGGTTTTACAAATGTTCATGGTAAATTTATAAAATTCTTTTACAGAAGATGTTTTTTCCTTTGAGTCAAGTTTTTTTTATATTTTGATATTTTCATTAGAAATTTCTGTATGGAGAACTAGCCACTTTAACTATAAAATAAACAAAGTGATATAAATAATATGGACTGCAAGTAGAATTTTGAACCTACCAGTACATTTTAGGGAAGAAATAAAGCAAGTATATTATTACCTATAATCGGAAAGCATATGTGTCTTATCAGATCACATAATTCCCTTGTTCAACAAACATCTCTAGCTCCCTATCATGCACAGATTAAAATCTTATATTTAGTGTGATTTCAAAGTCCTTCATGTTGTGGCCATAATCAGTCTCTCCAGTCAATTTTACCCATTTTAGCTGCAAATACCCTTTGATTCACTTCAACTAGGACATATTCTTAACTAACCTGTTTCCTTGCCTTTCTTTAAAGGGTACCTTCACCAAGAGTTACTTTCCTGGTTTCCTTTTGCAGAAATTCTATCCATTCCTCAGGGACAGGCTCAAATGATCTCTCTCTCATGAAGTCTCCTTTGACCTCCTAGGGAAAGCTCCCTCTCTCCTCTCACTGACCCCAGTGAGAGGGGTCTAGGAACATGGAATACTTGACATATTCTACCTTCCACAGAGCCTGGCCCAGAGGAAGAGCCCAACAGATGCTTGTTAAATTCAACCATGCAATTCCTTTAATCTTACGGCATCATCAGTCAGTTCAGTTCAGTCGCTCAGTCGTGTCCGACTCTTTTGCGACCCCAGGAATTGCAGCATGCCAGGCCTCCCTGTACATCACCAACTCCTGGAGCCTACCCAAACCCATGTCCATCGAGTCAGTGATGCCATCCAACCATCTCATCCTCTGTCGTCCCCTTATCCTCCTGCCCCCAATCCCATCCAGCATTAGGGGCTTTTCCAATGAGTCAACTCTTCACATGAGGTGGCCAAAGTTTTGGAGTTTCAGCTTCAACATCAGGCCTTTCAATGAACACCCAGAATTGATCTCCTTTAGGATGGATTGATTGGATCTCCTTGCAGTCCAAGGGACTCTCAAGAGTCTCCTCCAACACCACAGTTCAAAAGCATCAATTCTGTGGCACTCAGCTTTCTTCACCATCCAACTCTCACATCCATACATGACCACTGGAAAAACCATAGCCCTGACTAGATGGAATTTTGTTGGCAAAGTAATGTCTCTGCTTTTAAATATGCTATCTAGGTTGGCCATAACCTTCCTTCCAAGGAGTAAGCGTCTTTTAATTTCATGGCTGCAATCACCATCATCAGTGATTTTGGAGCTCAAAAAAATAAAGTCTGACACTGTTTCCCCATCTATTTCCCATGAAGTGATGGGACCAGATGCCATGATCTTAGTTTTCCGAACGTTGAGCTTTAAGCCAACTTTTTCACTCTCCTCTTTCACTTTCATCATGAGGCTCTTTAGTTCTTCTTCACTTTCTGCCGTAAGGGTGGTGTCATCTGCATATCTGAGGTTATTGATATTTCTCCCGGCAATCTTGATTCCAGCTTGTATTTCTTCCAGCCCAGCGTTTCTCATGATGTACTCTGCATATAAGTTAAATAAGCAGGGTGACAATATACAGCCTTGGCGTACTCCTTTTCCTATTTGGAACCAGTCTGTTGTTCCATGTCCAGTTTTAACTGTTGCTTCCTGACTTGCATACAGGTTTCTCAAGAGACAGGTCAGATGGTCTGGTATTCCCATCTCTTTCAGAATTTTCCACAGTTTATTGTGATCCATACAATCAAAGGCTTTGGCATAGTCAATAAAGCAGAAATAGATGTTTTTCTGGAACTCTCTTGCTTTTTTGATGATCCAGCGGATGTTGGCAATTTGATCTCTGGTTCCTCTGCCTTTTCTAAATCCAGCTTGAACATCTGGAAGTTCATGGTTGAAGCCTGGCTTGGAGAATTTTGAGCATTACTTTACTAGCATGTGAGATGAGTGCAATTGTGCAGTAGTTTGAGCATTCTTTGGCATTGCCTTTCTTTGGGATTGGAATGAAAACTGACTGTTTCCAGTCCTGTGGCCACTGCTGAGTTTTCCAAATTTGCTGGCATATCGAGTGCAGCACTTTCACAGCATCATCTTTCAGGATTTGAAATAGCTCAACTGGAATTCCATCACCTCCACTAGCTTTGTTCATAGTGATGCTTTCCAAGGCCCACTTGACTTCACATTCCAGGATGTCTGGCTCTAGGTGAGTGATAACACCATCATGATTATCTGCGTCATGAAGATCTTTTTTGTACAGTTCTTCTGTGTATACTTGCCACCTCTTCTTAATATCTTCTGCTTCTGTTAGGTCCATATCATTTCTGTCCTTTATCAAGCCTATCTTTGCATGAAATGTTCCTTTGGTATCTCCAATTTTCTTGAAGAGATCTCCAGTCTTTCCCAATCTGTTGTTTTCCTCTATTTCTTTGCATTGATTGCTGAGGAAGGCTTTCTTATCTCTCCTTGCTATTCTTTGGAACTCTGCATTCAGAGGGGAATATCTTTCCTTTTCTCCTTTGCTTTTTGCTTCTCTTCTCTTCCCAGCTATCTGTAAGACCTCCTCAGACAGCCATTTTGCTTTTTTGCATTTCTTTTCCATGAGGATGGTCTTGATCCCTGTCTACTGTACAATGTCACGAACCTCTGTCCATAGTTCATCAGGCACTCTGTCTATCAGATCTAGTCCCTTAAATCTATTTGTCACTTCTACTGTATACTCATAAGGGATTTGATCTAGGTCATACCTGAATGGACTAGTGGTTTTCCCTATTTTCTTCAATTTAAGTTTGAATTTGGCAATAAGCAGTTCATGATCTGAGCCACAGTCTGCTCCCGGTCTTGTTTTTGCTGACTGTATATGGCATCATAATGCAACCTAACTGTGGAAAGTTAGGTAATTGACCCTATTCCTTAAAAAAAGGAGATAATAATATATGCTATCAAAATTATTTGGACATTCCTAGATTTTTATTTTTTAAGTCTCTGTCCTGTGCTTTTTAAAAAAATTTTTCTGTTATTGGGTTAAGCAAAAAAAAAAAAAAAAAAAAAAAAAAATCAACCATGCAATATCTGAAAGAAAAATAAATACCTATATGAAAAGATACATGCACTTTAATGTTCATAGGAGCATTATTTACAACTGCCAAGACATGGAGACAACCTAAGTGCCCACTGACAGACGAATGGATAAAGAGACTGATGTATAGAACAGAATACTACTCAACCATAAAAAAGAACAAGCTTTTGCCATTTGCAGCAACATGGATGGACCTGGAGGGCATTATGCTAAGCAAAGTAAGTCAGAGAAAGATAAACACTGTATGATATCACTTACATGTGGAATCTAAAAATACAACAAACTAGTAAATACAACATAAAAGAAACAAACTTATAGACATAGAGAATAAACTGGTGGTTACCAGTGGGGAAGTGGCATTACAAGGATGAAGGGGGTGGAAGGTAAAAACTACTGTCTGTAAGACAGGCTCAAGAATGTATTGAACAATACAGGAAATATGGCCGATATTTTGTAATAACTATAAATGGAAAGTAACCTTTAAAAATTATGTATACTTTTTTAAATTAAATAAATAGTTTTTAAAAAATCAACCATACAGAAATATTTGTTACAACATCATGGGTGTGCACTGAGTTGCTTCAGTCGTGTATGACTCTTTCTGACCCTATTGATTGTAGCCCACCAGGCTGCTCTGTCTATGGGATTCTCCAAACAAAAACACTGCAGTATGTTGCTATGCCTTCCTCCAGGAGATCTTCCTGACCCAAGGATCGAACCTGCATCTCTTGCATTGCAGATAGATTCTTTATGCACTGAGCCACCTGGGAAGCCCTTGTTACAACATAAAGTAACATAAAAATAAAATATAACTGAGAATATAGTATAGCCAATGTAACTAAAATTGTGAAATCTCTATCTCTTCTACAGAAAAAAAGGACCAGTGCTATTCATTCAGGAATATGAAAGTAGAAGTTTCTCCTGAAAGGAAACAAAAATAAAAATTAATGCAGTATTTTTATTGTAGTACTCAAAAAATCAGAAATATCTAAGAAATTTTTGGTTGAATTTTACATTTAACCATAAAAGTGGTTATTTTACATATATATATACTTTGTGTGTGCATATGTCTGTATGTATACATATTTTATGTACATACCAAATTAATCTTCTCATAATTTTGTCACTGAAACACTCTTATCCTCACTCTGAAGCTACTCTGCCATTTCCTCAAATGAAAAATAAAAAAGGATCAAAAGGCTGAGGAGGTTGTACATATCTCTCTCACATCTGTGTTAAATTGGCAATGAGCTTAGCACTGGGAGTCTATGAATATGGATTGCCGGGTTGTGACAGCTGAATGAAAACATGATGTAGTGACACAATTCAATTCTTATCAGTGGCTCAAAGAGAAGCTCTGTCTTAAAATGACTAATTACAGAGTCAGTTATTATCTATTATAGCGTCTATTAACTGTTTCCAATAAGACCCTAATACCATTCTTGCAGAAAATCACTGCAAGATGAAAGTCTGGAAGAAAATAAATTTAGACATTTAATGCTGTTTGCATTTCATCCTAAAGCTTCTGGCTTACAAATGCTCTATGGGCCATTAAATTTTGATCACTTCAAGCATATTCCATTATGACTTTATACAAAAGACCTTTAATATGTGCAGAAAAGACACATATTTTCTAATATTTGAAATGATGTTTCCTTTTCTTCCAAGATGACAAACATCAGAGGACAGAAAATTGCAAAAATCTTGAAATTAAGTATTAGTGATGATGCACCTATTGCAGAGCTTCCATTTCTTATTTTTATATATTTTGAAAATGAAAAGCACCAGAACTAATACTGCCAATATTTAAAAAAAAAAATGTTGCTGCATTTTGCCTTATGAACAGAAACTCATTTGCCTTTGAATACAGAACAGATTAAATAGCCTGAGGAACAAACATATTACTCTGAAAATGAAATCAACTCAGTTTATTTGCCACAAAATTTCATCAACATGATGTGTTCAACTACTGATTCTCCCTTAAAGTGCCACTAGCCCTGAGTACCAAATAGAGACTATCTAAAAATACATTATAATCTACATTCAAAATCTCTATAAAAACATGATACTCAAACTACTTTTCATTACATATATTAATTCCATTATGACATGGTTTTATGTGGTTTTCAAATATTAAGCCAGCCATTTCAATAATAACATCGCCAAAGCAATAATAGCTGAAAAAAAAATCCTACTGACATGTAAAAGAAATGACTGGAGGTCAAGATTCACCGAGATAGAGGGAATGAATCCATAGCAATGAACTGGACACAGAAATCTTATAATGAGACCAGGAACAAATAGACTCCAGTTAGCCTTGTGAAAGGTAGAGAGAGATCACTCATGCCTTACCTATTTACTCTAACAGCTACTCAAAAGAGGCACAAGAAGAAGGTTACAGCTATCCACCAGGGTCAGTCTCTAGAGAGGCACTGCTAAATGAGCCTCACTTACTCTTTCCTGCTTCTGTAAGTCTCTATTAAATGGCTGAGCTAGAACATCTCTAACAGCATTTTACCCTCAAATGTAATTGTCACCTGCATCCCTCGTCCTCCTCATCATCATCATGAACATCACAGCTAAACAATATTTGACCACTATATGCCAGGTGCTGTGGTAAGTCTTATGAGAATTAACTTATTTAATCATTTCAATATCCCTATGGAATAAGTATTATAAATAGATGCTTTCATCCATGAGAATGCTGAAACAAAGAGGTGAGGGTGGGTTGAGAAACACACTTTACATGGCATGGAAAAGGTGGCTGTAAGAAATGGAAGCCATGCTCCTCATCCCAAATGCACTTCATTCATCTCCTGAAAGACCTGACAGGGTAGCAGGGGCTTGACCTTCTCTCGGAAGGCAGTGGCACAGTGGTACTCTCAAACCCCAAGTGCATGAGTGCAGTCTCTCGGGCGTCTGCCCAGCATTTAACCTGATGTCGGCTGCACCAATTATCACAGCCCTTTTTAAAGAAAAGATCATTATTATTATTCCTCTTTTTCATTTTATATGGCTTTGTACTTTTGGCTATGTACTTTTGTTCCTGGGGACAAAGAGGGCAGAAAGAATGGCCTCCAGGGAGCACTAAATGCAGGGTGATGGAGGACTAAGTTGAAGATCACAATAATGTTAGAAAGCCCTGATCAGCCCACCTCCGAAAACAGAGGAAGCATGCCCTGGCAAACACCCTCCCACCTTTGTTTCCATCTGAAAGGAGGGTGAAAACTGAGTATGATCTGGGGATTATGACAGGTGCAGGAATTAAAACATTTTTGAGGGTTTGTAAAAATGTTCTTTGCTGGCTAGAAGAGGAATCCAGCATCTCTGTGGAAGTCTATTATGATATATTTATATTACAGATTCACAGAATCAGATGAGCCACAAGGAGTCTCTAAGTCTTATCTTTCCAGCACCACCAATAATAAAAGGAGAGCCACTGAGGTTTTTCCCTCCTTTAAATTATTCCTAGGAGATAAAATAGATGCAGTCAAATGTGTTTGTGAACTTATTATTTTTAATATTAAGCCCTTTGGAAGTAAGTTTGAACATCAGTGTTTGGGGAATGTAAATCTTTTGTTTCTCTATCCCTCAACATTCCCTTTCCTTTATGCCCCAAGTTTGTCTCTTTCTTTCTCTGTCTCTCTGTCTCTGTCTCTCTCTCACCAACATTTCTGAAAACACTAACAACTGAGATAAAATCTCACATACCTTATTTAGGTGAGATCCCTTCCTGAGACTTGGAGACCTAGGTTCAGAATAAGCACCTGAGGTGAGATCCTGAACAATATTTTGAAACTGCCTTAAGATTGTTCAATTTATGCTAAACACAAATTCTTTACTAGTGATCTTGAATATAAAGGAGAAAAATAGGGTTTTACAATGATTTATCCTACTTTTAGTCCCAAGTAAAGTTAAAGCAGTAATGATTTTTTCCTGTCATCCACTTTTGGCTTTCATAATGTGATTCTGAAGTTTCAAAAATTCCTACAAATAATGATAAATGTTTAGTTTCTAAAACCAAAAATACTTATTTTCTTTATAAATAGCATTTTATTATAATTGAGATAACTGTTGCCAAGAATTACTGGTATTTGTGATTTATCTCTGCCCTTATTTTTCATGTGTTACTTTTATATGAGGTCGGATGATACTCATACATGAAAATTTCATATTGTTGGCCCTGCACTCAATAAATTATTAAAGTGATGTGAATAAGAACGTGGTGTTCAGATTTTCAGCAAATTTACCCTTTTGTTCTTTATTTCTTTTAATGAAAGACTACCTTGTCTATAACTCATCATAACTTTTTAAAATTTAAACAAAAATTAGCTTTAAAAGAAAGCATTTTGGGGGACTTATTAACTTTAACCTTTTCAAAGAAGTTCTAAGAATGTTTCCTCTAACATATGGATGTTAATTAAGGTTTTCTAGAGGGAAAAAATAAGCTTAGTAATCTTATAAGCACATATACAGGTAAATATGTTATAGTAAAAAACACAGAAGTCTAGGGAATAAGTATACATGTAATTTTTTTACAGAATAATCAGATGTTTAAAGAATTTACACAATTAAAAGGGCCTGCAGTTATTTTGTTTTTATTACTCTATCTTGGATATTTTTTAACATGAAGTCCCCCCACAATTCCTCCAAAATGTGGTTTTGACTAGCGTTAACTAAAGAAAATCTGAGCTCATGTAACAAATCACAGGGTGACTCCGAATAGTGTCCCAAGTTATACAGAAAATAAAGCTGTGCTTTTGTTTGCAACTTAACATATTGATAATATACTATTAAAAATTTTCAACATGGTAATTGTGTGTAATATATATCTATATGTTATGTGACAGAGATGTATCATATATCTCTTACGCTTGTAGATTGACTAAATCAACATTAATAATCAACAATTAACAGAACTGCTAATAGACATAGTTAAGCTAAATGTAGCTGTAGAAATATTTTCTTTTTTACAAAAAGGGCATTTTCATAGTATTCTCATTTGGCACTTTGGTATGTGCATTTCAATTTATTTAATTACAAGCAATTGTGCTAACATCAAAGCATCCATTTAAATACATACTGAGGTCATTACACATATGGCATACATATGGAAAAAATAAACTATGAAACTCTACAATTAACTTAAATAGGACAAATAGAATATTCTCATCTATTTTATAGTCAGAATAATCAGACCTAGTTTGTGTGTGTGTACGTGCATGTGTCCTGCACAGCTCATTCATTCACTAAGTAAATATTTACAAAGTGCTACTACTTGACACTGGTAATATAATGTGAACCATCTGGATGTTTATAAAAACAGTATTTGAGTAACTGTTCTTGTCCACTTGCAGAATCATCCTTATTCCATATTGTAAAATCTAAATCATAAACTCCAAAATTGCTAGCATTGAAATTCACAAAATAATGTTAAGTAAATGATGTGACAGAGAAGTGTTCATGTACAGGCACAGATAGTGGCTCTTCTAAATAAGCTACAACTAAATACTTTTCTAAGAATTTTAGATAAGAATAATAACTAAACAAGAAAATAATTTAAATGATATTTACATTGACAGATGCTATCTGATAGTTCTTTGATAAGTTATAAAAGAAAGAATAAATGTATAACTAATTTATATAACATCAAATTATAATTACATATACTATTTCTCTGACGTGTAAAAAATGGAAAATGTCACCCTTTATATTTCACAACATGGCATTTAGTATCATGAGTCTTAAACTCCTTTTTAACATACTAAAACCTCTTGTACTTTACTATAAATTTGCATTTTCAATACAACCATAAGACAGTTTTTCCAAAGATGAAGATAAAGAAAAACTCCAGGTGTGAATAATTATCAACAAACATGTTAGGCTTAGGAATATAGGGAAAAGTTAAGTGAACAGTTATGCAAAAACTGTTTAAATGAGAGGAGTTTGTAAAGGACTAAATGTGTTTTGCACCTGTAGTATTCCTTATTTTCTGGTGTAGGATTTCTAAGAAAGTCTTAATCCAGCCTTAGTGCATATTTGTTTTTGATTTGTTGGGGTGTTTTTCTTGAGAAAATTGATATAAATTCTTAAGTTGAAGATTTCTAAAAAAAGAGTTGGATAAAAGGCAAGCTTGCAAATAGATACATTTTTATAAACTTGTACATTTTATTTGCAAGTATTTATATACAGAAATGCTTATCTAAGACAGAATTCTAAACAGAATTTTAAAATATCAGTTATAATATCTATTCAACACAGATGGGACTCATATTCTACAAGTACTCACTAATGAAAGTATTACTTTTTAGTCAAATAACGAGTATGTGGTACAATCATGAGCCAAACTAAATTCTCCCAAAGATTATTTTACTTTATTAACTAAAACTTCCAGTCACCTGAGAAACTTCTTAAAATTCACATTACTAGGTCTCTCCCTTCCCCCACTTGACTCCATCAGGGATTCTGATTCTATAGGACTGGTATACAGCTGAGGAATTAGCAGGTCTAACAAGTTTCCAGCCTGGTAAATTCTGTGTAGGTGGTTATGAAATAGACCGATTACAGCGATATGAAAAGCTCCAGATTGATACCTCATGGGAAATAGAATTTCCAGTGAAGGCTACCCACAGAACTAAAAATTATAATTGAATTGAAATTATATTAAGAATTCCACTACAGTAAAAAGCTACTTTGCCTTTTATTACACTGCAACTTCCTGCTAGTGCAAATGATGTTTAACAAAATGAGGATGTAATGGGACACCTGTTCTTAGGAGATCTCATACGTGCAGTGACTTTTCTCTTACTGATGAGGACAGAAATGAATCTAAGATGAGGATTAGCAGCCAAGGCAGTAGATTTGGAGCAAGGACTAAAGAGCAATGTCAGAGCCTGTGGAGACTTTTAGGCAAATGGAGACACCACTGTATGTCCTGACTCTGAATCAGTAATAAAGAAAAATAGTTAGCTTATTTCCTGAACTTGGCAAACACTTTCAAAATGTTACGTAAGTTATGGATTCAATACCAACAAAAATAAGAGGGGAGAAGATAGCAGAGGTTAAGTTACTATATCTTGTAGGAAACTCTTTCCGGATGCTATGGTGCACCCTCTCTTTTCTGATTGCTAGTAGGTCATTAGAATTTCCAGAATTTACTAATGGGGCAACATGAGGTTAAAGGTCTGCGGTTGCTGGAATTTTACTATCAGAAGTGGTCATGGTACTACTATCACCCATGAGAAAGAGAAATAGTGGCTCAGGAACCACATGTGTACATTTTTCGACACCATGGCTGGAGAACCGAGCTCACGTGCACGGTTAGATCCTCTCACTACCTCTTTTTCTATCTTGAGCTTCAACTCTTTTCTAAAGGTACTTGGATTCTACATTTTTCATTTGGAATAAGCTTCTTGGTGGAAAGGTGAAAATAGAATTTGGATAGCTAGACTTTCCCACCATTTTCCAATGTTATATGGTTGAGTGTGGTTATTTCTGGTAGTTATGTTCTAGAAAGACACCACAAACACTGAATTAACGAATACTGAACCACTGTTCCCAGAGAACAGACAGGTTTAGGTTTCTTTGAGCCTCTCGTCACAGCATTTTCACCAACCCATCATTACACAGCTTTGTTTTATGGATGCTCCTGTTTAAAGACGACCTTATTTAATAGGTATTATTGATTCATTAACATTTAACTTAGGGCCAGCACACTAGGATTCATGTCTGGGTCAAGCTTATCTTTTCAGCACCTTAGTACTACCACTTGGGAACCATTTAAAACAGCAAAATTACCTAGAAAAAAAAACACAAAAATGCAAGAGATCATACTTAAATAGACTGTGAGAAGGACATTTGTTTATAGTATGAGGGCTGAAACAAGATGACAGCACATTCAATCTCAGCTTGGAAAATGCAAGCCTGGCAGTTCTGAGAATGACTGCAAAAGAGGAGCAAGTATTGATTCTGGGGGTTACCAATAACTTTTATCAAGTAGACAAAGTTGTAAACACGGAACCTATGAAAAATGAAGACTGACTATATCATCTGCCCCAAGCCAAGGCCCATCCATTGCTTACTTCTGCCATGCAGAGTACCACAGACTGGGCAGGTTAAACAACAGACATCCAATTCCTCACAGTGCTGCAGGCTGGAAGTCCAAGATCAAGATGTCAACAGGTTTTGTTTCTATTTCTTCTGGGCCCTCTCCTTGGCTTGCAGATGGCCAACAAACTGTGTCCTTCTTTGTACACATGTATGTTCATGTCCAAACTTCCCCTTCAGATAATTACATCAGTTATATCGGAGTAGGTCCCACCCAAAAGATCTCATTTTAAGTTAATAACCTTTCTAAAGCCCTTTCTACAAACAGAGTCTTATTCTGAGATGCTGAGAATTAGGACTTCCACATATTAATTTGGAGGGAGAAACCATCAATGCCTCTCTAGCACATATCAGTTTTCTCCAAGCTTCAGTTCACTTCAGTCTTGGACCTCCCTCAAGCATTCTTCAGGATATATGCTTCCTTGTGTGCCTCTCTCTTTTGCCTTTT
Source organism: Okapia johnstoni (assembly GCA_024291935.2). Taxonomy (NCBI): domain Eukaryota; kingdom Metazoa; phylum Chordata; class Mammalia; order Artiodactyla; family Giraffidae; genus Okapia; species Okapia johnstoni. The sequence continues at coordinate 68,351,335 of CM044312.1, read as the reverse complement.
CTCAATGCTTTTTGAAATCCAAGTTGATAAGGGCTGTCTCCCCTTTATTCCTTATTATAACAAGTTATAATTTATCATTTGAATCGACTCATTAGAGACCCCTGTCCCTCTCAAGTCTTATAAAATTCCCTTTTGGAGCCTGTGCTCAAAAGATTAGAACCCTTACATAGTTTCACTGCCTCTTAAACACTTATTATATTAGAAGGCATAGGAACAATTCACCAGAATTTCATCCAGTCCTCCACAAACTGCCTAGAAATCACCTTTCCAGGCTTTCCTACAATCCCATGCTCCTGTGTACCTCTATATATCCTAGAAGATGAACTCAAGGATTGTTTTCCCAGTATCAGGCCTTTATTCTCATATTTTCTTTACCCAGAACTCCTCTTATCTTCAGCTCTCCCTGTTGAAATCCCTCCAGTTCCTCAAGGTCTTATCTAAATGTCCCTCCTTCAGGAAAAAAAGAAAGAAAGAAAGAGAAGTAGCTCAGTCGTGTCCGACTCTTTGTGACCCCATGGACTGTAGCTGACCAGGCTCCTCTGTCCATGGGATTTTCCAGACAAGAATAACTGGAATGGGTTGCCATTTCCTTCTCCAGGGAGTCTTCCTGATCCAGGGATTGAACCCGGGTCTCCTACAATTCAGGCAGACTTTTTACCATCTAAGCCAACAGGGATGCTCCCTACAATTCTTATCACCAATTCCAACGTGTGGGGGGATTTTTTCAAGCCACCAAGCAATTCTCTGACACCACACCAATAGGGAGTCCTACAATTCAACTCAATTCTGACACTGCCTACCCAGAGACAGCAGCACATTCCATAGATTCAGGGCTCAATCCCACAAGACGGCCTTCCACTTCAGAAGCCAATCACAGGTCCAGGCTGTCACCCGTGCTTCTCACCAAAGCACATATATTCAAGCATAATATATCCAAGGTTGCCACAACTCCCCCTTTGGGTTTGATTAATCTGCTAGTGAGGCTCACACTAGTGGTTTATTACAAAGGCTATTAAAGGATGAACCAACAGCCAGATGGAAGAAACGCTTAGAGTGAAGTACGTGGGAAGAAACACAGAGCTTCCATGCTCTACAAGTGTCCCACTCTCCCCAGATCTCTATGTGTTCACCAACATGAAAACTCTCCAAACCCCATCCTTTTGGGTTTTTATGCAGGCTCAGTATATACATATGACTGACAAAATCACTGGCCGTCACTCAATCTTTAGTCCCTTTCCCCTCCCTGGAGGGAGGGGTGGAGGCTGGAAGTTCCAACCCTCTAATCTTGTTGTTGGCCCCACTGGCAACCTGTCCCCATCCTTAGGTGCCTTCTAAAAGTCACCTCATTATCATAACAGACGACACGTTTAATAGCGCTCATCACTTAGGAAATCCCAAGGATTTTAGGAGTTCTGTGCCATAAACAGGGATGAAGAACAAATACACATTTTTTATTATAAATCACACTATTACCTCATGCCTGATAAAATGATTATTATCAAAAAGGCAAAAAATAATGAGTATTGGTCAGGATGTAGAGAAAAGACCACTCATGTGCTATTGCTGGAAATTTAAGCTGGTATAGACACTATGGAAAGCAGTATGGAGATTCCTCAAAAAATTAAGAATAGAACTACCACATGATCCAGTTATTCCACTTCTGGGTGTTCATCCAAGGAAAACAAAAACAATAACTTAAAAAGATATATGCACCTTATGTTCATCACAGTTTTATTTACAACAACCAAGATATGGAAACAATCTAGGTGCCTATCAACAAATGAATGGATAAAGAACATGTGGTATATATGCATACATACAAATGGAATACTATTCAATCATAAAAGATGAGGTCTTGCCATCTGCAACATGGATGGACCTAAGAGTATTGCTAAGTACAATGAATCAGATAGAGAAAGACAAATACTGTATGACTTCACCCATGTGTAAAAACAAACAAAACAAAGACAAAAACAGAGTGACCAAAATAAAAACAAACAAAAAACAAGTGAATAAAAATAAACCAAACAAAAACAAACAGACAGATATGGAGAATAGAATAGTAGTTAACAGAGGTGGGTGTGAGGGGGGTGCAAATGGATAAACGGCATCAACTACATGTTGACAGATGAAACCTAAATTTTTGGTGGTAAGCATGCTATAGTGTATATAAAAGTAGAAATATAATGACATACACATGAAACATGTAATGTATAAACCTATGTTCCCTCAATAAAAAAAAATTTTAAAAACTACAATATCACACTCTATATCCATTGAAGCCTTCATTCTCCTTCCTGAGAGCTGCAATCACTCTCAGCTATGCAAAGCTCACCATCTTCTACCTTGAAATATTTATGTGCATACATCTGATATCCCTTGGTAGGTTATAAGCTTCTTGGAACTAGTGGCAATGATTCATCACATCCCCATACCACTGATTACAGTATATAATAGACTAAGCATATTTTAAGAAAATATACTTGGCTCTAAGTATGATTCTGAATTAGGATTAAGTGAATACAATCAAAGTCCCCCATGACTCCTCTATCTTGCTTTTCTGCCAGCTATAAGAACATCATCATCTATGTCTGCCATCTGGCAGGTTTATCATTAATTCTCACAGGAAATCATACCTCTGCTTCTTCCCTTGATTCTACCCCAAAGTTCTCTAATATGCTTCCACCTTCCACTTTGCACTACTCCCCTTCCTTCTACACAACTCCCTCAGAGTGGCCCCTGAGGCAAGGCAGAGAGACAGAAGTGAAAAGAAGTGATAAGGGAAGGAAGGGCAATAGAAAGCACAATATGAAATAAGATAACATTGTGGGCAACTGACACCTAATCTTGTGGGAATACTGTGGGAAAACAGTATAGAACACTCGCCTCAAATCAACCTGCCTGACTTCAAGCTCTACTACAAAGCCACAGTCATCAAGACAGTGTGGTACTGGCACAAGGATAGAAATATAGATCAATGGAACAAAATAGAAAGCCCAGAGATAAACCCACGCACCTATGGGCACCTTATCTTCGACAAAGGAGGCAAGAGTATACAATGGAGAAAAGACAATCTCTTTAACAAGTGGTGCTGGGAAAACTGGTCAACCACTTGTAAAAGAATGAAACTAGAACACTTCCTAACACCATACACAAAAATAAACTCAAAATGGATTAAAGATCTAAATGTAAGACCAGAAACTATAAAACTCCTAGAGGAAAACATAGGCAAAACACTCTCCGACATAAATCACAGCAGGATCCTCCATGACCCACCCCCCAGAATATTGGAAATAAAAGCAAAAATAAACAAATGGGACCTAATCAAAATTAAAAGCTTTTGCACAACAAAGGAAACTATAAGCAAGGTGAAAAGACAGCCTTCAGAATGGGAGAAAATAATAGCAAACGAAGCAACAGACAAACAATTAATCTCAAAAATATACAAGCAACTCCTGCAGCTGAATTCCAGAAAAATAAACGACCCAATCAAAAAATGGGCCAAAGAACTAAACAGACATTTCTCCAAAGAAGACATACAGATGGCTAACAAACACATGAAAAGATGCTCAACATCACTCATTATTAGAGAAATGCAAATCAAAACCACAATGAGGTACCATTACACACCAGTCAGAATGGCCGCTATCCAAAAGTCTACAAGCAATAAATGCTGGAGAGGGTGTGGAGAAAAGGGAACCCTCTTACACTGTTGGTGGGAATGCAAACTAGTACAGCCACTATGGAGAACAGTGTGGAGATTCCTTAAAAAACTGGGAATAGAACTGCCATATGACCCAGCAATCCCACTGCTAGGCATATACACCGAGGAAACCAGAATTGAAAGAGACGCGTGTACCCCAATGTTCATCGCAGCACTGTTTACAATAGCCAGGACATGGAAGCAACCTAGATGTCCATCGGCAGACGAATGGATAAGGAAGCTGTGGTACATATACACAATGGAATATTACTCAGCCATTAAAAAGAATACATTTGAATCCGTTCTATTGAGATGGATGAAACTGGAGCCCATTATACAGAGTGAAGTGAGCCAGAAAGAAAAGCACCAATACAGTATACTAATGCATGTATATGGAATTTGAAATATGGTAATGGTAACCCTATATGCGAGACAGAATAAGAGACACAGATGCATAGAACAGTCCTGTGGACTCTGAGGGAGAAGGTGAGGGTTGGACGTTCTGGGACAATAACATTGAAACATGTATATTGTCATATGTAAAGCAGAACACCATTCCATGTTCTATGCATGGGACGGATGCTCAGGGATGGAGCGTTGGGATGACACTGAGGGATGGGAGGGGGAGGGAGGTGGGAGGAGGGTTTGGGAGGGGAAGCACGTGTGAACCCATGGCTGATTCATGTCGATGTATGGCAAAAACTACTACAATATTGTAAAGTAATTAGCCCCCAACTAAAATAAAAAAAAAAAAAAAAAAAGAGGTAAAAAAAAAAAAAAAAAAAAGAACACTCGCCTCAAAATTATCCCCCTTGAGGGTGAAGGGAGCTGGGATATTTACACGCTGATTCCCACATTCATTGTGACGGCTGCTCCTGGGGGAATTAGCTCCTGCCTTCAGTGAACTTGGGCATGAGCGAAGTGACCTTCCAGAAAAAGTCCTCTGGATCAGAGATGCAGATTTTGCAGTTAGAAGCATACTGAAGCACAATCAAATGCCAAGGTTTAAGGATATGGGCAGTGGTGTGTTGCTAAATGTGCAACAACTGCCTCTCTGGGGCAAAAGATTCTGGTGTTTTACAAATATTACAAACTCCCGCCATGGCTCATGTCAAGGTACCAGCTGCTACCTCACTGAGAGAGCTCAAATGCGAAGGGAAACAGCAGCACACAATTGGGTATTTTCCCCAAAGAGATGCAAGAGATGTAAACAATAATAAGATGTAGTAAAGCAATTAGGAAGTGATGAGATTTGAATGTGTATTAGTTTCATTTTTAATATTATTTCAATTCAGTTCAGTCGCTCAGTCGTGTCCGACTCTCTGCGACCCCATGAATCGCAGCACGCCAGGCCTCCCTGTCCATCACCAACTCCCGGAGTTTACCCAAACCCATGTCCATCGAGTCGGTGATGCCATCCAGCCATCTCATCCTCTGTCATCCCCTTCTCCTCCTGCCCCCAATCCTTCCCAGCATTAGGGTCTTTTCCAATGAGTCAACTCTTCGCATGAGGTGGCAAAATATTGGAGTTTCAGCTTCAACATCAGTCCCTCCAATGAATACCTAGGACTGATCTGCTTTAGGATGGACTGGTTGGATCTTCTTGCAGTCCAAGGGACTCTCAAGAGTCTTCTCCAACACCACAGTTCAAAAGCCATCAATTCTTCGGCGCTCAGCTTTCTTCACAGTCCAACTGTCAGATCCATACATGACTACTGGAAAAACCATAGCCTTGACTAGACGGACCTTTGTTAGCAAAGTAATGTCTCTGCTTTTCAATGTGCTATCTAGGTTGGTCATAACCTTCCTTCCAAGGAGTAAGCATCTTTTAATTTCATGGCTGCAATCACCATCAGCAGTGATTTTGGAGCTGATAATTCCTTTGTGGCTCAACTGGTAAAGAATCCACCTGCAATACGGAAGACCTGGGTTTGATCCCTGGATTGGGAAGATCCCCTGGAGAAGGGAAAGGCTACCCACTCCAGTATTCTGGCCTGGAGAATCCCATGAACTGTATAGTCCATGGGATCGCAAAGACTTAGACATGAGTGAGTGACTTTCACTTCACACTTCACTGATAATTCTACATAATTTATTTTTTAATAATCACTACGCTTAACACTGACTCACAAAATTCCTGAAAATATAACACAGGGCATTTGTGAGCTGATGGGTATGGGATGGCACTAAAGTATCACTTGCAACATCTGTTCTTTTTGAAAAATTACACCTTTTCTATGCTGTATTTCAAGCATGAATTTTATTCCACCTGTATGGCAATGAGCAGAATTGTTTAAAAGTCCAGATGGCCTGGGAACTAGCTGGAGATAGATCCTACTCTCCTCAGTAGGAGAGGCTGCATTCAAACTCAGTTTCCCTATGTGCATACATCTGATATCCTTTGAAAGGTTATAAGCTTCTTGGAACTAGTGGCAATGATTCATCACATCCCTATAGGATGTGATGTTTCCTATATCAGGATGCTCATCATTAGGATGAGGAGCTTCCTCCTCCAGTGGGGGCTGCAACACTCCATGAACCCAACAATTCCAGAGGCTGGACAAGTAACTTTCCAGATAACTCTGGTTTCTGATTGCCCAGCCCCAAGCAGACTGAGATGGGGAAAGAGTGGCTGACTTTATTTTTCTGGGCTCCAAAATCACTGCAGATGGTGATTGCAGCCATGAAATTAAAAGACGCTTACTCCTTGGAAGGAAAGTTATGATCAACCTAGACAGCATATTAAAAAGCAGAGACATTACTTTGCCAACAAAGGTCCGTCTAGTCAAGGCTATGGTTTTTCCAGTGGTCACGTATGGATGTGAGAGTTGGACTATAAAGAAAGCTGAGTACCGAAGAATTGATGCTTTGGAACTGTGGTGTTGGAGAAGACTCTTGAGAGTCCCTTGGACTGCAAGGAGATCCAACCAGTCCATCCTAAAGCAGATCAGTCCTGGGTATTCATTGGAGGGACTGATGTTGAAGCTGAAACTCCAATACTTTGGCCACCTGATGCGAAGAGCTGACTCACTGGAAAAGACCCTGATGCTGGGAAAGATTGAGGGCAGGAGAAGAAGGGGATGACAGAGGATGAGATGGTTGGATGGCATCACCGACTCAATGGACATGGGTTTGGGTGGACTCCAGGAGTTGGTGGTGGACAGGGAGGCCTGGCGTGCTGCGGTTCATGGGGTTGCAAGGAGTCAGACACAACTGAGCGACTGAACTGACTGACTGATTGAAGCAGATTAATTATCCTGCCGTTGGTAAGATTGCTCTTTTCCCCTCTCTCTTGCTCTATAAAAAGGGAAAACCACAAGGAGGTGGGGGTCCCGCCACTGAAACACAGACCCTGGTCCCTGTCTACCTCTCCTGGGAATGATGAGAGACTGCACAAATTTTCTGTCTGTGGCTCTTTGTCCTTTAAGTTTTCTCAGTAATGGTTATTTATTCATCCAAAACATCACATTGTGGAATTTGTCCCACAGCCTTCAGGACAGTGGTTAGCACAGAGGGATTCACCTTGCAGGACACACTTCCAAATCTCAATAATAGCTAGGAAATAAATTATTGTCTAGTACTAAAATTTCATATTCACTCTGTGTAACTTTTCACTGTGGTTCTTTCTACTTCACACCTGGTTAAAATTTTAAAATCTATCTTTTGGCTTATTTGTTTCTCAGATTTATGTAGACATCTGTCTCTCACTTCTTCATATTCAATGAAAATCACATGTGCCTGCTAGACACGTTTCTCATCTCCATGAGGTATACTTTATCCTTTGCCAGGAGCCCATTATTCTCGTAGCTTAAGCCATAGGCAGGAACCCAAATCCTGTTTTTCAGTACTTATCTATGTAACCAGATGATCATATCCTATATTCCCCTCTTTCTTCCAAATTCAGCTTCCAAAGATAGCCCAGCTTCCCAGCTCAGAATCGCAACTTCCAAAGGCGATGTGGAGCGTACGTGGAATCAGTGTGTCCATCAGGCACCTGGAGCTGGAATGCACTGTGCCCACACATTGACAGACATCAGCATCTCCTCCTGTTGCTAGGCAACCGTGATGACTGGCAGCACACATGCGCTCCTACTATCCCACCTGGTGGCAGTGGCAACACTTGTTCACTAGATCTGAGGTCACAAGGGCTGGCAACAGCAAGAGAGGACACTTCACTAATTTGGGATTCCCATTAACCTCAGACATAAAGGGATTTCAAGATGGTAATGAGAAGAATGTTCACCATACCTGCACCTAGGCAGCATCACAATCTCTGAAGAAGCAACCATCCTGGGAGGTATCCCACAGGAACAGCATTTTTACCCATTTGCTGTTAACACATAACCACCAGTGGCTGAGATGCAGACATCTCTAATCACAGTGACTACATAAGAAGAGAAAAACCATCAGCATGACTTGTTTATTTCTCCAGCATAACACAAAAGAGTGCACAGTAAATGTTTGATTATACGTGATTGAAATTTCTCTGCCTCCTCAGTGTTTATGTTAAAGTACATTCCAATTTCCCTAGTTCTGGGCTTTTAGTTGTTCTATAATCGTATTTTATAAGTGATCAAATGTCCTCATCTTTTGCCTCCAAACCACTGCCTCTCTTCCTTCACTTCTTACTGACTGTTCAATTAATTGCAATCTAGCTTCCACCTCAAATACTCAACTAGAATGGCTCTCACTAAAGTTACTATTGGCCTCCATGTTGCTAAATCCAAAGGCATTTTTTTGTTCCCATCTTACTTGACCTCTCTGTACTACTCTATTCTTTCTTCTTGCTCTCTCTCTGAGCCTCATTTTTTGGTTTTCTCCTACCTAGCTGGAAACTTCTTCTCATCCATTTTTAGTCAACTATTCTCAATCTCTAAAGCAATATACTTTAAGCTTCTGTCCTGGGCTCTGTCCAAGTCTTGTTCTATCTTATATGCCCAGGTTAAATCAGCATCTTCTAACATCTACATGTCAGTGGATCCCAAGCTTTCCTCTTCTAAGTTCCAGTAGATCCCCCTAAGTCCAGACAGCTACTTGGGATCACCACTTGAATATCTCAAAGACATTCAAACTCAATCTGTCCAAAACTGAGTGCATAACTGATTTTTGTAACAAATATTTGGTGAGTACCTACTATGCCAGACACTGTTGTGGAGCTGAACAACATCAGTGAATGAGACTGTGTCCCTGATGTTAGTAAGCACAAAACACTCCATTTCCTCATCTCCAATTTGATCCTTTCTCAGTATTTCCCCATGTTCCTAAATGGTACAGCCATACAATCTGATGCAAATACAAGGACTGGAATCATTTTTAAATCTCTCTTTCGGCTTTTCATGCACCCAATCCCAATACTGCCAATTTTCTCTCTTCAATGTATCTAAAGTCTGTCCAAATCTCAAGTCTGTCCAATTCACCCTATTCCATACTTCTATCATCCTCACATTTATTGCTTCAATCACCTCTTAATTGGTCTTTCAGCATTCACTCTAGCCACCTCTCCACACAGCAGCCAGAGGGGTCTCTTTAAGAGGTAGATCTGATCGTGGGACTCATTCATACCTCCAATTTAAAACTTCTCTTTAGCTCCTTTTTTTCTTTGGATACAGAAAAACACAACAAGCAATGGTCTACAAACCCTTTAAATGCTAAGCCTCATCTTGAACAATATATCCTTACCCTGTCTGTTCTAACTACATTTAACTTTCCTTCCTCCCATCACAGGATCTGTGTGCCTGCTGCTGCTATTCCCTTTACTGTGAACATTCTTACACCACACACACACACTCACACACACACACAACCTCTAAATGGTAAAATTCTTTTTCTTCTTCAAACTTAGCAGATAAACCTTCCCTAAATTTCCCTATGTTTATTCGTTTTACAACTATATGCTTGCTTTGAGCTATTTCCATTGTTATCTGCCAACCAATGAAAGTCATCAAAGGTTTACACACATTCTATTCCATTTTCTGTTTAAAAAATCAGCTACCATGTTCCATCTCAGGCTGTTTCTAATATCTTTAAGATTATTTTTCTAATTGTCCTTTTTTCCCCTGTGGGTTTCAACCCATTACAGGTATGTTTACATGTGCATTTATTGTCCTTAGCCTCAAATCTGGTTTTGTAAGTAAATGACATATACATAATAAATTAAATAACCATATGAAAATGTCTGGTGGAAATGGGCACTGAAGAGATTTTTAATTAATCAATTAATTGGAAGTCAGAACACCTGGTCTCTAATTTCTGCTTACACTAACTTCACGAGGAAGACCAATTTATTTTTAAAATAAGAAGATATAGAGAGACTGTACAGTGGACACCTGCGGGCCAACTGTGGCCCATGGATATGTTTTGTTAGCACAGCACGGTGTTTGAATAAACTTTTGAACTTGGTGTCTTTATTTGGGGCCTATACCCTCTAGATTGCATAATAACTGTCACTTCCTTTTACCCTACCCTTGATAACATGGGTACTGCTGGCCCTGGAAAACATGTAAGTTTGAAAATCCAAAAACTTTATGATCTCTAAAGTCCTTTTCGACTACAAAAAATCATTTATGTCCTTATAATACAGGAAATATTTGGGAAATAATGGGAAAAACTGGATTTGGTTGACATCAAAATATAGAGCAAATAATAAACAACAGGTAAAGCTCAAAGTTAATATCTAAGTACTAAGAGATACAAAAATATTCTGCCAAATTATTTCCAAAAGAGGAAAAAATAGCTTAAGGCTTAAGGCTTATAACATCTGGAAATCAGAATGCTAGCACAGGGATTAAAACACACATGTTAAAATGGCCTCATCCTAAGAGGCTCAAAACCGAAGGTTATTTGTCCATATTATATAAAACACAGCACAATCTGTCAGTCTCAATAGTCTCTGCTCAGTAAAAAGGCTCAGAATAGAACCAGAGATAAATAGAGATACATTTGGCAATGAGAAACAGACCTCCCTCCTCACCCTCACTGACCCTCACTTTTGTGAATGGATTATTCCTTATTTTATTAAAATTTCACTGCTTTCATGCAAAAGCTACTTTAGAAAATCTCTAGTTCCTGAAATAATAAAAACTATGTCTCCCAGATATGGTAACCAAAAACTCAAAGGTATCTTTAAGGCCTGAAACAGCCAACGATAGATGCTTTGAAATGTATAATTTTGATTCCAATTTATTTACAATCCTCCTTAAATCTCAGGAATGGACACCAATTTTTCTCTAAAAGAGTTATATGGATGCGTTGAAAAAGTGATAATAAAAAGAAAACATATCATTACTTTCCCAAATTTTTATGAGTTTAAAAAAGACATAATCCTTTAGTTTTATAAGCCTTACTGTCTCAAAGAAACTTTAAAAAAAATCAGTAAGAAGCAATTTTATAGTTTTAATTTCTATATATAAGAAATAGAAAAATAAATTAACATGTCCAATAGACATATGAAAACATTAACTTTTATTAACAAAGAAAACCTGAACAAGGGCCAGATATCAATTTTTGTCTATCAAGAAAGCAAAGATACACACGCACATACACACACACACACACACACACACACACACACACACACACACACACACCCAGTACTGGAATGTGGACATTCATAAACTCTGGTGGACTGCTATAATTATTCTGTGGAGTAATTTGTCAATGTGTATCAAGAGCTTTAAAGTGTTCATGGTCTTTGATCTAGCAATTACACACCTAGAAATGTATCCTAAGGAAATAATCAAAGATGCAGTCAGAGATTTATGTTCAATACTACTCATAATAATGAAAAACTGAAACAGTTTAAATATCCAATATTCAAAGAATAGTTGAATAAATCATTGTATGCCCATCTGAAGTTTGGTTATGCAGCCGTTAAAAAGCTTTTCTTGAGGAATATGTAGTGTCATGGGACATATTTGGTAATAAAATGTTAAGTAGAAAAAACAGGATGCCAATCTCCAGATAACAGTGGGATCCAACTCTGTTTAAAGTATATTTAAAAAAGCTCTGCTTGCTGATCCAGGTGAAAGTTATACAGATGTGTTTAGTTTGTGAAAAACTCAATAATCTATACATTTATTCTATTCCTTACTTTTTGCAGGCATGATATACATCGTGTGTGTGTGTGTGTGTGTGTGTGTGTTAAGTTGGTTCAGTCATATCTGACTCTGCGACCCTATGGACTATAGCCCACCAGGCTCCTCTGTCCATGCGATTCTTCAGGGAGGAATACTAGAGTGGGTTGCCATGACCTCCTCCAGGGGATCTTCCTGACCCAGGGATCAAACCTGCATCTCTTATGTATCCTGCACTGACAGGTGGGTTCTTTACCACTAGCACCACCTGGGAAGCCCTGATATACATCAATAAAGTATTTATCAAATGTTGATTTATTATGTCTGATACAAATGCCAGTTAAAAAAGCAGAAGGAAATTTAAAAAAAAAATTAAATCATTCAGTATTTGCCTTGGTAATTTATCTGGGTTGGAGGAAGGCCTATCTAGAAAGCAAAAAAAAAAAAAAGACTGTAACAATTAATTGAAATTATATGAATTTTTTTGAAAACTATATGGTACATGTTGTGTATTCAAAACCGTTAAGATTCATTACTTAAGCTTTAAAACTACCATTTGAACAGGACTTGAAATCTTACTGAGGATGAAGTTATTGAAAACAATCACTAAAAACTCAGATTTGGAGACAATATTATGCTACTATTACCAGGTCCTGCTCCACAATCACTACTGCTTACCAGCAGCTGCTATCATTCCCACACCCAACTCCTGATGTGGACACCCTAACCTCTCATTTGTTATGCACCCATAAATTCTCAGGGTTTTAATCTTAACCAAATCTTTAAGGATAACCAAATTGCTTTAATGTGTCTCCACATTGAGTGAAATCATTTCATTTGGTGATGGGTGGCTGGGTGATAGATAAGATAATGAGTTTAGAGCAGAATTGAAAGTAAAAGTCACTCAGTTATGTCTGACTCTTTGTGACCCCATGGATTATACAGTCCATGGAATTCTCCAGGCCACAATACTGGAGTGGGTAGCCTTTCCTTTCTCCAGGGGATCTTCCCAACCCAGGAACTGAACCCAGGTCTCCCGCACTGCAGGCGGATTCTTTACCAGCTAAGCCACAAGGGAAGCCCAAGAATACTGGAGTGGGTAGCCTATCCCTTCTCCAGCAGATCTTCCTGACCCAGGAATCAAACTGGGGTCTCCTGCATTGCAGGCAGATTCTTTATCCACTGAGCTATCAGGGAAGAGAGAATTATCTGCAACCAAAACTTTCCACAGTTGACTTTGTTAATAAAGGAACCTTACAGGGTATCAGCTGTAGGTAATGTTTCCTTCCTCTGTAAACTTTTTATCTATTATCTGCACTCTGATGGACACTTTGGACTCAATTCTAGCCAGGAAACTTAACTGCTAAATTAATAGTAACCTCTTTTTCCAAAGTTCAAGAATGAATGAAAGTTAGCTTCTACTCAACAAATATTCAAGACCCAAATTTTCCTCTCTGGAAAACACTACTCCCTTGGTCACCTCCCCTTCCCTTCCTGCCTCCAAAACATCAGATAGATCAAAACTTCCCCCTCAGAAGAGATCAGCCTTTCAAAGCTCTCTTCTTGGAAGCATTCTCATACAGCTGAAAACAAAAGACACACTGAAATTTCTACTTCATTTACTCTGACCATAAATCCTAGACCCTCCTGTGTTTCCTCTAAATGGTAGCTAAAACACTTTTAGATACTCTGGAACTTATTAAGACAAATACAGGTTGTCAAGACTGTCCAAAAAGCATGGAAGAATTCAAGCTGTTTCCTTCCTTTTAAAGGAGACTGGCTTTTTCCTCCTTCAGGCAAACTCAAAGCAAAAGCCCCATTGTGAGCTGAATGATTTCTTCTCTTATCTGGAATGCCTTTCTTATTTTTTATTCCACTTGTTATTTTTAGTCTCTATCTCCAACCATACCTAGCCAATAAAAATTATTTTTCACCTTTTAAAACTAACTTACAATTTTTCTACTTATTAATGTAATGCTTATTCATTCAAAATTTCGAAATTAAAAGTTTTTTAAAATATTAAGTCACCTAAAATACCATTATCTAGAAATCATCACCATCAACATTTTGTTACAGGCATGTACAGAGGGCCTATTCTACTATGCCACTTTATATAAGGGACTTATAGTATTTGCAGATTTTGATATCCACAAAGGAAACCAATCAGACACTGAGGGGTGACTGTATATACAATTATAACATTTAACCAAAGGGCATTTTCCCACTACTTCTCTGATAATCAAAGAGCTCATAACCATCTTAAAGGGAAAAAAAAATTACAAACAAAGCTGTGAATTTACTGGTGATGCTATCATACTGTTTTAAGCATTCATAGAACACTAGGTCAATGGGATAAAGAGAGCTTGCCAGGCTGGAGTATCTCTTCCAGTTAAGTGAAATGTGCACATCATAATTTAAAAATATATCTATAGAGAGGGAGAGTATTTGGCTTAAACAGCATAGTTAAGGCTTAAAATACAATTTGATTTACTACATTTAATTTACACAAATATTCTAAGCGTGAATCTATTATAGAAAGCAAAAACTAGATTAGTATCCTTATTAAGGGACACATTTGTTAACCCAGTGATTCTCAAAGTCTTATCTATGGAATACAACCAATCTAACAATTACCTAGGGGATCTGGGAGCAGTGAACATTTTCAACCCTTATAAAAAAGAGCCAAGAAAATCGAGTTCCTAAGCATTAAGTAGATGGCAGGCAGGAAGACCTGAGGGATCTGCATGTCTAACAGGTTTTCCAAATAATTCTTAAAAGTGCTAAAGTTGAAAAACCGCTGCTTTGTCTCTTAATTAATAGAAAGAATATACAGCAATAGAACCAACAGACAAATGCATTTGTTTTGAGAATAAAAACTCAAACAGATTTACATTTTTTGGTATCACAAAATATGAATAAACAGAAACACCAATTAAGTAAAGTCAGGAGACCAGAAGGGGGAGCTCTTACATCCTGCAATCATAACAGAACCCAGGAAGAAGAAAAATGGCCTGTTCTTTGGCAATAACTCTGCCAAAGAAAAACTATGGACTCTATTGAGAACAGCCCTCCCAACTTCCTTTTCTCCTCCATTTTTGCTGGGGACTTCGACAAGGCTTCTCATGTTTGCAGACCCCAAATTGAAAGTCTCTGCTCATTCTAAATAAACCCATTTTTGCTGGAGAAATAATCAGGTTAACACATTTTACAGACTTGGCCAGTAACTACTGCACACTTAATATGATTTATTTATGACAATGAATTTCTCCTAAATATAATACAATAAATAATATGTGATAAGATCGAAAGAACCCTATCATTGAAATCCTAATTTTCCCCTTTAAAAAGAGAAAAGCCTTTCTCTGCTAGCAAGAAGACAGGTTAACCTTGGTCATGATGAATGTTAAGAGGGGTGGATACTAAATGGGAGATAAGACAGGACACTGAGTACAACTTGGATTAAAACTGTGAAAGGCACCCTGAGCCAGAAACACATATATTTCCTCACCAGTTAGAATATCCATGTTATTGTTAGAATAACCTTGCAAAGCTTTGTGCATGAAATCTGATGAAGGGGAAACCATCACGTCTAGTGGCATGACAATGGAAATTCAATGAGATCTTCTTGGGGTTACACAGTACTCAAGATAAAGGTGCACACTTTGGGAGAATATACTCCTTAAGACTAACTATACCTGCCGTAGAACTAAGTGTGTGTGAGTATAAAAAAAAAAAAAAAAAAAAACTTGAGGAAGTCTTAAAAAGTTCCTTTCAAAAATGATAAATTGGAAATTACTACCTCCTGATTTCCATAAACAACAGTTTCCTTAAAATTTAGAGTGAGTAAAAGCCACTTACTTGTCTCCAATTCTTTGCAACCCATGGAATTCTCTAGGCCAGAATACTAGAGTGGGTAACCTTTCCCTTCCCCAGGGGATCTTCCCAACCCAGGAATCGAACCTGGGTCACCCACATTGCAGGTGGATTCTTTACCAGCTGAGCCACAAGGGAAGCCCAAGACTATGGGGTGGGTAGCCCATCCCTAATCCAGTGGATCTTCCTGCCCCAGGAATTGAACCAGGGTCTCCTGCATTGCAGGCGGATTCTTTAACAACTGAGCAACCAGGGAAGCCCCTTGAAAATTATAGCCCTTTCTAAATGGCAAGATACTGTTTGACCTAGTCAGAACAGTTTAAGTCTTCAGTGTCCCACACTAGCCAAGATCAGACCCTGGAAATTGGATTGCTACTGTGATCAAGCAGGCACTGGAACTCTTGGAATGGACCAACTACCTCCAGACTTACTGGAGGTAAGAGAAACTCTTACTGCAAAAGATTACAGATAATGTTTGATAAGTTAGGCCAATGACCTTGTGGGTTTAGTACTAATAATGGTAGTAATTCTTATTAGTAAATTAAATAATAGTCCTCAATAAAAACTCTGATTTGTCTGCCAAGAATTCCAAGAGGGTGGTAGACCGTGAATAGGATCTTTAGGTCACATCTATCACTTCACTGAGCATAGACCGGGAAGTGTGCTTTGACACCAGGTTTACCCAAGGATAAACACTGCAGTGGGTCATCTGCCAAGAAGCAGCACACCAAGACTTTGAGTCTGAAATAATGAAGTCCAATTCAAGTAAGGGCAATTTGAGTCAGGAATTAATATACTACTTGGATTGCATCATGACCATCAAGGAGTCCCCTGAATTGTCACTTGTGATGGTGCTAATCAGGGCTGAGAAGGAAAGGGAGGGCACTTTAGTGACCATCTATCAATGGAGGGTTAAAGGAAGCCAGATGTGATACAACTATGTCTCAGTCTCTTGAAGATGCATCCCTGTGCATAACAGATTTGCAGGTTATCGGGTGATGGGCTGAGCTGGCTTTCAATGTGACAAGGTGGCCATAAGTGAGAACCTATAGTCACTCACCCCTGAGGTTTGCAGACTGGTGTGAGCAAATAAACACAGTAAAGACTCTGACACTGGCCAAGCACTGAGTGTTGGAAAGAGCCCCATGCTTATCTCAGTTTGGGATAATAGGGCCCTATAAGCTTTTTACCAAAGGTACTAGGAGGAGAATCCTCCACAGCTGTTCCCTGAGAAGTCAAAATCTCCAACTCCCAGATTAAAAAAAAAAATCCATAGATCCCCTTGTAGTACCTATGGTGCCTGGCAGTGCCCCCAGTTCACTCCCAAAATAGAAGTGCAAGAATTCTGATAAGAGTTAATCACACTCACAGAGAGGTGCAAATAGCAAGGAGCTCTGAATTACACTGTCAAATATTAGGCGCTCCCAGGGAAGTGGAGAGCTCTCAAATGGTGACCAAAGGAAAGTACAGTAGGACAAAATTGCCTGATGCGAGAAAGTTCTTCTCCACTTCCAACTCTGCCAAAGAAATTCTGTAATTGTATTATTTTACTAGGATCAATCTTGATCACCAATTGATCAATCTTGATCAATACTCATAATCCATCATCACAAACTGAGACTACACGACTTCAGGCCTCTCAGACATTTCCTAGCAACTAGTTCTAATCTATAGAGAAAACAAGTTCTCATCTGTAATATTACTTCAGACCTCAAACCTGATTCTGTTTCCCCATCTCAAAGACTCCTGTGCCTCAAGGCTTTTGTTATAATACCCTCTCACCAAAATGTTCTCTCTTCCAGCCCTTCCCTGGGCCAATGGTTGCTCAGCCTGCAACTCATATCATAGCTGCTTTTCCTTAAAGAAGCTTCCCTAGTCCCCTCTGACCATGTTGCAAACTCCATAAATATTCCCACAAAACCTCACACTCCTCCAGCGTAGCACTTACTGTATTGTGATCAAATTGCCTGAGTAGTTATTTGTTTAATCTCTCTCCCACAACATGAAGCCATGACAGTATATTATTGCTGACTGTTGTGCCAAGGCCTAGCACATAATAGCTGCTTAATAACATCTACTGAATGAATACAAGAGCACCTAAAAATTAAAATCAAGGCAAAGTTATCACCACAGTACTTTCACTTTACTAAGACCATGCAAACTTAACCTCAACTACTACTTTTAAAGATAATTAGGCTTAAAATGTTTAAAAGATATTGCTAATCTTTAATTTTTCATTCTTCTCTAGCTTGTGAAACAACAAACAAAAAAATGGTGAGAAGTTCAAACTAATATTTACCTAAAATAAAATGAATTACTTTGTAAACTTGACCTTCAAATAAAAATGGTAACTAAACCTCCTGTGGTGACCGAGGTTTCAGTTAAATAATATCCAATCAACATATGGGTATTAAACATTCATCAGCTGCTCAGAATATTATGAATTAATCAGTGTTTCCTCATTTAAATGTTTAATATTTAATATGTTAGTGCTTCTACCATCTCTTGAAATTGTTATACTTTACCATGTCTTACAACCAAATAACAACAGAGTTGATATACAATATCTGAAAATTCTGGTTGTGGAATCCATAGTGGTCTGTACATTAGAGAAAAGCATGATTGCAGTGCATTAAGCTTTTGATGAAATTTTCAACACATTTACCTCAGATGTAAAGAGATAATAATGATGACAACAAATATACTCGTAATAAGCAAAAGTAAGTGCTTGTGGATGTGATTGCCTTTCATCTATGATGAATTATTTGTAGAAGCTTACTAAAAATCTGGCTTTCATGAACTCCCCTAGACAAATGTAAGCGGTATGATAAAGGCATTTTAGATAATACAAAGTATTTGTGCTTGCATGTCTGTTTAGCAAATATCCTGAACACTAACTGTGGCAACAGAATAATATCCCCCACAAATGAATTCATTCATTCCAAGTCCTCTCAAGCATCTTAAAAGTAATGTCGGCATTTAAAAATTCAATGTAATAGCCATAACGTTTTATTCTTATATACACTCTATCATTCAGAAAACTCAAGGACATTAACTGTGACTCACTATATCTTACAACATATTCAGTTCCTTTAACCCTACCAGGGAAGCATCTTTGCGCATCAAAAGCAAAACAATGGTGATTGTTATAGATTAAACTGTGCACCTGCCCCTACCCAAGTTCATATATTGAAGTCCTAACTCCCAGAATCTCAGAACGTGTCCTTATTTAAATAGAGACAGGATCTTTATAGATGTAATCAAGTTAAAGTGAGGCCATTAGTGTGGGCCTTAATCCAATATGACTGGTATCCTCATAAAAAGGAAATTTGGAAACAGAGCCAGACATGTGGAGAGGGAACACAGTATGAGGAAACACACGTAGAAGACAGCCATGAATAAGCCAAGGAGAGAGACCTGGACCAGATCCTTCCCTCAGAGCCCTCAGAAGAAACCAATCTTGCCCTGGGAATTTCAGACATCTAGTCTCCAGAACTCTAAGACAATGTATTTCTGTTCTTTTAAATCACCTAGTTTATGGGACTTTGTTATAGCAGACCTAGAAAACAAACACACTGACACAAGTAAAATATTGTGTATTACAACAGAAATATTCCATTCATAAAATAGAAAAATTGAATTTCCCAGTGAAACAGCCATTTGACTCTAGTGCATATTTTAACATGAGAGCTCAACATATATTATACATTATCAAATATTACTTCTTACAGTGTCATGTTACTGGGAGAGTTATAGTTGCTATGGCACTTGTTCCTCTGTAATTCTTTTTTCCATGCTAATTTAGATTTTTAGCATGACATTATTTCCATTCTTTTCCAAAATAAATGATTTAATTTCTATCTAAGTATCTATGTCTAGGTTTCCCCAATGGCTCAGCAGTAAAGAATCTGCCTGCAATGCAGGAGACCCACATTCGATCCCTGGGTCTAGGAGATTCCCTGAAGGAGGGCACGGCAGCCCACTTCAGTATTCTTGCCTGGAGAATCCCATGGACAGAGGAGCCTGATAGGCTACAATCCATAGGGTTGCAATGAGTCAGACATGACTGAAGCAACTGAGCACACACATCTACATCTATCTATAGCAAAGCTAACTATAGCAAAGAATAAAGTATAAAATATGGCCATTCTCATCAGATGAATAACACTACTTTTCACTAAGTAAAGCAAATTTAGAATAGATACTCAAATGCATTAAAAGTATATCTAATATACCATGCTCTTGGATTGGAAGAATTAACATAATGAAAATGTCTATATTATCCAAAGCAATCTATAGATTCAATGCAATCCCTATCAAACTACCAATAGTATTTTTCACAAGACTAGAAAAAATTATTTCACAATTTGTATAGAAACACAAAAGACCACAAATAGCCAAAACAATCTTGAGAAAGAAGAACGGAACTGAAGGAATCAATCTTCCTGACTTCAGACTATACTACAAAGCTACATTCATCAAGACAGTATGGTACTGACACAAAAACAGAAATTTAGACCAATGGAACAAGATAGCCTGGAGATAAATCAATGCACGTATGGACACCTTATTTTTGACAAAAGAAGATAAAAATATACAATGGACAAAAAGACAGTCTCTTCAACAAGCAGTGCTGGGAAAACTGGTCAACCACCTGTAGAAGATGAAACTAGAATACTTTCTAACACCATACACAAAAATAAACTCAAAACGGATTGAAGACCTAAATGTAAGACCAGAAACTATAAAACTCTCAGAGGAAAACATAGGCAGAACGCTCTTTGACACAAATCACAGCAAGATCCTCTATGACCTGCCTCCTAGAGTAATGGAAATAACAAAAAACAAACAAATGACACCTGATAAAACTTAAAAGCTTTTGCACAACAAAGGTAACTATAAGCAAGGAGAAAAGACAACCCTCAGAATGGGAGAAAACAAGAGTAAGTGAAACAACTGACAGAATTAATCTCCAAAATACACAAGCAGTTCATGCAGCTCAATACCAGAGCGTGGTTCTTTACAAACAATCCAATCAAAAAATGGGCAGAAGACCTAAAGAGACATTTCTTCAAAGAAGACATACAGATGTCTAATAAACACATGAAAAGATGTTCAACATCACTCAATTATCAGAGAGATGAAAATCAAACCTACAGTGAGGTACCATCTCATACCAGTCATAATGGCCATCATCAAAAAGTCTACAAATAATAAATGCTGGAGAGGAGTGTGGAAAAAAAGAGAGCCCTCCTACACGGCTGGTGGGAATGCAAACTTATACAACCACTATGGAGAACAGTATGGAGATTCCTTCAAAAATTAGGAATAAAACTATCATATAACCCAGCAATCCCACTACTGGGCATATACCCTGAGGAAATCATAACTTAAAAAGACACTTGTACCCCAATGTTCATTGCAGCACTATTTACAATAGCTAGAACATGGAAGCAAGTTAGATGCCCATCAGAAGATGAATGGATAAGGAAGTTGTAGCACATATACACAATGAAATATTACTCAGCTATAGAAAGGAACACATTTGAGTCAATTCTAATGAGGTGGATGAACCTAGAGCCTATTATACACAGCAAGTAAGTCAAAAAGAGAAAGACAAATATTGTATATTAACATATATATATGGAATCTAGAAAGACAGTACCGATGACCCTATATGTAGGGCAGCAAAGGAGACACAGACATAAAGAATGGACTTTTGGATATAGTGGGAGAAGGAGAGGGTGGGATGATTTGAGAGAATAGCATTGAGACATATACATTACAACATGTAAAACAGATAGCTAGTGGGAGTCTGATGTATAATGCAGGAAGCCAAAGCCAGTGCTCAGTGACAATCTGGAGAGGGAGGTGGGAGAGGGGTTCAGGAAGGAGGGGACACATGTATGCCTATGGCTGATTCATGTTGATGTATAGTAGAGGCCGTCACAATATTGTAAAGAAATTATCTACTGATTAAAATATATAAATAACTGCTTAAGTATGTCTTAGTACACTAATGCCTAGAATTGTTGATGCCCATGACCATTATATAATGCATTAAGAGTATCATCAATAAAACATTTGACACATTTTAAAACATTTAATATCTGCATTATTCTGTTTGGATTCCTTACACTAAAACTATATTTTTGTGATTGGAGTCACATTCTAGGTGTTCTAAGGAGTCTTCTATGTAAAGAAATATTTGATGAATATACATACACACATATGCATATATGTTCCTTCTTTATATAATGTGTGTGTGCTTTAACTTCATTCTACATCAATTGCTTTTGTTTTTAACAATTTGGGCATTTCATGTCAAGTTTGCATAAGTTGGAATATATATTTTTAGTTAGCTTAATAAGTTTTAATCCTCAAATTGCCTGTGTATCAAAAATCCAAAATGGCAGCATTATTTTTTAATTTTTTTTAATTGAAGGATAATTGCTTTACAAAATTTTGTTGTTTTCTGTCAAACATCAACAAGAATTAGCCATAGGTAGACGCATGTCCTCTCCTTCCCTAACCTCCCTCCCATCCCCGTCCCCATCCAACCCTTCTAGATCTGTTACAGAGCCCCTGTTTGTGTTCCCTGAATTATACAGCAAATTCCCACTGGCTATCTATTTCACATATGGTACTGCAGGCTTCCATGTTACTCTCTCCATACATCTCACTTCTCCCTCCTTCCCTACCCCCACGTCCATAAGTCTGTTCTCTAAGTCTGTTTCTCCATTGCTGCCCTGCAAATAAATTCATCAGTATCATTATTTCTAGATTCCATATATATGCGTTAGTATATGATATTTGTATTTCTCTTTCCGACTTATTTCACTGTATCATAGGCTCTAGGTTTGTCCACCTCATTAGAACTGACTCAAATGTGTTCCTTTTTATGACTAAGCAATATTCCATTGCATATATGTACCACAGCTTCTTCATCCATTCATTTGTTGATGGACATCTAGGTTGCTTCCATGTTCTAGCTATTGTAAATAGTGCTGCAATGAACACTGGGGTACATGTGTCTTTTTCAATATTGTAAATAGTGCTGCAATGAACACTGGGGTACATGTGTCTTTTTCAATTTTGTTTTCTTCAGGGTATATGCCTAGTAGCAGGATTGCTGAGTCATATGGTGGTTTTATTTCTATTTTTTTAAGGAATCTCCATACCATCTTCCATAGTGGCTGTATCAATTTACATTCCCATCAGCAATGCAAGAGGGTTCCTTTTTCTCCACACCCTCTCCAGCATTTATTGTTTGTAGACTTTTCGATGATGGCCACTGACTGGTGTGAGGTGGTATCTATATTATAGTTTTGATTTTCATTTCTCTAATAATGAGTGATATTGAGCAACTTTTCATGTGTTTCTCAGCCATCTGTATTTCTTCTTTGGAGAAATGTCTATTGAGGTATTTTTCCCACTTTTTGATTGGGTTGTTTGTTTTTCTGGTATTAAGTTGTATGAGCTGCTTGTATATTTCAGAGATTAATTGTCCATTGTTTCCTTTGTTATTATTTTCTCCCATTCCGAGAGTTGTCTTTTCATCTGTTTATGGTTTCCTTCGCTGCGCAAAAGCTTTTAAACTTAATTAGGTCCCACTTGTTTATGTTTGTTTTTATTTCCATTACTCTAGGAGGTGGGTCATAGAGGATCTTGCTTTGATTTATATCATCGAGTGTTCTGCCTATGTTTTCCTCTAAGAGTTTTATAGTTTCTGGTCTTACATTTAGGTTTTTAATCCATTTTGAGTTTATCCATATGTATGGCATTAGGAAGTTTTCTAATTTCACTCTTTTACATGTAGCTGTCCAGTTTTCCCAGCAACACCTACTGAAAAGGCTATCTTTGCCCCATTGTATATTCTTGCCTCCTTTGTCAAAAATAAGGTACCCATAGGTGCAAGGGTTATCTCTGGGCTCTCTATATTGTTCCATTGGTCTATATTTCTGTTTTTGTGGCAGCATTATTTACAATAAGAAATCTCCACTGAGTGAAAAGTAATTTCCCCAAGATCATATCATTTCAAAGATCAAGTCTGGGACTAGCCTGTTTATATGTGAAGAAGAAGGGCATTGATTTTTCTAGATTACAACCCTTCCTTTCATTATTAGTGGACAAATTAACTAGTGTGTTTTTTAAGAATATAAATTTGATACCATATATTAACACATATATATAGAATCTAAAAAAATGGTACTGATGGATCTATCTATAGGGCAGCAATAGAAATGGAGACATAGAAAATAGACTTGTGAACACAGCGGGGGGAAGGAGAGGGTGGGGCAAATTAAGAGAGTAGTAATGAAACATATACATCACCATATGTAAAACAGCTAGTGGAAATTTGCTATGTGATTGAGGCTACCCACTCCAGTATTCTGGCCTGGAAAATTCCATGGACTGTATAGTCCATGGGGTTGCAAAGAGTCAGACATGACTGAGTGACTTTCACTTTCACTTTCAAGGAGCTCAACTCAGTATTCTGTGACAATCTAGAGGGGTAGGAAGGAGGTTCAAGAGGGAGGGTATATAAAGGATATATGCCTACCTATGGCTGCTTCATGGTGATGTATGGCAGAAACCAACAGAACACTGTAAAGCAATTAACCTCCAATTAAAAATAAAGAACTTTTTTAAAAAGAATATAAATTTTAAAAGAATATTTTATTTTCCATTTTGCACCTCTCACATACTCTGTGTCTAAAATTAACTTACAGATGCAGACTTTTTGTGTGCTACATATATACTTCTGTATCAAAATGCTAAGCAAAGAAACTTATATCAAGCTTTCAGCTCATGTTTTAAAGGAAATAATGTTCTCAAGACATAGTCAGATTTACAATTAACATTATAGTTTAAAGAATCTGCCTGCAATGCAGGAGACGCAGGTTCAATCCCTGGGTTGGAAGATCCTCTGGAGAAGGGAGTGGCAACCCACTCCAGTATTCTTGCCTTGGAGAATTCCCTGGACAGAGGAGCCTGCCAGGCTACAGTCCATGGGGTTACAAAGAGTCAGACACAACTGAGCTACTAACACTTACTAAGATTCTATAATACATACTACGCTCTAAAATAAAATTTCAAGAAATGATTGGAAAAGTAAAACTAATAATAAATTCATGATAAATTATTCAAGATAATCTAAAATATGAAAAAAATTAGCAATGTGAATTTAGTTATTTTAAAAGGGAATGCATGTCAACGTATGGCAAAAACTACTACAATATTGTAAAGTAATTAGCCCCCAACTAAAATAAATAAATTTACTAAAAAAAATAAAATAAAAGGGAATGCAGAATATTAAATCTAAAACATGTTTTTTTTAAGTGGCTCTTGAGTATTAGTACCATATCTATGCAAACATATAAGCTTTAAAAATACAAATACAAAATACAAAACATTTCAGCCAAATATTATTAAATGATTTTAACTTCTGCTCTATCTAGTCATTAAAAGACTTCTTAGTGCCCTCTATTACCAACAAAATCAGTTAATCTTTTTTTTTTTTTTAACTTAAAAACTCTTGATAAATGATTTTGGCTCTTAAAAGACATTCAACACGAAAACATTTCCTTTCCAACACTGTACACTGCCACGATGATCTATTCCTGTTTCTGTAGTAAAAAGACAGCTAAACATTATTGAAACTACAACTGGTGTAAATAATACTGAAATGCTGATGTTCTACAAAGAATCCCCAATACTCAGTTACCGTAACTGCCACTGATTTTTTTTTTTAATCCAGAAGGTTCCTGAGTCCTCTCTCAAGTCTAACAGCAATCAAATCTTTTAAAAATCTGACACTACCTGCACATTTGTCAGCTTACCAATTATTAATTTAAACATCTAATGCAGTTATACGCACACATGCAGACACCAGCTCAATCTAGCTAGTTAAACATCTTTTCATCGTACATCTGTCAAATTAATCAGAATGAAAATGATTTAGATTTGGTACTATTGCTATTTACTGCCTTTCTAGGCTTGTTTAAAACCAGTGGATTTGTTGATCTGTTTTGTTTTTGCTAATATCATGAATTTTAAATGAATGGCTCAAGTTCCTGTGACTGGTGCAGATTTAGGCCACTGTCTACATGCAAGGCAGGCTTCAGCTTCTGCTTCCACTCAACCAACCTCTTTTCTCACCCAAGAACCAGGATAAGATATTCACTTCCAAGTCAACTTTCAAATCTAATGAATGGGCAGAGATTTTCTGGTACCCATATGAAACAGGAAAACCTCATCCCAGCTTTGGACTTTATAGTGAAAGCTTAGGTCAATCTTTCTTTTGTGTTTATAGACTTTGATTTGGAGTTAAAAAATCTCAGCACCTAAGGGATATATTAGGTCTAGATAACCCTGAAAGCCACTGTAGCTTCTATTCTTTCTAACCGCTATGTCTCTGGGTCCTTTTTTGTTTCTGTCACCTGAAGATATTCCCCAGTTTGCTTTAGAGCCCAACTATGTACTTTAAAGTTGTTTCTGTCATATTTTATCCTGCATTTAATATGTTTGGAATGACATCAGTTTTTGCCAGCTTAATTTACCCTCTACCTACTGCTATATCTGCATTCTACACAGACAATAAGGTGCTACGTCCCTGGTGGTCCCTCAGGCACATTAAGACATTCAATTGCAATGTCAGTTTTACTTACTACGCTGCTGTTAGTCATCAGTAACCCATGTATCTAGAAGAGTCACTACCTGAAATGAATAGCTTTCTTTCCTGAAAGACAGGAGGCCATGGTAAAACTGATTTTAATGTTAGAAGAGTTTAGTTAGGGAAACAAGTTCCAATGTTGATGAAACAATCTCTTGCGAAGGAAACAAAAGGTCAGGATAAAGCCAAATGCAATTTAAGAAATATGACAAAAATTTGAGTTTTAATCACTAAGACATAAGAGTATATTCATACAGAATGACTTCTGGGTATAATAATAACTATTCTTATGAGAAAAATCTCTCCTTTGGGCTAGTTTTCAAAACTTTTTAATTAGGAATCATACTGATACACTATAATCTTTGTATAGAAGCTTGATTAAAAAGGAGACAACAGGAAAGCGTGTTAGACTAAAACATCGTGTTTCCATCTTCTCCCCAAAGGGGTCATTAGCAAGGATTTAAGAAGGCTTAGCAGTACTAAAATTTCAATGTAGACTTGAAAAGGAGCTAGATGCTAAGGATGAAGCTGTAGAGGGCAAGAACTGTCTTCCTGAACCAAAAGAAAGAAGAATGGGATCACCGGAGTGTTTAAAGAGAACTGTCCTGGCAACTTTACAGCTTTTGCTTAGAAACGACAAACAACATGAAACGAAAAACATGGGGGAGGGGATAAATGGATGTTCTTGGTGTCTTGGGATTCTCTAAGCCAGAGAGAAAATTAACACTTCATATTTGGAGCTAGAAGCATAGACACAGGTATCGGGAGACTATGAAATTTGCCATAAAGCAAGAAAGAAAACTGGCAGTGTGCAGGAAAGGATAAATGACTCATGTTGCTGAGGTATAATTGGAGGGGCATTGGGCTGTTTGCCTTGGCTTTGTCAAGCCATTCTCACTGGAAATATCTCTGGAATTCAGTTCCCTTGAGTTAAGAAAAAAGAGTAAGTACTACACTGAATCTGTCTCAAGTGAAAAAAATATTTTTTCAAACTTTTCTCAGCACTCCAGAAGAAAATTAATACATAAAGGAACACAAATTATTCTTTTTTAAATATAGTTTGCTGAATGAAAGTGAATGGCATTTCAAAAATTATCCCAGGGACTGAAGCCAAAAAAAAAATGAGTCCCTGTTTTTTTAACTATAATAAAAAGTTATCTATGTCTAAGAAGGCTGATTCAACCATAATAGCAGCCCTTTGCATGTGTATAACACATCATAAAACACTGTCACATGTCTAATTTAACTTTCCTAGAAATCTTGCGATATAGGGAAAGTGGTGATTAACTTAACTCTTTTGCCTTTTTGCATAGCAAAATCCAAGGAAGTTAAATCACTTGTCCTGGTTGCATGTTAGTGCACACAAATGCACAGATATGCATACACAACACATACAGCAAGGTCTTGGTGTGATGCCTGCTCATCCCACTTTTATCCCAGGACCTTTGCACTCCCCTATAGAGTTTCCTCCTCTCCTGAATGCATCTGTGTATTAGTTTTATATGTCTTTGGATATTTTCAGATGGGGCTTTTTAGATTTCAGTCATTCCTAGATGTTTGCATGACTGGGAGGAAATACATTAAATTTGCAGAAAATCCTCCTGAAGGCAAAATATGTACCTTAATGTGGATTTGAAAAAAGCATTAGTAATATTCTAAAGGATAATAACATATAGCCCAGCCCAACTGTCCCCTTGGAAACACTAGACACACACATTTGTCAAGCACCAGAACAGAGTTGGATCCTTTCAGACTCCCTTAGGAAGACCCCATCACTCCTAAATGCTGCTCTCCTGACCCACACACTCTAAGAATACAATGTGTGTCTGTGAGGCCCCAGAGGGCTGTTTGATGCCTAACTCCTACATTTACTGGCTCTACTGATGTGGCCCAAGGAGAGCAATTTAAGCTATTTGTGCCCCAGGTCCTTCCTTATTCACACGAAGGATAGAATAGTATCTACTGCACCATGTTCCCACAAGGATTAACTAAATCAAGATAATGCACATGATGTACCCAGCAGTGTCCACGGTTTCAGCAGTCCATGAATATTGCCCTCCCCTCAGAATAAGTCACTTTTCACTGGAAATTTATCAAGGACATCAGTCCTTCTGTTACAAACAGGACACAGCGCCAGTCACTGTTTCTGAAACTTTCAAAACCCTGTGAAGATGTGGTACATGGCTTCCACTATTTTGAGAAGACATACTAAGATCCATGGGCTGAGTGACTGATTTTCTGGAAGTTTAAAGAAAATTTACATGTCACAGGATACCAAGAGGGAATTCCCATGGATATGTTCAAAGCACACTAACAACTTATGATTCCATTTATGTGCAGATGGCACCCATATTTATATTTCCAGCATCTCTTCCTTGAATTCCACTTCTGCATCCTACTGCCTACTAGAATCCTTACGTGTGTGTCCAACAGATCCCTCAAACTTAACATATCCTAAACTGAGTTCCTGATACAATGCCCAAACCTCCTTTTTCTGAAATATTCCATCTCATAAAAGAAAACTCCATTCCCCCCAAGTCACTCAAGGCAGAACTCGTGAAGCCATCCTGAGCTCCACACTCCCCCCCCCCATCTCTATCTGTCTCTCTCTCCTTTTCTTGTCTCTCTATATCTCCCACAAGTTATTCTCAACAAATTAAACTCTTGTACTACTCTGGTCCCACTCATCATTTACCAACTGTACTGCTGTAGCCTCCTAACTGGTCCCTGCTTCCATTCCTGCCCCTCTGCTGTTCATTCTCAATTCAGCAGCCCAGAATGATCCTTTCAAAAGGAACAAATTAGATGGTGTTGCTCATTCATTCAAAACCCCCCAAAAGATTTCCTTACATGCAAGTCCTTACAAAAGCCCATGAAACTGTACAGTATCTGCTCTGTCTTTCCCTCATTTTCCTAACCTTCCTCTACTATCTGGGGCCCAGACACACTATCTACCCTTCCTGTGACTCTAATACAGAGGCAGGCTCCTATATCTTTACTGTTGCTTATACCTGGAAAGCTCTTCCTCTATATAGGTGTAGAGCTTGCATCCTCATCTCCTTCAAGTTTTTACTCAAAAGCCAGCTTCTCAGGGAAAGTCTTCCTCCTCACACCCCACCTCCAGATGTTCCTTATCCCCCTTCCCTGCCTCTTCTTTTCCTTAGTTTTATTTTCCTCATCTAATATATTTTTATTTACATATTTTCATATTTTCTGACTCCCTCATCTTAGCTATAATCTCTATAAGGTTGCAAAGTTTCTGGTGTATTAGATGAGTAAATGATTAAATCAATGAATAAAACAGTAGAATCTTCTCTAAATAAAACTGGTTCCGAAAGCAGAACCAGAGTGACTAAGTGCTAACAAAAAACTAAAGCATATATTAAATGTGCCTACCTATCTTCACTTAAATTTGTGCATGAGAATGTCTCAATATATGTATATGTGTGTGTATACTGTGAAGATTCTTATGAATATGTGAAGTTAATACTCTTATCTGCCCCCCCCAAAATCCTTGTGTGTGTTATATAAAGTATTGTAAATTGTTTCCAAAAGATTAGAAACAGTGGCGCCAGTGTAACTCACAAAGAGCATTGCTATAAGGCACCTTCCTCAAATATAAGTTGATTTTACTCTTTAGAAATCACTAACAAGCTTGGGTAAGCTTTTATAGATAGCTGGTATTTTGAAGGAAAGTGAACACAAGAGGGATATGTAAATTGTTAGGGCGGATGAATTTCTTTAAGCATGAATGTGGACTACATGTTTGGTCAGCAAAGTGCTAATGAACAGGGAAATTTAAAATGTTGCTTGTACAGGAAACACAAGATAGAAAACATGTCTGTTTATAGACTGCTGTGTTCTCAGCTAATTGAGAACTGTGTTCTAAGATAAACACATGATAATTTTTGAGAGACTACAGAAGAAAGATATTCTATAACTGTTCCAGGTCCTCAAAAAGAAGCAACCCATTTTTTCCCCCAAACTGTATCTATTCAATATATTTTAAGTGTTAAGGAACTCAAAATTTATCTTTAAAATATATAACTGGCAATAGCTATCCAAGAAATAGTTTGATCTAAATATTTTTGTGTTACCTATTGAGCAACTAAACTGCAGCTCAGAAATCACAAACTGATAAATTTATGTCTCCACCCACCCTGTTTTCTATCATTTATATTCTTCTAGCATATAATAAACAGTAAAATGGTCAAGATGAGATCAAAAAAAGAAAAGAAAATCTAATAGCTGATTGGGTAATGCAATTTACTAGGTGCCAGGTAATTCACTCATGCATGGTGGAAAATGGTGCAGTTTTGTAAGCACAAGAGCAAAGCAAACATAAACATAAGATGCTGCTGAACTACTTTTTGAGGGCTGTTTTTTTAACTTTGCTTTAAGACATATATATCAAATGCAATTCATGATTGCGAGTCCAAGCTCCAGAAATCATCCTCAGGGATTTGAGGTCTGCTCTCTCACTTAATAACTCTATGACCTTCATGCCTCAGTCTCTCCTATAAAATGTACATAAGAGTATCGTTTCACAGAGTTGTGAAAATTAAATGGGACAATATAGATAAAGTACTTAACAAAGTATCTATAAGTAGGAAGCATGGAGTAAATATTAAGCTACTTTTTAATAACAGTAGCATTTAAGTTCTGAGTTCCTGAAACAAATCTATCTATCTAGAAGGGATCTCTCTTATCTCTCTTTCCATCACAACAAAATTAAAGTTCTTATTTTATACTATTTGACATAAATCATAGCAACTTTTTTTTTGGATCCATCTCCTAAAGCAAAAGAAACAAACATAAAAATAAACAAATGGGCTCTAATTAAACTTAAAAGTTTATGCACAACAAAGAAAATCATTGACAAAATGAAAAGACCTTCATCCCAACTTCCAAATTACATACTGGCCCCCTCCACGCCTTGTTATGGCCCTTACTCCCTGAACTCCTTCCCACACATTGCTCTCAATACACACACACACACACCCTTTTACAACTTACCAGACCCTTTCCTTTCTATTGTCACATTCCCATTCCCATCTTTCCCAGCTGCTTTCCTCTCTTTGTTCCTTACGTTCCTTATTTGCCTTTCCAACCACCAAGTGTGATGTGCCTCTACTGACAGCCAGCTCTGTCCTACAAACAGGTGGTCTGCCACAAAGTCACTGCCCCGAGGCACCTCACCACTAGGAGATTTTAGCTCTGGAGAACACAAAATGTTCACAGAAACACAAAGGAGAAAAGAGGACATCTCCTGAAAGATATTTCAAGGCAGATGTCTTTGAAATACTCCATTCAGAAGTCATCATAAGGATGTGTGTATGTGTGTGTGTATATGTATATACTAGATAGATGGACTAATGAATTCATGAGCCTTCCACTACCAAAACATAACAGGACAACTAAAAATAAGTCTGAATGTAACACAATGCATTTTAAAATGGTAATCTAACCAGAAAGGACAGAAAGTAAATTAGAATAAAAATTTATAACTTCATTTTTATAATAAAGAAAACTACTACATTAGATGATAGAAAAACTTCTGAATGTGGCTGTGAAAATGAGGAAAAATCAGCAATAATATAAAATTTCTAAGGTCATAATACCCTAAACCGGTGAAGAGAATGGGGTAAGGCTAAGAAAAAGTGTGGTATGGTCAGGTAGGTTAGAGACAGAAACACAGAGAGCCAGTGGCAGAAGTCAGCCAGTGATGGCAACAATAAGACAATCTGAAGACTGAGCGACGCTGCAGCTGCATTATGCAGGATATTCTTTCCCTCTCTCTCTCTCCTTCTGCTTGCACCTTTTTTCTTCCCTCTCCATTCTCTTTTCTGTCATGTCTGTCTCACTCTCTGCTCCTTCTCTTTCCTCTATCTTTGCTTTACTCCCTCTTACCACCCTGCTTTTCCTCCATAATTAGCTGCAATCATAAGGCAGACCTTAAAACTAGATTATGATGATGATAATGATACTGATGATATTAATGATGGTAACAGCAACAATGCCCTACATTTCTGTATCACTTTACAAATACAAAATATTTCCACATAATGATTTGTCACCCTCTCGAATAAGTAAAGCCAGTATTTTAATACCTAGTGAATAAACAGATTAAAGGCTTAAATGAAGTTCACATCACTGGTTATCTAGGTTAGGAGTTTTCATACACATTATCTCATTTTTGTTATCAAAATAACCTTATGGCTACAAGCCCACTTGTGTACACTGGCTATCCCTAGGCTGCTCAGGTGGGTTGTGGGTGGGAGTACCATTGGTTGGGGGAAAAGGAAGGTTTCTAAATCACTGTTGTTTTATTTCTTTTAAAAATCTAAGTATATGTCACAAATATTAACATGTACTATATCTACGTGGCAATAAACTGATTGCCTTTTATGGGTTGGTTTCACACCCAGATCTCAGGCACCAGCACTCACTCACTACTGAGGACGAGCTGGTACCCTGTGAGAAATAACTGAGGAGGAACAGAGGAATCCATTATGTGACAGCAATGAGTAGGTGGCCCCATTCTCAGATGTCCCAGAAGAAAACTAGTGTGAAATGAGTGCAACTGTGTGGTAGTTTGAGCATTCTTTGGCATTGCCTTTCTTTGGGATTGGAATGAAAACTGACCTTTTCCAGTCCTGTGGCCACTGCTGAATTTTCCAAATTTGCTGGCATGTTGAGTGCAGCACTTTCACAGCATCATCGTTTAGGATTTGAAACAGCTCAACTGGAATTCCATCACCCCTACTAGCTTTGTCTGTAGTGATGTTTCCTAAGGCCCACTTGACTTCCATTCCTGCATGTCTGGCTCTAAGTTGAGTGATCACACCATCATGATTATCTGGGTCATGAAGATTTTTTTGTACAGTTCTTCGGTGTATTCTTGCCACCTCTTCTTAATATCTTCTGTTTCTGATAAGTCCATACCATTTCTGTCTTTTGTTGAGCATTTTTGTATGAAATCTTCCCTTGATATCTCTAATTTTCTTGAAGAGATCTCTAGTTTTTCCCATTCTATTGTTTCCTTCTATTTCTTTGCACTGAACACTGAGAAAGGCTTTCTTATCTCTCCTTGCTATTCTTTGGAAAACTGCATTCAAATGGGTATATCTTTCCTTTTCTCCTTTGCTTTTTGCTTCTCTTCTTTTCACAGCTATTTGTAAGGCCCTAATTACCTGTTGGAAATACCTTTTTTTCCACTTCAGTTCAGTTCAGTCGCTCAGTCGTGTCTGATTCTTTGTGATCCCATGGACTGCAGCACGCCAGGCCTCCCTGTCCATAACCAACTCCTGAAGTTTACTTAAACTCATATCCATTGAGTCGGTGATGCCATCCAACCATCTCATCCTCTGTCGTCCCCTTTTCCTCCCGCCTTCAGTCTTTCCCAGCATCAGGGTCTTTTCCAATGAGTCAGTTCTTCACATCAGGTGGCCAAAGTATTGGAGTTTTAGCATCAGTCCTTCCAATGAATATTCAGGACTGATTTCCATTAGGATGGACTGGTTAGATCTCCTTCCCGTCCAAGGAACTCTCAAAACTCTCCAACACCACAGTTCAAAAGCATGAATTCTTTGGCACTCAGCTTTCTTTATAGTCCAACTCTCACATCCACATATGACTACTGGAAAAACCATAGCCTTGACTAGACGGACCTTTGTTGGCAAAGTAATGTATCTGCTTTTTAACGTGCTGTCTAGGTTGGTCATAAGTTTTCTTCCAAGGAGTAAGCATCTTTTAACTTAATGGCTGGAGTCACCATCTGCAGTGATTTTGGAGCCCCAAAAAATAAAGTCTCTCACTGTTTCCATTGCTTCCCCATCTGTTTGCCATGAGGTGATGGGACTAGATACCATGATCTCAGTCTTCTGAACATTGAGATTTAAGCCAACTTTTTCACTCTCTACTTTCACTTTCATCAAGAGGCTCTTTAGTTCTTCTTCACTTTCTGCCATAAGGGTGGTGTCATCTGCATATCTGAGGTTATTGATATTTCTCCCAGCAATCTTGATTCCAGCTTGTGTTTCTTCCAGTCCAGTGTTTCTCATGATGTACTCTGCATACAAGTTAAATAAGCAGGGTGACAATATACAGCCTTGACGTACTCCTTTTCCTATTTGGAACCAGTCTGTTGTTCCATGTCCAGTTGTAACTGTTGCTTCCTGACCTGCATACAGGTTTCTCAGGTGGCAGGTCAAGTGGTCTGGTATTACCATCTCTTTAAGAATTTCCATAGTTTGTGTTGGTGGGAATGCAAACTAGTACAGCCACTATGGAGAACAGTGTGGAGATTCCTTAAAAAACTGGGAATAGAACTGCCATATGACCCAGCAATCCCACTGCTGGGCATACACACCGAGGAAACCAGAATTGAAAGAGACACGTGTTCGCCAATGTTCATTGCAGCACTGTTTACAATAGCCAGGACATGGAAGCAACCAGATGTCCATCGGCAGACGAATGGATAAGGAAGCTGTGGTACATATACACAATGGAATATTACTCAGCCATTAAAAAAAAATACATTTGAATCGGTTCTATTGAGATGGATGAAACTGGAGCCCATTATACAGAGTGAAGTAAGCCAGAAAGAAAAACACCAATACAGTATACTAATGCATATATATGGAATTTGAAAGATGGTAATGGTAACCCTATATGCGAGACAGAATAAGAGACACAGATGCATAGAACAGCCTTATGGACTCTGAGGGAGAAAGTGAGGGTGGGACGTTCTGGGACAATAGCATTGAAACATGTATATTATCATATGTGAAACAGAACACCATTCCATGTTCTATACATGAGACAAATGCTCAGGACTGGGGCATTGGGATGACCCAGAGGGATGGGATGGGGAGGGAGGTGGGAGGAGGGTTCAGGAGGGGGAACACATGTAAACCCATGGCTGATTCATGTCAATGTATGGCAAAAACTACTACAATATTGTAAAGTAATTAGCCCCCAACTAAAATAAATAAATTTATTAAAAAAAAAAAAAAAAAAAAGAATTTCCACAGTTTGTTGTGATCCACACAGTCAAAGACTTTGGCATAGTCAATAAAGCAGAAATAGCTGTTTTCTGGAACTCTCTTGCTTTTTCGATGATCCAACCGATGTTGGCAATTTGTCCTCTGGTCTCTCTGCCTTTTCTAAATCCAGCTTGAACATCTGGAAGTTCACGGTTCACGTTCTGTTGAAGCCTGCTTTGGAGAATTTTGAGCATTACTTTACTAGCGTGTGAGATGAGTGCAATTGTGCGGTAGTTTGAGCAAACATTGGCATCGCCTTTCTTTGGTATTGGAATGAAAACTGACCTTTCCCAGTCCTGTGGCCACTGCTGAATTTTCCAAATTTGCTAGCATACTGAGTGCAGCACTTTCATGGCATCATCTTTTAGGATTTGAAATAGCTCAACAGGAATTCCATCACCCCTACTAGCTTTGTTCATAGTGATGCTTCCTAAGGCCCACTTGACTTCACATTCCAGCATGTCTGGCTCTAGGTGAGTGATCACACCATCTTGATTATCTGGGTCATGAAGATCTTTTTTGTACAGTTCTTCTGTGTATTCTTGCCACCTCTTCTTAATATCTTCTGCTTCTGTTAGGTTCATACCATTTCTGTCCTTTATTGTACCCAAATTTGCATGAAATCTTCCCTTGGTATATCTAATTTTCTTGAAGAGATCTCTACTCTTTCCCATTCTATTGTTTTCCTTTTTTTCCCACCAAGATTAAGTTAATTAAAATTAAAATTTATACTTAATTAAAATTAAGTTGTCGTGACCCCTTCCTGGTCCGTATGCAGTTTGTCTTCTTCCTCCATCCTTTCTTACTCATTTTCCAAGTGCTTTAAAAGTACCTCCTAAAAATGGAAGAAAACTGACCTTTCCAAATATTGGTAAAAACATTCAGAGAGCTCAATAAAACACCTACATACAAAATATATAAAAAATCAATAGCGTTCCTATATACTAGAAATGGTCAATTAGAAGGTGTACTGTAAAAGATCACTTGCACTATAGAATAAAATACTTAAGAATTAGTGGTTTAAAAAAGAGAATTAATAGAAGGAAAATGTTCTATTCAAGGAATGGTTGGTAGTGAGGAAACTGACAGAACACATAGGAAAACATTACATCAGTACCATACTTTCCAGACATGAAAGAAGTCCAACTGATTTGAGAATTAAATACAAAAACAAAATGACTAAGAGAGAATATAAGAATGTTTTCATAATCTGAGGGTTCAGGAAGCTTTTTGTATGCATGATACTAAAGAACGAAATCATACAATACTGACTTCAGCTAACATTTACCAGCTTACTATATACCAAATATATATCACTATGTCATGTCACAATGTAAGTCTTCCTTTTACATATAATGAAATGGGACTTAGAGAATGTTAAATAACTTTCACAGTAGTGTATACAGTCGACCTTCATTATTCACAGATTCCATGTTTGTTAATTCATCGGCTCTCTAAAATTTACTTGTAACTCCAAAAACAATACTTAGGGCACTTTCACAGTCATTCACGTGCACAGAGTGACAAAAATCTGAGTCGTCTAACACGCACAGTCCCAGCTGAGGTTGAACAAGGCAAGTGTCTGCCTTTTTATTTCAACTCTCATACTGTAAACAAGTATCCTTTCCAAGTTCTGTTTAGCCACATTTTCATTTTTGTGCTTTTTGTTGGTGATTTAAGAGCAAGAAGGCTGTGATGTGTCTAACAGAGAAAATATGTTTCTGTGTGAATTATAGGACTGCTGGCCATGAGTTCAATGTTAATGAATCAGCAATGTATATTCAATAAGGTGTCTTTAAACAGAAATAAACATAAAACATGTATTGATCTATTATGAAAATGTGACCAGAGGCTCACAGGAATCTAACTCTATATTTCTTCTAGGAACCACAGT
Source organism: Okapia johnstoni (assembly GCA_024291935.2). Classification (NCBI taxonomy): domain Eukaryota; kingdom Metazoa; phylum Chordata; class Mammalia; order Artiodactyla; family Giraffidae; genus Okapia; species Okapia johnstoni. The sequence continues at coordinate 68,314,071 of CM044312.1, read as the reverse complement.
TCAGTATTTATTTCAGTGTTCCCAGAGATGTTATAGAATAAAACTATCACATACAATGAGAATCAACTATTAAAACAAAGTAGCAGATTCAGGACTACAATTCAGGTATGTCTGATTCCAGAGATCATACCACTAACAACTGTCATTCCTCTCTGAAAAGAGAAGACTACAGATTGGTTTGACTACATAAAAATCAAAAGATAACGAACAAACTGGGGAAAAATACTTGTAACATTTATTACAAAGGATGGCTAACATTAATAAATATTTCTTCAAACCAATGAAAAGGGGGAACTTTAAAATAGAAAAAAGAGTAAAGGATCTAACAGATACACACAAAGGATCACATATACAATCAATTATGAGACATACAAAAGTCTTCTAACCCTCTAATAATCAAAGAAGCAAAAATAAAATGATTTAAAAATACTATTTTTCAAACCAATAGTTTAGTGAATACTAAAAATAATTGTATCACTGAGTACTGGGGTGTGTGTGTGTGTGCGTGTGCAGATAGGTTGCTGGACAATGTGTAAACTAATATAATCTTTTTGGAGAACAACTTGAGAGTAGGTATTAGTATTTTAGTGTTCTTAATAGATTTTGAACCAGAAATTAAGTTTTAGTTATTTATACTGTGAGAATATTTGCACATCAATGAGTGATAAACATGAATTAAAAAAAGACTCTTGCAATTTTGTATTTATTATCCCAAACTTGAGTATATTAGATGGAATTAAAAACAGTTGTTGTTGTTGTCCAGTCGCTGTCATGTCCAAATCTTTGCAACCCCACTGACTATAGCATGCCAGGCTTCCCTGTCCTTCACTATCTCCCTGAGTTTGCTCAAACTCATGTCCATTGATTTGGTGACACCATCCAACCATTTCATCCTCTGTCGCCCCATTCTCCTTCTACCCGCTATTTTTCCCAGCATCAGGGTTATTTTCCAGTGAGTTAGCTCTTCACATCAGGTGGCCAAAGTATTAGAGCTTCTGTTTCAGCGTCAGTCCTTCCAATGAACATTCACAGTTGATTTCCTTTAGGATTGACTGGGTTGACCTCCCTGCTATCCAAAGGACTCTCAACTGACCCTTCTACAGTTGACCCTTGAACAACAAGGGGCTGGGACACCTACTCAGTTGAAAATCCATGCATAACTTTATACTTGGTCTGCTATATCCATGGTTCTGTATCTGTAGATTCAACCAACCTCAGAACACATGGTACAGCAGTACATACTGTACTTATTGAAAAAAAATCCACATATAAGTGGACCCATGCAGTTCAAAGCCATGCTGTATGTCAGCATGTCAACTGTATGTTTGTATACATCCATACAATATAATACTATGTAGTCACTAAACAAAGATGAAGCTCTGCAATTATTGCATGATACTGAAAATATAAGCTGAGTGAAAAAAGCCAGCTGGTAGGTATAGTTTGATCCCATTTCTGTCTGAATGTACATATCCAGGCAAAACATATGACTGCTTATAAACAAGAGATTAGATTTAGAGATACGTTCCCCTCTCACGCTGCATGGATTCAGTCCTGAGGAACATCTCAAAGAGGATTTCACAGGTTCACATAACTTAATTTGCTAAATTTTCCCCCTGAATATTGCCCAGAATTACAGGGCAAAGAGGTGCAGTATTATCTCCCCGAAATGCACTGACAGGATTGGAATGCAGGTGAGGTATAGGAAGATTCCATGTCATGACTGCTGGCAGCAGTCACCTGATTTCTGTTTAGAACAGAGGGGGCAGTCATCCACTATGGATTCCTGAAGTTTAACACCCCTAGATTTAGGGAGAAAGAAGGCCATGATGAGCTACAGCATCACTGTCAGACAGAAGCTTACCCCCACAAAAAAAGATAAAATGAAGTCTGAGGGTAACAGAAGTAGCTTGAGAGCTAAATTAGAAAGAACAAGAAACCTACACACTTTGCATTTCATATGTGGGCACTTCTGGTTTATTAACATTTTCTTTGACAAAAAAGAAGGTAGGTACTTCATACACTGCTAATGTACGTAGGCATAAGATAATACATATGTGATACAAGATTGGATAGAAATGCTTTTATGATTGGCACTCAAAAAAGGTACCATCAGCAAAAGAGTAGTTCCTGATGTCATCAATTTCTGATCCCATGATCTCACAGTTGACAATATTAGAATCCCCAAAAGAATTCTGTGCAGGAGAGTGAGCTAAATCCTGCTGAAAAAAAGCAAAGGTTTCCTGAAAGGCTTAAGTAAAGGCACCTGACATTTGCATGCCACAACCGTGATCAGTAGCAATAATTCAATACACATGATATATGGGACAGCTTTTTCAAAAGCATTTTGAATAGTGCCTAAGACAAAGCAGAGAAGGCAATGGCACCCCACTCCAGTACTCTTGCCTGGAAAATCCCATGGACGGAGGAGCCTGGTAGGCTACAGTCCATGGGGTCGCTGAGAGTCGGACACGACTGAGCGACTTCACTTTCACTTCTCACTTTCATGCACTGGAGAAGGAAATGGCAACCCACTCCAGTGTTCTTGCCTGGAGTATCCCGGGGACGGCGGAGCCTGGTGGGCTGCCGTCTATGGGGTCGCACAGAGTCGGACACAACTGAAGCGACTTAGCAGTAGCAGCAGTAAGACAAAGCAGGTAATGGCAGAAGGTTACTGTATCAACAGAGAGTCCTTTGTGGTTCTGGGGGATCCACTTGCCCCACAAGAAAAGAAACATAAACAAATGAAATCAATGCACTAACAATGCATAGAGTTATGATAATCCATAATTTAAAATAGGATAGGGAAAATATATATGCAAATATTTATCTTGTCTCTGAGTAGGAAGATTCCCCGCGCACAAAAGCAATATGAGAGAACAAAAGAAACAAAAATATATCTGTATTCATAAATTTACTAACATAATCTACAAATAAAAATTCATGACAAAAATGAAAATAAAACCACAGCTGGGGGGTGGGGGGAAGAATTGTGCCAAATTTAGAAAGATGTATAAAAATATTCACCACAGTGTTTAGAACACTGAAAACAAAATGAAAATGACAAAAGTGTCAAACATTTATAAGTTTATAAATTATGCTATAGACATTCAATAAAGTATTATGCCTGTCTTAGAATTATATATATTTTGAAAAATATCAATAAAATGAGCACATAATGCTAAGATAAAAAAGATTATAAATCCTATTTTTGTCAATATAGATCTGTTTACTCACAGGAAAAAGAGTGTCAGCAAGTACATGACAACAGTAACACCTAACATTATTTTCTGTGTCAGGCACTGTGTTGCTCTTTATATGTACTCTCTCACTGAAATTTCATAACAAACCCATGAGCCAGGTATTATCACCACTGTCAGAAGGGAAAACTGAGACACAGCGAGGTGAGATCACCTGCTCAAGGCCACAAAGCTTGAAAGTGCAAAGTCCAGAATTAACCAGCTCGTGTGCCGTCCACAACCATAAATTCCTAACAGCTAAGTTTCCTTTGATTTCAAAGGATACTTTATAAATTAAAGTAGCCACATATATCATAAATAGAGTGGGGGAAAGAATCTTCAATCTTATCTATAAGAGGAAGCAATTCTCACTAACAACTCCCGGCAACATTCATGTTGAAATCCGTAATTCATGTTTGGAACCTCTGGTGCTCTCAACTTACAAGGTATCAGTAAATCAAATGTAATGAAGAGCCAGAATTCTCAGCTGTTGTTCCCTTCATATATTCATCATTGCCCAAATAAAGTTCTCTTCAAAGATGAAATCTTTTGAGAAATCTTTTGTTTCCTTTTTTTGTGTGTTTTCTTTAAGGTTCCTACATAACTGTTGAGTACGAAGCCAAGCTATTTCGGTCTCTGTTCTTCCCATTATTTATTCCCATTCAGATGAAAATTTAAATGCAAACTATCTACCCATTCATCAAAATTGCTTCAAATTTATTTATGGTGCAGCACAGAGGAGCTTCTGGGAATAAGAGCTTCAAGTCTATTATAGTTTCTATTAATAATTGTAGTCACTAATTGCTATGAGAACTTTTTTGGATATGCTAACATATAGTTAAAGCAAAGCCAATCCAACAGACTACTATAAATAGAGTTGCACAGTCTCAGAAAAGTCATGAGAATGTTGTAAGTTTGGAGGGTGGGAAAGTAGAAACATGGTTTTTACATTTTTTAAAACATTGTTATCATGGATTCAAAAGGCCAAATTGTACTCACAAATCCATTTTTTAGAAATTTTCCTCTTGATTATTTTGAATATCACTTTCACATAACAATTTTAAACATAATTGAAATTATACAGGGTTCTCAAGTGCTATTTTTGCTCATTAATTCATTAAATCAAAATGTTTTACATGCCTGCTGTAAGCTAGGCACTATCCTAGGCACAGGAAACAGAGCAGCAAACAAAACAGACAAAAATCCCTGCCTTGGTGGAACTTAAAGGCATTATTCTGAGGATCACAGAGAACAAACAAGGTAAAGAGTAAATTACATAGGTGATGATAACACCTATGAAGGAAAATAAAGCAGTCCACAGGGATATGGAATACTGGGGAGGGGGAAGACTAAGCTTTAAAGACTAAAGACAGGGAGAAACTCAGTGAAAAAGGGATGTTTGAAGACAGGAAGGGAGGGAACATGGGGCTATCTGGAGAACAGCATGCTAGATGCAAAGGTTCTGAGACAGAACTGAGCCCCTTATGCGTTTAAAGAACAAAAAAAGAGGCCCACATAATTTCAGAGGAAAGTAGTAAGATATGAGGTCAGAAAAGTTACAATGGGGCCAGGTGCTATGGGCCTTCAAGGCCATGCCAAGGATTTTCTCTTTTTCTCAGGGAGAAGGGGAACAACAAAAAGGATGGCTAGAATTACAAAAGATTTTATCTTTCAAATTCAGTCAATATTGCTGGGAAAACAGAGGCAGACCCAGAGCTGTTATAGGCAACTTGGTGGATTGGATGGTTGTCCTAGGTGTGCAGCAGAGGGTTGGTTTGAACTGAATCACTCTGGCTGCTGTGTTAAGACTAGAATGAAGGTGACAAGCACTGAAGCAGGAGAAGTGATCAGCAGCCTGCTGTAATCCAGGTGTGAGCGGGTGGTGGCCATGGCAGATTCTGGGTATGTATTAATGTAAAGCTAGCTGGACTTGGGATCAGATGTGGAATGTTAGGGAAAGAACAGTTTGGGGACTGAACAACTATAATGACTCAGTTGGCAAAAAAGGAGATGAGGAGACTTGAGGAGGAGTTACTCTGGGGGTGGCAGGGTTAGGGGATATAAGAAGCTCATCTGGGGGTATATTAAGTTTGAGATGCCAGTAGACATCCAAGTGGAGATACTGACTGGAATGTAAGAGAGAGGAATTCAGGAAGTCAGGAAAGAGTCACCAACATATAGATGGCACTTAAAGCATCTAAATGGATGGCATCCTTGGGGAGATAGGGCAGATGAAAAAGAGAAAAGGAGAAAGGACAGAGCCCTGGGGGCCCCAACAACACAGAGCGAAGGAGGAGAAGAATAAAGGGCAAAAGAAGACTGAGACATTTTGACATCTTCCTAGTGAATATTGGGATGGTTTCTCTACAGCAATGCATGAAGGCAAGGGCATGTACTCATTAATTTACCTTCAATATTCCCTTACAGATCATTGAATCTAACATCCCTCAGAGACTGAGGTAGAGAGAAAAGTGTACACATGCCAGAGAATCTGGGTTTCTTGTACAAGGATAAGCAGTCTGTATTGCAGTGTGCAGCTTTGAAAAGAGAATCAGACACTTATAAGAACACAAAAGTATAGTAAGTCACTTTTAGGTTGGATCGATATCCATAACAAAAAGATAATTCTGCCCTTCGACACTTGCCCTCAAAACATTGCTAAAATCTTCACATATAATGAAGAATGCAATAGGATCCCAGAGAACACTGCTTCTCCATATGGCCTGTGTGTCAATACTTTCTTTCCCAGAGGTCATTTTACACTTTTTTCTCCCCTTAAGCATGTATCGTGAATATTGTGCCACTCATCTGTTGTTTCTGCCTGCCTTACACTCATTTCTCCCTCTCTGGGGTAACAGAACCTGAATTTTCCTTCAGAAAGAGATACCTCTCTGATCTTAACATCCATCTCAGTGAGATGGCCATGGCCCAGGTCAGTCAATGAAACTTGTGGTCCCAGGAATTAGAATTCATTGACAAGAAAGAAAAGGAATTGGAGAGGTTTCATTCAAGCTGTGGGGCCAGAAAAGCCTGAAAATGGGGGTGGGGGGATTTTCCTTCCATTCTAAACCACTTCCTTCCTATTAATGAATTCCTTTAGCCCACATTCACCAGAACCAGTTTCTGTGGCTGGCAGCTGGGGTACTCTGGCACACCTGCCCTTCTCCAAACTGTACAGCTCTGTGGTAGCTCATAATAAAACTTCTAAATTTTCACGTGGGTCCATGTCACAATATAAGTAAAAATAAAGGTTTAGAGGCTATTGTAACCAAAACAAAGGCTTAAGAAATCATTTTATTTGGTAATATTTCAATAGTCAACCTAAATTCCAATATAAATCTTTCACTGACAAATACTTTTAAGAAGAAACATTCTTTTTATTCACTGGAAATATCTGTCTTTAATTAACCAAAGTAATGAACTTTGTTTTTCACCAGTTGTTTCTGTAAGATGACAACCATGCCTGTACCTCACTCAAGATTGCCTCCTCTTTCATGTTTGCGGCGCCTCCATGTTTTCCATTATATTGTAGAAATACGTGGGAACCCCTGGCATAGCTGAGACAGGACAAACTTGTCCAGACGTGCAAAAGTCACTCAGCAATGTGGGTCAAATCAATTAAGTATTATTTTAACAATTGTGAAGACCTTGATCTCCAGAGCATTTGCATTTTACTTCAACGGATACAGATAGGTATCCCTTGGGTACTCATTAGTGATACCGATCTTGAATTTTAATTTATTGTAGTTTTCTGTATGTTTAAAATGCTTCATGATTCATTTGGAATTGAAGCATCTGCCTCTTTGAGAGAAATATTCACAGTTTAATACTGTATCAAGTCAGGTCACCCAGTAACTAGCCTCTGGGCTTCCTACACCACCCTGGAGGCTCATGGATCTGCCATTAGAGCTACAACTTGGCACAGCTCACCAGTGAATGCTAAACAGAGAGATGATCTGCTCTGTCCTGCCGGAGGAAAGAAATGATCTTTATGTGGACCTTCTCTACACTTTTTGATAATGGCTTTATAAGGCTACTGTCCTTTTGTTAATGTCCAATGAAGCAAATTTTTCTCCCCCAGTGAAAGCATAAGCCTTCCTCCCTTCAGGCCCTCTGTGGGTTTGACACAGGCAGCTCCCAGCCTGAATCTGTCCTCCACCCTCTGATTTAGCTTCCATCAAGGGTCAGTGGCTCTCTGTTCAGATCTGATGACAAACTTTAGGAAAAATTATAATGGTGACAAATCAGGAAACATTGGTATTACTACCATAATTCATGTGTCACCTCACCTGGTTGCCACCAAACCTCCAGTTGACCTCTGCCCTCCTTGGTAGGAGGTGAATTAATTTGGGGACAAGGGCAGGAGATGATGCTTAGCCCTTTTCCTCCTCATTCAAATAAGCTCAATAGAAAGTGATATTTAAAAATCTGATTCACATCTGAAAAATAAGCCTACAAAGGCAAGTACAAAGCAACTCGTTATTCCACTGGTGTCTCTATCACTGTGAGAGCACACCTCTGACAAGCAAGGTGAGACACTGCACAATGCTCTGGACTGTCACCAGGACTTCTACTGTGAAGCCCAGCACTCAACTCCACAGGCTCTACCCACAGACTGGTAACACTTAAAGGAATTTCCTAAAGAAAGAAATATGTTACAAATAGATGAACTTCAATGAAAATCTTTTAAAATGTCTCTATATCTAAATTTACAGTTCTCCTCTTGTATTCATGTCCTACTCAAGTTCTAACAGTGAGTCAGAGAAGAAATTCCCTATTTACTTGAAAATCTTCACTAAAATTACATTCATCAAAATGTTAATAAATTTCAGCAAAACTTGTATATCACTTTCTCACATTTCTATTCATGATGATAGTTTAAAGGCATGTTAACTCTTTTAAGTCAACAGTATACTAAATGATATCTTTGCTTTGTGCTTTACCTGGAAGGTGATTCTAGTCAAGGAATACTTAGGACTATAAAATCCTGGTCTTGTTTGGCATGGATATAATCTTTCTGGTTTCATTTTGCAGTCTTATTTTAAATAACAATATTAGCTTTCACTTTTCCTTATTGTCCCTCTGTTAAAATGTCTTTTGTTATGTCTTATTATTATCCCTTTCTTGAAATAATTCTCATTTCTAAAAATTAATGCATATTAGATAAAAATATGGGTTCTGAAGCAAGACGGACTGAGCACTCTTGCATGACAGTTTTATGATGTTGGGCAAAACGTTGTTTTCTGTGACTTAGTTTTTACATCCAGAAAAGGAGGATAGCAATACCCACCTCATGAGGTTCTTGTGAAAATTACAGGAATTAACATACATAAAGCATGTAGATCAGTACCTGACACATACTAAGGGCTTCTTTAGGGCTTGCTATTGTTAATGTTGTTGTTATTAATTTATTCCTAAGTTCCTGAGTTACCTTTCTAAAAAATGTTTTGATAGTATCAGTGACTGGAATGGGAATATGAACCCATCTTTCAAAAAAAAAAAAAAAGGCCTACAACCAACTAATTTCCTTATATTCCTCTATCACAAACACTGGACATGTAACATTTTTTGCAGGATGAGGTTACAGGAAGTGTTTACATGAAAAAAGGAAATAAGAAAAGATCTGGAACTATGATCATAGGATATTTCAACATTCATAACAAAGATGGCCTAAACAAAAAGATTACATGTTCCTAAAGGTAAAGCTGAGATGCCTGTTTCCTCTGTCAATACGCAGCAAGAGAGAAATGACAATACTGGATTTGGTCCTAGAGGCTGAGCCAGACATAACAACAAGGTTAAGGTTGAGGCAGAGCTCATGTTCACAACTGTGTCACACATCTGAGTATTTTAAGTGTCAACAGGATTTACATATGGTGATACTGCATTTTAGAGAGATAAGACTGAAGGGAAATAAAGTTTATAAACAAACTCACTAGCATAAATTATCAGTTACAAGAAACTCCAGAAATTGAAGGTCAGGCACAGGTTACCTTCTCAAAACGTCAGTAAGAAGTTAGATACAATGCACTCTTTTGCCATCTGCAGAAGTATTAAAAGTACATCTTGAAGGAAACTCTGAAAATGTACCATCAAAAGTGTCTTACTAAATATCGTAGTTTCATCAATGTGACCAAAAGCAATTCTATGGGAGAACCGGAGCACTTCAGAGCTCAATACAAGAATTGGGACAAATCTAAAAGAATGCAAAATAGATCATTTATGCGTTTAGAAGAAATAATTAGAATTACACAGGTGCAAATAACAAGAACTTGACTGATTTCTCTTATGATACAAGAAGTCCATAAGAGGTATTCCAGGGCTGATACAGCTGTTAAAGGTATAAACATTGACTGCATAGAGCATTTTCTAGTAAAGGGATGGTCTCTATCAATCACCTCAGTCACCTCAAGTTATTTCCTTTAGTTCCTGCTGAACTCCTCGTCCACCACCATTATCTTGCTCAGTAGTGCCTGGCTTTTTATGACCCCATAGATTGTACCCTACCAGGCTCCTCTGTCCATGGAATTTTTCAGGCAAGAATACTGTTGTAGCATGTAGGATCTAGTTTCTGACTACGGATCCAACCAAGGGTTCCCTGCATGGGAAGTGTGGAGTCTTGAGTCACTTGACCCAGTACGGAAGTCCCTAAAATAGGTTTTAATGAAGAAAGACTGTGGAACTTACCCCAGAGCAACACACCTCCCTTCTTGACTCCCAATCTAGTGTTCATGCCAAGGTCTCTATCCTTTTTATAACCTGTTAAGTGCCAGGTACCTTGAAAGGTGGCATCACTATTTCTTTTTTTTTCTTTTTTTTTTTTTTTAAAAATTTTATTATTTTTTTTATTTTAGTTGGGGGCTAATTACTTTACAATATTGTAGTAGTTTTTGCCATACATCGACATGAATCAGCCATGGATTCACATGTGCTCCCCCTCCCAAACCCTCCTCCCACCTCCCTCCCCCTCCCATCCCTCAGTGTCATCCCAACGCTCCATCCCTGAGCATCCGTCCCATGCATAGAACATGGAATGGTGTTCTGCTTCACATATGACAATATACATGTTTCAATGTTATTGTCCCAGAACGTCCAACCCTCACCTTCTCCCTCAGAGTCCACAGGACTGTTCTATGCATCTGTGTCTCTTATTCTGTCTCACATATAGGGTTACCATTACCATCTTTCAAATTCCATATGCAACTGTTAGAAGTCTTAGCAAAGAGACTAGAAAGTAAAGGATATAACTTGAGGTGACTGAGGTGATGATAGAAACAGTCCATCCCTTTATTAGGAAAGTCTTTTGACCTCAAGCATTCAAGACATCAAATCAATCTGCCTTTTAGAGTTAAGCTAATTCAGTGTGCGTTTTCCTAAACTGTACCGCTTCCTCATGGTGTGTGTATATATATGTTTATATACATATGCTTCCATGCACAGACTTCTGATTCTGCAGTTTGACTCCATAGCTGACAGTGGGGAAAGTAGCCGACTCAGAATTAAACAGCTACTGGCTTGAAAGTTCTTCTGAGAGATTTTACAGTGTAGGAGGAAGAACCTACTTTCCTATTAGGAATAACTATCCTATGATTTTTAAAAAGGGCAAGTGCATGTCACAGAAAGATGAAGCTATGTTTTTGAGAGAAATACAAGAGCCAACTCATCCACTTTTATTATTACAAATATCCAATGAATAAAATACATGGTAACTACATACTGTCTGTATATATACTAGTATTTTTCATGTTATAGAGGAGAGAAAAGAGGTTGAGATAGTGACAGTAAATCTGAAAGGAAGAAAGAGAAAGAATTAAAGGAGTAAATGAATCAAATTTTGAAGCAGAAAAGAAGAAGGAAGAGGAGAGGGAAGACAAAGCCCTGTGACGTGGAGGAAAAGAGCAAAAGAAGAAAGAAAATGAAAAACAAAATAGGAGGAGGAAGACAGGAGACATGGGAGAAAGCAGGTGAGATACAGGTGGAAGGAGACGGGGCAGAGCAGGAAAGGCAGAGAATGACGATTCTGAGGTGAGCGTAGCACTTATTGATAAACCACCATCACTCAATCTTCATGTCCCTTGGTATGCAGGCACCAGCATACATCAATAACCAGGGCTATTTGAAACATTTTCATGAGTTCTCATGTAGTTTCAAAGAGTCCTTTAATCAATAAAATTTAATTTGTTTCCCAAACAAACTTTTATGTTTCTAAGGAAAGCAAAATTAGCATTAAAAAATAACCTGGGTTTTCAATGTTTACTTGGGAACCTCATAATTCCTGTAACTATCTCTTTGTGGCATTCAAAAGCTATCTAATTATATTTTTTGAATAATTAGAGCTGCCTTAAGCCACAAATCAACATCTGTACATTTGTAGTGATCCTTCTACACACCCCCAAATCCAGTTGCTACACTTAGCTCCTACAGGACATCAAATAAAAAGGAAAAATATGTGTAGTTTTAGAGAAGCGCACGTTAGAAATAATTGGTTAACCCATAGACACAGCATTCAACCCTTCAGAAGCTCTGCCTTCAATGAGATGGGCATGGCAGGTGACTGTGGCAAAAATTACTCTCTAAGCTACACAACAGACACCAAAGTGAGGTCACCTCACATGGAATTTCCTGAGAGCCAAGAGTATTTTTTTTAATATACCATTCTTATGTTTGAACGGTCATTAAGAAATCTTCGTATCTGAAAATTCAGTTCCAATTTCTGAAAATGTGTTTTTAATACTTCTTTAAGTTTAATAAGATTGATACAGCTTTATTATTTTATAAATAACTTTAAAATCAGTGTGGTAGGAGAGGGGTGGATTAATCACCCAAGTTATCCTTGAAGCCAAAACATTTAGATAAATGAATTTTCTTTATCATATGTGTGTTACGTCATCACCCAATCATAGTTCAAAGCACTTCTTTGCACACTGAATCTACCCATTCTAACCAAAAGCACTGAGTGTAGGGTTATCCATTTTTTTCTATTTTTATACGACATAAAGAATTTTTTAAAAGAAGAAAGAGCTTTATATTATTGTGTGAGAATATATACAAGATTTTTTTAATGCTAGTGTTTAAAAAGTACCAGTAACTCATTTATGCTTTTCCAGTGTAAAGGCTACCTGAAATATATTTCAAATGTACATGCATTAGTGACTATTTGTGAACATTAAAGACACAATAAACAACTGTCAAGGTGTCATCTGAAGTCATTGGAAGAACAAGCATGGCTTAATATGAAACATACCCTAAATAACTAATAATGTAAGATTTCCAGATCATCTATAGAGTTGACCGATTCCAGACAGGGGAAAAATAAATCAAAGATAAGTTCTAGATATTATCTTTTGAATGAAACTAATTTATGGGAAAAAAATGTGAAAACACCTATCATTTTTTAAAGGTGAAAAGACAAATTTATTGGAATAAGATGGTTCTGTAAAAAATATACGATTACAATGATACAACTTTTATTGTTTACCATTTTTGATGAAAACAAAAATAATAGTTTAAAATAAAGATTCATAAAAATTAGAGGAAAATATTCTAATTAAATAATTTCTAGTAATGTAGTGCTATGACTGAAGTAAGAACATCTGCCTAAATTAGATGTTTTCAATTACGATTCTAAAGACCTAATTTTTTGAAACTCACACAGGGAATATATATTAAATCAATGTTTATATGATTTAAGAAACAATCTGAACCACATCAGTAAAATATATTTGAAATAAGTTGTAGAGCACGAGATGAAATATAAGACAAGTAGAAGAAAATGCTTTAAAATGTTCAGTTTTCATAGTTATATACCAGCAGGACACAGATACAGTTCACTTATAAATTGCATTTGACAAATGATTCTGAGTTTAAATATGCTGATTCCAGAGTCAGAGACATATAAAGAACAACTATCTACTCACCCAATCAATAACCCAGTTACCTTATCAATCTGCTATTGCTATTAATTCAAATAATTATTAATTCAAATAATTGCTAATTCAAATAACTGCAATATTAATTCAAATAACTGTTATTTAATTCAAATTTTAAAAAAGATCATTCCCTTGAAAGAAATTTAATCTGGAGTATATTACCAAAAATTGCATCTGACATACATATCATTCTAGTACTTGAAAAGTCATTATATTGCACTGCCTTTGAATGGTGATTTTTAAATGGCAACCAGTTGATTCCAGAACACATATAATATATACCAATAATGGTTACAACAAAATACCCTAAATACTTTATCCTGATTTTATCTTTTTTTATGCAAACATTCTATTTTAGCGGTTGAAATTGGTTTTCCCATACACTCCACAATATGATTAAATAAATAACAGAATGAAAATGTAGGACGGAAGAACTACCAGTAGTGATACTGAATTTACAAAATACAGTCAAATCCCCTTTATAAAGTATCATGTTTTATTACCTATTCAGTTCTGCTTAAAATAGATTTTTTTCCTCTATCAATATTTTAGAGCATATTTTTCACTGTATTAGAACATTTCCCCCACCTATGCCACTGTAATAATGGGTATTCTAGTCTTTTTAGAAATTCAGATAAATTGTTTCATGGAAGCTCAGGCACTTTTCACAGACTCATTTACTTAGGCTTTCACAGATAATGTTTTTTTTTTTCTCTCTTATATCTGATCTCTCTTTTCTGATGATTGAATAAAGCCCATCCTGTGAGTAGGCATTTTCTTATTATAGGATGCCAGGTTTATTTAAGTCTTTCTAGTTCAAAATATACTATCTGTCTGCTCAGTGATGCTCAAACTCTTTTAAACAAAAAGGGAAAAACATCTTTCCACAGTTGTAATTAAGACTGTGGGAGAATAAAACATTGACAAGTCATATTCACTACAAATTGGTTGGAGGAGGAGGTTTAAACAAAAACCTAAGGAGTCGGGGTGAAGAAGAGAGATTATCGGGGGAAAGAAAAGGTGTAGGCATCAACTCAATCTTTGCTTGTTTCACAATACTGACCTGGTCCTTAGGAGAAGGAGCAGTGAATTGTCAGGTGTGGCTGGGGAAGAGAATGGCTACCTGACTGGACCATCTAGGTTTCCATTTCCTATTTTCCCATCATTTGCAATTTTCTACCAAAAAAAGAGAAATTAAGGTATGGGCCTGGAAACCATGCTGTGGAAATTGACCATATTTGGAGATTTGTGCAAAAAAAGGAAATTCTAGGAAAAATTGCTCCAACCCTGAGACTTTCCTAATTCAACATGATATACACACACAGAGACATATATTGCTAAATATACAACCATAACCTCTTAGTGCTGAGTTTCTAAACTCATCATGCAAAGACACCATGGCTCATTGTGACTAACGATGCCCTCTCAAGAAAGTCACAGACAACAGATTTAAAAGATACAAGAAGCTGACAACAGAGGTACCATGTGATCAAGTGATGAGAATTAGTAGAGCTTCCAAAACTGTAAACAGATGAATACAGTACTTAACAATGGGAATATCTGACAATTCTGTTAGATACACAAATTTCAAATTCTTTGTATTGTATTTTTGTTGTTTTTTTTTTCAAAAGATTTTCAACAAAAATCTTTAAACAAATACGACATATACAGAGACCCATAATATTGAACTCTGATATTTGCCTCTCCATCTCATATTCTGTCACAGACACAAGTCTCAGAGGGTAGCTGACACAGCCTGATCTCCAGTCATGTTCTGTGTTAGATAGCACTATACATACCACCTCTGTCTCAATGCATTCTTTTAGGTAAAAAAGTAACAGTCATCAGCTGTACCCCAAAATCATTCCCTCAAATGCTGAGTTCAGTGTAAATCATAGATAAGGTAGAGTTTTCCTGATGTAACTATTTTAAAGATTTAAAAAATTAGAAATGAAGCCTCAAGCTAATATTTTGTATTTCTTAGTTTAAAAAAAAAATGGCCAAATAACCTCCTAACCTAACCACAATAGTATATTAGGTTAAAATTTCTTACCATCTTATTAAAAAATTTTTTTTTCTTACCATCAGTTCAATTCTTAAATAGATGTTACATAATTAATTTTAAACATTAATTTCCAAAAGTCTATAAGAAAAGGAGACATGTATAAGCATTATTTCATTTTTAAACAGTTCTTCTACCTGTAGAAAATTTTACAAGGAAAAACTTACTGAAGGCCTATAGCTACAGCCAGTTTCAAAATCTAAATATTTAACAAAACAGGTAACAGGAATTTAAAATCCTACAAAAACCATTCACTAAGTGTAGAATGGTTTGATCGTCTTAAACTTACACAATAAAATTTCTCTGTCTTTTCTAGTGATGGAAGAGGTAGAAATTGAGACTTTCACACACAACGTGCAACTTTAAGTATTACACTGCAATCTTACTCTCTATCATCCATTTCTTTTCAGACTTAGAATGTGATTATGGTCAGTCTTCGGCTGACTTACATTTGCTAGTTTCATAGCAAAAGCAAAGGCTATGTTATATTTTGGTATTTTTAAGTTTTCTATACTGGCACCTTACAAAGGATATGGAAACAGAGGCGGCAGAAATGAGGCTTTGTTTTATCACAGGTCTTCTATCACAACCTGCAACCACATCTTTTAGCCCAGCCTTAACTCTCTTACCTACCACTCTCACTTAGAGTTAATACAGGCAAACACCTTCACTAAGGCTCACACCAAGTGACAGGTTCAATCCATTGGTTTTCAGGGGAGGTCTGAGTTGCCATTATATTGGCTGGTCCTTTTCCTTAAAAGATTCTCATGAACTCAGGAAAACATCAGACTGCTCTTGAGAAGAGAGTAAGCACAATAAGTGCTTTAAAAAGGGGGACTAGTTACAGAAAATTAATATTCCAAAGTCTGAAATTCCACCAAATTAGACTTCTGCTTTACAGACAAGGCTGCCGCCATGCCACAAGAAAACTGTAGCACTATTTTAAATCTCTAGCATGCATTTAGACTAAACATTCTAAAGCGGATATGAAGGGTTTTTTAAAATAGAAAACTTAAGGTTTTTATCATTTTTATATCCATGTTTATCTGAAATGCCAGCTGCTCCGTGGATTATCTCCTGCTATGCCAATAACTGTTAGCCCACAAGAGAGGGAAACTAACATGAAATCACTAGACAACAGTTTCTATTTGGTTGGGTATCAGTATTTTTGCCTTGAGATACTAATTAAATAGTGCCTGTTTGCCGCTTAAAAGCACCATGGAAGTGAAATATTCAGAAGTTCCAGAGGAAATAATAGAAAATAGACAATATCTTATTTTCCCACATACTCCATTTACTAGCTTAAAACATCAAAAATGCACGCACTTCACAACATTCTATTGCTTGCAGCTGAGTTGTACCTCTCCGATCATGTTTAATTTTGATGAAGGGCTCCATAATGATCCATTTTCAAAAGGTACCTTTAAATTACAAGGAACTTCCAGTCCCTACCTGGAAATTAAAGCTGTGCAGATTAAAAAAGACATAATCATTAATAAACATTACAGAGATCTAGAAAGAAAAGGCACGTTAAAGTAAGAGGAGACTCAGAAAAAACACACCATTTCCTGACATTTTCAACGCCACTTTAGAATAGAGCGCTGGAAGCAGCCGCTCCCTGTCAGGAGGGCCGTTTACTCTGAAGGAACCGAGAAGGACCCCTGGCTGAGGAGCTGCGGGAAGTTTGCGGCGGGCGGGCGACTGGCGGGGCGGCTGCGGACCCAGGCGCGTCAATCTGTCACCAGCGGGTCCGCAAAGCCTAGCGCCACTCGGCTGCCCTGCAGGGGGAAAGAGAGCAGGGACAAAGGTCTGGAATCCAAGGACTCGGGTTAAGGAAACAAGAGGCGCGAATTCATTCAAGTGTCAGCTGTCAGAACCACGAGTGAGGAGGACCGAATTTTCTGGCTTTTCCCTGCCCAGAACCAGCTCCTCTCGGGGAGACGCGTGAGGGGAGTGTGTGGAGTCGGGGTTGGGGGCGACCGGCGAATAAATTCTCGCAACTCTCTCCCCCACTAAGTTTGTTTTCTCTCCCTCCTCCAAGCGCAAGGCTGAGGTAAGGGTTGTCATGGTTCAGGTTTAAATGGCCCCTGGGAAGAAGGAAAGCGGTACAAAGCTGCGCTGGCCGGTGAGAGCGGAGATGCTGAGGTACCTACCATGGTATTCTTGTCCTGGAACGTAGTAGGTGGGGTGGCCCGCAATGTGCAGGGAAATGAGCACCTCACCCTGCTCCCCATCTCCTTCCAGCTCCCCGTGGTGAGTGCACAGGAAAAAGAATGGCGAAAAGCGGGGGTAATAGCCCACCGCCGCGCGCGCCCTCAGCGTCGCCCCCAGCAACAGCGCCAGGAGGAAAGTCCGCGGGGCCCAGGAACTGCGCTCCATGCCGCCGCCGCCGCCACCGCGCGCCCCGAGCGCCGCTCTCTCATTCAGTTTTGGAGGCGCCGGGACCGAGTAGCCGCTTGGAGAGAATGCGAGAAGGCGGCGGACGGAGTAGAGCGGGCGCGGGTGCCGAGCCCCTCCGGGAAGTTCTGCGGGAGACGGCTGCTCCCAAAGTTTCTTTGGCCCGCGGGAGCGCGGGGCCGGGCTGCGGACGCCGGGAGCGGGACGGTCCCTGCCTCGGTGCGCCGCCGCCGCCTCTGCGCGACGCCCCTCGGCCAGGCCTGGGAAAGCGCCCGCCCCCCTCCACACCTTCTTAAAGCCCCGGGCGCCGAATCCCCCCCGCCGCTGCCACACGTGTCCCGGCCGCTCCCCCGCCCCCGCGCGTCGCACGGCGCGCGCCCGCCTGGCCCCCGCCCACTCGGGCTCGCTCGCCGCACCTCGCGCTGCGCTGGGCTCACGCCTCTCGGGAGTCCCGGCGCCGAAGCCCAGTTCGCGTTCTAAAGGGCCGCCGGGCGGGGTCGGGAGCCACGGAGTCCACGAATCTGCACTGAGGGACTTAAACGCCTCAGAGAGAGAGACGCTCCCGTCCAGATGTCTGGAGGAGCAAAAGGACTGGACGGTCACCTTTTGGCCCTCAGATTTCCCTTTTTTTTTTTTTTTTTTTCTGAGAGGAGGAGCGGAGGAGGCAAAGGGCGGTGGGGACCTGTGCTGGCGCCGGCTTCTTTGTCTGCGCGAGCTGTGCCTCGCGCCCCTCTGGGCTCGCCCACCTCGGAGCCTGGGCGGCCCGCATTGGTTCTGGGGATCCGCCCGCGACCCCAAACCGCGAGGGCCCCTGCGCTTCTTTCAGACCTAGGCCTTGCGTCCCTCCCGCTGACCCCCGCCCCGCTCCTCGCCGCAGCGACCGAGCCTCGTCTGTAGCTGGATTTAAAATGAGATTAAGCGAAAGTAGAATTGGCAGCCTCGAGTGGTGCCTGGAAATGGTGATTTGTGATGCTCGGCTGTGGGGAATTGTGTGGCGGGAAGGGCTTGCGGAGCTGAGCCCCGACAGGCGCTCTTCTCTGGACTGTTCTGTTATTCATTGCTGCTGGGTTCTTCAAGCGGAGATGGTTGTAATTTTTTAAATCGGTGTTTATTTCCTTTAAATGTCAGCTACGACCAATGTCCCTGAGACGGGGCGGGGGGAGGGGGAAATGTTCTGGGGCGATGCTGGCAGCGGTGATTGAAGCGGGTGGTAATGAGCTGCTGCACAGGAGGCTGCGGGGAAGAGAAATAAAAAGCACGTTTTTAACCGAGAACGGCTGGCAGGAGCCCTGCGGCATCCAGAGCCAGGTTGCCAGGTTTTAATGCCTCTCTCCACCCAACCTTGGCTCGCCACCAAGCCCAGATAAACCCGCACGTACAGAAATGAGATTATAAAATTAGAAGGAACAGTGTCTTTGCCTGCATGGGAGGGGGGGGGGGCGGTGAGGAGCGACAAAGAGGAGTGGGAAAAGGTAATCTTTCCAAGGGGAGACCTCTATAGTTACCTCGTTGCAAAAGGAAGAGATTGGTTGTTTTCCTCTTCTCCAGGCCAAAATCAGACAGGTAAAAGGGCCGCTTCTGGCTACCTTCTGGTTTCCCTCCCTTAAGAATCCCCAAGGACTCAACTGCTGTATATATTTGATGTAATAATCGTTACTGCTGCCGCCCTGTGCTGGTGCAGGCTTTGAAGGCTGTAGGTAAATTACCTCTATTTAATCCTCACACCACTCAGAGAGGCAAAAATTATCCCCATGTCACAAGGGAGGAAATGGTCAGAAATGTTAATCTGTCCAATGTCAGTAACAGAGACTGTCAGTAATGAAGCAGCCTGGCTGCTGGCTCCAAAGGTTTTCACGGCGACCTACATTGCAACTATCCACAGCAACCCTAGCTAGAGGTAAGTTACCACCACCTGTTCCCCGCAGGCAGGCAATGTTGCTTCAGTTATCAAACACTCACTGGCAGCTGGCAAGACTGTTACCACCTTTCTGTCCAGTTGTGTGAATATAACCTAAAATAAAATGAATTACTTCTAGAAAGTATCCAAAACTACTGAACATTTTAAGGTAAACACTTTTTAAAATGTTTATTATGTGCCAAGCATATATTAACTCCTTTAATCCTCATAACCCAATGGGGAAAATACTATTAATAGTACATATGAAGAAACTGAAGCACAGAGAGGTCAAGTGACTTGTCCAAGATCACACAGCTGTAATTGTGAGAGAGCAGTGACTTGAACAGTCATATTTTAGAGTACAGCACTTAACCATTGCAAACCTTGATGCTGTTAGATGCATGGGATGTCTTTACCCAATGTCAGATTATCTCATTTAATTCTTACATTGGCCTGTGAAGTACATGCTAAGTCACTTTAGTTGTGTCTGACTCTTTGCTACGCTGCGGACTGTAGCCTGCCATGTTCCTCTGTCCATGGGATTTTCCAGGCAATGATACTGGAGTGGGTTGCCATTTCCTTCTCCAAGGACACTTCCAGACCCAGGGATCAAGCCTGAGGCTCTTAAGTCTCCTGCAGTGGCAGGCAGGTTCTTTAGCACTAGAGCCACCAGGGAAGCCCCATGGCCTGTGAAGTAGATATCCTCATTTTTTAGGAGATAAAGTTGAGATTCACACAAGTTAAGTAATTTGTCCAGGACACTCAGCAAGAAGAGGAGCCTGGGATCAAATCTGGCCATGCTTGATCCCAAGGTTGCTGCTTGAAATAAGCTATAAAGTAGCAAGACTTCCCTGTAGCTCAAAACGGTATAGAATCTTCCTGCGATGCAGGAGACCAGGGTTTGATCCCTAGGTTGGGAAGACCCTCTGGAGAATGGAATGGCAATCCACTGCAGGATTCTTGCTGGAGAATTCCATGGACAGAGAAGCCTGACGGGCTACAGTTCATGGGGTCACAAAGAGTCAGACATGACTGAGCAACTAACACACACTCAGTAAAGCACTGATACTTGGTTCAGGTCACAGCTGCACTTAATCCGAGAAGGTCTTCAGTTCCCAGGAGGTCCCCCTTTTCACTCTGTAAGTAGTAACCTCGTGTGAATCTCTCACCATGGCTTTCTTAACATTGAATTTATGTGACCAAGTTTATTTTCCAATCTTCCCCTCTTTTGTGCCTTCTTAACTTCTACAAATTGACTTTTCTATGTGCATTATACTCTTAATTATGCAGAGAAGGGGACGGCAGATGATGAGATGGTTGGATGGCATCACCAACTCAATGGACATGAGTTTGAGTAAGCTCCAGGAGTTGGTGATGGACAGGGAGGCCTGGCATGCTGCAGTCCATGGGGTTGCAAAGAGTCGGACACAACTGAGTGACTGAACTGAACTGAATGCAGGCTCAAATATGTGGCTACAGCCTCGTGGTTATTCATTAACAGGCACAGAGACTGTTTAAATAATGCCCTGAGTGATGTTGAGCTGCTTAAGAAGGGGGTAGATGCTTGTACACTCTACTTAGCAGTCCTTTGGACTAGCATGTGTACATGTGCCCTTACAGTAATAGAGGCCCAAGTTCACACATCTCTGAGTTCTTCTTCATGGAATCCCAGTTCAACTAATTATTATTAATACTTTTAAATAATTTTTTGGTTAAATGAGGAAACTAACACAAGATGGATATAGAATTACTATCTTCCTAGTGAGCACTTTGTCACACGTTCACGTGGCAAACTGCATTATAATACAGAACTTTTAGTTTCCCAGCTCATGTGCTAATCTTTAGATCTTACTTCTATTTAATGAGCCATAATAAACATCTTCAGAAATATTTGTTTGGTCCACAAAATCTACAAACCTTTGAAATAATGGAAAAATAGAGAAGTACTCTTCAAGAAAATTTGGTTCACATCCAAAAAATCTGTAAAAAGATAAAATGTGATGTCAGAGGTGAAAATGAGTAAATCTGTGGGAAAAGGAGTTTAAAACAGGGTAATATTCCTCTGTAATTAAACGTGCTTTGGAAAAGCAATTAGCCTACAAAAAAATACATTTAAGTATCCTCACCCCACTCCAGTACTCTTGCCTGGAAACTCCCATGGACGGAGGAGCCTGGTAGGCTACAGTCCATGGGGTTGCGAAGAGTCAGACACGACTGAGCGACTTCACTTTCACTTTTCATTTTCATGCATTGGAGAAGGAAATGGCAACCCACTCCAGTGTTCTCGCCTGGAGAATCCCGGGGACGGGGGAGCCTGGTGGGCTACTGTCTATGGGGTCGCACAGAGTCGGGCACGGCTGAAGCGACTTAGCAGCAGCAGCAGCTTAGCAGACCATAAATTCATTTCTTGCTGATGAGTAGAAATCATTGATCAGTATTTGAATAATCTTAACACAATGGAAATTAAATCATATACATATGAGATCCACAACTTTCAAATCATTGGTAGATGATGACCCTAAATGAAACACAAAAAAGACGTTAAGTTCAATTTTAAAGTTGCGAGCATTCACTCGCTGTCCACCTTTCATTGATTTTTTGAGTCAAAGTATCAAACATTTTGGTGTGTGTAAGAATGTGAATCTCTACTCTTATTTACTATGTAAAAGTAAATAAGATAGGAAGTATATAAAATTTTAAAAAGTATACAAATATAAATGTGGAGATGGTGACATTGGTCAATTCTATAGGTTCCAAAATGGTAATGAAAGGTCAAATAAAAGAAAATCCTTCCTACACTAAGTCTTTGGGGAATGAAACCACTGAGAAAGGTGGGATATTTGAGGGTTGGCTCTGATATACATATCTTGCCAGAACAAGTTAATTAATGTACCCCAAATTAAAAATACTGAGATAATTAAATCATGAGTCAATTAAAAAATCATTATATCACAAGTTCAGGCTGGGTATGGATAAAGCTTAGGGCCTGCCAAAGGTAGGATGAATAAGGTAAGTGCTACTCAAAGTGGAGTTTGCAGATTGGTTTACAAAATCTGTTGCCAATACATGTTGAGATGTGTACAGAAATTGAGAGTGTTTAGAAACTCTTCTGGAGATTTTATAGTGCAGTAACAATCCAAGCAGAATTCCATTTTTTCTAGTAATTAATTCTGATTATATATGTATAAAAACAGTTGTCTATGATGGCTCACAGATAATTTGTGAGGCACTGTGATAGGAAATCCATGCATAAAGCTATACCCCATCCCCAAATAGCTAGACCCTCAATAATAAGTGAAAGTCACTCAGTCATGTCCGACTCTTTGCGACCCCATGGACTATACAGTCCACGGAATTCTCTAGGCCAGAATACTGGAGTGGGTAGCCTTTCCCTTCTCCAGAAGATCTTCTCAGCCCAGGGATCAAACCCAGGTCTCCTGCATTGCAGGTGGATTCTTTACCAGCTGAGCCACAAGGGAAGCCCAATAGTAAGGTGAACTAGAAAAAAAAAATTTCCTCATTAGTCTCAATCTTAGTGGCAAGCAGTGATGAGAGGTTGTTCTCTCACCAAAATGTGAAACCACAATCTGGCTCTCAAGAATCTGTGGCCCAAATACATACTTCTGTTTGATTTCAAAAACTTCAAGCCAAAAACTAATTTTGAAGTGTTTGGGGTTGAAACTGCTCCCAGGCACCTAGAAGAAACAAATTCAAATTGTCTCTAGGAAGAAAAACCCCATTCCTTTAAGTCAGGCTTCAAAGAATTACAACAGATAAAGATGCACTGAACATGTGCTGTGGTGCTGTGTTCAGTCGATCAGTCGTGTCTGACTCTGTAACTGCATGGACTATAGCCTGCCAGCCTCCTCTGCCCATGGAATCTTCCAGCAAGAATACAGGAGTGGGTTGTCATTTCCTCTCCCAGGTGATCTTCCCAACCCAGGGATTGAACCCATGTCTCTTGCATTGGCAGGCAGATTCTTTACCACTGTGTCACCTGAGGTGCCCCATTGAACATATGTTCGCAATCAAAAATTACTAGTGTACAGACTTGGCCTTTCCATATATCAGCATGAACAAGTTTAAGTATGTGTAAAATTTTAAATATTGTTATTAGGACGTGAAAATAAAACGAAAAATTCTTCTAAACCAGTTTTTAAAATTAAAAAAAATCACTAATACTGTGAGAAATCAGAACCCAGTGAGTCAATGGAAATAGTAAATAACTAGAATCAGACCCTCAAAGACTTCAGGTATTGGAATTATCCTCTGCAGAATACAAGATGTATATATTTAATAAATGTAGGAAAAAATTATATTTCAAAAATGTAACTAAGAATAAGAGACTATTGAAAATGACCAGACATTCTCAAAGTGAAAAATCTGATAACCAAAATTTAGAACTCCAAGGACAGAGACATCTGCTTCTGACAGTATAGAATATTAGACATTCTTGGAGACTTATTTCCTGTAAAACAATTAGATCCAGCATAAAACATAATTTTCTTCTGTTATTGGGCTTATAGAAAGTAAAGGAAATCTACTAAGAGACCTGCTAAGTCACTTCAGTCGTGTCCGACTCTGTGCGACCCCACAGACGGCAGCCCACCAGGCTCCTCCTTCCCCGGGATTCTCCAGGCAAGAACACTGGAGTGGGTTGCCATTTCCTTCTCCAACTAAGAGGCCAGGAAACTTTAAAAATGAGCCAACCATGAGGGGAAACAAGATCCACATGCAGTGAGCACATTTGAGAGCGTCTTCCCCATTATATGGAAATTCAACATACAGTAGCTGGGACTGCAGATCAGGAGAGGAAAAAAAATGGACTTTTCATTAAATGTGCTGAGACAGTGGATTATTCATATAGGAAATAATAAAATTGGGCCTCCACCTCCCACCTAGGGCCACAGGCTTAAGTATAGGGCCTTTACATGCATGAGCCTCCTCCAAGGCCTGAGAGGGGAATGAGAAATGGGTTCAAATGGTAAGATATTTGTGAAAAATTTGCAAAGTAAGTTATTCTGACCATACTAGTTAAGATAACTGTCTTTTTCTATTCTAACTACTTTCCCACCATATTTCTGTTTGTGTAGACTGTCATTGGAGTGTCTATGAGCATTTTTTTGGATATGGCTAAAGGGAACTCGATTTGGAGATTCATCGTACTTGAATTTAGTTGAGTAATTAGGTGTGGTTTGAAGACATTGTGTGTTCATATAAGTTATTGCCAACTGCTGCCCCAGTAAAGAATGACTTCCAGAAATACTGTTACCATCCATTCTACAGACCTAACTGGCATCATGATACGTAGGTACAGATTAGAGGTCATATCATAGACCATGTCCTATGGCCTCTGGCACCAGAAATATATGGAGAGTGAAGAGGTAACGAGGTGTGAAATACAAGAAGCCAGAAGCTAGTCTGGAAAATTCTTTCAATCATAAGATGTTTCAAAATGTAAGTTCTCTTCTGTCAGAAACACATGAAATAATGCCATGCTTGCAATTGTAGCTATATTACATTTTTGATAGGATCACCTGAAATGTAATTTAACTCAACCATAATTCCTATATTCAAAGAGCATAAAGCTATAGTACCACTACAGACAGCAAATACATCTGTACGCGGTCTTGTGTTTCACCATTCCCAATCTATTGAATCACATATTTAGTGTGTCTGATGCACCTTGTTTTGACAGTCTGATGTTTCCAGAAAAAGCATTACACAGAATTGGCACTGATGCAGTGGAATGGCCTGAGAGACAAGCATTCCAGTGACATATCTAAACATAATCATCTGTACACTAATATGCAGTATTAGTGTGAATCATTTGGTGATAAATGCATTTGACTGCTTTTGCTATGCCTTAAATCAAATTAATTTTATGTTTTTCATAATTGCTAACTATACCAAAAATTAAATATGATGAGAAAGAGTTATTCTAAGGAATGTCAAAAATAAAACTAAATTTAAAATGAGATAAGGTTTTAAAATGTCAAAAACTATCTTATTACAAAACAACAAGAACCAAAACCTCTGATGGTTAATGTCATGAAGACAAGGAAAAGAATTAAGATAGCCAAGAAAATACAAATGATAAAAATAAAAGTGGATAAAGAAACTATATATATATAATATAAGAATAGGTGTGTGTGTATACCTTCTCAAACATGAAACAAAGATGAGAAGAAAAAAAATTTACATGATCAATACTTGAAAGTATAAAGCAGCTTCAATTTGACAAATTTGTTAACTTGGATAAACATCATGATCTTTCATTTTGTTCTGTTCAGATGGATAATTTCACCATTTTAATGAGAGTTTTATAAAAGTTTTTTTCAAAATAGTGACCTGATTAGTATTTATAGAGAATAAAATCACACAATGAATACAAAAGCTTCTCAAGTAGATATTTTGAAAAAACAAGTTTTTAAATGGTCAAGCCACTGTGAGATTCTGTCTGGATCATTGCAAAACTATAGCATTGCTTTTATTATTTTGTTTGTAAACTCTTTTAACAAAACATATCAGTTTGTTCATACAAGATGGGTGTTCTGAATGGATGAATTTATTAAGGCCCCTCAAAATTTATAAAGACTCCTCAAAATATAAGAAATCTATGCAGTTTACTAAAGTATATGCAGTCAAAAATACAGGAAAAGAAGTATTATTAATATAAAAGTGGGTTGGGCAGTTCATTGATAAAAATGTTATGCTATTTTCCTGGATTTTGTGGGGTTTGTGATATTTGCTAGCTTTCTAACAAATTTATACTTTGTTTTAATTTTTCTTCTCAACAGTCATTCTCTTTTACACATATTTTATTCTTTTTCTTAAAGAGGACCCCCGAGTTATATATGTCTCATGCCCCACAAGGTCTGGATCCAGTTCTGAGGAGATACAGTATTTAGCCATTGTATATAGGTATATCCTTACCCAATATGAAAAGTAGCATCAATTCTGACTAAGGGGGCATTGTTTCCAATTGATTGTGCTCATGCAGTATAAGTTTTTACATATTTTGTGTGTTTTTTAATTTTATTGTTAATTGAGGTATAATTGACATACAGCATTATATTAGTTTCAGGGTACAGCATAATGATTTGATATTTTTATATATTGCAAAATGATCACCACAATGATTCTAGTTAACATCTGATACCATAGATAGTTACAATATTTTTTCTTGTGATGAAAACTTTTAAAATTTACTCTTTTAGCAACTTTCAAATAGGTAATATAGTATTATTAACTATAGTTAACATGCTATACCTTACATCTCCATGACTTATTTATTTTATAACTAAAAGTTCGAAAGTTTCAACTCTCCTTACCCATTTTGCCCACCCAATCCTCACCTATGGCAGTCACCAATCTGTTTTCTATATCTATGAGCTTGTTGTTTTTACGATTCCACGTATGAGACATCATTCTGTATTTGTCTTTCTCTGACTTATTTCACCCAGCATAATGCCTTTGAAGTCCATCCATGAAGCTGCAAATGGCAAGATTTTATTCTTTTCTATGGCTGAATATTATAAATATATATGTACATGTATATATGATTGCGTTATCTACTCATCCATCAATAGACATATAGGTTGTTTCCAAATCTTGGCTATTGTAAATAATACTGCAATAAAACATGGGGGTGCATATATCTTTATGAATCAGTGTTTTCATTTCCTTCAGATAGATACCCAGAATTGGAATATCTGGGTTACATGGTAATTCTATTTTTTTTTTAAGGAACTTACATACTCTTTTCCATAGTGATTCTACCAATTTACATTCCCATCAACAACAGACAAAGGTTTCCTTTCCTCCACATCCTTCCCCACACTTATTTTTTTCTTGTGTTTTTTTTTTTTTTTTTTCAATTTAGGAAAAATATTTATTCCCATTCCTTTCCAAAAACCATAAAAATTGTATTAAATACAAAATTGTATGAATCTGTAAGAACAAATTGAACTGGAGCCAAACAATGAGCAGAGAAGAGATCTATAAACATTAGGCAGATGGGAAGTAGGTGCTTGTGGGCTCAGACGCTTCAGTCATGTCCAACTCTTTACAACACCATGGACTGTAGCCCACCATGCTCCTCCGTCCATGGGAGTTCTCCAGGCAAGAATACTGGAGTGGGTTGCCAGACTCTAAGCATTCTGACAGGTGTGAGGTGATATTTCATTATGGTTGTGATTTTCATTTCCCTGATGATTAGTGATGTTGAGCATCTTATACTGTATTTATTGACCTTATGTTTGTCTTTGTAAAAAATGTTTATCGAAATCCTCTACTCATTTTTAAACTAGATAGTTTGGGTTTTTTTTTCTATTGAATTGTATGAGTGCTTTATATATTTTGGATATTAACCTCCTACCAAATATATGATTTGCAAATATTTTCTCCTATTTAGGAGGTTGCCTTTTCATTTTGTGAAGTTTTTACATATTTTGAATCTTAAAGTCTACTTATATGACCAAAAAAAATTACTAAAATAAAGTTTTAAATGTGAAAGCAAAACTTGTAAACTCTTACAGGAAAGTTTTGTGCTGAATTTCTTTAATTGGCTCTCACCTAGATCTATTCTCCACTCTTCACCACTATGAACTATGCTTGAGATGCTGACCAACACTAATAGTGTGAACAGGATGCCTGAAGTTTCTGTTTTCTGGTTGAGTTTGGCTAGTAGAGAGATTGAGTAATACATCAAAGGAGGAGGGAAATGAGGTAAAGGTGTTTACAAGGCTAGAATTAGGGTAAGGGGAATGTTAGGTCCATGAATCAAGGCAAATTGAAAGTGGTCAAACAGGAGATGGCAAGAGTGAACTTTGACATTTTAGGAATCAGTGAACTAAAATGGACTGGAATGGGTGAATTTAACTCAGATGACCATTATATCTACAACTGTGGGCAAGAACCCCTTAGAAGAAATGGAGTGGCCGTCATAGTCAACAAAAGAGTCCAGAATGCAATACCTGGATGCAATCTCAAAAATGACAGAATGATCTCTGTTCGTTTCCAAGGCAAACCATTCAATATCACAGTAATCCAAATCTATGCCCCAGCCAGTAATGCTTATTTTTTATTGTGTAATATTTGATAAACATTGAAGGAAGGTTTGAGACACAAGATCCAATGCTGCACTATAGTCCTAACGATTTTGCTAACAGGGTATATCTTATATTTTATACTTATCTCATAAAAATAATAATAAATAATGAAGCAGAAAGAAATTTTTAAAGGTGATGGATATATTTATGGCATAGATGTGCTGATGATTTTATGGGTGTACACTCATCTTCAAACTCATCAAGTTGTATATATTAAGTGTGTATAGATTTGTATATATCGATCATATCTTAATAAAGTGGTCTTTTTTAAAAGAGGGCTTCCCAGGTGGCTAGTGTTAACCCACCTGCCAAAGCAAGAGACATAAGAGACATATGTTCTATCCGTGGGTTGGGAAGATCCCCTAGAGGAGTGAGTGGCAACCCACTCCACTATTCTTGCCTAGAGATTTCCCATGGACAAAGGAGCCTGGCAGATTACAGTCCACAGGGTCACAAAGAATTGGACATGACTGAAGCGACTTAGCACACACACAGCACAGTGGTAGCACTGGGTTTGGTAGAAGGGATTAGTTCCATTCGGGCTTCCCTGGTGGCTCAGATGGTGAAGAATCTGCCTGCGATGCAGGAGACCTGGTTTGATCCTTGAGGCAGGAAAATCCCCTGGAGAAGGGAATGGCTACCCACTTCAGTATTCTTGCCTGGAGAATTCCATGGATAGAGGAACCTGAAAACTACATAGAGTCCATAGGGTCGCAAAGAGTCAGACACGATTGTGAGACTAACACTTTTTTCTAAAATCGAGCAAAAAAAAAAAAAAGTAATAATAGTAATGAATACATGTACATAAAAATATAGAAGTTAAATTATGGAATATACATACATATATGCATGTAATTTAATCTGAGGCTGACACAACCAGAATTAGAGTGTTCAGGAGGGGCATACTGACCAACTTCAATCTTTATTGATAGGAATTTAAACATTTGCTTAACATGTATGGGTGTGCATGGATTACATGGGTTACCATGATTGGGGCAGGAATGGAAGATAGGTGTTGGTTATATCATTTAATATGTTTATACTTTGTCTTTCCAATGTATTTTCATATGTATGAAATATTTCATAATAAATTTTTTAAAGAATGAATTAACTTTTCAAACATGTAATTAAAGAAAAATTAAAGCCTTTACTTAAGTATCAGTTACACTATTCAAAATATTAATGCCCAAAACATGACTAAAATAGTTTGCTATATTCAAAATTTTGAAATTTAAAAATGGAAAGTGAAAATATAGTAACTTATTTTCTCATCTATCATTCCCAGTTAAGAATTTGTCTAATATTTGAAACTAGCTTCAAAGTGCTTTTAGGGGTGTTTACTATTCATTCTCTTTATATTCTCTATTACTTGAACTATTTGAACTTTCCTCAGATAACTTTTTCAGGTAACTTTTAAATTTCATCACACTACTATTTGTAGATTGGAGTTGATAGAGCTTTGTGACAGTAAGCAATGGAGACCCCAACTCAAATTAGTTCAGTTCAGTTCAGTCACTCAGTCGTGTCAGACTCTTTGCGACCCCATGAATTGCAGCAGGTCAGGCCTCCCTGTCCATCATCAACTCCTGGAGTTTACCCAAACTCATGTCCATCGAGTCGGTGATGCCATCCAGCCATCTCATCCTCTGTTGTCCCCTTCTCCTCCTGCCCTCAATCCTTCCCAGCATTAGGGTCTTTTCCAATGAGTCAACTCTTCTCATGAGGTGGCCAAAGTATTGGAGTTTCAGCTTCAACATCAGGCCTTCCAATGAACACCCAGGACTGATCTCCTTTAGGATGGACTGGTTGGATCTCCTTGCAGTCCAAGGGACTCGCAAGAATCTTCTCCAACACCACAGTTCAAAAGCATCAATTCTGCGGTGCTCAGCTTTCTTCACAGTCCAACTCTCACATCCATACATGACTACTGGAAAAACCATAGCCTTGACTAGATGAACCTTTGTTGGCAAAGTAGTATTTCTGCTTTTTAATATGCTATCTAGGTTGGTCATAACTTTTCTTCCAAGGAGCAAGTATCTTTCAATTTCATGGCTGCAGTCACCATCTGCAGTGATTTTGGAGCCCAAAAAAATAAAGACTGACACTGTTTCCACTGTTTCCCCATCTATTTCCCATGAAGTGATGGGACCAGATGCCATGATCTTAGTTTTCTGAACGTTGAGCTTTAAGCCAACTTTTTCACTCTCTACTTTCACTTTCATCAAGAGGCTTTTTAGTTCTTCTTCACTTTCTGCCATAAGGGTAGTTTCATCTGCATATCTGAGGTTATTGATATTTCTCCCGGCAATCTTGATTCCAGCTTGTGCTTCTTCCAGACCAGCGTTTCTCATAATGTACTCTGCATATAAGTTAAATAAGCATGGTGACAATATACAGCCTTGACATACTCCTTTTCCTATTTGGAACCAGTCTGTTGTTCCATCTCCAGTTCTAACTGTTGCTTCCTGACCTGCATACAGGTTTCTCAAGAGGCAGGTCAGATGGTCTGGTATTCCCATCTCTTTCAGAATTTTCCACAGTTTATTGTGATCCACACAGTCAAAGGCTTTGGCATAGTCAATAAAGCAGAAATAGATGTTTTTCTGGAACTCTCTTGCTCAACTCAAATTAGTTAAATCCAAAATAAACTCTTTATTGGTTGAGAAAATGGAAACATCCAAAGAAAGTCCTGACTTCGAACACAGGTTAAATAATGCTACTAGGACCCCATTCACTCTCTCTCAGGTCTGTTCTTTCCTGCAGAGGTATCACTCTCAGACAGACCCTCTCAACACAGTAGTCCTTGGCAAGAACAGGTGTACTTTATTATCACAGGACTGAGTCTCATTGGATTGGCTTACACTTGCATGCCAATCCCTGAACAGTCACTGTAATGGTAATGCTAATGGTCTCAATCAATAGAGTGGGTAGAGTTAGGCCCACCAAAACTACATGTACTATGAAAGAGAAAGGGGTGAGTCCCCAAATGAAAATGTGCCAAAAGAAGGGAAAGTGAACTCTGAGCAGAACAAACAACAAATGTCCACCTGATCAACTAGGGATAGAAATTCCTCCCACTGTCTAACCGTGGAGGTTCATTCTGGTGTCATATATTTTTCTAGTAACTGCAATATGTCTACAATATGTCTGAATAGATTCTTCTGCTTAATGATAAGTGCTAATCAGGCATGGTTTTCAGAAGTAGTATTCATGGTAAGGTAAATTTTAACTTTATCAAGATAAAACTGGACTATTGTAAAACAGAGGCCAAGGCTCCCATATACCATAAAACTGAATAATAATATCAGTGTTTTCTATATGGGTTCTCAGTTAGTGACTTCAATGATGAAATCCTACCTGAATAATATATAATTCCATAAATCTTTCTACTAAAGTTAAATAAAGAAGAAGGATCTGTTTAATACTATTGGATTCATGCTGTGTACTGACGTAATGGGAAAATTATTCAGGAACAATTCATTCTTGAGAAAATACTGCCCACATTATCAATACCTTGACACACTTGGGCTTATAAAAAACCATAATCCATATTTTCTGAGCACATGACTTTGTTGGCAACTTTCATTACAAGAAAATTTATCTTAGAATGTAACAGCTATTAGTAGTGTTCATAAAGTAAGCTTTCACTAACAGAGAGGACACGATTGTGGATGCTAGCTACTCAATTTCTTTTCACGGGATTCAAGGAAAACTTTTAAGAACATTCTCTACTAATAAACGTTCCTCCCAAGAAAATTTGTAGCCAGAATTTTGCTTATCAGAGGTTAAAGTGAGGGAGATTAATAAATATGTATTTATTAAATATTGTTCATTACTGTATGCCCAGTAACATGCTAAGTCCTGGGGGTATAAGGGTGAAGAGAAACAGTCTAAGCTCACAAGGAGTCTTGTTTATTGACGGAAACAGGGACTTCTGTGGCAGTCCAGTGGTTAAGACTTGACCTTCCAGTGCAGGGGAGTGTGGGTTTGATCCCTGGTCAGAACACTGAGATCCCACATGCTGTGCAGTGCAGTCAAAAAACAAATAAATAATAATAATAATGGAGGAAGCATACAGGCAGGTAATTGTAATATAGTGTAATTAAATACCTTGATGAAATAATTTTCATTGTGGTTTTTAGAACTGAGGTTCGGCACGAAAAATAATGGAATAGGATAACAGAAGTGTTAGGAATGCTTCAGTGGGCAATAAAAGTCTTAGTGGAGACTTGGGCTAAGTCTCAAAGACAAGTAGGAATTATCCAGGTCCGAGCAGTGGGAATGTAAAGGGCAACACAAGCAGAGTAAACAGAGAAATAAGCAAATATGTGAAGATATAGGTTCTTTCTGGTAGGCCTTGAGAAGGGTACCTACTAAAATGTATCTGTCAAGTACCAATTGAGATTCTATTCATGTAATTGCAATTAATTTTGTCTTTAAAACATTTTTAATAGGTTAATATTCCTGAAGTTAGTGATGGACAGGGAAGCCTGGAATGCTGCCGTCCAAGGGGTCACAAAGAGTTGGACACAATTAAGTGACTGAACTGAACTGAATGTTCCTGGGGGTGGTTATGGGAGAGATATTAGTCATCCGTATCTTAGTGTCAGTTTGTCTGTTTAATTAGTTTGCTGCCCTAACACTTGGTCTTTTTTCCCCCCTATAACACTTGGTCTTGATCAGGGGTCAGCAAACTTTCTTGAGAAGAGCCAGATGCCAAATATTTTTGGCTTTTCAACCCATACAGTTGCTTTTGTCACTACTCGATAAGATAATTGTATCATGAGAGCAGTTACAGGCAATATATGACCAATGTGGACACATTTTTTTTTAATTGAAGGATAATTGCTTTACAGAATTTTGTTGATTTCTGCCAAACATCAACATGAATCAGCCATAGGTATACATATGTCCCCTCCCTTTTGAATCTCCCTTCCCACCCCATCTCTCTAGGTTGTTACAGAGCCCCCGTGGTTTTGTTCTAACAGAACTAGGAACAAATAGATTAACCAAGACCAGGGACTTTTCCAAGATCTCTACTCAGTAACAGAGCTGTGAGTTAAACCAAGGGCTTAGGAGTCCAAAACTAGTGCCCTGCCTAGCCATGCTGACCCCAACAACAAACTTTTAACTTTGAATATCTGCCCGAACAGACAACCCTTCCCCTTCTCCTAGTTTTCTCTCAAATGGTCACCCCTCAGAAGCCATATAAGAAGTTTCTACTAACTTTGGAAAATGATGCTGAAGAGAGGAGGGAAACCTCTCCTATCCCTCCTTGATTCACCTCCAACTTTGGAGAGGCAGGAGGTAGGAATCCTATTCAACTAGGTGGCTTCTCTTGTTCCATGGGTATGCCCCCTCTCAAGTTTATATTGTCAAGTATTAGACCTCCTCCCCTCCTTGCTGGCTTGGCCTATGCACAGCAAACAGATGTGCACAGAAGTAACTTTGGCTATGTGCAAATTACAGGGAATATTCCATTCTAATTCTGAATTTATCTCCATCCCTCCAGATATCCCTTCCCAAATACAGTAAATCATAGTTATGGTTTAAGCCTAGACATAAAAGTCTATTTACTATATTACATAGCTGAAATACAGCACTATTTCACTGCTAAAGTTCTGTTATGCTCAGTAAATGTGTAGGTCTTGGACCATGAAACACTCTGAAAAGAATAAAAATACTGAAGAACTAGGAATCTCAAGCCTTTTGAGAGGGAGAAAAAGAATAAAATTGGCTACCTTTAATATATTACTTCTGTAATGCTTTATCTTCATTTGAATTTGAGAAAATCTTAAAAGGATTCGAGGGGACTTGTTCATGCCAAACAATTTATCTCTATGAATTCCTTTTTTGTGCACTTCACATGTCAGAGACACACACAATAATGCCACCATTACTTGCCAACTGCATGAACTTTGATCTCAAATGGGTCATGAGTCAGTTTCAAACAAAGCACTAAATGTGAAATAATAAGCAACTTCCATGCCTATGATATTACGAGATTTTATTTTTCACATAGTGCACACAATGGCATATTTTTTGTCTTTATTTTTCAGTTAATGACTATAGCATGGATATCGCTCAAAGCCAGCAAAAGGTCTAACAATTTTGTTGAAGACAAACTTCTCAGCATTATACAATTCAGTCTAATATATCTTATTTCCTAATAGCTCAATGGACATTTCATTGTTCATTGATATTAGAGGATTTAATAAGAGAAAGCTCATTGACAAACTTGCCTTATAATTAAAATCTTAACATTCTATTAGTTATAAAACTGGTCACTATTAAAACAAGGTTTGACAAAGTTGCTGTTGAAGCTGCAGATACTGATGTGAAAAGTAATAATAATAATAATTTTAAAAGCCTTACCTCAAATTCTCTATCATTTATATAATCATACAGGAAGTGTTGAATATCACACATTTTATGTTGAAATGTGAGATACAGTATTTATAACAATACCAATAATGTAGCTTCAGTATTAAGATATGTAAATGAACCTGGACACCTAACTAAAGGTGCTCAAATCCAGCTAATTTTGTAAATATTTGAGTGGCACAGATGGTATGACCATAGCGTTAGATTTTGGGATCATAACCAGCTATCTATAACAAATACCCAGTCCTTTTGCATGAACTTCTAGCTTTGTGGTTCTGATTATTCTAGAGTACTCGTGAGGTTTTTTGTTTGTTTTGATGTGAACTCACAAACATAGAAATCCAATAACATACTTCTGACCCAATTTAATAAGCCTACTAACTGTAAGTTATATGCTCATTTAAAAGAAAGGGTAGCTATGATTGTTTTTTAAATATTATTTTAGTAATTTATGAATATATATATATATATATATATTCATATATATATGACAGTTTGGGCAAATTGAAGCTTTTAAAATTATTACCATTATTATTATTTCACACAGGAATGGGAACCATGAGCAGCAAATGTGTGCAACCATATATTATAGTGATGAATTTTGTAACACTTACAGTTAGATTTCTCAATTATAAGACAGATTTTGTTAATGGCTTTGCTTATTTGTTTTTTTTTTAATAAGACTCACAAAATTTTTAATGAGACATGTCCAATTCTGTGTGTCCAACTCTGTGTGAGATATTTATTCTAGATGGTCTTTATCTGAAACGTTCTTGAAATACTAATGATGACAAAAATATCCTTCTACTTCATAAGAGTCTATAAACTTAGGGTACACACAATAATGGAAACCACTAGCTGATTGTCTTTTCAGTAATGGTAGAATTCTAGTCAAAGGTATTAAGCAACTTACACTTTTTTTTTTCTGTGCAGTATGATTAATTTTAAATCTTTGGCATGTCACAGGCTGAAAGCTGGCAAAAGACTACATTTTATGTTCTTTTGTGTAGCTCTCAGACATTATGTTAACATTGTCGTTTTAGTCGCTAAGTCGAGTCTGACTCTTTGCGACCCTGTGGGCTGTAGCCTGCCAGGCTCCTCTGTCTGTGGGATTTCCCAGGTGAGAATACTGGAGTGAGTTGCCATTTCTTCTCCAGGGGATCTTCCTGACCCAGGGATTGAACTTGTGTCTCCTGCTTGGCAAGTGGATTCTTTACCAATGGGAAAGCCCATATACTGAAATACTCTCAGAGTTAAAATACCCACATGTTTTTGACTGACTACAATGTGTTATATGTAACATAATGGTTGATTTCCTAACTCTCCTTTACTTTCATGAAAATATAGTCTAGCAACCCTATTTTATTTTGCAGAAGCTCCTCCAGTGGACGAGCCATGGTTCTTTCAAGAGCCATTTAAAGTGCCTGAGAGATTTTCTCCAAGAATGAACGGTTCAGAGGCTTCACATGACATGAGGTAATAAAAGCTTCCTGGTCAAAAAGCCCAGGGACCAGACAACCACAGTGAAGACACCATGTGCCCCTCTATTTAAGAGATCCACACTGACCTGGGTGGACAAGCTGATCCAAACACAGGGTGGCAGAGGCTGGTGTGTTACTGGGATCAAACAGCTTTGCTTGCTGATACTAAAGCCCTAAACTCGTGTGTCAACAAGCAGCACTTTCTGGGAACTCAGTGATGGGTTTCCCCACAGTTCTTCTCCTTGCCTCTGTTAATCATTGAACCCTCTTTTTCTGAATTTCAGAATGACCACGGCTTTAACTCTGGGGTAGCCTGATAGAGGTCATCAATGGCCTGCCCTGGGATTTCCAGGTCAAAGGAAAAGAAAAAAGAGGGGAAAATGACAACGACTGCCAACTTAAGAGAGGCTGATGACAAGTTGAAAAATAATGTTGACCTCAAAGTGACCTTCAAGACATCTGTGCTTCCTGCTAATAGATAAACGGAGCCTACACTAAGATGTAGCATCTAAAGATAGGATGGAAGTTCTTTTACCATCACATTTTTGAGTTTTGCTAATATTTGGCGTATATGGCTAATCTTGATTGCAACAACTGTTCCCCTGATCTCTATATAAAGCAACTGGTTCACTGAGGTTTAAAGTGAGTATGTGTGAAAGATTCTTTAAGAAAGGAAATCATATGTAAATCCTCAAAGATTCTGAAAGCCCTGGCTTAATGATTACACCCACCACTACTTACTATTGATAAAACTGGGCCTGATCTTGTTGTCTTGGAGGTATTTATTTTGTTATAGTCGTTTTAGGCATCTGCTGGTTAGTGTTCTTTGGAGAGCTTGAAGCCAAAATGATGTGTGTGTGTGTGTATTTTTTTTCCTTAGGCAAATTAGATACAAATAAGGAAATTTGAGGGCTTCCCTTGCGGCTCAGCTGGTAAAGAATCCCTGCAATGTGAGAGACCTGGGTTCAATCCCTGGAGAAGGGAAAAGCTACTCAATCCAGTATTCTGGCCTGGAGAATTCCACGAACTGTATAGTCCATGGGGTTGCAAAGAGTTGGACACGACTGAGCGACTTTTGCTTCACTTCAAGGAAACCTGAAGTTAGGGAAGAAGAAAATCACATTTCAAAGAATCAGTCATCAGAATAATTTTCCTAATTATCATGGCAGATGAAATTTTAAGACCTCATATGAGACGGAGGAGAAAGGGAAAGATACACCAAACTCAATGCAGAGTTCCAACAAAAAACAAGGAGAGGTAAGAAAGCCTTCTTGTGTGAACACTGCAAAGAAATAGAGAAAAGCAACAGAATGGAAAAGACTAGAGATCTCTTTGAGAAAATTAGAGATACCATGGGAACATTTCATGCAAAGATGCATACAATAAAGGACAAAAATGGTAAGGACCTAACAGAAGCAGAAGAGATTAAGAAGAGGTGGCAAGGATACAC
Organism: Okapia johnstoni; assembly: GCA_024291935.2. NCBI lineage: Eukaryota > Metazoa > Chordata > Mammalia > Artiodactyla > Giraffidae > Okapia > Okapia johnstoni. Next base: position 68,276,119 of record CM044312.1, on the reverse strand, counting down.
AGAAGAGCTATACAAAGCAGGTCTTAATGACCCAGATAACCATGGTGCTGTGGGTCACTCACCTAGAGCCAGACATCCTGGAGTGTGAAGTGAAGTGGGAATTAGGAAGTATTACGACAAACAAAGCTAGTGGAGGTGATCGAATTCCAGCTGAGCTATTTCAAATCCTAAAAGGTGATGCTGTTAAAGTGCTGCACTTAATATACCAGCAAATTTGGAAAACTCAGCAATAGCCACAGGACTGGAAAAGGTCAGTTTTCATTCCAATCCCAAAGAAAGACAATGCCAAAGAATGGTCAAAATACCAAACAATCGCACTCATTTCACAAGCTAGCAAGGTAATACTCAAAATCCTTCAACCTAGGTTGCAACAGTACATGAACTAAGAACTTCCAGATGTATAAGCTGGATTTAGAAAAGGTAGAGGAACCAGAGATTAAATTGCAGACATCCATTGTAGCATAGAAAAAGCAAGAGAATTCCAGAAAAATATCTACTTCTGCTTCTTTGACTACACTAAAGCCTTTGACTGTGTCAATCACAACAAACTATGGAAAATTCTTAAAGATAGGAATACCTTACCTTAAAGATAAGAATACCTTACCTGCCTCCTGAGAAACCTGTATACAGATCAAGCAGCAACAGTTAGAACCAGACATAGAACAAAGGACTGGTTCCAAACTGGGTAAGGAGGTACATCGGGGCTGTATATTGTCACCCTGCTCCTTTAACTTATATGTGGAGTACATCATGCGAAATGTATGGCTGGTTGAAGCACAAGCTGGAATCAAGACTGCTGTAAGAAATACAGATACACAGATGATATCACCCTAATGGCAGAAAGCAAAGAGGAACTAAGGAGACTCTTGATGAATATGAAAGAGGAGAGTGAAAAAGTTGGCTTAAAACTCAACATTCAAAAAACTAAGATCATGGCATCTGGTCCCACCACTCCATGGCAAATAGATGGGGAAAAGAATGGAAACAGTAACAGATTTCATTTTCTTGGGCTCCAAAATCACTGCAGATGGCAACTGCAGCTATCAATATAAAAGATTATTACTCCTTGGAAGAAAAGTTATGACCAACCTAGACAGCATATTAAAAAGCAGAGACATTACTTTGCCAACAAAGGTCTGTCTAGTCAAAGCTATGGTTTTTCCAGTAGTCATGTATGGATGTGAGACCTGGACCATAAAGAAAGCTAAGTGCTGAAGAATTGATGCTTTTGAACTATGGTGTTGGAGAAGACTCTTGAGAGTCTCTTGGACTGCAAGGAATTCAAACCAGTCATTCCTAAAGGAAATCAACCCTGATTACTCATTGGAAGGGCTGATGCTGAAGCTGAAACTCCAATACTTTGGCCACCTAATGTGAAGAGCTGACTCATTAGAAAAGACCCTGATGCTGGTAAAGTTCGAGGGCAGGAGAAGAGGGCAACAGAGGATGAGATGGTTGGATGGCATCACTGACTCAATGACATGAGTTTGCACAATCCCCAGGAGATAGTGAAGGACAGGGAAACCTGGCATGCTGCAGTCCATGGGGTCGCAAAGAATTGGACACAACTTAGCAACTAAACAACAACATGAGAGCAGGTGATATTAAATCAGCATGTGATTTTTGTAGTCAAATGTTGCTATGTTGTTTGATTTAATTACTAAATTGAACATATATATTTAATATATTTTAAATATATATATGATGAAGTTCAGAAATGGAGAAAGCCTTTAGGTCACGTTTCACCATGTACCAGGAAAACTGTATATGTTCACCCAAATTCCAATGAGCAGTCCATGGCTGCTAAATTTTATTTTTTAAGTTGCTTATTATTGAATGTTAAGCTATTAAACAAACATCAGGGAAATAAATACACAATAAGTTTTCAGTAGACGACTTAGCAATCCAACAGTCTAATTTAACTAACATTGGTACTACATTATCAGGCCATAAATTTTACATTTTCTTTTTTTCTTTTTTTTTAATTTTACATTTTCATAAAATTCTATTACTGAGAAAATACTTGCAGACACAAGCACTCATTTTATTTAATCCTCAAACTAAACCCATGAGGTCGGTATTACCATTCCACTCTCTAGATGTAGATGATGAGTTCGGTGAGTTTCAGAGCACTCAATAGAGATTCATTCATTTCAACAATTATCAGTTGATTGCCTACAGTGTGCCAAGCATAGCCAGTAAATAAACTTGGACCCAAATCTAATAACTAAATTTACTGTCAGAAACATGGTTTCAGTATCTTCCCCAACATAGAGAAGCAGGTAGAAGTTTCGAGTCTATTCAAGTTGCCATCTCAGCATTGTGCCAATCCACTACTGACAGTCTGATAGCTAGAAAGCAGTGGCTTCTTTATCTAATGCCTGAAGTACTAATTATAGACAAAAACTGTGAAATTGAGATGAGGACTAATTACCCCCTTCCCACTGCATGTCCTTCTCTGGACTTACTCTCTGCTCTGCCTGTGTGCCTGTGTTCCATCTTTTCTACTTCAGTTAACTCTTCTTTGAAAAGCAATCTGAAAAAAAGGAGTTTCTTTAAGAAAAAAAAAATGATAAAAGATAAACCCATTTTTTAAAAAATTCAGAAAGCAAAACATGGTTTTAAAACAGATTTAACCACTGATATGGAAGGGTTATGGGAATTGTGGGAGAAATCTGTGTAACCCTATAGAAATAAAATTGAAAACTGGGGGGGGGGGAGTGGTAATTTTCCATCAAAATAAAAATGACCAAAGTTAGACCAGAAAAAGAATGAAAAACTAAACAGACCAATAATCATAAAAAAAAAAAAAAAACAACTAAAGATACATCTTTAAGAGGTTACAGACCCTGGTAGCTATGCAGATATAATCTTAAAACATTGATTTGTGTCACGTAATGTATTCTAGCTCATAGAAAAATGCATTAATCTCCATTTATGCAGATAGCAATGCCTTATTAACAAAACGTAATAAATAGTACAAGAAACTTTTAAATCAGTTTTCCTTGTTAACATGGATGCAAAATTCCAAGTAAAATATCATTAATCTAATCTAGCATTAAATGACAAGGGCAATAATTCGAGTTTATTCTAGGTATACAAGTATAGTTCAGTACTAAACAATCTTTCAAGATAATTCAGTATAAAAAAAGAATATTGGTACAGCTATAAGAATAGTCTACTAAAACAAGATTTATCAAAATTGACCATCTTTTCCTAATTTTATAAACCTCCAAAAAAAAAATAATAGAAAGAAATATGACAGGGGTTTTGGTGTTTCACGCAATGCTGCAAGGGGAAGACCAGAAGCTGACAGCGAAACACTTCAATTAGCTTTAGCAGAAGAGAAATGGAGGAACCATAGAACATTAAGGATGAATTCAGGAAGACCCGAGACCATGGAGAACTTGCCTGCTCTCTACACTATTTTCCAAGGAGAGGTTGCTATGGCCACAGACTATGGAGCCTTTGTCAAAATCCCAAGCTGTCAGAAGCAAGGTCTGGTCCATTGAACTCACATGTCATCCTGTGGCATGGATAAGCCCTCTGAGATAGTAGATGTTGGAGACAAAGTGTGGGTGAAGCTTATTGGCCGAGAGATTAAAAATGATAGGACAAAAGTATCCCTCTCCATGAAGGTTGTCAACCAAGGGACTGGGAAGGGCCTTGGTCCCAACAATGTTATCACTGAGCAGGAAGAGAGGCGGAGGCGGTCCTTCCAGGATTACACTGGGCAGATCACCCTCGAGGCTGTCCTGAATACCACCTGCAAGAAGAGTGGCTGTAAAGGAAAAGAAGAAAAAGAACCATAGAGACAGGAAGTCATCTGACTCTGACAGCTCAGACTCTGAAAGTGATACAGGCAAGAGGGCAAGGCACACGTCAAAGGAGAGCAAGGCAGCAAAGAAGAAAAAGAAGCACAAGAAGAAGCACAAGGAATGAGAATGGAACATAGAGAGGGTGGCTGAGAGAAGGAACCCGGAGCCTGTGCTTTGAAGCCCTGGCTCCTAGAAAGACTAAGTAGTGAGAATATGGCCTCCCACTCTCATCTCTCCCATGGGAGATGGCATCCCCTTGTGCCACAGGCAAGCCTGGGAGTTAGGTATCAAAAGCATCTGTCTGAATGAGTTGTTTCCTTATCACTCTTGGTCCCTTTGTGAGTGACCCCTGCAGCTCACCCATTCATTCTCCCAACTTCATTCAGCAGGAGGTCATATTACCCTCTCCAGCTGCCACTGCCAGAGCCAGATTTCTGTGCAGAAGTCCAGGCTAGAGCCACAGGAACTGCTGTGGGCGTGAGTCTGGCTGTAGTTGAACAGAGTGACCGGCCTCTGCCTACTGGCCTACCTACCCTGGCCTGATTGGTGGATGGTCTCTGCTACATCCAGCACATGGGCAGAGGGAGACTGGCAGTACGAGGGTGAACATGGTAAGAAGTGGTGCTCACTTTTTCCATCCCCCGTAACATGATTCTGCTATGTTAGGAGTGATAGCCAGTGGTCACAGCCAGAAAAACATTGTTTGCAGTGACTTAGCTTGTTTGTGGCATTCCGCCAGACCACCGAACCAGACAGCTCAAGCCGAAATCATTGCTTTACTTTGTATTTACTACGGTGTGAGTCAGTTGTTTCCATTTCAGGTTTCTGCTCAAATTCCTGGTACTAAAAAAAAAAAAAAAAAAAAAGAAATATGACAGAGGCTGTCACAAACCAAGAGCCAACATCAAACTTAACATTAAAATGCTATAGCCATGTCTACTAAAATCAAGAACAACGTGTGATGTCCACATCAACATTATTATTTGGCATCACTTTACAGCCAATGTATTAATATGTGAAAATAATTCGTATAAATTTTAGAAAATTTAAAAAGTATTCTTTCTTGAAGGATGTGATTATAGACATAGAAACTCTAAGAAATCAGTTTACTTAAGTTAGTAGTATAAAAAAAGAATAGTTTTGAGGTAATATAAAAAAAGTACTTAGTTTCTCTTTATAGTGGCAATAACCCAGAATAATATAGCATAAAATAACAGGTAGATATAGAAATATTGTTCATGAGAGAAATAATTATGACAAAATATACATAAATAAAAATATAAAATTGTACTAAAGAACATAACTCTAAACTTGAACAAACTGAATGATATACCCTGATCCTGAATGAGGAGTTTTAGCATCATAAAATGTAATATTTCTAAAATTAATATATAAATATAATTGAATTAAATATTCCCATATAGGTATTTCAGAGCTGAGTAACATTTTAAAGATAAACTGAAAGCATCCACGAATAGCCAAGAAGGCTCTGAAAAAGAGAATTGTGATATGGGACTTGCCTTGTCAAATATTAAATGGAATATAATGCTACTGTAATAAAATAGAAAGTAAAAGAAAAACTACCAAGTATAGATAAATGACAAAAGTAGCATTCCATTCATAAAAGAAAGTAGAGCTTACTTAATATATAGTGCAAATATAGTGAACTAGTCATCTAGGAAAAAAATTCAAACAGTTCTCTACCTTTCTCTATATACAGAAATAAATTTTTATTTATTTATCACTAATTAGAGAAATACAAGTAAAAACTACAATGAGGTATCACTTCACACCAGTCATAATGGCCATCATCAAAAAAGTCTATAAATAATAAATGCTGGAGAAGGTGTGCAGAAAATGGAACCCTACATTGTTGGTGGGAATGTAAAGTGGTGCAACCATTATGGAGAACAGTATGGAAGCTCCTTAAAACAATAATCATAGAACTGCCATATGATACAGCAATCCCACTCTTGAGCATGTAGAGTTGGGTTTTTTCTAAGGGTTGAACACAAGATGAAACATTTTACCAGAGAGAGAAAACCATAATTTGAAAAGATACATGCACCCCAATGTTGATTGCAGCACTGTTTACAATAGCCAGGACACAGAAGCGACATAAATGTCCAACGACAGATGAATGGATAAAGAAGACGTGGTGTATATATTTGCACACTGTATGCTCAGTTGCTCAGTTGTGTCTGACTCTTTGCGACCCCATGGTCTGAAGTCTGCCAGGTTCCTTTGTCCATGGGATGTTTTGAGGCAAGAATAAAAGTGAGTTGCCATTTCCTACTCTGGGGGATCTTCCTGACCCAGGGATTGAACTCAAGACTCCTGCACCTCTAGCACTGGCAGGTGGATTCTCTACCACTGTGCCACCTAGGAAGCCACTATACATACATACACAATGAAATACTACTCAGCCATAGAAAGTATGAAATAATACCATTTGCAGCAACATGGATACACTAGAGATTATTATACTAAATGAAGTAAGCCAGACAAAGACAAATATAGAAGTGAATTTACATACAAAACAGAAATAGACCCATGAACATAGAAAACAAACTTATAGTTACCAAAGAGGAAGGTGGGTGAGGGATATTAGGAGTTTGGGATTAACGTATACACACTACTATATATAAAACAGGTAACCAACAAGGACCTACTGTATAACAGAAAACTATACTCAATATTTTGTAATAACCTACAAAGGAAAACAATTTGAAAAATATATACATATACGTGTCACTAAATCACTTTGTTGTACATCTGAAATGAATACAACAATGTAAATCAACTTTATATCAATAAAAAAGTTTTTTAAAGAAAAAATATCCCATGAAAATATAACACTACTGTATAAGGACACTTATACAACATCGTAGTTGCAATTAGTTATGGAATATCCATTCTAAATGATAGTGTTATTTAGCTGTTAAAAAAATAAAATTTATATCTATTACTTTTTAGGGATGTCCATGTAATGTTATGTGAAAAGACAACTGCCAAATAATGTGTAGAGCATCTTCTTATTTTTAAAAATCAGACATTACAAGATATTTGCTTTTATCTGGACATTGAGGAAGATTGTTTATATCAGTTTCCCCTGGGAATGAAATAAAAGAAAATTATCTTTTATTATCTTAAATATATGAATTGTTCCGCCTGAAAAAACATAATTGGAAGCTAAATATATATGCAGAGAAAATTTCTGGAAGATATCCAAAAGTGGAATTTGAGTATGGGTAAGGAAAAGAAACTTTTCTCTTTGAACCCTTTTGTACTGTTTGAATTTGTTCTTTGAACAAAGAACATGTATTTATTTTTAAAAATCTGATAAACTAATTCCAGTGAGTGAAAGTAACTTAACGTCACCCGGGAATATTTAAATTTAACCCCATTGATCCAGTGGTTAGGATTCCATGCTTTCACTGCCAAGGGCCCAGGTTTGGTCCCTGGTCAGGGAACTAAGATTCCAAGAGCCACACAATGAAGCCAAAAAATTTTTTTTTAATTTTTTAATGGATGACTCATAGCATTTTATCTAGGAAGGATAAGTATTTCAAATAGATCATCAGGGCCAATATGAGAAGAACTCATCAAAACACACCATACAGACTCATTAACATTAACACGGTCTACCGACTCACAACTCTTTTTAAATATTCTTGAACTTAAAAGCTTTGCTGTCAGGATTCCAAGGAAGCTGGGACGGGCACGCTTAGTATTAGAATAATAATCCATGAAATGTGAAGCAAAGAGGTTGGTAAACACATTAAATACACCCATTAATACGATTCATATCACCCACCACTTCATTTTTGTATCAGGCCGGTTCACAGATGGAAAGAACCAGAAATCCCTATGTATCAAAATTATTTTTTGTTTACACATCTCAAGGAAACCTAAAGTTGGTGATTGCATTTTACAAGGACACTGTGAAAAGCCATTTTCAGCTATCTAACTTTATGTGACCAGCAGATGGTAGTTATTGATCACATAGAGAATAGATGGCAATACTAAGAGAATAAATATTCTGCTGTTATTCCTGGGCAAGTCCAACAGGCAGAAGTTATAAGAACTAATAAGTGAATAAATCAACTATTTTTATAAGTCATGCTATAATATCCGAACTGGTTAGATGTAGAGAAGCACAAAGAAGCACTTAAAAGTTATCTATTACTTAGAAGTCTTCAAGTTCAATTTTCCTCTTTATATTGTCTTAATAAATTACACATCAAATAAATACCATTGAAGAAAAAAAAGAAGTAAAATCAGAGTTGAATGTCAAGTTGAGTAGAGAATTTTAATTGTAGAATAATGGTCCTTGTGGATATGGATGATGCTTTTAAGTAAAGTTATCTCTTCCTTTCTCTCTCTCATCTCAGACCCCAATACAAAGTGATAATTGCTTTAAAAGAAAAATACTTCTTGATACACTGATAGTTTTTTTTTTCCCCCCAAGGACTATAAGTAGCAAATTTCAACACCTGCTGAACTGCTATTTCACATCTCACTTAACAAACTCTAATAGGCAGCTAAAAATCTCTTACAGGATATTCATTTATCTCAGTTCAAAATGTTTAAGGTTGAATCTGGCCCAGAAAATGGAGCAGAAAGATCAGGAAAGGGAAATTATATAACTGTCATCACAAATAATACTCTGTTCTTCTGGACTTGAAGCAAAGTATTTTTACCACGAACACATGTATTTCCCTTTCAAAAAAAATTAAGAAATCATCAAAAAATTAGAAGTCTAATTAGAATATAAACAAACATTGCACTTCCTAAATGTAACCACTGTGAAAGTGTTAAAAAATTAGAACAGAATTCTACATAAGGATTTTTACAGAAATGGAATAAACATTTGCAACATTGATACAATAGAAGATAACTCTGGTTAATTATATTATATTCCTACTCCTGAGAAAATATCGCACAGTCCAGGAAATGATTTCTGAGATCCTTCCTGTATGTGGTAATATGTCCCAGTGAGGCTTATTGTCTATTAAATGCCCTACTTTCACACAGTCTGAAAGTGGAGAAGCATTTTTACTGATTTTTATGTACCACACCTTCAGTTCCAAGCAGATTTAAGAATGTTTTAAAAGACACATAAAGTGCAACAAGACCTCATAAATTTGAAGAGCAAAGCAGAAAGGAAAATATGGGTGGGGGCATGAATGGAACCAGAAATAAGGCCAAAGAAAACATTATAAAACCTCAGTCTTGCTATTCATGTGCCACAGATTTAGTGCTAAGTTCTCTAGTAGTGACTGAGAAAAGGAAGACATCAAACTTAGCATATGCTTATAAAAGGTAAAACTCCTAATGAACCTTCAGCTTTGGCTTAAATTGTTTTATTTGTAACAGTAGTAAAAATACAGTAGTAGTTACAGTAGACCTAACTCAGTGTGCTTACTATAATTTCAGGTACAAGTATGAATTCATTACATACATTAAATCATTTAATTCTCATAAAATCTAATAAAGTGAATAATACTATTACCCCTTATTTATAGATAAGGAAACAGGAACAAAGAAGTTTTAAATCTTGTCCAAAATCATGCATCTAGTTAGGGATAAAGTGAGATGTTACTAAATGTGTACTTAGATCAACAAGGTAAAAATGCTTATTCATCTATATGAAAGAAATTTTGATTCAAAGAAAATTTGATTCAAAGCTACAAAAACAACCTAGCTAACAACTTTAATTTTATATAGCAAATGACATTTTTTTTCAAACTGAATCCTGCTTGCAACATTAATACAGAATTGAGGGCTAAGATGAAAGTTCATTTACGTTTGGCATGCTACAAATTGATGACTCAATTCTCCCTCCATTTTTCTGTAATTAGACTACTGAGAAACCTATTTCATGTGGTCTGTTGTGATACTGTTTGGCCTTCCTTTGGTAAAAAGACATCCTCAATGTATCAAGCTCACCAGCATCCTTTTCTCGTTCTTGGCAACAATTCAAGAACTACAACTTGGCATCAACTCTGTTGGAAGCTCGAACGGGAACTCAGGCAGTGACACTGTGGGGCAGTTTTCAATTATAATATACAAATGACCCAAATATGCTTGTGTTAATTCATTTTCTAAAATGCCATTCAAATAAAAACACAAAACTTAAGTATTCTTGTGAATAACTCTCAAGTTCCCTCTTTTGAGAAACACCATTTTTGTAGAAATATATTTAACCATGTTTTTAACTTTTTAAAAAACTGCTCAGATATTAGTAATTTTCATACTAGAAGACAGTTATTTCTCACGGGAGGAGGCAACATAAAGAGAGCAGTATGGAATTAAAATAATAATGCTTTTGACACTTCTCTTCAAAAAAGAAGACAAGGATCTTGAAGTTATAGAGATGCCATCACAACAATAGGAAACTCAATAAAAATAACCAAAAATAATCATATGTTGCTAGTGGAATACAGACCCACAGGGTTCAACATCAAGAAGCTCTTACATAGAAAGATTAAAAGGCCAATAAGAAATTGAACCTGAAAAGGCACTATCTTATCTCTATTTACAGATGGGCTGAGAGAGTATGTTTTGGAAGAGTGCCATCCAAGAATGCATCTTTCTTTATATAATGTTCTTAAGCTTAGAGACTGACAAAACCTTAAAGATTTATTATTATTTTCCTTTGTTTCCACTTTCAGTACTGTTAACAGGATGCTTTCAAACTGACTTAAACAATTTTAAAATGTATTATCTCACATAATAAAAAGTCCAGTTTGGGTTGGGCTTGAGGGTTAACTGATTTAGCAGCTCAAAGTCCAGGCCCCTTATTCTTTCCATCTTATTGCTTTGCCTTCCATAGTGTTGTAACAGGTTACCTCAATGATCGGAGCGTGGATGCCAGTAGTAATAAGGGTACATGATTCATCATTTATATCCAGTTGAGAGCAAATGAGAGTTTCTCCCTCGATTATGCTTTCAGTCTGATTTGGCTTAGCATAGTTTTCATTACCAAAAGAATGCCACAAGGTGATTGCTTAAGCCAGGTTGCTTAACCAACTTAGGTAAGAGACATTATATAATCATGAATGCTTTAGACTAGTTAAAGCCCGTCTAGGGGCTGGATTAGGGTCACAGTCCCTTAAGCCACATTCAGTTCAGTTCAGTTCAGTCACTCAGTTGTGTCCAACTCTTTGCGACCCCATGGACGCATGTCCAACTCTTTGAGACCCCATGGAAGCATGTCAGGCTTCCCTTTCCTTCACCATCTCCCAGAACTCGTTCAATTCACATCCACTGAGTCAGTGAGGCCACCCAACCTTATCTCATCCTCTGTTGTCCCCTTCTCCTCCTGCCTTCAATCTTTCCCAGCAACAGGGTCTTTCCCAATGAGTTAGTTCTTTGCATCAGGTGCCAGAGTATTGGAGCTTCAGCTACAGCATCAGTCATTCCAATGAATATTCAGGACTGATTTACTTTACGATTGACTGGTTTGATCTCCTTGCTATCCAAGTGGCTCTCAATAGTGTTCTCCAGCACCACAGTTTGGAAGTATCAGTTCTTCAGCTCTCAGCTTTCTTTATGCTCCAACTCTCACATCCATACATGACTATTGGAAAAACCATAGCTTTGACTAGACAGACCTTTGTCAGCAAAGTAATGTCTCAGCTTTTTAATATGCTCTCTAGGTTGATCATATCTTTTCTTCCAAGAAGCAAGCATCTTGTAATTTCATGGCTGCAGCCACCATCTGCAGTGATTTTGGAGCCCAAGAAAATAAAGGCTCTCACTGTTTCCATTGTTTCCCTATCTATTTGCCATGAAGTGATGAGACCAGAGGCCATGGTTTTAGTTTTCTGAATGTTGAATTTTAAGCCAGCTTTTTCACTCTCCTCTTTCACTTTCATCAAGAGTCTTTTTAGTTCCTCTTCTCTTTCTGCCATAAGGGTGGTGTCATTTATGTAGCTGAGGTTATTGATATTTCTCCCAGCAATCTTGATTCCAGCTTGTGCTTCCTCCAGCCGGAAATTTCACATGATGTACTCTGCATATAAGTTAAATAAGCAGGGTGAAAATATACAGCCTTGACGTACTCCTTTCCCAACTTGGAACCAGTCTGTTGTTTCATGTCTGGTTCTAATTGTTGCTTCTTGACCTGCATACAGATTTCTCAGGAGGAAGGTAAGGTGGTCTAGCATTCCCATCTTTTGAAGAATTTTCCACAGTTTGTTCTTATCCACATAGTCAAAGGCTCTGGTGTAGTCAATAGAGCAGAAGTAGATATTTTTTCTGGAATTCTCTTGCTTTTTCTATGATGCAACGGATGTTGGCAATTTTATCTCTGGTTCCTCTGCCTTTTCTAAATCCAGTTTTAACATCTGGAAGTTCTCGGTTCACATACTGTTGGAGTCTAGCTTGGAGAATTTTGAACATTACTTTGCTAGCGTGTGAGATGAGTGATGGGTAGACAATCATTGATATACTAGCAATAAAACCTTTTCCTGAGAATGTCAAGGCAAAACATTTTGTACTGTGCTCTGATGTATATTGGATGGGCTACAGGGGGCAGTAGTGGCTCAATTCTGAGTGAATTTCTTGTACGCTGTAGGGAAGGACACTTCTCAGGAGAGGCATTTTTCTTTAAGTGTCAAACACTTGCCATCAGTAAATCAAAACTGGTATTTTCATCAATTAAAAATCACAGCTGCTTGGAGTTGAATGGATAGTAATAATGACTTTTTCCTTTTCTCAATATCACCTCACAGACCTCTCTGTACCTCTGACTTTACTCACAGAAAACTGTTAGTAAAAATAGTTTATGCATTTGGTTAACATATTTTTTTTCCTACCGTTTTCCTGCTATATGCTATAGAATGAGTGAACAGGCAAAAGAAATGTCTGTGTATTTATTCTATAGAAAGCAGCAAGATTAATGTTAAATGTTAAAAATGTTAGAAAGATAAGCTGACAAACACACCAAATTCTGATTGAATCAGGAAGACCGTTTGGATGAGTTGGACTCTGAGTTGGAGGTGAATGAAAGGGTAAGACAGAGAGGGAAGGTTTTCCAGATAAGCAGCTGTCTGTGGACAAAGAAAGAAGACTGAGCAGGATGGTGACTGGGAAGATAGTAGTGGATGGGAGGATAAAACAAAGGGCCATGGGAGTAGTTCACTGATAACTCAGGTCAGATCCTGAATTACTGGGTAATGAGAAACATAATCGGGCTTCCCTGATAGCTCAGTTGGTAAAGAATCCACCTGCAATGCAGGAGACCTGAGTTTGATTCTTGGGTTGGGAAGATCCCCTGGAGAAGGGAGAGGCTACCCTATCAGGTTTAGAATCGAACCCCATACCTGCCAGAGATGCTCAGAGGACTCAAACATACCTTGTGTGCATCAGGACCCAGAGACCCCACAGAGACTGAGACAGAACTGTGTTTGAGTGTCTCCTGCAGAGGTACGAGTCAGCAGTGGACTGCTGAATGGTCAGGGGCTCTGGGTGCAGTAGACCTGGGTATGGCATAAGCCCTCTTGGAGGAGGTCGCCATTAACTCCACCACAGAGCTGCCAGAACTTACACAGGACTTGGGGAATAGGCTCTTGGAGGACACAAACAGAACCTTGTGTGCACCAGGACCCAGGAAAAGGGAGCAGTGATCCACAAGAGGCTGACCCAGACTTGCTCATGAGTGTCCAGGAGTCTCCAGTGGAGGCGTAGGTTGGCGGTGGCCTGCTGCAGGGTTGGTGGCACTGAGTATAGCAGTGCATGCATGGGACCTTTTGAAGGAGGTCACCATTATCTTCATTACCTCCACCATAGTTTGGCCTCAGGTCAAATAACAGGGAGGGAACACAGCCCTGCCCATCAACAGAAAATTGGATTAAAGGTTTACTGAGCATGGCCCCACCCATCAGAACAAGACCCAATTTCCCCCTCAGTCAGTCTCTCCCATCAGGAAGCTTCCATAAGCCTCTTGTCCCTCTCCACAAGAGAGCAGACAGACTGAAAACCACAATCACAGAAAACTAACCAATCTGATCACGTGGACCACAGCCTTGTCTAACTCAATGAAACTATGAGCCATGTCATGTAGGGTCACCCAAGACAGACTGGTCATGGTGGAGAGTTCTGACAAAACATAGTCCACTGGAGAAGGGAATGGCAAATCACTTCAATATTCTTGCCTTGAGAACCCCATGAACAGTATGAAAAGGCAAAAAGATAGGACAATGAATGATGAACTCCCCAGGTCGGTAGGTGCCCAATATGCTATTGTAGATCAATGGAGAAATAACTCCAGAAAGAAAGAAGAGATGGAGCCAAAGCAAAAACAACAGCCAGTTGTGGATGTGACTGGTGATGGAAGTAAAGTCCGATGCTATAAAGAGCAATATTGCATAGGAACCTGGCATGTTAGGTCCATGAATCAAGGCAAATTGGAAGTGGTCAAGGAGATGGCAAGAGTAAACATTGACATTTTAGGAATCAGTGAACTAAAATGGACTGGAATGGGTGAATTTAACTCGGATAGATATAATGGTCAGTATATCTACTACTGTGGATAAAAATCCCTTAGAGGAAATGGAGTAGCCATCCTAGTCAACAAAAGAGTCCGAAATGCAGTACTTGTACACAATCTCAAAAACAACAGAATGATCTCTGTTCATTTGAAGGCAAACCATTCAATGTAACAGTAATCCAAGTCTATGCCCCAACCAGTAATGCTAAAGAAGCTGAAATTGAATGATTCTATGAAGATCTACAAGATCTTCTAGAACTAACACCCAAAAAAGATGTCCTTTTCATTATAGGGGCTTCCACCATGGCTTAGAGGGTAAAGTGTCTGCCTGCAATTCAGGAGACCTGGGTTCGATCCCTGGGTCAGAAAGGCCCCCTGGAGAAGGAAATGGCAACCCACTCCAATACTCTTGCCTGGAAAATACCATGGATGGAGAAACCTAGTAGGCTACAGTCCAAGGGATCACAAAGAGTTGGACACGACTAAGCAACTTCACTTCAACTTTTTCATTACAGGGGACTGGATTGCAAAAGTAGGAAGTCGAGAAATACCTGGAGTAACAGGGAAGTTTGGCTTTGGAGTGCAGAATAAAGCAGGGCAAAGGCTAATAGAGTTTTGCCGAGAGAATGCACTGGTCATAGGAAACATCTTCTCCCAACAACACAAGAGAAGACTCTACAAATGGACATCACCAGGTGGTCAATACTGAGATCAGATTGATTATATTCTATGCAGCCAAAGATCGAGAAGCTCTATACAGTCAGCAAAAACTGGGAGCTAACTGTGACTCAGATCATGAATTCCTTTTTGCTAAATTCAGACTTAAATTGAAGAAAGTAGGGAAAACCACTAGACCATTCAGGTATGACCTAAATCAAATCCCTTATGATTATACAGTGGAAGTGACAAACAGATTCAAGGGACTATATCTAATAGACAGAGTGCATAAAGAACAGATTCAAGGGACTAGATCTAATAGACAGAGTGCATAAAGAACCATGGACGGAGGTTCATGACATTGTACAGGAGATAGGGATCAAGACCATCCCCAAGAAAAAGAAATGCAAAAAGGCAAAACGGTTGTCTGAGGAGAACTTATGACCAACCTAGACAGCATATTAAAAAGCAGAGACATTGCTTTGCCAACAAAGGTTCATCTAGCCAAGGCTATGGTTTTTCCAGTAGTCATGTATGGATGTGAGAGTTGGACTATAAGAAAGCTGAGTGCCAAAGGATTGATGCTGTTGAACTGTGGTGTTGGAGAAGACTCTTGAGAGTCCCTTGGACTGCAAGGAGATCCAACCAGTCCATCCTAAAGGAGATCAGTCCTGAGTGTTCATTGGAAGGACTGATGTTGAAGGTGAAACTCCAGTACTTTGGCCACATCATGTGAGGAGTTGATTCATTGGAAAGGACTCTGATGCTGTGAAGGATTGGGGGCAGGAGGAGAAGGGGACGACAGAGGATGAGATGGCTGGATGGCATCACCGAGTCAATGGACATGAGTTTGGGTAAACTCCGGGAGTTGGTGATGGACAGGGAGACCTGACATGCTGTGATTCATGGGGTCCCAAAGAGTCGGACATGACTGAGCGACTGAACTTAAATGAATTGAACTGAAAATGTGCCAGACACTGTGTTGGGTGCTTAATATATAATAGTTATTTAGTCCTCACAAGAAGTTAGCAAAATTTCATTATTATCTTCTTTCTACGGGTGAGAAAACAGGATCAAAGGCATTAAGTAAGTTAAGATCACACAGCTAGTAATTCACAGAAGAATTTTAATCCAAATTTGTTTATTTTGAATCCTGTGCTTTCCCATTGTCTAATGTTGTCTCTGAATCTTAGCATTCAGAATTTATCATAGGCTATTATAGGAAGGCCCGGAAGAGGGTGCCCCAATATCTAAAGTAGAAGTGAAGTGAAGTAAAAGTCACTCAGTTGTGTCCAACTTTGCCATCCCATGGACTATACAGTCCATGGAATTCTCCAGGCCAGAATACTGGAGGGGGTAGCCTTTCCCTTCTCCAGGGGATCTGCCCAACCCAGGGATCAAACCCAGGTCACCTGCATTGCAGGCAGATTCTTTACCAGCTGAGACATAAGGAAAGCCCTATCTAAAGGAAAGCACCCCAATAATCTAAAAGAGGAGGTTGGTGGCACGCAGGCAGGGCTTGAGTGAAATTCTTGATTATAGAGATTCAGATGAAATACTGTATAGATTATTCACACAAATCTGTAATACATAGAATTCTAAGGTAACTCCAGCTTCTATGTTTGTTTAATTGGTGAAATGATACTGTTTCCAACCAAAATCTAGAAGATGGAATGTCAGGAGTTGATTGTCATTGCTATCAAGGATGGGCTTTCTTGGTGGCTCAGAAGGTAAAGAATCTGCCTGCAGTGCAGGAGACCAGGGTTCAATCCCTGGGTCGGGAAGATCCCCTGGAGAAGGAAATGACAATCCACTCCTGCATTCTTGTGGGAGAATCCTATGGACAGAGGAGACTGGTTGAGCTACAGTCCATGGGGTCACAAAGAGTCAGAAAGGACTGAGCGACCAACACTTTCACACAACACTTTCATCAAGGATAGTGCTTGGGCCAAGTAACATTTGAAGAATGTTTTTACATAGCTACATTGGTTATATTCCACAGACCTCTCTCCCTTAGGGATAGAGATAATTCAAATTTCCATAATATGTATTTAAAACCCAACTCATGTGGAAGTTGTTCTAATTCAGAAAAGAATTGAGATGAATTTCCCTTTTTCTTTTATAGATTAATGGTATAAAAACATATTTAAAAATCTAAATTATCTTAGTCTAACTTTTAGAGTCTAAATGAACAAATTGTTTAAGGTCAATTGACAAAGAAAACAAACTAGAGGGTGAATATTTACATTACAATATAGTACTCCATGAATTAGCAAGGTCTCCTTGTCAACTTTAAATGCATATTCAACCCACATTTTAAAGTCATATCCTCTTTTGATTGCATGTTATAACTGAGGTTGGTTTACAGGTTTGCTTTTCTCAATAGGGAATTTCAGAGCAGAGATTTTATTACTTGCCTTTTAAGAAAACTTCTTATAGTGATTTAATCTAAGATGTGCATGGTAAATGCTTGCTGAATGACAACATGTTAAATGCAAATTTAACATTTAATATCAGTACTGTTGGAAAGGAAAGAGTTCCTGGTTTCTCTGCTTTTTTGCCACATGAATTTGAACATTCTGAGTGTTATCAATGATGCCTACTGAACAGCAGTGCTGTGAAGAAAAACATAACATGAATGAAAAAAAAAGACCTTAAAAATATTACTTCTTTCATTACATAAATGAAGTTACAACAGTGCAATATTTTAGACAGCATGCTGTTTTACACCCTAGCCATGTCAATGAGGCATACCTTGATAATTTATTCTGAAGATCTGATCGTAAGTAAAAAACATATTCTATAGTCCAATTGTGCTATAAATTCAGACTGGCAACCCTCAGAAGATTTCTTCCTTCCAGTGAAATCAAGTTTAATAATAATAATAAAATGAAAAAAAAAAATCCAAGAAACTAATACATGCTTTCTAGAATATCAAAGTTGTTTTTCCCCATTTCCCTTTTCTGTTGACATTCCCTTGAGCAAAGAAGCTATTTCTTTAGATTTTTACAGTCAATCCATTCTCTACAACTCAAGCCAATAATCATGTAATTCCCAAATGACTTGGGTAAGTTTTGGACGAAAAACAAATGTCACTGTTAAAAGTATAAGATATAAAAAAAAAAGATCCCT
This sequence comes from Okapia johnstoni, assembly GCA_024291935.2. Classification (NCBI taxonomy): domain Eukaryota; kingdom Metazoa; phylum Chordata; class Mammalia; order Artiodactyla; family Giraffidae; genus Okapia; species Okapia johnstoni. The sequence goes on along the minus strand of CM044312.1, from coordinate 68,258,014 downwards.
GTGGGAGAAGAATTGGAGAACGCAAAGAAAAAGAATGATGTGGGTAGCTATAAACTGTGGTTTCAGTCTCAGCTTGGAGGTTTGGAAGGTAGGAGAGAACAGAAAAAATCAGAAAAGCCATAATTCTAGAGCGTTCAGCGACAGTTCCTAGAATGAATTCTAAAAATGTGATCTCCTCAGTTACAAATCCTCTTTCAATCCTCCATTCCTTTCAGATCCAATGCAAGAAAGTATTTTTTTTTCCACACTGTCTGCAAGAATTACTTACTATGGTGCTGGGGAATCAAAAATAAAGAGAATTAGCTCAAAGGTCCACATTGTTTGCATACAGGTCCAGGCCATACTACAAAATCCATACCTATGATCTTGCCCTGAATTCTGACCAATGGATGTAGAAAATAAATAAATTATTGTGAATCAGAAAACTTTGGCTGCCATGGTCCTGAAATTGGCAGCTTTTTTACTATTCACAAATGAAGTAGGCAACAAATTAAACTAGACATTAAAATAATCATTTAATTCAGGTGAAAATTTTAATAAAATCTGGAAATTTTATTAAATATTAAAATGGTTCTCTGAAGATTTGCTATTGGGCTTTATTTATTTATTTTTGCTATTGGGCTTTAAAGGTATTATTTAGGGATATCCTCCCGCTCTCTGCCCCTCCTACCCTGAGGGTGGTTACTCTGCTTTCAGTTCTTTTGATAAGCAAATAGAATAGGCCAGCTGTTCAGAGCTCAAGTCTTGGAGTCCTGTAGTCCTAGGACTGAATCAGAAGCATTTACTTACTATTTTATAGCTAGTGGTGTTCAGAAGTTATTCCTCCTCTCCATGCCTCAGTTTTCTCAGTATAGACAGACATACTAATAGTTCTTACCTCACAAAATTGTTGGGAGGGTTGCTGAGCTCAGTATCTGACATATAAAGATTTAATAAATGTGATCCATTAATACTAAACACATTCTGTGTCAAGACAGTAGGAAATCAAGCAGCTACAGGTTTAGGAAAACATACCTTGACTTGAAATCATGCACCAGCATGTGGGGCAAAAATGAAAGATGTACAGTGAGCCTCTATCAGGAGTCACTGGTGGCTTAGATCTGTTTCGAGAAGGAAATAGAAGTGACAGTCCCTCCATTTCCCGGAGAAGGGCAGAGAGGACACAGTCTGCCCGTAGCTGCACCTCCCTGAATGTATATTTGTCTGAGCAACAGATTAAAGCTTTTGCTTTTAACTTTTAAAGCTCTTGAAGGACTGCTTCCAAGTGCACTTTACAAACTCTGGGCCAGCCCTTGCCTTCAGGGGGTTTGAAGGAATGGAGCTTTGGACTTTGGGGCTTAGCAGAACATTAAAGGGATTGTACATCTATTTCCTTATGCAGCCCCCAGGCAGGGAGGATCATCTCTCATTTTAAAAAAGCTTTCATTCTTCAGGGCCCCTTGGCACCTTAGATTCACTTTACATCTGAGTTTTATAGCTGTTACTTATTTATTTTTTGGTAGTCTACATTTATCTTTTTTATGTTTTTGCTTTGCTCTCTCTTTTTCGGGTATTGTTTTTTAGAAATGCACCTTGAGATAGGACCTAGCTAATATGCACTAATAACAAGAATGTCTGCTTTGAGTTTTTGAAATTGATGGGTAATAGACTACAAAACTACATTTAAAAGTCTTTTAAAAGACTGCTTTAAAAATTATTTTTAAAAGTCAAGGATCCTGCTTTGCAACATATGCTTTAGTCATTTATTTTGACACATGTAATTTAAGAAATGCCAATATATGGAGTGTTTTTAAATTCTTTCAACTAAGGCTCTTTGAATAAGCTTTTATTACGGTGAGCCCATGGGTCCCACTTACTATGTCAAAAGCAGAAGTTCCAAGAAGCTAACAGAATTACACAAGGTCATTTAATAAGTTATAGCCAATCTGGAGTCTAAAACCTTGGACCAGTGCACGGTCCTGTATGTGCATTAAAATGACTGAAAATCTCTCTGACATGGAAATTTTCCCCTTTCTATGCTGTGAGAATCCACTTCAGGAATGTGGGAAAGCGCTCAGGAATACTCACTTTTATACATATTATTTTTAATAATCCTAAGGGTGGTTATTCACAGACCATATATCAAAACCCATATCTTTAAATTTAGTTCAAAGCTCTAGAACAGTGAGCCTCAGACTTGGATTTCAGGAACCACTTAAACTTTTTAAAAATATTGAGAATCCCCCAAAGTTTTTGTTTTTGAAGATCAGATCTATCAATACGTATTGTACTAAAAATTTGAATGGAGGTATTTAAAAATATTTAGAAATTCATTTAAAAATAATAAACCTATTATATGTTAACATATTGATTATGAACAATATATTTTCCAAAACAAAATAAAAATTAGTGGAAAGAGTGGCACAGTTTTACATTTTTGCAAATCTCTAATGACTGGCTTGGATAAAAAGGAGCTAGATTCTTATATACATATTAGGTTGTACATTCAATATCCTGCAATATGTTGCTTTGGGTTGAAGGATATGAAGAGAATCTGGCCTCATACAGATACTTAGATTAAAAAGGAGAGACTAGTAACCATGCTTTATAATTGCAAATATTTTCCTTTGATACTATAGCAAAACTCAACAGATAGAAGTTTCTTATGGGCTGGTTGCAATGTGAAATTTGAAATCCTATCAGTGAACTTTTCATATTCTCTCACAATAAAATCCACTGGTCTCCCTTGTATTTTGAATATCCATTTTAACTATCCTGGATTTTATAATATTATATATTATTTGGAATATATAACATTGGGAAAAATTGTTTCACAGAGTTATTCAGGCCTTCCAAATTTTGACATATTTTACTACACATACAAAAAAATCAAACTCATTAATATCACCACCAATATTGTCAGCTGCTGCTGCTACTGCTGCTGCTAAGTCGCTTCAGTCGTGTCCGACTCTGTGCGACCCCATAGATGGCAACCCACCAGGCTCCCTCGTCCCCAGGATTCTCCAGGCAAGAACACTAAGTCATTAAGTTTTGAGAAGCTGTCATACTTATAGTGGCAGATATGAAAGTTCCAGAATCCTAATTTTCACTTGAAAACTAGAACTTTATCATTGGCAATAAATATCTAAAGTTAGAACCTCGAATCAAGGTTTAACCGGTCTAGAAAGTCATATTTTATATGCCACTTGTTTCAAGTTAAAATAGTGTTCCATGAAAAAAGTGGCTAGTTCAGCTCACAAATCAAACAATTGTACTATTGCTCTACCTCGAGACAATCACTGGACTTGGTGCTTTATGAGAACTTTCCATTTTCTCACATACTTTATAAAGACATATTCTCAAAGATTGAGACATCACACTATCAATGATTTTTACCACTTTTCATCAGAGACATTCTTAACTAAGACTTGTTTGTTTGTTTGTTTAACTGCAGTGCATAATGGTGAAGAATGACTACTAGTGCAATTTGGCACCATTTTCATGATTTAGACTCAGGTGCTAGTAGCTTGCTTTTGTACTATCAAGGCAAATATCAACATTGCAAAGAAGGTAAAGAACATCTTAGTATTTTTTTGAAACTAGTTTTGACCCTTGCACACCTCTGAAATGGTCTCTAAGACTCTAGGGTCTGTAGGCCGCACTTTGAGAGCCGCTACTCTAAAAAACATTTGCTACTATTTTACATATAAGTCAGCCTGGAAAATAAAAAACACAAACTTTGCAGGCTGTTCTTATTTTTACTGGCTCATCTTTGCCCAAAGAGGTGATACAGTTAGTCTTATTGCAATGATGTCTTCTCTATATTCTGCATCTCCCTTTGGGATAGTGTAAGGAATATAAGTTTTGAAAATTCAGATTGTATTCAAATCCAGTGTAGTTTTTAGCTCAGTGACCTTGAATATTTATTAACCTCTCTGAAGTTGTTTCCTGTTCTGGAAATAAGCTTTATTTATAGTACCTAACTCATGGCTGGGCTCTTGTGAGGACTAAAGGAATTAAAGTGCCTAGTACACTGCCTGTATCTATAGTCTGTAGGTGCAGATCAGTCAATGTCTATATCTAATCTATAGAGCCTGGACTTAGTAACAAGTTCCAATCCCTCTACCATTAATTACCCATGGTCACTAATATTAAGTAGTTTCCCATACCTCTTATTTCTCTTCTCTCAAGTTTTGTCCATATTAATTGTGAGTACAGTTAACTAACTCATCATTCCCATGAAGCCATCTTTAAAAAATCATGTGTCCTTCTAAAGCTGCCAAGCTGGCAAGCATGCAATGAGTTGAAAATTCAACACTATTCATGAAGTAGATGATAACCCAAGTGTCACGTGATGCTTACAATGTACAGAGAGTCTACATGCTATTGTTTTACTCCGGGCTCAATACAAAACGAGGGGTTAAGAAGAGTCTGGGGGAAGTTTAGGTCACAGTGACTCTCGAGGCTATTTTATCACAAAGGCAAATATATTCCTTAAGTATGCACACACTGTATAACATAAGAATAAGGAGAAGAGCTTCACCCATGGGCATAAATATTCTGAATGTTGGACAGCCCCAAAGAGATAAAACCAGCACTTGAACTTGAGCTATTAGCACCAGAGGCCATGTTCCCACTCACTCTGCTGCAGTGCCCTCTTAAACTCAGGGAGGAAAAGATTGCACTTACAGCTTATGCAATTCAGTTTCCAGATCTAGAAACCTCAAAGCAGGAAAGGAGACAAACAAACAGAAAAAGGGAGAAAAGAGCATGAGTGTCACTTGAAAAATCTTAGATATCCAAACACTTGAGCCCTACTCCAGACCTAAAGTTTGTCAGCAATCTGTTTTAACAAGTCCTTAAGGAGATTTTTGTACCACTCTAAACTTTGAGGAGCAACACTGTGTTAGAAAAGGGATGATCGTAAGTTAGGCAGAGAAACTCTCAGTACTGGCTACAAAGAGTAAAATGGTTGTCTGACCTTTTACATCTGCTGGCTATCAGATAATCAGAAAAAGGCCAATTTAAGCATAAGATCAAACACAGATCATGTTGATGAAATGTTCTCAGCACAGAGACAGATTACTTGATAAAAAATGTGTTTTGTTGGTTATTTGATAATCTACCATTAAAAACCAATGTTTAAGTAAACATTAGAAAGCAATAATAATTTAAAAAAAAGACCAATGGGGTGATTGAAAACCATTAGTTTATCATTACTTTATAGAGTTCTATGACTATATGACCGCAGCCTTATCAAGATGGCAAAAGTAGATATAAGCCTCATCACATGGAACATAGTATTTATCCATCTCATCCTCCAGCACATCCAGCTGAACTATAAAGCCCAAGAAAATCTGAAAACCAATGTGGCCCACAGAAACCTAGAATATGGCAGCTTTAAATGGGTTATAAGGATTTCATTATCTCTTTTGAGACTACTTCGATTAAATATTCACTTGTAGAACCTCTTTGAAAGTCTATCATAGAGAAATATAAAACCTCATCAGTCTTTCTCATATGTTGCCGCTGATTATTATTATTATCAATATTTGATATCAGAGAGTGCTTTTCCCTGCAAGGAAGAGAAAACCCCAATGCAGAACAGTTTAAGCAGGAAGAAAACCTACCTAGGAGCTCCAAGGTAGGGCAGCTCCAAGCTCAGGGCCTTAGGGTCCCAGATCCCCTGCCCTTCTTTGTGCATTGGCTTCATCCTCAGGCTGGCAGCAAGATGGCTGCAGCTGCCCCCATTCTCACATCAAGGTATGACAATATTGAAAGGAAGAAGAGGGATTAGCTCTTTCTCATAGTTCTTTTTAGCAGTTTCCCAGAAATTTCCCAGCAGACTTCCCTTCTTGTCTTCTGTCTAGAATTGGGTGACATGAAAATTGTCCGTCTTGCTGACACAGTTCCCACTAGATGGCTTCAGCAGATCTCTGGAGATTCTGTTAAGAAGAGTAGTTTTTGCCAGATTCATGCACTCTTAGTGTTTTACGTTTCCCTGGGATGTTTACCAACTAGAGTTCGCATTTAGGCATTTTTATAAAATTATTGAATATTGTTCCTTTTCCTGTTAGATACATTCTGATAACAATCAGTTACAGGAAGTGTAAGCGCATAAAAATGACTAGCTCAGACTAATCCTATAGGGTGGTACAGATAATGGAAAGTCAACCACTAGCATCACTACAAATAACAATCTCCACTTAACATTTACTATGTATATTTTCCATTGTGCTAGGGGGCTCTGCTAAACTCTTTGCATGTATTATATTATTTAAAAATAAATCCAGAAGGTATGTACTTTTATTAATTTCATGTTACACTTGAGGAAATTTGAGCTGAGGTTGGTGAATCACTTCAAATCACCCAGTAGATGATGAGTCAGAACACAAGCCTAAAGACTATTCCAAAGCTCAACTCCAAAAACCAGTCTGCTATATGGAGAGAACACATTTAAAATCACATTGTAAATTTAAAACTATAATTTAAACATCAGCCTTCATACACTGTTGGTCAGAAGGTGAACTGTGGTACAGCCACTGTGGAAAACAGTGTAGCAGTTTCTCAAAAAACTAAAATTATAACTACTATATGACCCAGCAATTCCACTCCTGGGTATGTATTCAGGAAAAACAAAAACAAAAAAAACACTAATTTGAAAAGATAATGAAGCAAGGAAAACACTAATTCAAAAAAGTTCACAGCAGCATTATTTACAGTTGCCAAGATATGGAAGCAACCTACATGTCTATCAACAGAAGAACAGATAAAAAAGATGACATACACATACAATGGAATATTATTCAGCCATAAAAAGAATAAAATTTTGCCATTTGCAACAATATTGATGGACTTGGAAGGTACTATGCTAAGTGAAATAAGTCAGAGAAAGACAAATACTGTATGATATCACTTTACATGTGGAACCTAAAAAATACAACAAACTAGTGAATAAAATAAAAAATAAACAGACTCACAGGTATAGAGAGAAAAACTAGTGGTTACCAGTGGCAAGAGTGAAAGTGAAAGAGACCAGGTAGGAGGAGAGGATTAAGAGGTACAAACTGTTATATATAAAATAAGCTAAAAGGATATATCACACAACACAGGGAACACAGTCAATATTTTATAATAACTATAAATGGAGTATAACCCTTAAAAATTGTCAATCACTAAATTGTATACCTGTCAATTATATAATATTGGACATAACAATACTTCATTTTAAAAAAGATTACAACATAATTACCAGGATAAAAGTAAAAAAAAACAAAAAGGCCATTATCAAAGTAAGCATGGCATATAACTCAGCAAAAAGGGAGTGAAAAAATGGAAGAGGAAAGGTGATATCAAGTAGGCTTGCCCTGTTGTGTTAAGTGCATCCAATACTTTAAGCTCAAAAACTTTTATCTTAAAACATGGAAAGAATCTGTGTATGTGACTTATGTATATCATGGATAAGGGAAAAAGTGCCCCAAAACTGGAGAAAAGCAATGAATTTTCAAGGAGTGAAAACGAGTCAAGTAGATTGTGAGCCAAATCATAACAGCTAACATTGATTGTTTCCTTTATGCCTGGAATTGTTTCAACAATTTTGTGATACAGAATTATTATTCTCTGTATGTTATACATGAAATGCTGAACTCATGGGGTTTCTAAAGGGATTAAATAAGTGGTTATATAAGTAAAGTACTTAGAATAATTCCTGGCACATAGTAAAACCCTCCATAAATGTAGGCTATCATTGATCTGGAGAAATCAAAGCTCATGTCTTTATACCTGCAGTGTGCCATCTTTATTTAATTTATATTTAACTGTCAACTACTTTTCTAATTTTTATTAGCAATATTTTACAACCATAATGTGCATCAAAGGAAGAGTACAATGTTGGTAGATTGATTTTGCAGGTCAAGAAACAGAGGCAAGCAAATAAAGCAATTGATGTGAGATTCTTTGATTTGATTAGTAGTTGAAGGAAGGTTAGCTCCACTAACAGTAGGACACAAGGGTGCTTAAAGCTCCTCTCTATGACTCACCAGTGCCAAGTATGCCTGAATCCAGCCTCTTCAGCAGTCTGGGGCCTGGGAGCTGAATTTCTCAGCAGAGCTTAAATTGCTGATTTGTTATTTACTGAACTATGCTCTTTTTCTTCCCTTTGTGTTTCCGGCCATTGTCTACAAGTAGTCATAAAAGTTTCATATAATGACAGGTAAGGGACTAGGATAAGATGCAGGCATATGAAATCTGACACTCAAAGGATGTATTTGTCTTGAAACATGCTTCAAACAAAGCATTTCTCTGAGCATTAAAGCAATAACAATGGAAGAAACCCAGTCCCTGCCAATGCTAATTTATTTGGCACAAGTCATTTCACCCACCTCATAAAAACAGGTGTGAGTCTGGTGATTAGACACACTTGAGTAGTTCGAGAATGAAAAGTTTTACAAACTCTGAGGTGTGAGAGCAGTGATTTAATTTATTGATTTGGACAGGAATTTAGATCTCTACCACTGTGGGTCTTATTAGCACACAATTTCCATTAGATAGCTGCAACAAACCTCTGGAGATTTATTCTGTTAGGAGGAGTGGACCATGCCAGATTCAAGGACTCCTAGCTTTTGTAGGTTTCCCTGGGATGTTTATCAACAGAGTTGGCATTTAGTCAGTCTCATAAAACTACTGAATATTTTTTCTTTCCTATTGGCTAAACTATTAATTCTGAATTTGATTCCTTTCTCTTCTCCTAATCTTAAATCACTATCATTGTCACCCTAAATGTATTTGTTTGCTAATGCAGTTAAAAATTGTCTCACAAAACAACCTTTACAAGTGACTCCCCAATTTGCAGGTACTATATGTGTATAACCATAATATGGACAACATAAAATCAATCGAAAGATGACAATTTAAATTCCTCCCTGACATAAATTTACATAACTGAAATCAAGAAGAGATTGAAGGGTGGTCCCACCTGTTGTTCTCTTCACCTCCCGCCCCTTAGAACAGATGAGTCAAAGAGCTAGCTGGTAATCTGGGAGTGTGGTAAGAGTGACCTGCTCACCCCTTCAACCAATCAAATATAGGCACAAAACCACACTGAATGTTATCCATTATTACACTATAATTACAGTGAAGTCGTTCAGTCATGTCTGACTCTCAGATCCCATGGACTGTATGTAGCCTACCAGGTTCCTCTGTCCGTGGGATTTTCCAGGCAAGAATACTGGAGTGGGTTGACATTTAAATAATATAGTATTCCAACTCACCTAAGGCCCTCGGAGTGACAAGTTTTCAACTGGCTTTTTTCAACTATTTGTGTCGTCTCTGATTCTCACTTTTAGACACAGGGCCTTACTTCTAGACTCTCAGCTAATGCTGGTGAACCTAATTGTGAAAAAAAAAAAAAAATTCCCATGGGGCCCTTTCCCTGAACCTTCTCTTTTCTCCCTCAAAAGTACCTCAGGCTGTATAACCATTTCTCTCTTCACCCCCAAGGGGCAGACCTCATCTTGTGTCTTGTTTCTGCTGATAGTTGTAGTCACTCTGTGTTCTATCAAGTCCCTCTAACACCCTAGGGGAGAACGTGAGCTCCAAATCCTTTGAGTGAATAGCAAGAAGGAAGAGATATCAAAGTGAACTGGCCTAAGAGTGAAAACAGCTAGCAACCATTCATAAAAACACTCACATTGCAAAGGTTAATTCCCTTCAAGATATCTCTTGGATTAGCGATGTGTTAGCGTCTGTCTTCTTCCCTTCAGTTACATTAGAGATGGCTCCTTCCTATTCCGTCTCCAGGCACTGGAGGGGATGAAGAGGGGATGGACAAAGAAAAAAGATAATCCTTCCCAACATATTATATCACTTAAGGAATTCCTACCTTAATGTGCATCATTAACTACAAAACAATTTGCTTTATTGCAACATTAAATGTATGTTATATCCTATTTCTACATATACAAACACAAATAGAAGTTTCTGTGTGGGAGTATGTGCAGATATCCTTCTTCTCCTAGTCTACCAAAAATATCCTATAACTTTCAGGCGATTCTTCCATTCCCTTCAGTCTTGTGAAGAAGATGAGTTCTTTCTCACTATCAAAGATGCCAAGTTTATTTACACAATGAAGGACTTAGAAGTGATGTGGTAAGAGAAAGTAAGAACACATTTTTTTTTTGCAAAGTTCAAAGGAAAAGGTGGCAGAATGGATGTAAAGCAAGAGGGCAGTGGGTAAGAACTACATATTTGGATTCCTTTCACTTTTCTTTGTAAGAAGCAATTAAGGGATGGAATTCTTTGTATTTTCAGTTATTAGCTGTGCTTCTTCACTCAAATGTTTAAAATCAGCTTTATCAAAATGTACTTCAAATATCATGTACTTCACCATTTTAAAATAATTCAGTGGTGTTTAGTATGTTCACAGAGTTCTGCAACATCATTATTATTTAATTCCAGAATATCTTCATTATACAAAAAGAAACCCTGTACCCACTAACAGTAACACCCTATTATCCCACCCCCAGCCCTTGCATATATATAATAGAAATATATATATATTTCTATTATATATTATATTCTATTATATATTCTATTATCTATCTATATATATATTATCTATCTATCTATATATTCTATATATTTCTAACAGAAATATATATATTTCTAAAATATATAATATACTTTCTATTTCTATGGATATTCTGGACATTTTATATAAAGGAATCATATAACATGTGTCTTTTATTACTGGCTTCTTTCCTTAGCATAATTTCCAGGTTCATCCATGTGGTAGCATGGATCAGAACTTCATTCCTTTTAATGACTGAACCTAGATAACATATTAAAAAGCAGAGACATTACCTTGCCAAAAAAGGTCCATCTAGTCAAGGCTATGGTTTTTCCAGTGGTCATGTATGGATGTGAGAGTTGGATGGTGAAGAAAGCTGAGAGCCGCAGAATTGATGCTTTTGAACTGTGGTGTTGGAGAAGACTCTTGAGAGTCCCTTGGACTGCAAGAAGATCCAACCAGTCCATCCTAAAGGAGATCAGTCCTGGGTGTCCACTGGACGGACTGATGTTGAAGCTGAAACTCCAATACTTTGGCCACCTCATGTGAAGAGTTGACTCATTGGAAAAGACCCTAATGCTGGGAAGGATTGGAGGCAGGAGGAGAAGGGGACGACAGAGGATGAGATGGTTGGATGGCATCACTGACTCGATGGACATGGGTTTGGGTAGACTCCGGGAGTTGGTGATGGACAGAGAGGCCTGGCGTGCTGTGATTCATGGGGTCGCAAAGAGTTGGACACGGCTGAGCGACTGAACTGAACTGAACTGAATATTTCTTTGTATAGATATAACATAGTTTGTTTATCCACTCATCCATCGATGGGCATCTGCTCCCACTTTTTGGCTATTAAGAATACTGCTGTTATAAACATTCATGTACAAGACATATGTTTTCAATTTTCTTGGGTACATAGTGAGGAGCAGAAATGTTGGGTCATATATTAAATTTACATTAAATATTTTTAGAAACTGTCAAACTGTCACATTATTTTACATTCTTAACAGCAATATGTGAGAGTTCTAATTTTACCTTGTTACTGTCAGTCATTTCGTCTATAGACATCCGAATTGGTTCCTGGTAGTATCTTACTGTGATTTTGATGTGCACAATCTCTAATGATGTCTAATATTTTGTCTAATGATATTAAATGTCATTTTATATATTTGTTGGCCATTTGTATATTTTCTTGGGAGAAATATTTACTTATATCCTTTGACCATTTTTTAATTGGATTATGGCCACCTCATGCGAAGGGTTGACTCATTGGAAAAGACCCTAATGCTGGGTAGGATTGGGGGCGGGAGGAGAAGGGGACGACAGAGGATGAGATGGTTGGATGGCATCACCAACTCGATGGACATGGGTTTGGGTAGACTCCGGGAGTTGGTGTTGGACAGAGAGGCCTGGCGTGCTGCAATTCATGGGGTCGCAAAGAGTCGGACACGACTGAGCGACTGAACTGAACTGAACTGATGTCTTTGATCATGCAGTTTTTTTGTCCTTTATTTTATAGTATGGTATGTATTAATTGATTCTTGTATGTTGAACTGGCTTGCATTCCTGGGCCAATACCACTTGGTCATGTTGTATATGCATTCAGTTTGTATTGTTTTGATGAGGAATACATACATACATATATATATATATATATATATATATATATTCATAAGAGATACTGGTTTGTAGTTTTCTTGTGATATTCATTTGATTTATCTATCAGGACAATATTGACCTCACAGAATAGGTTAAGAAGTGTGCCCTCTCTTCTATGTGTTGGAAGTATGTGAAGGATCGGTGTTAATTCTTGAAACATTTGGTAAGTAAGTAAGTAAGTGTTAGTCACTCAGTCGTGCCTGACTCTTCGTGGCCCAATGCACAGAAGCCCATCAGGCTCCTCTGTCTATGAGATTTTCCAGGCAAGTATACTGGAGTGGGATGCCATTTCCTTCTCCAGGGATCTTCCCAACCCAAGGATTGAACCTGGGTCTCCCTCATTGCAGGCAGATTCTTTACTAACTGAGCTATAAGGGAAGCACAAACATTTGGTAGAACTGACAAATGAAGTCATCTGGGCCTGGGATTTTCTTGGTGGTATGTTTTAAAATTACTAATTCAATCTCCTCATCTGTTATGTATCTCTCAGATTTTCTATTTCTTCTTGAGTCAATCTCAATAGTTTTTGCCTTTCTAGAATTTGCACATTTCATTGAGGTTATCTAAATTGTTGGTATGTGTTTTATATGTTCTGCACAGTTTCAGGCTCTAGGAATAAAAGTGAGCAATCAAGACACTACCCTGCCCTTATGGAGCAACTATTCTCTCATAAGAGATGGACATGAAGTAAAAAATAAATTATATAATACATAATATAATGCCAGGAGGACATTTGATTATTTCATACAATTTAATAGATGACATCTTACCTGTGCATTGGACATTATATTCTGATCGTAAGTTACTAAACATAACATGTTGGTTAACCGGATGCCTACCAGGTTAAACAGATTCTCATAACAAATTGCCTTTTATACATCAAACCCATATAAAGAATAAATTTTTGGATGTATTTTATTTTTAAAGTTAAAGTGTGTCCACAGAGATATTAATTGATCAATAAGGTAATTCACTGAAGGGAGGAATAAATCAAGTCAAAACAGCTCTTTTCTTAAATGGCTAATTAACTTGGTGGCACTTAATCCCCTCATACAGCTTAAGAGTGAAGCACTTCACCAGCGGTCTCACTTCAAATTAGTCAAAATGGTGCCCTACATAGAAAAGCCTTGCCAAATGGGAGGTCATCTACTTCATAGATTTCCGTACTGTACACTTGTATTGTGTTGCAACAATCATGATTCATAGCTCACCTCAGGACCTTGGACAGCACCTGGTTAAGTTCTCTCATGTTAACACATGTAAGAGCATTAATTGCTAAATTCTTTATGAACACAATCTTATTATCCATAATGACACTGTAAGATAGATAATATAATTTTTCTCTTTTTACAGATGAAGAAACTGAGGCTCTGAGATATAGTCTTATAGCTAGTAAGTGGCCGAGATGGAATCTGAACTCAGGAAATTTGATTCCAAGCCAATATGTTTTATCACTGTATTAGTCTCCCTTCTAAGTAATAGATTACACATGTGAAAAGTCTTGCTTTATCAGTTACTTGTGGCTAACCTCACCTCCTTCAAGTTAGGCTCATTAAGGAAGAATAATGGCGACAAAAAGCAAAAACAGCTATCTTCTATCTAAACCGCTTCTTAAACATCTTCAAGTCCTTATCCTTGTTACCACCCTCACAGGCTGCATTTGCATAGACTTCCTGAGAAGACACATTTCGCTATAACTTGTGATGAACCAGGATAACCCTGAAAGTAATGGGTGAAGTTCAAATATTAGCAACTCCTAGGCCTGCAGGTAATCTATGTGAATTTAATAGTACTCTAACCATCTTCAACTACCCCAGTAGGGAATCATCAGCTTTTTTCATTAAAACTTTAAACAAAAAGATTCAAAATACTGTAATTAATTATCTACAACATATATATATATAATGAAATAAAAGTCACTTAAGTTTTATATATATATATAAAAGAGTGATTCACTGCTGGAGTTTTGATCCCTTTGAGTTTCTTTGAAAACAAAGATGGGGTGCCTAGAGTATTTCTAAATCAATTAAGAACAGCTTGCTGAATGACAGCCTGCTCATTGTTTCTGTTTAATTTTAACAAATTCAAAGTCTTTTATAACAACAGAGAGGAGACAGATTTAGATTTTTTCTAAAAAAAAATATATTGAAAACCAACCCTTACTACACATCCACACATCAGATACTACTGGTAAGCAAATGAATACAACCTCAAACATTAGGACTAAAACAAAGTGAACAATCTGATGTCAGGCCACTTCTTGGAATTCTTATGTCGAGAGGCTCACTTCTACCTTAAAGCAGGTCAAACCCTGTATCTTGGTCAAGTGTATTGTGCTTCCATTGCCTGTGTAAGTCAAATTACCATAACAGGGGCACTCGGTTTTCTGACTGCATTATGGCAAGCACATCTGATGAGTTTGTGGGAAAATGTTCACAAGTACCATCAGTCATTGTCTGGAGATTTATGATTCTCACATAAGATCAACAGTCTGGTGCTCACTGATTATCTTACTGCTGCGCAGCACCATCTGTCTCTACCCAGGAATCTTGAAGATTTCTTAGATAATGTTGTGGGATCATCTTTTAAGAGGCATTGTCAATGGTCTTCCAACCTCTTTGGACTAAAGCAAAACTGAAATGAGAGAGCTACCCAGTGAGTCTCGGAAGTTAAAGAACTTGTTACAAATAAATATCCTATACATGAAAATAAGCTTTTACTAACAGGTTTAGCAAAGTGTCTCTCTCTCTCTCTCTCTCACACACACACACACACACATGAATGGGCTTCCCAGGTGGTGCTAGTGGTAAAGAACCCACCTGCAAATGCAGGAGACATAAGAGACCCGGGTTCGATCCCTGAGTTGGGAAGATCCCCTGGAGGATGACATGGCAGTCCACTCCAGTATACTTGCCTGGAGAATCCAATAGACAGAAGAGCCTGACGGGCTACATTCCATAGGGTCACAAAGAATTGGACACAACTGAGGAGACTTACCATGCATACACATATGTATGTGTGTGTGTGTGTGTGTGTGTGTGTGTGTATTCTACAATATCTGAGGATTGAATTAGACATGCCAATACCTATCCTTATAGACTTAAGAATATAAAATGTAAATTCTGAACAGAGTAGGACTGCCTTGCTAAAAGCAACCACCATTGATTTGAAAGATGGCCTGACAGCTGTACTTAGCTACAGTGACAGAGACAATGCTTACCAAATACCCATGTGCTTTCACTATGGTACTGCATTTAAAAATTATGTTGAGTATAGCACTTTGGGGATATTCTTTTCTAAAGATCAACCTACACTTTTATTATGTATTAATATTTCCCAACACCGACCCCCCCCTTGCAATTAGGTTAGGGCCATATGATTAAATTGACCAATGGCTTCTCTATGTGTCCCTTCCAGGTAGAGGCATGTAGGGGCTGGTATGTCTTCTTTCCCAATGGGGGCAACCTTGAAGAACATGCACAGGTGTTGTAGAAGATGGAGATCTCCCTTGTCAACACTGGGCTGTGATGAGAGTGAGAAATACACTTTTATGTGCTAAGCCCCTGAGATTTCAATGTTGTGTGTTGCATTTAATTACTCTGAAAATACAGCCACAAATAGATGGCATTGATACATCTCACTACTTAAAACAAATCTTATTTTCACTATCAAATTGGGCATAAGAAGAAAGTTTTTTCTCTTATCAAAGGCGTTAAAGACTTCTTGTAACTATTCTAGTTCTATGGTGTTGCCTTTAAAAATTATGCTGATCAAAAGATTCTTTGGGTACTTTTTTTCTAAATATCACCCTAAACCTTAATTACATTGAGAGATATGGAAAATAAAGACGTCTGCCCAATTATTTTTATTCCAGTCTTATTAGTAGGCTTGAAAAACAACATCTAATTACAGTACGTTGGGCTGCATGTCCCAGTAGCCTCAAAACTGTGGCATGCCATCTTCCTTGCAAGAGCTTTAATGGCAAACACCTGCTTGATCCATCTTTTTGGGCTGAGACTACCATATTAACTGCCTGGATTCAAATGTACTATGGATGGGGTGACCAAGAGAGAAGGGCAGAGGCACCCAAGCTTTTAACAAGCTGCCATCCTGAGTTATCTGCCCATAAAGAATGACTTTTATCAAGAAATCTCATTGTTATTCCAGAAGGCATCTATCACATTATCTTAGCTACAATGAGGGAAGCACAATGAAGCAATTTTTTGCAAGAAGACCTTGGCCACAAGCTACATTTGGTGACTTACAATTGATTACAGTATTGTAAGGGTTGTAAAAGATCGCCGTGTAGGTACGAATACTGCCCGTAACTCCTCAAAGGAAATCATATTCCGTGAAATGTGACCAAGATGTCTTGGTCAGAAATATATGTCAACTTCCTAAACCTACTCTAGATGGAGAAATCACTATTTTAAAAGATGTCACAAAATATTTTCCAATTATTTGCTGAATTTTTATGTCTTCTTTTTTCCATAATGACAATCTTATTGCTGTGCTAGAGTAGGCAAAAGGAGATTCCTGACTCTGTGTGTGTAGAGGACACAACTGGGCTGGAGGGGGAGGGAATATGTGTGACTAAGTATTTCCCCCTCCATTGGTTTCTGTGGAACCATATGGAGAAACATCCATTGCAAAACATACCTGGACTCTGTGACTTCTTCATCCCCAGGAAAGGAGGAATTTCTTATCTGTTGGGTGACTTCAGGAGCAGGGATTGTGGCTCTGCAGCTTAGTCCCTCCTTCCCCTCTTTCTTCCCGGGATTTCTCTGGGTGCAGAGAAATTGTGCCATGAGGTAAGCTTAGTGGCAAAGGCTCTGCCCTTGCAAGGGGAGGTCACAGGTTTCCTGCCAACCTGCAATGGATGGATAAGTTGGCCAAATTCTATGGTTCAACATTATGAAATTCTCCCTAGTTACACATCTCCAAAAGTTACATCCTCCACTTCAGCATTAATCTGGTATAAACCAAATACTTTTATCTTCATTTGCTTGACTCCTTTATCTTGCAGTTCTAGACTTGGCATGAGGGGAGTGGTGCACCAACCCAGGACAAAAATTCACCAACCAAAATAGGGAAATTTGTCCAAAAGACAGTTTCAAGGTCCCAAATAGGCCAGAAAATATTCAGGTGTTCTATATTAGTCAACTAAAACCAACTCAAGCTAGAAGTGGGGGTAGGGAGGGTATGAAATTTTACATGAAGATACAGTGATATTTCATTGAATTCAGGGCAAAAAAGCTGTTGGACCTTAAAAGGGAACTGGAACCAAGAAACCTGAGCCCAGATGGATTCACTCTACCTTGCTTGCCCTTCTCTTTCTCTGTAGATGGACTTTCTCTTCTTCTCCAGACCACATGGGATTTTATCTCTGTGTGCATGTCAGGGAGGGGTCCATACTGATTTAATTAATTACAGCCATGAGGAAAAGAATTATATAGAGAAATATGTCTACTGTATCAATAAATCAATAATGTAAGTATCAGTTAAGAGTAAGGAATGGGCAACAGTTGTACCAGGTTTAGAGACTAAGAAGATGGTATAAAACAGATGTCAGAGAAAGACTGGAAATTAAGCATAACAGCATTGGTAGTCTATGCTGAGGGCATCTGTGAGATTTGTGGTCATGTATCTAGAGACCAGTCATTCCAGCTGCAGATGTTTCCCCAGTTATGAACAGCTGCTGATGTGCAGACATAGCCTAGGCAGAGTTTAGTATAACCTGCACTTTTTTTGTCAGGTGAGTCAGAGGAAAAGAAGATGTGGATGGCATTTTGTCTAATATATGTAAGACTGAGCACATGCATGCGCACACATACACACACAGACACACCACTGTTCACTTTCAGTTCAGTTCAGTCGATCAGTTGTGTCCGACTCTTTGCGACCCCATGAACCGCAGCACGCCAGGCCTCCCTGTCCATCACCAACTCTTGGAGTTAACCCAAACTCATGTCCACTGAGTTGGTGATGCCATCCAACCATCTCACCCTCTGTCATCCCCTTCTCCTCCTGCCTTCAATCTTTCCAAACATCAGGGTCTTTTCCAATGAGTTAGCTCTTCGCACTAGGTGGCCAAAGTATTGGAGTTTCAGTTTCAACATCAGTCTTTCAAACGAACACCCAGGACTGATTTCCTTTAGGATAAACTAGTTGGATCTCCTTGCAGTCCAAGGGACTCTCAAGAGTCTTCTTCAACAGCACAGTTCAAAAGCATCAATTCTTCAGTGCTCAGCTTTCTTTATAGTCCAACTCTCACATCCATACATGACTACTGGAAAAACCATAGCCTTGACTGGATGGACCTTTGTTGCCAAAGTAATGTCTCCACTTATCAATATGCTGTAAAGTTTGGTCACAATTTTCCTTCCAAGGAGTAAGTGTCTTTTAATTTCATGGCTGCAATCACCATCTGCAGTGATTTTCGAGCGCAGAAAAATAAAGTCAGCCACTGTTTCCACTGTTTCCCCATCTATTTGCCAAGAAGTGATGAGACCAAATGCCGTGATCTTAGTCTTCTGAATGTTGAGCTTTAAGCCAACTTTTTTCACTCTCCTCTTTCACTTTCATCAAGAGGTTCTTTAGTTCTTCTTCACTTTCTGCCATAAGGGTGGTGTCATCTGCATATCTGAGGTTATTTATATTTCTCCAGCAATCTTGATTCCAGCTTGTGCTTCCTCCAGCCCAGCATTTCTCATGATGTACTCTGCATATAAGTTAAATAAGCTGGGTGACAATATACAGCCTTGACGTACTCCTTTTCCTATTTGGAACCAGTCTATTGTTCCATGTCCAGTTCTAACTGTTGCTTCCTGACCTGCATACAGGTTTCTCAAGAGACAGGTCAGGTGGTCTGGTATTCCCATCTCTTTCAGAATTTTCCACAATTTATTGTGATCCACACATTCAAAGGCTTTGGCATAGTCAATAAAGCAGAAATAGATGTTTTACTGGAACTCTCTTGCTTTTTTGATGATCCAGCAAATGTTGGCAATTTGATCTCTGGTTCCTCTGCCTTTTCTAAATCCAGCTTGAACATCTGGAAGTTCACAGTTCACGTATTGCTGATCCTGGCTTGGAGAATTTTGAGCATTACTTTACTAGCATGTGAGATGAGTGCAATTGTGTGGTAGTTTGAGCATTCTTTGGCACTGCCTTTCTTTGGGATTGGAATGAAAACTGACCTTTTCCAGTCCTGTGGCCACTGCTGAGTTTTCCAAATTTGCTGCCATATTGAGTGCAGCACTTTCACAGCATCATCTTTCAGGATTTGAAACAGTTCAACTGGAATTCTATTACCTCCACCAGCTTTGTTCGTAGGCCCACTTGACTTCACATTCCAGGATGTCTGGCTCTAGGTGAGTGATCACACCATCGTCATTTTCTGGGTTGTGAAGATCTTTTTTGTACAGTTCTTCTGTGTATTCTTGCCACCTCTTCTTAATATCGTCTGCTTCTGTTAGGTCCCTACCATTTCTGTCCTTTATTGAGCCCATCTTTGCATGAAATATTCCCTTGCTATCTCTAATTTTCTTGAGGAGATCTCTAGTCTTTCCCATTCTATTGTTTTCCTCTATTTCTTTGCATTGATCACTGAGGAAGGCTTTCTTATCTCTCCTTGCTATTCTTTGGAACTCTGCATTTATATGGGTATATCTTTTCTTTTCTTCTTTGCTTTTGGCTTCTCTTCTTTTCACAGCTATTTGTAAGGCCTCCTCAGACAGCCATTTTGCTTTTTTGCATTTCTTTTTCTTGGGGATGGTCTTGATTCCTGTCTCCTGTCAATGTCATGAACCTCTGTCCATAGTTCATCAGGCATTCTGTCTATCAGATCTAGTCCCTTAAATCTATTTCTTACTTCCACTGTATAATCATAAGGGATTTGTTTTATGTCATACCTGAATGGTCTAGTGGTCTTCTCCACTTCCTACAATTTAAGTCTGAATTTGGCAATAAGAAGTTCATGATCTGAGCCACAGCCAGCTCCCGGTCTTGTTTTTGCTGGCTGTATAGAGATTCTCCATCTTTGGCTGCACAAAATATAATCAATCTCATTTTGGTGTCGACCATCTGGTGATGTCCATGTCTAGAGTCTTCTCTTGTGTTGTTGGAAGAGGGTGTTTGCTACGACCAGTGTGTTCTCTTGGCAAAACTCTATTAGCCTTTGCTCTGCTTCATTCTGTACTCCACGGCCAAATTTCCCTGTTACTCCAGGTATTTCTTGACTTCCTACTTCTGCATTCCAGTCCGGTATAATGAAAAGGACATCTTTTTTGGGTGTTAGTTCCAAAGGTCTTGTAGGTCTTCATAGAACCATTCAACTTCAGCTTCTTCAGCGTTACTAGTCAGGGTATAGACTTGGATTATCTGTGATATTGAATGGTTTGCCTTGGAAATGGACAGAGATAATTCTGTTGTTTTTGAGATTGCATCCAAGTACTGCATTTCGGACTCTTTTGTTGACTATGATTGTTACTCTTCTAAGGGATTCCTGCCCACGGTAGTAGATATAGTGGTCATTTGAGTTAAATTCACCCATTCCAGGCCATCTTAGTTCACTGATTCCTAGAATGTCGACATTCACTCTTGCCATCTCCTATTTGACCACTTCCAATTTGCCTTGATTCATGGACCTAACATTCCAGGTTCCTATGCAATATTTCTCTTTACAGCATCGGACCTTGCTTCTATCACCAGTCACATCCACAACTGGGTGTTGTTTTTGCTTTTTGGGTACCACTTAAATACATTTTTGTAGGAGCCCCCTGACTTGCTCTTCTAATTTGGGCTAACTGCTTTTCAGGCCTGCTACAGAATTCTTCTCCTGGGATTTCTTTTTATTCTGTACCTAAATTAGTGCCACTGTTTCTTGCATCTTACAACTCCTTTTGAATTACTTTTTATCTTATTTTGCCAGAAGAAAATTCTTTAGGAGAGATATTTTACATGTAAATTTTCTGAGGCTTTGTAGATCTAAAATTATGTTACCATCACTGTTGATTGATAATTTGACTGGGTTGCAGAATTCTAGCTTGAAAATTATTTTCCTTAGAATTTTGAAAGCATTGCTTCATGGCAGTGTGATTCTTATTCTTTTATATAATGACTTCTTTTTCTTCCAAGGAAGTATTTAAGATCTCTTCTCTATCCTTGAAGTTCTGAAATTTCACAATGATGTTTATTTGTGGGTCTTTTTTCATTCATCCTCAGAATCTGGTGAGTAAATTCAATCCTAATTTAAAAATAATTTAGTTCAGATTAATACGAACTTAATTTCAACATTATATAAAATCTTTTCCCCAATATATGTATACATCCCTTTTTTCCTCCTTCAGAAGGAATTACTGTCATACAAATTACATCTTTACATGTGTGAGCCCATAAACATAGTTTTATAATTACAGATTTATGCTGCTATCCTTTAAAACAGAAGAATTAGCAAAAAGTAATTTCAACCCAAAGATTCATGTCTTTTTAGCTCTGAGAAATTTTCTTCTATTATTTATTTGATAATATCTGCTTTTTCATTTCATGAACTTCATACTTTTGAGATTTTCTGTGTCTTTTACCCAAACTCTTCTATTAGTTCATCAATAATGTCTTTCTTTTCCCAGAGGTCCTTCATGTTCTCTGTTCCTTTTCTATGACACTTTGTTCTTAATTTATGTATCTCTGATATTTTATTAATTTAAATAGTAAAACATGGTCCTGGGACAAAACTCAATAGGCTAAAAGAAATGCATAGTGACAACGCTCTCTCTCATCTAGTTCCCAGCCCTATAGACAATCTTGTTACTATTTCTTAATGAATCCTTCAGAGGTATTTCCTGAATTAAAAAAAAAATAAACATACCCTTTATAATACATTTTGAATCTCTTTGGAAATACAATTTTAGTTTTTCTTTTTCTATTCTTTTTCCTAAATTATTTTATATTTATTGGGGATGAGATAGTCTCTTTATCTTGAACTTTTGATTTCATGATTCTGGATTTTTTCATATGATTTATTGTCCATTCACAAGGAAACATGGACTAGATTCTTATTTTTTAGGTAGCAGATATGGATTTTCTCCTGTTGTAACAGCATATTTTCTTGCTCATTTTTACCCTTGAGTAGAAAAGCTGCCTAGGAACTGTTTCTGTGTGTTATTGGTGGTAGAGAGGGAGTAGAAGCCCTCAATACAAAGGGTCTGCTCTAGAATAAGTGGCTGAGAATTAGTCCATATGCTTATCAGAGAGGCCAGAATCCACCCAGCAGCCTTCTCTCAGGCAAGTCTGCTCTATGTATTTATATAGCATTCCAGTTAATGCCATCTTTTGCATCTTTCTCACTCTCACATCCACCCCTGTAAACTCCAAGTTCAGAGTCCCCTCTGGATTTCGCTTGGCAGCTCAGTTCTTTCCACATTATTGTCCTTCTTTGCATTTACACGGAACTATTTAGGACTACAGTTCCCACCAATTTGTACTGGTTATTAACATCATCTACCAGATGAAATCTCTCATCTGCTGGTGATTCCCTCTAGTATGTTGTTCTTGGTCTGGGCATTGGCAAATAATGCAGTTTAAATACTCCAATCTAGCCTGTAATGACTTCTGTTCAGTAATATAAAAGGAGAGCCCATGGTGGGGATGGGTACTTCTATACAGAAGGATCTGTTTTAATGTAAGGAGACTGCCAATCTGTTCTTTTGGGTTTAGAGACATGTTTTGGGGGAGTCCTAGAACAGAGAAGGGAGAAAACATGCTTTTTTTATTCTTTTGCACCTCCATTTGCCATCTGGAAGATCGGTGTTTTCCTGAGGGACAACTGGTAGCCCTGTCTGTTCCGGGGTTTCTCCTTAGTTTAAGCACTGCAGCTATTATTTCTTCCTTATGATTACGGCATCTTGTAATGACTGCAGCACTTCAGATACGGTTTCATCTCCTTGGGAATATTTCTCATTTCCTATTTTGAAATACATTGTTTTCTTCTTCTGATAGAAGGACCTCACTCATCTAGGCTTCTAGCAACACTATAAAATTAAAAGGAAAAAAACTTCAGAAGCTGCAAAGCAGATGATTAACAGCAATGTCTCTGCCTTATTAAGTGAAGGATATCACGCTGTTTACCCATTCACACATGCTTATTGATTTAATGTTTTGTAAATTTAGCTCTCTTCAGTCTCAGCTGATGTGCTGGTGGATATACCAACCAGACTGATATTTATGTCATAAGTGAGAAATAACTTGATAATTTATGAGTGGTGAAACCCAAAGTTGAACAGATTTTCCCTCAGGAAAGGAAAAAAACACATGTGCTCCATTTTAGAAAACTCTCTTCTTCCGCTCTTTCCTTTAAAGAAAGTCCACACTTTCTGGTGAGCTTATCGGTTGGAGAATTATGCAGTTTGGTCAGTCTACCTTTTCTTTTACAGAATCTCTGAAAGAATTGCCTGACAGATTTCTTTTTCCTTGTTTTTTCTCTACATCTGTGCAGTCTGGATCTATGCTAGTGAGGACATCCTGGGAGTTCAGCAGCCACATTTGGGATGCCCAAGGGCTGTCACTAACCATGACTGACCCATGGAGACGATATGCTGAGGGAATAACTACTAAAGTAGGTGCTGGGCAATAGCTGATATGAGCATGCCCCTTTCTTACACGCACTGTGTTTGACAAAAGAGCTAGCTGAGGTTTTTTTCTCTTAAACTAGGGAAATGGACTTGGTTACAAAGGGGAAGAGGAAGTTTTTCTGTTGGATAGAAGGGCACACATCAGTTTGAGGAGGAGAGGTTAGGAGAGAATTGCTTGAAGGTCCTCTTGGAAAGACACCCAAACACACTTGGACACATACATACATGCTTACACATGTATTCATGCACGTGCATATGTACTTAATGACGAGAAAAATGGAGAATTCTAAAGGCAAAAAAGTGAGGAGTCAGCTGGTCAGTCGCTGTCTCCACAACCTTGCTCTTCTATTTGGAGAAGTCTGTGGCAGCTAAAGTACACCTGAGCCAGAAAACTGATCTGAGCTTGTGTCAAAAGTTGCTCATCCTCACAGCTGCATGGATCCTTCAGAGACCATGGGCTTCAATGCAAGCCATAAGCTGCTTTGGCTTTGTTTTGCCACGGGCCATCATGGAGGAGACACTGAGTTGGAAGGCAGGCAATGGATTCGAAGACTAAAGCTAGAAAAGGAGGGATATGAGAATGAAGTCAGTCATGTCCAACTCTTTGCGACCCCATGGACTGTAGCCTACCAGGCTCCTCGGCCCATGGGATTTTCCAGGCAAGAGTACTGGAGTGGGTTGCCATTTCCTTCTCCAGGGGATCTTCCTGACCCAGGGATCAAACCCAGGTCTCCCACATTGCAGGCAGACACTATGCCATCTAAGCCAACAGGGAAGTTGGAAAAGGGAAGATATAGAGGCATACGATAGCTGCTGGTCCATAGTAGTTCTGGAAAATAGGTAAGTACAGGTTAATTTCTTGTGGAAGGCTAGTTCAGCTCCTTAGAAATCATTTTCTGTTGTTTTTGGTTCTTAGTTTAAGCTGATGGTGCTTTCATCAGAAGAGTTCTCTAAAATATCCTGTGAGTTCTCCATGAATTCAGTCCTTTTAAGAAAGCCACAACCTCAGTCTCTTTAAGATAAGCTCTCGGTGTGTATGCCCAGCAGTGGGATTGCTGGGTCATATGGCAGTTCTATTCCCAGTTTTTGCCATATGACCCAGCAATCCCACTGCTGGGCATACACACCGAGGAAACCAGAATTGAAAGAGACGCGTGTACCCCAATGTTCATCGCAGCACTGTTTACAATAGCCAGGACATGGAAGCAACCTAGATGTCCATCGGCAGACGAATGGATAAGGAAGCTGTGGTACATATACACAATGGAATATTACTCAGCCATTAAAAAAAATACATTTGAATTGGTTCTATTGAGATGGATGAAACTGGAGCCCATTATACAGAGTGAAGTGAGCCAGAAAGAAAAGCACCAATACAGTATACTAATGCATGTATATGGAATTTGAAAGATGGTAACGGTAACCCTATATGCGAGACAGAATAAGAGACACAGATGCATAGAACAGTACTGTGGACTCTGAGGAAGAAGGTGAGGGTGGGACGTTCTGGGACAATAACATTGAAACATGTATATTGTCATATGTGAAGCGGAACACCATTCCATGTTCTATGCATGGGACGGATGCTCAGGGATGGAGCATTGGGATGACCCAGAGGGATGGGATGGGGAGGGAGGTGGGAGGAGGGTTTGGGAGGGGGAGCACATGTGAACCCATGGCTGATTCATGTCAATGTATGGCAAAAACTACTACAATACTGTAAAGTAATTAGCCCCCAACTAAAATAAATAAACTTATTAAAAAAAAAAAAAAAGATAAGCTCTCATCTATGTTGGAGTCCTAATGAAGCTGCTATGTGATAATCCCTTAAGATTCTAAAATGCTCCATTGCATAACAAGAGTCTGTAAGGCATGCTTTAAGATGAGTCTGTCTCTGAGGTGCCATCTTATGTCATTCTGAAGCTTTGTAAAAGAATCCTACAGGCCCAGCCTATATTTGATCTTCGCCTGGAAGCCATTTCTTAATTTGAGAATGGTTTGCCATCTTATTAGATTGAGAAAAGGTACCTTTTATGTTCAAATCTAAAAAAACTTGGCTTCTTTATATTTCATCTAGTTCCTCTCAAAATTGAACAACTGCTGTATTAGTTTTTGGTTTTGTTTTTTATTTCTGTGCGACAAAATGATCACAAATTAGGAGCTTAAAGCAACACGGATTTATTATCTCAGCATATTTCAGCTGGGTCCTCCACTCAGGGTCTCACGTGGCTATAACCAGGCAACTGGTTATCTGGAGAAAGATCTTCTGCTCCTTAAGTTGATGGCAGAATTCATTTCCTTTGACTGTATAACTGAGGTCTCCGTTCCTGCTTTCAGATCCTAGAGGACACTGTCATGTTCTTACCAGGTAGCCTTTCAGTGCCTTCTCACACTTCAAATCTCTTCACAGGAAAGGACCACTGTCAAAATTTTAAAGGTTTTCCAGGAGGCTCAGTGGTAAAGAATCTGCTTTCCAATGCAGGAGATGTGGGTTCAATCCCTGGGTCGGGAAGATCCCCTGGAGGAGGAAATGGCAACGTATTCCAGTACTCTTGCCTGGAAAATCCCATGGACAGAGGAGCCTGGAGGGCTACAGTCCATAGGGTTGCAGAGTCAGACACAACTGAGCAACTGAGAACACACACACTTGGTTAGGTTAATCCCACTAGGGTAATCTTTCTTTGATTAACTCAAAGTTAGCTGATTAGGAACTTTAATTGTATCTGTGAAATTCCTTCTGCCATATAACCTAATCATGGGTGCCACATCAGGAGGTGGAGAGCATGGGGGTGGTCTTAGAATTCTTCCTGCCACAGTTCATTTTTGGTTCATCTCTCCTTTCCTCTTTCCTTTAAGCCCTTATTGAAAGAGTCCTTTGGTGGGGGGGGTGGTGGTGGTGGGGGTTAGACTTCTGCTAACGCTCTTCTCAAGCTCCTTTAGGTTTTCACTAACACTCTTCTTGTGTTTCCTCCAGCTATCATGAACCATGAGATGCCAAGGGTGATAACATGTTTCGGAGGTTTCTTATGCCAGCAGTAGCAAAATCAGATACAAATACCAAAATATGCATCACTTACTACAGTTGTGTAGTTAAGTCATGCTAAACCTTAGCTTAAAGCAACAACAATCTTTTTTTTTTTTTAAACTCACAAATCTGCTAGGAGAATTCTACACATAGGTCTGTGTTTACTAAACCAATTAATATATAATATGAGATGAGACTGCTCTGTTAGCTTAAAATTCTCTGGGCTAGGAGTTCTACTTTTTAGCCATCAAAAATTAGTTATTTGGACCAAACTCCCCACTGAGAACTAGGAAAGCTGAAATACACATACACTGCTAAGGCAGTAAAGATGTGTCAGGAAACATCTTAGGGAGAGGCAGGAAGCCCAAAGAGGTGACTCTGGTAGTTGGTGGCACTATCCTTTCAAGAGGGACAGCATTCTTACAAGCAGTAAATGAGAAGTTGAGCAGAACTTAAAGCAGACACAGGTCTAGTGGGCAAATATTGAAGCTCAGGCTTTCTATAGAGCAGGAATTTATTTATAGAGGTGAGTTGGACCCCAAAGGGTTATACACTGGGAGTAAAGCCCTGCCAGATACTGACATCCAACTTTTAACTATTTCAATTTCTGGTTGTAAAGTGATCTGGAGGTCCTAGCTCAAGACCAAACTACAAAAGTAAAAGAAAATTCTCAATGAAGGAAGCTAACATTATCTAGAACTTCAACTTCCTCTCCATTTTTTTTTTTTTTATTATACAGTGTCTGATACCCAGTGAAAAATATTTAGGCATTTGAGAAGACACTACTTAACAAAAGGCCAAGATAATAAAATATATGATGTGAAAGTCGCTTAGTCTCGTGTCGACTCTTTGGGACCCCCATGGACTATACAGTTCATGGAATTCTCCAGGCCAGAATACTGGAGTGGGTTGCCTTTCCCTTCTCCAGGGGATCTTCCCAACCCAGGGATCGAAACCAGGTCTCTCTCATTGCATGTGGATTCTTTACCAGCTGAGTTCCAGGGAAGTCCAAGAATACTGGAGTGGGTAGCCTAGCCCTTCTCCAGGGTATCTGGAGACATATGATAGATACTTAGTATTTTATCTGACAGTTATCAGGCATGAACTTCAAAATAATATGTTTAACTAAATTACTAAAAGAACTAAAATTACTAAAAGGAACTAAAAGAACAAAAAAGAGAATTTCAACAGAGAAATAAAAAGAATGAAACAGTCACTTTAGCTGGTAAATCCTCATATTACTAGTAACTGGTATTAGTAACTTGACAGTTAATACACTTGACCCATCTATCATATGTAGAAGAGTACACCTAACTGCAACACCATTTATCTAAACTGGACATATGCTAGTTCATTAGCTACTCTAACAAATTTCTTAAGTTTAAAAATAGAGAGTACATTCTCTCACTACAGTAGACATAAATTAGATATCAATAACACCACCACCCCCCCTAAAAAACTAGAAAACTCCCACATTTGAAATTTCAACAATATACTTCTAAATAACCTGGTACAAGAAGTAATCAAAATGAAAATTAGAAATCACTTGAACTGACTGTTAATGAAAATCCAGTATAGTAAGGTTTGTGAGAAATGAAAGCAGTGCTTCCAGAGAAACATATAAATGCCAACATGTATATTAGAAAAGCAAAGCGTCTTAAAATCAGTGGTTTAAGTATCCATCTCAAGAAGTTGCAAAAATAAAGTGAAATGCAAAATAAGCAAAAGTAGGGAAATTATAAAAGCAGAATCTTAAAAGAAAATAAATATAAAAGAAAAATTAACCAAACAAAAAATTTATTCTTTCGAAAGATTATGAAAATTGATAATACCTTTGTAAGACTAATCAATGGAAAAAGAGAGAAGGCAAAAGTGATCAATACTAGAAATGAAAAAGGGATATTACCACCAGTCCTTCTGGCAATAAAAAAGATAATATGAAGATACTAGGCTTTATGATGAAAGATTTGCAAGTTTAGGTAAAATGAAAAAACTCCAAAAACACATTACAACTGACACCAAACAGTAGAAACTGGCCAATGGTTCTAAAATCTACATGGAAATAGAGAGAGGGGAGGGGGAATTGGATGAAGGCAATCAAAATGTACAAACTTTCAGCTACAAGATCAATAAGTACTAGGGATATAATGTACAACATGAGAAATATAATTAACACTCCTGTATGTTAAATACGAAAGCTGTTAAGAGAGTAAATCCTAAAAGTTCTCATCATAAGGAAAAAAATTCTTTTTCTTTTATATTGTATCTATATGAGATGATGAATATTCACTGAACTTACTGTGGTAATCACTTCATGATGTATACACGATGTATACTAGTCAAATCATTAGGCTGTACACCTTAAACTCATACAGCTCTGTATGTCAATTATATCGCACAAGTGAAAGGAAAAAAAAGTAGAAATTGACCAAGTGGTTCTAAAATCTATATGGAAATAGAGAGAGCTAATAATAGCTGAGACATCTTTGAAGAAAAAGAACAGAGCTGGGAGGAGCCACACTGCTGAATATCAAGACTTGTTCTAAAGCTGTTACAACTGAGATGGTGGTATTGGCATAAGGACACACAATAGAGAATTGGAAGAGAACAGAATCCAGCAAAAGACCTATCCATATATGACACTTGATTTTGTAAAAGGGGGCATAGCACAGGAGGGAGAAGATGGTCTTACAGCAAATGGACATTCATATGAAAGACAAAGCTGAAAATAAAATTTGACTGTTCCCAAGATCACGACAGGAAAAACCTCTAGAAAAAAAAAAAACAAACAAAAAACTCAGGAGTATAGATTGGAAAAAATTTCCAAAATGGAACACAAAAAGCACTAGCTGTAGAAGAAAAGATAAATAAATCTGAACAAATTAAAAACTCCAGTTCCTAAAGTAAAAGACACCAATAAGACAGTGAAAGATCTTCCACTTTGTTGGAGAGGATGTGTGAAAATCATAACAGACAAGGGTTTGTATCCAGAATGTATAAAAATAATTTCTATAAATTTATAAGAAAAACATAGATACTCCTACAGAAAGATATTTAGATGGTAAAAAGCATATGAATATGTGTTCAATAGTATTACTAAACAGGGAAATACACAAACAAAAACTCCAATGAGATATCAATACACACCCACGGGAATGGCTAAAATTATAAAGACTGACAATATTAAGTGTTGCTGAGACTATGGAACAACTAGACCTCACATGTCCTCTAGTGGAAGTAAAATTGGTACAACCATTCTTGGAAAATGCACATTACATGTGTATGTATCTTATGACCCAACTAGTCCTCCCCTAGGCTTACACTGAAGAAAAATGCTTGTATATATGAACCAAAAGACACATATGAAAATATTGATAGCACCATTATGTGGAATAACTAAAAATGAATAAAAAACATAGAAACCAAAGTTCTGTGGGCCACTAAATGATAAATACCGTGTGCTTTAATCATATAAGAATAAACAATAAAGTTCATATGATAATAAAGAACATGGAGCAATGACAATGAAGGTGCTACTGCCACACATCATGGATGAACTTCTCAAACATAATATCAAGAAAAATGTCATCTACTCCCCAAATATATATACACATATAGTGTGTGTGTGTCTGTGTGTGTGTGTCTGTGTGTGTGTGTACATATTTCACTTGCATAAATTGGTACCTAGCCATAGACTTGGGGAACCCTATGCTATTCTCTGGAGATTTCTCTTTACCACTTCCTCCTCTATGATACTCTGCTCCACAAATCCTGTGCTATTTCAGCCTGCAAGAACCCCACCATGAAACCTTCAGGCTTTGTTAGGGTCCTTCTTGCAAACAGCCTCTAAGAGGGAGTTCAACAAATTGATGGGCTCATCTCATTTGTTGGGCTTCCCTTGTGGTTCAGTTGGTAAAGAAACCACCCGCAATGAGGGAGACCTGGGTTCAATCCCTGGGTTGGGAAGATCCCCTGGAGAAGGAAAAGGCTACCCATTCCAGTATTCTGGCCTAGAGAATTCCATAGACTGTATAGAATAGGGGGACTGTATAGTCCATGGGGTAGCAAAGAATCGGACACCACTGAGCAACTTTCACTTTCACTTTCTCATTTGTTTGTCTCCTTCCATGGATCACAGCCTTGCAATGGCCTGTTATCCAATGTCTAAAAACCACAGTTTCATATATGTTCCCCAGTTTTCCAGTTACTTACAGCAGGACCACAGTAATAAAAAACTGCAAATATTTGGATTCCATTCTTGGAAGCTCTGATTCAAGGTGAGACCCTGATACCTGCATTTTGAAAAAAAAATACATAAAAATGATTCTGCAATGCAGTTCCCGAGTTGTCTATGACAAGAAAAAGATCACTGTCACTAAATGACAGGCCTACGGTTCCCTATTTGAAATACTGATCATCACATTCACACACACACTAGTGTGTATTTTCAATTAGCATATATTATCACTTCAATTAGTATGTATTTATATACATGTTATTTTAACCAGGCTTCCCTGGTGGCTTAGTGGTAAAGAATCTGCCTGCCAACGCAGGAGACATGGGTTTGATCTCTGATCTGGGAAGATCCCTTGGAGAAGGAAATAGCAATCTACTCTAGTCTTCTTGCCTGGAGAACCCCCTGGACAAATGGAACCTCGCAGGCTACAGGCCTTGGGGTTGCAAAGAGTCAGACAGGACTTAGCAAATGAACAACATATTTTAACTATACTGGGCATTGTGACCCTATGAATTTGAATTCTAAA
Organism: Okapia johnstoni; assembly: GCA_024291935.2. Classification (NCBI taxonomy): domain Eukaryota; kingdom Metazoa; phylum Chordata; class Mammalia; order Artiodactyla; family Giraffidae; genus Okapia; species Okapia johnstoni. The sequence continues at coordinate 68,226,394 of CM044312.1, read as the reverse complement.
GTGAAAATATATCCACCATTTTAAAGCATAGAATAAAGTTTGCATGGCATGGATGCTTCATTTTTAAAAATCACGTTGCATATGCCTTTACAAATGACATCTTTGTTCAAGGATTTTTAACTGCATGGATCTTTTAAAAAAAATTACTGAGCTCATTTACAACTGGATTCTGTAATGTGTAGCAGTTTTTAGAATATGCAAACACACACCATAACTTGCATACATATGTTTTTAAATATTACAATAGCATTAATAGCTAATATTTATTGAGCACTTATGTGCCAGGCACTGAACTAAAGTCTTTATATTGATCATAACCTTTGAATCTCAAAACCACCATAAAATGTAGGTCTTGTCATTATCTTCTTTTATGAAGTTGGTATCTTGCCCAATGTTAGGCAAGGAAGAGATGTAGAACCACACAATTCAGTTCAAATGTTTGTGATTTCAAACTATACTTATAAAAACTATGCTACAAAATATGTGTAGAATCAGAAAATTCCCCCAAATATTTTGGAATAAAGTGAAACAGTGAAAGAATGTTGACCAAACAATTTTTTTCTAAGATTAATAAGATTTTAAAGCTTACCTCTTTTATGGAAAGAAGTAGAGTAAAAAATTGGCAAATGGGAATCTTTCTAATGATAACCCTTTTCCCTCAAGCAAGCAATGACAATATTGCTAATATTTCAAGTCAATATTTACTAATATTGATTGAAATCTAAACATACAGTAAGTTCAACTGAAAAAGGAAATTTTGCCATATCAAAGAACTTTGACACAGATAAAGAAGAAAATGATTAATCCTGGGGGAAGTCAGAACTTTGAGCCCATGTTTACCTGCAGATGACACTTTATCAGAGAAGAGTCATTAAAAGGAATTAGTGGTTTCAGGAATTCCTTGAATCAATACATAGCTCTCCCCATGTTTATAAAAAGCCCATTTGTCTCTCTGTGCAAACTGACTGGGTTCTGTGCAGCCACCTCACAATACCACTCATTCTCTGTTCAATAAAACCACAAAGGCTGAACTCAAAATAGTTCAGCCATCAGGTAAGGTACTGTCTCATCTCCAAAACAAATTCTCTTTTATTAACTTTCAGTCAAAACACTAAGGCAGTCTGCATATGTGCATCAGAGACTGCCATTAAAGGAAAGGGCAGGGGATAATCTTCCATTACTTCTGTTTCTGTTCTTTGTGTTTTTCGTTGTTTTTTTTTTTTTTTTTTTTTTAATAATACACCACCTCCCTTTCCTTTGTCCTTCCACACCCAGAAACATGTATTTGCCTGGGGTTAATAAAACTTGAGTTAATGGATACCATATGACTAGAAATGATATCCATGTTTCCATAGTGAACATTTTTAAGATTATTCATCTTCACCTCTCATAGCAATTGCCAAGTGAGAGTTACACTATTCTGGAGATCTAATGAACAAATGTTTCACTTACTCATGATATAATTGAGCTGCTGCAAAAACTTCTTTCTCAAAAAAGATTAAAAAAAATGATAAATAAGTCTTCTCCTATCACTTCATAACTATGACTATCACTTATTTCAATTGCTTATTGAAATAAACAATTTCAATCCAAGTCTTAACATTTGGTGTCTCAGAGGAAAGCCTTGGAAACATGGTAGGAAAATACACGCTTTGGCTTAGACTCCTTGGACTTCGATCCTAACACAACCACCTATTAGCTGTGCAATCTTGAGTAAGTCACTTACCCATCCTGTGCCTTACTTCCTGATTGGTAAGTGGAGAATATTGATAGTACCTGTCTCATAGGGTTGTTGTGAAACTGAGCAGGCATTTTGGGGGAACAAAAATTCAGTAATTTGACTGTTCTCATGGCCATTGTGGTGATGAATTCTCTCAAACACATGTCAATTTATTTGAAATAGGAAAGACACTATCTGATAAACTTCCAGATGGTCAAGCTGGATTTAGAAAAGGCAGGGGAATCAGAGATCAAATTGCCAACATCCGTTGGATCATAGAAAAAACAAGAGAATTCCAGAAAAATATCTACTTCTGCTTCATTGACTACACTAAAGCCTTTGACTGTGTGCATCACAACGAACTGTGCAAAATTATTCAAGAGATGGGAATACCAGACCACCTGACCTGCCTCCTGAGAAATTTGTATGTAGGTTAAGAAGCAACAGTTAGAATCAGATATGGTTCCAGATTGGGAAAGGAGTACATCAAGGCTGTATATTGTCACCCTGCTTATTTAATTTATATGCAGAGTACATCATGCGAAATGCTAGGCTCATGAAGCACAAGCTGGAATCAAGATTGCCGGGAGAAATATCAATAACCTCAGATACGCAGATGACACCACACTTATGGCAGAAAGTGAAGAAGAACTGAATAGCCTCTTGATGAAAGTGAAAGAGGAGAGTGAAAAAGCTGGCTTAAAGCTCAACATTCAGAAAACTAAGATCATGGCATCTGGTCCCATCACTTCATGGCAAATAGATGAGGAAACAATGGAAACAGTGAGAGCCTTTATTTTTGGGGCTCCAAAATCACTGCAGATGGTGACTGTAGCCATGAAATTAAAAGACACTTGCTCTTTGGATGAAAAGCTATTACCAACCTAGACAGCATATTAGAAAGCAGAGACATTACTTTGCCAACAAAGGTCTGTCTACTGAAACCTATGGTTTTTCCAGTAGTCATGTATGTGGCCACAGGACTGGTAAAGGTCAGGTTTCACTCTAATCCCAAAGAAAGGCAATGCCAAAGAATGTTCAAACTACTGCACAATTGCACTCATCTCACACACTAGTAGAGTAATGCTCAAAATTCTCCAAGCCAGGTTTCAACAGTATGTGAACTGTGAAATTCCAGATGTTCAAGTTGGATTTCAAAAAGGCAGAGGAACCAAACTGCCAACATCATTGAATTATCGAAAAAGCAAGAGCATTTCAGAAAAACATCTATTTCTGCTTTACTGACTGTCAAAGCCTTTGACTGTGTGGATCACTGGAAAATTCTGAAAGAGATGGGAATTCCAGACCATCCGATCTGCCTCTTGTGAAATCTGTATGCAGGTCAGGAAGCAACAGTTAGAATTGGACATGGAACAACAGTTCAGTTCAGCTCAGTTCAGTCACTCAGTTGTGCCCAACTCTTTGTAACCCCATGAACCACAGCACGCCAGGCCTCCCTGTCCATCACCAACTGCCAGAGTCTACCCAAACCCATGTCCACTGAGTCGGTGATGCCATCCAACCATCTTATTCTCTGTCATCCCCTTCTCCTCCTGCCCTCAATCTTTCCCAGCATCAGGGTCTTTTCAAATGCGTCAGCTCTTCGCATCAGGTGGCCAAAGTATTGGAGTTTCAGCTTCAACATCAGTCCTTCCAATGAACACCCAGGACTGATCTGCTTTAGGATGGACTGAAACAACAGATTGGTTCCAAATAGGAAAAGAAGTATGTCAAGGCTGTTTATTGTCACCCTGCTTATTTAACTTATATGCAGGGTACATCATGAGAAACGCTAGGCTGGATGAAGCACAAGCTGGAATCAAGATTGCCGGGAGAAATATCAATAACCTCAGATATGCAGATGAAACCACCCTTATGGCGCAAAGTGAAGAAGAACTAAAGAGCCTCTTGATGAAAGTGAAAGAGGAGAGTGAGAAAGTTGACTTAAAGCTCAACATTCAGAAAACCAAGATCATGGCATTTGGTCCCATCACTTCATGGCAGATAGATGGGGAAACAGTGGAAACAGTGGCTGACTTTAATTTTCTGGGCTCCAAAATCACTGCAGATGGTGATTGCAGCCATGAAATTAAAAGACGCTTACTCCTTGGAAGGAAAGTTATGACCAACCTAGTCAGCATATTAAAAAGCAGAGACATTACTTTGCCAACAAAGGTCCGTCTAGTCAAAACTATGGTTTTTCCAATAGTCATGTATGTGAGATGTGAGAGTTGGACTAGGAAGAAAGCTCAGATTGAAGAATTGATGCTTTTGAACTGTGGTGTTGGAGAACACTCTTGAGAGTCCCTTGGACTGCAAGAAGATCCAACCAGTCAATACTAAAGTAAATCAGTCCTGAATATTCATTGGAAGGACTGATGTTGAAACTGAAACTCAAATACTTTGATCACCTGATGTGAAGAACTGACTCATTTGAAAAGACCCTGATGCTGGGGAAGATTGAGGGCAGGAGGAGAAGATGATGACAGAGGATGAGATGGTTGGATAGCATCACTGACTCAATGGACATGAGTTTGAGTAAACTCCAGGAGTTGGTGATGGACAGGGAGGCCGGGTGTGCTGTAGTCCATGGGGTCTTAAAGAGTTAGACACAACTGAGAGAATGAACTAACTGAACTGATAGGGTTAAGAATTCTCTAGATCAACCATATTTGCAGCATATCCTAGCTAATTCCATCCAGGCTTAAGTCTCTTTACAATTATCTCCTATATACAGAATCTTCCGTGACTAGCCTTGCCCAAACGGACCTCATGCTATTCTTCCAAATTTGAAAATTACTGTAGTTGTTGCCTGGCTCACTCTTGTGGTTTATCACATACTCTTTTGTTTTTTCAATTATACTCCTTTTTATTTATGAGTTATCTTCCTAGCAAGACTGAGCTATTCAAAGGTAGAATCTTTAATAGTTCTCTGATTTCTCCCTTACTCTTAGCAGCAGCATTTTCTCATCATATCTCCTTTTATATCTTCAATCAAGGCAATGCCCCGAAAGGTCTGATAGCACACCCAACAGCTGGTATAATAATCTTTCATTCTTGATGGGGACCTAGGTGGTACATCAGGATACTCACTATAGTATTCAGGACAGTGTTAGTATAATAACCATAGAAGGTAGGGCCAGACCATCCTGCACTTGGGAAGAGATTTTCTATCTATCCCTTTGTGATAGCATTGGGTACAGACATTCCTAGGGAGATGCATTGGGTTACCTCTGAGGATTGACCCTGTTTATTATCAGCCTATGAATCAATAACCTTTGAGAGTCTTCTTTGGGCAAATAATTATTGCCCTAGTGAATCAGAACATCGATGCTAACAAAATATAAGTGTCTTTTGAGCACTGGTGTTCAATTACAGATCCAAGAAATTCCACCAATGATTTCATTCCCCAAACTATACCCAAGAGAAGTTGAAGAAGAGCTCAGAGCTGGCTCTAAATCTTTAAAACAACAACAACAACAACACAAACAAACTGTAAGAAACTCTTGGAGAAACAGAAGGTGGTTGGGTCTAGGGTAGGATAGATCATGAGGCATGCTCTAAAGAACCAAATGGTGAAAGGCTGGCAGGAAATTTTCTAGTTATGATCTTTTCTCTTCCCAACATTCCCTAAGCAGAGATCACTGCCTTCTCTACCACAACCACAGAGCTTTTAAGAAGCTCTGGAAGCTTCTAGATGCTGCAGAGATAAAGAATAGACAGTTTAAGTACAGATGAGCTGTCAAGCACCTGAGCAACCTGTTCTGTCTCAAAGAACCCCCACGACTTTAGCAATGGCATCCTAGGATAAAAGCAGTTCCCAAGAAGAGGGGCTGAACTCCTGGGTGGAAAGGATGAGGCTGGGGTGGCTTATCCTTCTGTTTCAGCTTGAGGGTCTCTCCACCATGGGTCATTTCCCCAAAATCATCTGGTCTAGAACTCCCTATTTTCTAACTCACTTGAAGAAATGCTAGCCAGTGTCTAATAAGCTTTTGCTCTTCTCTCCAGGTAGACATCACTAGCTGAATATATTAGCCAGGGATCCAGCAGGAGATAGTGGCATATTCAACCTGATAATTTGAGAAAACTTTAATATTAAGACTATTTACAGTTGTGTGGGCAGCATATGGTAGTACTTAAGTACTAGTAACAGACCTGGAAGTAGGTAAGAGATAATAGAATCAAAAGAAGACAGTCCAGATTCCAACCTTCAGTCAAGGACACAGACAACACTATAGGGAGGGAAGTGAGAGAATAAATACCCTTGACCTCACGCTCTCCCTCCCACCATTCCCCTGATGATTCTTTCCAGAAGTCAGAGGGTAAGGGAACCTGTCGAAGTTGTTTGTACAGGTCAGTCTTAAAGGATACTGAGCAGTGTGGGAAAAGATGGTGAGTGGATCTGGAGGGGTGAACAGAAGACCTCCAGAACACAAAGCCAGCTGATGATCCCAAGGAACAAACAACGAGATCTCTTACAAGGACAAACACTATAAAATGAAAGCAAATATTGAACAACCTGCATGCAAAAAGCAGAATTAATGTAAGAAACATTTTAAATGAATAAAATTCAGACATATAAGGAATATTAGAAACATGAAGCAGAGAAAAGTAATTATGAAAAATAGGCAACTGAACATACTGTGATGGGGAATAATACAATAAATGGGTTTAATAGCAGAATGGTTATAGTCAAAGAACAAATTAGTGAGCTGGAGGACCTTCCCATAGTTTTGGGTATCCAACCCTTCCTTGGGTCCCATGAGTCAAAGTAAGTTGCCTCTCTGCATAAGCTAGTTCTATCACTGGCTACCACACCAATATACTTTAGCACTTATTGTGTTATTTAAACACTTATTTAATACTTATTGTGATTAACAGATGAATGTAGACTATGAAAAAGAAAATAGCACTGAGATGATATTTAAGAAGCCCTTACTCTGTATCAGACATCACCTTAAGTACTTTCAGTGGCTTAACACAGCCCTCAACAATCTTAGGTGGTAGGCGGTACTCTTATTTCCATTTTACAGATGAAAAATACTGAGACACAGAAAGGCAAAGAAACTTATCCAAGGTCACACAGCTAGCAATTAGTAATGTCAATATTCTTAATCATTGTGATGTGGTACCTTATATAGAGTAAAACACTGTACATATGTAGTGCATTATTATCATTTGGAAGAAAATAAAATAAGAATTAGTGTCCATGTTATTGTTATTAAATAATTACTCTGAGATACGGTGTCTTTTTTTTTTTTTGTCAGTATCTCATATAGGAACTTCCAAGAAGTATTCACGACATTTGGTAGTTCTAACCTATTTTTTTCAGTTCTCTGATTTTAAATACCTGAATCCAAATTAATTTTTATACTGTTCCCAGTTTTTATGAATGATTGATATAAGTATTTCAGCTTCAACAGCTACAGAGCCACATACAGTGTCTATCTCTTGGTTATGCTCCCAAAAAAAGAAATGTTCATATTCTGATGTTTTATTATCAGGAAAGCTAGTAAATGATCTACATACAGTTCACACCAGAGCTGCAGAGTTTGATAGAATGTGATCGAATCATCTAAAATGCATGCAAGGTCTCACTACTGCAGCTGTAAGTCAAAAGGACAACCATTGTGCTGCCTGGTTCTCCTGGCAAGAGTACTTCTAAATTTATGTTAAACTTATAAAGTACTTTCTCAAGATTAGCAAATCAGATTATGGTGAATACCAAAGCTTATCGAGTTTATTCCCAGAAGAGGTTGGAAAGTTGCACACTAAGTTTTCTACTTCTTCCTCTTAGCCTTCTCTGCCAAAGGATGTGTCAATTTTTTGTTAAAGGCAGCGCCCAAGGGAGAGAGGCTTTTTCCTCCAGGCAGTTCACTCCCTGGTGTCTGATTTCCTACAGAGTGCTGATTATTGATGAAAACCTGTTAGATGGAGTTTGTGCACTGGGCATCCTTGTACCAGAAATAGGAAATGAAATTACCACTTCATTTCATGCAAATATGAAGTTGTCACCAAGAAGGCAACAACCAGTGCCAACATTAGATGTGAACTGGTGACCCCTTGGGAGCATGCTGGCTTTCTGTCTATGAAGGGTGCTGAGAAGGGTGAGGAAACTGAGCTGGCCAGAAAGTACTTATTTCTCTTGCAGTATAATATCTGACATTGCATGGTTGGAGTTTCACTCCTTAGATTATGATTTTGCTGGGTTACCGAATTACAATTAATCTAAGGAAAGGAGACATTTAAAATCTTTTCAATTCTTTATTATCTTATTGGGAACGAGTTGCAGATCCTATGCTGCATGTTTTAGAAATGGAAATAAAGAATAAAAATGCACCTCTGGAAGGAGCGATGAGGGACAGGAGCTTAGAACAAATCCAGTATTGTCCAAGTCCTGCCTTGCAGTGTCATGTCTGACTAGTCAGTGTTTCACTGAGTCACTTATTCACTGAACCAAAGGGGAATCAGGGTGGCTTGACCATCCACAGGAGGAATTGGGAGGAGTTCTTTCTATAAAAAGGGAATCACATAGGCCCTGAATCAAGTGAAAAGGAAAAGGGAGCCCCCAGTGACATTGTTATACTTGGTAACAACAAAGCCGATACATTTGAGCAACCATGATGAAGCAACTGCTCTGGGCAAAGTTCTACTTGAAGGAGGTAAAGGGAGAAGAATGGAATGAAAAGAACTGGTTGCCCTCATCCTTTGAAAATCCAGCAAGAAAAATGATATAGATACACAAAACAAGAACAGCAATTCAAAGCAACATGTCTGATACTTCAAACTGGTAAAAACAAAGGCAGAGTATATAAGTGAAAGTTGGATCTGAGCAAGATTGATCAGAGAACACTTCCTGCAGAAAAGATCTGAGCCTTACCGGAAGGTCATGTCAGTCAAAAGGCATCAGGGAAGAGGCCATTTTCAAGTGTTTTTGGTCTTTAATAACTGCCCAACATGTACAAATGAGTATAGACATTGATTACATGGGCCTCTGGTTTCAATTACATTATCAGAATAGAAGCAGTTTTCAGTGAAAGAAGCCATTCCCCATTGCACTATAACCATCAATGTAACTATGGATTGTAGCTCGGGAAAGTTTTCCTAAGTCTACCTACCTCTGTAATCTCATAAAACCTCATATGTATCCCTCCATTTTACTTGCAATATTATAATTTGTTTATGGCTGTTTGAGAATTCCAAGTGCTGGGACCGTGTCTTTTAATCCTAGCACCCCCAATACCTGACACGGTATCGTACATAGTTGGCACTAATACTATGGCACCACATAGTATTAGTTGGCACTAATACTCATTCAATCAATATCAACTGAGCACTTACCTTATGTCAATGGCATAGAGAGATGAACAAGATCAATGGGATTCTTGCTCTGACAGTCCATATATGCAAAACTTGCCAGTGAGAGGGTAAATTGATGACTGAGCAAATGTTTCCATATTCAGGTGCTGTAAGGCCTTTTTTACTTCTTGAAAAAGGTAAAACTCTTCGGTTGAAAACTTGTCTTTGTCTCACTGATAAGTGTTTCCACAGAGGTCCAAAGCTACGCCCTGGAACGGAAAGGTTTGTGGTTGGAAGAACGGTCAGAAGTAGGCTGTCAGGGGGAGATGGCCTGGCAAGGTGACAGGGTCCAGGATAACCAGGCCCCCAGGGCCTGAGCATCAAGAGGGCTGCTTTGTCAGTCCTAAGTGGGGTTTGTCTATAGAATATTTTGCCTAAGCTCTCTCTACTTTTCCAGTTCCAGATTCTGTCAGCTCATCAATCTATTTACAAGATGTCTAGTACTCATTTATGTGCTGTTCCTCTCAAGAAGCCCATGATGTGAATTTCTAGCTAAGTCTAATGTTTCTGTTTTTACTCTCTGAAGACTGTCCTGATAAAAATTTTTCCTCAGCAGCTTGGAAAATAAAGTTTGCCATCAAAATAATCATTACTAGCTATTCATCATCTAACCCTGAGCAGCCCTGAAATTTTTCTAAAAAGTTTGAATATGAAAGTAAGTGAAAGTCACTCACTCCTGTCCAACTCTTTGTGACCCCATGGACTGTATAGTCCATGGAATTCTCCAGGCCAGAAGACTGGTGTGGGTAGCCTTTCCCTTCTCCAGGGGATCTTCCCAACCCAGGAATCAAACCCAGGTCTTCCACCTTGCAGGCAGATTCTTTACCAGCTGAGCCACCAGAGAAGCCCAAGAATACTGGAGTGGGTAGCTTATCCCTTCTCCAGTGGATCTTCCTGACCCAGGAATTGAACAGGGGTCTCCTGCATTGCAGGCAGATTCTTTACCAGCTGAGCTATGAGGGAAGCCCCAAGGAAACTAAAGTGTGTCTTAAATTTAGAAGATAAAATAATGAAGGTAGACAACTGACTTATAAAATACTGGATTTTGCATTTGTCAGAATTCAGTGGTGACAAACACTCCAATCTCTAAAAATGCAGAGTTTTAAAACAAAAATCACTATATTCTATATAGTGTTTTAGAAATTATCTCCTGCTTCTAAAATCCAACCCACAAAGGAGATTGGAATGGTATTTACTATGTGACTAATAATGAAACTTTCCCTGGAGATGAAAATGGCAATCCATTCCAGTATTCTTACCTGGGAAATCCCATGGACAGAGGAGCCTGGTTGGCTACAGTCCATGGGTTGCAAAGAATCAGACACAACTTAGCGACTATACAACTACAATGATGAAACTTTAGGGGACCTTTTTTCCTTCTTTTCTCAACTTTATGAAAAGTTTCAAGTAAAGCTGAAAAAAAGAGTAGAGTATATACTTAGATGCCCCCCACTTAGACTGAACCATTGTTTTGCTAACTTTGGTTTATTTATGCATGTATAAAGATATGTCTCTCTTGTTGAACTATTTGAAAATAAGTTGCAAACATCATAAATTAGACCCTTAAATATTTCAGAATTTTTTGATTTAAAATAACGATAATTTTTTTTATAGCTATACTATCATTTTTACCCTAAGAAAGTTAGAAATTATTGCCTAATATTGTTTAATGTAAGACCAAGTCTGTATTACCTCAATTGTCCCCTAAAACTTTTTTGTTTTTGTTTTTTACTAAGATATAATTCACATACCTGGTGGCTCAGACGGTAAAGAATCTGCCTGCAATGCAGGAGACCTGGGTTGGGAAGATCCCCTGAAGAAAGGAATGACAACCCACTCCAGTATTCTTGCCTGGAGAATTCTACGGACAGAGGAGCCTGGTGGAATACAGTCCATAAAGTCACAAAGGGTCAGACACGACTGAGCTACTAATACTTTTTCACATATCATAAAATTAATATTTTCCAAGTGTATGTTTTAGTGAGATATATATATATATATACCATTATGACTAATTCTAGAATATTCTCATCCCTTCAAGGAAATCCATTACCCTCTAGCAGTCACTCTTCATTCTCTCCTCCCTCCAGGCCTGCCAGCTATTAATTCGCTTTCTGTCTCTATGGATTAGCCTATTCTGGACATTTCATATGGGTGGAATCATACAATATATGGCCTTTATGTCTGCTTCTTTCACTTAGCACAATGATTTTAGGGTTCATCCATGTTGGAAACTGTATCAGTATTCCATTTCTTTTCATAACTGAATAATTCATTGCTGCCAAACAAAACTCCATTGTGTGGATATATATCTTATTTGCCCATTCATCAGTTGACTGGACATTTGGGTTGGTTTTACTTTTTGACTTTTATGAATAATGCTGCTTTGAATATTAATGTACAAATTTTTGTGTGGACATATGTTTGCAGTTCCCTTGAGTCAACATCTAGGAATGTAATTGCTGGGCTATATGGTAGCTCTAACATTTTGAGGAACTTCCAAATTGTTTCCAAGGCAGCTGAACTATTTCACATACCCACTTGCAATACATGAGGGTTCCAGTTTCTTCATATCTTCATCAACACTTACAACTGTTCATCTTTTTGATCACAGCCAACCTAACGTGTGTGAAGTGGTACCACTGTGGTTTTGATGTTGTTATGTATGTTGTTTAGCCACTAAGCCATGTCTGACTCTTTTGTGACGCCATGGACTATAGCCTGCCAGGATCCTATGTCCATGAGATTTCCCAAGCAAGAATGCTGGAATGGGTTGCCATTTCCTTCTCCAGGGGATTTTACCTGCATCTCTTGCACTGGAAGGAGGATTCTTTATCACTAAGACACCATGGAAGGACTGGTTTTGATATTGTTGTTGTTCAGTTGCTAAGTCACGGCCAACTCTTTGCGTTTTGATGTACATTTACCTAGTAACAATGATGCTGAAAATCTTTTCATGGACTTATTAACCATTTAAATAGATGCTTGGAATACTGTCTATTTAAATTCTTTGTTCATTTTAAAATTAGGTTGTCTTTTGTTGTTGAGTTGTAGATGTTCTTTATATTCTGGATATCAAACTTTTTTCAGATATGTGATCTGCAAATATTTTCTCCCATTTTGTGAGTTGTATTTTCACTTTCTTGATGCTGTCCTTTCAAGCATAAAGTTTTCATCCTTCAGTTCAGTTCAGTCGCTCAGTCGTGTCCGACTCTGCAACCCCATGAATTGCAGCATGCCAGGCCTCTCTGCCCATCGCCAACTCCCGGAGTCTACCCAAACCCGTGTCCATTGAGTCGGGGATGCCATCCAACCATCTCATCCTCTGTCGTCCCCTTCTCCTCCCGCCCCCAATCCTACCCAGCATTAGGGTCTTTTCCAATGAGTCAACTCTTCGCATGAGGTGGCCAAAGTATTGGAGTTTCAGCTTCAACATCAGTCCTTCCAATGAACACCCAGGACTAATCTCCTTTAGGATGGATTGATTGGATCTCCTTGCAGTCCAAGGGACTCTCAAGAGTCTTCTCCAATACCACAGCTCAAAAGCATCAATTCTGCGGCACTCAGCTATCTTCACCGTCCAACTCTCATATCCATACACGACCACTGGAAAAACCATAGCCTTGACTAGATGGACTTTTGTTGGCAAAGTAATGTGTCTGCTTTTAAATACGCTATCTAGGTTAGCCATAACCTTCCTTCCAAGGAGTAAGCGTCTTTTAATTTCATGGCTGCAATCACCATCATCAGTGATTCTGGAGCCCAAAAAAATAAAGTCTGACACTGTTTCCACTGTTTCCCCATCTATTGCCCATGAAGTGATGGGACCAGATGCCATGATCTTAGTTTTCTGAACGTTGAGCTTTAAGCCAACTTTTTCACTCTCCTCTTTCACTTTCATCAAGAGGCTCTTTAGTTCTTCTTCACTTTCTGCCATAAGGGTGGTGTCATCTGCATATCTGATGTTCAATCAAGCTATGTCTCCTTTAGTCAACTGGTTTTTTGGTGTTTCTAAGAAACAGTTGGCTAATCCAAGGTCACAAAGATTTACTTCTCAGTTTTCTTCTAAGAGTTTCATAGTTTTTGTTTTTACATTTAGGTCTGTTTTTAATTTTGAATTAAAATTTGTATGTGGTGTCAAGTAGGGGTATGACTTCACTATTTTTACATGGTTATCCAGCTGTCCTAGCATTACTACTTGAAAAGACCGTTCTTCCCATTGAATTCTTTCACCCCTGTCAAGAATTAGGTGATGATAAATATATATCTTTTTTAAGACTCTCAACTCTGTCCCATTGCTCTATATATCTAAACATAAGCTAATTTTATGCCAGTCTTGATTATTGTAGCTTTCTAGAAAGTTTTGAAAGTGTTAACTGTGTATCCTCCAACTTTGTTCTTCTTTTTCAAGATTGTTTTGGGTATTCTGGCTTCCTTGCATTTCCACATGAATTTTACTATCAGCTTGCCAATTTCTACAAAAAGACAGCTATGGTTTTGATAAAGATTGTGTTTCATATTTTTAAAACTTACAAAGAATGAATATAAGTGATAGCCAATATGCTTTTCTAAGCAAAGAGGTTTTTAAAGGACAATCACTTTTAACTATTTTAATTGTTTCAAAGGACTAAATGTGGGTATTTATTCTCATTTTTAAATAACTTCATTCATTTTGAAGAAAAAAATTACATTAAATACATGCAAAACTGAATTTCAAAGGGTGTTCATGAATAAAGATGCATGCTGCCAAGTAATCTACAGCACTCTTACCAAGAAATAGTGCTCTTTAATCAACAACTTTTTTTAAAGATAATTTTGCAAGGGATTTTCTTCTTTTGAAGAAATCTGATTGCTAATTATTAAAGAGGGTACTACATATCTCCAACAATTAAGTGAGGAACAGATTGAAAGATAAATTTTCAGTGAATGAAAATTCAAAAAGCAACAACCACATTTCAATCTGTTGGTGTAATCTCTTAAAATGCCACTTTATAGAAGACTGATTGCCCATGAGTTCAGTTAGAAATACTGTCAAAGAAAAAAATTTAAATGTTTCTCCTTATAGATTTGGTGTCAAACTCTTAAAATTGATTTTTTTTCACTGCTCTTTATCTTCCTCAATGTATCCTCATCACTCATTCCACCTTCTCTTCACTGAGTGCTTCTTTTTAAGGGGAATTTCAGGTACAGATTTCTTAAAAGCATGTTAAAGTTCAAATACATTATTACTTAATTTATTTTCTTACATGTAGATAACTGCTGACCCATTCTATACCAAGTTCTTAGGTTACAGCCTGAAAAAGTATCAGGACGTGGCTGGGGAGTATATGGATCAATTCAGGTGGGTGCACATGTAAGTATCAAAATAAGATGCTATCCACCCTCCCCTGACTCTAGAACAAGGCAGACTTATGTGTAAAACTTACTACTAACAAAAATGTTTTGGTACTCCTAAGATAAAACATTTCAGTAGGAATTAAGCTGGATTAGACAAATAAAAAATAGAAAAAGTAACACACAAATATATATGTCATACTTGTGAATTCTGCCAGCTGCAAAACCTCTTATAAAATAGCTACTTTGTGGATGCAAATTTTAATGTCAAAATGATAATTTTTAATCACTAGGTTTGCTTCTGAGTTACCTACCTTCTCCACTGTCAGAAAGTCTATATTCAGAGAAGGAAATTCACCTCAATATAGTTAAATAGGAAATGTAGATAGTGAGGTAAATATAGTGAAAAACACTCAAGTAGCATAATCCAAAACAAATATAAGTGGTATTTTTCTTATCTACTATGTTTAAGTCTCTGATCCACTAGCCTCCATGTCTTATATTAAACTACCAGAAGCTGAACATTTGTAGATTTAATTTGTTTGGGCTTCAAAAGGTAACATGTTAAGTCTAAAACTCACTCACACACAGATAACACTCAACTCTACCAGTTTTACTGAAAGGCTTATTATCTGCCAGTTAGGTGCAATTTCTGAGAATGTCTTTGTTTAGTCTGGTTTGAAACAACTCAAGCCTGAGCTTTCCTTGCTTCAAAATCCTTATAGAAAATTATTATAGTAAAGTATAATTTTCATTATACTGCTTCCATATTTTTAACTTGTAATTTGTTAGTATTGAAGAATGTACTCTACGAAGGTAGCTTTGAAATTACTTTTTTTGTTTTACTCTGACCCATATAAAAAATACATTTTACATTGCAAATCAGTACACACACAGGAATACATGTATATGTGTGTGTGTGAGAAACAATAGAAGTTTTATAAAACAATACGTGTTCTTACTACATGCAATGCATTCTGATATTTTCTATTCTATTTCCTGAATTTTATAAAAAGGCTGAGTAATCCACCCAACTGATTTCACAATTCAGTAATGGACCCCAACTGGCAGTTTGATAAACACTGTTTAGAGAAAGACAGTCTTATCTCATCAGAGTAATCCAAGAATCAAACCTTAGTTTGTTACCTGATAATCCCAGCTTTGACTCAGCTGCTACCCCACCTTAAGCAACAGAGATGGCTTATATTCTTTCCTGTTTTCTTTCTTCTGTAATAGTCTCAGATACCACATACTGCATGCAAATACAAACACGCCAAGAGATAAGACTGAGCAATCATGTAGCATCAGTTGTAGGCTTTGAAACAAATTCTCATCTTAAACATAAAAATCTATAAAATTGGTGACTATGTAATCAGCAATCAAAGAAGGACAAATATTAAAGGGGAAATAGTGCACAAAAGCAAAACACATGTAACATTCTACAGTCTGCCTCCTTCTATACTTCTTTTTTATCCTTTGTCCTTCCTAATTTTTTTTTTACTCAGTGGGTAGAATATGGTTGCCTTCTCTGCCCTAATGTCTGTTTTCTTTCCCAGAAAGCTGCTTTTTTCTCAGACTCATGGCAGCCTTCCATGCAGTTTCTCTCCATCCCTCTCTAGCACTCCCTGAATAATGGAAGCTCTTTTATTCAGTCCAAGGCACTAGCTCTCACTTGACTCCTCACCCACTAATCAATCACTCATAGCCCAAGGATTCCCAGTAACCTCTGGCTCCACTTCCTCCCTGCCAGAACATCTTTTCAGCTTTCATCAAACAAAGGCACATGACTATGTAGCCAACCTAGGTAAGAACAACACAAAACAAAAGAGGGGTTTAATTTTTTTTTTTTTAATTTCATTGCAGACAGCATTGCAGTCACTGGGTAGATATTAACCACTGTATTTACCCAACATAAGATAAAAATTTTATTCAATTTACCCGGGAATTAAGTAGAATTAATTGAGCCACAGGGAATCCTCTGCCCCAGCCCCAGATAGAGAAAAATTCCCTTCAGTGACCTCAGCTTTTCTGTTTAACTGCACATATCACCTTGCTAGTGGGGCTGTGTCATTTTTAATCATTCATCTCATCACTTGTAGTTATTGTTAATTAGTTTTACTTCTCCTACAATGACTCTTTTTTCTTGTTACTTACATGACCAAACTAAATAAAAATTAAACTTGTAACCTAGAGTGGAATAGAACCAGACCATCAACATTCTGTCCAAAAATGTGGTTTCAGGATCTGCCACTCATCTTTTTGGAAATCAAATTGTATCATATCATCCCATCTAAAAAAATGGGCTAGATAACATTAAATATCAGGTGACACATCTCAATAGAAAAATAACCTGCTTGATTCTTTTTTACTTTATTGTTTTCCCCTGATTTTTAACCAATAGATATGTATGTTTTTTCCAACGTTATATAAAGGTATAAAGATAAAAGTGAGAACCACCATCTCACCACCTAGAATAACCACTGACAACACTTTGGTACATATCCACAGAGATGTTATTCTTGTAAATACATCACACACATTAATACAATATTTTAGGAAATAACAAAAAAGCAGTTGCCTTTGGGGTGGTTGGACTAGGGATAATTTTTTTTTTTCACTTCTTTACATTTCTCTCTGCTTTGCACATTTTAAAATAATGTCCATGCGTTGGTTGCAAACCACAAGAGAAGAAAGTGAAAAACTGAAAAGACCCAGAGAGGAGCCATGGGTGAAGAGAGAGGTCATGCGGGCAGATGGAAGCTGGGGCAGGCATGGGAAAGGCATGCAGGTGGAACTGGGGAAGGGTCTGCGGAGGAAGGAAGCCGCAGCTGATCACACCTAATTCTCGGTTCCTGTTGTTGTTCTCTCAGAATTCTCATACTTGGGCACCTTCACAGTCACTTGCACACATGTTTGTATTTCCCAGGACTTCACTAGGAGCTGATAAAAAGAAAATTACCCGATCTTTTGCCAATGTCAAGAAGTGAGGAATAATTTATATGTTTTTCCTTAACTTTTGCTGTTTGGATCATTATGAAAAACTTTGCCCATAGATAGGATGTAGCTGACAGGAAAGATGTGATGATTATCTGTGTTCCCTTCATCAGAGTCAGAGAGGAGGAAGTGCACATGTCTTTGCAGGGCTCAGACTGACTCCCCATAGGCCATTATTTCAATGCAGCTCTGTTCAATTACACTCCTTTGCCAATCCCAGGAAACTCCCCTCTTCCTCTAACGAAGCATTTATCACCCACCCTTTCCACACTGAATCTACAGCCCGTCCCCTCTCCTGCACCTTCATATCTCAGCCCCATCCATCTCTTCCCTTTGTTTTACTTTAGGAGGGAGTCTTGTTATATATTGCTTGTATAATGCTTTAATCATGGATTATGGGTTGCTTTACAGCTCCCTGAATACCTTGGCAAGCTCTCTATATAAATAAAATTATTATTATTAAAGTCAATTAATCAGAGGCACAATTCACTTTTCAGTGTCTGACATCCTGAAAGCTTACTGATGCAGGAAAGTTTTTTTGTTCGCCTCCGGTGTAACAACATTTTGGGGAATCAATAATATAGAACATGGGACTGACTACAGAGGTCCTTAATTAGATTGTACTTTGCAATACATATGATTGAATTCCTTTTTGTTGACCTGTTAAGGATCAATGATTGATCAGCAGTGAAATAAGATGTGCTACTGAGTAATTATGTTTAGGAACTGCTGGTGAGGCTTGTCATATAATTTGCAAGCTACTTTAATTCATACTCAGCGGAAGAAAGAAGGGAGAAGCAGCTCCTTGTATAATTAGAGTTTCTGAGCCACCTCAATTTCTTTTGATAGATCCTCTGTCTGAAGTAGCTAATTCTGATTTTTCTTTTTTAATTTTAGGAAACTTTTTATTGAAACACACATATACATACAGAAAAGTCCACAAATCATAAATAAATTTATGATATAAATGATATAAGCTTAATAAATTTCACAATGGAAACATTAAAAAAGTTTTTTGTGGGAAATGCCCTCAGCTCCACCGGGGGCAGCAGTCCCCTCTCCTCAAAACAGTACCACCTCCTTCTCCAGCAAGAAGAGCTACAAGCATGGAAGCCCTGCCTTCAGGTTGGTTCCACAATGTCTCAGGCCCCCTCTCAGCTGCACTGCTCTCTCCTCCAGCTTCTTCCTCTCTCCTGCTTTCTACTTCTCTTATTCCTGGAGTTAGAATTGAGGTTGATGAGAGCCCTTATCTCTTCTCTGCCAACACCTGCTCCACCTGAGCTTCTATTGTCAACCATCAGAAGGTCACTGCCTGGGTCCTATGCCACAACAGAGTAAACTCCCCTGACTTTCCACTGACCCAGGAAATTTCCCACCAGACAGGTGTTGGGTCCTCCCTTGCAGTGATTATGAAAACATGAATGACAGTTCTGTGATGTACAGGGCCTGAATCCCTGTGATGTTTCCTCTGCTCTTTGCCCACTTGCAACCACTAAATAAAGCACACTAATAATATTAAAAAAATACTACCTAGCTCAAGTGATAGAACATCATCACTTCTAAGAGGCCCCCTCACGGCACCTCCCACTATTACTCTTACTCAAAAATAATCTTTACTCCTGTCCATGGATTAGTATTGCCTGTTTGGATCTTTCTATACATGCAGTCATGCAGGATATATTTTGTGTCTGACTGCAGCCATGAAATTAAAAGATGCTTGCTCCTTGGAAGAAAAGCTATGACCAACCTAGACAGCATATTAAAAAGCAGAGACATTACTTTGCTGACAAAGGTCAGTCTAGTCACAGCTATAGTTTTTCCAGTAGTCATGTATGGGTGTAAGAGTTGGACTATAAAGAAAGCTGAGTGCCGAAGAACTGATGCTTTTGAACTGTGGTGTTGGAGAAGACTCTTGAGAGCCCCTTGGACTGCAAGGAGATCCAACCTGTCTATCCTAAAGGAGATCTGTCCTGAGTGTTCATTGGAAGGACTGACGCTGAAGTTGAAACTCCAATACTTTGGTCACCTGATGCGAAGAACTGACTCATTGGAAAAGACCCTGATGCTGGGAAAGATTGAAAGCAGGAGGAGAAGGGGATGACAGAGGATGAGATGGTCGGATGGCATCACTGACTCTATGGATATGAGTTTGAGTAAGCTCTGGGAGTTGGTGATGGACAGGGAAGCCTGGTGTGCTGCAGTCCATGGGGTCGCAAAGAGTTGGACACGACTGAGCGACTAAACTGAACTGAATGATTTGGTTTTATGGTACTTAGGATTTTTATTTATTAAGCCCCTGCCATGAGGCAAGAATCATATGAAGGGCAGGGACTATAAAGACCTATTAGAGACAATCCTCACTCTTGATGGCTTTTCAGTTTTGGGGGGTGGGAGAGTGACAGGCCTCACACTAATGGAGGCAGGTAACCATCAGTGGTTCTGTGAAGGAAGACAGTGGGGCTCCAAGCAGATGGCGTTCAGTCCCACCAGGGCTCAGTAGGTAGGTTAAACAGACTTCCCAGACATCTATCTTGATTCTATTTTAAAATTTTAAATTCTCAAAGGACCTGAAAACAGCATAAGAAGCCACAGTTCTGTCGTGTTGTTTGGACAAGTTATTCTGGAGGGCCTTCTTGGTGGTATCTGGGTGGGGTCCTTCCTTTTCATCCCATCACTCTTGCTTTTCCTAGTTTTTCCACTCCCCGTTCTCCTTTACTTTCCCATCCTCTCAACTCTCCTTCTCGCCTCTTTCTAGGGCTCCCTCCTATCAGAATCTGGAGGTGTTACCCCCAAATTCTACTCTGGATTCTTCTCTCCTGACCTGACTCTTGTTTCTGAGATGAGAGGAGACAAAAGATTGAAGCCTCAGTGCTCTGGAAGCCCACACGTTCTGCCTCTTCACCTTCCCATGTGAGCTTCCTTAGGGTTAGTGTGCTCACACCACTGATGGTGGCTGAGGACCGAGCAGGTGGAAAGGATAAAGGGAAGGATGGGTGTGGGTGGAGGACGAACAGAAGGGACAAGCAGGACCATTTCAATCAATTGTTTTTGTTTTCCCACCTTGATTCCCGTGGTCAGTTGAATTGAGTTTGGCTGGCTTAGTGTTCATTGTGCTCCTTGTACAACGGCCAATGACTATTTAATTTTGGGTGTTGAGGTGGCACAGTCAGTTTTGTTTCTTTTTGGCTCCAGCAAATCCATCCTTCTCTCCAAAAACTCAAAAGGTGGTTTGTGGTGATTGCTCGTCTACTGAGGGGATGCTGCTCTTGTGTCTCCTGCCAGAGGGATGCTCCCTGTTCTGTGTCAGTAGGAGACCATTTAAAACAGCAGCAAGGGCCCTGGACCTCCTGCTTCATCGTTATGCCAAGAATCCCCAGCCTGTATTTCTTTTTCATCTGATTCTGACAGGGTGGTTTTTGTATTTTGCCCACTGGCTGCCTAAATTGGAAACCTGGCTAAAAATGAACTGGCTGAAGTTCAATCCAGACAAGATGAATGCCCAGGGTTGGTAAACTATAGCAATTGGAGGACGTACCCCGGTCTCTCTTTACAAAGGATTTTCCACAAGGGGATGTTGGAGTTTCAGAGGAAGGAATGTGACTATCACTTGGCAAGTGCTCTGTTGTGTTAAGAGGCAGAGTGGTGGGACGGTGGACATCAAGGGGCTTTGGATGAAACCATTTGAGTTAAATCCTGGCTGAATCAACCAGCTGAGTGACTTCAGGCAAGATGTTTATTAAACTCAAAGCCTTTTCTGCAGTCTGCTGCTTGGGATAGTAATGCAGGCCTCAAAGGCGACAGGTTGCAGTCAGTTGGGTTATGCGTGTGGAGGACTTGATATACAGTCTAGCACAGCTCCTCCAGTGAGTTGTGTCTTTATCTCTTCTGGATGGGATTCTATTTCTAAAACCAGAGAATGCTGATGTCAGGGCCCTAAACTAAAAGGCAGATTTTTGAAGGGGCTAGATTTCAGGTCCGATTGAGGTTAGATTTCAGAAGGGGCATGGTTGAAACTCCAAAACTGTAGCTCTTCCATTTGCATTTCTAGTGAGCAAACCTTAAAAAATGCTCAACATTTACTGTCCCATCACTTCTACAACAGACAGTACATATGGGAGGATCTTCTGGTCTCAGTGAGCTGTCACCAGGGTCCAGACCCTGAATGACAAGAGGTACTATTCCTAAAGAATTATCTTCTTATCCTTCTTCAGGCTGGGAATTCCAGTGAAACTTGGAAATAATAATTTAACCCCTATAGTAGCTTAAACTCCCATTGGAATGTAAAACCCATTAAACAAGAATCAATATCATATAGACAGTGATATAGACATATAATAGATGGTAAGGTATGATAGCTCGTGGGGATTATTTGTTATTGTCACAAATGTATGAGAGAATTACATGTATGTATCTTCTGTATAAATGAAAGTATAATATTTTTTTATGCCATAAAAAACATTAATAGCCTATAGTATACCTGGAATCATGTCTCATGATAGTGTCAGAGATGGGAAAAGACACAGGCTCATTCCAATGGAGGCCACAATCCAGGGTTTGAATTCATGGCTCTTCATGAATGGCTCTTCACTGTAGTTTTTACACATAATAGGAAAGTTTCTCTGAAAAATCATGAGGTTATAATGGTAGAAAATAAGATTTGAGACCAAGACAACTGAATTCTGTCTTCTCTTATATGCTACATCCCCACAGGTCAGAAAATCTTGTTAGCTGTACCATAAAAGTATAACTAGACCCCACCTACTTCTCACTGCCTCTCCTGCAACCACTCTAGACCAAGCCATCACCATCTCTCACTGAGAACAGCCCCCTAACTGATCTCCCACACACTCTATTCTAAACACAGTGGACTGCTGCTAAGTCACGTCAGTCGTGTCCGACTCTGTGCGACCCCATAGACGGCAGCCCACCAGGCTCCGCCGTCCCTGGGATTCTCCAGGCAAGAACACTGGAGTGGGTTGCCATTTCCTTCTCCAATGCATGAAAGTGAAAAGTGAAAGTGAAGTTGCTCAGTTGTGTCCGACTCTTTGCGACCCCATGGACTGCAGCGTACCAGGCTCCTCCGTCCATGGGATTTTCCAGGCAAGAGTACTGGAGTGGGGTGCCATTGCCTTCTCCGACAGTGGACTGAGTGGCCCTTTTAAAATGTGCCACCTCTAATCCCAGGCCCTGTGCTCTGTGGTTTCCTATTTTACTCAGAGTAAAAGCCAGAGTTGCCCCCAAGAGACCGAGGTTCCCATTCTGTCTCCAGTCTCGTCTCCAATCACTTCCCCTGGAACACCCTGCTCCAGGACACTTACTGCTCCCTCACCCATCTTCCCAGCTATCCTATCTCAGGGTCTTTGCACTAGCTCTCCCCTCAGCCTGGACCATTCTTCCCTCATAAAGCATCATGGCTAACCCCTCATCATCTTCAAACTTTCACTCAAATGTCATCTTCTCAATGAGGCTACACTTACCACAGTATCCTAAATGGTCAGACACACACACACATACACACAACTATGGCACTTCTAACTTCCTAACTTATATTTCTATCACTTAAATACTGTTCTACATTTGCATAATTTGCGTGCCTTTCGTATTTATTTGTCCTTCCACCAGAATGTAAACTCCATTTTTATTATTTTATCCAATAGTGTATTCTAAGCACCTGGAACATTTAACAATACATGTTTGTTAAATGAATAATTAATCACACAACCAGGATAAGAAGTTACCTTAGAAATAATATGATCTCTCTCATCTGGTACCTCAAACTTTTCAGGAATTGTGCACCTAATACAAAAACAGAACAATCTGTACTTCTATGCTCTAAATAAAGTTCTACTTAGAGTGCGCTCCTTGGCAATGGATTTATTTACACAGTTCAATTTTATTTCAACCACTGCTTTTAAAGTTATCTGCATTAAGGGAACTTTTAATTTTTTTTTAATTAAAAAATATTGAAATATAGTTGATTTACAATGTTTGTGTTAGTTTCAGGTGTACAACAAAGTGATTTAGTTTTATATATGTTCTTTTTTAGATTCTTTTCCATTATAGGTTATTACAAGATATTGAGTATAGTTCTCTGTGCTATACAGTAGGTCCTTGTTGATAGTTATCTGTTTTATATATAGTACTGTGTATGTTTTAACCCCAAACTCTTAATTTAGCCCTCCCCTGCCTTTCCCCTTTGGTAACCATAAGTTTGTTTTCTGTGTCTGTGGGTCTATTTCTGGGGATCTTTTTTTAAGAGAAAAAAATACACTCTGCAGTGGACCAATACTTCTAAACATTACAGTAAAAAGTATTACTAGAAAAACAAAAATAAAAAATGCAAGTATAAGAATGATAATTACATTAATAATAAAATAATAAAATACTATTATTAGGTTCAAAGGAATATAATTAGTCTATCAAAATCTTGAGCATGCATGCCAAGTCGCTTCAGTTGTGTCCAACTCTTTGTGACCCCGTGGACTGTAGCCCACCAGGCTCCTCTGTCCATGGGGTTCTCCAGGCAAGAATACTGGAGTAGGTTGCCTTGCCCTCCTCCAGGAGATTTTCCCAACCCAGGGATGGAACATGAGTCTCTTATGTCTCCTACATTGGCAGGCAGGTTCTTTACCACTAGCGCCACTTGGGAAGCCCCAAATCCTGAGCACTTACTCTTAATCTCTATTCTCACACCATGGTGGGCAAGTAAGGACAGCCAGAGAAAACAAGCTGTGAGAAGCACAGGACTCGACTTTGCTTCAGAGTTCACTCTGCTCTCCTGCCTTCCCAAGGCTCTCAGCATGCCCCTCCCCTTGTGCTCTCAGGTTGATAAGGCTGGCCTAGGTGTTTTGCTAACTCTGTCCACAATCTCTCTCTCCAGGGAAGGCCTCCTGTAGAATCCTAGCACATCCTAGTTTAACAGAAGCCCAGTGAGCCGAACTTTGGAACATGGGGATAAAGCCTTATCTTTCCAAAGTCATTTATTCTTCTGAAAAACAGCAAGGCCACTGTTTTTCAGTTGATTTTATAGCTCATTATGCTCATTGTTATTAAAACCATATATCTTAAAATGCAATATGTTTAATACAGTTTGTATATATGGTACCTGAGAACATCTAAAAATAAATTAAAAATTTGATCCATATGTACGAATGCAGTGAGGCAATATAGCTCTTATTTTATAGCACTTGATAGCCTATTGTCTGGATACAGTAACACTAAGAATTGTATCTATTAAAAAGATGTGACCATTTAAAAATTGCTGAAAATGTTTTGGGGGATGAAGTTGAAATACAATTTTGAAAGTAAATAAAGATAGTAAACTCATATTTCTCAAGACATTTAAAAAACCTGATATAGGCAACAGAGTTCACATTTCAGTGTGCAACAATTTCTCCCCTTAACAATACCCTGATTGAGCTTTTGTAAACTTACCAGGCATTTGTTTTCAGTTTATGTACCAGATTTCTCCATGGAGATTTGTCCATAACATGAAAGCATTCAATATAGAAAATGACATGCAATGCTTTTATTCTTCCAGTTTAATTAATGCTATGACAACCACTTGGCAGAGACTACAGTGGAGAGGAGGCTTCTGTAGGGAACTGCAGGTTATAAGCAGTAAGGAAACTGTCAAACTCTTCCTGGGATACAGCATATCATAACTTCAGGCTTTTTTTGTGGCATCACTGGAGATAAATTCCAAGGAGAACAAGCAAATTGAAAAATTGGGTTGTTTAGTCTTAACAAAGAAGAAAGTTAATAATAATACAACTTGTAATTCTTTACACATTTGATATTTCTAGAAAATGGATTCCTATCTTAAAAAAAATCCTGAAACTAATACAATATTGCAAATCAACTATACTTCAATTACAAAAAAATCCCATTATCCATTTAAGCTATATAAGTTCTCAATAACCTGAATACTTTGCTTGAGGAATTCAAATTTGTTTCCTCTCTTCAAGGGAGATATTGAGCCCCATCACAATGCCGGGTATAGTGGTGAACACAAAAAAGTCCCTGCCACCATGAGTGAGCTGGGAGCAGGTAGTGAGTAAACCATCAGATGCAGGACAGGTCGGTGATCAACGAAGTGGGGGTGCCATTGCAGATAAGGGGTCAGGGAAGTTCTCTCTGATGCCTGAGCTGAAACTTAAGTAAGGGAGGGATGGAGAGCACTGGGAAAAGTGTTTCAGGTCATGGGAGCATAGAGTGCAAAGGGCTGAAGCAGGAGCCTGTTTGCAGAGCTTCAGAAAGAGCAAGAGGCTGGTGTGAGGGGAGCAGAGGGAGCAAGTCCAAAGTGGCTTAAAGAGTCCCAGGAGAATTCTTTTTTTTTTTAAGATTACTTTTTATATGGACCATTTTTAAAATCTTTATTGAATTTATTACAATATTGCCTATTTTATGTTTTGTTCTTTTGGCCATGAAACATGTGGGATCCTAGTTTCCTACTAAGGATCGAACCCACACCTCCTGCATTGGAAGGTGAAGTCTTAATCTCTGGACCACCAGGGAAGTTCCCCCATGGAGGTACTTGAATCTATAACACAAAGGCATCTTTCCTATAACAAATGTTTTCAAATGGCCCTTTTACTCTCTTGTAATAAAAATCTGTAGATAATATAACATTCACTCATAATTTTAAAAAATTAATATAATACCCCAATTCCAGGGAGCAGTAGAAGGTCTTCAATAAAATAACTACTTCCCAGGCTATATGAATTAGTAGGATCCTTGCACCTATACATCAAATCACTGTGAATGTGACAATGGATTGATATCTATGTGTTGACAACTTAAAAGCACCACGTTTTCAGAGATTTTCTGAAATGGCAAGTACTCTTGGAAGAGTTCTGAACAAAACAAAGTACAAACATTCCCTGAAGTATGCAACAGTTGCATTCTATATAATTAGGTGTGTGGCAAAAGACTATAAACATTAGTTTGTGTTTATATATAAAATGGAGTTAGGATCTAGGTTTGATTCATAATTATCTATAATAGATTCCAGGACTTTTCAACAGTTTTGCTGGATGCAGAACACTTTTGCATTGTGGGAATCTATTCTGAGCATTGCACAGATGTCTGGCATTCCTGGTCCCTACTCATTAAATACCAGTAGCACTTCCACATACTTCCCAAATGCCCCCCAGTAGACAGTATCATCTCCTTGGAAACCATTGTGATAGGCCATGGCAGAGGCTTTGGATTTTATGTGAAGATGTTGGGGGTTTTGAGCATGGATACAAACCAGTGGTGTCCCACAGAAGGTTATATAATAATGACAATGCCCTATACCTGCCCTGTCCAATAACCAGGTCACTAGCCACAGGTAGCTCTTGAGAGTTTGAAACATGGCTGGTACAACTGAGGAACTGAACTTTTCATTTTAATTTACTTAAATTTAAATAGGCACACGTGGTTAGTGGATGCCATATTGGACTGAACAGTTATAGACGATATAGATTCCTAACAAGCAGTATTTTTTCTTTTGTAGTCATTCTTCCTCACCTTACTTTCATGATCATCTCTTTTTTTATTCTACGAATATAACCACATTTGAAAAACTAATTCTTTGGAAACGTTGGACTTGGAGCACTGCACTGTCACTTTTGTAAGGGCTAATTAAAGTAATAAATAATGGGGCCTAATGCCTCTTATGAAACATGGACCAGCAGTGAGCTAAGCCCTTCCCCAGAATGAAGGATGTCTGGATACAGGGGTGGATCTCACCTGTAAACAAAATCACCTGGGGGACTACCTGAGGTTTAGAAGACAAAGCTATAGCAAAGAGAGGACTGAGAATGGGAGAACAGGGGAAATGAAGGCAGAGTTAAAGGGGCCAAGAGAGGAGCAGAAGGATGCAAGAGAACAGCTTAACCTGAGGAGGGGGATTGGCAGCCTTTGAGAAATGATCCAGTATGCTCAAACCAGAGAGCAAAGTTATCTCCCTCCAGCTGCTGTCAGCTGGGTGGTGCAACCCCAGTTAGGTGAGCTTCCTTGCCAACTGGAACCCTTCCTCACTCTTCCTGGAAAGTATTCCTTGCTTCCAAGCTTTGCTCACCTGGTTCCTGCCCTTAAAATCTTACCAAGTCTGAAAAGTCCAGGCTACATGCCACCGCCTTCCCTGTATGCTGTCACCACACAATGGACTGTCTTTATTTCATCCAGTTGGATGGATCACCTTCCAATTCCTTCATTCTGTGTACCTCTGTCATAGCATTTACTACAACCAGGTGAAAAAAGTCTCCCCCAACTCCCCAAATGGATGAGCCCCTCCCCTCTCCTGAATGCTTGGCCCTTCCCTTGGTCCTGAAATAACAGTGGTGTGTGTTTATCCTGGTCTCACCCTGCTCTGCAGAGTGCCTGGCCAAAGCTTGATGAAAAGCTGTGAATGGAAATTTAGCTACTTTTCTCCTTAGCAAAGGAGTCCTTAGGTGCCCCCCAAAGGTGTCCACATCCTATTCACTAACACCTGTAAATAGGCTGCCTTATCTGGCAAATAGCCCCCCAAAGGTGTTCACATCCTATTTACTAACACTTGGAAATATGCTGCCTTACATGGCAAAAAGGACTTTGCAGATATGACTGATTTTAGGATCTGGAGATGGGGAGATTACCCTCAGTTATCTGGGTGGGCCCACTGTAATCAGAAGGGTTTACAGGGAAGTGGGGAGGCAGGAGAGGCAGAGAAGGAAACACGATGACAGAAGAGGTGTCAGATTCAGAGAGGCATTTGAAGAAGGTATGCGGTTGGCTTTTAAGACTAAGGAATATATCAAAGGAGGAATGCAGAATAGAATGTCCACAGAAGCTTAAATGAGATATATAATTAAAACAACCAATTTCAAGTGAGGACTTGTTTGAAAAATCAGGGTGATATGCCCAGTCTTGTTAGGTGACAAGGCCAGAAAACCATCTGACTTTATGTCTGTGGACATAAACAACAACTGTAAGTAAGCATCCTCATTTAAAAATGCCTTCATCAAACAATGAGCCAGAGCTATAGTCACCTCTTCTCCTAATGTGGAAACAGGTAGAGGAAAATTCTGAAGGAACAGAATCAGCTGGAATAATTACATGATCTCACATGCCCCTGCCCCAAGCAAAACCTACCTGGACAGCTGCTGTACCACTATGTGATGGTAAAGTCAAATGATGAGTTCCCCACTTCCCAGCATATATTTCGGCATTACAGTTTGCTTAGTGCATACAAGAAATATATACTCAGTAGACTTGGTTATAAAGATGCTATCTATAAGCGACATCTCTGAATTCATAAGGATATGGCTGGATGATCCTTTAAGTAAGTGACTCTGTCAGTTGAAGAAACACTCTTGTGATGGATGTTCCCATCTTTGTTTTTATTTTTTTAATGTGCTTGTTGGCTGTTATTTAGCAGTTACTTTCCACCTATAATATTCCTCTCTCCTGTCCATTTATAATTTAATTTTACTGCTGCTGACACCGATTTATAACCAGAATAATTATTAAATGTTATGAATACAAAATTAATCCCATAGAGAATGTTTACAAACTTAGTTCACACATGAGCTAACCTAAGCCTCCTAACCTAACTAAACCCCAGCCTCCACTAAGCACTTCTCAAATTCAATATGCTACTGAATCGCTCTTTTATGGGATTATTGTTTTAATTAATACACTTTTAGATGTATTAGTTTATAACAACTAATCTGGGAAAGGCTCTATTTCAGATGATTTCTTTTAAAAATATAGACAGCTAACAATTCTTCTTATTCATTAAGTTTGTGAATGTACAGATAGAAGGCTAGGATGCTCAGGAAATAATTTTCAAACCCTTGCTGTATTCCTAATAAATCCATTACATTGTCTTAGCATTACAAGTCATAGATTTTTAAAGTATTATATTATGCTCAATGCATTTTCTTCCTTTCACTGTCAGCATTTAAAATAGATTCCCATGATGACTGAACCCCACAGGGTCTCTACTGGCTGCTCATGACTTACTAGGAGACTGAAAACCCAACTGAGATTGACTGTGGGCTCACAAGCTTCAGCAGCGGCCTCTCATCATGACATAAGAGTATTTCCAATGGGGGAGAAGACATGCCTGGCTTAAACCTGTCAGCAACCCGCTCCTTCCCCATACATGAACTTTCTGGATTGTACTCCCCTTCTGAGATAATCAAGAGCAAAGCTTCAAATGAGAAACAGACCAGCTCTTCACTGCAAACATTTTGGGGCCCCTTAGAATACAATATAATGCAAATACGCTGACTCTGCATTTGGCAAAAGATAAGAGGCCCTGAAATTGATGGTTATGTTGTCTGTCGTCCCGTTAACTAGGATTTCAAGGTTTATCTCAAGAATTCAACCTGTGATGGTTACAGTTGCTAGAGAACACAGTATTGAAGATACACCAACCAATCTAGCCTCACTAAAAATGCAGCCATGGTATAATGGTACAGTATGGCTTGAGTTTGAAACCTGGCTCTGTACCTTGCTTACCTGGGCCTTGGAAATACCTCTTAATCTCTCCAAAACATTGGTTTCCTCATGCACTTCCCTACAGATTTACTGAAAATATAACAGGGGTTTTAAAAGTGGGAGCTTCCCTGGTGGCTCAAATGGTAAAGAATCTGTCTGCAGTGCAGGGGACCCAGGTTCAATCTTTGGGCCGGGAAGACCACCTGGAGAAGGGAATGTATACCCATTCCAGTATTCTTGCCTGGAGAATTCCATGGACAGAGGAGCACAGTGGGCTCCATCTAGTCCATGGGGTCGCAAAGAGTCAGACATGAGCAACTAACACTTTCTATCTTAAAAGTGGGAAATTTAAACCTAGGGTTTCATTTTCCCTTTTTTAATTTTTACCTTTTATATTAATTATTTTTTTTTCAATTCTATTCTGTTATCTCATTTACCAATGAGTCAGTAATACTCATTGACTCATGAAGTAGATCACCTATGGTCTAGAACAAAGAATCACTGCTAGGTTTGAGGGTTTTGTTTTGTTTTTGAGGTAAAAATAAGAACATAAGAGTGAAATGCATAAACTGCATAACTCTGTAGACTACAGCTCAATTGAATTTTTCTATACACCAGTGTAACCACCACCTAGATCAAGATAAAGACTATTTCCAGCACTCCAGAAAGTTCTATCATATTCTCTTTCAGTTTATAACATTATAACCACCACATTTGGAGGTAATCATTATTCAGATGACCATGAATTAGTTTTTTCCTATTTCTAGCATATCTCACTCAACATAATGTCTATGAGATTTAACCATGCTGTTGTGGATTAATTATAAGAACACATAAACAATTTTTAAATTCTTTCTCCTACTGATGAATATTTCATTGCTTTCAGTTTTGACTATAATGAATGAAGCCACAAAGAGCATTCTTAAATGCATCTTTTGGTGGGCAAATACATTCAAAAGTTTTGAGCATATAACTTAGGACTTGCATTGTAGTGTCTTAGTCTGGTTTTCGTATCAGGATAATGGTGACTTCAGAGAATGATTTTAGGAGTGTTTAATCATATTCAGTTTGTTTAGCATAGTTTGAGGAAGATAGGTATTAGCTCTTTGTTCTGCTTGGTACAATGGTCCTGTGAAGGTGGCTGATTTGGGGCTTTTGTTTGCTGGGGGCTTATTTGCTGGTTTAAATTACATATTTGGTCTGTTCAAATAGTCTGCTTTTGACTCAGTCCTGGCAGGTGTATGTTTCTAGAAATTTGTCCATCTCTTTCAGGTTGTCCAGTTTGTTGGCATACAACTATTTGTAGTATTCTCTCATGATTTTTTAAAATATCTGTCGTATCAGTTGTTATGCTCCACTTTATTTGGGTCCTCTCTCTTTTCTTATTGGTGAGCCTGGCTAAAGGTTTATCAATTTTACTCATCTTTTCAAAAAGCTAAACTTTGGTTTCATTGATTTTTCCTATTGTTTTCTTTTGTCTCTATTGTATTTATTTCTTTTCTGATCTTCATTACTTCCTTCCTTCTGGTGACTTTGGGCTTTATCCATCCTTTTCCTAATTGCACTTTCTTTAGGTAGTAGGTTAGATTATTTCAGATTTTTGTTTGTTTCTTGAGAAAGGCCTCCATCCTATAAACTTCCCTTAGAACTGCTTTTGCTACATGCAGTGGGTTTTGGAGAATTTTGTTTTCATTTCATTTGTCTCAAGGTATATTCTGACTTCCTCTTTGCTATCTTTATTGACCCATTTGTTTTTTCATAGTATGTTGTTTAGTTTCTACGTGTTTATTCTTTCCCTCTTTTCTTTCTGTAATCAATTTCTAGCTTCATACTGCTGTGGCCAGAAAAAATGCTTGGTATAATTTTTATCCTCCTGAATTTGTTGAGACTTGTTTTGTGGCTTAGTCTGTGATTTATCCTGTAGAACATTCCATGTGCATTTGGGGGAAAAAAAGTGTATTTTGCTGTTTTTGATCAGAATGTCCTGTAGATATCTGTTAAACTGGTCTATTGTGTCATTTAAGACTGTTGCCTTATTCTCTGTATGTATGATCTGTCCAGTGATATTAGGGGGTGTTAGTCCCCTACTATTGCTGTATTATTGTCAGTATCTCACTTCGTCTGTTGTTGTTCAGTCGCTACGTTGTGTCCGACTCTTTACAACCCCATGGACTGCAGCACACCAGGCTTCCCTGTCCTTTACTATCTCCCTGAGTTTGTTCAAACTTATGTCTATTGAGTCAGTGATGCCATCCAACCATCTCATTCTCTGTCGTCCACTTCTCCTTTTGCCCTCAATCTTTCTCATCATCAGGGTCTTTTCCAATGAGTCAGTTCTTTGCATCCGGTGGCCAAAGTATTGGAGCTTCAGCTTCAGTACCAGTCTTTCCAAAGAATACTCAGGGTTGATTTCCTTGAGGACTGACTGGTTTGATCTCCTTGCTGTCCAAGGGACTCTCAAGAGTCTTCTCAAACCACAGTTCAAAAGCATCAATTCTTTGGCACTCAGCCTTCTTTATGGTCTAACTCTCACATCCATATGCGATTACTGGAAAAACCATACCTTTGACTATACAGACCTTTGTTGGCAAAGTGATGTTTCTGTTTTTTAATACACTGTCTAGGTTTGTCAGTTTTCTTCCAAAGAGCAAGCACCTTTTATTTTGTGGCTGCAGTCACCATCTACATTAATTTTGGAGCCCAAGAATATGAAATCTGACAGTTTCCACGTTTTCCCCATCTATTTGCCATGAACTGATAGGTCTGGATACTGTCATCGTCATTTTTTAAATGTTGGGTTTTAAGCCAGCTTTTTAACTCTCCTCTTTCACCTTCAAGAGACTCTTTTTCCTATATTAGGTGCATATATGTTGAGTATAATATCCTTCTTTTGCATTTAATCCCTTTATCATTATATAATGCCATTCTTTCTCTTTCATTATAGCTTTTGTTTTAAAGTATACTTTGTCTGATATGGATATTGCTACCCCTTCTTGTCATTTCAGCTTGAATGAAATATTCCCATTCCATTCCCATTCAGTCATGTGTGTCTTTAGCTCTGACACAAGTCTCTTGGGGTGAAATATAGATGGGTCTTATTACTTCTTCATCCAATCAGTCATCCTATGTCTTTTGATTGGAACGTTTAGTTCATTGACAGTTAAAGTAATTATTGATATGTATGTACTTATTGCCATTTTACTACTTGTTTTCTGGTTATTTTTATAGTTCTTCTCTGTTCTTCTTTTAGTTCTTTCCCTTGTAGTGTGATGATTTTCTGTATGCTTGTGTTTCCTTCTTTTCAGTTTTTGATTTGTGATTACCAGGGGATTCATATATATTAATCTGTACTTACTGTTTTGAACTACTAATCATGTAAATTCAAACACATTCTAAAAGAATATCTATATTTTTTATTCCCCTCCCCAACACTTTGTGGTTTGATGTCATAGTTTACATCTTTATTTTTATTCCTTAACTATTTATTGTAATTATGTTGCTTTAATAACTGTCTTTTAATCTTTCTACTGGCCTATATAGGTGGTTGACCCTCAGTCCTTACCATATACTGGCCTTTCTAGGTGGGATTTTCCCTTTCCTGTAGATTCTTACTTTTTTTCCACTTAGAGGAGACCCTTTAACATTTCTTCTAGGGTAGGTTTCCTACAGATGAACTGTTTTAGTTTTTGCTTGCCTGAGAAGTTTCTTATCTCTCCTTTGATTCCAGATGCTAATCTTGCTGGGTAGAGTATTTTAGGTTGCAGATTTTTCCCTTTCAGGACTTTGGATATATCATGTTACTCCCTTCTGACCTGCCAGCTATCAGAGAAATCAGCTGATAGCCTTTTGGGGATTCTTGTATATGACACTTTCTCTTGTGGCCTTTAGAATTCTCTATTTTTAATTTTTGTTATTTTAATTGTGATGTCTTCGTTGGAGCCTGGGTTCGTTTCGTTTGGGACTCCCTGTGTTTCCTGTACCTAGATATATTTCCTTGTTTAGGCGTTGGAAGCTTTCAGCCATAATTTCATTAACTATATATTCAACCACTTTCTTTCCTTTCTGGGACCTCAATAACGTAAACATTACTGTGTTTGATGTTCTCCCAGAGATCCCTTCAAGCATTCTCATTTTTCATACTGTTTTCATTTTGGCTGTTCTGAGTGATTTCCATTATTCTATTTTCCCGGATCACTTACGCATTCTTCTGCATCACCTAATGTGTAGTTAATTCCTTCTAATGTGTTTTTCATCTTAGTTATTGTATTCTTCAGCTCTGTTACTTTTTAAAATGTATTTTCTAGTGCCTTGTTAAAATTTTCACTGCATTCTTCTTAATCTCTTTGGCATACTTATTACTAACACTTTGATAAGTGGTAAGTTGTATCTTTTTTTCAGGGGCTTTCTCTTGCTCTGTCAGCAGAAACAAAGTCCTCTGTATTCTCACTTTGCTTAACTTTCTCTGTCTCTATGGAATTAGGTGAAACAGTTACCTATTGTAGTCTTGAAGGAGTGTCCTTGTGTGGGAACAAAGCCATACAGTCTGCATGTGCCCAGTTACTTTGGGGGAGAAGCTGGATCTGGTGTGAACACAGTCACACCTTTCCCCAGGATGTGCAGGCAACTACCACCTTGGTAGTAATAGGACTGGAGATGGGGGGCTAATGCCAGGGGCAAGTGTGAGCCAGGACTTCTCCTTTGCTCAGTGGCCATCACTGCCCTGTCAGTGAGAAAGTTCTGTTTAATTCCTCATTTGTACAGAAGTTTATTTTTTAATTGTAAATAGATCTTGTTGAATGATTTTCTGCATCTATTAAATTAGTCATGTAGTTTCTTTCTTTAGTCTATTGACATGGTGAATTATATTGATTGATTTTTGAGTGCTACATCAGTCTTGCATTCCTGTGTAAACTCTACTTGATCTCAACTTATTATTACTTTTATATATTATATTTGCTGGTTTTGATTCAGTAATACTTTGCTAAGGGTTTTTGTCTGTCTTAATGAGAGATATTGGTCTGCAAGTTTTCTTGTTATATCTTTGTCTGGTTTTGATATCATAATGTGGGTCTTGTAAAATGAGTGGGGAAGTATTCCTCTTCTATTTTCTGGAAGAGTTTGTATAGGGTAGGTATTATTTATCCTTTAAATAATTGCTAGAATTCCTTAATAAGTTTTGGTTGGCTGTGTTTTACAAGAAATTTGTCCACTTCATCAAAATAATCAAATTCATGGGCTCAGAATATTCTCTTGGAGATCAGTTATTATACTTGTTCTATGACACAGTAATTTGTGTTCTCTTTTTTTTCCTGATTGGCTTGATCAGAAGTTTATCAATTTTGCTGAACTTTCCCAGCAGTAGACACATTTTTTTTTCTGTTCCTTTAAATCATCTCTCTGTTGTCTCACTTCTTCCAAGGAACTATTGTGGTCTCATCTACCACTTCACATCTTTCTCATCTTCTGCTCCCAGCTGCTCATCAAGGTAATTTCTTTCTTAAGAGGCATTCTAGTGTCAGTTGTTGAGTGATTATTCATTTTTTTCCTACACACTATATATGTATTAAAGATAATGTATATGAATTGTCTATTATGATGCCAAGCACATAAATGTTCACCTGGTAATTATCAGCATTACAATCATTTAGTTTTACCAGTGAAAAGTAAGTGAAAAGAGAGTGAAAGAGAAAGAGAAAAATAAAAATAAATTTCTATATCAAATGGCAATATGTGTCCAAGTAATCCTGTGAATTTTGCCCTCATCTTCCTTATTCAGGTAGCACTTATTTATTGTAATGCAATGACAGAGCCTGAAATACAGTACTTGGATGCAATCTCAAAAACGACAGAATGATCTCTGTTTGTTTCCAAGGCAAACCATTCAATATCATGGTAATCCAAGTGTATACCGCGACCAGTAATGCAGAAGAAGCTAAAGTTGAACAATTCTATGAAGACTACAAGACCTTCTAGAACTAACACCCAAAAAGATGTCCTTTTCATTATAGGAGACTGGAATGCAAAAGTAGGAAGTCAAGAAACACCTTGAGTAACAGGCAAATTTGTCCTTGGAGTACAGAATGAAGCAGAGCAAAGGCTAATAGAGTTCTGCCAAGACAACACACTGGACATAGCAAACACCCGCTTCCAACAACGCAAGAGAAGACTCTAGACATGGACATCACCAGATGGTTTACACCGAAATGAGACTGATTATATCCTTTGCAGCCAAAGATGGAGAAGCTCTATACAGTAAGCAAAAACAAGGCCGGAAGCTCACTGTGGCTCAGATCGTGAACTTCTTATTCCCAAATTCTGACTGAAATTGAAGAAAGTGGAGAAAACCACTAGACCATTCAGGTATGACCTAAATCATTTCCCTTATGATTATACAGTGGAAGTGAGAAATAGATTTAAGGGACTAGATCTGATAGACAGAGTGCCTGATGAACTATGGACAGAGGTTCATGACATTGTACAGGAGACAGGAATCAAGACCATCCCCAAGAAAAAGAAATGCAAAAAAGCAAAATGGCTGTCTGAGGAGGCCTTACAAATAGCTGTGAAAAGAAGGGAAGCAAAAAGCAAAGGAAAAAAGGAAAGATTCCCATTTGAATGCAGAGTTCCAAAGAATAGCAAAGAGAGACAAGAAAGCCTTCCTTAGCGATCAATGCAAAGAAATAGAGGAAAACAACAGATTGGGAAAGACTAGAGATCTCTTTAAGAAAATTAGAAATACCAAGGGAACATTTCATGCAAAGATGGGTTCAATAAAGGACAGAAATGGTAGGGACCTAACAGAAGCAGAAGATATTAAGAGGTGGCAAGAATACACAGAACTGTACAAAAAAGATCTTCACGACCCAGATAATCATGATGGTGTGATCACTCACCTAGAGCCAGACATCCTGGAATGTGAAGTCAAGTGGGCCTTAGAAAGCATCACTATGAACAAAGCTAGTGGAGGTAATGGAATTCCAGTTGAGCTATTTCAAATTCTGAAAGATGATGCTGTGAAAGTGCTTCACTCAATATGGCAGCAAATTTGAAAAAGTCAGCAGTGGCCACAGGACTGGAAAAGGTCAGTTTTCATTCCAATCCCAAAGAAAGGCAATGTCAAAGAATGCTCAAACTACTGCACAATTGCACTCATCTCACACTTTATAAAGTAATGCTTAAAATTCTCCAAGCCAGGCTCCAGCAATACATGAACCATGAACTTCCAGATGTTCAAGCTGGTTTTAGACAAGACAGAAGAACCAGAGATCGCCAACATCCACTGGATCATCAGAAAAGCAAGAGTTCCAGAAAAAAATCTATTTCTGCTTTATTGACTATGCCAAAGCCTTTGAATGTGTGGATCACAATCAACTGTGGAAAATACTGAAAAGAGACTGGAATACTAGACCACCTGACCTGCATTTTGAGAAACCTCTATGCAAGTCAGGAAGCAACAGTTAGAACTGGACATGGAACAACAGACTGGTTCCAAATAGGAAAAGGAGTATGTCAAGGCTGTATACGGTCACCCTGCTTATTTAACTTTATGCAGAGTACATCATGAGAAACGATGGGCTGGATGAAGCACAAGCTGGAATCAAGATTGCCAGGAGAAATATCAATAACCTCAGATATGCAGATGACACCACCCTTATGGCAGAAAGCGAAGAAGAACTAAAGAGCCTCTTGATGAAAGTGAAAGAGGAGAGAACGTTCAGAAAACTAAGATCATGGCATCCGGTCCCATCACTTCATGGCAAATAGATGGGGAAACAGTGGAAACAGTGTCAGACTTTATTTTTTGTGGCTCCAAAATCACTGCAGATGGTGATTGCAGCCATGAAATTAAGAGGCTTACTCCTTGGAAAGAAAGCTATGACCAACCTAGACAGCATATTGAAAAGCAGAGATATTACTTTGTCAACAAAGGTCTGTCTAGTCAAGGCTATGGTTTTTCCAGTGGTCATGTATGGATGTGACAGTTGGACTATAAAGAAAGCTGAGCGCCGCAGAATTGATGCTTTTGAACTGTGGTGTTGGAGAAGACTCTTGAGAGTCCCTTGGACTGCAAGGAGATCCAACCAGTCCATCCTAAAGGAGATCAGTCCTGGGTGTTCATTGGAAGGACTGATGTTGAAGCTGAAACTCCGATACTTTGGCCACCTGATGCAAAGAGCTGACTCATTGGAAAAGACCCTGATGCTGGGAAAGATTGAGGGCAGGAGGAGAAGGGGACGACAAAGGATGAGATGGCTGGATGGCATCACTGACTTGATGGACATGAGTTTGGGTGGACTCCGGGGGTTGGTGATGGACAGGGAGGCCTGGCGTGCTGTGGTTCATGGGGTCACAAAGAGTGGGACACGACTGAGCAACTGAACCGAACTGAACTTAATGATAGAGGCACAGTTAAGAGTTTTAGTCATTAGCTAGGCCTGTCAGTTTTACTCTGCTCTGTCGCCTATAACTTTCACTAATGAACCGTTCATGATGGAAATTAAAGGAGAATCACTGCAAACCAACCCAGTATCTGTAGTCACAACTCCAAACATGTTCTCCACTGAGCAGGATTCAGTGGTACATTTATCATGATTAGGGTAAAAAAAACAACAACAAAGACAGATGGATATTTTCATAGAAAAAACGTGACCAAATATTATACACTTAAACAGGGCCCCCCCATGTGGTGCAGCTGGTCAGGAATCCGCCTGCCAGCGCAGGAGCTGTGAGTTTGATCCCTGGGTCAGGAAGATCCCTTGGAGAGGGAAATGGCAACCCACCCCAATATTCTTGCCTGGAAAATTCCATGGACAGAGAAGCCTGATGGGCTATAGTCCAGGGGGTTGCAAAGAGTTGGACATGACTGAGCACAATGACATAAGCAATCTTTATTTTACTGAAGAAATGCGGCATATTGCCTTTTAATTAATTTTTACTTCTGAAGTGGAAAGAACACAAATTCCCAATAGTAAGAACAGCTCTAAAAGAATGCGGTTTGGGAATTAATTAGCATATTCAACCTGTGAACTCAATATTTAGAGATGATTTTGTCTGGACTGGGCATCATGTAAATTGCTTTACCTAAATCTATGCTCCACTTACTCCTTTCCTGTAATATTTTCTTTTTAATGCTGCAAAGATCATTTGAAATTTTAGTATTAATGTTAATAACTTGGTATTTGCTATTTCAGTATTTAAAGAATAAAATTCCAGTCATATCATGAATTCCATCTTCCCATGGAAAGATGTGATTTAGGATGCCTTATTTAGAAGCAACTCCCCAGGGAGGGTGTTTACCTTCTGGGGGGTGGGGGGTTCTGAATGCTCCTGGGCTGGAACTCAGTAAGTAGTTTTTTGACCCAGGATATATGGCCATAATTCTTTCACATACACATTTACCTTATACATTCCCCTTTAGATACTGACAACCCCAGAATTTGTCTCCAGCCCGGGCTTCTACCCCAAAACCCAGACTTCTCTAACTGCCTCCTTTACATCGCTAAAGTGACACCTAACAGAAATCTTTAACTTACTATGCCCACACCTGAATGCCTGATCTTATCTCTCCTCCACACTTCCAGATGTTCAGGTTAAAACCCTTGGAATCATCCCTCTTTCAACACTGGCACCCACCAATTAATCACAAAGTCCTCTATATATTTCTTTTAAATTATATTCTAAATTTGACAATTTCTCACCATCTCCACTGCTAACACCCT
This sequence comes from Okapia johnstoni, assembly GCA_024291935.2. Classification (NCBI taxonomy): domain Eukaryota; kingdom Metazoa; phylum Chordata; class Mammalia; order Artiodactyla; family Giraffidae; genus Okapia; species Okapia johnstoni. Next base: position 68,186,797 of record CM044312.1, on the reverse strand, counting down.
TATCTGAGCCACTATTATCTCTCACTTACATTATTTTAATAGCCTTTTGATTTTCTTGCTTTGACTCTAATCTCAATATAGGTTCCACCTTTTTGGGAAAGAAAAAACAAACAAACAAACAAAAAAAAAACTAAGCCAAATCATGTGACTCCTCTGCTCAAAACTCTCCCCCATCTCATACAGAATAAGAACCAAGGTCCTTCAGTGCCCTGCAAGCTACATGTGACCTGGCAACCATTGCCTCTCTAATCTCATCTCCTAGCACAACTGCCTCTGCTTTCTATACTCCAATCATGTAGGCCCCTTTGCAGCCAAAGCTCCCGTACTTTGGAAGAATGGGGAAGAGATATTTGGTGGGGATACGGGTACAACCAATAGTGTGTTACACTAATTCAGATTTTAAAAGGACATAAAATATACTCCCCATCTGCAATCTATAATATCTTAATTTTCAGCCTATTATGTTCTTTGTGGTGATTTAAAAGCATGCTTGCAAATTCTTTGACACTCCTTCTATCAAGAGATGGGTATAATTCCCTTCCCTTTAAGTACAAGCAGGACTTAACAGCTGCCTTAATCACAATGCTGCAAAAGTGATGCTGTGAGACTTCTGAGGCTTGATTAGAAAAGGACACGCAGCATCTGCTAGTTTCTCTTGGGATGCTGACTTTCGGAACCTGATCACCATGCCCTGAGGAACAGCAGAGAACACATGGAGAGACCTCATGTAGGTGGTACAGGTAGGAGCCATCAGCCAGCGTCAGCCTCCAGACAAGAGTGAGGAAGCTGGCTTTCATGTGATTCAACTCCAGTTTCAAACTGCCCCACAGGACACTGCATGGAGCCAAGCTCTGCTCAAACTGCAGATTCATGATCAAAATAAAGATTGCTGTTTTCAGGCCATTAAGTCTGAGGTGGTTTGTCATCTAGGAATAGATAATGGAACACCCTTTTTCCAAATCATTTTTGAGTCTTACTTCCAGAAGTCAGCATCTACTTTACTGCCCTCCTTCCTCCTTCCACACTTCAACTTTTATCTCTCCTCCTTCACTTTGGTGTGTTTTTTTTGTTGTTGTTGTTCTTTTTCCCATTTTATTATCAGGACAAGCATTTTAAAATAAGCAATTCTATTAAAGGGAACATCAGCCACAAATATTTGACAATTTGTTTTTGATAGTGTATCTCCGAAATATGTTTATTTTCATTATGTTTGGTGTAGTTTCACATTTTAACTACCTGCTATAAAAGTGATTTTTTAAAAAAATTGTTGATTTAAAAAAAATTTTTAAAAACCTAAACATTTTTGATTAAATACCAATCTTAAGTCCTACCAGTCCTATTCATAGGCTGTGAGAATCATTAGTTTCCACCTGATTTGTGAGAATCATTAGTTTCCACCTGATTTGTCTTTATATTGAAAAATATAAAAGACACAATTACACTTTTCTTTAAACTACAAGAACAATATAATAACTAAAGTATACCAAAATTTTTACTTACAGAGGCTATCTCTGATATTGTTAACTGGTGATTTTTAGTTCTTCTGGTTGCCCCAAATATCCAGGGTAAACGTGCTCCTTTTATAATAACTAAAAACAGATTTTAAAATTATGTTTAACAGCACTACAAAAAACATATTCTAAATTGTTTTTGCTTTAAATGGGGGTAGGGCTCTTTTCCCATTCTCTTCTTTCTTGTTTCAGTTTAACCCAGAACTTTTACCATTAAAAAAATCAGGCAACCAGCCCAGGCAGCAGGAGCTGGGGAGTTAGCTCTCCTAGTCTAGTAATCTTAAAAAAGTCTTTTTATTGGTACATGTTTTATTTCTCCCACATAACGTTCAGTTACAATATCACAATTAAAAATTTTGATTATTTAGCTCTATTTCCTTTCTCTGTAGGTCACTTCAGCTTAATTACTATGTTTTTACACTCAGAAGCATTTGTAACAGCTGTCTGTTTTATCCCTTCTCAAGCCAGGTGGCTCTTTCCCATGTCTTTCCACCTACTTGATGACTTTAGTCTATGTTTTTCAATTAAATAAAAGACTAATGTAGAAAACAGCAGGGTTTCTGAGGTTAGTGCATCTCTGCTCCTCTAAGGCTCTCTTTATTCCCAGTTGCATGAGTCCCATGAACTAGGATGGCTCAATGTTTTTTCCCAGAGGAAGTCAACCTAAAGTGGGTTCAGAAATTCTCAGGCACACCTGAGCCAGTGTAATGTCTCTATTACGAAAATTGGCCCAAAGTGATGAAAGCATTTGTTTGGATCTAATGTTCTCCATAGAACTGAGATACTAAGTCGGTTTGGTTTTTCCTTTTAGGCTGCAGGACTTAGCCCAGGTCTCCTACTGCCATTTCTTATACTGAAGGGAATGGGGTTTATATGAATAGTGGAGAACTGTTATTTGAAAACATAAAGTTATTTTGTAGTTTTGCAGTGAGGTGAAGACCAATAGCTATGAACACCTTCTTAATTCATTTCAAGATGATTTCTCCCTCACGATGTCAGGAACACCTTTCACCTCTATTCTGATGACCCTGACAATTAATGATTGGTGCTAACTCTGACCTCTACCTAGATTCAGCTACCTACTTCACATTTCCACTTGGACAAGCACCTCAATGGCATATGTTCAAAACTGAACTCATGATCCTCTTCATCCCATAGACCTAGTTCTTCCCTTAGGATTTCCTATTCCAAACACTGGCTCTGCAAATGCTGATAGCACTTGTTGTTCAGGACAGAAATTTGTCTTTGTCCACTGCTGTATCTCCTACATCCAACACAATGCCTTACACATAGCTGATACTTAGTCGTTTGTTTTTTTTTTTATGAATATTGAATAATTTTATGGAAACTGCCATTAAATAAGACTCTCAACTTCCTCAAAGACCAATGAAGTGGATTATGGTTTATCCAAAACCCCACGCAAATCTTTACTGCCTCTAAAATCCAGGCTCTTTCCTCATGCCAAAGCTACCACTATTTACTCAAACAGTTGAATGCCTCCTAAAATTCCCATCATTACTGTGCATCAACATGCAGTTAAATGAATGAATTGATTATAATTTTCTCTGCTCTACCAAATTTCTACTTCTCAAACTGTGCTTCATGAATGTCACTGCTAGAAAATGAACACTAACTATGCATTCAGGGCATTTAAAAGCCAATTTGAGTGAAATGTTGATATCTTGATAGGAAGGATTTGAGCTCTAAGAAATCTAAGCATTTTTGAAAGCAAACTGTGTCATCAGACTGAAATTACATACAAACTTATCTAAACTATTTTACATATGATAGACAGCCACACTTTGTAGGAGATGAAGCTTTCAAAATGTAGGAGATGAAGCTGAACAATATCAACCTCCAGTTAATTACCTCCAATCCAAGTCTCTGCTCATGGAAACAGGCATAAGATGCAACTATGGTACACAACAGTGTCACACTTCAGGTAAAAGTGGAGGATGCTATTACAGTCCTGATCGTGTAACATGGAGCAGTGGTTGCATTTCATCTGTCATTTTAGAGACTCTCTTTTGAGTATTTAATGTGGTAAGATACATTATTCCTGGATTTGGTCCATTACTTTTCTTTGCATAGTACAAGCAGAGTAGAGCATACCTTGGAGGAACAAAGGAGACTTCTTCTTATGCTGAGCTTTCCTTGCTCCAGACCACCTTAATTACATTAAACAGTTGCTGGTTAACTAAATTCCTTGGAGGTATACCATTAATTGTTCAGCCATCACACCTTGAGGGCAAATAATGTAACTCCTCAGTCACCTGCTCTCTGATTTGATCATTCTCAGTTCATGCTTTTGACTATTCAACAAGATCCTGAAAAATAAGCAATGAAACCTGCATGTGAATTAGAATCCTTCAATTCCAAAAGTAAAAATCCAAGGTATTGTGTCCATTTGAATAATTCAAAAATTTTTAACAAGTTTCCTAGATTAGGTGATGATTAGGTGAGAGTGCCTCTTCTCTACTTAGTTGGCATGTTATTGCATTCCATCACTGACCTCCTTTCTAGGCCACAAATATTTCAGGACAGTGACAATAGGTAACATTTATTGGGCACTTATGGTATGCCAGTTACCTTACTTAGATCAGGATTTCTCAATCTTGGCACTACTGAAACTTGGATCAGATAATTCTGATGTGGGCCTTTAGGATGGTCTTTGTAAACTTTGTTAGGCAAAGATTTTTTAACTACAATATCTAAACCATATTTCATACAAAAAAAAAAAATTGATAAATCCAACTTCATCAAAACTAAAACCTTCTGTTCTACAAAAGACACTGTTAAAAGAATAAAAATGCAAGTTACAGACTAGGAGCAAATAACCGCAAATCACCTATCTGATAAAAGACTTGTATCTAGAAGATAAAAAGAACTCTAAAAACTCAAAAGCAAAAACCAAATAATCAAATTAAAACGAGCAAAGGACTTGAACATTTTTTCAAAGAGGACATACAAACAACCAAACGGTACATGAAAAGGCGCTCAACATCATTAATCATCAGGAAAATGCAAATCAAATCCACAATCAGATATCACCTCACATCTGTGAGCATGGCTATTATCAAAAAAGACAAGAATGCCAGTGCTTGTTGTTCTCTATTTCCAGGAGCATCCCAGGTCTCTACCCAGCCCCACCACACACCCAACTGTCACATCAAAAATGTCTCCAGAAATTGCTAAATAGTCTCTGGTAGACAAAACTCCCTCCAGTTGAGATCTACCACCTTAGATATATCAACTTAATTATTAATTCTCTAAACAACTCCATGAGGGAAGCTGTAGGTGTACCTCACTGTAGGTGAGGCACAGAGAGATTTAATAATCAGCCCAATGTCACATAGCTCCTAGAGATACAGCTGGTATCTGATTCCAGAGCCCCAACTCTTAACTGCTGCCCTAGAGACTTGACACCTTTTTGACTTTTTAGGCCTCAACGAAAAGAGGCTTGTTGGATCAGGATCCCTTCCAGAATTACTGAAAAAGAACTGCTTCGGCAATGAAGACAGACTTAGGGATTGAAACTGGAAAGTAAGAAGGGGAGTAAGGTTTCCCCCTAACCATATATATCTGAGTCACAGTAATGGAAAGAAGACATTTTTAAAAAGGAGGATAACCACTGTATAAACAATCTGAAATTCCACAGCTTGGTAACTTCATTTTTCTATTTCCTAAATCATTTTTTAGATTTAGGTAGAATAGATGCTGAGAATAATTTAAGCACGTCCTCTCTTAAGTATCTGGCCCACCAGCTAGCATAATTCTCATCATTAGATTCTCCCCTTTAATTGGAGATTTATATCTTCCAATTAGAAAATTCATCTGCAGATGACCCTTGTTAAAATGCTAATATCCATATTTAGCTCTATTAGTCTTCGTTTAAATAAATTAATCAAATTAGTGAGTCATTTAGCAAGCCATAAGGAAGTAAATTACAAAACATAAAAGTTCTGATGGCTCAGTCAGAGGCAGGGAAAATATGGTTACAAGGTGTTTTGCAGGGAAGCCACACACAGGGCTGGTAGCACAGTGTCGGGCAGTGCAAGATAAGCAAGGTGCTGGGCAGGGGACAGATGGCCTGTAGTGAGGAGGTATAGTCACATATAGGAACCCTTGCCTCCCGTCTTCCCCAGTTCCCTATTTGACAAACTCTTTCCCCCTTCAAATTCCAGAGTTTTTCCCTCATAATGCACACTGATCCCAGGCTATCCAAGAAGGCTGCACAGTAGACCTGCCACTTGATAGCAAACTATAAAGGGGGTGAAAATTCCCTCAAGTGGCATTGCTCATCCTTGAATCAGCTACTCAAACTGCCTTCTACTTGAATTATACACAGATTTCTAAGTGCATTTGCAATGAATTTGCAATGCACATGGTTTTTTCCTGGGCTGGCTTCTCCAAATATCTTGTAGAACACAAAATTTCACCATCTTCTGTGGGACAAAAGACAGAGGGTGAGGGTGCTCCTTGCTATCTTATGTAGGGAGACAAAAAATAATTTCATTCCTTCTCCCCACTCAGTACCTCTAAATAAATGCAAGTAGACAACCCCTTGTTTTCTTTGATCCAGAAAGTGTCAGTCACTACATTAAAAGGCTTCCTATCCGGAGGTGACTATTGTGAGAATTTTTTTTTCCAAAAAAGAAGGAAAGTATAAATGCAACTGAAATTTAAACTAGGCTCTGTAATTAAGCACTTTAAATCTGTTCAAAACAATTTTCAAGCATTTAAGTGCCAACAGAAAACTTCACAAGTAGCTAAGAAAATCAGACCCCAGGTTCATAACTGATATAACAGGAAAACTTTTATTGTGGAACTATCAAAGGCCAGTGATTAAAAAAAGGAAAGAAAACCATCATGCAGATTAAAAAGCTATGTTGAGTAGTTTATTGCAAGAGTGACTAGATAAATCTCACCTAAGTATACTGCAGTTATCAAGGAGGCTTAGAGATGCAAAGCTGCCCTATCTGATCAAACTATCTTGCCTTTTGAGAAAATTAGGGTGAAAGATAAACACACATAAACTTGGATCTTAAAATAACAAAAAACTTCTACTTATTATATTTTGCAACTATGATCTTTTAAAGTGGTGGCCTTAGGAAAATCTGCTTTGGCAAGCAACTGCAGAGGCTCCTGTGGAGAGGAAGTGAAAAGACTGGGCTTATATACAAGGGCTGCTGGCACCTTCAAAGCGCAGGGGATAGTTCACAGAGCAAAATGCAGTCCTAAGTAAATGGGTTTCAGGCAATTTCAGTGTTAAGATAACATCATTAAGAATAGAACAGATTGTGCTCAGACCCTGCTGTTTATAATTAACACGTTCTTTCCAAATACTCCAGGGTCCCTGGTAAATAGTCTTCTGCTCACATTCACCCAGACCAATCAGAGTATTTTCATCAGATTCCATGCTGGGCCAGCACCTGTCTGGACAAATCCAATGTAGCCAAAGAACTCCTCTCCCAGGCCAGCTGAGTAGTTGGATGAACACAGTTTGGCTTAGTCATTGTCACAGTGTCCATATGGCTTTGAAGCTTGTTTTCACAAGAAATCATACAAGTATTTTATTATGTCAAAGTTCACCGTCCTATAAACAAAAACAGACAGTATGTTAGCATCCTCACCCCCTAGACTGCTCAGCTTTGTATGTATGATTCTGAGAAGCACATGCCAAATAATTCACAACTAATGCTAAACAACCCTATGATACTGTCAAAAGCATCATGACAGAATTAACATTGTTTTTTAATGTCTCTAGGAACAGAGTTTCTTTAAAAAGTTTCCCTCCCATGCATAAAGTTTGTTTTTCTAACAAAAGTAAATGAAATCAGAACTATCCAACATTCACATATTTCAATTATAGCACAGCAAGTTTGGATTTCATTTGAAAGCTATTTGCTTTTTGTCTAATAACCAGAATAAAGGAATTACAGATGCAGAAGTATTTAAATCTTCTTTGCTTTTGAACATTGTTTATCTCCCCAAACACCTGTTTTATCATTACATAATGCATAGCTCATCTGTCCTCATTTGTAGTTTTCATTCTTTTCAGTCTTTTTACACTGGCTGACCTGTGTGTGTATTGTAACTAAATCTGTATGATCCAAGAATACGATACAACAAACAGACGATATGAATGTATATTTTTGTACTCTGATGGCAGGCAGAATAAAATAGCAGAAGACTGAGACATATAATTATTTTCCTTTCTCTAAATTCATTCTTCACTATAGATATTCAGACTTGGAGGTTTATTATTTGAATAAACGGTCAAAATAATTAGATATAATGATCTAGCAATAAGTATAAAATTAAAGCCTTAAAGTAGTCAATTCTGCAAAAATAATCATCCATACGAGAACAGCCTTTTAAAGATTCACTAATTGCATGCTCTTATTTATTAAACCATCATTAATTGGTGTTTTTGTCTATCATTTTGTAATACACTTTCTAAAAAAGTTTCTAAGCAAATGACTGACATATCAAATTTTTTTAAAAATCAGGAATAGGGAACTATAGATACTGCTTATGCAAAAACATTTTAAAATAGCTCAAATGAGATGCTATGGCTTTGTGGCACCTAATGATGGAATGAAGAGTACTTTAATTGTTTCACTACAACAGTGCCTCTCTGAAGAACACCAAAACTTTCCAAGTTGCATAAAAACACTGCCAAAACAATCCTGTTATCATTGGGGGTATTGAAACAACTAAAAATACTTACTAAAACAACCAAAAACTTATCTTAGGCATAATGTCACAAAAGGTATGGTTATTACATCATAAAGCTATTTATTTTTATGTGCTTTCCTTTAATTTGACTATGTGTTACTGGTGTTATTTGCTCAGTCGCATCCAACTCTCTGCGACCCCAGAGACTACAGCCTGACAGGCTCCTCTGTCCATGGAATTCTCCAGCCAAGAATACTGGAGTGCATTGTCATTTTCTTCTCCAGGGGATCTGCCCGACCCAGGGACTGAACCTGAGTCAGTGCAGGCAGATTCTTTACTGTCTGAGCCACCAGGGAAGCCCATTACAGAACTCCCCAAATTTACTAGTAACAATGTACCACTAAAAATTACCTTTTAAAAAATCATGAAAAGATTTTTCATGATTGGTTGAAAACATCTTTTTTAGAGGGTCTTAGAAGACAAAAGACACAGTAGGCTATTTTTAATCAAAGGCAAAAAGGACGGTTAGATTCGTACATCTCTCCAGGCACATTTCCCTACAATGACTTTGGGTCTTAAGGTTATAAACCTAAAGTGACAAAGTAAATTGAACTTAATGTTAAGTTTTATTGTCATTTTGGATTTATTAATTTTTTTCCCCACTGAATAGAAAAGAAAAAGTTTAAAGAAGCTATGATTAAAACAAAGTTGCAACACTATGGGACTAGAAGTCATTACTTGATAAGACTATTACAAAGCCATACAAAATGATCCATATGAAGCCATAACTACAATAATATGAGAGGTAAGGAGAACAGAGAATTGCAACTATGCTGTGATAGCTAAAGAGAAATGTTTGTATAACAGACTAGTACTAGAATATAAACAAATGAAAATACTGTGATTTGTTAGTGGCAGAACTCCATCTTATCTTGTTTAACACTGCAGCATAGTTTGTGCAATAATTTTTTCTTTATAGAACGATTGGACTAACTTAAAAACACTAAGCACGTGTAAAAGGTTCATGCCATTCTACTTCTCTGCTTTGCCACTGGGAAGTACTCAAGCAAATTGAATCATACAGTTAAAAGTTTCTGGACTTAAAAAAAAAATTTAATTAATTGGCAATTGAATATGTTAGATCATCCCTCAAGAAACATTTACTCCCAAGATGATAACTACCTTTTCCTATCATCCCTCCACCCTCCAATATAAACAGGTAACTTACCAACTGATCCCCACAGGTATCATTTTAAGACAGCAGAATTTTATAAAGTAACTGCAAGGGCAACATTAAAACTGGACACACATTACAAAGATAGTTTTTAAATACTATAGAAGATTCTCTCTCTCTCACTGAACACAAATGAATTATTTTCTAAAGTAAGCATCTAGAAAGAAATAGGATAAACAAAAATAGTGTTGGTGGCACTCTGCCTAGGAGTAATTCTTAAATCAGAATTTAGACTACTTATAAGTTAATTACATGCATATATCTAAGGATTTAATTTTGCGTTTATTCCTTCATTTCATGTTGTTGATGCTTTCACCACATTGACATACTTTTTTCTCTTGGGGTACTATTTTATTTCCTGTTACTTATGTAGGCAGTTTGAGTTTTTCTTTCTTAGTTTGGTTTTTCAAAGAATTTGCAATCACACAACTTTAAGTTACAATATTAAGTTACTTTTCAGTGTCTTCCTAGACTGTGGAGGGAAAAAAATCAGAAACTTCAACTACCATTAACATTAAGAACAATTCAAGTACAATTTTATTAAGCATGTTTTCATCTGTGTTCTTTCATACTCTACCTCCATATTCTGTGCTCCTTTCTAGAACCAGTCTCCTACTGCTTCTGTGGCCAAATCTTTCACAGTTCCTTGGTCAAGAAGGTTCTCTATGTCCTCTACCTCTTCCTTGAATGGTTTTCTTTTCTCAACCAGGCTTAACTGAAAGTTGGCTCCCATTGAGGGATCAAGTCTCCTCTTCAGCTCTTTCCAATGAGGTTAGACTCTACTATAGCCCAGGCAGTCCTGTCATGTGAGGCTGCTGTCCTTGTGCAAAAGGCTCTGCTCCTGTGAGACTCAAACCATTCCACCGCTGCTGCTGCTGCTGCTGCTGCTAAGTCGCTTCAGTCGTGTCCGACTCTGTGCGACCCCACAGACGGCAGCCCACTAGGCACCCCCGTCCCTGGGATTCTCCAGGCAAGAATACTGGAGTGGGTTGCCATTTCCTTCTCCAATGCATAAAAAGTGAAAAGTGAAGTCGCTCAGTCGTGTCTGACTCCTAGCAACCCCATGGACTGCAGCCTACAAGGCTTCTCTGTCCACAGGATTTTCCAGGCAAGAGTACCAGAGTGGGTTGCCATTGCCTTCTCCGAACCATTCCACCAACCACCCTTTATCTCCCTGTCACCATCTCATAGTGAATAATGCAGCATCCAGTTCAGTCTTCCTCTCTATTCCAAGGTCTGCCTCAGCTTTAGTGACTTCATTGCACTTGTCCCTTTTACCTCCAAAGATCTTTTCTACTCTCATGATCACACTCAGAAATGTTCTACTTCTAAAAAACATAAATTCAGACATTTCACCCTGATCCCAATCTCCTTTAAGTGACCTGGAAAACCTGGAAACAACCAGTTTACAAACCTCTCTTTGCCTTCTCCTCATCTACAAATAATTACTGAGTATTTAGTCCCAGGCACTGAACTATTAGCCCTCTACATGCTTTACTTCCTTTCTTCCCTTCTTAGCTTAGACTCCATGGTTTGTCACCTCAAGCATTCATTTGCTAGCATCCACTGAATTCACCTGGCAAAACCCCAATCCTATATCATTTCAATTACACCCGTTTGCTGTCCCAGTACCCAGCACACTGTTAGCATTTTCTTCCATTCCCCATGGGCAGCTGGGATGCTGCTGGTAACCAAACCAACAATTTTGACCGTTATTCCCTTGCCTTAGGTTTTTCTACCTTTCTTGGATATACAACTTTTTGTATTACTGTTTTAACCACTTAAGTTTGTATCATGAGTATTTTCCTGTGTTTTTATCCTTTAAAATAACAATTTTAAGTAACTTCACAATTTTTTAAATTATTTATTTTTAATTGGAGAATAACTGCTTTATAATATTATGTTGGTTTCTGTCATATATCAATATGAATCAGCTATAGGTATATGCATGCCCCCTTCCTCTTGAACCTCTCTTCCACCTCCCACTCCATCCCACCCTTCTAGGTTGTCACAGAGCATTGGACTTGAACTCCCTGTGTTATACAGGAAATTTTCACCAGCTATCTAATTTTACACATGGTAATGCATATGTTTCAGTGCTACTCTCAATTCTTCCCACCCTCTGAGAAGGTCTGAGTAAGTTAGTGATTGACACAGTCTCTGCTTTGCTCTTCATGGGCTTATACTGTAGGAAGAAAACTGAGTTCTAATTATTGAATTAATTATTTAAATAAAATAATGGTAAGTCTCAGAAGATAAGGGGACATGGATAAACTAACTGTGAATAGTGTGTGGGAGTGGGGTGGAGGGCATGGACAATGGGAGGTCATAGTATGTGTGAGGATAGCTTCTTCAAGATATGCATTTAAACTGAAATCTAAAGGTTATGTAGCAGTTAGCTGGATAGAGGAGGATTCGGAAAGCGTTGCATATGCAATGAATGGTGAATATGAAGAACTGAAAAAAAAAAACCCCAAAGTGGTCAAAGTGTAAATATCTACAGGAGAAGATGTTTGTGATAGGTATGGCTGGCACACAGGCAGAAGCCAAGTCACTGGGGCCTTAAAAGCTATTTTAAACATTTTGGTTTTTTATCCTAAGAATTACAGGAAATTATTAAAGACTTTTAAGTAGAAGGGTGACATTAAATTTTTATAAGATCATTCTGGCAATAGTGTGGACAACAAATTATAAGAGAATAAGAGTAGACAGAAAACCAATTAGGGGGTTACCAGAGAAGAGGTAACAGTGGCTTGGTCTAGAGCATTAATGGTACAAATGATAAAAGTGAGTGAATTGAGATACATAGGAGGGACTTGACAGGCTCAGAAAGACTAATGCTTGGATACTGGGAGTAGGGGGATGACAAATGTCACTAGTGACTACTAGGTTTTAGGGCTGTGCAACATGACAGACTGCAGTGCTAATCACTGAACCAGGGAACACTGAAAGACAGCTGCGTCATTCCTTTTTTGCTGGCAAGCAGAAGCGGGGGGAATTCCTGAGTTCAGTTTTGGAAATATATTGATACAGGTGGGAAATATCTAAAAGTCAAGAATACTAGAAAAAAGACCTGGCCTTCTAAAAACTGGGGAATAAGATTAGTACATAGATGGTTTTTGAAGTCAGGAGTAAAGTAAAAATAGTCTGAAAAAAAAAAAAAAAAATGAAAAGAGCCAAGCCTCAAGGAACAACTAAATGTAAAGGTCACAGAAAGAAAGAAAGTGAAGTCGCTCAGTCGTGTCCGACTCTTTGCAACCCCATGGACTGTAGCCTACCAGGCTCCTCAGTCCATGGAATTTTCCAGGTAAGAGTACTGGAGTGGGTTGCCATCTCCTTCTCCAGGGGATTTTCCCAACCCAGGGATCGAACCCGGGTCTCCCACATTGCAGGCAGACGCTTTACCATCTGAGTCACCAGGTTTGTTATTATGTAAAGGTCAAGTGGATAGGATAAGCTGACAAATGAGCTTGAGAAGAAACAGCCAAGGAATAAAGATGAAAACCACAACATTGGAATCATGGACTGTAGAAGAGTTTTAAAAGAGAGAGAGTGGTCAATCCTGTTGGGTGCCACTGAGAATAGTCTGAGGGCTGGGAAAGATGCTGGAAAAAGGAAGGAGATGGAATTCAGAGCAGAAGTGGAAGGGCCCATCTGATACAGGAGGAGGAACCCCAATCTACTGATAAAGGAAAGACAGAAGATGGGCACACATGTAGGTAGTGAAAGGAGTTCTCAACTCACAGTTTCAATTTTGTTCTCTGAAGCAGTAACTGCTGAACAAAGTGAATACAGATGTTAAGACTTGTGGTTTGAATACAGTTAAGAATCAGAATCTAGATTGAAAAGAAACACGTAAACCACATATTCTACTGTTCAATACATGTGGTGGAATGGATGGGAGGCTGGTAGAATATAATCAATTAGAAAAAGAGGGAAACAGAGCCAGATTGTAAGAGTTTCAAAGAAATTCAAATTTTTGCAAGAAACTGAGGAGAAGGTAACTATCTAGAAGTGGCAACAAGAAGAAAGGATAGCACTTAAAGAGCATCCAATCCTGAGGGATAGGAGTTTGAGAAAATAAGAAGCTACTACTAGAGATAACTGGCGGGCTTCCCAGGTAGCTCAGTGGTAAAGAATTCACCTGCCAATGAAGGAGACACAGGTTCAATCCCTGGGTCGGGAAGATCCCCTGGAGAAAGAAATAGCAAGCCACTCCAGTATTCTTGCCTGGAAAATTCCATAGAGAGAAGAGCCTGGTGGACTATATAGTCCATGGCGTAGCAAAGAGTTGGACAGGACTTGGCAACTAAACATACACACACACTACAGTATATACAAGTTGTCTGTAGTCAATTGCCCATTAAATCCTACCTTGCTACTATAAGACCATTATTCCAGTCTGTCTCGGACTCGCAAAATCTTGAATTTTGCCATATAACATATCAACTAATTCTCTGAATTTTGTCATTTGTAAATCTGATGAGAGGGTTCATTCTACAGTGAAATATTAATTCTCAGCACTTAATGATCTTCTCTTGCTTAAATGACTAATAACATTTACATTTCAAGACATTTTACAGACTCTGTGTGACCCCATAGACGGCACCTCACCAGGCTCCGCCGTCCCTAGGACTCTCCAGGCACGAATACTGGAGTGGGTTGCCATTTCCTTCTCCAGTGCATGAAAGGGAAAAGTGAAAGTGAAGTCGCTCAGTCGTGTCCGACTCTTAGCGACCCCATGGACTGTAGCCTACCAGGTTCCTCCGTCCATGGGATTTTCCAGGCAAGAGTACTGGAGTGGGGTACCATTGCCTTCTCCGGACAGAAGTATTAAGTGCTCTGAAATCCAAGAAACAAAGTTGACCCAAGAGCTGGAATTCTTTGAATAGCCCATTTTCTTTTCCCAATTTTTTTTTTTTTTTTTTCCTCATCTCCTATAGGCCAACAGAAAAAGAAGCCAGCGATGGCAAGAAGGAAGATCAGGAGACTTGGTGATCTGTAACTGCTGCTGACAGTATCTTTAATATTAATCATATGCCTTAGGAATAAAAAAAAAAATTGTTCACTTAATCTGTGATCAATACCTTGAGATGCAGTAAACATTCTGAATAATAAAAACAATAGTAGTAGTGTTTTGCTTGGTACCAAGTACTCTATACACAGCATCTCATTTATGCCTCATGACCCTACAAGGTGGATGCTATTATAGTCATTTTTATAAATGATTCTTAGAGATGTTAAGTAACTTTCCTCAGACCCCAGAACTGACAGGTGGCTTTGTAAGAATTCAAACCTAGAGTTCATGCTCACTCTATTATACTACACAGACTCTACTATGCTCCCTATTACAATTTTAAAGGGGGAACTATTATGCAGTGTTCAGTCAGCTGTCAATATTAACAATTTTTAAAAACTAACAGATGGATAGATGCCACAGTATTTTATATATAGAAAATACTGTATTTAGCAAATACAAAGCATTTTTTCAATTAAAACTTACAAGTTTCATACTTTCTTAACTTAGCTCTCACATAAACAATATGCAGAGGGATATTTTTTATAGGCCAGTCTAACAACCTTTACCTTTTGGGTGGAATATATACTCTTATTTCCTTTCACTGCAATGATATTCTAAAATTTTATTTCTACAACTGTGTCAACTTCTCTATTTTTTCTATGTGTCTTTCTCATTCCTTTCTTGTCTTTTATTGAACTGAATTATACAATTTTTTCATTCTACTGTTTTACTCTACTATCCTGGAAATAGTTTTATACTCTAGTTTCCACTTTGATTTTTTTCTTTTGGCCCCAAGCTATTTTAGAATTTTTTAATTTCCAACTCATGAAGTTTCTCTAGCATTTTTAACTTTTAAGAGGGGAATATCACAGAAGGCAGTCTGTATACTAGCAATTCTTTGAAATTTGATAAGAAAGCTGGATTTTCCAGAGGGAAAGAAGAGTACACAGGGACACAAAAGCCACTGCGACAAAGAATGAAACTAACCACAAGTGTTCACTCTTCCTATTCTGCCGGCCAGGTCCCTTCCCTCTTTGTTCCAAGAATGACTTGAGCTGATGGCAACTGAATACAAACCATGTCCACAAATGGGATCGCCTATGATAGGCCAGCACGGTGGAGTGAGACAAGAGTTTTCTCTCTTACTTATATACAAGTACTAATATCATAATAGTATCTTCCATTTTTGTCTCTTGTACTGCAAAGCCTAAAATATTTACTATGTCGGCCTCTTACTGGAAAAAGTTTGCCAAACTCTCTGCACTGAAAAATTGCTAGATTCAGATAATTTAGCAATGGAGAAATCAAAATGTTCAGTGACTTATCCAAAGTGATAATGACTACACAATGGTAGAAACTTACTTGACTGGGATTTACGTCTCCTAACTACAATTCTAAAACTTATGAAAAGAATGACTAAAATGTGATCACAGCTGAGAGAGCTAATTTCTAATAAGTTGTATTATAATCTTACCCGAATAAAGAATGTGTTAAGAGAATGAGGATGATCTGTGAAAAAGGGAGTGTTCAAGGGAACAGACACGTCAGTATGTCTCCAACAACAGGACTAAGGGCTCCCTGACCATTAAATTGGAAACCTGGTATGTACTGTAAGTGTTTGCTCATTGTGGAGGTATAGGTATCCTGTTGTCATTCTATTAATGATTTTCTTAGTAGTACTTAAAAGGTTACATATGAGTAAAGTTGACAAACAGATAAAAAATGTTAAGTTACTCAACATTTTTATAAAAGAGCTCACATTTACCTAGATTAAGAGTTAAATGAAACAAAAAAATTAAGTTGGTTGTTAAAAATGTATGAAATAGTGTTGTGCCCATTAAATGAGGTCATCTGTAAGGCAACTTAACACAGTGCCTGAAACACAGTATTCAGTAATATGAGCTACTATTTATATTATTACTATCTATTAGCACGTTTCAATCTCAAATCTAACGAATAGGTTTCTTTTCAAATAACCCATTAATTTACTTAAAACTCACTATATTTCATTTGAAAACTGTTTCATATATTTCCTATAGCTTTCTGAATCATATGCCATGCTTAACTTATTTAGAAAATAAAAGATAAAACTACCTAAGATTAAAAACATCTGTATGAGGGCTTCCCTGGTAGTCCATTGATTAAGAATCCATTTTGCAATGCAGGGGACATCAGTTCAATCTCTGGTCCAGGAAGATCCCACAAGCCACAGTGCAGCTAAACCCGTAAGCTGCAACTACTGAGCCCATGCACAGCAACTACCAAAGCCTGCGTGCCCTAGAGCCCAAGCTCCTCAACAAGAGAAGCCACCACAATGAGAAGTCCACGCACCGCAACTAGAGAGTAGCCCCACTTGCCACAACTACGGCAAGCTCCCTGGCAGCAACAAAGACCCAGTGCAGCCAAAAATAGATAAATATTAAAAAAAATATATATATCTGTATGAGATTTTATAAACATTCACAACAAACTATCAATTATGAATGGGGAGAGGGAAGGTGGGGGTGAGACAAGAGTAGGGAATGAAAAGGTAAAACCTACTAGGAATAAAATAAATAAACTACAAGGATTATTGCACAGCATAAGAAATATAGCCAATTTTTTGTAGTAACTTTAAATGGAGAACAATCTATAAAAATATAAAATTGCCATGTTGTATACCTGAAACATACATAATGAATCAACTATATTTCAATTAAAAAAAATACTTCTGAACAGATTAAGAAAAGTAATGGGCCACATATATTAATCCCTTTGGAAAAAATGCTCAATGTGTCAGTTTCACCAGAAAATGAAGTGGATAAAAAAATGAATTGACAAAAAAACTGCATGAAAAATATAATTAAAAATTATATGGCAGATTAGGCCCAGATGCAGGGAAAATTAAGGAATACGTTGGTAGTTCTGAAAAACTGATACAGAGTGCAAACTAAAGAGGCTAAAAAAAACAGAAAAGACAAAATGAGAAAACCTAACATAGTTCTAATCAAATTTCTGGAAGGAAAAGAGACAGAAAAAAGGGGCAGAAGCAATATCTGAAAAGATAATGGATGAAAATTCATTCAAAAAGATGAAGAATACCAAATCATAGAACTGAAGAGCCAAATAAATCCAACAGGGGAAATAAAAAGAAATCAATACCTAGACATGCCACAGTGAAAGTACAGAATATCAAAGATAAAAAGCTCTTAAAAGTAGCTAGAAAAGGAAAAACAGATTATCTTTACAGGACTAGCAATTGAACTGACAACTGTCTTAAGAACAACAATGAAAGACATAAAATAGTGGAACTATATTTTTAACATACTGAAGAAAGTAACTGTTAACTCAGAAATGTATGCCCCCAAAAAACCAGTCTCTTAAAACTGGGAATGAAATAAAAGGCACATTTCCAAACTAAAAACAACGGTGTGCTATCAAAATATTCCTACTCACTTAAGGAAATTCCTAAAATATACCTCCAGGTGAAAATAAAAGAATACAAGTTGGAAGGTCTGAAATTCAAGAAGGAATGCAGAAACTGGTAAATATGATGGTCAGTCACTAAATTTTGACATTGATAAGTATAAATGTTATAATATTTATAGCAACAACTAAGAGAACAGAAGGAAACCTGAATTATAAAAATCTAAAACTAAGAAAAAGAAAAGGTAGGTAAGACAAATAGAAAGGATAAAACAAGATAGAAACAAAATTACATTAGAAATTATATTAAAAGTTAACTAAATGTTGCAAATAGAAGTCAAAGATTAAGTGACTGAAAAATAAATCCAACTACATACTCTTTAGGAGAGATACAACAAAATAGAAGAATATGGGAAGGTTAACAGTTAAAAGACAGAATGAGATACATGAAGCAAACTAAAACACGAAGGTATATTAGCACAGACAAAAGAGAATTAAAAAGAGATTTAAAGAAGGACTCATTTAGTAATAACAAAATGCAGTCAGGAAGCTCCCATCTCTCACAAGATGAGTGGCGTGAGACCCTTACTATGAAAGGATGAGACACAAAATAGGATGAGCAGTCAAGGAACAATGGGATCTTTGGGGGAAAGTGAGTACTGCTGAAAGTTAAGACAAACTCATTATCCTTTCCAGTTTAAAAACAGGTAGGAATAATAATGAGAAAGTAGGTCTGAAATTGTAATAAATGGGAAGCTACATAGAAGAGTTAATATTATCTCCTATGGCAAAATATATTCATTAACTTCATTCCTATTTTTTTTTTTTACAAGGGATTCATTTGCTAAAGTAGGTTAATAATAGATATTTGAATCCCTTTTAAAATGTCTTTTAAACCCTTTAACATTTGAAATATTAATCTCCCTTTATTATTAAAATAGGTTTCTTTAGTACTTCTTTTTCCTTTAATATAGAAAACATTACTCACATTTTACTCTCCCACTGGCATTTCCTTATATTATTTCTTGTAATTTCTACTTTCCTGTGATTCAAATACTCTCACATATTTAATTCAACTCTTTAATCCAAATTATAGGCTAAATTTACTCCTCCATTTTTTCATAAACACAAAATCTGTCTTTAATCTAGTTAAGTTAGAATTTCAAGAATATTTTCAGGTATCTCACTGTTTCATTACTTTTACTGTATTAGTTATGGTTAATTATCAAAGGCAATTACATTGAAACAGAGAGTCCCTTGAATCAGTTCTACCAAGATCCCATGGATACATTAATCACATAAATTGTACAAAGGATACAGTACCACTTTAAGATGTAGCAGTCAAAAGGCATTTCCAAAATATTAGTAAGATGATCGCACAATTTGGCAGGGGAAGATGGATGGAGTCTGATTGGCAATGGCAACCCACTCCAGTACTCTTGCATGGAAAATCCCATGGACGGAGGAGCCTGGTAGGCTGCAGTCCATGGGGTCGCTAAGAATCGGACACGACTGAGCGACTTCACTTTCACTTTTCACTTTCATGCATTGCAGAAGGAAATGGCAACCCACTCCAGTGTTCTTGCCTGGAGAATCCCAGGGACGGCGCAGCCTGGTGGGCTGCCGTCTATGGGGTCGCACAGAGTCAGACATGACTGAAGCGACTTAGCAGCAGCAGTACACACACAAAAATCTAAACTAAAATGAAACAAATTATAATGTGATTTCTCACATTAAAAAACCTAATTTCAGAGTCTTTTAATTCCTTGAGCTTACCATATGAACAGAAACAACACACAAATACATAATTTAGGAGAACATTACATAAAGAAATGTACAAATACCAACAACTTAAAAGTACTTTGATAGTTTATGAAAATGACGCTAGAGTAAACTGAAAAAATTAAGTAGAAAGATTAACTTCAAGACTGATGCTGAAACTGAAGCTCCAATACTTTGGCCACCTGATGCGAAGAGCCAACTCCATTAGAAAATACCCTGATGCTAGGAAAGAGTGAAGGCAGGGGGAGAAAGGGACGACAGAGGATGAGATGGTTGGATGGCTCACTGACTCAATGGACATGAGTTTGCACAAGCTCTGGGAGATGGTGATGGGCAGGGAAGCCTGGTGTGCTGCCGTCCATGGGGTTGCAAAGAGTCGGACACAACTGACCAACTGAACAACACAGGGTCAATATTTTTAATCTCAAACATATTAATTTATGCCTAGATGAAAAATTCTGGAAAAATATATGAAACTTTTGGAAAATTATTTCTATACCTGTGTAAGTACAAAAATACCCACCTTTCTCTCCATTATTGAATCCTTAATTTTATTTCCCACTGCATATCCATGAAACTCTTGAGGACTTGGTCTAGGTACTGCACATTCAAAGATGAATAGGATCATGAAAAGTATTGATTTACTTCCTTGCCCAACATTAAGTGCTCATGACAAAATGATGAGGTCCTCCTATCTGCAGGCTGGCATTAATGGCTAAATAATTTGATATGATCAACAGGAATATGGCAAACGCCTGTGGACTAGTAAGGGAACTCAGGATCAGACTCAGTTTTGTATGTGAGCATGTGCAATCATAAGACAGAAGTGGAATCGGTCTTTCCCATCTGCTGCAGCAGCCAAGGATTTAGCAACACAGAAAATAGACACACAAGAGTCATTACTGCTGTTAAGGCCCCAAATGAAGGAAGTGTTTTAGTTGCAACAAATAAGAATAAAGAGGAGTATTTTGTAGCCAATAAAATTGATCTTAGAAGGATTTAATCTTTGTTGGGGCAAAGCTCTCTAAATAATGGCAAAATATGTTTTAATATTTTGAAATCCTTTTTAGCACTGTATAATTTACAGAAAACTTCTCATCCAACTGAGCTTTAAATAAACCTAGAACGTTCCACAAACAAATACTAACAACAAGCCAAGCCAGAAGAAAACACATTTTAAAAATATACAGGAGGACTTCTGGTCCAGATAACCTGGCTTACATTCATATTTACAGTTCTTTCCAGCTAAGCACAACTATAAACCCTGGAAATAACCTTACCAAAAGACTCTGAAAGGTAGAAAGAGGAAAGCAGACTAATTCCAGGACTGGAGGAATAATGCAGAGACAGGAAATCTATGACTGCAGTAACTGCACAAGGCGATGTAGGCTCAGCATCTCCTGACCCCAATCCAGAACAGAAGCTATTCAGGTAGGCTTATTTCACTCCTGGACTGAACAGGAGTCCGGGCCAAAATAAACTGCAACTCTAAGTTCTATATCTGGCAAAACTATCCCTCAGGAATAAAGTGGAAATAAAGACATTCTCAAATGAGGTAAAACTAAAGAATCGGTCAGTAGCAGACCCATTTTTGAAACATGGCTAAATGGAGTTCTTTAAACAAAAACGAAATAATAAAGGAACCTCGAGCGTGAAAAAGGAATAAAGAACAACAGAAAGAGCAGAAACATGGATAAAGCAGACTATCTCATGAGTTTTCTAACTCATATTTAATTAAAAACTGATTATCATCTGATCCTCAAAACAATGATATTTAAAAAGCAGGAAGTTAAAAGAACTTAGAAGTAAGGTTATCATATTTCATTGGAGGCAGTAAAACATTGATACCACTTATGAAATTAAACATGCAATTACCATATTAACAGTAGTTGCATCTTTTGTGCATGTTCACACAAAAACCTGTACATGTGACAGCCAAAAACTGGAGAGAACCCAGAGAGGCTTCAATGCATGAAGAGTTAAACAAACTATGTATTTCATATCATGGAATACAACTCAGCAGCAAAAAAAGAATGAACTATTGGTACATGCAACAATTTGGATGACTCTCAAAGGAATTTATGCCGAAGGACAAAAAGCCAGTCTCAAATGTTAAATACTGTATGAATTTGTTTATACAAATTTTTGAAACAACAAAATCTTAGAAGGCGGAGATTAGTGCCAGGGACTGGGGGAATAGGCAAGAGAGAGGTGAATGTGGTTATAAAAGGAGGGGTCCTTGTGATTACAGAACTGGTATATTGACTATGGAGGGAGATACACAAACCTACACATACAATAAAATTTCAAATAACCAATATGCACAGACATACACAAAAATTAATAAATGCAAAAGTGGGAAATTTAATTAAGATCAGTAGATGACATCAATATTAATTTACTGGTTGTGAAACTGAGTAAGGGGCATACAGCAAGAAAGAGTCCTTATTTTTTCTTACAAGTGAACATAAATCTATACCAACTCAAAAAGATTTTTATTTAAAAATTAACTACACTGATAAAATACACAAAATACAGAGGGCTTTGGGAACTTATAAACTGCTAGAATGCATTTTGTCTCAAAACAAGTACCTATGAAGCAGATACTTAAATCTACTCATAGAAATAAAAACATTTTTGACCTTTATTTACAGGGATTTTAAAAAAAACTACTTGATAAAATACTGCTCAAAGTGGGCAAGTTTAAGAATATTAATTATTTCAATATCAATATGCCACTGGGGTGAGGTTATATGGGTTTTTAAGTTTATAGATTACAGATTTTCCTATTTAAAGTTTGATAATTAGTTATGACTTGTGGTTCAGCCACAAGAATTTGTAGCTGTTGTTTTCATGCTGTGAGCCCATAAAGACATCACAAAGTTGCTCCAAACCTGTGGCTAATACAACTTATCACTTACTCTAAAGCACAGGAGGATTATAGCAAAACTGCTATTATGTAAATCCCACCTTCAGTGTTCTAAATTTTCCCAAATTCTACTTTTTATTTCTATTGTTTTAAATGGTGAAAATTTTGCTTTTGTTTGTTTGGGGTCTACAGAAAACAAATGCACTTTAAACAATAAATACTAAAGTGTTCCAGTGTAAAAATTATTATGAAATAAAATTGAGAGCCAGCCCATCAGGACTGGAAATCTTGGGAGATCAATGCCTTGTTTCACAGATGTGAAAACAGACATCATAAAAGGATGACTGGCATTATCAGCCTGTCCTCAGTCACCCCAAACAAATTAATATGTTGGACATGTTTCAAATTACAAATGCAAAAGTCCTAATGAAAAAGAATATAACATTTATACCATGCAAGAGGTCTACTACAAAGTATTTTAGAGTTGTAACAACAAATTTTAAATTAAGTATGTAATCCTAAGAATAATTAACGTATTAAAACTGTTTAGCCAAAATAGTGCCTCACTTGGGGTACTTATGAATATTAGAAGGTAGTCTGTCAAGACAATGACTGTAGTAAAGACCCAGTTCAGTGCTTTTATCTTTTCTTCTACTGCCCTTCAAATCACACATTATGTAACTGGCATTCACTCTTCTCAGGATCTGGCAGAGGATATGGACAAAACTTGAGAGAAGAGAAATAAGAGGTATGGGAAACTACTTAATATTAGTGACCATGGGTAATTAATGGTAGAGGGATTGGAACTTGCTATTAAGTCCAGGCTCTACAGATACAGACATTGACTGATCTGCACCTACAGACTATAGATGCAGGCAGTGTACTAGGCACTTTAATTCCTTTGGTCCTCACAACAGCCCAACCATGAGTTAGGTACTATAAATAAAGCTTATTTCCAGAACAGGAAACAACTTCAGAAAGGTTAATAAATATTCAAGGTCACCGAGCTAACAGTAGTAAAAACTACACTGGATTTGAATACAATCTGAATTTTGAAAGCTTACATTCCTTATAGTATCCCAAAGGGAGATGCAGAATATAGGGAAGACATCATTGTAATAAGACTAAGGAGAGCTTTACAGAAGGCAACAATAAGGAAAAGTGAGTAGAATGACAACTCTGAAAGCATTCCACAGTGAAAGGGGATACCTTGAGTCTGCTGAAGGTTAGAAACTCAGCAGCAAAGGCACTGCAGATAAAACAGAGGGAAAAATGCAAATGAAATTGTAATAAAAAAGATAAAGAAGCATCTCAATACAGGCAAAAATCCTGACCCAGGGATATAGGTAATAGCCTTAAGAATCAAGTCAACAATCCTGTGAACAAAATTATCAAATATTAGAGGTCTGATGTCAAAGTAATATCAATGTGCAATTTATTAACATAACGATGTGTAATGGGCTTCCTAGGTGGCTCTGTAGTAAAGAATCTGCCTGCCTGCCAAGCAGGAGATGTGGGTTCGATCTCTGGGTCGGGAAGATCCCCTGGAGAAGGGAATGGCAACACACTCCAGTATTCTTGCTGGGAGAACCCCATGGACAGAGGAACCTGGCAGGCTGCAGTTCATGGGTTCACAAGAGAGTTGGACACAACTTAGTGACTAAATAACCACAACAAATGATGTGCAAACTTTTCATAAATGAAAACTAAATATTATATTACACATAAAATTATTGATTTTAAGGCCTAATTTTTAAAAGATAACTTAGGGTGGAGGAAAATGCACAATTTCTGAAAATACGAAATTAGTAGACAACACTGAAAATGGTATCCCAAAGCAAAACTTCCTGTAAAAAATTTCCTGTACATTTGTGGATTAAAGATAACTTATAAAAAAATAATGACTATAAATCATACGAAATATGTAATAGCTGAACAAAAGTTAGCATAAACATCAAGAATTTTTACTGGTCTTTCCTGAAACACTTGGGAATCATTTTCAAGAAATATTGTATTAATTGTTTGAGTAAATTTAAATTTCTGTGGGGAAATTATTACTCCCTTCTTGGCTTCTATTCCCTATGAAGACATATTCCTTTGCCAATAATTTTCAGATTTTAGGGGGGTATACACTGTTCTCCACAGCTGTTTTTGTTGTCTGCTGTATCAAGCTCAAATTCAAATGAGTGAAATTCAATTGAATAAAAGTTAGCCTAGAAAATGCATTTTTTTCCAAAGTGAGGATTTAGATTCTGGACTAGAAAATACAGAATAAAGTTTAACAAGAAAGCTGTACAAAAAGTCAGTACCTTTACCTCTAAGTTTAAGGCATATTTTCACTGGTGTTTTTCCTTAAAATGTAAATTCTGGTTTTTAGTCATCGGCTTAAAAATAAACAAAACTAATATCTGAAAAAACATATTCTTGCTATCAAAAAAATAGTATTTCCTTAGCCTTTACACACATACATCCATATACACATATATACATATATATGTAGCATACTGACACTAATTAAAAGATTTTATTTTACTTTAGCTTAAAATAATGCATCTACCTAATTCAAAAGCCAAAGTTATTTTTCCTCCCTCTGACTAGCACCTATGTCATGACTGAGGCATTCATAAAGAAAAATAAAAATCTCCTTAAACATAAGATGGTTTAAAATTTACATCTTTAATGGGGTTATACAATATTTGCTAAATCAATATTTGCTCTGTGTACTATTATGTTCTTTGTTCTCATCCATGTAGGAGATGAACTGATTATTTATGTCTTAACAATAGGAGTTCATGTACCACAGGGAGGGTTTTTTCCCCTTAATCTGAGAGGCAGTCACTAACAAGCTTCAGCTGGAAGTGCTTGATGTTAAACCAGTGTGAACCTGTTCCTGGGCTAATAAACTATGTTCTTTCTGCCAACAAAAGGAAATCAATTTACAACTGTAATTAAATTTTAACATGCTCATTACTTTTATACTTTCATAGGTTGGTATATATGTTAATTGATTTGTGAAACATCCTATCTTGCTTGTTGTGGAGGAGCTTTACAATCTGAAACATTATTTAAATAAAAAAAGTGATATATATCAGGGTATGAGGTCCACACAACCCAAAAAGAAACACATTTGATTTGATTTCAAGTAATGTGATAATTCATGAACATATAGCATATATCAAGAGTTCAACTGATATTTTTTACAAATAAAAAGTAGAGGTGGTGAGTGCTACAATGGAAGGGAGGGAAATATTTTCAAAGCTAATTCAACTTAAAATCACTTTGAATTTGTATTTTTTTTTTTTTTTAAGGCAGGGAGTGGATTGTTACTCTTCAAAAACACTCAAATAAAAAGTGCCATGAATGTTTATACGTAGAGGAACTAAAGACAGCGTCTCTAATCTCTGGAACTTTTTAATACATAAATGACTGCAAATCTTTAGTATCCAGGAAGGCCTTAACTTCATGCTTACAAGAGGGGGAAGTCATTCTTTCAATGAATGAATCCCATGTTCAAGGCACTGTGCAAAAAACAGGAAAATAAAGACAAAGTTTATGCCCATAAAGAATTTAAGGTATTAGGGGAGACAATAATACAATGGCAATAACACATACTATGAGTGCTATGCTAGTGATATGTATAAATCCAATTACCTGACTTTAGAAAAGGTAATGACTAATAAATGGGAAAGGAGGCAAAATGTGAGTTCATTAAGAAATGGCATTGTGGGGGATGTGGACCATAAGCATCAAATAGAGCTCAACAGTGCTGGAGGACAGCACATGTAACAACACAACAAGAAAAATGGGTGTGCTTTCAGAGAAGAGCTTACAGTTAATGGTGTACAAGATGAATAAAGACAGTGGCTGAAAATACTGCCAGTCTGTGAAGGGCCTGACAAGAAATGTTATGGAATGTAGTCTTGGTTCCACAGATAATGCAATTTGCTAAAAAACCATAAACATAAGAGCATATTTACTTTCCAAAGATTTTTTTCTGATGATTGTATGCAAAACAAATTTGAAGATGTTAGTGTCAGGAAGACCAGTTAGGACATTATTTATGGAATAATTTGGTTTTGGATATATCAGTGTTGATAAATATGGCACATTTAGGTATGACTGTGCTGTTGGCAATCTGGGTCCAGAGCTAGAGGAAAAGGACTAGAAATTCAGAACTCAAAAGTTAGCATACACGTAGCATTTGAAGCAAAGGGAATCAATTAGACAGCCCTTGGTAAAACTAGTTCCCTTTCTTATTTCTAATTGTTGGAAATTCAACTCTCCACCACTATTTAGATGGCCAAAGTGAGGGAGCACCTTAGGTTCTAGAAGTAACTTGGGACTAAACACCCTAGTTTCTCATAAGGACTTGGTGCAGTACAAGCTCATGAAAAATATCTACTAATAGGTAAATGAGGTCAATATCCTCCAAAGGACTTTGATCAGTTGTGAGCTGACAAGGAATCAAGACAATTTTTCACTGGAAACCCCCTTAAGCATCAACATTTCTTTTAATCAACATTTTACAGAGCATTTTAAAATGCAGCACACATTTCCATAATGTAGATTTTTCCAAATCATTTAACTTCTAAATTGTTCTTATTAAAACTCCTGAACTCATTAAAATAATCTAGTCATAAAGCTCTAAGGTATGCATTTGCTGAAACAGTCTCTATATTAACAGGTTTACTTGAATAGACATGTATAAGCCCATATCCATATAAAATTTTGTCCGTTTTCAGCAAAAAATTTGCAAAGTCATATAAAATTTATTGGTATTAAACACATTTCCCCCTAAAAAATGCGAATAAAGGGTATACATTTGGTATATTTATTAGAAACGTAGTTATAAAATACTGCCTACAAAGAATAAGGTCCCAAGACAGTACACTCTTTAACAGTTGAAAGCGTAATTTATACAATTTTTCTATCCCTTAGGCAGTATTTTACATGTCACCCTTAAGCAATGGTTCCATTTTTCTGGAGTTCAGTAAAAACGCCTACTGCTGGGCTGATATATTCACAAAAATCAAAGTGGCTACACTGAAGAAATTCAACACCAGATTTAGGGAAGGCAGGAGAAAAGTAGGTGTAAACACTGTCCTTTTATAAATGAAAATGAGAAAGATTTTATCCCTGGGCAACATAGTAAAATATTCCTGTGCTTTTTATTATCCTTGGTAATACTACTAATACTTGGTAATATCAGTATTCCTTACAACAATAGAGCAGCTAGTGAAAACCAACCACAGTTCAACTTTGCTCTTTCCAAATATGAAGCATCCCAAAACCGTTTTTAAAAAGTCTCCTGAAATCACCACTTAACAGCAGAGCAGTCTGACAGGCAGAATGGCAACACATCTACACCAAGAGTATGATGAGACTTCAGAATCTAATTCACTGCCCCGGTGGAGACAGAGCTTCAAGATGGCAAGGCTCTTCGCTGCTAGAGAAGAGCCTGCCTCCGTCAAACAGCACCCCTGCTGACCTATTCATCGGCAAAGTAGGCATTAAGTAAGGCTCTTGCACTATCTTTGGAATGGAATGTCTCACAATTTCAGTTATGGCTAAGAAAAAAAAAATAGTAAGATTATTAGAAAATGCTAGCATTCAGGATATTTCCTATGATTTACATAATTAACCTTAATGGCATCAAGCATTTCAGCTGTATATTATAGAGACACTAGAATGTTGGTACAAGTCAAATGAAACAGAGAAATCATAAAAGAACAGCTTTTCACATTTTCTAATACTCCAGTAACCAGGGAATTTGTTTTTAGTAAAACTGTCCCTTTTGTTCACCAACTTCATTTTCTATAAAAGTAATTCTCATACTTACACCACTTTATATGAATATCTTATATATCTAAATTGTAGGACATTACATTTTATATTTACCAAGTTCATATTCTTACCTAACCAATATATGCAATGGATAGTATTTTATTATCTATGATTTCTGATGTTCTATGACTATCATTTGATAAATATAACTACTTTTTAAAAAATATAAGCCAAACAACTACAGTATTATATAGTATAGTATTTACTTTTAAGGTAAAAAAGTTTTATAAGTCTATAAAATGAGTTTGACTAAAGTGCTTTTGGTTAAAAGTCTACAAATACAGCTTGAAAGATTGCATATAAAAAAGTAACATAATGAGCATAACTTTTAATCACAAAGTATTTGAAATACAGCCATGTAACTTGAAAGGCCACTTAGTTTATAATATGCTATGTGCAACAGAGCATTTATTGTCCCTAATTTAATGAGTTTCAAGTTTTAAGAGATTCTCATAATTTATTTATTAACAAAATTTAGGTATGACATAGGTATCAAACAATCATGCTGCATAACACTAAGTTCAAGGACTGTCAGAAGGAAACATTCAACAAATAGGTTTGCTATTTAACTTGGAAGAAGATATTCAAATATCTATATTATGAAACAGCAGGGACTACTGAAGTGAAAAAAATCCTGTTCTAATATATTTGTTAGGGGAAACACTGACTGAAACCACCTACCCTCACCAGGCACCATATAACCATTTGCCTGAGTTATTTTAGGACAGGAGGTCCTGGTGAGGAACACGCAACTAATAAGCCACTATCAACCAAAGAGTTCGGGAAAGGCCAAAAGGAGATACCACCCGTCCTACCACCTCCCAGAATTCTTTTTGCTGGCATCCATCTTGGCTGAGCAATGCATGCTCCCAGAATTCTTGTTGGCATCCATCTTGGCTGAGCAATGTGTATACCAACAGGAAAGATCCTGAGTCAGAATGATTGGCCAAAGACAACCAGGAAACTAATTTTCATTTATCATAAAACAAGAAACTGTGAGCATGTGGCAGAGCAGTTCTCCTGGGTTCCCTTACTCTACTGCTCTCTGTCTGGGTGCCCCTTCCCAATAAAGTCTCTTGCTTTGTCATTTGTCAGCATGTGTGTCTCCTTGGACAATTCATTTCCGAGTGCTGGACAAGAGCCTCCTTTCAAGGCCTGGAGGGATCCCCCTTCCTGCAACATACTCACTTTAAGTATCTAAGTATTAGTTCCTTCAGTATGAATGCCCTCCCAATAAAAATACATATACACCATTAACTGTGATATAATTTGGCAGTTGCACACAATACTAATGAATGGCAGAGGAAGCTACAGGCTGATTATAAGGTCCTTGAGGGCAAGCACTGCATTTGCTTGACTTCTGTACTCTATATAACACAGAGTGTGAAACATAATAAGCCCTTAAAAAACATCTGTTAAATAAAATATTAAGCAGAGAAAAAGAAAATTTTAATTCCAAGTAGCGAAAGAAGATCAAATATTGACTTGAAATTTGAATTAAATTATATCTAAACATTTTTAATCAAATAAATATGGACAAAATCCCATCACTGAAACTAAAAATTATATAAATGTTCTATACGTCTACCTATAATTGAAGAAAAATGCCAAAAATTAGTTTTTAGTTGAATAAATAAATGCAACCTTACCTGAAATTTTTAGCAAAAAAATGTCCTACAGCTATGGTAAATTAGAGATGAAGCACCTGCTTCAAAAACTCTCCATACATAAAATAACTAAGTCATTTTGCTTTCTGATTAATGATAAATTCATTTCAACATTACCAAAATAGCTTAAATATGTCCTATATCAATAAACCAAAACTTAAATGAGAAAAATACAGATGGTTAATACTTAAATGCAACTACAATTAATACTTGTGGGAAAAAATCGAGCTGATTTAAAACTAAACATAAGTCCAAACATGACACTGTACAGGAGGCAGTGATCAAGACCATCCCCAAGAAAAAGAAATGCAAAAAGGCAAAATGGTTGTCTGAATAGGACTGACAAATAGCTGAGAAAAGAAAAACCCAAAAGGCAAAGGAGAAAAGGAAAGATATAGTCATTTGAATGCAGAGTTCCAAAGAATAGCCAGGAGAGATAAGCAAGCCTTCCTCAGTGATCAATGCAAAGAAGTAGAGGAAAACAATAGAATGGGAAAGACTAGCAATCTCTTCAAGAAAATTAGAGATACCAAGGGAACATTTCATGCAAAGATGGGCTCAATAAAGGACAGAAATGGTATGGACCTAACAGAAGCAGAAGATATTAAGAAGAGGGAGCAAGAATACATAGAACTGTACAAAAAAGATCTTCACGACCCAGATAATCATATGGTGTGATCACTCACACCTGGAATGTGAAGTCAGGTGGGCCTTAGGAAGCATCACTATGAACAAAGCTGGTGGAGGTGATGGAATTCCAGTTGAGCTATTTCAAATCCTAAAAGATGGTGCTGTGAAAATGCTGCACTCAATATGCCAGCAAATCTGGAAAATTCAGCAGTGGTCCCAGGACTGGAAAAGGTCAGTTTTCATTCCAATCCCAAAGAAAGGCAATGCAAGAGAGTTTCAGAAAAACATCTACTTCTGCTTTATTGACTATGCGAAAACCTTTGACTGTGTGGAGCACAAGAAACTGGAAAATTCTTCAAGAGATGGGAATTCCAGACCACCTGACCTGCCTCTTGAGAAATCTGTATGCAGGTCAAAAAGCAACAGTTAGAAATGGGCATGGAACAATAGACTTGTTCCAAATAGGAAAAGGAGTACGTCAAGGCTGTATATTGTCACCCTGCTTATTTAACTTATATGCAGAGTACATCATAAGAAATGCTGGACTAGATGAAGCACAAGCTGGAATCAGGATTGCCAAGAGAACTATCAATAACCTCAGATATGCAGATGACACCACTCTTATGGCAGAAAGCAACAAGAAACTAAAGAGCGTCTTGATGAAAGTGAAAGAGGAGAGTGGAAACGTTGGCTTAAAACTCAACATTCAAAAAACTAAGATTCTGGCATCTGGTCCCATCACTTCATGGCAAATAGATGGGGAAACAATGGAAACAGTGAGAGACTTTATTTTTGGGGGCTCCAAAATCACTGCATATGGTGACTGTAGCCATGAAATTAAAAGATGCTTGCTCTTTGGAAGAAAAGCTATGATCAACCTAGACAGCATATTAAAAAGCAGAGACATTACTTTGCCAACAAAGATCCATCTAGTCAAAGCTATGGTTTTTCCAGTATTCATGTATGGATGTGAGAGTTGGACTATAAAGAAAGCTGAGTGCCAAAGAATTCATGCTTTTGAACTGTGGTGTTGGAGAATCTTGCGAGTCCCTTGGACAGCAAGGAGATCCAACCAGTCCATCCTAACGGAAATCAGTCCTGAATATTTGGAAGGACTGATGCTGAAGCTGAAACTCCAGTACTTTGGCCACCTGATGCAAAGAACTGACTCACTGGAAAAGACCCTGATGCTGGGAAAGATTGAAGACAGTAGGAGAAGGGGATGACAGACGATGAGATGGTTGTATCGCATCACCGACTCAATGGACATGAGTTTGGGTAAGCTCCAGGAGGTGGTGATGGACAGGGAGGCCAGGTGTACTATAGTCCACGGGTCGCAAAGAGTCGGACAGGACTGAGCGACTGAACTGAACTGATAAGTCCAAATCTATTCCAATATACGGTATCATGTGAGTTCAAAAGAAAATAGAAATGGAAATGCATATTTTTGAAAAAAATATACTGCACATTACTATATTCGGCTCCAAAATGTTCCTTATTTGTACTCTTTAAAATGAAAATAATTTATAAGGATATTTTAACTTAAAATTTTTCTTAGTAAACTATGTATAACTAAACAGGAATTATGGTCCTTTTCTTATCTTCCAGTTATTTCTAGAAATTAATTCACAGTGTACTGTTCCTTATAATTAATTATAGAAACAAGTTATTATTTTAAAACTCCAAAACTGCAGAATTACAGTGAACTACCTTCAAAAGTGGAGAAGACAATGGCACCCCACTCCAGTACTCTTGCCTGGAAAATCCCATGGATGGAGGAGCCTGGTAGGGTACAGTCCATGGGGTCGCTAAGAGTTGGACACGACTGAGCGACTTCACTTTCACTTTTCCCTTTCATGCACTGGAGAAGGAAATGGCAACCCACTCCAGTATTCTTGCCTGGAGAATCCCAGGGACAGCAGAGCCTGGTGGGCTGCCGTCTATGGGGTCACACAGAGTCAGACACGACTGAAGCGACTTAGACTAGATCTTCAAAAGTAATTTTTCAAAATGCTAACTGATCAAATAAGATCAATAATAATGTGATATAAGTATACGCGTAATTGAATGTCCTTAATTTTTTAAAGATAATTTTCCTTTTAATGGTCACTTTAGAAACCTGTATCAATAATTTCAGAAATAAATTCTTCAGCAATTCTATCCTCTGGGAAAAGATAAAGTGACATGGCTTTATATTTTAAAATAAGTGATATATCCGACAATCTTAAAGAACCATACTTTAACTGCTTTCACCTAACTGCAAGATTATGGAGGGAGTGGGCAAGGTTGAGTAAGAGAAGACACAGAAATATCAAAACAGTGAAATAAATCATTCAAGCTTCCATACAAATTTTCATTTTTTCTTCAAGATAAAAAGGCAAAAAAAGATTTAAAAAGATAAATTAAAACCATAACCTAAAATAACAAATTACTATAAAACAAATCCTTAAAACAGTTACAGGCAGACAAAATGAATAGAAAAATAATATTTTACTATCTCATACAGACATATGATAACCAATAAAAAGCAATTTGGTTTCAAGTAGAAAATATTCATGCAACACAATTCCTTACCAATTTTATTTACATTTTAATGAAACAGTAGAAGTGTGAGTGTGCTCATGTAACATTAAATATCTTCAGGATTTTTTTTCTTCAAATAAAACAATGTATTAAATTAACAAACAGCTCTCTCTAAATATCAAAGACAATATTAACAAGTAAAAAGCTAATTTTTCCTGCTCATCTTACAGCTACAATGCAACAATACTGCCATCTAGTGTTCATATTAAATAAGTACTTCCAATACAAATGTCCTAGTTTTGTTCTGCACTTCAAAGTTAAAGACAAACTGTCATCCCTATGGGCAAAAGTATAGTTTTGATGGATAAGTAAAAGAAGAAAAAAAGAAGTCAGTGAGAGATAACGAGGAGAAAAAAATACAAGGTACATGAGAGATGAACCTTTCTTTTGGATGAAATTTCTGCCACATTTTGTTCTTAAAGACGGTATCTTTTTTTTTTTTTTTTCTTTGATATTCTATTGACTGAACAAAAGTAAATGTAAGCTTTCTAGAATTAGTTATACAGTCACCCTTCAATGTCCTGGGGATTGGTTCCAGGATACCACCCGCCAGCTCTCCATACCAAAATCTGAGGATGCTCAAGTAACTTATATAAAAGACCATAGTGTTTGTGTATAACCTAGTTACATTCTCCCACACACTTTAAACCTTTTCTAGATTATCTTTAGTACCTATTACAATGTAAATGCTATTAAATAGTTGTAAATGCTACATAAATAGCTGCCAGTGAAGCAAATTCAAGTTTCACTTTTTGGAATTTTCTGGATTTTTTTTCCCAAGTATTTTCAACCTGTGGTTGGTTGACACTATGGATGCAGAACCTATGGATATCTATTCCTTTGTACCATCTCCTCCAACCTTTGTATCCCAAATGAAATCACTGAGATGAAGTCCTAAATGATTTTTCATCAAATAAACATAAATTCATTTAAAGCAATATTTTAAATATACAAAATTTATCATTTTGAAGACTGCTAACTAGAAGAGATAAAGAAGGAAAAGGCTGAGGTCGTTAAAGTTAAAAAGAATTTGGCTTCATTAAAACACAAAGATAGATTTTGTGCTAAATTGCTTAAGTACAACATTAGACATTACTGAAAACAAAGACTGGTGACATTGTTCATCTATAAAAGTCTGAGTAGCTAGTAGATCCCTATATCAGCAGCCTATCAGTTTTGATTGTCCATTCCTATAAACCTACATCTGCTGCTAGGAGATTACCAATGTTAGGTAAATGTGTAAGGTGTGACGTGTGGTAGTGGCAGTATTACTTACTACTATGTCACAACTAAAATCACTTACTACTACATCACAACTAAAATCGCAACTAAAATTACAGAACTAAAATAGCTGTAATTTTAGTAGAGGGGCTACTATATAACCCCACTTATTCTCAACTCACCCGGTGTGACACTTCACAAATGTGTGTCTTACGGGCCGCGTTTCTCTAGTGTAATGGTTATCACATTCGCCTCACACAAGTGTGCCTTGTTTTTTTCTCCTAGTCCTACACTTTGGTCATACTGTCCTCCCTATTTTTATGCTCCTGCTGCCATCTAGTGAAAATTTTGAGAACTTAATCATTTTGGAAACTATATCACTTTTTAAAATAATGCATAGTCAACTTGCAAAATATACATATGAGGAATACGAGTATTATAGGTTATTTTCTTACAAATACATTTCTTAAACTTGTTTGTTACATTTCTATATTATAATTCAACAATTTAATCATGAAGTCGCTTTTTAATCAGCACGATAATCATTATTAAATTTATTAAAAAAAAGAAAAAGCCTAGAAACATCAAGTTGTTTCTGTCATCAGTTATACCTTAAGTATATGCAAATTCAGTGATACCCTCAAAGACTGTATATTTTGAATTTCAATTACTTACCAAGGATATTGTTCATTTTATAGTAGTAACACATTAGACCAAATATCTAAATGTCTGGAACTCTACTGACACACTACCCAAAGAATTCCATAAAGATAAAGAAAATATATAACAGCCTATCATTAAGCTTACCTGGGAGAAGATATTTGCTGTTGGAGCAACTCTGCTGTCCACAATACTATATAATATTGCTAATAATCTGTCTAATGGAAATGGTTTTGGTCCGAGGAGATGATTGCTTGTCTATAAGAAAAAAGAACATGGATTTCTTCTTACAGCAGAACACTTGCTTTCTGTATTATAAATTCCCAATAACAACATAGTTATACTGTACACAGTTCCCCACAGAGGCTAAGAAATCTAACTGGCAGTCTCTAAGTTAAAATTTTACCTGACAATGATAATGATTTATATTTCAATGCTATTTTCAAGATGTTCTGACTTAGCATCAACAAACATTAAAGAATTCATGAGTCACCCAGTCTAGTTCCAAACATCACCCCTATTTTGCTGTTGTAACCAGATATTAAGTGATTTAGCCAAGTCATTCGTCAAGATAGTGCACAATCAAAACTAGGGTCTAGGCCCTAACCCCTAGACTATAATTTACTACTAACTCCTCAACACTCCTCTTTGTGCCACTTCCTGAAAAATGTATTTGTTCAACATTAACTGTTCTAAAAAGATGAGTTATCATAAACGCAAGCTTAGAAAATGAATGCAGTGTTTCATAGGATGCGAATAAGCTGTCAGTCTGAAACAATGTAAAACTTATTAAAAAATTTTAAGACTGTAAAATGTTCATACTTATCTACAGAGTCAATAGTACAATTATTTCTTACTGGAAAACTGCAGTGCTCAAGGGTCTATAGATAATTACATTCTATCAGATAATTTTAGTAGCAGTGTAAGAATTTAAGTACTCTATATGAGCAAGGGCAAATAAATAGGAAGCTTTACTTACATGCATAGGATTAACTATTTCTTTAAAAGAATAAGTTTTAAAAAAAACCTACTCAGAATTACAAAAAATTTATACCAGCACTTATATCTAAGAGTTTAGAAATCATTTTCCAGGTCTTCAAGTTTATACTCTTTTATTGTTAAATACTTTACACATTTAGAAATATACCAGTGTACACACTACCCAATTTTACCCACATCCAAATGCAATTTGTACAAAAAAACCATTCGATCATGTTACATACTGAAGGCCCCTGCACCCCTTCCATATCTCATTCTCCCCTTCCCTCTTGAGAAGGAATTGTTCTCCAGAATTTGGTATTTTTATCATTTTCATGACAATTTTTAAACTACTACTATATATGTGGGCTTCCCTGGTGACTCGTGGCAAAGAATTTGCCTGCCAATGCAGGAGATGTGGGCTCGAATCATGGGTCAGGAAGATTCCCTGGAGAAGGAAATGGCAACCCACTCCAGGATTCCTTTTTTTTTTTTTTTTTTTTCAGTTTATTCAATTGGAAGACAATTACTTTACAATATAGTGATGGTTTGTGCCACACATCGGCCAAAGGTATACATGTGTCCCCTCCATCCTGAATCCCTTTCCTACCTCCCTCCTCACCCTGTCCCTGTCACAGAGCACCACCTTTGGGTGCCAATGAGGGTCAGAGA
Organism: Okapia johnstoni; assembly: GCA_024291935.2. NCBI lineage: Eukaryota > Metazoa > Chordata > Mammalia > Artiodactyla > Giraffidae > Okapia > Okapia johnstoni. Next base: position 68,150,040 of record CM044312.1, on the reverse strand, counting down.
GTTTGTCACTACAGTACTACCCAGCCTATCCTGATCAATGCAAACTACATTCAAATATTAACTTTGATATGATCAAACTGCAGAATTTACAGGCTCTTATTTTTTTTCTACACTATCACCCAACACTTGGGAGTCGTAAAGACTCTTTTTTAGTTTGGCTTATCTTAAGAGTATAAAGTAATATCCCAGTGTTGCTTAAAGTTGCATTTCTTGGGACTTCCCTGGTGGTTCACTGGTTAAGAACCTGCCTGCCAATGCGGGGGGTACAGGTTCAATCCCTGGTCTGGGAAGATTCCTCATGCCACAGGGTAACTAAGCCCTTGTGCCTCAACTACTTAAGCCCAGGCACCCTAGAGCCTATGCTCCATACCAAGAGAAGCCACTGCAACTATCAAGTAGCTCCCGCTCACTGCAATTAGAGAAATCACACACGCAGCAACGAAGACCTAGTGCAGCCAAAAATAAATAAGTAAATAAATAATAAATTGTATATTTAAAAGCTGTATTTCTTTCATTAGTCAATGAGGGTGATAACTGTGTCATGTTTATAAGACACTTCAAGTTCCTTTTTGCATCACTTACCCATTTATTTACTGGACCTTTGCCTTTTTCTCATTTGTTTGTATGAGTCTTTAAAAAACCTAGATAATAATCATTTTTCAGTTGTATGAGTGCAAGAACAGTATGTCAAACATCACAGTAGGCTTTGGATTCAGAAAGTCCTGGAATTGGATGCTGGTGCTACCATATTAACTACATAATCTCAGGCAAGTTACTAAATTTCTCTTTAATATTCAACTTAATCATCTAGAAAATGAGGATAATGATAGTTAACTACATTCATTAACTCACTTTGAGAATTAAGTAAGATCACACACAGAGTCTACAGTGTTTGGCTCACAGTGCTCGACAACTTCTATTATTATTATATACTTATTTACATTTTTTCTTTTCCATACAAATGCCTCGAAAACAGATGTTTTATTTACCTTTTTCATCCCTAGCACTTGGGACTGTTAGTTTAAAAAATGAATGGAATGAAATTATGTTAGAGGGAAGAAATAAAAAAATAAAGGTAAAAGTTGAGCTATCTAAATGGAACTGGTGTCCTTGTCCTCATTAACACTTAAAAGTGACTTGAGAATAGTAAAAATTACCAAATTCCTGAAGTGTTGGGAGTAAAGTGGGAGGCAATTCAAGCTGAGAATCACACTGCAAAATGCTACCAATACTTTTCTAATTTTCACTTATTTTATGATTAGAGAAACACATTTCCAATTTAAAATTAAAGTGTTCCAGTGCCCTGTAGGGCATATGCCATTTATCTTCTTCACAGAACTGATTTTGTGTTCTATAAACACAAACTGGCTTCCCACCTAGAGATAAAGTCAAAGTGTGAGAAACACCTCTCTAGATTCACCATAGCTCATTAGAGTGAATGAAGGTCTGTACGAATAGAAGACATAGGTGAAAAAGGAAACCAAATAAAATAAATGTTTGAGGAGATAAAATGGAATCAAAACTGGTATCAAGTCAAATTAAGAAAAACAGAGCCTGTAACATAAACTTGGAGTTACAGATATTTATACCAGAAAAAACTAAAACTAGGAGCATAATAATTAAAAGAAGTTTAATTGAGGGGAAGAGAACTATGAATGAGGAAAGGAAAAATGTTGCTTTTCCATATAAACTAACTGGCAAATAACCTGGTATCACATACATGCATTAGTTGAATTGAAAAGTAAAATCTTAAAAAAATGAGTACATCTTAAAAAAATGAAGGTACATAGAGAAAAATACAAGTGAAGAATCACAACAGATTTAAAACAACTGTTAACGATAACTATTTGTATGGTTTGCTTTTTTTTTTTTAAGATTAAATCAAATCTCCTTTAATTTAAATAAGGAAACAGAATTGAGCTCATATGGTTTGCTTTTAATGTTTGATGTCTTGATTAAATTGAAAGTTTCACGAGAGCAGAGACAATGGTTCTTTTGTTCTCCACTTTGTTGCTTCTAGCAGAATGCTTGGCATAAAGTAATCAATCAATAAGATTTCAAGAGGAGAAGCAACAAAAATACAAAGGAACTACTAAGTGTATATAGATTTCAGTAAGTTAGTTCAGATTTTAAAATGACATGAACCAAAGACAAGAGGCTACTGCAAAAATCAAATCTATAAGAATATCAGAACTATCATTTACCTAGACCTAAAAACATTCTCACAATGTCTTCGCTCATACAGTTCCCTCCATCAACAGTATCTTCCTAGACTTGTACAAATCCATTCATTTCACAAGGATGGTCTAAAGTGCAAGCTCTTTCACAGTTCCCTCTGATCAGCATTCGTATATCTTCCTCTGCAACATTCTTAAATAATTTTCTCTGTCTAAAGAGTAAGGCCTAAAATCTCTTAGCTCTGTGTTCATTCTTTGATTTTCTTCATTCATTCATACAATTTATTCATTTGTGCAATAAACACGCACCAATTACCACCAAGTACTGAGATACAGAGGAGAATAGATGGGCTTTCTTCCCTTAACTGCAGTGAGGAAATTATTCCACAATTTGGCCTCAATTGACTTTTCTCTCAAACTCACCATATACTATAGCCAACTGTATTTCATTATGCCATTTATAAATTCTATACTTTCTCACCTGTACTTCTTGGCATTTCTTCAATCGGAATATCTTCTCTGTCCATTTCTGAATATCTAATCCTCACCATTCTTGAGTGCCCACTCAAAATGCAAGCCCTACTACAAATCTTTCCCTCACTACCCCAGCCACAAGTACTCCCTTCTCCTACCAATCCTTTATGACCCAAAGTAGCTACATGCATAAGAAAGAGGGTACAAAATCAATGATTTCCCTATAGCAGAGAGTATAATCAGAGATGTCTCAGTGAAAGGGCGAATTAGAAAAGTCTTTCCATGCCAAGCAAATGGATTTGATAAGGAAATTGGCCTGCCAAACTCCAGCTCTGTGTGAATGGAGGAGAAAAGTCTTCCTTGAGACTTTTAACTAGAAGCTAGAGCTAATTCTGATGTGGAGGTAGAATTAACAGTATCTTTGTGGTCAGAAAGCACCCAGGCAGAGAACTGAATTTCAAATGATCCCAAGTTACTGGTGTTTCTAAGTGCTTGCATAGAAGCAGACATAAAACTTCTCTAAAGGAATACACCTCAAGCCTCAAAAATGCCAACATTTAAGTTAAGCCAACAATTAAAAATAATAAAATATTCAGGAAGTAGGACATTATGTGCACAGGTCAGCAAAAATAGAAAACGCAGAATTAGACTGACACTGATAATTTAGTGTCTCAGGAAGACATGCTAGAGAGAATGGAAACTTGTGAGTGTTTGTGCATGCTCTGTCATATCTGACTCTCTGCGACCTCATGACTGTAGCACACCAGACTCCTTTGTCCATGGGATTTTCCAGGCAAGAATACCATTTCCTATTCCAGGAGAGAATGTAGGAGAGGCAATATTTGAAAAGTTAATGACTAAGACTTTACCAGAATTAAAAAGGCATCATGATTCCAAATAGGAAGCAAATTAATGCCAAGTAAAAGGAAATTCAATCCCAAATATATCACAGTGAAACTCAAAGAACACTAAAGTAAAAGGAAAAGAGAACTTGAAAGCACTCAGAGAAAACAAGAATAACACAGGAATAACAGATTCACAGCAAGAGCTTTTTTTTTTTAGCAGCAGCAGCAAAGACAGTAAAACAATGTCCTCAATTCTGAAGTGTAAGCTAAGTAAAACAGTTTTTAACAATAAAAGAGAAACAAAACTCTCAGCTTCCACAGTGCTAAGTCTACCGTTCAAACTCCTCTAGTTTCTGTCAAGAAAAGTCACAGAGAGATCCGAACAGACTAAATGCTCCTTCCATCAGTTTCAATCTTGCCCCACGACCATACCTCCAAAGGTGCATATTGCTTCTAATTCCTAAGCATTTCCTGATTCCTCAGGTCAAATCAGCTTGTTTGGGGCACTACGTTTCAGTCTTCCCTGATCTGCTTATGTGTGTGTGTTAGTTGCTCAGTAGTGTCCAACTCTTTGTTACCCCATGGACTAGGCTAGCTAAGCTCCTCTGTCCATGGAATTTTCCAGGCAAGAATATTGCAGTGGATTGCCATTTTCTCCTCAGGAGGATTTTCCCAACCCACAGGTCAAAACCTGGTCTCCTGCATTGCAGGCAGATTCTTTACCATCTGAGCAACCAGGGAAGCCCCTGATCCGCTTAGTCACCTGTAAATCTATCTACCAATCAATTTCAAATTTTATAGGTCTCTGATCTGCTTAGACCTTCTTAGTTTTGCCTTTTTAACTTCAACGCCATATCTGTGGGTATTTCAAAGGGGACAAGAGGAATACATGCTATATTTAACTGAAAATTCCAGTGTGATCTTTTTCATCTATTAATTCACCAAGAAAAAATTTTGTCAACTCACTTTTATCTCTAGAACCAGCTCACCTGAATTGTGCCTCCCCAATCACTATATTCTACATAATAAAATACTATTACATTATGATGGTGCTATATCAATACAAGTAACTTCTTATATCCAAATGGCTAATACAATTATGCATTTACTTACTTTTAATAATATTCTAAATTCATAAGTTTTTTCATTAGAGAAATTACAACATAAATACCTTTTCATGTTTCTTTAAAAAATTGGTTTTCTTGATTTTCCCATGATGCTGCAATTAAGATAAATAATTTTTAAGATAATAGGATTCCATAAAACAGAAAGCACAATTTGTTTAAAACATGGTACACACAATACTAATTTATGTATCTTGGGCTTTATTTTATTCTATTTATTGCCTAAAATATCACCTTAAAATATCAACATATTTTAGACTTTTACAATCAGATTTTGATCGTATACAAGATTACCTCTGCATGTAAAGAGGTTTTTAAAATAAAAGTGATACTTCCTAAAGAACTTATATTGATTTATTACAGCACATTCATTTCTATAAAAATAAGACTTACAAAGATTAATGAGTTTTCATTCATTCTGTAAGGCAAGTTGAAAGTACTTGGATTTAAGAATGGAGAAGAAAAATAGATGGCAGCCCTTGCCCTCTTTAAAGGAAAGACTAGTGGTAGAGACAGGCAAAAAGGAAATAGATAAAAATGTGTTACAATACACTTAATAAGTCAAATTGCATAGTTTTCAAAAAGAAAACAATTCTAAAATGAGATTTCTTTCCAGTTAATATACATGCAAAGGCTCCTGGATGTTCCGAACAACAGTGTATGGAGCTGCTGCTGCTAAGTAGCTTCAGTCATGTCCAACTCTGAGCGACCCCACAGACGGCAGCCCACCAGGCTCCGCCGTCCCTGGGATTCTCCAGGCAAGAGTACTGGAGTAGGGTGCCATTGCCTTCTTCAGTGTATGGAGTATATGATACTATAATAGGAGCTTTAGAATAATAAAGGAGTTACTACCCTTTGAATTATTCCCATCTCTCTTATTTTTAACAAAACCTATTTATTCTTTTTTAAATGTACAGTTATTACTTACCGAACTCCTCTGTGAAATTACCTAGTTCACCCACTTAGGTTGTTATCTTAATGTGAGAAATAAAGAATAAAGGATTCAAGGGGGAGAAAAAAATGAATAGGTGAAATTCAAGCATTTAGAGATTGGAGAGGAAGGAATTCTAGATGGAGAAACCAATGTAAAAAAAGGTTGGTTAGACAGAAAAGCAGCCAAGATCTGGAAAGAGAAAAGTTCAGTTTGACTGAATTTTTTATTAATTAGCTTATAACTGTACATGCTTAGGATGTGTAGCAAAATGTATCTGGTTGCAAGGATATTTTTCACCCATTTGACATAATGAATTGGTAAAAAAGAGAAAGTGATTATATGGAGAAAAGCAGCCGAGTTCATTATGGAAAAAGAGAGTTGGTGTTTCCTTAGATGGAAGGTGATTGAAGAAATGGCTCATGCATTCCAAAGAAACTCTGTTTAGAAGTTTGTTAAGTGTGAGGAATGCTCTGTTGATGGATAAAGTTCTGAAGGCCTGTAGATTTTATTATTGATATTCATTTCAGGAAAGACGTGTCTGTTTTTTGCTGTCATTTTCAGACTAATTTGTCTTTCAAAATTCAGCAACCAACGCCACCTCCTCCATGAAGCCTTCTTTCCTCAACACTTCCTGAAAGTTGTTTATCATATCAATCTTACTAGAAACTAATACATCTTTTTTGCTTGTTTGTTCCATCACTGTCTCCACCCCAAAAGTGGCATTCATTCATTCTTAACATCCTAAAGAAAGTTCTCAGTTAACATTGTTGATTGGCAAAGGTGAAGTGAGAAACAAAGGACAAATGATTAAAGGAAAACAAAATCTTTAAGTATACCAATCTCTCATTCTAATCTCTATCCCTTATAAATTTATAGGAGCTGGGGAATTTCAAAATATTCCCTATTTCTTCAAAAATAAAGTGAAAAGAAATGATTACCTTAAGGAAAAACCTCTTGTCAGTTCTTGCTGGATTATAAGAAGCGAGGTATGCGGCAATTAGGATAAATTTAGAGTAATATGGAAGTTCCACATGAGTATGTGCCGAGAGACCTATACAACAAAATACTTTTATGAAGTATTTAACAGGTTACCATTAGATTTTAAGTATCATATCTTTTCTCACTTATGTATTGACTTCCATATGGTACCTTGTAGTCAAAAGATTTTTAAGTGCCCTGACCTTAAAATGCCATGATAATGATGGTGGTAGGGGCAAGTATTATTATTAATGATATGTTTTATTCATTCTGTTATTTGTTAATGATATGCTCTGCTTACTCTGTTACATGAAGTCTAAATCCTATGCATCCTGCCCTTCAAGGCTACACTCCACTAAATGTTCCCTGATGCTCCCCTACCACACCAAAACAGAAAATTTATCTCTACTGTGAATTCTCACTTTGTATATATTTATGGTCCATGTAACTTTACATAAAGAATTAATTAAACATAAGTTGTATTTCTTACTAAGCTTCAGTGTTTACTGAGGGAGCTAAGTTTAATGTTTCTTTGTATCCTTAGAGTACCTTATACAAAAGAATGAATGGATAAATAAAACAGTAGTCAGTCAAGCAGCAATGATTTTTATGGGAAGGGAAAATGGAATCTGATGTTTACTGAATATCTAGCATGTGGAAGACACTATGCGAGGTGCTTTACTTAAGCATCTTTGAATCTTTGCAGTAATTTAAAAGTAGGTATTCTTTCCATTTTAGATGAAGACACTGAGTTGGTCTCAAGGTCACACAGGCAGTAGAGCAGACAAATTATTACAGATTTTTAACTCCAGCATCTATTTCTTTCATTACAGCACACAACTGAAAAGCATTTGTAGAGTATCTCAAGCATTTAAACATTTAAAAACCAAAACAGAATCTCAGTATCACTTCATTCCATACCACTTCCCCACCACTGGCTACTGACCCAAAATATTTTAGTTTTTTTTTTTTTTTTTTTTTAAGTAAAAGTAAAGTTGACCCTTAAATAATGGAGGCTATTTGTAACACCCCACTCTTATACAGTAGAAAATCTGCATATAACTTTGACTTCCCCAAAACTTAACTACTAATAGCCTATTGCTGACTGCAAGCCTTAATGATAACGTCAACAGTCAGTTAACATATATTTTGTTTATGCATACCTATATGTATTTTATGCATTCATGACATATTTAACTTTTCCTTAATTTCTTTCTTTTTGATATCTGTAGTTCATTCATGAGTTTTTTTCAAATTGTTGAATATCTCCAAAAAAATTTATAGTATAGTTACTAAAAAACATTTGTGTTATAAGTAGACCTCTGCAGTTCAAATATATGTTGTTCAAGGGTCAATTGTAGTTCTACTGGGATAAACCCAAGGTAATAGTTTCTTTAAAGGAAACAAAAGCACAAAGCTTTCAAAATATAACCAGATGAAATGTAATCCTCAAACTAAATTAACATAAAATTGAATTTTATTCCATAAAACTCATGGAATACATATACACTGAGATAAAATTAGCTATACAATTGACTGGTTTAATACAAGCATTTAAAGAAATATAAACTGCTTGGTTTTCACATGATATAATTCAACATGTAAAAAATAGAAAACTGGTATTCAAACTTCATTTCCTCCCATTACACTGCAGTACTGCTTAAAAGAAAATCAGTAATTAGAATATCATGGCAGCTTAAATCATTATTTAAAATATCATGGTAGCCTGTGGAAGTTCCCTGGTGGTCCAGTAGTTAGGACTAAGTGCTTTCACAACAGGGACCATGTTGGGTCTCTGGTTGGGGAACTAAGATACTGTGATACAGCAAAAAATATATAAATAAATAAATAATGGTAGCTTGTAAATTATCTTTTATAACACTACTGACTAATGCTCTTTGGTGTGAACTTTAGTATCTTGATTATGAGTAATCATTGAAGAAGTGTCTCTGGTAACTGTCTCAACACTTTCTTTGATACCTTTCAGTTGTCCTGGATCTGTGTCATCTTTCTGTAGCTTTTCCCATTGAGAACTGGAGAAAAAAAAGGAAGGGTAGTAATGGATTGAAAATATATAAAATCAATATACTATACTTAAAACAAAGCCCTAGAAAAACAAAATTTTGTTTTAATTTGCCACAATACATTAATTACCTTATAAACAAGACAAATAATATACACATGTTGGTACCACTACAAAATCACTTAGTGTATATTAGAACAATATAAAATTAATATCAATGCCCAGATGTTAACTGTTTTCAAAAATCTCTTTTCTTCTGATCACAATTATAAAGCTATCAAAAACCACCAACTGATACCGCTGATTTTTTAATTTAGCAAAAATTGTTATTATACATGTGTCAATGACAGTCACGGGTAGCAAGGAAAATAGTTGAGTCATTTACAGAGAAGCAGTTTCAAATGGACCAGGAGATATCACCAGGCTTAGAATGTCATTTCTCTATTACACTGCTGGAGAGTCTCACTGGCCGTTTATGCCACAACATGACAAAAAAGGAACTACAAGCATTACATGTGCTATTATTATAAAGGTAAACAGCTGGAACAAAAGTGCAAACTGCCCTAAATACCAATTTTGTTTTCAAAAAGACACAGAAAATAATCACATAAGATATTCTGCAAATTAATCAAGGATAATAAAACATGTTTCCTATCAATAAACATAAATGTGTATACCCCAATAAAGAACAATATTTTCAGAGTGCCTCAGTAAAGCAGGAGATCAAATTAGCAATGCTGATTAATCTGATCAATATCTAAACATACTATAGATTACATATTAATTGCATATATAATGATATATGTGTACATAAACATACTTGTGAAAGATGATAAGAACAAATTAGAAATTACCTATGTGGTTAGGAAAGAAGTGAAAGGGATAATGAGGTGTAAGACTTCTGTAATTTTTTTTTTTTATTTTAATAATTTTAAGTTCTGAACTATTCTGATGTCACCTTTTACCTGTACAGCAAACCATGAGTTTATTCTATTTTGCCTTTTCTCTTCTTTTCCCTTATTTTAACTTTGTAATTGTGTTATTCCCATCCTGTCAGAGAATGTAATTATACACACAGTATTCTTCTACCCTTGTTCCCATCTCTTTTAGTTTCGATCTATAATTAATCAAATGTAGTGCCCGTCGATCCTTTTGCTAAAGCTTCCCTAGGCATCTCCATTGCGCTGTCACTAATAGATTTTTCAGAAAGTGCTTATGAATATAGCATTCTCTGAGTTCTTACAAGTTTAACACTGCTTTCCTATAGCCAGGATACCTGAATGACAGGTTGGCTGGATATAAACTTCCTTGGCTTACACTTCCTCCCTCAAGTTTCTTGAAAATGTTGCTCACCTATCATTTTGCTTTATTACAGATTCACCTTCCTTGGTAAGTAGCTTACCTTTTTGCTGTAATCTCCCCCACTTCACTTCATTCTTTACCACCAAGCAGACAGGAGATACCATGTCCTTCCAAATCACCCTCAAAAACAGTACTTTCCCAAACCTGCCTTGTTAATTCTTGTCTACAGACTCTTGAAACATTTCCTTTTGATTCTCCAGTAGCCAGCGCTCAGGCCTCACTTGTTCTCAGTATTTTCGCAAGTTGGATTCTCTTTCCGGAGGTGATTCATTCGTATTTCAGGACTACATGTCAACCTCATGCCCTGTCCCCACTGTCCTCTCGTCTTTTCCCTATAGTCATTGCTTAACTTTTCACTTCAGCCCCAGAATTGGCTCTGCCAGCTTTGATTATTTATTTCACTATTTACATATAACTTAAACCTTGTAGTTAACTCTGTAGCGTGGGCATGCATGCTTAGTCAGGCAGGTCCAACTCTTTGCAACCTCATGGAGTATAGCCCACCAGGCTCCACTGTCCATGGGATTATCCCGGCAAGAATTCTGGAGTGGATTGCCATTTCCTTCTCCAGGGGATCTTCCGATCCAGGGATTGAATCTGCATCTCCTGGGGCTCCTGCATTGGCAGATGGATTCTTTACCACAGACCCAGCAGAGTAGACTTGTCATACTGCAGGTTAGGGTTAGAGTGATTTTATTTGCTCTCCTTAGTGATCTTTGTGGAGAGAACTGTATTCAGGTGGCCAACATTATCCTATGGAAAACTAGAAGTCCTTATATTACTACGTAAGAGTCACTTTAACAACTACCTAAATTTTTCTACCTTTAAAAGATCAGATCACAAGCTTTTCTATTCTGTGACTTCCAAAAACTTTCATCAAATGACTTTTTATTATTATAAAAGGATTAAATATCTTTGTGATGTTTCTACTTATTCAGAAACTATTAATATTAAAATCTTATAATTAGCTAATTAAATCAAACACAAAGTAGTTATAGATTAAGGTATCCATAAAAGAAAAATGATAAAATTGATTAGCAAGTGAAAAAAGACAAAAGCGTTGATGTTTTTAAATCTATGTTGCTTTGCAATGTAGACTAAACCTAACATCCACAAGGCACTTCCTTATTTGTATCACAAATCACTTTCACATGTATTACTGAAATCTTCTAAGGATTGTTAGAAGAGGGATCTAAGGTCTAGAGGTTTCAGGTGAATTGCTAATACCTCAAAAGACAGAAATAGCTAAGCTGGAAAACAAAGCCATTGTTCTTCTCCCTATACTATGTCTGAGCAATCATGTCTCCTGAGTAGTTTCATTACTGCTGCTGCTGCTAAGGCACTTTAGTTGTGTCCGACTCTGTGCGACCCCATAGATGGCAGCCCACCAGGCTTCCCTATCCCTGGGGTTCTCCAAGCAAGAGCACTGGAGTGGGTTGCCATTTCCTTCTCCAATGCATGAAAGTGAAAAGTGAAAGTGAAGTCGCTCAGTCGTGTCCAACTCTGCGACCCCATGGACTGCAGCGTACCAGGCTCCTCTGTCCGTGGGATTTTCCAGGCAAGAGTACTGGAGTGGGGTGCCATTGCCTTCTCCAGTTTCATTACTATGAACAGACAAACATAGATTTATGACTTGACTTATACACTTCAATACTCAATTTTTCATTATACCATTCAAATATCTAACATAACTATAAAACACAAAGCTGAAACCGATTTTCCTGTAGCTTTCAGATTTAAAAAAATTAACAATTATTAGAAATATGCCTCGTGTAACATACTGGCCAAAAATTGTCTGTCTTTCCCAAAATAGTAAGAAATGATTCAAAGTTCACAAGAACTTTTTCCCAATGTGAAGAAGGTAAAAAAACATGTGGACACATTAGCGAATATTCTAAACAAAGATATAGAAAAAACATATATAATAAATAAAAAATTACCTTGATATTTCTCTGAGATAAACAGTCTGCATGGCTTTCTTCAAATGAGGTTCAATGTTTCTCCAGAGTTTGCGAGTATCACGTTCACTTGCTACCCCAAAGAGGAGAAAATTTCAATAATTTAGATCTTACAGAAATTTTTTTCAAAGAAAAATTATAACAGTAAAATTATAGTTACCTTCTCCTTTAACCACAGGTTCACAATATTTAGGAAAATTAAGTACTGCCTATAAATAAAGGGGAAAAAAAGAGAAAAAAAAAAATATCTACCACAATTAGAAATTACTTTTCAAGTAAAATTTTTGTTAGAATTCAGGCAAATTTATATCAATATAACTGCCCAAGTAAAATGGTATCATAGTTTATTACTACAACAATAAAAACCATAATTATCAGTAACAACAGTAATACAATCTGTAAAATATTCCTTAATTGGCTAAATCCCATATTATTGGCCTCTAGATATAAAGTAACGTAACAATCACCAAAGCAAATTTAAAAGTACATACATATAAAAGGTGCCTAAAAAGAATATTTTGCAGATGATTTACTAAACTCTCAAGAAATGTGCCACTTACAAACTTTGAAACAAATAAAAGTATCCATTCAAAGGAAAAAGGAAAATGTATGTTTATTATCCTACATTCTACATATGCAGAAAAATAAGGACACTTATACTATTTTTCCTCCAATACTTAAAGATCATCTTATATTTATTAGTATCACTAGTAGTAATAAAGACTTACACCAGACTTCAAGTTTCAAGTTTTTGAATATAATGTAATGATAACAAGAAAAAAAGTTGTAATCTCATCCCTCAATAAAATCATTCCTCAGTGAAACCCAAAGGACTTTATAAAAATCGTATTTAGATTTAACACTTTCTTTTCCTACAAATAGTTTCTCTAAATAATTCTTCCTTCTTGTACTTTATAATAATCTACTTTGAAATGACTGCCAGCACAGATACCCACAGGATTCAAGGACATTAGAGTTAAGGAATGGTAACTACAAGTTATTTCCCAGGAAGGACAGAGGATGAGTACTCGCTCCTGACCACCTCACGCAGGGACTGCACACTGACCCTCTCTCCCCTCTGTAAGCCCCCTTGTTGTCATTTCTCTCTGTCACCAGGAATCTCAGACATTCAACTTCTGGAGAGGTGTTAGTGATGAGCTTGAGCTTGAACAGTTTGTCTCTGGTTTGTTCCCTACTTCGAAGACACCTGAAATCTACATCTAAATCAGAAGAGGCCTACAATTTAAAAGTTCCAAAAACATACTAAATGTGAACACAATTTCTCCTATATTCTATCTCAAATACACACTGAATCCCTCTAAGTAATATTTTTTAGAGCAAAGTAAAAAAAAATATATCGAGACATAGAAACTATTCCTTTGAAAGTTCCATTTTCTAACCTTAGATATTTTACAATCTTGTTACATGGAGATAAGATCTTTAAGTATTAATAGAAGATTCTAAGAAACCAGATATTCTTGCCTTCTCCCTCTTGGATCCACACAACTAAAGAAGAAAGATCAAAATTAATTTAAATATGAAAATTAAATACATTTTCCAAACTACCTATGAAGTACAAACAGCTAATGTTTAAAAATATATTTTTTAAGTAACCTTTTATATAAATTCAAAGTAATCCTTTATATAATATAAAGATTACTAAATCAAGGTTAGTGACTAACGAAAGACCTAAGTAAAGCTTCTGACCATATTCAAGTGCATCTAGATTTCAGACCACTATCAATACATGTGCTGTGCTTAGTTGCTAAGTTGTGTCCTACTCTTTGCAACCCCAAGGGCTGTAGCCTGCCAGGCTCCTGTGTCCATGGGGATTCTCCAGGCAAGAATACTGGAGTGGGTTGCCATGCCCTCCTCCAGGGGATCTTCCCAACCCAGGGATCACACCAAGGTCTCCTGCATTGCAGGCAGATTCTTTACTGCCTGAGCTACTAGAGAAGTCCTGGTAATATCAATACATATTAACACAAAAACCTGAAAAACAATTGTTAAAAAAATTAGATATATAATTGCTTATTAAGTTTTCACACCTCCTCTGTTAGTCTTCATTTTAATTTTAATAAACATTATCTGTGATTAGAGAAAAGAGAAAGGAGGGAATCAAAAAAACACTCCTAAGGATATATGAAAGCAAACAACTAAAGATGACTGAAAGGTTTCAGATCAGGTCAAAATTTGTACTAACCCACAGATTTCTATTTCCAGAATAAATTTTTAGCTTTTAGCCTATCTCACACATTTTCTACATAAAAGATGTACATTTTATTTAAGCAAAATGAGAACTCACCAGATGCCGGAGCTCTTTCAAATCTCGACAGACAGTGTAAAAAACTCCAAGAAGAATGTTAATGTAGGCAGCATAGAAATCAGCTGAATACTCTGGAGGATGATCATGAGATAGGATCTTCTGCAGGTTCCCTGTTCACACGACATAAATGAACAGAAATGACTGACTAGCACCCTAGTCGTACCTTCTAGCATTTTATAATACAGGTTTAAACAATAAACACACAGGTTCAGCAATTATCAGGAATAATAAAACAGTTACAAGATTAGAATGTAAAAGTAATACAAGTTTTGAAACTGAGGTAAAAGAATTATGAATCTAATGTCCTAAAAAAATTACTAAATTTTACTTGATATATATACTAAGAAATGACAACTAAAGAAAATCACAAGAACCTTATAATAGGCAAAGCAACATCAATATCAAGAGCAAAAAAATGATATGGACTTCAGTTATTTTTCCAATTACATAAATCAGCTAGGTAAAGACAAGGGGTACTATATAAATCATCATCAAATTGAAAAAATGATCATTTTTTTGTAATATTACAATTCAAGAATTTTTTTCATGAAAATCTTCATCTTTACTTTGTCATTCCCTTTTTTATAAAATGTTTTCTTCCTACAATTTTGGTATCTTTATTTCTCTTTTATCTTACTCTTACACAGTATCACATGTTTAGAATCCTAAGTGAAAGTTGTTCAGTCATGTCCAACTCTTTGTGACTCCATGGACTATACAGTCCACAGAATTCTTCAGGCCAGAATGTTGGAGTGGGTAGCCTTTCCCTTCTCCAGGGGATCTTCCCAACCAGGGATTGAGCCCAGGTGGCCCACATTGTGGGCGAATTCTTTACGAGCTGAGCCACAAGGGAAGCCCAAGAATACTGGACTGGGTAGCCAGCCCAACCCTTCTCCAGCAAATCTTCCTGACCCAGGAACTAAACTGGGGTCTCTGGCATTGCAGGAGGATTCTTTACCAACTAAGCTATCCTGGAAGCCTTTAGAATCCTAAACTTATATTTTATTCTGTTAGAAATGTAATATTGTAGAAGCACAGTTAAAACTAAAAAGAAACCATCTATTATTTAAAATTTAGATATATAGTTTATAGCACCTGAATCAGTCAGTCATTTATTCCTTATTGCAATTCCCTCTGACTTCTTGATGCAATGGTCTCTTTAGAATTCTCAGTTAAGAGCTCGTACTGTAAACCTAGTTCCACAGGGTTCAAGGCTATCACAATACTTTCAAAAGAAAATTCTTATGGAATGCTCTGATCAAGTCAATTTCCTTTTTCTTAAGAATCTTTCTATTTTTACTATGAACACTTTTCCATTCATCATCAGACCTTAATTTTAACTGTTCTCGTATTCCTCACAGTCAGTCAGGTATATAACAATACATATGGTCTATCAATAGATACTAATGAACAGAAATTCAGAAATAGTTGTATTAACAGGATCTGCTAAACAAGGCAGTTGGCCAAAAGAAAACACCAAAAACCAAACAGACAAAAAAAGTCCCCCTCCCAAAAGATCATTTTAAAGCCTATTCTCATACCTAGAATTCCTGAAGGAATTCCAAACTAGATCTGCGATTTTATATCATAAGCACTGAAAAAAAATCTGCAAAGTCCAAAATTTGACTTTTGAGCCTACGCATTTTTACACCTAATAGCAATTTTAAATTTAATATTACCAAGTTTTTAAAACATAAATATTTGATACACTAAAAACTTGTAAAAGGTGCCTTAAAACTTGAGAGATAAAGGTACTTATATATAAAAGCTGACAGATAACTGGATGGATGGAGGAAAGAGGGACTTCTGCTTCCAGTCATGAGGGAGTATTTCCACTTCAGAAATACTCTTCTGTAAATGAACAACTAAAAACTGAACAAAATACAGAAAACAACTATTTTCAGACATCAGGCAGCCAAGAACTCTCATACAAGAACAGGGGAATGAGGTGAGTCTTACCATCAGCCAGGCTTTCTAATTAGAGGTAACTTTACAACAGTGGTACAGTAGAGTTGCAAAAGGAGCCCATTAATCTCAGTGAGTCGAGACAGAGGTGAGAGTGGAGAAAGCTAAGGGTACTAGAATACACAGGGTAGAGTTCATGAGAGAAGGACACTAGGCAGAGAAAGAGCCCCAAAAATCTGCATAAGGGTTGCCTTTGATTCTTAGCTGAATGCTAACATTTACATGCACAGATAGGGTAAAAGCCCAGAAGAATAAGCAAGAAAAACTTCTGGGGAAAAAAACAATTATTAGAGAGCTGTAGGTCAAACAATTTCCAGAGTTCAGACAGGGATATAAACTGTTCATTTTTCCACCAGTAAGAATAGAGAAACTATACTAAATACATGGAGCATTCAGCAGAGAACCCAAAAGGACTTAAAAGTGTAACCAAAACTAGTCTTGAACTCTCTTTCCAAAAGAGCTTAAAAATAACCTCAAGAGGGTCCAACATATCTTCAAGTGATTTAAATGCTTAACAGAAAAAAAAGTAGTATCAATCCATTCCAATGAACATTAAGGACTAATTTCCTTTAGGATTGACTGGTTGGATCTCCTTGCTGTCGAAAGGACTCTCAAGAGTCTTCTTCAACACCAAAGTTCAAAAGCATCAATTCTTCAGCACTCAGCTTTCTTTATAGTCCAACTCTAACATCCATACCAGACTATTGAAAAAAACCATAGCTTTGACTAGACGGACTTTGTTGGCAAAGTAATGTCTTTGCTTTTTAATATGCTGTCTAGGTTGATCATAGTTTTTCTTCCAAGAAGCAAGCATCTTTTAATTTCATGGCTAAGGTCACCATCTGCAGTGATTCTAGAGCCCAAAAAAATAAAGTCCCTCACTGTTTCCATTGTTTCCCCATCTATTTGCCATGAAGTGATGGGACTAGCTGCCAGGATTTCAGTTTTTTGAATATCGAGTTTTAAGCCAACTCTTCCACTCTCCTCTTTCACTTTCATCAAGAGGCTCTTTAGTTCTTCTTCACTTTCTGCCGTAAGAATGGTGTCATCTGCGTATCTGAGGTTATTGATATTTCTCCTGGCAATCTTGATTCCAGCTTGTGCTTCATTCAGCCCAGCGTTTCTCATGATGTACTCTGCATATTAGTTAAATAAGCAGGGTGACAATATACAGCCTTGATGTACTCCTTTCCTAATTTTGAACCAGTCTGTTAATCCATGTCTGGTTCTAACTGTTGCTTCTTGACCTACACACAGACTTCTCAGGAGGCAGGTAAGGTGGTCTGGTATTCCCATCTCTTGAAGAATTTTCCAGTTTGTTGTGATCCACACAAAGGCTTTGGTGTAGTCAGTAAAGCAGAAGTAGATGTTTTTGGAACTCTCTTGCTTTTTCTATGATCCAATGGATGTTGGCAATTTGACCTCTGGTTTCTCTACCTTTTCTAATTTTCTAATTTGATTTCTGGTTCCTCTGCCTTTTCTCTTTCTTTTTATCCACTGGATTGGATAATTGCAGAAGAAGACACTTGTAGAGAAAAAGGTCAGTGAACTTGATGACACAGAAACAAAAGCTAAACCAAATAAAACACTGAGGAAAAAAAGATGCAAAGTTTAAATGAATAAATAAGAGATTCAGCAGGACAATATCGAGAGATCTAACAGTCATGTAATGCAGTACCAGAAAAAGGTGTGGGGATTAGAGGGGACAGATGAAATAATTTTAGAAATAATGGCTGAAAATTTTCCAAAGTTGAAACTATACATTCATTATCCAAAAAGCTCAACAAATCTCCAGGAAGGTACACAATAAAAGATATTTTCCACCTTGCCTTTTCATTTCTGTAAAGCCCAAACAGTAATATATGTAAAGTGTAGGATAACAAAGGCTGTGAGGTGGGAAATTATAAGTCACTGAGATTTTCAGATTGTTTACTAATTTATTCTAATTGATTGGAATTTAGTTATTCCAATAACTAAACCAAAATTCTGACTAATTGTACTATCATCCAACTGAAGGAAAAAAAAAAAAAGGAAGCATTACCAAAAGATGAGCAGTCTGCATGTGGGAGATACCAGAAAACAAGAAATCCAAATTAGGCCCCTGATACTGCTAAGAGGAAAGGGTGTCCTGAATGTTAGATAACACAGTCCTACAGATGACATATGTATCAAGTAATGATTGGATGACTCAGGCACTAAGATTATCCTTTTGCCCAGGTTCCATGCTTACTTATTCTGACTATAATTTGGCTTATCAATTAATACTTATTTTTTAACACTTTCTTGTGTGATGGTGCTTTTGAATTTTTTTAAAAAATGGTGTGTTAATGGCTTCAAAATTTCATAACTAGATGAACTTGGTTTCATATCATACTTTTCAAAATCCTACACTTTCCTATACTTTTTAAAATTAACAAGATCACTTTAATTATGTCCTCAAATTGTCTCCATCTCTGCTGCTTTACTGGAGAAGGCAATGGCATCCCACTCCAGTACTCTTGCCTGGAAAATCCCATGGACAGAGGAGCCTGGTAAGCTGCAGTCCATGGGGTCACTAAGAGTCGGACACGACTGAGTGACTTCACTTTCACTTTCATGCACTGGAGAAGGAGATGGCAACTCACTCCAGTGTTCTTGCCTGGAGAATCCCAGGGACGGGGGAGCCTGGTGGGCTGCTGTCTATGGGGTCACACAGAGTCGGACACTACTGAAGTGACTTAGCAGCAGCAGCTGCTGCTTTACATCCTAATTAAAAAAAAATAAAATCCTACAATTCATGATAGCACACTTTAATTTCAACTTCACTAGAAAATTAGCATTTTAAAATAATTTTTCAGTACTTAAACCCAAAATAGGTCATGACAAACTTGAACATCTAACAGTAATGACATTAAGAACAAAGAAATTTTTTAATGAAATCCTTTATTTTCTTCCTACCCTTTTCTCCTTGTGACTTTCATAGCCCTATTAAAAATAAGGGCTCCCTCATCTATTTTGGGCTTCTTTTTTCTATCTCAGTTAATTAGCAAAGGCAAGAGGTGTTATTTGACTGCTGTTCTTGTGAAAACAGGCAAAATCGTGTTGATGTTGATAATCAATGTTTATAGCTATTAGTTCAGAGGGACAGTGTTTTGAAGCCAAGGTCAAGGAATGGTATATTTTTCAGAGCCTCTAACCACCTTATGCTTAAGTTATAATCTTTGAATCAGAACTATCATATTTGTACAGTAACAGCACAGTATTAATCTACAAAACTACTCAGAAACACAAAAAGCTATTGTGCTTTTCCAAAAATAAAAATAATTAGGATCTATGAAATTTAAGATTAAGCACAAACTAAAAAAAAAAAATAAGGGCTAGCAGTTGCTACTGTAAGAGTTACAGTAATGAAAAATGAGATTTACAAAATTAAAAGATACATTCTGGGTAGTACTTAACTCAAGCATGTGGTATATGAACATTTCAGTACAATTTTAATGTGCTTTGCTAACTCAGTCTGATTCTCACTTATAAGGATATTATAGTCACAACCTATACATCTTACTGTCCTGACTAAAAAATGTGAAAATACACCATTAGCATTAAACATGTGAGAAATGCTCATGCAAAGAAAAGTAATTATAAAAGAACAACCTCTCATAATTCCAAAGTAAAATCTCTATTAAGTACAGAAATACAAACATTTATTTGAGATTGGCAGTAAACCCTAATAGATTAAGACATCAAAGTATTCTCATTTGAACATGCTAACTTAATCTTTTAAACAACAAAAAAATATTTTACTGAATATCATTAGTCAAAACAATGTCTTCAATTTTACCTATGCTATAATCAGGGAAATACAAGACAAATGGCTCAAAGCATCCAGTATTTGGACGAAACTTTTCCCAAACAATTTCACTGAGAAAGATAACAGTCACATTTCTGTCCGTCTGTAAAAGAGAGATAAATAAAAGTAAAATTGCATTAAAATGTCTTAATCAGAACAGTAATGCAATTTGAATTTTTCTTTCAAAATAAATTCAGCAAAGTTCTAATATATAGTAAATTATTTGCATATTAATAAGCCATATTTAGAAAACCTAATCAAGGAGCTCATCTTTATATGCAAATTTTCCTACATTATTACTTAGAATTTCCATAAAACTTTCAGGTTAATTGACAATTCAGTTACATGTGAATGCTAGCACAGTCACACAAGGACTTATTTTATAGAAATTAAGAAACACATCTGCTTGAATGATTAAAATAAGACCTTTTTATGGATATTTTCAAGGAAACCATACACTTAAACAATAAACCAAAAAAGGCAAAACTGAACAACTCTCATTGAAATGGCTATAGCACCCACAGAAGAATATATTTGTTGAAGATGATGAGCATACACTAAAAACTCAAACAAGAATGAGTATCCAAAATACCGTTTAAGTAAACAGACATCTTTTGAAATTATAATATTCTAGAAATGACATTAAGAGAACAAGCTCAGTGTGTATGTTATCCTTCTACAGAGTGGCCATGAATGCTAATTCTAATGCTAGAATTTATCTGTAGACACCTCTGCATTCTCAACACAAATTTTAATTCTTCCCATGTTCTTTTGGATGTCTAAGTTGAGTAACAGACGTGATATCTGTTTTGTTCTATAACTCTTCTTAGGACCTAATCTCTTACACTATTCTTTCATGGTGATTTACTTTTATCGTTTCTAACTTATGTGTAATCTTATATTCAAATTTTCATTATTTATAGAAATATACTTCTGGCTAACAAAGATAGTTAAGTTCAATAAATTAATAACTCCATAGAAAATGTAGCATCTTCATGAAAGAGAAGAAAAGATTTTTACTTTCAAATGCTTCTTATTAATTTTTAATAATTCCTGATTTCTATAGAGATAAAAGGGCATGCTCTAAACACAATCTTGATTACAAAGCATTGAGCTGCTTTTGCTTTAAAATATGATTATCCAAAAGCATTTTATAAACTCAGCTAAAAAAATAATGAGAGGTTAAAAAATAGAGGCTATTTATCAGTCTTAAAGGATTTTAAGTTGGTTCTCATCTGTTCATCTGAAAGTACTTTCAAGTACAGTGATATCTATCATAATTTAAACTTCATTTTACTCTGATAAGTATTTAATATAAAAAGTGGGAAATGCTTTGGCTATATTTCTTTCAAATGAAATACACATTTAAAAATCAAGCATGTTTTCAGAAACATCAAAACAACAATTTTCTTTTCTGGTGGAGCTGAGCTTACTATGAATCATTTCATTTTCTTCAAATAGCTTCTATAACTAAAACTAAAAAAAAATGAATGGCCTAACTACTGTGGCAGGATGCATGATCACCATTACTAGGCACAGGGGAAAATAAGGGAGTAAGTTTTACTGAAAGGCAAGAGGACAGCAAGAATGCACTCTGACTACCAGAGAAGGAGTCCTTGAACAAAGCAATGGGAAACAGTGGATGAATACATGCAAAAACAAAAATAAATCCCACAAACTCAACACAACACAACAAAAAGAAAGAGAGAAAGACTTCTGCTCAATGAGGACAGGTCCCTGGTTTCAGTAGTAAACTGTCAAGAATTAATCAAACTGGGAGAGGCTAGACTGCATGAGAAGACTTCCAGGATACATCACCAAGAGTTATACTTACTCTTCTCCTGTCCTCTCGACATCCTCCCCCCAAGACTATTAGTAAAACTGGATTTTAGGAGTCAATCTTAAGCATACAATGATTTCAGTGGCAATCAGTTTAAAACTTTTAGTAGTTTCTCAAATTTGAGTAATGCATTTAACTTTTAAAGGTGGAAAGGCTCTAGGCACTGTCTCCCCAAATATTTACTTAATTTTTATGATCAATTCAGTCATTCAGTCGTGTCCAACTCTTTGCGACCCCATGGATGCAGCATGCCAGGCCTCCCTGTCCATCACCAACTCCTGGAATTTACTCAAACTTATGTCCATTGAGTGGGGGATGCCATCCAACCATCTCATCCTCTGTCGTCCCCTTCTCCTCCTGTCTTCAATCTTTCCCAGCATCAGGGTCTTTTCCAATGAGTCAGTTCTTCACATCATGTGGCCAAAGTATTGGAGTTTCAGCTTCAGTATCAGTCCTTCCAATGAATATTCAGGACTTATCTCCTTTAGGATGGACTGGTTGGATCTCCTTGCTGTTGAAAGGACTCTCAAGGGTCTTCTCCAACATCACAGTTCAAAAGCATCAGTTCTTCAGCACTCAGCTTTCTTTATAGTCCAACTCTCACATCCATACCTGACTATTGGAAAAACCATAGCTTTGACTAGACGGACTTTGTTGGCAAAGTAATGTGTCTGTTTTTCAATATGCTATCTAGGTTGGTCACAGCTTTTCTTCCAAGGAGTAAGCATCTTTTATTTTTTATTTATTTATTTATTTTTTAATTTTTTTTTTGTAAGCATCTTTTAATTTCATGGCTGCGGTCACCATCTGCAGTGATTCTGGAGCCCCCAAAAATAAAGTCTCTCACTGTTTCCATTATTTGCCATGAAGTGATGGGACCGGATGCCAGGATCTTAGTTTTCTGAATGTTGAGTTTTAAGCCAACTTTTCCACTCTCCTCTTTCACTTTCATCAAGAGGCTCTTTAGTTCTTCTTCACTTTCTGCCATAAAGGTGGTGTCATCTGCATATCTGAGGTTATTGATATTTGTCTCGACAATCTTGATTCCAGCTTGTGCTTCATCCAGCCCAGCGTTTCTCATGATGTACTCTGCATATAAGTTAAATAAGCAGGGTGACAATATACAGCCTTGATGTACTCCTTTCCTGATTTGGAACCAGTCTGTTGTTTCACGTCCAGTTCTAACTGTTGCTTCTTGACCTGCATACAGATTTCTCAGGAGCAGCAAATTCCAGCTCACCAGCAACAAGGAGCAGAATGATGTGGTGGAGGAAGAAGGTAGAGTAGAAGGAGGTGCACTCATCTTCTCCTGTGAGAACTCCAGAATTACAACTCGCTGCTGAACAACCATCAACAGAAGAATGATGGATCCCACCAAAAAAAGATAGTCCACATCCAAGGACAAAGGAGAAGCCCCAGCAAGACAGTAAGAGGGGCGAAATTGCATTTAGAATCAAACCCCATACCCGCCAGAGACACTCAGAGGGTATAAACAAACCTTGTGTACACCAGGATCCAGAGAACCCACAGAGACTGAGCCAGAACTGTGTTTGAGTGTCTCCTGGGGAGATAGGATCAGTAGTGGCCTGCCTCAGAGGCAGGGGCTCTGGGTACAGTAGACCTGGGTATGCACAAGCCCTCTTGGAGGAGGTCACCATTGACCCTACCATAAAGCCATAAGAACTTAACAGGGCTGGGGAAACAGACTCTTGGAGGGCACAAACAAAACCTTGTGTGCACCAGGACCCAGGAGAAAGGAGCAGTAACCCCAAAAGAGACTGACCCAGACTTGCCCGTGAGTGTCCACGAGTCTCCGGCAGAGGCATGGGTTGGTGGCAGCCTGCTGCAGGGTTGGGGGCACTCAGTGCAGCAGTACATCCATGCGACCTTTTGAAGGAGGTCGCCATTATCATCATTACCTCCACCATAGTTTGGCCTCAGGTCAAACAACAGGGAGGGAACACAGCCCTGCCTATCAACAGAAATTTGGGTTAAAGATTTACTGAGCATGGCCCCACCCATCAGAACAAGACCCAGTTTCCACCTCAGTCAGTCTCTCCTATCAGGAAGCTTCCATAAGCTTCTTATTCTACCCATCAGAGGGCCAACAGAATGAAAACCACAATCACAGAAAACTAACCAAACTGATCACATGGACCACAGCCCTGTCTAACTCAATGAATGAGCCATACCTTGTAGGGTCACCCAAGACAGACAGGTCATGGTGGAGAGTTCTGACAAAATGTGGTCCACTGGAGAAGGGAATGGCAAACCACTTCAATATTTTTGCCTTGAGAACCCCATGGACAGTATAAAAAGGCAAAAAGAAAGGACACTGAAAGATGAACTCCCCAGGTCGGTAGGTGCCCAATATACTACTGGAGATTAGTAGAGAAATAACTTCAAAAAGAATGAAGAGACGGAGCCAAAGCAAAAACAACACCCAATTGTGGATGTGACTGGTGATGGAAGTAAAGTCCGATGCTGTAAAGAACAATATTGCATAGGAACCTGGAATGTTAGGTCCATGAATCAAGGCAAGTTGGAAATGGTCAAACAGGGGATGGCAAGAGTGAACATCTACATTTTAGAAATCAGTGAACTAAAATGGAGTGGAATAGGTGAATTTAACTCAGATGACCATTATATCTACTACTGTGGGCAAGAATCTCTGAGAAGAAATGGAGTAGCCATCACAGTCAACAAGAGTCCAAAATGCAGTACTTGGATGCAATCTCAAAAACAACAGAATGATCTCTGTTCATTTCCAAGGCATACTATTCAATATTACAGTAATCCAAGTCTATGCCCCAACCAGTAATTTTTATTATAATGTTCCTTAGTATTACACTTAAATAATAGAGACATAAAACTAAGTAGGTATGAACTACTTATGTTCAAGGTACTTATAAAGTTATAAAACCAATCTTTTAATTTATAAGTTAAATACAAGACTACAAAGCCAATAAAACTTAACATTATTTGAATGTGATGAACATTACTGTTTTGCTTAAACTAAATCTTTGCTCACTTCATCAATATGGTACTAACAGGAAATAGCCACAGTCTTTTTGAGTTTAGTATTCCTATACCAACTGGTATTGGTGAAAAGTGAACTCTCTCACTGATTTCCTTTATTCAAACTACTACAACCTACTACCTGTTGTTGCCATTGCATTATTATTTGGTTTTTGCCTGACACGTATGTTGATACATAGTAAATTTATCCCTTTCTTTTCTTATGAAGCCATGACAATTAGAGTTAATATCATTCAGTGCCAACACGATTTTAAGTTGAAACACAAAGCTGGTTCCAATAACTGAGTGGCCATGAGACAGAATGTCAGATGATCCAGAGCAGACCTATCATACCATTTTATATTTCTGAAATGAAAAGAAAATTTTAAAATTCTTGCAGACAGTTCAAAGTCTAGCCCTGCCCCACCATTTATTCTAATAAACACCTAAAATCTTTTAATAGAAAGTAGTGTTAGCCACTTCACAATCAAAAATAAAAGCTAAATAACTGAAGAATAAGTGTGATTAAAGCACAAATCGATTAAACTTTGAAAAAATCCTCAACTTCACTCATAACAGAGAAATGCATATCAAATTTATATTAAGAGATTATTTTTCAGCTATCAAATAGGCAAAAAGAAAAACCCTGACAACACATAGCTACTGATTAGGCCATAGGGGAAAAAGATTCACGCATCACTTACCAATTCTTGTAATCTAAGAAATCCAGGTAAAAGGTTTGCTTCCATATCTCTTAGATATTCAGCTTTATCTAGAACCTTGTTTAAAAAAAATGCAGTGTCAAAATCAATTTTAAAAGCCCTTTCGCAAAACATTTACATAATATAATTCAAGATTTGAACCTTCCATGTTAAAAAATATGACATGAATTAATACTTTAAACAGTATTAAAATTTATGGAAGACATTTCAAATAGGTCAAATAAGTTAAAAAACTACCTATTAACAACATGTTTTAACCCAAATTTTAGAGAATAAGTCATAATTACACTTAAAAGTTCAGTTCAGTTCAGTCGCTCAGTCGTGTCTGACTCTTTGCGACCCCATGAACCACAGCACGCCAGGCCTCCCTGTCCATCACCAACTCCCGGAGTCCACCCAAACCCATGTCCATCAAGTTGATGATGCCATCCAACCATCTCATCCTCTGTTGTCCCCTTCTCCTCCTGCCCTCAGTCTTTCCCAGCATCAGGGTCTTTTCCAATGAGTCAGCCCTTCACATCAGGTGGCCAAAGTATTGGAGTTTCAGCTTCAGCATCAGTCCTTCCAATGAACACCCAGGACTGAGTCATAATTACACTTAAAAAGGTTTGTTTTAAAGATAAACTATCAAAGGGATAGTGAATTAAGATGTTAAGGACCTTTTCTTATAGGTATACATGAAATAAAACTACATGCATTTTTATGTCACTTAATAAAAGATAAATGTCTACCACATACCAATGATTACAAAGCTTTCTGACCTGAGAAATAGAATTCTAAATTTCAATATGTAAAACTTCATACTTGCTTGAATTTTGTAAATGCATGCTAAACCCTTTATCTAGAAAACCAAACATGTTAAGCAAGATTAAATCTTGGTTCAGTGTTATGATAATACTACTGGGATTATGTTGCAAATTATAATAATTTAAATTAGGAATAAAATTTAAATGCAGGGAATATGTTATTTCCCTGAATAATCCAAATTGTTTTATATCTGTTTTGGTGATTAATAGGCAGCTTGAAACAATGTATGAGAGTAATCAACTTAAGATATTTCATTCCTAATTCATTTAGACAAAACAAAGCTAAAGTTATTTACTGCTAAAAAGAAACAAATTAGCTTCTCAACTATGTAGGCTCAATATGCAATTTTCCCATCAATTTCCATTTAAAACTCTCTAATACAGGGCACAGATTAATTCAAATAAATTGGTCCGTTTGTATGCCCATTTTAATTCAAAATACAAAGCTGAAGCAGTAATAGTGATTATAGTTAACCCACTGTAATTAATGGTTTTACAGTATTTTAATAAATGATACTCTTCAAAAGCAATTATCAAATAACTAATATTCAAAGAAGTTAAAATTTTAATTTAAATTCAAACATTAAAAAAAAATAATTTACATGAAAGTAATCTAATAGACTTGATTTGTAAGCTTGTTTACTGACTAGAAAACATTCTCAGAGATCTTTCTGCATTATTTCCTAAGTGCTGAAGCTTACCAATTCATGTATTAAATAGCTGCATATTCTACAAAATTACTCTAAATGTTCTATGCTAAACACCTACAAACTTTTTCACCTTTAATGTTTAGTCATCTAACAAAAAACATTGAATACCTACACTGATCCATGAGGCCTGAAAAATGAGTTGGGTCCTACTGATTCCTCATGGCTCTTCACAGAATATTGATCCCTCCTCCTCCCTGAAGACACAGCTTTGAAACTCTACTTGTTGGAGTCATCCAACACTCTGGGGTCTTTCCTCCTTGTTCTTTAAATGTTACAGTTTTTGACTACCACGTTTCTAACATAACTCTGATATTTTCTGCATATTTCAAAATGCACATAAATGACCTCCTTCTGATATGGTAAACTCTTTATTTCCTTAAATCCCTCTCTCTTCTGATGATCTTGATGCCTACCCTACCGAGTGAAAGTTCAACTTATAGTCTTTACCACTGGCTTTTGAAGTGTGATCTGTAAGGTGAGGGCAGGGGATGTGCTGTTTCTGATCCTCTATCAGGAGGTTGGTGAGGTCAAAACTATTTTCATAATAATACTAAAATTTTATATGCCTTCTTCTACCACGGTGATATTTGCACTAACGGTAAAAGAAGCAATTATGGGTTAAACTTAAGTAGCCTTAGCATAAATCAAGTTAATGGTGCCAAACTATGCTAGCGGGTGTTAATTCTTCACTATGTACTCACTCTAAGATGGAGCAGATGTACTTTTTCCTATTCTTCCTAAGTAAAACTAAGAATCTTGAGTATTACATACAAAACAAACAAGGTTCTGAAAGGTGGAAAGAGGGCAAACTAGCTAGGGACCTCAGGACCAGAAGAATGACAACTCACTTTGGAGGGTGAATTGTCTAAGTTGTTTACTTGCCTCACGTGTAGAGCTGAAGAAGACTATAACACAGAAAGGCCAAGGAGAACAGACCAAAAGCGCTCCAACAAAAGCCTACTTTTTCTAGTCAAAGGTCCAGGAAAGGGGAAGCCTAGAGAGACTTCCAAGACTATTCACTATCCAAGTTTTATTTGTACATCAATGCTATCTTCTGTCTCCTAATTTCTTCATTACCTCAACACTGGAGCACCACAGTACTCAGTCACTGGACTCATCTCTTTTCTAACTCTCTCACTCTACTGGTGACCTAATCCTATATTGCAGCTTTAAGTATATGCTCAGAAATCCAAAATGGTATTTCCATGTTGGACCTCTCTTGACCTCAGACGCCAAGTGTCCAAGTGCCAACTCAACATCTCTACTTGGACTTTACATGCCCAAAACCAAATTCCTCATTACTCTTTTTCTCCCAGCAAGACCCTATCTGCCGTAGTTTTCTTCCCTCAATCATGACAACGTCATTACTTCAGGTGCACAAAAACTTCATAACTAGTTGTATTAGTTTTGTAGGGCTACCGTAACAAAATACCGCAAACAGGGTGGCTTAAGAGAAACTTATTATCTCACAGTTGTGGAAGCTGTAAGTATCAGATCAAGTTGCTGGCAGGGCCATGCTTTCCATGAAGGTGCTAGAGAAGGAGCTGTATCAGGTCTCTCTTCTAGCTCCTCATAATTCCTTGCCTTGTAGCAACATATCTCCAGTCTTTATGTGGCATCCTCCCTGTGTGCATGTCTGTCTCTACATTTCTTCTTTTTTATTAGGACATCAGTCATATTGGATGAGGAGTCCCATCTACTCTAGTATGACCTCAATTTAATTAGAACCACAAGGATCCCATTTACAAATAAGGTCATATTTTGAGGTTCTAGGGGGTAGAACTTCAACAACTTCTTAGAGGAAACAAATCAACCCATAACACTAGTCCGCATGCTTTTATCTTGTACTCTTTCTTTCTCAGCATTACCCTTCTCCCCTCTCACTTAAACTATTCCAGCCAAAATGGCCTCCTTGATACTCCAATCTCTGTATGTTCACATAAATCTCTTTGCTTGGAATACTCTGTTTTAAGATATTTTCATGGCTTGCCTCTTACTTCTGTCCAGTTTCAGCTCTGCTATCATTATCCCAGTGAGATCTTCTCTGCCCTCCTCACTTAGAAAATAACTATTTTCCCCCACCCAGTTGATCTGCCTTAATCTAATGTACCACATCTAACATACTACATATTAACTTGCTTACTATCTACCTTCTTCAATTAGATTATAAGCCCCAAGTGGGCGGAGACTATTTTGTCCCTGTTCTATCTCTAGTATCTAAAACAGTGCCTGGCATATTTGCATAAATAAATAAACAAAATTAAAAAGTGGAAGGAACTGTTTTATACATTTAAGAAGATGCAAGAACGCATAAAACTTAGTCCTTTCAGTGAGTTTATAACTTAGCTGTTATGAGATGGTATTATATTAAAATTTAATTTCAATTCCAGAGATAATCATTTTTAAAATAAGATTAGAGTATTATAAAAAATTCACTAACATAAAGCACATTATATACTTTCAGTTGTCTGTTAATTATTTTCAAATTGATGTAACAAGTTAAACTCAAACTAAGTCAATCTAAAATCAAATGATTCATCTTTCCCAGATCTACCCCATACACAACTGACAAATTTGACCTTTGCTGTCTCTTAGATTTATTCTTTTCTGCATTTTCTACCCCAACTCTAATCCAGGCCCAAATTGCCTCTAATGAAAACAGTTACAAGAGCCTCAAAACCATCTAGCCTATGTCTTTCAATTCCCTCCAATCTATTCAACATGCCTTCAGAGCAATTTTCCTAAAGCATGTTTGTTGCTCTACATCTTCCTTTCACTGCCTAGGAAATGAAATAAGGCACATTAGTATGGTTTTCAGGACACTCCATGATCTACCCCCTCCCACTTTTCTAGTTTTCTTTGTCTTCCTTCATATTTTATAACCCACAAAGACCAGGGTATTTGGTATTCCCTAGCCTCCATTCCCATCTTCATGCCTTTGCCTAATTCCCTCCATCTGAAATTTCTCTTCTTCATTTTCTTCCTAATAACACCCTAATCATATTTTTAGCTCTATCTCAGATGTTATCACCTTATGAGGCTGTACCAGATGTGCCTGGATCAGTGTTTTGCCTATCAATGTTATCATTAATCACATTCTACATGTAGTCACATATGAGTATATCATAGCTCTTCTACTAAACTGAAGCTCCCTTTAGATAAGAACTACATTTATAGACTCATAGACATAGAAAACAAACGAGTGGTTACCAGTGGGCATAGGGAATGAGGAAGGGGCAACATAAGGGTAGGGGATTAAGAGGTACAAACTACTATATATAAAATAAATAAGCTACAAGGATACATTGTACAGCACAGAGAATATAGTCAATGTTTTATAATAACTATAAATGGAGTATAACCTTTAAAAATTATGAATCAATGTCTCAGGTGTATTACACTGTACACCTGAAACTTGTATTATATTGCACACCAACTATATATACCTCAATTGAAAAACTGTACCTCAGTTTAAAAAAAGAAATCAAACATTTTTTATATCACATAAGCACCTTGTACAATGCACTGTACATGACAGATCTCAAAATAGATCAGTTTTCAAGTAAAAGATGATATAATGAAATTAAATTACTTACAATATATACAGTCTGATCCTTGAGATTTTCAGCTTCAGTTATTTGTTTAAATAAGCGAACAAAGTCATTAAATGTTTCACAGGTTATGTGAGTAGACCATTCACCGTCTGAAGAACTAAGATGATTCAATTTGTTTAAAATTTGTTCCAAAAGCAGTCTCAAGGTAAAGCACTCAACACAATTCACAAAGACATGTGGAAGCTGAAAACAAAAACAAAAAGTGTAAATAGAAAACACACAAACACAATAATGGCTTTGCTGGATAGCCCACATTTGCCCTTCTAAATCTATACCCCACCATTCTCCAAACTGCTCTGTGCCCCATGAGGTTGACCACTACAGACTGCATCACTCAGACTTCTGTTTTTCTGATCTAGTGGATTTAGTCAATGGGAAGAACCAGGAGACAGACGAAGAGTGGTGAGAGAAAAAAACCGAGTATTCCTTTGACTCTCTCTCCCATCCCTCAGTGGCCCAGAGCTTGACAGTGGCTCCATCTTCTACTAAAGGCTTGAGTTGGGCAGCCCCTTGTCACAGATTACATCTCTTGCTGGGGCCTTTACATTTCCTGATGGTCCATTTAAGTCTGAGGGAGCTAAAGGCTCTCAGCACATCACCATCCGTTACTGGTTCCCTTAACATTTCTTCAACCTTTGTAAAACAGTCCCTCCATTAAACTCACTTCAGTTATTTGAGTTTTCATTTGTTTCCAACAGGGATTCAAAGCAAACTTGAAATTTCTTCTCAAGAATTCATACAAAGAACCCCAAGGACATGTGAATGTTAAAATTCTTGGTAAGAATTTCTTATTTATAATTTTAGGATAATATTTTTAATGAGGGACACATCTAGATGGAAAAAAACGCTAATTAAAATTAAGAGTTAGAAACCACAGTAATCCACCTGTGAGGACTGAGAATGAACTCTTCATTTAAAGAACTACCAAAATGGAAGTAACTCCAGAAGCAATGAAGAAACAAAAGACTCACAAATATAGTCTGTTCTCAAAATGAAATCACAAAAGCAGTACCGATCACTCAGAGGCATGGCGCCTGTAACTATTTTTGCTCTTCCCTGGTGGCTCAGTGGTAAAGAATCCATCTGACAATGCAGGAGATGCAGGTTCAATCCCCGGGTTGAAAAGATCCCGACTAAGGAAATGGCAACCCACTCCAGTATTCTTGCCTGGAAAATTCCATGGACAGAGGAGCCTGGCGGGCTACAGTCCACGGGGTCCCAAAAGAGTCAGACATGACTTAGCGACTAAGCAACATAACCATTTTTAGTGACACTCTATAAATCTTACCCAATAAAGCTTTTCTTTTGCAGGAGAACAGTGTAAGGCTACAATATATTTACTTAGGCACAATTTCACCAGCATTTTCTGACATCCTTTACCCCTACTCCTTTATGAACTAGAGTCCACAATATCTCTGTTATGAGTAACTGTCTTGCTTACTGCTATCTGTATGCTATCTATGGCCTTTAATGGCAACATATCCTAAACGTCTCTTTGTGAAGCTGTACGAAAAGTTGTGATAATCATCATTTATTACAATGATTAACTAGCAGCAAAAATCATGATACATTAAAAAATGAAATACAAGCCTTAAATATGGAACTCCTGTATTCAATTTTCATGCTTTTATTCAAAATACATTATTTTTGGACACTTCCTACAGGGAGTTACAAACACAAATGCCTGAGCCAGGACCTTGTACACTCAAGGGTAGGAGAGGTAGAGAGAATGAGTATAAGAAAGCGATTCCAAGCAGAGGGAGCAGTGTATGCCCAGGGTTCAAAGTAAGAAACAGCAAGAACTGTCAATACTTCAGTATGCCACACAAAACACACATACTGTGAGCTAGAGTTGGGACCAGGAGTAGCAAACGACAGCCTTTTGATATATAAAGCTGTATGAGAACACAGCCACATCCGTTCAGTTAGATACTGTCCACTGCCGCTTTCTTACTGAGGAGGAGCTGAGAGGTTGTAATAGAAAGTACCTGGCCCACAAGCCTAAAATATTTACTATCTGGCCATTAAAGAAAAAGTCTGCCCTTCCCTGGCTTAGGATATGAAACGAAGTGTGGCAATAATCATGAATAATAGCAGCCAACTGAGTGCTTACTATACACTAAGTATTGTGGTCAGTACTTTTTATATATTAACTCACTAAATTCTCACAAAAATTCCAAATGTTGTCACTATTAGCCCTACTTTTTCAGATGGGGAGAGCTCTAAGGGGTGAACCTAGAAGAGGAACATAAGTCTGCTAGGTTCTGTCTCAAACTTTTAGGCATTATATTACAAAAGATAAACTGAATTCTGCTCATGAAGGGTCTTATAGATCAGGCAAAACACCTGAACATTTTGCTGAAGATCTTATTTAAGATTTTCACGGACTAGCTGCAGGGTGAAGAACAGACTGCACTTAGAAACCTGTTGTGGAAATAAATGAAACAAACACGATAAATGAAACTCAGCAGCAATGGCTCTGATTAAAGCTACATGGAGTCAAGATATTAACAATACAGAATCAACAGAACACGTTTACCATTCAATTTACTGAGAGAGTGAGGATAAAGAAAAGAGTGAAAAATAAATTTAGACAACTGTCTCAATAGTGAAATCATTTTCTGTTAAGAGGCAATATGGGAGTAAGGGTAGGGTAAAGGTGATATATTTAGTTTTGTACTTGTGGAGATTCAGACTTACCAGTATCAACATTACAAATATGAAAAACAATGAAGAAACAGATTTTAATATTTTTTAAAGATATTATTTTGTCTGTTTTCCCCCAATTATTATCATCCAATGAAAGTTAGAGAGGGGAATCTAACTCTACTTAAAAAACACATTTTAATGTCAAGGCTCAAGTTATTTAACAATGCTGCTGAAGCTTACAATCTTTGAAGATCTTCCAAGAAAAACTGATCAGAAATGTTTTATGTAGAAGATATTCCCTCAGAGAAAGGTAAACTAAACATCTCCCAGATCCCTTCTATTTCTAGGAGTCTATGAATAAAAATCAATTAACATTGAGCTTGGGGTAGTCTTACCTCTAAACTTCTCATCAAAGTTTGTGTTACATAGGTCTTTCCACTGGCAGTATGTCCATAAATAAAAATAGATGGAAAGCTGAAATGATGTCTCTAGGGGAAAAAAGGCAAATATCAATCTGCACATACAAAACATAAAATAAACATTCATCAACTTGTGAAAAAGTTTTACATGATAAAATAAATTATTTAATCCAAGTTTTTTCAACAGTGAGCATTTAGTGAATTCATCATTACACTTTAAACTTAACTAAATTCAATTCTACTCTTTCTCCAAATTCCTGGAAAAATTATACTTGGCATATGTATTATACATGACTTATTACTATATATACATATATACTTAAATCTTTTATTATTATATAGGTATAATATATATATGCTTGTATTTTCAAATTTATGTGAGATTTAACAGATTTTTTTTAAGAATAATTCTGATCATACTTCTTTTTCTTAACTCTTTTTTAAAAGAATCTAAGTTCACAGGCTGCAACTTCACTGTACATTTTAAAGCTCTGAAACTAAGCATACAGAATTACAGGGCTAGAATTTCAAGAATTGTCTGTTCTAAGGAAAACTTACAGAATACTTCTGAATTATGTATACTACATTTACCCTGGCCTAAATGTATACATATCATCATCATTGTTTTCAAGGATCAAATCTACACAGCATACATTTCAAAACATTTATTTCCAAGATTCTCCTGCAGTACATTATGAGTTAGCAGCCTAGAGAAAAGTAAAAATTGTCAAACATCTCTCTATTGGTCTGGTCAATATTGCAAATATGTTTCATTCATTCAATGAACATTTATCAGACAACAACTAAACGCTGAAAACCATGATGCACTAAAGAGTACAAAAATCAGAAACAAAATATGCTTTGAAGAAATTCACATACACTTAAAAAATAATTAGAAGAAAATTGGATGACAATTCAATTTCCAAAAAAAAGTAGAGTCTCTACAATCATCATCTACCACTACACAGTACAGTTGACCCTTGAACAACACAGGTTTTGAACTTCCTGGGTTCACCTATACATGGATTTTTTTCAATAAATATACTGGAAAAAATTCTGGAGATTTGCAACAATTTGAAAAAACTCACAGATGAACCATATAGCCTAAAAATATAGAAAAAATTAGGTATGCCATGAAGCATAAAATATATATAGATAATAGTATAGCCTTACAAAGTCATAAGGTGAGGGATATTTAATATAAAATTAATAATGTATTAGTTTTATAACTTGTCTTTCAAAGTATTACAGTACCATACAGTACATCCGTGTTTCCCAGCCTCTCCTTTCCTTCTCTCCCTCTCCCTCTTTCCCTTTTCTCTACCCTTCTTCCTTCTAATATGTATAAAATTCCCAACGCTTTGTGTTATTAAGACAATAATGATGTACATACTGACAGACAATTCATCTTGTAGACAACGTAAACTTATGGCATTGATAAACTCAGTTTAGTACTGTGAATGTATTTCTCTTTATTATGATTTTCTTAATAATATTTCCTTTTCAAAAGCTTACTTTATTGTAAATGAGTACAAAATATTATACATATAATACACAAAATATGTGTTAGTTGACTGTTTATCAGTAAGACTATTAGTAGCTAAGTTTTGGGGGAGTCAAAAGTTACACACTTATTTTACACTACACAGGGGGTCAGCACCCCTAATTCCCACATTGTTCAAGGGTCAACTGTAGTCACAGACATTTATTACATTCTAGCCACCAAGTTACAAATTTCCTTTTTGCAAGACAAATGAGGAACTCAGTTTATACAAGACAATATTAATGGCAAATGCCTATGGCAATAGCAGCCCGATAAACTAAAAATGGATGTTCTAATACATGAATTCTTTTAAGTTTATACATAAGCATCTTGCAAATTAACTAGCTCAAAAATTCTGTCTCAAGAATTAAATGCAAGCTTGCTGAGCATCTCTGCTATCTGAATACTATATTTCACCTTGAAGAGAAGCTCAAGATATTCATTAGGACACTTTTTCAAGCTACACTGTAATTCTTGTTTTTTGGAATCCTGCCACACTTGTCTGCATCCAAAAGGTGTTTGATAGTACTCCACCTTACATTATCTTTTCTAGTGTTACCCAGAATTGTATTGAACTCTTGCACTGTTATTTAACCTTTCACCTTCATAAATCTAACATAAACTAATAATTCCGGATATGGCACTGTGCCTGCAACAGGGAAGATGCTCAGTAACAATTTCCTGAATACATAAATAAGCTTGCTTAGAAATATGAACCAGTTTTTTTTACAAATCTTTGCATCTCCCACATGCACCGCACCTTACAGAAAAGTGCTATTAAAACTGTTAAACATGGTTTGTTTCTCTGATCTATACCAAATTGATACTACTCATCTCTATTTGCCAACAGTCATTTTCAGGAGCACCACTTCTGTTCGGAGAGATCTGAGTCTGTTAACTCCAGGGAATGAATGCATGAGGTATAACCAAGAAAATGTTTCAGTGATAATATGGTAACTACGATTTAAAGCATTATAATTAGAATATTGACTGAGGATGCAGTCATTGACATCTTCCCTAATTAATGCGCCCCTTTAGGAGGCTGGTTCTTTTCCACTAACACTTCACAGGCCACCCTACGGTGCCATCAGGCTAGTTGGATGAAAGCAGTACTCAAGAAAACAAACCAGAGGTGTGGGGGGAGAACATGAGTATGACTCTAAATTCTCATTTACTCTCCTTCAGATGAAATCCGAATCTGATTAATTCCAAGTCTCATTCATGAATCTAAAGCAAAGACTCACTAAAGGCCACCAGAATATAATAAAAAAGTAGATTAAAGTATTGAATTGATGAATGCAAGCTCCTATGGAAAGGACTCCCTAGTGGTGTTCATCCGGAGGAAATTTAACCTCTTCTCTTAGGCATCATCCGAACTGCTAGTCAAGCAGCCAAGACTACACCTCTTCTGCGCTTTAATAACGCTGGAAAAGCCGTTGAAGTTTTAAAGCAGATGCACTACGCTGGACCTTACTGGCCTTCCCAGCAATCACCCATCCACACAGGACTTACAGCAACTACCTCACTGAAACGGGGTGGGGGGTCAGATCACTGTGCAAACACACCTGCTGGATAAAATCCTATACAGCTGGGGTTAAGACGCAACTTTGAGCTGCTACTCTGTATTAACACTCTCAAAACTGGCGTTTGTCAAAGAACATGCCTGGGCCAAGGAGCCCTAGTTAGCGGGCCAGTACAGTTCAAGAAACTCCTCAGAAGTTACTTTGGGTCCTCACCCAAAGAGTGGGACAG
Organism: Okapia johnstoni; assembly: GCA_024291935.2. Taxonomy (NCBI): domain Eukaryota; kingdom Metazoa; phylum Chordata; class Mammalia; order Artiodactyla; family Giraffidae; genus Okapia; species Okapia johnstoni. Next base: position 68,112,972 of record CM044312.1, on the reverse strand, counting down.
ACCTATAACATATCCCCTATCTCAACGCAAACATGGTCTACGGCTCGACCCCTCAATTCAAACGAAAATTTAAAAACTGGAAACTGTAGCAAGACCACGTAACTGTTTGCCTCTGGGATTTGGAAGAGAAAAGACAGCTGGACTACAATACCTCTCCAAACAGGGACTGCAAAGTAGACACTTGGGACTCGCGACAAAGCACCATATTTTCCAGGTGAGGCATTCTGGCAGCTACCAGAGGACAAAGAAGCCCGTGGCCAGCTCCGGGTCCAGCGTAATCTCGCCTATACCAAGGTCCCACGCTCCCGCCGGAAACCGGACTCGCGGGCTTCTGGGAGGAGCCGGCGTGGCCGAGCGTCGGCGTGACGTCAGCGCGCAAGAGGAGCGTCGGCCCCTCCCTGGTCTTTCAATACTCGAGGCTGTAGGGCTTTGGCGCCACCGTGGGGCTGTTCCGGTCGTATTTTCTTGTGGTGGGCGTCTAGGCCTGTGGTCTTTGCCATCTAGAAGTCGAGAGAACGAACAGCGGCAGTGCTGAAAGGGGGCCCCCGCAGGCTCCCAGTAAGCAGAGAACCCCTGGCTTCAGTTTTCCCGCCTAGAGGCGCCAAGTGTAGAAACCTTAAGTGATGGAGAAGTTTGTCGTGTAGACCCACCCATGAGGGGAAGGAGGTTGTGGAGCGGAGGCCCCCCTCCACACGGGCAGCTGAGGAAGGTGGGCTCAGTTGACCAATATTCTCAAAAATTGTTGTTTTTTTGTTTCCTTCAGGAGGGTATGGGAAATTGGCATCCAGTGCAAAAAAAAAAAAAAAAAGACTGATGGCATTGAACAAACAATTTGGAATTAGTAGCCTTAGTGCAAGCCTGAAAGTGGGCACATCTGGTAATGCCCTTCCCCCTCAATGTGAGGAAGTTCTGGTGTGAGTTGCTGAAGGCAACAAGAGTGAGTGAAAAATAACGTTCCTTTTAGCATTAGGCTGTTTGTGGAACACTTACTAGAAACCAGAAGCTAAAAGATTGTGAAAATAAATAGGTATAGAAGTAGACAGAAAAGTGTGGTAAAAAGAGGCTTTGGGGTCCGAAAGCTGCTGGGTTGGGGCCACTGGCTCACAAAGACCTTGAAAGGGTTGTTGAACCATTCATACTGCTACCGAGCCAGGTCCTATGGGCCTCCTATGCACAAAGCGTTTCTGTGTCCCCCATTTGCTTCGTAACAGGAAATAGCCTTCGTTCAGCCTCCATGACCATGCCTGAGTTCCAGTGGGCACATTCAAGCGGTTGTTACTTAGCCAAGGTAGGTGATGTGAGCCCAGGGAGAAACAGTCAAGAGCAGCCTTGAGACTGGGTCCTGTTTCCCCATCAAAGGACTTACACAACCTCTTAGGCATTTTGCAGATACTTGAACCCCACTCCAGGTGGGAGAAGTAAATGGTTAATGATAGTAGGCTGCCCATAAGCTTGTAGACCCCAGACCAGTTGGACCTGAAGGTTGATGATGTTGGCACCTACTTACCTCACTACCAACCCATCAGAAGACTGTCCGCAAGCTGCTCACACTCTCTTTGAATGATTACAATAAAACTTCTCACTATCTTCCCCAAGTTGGGACACAACGGTTTTAAAGGCATTAGTCCACTGTGGCCCCCCTTTGCTGACAAAGTAATAAAGCTATCCTTTCCTACTTCACCCAAAACTGTCTCTGAGATTTGATTACACTGGTGAACAGAGAAGATGAGCTTTCAGCATCAATTTTGGTGCCCGACATGGGGCTCAACTTTGGGACAGTCCCAGGTTAGTGGGGTGGGGTGGAGGGGGTCCATTGGCTTGATAGACACTGTAAGGTTTTCTCCACACCAGTCTTTTTTGAGAGAGTGGAGGATTGAAGAATTCCTTGAGAAACCAGATTGCTTGGAACCCTTGCCTTGAAAGGCAAAGCCTTAGTCGTACCCTGTCTTGGCAGCTGGAGTTCTGAGGTGGGAATAGACAGCAGAAGGACTGCCGTATCAGCTGCTGAGGCCCTTTTTGCTTTGAGGATGCTCTTCTCTTCCTTTTGCCTGGACTTCACTGGACTTCCCACTCTGAGGAATTATTTTGGGGAAGCAGAAGGTAGCCTTCAGGACATCGCGTCACCTCTGCCAGCATTTTGGTAAGTCCCCCAGTGTGCATGCTGAGGTTGCTCAACCTGGTCCATTTACGGAATCTCTGGTCCATTTTGGGAATCTTGTTTGGGGATTTTTTCCATTAGGAAGATTGATTCAGTACCTGTGTACAGAGACGCTGAGCTTTCAGCATCAATTTTGAATCTTAAACTTCTTTATCTGCAAAAAGGAGATAATGGCTGGGTTATTGCTAGGAATAAAAGATTATATACTTAGTGCCTGATGTACGTAGATTTAAGTCATGGATGTCAGAATCAGAATCTTGTATTTGTGATAGCCAAAAAGATCTTTTGATAATCATGGTCTCCTATAATTTACCAGCTAGTTAAAAATTATATATTTAAAGCAATTCAAATGCAATTGTTTAAGTACTTTAAGAAAGAATTATAAAAGGTACAGTGGGACCATCCATCAAATTTTTCAGTATCTCTTCTTCATCCAACCTCTCAAGATGGGGTTATACAGTTTCATAACACTATCTTTTCAACATTCAACAAAATTGTAAGTAAATAATTGTCTAAATGTTAGTCTCTTCTCTAGATGCTTTATGAGGACAGGAAACCCTGTCTTCTTCACAGCTCCATTTTCAGTATATACTATATTGCCTGGGACATACCTGTTAAGCAATCAATAAATAATTTATTCACCTGGCAGGGAGTGCCTTACTGCCTGGACAGAGTTAGGAAAGTTTTCCAGAGGAGGAAACTGAGACTTAAAAATAAGTGTTCACCTGTGAGACCAACAAAGGGATCCTAAGCAAAAGAACAAAAAAGACAAGATAAAGACATAAGGGAGCAAATGGGCAATCCCATGCCAGGGACCAGCAAGTAATTTTTAGGAATAAATCTACAGAGTGGCAGGTGGTCAGGCTGGATACAAGTGCATGTTATACTAAGAGGACTGAACCTTGTATAGGCCGCAAGGAGCCAAAAAAGAATTTTAGGCAAAAAAGCAAATGAACACTTGACTTTAAGCAAGTTCCTTTTGACTGTAGCATGGAAAATAGAATCAATTTGACTATTTCAGACTTCTAAACAATAAATAATAATGGCCTAAACTAAAGGAATGAGAAACAAGGTAACAGGGAATGGCAATGAAGGCTTATTAAACATAATGTGGCAGACACTGTGATAGATATATTATTCCTTTTAAGCTTTACAATATAATAGATTTGTGGATGGGAAAAAACTAGCTGAAGTTATGTAATTTATCTTTCAAGTAGTATATACTTGGACCTAGGTCTGATTGACTCCAAAGTCTTTAATCTTTCTGTTACATCATACTGTGAAGAAGCTGAATCTGAGAGAAATTTAGAAGTAATTTTATAGAATTCAGTGGTTGATTAAATGAATTGGAGGCTGGAGTCTTTGAGAGTAGCTTTTAAGTTTCTTAGGTGACTTTAGGCTTTGCAGATAATGAAATAAAAGATAAAGAAGGAGAAGGTTTATTGATTTAGTGTTATCTTTATGGGATTTAGTTTTATCTTTAAGACCAAAGTGAGTTTCTCAGATTTAATTTGAAGTGTCTACAGGGTAACTAGTTAAAGAGGGTCAGAAGAAATGGGATCTGAAGCTACAAAGGAAGTGGCCTAGCAAAGGAGATACAGAAGTTATCACCACAAAGATAGTCAAGCCAGTCCTCTGGGTCAGACTGCACACAGAGAATATATGTTTATTATACACTAACTTGCAAATAATCCTTTAAAAATGTAATAGTAGTAGATGGAAGTTGGTGCTCAAATGGTATAAATTATTTTTTCCACAGAAAGAATGTCTCTTCAAAAAATATCCCAATAGTAAAAAGCTTACTAAAATCCTCTATGGCATATTTAATAGCTGCAGTTTTAGGCCTGCTGTATTAAAACTCAAGTTTTAATTGAAGGAAAAAATTCTATTTGTCAGAATTAGTTTTATAAACAAAAAATTTTGGTAATACATATATCATTAGTTTAAGGAGTATGAGAAAATGATGTGGAAATTGTTTCCTATTAAAAAAAAGTGAACACATCACAAGCCGTGAATCTCCAACAGTTATGCATGAAGGATGTTTTAGACTCTTAAAAATTGCTGTCTATCAATACGTAAACATAAGGAGCAAAAAGTATAGTATTTATGTGTTAAAATGATCTTTAACTGTAATTTTGATTTTTCAAAGTTAAAACATTAAGCAAATAACGTGAAACAATGGGAAATTTCATTTTTCAAAACATAGCTCAAATAACTTATTTATAATACTGTTTATGAGCCCCAATAAAGGAAACAAATGAAACTAAGCTTACTATCCTTATTTTTAATTTTTTAAACAATACCTCTGTGCTCTTTTAATCTTTGGTTACTTATTCTCTAGTTTTTAACTTAATGATTTGTATATTAAATAAACATAGAAGTTTTATTCCTAAAATGCTTGGTGATAAATGTGCTTTCAAGCTAATTGTTTTTCAATGCCATTTTGAAAGTCTGATTTACATTGTGATGTACTGGCATCCCAGGACTAATAAAATATAAATTAATTGTTTAAAATGTAATCAAACAGAAAGAAAATCTTTAATAATGGTTGAGGAACCTGGTCATGGCATCAGATAAACTAGAGACAAGCCCAAATACAGATGGAAAATTTCAAGAAGGTTTTATTATAGTAACTTAATCTAATTTTATGAAAATAATTTTGAGTCATTCCCTTGCTCAAATCCTTCTCATTTTCCCTCCCAGCCAAATCTTCACAATGTACAAGACCCCCTAAAACCTACTTCCAACCTCGCCCTTTACTTTGCTCACCTCATCTTCTGTTTCTCTTCCTTAAGCTCACTCTCTTTCAGCCACACTGGCCTCCTTGGATTCTCTGGACCATGCTGGGCAGGTTCCAGCTTCTTGTGACTCTGCTCTTGCTGTTTCTCCTGGAATCTTTTTCTCAATCTTATTCGCACTACTCACTCCTGACGTCCTTTGATCTCTGCTCACATGTCACCTTAGTAAAGAAGCCTTCTTTGACTACTTGCCTCCACTGTCCCCTATCCCCCCTTTTTTTCCTTTATTTTGATTCACAGGACTTATTCATGGTACTTATCATCTACATATTTTACTTGTTATTGTCAGTCTCTCACCCTAAAATGTAAGGCCTCTGAGGAGCTCAATCAAAAAAGTTCCTGATGCCTACGAGGCACTCAATAAATATTTACTGAATTGATTAATGACTTTACTTATCCCAAATGACTAGCATTAGCTCTGGTACAAAGTATGTGTTTAACCACATTTGGTTAATGAAATGAATTACTAAGAAAAAACTACTGAAAAATTAAAACACCAAAACTCCCAAAGTTCTAGTTTTAGCTGCAAGGATGATTGTTTTCTGTGTCTTTAATTATGGCACCCATCTTCACTCAGCAGTCTTATTATTGTAGTTTTAGCCACTTTGAAGACCACTCTGAACCACAAAGAAGGAATGAAATGTTTGTTGTGCAGAAAACAAATAAGCATATAAATAAATAAAATTGAGTTAAAATCCAGGCAGTTTATTCAGAAATGAAGTTAACTTTAGGTCCTTTGAACATTTACTCTTAAGGAAGTTTGAATGTGAAGGAGCAGCATGATCTTTAAAAATTGGATCGTGTATCCTCAGTACCATGTTAGACATTCATGGAAGTCCCCTCAGATACATGAAGACATTATTTAGGGTATTATCTGAAAATAAGCCAAATGTTGACTTTTTTCTGAAGTAAATATATTTAATAACATATAAATACCAATGAAATAATAATTACCTATGTTTACTTCCATTTATTAGGAGAAAACATGAAGTAGATCTGAAAGCCATATCACACTTGGGCAGATTGCTATATTATTTTATGTGCCTTCTCTAACCTTAACTTACTCTAATTCAATCTAAGCATGATGTCCACCTTTCCTGTCCCCCCACCTCCATTTACCACCTGTGGTAGGCAGAATAGTGGCTTCTCAAAGATAGCCACGACCTAATTCCAGGACATGTTAATATGTTAGATTACATGGCAAAGGGAAATTATAATGCAGATTGAAGAAGGTTATCAGCTGACTTTGAGATGGGGAGATTAGACAGTACTATCCAGATGAGCCCAACATAATTACAAGCATCATTATTAGTGGAAGAGGGAAGCAGCATAAGCCCGAGAGAGGGCAATGTGAAAGTTGGCCTGATGTTGCTCGCTTAGAAGGGGAAGAAGAGCCAAGGAATGCAGGCAAACTCTAGAAGCTGGGAAAGGGAAGAAAATGGATTCTTCCCCAGAGCCTCCAGAGAGGAATGTAGCCCTGCTCAGACCTCGAAATGAGTTAGACTTATTTCAGACTTCTGACCTCCAGAACTCTAAGAAAATAATTTTGTGTTGTTTTAAGCCACTAAGTGTGTGGTGATTTGTTATAGCACCAATAGAAAACTAACCCACCTATTACACTAGACTTCATTCTGACCTTTTTGCTAGGATAAAAACATATATGCATTCCACTGATTAGTACAGTTGGCCCTCTGTATCTTCAGGTTCCACATCCATGGATTCAACCAACGTCAGATTGAAAATACTAAAAAAAAAAAAAAAAAAAAAAAAAAAATTCAGAACGTTCCAAAGAGCAAAACTTGACTTTACTGGTCTCCAGGTGGCTCAGACAGTAAAGGATCTCCCTGCAGTGCCAGAGACCTGGGTTGGATCCCTGGGTCAGGAAGATCCCCTGGAGAAAGGAATGGCTGGTTACCCACTCCAGTATTCTTGCCTGGAGAATTCCATGGCCAGAGGAGCCTGGCAGGCTGTAGTCCATGGGGTCACAACGAGTTGCACATGGCTGAACAACTAACACTTTCACTTTCACCAGCTATTTACTAGCATTTACATTGTATTAGACATTATATGTAATCTACAGGTCACTCAGAATACAAGGGACGATGTGCATTGGGTTATACACAAATACCACACCATTTTATATGAGACTTGAGCATCCATGGAACAATTCCCCATGAATACTGAGAGACTACTCATATTGGTTAATTTTCATAGTAATCATGTTTGGAAACAACCCAGGGATATTAAATGACTCAAAAGGACACTTATCTCTTTCATCAAGAGTAAGAGTCATGGTACGATATAATCTAAAGCTTAATAACATTTTTATTGCATCAAAATTATGGAACAACTCTATTAAAAATACGACAAAATGTGAAAATGCAAAAAAATGATGAAAATTCAAGGAAAAGTTGACAAATCCACCACTATAGCAAAAGATTTCAAGAGTCTCTCGAAATTACTGTTAGGTTGAGCAAACAAAAATTGTAAGGATGTAGGAGATTTGAAAAACATAATTAATAAGCTTGTTTTACCAGGTAAGACACTTTTCTAAGCACATGCAGTACATTTACTTAAGTTGACTACCATGTACAAGGGTATAAAGCAAATCTAAACACATTTCAAAGGGCTGGCATCATAAAGATCATAATTCTCATTGCAATGCAATCAAAAATCAAAAAGTAGATGTCAGTACTTAAAAGATAAAAAATTCATAGGTTTGAGAATTCAAAAACATACTTTTAAATAACTCAAGTTAAAGATGAAATAATTAGATTTTTAAAAATATTTAATACTGATTATAACAAAAATGGTACATGTCAAAACTTATAGAATGCAGTGAAATCTGTACTAAGAGGTAAATGGAGCCTTAAAATCTAGAAATTAATGCTTAGGACTTAAGAATAAAACAAAGTGTAGAAAGAAGTAGAATAAAGATAAAAATGAAATATAAAATAGGCACCAAATATCAAATAGGGAGAATTAATAAAGCCAAAAGTTTGGTTTTGAAAAAAGAAATTAATGATTAAGCGAAAAAGTCTCATAAATAAATAAAATGACAAACAGAATACTATTGAAAAACTTGATGCTAATAAATTTAGTCCTTTGACCCAAATGTTTTGTCTCCCTGCCCCATATCACCGAATTCATATGTTGAAATCCTGACACCCAATCTGATGGTTTTAGTAGGTGGGGCCTCAGGGGAGTGATTGGTCATGAGGGTGGCGCCCTCCCTAATGGGCTTCCCTGATAGCTCAGTTGGAAGGAATCTGCCTGCAATGCAGGAGACCCTGGTTGGATTCCTGGGTCAGGAAGATCTGCTGGGGAAGGGAAGTATTCTTGAGATTCCCTTGTGGCTCAGCTGGTAAAGAAGCCACCTGCAATGTGGAAGACCTGGGTTTGATCCCGGGGTTGGGAAGATCCCCTGGAGAAGGGAAAGGCTACCCACTCCAGTATTCTGGCGTGGAGAATTCCATGGACTATATACTCCATGGGGTCACAAAGAGACACGACTGAGAAACTTTCACTTTCACTTTAAGCTTCCCTGGTGGCTCAGACGGTACAGCATCTGCCTGCAGTGCAGAAGACCCGGGTTTGATATCTGGGTGAGGAAGATCCCCTGGAGAAGGAAATGGCAACCCACTCTAGTACTCTTGCCTGGAGAATCCCATGGATGGAGGAACCTGGTAGGCTACAGTCCATGGGGTCACAAAGAGTCAGACATGACTGAGTGACTTCACTATCACTTTCTAATAAAAGAGGCTCCACAGAGACTCGCAGCTCCTTCTATCACAGGAGGCTTTGGCAAAAAGGCACTGGCTATGAACCAGGAAGAGAACTCTTACCAGAACCTGACAATGCTAGCACCCTGATCTTGGACTTCCCAGACTGCAGAACTGTCAGAAATAATTTTCTGTTTATAAACTACAGTCATTGGTGTTTCATTTTTGCAATCTGAATGGACTTCGACAGTTTTGGATGTTTCGTTTTGTTTCAATATTCTTGCTTCACCCTCAAGTTTTAGCCTTCCCTGTGCATCCACAATTTAGAGGTGGTCTCTCTTCGCCTTCTTACCTCTCCTCCAGAGACCGAATGCTTTCTGTAGCTTAGTACTTGCTTGTCTGATTGGAGGATGATGGAGTGTACTCTGTTTTCCTGTCCTGCTTCAGACTTAAGGCAGGCCTTGAACCTTAAGGAGCGGTGGTTTTTTTTCCTCAGTAAACCTGTCCTCCTTCCCGTAGCAGCTAAACTCTGCATGTGTCTTTACACCACAGATGCTCTGTGGAAGGGTATTTCCTGCTCCACTTCTAGGCTTAGAGTGATTTTCCTTTCACCATTCTGTCAGTTGTAGTTTCAGCTTTTCACATGTACCATGGAGGTGACAGGGTTTGCTGCCTTTCTTCCAAAGACTTAAGATTTTTATTTTATACAAAACAAGGGTCCAGGCAGGGCTTTTGTTCAGTTCCCAATTCCCAACATTTCTCCAAGTCTATTTCCCAAAGGAGAGGCAGCCACTCCCCTTCCTCTAGACTTGCACCTCCAAGCAAAACTCTCTGCTCTGCCCCTCATCTTTCTGGTAAGCATTCAGTAAGGGTCTGCAGAGATGAGCTTGTAGGTGAGTGTGAACTCCTGTTGTATCTGTGGCTCTACTTTAATCACAATCAGCCTTTAACAGATTATGTAAAATTTTAGCTGAATGTTTTTGCTTGCTTGTATGACATCTATCTTTTCCCCAACCCCTATTTTGCCACACATGAGTTAGGGCTCCCATTCCATCTCTCCTTGGAGGAGCCTGATGTGATCTTTTCTGATGTGAGATTACTTGGCTTCCCTGTGATCTTAGCTCTCCGATGGGTTATTAGAGAAAATTATTATTTTTTTAGTTTATCCTACTTTTTTTGTTTAGGGTAGGTGTGATGCTCTTTTCAGATTTTTATAATCTAGATAGAAGTGAAACTCAATTAGTTATTTTTAAAATTCAAGCTCACATATGTTCTCTCATCCCATTTCCCTTTGTACTTGCCCTTTCTGCCCTTGGTATGAGGCTTCCATTTATCTGAAAGCACTGTCATCATTGACTCGGACTGCATTTTCTAGGAAACCAAATTGAAGGTATCTGCCTATCTTAAATCCAAGCCCCGAAGCTATGAAACTCCCTCAATTTTTTGAACAAAATTTTCTAACCCTTCAAGTCTCACAGGATTAATCATTTACACTTGTTGTAGCACCTAAAACTTTCAGCCTTGTATTATGAATATTTGTGTCTGTGATTTTTCAGGGACCAATTGGATGAAAATACCCAGATGTATTTATTAATTCCTTCATTCATGAATCTAGCGTTTATTGAGGACCTATCATGCTGGAGTTCTGGGGGAATGAAGTGTGACCAAAAGAGACATTGTATCAATCCTTGTAAAAATTGGAGTCTAGCAGGGAAGACAGGCAGTAATTAGAAGCTTATTGAGTGTTACAAATGCCAAGTCTCATTAAAAAATAATTAATGTAAATACAAAATGAATAAATGAGTAGTTGAATAAATATGTTAGTAATGATTCCTTTCCACAATTTTTTCCTCTCATCTTTTTTATTACATTTAGCAAAAAATATAATGTTTCTTATGGCCCCTATCACATTATTTGAGAATTTCACTGTATGTAGCCCCAGGAAATATTTTTCACAAAACCTTTTCTTTGCTATATGGTCAAAGGTAGGTCCTTTTAAGTATTGGGTTTTCATTACAGGACCACAATTTTCAGTGCTTTACACTATCTGAGAGCTACGAATATGTCTTAGAAGTCTTTTTAAATGTTCCATTGAATAGGGAAAATATTTTGAAATTTACCTCTATTCAAATTCATTTCAAGACATAATTTTAAAAATTATATCACAAAAGAAAAAAGAAAGTAATAGTTATGTAATGAAAATATATTCAAAAGTAATTTATGTGATGAAATATAAGAAAATCCAGTATCAGAGTGAAATTAAATCAATATTAAGCTGAAAAAGCAATTCAGTTAACTTTTCCACTGTAACAGCCAGATCATTATTTTGACCTTATTATTTTTTTTTTTTTTTAACTTTCAATATTGCATTTTTGAGGAAAATTTATTACACAGGCTAATTTAACACTTCTTAAAAGACATTCATTGTATTCACTTTTACTAGTGAATATTCATAATTACATTCTTATTCAAAAGGCAAATAATGAAACATAGGTTCTAGAATTAAACGGACCTGAGTTAGCATGTTGGCTCCAACACCTGTTAGCTATGACCTTAGTCATATTACTTTTCTAAGGCTTTTTACCCTCTCATCTGTAAAGCAGGGGAAAATAAAAGTAAAACCTACCTTTCAAGGTTGACATCTCAGGAAAAGATAATCCCCACTCATAGTGAACTTTTTCAGCAGCCTGACTGTCCTTCATTACAATGCAAGCACCACAATGGAAAGTAGTGATATTGCTGGCTTTGTTCAATACAGTATCTCCAGCTCCTAGACTAATAATTAACATATATGTGAAATGGAGTATTTCCTGCCATATCAATAAACAAGGATGTCACAATCATCAGTGCCTGCATCTCTCTGGTGTGAGCCAATGAGCCCTAAAGGTAATTCAGAAAGGAGAATACCTGCAGCCACTCCCTACAGACTGGGGATGTGAAAACACAGGATGCTGGCCCAGAAAGCTGAGATGTGAAAGGAATCATTTCAGTGAGCCTAGATGCCTCCATCTTTCCAAACATAGAATAACGCTAGATTCCTTAACTTGAGATATCTGGTTTTCCTTAATTAACAATAATCTTTGATGCTCAGACTGACGTCCTGCTTTGTAGCAAACTTCTATATAACCTGACTCCTTTCCTGGCCTCCTCTGAGCAGTTTCTCAGGGCTACTTGAGATGCTGTCTCCAGGGCTTAAAGTCCTAAGAATTCCCAACAAACGAAACAACTCTACCTTCAGGTTGTGACTATATTTTTAACTTGGCATGTATAAGGTGCTTAGCCGATATTTATCAGTTAAATGTATGTGATGTGTTTAACACAGCACCCAGCACATGGCAGATACTCAATAGATATCATTATGATTGTGATTATTTTGTTGATTGATTAGCCTGACCAAAACCAAACTTATCTTCTTGCCCTGCTACTCGCACAGTAATTCCATCTCAATAAATCACCATTACATTTTTTCTAGCTGTTTAGGTCAACGATTTCGAAGTCATATTTATTTGCCCTTTATAAAAATTACCTCACAAATCCACCATAAATCCTGGCTCTAGCTTCAAAATATTGTTGTGAATCACTCCTCCATGGGTCTCTCGAATTTTCACTTGTGAGCAAGCCATTGGCTGCCCTTTTTTTCAGGACTATCTCTTTCAGGATGTTTGGCTAGCAAACAGCTTTAAAAGATACAGATTATGTCTCTCACTGGAGCCAAGGGGCAGCCAAGCTTTCTATCCAGCATAATTAAGGATAATACCTATTTCAAGAGTAAAATGCAGGAATGTTTATAAAAGATCCAGGTTCCCCAAGCTCAGGGTTCCCTTTCATGTAACAAAACCCACTGCATGTGCAGGTATTAACTAGTCTGTGGGAATTGGGGTGTGGGCAAGTCACACAAAAATAATGGGAGTAGGACATAAAATAAAAAGTGCACATCATAGAAGACTTCCTAGAGAAAAAGACGTGATATAAATACTGAAATATAAGTAGGAGTTAGCCAGATGGATAAGAAGAACATGTAAAGGCCCAGCGCTAGAAACAGCATTAAAACATAAAACCTGCAGATGTTTTAGCAGAGCCAGCTGGTTGGATACAAGGAAGGAAATGGAGTAATAAGGCTGGGGGAGAACACACAAAAAAAGCTTGAAGATGCAAGAGTGTCCTGGGTATAAAACGTTGTGTATGCCATAACATGAAGTTTAGACATAATCTTGAAGATTATAGGGAATCATTGAAGGACTTTGAACATGAATCTTTGCATCTTGAAAAGATCACAGTGGCAGCAGTATTGATTATATTAAACAGGCAAGACTGGAAAAACAGAGACCTTCTAATTCTCTGATTTTGTAAACTGTTTTCGAGTTTTTAAGGAATTGCCAGGGAATGGCAAGAGCAGGGTCTGATAAAGACTCAAATCTTGCAAAGATTGTGGTGGTTTCAATTTCCCCCCTCTGTATTTCAAATAAAAGTTGCATTAAACTGTAAAAATATTTGCAAGGAAAATTACTTATGCTCTGATATTGTCTTAGGTTGAGTATAATCTTTTTTTGATAAATCAAATATTCTTTTTCCAATTTTTTCCATTAAAAATAATTCCAGATGTTTTAGAAAAATTATTGGTCAAATATCAAGGGAGAATTCCTCCTACTTGTCAGGATGTAAATTAATTACCTGGTTTGAAAGATGCAGTACATTAAGTGACAGAAATCAAAGAGTTCTTTGAAAAAGGTTTTTGCATTTCTCTTTGACATTTTTGTTAAAAATTAACCATACATTATCTATACATTGGTTTCTCAGTTGTCTACTGGTAATTTCTCTCTTGGCTCTATCTCATAGTTCTGTTAGTGAATGCCTCTCCTGTCACAGGATTAGCTGATAAAATGATGTCCATTTACAATTAAACTTTGGACCTGATCTGGTCACTGCTTTCCTAGTTTGGGGTAGGTGTATGCAAATTAAGTGCCTCTCTCTTTTATATATGAGATGATTGACAGAATGGGCTTCCTCTACTACTTATTAAAAATACTGCAAAGTAACCAATATGTAAAAATTCCCATGGCTGAGAAAGGTAAGAAGATTTTGAAGAGCATCTAATATTTTAATATCCTTCCCTTGCAGTATCATATCAATTGTTTCTTGGGAACAGAACAGGGAAGATCTTTGTCTTCTGCCCTCCTTTCATCAAGTTCATCTTTTTCTCAGATGAAAGTAGAATTCTTAAATAGCAAATAGCCAAGAGTCTTGGCTGGCAGTGTGGATGGTTCTGAGGGCTCTCTGAGACCCCATACTCTGCCAGTGCTTTGATCATGTGATGAAGCTATTAAATAATCCAACATTAGGAAGAGGATATGAAGAGAAATACAGATTAGAGAGCTATTCAAATGATAGGACTAACAGGTTTGTTTGGTTAAAGAGAGAAAAGACAAGAATGACTGTTAGGATACTGAGTGGAGGTAGTGGCTGTCACTGGGGGAAGTGGTTTGGGAAGTATAGAGGAGATGGATTTTGTTTGGGGCAGGCAGTTTGAGGAGCCTGAAAGACATCCAAATGGTCATGCCCAGTTGGCTAAATGGTTCTGGAGTTTAGAAAACCACTTAAGCTAAACACTCAGATTTGAGAGTCATTAACATTTAAATAGCTATTAAATTCGTGAACTAAGTGAAGTCATTCAGAGCATGGATAGAAGGAGAAGATAAAAGAAGGGGAACATGGAAATCTGAAAAACATTTACATTCTGAAGTGGACAAAAAGAATAGATTAAAAGGTTGAGAAGGCAGCCAGAGAAAGCACAGGGAAATTAGGAGTGAACAAAAAGGTATCATGAAACTAAAAAAGGTTCTTGAAAGAGGGAACAATCATCAGTACCAAATGCTTCAGGTGTCAAATGAAATATACATTGGGTTCATATCACGTATGCTGTTCTGTAGACTGCTTTTTCCTTACAAGATCTTGCAAAGATTTTTTTTTTTTCATTTCAATAACTGTAGATCTGCATTGTAAATTTAAATAGCTACAATGTAGCTGCTACCTAGAATTCAGTTGTATGGGTGCATCGTAATTTATTCAGCCAATCACCAACTGAGCCTTAAAATTATTCCCAATTTTTACTTTTATAAAAATGTTTATGAATGATCTTGACATGTGTTCCAATATTTCCCTAGGTTAAAATCCTAGAACTGGAATGATCAGGTTGTCACCCACACCAGCCTCTGCAAGCTGATCCTTTCCCTGATTTATCTGTGTTTGTTGCAAAAACATCTGTTATTTGACAGAGATGTTTTTCAGCTGTGCTTTAGGCAGTGGTCAATCAATGGCCCTGAATCGGGTCTGACTTGACCAAAGTAAAGTGCTTGCACAAAGGAGATGGAGACTAAGTGTGTCTAAAAGTTACCTTTGCTTCATTATTATGCTAAGATCCCTGATTTGTACTCTGCTAGGCCTTAGTGCTTCCCCTGTGGCTCAGCTGGTCAAGAATCCACCTGCAATGTGGGTTCAGTCCCTGGATTGGAAAGATCCCCTGGAGAAGGGTAAAGCTACCCACTCCAGTATTCTGGCCTGGAGTATTCCATGGACTGTATAGTCCATGGGGTCGCAAAGAGTCAGACATGACTGAGCGACTTCCACTTTCACTTTCAGGCCTTAGGAGGGCTTCCCAGGTGGCGCTAGTGTAAAGAACCTGCTTGGCAATGCAGGAGACATAAGAGGTACAGGTTCAATCCCTGGGTTGGGAAGATCCCTTGGAGGAGGGCATGGCCACCCACTCCAGTATCCTTTCCTGGAGAATCTTGTGAACAGAGGAGCCTGGGGGTCTACAGTCCATAGAGTTGCAAAGAATCAGACATAACTGAAACAACTTAGCAGCAGCAGCAGCTGGACTTAGCAAGTTTGTGCAAAGAAGCATGTAGGACTGAATGACCCAGCTGCCTCTGGAAATGTCTGCCCCTTCCTAGAGCTCTTATGAAATCTGCCTCACTTAAAATTCCCTTACTCTCCTCCCTTCCAGGAGAAAGTGTTTTTAGAGCACATCTCTCCCTTCTTCATTCCTAACTTGCTGTGCTATACTGAACCTGGCTTCATTTGATTAACATTTGCAACTCCAGGCAAAGGATCCATCGAATGGTCACCGACCCCTTGGGAAACAGTAACAAGGTCAAAATGTCTATAGATTCTGAAGAGTATAGATATATTTACCAAATTTGCTCCAGTTAGCTACACTTAGAGTTTCTGAATTAAACCAGGGAGAAGAGGGGTGGGTGGTCCGCAGAGGGAGATAGACATGCTTCCAGGATCTACCAATCCTTGGAGCTGCTATTGCAGGATAAATTGCTGGACTGACCAAAGAGAGGACCATCATCCTCTCCTCATTCTTGAGCAGTATAGGGAAAGCAGAGGCTCATTCTCTCAGCTTGAGACTGCACCCTCTGGAGACAGCATGCCAAGTTAGGAAAATCCCTTATTTGAGAGGCAGGGTTGTCAGCAAGTGATGTGTTTCTGGCTCTGGGCCCAATTCTTGGGTGTTTGCAGGCAGCTGCAGCTGTAGGGTACAAAAGAAAGCCAGAAGACTGATAGACAAACAAGTTTTCCTGGGGCTTAGTAAATGGAAGAGAGCAATGATGGAGTAGTGTTTAGGGAAAGAGATCTACTAGAAAATCAACAAAGAGGGAAAAAAGCCTTGGAGCACTCCACTGTGAAAAAGACCTCCTAGAAAATCAGCAAAGAGGGAAAAAAGCCTCGAAGCACTCCGCTGTAAAAGTCATCATAGGGAAACGTCATTCTTCATTCTAACCAGAATGAAGTCCCAAATGGGTGAGCGTGGGTTGGGCATCAAGGAAGCAGTCTCTGCCCTGGCAGGAACCTTGGTCACCAGGGAAAGAGGGCCACAGGGATGGCTGAAAGTACGATTCACGTACCAATGCCTTCAGCTAGCTCTGCAGATACTCTGCTCTGCCTCTAGATGTCGCCCTTAGAGTCAGAATAACAACTGGATTCCCTGAGAATGTAGGACTCTTAAGAGCAATCTTAATACTTCACTCCTCAGTGGATGTGGATGTGCTCAGTTGCGTCAGACTCTGCAGCCCCATGGACTGTAGCCTGTCAGGCTCTTCTGCCCATGGAATTTTCCAGGCAAGAGTACTGGAGTGGGGTGCCATTTCCTACTCCAAGGGATCTTCCCAACCCAGGGATGGAACCCACATTTCTTGCGTCCCTGCATTGTCAGGCAGGTTCCTTAACTGCTGAGGGGAAATGATAAACACTGACTGGCTGAACTTAGAGACATATCCCATCCTGAAACTAAAGGGCTGCAGAGTGGGAATGAGGGGCAAATAACTGCTTTCTCTTTCTGTGTCAGATATATCAGAGACCAGAGGTTGGTGGCTGGAAGTTTGCTACAGCAAATGAATCAGCAGAGACTGAAACTGCTGAGACTCCAGAAGCCTGTTACCTAGACAACAAACTAGTTAGGGCCAGGAGCTGCCTCCATTCCCCAAAGGATGCTCTACAACTTCTTATTGGCCTGAAGACCTCCAAGGTTTTGGGCAGCTCATTTTCTCAGAAAACTCTCTCTAAATAGTTGATACCTGAATCATCATTTCCGGGAAACTAAGTAATCTGTGATTGCTCCACTGAGATTATTCTCATGCTTGCCCAATAAAAAAGGAGAGAGGATGAAGGGGGTGTCTCTTCACTGCAGCTTGGTTGTATGGCCCACAGTGACTTAGCTTTCTATGGGATGGAGGAAGAATTGAGACATTTGGGTCCTTGCTTAGTATCCTTGGCATGTTAGTGTTCCCCCAGTAAAGACTGTTCCTTACCATTTGATACCACAGAATTTACCATTATCCACTTTACCACACTGCAGAAAAGCAAACACAAGCAAGAGATCATGAAAACAGCCCAAGTGAAAAGTCTAACAAGAAACCACAAATAGACTGATAGTTGACTTCTGAGTCAACAGTGAATACCAGGAGAGGAAGACTATTTCCAAGAGCTGAGATAAAATATCTACCTCAAATTTATGTCAAGACCTTCTTTTTAAGAATGAGAGAAAAATAAATAAATTTCTTTTGATAACTAGACACTTTGAGAGTTTGTCACCAATGGATCTATACTTAAATTAGATGTAAAAGTTATACTTCAAAAGAGGGAGAATTCCACTGGAAGGAACAGATAAAAATACATGGAATAATGATGAGGAAAGAAAATGATAAACATAGCTGAATCTAAAATATTGCCTGCAAAAAAATAATGACGATAATAGTAATAATGTCTAATTTTATGGTTTTGAAAAAAGTCAGAACTAAAACATGAGGCAAGAGTGCCATGCAAACTCATTTTAGCCTGGCTTCTGCCCTCACCACTTCGCTAATCTAAGGCCATGTGTTAACCAAGTTCTCCAGGGCAACAACGGAGAAGGCAATGGCAACCCACTCCAGTACTCTTGCCTGGAGAATCTCATGGACGGAGGAGCCTGGTAGGCTGCAGTCCTTGGGGTTGCTAGGAGTTGGACATGACTGAGCGACTTCACTTTCACTTTTCACTGTCACTCACTGGAGAAGGAATTGGCAACCCACTCCAGTATTCTTGCCTGGAGAGTCTCAGGGACGACAGAGCCTGGTGGGCTGCCATCTGTGGGGTCGCAGAGAGTCGGACACGACTGAAGTAACTTAGCAGCAGCAGCAGCAGCCAGGGCAATAAAATCAATAGGCTAGAGATAGAAAGAAATCTGTTATAAGAAATTGACTCGTGTGATTATGGAGGCTGAGTTCCCACGATCTGCCATCTGCAAAAGGAAAAAAGAATGGCATGCAAGGTGGCAGGGAGTTGGTAGGAGTCTAAGTGTTCTAAAGATCTTTTTCAAAGGAGAGTAAAGTTAACATATTAACTTTAGACTTCAATATACGTTGTTCTTTACATATATTGCTTTGTATAAATCATGTCTTAACTTCTTTTAAAAGGGAAGAGTAAAATGTACATATGAAAACTTCAGAAGTGTATAAAGTGGAAATCTCTCTTTAATTCTGTTATTTATGCTTCACATGTGAAACTTTTTGTTCACATGTACACACACACACTTGCACATAAGCATAATCATATTTTAATTTTAGTTTTTATTGAGGTTTAGGTGATTTACAATATTAGTTTCATGTGTACAACATAGTGATTCAAAATTTTGGGGGTTATACACCGTTCATATAAAATGTTGGCTATATACCCTCTGCTTTACAACATATTTGTAACTTATATATTGTATACATAGTGGTTTGTACCTCTTAGTCCCCTACCTCTATCTTGCTCCTCCCTCCTTCCCCACTGGTTTGTTCTCTATATCTGTGAGTCTGTTTTTCTTGTTATATTCATGAGTTTGTTTAATTTTTTAGATTTCATGTATAAGTGATAACATACAATATTGGTCTTTATCTGACTTATTTTTCATAGCATAATTTCCTTCAGGTTCTCCGGTGGCTCAGTTGGTAAAGAATTTGCCTGCAATGTGGGAGACCTCGGTTTGATTCCTGGGTTGGGAAGATTCCCTGGAGAAGGGAACAGCTACCTACTCCAGTATTATGGCCTGGAGAATCCCATGGACAGATGAGTCTGGCAGGCTTCAGTCCAAGGGGTCACAATGAGTGGGACACGACTGAGTGATTTTCACTGTCTACCCATGTTGTTGCAAATGGCAAAATTTCATTCATTTTTATGGTGGAATAATGCTCCATTGTATGTGAATACCACATCTTCTTAATCTGTGCATCTGTTGATGGACTTTTGTATTGCTTCCATATTTTGGCTATTGTAAATAGTGCTGCTGAGAACATTGGGGTGCATGTAACTTTTTCAGTTAGTGTTTTCATTTTTCAGGAGTGAGTATATATTCCTCAGATATATACTCACTCCTGTAGTGGATATAGATATATCAAATCAGTGCATAAAGAACAGATGGGCATATGATCAGTGACCAATCACATCACTACTTTTAAAGTCTGTGATCGGTCACTGTGTATTTGTTATGAAGTTCAAACACAGCAAAGCATGCAGTTGTGCTGCCTTCTTGTCTCTCAGTTATAAGCTAACCCACATGACATTTTACAAAAATTAATACTCAAAAAAAGGGATTGGTCACAAAAGATAAAAGTGCAGCAAAGAAATGAAAAATGATAGCATTGGAAGAGCAGATTGAATCTCTTATGGATGGAGTTATAGAATAAATTCCTGACTGTGGGTATGATGACAGTGCCATCATTCGAAAAACCCTAGGTGAACACCATTTGAAAAATTCTAGAGGAATTTCATAAAGGTAAACATATCAATGTAAATTAGGACAGTGGTTATAATGAAAAAAATTAAGATGTGTCTGAGAAAGTGACACTGACAAGAATCTTCACATTAAAGAAATGCTTGGGAATATTTTATAACATTGAAAGCACAAGGATAAAAGTCGGTAACATTTTTTACACACTAGTAATAAACAGTATAAAATGTAATTTAAAAATTACTTGCTAAAGTAACAATAAGTCCCTAACAATAAAAACCAAGACTTTTAAGGAACTGTGAATTTATCACTCTTTTTACATGTATGAAAACTTTAAACTATTTGGTCCCATCTGCAGTCACCTGAGCGCAACATCAGGATACTCCTCAGGGCCACATGCAGGAAGACCTAGGCGGTAGGGAGCAGGATGCTGAAAAGGCCTGATGAGAAGATCGATACTTGTCCAATAAGGGAAGCTCTCAACCAAGTCTTGCTCCTCTTTCACAACATTTTCCAGTCAGACAACAATGGAATCATATCTGAAAAGTCTACCGGTGGCCTCTTCATATGGGACATACTATGACATCCTTGAAGCATTTACTAAACCTTAAACAGTCTTGATATAGAATTACTGAAGTTAATCCTTCACCTATTTTTTCTCAAAGACATAACACTACTGAGTGGTGCCAGTCGTGCAGTATCACTGCAGTTATGGAGGACTTTGTTCAGGGCACTTTGTACATATTTGTACTGCTATTTGCTAGCAGCCCAGCAGCAAAGAACACAGATCTACTAAGTGGTCAAAGCCTTCCAACACCCCCACCTAGACTCTGCTCCAATATCCCATTGCAAGCCAGAGCCTTACCTACAAGAGGACACCAATGGGTCAAGATTCTCAGACAGAAACAAATGTAATTGAATGGTTTTTTTGAGCTATATGGGGTCACACTCAGGCACTCACTTCTATCCCATGTTCTACCTCTAGTTTTGTCCTACTGGGTCATCCCCAAATTTTCTGAGATGAAAATTTTTCCTCATCAAAAAGAACAAAATGGATAGATAAGGAAGAAATATGGGAAGTGAAAAATTTAAACAATAAAGCATAAAAAATATAAATCAAACCATAGGTATCAGGAGTAAGATGGCAGTATATCTAAAGTAGTAAGAAATAAGAAAGAGAGAGAAAGATGTTAGCAAATTAATGATGGCAAATATGAATCTACACCCTCAGATGTACAACATAATTAGTTTATTTTTTAAAATCTAATTTAGTATGACTTTGGTATCAAGTACTTTGACAAGATTGACAGAAAATTCAAATTCAATCATGTTGGAATCCCCTACACTCAACCTAGTCTAATGAGGTACTCCAGGGAACTTACAAAATATTATGAGTGGCTCTTCCCATCTTCAATCCATCCTGGTTGCCATTAATATTCCTATTATCTTTCCTAGACCTTTGAAAAGCTCTTCTACTTTGGGCATGTGAATTTTTGTCAATGCTCTGTGGTGACTGTGTCTTCACTTGGGCTGCTGTAATAAAATACCACAGGCCACGTGGGTTAAAGAACAAAAATTTATTCTTTAAAGTTCTGGAAGCTGAAAACTTCAAGATCAAGCTTGGAAGATGTGGTTACTGGTGAGGATCTTCCTCTTGGCTTACAGATGGCTACCTTCTTGCTGTATCCTTACTTGAGAGAGAAAGGACTCTGATCTATCTTCTTCTAAGGACATCAATCTCATCATGAGGCCTCACCCTCATGACCCCATCTAATTACCTCGTGAATGCCAAATACCATCACATTAGGGGTTAGAGTTTCAACATATGGGCTTGGGAGAGGGGCACAAACATTCTGTCCATAACAGTGACCATGCAGTCAGCCTGCCATCCAAGTTCTGCCACCTTTCCCAACCAGCCTTAGGTCCCTACTCCCTGTGGAGTCTGCTGATCTCCAAATCCTTCTAAGTCTTTCAAAAAATCCCCTTTCTCTTCTGTTTCTCACACCTCAAAATCATTCACTTCTCTCCATTTCTTCCTAATGTCATCTCCTCAAGGTTTTCTACCTTTTGGGAAACAAATATCAGAAAAAGAGGTTGCCTACCCAGAGGCAAAGGAATGTAGAGGACATGGGGGGTTTGGGAAAATGCTGGGGGAAAAACACAAAATAATATCTCAACAGACTGTCCTTTCACATTAAAGTTAATGAAATTTATAATCTCAGTCACACTCAGCATGTTGATTGGCAACAAAAACACCACATAGGAATGGGTGCCTGCACTTCCCAGACTTAAGAACAGAGCAGTAATGAGTGGAGATCTTCTGATCAAAACTCCCAATTCTCAGTATTCATAATGCAACAACCTCAGCAGGTGACTGGCCAATCTCAGATAACCAGATACTGCAATTGGTACCCAATGCATTATATATTAGCTTTTGTCTATAACAGATATCTAAAATCTAGAAAGATCAGAAAACAATTTTTTTTTTGGTTATCATTTGGAAACAATATCTGGCTTAATCTGACTTAAAACTGTTCAGTCTTCATTTGCCTGGTTTTGTGTAAGTAGTCACATTTTGCTTTTGAGATATTCATATGCTGGATAATAGGATGTTGTCTCAGACTTGCAGGGCATATTAAGTAGTATATGGACCACACACCATATTTTCTTTATAAAATCAGAAAAAATCTGAATTCCAAAAGATTAAGCCAGAATGGTTTTAGAAAAATGATTGCAGAACTTGTATGCCTTGATCTTACTGGCTCATGCACAGATCTGTTCCACAACTGACTCCTAAAGTTACTCATTTCCAACCACAGGGACATATAACATTGAGCAGATGTGCAGGGTAGTCACTCAAGGTTGATTAACCTGAAAGCCTGGTCTCTCGTGAGAGCAGACAGGGAGCAATGAATCGTGAGGAGAGGTAGCATGTGGCCAGGGCTCCCTGGCTGTCTGTGTGGTGTGTAAGTGTGCTTGTCGGAAGCAATGAATACAGGGATAGCAATAACTCCTTCTCTGTGGCTGGGCTTTATTTGCACATTGGGAGCTAAATTGGAAGCTGAGGCTGTGTTCTTTGTTCTTGACATGGAAGTGAAAGGTAGGAGGAGACAGGAGTTGGCAATTGCTTTTAACCCGGTCTGAAGCTTATTAGTGGGAAGAGATTTTGGGCGGAGCATAAATCCAGGTCTTGCAGCTTACCAAAGGATTTTACCAGGTAGAGACCACATGCTTATTAGATCTCAGTTTTATATGGTAAAGAAGATATAGTTGGGGGAAAGAAAGCAGTAAGGAAAATTAAATAGGAAGGCACTTCAATAGGAAATGGTTATTTCTTTGCATGAGGAGACCAGAGCTAATAAACAAAGAGAAAATTCTCTAAGAGGTAAAGATGCAGGCAAGAATCCAAGGAAATCAAGAAGAAAGGTACCAACATTCATGGGCCTCCTTGCAGTTATTTCACAGCGTGAAAAGATATCTGGGAGTTATTTTCACAGTTTGAGAAAGCATCCATAGTATGAAGACTTTTTTTGTATAATAAAACACAAATATGAGCTGGTTCAAATGCTTTGGTCAACAAAAGAGGTGTAAATAGGTAAATAAACAAGTATAATTTAAAGTTATCCCTCACAACATATATGAAACATACTCACCTTGAAGATATTCCTTGCATTTCTTAGATAATACGATTACTGTGAGCTTTAAGGAGCTCACCACAGGATTTGACTATTTTAGAATCTTCCACTACCATTTGAGACCCAGCTATCAATCTCTCCTGTAGAAATCCTTGTTAACCGTATGTATTAGAGTAGTGTTTGCTCCACAATGCACATTCTCATGAAGAGGCTGAGGGTGGTTATAATACTCACAGTTGATTTACTCCACAGATCCTGGTAATATTTAAGCAAGATTTCCATTTTCCTCTTATTCCCTATCACATTCCCTAGGTTGTGAATGTGGCAGGGTAGTCTCCTTCTCCTCTGTCTCACTGGCTGTTCTTGGGCAGATTTTCAGCACAAGCTGTTAACAGGGCCTTCGACCTACTTTTACATGCTGCTGGTTCTCATTTGACATTACCTCCAGTGTTGTGCTAATTGTCTTTCCTCTCAGCTTCTGTTTTCTCATGTATTCTTGGCTGTCTCCTGGGATTACCTTCTGTTCACCCTTGGTTTGCGTGTTACTTCCTGGCTTTGGCTGGCCATCCATCTTGCTTGCTTGCTTGCCTGGTTCTTATCCAGCATCATCTCTGGCTAGATTTGGTATATCCCATCCCTCAGCTCTATTCTTGAGAGATGCCGTATTGTTTTTCCCTCTGATTAGCTTCTTTCTTCTGTGCCACACACCTAATTAGTCTCTTCTTGATTATTTACACATTTAGAGACCAGAGATTACCATCTGTGTCATTTAAATGCTGAATAATTCTTATATCTATAGCTGGACAGTATTAATTGTTCATTAAATATTTGTTGAATATCAATCAAACTAGTTTTCAAACTTCTCTCAACAAACTGTGATCATGAAAACACTATGGTAAATCAGGACTTGGATTTTTTTTTTTTTAATGAAGTAGAAAGTGATAGAATGGAAAATATCAGAGTGCAATGCAAATTATTATTTTGTGAAACTTGTGTTTCATAAAAGTTGGGAATCTTAGGATCAAGTTATTTTTCATCACAGTAGGTCATGGTTAAAAAAGTTTGAAATTCATGAATTAGATTACAGGGTGGTTCAGATAGATAAACTAGACATTAGTTGTTTTCATATGTCTAAAAATGGCAACCCACTCCAGTACTCTTGCCTGGAAAATTCCATGGACAGAGGAACCTTGTAGGCTACAGTCCATGGGGTCGCAAAGAGTCGGACACGACTGAGCGACTTCACTTCACTCACTTCAAAATATCTTCCAGTCATTTTCTGGCAACAGATCTACTTCTGTTCCACACTTACTCGACAGTTTACTCACTCACCCGTCCTTGTCATTGGCTGAGGAGGAAGCAAGTGGCCAGTCTAATCAGGGTGCTCCCTGGGTTATTTTATTTCCCCTATTGCTATTAGAAAAAACTTTTTCCATTGTAGTTACCAGATTGGTAGAATATGCTTTTATGGCTACCAGTGGATATATTGGAGAGGCTTGGAGTGGGAAACACTGCCCCTGGTGCCATTGTTAGCCCTGAGGACTTTCCCATTACAGAAGCCAATGAATTTACTTTCTAGCTTAAAGTAGCTTAGATGAATTTCTGCCCTTTGCAACCAAATGAATCCTGGCCAATATAAAAGAGCACAGAATGAAGAATGGGGAAAATTGAATGTAACTCTAACAGTATCATGTGCTACATATGTAACTCTTGAAAAGTCTAAAAAGCTATGTAGTTCTCAGTCTTCTCTTCCTCTGAAATAAGAGAAGTGGATCTGATGGTAACTCACAATCTAATTTTTATTGATCGTCAGAGTTCCCTCTAGAGCTTTAAACAGTACAGGTACCTGAGCTCTATACTGGATTTTCTGAATCAAAATCTATAAGAGTATGTCCCACGTAGATATTTGTAATTTTAAAATGACTTTGGGTGATTCTGATGCACAGTCAACGTGGGAAGGTGCTGAACTAGGTCATCACTAAGGCGCTTTCCACCTTAATACTAAGTGCTCTGTGACTCTTCCAAGATCACAGAGTCTGATTAAATTTCTAACAGTTGACAAAGTGACAAATGCAGAATCTGGATTGACATTATTTTTGTTGACTGTCCTGAGATGAATGGTGCCATGTAAATGGTAATAATGACTACTAAAGGTGTGCTGTCCCCATTCCTTATTAGCCTTATAGAGAAATAACACTCACCAACACAGCAATCAAATTTTCTTGGTGCAGACACCCAGAGTATGGTTGACATCATAAAAAGCTGAGGCTCAAGAGAAGTGTGGAAGTTTAAAAAAGTAAGTAAGTGCAAGAAAGTCAGATGATTAAATTTGTTTTGTGTCACTACAAACAGTCCTGGTATCCAGAAGTGTCACATTTCAGTTCCTTCCTGTGTCAGAGCACAAATGTAAATTAGAGATGTTAGACAAGTGATGATACAATGGCCTAAATGATCTTTCTTAAGTAATTGTTTCTTGCCTAAAGATTTCATTCTGTATAGAAAAGACATATTTTTCTCATTAATAAAAAACCCACAGAGATAAGTCTCATTATCCCTACAGATTTGTGTCTATCTTCCTCTTTAATATGCTTCAAGGTAATTCATTAGTCTGTTCATTGTTTTTCACAGGAGCACTAACAAGACTAACAGACTTGAAATCCTTTGTCTAGGAGACTGATGTCTTGGTAAATTTTCATTATGCTCCTCTCACTCCCACCCTTTGGTGGAAAATGCAGTGAGTTATGGGAGAGCTGCAGAGATGTTGTAGACAAGGCTTTCAAATGCACATATTCAGTTCAGTGTTCTGGGGGCTCCAGGGTAGTGGCCACAGAGAGGAGAAATATGTGTAGCATCTGTTCTCGAATGTGAATGATTGATGAAGACCTCTGGAGAGGGAGGAGGATGCATAAGGACAATCAAGTAGGCAGAATAGGGGAGGCAAAATAGCAGATAATTTTACACCCAAGAAAATAACTATTTTTGAAATGTCAGAGTAGCCTGCCAGCCTTGACAATTTTTTTTTTTTAAAGATTTGGAAGAAACTGGGTGAGTAATTATAGTCAGTGACTGTCATTGTCAAGATAGTTCTGTAATTAGAGAAGTTCAAAATATATCTCATTTAGAGACACCTCAAATAGAGCCACAGGGGTAGCCATCAGTTGGAAAAGGTTAATAAAGTCGAAACAGTCAGACAATGGTGCTGAAGCTAAAATGCTGGCAGTGTCCATGACAGGAGAGGACATTCTGTCATCCTAAAGCATGGACTCTGCTTGAAAGCAAGTCTGGACAGAGCAATCTGGAAAGAGAAATGGGTCTTGGAATTCACACTAAAATTGAAGAAGGGCACAGAGGAAAAGCCTACTAAATTTCTGTGCATTAACTATTCATTTAAAAATCCTATTTGTTTTCTTAAATTAATGGAATAATAAGTAGTTTGGGAGGGTGAGAGGAGAAAGATTCTTTCTTTAGATTCATAATACAGATGGAATCCATTTTTGCTCATGTGGAAACCTAATGAAATGGTTGAAGTAGGGCAACTGGCTGTCTAAGCAGTAAGTGTATTAATAGGCATCAAGCTGAAAACTTCCACACAATTTGGAAAAATGAGAAAAGTTCACCCATGAAAGCATGTAGGAAGCAGATATGTATGAATTAAGGTGCTAGTTGGAGGGACAAAATCTTCATCACTTATTTCATAAATAGAGAAGCAGCTGGATGCAGCTGTCTCCTGCATCTGGTCCAGATTTATGGGTGCCCAAACAGCACCCTTGGAGAAGGCAATGGCACCCCACTCCAGTACTCTTGCTTGGAAAATCCCATGGATGGAGGAGCCTGGTGGGCTGCAGTCCATGGGGTTGCTAAGAGTTGGACACGACTGAGCGATTTCACGTTCACTTTTCACTTTGATGCATTGGAGAAGGAAATGGCAACCCACTCCAGAGTTCTTGCCTGGAGAATCCCAGGAACGGCGGAGCCTGGTGGGCTGCCATCTATGGGGTCACACAGAGTCGGACATAACTGAGGTGACTTAGCAAACAGCACCCTGAACTCTAATGAAGACACTGATCAGAGTAACTGATTGCACAATCTTGTTATTGTGTGCTTTTTTAAATTAGAGATATCCTTCTTATTCTTACCATACCAAAGGAATTAAAGAAAACCAAGCATATCTTTATATTTCTATGAAATCTTATGTTTAAAATGATTTTTAGAATATACGAAAATTCCAAGGAAGTTTGTTTCCTCTGAAACCAGGTAACATAGTCTTCCTTCCTCCTTCTCACTTCTTTTTTCTCCCCCTCTCTCCTTTCCTTCACATTTTACATTTAGGATATGAAATCTCTAAGTGAAGCATGAAAACTATGTGAAAATTAGGCTAAATTGGAAAGTTTATTTATTTTACTTAAGAAAGCTTTCTTCATTGGCCACAAATAGATGTGATCTTTAAATACTAGCACCATAAATTAGTTTGAATGTAATAATAATTTTAAGTCATGTGTAAAAGAAAAACCAAAGTATTAAAATGTCAGCTAACTACACTGGAGTGAAAGTATCTGCTCACACGTGTAACTTTCCCTCTTCTTATTTAATGTTTGGTGTAACAGAGTAGTTTTCATTCCATGCATGAGCCAATGATACCAGCACTCAGTGCTCAAGTGTGGAGAATGTTACTTGATCACTTCTCATGTACTAGGTTTGAAGAAGGACAGACTAGAGGCCAAGAGATCCATTAGCATCTCACTCAGCTAAGTTTCTTTAAAATCTGGCTCCCACTCCCACACTTGAGATGAAAACACGCTTGAGAGCAACATTTCAGGGTACAGATGGCACATGTATATTTCTGGTTTCCAGTCTAGCTCCTCTCACCTATCACACCAAATGACTTATTATCAACTAGGATACTCATGGACAAGTATTAGTCATTGAACCCCACTCTGCTTGCCAGGCAATTCTTTAAGGAGGGATGGCCTTAAGACATTATATTCACTGGTCTATATTTAAGCATAGTAATTAATAAGGCCAGGGTTTGGAATCCTGGCTGTGGACAGGAGAGGTCATATTCAACATTATTCACTATTCAGTTCAGTTCAGTTGCTCAGTCGTGTCTGACTCCTAGTGACCCCATGGGCTGCAGCATGCCAGGCTTCCCTGTCTATTACCAACTCCTGGAGCTTGCTGAAACACATCTCCATTGAGTCGGTGACGCCATCTAACCATCTCATCCTCTGTTGTCCCATTCTCTTCCTGCCTTCAATCCTTCCCAGCATCAGGGTCTTTTCCAGTGAGTCAGTTCTTCGCATCAGGTGGCCAAAGTATTGGAGCTTCAGCTTCAGTATCAGTCCTTTCAGTGAATATTCAGGGTTGATTTCCTTTAGGATTCACTGGTTGGATCTCCTTGCAGTCCAAGGGACTCTCTAGAGTCTTTTCCAACACCACAGTTCAAAAGCATCAATTCTTCAGCACTCAGCTTTCTTTATGGCCCAACTTTCACATCCGTACATGACTACTGGAAAAACCATAGCTTTGACTAGATGGACCTTTGTCGACAAAGTAATGTCTCTGCTTTTTAATATGCTGTCTAGGTTGGTCATATTTTTTCTTCCAAGAAGCAAACATCTTTTAATTTCATGGCTGCAGTCACCATCTGCAGTGATTTTGGAGCCCCCCAAAATAAAGTCTCTCACTGTTTCCATTATTTCCCCATCTATTTGCCATGAAGTGATGGGACCAGATGCCATGATCTTAGTTTTTTGAATGTTGAGTTTCAAGCCAGCTTTTTCACTCTCCTCTTTCACTTTCATCAGTTCCTCTTCACTTTCTGCCATAAGATTGTTGTCACCTGCATATCTGAGGTTATTGATATTTCTCCCAGCAATCTTGATTCTATCTTGTGCTTCATCCAGCCCGGCATTTCTCGTGATGTACTCTGCATGTAAGTGACAATGTACAGCCTTGACATACTCCTTTACCAGTTTGGAACCAGTCTGTTATTCCATGTCCAGTTCTAATTGCAGCTTATTCACCTGCATACAGATTTCTCAGGAGTCAGGTAAGGTGGTCTGGTATTCCCATCTCTTTAAGAATTTTCCACAGTTTGTTGTGATCCACACAGTTAAAGACTTTGGCATAGTCAATAAAGCAGAAGTAGATGTTTTTCTGGAACTCTCTTGCTTTTTTGATGATCAGTTTGAACTCTGGTTCCTCTGCCTTTTCTAAATCCAGCTTGAACATCTGGAAGTTCACGGTTCATGTGCTGTTGAAGCCTCACTTGGAGAATTTTGAGCATTACTTTGCTAGCATGTGAGATGAGTGCAGTTGTGCGATAGTTTGAACATTCTTTGGCATTGCCTTTCTTTGGAGTTGGGATGAAAACTAAACTTTTCCAGTCCTGTGGCCACTATTTTATTCACTATTATACACATGCTTTTCTAAAAGGCCAGATTTCACAGAGAGCCTTTCTCAGAGACCAGTTGCTGTACTGATAAACATATAGACAAACTTACCAGAATAATAAGTGCAACTTCACCCATGCAGATAGGAGATTATAATCTTCACCAAGGCCTTTGACCTCCCTCAGTAGTATAATAAGGCACAACCTCAACTAGAGTAGACCATCTACACGACATATCCTGGACCATTGGTCTAGATAGATTTTGGCCTCCAGACTGCAACTTCTTCCTGCTTCAACTCATTACATTGGGCTTGTCTCTCTCTTAGATCCCCTGCTTGTTTTTCAAATTGAATTAAAATGTCAGCTCCAAAGATTCATGCTTATCTTCCCATGGAAACTTCCTGCTGTGTTCATTCATGCCTATGCATGCCCTTTCTTCCATCAGGCTGTTTCTCATGCCCTCATATTCTTAGTCAGTTGAGGCTTATTGTGTTTCCTACTTTCAGTGGCTTCCCTGCTTTTCTTTACCAATCATTTGCAGTTTTAATTTAAATACTTTACTTTGGCAATGTGGGTCTACATGTGGTCTCGTGGAAGTTCTGGCATAGGAATGCATTACTTGAAAAAGTCATTGCCCCACACAAGGTGTCTTTATCTGGGAAGATGGCCTTGTCATTTTGAAAAGGACATGCATCCTATGGTGAGGAAGGGGAAGGGGTCCCTATGCTGGCCTTCTATAAGAGGGTACTTGCAGCAAAATCGCCTCACCGGGAGCAAGGACAACAAACCAAAACCTGTTGGTCAAATCCAGCCTGCTGCCTGTTCTTGCAAATGAGTCTTTATTGGAACATAGCTACACCCTTTCTTTCACATATTGTACGTGGCTGCTTTCATGCTATGATGGCTGAGTTGAGTAGTTGTAATAGAGACCATAATGGCTGCAAGACCAAAATTAAAATTCAGTATCTACTCCTTTACAGAATGTTTGCTGACACCTGATCTTGAGTGTTCTTGATAATTTTAGCTTGTCTGGTCTCCTCCATTAGACTGCAGCCTGCTTAAGCCCATGTCTGTGTTTCCCCCACAGCAACTTGTAATACACTCCATGCAAGCAAAGAGTTGAATTTCTGATTGAATGACAGGCATTCATCCAAGTAACAATTTAAAGTGCACGAGATGAGCAGGAAGATCCAGAGATGATTTATATTTTATGTAGTAGAAAGGCTATTTCCATGCCTTTTCTTCTCAATACATTCATTATTTTAAGTTCTACTCCACAGGGGCACCATAGTAAAAGCATCTCAACTCTGTTGACAAATTTTCAGGAGACACAGTCCCTTCAGAAAGGGACTCTTTCGTTCACTGCAGCAGCCTCCCTCCTACTACAGTGTTTGGCACAGAGGAGATGCTCGACAGGTATTAGTCAAATGAATGATGGATAAATGAGCTTCCTCTTCTGGTTGCAAATAACTTTATTTAAAATATGTTGTTTGAAAACATATTTAAACTTGAATTTCAC
This sequence comes from Okapia johnstoni, assembly GCA_024291935.2. Taxonomy (NCBI): domain Eukaryota; kingdom Metazoa; phylum Chordata; class Mammalia; order Artiodactyla; family Giraffidae; genus Okapia; species Okapia johnstoni. Next base: position 68,081,498 of record CM044312.1, on the reverse strand, counting down.
AATGTTTATAGCTCAGCAGTTAATTAAATAACCCCCAGGCATATGTTTGAAGAATGCCAGCATATTTTGCAGGGATATCATCTAAAAAGCAAGCAATTGTATATGAAGCCCATCAGGCCAATTCTGTGTGTTAGGAAGAAACTTCTCCAAATAACAACATGATGATCAAGATGAACATTGGCAGCTTCCATTTGAAAAACAGATTGTGTTTCAGAATTACATTTGTAAGTCAAGAATTTGACCTACATTTTCTCATAGAAACAATCTTATAAGGAATGGCTAGATTCTCGTCCAAAGAAATCATTGTGGCAAGGAGGCTTTGTTTAGAGGAAAACAACCCTAAGTTCAATCGGTCTTGGTCATGTCACTCATCAGCTGACTTGGGCAAGTTATTCTCTACTGTGGAGCCTCTGGGGTTTGTTTTTAAATCTGTAAAGTGGGGAAAAATAACACACAAATTTTGGGGAGAATTAAGTGTCATAATAATATACATGAGTTGACTTTCACAATACCTGGCACATATTAAGTATTTAAAAAATATATCTGAATCCTTTCCTTCCTTTCTGCACCCCTCTTTTACCTCCAGTACCGTCACTTCCATCTAGAGATCAGTAATGTATATCCTTTTCCAGGCCTATCTCATTTCCCAAAGTATTCCAAGCTCCAGAATAACTAAAATTCTCATTTGTGTAATTCATCTGATTGTGCACAGGTGTTAGAAAGAAAGCACCCTGAGTGAATTTACTTATGTGTGCGTGCTCAGTGGCTTCCGTCATGTCAGAATCTTTGCGACCTTGTGGACCATAGCCTGTCAGGCAGCTCTGTCCATGGGATTCTCCAGGCAAGAATACTGGGGTGGCCTGCCATGCCCTCCTCCAGGGGATCTTTCTAACCCAGGGACTGAACCAGCGTCTCATGCATCTCCTGCATTGCAGGCAGATTCTTTACCTATGAGCCACTGAGGAAGCCCCGAATTTACTTATACTACAGTGTGAATGGCTCACCTTTTTTTTTTTTTTTCACTCTCCCAAGATTGTTAATGTTTTTGAAAGGTACTGTTAGATCATCCATAGGAATCTCTAGCAGTCAAATTAAAATGCAGGCAGAAAAGGAGGGCCATTCCATTTTGGTGTGCTAAGGTGCTTCAGTTGTGTCTGACTCTTAGTGACCCTATGGACTGTAGCCCGCCAGGCTCCTCTGTCCATGGGATTCTCCAGGCAAAAATACTAGAGTGGGTTGCCATGTCCTGCTCCAGGGTATCTTCCCAACTCAGGGATCCAACCTATGTCTCTTATATCCCCTGCATTGGTAAGCCGGTTCTTAACCACTAGTGCCACCTGGGAAGCCCCATTCCATTTCACTTCTTAAAATTATCTCCCCACTTTTTACCCTAGTGGTAAGGTGGTCCTTGCTTTCCAGGAGACTGCTACTGGGGCCAGTTCTTCTAAACCTGGATTTCTGTGGATAAAGAGGTCTGGAAATAACCTGAAACTGTACATGAGTAAATGGAGGCGCATTTTTTCTGGGGAGAGGGTCTTCAGTTTTTACCAGATACTAAAAGTGACACCTAGTGACTCCAAAATGGTTAAAAATCTCTTCTCTAAGCTGTACCTGATTTCAGTTTCTTCCCTGCCTGTACTTCTGAAGCCCTACATACTCTAAACACTCAAGTTCTGATTGCCTTCCCTACAGGCCCCTGAGTACTCTTGGTGACTGAGCAAGGAGACCACAGACAGGGTATGAATGGCACTGGCTATTTTTTCTATTTGAATTCTTTAAAAACGTAATTTTTCCTTATAAAGTGAATTCTCACTAAAGACAACTTTGAAATTAAGGAAAAATAGAAAGAAAAAACAAGATAAAAGCACTTTTTCTAAGCATATGTGCAAATTATTAGTTGTGTGGTCTTTGTTCCTTAGTTTCTTCACTTTTTAAGTGATTTAAAAATTTTTATTCAATATTTAAGAACTCAAAGCATTTATCTATTGAGCTCAGAAAAACAGCACGTAGTAAAACATGATGTGGTAGAGCTTTCACATCCTACTCAGAATTAAAGTGTATTGTTTCCAGTTTTACTGAGGCATAATTGACAAATAAAAATTGTATATATTTAAGGTTTACATATATATATATACACTGTGAGATGATAACCACAAGCTAATTAACACATCCATCACCTCACATAATATCTACATTGCATAGTCATTGTTTAGGGATAAAATACAATTTCTGGCACATTGTTGGCATTCAATGTGCATACGTGTTGAGTTGCTTCAGTCATGTCCGACTCTTTGCGACCCTATGGACTATAGCCCACCAGGCTCCTCTGTTCGTGGGATTCTTCAGGCAAGAATACTGGAGTGGGTTGCCAAGCCCTCCTACAGAGGATCTTCTAGACCCAGGGGTGGAACCCATGTCTCCTGTGGCTCCTGCACTGCAAGTGGATTCTTTACTGCTGAGCCACTGGGGAAGCCCTGGCATTCAATAAATATTAGTTATTTTTTTTTCATTCTCATGCCTGAGTTTCATTGCCTGTAAAATCAAGATAATGATAACTACACTTTAGCTACTATGGGTACTGAAGATATACCTGTATAACATATGACACATAACTATTATTATATTGGTGATTAGTATCATTATTATAATTCTTCCTAACTATTGCTTTAATACCAGCATAATATCCCATTGATATAAAGGCACCATCTTTCACATAACCATTCCTTCATAGCAGGCGTATAGGTCTGGAAACACCCTTATTTTGAAGGTCAAAATAACTTTTATGTGGTTAAATAATCCCCATTTTCTAAATTTAGTATTCCTCCTCCTTCCAGAAATACTCCATTCCCAGTTCTAGTTTATTTTTAATGGTTTGAAACTTGTATATTTAGCTCTAAATCTACCTTAAACTTATTTTGATACATGGCTGAGAAATAAGAATCTAAATTGTGGTCTTAAATTATTAATTCACCATCTCAGTACCATTTATTAAATAATCCTCCCTTTTCCCAATTAGATGGATCATTTATAAAATGAATGCCTAAAAAACAGGGACCAGTGGTAGTGTTTAAAATACGGAGGTTTCTGAAAATAAACTTTTATTTCTAGAGATCCCAAAGGCACATACCTGCAGGGATAAGCAGGTCACATAAAACATAAAGTAATTGTGACTGTGGGTCTGGAGCCAAACACAGACTACCTGTCCTTTCTAAAGACTTGCAAATTCAAAATGCTGCATTTGTCACTTTTCTTTTCAAGTGAAAAATGAGAAGAAAGAAACTTATCTCACTTGCAATATCTAAGCATATTTTATACTGAAAGCTATACGTTTAGAGATGAAATACTGAAATTCGGGATTTTCTCGGACTCTCAGTCAAGAAGCTATTCAGGAGTCTGTCCTTTACAAGGTCATAAAAATGTTCTACCTGAGAACCTGAGCTGACTGAAGAGTCTTCAGGACTCTGGGACTTGCCATCCCTACCTGACACCCCCTCACCCCCAATCCAGCACACTTTCTAGTCAGGAAGCCAACAAGACTGAGCGTGATGTTATCCATTTTCCACATGGCCATCCCTGAGCCACATTTCTCCTGGGCCTGTGTCACCTTGCAAGCTGCGCTCAGTCACAATGGGCCGTGACGAATCTCCATCCTGATCAAATTGTTCTGTGTATCAGACCCAAGATAAAAGAGAAGGGCTTGCATGGCTTTACAAGGAACGAGTCATTCTACACTGCATAAAATGTGGAGTGTGCGAGGGGAGGCTTCCATAGGAAAAACAACTTCAAACACAAAGACCAAAAACTAGAAGGAAGATCCCATGAAAAACAGCCCAGTTGTCTTGATGATATTGGAAAATTAGGGTAAAGAACATATTTACCTGTTTGGGAATTTTAAGCAAATTCGTTTATTCATTCATTCATTCAACAATTATTTCTTGAACTGTAACAGCTGTCCTTGCCTGTGGTATGGGAGATAAGAGGAGAGAGAATCTAAATTTTTCTCTTTAGGTGATCAAAAGACTGACAATTCACAGTGCAGTGATTGTTTTATAGGGAGTATCTCAAAGTTTGATGCAAGTTAGAAGAGGAACATCTAAGTCTGGCTGTGAAATAATGGAAGCTTTTTCAGAAGATGATACTTCTGTTCTAATACTTGAATAGACAACAGATTGCCATGACTGACTTTCAAGGACTTTATCTGTTTGAAACTAAGTGTCAGTTATTAGCACAAAAGGACTATTTCTTCCCCCAGCCCCTCAATAATCAATACTTTAGTGAGGTTTTTTTGTTTATGTATTATTTTATTCATACTGTTTTATTTTAAATAATAATGTGTATCACTTAGGAGTCATTTCAGCTGCATATAGCAACTAAACCAAATTAGCCACGTATCAAATTCTAAAAATCATATGGGGGAGGGCTGGATTGGGAGTTTGAAATTAGCAGACATAAATTATTATATACAGATTGGATAAGTAACAAGGTCCTACTGTATAGCCAAGGAAACTATATTCATTATCCTGTAATAAACCATAATGGAAAAGAATATTAAAAAGAATATATATATATATATATATATATATGCAACAAGAATATATATATAGTAAGTCCCCTACATTGGAATGAGTTCTACTCTAAGAGTACATTTGTAAGTTCAATTTGTTCCTAAGTCCACCAGAGTGAGCCTAGGTACCCAAATAACATAATCAACTATATAGTACTGAATATATATATAAATATATATAAAAATATATATAAATATATATATATATATATATAAATATAAATATATATCAGGCTTCCCAGATCACGCTAATGGTAAAGAACCTGCCTGCCAGTCCTGGAGACATAGGAGACATGAGTTTGATCCCTGGGTTGGGAAGATCCACTGGAGAAGGAAATGGCACCCACTACAGTATTCTTGCCTAGAGAATCCCATGGACAAAGGAGCCTGGAAGGGTACACTCCATAGCGTCTCACAGAGTCAGACACAATTGAAGCAACCTAGTGCACACGCTTACACACATAAATATATATATGCTACTGCACATAAATAGTACATTAAAAACACACAAATAATATATAAAAAGCAAACACAAAAAATGAAGAATAAACATTTTTACTCTTACAGTACAGTACCTTGAAAAATATAGCAGTACAGTACAACAGTTGACATACAGAGGCTGGCACTGAGTGAACAGCCTAGAAGAACTGCTGACTGGGGGAGGGAGAGAAGGTGGGAGATGGTAGAGCTGAAGGATCATCAGCAGTAGTAGATGGAGGGCAAGCTGCAATTTCACTCATGCCTTATGCTGATGGCACAGGTTCTGGTTCCTTGCTGGGTTCAATTCTGTCTACCTTCTTGAAAAAAATATCTGGGTAGTAGCTCTTTTTTTTTTCTCTCATCATAGATGACACGGTAGCACTGAATTGCATTCTGAATAGCTGCTGCAATCTTTGTGTACAGTTTTATAGTCAGATCCTATGCCTCAAAAACTAACAAGTGCCTCATCAAATAAAGAAAATCCCTTTGCCATTTCCTGTGTTGTGAATGTTAGGTTTTTCAGCAGTAGCAGCTACATCACCACTGTGTTGAGGCTTTCTTCCAGACATCCTGGCTTGAAATAAAGATACTGTAGTACTGTACTCAATACAGTACTGTAAAGTACACAAAAACGCAACCACTTGTAGAGGATGCACACACTTGACAATGTACGCCAGACACGTGAACTAGCTTATGTGATTGGACATGCAAACATATGTTCGCATATTTGAAATTTCACATGTAGGGGACTTGCTGAATCACTTTGCTGTACAGCAGAAATGAACACAACATTGTAAATCAACTACCCTTCAATTAAAAAAATCATAAAAATGACTTAAACAAGATAGGTGTGTGTATCTTTGCACTTCTTTCTCTTGTAAAGGCAGTTGGTAGGAAGGTTAGAGTTGACATGGCAGCTACATGGGTGTCAGGGGTCTTGGTTTCTTCTGTTTTGCTCTGGTATCATCCTTATTGTGCTATTTCATGGTTCAAGATAGCTGTCAGAGTTCCAGCTCCCATATATACACTTCAGCTAGCAAGAAGAAGGAAGGGAGTTGGAAAAAGAGCCCCGCTTCCCTTTTAAGGATATTTGCTTAAGTTCCATAGATAATTCTGGAGAAGGCAATGGCACCCCACTCCAGTACTCTTGCCTGGAAAATCCCATGGATGGAGGAGCCTGGTATGCTGCAGTCTGTGGGGTCACTAAGAGTCGGACACGACTGAGCGACTTCACTTTCACTTTTTACTTTCATGCATTGGAGAAGGAAATGGCAACCCACTCCAGTATTCTTGCCTGGAGAATCCTGGGAACGAGGGGAGCCTGGTGGGCTGCCGTCTATGGGGTCACACAGAGTCAGACACGACTGAAGCGACTTAGCAGTGGCAGCAGCAGCAGCCATGGATAATTCAGTTTACATCTCATTGGCCAAAACTTAATCACAAGGTTAGAACACATGGCAAAGGAGGCTGGAAAATGTAGTCTTTAGCGGACAATGTGTCAAATTAAAAAAAATGAGCTTGTTACTAGAGAAGAAGGGGTGAGTTGATATTGGGAGCCAGTCAGCAGTATATGCCACAGATTGTTAATACATACTGCACAGAGACAACATCACAGTCTTCCAGACAACGTCACAGTCTCCCAGCCTGGTGGAGCGAGGCCAGTGAATTAAAAGTTATGTGAAAAGTAGATTATGTAGAAAAGAAGTTTGGGGGACACTGTGTTAGAGTTAAATAGGTTTCTTTATTGTAAGATTTCTCAGAATCATTTATTTGCTAATGTCTATTGGGCATCTCTACAGGGCCCCAGGGGAGCTCTGTAACAAATTTACCAAATATATTAACAAGTAAATAATTTCTTACAAAAAACACTTTTCCCCAAGACTTTTTAATGGGCTTAATGTCCCATAGGACATATTTTGACAAATGTTGATCTAGTGGAAAGACTAGAGCTTTGCAGCCAAACTGAGATCTAGTAAATTCCTGCTCTTTTGCTTACTAGGTATATATCTCTTGCAGGTTGCTTTTGAATGTAAAATAAAGAAATACTAGAATTAATCCAAGCTTAGTGATGGCAGATAGCATGCCTCTTTTTTCATGAATAGAATTTAATTTTCAGAATAGTTTTAGATTTACAGAAAAATAGAGCAGCTTGTGCAGAAAGTTCCTATATATTTTCTCTATCAAATTTATCCTATTAATAACTACATTAGTATGGTATGTTTGTTGTAAGTAACAAACCCATATTGATACATTAGTGTTAACTAAAATCTATCATTTACTCAGGTTTCCTTAGTTTTTACTTAAAATCCCTTTTCTGTTCCGGGATCCATTCCCAAATACCACATTACATTTGGCTGTCATGTCTCCCTCTGTAGGCTCCCCTTAGTTGTGGGAATTTCTAAGATGCTCTTTGTAAAGACAGGGTTTCCCTAGTAGCTCAGCTGGTAAAGAATCTGCCTGCAATGTGGGACACCGGGGTTCATCCCTTGGTTGGGAAGAGCCCCTGAAGAAGGGAACAGCTACCCACTCAAGTATTGTGACCTGTATAGTCCATGGGGTCGCAAAGAGTCAGACATGACTGAGCGATACAAAAAGTTGTTAAGACAAGGAGTTTTAAGGAGTCCTGGTAAAGTACATTGTAGGATGCCCTGCTACTGGAATTGTTCTAATGTTTTTCTCATGATTAGACTGGAGTTGTGGGTTTGAGGAAGGAATATGACAGGAGGTAAACTGCCATTTTCATCATATTATATGAAGGAGACATGCAATCAACATGATTTATGACTGTTGACATTGACATTGGTCATTATAAAGTTATCCTTTTTCCTCCCACTTTCCATACTGTACTCGTTAGAAGGAAAGTCTTTGAGCATACCCACACTTAAGGAATGGAATTATACCTCCTTCCTTTGGGGTAAAGAAGCTATATAACTTATATTTGGACTTTTCCTGCATGGGGGATTTGTCCCTTCTTACCAGTTTGTTAATTTATGCAATTATTTATTTTTATCAGCTTGGACTCACAAATACTCCTTTAAACTTTGGAGTATAATCCAACACAGTTTTGTTGCTCAAATTGGTCCAGCTTTGACCATTAGGAGCTCTTTTAGTTGGATCCTCTGCCCCTTTGCGGAGAAGGCAATGGCAACCCACTCCAGTACTCTTGCCTGGAAAATCCCATGGACGGAGGAGCCTGGTAGGCTGCAGTCCATGGGGTCACGAAGAGTCAGATGCGACTGAGAGACTTCACTTTCACTTTTCACTTTCATGCACTGGAGAAGGAAGTGGCATCTCACTCCAGTGTTCTTGCCTGGAGAATCCTAGGGACGGCGGAGCCTGGTGGGCTGCCATCTATGGGGTCGCATAGAGTCAGACACGACTGAAGCAACTTAGCAGCAGCAGCAGCAGCCCCTTTGACATACCCCATTGATATGGGTTGTTTTAAGAAGTTCCTTACTTTCTGGCATTACAAGATACTTTAGGCTTATCTTGTATATTTCCTGCCCCAGTCCTAGAATCAGCTATCTCTTCAAGGATCTTGGTTCCTTTTAATGGAAAATAGTATTAAAAATCCACATTGAGCTCTCAGCCATAGCACCATCTTTTGAGAAACCTCCATGCTATGAGAGCAAAGTGGAGGAAGAAGCAAATGCACAGGCTGAAGCACAAAAAAAAAAGAGGACTGAGAGGTCCAAGTAAATTTGTACATCCATGGAAGCCACAGATGCAGAAACAAGGGAAGCCAGAAGCCGGGGACATAAGTACAAATTATTGGGCTGCATATCTACTATCTAGAACTTGTCTCAGTAGAACTGGAACATCTATGGCCATTCTGATCCCCTCGACCACTTTTGAGAGACTCACCTTGCTCATAACAAAGTGGTTCCTATTGGTCCTTTGCCCTGGATCTGTGATATTATGGACTAGTTCTCTTCTCAATTGTGGCTGAATGTAACATGTACATAAATCATCTCTTTTGCTATCTTAGCAGAAGGAAATAAAAATCCACACTGAATGACAGGTGTGCCTGTTGCTATAAGAGTGTCATTTCTTTAAGTCTCTGTCAGCTGACAGACCAAGGAAATATATATGTGTATACTAACCCATGTCTATACACATATGTGTAAATATTTCTGTAAGTGCTCATTATATATATATAAAGTTAAACATGAGTTCTTAATGTTTCCAATTCTACTCAATTACCACAAGGATCATTCTAGCTTTCTTCCCTTGTTGTTCAGTCGCTAAGTCATATCTGATTCTGCGACCCCATGGACTGTAGCGTGCCAAGCTTCCTTGTCCTTCACTATCTCCTGGAGTTTTCTCAAATTCATGTCCATTGAGTTGGTGATGCCATCCAGCCATCTCATCCTCTGCTGCCCTCCTGCCCTCAATCTTTCCCACCTTCCAGGTCTTTTCCAATGAGTCAGCTCTTCACATTAGTTGGCCAAAGTATTGGAGCTTCAGCTTCAGTACCAGTCCTTCCAATGAATATTCAGGATTGATTTCCTTTAGGATTGGCTTATTTTCTTGCAGTCCAAGGGACTCTCAAGAGTCTTCTCCAACACCACAATTCGAAAGCATCAATTCTTTGGCACTCAGCCTTCTTTATGGTCCAATTCTCACATCTACTTCAGCAGTAAGGAATTTGGCTCCCACCATCTGGCATTCATTTACTTAATTGTCTAATTCCAATAAATATGTATAGTAATATTGGAATTGTTAACCCACATTCCTGTGGGAAACAACTTTATAGACTATAGTACATTATTTATGTGCAGTTCTTTTTGCCTTTCATCTTACATTCATTTCCAAAGTTATTTAGGTCAGTACCTTTCCCTGGACTCCCTTCAGTGAAATTGTTTCTTGCGTTTGTAATAGAATTAGATTCTCTTGTCACAGTCTACATTTTCCTGGGATCTTCCAACCTTCTAAATTATTATTTTTTAATTTGTCTACATCAAAAGTCACTCTTTTTATTATAGAATTCTATGGGTTGTGACATATGCATAATATTGTGTATCTACTATTACAGTATTATGCAGAATATTTTCACCACCCTAACGTTCTCCTGTGCTTCACTTATTCATTCCTTACCTTCTGTTCTGCTCTGAATCTCTAGCCACCACTGTTTGTTTGTTTATGACTTATCTTATTTGTTGTCTCTAGAATTTTACCTTTTGCAGAATTTCATATAATTTGAATTACAGAAAGTCATATAATTGGAATCATAACATCTGTACATACCCACTTCTTTCACTTATCAATATGCATTTAAGATTCCTCCACATCTTTCTCTGGCTTGATAGCTCATTTCTTTTTACTGCTGAATAAGATTCCGTTTCATGGATGTACCGGAGTTTGTTCACTCATCATCTATTGAAGAACTTCTCAGTTGCTTCTGGGTTTTGATAATTATGGATAAAGCTGCTGTAAATATTCCTGTGTGGGTTTTTGTGTGGATTTATGTTTTCAACTCTATTGGCTAAGTACCTAGGAGCACAATTATTGGATCATAGCTTTGTAAGAAATTGTTGAACTGTCTTCCAAATTTGTTACACCATTTTTCATTCCCACCCATGAGTGAATGTTCCTGTTGCTTCACATCTTTGTTACTTTAGTGTTGTTTAGTATTGTCAGTTTTTAAAAATTCTAACCATTCTAATAGAATTTTAAAAAATTCTACCCATTCTGTAGTGGTATTTCATTGCTGTTTTAATTTGCAATTTTCTAATGACAGATGATGTTGAGCACCTTTTCATATGCCTATGTGCCATCTGTATACATTCTAGGAGAAGAGTCTGTTTACATCATTCATCCAATTTTTTTTATTGGGTAGTTGGTTTTCTTATTGTTGACTTTTAAGAGTTCTTAGTATACTTAACAATTTTAAAAATTTTATATTGGAGTAGAGTTGATTACCAATGTTATGTGGATTTTAGGTATACAGAAAAGTGGTCAGTTGTACATAAACATGTCTCTATTCTTTGAGTTCTTAGTATACTTTTAACAAAATTTTTCTCCTTTGTATTTTGCAAAAAGAGTATAGTCATAGTTGGGATGTATCATTTCCATGTACAATAATACTGTAAAGAATTCTCACTAAATATTTTGACTAGCCTGGTTCAAGCAGATTATTCATAGCTATTGATTACTTTTTTGGCTGCACTGGGTCTTCACTGGGGCCCACAGCATCCTAGTTGCTGTGTACTGGCTTTCTTTAGTTAAGTGAGCAGGGGCTACTATAGTTGTGGTGTGTGGGCTTCTCATTGTGGTGGGCTCCTTTTGTTGTGGAGCACAGGCTCTAGGCTGTATAGAATTCAGTAGTTGTGGCACATGGGCCTAGTTGTCCTGAGGCATGTGGGATCTTCATTCCCAGGCCAGTGATTGAGTCCGTGTTCCCTATACTAGCAAGTGGATTCTTAACCACTGGACCACTAGGGAAGTCCCCATAGCTATTGACTTTAAACACAATTATTTTATTCTGAAATTGCCTGATTATTCAGGTTTTTCTGATTCATTTCTTTTGTATATTAAGTCTTCTATTCACTAATTAAAAAATTGTTTTTCTCCCTTTAAAATAGCTAGCAAATAATATCATCTATGTGTAAGGATAAAGACTGGCTGAAATTATATGAGTAATAGAAGGGTAAAATCAGACCTCCAACTCTAGAATAACCTACTTCTACAATTTTCATTCATTAAAAATAGGAAGATAGAATTAGAGTAATCCAAAGGATTTAAAAATTGCTTTGCACAGATAGTAATTTCTCTATAGCACCTTCACTGTAAAGTCGAAGCAATAGAAAATAAATATAAATGGTAATAGTCCAGGAACAGTTGATAGTGGCAATTAATATTCATAACAACCACCATACAGCTATAAAATATTACTTATTGTTATAGCTAGTATATAAAATCCAGTTGACTTCCTCAGGATTAACATAGTAATGGCATTATAGTCTGAAATCATGTTATAAAACTGTAATCATATTGACCTAAATAAAATGAGATTTTGCCTCAGAAAAAAATTCATCCATTTACTTACATTTTGTATTTGACTTAACTCAAATGCCTCATATCTAGATTGTACATCACACAGTCCTGTCAGTGTAAACTTAGTAAGAAATGGATCCATGAACTAAGGTGCCATATACAGTCTATCATAGAAAACACTAAGATTATCTACTGTGGGACTATCTGGTTACTTTCTGGGATGAAGGACATGAAGGAGCAAGGTCTCACAAGGCAAAACAAAATATAGAATCAAAGGAGCTAGTTAACCTCTACTTTGGAGTCGACTGGATGGAGTAAACTGCATGGTTCAAGTAATGCGTTACCATCCTCATTTGTACATGATTTTATAGTTTTCTATGTACCAAATCAAATGAAAAAAATTATGTTTGAATTGTCCAGAGGGCACTTTGGTGAAATAAAGGATCTCAAAACAAAGAATTAAGAGATTTGGATCCAAATCCAAATGCCACTTACTAATTGTGTAAACTTGGATTATCATGTTTAAAAGTGTGAGCTCTGGAGGCCATTTCTTGCGTTTGAATTTTCTACATTTCTTTCTCCCCCAGTTCTTCTCCATTCCCTCAATATCTCCTACGCTCTTTCTAGCTTCTTTCCTATCAACATACCCTTTAACTTCTTCCTTCTCCCTCTTGTTTCTCTCTCCTTCATCTCTGCCCTCCTAGTTTCTCCTTTGTTTCCTCTTAGTCACTGTTCTCCTCTTTCTGCTTTCTTTTCTGAAATATATTCACAAACGTTGCTCTTTTCAGCTGTGCCTATATTAATAAAATAGTTAAGTATACACAGTTTCAAGTCTTTCATTAATGTTTTTGTTTTTCCTCCTTACCACTAAAAGCTTCCCTCATAGCTCAGCTGGTAAAGAATCTGCCTGCAATGCAGGAGACCCGGGTTCGATCCCTGGGTCAGGAAGATCCCCTGGAGAAGGAAATGGCAACCCACTCCAGTATTTTTGCCTGGAGATTCCCATGGACAGAGGAGCCTGGCAGGCTACAGTCCATGGGGTCGCAAGAGTCAGACACAACTTAGTGACTAAACCACCACCACCACCACTAAAATCTTAACATACAAAAGTCATTTATAGAAGTGGCTGTAGGCAACAGAACCTCAGAAAAATGGAGAACATCTGGAATGGGTTATCTGAACTAGTTGGACCCGGTTGCACCTAAAATCCAGCTAATAATAGCAGTGTCACAGATTCTAGTGTCACACAGCACACACATAGTGGCAAAAGAGCTAATTAAGTTAGGTAATAACAATTAAACCTACAGCCACATGGAATTAAGTTTCCATTGAAGGCAACACTTTGAGTAGCCAAGTGGCTGCTCCCATAGAGAAAATAAGAATGTTGTGAGGGATTTAAGGGCTATTGGATAAGCTGTTTGCTTCCAATTGCACTGAATAGCTTAACAAAAGAGAATAAAAGCCTCAGCCTATTAAATTCCAAGCTCACATGTCCATAGTTAAGACATGAGTCTTTTATCAAAATTAATTACAGAGGATTTCTGTGTATTAATTTTGTATCCTGTGACTTTACTAAATTCACTGATTAGTTCTAGTAATATTTCTGGTGGCATTTCTAGGATTTTTCTCTGTATAGTATTATGTCATCTGCAAACTGAGAGTTTTACTTCTTCCTGTCCAATCTGGAGTCCTTGTGTTTCCTTTTCTTCTCTGAATGCCATGGCTAGGACTTCCAGAGCTGTATTAAATAATAGTGGTGACAGTGGGCATCCTTGTTTTGTTCCTGATCTTAGGGGAAATGCTTTCAATTTTTCACCATTGAGAACAACGTTTGCTTGGGTTTGTCATATATCACCTTTATTATGTTGAAGTAGGTTCCTTCTGTGCCCGCTTTCTGTAGAATTTCTGTCATAAATCAGTGTTGATTTTTGATGAAAGCTCTGTCTGCATCTATTGAGATTATCATTTTTTTTTACCTTTCAATTTGTTGATATGGTATATCACATTGATCAGTTTGCATATATTGCAGAATCCTTGCATCAAGTGGAGAATAAACCCTATATGATCATCATATATGATCCTTTTAATATGTTGTTGAATTCTGTTTGCTAGTATTTTGTTGAGGATTTTTACATCTATGTTCATCAGTGATATTTGCCTTTTTTTATATGAAATCTTTGTCTGATTTTGGTATCAGGGTGATAGTGGCCTCATAGAGTCAGTTTGGGAATGTTTCCTCCTTCTGCAGTTTTTTGAAAGAGTTTGAAAAAGATAGGTAAACACTTGATAGAATTCACCTGTGAAGGCATCTGGCCCTGTGCTTTGTTTGTTGGAAGATTTTTGATCACAGTTTTGATTTCAGTACTTGTAATTTGTCTGTTCATATTTTCTATTTCTTCCTGGCTCAGTCTTGGAAAGTTGTACTTTTCTAAGAATCTGTCCATTTCTTCCAGGTTATCCATTTTGTTGGCATGTAGTTGCTTGTAGTAGTCTTTTATGATCCTTTTTATTTCTGCAGTGTCTTTTGTAACTTCTCCTTTTTCACTTTTAATTTTATTGGCTTCAGTCATCTCCCCTTTTTTATTGATGAGTCTGACTAATGATTTATCAATTTTGTTTGTCTTCTTGAAGAACCAGCTTTTAGTTTTATTAATATTTGCTTAGCAAAGTCACAAAATTAATACACAGAAACCCCTACACTCCTATACATTAACAATGAAAACTCAGAAAGAGAAATTAAGGAAACAATCCCATTTACCTTTGCAATAAAAGGAGTAAAATACCTAGGGATAAACCTATCTAAGAAGACAAAAGACCTATATGCAGAAAATTATAAGACAGTAATGAAAGAAATCAAAGATGACACAAACAGATGAAGAGATGTGCCATGTTCTTTGTTTGGAAGAATCTATATTGTGAAAATGACTATACTACCCTAAACAATCTACAGATTCAGTGCAATCCCTATCAAATTACCGATGGCACTTTTCACAGAACTAGAACAAAAAAAAAAAGTTTAAAATTTGTGTGGAAATACAAAAGACCCTGAATAGCCAAAGCAAGCTTTTGAAAGAAAAACAGAGATGGAAGAATCAACCTTCCTGACTTTAGACTATACTACAAAGCTACAGTAATCAAGACAGTATGGTACTAGCACAAAAAACAGAAATATAGATCAATGGAACAAGATAGGAAAGAAGCCCAGAGGTAAACCCATGCACCTATGGGCACCTTATCTTTGACAAAGGAGGCAAGAATATACAATGGAAAAAGACAATCTCTTCAATAAGTGGTGCTGGGAAAACTGGACAGCTACATGTTGAAAGAATGAAATTAGAACACTCCCTAACACTATACACAAAAATAAACTCAAAATGGATTAAAGGTCAGACACTGTAAAGCTCTTAGAGGAAAACATAGGCAGAACACTGACATAAGTCACAGCAAGATCCTCTTTGAGCCACCTCCTAGAGTAATGGAAATAAAAACAAAAATAAGCTTAAAAGCTTTTGTACAGTGGAGGAAACTATAAATAAGATGAAAAGACAACCCTCAGAATGGGAGAACATAATTGCAAATGAAGCAACTGACAAAGGACTAACCTCCATAAAGTGCAAGTAGCTCATGCAGCTCAATATCAGAAAAACAAACAGCTCAATCAAAAATGGGTGGAAGACCTAAACAGACATTTCTCCAAAGACATAAAGATGACCAACAAACATAGGAAAAGCTGCTCAACATGGCTTTTTATTAGAGAAATGCAAATCAAAACTACAATGAGGTATCACTTCACACTGGTCAGAATGGCCATCATCAAAAAATCTACAAACAATAAATGCTAGAGAGGGTGTGGAGAAAAGGGAATCTTCTTGTACTATTGGTGGGAATATAAATTGACAGTTCAAATTTGAAAGCTATCTGCCACAGAATTCCTTCTTGCTAGTCAGGCTTTCAATTGATTGGATGAATCCCATCCAATGCAGGCCACTATGCTTTAAATGTTCACTGATTTAAATGTTCATCTCATCCAAAACATTCTCACAGAAATATCCAGAATAATGTTTAGTCACATACCTGGGCACCATGGTCTAGCCAAACTGACACATAAAATTAACCATCACAACAGAAAAATAAAGCTGTTTATAAGATTACTGAGAATCTGCATTATATGTCAAGAATTATTTCTATAGATGTAACTCAAAAAGTGAACTTAGTGAACTAAGTGAACCAAGTTAAACTAACTTGAGTCCATTTTAAAATGTTGAATTTAAATGCACCAGAATTCTCTACTATACACTTTAATAAATTGCTTGTTCTAATGATTAATGGTCACATTAGCAGAGCACCAGTCTATCATGCTTACTCTCAATTATTTTTTCTTGGTCAATATGCTTTATTCACAGATTGGAAGCAGGTAAATTGGTATTCATGCCACACACCTAAATAGAAGCCTGTGAAAGATAATGGGTTAACATTAAGACTCCAAAGTTCTGATCCATGGGGTCATCAGGCTATTGATCTTGCTTGTTTATATTTGCCTTGCCAATCGAAATCCTAAGATATGTCACTTTAATGTGTATTACTAGACAATAACAGCAAATCACAGAATAGATCATCCACTTCAGTGAAGGCAAACAGATAAAATGATTGAGATTTAGAGAACATTTTTTCCCTTGACTAATGGAGACTTAACAATGAAAGCATATTCTTTTTACTTAATTCAGTCAAGGGTACTTTTTCATGATATTAGGGTGATAGAGGCCTTACAGATTATATTCTCATAAAAATTTCTCTACCAAATACATACACTCAAATGAGATATAAAAAGAATCAGTGAATTATTCTGTTGAAAGAAACTTTTTTATAATAAAAATCTGCAGAAAAGGATGAATTAACTCTATACATTATTATATAAATATTTGACCTCCCTTGAACTGAGAATTTCAAGGACTCTGAGAGCCAGACAAAAAGCTATTTAGTTTCACTGAAGGTTTTATAAGTCTCCCCTTTAAATCAAGCATGTGTTAAATGTTCAAGATGGTTATTACTTAGTGACTCACAACAAGAGATTCTTAGCCACTAGCAGAAGTAGTATACTTAAAAACTAGTTTCACACTATGCTTCCCATGTCAGAACCCACAAATGCTCCCCAATTGCCTTTCCACAAGGCTGACTATTCTAGAAAGTGTCATGGTAGTGCATATATAAATGTATCTTTAAATATAAATTTAACTTTACTATTTCAAATCATCTTCAAAAGTTTAGTGATAGAGCTGGATACAGCAGAGCCAAACATGTTCTCCTAGATCTATTTTCAGTTATAAAATATCTATGCAGGGACTTGCCTAGTGGTCCAGTGGCTAAGACTCAGCCCTCCCAACCCAGGAGGCCCGGGTTAGATACCTGGTCAGGGAATTAGATCCCAAATGCCACAACTAAACCAGTCATTCCTAAAGGAAATCAACCCTGAATATTCACTGAAAGGACTGATGCTGAACCTGAAACTCCAATACTTTGGCTACCTGATGCGAAGAGCTGGCTCATTAGAAAAGACCCTGATGCTGGGAAAGATTGAGGGTAGGAGGAGAAGGGGACGACAGAGGGTAAGTTGGTTGGATAGCATCACCGATTCAATGAACATGAGTTTGAGCAAACTCCAGGAGATAATGAAGGACAGGGAAGCCTGGTGTGCTGCAGTCCATGGGATCTCAAAGAGTCAGACACGACTGAATAACTGAATAACAAACTAAAGATACCTCATGCCGCAGCTAAAAATCCCACATGCTGCAACAAAGATCGAAGATCCTGAATGCCGCCAACTAAGACTGTAACCTGTCACAGTTAGATAAATAAATAAATATTTAAAAAGGAAAAAAAAAAAAAACCTTAAAAATAATGCCTATGCAATTTGTGGCTTGTGCAGTAGATGGCAGTGTTTTAAAACCCTCCACTTGCAAATCAGGATGATTAAATCTTTAATCAGGCTATTTATATTATATATAGATGAGGCTCTGAAAAACAGTCATGCTTTGATTGTCACGTTTATTACTTCCTGGGAAAATGCTAAAAAGCAATGAAACTTGAATTAACAAACATTTTGTACTTGAGAGGTGCCAGGTGTTACTTGGGGAGTGCATGGAATTCCCTGAGCTGCAGGAACAGAAAAAATCAGGGTTAAATTGCGGTAATAAAGGTCATCAGTGGAGACTCCTTGAGCCCCGATAACCTTAAATGTGTTTTTCAAAGAACTCAATAGTGAAATAAGAGTTTGTATCTTAAAAATTTGGCATTTAATAACTCCAGGAGAGGGGAAATTATTCTCTCCATAGAAAAATATTTCCGACACTCAGATTTGCATTGGAAATCTTTAGAAAATGCTTTTGGCTGAGTATTGTGAAGCATTAGTAATATGTTTGTTATTTATTTTCATTGACTGTTATGGACTTGTATGTTCCTGACTTAAAAGTTCACCTAGAAGCAGTTATTTAAACTTTGTTTTTTTTTTTTTTTAAATCACTCTACT
This sequence comes from Okapia johnstoni, assembly GCA_024291935.2. Classification (NCBI taxonomy): domain Eukaryota; kingdom Metazoa; phylum Chordata; class Mammalia; order Artiodactyla; family Giraffidae; genus Okapia; species Okapia johnstoni. Next base: position 68,062,935 of record CM044312.1, on the reverse strand, counting down.
TACCACATAGCTACAATGGAAATAAAAATTTCTCCATTATTTCCCCAAATACTTGGAGGAAATAGTTTCTGAAAGGCGAGTAGTAAATCATCAAGGCTCCTGATAAACAAAGCATTTTGTGGAATCCTCTTCTTCAAACTTGTACTCTATTGTCTTCCAACACTTGCTGAATGCATAATATTATACACTTCAACAGCCGATTATGGGGCATGATTCTGGAAACCCTGCTTCATATACACCCACTATGTATTTTTCCTATTTTAGATCAATCCCTGTGTCATGCTCTTGGCTCCACTTCCTACTGCTTTCTTAGGAGTTTTGTTCCATTAATTATCCATTTTATTTTCTGTCTCCTCAACCTTTTTTTTTTCACTGCTTTCCTCACCTAAGCATGGAAACGCATTCAACCTTGCCCATCCTAAAAAAATAAATTAGAAGTCCCTTGATCCAGAACCTCATTTTGGATATTGCTTGTGTTAGTCAGCTCAGGCTGCTGTACCAAAATACCATAAACTGTGTGGCTTAAGCAACAAAAGTGTATTTTCTCACAATTCTGGAGGCTAGAAGTCCAAGATTAAGGTGCTAGCATGGTCAGATTCTGATGAGAGCTCTCTTTCTGGTGGCTTGAAATGTCTCCCTTCTCTTTGTGTCTTCACATGACAGAAGGGGATCTTTCTCTATCTTCCTCTTCTTATAATGCCATTAATCCCATGATGAGGCTCTACATTCATGGTCTCATCTAACCCTATTACTTCCCAACACCTCAACTCCAAAGACCATCACATTGAAGTCTGCGGCTTTAGCATATGATTTGGGTGTGGGGGACACAAACATTTGGTCCATAACATTGCCCCATTGTTCTTCTTTTGGAATTTTTCAGGGAACATTTTGGAAAGAGCAATGAACAATTATTCCTATCTGCTCCCCTTCATCACCTTTCATTTTCCCACAACTCTCCACAGTTTGGCTTCTGTCCTCTTACGGTGGCTGAAATCACTAAGATCAACAGAGACCTGTCTGTTAAATCCAAAGTTTACTCTTCAGTTCTTATTTTACTTGATCTCTCTTGAGTTGTTCGATACTGGTGATCACTTTATTTCTTCTTGGTTTCCTTCTCTGGTTTCTAAAAAATGATGCTGTTCTCTGTCTCCTAAGTCTTGAGTTTCTCCTACTCAGTCTCCTCTAGATTGCCTTCCTCAGGGACTCTCGATGTAGGGTTCCATCCTTGGTGTCCGTCCCTTCACAATCTATATCTGTCCTTCTACCCACTCCCATGTCTTAATTACTGACTCTGTGCTGTGGTCAGTCTCCTGAGGACCTCTTTGCCATGATGCGAAAGGAGTTCCTTGCCTTGCCAGGCAACCTACGTCACTTTCCTAGTTAATTAAATATACATTTTCTCAGGACTTAAAATCTGCCTCATTATCAGCTCTGGGGGTTTTGTTATTGTTGTTGTTGTGGCAGTATAAAACAAATGTATCCTTTTGCTTGTCCAGGAAAACTCTTAAAATATATTTTAAAAGTTTTATAGTGAACCTCTTACTTTTCACTTATCAACACTAAGTAGCATATTACCTTCCATTGTTCCTCAGTAGGTATGGTCTCCAGGATGCTTCAGTCACGTCTGGATCCTTCACTATTTATCAATGTCTTTCTTAAAATGTGCCACTAAAAAATACTCCGTAAGTTAAGAAATTGCTAGTCTAATGGTCTTGACACTTCTTTTTTTAAGATAGAATGATGTTCTATGAGATGTTTTCATGAAAAACAACCTGTCTCCAAACCACACTTTTTTTTGATGAAAAATACATGAATTATCATTTATTTGTATTAAATTTCACTCTATAGGTTTTAATTCAGTATTATAGCTGCTGTAAATAATAAATGGTAATATGGAATCTGCTGTGTTTACTCTATTCAATAAATCATCATTCCTAATTTTGCATTCTGAAATTTGGATAATCTTGCTTTCTGGGAATTTATTCAAGTCACTGAGATTGATGAACAGATGAAGTCAAGGAGAGCTTCTAGCACGTTATTTGAAGATGCTGTCTCACTGGTAGCATTGTGTGCTTACTCAGAATTTGCTCTGAAAGAAGACTGACCTGCACTCTGTCATTTGCAAGCAACAGTTGTGTTTGTGCAAACCTCCATAACTAACCAATGATGCTGTCATGTCAACAACCCATCCACGAGGCTGTTGTGGAAATCTTCATCAAATGTGCATTGAAAATCAAGATACATTAAAAGTCTACGATGTTTCTGTGTTCTACCAAGCCATAGGTCTTATGTAAAAAGGAAAAGATTAATATTATTGTCTCATTGAACTCTGCTTTATCATACAGAAAGTCCGAAACTTTACCTTGATTTTTATTTCAAATTTCAGATAAATTTTAACTTACCTTTCCTTTTCCTTTTCCCTTTGTATGTTTGCCTTGCTTAGTCAGGACAGGGCACTGGCCAGAGAGATTCTTCTGGTAGAAATTGCTTCATTGTTCTGAGTATTTTCCTGACACTTTTCTCAGCATGGTTCATTATAGTTATGAGAAACTATAGTCTAAAAAAATATATAGATTTCCCATTGTGTCACTGGAGAGTCTCTGAAAATATAAAAACTATGCTTTTATATCATCCCTTGCATATCAGAGTCTCCCAAGTATGTTAGTGAGATTCAAAGTGTGATTTTCATTCGGTATTTTAATCCCAGACACATGAATATAGCATATTTTAGGAAACTCTGATTAGCTATATCATGGGTTTATTTCACACTCTGTTACAAACATTCCAAACACTTTGATTGGAGTATAAATGCTTAGCCTCAAGATTTTTCCACATTCTAAAACATTGCCTCAAAATTGATGGTTGAGGAGTCATTCCACTCAATTGTCACAGCTTCCCAGAAACATCTTACCCAAGCAAATGCACATGTATAAATTATCATCTTTCTGTTTTACCTCTTCTTGACTTCCCCTGATCTGTTTGTCATTAAGACCTTACCCACTAGGGCAAAACTATGCTAGTCACTCTCTCTCAGGCTTCTGAACACCTACTGCTAAGTCACTTCAGTCGTGTCCGACTCTATGCGACCCCATAGACAGCAGCCCACCAGGCTCCGCCGTCCCTGGGATTCTCCAGGCAAGAATACTGGAGTAGATTGCCGTTTCCTTCTCCAGTGCATGAAAGGGAAAAGTGGAAGTGAAGTTGCTCAGTCGTGTCTGACTCTTAGCGACCCCATGGACTGTAGCCTACCAGGCTTCTCCATCCATGGGATTTTCCAGGCAAGAGTATTGGAGTGGGGTGCCATTGCCTTCTCCCTGAACACCTACTACCAGGTTGCATTTCCTCTGGAGTTTCTCTTTTACTGTCCCTTGCTCATCACTAACAACCTCCCATGCTCACTGTTGCTGGTCCATCTTTTATCTTCCCAGGCCTACATAATCAACCCTCATAAGTAGCATTTGCAGTTAGATTGAACCTCATCTACACCAAAGTTTAAATCTTCCGGGTATTTGCCCTTGATTTCTAGCTGTGAAATGAGACACTTTCATTCCTGTGAGAAGAGTTTCAGGTCATACTCAGCAGGAAGAAGTAGATTTTACTTTGGATGGAGGAGTAATTTTCTTCTGCTTCTGAATCAGATTATCTAAGGTTGGCACCAAAGTCATTTATTTAGGGCACCTGAGATAAAGGAGAGCTTTGTCAGAATGGGAAGTAAGTCTAGGTCAATCTCTTAAGACAACAATTTCAAGAAAGCTATAAGGCAAAGTTTAGGGATGAAAAATAAACACAGTATCCCCCCTCCCCAAATTTGGTCATATGTAGCAATTAATTTGACCAATTATGTAATTCTTAGATTGATAGTTACTTTAATCTACAGAGAGGTCCAACACAAAAGGTCTCTAGGGCTGAGAGAAAACTGAAGTTACCATTTAAGCTTTAGAAAATCCCAAAGGGAATCATGCAACACATACTTCTTTTATAATTTAGGAGACTGTAAGTCCCTTAAGAACACAATTAACTGTATTGAATCATACATTTGTTTTTACAAACCTCAGAAGTTGTGAGTTATGAGCTCACAAACCTCATAGTGAGCAATGCTTGACTACAGTTGATTCTGTACATCTTATGGAAGAATAAGTCTACAGAAGGTCAGTGGCAATTTCTGATGAAATGATTAAGTCATGACTCTCAGCAAGATAGGCTGAGACAGAAAAATATTGGTCCCTCTGACAGGTACATGCTAGCAAAGTAATGCTCAAAATTCTCCAAGCTAGGCTTCAACAGTACATGAACCGAGAACTCCCAGATGTTCAAGCTGGATTTAGAAAAGGCAGAGGAACCAGAGATCAAATTGCCAACATCCGTTGGATCAAAGAAAAAGCAAGAGAATTCCAGAAAAACATCTGCTTCATTGACTACACTGAAGACTTTGTGTGGATCACAACTAACTGTGGAAAATTCTTCAAGAGAAGGGAATACTAGACCACTTTACCTGCCTCCTGAGAAACCTGTATGCAGGTCAAGAAGCAGCAGTTAGAACTGGACAGGGAACAACAGACTGGTTCAAAATTGGGAAAGGAGTATATCAAGGCTGTATATTGTCACCCTGCTTGTTTAACTTATATGCAGGGTACATCAGGAGAAATGCTGGGCTGGATGAAGCACAAGCTGGAATCAAGATTATCAGGGGAAATATCAATAACCTCAGATATGCAGATCACACCACCTTTATGGCAGAAAGCAAAGAGGAACTAAAAAACCTCTTGATGAAAGTGAAAGAGGAGAGTTAAAACTCAACATTCAGAAAACTAAAATCATGGCATCTGGTCCCATCACTTCATGGCACATAGATGGGGAGACAATGGAAACAGTGACAGGCTTTATTTTTTTGGGCTCCAAAATCACTGCAGATGGTGACTGCAGCCATGAAATTAAAAGACCCTTGCTCCTTGGAAGAAAAGCTATGACCAATCTAGACAGCATGTTAAAAAGCAGAGACATTACTTTGCTGACAAAGATCTGCATAGCCAAAGCTGTGGTTTTTCCAGTAGTCATGTATGGATGTGAGAGTTGGACTATAAAGAAGGCTGAGCACCGAAGAATTGATGCTTTTGAAGTGTGGTGGTGGAGAAGACTCTTGAGAGTCCCTTGGACAGCAAGGAGATCAAACCAGTTCATCCTAAAGAAAATCAACCCTGAATATTCATTGATTGATGCTAAAGCTGAAGCTCCAATACTTTGGCCATCTGATGCAAAGAGCCAACTCCTTAGAAAAGGCTCTGATGCTGGGAAGGATTGAAGGCAGGAGGAGAAGGAGATGACAGAGGATGAGATGGTTGGATGGCATCACTGACTCCCAGAGTTTGAGCAACCTCTGGGAGACAGTGCAGGACAGAGAAGCCTGGCGTGCTGCTGTCCATGGGGTCGCAAAGAGTTGGACAGGACTGAACAGTGACCATGGCTACTTCAACAGGTAGCCATGTTGAAGATCAAAAGATGATCCTTCCAACCAAAACTTAGGGTTCTACTGTAGCAGTCTACATAACGAGAAACCACTGGTGAGTCTCCATACAAGTTCAATCTTATTCAGGAAAGAGAAAGACCAGGAACTACGAAAACAATCTTTCCTTTATAAAAAATTAGTCAAGCCCTCAAATTGATTCATCATGAAAAATGCAGGTTCCCATCTGGGAAAATCAAATCTGAACTTAACAGCATTTTAAAGAGGTGGTACATCAGTCAGGCTGACATTAGTGGAAGGAGAATTAGTTGGTTGTTAAGATACAAAACTAAGGAAAGAAATCCATATAAAGTATTAAGAAAGATTTTTGTAGGCACAGTGAGGATCCATGATTATTACATATAATGTTTGGGGAAGGCTAATAACTTGAAGTACACTACACTATTTCTATATAGGGGTAGCTAGGAACTTCATATTTGTTTGGTTAATTCACTTTTGGAAAATGAAATAAAACTTTGCTGGAATTTTTATAGATCTCACAAAATCCTTCTGCTTAGACATTTTGAGCAAATATCTCTAGAAATATCCTTCCCTAGAATGGTAGTGATGAGCTACATCCATAGATGTATTTATCTTCATTCTTTTATATTGGCATATTTTCAAGGAAATTGCAACTAAAAACGTGAAATCCATTATATAAATATACAAGTCCAGTTTTGGTGAAATTGGAATTCTGTCAGAAGGTGGAAATTGCCTAGTGATCAAATTGGAATGAACAAATGATTTGTTGACATGTCTAACTCCACTTAAAGCAGATGGCCCTCTCAGATCCCTCACTATCCTTCAGAATTTTTCTCTTTCCCAGCTAGGTTTAGCATCCATAGATTTAAAAAGGTAATGACCTACTTAAATGGTTTCTGTTGCTATGGTATTAGCATTTGTACTTTCTCAAAAGTGGTCCAGGAATTGGACTCTAAAGTTTCTTTAGTTTGAAACGTCTTTGGAACTTCTGGATAAGTAGTTGGGCATCTCCAAACTAGCATTAAGATTAGACACTGCTGATCTTACTTAAGAATTTGCACTGTCTTCCAATCAAAGCTGTGGTTTATTGGGTAACAGCAGCAGGGACCACAAATCGAGTGGCGACCAGAAGACTGTTGAAAGTTTTTAGTAAAGGAAGACCGTGAGGCAAGGAGCACATAGTTTATATATTTCAAGCTCTACAAATGGCAGTCTTCCCTCGGGTATTCCTGTCTCTGGAGAAAGAAGAGCTGGTCACAGATGGATGTTTTGTGTCCATTAGTGATCACACAAATCAGATGGGCTCATGTACTTAAGAAGTAGCAATAGCAGAAGCAGTAGCAGCAGCAGTAACATGAATGTGTGGATTTGAATGCTGATGTATGTGTAGTATGTTACTTAAATTTACAAAAGAGATACATCTCAAGTTGTATGTGAAGTTTATTCATTTAAGAAAGTGGCATCATAGGATTATTTTATATTTCAGTAATCTGTGCTCTCCCCTGATTTAAAAGCAACCTAATGCTCTCGGTAAAAACCTATATTTGCATGGGAAAAAGCCCAGTTTGCATTTGGTAAGCGTTCAAAGATGGAATATCATGGCAGATGATGAGCAAAAGAATACAAGATTGATCCATAATTCCCATAGGCATGGAATCAACATTTTCACCTCTTGAAAAGATAAAAAGAAAAGGAAAAAAAATATTCAGCAATGTCCTAGCATTTGCCATTAATTGTAACTTAACCCAGTTGCATATTTAAGAGCAGTTATAGCCCTTCAAGATTTATATAACACAGCAGTATGATTTATTTACAAAGAGCTCCTTTGATGTGCTCTTTGAAACAGTCCAGTAAAGTCATATCTCTTCCATCCAAAAGCGTTTGATTTGAATTCCAAATTCAGTCCTGGAAAGGAATGCAGGCAGTCAAATGCATTTGCTTTGGACATGAGCCATGCACAGATCCCAGGCCTCTCAGAACGGATGCCAGCTGCTCTGTCCCCTCTAGGGCAGGTAGGTCTCCTGAGGCTGCCTTCTTTATCAGCATGATACCTGCATGGTGTGGACTCGGTGATTTTCCACAGTCCACATTCAATCCCTCTTCTGTTATTTGTCCCAATTTTGCCCTGTATAATTATTCTTCTCACCTTCACTGGATACAGACTTGATGAGTATAACAATCAAGATGTGCTGTCATTCCCTAGTCAAGGGTTAAGACTGTGACCCAAATTAGGTCATTAGAGACTGTCTTCTGGGAAGTTGACTCTGGAATTGAGACTGATACAAAGAGCTGGCCCATTCCAATGATGGCACTTTCAAGAGAATACACATTGGTTCTTGTTATTGAGGTCCCCAGACTGCTCTGGCTCTGTCCTCACTGCATACTTGCTGACTTGAGTTTGTAAGTCACCCCAACAACACTGTTTCTTTTTTCTTGCTTAAATTGGTTTTGGGGTTTTGTTGTTTTGCCTCTTGCTTGCAAACAAAGACCCTTCCTCACTGAGCTATGCCTCTCACCTTGTAAAAATTTTCTCTTCAGGATATCTGTCCCCAAGACCAATCTCCATTTACTCTGTTCTCCTCACAATCTCTAATGGACACATGATGAGTGACCTGGGGACTGTTAAGTGGAGATTCTTCAAGAAAATATAGTAAAGGCAGGAAATGATATGAAAAATAATTTTAGTTACAAATATTTAGTATTTTAGATGTCGCATCCCTTTTTTTCTAAGATTGGAGGTACTTCCTTACACATCTGAACCTCTGATATACCAAAATTGCTACTTCATCAGCAATTCAAATAAAGATGTTGATCATCGACCATCAGCAATTCAAATAAGCACCTGGCACCCCTCCAGAGAACTCTGCATATCCTACAGTTCTCAGGAATGGCTTCTGCTTGTTTCTCTCTAGAAAATTGTGCACAGGCAGGCTTAGGTGGGAGACTTCCTCCAGGGATTTCCTGGAAACCACCTTGATGAGAGACAATTGTGCCCCCTCAAACCTTGTCCTTTCCCCTCGTTTGTCCTGACTTCCTTGTCCTTCAAAGTCTTCCAGCTCCAACCCTATATTATTAACATCAAGATTTCTGGTTTAGGGACTTCCCTGGTATCCAGTGACACAACTGAGCGACTTCACTTTCACTTTTCAATTTCATGCATTGGAGAAGGACATGGCAACCCACTCCAGTGTTCTTGCCTGGAGAATACCAGGGATGGGAGAGCCTGGTGGGCTGCCGTCTATGGGGTCGCACAGAGTCGGACACTACTGAAGCGACTTAGCAGCAGCAGCAGCAGCAGCAGCTGGTATCCAGTGGATAAGACTCCACACTCCCGATGCAGGGACCCAGTTTCTATCCCTGGCTTAAGAACTAGATCTCACACGTCAAAACTAAAAGTTTGCATGCCTCAAATAAAGATCCCATATGCCTCAAGGAAGATTGAAGATCCCACATGCCACAATTGAGACATAGCACAGCTAAATAAATAAATAAAAATAAATATTAAGAAAAAAGACTTTTAGTTTAGGATACAGAGGGCTCTTGGAGACTCTTTATCCAAAGACATTGTTTTCCATTAATTTCTAAGTTCACTTCTTCTTTGTCTTCCTCATCAACTTCTTTGACATTTTAGTGTTTTCCAAAGATATTAGAACATAGTAAAACTTCTCCATCATATTGAAAATAAAGAATATATGATTTTTCACTACAAATCTTAAATATTTTTCAAACTATTGATCAAAATCCATTTTTAGGTTGTAAAATCAATTTAGTAGATTGTGTCCAAGATTTTTAAAACATCAAATGGTATAAAGTAGACCTGAACAGCAAGCTCTGGGAGTTGGTGATGGACAGGGAAGTCTGGTGTGCTGCAGTCCATGGGCTGTCAGACACAACTGAGTCAGACTCAACTGAGCATGTGAACTGAACAGAAAATACCACTGTACTTCACTCATAATAATGCTTTTTTAAACAAAAGTTTTATTTCCACAATGCATAATTCATAGTAGGTCAGGACTCAACAGGGATGCCTGATAGACACTATCTCGTCTCTTCTTTCACTTTTTGAGAAGACCAGTATCTCTGCCACATCCTTCACCTTACCTTGTGTTCTGTTGGAGGATACAATATGTCACTTACAAGATGGTATAACACCATCTTGAGCTTTGTCCTCCAAGCTCAGTAGGAAATTTGCCAATATAGGGAATGAGAGGATTTAGGAAATTCTCTTTCAAGACAAAAATTGGGTTAGCAAAGCTATAGTCTTGTTGTCTGATCCTATTTTGCATGTCAGAAGCTGAATCTCACAATGTTACCATATCCTTACTCTGCATTCTTTCTTCAAAGTTCCTAATTTCTCAGACATATTCTTTTACCCACATTGGGATACCCAGGCTCAAAGAAATGAAGGTTAAATATATAGGAAGGCAAAAGAAAAAAAAAACACATTCACTTGAGAATTATTATTAGGTTATACATACTAAGCTCATAATAAATGTTTCCATGCTTCTCTGAATGACCTGATGGCCTCCAAGTTCCTATTGAACTCAAGATTCACTCATTCTAAGAACATTTGTACCATTTCCTCTTTGAAATCTCCCTCCTATCACCCTCTCCACCTTCCCAAGGGCCAAGTATCCTTTTAGTGTTCAGTTGAGGTTTCTTTCTGTTGGCCAGTGTCTTATCTACTGCTCTTTGAGAAAATTGTTCTAAATAACTTTCCCTCTATGCATGAATGATCTCTGCTTTCCAAGCCCCTGACAGCTAATGGGATCAGCTAATCTATGATAAACTCATTTTAGGTTTCCTGCCTTGATGATTCCCCTTAGCTAACCTTCACTCTCTTTCCCTAACCCTTATCCAACCCTCAAGGCTTCCTAAAATTCATCAGGCAACCTTTTTTCTTATCTCAATAAGAGGTCATTGAACCAATGGCAGTAATAACCTGCTTCCATAAGACATATGTTCTCCCTTGGTTCCTCCCATGGATCTCTTCTCTTGGTGCTTTGTCTGCTCCCCCAGGATGATTTTGCCTGATCTCATGACTTCAGCTTCCACCTACATAACATTAACAATCATGTTCATACCGCTATCCTGAGCATCAAGCCAAACTTCTAACTACATTGGAAATGTATACTGGTATGTCCTACATGTCTCAAATTCTGTCTCAAATTCTATTGTATAAATAATATTAATAATCATTTTTCCAAAAACATGTTCACTCCCCTAAACTGGTTAGTAGCAGTTGTCTACAGAAACCCATTAATTAAAAATTCCAAGTTGGCTGTAATGTTTTTCAGTCAAAAATTTCCATCCATTGCATTTACTGTCACCCTCTATCCTTATTTTCAGTATATGGATTTTGGGTCTCAAATCTTGTAAGTTATTCCATTGTAACAAACTCCTAACTGGCCTCCTTATCACTCTAGTGTTCAATTTACACACTGAAAATCAGAGTTTTTTTGAGACAGAAATCTGATCATGACATTTTTTGGCTTCAAAATGACTGATGGCTCCTGACTTCCTATAGGATAAAATCCAAACTCCTTAAAGGATACCTAAGGTCATTCAGAATCTGTATAAACCTTGCCTCCCACCAAGATACCTCACTCTTTTTCTGCTGGAGCCACACCAAATTTCTGGTTCTCACATCAACCTGTTTTGGCGCATGTCACTCTCTCTGCATGAAAAAGAAGATAAATGGTTATCACTGCATGACCACTACGTTCTAGGCATTGTGTTATCTATTTCTTCCTCCTGTGCTCCTAGAATTTAGCTGTTTTTCCAATTTTGAAAATGAGAAAAATCAGGTTTAGAAAAAATTTAAAAAGCTTACTCAAGTTCATGGAATGTTTGAGCTAGAACCAGGATTCAGACTCTAGTCTTCTTAATTCTAAAGCCCGAGTACTTTTCACTTAATCAGGCTGTGCTCTGAAACTCGCCCCCTTTTTGTCCTTCAAGACCCAGTCTAAAATTTTACCTCTTCTATTAAAACATTTTCTGACCCCGCTCCCCCCTCCTCCCTCCAAGGCAGTGTTAGTCATTCCCTCCTCTGAGTTCAGGTACCAGAATGTATACCTCTCTATGGTAGTTCCCATGAAATGTATGGTAGTTATGTACAAGTCTGCTTTTCCCTCAGCCTGTGGGACAAGGGCCACATCTAATTCATCAGCAGGGAGGCCAGCTGGGGAGGCAGAAAGGGCAACAACTTGCCAAAGGAGTTGAATCCTATTTCTGTTATTTATTAACCGTGCAACTTTAGCCATTTAACACACTTCTAAGGATATCTTCACCCACCCAATGGCGATCACAATACTGTAGGTAAGGTTTCTGGTACATAGTGGGCTCTCATTAAATGTTGAAAAAAAAAAACTTGTAAGAATATTTGATTGTTTAGTAGTCCTTTCAAGACATAAATTTGCACTTCAAGGGATCTTCCATAGCGCTTTAAAACTGAGGGTTTTGGTATTGATGGGAGATTGGAAGGAGAGGTGGTTGGTGGTGGGGGCAGAGCATATAGTCTTCTGCTCCCCTCCCCTCCCTCTGTATTTTGGTATTCCCAGTGCTCGCTTTAGTGAGATAGGCCTGACCTCTAGTGGAAACTACTTATTCTTGGATCTGTTTAGCACTTCTTCACAAGAACCAGAACCTAGTCCTGTGCTAAGCAGGTATTGAGGAGGTACCCACTGATTAATTTTTTAATTGAACACTCAGCTTTATAAAGAAAAATAATTTTTATTTTATTGTACATTCATGAAAAATACTCAGTAATGGACTTTCCTTCACAAAATATCTTTTAAGAAAAATGAATCCCCAAATATCTTTCATGAAGCTAATTATTGTGTTTTAATATTCATGGGAATCTTTCTGAGTAGACTTGAAAGCATTTTGCAAACAGATTTATTACCTATATAGTGTGTTCAAGTCAATTAAAGTGAAACTCAATTAAAATGCAACCACCTCCGAAGTAGGGCGCAGCAGATGTTTAACAGCTCACAGCGACACCTCACAGCAGTGTGAGTTAAGCAGCAGTTGACGAACGAAAATGAAGAATTCCATTTTCTATTTAGGCTACAGGAGCAATAGAGAGAAACAGAATGTAATTATCCAAATTAGAAACTTTCTGTGACACTGAGGTCACCAACTCTGCTATTCACAGAAGGGCCAATGGATATTTATTGATCACACACAGCCAAGAACACTGCTTTATGCCTCTGCTGACAGACAGCCCCCTCAGGCACATGGCCTCCAAACACTCTAGTGATGAAAATTCACGACAAAGCTAGGGAGTGCTTCAGGACTTCAAAAACATAATCCCTCACTCCTGATTCTCCTATTCTTGGGCTCAAAATCAGACTTGACCACCAGCCTGTCTACTGAATGACACAAGCAAAATACAATGTTAGTGATGCAGCCATAGTGTATATTTGTAGCCAGTGCAGTAGGGATGTCACTGCTGTTTAACTCGATTCTGAGTCTGAGTGAAATGGGAAACGTTCTGACCTCTTCATGCTGTGATTTTCATGTTGCCTGCGACAGAAGACTGCAGAGATACTGAGGTGGGCTGGTATTTCATCCATATATAGAGATGTAATTTGGAGAGTGACTACACAATATCAAAACAACCTTATGAAGAGTAAAACATATCAACCATGACACCGGAACATGCCTGGATGGAGAACTGAATATGTCTTCCTTTCTTCTAGATGTGAACTTGTTCTGTATCCACAAACTAGCTGAATCATCCTGTATCTACCAACCATATGCCTATTATATTGCATTTAATTTAAATGCTGGATGAAATAGGTTTCCAGGTAGAAATGAAAAAGAACAGCTTCTTAACATCAGTTTATGTGAAACTGATGATAATTTGACTTGGTTTTGCCTTAATCTGATAGAATTCTAAAATTAGAAACAAGCAGAAACATGTTAGTGGGTTTGTCTCTGGGTCAAATTTCTACATCAACTAGCCATTGTAATGCTGTTATTCAATTTGTTCATTTTGGTAATGGCTGCTTGCAAGCAACTTACTGATACATATAGAATTCACAATTACTCTGTCTCTACATGCTAAGAAAAGGACATCTTGATGGTCTGAAGGAGAAGGGAGACAGCAGTTTCTAGTTTAACCTCTAAATCACAGTCTATTTAGCTGTTGCTATAACAATTTTACCTAATAAGAAAAACAACAAAGGCTGCTTAGGTATAAATTTATGACCTCACCTCTAGCCTATGGACTGCAGGGATTAAATACTGAGATATTTTCCTCCCTTTAAGAAAAATGGAGGTCTTCCTTAAAAGGTTTATATGAAGCTGATTTTCTCAGACTCAAACAGATGCAAATCAACGTGTTTATTACACACCCATTGTGTGCACAAAACTGTTTTCAGTACTAGGCAGGTAGAAGAACACAGTGATCTCTTGAATCCTTGCAATATTTTAGGGATCTAAGGAGATAAGACAGAGCAAAAACTAAGAAACAAGGGTCACACAGAACATTTATGGTAGACTCAGAAATCTTGTTAGAACTTATTTTTGTAGTCTGGTGCTGCCCCTCAGAAGCAGAATTTTGAATTAGTTCTTAAAGATCTCAAATTGCTCTCAAGAGCAGACATAAAAAATAATGGAACCAAGTAGATCACTTCAAGACAGCAGAGGAAGAATCATTCCAGGTCACATGGCGGGGAGGCTAAATTTGGAGACCAAGGTGGAGGCTGTCATCTCTCTCCAGACTGAGATTTCTTGTGTCAGCTGACAAACTTGATTCTATCAATAATCTCCCTCTCCTGTAACCACCAGTCCTCTTCCTAACCACTAGGTCTTTCTGAGCACAGAATATGATCAACTCCCAATGTCTAAACTCGTCCTGTAAATAAGTAAAATATTACCTGAGCCCTGAATTCCCTGTCCACATTTTTAAATATTTCTCCTTTTCTTCACAGCCAGACTCTTGTCTGCATTTATTGCCCCTGATTGTTTATCTAAGTCTTTCCTCAGGCACGAGCAATCTGGCACCAAGCTATTGAGACTGCCCCTTTAAGACCGATAATAATTGCTTTCCTGTCCTTCATCTCAGTGCTGCATTAATCCTGTTGACAGTGTCCTCATCTTGAATCTCTCTTACCACTGCCTCCATGGCACCACCCTTTCAAATCTTCTCCCCTGCTTCAGACTACCTATTTGTGGTCCACTTAACATCCACTTCTTCAATACCATTCTTTCCCCAAATTCCCCTCTTGGTCCTGTCACTTTGTCAGTCTCCTAGAGCACTATGGGAAGTGGAAATAATCTGAGCCTCTGAGACAGTCATGTAGGTGGGAACATTGATTCTTTCACTTATTAGCTGGGCTTCCTTGGTGGCTCAGATGATAAAGAATCTGCCTGAAATGCAGAAGACTTGAGTTCAATCCCTGGGTCAGAAAGATCTCCTGGAGAAGGGAGTGACTACCCACTCCAGTATTCTTGCCTGGAAAATCCCATGGACAGAAGGGCCTGGCAGGCTACAGTCCACAGGGTTGCAAAGAATCAGACAGGACTGAGCAACTTAACACTTTCACTTTTTTTTCACTTTCTTGAGCAAGTTTTTTTACTTCTATGAACTTCAGTTTCCTTGTCCTCTGTAAAACGGAGTGAATCACACACAACTCACCAAGTCCTTGTAAGAAATAAATATGAAACCATAAGAGAATCTCAGATCTGCCACATGGTATGTACACGTTAAATGTCCATCATCCCTCACCTACCATCTCTGCATTGATACTGCCTTCATTTATGTCTGCAGCTTAGCAGAGACTTCCCTCAGTGAAGTATACCTACAGGACCTACAAGTCATCTTAGATCCTATCCTCTATACCCCTCTCTCAAATGGAGTAGTATTGTTCTGAAAGGTATTGAATCAACTATCCTCACATTTCCCCACTAGTATCCCAGCCAGCCTCCTTCCAGTCATCCCCACCACTACTCCCCCTCCATCACCCTCCATAACTACCATCTAAAGCATCTTCCCTATTGGAAAGCCTTCACTGGCTCCCCATTGTCTAGAAAACAAAGCTCTCATCTTTGCACAGCATAGAAAGCCTCTGAGTGTTCCTCTTACTAAAGCTTTCACCTCTATCTCCAGCTCTTTCCCACAGACATCCTGCCTTCCATTCTTAAGGCTCTACTAGAAAGTTTCCTAACTCAAATCTCCTTACATTCTCTCTGCCCTTTACACACCAATCCCTCTGTTAGATGTATTCCTTTCCCCTTTGTTCACCCTTCAAACTTCAGCTCAGTTATCACCTTCTCTATGGAAGAATTCTTCCCTAATATTTCCTGTATTTCCACTCTTTACCCATTTTTTTTCAGCTCAATGAGTACTTATTGTTTTATTAATTGAATATTTATTGGACACTGTATTAGTTACCTATCACTTTATAGCAAATTACCCCCAAATTTAGTAGTATAAACAATATTTATTAAACAATAGTTCCTGCAGGTCAGGAGTTTGGGCACAGCTAAGCTGGGTTCTCTGGCTCAGTCAGAGTCTCTCACAAGGCTTTAGTTAAGATGTCATCTAGTGCTGCAGTCATTTTAAGATTGAACTGGTGAAGGGTTAACTTTTAGGCTCACTTTTGTTAGCAGGATTGAGTTTGTGGAGAGCTGTTGGACTGAGGGCATTTGATCCAAGAGTGGTGGGGCGGGATGTTCACTGGCAGCCATCCCTGAGAAGAACTAATTATTAGACTGGGTTTCTCCTGCCATTAAGGAACACCCAGTCTTGTAAGGGAGGGAGATGAGGGCCCAAATGATTGCAGGCATTTGAAAAGTGCTGTCATAGAATAGTACCCAGTGCATTGATTAGAAAGGTGCTTGGCTGCAATTTACAGCAAGTCCAATTACAGTGGCTTAAAACATACAGGATTTTAGTTTTCTCACATAATATAAAATCCAGAGGCAGGTTATTACAGCCATTTGTTTAGTGGCGCTCAGTGGAAAGGTCTAGAACCTTGAATTCTCTCCATCTTTAATTCATGCTTTTCTTGATTCCTCCTGATGCCATAATGACCACTGAACCTCCAGGTATCATGTCTAGTTTTAAAGCAAGAAGAAAGGGATGAAGCATTAGACCTTCTCATCCTGGGGCTTTGTGCTTGTATTTGGGAAGGATGCTCTCCTCAGGAGATTTTTCCTTGGAGGCAATGAAGTGTCACAATTCTGGAGCCAGACTCACTAGGTTCATATCCCACCTCAGCCATTTGCAAGTCATTTGACTTTGTTCATGTTACCTGATTGATCTGTATCTTACTCTTCTCATCTGTAAAATGCACTTAATATGCCAGCAAATATGGGAAACTCAGGAATAACTACAGGACTGGAAAAGGTAGGTTTTTATTCCAATTTCAAAGAAGGGCAATGCCAAAGAATGTTCAAGTTCAGTTCAATCTCTCAGTCCTGTCTGAATCTTTGCGATCCCAAGGACAGCAGCATGCCAGGCCTCCCTGTCCATCACCAACTCCCGGAGTTTACTCAAACTCATGTCCATTGAGTCGGTGATGCCATCCAACCATCTCGTCCTCTGTTGTCCTCTTCTCCTGCCTTCAACCTTTCCCAGCATCAGGGTCTTTTCAAATGAGTCAGTTCTTTGCATCAGGTGGCCAAAGTATCAGAGTTTCAGCTTCAGTATCAGTTCTTCCAGTGAATATTCAGGGCTGATTTCCTTTAGGATTGACTGGTTTGATCTCCTTGCAGTCCAAGGGACTCCCAAGAGTCTTCTCCAACACCACAGTTCAAAAGCGTCAATTTTTTGGCGCTCAGCATTTTTTATAGTCCAACTCTCACATCCATACATGACTACTGGAAAAACCATAGCTTTGACTAGATGGATCTTTGTTGGCAAAGCAATGTCTGTGGTTTTTAATAAGCTGTGTAAGTTGGTCATAATTTTTCTTCCAAGGAGCAAACGTCTTTTAACTTCATGGCTGCATTCACCATCTGCAGTGATATTGGAGCCCCAAAACTAAAGTCTGTCACTGTTTCCCCATGTATTTGCCATGAAGTAATGGGACCAGATTCCATGATCTTAGCTTTCTGAATGTTAAGTTTTAAGACAAATTTTTCACTCTCTTTAGTTCAAGAGGCTCTTTAGTTCTTCTTCAGTTTCTGCCATAAAGGTGGTGTTATCTACATATCTGAGGTTATTGATATTTATCCTGGCAATCTTGATTGCAGTTTGTGCTTCTTCCACCCTGGAATTTCACATAATGTACTCTGCATAGAAGTTAAATAACCAGGGTGACAATATATAGCCTTGATGTACTCCTTTCCCGATTTGGAACCAGTCTGTTGTTCCATGTCCAGTTTTAACTGTTGCTTCTTAACCTGCATACAGATTTCTCAGGAGGCAGGTCAGGTGGTCTGGTATTCCCATTTCTGTAAGAATGTTCCACAGTTTGTTGTGATCCACACAGTCAAAGGCTTTGGCATAGTTAATAAAGCAGAAGTAGATGTTTTTCTGGGACTCTCTTGCTTTTTCAATGATCCAGTGTATGTTGGCGATTTGATCTGCCAATGTTTCCTCTGCCTTTTATAAATCCAGCTTGAACATCTGGAAGTTCAACGTTCTCGTACTGTTGAAGCCTGTCTTGGAGAATTTTGAGCATTACTTTGCTAGCATGTGAGATGAGAGCAATTGTGTGGTAGTTTGAGTGTTTTTCGGCATTGCCTTTCTTTGGGATTGGAATGAAAACTGACCTTTTCCAGTCCTGTGGCTGTTGCTGACTTTTCCAAATTTGCTGGCATATTGAGTGCAGCACTTTCACAGCACTTATCTTTTAAGATTTGAAATAGCTCAACTGGAAGTGCATCACCTGCACTAACTTTGTTCATTGTGATGCTTCCTAAGGCCCATTTGACTTCCCATTCCAGGATGTCTGGCTCTAGGTGAGTGATCACAACATTATCTGGGTTGTGAAGGTATTTTTTGTATACTTCTTCTGTCTCTTCTAAATGTCTTAATCTCTTCTTAATGTCTTCTGCTTCTGTTAGGTCCATACCATTTCTGTCGTTTATTGTGCCCATCTTTGCATGAAAAGTTCCCTTGATATGTCTAATTTTCTTGAAGAAATCACTAGTCTTTCCCATTCTATTGTTTTCCTCTATTTCTTTGCACTGATCACTGAGGAAGGCTTTCTTATCTCTCCTTGCTATTCTTTGGAACTCTGCATTCAAATGGGTATATATTTCCTTTCCTCCTTTACCTTTCACTTCTCTTCTTTTCATAGCTGTTTGGAAGGCCTCCTCAGACAACCATTCTGCCTTTTTACATTTCTTTTTCTTGGGGATGGTCTTGATCCCTGCCTCCTGTACAATGTCAGGAACCTCCATTCATAGTTCTTCAGGCACTGTGTCTATCAGATCTAATCCCTTGAATCTATTTGTCACTTCCACTGTATAGTTGTAAGGGATTTGATTTTGGTCATACCTGAATGGTCTAGTGGTTTTCCCTACTTTCTTCAATTTAAGTTTGAATTTTTTAATAAGGAGTTCATGATCTGAGCCACAGTCAGCTCCCATTCTTGTTTTTGCTGACTGTATAGAGCTTCTCTATAATGTTACCACCCAGTGCTCTCATTTCACATGCTAGCAAGGTAATGCTCAAAATCCTTCAAGCTAGGTTTCAATGGTACATGCAAGTACTTCCAGATGTACAAGCTGGAGTTAGAAAAGGCAGAGGAACCAGAGATCAAATTGCCAACACCCTTTGGATCATAGGAAAAGCAAGAGAATTCTAGAAAGATATTTACTTCTGCTTCATTGACTTCACTAAAGCCTTTGACTCAGTGGATCATAACGAACTGTGGAAAATTCTTATAGAGATGGGAATACCAGACCACCTTACCTGCCTCTTGAGAAACCTGTATGCAGGTCAGGAAGCAACAGTTAGAACTGGACATGGAACAATAAACTGGTTCAAAATTGGGAAAGGAGTGTATCAAGGCTGTTTATTGTCACCCTGCTTATTTAACTTCTATGCAGAATAATCATGCAAAATGCCAGGGTGGATGAATCATAACCTGGAATCAAGATTGCTGGGATTAATGTCAACAGATACGCAGATGATTTCACCCTAATGGCAGAAAGTGAAGAGGAACTAAAGAGCCTTTTGAGGTAAGATCATGGCTCTCGGTCCCATCACTTCATGGCAAATAAATGGGGAAAAATAGAAATAGTGACAGACTTCATTTTCTTGAGCATCAGAATCACTGTAGACAGTAACTACAGCCATGAAATCAAAAGACGCTTGCACCTTGGAAGGAAAACTATGACAGACCTAGACTGAGTATTAAAAAGCAGAGACATCACTTTGCCCACAAAGTCTATAGAGTCAAAGCTATGGTTTTTCCAGTAGTCATGTATGGATGTGAAATCTGGACCATAAAGAAGACTGAGCACCAAAGAACTGATGCTTTCTAACTGTAGTCCTGGACAAGACTCTTGAGAGTCCCTTGGACTGCAAGGAGATCAAACCAGTCAACCCCAAAGGAAATCAACCCTGAATATTCATTGGAAGGACTGATATTGAAACTGAAGCTCCAGTCTTTTGGCCACCTGATGCAAAGAGCTGACTCAATGAAAAGACCCTGATGCTAGGAAAGATTGAAGACAGGAGGAGAAAGGGTGGCAGAGGATGAGATAGTTGGATTGCATTACTGACTCAGTGGACATGAGCTTGAGCAAACTCCAGGAGATAATGATGGACAGGGATGCCTGGCATGCTGCAGTCCATGGAGTTGCAAAGAGTGGGACACGACTGAGCAACTGAACAACAGCAATGTTAGAATATTAGCAACTGAACAGCAATAACAATATTAGTATATTAGTCACTCCCAATTTGAAGGGAACATCTTCTCTGGAAATCACAAAATGAAAAGTTTATTTTCTTCAACCACTAAGCTGCTTAAAAAGTACCAGTTTCCTTAAACTGTTATTAATAGTAATTTTAGATAAGATCTGCAACACTTTCAGCTACCAAACCTGGAATATCAAAGTGATTTCCCATCTGTTGTGCATTTAATTCATTTTTTAACTCAAGCCACTTTAAATTCAGTTGAAAAACAGGAATAATTACTCTAGCTAAAGAGAAAAGAACATCTTTAATTATTTTTAAAGGATATGATCATAGGCTTATACGGCTTCTTACACTTTTTTCCTCCAATTTATTGCTTAAAAAAGAGAAGGCATTGGTTAACCAATTTAAGTGTGATGATGGTTGGATTGGGGAAAAGATTTTATGAAAGCTAGAAACCTTTTTGTTTATGACAAAACAAAGTTGATCTCTGAACCCAGACGTTGAGAAAATCAGCTTGGTTACCTTCCTGCTTTCCCTTTGGAGTGGATCCCAACTTTAGGTACAGATTATAGATTTGTCACTCCCGGTCACAAAGAGAAATTCCTTCTCATTTCACCTGGGAAATGCTTCCTGTAGGAAATGAGAATTCTTTCTTTTCTTTTTTTTGGCCACACCACAAGACAAGTGGGATTTTAGTTCCCTGAACAGGCATGATCAACCCTGGTCCCTTCTCAATGAGGGTGCAGTGTCCTAACCACCTGACCACCAGGAAATTCCCAGGACATGAGATTTCTGAATAATAGGAAGTGGAGTAGTTAGTATATGTGCATCCCAAGGTAAAGTCTGGGCACTGAAATCTAATGCAAATCTAGATTTGCCACTTAACCAATGATCCTCACTGCATCTCAGTTTCCTTTTCTGTAAAGTAGGACAATGAAAAATTAATAATAGAACATATATCATAGCGTTGTTGTGGGATTTTAATTTACTGATTGATATAAAATGCTTAAATAGGTCCTGATTTTCAGAAGGGCTATAGTAAATGTTAGCCCTTATTATAATCTGTGGCTATTCTGAACTATCTAGTGATTATACACAGAAATTATATATAATTTCCTTAAACAAATCATAGAATGTTTGAGGTGGAAAAAAATCTTAAAAATCACCTGGTCTAATTGCTTCAAACCTCTCAACAATCCTTTTTTTTCCCACACAGTACTAAGAGTGATCTTTCTAAAATGCAGATGTGATCAATGACTCATCCTTCCCAAGGTAAAGACTAAATTGTTTTACCTTGTTTAACACTCTAGTTGCTCCCTTGCTCCTCTCCACCTATCATTCATCAACAATTCCAGCTGGTTTTCCAAGATCTCCTCTACGTTAGGCCTCTAAGGAGCTGTTGCTTTTGCCTCTGTTTAAGGTGTTTCCCTTCTAGTCATCTCACTATTCCGACTCCTACTGAAATTAAGGTGGGACCCCTCCTAAGTGCTCCCAGAAAATTCCTATACTTTCTCCATCAGCCCTTACCACACTATCCTACTGTTGCTCTGTCTGTATCTAGCTATGAACCCCAGTTCTACAAAGGGAAGGATCCTCTTCATCTTTTGCATGGCTTTATCTTCAAAATTAAGTTTGGTGCCTGACACACAGTAGGTGCCAAACACATACATATTTGTTTTATGAATAAATCAATGACTTTTCCCCAAAGTTACTAAGGTTAAAGATGGGCTTACAATTAGAGTCTTTCTTCCATAGGCATTTAATCAGTTTTTTGGACAAAATGAGAAAGCTTTGTTCAGCAGTTATTGAAATTCACTCTTTATTTTTTCCTGTCTATTCTTCACCTCAGCTTTTTATAAACAGAACATGTTTTTATTTCTTGATGGTTTTACTCTTCCCACTTGGAAGATAATCATTTTTTTCTTTATGTGTGTATGTTTAACGGTGCTGAGATTAACACGGATATTTTTGCTTGACAGCTTCAATTTCTGAACCTTTTTATTATAACCAAACATCTTTAATTTAATGCTATATCAGTGACTAGGAAGGGAAAAATTTTATGGTGAAGGAGTATATGTCTTATAGTTGCTATTGTGAGAAAGAGAAAAAAAATAATGCACCTGATTTCACAAATGTGCTGGGAATTTTACTTGAAGCAAAGATAGAGTCTCCCCTATGCAAGGATTGAAGGGAAGGCCTCAGAGAGTCTAATGCTCAATATTAGCCACTCCTCCCAGCCTTCACATAAACTCCAGTAGAAAGGGGATCCTGACACTTCGCATTCCCAACAATGCCCTCACCTGTCCTCTTCATCCTCAGGCACAGCCTCGCCTGCCCGCTCTGTTCTAACAATCAATCCCAAGGCTGATTTCATTATGTTCATCTCTGTTTACTTTAATTACTGGTAATAACCCAAAATGCCTCTCCTCCCACTCACTCTAATCAACAAGCAATTCTTTGCATCCCCCTTTTAGATTCTATATTACTCCTTCCTTTCCACCAGCAATCTGAAACTCATGTTCTATTATCAGAAAATCCCCTCACTCTGCTCTGAACATTTTCTTCACCTTCTAGAGCTCATCAGTTCAGTTCAGTTCAGTTCAGTCTCTCAATCATGTCCGACTCTTTGCGACCCCATGAATCACAGCACGCCAGGCCTCCCTGTTCATCGCCTACTCCTGGAGTTTACCCAAACTCATGTCCATTGAGTCGGTGATGCCATCCAGCCATCTCATCCTCTGTTGTCCCCTTCTGCTCCTGCCCCCAATCCTTCCCAGCATCAGGGTCTTTTACAGTGAGTCAATTCTTCGTGTGAGGTGGCCAAAGTATTGGAGTTTCAGCTTCAACATCAGTCCTTCCAGTGAACATCCAGGACTGATCTCCTTTAGGATGGACTGGTTGGATCTCCTTTCAGTTCAAGGGACTGTCAAGAGTATTCTCCAACACCACACTTCAAAAGCATCAATTCTTTGGCACTCAGCTTTCTTTATCCATACAAGACCACTGGAAAAACCATAGCCTCGACAGGACTGACCTTTGTTGGCAAAGTAGTGTCTCTGCTTTTTAATACGCTATCTAGGTTGGTCATAACTTTCCTTCCAAGGAGTAAAGTGAAAGTGAAGTCGCTCAGTCATGTCCGACTCTTTGCCACCCAGTGGACTGTAGCCCACCAGGCTCCTCCGTCCATGGGATTCTCCAGGCAAGAATACTGGAGTGAGTTGCCATTTCCTTCTCCAGGGGATCTTCCCGATCCAGGGATTGAACCCAGGTCTCCCGCATTGTGGGCAGATGCTTTAACCTCTGAGCCACCGGGGAAGCCTGGTATAAGCATCTTTTAATTTCATGGCTGCAGTCACCATCTGCAGTGATTTTGGACCCCCCAAAATAAAGTCAGCCACTGTTTCCACTGTTTCCCCATCTATTTCCCATGAAGTGATGGGACCAGATGCCATGATCTTAGTTTTCTGAATGTTGAGCTTTAAGCCAACTTTTTCACTCTCCTCTTTCACTTTCATCAGTTCAGTTCAGTTCAGTCGCTCAGTCGTGTCCGACTCTTTGCGACCCCATGAATTGCAGCACGCCAGGCCTCCCTGTCCATCACCAACTCCCAGAGTCTACCCAAACCCATGTCCATCAAGTCAGTGATGCCATCCAACCATCTCATCCTCTGTCGTCCCCTTCTCCTCCTGCCCCCAATCCTACCCAGCATTAGGGTCTTTTCCAATGAGTCAACACTTCGCATGAGGTGGCCAAAGGATTGGATTTTCAGCTTCAACATCAGTCTTTCCAATGAACACCCAGGACTGATCTCTTTTAGGATGGATTGATTGGATCTCCTTGCAGTCCAAGGGACTCTCAAAAGTCTTCTCCAACACCACAGTTCAAAAGCATCAATTCTGCGGTGCTCAGCTTTCTTCACCATCCAACTCTCACATCCATACATGACCACTGGAAAAACCATAGCCTTGACTAGACGGACTTTCGTTGGCAAAGTAATGTCTCTGCTTATAAATATGCTACCTAGGTTGGCCATAACCTTCCTTCCAAGGACTAAGCGTCTTTTAATTTCATGGCTGCAATCACCATCAGCAGTGATTTCGGAGCCCCAAAAAATAAAGTCTGGCACTGTTTCCACTGTTTCCCCATCTATTTGCCAAGAAGTGATGGGACCAGATGCCATGATCTTAGTTTTCTGAATGTTGAGCTTTAAGCCAACTTTTTCACTCCCCTCTTTCACTTTCATCAAGAGGCTCTTTAGTTCTTCTTTGCTTTCTGCCATAAGGGTGGTGTCATCCGCGTATCTGAGGTTATTGATATTTCTCCCGGCAATCTTGATTCCAGCTTGTGTTTCTTCCAGCCCAGCATTTCTCATGATGTCATATAACCCTGCATATAAGTCTGCATATAAGTTAAATAAGCAGGGTGACAATATACAGCCTTGACGTACTCCTTTTCCTATTTGGAACCAGTCTGTTGTTCCATGTCCAGTTCTAACTGTTGCTTCCTGACCTGCATACAGGTTTCTCAAGAGACAGATCAGATGGTCTGGTATTCCCATCTCTTTCAGAATTTTCCACAGTTTATTGTGATCCACACAGTCAAAGGCTTTGGCATAGTCAATAAAGCAGAAATATATGTTTTTCTGGAACTCTCTTGTTTTTTCGATGATCCAGTGGATGTTGACAATTTGATCTCTGGTTCCTCTGCCTTCTCTAAAACCAGCTTGAACATCTGGAAGTTCACAGTTCATGTATTGCTGAAGCCTGGCTTGGAGAATTTTGAGCTTTACTTTACTAGCATGTGAGATGAGTGCAATTGTGCGGTAGTTTGAGGATTCTTTGGCATTGCCTTTCATCAGAAGGCAGTAGTCCTCTCAGGTCCCTGCTTCTGCTTTGGTCCTCTGAAATGAAGGCTGTTTTCTCTCCCACACTCCTATGCAGCTGGAATTGGAGGTGGTCCTAGCTTCTCACAGTCTCTTGTAGATGGTAGGTCATTCTTCCCCTTTCCTCCCTCCCACCAAAAACCAGGTTAGAACTTTGCCGTCAGAATCTACCACTCACTACCTTGGTGGCTGATATCACCTACCAACTCCCCCACATTATTTAAAACTTTACCTCAGGCTTTATCTAAGGTTCAAGTTGCCCATGAAACAGACTCTCAGTGGGATATTTGTACACAGGAGACCCACTGGAAACTGCACTATGAAACAATCCTTTTAAAGCAGTGAAGAAAGCGGAATTCACTGAGGAGAAATTGATCTGTGATATAGCTTCAAAAGAGACTTCAGCTCATTCCAAGAGAAGCACTGGAGTTGAGACATTCTTTCAGAGTTTTCCCCAGTTAATGGAAGGGGACAGGGCTTTGTACTTCATCATCACTATCACTCTGGAGTTTCTGTGTCTTACCAAGGCCCCCAATATACTTAGCATTTCTTTTTCAAGCAGTGTGATGAACATGATCTCATTGATAGATGGAAACAGTGGACCTATGTGATAGTCTACAGAATGTCCAGATGCTCTAGGTCCTTCAGACTATGACAGAGAAAAAGAGAGTTAATATAGTCCTAGATAAAGACATAAATTGTACTGTGGTCTAGGCCACATTTATACAAACCAGTCCTGATTCTTTCTGACAAGGGATGAAAAAGAATGCATTCACCAGATCAATGGCTACATACCATATACATAGGCTGCATTAATCTGCTCCAGCAAGGATGCAACATCTAATGCTACAAGTCCTATGTGGCTGAGTTTGCAGTAGTCTTCCTTCATCCACCACCATATATCGATATTTGATTTTGTAGGGACCAAACTGCTGAATGGCATGAGAATACGATGGGAACCTCTGCCCCTTTTTAAGGGTAGGAGTAATCTTGGCCATTCCATCCATGAGGGATAATATTTTTTATTTATTTTCTTGGCTGGTGGAGAAGGACTCCTGAAGGCTCAGTTCTACTGTTACTATTGAATGCTCTCACCTCCAGAAAACTTTCCTCTGATCTATGTTT
Organism: Okapia johnstoni; assembly: GCA_024291935.2. NCBI lineage: Eukaryota > Metazoa > Chordata > Mammalia > Artiodactyla > Giraffidae > Okapia > Okapia johnstoni. Next base: position 68,036,619 of record CM044312.1, on the reverse strand, counting down.
GGAGGGCTGATTGAAAATTTTGTCTCCAGAGAGGCAGGCAACCAAGTGCAGTGGCAGGAATTGTGGTCCCAGCTGCACACCAGATTGTCTGTGATATCAATTTAACTGGCCATGGCGGGTATGTGATTTTTAGGTCATAGCCTGGATAGGTTAGAAGATTTATGGATTTAGAGAGGGTAGGCAGATGAGAGTCAGCTTGTGGAGGACTTGAAGGCAACATAAAGGAACTTGCAATTGATTCAACTCACAATGAGGAAACCCTTGCAATTTCTTATGCAGAACAATGAGTTGGTGCAGGCAAGACTCAATGACATCAATATCCTGGCTGTAGAATGAATGGAGCGTGGCAATCAATGGAGCCAAGTCTGATGGGAAATATAGTAAAGCAGGCATGAAATGATAAGGTCATGAACTAAGGTGGTAGCTGTGGAAATTGTAAGAATGAAATTGCAATAAGATACATTCAAAAAATATTTAAAAGCTCTTGATAATGTAATAGGATCAGGGGATGGAGGAAAGATAGTTATCAAAAGTGATTCTACCTTTTCACCCTTGAGTGATGAAGGAATGCTGTTCTTTTTAAGGTAATTCAGAAATGAAGGCGAGGATGGAGTAGAAAAAGGGGACATTTAAAACAGATGAGGATGCGTTTGCTTTGGAAAGATTTAGTGTGAGTTGATGGTTAAATATCCTACTAGAATTGTCCCCTTACAATTGTAAATGTGAAGTTATAGATTCAGATAACTGTTCAACAAAACTAGAAACGTTTAGACCTATAAAGGAACTCTTTTACTGAGATCAACTAGGACATATTCAGGTGCTTCAGTGAGGAATGATAATGGTAGATTTTAAGAAGTTATAGAATGTTTGTGAAGTTTACACCTGGATAATATTTGGAGACATTAATTCATGTCCTCCTAAACACTGGTACCTACTCTAAACACACACACACACACACACACACACACACACACACAGCATTTTCCTGTTCATTTCCCATTAATTCATCAGGGCTTCATTGCTTAAGGGAAAGTAAGTGGAAGGTAGAAAGTACACAAGTGATTTGTGGGACCTAGTAATCTAAAAGCATAAATCTATAAGTGATATAAGCAAGAAAAGTGGGGTGAAAGAAACAGAAGGGAGAGAAGATCTCCCTTAGATTAAAAGAAGCCTCTCTTGGGATGGAGAGCTGAGAGGTCTATAGGTTTCTTAATGCTTCATTTCCTGATAGCACACAGGGAGTGCTGGACCCCAGAGAGAAGTAAGTGGATGAATCATCCAAGACAATGGTACTCAACCATGACTGCATATCAGGTTATCTGGAGATATTTTTTGTTTTATATTTTTTATGCCAGTACCAAAGCCTTTAAATAGTCTACTTTGGCCCCAGGAATAGATATTTTTCAAAATCTCTCCAGGAATTTCAAAGAGTGGCCAAAGTTGCTAGTCTAGAGCACAGTTTCTCAACCTCAGCACTATTAACATTTTGGACCGATAATTCTTAGGTGGTGGGTGGGTGGGGGGCTGTCCTTGATTGTAGGATGTGCAGCAGCAGCAGCCCTGACCCCTATTAACTAGCTTTAAGTAACACCCACCTATTCTAGGTTGTGACAATAAAAAAGGTTTACAGATATTGCTAAATGTTCCTTGGGGACAAAGTTGCCCTAGTTGAGAACCACTGGTTTAGGAAAAACCATAAGCTTTGAGTTTCCTGGCCTTGCTCATGAGTGATATGCAAGTGCAAAGAGCTTGTGGATCTGGAGAAGATGCCGTCCAACTCAGAGGAGGTAAGTGAAGACATGAGCATTGCAAACCAATGACTAATGAACAAATATCCTCCTGCCCCTTCTTAACCTAGTGGTGTTCATTGTGATAGCTTCTGAAGTCTTGACACAACTTAGAGGGAGGGATGGCGGATGGGGGACTGGAAATAGAACAGCAAAGTAACTACTAATATAGTGAAATTCCCTCCCTACTTGGTAGTCTGAGGGTTAGAATTGAAAATGAAATATTAAAAGAAAAAGGGAAGAATAATATTTCTCATGTACTTGAGTTTGTGACCTGATTTCATGTCTTACACAAGTTCATATCATACTGTCCTGTTAGCTATCAAAAATAAATCACACAAAGCTCTATTATGTATGCATCTCCATGAAAATTCTGCAGTAGACTGGAAAGCCAAAGCAAGTGGCTAAGATGGAAGCAGAGTTGTTGCAATAACTAGCTTAGAAGTCCATAGGAGATGTCCGAACTTATTCAGAAGATATATTAATGACATTGTAAAATAACTGCTGGAAAACAAAGACTTTGGAGGCATCTTCAGCAGCTAGAGCAACCTAGCATGTCTTAGGGGCCTTCCAAACCCTCTCATTACCTGGAAAATCAGTGGTTTTAGGTCAGTCGGTCAGTTCAATTGCCCAGTCATGTCCAAGTCTTTGTGACCCCACAGACTGCAGCATGCCAGGATTCCCTGTCCATCACCAACTCCTGGAGCTTGCTGAAACTCAAACTTGTCCATTGAGTTAGTGATGCCATCCAACCATCTCATCCTCTGATGTACCCTTCTCCTCCTGCCTTCAACCTTTCCCAGCATCAGAGTCAGTTCTTCGCATCAGGTGGCCAAAGTACTGGAGCTTCAGCTTCAGGATCATTCCTTCCAATGCATATTCATGTCTGATTTCCTTTAGGATTGACTGGGTTGATCTCCCTGCCATCCAAGAGGTCTTCTCCTGCACCACAGTTCAATAACATCAATTCTTCTGTGCTCAGCATTCTTTATGGTCCAGCTCTCACATCCATACATGACTACTGGAAAAACCATAGCTTTGACTCTTTAGACTTTGTGGGCAAAGTGATGTCTCTGGTTTTTAATACTCAGTCTAGGTTTGTCATAGTTTTCCTTCCAAGGTGCAAGCGTCTTTTGATTTCATGGCTGTAGTTACTGTCTGCAGTGATACTGATGCTCAAGAAAATGAAGTCTGTCACTATTTCTATTTTTCTCCATTTATTTACCATAAAGGATGGGACCAGATGTCATGATCTTAGTTTTCTGAATGTTGAGTTTTAAGCCAACTTTTCCCCTCTCCTCTTTCACTTTCATCAAGAAGCTCTTCAGTTCCTCTCTGCTTTCTGCCATAAGGGTGGTGCCATCTGTGTATCTGAGGTTATTGATATTTCTCCTGGCAATCTTGATCCCAGCTTGTGCTTCATTCAGTCCAGCATTTCACATAATGTACTCTGCATAGAAGTTAAATGACAGGGTGACAGTATACAGCCTTGACGTACTCCTTTCCGAATTTGGAAACAGCCATTGTTCCAGGTTCGGTTCTAAATGTTGCTTCTTACCTGCATACAGATTTCTCAGGAAGCAGTCAGGTGGTCTGGTATTCCCATTTCTTTAAGAATGTTCCGCAGTTTGTTGTGATCCACACAGTCAAATGCTTTGGCGTAGTCAATAAAGCAGAAGTAGATGTTTTTCTGGGACTCTCTTGCTTTTTCAATGATGCCAATGGATGTTGGCAATTTGATCTCTGATTCCTTTGCCTTTTTTAAATCCAGCTTGAACATGGAAATCCTTGGTTCACGTACTTGAAGCCTTGCTTGGAGAATTTTGGGTATTACTTTGCTAGTATGTGAGATGAGAGCAATTGTGTGGTAGTTTGAGCGTTCTTTGGCATTGCCTTTCTTTGGGATTGGAATGAAAACTGACCTTCTCCAGTCCTGTGGCCACTGCTGACTCTTCCAAATTTGCTGGCGTATTGAGTGTAGCTCTTTCACAGCACTTACCTTTTAGGATTTGAAATAGTTCAACTGGAAGTGCATCACCTCCCCTAGCTTTGTTCGTTGTGATGCTGCCTAAGGCCCAGTTGACTTCACATTTCAGGATGTCTGGCTCTAGGTGTGTGATCACACCATCATGGTTATCTGGGTTATTAAGATCTTTTTGTATAGTTCTTCTGTGTATTCTTGCCACCTTTTCTTAATATCTTCTGCTTTTTTTAGGTCCTCAAACCATTTCTGTCCTTTATTGTGCCCATCTTTGCATGTAATGTTCCCTTGGTATCTCTAATTTTCTTGAAGAGATGTCTAGTCTTTCCCATTCTATTTTCCTGTGTTTCTTTGCACTGATCACTGAGGAAGGCTTTCTTATCTTTCCTTGCTATTCTTTGGAACTCAGCAGTCAGATGGGTATATCTTTCCTTTTCTCCTTTGCCTTTAGCTTCTATTCTTTCTTCAGTTATTTTAAGTCCTCCTCAGACAACCATTTTGCCTTTTTGCATTTCTTTTTCTTGGGGATGGTCTTGATCACTGCCTTCTATACAATGTCAGGAACCTCTGTCTATAGTTCTTCTGGCACTCTGTCTATCAGATCTAATCCCTTGAATCTATTTCTCACTTTTACTGTATAATCGTAAGGGATTTGATTTAGGTCATACCTAAATGGTCTAGTGGTTTCCCCTACTTTCTTCAATTTAAGTCTGAATTTGGCAATAAGGAGTCCATGATCTGAGCCACAGTCATTTCCCAATCTTGTTTTTGGTGACTGTATAAAGCTTCTCCATCTTCGGCTGCAAAGAATATAATCAATCTGATTTCAGTATTGACCATCTGATGATGTCTATGTGTAGAGTCTTCTCTTGTGTTGTTGGAAGAGTGTGTAGGCTATGACCTGAGTGTTCTCTTGGCAAAACTCCGTTAGTCTTTGCCATGTTTCATTTTATACTCCAAAGTTGCCTGTTACTCCAGGTATCTCTTGAGTTCCTACTTTTGCATTCCAGTCCCCTGTGATGAAAAGGACCTCTTTTTTGTTGTTAGTTCTAGAAGGTCTTGTAGGTCTTCATAGAATTATTCATCTTCAGCTTCTTTGGCATTAGTCGTTGGGGTGTAGACTTGGATTACTGTGATATTGAATGGTTTGCCTTGGAAATGAACAGAGATCACTCTGTCATTTTTGAGATTGCACCTAATACTGTATTTCAGACTATTTTGGTTGACTATGAGGGCTACTCCATTTCTTCTAAGGGATTCTTGCCCAGAGTAGTAGATATAATGGTCATCTGAATTAAATTCACCCATTCCAGTCCATTTTAGTTCACTGATTCCTAAAATGCTGATGTTCACTCTTGCTATCTCCTGTTTGACCACTTCCAATTCACCTTGATTCATGGACCTAACATTCCAGGTTCCTACGCAATATTGTTCTTTATAACGTTGGACTTTACTTCAATCACCCATCACATCCACAACTGGGCATTGTTTTCGCTTTGGTTCAGCCTCTTCATTCTTTCTGGAGCTATTTCTCCACTCTTCTTCAGCAGCATATTGGGCACCTACTGACCTGGGGAGTTCATCTTTCAGTGTCCTTTTTGCCTTTTCATACTGTTCATGAGGTTATCAAGGCAAGAATAGTAAGTGGTTTGCCATTCCCTTCCCCAGTGGACCACGTTTTGTCAGAACTCTACACCATGACCCATCTGTCTTGGGTGGCCCTACACGGCATGGGTCATAGTTTCATTGAGTTAGACAAGGCTGTGGTCCATATGATCAGTTTGGTTAGTTTTCTGATTTTAGGTATACCTCTCAGATCTCAGGTAGATAAGTGAATAAAGCATCCTCTTCCTGGTGGCTCAGATGGTAAAGAATCTGTCTGTACTGCAGGAGACCCAGATTCAATCTCTTGGTCAGGAAGATCCCCTGGAGAAGGGAATAGCAACCCACTCCAGTATTCTTGCCTGGAAAATCTCATGGACAGAGAAGCCTAGTGGGCTACAGTTCATGAGGGTACAAAGAGTCACACAGGACTGAACATCTAACACTTCCCTAAGGAGGAGAGATTATTATTCCCTCAATAATGCAGGAAACTCATCTCATCCAGAAAGCCTGTGACCTCTTTCAAAGAACAAAGTAATTTTTGAGGGTGGTTTACTATACCCAGGGCACCATGTGATTACTTGTCAAACTGTGTCCCCTGAAACTCTTCAAGGACCTACTTCTTTTGAAGTGAACATTTGGAGGTGTGGCGCCTCTTGGTTTCCAGAGACTAATGAACCATGACACACTAGAGACCAAAGATGTGGAAAAGATGGGAGCAGAGCTGGTTGGTGGTGTTGGGACCAGAGCAGATGTGGAGCCAGGAATGAAGTCAACAGAACATAAATGGTGAAGAAAGTGGGTCAGGGTACAATAGCAATTCTTACTACTTCTTCCAGTAGAAGTTGGAACTTGTGTGGCATGGGCGGTAAACCAATTCCATGGTCTGTCCTTACTAGGACAAAAGACTTTTTCCTTCACTTTTGTCCCATCATTTTTACCTAGTTCAGTTCTGAAATATACTAGGCAAACAATGAACTTAACTGAATCAATGAAGTAGTCAAAGAGTTTACTCTCCCAAGCACATTTGCATTTTATAGAGGATTCCTTTTTAAACATTTATTCAGATCTACTTTCTATGGACTCTAAAACAAAAATGCAGACTTGAAGCAAAAGCAAATAAAAACTTTTAAATTTACTTTTAAACCTTAAAGATTTAAAATTGTGGGGAGGACTTCCCTGGTGACTCAGTGGATAAAAACCTGCCTGTCAATGCAGGGGACATGGGTCTGATCCCTGGTCCAGGAAGATTCCACATGCTGTAGAGCAATTAAACATGTGAACCACAACTACTGAGCCTGAGCTCTAGAGCCCATATGCCGCAACTAGTGAGCCAGTGTGCTGCAACTATTGAAGCTCACATGTACCTAGAGCCTGTGCTGTGCGACAAGAGAAGCCACCACAATAAAAAGCCTGCGCATCATAACTAGAGAGTAGCTCCTGCTCGCTGCAACTAGAGAAAACTGTGCAAAGCAACAAAGATCCAGCACAGCCAAAAATAAATAAAAAACGAGTTTAAAATAAATAAATAAAATTGTGGGAAAATGTCAGACAAATTCTGATGGAAATGTCAGGCAAATTATGAGAGAGAACCTGATCCCAAAGAGGTTAGTAAAGTCACTGAGCACCAACACTGCTTGAGAGCATTTGCCAATGTTAAAAAACATAATAGGAAGTGTGAGCTTTAATCCAGCACCCTCAGGGGTAGTGGGACAGAAATCAAGTTCTTAACCAGAAAATTCTACCAGATGTTCAATAATGAAATATTTCAATGATGAAATCAAACATACAAATTCTTCCAGAGAATAGAAAGGGAACATTTTCCAATTCTTGTTGTGAGGTTAGTATATCCTTGATCCCAAAACTCAGCAAGGATTTTAAGTAAAAGGAAAAATAGAGGTTAATTTCAACATTAGGGCTTCCCAGGTGCCTGCCAGTGCAGGAGACACAAGAGACTCAGGTTTGATCCCTAGGTTGGGAAGATCCCCTGGAGTAAGAAATGGCAACCCACTCAAGTGTTCTTGCCTGAAAAATTCCATGGATAGAGGAGCCTGGCAGGCTACAGTTCATGGGATTGCAAAGAGTCAGACATGGCTGAAGACAGCACAACCACAATCTCAACATATGAAAATAGTTGCTCAGAAACTAAAACCCCAGGAATGTGTGATTGGGCATTAAATCAATCAATGTAATTCATCACAGCAAAAGACTGTAGTAGAAAAATCATATGAACAACCCAAAAGATGAAGAAAATATAGCCCAAATGTCCATCAACAGTAGAGTACAATGGAATATGATACACTAATGGTAATGAGTTAACTGTAGTTAGTTAATTATCACAGCCTAAATGAATCTTACATATAATGTTAGCAAGAGAAGGAAAACACTAAATACCTATAACATAATTCCATTTATGGAAAGTCTTTAAAAACAGAAAACATGTAATTATATTGTTTAGGAATGCATACCCAGCTGGTAAAACTATAAAGTAAAGAATTGTTACTGTAAATATCAAGAATGCTGTTATCTCTGGGAAAGAGAGAAGGGGCTGTTAATTGGATAAGATATGTGGAGAATTTGGGGAGTGCCCTCAGTGTTTTATTTCTTGATTTCAGTGATGGTTTCTCAGGTGTTTACTTAGTAATTACTGTAATTGTTAAATTTATTTATGGTTTATGCACTTCTAAATATGTATCTTTTATTTCACACAAGATTTTTTTTCCTAAGAAAACTTTTGAAGACTCACAGAAATAAAGCTCTAATAGTGGCATTTCGGGCACCATGTCTGATGAGTAGCAGAAGAGATATTTTGGGGTAAAGTAGCAAACTAATGGTCCCTTCAACCACATTAGACACCCAGTTTATTCTGCTGCTCAGATAGACAATCTTGTCCTCCACAATCTACCACACTAGCCTGGAAAGCCTGGTCCATTGATTTTGCCATAATCTTTCAGCACCAGCCAAACCTGTTGTTTTATGATGTTATGTTTTATGATTAGCTCAACCACAACATATCATAAATTTAAATTGAAAGCACAGTAATTAGTTTCATGATTTTTTAAAAAAAATTGAATTATACAAACCAATGAATGTGATCCCAAAGCAACTAAGAAGATTATTCATGCCTTGTAGTTTGTCTGGTCATGGGTCATAAGACATAAGAAATAAAATACTTCAGAAAAAGTCAATGGTAGAAAATAAAAACACAAAACTTACTAATTTTTTTTTTTTTGAGTGATAGCAACAGCTCATCAGAGAAGAGCCTGGGAGTTGTCATGGCAACGGTAATACAGGAAAGTGAATCTCTAGTCCCCAAGTCTTCGTTTCCTTTTTCCTTGTATAGGCACAAAATAATAAAGAATGGTCCCAGATGATGTGTAAAACCCATAGTGTTTATAAATTAATCTCAGTTAACAGATCCAACAACCTTGAGTTTCTAAACAAATAACATGCTGATGAATGTTGAGAGATTTAAGAGACATCTTTGGTGAATATACAATGCATCCAGGTCCCATAAAATAAAATAATATGGCATATGGTTGGGTTTACTGGTGGCCTGTCTATTCTGGGTGTGATTAGCATGATGTGTACTTTCAATATTTGAATTTTGATCTATGTTTATGACACTTTACTGTAACATATGTCATTTCAGCTCTCCTATATAAACTTTCATCCTTGATCTCCAATGAGCATACACTATCTATTGTACAATAAATAGTAAAGGATACTGGTTAAGATAGTGGAGTTAGGGACCAGATAGACCTAAGATCAAATTCCAGCATCGCCAGTCATTTACTGGACGGTCTGGGGTGAGTTACATAATATTTCTAAATTTCCAATTTCCCATCTGTAAAATGGAGACAACTATAATTATAATCCCTCTTATAGGTAGGTGTGAGACTTAACAGAGACAATATATATAAAAACATAGCACAAAATCTGACACACATTAAGCACTGTAAATACTAATTTATTATTATTATATATATAATACTGTCTGTGGCCTATAATCATGGATATTTCAAGAAGTTTCTGAAAGTCACAGAAAAAAATTTCAGCCACTTTCTTCTACTTCTCTTTCTATTCCTGATTTGGTAAGATTTATTTCTCGGTTACTATTTGGACCAGCCAGCCTTTCTCTGTAGCTCTTACTGCTTTATGATGCTTCTGCTTGAGCCTGATTTCAATCACAATTAAGAGTGGCAAGTTCTGAGAGACAAGGTTTAGTTTAACTCCTGTTTTGGCTGTAGTTTTGTAAGTGAGGTAAACAGAGGGTATAAGCATATCATGTCTATGAGTATTAAAATGAACAGGCAACAGCTGGCAAAAAATCTCAAACCAATAGCAATAATATGTGATGATAATCCTGCAAAAACTAGTCAAAAATGTGCAGAAAGGCTTGGTAAGGTCTAATGATTACGTCATTAGATGTCATTCTAAAAGGCCTAAGAAAGGTCATAACTAGCCAACTAAGATCCTAGTCATTTGGTTCCATAGATTTTTGAAAGTATAACAAATCAGGATTTGAAGAACAAATGGTGACTGTCTTGGATCCAAAATAAAACCTTTAGCTGATAGCTATGAATTTGGAGTATAGACTTGAGCCAGGGAGCTTGCTTTAAAAAATCTGAAATATAGTGTTCACAGTATAATGTACACACTTAAAAAAACTGAAGTGTAATGTAATTTTCTTCAAGAAAATTAGAGACACCAAGGGAACATTTCATGCAAAGATGGGCTCGATAAAGGACGGAAATGGTATGGACCTGACAGAAGCAGAAGATATTAAGAAGAGGTGGCAAGAATGATTCATGTCAATGTATGGCAAAAACCACTACAATATTGTAAAGTAATTAGCCCCCAACTAAAATAAATAAATTTATTAAAAAAATAATAATAAAAGCATGAAGCACCAAAAAAAAAAAAAAAAAAGAATACACAGAAGAACTGTACAAAAAAGATCTTCATGACCCAGTTAATCACGATGGTGTGATCATTCACCTAGAGCCAGACATCCTGGAATGTGAAGTCAAGCAGGCCTTAGGAAGCATTATTACGAACAAAGATAGTGGACATGATGGAATCCCAGTTGAGCTATTTCAAATCCTGAAAGATGATGCTGTGAAAGTGCTGCACTCAATATGTCAGCAAATCTGGAAAACTCAGCAGTGGCCACGGGACTGGAAAAGGTCAGTTTTCGTTCCAATCCCGAAGAAAGGCAATGCCAAAGAATGCTCAAACTGCCGCACAATTGCACTCATCTCACACACTAGCAAAGTAATGCTCAAAATTCCTCAAGCCAGGCTTCACCAATACATGAACCGTGAGCTTCCAGATGTTCAAGCTGGTTTTAGAAAAGGCAGAGGAACCAGAGATCAAATTGCCAACATCCGCTGGATCATCAAAAACTCATGGGCTTAGTTATCCTGCGGCATGTAGAATATTTCCGGATCGGGGATTGAACCTGTGTCCCTTGCACTGGCAGGCAGATTTTAAGCACTGAATGACCAGGGAAGTCCTCTTTGAATCTTTGATGTGCTCTTTTGATGGTTGCTTTGCTCTATTCCATTATTTAAATAGTTGACTGAAAAAAGCACTTTGTGAGTGACCAAAAATCAATCCGATTTACTGATCTTGACAACTAATCTGGATATTTTGTCATTTAAGTATGAATCTCTTTTACTATATATATTCCAGTTATCTCTTGCTGTGTAACAAACTACCACAACATTTCCTGCCTTAAAACAGTGCAGGGCTTTGCAGACATGGCTCATCACTGTTGCACATAGTACTAGCTGTTGTGGCTCAATTGGAGGCTGGGACCCGTTTTCAAGATAGCTCTCACATGTGATGCAAGATGGTGCTACCTGGGCTCCATTGGTGGTCCAGTGGCTGGGGGTATACCTGCCAATGTAGGGGACACAGGTTCAGTCCCCACCCCAGGAGGATTCCACATGCGGGGGAGCAGCTGAGCCCATGCACTACAACAGCTAAAGACGAGAGCCCTATAGCCTGTGCTCTGCAACAAGAGAAGCCTGAGCTCACTGCAACTAGAGAAAGCCCATATCCATTAGCGAAGACCCACCACAGCCAAAAATAAAGAAATTATTAAATCTTAAAGAGAAAAAACATATGGTGCTGGATATCAGCTGGGAGTACAGACATGGCTGTGGAACAGGGGGAAGGGTCTCAGTTCTTCATCTCGGACTTCCCCGTAGCCAAGTTACTAGTCAGAAAGTCTCAGAAGAAGCAGGCAGAAGCTGTTGCCTTTTATGGTCTAGCCTCAGAAGTCACACAGCATCACTTCCATAATCACACACCTGCATCGACTCAAGGGAAGAGAACACAGTTACCACCTCTCAATAGGATGTACATTAAAGCCACACATTAAGAAAAGCACGTGCAATGGAAGATGTTGTCGTGGCCAGTTTTGGAAAGTGCAACCTAGCATACTATATGTGCATGCATGCATGCATGCATGCTAAATTGCTTCAATACTGTCTGACTCTTTGCGACCCCGTGGACTGTAGCCCACTAGGCTTCTCTGTCCATGGGATCCTCCAGCCAAGAATACTGGAGTGGGTTGCCATTCCCTCCTCCAGGGGTTCTTCCAGACCCAGGAATCCAGACCCTGCATCTCTTGCGTCTCCTGCATTGGCAGGTGAGTTCTTTACCACTAACACCATCTGGGAATGGCACGCTATATATGTTCATTCATTCATTCAATGAATATTTTACTGAGCACTGGATTAGGTGAGGAAAAATATACATTTACTGTTATATCTAGTGAGAGAAATAGGCCTTATTTGAACATCACATAAATAGATACAGGATTATAAGGGTGGTGAATAGTGCAAATGAGAGATCATAAGGGAGTATCAGGAGGTCTAAGAGGTTGGTAAAGGCTTCTTTCCTGAAGAACAAATAAGAGTTAGGCCGAAGTCTTAAGGATGAGGAAAGATACATTTCTCCAAGAGTATTCTATACAGACAGGACAGCATTTAGAAAGGTCCTGTCTCAGAAGTACAGGACCATGATAAGAACAAAGGCCTGTATGGCTAGAGAAGTGAGTGAGAAGGACAAGAGTCAAATAAGTTGAGACTGGAGATGTTGATAGAAGCATCCAGACCAGGCAGGAGCATGCTAAGACATTTTTCATTTCATCTCAAAGCAGTGAGAATTCACTAAGTGTTTTAAACAGAGTCAAAGGCCTAATCAGATTTGCATTTCAAAAAGTATGCCATCCTCAGTGTGAAGGATAAATAGGAGTTGTTAGACAAAAAGCAAATTCCAGTGATTTTCTTATTCAAGTTCAAAATGGGCTATAAAGCAGTGGAGACAACTCACAATATCTACAATGCATTTGTCCCAGGAATTGCTAATGAACATACAGTGCTGTGGTGGTTCAAAAAGTTATGCAAAGGAGACAAGAGCCTTGAAGATGAGGAGCCTAGTGGCCATCCATCGGAAGTCGACAGAGACCAATTGAGAGCAATCATTGAAGCTGATCCTCTTACAACTACATGAGAAGTTGCCAAAGAACTCACGTCGATCATTTTACGGTCATTCTACATTTGAAACAAGTTGGATAGGTGAAAAAACTGGATAAGTGGGTGCCTCACGAGCTGACCAAAAAAAAAAAAATTGTTACTTTGCACGATTGTCTTCACTTATTCTACGCAACAACAACGAACCATTTCTCAATTGCGTTGTGATGTATGACAAAAAGTGGATTTTATATGATAACCAGCTCAGTGGTTAGACCTAGAAGAAGCTCCAAAGCACTTCCCAAAGTCAATCTTGCACCAGAAAAAGGTCATGGTCATTGTTTGGTGGTCTCATGTCCATCCGATACACTACAGCTTTCTACATCCCAGCAAAACCATAACATCTGAGAAGTATGCTCAGCAAATTAATGAGATGCACCAAAAACTGCAACAGCTGCAGCCCATATTGGTCAACAGAAAGGGCCCAATTCTTCTCCAGGACAACACCTGACTGCAGGTTGTACAGCTAACGCTTCAAAAGTTGAACAAATTGGGCTATGAAAGTTTCATATTCACCTGACCTCTCGCCAACCGACTACCAATTCTTCAAGCATCTTGACAACTTTTTTCAGGGGAAATGCTTCCACAGCTAGCAAGGGGCAGAAAGTCCTTTCCAAGAGTTTGTTGAATCCTGAAGCGTGGATTTTCACATTATAGGAATAAACAAACTTACTTCTTGTTGGAAAAGAATGTGTTAATTGTAATGGTTCCTATTTTGATTAACAAAATAATAAAACAAATTTATTAAAAAATAAATAAAAATATGTTTGAGCCTAGTTATAATGATTTAAAATTCATGGTCCAAAACTGCAATTACATTTGCATCAACCTAATAGATTAGTTTGGCAGTAAAGAAGGAGAGAACTGAACAGCTTCAAGAAATAGATTAGGAGATCCTGCAGTTATTTAGGTCTCTCCTGAACCATTTGACTTCAGTTCCTCTAGAGTAATGGAGGTCAAATCTTAATAATTTTTGACTTCATACCACTTAGCCCAGCATCTGGAATTTAAGAGATAATTTAACACTGAGTATTTGTTGGTTTAATGGATTGTGGATGGATGGGTGGAGGGACGAATAAGAAAATGGACACATCTCTCTTCAATTCCAAGTTCCTTTGTTCTTTCCTGCCTAAGTGCCTTTACTGCTTTTGCTACCTCTTCTTGTAACATCCTGCTGCTTGTTCTTACTTCTCTATATCCCTTCATCAGTCCATTCCTCATCAAGGGAGCTTTCTTGGATTTAAGGCTAATTAGATGTTTCCCTTCTGTGCCTTCAGAAGGCACTTGTATTGATGCCAGAACTTTACACGATGCATTGTATATAATACTCAGTTTGTCTCTCTTTTACCTGATAGCATATGCCTTCTCAGGCAGGGACTGTGTCTCATTTATATCCATAACCCCAATAGTTAGCATACTGTACAACCACAGTAGGCACTAATATTTGTTCATGTCAATGAAGGAAGGGACTTAATTTTCCTTTTATAAGACCCCCAAATGCAAAGGTGTCTGAGCTGATATTCTGGGGGGGGAGATTAGTAGTGAAACTAGTTTTCTTTCCCAAAGGGTTGTCATTGCCTCTGCCAGGGAACAGACTGGAAGGTTGCCAGTGAGTTATCTTTTGTTGTTGTTACTACCTCATTCTTTTTTTTTGTTTGTTTGTTTTTTGATCTTCACTTTAAAAAAAGAATTCTTTTTTGACTGGCTTGCCAAGGTCTTAGTTCCTTGACTAGGGACTGAACCTGTGCCCTTAGCAGTGAAAGCATGGAGTCCCAACCATTGAACAACCAGGGAATTCCCCCATAAACTGCCTTTGTTCTCCTTTCTCTGCCTCCAGTGTGCAGCCACTCCTCTACCCTTGGCCAAGAATCTGCTTCAGCTTTTAAATAAATAGTTGAGATTTCAGAATTCTCCATAATAAAACATTGTAGGAATGAATAGAGCCTGAAAAATAGTTAAAAGCAGATGTTTTCAATTTAAAAATGTATTAAGTAGAATATACCTCCCAACAGAATAAGTAGTTGGAGCATTTCTTGCTTTTAGTGAGGGCAGTAATGAAATATAAATGCTCATCAAACTGAGAAACAACATCAGGTCAAACATGCAATGATTTAGGCCAGTGCTTCCTAAACTGAGATCCACACAACACATTCTTCAGCATTTATGAGTTTTCTAGGAGAATTTTTCATTTTAGTTTTTAGTTAGATGCTATTTAAAAATTAGTATAAACATATTTCAAATTATCAAAAATACTGTCTGCTGAGGAAACAGGCTGAAAAACTGTACTGACAAACAGTTTTAGATCAGAGGAGGGCTACATATTTATGACTGCACTGATACTAAGTGATCCACCAGAGTTTCATTTTGAATGTGTTGGTAAGAATGTCCAGCCCTACTATGTCAAAATGAGAACGCTCATCCCACAACTACTATTGTTTAGTTGCTAGGTCATGTCAGACTCTTTTGCAACCCCATGAACTGTAGCCCGCCTGACTTCCCTGTCCATGGATTTCCCAGGCAAGAATACAGGAATGGATTGCCATTTCCTTCTCTAGGGGATTTTTCCAACCCAGGGGTCAAACCCCTGTCTTCTGCACTGGCAGGAGATTCTTTACCACTGAGCCACCAGCAAATAGACAACTCTTACTAGTTTCAAATACAGGGAAAACATTTCGCTCTTCTTTTTTTACAGTGATAATTTGCAATTGAAAATCATTTTCATAGGGTAAGAAGTTCATTTCTTATTTAGTGATTATGATAATATCGTGTGAAAATGATACAGTAAACTGGAATAATATTGTGAAGTTATAACACATAATAGAAGTGGTCTTCATGTGTGAAGTCACTCATTTATTCTTTTAATATCTGCAGTATGCCATGTACTACTGTTCTATGCTTTGGGGACACAGCAGTGAATTAAAAAAATCTTCCAATCCTGTGGAGCTTACACTCTAGTGAATGGTGTCTAAGCACCAAGTAAAGCCAAAGCACATTCTGGTCCAACTATGCAAGGGAGAGTTTTGCAGTAGTTTGGAGGGAAAATTGGTGAGATAATTGATTTGCCATAAGGCACACTTCAGCCTCTAAAAACCTGCACTAGATCAACCATGGCGATATTCACAGTGAAAGAGAGAGGACTTCTTATTTAAGGAAAAGATGGTGTCTTTAAGTTTCTAAGTTGTGTCCTAGAAATGTTAATTTGAATTTTACTAGTTTGGTGGTTTGATTATATTTAATTTGTAAAAGACTTTTGGATTGATAATTGCATGAGTAGGTTTCAAAAGAAGTATGAGAATGAAGACTTAATTAAACATAACTTGGTAAATAGTTTTATAGAAATGTAATTTACATGCTATAAAATTCAAGTATTTTAAATGTGCAGTTCAAGGATTTCTTTTTAAGTAAGTGTCTACAGTTGTGCAGCAATCATCATAATCCAATTTTAGAACATTTAAGTTTCCCCCCAAAGTTCTCTTGTACCCCTTTGAAGCAATCCCTCTCCCACCTTCAGTTTCAGACTATCACTAATCTACTGTCTCTAGATATTTTCCTTTCCTGGAAATTTCTTATAAATGGAATTGTTTGTTTCTTTCTCTTAGTGTAATGCTTTTAAGCTTCATCTATCTTGAAGTATGTATCAGTAGTTTTTCTATGTTTGTGTTTGAATAAATTGTGTTGTATGGATAAAACACATTTTGTTTATCCATTATCAGTTCACAGACATTTAGATTGTTTTCTTGCCAGTTTGACAATCTGTGTCTTTTAATTGGAGTGCTCGGTCCATTCACTTTGTTTTCTGAAATTTAAAAAAATAAAATATTTATCTTTACATGTAATTTTTAAAACTAAGCTTTTTATTTTGAGATAATTGTAGATTCCCATGGAATTATAAGAAATAATGCAGAAATATTCTGTGTATCCTGCACTCATTTTCCCACAATTGGTAACATTTTGCAAAACTATAGTACTACAGCACAACTAAGATATTAACATTGATACAGATCAAGGTACAAAACATTACCATCAAAACAAGAATCCCCTCCAACCCCAGTTATCTTTTTATAGCCGACCTACTTCCCTCAGATACCCACTCCCTCCTTAACCCTAACAGCTGTTAATTTGTTCTCCATTTTTTCTTCCATTTTTATTTTAACAATGTTATATACAATGACAAAGTATATAATCTTCTGGGATTGGCTTTCTTCACTCAGCTTAATTCACTGCAGATTTACCCAGGTTTCTGTATCAATAATTTGTTTCTTCTTTGAAATTGCTGAGTGATATTCAGTTTTGAAGGATAATTTTCCTGGATATAGAATTCTTGGTTTATTTTTTTTTTCTTTCATCTTATTGAATGTTATCCCAATGCCATTGGCCTCAATTTTTTCTGATGAGAAATCTGCTATAAATTGTATAGTTTTTGTGTTCCTATGACTTTTTTTTTCTCTTGTTGTTTTCAATATTTCCTCCTTTTTAGCTTCAGCAGTTTAACTATGATATGCCTTGATATGAATCTCTTTGTGTTTATCCAACTTGGAATTTATTGACCTTCCTGGATCTGTAATGTTTTTCATCAAATGCGGACATTTTTCTGCCACTATTTCTTCAGATAAGCTTTTTGTCCCTATAGGGGATTCTCATTACACATCTTTGGTACACTTGATATTGTAACACAGATCTCTGAAGCTATGCTTTTTTTTTTTTTTAATCATTTTTCTTTTTTCTCTATGTTCTTCAGATTGTATACTTTCTCTTGACTTATATTCAAATTTACTGATGTTTTCTGGTATCATAGCATATCTGCTGTTGAACCTATTTAATGAATTTGTCATTTCAGTTATTGAACTTTTCAACTCAAGAATCATGATTTGGTTCTTTTTTGTGGTTTCTATTTCTCTAGTGATATTCTCTATTTGTTGTGTAATTGTTATTATACTTTTAGGTCTCTAAACATGGTTTCCTTCCTTTTTTAAAACATATTTAAAATTTTTTTTAGTGAACTGTAGCTGATTTACAATATTATATTAGTTTTTTAAAACATTATTGTATTATTAACTACAATTAATCATATAGTTATTAGTGAACTATATTAATTTACAATATTGTATTGATATATATATATATAGCTATATATATATGTGTATATATATGTATGTGTGTATATATATATATCAGATTATTTTCTGTTATAGATTATTATACCCTGGTGGCTCAGATGGTAAAGAATCTTCCTGCAATGTGGGAGATCCAGTTTTGATCCCTGTGAAGATCCCCTGAAGAAGAGAATGGCTCCCTACTCCAGTATTCTTGCCTGGAGAATTCCATGGACAGGAGCCTGGAGGGCTACAGTCCATGGGTCACAAAGAGTTGGACACAGTTGAGCAACTAACACTTTCACTTTCATGGTTCCCTGTGCTATATGGTAAATCGTTGTCACTTAATATATTTTATGTATAGCAGTTCATTCTTTTGTATGACTAATATTCCATTGTATATATACAATGTGTGTGTATATATTTATACACACACACCACATCTTCTTAAGCCAGTCATCTGCTGATGGATGTTTAGTTTGCTTCCACATATTGGCCATTATAAATAATGCTGCTGTGAACATTGGGGTGCATGTGTCTTTTTGGATTAGAGTTTTCATCTTTTCCAGATATATACCCTAGAGAGAGACTGCAGGATCATATAGTAACTCTATATTTATTTTTTTTTAAGGAACGTCCATACTGTTGTCCATAGTGGCTACAGGAATTTACATTCCTCCCAACAGTGGAGGAGGGTTATCTTTTCTACACAACCTATCTAGCATTCACTATTTGTAGACTTTTTGATAAAAGTCATTCTGACCAGTATGATACCTCATTGTGGTTTTGATTAACATTTTTAAAAATTGAGTTGTATGACCTGTCTGTATATTTTGGATTTTAACCCCTTGTTGGTTGTATGGTTAAATCTTTTTAAATAGCTGCCTTGAAGTTTTTGTGTGCTAAAGTTAACCTTTGGGCCTACTTAAAAGTCACCTTCTATTGACTGGTTTTTCTCCTTAGTAAGGGTTGCTGCTGCTAAGTCACTTCAGTCGTGTCTGACTCTGTGCGACCCCATAGACGGCAGCCAACCAGGCTCCCCTGTCCCTGGGATTCTCCAGGCAAGAACGCTGAAGTGGGTTGCCATGTCCTTCTCCAATGCATGAAAGTGAAAGTGAAGTCTCTCAGTCATGTCCGACTCTTAGCAACCCCATGGACTGCAGCCTACCAGGCTCCTCCGTCCATGAGATTTTCCAGGCAAGAGTACTGGAGTGGGTTGCCATTGCCTTCTCTGTTAGTAAGGGTTAGACTTTACTATTTATTTGCATGTCTCTTTTTTTGTTGTTGTTGAAAACTGAACATTTTAAATAATAAATTATAGCAACTCTCATTGCTACAAAGATTCTCATTTCTCCCTCCTGAGGAATTTTTTTTTTTTTGAGTAATTTGCCTCGACTTAGCTTGCAGAATCTGTTTCCCTCATGATTCATAGCTCCTGATATCTCTGCTCAGGTATTATTATTATTATTATTATTATTATTATTATTATTATTATTATTATTATGTTTTTAGCCTGGCTTCCTGGAGTTTTCCTTTAGGTGTGCATAACTTTGTGGTCAGGCAATGATTTGGGTAGAAGTGAAGTGAAGTGAAAGTCATTCAGTCATGTCCGACTCTTTGTGAACACAGAATTCTCCAGGCCAGAATACTGGAGTAGGGTAGCCTTTCCCTTCTCCAGGCGATCTTCCCAACCCAGGGATCAAACCCCAGCCTCCCACATTGCAGGAGGATTCTTTACCAGCTGAGCCACAGATAGAGATTGTGCTCAAATACAAAAAACGGGTAAGGCTTCAATTCTCTGACAGTGAATTTCTCCAGCATGTCTCAAGTCTTCCTTAGCTTTTACTTTCTATCAAATCATTTTTTGTCTGTTCTAAATGTGCATGTCACTTTTCAGTTGGCCGGAGATGTGTGTAGAGCTTGTCTAGCTTTTCTATGGCTTTCTCATTTCCAGGGTATCCCCATTAAATTTTTGACCAGTCCACAACTTGCCTTAAGTGGGACCTCAGGCTAGCAGAGACATGGGTTTTCCATACTCATTTCTGATTGAACTAGCTAATTTCAGTGATAATGTTGCTTGGCATGGACTCTTGTCCTTTACTCCAAATGAAGTCTTCTCCTTCTGGCAGAAGCTGTTGGAGTTCACTGCCAGCCCTGCCCCGCTAAAACAATATGCTCATTGAGTTAAGGGTGAGTAGGAAGGGAGCCACCCCACACAAAAAGACTACAGACTCTACTTTTCTTACCCAGATCCCAGCAGTTCTTCATGAATTGGCTTTTTTTGATCATTTTCAAACCTTCAAATGGCTGTTTTGATCCTTTTGTTCAGTTTTATACTTGCTTTGTTGAAAGTTGATTAAATTTTATGCTTTTAATATTTACTCTGTACATTTAAGTAACATTACAATAATAATCTTGTAAGTCATTACTGTGGTTACACCAGAGTTTTGTTTGTTTGTTTGTTTGAAAGAATTCATAATCAAGTTTGGAAAACACTGTAGGTGCATGAGAATTCATGAAGTAAAATCCACTTTGAAACCAAATGCCATTTCTGAAGACACACATTTTAAAAGGGAGAATCATATAGCATTTCTGAATTTTGTAAAATGATGAAATCAATGATGAATTTAGCTTCTCATGGGAACTTTTTCAGTTTATTAACTCATTCCATAAAAAAAACAAGTAAGGGCAGATAATCCAATAATGAGTGGAGGAATTCCCTGGTGGTCCAGCGGTTAGGACTTGGCACTTTCACCACCATGGCCTGAGTTCAATCCCAGTTTGGGGAACTAAGATCCCCATAGGCTGCACAGCACAGCCAAAAATAAAAAATGAATTAAAAAAAGAGTATTTTCATTCCAATGAAGTGTTTATTCAAAATGAGACAGTCTATGGCTGAAGAACTGATGCTTTTAAACTGTGGTGTTGCACTGAGGAAACCAGAATTGAAAGAGACACATGTACCCCAATGTTCATTGCGGCACTGTTTATAATAGCCAGGACATGGAAGCAGCCTAGATGCCCATCAGCAGACGAATGGATAAGGAAGCTGTGGTACATATACACAATGGAATATTACTCAGCCATTAAAAAGAATACATTTGAATCAGTTCTAATGAGGTGGATGAAACTGGAGCCTATTATACAGAGTGAAGTAAGCCAGAAAGAAAAACACCAATACAGTATACTAACACATATATATGATATTTAGTTAATTGGTAAAGATAACCCTGTATGTAAGACATCAAAAGAGACACAGATAAATAGAACAGTATTATGGACTCTATGGGAGAGGGCGAGGGTGGAAAGATATGGGAGAATGGCACTGAAGCATGTAAATTATCATATTTGAAACGAATAGCCAGTCCAGGTTCGATACATGATTCAGGGCGCTCGGGGCTGATGCACCGGGATGACCCAGAGGGATGGGATGGCGGGGGAGGTGGGAGGGGGGTTCTGGAAGGGGAAAACATGTACACCCATGGTGGATTCATGTCAATGTATGGCAAAACAAATACAATATTGTAGAGTTAAAAAATAGATAAATTGGAAGGTCTGATGCTGAAACTGAAGCTCCAATACTTTAACCACCTGATGCAAAGAACTGATCCCTTAGAAAAGACTCTGATGCTAGGAAAGATTGAAGATAGGAGGAGAAGGGGATGACAGAGGATAAGATGGTTGGATGGGATCACCAACTCAATGGACATGAGTTTGAGCAAGGTCCGAGAGTTGGTGATGGACAGGAAAGCCTGGTGTGCTGCAGTCTGTGGGGTTGCAAAGAGTTGGACACAACTGTGCAACTGAACTGACTGACTGATGGTCTTAAAACAAAAATCATATATGCATATAGTCTTTCTAGGAACCAAATCTGCTTGAAAAGTAAGTTGATAATATTTTATCAGAGGATGGATATGATGGATTTGATTAAAGTTCTTAATTTTTCACTCATTTATTTCTTGTAAGAGGATTATATATCCCTAGCACATTGACTCTCACATTTTTCTTATGATATGCTTTGGCCAGTGGAATATGAGTTGACATGCTGCATGCTATATTTGAGCAGAAGTTTTAGATACAGTTTTATAATTTACCTCTGCCTCTTATACTTCTGCCAACATGTCCCAGAGAGGAGCTGCTTCTTCAACTTGGATCTCAGAATAAGAATACATGCAGACCTGCACTCAGGTCTACTGCTTGGTCTTTGGTTAGCCAGCCAACAACCATCATGTGATGTGGGTTAGAAGAAAATGCTTGTTGTTATAAGCAACTGAGAGTTTGGGTTGCTTCTCTAGCAAAACCTGACTATATCAACATGAAAATATGACCCTTAAATAAAAGCACTACATTATCAAAATCAATATTTTTGTGTCTCTACAGCAGTAAAAGAAAGCATCTGGGTGGGTTTTCTTCACATTTAGAGGGTGTTTGGGACTATAAGACCACGTGTCTTGGGGAAGATCCTCACCAAGGCCAAACCTGAGATTTGAGAGACTCAAGTATTGCCAAGTAGGAGAGACAAGTTTTGTGGATAAATATGCCTTTAGCAGAGAATTCAAGTAGTGGTTTCAAATATAAGCCCAATACTAAAAATATAAGTTTAGATTTTCAAAATGAAAATGATTTTCAATTAAGGTGCATATTGAATGGGAAACTCCATGAAGTAGGGTCAGAGTGAATAGCAGATAGAATTCATTTTTTTAAAAGATCAGGAAGATGAATCAGCACTAGATTGAAAGAGAAATGAACCTACATACTGAACTTAAAACTTTAATATAGTATCACTGCATGACAGACTTAAAAAATCATCCTTCAAGTGATGGTCATGTTTCCATAGTATTTTACTCAATACGGGTTACTACTTACCTTCAGACAGAATTGTTCTGAAATTATCAAGGGCTTAAAGGGGTTACCAGAGTGATAGTTCTTCTAACATAGGAGATGTTCAGTCTTATAAGAAAATAACTTATGGTTTTAGCTAGGTTCTGGAAAAGTGAAGAGTACTTATAAAAGGGTAACTTTTACCCAGAATGCAAACCAAACTAGAAGAAAAGGTTAAGAAAGAGAATGATTGATACTTCTATTTCCCACTTCTCTGTGTATGTGGAATTCCACATGTCATTGCAAAGGGTATAGGTGCAATGAAACTGGAGCTTTGTGATCAGTTGATCTTGATTTGTATGGGGTGTTGAAACACTCCATTCATCTGATTGCCACTGCTAACCTAGTGACTGCTTAACTAAGAGATGTTGCACAGTTTCTGGAAAGCCCTATTAAAAAGTAAGAAAGAAATAACAAAAAAAGGAGAAAAAGATGGGGGAGGAGCAGAGGGAAACCCTTGGTGAGTGAAAAGAGCTTCATTTCTAGAATCTTCATGTTCTGGAGTGGGTTCTGATATTGGCCTTGGTAATTGTCCTAGTTACTGATTAAGTAAGTTTTTGAAAATCATCTTTTTCTGCATTTCCCAAGGTCATACCAATGACTCACTTGAAAATACTAAGTACCCATTGCCTGAAAAATTATTAATGTGACAATTGGATTTCAGAAAGGATTTTCAATTTTAAATAAAATGTCTGCACTGTCAGAGTCTGATATCTCTTGTTAGGTCTCACCCCATTTTTTTCCCAAGTACTGCATTTTATCTATTTTTGCAAAGTCATCCAGAAATAGTCTTTGTAGAACAAAATAGAATTTTACTGCAGAAGGGGACCTTAGAATTCCTCTTATGTCCCCTCTTCCTCACTATAATTATTGAAATGAGGAAAAGAGCCCCAAGAGCCTTGATCTCTTATTAGGTGAAGATAGTGCTGTGTCTGGATCCCAAGTTCCTTGCCCTGCAAAGCTTTTACACTCTCCCAAGCCATCACAGACTAGCCTGGAATCAAAACAGTCAGTCCTTTAACTCACCAGGCATCTTTTTAGTAGTGTTATATAGTCCAACTATTCTTCGGTTGTTTTTCTTTTATAGCCCTAACATTACAACAGTTTGGGGAGTAACTGGATCTCACTACTGACCCTTTGTGGCAGTAAGAGAAAAACATTTTAAACAGTGAAGTTTGAGATTTGAGTATTCAGTGTTTCTAATTTGATGCTGTCAATGACACTGACTTCTGCTAGTTATTTAGCACATATGAATCACACTTTAGTTTCCAAATACTTTTCTATCAATAGTAACTTCTTAGCATGAACCAGGCTAGTATTATTTCCTCCTCCCCAAAACAACTTCCTTGGTCATATAACGTTTGATGAATGTAATTAGTTGTCCAGATGCTTGACTGTCTGAACTCCTAAAGTCTGTATGGTTTGAGACTAAAGCTTTAGATTAAAGATAGGGACAGCCTTACCTCTGGGATTTCTGGTTGCCAAGGGCAAGTTTGGAGATGTGCAATGGGGTCAATTTGGGAAGATGTAGAAGGACAATCTGCATTCATTGATGGTAACTGAAAAGTCTACAGGTCATCCCTAGTTCCAATAGTCTTGGGAGATCCTTCTTCATCCTGGAAATCTTCAGGGAAGGATAAAAGTGAGGAGAAAGACCACTGGAAGTGTTCAACACATCTGTGATTGACCCCTCACCTCAAGGAGCAACAGCTCAGATTCTCAGGGGGAAGGGATCACTTTAGGTCACAATACACAAACACTGGTCTGTCCCTAGATGCTGTTGATAAGAGGGGACACCTTGAGTATGCCCCTTGGCATAGTGATTCTGAGCTTGAACACAGAGGCATTTCCAAAACGGGAGTAAGAATAAGACTCTCCTTCAGCATGACTCAAATAGAAAAGCTCTTTGAATCACAACATTTGAATCTGAGTCACTCGCCAGTCTTTTCTTGGTCCTGTAAAGGCAATTTAAGCACTGAGATCTAAACCAGGCTTTTTGATTCTCAGCCTTTCCCCTCTCAGCAACCTTCCATCTCAACTACCCCAGGGGAACAGTAAGATCTCTTTTAGGCATTGATTTTAAAGAAAGACCACTTTATACAAGCAGGTTTGGGGGGGATTTGAGGGCTTGAAAGAGTCACTAGAAATTACCGCAGTTCTTGCTATAAAGCTATCACTGCCCCTAGGACACATGGCCTGCCAGATGGCCCCATAAATCCTATTACCCTCACCTTTCCTCTTCATCCTCCCATGTTAAAACTCTTCTGCTTTTCTGATTTAACAGCAATTTCAGGGAAGTTAAAACAAATGAAACCTAACAGACATTCTGACCCTCCATTGCCACCAATGCACTGATGATACATCATCACAAATTATATTTTTAAAGACTTGCAAGTGTTATATTGGGCTGGCTCATATTTAGGTCATCCTCCTTCCTCCCCACACCCTCACCCTGCACCCCAATCCTTCTGATTTTTAAAAGACCTTCTGAGAGTCTACAAGCATACTTGTAAGAAGTTCTTGCCTGTGTGCATGCTAAGTCACTGCAGTCGTGTCCGACTCTTTGTGAATCTATGGACTGTACTTGCCAGGCTCCTCTGTCCATGGGGTTCTCCAGGTAAGAATACTGGAGTGGGTTGCCATGCCCTCCTCCAGGGGATCTTCCCAACCCAGGGGTCAAACCCATATTTCTCATGTCTCCTGCATTGGGAGGCAGGTTCTTTACTACCTGAGCCACCAAGGAAGTCCAAAATTCCAATACTCAATACTCGAATTTTTAAATCTAGTTTCAATCCCTTCATTAGCTTTTGTGTCCCATATCCTTATTTCCACAAACTCCCCTTTCTCTCCCCATACAATCTCAAATCTTCAGGTTAATAGATGAGGGGCATGGTTGGTCTTCACCACTTAGGGTATGACCCCTCTTCTACATAACTGCCATCTATGTAACTGAATACCTTTTGGAGCTTTCCTTCCTGCTTGCTGAGCAGCCACCCCTCCAAACTGAACCATTGTATTAGTAAGTGTTCTTACCTCTTCCTGCTAACTTCACTTTCCACCTGGTATCTCACGTCTTTCACTGTTCTAAGAAGAAGCTGGGCAGATCGGACATAATAGCAAGACAGTGTCAAGGAGCTTACATATGTTTTGTGGTTATAATAAGGTGTGCAAGTAAGTGTAGATTTAAGGGTCAAATTCTAACAGAATTCCCTCCTTCTGCTCAGAGAATTCAGTGATCATAGGGTTCAAAATGATTTGTTACCCGTATCTGAGGCTGCTACTGAACATTCTGGTTTCATTGTTTTGTGTAGGGGTTACAGGTTTCATCTCATAGTCAGAAGGAACCAAAAAAATAACAAATGGAAATAAAGGAGTTTAAAAGGCAGGGACTGTTAAAAGAGCAATAGAGAGTCTGGAAAGGAAAAACATTAAGGAAACAGCACCAAGTAGGGGTGTATAACAGTAACACCACATGAAAATGTAAGGGATTATATATGGATAATTCAGAGGAAATTACTCTGAAAACAACTTTCTGGTTAGTTGTGGGGGAGGAAGAAATACCTGGACAGGGAAAGAAGACAACCATCTGCTGTGGCTGTTGTATCCTTAGCACACAGCCTAGTGCCTGGGTACAAAATATCTGCCAATGAATATTTGTATAAGAAATAGAACACTGGCCAAAATAACCAATGTTTTGAGAAAAACTATACATTTCGGTGACACAGTCACTTCCATGCCCCACAGGCCCCATTTATGGCAAAATTTATGGGGGAAGCAACCTTACTTAAAGGAAAGTATAAGCGTAGGTTCGTCTGACCCAATGGGGGCGGAGGGAATGGGAATGCCAAGAAGAAATAAGTCCAGCTTAGCTGGTATGAGACTACCCATGAGGAGTGTCTTTTACGTTACTGTCTGCCAGGCTCCTGCCTAACTTGTCTCCACCCCGTCGAGGAGTTAGCCAGGGGCAGTCGTTCTGTCGTTGTCACTGGGGATTCTCTTGGGGCAGCACGTCTCTTTTCCTTCCGCCTCTCGCGCCTTCACCTGCCGCGTTGCCCCTCGTACGCCTGCAAAGATGCAGAGGTCGAAGCACGTTGCTGTGCGGTGCTTGAAAAGCTTCCAGAATCAGTTTTCGGCGCCCGGCCCCTAACCCCAACTGGGATCCTGGGATCGCCTCGGGGATCCCTGTGGGTGCTCCCACCCCCTTCTAAGGTTCCCCCATCCGCAACTCAAGGCCAGCTTCCCTGGCCCAAACCCGGCACTCGAGGAGCGTCCCAGGGTCGCCGGGAGGCGGAAGGCTGGAGGGGCGCCCGAGCTCGCGCGCCGCGACGCCGCGCGCTGGATTTGCCGCCTTCAGCTGCCGCAGCTGCATCGGCGGCGGCGAGAAGAGGGGCGGAGGGCGGCGAGGAGGGCTGGAGCCCCGGCCAGGAGGGAGGGAGGGAGGGGGGGCGGGAGGCTGTGCCAGGCGAGCCAGAGGGGTGCTCGGCGCTCCCCCGCCCTCCTTCCGGGAGCGAGGATGCAGACTCTGAAACTGGCGCTACTGGGCTGAGGAGGAGGCAGGGGAGTTGCAGCTCGCGCGGCTCGGTGAGTGTGTCTCCTGAGCGCGGAGAGGCGGGGGGGAGGCGGAGGACGAGGAGGAGGAGGAGGGGGAGAATGCCCGGAGCCGCCGCCGCTGCCGCCGCCGCCGCGATGCTCCCGGCTCAGGAGGCTGCCAAGCTGTACCACACCAACTATGTGCGGAACTCGCGGGCCATCGGCGTGCTGTGGGCCATCTTCACCATCTGCTTTGCCATCGTCAACGTGGTGTGCTTCATCCAGCCCTACTGGATCGGCGACGGCGTGGACACCCCGCAAGCTGGCTATTTCGGGCTCTTCCACTACTGCATCGGCAACGGCTTCTCCCGGGAGCTGACCTGCAGGGGCAGCTTCACGGACTTCTCCACGCTGCCCTCGGGCGCCTTCAAAGCCGCCTCCTTTTTCATCGGCCTCTCCATGATGCTCATCATTGCCTGCATCATTTGCTTTACCCTCTTCTTCTTCTGCAACACGGCTACGGTGTACAAGATCTGTGCCTGGATGCAGCTCACCTCCGGTGAGTGCGCGCTCACCTCAGCGGAGGCTGGGGGACCCCGGGCGCGGGAGCCCGGGAGGGGCGGGAGTGGGAGGGACGCGAGCAGTGCGCGCCTCTGGGGACCGAGCAACTTAATCCGCTCTGGCGGGAGCCCTGGGAGGCCGGAACCCCCAGGGTTCCTCAGCCTCAGCATCAGAGCCTAGACTGGGGCTTTCGAGAACCTCCCAAGTGCGGGGGACACCACCCAGAGGGACACGTCAGGGGCAGGGCGGTTGCTGGGCCGAGTCCGCTAAGAACTCGAGGTGGGGAGAGGAAGCGGCCGCTTAAGGCGCTAGCAGAGAAACTAAAGGAGGGGCTGACAGCGAGGCGAAAAGCGGATTTGGAGCGATTGTAGTGGAAGGAGGGTCAGCCTGCTCGGTCCCTCTCTGGGACTGTTTCAGTCATTGCTTTCTGAGGGTGATTGGGGTTGGGGGCTGGAGTGAAGTTGTTTTTCTCTGTCCCAGGAAGTTATAAAATTTTTATCATCCGTCTGGAGGTGAATAAACCCGAATTCTGTTTTGGGATTTACCCGTTTAAGAAAACTGTACCGTAGGATGTTCCTTTGTAATTCCCCAATGTCAAGTCTTCTGTTTGCTTCCTTATCAGAGCAAAGGTCCTTCCATTCCATCTTTAAACAGAAATCTTGAGGGAATCAAGATTTCTCAGGATCTCAGTTTTGGGGAAGTGGCTTTAGGAAGACGGACACAGAGGAAAGCTTGTTTCTTTGGTGTCTCTGATCATTCTTTTCCTATGGATGATAGATTATTGCTAGCTGGAGAATGTGAAAGTACTTTTTCTGAGCATCCGAGTTACTTTTAACCCAAAAAGAGACGGAGGGTGCATTTCCTGGTGGCTCTGGAGAGTCCTGAAACTGACTGCTTTTTCTGCCTCCAGCGGTGCTGATTCCCTTTCTGCTAGCCACCTTCGATGCCCTGCCTTCTAAAGGTAGACTCCATCCTCCAACACTGGACGCCTTCTTGTTCCAACATGGTGGGGGTCCTTTTGATGTTATGGGTGATCTGGTTGGAAAAGTAGAGGATATCTCAGGCAGCCACATTCTCATTTGTGTTTTAGTTTATTGTTCTCTTTCTTTAAAGGTGTTCCCTTTAAGATTTTGTAGTTTTTCCTATGCCTGGGAAGGTTTTCTAGGGAGTAGGGCTTTGATCCCTGTGTTATTGAGGATGCAGATGCTTTAGCTATACAGGGTCAATTCTCTTCTAATTTTAATTTTTCTGAGTTAAATGACCTATTTAGACCGGTGATTCAAATTAGATTGTTTTTTTAAAGGTCTGAAAGTGATTTGCGGGTGATTTCTCAACATATGACAAGATGCTTTACTTTTATGAGATTTTGTGTCTAAACTGACATTGCTGTTTTAAAAAGGAATGAAAGCAAACTATCTTTGGGAAAGAATTCCCAGCTTTGAAGTTAATACAAATTGCAACTATTACAATCTTTTTTTCCTTTTCTCTTCCTGGAAGAGAATGAAAAAAAAATCATTTATTCTGCAGTAGTGAAATATGATGTCATGTTTTCAGAAATTTGACATTAGTATGCTATCCTGTTTCCCATATATCAGTGTAAAATGTGATGATAACCTTTGTACCGATGAAGCTATAAGGATGTTTACTTCGTTTTCAGATAAGTCCAGATACTTAAGTTCTTGGCACTTATTTGCCATTTATATGGTATTTTATTTCTAGGTAAACCACAGAAGGACATAATTTTATTTATTAATGAAGTATATTAATTAAAGAATTGATTATAACTCAAAGTGAATTATATTAAGAGTTAAAGTCAGTTGTATTCACAGACTTTTTAAAAAATCGGATAAAGAAAGTATTTCTGAAGAAAGTCACATTTAATGTGCTTTTCAGGTTTTTTTACAAAAGTCTCGATACTAACAATATATTTGACATAATTGATTGTAAATTACTGTCAAAGTTTAGTTTCTAACCTTTAGACTATTCCTCTTTAATATTAAGAAGGCTTCTTATAATTTACCTAGGTCTCTCAAGTGTAATTTGCTAACTATTAAAGATGAGACTTAATGTGCCATTTGCCTATCAGAGACTGTTTAACCTTCATTGGAAGTCAAATTATTAAGTTGTGTATTTAGTTATCTAAGCATTTTAACATAGTAACCTCATAAATCAGAGCCAGGTAGACTATAAAATCCCATATGAAATAATACACTAAGATGAAAGCAGAAGACTTTCTTGTGGCAATACAACATCAAGAATTATTCTTTTATGATTCTGAACAATGAACTAGAAAATGTACTTAATTTATTGGACCTGAAAATTATGTTGCTTTCTACCTAGATGTGCAAAACAACCATAATTAATGGTGCTATAACGAACACCTGCCCTCTCCCTCCCCTCTGAATCATCATTAACCTAAGTGGAATGAAACTACAGACTTAGGAGCTAATATGTCACACTTCCTCAAGATGTAATCCTATACTTAGGGACCGTGCCTAACATAAAGAGTGAAGAGATAAAAACAATGTGTAAAATAAATAATAACAATTAGAGATGCAAAATTTCCCAAATCCACAGGGAAATAATTTCTTGAGAAGAGAGATGTTTCTTTTTTGTTTGATTTCTCTACTAATAAAAAGAGGTAGATCTGTAATTGGCAAGCAGGGCAATAAAGTCCAGATCTTTTTTTTTTTTTTTTAATCTAAATGGAAAGGGGATTTTGTTTTCCTGGGAGCATGATTCTCTGATTTCATGTTTTTGTTTTCAAATCAGTATTTCAGTCTGTTTCCAAGTCAGTTAATAGCCAAGTCTCATAAAGGTGGAGTTTTTTTGTTTTGTTGACTATAAGCCATTATCTTAAATTATTTTCAGAAATGCAAGTTTTACCAATTATAAGCCAATGAGATCTTTCCTTTTCTTTTTTTTTTTTTTAGTTCTTCCTCTGTTTATTGCTCCCAACCCATCTCCCTCCACTCCCTCTCCTGCGTGTGTGACCCCATGGACTGCAGCCTGCCAGGCTTTTCTGTCCATGGAATTTTACAGGCAAGAATACTGGGGTGGGTTGCCATTTCCTTCCTTTTCCATTTTTTTTTTTTTTTAATAAGCTAAAGCATTGAGGCAGAATTTGAAATTTTTAGACATCTACCGTAAACTTTGGTGGAATATAGCAGATGAGGAGGTTCTTGGTTTCACCTGTGAAGAAGGAGAACCTAATCCTGATTGGATTTTGGTATTTAGGAGGGGTAAGATGGGAAGGAGGGGGTGTTGCATTCACCAGATCCCTGTCACTGGTCATTCTGAGTTGTGCCAACAAGAAGGGCCTCCAAGATAGTGAGCCTTGATTTTATGGCAAGTATGGCAAGGACTGAAGACTGAATTGCTTACTTACCTTCCCCAGCTTCCCAGCCTTAGTTTTTCCCAGCTCTTTTCAATCAGCTTGCATTCTTCAGTTTTATACCTTTGCCGTTTTGGTGAGATGAGGATCACCGTAGGTAATTATCACACTTCTTAGGCAGCAGGAAGAGCCTTGGCATTGTTATGCCATCCCATCTCAAGGCACTGTGCTCTTTTCTTATATATCTTATCAACATTTGGGATTACAAATGTGTTTATTTGTTTAATGTCTGTCTTTTCCAGTACATTGAAAGTTCTATAAACCCATGTCCTTTTCTCATATATCGTAGTGGTCAAGATAATGGACACTGGAGTAAAAAGAGGGGGATGCAAACCCTGGCTCTGGTATTCATTCACTATATGACACAGGGAATTAATCTTTCTGTACTTCAGTTGCTCATCTGCAAGGTGAGCATATAATTGTTCTTACCTCAGGAGATTACTGCAAGGATTAAATAAGCTAAGGTGTATAGGAGAACAGTGTTCAGTACATAGTGAAATTGAAAGTTGCTCAGTCGTGTCTGACTCTTTGCGACCCCATGGACTGTAGTCCATGGAATTCTCTAGGCCAGAATACTGGAGTGGGTAGCCTTTCCCTTCTTCGGGGGATCTTCTCAACCCAGGGATCGAACCCAGGTCTCCCTCATTGCAGGGGGTTTCTTTACCAGCTGAGCCAATAGGTAGGGTTACTGTTCTTATGTTATTATTACTTCTGTATCTTGTCACACAGTAGTATGTATATGTATGGCACATAATAGGTATTCATTTTTGTTGAGTTAATGAATAAAAAAATGAATGATTAATGGTGTGAAGAATGGGAAAAAAGGAAGTTACTTAAAATGTCCCACATGCCAGGTTGAGAAGTGAATACCATATACTTTGAAAGACATGATACTCATTTTTCTCATGGATTTGTGACCCCAGCTGTAATTGCACTAAAGGAATTCCTCCAGAATTTTTTGATGGCCTAATTTATAATGAGCTTATTCCTAAATCAAGGGTTTTTCTGATGCATAGGTAAAGATCTTTATTACAATGCTGGGATATAGTCAATTATATATTAGGATCCAGCATAGTTCCCCTTACCTTTTAGTTTCTCATGAAAAACTATCATGTTATTAAAAATGGAGGTTTTATGTAAGAATCAAAATGTTAGACTTTCTTTCATAAGAGTGGGGACTCCTGTTCCACATTGGATTTCCTTACACGCCTGTAGGAGCAGTCAGCACAGGAGAAGAGGGTACATCTTTCAAGCTTTCCTTTCATAATTCTGGGCATCAGTGCAGATGTGCTCTTCCTGGATATGCAGCCTGCTCAGCTGTGTGGCCCAGTATGTGCAGAGCTCTGATGGCAGAGCTCTGAAGAGACAAGGTCAGGATTTACTCAAATTCAGAACAGTCACCAGGTTTCACCATTTGGCTGGTTGCTGAGCATATGACAGGAGAAGGCAGTGGCACCCCACTCCAGTACTCTTGCCTGGAAAATCCCATGGACTGAGGAGCCTGGTGGGCTACGGTCCATGGGGTCGCGAAGAGTCAGACACGACTGAGCGACTTCACTTTCACTTTTCACTTTCATGCATTGGAGAAGGAAATGGCAACCCACTCCAGTATTCTTGCCTGGAGAATCCCAGGGACAGAGGAGCCTGGTTGGCCGCTGTCTATGGGGTTGCACAGAGTCAGACACGACTGAAGCAACTTAGCAGCAGCAGCAGCAGCAGAGCATATGACAAAGTAAGATCTTGCCTCTTAGAGATGCTAATCCATCCTAAGTTCAGAGTTATGGAATGGCCCTGAAGGGGGGTTTTCCTCTGCTAGAGCGTTTCAAATATTCCCCCAGATGCAGAGAAGAATGTGTACCCTCAGGAAAGGCAGTTTTCATTTTCTAAGAACATATTTCACTTACAAGAATTTTCGATCTACCAAGCCAAACTTACAAGAAAATGATTTTAAATGAGAATTTTGAAATTTTTTTTTTTTGCTTTTATGTAATGTGAGAATTGAAGAGATGTTGGAGAATATAGTAATGTGAATATCAAATGAATTTTTATAACTGTGAGATTTTAAGCGAACATTTGTGAAAAATAACAGGCCCTATATAACCCATATCATATCTTATTAGGTGGTTTCTTTGTTGTGAGGCTACATGTACATGTAAAAGCTTCTTTCCATTGTCAAAATGTTAAAAAGGTGCTTATATATTTTTATAAATAATAAATATGTATACATACATAACTAGAACATTGTATCGGATGCTTAATATGAAAATGAATTTTTAGTGATTGGTGCTTATATTTGGTGTGATGATATCATGCAGTAAAAAGAATCCAGATGGCCAGGCCAGTGTATTTCATTTTATATCTTTGCCTTAGAAACTTTTCAAAGTGAGCAAAATTTTAAATGAAAACAAAAAGACCCAAGCCTAGCACAGCATATAGCTATAGTTGCAGCATGTGAGCCCTTCAGTGCCCTTCTGTGTATGCTATGAGGAAATAAACCATGGGGATAGGAGTAGAGAGAACTTCATATCACACTGGCATGAAGCAGAGAACTCTACAGGAGAATTCTAACTGGGGGGCTTAGTAGCATGATAATTCAGTTCAGTTCAGTTCAGTTGCTCAGTCATGTTCGACTCTTTGTGACCCCATGAACCACAGCACGCCAGGCCTCCCTGTCCATCATCAACTCCCAGAGTTTACCCAAACTAACGTCCATTGAATCGGTGATGCCATCCAACCATCTTATCCTTGGTCGTCCCCTTCTCCTCCTGCCTTCAATCTTTCCCAACATCAGGGTCTTTTCAAATGAGTCAGCTTTTCACATCAGGTGGCCAAAATATTGGAGTTTCAGCTTCAACATCAGTCTTTCCAATGAACACCCAGGACTGATCTCCTTTAGGATGGACTGGTTGGATCTCCTTGCAGTCCAAGGGACTCTCAAGAGTTTTCTCCAACACCACACTTCAAAAGCATCAATTCTTCGGCACTCAGCTTTCTTTATAGTCCAACTCTCACATCCATACATGACCACTGGAAAAACCATAGCCTGGACTAGATGGACCTTTGTTGGCAAAGTAATGTCTCTGCTTTTGAATATGCTGTCTAGGTTGGTCATAACTTTCCTTCCAAGGAGTAAGTGTCTTTTAATTTCATGGCTGCAATCACCATCTGCAGTGATTTTGAAGCCCCCCAAAATAAAATCAGCCACTGTTTCCACTGTTTCCCCATCTATTTGCCATGAAGTGATGGGACCGGATGCCGTGATCTTAGTTTTCTGAATGTTGAGCTTTAAGCCAACTTTTCACTCTCATCTTTCACTTTCATCAAGAAGCTCTTTAGTTCTTCTTCACTTTCTGCTTGGGAAAGTTTTAAAGTGTAATTTCCATAATATATATGAACTTTGAGGGTCAACACAAACCTTCATTAATGTGATTTTTTTTCTTTATAATGAGTCAACTGGAGTTTTTATTTGATATGAGGAAAGACTAAGAAACTGACCTTTATTCCTAATAATAACAAGAAGATATTACCAACAACAGAAAGCTAAGAGGCTGGTTCACATGGCAAATAGTAGATAAGTTATTTGGTGATTAAACATAAAGCTTTTATGAAAAATCACTGGGGCATTTCAAGAAAAGAAATAAGCAAAACCATCCTCCCCCAGCATCTTACATGTTTATGCAGCTATTACCATGCAGCTCTCAAATTATAATTACAATTCTATGACACATGTACTGCACAGGATTACAACACTGTCCTTGTTAAATTGTCCTAAGTGTAATCTTGAGCACATTTCTCATTGCTTCTACTAAAATAAAACAGAAGAATGAGTAGCTTGCAAGAGGAAGATAAATACATTTTTGATCAATATAGACATGAACCATATCTAATTACTATTGAGCACAATGAAAGAAGATAACAAACCTTTTTGAAATAGAGTTACTGACATGGAGTTACCAGAATGGGTCTCTTGTGCCTGAATTCTGGTATCTTTCCTAAAGAAACCAGGTGTGCAGCAGTGTAGGGACTGTCTATGTGTTCTTAATAGGAGAAAAGATCCTAAATGATAGGCTGTGTGAAGTTAGTCTAATAGCATGAAATTTTGAGATTATGACTTGTCAATGAAAGGGCTAGTGGAAGAATAGTGAAAGGTAGTAAAATGAATGATAAATAGCTGTAGATCAGGAAAAAAAGGCTTTAGCTCAAAGGCAGAAATGAAGAACTTAACTAAGAAAAATTTTACATTAGAAAATCATGGCAGACAGGAGTTGGAAGGGAACTCAGCTTTGGATTTAGTATAGAATGCATCATAAGCCCATTTACTCAAGTGTCTGGAAACTCCTGGGGCAGGGTGTTCTGCATAGTCTTTTTGGTGTCATGAGAGAAGTTGTAAAAATCAGAATGGGGAATGTGTATCATCATTGACAAAAGGCTCAGTATTTGAAACATAGGCAAATACATCCAGGTGTGAAGAATGACAGGGATGTAGAAGAGTGACAGCAAAAATAAATGAAATACGAATAGAGAAGACATAGAAATTTAAGGTTGAAAAGCCTGTGAAACTTGATAACATCAGAAGCCTGTTGAATTTGATATTATCAATAGCTTAAAAATATATTGACACAGCACAAGCAGAGAGCTGGAATATGCATTACAGTCCAAAGCTGTGAGCTAATCTCAGTTATCAAGAAAGGAAAATTATGGCTACACCTCCCTTTTTTCCCATGAGAAGTTGTCATAAATTCTGGGATAAAGGTATACAAAGAAAGATGATAGAACTTCTTGTATGATAGATGCAGACATGGAGGATTAAAATAACTCATCCTAAGAAAGAAAAAGTCATTGTAAAATTCGATAAAGAACATTCCTACAGTTTCTCTTTGAAATTCTAGTTACAGATTGTGAAGCTAAATTCATGTCTCAAATGCCTTTAGAAGAAGGACTAAAGAGCCTCTTGATGAAAGTGAAAGATGAGAGTGAAAAAGTTGGCTTAAAGCTCAACATTCAGAAAACTAAGATCACGGCATCCAGTCCCATCACTTCATGGCAAATAGATGGGGAAACAGTGGAAACAGTGGCTGATTTTATTTTTTGGGGCTCCAAAATCACTGCAGATGGTGATTGCAGCCATGAAATTAAAAGACACTTACTCCTTGGAAGGAAAGTTATGACCAACCTAGACAGCATATTCAAAAGCAGAGACATTACTTTGCCAACAAAGGTCCATCTCGTCAAGGCTATGGTTTTTCCAGTGGTCATGTATGGATGTGAGAGTTGGACTATAAAGAAAGCTGAGTGCAGAAGAATTGATGCTTTTGAAGCGTGGTGTTGGAGAAACTCTTGAGAGTCCCTTGGACTGCAAGGAGATCCAACCAGTCCATCCTAAAGGAGATCAGTCCTGGGTGTTCATTGGAAAGACTGATGTTGAAGCTGAAACTCCAATACTTTGGCCACCTGATGTGAAGAACTGACTGATTTGAAAAGACCCTGATGCTGGGAAAGATTGAAGGCAGGAGAAGTAGGGGACAACAGAGGATAAGATGGTTGGATGGCATCACCGACTCAATGGAGATGAGTTTGAGTAAACTTCGGGAGTTGGTGATGGACAGGGAGGCCTAGCGTGCTGCGGTTTATGGGATCGCGAAGAGTCGGACACGACTGAATGACTGAACTGAACTGAACTGAATGCCTTTAGTGGGAAAAGGGAACCTTTAGTGAACATTTAGGGTAAATATATTTCTAGAGCATTTTAAGAACATAGTATAGCTATAAGCTAGATTAATCGAATTTATCTAAATTCCAGTTGATTAATGACCAACAGTATTGTGATCTATGTGCAACATATTATTTAACTGAATGTACATGGTTTAACCAGCTGACTGGACAAGAAGTAGTACTGACTAGTTGATGTTTTTAAATAATCTTCATAGAGAAAGAAATGCTGTACTGTAGTGTTTTACAGATGGTGGTTGGTGACCCTTCGATGGGTCATGATATCAGTTTAGTAGGTAATGATCAGCATTAAACCTTGAATTAAAAAGGAATAGAAAATGTGAATTCAATGCAGATGGTTTGTGAAACCTTTATTTCTTCTTTATTTCTTAAAATATTTGCATATGTGTGTGTGGACTAGATTGCAATGGGTTGTAGTCAAAATGTATGCAAGATACTATTCCAGAGAAAAGATGATATAGTATGAATTTAGAAAGATAATTATTTCTTGTTTGAAAAATTGTGAAAGTTTTGCACTAATTCATAGATGATTTTTCACTAGAGGATAGATTAGGTAAAATATACTTAATCTAAGCAATTTGAGACATTTTTCTTATCTCACTTCCACTAATGACTTAATGCTAATGTACCCCAATTGAATTGTGGGTTGACTGAAAATGAGAATTATTTTTTCTAGACGTGATTTGATTGGCCTTTCATGCTATAAAAATGACATGGTCATTAAGCAACAATCTGTTAAAGCAAACATTTAAACAAGTGTACTTAACCCAGTGCCAAGTAGATATAGACTCATGTATGCATG
Source organism: Okapia johnstoni (assembly GCA_024291935.2). Taxonomy (NCBI): domain Eukaryota; kingdom Metazoa; phylum Chordata; class Mammalia; order Artiodactyla; family Giraffidae; genus Okapia; species Okapia johnstoni. Next base: position 67,998,711 of record CM044312.1, on the reverse strand, counting down.
GATGCTAAATGGCTTCAGTTGTGTCCAGCTCTTTGCGATCCTATGGACTGTAGCCTGCCTGGCTCCTCTGTCCCTGGGATTCTCTAGGTAAGAATATAGGCTTTTAAAAATTGGAGGGATATGAAAAATTATTTAGTAGTCTCCTCATTTTTACTTCTTCAATAAAGAAGTAATAATGGTAAATACTATTAAGCAACTACTATTTGCAAAAACCTTAGTATATTTCAGTTCAGTTCAGTTTAGTTGCTCAGTCATGTAAGACTCTTCGTGACCCCATGAACCACAGCACGCCAGGCCTCCCTGTCCATCACCAACTCCCAGAGTTTACCCAAATGCATGTCCATTGAGTCGGTGATGCCATCCAACCATCTCATCCTCTGTCGTCCCCTTCTCCTCCTGCCCTCAATCTTTTTCAGCATCAGGGTCTTTTCAAATGAGTCAGTTCTTCACATCAGGTGGCCAAAATATTGGAGTTTCAGCTTCAACATCAGTCCTTCCAATGAACACCCAGGACTGGTCTCCTTTGGGATGTACTGGTTGGATCACCTTGAAGTCCAAGGGACTCTCAAGAGTCTTCTCCAACACCACACTTCAAAAGCATCAATTCTTCGGCACTCAGCTTTCTTTATAGTCCAACTCTCACATCCATACATGACTACTGGAAAAACCATAGCCTTGACAAGACGGACCTTTGTTGGCAAAGTAATGTCTGTGCTTTTGAATATGCTGTCTAGGTTGGTCATAACTTTCTTTCCAAGGAGCAAGTGTCTTTTAACTTAGTTAGTATATTTAATCTTTACAGTAAACCTAAAAGTTTAGAATTATTTTATCCATTTTGTATATGAAAAAATTGAAGGTTAAAAATTGTGCAAGGTCACAGAGCCAGTAAATGGCTTGAGCCAAAATCAGATTCTCCCCCTATCCAACAGAATATTTGTCCTCTGAGGCTTAGATGAGTTGTCTTGGCAAAATTATACCTTGATAGAGTTGAAAGTAACATATCTGATTTCCAGTACAATGCCTTTTCTATCACTTTATTTGCCTCCTAACTTAAATGTTCATTTGCTTAGCTTAAATCATCAGTATGTATTTGCAACATTTTGTATCAACATGAAGAAAAGGAGCTGGTATTTACAGGGAAATATCTAGTACATGTTTATCAGGCTTCCCTCTTCAAGTATGCTTAGGTAAGATGAGGTACTCCTCATCCTATTCGTTTTCGTAACCTAGAGCCTGGGTTGTTCTTAATCCACTACATCCCCTTGGTTGTACCTCTGATCTCCTCGCTATTGTTCTTAGAGTGTGAATTCCTGTAGGGATGTTGGCATTGCTGGCTCTGTGTCATCCATTTCTGCCCTGTATCAAATGTAGAAATGTTCTTGGTAGATTTGTTTACTGATGGTGATGATGAAGGTGGTGATGATAGACAGGATTACCAGGTCACAGACATAGTTCCAAAAAGGGTAGACGTGGGCAGACTTGGGCAGCTTCAGGAGGCATTAAGGAGCTGGGTGTAGATTTATAGTTTGACTTGATTGCTTATTGGCTGGATTATTTTGGGCAAGTCATCTAACTACTCTTGATTTTTTCATTTTCTTGATGTTATTTTTCTAAAGTTTACATTAATTGTATTTGGGATACATAGAGATCGCAGGTTTTATGGACATTAAAAACATGTCATCTGCTAACCAAGTGTTGCTACTTTTACCAATAAAGTAAATATTAGGAAAACCATCATAGACAGGGTGAAATTAGAAGAGAAAGCAAGTAGGAAACAAGTATATGTCTAGAGTTAGATTTCCTCAATATAATGGGACTTTAAGTAAAATCACAGAGCACAGCACTGTGTTCTTAGGATTATTGAATTAATGCATGTAAAACACTTAAAACTGGACCTAGCACACAATAGTTCAGTTCAGTCACTCAGTCATGTCTGACTCTTTGCGACCCCATGGACTGCAGCACGCCAGGCTTCCCTGTCCATCACCAACTTGTGGAGCTTGCTCAAACTTATGTTCATCGAGTCAGTGATGCCATCCAACCATCTCATCTCAACCATCTCAGCACACAGTAAGCACTCAATAAATGTTAGCTATGATTGCTACACTAAAGAGTGCAGGCCTGGAGGAGTGGTTAGTATTCAGAACATTTAGTGGACAGAAAAATTGGACTCACAATACACAACTTAAAGAAGGACAATTTCATTTCACAACTTGTATATTTCAGATCTACTTTGTCCTAAGGATAGAGAAAGATAATGGCTGTGAAAGCCTTTCAGAAACTGCAGTATTATATAAATGCCATTGTGATCCCTAGAGTGAATTTTGTACGTTACTAAGAAAATACCATATTCAGTTAAGAGTTTAATTTTGTGTTGACAGGGTCTAGCTCTTCCATTTTATTTATCTACAATAGTGACTCAGAAGTAACAAGAAGGTCTTATGGAGATATGTTGAACTGTTTAGTAAGTTCTGCTGAACTAATCTGAAAAAAAGAAGCCATGTTTTGAAGGCAATGTGGACCAGGCGATCTTTTGATTATGTCAGATGCTTAGGCATTCTTGTGAAGTTTCACCAAATGACAGAGAAATATTATTCATGTTACCCTCTTCACAGTTATCAAAAGAAAAAATTGAATATTCTCTATCTCTAATAACATCATATTACAGGAACAAATCAGAAGCCACATTTTTTTGTCTGATATTTTAAAAGTAACTGTAATACACTGAAAATTAGGTTTCTCAATATGATATCTGTGAATCATTATTTTTCTTCCTAGGCAAAAACGTAGTGATTTATGCTAAAATGAAGATTGTGTTGCTCTGTCTTTCATTAACATGTTAATTCTTTGTATTTCTTTAGCTTTTCTAAAGAATATTTTTAAAAGCCCAACATTGTTTCTTATTAATATTTTCCTTTCATATTTGAAGTCATTAGCTTATTGTAAAATTAGAGTATTCATTTCTTATGACTACATCTGTGACTATGACCCAAACTGCTGGATTGAATAAAGAACAAATGAACATTCTCTGTTCTATATCCACAGAATCAAGATCCCTTTTGTGGTGAGTATCCAGAGTTGAGATTGACAGGAGAACTTATTAAATAAGCATTCTTGCTCAGACCATTTGCTTCTAAAGGTGCTGGTGAAGAGATTTTGGTTAATCTCTGCTGGGCAGCCTCCAAACTACATCCTTCAGGGCATGGTGAATAGCTCTGTTCTTGCAGCCCTCTCCATCTTCTGGAAAGGCTCTCCAGCAAAGTGAGCTGGGATGGGGAAATGGGCCAGGATCCGTCCAGTCCTAGCTCGCTTTACTGAAGACCCCTCCATGCACTGCAGGATGGGCTCTAGAGGGAGCTCCAGCCTTGTCATCTTGTGCCTCTCGAAACTCTCTTTTTTATAGTCAGATCCATAGTCATTTCCCCCCTAACACTATGTGTAAGAGCATTTTGATGATGGAGGGTGGAGGATAAAATGTGAAGGGTGAAAAAGAATAAGAAAAGGCATTCATCCAGAATCCGGGCAGTAGAAGGAAACACTCAGAAAAGGTCAGCTCCTCCTGGACTTTTTTGCAGTCCTTTGTCTTGATATAAATTCTTTTAAATTACTCTCTATAAGGGGACGACAGAGGATTAGATGGTTAGATGGCATCACCTACGTGATGAACATGAGTTTTAGTAGGCTCTGGGAGTTGGTGATGAACAGGGAAGCCAGGCGTGCTGCAGTCCATGGGGTCACAAAGAGTTAAGCACGACTGAGTGACTGAACTGAACTGATAACTTATCTGTCTTGTTAAGAATCTGTTGTGACTTTCCACTGGCCTCTGTTTTTCAGAGGACTCATTGGATTGGTCTTTCTCCCATCTGCTTTTTGGTTATTGTTTCTCAGCTTGGAGATGGACACTTTGGAATAACTTGGACATACCTGGAGAATTAGCAGCTCACTGGAGACCTGCTAATAGTAGGTTATTGTAGAATTCAAAAAAAGTTGAGAAATTCATAACTGGAGGATTCTAAATAGTTGTTTGATTTTGGTGGTCATAAACTATGTATTATGGCTGTGGATTGTATCTCTGTGTTGCTGAACCTAATGAATCCACACAAAGTAAAACCAATCTGCTAACATCAGGTTGTTGTGAAGCAAAGTGCAGCGTTTATTGCAGGGTGCCAAGCAAGGAGTTCAGGATAGCTAGTGCTCAAAACACTTGAAGTCACTGATGATTTCAGCAAAGCATTTTTAAAGGCAAGGTGAGGGAGGAAAGTGCATGCTATCAGTTTACGTGCAATTACCTGAGTGGTTGATGGTAAGTTAACAGGGCTGTAGTAGTGTAGTGTAAGTCGCTCAGTTGTGTCTGACTCTTTGTGATCCCATGGACTGTAGCCCACCAGGTTCCTCTGCCCATGGGATTCTCCAGGCAAGAATACTGGGGTGGATTGCCATTTCCTTCTCCAGAGGATCTTCCTGACCCAGGGATTGAACCCAGATCTCCTGCATTGCAGGCAGATTCTTTACTGTTTGAGCTATAGGGAAGACTAATAGGACTACAGGGAAGACTAACAGGGCTGTGTCACAGGTTAACTTTATCAGTCCTTAGGCACCAGTAGGTCTGGGGGCTACATGCTCATGATCATCAAGTAGTTAATTTTTTCCATTTGGTGGTGGTTTTAGTGTCTGTAAAATAACTCAGGAAATGTGTATCAGATATTAGGTGCTTCAGAGAGGAACTACAGCAGAGAATATGGGGGAGGGGCCTTTCCCAGGACGAGACTCCATAAGGTTCTGCTCTGTTGCATCTGCAGCAGCCTGACCATGTTTTGAAAATTTAAAAAAAAAAAAAAAAAAAGTAAAATTGGAAATAGCATTTCTTGGGAAACTTGAGGGACTTTGCAGAATTTAAAAATAATGTTTATAGTAACCTAGAACATGGAGCCCAGCCATAGGCAAGTCATGCTTCATATGATCAGAATGAAAACTTGGTCACCTAATTTCATTACTACTGTCTACCTACATAGTCTGGACCTTAAACACAATGACAACAAAAAAGAGAATGAATGAGTGCCTATTATATTCATATATACCTTACTCTGCTGGAAATCAGTCAGAGAACACACAAATTCTGGTTTTTGTCCCCTTTGTCTTTTTTTTTTTTTTTAAACAATGGAACATGAACTCAGTGTGGTTTCTATTTTGTCTTCTATTTCTACTTTGGGGACCAGAAGTTCAGAAAGTTCTTTAGAGGAAGGCTTTTGAAAAGCACATTTCCCTGCTCAATATCAAACCCCCTTTTCCATCTCATACTCAGAAAACATTCTTTTTAATCCTCCTCAGAGTTCCCCCTCATTAGCCCCAGTGTTCCACTCTAGCTCCAGTTCCCACTTAAGTGTCTGTGCCTGAACAGACAAAGCAGAAAATCTTGAACTGTCCGAATATTGCAGTTTAATACATCACACTAGCATTGCTCTTAGAATTTGGGGGCTGAATTTAACATGCCTAGAACAAAGGGGTAGAATTCTGCAATCAATGTGAGTTCATTTGATGAAAGTTGTTCCTTTCCTTTCCTTTGTGTGCTGTTAAAGAATTGATTTTTTTGCAAAAGATTTCTAAAAAACCAACGTAATGATGTTGAAAGTGGTCCCTAAACATAAAGTTTTAATTGTGATAGATTTACTCAGGAAATAGAATGAGTCTGCACATATAATTCTTTCTAAGTCTTCTTCATGGAGATGTGAGCAATTGATTTGAAGTTTATTCTCAAACATGTTAAACTGTGACCTTAGTGTACAAATATGACTTATATGAAGACAAGCTTGAACTTGTACAATGGAAGATAAAATGATTTAAATTTCTATTATAGTTATAATGTTATTTAGACTAGCCATCATTCTGGATTTGTTTAATATTTGCAGAATGAATCATTGTTTCAGTTCATCTGCAAACATGTTATGAATAATATATTTTATATTGTGTGTATGTGCTTGTGTGTGTTTCTCTATAATGACCCTTTGTGTATCTACCATCCATTTTCCTGATTAGAACCACCGAGACGTAGCCATTTCTCTGAGTTTTGTGTTACTACCCTATATTTCTTAGTTTTATCAAAGTACATATTCCCAAGTAACATGTTTAAGTTTTATCTTCTTCTGTTTTTAAAGAAAATGTTTTTAATATTTCACTATGACACTATTCACTATGACATATGCTGTAGTTTTTTTTTTGCAAATGCTATTTATTAAGTTAAGGAAATTCTCTTATATTCCTACATTGATAAGTTTTTAGATTGGGAATATATATTGAAATTTATCAAATGAATTTTCTGCATCTATTGAGGTGATAAAATGACTTTTCTGACTAGTATATATTGATGAGATGAATTACAATACTGGATTTTCTGATGTTGAAATAATGCATTTTTAAAAACACAGCCAACTTTCACATATATGATAAGACTTAACATTCTCTAACATTTTATTTATTATTTTTAGAGTATTTTCATGAGTAAGATTTTTGACTTTTTCCTTTGTCATACTGTCATTTTCTAGTTTTGATATCAATGTTATTATGTAAGATTCATAAAAGTAGTTGAGAAGTCTGTTTCTTTTCTTTGAAAGACTTTGTGAACCATTGAAATTATCTATTCTTTGAATGTTTAATAGGATTACTGTGTAAAACTGTCTGGGGCTGGTATTTCCTTGAGGAAGACTTTAAACTACTGATTGCATTTCTTTAATTGCTATAGAATTATTCAGGTTTTTCATCTTAAGTTTTTAAAGATATATTTTTCTAAGGATTCGTCCATTTTATCTACTTTGTCAACTTTATTGGCATAAAGTTGTTCACACTATACTTCAAAAATCATTGAAAAGTTCTTCATTGGTGTCTTCTCTATTTTCTCTAAGTCAACTTTGCCAAAAGTTTGTCAAATTTATGAGTTTTTTTTAAAAGAACCAACTTTATCTTTGCTCTTCTTCTCCATTACATTCCTCTGTCCTATGTGGCATTAACTGTTGCTTTTATTTTTTACTTCCTTTTTTCCATTTTCTTTGGGCACATTCTTTTATTCTTCCTCTAACTCCTTAATTGATTACCAAGCTCATTGATTTTTAGCTGCTACAAATTTGTAGAAAAAATGGCTTATCCATAGTGAGACTTTTGAAAAGATAATCTTTAAAAGATTTTATTAAGAATTATATACAACTATCTCAAGCATGACATAAAATGAAAAAATATATACATTCATGAAAGAAAGTTCAAGTTACTTTAAAAATGTTTTCAGGGACATTCCTAGTGGTCCAGTGATTAAGACTCTGGGCTTCCACTGCAGGGGGCACAGGTTCAGTCTCTGGTTGGGGAACTAAGATCCCTCAAGCCCCATAGTGCAGGAAAAAATAAATAAATTAAATTAAAAAAAATCTACAAATTTTCTAATGTCAAGTTTATACAAATCCAGTATATTTAGCACTGAGTATTTATTCAATATATTTAATACTTTATATTTTATTTTTCTTATGTGACGTAAATATGATGAATGTTTTTGCAGTTACATATCAATGCTCCCAAATACTCTCCCATTTTTTTCTAGCAGTAGTTATTATAATAATTTCATTTTCTATGTGTATCATGATATGAAAAATATGAGGAAAAAACCTCAGTCACTAAGGGTCAGTTAATGCCACCAAATTGCCAACATTCATTGGATCATAGAAAAAGCAAGAGAGTTTCAGAAAAACATCTATTTCTGCTTTATTGACTACACCAAAGACTTTGACTGTGTGGATCACAACAGACTGTGGACAATTCTTAAAGATATGGGAATACCAGACCACCTGATGTACCTCCTGAGAAATCTGTATGCAGGTCAGGAAGCAACAGTTAGAACTGGATATGGAACAACAGACTGGTTCCAAATTGGGAAAGGAGTACGTCAAGGCTATATACTGTCACCCTGATTATTTAACTTATATGCAGAGTACATCATGAGAAATGCTGGGTTGAATGAAGCATAAGCTGGAATCAAGATTGCTGGGAGAAATATCAGTAACCTCAGATATGCAGATGACACCATCCTTATGGCAGAAAGTGAAGAAGAACTAAAAAGAGCCTCTTGATGAAAGTGAAAGAAGAGAGTGAAGAAGTAGGCTTAAAACTCAACATTCAGAAAACTAAGATCATGGCATCTGGTCCCATCACTTCATGACAAATAGATGGTGAAACAATGGGAACAGTAACAGACTATTTTTTTGGGTTCTAAAATCACTACAGATGGTGACTGCAGCTATGAAATTAAAAGATATTTGCTCCTTGGAAGAAAACTATGACCAATCCAGACAGCATATTGAAAAGGAGAGACATTATTTTGCCAACAAAGGTCTGTCTCATAAAGGCTATGGTTTTTCCAGTAGTCATGTATGGATGTGAGAGTTGCACTATAAAGAAAGCTGAGTGCAGAAGAATTGATGCTTTTGAACTATGGTGTTGGAGAAGACTCTTGAGAGTTCCTTGGACTTCAAGGAGATCCAACCAGTCCATCCTAAAGGAAATCAGTCCTGAATATTCATTGGAAGGACTTATGTTGAAGCTGAAACCAATACTTTGGCCACCTGATGTGAAGAACTGACTCATTTGAAAAGAATCTGATGCTGGGAAAGATTGAAGGCAGGAGGAGAAGGGGACGACAGAGGATGAGATGGTTGGATGACATCACCGACTCAATGGACATGAGTTTGAGTAAACTCTGGGAGTTGGTGATGGACAGGGAAACCTGGCGTACTGCAGTCCATGGGGTCGCAAAGAATCGGACACAACTGAGTGACTGAACTGAACTGAATGCCACCAAGGTCAATGTTAGTATTCGTTGCTTCTCTGAGTTTTTTTATTACTTGTAAGGATTGCTCTTACTTAACTATTGGTAAGTTATGCACATTAAAATATATTTTAAAATTTTATTCAACATTTTTAGGTATTCTATTTGTGTGGTTTTGTGGGGGATATCTGATCTATCATGTTGCCCAAAATGTAAATGTTGTGGATAATATTTAGTTAACATTGCTCAGTTCTGTGGCCTTATGTCCTTCCTGGTGGCTCAGCTGATAAAGAATCTGCCTGCAATGTGGTACACCTGGGTTTGATCCCTGGATTGGGAAGATCCCCTAGAGAAGGGAACAGCTGCCCACTCCAGTATTCTGGCCTGGAGAATTCCGTAGACTGTATAGTGCACGGGGCCTCAAAGAGTCGGACACGACTGAATGACTTTCACTTCACTTCACTTTCATTGGCCATATAGAATATAAATTTCAAAGTGCCACGTCAAACAATTTATGCCATTGCTGAAGGGGGCCATGATTGGCGAATTGTGGATGGATGCATGTAAGCCAGTTTTCATTTTTGAACCAACTACTCAAAACTCATGAATCTCCCATGGTGAACTCATATCATATTTTTTAAGATGAATTATATATTAGGAGCAAGGAAGTGAAGGTCTCCACTTCCAATGACATATGCATGTAATGTAGATTCTCTTAGTTTCAATATAAAAGTACCAGATTTAATATAGAAATACTGTGATTTTCTCAGTTTTTCTTTAATCATTTCATTTATTCATTTATCCTTCCCTGTTACATGCCTATTACATGTATTAGAAAAATATGAAGACTAAAATGCTCTCTAATATTAAGGATCTCTTTGTGATTGGTTTTCTTCTCAAGTTTGGAAAGAATTTTGCACTACTTCAAAGAACTTGAACCAATTTCTGAGCCTATTATGCCTCAGTTTCCTTATCTGTAAAATGAGGATAAAAATAGTACCTTTCTCATCTCATCTTGTAAAGAAAGAAAGTGAAGTCGCTCAGTCGTGTCTGACTCTTTGCGACCCCATGGACTGTAGCCTACCAGGCTCCTCCATCCATGGGATTTTCCAGGCCAGAGTACTGGAGTGGGTTGCCATTGCCTTCTCCAGGAGATCTTCCCAACCCAGGGATCGCACCCAGGTCTCCCGCATTGTAAGCAGACACTTTATCATCTGAGCCACCAGGGAAGTCCTGGTGGAACTTGTAAGAGATTCATAAATGTTAGATAATAGTATCACCATCATCATCTCTGTGCCATCATCATCACTCTAGAAAGGCAGTCCCAAAGGAAACAAAAAGAAGTGGAAAGTATATAGTAGGTTGCTGTTCCATAAAACTCATATGACCTCAAAATTTTATTTCTCTTTTAAACTAGAAGAGGAATCATGTACATTTTGAAACTGTCAATTCATTGTTAGTTCATTTTTTATTCGGTAAGTTTAACCCTTTCCATTCTAGGCCTTTGTGGGAATTTTATGATAGTACAAGGAGAACAGAGAAGGTTGTGGAACCTCCCTGAAGTGGATTCCGTTTTAGACCTCTTTTTGAGTTTGAAGATTGAGATCTGTAGAATCACATCTTTGGGGTTCAGACAGAAGTGTAGCAATTAGCAATTTAGCTCCTTGTGCTCTTCTTACTGGAAGCCTCCTGAGGACAGGGATCATGGCTGTTTTATTCACCATTGCATTTAGTGCCTAGGATACTTGTTGTTTTAAGTTCACTTTACATTCCAATGCTTTAAACTGATGTCACAGCTCAAAGCTCTGTCCTAGGAACTGATCTAACAACAACTTAGCTCTTTTTAGAGAGGGATCAACATAGTGATTTCCACACAGAGTCAGTGCAACTAGAGATCTTATCACTTCTATATGATTTAAGCATTTGGAAAAATAGGTCCTATTTTTATTTCAAGTTTCAAAACAATGAACCATGAACCAAACTTGATTATGCCTTCATATCTTATGTGTGTAAATATGGAAAGACACATTCTAAACAGCTCACCTTGACCAGAGAAATATGGCACTGAATAAACAGATGTTTTATTAAAATCAGATCTGTGGGCCCTATGATTTTGATTTTTGACCTTAACACGAAGGATGAAAACATTGCCGAACCAAGTAAATGTTAACATATGTGAGTATAATCCTTGCTTTTGAACAATTTTCCAAAAGAAATTCTTTCAGCTCTCAGCCTTCAAGGTAACGACCATCAAATCTGAGAGTAGAACAAGGTGAGATGTTCTAGAGAACAAAGGAGAAAGACAAAAGAGAGCAATATAGTTCAAGGAGCTAGACAGATGGGTCTGGCATGTGAAAGAGGCAACAGTAATCATGTGTGGTCTCTGCCATCCCTGCTTAGGTTACAGACATTTATATAATGGCAGCAAGAGAAGAGCTGATCAGGTAAAGTCTAACCAAGGAGCAAAATGACCTTTTTTAGTTCTCCCCCCCCCCCATCCTCTTCTCCTTTGCAATTTTGACTTGACATTCAAATTCTCTGGGAAGGAAGAAAAGCATGAAGTGTGTAAAGAAAATAAAACCTGCAGAGGTAGTGAAAGTACATCTCATTTGGAGGCTCACAAACATACAAAATACCAAAGAAATTAATTCAAACCTCCTTCAAAATACAATAACGTCAGTTTGCTGCTTCCTTGGGCAATAATAAAGTGGTGTCATAAGCTATCCTTCATAATCCTGTTTTTTTTTAAAGTAATTGTTTTACCATTTCACTTTTGTGAGTTTTTAATAGACATCAAAATAGACCCTCAGAAATAAGAAAAATGTGTAGAATCTTGGGTGTAAAATAGAGATGGGAAACTGGAGAAAAGTGTTGGGAAGTGAACTATTCTCAATGATAAACACCAGGCATAGAAGGGAGCCCTTTTATGATATTGCTTAGTTAACATTGTTCACAAGGATTCTTTAAGAAGATACTCATTGTCTTTGATTCTGAAATGACTTTGTAATGTCTGGCTGCTATGGTAACTGCTCTTTTATTAAAGAGTAACATTACAGTCATTGGAACTGTACATTCATTGGAAGCACTGATGCTGAAGCTGAAACTACAATACTTTGGCCACTTGATGTGAAGAACTGACTCATTAGGAAAGACCCTGATGTTGCACATGATTGAAGGCAGGAGGAGAAGGGGACGAAAGAGGATGAGATGATTGGATGGCATCACCAACTTGATGGACATGAGTTTGCGTGAGCTCCGGGAGTTGGTGATGGACAGGGAGGCCTGCCGTGCTGCAATCCATGGGGTCGCAGAGTTGGACACGACTGAGTGACTGAACTGAACATTACAGTCAGCTAAAATTGTCAACTTGTTGGCATGTGATTCTAGATTTCTTTTACATTTACCCTATTTTCTGAGTTATCACATATTTGATGTAATCTTACTTTCTGGAAATGCCTATGTTTCCATTTACTTATTTATATGTTAGATTAATATTGTTGTTATGTCTGAATGACTCAGTGTTATTGCAAAGCCAGCTCCTTTTGCCTACAATAGTACCACTTATTTAGAGCTCGGTATGTATCAGGTACTTTTTTATGGTACTGCATATTATCTGATTTACTTCTTACAAAATCCTATGGCTGCTGCTGTTATTGTTACTGCCATTGCTATTATTGCCATTTCACTAATGAGGAAATGGAGGCACAGAGAAATTAAGAAATCTCTAGGGTTACACAGCTACAACTGTGCTGTCCAGTACAGTAAGCTCTAGTTACCTGAAGTTACTTAAATTTACATTTAAGTTAAATGAAATAAAAATTAAGTTCCTCAGTCACACTAGCCACACTCAGAGTGCTCAGTAGGTCCACGTGCTTCATGTCTACTGTACTGGACAGTGTAGAACAGAAAATTTGTATCATGGCAGAAAGTTCTATTGGGCAGTCCTGTCAAGGAAACGATGAAGCCAAGCTTGAAGCCAGGTGGTTTTGTTCTGGTGTCCATATTCAGAACTACACTGGACTGTCTTATTTTCCCCCTTCCATCAACAATAAAGGGACTGGTACCCAGAGTTTATGAGTTGATGTTAACCTGAAGGATAAAGGAAAGCTCATGACTAAAGATGGTATGGGTCACCGTGCATTCTACAAATATTAATAGAGCCCCTGTGGAGTGATAGATACTGTTCCAGATGCAGCAGTGAATCAAGCAGATGGATTCTCTGACCTCACAGAGCTTGCATTCTACTGGGAGAAGACAGACACACAACTAAATATATAACATACTGTATTAGGTAGCAAAAAAGTACTATGGAGAAAGCCAAGCATGGTAAGGATGATGATGGGGAGTGCTGATGAAAAGTCTGTCTGATAAGGCCCCATTTAAAAAGAGACCTGGGAGAAAGAAGACACACAGAGAGATGAGAGAGGAACAAGCCAGGCGATGGGAGCAGAGATCCTGTTGGATCCATCTCATACTTGGTGCTATGTCACCTTTCTTTCCCAGTTTCTGTACATTTTCCTTTGAGTCAGATAGTATTCATTTTGCTGTTGGCAAACTTTGTAGCACAAAGCAAATCTTGACACCCTTCTATGATTAACCTTGTCTCAATGGGATTAAAGGATCATATTTGTTGGAAAAATGTTTCTGCTTATCATGGTCCCCTCTCCTCAGTAAATAGAGAGAAGCCTACCAGATTACAAGTTACTATATGTAAAGCCAGATCAGTTCAGTTCAGTTCAGTCGCTCAGTCGTGTCCGACTCTTTGCGACCCCATGAATTGCAGCACGCCAGGCCTCTCTGTCCATCACCAACTCCCGGAGTCTACCCAAACCCATGTCCATCGAGTCGGTGATTCCATCCAACCATCTCATCCTCCGTCTTCCCCTTCTCCGCCCACCCCCAGTCCTACCCAGTATTAGGGTCTTTTCCAATGAGTCAACACTTCGCATGAGGTGGCCAAAGTATTGGAGTTTCAGCTTCAACATCAGACCTTCCAATGAACACCCAGGATTGATCTCCTTTAGGATGGATTGATTGGATCTCCTTGCAGTCCAAGGGACTCTCAAGAGTCTTCTCCAACACCACAGTTCAAAAGCATCAATTCTTCGGCGCTCAGCTTTCTTCACCGTCCAACTCTCACATCCATACATGACCACTGGGAAAACCATAGCCTTGACTAGACGGACTTTTGTTGGCAAAGTAATGTCTCTGCTTTTAAATATGCTATCTACGTTGGCCATAACCTTCCTTCCAAGGAGTAAGCGTCTTTTAATTTCATGGCTGCAGTCACCATCAGCAGTGATTCTGGAGCCCCAAAAAATAAAGTCTGACACTGTTTCCACTGTTTCCCCATCTATTTCCCATGAAGTGATGGGACCAGATGCCATGATCTTAGTTTTCTGAACGTTGAGCTTTAAGCCAACTTTTTCACTCTCCTCTTTCACCTTCATCAAGAGGCTCTTTAGTTCTTCTTCACTTTCTGTCATAAGGGTGGTGTCATCCGCATATCTGAGGTTATTGATATTTCTCCTGGAAATCTTGATTCCAGCTTGTGTTTCTTCCAGCCCAGCGTTTCTCATGATGTACTCTGCATATAAGTTAAATAAGCAGGGTGACAATATACAGCCTTGATATACTCCTTTTCCTATTTGGAACCAGTCTGTTGTTCCATGTCCAGTGCTAAATGTTGCTTCCTGACCTGCATACAGGTTTCTCAAGAGGCAGGTCAGATGGTCTGGTATTCCCATCTCTTTCAGAATTTTCCACAGTTTATTGGGATCCACACAGTCAAAGGCTTTGGCATAGTCAATAAAGCAGAAATAGATGTTTTTTCTGGAACTCTCTTGCTTTTTCGATGATCCAGCAGATATTGGCAATTTGATCTCTGGTTCCTCTGCCTTTTCTAAAACCAGCTTGAATATCTGGAAGTTCACGGTTCATGTATTGCTGAAGCCTGGCTTGGAGAATTTTGAGCATTACTTTACTAGCATGTGAGATGAGTGCAATTGTGCGGTAGTTTGAGCATTCTTTGGCATTGCCTTTCTTTGAGATTGGAACAAAAACTGACCTTTTCCAGTCCTGTGGCCACTGCTGAGTTTTCCAAATTTGCTGGCATATCGAGTGCAGCACTTTCACAGCATCACCTTTGAGGATTTGAAATAGCTCCACTGGAATTCCATCCCTCCACTAGCTTTGTTCGTAGTGATGCTTTCTAAGGCCCACTTGACTTCACATTCCAGGATGTCTGGCTCTAGGTGAGTGATCACACCATCGTGATCATCTGGGTCATGAAGATCTTTTTTGTACAGTTCTTCTGTGTATTCTCGCCACCTCTTCTTGATATCTTCTGCTTCTGTTAGGTCCATACCATTTCTGTCCTTTATCTAGCCTATCTTTGCATGAAATGTTTCTTTGATATCTCTAATTTTCTTGAAGAGATCTCTAGTCTTTCCCAATCTGTTGTTTTCCTCTATTTCTTTGCACTGATTGCTGAGGAAGGCTTTCTTATCTCTCCTTGCTATTCTTTGGAACTCTGCATTCAGATGGGAATATCTTTCCTTTTCTCCTTTGCTTTTCGCTTCTCTTCTCTTCCCAGCTATCTGTAGGGCCTCCTTAGACAGCCATTTTGCTTTTTTGCATTTCTTTTCCATGGGGATTGTCTTGATCCCTGTCTCCTGTACAATGTCACGAACCTCTGTCCATAGTTCATCAGGCACTCTGTCTATCAGCTCTAGTCCCTTAAAGCTATTTGTCACTTCCAGTGTATACTCATAAGGGAGTTGATCTAGGTCATACCTGAGTGGACTAGTGGTTTTCCCTACTTTCTTCAATTTAAGTCTGAATTTGGCAATAAGCAGTTCATGATCTGAGCCACAGTCTGCTCCCGGTCTTGTTTTTGCTGACTGTATAGAGCTTCTCCATCTTTGGCTGCAAAGGATATAATCAATCTGATTTCAGTGTTGACCATCTGGTGATGTCCACGTGTAGAGTCTTCTCTTGTGTTGTTGGAATAGGGTGTTTGCTATGACCAGTGCGTTCTCGTGGCAAAACTCTATTAGCCTTTGCCCTGCTTCATTCTGTATTCCAAGGCCAAACTTGCCTGTTACGCCAGGTGTTTCTTGACTTCCTACTTTTGCATCCCAGTCCCCTATAATGAAAAGGACATCTTTTTGGGGTGTTAGTTCTAGAAGGTCTTGTAGGTCTTCATAGAACAGTTCAACTTCAGCTTCTTCGGCGTTACTGGTCGGGGCATAGACTTGGATTACTGTGATACTGAATGGTTTGCCTTGGAAACGAACAGAGATCATTCTATCGTTTTTGAGATTGCATCCAAGTACTGCATTTTGGACTCTTTTGTTGACCATGATGGCTACTCCATTTCTTCTAAGGGATTCTTGCCCACAGTAGTAGATATAATGGTCATCTGAGTTAAATTCACCCATTCCAGTCCATCTTAGTTCGCTGATTCCTAGAATGTCGACGTTCACTCTTGCCATCTCCTGTTTGACCACTTCCAATTTGCCTTGATTCATGGACCTAACATTCTAGGTTCCTATGCAATATTGCTCTTTATAGCATCGGACTTTGCATCTATCACCAGTCACATCCACAGTTGGGTATCATTTTTGCTTTGGCTCCATCCCATTATTCTTTCTGGAGTTATTTCTCCACTGATCTCCATTAGCATATTGGGCACCTACTGACCTGGGGAGTTAATGTTTCAGTGTCCTATCTTTTTGCCTTTTCATACTGTTCATGGGGTTCTCAAGGCAAGAATACTGAAGTGGTTTGCCATGCCCTTCTCCAGTGGACCACATTCTGTCAGACCTCTCCACCATGACCCATCCGTCTTGGGTGGCCCCACACGGCATGGCTTAGTTTCATTGAGATAGACAAGGCTGTGGTCCGTGTGATCAGATGAGCTAGTTTTCTGTTATTTTAGTTTCAGTGTGTCTGCCCTCTGATGCCCTCTCGCAACACTTGCCATCTTACTTGAGTTTCTCTTACCTTGGGCCTTGGGTAATTCCTCTCACTGACGCCGGCCCCCAGCCCCCGGCCCGGCCTAGGCCCTGTCAGCCGCCGCCCCCGGCCCCCGGCCCGGCCTAAAGTTCTTTTTAGAAGAAAATTACTGACCGGGGTAGAGAGAAATTAAGAGCTTGGAATTAACATATGCATGCTATTCTATATAAAATAATCAATAAGAACCTACTGTATAGCACATTATTCTGTAATAATCTATATGGGAAATAATCTGAAAAATAGTATATATATATATATATATATATACACACACACACACACACACATATATATATATAAATAACTGAGTCACTTTGCTGTACACCTGATACTAACACAACATTGTGAATAAACAACACTCCAATATAAAATAAAAATTAAATTAAAAAAAGAAAATTAAGATGAAAAGAAACTGAGTCATAGTCTAAAATTTTATTTCTAGAATCAACAGTCATATGATTTTAATTGTTTATAGTTTCATCAAACATAGAAAATTAATCCCAGGCTTCTGAGTAAATTTGAATTTTTTAAGACAGCTGCTACCTTGACACCCCATAAGGATACATTCAGCCTCTCATTTGGCAAGTATTTGCAAAGCTTGAATTCATAAGACAATTCCTAGAAATTTCTGTACACCCTCCCTTCTTGACTATGGCACTTTACCTCCTTTGGCCTCTACATCCGGTAAGTACAAGTCCATACTTTCCTTTTCTCTGTTAGGATCTAGTACAACTTACTCCCTTCTTTTCTTATTAATAAATTAATAGACAAAATAAATTAATGAATTAATATAAAGTATTACTTTTATATTTATATTCCAAACACTTTACATGTAAGATACTTTTACATGCAAAATTATTTGCATAGTACCAAATACATTGGTATTATTATAATGCTAAGAG
Source organism: Okapia johnstoni (assembly GCA_024291935.2). NCBI lineage: Eukaryota > Metazoa > Chordata > Mammalia > Artiodactyla > Giraffidae > Okapia > Okapia johnstoni. The sequence goes on along the minus strand of CM044312.1, from coordinate 67,980,990 downwards.
CTCCTTAAGTGTTAGTTGTTGTCATCATTACTCCCAATACTCTAATCCCGTCCTCTGGGTTGTCTAAGACCTTAAATAACCAGCATCCTATCCTTTTTTACTGTAGCCTACCTATATCTTCTGTCCTGGCCCTGTGTCCCTGATAGCTTATATGCAGAGCAGGTCTCCTTTGATGAGCACTGATTTTCCTCCTAATTCTCCTAACCTGTCCTGCTAATGGCAGTTCCTGCACCCTGAAAACTCTCTGATATCCTGTATGGTGCACTGTTAATATTTCACCTGTTTATAATCTAAAGGGAAGGCCTCAAGACAGAAGACAATAAGCCTGTTTCTCCAGGGTGGAGCTTTCTCCATCCTTCCCTCCATGTAGGGGGAGGATCAAGTGGGCCCATAACCAGGACTCCAGCCATGAGTCTGGGTCCAGCAAGTGAGGAAGGGTCCAGGTAGAACCAGCCACATGATCCTGGCTAATCTCCCAGTAACAGTTGAGGCTCCCCAACCTCATTTAAAAACAGTCTAAAAAAGCTTCAAAGTTGGCAACTGAAAAGAGATGCATCTCCAACTGCACTGGACAGGTGCCTGATTTCAGTGGGGTGCCTGTGAAGGCTATGTAGAAAGGCTGTTTTTCCTCTGCAGTTCTGGATACCTGACAAAGGCTCTGAAAGGGTTGAAAAGTACTGATTTCTGTTTGCAGTGGATTTGTGAGGAAGCAGTAACAGCTCTGAAACCAGGCATTTTTCTCTAGTTTATATTATCATATGTCATATATGTATCATTTATATGTAATATATATGCATTATATTACACTATAACACTATGGACCACTCTGTGAGGAAGGATAAGATAGGAGCCAAAGTTGGAAGAATTCACATTTTAAAGCTACCTGAGCTTATAGGCAGTGACACTGAAGAGGAGTAAATCAGGGTGTGCCATCCTGCTGGGGATGTTAGCTGAGACTAAATGAGGAACATAATATATGGGAAGGATCACCATTTTCTCAAAACTTCTTAATATTCTGTCATTGAATAACATTAATTCTTTTTATTTATGTTTCCTCAGGCCTCAGTTTGGGTCTGTGTTTCTGATAGATACATTGATAAATTATTCATTTGTATAGTATATAAATAGAGAGAGCAAATTCTGGATGGAAGAAGTATTTGCAAAGGGAGAGTAATTCTTGTAAGACAAAGGATAATCCTTTCAAACTACCTAAAATCTAAATCATGGCACCTTATTTTCTTCATTGAGGCCTGATTAGCCTGGAGTTAAACAATCGGTGAACATCAGTGCCTAATAGAGTAAGAGGATGTACTTCAAAGGGTGTGCAGAACCTATATAAACTCCAAGTGATAATCATTGTTGCTGTTTAAGGAGCCCCGGGATACACCAACACTGTGCTTGGCGCTTTATTTGTGGCACCTTTACTTTTATTAGAAGTCATTCAAAGTACATTTTATTTGCTGATGATGTAACTGAAATTCAGAGAGCTTATGTCACTTGTCATATATAGGCACCGTATGAGCGTGTGCTAAGTCGCTTTAGTCGTGTCTGACTCTGCCACCCCATGGACTGTAGCCCTCCAGGCTCATCTGTCCATGGGATTCTCCAGGCAAGAATATTGGAGTGGGTTGCCATACACTCCTCCAGGGGATTGTCCCAACCCAGGGATTTAACCCATGTCTCTTATGTCTCCTGCATTGGCTGGCAGGTTCTTTACCATTAGTGCCACCTGGGAAGCCCAAGGCACCATGGAGAGTGCAGAAGCACGACTTGATTGTCTCTTTTTTTGATATATTTTTTTCTGGTTAACACCTTTTCCCCTCATTTCCAGCTCCCCTTGTCTTCCTCATCCACTGACAAACCATTGTAAGAAATCTGGAACGTATGGATTCTTCTTAAAAAAAAAAATGTGTTTTTTGTATTCCTCTATTTTTTTTTTTAATTTCAGTAAATGGTATACTGCTATAGATTTCTCTCTGTTACTCATTATCTAGTTGAAACATTTTTTCGTGGAGCACGAGGTTCTGAAGATCCATCCATTGGCTGTAGGGACTTGTGGTCCATTGTTGCTGACACCTGCACAGTACTCCACAGCAGTATTCGCTGCATTTTATCTGGTGACACCTGGATTGCCTTTAGATCTCCACCTTGCATTGAGCATCTTGTTCACATCCCTTGATGCACCGTGTGTGGGATTGTTTGGGAATTGAGGTCCATAGGGCACGCATATACTAACTTTGATTGTACTGGGTCAATTTGCTGTGTGGGCTGACTGCTCCAGTCCACACATCCACCTTCAGGGAGCTCTCTTGTACCCTCTCATCTCCACTAGAACCTTCAGTTTTCTCATTTTTCTAATTTTCTTCTTTTGGTCAGTCTGTATATGTGACTGATATCTCACTGTTTCACCTTTCTCCAGATTTTTAATGGTTTTAAAAGCTCATCTTTTCACATGCATGTTAGCTGAACTTTTTATACTGTTATACTGTGTTCCAGTTCATGAGATGAAGGTCATGGTCAGGGCCCTGCTCATCTCTCTAGACAAGCACCACCCATTCAGAATGTAAGCCGTATATATAATTTCTAATTTTCTAGTATCCACAGTAAAGAAAAAGGTAAAAAATAGAATTGAAAGCATTTCCCCTAAAGTCAGGAACAAGAAAAGGATGCCCACTCTCACAACTACTGTTCAACATAGTTTTGGAAGTTTTGGCCACAGCAATCAGAGCAGAAAAAGAAATAAAAGGAATCCAGATTGGAAAAGAAGAAGTAAAACTCTCACTGTTTGCAGATGACATGATTCTCTACATAGAAAACCCTAAAGACTCCACCAGAAAATTACTGGAGCTAATCAATGAATACAGTAAAGTTGCAGGATATAAAATTAACACACAGAAATCCTTTGCATTCCTGTACACTAACAATGAGAAAACAGAAAGAGAAATTAAGGAAACAATTCCATTCACCATTGCAATGAAAAGAATAAAATACTTAAGAGTAAATCTACCTAAAGAAACAAAAGACCTATATAGAAAACTATAAAACACTGATAAAAGAAATCAAAGATGACACAAATAGATAGAGAAATATACCATGTTCATGGATCAGAAGAATCAATGTAGTGAAAATGAGTATACTACCCAAAGCAATCTATAAATTCAATGCAATCCCTATCAAGGTACCAACAGTATTTTTCAGAGAATTAAAACAAATAATTTCACAATTTGTATGGAAATACAAAAAACCTTGAATAGCCAAAGCAATCTTGAGAAAGAAAAATGGAACTGGAGGAATCAACCTGCCTGACTACAGGCTATACTACAAAGCAACAGTCATCAAGACAGTGTGGTCTTGGCACAAAGACAGAAACAGATCAAAGGAACAAAATAGAAAGCCCAGAGATAAATCCACACACCTATGGACACCTTATCTTTGACAAAGGAGAAAAGACAATCTCTTTAACAAGTGATGCTGAAAACTGGTCAACCACTTGTAAAAGAATGAAACTAGAACAGTTTCTAACACCATACACAAAAATAAACTCAAAATGGATTAAAGATCTAAATGTAAGACCGGAAACCATGAAACTCCTAGAGGAAAACATAGGCAAAACACTCTCTGACATAAATCACAGCAGGATCCTCTATGACCCACCTCTTAGAGTATTGGAAATAAAACCAAAATAAACAAATGGGACCTAATTAAACTTAAAAGCTTTTGCACAACGAAGGAAACTATAAGCAAGGTGAAAATACAGCCTTTAGAATGGGAGAAAATAATAGCAAATGAAGCAACTGACAAAGAATTAATCTCAAAAATATACAAGCAACTCCTGCAGCTAGATTCTAGAAAAGTAAGCGACCCAATCAAAAAATGGGCCAAAGAACTAAACAGACATTTCTCCAAAGAAGACATACAAATGGCTAACAAACACAGAAAAAGATGCTCAACATCACTCATTATCAGAGAAATGCAAATCAAAACCACAAGGAGGTACCTTCTCACGCTGGTCAGAATGGCTGCTATCCAAAAGTCTACAAACAATAAATGCTGGAGAGGGTGCAGAGAAAAAGGAACCCTTTTACACTGTTGGAGGGAATGCAAACTAGTACAGCCACTATGGAGAACATTGCGAAGATTCCATAAAAAGCTGGAAATAGAACTGCCATATGACCCAGAAATCCCACTGCTGCACATACACACCAAGGAAACCAGAATTGAAAGAGACACGTGTACTCCAATGTTCATCGCAGCACTGTTTACAATAGCCAGGACATGGAAGCAACTTAGATGTCCATCAGCAGATGAATGGATAAGAAAGCTGTGGTGCATATACACAATGGAATATTACTCACCTATTAAAAAGAATGCATTTGAATCAGTTCTAATGAGGTGGATGAAACTGGAGCCTATTATACAGAGTGAAGGAAGTCAGAAAGAAAAACACCAATACAGTATATTAATGCATATATATGGAATTTAGAAAGATGATAACGATGACCCTATATGCGAGATAGCAAAAGAGACACAGATGTAAAGAACAGACTGTTGGACTCTGTGGGAGAAGGTGAGGGTGGGATGATTTGAGATAATAGCATTGAAACATGTATCTTATCATATATGAAATAGATCTTCATTCCAGGTTCGATGCATGAGGTAGGGTGCTCAGGGCTGGTGCGCTGGGATGACCCTGAGAGATAGGATGGGGAGGGAGGTGGGAGGGAGGATCAAGATGGGGAACACATGTACACCCATGGCTGATTCATGTGAATGTGTGGCAAAAACCACCACAATATCGTAAAGTAGTTAGGCTCCAATTAAAATAAAAAAGAAAGAAAATACTGCTTGTTGAGTACTTTCTTAATTCTCCAAGCCAGGCTTCAGCAATACGTGAACCATGAACATCCAGATGTTCAAGCTGGTTTTACAAAAGGCAGAGGGACCAGAGATCAAATTTCCACCATCCGCTGGATAATCAAAAAAGCAAGAGAGTTCCAGAAAAAACATCTATTTCTGCTTTATTGACTATGCCAAAGCCTTTGACTGTGTGGATCACAATAAACTGGAAAATTCTGAAAGAGATGGGAATACCAGACCACCTGACCTGGCTCTTGAGAAACCTGTATGCAGGTCAGGAAGCAACAGTTAGCACTGGACATGGAACAACAAACTGGTTCCAAATAGGAAAAGGAGTACGTCAAGGCTATATATTGTCACCCTGCTTATTTAACTTATATGCAGAGTACATCATGAGAAATGCTGGGCTGGATGAAGCACAAGCTGGAATCAAGATTGCCGGGAGAAATATCAATAACCTCAGATATGCAGATGACACCACCCTTACGGCAGAAAGTGAAGAAGAACTAAAGAGCCTCTTGATGAGAGTGAAAGAGGAGAGTGAAAAAGTTGGCTTCAAGCTCAACATTCAGAAAACTAAGATCATGGCATCTGGTCCCATCACTTCATGGGAAATAGATGGGGAAACAGTGGAAACAGTGTCAGACTTTATTTTTTGGGGCTCCAAAATCACTGCAGATGGTGACTGCAGCCATGAAATTAAAAGGTGCTTACTCCTTGGAAGGAAAGTTATGACCAACCTAGACAGCGTATTGTAAAGCAGAGACATTACTTTGCCAACAAAGATCCATCTAGTCAAGGCTATGGTTTTTCCAGTAGTCATGTATGGATGTGAGAGTTGGACTATAAAAAAAGCAGAGTGCCGAAGAATTGATTCTTTTGAACTGTGGTGTTGGAGAAGACTCTTGAGTGTCCCTTGGACTGCAAGGAGATCCAACCAGTCCATCCTAAAGGAGATCACTCCTGGGTGTTCATTGGAAGGACTGATGTTGAAGCTGAAACTCCAATACTTTGGCCACCTGATGCGAAGAGCTGACTCATTTGAAAAGACCCTGATGCTGGGAAAGATTGAGGGCAGGAGAAGGGGACAGACAGAGGATGAGATGGTTGGATGGCATCACCGACTCAATGGACATGGGTTTGAGTGGACTCTGGAAGTTGGTGATGGACAGGGAGGCCTGGCATGCTGTGGTTCATGGGGTTGCAAAGAGTCAGACACGACTAAGCGGCTGAGCTGAACTGAACTGAACACATGTGAGCAATGTACTGCTCAAAATCCTTCAAGCTAGGCTTCAGCAGAATGTGAACCGAGAACTTTCAGATGCACCAGTTGGATTTAGAAAAGACAGAGGAGCCAGAGATCAAATTGCCAACATCTGTGGGATAACAGAAAAAGCAAAGGAATTCCAGAAAAAATTTCTACTCTGCTTCATTGACTACGTTAAAGCCTTTGACTATATGGATCACACAAACTGTGGAAAATTCTTCAAGAGATGGGAATACCAGACCGCCTTACCTACTTCCTGAGAAACCTGTATGCAGATCAAGAAGCAACAGTTAGAACCGGACATGGAACATGGACTGGTTCCAATTTGGGAAAGAGTACGTCAAGGCTGTATATTGTCACCCTGCTTATTTAACTTATGTGGAGAGTACATCATGTGAAATGCCTGGCTGGATGAAGCACAAGCTGGAATCAAGTTTGCTGGGAGAAATATCATCAATGTCAGAGATGCAGATGATACCACTCTAATGGCAGAAAGTAAAGAGGAACTAAAGAGCCTCTTGATGGGAATGAAAGTGGAGAGTGAAAAAGCTGGCTTAAAACTCAACATTCAAAAAATTAATCATGGCATCTAGTCCCATCAGTTCATGGGAAATATATGGGGAAAAAGTGGAAACAATGATAGAATTTATTTTCTTGGCTCCAAAATCACTGCAGACAGTGAGTGCACCCATGAAATAAAATGACACTTGCTCCTTGGAAGAAAGGCTATGACAACTTAAAAGTGTATTAAAAAGCAAAAGTCCGTACAGTCAAAGCTATGGTTTTCATGTATGGACCATAAAGCTGATGCTTTCAAAATGTGGTACTGGAGAAGATTCTTGAGAGTCCTTTGGACAGCAAAGATGTCAAGCCAGCCAATCTTTGGGAAATCGACCCAGAATATTCATTGGGAGGATTGGTGCTGAAGCTGAAGCTCCAACACTTCAGCCACCTGATGCAAAGGCTGACTCATTGGAAAAGACCCTGATGCTGGGAAAGATTGATGGCAGGAGGAGAGGAGGGCAACAGAGGACTAGATGGTTGGATGGCAATTCCAACTCCATGGACATGAGTTTGAGCAAACTCTGGGAGATACTGAAGAACAGGGAAGCCTGGCATGCTTCAGTCCATGGGGACACAACAAGTCAGACACCGCTTAGCTACTGAACCACTACGTTGGTAGAAAATAAAGAAGTGAATGATGTTTGAATACCTAAAAAAAATAGAGATGAGTGAAATTAATTTCAGTAATATATCTTATTTAACTCAATAGATATAAATTATCGTTTCCATATGTAATTGAAAAAAAATATTCATGAGATATTTAATACTATTTCCCATAATAAATCTTCAGAATCTCATATGTATTTAACAGTGAAAGCACATCTCAGTTCAGATGCTAAATATTCAGTGACTGAAGTTAAATGTCACTTTATATAAGTAAAGTTTTGTTTAATGGAAAAATACTTTACATTCTTAAGAAAATATAGGATGTCCTGATTTTAGAAAGTCCTTCTTATATTGAGCCCAAATTGGCATCTCTCTAATTTGTATACATTTGTCTAATTCTGCTTTCCCAGCCACACATAAAATATGTAATCTGTCTTTGAGAGGACATTCTGATGACCCTTGGATTATGGATCTTGTGTTTCACTTTCCTCATGACATCTCTTCTTGGTTCTCATCATCTCCATTTCCCTGAGTTGTGCCTCATGTGACATAGTTCTTTCATTTAATCACACTGGATCCTTGGGCTGATTACATTCCAGGTTGTCCATTTTTTTCTAAGATGGGGCACTGGAAGCAGCATGATTCTTTAGATGTAAGTTATGGATGGAGCAGTGTCCAGATGATTTCTAGCTCCTTTGACCCAGACACTCTGCTACCATCAGAGTAACCCAAAATTAAATTAGCTATTAGTCCAATCACATCTAGCCTTGGTTAACCATTTCTTGTTGTCTGATAATTCTTCTGTTGATATTTTTCAAGCATCCACTGTATGTTTAATACAAAAGTATAGGTCATATGTGACCTCCTACTCACAATTTCTAAGGGAAGGGAATTAAACTTATAAAAGTAAAATTTGTTTAATAAAATAATAATACCCCCTACATTAACTAGCAACCCCCCCAAAATCTTCTGAAGACCTCTTCTCAGAAGTAACTATAGCATGTCTTAAGTGACTGGAGAAATTTCTTGGACATTAAATTAGTAGAAAACCTCTTCCTCTACCAGTATCTATCCAGAATGAATTAGTAGAACAATCTTTGAATATTTTAATCTGATATAAGGATTAGTTAGAGGATTTTACTGCACAGGCAAAGCCAGTGCACAATCTTATTTTAATAAGAGAAATATGATATAGAGAGATAGATTTTCATCTTGATATTATTGATATAGTTCATTACACAGATGTACCAAATTAATAAATAATGATATGCAATATGGCAAGCATCAATAAGAGAGGTTGAAAAATTGTTGGATAAATGCAGTATCAGTAAAATGATTGTATCCAGATAGAGCTTTTATAACAGAAGGAAATATGCTGTAACAAAAGGATGAAAAATATGGTTGCTTGCAACTTGCAGTCATTACTCAGCCCATGGAGGATGAAGAGAAAGGTTCAGAATCCAGACTCAAGGCAAGAATATAACAGATGAAAGAATTTTCTTCCTTGTTTTCTCTAATCCTTAGTGTTGACCACAGACTTCCTCTGACTAGATATCCAGAAAAAGGGGTAACAACTTTAACTGTTAAACTTGGTGAGGACCCGTTTGAGAAACAGGTGATGGAAAGTAATAATTAAGAAAATGGGAAGATATGTGTGCTTGGAGTCATCCTTACTTGACCCTTTTGAATTCTCCCATTTTTTTTTTTTTATCATTTCCAGGAAGAGTTTCATTTGGATCATGGCAGCTGTGGGATTCAAGTATTTTCCTTTAGCTTTGGTAAAAACAGGTGACAGGGAGAGCAGGTAAAGGAGTGAACGAGCAGAGAAACAGTGAAGAAAAGACAACCCAGTTCTGACCCAGAAGGATTAAAGATGGGCTCTCATTTCTCCCCAGACTCCTAGGACTTAATTCACTTCAGCAGACAGTCTCCTAGTGGACACTGTGCTAGTCTTCACAGGATCCCAAAGATGAGTGATCCATCACTCGCATAATCTGATGGGGAGGAGATGGCACCTTCACATGGACAATGAAAATCAAGGGCAGACTATGCTAAGTGGTCTAAGAGAGGCATAGTGTGTTGTAGGAGTTCAACAGGAAGCCTTCACATTTAATTTAATTTGGAGACTTGGAATGAACTATTGAGTAGATTGGTCTTTGAGGTGAATTTTAAATGGGTCAAATTTCCATGGACAAAGATGAGCTGGAAAAAGCATGTGAGGCTTCTTGTTCCAAGTGGTATTATGAAGCCTGAATTCTTTGCTTACTGTACTTGGAGTAAAGGGCTAACTAGTGAAGGCATTCATGTCTGTGCCCTGCGTGTCTCATAGCTTCGTGAAGATAAGCCAGAGTAATCTCAGAGCTCTGAAACAAGTTGTGTGTAGTATTGGCCAGATACCTGGGCCCCAAGTATGAATCTAAACCTGGGATACAGAGTCAGACCTTCTTCTTCCTCTTAATGTCAATTAATAATTACTGACAGAGGCATCCAGACAAAGACTCTCTAAAACAACCATTTAAGATAGGGCATCTTTATAGCTCTGTAAGCACTAACTTTTAGGTAGCCAACTTCAGTAGACTAGAAAGTTCAGAATACTATGTATTTAAGCCTCTCTTTTTCCTCCTGTATCAGTCAGGATTCAGCCAGAGAATCAATACCAGTAGAAGATACATGTTAAGAAAGTATATAAGCCAGAGAATTGGCTTACGCGGTGGGGACAGACTAGGCAAGTCTGAAATCTATAGGGCAGGCTGTCAGGAAGGACAGGCAGTAACTCTTGGGCATGAGCCGAAGCTGCTATTTATGGTGTAATTTCTCCATCATCTTCAGGTAAGCCTTGGTTATGCTCTTAAGGCCTTTGCTAACTGATTATGGACTTTAATCACATTTATACAATGCCTACATGGCAACACTTAGATTAATGTTTGGCTGAATAACTGGTGCTGTAGCCTAGCCAAATCGACATGTAAAATGGACTATCACATCTCCTTTAGATGAGCCCCAATGTTAAGGGGAGAGCAGGTAGTGTTAATAGTGGAATAAGTCATCTTAGCAATGGCAGAGAGGATTCAATCAGAGATAACAAAACACTAAGTATTATGTGAATCTGTTCCTAAGAATATCTGGAATAGATAAATCAACAGAAATAGAAAACAGATTTCTGGTTGCCAAGGACTGGGGGTAGTGGGGAATGGGGAGTGAGTGCTTAATGAGTACAAGTTTCCATTTAGAGATGATATAAAAGCTCCGGAAGTGAGGCATGGTGATGGCTGCACAACCTCATGGGTGTACTTAATGCCATTGAATTGTATGTTTTAAAATGATAAATTTTATGTGATATGTATTTTTACCATAATAAAAATAATTAAAAGGAACTGTCATTAAACAGTGCTCTGCACAACCAATTGCAGAGGTTCAGAAAACTGGAACACACCTGTCATTGTGGATTGGTAGGATGTAATTTAGAAGTGCCAATTTAGTGTGTTTACCTTTGTTTAAGCAAGGAATTCAGGTTCTTGACAGTTGGCAGTTTCAGCTTCCTGACGCACTTGAGATGGACATTGTTCAAGTCTATTGTTCTGAATTCCCAGCTTATAATGTGAGGGCACATTATAGACTTAGACTACTAAGCTTAGACTACTTAAAAGTATATTGAGTAATAAAGATAAAACAAGATTGGGTGGCTTTCACAGGGCTAGTGATGGAGATCTTCAGATATAGGGAGCTTCTGTTTAGAGTGTGTTAACTGGGAAAATAAATGGTCATGAATCTCTGGGCTGTCAGAAAGAAAACTGAGATTTAGCTTGGCTGTTGTACTTGAGTTCCTGGGAATATTTAACTGCCATCTCTCTTTTATTCTCAGTAAATGCTTTTTGGACTTGCTTTTTATTGGGAACTGTGATATGTGTGTCCTTCCCTCTGTGTATAACATGAGCTTTCGCTTGGTGTATGGTGGATGTCAGCATAATGATCCTTTTGCAGTGGTGACAGTTCAGAGAAATGTTTTTCAAATTTGTTGCTACTGACAGACATAGATGAATTCCCAGCCAGAGTTATGGATCACCAAGAAAATGGGCTCTGACAGTGCCCTGGGGCCAGGGAGTGAAATGGGCCTTCCCTGGAAGAGGTTGCGTGGGGCATATGTTCAGAGCCGATGTGCAGAGCCGCACAGAGAGGGCCAGCCTGGGATGTCCTTCTGTTCATGCTCATGCTTCTTCCTTCTTAACTGGAAACAACATATTGCATGCCTAATGTTCTCAATACAGAGATTTCTCCTTGGAACTGTTTCCAGCTTTTCTTTTTAGAAACAACATTAAGTATTTGAAGTCTTGAAGGAAGAATTTATTTACTAGTGTAAGTGGGACTTCAGACAACTGACAGAATCTTTGGGAAGTCTTATGTTGGGCTTCCTTTATGTCATTTTTACAAGTTAAAATGAAATGTAAAAGGTGCTATTAACCATCATATTGTTGATTTCATAATAGCTGATTTCAGCCTTAAAAAAGCAAATTTTAGACAAAATTATTTTTTTGAGATGTGAAAGTTCCCATTCTTAATGACTCAATAAATATATCAAAAAGCTAAGTACAATTTGGTGTACAATTTTCCACAAAACTGAATCAGCAAACTTACACATCTTAGGCCTCCATTGACTTATTCATGTCCCTGAGTCCTGCACGTGGAAACCTAAGGAGCAGCTTTATAAAGGGAGAGTTATGCCCAGCTATATCACTGGTGGCCACGATTAGGGTCCATGTTTCAGAATGGCCTAACTCTAGGGGTCATCTGTTAAAAGATGACTATTTGAGTGCGATGTAGTATGTTGGATGTCTAAAATGTGCTAGACACTCTTTACACGTGATTTTACTTTTTATTTTTTAAAATATAAAACAAATATTTTTTCTATCCTTTAATTTCCAAAGCATGCTCATTCACATTTGACTGACAGTATGTGAATATTCTTTTACAGTAGGCCAGGACATCTATGTTATCCTGATTATACAAAAATAGATGCAAAATAATGTTGAGTCTTCCTTGTCTAAAATTACAAGACTAACCATGTGTGCATGTATTTTAAAAATCTCTTTATTTCCATTCCATCCTTTTGGCTAAATTTTATTAATACAATATCTGCCCTTCTTCTTATATTCCTCTCTCTTGTGGAAGGCATCACTATCCAGTCACCCAAACCAAATCTCCTTTGTCATCCACCGCCCCCCCAACCTGCCCAGTAGTCATTAAGTGCTAGTAAGACATCTTCGTAAATCTCTCTGGAATTGATCTCTTCCCCATTAGAGTTCCCTTTTGCAAGTCCATTTCTTCATAAGTGTAACATGTGAGCTCTTAATTGCTCTGCCATAGTTTTCTCTTCTTCAGTCAGTGGTAACAGCATCAGTTTCAGCTTATCCACCTCTGCCTCCATGTTGAGTAGTTGACATTCCTCTGATTTTACTTTTTCTAACAATTTTGTGCACTATGTGTCATATCACAAAACTGGACATTCAGAAAAGTGAATAACTTGCCAAAGTCACACAGATATTAAGTGTTAGAGTTAACCTCAAACCTAGGACAGTCTGATTCTCAAACCCTGTCACTTTGCTTTGCATCATGCTAACAAGTTTTAGCTATGAAGCTAATGTCTGAGTCTCTTTGGGCTGCTGTAAAAAAATGCCACAGACTGGATAGCTTATAAACAACAGAAATGTATTGCTCACAGTTCTGAAAGGTGGAAATCTAAGACTAGGGTGCCAGTATGGTTGAGTGGTAGCTCCCTTCAGGATCACAGACTTCTTTGTGTATCCCTGCCTGGTGGAAGGTGCAAGCAAGATCTCGGGGCCTCTTTTATAAGGCACTGATCCCATCCATGAGGGTTCTACCCTCATGAATTAAGCACCATCCAAAAGCCCTGCCTCCTAATACCATCACCCTTGGGGATTAGAATTTCAACATATGAATTTTGAGGGGGACACAAACATTCATTTGATAGCAGCTGGTCACCAGAAAACAAGACATAGGGCACCTACAGCTTTAAAGGAGACAGGGCAGTCCAGGCGATGTCCCCTGGTAGAAGACCAGGGCAATGGCTAGTGATACACTTGAAGGGTTTCTGTTCTTTAGAAAGCACAGCTTAAGCATAACCTCCTCTTTGGAGCTTTGCATCCCCAGGTGTCATGTCCAACAGTTAACCACACCCTCCTCTATGCTGGCTGTACACCTGACCATGTGTCTGTAGTACACACCTGTCATCCTATATGGTGCCTGGCACAGAGCCTGTCATAGAAGAAAACCTGAATGAGTGCTTATTGAATTAATCAGGTGAAAGCATCCAGGTGCATTCTGGTGGAAGGGACGGCCAGAGGGAGACTGGGCAGGGGAAGAAGGCGACCAGATGCCTCTAACCAGGCTTAAACACAAGCCACCAGTTTCTATACCTGAGGATGGATCAGCTGGCACCTGAAATATAAATGCAGTGACAGACTGGAAGATGAAACCCAGCTTTTCTATTCATTCTATTTTCAGCTTTAAGGAAGTTGATTTCCACAGTGGATATATGTATTTTAAATAAGTGCTTTCTGTTTTGTGTGTGTGTGTTTGAACATTTACAAACATTTTTGCCCAAGATGAAAACAGTGAAAGAGTGAGGAGATCATATGTGCTGAAGATTTGAAAATCCCCATTTTGGTCTCTAAGCTAATAGTGGGCAACTGTATAGCCTGTGGGCCAAATTACTCTCACTATCTGTTTTTCTACAGTTCTACAAAAACAGCTAAAAATGATTTTTACATTGTTTAGTGGTTGAAAAAATAGAAAGAAAAATATTTCATGACTCGAAAATTATATGCAATTTAAATGTCAAAGTCCCTAAGTATAGTTTTATTGGAATCCAGCCATGTCCACTCATTTATGGCTGCTTTTTTGCTACAAGAGCAGAGGTGAGTAGTTGCCACAGTGATGTTATGGCCCACAAGCCTCAAGTACTTACTGTTTTTTTGCAGAAAAAGTTTACTAACTGGTGCTTGAAACCAGAGTAATGTCATCCCCTTATAAGGCTGGTGGGAAAACAATAGCATTGTTTCCATTGTTGCAGGAATCTTCCAGCAGAGCAGAATGATTTCATTTATAGATTTCTATTGATTTTATGGTATAACTTTAGTCTGTGTTGGCATGAAAGTCTGGAATAATTGTTATATATTGTAATATAGTGTCTTCCTATAAACTTTAAGTTGTTTTCAATTTGTAATGTTGGGAAGATGGGTGTATGTTGGGAGTTAATGCTGCAGTAACAAATAACCCTCAAAATCTCGGTGATTTAACCACAACTTATTCCTCTTGCTAATGTCCATGTGGGTGGCAGGGTGGCTTCATGGGTAGTATCTTCCCTTAGGGATCCAGGCTGATGGGGCAGCCCTCTCTGGTGGTGCTGTCTTTCACTCTTAGATCATATAAGTGCCAACTCTACATTTACGTGGCTCTGTGAGTGCCTCCTAGATTTTACACCATAGGCTTCTTGCTTTGTTTACCATAGTCCAGTCCAAGTGGCAGAGGGAAGAGGGTCTGGTGAAGTACATGTAGCCACTTAATGCTTTCCTCCAGGGTGGCATGCTGCTTCTGTTCTCTTCCCATTGAAAAAATGGGAAGACCAGAAAAAAATTAAAAAAAAAAAAAAGAAACAGATGTTAGAGAATGTTAGATAATGAGAGTCTCCCAGAGTAGATTCAATTTAATTTATTTTCACAAGTTTCCTCCTTTTCTTGTTAACAGGTTAACTAGTTTAAGCTATTAGAGAAGTCATTATAGCTAGGTATATTTTTAATTCAGATGTTGACTTTCCTATATGGTGTCATAAAAATTCAGAGAAACCAAGTGCTACAGCTGAAAGTTCCTATATTTCAATCTTAGAAGTTGAGTAACAAAGAGGTTGCTCTGTAAAAGTTCCTGCCCCCAGATCAGCAACCCACAGCTAATCTTAGGTTTTAGCCGTTTCCAAGATGGCCTGAAGACAGAGGATACAGACAGGCAATTATTACTCAAAGATTTCATCTTAAACATGTAATAATAGCCTTTGGCAATAGGCACAGTTTGATAATATTACTGCATGATGGTGGTGGGGGGCTTGTTTATGAGTGGTTGCCCTTTTCAGCCTGTGGTCTAGTAACTTCTTTTGTTGTGAGCTGAATTTTCTCTGTGAGTCGGAAACACAACCAAACAGAGTAAATGTAAAGGAACATTAACCACACACAAAACACACACATTTTGAAGAAGTTTTGCAAGAAAAATGGCTTTGAACAAGTAACAGCAAAGCTGATAGTAGGTATTAGATTTTTATGTCTGTTTAGCCCTATTCAGAAGTCCAGAGAACCCAGATCTTCTACCAAAATTGTACTGTTGTCTTGGGGGCAAGTTCTAGGCATGGAAAATGGTGTTCACAATCATGATTAGAATTTAGGCATTGGAGGAGAGAGTGGTGTTAGGAGGAAGGAAGTTATCAGGGTGAAGAACTGTAGTAGTATCCTTGTGTTTGGGTCCATTCTCACATGCACAGATTATGTAACCAGGACATTTAACTTTGCTTTCTTCACTTGTAAGGTGAAACTGGAGAAGACTGAAGCTCTAAAAT
Source organism: Okapia johnstoni (assembly GCA_024291935.2). Classification (NCBI taxonomy): domain Eukaryota; kingdom Metazoa; phylum Chordata; class Mammalia; order Artiodactyla; family Giraffidae; genus Okapia; species Okapia johnstoni. The sequence continues at coordinate 67,965,079 of CM044312.1, read as the reverse complement.
TGGCAATGAAAATAAAGGAAGGGATTGTGAGTTTAGAGGGACAACAGAACTGAGAAATTTCTTTTTTAGGCTAGAAGAGACTTTAGAGTATTTTTACTTAACGCTGAGTTATTTGAGAGAGTTACTGAAGGTGCAGGAGAAAATTTCTGCCATAGCAAGGTTGTGAAAGAGGTGGGAGAAAGTGACATCAGGAGATCACTTTGAAAGATTCAGTCCAGAAAGGTGAGGCAGGATGGTGTGGGGACACAGTGTGTGGAGATACAGGTAGTGAGGAGGATGAGGCAGCGTCAAGAAGATAAAAGGTCTTGTGGTCATCTGCTAGGATATGTGAGTAGGGAGGGAAGATGGGCATAGTAGAGAAAAAGTTTAGAACAACTATGTGAAGGGATCAAGACAGTTACCAAGAAGGGAATAGCAACATTTTGGAGGACATCGAGGACTCACCTGAAACTGAACAACAGGAATGGCAGTATAATCATTTACTGTATTTTCTTTTTAAAAATTTATTTATTTGTTTATTTATTATTTTTTTATTATTTTTTTAAATAAATCTATTTATTTTAGTTGGGGGCTAATTACTTTACAATATTGTAGTAGTTTTTGCCATACATTAACATGAATCAGCCATGGGTTTACATGTGTTCCCCTTCCTGAACCCCCCTCCCACCTCCCTCCCCACCCCATGCCTCTGGGTCATCCCATTGCCCCAGCCCTGAGCATTTGTCTCATGCATCGAACATGGAATGGCATTTACTGTATTTTCACGCTTCAAAACACAAGGACAAGGGCTGAGGAGGTCTGAATGAAAGACAGGGCCACTTTGAAATGATTGCCCTTGGTAACTTGGCTAGGAAGGGAAGCAGAAGAGTTTGAAGTTTTCTGTGGTCTCTAGAAGAGGATAGAGAAGGATCAATTGAAAGGAAAGGATAATTTGAACATGCAGGAAACACTAGAGGCAAAACAGTACTCAGCAAAGATGCTCTAAGACCTGTGAGTGACTGAAATAGAGTGGGAATTATTTTCTCCTTTTGAGAAGGTTGAGCAATAAGGCAGAGGGCTCGACTATGAGCCCAATAAAACCAAGGCCAAAGTTGCTTTTATTTTGATATCCCAGGCCTTAGTATGTTGTCAGGCACAGAGTAGTTCTCTGTTGATCATTTTGGAAGCAAAGTAAGCTGAATGTTATCTATGATGATGTCAGAAGATGAAATCAGGAAAAGAAAATTCTACAGTCATTGAGATGTAGACCAGGTTGACATGCAAAGTTCTTGTCTCATTTAGAGGAGGATCTGTTTCTCCTGGCAGGTACCCCATCATGGGCTTTCCTTTCCTCTCTACAACTGGCTCCACACATAAGGGGTAATTTCCTTACCTATACCAGCCCCACTTCTATAGGAAGAGTTTCTGCTCTCATCTTGATAGAAAATTGTATTCTTCCGCTTGCCTGTATGAATACATTTTATGGTCATGGACTTGAATACATTCGTGATAGTCATTTCAGGAGATTCAGATAAGACATAAAAAATGAAACAGAAATGAGAACCCAACTAACTTATATTAGAGATGGGTGAATCCACTTGTGGATTGTTGAATTTTGAAAAATAGCCAGGAAAGAAAAGACAAATCAAACAGCCAGCACTGCTAAATGTAAGATGATTTTTTTTTCATTTATTTTGCTAAGTGTGGATGATTATTAATTACGTATTTATGAAAATACTTCATAGCTTAGTTGTGAATGTCTTGAAACCTTTCTTTTACATGTAATGAAGTCTGGACTGCATGGGGCCCTCTTGCTCCATTATTCTGCCTTTAAAATATATCTGAGAGTGTTTTAGGTTTGATAAGAAGTTTATGGGTTAATTAATGGCTTCGCTGCTAGCTCAGCTGGTAAAGCATCTGCCCGCAATGCCGGAGACCTGGGTTCAATCCCTGGGTTGAGAAGATCCTCTGGAGAAGGAAATGGCAACCCACTCTATCATTCTTGCCTGGAGAATTCTATGGACAGAGGGGCCTGATGGGCTATAGTCCATGGGGTCACAGAGTCAGATATGACCGAGCAACTTTCACTTCACTTATGGGTTAATTATATTGGGGTAGGTTTAGCTAGGTTCTGACAATCAAACTAAAATACCAGAGAGACATTTTTAATTTTTGAGAGATACTATGAAGTTTCTACTTTAACGCATTCAAGTAACATGTTTGATCATCAGAGAGCTATTTTGATGCTGAGTTCTGAGGGCTTTATGAGCTATAAATGTAAGTATAGCACTTTTATTTCCAGCTTGGGGATTGAATACCCTGTGTTTAAGTCGTAACCTGAACAAACATCTTTCTTATTCTATTTCTATTAGAGAATTGGTGCATTTTTACACTCAAGCTTTGTCTTAAGATGGAATTCAACTTTAACTTCTATCTAGTATTAATGTTAGGCCAGATACTGTGGGCTGTTTGTGGCTTTGGGATATAGATTGTTGAATTTTAGGCAGGTGCAAGAGGGAAGCTGCTGTCTAGTCATGACCACAGCTAGAAATAGTGGAATTGGAAACATCAGCAGAGTGGATGTTCGTTTTCCAAATTGGAAATTCTAGAGCTATTCACATCATGTTAGAAAAAAATGTATTTTGGCGTATTTGTTTGCTTTTGTTTTGGGTACCCAGGCAAATAAAATTGAGTTATTATGACTTGCAGATGAAAATGGCTATTGCTGAGAGATTGATGGAACTTAAGGAGGGGAGAGTATTCCACAGTAAAACTTTTTTTAGAATTTCATGTAAAGACACAAGGAAAAATTGCATCTCTCTAATTGTCCGTTTACTAGAAGTAGCTAAATCCCCAGTGCTTACTTTCCCCTTGTACTTCTGAACTTTAAGCCTTTAGCCCAGAAGCACTTAGGAATTTGTCATTGTAATTCTCTGGCTATCATTTCTTGCCTGTGGACTCAGCTTTCCTCTCATTGGGCAGTCAGTGCTCTTGCTAGGTTGTTTATCCATAGAGAGCAGTATTGAGTCAGCTCATTAGCAGTAGGGCATGTGATTTAGGTATACTCTGGAACTCAGGAGGGCTGTATTAGGAGACCTCACCAGACAGCCTTTGCCGTGGGCGCTGCACTTTATTTTCCTCAACAGGACAATTTGAGTTTAAATAACATTTTCTTTGTGGTCAAAAGCTCCCTCCAGCTTCTTTTTGGGGGAAAAAAAAGTGTTGTGGAGAAAGGAAGGAAGAAAGGAAACTGAATGGTTTAGTTTGGAAATTTCAAGGCTCTGATTTTAGTTTAGCAAGAAGCTGCAAGACCTTGGCCAAGACAAGATGCTTGTAGACATGTACCTGCCTGAGTAGTGGGGGGAGGGAGGTGGGGGACCCACTTCTCTGGTTTGCACTCTGTTCCTTTATGCTCACCAGTACTTCTTGCCTTTCATTTATATCTTTGCTCCTGCCTCTGCCTAAAACTTTCTTCTCCTTTCCTGTCTCTGACTCCTAGCCCAGTATATTTGTCCTGTTTTGAAATATGGTGTGTGTGTATGCATGTGCTGTTTTGTTTTTCTTTGCATAGCATTCCCACAGACCAGTGATTCTGTCATTTCAATATGGATACCTCCATACTGGGCTTTTGCAAGGGCATGATCAGCTTGTTCTGCACTGATACCTACTATGTGCCAAACATTTTGCCAAGAGCAGTGTACATATAGTGTTTAATTTGTGGTAGGACAAAGTAATATAATTAAGAGTTAACACTTACATAGCACGTACTAAATGCCTGGTGCTTTCTACACACCTCCTTCTTGTTGTTCAGTCGCTCAGTCATGTCCAACTCTTTTTGACCCCATAGGCTAAAGCATACCAGGCTTCCATGTCCTTCACCAACTCCTGGAGCTTGCTCAAACTCATGTCCATTGAGTCAGCGATGCTATCCAACCATCTTGTCCTCAGTCGCCCCCTTCTCCTTCTGCCTTCAATCTTTCCCATCATCAAGGTCTTTTCCAATGAGTCGGTTCTTCACATCAGGTGGCCAAAGTATTGGAGTTTCAGCTTCAACATCAGTCCTTCCAATGTGTATTCAGGACTGATTTCCTTTAGGATGGACTGGTTTCACATCCTTGCAGTCCAAGGGACTCTCAAGAAGTCTTCTCCAACACCACAGTTCAAAAGCATCAATTCTTAAGCATTCAGCCTTCTTTATGGTCCATCTCTCACATCTATACACTATTCCTGGAAAAACCATAACTTTGACTATATGGACCTTTGTTGGAAAAGTAATGTCTCTGCTTTCTAATATGCTGTCTAGGTTTGTCATAGCTGTTCTTCCAAGGAGCAAGCATCTTTTCATTTCATGACTACAGTCACCATCTGCAGTGATTTTGGAGCCCAAGAAAATAAAGTCTGTCACTGTTTCCATTGTTTCCCCATCTGTTTTCCATGAAGTGATGGGACCAGATGCCATGGTCTTAGTTTTTTGAGTGTTGAGTTTTAAGCCAGCTTTTTCACTCTCCTCTTTCACCTTCATCAACTTGTTTTATATTCACAGAGATCCTATGAAAGTCATATCTGTCAGATCTGTCCAGGAGACAGAAACCATACCATTTTAATAGCTTTGTTGGGTACAGTTTTATATACTATAAAACTTATCCATCATAAGTTTACATCATAAGTTTATATAAGTGATTTTTAGTAAATTTATAGATGTGTATAGTTATCACCATAATCCAGCTCTAGAGCATTCCCATCACCCCCCAGAACTTCCTAGAGCCTGTTTGCAGTCTGTATTGGTTCCCATTTCCAGCCTCATGTGCTCTGTATCTGTATAGATATATTTTTCTGGATATTTCATAAGTATGAAATCCTATAGTCTGTGGTATTTTGTGTTGTTGTCTTTCCCTGTTGTTGTTGTTTAGTTCCTAACTCATGTCTGATTCTTTGCAACCCCATGGACTATAGTCTGCCAGGCTCCTCTGTCCGTGGGATTTCCCAAGCAAGAATATTGGAGTGGGTTGCCATTTCCTTCTCCAGGGTATCTTCCAGACTCAGGGATTGAACCTGTGTTCCTGCATTACAGGCAGATTCTCTACCACTGAGCCACCTGGGAATCCCTTGTCTCTTACTGGCATAATGCTTTTAAACATCACATATGTAGTTGCATGTATCACAGGTTCATTCCTTCTTATTGCTGAATTGAATTTTGTTAGAAGGATATACTTACTACATTTTGTTTGTTAACTCCCCAGATGATTTACACTTTTCTAGTTTTGACTATTATGAATAATGTCTGGGCATGTGTTTTCATTTCTTTCGGATAGATTCCTAGGCCTGGAATTACTTGGTTGTATGGTAAGTTTATAAACAACTTTCAAAGAAACTTCCAAACTATTTCCAGAGTATATGTACCATTTTGCTTCCCAGGTGGCACAGTGATGAAGAGCCTGCCTGCTGATGCAGGAGATGCAAGAGACAGACGCGGGTTCGATCCTTGGGTCGGGAAGATCCCCTGGAGTAGGAAATGCCGACCCACTCCAGTATTATTGCCTGGCAAATTACATGGACAGAGGAGCCTGGTGGGCTACAGTCCATGGGATCACAAACTAAGCACTGCACAGCATGTCCCATTATACATTCCTATGAACAATGTGTGAGAGTTCCAGTTTCTTGTCCATTCTTGGTAGTATGTCTTATTTGGTAAATTGTCTATTAAAGTCTCTTGCTTGTTATTAATTTATTTGTTTGGCTGGGTTGGGTCTTCATTGCTGCACAGGCTTTTCTCTAGTTACAGAGAGCAGGGAGTACTCTTTAGCTGTGGTGCACTGGCTTCTTTGCCATGGCTACTCTTGTTGTTGAGCACGAGGTCTAGGGCGCTTGGGCTTCAGTAGTTGTGTCCCATGGGCTCAGTAGTTTCAGCTCCTGGGCTCTAGAGCACAGGCTCAGTAGTTGTGGCAGGTAGGCGTAGTTACTTCATGGTATGTGGGGTCTTTCCGGATCAGATATTGAATCTGTATCTCCTGGATTGGCAGGCAGATTCTTTACCACTGAGCTACCAGGGAAGCCCTTATTGTCTTATTTTTGAGTTGAAAGACTTCTTTATATATCCTGGATGTAAATCCTTGATCAGATACATAATTTGAAAATGCTTTCTCCCAAGCTCTAGATGGTCTTTTCACATATCAATTGTTTTGAGAAAATTTAATATGAAGAATTATTAACAATTTTAACATATACATTAACCATATACTGAAGGACTGAAAGGCCAAAAAAGAATGCAAAGGCTTCATAGAGGCAACCACTGCAAGAAGCAGCAAACACCTCTAAGGATGGAGGAACAAAGGGAAGAGGTTAAAATTATAAGACTTAGAAGCCCAGAGAAGGAGCTTAGTCCTGTCAGGAGAGGATGCTTCCTTGTTGGTGCTAGTCTCTATGTGGAAATACAATGAAGGCTCTTGGAATGTTGGAAAACTTCAAACTGGAGTCAACTGCAGGTTTTGAAACTAACTGCCACTGATGAGAAGAAGAAAAAGATTAGGGCAACTGACAAGAAGATCAACAAGAAGTCCCTTTTTCCTCCTCTAACCTTCCAGGCTCCTCCCCCTTCCACATTGGCAGAGCCTAAAATGAGCAATATGACAAAGCAGAAACGTGGCTTGCAGAGTTCTATCCCTAGCATTAAAGGTTAGAGTATAAAAGGGAGGGTTTGAAGCTGATAGAAAGTAGCTTAGTAACCACCATGTATAGATGGAGAAAAGAAGTTACATAACTTTCTCAAGATATTAAAGCTTATAAGGAACAGAGCTGGATTTGAACTCACGTATCTGGCTCCAGATTTCTTAACTGCAACTAGTCCGTCTTCTTAACTGCAACTGTTCTGCCTCTCTCATCCAACCACATGTTTTAATAAGGCATACTGTTTGCAAACAATGTTCCTTCCTGTTTTGTACTCTTGGATCTTCTGTGATCCTGTGATCTTGTTAGCTGAGAAAAGCTACCATAGTTTTTTGGAATTTTTGAATGCATAAGAGAATTATAAAATTGGAGAAGGAAATGGCAACCTACTCCGGTATTCTTGCCTGGAGATCCCAGGGATGGCGGAGCCTGGTGGGCTGCCATCTATGGGGTCGCACAGAGTCGGACACCACTGAAGCAACTTAGCAGCAGCAGCAGCAGCAGACCCTAATTAGAGAGACGCAAGACAGTGAGCTTTGGCTTCAGTCTTCAAAAGAAGCCCATCCACCTGGTTTATTTCTTTTTAAAAAAACCTGTGTCTTTTACTTTCAACTCTCTGCTTCCTACAACATCAAAATGATTTACTAACAAGAGCAAATGTTTTTCTCCCAGAATGACTCAGAGGGGTTGGGAGAATTTATCATTAAAGGATATCATATCATTTGGATATGATTCTCTCAGAGGCTAAGAGTCTAATTCACTTGGTTCTGTGTTTTCCAGTTGATTGTGTCTTTCCTATTTTTTAGTTGCTTTCTAGTTCTGAGTTTCAGAATATAGTTCACCATTTTTACTTTGGACTTGAACTTGTGATGCTTTCATTCCTTAACTTGCAAGTTCTAGAGTAGTAATATTACCATCAATTTCCCCAAATGAGAGATTTGGCAAATTTTCTTTGTTTCCAGATGAGTCACAATATAAATGTTATACATATATCATTGGTTCATAGGTTGTTTGGTAGCTTTATGCTAAGATTTTGAAAGTGACATTAGAGAGTACTTATAAGAGTACAGGTACATAATTTAGCACAGACAAAATAGTGTGGCAACAAAATAAAGTGAGCTGTCTGGGATATGCACATAGTAAATGAGTGTCCCCCAGTTCTATGAATTTACCTGTAGGATTTATCCAGACCAAAATCTGGACCAGAATTATCTTGCTGCACATTGAAAACATCAGAAAGGATAAAAGAATTTGGTGAATGGCTTGTTAATGGTCAGTTAATTCCTTTTTCCTTTCAATGAATGTTGCAGTCCATTTAAGAATAATCTAGCTCTTTCAGAATAATTTCCTCTTTTGTGATAAATTGTTATTGTTTCAAACAGCCATTAAAACAATATGAATTCAGCCAGAGCAGTCAGGACCTAAAAGATGACTTTAGTTTTGTAGATGGAAATACTCAGATGTCCACCCACAGCGTAAACATCTAGCCTCTAATGGTCTGGGAGATGGTAAGGAAGCTGTTTTCTCACATATACTTTGACTTTTAGGATTTTGTCCTTTTCTGGCCAGGGAGCATGTGAAAGGAAATTCAAGGGTTGTAGGTTCTGAATATATAATGTCTATGTGGGACCCACAGGAGCAGTAAATTTGGTACTTGGATCTGAGTATTAGCATAGTTCTTGATTCATCATTGGCTTCAGTGTTTCCAGGATCTTGTTCACATCTGATTCGTCCTAGGGTCAACTGGTTGTGATTTTATTATACATTTACCAGTGAAAGGTTGATAATGAATTAATACACATAAAACACTCTGCCTGACATTGACTATACTTCTGAGTAAAGGAAAATGTCCATAGCTTAAACATGCATTTTTTTTTTCTTAAGAGATACATTTTAAGAAAAATATTTATATAGGCAAATGAGTTTGTGAATTGCTGCATGCTCTCTTTCTCTACTAATGATTCATAAAGCACACTAACATCTTAAAGGTTCTGAGAAGTCCCCACAGTACATAGTACTGGTGAATTTTGTTAATCCGATGTTCTCACTTAATTGACTTTATGTTTATTGATGGTGTGTTATAACCTGCTATCCCATCAGCTCCCAAACATGTCTTGAATATTTGTTTATTTGAAGGATAATTCTGTTATTTATGAATGGATATTAAAGTTTCTTTGTAGAATAGGGATGGGTGGGTGGGAGACACATATGAAAAATGGAAAATAAGACAGCAGGAGAAGTCCTATCTGGAGGTTGTCTGAGATGTTAGAAACACACAGGGCCCTGCCTTGATCTAATGGGATGGTTTTGTAGTAAATTCTGGTGAATGGTATCAGAGGGGCTAATGCTATTGCAAATAGTTTGGAGCCCACTAGAAGTATGGGTTCTTCCACCAGACTGTGAGCTTCTTAGGACTGACTTTATGTGGGTTTTTTTGTCTCTTAGATCCTAGCACAGTCCTAGGCATATGTAAATATGAAATTTTTTTTTGAATCTTCAATAAATTAGTAGAATTGGAAGCAGAATGTTTTGATCCCACCTGTCATCATATGTGTCTCCCTTACTAATGTTAGTTTCTTTGAGCAATAAATACACACTATTAGTTTATTTAAAATTCACAATGAAATAACAATTCAAAGTGAAAATGAAAGTGATAAACATTGCACATGGTAAAATTTTGTATGTTTGTAGGACGAAATCTGTTTGGTAAAATTGAAATTTGTAAAAATTGACCTGGGAAAAACTGGACTTGATGAAAAGTAATCAAAGTAATATAAAACTAACAAGACTGAAAACTACACGTTTCAATTTTTTATTGGCAGAGAGTGCTTGACAACATTTAGATTTGTAAGATTTGACCCCAGCATCTGGTAGAAACAGTGTGTGCAAAGGAAACCTCATAGTCAATATCCTGGGTCCACCACTTCAGTAAAGTGTTTCTGGAGGCAAACCTGCATGGACTAGTATTTTTCTCACTCTATTTTCCAGAGCGTGCATTATTACAGCTCTCTAGCAATCCTGCATTGTCTTAACCATTATCATAGCTGCCTGCCTTCATCCTCTGTGTTAAACTATACACAAGCAAAAAGTATATATTTTCAGATAGTGCTAACTGCCGTGAATGAAGTATAAGGAAGTTTTCATATAGACCCTTTCAGTGTATCATCAAATACCAAGAGCCTACAGGAAGGGCGATGTTAGATGAGATCTCTGAAGTCAGTCATCTCCCCAGTTAGGGCAAGGGCAACATTGTCTCCTTTCCGTTCTCCTGATGCTTTTCTTGGGATAAGGTTGTCATGGTGATAAGGCTGAACTGGCAGAGAGTTGTGAAAAGTTGCATTGTGAGAAGGAATTTTTGCCTTATAAAAAAGCTTTGTCAAAATATGCTCCTTGGGTGGACATCAAGAAGAAAATAAAGTTGGTGAAGTGTCTGCAGGCCATTCTCTTTTATTTATTTATTTATTTATTTCATTTTTTAACTTTACAATATTGTATTTGTTTTGCCATACATTGACATGAATCCACCATGGGTGTACATGCTTTCCCCTTCCAGAACCCCCCTCCCACGTCTCTCCCCATCCCATCCCTCCCGGTCATCCCGGTGCACCAGCCCCGAGCACCCTGTATCATGCATCGAACCTGGACTGGCAATTCGTTTTACATATGATAATTTACATGCTTCAATGCCATTCTCCCATATCATCCCACCCTCGCCCTCTCCCATAGAGTCCATAATACTGTTCTATTTATCTATGTCTCAAGGCTGGGCAGGGAAGTTGTGGCTATGCTCCTCCTCCCCATTGCTAGAATATATTGGTAAATTATGCTATTTTAGTCATCTTCCCAGTAATATTTATACATCTATAATTCAGAATATGCCGTTTTTTCCTTAAAAGTTCTAGGAATGCTACAAAGCAAGATAGCATTGTCATTGTTATGTAGTATACCTGGGTTATGACTTTAAAATTTTGATATATGATGTAGAAAGGAAGTTTTGCTTGGTGAGGGCAAAAAGGAAATATCACAGATTGGGTACGTTTCCCCAAATATCTGGACAGTTTCCAGTTCCCAACTAACTCTATTAGGACTGCGGGAAGGTCAAAAATATCCCCATTGTTGTGGGTGGCAGGGGATGAATTCACCGTGACATCTTGCAAAGTTCCACGCCTTGTGTAATCACAGGAGAGAAGGGAAGAATTGGCTGACTCACCTCACATCCTTGCAGGTGCCTGATTTAAACCATTGCTATGAAAGGTGACCCAGAGAGGGATCCTGGAGTGCTGATAATCCTAAATACCTCTTGCGAAATACACTTGATTGTTAAAATGTCTAGTTTCCCTGCTTTTTTGTTACTTGAAGGGAGACATAGCTCTGTTCTTTATAGGAAAAAGAAAGAAATCAGATTTTGATGTGTCACAAACACACACATAGGTAGGAGGAAAGAAACAGGAAGAGTTTAAGGAGTGAAGCAATTCAAACGAATGCTTTGGAAAAGCATCTCTTCATCACAATATCTTTTTATTCTTTGGAATCAATTTTTAAAGAAATGACAGAAGCCTCATTGCTTGGAATACTTAAAACTGTCTATTGGCTTTTCTAAAGAATCAGCTTGCACCTGTGAGAACTGGGTTGATTAGCATAAGTTGTCTCTTTCACCATTTTCTGTGATAGTTGGCACAATAGTGACTGCTACATCTTTCACGTTTATCCCCTTCCAAAATCATCTCAGTGTCTTCTCAGCAGTACATAACCCCTGGGAAGGAGAAATCTGCATACTAAAAAAAAAAAAAAATAGTAATGCTTCCTGACTTTTCCTATGTCTTCTCAATAATGTTAGTTAAGTTTTTATTTGCCTTCAACTAAGAAATCGAGAGTTTCCTTGCTGGTGGCTTTTTCAATTCTTATTGTTGTTGTTCAGCCACTAAGTTGTATCTGACTCTGCAATCCCATGGACTGCAGTACGCCGAGTTTCCCTGTCCTTCACTATCTCTTGGAGTTTGGGCAAACTCATTCTTATAAAAATTCTGAAAAATGAAATGGGTGGAGCACTGCAGTAGAATTCTGAGCTTTCCTGAATGAAGTTTACTTTCATCTTAGTTTAAAAAATTTCAACTCTTTGGGGGTATAATTTTCATATAATAAAATGCACTTATTTCCAGCGTGCAGTTGTGAGTTTTGACAAACTATATGCCTAAATACTATCACAGTCAAGAGGTAGACGATTTTTTTCATCCTCAAATCTTTCCTTTCACCCCTTTGCAGTCATTCCCCTCATCCTTGACTGAGGCAACTACTGATCTATTTTCTGTCATTGGAACATGCAGTGTGTAGTCTTGTGCTTCTTTTGCAGAGCCTTTTCAAATTCGTCAGAATGATTGTGTTAATCAGTAGTTCATTTCCTTTCATTGCTGAATAGTGTTCCTTTGTATGGATGTACTACTTTTTGTTTTTCTGTTGATGAGCATTTACGTTGTTTCCAAGTTTTAACTGTTGTGAATAAAGCTACTGTGAGCATGGATGTGCAAGAGTATAATGGCTCATGCTTTCACTTTTCTTGAGTAAATACCTAAGAATGGAATTTCTTGGACATAAGGCTAAGTGGTAAGTGCATGTTTAACTTCTACGAAATTTCTAAACTGTTTTCCAAAATGACTGTGTCACTTTACATTCCTACCAGCAGTGTACAAGAGTTCCACTTTCTTCACATCTTCATTCACACTTGGCATTGACAGTCCTTTGTATATGGCCATTCAGTGGATGTATGATGGTATCCCATTGTTTTAATTTGCATTTCTCTGATGACTAATGATGATGTTAAGCATCTTTTTATGTGCTTCTTGGCCACTTGTGTATCTTCTTCAGTGAAGTGTCTTTTCAGATCTTTTCTAAGAGTTTGGTGTAAGAGCTCTTCATGTACCCTTGGTACTACTCCCTTGATATATATGTAGATCTTGAATCTTTTCTCCTTGTCTGTGAATTGCGTTTTATGGAGTCTTTCAGTTCAGTTTATCAATGTTTTTCTTTTATGCTTTGGGTTCAATTTATTCTTGTCTCTCATCCAATATATTGCTCCTGAATTCTGAAACCAAGAACCAAAGTATGTCTGGCAAGAATCCTGACTTTTATTTTATAAACTTAGCATAGAAGTTTTGAAAAAAAATAGTGCCAGATGGCCTGGAGGTACAGACCTTGCTCCTTCTTGCCAACTTCAGTGCAACCAAGTTGACTTCTAGAGCGGACTTGAGAATTGAGATAGATTCACAGGTCCCTGATGCTGCTGCAGGACAAGACCAGGTTGCCAAATTGATCTGTCAGGGAATTTGATGTAATTTGGGGTAACTTTGTAAAATTCCTGGGCATTGCTCATTGAAGACCTGCCTGAACCAGAACAAACTACCTGCTGATGTTGGGGGTATTTCCTGTGTAAGTTTGTAAAGGTGCCTGTCCATTTTGATGTTTTCTTGAGCATGAAAATGGAATTCCTTCCTTATTTCAAGAGGCCAGTAAAGGGGTTTCTTAAGGATCATGATGTATCTGAGAGAAGCAGCATATCTGAAATAAAAAAAGTGCTTCTTTTCTAAAATCTTGAACAAGTCAACTATTTTAATTTTTCAAGCTGGCAGTGAGGAAGTAGGACATCTGAGGAGGAGGGTGGTATAATAGACAGACACATTAGCTAATGGACTTTCCTGGAGGTGCATCAGTTAATGCTTGTAAGACAAGATCTAATAGAAAAGAAAGCCACTGAACTATCAATCACAGGAAGTCACAAAATTTCATGTGTATGTGTAGATCCATTTTCAACTTTCGGGGAAATCAAGATGGGGGAAGAGGGCTGCTCATCACTGTAGAGGAAGCAGTCGATGTGGTTGAAGCCACAGTCTGGGACTCTCAGTCATAGTGCTATCCTAGGTTTTACCAAATCTCATGTTAATCATGATGGGAAATGCCATATATTTATATTTATATTTATTGGATTGATTATATGAAAATTCTCTGACTAGAGTAGAAATATTAAATTCTGCTGATGGCATAGACCTAGTGGGAAAAATACTTTCTGCTTATACTATGAAGTCTTATCTGTTTCATTATGATATATATCATATTCTTATCAGGAAGCATAGTGGTTAAGAGCACAGCATCAAAAATCCAGAATAATTGCCTTCCCATCATAACTCCATCCCTTACCAGCTGTGCAGCCTATATCTTCTCTGAGCCTTAAGTTTCTCAACTGCAAAATGAGGATATGACAGAACCCATCTTATAGAACTGTCTTATGAAGACTCATTCAGATAATTCATGTGCCTAGCATGCTAGCATGTGGTGAATCCTTCCTAGATATTAACCATTATATTATTTAAAATAATATCATTGTAGATACATATGTGTGTGTGTATGTATAGGGAAATGAAAATTAAGAGATGTTAGAGGTAGAAATGAGAAACCACAGTCCAGCTTGTGGTAATTGATGTTTCTAACAGAAGGTTCATGAAAAAATGGAATGTCAACAGAATTCATAGATATAAATAGAAGAAAGTGTTCCAAGGTCCAAGAAGATCTGAATCTACTGAAAGAGTTTATTGTGTTTCAGGAAAAATTAATGAAAATGGCTGTAGTCTAAACATATCTGTGTGATATCTTTGAATTCCAAGAGTAAATAAAAATTCTGACAAGCATTCAATAAGGAAAAAAATAAGTTTCCTACAGTGGAATAAAAAGTCAAATAAGTCTTAGAATCTCCATAAGATGAAAACCATGTGTCAACAGAATTTTAGGAGACGCATTTGTGACAGAGGAATTCTAAGTCATATATGCCTGAAAGAATCAGAAAGACATTCTCAGATTTAGAAGGGCTTAGAAAATATGTCATTTATATATAACGCTGAAAATTTTTCTTACAGGCATTCCCTAGCCAAGTAAGAAATGAATAAAAACAAAGAAAACAAGAAAGGGGAATTCATGTCATAAAAGGAATCACTAAGAAAATTGATTTGTGCAGATTTAATTCTTAGTTGTTGAAAGTGTGTTTACTAAGAATGTAATTGTAATAAATCTTGAAAGAAAACAAATACTAGTTTATTATTTATAAGCTTGGTGGAAAATCCTGAATTATTTTTTAAAATAGCAAGTGTGAGGAATAGTAGGGAGAAAATTGTAAATAAAGGGCTTCCCTTTATACTGGCTACCCACTCTAGTATTCTTGGACTTCCCTGGTGGCTCAGATGGTAAATAATCTGCCTGCAATGCAGGAGACTGGGGTTCGATCCCTGGGTCGAGAAGATACCCTGGAGAAGGGAATGGCCACCTACTCCAGTATTCTGGCCTGGAGAATTCCATGGACAGAGGAGCCGGGTGAGCTGCAGTCCAGGGGGGGTCCCAAAAAATCGGGCATGACTGAGCAACTAACACTTTAACATCAAGAGAGGGAGTTAATACTGTTTCACTCTCCTACTGATCATTAGTATCATAGGCTCAGTGCATTTTCTAAAGCTGAAAGCTACTCACAAGTAGAATTTGAAATAGAACTATACCTTCCCAAAAAGCATAGAGACTGCAGATAGGCATATATAACAGGTAAATTTTAAGTAATGTAAATTATACTCAGTAAAGCTGTTTTTAAAGTGTAGAAAAATAAAACATAATCCATGTTGCAAAAACAGACCATAAAGGAAATATTAAACTACCATATAAAGTAAAAGGCATAAAGCCTGATGACAGGAATAAAATCCAATGTTCACATATGACTATATTCACTTTTGACTATAAATTAAAGTGGATGCCATTTCTCTATGTGCTGACCAAGATTTACAGATCAAGTCAATTAACAGGAGAGTTCAATGGAATACTGTATATAAGAGGAGACTTCAACAGGGTGACTTAAAAAAGATCTACTATTATTGAGCTTCTAGTATTTCTGCCTTATCTGTTAAAAGTTTTTCTTTTCCATATTTCCATGTTATGCATTTCAATACATAAAGGTCAATGACTGTTTTCTCTTTATTGTGGACAATATGCACTAATCTTCTTTGCTCCATTTGTTGTTTTTTGTCTTGCATCATGTTTCTTTCCTCTCTTTCTCCTCCTACCATCCTCCCGTCCTCTTTCCTATGTTCAATGTACAGCTCTTGAATGTTTGCTTTGTATCAGGCCCTGCACTTATTCTGGACGTGAAGTGTAAGTAAAACAGATATGTCTTTGCTGTCATGGAACTTAGAATTCAAGGACAAGTTAGGACTGTAACTCCTCTTTTCACTATTTGCTGGATGAATCTCTGTTCATCCATTAATAGAAAACATTTTTGTAAATGAACAGCAGTAAGTGGGTTGCGACTTAAAAAATATCCAATCTGAAAGTTTGGTGTTGAATGAAATATTACTGCTTTCACCAGAATAGATGCACTGGAATGATGAGAGACTCTAATTTGATTAAAAGTACCAGAGATGGGCATAACAATGTTAACCTTTTTGAGTCAGCTTTAGGAAAGAAGTTGTGAGGTGGGAAGGAGTGTGTTTTATTCCCCACTGTGTCTCTAGACTCCAGTCTGGAATAATCAGCTCCTCCTATCCCTGCATACATTCATCCTCCTACTATGTGCGGCTCCTCAGACTTATCCAGGAAAATTTCTAGAAATGCACATTCTCAGGTCCTATCCCATCTCCACTGAATTAGAAACTCTGGGGCAGTGGGCGGGAAGGAGGGGGATGCGTGGCAGAAGTTTGAATTAACAAGTTCTCCCAGTGATTCTGACCTGACAGGGGTGAGGAGCTTTACTAACTACTGATGAATGGGTCCCACCTCCAAAGATACTGGGTTTAACTGTTCTTGGATGTAGCCTGAATGTCAAGAGCTTTGAACTTGCGCAGCGAGATTTGAGAATCCCTGACCTAGATCTTTTCAGATTGTCATTCTTTTTATACCCTACATCTGACTACAGTTTACATATCCTGTGTTCCATTTCCACAAAGAAATCTGAAAAACATAGCAGCCAACTTCATATGATCTTCCTGTGGGGAGATGATAGGCAAAGTGCATGCCTGGGTTTGGAGACAGATGGCCCTGATTACTGCTCAGGGATATGGCACAACTGCTGTGTGATTTTCAGCAGGCACCTCACTTCCTTATGGCTCAGTTTTCTCATCTGAAAAATAATAACCGAAATATTGGTTATGTTCTTACCATGTGCTAGCCACTCGTAAAGGCAACTTATGTGTAATAATTAATCTACGGCTCACAGCAGTGCTAAAAGTACATTGTTTGCCCCCTTTCACAGATGAGAAGGGCTTCCTTCATAGCTCTGTCGGTA
Organism: Okapia johnstoni; assembly: GCA_024291935.2. Classification (NCBI taxonomy): domain Eukaryota; kingdom Metazoa; phylum Chordata; class Mammalia; order Artiodactyla; family Giraffidae; genus Okapia; species Okapia johnstoni. The sequence continues at coordinate 67,948,134 of CM044312.1, read as the reverse complement.
AAGAATCTGCCTATAATGCAGGAGACTTGGATTCTATTCCTGGGTCGGGAAGATCCCCTGGAGAAGGAAATGGCAACCCACTCTAGTATTCTTGCCTGGAGAATCCCATGGTCAGAGGAGCCTGGGGGGCAGGCTACAGTCCATAGGGTCACAAGAGTCGGACATGACTGAGTGACTTTCACTATGACTACAGATGAGAAAACTGAGGCACGTAAGGCACTAGGACATGACAGATCCAGGCTTCAAGTCCAGTTATTCTCCTTGTATAGCCCGTGCTCCTGACCACCATGCTGTAATGGCTTATCTTAATGATAGGAACAGTTGGATCTCAGGAGATTTTTGTGAATATCTTACGTAGTGATAGGATCACTTGTAGTCACAAATGTGAAAAAAACCCTCATAGGATTAATATCCATGCTTTTCCTCCCTGTGCCTTTTCTTTCCTCTTGTCAATTGTGCATATTTTAGTGTCAGTTCTTATGGTGGCTCCTAACACAATGACTTCCCTGGTGGCTCAGACGGTAAAGAATCTGCCTGCAATGTGGGAGACCTGGGTTTGATCCCTGAGTTGGGAAGATCCCTGCAGGAGAGTATGGCAACCCATTCCAGTATTCTTACCTGGAGAATCCCCATGGACAGAGGAGCCTGGTGCACTGCAGTCCATGGGATCACAGAGTCAGACACGACTGAGCGGCTAAGCACAACACAACACAGTGACAACATGTGGAGGTTTCAAGTGCCAAGATAATCTGTGGCTGGGGTCTTAGACACAGGATTGCCATCATCCCTCACAAATTAGCACTTTCCTAATCTGTTTAGACATAGGCTGGCCTTGTCAATCATCATTAAAGTTAATGTTTAAAAATGTCCATGCTAATTGGCCCCTGTGAGTGTATTTCCTTTAACTAGATATTCAGATAGTTGAATCAGCATTTGAAGGTCTTCAGTTTGACAGTTTATGCCCTGAGATCTTAGCATTTCCTTAGCATTTGCTGATTAAATACACAGCACCTGGCTTCTCTTTCAAAGTGTTTCTATGGAGGAAATGGTCTTTTCTCCTAAAGAGCAATATTTTAAATTCATTTGATTTCTAGATGGAAAAATATTGCTTTCAGTAAGCCTGGACCTTGTTGCAAGTTTGCTGCTCTTTTTGACAATCTTTAAAGTCTAAAAGTAAGATTGCAGGAATTGCTGTCTTGGTTTTTTTATTTTTGAAAAAAAACTATAAATATGCAAGAAAGTGACACTCTTTTCACTCTTTTCTTATCAGGGAAATGGAAAAGTCCATGGGCCCTCATTAAAGGCTAGTTTTGAATCTTGAATGTCAGTAAGGCTTGTTTCTGTGTGTCTTGTGGAATTATTTTTGAGGCAAATCATCAGTTGTCTGACTTCTAGCCATAGCCCCTTTCAGCAGTTTAAGAGGGTGTCTTGTGAATCTTGGAATCATGGTGGACATGAGTACTACTCACTTCACTTTTCCTTTTCCATTAGCAACCTATGTAAGTGGGAAAAATGGAAGTGAGGGACATTTTGAATAATTAGAGCAGAGTGTATGGGGAGAATAAGTTGAATAGTGGGCAATAATGATGGCAAAGGAAACCAAGTGAAGCCAAATGTGAGGATGTTGAGGATGGAAGAAGGAAAAGACCTAGTGAATAAGCATATTAGGACATGCTATCAACATCAGCAATTGAGGGAGAGTAAATAAAAGATTTAAGAATAAAAGGAGGAAAGAAGACTAAACAGAAGGTACAAGGTGGCACTAGTGATAAAGAATCTGCCTGGCACTCCGATACTGGAGTGGATTGCCATTCCCTTCTCCAGGAGATCTTCCCAACCCAGGATTGAACCCGGGTTCCTACATTGTAGGCAGATTCTTTACCAACTGAGCCGCCAAGGAACCCCAATAAAAGGAACATAGAAGACTAAACAGAGGGTACCAGGTGGTGCTCGTGGTAAAGAACCTGCCTGCCAATGCAGGAGACATAAGAGCCACAGGTTGAATCCCTGGGTTTGGAAGATCTCCTGGAGGAGGGAATGGCAACCTACTCCAGTATTCTTGCCTGGAGAGTCCCATGGACATAGAAGCCTGGCGGGCTTCAGTCCATGGTGTCGCAAAGAGTCAGACACTACTGAAGAGACTGAGCACTCACACAAATGGGAAAGATAAAGATTAGAAGTATTTTTAGACAGTTATTTTGAGACTAAATGCCTCAGTAACCTGTTTGATACAGATGCAGTAGATACAAAACTGAGAAGCAGAATCAAGAGGTGGTGATAAAATGAGACACCTCCTAGAGCTTGGGTTGGAGCAGCTCTGTTATGAAAACAAAGTAAGACTAGAGAATGAACATATCAAGAGAGGGATTGTTCAGAAATGGTACGTATTAAACGAGGAATCAGCAAAAAGGACCTCGATGAGAACCATTTAAACTTTGCCAAAGAGAAGGAAGTCTTTCGCACCAGAAAAGTAAGGAGCAGTTGGGAATTTAAATCTTAGTCATATTTTCCACTGAGGAATTCTACAGGTTACAGGGAAGTTCTTCAGGTTCTAGAGAAGCTGGGCCTCCCATTTTTAGTCTGCCTTTACTCTCATAGCTGGAACGGTCCATTTGAAAACTTGGGGCTTCTGAGCAGATAGATACTAAATGTCCAGCTTTCTGAAAGGGGGGCTATGGGCCTCTGCTACTTGTAGAACCACTTTCCAAACTCTGTCCCCTCTTTACCTTTCTCAAGCTCAGGGAAATCTTGTTCTCCCCAGGTCAGACCACTTCCTCTTCTCATGTAAGCGTCTATCTCCCTCTCCATCACAACTGGGGCCATGCCAGCCTAACTCCGTGCTGGGCTCAACTTTCCAAACAAAGTTGGAAACTTTGTTTTTGTGCTCCCCCCACCACAAAAAAAAAAAAAAAAAAAAGGCATTTGTTGCCTCTCTTTCATTTACCTCTCTACTAACTCTCTCCTCCAGGTCAAAAGATCTTAGATCTTATATGGTAAGATTACCTTTTCATTATTTCTAGTCTCCTAAACAACAGGAACAAGGCAGAATCTAAGTTTTAATAGATTCTCAGGCCTCAGTAGCCCAGTGTCATTAAACATTTGTGTTTTATAACAATTCTTGTGTTTCTGTGCTTACCTGGCAAACATCTCAAAAGGATTTGCCTTTTCATCTGAATCTACCTCCAGGGAGAAAATGCACTAGACCTGCTGAATAATTATTATAGTCCTCATGGTATTTATAGTTTATATAGTAAATTAATAAGTTGGCTTTCTGATCTTTCTGAGTTGGGTTAATGAGAAGCTGTCGGAGGGATGTGGCCCCACTTACAAGCTGACAGACTAGCTTTAAGCTGAGTCTGCAAATCCAAAAGCTAGACTTGGCATCAGGGTAAAATCACTAAGATAATAATTGCCTCCCTAGAAGGCATCTTGGTAGGCTGCCAGGCTGCCTTGCTTGGTCACACTTGAGCTTCTGGGGAGGAAGGACATTCATCAATTATGCATGTGTTCACTCATTCATTCATTTATTTAGTCAGGTACCAATTCAGTTATTCTGTCCTTCAAGAAATAGTAGAATGAGGTTTACTTTAATGCTAGGATGAGCTAAGGCAACTGTACTTTCTTACCTGGATTAGAATACTGTGAACTGTAAGTGATTCTAAATTGAAGATCATTGCTTCAAATGTCATGTTCTCATTTTTTGTTATTTTTAGTACAGGAAAATTTTTACAATACTTATTTTTAAAAGTTTGAAGGCATGAAGAACTTTAGGAATGGGCTTCTAAAAATTACACCTCCATAAAAGCAGTGAGATCACTAGCAAAGTTTATCAAAATCAAATTTTTCAAAGCTCTAGAAGGTAACCAAAGGCTTACAAAAATCTGAGAAGCATCTATTAAAGAAAAACAGCTGAATCTCTGTAGTAACAGTGACCTTTGTGGCTTTCTTACTTATCCTACACTCATCCCCCTTCACCCAGCTCTGTGGTAGCCTTGATTACTAGGAGTTACTAGGACAATTAACAACCTAGTAACCACTGGGCTAATGGGTTTGGAACTCTCCAAAACATCCTATCTCCCAAGTATTGTCATTACTTAACGTTTCCCACAGTTGCCTGGAAAAGCTCTCTTCACAGGGCATTTGTAATTGACTGATTTGGAGCTTACTATCTTGGAAAATCACTATCCTCTAGAAATGTGTAAAAGATAATCATTGGCAATTGTTTAAAGCTACTGCTGTCCAAGGCTGCAATGCTGATTGGGGCAACCAAGAGCCTGACTACAAACTTAAAAGGAAGATGTGAGAAGCAAGATGTCCATAGGAGTTTTTGAAAAGCTTTTCCATAGTCTTGGGGACATAGAAGGCTACATACATGTGTAAGGCTGTGATTTATCATGTCTGACTGACTTTGAGGCTCTGTACAAGCAGGAAGCGAAGGTACTAAAGGCAGAGTTATGAACTTCCAGTGCATTGCAGCTGTGCCCCAGTATACATATAGAACCCCTCAACAAAGGCTGGGAAACTTAGTTTAAGGCAATTAAGAAAATCCCTGTCCAATTATTAACCAGCCATTAGACTAACTGAGCAGAGAATTCTGTAGCTACCATAACCTAGAATACAGACGGTAGAATTAGTTCCGGAAAGTCAGTAAACAAACAACAACAGCAGAAACAAAAAGAGAAACAGCAAACCCTGGACAGGGGTGAGAATCTGATTTCCAAGGTTGCCACATTATATTACTTAAAATGTTTACTTTTCAACCAAAAATTGTAAGACACACAAAGAAATGAGTAAGTATTGTCCCTACAAAAGAAGAAAAGCAGTCAATGGGAACTATTCCTGAGGAAGCCAAAATGCTGGAATTATTGAGCACAATTCCTTTAGCTATTATGTTTAATAGACTTTAGCTATATAAATATGTTCAAGTATCTTACCAGATAGGGGCTATAAATAAGGAGCTAGATCATAAAGATCTGAATAGTAACTTTGGAATTGAAAAGTACAATAACTGAAATTAAAAATTCAGTGGGGAGTTCCAAAGCAGATATGAGCTAGCAGAAGAAAGAACCAGCAGAACTGAAGCAATCCCAATTAAGATTATCCAGTCTGAGAAACAAAAAGAAAAATAATGAAGAAAAATGATCAGAGTCTCAGAGACCTGTGGATGTTATCAAACATATTGATACATGCATAATAGGAGTCCCATCAGGAGAGATGTGAGAGAAGAGAGAGAAAGAGGAAGAGAGAATATTTCAAGAAATATTGGCAAACTTGCCCCCAGACTGATGAAAAACATCAATCTGAGCATACAGGAAACTCAGCCAATTCCAAGTGGGATAAATTCAGATGTCTACATCTAGACAAATTAGTAAAATCATTGAAAGACAAAGACGAACAGAATATTGAAAGTAGCAAGAGGAAAACAATTTATTATATACAATGGATCTTCATTCAGTAAGATATACAGCTCACTTTTCACTGAAACTGTTAACTGGAAGGCCATAAAATGATGTATTCAGAGTGTCCAAAGAATGTCACATTATTCCTTCATAAATTTATGTAAATAAAGAAGTGAATACTTCCGAACTCACTCTATGAGAGCAATATTACCCTGATATCAAACTCAGACAAAGACTCACAAGAAAACTATAGACCAATATCCTTTGTAAATACAGACACAAAAATCCCTAACAAAATACTAGCTATATAATATATCTTATTAATAGAGTAAAGGACAAAAACCACATGAGCATTTCAATAGACACAAGAAAAGCATTCGATAAAATGTAACATTCATTTCAGTCCAGTCGCTCAGTCGTGTCCGACTCTTTGCGACCCCAGAACCGCAGCAAGACAGGCCTCCATGTCTATCACCAACTCTCAGAGTTTACCCAAACTCATGTCCATTGAGTCGGTGATGCCATCCAACCATCTCATCCTCTGTCGTCCCCTTCTTCTCCTGCCCTCAATCTTTCCCAGCATCAGGGTCTTTTCCAGTGAGTCAGCTCTTGGCATCAGGTGGCCAAAGTATCAGCGTTTCAGCTTCAACATCAGTCCTTCCAATGAACACCCAGGACTGATCTCCTTTAGGATGGACTGGTTGGATCTCCTTGCAGTTCAAGGGACTCTCAAGAGTCTTCTCCAACACCACAGTTCAAAAGCATCAATTCTTCTGTGCTCAGCTTTCGTTATAGCCCAACTCTCACATCCATACATGACTACTGGAAAAACCACAACTTTGACGAGACAGACCTTTATGGACAAAGTAATGTCTCTGCTTTTGAATATGCTGTCTAGGTTGGTCATAACTTTCCTTCCAAGGAGTAAGAGTCTTTTAATTTCATGGCTGCAGTCACCATCTGCAGTGATTTTGGAGCCCAAGAAAATAAAGTCAGCCACTGTTTCCCATCTGTTTGCCATGAAGTGACAGGACCAGATGCCATGATCTCAGTTTTCACGATAAAAGAAAAAACATTCAACAACCTTGGAATAGAAGCCTTCAACTAACATCCATACTTAAGAGACTACTAAAAGCCCTAAAAGATTGAATGCTTTCCCTGTAGGATCAGAAACAAGACAAGAATGTCTACTCTCACAACTGTTATTTAACATTCTACTGGAGGTTCTAATCTGGGAAGTAGGGCAAGATAAAGAAATAAAAGACATCATGATTGGAATGGAATAAGAAAAACTTTATTTGCAAATGACATGGTCTTGTATTTTGAAAAACTTAAGGAATTTGGAAAAAATAGAGCTAATGAATGAATTTATCAAGGTTGTAGGATAAAAAATTAATATATGTCAGTTTTATTTCTGTACACAAGCAACCAACATGATGAAAATGAAATCAAGAAAACAATTCCATTTTAATAGCATCAAAAAAATACTTAGGGACAAATATAGCAAAAGAAATTTAAGACTTGTACACTGAAAACTACAAAACATTGTTGAAAAGAATTTAAAGGACTAATATGGAAAAATATCCCATATTCATGGACCCAAAGACATGATACTGTTAATATGGCTGCTGCTGCTGCTAAGTCGCATCAGTCGTGTCCGACTCTGTGCGACCCCATAGATGGAAGCCCACCAGGCTCCCCTGTCCCTGGGATTCTCCAGGCAAGAATACTGGAGTGGGTTGCCATTTCCTTCTCCAATGCATGAAAGTGAAAAGTGAAAGTGAAGTCGCTCAGTCGTGTCCAACTCCTAGCGACCATGGCAGTACTCCCCAAATTAATCTACAGACAATGCAACTCCTATGAAAATCTGTTTGCTTCTTTGCAAGAGTTGACACATTGATGCTAAATGTCCTGTGGAAGTGTAAGATACTCAAAAAAAAGCAAAAGTATCTTGAAAAAGAACAGAGTTAAAAGATTCCCACTTCCCAATTTTAAAACATACTACAAAGCTGTATTATTCAACACAATGTGGTACTGGGATAAGAATTGACATACATCAGGAAATAGGATTGAGAGTCAAGAAATATCCCTATACATCTATCTACGGTCCACTTAAAAAAAAATGATGTTAAGAATATTTAATGGGGAAATAAGTCTTTTCAAGAAACGGTAGTGGGACTAGTGGATATCCACATGGAAAAGAATGAAGTCGGGACTTCTACCTGACACTATATACAGAAATTAGCTTATAATAGATCATAGACCTAAATGTTAGAACAAAATTGTAAATTTTTAGAAGAAAATATAGTTGTAAATCTCTCTGTCCTTGGGTACCAGTTTCTTTGCTATGTTTCCAACAGCACAAACACAAGAGAAAAAAATATATGTAAACTGAATTTCATCACAGTTTAAACCTTTTTTCCTTCAAAGACCATCACAGAAAAGTGAAATTACAACTCCTAGAATGAGAGAAAAAAATCATTTATTTGTTAAGGGTCTATTTTTTAAAGAACTCAGTAATAAAAAAGACAAATCAGTTCAGTTCAGTTCATTTCAGTTGCTCAGTCGTGTCCGACTCATTGCGACCCCATGGACTACAGCACGCCAGGCCTCCCTGTCCATTACTAATTCCTGAAGTTTACTCAAACTCATGTCCATTGAGTCAGTGATGACATCCAACCATCTCATCCTCTGTCCCCTTCTCCTCCCGCCTTCAATCTTTCCTAGAATCAGGGTCTTTTCAAGTGAGTCAGTTATTCACATCAGGTGGCCAAAGTATTGGAGTTTCAGCTTCAACATAAGTCCTTCCAATGAACACCCAGGACTGATCTCCTTTAGGATGGACTGGTTGGATCTCTTTGCAGTCCAAGGGACTCTCAAGAGTCTTCTCCAAGACTACAGTTCAAAAGCATCAGTTCTTCGGTGCTCAGCTTTCTTTATAGTCCAACTCTCACATTCGTACATGACTACTGGAAAAACCATAGCCTTGACAAGACAGACTTTTGTTGGCAAAGTAATGTCTCTGCTTTTTAATATGCTGTCTAGGTTGGCCATAACTTTCCTTCCAAGGAGTAAGAGTCTTTTAATTTCATGGCTGCAGTCACCATCTGCAGTGATTTTGGAGCCCCCCAAAATAAAGTCAGCCACTGTTTCCACTGTTTCCCCATCTATTTGCCATGAAGTGATGGGACCAGATGCCATGATCTTAGTTTTCTGAATGTTGAGCTAGCTTGAAACCAACTTTTTCACTCTCCTCTTTCACTTTCATCAAGAGGCTCTTTAGTTCTTCTTCGCTTTCTGCCATAAGGGTGGTGTCATCTGCATATCTGAGGTTATTGATATTTCTCCCAGCAATCTTGATTCCAGCTCGTGCTTCTTCCAGCCCAGTGTTTCTCATGATGTACTCTGCATATAAGTTAAGTAAGCAGGGTGACAAAATACAGCCTTGACGTATGTGTTTCCTGATTTGGAACCAGTCTGTTGTTCCATGTCCAGTTCTAACTGTTGCTTCCTGACCTGCATACAGATTTCTCAAGAGACAGGTCAGGTGGTCTAGTATGCCTATTGCTTTAAGAATTCCCAGTTTAAAAACAGACAGAATCGGTTCTATTGAGATGGATGAAACTGGAGCCCATTATACAGAGTGAAGTAAGCCAGAAAGAAAAACACCAATACAGTATACTAATGCATATATATGGAATTTGAAAGATGGTAATGATAACCCTATATGCGAGACAGAATAAGAGACACAGATGCATAGAACAGTCTTATGGACTCTGAGGGAGAAGGTGAGGGTGGGACGTTCTGGGACAATAGCATTGAAACATGTATATTGTCATGGGTGGGGCGGAGCTCCGTTCCATGTTCGATGCATGAGACGGGTGCTTGGGGCTGGGGCAGTGGGATGGCCCGGAGGGGTGGCATGGGGAGGGGTGGGAAGGGGGGTTCGGGATGGGGAGTACTTGTGGACCCATGGCTGATTCGTGTCAATGTGTGGCGAAGACCAATACAATATTGTAAAGTAATTGGCCCCCAACTAAAATAAATAAATTTATTAAAAGAATAAAATAAAGTAAAAAATAAAAAGAGGCAGAGTCTGAGCAGACATTTCTCTGAGAAAGATATACAAATGTCCAGTGAACAGGTGGAACGGTACTCAGCATCATTAGCCATCATTGAAATGCAAATCAAAACCCCCAGATACCACTTCACACCTACTGTGATGCCTAGACTCAAAAAATTCAGATAATAACTAGTGTTGTTGAGGATGTGAAGAAATCAGAAGTCTCATATACTGCTGGTGGGAATGCAGAATGGTGGAGTCACTTTGGAAAACAGTCTGGCAGGACCTCAAACAATTAAACATAGTTACCCTATGACCTAGCAATTCTACCAAAGAGAAATGAAAATATACATTTACACAAAAGCTTACATGAATGTTCATAATAGCCAAAAAGTGAAAAAAAAAATGTTTATCAACTGATGAATCGATAACAAAATGCCATGTGTCCATATAATGGGGTATTGCTCATCAATAAAAGGAAATGAAGTAGTGATACATGCTACAACATGATGAATATTGAAGACATGCTAAGTGAAAGAAGCTAGCCACAAAGATCACATATTATATGATTTTATTTATGTGAAATTTCCAAAATAGAGAAATCTTTAGGGGCAGCAATAGGTTAATGTTTACTGGAGGCTTGAGGGTAGGAGCAGTGGGGAGTGACTGCTAATGGTAATGACAATATTCTAAACTCATATATTAACAGTGGCTCAACAACTCTCTGCATATACAAAAAGCCCATTTGTATATTTTAAAAGTTTGACTTATATAGCATGCAAATTGTATCTCAGTAAAACTGTTATAAAAAATTCTGTTTCAACCTTTTGGCAAAGCAGACTGAAAAATCTACCTAGTCTTTTTAGTGTAGTCTGGGAAGGATAACTTCAGGAATATCAATTAATGAACCTAGTGATGGAATTTAGGTCATTTAAATTATCTTTTTATACCCTTCTAAGTTTTCTAATTCTTTGAAAGTTTTTTTTTTAAATAATCAGAAAGATATAAATAGCTATTTCTAAAAAGGAAAAGAAATCTTCTGCAAGCATGTTATACCTGTTTTAGGCTAGTGTTAGTTTTCCTTCCGTCTTACATTTCTGTCAGGATAATTAATTTTGTAAAGAAGTTATGGGTGAATATTTAAGAATATAATTAATACTATTATTATTTTTATATTCCTTTTTAAACATTCTGATTATCATTAACAAGTCAATTGAGGTTAATTAGTTATAATTAGTAGCCATCATTTTCTAAGGATCAACACTGCCACATGCTGTGCCTAATTCTTGTCCAGAGACCTAATTTTATATTATGATTACCCCACATCTACTCTATGCCTCATTGCCATGAAAGACATCAGGGAGGAAGAGATTCTAAAGGTTTGATTTACAAGGAGTTTGTAGTTATTTTATTAAGTACTGGATGGATATTTTAACATGATCAACAAACACAGAGATTTTAAAATTAACTCTAGTTTTTCCTAAATATGTGTGTCTAGTCCATCAGCAAAGCTGACTTCAGAGCTGTTTAGTTGTGACATAGCTGTATTCTCCCATCTGCTGACATGCCCCTTGTTCTTTGAGTAAATTCAGTGACTTTCTTGTGTGCTCCAGCCAGTCTGCCCCTTAGTGTCACTTGTATCATTACAGGCAATATTTTTTTTTTTCTGAAACTGGCAGCCAGTTTCTTTGCCACCCACTCTCAGACTTCCTCTTCCACTCCTACCGCAGAGACACTCTCCACAGGTTTTATCTACTTAGTTATCAGAAGAGCCCACTGACTGACAAGAGAAGCAATAGTTAGGAGACGTGGGAGGAATTGGACAACAGGTGGAAGAAATAAATTGCCTGCCACTGAGATACTGAATTTCTTCTGCATTTTTTGGTCTGTTTCTGCTCTGTCTCAAATATACTTTATGAGAATAAATTTTAATACTTTCTGAGAGTAAATTTCCTCAGCTTGGATTTTTCTAGAGCACCAAATAATTTCACATATTGGATTAAGTCATAGTGAGATTTGCTCTTTATTTCCTAATGTGGATGGTGTTCATTGAGCTCTAGATTTTGCAAACCCTCAAAAATAACTTTGCTTTTTATAAATGTACATGCACTAATAAAAGCTATCTCTGGCTAAATGTGGTAGAAATAGGCAAGTAAACCTAAAACCTAAAGGGGATCCACATTGTCTCCCTGGCTTCAAGAACAGGAAGGCAGATGGGCCTGAAAGAATAACATATTGGAAGAACACCAAGGTTCCTCTTCTTTCTCTGTAGGGCATCTTTCCTGCCCTTGGGTCCACATAGAACGCATGGCAACTCTATCACCTCTGTTGACCTGAAATAATAATAAACTGCAACACATTTCTCCCACAAAGTTGAGTTTATTTGAGATCAGCAGATAAGTGCAGTCAGGGTCTGCAATTATGATGAACCATATGCAAGTCTCCCAAGGACAAGGGAAGGAGCCACTCATAGAGGGGAAAAGGAAGTTGGGAGGGCTCAGTAAACAAAGAGTCCATGGTTTTTCATTGGTGGAATCCTTGCGAGGGAAGAAGAGTTCTTCCAGTTGGTCTCTGCTATGGTTTCAGGGTGTGAGAGCTCCCCCTTCTAGTCTCCTAACTCTATAATAATTGAGGTTTCTGTTTATTAATTTCTTGTACCTTTGAGTTAATGTGCTTATAATCCTATATATATATTTATATATAGGATACTTAGTTAACTTATATGCAGAGTGCTTCATGCAAAATGCTGAGCTGCATGAAGAACAAGCTAGAATCTAGATTGCTGAGAAAAATACCAGTAACCTCAGATATGCTGATGACACCACCCTTACAGCAGAAAGCAAACATTGAACCCAGGTCTCCCACATTGCAGGCGAATTCTTTACCAGCTGAGCCACAAGGGAAGTACTTCATGGGAAATAGATGGGGAAACAGTGGAAACAGTAAGAGACTTTACTTTTTGGGGTTCCAAAATCACTGCAGATGGTGACTACAGCAATGAAATTAAAAGACACTTGCTCCTTGGAAGAAAAGCTATAACCAACCTATACAGCATATTAAAAAGCAGAGACATTACTTTGTCCACAAAGGTCCGTCTAGTCAAAGCTATGGTTTTTCCAGTAGTCATGTATGGATGTGAGAGTTGGGCTATAAAGAAAGCTGAGCACTGAATAATTGAACTGTGGTGTTGGAGAAGACTCTTGAGAGTCCCTTGGACTGCAGGGAGGCCCAACAAGTCCATCCTAATGGAAATCAGTCCTGAATATTCATTGGAAGGACTGATGCTGAAGCTGAAACTCCAATACTTTGACCACCCGATGTGAAGAGCTGACTCATTTGAACAGACCCTGATTCTGGGAAAGATTGAAGGCAGGAGGAGAAGGAGATGACAGAGGATGAGATGGTTGGATGGCATCACCAACTTGATGGACATGAGTTTGGGTAAGCTCCGGGAGTTGGTGATGGACAGGGAACCTGGCATGCTGACTCATTTGACATGAAGTCACAAAGAGTCGGACACAACTGAATGACTGAACTGAGCTGAACTGAATCCTATATATTCAGCCACACTAAAATAGGAACCAATTCTCTCTTGGGCTTACTCAGTTTTTTCAGTTGCTCACCTTATGTGCAGTTCAGTTCAGTTCAGTTCAGTCGCTCAGTCCTGTCCAACTGTGACCCCATGAACCGTAGCACGCCAGGCCTCCCTGTCTATCACCAACTGCGGAGTCCACCCAAACCCATGTCCATTGAGTCGGTGATGCCATCCAACCATCTTATCCTCTGTTGCCCTATTCTTCTGCCTTCAATCTTTCCCAGCATCAGGGTCTTGTCAAATGAGTCAGCTCTTCGCATCACGTGGCCAAAGTATTGGAATTTCAGCTTCAACATCAGTCCTTCCAATGAACACCCAGGACTGATCTGCTTTAGGATGGGCTGGTTGGATCTCCTTGCAGTCTAAGGGACTCTCAAGAGTCTTCTCCAACACTACAGTTCAAAAGCATCAGTTCTTCAGTGCTCAGCTTTCTTTATAGTCCAACTCTCACATCCATACATGACTACTGGAAAAACCATAGTTTTGACTAGACGGACCTTTGTGGACAAAGTAATGTCTCTGCTTTTTAATATGCTATCTAGGTTGGTCATAACTTTCCTTCCAAGGAGTAAGCATCTTTTAATTTCATGGCTACAATCACCATTAGCAGTGATTTTGGAGCCGAGAAAAATAAAGTCAGCCACTGTTTTCGCTGTTTCCCCATCTATTTGCCATGAAGTGATGGGACCAGATGCCATGATCTTAGTTTTCTGAATGTTGAGCTTGAAGCCAACTTTTTCACTCTCCTCTTTCACTTTCATCAAGAGGCTCTTTAGTTCTTCTTCACTTTCTGCCATAAGGGTGGTGTCATCTGCATATCTGAGGTTATTGATATTTCTCCTGGCAATCTTGATTCCAGCTTGTGCTTCATCCAGCCCATCATTTCTCATGATGTACTCTGCATATAAGATAATTAAGCAGAGTGACAATATACAGCCTTGACGTACTCCCTTTCCTATTTGGAACCAGTCTGTTGTTCCATGTCCAGTTTTAACTGTTGCTTCCTGACCTGCATACAGGTTTCTCAAGAGGCAGGTCAGGTGGTCTGGTATTCCCACCTCCTTCAGAATTTTCCGCAGTTTATTGTGATCCACACAGTCAAAGGCTTTGGCATAGTCAATAAAGCAGAAATAGATGTTTTTCTGAAACTCTTGCTTTTTCGATGATCCAGCGAATGTTGGCAATTTGATCTCTGGTCCCTCTGCGTTTTCTAAAACCAGCTTGAACATCTGGAAGTTCACAGTTCACGTATTGCTGAAGCCTGGCTTGGATAATTTTGAGCATTACTTTACTAGCATGTGAGATGAGTGCAATTGTGTGGTAGTGAGCATTCTTTGGCATTGCCTTTCTTTCGGATTGGAATGAAAACTGACCTTTTCGAGTCCTGTGGCCACTGCTGAGTTTTCCAAATTTGCCGACATATTGAGTGCAGCACTTTCACAGCATCATCTTTTATGGTTTGAAATAGCTCAACTGGAATTCCATCACCTCCACTAGTTTTGTTCGTAGTGATGCTTTCTAAGTCCCACTTCACTTCACATTCCAGGATGTCTGGCTCTAGGTGAGTGTGAGTGATCACACCATCATGATTGTCGGGGTCGTGAAGATCTTTTTTGTACAGTTCTTCTGTGTATTCTTGCCACCTATTTTTAATATTTTCTGCATTTGTTAGGTCCATACCATTTCTATCCTTTATTGAGCCCATCTTTGCAAGCAGTGTTCCCTTGGTATCTCTAATTTTCTTGACTAGATCTCTAGTCTTTCCCATTCTATTGTTTTCCTCTATTTCTTTGCATTGATCGCTGAGGAAGGCTTTCTTATCTCTCCTTGCTATTCTTTGGAACTCTGGTTACATTGTATGAAATGGCTTTCAAAGACCATTTCTACAGAGAGACATGAAGGAGGTCAAATATAGTGAAATAAAGATGGCACAAAATGACACAAAATGGTATTGACATAAGAGAAATAATAGTCCAGAAATGAAAGGCTCCATGGCAGTGATTATGGTAAGATACCGGAGAGAGTTGTTGTTAACTGCAAGCAGAGGGTTTAGCTAGCAACGGTAGAGTTATGATGCTATAAATCTGAGTTTCTCAAGGGAAGGAATGACAGAGCTATTACATTAAAGGTTTGTCAAAGCTCAATCTAGGAAAATCAAAGACATCCTGTTTTCTTCAACCCATGTTCTTTATTAGATCCTCTATGTTTCTACAATGAAATATGGTACAAAGGCCCAATACTGAAGAGTTAAAGAAAAGAAAGGTGAGAAATATGCAGAGATCTTATTCTTTTTTTTAGTTGTAGTGTTTTGCTTGGTTGAGTTAAAAATCATTAGATTAATGTATCCTTGAAGTCCCAGTAAAAATCTGGAAATCAAAGAAGACTGAATAAAATCAAATGCAAAAGTAAATTTATTAGAGCATAAGGAACATTCTTATAGCACTTGAAACACATTTAAAGTAATTAGTAAAAAGTGAATTTTCTAATAAAATTGTACAAATTCCATTAAAGTAAAAATTATAGACTATAATTTTATATCATGTAATATTCTCATCTAAAAAATTTCTCTAGAGCTGTAACACTAAGAGTATAGAATCTTATTATTGTTTTTTGGACTTTGTTACCCAATAAATCATTTCACCATGTTCCTCTTAACTTCCATAATTATTTCATTTAAAAAAAATATTTTTTATAGGCTTACATCAGAGATATTGCAAGTTTGGTTCCAGACTATGGCAATAAAGTGAGTATTGCAATAAAGCAAATCACATGAATTTTTTTATCTCCCCATGCACATGGAAGTTATCTTTATATTATCCTGTACTCTATGTCTAAAAAAAGTAAATAATTTAATTTAAATATAATTTATTGCTAAAAAATGCTAGCAATCATTTAAGGCTTCAATAAGTCATAATCTTTTGTAATTCAAAAATCATTGAAGAGAGATCACCATAACAAGTATAATACTAATGAAAAAGTTTTGATAATTGTGAGAATTACCCAAATCTGATACAGAGAAGCAAAGTGAGCAAATGTTATTGGAAAAATGGCACCAATATATTTGCTCAATGTAGAGTTGCCACAAGCTTTCAATTTGTAAAAAACAAAACAAAACCAAACACAGTAAAGCAAAGCAAAATAAAAGGAGGCATGCCTGTATATGAATCTCGATTAATTTTGGGCTGTCTTATCACCCACACCACCTAAGAAAATCTGAGATCCTTTAGAAATTCTGGGAATTCCTGGGATGCCGTGGCCGTGCTGACAGTGGAAGCATAGGAAGAAATATGTAACTGTGGATCAGGGAGTTTTCAGCCACTTCATCACATTATCCCCTCACTTCCTCCAAGTTACCACATTGTCCTTTGTTTTCCTCTTCTCTACAGTCTGTCTTTCTCCCCCTATACACAACTCATGGTATGAAAAGAAGGCACATTTCTTACCCTCCAATAACCCACTTATTCAGCAAACCCTTACAGAGCATCTGTTATTTGAAAGGCAGAAGGAGGAGTGTGAGCAAGCAGAAAAGCAATGTCCTAAACCAAGGTGCTTTAAACTAAACCAAGGAGCGTTTAGTTCAAAAGGGACTTGAGTCTTGAAGGGAGAGTGGGAATTTGATAGTAAACAGGGAATAAGGGTTCCATGTTAAGCAAATAGCACAAAAAAAGGCTCCCGTGGGATAAAACTTTATCTTGAGCTCCATGGAAAAGGGGTTCTGGCAAAAACCAGAACCACTTCAATAGATTCTTGTGATGATAGACGGGGGGAGCCTGCTTGACAGCTGCCATATCCCATTCCTCTCCCTTACTCTCTGTTCTTCACTGGCGAACTTCTCTTTTCCCTCCTTCAGGAAACCTTTCCTGACAAAAAGAGCATCCCCTAGATACTCTCTTGGTGCTTCCCAGGTGGCACTAGTGGTGAAGAACCTGCCCACCAATGCAGGAGACATTAAGAACAGCGGGGCCAATCCCTGGGTCAGGAAGATCTCCTGGAGGAGGGCACGACAACCCACTCCAGTATTCCTGCCTGGAGAATTCCATGGACAGAGGAGCCTGGAGGGCTGCAGTCCATGGGTCGCAAAGAGTCGGACACAACAGAAGTGCCTTAACACACACAGATACTCATCGAAGCTACATGTCCTTATTTCCCACCTCTGTCACACTGTTTTACTATGATTTGTTTGTCGTTTTCTTTTTGCTGACCTTAGTGGCCAAGACACTTGCTGGCCTTAGTGCCTGAGAGCATGTGTTAGGTCTTATTTGTTTCAGTGTCCCCAGTGCCTCCCATAGGGTCTGACATATAGTAGGTACTTACAAACAGTAAGGGGCTTCCCTGATAGCTCAGTTGGTAAAGAATCCACCTGCAATGCAGGAGATCCTGGTTTGATCCCTGGGTTGGGAAGATCTGCTGGAGAAAGGAAAGGCTGCCCACTCCAGTATTCTGGCCTGGAGAATTCCACGGACTGTATAGTCCATGGAGTTGCAAAGAGTCGGACACGACTAAGTGACTTTCCCTTTACAAATGTTAAATTCCCTTTCTATTGACTGGGGTTTTAGTCATAATGGGAGTAAACACACCAATTTCCAGAAGCTTCTTTGCACTGCTGAAAGATGGCAAGGTACTGGGAGGAAGAAGTCACTTCCTGTGGAGTTTTCTGAGGGATGGAGAATTTCTGTAAGCTGGCCCAGAAGCTGCTAGCCCTATTGTCTCTCACATCCCTGGACATCCTGAGTCCTCGGGTGGGCAAGGCCCTGGTATAGCTCTAAGATGCTAGAGTAAACATCTAGGTACTAAGTTGTTTGAAATCAGAGTGAATGTTGTTATTGGGTACAGTTTTAATTTTGTTGGGTCATTTAAGACTTTCACTTATCATTTATTATTGCTCTAATGATGTTTTTCCACATCTGCTCTGTTCACTGAGATCACAGTTGAGAATTCCATTGTGTTTGTCTATTCTTAAGGCAATTATGTTACCCTGAAGTGGCTACCCTGCCCAGGGATTATTTGGAGAGCTATAGAAGGACTCTCTGAGAGAATTAGAACTTGATCTGCCATGTGTTTTCACATATTGATGTCTTCGAGCAGTCATCCAAGGTCAAGTTCCTTACTGACACTCTAAGAAGATGTGTATGCTCAGTGGTGATGATGAACACAAGAAGTGTCTGAACCTGCCAATTAGCTATTGTCAAAAAGAACAATTTGGCATAAATTATATTGTAATTGAAGTTGTTTTTGGCAGATTTTTGTTCATCATTTAATGGGAGAATATAATTAGCCCTATCTGGTAGGTCAATTCTTTCAGTTACTTAGGGGCATATTCTTAAGGTTATTCATATTGACAAGTCATTTGGTTGCCATTTTGCTAAAGAAAATCAAATATTCTACATAGAGCATACTGAGATTCCTTAGTTTATGAGTTATGCTTGAAAAATTCCAGATTTCAATTACTTGTCATCTGATTTTTACCAGATTTCATAAATGTTAAAAAAAATCTAGACATTTGACCTCAAAGACAATATCCTTTCCACTGAACCAAATTAACAAATTCAAATACCCTTTAACACTGTCTAAAGCAGCCCAGCCTGTATAATTTCTGTGAAACATACAGACATTTAAATTTTTTTCTCGATATTTTTAGCTCAAAAATTTTAACCCTCTTCCCCAAACCTTTCATGAGAACTATTTGTGAATTTTCCATTTTACATCATTCTCATAAATACTCCCTGATGGTGAAGGACAGCCACCATCTGTAAAGGTTTACTGGACTATCTATGTGTCTCATTACATTGTTGTAAGTAATTTAGAGCTATGAATTTTGTATTGATATCTGCACTGAAGTGTGTGTGCGCGTGCGCACACACATGCTCAGTCACTCAGTCGTGTCTGACTCTTTGTGACTCCATGGACTGTAGCCCACCAGGCTTCTCTGTCCATGGAATTTTTCAGGCAAGAATACTAGACAGTGGGTTGCCATTTCCCACCCAGGGATTAAACCCAAACTCTAAACACAGTATAGCATGGCTACTATTGGCTCATTCCTAGTATTTATCCCAAATGTGTTTATAAAGATTCTTGAAATTCTTGGAAGAAAAGAAAACCTTAGAGAAAATATTATTTTTGAACATTTTTCAAAGGATGGAATTTTTAGAAATGTATTTGGCATAATATTTAAGCTAACATTTTCATTAAATAAAAATAGCCAAATTACTTTCGGTCGTATTCCAAAGACCAAAAAGTAACTTGTGTTTACCAAAAAGAAAATGACAGAGACCAATGGGGAAGAAAAAAAATAAAGTGAGCATAGCCTTTTGGGTGATTTAGAATTTGAGAAACGAAAGCAAAAATCCTAAACTCATATTTTATTTAAGGGAAAAGAAGCTACCCAGTGCCAGATATTTTTCAGAAATTCAATTTGGAAAGGAGAATATTTAGAAAATGTAAGTCAAGACAAACTAGGTTTATACTAAAAATAGCCATCAATAAACTTCTATGTTCTCTATTTCTGCTATTGGTATTTGAGTGGCTCAGGTGTGGACATTTCATTAAGGGAAAGATTCAGAAAACTGAAGATAAAACACCATGAAGAGAAAACAAATAATAATTATTAAGGGAACAATGGAATTAAATTACGAGGAAAGATTAAGTAGCAAAGAATGTCTAGCTTTGCTTAGAAGTGACTCAGGGGAATTATAATAGCAGTATACAAACATTTAAAAGGTGTAAAACACTGAGAGAAAGAAGAATTATTTAGCATTATGCCACATGGATGCAATAAAAAATAACAGGATAAACTCAAAAAGGTTATCGAAAAAAGCTTCCAACCAGTGAATACTTGTGGATGACTCAATGTTTACTCCTACTAGAAGTGCTTCAGGTTTTAAACAGTGAACTTTCTGAGCAAATAAAACAGAAAAGTTCCTCTTTGTTATTACTTATTAGTTTCTTCACTTGGGGGAGATTCCACAATCTAATTAAAGTATATTTATATAAGTTTAAAGTAGGGAATTGGCTTGCTTAGCCAAGGGCTCTTGCCAATAGACTTTGCTTACCCTGTTCTGGTTCACCTTATCTGGCAAACTCTTTGAGGCTCAGCTCACATATACTACGCGATTGCCACACAGGTGAGGAGTGGGCCTTTGAGCTGGACCCTCCTAAGGCAGAGGAGGATCCCTGCTCCCTAGCACATAGCACAGAGTGTGGCATCTGAGTTTACTTGCTTGTTTCACTCACTGCACCCTGGTCTCCTTCAGGGCAAGGAATGTGTTCTTACACCTCTCTGCACTCCTGACATTTCTCAAGGCATCAAACACAGAGTAGGCACTCTGAAATTTTATCACCTGGATGAATGAATGAGAAAAAATATATAATTAATGATGGAGCTATTTAAATTTCTCCTTTTGAGTACATTACTTTGGTCTTTGGATAACTTTGATAACGTTTTTTACAAGTGTGCTTAAAGATGTCTTTGGAGGGGAAAGAAAAAGAGAAAGATTATGAAGTGAACCTCAGGATCTCTCCAGAAAGATCTCCCTGGCTCTTTAAAGAAAAATTTGGCTGATGCTTGTTCTAGAGAATAGAGTTTTACCATACTCTTGAAAAGGGCTTCTCTGGTGGCTCAGATGGTAAAGAATCTGCCTGCAGGCTGGAGACCGGGGTTCAATGGGGTCAAGATCCCTTGGAGGAGGGCATGGCAGACAAGACTGAGCGACAAAGCACAGCACATACTCTTGAAAAGGATATGTTATATCATGGTTGATAAATTAAATCTTTAAGCATTTATTTTAATGAGATCACTTAGACAATTATTTTCTGGTTTTCCTACTTTCTGTAATATGGGTGAATAACTATGCTTAAATTTGACACTAAACATTTAAAATTTTTCAAAATATAATTACATTTAATTGAATGTCTTGGGAGTTAGACTCTTAGCCCAAATGAAGCAAAGATTTCTAAAAAAAAGTGATTATGTGTTTCATTAGAGATCAATAATGATGTAATTACTGGTCCATTTTTACTGAAGTAAAATTGTTTGAGAAATGCACAGTATATTTCAGAGAGAGTATTTTAAAAGATAAAGTCTGGCTTGAAAATCAAGGTTACTGACTTTTGATTCTGATTAGTAGCAGTAAATCACTGTAGTCACCTCTTCAGTCATAAAAGGAATCAGAATAGAGCCATAAAAGTATAAGACAGATTGCACTAGTTCAAACAAGTACTTTGTCTCCATGGTTTTCTGTCTCTGTGTCAGACAAGAACTTTTTTAGGAGGTAGAGGAGCTGAGCTCCATGAATATGACTTGAAAAACTCAAGTGAGTAGGTGGCACTTTGTTGTTTTGTTTTGTTTTGTTTTGTTTTGATAGAAACCAGCTACCTGTTAACTAGCTAAGTATTTATATTGAAATACTTCGTATTTTCATCCTGTGTTGCCTTATAGGGACTCAAAGTTACTTGACTTCATAGCTTAGTATTCCTATAGTTTTAAGTAAAAATAAACTTCTCTAGGATTACCAGTGCAAAGAAGGTGAAAATCAGGTTGTTTTCAGGTTGGTTGTTTCACCCTGGTCTTTTATTGATATTTGGCATTAACAGGTCAGATCCATCAAAACTACTCAACAAGTTTTTACACTTACTTTAGTTACTTGAGTTTTTAAGGAGGGGTGTGTGGGTGAGTGTATGTGTATACATATGTGTGATTTATATGTTTCTAAATTCAGATGTATAGTTTTTCAAAGTAGTATTAATCCTTTTTGTTTTCTTATTCGCATCTCCTCTCCGATATGGTTCCTATAGTTTTCTGGATTTAAGAATTACAGAATGAATGTAGATGAGGTATCCAGGGAGGCAGGGTGATGCCAGCACTTAGTGACCAAACATAGCAAACTCATGACAGAGAGATGGTGCAAGGTTTTGATTGGTTCAGGTACTGGATTACTGAGTCAGGGGCTGGGAAGAGTGAGGCAGAGGGGAGACCATCTGCCTGTCTCCTCAAAAATGTTGGTATTATTTCAATGGGAAGACTATGGCAAGCTCCAGTTCAGATTCTACTGGCCTGTTGCTGCCATATTTCATGACAGAACCCCAACTTTTTTTGTCTCACATTTTAATGATTTAGCTGTGTGTATGTGTGTGTGTGTGTGTGTGTGTGTGTGTGTTTATGTGTGTAGGTATCTTAGAAGAAGAAGCCTAAAAGAGGTTATATCAGAGATTGACACTCAGGTGCTTTTTTTTCGGTTTTTATTTCCTTTAGTGTGTGTTCATTAAGTTTGATCCTCCCTAGCTTTAGAATAGATAGATGGGATTGACAAAATAGCCATGTAAAAGTTCAGGATGTATAATATGATGATTTGATATATGCTGTATACTGAGAAATGATTACTATGGTAAGGTTAGTTAACATATTCATCACCTCACATAATTAACCTTCTTTGTGTGTGTGGTGAGAACATTTAAGATATTACTCTCTTAGCAAATTCCAAGGATATAATGAAGTCCTGTTAACTATAGTCACTATGCAGTACATTGGATCTCCAGAACTTAGTATTTTGTGACTTGAAGTTTGTACTCTTTGGCTAATTTCTCCCCAACCCCTATCCTCCAGCCCCTCATAACCACCATTCTATCCTTTGTTTCTGTGAGTTCAGCTTTTTAAAATTTTTGTGAGTTCAACTTTTTAAAATATAAATGAGATAATGTAGCATTTGTCTTTCTTTTTATGACTTATTTCAGTTACCATAATGCCTTCAAGTTTCATTCATGTTGTCACAAAAGGCAGTTTCTTTCCTTTTTGATGACTGAATAATATTCCATTTGTGTGTATGTATATGTGTGTGTGTATAAAAATCTTTTTTGTCTATTCATCCATTGATGGACACTTAGGTTGTGACCATGTCTTAGCTATTGTGAACAATGTTGCAATGAACATGGGAGTGCAAACATTTCTCTGAGATAGTGTATCATTTCATTCAGATAACTACCCAGGAGTGGAATTGCTGAATCACATGACAGTTCTACTTTTAATTTTTTGAGGACTCTCTGTACTGTTTTCTATAGTAGTTCCACAAGTTTACATTCCTACCAACAATGTATGAGGGTTCCTTTTTCTCCACATCCTTGTCGACAGTTGCTATTTCTTGTCTTTTTGATCTAACATCTAACAGGTGTGAGGTGGTATTTCCTGATTATTAGGAAGAGCATTTGAACAAAAACCAGGAGACCTGATTCCTTCACTAACCAACTGCATGACTTGAACAAATAATTTAACCTCTCTTTGTGCCTGCATTATTCATTGAAGAACCTAACTTGTGCACAAGGTTGCTATAAGAATCAACTGGATAACTAAAATAATGAGTATGTAAACAAGTTAAAAGTTAACATAAATTTAGTGGCTAAGAAGAGTAATAATCCAGAAATTGAAATGTTTCACCATTAAACTGACTAAGTAATTTTTGGTTATAACACATCTTATTAAAGATTAAAACAAGGTCATGCAAAGGATATAAGCAGTATATTATTTTGCAGCAGAGAGACAGGTATGTATAATAATGTACGTAATAGTTTGCTGATTAATATGGATCATAGAAAGATAATCACCAAATAATCTTAATAACTCTACAAGGAAGCAGCTAAAAAGGATATTAGTAAACATGTAAATTAAAACATTTGAAGGCTGGATTGGCAAAGCAAAATGTCTAATACTCATGTATATTGAGCATCTCAATGTGATTTTGAGTGATTTTCAGAAATGATTCATTTCCTCAATCATGTAAGAGTATTATAGAACCCAACCAGAAATTATTTTAATGGAAAATTTATTCTGTGCTTTAAACACTGCAGAATAGAGAAGGCATATTGACTATGCCCTCATAAAAAGAGACTCTTTCCAAATGGATTGTTTTCTGTAAGGGTATTTAAGGGCTTCCCTCATAGCTCAGTTCCACCTGCAATGCAGGAGACCCTGGTTCAATTACTGGGTCAGGAAGATCTGCTGGAGAAGGGATAAGCTACCCCCTCCAGTATTCTTGGGCTTCCCTTGTGGCTCCGCTAGTAAAGAATCTGCCTGCAATGCGGGAGACCTGTGTTCTATACCTGGGTTGGGAAGATCCCCTGGAGAAGGGAAAGGCTATTTTAATTAAAAGGTAATATGAGCTTGTTCAGTCACTAAATCGTGTCTGACTTTTTGCAACCCCATTGACTGCAGCACACCAGGCTTCTCTGTCCTTCACCATCTCCTAGAGTTTGCTCAAACTCATGTCCATTGAGTTGGTGATGCCATCCAATCATCTTATCCTCTGTTGCCCTATTCTGCTTTCAATCTTTCCCAGCATCAAGGTTGTTTCCAGTGAGTCGGCTGTTCACATCAGGTGGCCAACGTATTAGAGATTAAGCTTCAGCATCAGTCCTTCCAATGAATATTCAGGGTTGATTTCCTTTAGGATGGACTGGTTTGGTCTCCTTGCTTTCCAAGGGACTCTCAAGAGTATTCTCCAGCACCACAATTTGAAAGCATCAATTTTTAAGTGCTTCACTCTCTTCCCATGCTTACTGGTAGTAAGTTGGTTTTGAACATGTTAACCTCAATTTATGACTTATAATTTCAGTTCTCAGTTCTAGTAGTTTTTTTTTTAATTGGTAATAATGTTGGTTACTCATATTTATGAAAGGATTAACAAGATAATAGATAGTTATGGAGCCATTGGCTGTATTATGAATATCTTGAAGTCATTGTTCAGAATGGCATTTGAGCTAGGTATATCCTTCACAGGAGAACAACCAAAAAGGCTTATTAGTACAACTTTTTGACAGAAGGTGGTAGGATAGAAAGATAGTATATAGCTTTTGTATGCTTTTGAAATTTAATAGTCTTAATTCTTTGAAACATACAGGTAAGATGGATGTTCATAAAGGACCCTCACCACTCTTTTCCTAAAGTCACCCATTATAAACCTAATTGAAACTTAGAAGTAAGTTTCAGAACAATAGAAATAAGCTTCCCAGAAGAAGTCCTCAGAAAATTAAATTTGCTCTTTTCTATTCCTTTAATGATTGTGGGTTTGTTCTAATTTCATTGTTGAGTCTATCAGAATATCAGCAGGGCAAATAACACACACATGAAAAGCAGTTCATACAAGGGCAATATTGAAAACAAATCAAAGAAATATTTTCCTTTTAGAAGTAATACTTCAGTACTGCAATTCAGATGTTAGAAAGTAAAAACATTTATTTAAATTGGTGGCAATCTGTTGAACTAGGTATGCTAACTCCAGAAAACAGATACAAGGCAAGTAGCAATATTATATATATATATATATACTTATATATATATGTGTATATATATATATATATATTTTTAAATCTGTTTTGAAAGATGTGGCTGAAGTTCTACATGCAAATTTCTTTTCTGATTGTTCAGATCAGAACAGGAAGCACATTAGCATAAAATTAAGGTGAAAGGAACAGGATCTTTCTCATTTTACTCCTCCTCATTTTTCTCCTCCCTCTTGTCTGCCAACAAGAGGCACTGATCTAAGATTTGTAAGATCTCTCCCTAATTTCAAGAACTGTGATTTAGCAAGTGTTTACTGTAGTTTTATTTGTTATATTAAGCCATATATATACATATGTAGTTAATTTCATCCTCACAGCAGTCCCTAGTGATTCTCTCCATTTGACAGATGAGGAAGCTGAAATGAAGACAGATTAAATAGCTGGTGCAGAATTGTGAGAGGTGGTGTCACACCAAAAGCCCCTGCTCTTTTCCAATCCACTCCACTCGCCCACCTCCCTGTGTGTGGTTGCTGTGTAAAGACTGTCATAGAGAGGAAACAAATGAAACTAGAATTGCTTATTATCATTCAAAATATGGCTATATTAACATGAAACAACAAATAGTGAAATGTTACACATTGTAGAAAAAATAGTAAAATCTTATCTAGTATCAATTGCACTAATAATTGGAGAAGGAAATGGCAACCCACTCCAGTATTCTTGCCTGAAGAATCCCATGGACAGAGAAGCCTGGTGGGCTATGGTCCATAGGGTCACAAGGAGTCAGACACAACTGAAGCAACTTAGCATGCACACACTAATAATTGTAAGGATTCTAGTAGTTGCAGGGCACAGGCAAAGCAGGAAGTGGTCTGGAAACTCCATTGTGCACTCTAGGTCTCTTCTTGCTGTACCGGTATGTATATCCTGGGCCAAGATAAACAGGTGTGTAAGTGATGTGTGCAGTTTGCATCACTTAGAAGAATCTCCATTGTATGCTAGAGAGTTCCATAGTTGATGTGACATTTTCTATCCCATAAATCTATAGATTCCAAGTCTGTTTACTATAAGCGGTCCTAGGTAGTCCCGGTACGTCCTCCTATAAGTATTCTATAGGTAAGGACTCTTCTGTTAGTAAATACCTTTTTTTATTTTTAATTGAAGTGTAGTTGTTTAAATGGTGTCAGTTTCAGGTGTACAGCAAAGTGATTCACTTGTACATACATATGTATCTTCTTTTTTTTCCTAAGTAAATACCATTTGTCATCAGAGGTCTGTATATTAGCATATTGACAAGGAGATTTCTTTCTGAAGTTCTTCATCCCCTTCTAGTCCACCCTACAATTCATATACAATAACGGAAGAGGATGGATTGCAAACCTACTCTTTATCCATTTACTACCTGCAAGCTTAGCAGAAGAAAAAGTAGCTACTATTCTCTTTTCAAAATCAACTACTGGCTTAGAATACATCAGGCAAAGAAAAAGAAAGGGATAGGCTCTGGCTTATTTCCACCTGCAGATTCCTTCCTCATTAGACCAGTCAGCGTGAGATCCCAGGTTGTGCTGACCAGCTTCTTTTCTCAAATGGATTTGATGTTGTTAAGCTGGCATTGGCATAAAGGGATGTGATCACCTTGTTTGCCTAAGATGTGCCTTTTTCTCCAGTTGACCCCTGCCGTTTGGTTCTTCTTCTCTGAATCCTCACTGTCCACAAACAATTATACTAAGATTAAGAAAGTGCCTATTTGTCAGGTACTCCTCCAAGGTCTCTTCACAGTAGCTCATTTAATATTCAGAAAAACCCTATGGGGAAGATGCTATTATACCTGTTTTATAGCCAAGGAAACTCAGGCACAAAGCAGTAAGATAATTTGCTTAAATTAAGGTCACATAGTCAAGCAGAGGTAGAGTGAGAATTGGAACCCAGGTGGTCTGCTCTAGAGTCCATGCTTTTGAGCACTGTGCTCTTGCCTTCTCTATGAGAACAGCTCTGTGTGTCTCTGCTCTGGTAAAACCTTTCTGGGATGCTCCAGGTAGTGGTGTGTTTTGCACTACAAACAGTGTTTGCTCATAAAAACACCTTCTCATGTTGGTTTTAGTATCTTAGGGTCATTGTTTACAACTCTTTTCTATTTCCATCATAGTCAAACACCAGGCAAAGCGTCCTATTCATGGCATCATCTCTTTTCCTCTAGGAATCTTTTTTTTTTTTTTTTTTTTTTTTTTTTTACCACTTGACCTGCTGGTTGATTAATTTCTTTTCTGTAAAAAAAAGTGATTTAAAATATAAATCTCACTTGCCTGCTTATTATATAGAGACTTTAAAAAAATTACAATTTACAGTAGAGATGGGAGAGTTAAATGAATCCCTTTATCTCCTCTAAATGTGGCACTGTATTTCTCCATTACATCAGTGAAGGAGAACTATGTATCACACAAAAGTTTATTTTTTCTTTGAAACCTATTTGAGGGCATTAGTGTGAACAGTAGGTGGAGAATCATAGTTATACCAAAAATGGTTAACCATCAGACATAGTAGCTTTCATATTTTATCCATGTAAAAACAATGCTCTTAATTAGAATTTCTCTTTTGCTTTTTAAGAAATACATACAGCTTCAGGAATAAGAAGAGGAAATTGAAGCTGATGAGTGTTTCAGGATCTCTAGCAGAGGAATTTCTGTGTGGATTTTTTAAAGGATTCTGTAGAAGGAACATTGTTAAGCATTTCATAGAATTTCTTAGGAACCTCTATATTCTGAGCAAAGCATGATTGTGCCTCAATCTGAGGACAGGGAACTCTGAAATGAAACACAGCTGGCCTGATATTTTTAAGAAAATTGTAAGGGAGACACTATGTGCAATCAATTAAATTGTTCTTTTCCCCTTTTCAGAAGACAAACAAATTGTAAAAGCAGAGTTGCTGCTGAGAATGTAAATTGGCTAGAGTATCTGTTTATGCTGTTAGATTTATGCATAAACTGTAAATGGCACAAACAAAGTCTTATTGACCTTAGTAGCTAAGCAGTGATCCAAAACAGTCTTGTTGCATACAATTTCATGCTACCAACCAGCAGCCTTAACGTTTCAGTTTTGAGGGTTGAATTCTCTTACTGATTTAAAAAGAACTTTGACAAGTTCATATAATGTTGATGTCTAAAAATTTTTATTCACCATTTCAAATGAGTGTATTTCCAGTGTTTAATAATGGCATTGCCCAGGATGTGTTTGGATTTAATGGTTGTTGGCATTTACTCACGAGTCAGCCTGAAAAGAAAACAGTTTGCCCCATATCATTATACCACTAGTAAATGTTAACTCCAGTTAGCGTATAATTGAGATCGTGATGAAAAACAATGAGTGCAGAAATTGATTTAAGAGCATAAATTTTTATTCATCAACTGGTGTCAGTTTGAGCAGAGCCAAGAAATTGAAAATTGAAATAGAAAAGTAGGAGAATAAATTCTTACTCCTACATCAAGGACACTTGCTTACTCATACAATTATAAATAATTTAACCATTCAACAGCAAATACTGAAGCATGTTCTGTTTGTAATGCCTATGCTAGGTACTAACAACAAAATAGTTAAGATTCACTTTCTGTCTTGAGAGCTTGGTTAAATGGCTGTCACTCTTAACTATTCTGTGAATGATGTTTGATATTTTTTTCTTAGTACCAAAGGGGTAGATGGATTCTCTATCCCCAAACACTGTTTTGAAATTCCTACTAAGAAAATAATAAATTGTAGTATTAGATTGGAGGTACTTTGAGTCATTGTTTCTTTCCTTCTCACTTCTTCCAGAATTTTTGAAAATTAAGAAAATTATATAAAAATATAGAAGACAGTTGTGAAAAATTAATAAAGTAGAGCCATCTGTCACCCCAACCCCAATATAATATTTCCCTAATTTCCAGTTCTTGGCTACCTGAGTACATATTTCCACATGCTTACAATCATATAACACATTCTGTTTTCTATCCTGCTTTTTTTTAATTTGATGTGATACATAATTATACATTTTAATTAATAGATTCTTGGGAACAGTTTTAGGTTTACAGTAGAATTGGGCAAAAGTATAGGGAAATCATATATTACCTTCACCCCATGTCCCCTACAGTTTACTCTATTAATTTCTTGCATTAGTAAAGTGCGTTTGTTACAACTGGGGAGCCAATATTGGTACATTGTTAACTAAAGTCCACAGGATACATTGGGGCTTACTCTTTGTGTACATGTATGCTTTGATTGGTGGATAAACAGTGGTACATGTAGGATATTATTCAGTAGTAAAAAGAAACCAAGAAAAGACATGGAGAAATCTTGAGTGCATATTGCTAAGAGAGAGATGTCAATATGGAAAGGCTAAACACTGTGTGATTCCAACTCTATGACATTCTGGAAAAGGCAAAAATATGGACACCGTTTAAAAAGTATCAGTGGTTCCAGAGGAGAGCGGGGAGGAAGAGATGAATGAATGCACACATGGATTTTTAAGACTGAAACTTTTCTGTATGACACCATAAGGGTAGATACATGTCATTAAACTGTATCAAAACTCATAGACACATAATTGTTATACTTCTAAATAGTCTATAGCATCCTTGGTTGAAAGCAACAGAAATGTAGCTAATTTAAGTAGAACAGTAGCTATTAAAGGGTATTAGATAACTTCTAAAATTGCCAGGAGGGCTGTAATTGGCTAGAGAGCCCCAAGCAAGGTCCCAGTCAGGTCCAGCATGAGGAGGAAGCCACCAAGCACTAGACGTTAAAGCTTGCACTGCAGATAGACTGGCATTGATTGGTAGATACCACCTGTCATGGGTTGCATTGAAGTGAAGTGAAGTGAAAGTCACTCAGTCGTGTCTGAATCTTTGCGACCCCATGGACTATACAGTCCACGGAATTCTCCAGGCCATAATACTGGAGCGGGCAGCCTTTCCCTTCTCCAGGGGATCTTTCTAACCCAGGGGTCAAACCCAGGTCTCCTTCATTGCAGGAGGATTCTTTACCATCTGAGCCACAGGGAAGCCCCTGTGGGGGTTGATTTGGGCCCCCAAAAAAGAGAAGTTGAGGTCCTAATCTCTAGTACTTCAGAAAGTGACCCCATTTAGAAATAGTTGCAGATGTAGCTAGTTAAGATGAGGTCAGACTGGAGTAGGTGGGGCCCCTAATCCAATATGAATGATAACCCTGCAAGAGGAGAGAGACACACAAGGAAGAGATGGCCACATGATGATGAAGCCAGAGAGTGGGGGCCAAGGATCACCAGCAAACATCGGAAGCTAGAATAGACAAGAAATTATTTTCCCCTACAGGTTTCAGAGGAGACATGGTGCTGCCCACACTTTGATTTTGGACTTCTGGCCTCTAGAACCATTAGACAATAAATTTCTGTTGTTTTAAGCCACCTAGTTTATGGGTCTTTGACATAGCAGCCCTAGCAAACTAATACACCACCAATCACCACTGTCTCTAGAGAGAAACCTTCCCTGGCTCCTCTTTCTGACTCACCAGCTCCTCTTTAAAGCACGGCAGGAGCATCTGAACAGTAAATTGTGGGACACATGTCCATGCCCTAGCTATAGGGAAGGCTGGGAGAATGAGGATCTGGCATTTTATATTTCTGTAGCCTCTTACCTTACACTCATAAAATATGCAATTCTCCCAACATTAGGGAGGGGCTCAGATGCCAGGCGACCAAAAGGAAGGACAAGAGTCTGATATAATTGACTTTATAGTTATGAATTTTAAGGGCTATATAATATTCCATCATGTTGATGCCATTTCTAAAAAGCTTTTTCTATTTTTATTGGGCAAAGTAACTTTAGATTGATACTATTTTATGTGGTAACATATGTTTGCCTGTATGATTTTGCTTCTGTTGAGCCATGTCTTGAATGGAATATTGCAGCCTTCATGACTCCCAACTACATATTCATAGATTTCTTTTAAAAAATGTCTCTCACTTTATAACTTAATGGATAGTATATGTGTGTGCCTGTTTGATCATTATCTTAGGTTATATTGCTGTTGTTTAGTTTCCAAGTTGTGTCTGACTCTTTCGCGACCCCATGGATATAGCTCACCAGGCTCCTCTGTACATGGGATTTCTGGACAGGCTAGAATACTGGAACGGGTTGCCATTTTCTTCTCTATGGGATCTTCCTGACCCAGAGTTTCAACCTGCATCTCCTGCATTGGCAGGCGGATTAAGAATCTGCCTGCCAATGCAGGAGATGCAAGAGACATGAATTTAATCCCTGGGTCAGAAAGATCCTTTGGAGTAGGAAATGGCAACCCATTCCAGTATTCTATTCATGGGCAGAGGAGACTGGTGGGCTACAGTCTATGGGGTTGTAAAATGTTGGACACACTGAGCATAATCATCGTCATCATCATTTCCTTAAGGCTGTGTTGATTTGCATTTGCTTGATCTTTGGAAAGGATAAATGCTTTTCCATACATAGTTTAGTGCAACTCACTCAGTCATGTCCGACTCTTTGTGACACCCAAGGACTATACAGTCCATGGAATTCTCCAGGCCAGAATACTGGAGTGAGTAGACTTTCCTTTCTCCAGGGGATCTTCCCAACTACATGGTTTACACTTTTAATTTCTTCTGATCTGATTTTATTGGGGCCTTGCTATTTCTTGAAGGATATATTTAAATAAACACTTTTTAGGTATTAGTCCTGAGAGGCTTTAAGTTGCTGCCAGTGTTTTTGCTGAGAATCAACCAAATTTTATGTGAAATAGCTAAGAAAATAATCCTATTTGCCCCAAGTTGTATTAATTAAAATATACGAGGAAGTCCTATTTTTACAGCATGCCTAATATGCCATAAAATGCTTAGCAGTGCCTGACCTAGGGGAAGTACATTGACATGCTCAATAAAATATCAATAACACATAACTTTCATGTTATTTTTATGTTGTGGGTATTTTCTATTTTTCTTAAGGGAAGTGAAATCAAAACTTTATTAATTCATTGTTTAAAGAAATAATTCCTGGAGGCAAGAGACTGCAGCAGCACAGTAGATGATTCAGCAATGAACATGGGTCAAGTGGCTTAGAATTGAGTACAAGAAATGAGAAAACTTGCAAAGTTTACATTGTGATAGTTTCTTAAAAATGAAGAGCTGTGATATAATGTGATAAGCCTCTTAAAAGTTATGCAGATTTTCTTAGGATTTTGGAGAAGGGGCAAGTTACTTCAGAGCATAATGAGTCCAGAACTCTTCATAGAAGGGAAGGATTTCAACCTAGCCTTTAAATGAGAGTGTGATTTCAATGAACAGAGATGGAATGGAAGCATCCCATGCAGTGGGGATGGCATGGAGAAGACACAGACAGGAAACCATAAATCATACTCCAAGAAGGAGAAATAATTAGTAGTATTCTAGTTACAAAACTCCCTGGTGGCTCAGTTGGTAGTCTGCCTGAAATGTAGGAGACCTGGGTTTTGTCCCTGGATTGGGAAGATCCCCTGAAGAAGGAAATGGCAACCCACACTGATATTCTTGCCTGGAGAATTCCGTGGACAAAGAAGCCTGGTGGGCTACAGTCCATGGGGTCATAAAAAGTCGGACACGACTGAGTGACTAACTCTCACTTTTCATTCTAGCTAAAAGATAGTGGGTCCCTTCTAATGTGTTGGGTACTGTGCTAATTTTGCACTTAAATCCTTACAGAAAGCCTATAGGACAAATACCATAATTGTTTCCTTTTTACTGATGAGAAAACCATAGCTCAGGAAGGTTATACAGACTACAAGTGATGAAGTCCATAGCTTGAATTCTTACTTGTCTGATTCTAGAGCCTAAGCTCTTTACTCTGTGTGAGGAAATTGTTTCAAATAGTAAAACTAGCAGATCCAATTTGGTCGCAGTCTAGAATGCAAGTTGAATAGTGATGAAAGAGAAAACAGAAGAAGAGGTATATTGGTGAAAAACCATGGAGGGTGCCTCATTCAGCAGAGACTAGAGTGCCATGGGTGTTCTGAGCAGTAGAGTGATAGGTTCACAGTGTTACTTTGTAAAGGCAATCTGGTGACATTGTATAGGATTACTTGAAAGAGAAACCAAAGTTAAGGAGATCAGTTAAAGAAAGAAATTGTCATTGTTAAGGTAACAAGAGCTTGAAATACAGTTGACAGATTGATATAGAACAGTTGTGAATTTGAAAGACACTTCTAAGAAGAGTGAGCAGAATTTAGTGACCCATGGAAAATGGGAAAGGGAAAGAAAAGGGAGAAGTCAAAGGTGGATTCATGTTTCAGATCTGGGTGACTGGAGGATTATAATACCACTAAAAGCACAGATCTAGATATTAAAAAGGAGAGTGGATTTTATGGGGAAGATTATGAACTTGACTTTAGACATGTTTGTTTTGAGGTGGATGCTGCTGCTTCCGCTAAGTTACTTCAGTCATGTGTGACTCTGTGTGACCCCATAGATGGCAGCCCACCAGGCTCCTCCATCCATGGGATTTTCCAGGCAAGAGTACTGGAGTGGGGTGCCATTGCCTTCTCCATTGAGGTGGATATCTTCAGCAAAAAGTTCAAGATTCCAAACTAGAACTGGAAACAAGAATGAAAATAAAGCTACAGATTTAGGGGTCCTCTGAGTGGAGACTTTAGTTGAGGTCAGTGGCAATATATGGTTGCTGAAGGAAAGGCAGAATAGGATCATATCAAAGCTAGAAGCTCAGGAATATCACAGTGAGAGGAAGGAGGAAGAAAAGGAGCAAGAGGAACACAAAGAAGTAATCATCTTTTCTGTGTTATGAAGGCATGAAAATATGATTGAGCTGGAGTAGGGCACTGGAAATATCCCCATCCTATCCTTGACAAGTTTACTCTCATCCTCAAATTCCAAGAGAAAAAAAAGTTCAGAGAAGGCAAAGAAAGGCAGAGGAACACTTACTAGTAGAGAGCTTTGGCTCTGACCCCAGGGAGAGTTTCAGGGGCCCAGACTTGGTCATAACAGGAGACTGTGTCTGCCTTGGCTGGATAAGCCATAAGAGCCAAGAAGCAAAGCAGAATGGAAAGAACTTTTCTGGGCTTTCTTCTAGGAGTTATAGCCAGACCTTCTTACTGCTTTTCCTACACAGAAAGGAGAGAACCAGAGGGGGCCACACTAACAATGGGCCCCAACCCACCAGCACAGTGCTCAGCATAATGTCTGTGACAGCCTCTCTCCCTTGCAGGTGGAGTGGAGGCACCAGATATAAAACCGTTATCACAATCCTCTGCCTTTTATTTAATAAAGAGGCAAGACAGGTAGATAACAAAGAGGCTTGTCAAAGAAGAAATGAAGAGCTGAGAGGTAGAGGTAGTGGTAAGTGTTGAATTCCATATAAGGATGGAGGAAGATTTATGTCGATGTATGGCAAAAACTACTACAATATTGTAAAGTAATTAGCCCCCAACTAAAATAAAAAAAAAAAATTGTCTAACACACATACGTGCATTTTAAGAGTATGCTGCTTGGGTTTCTATCTGAGAAGAACAATATAGACGACTTTGGCAGCATGCTGGAAAATGTAAAAAAAAAAAAAAAAGGATGGAGGAAGATGAAAATTGAAGACATGTTGCATTTAAGTTATCTAAAATTAAAATTTAGATGGTTGCTGGTAGCCTTCCAAGGGTTGGATTTAGTAGAATAGTATATTTAAAACATATTGACAGGATTGAAGAATAATTAGGTGGGAAGCATGGAGAAGAGTAACATGGATTACACTTTGGGGTAATTTGAGTTAAGAAGAATAAGAGAGATGGCCAGGAACTCAAGGGCACAGCATGACAGACATTTGTAGTTGTTAACTGAAAGATCAGGAAGACTGACAGAGAGAGAAAACAGTAAATGTAGTAAGTTTGTGCAAAAGAGAAATACA
This sequence comes from Okapia johnstoni, assembly GCA_024291935.2. Lineage (NCBI taxonomy): Eukaryota > Metazoa > Chordata > Mammalia > Artiodactyla > Giraffidae > Okapia > Okapia johnstoni. The sequence continues at coordinate 67,912,917 of CM044312.1, read as the reverse complement.
CACTTTATGAAGTAAGATGCTGGACGACATGAGAAAAGATAGCATTAGAAAAGGATTTGTCATTGAAATTTTTTAAAAAGGAAAATGCTGTGAGTTTGAGATGTAACTGTAGTAGGTGAGCAAGAATAGCTTTGCTAAAGTAGATTAAAGGAAGAAAGATAAGATATAGGCAGATTTGGTTGAGGATAGAGAAGAGAAAAAGTGGAAGTGAGTCCTAACCAGATGAGAGGCATTGGGGAAGAGGAAAACTGGATGTGCTGCAGATGGCCACCTGTTAGCAGCTAATTTTTATGGAATGGTATCAGAGACTCAGGAGTCAGAAAGAAAAGACCCAAAGGAGCACACTGGAGAGAAGGAAATGGACTGCAAATGTGAGATGAGGTTAACGAACATTACGTAATTATTGGGGCAAGTCACTTAGAAATCTTCTTGGAAAGAGGCCATGAAGATAATTTTTCTGCAGCATCTTAAACTAGAGGAAATGAAGTCTTCACTGAGTATTGGAGAGGCTCAGCCAGGGAAGCCAGAGAAGATGATGGCTGTCAACACTGGAGATCAAAGCACTGGAAGAGAAAAAGTGCTATAGAAAAATAAGGGGAATAATAAGTTAAGTTGCCAAGATGAAAAGGAGGAAGAAATGGATTTGGAAATTGTTCAAGTGCAAAAAGCAAAGATTGCCGTAGTCCTCCTAATACTGATCTCTCTAGTTTCCTTCTTTCCCCAGATACATTAAAGTAGAGCTATGTGGCTTATAGAGATTTACTTATTTTCAACTAACTTTTATTACACAATGGTTGAACAAGTATTCTAGAGTGAAACTGCATGGGCTTGAATTCCAACTCCGTCATGAATTGTCTATATGACTTGGACAAGTTACTTCATCTCTGTAAGTCTTAGTTTCTTCACCTGTACAAAGGGGATAATAATGTAATAGCTCTCTCATGGTGAAGATGAAATATGGTATTGTACCAAAAAAAGGGGGGGGGTTTCAGAGCTGACAACTTGTATACATTCATTATTATCCCCCATTACCCTGATGATGGTTATGGTGATGAAAAATACATTGGGAATTCAGAGATGAATAAGATGGAATCCCTAAACCCAAGGACTCAAGGGCTATTGGGAAATATATTAATACCTTTGAGTGAATCAATAATTATAATCAAATTAATTGATTCACTGGACGAATAGCTATTGAGCTCCTTACAGTGTTTCAGGTGTTGGAGATACATTGGTGAGTGAAAAATACCAAGATTCTCAGCCTTCATGGAACTTGCATTCTACTGAGAGAAAGAAAAAAATAAGTGTTAGAGTAAATAACTCTAGTCCATTAGGAAGGATGTGTTATGTGTTGTGAGAGGAAAGGAGAATAAGGTAATGGTGATAGAGACCAGTGTGGGAGAGGTGGTGGGGATGTCAGTTAAAATAGAGGTTAAGGGTAAGGTAGGCCTCATTGAGCAAGATGTTTGGGGGTTGTCATTGGGACATTTATAATGAAGTTATCAGGATGGCTGCTGCTTATAGAAGCAAAGAGGTTAGCTATCTAACTTGGCCTGGCCTTGGAGGAAAGGCTGAACTATTAGGAAGGGTTAGTGATGGTTAGAAAGGCTGGCAGAACTATGAGAAACAGTACAGAGGTTCTTCCAAAAATTGCAAATAGAAGCAATTCCAATTGTGGATATAAATCCAAAAGAAATGGAGTTATTATATTGATATGGAATCTTAAGAAAACCCATCTCATAGAAACAGAACAGATTTGTTGCAAGGGGGAGAGGTTGTCAAAGATACAAACTTCTGGTTATAAGATGAATAAATTCTGGGGATCTAATATAGAGCTTCGTGTCTATAGTTAAGATACATGAAATTTGCTAGGTGGGGAAGTAAAATGTTGTTCAATCAGTAGATTGTAGGGTCTAGTGAGAGGAAAGGCATGTTGTAATCATGGTAGTGAAGGAGATGAGATGGAAAGCAGATGTGAAGTTGGAGACTGGCGATGCTTGGAATGAGGATGTTCAAAGGGATTGTTCAGGTGTTGATATTGACAAAGGACGTTTGTGTGTCACGTACACATAGACCTGAACTTGAGTGTTTATTCCAACATGTAGTAGTTTGTGATCTTTGTTAACTTCACTGAGAATAAGATTTTATCTGGAAAAAAAAAGACCTCATTTGCTTGTTAGGAATAGTGAATGAAATAATGTATGCAAGCCCTTAATATGGTACTATCTGGCACATATTAGGTGCTCAATAAATATCAGTTCTTGTTATCACTATTATGATGATGATTAGAAATACAACTATGGTTTTTTGCTATCTGATACCTGAGGGGAAAAGAAGGACAGGTAATGAAAGAAAAAGTTTAGATGAAATGCTTTTCTTAAAGATTCAGCTTTCTTTTTAGCTCTAATGTCACATCTGTAGGTGATTAATTATGTTACTAATTTCTATTTTTAGTAATGAAGTTGTTTTTATATTTTCACAGTTGGGAATGCCTGAGGGATTATCTTAACTCTGGAAGATGATTTGGTGAAATTATTTCCTAGAAGGTTTTTCTGGAGATTTTTCATATAGAGGACTAAATGAAGTATTTCTTCCACCTTCTTTTTAACCTTTTACTCAAAAAATAGATACATTCTTATCCTTTCCCAGTTTTCCCTTCTACTGGGCTGGATATTCTTAAAATAAATCATTATCCTTAGAAGATACATTTGAGGGAAGCTTCTGTGTCATTTTAACTGCTGTTTCACCAACAGTACCCATTACTTCTGTTCACAATGGTAAAATTATAACTTAACACTCATAAAATAGTGTAAAATATTTCCATTGTCCTATTGTTGCTGGTGCAGTGCAGCACTAGGATGTCTCCCAGTTTATTGGCATGGCAATTTCTACACTGTCCATTTTAGCATTTTATTCTAATATATGGAGGGATTTCAATTTTAATTTGTCTTGCTTGTTAAGGATTGGAATTTCATCAGTTAACTTATTTGTGACATTTTAATTTTTATTCCTGTGTTCTACACTATGTTCCAAAGCATAGTGAAGCTCTTAAGAAAATGAAGTCAGTGTTTATGAAGGAAAGAAAGAAAGTGAAGTCACTTTACTCATGTCTGACTCTTTTGCAAATCTATGGACTGTAGCCTGCCAGGCTCCTCCGTCCATGGAATTTTCCAGGCAAGAGTACTGGAGTGGGTTGTCATTTCCTTGTCCAGGGGATCTTCCCGACCCAGGGATTGAACCCAGGTCTCCCACATTGCAGGCAGATGCTTTACCATCTGAGCCACCAGGGAAGCACAGTGTTTATAAAAGGGACCCAAATAAGAGCAGATCAGAGAATTTAAAAATAGGCATGCCAGGGGTAATTTTGTTAGTTCTCTATCTTATATACATTTTCCTAAGAATTCTCTTTCCACAAGACATCCTTTGTTCTTTGGACCAACCTCATGCTTTTATTTAGATTATTGCATTAAAAATACTTTTTGATGAATGGCTTAGCATTGAATTCCACATTGCTTTATAATTAACTCCTGTGATCTTTCTTCTTTATTAGATGAGAGAGGAGGAACTGTGTATTATTCAGTGGTCTCACTGTCACCCCAGCCACCCCCCTGCCCAATGTGTGACACATAATAAACTTTCAGAAAATTTTATTGAATAAAATTAAAGTGATGAATAATTAGCAAACCTTTGTAAAGTACCTACTATGTTCTAGGTACTGTGCTAGGGATTCAAAAACATTGTATCTCAAGGTGTTCATAGTCTGTCTAGTCAAATCCAGGAGAGACTTTTCCATTGTCAACATTCAGTAATGTTTATGGAGAGATGGAAGGCAAGGTGGAAAAAGGGAGGACGGGAGGAGGAAAACAATGTCCTTGAATATCTTCGTGACAACCAGTCCAGTTCTCCCATGGAACCTCTTGAACTTGAAAAGCTGGCTTTATGGATGAGTGAAATATCATTATTCCTATACCTCTTACAGCCTACACTAAACTATTTAAGTGGAAGAGTTTGCTAAGAACTTCCCTCCTAATTCCTAAAGGAAGCAAATTATTCTTTTAAATATGTTAGTTGCTTATATAAAATGAATCGCACTAATGTTAGATCATTCTTTAAAGCAGGCCTTGCAGGGTCTTTTTTGTCAACATGTAGTTTGAATTCCTATGTAAATTTGAAAGAAGCAAACTACATAACTTAAAAAACGTTCTATGATCAGATTTTGTACTGACTTTGCCTGACTTGTTTCCTGATTGATTTGATCTGTGTTAGGGCTCTTCTTTGCTGTGAGTTGAAATCATTTGCACTCTCTCTGTCTGGGGTTATAAGCAGTCCAGAGGGTTGTGTGGAATCAGTTTTAAACCCTGTTTCAAATTCAAATCATCTAGTTTTTCAAGTACTTGACATTTTTATGTGCAGGGTCATGAACAAAGTAGCTTCGATTGTTCACTTCAAGCAGTCACAACTTGAACACCTCATGCATCAGTTTTGGCTATGATGAGTATCAGGGATGAGGGGTATTGCCCAGCAGTCCCAACTGCTCTTTCACAATATAAAATCTGAGGTTATACAGTGTATGCCAGGATACAACTTGTCTAATGACAACCGATGGAAAGTGCTATCCTAGTAAAGCAGCAACAAATATGTTGTGTCATAATGCATCATGTAGGTAATGAAAACATTTCACCCTGCTCGTTTTTAAATGGTCATTTAGCCCCTTGGAGTTGTAATCATATTCTGCTGCCTTTGCCTAACATCATCCTAAATGATGGCCGTCTTGTAGATGTCTGTCCACAATTATGTTAAAATCTGGATATATAACCCACTAGTGTGATCCCATAGTACCAACTTTTCCTCACTTAGGAAGAGACAATAGAACAATTCATGTATGAAAATGGGATCCTAACATAATCATTAATTAAATTGTTCCATCATATCTGAGAATCCACGCTGTTGTCTCTGTACATTTTTTTGTGGTCAATATCCTTTTTTCAAAGATGAGAACAATTGGATCTTCTTAAAAACTAAGGAAATAACCAAAGTAGGCATTTTCTTTTCAGGTTTGATAATTTAGCCAATTTTGTCACCAGTATCTGTGTATGTGTAGTTGACACATTAATGATTGCTGTCCTGATTATATTGTCTGATTAATGTTGAATCTAAAGTGTTTACTTAATCAGATGTTCACAGAGCTTCATATAGTACTAAAACGTCTACCACAAGTCCAAGTCATGGCTTCTGGCTTCTTGCTCATAACCTGTCCTTGTGGAACTGTTAGAATTAACCACTTAAAGTAAAGGGGAAACTAGACAGCTACATGTAAAGAATGAAATTAGAACATTCTCTGACACTATGTACAAAAACAAACTCAAAATGAATTAAAGACCTAAATGTAAAGCTGGACACTATAATACTCTTAGAAGAAAGCATAGGCAAATTACTCTTTGACATAAATTGCAGCAATATCTTTTTGGATCCACCTCTTAGAGTGATGATAAAATTTAAAAAATGGGACCTAATTAAACTTAAAAGCTTTTGTACAGCAAAGGAATCCATGAACAAAATGAAAAGACAACCCACAGGGCAGGGGAAAATATTTGTGAGTGAAGTGACCAACAAGGGATTAATCTCCAAAACATACAAACAACTGATAAAGCTCCTTACCCAGAAAACGAACAACCCAATCAAAAAATCAGTAGAAGATCTAAATAAACATTTCTCCAAAGAAGACATACAGATGGTCAAAAATCATGAAAAGATGCTCAACATTGCTAATTATTGGAGAAATCCAAATCAAACCATGAGATATCCCCTCACATTGGTCAGAATGGCCATCATCAAAAAATATGCAAATAGTACATGCTGGAAAGGGTATGGATAAAAGGAAACCCTCCTATACTGTTGCTGCTGCTGCTAAGTCACTTCAGTCGTGTCCGACTCTGTGCGACCCCACAGACGGCAGCCCACCAGGCTCCACCATCCCTGGGATTCTCCAGGCAAGAATACTGGAGTGGGTTGCTATTTCCTTCTCCAGTGCATGAAAGGGAAAAGTGAAAGTGAAATCGCTCAGTCATGTCCGACTCTTAGCGACCCCATGGACTGTAGCCTACCAGGCTCCTCCGTCCATGGGATTTTCCAGGCAAGAGTACTGAAGTGGGGTGCCATTGCCTTCTCTGCCTATACTGTTGAGGGAAATGTAAATTGATACAGCCATTATGAAGAACAGTAAGGAGGTTCTTTAAAAAACTAAAAATACAATTACCATATGATCCAGCAATCCCACTCCTTGGCTATATCCAGAAAAATACTTAATTCAAAAAGATACATGCACTCCATGTTCATTGCAGCAGTATTTATAATAGCCAAGACATGGAAGCATCCTAAACGTCCATCCACAGACAAATTGATCAAGAAGATGTGGTACATATATATGATGGAATATTATTCAGCCATAAAAAAGAATGAAATAATGCCATTTGCAACAAGGATGAACCTAGAGATTCATATGAACCTAGACTTCATATACTCAGTGAAGTGAGACAGAAAAAGGCAAATACGTATGATATCGTTTATATGTGGAATCTAAAAAAATTATACAAATGAATATACTTACAAAATAGAAACTGACTCCCAGATTCAGAAAACAAATTTATGGTTACCGAAGGGGAAAGATAGAGGGGAGGAATGAATTAGGAGGTTGGAATTAACATATACATACTACTACACATAAAATAGATAATCAACAAGGACGTACTGTATGGCACAGGGAACTCTACTCAGTACTCTGTAATAACCTATGTGGAAAAAGAATCTGAAAAAGAATATATATATACATATATATATATGACTAAATCACTTAACTGTACACTTGAAACTAACACAATATTGTAAATCAAATATACTGCATTAATTAATTAAAAATAATTAACCACTTAGGATTGTAAAATAATTTTATGACTCTAGAAAATTTTATTTTGTAATTATTTTCATATTTCTATTTTTTAATTGTTCAGAAATGAATAAGAAAATAACTTTCCCTATCCAAAAGTCTAGCTGAAATGTGACATCAGTATGGTTTTGTTTCTGGCAGGAAAATAGATTATAATTATTTATTTACTTATTTATTCATTTATTTCAGTGTGCTGGGTCTTCATTGCTTTGTGGGCTTTCCTCTAGTTGTGGAGAGATAGGGCTACTCTCTAGGTGTGGTGTGCAGGCTTCTCATTGCAGTGGCAGCTCTTGTTGCCGAGCACACACTATAGGACATGCAGGCTTCAGTACTTGCGACTCATGGGCTCGGTAGTTAGGTTCCTGGGCTCTAAAGCACAGGCTCAGCAGTTGTTGGCGCATGCGATTAGTTGCTCCTCAGCATGTGGAGTCTTCCCAGAACAGGGATTGAAACCGTGACTCCTGCATTGTCAGGCAGATTCTTAATGCTGAGCCACCAAAGAAGGCACAGATTATTATTTTAAATAATTCACTTGATAGGAAAATATTCTTGGAAGATTTCCTTGTGTATATATACTTGCCTCTGGGAATTAAACACTGGTGTCAGAGCTAGGTTTAGAATTTCACCCAAAATAAACAAGCAAAATGCTTGCACCAACAGAAAAATCCCTGTGATAAACTGAAAATCATTAAAAAATCAATAGCTACTAGTGACATTATCTATTTTTCTTCTTGGTTATGAGTATTTCTCATTTTAATCAAAGATGTATGCTTTTATTGATGAAATTGTTCGTGTGCAAACATTTAAAAATTAACCTCCCCAAAGGCAATTGGGGTCACATCTGCCCTATTTTAAAACAACAGCCTAGCTTTTTTTTTTTTTTAATATAGAAAGGTAATATAACACAGTATTTCATGTCCCATCTTCCCCAAGAGTGGGGCAAGGTTTCACTCTTTCCTACAGAAAAAGTTGTCAGCATCTATGTCCCTAGTCTTCCTTCAACTTTCCGAAGCAAACAAGAAGTGCCTTCTGAAGCAACTGTGGGATGGACATTTTCCCTTCATATTCTCACTAGGTACTGTGAAATAGACTTGCTTTTCTAGCTAGAAATTTATGTTAACCATCCCTGATGTTATTTAAACCACCATCACCACCAACAAACAAACAGACTAACATAGAAAATACCAGAGCAGAGCAACAACCATTTAAAGATCCAGGAAAAGTTCCAGGGATGTACACTTAGAGGTCTATATGTGTTATTCCTTAATTATTTCTTACAAAAAGATTGGAATTTTAGCACTGCTATTTGGGCTATAATCAGTACAACTCAGGCAAGTTACTCTGATTTTATTTTTCCTTATCTATAAAGGTAGAGTAATAGTACATAACAGAGTTGTTTGGAAACATGAAAGTGAAAGTGAAGGTCACTCAGTCAAGTCCGATTCTTTGCGACCCCATGGATTATACAGTCCATGGAATTCTCCAGGCCAGAATACTAGAGAGGGTAGCCTTTCCCTTCTCCAGGGGATCTTCCCGACCCAGGAATCGAACTGGGGTCTCCTGCATTGCAGGTGGATTCTTTACCAACTGAACTATGAGGGAAGACCTCATTTATGTTTGGAAACACAAATGAAATTATATATGTATATGAATTTGAGACATGACTGAGGCAAATCAACAAAGAAAAATGAAGGTAGACTTAGAACTTTAATCCAGGAAAGAAAGAAAACAGGTACTAAGGTGGACGCATGATTTATGAAAAGGAACATGCCTATTGATATTTGAACTATTCTTTGAAGACAAGGCTCTTGTTCTACTTGAGATCAGTTCAGTTCAGTTCAGTCACTCAGTTGTTTTGACTCTTTGTGACCCCATGGACCGCAGCACGCCAGGCTTCTCTGTCCATCACCAACTCCTGGAGCTTACTCAAACTCATGTCCATTGAGTCAGTGATGCTATCCAACCATCTCATCCTCTGTCATTCCCTTCTCCTCTTGCCTTCAATATTTCCCAGCATCAGGGTCTTTTCCAATGAGTCAGTTTCTCACATCAGGTGGCCAAAGTGTTGGAGTTTCAGCTTCAGTATCCGTCCTTCCAATGAATATTCAGGACTGATCTCCTTTAGGATTGACTGGTTTGATTTCCTTGCATTCAAAGGAACTCTCAAAGAGTCTTCTACACCACAGTTCAAAAGCATCAATTCTTTGATGTTCAGCTTTCTTTATAGTCCAACTCTCACATTCATACATGACTACTGGAAAAACCATACCTTTGACTGGACAGACCTTTGTTGCCAAAGTAATGTCTCTGCTTTTTAATATGCTCTCTAGGTTGGTCATAGCTTTTCTTCCAAGGAGCAAGCGTCTTTTAATTTCATGGCTGCAGTCATCATTTACAGTGATTTTGGAGCCCCCCAAAATAAAGGCTCTCACTGTTTCCATTATTTCCCCATCTATTTGCCGTGAAGTGATGGGACCTGATGCCATGATCTTAAGTTTTCTGAATGTTGAGTTTTAAGCCAACTTTTTCGCTCTCTTCTTTCACTTTCATCAAGAGGCTCTTTAGTTCTTCGCTTTCTGCCATAAGGGTGGTGCCATCTGCATATCTGAGGTTAATGATATTTCTCCCGGCAATCTTAATTCCAGCTTGTGCTTCATCCAGCTTGTGTATCTCTACTTGAGATACAGAAGGACAAAATCAAGGAGAAATGGCTCAGTGGCTCCTCAGACTGCTCTGGTCATTACTCCTAGCAGGGCTTCAATATCAACTGAATGTGATGGTGACAGCATTTAGAAAACATGAAAGAATAAAAGAGACAGTGGACAAGATAGGGAAAAAAACTAAATTTAAGATATTCTTTTAAAAATCTGGTTTGCAAAAAATGATCTTTCAGTCTTTGTCTTGTCTGCTTTTAAGTTGGAGTAACTGATGCCTTATCGAGGCAACATCTATTCTCTGTGGAAGATGATGAAGACATGAGAGTAGAAGAGTGATGGTCCAAGGCAACGATTTAGCCAGCTCTTGCAGGGCCTGTTGTACCATCTTGTGTGAATGTAGATAGAGGTTCTAATTGAAATTCATGTTTATGTGGGTTTATTTTTAAGTTAATTGTTCTGTTTGATTGGCTGCAAGGAAGCTCAGCACACTCCTCCACTTTACAAGTGTATAAGGTATGCATGGTGTACATCTGATGACTTAATTTCCCCCTTTCACTTCCCCTTTATCCTAATTTGTTCGCCTGATTTGTATGTCTTTCAGAAACACCTTAAAGCTATTTTGTGATGATAAGTAAAATAAAAAATGCTCACTTCCTTCCCATCTCAGAAGCCTTCCCACAACTCAGGGTTTCGCCTATCTGTGGTTTCCTCCGTCTGTTCCATAAAGGCAATTTTACAAGAGTTTTCTACACTTGTCTGTTTCTTCATCTCTTGGTCTTTCCTAAATCCACTGCTGGCTGGCTTTTCTTAAATTGATCATCCAAATAGTCTTAAATTGATTATCCATATAGTCAAGAATGATTCTGTCAGCAGACACCTCTCAGGCTTTCTCCTGGCCTCTCTGCCAGAATTGTGCCATTCTTATTGTATTCATAGTTGTCGAATTCTTAACCTAGCATCATCTACAGTTTTCTCCAATGAGACACTCTCATCCTTTTAGTGCCCCCTACTCCATCCTCACACCATGTTGATATCTTCTGGTATTTAGAACTGGATTGTTTGGGGCTATAGTTTTTTTTTTTTTTTTTTTCTGTTTCTTTCCTTTGGTCCTTCCCTTTTTAGAGGGTAATACATTTTTCTAATTTTTTGATCATTCTTATTTCCTGTATCTCTTGGAGGATTCTCATGAATTTATTTCTTGTCTTTTTTAAGTACTTCCTCTAAGGATATTTCCAAAATGGGCCTTTGAGGTGCAGTTTCTGAGACCTTATCAGCCTGAGAGCATATTTATTTTACCATCACATGTCTATAATAATTTGTAGGACATAAAATTGTAGGCTAAAAGTTTTTCCTTTCAATACTTTTAAATATTACTTTATTCTCTTTCTGCATCCTTTTTTTTCCTATTTGGAGATATGATTTCATTATCCCTTTGAAAATGATAAGCTCTTTCTTTCTTCAAGGCTTTAAAGTTTTCTCCTGTTTCATTTCACTATCATGCCAGTCTCCATCATTTGTCATCATTTAGTCCTGGAGGTTTAAAGGGGAGAAGTGGAGGAACAAATGTTCCGGGGTCAATCAGCTTCACTGTTGTACTCCAGCTCCCTGCCCCACTAGGATTCTGGGTGCATGATGTTGTACCCCAGAAACAGGTTACTTGTGCTGGTTTTTGTGATCTTCCACAGCATTGTCGGATGGAGACTAGAGCAGAATTTAAAAGCTTCCCCTCAACCTATCCTTCCATTGCACCAGACTACACTTGACCTTGCTGAATGATGACAGCATTTGGCATCTCCAGGAGTTTCTCGGTTTTAATGTTCCTGATACCTACGTAGTTTCCCAGGGTTGATTTAGGGGAAAAAGCTCAATGACCGGGTCTGGTTTGTCATCTTGTCAGAATTGGAAGACTCCTTTCAGCAGAGTTTTGTATAACTGACTCGTGTCTTCTTTCTGATACACCTTCGCCTTACCTTCCTGATAGTACATTTATGAGTTTTTTTTTTTTTTTCCTTCTAAGAGTCTTTTTCTGCCCACTCTTGTTTCTCCTAAGTCCTGCTTTCTTGTCATGTTCCACATTCTCTAGAGATGATCCCATCTCCTTTAAAGACTTCAGTTACTACTTACATGCTGAGGCTACCTAACAATCTAGTTCCAGCTCTAGACACTACTGTTCTCCAGACTTGTATAGCCAGCTCTCTAGTGCACATGACCAAATAGATGTAAAACACATCCAAAAAATCATCCTGCTCCTGAGAGCTCCTCCTGGTTGCTCTCTCTGTGAGGCTTCCACTTAACTTTCGAAGCCAGAATCTGAGTGTCCTTCTTGATCTCTCCCTTATAGGCTACATTTAATTAATTACTAAATTCTGTTGATTATGCCTCCTCAACATATCTTAGACTCATCTCCTTTTCTCTGTTCCTCCTTTAAGCCTTAATCCAGGTCATCATCATCAATCAGCAGTGATGCAAATGACCCTCCTAACTGTTCCTCTCCTTCCACCCCTGTTCCATCCTATACAGTTGGAGTGAAACCTTTAATTCTGCAATTCTGAAATATTCTGGTCTCAGGAAACCTTTACATTCTTAAAATTTGTTGAGGGCTTTGTTTATGTGCAACAGATAGATATAGATATAGTTACAGATATTTACTTCATTAGAAACAATAGTGAAAAAAACACAAAAATAACACAGGAAGATCAGATCAATGATGTCATCACTCAATTTGTAGCCTCTGGAAAACTCCATGGTACATGAGAGAATGAGAATGAGAAAAGTAAACAATGTCTTACTATTATTATGAAAATATTTTTGACCACACAAACCTCTGAAGGTTTTAGCAGTGTCCTAGAGCTTTGTGGACCTCATTGTGGGAACCACTGCTTAATCCATTCATCTCTTTGCTTCCCAGTTTCAATCACTTTATTACCTAGCCACAGTCTTTCAGGGTGGAGTCCAAAAGCTCCAGCAAGATATGTAAATTCCTTTATAATCTGGCCTCTACCCATCTCTCCAGACCCACCTCCTATGATGTCCCCATTCTGACCTCTGCATCAGCCGGGTTGACGAGCTTACCAGCCTCAGCCCTTCCTCTCTTCCCAGGCTGTCACTCCTGCTTTTCTCATGACCTGGGATGCCTTGTGTCCCTACTCATTCTTCTGGACTTAGCTTTGTCTTCAGTTTTGCCTAAAACCTTCCCTGAAAACCAGACCCCTCCTCTGGTTTCCTCCTTTTATAACTGTTATTTACTTATGCCTCCTTCATTGGACTATAAGCTCCTTGGGTCTTTGCTGTAGCTTTCTAGTGCCAGACACTAAGAGTTCAAAAGCATTGTTGTATCATTGGATGAAAAAACAGATGTATAGTAATATAAGGCTTGTATAACTGACTTAAGTATTTTTCCTTTAGATGCTTAGTAAACTGACATTATGGTTTTCTATAATATATATTAATTCACCCCTTTTGTTAAAAAAAAAAATTCCAATTTACAATTGCAAGCAAGGCACATACCCCAAGGAAATCATAATTGAAAAGAAGACAGGTACCCCAATGTTCACTGCAGCATTACATTAGCTAGGACATGGAAGCAACCTAGATGTCCATCGACAGATGAGTGGATAAAGAAGATGTGGTCAATATATACAATGGACTATTAATCAGAAAAAAAGAAATGCATTTGAGTTAGTTCTAATGAGGTGGACAAACCTAGAGCCTACTAAACAGAGTGAAGTAAGTCAGAAAGAGAAAAAAAATATCATATATAATGCATGTGTGTGGAATCTAGAAAGATGGTACTGATGATCCAGTTTGCAGGGCAGCAAAGGAGACACAGACATGAACAGACTTGTGGACACAGTGGGGGAGAAGGAGGGTGGGATGATTTGAGAGGGCAGCATTGAAAAATATACATTACAATATGTAAAATAAATAGTTAGTGGGAATTGCTGTCTGACACAGGGAACCCAAATCTGTGACAATCTAGAGGGGTGGGAGGGGATGGGGAAGGTTCAAGAGGGAGGGGACATATTATACCTATGGCTGATTCATGTTGATGTATGGCAGAAACCAACACAATATTGTAAAGTAATTATCCTCCAATTTAAAATAAAACTTAAAAAAATAAAAACACCAATAAGATGTTAGTTGTGATGCTACTGGGTATATACTATGGACCAACTTATTTGATGGTTACAGAGAACTAACTGTCCCTGACTGAGTCTACCTTCCCCCTACCAACAAGGTAATTGGTATGGTGGGGCTAGGGCATAAGGAGAAGCAGTTTCCTGTGTGTAACTACTTTCTTGGCTGGTAGAACTATGGAATGTTTGCCTGTGGGTGATCTTTCCGTGCCAGCAATAGTTTAACCTAGGGTTTGAGGAGCTAAGGAGGCACAATGAAAATTGCGTACAAAAGCTTTTTTCCATATGTCAATTTTTCTGGGAATAGCATGAATAGCTTTTACCTTTGAAAGGGCTCAAGGATTCAGAAAAGGCTCAAGGATCCTGAGAGCCACTTTACAATTAATGACTTGCATTTCAGTGTGTAATGAGCTATTTTATTTTCAATGAAAAAGAGTGAACTTAGTGTAAGATCTATCAGTATCCCAGGTACATTTTACGATGACATATTTATACCTACTATGATTCTGTGAGGATTCTGTATTGTATTTGTAGAATTCTGTACTGTATGTAATGTAAACTGAGGATGTGAGTGTTTATACGTTAGACATTTACTGTGCAAATAGACTTTAAAAATGATAAGAGGAAAATGAAGACCTAAATTTTCAGGTTAATGCCAATAAGTCACATTCATAATAGCCTTATGCTCAGAAAGTTATTTTGTAAGAACAGATTTCAGTTATTGATCAATTCTTAGACAGATAATTTCAAAAAAAAATAATATTTTTCAAAAATAATATTTTTCATTAACAATCTGATTCACTTTATTAGATATTTATTTAACTATTAATTTATTAACATATTATTAATTATTTATTGAGTATATTCAGTGTTTATTAAATGTTTTATTTGAATCTTGGATATATCTTTTTTGCTAAAGATATAATGTTCTCATTTGATAGCACAACAACATTAAATGAAAGAAGAGTAAACATTTAAAAATAAAAATGAATGGAAAAAAATGGGATCGAATGCTTTCTGTAATATTCTTTTCAGTATTTATTTATTAACAGCCTTTATACTTTGCTTTTTCCCTTCCAGATTAGATTTCTTTACTTATTTTTTATCACCCCTTCCCACCTAAGATTTACACACTAGTTTTTCTGTTGGAATATATTCTGGATTTTTTAGAACATAAAGTGTCCTTAATCAATGGCTCCTTGCTTGAATTGTTTAATATCTTTTATTTTTTTACCTATTTTGAAAGTTCACCTCAAGAAAGTCTGTTTCTTATTGAATTCCTATCAAATATACATTTCCTTCTGACTGATTGTTTATAGACTAGCCTCATGGCCAGTGATTCAACCTCATAAGGTCAACTGGGTTGCTTATGATTTTCAAACAACAAAATAAGGCCAACGCCAAGATCCAAAAGGAGAAGTAGCAAAGATAATACAATAATATTTGATCTAGGAATATGTTTTGGATTTGAATTTGAATGTGAGGGTGACTGGTGCTTTGAAAACTATAGTAGTAATAACAATAAAAAATTTCAAATTATACCTACTGTATGTTTATTATCTTCTAGATCTGCACTGACCAAATATGATAGCTCCTAACAACATGTAGCTACTGATCACTTGAAATGTGATCCATGCCACATGTCAAAAAATAATATTTTGGAGGGTTTCCCAGGTGGTGCTAGTGGTAAAGAACCCACCTGCCATTGCAGGAGACATAAGAAATGTGGGTTCCATACCTCAACATAATAAAACCTATACATGACAAACCCACAGCAAACATTATCCTCAATGGTGAAAAATTGAAAGCATTTCCCCTAAAGTCAGGAACAAGGCAAGGATGCCCACTTTCACCACTACTGTTCAACATAGTTTTGGAAGTTTTGGCCACAGCAATCAGAGTGGAAAAAGAAATAAAAGGAATACAGATAGGAAAAGAAGAAGTAAAACTCTCACTGTTTGCAGATGACATGATCCTCTACATAGAAAACCGTAAAGATTCTACCAGAAAATTACTAGAACTAATCAATGAATATAGTAAAGTTGCAGGATATAAAATTAACACACAGAAATCCCTTGCATTCCTATACTCCAATAATGAGAAAACAGAAAGAGAAATTAAGGAAAAAATACCATTCACCATTGCAACAAAAAGAATGAAATACTTAGGAATATATCTACCTAAAGAAACAAAAGACTTATATATCAGTTCAGTTCAGTTCAGTCGCTCAGTCGTGTCCGACTCTTTGCGACCCCATGAATTGCAGCACGCCAGGCCTCTCTGTCCATTACCAACTCCCGGAGTCCACCCAAACCCATGTCCATCGAGTCGGTGATGCCATCCAACCATCTCATCCTCTGTCGTCCCCTTCTCCTCCCGCCCCCAATCCTACCAGACTTATATATAGAAAACTATAAAACACTGATGGAAGAAATCAAAGAGGACACAAACAGATGGAGAAATATACCGTGTTCATGGATTGGAAGAATTAATATAGTGAAAATGAGTATACTACCCAAAGCAATCTATAGATTCAATGCAATCCCTATCAAGCTACCAATGGTATTTTTCACAGAACTAGAACAAATCATTTCACAATTTGTATGGAAATATAAGAAACCTCGAATAGCCAAAGCAATCTTGAGAAAGAAGAATGGAACTGGAGGAATCAACCTGCCTGACTACAGGCTCTACTACAAAGCTACAGTCATCAAGACAGTATGGTACTGGCACAAAGATAGAAATATAGATCAATGGAACAAAACAGAAAGCCCAGAGATAAACCCATGCACCTATGGACGCCTTATCTTCTACAAAGGAGGCAAGAATATACAATGGAGAAAAGACAATCTCTTTAACAAGTGGTGCTGGGGAAACTGGTCAACCACTTGTAAAAGAATGAAACTAGAACACTTCCTAACACCATACACAAAAATCAACTCAAAATGTATTAAAGATCTAAAAATAAGACCAGAAACTATAAATCTCCTAGAGGAAAACATAGGCAAAACACTCTCTGACATAAATCACAGCAGGATCCTCCGTGACACCCCCCCCAGAATATTGGAAATAAAAGCAAAAATAAACAAATGGGACCTAATTAAAATTAAAAGCTTTTGCACAACAAAGGAAACTATGAGCAAGGTGAAAAGACAGCCTTCAGAATGGGAGAAAATAATAGCAAACGAAGCAACAGACAAACAATTAATCTCAAAAATATACAAGCAACTCCTGCAGCTGAATTCCAGAAAAATAAACGACCCAATCAAAAAATGGGCCAAAGAACTAAACAGACATTTCTCCAAAGAAGACATACAGATGGCTAACAAACACATGGAAAGATGCTCAACCTCACTCATTATTAGAGAAATGCAAATCAAAACCACTATGAGGTACCATTTCACACCAGTCAGAATGGCTGCTATCCAAAAGTCTACCAGCAATAAATGCTGGAGAGGGTGTGGAGAAAAGGGAACCCTCTTACACTGTTGGTGGGAATGCAAACTAGTACAGCCACTATGGAGAACAGTGTGGAGATTCCTTAAAAAACTGGGAATAGAATTGCCGTATGACCCAGCAATCCCACTGCTGGGCATACACACCGAGGAAACCAGAATTGGAAGAGACGCGTGTACCCCAATGTTCATCGCAGCACTGTTTACAATAGCCAGGACATGGAAGCAACCTAGATGTCCATCAGCAGACGAATGGATAAGGAAGGTGTGGTACATATACATAATGGAATATTACTCAGCCATTAAAAAAATACATTTGAATCAGTTCTATTGAGATGGATGAAACTTGAGCCCATTATACAGAGTGAAGTAAGCCAGAAAGAAAAACACCAATACAGTATACTAATGCATATATATGGAATTTGAAAGATGGTAATGATAACCCTATATGCGAGATAGAATAAGAGACACAGATGCATAGAACAGTCTTATGGACTCTGAGGGAGAAGGTGAGGGTGGGACGTTCTGGGACAATAGCATTGAAACATGTATATTATCATATGTGAAACAGAACACCATTCCAGTTTCGATGCATGAGACAAATGCTCAGGGCTGGGCAATGGGATGACCCAGAGGGATGGGATGGGGAGGGAGGTGGGAGGGGGGTTGAGGATGGGGAACACATGTAAACCCATGGCTGATTCATGTTAATGTATGGCAAAAACTACTACAATATTGTAAAGTAATTAGCCCCCAACTAAAATAAATAAATGTATTAAAAAAAGAAAAAAAAGAAATGTTGGTTACATCCCTGGGTCGGGAAGATCCCTGGAGAAGGGCATGGCAACTCACTCCAGTAGTCTTGCCTGGAGAATCCCATGGACAGAGGAGCCTGTTGTGTTACAGTCCACAGGGTCGCAAAGAGTCGGACATGACTGAAGCAACTTAGCACGCATGCAATATTTTGGAATTATAAGGTTAAATAAATTATATTATTAAAGCTATTTCACCTGTTTCTTTTCACTCTTTTAATGAGGCTACTAGAATATTTCAAAGTTATATAAGTGACTTACATTATACGAAGTTATATAATGTTAATTATAATAACAATATAACATAATTGTTAATATAATAATATGTAATAATATTTTTAAAATAAAATTACATAAGTGACTATGAGTGATCTAGGTAGTTTATATGCATTTTAGTCTCATTTAACCCTTACAACAATCCTAAGAGGTACATATTTTTGATATTCTTATCATTCACAGAAGGAAACTGATTATTAGAGAGATTAAATAACTATCCTAGGATTATTTATGATAGGACCAGTAAACAAACCCAATTTGTGTTAATAACTAATAGTCTCTAAGCTTTTTGATAGCATCACCTGTCAGTTGTTTTTTGCTACCAGAGACAGCAATGTGATTGAATAGGCTTCTTTATTTTTTTAAATCTTGGTTTCTTGCTTTGTGATGGAGCAGCTTGAAAGTCTCATTCATTTTAAAGATGTGTGCATTTAATGGATCTGATGGCTGAAGTACAGATCTACAACAACATGTGCATCATGTGAGGAGGGGCATTACTGACTGAGTGCACTTACTAAAGCATGATGCTCAGTTTTTTCATCCACTCATTAATTATGCAAAGGCTTTTATTGAAATTCAGCTAGTAGATTTCTATCTCTTCTCATGTCATTAAGTTGTTCTGGCACACTAATTGGATGATGTTGCAGTTTTATATTTCAAATGGTTCCTACTAAAATTCTTTAAAAGATTTTAAAACAGGTTTAAAATGATGTGAGACTTTTTAAAGGTGACACATAATTTTTATGAAGAAAAAAATGAAAATATTTCCATATGTTATTTCTTAAAATCCATATGTTTAAACATCTCCATATGTTTGTCTTTCAAATGTTTCTGCTCTCATTGCTAAAAATGACACCTTTGCTTTGAAGAGACAGATTAAGTGTAATTATATTTTTTTCAAAGTATCTGCTGTGTCACATACTACTTGTCATTGCAGAGAAATTTGGAAGATTTTTAACATTTATCCTTTGTCAAAAAAATGTGCAAAATCTTTATGTTTGACAATTTTATTCAGTTCTGTATTTTTCCACAGGATACCAGAGATGAAACAAATTTTATGGTTAGCAGCAATCTTATTTTAAAGTATTAGGAAGATTTTACTAAAATATTGTGAAGATTCTACCAGATTCTTCTTTTTAAAAAATGTTTATACAGAATGAACTGCATTGATGATACTGATACATTGTGCACCTGGGCTGCTGTTGTTAGTGGCATCAGTTTGACTGCAGTGAATGATTTTCGTGTCTGGTGATTTCTCTGTAACTTGACCTTGGAAATATTTTCTTTAAAAATTTTAATTTAAAAAGTTACTCCACCACTGGTAATACTTGCATAGATTTTCAAATAATTCACATACTATGAGCATATAGATTTTCTTGTATATCTTGTCTTTAGAGGTTTATGAAAATAATTCTTCATGATTTTGTCACTGAGGTGTAATTTGTGCATGAAGGGAATTAGAAAATATTTAAAACTGGATGATAATGAAAACACATTGTAGCAGTTTGGGGATACAGTTAAAGCAGTGCTTAAGAGGAATTTATAGTTTTCAATGCTTATTAGAGAAAGGCATTATATTGCATATGGAACTATACTCAACATCCTATGACAAACCATAATGAAAAAGGATGTAAATGAATACAGAACTGAATCATTTTGATGTATAACAGAAATGAACACAAAACTGTAAATCAACTATACTTCAATATTTTTTTTTTAAAAAACGAAGGGAAAAGCTTAAAAATCAATGATTCACATTTCCTTTGTTAAGAAAGCAGAAAAAGATGAGCAAATTAACCCAAAAGTAAGTATCAATAGAAGAAAGGAAATAATAAAACTTAAATAGAATGCAAACAACAGAGAGGATTAACAAAGCCAAAAGCTGTTTTTCAAAAACATCAACAAAATTATTAAATTTAATTATATTATTATATTTAATAATTATGTTAATTATTAAATTTCTAGCAAAGCTGTTCAAGAAAAAAGAGAGAAAATGAAAATTACCAATATCAGGAAGGAAAGGGGATTTCACTACAGATTTTACAAACTAAAAAGAATAAGAAATAAATAATATGAACAAGTCTATGTCAGTCAACTCAACAAGTTCAATGAAATGGACATTTTTATGTCAATCAACTCAACAAGTTCAATGAAATGAACATTTTTTGAAAATTATAATTTGTCAAAATTAACACAAGATGAGGTAGAAGATATGAGCAGGCTTATATCAATAAATAATGTTAAATTTATTAACAAAAAACTCCTCATAAAGCAAACTTCAGATGTTTGTAGTTGTACTGATGAATTTTATCAAAGAATTAGGAAGATATAGTAAGCTTTGAAAAACAGAAGAAGAAAAAGAAATACTTCCTGGCTAATTTGTGAAGCCAGAGTAACCTTGGATACCAAAGTCAGGTAAAGATATTACAGAATACTACAAATGAAATCCCTCATAAACATAGACATAAAATCAATTTAAAATTAGCAAATCAAGTCCAACAATACATATAAAATACTATGTATGAGATATACAATATATATTAGATATATATGGGCTTCCCAGGTGGCACAGTGTTGAATAATCTGCCTGTCAATGCAAGAGACACAAAAGATTCAGGCTCAATCCCTGGGTTGGGAAGATCCCATGGAGAAGGAAATGGAAAACTGCCCCAGTATTCTTACCTGGAAAATTACATGGACAGAGGAGTCTGCTGGGCTGTAGTCCAGGGGTTTGCAAAGAGTCAAACATGTCTGAGTGACTGAGCACACGCATGCACACACACACACACACACACTATGATAATAAGCTTTGAAAAACAGAAGAAAAAGAAATGCTTCCTGACTAATTTATGATATATATAATATACTAATATATATATGTGTGTATATGTATAGATAGATGATGAATATAAAATGTATATATATGACACATTATATATATATAACCATCTGGGCTTTATCCCAGGAATGATTCAAAAATCAAACAATTTTACTTACTTTATTAACAGACTAAAAGCTTAATATCATGCAATTATCTCAAATGATAGAGAAAGACCATCTGACAAAATTCAATGTTCATTTCATGATGTAAAAAAATTAACAGTCAGTAAACAAGGAATAGAAGTAAAATTCCCCATCTGATAAAGTACATTTCCAAAAAGCCTATGGTGGCACTAGTGGTAAAGAACACACCTGCCAACGCAGGAGATATGAGACGCGAGTTTGATCCAGGGGGTCAGAAGATCCCCTGGAGGAGGGCATGACAGCCCCCTCCAGTATTCTTGCCTGGAAAATCCTATGGACAGAGGGGCCTGGCAGGCTACAGTCTCAAGGAGTCTGAAGTGACTTTGCATGCAGCACATACATAGCTAAAATAGTAAAAGATGAAAGTTGAACAGTAAAAGATGAAAGTTGAATGTTTTCCCCCTTCAGATCAGGAACAAACCAAGGATGTTTACTGTCACCATTTTTATTCTACATAGTACTAGAAATCCTAGCCAATGAATAAGGTTAAAAAAAAAAAAGAAGTAAAACAAAATTGGTAAGAAAGAAATAAAACTATCCCTGTATATAAACAACATGATTTACAGAGAATTCTAAGGAAGCAACCACAATCTCAGCCACCATGGCAAAGCATACTAAAACTACTATGTTTCACAATTCAAGTCAGTATACAATTATTGTTGTTGTTCAGTCACTAAGTCACGTCTGGCTTTTTGTGACCCCATGGACTATAGCACACCAGGCTTCCCTGTCCTTCACTGTCCCTGGAATTTGCTCAAATTTGTTGCCACTGAACCAGTGATGCTGTCTAACCATCTCATCCTCTGCCACTCTTCTCCTTTTGCCTTCAATCTTTCCCCAGTGAGTCAGCTCTTCGCATCAGGTGGCCAGTATATTGGAGCTTCAGCTTTGGCATCAGTCCTTCCAATGAATATTCCGGGTTGATTTCTTTTAGGATTGAGTGGTTTGATCTGCTTGCTGTCCAAGGGACTCTCAAGAGTCTTTTCCAGCAAGACAATTTGAAAGTGTCAATTCTTCAGTACTAAGCCTTCTTTATGGTCCAACTCTCACATCTGTACATGACTACTGGAAAAACCATAGCTTTGAGTATACCAACCTTTGTTGGTAGAGTGATGTCTCTGATTTTTAATACACTGTCTAGGTTTTTCATAGCTTTCCTTCCAAGGAGCAAGCATCTTTTAATTTCATGGCCATGGTCACCATCTGCAATGATTATGGAGCCCAAGAAAATAAAATCTGTCACTGCTTCTATTTTTTCCCCTTATAATGAAATGAAGGGACCAGATGCCATGATCTTAGGTTTTTGAATGTTGAGTTTTAAGCCAGCCTTACACTCTCCTCTTTCACCCTCATCACTAAGCCAGAAACTCATCGCCCATTGAGTATGGTTTTAAATGAACCAAAATATAAGTTTGGCCATATGAAATTTTGAGCTACCTGAACAGCAATTATATGGAACAGCCTAAATAATGAGAGGAAGGGAAATTTGAGAAATCAAAAATTTGCATGTAGCTAGCATATTATTGCTGTTTGCTCACCAAGTTATGTCCAACTCTTTTGCCACCCCATGGACTGTAGCCCACCAGGCTCCCCAGTCCATGATATTTCTCAAGCAAGAATACAGGAGTGGGTTGCCATTTCCTTCTCCCAGGTGTCTTCCTGGCCAGGGATCGAACCCATGTCTCCTGCATTGTCAGCTGAATTCTTTACCACTGAGACACCATGGAAGCCTATGTGTGTATATTCATAGACACGTAAGCAAATGACATTCAACCCACAGTTTAAATATACTCTTTTTAGCAGAAAATTAGTTGGAGGAGAAGAGGTATGAGAAAAAACGAAGAGAAGTTGCATAAACTGTTATTGCATATTGATTGAATTAGAATGATAAGTAGAGAGTTCAGGAAAGATCATGACCACTGAGACTTTCTGATTGGTTCATGACATATGAACTATGGGACTCTATTTCTAAAGAATTGTGTAACTGAATAGATTAAGCATGAATCCTAAGAAAGACTGAGTATCTACTTACTGAATATTTACATACACTAATATCTGGTTTATGACTTAGTCATGTGAGTGGTTCAATTCTTTTTTTTTTACATTTTTAAAAACAGCTTTACTGAGATGTAATTAACATACAAAAAAACCTGCACAAATTTAATATATATCATTTGAGGAGTTTAGAGAGATAACTATATCCATAAAACCATCACCACAATCAAGATATATCAGTTACCTCTAATAGTTGCCTTATGCCTCTTCTTTCTTTGTTTTGTGTATGTGGTAAGAATCTTTAACCTGAGATCTACCCTCTGAATAAATTTTTTAAGTGTGCAAACGTGTGGGCTTCCCAGGGTGGCAGTAGTAAAAAATCTACCTGCTAGTGCAGGAGACGCAGGAGACGTGGGTTTGATCCCTGGGTCAAGAGGATCCCCTGGAGGAGGAAATGGCAATCCACTCCAGTATTCTTGCTTTGAAAATCCCACGATCTTTCCTGAACTCTCTACTTAGCATTCTAATTCAATCAACATGCAATCACAGTTTATACAACTTCTCTTCCTTTTTCCTCCCACCTCTTCTCCTCCAATTAATGGATGTGAGATAATATGTCATTGTGGTTTTGGTTTGCATTTTCCTGATGACTAGTGATTTTGAACACCTTTTCATATAGCTATTGGCCATTTATTTGTCTTCTTTGGAGAAACATCTATTCAAGTCTTTAGCCCCGTTTTTGAGTTATAATAATGTTTGCTATTGTAGGAGTTCCTTATATGTTTTAGTTATTAACCCCTTATCTGTTTCACTTCTTTTTAAAAAGAAATTTTAACCTTACTGTAATTCTTCTCCATTTCAGCCTATGTATAAGAGACATTGACATGAAGCTTTGGTACAAGGATTCTTGCTTTTTAAAAGATAAAAGAAATGGCACATTGTATGTCGAATGAATTGAATGATAAATTTATGGAAGCTGAGGGGAAAATATCTAAAAGAGTAGATTGCTGAGGTTTTGTGAATCATTATTTTTTTCATGAAGCAGTTTATATCTAGGAATCTAGATTTGTAGCCTACTGGGTATAATCTAGGTTTTTAGGTTGATGGTTCTCTGAATATTTCTTCAGCCAGATGGTTCTGCAGGCTGGGTGCCATATGACCAGGCAATGTTTGTTAGATTATTTAATTGTGTGTTTATTAAACCTTGCTCTTTCTGGCAGCATATTGTACTTTTTTTTTAAAGAATCTCCTTGGCAAACTGCTGGGTTTGGGTGGTGATTATTTTTTTAAGTATATCACTGAAGCTGCCAGAGATCACTATTTACTCTCCTCTGCTCTAGAATGCCAAAGAGTAGGACTTCCTTGTCTTTAGACCTCACTGTACTTCTGCAGAGATGCTTTTTATTTTTAAGCCAATCTTTCATTTGTGTGATGTTCGGAGTTGTCCTTTGAGTGATTGTCATAGGTGATCTAGTGATTGGTAATTAAAACTTGAATCGCCCTCGTTGACTTGGGTTATCTTGGAGAGTAAGAAACTTTATACCTAACAGTTAGAACTATGTCAGGACCCCATTTTCAGAAAGTGTGGTTAGGAAATTAAAAGACAAAGATCAGTATGGCTAGTAGAAACTTGGGAGACTTTTTGGTCTTTTTTAGCCAGTGAAGAGGGTGAGAGACAGGCAAGATGTAGTCCTAAGCCTGTCCCCAAAGCAAACAGCACAGTGTTACACAATACTCACGTCCCCCAATAATACCCATTTATCAGGATAGTACCTGCTCTGGATGGCACAGTTGGGTGTGAATTGGCAAGAGGAGTCAGGAGGAGTCCATGACCATTATTTCCAATGTGTGGATGCTTGACCTCCAGGGTCTGTGTTCTGTGAGCTCTGATTATTTCGTGACTGACCATTAGCACTGAAGGATACAAACACCATTAGTCATCTTTGCATGAGTCCTTTGACCCAGCTGGTCCACCATTCATAGATCAGCAAATGGTTCAGAAATGTCTAGAATTTTTAAGGCTTCCCTAGGACCTCCTCTGGTAAAGAATCTGCCCACCATGCAGGAGACCCTGGTTCAATTCCTGGGTTGGGAAGATGCGATGGAGCAGGGATAGGGTGGCTCAGCTGTTAAAACATTTTTAAAGACCCTCCATAAAAGTCGTGAAAAAATTCAGAAGCATTCAAGATAAAAGTTATGGAGGCTGGCCCCACATGCTTCTGTTTAACCACCAAGGATGTGTAATTGTAAAATTCCTTAAACCCAAAGCCACTGTAACTCTTGACCCCTGGTAAGTGGTCTAGGTGAGGAGTCTGGAACTCCACCCCATTTCACTCTCAGGCTACTCCATGATATTCTGAAGATACTGGTGGCCTACACTTTTGCAGGTTTTTTGCAAGAGCAGTTTCAGAGATGTTCTTCAGTGGTCAGAAAAAGAGGTATGGGTGTATTATCTTTGGAAACTGGAAGAGAGTAATAGAGGAGCATACAGAGAGGATAGGAGAAATTATAGGATTCTTCCCTGGTGACTCAACAGTAGAAAATCTACCTGCCAATGTGGGTTTGATCCCTGATCCAGGAAGATTCCACATGCCATGGACCTACTAAGCCCATGTGTCATAACTATTGAACTCTAGAACCCAGGAGCTGCAGCCACTAAGTCCATGCGCTGCAACTACTGAAGCCCACGCACCACAAAAGCCTACTTCTCTTATTGCTCTGAATCAAGAGAAGCCACAGCAAGGAAAAGCCCACACACTGCAAGGAAGAGTAGCCCCTGCTCACCCTACTTGCTGCATGTAGAGAAAAGCCTGCATAGCAACAAAAAACCAGTACAGCCAAAAACAAATAAATAAAATTATATTTTAAAAAAAGATACAGAGGAGCATGAAAGAAAGAATTAATAAAATTTTAAAAAGAAAAAATATAATAATAGGAAGATGATGTATCAAAATCTAACATCTTGATGGACTTATTGAACTGAAATGTAGATTAATGCATTATTCATCCCCGCTAAAGTTGACTGATGATTACCATAAAAAAAGGGTTGTTGGCAAATTAACACAACCTTTAGAGTATAGAGAAACCATCATTCCACCTGCAGTTAACAACTAACTCAGAAACTGGATTACTTCAGTGCACTTCCTTTCTCAGGCATGATTCAGAACAGAAGCAGAGAGAGATACCAGCCAGGGGCCATTTGTAACCAGCAGAGTATCTGTGACATGTCTGCAGAGTGACTTTACCACTCATTAAGGGAGATCCATGTGTGTGTTCTGGCCAGGTGCACATCCCTATAGAAAGCAAACAATAGCATTTTTTTTTATTTTTTTTTGCATTTTCAAGACAATTAATATGTGTGTCAGTGAAGTGAGTGCTAGGTTATCATTGCTGGGAAATCCCTTGTATTAAGTGTTATTTTAATTGACCCACTTCGTGAATGTTTTAGAAGCCATTCTTTTAAGAGATTTGCTGTTTATGGATTATGTTTAAAGGAATTTTAGAACTTTTCATTGAAGGTTTGGGGTACCTCCACTGTATTGGTTATAGAATACCTTCTGTCAACCCAAAGTTGTTCTTTTTCAATAATTCTGAATCATAAATATGGACTGGCAGAACCTAACAACAAGGAACCTGATTTAGATAGGTGATGGACATGGAACAACAGACTGGTTCCAAATAGGAAAAGGAGTACGTCAAGGCTGTATATTGTCACCCTGCTTATTTAACTTATATGCAGAGTACATCATGAGAAATGCTAGGCTGGATGAAGCACAAGCTGGAATCAAGATTGCCAGGAGAAATATCAATAACCTCAGATATGCACATGACACCACCCTTATGTCAGAAAGTGAAGAAGAACTAAAGAAAGAGGAGAGTGAAAAAGTTGGCTTAAAGCTCAACATTCAGAAAGCTAAGATCATGGCATCCGGTCCCATCACTTCATGACGGATAGATTGGGAAACAGTGGAAACAGTGTCAGACTTTATTTTTCTGGGCTCCAAAATCGCTGCAGATGGTGACTGCAGCCATGAAATTAAAAGATGCTTACTTCTTGGAAGGAAAGTTATGACCAACCTAGACAGCATATTAAAAAGCAGAGACATTATTTTGCCAACAAAGGTCTGTCTAGTCAAGGCTATGGTTTTGCAAGTGGTCATGTATGGATGTTGAGAGTTGGACTATAAAGAAAGCTGAGTGCCAAAGAATTGATGCTTTTGAATTGTGGTGCTGGAGAAGACTCTTGAGAGTCCCTTGGACTGCAAGGAGATCCATCCAGTCCATCCTAAAGGAGATCAGTCCTGGCTGTTCATCGGAAGGACTGAGGTTGAAGCTGAAACTCCAATACTTTGGCCACCTGATGCAAAGAGCTGACTCATTTGAAGAGACCCCGATTCTGGGAAAGATTGAGGGCAGGAGGAGAAGGGGACGACAGAGGATGAGTTGGTTGGATGGCATCACTGACTCGATGGACATGGGTTTGGGTGGACTCAGGGAGTTAGTGATGGATGGGGAGGCCTGGCATGCTGTGGTTCATGGGGTCGCAAAGAGTCAGACGCGACTGAACTGAACTGAACTGATTCTTTTTAAAGAATATTTTAAATGTGGGGACCTTTCAGATATTTGTTAATATGCTATATAGTTGCTCTGAAGTTTTGTGTTGCCTAGGTAGCTTTTGATTTGATTGTTTTTGGTTTATGGTAGTTATTGTTTTTGTTTTTAATAGGTCATCTGACCAATATGTGGTAGTCTTGTGTATTTATTTGTTCCTAGGACACTTAAGTGCTTTATATTATTAAAACACAGGTAGATGACTTATGGAACTGAAATATCAAT
This sequence comes from Okapia johnstoni, assembly GCA_024291935.2. NCBI lineage: Eukaryota > Metazoa > Chordata > Mammalia > Artiodactyla > Giraffidae > Okapia > Okapia johnstoni. Next base: position 67,884,783 of record CM044312.1, on the reverse strand, counting down.
TTCACAAGCTTTAGTGTATAAGGTAATGGTATAACATGATGGACAAGAGCATTGATTCTGGATTCAGCCTTCTTGAGTCCAACCACAGCTTCCCTTCTTACTAGATATATCCTTGGGCAAGCTAGTTAATCTTTCTAATCTTTGGTTTCTTCATTGTTAAATGGGGATATCAAAGAGCATCTACCTTATAGGGTTGTTGTGAAGATTAGAGGAAGTAATACACTTAATATAAGGACCCAGAATGCAGTAAATGTTCAATAAACTTTTATCATCTCATCTATTAACATTCTCAAAGCTTGAGAAATGGTACCTGCCCCTAGAGTTAATTTTCCCTTTTCTGATTACTGCATTTCTTTTAAGGAAGTGACACAAAACAATCAGGCTTCTAGACTAGTGCCTCCTTTCTATATAGATAAGTTTTTCATTTATAACAATCAAATTTGTATGTAGACAGAGCTGATGATATCAGACATGGAAACAGTTGATTTCATTTTTTATATGTCTTTTAAAAAGAGAGTTTTGCATATTGTAATACTCCACTAATTTTTCAAATTCCGTCTCTCTTAATGTCTCTCCTACAGGTTAGTAGTAGCAACGGAGAGAACGAAGACCATTTTTTTCTGTCCTTTGATTTAATCTGAGCCTCTTGACCCTGTGAGCAGTATATTTCATCTTCTGCAGGAGCTGCTAATGAAAGTCAAGTGTTATATGACATTGTTTTAATCACCAGGAAGGTTTATTAGTTAGTGCCTTCTCAGAGGGACACACGGGATTGGACAAAGCTGGTTCATAAAATGCCTTTTAGGTCGGTTTCTATGAATTTTTCCTCAAGAGGACTGGAATTATCCCAGAAATGAAAAAAATTCTTTGGACTTGAGAAGTAATCTTCAGTAGAAATTGACTTAAGGGAAATCAGTTCTGTTTGTGTTTTCCACTTTCTAATCACTTAGAATGATACCTTGTGTGAAAGAAGGAAGGGGGCAGGTGGAAAAGCAGATTAAAAACCAAATCAGTGAAGATGTGGCTGCCAGAAGATCACACTGAATGTTCTATTTTCTTTCTGTATCTATAAACCCTTTCAAAAGGAAGATTCTTCATCAGAGCTATTCATAGATGACAGTTTTATTTGGCATGCATATCATATTTAGATCTTAACATCTTAAGCGTTAATTTTTTTTCAAATTTAATCAACTGTTTTTTAAGCTATCAGTTACAAAATAGCATGCATTCCTCTGATTGATTAATAGTAATAGATAAGTAAGTTCTTAACTTTAGGAGAATATTAGTTTTCAGACACAAAGATACTAAAGCTGTCACATTATGAGCAATACTGAAATCTGTAGTTGTTATTTTGAATTTGGGTTCTGAGTGCAACTTTATAGTATCTTTTGTCCTTTTTCTACAACTTTTTCTAATGTGTTATATTGATATAATTGAATATCAAATTGCCTTTGAGCTTGGCTCTCAAACTGCAGAGTGTGAGGACTTGACCATATTGTGGAGATAAACACTAGGGGAAAAACCACATTCTTTCTCTAAAACATCTGATGATAACTTTAATCAGCAGTGAAAGAAAGTTTCACTCCCCAGTTGTCTTTGGGATTCATTCTGTAAATAATGAATTTAAAAAGAGAATGCTTTCTCTAACTGGTCAATCAAACTACTTTTTTTTTTTTAATTTATTGGAGTTTTTTGGTCTTCCCTGTAGCTCAAACAGTAAAGAGTCTGCCTGCAACTCAGGAGACCTGGGTTCAATCCCTGGGTCAGGAAGATCCTCTGGAGAAGGGAATGGCAATCCACTCCAGTATTCTTGCCTGGAGAATCCCATGGACAGAGGAGCCTGGTGGGCTACAGTCCATGGGATCACAAAGAGTTGGACACAACTGAGTGACTAACGCTACACTGTAGTTGATTTAGTTGTGTTAGTTTCATGTATATAGCAAAGTGGTTAAGTTTTATATATAACTATAATATATAATATATGTTTATTCTTTTAAAATTCTTTCCACTATAATTTATTATAAGATGTTGAATACAGCTCTCTGTACTATACAGTAGGTCCTTTTCAGTTATCTATTTTATATATAGTAGTGCATGCTCAGTTGCTCAGTCACATCTAACTCGTTGCAACCCAGTGGATTGTAACCCGCCAGGCTCCTCTGTCCATGGGAGTTTCCAGGCAAGAATACTAGGATGAGTTGTCATTTCCTACTCCAGGGGATCTTCCTGACCCAGGGATCGAACCCATATCTCTTGTGTCTCCTGCATTGGCAAGGCGGATTCTTTACCACTGAGCCATCTTGGAAGCCCATATATATAGCAGTATATATATTATAATCCTAAACTCCTAATTTATCCCTCCCTCCTTCCCCTTTGGGAACCATAAATTTGTTTTCTATGCCTTTTAGTCTGTTAATGGTTTGTAAATAAGTTCGTTTGTATCATTCTTTTTTTAGATTATCAAAACACTTATTGAACTAGATGGGAGAATCAAATAATTACAAGTTTCTCACCTTCCAGAATTTTTTCATCTAATTGATAATACAAGTGAAAAAGCCGGTTAGGCTGTATATAAGTCAATGCCACAAATAGTCTCTAAATCTTTAAGTCCAATGGCATTTGCTTACTACTGATTTCTCTAGCTCTCAGGCATGTTTAACACCAATGCCTACTCCTCATTTGGGGAACCCTAGACTGACAGTCTCTTACCTTTCTCACTTCTGTGTTTCCTAAATAGAGATTTCATCAAAGTTCATATCTTAGGCATTTTTCAATTCTCCCTGAAACAAACATTTATTTTTATAAAAATGCTTTAAAAATATTACTTTATACTTTTTTCTTTTTTCTATCAGTCAATTTAGATAAATGAAAGTATCCATTTACCTGGAAGTAAAAGTTTGGAACACATGTATGATATTAAGTTGAACCATATAAAATTACTATTTTTGTAAGTCAGGAGTGGTCAGATATTGGCAGTTTCCTCTTTTTCTTTTATATTTTATTTGTTTTTCTCCTACTATGTAGGAAATCCATCTTCTGCTGTATAAGTTGAGATATGATTTACCTTTAGGCTTTCCAATTCATGGTAATGAAAAAAATTCTCATTTTCAGCTAAATTGATTTATTTTGATTTTATATTTTCCTCCTCAAGACATATGAGTAACTTCCATTATCACTAATATGGTACAAATATTGCAAAGGAAGATGGCATCCTTGGGTTCTTTCTCAGTAAAATAATTTATTGTAATCACAGTCTTAACTGGTAGACTTTTTTTTTTTCTCCTAAAAAGTACTAAATAGTGAAAATGACAGAGAAATTCTTTTCCTTCTTTAACTTTACTTCAGGATATAGTTTATTCATTCCTGTCTGCAGTGCCAGAATTAGAAATAACTGTAGCCAAATTTCAAGGTCTCATCCTGTAGCAGGTTCATCTCGCTCCTTGGCAGGCACAGACAGTGCTTTATATGATGACTGTATAATTACTCAGTTTTGGTAAACACATATTATTTAGCCAATACAGCAGAATGGCTCCTTCAGAACCATTACATTGCAGTTCATCAAGTAAATAGTGATTTAGCCATTTTCATGAAAAATGTGTGTTATTTTGTTGATAGCCTGTCAATCTACAGCATTCAGTTAATTCCCTATCACCCTTTATGAATATTTCGGAACATCTTTTTGAAAACCATCCTTGTACTAAATGAACATTGTACAAGGCTCTGTTTCAATGTAAAAAATCACTTAGTATGATTGTTTTTATAGATATTTCTATTATGAATCTCTCAGTGTCAGAGATACCAGGACACAGTGCTCAGACTATTAATGTGAATTGCTTTGATAGAAAACAAAATGGCTTTGATTGCCTTTAAAGAATGGGAAGAAATGATTTTATAATGTTTAGTCCCTAACACAATTTTTATTTGATCATTTAAATTTGAAATAACTTAATGACAGAAATGGGGGCTTCACTGATGGCTCATCAGGTAAAGAATCTGCCTGAAATGCAGGAGATGCAGGAGACATGCGTTTGATCCCTAGGTTGGGAAGATCCCCTGGAGAAGTGCATGGCAACCCACTCCAGTATTCTTGCCAGGAGGATCCCGTGGACAGAGGGCTCTGGAGGGCTAAGGTCCATGGGGTCACGAAGAGTTGGACACAACCGAAGAGACTGAGTATGCATGCAATGACAGAAGTATAAAACCCATTTAAGAAGATATACTGAAGTGTCTATTGTTGCTGTTTGAAAGGAGGTGTGCACTGGCAAGATTGAGCTATAATACTAATAGATGTAGTTTCACAAACAAAAATGCCTTTCAGATTAAAATTAAGATGATGTCTTTATCTTTCGAAAGGGTTCATTTCCTTTCATATGAAATTATGGTGTGGAGGTTTTGGTCTGGCTTCCTGGGGAGACAAGTGTGAAGAAGTAAACTTCAGAACTCAAAGACAGAATTCCATGGAGACAGTGGTGAGGAATCTGTGCTCATTTGTTTTTGTAGTGATGCATCTTGTGAGGATTTCTAACAAAGCCATACATTAGGATGTAAAAGGAATCCCTGCCCAATGTAATTATTTTTTTTCCCTCTGAGAGCCAAAAATAACTGCCCTGCCACACTGTGCCCCTGGGCTTTGATGGAAAATGTCATACTGTTTCTTGCTTCTTCCCCTGATGGCATGATACATATACTGAGTACAGGTGTGACCATCTCAGTATATTTAGCAAGTCTCTGCAGGGCACAGAAGTGGGGAATTAGAATGGAATCATGTAAGGATTCTGAAATGGAATCCCATAAGTCACATCAGCCCTTGCTGCATTCAATAACTCTGTGAGGACAGGGCAAAGAATAAGATTTTGATTGCTCTTCTCATTTGTGGCTTGTGGTATCTCAATGTATCCTTTTAGGCCTTAGTGCGAGGGTTTACCTTGATCTGTTTACATTTCCAAGGAAAGGCCTTCAGTCCATCTTGCTAATCCATGTGTGATTTAATCAGGGTGGAAAACTGAGTTTGAGGACAAAGAGTTGGTGCTCTTCATGGTGCTTTCCCATCATCCCTAGCAGTGATAATGGCCTCAAACTCTGCTTTATCACTCCACCTAGTGATTCTGGGCTCTTTTCCCTAAGAATGTGAAATGTCAGTAATGTTTTCTGTCTCGGATGACCACTTGTTGGGTGTCTGCTTGAATTCTCTTGGGAGGTGCATATGAGGAGGCTAGTTCCTTCACATTCAGCTGCTTCCTTCAGTTCATACAACTTTCTGGTTTTGTATTTTCATCCCTCATTTGAGTGGAAATATTCAAGGAAAAGGGGCAAAAGAAAACCCCCTCATGATGGATGGATACCTTAAGGTAATTAAATTTCTGTTTGTTTCCTTAGAAACATCTGTGGTTTTCTGAGTTTTCCTGAGGACTCAGGAGAAAAAAAAATCACCTGAACCTATCTGAGAAATTTAGAGAGTAGGGTGAGGCAGAAAAGAAAATAAAAAGATGTTCTGCTTATGGAGTTTAGCATCAAAAGTGCTGTCCTTGGGGTTAAAAGACCTTTCCTGACTCACAGATTTTAAATAATGTCTTTTAAAAAGCATTTTATGGAAACGAAATCAACCTTCTCAAAAGGAACAAAGAGAAAAGGAATGGCCTCTGACTCTGTGTTTGCCCTCATGACTTCCCTGAGAATGTCCTGTCTCCATTCTGCAGTGAGCTCTTTCTCTGCCTGCCCCGCTCTCTGAAAAGCCTTTACTAAATTGAAGAGACAAAGTAGAGTGGAAATGAAAAGATCAGGCTCCTATAAACCCTCTACTTCTTCACTTCACCTTTCTATCTAGGGCAGGTTCTCAGAGGTGGAGGACTTATAATAGGTGGACCAGAGCCCATAACTCCCTAAAATCCAGTGGGACTGGACCAGAGAGAACTGAACGTAGAATTGAAACTTCAGATTTTCTTTTTCCAGATAGCATATGTATGTAATGCTCATTATTTTTTTTCATGGAGAATGTCAGGGTGAGTGTCTTATGACTCATACATTTTAGAATGTCTTCCTGGTGATAAGCTGGCAAGACTGGAAACTGTACTTGGCTGCCATGTTCCAAGTTAAGATAACTGAAGGAATTGGAGTCTGTAAGGCAAGCTAATCAATTATAAATTAATTTAAGCATATCTAATCTTTAAAGTACTAGGGTATGAATAGGGAAGGAAAAATGTCTTTTTGCTTTGCTGGTGATGAAGAATTTTTTTTTTTTCTGTTTGTTTTCTAATGCAATGGCTTTTTCTGATTTTAAAAGTACTATATTTATGAAAGCAAACAATGTAGAAAAAGTATGAGAAAAGTAAAAATTAGTAATCATTTTATTGATGGATAACTGTCAGCACTTTGGTTAAAACATCTGTTTTTCTATGCCTGAATATATATGATAAAATTGGTTTTAGAATACATATTCCGTATTTAAAATATTTTTATTGTGTTGGCAAAAATGATGAAGCTCATTGTTTAACATTTTCAAATAATATAGTCAAATATGAAAGAAAGAAAGTAAAAATCTTCCTATAAGTATCACCCAGAAATAGCCACTGTTAACATTTTGGTGTTCTTTCCTTAGAATCCTCCCCCTATTTATGTGTAGGTATGAATTGATTTATGTGACTTTCCACAAACAGGATCTGCTTATTTAACTCAAATTGTAATAGGGCAACTTCTCACCTCAAGTATCAGTTTTAATGGATGCATTATATCTTAATCAACAGGTGGAGAATTTTAATTTACCATTACACTATTGATGTCCATTTAAGTCATTTATAATTTTCATGAAGTGGTACAGTAGGCATCCTTATACCTTTTTTGTTAAAGCTCATTCTTTCTTTCATTTTCTTTTTTAGATTCTTTCCCCTTATAGGTTATTACAAAATATTGGTTTAGTTTCCTATGCCAGACAAGTTGGTCCTTGCTATCTACTTTATATGTGTCAGTTCAGTTCAGTCGCTCAGTCATGTCCAACTCTTTGCGACCCCACGGATCGCAGCATGCCAGGCATCGCTGTCCATCACCAACTCTCGGAGTCTACCCAAACCCATGTCCATCGAGTTAGTGGTGCCATCCAGCCATCTCATCCTCTGTCGTCCCCTTCTCCTCCTTCCCTCAATCTTTTCCAGCATTAGGGTCTTTTCCAATGAGTCAACTCTTCACATGAGGTGGCCAAAGTATTGGAGTTTCAGCTTCAACATCAGTCCTTCCAATGAACATCCAGGACTGATCTCATTTAGGATGGACTGGTTGGATCTCCTTGCAGTCCAAGGGACTCTCAAGAGTCTTCTCCAACACCACAGTTCAAAAGCATCAATTCTTCGGAGCTCAGCTTTCTTCACCGTCCAACTCGCACATCCATACATGACCACTGGAAAAACCATAGCCTTGACTAGACGGACCTTTGTTGGCAAAGTAATGTCTCTGCTTTTAAATATGCTATCTAGGTTGGTCATAACCTTCCTTCCAAGGAGTAAGCGTCTTTTAATTTCATGGCTGCAATCACCAGCTGCAGTGATTTTGGAGCCCAAAAACATAAAGTCAGCCACTGTTTCCCCTGTTTCCCCATCTATTTCCCATGAAGTGATGGGACCAGATGCCATGATCTTAGTTTTCTGAATGTTGAGCTTTAAGCCAACTTTTTCACTCTCCTCTTTCACTTTCATCAAGAGGCTCTTTAGTTCTTCTTCACTTTCTGCCATAAGGGTGGTGTCATCTGCATATCTGAGGTTATTGATATTTCTCCTGGCAATCTTGATTCCAGCTTGTGCTTCTTCCAGCCCAGCATTTCTCATGATGTACTCTGCATATAAGTTAAATAAGCAGGGTGACAATATACAGCCTTAACGTACTTCTTTTCCTATTTAGAACCAGTCTGTTGTTCCATGTCCTGTTCTAACTGTTGCTTCCTGACCTGCATACAGGATCTTCAAGAGACAGATCAGATAGTCTGGTATTCCCATATGTGTAGACAAATATAAACAGACACAGTAATATGTGTCTGTTCATCCCAAACTCCTAATTTATCCCTTGCTTCTCCCTCCCTTTGCCCTTTGGTAGTCGTAAGTTTGTTTTCTATGTCTGTGAATTTATTTCTGTTTTGTAAATAAGTTCATTTGTATCATTTACTTTTAGATTCCACACATAAGTGATATATATTTGTTTTTCTCTGATTTGTTTCACTCAGTATGATCATCTCCAAGTCCATCCCTGTGGCTGCAAATGGGGTTGTTTCATTTGGTATTATGGCTGAGTGACATTCCCTTATATATGTGTACCACGTGTTCTTTATCCATTCCTCTGTTGGTGGACATTTTGGTTGCTCCCATGTCTTGGCTACTGTAAATAGTGCCACTATGAACATTGAGGTGCACGTATATTTTAGAGTTATTGACTTTTCTGGATCATGTCCAGGAGTGGGATTGCTGGATCGTGGTAGTTCTGTTTTTAGTTTTTGAAGGAACCTCCACAATATTCTCCATAGCGGTTGTACCAATGTATATTCACACCAACAGAGTAGGAGGATTTGTACCTTTTTTTGTAAGTAAAAGTTCTTTATTTAGTAGATATTAACCTTGCATTTGTCATATGCATTTCAAATACTTTTTTGGTTTGTAATTTGTCTTGAAAACTTACTTAATAGAGCTTTTACAGTTGGCTCGCTCTTGATCTAATAAGACTTGCTTACATAAGAGAAGAATTGTACTGGATCAGCTAAATAGGCAAGGAAGACTTTATTCAAGACTGTTGCAGTATGGCAGAGAGATTGAACTCAACTTCACTGAAACAAAAGGTGGTGAATTTAAGCAGTAGAATGAACTAGTGGAAAAGTACTGGAGGACTTCTGAGATGAGAGGAGTTAGACCCTGTGATTCAGGACATATGTGTTTGCTAATTGGTGCTTTTTTATGTTAGGCTCCTGGGAGACTGGGAGATGGGGGTGGTATCCTTCTTGATGATTACATTTTGAAGGGATGGCTCCCAGGCTCTTGAGAGAGATGTTCCTGCATTGTAGAATATTTAACATCTCAAAGGGGCAGAAAAAAAAAAATTCACAATTGCAAGTTTTCTAAAGTAGATGCCCTAAGAAAAGGGAAGTTTAAAGGGCCTATCATCAGGAAGAAGCCTGTCTAATGGTTAGTAAAGCTGAGGGGGCTGTTAAGACTGTCTTGGTTGGTAACACCCATCTCAGGCCTAAGGAAGGTGATCAAGGAAAGAGATAGGGGTGAGATGAATAGCTCTGACTTTTCAGTTTACTGGTTGAAGTACTTTTCAGGCAGAAGCAAGGACTGAAATTCATGTCATATGTGTACAAATGGTTGCTGAAGAAAAAGAAAGGTGGTGAGGAGGGGTATCAGTCAGACAACAGTTATAGTCATACCCATTGCTTATCCTCTGAAACCCTCCACCAAGGTCAAGCTGAGGTAAAAAAAGCAGGCAGTCAAAATCTATCTTGTAAGATTGGTTCTAACCTCTGAGAAATGAGAATTGTTACTGTCTTTGGGCACTCAGAACAGGGATTCTGCTAGTTTCTACTCAATTACTATATCCTCATCTGCCACGCATTGTAGCTGTCAGCGGTATGCATAACATAGCGAAAAGCCAGAGTCCTGAGACATGCAGGCCTAAGTTCTGGTCACAGCTCTGTTATTAGTATCCTGTAGACAAGTCATTTAACCTCTGTGAGACTCAGTGTCCTTCCCAGTAAAATGGAGATAATAATTTTCTTTAAGACTTTTAGAATAATTCAGTGGGATCTTGTATGTAGAATGCCTGGCCCAGATCCCTCACATAGAATGAGCTCAAATAATTATTGTTTCCTTCCTATTCTGTTGCCTCCCCAACCCATTAATGCCATCCCACTGCTTTGATGAAAAGACATGAGGAGCATAATTGCCTAACTGTCCTATTCTTTAATTCCTCTATTGCTCAGCTATATATGTATAAATTATGTGGAAACCCTATCCTTTGGTGTCATGGTCTAGTCTATACTGTGTGAATGATGAATGAAAAGGAAATGAGGTGTGTAACCCCCTTCTTACATCTTGTTTTATTCGGTGTGATCAGTTAGCTGATCTCCTCCTTGTGCCTCTGTCATTTTGCCTCAGAGCCTCCTCAGTGATCTTCCTTTATAGTTTCATTTAATCTTAATCTACAAACTAGGTCTGGATTGCAACTTTTCACTTCATCACCATTACCAGCATTGACTATAAGCAGCCCTGTTCACCAAAAATGGATCTTGTGATTTAAAAATGCACATTGATTATCATTTTTCTTTTAATGAGTTACTGGTGATGAGGTAAATTAATTGAGTCATAGGATGCTTATCTCAGATCTATAATGTACACATTAGTTGATTCACAACTAATTGAAAAGTTTATGATCTGAAAATTCAGATAGTGTATGGCAAGCACTTCCAAATCTAAAACTCAATTCATAAAAAAGAAGGGCTTAGAATTTGAATTCTATGTATTAATCATTATTTCTTTCAAACTGCTAAGAATTGTTGCAGCTCAAGATAATGACCAAGTATACTCCTTATAAGATTGTTCAAATATTTAGCTTATTTGTAAGAAAAAAAAATTCAAAAAGTCAGAGCAACCTCTATTTTCATAAATTATTATATGTATTATTTTGATGATTATTTTATATTTTAAGTGTTCACAATGGGAATTTAGTTGATTATGAAGATTTTGGTTTCATTTTTGTTTTCTGTTGTCCAACAGAGCATGGAATTCTAAGTGCCAGGAATACTCTTGTTATCTATGTTTGTTAGTGCAATTACAGAGTCAATTTTTAGTGAGTTAACTATTACAGTTCTGTATATATAAATGAAAAATTTCTTTCACAATTTCATTTACTTTATTAGTAAAGAATAATATAAATATACATATACATTTAATTTATAAAGTTGTGTTTATACAGTGTGCTGCTTTAAGTATTTGTAAGCTCAAAAATTATGATGAAATAGTTAACTCAAAATAGAGCTGTTAAGATGCTCTCAGGAAAACTTTATGTTTACCTGAAAGATTGAAGGGTGGAAGGGGATAATGCATAGATAGAGGACTAATGGTATACAACTTTAATAATATATTTACAAAATTGAAATAATAGTGAGGTATATAAGTGTGTTCAGACTGCAGTTTCAAAAATTCCAGTATTAAAAACTAAGTTGTGAGATGTTGCCAAAGATCTGGAAAGAAATATACAGTGACTTCATATTTAGGCTTTAAATACTTTATCATTATTTTAAACTTTATCACCAACTCAGTTTTAAAGGGTGTCTCTTCTGCTGTATTTTAAAAACCCTGTATTCTGTTATTGGCCTGTTTGCTCTCAACTACCCTATGCGCTGCTAGGTCCAGCACTCAGATTGTGTTGCTCATATCTTGTTATCAGTGGGCTTTCCATGAGGTTCTGCTAATGAAAGACATTGTTAGGAGATGAGGAGGTAGGGAGAGGGGAGGATTTCTAACAGTGCAGGAGGGGTAACAGCATCATGGCCTTCGCCACAGGGGTGAGGGGTTGTCTAGGCAGCAGGTTCCTGGGCTCCTAGACACATAACTAAGCTGCAAGGACAGCCGGAAACTTACCACATGGAGCCCTGGCCCCAAGAATGTTCCTGTTTCTCCAGCCCTGGGCAGCAGTTAATCTTTGAGCAACTTAACTTTGTCTGCTTTGGTCTCTAAGATGCTTCCAACAACTGCATAACCAAATATTAAATTTCTTCTTTTTAAAAAATATAGAGGGTTCCTGTTTTCAGATCAGTTCATAATGTACTGTGTTCAGCCCCACATTTAAGTGTCACTTGTTACTTCTTAATGTGTCCAAATCCTAGTATGCTAAGTAGTATGTGAATTTTACCGGAAGTAACAGATTTAAACCCGAAATAAAATTACAACCTTGGGCATAAGGCTTCATTCTGAGTCTTCTTCAAGAAAGCCTATACAACAAGATGGAGTGGGCAGAAATATTGGTTGGAGGAGATCAAAATTCTTACAAACAGCCACCAGTGACCATCTAAAGAACAATGTTTGGCCGTGAAGAGTGTAGAAGGCAAGAATTTATAAGGATTCAAGTACTTTTATAGCTGGTTCTACCCATCTTGTTCCTGGCTACATCACATCACCCCCAAGCTATAGCCTTGACAAGTGGGAGAAAGAGAAGTGTCCCGTTGGTGACAGGTCCTGGAGAGGAGATAAGTAGCTAGGGGGTGATACACTTGTCTTTTTATTCCAGAATTAATAATGGAATCTAATATTTGAGCAAGGTATCCTCCTTTTTGCATATTATTTTCCAAGGACATGTTAACTTTAATTTTAAAGAATTCATCTTTATTGCTTAAACAGATTTACCAAAAAATTGCATCAGTGATACCTTTACCTAACAAGAATTGACATCTGAAAATTAACATCTCTTTAACTATGGCTATCGAGAGTATGCAAAAACAAACAAACAAAAAATTTATAGTGTATTTACACTGGTTAGGACATGGAGCAACCTAGGTGTCTATCAGCAGAGGAATGGATAAAGAAGTTGTGGTACATATACACAATGAAATATTACTCAGCTATAAAAAGTAATGCATTTGAGTCAGTTCTAATGAGGTGGACAAACCTACAGCCTATTATACAAAATGAAGTAATTCAGAAAGAGAAAGACAAATATCGTATATTAACACATATATATGGAATTTAGAAAGATGGTACTGATGAACCTATTTTCAGGGCAGCAGTGGAGACACGGACATAGAGAACAGATTTGTGGACCGAGAAAGGGGAAGGAAAAGGTAGGACAAATGGAGAGAGTAGTATGGAAACATATACATTACCATATGTAAAATAGATAGCCAGGGGATATTTGCCATATGACTCAAGGAGCTCAAACCCATGCCCTGTGACAACCTAGAGGGGTGGGATGGGGTGGGGGTGGGGGTAGGAGGGACATCCAAGAGGGAAGGGATATATATATATATATATATATATATATATATATATATATATATATATACCTATGGATAATTCATGTTGATGTATGACAGAAATCAACACAATATTGTGAAGCAGTTATCCTTCAAAAAAAAAAAAAAAATTCCCAGTGCTGTTGGAAATTGTAGATATGTTTCTGATTTCAGCCTACTAGAAAAAGTGGTTTTGGGGGATTTCCTAGAGGTTAGGGATCCATTTGAATTGAGAAGATGAATGCAGAAGCTCATCACATTAATGTGTTTTTAGACAATACTTACATCTTTGTCCTTCCTCAGGAAAGCAGGAAATGTCAAGGTTGGAAACGAGAAATAAATGGAGTGTGTTACCATGCTTCAGACAACTGTGGGCATGTCTTAATCCAATCAGGCTGCCCTAACAAAATACCACAGACAGAGTGGCTTATAAACAACAGAATCTAATTTCTCACATTTCTGGAGGCTGAGAAGTTCAAGTTCAAGGCACTGGTCCCATATTTGGTGAGGATCAGCTTCCTGATTCATGATAGTGTCTTCTCACTGTGTCTTCACAGGGCAGAAGGAGCAAAGGAGCTCAGTGAGGTATGTTTTATAAGAGCACTAATCCTATTCACAAGGGCTTTGTCCTCATAATTGAATCACCTCTCCAAGGCCCCACCTCCTCCTAATACCGTCAACTTGGAGGTTAAGATTTCAATATATGAATGGGGGGAGACACAAACATTTATTCTGTAGCATTACATTAATGCTACTACTGGACTTCCCTGGTGGCTCAGTGGTAAATAATATACCTGCCAAGCAGGAGACACGGGTTTGATCCCTGGGTCGGGACGATCCCTTGGAGAAGGAAATGGCAACCCACTCCAGTATTCTTGCCTAGGAAATCCTATGGACAGAAGAGCATGGAGGACTACATTCCATGGGGTCGCAAAGAGTTGGACATGACTTAGTGACTAAACCACCACCACCAATGCTACTACTAAAAATACCAAGGTAATTTGGGAACAATCTGCTCTTCCATTGCTAAAAAGCAACTGTTGTGTTTTTTTGCAAAGTCTACAGAGTCTGGTTGAGTTCCCATGGTGCTGTCAATTCTTGTTCAGTCATAGCTCTGCTAGTATTTCCATCAGTTATACTTGATTGAATAAACTGGCTTTTATGTTGTTTTGTTGTTGGGCCAAGACTTTATGGATAAGTGGAACTGGAATTTTGACCTAGCTCTAATCCCTGTCTATGGATTAGAAAGGACTTTAGCTGTAGTTAAAAATCTCCTGATGAGAATCAAACAAAACCATGTTTTAGGACTCCACATGTTCCAACAGCATAGCATTTACCCAGAATTATCATCTGAGTTTTGGATCCTATTTCCATTTTTTTGTTTCTCAAGAATTGTATATCTGATGCTCTCTTTTAATTCTATCTCCTGCCCTCAAGATGCTCACCGCAGCAGGAATAAACCCATCCTAATGATTCTCCAATGGTCACCTCCATTATTAACATCACCACACTCATCAATGCCCCTCTTTTCTAACATTCTGTATAGAATAAATTACTTTTTTTTGTACTTGTATCTGTGAAGTCCAGTGGTGTCTAAAGTTAGTTGTAAGTCAGGATAAAGGCAATAACTTGTTCTTTGTTGGTGCCAATAAGATTCATTGTAAAAATGCCAGGGAAGTCATTCCTTGCCCTTACTGTCTCACATGGTTGGTGTGATGGTCAAGCAAGAGTAAATAGGATGCACTTAGGATTGGGAAAAGGACAAAAATCTTTAGCTTAACTCACATTTCTGCCACTCAATAACATGGGGTCTCCTTGAGTATCTATTCCTTCCATGGTCAAACAGGAGTAAAAATAATTCCTACTTGTCTATTTCACAAAAGTGTATTAGGAGCAAATGAGATAGGGTATATGAATATAGTTTGTATTAATACACTGTAAAATGCTAAAAATTCAGGTTATACAGGCTTATCTCTGTTCAGAAAAAAAGTGGAAAATTAACTATGTGGAGCTAATCCATTTCATTATCCCCATATTAGATTATGCTGCATGACAAACAAGCCATCTTCTGTTACTTGGCAGATGGCATTTAGATACATATCCAATTTAATAACGTTTCTTGGGTTGATTTCTCCTCACCCAATCAAGAAATTAGATGCATTTGGACAGGAACATATTTGAGAAGGGACAGACTGAAAACATGGATTGGCAATAATTGAGAGTTTGCATTGAGAAATTATCAATTTGGACACCAAGTCATTTGGTTTCTTTCTTTCCTCCTCCCTTTCCTTCTCCCTGCTCTATGTTCTCCTTCCTCCTCTCTGTCTCCCTGCCCTGCCACTCTCTCTTTTTCTCTTCTCCAGATTGTTTATGATGTCTTTCACTGGTAGACTGACCCATGAAGCTCCTTAGTGTTCAGTGTTTTTGTTTTCCTATAACATTAGCAGTAGAGGGCAGGTCTTTGTCCAACTTTCACCCAGGGGAGATGGCCTTGTCAGTTTTCAGTGTACTTGAGATATTTTAAAGAGAAGAATTTAGTACAGAGACTTAGGTGTTTACAAAATTATCAGAAGAGCTGGAGGAGCAGAAATCATCTGGACAATTGAGTTTGAGGTTAAAATACCATAGCTGCAACCCAGAGGTCAAGAAGTACAGCTGCTCTCCTACCCCACCTGCACCCTTTCTCAATTGTCTTACACATTTGAAGCTGTGGAATATGGAATATGGAATCCAGTTCCTGAGCTTTTAATGATCTGTGTTGCCAACCAAGGCATCTCGTTGGCAGACTATATATTGCATCCAAAACCTTAGCTTCTAAAGAGTCTAGAAATGTACTTTTTAACTTCCTATCTTCTTCAAGAATGGGGTGAAAATGGAAGCGATTGCCAATAGCTTCAGCTTGGGACGTTGGCTGGTTTATATTGCCAGGTCATCCTAAAGTTTTCAGAAACAAAGAGGGGGAAATAATGACTTTCAGTTATTAAAAAAATAAAATAAAATGGATGCATCATTTGCACTCTCATGAGTTGAGAGCAAAGATGTGAAGATCTGCTCTCAGATTGAGAGATGCATAGGCATGTTTCAACATGGAGCAGTTTCCATGGAGAATGACAAATTCCCAAGGTAGGGAGGGCTTGTGAAAACATTTACTACCTTTAACCATTGAGGTGCTTCCTAGGAAAAATAACTTTGATTCACTCAGCTCTCCTGTCATTCATTCCATGGGAGACTCCAACTTAATAAGCTCACATCAAACCTTTGCCCTCTGGATGTAGGGGTGGTTTGATCTAACCTCTGGTCACTGGAGTAAATAAAGTGAGTGTCAACAGCTTCAGAACTGATGGATTAAAGTCAGAAATGGCTGCTGCAGATCCTCGTAAGTGCTGTGTAGAAACAGAGAAGCAGGGGGGCTCAAAGCAGACCTCCATTCTGTCCCCAGCTCATCAGCATTGTTTTATTCAAGTAGAGAGGATAGGATCTGTTTAAACCCCTGCCACCTTTTGTGCCTTGTCATGTGAAATCAGCATGTCTGATGATACAGCTTTACAGTACTGTGCCGGGGGCTTCATTTTGTATTTCCTGGGATGCATTAATTGGAAGTGGTCCCAAACTGGGTTTTGTTTACTTGTATCTTAGTGAATTAGTTTATTTTTTCTTCATTTGGCTCCTTCCCAAATAAATAGCCTATTAACTATTCTTAGTATTATTTACGAGAGTTCAAATAGCTCATAAAACTTGGTATAAAATCTTCTCCAAAGGCTGGTCATGTGACTGAGATACACATTAACTGAAAATTTGCATTTTCCATCAGTTTTCCTGCCTATCCTATTTGAATTTAGCTCTTGGAGATTTCCAGTATTCCTGATGTTACCCCCTTCTAAATTACCTTTAACAGTGATAGAACTCCATTCCCTAATAGAAAACATTAAATTTTGTTTCTTGTTTTTGAGAAGCCCATAAAAAAATGGTTATCAGAGAAACTTTAACCAACTCAAATCAATGTAACATTTTTTGTTGATATTGATTGGAGAAAGGTGACATTTCTTAACTTTGTGAGCACTAATGAAGTACAATCAGTATCCTAAATGTGAGATGAATAATGTACTAATATCTATCCCTAATCTGGCATTCCCTTTGAGCACAATTATAGCACAGGTATGGAAAAGTGTAGTGAAAATTGTGACTGTACACTCTGAGAATGCCCACACCCCAGGTGAGGGCACTGTGTGGGGTCAAGTGTTAGATTAGCACACACATTGCTTTGTGCTTCTTTTTGAAAGGACAGAACAGTTGATGAGAGGTTGAAGAATGGACCAGCTGGGAGATACTGAGAAAAGGAGAAAGTGTATATTGTTGGGTTTTTTTCCCCTCTCTGTTCTTAGTGTCTGTCCCCATATTTTCAAAAGCAAGAAAAGGAAAAATGGTCAATTACAGTAGTATTCTTAGCCAGAATTGGCCTTTGTTGATAATTCCATGCCATGTCTCTTGCAGGATAATTCTGAATTTGAGAAAATGAACTGTTTCACAAATGGGTTAATCCGTATTGATCCTCTTATTTTTATTTTACTCTTTGTAAGCCTGTATTTCCCACATGGTCCCATTCATATAACATACTGTGTATAAGACAAGATTTCGAAGTGTTTTAACCTTGACTGAGAGAGCAGCTCATCTTTGTGACCCTCTCCATGCCTGGCCTGGGAACAGTCACAATATGCTGCATTTACCCAGCACCTTAAGTGCTCGCTTTGTGCAATCACAGACAGCACTACAAATACTAATTTGCTGAATTCTGATAACAATCCTATTACCCTATGTTGTACTGATGAGGAAACTGAGGAACAAAGAAAGTAGGGAACTTGATCAGGGTCACATAGAGAAAAGACACTCATTATATTCTCCTCATTGATACTTTCTCTTCACAGCCATCTCTCTGGCTTTTCCATCTCTTCCCTTTCATCCCAGGTATCATTTCCATAATCTAATTTCTGGTGGGATCTTTTTGTCCAGTCTACGTGTCACAGCCAGAATACCGCCTCCCCATCAGTTCCCAGCCTGGTTAACAGAGTAGTTATTTCTACCCTTTGCCTTGTTGAAGCATTCTCAGTTTCAAGTAAGTCCAAGAAATCTCAGCTTTTCTACAAAGACATCCCTCAGCTATAAGAAGACAGTTTTTCTTTATAAACATCAAGGTCCCACGATTTTCTCATTCATTGTATTCCTGGTGCATGATCATTATGCTATACGCAGTAAGACAATTACGTACTTCTTTCTAGAGGATATGCCTGGTTATTTTGGTTTATTTTCTATGTGTTTTTATTAATGGTCTGCTAGACTCTAGAAGTCAGGAACAGTCTTTGTAATTCACTTCAGAGCATCTCATGGAATATTCTGAATACATATCTCTGATGGCAATGGTAATAGTTATCAATGATGCCAGTACTCAGTTGCAGAATAGGATATGATGTTTTGTTGTCACTGTTGAAACAAAGTGATGTAGCTTCCTCCTTGTTTTTTATCTTATCTTCCTTCCTTTCCTTCATTCTTTTGACCATGAGCTTATACTGTACCAGCCGCAGTGATAAGTTGTTTCATTTAAGCTTCATCACCAATATAAGATGAATGTCATTACTCTTATGTTACACATGAGTAAACGGATACTTAGGTTACTTGCCTTAGTTTGTATATGGCAGTGCCAGGGATCAAAATCAAGACAATGGCTTCAAAATCTGTGATCTTGAAAATTACTGTATATAGTTTACAGAAACCTTAATAAACCTCAGATAGAAGGTTCTCTATTCTGTGACCTTGGGCAAGTTGCATAACCACTCTGTACCTCATTTTTCCTGACTACATTTTATTTTTATTAATAGAATCTAAAAGCTGCATGATACAATTTCACATTTAATACTTTTCATTTGGATTAATATATTGAATTTGAATTATATTAATAAATGTGTGTAAATACTGTGAGAAATCTTACACTGAAGTTGGATTGTTAATGTTTTGATCAAACATTTTACTTAATGTAGCATTTTCATTACTCAGGGTTAGTAAATGTATACTGTTTTAGTCACTAGGACTGAGTAAAACAATATAGATCAAATTTGTGCCACTGATGAATTTTATGTGCTTTCAAGAGGGAAAGATGAGAGGTGGAGAGAAGCTACATTTTTAGAAATCCAGTCTCACTTTCCATGAAATGGGTAATATGAAGTTCTGTCCTAAAAAAGCTACTTCATTCTATTTTTAATAACCTTTAAACGCTAAAGGTTTTCTAGAATATTAGAAAATATAAGCAAGCAAAAATAAAAAATATGACATTCTTAGAACTCAGAGCTCATCACTGTAGTATTTTCTTGCATGTGTTTTCAAATCCCTTTGTATGCAGATATGTGTATGAGTATTTGCAAATATTCATTTTTAACTAATCAAAATGTTATCTTATTATGCCCACTATTATGTAATCTGTTACTTTTACAACTAATGGTTTCCTTTTCATTTAGATAAAATTTCCTCTCATCTAAATCAAGCTCATATTCATATTTTTCCAGTTACCCAATATTTTTCTGTACACTTGGTTTGTTTAAACCAGTATCATTATATTTGGTTATTATCCATTAAGTCTCTTTTAATTTAACAGAGTCCTTTTTTTATGACACTGGCATGATTTTAAAAATGCAATTTCATTGTGGAATATCACAATCCAACAATCAATCCTCAATCCTTGATTGAGGATTTTGAACCTGATCAAAGGACAATTTGATGTGGCATTATAGGAGCCTCCTATGTTAAACCCTCTAGGAGACTGATAACAAGTATTAATGATTCTAATAAAATAGATTTCTAATTTCAAATAGTTGTAATTTTAACGAAACTAAGATTTTATCCATTGTGGACCTAGAGGCTGTGAAATGGAGAACTGTTTTCAAAGAAATGACTCAGAATTATACTGACATTGTATAATAAAAAATCCAACCAACATATTGTCCATGGTGAGAAGAACTACCAGAACCCTATAGGGAATAAATGCTTTTTTCAAATGTAAGTTTTACAACCTGTTAAAATATTTTCCGGTGCAACTTATGGCTGGTCTTTCTAAAGCTTTCCTCTTAATGACAATAAAGATTTTCTTTATGAGGATTATTCCCATTTGGACTTTTCCGTCAAGCACCCACGTACCCCACATTTTTTTAACTTGTATTCTACTACAGAATGAATAGCAAATGACAGGCAAGTCAACTGACATTATAAAAGAGTTAACACAATTGTGCTTATCTTATAATCTTCCTGTCTTATCAGTTGATTCAACTGTTTGCCAAGAAAACAGGTATTTATTCAATGCTAACTTTGTGCGTTTCTATTCATGCACATGGTGCAGAAGTTGAGGCTGTGGAGTCATAACAGTCTGGTTTTAAATTCCTTCTCTACTGTGTGACGTTGGGCAAATTATATAAGCACTCTGTGCCTCATTTTTCATGGTTATAAAATGACAATGAAACAGTCTTTATCTCGTGGGGTTGATGTGATGATCAGATTAGATACCCATGGCAAGCATTTAGAATAGTGCCTGGCATATAATAAGCACTAAATAAATCTTAAATTTATTTTAGAAATTGATTTTGACAAATGGCATCTAAATAGTCATCCTTCACTAAAATAAATAAGAAAGAAGTAAAATATGTATTTGAGGTAAAATATTTATAAAGCTCTGCGACATACACATCCTCTTTCTCCCACCTAGACACACACACACACACACTGTGCAATATTTGCCCACAAGCTCACCATGCTTCCTTCAAACCTGCCATTATGGAGGGACAGGAAAACATACTAAGCCAGGAGGCACGTGTGATCTACTCAGCAGAGTCATATAAAATAAATAAATAAGACGTCTTTTTCTACCCACATTCACCACAGTACAAAAAAATCCTTGCAGCTGGTTTAGCTCATCCCTTGCCGTGTGAAAGGTGCAGCCATAAGTCATCCCTGAACAATTAGAATTCAATCTGCTTCTACAAGACCTTCAGAGGAGGTCTACTTGGGGATTCAGTTCAATTCAGTTGGACTAATTTTTTAGTATTTATTATGAAAAGAAACTGTGCTAGGATTAAGGTGAATAAAAAGATTAAGGCATTATCCTCGACCTCAAAGACCCTGTGGCTCTGGAATAGTGGATGTAATAGCAGAATGAATTATGTGCTGAAAGAATAAACAAGATGTCATGGAAAGGCTTTATTTCCTGTTGCAAAGAGAAGGTGGCTTCTTCTTAGCAGAGAACATGGAAGAAGCCCATGCTCAGATAAAATCATAAAAAGAGATAAAAGCACAGCGATCTAAAAATAGCATACAGCAGGCAGAGGACTAGTGGGATGTATGAAGTAGTGAGTATTGAGAAAAAAGACTAGAAATTTAAACCTGGACGAAATCATGGAGCCACAGAATACTTACAAAGAAGCTTATTTTCATGTTTTAGGCCATGAGAGTGACTGCAGGGTGTTAAGATGAGAAGAAACATGTTGCAATAAGTTTAACAATAATTTTCCATGGTAATTCTTCCTTATATATAAAACAGCCCTTGTAAACGATAAGCTTCCTCTCAAGAAGTTCTTAGTACAGATGGGAAAACCATTGTTTCTGATAATATCAAAACATTGTTCCCTACTTTTATTCTCTGAAACTCATGCATGCATGCATGCCTGCTAAGTCACTTCAGTCATGTCTGACTCTTCGTGATCCTTTGGACTATAGTCCGCCAGATTCCTCAGGCAATAGGATTCTCCAGGCAAGAATACTGGAGTGGGTTCTGACACTCATGAGAGTAATGATAATCAATAGAAACTTTGAAGTAATGGTGCAGATGGGGATTCAAAAAGATGTGACACATTATCGTCAAAGAAAACCACTAAATAATTTTAGTTAACCATCCACTACGTCTGTCCTGGTGGTTTGAATCTTTTAACTAATCCAGATTTTTTTAGCATGTTACTTGAAAACTCTTGTTTTTTGGTATATTAAAAATCATGTCCTACAAATGTAGAAAGGTGGCTGAAGAAGGAGGAAATGGGGAAATAGTTCTTCAGTTTAGCAAAATGAGAGAGTTCTGAAGATCTGTTATACAGCAATGTGAATATACTTAACATTACTGAACTGTATACTTCAACATGTTTAAAATGGTAGATTTTATGTTGTCTGTTTTTAACAACAATTTTAAATTTTTAAATTAAAAAAAAATCATGTCTTATAGAAAGGGCTCTGTGGTCAAGTATGTTTGTGAAATATGCATGTTTATAATTCCATTTTGGTGATGTAACAGTTCACAAAGGCTCTGATAAGTCCTGCAATACAGGACACCATTTAATTCTGTTTAGTGCTAAATTTTGAAATATAGTAGCACACACTAGTTTTTCTCAAAATATTCAGGAAAATAGTTTTCTGTTCTTTCTTCAATGGAATACATAAAATTGATCAATGTTTTTTCCTGTTAATTTTTAGCCTCTTAATTTTAAGAAAAATTCTTAACACGTATTGTCACTGACATTTGTCTATCTTAGAAGTAATTTTTCTTCCTGTCTGGGTGTACCATGTCTTGAATCTGTGTGTACTGAGCTTAGAAAAATTAGAGTGGTAACATGTGTATATTATTGCAAACATCTATTCTATGTTCTTCCAAGTATTTTTCATCGACAAACATCTACCTTCTTCTATGTAGAATGGGCATGCCCAAAGGAGCATCTTT
The DNA here is from genome assembly GCA_024291935.2 of Okapia johnstoni. NCBI lineage: Eukaryota > Metazoa > Chordata > Mammalia > Artiodactyla > Giraffidae > Okapia > Okapia johnstoni. The sequence continues at coordinate 67,862,071 of CM044312.1, read as the reverse complement.
GTTATTATGAATAGAAAAATAAAACAAGCACAAAATCCCCTCAAAAGGTTTTCTGACTTGGAAATACCACACAGGAGACATAAAATAGCAAACTAATGTGACAGGACTTTTCTGGTGAACAGATTTGGAAACTATATTTCAGATGATGTTGAGTATTGATATTGTTCCTGACTTTTGTCACCTCTTGAGTATTATAAGATCCAAATGTTGGAGGGAATGGATGTATATAAATGACTTTCACTGAAAGTTTGAAATGACTCCTTAGTCTCCCTCTCCATTTTATTGCTAAAGGAAAAAAAAAAAGTTTTAGAGGAATTATTTTCACTCAAGTCTTCATATTAGATAAGCTAAAGACAAATATACTTCATAGGCACACACACTTGGAGCAATATTAACTTTAAAACAGAAGAGAGGTCATTTGATAAACTGCTGTTGATTTGTGTTGAACATTTCATTGTGATCCTGGTCCCTATAGATCATAATTTCTTATACGTACTTTCATTCATTTCTTCACTCATTCAGTAAATATTTATCAGGTGTTTGCTATGTACCAAGCATTGTGCTATCAATAGGCATAAGTTGGTGAGCAAATCTGGTGTGGTCTCTGCTCTGATGCAGCCTTCCATGAAGAGAGGATGAACATTAATCCAATGATCATACCAAAGTGTGGGTGATTATGAGTACAGTGATGTGCTTTAAAGGAAGAAATAGTGTCCTGCCTGAGCATTTGACAAAGGAGTCCAATACATCCAAGACAGCTTCACTGAGAAAATGACACTTAACTGAGATTTGAGGGATGCCCAGAAATTCACCAGAGGGGGAAGAAAAGCTTTCCAGACTTATGAACAGCTTATGAAAAGTGCTAGGGGCTGGTCCATGTTGAGCCCCCTGCCATGGGAATTAATTACTGAAATCTCCAAAGCTCTCTCTACATTTTGCAATGGAGGAAAGATTGGCAGAATAAGAATACAAGATTAAATGTAAATTTTAACCTTTCTGTTTTTATCATTTTATAATAATGAAGATAGTATTTTTAAAGTTGAAAGTTATCAAAATTCTCATTAATCAAAATGGGCATTTATTAGATTGATATTTTTATAGGAACCCATTGTGAGGCTCCATTATCTTAAAACAAACTTCTGACTGGTTGAGGAATTATTTTAACTTCCACAAAATTACCTGGTATGGGAAGATGTATAGTCTTGTTGGTTTCTGGGTCCTCAGTCTCTAAGGAGTCCTAGAAGCCATAGCTCCTGAATGAGTAAAAGCCAAGATTATGGACCTTGGGGCAGTTTTGATATTTGCTTCTTTAGTGTTCTCTCCACTGCTCCACTTCCCTGGACCCAGAAAGTCTTAATGAATCCTCCAGGGGGAAACTGGCAGGGGTGGGGGATTGGGAACAATCACCTCAGCTCATCTTGATCCCTAGCTGGCCAGTGGTTTACCCTTTTACTTGTCATTGTCTCACTCATGTCCCTGGTATAAGGGCCCTGTTGAGCTGGGCTTTGTTCTGTGAGTGCTGCTTAGAGGTATGCTCCGTGTGTTCTGTCCCTGCATTTTCAATCTCTCTCCTAGGGAAACTCAGGTGGATACTTAAAGGCTACTAATAAAGGAGCCTTTTCCAGTTTCAGTCACTCCCTTGGTATGCTGCTGCACAGTTAGCTCTCGGCTATTATTAGTCTTAACTCCAAAGCATAATAAATTGCACCCTGGGTAGCAAGAATGTTCAGTGGAGACAGTGAGCACTGGCTGAGGGTGGGGTGGTAACAGGACAACATTGCCCCAGAACCCAGATTAGAAAGCCATAATCTGATGAAAATAGTTTTTTTTTTTCTTTTAAAAAAATTTTTATTGAAATGTAGTTGATTTACAATCTTAATTTCTGCCCTACAGCAAAGTGATTCAGTTATACATATATATTCTTTTTCATATTCTTTTCCATTATGGTTTCTCACAGGATATTGAATATAGTTCCCTGTACTATACAGTAGGACTTAAAATAACTTGTTGAGAGCTGTGCAAAGTGACAGGTGAAACCACACCCTTGTGGTGTCCAGGGAGATATCCCTCCACTATTGAGTAGAACCATTTCAAGAAAGCCTGCCTTGGCTGGAGTCTGCACTGCTGCTGGGCTTGGCTGAGGCTGGGCTCGGCTACTGTCTCACATAGTACAGAAGGGCTTCATGCTGGAAAAAACCTCTAAGACTCCATAAGTCCATTATCTGAAAGGAGGAATTTGGCTTAGTCAAATCTAGTCACCATAGATCCTTCATAGTGGACAGTAACATATAAGCACTTACAGTTTTCATTAAGGAGTTATTACTTTCTTCAGGTGCTTAACTCTCTAAAGGCCATTCTGAAGGGTTCTGTAGGAGCTCTTAGGTGTGATAGTTCTGTACCACACTGAACTAACTCAGGATGTTGAGTGGTCATCCTGGGTACTTCTTCCACTTCTGCTGACATTCAGCAGCCCCAGGGGGCAAATCTGTTCAATTCCTAGACTTCCTGTGTCTGCCAAACCTGCCAGGTTTTTCAGCTCTCAGTGCCCTAGCATATGTTTACTACTACCAGCTCCTACAGTTGAGGCTACTGTAACTATATGTAGAATAACGCTTCCCATTTGTGTAGCAGTTTATTATTTTCTGAGACTTTTTTATTGGCCGTCTCATTTGTTCCTCACAATTAATTTGTAAAGTTGGGAAAACAGGTTTCATTATCGTTACATGCAAAACAGAAAGTGGAACTTTAGCATGAAGTTTATAATGTTTGGTATTTACTCATCATAGGTTTATACCAAACAAAATTTTGAAGCATTCTGTCATGGAAACAGAGAGAGGAGAAAATATCACATGGGAGGGAAATCAAAGCCCTGGAGCGAGACAGGCCCCAGTGTGAATCCTGGTGCTCTGGAACCTGTGGTTAACCATTGACTCTCTGAGCCAAGCTCCTTAACTGTAAAATCAGAATAATGATTCTGCCTCACAGAATTATCATAAGGATCAAATGAGATTAAACTTGCAAGTCATTTAGTTCAGTGCCTGATGCTTAGCAGCTGCTCATCAAAGGACATTCCTCCTCCCCCACCCCTCCCTACCATCTCCCCAATTTCCAAAAGGCATAAAGTGACAAGATACTCAATGCTTAATTGTGAGTAGCTGGTTGCAGGTAGTCCTTTCCACCTGCAGGTGAAAAATTATAGAGAAAATACCCTTCCATGGAATGGAAAATGTATCTGAAATAGAAAAGAGAATAAACAACTTTACTTGGACAGTTTGGAGTGGACTCTTCTGAGAAAATACTTCCAGGATGAGTATTGTGAGGCCCAAACATGTGTACTTATGCCCAATTGCCAAGTTAAGAGTTGCTCCTTTGTACAGATCTCTGTTGTAGGCTACTTTCAATCACTTCATTACAAAGTTAAGTATCCACAAAAAAATAACAAATTATGAAACATGTCCTACAATTGTTCTACATATAGAGTGTCCCAGAGCTGAGATTATGGCCAGAACAGGGCCATGCATAAAACAGGTATTCAGTATGCAAATAAGCTAACAATAATGAAATTTTGAATAACCTGTGGGAAAAATTAGGAATTTATTTCAGTACATATTTGCAGCTGACATTTAAACCAGAGTTGTTGAGGATGGGGGTGTTGGGAATTCTGATTTACTTAGAAAAACCATCAGACTTACCCATTCATGAAATAAAGCACTAGGTCTAGTCTTTTAAGGAACCATTTGAGGGAGAAATACCAGATTGAAGCAAGGAAGCCAGCACTCTAGTCTCATTTCTGCCACAGGTCAATCATGTCACTTTGCCTTCCTAGGGGACGTGATTCTCACCTATTAAATGCAGGGCTATCCTGACACATATTCTGCACTTCCATGATTAAGGCCCGTGAATAAGGGCATACGAGGCCTTCCATGATCAGGCTCTTCAATTATCATTCTTGCCTCTTCTCTCACTTTCACTCAGCCTAGGCTTCAGCCACATAAAATTATCGATACTTGCAGGTCTCCAGCACACCTGGATACATATAACTGGCAATTCAGAACCCAGAGACCAAACTCAGTTAATTTTGTGGAGATGAATATTTTTTGAAAGGAGACGCCTTCTCTGTGGGGAAAGTACCGACCTCTGCTTCCTTATCCTTCCTTCTTTATAAAGTGTGGATGCTGCCAATGAGGAGCAAGTGGGCCAGGGCAGGGCAAGTCTCATGAGTCCAGGATGACATGGAAAATTAAACATAGTGGGAGGTTAGGAATCAGAAAAGAGGATGAGAGCATGGGAGCTGGTGAGGGATCTAGTGTGTTCGTGAAAATATTTGAAACAGTATTGCTGTGCCTAATGTGAAGTTGAAATTTATATAATAAACGTCACATAGTATAAGATATATGATGCCCCACTTCAACCACTGAGTGGAAAAGAGCCATTGCTTGTGAAGATGGCTCTTTTATTTATTTTGTTATAATTTATTTATCTGTTGATTTCTTTTAGTTTGGGTTGTGCTGGGTCTTCGTTGCTGCATGTGGGCTTTCTCTAGTTGTGGCAAGCAGGGCTGCTCTTTAGTTGTGGTGTGTGAGCTTCTCATTGCAGTGACTTTTCTTATGTAGCATGAGCTCGAGAGTGCACAGGCTTCAGTAGCTGCAGCTTGTGAACTCTAGAGCTGCTGCTGCTAAGTCGCTTCAGTTGTGTCCGACTCTGTGCGACCCCATAGATGGCAGCCCAGCAGGCTCCCCTGTCCCTGGGATTCTCCAGGCAAGAACAATGGAGTGTGTTGCCATTTCCTTCTCCAATGCATGAGAGTGAAAAGTGAAAGTGAAGTCGCTCAGTCGTGTCCGACTCTTAGTGACCCCATGGACTGCAGCCTACCAGGCTCCTCCGTCCATGGGAGTTTCCAGGCAAGAGTACTGGAGTGGGGTGCCATTGCCTTCTCCGGAACTCTAGAGCAGAGGCTCAGTAATTGTGGCACACGGGCTCAATTGCTTCTTGGCATGTGGGATCTTCCAAGACCAGGGATTGAACCTGTGTCCCCTGCGTTGGAAGGTGGATTTTCATCCACTGTACCACCAGGGAAGTCCAAGATGGCTGTTTTAGAAAGGATGTAGGGTCAAGGACTAAGTGGTTGACCTTGCAAGTCTAGGATGTGCCACGCTGTGTAGCACATCGGTAATGCTGCACCCACCTACCCCTCTCAGTCTGTAAGTGCTGGTTGCTATGCATTCACATTTGTACCTTTCCCTGGAGAACTGCCTTTATTGGAGGGTAATTGCTTCCTTTCCCTCACAGGTGGCTCTCCCCTGTCATCTTCCTTCCTCATTTCCTTACAAGTGTGTCTCTTGTGAATACTCCTCATAAATCACTTGCAAAATTACTCAGCTCTGGCTCTGCTTCTAGGGACGCAGTCTAACCCTCTTGTGGAGTCAGACTTTCCTGATTAAGGGGCTCCAGAGGATTGCTGCCAATTGTGCATTTGCCCAGATGGGGCCTCTTTCAAGCCACTCTCTTCATCCCATTAGTGGTGTAGTTAGCAAAATTCTTTTCTACGTTGGATCTGCCCTTTTAGGCTCTTAGGTGTTTACACTCTGGTGACTCTTTCCCTGCTGCAATGTGTGTAGTAGGTAAATGAGTCAGTCATTCATCACGAAAAGGGCTGAAAGAAGATATTGCCTTTCCGAGTTTTGCTTTTTCTTGTTCCTTCTCCTTGCCACCTCCTCAAACCCTAAAACAGCAATTGCTTTCATCTCATGAACACTGAACAGATTTAGGACCCAAAAGGCGACTGGCAGGTTGCCCAGTGTGCCATCTGCCATTCTTCCCACAGTAGGTGTGCCGCCTCTTGACTGGCAGCTTGTGGGCTGGCTGTGATCCAGGCTGAGGATTAGAGAAGGCCTAGAAGATACGCTCAGTATCATTCTTTGCAGAGCCAGGTCTCCATCTGGGGTTTAATTTGTTGGACAGTATTTATTATCTGCCTATAGAGAAGGAAATGTACATGGGAATACAAGAAGTATGCTGTATATACTTTGTGAACTGATGAAATAGACACATGTGGAACCACATGGATACTTGCAACCTTGGTTTTGCAGAGAGATTGAAGTGTTCGCTGAACTGAGATGTTGCCTCCAGAGGTGGAAGTCATTAAATTCTGTGAAAACATGCTCACTGTGATCAAAACAAAAGTTTGAGGACCTGTTCATCCACTGATCAAAGGACAGGAACCAGTCATTTAATTCCAGTCTTACTCCTGATTTGTTTTGCAAGATAGATTCTGTTCCTTTATATGCCCTTCTTGTCCAAAAGTAGGGTGGCAAATAATCTTCAGCAAGTGGTGATGCTTAATTAATTGTTGATAAATTGTTTGGAGATGATGGAATTATACAGAAAAGCTATGAATCAAGATTCCACTTTCATTTACCATTTTATAACTTTTATGTTCAGTTATAGTATCTTTTCTTAACAAAAGGACAAGGTTTTTAAATCAATGATCCACAGATTTCTAAAGCTATATAGAAATTTTTACTGTTTGTCTCCCCCCAAAAGGTGTATCATGTAAAGGAGATGTAAGAGTGAATATGTGGGTGAGATACCCTTGATATATTTTGAAATATTTGTAGTTGTTCAAAGTAACTTAGTAAATTAAAAAAATCTTAAACTTGTTTTTTTGGATATAGTCATTAGGCTGTATATTGTCACCCTGCTAATTTAACTTATATGCAGAGTACATCATGAGAAACGCTGGGCTGGAAGAAACACAAGCTGGAATCAAGATTGCTGGGAGAAATATCAATAACCTCAGATATGCAGATGACACCACTCTTATGACAGAAAGTGAAGAAGAACTAAAGAGCCTCTTGATGAAAGTGAAAGAGGAGAGTGAAAAAGTTGGCTTAAAGCTCAACATTCAGAAAACTAAGATCATGGCATCTGGTCCCATCACTTCATGGGAAATAGATGGGGAAACAGTGGAAACAGTGTCAGACTTTATTTTTGGGGGCTCCAAAATCACTGCTGATGGTGATTTCAGCCATGAAATTAAAAGACGCTTACTCCTTGAAAGGAAGATTATGGCCAACCTAGATAGCATATTTAAAAGCAGAGACATTACTTTGACAACAAAAGTCCATCTAGTCAAGGCTATGGTTTTTCCAGTGGTCATGTATGGATGTGAGAGTTGGACGGTGAAGAAAGCTGAGCACCGCAGAATTGATGCTTTTGAAGTGTGCTGTTGGAGAAGACTCTTGAGAGTCCCTTGGACTGCAAGGAGATCCAACCAGTCCATCCTAAATGAGATCAGTCCTGGGTGTCCATTGGAAGGACTGATGTTGAAGCTGAAACTCCAATACTTTGGCCACCTCATGCAAAGAGTTGACTCATTGGAAAAGACCCTAATGCTGGGTAGGATTGGGGGCAGGAAGAGAAGGGGACGACAGAGGATGAGATGGTTGGATGGCATCACTGACTCGATGGAGATGGGTTTGAGTAGACTCCGGGAGTTGGTGATGTACAGAGAGGCCTGGCGTGCTGCAATTCATGGGGTCGCAAAGAGTCGGACACGACTGAACGACTGAACTGAACTGAAGTGAGCAGAATTGGCTTTGTGGCAACTTTGTTGATTTGTCTCTACACAGTATCTTTGAGATTTTCATATCTTATTAATCATAGTAGGTCTAGAGATTAGGATTTTTAATTCCTTCCCCCCCTTTCCTCTCGTTCAGTGATTTGGGGCTCTTTATTTTAAGTTATCATGTCCTTTCGCTATTAAGAAAGTTCATCTAACTGTGAAAGTAGAGGCATTCCATTTCTTCCTCCATCTGATTTTGAATGATACTTGCAGGCTCGAAAAGATCAAGGGAAGCAGGACTGAGCAGACAAGCACTAGTGACACAGAGGGTCTCAAAGCCCACTCCACACTTACCCCACCCTGACATAGAGACGTTTCTGCCTCCTTCGCGCCATTCCTCGGAGCATGGACATTCCTGGGCCAAAGTGCTGGGGATACAGCATGATGGCAGGTGGGCAGGGGAGGAGGTTAAAAGCTCTGGGTCTGCAGGAAGCGTGCTCCTGTTGATCCCTTTGGCTTCTCGATTCCTTTTGGACTTACTTCCTTGAAGTCTGTCTTCTCTACTGAGGCATGTGAGGCAGAGGATTTAAAGCCCCTCACATATGGTTGGAGGGTTTACCACAGGTGAGAATGGGGTTGTGGACAGGGGAATGAAGGCCTGATGAGAAGGTCTTTTCTTTCTTAACATATTATTCTTACAGTTTTTAATAGGGAATTCATTCATGTGATATAAACATCATGAAGACAGTGAAAAATCTGTCTCCCGTGTCTTATTCCCATCCTCTTAGTTTCTGGATGTGATGTTGACTTTTGCACTAAGAGAAATATATTTTATTGTGAAAAGCAGTATCTTTAATTCTCATTTCAAGGAATGTTCTTTTTAAAAAAAATTAAAAGTGATGCTGATCCTATATTTTTATTTTCTTGAAACTACTAGTATGATGAATTATATTAGTATAATTCTAAATATTAGACCATCTTTTATCATTATTCCTTAATGTACTGTTGGATTCCATTTACTAATATTTTATTTAGGATTTTTACATTGACATCCATAAGAGACATTGACCTTTGGGAATTTTTTGTGGACACTCTTTATCATCTTTTGGTATATTATGCTTATTATATTAAAAGAATTTGGAAATGCCCCCTTCTTGTTCTTTCCTGGAACAGTTTAAGTAGCATCACAATTGTATTCCTTTTCAGGGTTTGGTAAACTTTTCTGGTAGAAGCATGTTGGCCTGACTTTTTTGGGGGATGGGGGAGATCACTTTGATAGCTTCCTGTGAAAAATAGATACTATATATTTTCTATTGCTTTTTTTAAAAATTGAAGGCAGGAAGGGATAGGAGTTGTACTGCTTGATAACTGGGATTCACAGGCCTATGGCTCTTCTTTTTGCCTTCCTGTATATATGGCTGTGTCCATGATTGATGGTGTAGTTCCTTCTCCTTTGCTTCTGTGAACTAAACCAGGTCAGCTCTCTCCCATTTCTACCTGCAGTGCTACAGGCACAGTCCTCTTGGAATGGGCCTCTTGACTTAAGAATGTGTATTTTTGTTAGTACTTTCTGAGACCATCATAGCTGAGTTCTTGCATAGAAATTGCTGCTTGGCTCCTCTCCAGTTTCTTTCATGCAGCTTCTGAGTGAACTTGATTGCTTTTGGTAACCCTTACAAATATTTTAGAGTTTCTTCTCCTAGTTTTGCCAAAAAATGAGTGAGATTTTGGATGACTTTCAAGAGGAGAAAGGAAAATGCTGATCGTGTACATATTAAAATCATGTACATATGACAACTCCGTGTTGATCTTTGGGGAGCAATGCTATTTTCATTGATTTACTTTTCCTTTTCTAGTATAAAAGGGCCAAGAAGGCCATCATACTACTTTTCATCTGGTCCACTTGAGTTTGGGATCCTGAGACACTTCTCTTCAGCCTAGGGGAATGGCTTCATGATATCTCTCTCTCTCACTCCCAAAGCCTAAAGAATTTGGAAGGTCCAGAACCTGAATTATACCTACCCTTTCACCCTCTCAGGTGGGTGTCAGATAGTCAAGGGAGGAGAGAAAGTCCATCCATCTGACTGTGAGAGAGGTCCAGCTGATGGGGGCTGTGAGAGGGCATGTATACACATAGCAACAGGTTGCAGGGGTAGTTCTGTAGGAATGTAGTGTCAGGGAACCCCAGCTTCAATGACACAGGTTTGTTGAGAGTCCAGAGCATGTAACAAAGCTCCAGGCAGGCATCTAAGTCTGCCAGCATTAGCAGGATCCAGAGTCTCCACTGAGAATAAGGGGCAAGTGATAAAAGACATGTTCTGAGATCTTGGGAGATTGGACTTTAGGCAAAGAAATAAAGGTTGTATAATTAGGGCTGGCTTCCTGGGCATGCAACCTGTGTCATGACAGCGTTTCAGGCTCAGAAGTGGCCCCACATAATTTACTGCTTTACTGTCACTGTCTTGAAATTCTTAATACTTTCTGAACAAAGGGCTCTGAATGTTCATTGGCACTGAACCTTGTGAATTCGGTGGCAGGTGCTGTGTGTAACTCAGGATAGAGCTCAGGGAATTCCTATCCATCCTTTATATTTCAGTTCAACTCTTCAAATACATCCTATCTTACTTTTTGTCCTCATCATCTAGTGTGCCTCAGTAAATATTCAATAAATTAGTGTAGTGGTCACCAAAGGGGGAGCCCAAGGTTCGGGTAATTGCCCCTGGGATCTCTCAGTTCCCGTTTGTCAGGACTAAGATGGAACTCAGAAGCTGAGTTGGGAATAAACCCCAGGTTTCTCAACTCTAGGTAGTGAGATGTGTGAGGATCAGGAGCTGGCTGGTGAAGATGCACAGATGAGTGATGTAATGTGGTACGATGTATGTGATGTATGTGGTACTCTAGTACCCTGACTAGTACCTTGCCCCCAAATCCAGGTAGATATAGCACTCTAGTTCAGTGGAAAAGTTTGGAGATGAGGAATTTTTGTGGAGGGTTAGCTCATTCTTATTTTCCATGTGGCTGATACAAATAGTTCTGCAGCTTAAAGCCTCTTCACTGCTGATGCCCTAAGTGTTTTCACACTGTGGCCCAGTGTAGGCTTCCTGTGTGCTTATCAGGGGAGCCTTTTTATATGTGCCAACCATCCCACAGGAGAGTGTGGGGCCGGTATGGGACTTGCACTGAGGTCTCTGTGTCTGCGTCATTATCAAGCTCTTGTTAGGTGGTTTTGTAGCTAACTTTCAGACAAGTTTCTGCAGTTTTATAATCAGTCCCACTTTTAACCTTCCTAGCAGCCCACTTTCTTTTTATTTAGAAACTAAATATTCTTGCCTAACCCTCTTTTCTTTTCTTTTAGTTTTAATAAGTAAGATAAATAGAATCCGCAAGTGAGTAATCAACATTCCCCCATCCTTTTAGGTACTTCCTTTTTGTTCCTGTACTACCATGGGATACATGGAAGCAGCCCAAATCACCCCCAGTAGAGTGATATTTCTTCTGAATTTGTAAGAGATTTTACAAATAAATAATGACCCTTCTTTAGAGAAACCAGATGGAGTAGGAGATGCATGGGGATATTAATTCTTCTTGACCCCAGCAGAATATCTGAAAATCAACCTCTGAGTACTCAGATCCAACAATTCCCCCAGTCATACTCAGTTCAGTTCAGTTCAGTTGCTCAGTTGTGTCCAACTCTTTGCGACCCCATGGACTGCAGCATGCCAGGCTTCCCTGTCCATCATCAACTCCCGGAGCTTGCTCAAACTCATGTCCATCGAGTCGGTGATGCCATCCAACTATCTCATCCTCTGTTGTCCCCTTCTCCTCCTACCTTCAATCTTTCCCAGCATCAGAGTCTTTTCCAATGAATCAGTTCTTCACATCAGGTGGCCAAAGTATTGGAGCTTCAGCTGGTTGTATTAGGTAGCCTTAACTTTTTTTTGAGTTCTCCATTCTCCATTGATTGCATGGAAAGCCACAAAAGGGCCTAAAGACCTAAAGCTACTAAAATAAGAAAAAATAATTCTCTGTATGTTTAAAATATATTAATAATGATCAGAAAAATAAGCAGGAAAAATTGATTTAAATGTTTTGCCAGAAAGCTTGCTTTAATTCTTTTTCCAGGTAGAACAATGTATAGTATAAAACCTGATCCTCTTCTATATAAGTACTACTCTCTGGAATTCATTTTTCCTCCTCTCACGTGTTTCCTTTTGGGGTGCCACCTCCTGTTTTTGAGAACTTCTTATGGAGTTGCAGTTACAATGGCCACAGATACCCATGCTTGGTCATCTTCCTGCCATGTCTGAGGTGTTGGTGACCCCTTTAGAGTTTCTAGAATTTACATTCATTTACATGCCTAGTTCATCTGGAACTCAGTGAAAGTTCCTGTAAATATTGGTATCTAGATCCCGGGGACCCTGAATTTATGCTTACGAGGCTCAGATCAGAAAGAGTAGATCTCAGAGAGCAGGACTCTTGGGCTTCACTCCAGCTGTAGCTCTGGCAGATGATACAGGGTTTAGATTGGACCAGAGTCTCAGATATGCAGCTCTGGTGTTTCATTTCTATCCTGACTCCTAAGATTTACCTTTTGCATCAGCAGTCAGTTAACTAGGAATTCCAGCAATACTCTGCTGCCCCACAGAATATACAGTTGAGGGAAATGGAATGGAAAATGATCACTTTCAGCCGAGTTTTAGGGGCTTTTTGATGTGTTCATAGGTGTGTGTCTCCCATTGTAGATCATGGTCTATTCCAGCTGAAGTTCCACATTCCTGTTCCTTTGTAGGTATTTTCCCTTAGCATTGCAAGTAGAGAGATGACCCTATCAAGCTGGGTAAGATAGCAAGAACTTTTCCAGGTGCAAAAACACATTGTAGTTTGAGAGGCATAAAAACAGCAACCTATGCATTGCCTCAGGGAGGGCAGGCAGATATCAGGGCTCTACCAGATACTTGCTGGGGAGCAGTACATCACCAGGGAAGACGAGCTGCTTGGGCCTCCACCACCCGCCTTCAGTTTAGAGTTGGGGTCCTAGAGGCATACAGTAAATGAAAGTACAGAATTATATTCCTTTTACATGTAAAAGTGATTTCCATTGTAGTCTGTTTATGTCATCCAAATTAAACATTCTAATACTATATCCAAAATAATCAATAAGTTTTCCTGTTCAAACTAATATGACCAACACAGCGCATAAAATACAAATCTTCCAATTAGAAATGCTTTATGCTTACCAATTTGCAATTTCATTCCCATCACATTTAAACAATATTCTCATTAGCTTTGAATATTTCTTTCCTTTAGTATGTGCTTATTTATCAGGAGTTAATTTAGTTTAAAATTATTACAGGTTTTTTGTTCCTGCATAAATTCTCAACTAGCAAAAGAAAACTATAGGGTCATTTGAATAACAATGCTGTTAGGAATTGGATTTTATTATAAAATTTTGGTTTTGTGTTTGTGTTTCATTAAGTGATAGCTTCTCTTTTCTTATTTACAACAGTTGACAGGAAACAACATCAAAATTCCTGTGATAGAAACAGGATAGTTAAATTCTTGAATCACTAGACTGTCCTACCCCAGATTGTTTACTGACTCATTTTAGGGAGAATGTTTCAGTTTCAAACTGATTATCTCTGAAATGGATCCAATCAGAGCATGCCTGAACCTAGGATCAGACCATAGACCATACTGAATTTACCAAAGAAACGGTGCTTTGCAGGGAGTACTGGGCAATAGCTGTGTCTTCAGGCTTTGCCTGGCACATGCAAACTGTTTTGTTGGCTGTGCTTTCCATTTGGAAACTTGTACAGTTACACAGAAGAGCTTAATAAATATTGTATAATAATAAATATTCAAGACATATGGTTCTGGTTCTTATGTAAATCACATGAAAATGTATTATGGTTTCACATTCATTTATAACTACCATGTCCACTAATTTAAAGGATCTATGACTTGTGAGAGCCCTCAAATTTCTTGCTTTCCAATTTAAAATGGCTGTACCTTAACCTACCCTCTCTCCCTTCTTTTCTGTCTTAAAGAACAATGTAGATATTCACCTGTTCCCTCCACTTGCATCTTTGTTCCCTTTCCCGCCTGCCTCTTTGAGGGCCTTCATCTGTCTATCATCACTCATTCATTTCTCCTTTGCCACCAAATCATTCTCTTGGGTCTCTAAAGAGGAACATGTTTCACTAATCCTAAAGCATCAAACCTTCACTTTCTCCTTCAAGCAATTCTCCTGTATTCCTCATCTATTTATTCTTCAAATTTATTTAAAGAGTAATATATGTGCCTTGCTCCACTTCATTTTCCACATGACCTTTAACCTTCTACAATTCGCTACAGTTCCCCCTATGCCGTGGGATCCTGAAGATTACCAATAATCTTGTTAAAAAACCCCTCCATGTCCATATCTCTCCATAATAAAATCTTCCCTGCTTTCCCATGCCAAAAAAATGCCCCTCAGCTCCTTTTGGAGAAGGAAATGGCAACCCACTCCAGTATTCTTGCCTGGAGAATCCCATGGACAGAGGAGCCTGGCAGGCTACAGTCCATGGGGTCACGAAGAGTCGGATGTGACTGAAGTGACTTAGCATAGCTCCTTTAATGCTCTGTGCAGTGTGTGCAAATTGCCCCATAATCCTCAATACGATCATGCCCGCATGATCCTTTTGTCTTTCAAAATCCACAGCAAGAAGTAGAAGCCAAGATTACAGCTGGTTTCCCAATCTGTCACCCTGTTTTCTCTATACTTCTCTCTCGTAAGGTGTTTATCTAGTTTACACATCTCTTCATGGAAGGCTCACCCCCTTCCTCTTCTACCCCTACCAGTCAGCTAGTTACTACCTTCTTTGGATTTTGTGAACACCTTTACTTGAGCAGTGTTTCAGTTCATATTGTTTCTCAGTATACATCAGACACTGTGTACGTTAACTCACTTAATCTTCACTTATTGCTTCACTTTGCGATGATAAACTAATCGTCAGAAATCACACAGCTTGTAAATAACAGGAACCAGGATTTTAAACAATATTTGGAATCTTGCTGGTTTAAAGTCTGTGTTAAGGCATTAACCTGTTTTACTTCAACTTAAATGTAATTTAATACATGCCCTTGAAAACCTATCTTGTCCCGATCATCAGGCAGGAACAGTGCTCACCCTCTGGGCCCTAGCGCAGACCAGTCCATAAATAGGACACGAATACAAAGCATTCCTGGAAAGAGAGGGAGCAGAAACCTAGAAAAACTTTAGTCTAGATTCTTATAAATTCTCCTGTCCTTATGAACTTTTCCAAATTGCTTTTCAAATATCATTTCTGCCTTTTTATGACATAAAATTAAGGCCTAAGTGAAGAATAAGATTTCTTTTGCTCGTTCTATCATTCCTGCCCTGAACATCTTCCTGTCTCCATAGAACCAAGGGAAATTATCCCATGGACTATCCTGTGATCAAAGACACTGGTTGTTATAGGTGATTTGCTGGGTAGCTGAGCTGCTGGAGGTGTGAGAATGGAAGAGAAAATGATCTGATTACCGTTATTATAGTCATCAAGTATGACTGACAAAACAAAAAACAAAAGCATTCTTCCCACATCATGTTTTATGCATTTACAAGTTTTACTTATGTGTCAGAACAAAGCACTGCTAATTCATTTCATAAAGAAGATTCTTAGGTTTCAATCTCCCAAAGTAAAATTTCTTTTTGAACATTATTATTTAAATATATATATATATAGTGAGGATATATATATATATATATATATAGTCAAAAAGCGTTGCTTATTTATCTGATAAGAAAGATTCTTAGATTTCAACCTCAAAAAGTAAAATTTCCTTTTGAACATTATTAATAAAAAATACACATGTATATATAATGTAAATATGTGTGTGTGTGTGTGTGTGTATACATATACATATACATATATATATATATATATATATATATATATATATATATATATATATATGGTGGAACAATAATAAAGCCAACTGGAAGTAACCTTAGAAGGCTTTGTCTTTATCTGTGAGGGTAAGCAAATCTGCTACTTTAGTAAATAGCCTATGATATGCATTTTCGAGGTGAAATATCATTTCTCTTACTTTTCTGTTACTATGGTAACCCTCCTACAGAATTTCTGCACACAATAATAAAAAAAGAGGGAAAGAAAGCATAAACATAAATTTCAATATTAACGCCCTTCCCTAAGTGTGCAAAACTGGATACAAGATATGCTTGAGTGTGGAAAGTGCTGGACACTCCTCCCTCCAGTGGTGCCTTTTGCTGGGAAACTGTCTGGATCCTGTTAACTCTTAACTCTGATGGGCAGAAATCTCTTAACTCTGATGTCCCGGTCTTTTCCACCAATCCCATCTCTACTGCCACCAGAGAAGGCAGCAGACATCTCAGGGCAGAGAGGCAGAGCCAGAGCCCTGCATGGCTCTTGTTGATAACAAAGTCTGGATGCCTGAGTCACAGAGTCCTGACTGTCCTGTGTCACAGGCGCAGACACCCTGTGAAAAGTCAGGATCCAAAGGCCTGGGTTTTAAGGAAGACAGAAGAGCTAGGCATGGGGTGAAGTAGGCGTTGGTGCCCAAGGCCCAAGTGATTTTTGCCAAGTTTGTTTTTTTAAGTCAGATTTATCTTTGATCTTCAGTTTCTCAATCTCTAACAAGGGGGCAGAAAAATAATACTTACCATAGAGTTATTGTAAAGATTAAGTGAGGTAATCGCCATGGATGTTTTTTGTGGACTTACAGCACTATAAAATGCAGTTTTTCATCATTGTGCTTATGGTTGCTACTATGATAACAAAATCAACCACAACTACCATTACTGGGGGGAAAAAATCCCCATGTGTTCTATCAAACCATTGGACCCTAAGGCTTCCTTGTTACCTGCCTTTGTTCTTTATTCCAGATGTCTTATCTTTGCACTAGAAGATAATTGGTCCAGGATCTTTTAATCTGAAATGAATTTTAGTCTTCATTTGTTGCATTCATTTATGCTTCACTATCTGTACATGGCAAGAATGTTTAATAAAATTTTCTTTTCCCTTGGCAATAAGAACGCTTAAAAACACCAGCTGGTAAGATGAAAAGGCATCCACTGTCAATTCTAAGCTAAAAATAGAACATGTAAGTAAATTTTTAAATGGAAAGGTATTTATCTATTTCTCCTTTGAGGATCAGTTCCAAAACTGTTCAGTGAATTTCCTCCCAAGAGGACAATGGTTCTGGGCTTTGGGTATGAACATTCCAAGTATAATAACTCATAGAAGGTCAGATTCAGGGAAGCATGAATGAAAGTCATTTTTTACTCCAAAGTGATAGCATAGAACATGGTTAGAAAGCGTTCCTATTGTCTTAATCTTATTCCTGAAGGGAGTAGTGTCATCTTAACCACTTTATGGGGAAAAGAAAGATATAAGGATAAGAGTCAGGATTCATGAAATCCAGTCTCCACTGTGACATCAAATTTATGGGTGATCTTGAGAAAACCACTTAACTCTTGCTTACCTGTTTCCTTATTTACAAAATGAATCAAAATTTCCCTATTCATATTAGCAGAGTTCTTGTTGTAAAATGACTGATGTGATATATTTTGAAAAAATATTTTTTAATATATTTCAAACCTTCATTGTTTAACTTTGTGTTAGTATTTGCTCTTACGGGAAGAAGCCCGTTGTGTTTACAATGAAGCATGACCCAGCTCTTATTCTTCTATGCTCTCCTAATAGCACCCTGGCAAGTCCTGGTGGAAAAAAAGATTTTCCACCAGCTAGTCTCAGTGGCTCCCAGGCCTTTGGAGAAAGGCCTTCAAGAGAATGAGGGAGTATGTTGTGCTTGTGTTAGCTTTCAGTGTACCAGTTTTGTGTCATTAATTACAGAATGTTTTCCCTCCCCAAAGAGGCCTATTGAGTAGTAATAAGATGAATTAGCTTGTTCTGTTATGTTAATTTATTTTTATTGGGAGGTTTAAATCATTAAACTAATGATCTCATCCATATTTTGAAGCAAGATAATAAACCACATGCAGTTATAATCATATTTAACACCAAAACTGTACAGAATTTGGTAAATTGCTTTAAAAGATTCCATTATATTTTAATAGTGCTTTCTTAATAGTAGAAGAGAAAAGGAAATACTGATAGAAATAAAAAAAATAATGAATCAACAGGAAGATGTTTCACAATTTTTATTCTTCCAAATGCAATAAATGTATCATTGTGTTAAAGAATTCTTTAACAGAATAATAGAGGATGGAATCATAAAGATGAGTGCAGTACATATAAATGGGTAAACATTGGCTGTACATCATCCCTCATTGGATGGCTGTTTCCAGGACTGATTCAGTCCTGGAAGAAATGGAAATATGGGTGAATATTGGTACCTCAAAGATTCCACAGATAATCATAAGTCTTTGTGACAAAGTTCTTCTGAGGTTTGTTCTTCTCAGAGATAGTTGAGGGGGTTAGACAGCTTCTTGAAATCTATTTCAGTAGGCCTGCTGCTTTTATCAATATTTTTGTGATCCCTTCTAATTATGTGGAAATCAACACTAGATATTTTGAAACATAAAATGGAAATAATTTGTTACAACCTAGTTTGTGATTTTATAAAGTATGACTTACTAAAGTTTGCTTCATAAAGCTGAAAGTATGTTAACATTTATAATACATATATAACAATATAAAATTATATAACATAATATAAAAATATATGTATATTATATATGTATATAAGATTACATATTAATATGTAATGATCCTTTGATATGTGGATGCGGATTGAAGTCCTTGTAGGTTTTGCACTATCTCTTAAATCCACTCACCTTCTCTCTTTCCTTGCACCTTCCGGGCTGCCTTGGGCTTTCATTCTTTCTCACCTGAACCACTGCAATTAGCCCTTATTGGTCCCCCTGCCTTGCATCTTTTGCTCTTCTACACCCTTTCCTTTCCACAGAATACTGAGTGAATTTTCTATAAGTAAATCAAATCAATCCCTGGCCTAAAATTCTTGAGCAAATCCGTGCCCGTGGGATAAACCCTCTCTTCTGTTCATATGTGACCACGCACAGTTCTGGGAATGGTCTATGCTCCTTTATGTCTCCCAGCCTCCCTTCCATGGAATATTCTTATTGACCTTTCAAATACTTTGTCGTCTTTAAGCTGTCGCATGTTTCTGAGATGCCTTCTCAAACCTGCCCCGTCTAACCCTACACTTCTAGTAGCTTTACCTTCTAGCTTACTTGACATTTAGTTGTCTTGGTCTATACATTTATCATTTCATATTGCAACTTTGTATTTACCTCTTGCCTTCTCATCTTTAATGAATTAATATATCCTCATGGCTTTTCACAATTTCTGGCAAAAGTGCTCAATAAATATGTATTGACTGAAGGAAGGAAAGAGTAAAGGAAAGAACAAACTTCTTTGTTTGGTGTATCCTTATGAATTTCAAATATCATTTCTTGGTTAATCATAAGTATCTTTGCACAGACTGTTTAAAAAGTTGTAATCCAATTCCATATACTTCTTTAATGCTGTTTTTCTTTCAACAACATTCATTCTACTAATTTAAAAGCTATTAAGTAAGATGAAGCCTTCAAAACTAGTCAGCTAAACTGCTCTGGTCACTTGGGAGCAGTAACTGCTCTATACAATTGCTAATGTGGTTTAAACTGAAGGCAAACATTTTTATATTTGAAGTTAAGAGCAAATAAGATGTTAATAAAATTTGGAGCTCCATCTAAATGGAATTTTTTCCTGTGGTTTTATTGTTGTGAACTGTAGAACTGAAGACATATACCCCTATCCCTTAAATGTCAGGGTGAGCCTTATTCACCAGCCACTCACTCCTTTTCTGGGGGTATGGGGGCTGTATTTCCCAAGCTCTGCTCCTCTTTGATGTCTACCATAAAATACCATTAGTTCAGAAGTTCTGGGCCAATTGACAGACCAGAGCCTAGGGCTCAGGTATATTAACAGAAATAAAAGAGAATTCTGGAAATGACAGGTTTACATTTGAAATAGAGGGAAAAGGAAAGATTGTAACTCAAGGAAAATCTCAAAGAAAATCAAATTTATTCTGGATCTCTGTCTACACTCTGCTATTGAACTAGCTGTAGTGTAGTTGATTTCATGGTTGTTCTTTTTCTTCTTATTTCTTTTTCTGGCTGTAACAACTGAATTTCTGAACAATAAATTGGATCAATTTTACTGTGCTGGGAATAGGATTAACTGAAAAGAATTTTAAAATAATCAGATCGAGGTCTGCTTATTGTAAATGCATTTGATCAAAGGGGTGGAAATTAGACTCCTAAAGATACCTATAAAGAAAATGATTCAGTGAAAATAGGCATGAATCATCAAACCTTCACATATCATTATTGAAATTTTAGGAATATTGAAACAATTCAGAATTGTTTATGTCTACCAGACCAGTATAGCACTTTACTTTCTATGTTATATATGAAATATAATAGTGTAAAACACAATTGACTTGCTATTAATGACACCTAAAAATTTGTTATCTTTGCCCACAGTTTGGAATTTGGAAGTAAATGCCACTTTTACCTAAAAAGTAGGGAAGAAGTCAGTTTTTAATGCTTTAATTCTTAAAACATGATGCTTGCCACCAAATTGAGGAAAAAATGGTATTAAACTCTTCTTACTTGAGGTCATAAAGATGTGCAGAAGACCACAGAATCAGCATTCTTGTGTAGGCTAAGTCATCTGCCTAGTAGGTATTTACAGAGCTCTTGATTCTGATGGCATGAATGATAACTACCTCACATTAAGATTACAGAAGATTGTACCTATTGTCCAGGGTGGATCCAGGATGCTGTGTTCTACCTGTCCTCATCACATAGATCACCTCCTCAGATACTTAAGTATGCTCCTTACAAGGAAGGTGAAATGCACTAATGTAGTGTAACTTTTCTAAAAGTGTCTTTCTAACCCTTACAACTCAAAGGGTTTCCAATAACCTCTATTTTTCCAATGTCAGTATAGTTAAGGCATAGATAATATTTCTTACTGTTTATTCAACTCTATTCTATACTAACTAGGTTATAGGATGATTCTGGTATGTCTAGTTTTCAATATATTATGTTTTA
This sequence comes from Okapia johnstoni, assembly GCA_024291935.2. Taxonomy (NCBI): domain Eukaryota; kingdom Metazoa; phylum Chordata; class Mammalia; order Artiodactyla; family Giraffidae; genus Okapia; species Okapia johnstoni. The sequence goes on along the minus strand of CM044312.1, from coordinate 67,841,381 downwards.
AAGTTGTAATACTCAGTTATATCTGAGTTTTTAGAAAAAGTCATTCTTTCACACTGTCAGTGGTATTATCAATCATTTCAAATTTTATCAAAGATAATTAAGAAACAGTTACTGATGCCCTTAGAATTTGTTTTTTTCTCAACAATAGTTATTTTATTTTGAAGAGTTTTTTGATTATAGAAATATATAGAGAGAGTAGTTCCCATGCATTCTGTCACCTAGTAGAATTATAAACATGTCTTTTCTCTTTAGCTGAAATGTTTTGGACATAGAAAATTCCAAATCAAGCTGAAGTTCTGTTTGTGTCTTTCTACCTTCTTTCTATTTTCTAGACAAGTCAAATAACATCTTAAATATGTTATATACCTTTAAAGTACATGCTTTTGTATTTTTGCCGCATGTGTTTATGCCTAAGTTTATATTTTTAATTTACAAAAATGTTAATTCTGCAAACCCTTAATTCAACAATTTGCTTCTAGAAATTTATATTAGAAATATGGCTTTGATCCCTGGGTTAGAAATTTATATTAGATAATATATATATAAATTTATATTAGAAATATAATTACATATAGCTTCGATCCCTGGGTCAGAAAGATCCCCTGGAGAAGGTAATGCAAACCCACTCCAGTGTTCTTGGCTGGATAATTCCATGGACAGAGGAGCCTGACAGGCTACAGTCCATGAGATCACAGTCAGACAAGACTGAGTTTTCACTTTACAGGACAGTAGAATACTATGAAAGTGTGAACAAAGTGCTCATGTATGATTTTAAGTGGAAGGATAATTAGGTCAAAAATAGAACGGACAAAGATACCCTGTTTTGCTAAAAACACACAGCACACACACACACATACACATATGTGAAAAAATAAAGACTGGAAGGATTTAGCTCTCTCCAGCTTGAGAAATAGATGCTTTTTATAGTCATCTCTTTTGCTCACTATTTTTTCTAGATTTTCTATAATAAATGCTTGTTCATTTTATAAAAAAACAAAAAATATTTTTATGTGCTCAAGGAAATGATTTGCAAAATATTTTCAAGTAATTATATTTCACAGTTTGACATTTTCCATATTTAAGAAAAAATTATAAGTCCAGTATTTCTTTAGCATTCATGTCAGTCCGTTTCTTTTCATTAGAGTCTTGTTTTCTGTGTCTTGTTTTGTTTTCATTTGATTGATACTGAAAATAACTCTTCAGCACACTGACATGATCTAGCCTGTATTTGAAAATAGTAATCAAGTCACCTATTACTTATTTTTCTCCCTAGGCCTAAAGTGACCCCATTTCTTTCATCTTTCTTTGTGAACCAGTTTTCTGTTCCTTTTATCTTGATTTGTTGCTCTTCTCTAACTATTCCCTACTTCCTTCATGAAGAATTTAAACTGTAGTAACTGAACTAGAGGCATTCATAGAAAAATGTAGCTAAAACAGACTATAGTGGAAGGAATTATCCTTAACCCTTAGCTTTTCATGAACATGTTATTTTTTTTCATTGTTACCTGTGCATTCACTTTATATTTATAAACAGTTAAATTTCCCAGGATATTATTTTTTTGATTTTTAATATCTGCTGCTAGATTTTTGTTCCAAATGTTCTCTTATTTATATGCTTACCCTTATGGCATTAAATTGCATTCTTTTGATACTAAAATATCTCAAAAGTATTAAAGTATTTTTGAACGCAGTCAGTGGTATTGAGAGCAGTAATAGCCCTTCTGATTGAGAATTCACCAAAGGTCTGTAAGTGCATTTCTGATTCTGGGTCATAAATGTTGAATATAAATACAGTGGCCTCAGGACTGATTCCAATACATACCATATTACCTCTTCCACCGTGTTCCATCCTTGATTCAAGTATCTGCCCCCATTATAAGAGGGCAGTAAACACCTTGCTTTCTACCTTGTTGATGAGAAATGGTGTGTAATGGTATTAAAACCATTTCCATATTTTGAGATAAATTATTTGTGTCACTATTGCTTTGTTTTTTCTTGTGTGGTATTGATGTAAAAAGAAATGTAATTGGCTTAGCATGCTTTAGTCTTCAAAGAGTTATTGTGGTAGATTTCTGTTGGCTGATCCTCAGCAATGACCTGATGAAGTTTCCCTAGTCTTCAAGAACTGCAAAGTCACACTGCTTATATGTAGGAAGTAGTGCATCAGAGCAGAACTCTTCAACATTTGCAGTTGTATCAGAGTGACACTGGCCCCACAAATCAATATTCAGAAAGATGGGCATTAAAGCAAATATATGTTAATTTTCTGCCCTGTGGGATATAAATCATACAACTAGTAGAATTTCTGTCTTCTAACTCTATGACTACATTCAGTTTTGAACAGGGAAAAAACATTTTACCTGGGCTGCATTTATTTTTAAAGCCATCACATTAAAATGAGACATGGAAATGAAAAGCTTTCATATTGCCAATGTTGAAGAGCAAATTAGAAGCAAATGATGATAATTGATAAGCACAACTGTGCATTCTCCTATATGTACTTAGAGGTAATGAGAAAGCAGAGGGTAAAAAGTTGGAAATGGTTAAGCTGGAGAATTATGAACTTTAGGTGAGTTCTGGATGAAAAAGGTGTAACAGTGGTGCTGGATGTTGTAGGGAAAACTGTCTGAGCATAGATGACTGAGTTGTTTTGTTCATGAAGTAAAAAATTAAAACTCCTTTGGAATATTGAATTTGGCCAAATATCATATATATAACATATTTATATATCCAAAAAAGATAAACACAAAATGACGAATGAATGATGATAGTAAAAGAACCTAATCAAGTATTCAAATATGAATAAATGCAATTAATGGAATTAGTCACCATTATAATTATCAGAGTATGTCATTGTAATATAAGAACTAATCTCTCTCGGATAGATTAGTGAAAAGTCTTCAAAAAGTTTCTCTTATTCATTTTCAAAGACCATGGTAGTAGACCAAAGTTACAAAGTGAAGACATTTTGTACGTATTTCTTCCTCCAAAGCTGAGAATGGAGTTGATTACACATAATACATACACATTTCTTTGAAAGTGAACCTCACTTTCAGTTTGTTGGAATAGCATGAAAGCTATTTTCCTGACTTTATAAGTAAAAGATTCTCTTTTTCCTAGTACCTCAAAGTATGCAGAGCATATCCCATATATTATCCCATCACTGAACTCCTACTCATACATCAGAACTCAGCTTATATCTACCTCCTCTGAGAAGCCTTGCCTGAGCCCTCAAGTTTCCTAAGTGTACCCGTGACATTCCTGAGCATATGATGTTCCCTTCCACTTATCCCATGACCTGTTCACTTGTCTCTATCTTAGACCAGTTCAAATCCTTAAGGCTGTATTATACTCACTGTTGTATATCCAGAGCCAACCATAGTGTCTGACACTAACTGATGTTCATTAAAGAAATGTACATGATATCACTTGGGCCTCAGTTCGATCCTAAAAGGTATAGGTCCAGATTATAACCCCCATTTTTTAATGAACATAAATGAGACTGTGATTTGCATAAAGTCATATCGACAGTTAGTGAAAGACCTGGAAGATATAATGTTAACAGCAGTAACCAAACAATACTAAATGCAGCAGACACCTGGATTTACTTTAAAGAAAAATGGTTTGGGGGTGAACTGGTAGTCTTTGAGAGCAGTCTCAGTAGAACTGCAAATCCAGGAAATTTAAGGAAAACCAACTGCAATGAAGTGGAAGTAATAAAGATAGCTAATTCAAAAGTTTTCTGGTCACGGCCATAAAAATGTGAAGGTTACTGAGGTATACTAAGAAATTTCTTTAGAAGAAGAGACGTGGTACACATTTAAAGCACAGAGCAAAGTTCCACCTGAGAGAAGATGATTTTCCAATACATTTGATTTATTTTATAATGTATTTATTACATTTTCCAAGTGCATTAGACTTATTTTCCAAATATATCCAAAGCACCATGGGGCAGCCCAGCAAGATAGAAAACTTTTAGATTCCCAAGTGACACTAGTGGTAAAGAACCTGCTGCCTGTGTAGGAGAGGTAAGAAATGTATGTTCGATCCCTGAGTCAGGAAGATCCCCTGGAGAAGGGTGTGGCAACCCTCTCCAGTACTCTTGCCTGGAGAATTCCATGGACAGAGGGGCCTGGAGGGCTATAGTCCATGGGGTTGCAAAGAGTCAGTCCCAACTGAAGCACCCTAGCATGCATGCACAATCCACTACAGCCGACATCACAGAGGACACTGTGGCTCCACCTCCACCCATGCCAGCAACAGCCAATTGGAGGCTTAGGCTTCCACTCTATCCATGCTTTAATAAGTCCTTACCTCAACCTGCTTTGGTGTCAGTGGAGACCACACAGGAAGCCTGGACTTCCATCTCCACCCAGCAGTAACCAGGTGCTTTTATCCCTCCACACTGATGTAGTATCAGAGAAGGTCTAGTCTAGAGTCAGAACTTCTATCATCACCCAGTAATGACAAAGAACCCATACCCTTGGGTGTCAACAGATCTAAGTAGGGAACATGGAGTTCTACCTGCAACTACCCCACCTCTGCCAGAGTGATGACAGAAAAAAACAGTTAAAACAGGTTTAAATGAGATCAAGAGCCTCATAACATAACATGAAAAGTCCAGATTCCAACTAAACATTACTTGTCATACAAGATCCAGGAAGATCTCAAACCAAGGAAAAAAAGACAATCAATAAGTGCCAACATCAAAATTACAGAGATATTAGACTTATTTGACGAAGATTTTAAAGCAACAATAATAAAATACTTCAATGAATAAATACTAATAAAATTGAAACAAATGTGAAGGTAGAAAGCCTCAAGAAAGAAGTATAAAGTCCCAGAAAAATAAGGACTATAAACAAAAAAAAGTAGAGATTTTTGGACTGAAATACTCAGCAACTGGAGTGAAAAGTTCAATGGATAGAATCAACAGCAAAATGTAGGGCTCAGGGGTATCAGTGAACTGAAAGACAACAGAAATTACCAAATGTAAGAAACAGAGAGGAAAAAAGAAAAAAATAAAATGAATAGAGCCTCAGGGACCCATGGGATTATAACAAAAAAATTAAATATTTATGTCATCAGAGTCTCAGTCAAAAAGGAGAAAGAGGATGGGGCTGAAAAAGTACTTGGAGAAACATTGTTGAAAACTTCCCAAATTTGTCAAGAGACATAAACCCATTGATTCAGGAAGCTGAGCAGGGTAAACAGGATAAACCCAAAGATAGCCACATGAGGATCTTTATAATTAAACTTCTGAAAACTAAGAAAAAAAAAATGTTTAAGGCAGCCAGAATAAAATGTGGAATGTAGTATCACTACATTCACTTTACCTATACAGGAAAAAAAAAAAAAATGGCAGTGAATTTCTTTTTAGAGACCATGGAGGAAAGAAGGAATTGGAATACTATTTTTCAAGTGCTAAAATAAAAAATAAAAAAAACACCAAACTGTCAACCCCAAATTCTATTCTCTGCAAAAATATACTTCAAGGGTGAAAGAGAAATCAAAACAATGTCAGATAATGAAAAACAAAGGTAGACCTATACTAAAAGCATGGCTAAGGGAAATTCTTAGAACAGAAGGGAAATGAGAGAAGGAGTGTTAGAACATTCAGAAGAAAGAGAGAACATGATAAGCAAAAATGTGGATAAATATGAGACTTGTTTTCTCCTCTTGAGTTTTCTAAATTACATTTGGCAATTGAAGTAAAAGTTAAAATACTGATGCAGTTATAAATGAATGTAGAGGAACTATTGAAGACAATTTTATAAATAAGGGAGACTAAAGGAATATAGAAGGAGGTAAATTTTCTATACTTCAGTCAGACTGAAATGATGATAATGGTAGACTATTATCAGTTAGATATGTATAAATAATGTAATACCCAGAGCAACCACTAAAAAATCTATACCAAGAGATACACTCAAAATCACTATAGATAAATTAAAATGAACTTCTAAACAGATGTTCAAGTAACTGTAGGATGCCAGGAAAAACATAACAAAGAAGTAAAAACTAGAGAGAACAAACAAAAGATTAAAATGACAGACTTAAGCCCTAACATATCAATAATTATTTTAAATGTAAATGGTCTAAACACAGCAAATAAAAGATTGGCAGAGAGATATTAGCAGAAGAATAGGTGGAATAAAATAAAGAAATTCATATTGAAAAAAGGTATAAAAGCAATTTAATGAGGAAAGATAGCTTTTTCAACAAGTAATGATGAGGCAGTTGTACCTCCATAAGTATAAAAATGTATCTTGACCTAATTCTCACACCTTATATGAAAATTATTTCAAACTGTATTATGGAATTAAATGAAAATTTATAAGATCTTTTAGGGAAAAAATCATAGGATAAAATCTTTTTGATCTAGGGCTAAGCAAAGAGTTTTTAGACTTGACATCAAAAATGAAATCCATTAAAGGAAAAATTTACATTGGATTTCATCAAAATGTAAGACTCTTGCTCTGTGAAAGACTTGTTAAGAGCACAAAAATTCAGGCTACACAGTAGAATGCATGTTGCAAACTGCATATTTGACAAAGGACTAGTATCTAGAACATATAAAGAACAATCAAAGCTCTCAAATTCCACAGTAAAAATATGAACAATCCAATTAGAAAATAATCAAAAGACATGAAAAGACATCAAAGAGGATATGCAAATGACAAATAGACATTTGAGAAGATCTTCAACATCATTAGCAGCTAATGACTTGCAAATTAAACACAAGACATCACTAGACACCTATCAGAATGGCTAAATAAAAAGATAATGATGCCATCAAATTCTGTCAAGGATATGGAGAAATTGCATCACTCAAGCATTGCTAATGGGTATATAAACTGGTGGTAATGCCACTTTGGAAAACAGTTTGGCAATTTCTTATAAAACTAAATGTTTAACTACCATAAGCCCCAACACTTGTACTCCTAGACATTTCTCCCAGAGTGAAGACATATGTTCACACAAAATCCTACATACAAGTATTCAAAGCAATATTGTTCATAACACTCAATAATTGGAAACAACTCAGGTTGTCTTTTAATAGGTGAATGATTAAGGTAAACAGTGATATATTCATAGTGTGGAATACCGTTTGACAGATAAAAGGAACAAACTCCAAGCAACAACCTAGATGAATCTCCAGAGTGAAAAATGATAATCCCAGAAAGTTATACACTGTATAATTTTATTTACATAGCATTCTTTTAATGACAAAATTGTAGCTATCGAGACCAGATTAGTGGTTGCCAAGGGTAAAAGAGTAGGTGAGGGTAGAGGGAAGGGGCTGTGGTATTAAAGGACAAGATGAGGGATCCTTGTGATAGAAACGTTCTGTCCTGAATGTATCCAAGTCAATATCCCTGTTGCAATATTCTACTACAGTTTGCAAGATACTACCCTTGGGAGAAATTGTGTGATGGGTATTGAAGTCTATGCATAATTTCTTACAACTGCATATTAATCTATAGTGATCTCAAAATATACAATTCTACTTTTTAAAACAAAATGCACTGAGTCAGTAGAAAGGGCAAGATTAAAGATGAGAAGAGAGAATGTGAGGGAGAAATAGGAGCAGGGAGTTTTACTTTTCATTTAGGAGCTCTCCTTGGTGTTCCTGCAGTTTTAATCCCAATCCAGCTGTTCATTAAGAAGTTTTAACACAGAAGAGGATTCCATTACATGGTGAGTCCTAATGCATCCAGTGGAGGCAGTAATTGAAGATGGAGAAGAGCAAATGCAAAAATTTTTCTGTTCACTCCTTATATTTCCCTTGATCAAATCCTCAACCTAGAACAGGGATTGTCAATCTTGGCTGTACACTGGGATCACAGTTCAGTTCAGTTCAGTTCAGTCACTCAGTCGTGTCCGACTCTTTGCGACCCCATGAATCACAGCATGCCAGGCCTCCCTGTCCATCATCAACTCCCGGAGTCCACCCAAACCCATGTCCATCGAGTTGGTGATGCCATCGAGCCATCTCATCCTCTGTCATCCCCTTCTCCTTCTGCCCCCAATCCTTCCCAGCATTAGGGTCTTTTCCAATGAGTCAACTCTTCGCATGAGGTGGCCAGAGTATTGGAGTTTCAGCTTCAACATCAGTCCTTCCAATGAACACCCAGGACTGATCTCCTTTAGGATGGACTGATTGGATCTTCTTGCAGTCCAAGGGACTCTCAAGAGTCTTCTCCAACACCACAGTTCAAAAACATCAATTCTTCAGCACTCAGCTTTCTTCACCGTCCAACTCTCACATCCATACATGACCACTGGAAAAACCATAGCCTTGACTAGACAGACCTTTGTTGGCAAAGTAATATCTCTGCTTTTAAATATGCTCTCTAGGTTGGTCATAACCTTCCTTCCAAGGAGTAAGTGCCTTTGAATTTCATGGCTGCAATCACCATCAGCAGTGATTTTGGAGCCCAGAAAAATAGTCTGACACTGTTTCCACTGTTTCCCCATCTATTTCCCATGAAGTGATGGAACCAGATACCATGATCTTAGTTTTCTGAACGTTGAGCTTTAAGTCAACTTTTTCACTCTCCTCTTTCATTTTCATCAAGAGGCTCTTTAGTTCTTCTTCACTTTCTGCCATAAGGGTGGTGTCATCTGCATATCTGAGGTTATTGATATTTCTCCTGGCAATCTTGATTCCAGCTTGTGTTTCTTCCAGCCCAGCGTTTCTCATGATGTACTCTGCATATAAGTTAAATAAGCAGGGTGACAATATACAGCCTTGACGTACTCCTTTTCCTATTTGGAACCAGTCTGTTGTTCCATGTCCAGTTTTAACTGTTGCTTCCTGACCTGTATACAGGTTTCTCAAGAGACAGGTCAGATGGTCTGATATTCCCATCTCTTCCAGAATTTTCCACAGTTGATTGTCATCCACACAGTCAAAGGCTTTGTCGTAGTCATTAAAGCAGAAATAGATATTTTTCTGGAACTCTCTTGCTTTTTCGATGATCCAGTGGATGTTGGCAATTTGATCTCTGGTTCCTCTGCCTTTTCTAAAACCTGCTTGAACATCTGGAAGTTCACGGTTCACGTATTGCTGAAGCCTGACTTGGAGAATTTTGAGCATTACTTTACTAGCGTGTGAGATGAGTGCAATTGTGTGGTAGTTTGAGCATTCTTTGGCATTGCCTTTCTTTGGGATTGTAATGAAAACTGACCTTTTCCAGTCCTGTGGCCACTGCTGAGTTTTCCAGATTTGCTGGCCTGTTGAGTGCAGCACTTTCACAGCATCATCTTTCAGTACTTGAAATAGCTCAACTGGAATTTCATCACCTCCACTAGCTTTGTTCACACACAAGGAGCTGTTAAAAAATACCAGTACCCTCTCACCCCCTCCCTAAATTCTGTTTAATTTGATCTAATGTTTCTCTTTAGCATTAGTATTTTTTTAAATCTTGAAGTAATTGGACCTGGTAGCCAGAGGCTGAGAATCAGTGACCAATCTGAGGTCCACAGTCTATTTGAATCTTACTTGTGGGTCCACATCTTGTGTATGTTTCAAACTGAAAGAAAAGGGACAATGTCATGGTATGTGTGACTCACTTCACTATTTCTACAGTGAACAGGTTAAGTTCATGTTTTAAGGTAGGGGTTATATTGTAAATGAAATCAATGAACAGAGTTGGTTGTTAGCTCCCTCAACACTTCCCTTCCTGTCTCACTGTCCTTCTTTCAGTTCCTGGAACTGTTCTCTTGTGCCACAGATGCCATTCTCCTACACAGATGAGGAAGTCCTTACTCTGCCCTTTAGCTCTCTCTCCTCCTGCCACCTCTCCCCACTCTTTCTCTACCCCCTCCCCAACCCATTCTTCTTTTTCTCCTTTGCCAAATCGATCTCATTCATATCATGTTCAGTCTTCACCTCCTCAGAAAAGTCAGCCTCTTTTGCTACCATGACCTTCTCCTTCTCAATACTTATCACAGTGATAATTTTGCAATTATTTTATCACTAATCCACTATGTCTGTCTTTCCCACTAGACCATAACCTCTATAAGGGCAGAAATCTCATCTGTTTCACTCACTATTTTATCCTCAGCTACTAGTCCAGCATCTGGCATATTGTAGATGCTCTATAAATAATTCATAGCCTGAAGAAGTGAAGTCACTCAGTCGTGTCCGACTCTTTGTGACCCCATGGACTGCAGCCACCCAGGCTCCTCCATCAATGGGATTTTCCAGGCAAGAGTACTGGAGTGGGTTGCCATTTCCTTCTCCATAGCCTGAAGGAACCAGCTAATCTCTTATTTAGAAACTTGGAGAGTGTTCACCAGAGACAGAGGATGTCAAAAGAGCTATTGCCTAGGAATGGTTCCACTGAAAACCATTTAATGTGACCTGGGACAGGTCACTAATTCTCCCTGGGGCTCTGTGTATATATCTGTGATGGTTCTCAAACTCTGCTGTACATTAGAACTGGGGAAACTTTTAAACTACCAGGGTCTGGAAGACTCAACACAGATGTTCTCGTTTAACTGATTGAGGTTGCACACAGGTATAGACATTTTGAAATTAGGAAGACTGACTATGCAATCAAAATTGAAAACCACTGGACTAAGCTTAATGATGCCTAAAATCTGGCACAGTGATTCTAGGATCATATAAAACAGCCATTTCCACTTTTTTTTTTTTTTTTGAAAATAGTCCTTCTTTTCTGTTAAAACTATCTGCACCCAAAAGAAACCAAGCCCATGGTAACACAGGGACATAAAGTGAAAGGTCTTTGTAACCTATCACAGTAATGTTTTCCTGCTGTTTTTACCTTCAATAGTGGTAGTGTTTGCACTGCCATCTTTCAACAGACTTGGAGATTGTGGGATGGTGCTGTGTGAAGGATAAGTAAATTGAGAATTAATTATTGACATAAAAACAGAGCAAGTACAATCTTGCTCTTTTGATTTTTAACTTTCTGATTTTCAAAATAGCAGTTTAAAAACACATCTTTCTATCCAAATGCCCAGAGGGGCTAATCTGCATTGAAGATTAATTCCTTGAGATATTTCACTCCTTAACAGTCTCCTGGTTTGGTTTTTAATATTTGGCACTAAAAATAAAGTCTGATGACAAATTTCATTTGTTGTCACTTTTTAGCTGTAATTGACTGTAAGATCTAAAAGAACTCACTGGGTTCCATGACTTTTATCCATAACAGAGCAATGCCCCTGTTCAAAGAACTGGGATCACAAGATGCAAATTAGGAGAGAGCTTGTTACCCAGGCATAGGAGAGGCTGCTCCAGAAGGAAAAAGCCAGGGCTGCTCCCTCCAGCTTCCTCCAAGTTGTATTATTTTTTGCTCTTGTTTACTGGGATTGTGACATAAATCTCAGCTGATTAGTACAATGACTAGAATTTTTAAAATAATTATATGTTTTCTTTCTAATTAGAAAAGTTCATTGGCATAAGAAAGAAAAACATTATGAAGAGGAAGAATTTTTGAAATTAAGTGTGCTTCCATCATGGTCCATTCACAAGGTGCATGAGGAAAATGCCAGGACAATTTAAGTTGTTGGGTGTCTATCAGGAAGATTTATCCTCGTCATTCTTGAGCAGTGTAGACAAACATATTTCATTCTCTGCCTGAGTCACTGATAGCCAGGTGAGTGTCTGTTCATTTCTTGAAACCAGGGATACTATCTGAGCCCATTCTTCAGTGGCTCAGTTACTTGTATCATGCCTCCCTAAGAGCTTGATGTACTAGTAAAAGGTAAAGGCCTGAACATACTCCCAGTAAGTTAGGTAGATCTTTTATTTGGTGAGTGAGAAGGAATCAGGCAAAGGGCTGATTTTCAGTTCTTCTGTATTTGGGAAGGGAGAGCAAAAGAGGAGAATACCCCTTTCTTTATTTCCACCTCTCAAATAAAATAGCTCTGTTCATAATCCACCAATAACTCATCTTTGAGAATGAATGCAATGTCAAGGAGAATTAAGCTTTTTAATCATTCACGCTTTACCGTGAATTAGAAAATCAGGTTACCTTCTTCTTCAGGGAAGTCAGCCATAAAGAATGACTGAGAGTTTGGATTGGGAGGGAGATGAAGAGTGGGGTTAATTTCAAGGCGTAAGGAAAATAGGTTTGAATAGGGCCCCAGTGTAGAGAATTTCAAATCATTAGAAGCAGTCTGAGAGCTCCTGGGGACTAGCCATGGGACTGTGGTCCTGGAGTTGGCTGTGTTACCCTCAGGGCAAATTAGAGGCCTTTTAAATAAGGTTTGTCTCCTTTGTTCATTTGTCTAAATTTAACTATTGACCTATGTGTCTGCAAAAAACATACTTCCTGATACACTGAGTGTGTACTTTGCTGCTGGCAAAAAAAAGAGGTTTTGTTTTCTTAACCTGAAAATTAGGAGGCATGACTTCCTTAGGAAAACCCATGAAGTTGGCCAGAATGTACCAAACTGCTCTCACAATTTCTCTGATTGTAGCACTGCTTTCCAGCCTTCCTTTGGTTTCCTAAGGAAAGAGAGCTCCACACCTGTGTTCACATGCTCCTAGAACTTGCAGAGGGTGTCCATGCAGTAAGCATGCACAAGAGAATCAATTTCTGGATCCTCAGTGTCCATACATCCTCTTTACTAAAACTGATCTACCAAACAGGAGACTTGTAGCCAATATGTCTATCTGTTATGAGAGTTCTTCTTTCTCATCTCCTCTTTCATGCTCACTCTTTTCCTGCTTTATAAAACAAAGTCTCTTTAAGCCTTCGAAAATCTCACTGTGATAACCCCCAAAATGTCAAACAAAGGGACAACTGTACATATTGAAGTTGGGTAACCTCCCTTAATCAAAGTGCTTAGGTAGGGCATCTTCCCTGTCTTAGACACATTTCTGTTACAGGCCAAGCATAGTGTTAGAGGCAAGTGTGCTGGTCCTTGTTGAGATAGTCTGGATCCCAAAGTGATGATAATCTTTCTTTAATGACCTCATTGTTTCCATCCCCCACTATTATTAAAGAAAGCATTGTTCCTGAGGGAGAGTTCTTTGAGAACAAAGCCAAAAAAGCATAAAAAGAAACAGTGAAGATGGCGGTATTGTATTTCATCCTTGCAACAAACTCATGGCAGAGCTCCATGCCCTATCTACTCTCTATCTGAGAATTAAGAATCCGGAATGAGGTAGCTGTACATATTAACACATTTGTTAGAAGGTAAACATGAGGCCAAAGTGTATCTTACAAAAAGCGTGGCTGTCAAGCCAATTGTTTGACAATAAGGACTACTTAGCCAATTACATTATATCAATGCCAACTTTCATAAATTGAATGAGCTAGATCTGCAGCTCCAAAGTTGTACCAAAAATTTAATTGTCATGTTATTTTTTAAAAATTGGTTGGCAAATGAGTTTTGAAATTGATGATAATTTACCTTCTCCAATCATTTCTGAGTACACTGAGATAGATAAGATGTCTTTAAGTGAAAGAGAAACAGTTATAATTGATAGTTATTTGAAGAATCTTGGTAAAATCTTTCTGGTATACTTCCCAGAACCCAATAAAGTTAATTACTTTAATGAATAAGTATCGAATGCTTTTGTAGGATGAATTTCTGTTTTCCAAAATAAATTAAAAATTACTAGAGGAAGGGCATGGTGGTAGGTGAAGTGAGTGAGACAGGTCAAAACATACACAGTTCCAGTTATAAAATACTAAGTGTTGGGAATGTAATGTATAGCATGGAGACTATATTTAATATTACTGAATTACATATTTCAAAACTGCTAAGAGAATAGATCTTAAAACTTCTCAGCACAAGAAAACACTTGTAACCATGAAGGGTGATGAAGGTTAACTAGACTTACTGTGATGATCACTTTGAAATATATACAAATACCAAATCATCATGTTGTGCACCTGAAACTAATACTGTATATCAGTATACCACAATTTAAAAAGTAGATTAAAAGATAATAAGCATTTAAATTATTTTAAATAATTATTAGTATTAAATTTAATTGACTAAATTTATTTGACAAAATCTTAATGGTTAATTTTATTAATTAAATTATTAACTAACTTTAATAATAAATCACCCTGGGATTTGGGGCATATGACTCAAAATTTGTTCAAATAACTGGCTGGAATTACTGTAATACAATCCCATCCACTTGTTTACGTGAGCAACATTTCACAGTATGTGTCTATAAAATGAGAAACAGGAATCAAATTGATAATGAATTCTATTCATTCCAATAATAAATATTAATCTAGGAATGTATGAGCTAGATCAACAGTAAAAATAACAGACCATTAGAGCTGCATTTCCAGAAGCATTTTACTTTGATATTTTATCAAAATTTAATCTACATGTGTTGTTTTGATCTCTTGTATAATAATGATAATATTTATGTATTACTACCAATAAGTATCAATATTATTTCTTCATTCAAAAGAAAAATTTTAAACCTGTTGCCACCTATAGTAATAGGACATTAAAAAGTTCTAATTCATATACTTTTTTTTTTCAGAGAGCTATGATAAAATCATAAAAGCTTTCCATAGATGAAAATATAATATTTTTGAATAATGACTAGAGGCAAACGGAACTTAAAGGAGCAAAGGAATGGTATAAAACTTTCTTTTTTTTTTTTTTTTTTTTTTTTTTTTTTTTTTTTTTTTTTTTTTTTTTTTTTTTTCTTTTAGTTGGGGGCTAATTACTTTACAATATTGTAGTAGTTTTTGCCATACATCGACATGAATCAGCCATGGATTCACATGTGCTCCCCCTCCCAAACACTCCTCCCACCTCCCTCCCCCTCCCATCCCTCAGTGTCATCCCAACGCTCCATCCCTGAGCATCCGTCCCATGCATAGAACATGGAATGGTGTTCTGCTTCACATATGACAATATACATGTTTCAATGTTATTGTCCCAGAACGTCCAACCCTCGCCTTCTCCCTCAGAGTCCACAGGACTGTTCTATGCATCTGTGTCTCTTATTCTGTCTCACATATAGGGTTACCATTACCATCTTTCAAATTCCATATACATGCATTAGTATACTGTATTGGTGCTTTTCTTTCTGGCTCACTTCACTCTGTATAATGGGCTCCAGTTTCATCCATCTCAATAGAACGGATTCAAATGTATTCTTTCTAATGGCTGAGTAATATTCCATTGTGTATATGTACCACAGCTTCCTTATCCATTCGTCTGCCGATGGACATCTAGGTTGCTTCCATGTCCTGGCTATTGTAAACAGTGCTGCGATGAACATTGGGGTACACGCGTCTCTTTCAATTCTGGTTTCCTCGGGTGTATATGCCTAGCAGTGGGATTGCTGGGTCATATGGCAGTTCTATTCCCAGTTTTTTAAGGAATCTCCACACTGTTCTCCATAGTGGCTGTACTAGTTTGCATTCCCACCAACAGTGTAAGAGGGTTCCCTTTTCTCCACACCCTCTCCAGCATTTATTGCTTGTAGACTTTTGGATAGCGGCCATTCTGACTGGTGTGTAATGGTACCTCATTGTGGTTTTGATTTGCATTTCTCTAATAATGAGTGATGTTGAGCATCTTTTCATGTGTTTGTTAGCCATCTGTATGTCTTCTTTGGAGAAATGTCTGTTTAGTTCTTTGGCCCATTTTTTGATTGGGTCGTTTATTTTTCTGGAATTCAGCTGCAGGAGTTGCTTGTATATTTTTGAGATTAATTGTTTGTCTGATGCTTCGTTTGCTATTATTTTCTCCCATTCTGAAGGCTGTCTTTTTCACCTTGCTTATAGTTTCCTTTGTTGTGCAAAAGCTTTTAATTTTGATTAGGTCCCATTTGTTTATTTTTGCTTTTATTTCCAATATTCTGGGGGGTGGGTCATGGAGGATCCTGCTGTGATTTATGTCGGAGAGTGTTTTGCCTATGTTTTCCTCTAGGAGTTTTATAGTTTCTGGTCTTACATTTAGATCTTTAATCCATTTTGAGTTTATTTTTGTGTATGGTGTTAGGAAGTGTTCTAGTTTCATTCTTTTACAAGTGGTTGACCAGTTTTCCCAGCACCACTTGTTAAAGAGATTGTCTTTTCTCCATTGTATACTCTTGCCTCCTTTGTCGAAGATAAGGTGCCCATAGGTGCGTGGGTTTATCTCTGGGCTCTCTATTTTGTTCCATTGATCTATATTTCTATCCTTGTGCCAGTACCACACTGTCTTGATGACTGTGGCTTTGTAGTAGAGCTTGAAGTCAGGCAGGTTGATTCCTCCAGTTCCATTCTTCTTTCTCAAGATTGCTTTGGCTATTCGAGGTTTCTTATACTTCCATACAAATTGTGAAATGATTTGTTCTAGTTCTGTGAAAAATATCATTGGTAGTTTGATAGGGATTGCATTGAATCTGTAGATTGCTTTGGGTAGTATACTCATTTTCACTATATTAATTCTTCCAATCCATGAACACGGTATATTTCTCCATCTGTTTGTGTCCTCTTTGATTTCTTTCATCAGTGTTTTATAGTTTTCTATATATAAGTCTTTTGTTTCTTTAGGTAGAAATATTCCTAAGTATTTTATTCTTTTTGTTGCAATGGTGAATGGTATTGTTTCCTTAATTTCTCTTTCTGTTTTCTCATTATTGGTGTATAGGAATGCAAGGGATTTCTGTGTGTTAATTTTGTATCCTACAACTTTACTACATTCATTGATCAGCTCTAGTAGTTTTCTGGTAGAATCTTTAGGGTTTTCTATGTAGAGGATCATGTCATCTGCAAACAGTGAGAGTTTTAGTTCTTCTTTTCCTATCTGTATTCCTTTTATTTCTTTTTCCGCTCTGATTGCTGTGGCCAAAACTTCCAAAACTATGTTGAATAGTAGTGGTGAAAGGGGGCATCCTTGCCTTGTTCCTGACTTTAGGGGAAATGCTTTCAGTTTTTCACCATTGAGGATAATGTTTGCTGTGGGTTTGTCATATATAGCTTTTATTATGTTGAGGTATGTTCCTTCTATTCCTGCTTTCTGGAGAGTTTTTATCATAAATGGATGTTGAATTTTGTCAAAGGCTTTTTCTGCATCTATTGAGATAATCATATTGTTCTTATCTTTCAATTTGTTAATGTGGTGAATTACATTGATTGATTTGCGGATGTTAAAGAAACCTTGCATTCCTGGGATAAAGCCCACTTGGTCATGATGTATGATCTTTTTAATATGATGTTGGATTCTGTTTGCTAGAATTTTATTAAGGATTTTTGCATCTATGTTCATCAGTGATATTGGCCTGTAGTTTTCTTTTTTTGTGACATCTTTGTCTGGTTTTGGAATTAGGGTGATGGTGGCCTCATAGAATGAGTTTGGAAGTTTACCATCTTCTGCAATTCTCTGGAAGAGTTTGAGTAGGATAGGTGTTAGCTCTTCTCTAAATTTTTGGTAGAATTCCGCTGTGAAGCCATCTGGTCCTGGGCTTTTGTTTGCTGGAAGATTTCTGATTACAGTTTCGATTTCCGTGCTTGTGATGGGTCTGTTAAGATCTTCTATTTCTCCCTGGTTCAATTTTGGAAAGTTATACTTTTCTAAGAATTTGTCCATTTCTTCCAAGTTGTCCATTTTATTGGCATATAGCTGTTGGTAGTAGTCTCTTATGATCCTCTTATGACTAAGAATTTGGGTCTAGTTTTACTAAATAAATGACAATAGGTTATCCAGTCTCTATGCTACTTAAATTCCATTGGATATGTTTAAAAGAGTAATGTGAGAGTGTTTTGTTTTAGAATAGTAATATACTTCCTTTATAGCTGTTTCATTTTATAATAAATTATTTTAGATGTTCAATCAAAAAATTTGCAAAGGGGCACATAATTTTTCAAAATTTGGAAGGATTGGGATATATGAACAAAAATGTTTTGGAGACCCTTGTCTTAGGGCTTTCTTTTCTCATCCAACAAAATTCACCTCCTCCTGTTCCCTCAGGACCCTCACTGCTTCCTTCTAGCCTGACATGCTAGCATTCACTTTGGTGTGGATGACTGTTTTGTTGTTGCTGTTGTGGTTGTTTATATTTCAGTATATTTGATTTACAAAATTTACACAAATTTTGTTGTGTTTCAGGTGAACATCAAAGTGATTTAATTACATATATATATATAGAATTTTTAACATATAGATAGATAGATAGATATAGATACATATAGGCTTTACAGGTGGCACTAGTGGTAAAGAACCCATCTGCCAATGCAGAAGACATAAGAGACACAAATTCAATTCCTGGGGCAGGAAGATCCCCTGGAGAAGGGCATGGCAATCCACTCCAGTATGCTTGCCTAGAGAATCCCCATGGACAGAGGAACCTGGCGGGCTACAGTCCATAGGGTCGCAAAGAGTCAGACACGACTGAAGCCATTTAGCACGCAGGCATACATGTATCTATTCTTTTTCAGACTCTTTTCCCATGTAGTTATTACAGAATATTAAGTAGAGTTGCTCATGCTATATAGCGGGTTGATTATCTATTTTATATATAGTGGTGTGTATATGTTAATCCCAACCTCCTAATTTATCCCTCCTTCCCCCACATTTCCTATTTGGTTATCATAAGTTTATTTTCTACGTCTATGAATCTATTTCTGTTTTGTAAATAAGTTCATTTATATCATTTAAAAAAAATTGCATCTATAAGTGATATCATATGCTACTTGCCTTTCTCTGCCTAACTTACTTCACTTAGTATGATCATCTCTAGTTCCATTCATGGTGCTGCAAATGGCATTATTTCATTTTTTATGGGTGAGTAATATTCCATTGTGTATATATGCCACATCTTCTTTGTTCATTCATTTGCTGATAGACACTGAGGTTTCTTCCATGACATGGCTATTGTAAATAGTGCTGCGGTGAACATTGGAGTACATGTATCTTTTCTATGTATGATTTTCTCCAGATACATGCCCAGGAGTGGGATTGCTGGATCATATGTTACCTCTTTTGTTTTAGTTTTTTAAGGAACCTCCATACTGTTTTCCATAGTGGCTGGCTATTCCTATTTACATTCTGTTGTAGATAACTGTTAATCAGTTATTCTTCCCCAAAAGCATTTGTTCTGTACAAAGACTTCCTGGAAATAATGATGTAACCTGAAAGAATGATGTTAGGTTCTTTTCCACGAGAATTTTCAACCAGACATAAAGGCATTTGCAGGAAGAAGGAAAGTTCCCAAAACTTTTATGGGTGTTTTGAGATTTGCTGGGCCTTCTCTGATTGCAGGTAATACAGGTTGTTCAGAATTGTCCAACTACACAGACAGGAGCCATTGGCAACTTCATGTACCAAATCAAATTTTGGCTAAATTCATGACTGAGGAAATTAAACTCACTATATATGTGTTGCTTTTAGTGTTTTAACTATAATATTTCTGATATGACTGTTCCAATATATGTGTGTGTGTTAGTAGCTCAATCGTGTCCGACTCTTTGCGATCCCATGGACTGTAGCCTGCTAGGTCCATCTGTCTGTGGGGTTTCCCAGGAAAGAATACTGGAGTGGAGTTGCCATTTCCTTCTCCAAGGGATCTTCCTGACCCAGGGATTGAACCTGGGTCTCCTGCATTGCAGGCAGATTCTTTATCATCTGAGCCACCAGGGATGGATATATATATATATATATGTATATATATATATATATATATATATATATATATATATATATATATATATATATATATATATATATATCCTGAAAATAAGATTGAAACTAGTTTAGTTTGGGAGTAAAAGGGAAACCAGCACCTTTAAAAGAAGCTGCTCATTTGTATCCTTGGGTTTGTTTGTTTTTTTTTAATTATGTTAACTCAACCTTCCCCCAACCGTACTCTGTGTCAAGAAAATACCTTTGATTTTTTTTTTCCATTGCAAAAAAATCCAAGAATTAGGCCAAGATTATGGCTTTGATTATGTGTTGACTATTAATTTTATGTTACTTGGAAGCTATAGACAATAATCAGAGGAGAGAAGCCAGCTGTGCACACGTGCCTCCAAGTACTTCTGGGGAAACAACTGTAGATGTATTGAAAGGTGGTCAGGAGCATCATTTTTACAAGTGAAGAGTTAGAAATTATACATATGGTTGCCCTTGGCACTTGTGAAATTTGTCCTGCCTTTTTCTCTGGACTTCTGCAATTGTCAAGGTTTTGTAACATCTCTCCCAGGATTAGCTTCATGCTTGTCAGTGTTTACTGAACTGAATCAAACTGACTTTAGGACCCTGATAGACTCTGACACATGGTATTGCTCGAGTCTTATAATATCCATAAGAAAAATTGTGTTTTAATTTTGGAACACTAATTACAATGCCGCTTTGGATAAGACCAAGAATAATGAGGACTCTTAGTGCTGAGTCATATTTGACCCACAATTCTTCAGATTTCTTCCAAAATGTATAGATACTGTGCCTCTCCTAAAGTATTATTTTATCCCTGTTAATCTCATTTTTATGTTCCACAGTTTACTTTTTAAAAAAGTCTTCATTCATTTTATTTTGGTTTGGCTTCTGCAGTACTTCAAGCTACTGAAAAATTATATACACCCAGTATTTCTGCTGTGTGCTGGTTTTCTAGAGAAGCAGACTGTGCTGTGGACATATGCATCATCCTGGAAATATGAGAAGGTGGTACTGATTCAACCGCTCCTTCAGCTTGTGTTGGAGTTTAACAGCTCCCCTTAAAGTAGTAGTGGGTGTTTGTTTCCCGCTCAAGAGCTGAGCTCCTCAATGTGTATCACACATCTTAAATCTCAATATGCTGTTCACTGTTTTAGCTCCCAAATCATTCCAAGAAAAGCAGTTTCTCTCCTTTTCCAACTGCTCGTGTCACCATTTCTATATGTACTTATTCACTTGTAATGAAACATAATGACATTAGGCATTCTGAGGACTAACAGCATCAGTATAAATGTATATGATAAGGGTTTCCCTGGTGGCTCAGTGGTAAAGACTCTTCCTGCCACAGCAGGAGACACGGGTTTGATCCCTGATCCAGGAAGATCCCACATGCCACACAGCAATTAAGCCTGTATGACACAACTATTGAGCCTGTGCTCTAAGGCCTGGGAGCCACCAATACTGAGGCCACAAGCTGCAGCTACTAAAGCCTGCATGCCCTGGAATTTGTACTTCATAACAAGAAAATTCACAGCAATGGGAAGCCTGCACACCACAACTAGACAGTATCCCCCACTTTCTGCAATTAGAGAAAAGCCTATGCAGCAATGAAGACCCAGCACACCAAAAATAAATAAAATTAAAAAAAAAAATAATGTATATGATAAAGATTCTAGCAGCCTTCTAGAGCCTCCTGGGCATTATTTTACTCTGATTCTTATGGGCATTATTTTACTCTAGGGTAGTGAGGATTCTTTTGGAAGTGACAGAAACCCAAGTTAATGAATTTAAGCAAAAAAAGCAAGTGTTGGCTCCTGCAGCAGAGAGGGCTATGAGAGGATTCACAAAACTGGAAGAAGACCTTAAAGAATCAAGTCTCAGGGACTAGTCCACAGGAATTGCCTCCAAATCTCTTGAATCTCCTTATCTCTCCTTGGCTTTATTCCACAGGTTGGGAGCCTCTCCTCATGTGTGAAAAAGAGGGTTGGTGGAAGACCCAGATTCATTCTTTCTAGATCAGCAACTCTAGTATAAAGAGCATCTTTTTCTCAAACTTCATCTAGCAATCCAAAGCAAGATTTGGATTGGTCCCTCTTGAGCCCTTTGCCTACCCCTCTAATCAAGTTTTCTGACCTTTTACTATGCATAAGAATTATCTTGAGTACTTTTGAAAATTCAGTTTCGCAGACCCCACCAGCAGAAATTCCAATTTCAGTGGTTAGGAAAACCACATGAAATGGGGAAGAGGTGGTTTTCCAAAACATAGTGACAGTAACCAAACAAACACAGAGAAAATATCCATAAAAGAACTTTACTTAGGATATGTGACTACGAAAATGTCAACAAACATCTTTATGGCACAGCAGTGAGACCATGCAAAGATAGAGGTGGGCAAAAGATATGGAGCTTTTTGTATGGAAGTGTCATAACAGTCCTCATCTCTCTAGTTAAAAATGACAAATTCATTAGCTATTTACTTAAGTAACATGAGTCTATAATGACGAGTGTCAACCTGAAAATGTGACACACCCCTTTTTGATGTTAGTTGGTGGCACTAGTGGTAAAGAATCTGCCTGCCAATGCAGGAGACATAAGAGACATGGGTTCAATCCCTGGATCAGGAAGATTCCCTGGAGGAGGGCATGGCAACCCACTCCAGTATTCTTGCCTGGAGAAACACATGGACAGAGGAGCCTGGTGGGCTACAGTCCCTAGGGTTGCAAAGAGTCGGACACAACTGAAGTGACTTAGCATGCATGCACAAGCATTTCTTTAAAATGATGGTTTCTGTGTTCTGTGTGTTTGTATTCCCTCCCAAATTCACATGTTGAAAATCCTAATGCCTGACTGGTATTGGGAGGTGGTACCTTTGGGAGGTGCTTAGGTCACGAGGGTGTGGTGTTAATGCCTTTGTGAAAGAGACTCTAGAAAGCTCCCTTGCCCTTTCCATCATGTGAGGAAAGAGCAAAAAGGCACCAGCCGTGGAACTGGAAGAGGCCCCTCACCTGAATATGCTGGTACCTTGATGTGGACTTCCCAGTCTCCCAAACTGTGAGACATAAATTTCTGTTGTTTAAGACACTGGTAAACAATCCTGTTGACCCACTCGAGAAATGTTATCTAGACTTTTGTTGACACTGCATTTAAGATTTCTTGGTGTGCTGATATCAGAGGCCAGGAAGCAGTTTTAAGATCTCAGAAGCTAGTTCTGATTCTGTGGACTGAGGATTAATACCAAGGGATTCTTCTCAACGAAGACAGGCAAGCTCTCATTCAGTGGTTGAACTGAGTAACTGGTAAGTGAGAGGCACTATCCTGTGATGAGGAAGACTCAAAATCTCTACTTTCATGGAATATGCACTGTAGTCAGGAGACAGTAACTAAACGCACCTATGGAATAAAATGCTCAATAATGCTGAGTACAGTGAAGAAGAATAAAGCTGGGTAATAAGAGTAACAGGGGTACTAGTTCAGCTGAAGGGCCAGAGAAGGCTTTTCCAAGGAGATGACTCAGGGACAAAGTAAGAGAACAAAGCAAACGCCTTATTCTGAAAACAGTCTCAGAATGTTCACAGCACTGTGGCTACAGCAGTCTGTGATGGATGATGAGGTTGGAAGAGCAGGAAAAGAATATATCCTGTAGGTCCTTTTAGTCCTTTGCAAGGAATTGAAGTTGTGCTCTAAATGTGGTGGAGAACCACTGGAAGATCTGGCAGTGATCATGGTGAGAAAACTTTACAATTTTTTAAGATCTCTCTGGTTTTTGTGTAAGGCATAGTCTGAATGAATGATTTGGTGGAAGCTTTCATAAAAGCTGTCCTTAGGTGGTAGCAATGGAGATGGTGTTTAGCTTGGACAGATTTGGATGTACCTTGAAGAATGATGCAACTGGATTGGAGACCAAGGGGAAGGGAGTTTCAATAAGAAGAGGACAGTAAAAAATGTTAAGAATCCCCCCAATAGGGAGAGTCAAGACTGAGATAAGGGCCTTGTATTAGACAATGGTCAATTTTATTTTAAAATAGAATTATAGTAGTGATTGGGGAGAGATACAGGTAGAATGTTTGGGGAAAAGCTGGACAGAGAGGTGGGAGGGCAGCCGCAGGTGATGAGGAAGATCAAGTAACAGGCCCAGGGTGTCCCCAGAGAAGGTCTCAGCCTCTCTGTGGCCATGAAGCTTACTTTGCCTTCAGTTATAGGTTGGAATACAGGGGGAAATTCACTTATCTTCTAAACTCTTTAAAGAATATCTATTTAGTTCTGCCTCCCCACCTGATAGAGGATAGCTTGGAACTCAAAAAAAAAAAAAAAAAAGTGACAAGGGCAGAAACTGTATTTTTAAAAAAGGGTGACCATGTTTATTTAAGTATAAATCAAATGACAAAATTTATTCATGGTTATCTTTGGGAACATTGATCTCTGTCCTCTATCTCTTGGAAATGGGTGTTCCAAATTAATTAAACTCTCAAGAGAGTAGAGGATTTATGTAGAAGGCTGATAATTAGAGTAATGGTTCCTTAGACACTGTGGTCCATTTTTCACAAAGGAAAATGAAATAAGTTGCTTTTACATCAGAAACTCTGTTAGTCTGATCATTTCATAGGGATTGATGTTTTCCTTTTGGTTTCAGCAGTCATCAGCAGATTCATGAACATATTTCAACGCAGTTAGGTGAGTTGCTTTGATTCGCAGAAACATGTACAAGAGCAGGAGAGTTAGAAGTTCTGTAAATAGAGTCATTTAGCTTCCTCTTAGAGAGTAAACTAAGTTGTGAAAAGTGAAAGTGAAGTCGCTCAGTGGTGTCCAACTCTTTGCGACCCCATGGACTGTGGCCCACCAGGCTCCTCCATCCATGGGATTCTCCAGGCAAGAGAACTGGAGTGGGTTGCCATGTCCTTCTCCAGGGGATCTTCCTGACCCAGGGATTGAACCCAGGTCTCCCGCATCGCAGGCAGATGCTTTACCATCTGAGCCATCAGGGAAGCCCCTGATGTTGTGAAAAGGAAATTGAAACTAAACTTGGTGAGAAGGGTTCACAGTCTCCAGTAAAAGAATTTTGCCTTTTTTTCTCATCTTTTTTACCCCAGGCAGTTAAGCACTTGAAAAACACCTACTGTATCCTCAGGACTGTGTGTTGCACACAGAGTTGTGGTCCCTAGTATCAACAAGAGAAGAGCTAGCTGAGTGAACAAGACAGGTGTCTAAGAACCAATGATAAACTTCCTAAGGTAACATATAGTGAAACCTGTATGCAGGTCAGGAAGCAACAGTTAGAACTGGGCATGGAACAACAGACTGGTTCCAAATAGGAAAAGGAGTACTTCAAGGCTGTATATTGTCACCCTGCTTATTTAACTTATATGCAGAGTACATCATGAGAAGCGCTGGGCTGGAAGAAGCACAAGCTGGAATCAAGAATGCCAGGAGAAATATCAATAACCTCAGATATGCAGATGACACCACCCTTATGGCAGAAAGTGAAGAAGAACTAAAGAGCCTCTTGATGAAAGTGAAAGAGGAGAGTGAAAAAGTTGGCTTAAAGCTCAACATTCAGAAAACTAAGATCTTGGCATCTGGGCCCATCACTTCATGGGAAATAGATGGGGAAACAGTGGAAACAGTGTCAGACTTTATTTTTTTGGGCTCCAAAATCACTGCAGATGGTGATTGCAGCCATGAAATTAAAAGACGCTTACTCCTTGGAAGGAAGGTTATGGCCAACCTAGATAGCATATTTAAAAGCAGAGACATTACTTTGCCAACAAAGGTCCATCTAGTCCATCTAGTCAAGGCTATGGTTTTTCCAGTAGTCATGTATGGATGTGAGAGTTGGACGGTGAAGTAAGCTGAGCACCGCAGAATTGATGCTTTTGAACTGTGGTGTTGGAGAAGACTCTTGAGAGTCCCTTGGACTGCAAGGAGATCCAACCAGTCCATCCTAAAGAAGATCAGTTCTGGGTGTTCATTGGAAGGACTGATGTTGAAGCTGAAACTCCAATACTTTGGCCACCTCATGCGAAGAGTTGACTCATTGGAAAAGACCCTAATGCTGGGAAGGATTGGGAGCAGGAGGAGAAGGGGACGACAGAGGATGAGATGGTTGGATGGCATCACCGACTTGATGGACATGGGTTTGGGTAAACTCCAGGAGTTGGTGATGGACAGGGAGGCCTGGCGTGCTGTGATTCATGGGGTCACAAAGAGTCGGACACAACTGAGCGACTGAACTGAACTGATAAACCATGTGCAACAGACCATGTTAAAAATGTAAATCAAACAAATCTAGTTTTAAGGAATGGCTTATCATTCCCTAAGATCACCAGGCCTTTCTTCAGGATTATGAAAGGTTAATTATAACTTTAATATTAAGAGAGTCATAACTATGTAGATCCCATACCCTCACACGTTCTTTTTGTTTTCTAGAGAATTAAGTCCAAGTACCTTAGTGTAGCATCCAAGCCATATGTCTGAAGACTTTTGAGGGGGTGTAAGGCAGAGGTCCCCAACCCCTGGGCCTTGGGCCAGTACTGTCTGTGGCCTGTTAGGACCAGGGCCACACAACAGGAGGTGTATGGCAGTCGGGTGAGCCAGCGAAGCTTTATCTGCTGTTCTGCATTGTCCCCCATTGCTTGCATTACTGCCTGAACTATCCCGCACATCCCCACACCCCAGTCTATGGAAAAACTGTCTTCCAGGAAACTGACCCCTGGTGCCACAAAGGTTGGGAACCATTGCAAGGGATAGGAAACCCAACTCTGGTTTTGACAGAAAAGGAAATTTGTTAGCTCATATAACCAATCTAGGATTGGGTTTGTTTTCATTCATGGCTTTGTATAGGAAGGAGCTCAGTTTCTCCCCTGAAGCCTTCTCCCTCACTGCTTTCAGTGTCTGACCCTACATGTTAGCTCCTGGCAGCCCCAGGCTCATAGTCTCAGGGAACAAAGAGCATGTGCTTTCTTCTCTAGAGGTTCAGCAAAAGGTTCACGGCATCTCTTGATTCTGATTGTATCACATGTCCAACTCTGAACCAAGGACAAGAGTCAGAAGGATGTGATGCTCTGTTTGGCCAGAACTTTTTAACACAGCTTCCCTTGGATATTCTTTTGTGGTCTTTGGAACAGCAAAACCACACATCTTAAACGCAAGATCCTCCCTTAGGCCTTATATCACCAACTTCATCTCTTACTGTTCCTTGTTCAACCCCCAGTGTTCTTATTACAAGGAGTTAATTCCTGTTTCCTAAGAATACCAAGCCCTTTTCAGAATGATGAACCTGTGTTTATACAGTTGCCACTGCCTGTGATGTCATCTCCTCTTTTAGGAAAACTCAGTCTCACATTCAAGATCCAGCTCCTGCCTGACCGGAGCTGGTGAAGGATCTTACAAGAAGTGTGATAAAGAACATACATCAAATATTGGGTATAACACCCCCTTCAGTGAAAGTAGTTGTGAAGTGCTTCCCATATCCTATCTGTGGGTAGTGACATCTCTTTCTCTACAGAAGGCCAAAAGTCATGTTGAAAGATTTGACCCACAGTTTGAGGACCAGAATCATAGAAGAGGTGGCAGGCAAGAAGCCAGGCAGATTCTTCAGCTGGAGCATAGCCTGATAATCCAGAACAAAGGTGAAAAGTATCTGTGCAGGGTCATTCCAGAAAAGGCTTGGTCAGCACAGGAGATGGAGATACTGGATAGGAGCTCAGTGTCTTAACAAATGAGGCTGGGGTAACCCAACAAAGGCAAATCTGAGAGTGATACCCAGGTAGCATGAGTCAGGCTCTGAAGGGAGTATAGACACAAGAGAAGTGAGGATGTACAGTTACAAAACAGGGCCATGAGAGAGTATTGCTTTAGTTACTTCTCATCCAAAAATGTATCTGTTCTGTGATTTTATCCTCCCAGACTAAATGGTCCTCAGTACAACTTCTGTTGAAATGTTAACAGTAGTGTAACATCTGAAGGGGGCCCTAACATTAGGAAGGAAAAGATGATGCACTGAATAATCATTATTGATTGCAAGTCAGTTTGAGATTTGGGCCTATAGTTCTAGATCTAAGTCATTTTATATCCCTTAGAAATGAAAGCAAGTGAATTGCCGCAGACTTGCATGAGCTATTAGTTCTGTTTTCCAATGACTCAAATACAGCCCAAGTCACTTTGCCCTAGAGGCCATGTGGCACTTTATGGCCACAAACAGCAAGCATATGGCCTAGAGAGCACTTTCCTACCCAGCAGTAATATTTCCAGTCCACCCGAGGCCCAGAGCAGCCACAGCTGTAATTGGCAGACAGCTAGTGTGCCTGGTTGTTTGCTTGTCCTTGTAAAATTGAGCATGACAAGCCAATGAGGGGTGGAGCTGTGCTTGTTGCAAGCATACTTAGAATTCACGAAAATTGAAGTGTAGATTTGAGAATTTGATTTGTGATGCTCATATCTATTCATTCATTTCTTAACCATAGTTCATTAAATTTAACAGTTTTGTGACTCTGAATTCACAGATGACAACAGCAACATATTTTAGGCCATAAATTACTAGCTGCTTTAAGAAAGGGGACTGATTTAACAGCAAATTGTAGAGTAGTAATAGAAACACTAAAATCTGTCTTTGTACCCCTAAGGGTTTTGTTTTAAAGGTTTGTATTGCAACAATAAACATTCTTCTAATTCTTACCACACAAGCAAGTCCACTTTCAGAGGCAGTCATTTACTTGTCTTGTAATAAAAAGTAATTTATGATACCCAGTATCAATTTACATTTATACGTTCTCTCCATGGCAGGGGCATAATGCTCTTTGGTTGTTCTGGTAGAAAGTGCTTTACAGTTATGTAAGGTCTGATACAAAAATATTGCCTGTATTTAAAAGATAAATTAAAATTCTGGAAGTAGAAACACAGTCTGGAATAGGTCTGAGTTACAAAGTCTTAAGTCAGCCCCAAGGGGTGCCCACTTAATGTTTGAGTCTTGCTCTAAACCACTGATGTTCATTTTTACAACAATTATTGTATCTCTTTTCATTTGATTTTATTCCTGTCAGTGTTGAGTATTATTTTCTTTCCCCCAAAAACCCTTTCTTCTTCCCTGAAGTGTCCAAACTAATCAGTTTACTTTGTCAGCTGAGAATTTCAGGGAGCAGTAGGACTCCAGTGAAGATACAAGTAGCTCTCACAAGCCAACAACCATAGCATCTGTTAACCACTAGATAAAGTAAGAGTTGGCAAGGGCCATTGGGTCTGAACTGATTATTTTTCTAGCGGGAAAGTTAAGCTTCTGCTGATTAACACACTCAGGATCCCGATTAACTTTGTGGCATGAAGCTAACATAATTACGTCATTGGCCTTAAAATGAGACTCTTACTTTCAGAGATGCTCCAAAAGCAATTGTTTTACTTTTTCCTGGAGCCTGAGACCTTTACAAATATAGCCTGGCCAACCTGTTGTGTGAAAGCCTATCTTTTAGGATTTCCCCCAAGGATCATATCTAGATGTATAACAAAGGGGGTCGCAAAGAGTCAGACATGACTGAGGTGACTTAGCATGCAACGCATGATATGCTACATTTTGCTGGACTATAAACTCAGCTATCCATAAGTCTTTTCCCACCATGGTTTTGCCAGGAGTCAGGAAGGTCCCTCAGCCATCACATATCTGTCCCTACATTATCCCAGCTCATGTCATCAAGTGTATTGATTGATGGCTTTGGTTTGACACTGAGCACACAATAAACTATGTCAAGGCTGGGAGTCCTGGGCTGACTTCTCCTAGGTTCTGTAGTTCTATTCAATACCAGTTCTTCATAGTTTCTAATGCCCAAGAAACCATACATGTGTCTCTTCCTTCTAGCATAGATAATGTTCTTAGCTTTGGAAAATGTTTCCTTTTCCTCCTATTTCCATCAGCAGCATGCACAAAGACTTTATTTTCTTGTTCCTCTGACTCTGGGGAGCCTAATTTTAACTTGGGAAAACCTTTCTCTCTTCATGTTTTCCTCACGATACCCCCATCTTCTGACACCCCATTACTCTCAGTGGATTTTGCTTCTGGAAACAAAAGCCAAGAAGAGACATTTTTAAATTAGTTTATTTGTCTATTTTTTTTTAACTTTACAATATTGTATTTGTTTTGCCATACATTGACATGAATCTACCATGGGTGTACATGTGTTCCCTTTCCAGAACCCCCCTCCCACCTCCCTCCCCATCCCATCCCTCTAGGTCATCCTGGTGCACCAGCTCCGAGCACCCTGTATCATGCATCAAACCTAGACTGGTGATTCGTTTCACATATGATAATTTACATGCTTCAATGCCATTCTCCCATATCATCCCACCCTTGCCCTCTCCCATAGAGTCCGTAATACTGTTCCATATATCTGTGTCTCTTTTGCTGTCTCGCATACAGGGTTATCTTTACCGATTTACTAAATTCCATATATATGTGTTAGTAGACTGTATTGGTATTTTTCTTTCTGTCTTACTTCACTCTGTATAATAGGCTTCAGTTTCATCCACCTCATTAGAACTGATTCAAATGTATTGTTTTTAACGGCTGAGTAATATTCCATTGTGTATATGTACCACAGCTTCCTTATCCATTCGTCTGCTGATGGGCATCTAGGCCGCCTCCATGTCCTGGCTATTATAAACAGCGCTGCGATGAACACTGGGGTACACGTGTCTCTTTCAATTCTGGTGTCCTCAGTGTGTATGCCCAGCAGTGAGATTGCTGGGTCGTATGGCAGTTCTATTTCCAGTTTTTTGAGGAATTCCACACTGTTCTCCATAATGGCTGTATTAGTTTGCATTCCCACCAACAGTGTAAGAGGATTCCCTTTTCTCCACACCCTCTCCAGCATTTATTACTTGTAGACTTTTGGATAGCAGCCATTCTGATGGGTGTGAAATGGTACCTCATTGTGATTTTGATTTGCATTTCTTTGATAATGAGTGATGTTGAGCATCTTTTCCTGTGTTTGTTAGCCATTTGTATGTCTTCTTTGGAGAAATGTCTGTATAGTTCTTTGGCCCACTTTTTGATTGGGTTGTTTATTGTTCTGGAATTGAGCTGCAGGAGTTGTTTGTATATTTTTGAGATTAATTCTTTGTCCGTTGCTTTGTTTGCTATTATTTTCTCCCATTCTGCTACTGCTAAGTTGCTTCAGTCGTGTCCGACTCTGTGCGAACCCATAGACGGCAGCCCACCAGGCTCCCATGACCCTGGAATTCTCCAGGCAAAAACACTGGAGTGGGTTGCCATTTCCTTCTCGAATGCATGAAAATGAAAAGTGAAAGTGAAGTCACTCAGTCATGACTGACTGTTAGCGACCCCATGGACTGCAGCCTACCAGGCTCCTCCGAACATGGGATTTTCCAGGCAAGAGTACTGGAGTGGGGTGCCATTGCCTTCTCCCATTCTGAAGGCTGTCTTTTCACCTTGCTTATAGTTTCCTTTGTTCTGCAAAAGCTTTTAATTTTAATTAGGTCCCATTTGTTTATTTTTGGTTTCATTTCCAATATTTCAGGAGGTGGGTCATAGAGGATCCTGCTGTGATTTATGTCAGAGAGTGTTTTGCCTATGTTTTCCTCCAGGACTTTTATAGTTTCTGGTCTTACATTTAGATCTTTAATCCATTTTGAGTTGATTTTTGTGTATGGTGTTAGAAAGTGTTCTAGTTTCATTCTTTTACAAGTGGTTGACCAGTTTTCCCAGCACCACTTGTTAAAGAGATTGTCTTTTCTCCATTGTATGTTCTTGCCTCCTTTGTTGAAGATAAGGTGTCCATAGGTGCATGGATTTATCTCTGGGCTTTCTATTTTGTTCCATTGATCTATATTTCTGTCCTTGTGCCAATACCATATTGTCTTGATGGCTGTGGCTTTTAGTAGAGCCTGCAGTCAGGCAGGTTGATTCCTCCAATTCCACTCTTCTTCCTCAAGATTGCTTTGGCTATTTGAGGTTTTTTGTATTTCCACACAGATTGTGAAATTATTTGCTCTAGTTCTCTAAAGAATACCGTTGGTAGCTTGATAGGGACTGCATTGAATCTATAGATTGCTTTGGGTTGTATACTCATTTTGACTATATTGATTCTTCCGATCCATGAACACAGTATATTTCTCCATCTATTTGTGTCCTCTTTGATTTCTTTCACCAGTGTTTTATAGTTTTCTATATATATATGTCTTTTGTTTATTTAGGTAGATATATTCCTAAGTATTTTATTCTTTCCGTTGCAATGGTGAATGAAATTGTTTCCTTAATTTCTCTTTCTATTTTCTTGTTGTTAGTGTATAGGAATGCAAGGGATTTCTGTGTGTTAATTTTATATCCTGCAACGTTACTATATTCATTGATCAGCTCTAGTAATTTTCTGGTGGAGTCTTTAGGGTTTTCTATGTAGAGGATCATGTCATCTGCAAACAGTGAGAGTTTACCTCTTCTTTTCCAATCTGGATTCCTTTTATTTCTTTTTCTGCTCTGATTTCTATGGCCAAAAGTTCCCAAACTATGTTGAATAGTAGTGGTGAGAGTGGGCACCCTTGTCTTGTTCCTGATTTTAGGGGAAATGCTTTCCATTTTTCACCTTTGAGGATAATGTTTGCTGTGGGTTTGTCATATATAGCTTTTATTATGTTGAGGTATGTTCCTTCTATTCCTACTTTTTGAAGGGTTTTTATCATGAATGGATGTTGAATTTTGTCAAAGGCTTTCCCTGCATCTATTGAAATAATCATATGGTTTTTATCTTTCAATTTGTTAATGTGGTGTATTACATTGATTGATTTGCAGATATTGAAGAATCCTTGCATCCCTGGGATAAAGCCCACTTGGTCATGATGTATGATCTTTTTGATATGTTGTTGGGTTCTGTTTGCTAGAATTTTGTTAAGGATTTTTGCATCTATGTTCATCAGTGATATTGGCCTATAGTTTTCTTTTTTTGTGGCATCTTGGTCAGGTTTTGGTATTAGGGTGTTGGTGGCCTCATAGAATGAGTTTGGAAGTTTACCTTCCTCTGCAATTTTCTCAAAGAGTTTGAGTAGGATAGTTGTTAGCTCTTCTCTAAATTTTTGGTAGAATTCCGCTGTGAAGCCATCTGGTCCTGGGCTTTTGTTTGTTGGAAGATTTCTGATTACAGTTTCAATTTCTGCACTTGTGATGGGTCTGTTGAGATTTTCTATTTCTTCCTGGTTCAGTTTTGTAAAGTTGTACTTTTCTAAGAATTTATCCATTTCTTCCAAGTTGTCCATTTTATTGGCATATAGCTGTTGGTAGTAGTCTCTTGTGATCCTTTGTATTTCTGTGTTGTCTGTTGTGATCGCTCTGTTTTCATTTTTAGTTTTGTTGTTTTGATTTTTCTCTGTTTCTTGATGAGTCTGGCTAATGGCTTGTCAATTTTATTTATCTTCTCAAAGAACCAGCTTTTGGCTTTGTTGATTTTTGCTATGGTCTCTTTTGTTTCTTTTGCATTTATTTCTGCCCTAATTTTTAAGATTTCTTTCCTTCTACTAACCCTGGGGTTCTTCATTTCTTCCTTTTCTAGTTGCTTTAGATGTAGAGTTAGGTTATTTATTTGACTTTTTTCTTGTTTCTTGAGGTGAGCCTGTATTGCTATGAATCTTCCCCTTAGCACTGCTTTTACAGTGTCCCATAGGTTTTGGGTTGTTGTGGTTTCATTTTCATTCATTTCTATGCATATTTTGATTTCTTTTTTGATTTCTTCTGTGATTTGTTGGTTATTCAGCAGCGTGTTGTTCAGCCTCCACATGTTGGAATTTTTAATAGTTTTTCTCCTATAATTGACATTGATCTTACTTCATTGTGGTCAGAAAAGATGCTTGGAAAGATTTCAATTTTTTTGAATTTTCCAAGGCTAGATTTATGACCCAGGATGTGATCTATTCTGGAGAAGGTTCCGTGTGCGCTTGAGAAAAAGGTGAAATTCATTGTTTTGGGGTGAAATGTCCTGTAGATATCAATTAGGTCTAACTGATCTATTGTATCATTTAAAGTTTGTATTTCCTTGTTAACTTTCTGTTTAGTTGATCTGTCCACAGGTGTGAGTGGGGTATTAAAGTCTCCCACTATTACTGTGTTATTGTTAATTTCCCCTTTCATACTTGTTAGCATTTGCCTTACATATTGTGGTGCTGCTATGTTAGCTGCATATATATTTATAATTGTTATATCTTCTTATTGGGTTGATCCTTTGATCATTATGTAGTGTCCATCTTTATCTCTTTTCACAGTCTTTGTTTTAAAGTCTATTTTATCTGATATGAGTATTGCTACTCATACTTTCTTTTGGTCTCTATTTGCATGAAATATCTTTTTCAGCCCTTCACTTTCAGTCTGTATGTGTCCCTTGTTTCGAGGTGGGTCTCCTGTAGACAAAATATACAGGGGTCTTGTTTTTGTATCCATTCAGCCAATCTTTGTCTTTTGGTTGGGACATTCAACCCATTTACATTTAAGGTAATTATTGATAAGTATGATCCTGTTGCCATTTACTTTATTGTTTTGGGTTTTAGATTATACACCCTTTCTGTGTTTCCTGTCTAGAGAGGATCCTTTAGCATTTGTTGGAGAGCTGCTTTGGTGGTTCTGAATTCTCTCAGCTTTTGCTTGTCTGTAAAGCTCTTGATTTCTCTTTTGTATTTGAATGAGATCCTTGCTGGATACAGTAATCTGGGCTGTAGATTCTTTTCTTTCATCACTTTAAGTATATCCTGCCATTCCCTTCTGGCCTGAAGAGTTTCTATTGAAAGATCAGCTGTTATCCTTCTGGGAATCCCCTTGTGTGTTATTTGTTGTTTTTCCCTTGCTGCTTTTAATATTTGTTCTTTGTGTTTGATCTTTGTTAATTTGATTAATATGTGTCTAGGGGTGTTTCGCCTTGGGTTTATCCTGTTTGGGACTCTCTGGGTTTCTTGGAATTGGGTGATTATTTCCTTCCCCACTTTAGGGAAGTTTTCAACTATTATCTCCTCGAGTATTTTCTCATGGTCTCTCTTTATGTCTTCTTCTGGGACTTCTATGATTCGAATGTTGATGCGTTTAACATTGTCCCAGAAGTCTCTGAAGTTGTCCTCATTTCTTTTAATTCTTTTTTCCTCTCTATTTCATTTATTTCTATCATTCTATCTTCTACCTCACTTATCCTATCTTCTGCCTCCATTATTCTACTGTTTGTTCCCTCCAGAGTGTTTTTGATCTCGTTTATTGCATTATTCATTATATATTGACTCTTTTTTATTTCTTCTAAGTCCTTGTTAAACCTTTCTTGCATCTTCTCGATTCTTGTCTCCAGGTTATTTATCTGTAACTCCAATTTGTTTTCCAGATTTTGGATCATTTTCAGTATCATTATTCGGAATTCTTTATCAGGTAATTCCCTATCTCTTCCTCTTTTGTTTGATTTGGGGGGCATTTATCCTGTTCCTTTACCTGTTGGGTATTTCTCTGTCTTTTCATCTTGTTTATATTGCTGTGTTTGGGGTAGCCTTTCTGTTTTCTGGCAGTTTGTTGTTCCTCTTTATTGTAGAGGTTCCTTGCTGTGGGTGGGGTTAGACGGGTGGCTTGTCAAGGTTTCCTGGTTGGGGAAGCTTGTGTCAATGTTCCGGTGGGTGGAGCTGGATTTCTTCTCTCTGGAGTCCAATGAAGTGTCCAGTAATGAGTTTTGAGATGTCAGTGAGTTTGGTGTGACTTTGGGCAGCCTGTATATTGAAGCTCAGGGCTATGTTCCTGTGTTGCTGGAGAATTTGTGTGGTATATCTTACTCTGGAACTTGTTGGCCCTTGGGTGGTGTTTGGTTTCAGTGTAGGTATGGAGGCATTTGATGAGCTCCTATCGGTTAATGCTTCCCGGATTCAGGAGTTCTCTGGTGTTCTCAGGATTTGGACTTAAGTCTCCTGCCTCTGATTTTCAGTCTTATTCTTATAGTAGCCTCAAGACTTCTCCATCTATATAGTACCAATGATAAAACATATAAGTTAGTGATGAAAAGTTTCTCCACAGTGAGGGACACCTGGAGAGGTTCACAGAGTTACATGGAGAAGAGAAGAGGGAGGAGAGAGATAGAGGTGACCAGGAGGAGAAGAGGGGAATCAAAAGG
This sequence comes from Okapia johnstoni, assembly GCA_024291935.2. NCBI lineage: Eukaryota > Metazoa > Chordata > Mammalia > Artiodactyla > Giraffidae > Okapia > Okapia johnstoni. Next base: position 67,805,667 of record CM044312.1, on the reverse strand, counting down.
GGAGAGAGCAAGCTAGCCACTAATCACTTCCCTATGTGCTCTCCACAGTCTGGACCTCTCAGAGATGTTCATGTAGTTACACAGGGAAGAGAAGAGGGAGGAAGGAGACAGAGGTGGCCAGGAGGAGAAAAGGGGGAATCAAAAGGGGAGAGACAGATCCAGCCAGTAATCAGTTCTTTACGTGTTCTCCACAGCCTGGAACACACAAAGAGATTCATAGAGTTGGGCTGAGAAGAAAAGAGGGGAAGGGGAAATGGAGGTGACCTGGTGGAGAAAAAGGAGAGTTAAAAGGGGGAGAGAGCAATCAAGCCAGTGATCTGGCTCCCAAGTGAAAATGGGTACTGAAGATTGGGTTCTTGAAGATACAAAGTTGATAACAAATACTAAAAAGCAAAGATTAAAAATCTAGAGTAGAAATTAGGTTCTCAAAAATACCATATTAAAAAAAGAGGAAAAAAGCCACCAGAGTCACAAAAATTATAATATATATATATATATATATATATATATATATATATATATATATATATATATATATATATGAAGTTTGCTTTAAAAATAAGGTCTTAAAAAAATAGAAATAAAAATAGGGTCTTTTCTTTTTTTGAAAGGTAATAGTAGGGTATAAAAATGAAAATTGAAGGAGTAATAGGGGACTTAAAAGTAAAATAAGAAAATAAAATAAAATTTAAAAAAAATTAAAAAAATAATTAAAAAGTTTTAAAAAAAAAAAAATGATAATAGTAAAAATATATCTAGGACTGTCTCTGGAGCTCTTACAGACAGTGTGGGGTCAGTTCATTTTCAGATAGTTCCTTGGTCCAGCTTGTGCTTCTCAAGGTCTATAGGCCCCTTCCTATGCAGTCGGTGCTTACTACAGGGTTTTAATCTGTTGGATCTGTCACTTCCAAAGCGATTCCCTCTGTTTCTTTTAGCTTCTTCTGTTTGCTGGTCTCTTCAGTGTCTAATTTCTGCCCTGACACAAGGGGGGCTGTGATGGTCACTTTTTTTTTTTTTAGTCTCACCTGTTCAGTCATGCTGTGGAGAGGGAGGAACACTGCATACAAATTTCTCTGGCATGTTGTCACAATGATTCAGCCACACTGGGTTTGCCCCACTCATGGCGTGTGTGCTTTCCTGGTCTACACTGCTCAGGGTCTAGGTTGCACTGCCGGGAACTGTCTGAAGCGGGCCCCTGGGGTTGCCTGTACTTCCCAGGTTTAAGTCACTCAAGTTCAGGTTCTTGGGTACTTCACAAAGGCACAGACTTGGTTGAGCCTGGGTTTTGTGCCCTTCCCAGGTCCGAGTGGCTCAGGTGACCAAGTTTTTGGCTAGCGCAGTCTGGGGCTGCGCCTTTTTCCCTTCCCGCTCAGTTTACTGGGTGTACAATGGGTGCAGCTTCCCAGGTGTGCCATGTGTCTCCCATGGTGAGCTGATCTCTGGCTGTGACCCTCTCGGCAGGTGTCGACCTTCCAGAGTCCCAAGAGTCATGGTTAGCAATGAGATCTGCTTGCAGTTTGGTATAGGATGCCTCTCTGGGGCTGCGATTGCACCCTTCCGGCTCTGTCTGCCCTCGCCTGCCCATCTCCGTTGCGGGATGGGCTTGTCCGCAGCTGGCTTGCTCTGCTCAGTTCTTTGTTCTGTGAGTGGACCTGGCGGTGTCTTAGGTTAAGGCTTTTTGTGGGAAAGCTATCCCAAGGTCTAGGTTGCTGTCTCAAGCTAGTTCCCTCAGATTGCCCTTGGGGCATTCAGGCCCAGTCCTTACCCAAAGCAATGCAGTCCGCCCCTCCCTGCCCAGCCCCCGCTTGCTAGTTGGGGATGTGCGCATCTGTGCTGCGGCTCCACTGGCAGTTGCTCTTAGGTACGTAAACCGTGGGTTTCAATTATTTATTTATTTTTCCTCCTGGTTATTTTGCCCTCTGAGATTCCAAGGCTTGCCACAGACCTGCCGGAGAGAGTGTTTCCTGGTGTTTGAAAACTTCTCTCTTTTTTAAGACTCTCTTCCCAGGACGGATCTCCGTCTCTACCTCTTTTGCCTCTCTTTTTATCTTTTATAGTTTGTCCTACCTCCTTTTGAAGACTATGGCTGCCTTTCTGGGTTCCCGATGTCCTCTGCCAGCATTCAGAAGTTGTTTTGTGGAATTTGCTCGGCATCTAAATGTTCTTTCGGTGAATTTGTGGGGGAGAAAGTCATCTCCCCATCCTATTCCTCTGCCATCTTAGGACCGCCCACCTCAGAATCAGAAGAGAAGTTTTTATAGGCAATCTTTGTTTCTTTATCTGTAGAGGAAGAAGAAATAGGAAATATGAAGTGAAAATTATAAATTACTATTGAAAAAAAAAATATCCTACCATAGACACATACATATATTTTCAAAAGTAGATGCCTAATTGATTCATTTTTGCCTTGGGCAAGTGGACAAACAAACAAAACACTAGACAAAAGAACCTACAAATATCATCACATTGAATAATTTATATATTTGTCAGTGTCCAAGGTAAAAGAGAAACTAAGTGTAGTTTAGTGTGTCAGTGAGGAGAAAGTGAAAAGAAGATCAGCTTCCCAGTAATCTTCCCAGGTACTTATAATTGCCATGCTTCCACTTCCAAATTAATTGTTTTATTTATATGATTTTATACATGCCATGCTGTGCTATACTTAGTCACTCAGTCATGTCTGACTCTTTGCAACTCCATGAACTCGAGCCTGCCAGGCTCTTCTGTCCATGGGGGTTCTCCAGGCAAGAATACTGGAGTGGGTTGCCATGCCCTCCTCCTAGGGATCTTCCTAATCCAGGGATCAAATCCAGGTCTCCCACATTGCAAGTGGATTCTTTACCAGCTGAGCTACCAGGGAAGCCCATGATTTTATATATAATGCAATGATTTTTATAGTCATCTTTTATCTATTAGATTTAGACAAGTCCTCTACATTATACTATTTTTTAATAGAGGTACATGTATATAAACAGAAACATCATAAAAAAATGAAACTTCTTGTGACATTTGACTGCACTGGGCATGAGTGATCACTCTTTGAAACTCTCTCTCCCACAGACTCCAGAGAAGCACTTTTTCACAGTTCTTGTCCTGCTTTTTCCAATATTTCTTCTTTGAAACCCTTCATGAGACTATTCCCTTTATCAACATCTGTATACTTATCCATGTACAAATCCAACCTTCCATTCTTGGTCCCCTGTTCCTTTCACAAGGTGATCTTACTCATTCTCCAAGTTTTAACCTCCAGCCATCTGCTAATGACTCACTCCTGCCCAGCCCAGTGAACTCTGGATCCTTACCTCCAAATGTACCCCAGACACCCCCATTTGAATGGTTCCTAACACTTCAAGCTTGATCTTTCCAGAGCAGATTGCCTCAACTTCTATCCCACTAACCTGTATCTCACTTTAGGCTTCTTTTTATCTTCCACATGGTTATAATTCCCCTCCCTCCTTCTTAATCTTGACCAGTCCACTCAAGCACACAAAATTTATACCTGTTCTAAATAGTTGCTACATTCCCTGTCTTCTTGCTATTGCTGTCATTCAGCTGGCTCTGGGATGCCAGGTTTGGTTTCATTCTTTATTTCTACCCCTGACAGCTTGGTAGTCTTTGTTCTCCCTTTTTGCTTCTTGGACTTCAACTTCTCTTTTAATATTTGACTCTATCTCTCTGATTATGTTGTCCCATACAGTCCTGGAAGAAACTCCCTAACTAGTTTCTAGTGAAGGATTGTGAAGGATGTCTTAACTTCCAGACTTGACTTGAAGTCTTGGCTCCTCACTTTCCTTCACATCCTCAAACTGCTAAGCCATCTTTGAACATGTTATGGATTCTCCTTTTCACTCTTTCTGACACTGCCTTAACTTAAGCCCTCATCCCCTCTTCCCTGGGTTATTCAGGCAACTTCCATGTGGTTTCCAGTCTCCAATTTTGTTCCCCACGTGGCAGCCAGAATGGTTATTCTAAAAGGCAGTGCTGATTATTCCTTTGCTTAAAACTTATCAGCAAATATTTGCAACCCTGATATCTCATCAGAAAAGAAATTCCATGAAATGTTTCAAATATATTGATTTTGGCTTTGACTCCAAAGATGCTAATTCAGTAGATCTGAGATAGGACTTTGGCACCAATGTACTGGTACAGATTCTTGGATAACTCTGATGTGCCGCTTCCTTAACATGGCTCCCCAAATCCACCATGACCTACCTCTACCCACCTTTCCACCTCACCTTCTGTTCTGAAAGAGCTGGAGAGTATTTCTTACCCTTTTCTATCCCGGGGTCTATTTAGTCTTGATGTTCATTGACCTGACTGGACAAATGCAGGATGACAGCAGGTAGTATCAAAGAGCCAGGGCTGTTCTTCAGGTCATTAAGTAACATAGGACTACAGTTTAAGAATTCCTTTATAATTGTTCACAATATAATTCAGCGTATTTCTTTTCTTAATTCTGTGTTCAGTGCTATTTCTGTAGAGTACTAGACAAAATAATTCCTCACCCTACTTGATATTTACACCTTTAAAGTATTTATAGGCTGCTTTTATACCCTCACTTAGTCATCACTGAACTAAGAAGTATGCATTTTGCTTCTACATTATTAATTTAGAAATCTGTTTCTCTATAAGGTGGTAACTTTCCCAAATTATTCCATTATTTTATGCTATTCTTAAACTGTGGTTTTTCTGCTTTGAATAACTAGACCACAAGCCCATTGAGGATAGCAAACAGGACTTACAGTTATGACTTCTGTTCCATTGTTGCCTCTTCCATGCTGGACACAAACCTGGGCATAAAATATTGGGAGAGGAGGAAAGTCAATTTACCAAGACTATATACAGACAGTAAGTCCTGGCTCCCTTTCCATCCTCTTTTTGTCCTATTAACCTGTATTTAAGATACTCATTAATCCTACCACCAGGTGTTTTAGGCATAAGCATTTCTCTGACTGAGCTGCAAATGAGTTATTCAAGATAAATTATTCTTTGGTAAGAAAGAAAACCTAGGAGAAAATGGAATACTTTGTGTTATTTTACGTCTCTCGGAAAGGATTGATCATATTACTTGATGAGAATATTTCAAAAATCCAAATGATGCTTCTATCAGGCAGTGAGAATTATCATTCTGGATCTGTATTACATGAAGTTGTATTTGGCTACAATCCAATGAAATGCACCCAAATACAATTTCTAAGGCATTCAAAAATGTACCCTTCATTTTATTCTGTGCATGCCCATGGATTATCTGGAAAATATTCATTTTCTATTACTGAGTGAAATAATTCAGGACCCACTTCAATAAATCCATGATGACTCATAGACACCCTCCTCACCAAGAGCCCTCTCAAGAGTCTGGTTCTGCTCTAAACATGGTTTCAAGTTGAAAAGGGCCTTTACCAGCAGAGGAGTAACCCTTGATCCCAGCAACAGTGAAATCCACAGAACACCTAAATTTCAGACAGAGAACACTGAGATTAGTTGTTAGGCATATTACAAAGAAAAGGAAAAAAAGCCCCATGCGTGTACAGTAATGTATCAAGACCAGGCCAACATTTGAGAGCTAAGGAACCTGAGAGAAGCATGGGCATCCAAAGAGACAAGAAAGAAAAATGCAAAGAGAAGAGAGTGGTGAATATTAAAAACAACAGGGATAACAAGCTGTGGAAATCATAAGCTTTTCAGAGATGTTGGGAATGGAAACCATGGAAAGAAAGAAAAGAGAAGCATTATATCACTGAAAACTAGGAAACAAGTGACACCATCACCCTTGAGTGAGCTGTGTGTGCCCCTTAGCACACTTAGTGTAGCTCTGCCACCTGGAGGAAGCATCAGTGTGCTCACAAGGTCTCCTTAATGAGCTGCACCGTGTTCCTGTGGCCCACACCATCTACAGCTTTGTCTACAGCCATAGCTGCAAAGAGGGTATCATAAATAATTCATAATCATAAAGAGGACCCAACGTCAAACCAAGATAAAATGGCATTTTGTTTTCCTGCTTAGGAAAGTGTAGATGTATTGATATGTATTATACCTTTCTAAAGATTTCTAATTATAAAAATATTTTGAGTAGTGGTGTGTTTGTGTTCCTTTCTCTCTAGTTTTTGTGTATCTGTCATAGGTTTTTGATTTCTGGTTATCATTGGTTTCATTTATGTTGATCTATGACTATATTTAATATCTGTCTCTAATGAAACTGGTAGACATCTGAACCCCACAGTGCAATAAATGAAGATGGAAAGCAGATGAATGTGAGAGGACAGTGAAGTCAAATTTTAACTAATTCACATGCTTTTTAATGGTTGACTTGGGAATACTTGACATTTCATCTCCAGGTCAATTTGAAAAAATTTTTCCAAACACAGTTTCCCAGACCATTGCATCAATCAAGTCTTTCCCTAAAGTAGGAGTAATTGGCTACTTTTTCAATATCAATTAAAGTTGTTCTGTCAGAGTAGCTATTGATCTAATCTTCTGTGATCTGATCTTGCTCAGGAAACATGAAATGTAATTTTTGACCTCTGGTTCCTCATGTGTTTCCCCTGGAGTGCTGGCCTCAAATTTTCCACTTAATTTAATCCTTTTACACTGATGATAAGATGCCCCTATTGTTGACTTCCCTTATCCAGCTTGTGCTGGTTATTTTAGAATGGTAATAAATTAAGCTTGAATTTACACAAAAAGTCTTCCACTAATTCGCTTCAGATCAATACAATAATTTTTTTTTTATTGAAGTATAGTTGCTTTATAAAGTTGTGTTAGTTTCAGCTGTATAGCAAAGTTAGTTACATATACATACATATACCACTCTTTTTAAGATTCTTTTCCACCAGGGAAGCCCCATGTGTATACAAAAAACACTCTTTTTCTCATATAGGCTATTAGAAAGTACTGATAATAGACCACACCAAAAAATTCCAAAGAACAACAGCATTAGGCTTAAACGGCCATCGTTATAAACCCATTCTTTTTTATCCATATGCTTCCCTGTAGTACTTGATATCAATATTGTGGGCTATTTAATTGCCCTACTCTGGTCAACCTTCTTCTTCTTCTTTTTTTTTTTTTTTTTTCGGTTGCAGAAGATGCTTCTGTCCCTCAGGATGGGAGGCTAATAAGGAATTTTAGCTGCTGAACCCTTGCAACTTCTTTAATGAGCCTGGCTGATCTTTAACCTGAGAAATCAGTGGTCCATCTGTTCAAGAGGAGCTTGACTCCTGCAATTGTTTGGCAAGCATCACAGAAGGCATTTCAACACACAGCCTCCATCTGGTCACTGCTGCTTGCTAATCTAAAAAGATATGGGAATGTGGGGGGGAGTGACATTTCCACTTAGCAGTAATTATTTCTAAAAGCTCTCAGCTTCTTTTCACGTTACCTCCTCCTTCTGATACTTCCGTTTCCCATGGAGAACTTTCAGAAAATGAGGTTATTAGTAGTCTTTGGACTATTTATTAGAAAGATATTCTTATGCTAAATTTCCTGTTTTAGGCCACTTTGATTGTTTATCTGTTACCCCTACTATTTAATTGTTGTGGGTCCCAGCCCAATTGTTTGATTTTGCTAGGTACATCGCCCATATCTGAAGCACATGATGAAACAGGGTGATCTCACTAAGCCTACATCTGAACCTCAAGCCCTCTAGCTGTTTTATCTGTCTTGATGGTCAATAAAAGTTGTGCATGTGAATCTGTGATGCATCTGTCAGTTTTAGTTAACATGGATAAAATTGTTGGATTCTCTCCTTGATGGATGTGAACATTTTGAAGCTCAGATAATGATATATAGATGGAGGATTGTCATCAATGACACTTTGCTACTTAAATCAAGACAGCACTCTCAAAATATAGTATATATTTGCAATGGAATATTATTCAGCCTGTAAAAAGAAGGGCATTCTACCATGTGCAAAAATATGGATGAATCTGGAGTGCATTATGCCAGGTGAAATAAGCCAGACACAGAAAGACAAATATGGCATGATCTCACTTAAATCTAAAAATGAAAATAGTTAATCCCATAGAGGCAGAGAGTGAAATGGGAATTGTCAGGGACTGAAGGGCAGGGGAAATGGACAGTTATTGATCCAAGAGTATAAAGTATCATTTATGCAAGAAAAATAAGTTCTGGAGAGCTTCTGTACAGGTTGGTGTCTATAGCTAACAATCCTGTATTATATACTTAAAATTGCTTAAAATGTAGATCTTAAGTGTTCACTCTACCAAAAAAAAAAAAAAAAAAAAAAAGTGAGAGAGAGAGACAGAAAGAAAATGGTAGCTTTGTGAGGTGGTGGATATGTTAATTAGTTTGATTGTGCTGATCACTTCACAAGTATATATATATGAAAACATACTTGTTAATTATACCTCAACAAGGAAATTTGGAAAACTCAGCAGTGGCCACAGGACTGGAAAAGGTCAGTTTTCATTCCAATCCCAAAGAAAGGCAATGCCAAAGAATGCCCAAACTACCGCTCAGTTGCACTCATCTCACACGCTAGTAGGAGAAGGCAATGGCAACCCACTCCAGTACTCTTGCCTGGAAAATCCCATGGATAGAGGAGCCTGGTAGGCTGCAGTCCATGGAGTCGAGAAGAGTCGGACACGACTGAGCAACTTCACTTTTACTTTTCACTTTCATGGATTGAAGAAGGAAATGGCAACCCACTCCAGTGTTCTTGCCTGGAGAATCCCAGGGTCAGCTAAGCCTGGTGGGCTGCCGTCTATGGAGTCGCACAGAATCGGACATGACTGAAGCAACTTAGCAGCAGCAGCACATGCTAGTAAAGTAACGCTTAAAATTCCCCAAACCAGGCTTCAGCAATACGTGAACCATGAACTTCCAGATATTCAAGCTGGTTTTAGAAAAGGCAGAAGAACCAGAGATCAAATTGCCAACATCTGCTGGATCATCGAAAAAGCAAGAGAGTTCCAGAAAAACATCTATTTCTGCTTTATTGACTATGCCAAAGCCTTTGACTGTGTGGATCACAACAAACTGTAGAAAATTCTGAAAGAGACGGGAATACCAGACTACCTGACCTGCCTCCTGAGAAACCTGTATGATGTTCAGGAAGCAACAGTTAGAACGGGACATGGAACAACAGACTGGTTCCAAATAGGAAAAGGAGTACATCAAGGCTGTATATTGTCATCTTGCTTATTTAACTTACATGCAGAGTACATCATGAGAAATGCTGGGCTGGATGAAGCACAAGCTGGAATCAAGATTGCCGGGAGAAATATCAATAACCTTAGATATGCAGATGACACCACCCTTACGGCAGAAAGTGAAGAACTAAAGAGCCTCTTGATGAAAGTGAAAGAGGAGAGTGCAAAAGTTGGCTTAAAGCTCAACATTCAGAAAACTAAGATCATGGCATCCGGTCCCATCACTTCATGGCAAATAGATGGGGAAACAGTGGAAACAATGACTGACTTTATTTTTCTGGGCTCCAAAGTCACTGCAGATTGTGATCGCAGCCATGAAATTAAAAGACACTTACTCCTTGGAAGGAAAGTTATGACCAACCTAGACAGCATATTGAAAAGCAGAGACATTACTTTGCCAACAAAGGTCCATCTAGTCAAGGCTATGGTTTTTCCAGTGGTCATGTATGGATGTGAGAGTTAGACTATAAAGAAAGCAGAGCGCCAAAGAATTGATGCTTTTGAACTGTGGTGTTGGAGAAAACTCTTGAGAGTCTCTTGGACTGCAAGGTGATCCATCCAGTCCATCCTAAAGGAGATCAGTCCTGGGTGTTCATTGGTAGGACTGATGTTGAAGCTGAAACTCCAATACTTTGGCCACCTGATGCGAAGAGCTGACTCATTTGAAAAGACCCTGATGCTGAGAAAGATTGAGGGCTGGAGGAGAAGGGGACGACAGAGGATGAGATGGTTGGATGGCATCACTGACTCAGTGGACATGGATTTGGATGGACTCCGAGAGTTGGTGATAGACAAGGAGGCCTGTTGTGCTGTGGTTCATGGGGTCGCAAAGAGTCAGACATGACTGAGCGACTGAACTGAACTGAAGGCTGGGAAAAAAGGAAAAGAGCTCTCTTTCCCTAGTAGTCTCTAATGCAAGTGGATGAGAGAAATTGGAGAGACTTATCTAGGATATACAGCCCTGCCTCTAAACAGATGATTTCCTTAGAACCTTGCCACCAAGGTCTTCCTCAGGTAGGTGAAGACTATTGTGAAGTCAAGGGAAGTTTTTGGTATTCTCTGACTGGCTCAACAGTCTGTAGGTCATAGTGAATGGAAGTCATGCAAGGTTTCTGCTGTAAGAAACAGTCTCTACTAAGCCCTGCTAGAGAGAAAAAGTTTAGTAACTCTGGATTTGAGTTCAGTGCCAATTAGTTATGAATTCTGCCACAGAGACCTTACTTACCATGTGCCATTATATTAATTAAGCCTTGAAGTACCCAAGCCATGAATCACCACTGTATAATCAATGCTAAATTTTTAAACAAAAATAGCCCTTTATACTCCACACAGGCTTTGCAGATCTGAACCCTGTGACAGCTAAAGGGAGGCTTGTGAGAAATGTGTTCTTGGATGAAAGCTTAGGAAGCCTAACTGTGTAAGGTTCCAAGATGCTAACAAATACATTGGCAACTAGGGATGAGTGTTGCCTTACCATGCAGAGATGAGTTACAGAAGCTGGAATCCGATTTACAAGAGTGTCTTTCAGATGTCTCGTATGACCATGAACACTTGTCTTTGAACACATTACCATAGATTCATACAGGGGATGGTAGAAAGCATCAGTGCATTTTCAAATGCCATCTAAAATGTACTCAGAGTAAGGTACTTCACTGCCTCATCACCCGCTCCCCGTGGTGGCCATCCACAGCACAAGACAGAGGTTTTCCATCACTGTCTTCATCACAAAGGTATTAGAGGGAGCTTTGTGTCCACAAAGACCCAGGCTCAAATCCTGATTCTATCATCTATTATTTTTGTGATTGTGAGAAAGTTTCAGATCATGAATAGAGTGAGGAATGTGAATTGATAAAGAACAGTGAAAGTGGGTAAAGATGATGAAATAATAACCTCAAAAAATGTCCACAGCCAAATCCTGAGAACCTGTGAATATGCTACTTTCTGTGGTAAAAGTAACTTAGCAGGTGTGATTAAATTTAAGGAACATGAGGTAGAGGTCTTCACCTAGATTATCCAAGTGGGCTCTATATGGTCACATGGATACTTACAATCAGAGGACTTGTTATGGCTCAAGTCAGAGTCAGAGAAAGATGTGACTATGGAAGAAGGGTCAGAGAGATGCAACGTTGCTGGCTTTGAACATGGAGGAAATGGGCTCTGGGCCAAGACATTCAGGTGGCTTCTACAAGCTGGAATTTTGGGGGTGGGGAGGGGAAAGCAAATAGAATTCAGCCTCCAAAAAGGAAAACAGCCCTTCCACCACCTTGATTTAGGCCCCCATGAAACCTTTGTAAGACTTCTAACCTACATAACTATGAGGTGGTAAATTTGTTCCATTTTAGATCACTCAGTTTGTGGCGATCTATTGTGGCAGCAATAGAAAACTAGTAGGGTAAGTATTCCTGGTGGAAGCAATGGAATACCAAAGCCAGAGTCTATCCGATCACTTGATACAGCATGCATTTATTAGATGCCTACTATTTACTTTATTATTTATATTCAATCAGGATTTGGCTGTGGACATTTTTTGAGGTTATCATTTCATCATCTTTACCCACTTTCACTGTTCTTTATCAGTTCACATTCCTCACTCTATTCATGATCTGAAACTTTCTCACAATCACAAAAATAATAGATGATAGAATCAGGATTTGAACCTAGGTCTTTGTGGACACACAGCTCCCTCTAATACCTTTGTGATGAAGACAGTGATGGAAAACCTCTGTCTTGTGCTGTGGGTGGCCACCATGTGGATCTCCTCAAAGGTGAGGAGATCCTGCTGGTTGTAGCCTATGTAAACACACCTCCACTGGGTAGACTATGGAAGTTCCCCAAGAAGTAAAGTAAGTAAGAGAAAGATTGCCTCTGATTTGGACATAACTTAATTTCTATATGCTGACGTTGGAGAAGGAATGGAGGTTTCCAGCAGAGATGGGTGGGAAGAGCATATTGGGTGGTTGTATACAGAAGCCCATGGGCCAGGAGGGTCTGGTCAAAGAAGAAAGTAACCTAGTCTGGTCAGCCTGGAAATGAGACTGATGGTTTTTGAAAGCTGATGCATGATGAAATCTGTACCAGTTTTCTCAGAAATAAGGAAAATAAGAACAATGTTTTGAGTCCTTTCATAAAACTAAATTCAATCCATTTAAATTCTTTTCTTTTATCCCGAGATTATGTTCTTTTCTATTTTTGTGAAAATTTCCTTTCACAAAGCGATAGTGGGATGCTTATTGCTGTCGTTGTTGAAATGTTACTACCTAGAAAAATAAAGTTGGCAAATCTATATTGGTTTTCTTTGTGTGGGTGAGCTGATATTGAAGGTGGGGTGGGGGGAGGCCCTAATCTACAAAATGTTTAAGTCTGGAAGGCAGAGTATTATGGCAAAGGATAAATTGGGGAGGGAGGGTAATAAGAGGAGATAATGATATCCAACTGGTGAGTTAGAGGGCTAGGCTTTTGCAATATTGACTGCATGCTAGGAGTTTGGGCTTTAATCTCTTGATAATAGAGTTGATGAAAATATCATTCAGTGATATTCAATGCTGTGTTCTTGGCATTGTGTATGGTGTGGGAAAAATTAGGTGGTATGAGATGAGAATGAGATTATAATATACTTACCTGGCTAAAGTGGTGGTCCATGGAGGAAAGTAACCAAAATATCTGTATTTGGAGGGATGGGAGGTGGTATTGAAAGTGTGGCTGGCGAAGGGACAGGAAATCCTAGAATAATGATTCTAAACTACAGCTGTTTCCCATTACCCCCCCGCCTTTAGGTTGTGGGGAAGTTTGGCAATGTTGGGAGACATTGTTGATTGTCATCACTGGGGTTGAGGTACTCCTAGCATCTAATGGCACCTAATCAATGAACAGGACAGCATCCACAACAATGAATCATCAGGCCCCAAATCTCAGTAGTGCCCAGACTGAGAAACATTGCTCCACAGGAAGTTAATTTCAATATAATAAAATAGCAGAGAACTGCTGTGTTCTGGAGTAAGGTATTATAAAATCAATAACATGTTTGAAAATTTATTGACAACTTTCTATGTCAGGCATTCTCACATGCAGTAAATCCTGATTTACCATCATAATGATCCTGGGCATTAGTTATTGTTATCTCCCTCATACAATGAGGACACTGAGGCTAGAGAAGGTTGTGATTGGCTTGCATCCAGTTAATGATTAAGATCAGATTTGAACCTAGCTCTGTTCCATTTAATGGTTCATGAAGGCCTGTCAATTATTGATCATTCCACTTCTGTCCATCCCCACTGCCACTGTCTTAGTTCAAAGCCACCGTTATCTCTTGCTGGTTACTGAATTCAACAGCCTCCAAATGACTTTCCTCTCAATCCTTTTTCTAACTATAGTCAGAGAGAGTTTTCTAAAGAGTGCTTCTGACCTTATCACTTTCCTGCTTAAAACCCTGTGGTGAGGAGACACTGGCAATTTCTCTGCCTCATTGTGCTGGTGCTTGTTTTCCTCATATGCACATCCTCGCTGCAACACACACACACACACACACACACCTCTGGCTAACTCTTGCTCTAGTTCTTTCAGTGCTCACTTTCAAAGGTGGAACTTCTCTGATCCCCAAAGTTGAGGCTAGTGCCCTTCCCATGTATTCCCATGGCACCTGTGCATATTCCATTATCGCCTTTACCATCCTCTAGTGGTTTGTTCATTTTTCTGCCTCTTCTACTAAGATACCAACAACTTGAGAGCAAGAACAGTGTGATTCCAAATGGCACTAGGCACGTAGTAGGCCCAAATGATATATGTGGAGTGAGTGACCCCCACCGGCACTCTGTATGAACATTGAATTGGGCTCAGAATTCTCCACACCAGAGAGCCAGATAAAATTCTGTTTTCTCCCCGTAGGCAGAAGGTGATGAGGATCTTAAATAAGATTTTGACCAGGAGGAAGGAAAGAGGAGGTGTGAAAAACACAAAAGAAGCAAGATTTTAAGACTTGTTGACAGATTGGCAATGTGGGTGAATGGAGAGAGATTACTGAGAAGGATTTGTAAGTGAATGAGTGTGTACGACCAGGATGTTAAGGTTGTCAAAATGATAATATAGAAGCACGCTCCTGCCTTGCATAATCTCAATAAATGTTAAATGAGTAAACATCAACATTTTTTCTTTAAATTTGAGAACCATCTAAATAAAACATAGATGACATTTAAAACCACAGGGATAAATGAGATCCCCTAGGGAGAACATTTAGCAAGGCAGAGAAAGGAGCCTGAGATTAAGCACAGGGAATGACAACAATCATAGGTCTTTAGAGGGGGAGCCTGCAAGGGCAAAGAAAAAGCATATGCCCAACAATCAGAGAAAACCAGAAGAGTGAGCGCCTGCAGTGGAAAACGGAAGAGGGGAGTGTTTGAAGAAAGAAGTGATCATCTCATTGCAATGCAGCTGAAAGCCTGAGTAAGATAAGGGAGATGGGTTTCGACAGAGCTTTCCCTCGTGGTAAGGAGTAGTACCAGGAGTGCTAGTAGACTTGGAGAGGACAGAGGCGATAGCTCAAGGGGAAGGCAACTTGTATTTTTTTGGCGCCAGTTCCAGGACTTGGTCACAAAAACTCAGTTTTGAAAATGTTCGTTTCTTGTATCACTTTGACTTTGTTCCCCTAAGCAAGATAAGGCAATTCAAATAGTGAAGATTAAAGCTCTTCACTGGTCTGAATGGTTTTAAGGAGCCAAGGAGTACTTATTCCATAATTTCAATGGAAAAGCCAATGAGGAGTAGCCCCATCTTCTGAAGAACAGATGCAGTATTTGGACTGCCATAAAAAACCTGAGACCCAATCTCAGCCCTGGGCTGCTCTTTGAGACTTCCCAAATAAGTCCCGTACAGAACATGCTTTGATACCCCAATTCTATTGTTCTGTCTTCCCCCAAGTGGAATCTTGGATAAGAGACTCTGCCCAGACAAGTCATGGTCTTCAATGAGACATTGCCTTTGCTTCCTCCCCATATGCACCCATTCCCATGGGAGGCTGCTAGAACCACCCAGGTGCAACAGGGAGGGAAGAGACATTTGATGCTGCTTTCTTTTTCACTGGCTTTTCTCAGTGCAAGAACTCCTTTAAAATATCTTCTTTTTGGAGTTTTTCAATTCATTCAACCCCAAAAAGTGGGTGAGAAAGTACAGAATTGTCTGATTTTAATTCTTCTAGCTAATCTAGCTGCCATTCAGAGAAAATGGAAACAAAACCAGTATGTTATGTCCAAATGCTGATTGTTATAAAACATC
This sequence comes from Okapia johnstoni, assembly GCA_024291935.2. NCBI lineage: Eukaryota > Metazoa > Chordata > Mammalia > Artiodactyla > Giraffidae > Okapia > Okapia johnstoni. The sequence goes on along the minus strand of CM044312.1, from coordinate 67,790,236 downwards.
ACTATTAACTGGAAATTGAACCCTTTTCCAGTGAATTTTAAGATCCCACTTTTTGAGGATGAAAGTAACTCCAATAGTAAATTCAAACTAACATTTAGAAATTTGGGGGAAGATGTGCATGGCTCTAAAGTTATCTCAGGATATAAGCTAACCACACACACAAGGCACTGAGTAACACGTGGTGGTTAGGCAAGCAACCACAAGATTATAATTTGCCTTCACAAAGACAGAAATTTGGAATATTATAGGGTCAGATGTATTTTGATGGGACATCTGTTTTCTTCTCTCAGAAACGTAACATTTTCTTTTCCCAATAACCCCAAACCCTGAAGTCATTTCTCTTTCAGTTCTTTCAAGGACAACCAGAAGTTTCATCTGAGAAATGATGAATGAGAGCTCTTGACAAACAAAAACACTCCGGCCATTGGTCAGTTCCCTGCCACTCCATCCCTTCATACTGTAACTCTATCTGCAAAAATGATTTCTGAAAGGAAACAGGTCTGTTTTATGTAGTAAATAGATAGTGATTTGAGGATAAGGAGTGTGCAATTGTGAAATTCTTTAAAATGAGAGATCCTCTTCCTGCCCCTCCCCAGAAGCGAAACTGTTGTTATTAAATAGGCTCTGTAAAAACAAAGACATTTAGCCATTTGAAAATGTATCTGGCTTAATTGAGGATAACATCATTTAAGCCTCAAATATAGGATTTCTGGATTAGTTACATTAGATAAAACCTGACAGTTTGTCCATTGCGACTTATACTAAAATGAATAGTGCCTCTGTCTTATCTTGAATTCAAGCCTTTCTGTTCTTCAGTTCAGTTCAGTTGTCACTCAGTCGTGTCTGACTCTTTGTGACTCCATGAACTGAAGCATGCCAGGCCTCCCTGTCCATCACCAACTACCACAGTTTACTCACACTTATGTCCATTGAGTTGGTGATGCCATGCAACCATTTCATCCTCTGTCGTCCCCTTCTCCCACCTTCAATCTTTCCCAGCATCAGGGTCTTTTCAAATGAGTCAGTTCTTCGCATCAGGTGGTCAAAGTATTGTAGTTTCAGCTTCAACATCAGTCCTTCCAATGAATATTCAGGACTGATTTCCTTTAGCATGGACTGGTTGGATCTCCTTGCAGTCCAAGGGACTCTCAAGAGTCTTCTCCAACACCACAGTTCAAAAGCATCAATTCTACAGCACTCAGCTTTCTTAATAGTCCAACTCTCACATCCATACATGACCACTGGAAAAACCATAGCCTTGACCAGACGGACCTTTGTTGGCAAAGTAATGTCTCTACTTTTTAATATGCTGTCTAGGTTGGTCATAACTTTTCTTCCAAGGAGTAAGCGTCTTTTAATTTCATGGCTGCAGTCACCATCTACAGTGATTTTGGAGCCCAAAAAAATAAAGTCAGCTCTGTTTCCACTGTTTCCCCATCTATTTGCCATGAAGTGATGGGACCAGATGCCATGATCTTAGTTTTCTGAATGTTGAATTTTAAGCCAACTTTTTTACTCTCCTCTTTCACTTTCATCAAGAGGCTCTTTAGTTCTTCTTCACTTTCTGCCATAAGGGTGGTGTTATTGATATTTCTCACGGCAATCTTGATTCTGACTTGTGCTTCTTCCAGCCCAGCGTTTCTCATGATGTACTCTGTATATAAGTTAAATAAGCAGGATGACAATATATAGCCTTGACATACTCCTTTCCCGATTTGGAACCAGTCTGCTATTCCATGTCCAGTTCTAACTGTTGCTTCTTGACCTGCATTCAGATTTCTCAGGAGACAGGTCAGGTGGTCTGGTATTCCCATCTCTTTCAGAATTTTCCACAGTTTATTGTGATCCACACAGTCAAAGGCTTTGGCATAGTCAATGAAGAAGTAGATGTTTTTCTGGAACTCTCTTACTTTTTCAATGATCCAACGAATGTTGGCAATTTGATCTCAGATGCCTTTGCTTTTTCTAAATCCAGCTTGAACATCTGGAAGTTCATGGTTCACATACTGTTGAAGCCTGGCTTGGAGAATTTTGAGCATTACTTTGCTAGTATGTGAGATGAGTGCAATTGTACAGTAGTTTGAGCATTCTTTGGCATTCCCTTTCTTTGGGATTGGAATGAAAACTGACCTTTTCCAGTCCTGTGGCCACTGCTGAGTTTTCCAAATTTGCTGACATATTGAGTGCAGCACTTTAAAAGCATAATCTTTTAGGATTTGAAATAGCTCAACTGGAATTCCATCACCTCCATTAGCTTTATTCGTAGTGATACTTCTGAAAGCCCACTTGACTTCGCATTCCAAGATGTCAGACTCTAGTTGAGTGATCACACCATTGTGATTATCTTGTATAGCTCTTCTGTTTATTGTTGCCACCTCTCCTTAATACCTTCTGCTTCTGTTAGGTCCATATCATTTCTGTCCTTTATTGTGCCCATCTTTGCTCGGAATTTTCCCTTGTTATCTCTAATTGTCTTGAAGAGATCTCTAGTCTTTCCCATTCTGTTGTTTTCCTCTATTTCTTTGCACTGATCCCAGAGGAAGGCTTTCTTATCCCTACTTGCTATTCTTTGGAACTCTGCATTCAAATGGGTATATCTTTCCTTTTCTCCTTTGCCTTTAGCTTCTCTTCTTTTCTCAGCTATTTACCAGACCTCCTCAAATAGCCATTTTTCCTTTTTGCATTTATTTTTCTTGATAATGGTCTTGATCCCAGCCTCCTGTACAGCGTCGCAAACCTCCGTCCATAGTTCTTCAGACACTCTGTCTATCAGATCTAATCCCTTGAATCTATTTGTCACTTTCACTGTATAATCGTAAGGGATTTTACTTAGGTCATACCTGAGTGGTCGAGTGGGTTTCCCTACTTTCTTTAATTTAAGTCTGAATTTGGCAATAAGGAGTTCATGATCTGAGCGACAGTCAGCTCCCAGTCTGTTTCTGCTGACTGTATAGAGCTTCTCCATCTTTGGCTGCAAAGAATATAATCAATCTGATTTCAGTGTCGACCATCTGGTGGTGTCCATGTGTAGAGTCTTCTCTTGTGTTGTTGGAAGAGGGTGTTTGCTATGACCAGTGCGTTCTTTTGGCAAAACTCTATTAGCCTTTGCCCTACTTCATTTTGTACTCCAGGACCAAATTTGCCTGTTACTCCAGGTATTTCTTGACTTCCTACTTTTGCATTCCTGGAATGTTAGGTCCGTGAAAAAAGGCAAATTGGAAGTGATCACACAGGAGATGGCAAGAGTGAACATCAACATTTTAGGAACTAGCGAACTAAAATGGACTGAAGTGAGTGAATTTAACTCAGATGACCATTATATCTACTACTGTGGGGAAGAATCCCTTAGAAGAAATGGAGTAGCCATCATAGTCAACAAAAGAGTACGAGATGCGTACTTGGATGCAATCTCAAGAACGACAGAATGACCTCTGTTTGTTTCCAAGGCAAACCATTCAATATCACTGTAATCCAAGTCTATGCCCCAAACAGTAATGTTGAAGAAGCTAAAGTTGAACAGTTCTGTGAAAATCTACAAGACCTTCTAGAATTAACACCCAAAAAAGATGTCCTTTGTGTTCTTATTTCCTCCTGAAAAGGTCTCAAATAATGTTTACCTTTGAAAGTTGTCCGACTCCTCCTTTGGTGTGATTAGGGTTGCTGAATAATGTGAAAATTATTCCCACATACATCATTCTTGTAAAAAGGCACTCTTCTCCACAGTCACAGCTTTTTAAAAGTTTCAGGTGTAATTAGCATGTAACATTGTATTAGTTTCATGTCTACAATGTAAAGATTCAATATTGGTGTACACTGGACATCACAATAAGTCTACTTACCATCTGGTACTATACAAAAAAAATCACATTCCATGTGATGAGAACTTTAAAGATTTACTCTCTTGATAACTTTCAATTGTACATTACAATATTATTAATCCTTTTAGCTTATTTATTTCATAACTGAAAGTTTATACACCTCTTAGCCTCCCTCACCCATTTTTCCCATCTTCCAAACTCTTTACCACTAGAAACTACCATTCTGTTCTCTTATGTATGAGTTTTGTTGTGTTATGTGTTGCTTTTTTGGATTTTTTTTTTTTTTTTTAGATTCCACATATAAGTGAGATCATACTATATTAGTTTTTCTTTTTCTGACTTATTTCATGTAAGGGCACTTTGAGGGTCCCCTCATGGTCCACTGGCAGGAATTCACTGTTTTTTTAAGGCTGAATAGTATTCTATTGTATATATACTACACCTTTATACATTCATCTACCAATGAACACAGTTTGTCTCCATATCTTGGCCATTGGAAATAATACTGCAGTGAATATAGGGATGCTGAATCATGTGGTAGTTTTAGTTTTAATTTTTTAAGGACCCTCCATACTGATCTCCATAGTGGCTGCATCAGTTTGCATTCTCACCAACAGTGTGCTAGGAATCCCTTTTCTCCATATCCTCTCCAACACTTGTTAGTTCTTATCTTTTAGATAATAACCATTCTAACAGATGTGAGATGACATCTGATTGTTAGTTTGATTTGTATTTCCTAGGTAATTAGTGATGTTGAACATTTTTTCATATGCCTGTTGGCCATCTGTTTATGTTCTTTGGAAAAAATGTCTATTCACATCCTCTGCCAATTTACAAAAAAAAAAATTCAGATTGGGTACTTTTGCTTTTGAGTTTTATGAATTCTTTATATATTTTGGATATTAACTCCTTATTAGATATATGATTTGCAAATATTTTCTACCATTTAATAGGACATTTCATTTTGTTGACAGTTTCCTTTGCTATACAGAGGTTTTTGAGTTTGATGTAGCCCTATTTCCTGCTTTTTAAAATTCTTTTTGCTTCTATAGCCTTTGCTTTTGGAGTCAGATCCAAAAAAAAGACAAAACAAAATAAATCATTTCCAAGACTGATGTCAAGGAGCTTACTCTCTATGTTTCCTTCTAGGAATTTTATGGTTTATATATTCAAGTCTTTAATTAATTTTGAATTAATTTTTGTATATGGTGCAAGATAGGATACAAGAATATACAGTGGGGAAAGTCTAGTTGCATTGTTTGGCATATAGCTTTCCGGTTTTCTAAATACTACTTATTGAAGAGAATATCCTTTTCCTATTGTATATTCTTATATCCTTTGTCATAAATTAATTAACCATATATCCATGAGTTTATTTTTGGGCTCTGTTTTCTGTTCCACTGATCTCTATGTCTTTTTTGGTGCTAGTACCATATGGTTTGATTACAGTAGCTTTGCAGTATACTTTGAAATCAAGGATGATACCTGTATCCTTCTTCTTCTTTCTCAAGATCATTTTGCTACTCGTGGTAATTTGTGGTTCCATACAAATTTTAGAATTCTTTGTTCTGGTTCTGTAAAAAATGCCACTGGGATTTTGATAGGAATTGCATTGAATCTGTAGATTGCTTTGGGTAATATGGGCATTTAAATAATATTAATTCTTCCAATCTATGAGGAAGGACTATCTTTCCATTTGAGTCTTCTTTAATTTATTTCATTAATGTCTTAGAGTTTTCAATATATGGGTCTTTTACCTGCATGGTTAAATTTACTCCTCCGTATTTTACTCTTTTTGATTGTAAATGAGATTGTTTTCTTAATTCTCTTTTTGATACTTCATTGTTAGCATCTGGAATCATAACAGATTTTTGTACATTTGCTTTATATCTTGCAACTTTATTGAGTTTATTAGTTCTATTTTTTAGTGGAGTCTTTACAGTTTTATGTATATAAAATCATGTTATCCACTAATGGCAACAGTTTTGCTGTTTTTTTCCTATTTTCATGCCTTGTATTTCTTTTTCTTGCCTAATTGTTCTAGCTAGGACTTCCACAATAAAAGTAACAAGAGTAAGCATCCTAGTCTTATTTCTGATTTTAAAGGAAAGCTTTGAGCTTAATTATGATGTTAGCTGTGGGCTTGTCATATATGACTTTTTATTATGTTTCAATATGTTCCCTCTATACCCACTTTCTTGAGAGTTTTTATCATACATGGATGTTCAATTTTGCCAGATGCTTTTTCTGCATCTGTTGAGACTATCATATGATTTTTATCTTTCATTTTATTAATATGGTGCATTATGTTGATTGATTTATTTGTGAATATTGAGCCATGCTTTCATCCTTGGAATAAATAGAGAACTATAAAACAACCAGAAAACAATGAACAAAATGGCAATAAGAACATACCTAATAATTTAAATGTGCATGTACTAAATTCTCCAATCAAAAGACATAAAGTGGTTGAATGAATTAAAAAAAAAAAGACCTATATGTTGCCTTTAAGAGACTCATTTGGTTGGAATAAGGACACGCAGAGACTGAAAGTGAAGCAGTGGAAAAAGATGTTCTACACATATAGAACCAGAGCCAGATAATCAAGAAGCATGTCCTGTGTGCACTCTGTATGCCTGCTGGCTTTAGAAAGGTGACTGGAGAACACAGGGCTGGGCACGCTTGCCAGTGCTATAAGGCAGAGTGAGTGCTTTAAAATGATGCCCACCAGTGCCTTCATCCTTGAGGAGAGTCCCATCAGCCCCCCTGATACTCCAGCAGACACTAAGATTAGCAAATGAATCTCCTTCACATATACTCTAGTCACTTTTCAAATTGCTGCTTTTGTGTTGGTCCCCAGGGTAAGAGAGAAGCTTCAGTTCCCTACAGCACTTTGAGGCTCCTGGTCGTGAGCCCCATTTTGTTTTCCAAAACAGATATTCTTGGAGCTTATCTCTCCATTGCAGGTCCCAAGGGTTACATGTTTGATGTGGGGCACAAAGCCATTGCTCCTCAGAGAGAAACTCCAGATGTCTGAGCTCCCTCCTGATTGTAGCTCCCCGTGCCTAGGGTGGAGTTTTGGCAAGATTTCATCTCTGCCTCTCCTACCTGTCTTGGTGTGGCCCCTTTACTGTTTGTTGTGAAGGAACTGTTCAGCTAGTTTTCGAGTCTTTTTAAAAAAGAATTGTGCAATGTGTGGGTATAGATTCAGTGTGTATGTGGGAGGAGGTGAGGTCAGGATCTTCCTACACTGCCATCTTAGACTGCCCTGGTTCCTTTTTATCCCGTAGTTCACTACGTTTTAATTTTTGTCTTTGTCTGGCTTTGTTTTTTGTCACTGAAGAGAATGATCAAATATCAAATAAGCCTCACCAAATGGTACCAGCCCTGGGCTTTTTTTACCTCCAAATGGTCTGCTCTGGGCCTCTTTTAAATGTTCATCCCTGCCAGTTTCCATCACTCCCTAGATTCTTGTTCTCCTCTAATACTGACCTCCAGGAAATATCCAGATCTTGTTACCAGTCAACTCATCTGCATCTTTCCTGCTTGCTCTGAGTAGAGTATGAAGAGAGGTTCTAATGTTTCAAGAACTTTCTTCAAGGTGAGTTTGATCAGGTTGGCTTCTGGTGGAATACTATGGAAGCCACTCCCTCCCCTCCAGTTGTATGGGTAGTCCCTAGAGATGTCAAAGAGACTTAATTTAGCATATTGCATCTTTCCAACCAGCAGCTCCTTCCTACATTCTCCAAAGGGTCCCATAATTGGAGCTTACTGCTTTAGCAAATCTATTTGAAAAGTCTAAGAGCAAGGAAATTACACATTCAGTCTTCCTGGGTCAGCCTCCTGCCTCCACCTGGCCTTCTTCCACTAGGGCATTGGAAACTGAAAAGTTTACAGTAGGCAAGCACCTCTCTTTTATATGGAACAGGCAGGCAATTTTCTTTCATCCTCAACTTGTGTGAAAATATTCAGACACTGAAATTTAATGGATTCCTGATTACCTTTGAGCCTTCTGTGAGCCAAAACTCTTACAAAGGATAATACGTGCACACACACACACACACACACACACACACACACACACATTGCGAAGGAGGAAAATTTTAGCCTGGTATTAGCAAATTAAATTTTTGTTTCAGAGGCTGTTTCTGAGCTGTATTGCAGTGTGTTTTATTATAACACAACTTTCTGAACCACAGCATACTTAATGGGTCTTTAGTAGATGCATGCTGTTTGTAGCCTGACTTTAAAAAAAAACTATTCCAGGGAAAGAACCATGGAATTTGATTTAACACCTCATTTGTAGTTTGTATTTAATTGTATATTTCTAGTGGAAATACATGAATCTGTAACAAAATATTTAACCTAGCACCTTTGGGTCAGTAAATTTATCTTTGAAATCCCCCTGATATGTAGCCCAGACTTGTTGCCAACTGTTATTAATCACACATTGCAGAATAAAGGTTAATAAGGCAGCAGATAACAAATGGAGTTTTGTGTGTTGAAAGGCAGGGGGAGATGAAAGTCACTCAAAGTCAGGTAATGAAACTAATAATTGACATGAATTCTGATCTTTTAATGAATGGGCTCCTTCCTGTAATAAAAGTGACAATGTAAAATTCATTGTAGTACAAATTGTTACTATTGCTAATGTCCTTGGTAACACACTGGATTAAAGATCCACTGTAGCTATAGAGAATTGTATAGGGCCTCAACAGCTACAGTAAATTCCTGAGTCCTCTAGAAGGTGTGTAGCTGAGTTACGAAAGTTCTTACTTTGGATTTGGAGGTCTGGGTTCAGATCTTGGCTCCATTGCCTGGTCTCAGAAAGCTATGTGACCTTGGTCGTTATTCTGAGTCATAGTTTTCTCTTCTATAAAGTGAAGGTGGTAATATGTACTGACCTCAGAGGGTTGTTGTTGATAATGTAAGGTTTCTGGCACATGTACTAATAAGAATTCAACAAATGCTGGCTTTAAAGAAGTATAATCTATGCCAGTTTAATTCTTCTACTTCCAGGTGGAATTAATTTATTCACTTGTCAGTATAGATAGCTGCATTGGTTACTTTACAGTACTTGAGGGATATATTGTAATTCTTTTTCAATAGTGTATTTCAGGGATTGGAATCTGGACTTGGGAGGGAGCATGAGAATTATAATGGGTGTTTATTTGAATCATAATGATGTGGTTCCAGAGTGATCCCTCAAGGTTCCCTCTTGAATATATAAGCAATCTGTATGTATATGTATTCTCTGTGGGCTTCCCTGATGCTTCAGTGGGTAAAAGAATCCACCTGCAATGCAGGGACACAGGAAACATGGGTTCAGACCCTGGGTTGGGAAGATCGCCTGGAGGAAGGCACGGCAACCCACTCTAGCATTCTTGCCTGGAGAACCCCATGAACAGAGGAGCCTGGCAGGCTACAGTCCATGCAGTTGCAAAGAGTCGGACACAACTGAAAGATTGTGTATCCTGGAACACGTCCACACACATGTATCCTGTAAATCATGACTGTGGTGATGGTAAGAGTAGACAGGGTTCCTTGGCTGTCTAGAGGGACATGTTCTGGCAAACTCCTCTTAGAAAACTTCCACACGGTACACTGACCTTCCAGTTCACTGGCCTTGCTCATTCCACAGGACATGATGAAAGCAGGAGAATAAAGTGGGGATTTATACCTTTCCAAGTTTCAGGAGCCTGAAAAGCTTATGGAAGGAATATTTGGGCCATCCTTCTTTAATTTTCATTTCTATTAAATACATCTTTCCTGGTGGCTCAGCAGTAAAGAATCTGCCTGCCAATGTAGGAGACGTGGGTTCAATGCCTGGATTGGGAAGATCCCCTGGAGAAGGAAATGGCAACCCACTTTAGTATTCTTGCCTGGGAAATCCCACAGACAGAGGAGCCTGGCAGGAGCTATTGTCCATGGGGTTACAAAGAGTCAGACAAGACTTAGCAGCTAAAAAACAACAACAATAATAAGTAACATGACAACCAGCTAGATTTTCAACATTTTAGAAAAAATATTTTCATTCACTCTCAATGTAAACATCAGCAAATACAGGTTAAATTCCAGCTATTCCAAGTCTGGAGAAAATGGTATAATATTACACGACTTTTCAGAAATATAAAGACATCTAGGCAACTGTGAGAACATATACACAATTAATTATTACTTAGTGATTTGAAAGTTCACTACATTTTTTAGAGTGTTATCTTATTCCGGGTAACATTTCATCCTATGCTTAAACTAAATAAGAATCAAAATGTCTGAAACCAATGTCCTTCTAAACGATAAAATTCTCTTTTGAATAATTAACGCAGTTTTCCTCTCAGTCTTGATTACTTGTTTTATTATAAGCATTTGTTCCCCAGTTGCATGTCTGTGTATGAGCACATAAATAGTTCCGTGTTGCAAAATGAAAGCAACAGAGGGAAAGGAGCAAATGGAGCTCTTGTAAATATGAATTTGTGTAATCTATCTAATCCAGAAATTTTTCCTAAAAACTGGTGATTTTTTAAGCGAATCATTACATTTGTATTATTGTAGAAAATTCCCTCTGTAAGTGTTCCAGTAATGATCTCAGGTGACCTTGGCCTACAGTGGCTTGAAGCAAGATTTCAGTTCCTCAACCAGAGATTGAAGTCAGGTTGTGGCAGCAAGAGTCCTGAATCCGAGCCACTAGACCTCCAGGGCCAGTGGCCAGTGCAAGGCCCCTGGCCTGTCGACTTTGTAGAGATGAATTTCCACAAAGAGACAGAAAGTGGCAAAGCAAGTAAAGTGTTAAAGAGGAAAAAGAGTGCATGTGAATAGGTACACACAGGCAGACTTAGTCATGCCTTTTTGGTAGTTTGAATCACTTATATGGAGTATTTCTTCTGAGTTTCCTCTGTCCAGTCTTCTTGCTTTGCCTGATTCTGAGTCTGTATTTGGTTTATCTCAGGATGCTCCAGTATCCACACACGTCTCTTAGCCAAGATAGATTCTAGTGAAGAGGCCTATGGGTAGGTTGACATCACCTACTGTGGGGTGGCACCCCCTGCCTTTTTCACCTCTAAGGAGCCTTTCTGTGCATGTGCAGTTGGTAAGGTCTCCTTGACCTCAAGAATGAGAATTATGTGGTCTCTTTATATTTATCTAGGCAGGACTCAGCTCCTCTCTGCCCCTGCCATTACTGTTAAAGTGTCCATGGAAGGCAAAGTCCAGCTATTTACCCTGTTCCTGCTATTTCTATCTACAAGTATAATCAAGAGGCTGGCTGTAGATGTCTCCCCTGGAGCCCATCTATCTCCGGCCTCAATAGGAATCCCTGCCCAGGAGAGAGACAGTTTGGCCAAGCTTGCACTGGTTAGCCAGCCCAAGTGAGTGGTAGGAAGAAAGTGGGGCCCACACCTCTTTTCTAGGTCTTCCTGTGAGAGAGACACAAAGCAGCAGTTCTCTGACAATTAGCACACAAGTACTAGCACAGACTGTTAACCGGCCCTGGGGGGAAATGAGGCAGCCGCCATTGTTCTTGCTTTCCTATACAGAACAGCTAGACAGCAACTCAGTGCATTATTTTAATTGTTTGATAGTGCTCAACGGATTCTTAGAGCAGAACTGTAGAGTCAGGAAATATTTTGGAAAAACTGGACTTTACTTCAGCTTTGGAGAATCCAGTAGTCGGACCTGTGGGGAAAAGAGACATTTATAGGTTGAGATGAGAATTAACGAGCTCTAAATAGGAAATCATGGGGGAACCTGGTGTGTGAGTGGAAAAACAAATAAATGGCAAAGATTTTAAAAGTAGCATCAAAGTTCACACTTGATGCAGGAATCAAGGTGGGCTGCTGAAGTTTCTTGATCAGGAATGGTACTTTCTAGGCCTTACCATATTGTAGTGTACATATACTATACATATATACGCATATATGTATACTTTTTTATTTTGTTCTAATCATTTTCCTGACTACAACCCAATGAAGTGGATATTGTTAATCCCCATTTTATAAGCATTTAAGCACAGATAGATAAAGAAAACTGCTCTATGTTGTACAGCTAACCTATAATGGAGTTAGGATTTGAATCCAGGCAGTTGGTTCCAACTTTCAGTCACTGTCTTATGGTGCTCTTGAAGGGAAGTGCTGGAAGGAACATGATGTGTGGTGATTTTCTGTCATTGAGCTCACTGTAGTATAAGAGGATGAGTAGGAAACTTGTCCAGGAAACCTGAAGAATCTTAATAAAAATAGCCTTGTGCAAATGAAAGCTCAGTTTCCTGCCATGTAAAATTATATAAGATGAAGGTGCAACTGTTTTTAGTATTCTTCAGTGCTAGGCACGTGATAACAATTATTGCTTGGCACATAAAGTCGAAACTGGATAAAACAGGGCTAGAGGAGTCACCAACCTAGTATTTTGGTACACTCTTTCAAGCACCCCCTGACATGCTTACATATGCAATACTCTTTTGGTATGTACTTCTTCTACCCAAATATGTATTGGGATGGTAGGAACCCACAAGGGACATTGCTTTAAGGGTTTTGCTTTCATAATTGGCACATAGTGAGGAAGAAGGGATGAGATTTAAAAACAGAAAAATTATAACAGCTTTGATTAATCTGAGGATGCCTTTACACAATGCAGAAATTTTTTGCTTAACTTCTGTATTTATCTATCTGGAGATCTTGATTGTTTACAGTTCAACTTATTATGTACCAGGCACTGTGCTGGATGGACACTGCCCTCCTGGAATTTACAGCTGAGGGGAGGACAAAGATGTTGATAAATATGATAAATATTCTGGGTGTTATATTGTAGGCCTGTAAAAGGTACAATGGTGGCCAAAGGGAAGAGAGAATCATTTTTGCCCTGGAAGAGGAGCAGAGGGTGAGACAGAGCTGTAAATGGTGGTCTTATTGGGGAAATAACAGTTCAGGGGTAAGGAAGAGTATATAGATAATGTGGGTTCACCTGTTCACAGTTATATCACAGGTCATTTGAAGGACCACAGAATGAGTGGGAGAAAAACAGCGTAAGAGGGAGCTGGAAATAAAAGCATTGGCCAGAAAACCAAAAGCCTTGATTACGTGGCAGAAGGTTGTTGGACTTCATTCCACAAGCCATGAGGAGTCATTGGGGTTTTAAGCAGCAAAGTACACCAGTCAGCTGTTGTTTCAGGAAGGTCACCCTGGCCTCGGCTCTCACAAAAGCAGCAAGATTACCAGTTCTATTTAAACCTGTGAATACGATTAAAGTTTCTTAGAGAAAGGATAGACAAGAGGAACATAGCATTATTTGCATGATCTTCTTAAACAGTGAGAAATTATTCTAGATTTCTCTCTAAAGCTATTTGTCTAAGAAGTTTCAGTTGTCCTTGATACCTCTTTTTGTCAATCACACACTTCATAAACAGAGAACAAAATCCCTTCAAAAAATGTTCGTATCTTCCAAACAGTGTGAAAGCCTCTCAAAATTTTCCAGAGTGCTCCTAACTCCCTCTTACCAGGTTATATTTAGCTCAGCTATAGACCTTGACCTTTTCAATAGACTGCACAACATGATATACTAATCAGAACATTTCTTAATAGACTTGAATGAGGTTAGTGGCCCCAACCCCAGCCCTGTCCACATGCATGTATGCACACACTCATTCATGTTTTGGAGTATTTTGGAAAAACAGCTTTTAAGTTGGTCCAGCACTTTCATGCATTGGAGAAGGAAATGGCAACCCACTCCAGTGTTCTTGCCTGGAGAACCCCAGGAACGGGCAAGCCTGGTGGGCTGCTGTCTATGGGGTCGCACAGAGTTGGACACGACTGAAGCGACTTAGTAGCAGCAACAGCAGCAGAGGAAGACAGATGTTTTGTGATTTGGGTAACAAAATAGGTTTTAAATAGTCTTTATTTCTTTGAGCTTAGGCGAGCATAGATTTGCATTTTGTTTTTCACAGGAAATTTCACTGTTTGAATAATGTTGGCACATTTATAATAGCTATAAATTTTGGATGGCTCACCCCTGGCTTCTATTTCTCAGGTATAGTTTGATTTGCAGGCAGGATCTACATGCAGAGATTGACCTGCAGGAGTGTAGTGTTCCTCCTGGAAACACAATTCCTTCCCTCTTGTCTGTGCCCTCCCTTGACTTTGCTGCATTTTTCCTGTGGATTGATTTTGCTCAGGGAGACGTCTGTCATGTTGTCAAGGTACTTTGAATGCAGAATCAAGTTTTTTTCTCCCCCACAAATGCCTCTACTGTTTGTTTATTATTGTAGTATTCATAGTAATAGTAATTACAGTGTTGGTGACAAAATGGGAAAACAAGCATGCCTTCCTTTCCTTGGCAACATTAATACTTAAAAATTAACCTAAACTTGACAATCCTACTTAAAATTTAAGTGTTGGTGAATCTCGGAAATAAAAATAAAGGAAGGTTGCATAATCAGAGGAAATGCTGGTAGTTCTCCCAGGGAGGATCATGAGAAAATGAAGAAGCACTCTTTTTGAACTCCTTTTGGTCTCCAAGAGGAGATTCTTTCTTTAAAGAAATGTGGCCAGCTGGCCATTTGCTCCTTTCATGGTTTGCTCTCATCAGTTTAGTTCAGTTCAGTTGCTCAGTCGTGTCCGACTTTTTGCAACCCCATGGACTGCAGCACGCCAGGCCTCCCTGTCCATCAACTCCTGAAGTTTACTCAAAGTCATGTCCATTGAGTCGGTGATGCCATCCAACCATCTCATCCTCTGTTGTCCCCTTCTCCTCCTGCCTTCAACCTATCCCAGCATCAGGGTCTTTTCAAATGAGTCAGTTCTTCACATCATGTGGCCAAAGTATTGAAGTTTCAGCTTCAGCATCAGTCCTTCCAATGAATATTCAAGACTGATTTCCTTTAGGATGGACTGGTTGGATCTCCTTGCAGTAGAAGGGATTCTCAAGAGTCTTCTCCAACACCACAGTTCAAAAGCATCAATTCTTCAGCTCTCAGCTTCTTTATACTCCAACTCTCACATCCATACATGACTACTGGAAAAACCATAGCTTTGACTGCTGCTGCTAAGTCGCTTCAGTCATGTCTGACTCTGTGCGACCCCATAGACGGCAGCCCAGCAGGCTCCCCCGTCCCTGGGATTCTCCAGGCAAGAATACTGGAGTGGGTTGCCATTTCCTTCTCCAGTGCATGAAAGGGAAAAGTGAAAGTGAAGTCACTCAGTCGTGTCTGACTCTTAGCGACCCCATGGACTGCAGCCTACCAGGCTCCTCCATCCATGGGATTCTCCAGACAAGAGTACTGGAGTGGGGTGCCTTTGCCAGATGGACCTTTATTGGCAAAATAATGTCTCTGCTTTTTAATATGCTGTTTAGGTTGGTCATAGCTTTTCTTCCAAGGAGTAAGTGTCTTAATTTCATGGTTGCAGTCACCATCTGCAGTGCTTTTGGAGCCCAAGAAAATAAAGTCTGTGTCCACTGTTTCCCCATCTATTTGCCATGATGTGATGGGGCCAGATGCCATGATCTTAGTTTTCTGAATGTTGAGCTTTAAGCCAACTTTTTCACTCTCCTCTTTCACTTTCATCAAGATGCTCTTTAGTTCTTCTTCACTTTCTGCCATAGGGGTGGTGTCATCTGCATATCTGAGGTTATTGATATTTCTCCTGGCAATCTTGATGCCAGCTTGTGCTTCCTCCAGCCCAGTGTTTCTCATGATGTACTCTGCATATAAGTTAAATAAGCAGGGTGACAATATACAGTCTTGATGTACTCCTTTTCCTATTTGGAACCAGTCTGTTGTTCCATGTCCAGTTCTAACTGTTGCTTCCTGACCTGCATACAGGTTTCTCAAGAGGCAGGTCAGGTGGTCTGGTATTCCCATCTCTTTCAGAATTTTCCAGTTTATTGTGTTCCACACAGTCAAAGGCTTTGGCATAGTCAATAAAGCAGAAATAGATTTTTTTTTTATGGAACTCTCATGCTTTTTTGAGGATCCAGCAGATGTTGGCAATTTGATCTCTGGTTCCTCTGCCTTTTCTAAACCAGCTTGAACATCTGGAAGTTCACAGTTCATGTACTGTTGAAGCTTGGCTTGGGGAATTTTGAGCATTACTTTTGTAATTGTATTGTGCTCTCATCAATATCGTATAGCCACCATATCTGCTCCAGAACTCTCAGTTTCACAGTATGGCTCTTCCTGCCTGCTTCTATGCAGTATTTAAGCCTTGTAGACCTTTATTCATGGAAGTGATTCTATGTGGAGGTTGAGGGTATGATCTTTGCTGCTGGCCTAGCTGGGCTTGAATCCCAGCTTCACTACTTACTAGCCATATGCCTTGGGCAAGTTACTTAACCTCCTTGTGCTTCAATTTCCTAATCTGTAAAGCCCTGCCTAAATAGGCCACAGCAACATTGGAAAGGTATCATGCAGCAAGACCTGAACCAAGTAATGAAGATGAAGAATTATAAATACCAGCAAGACCAATGTGAGTAACCAGGCTCAAAAAGAGATCAGCATCGTAGACAGCTCCATGTGAGCCAGCTGTGAGTTCCTTTTCCAGAAAACAATGATTGCCTTTATGACTTACCACTACAGTGAGTTCCTTCTAATTGATTAGGCCTCACCCTGTCCATGGTTGGGCTGTTTGAGATCTTTCAACTTGACAGGTGTTGCTGAGGGTCCTGTAAGGAGGGTTTAAGTTTCTTCAGGGTAGAGTAGGAATGGGAAGGCAACTCTTTCTCCCCTCAGAAAATTTATTTTCAGAACTTACTGTCGCTTTTGCATTAAACAGTAAAGGTCTGAATCAAGGTTGTAGCCTTATAAGGAACAAATTCAGTTCTTGACCATTTCTAAGAAAGTGTATATATTACCTGTAATTAATCTGTGTTATGAAATTATGTATATGTAGATTTTATAATTGATGTATCTTTAAGCGTAGAATATTTTTAGGGTTAATGATTGTAGTCTAATGAATCCAATGATGAAAATTACCATCTCCTAATTTTCTTCTTTCTTAAGTTAGATTTTTATAATCTTGAAATGTGGAAAAACGCATAAAGCTTATGTTTCAGATGCTGGTTCACCCTTTTATTAGCTGTGTGACCTGGGCATGCTACTTAACTTCTGTGTTTTAGCTTTCCTTCTTTAAATGATTATGTGAGTGGTATGTATTTTGTGTGTTATTTTGAAAATTGGATGTATCCATAAAGCACTTAGACTGCTGCTTCATTAAACATTAATCTGTATTTTAATTATGATTATTTATATATTAGATTTCTTTATTGTAAGGTGCCTATCCATACTTTCAGCTCAGTGTGTAGCTTTCTACCATGTTATTTTGACCCTGAATCTAAACTAAGAATTCAGGTCTTGTTCTATAAATGTTTTGCAATATCCTTGCCCAAGAGAAACAACATTTCACATTGTCAGAGTTCACACCTTTCGAAATGAAGCCAGAGTTTGGCCTTCAGATTAATAACTCAGAGCAGAAAGCAGCCCACAGAAAACTGTGTTGTAACACAAGAATATGCTCTCCTCTGCTGCTTTGCCGCCTGTTTGATAATAAGTTTTAAAGGACCCAACATCCTCAACCTAGATAGAGTTAGATCCTTTCCTAACATAGATGGGAAGGAATGACTTAAGACCATTTGCTACTTCTTAACCTTTGAACATCTTTCAGAAAATTTTAACCCTAACTCTCCCCATTCAATATGAAACTGCCCCTAGGCCCAGTGAATTTAGGAGTGTGAATCTAAAATGTAAGTGGCTTGAGGTCACCTTGTTCTCATTTCTCATTTCAATTTAATTTTTGTTTTGCTGTGCCTTACTGATGTGTATCACATTCTTCACGAGACTAAGGCGATTTACAAATTAAAACCACAGAATATTGAGATTATTTCATACCCTAAAAATAATCAAATCCCTTCTGTTGCCATATTAACATCCCAGCTGTTATTAACATTTTGTACCGAGAAGTAAACACTGGACCTTAACTAGTCCAGGCTTGGAGGAATCTTCCTTTTCCACTAACTTGTGTCTGGGCAGACTGACTTGAGGCTCAGATGTTGACTGTGAATGTGAATTACTCTGGACTGTGGATTAATTCTCATTCATTGTGTCCCCTAGTATTCACTTGTGATGTCTCTGTTCCACAGTCCTTTCCATGTGATACCTAAGATACTTTATGATGTATCTATTTCTGGTTGATGACAGCTCATCAGTAAAAAATCTCTGAACTTTTGCACCATACTTTATATTGCCCATCAGTCTTACAATGAGTTATTCTTGTCTATTTAATTTTGATAAATAAGTCGATATTTTTGCTTTTGTTTGTTTTTATTTTTGATTGTTCTAACCAATCTTAGTTGATTTGACATTCCTGTCTTCATCTAGGAAAAGGACTGTAATAACATTATAATTATTTTCATTAATATTTATTTTTCTTATCATGCTTTCTAGATGTTTTCCAAATCTGACTTGTCATCAGTTCTACATTGTGCAAGGCAACTAACCAAATTGCAAGCTGACAACCTGATTGGAAGAACCCTGGGTTATGTTTTATCGCCTTCAAGTATAGCATTTTATATATAAAACTCAACAATTGTAAAGAAATCATCTGGCTAAGCAGAAATATTAAAACTGGCATTCAGCCAAGAACTTAATGATTGTTAGGCAAATGGAGTTGCAATAATTGATCTTGCTGTCATAGAAGATTTCTAGTAACTATAGTACTAGCTACCACTTATGAGTTCTAATTCACCATTAGTATTATGTGCTTATTATGTCAGGCATTATGTTCAACACTTCATATGTAATATCTCATTTGATCCTTTCAACAGTCCTATGGTATATCTGCTATTATTCCATGTAAGAAGAACAGAGAGATAAAGTAACCTGGCTAAAGTCACATGCCAGATAGAATCAAGAATTTACACCTCTTTTGTCTAACTTTTGTGTTCATAACCCCTAGGTTATGTGATTTATTGTATCTGCTTTTACTGGTTGATGTTCAAATGTCAAAATTACAGTCATAGCTTTGCTTGTCATAGTCAAGACTTAGTAATTCTTGATGTAGTGATACCACTTTTAGAAAATCCTTCCTTGCATTACAAAATATACCACTAAGACAAGTAAACTAGCCAAGAGTAGGAACCCATGACATTAAATTGTATTTCACTTATTTCAGCACATATTTACTAAGGGCCTGTGTTGTGTAAGATATAAAAGTTGATTATGTATAAGTATAAAAAGATATTTGAATAATGTAATAAACTCATCTAGATACTGCAGTGAATCTGATCACTTAAATAAAAGTTTTTATATGAGAAAGAAGCAAAACAGGAAAAATTAGACAGAGAGAAATGTATTTTCCTGAATGTCTCTCTAGGCTGGTTATGTTCTATCACCAAGACAATCAGAAGTGACTGTGCAACCAGTCCATTTCAGAAGGCAGGGGAAGAAGCTGAGAATGGGAAGGTTGACCTTGAGTTAACAGACATTGCTGAGTTCTCTAGTTCTGAAGTCTGGGAGGGCCACCCCATAACACCCAGCTTGTGTCTTTCCTTGTAGGAGAAAAGTATGCCCAGATTCCCAAAGTGGGTAGAAGACTGGGGAGGAGGGTGCCATCTTTCTTTTGGTGCTGGAACCAGAGGCTTGGATGCTGGCTGTGTGTTGTGAATTATTCATGCTCACCACTCCCATGAGTAACCACTCTCCAGTAGTGACAATGAAATATAAGCTGAAAGAAGTCAATGATGGAATCTTGCAAACATGGAAAATTAAATAACAATGTGTAGCTTGCATATCTAGAAACTCGTTTTACAGATGGCTTAACTTATCATCAATAGAAAATATTATTAATGAGTTAAAATTACAGCCAACTAGTAGACTTTAGAAGAGTGCAAATAAGTCTTTACAATCACCTAAGCATTCAAACATGTGAAACATATATCATGAAAAAATGTTAAATCCTGTGGAGATAATCTTATTTAGTGTTGTGACTCATAGATATTTTCAAAGAAACTGAAACCCTCCAGAAAATCATAAATTTCAGTACCTCTTGTTCAGAAAGCTCTGTGCTTTAAATAATACATGGAAGAGACTAATGCAGAAGATAAAATGCTGCTATTTACTTGAGTACTTTAAAAAAAAAAGAAAACAACAACAACTGTATTTAAGAATCAGAAGTAAACTGGCCTATTATTTAAATTGGTCTAACTTGTCTAAAACAGATTTGTTCAGTAGATATGAGGGGCGGTTGTGTTAAGAGAGGAGAGAAGAGAAGAAAACTGACAGGGAAGACAGGGGGAGAAGTGAAAGCTGTGTGAATGTTTAAATCCAGGGAAAATACTAACTGAAAATCAAGTTACTCATTGCTTGGCACTTGAATGAAAGTCATTCAGCATATCCATGCACTTCATCCAGATGAAGATAGATAATAGATACCCTCCTTTTATTTCTCAAGTTACCTTGTGTTTGTATAAGTGACACCATGCTTTACCATCCTGTCTCAATATAATTTCCAATAATCTTGCCATGTGACCTACTACTTAAAAGATCAATTCTGTGACAAAGTATGTCTCATGTGGCATCTTGATTCATTAGAGAAATGAAAGTAAGTGGGTTTTATATGAAAATTTGGTCTCTACAGGTATTGAAGACATTTCTAGTCCATTCTTTTAGTAACATTTATATTATCAGTCAACAGATCCTCTAGGCTCCCATTCTGGGGAAGCTGCTGGTGAGTGATGATCATTTGGGACTATATGTGAGCAGGGCCAACAACATGATGCATTAAGGCATACAGCCATCTACTCACAAAAGAAAAAATGTATTTTAATTAGAAGAGCTAAACAGAGGTAGGAATTGGGAGGTAAGCTCTAATCAGTTTGGTGACTCAGAATCTGCCTTCTCTCTGCACTCAACACCTACCCTCAGCTTCCACATCTGGCAATAAAAATACTCTGACTTGTCATGACAAGTCATCTTATTCATGTTTAGAAACTGAGCTGTCAATCATAAGTTTTATACAAGGGCTTTCAGGGTTTCTTTTTAAAAGAGGAAAAAATGATGAATTTTCAAGTAACATCCAAAGATTATGCATATTATTAAACTGAGAGATGTACAGAGGACCATGACAGGACACAAAGTCTTTTTTCCCACTAGTCAATCCACGGCCCTGAAAGTCTTGCCTTTCTTCCCAGTGGTGAAACTGGGGGAGTTGTGTACCTTATCTAGTGAGAATTATATTTGTATTTTTTTTAATGAAAAGTTTTGAGGAAGTACTACATGAGATGGAGCCAAGTCCCCTCTATACCATTTGTTTATTTGTTTCTCTAAGCACCAAGGAAAAACATTATTTATCTCTTACATGCAGTTTTCCATTTCATAACATATTGTATGAGGTGCTTCATAAGGAGCAAAATGTTATAACTTTCAAGTGAAACCAAAAATTCTCCTTGATATTCTGTTAGGGTTTCTGTTCTCCAGATAATGTGCTTGTAGCTCACTCCTCACATTCTTTTGTGCCAGTCTTCCCCCTATGACTGAAGTAATTCTAGTCAGATTTTGTTTTATTTGCATCACTTCTTCTTAGACAGCTATGTATTTTCTGTATTTTGTATACAAAATGGAGTCAACTTTATATAAAACTAAAATTTTAGGTGGTAAAGTCTTTCACTTAACTTCTGTGACAGCAGTTTCCAAAGCGAGAGACCATGCTTATTCTGTCCTTTACCAATGAACTCGATAACTTTTTATCAATACTTATATCCAAAGGGACACACATGCTGTAATGCAGTGCTTAATCATAGCAATGTTTTAGACCCCTAAATAAATCAGTCATTCTCAGGAGATGCCACTGACTTGACATGTCTTCAGAAGGTTCCAATACAGCTTTCATTCACCTTGGTTATGCCCACATTGTATCAGAAGATATAGACATTCTTATGTTCTTCTTGTTAATGTACTGACATCCCCAAAGCTGGTATGTTGGTCCTTCTATGATGTCAGATGAGGATCTGGACAAGCTTTAGCGTCAAAACCAATAGACAACTAGGACAAAAGCATTCCTCTAGTCATAAAACTATGTTTGTCCATTCCTCTTTGGGGAGGAATCCTTTTAGACAGTATAAGAAAGCTGTTTTGTCAGAGACAAGACCACAATGAAGAAAGTGACTGGTGCTGATGATAAGAGAGGGGGATTCTTTCCTTATAGTATGTATTATGAATATGCCTCAAGGATCTAGTGCATCCTTCCATGTGCGCCTTTGGATCCTGGCTTTGTAGAGGACATAAGTTCAGTACAAACAGATGAGCCCTGCTATTGAACTAATTGTTATGCCAGCTGCATTGTCCTGTGGACCCTCCCACCTCTTTCACACCTATGACGCTTTTCCTCTAATCCCTCTAAGCCCTGGACCCTAATGCATGTCTGTTACCCTCTCGATCGGGTCTTGGAGTACCAACAATGGCTTCCCCAGGAGCCATGCTTGGCTTTTCTGTAGGTCCTGAGGCTCATCAGTTCAGTTCAGTCATTCAGTCGTGTCCGACTCTTTGTGACCCCATGAATCGCAGCACGCCAGGCCTCTCTGTCCATCACCAACTCCTGGAGTCTACCCAAACCCATGTCCATCGAGTCGGTGATGCCATCCAACCATCTCATCCTCTGTCATCCGCTTCTCCTCCTGCCCCCAATTCTACCCAACATTAGGGTCTTTTCCAGTGAGTCAACCCTTCTCATAAGGTGGCCAAAGTATTGGAGTTTCAGCTTCAACATCTGACCTTCCAATGAACACCCAGGATTGATCTCCTTTAGGATGGATTGATTGGATCTCCTTGCAGTCCAAGGGACTCTCAAGAGTCTTCTCCAACACCACACTTCAAAAGCATCAATTCTTCGGCACTCAGCTTTCTTCACCATCCAACTCTCACATCCATACATGACCACTGGAAAAACCATAGCCTTGACTAGACGGACTTTTGTTGGCAAAGTAATGTCTCTGCTTTTAAATATGCTATCTAGGTTGGCCATAACCTTCCTTCCAAGGAGTAAGCGTCTTTTAATTTCATGGCTGCAGTCACCATCAGCAGTGATTCTGGAGCCCCCAAAAAATAAAGTCTGACACTGTTTCCATTGTTTCCCCATCTATTTCCCATGAAATGATGGGACCAGATGCCATGATCTTAGTTTTCTGAACGTTGAGCTTTAAGCCAACTTTTTCACTCTCCTCTTTCACCTTCATCAAGAGGCTCTTTAGTTCTTCTTCACTTTCTGCCATAAGGGTGGTGTCATCTGCATATCTGAGGTTATTGATATTTCTCCCGGCAATCTTGATTCCAGCTTGTGTTTCTTCCAGCCCAGCGTTTCTCATGATGTACTCTGCATATAAGTTAAATAAGCAGGGTGACAATATACAGCCTTGACGTACTCCTTTTCCTATTTGGAACCAGTCTGTTGTTCCATGTCCAGTTCTAACTGTTGCTTCCTGACCTGCATACAGGTTTCTCAAGAGACAGGTCAGATGGTCTGGTATTCCCATCTCTTTCAGAATTTTCCACAGTTTATTGTGATCCACACAGTCAAAGGCTCTGAGGCTCATACTCTTGTCTAAATTACCCTCCTTTCCATTCTCCACATCCCTCCTCTGGGCCCTCAAGTAACCCTGGAGACCAAAAAAAAAAAAAAAAAAAAAAAAGCTTCTAATAGAATCCCTAATGGATATATACCTTAGGATTAACTTGGGGAGAATTTTCAAACTCAGACTCCACAAAGAGCAGCTAACTTGGTGGATTCAAAATTGAACTCCCTAGGTGATTCTGATGTGCCATCCCAGTTAAGCATCTGATGCCATGTGGCAGTCTTCCTTTTGTGCTAAAGGTACTTGTGTTTTCTCATCTCCCTCACTAAACTGGAGGCAAGGACCATGTCCTATTCTTCTTTGAATCTTACTATTTTTCCTATGGTAAGTACTCAGCATTTGTGCTATAGAAGATATGGAAATTTCTTCATCTGAGAAAGCCAAGACTGGTGAATGTTAAATGACTTAACCAAGATCACATATGGACTTTTTGCACAGTTAATACTAGGACTGTGATCATCTCACTTACAATCCACTCTTCTTTCTATTATTCCAGGACTGTCATCTTGTGTTTACCCTGTTACCTTATAGTGTCCATAGAGCGTCTCTCTGTAGGACCTAACTGACACCTGGCTGTAGCCTGTAAGACATGCTAAAAATCATACCACCTATCTGGCAGCTTCCTTTTCCTTTCTGGTTGTTTCTGCCTTCTTACCACCAATTATATGGTACAAATTCTTGTGTCCCCAAAACTCAGTGGTGGTTTCCTGCCAAAGGCCAGAGAAACCAAAATTCATTCCCTAAAACATTATATAAATCAAGAACTAAACTTTTCAATCAGTTCCTCAGATTGCTGTTCAATTTCCCATGGCTCTGTCTCTTGAGATGTAAAACAACATAATGTTAGTTTAAAAAAAAGTGGGCTTTTTTAAAGTCATGTGAATTAATGGAGAAAAAACTTTGTTTTGACTGAAACATATAATCAACATACATGAAAGTGACAGGCTAACATAAATATAGTTTAACAACAACAAAGAAATCCCCCTAAGAATTAATAGAATTGATGATTCAGTTCAGTTCAGTTCAGTCTCTGAGTCGTGTCTGACTCTTTGTGACCCCATAGACTGCAGCACACCAGGCTTCCCTGTCCATTACCAACTCCTGGAGCTTGCTCAAACTCATGTCTATTGAGTTGGTGATGCCATCCAACCATCTCATCCTCTGTCTAATTGATTGATGATTAGTTTTCATTAAAAGATTCAACACCTCTAATGCCATATTTTTATTAAATAATGTTTTTCAACTCATCTTTTATGTTGTGGCCCTGAATGGTATAGACCGTGTAGTGACTGAAGAAAAGAGAAGCAGAGGATGAAGTTTTCCTCTGCCCTTACCTTCCTTCTTTGGACCATGGGATCTCTGACATTTATCTCCAGGGTAGCACCCATGACATTGTACAACAAATATTTTCATGACTGTGTTAGTTCCTCTGTTAGACTCTGAGGAATATAAGGACAAAGAAATGCCTTATATGTCTTTATATTACCAGCATCTTGCTGATACTCAATAAACATTCAAATGAATGGATGACATTTGACCTGTAAACTAAAGATAAATATTCTTACTTCATGGCAAAGGTAGAAAGAATTATACATGACTGTCCATACCTTCTCATTCGTCTTCTCTTAAATGCAATAATTGTAAATGCAGTATTCATAATGACATCTATTTATAGAGGGTTTATTATGTGTCAGACACAGTGCTTAGTTTTGGATGTTATGTCATTCAATTCTGATAGCAGGCCCTATGAGGGAGATGCCATTGTTTCCCCTGTGTACATGATACAAAACAGGCTTAGAAAAGTTAAGTAACTTTCCCAGGTTACGTAGTCTTTAAATAAGATCCAAACAAACTCTACTTTATGTTTGAGACTAAAAGCTATCTTCTTAACCATTGTGCTATATATACTGTCTTTCATTCCTTGCCACCACCCAATTTTCCTGATTATCTTCAAGGATAATCTTAAGACAAGCTTATGAGAATCATAAATATTTGCTGTAACAGAGACATGACTCATTATGTTTTGGAGCATAAGAGTCTTATATGAAAACGCTGACTTCTCCAAAATCTGTTTGCTTTTAAATGTTTAAAGTGCTGACTTAAATTAGACTGTTTCTGTGTTATGAAAGCTCTATTTTCCAAAACCACTGGAATATTGTGGGATGGGTAAAATATATCTTACAAAGTAAATATTCCATTGATTTTGATAATTTATTGATTGAAGCCTTTCCACTTCTACCTTTTGCCTGCTCTTGTCAAGTCTTGCCCATGTTTAGCAGCCATCAGCATTGCTTACACACCTCATGACAGCACCACACTTTGGCTAATGACAGCTCGTACCTTTCCTGGTGACGTATTACAAGAATGCTTCAACTGAAAGAAGGCCTTTCTGCAGTAAAATTTCAGAGCTCAACTGGCTATGTCTTCAGTGACACTCAGTCAATATGTTTGGTAGTGCATGCATGCATGCTAAGTCACTTCAGTCGTGTCCGACTCTATGCAACCCTATAGACTGTAGCCTGCCAGGCTCCTCTGTTCATGGGGATTCTCCAGGCAACTAATTTCAAACCAAAATTTGAACCTGATGGTATGATTTGCATTTTTTATTATGTCACAAGCCAAAACGATGGAGCAATTTTCTTGAATTTCAGTCTCCTTGATAAACAAGCAGATGCTCTATCTGAAGCAAATAAAATAAAAAGCAAAGCAAATAAAAGCAAAATTTTATTTCCAGTACCTGTCCCTGTTTATCCAGGAATGAGAGCCTAGCAGTTGCTCTGTCTCTATTATCATCAATTTCTACTAATAGAATTGCTCCTAATAAGCTCTATGCTGCTTCCTTATGAACTCATCTATGTAAATATATACCCTACCCAAATAACCCTTCCTTTCCTTCTAATAATCACTCTGAAATAGTGGCTGTTCTTACCTTATAATTTATCAGACATTTTCAAACTACTCAGACATCCTGCCCTCAGTGTTCCCCTGGTAAAAAGAGCTCTTTTTGAGAAACCAGCAAATGTGAATCAGAGTATCATCTGAATTAAAATATTAATTTGATTGTATTTCATATTCTGCTTAAATTCATCTTGCCTCAGTGTTTCAAAACCTCCTTCAGCAGCTCCATCCTAAATGGTTTATGATGTCAGTAATTCATACTTCTCATTTTTACATGATTCCCTGAAGTGTCTACTTTAGACTATATAATAAAAATGGCCATGAAAAAGTTAAGAATTTGTCATTTCATCCAGTTAAGAGACCAAAAATGATTTTCCATTAAATTAAACTCCTTCCTCTGTTTTTTCAATCTTCAATCAATGGCAGAAGATGAGGTGTGGAATGAAGTTATGTGTTTCAGCACAAATCAGAGAATCTTCTATTTGGAAGGAGCCTCGAAGTTCATGCTCCATTCTCTGCCCTTGACTTCCTCACAGTGCAGCTGCCTCATCTCTGAAGTCCCTGGCCTGTGGTTCCCAAGCCTTTTTTTACACACATTTAGTGAACAGAAGCTCATTCCTTTGAAAGAAGTGAAATCCACTGATGAGTGGCTCAGGTTATAAGAAAAATGTTCCTTGAATAGAAACAAAAATCTGTTTCCCTGCTATTTCTACCAATTAACCTGAGTTCTGCCTTCAGAAGAAACACCACTCCATCTTAGGTATTTGCAGACAACCAAGTCTCCCCAAGGGTAAATATTGTCACACTCTCATTCCTTCCTCAGAGGAATGGTGTTAACTATATTTGCCACCCTGATAATTCTTTGGATGAATTCTATTTTTGGTTTAAAATTATTTTTTAAAAATTATCTTTCTATTTTTTAGAAAACCTAACAATATGCAATATGTAAAGCAGAATATAAAAACTCTGTAAAATCTTGAATACCCTTCCCACCCAGGGATAACCGCTCTGAGTCATTGGCTGGGTTGGTGGGTATTCTGGCTGTCAATTTGGCTTAAAGTACAGCTTTTGACTGAGTAATTATGTTCCTCTCAAGAGATGTACCATATGAGTTTTGAAAAAAACAAATCTGTTAGATGAAAAGAAAAAACTGTGGCAGTGTTTTTGAGTATTTTTCTCACAGATTTAAATCTGTATTTTGTTATTTAAAAAAATAACCTACAACTATAATTTTAGGATCATCTATGGTCCAGCTATTAGAGATGTGGCTTTGGAAACAAGAGAGAAATATGGAACTTGTTTGGCAAGTGATCAAATCTGTCTTAGTTCAAAATAATATTCTATTTGAGAAGAAGAATTTTACAGCACATGGATTCAATTGGAAGTGTCAAAATCAAGCATAGGGAGGTTTCCTTTTCTTCAAACACTGAGAACATTCATAATAATGTTGTCCAGCTTTTTTTATATAACCCATTGTCACAAGTACATTTTCTATCTTTCTTTGAAAAATGTGATCTACCATATTGTATTTCTCCTGGATTATTTTACAGAAGAGTCTTAATGCTCTACTAATTTTGTTGTTGTTGTTTAGTGACTAAGTTGTGTTCAACTCTTTTACAACCCCATGGACTGTAGCCGGCCAGAATCCTCTGTCCATGGGATTTCCCAGGCAAGAATACTGGAGTGGGTTGCCATTTCCTTCTCCAGGGGAACTTCCCAATCCAGGGGTCAAACCTTTATCTCCTGCATTAGCAGGCAGATTCTTTACTACTGAGCCACCTGGGAAGCCCTGAAGTCTATCATATGCCCCTAATTACTTTGAAAAAATCAACCTGGAAAAGAAATTTGGAGATTAGTTTACTTAAAGAATATAGTAATAGAAATTGACTATGACTAGATACACGATTCTGACTAAAGTTCACTGAAAGGGTATGTGCATTTTTAATATATTGTTGACAAATAAGCCTATTTTTAACATGTGGGAAGTGAGTGATAAAATAGCAGATAATATTCCTAAGAATTTTAAAACACAGAAGCAAACAAGCTGCCTAGGCCCCTATGGTAGGCTTTTTCACGTTACCCTTCAAACATGAAGAGGGAAACTACTTTTCCCTATCCCAACTGTTCTTGATGTGTGGTTCTTGAAAGCATTGTCTCCAGAACTTCCAAACAGAAGGAGCTTGAGTGAGGCCATCATTTTAGAATGGGTGGTTAAGGAATTTGTGTTGTAGCAAAGATTGCAAACACACTGTTTATATTTAGGCTATATTTTCATTTTGAGTAGTCTGAGGAAGAAAACTGATGATGATTACCTAGGCAGTCTCAAGAACCACCAATATCCCTCCATTGCTAGACATTGTTATTAATTCTTAAGCTTCAAGATTGCCTTCCTATCTAAATGAAGGCTAGATTTCTATATCCACCAGCATTGTAAACATAGGTCTTCCTTCCATGGAAGACCTGTGGATCCTCTGTCCTGTTGGAGAAAGTTGCTGTCCTTTTTTACATGACTTACACTGTTTCATGGGCTTCCCTGGTGACTCAGATGGTAAAGAATCTGCCTGCAATGCAGGAGACCCGGGTTTGCTCCCTGGGTCAGGAAGATCCACTGGAAAAGGGAATGGCTACCCACTCCAGTATTCTTGCCTGGAGAATTCCATGGACAGAGGATCCTGACAGGCTACAGTCCACGGGGTCACAAAGAGTGGGACATGACTGAATGACTAAAACACACTATATTCTTTCGTGGACATTCATTCCCCAGCGCCCCTTAGTCAACAGTTTTAAACCTTGACCTTCAGTTTCCTTGAGAAACAAATAAGTTGTGGCTATATCCATATCACAGCTTAAACAGGAGAATGATGAGCACCAAATTTCCAAAAGCCATCAGTTTAATCTGCCATTACTTCCTACGGGTCTTTATGTATGTATTAATCTCTCTTGACATTCACTGAGTTCTTGTCCGTAATAAATCTGTCTCCAAAGATGCTCTACTTAACATTCCTTGGGCCCTGGGCTTTAGCTTAATCTTCTGTTTAATCAGATGCCTTCTGAAGACTCTTACCTTTATGAAGCACGTCAAAATCAATTGAATCCATATAGCCTCAGCTTTCCTGTATTTCATGAAAAGGCTCCAGTGGTTCATTGATTTATTCATTCAATATACATTTGCTGAACTTTAAACATGAATCAGGAACTGCAGTTCTAAGGATATAGACATTCAGTCCTTGCCCTCAGGAGAGGGACATATTTTATAAATGGGAGAGCTAGGCATATCAAATAATCAAAGATAAGGTGCTCTCAGAGAAGCTATGGGAGTATGTAGAGAAGCAAGTGGGAGCATGGGCATGTCAGGGAGAGCTTCCTGGAAGAAGTCACTGATAATCTGATTCTTAAGGGATAAACTTGCATGAAATAAAGGTTCATGAGAGAAAGGTGTCCAGGCAGAAAGAACAACATGAGCAAAGGTCTGGATGTAAGAATCAGCACAGAGAATACAGAGAATCTCAACTCATTCAGTGTTTGTAAACATAAACTGTTATATTAAGAGGATGTGAATGACTAGGCAGTCAATGGGGAGTTTTAAGCATGGGGATAGTCCAGAAGCTCACAGTAAAGAATTTATATTAAGAGGATGTGAATGACTAGGCAGTCAGTGGGGAGTTTTAAGCATGGGGATAGTCCAGAAGCTCACATTAAAGAATGAGATGTGCAAAGTTGGAAGTAGAGAGATAAGTGAGGAGGCTGTGGCTATAATCTAAAGATAAAACTATAAGAACCTGAACTAGACAAGGGAAAAAACAAATATAAGAGCTATATAAGACTCAAGATAAGCAAGCTGTTATGATTACTTGGCCTTGGGATATATGAGAAAAAAGCAGTTGTGAAATTAGGACTCTGCTTGTTGTAAGATTTGAGTAGATGGTGAAACCCCTCATGGGGGAAATAGGAAAGAGGGGAAGTTAACTTACAGGAGGAAGGAATTTGGAAAAGTGAAGTATCACCAATTTGATGTTTAATGATAAGTTTGAGTATTTTAAAGGCTGAAGGGTTCCCATTAGATTTTGCAAGCCAGTGCAGGAGTATTAAATAGGGTGGAAAGGGAAAGTGTGTGTGATAAAAGCCAGATTGCAATGGGCATGTGAACGGGGGTGGAAAAAACTAAGGGTGTATTTGAGAGTTTAAATGAAAAGGGAAGAGAAAGATGAATCTTGTAACTAGAAGAAAACCAAAAGAAAGAAAAGAATTGTAATGATTGAAGACAGGGGCAAGGGATAGGGAATGGAAGATAAAATATGGTTCTAAAGTTTACTGGAGAAGATATGGCCAAGTGCACAGATAGAGTATTGGACCTGACCCGTTTCATTCTCTGAAACCTGCATATGCATATAAGGATGAGTTGGATGTAGGTAAATTGGGGGGAGATTAAGGAGAACCTGTTGCTTGATATCATTCCCACTAACTGGCCCCTTGTGAGGTGAGTCTAAGATTCCAACTGAGGGGGAAAGAGAGAAGGAGTTGACTGAGGACAAGTCAAGAGATTGATGGGAGATACTTCCCTGAGCATTTCTAGGCACTGGGAGGCAGGGATATTGATGCTGGGCCCAGTTAATAAATAAAGGGCCAGAGTGGTTTTCCTAGTTTCAGAGACATCCCAGTAGGTGATGGTAGCAGAGAAGCTGTGATGGGTCGGGGTTGGGGCTGGGGTGCACAAGTCACTCTCCCTTGTTTCTGAAAGTGCTAGTGCCCCAGAGGAGGGAAATTTAATTGAAGCTGGCAGTGGGGAAATAAACCTATTTTTATGGTGATGTTTTGAAGATCTTCTGTCAGTGGGAAGTGTGTGTCTGTGTATTCTTGTGTTAACTAGTTGAGTTTAATGTTGTAGTTTAATGTTGTAGGTTTCTTATTCTCCTCTCTTTATTCTAGCCCCTTCTTTCCCTGCCTTCTCCTGAGTCTTCCTCTTCTGGATCTAAGTTTGTTCTGTGATTCTCAATTCCCTGCACCATGAAAATAAGAGCTTAAACTGTTTTTGTTCTAATGTCAAATGTATTTTTCAGTGATATCAAAGAAAAGTATTTGATGTTAGAGAAAGTGTTTGAACTCTAGCAGTTAAATTCAAGCATCAGCCTTCACAGGGCTGCAGACTGGCAGTAGCTGCACAAAGTTTCTTCCTCATCTGTGAACTGGCCTGTTACTACAAAGTCAACAGGACCAGTGATTCTGAATTTTTCAAGTATTCTCAGAAGGGAGAACTGCTCAAGTCAAACAATCTCACTTGTTCCTTTTGTGATGGTATCTGACCCACTAAGTAAAAAGTGTCTCTGATACACTAGCTTTGTAGTTTGCACATCAGTTAGAATCAAGGGTAACCATCACTGTAGAGAAGGTTTCTTCAAATCAGTCTAATTGTTGTATAAGCCGTCTGCCCTCATATTAAAAACATCAGAAAATAAGAGCAAAGAATGGGAGTTCCACCAAAGTCCTTGGGGAGAGTTTCTCCTTTGGAACTCAGATTTCTGTTCTGAAAAACTCATTCTTCCTTAGAAATTTAAGTGTCCAGAGCCAAGACGCATAATCCCTTAGCTGATATTGCCCAAGAACAGTTAGTATGATCAGGATTGCAAGATCCCCTGACAGTTTAGTGAGACAATGGTTTACTAGATTTTCTGATTATCTCACTTGATGGGATACCTACAGAACTGATAATTAGAGCTAATTCTCTATCATCAGCACCCAAAGGATTGAAGCTCTCCAACAGTCCCCCTGAGTCTCAGTTTCTGTATAGCATGAATGTGAAATGACAGTGGAGCCACTGCTGTCATGTCTCAGATAAAATCCTCTGCCTGCTTTTCTTTTCCATGGTACTGGGTTACACATGACCAGCCTATATACAAGAAATACCCTTAATCTTGTCTCATAATTCAATCACCTTGTGTTAATCACTTTGCTGCTGTAGTTCTTTGAATTCATGCCAATATTTTTACCTCATTTGACTTTGAAAGCTCCATGTTCTACTTAGAGTTTTCTTGATGTGTGTGAAGAAAATAATCATAACCTCTACTGTGTAGTTTAACCTTTCTGTTTACAGAGTCTTAAGCCTTTAGCCACCACATTTTACTATAGAACCACATGTAATTTACTTTCTTTCAATGCTCCCAAATATTTTAACTTTTTCTAAGGATTTTCTTTCTATTCAGTGTCTGCAAACTGAATTATCTACTCCCTTCTGCCTTATAAATCGATACTTTCCAAGTGTGAATTAGCTCCTATTGGATGATAAACTATCCAAAACTCAAACTGTAGAAAGATCAAGTGTTCCAGATGTCACACTGCAGCACTGGATCTGGGGCAGCCATAACTGAATAAAAGACTCAGCTATGGGACATAGAGGCAACCTGGTCCCAACAAGGAGCCGGGATGGAGTGGCAGTGGCCCCTCTTGGTGCTTACTCAAACGGAACCTCAGAAGCAGCCCAGATCACTGACGGTAGCTGCTCTACCACAGCTCATCCCCTGTGATTCCATAGAGGGCAATGGTGGCAGAGGCTGGGGGCAGTGATTGGCTGTGAGGGATAAAGGGGACTTGCACTTAACGTGTCTTAGCAGAGCGACAGGCACCTGTGCAGGCATAGCAAAGCATCGGAACTCTGTCTGTGGCCAGCGCAAGCCAGGAGCCAAATGTGAAAGTCATCCATTCATGACAAAAACGCTTGTCAAAGTGGGTATAGAGGAAACATATCTCGGCATAATAGAGGGAACATATCTCAACAAAATATGACAAACCAACAGATAGTATCATACTCAACAGTGAAAAGTGGAAAGTCTTTACACTAAATTCAAGAACAAGACAAGGATGCCCACACTTGCCACTTCTGTTTAACATAGTACTGGAACTCATAGCCATAGCAATCAGAGAAGAAAAGAAATAAAGGTCATCCAGATTACAAGAGATGTATTAAACTGTCACTGTTGGCAGATGGTAGTGGTGGTGGTTTTGTCACTAAGTCATGTCTGACTCTTGTGAAACCATGGACTGAAACCCATCAGGCTCTGCTGCCCATGATATTCTGCAGGCAAGAATACTGCAGTGAGTTGCCATTTCCTTCTCCAGTTGCAGATGAAATGGTGCTTTATAGAGAGAACCCTAAAGTCTCCACCCAGAAACTGTTAAAACTAATAAATGGATTCAGCAAAGTTGCAAGATACGAGATTAATATACAGAAGCCTATCATTTTTCTAGACACCAATAAAGAACTATCAGAGAAATCAAGAAAACAATCCCATTTTAAAACAAATCAAATAGAATAAAATACCTAGGAATAAACTTAACCAAGGAGGTGAAAAACCTATACTCTAGAAAACTATTGAAAAGAAAATAGAAGACAATAAAAAGAAGTGGAAAGATATTCTGTACTCTATGATTGGGAGAATTAATATTGTTCAAATAGCCAAACCACCCAAAGCAATCTACAGATTCAGTGCAATCCCTATCAAATATCCATGACATTTTTCACAGAAACAAATAATACTAAAATGTATATGGAGCCACAAAAAAGCTTTGAATTGCCAAAGCAATCTTGAGAAAAAAAAGAGCAAAGCTGGAGGTATCACTCTCCCAGACTTCAGACTATACTGTAAAAACTACATTAATCAAAACAGCATGGTTTTGGCACAAAAACAGACACATAAATCAATGAAAAAGATTAGAGAGCCAAGAAATAAATCCAGGTCTATGATAGTTCAGTTCATTTGAGTTGCTCAGTCATGTCTGACTCTTTGTGAACCCATGGACTGCAGCACGCCAGGCTTCCCTGTCCTTCACCAACTCCCAGAGCTTCCTCAAACTCATGTCCATCAAGTCGGTGATGCCATCCAACCATCTCATCTTCTGTCGTCCCCTTCTCCTCCTGCCTTCAATAATATTTCCCAAGATCAGGGTCTTTTCCTGAGTCAGTTCTTTGCATCAGGTGGCCAAAGTATTGAAGTTTCAGCTTCAGCATCAGTCCTTCCAATAAATATTCAGGACTGATTTCCTTAGGATAGACAGGTTGGATCTTCTTTCAGTCTAAGGGACTCTCAAGAGTCTTCTCCAACACCACGGTTCAAGAGCATCAATTCTTCAGCGCTCAGCTTTCTTTATAGTCCAACTCTCACATCCATACATGACTACTGGAAAAACCATAGCTTTGACTAGACAGACCTTTGTTGGCCAAGTAATGTCTCTGATTGTTAGTATGCTGTCTAAGTTGGTCATAGCTTTTCTTCCAAGGAGCAAGTGTCTTTTAATTTCATGGCTGCAGTCACCATCTACAGTGATTTTGGAGCCCACCAAAATAAAGTCTCTCACTGTTTCCACTGTTTCCCCATCTATTTGCCATGAAGTGATGGGACCAGATGCCATGATCTTAGTTTTCTGAATGTTGAGTTTTGAGCCAACTTTTTCACTCTCCTCTTTCACTTTCATCAGGAGGCTCTTTAGTTCTTCTTCACTTTCTTCCATAAGGGTGGTGTCATCTGCACATCTGAGATTATTGATATTTCTACCGGCAATCTTGATTCCAGCTTGTGCTTCATCCAGCCTGGCATTTCACATGATGCTTCATCCAGCCTGTACCTGCATACAGATTTCTCAGGAGGCAGGTAAGGTGGTCTAGTATTCCCATCTCTTTAAGAATTTTCATTTCACACAGTGATGTATTCTGCATATAAGTTAAATAAGAAATATACAGTGTTGAAGCCTGGCTTGGAGAATTTTGAGCATTACTTTACTAGCATGTGAGATGAGTGCAATTGTGTAGTAGTTTGAGCATTCTTTGGCATTGCCTTTCTTTGGGATTGGAATGAAAACTGACCTTTTCCAGTCCTGTGGCCACTGCTGAGTTTTCCAAATTTGCTGACATATTGAGTGCAGCACTTTCACAGCATCATCTTTTAGAATTTGAAATAGCTCAACTGGAATTCTATCATCTCCACTAGCTTTGTTCGTAGCCCATTTGACTTCACATTCCAGGATGTCTGGCTCTAGGTGAGTGATCACACCATCGTGGATATCTGCATCATGAAGATCTTTTTGTATAGTTCTTCTCTGTATTCTTGCTTCCTCTTCTTAATATCTTCTGCTTCTGTTAAGTCCTTACCATTTCTGTCCATTATTGTGCCCATCTTTGTATGAAATGTTCCCTTGGTATCTCTAATTTTCTTGAAGAGATCTCTAGTCTTTCCCATTCTATTGTTTTCCTCTATTTCTTTGTGTTGGTCACTGAGGAAGGCTTTCTTATCTCTCCTTGCTATTCTTTGGAACTCTGCATTCAAATGGATATATCTTTCCTTTTCTCCTTTGCCTTTAGCTTCTCTTCTTTTCTCAGCTATTTGTAAGGGCTCCTCAGACAACCATTTTGCCTTTTTGTCTATGACAAATGAGGCAAAATTATACAATGGAGAAAAGACAATCTTTTCAGTAAATGGTGCTTGGAAAACTGAACAGCTGTTTGTAAAACAGTGAGATTTGAACATTTCTTCACATCACATACAAAAATAAAATCAAAATGGGTTAAAAACCTAAATGTAAGACCTAAAATTAGAAAACTCTAGAATAGGACATAGGCAGAACACTCTGATATAAATTATTGCAATATTCTATTGGATTTGTCTCCTAAGGCAGAAGAAATAAAAGCAAAAATAAACATATGGGATCCAATTAAACTTAAAGGTTTTTGGACAGCAAAGGAAGTCACTGAAAAAACATAAAGATGACCTAGTAAATGGGAGAAAATATTTGCAAATGATATGACCACCAAGGGGTTAATATCCAAAATATAACAATAGTTCATACAATTCAAAATTTTAAAAAGCAAATAGTCCGAATAAAAACTGGGCAGAGGATATGAATAGACATTTTTCTGAAGAAGGCATACAGATGGCCAACAAGCATATGGAAAGATGCTCGCCTCACTAATCTTCAGAGAAATGAAAGTTAAAACCACAATGAGATATCATGTCACACCTGCCAGAATGGCTGTCTTCAAAAAGAATATAATAACAAATGTGGTGAGAAAGTGGAGGAAAGAGAACCCTCATATACTGTTGTTGGGAATATAAATTGGTGCATCCACTATGGAAAGCTATATGGAGACTCCTCAAAAAACTAAAAATTGAACTACAATATGACCCAGCAATTCTACTCCTGGAGAAAAACAGAAACATGAATTTGAAAAAATGGCCATAGAAAAGAATGAACTTCTGTCATTTGCAGCAACATGGATGGACTTAGAGAATATTATACTTAGTGAAACGTCAGGCAAAAATAGACAAATACTGTATGATATCGTTTGTATATGGAGTCTAAAAAAATAATATAAATGAAGATATATATCAAAGCAAACAGACTCACAAGCACTGAAAACAAACTGGAGATTATTCGTTGGGAGAAGAAAGGGAGTGGGGAACATTAGAGTAATGGGATTAAGAGACACAAACTGATATGTATAAAATACACAAGCAATGAGGATATATTGTATAACAGGGAATTTTAGCATTATCTTGTAATAACTTTTATTGGATAATAAATAATGTAATAACTTTTAACTTTTATTTATAGTTTATACAAATGGTAAAAATGCTGTATACCTGAAACCAATATGATATCGTAAATCAACTATACTTTTATTAAAAACTTTAAAATGTTTTCCCACTAAATTTATCCTTATGAAGTGCTTCAAAGAGTGGGAAAATAGGCTGTCATATCAGAGAAACAACAGATTTCCCTACGTACAAACTGCTCGACGTTCCCATTAGGGTCAAAGGTATGCTATGTGGCACCACCCTTTAAATGATGTCATTCTGGTTTATTTGATAAATAGCTAAATACCTTCTTGTTAGCTAAATAGCATTCACTCTCCTAGAATTACTTCTGTTGATTTTTTATTTAGTAGATCCATTTTCAAGAAAACTATGATTATTATCAAAGGCACTGTATTTCATAAGAGGCTTTCCCAAGAATGTTAATGAGAAAAGGCATCCTTGGAGGCAGTGAAGTTATGTCCTTGGAGTTTCATCCAAGGATAGAAGAGTCAGGATTGCAGGACAACTCAGCCATGGACTTCCTCATGATTTTATATCTTTTAGTTTTAACAAATCAACATTAGGAGCTGGTAGGAGCCTGGGAACTCACTTTGTTTACTTTCTTTTGTAAATGAAGAGCGTGAACTGCAGGTTGGCAAGCTTTCAGCCCAGGGGAGAACCTGGTCCTGAATTCCATACTGTGTTGATTAGTCTTAAAAAATATCATCCACACAGCACTTTGATATTTTAAGCTAAGAATCAAGACCATAGAGTCATCTGATTGAACTAATTGAGGTATTTTTTTTTCTGTTTCAACTATACCACTTGACATTTCAAATTTTTATTTCATGATAACTTTAGAAAGAATTAGTTCATTTTGTTTAATTATTCAGCATATGTTCACTAAAGACCTACTCTGTATCAGGCATTATGTTCAATGCCTTATTTAGTCTCATTAAATGATATCAAAATACCTTAAATTTAATCAATCCTCTTATAAAAAAGTAGCCAATAAAAGTTCACATAAAACTTTCTTCTGTAGGTTCATCATTTATTTGGAGATTAATTCCACAAATTTTTATTGTCTGTATATCATTTGGAAGGGCTATAGTTGCTATGGGGTTTAAAGATACAGATATCAGAGGAGAGGTTTTTATTATGTGCATCTCAGAATCGCCGGTCTGTGAGGATGTCTGTTATGTGACCAGAGTACCAACACAAGTGCCAGAGATATAGTCATTCTGCCCTTTTTGCCAATAGCTCACCCAACCAAGTGGAACCCCCTGCAATGTGGAGGCTCATTCAGTCATTTGTTACAAACATTCCACCTGCCTCCAAACAGAATTTGAGGAGCAAACAATACAAAACAGATACTGTACCTTATCAATTCTAAGGATGCATTTTTTCTCATTTTTCTCTGTCTGAAATCAATGTGTGTTTTAATATCAACAGATCTTAGCATAGTTTCTTAGGCTAATTGACAGAATTTTTTCTTTCTTTGTGGTTCATAGACTAATGTTGTTTTATAATCTTAGATTGATGAAATAAAGTAAATTAGGAAAATTATAATAATGATTTTAAAAAATAGATGAAAAATAATTAGAAGTGAAAAAAACCTAGGCTAAGGCTAGCTGCTGCAATGCAAGTGCAAATTTGACTCTAGGTTTTTCTAAAAACATACCAATTAAATGTAGCAGTCTCCCCTGAAACCCCAATAAAATGACAGGGCAAGAATAAAATAGTACAACTACCACCTACACACTCCGTGCAAAAACACTAGAAAGACCACTTCAGCAGATGAAAGGTTTCAACATATTTTCACAGGATAGAAAGTCAAGCAGGTACAGAAGTGATAACTGACATGGTAGAGCTAAGGTGTGTGCATGCTCAGTCATGTCTGACTCTTTGCAACCCCATGGACTATAGCCCACCATGCTTCTCTGTCCATGGGATTCTCCAGGCAAGAATACTGGGGTGGGCTGCCATTTCTTCCTCCAGGGGATCTTCTCAACCCAGGGGTCGAACTCTTATCTTCTGTGTCTCCTGCATTGGCAGGTGGATTCTTTACCACTGAGTCACCTGGGAAGCTCAGTGCCAACGTAGTAGTAATCTAAACCCTTAGAGAATAGAAACTAGTGATCATGGTATTAAAATGTAGTTTTGTGAAAATATTTCTAGCAACTAAAATTAGATAGCTCATGTAAATGAAATTTTCATGAGTACTTAGAGGGTCTTTCTAATCATGCCTTGAGAAGAATTCTCCAAGCTAAGAGCAGGGAGGTAGGGGAAGCAGGACACAGGCAAAGTAGCTGCATAGCTTCTCTTGTGTCCATGCTCAAATATGTTTCCAACCAATGTAAATCTGATTTGTACTATTAATATCTCACCTTTACTATAGCTTTTAACACTTGTTTTGGAATAGTTTTAAAAGTCTAGTCAATTATACTTTCTGTTTCAAAAACACATCATATTCTACACTTCGGAGGATTGGCTATGGTGGTTTAAATTCCAGCAATATGTAATATAAATATGAATATATATATAGTTTGTATATTTATAAATGTATATATGTAAACATATGGGTACATGTGTATAAGTGAATATGTGTGTGAAAAATCAATTATTTCATATAGAAGTTCTTAAACTTATAGATGGTATCCCCTACTCTCCCTCTGATACTCAGTTTTGTTAGAAGTTTCATAAACTATACCTTCTATAAATGCAAATGGCTAAGTTGGGGGTGGAGTTTATTCTCCATAATGTGAGGCATACTGAGCTGTGGCTTCTGTGAGTGGTCACTCTCATTATTACCTTGTATTCTCTAGAAAGCCATCACTGTGCCTGTTTTGTCTCAAAGCCCCTAATGCATTCTTTCATTTTTAATAAATACTTAAAGCTTTTCCACAGTAACACAGATTCTCCTTCTGCCCTCAACCATGAAGAAGTGAGAAAAATACATTTGGGTCTGTTTCTCTATGAAAAAACAAAAAGAAATTCTGCTGGCATATCATCTTCTATTGTGGCATATATAGAGTGTCAGGAAAAATGGTACCTTAGATAAAGAAATAAAATAAAGGACAATTATTTAAGACATTTTATCTAAATCACTTAATATTCACTGTTTGTATGTCAGATGTCAAGAAAAAGTTATAGTCAGTTAGCTTTTCTGGGAAAGAGGTTTCAGAAAGAGTCACTGTGTTTTATGTTTGAAGATTCGCAGTATTATAGACTTGTTCTGAAAAGGCTTCTTCCAGGCACAAATAACTCCTAGTGAGCCCCCCTACTGTGGGGCCCCTGTGGAGCTGCCTTGTGATGAGCCCACTTCAGTTATAATCCTTGTCACTTTCCATCCCACTTTATGAGACATCTGAACATGGATTACCACCTTTCACAGACAGATTCTGCCTTTGGCTGTTATATCCACACCTCCACTCCCCAGCCAGGGGTCCTTAAATTGTTAACTATTGATGTTAGATTCTGTGCTATAAATATAAGACCTCACAATGTTCAGTCCTAAGTTGAAAGGTGATATACCCAGGGATGTACTGGCAAAGACTCTCAGGAGATTTATGGAAATTAAAACACTCACTCATCTTTAGTCAAAATAAGTTCTGAGAATCTTTTCATGCTTAATAAACTCCTTTCAGCTGACCAGTCAGGTCCCCTCTGAAGTGCTGACATAAGCTAATTATCGGTGACTATTCGTATAGCCCAGGAGCACAGTCCATCACAGGTGACAACTGTAATACATGTTATTATTTTTTCCTACACATTTTATTATGAAAATTTTCAAACATAAGCAAAGTTGGAAGATTGTGCAGTAATTACCCATGTACTTGCCATCTATATTCTAGAACTGTTAACACATTTGTGCTTTATCATATACCTTTCCATCTATCAATCCATCTTACTTTTTAGATATTTCAAGATGAGTTGCAAAATGTCAGTGACTTTCACACCTACACACTTCAGCATGCATATCATTAACTAGAGTTCAATATTTCATTATAAAGTATGGATCTTAAGCATACCATTCAAATGCATACCCCTGTGACTCAAACACCCATAAAAATGATAGAACATTTTTATCACCCCAGAAAGTTCACCCATACTCTTCTCAGTAAGTCCTAACTTCTACTGTCCGAGGCATCCACTGTTTTGATTTTTTCCACAACAGATTACTTTTGTGTGTTCTAAAGCTTCATATAAAAAATTGGATGAATTCTTTTGTGTAAGCCTTCTTTCACTAAGTGTGGTGTTTTTGAGATCCATTCATGTTGTTGCATGTACCCTAGTTATTTTTATGTTGATTAGTATTCCTGTGTATGAATGTCTGTTTACGTACTCTCCTAGGTTATTTCCAGTTAATGAACGTAGCAACTAAAGATGTCATGAATTTTTTTTTCATCTTTTTGTCAATATGTTTCATTTCCCTTGTATAAGAAACTAAGAATGAAATTTCTGGGTCACAGGGTAAGGTATGTTTAGTTTTATAAGAAACTGCCAGAATGTTTTCCAAAGTGGTTGGACTACTGCACACTTCCATCAGCAAAGTATGAGAGTTCCACATCTTTACCAACATTTAAAGTCATCAATCTTTTTAGTGTCAGCCATTCTGGTGGATATGTAGTGATATCTGGTGGATGTTTAGTGATATGGTTTCGTTTGCAAATCCCCAAAGCCTAATGATGTTGAGCACTTGTTCATGTGCTTGTTGGCCATTCCTATATCCTCCTTTATAAAGTTTTGATTCAGATATTTCCATTTTTATTGACTTGTTTGCCGTTTATTTTTGAGTAGAAGATTTTTTATGATCTAGATATAAGTTCCTTGTCTTATGCAAGTTTTATAAATATTTTCTCCCATTGTGTGGCTGGCATCTTCATTTTCTTAGCAGTGTCTTTTGATGAACAAAAGTTTTAATTTTAATGAAGACAAATTTATCAGTTTTTACAATTTTATACATACTTGCTGTATCCTACCTAAGAAACCTTTCCAACCCCTAATTTATATAGATATTCTCCTATGTCTCTTTCTAGAGGTTTTATAGTTTTAGCTTTTATATTTGAGGCTATGATCCATCTTTAATTAATTTTTGTGTATGATGAAGTTTACAGATATCCAGTTGTTCCAGTCTCATTTGTTGAAAGACTTTCTTTTCCCTGTTGAAATATCTTCGTACAATTTATCAAAAAGCAAATAACCATATAAATGTGGATCTATATTTGAGCTCTCTATTCTGTTTCATTGATCTGTTTTTGTCTATTCTGATGCCAAATGCTACACTGTCTTAACTTACATAGCTTGATAGTAGATTTTAAAGTATTAGAGTCCATTAACTTTGTTCCTTCTTTCCATGTTGCTTTGGATGGTCTAGATACTTTGCATGTCCATACAAAATTTTTAATTAACTTGTTCATTTTTGTCAAAGAAATCTTCCATGGTGTTATTATCAGAAATGCATTAAGTCTATGACTAATGGAGGTGATGGAATTCCAGTTGAACTATTTCAAATCCTCAAAGGTGATGCTGTGAAAGTGCTGCACTCAATATGTCAGCAAATTTGGAAAGCTCAGCAGTGGCCACAGGACTGGAAAAGGTCAATTTTCATTCCAATCCCAAAGAAAGGCAATGCCAAAGAATGCTCAAACTACCACACGATTGCACTCATCTCATATGCTAGTAAAGTAATGCTCAAAATTCTCCAAGTCAGGCTTCAGCAATACGTGAACCGTGAACTTCCAGATGTTCAAGCTGGTTTTAGAAAAGGCAGAGGAACCAGAGATCAAATTGCCAACATCTGCTGGATCATCGAAAAAGCAAGAGAGCTTCAGAAAAACATACGTTTCTGCTTTATTGACTATGCCAAAGCCTTTGACTGTGTGGATCACAATCAACTGTGGAAAATTCTTCAAGAGATGGGAATACCAGACCACCTGAGCTGCCTCTTGAGAAACGTGTATGCAGGTCAGGAAGCAACAGTTAGAACTGGACATGGAACAACAGACTGGTTCCAAATAGGAAAAGGAGTACGTCAAGGCTGTATATTGTCGCCCTGCTTATTTAACTTATATGCAGAGTACATCATGAGAAATGCTGGGCCAGAGGAAGCACAGCTGGACTCAAGATTTCCGGGAGAAATATCAATAACCTCAGATATGCAGATGACACCACCCTTATGGCAGAAAGTGAAGAAGAACTGAAGAGCCTCTTGATGAAAGTGAAAGAGGAGAGTGAAAAAGTTGGCTTAAAACTCAACATTCAGAAAACTAAGATCATGGCATCCGGTCCCATCACTTCATGGCAAATAGATGGGAAACAGTGGAAACAGTGACTGACTTTATTTTCTTGGGTTCCAAAATCACTGTAGATGGTGACTG
Source organism: Okapia johnstoni (assembly GCA_024291935.2). Taxonomy (NCBI): domain Eukaryota; kingdom Metazoa; phylum Chordata; class Mammalia; order Artiodactyla; family Giraffidae; genus Okapia; species Okapia johnstoni. Next base: position 67,746,976 of record CM044312.1, on the reverse strand, counting down.
CAGCCATGACATTAAAAGACGCTTACTCCTTGGAAGGAAAGTTATGACCAACCTAGACAGCATATTAAAAAGCAGAAACATTACTTTGTCAACAAAGGTCTGTCTAGTCAAGGCTATGGTTTTTCCAGTGGTCATGTATGAATGTGACAGTTGGACTATAAAGAAAGCTGAGCGCTGCAGAATTGATGCTTTTGAACTGTGGTGTTAGAGAAGACTCTTGAGAGTCCGTTAGACTGCAAGAAGATCCAACCAGTCCATCCTAAAGGAAATCAGTCCTTGGTGTTCATTGGAAGGACTGATGTTGAAGCTGAAACTCCAATACTTTGGCCACCTTATATGAAGAGCTGACTCATTTGAAAAGACTCTGATGCTGGGAAAGATTGAAGGTGGGAGGAGAAAGGGACGACAGAGGATGAGATGGTTGGATGGCATCACCGACTCAATAGACATGGGTTTGGGCGGACTCTGGCAGCTGGTGATGGACAGGGAGGCCTGGTGTGCTGCAGTTCATGGGGTCACAAAAAGTCAGACACAACTTAGTGAGTGAACTGAACCTGTCTTCCAATCCAAACACACAGTACGTCCCCCTGTTGTTAGTCTTCTTTGATTTCTCATGACAATACCTTGTAGTCTTTAGTACAAAGGTTTGTACATCTTTTAAAAATTTGTTCCTCTTTTCAAATCCTTTTTAAATTATTTTTTGAAACTCATATTAAGAGAAATGTTATTTAATCTCATTTTTCATTGCTAATATATAAAAATGTTATTGATTTTTGTATGTTGATGTTATAACTAAGTTCTAATGATTAATTTTAATATATTTTTGAGGTATAGTTGATGTACAATATTACATAAGTTTAAGGTATATGACATAATGATTCTCAAATTTTCAACGTTATATTTCCTTTGTTGTTACTCTAAAATATTGGCTACATTCTCAATGTTGTACAGTGTGTATTTGTAGCTTATTTTACACATAGTGGTTTGTACTTTTTAATACCCTATCCCTACCCCTATCTTGTCCCACCCACTGCTAACCATTAGTTTGTTCTCTATATCTGTGAGTCAGTTTCTTTTCTGTTGTATTCACTAGTTTATTTTATTTTTTAGATTTCATATATAAGTGATATCATATAGTATTTGTCTTTCTCTGTCTGACCTATTTCACTTAGCATAATACCCTCCAAGTCCATCCATATTATTGCAAATGGCAACATTTCATTCCTTTTTATGGCTGAGTCATATTTTGTTGTGTACATATACCATAATGTTTTTATCCATTCATCTGCTGATAGACACTTAGGTAGCGTCCATATCTTGGCAGTTGTAAATAATATTGCTATAAACATCGGGGTGCATATATCGTTTCTAATTAGTGTTTTTTTCTCAGATAAATACCCAGTAGTGAAATTGCTGGGTCATATGGTAGTTCTATTTTATTTTTTTTAAGAAACCTCCATACTGTTTTCCATAGTGACTACACCAATTTACATTATTACCAACAGTGTACAGGATTACTTTACTTCCACATTCCCAGCAACGTTCATTATTTGTGTTCCTTCTGATGATAGCCATTCTGACAGGTGTGAGGCGATGTCTCATTGTGGTTTTAATTCGCATTTCTCTGATGATTAGCAATATTGTGCATCTTTTCCTATACCTGCTGAACATTTGTATGTCTTCTTTGCAAGCATATCTATTCAGTTCCTCTGCCCATTTTTAAAGCAGGTTGTTTGGTTTTTTTGCTGTTAAATTGTATGAACTGTTTACATATTTTGGATATTAACCCCTTGTGATTTATATCATTTGCAGGTATTTTCTCCCACTCAAAATGCTGCCTTTTCATTTTGTCAATGGTTTTCTTTGCTGTGCAAAAGTTTTCAAGTTTAGTTAGTTCCCGTTTGTTAATTTTTTGCTTTTACTTCCTTTCCTTTAAGAAACAGATACAAAAATAATAATACTGTTTATATTTAAGAGTGTTCCACTTCTGCTTCATCTATGTTTTCTTCTAGCAGTTTTATGGTTTCCAATCTTACATTTAGGTATTGAATCTGTTTCGAGCTTATTTTTGTATGTGGTGTTAGAGAATGTTCTAATTTCATTATATAGCTGTCCAGTTTCCCCAGCACCATGTATTGAAGAGACTGGCTTTCACCATTGTGTATTCTTGCCTCCTTTGTCGTAGATTAATTGACTGTGTGTAGGCTTTTTTCTGGCTTTCTATTCTGTTGCTCTGGTCCATGTGTCTGTTTTTGTGACAGTATTATACTGTTTTTGATTACTGTAGGTTTATGGTATAGCCTAAAGTCAGGGAGCACTATTTCTCCAGTTCTATTCTTATTTCTCAAGATTGTTTTGGCTATTAAGAGGCCTTAATATCTCCATACACAATTTTTAAATTATTCTAGTTCTGTGAAAAATGTCCTTGGTATTTTGATAGGAATTGTATTGAATCTATAGATTGTCTTGGATAGTATTATCATTTTATCAATATTTAGTCTTCCAATCTATGAACACAGTATATCTATTTTTGTTGTTGTCAGTTTTTTTTTTTTCCATCACTATCTTATAGTTTTCAGAGTACAGATCTTTTACCTCCTTAGGTAGGTTTACTTTAAAATATTCTTTTTGATGTGATTGAAAATGAGATTGTTTCCTTAATTTCTCTTTTTTATAGTTCATCACTGGTATACAAAAATGCAACAGATTTTCAAATTGTATCTTGCAATTTTACCAAATTCATTGATGAGCTCTAGTAGTCTTTTTGGTGGGGTCTTTAGGATTTTCTGTGTGTAATACATCATCTGCAAATATTGATAGTTTTGCTTCTTCATTTCCTATTTGGATTCCTTTTATTTTTTTCTTCTCTGATTGCTATGGTTAGGACTTCCAATACTGTGTTAAGTAAAAGTGATGAGTGGGCATCCTTGTCTTGTTCTTGACCTTAGAGGAAATGCTTTCACCTTTCCACGACTAAGTATGATGGTCACTGTGGGCTTATCTTATATCACCTTTATTATGTTGATGTGTATTTTCTCTATACCACTTTATGGAGAGTTTTTTATCATAAATGTTGAATTTTTTTCAAAAGCTTTTTCTGCATCTATTGAAATGATCATATGATTTGTATTCTTCAATTTGTTAGTATGATGTATCATATTGATTGATTTGCCAATAGTGGAAAATCTTTACATCCCTAGGATAAATCCCACTTGATTATCATATAAGATCCTTTTGATGTATTACTGGATTTGGTTTGCTATCATTTTCGTTAAGGGTTTTTACATCTACATTCGTCAGTGATATTAGCCTGTAATTTTCTTTTTTTATGATATCTTTGTCTGGTTTTGGTATCGGGGTGACCCTGGCTTCCTAGAATGAATTTGAAAGCATTCTTCTCCCTGCAATTTTTTGGAATAGTTTGAGAGCCCTCTTTCTTTTATTCCTTATGAATCTGGCTAAAAGTTATTTAACTTTATCTTTTCAAGGAACCAGCTCTTAGTTTCGTTGATCTTTTCGCCTTTATTTTATTTCTACTCTGATATTTATGATTTATTTCATTCTTTCCTCCTAACTTTAGGGAATTTGTTGTTGTTATTGTTGTCATTCTTTTTCTAGCCTCTTTAGATATAAGGTAAGGTTGTTTATTTTATATTTTTCTTACTTCCCGAGGTAAGCTAGTATCATAATAAACTTCCTATTTAGAACTTCTTTTGCTGTGTACCATAAATTTTGGATCGTTGTGTGTTCATTCATTTATCTCCAGGTATTTGTTGATTTTCTCTTTGATTTTATCAGTGATCTGTTGATTCTTTAATAATAATTATTTTTTAAATTAGTTAATATATTCTTAAATAATTGCACCATTTGTAAATAGAAGTACGTTTTTAAACGATTTTCAAACTCTAAGCCTATTACTTTTTCTTACCTTATTGCCCTGTCTCCAGAACAATGTAAGCAGTGAGAATGGACATCTTTTTTTTGTTCCTGATCATTGGAAATGTATTCCATTATTTCACCAGTGAGTGTGATGTTGTGTTGCTAAATCACTTCAGTCATGTCTGACTCTTTGTGACCTTATAGACTATAGCCCACAAGGCTCCTCTCTCCTGGAGATTCTCCAGGCAAGAATACTGGAGTGGGTTGCCATGTCCTCTTCCAGAGAATCTTCCTGACCCAGAGATCAAACCTGTGTCTCTTATGTCTCCTGCACTGGCAGGCAATTCTTTACCACTAGCACCACCTGGGAAGCCCGAGTATGAGGTTACCTATAGGTTTTTCATAGATACTGTTTACTGAATTAAAGAATTACTCTTCTATTCTTATTTTTGCTAATATTCATTATGAATCAGTTCAGTTCAGTGGCTCAGTTGTGTCTGACTCTTTGCAATCTCGTGGACTGCTGCAATGCCAGGCTTCCCTTTCTATCACCAACTCCCAGAGTTTGCTCAAACTCATGTCCATTGAGTCAGTGATGCCATCCAGCCATCTCATCCTCTGTCATCACCTTCTCCTTCTGCCTTCAATCTTTCCCAGAAGCAGGGTCTTTTCTAACTAGTCAGTACGTCGCATCAAGTGACCAAAGTATTGGAGTTTCAGCTTCAACATCAATCCTTCCAATAAATATTCAGGACTGATTTCCTTTAGGATTGACCAGTTTGATCTCCTTGCAGTCCAAGGGACTCTCAAGAGTCTTCTCCAACACCACAGTTCAAAAGCATCAATTCTTTGGTGCTCAGCTTTCTATATGGTCCCACTCTCACATCCATACTGGGAAAACCATAGCTTTGACTCTATGGACCTTTGTTGGCAAAGTAATGTCTCTGCTTTTTAATATGCTGCCTAGATTGGTCATAGCTTTTCTTCCAAGGAGCAAGTGTCTTTTAATTTCATGACTTCAGTCACCATCTACATTGATTTGGGAGCCCAACAAAATAAAGTCTCTCACCATTTCCATTGTTTCCCCATCTATTTGCCATGAAGTGATGGGACCAGATACCATGATCATAGTGTTTTGAATGTTGAGTTTTAAGCCAGCTTTTTTACTCTCCTCTTTCACCTTCCTCAAGAGGCTCTTCAGTTCCTCTTTGCTGTCTTGCCATTAGGGTGATGTCATGTGCATATCTGAGGTTATTGATATTTTCTCCCAGCAATCTTGATTCCGGCTTGTACTTCATCCAGCCCAGCATTTTGCATGATGTGCTCTACATATAAGTTAAATAAACAGGGTGACAATATACAGCCTTGATGTACTTCTTTCCCAATTTAGAACCAGTCCATTGTTCCATGTCCTGTTCTCACTGTTACTTCTTGTCCTGCATACAGATTTCTGAGGAGGTGAGTAAGGTAGTCTAGTATTCCCATCTCTTTCAGAATTTTCCACAGTTTATTGTGATCCACACAGTCAAAGGCTTTAGCAGAGTCAATGAAGCAGAAGTAGATGTTTCTCTGGAATTCTCTTGCTTTTTCGATGATCCAGCAGATGTTGGCAATTTGATCTCTGGTTCCTCTGCCTTTTCTAACCCAGCATGAACATCTGGAAGTTCACAGTTCATGTATTGTTAAAGTCTAGCTTGGAGAATTTTGAGCATTACTTTGCTAGCGTGTGAAATGAGTACAATTGTTCAGTAGTTTGAACATTCTTTGGCATTGCCTTTCTTCGGGATTGGAATGAAAACTGACCTTTCCTGGTCCTGTGATCACTGCGGAGTTTTCCAAATTTGCTGACATATTGAGTGCAGCACTTTCACAGCATCATCTTTTAGGATATGAAATAGCTGAGCTGGAATTCCATCACCTCCACTAGCTTTGTTCATAGTGATGCTTCCTAGAGGCCCACTTGACTTTGCACTCCAAGATGTCTGGCTCTTAAGTGAGTGGTCACACCATCATGGTTATCTGGGTCATGAAGATCTTTTTTGTATAGTTCTTCTATGTATTGTTGCCACTTCTTCTTAATATCTTCTGCTTCCGTTAGGTCCTTACCATTTTTGTCCTGTATTGTGCCCATTTTGTATGAAATGTACCCTTGGTATTTTTAATTTTCTTGAAGAGTTATCTAGCCTTTCCCATTTGTTGAATTTTGTCAAATGCTTCTTTGTATCTATTGAGATTATATGTCTATTTTGGGCCTGTAATATGATGAATTACATTATTTTGATAAGGGTTTTTTCATTTATTGTATATTATTTTTAATAAAATCAGATAAAAACCTGAAAATCATTCAGTAGCTGGTCTGGCACTTCTAGAACCATTTTACAGAGTATCTGGATAGGTGATATTTTAAAGTATTGTCAAGATAGACTTGTCCAAACCAAAACATTGCAAACATTTTTTTTTTACCCCTTTACTCAAGCAGGTAAATAGAAAATAATGTACTAAATCTTTATTAATAAAGTTTTAACATGATTTTATTCTGTTTCCTAACATTTAACTAAAATTATCATTTAAGTAGGTATTTAGAAGAAAAAACTCACTGGTCATAGTGGTCCACAGAATAAACAGAAGTCACCAAAGTAACTCAATGAATTTGATGAACCTAACTCAACTAGGAAATGTTGAGTAGGCTTACCAATGTAGATGACATCTTTTGGATTTTATTTTGGTTTTATGTTTTATTTTTACACTAAAGCCTTATGCCCATACATAAAGGGCAGTGATTACATCTCACTGTCATTCCTCAGTGGCTCCTGAGCCTCATGTGTGTCTGCCATGATTAGCACATTTTCATTTCTCATATACTCTCCCTTCTCTGCTACTAACAATCCTGTATCATCTGCTTCCTGTACTTCCTTTCCTGATTTTATTATCGGCCTCTGTCTCTCCTGTACCATGGGCCTGTCATGGATTCTTATAGCACCTGGTGACTCCCATTCTACCCACAAAAACATTTTTAGGTAACTATTTGTTCCTCTAAAAGATGTTGACATTTACCATGAGGTGGCTCAGATGGTAACAAATCTGCCTGTAGTGCAGGAAACCTAGGTTCGATCCCTGAGTCAGGAAGATCCCCTGAAGAAGGGCACAGCAACCCACTCCAGTATTTTTGCCTGGAGAATTCCATGGACAGAGGAGCCTGGTGAGCTACAGTCCATGGGGTCGCAAAGACTCAGACATGACTGAGCAACTAACACACACACACACACACACACACCATGAACAGGTCTTTCTTTTGTCAAGATCTGCATGGGGCTCTTCAGCACTCTACATCACTTGCCTTATCATTTTAAATCCATAGCTACTGTATTTGAACATGATGCAGCTCATGCTGGAAGTAGAATAATGTACTAGGGAAACATACCCACACACACACACTAACTTGGCTTTGTCCTGGACACACACACATACACACACGCGTACTAACCTGGCTTTGTACTAACCCTTATCCCTGGATAAGGGATGAAGAAAGCAGAAGCCTTTGCATGAAGAGGACCTTGGCAGGTTACATTGTTCTACAATTTATCAGTTGATAACTTGTGCTGTCTCCAAGTCATTGTGTTTTCCCAAGTGAAGAAACTTTGACTGAGCCCTGGAAATTTACACACTGCACAGAAATGAAAAGTTATTAAACCAAGACTGCAGGGGAATTCAGAAGATTGTTCTGTTTGTAATTCTGGGGAAAACAATTTAGAACGTACTTTTTAAAGCTTAACAAAATTACTTAAAATCTTGCCGGGAAACAACCAGCCTTTTAAATATCTGGTCCCTAAGGATTTAATTTATCTTTCATATCTAGTTACTGCAAAATACTGATAATGCACAAATTCGGTGAGGTATTAGCTTTGCATCTACCAATGACTTCCTGAATTAATCAAAGTACCTTAAAGTTAACACAGCCAGTGAGAAGAGTTTAATGATATTCAAAACCTTCATGGTAATAATTACAGATGAAGAGGGTCAGTCAGTTGAGAATTAATGTGAAAAATGAATAGAATGAAAATCTGAATTAGGATATCAGAACATGTATAAATTATGGGGAAGATGAAGCATGAAAATAAAACTCGTTTATGTTCATTTGAAAGGAGGAAATAAAAGAAGGTGTGTTCTAATTTGAGCCTAGGGAAGCCTTAAGAATTAGACAGTTCTAATGGAGAAAGAGAAAGGAGGAGTTTAGGATCATTGGGAAAGCAAGTTAGAGAAGATAAAGTATTCTTTCTTCTCACTTCTACTTCTTCCATCTTTTAGAGAGCCGAAAGCAACTTTTATAATTCACATACCACTTCCTCCCCCCCACTAGCTTTTCTTCCCTGGTGTCATCTGTGCCCACATCTTTTCTTCTGTATTTTAAAGAGAAGAGATAACACAACATATAAATTATCGTTTCCTGCTCAAAAAATAATTGATTGTACAAAGTATTACAAAGTAGGAAGTTGAAATTACTTAAATTATGTTTTTTTCATCTCCCGTGTCCCAGATTCCCTTTCTTTTTTCAAAATTTATTTATTTGGCTGTTCTAGGTCTTAGTTGCAACATGTGTGATCTAGTTCCCTGAGCAGGGATTGAAGCTGGGCCCCCTGCATTGGGAGCCTTAGCCACTGGACCACCAGGGAAGTCCCCAGATTCTCTTTCTTAAAAGTTCTATACTTTTAAAGAAAACGTAATTTAAATATTCTATTAAAATTTCCAAGGGGTGAAAACATCTTAAATATTTTAGAATTAGCATTATCTACTCACTTCATTTTTATGGAAGGTAGTCACAACAGATGGGTGTGGTAACTTTTTAAAAAGTGATCGATTTGGTAAAAAGAACTTCCTTGTTGGCTTAGAGGGTAAAGAGTCTGCCTGCAATGAGGGAGACCCGAGTTCGATCCCTGGGTTGGGAAGATCCCCTGGAGAAGAAAATGGCAACCCACTCCAGTACTCTTGCCTGGAAAATCCCATGGACAGAGGAGCCTGGTAGGCTACAGTCCATGGGGTAGCAAAGAGTCAGACACAACTGAATGACTTCACTTTCCTTTTCCTTTCACTTTAAGAGTCCCCTATGTTATAGGCCAGGCAATATAGGGGTGTTTTACAAAAAACTCTTCTAGCAGAGCACAGTAATCCAATCTGTAGGCCCCAGATGAGTCAGCTGGAAAACTACTGGAAAAGTTGTTAGGCACTTCTGGCAGTATGTGAAATGTTGAAAAGGACCTTGCTTTTCAAATGTATCTTGTTGAGAGATTCTTTTCCATATCAGAGACATAAAACTTGGAGGTTAGTTTGTGTGTGAAACAAAGAGACAAATTATTCCTATTTTGATGCCAGAAATAACACACAGAGAAATGCTCATTGGATTATTTATTCATTCATTTAGTCTGCTTGAGCATTTATCATATGATATGCAATTGAGATACAGAAATGAATATGAAAGTGGCCCCAGACAGGAGGCCTCTAGGCCTCTGTCTAGAATTCAGAGATATATATGTTAACTAACAAATTCAGTGACACCTTATGTGTGCCAGTGAAGAAGGGTGTACAAGGCCATCCAGAAAGGTGTAGTCAGAGACTTGTTCAGAGTTGAGTCTTACAAGATAAGTGGATGTTCAGCTGCTCAGCAAAGAGAGGAAGGCAAAGGAGACAGACACACAGCAGCCTAAGGCCTCATGAAACGGCCCAGTTGTGGAACTTACAAGTAGCTGTGTTTATGCAGAGTCAAGACTCTAAGGGGATGACAAGTTGGGGAAGTAGGTAAGTTTCAACTTATGAAAGCTGTCTTAAGCTCTGTCAAAGTGTGGACTTTATCTGGTAGGCATTTGACAGTCCTGAAGGTATTAAGCAGGAGGAGTAATACAATCAGTTATATTATGAAGGCGACTCTGTTGATGGAAAAGAGGACTTAAATGTAAGCGACAATGTTTAAAGATATTTTATTTTTACCAGAAATTAAACATTCAGCAATTGTACTGTAAAAGTCATCCGAGTGACATGGAAGGCAGGTCACACCACCCACCATGACTGCAGAGGCCTTGCTGCTTGCCAGTTTTCTTGTCTTCACCTGGGAGTTCTAAGGCTGCCTAACTTCCTGTTGCTTCTCCTCCACTAACTGGCTCAACAAACATATTCATTTATTCAGTGAGTGCTTGTGTGCCAGGCCCTACAATGGGCCCTGGAGATGGTGAGACAAAATAGCTTGTGGTCCCTGCTCAGATGTTCACTGGGGCCATCCCCAGATGGTCTCTCTGGAGCCAGACATGGTCCATGAAGAGTTGTAATCTCATTCCTTCTCATGTAGCCACATCTGAGCTTTCCTTCTACCTTTACAAAGTCAGTTTCATTTGTTGCAACATCATTTTTATGCACCAACTGAAAAGTGAGAAGATGCACTAGGAATAACCACAGTGACCAGTTCCATTTTGAGAGTTGCCAGTAGCATATACACACTGCATGCATACTCAGTCACTCAGTCATGCCCAACTCTTTGGCAACTCCACGGACTGTAGCCCACCAGGCTCTTCTGTCCATGGAATTTTCCAGGCAAGAATGCTGGAGTGGGTTGCCATTCCCTCCTCTAGGGGATCTTCCTGACCCAGAGATTGAACCCAGGTCTCTTGGTCTCCTGCATTGACAGGTGGATCCTTTACCATTGCGCCTCCTGGGAAGCCCTAACATATACACACTGCTGCTGCTGCTGCTGCTTCTGCTGCTGCTGCTGCTAAGTCGCTTCAGTCATGTCCGACTCTGTGCGACCCCATAGATGGCAGCCCACCAGGCTCCCCTGTCCCTGGGATTCTCCAGGCAAGAACACTGGAATGGGTTGCCATTTCCTTCTCCAATGCAGGAAAGTGAAAAGTGAAAGTGAAGTCGCTCAGTCGTGTCCAACTCTTAGCAACCCCATGGACTGCAGCCTACCAGGCTCCTCCATCCATGGGTTTTCCAGGCAGGAGTACTGGAGTGGGGTGCCATTGCCTTCTCCATATACACACTACTCTATATAAAATATAGATAACCAACAACAACCTACTGTATAGCACAAGAAACCATACTCAATATTTTGTAATAACCTAGAAGGAAAAATAATCTGAAAAAGAATAGATATATATGTATAATTGAATCACTTTGCTATATAACTGAAACTAGCCCAACATTGTAAACCAACTATACTTCAATTTTTAAAAAATGAGAGAGACTTGCCATTAATGGAAGGGTGGGAGTTTGAGTAAGGAGATTTTTAATGGTCTACTAGCAAGCCAGAGCCTCATACACCAGTTTAAGTAGTTTAAAAGATGACTCTGCTTTTCACAAGGTAGCTATATATGAATTTGCAAAAAGTTCTGTGTATCACTCTGTCTCTCAAGGATTCAAAAGCTTCAGATGCCCATAATGGAGTTTTAGGTTAACATATTAATCATTGTTTTGGTAGCTAGAAAAACCACCCACTCAAGCAAAAATCAGAGTGAAGACTTGATTACATAAGCCACTGGCTTGTAGAGAAAGATAAAAATCATAAAATCATAAAATCAATAAAGAGTGCAAAGGTCTAGCCATTTATCTTCTGGCAGTGAATGCTGGCCAAGTCAAAGAGTGTAAATCTTAGATTGTATTATTAGGTATTTGAGTGCAATCTCAATCTATAACAGTAGATTGAGGGTAAGATGAGTCATTAAGCCCAAAGAAATATTATTTTATAATCATTTTTTTCTATGTTGAGCCTTGTTATAATAGGATAACAAGTTAGTACAGAGAGCCCACTTGAGTAAGAGGGTACCTTTGATTTCCTGACAAATCTTTCCTACTTGGTTTGGTAAATTAAACTATAGAGAAAGGTGTGCTGCACATGGAGTGAAGGGAATCATATTTTGGACTACACTGCGTATGGGTCATTTGCCAGAGTTTTAGACTGTTGTAATCTGCAGTACATATGACTAAATTCACACTCAATGGTACAGTTTCCCCTTGCATGATTTCAGTCTGTGGAACAGCTTCAGAAATCTCTTGACAACTTCTCAGGGTCGAGTTGCTCTAGAGGCATGAGTTTCTTGGAGATTGACTCTTAGTAGTGTGAAACAATTCCTGCAGGACTTCCATGGCTTACCTCATAATAAATAGAAACTTATCTTTGAAGCTGCTGTAGACCTCACAGCATAGCTTCCAGCAGTGAAAACTTATAATCATAGCCTTGAAGATATCATGGTACACTTTCAGCTTGGCAAGGCTAAAGAGCCCCTTCTGTTGCATTATTAATTAAGCAATAATTTATTTAGAGCCTACTATGTGACAGGCGCTATTCCATGGGCTGTTTTCTGTGCCTCCCCCGCAACTCCACTTCCACCTAGTCATTCTCCAGGTCTCTACCTAAACATCAGGGGAAACTTCTCTCAGCCCTCTTGACCAAATTTAGGATTCCTGATGGGTGCTCTCTTAGCCCTCCACAACTCTTCTTAAAAACACTGAACACTATTTACAATAGCTAGGACATGGAAGCAACCTAGATGTCCATTGACAGATGAATTGATAAAGAAGCTGTGGTACATATACACAATGGAATATTACTCGGCCATAAAAAGGAATTCATTTGAATCAGTCCTAATGAGGTGGATGAACCTAGAGCCTATTATACAGAGTGAAGTCAGTCAGAAAGAGAACAATGAATATTGTATATTAACATATATATATATATATATATATATATATATATATATATATATATATATGGAATCTAGAAAGATGGCACTGATGAACCTATTTGCAGAGCAACAGTGGAGACACAAACATTGAGAACAGACTTATGGACATGTCTGGGGTGGGGAGGAAGGAGAGGGTGGGAGGTATGGAGAGAGTAACATGGAAACATACATCACCATCTGTAAAATAGATAGCCAATAGGAATTTGCTGTATGACTCGGGGATCTCAAACTGGGGTTCAGTAACAACCTAAAGGGGTGGATGGGGAGGGAGGTGGGAGGGATGTTCAGGTGGGAGGGGACATGGGTAAACCTATGACTGATTCATGTTGATATTTGGTAGAAACCAACACAATAGTGTAAAGCAATTATCCTTCAATTAAAAATAAATAAAGTTAAAAAAAACACTGAGCACTATTAAAAGTTTGAATTTTTTTCTGTAATTCAGATGGGGAAGCCCATTTTCCTCAGCAGACTATAAGCTTTGTGTTAATGGGAATCGTTTGTTTTTTTACACTTAATGGCGTCTGGTTAGGACGTAAGTAGGAACAGTGAAGTATCAAGAGTGAAAATGAAAACTTTATTTTGTAAGTAAGTTCTGTTTATAATATTATGGTTACAGTATTTCCAATGAGTAACATTGTAATAAGTAGCAGAGAGACCTAAGGTACATCATATGACTCTTTATTTTTTAAACAATCAAGATTGCTGAATGCTGGGTGATATGAACTGCTTTGATAGAACCTGGCCTTTTTTAAAAATAGTTTTTGAATGGAATACTCCCACCAAATGCCCCTTCCTCTTGTGGAATCTGCTTCAAACATCCTTTGCTGGCATGCATGAAAATAATGGCAGATATGAGGACAGTTGTTTAGGTGTTCTTCTGAAAATGGTTTGGAGCAAGCCATTCCTAGGCTTCCCTGTTGCTGCAGGCAAGAGCCCTTTATCCAGCTGTGATAACAGTGCCCAAACTTCTAATTGCTTCTCTAATTTTCATCACATACGATCCAATCTCCCTGTGTAGGACCTTCTCAGGGCTCATAAGCATGTGTTTAGTCAAGAGGTGCCAGTGAAGACCTTCACTGTGAACTCCAGTTCCACGGTGAGCCCATTACATACTTAAATATGTAGAATTGATCAGTTGAGACAAATAATATAGATCCTACTCAGAAGGAACAGCATCTTCATGAAGTGTAGCTTCCTCCATTTATGATTTTAATCTCAATATGATTGGTGAGTAGCTACAAGTCTAAGTGAGCACTTTTCAGGTTTCTTTGTCCAATGTGAAAAAGAGATAACAATAGCAATCCTGTATCTTTTAGAATGTTATCAAAGATTAGGAAATAAAAATCACTCTATTCAGATCTGTTTGTATCAAGGTAGATTAAAGGCACGTTAATAACAAAACATAGCTCATGACACAAAGCTCTTCACTGAACTTCATACCTGCCTTGGTGATCATAGGATCTACTGTTATAGATGGAGATTACACTCAAATACCTAATAATACAATCTAAGATTTACACTCTTTGACTTGGCCAGCATTCACTGCCAGAAGATAAATGGCTAGACCTTTGCACTCTTTATTGGAGTGACTAATGAGCTGGAAATCATTATCTCTTTGTATGTCCATCCTCCCCAAGTGACTATAAGCTCACTGAGGGAATCAGTGACCTTATCTTGTTCTTCTGTTTTATCCCAGGGATCAATCCCAATGTCTAACCCATATCTGAGTACTGAATAACAATGTTGGTTGAACTAAAGAACTTACAAATACTATCTCTTCTGCTCTTCCCCCATTAAAAGGAAATATATTCATCTGCCTGTCAGATAAATTCATGCAGGGTGTAAGTCACGAAGCTATGCCATGATAAATGGATATATGAGGTGACACAGCCAATAATACTTTGCTTAATGGAAGTAACATTCTTTTATTAATTTGTATACAGAGGATGTTAAGGTATTTCTTGCCATTTAAACTTGTTTTTGCATAATTATTCTTTTTGTATGTCTTTTGCATACTGCTTAATTCAACTCAGTCATTCTTTTTGTGAATATTCATTAAAGCCGCCTTTAGAATTAACTACAAAATGAAGTTTCCACTCTTTATATTTCAAGCTTCGATACAACTGAATCATTAAACACTTTAGTTAAGACTTGCAGATGCATCTTTAAATTGATCTCCCTTGATTAAAGGTAGATTGCAGGCTTCCGATAATAGTCATACCAGAAGAAATTAAATGCTTATTATTCTCATTAGATTATTCAAGTCTACTCTACTTTACTTCACTATACATATAAATAGACAAGTAGAGCCTGCCTCTACTGACATATGTGGAAGAAAATAAAATGTGGTTACTTACTTGCATTAATTCAGAGGAAATACAATTGTAATTAATTAAAGTCTGAAATAGACTGAATTTTTAAGAAACTGGCATTATCTTTGCTGGAATTCTGACTAGAATTTGTCCTCTTTCAGTCAGTATATAAAATTGCTTTGTATATTGACCATACTGGCTTCTGCTAGCATTGTGATTGCCCCTTTTGCATGTATGTGAATGCTTCTAAACGCCTTGAAGGCTTTTCTTTAACAGGTAAATAGTCTCCCAACTGTGTCTACTTTTTATTTTTAAAAGTAAAAACTTATCTCTTGCTCTGATCTGAACGATCACAAGTTGAGAGTTAGTGATGTAATAAATGAGAGTAATTCCTATAGATTTCTACTAGTTTGTGTGATTTTTAAACCTATGTATGTAGAATCACCATTATTACCACTAATGGTTTCTATCACAGAGGTGTTTTATATTTACTTTCTTTTTATTATCATTTCAATTAAATGTGGCTTTCAAGTCCTATTTTGGAAATGAACTTTTTCTTGTAGGTGTAACTGAAATTCTTGGGCTGGTTATAATGGGGTAGAAATAGTAGGACAGAATAATGATGTTCAGTTCAGTTCAGTTCCGTTCAGTCGCTCAGTTGTGTCTGACTCTTTGCGACCCCATGAATCACGGCACGCCAGGCCTCCCTGTCCATCACAAACTCCCGGAGTTTACGCAAACCCATGTCCATCGAGTCAGTGATGCCATCCAACCATCTCATCCCCTGTCGTCCCCTTCTCCTCCTGCCCCCGATCCTTCCCAGCATTAGGGTCTTTTCCAGTGAGTCAAGTAATGATGTTAGATGTTCCTTAATTGATTGATGAATCCTTTGTCCTCTCTTTCAAGTGAGAGCAGCATTAGGGTTTGAGAGAGAAAGAACCTATCACATGTTTTATCCGTTCTCTTCCTCATTCATTTAACCAGTATAGAACCTTTGCTATGCCAGAGACTATCCAGCATCAGAGGATGTGAGGATTAATTAAGCACCTATCACTGTCTAATGACAGAAACACCAAAAGCTTAATACTTGAATATACTGAAGAAGGTCTGTGTTGTAGATGTTCACTAGGTGTTATGGAAACATCACAGAGGACCTACACCAGGCTTCTCTTCCTTGTAGCAGTGGTGAGAAAAGGCCAGGGACCCAATCTCTTTCTTACCCATCCAAGCAATCAAAGTGCCAAACATCAACAATGACTGATGTGAAGCCCCGTGATAACCATAATCTGGTTACACAGGCACTCCTGAGCTGCTCTAGCTTAGTTTTGTAAAAGCCCTAAGAAGGCAATGGCACCCCACTCCAGTACTCCTGCCTGGAAAATCCCATGGATGGAGGAGTCTGGTAGGCTACAGTCCATGGGGTCGCTAAGAGTTGGACACAACTGAGCGGCTTCACTTTCACTTTTCCCGTTCATGCACTGGAGAAGGAAATGGCAACCCACTCCAGTATTCTTGCCTGGAGAATCCCAGGGATGGCGGAGCCTGGTGGCCTGCCATCTATGGGGTCGCACAGAGTCGGACATGACTGAAGCGATTTAGCAGCAGCATACCTCTTAAACCTAGACACCACCTAGAGTTTCCCTTGTCCTGCAACTACAGCCCCAGGGGGCACCGTGGCATTGATCCTCAGCCTCTGGCCCTAGCCAGGCTGGTAGACTCCCCATCCTATACCAGGAGCCACGAGAAAGAACTCAAGCCTCTTTGCCCTTGGCCTGATGACTGTGTAGGGTAATACACCCAGCCTTCCTCTCCACTCTTTTATTTTGTGTTTAACCCTTGTAACTGTAACTCCTGGCCCACTGACTCACACATAAAGTTGGGAAGTGAGGGAGAAGTAAGGCATCTGAATTCATAGTAGATTTTATCACTATAACATTACTTCACTATTGAATACTTTCTGAGCTGACTACTTTTGAGAATTAAGCCCCCATTTTTTCCATTCAACAAATATTTATTGAAATATTGAGCTCTGTTTTGTGGAGAATACAGACCCTTAGAAGTATATGGAACTTTCATCCTATATACTTTCCAAGTCACCAAGTTGATTTATGACTGAAAGATTATTGTCATGCAGGTTCTAATAGGACCTTCACTGTTTATCTGAGCTATTATCAGAGCCATTGAAAGCATCATTTTCATGTTGATGGTGGTGATGACAAAAAAACTCATGTTTCATAATACTTTTTACTTTTAGCATTTTTCAAACCTTTATTTCATTTTATCCTCAAAGTGAATAAGTAGATAATGCAGATAAAATCCTCTTTTTACTGATAAAGATTTAGACACCAAAGACTGATGTAGTCACTTAAGTAAGTAAGTAAGTAAGTAAGTAAAGTTGCTCAGTCATGTCCGACTCTTTGCGACTCCATGGACGGTAGTCTACCAGGCTCCTGTGTCCGTGGAACTTTCCAGGCAAGAGTACTGGAGTGGGTTGCCATTTCCTTCTCCATCTTCCTGACCCAGGGATCGAACCCAGGTCTCCGGCATTGCAGGCAGACACTTTACCATCTGAGCCACCAGGGAAGCCTGATGTAGTCACCTAGCTCATGACAAAACCAGAAATAGAGCCTCATGCTTGAACGTTCATAAGGGGATATACTGTTATTTCATTCATTCTTCACAGTTTCCCCATGAGTTGGAGTTAGTACTCTTTTACAGATAAGGACACTGACGTACATAGAAGGGCTATAGCTGCCCAAAGTCATGCATATTCATATCCAGCTAAGAGGTATCAAGCTGCTACTTTGTGTCAGGCACTGTGCTGAGTGCATTTATATATAATGTCTTATCTAAATCATAATGATCTATGAAGTAAGTACTGTTATCCATATCTGATGGAAGAACAAACCAATTAATTACCCAAGTCTCTATTTACTGGTAGTAGATGCAGTTTTGAAATTCATTTCTGATGTTCTTTCCATTAAGCCAGAGGCTTGCAGTATTTTTCCCATCTCCACTCCATTTATAAGCAGAGCACATGCTCATTGATAATATCTCTTCTTACACTATGGAGATTTTTCATAAAGGATTTGGTCACCTGAAAGATATGTCAGAATCTGTTGGTAGAGGAAGGGGGTGAGGAGAGGGGCATTCAGGAGACAGGATAGCTTAAGATTCTTCCCTTCCCTATTAGTGACTAAACTTATCTCTTAACTCTTGTAATAGGCTTTTTAGAAAAAAAATCCAACTTAATTTTATCCTTTCAACAAAAAGTTATTGAGTATTTACATATGCCAAGTGTGTTCTAGGTGCTGAAATTGCAACAGTAAAAAAAATCCAGGAGGCTCCAGCACTCATGAAGCATATATTCCAGACAGTGACAAGTTCTCTGAATAAAATTAAACAGGATAAGGAAATAGACTTTGGGATAGTGGCTGCTGGATAGAGTGGTCAAGAAGTCCTCTCTGAGGGGGAATCAGGCCAAGGCCTGAACTTGGCAAAAAGCAGGCAGCCATGTGGAGAGCTGGAGTCAGGTCTTGGGCATTTTTTTCCTACATCTGGCACTGGCACTGCTTTCCCTCATCCCACAGAAGCACCGAGCATGAACTCAGACTACTCAACTCCCAGCTCAGGCCAGAATGCCAAGAGCACCAGGCAAGCTTGATCGTCACAAGCCGTTCTCTGTGGCAGAGCCTACAGCTGGCTCTGGTCCACATGACCTGAAATAGTGGCTGCCCTGCACTTGGCTCCACAGCTCCCCTAGCCCATGGAAAAACTCATCCCATCTTCAGCAAGGGTGGGAACCTATACACAGAGAGCCCCTGACTCGTGATAGTCAACTGTCAAAATGTCCGTTTTTTAAAGACTGAAAACCATTTACATTGGAGGCTTATTTTTCTGTAAGCAGTTTGCCTCTGTTAAAGATCCAGATTCTTTTCTTTCATTGCCCTCTGAATGGAACTTAATATGCAGGAGACAAGCAGAAAGTGGAGTGGGTAAGAACTAGAAGATTCCAGAAAGCAGCTTGGCTCTTCAGTCCTTGCTTGACATGTCTGTCCCCAGTGTCCTGTAAGTTTTACATGTAAGGTGACTGGCAACTATGATTCCATTCAATTTTTATTACAGAGGAAGGCTGAGTGGTGGAATTCCCCATAATTAAACATCAAGGACACGGAATCAGTGGTGCCTTCAGAATGATGTCAGTAGAAGTGTTCCGTACAAACCTATCACTGAAATACATCAGTCTAGGACTTACAGTGAATGGAAACCAAGTTTATGTTTGTATGAAAGTGAAAAATAGACTTCAAATCATAATCTGAAAGATTGGGGAACTGGAGGGTGTAGTAAAGGAGGTGATGACCTTTAAGGAAATTTTTCAAATTACTCCATTCTCGCCTTGTAAGAAACTGTGATGCATATACTGGGGCTATGATTCCTTTGACAATAATCAGTATACTCAGCTCTGTTATTCATGGTCTGTGTTGGAACAGAAAGAAAATTCTGGAACCTATTTGAAGAGTGTTTTTCACAAAGCCAAGCTTTAAATAAATTATAACTTGTAGAAACTGCCAGGCCAGGGTCAGGATTTACACAATCTTCTCTGATGACCACAAGTTGGAATTAACACACTCCCATCCTGCCACAATACTTGCTGGATCTACAATGGCACCTCTATATTACATGGCACTTAGTATCTTTCTCTTATGGCCCCACAGTGCCTTGTACATAGATGCTGAAGATTTGTTGAATAAAATTTCTTATATTCAGACCCATAGAAATTTCTGCATTTGGACAAAATTCTGAATTTCTAAGATAAGCTTCTCAAATGGGGCTTGGATGCCAAATTGGTTTATTCATCCCTTCAGCAGCTATTCATTAGTGTGTACTATGTTGATCAGCTTACACCTCATAGATTTTTAAATACATACTAAAATATAACAGTTATTTTTTTTTGAAATCTGTATAAGTTCTGATGATTTAATTTTAAGGTTTTTATGGCTTAAAATGCTTAAATGTATAATTTGAATCTACCTGGATTGACAGAAGCTCTGAAATAAGCTCCTCCAGGATAACAGGAAAAAACTGTGTTGGTCACGATTATCATCGTTTTTTTTTTTTTTTTTCCAACTTGGAAAAGTAAATAGCAAGAAGATCAAATTCCTTCAATAATGGATTTTTCCACTCAATTATTCAGCTGCTGAAGCTGCTGGGCCATGGAGAACTGGTTTCAAGACTGTTCCCCTGCCAAATGGAGCTATCAGGATTGTCAGTCTCCAGGGAGCCGATGAATTATTTCAAAATGGTCACAAAGGACCATCAGAATTAAATGGACTTTACTGGGGGGAAATAGTTGTTTTCCTACTGGGATTTACCAGCCATCTCCTTCATCCTTTAAGGTTCTGAAATGTTTCTCACTAAACACAATTCTGTTATTTTCAGCTGTTTATACAAGATATTGATTACTAAATACCCAAATAACCTGGGTTTTGGCAATGTAAATTCAGAGATTATCCTTTCTTTTAACCCATAAGAAAAAGTCTACACATCTAATAAAGTTCTTAAACCTTTGATTGACAGGTCTCAGTCAGAATAGCGGCTTTCACTTTGTTTCATAAGGACAATCCTTTTATGTGCCTCTCCTTTCTAATAATCCAACTTTACAAAGAATTCCTTCTTAATAATGGAATAAAAAGAAATAAAGTTTTCTCCTATTAAAGCAAGTGAAGAAAATGGTCAGTTCCTCTGATTCCAGTGGCAGTAATAAGCATGTATATGCTTGGCTATCCATGGCTATCCATGGCTATCCAAACTGTATTTGGTTAAGTCTTTCAAAATCATGCTCACTCATATTATAACTACTGTAGTAGCACAAACTTATAACTTAAGAATTCTGGCTACAGAGTAATGAGAGAGTAATGAGTAAAAAATATTTTATCATTTTGTACTTACACATTACACATGCATACACAGAGAGAGAGAGAGAAATTCTAAGGTCTACTCTGGTTTGATAACGCTGACTGTGAAATTATAACACATCAGTAAGTGATATTTCTTATCAAAGCAGTCTTCACTTTAAGAGCCTCAATCACATTTTTGGTGATTCAGTTTACAGATAACTTTCAAGAACATCCCTGACACATAAAGCAATATTTATCACAGTTGCTACATCTACAGAAATGACACCAAACTTACTTTCATATTGAGAGAGCAGAAAATCCAAGTTGCATTTGAAGCTGATCAAAATCAAAATGACAGTTTCTGAAAAGAAACATCATAAAAAATATTTAAAAGCTACCCCAGATTTTGTCAGGCTCTTGTTTTTAATATAAACCTGTTGGTTAGAGCCAGTGAAGAACACTTTAGATGACAGAACTAGAAGCTCATGGGGACTAGAAACGTATTGTATGAACCACACGGCCATCATAATTATCCATCTTTAGTGATAGGGTTCTGTCAGCATGGTTGGTTTTTGACCAAACAGTAGTGAGTGGGATTTGGAAGTAAGAACATAAACAGAGAGATATCAGAAAGCAGTATTGCTTTGATCATGTTGTTGTTGCTGTTGTTGTTTTCAAATCCATCATTTGTTCGTGTCTACAGAAAAAAAAAGAAAAAAAACTAGCTTTGTTGTTTTCAGCAGCCTGACAGGTGTCCAGGGCTGACTTGCTTTGACTCTGTATTTGAAATGCTTCACATTTTGTGAGCTTGACAAATCACTTATCCTCTTTGAATGTCACATTTCTCTAAAAAATGTAAAAAAGGGAGATAATGATAACACTGCTCCTGCCTGCCTCAAAGGATTGGGAAGGTCAAGTGAGATTCTATATGTTAAGGGACTTTGAAAACCACAAAGCACCGCACAAATGTATGGTTCTAATGGTCTCAGGAGAGTTGTCTGCCTGAAATGCACCAAGAAATCCCTGAACCTAACTACTTGCAAATCCCTGTGTTCAGATCAGAGGCCTTTGTATGTCTGCCAAGGCTTTGCAAAGCTCCCTGTGTGATGTCCCCTCTATAAACCATCACCATGGCTAGGTCCAGCAAGACTGAAGATTGAGGGCTCATGGAAGAGGGTCAGCACCCACAGAGGGCCAAGCCTGAGGCCAGAGGCATCACGGCTGGCATTTAAAAGAACAATAACATTTCCTTAGAGTGAGTACAAAGAGTAAAGAATGCTGACGCTGTTATGAACGTTGTCAGTCCTGTAGGAAGTGTTAGGACACCTCTGGCAGAAATCTAACCTTTTAAGCAAATGCATGCGAGTCTAAGCGTGGTAATTAAGTCAGTCTTGTACAGAACAGAATTTAAAAAGTGAATCCTGCTCGATCTACCTTTGTGAGCAAGTTACATAACCTCCCTGTGCCTTGGTCTTATCATCTATGAAATGAAGATAATCATAATGCACATTTAATGGGGTTGTCAGTCAACAAAAGAGTCCAAAATGCAGTACTTGGGCGAAACCTCAAAATTGACAGAAAGATCTTGGTTCGTTTCTAAGGCAAACCATACAACATCACAGTAATCTCAGTCTATGCCCCAGTCGCTGATGCTGAGGGAGCTGAAATTGACTGGTTCTATGAAGACCTACAACACCTTCTAGAACTAAAACGAAAAAAAGATGTCCTTTTCATCATAGGACTTTGGAATGCAAAAATAGGCAGTAAAGAGACACCCAGAGTACAGGCAAATTTGGCCTTGGAGTGTGGGGGAAAGGCTAACAGAAATTTGTCACACTGGTCATAGCAAATACCCCTTTCCAGCAATGCAAGAGACTACTCTACACATGAACATCACCAGATGGTCAATTCTGAAATCAGATCAGTTATGGTCTTTGTACACAAAGATGGAGAAGCGTTATACAGTTAGCAGAAACAAGAGCTGAAGTTGACTGTGGCTCAGATCATGAGCTCCTTATTGCAAAATTCAGGCTTAACTTGAAGAAAGTAGGGAAAATCACTAGGCCAGT
This sequence comes from Okapia johnstoni, assembly GCA_024291935.2. Classification (NCBI taxonomy): domain Eukaryota; kingdom Metazoa; phylum Chordata; class Mammalia; order Artiodactyla; family Giraffidae; genus Okapia; species Okapia johnstoni. Next base: position 67,724,090 of record CM044312.1, on the reverse strand, counting down.
CAGGTTTGACCTTAATCAAGTTGCTTATGATAGTACAGTGGAGGTAATGTATAGATTCAAGGGCTTAGATCTGGTAGACAGAGTGAACAGAGTGAACTACGGACACAGAAGAACTATTGTACAGAAGCCAGTGACCAAAGTCATCCCAAAGAAAAAGAAATGCAAGAAGGCAAAGTGGTTGCCTGAGGAGGCTTTACACGTAGCTGAGGAACGAAGAGAAGCAAAAGACAAGGAAGAAAGGGAAAGATATACCTAACTGAATGAAGAGTTCCAGAGAAGAGGAGAGAGAGATAAGAAGGTCATCTTAAATGAACATGCAAAGAAATAGGGAAACAAATATAATGGGAAAGACTAGAGATCTCTTAAAGAAAATTAGAGATACATTTCATGCAAGGATAGGCATGATAAAGGACAGAACCAATAAAGACCTAACAGAAGCAGAAGAGATTAAGAAGAGATAGCAAGTATACATAGAATAACTACACAAAAAAGGTCTTAATGACTCAGATAACCACAGTGGTGTGGTCACTGCCCTAGAGCCAGAAATTCTGAAGTGTGAAATTAAGTGGGCCTTAGGAAGCATTACTACCGACAAAGCTAGTGGAAGTGACTGAATTCCAACTGAGCTATTTAAAATCCTAAAAGATGATGCTGTTAAAGTGCTACAAGCAATATGTGAGCAAATTTAGAAAACTCAGCACTGGTCACAGGACTGGAAAATGTCATTTTTCGTTCCAATCCCAAAGAAGGCCAGTGTCAAAAAATGTTCAAACTACCATTCAATTGCACTCATTTTACATGCTAGCAAGGTTATGCTCAAAATCCTTCAAGCTAAGCTTTAGCAGTACATGAACCGAGAACTTCCAAATGTACAAGCTAGGTTTCAAAGAGGCAGAGGAATCAGAGATCAAACTGCCAACATCCACTGGATCTTAGAGAAAGCAAGGGAATTCCAGAAAAATATCTATTTCTGCTTCATTGACTCTGCTAAATCCTTTGACTGTGTGGATCACAACAAACTATGTAAAATTCTTAAAAAGGTGGGAATATCAGACCACCTTACCTGTCTTCTATGAAACCTGTATGTAGATCAAGAAGCAACAGTTAGAACTGGCCATGGAACAATAAATTGGTTCAAAATTGAGAAAGGAGTATGTCAAGACTGTATATTGTCACCTTGTCTGTTTAGTTTCTATGCAGAGTACATCATGTGAAATGCTGGGCTGGATGAATCACAAACTGGAACCAAGATTGCCAGGAGAAATATAAACAACCTCAGATGTGCAGATGATAACACTCTAATGGCAGAAAGTGAAGAAGAACTAAAGAGCCACTTAATGTGGGTGAAAGAGGAGAGTGAAAAAACTGGCTTAAAACTCAACATTCAAAAACCAGAGAGCATGGCATCCGGTCCCATCATATCATGGCAAATAGATGGGGAAACAATGGAAACAGTGACAAACTTTATTTTCTTTGGTTCCAAAATCACTGCAGATGGTAACTGAAGCCATGAAATTAAAAGACGTTTGCTCCTTGGAAGAAAAGCTGTGACCAACCTAGACAGCATGTTAAAAAGCACAGACATTGCTTTGCCAACAAAGGTCCATCTAGTCAAAGCTATGGTTTTTCCAGTAGTCATGTATGGATGTGAGAGTTGGACTATAAAGAAAGCTGAGCACCAACGAATTGATGCTTTTGAACTGTAGTGTTGGAGAAGACTCTTGAGAGCCTCTTGGACTTCAAGGAGATCCAACCAGTCAATCCTAAAGGAAATCAGTCCTGAATATTCATTGGAAGGGCTGATGCTGAAGCTGAAACTCCAATACTTTGGCCATCTGATGTGAAGACCTGACTCATTTGAAAAGACCCTGATGCTGGGAAAGATTGAAGGCAAGAGGAGAAGGTGACAACAGAAGATGAGATGGTTGGATGGCATCACTGACCTGATGGACATGAGTGTGAGTAAGCTCCAGGAGTTGGTGATGAACAGGGAAGCCTGACGTGCTGCAGTGCATGGGGTTGCAAAGAGTCGGACACAACTGAGAGACTGAACTGAACTGTGGTTGGTGACCACAACCATGAAATTAAAAGATGCTTCCTCTTTGGAAGGAAAGCTATGACAAACCTAGACAACAAATTAAAAAGCAGAGACATCACTTTGTTGACAAAGGTCCGTATAGTAAAAGGTATGGTTTTTCCAGTAGTCATGTGCGGATGTGAGAGTTCGACCATAAAGAAGGCTGAGTGCTGAAGAATTGATGCTTTTGAATTGTGATGCTGGAGAAGACTGTTGAGAGTCCCTTGGATTGCAAGAAGATTAACTAGTCAATCCTAAAGGAAATCAACCCTGACTAGTTAATGGAAGGAATGAAGTTGAAGCTCCAATACCTTGGCCACTTGATGCAAAGAGCCAACTCACTGGAAAAGACCCTGATGCTGGGAAAGACTTAAGGCAAAAGGAAAAGCAGGAAGCAGAGGAAGAGACAGTTAAGTGGCGTCACAGACTCGATGGATATGAATTTGAGCAAATTCTGGAAAATAGTGGAGGACAGAAGAGCCTCGTGTGCTGCAGACCATGGGGTCACAAAGAGTCAGACACAACTTAGTGACTGAGCAGCAACAACAACAATGGGGTTTGAAAGGATTGAATTAAAAAAAATATAGCAAGCAACAGAGTGAGTTTTCAATAAATGTTAGCTACAATTATTTTTTATTATTATCTTAATGGGGATTTAAAGTTCTGCACTTCTATTTGTCCATCTATAATATAAATGCAAGAAGCTTCCCATCTCCTGCAAGTAGAGGATTTTTTCAGTAATTGAGATATGTCTTGAGATACATATATAGATATTTTTTTTTTATTTTGAAGTAAATAATATTCAAAATAAATATTATCTTCTACTTGAGAGGTTAGGTATGACAAGGGGTTTCAGCTTAAATGAGCAATAAGAAGCACAGAATCATCAGTAATGGAAATGGAAGAGAGTGTAAAAACCTATGAGAACAGTAAAGTACATTTAAAATGACAGTATTGGTATTATATGGTGCCCATAAACAGTTAAACATGCAGCTCCTGCCAAGCTTGTTTGCCATCACTTCCTAAATATGGCTGGTAAGCAAGGAAGACATCTGGAGAAATAGTTAAAACAAAACAGTGTCTAATTAGTTTTAAAATATTTTTAAATAGTACAGTAATTAAATAATGCAATTCTGAAGATAAAAGGAAGAGACTATTCTGGGAAGATATGATATTACATTCTCAGACATTGCCAGTGGAGACATTTGGGGGTTATGAGGGAAGCATAGTTATTCTTTAATTTTTCATAATGAAACTATTCAAACTAAGAAAAGTACCAAAAATAAACACCTTTCCCCCAGCTAAGATTAAATAGACATCATTTTACTATAACTCCTTCACAGAATTATTGCTAAAACCAAAATTATATCCAATTATCTTGTTAGCGATGGACAGGGAGGTCTGGCATTCTGCCCTCCATAGGGTCGCAAAGACTCAGACACGACTTAACAACTGAACTGAACTGATCATGTTAGCTGATCCCCATTCTAGTATTGATTCCATTTGGCTGTATAACTATTTTCTGTGACTGGAGATGCAGTACAACAAATTAAAGCTTGGGAGTAAATGTTAGACTTTGACTTGTAAATAAGAAATCCTCCTTGTATCCTGAATCTTCTAAAAGACTCACTAAATATCTGGGTATCTTTGACTGAATTATTCAGGGTTTTTTCCCCCCTTTTAATTGACTAAAGCAAAGCCAACTTTCTACATTAGGGAGTATGATTTTAAGTACCATAAAGGGACTTCCCTTGCTGTCCAGTGATTAGGACTCCATGCTTTCACTGCCAAGGGTACAATACCTGGTTGGGAAACTAAGACTCTGCAAGCTGCATGAAAATGTCAAAAAAAAAAAAAAAAAAAGCAGTACTGCAGGAAGAATGAGAAATAAAGCAGCTCTTAGCTATTTGGGGGGCTTCCCTGGTGTCTCAGCAGTAAGAATGTGCCTGCAATGCAGAAGCCGCAGAAGATGCATGTTTGAGCCCTGGGTCAGGAAGATCCCCCGAAGCAGGTCATGGTGACTCACTCCAGTGTTGTTGCCTGGAGAATCCTATGGACAGAGGAGCCTGGAGGGCTACAGTCCATATGGTCGCAAAGAGTCAGACATGACTGAAGCAACTTAGCTCAGCTGTATGGACCAGGAAATGTCAACATAGGCTGACAAGGGAGTTGGGGAAAACTTTAGGATGATGATTATAAGTGTTGGGTGATGATAATGGTGGTGGTGGTAAGGATAGCAGATACTTTATTAAATGATCATAATGAGTTAAGATAACATGATAACACAAGTTTTATTTAATTATCAGAGCAACCATATGAGGCATGTACTATTATTGTCTCCAGTTACAAACAAGGAACTTGAGATATCTGAAAGTTAGATCCAGTAACAGGTCAGTTACAGAGCTGGAATTCCAATCCACCATGTGATACTTCTGGAGTTCAGTTCAGTTCAGTCACTCAGTTGTGTCCGACTCTTTGCGACCCCATGAATTGCAGCACACCAGGCCTCCCTGTCCATCACCAACTCCCGGAGTTTACCCAAACCCATGTCCATCAAGTCAGTGATGCCATCCAACCATCTCATCCTCTGTTGTCCCCTTCTCCTCCTGCCCCCAATCCTTCCCAGCATTAGGGTCTTTTCCAATGAGTCAACTCTTCGCATGAGGTGGCCAAAGTATTGGACTTTCAGCTTCAACATCAGTCCTTCCAATGAACACCCAGGACTGATCCCCTTTAGGATGGACTGGTTGGATCTCCTTGCAGTCCAAGGGACTCTCAAGAGTCTTCTCCAACACCACAGTTCAAAAGCATCAATTCTTTGGCACTCAGCTTTCTTCACTGTCCAACTCTCACATCCATACATGACCACTGGAAAAACCATAGCCTTGACTAGACAGACCTTTGTTGACAAAGTAATGTCTCTGCTTTTAAATATGCTATCTAGGTTGGTCATAACCTTCCTTCCAAGGAGTAAGCGTCTTTTAATTTCATGGCTGCAGTCACCATCAGCAGTGATTTTGGAGCCCCCAAAAATAAAGTCTGGCACTGTTTCCACTGTTTCCCCATCTATTTGCCATGAAGTGATGGGATCAGATGCCATGATCTTAGTTTTCTGAACGTTGAGCTTTAAGCCAACTTTTGCACTCTCCTCTTTCACTTTCATCAAGAGGCTCTTTAGTTTTTATTCACTTTCTGCCATAAGGGTGATGTCATCTGCATATCTGAGGTTATTGATATTTCTCCTGGCAATCTTGATTCCAGCTTGTGTTTCTTCCAGCCCAGTGTTTCTCATGATGTACTCTGCATATAAGTTAAATAAGCAGGGTGACCGTATATAGCCTTGACGTACTCCTTTTCCTATTTGGAACCAGTCTTTTGTTCCATGTCCAGTTCTAACTGTTGCTTCCTGACCTGCATACAGGTTTCTCAAGAGACAGGTTAGGTGGTCTGGTATTCCCATCTCTTTCAGAATTTTCCACGGTTGATTGTGATCCACACAATCAAAGGCTTTTTGGCATAGTTAATAAAGAAGAAATAGATGTTTTTCTGGAACTCTCTTGCTTTTTTGATGATCCAGCGGATGTTGGCAATTTGATCTCTGGTTCCTCTGCCTTTTCTAAAACCAGCTTGAACATCTGGAAGTTCACAGTTCACGTATTGCTGAAGCCTGGCTTGGAGAATTTTGAGCACTACTTTACTAGCGTGTGAGATGAGTGTTGGAAGGAGATATCAATACAAAGCAGCAGGCTTCATGGGGAGAGATCAAGGCAGAAACTACTCCAGGGCACACGCCATCCTCTACACAGTTTTGCCTTAGCTAATTAGAGGAAGGGTGTATTTGTTAAAACAGTTGAAAGTGTCTGAATTAAAAGGCAAACAAAGAAGACTAGTGTCTGATGTTTACCTCAAATGAGAGAAGTTGGCAGTACAGCTAGTTGATTGCAGCAAAAGGAAAATAAAGGGAAAGAGTCAAAGAGAAATAGAATCATCTTTGCTCAATCTCCCCATCCTCATACTTGAAATTAATAATAGAAGAGGAAAGAGAAACATGGGGTCAAAATAAGAGAGTTGATTAAAAGGCAGAAAATGTGAGAAAACAAAATTTAGATGGGCTTCTATGTAAGGATAATGATAGAATAAGGGTAGTTATAAGTATCTGAAGTAAATCCCAATTTAGATAATTTGAAAGAAAGAATACAAAAGTGCTGAGTTTTGTACAATTAGATGATGCAGTCCTGGGCAGCCTTGTACACATCAGCTTGTCTGTAGGCTCTGTGGAAGCATGTCATCTGCTGCTGACATCAGCTTCTGACATAGTAATTTGCCTACAGTAAGTATGCAGTAAAATATTGTCATTCTCTGACATTGAATGGAATAATTATCACAATAACTCCTGTTCCATCATTAGGCAATAAGCTGATTTTGTTCTTCTTTTGGACTTACATGGTGTGGGGAACATTAGGGAACAATTACATAAGTAGGTTTAGAAATTCAAGACCAGAGATTAAGAATGTAGACTCTATGTGTCTTAATGTGTCAAACCATATTTTAATCCCAGATCCCTTGCCTTTTAGCTACAGGACTTAAAATATGTTATTTAATCCTTTGTACCTCAGTTTCCACATCTGCAAACTAGTGCTGATTTTAGCCAACTGCCAAGTTGTTGAGGAGTGAATAATTATGTTAAGTATTATCCTGATGATTCAGTAGTGATGATAAATGGATGGATGGACTGATTGCCAAGAAGCAGAACAAAACAATGAATGCCTCAAAAATAATTGAGTGCACTTACAAATACCAAAGTTTAGAATAAAGAGAAGTCCCTCTATTATTATAGCTGTTAGTAGTTTTAGAAGTATTTGAATGCCCACACAATGTGTTTGGGCTTCTAAAATTTGTCTATGAATTAAAAAGAGTTCTTGATGAAAGCCCCACAGTGACATATGCTCAGATCTAAATTTTCACACCTCTCAACCAATTAATCATGTAGTTTGGGGCCAATACAGGGCAGTGGAGGGCTATGAAGGATGAAGGCACTGCTTTACTTAGAGAGACTGACATTTCATTTTCCTAACTGCCTTGCCCAGTGATTCTCTTCCTCCTCTTCCATAGGCTATCTTTGAGAACCCAAATGCTGTGAATTAACCTGTGCCATTAATCATAGCTTCTTTGTTCCTAAATTTTTCATATCAGTGTTTTCTCATACCACACTCAGCTCTCATGTGTATGACTGAGAGGTGAAATTTGAGTAGTTCATTCAGAAATAAATATGCAAAGAAATGTATCTAACGATAATAGTGCTTGTAATGAAAGCTCCTCATATGTGGAATCCAAAAGGTCAAATTCAGAGAATAGAATGGTATTTACAAGGGAGTGGGGCAGGGGTACAGTAAATGGGGAATTGTTGGTCAAAGCATACAAGCTTTTAGTTATTAGATAAATAAGTTCTGGAGACATAGTATATAACATAGTGCCTATAGTCAACAATAATGCGTTGTATACTGACAATTTGCTGAGGGAGTAGATCTCATGTCTTCCCACTACACATCTCACCCCCCACATACATAAGGTGACTATGTGAGGTGGTGGATGTGTAAATTAGCTTGATTTGTGGTAATGGTTTCACACTGTATATGTATATCAAAGTATGTTGTACACCTTAAACATATACAAATTTTCTTTGTCAATCATACCTCAATAAAGCTGGGGGTGGGGTGAAGGGAGTCAGTATTAAATGATGCTAGAGCCCCAGAACTTTTTAAAAGCTCAGTACCCAGATGGGAACTTCAAAGATCAGCTGAGTGAAAAGCAACTTGAGCTATTTAAGAATTTTAAGAACAATACCTTTATTGCCTTGAATCTTAAAATGGCTTTCCTGTGTAATTGCAAATGAACCTCAATGCCATTTAATTGCTGCTGCCAAAGAAAGGAATCCAGGGCTTATAAAATGATCATGCTTTTGAAATTACCTCTTCATAACCAGTGGGAAGGCTGAAATTGACCAAGGCTGATGAAAGGTTGTGACAAAGAATAATGTATCCCTTCTTGCCTTTCATACCTCCTCCATCCCCAACAACAATCCACCTACACTCCATTCATCCTCCATCAGCATTTGCCTAGATAATCCAACTTTCAGACTTCTCTTAATCATCACTTCCTTTGTGAAGTGTCCCCAGCCACTCTGCCACTCAAACTAGATTATGCCCTCAAAGAAAAACTGGACCAGATAAGTTGAACTGGCAGAGAAGACTATTCAAGACTACTGCAATAGGGGAGGGATTGAACTCAGCTCTATTGAGAGAAAAGGAGGGAGAGGTTTCAAGTACTGAAGTGAGCTAGAGGAAAGATTGGTGAATGTGATTAGGCCATCTGTGTTTGCTAATTGGCACTTAAATTAGGCTTCTACACCCCTTCACAACCCATACTGGGAGATAGGGGTGCTGTCTTTCTTGATGATTACACTTCCAAGGAATGGCTCCTAGGTCCTTGAGAAAGACGTTTTTACCTTATAAAACTGGCAAGAGGTAAATGCTGATGTAAATGTTCTAAGAAAATTGTGGTAGCCTGTCTAAAGTTTAGACCAGTTAGGAAGAACACTGGAAACATCTTGGTTGTGGTCCTTCTGTATGTTCTATGCTTTCATTGCATTTCATAATAGTTGCTTCAATTACAGTTACTTGTTTGGGCTTCTTAAAGTTTGTGAATTTAAAAACTTAATTAGAGTTTTTGATAAGAGCCCCAAAGGTACCAGTCTCGAGTATGTTTAGTGGACAGGAACAGGATCACTCTTTTGTTTACCACTATGTCCTTAGTACAAAGTACCTGACACATACTAACTAGACTCTCATTAAATATTTGTGGGAGAAGGAAAAGTTTCTAAAAGAATCCAGTTTCTTCAGAATTCTTCCCTGCTCTTCTTTGTTATCACAGGGTTAAAGGTTCATTTGGATATTAGGTAAAAGAAGAAGGACTTCATTTGTTAACTTATGAATATTTATTCCCATGACTACAGCTCTGTCATGTCTGAATAGCATGCCTTTTACTTGATTTTCCCTTGATAAGTCAAGTAAACACTGATAGAACAAAAGTCTGCACAAAGGATGCACAGAATATTTTTTTTCATATGTGTGAGCTAGCTCAAACTAATAGATGAGCCCTAATAAATGTGGAAAAATTTTGCATACCCTCTTCAAATTTAGAAAGATGCTTTCAGGAGGTAAATGGCATATGTCTCTTTTAAAATTTACTTGGAAACATTTGTACTTATGTCATTTTTCTTCTCTCAAAAATGTTTCCTCACAGCAAGTAAAAGCATTTGCAGTCACCCCATTCATCATTCTTTTTCAGAAATAGTCATTGTAATTATATAAACATTTTAAATCATCACTCAAGTCTAGCCTTGGACTAGAAGAATGAGTTCTGATAGAAGAATTAAAGTGTTTACAGACCCTGGAATACAGCCTCCTCAATAAGGACACTTCCCCTAAAGTCAATGATTCAGCTGCCTTTTTCAAAGCATTAAAAGGAAAGAACCCACTCCAGATGGAGAATCCCAGATGTCAAGAAATAATTATTAAATAAATGGTTTACCTTTCATCCAAATGGTTTAACTTTGAGTAGCCCCTGAATTCACTACTCCTATGGCTCCAGTAATGACTTTGAGCTGAGACTTTAGAGTTTTATGTCTTTCTTTAACATATTCATGACAATAGTAATCCCTACTTTGTTGAAGACAAAATCCTAGCCAATGTCTGTGTATGTGGAGGAAATTTGCAATCTGTGCATACTGTATCAGTTACAGTGCTTTTCCTGCCAAGCAACAGAAAATGAACTCAGAATAACTTTGGCCTTAAGCTTTGATAATAAGGAATCAAATGATCTCACTGAAGAAGAACTCATTGGTGAGGCAGTTCCAGACTAGTTGAATCTGCAGCTTAACAATTTCATCACTGTCCATTGTTTATGTTCTTCAGTCTCCCAGGTGTCTTCCTTGTCCTCAGGAACAAAAGGTTACTGCCCCAGCTCCAGATACTATCTTGAGGGAGAAGGGACTTCTTTTCCTACTTGTCCCTTTTTTATCAGCCAACTTTCCCCAGCAATTTTCACATTGCATCATATTATTCAATCATTTATGCAGGGCTATACTAGTCACTGACAAGAAGAATGAGACTATGGATGAAGGAATAATCAGGATTTTCCCTAACTGGATGTCCAGGTTCTGCCATCAAAGAAGAAGGGGATGGCTTTGGATATTCTGACATCCTATACATATGCAACTATTTTCAGAGTGCCTACTTTAGAGACAGAGGATAGAGCAATGAGCAAAACAGATTAACCCCTGTTCATGTTAAGTTTATGGTCTAAAGGCAGGAAATATTTGAAAACAAAAACAGAAGCAAAACAAAAAAACAAGTAGTCAAAGAGATAAGTGCCTTGGAGGGGAAAAAGGAGGATGAAGGGGCTGGAGATTTCTGGTTCTGAGGGCAACGTGTGAATAGGTACACATTGGGGACGGGAGATGGGAGATACTGCTGTATTATATGGGACATTTGGGGAAGACCTCACTTAATAAGGCATCATTTGAGCAGAGACTTGGGATGTACTTCTGAGTGAGATGAGAAGACATTGGAGAGTTTGTACAGAGAAGTGATGTGATCTGACTTAGCATTTTTAGCAAGTATATAATAAGTGGACAAGAGAAATGTAGGAACACTCTGAAGACACCAAAGACATTCTGAGATGAGAAATGATGAAAGTCGAGCCCAGTGGAGGAAGAGAAGAGAATTGGTGGCATTCTGGACACATTTACTTTTGGAAGATTGGGCATGGTGTGTGAGAAATAAAGAAAGTCAAGGATGATTCAAGAGACTTTGGGCTAAGCAACCAGAAAGACAGGATCACCACTAACTGAGATGAGGAAGATTGTTCAGGGACCAGCCTTGGGGGAATTGGAGCAGGTATGGTTACCGATCATTGGACTTAGAATCATGGAGATCATTGGTGACTTTGACAAGAGGTGTCTCTTCTGGTAGAATGGTGAGGATGGACGTCTCACTGGAGCACCTGCATACTCCTATGGAATGGGACTCTGAGAATGACAACTTTATGTTATGAAAACTTAAGTAGTGAAAAGACAAGTCCCTCAGTTAACACTCTGCCCAGTAATGTACATAGGTCAAAATCATGTCTGTCCTGCCAAAACACTTGATGTTTGCAGAAACCAACAGCACATCCTGAAGTTGACATTAGCAGCTTGTACCATTGTTCAGTGGTTTGGTAGTGATAGTATTGTTGTTTTAACAGGGGTTCCATTTTCTGAACAGCATCATGAGCAATTCCTTTATTTTCTTCTGTGCTACCTGTTTTATTCACCATTGTGTCCCAGCAACTAGAACAGTGCCTGGCACAATGTAGTATTTCAATACATATTTATTGACTGAATACGTGTTTATTCACAACAGGACTCCCAGGTGTGACTGAAAGGATTACGTTCAGTCCTTGTTTGCTGGGTTTTTTTCCCCCATAATCTCTTTTCATACTAGCTCCATAAAACAGCTGTTCTTTTCAATAGCCAGAAACTTTTTTCATCTTGGCTTCTTACTGCAATATGATACCTGTTAGTGTACTTTGATAAAGATTATGTTTTATAAACATGAAAAAAGTGAAGAATAAAGAAAGTCTGTAATGTAGAGAACAGATTTGTGGTTGCCAAAGGGGAAGGTGTTTGGGGAAGGATGGATTGGGAGTTTGGGGTTAGCAACCACAAACTATTATATTAGAATGGATAAACAACAAAGTCCTACTGTATAGAGCAGGGAATTATATTCAATGTGCTATAATAAACCGTAATAGAAAAGAATATGAAAAAGAATGTGTGTGTGTATATAACTGTATCATTTTGCTGTACAGCAGAAACTAACACAACATTGTAAATCAACTATGCATCAATTTTAAAAATTGACAAAAAATTCCATGATGAAGAAAATAACACTGTCAGTGCTTCCATGAACAGATGCTTGACTAACAACCCCCACTCAGGCAGTGTTTTTTCTAGGCTTTATAATACAAGCTCATATAATCCTCATCACAGCCCTATTAGTAAGGTACTATTATTATCCTCCCCATTTTACAGATGAGGAGGTTGAAGTTTCTAGAGGTTAAGTGTCTTGTCCAAAGTTTCATGGCTGGTAAGTGCCAGAACCAGGATTCAAACCCAGGTAGTCTGGCTCTGGAGCCCTTGTTCTTAAACACCATGTTTGGCTGCCTCCACTTACACCCCTTTTAAGGCCCTACCTCTTCCAATTCATTGTATATTGTTTGATTATGTTGGCTTTACTTGTCATCGCATTTTTTAATGATTCACTTGGACTACGTCACAGACCTTAATAAACTAGAGTAACTACTATTTCTTTTAAAAATAGTTCTTATTTTCAGAGAGAGGAGCTCTATACTAGATTCTGAAAAGGAAGTGTAATATAAAAAAATCACTAGATTCAGATTATTTGATTCAAATGGGAAACTCTTTAAGATCCAGAAAGTTCATATGATAGCCAAAGGAGTCCCACTCCTCTTAATAGTAGAGCTAGGACTAGTACATAAATATCTCACCAGCTACTTTGCTGAGTTTAGGGAGGGTTATCTTCATCAAGTTTAAAATGATGTGTAATCCCCTTTCTACTAGCAGAGTAGATCACTAGAATTCAGGACAGCTGAAACAACAGTCCCCTTTGTAGCTTTTCAACTCATCCCCACCTAGTAATTTTTTATTCGGTGATCAAATAAAACCATCAATTGTGGTAGCATCAGGAGCATTGTTTAGGCTTAATGCCTTCCATTTGGACTCCAGGAGAAATGAGGCAGCATGCTGTGTGTAATATGGAGAGTAAGAAACTGTAGGCTTTTTAAGATTGTATAAAGGGATGTTTTTAGATGTAAATGACTTTAGTAAGAATAATATTCAGTCTCTCATATGTAGTCACAACTTACAGTCTCTTTTATTTGTCACTATTAGTGTTTATTTCTGATACTATTTTTAGAACACAGTATGAAAACTGTTCTTTCATTAATTTCATCATCTTAAAAAAAAAAAACCTCCTCTTTACTTCTGCTATTTTTCACATACTCCTTTTACCATGACTTTTTCTAAAATTTCTAGTCTAATGCCACTGATATTTTAGTGCTACATGTCAGATTGCAAACTGTAGTCCTTGTTCTAGTTTTAGAATTTTTTGGCCAGTGTTCATCATGTTAGCTTTATAATTTAATTAAAGTTTCTATTAATTTGGAATTATTTGGGTGAAAGATATTCTGGTTGATAGAATAATATGTATTTATTCTAGTTGGTAGAATGCTGCATACTTATTAAATCAATATGCTGAGGTATCAGGTTTTAAACAGTGCAAATTAAATATACCTAACCACTTCAGTTCAGTTCAGTTCAGTCGCTCAGTCGTGTCCGACTCTTTGCGACCCCATGAATCGCAGCACGCCAGGCCTCCCTGTCCGTCACCAACCCTCGGAGTTTACCCAAACCCATGTCCATCGAGTTAGTGATGCCAGTCAACAATCTTATCCTCTGTCGTCCCCTTCTCCTCCTACCCCCAATCCTTCCCAGCATCAGGGTCTTTTCCAATGAGTCAACTCTTCCCATGAGGTGGCCAAAGTATTGGAGTTTCAGCTTCAACATCAGTCCTTCCAATGAACACCCAGGACTGATCTCCTTTAGGATGGACTGGTTGGATCTCCTTGCAGTCCAAGGGACTCTCAAGAGTCTTCTCCAACACCACAGTTCAAAAGCATCAATTCTGTGGTGCTCAACTTTCTTTATAGTCCAACTGTCACATCCATACATGACTACTGGAAAAACCATAGCCTTGACTAGACGGACTTTTGTTGGCAAAGTAATGTCTCTGCTTTTAAATATGCTATCTAGGTTGGTCATAATCTTCTTTCCAAGGAGTAAGCGTCTTTTAATTTCATGGCTGCAATCACCATCAGCAGTGATTTTGGAGCCCAAAAAAATAAAATCTGACACTGTTTCCACTGTTTCTCCATCTATTTGCCATGAAGTGATGGGATCAGATGCCATGATCTTAAGTTTTCTGAACGTTGAGCTTTAAGCCAACTTTTGCACTCTCCTCTTTCACTTTCATCAAGAGGCTCTTTAGTTCTTCTTCACTTTCTGCCATAAGGGTGGTGTTATCTGCATATCTGAGGTTATTGATATTTCTCCCAGCAATCTTGATTCCAGCTTGTGCTTCTTCCAGCCCAGCATTTCTCATGATGTACTCTGCATTTAAGTTAAATAAGCAGGGTGACAATATGCAGCGTTGACGTACTCCTTTTACTATTTGGAACCAGTCTGTTGTTCCATGTCCAGTTCTAACTGTTGCTTCCTGACCTGCATACAGGTTTCTCAAGAGGCAGGTCAGATGATCTGGTATTCCCATCTCTTTCAGAATTTTCCACAGTTTATTGTGATCCACACAGTCAAAGGCTTTGGCATAGTCAATAAAGCAGAAATAGATGTTTTTCTGGAACTCTCTTCCTTTTTCGATGATCCAGCAGATGTTGGCAATTTGATCTCTGGTTCCTCTGCCTTTTCTAAAACCAGCTTGAACATCTGGAAGTTCACAGTTCACGTATTGCTGAAGCCTGGCTTGGAGAATTTTGAGCATTACTTTACTAGCGTGTGAGATGAGTGCAATTGTGCTGTGGTTTGAGCATTCTTTGGCATTGCCTTTCTTTGGGATTGGAATGAAAACTGAGCTTTTCCTGTCCTGTGGCCACTGCTGAGTTTTCTAGATTTGGGGCATACCTAACCACTTAATGCTCATTAATTTTTCCTTTAATCAGAAAATATGTATTAGCTGAATCAACAAGTGTTCTAGATACTGAGAAATTAACAATGTCGTAACGTCTCTATCCAGGGAGTGTGTGGTCTACTTGGGGAGCTACACAAGCATCATATAATATGGCAAGTGTCGTATGGTGAGGGTAAGAACACAGCACTTAGGGGACTTTCAGACACGCGTGTGACCAGGCTTGGGAAATTAGAGAAGCAGGCAAATCTTGTTAAGTACAATTTGATCCTGGAAGACTCAAAGGACCCTTACACGTCTAATAGTGCTTTAGACTTATTAGAAACAGTTATCACTCTAGCATAGATTCATAAAAGTGTTTAAGAGTTTTAGATAGAACAATTATGCAAAAACCCTTTTGTCTGTATAAATTGTATTACATATTTTTTGCTTCTGCCTCATCTTTTGCTGTATCAAATTGTGCAGGTTTTGCTTCCATTTTGACCATTTGTCGCTGTGTGACAGTCTGTACTTTATTCCTTCAAGCCTATGATTCTATGAATATATTCATAAATCAACATTCATTTCATTTCTACAGGGACTCCTTATCAGTTTTAACCCCTCATCTAATTCTCCAATTTGGTCTTTTGTTGCATATGGCAACTCTAGCCAAACAGAAATATTTTTTTATCTTTAGTGTAGCACTTTTTCCCTCCAGTGATTTTTCTAGGTTTAGTTACATAATAGCCCAGACTCATCATTGAAGATCTTGAAATGGCAACACTTTCTGTGTGTAGGAGCTCAGTTTGGGGGGTTATGATTAATAAGAAAGCTAAATGAAGTATCTGACTACTTTTTTCATAGCCAGAGTGCAAATATAAAGATATCATGTGATCATGACTGAGGTTGACCTTTAAATGCCCTGAGGTTGAGGAACCTGTCTTGTTTCCTTCCTCAGAAAGAAAGCCCTCTGTATAGTCCTTCACATGATACATCTCTACCTGTTTTAGGAAAACCCATGCTCTGCTCCCAGAAGTCAGCTCTGCTCAGGCATTTATCCTCCATGTCCTCTCTTACACAGACAATCCAAGGGGCAAAGTGAGGATTACGGTTTTAAGTTTCCTTATCTTCCTAATCTGTGGACCCATCCCCAGATCTCCAAATTTTCAGTCTCCAACCCTACCCATTAAATAATCCCATGATGCATCCGCTGCCCATCCAAAAGTCAAATGAGATCTGGCCCTGAAAATTAATTTGAGGGCTCTTGAGGTTTAGTTGAATTGGGTTTTTGTTTGTTTGTTTGTTTGTTTTTTCCCTCTTGAGGTATTAGTAGAAAAGCCTAATATTCCAGTGAGAGAGGTTTCACTGAAAGAGTTTGCCACTTCAGAAACAAGTACGCTCATGTTTTTGTACGTGGCCTTTTCCTAAAAGCACGTTGCTAATGTGTAATTTCCCAGAGTTAACACGTTTGCAAACTGAATTACTGCCCATTCCATCAGATTCATATGAAAAGAAGCAGCTGCTTCAAAATGATGACGGAAACCAGAGAAGAGTGAGCTGGGCAAGAGGGGGCACCTAGTACTTCCAAACAGAGGTGACGACATTGACACCTTTCCCTCCATGAAGCTGGCAGGTCACTTAATCTTACTGCCATCTGTGAGAATAATGGCAGACTAGGGAATTGTTCTCTCTCTCACAAGAGGATTGTAACGGCCTTTTAGTTGCATCTGTAACTAGGATAAGAGATGGTGGCATGTACACTCCAGCTTCAGTTCTCTCATTTTATCGTAAAATGTTAAAAGGAAGGAGGGCAGGAAGAGAGGATCCCTCCACTGACAGAGGTCACAAAACTTTAGCTTTATAGCAACTTTTAACTCTAGGTCTCCAAAGAATTTTTTTTTTTTAATAGGCCTCTCATGCCTAGTCTTCTGGCCTTTTAGTAATCCATGCTGACACAGAAAACATCATCTTCTACCTACCAAAATGTACTCTTCCCACTCAAGATGGTAAAGCATATGTGTTTACAGCTTATTAAATTCCCTAGATTTCTACTGATTGTGGCATAAACAGTGAATCCCTTTGAGAGTGGTAGATTGCATTTTCAAAGATGGCTGAAACAATATCCCTCATCCCACTAAAAGCTTTGCTGAGATATAATTTATGTACCTTAAAACTCACCTAGTAAACTGTACAATTCTGTGGCTTTAATACAGTCACAAGTGTACAACTATCACCACAATTTATTTTAGAACATTTTCATCACCTTCCCCCCAAAACCTCATTCCCAATCACTTTCCCTTTCCCCTCTATCCTTTGCATCACAGCCCTAGGAAACCACTCATTTACTTTTAGTCTCTATAGATTTCACTTATGTATATTTCTGTACATTTCATATAAGATGGACTCATACAATATGTGTTCTTTTGTGATTAGTATCTTTCATTTAAAATGAATCCATGTTATTCCATGCCTCAATACTTCATTTATTTTTATTGTCAAGTACTATCAAAGAGTTGGACACGATTGAGCAACTGAACTGAACTAAACTGATCAAAATATAAGATGATGTTGTTTTAAACCACCAAGTTTTGAGACAGTCTGTTCTGCCAAAGTAGGTAACTGAAACACTGGGGAAGTGACTGGGTCTAGTTCAGAAATAAAAGGTTATGTTTACTGAAGAATTTGCTATAAAAAATGATGTTCTTTGGTGTTATGATTGTGATCCTAAGTCTTGAATATTGTGGCTGCTGGAGGTTTTTCAGGCCTTTAGGCAGTAGTGATCTCTCAACTGCTTGCTACATCACCACAAACTTAAACCAAGTATCCTGAGACATGTACACACATCTGAAAATGAAGTATCTACTTTTAAAAACAATTCAGGGTGCAGTTTGTGGAGCTGTAGCTATGATCAACAACCCAGCTACTAGGTAAATACCTAATATCGAGAATCAGAGGCTTCCTCTAATTAAATTCTGTGGTTTGTATATAAAAGAGGACTGTTGAAAGTCAGGAACTCCTGTAGAATTCTAGCTGTTCTAATAGTCATTCATGGATAAGTCACTTCATCTCCTTGGAACTCATCTTCCTCCTGAATTCCACAGAGTCCCATGGGGTGTATGGTAGTGCTTCAGCTATACTTCCAGGGGAAAGAAGGGGTGAGAAAGGAGGATGAGGCCAGTGGGTGGGCCTCCTCATCACCATCCCTTCAGCCAAAGCAGCTCTGCTTTTTTTCTGACTTAAACATTGGAATAAAAGAAGGAGTCATTTTGAATTATTATTATTTTGAAGAGAGAGAGGGTGGATAGGTAGATATAAAGGTGGATAGGAGTATGGATAGATGTCTGGATGGACAGAAGGAAAAATAATATTCTTTGAGAGACCATTTAGTAGTATCCCTTCAACTCAAAACAAAAAAAAATGAAGCTTTACAAAAAAGGTTGAGATTTATTGGCAGTGTGGTTTTCTTCTGTCTTTCCCTAGTGGAAAGTGTCTTTGGTTTATCATATATGAGAGACACTTATCTCCAGAGATTGATTAAAGAGCAAAAGGAGAATAAATCTGAGTTCTGGTATAAACTTGAACTTTCTCATCATATGTAGTGTTAATCATTAAGATGATTTATAAATAGTGAGCACTGTGTTTTCACCTCCTTAAAGATTATAATGAAATAAATATTCGTGTGTTAGTCACTCAGTTGTGTCCAACTCTTTGTGACCCCATGGACTATAGCCCACCGAGCTCCTCTGTCCATGGAATTCTCCAGGCAAGAATACTGGAGTGGGTAGCCATCCTCTTCTCCAGGGGATCTTCCTGACCCAAAGTTTGAACCTGGGTCTCCTGCATTGCTGGCAGATTCTTTACCATCTGAGGCACCAGGGAAGCCTTCCCATATTCATTTTTCATCTTCTTATAATCATTTATGTGACAGTTGTATGTAGAGGCCCCTTCCTGCTTCTAATTTACCAAAACATCCCTGAAAGTCATACATAGTCAGATAAACTCTTCACTAAGATAGTCCTTGCATTAAGTTTCCACTTAGTTTTAAGTATCATACAAAGACATGAATTATCATGTTATCTCCCTTCACCAAACAAAATATGTGAAAAAGGTGACAATTCTGAACTAAGTGTGACATTCATTTAAAAACAATGACTGTAATTCCATCTGACATTTTGTGGCCTATCACATGAAACAGGCAACTTAAACAACAAACTTAATATTTTACTTTTTTGTTCTTTAAGCATAATGCCGCCTATCTTTGTTCCACAGTACAGGGGACCAGAATCCTCCCATTCATGACCCAAAGTCCAACAGTAGTAATAAGTGTGCAAACCAGCAGAGAAAGTAGCAACACTTGGCATTTTCTCTGGACAGAGGAGCCGGGAGCTCTACAGTGCATGGGATGGCAAAGAACAGGACACGGCTGAGTGACTGAGCACACGCATGCACACACACACGCACGCACACTCTCAAAGTATCTACCATACCTGCCTTAGTTTTGAACCTTTATATCTTATCCGTAAGGCCGTATTTTTCTTTTTATCATTGATAATTTCTGTGAAGACTAACATCACCAGACATTTGTGACATGAACAGCAGCCTCCCTTGCTCATTGGCTGTCCCCCATCCCCCAGTTACAAATAACTTTGAGTCACACAGGTCCACCTAAACTTGAAATCTTAAGAGGAAATTTTTACCAATCTGTGAATTCTTGCCTGGGGTCTTTCATGTACTGGATGTGACTTTATCAACCACATACAATCAAGTTTGCCCACACAGAAATGGCAACGTTTAAAATATTCACATAGTACTCACATCATGAAGCTTCTTCCAAGTTTCCAAAATAACAGCCCAGCCAACTAGCTGTCATTTCCCCTCCCATGGCCCTGCCAGAGCCAGTTTTCCTGACAGGCCTTAATAAGCCCCACTTTCACACTTGGCATGTTCTCAGTAACAATAAACAACACAAACGTACTGTAGCCATTGCTTTCATATAAATAAGACAGTCATATTAGAGGAAAAACATCTCCACACTCATGTAGTTTTTTCACTTTAATCAATACATGTGCCAACTCCAGAGCCTCACGTTTTTGACCTGAGTGCCTGTTTCTTACAAGATTGCTTTCCAGAGAGGGTGGTATGCGTGACTCATTTCAACCCCAAAAACACTTAGGGCTCTGAGCATCAGACTTCCTGCCTCTAGAGTCCAGCTGTTCACAGTTACAGGTGTCAGTGTTAGAGGCAGATGGTTTTAAGCTTCCATTCTGTTTTTTCATTTTCCCAAATAGGAATCTACAGTAAACTGAGTTGCTCTGATTTGCATAATGTACTCTCTCTGTTCTCTTACTTAAGCACTTTAAAATACTTACCTCCTCTCCATCCTTCACTTTATGGTCCTCTTTGTTGTGATCTGGGGTCCTTGGTCTCCAGGACTTCCCCAGTGGCTCAGACGGTCTGCCTGCAGTGAAGGTCTTCCTGCAGTGCGGGAAACCAGGGTTCGATCCCTGAGTGGGGAAGATCCCCTACAGAAGGAAATGGTAACCACTCCAGTATTCTTGCCTGGAAAATCCATGGATCGAGGAGCCTGGCGGGCTACAGTCCATGGGTTGCAAAGAGTTGCACACGGCTAAATGACTTCACTTTCCTTTCCTTTGTTATGATCTGGGGTCCTCAGTCTAGGATACAAATCTTTGTAATGTAGAATTTTTGACATATGGATGCTGGACACTGTAAAGATGCAAAAGAATTTGAGATATTGTGAGGTACTGGAATGTCTTGGTTGGGAACATCTAGAAACTAAATTATTCAGTTGATAGAGCACTATTCCTGCTGCTTTTATAACCAAACTACTTTTTGGTTATTATGGTAAGAGAAGGGACATCTTCAGGAAGAACTAGAAGATATTGGAATATTGGACAGATCTGGGGTGAACAGGATCCACCACAAAATTAGGTCTCCTCCTGAGCTGTTTTTCCAATGTAGAGACCTACTGATTTTGCTGAACTTTCATGAAGATACCATCACTTTCATTATTGCACTGAATGTTCTTGTGAGTAACAGACTAGGAAGAGTTCAGCACCAGGATGGTTCCTCGCATACATCAGCTTCTCTGTGTTGGGAATCTGGGATTAGAACTCTGGTTTCTAAAACTTGATCCACAAACTGCCAGCCTATATTGCCTCCAAGGCAGAATTCAAAGACAGCACTTTTGCCTCATGTGGTGTTGTGGTGAGAGAGTTATTGAAAAATCTAATATTCTTGTTCGGCACTTGACTGCTACTCTTGCAATAAAGGAAATCAGAAAATAATTGTAAGCATGAATTATCCAAATCAGATGTCTAAATCTGTTAAAGGTAGTAAATTTATGACCCTTTTCATCCAGAATCTTCAGAGTGGAGGAGGTTCGTAACATTCCTCTGGGGTCAGGGATGCTATGCCCTTAATCTTGAAGTCAAGGTAACTTTTGATTGAATGCCCTGGATGGAAGGACTTGTAGAGTAGAGAGAGGGAAGCACAAAGTCTGGGGTATATGACAGTGATAACTGTTCTCTTGTCCATTGAAAATCAGATACACATGGCTCACTCACTACATCAATACTGATAATTGTGCATGATATAAAACCTCATTGGAGGTTATATTGTATTAGGTACATACCTGAGCAAGCCTTAAATAGAACAGTACTTTATTGCTACACTGACTACCCTAGACTAAGGCTTTCCTAAATCACTGCCATATTCAGCTAAGATAAAGCACCAGAAGCCAAAACACAGCACTGCCCTGGAATACACAATCCTCAGACACTGGCAAATCAAGCTGTAGTATTTGATGAACAGCAAAAATCCAATGCTCAATGATTTGTTTTAATCTGATGATGTATGAAGGATCCTCTTATGTTTACAAAATATCTCTTGGGGAGCTATCAGAGATGATGTAAATAATATTTACTTTGAGACTGTGATGCTAGAATAGTAAATTTGTTTAATAAATCTTCCCTCGTGGTTCCATCAGGTGAAAACTGCCAAGGATCTTACTGCATGTACAGAATTGCTAAATTATTGCAATGAGTGGCAGTGTTTTCTGTTCAATGGAAATAAGTGGCTGTGTGTATAAGTGTGTGTAGTGAGATAAGGAGATTAATGTTACTGAGATTCCCTAGAGTTAAATTTAGGCTTTTTCAGTTAAAATTAAATGAACCATTTTTATAGAAGTTTTCTATGTAATTTTAATTGAAGTTTGGTTCTTTTTAAAGAATTTAAGAACTGACCTCAGTTCTACTCTTATGGTTAATAATGGTGCGTTTGGACATTTAGGCCATAATTTGGGGAGGCTGCACATTAAGTGGGAAGTTTCTTGATTTCAGATTTGAAGCAGACTTCTCAAATCCAGAAGATCAATGACTGTCCTCAGCACCAGTTATATTAACCTTAAGATATCTTGAAAATGTTTTTGCTTAAGTGTTTGAGAATATTGCTAAATAAAATACCATCTTGCCTTCTATCACACAAATTTTGTTTAGATTTTTTTCCTCTTGTGTAATTGTAGTACTGCCATTTAAGCCACCAAAAATATCTAGTATGTATTATTAATTGCCAATGACTGGAAACGTTCCTCTCTCCTTTACAATGTCAGTTCTCTCTTATTTCTTCTGATATCTTAGAACTGTCTCCTCACTTCCCTTTGTATTCATAGAAGGATGCTGTTGACAACTCTGAGGCTCATGTGTTTTCACATGGTGATGAAGACTGATAAAGCGGGGTCAGCAGCTCCTTACTTATTGCATATTCTGGAAAGTTAGCTGTTGACTTGGTCACTGTTCACAATTCTGCTTATTTACTCTCTAGAGTTTGTGGTCCCACAGTTTAAAATGATTTACTTGACATCTGAGGGCCACAAGCAAGGCTGATTAGCTTCTGCAGTATTTACGGTGTAGGTAGTAGCACCTCAGGTCTTCCTTAAGAAGTCTTTACCACATTTCGTTTGCCTCCCCTTCATGTCCCCACATGGAAGCTGGTTAGCAGTCCTTGTGTTAACTGTCATTTGTACATTTCCAATCCTGCAGAGCTGATGCTATTCCAAGCCTGGCTTCAATGCTGATAGAGTGGCTGTGTTCCAGCTCACCACTCATGACTCAGACTCTCCAATTAAAGCATAAAATGCGTTGAGTAAACTATTTAAGAAACTACTTGTAGTAGCTATAACCAGTCTGTATCCCAGCCATATTTTCCCTTAAACATGATTGTTCCCTACTCTGTAACATTTTGCTGACTCTTTAGCTTGACACAGTGTTTATGCTACGCTGCATGTGTGCTAAGTCGCTTCAGTAATGCCCTGACTCTTTGCAACCCTATGGACTGTAGCCCGCCAGGCTGCTCTGTTCATGGGATTCTCCAGGCAAGAATACTGGATTGGGTTGCCATGCCCTCCTCCATGGGATCTTCCTGACCCAGGGACTGAACCCATATCTCTTATGTCTTCTGTGTTGGCAGGCAGATTCTCTACCAAAAGTGCCACCTGGGAAGCCCTTATGCTACACTGAATGGGATTATTTCTGACCTGTACTCTTAAGTAGGAAATGTATAAACTGGACCATATGCACTGCCTCAATGTCACATATACCCCAAGGAATGGATACTTCTTTGGGCATATTTCTTTTCCTGCAGCAGTTGTCAGCACATCATCTGTCAAAGAACTGACAAAGAACTGAAGGTTCTAGCTGTGCCTAGTCATTCAGCTAGCTCCGACTAAGTAAGAAAGCTCCAATGAGCTCTGTACCAGGCCCCCCAAGAAAGACATATAGGACAAATAAAAGACAAAGTCCCTGCCTTTGACGAGTTTGTGATTTACTGTCAGAGTTTCAACAGACTTAAATAAGAGATTTCAAGTGTTTAAAATCCATACTTTACGTTGTACATGTTCACCAAAGCCACAAAAATAGCAATATCAGATGCAGGACAAATGAGCAATTAAAATGTGATAAAATTGATTAGATTTTTTTTTAGAGGAATGGAATGGTAATCCAAGTTAATAAGGAAATAAGACTGGTTCAGAGGAGGAAAACAAGCATTCAAGAAGGAGGTAACCATATGCAAAAAAAGGCAGAGATGATTGTGAATATAGGTCACCTCCTGGAGAACAGCATACAGATTTGACTGGGATAAAGAGTGCTGACAGGAGAAATCTGAAAACTAAGATTTCTAAGATGGTAGAGCAAGAATAGAGACCATCAATGGGAGGCCTGGAGCACCACGCACAGGATTTGAAACTAACACCTCAGAACCACTTGATTCAGAAGAGGGAACAGCTCCATTATTTTCTTTTGCATTTGTCAGGTGTTGTGGAGATATTTACTTGCTTAATCTTTACAAACTGGAGCCAGTTCTTTTTCATGACCCTTGTGTTACAGTCAAGTTCCAATCAGGAGAAAAAAATTACACAGTAACTTGAACCGGAATGTTGAATATAAAAAACTGTTGTTTCTTAAGGGAATTGGAGCAACAAGAGATTGACTAGTAAAAAAGTAAAGAGCTCTACTGTTGTTGTTGTTGTTTAGAAGCAACTGGACAACAACAAAAATGCTTATTTGTGTCTGACTCTTTGTGTCCGACCCCATATACTGTAGTCCTCCAGGCTCCTCTGTCCATGGGATTCTCAAGGCAAGAATACTGGAGTGGGTTTCCACTTCCTTCTCCAGGGAATCTTTCTGACCCAGGGATCAAACCTACATTGGCAGGTGGATTCTTTACCACTGAGCCACATGGGAAGCCCAAAAAGCTCTAAAGAAGATAAGAAAATCAGATATAAGGAGTAGCCACTCCACTTAGAGCTTAGAGTGTCCAAGAAAAAAGTCTCCCTACCCTCCACCCTTGCCTGAGGATTAAAATCCAGATCTTGGTGGAGAGGGACAAACTGTGGCTCTCTGAATGCCAGAAAAGTCACTGGGGTACCATGATGATCAGACTTGCTAGAAATCTGCTCTTGGAGTACCAAGAAGCTGTTCACAAGGAGATGTCTCATCCCCCTCAGTATCTCTACAATACCTTTTACTGACAAAGCTTAACATCATACTAGCTGACAAATAAAATATTTAAAAGGTCCAGCTCAATTTTTGCAAGTTCAGTTCAGTTCAGTTCAGTTGTTCAGTCGTGTCTGACTCTTTGTGACCCCGTGAACCGCAGCACGCCAGGCCTCCCTGTCCATCACCAACTCCCGGAGTACACCCAAACCCATGTCCATTGAGTCGGTGATGCCATCCAACCATCTCATCCTCTGTCGTTCCCTTCTCCTCCTGCCCTCAGTCTTTCCCAGCATCAGGGTCTTTTCCAATGAGTCAACTCTTCGCATCAGGTGGCCAAAGTATTGGAGTTTCAGCTTCAACATCAGTCCTTCAGGACTGATTTCCTTTAGGATGGACTGGTTGGATCTCGTTGCAGTCCAAGGGACTCTCAAGAGTCTTCTCCAACACCACAGTTCAAAAGCATCAATTCTTAGGCACTCAGTTTTCTTTATACTCCAACTCTCACATCCATACATGACCACTGGAAAAACCATAGCCTTGACTAGACAGACCTTTGTTGGCAAAGTAATGTCTCTGCTTTTCAATATGCTGTCTAAGTTGGTCATAACTTTCCTTCCAAGGAGTAAGCATCTTTTAATTTCATGGCTGCGATCACCATCTGCAGTGATTTTGGAGCCCAGAAAAATAAAGTCAGCCACTGTTTTCACTGTTTCCCCATCTGTTTGCCATGAAGTGATGGGACTGGATGCCATGATCTCAGTTTTCTGAATGTTGAGCTTTAAGCCAACTTTTTCACTCTCCTCTTTCACTTTCATCAAGAGGCTCTTTAGTTCTTCTTCACTTTCTGCCATAAGGGCGGTGTCATGGCAAATAGATGGGGAAACAGTGCTGACTTTATTTTGGGGAGGGCTCCAAAATCACTGCAGATGGTGATCGCAGCCATGAAATTACTCCTTGGAAGGAAAGTTATGGCCAACCTAGACAGCATATTAAAAAGCAGAGACATTACTTTGCCAACAAAGGTCTGTCTAGTCAAAGCTATGGTTTTTCCAGTGGTCATGTATGGATGTGAGAGTTGGACTATAAAGAAAGTTGAGCGCCTAAGAATTGATGCTTTTGAACTGTGGTGTTGGAGAAGACTCTTGAGAGTCCCATGGACTGCAAGAAGATCCAACTAGTCCATCCTAAAGGAGATCAGTCCTGGGTGTTCATTGGAAGGACTGATGTTGAAGCTGAAACTCCAATACTTTGGCCACCTGATGCAAAGAGCTGACTCATTTGATAAGAACCTGATGCTGGGAAAGATTGCAGGCAGGAGAAGGGGACGACAGAGGATGAGATGGTTGGATGGCATCACTGACTCAATGGACATGGGTTTGGATAGACTCCGGCAGTTGTTGATGGACAGAAAGGCCTGGCGTGCTTTGGTTCATGGGGTCGCAAAGAGTCAGGCATGACTGAGTGACTGAACTAACTAACTAACTAACTATTAGTGCCTGAAGAGGTCATAGCTCTTTTAGAAAGAAAACAATGAAGAGATCACTAAGCTCAGCTTTTCGTTTAGAGGCTGCAATAAGATTTGCAGTCTTCCTAGTCTTAAAGACACAAATGATTAAATTCCTGTACATAATTAAGTTGCATAGGACCATTCTAATACCACTACTTGAATGTGGTCTTCAGAGTATAGATATTATTATTATAATAAAAGGAAAGGATTTGGTGCTTCGTTTTAAACTGTTACACAAATTCTTATCCTAAAGATTATCACCGTGTTATAATGTGAACAATTTATAAGACACAGCTATTGTGAAATAACCTAGTTACATTTTAAAAGGTGAACAATGGCTATTTTAGAAATGTTTTCTAAAAAACTTGACTCAGTGCCTCTAGTTTTCTATACAGATAACCCTTTTAAATTAAGTCAGAATTATATACAATCTAGGGCACCAGGTTAAATGTTAAATGTTAAAGGCATAGATATGAAAGCTGTGAATATTATCCAAGTAATCGTATAGCCTTACTAATGCTTCGAGCACCTCAAAATAAGCATTTTTTGCTAAGTACAAAGGGTGATGATGATGATGATGATGATATTAATCATGAAATCTAGAGACAATTTTTAGTTCTGTGCAAGGCTTCTGAAACTTTTCCAGCCCTGGCTAAGGCTTCTATTTTTATAACTATATTATAAAAATAAATATAAAGTAAATATAAATATAAAACTATTTTATAACAATTTCCGACTAATATAACTTGTTATAATAGTTTAAAGTAACTGTTGACCAAGTTACTCAATTTATCAATGTAAGATACTTGAAAACATCAGTCAATCCTGAATGCTAGTTAAACATTTGGAGGAATAATTTAGTGATTTATCTTCCATTGTAAATTCCCAAGATTATAGTCAACAAAAACAACTTTCTAGAGAAACAATGTTCATTTGTTCCACAACCCATACCTCAGTACCTACCTTGTGATGGACATTTTGTTTGTCTGTTTCTATTCAGGTGGCTGGGGAAACCACTGGTAAACTGAAACCAAACATAATTTTGGACTAAATAAGTCTATTCATGACCTTCCCCTAGGGTGATGACCATAAGTGGCCTATAGTACCTCCATCCCCAACAGACTGGCTGAAGGTTACTACCATAGTGAAGCAGGAATAATTTGGGGTTTTTTGTTTATTTTGTTGGGGTACAGTTGCTTTTAATGTTGTGTTAGTTTCTGCTGTACAGCAAAGTGAATCAGCTTTAGGTATACATATATTCCCTCTTTTGGGGGTTTTCTTCCCACTTAAGTTACCAGAGCGTCCAATAGAATTTCTAGTGCTATATGGTCAGTTCTCATTAGTTATCTATTTTATAGAGCGTATCAGTAGTGTATATATGGCAATCCCAATCTCCCAATCCACCCTGCCTCCCTTTACCCCTTTAGTGTCTATACATTTGTTCTCTATTAATTTTGTTTCTGTAAGGATAGAAACCACCTAATATCTTCATCATTGTAGCTTCCTTCCTAAAACTTGGTATTAGATGGAATGGCCACATGTTTTATTACACTGTGGCAGTAAAGGGTCATTTTTCCAACATGTACAGCTTGTTACTGTGTTACATAATTACATTAGTGGAAACAATATTTAATTCATCTTTTTAATCTGTCCTAGATATAAACCTTCTCACTTGGGAAAACTTGCCATCTGTATATTTTCATCTTCTTAAAAAAGTTTCGTCTTTATTAAAGTAATGCGAAAGCTGCCATCATTAGGCTGATTTATTTCACTATGGAGTAGCCATTTTTTCTACCCATTCTCTACTTATTTCTCTGGCACCAACCTTGTTGGTCCAGCCCACTTGTGATACCTGGCAGCTGGTGTTGGATATAAAGACCACTTTGGTAGTGTTAACCTCTTCTCTCTGTTCACCTATGTAATTCAGTGATTCTGTGATAGCACTAAGTACCACTAACATCCTTAATTTTAATGGCTACATAACAGATATCTTTCTTCACTGATACCTTCTTTATTTTCTGATGTAAATATGTAATTCCAGTAACTAATAACATTTTTCATAAAACATATAGTCACTATAAATATATTAACCAGCTTGAGCTGCCATAACAAATCCCATAGACTAGATGACTTACACTGCCGAGTCCTGCTCCAGCAGGTCCAGGAGTACCCAAGGGATGAACAGCATCAGCGAAAGGAAAGAATCACACAGAGTCTCTTGAAGGTTCAAAGATAATCTCTGTTTATTGCTGTTAGTTTCTACTTATATAGCACATGTTTTCTTTGTAATGACTCCTGCAATATTTTTCCGTTCAGATCAACATCCCCTGATTCTAAGATGTGTTGAAGGTTTTTTCCTGGTCCTTTGTCACATTTTGATTACATGTTTACCCCAAAACCTATTTTTAATTCTACTAAAACATGGTCTATGTTGTCGTGAATCATACTGTTCCATCTACTTATTCCGTACAGCCCGCTACTTCAGCGAATACAGTGTCTTGCTTCCGCGATTAAGCACTATAGCGGCATCTAAGGTCAAGAGTTTCTCATAGTGTAGCCGCTGTCAGTGGCGGTCTGTTTACCATCTACCCACATACCACAAGACTATTTCTGACAGGGAATCTGTCAGTCGACCTTGAAACCATTTGCAATACAATTCACATATTTCTTTCTGTCTACACTTAGATTCTAGGGGGCACAAATATCTCTAGCATCCCAATATTTTTGAGAAAAGGTAATTGGCTTAGTTTCTGTAATTTTCCCTGATACATGACCGAAGTTTCCCAGTTATCAATAATAATCTCTTCATGAGGCCAGGTCACAATAGGCTTAGGGCTTGTTTTCCAAATGAACATGGCCTTATTCCCTGGCTGAGTGTTAGGGCCTCAGTAGGCTTAATCATTTGGGGAATATTTCTTTGGGACAGAGAATCATTTTTCTTTTCCCTGGACTCTCGTGAACTCATTACAGAAGTCCCTTCAAATCATGCCAACAAAGAAAGAAACACAGCTAGCTACAACAAAAGCATGGAAACAGAAAGGAGTGAAGGTTCCGATCCTGGAGAGAAACCACTGTGCAGTTTCTTCTTGAGTGGTGCCGTGACTTTGTCATCCGGCAGTAGTTCCAGAACGGCTCCCAATGTTACAAAACAGAAATTTATGTTCAGTTCTGGAGGCTGAAAATCTGAAGTCAGGATGCCAGCATGGTTGGTTTGGGCTCCTGGTGAGTTTTCTTCCTTTGTAGATAGCTGCTTCCCACAGTGACCTCATGTGGTGGACACAGAGAATTATGGTGTCTCTTTCTCTCCTTATAGCGGCACCAGTCCATCAGGCTAGGGCCCCACCCTTATCACTTCCTCACAGACCCTATCTTCAAATATAGTTATACTGAGGGTTCAGGCTTCACAATATGAATTAGGAAGGGACACAATTCAGTCCATAACATCATGTCTTTAGGATTCCCATACTATTCATTGAAGAGTGCCAGACAGTGTACTAAAAATTTTACATATATTCACATAAGCCTTACTACAATTCTGAATTTAGTAATAATACAGAGAACTTAAGGTCAAAGAGGTTAAGATAATTGGTGTGCCCAAATAATTTTTTTCAATGGAAGGATCCACCAGAACATAGAACAAAAAAAAAGAGACAGAGGAAAGGTAAGAAAACAGAGTATCAACTCAGAATGTCCAACACCCAACTAATAAGAGTTATAGAAGGAGGAACTTAAAAGACAGTGAGGAAAACATTTCCAAAGACATGAATAGAATTTCTAAGAAGGATGGTGTTGATTTCTAGTTTGAAAAGCTACCAGGTACTCAGACAATGAATGAAAACAAGGTATACTCCAAGGTACATGATACTGAAATCTCAAAATACCAGGGAGAAAGAAAGTATGCTTAAAAAAAAAACCTTCTGGAGAGAATAAAGGGACAAAGTGTAAAAGAAAAAGAATACAGGAGTATGGAATTTCTCTACAGAAGCATTGGAAGCTGGAAGACAATAGAGCAATACCTTCAAGATACTGAAAGAAAAATGATCTTTAGCAGAGAATGCTATAGCCAGACTATCATGTAAAGAAGAAGATAGAAAAAAGACATTTTCAGACATGCAAGCACAGAAAAAAGTTTCTCTCTCTGCACCATTATTCAAGAAGTTACTACAGCACGTGTCCCATGAAACCAAAGGGAGTAAACCAAGAAGGAGGAAGACAAGTAGAGATCGATAACAGGAAAGAGATGAAGGAGAGTGTATGAGAGTGAAAGAAGTCCAAGCATGGTATCTCTGCCACCAGCCAGAACACAGCCATCCAAGATTGGAGCAGGAAACTAGAGGACCCTAATAGGTATATCTCCAAGAGAGAGAGATGGACCCATAAATTAAATGACAATTTGACCCTGTTGAAGGTCATACTGAAAGGCATTTTATAGAGCTGTTGGAGGCTGTGAGAAACATTTAATCAGATGCCCCACCACATGAATAAATAAATAAGGGAGTTATGAGCTACATGAACAATAAAATATAATTCAAATAAGGAAATTGAATAATATTAACTGTCTGGTTCAGCAGTGAGCAATCCTTATGTTGTCATTATAATGGGAACATTGAATACATATGGACTTAGCCATAATTATATTAGCAGGAGAAGAAGAATATTTAACCATCATAAAGGAAATTAAGCATTTTTCAATAGTCAGTGTCTAAAGCAAATGTATTAAGAGGTAGCAGTATATGTATATACTTAGAAACATGGAAGTTAATGCTAGAAGAAACAGCTCAAACAGTTGAAAGGGCTTATCTCTGAGGGATGGGGAAAATTTTTATGTTTGGTTTTAGACCATATTACTTGATTTTAGAAGCATACTTGCCCCTTATACGATGCTTCCTTAGGTTGACTCATATTAAAGACAGGTCTGCTTCTCCTCAACATATCCTGTGGGGGGGCGGAGAGGATCAAGAATAAGGCACATTGCATTGAAAGTAGTACAGGGAATAAGTAAGCATGCTGACAGTATATTGGTACCACATGTTTTCCTGGACAGTCTATCTTATTTCCAAGTGAGATGCCAAATAACTTGAGAAATATCAATAACAGTGTGAATGTCATTATTTTTGATCACCAGCAATGCACAAGATAGGGAAAGTTGGCAATATCAGACTTTTAGATCATCAGCCAATGAGTTAAATTAGGATCACTAGTAGCTTCACTTGAATGGGACTATGCAATTCCCACTCTTAATGCACCTTGGAAAACATTGCATGCTCAGTGAATTCTATAGAGAGGACACATGAATGAGCTAGCTTTTTATAAAAGATGATCCAGCTGATTGTTTATGCAATAATTACTTCTCAGTAAATATCCTTATTTGGTCCATTTTCATTTCAGGTAAACTTGAGAATCAGAACTTATTTAGATACCTCTCTTTCTTGGCTGTTTCTTTTAAGTAAAACATGAGAGGGTTCCTTCAGGTGACTAATCATCCTTTTTTGCTCTGGCCTGTCATTTCAGTGACAAATTCCTCCTTAAATTGAGTGGGAAAAGTTTTATATGAAAGGAGAAATAGATGGGAGAGATTATAGAATATTTGCAAGACCACTCATTCACATCCTCAGAAGATTAGCTTCTGAATGACATTTTTTTCATGTTGCACTTCTTAATTACCATAGCATTGTATATATCAGAACTTTTAAATTATTATTATTTACAGGCAAAGAAAGAAGATCTTAGGAAAGTGACGGTTATCTGTTCTCTACACCTCATTATGTTAGCCAATGTATTTGAAGTAATATGTAAATGGTGAAAAAAACCTGTTTTTTATAACCAGACATAACAAAATAGACACGAAGAATAATAAATCTTTTGGTTATTGCTCTTAAAGATTCCTCGGGAGCAATATTTAAATTGCTTCACACTGAGATTTTTCCTGCTGGTCCATAACTTCCAAGTTTCACAAATTAGTTTATTTTCTATTCTTCCCCTAGAGTAATTTGGTTGTTCAGGAATAAATATGGTAGAGAACAAGCATAAATGAGAATGTTTCCAACCGAAAATTTTTGTTTTACTCCTCACTTCAATTTTCAGAGCACAGTACTTCTCATGTTTACAAAATGAAGCCTCTCGCTTGTGAAGTTTCTCTCTTCCTCCTCCTTCTTGTTAGTCATAGGAAGAGGGTATTTTTTTCCCCTCCAAGTGAACATAAAAGCCACTTTTTACCCCCTCCTACATTCTTCTCAGTAACATGGACCCCTGCTCTCCCACTCAGGGTGTGATGGGAGAGGACTGGGGAGCATCCTGCTTCCACCAGCTGCCAGATTAGATTATAAAACACACGGTGTAAGTCTCAGCTCTAGAGGTTTTTCCTCCTCACCACCTGGCATTCTGAACACTAACGGATTATCGAACTATAACCCAGCCACTGTCTCTTGAGCTGTTATTTTCAAAATCCTGTAATGCACAGTGATTTTTCTTTAGTTTCATGAAATTAAAAGCTTACCCCCTTTTTAGTTCAACTTCAGTGATACTTAGCCAAGGGACTTGTGAACTTATTTGCTTGTAAACTCTATTGTTTTAGATTTTTTTTTTTTTTTTTTTTTGCAAAAACTCATCTTGATCTTTACAGGGAGGT
Source organism: Okapia johnstoni (assembly GCA_024291935.2). Lineage (NCBI taxonomy): Eukaryota > Metazoa > Chordata > Mammalia > Artiodactyla > Giraffidae > Okapia > Okapia johnstoni. The sequence goes on along the minus strand of CM044312.1, from coordinate 67,691,062 downwards.
GGAGGGCAGGTATGCCCACAAGAATCTGATGTCTAAACATCTGGTACAATTGGCTCATCAGGGAGGCATTTACCCGTCAGATCCCCTCTGTCAATGTAGCCTTGACTTCTTTTCTGGGCTCTGTCTGCAAGAAGGCAGCTCTCCTGGCCTAATCTCCTTCTGACCCCTTCTCTACCAAGTTCTCACACAGGAAATAAAAGAAGGACATGCCAAATAAAGGGGCTTCACAGGTGGCACTAGGGTAAAGGACTTGCCTGCCAATGCAGGAGATGCAAGAGATGTGGCTTCGATGTCTGGGTTTGGGAAGATCCCCTATAAAAGGAAATGGCAACCCACTCCAGTATTCTCACCTAGGAAATTCTCTCAGAGGAGCCTGGCGGGCTATAGTCCATGGGGTCACAAAGAGTCGGACATAACTGAAGTGACTTAGCACGCACTCATGCCAAATAAAGACTTCTCTGAACATTCCTGCAAACTCTTACACCCTCCATAGCCTCAGCTTTCTAATTTTTAAAGTGAAGGTAACGATAGTACCTACCTCACGTGGCTTTTCTTATGACTGAATGAGATAATTCGTAGTATTAGTTATTTTTGTTGTTATTCTTAACAGTTTCTACTACTTAGTACTACAGGGCCTGTTATATGTAGAATCAAATACATTCTATATGCATTATATGCACTATGATCATCATACACATTATGATTCTTCTGGATAGATTGTCTTGAAAATTTCCTAGCAATTTTTGCATTTATCTTGCTATCTCCAGGGTAAAGCATGAGCAGTGGGAGAAATTGAGTGACCCATGGAGAGCTCTAGGCTATTACTGCTTAATCCTAGTCACACGTTGGAATCACCTAGAGAGTTTTACAAACAACAATATTGATGCCTGGCTGCTATCCAAAAGTCTACAACCAATAAATGCTGGAGAGGGTGTGGAGAAAAGGGAACCCTCTTACACTGTTGGTGGGAATGCAAACTAGTACAGCCACTATGGAGAACAGTGTGGAGATTCCTTAAAAAACTGGGAATAGAACTGCCGTATAACCCAGCAATCCCACTGCTGGGCATACACACTGAGGAAACCAGAATTGAAAGAGACGCGTGTACCCCAATGTTCATCGTGGCGCTGTTTACAATAGCCAGGACATGGCAGCAACCTAGATGTCCATCAGCAGGCAAATGGATAAGGAAGCTGTGGTACATATACACAATGGAATATTACTCAGCCATTAAAAAGAATACATTTGAATCAGTTCTATTGAGATGGATGAAACTGGAGCCCATTATACAGAGTGAAGTAAGCCAGAAAGAAAAACACTAATACAGTGTACTAATGCATATATATGGAATTTGAAAGATGGTAGTGATAACCCTATATGCGAGACAGAATAAGAGACACAGATGCATAGAACAGTCTTATGGACTCTGAGGGAGAAGGTGAGGGTGGGACGTTCTGGGACAATAGCATTGAAACATGTATATTATCATGTGAAACAGAACACCATTCCAGTTTTGATGCATGAGACAAATGCTCAGGGCTGGGCAATGGGATGACCCAGAGGGATGGGATGGGGAAGGAGATGGGAGGGGGGTTGAGGATGTGGAATGCATGTAAACCCATGGCTGATTCATGTCAATGTATGGCAAAAACCACTACAATATTGTAAAGTAATTCAGTTCAGTTCAGTCCCTCAGTCGTGTCTGAATCTTTGCGACCCCATGAACTGCAGGACGCCAGGCCTCTCTGTCCATCACCAGCTCCCGGAGTCTACCCAAACCCATGTCCATCGAGTCGGTGATTCCATCCAACCATCTCATCCTCTGTCGTCCCCTTCTCCTCCCGCCCCAAATCCTACCCAGCATCAGGGTCTTTTCCAATGAGTCAACCCTTCGCATGAAGTGGCCAAAGTATTGGACTTTCAGCTTCAACATCAGACCTTCCAATGAACACCCAGGATTGATCTCTTTTAGGATGGATTGATTGGATCTCCTTGCAGTCCAAAGGACTCTCAAGAGTCTTCTCCAACACCACATTTCAAAAGCATCAATTCTTCGGCGCTCAGATTTCTTCACCGTCCAACTCTCACATCCATACATGACTACTGGAAAAACCATAGCCTTGACTAGACGGACTTTTGTTGGCAAAATAATGTCTCTGCTTTTAAATATGCTATCTAGGTTGGCCATAACCTTCCTTCCAAGGAGTAAGTGTCTTTTAATTTCATGGCTGCAATCACCATCAGCAGTGATTCTGGAGCCCAAAAAAGTAAAGTCTGACACTGTCCACTGTTTCCCCATCTATTTCCCATGAAGTGATGGGACCAGATGCCATGATCTTAGTTTTCTGAACGTTGAGCTTTAAGCCAACTTTTTCACTCTCCTTTTTCACCTTCATCAAGAGGCTCTTTAGTTCTTCTTCACTTTCTGCCATAAGGGCGGTGTCATCCGCATATCTGAGGTTATTGATATTTCTCCCGGCAATCTTGATTCCAGCTTGTAAAGTAATTAGCCCCCAACTAAAATAAATAAATTTATTACAAAAAAAATATTGATGTCTGGGCCCCACACCCAGAGGTATTTAAATTGTTTGGCCTAGAATACAGCATGGGTCTTTTAAATGCTCCTTTGGTCATTCTAATGGTCAGCCATGGCCGAAAACTCTTTTTTTAAAACGTTTTTTTGACTGCACCACACAGAATACAGGATCTTAGTTCCCCAACCAGGGATCGAACCAGCAGCCTCTGCAGTGGAAGCACAGTCTTAACCACTGGACCCCTAGGGAAGTCCCTGAAAACTCTACTTTTATTTAAACTTAGATTCAAACAATCTGAGCAAAATCCAGCATGGGGTTCTGTCTTCAGCCAACAGCTTGTAAAAATGCCAGCATAAAGCCCAATGCCAGCATAAATGCTCCAACTATTTGTGGTAAAAATTGTAGGATTTCCCTGTGTAGCTATTGAACTATGATCTTAACCATGAGAAACCCTAAAAAATCTATTAATGAGCTCTTATCCACTAACATAGTTCAAATCCAAGCACCGTTAATGGATGTCAGCTACTAGTTCTTTGCTGAATGTTACCTGTATCAGGAGACTGCAGCCACTGATAACACATTTCCCGTTTTTGAATTGACAGTAGTCAAAATAACTTGTCATTGATTTCACAGATTAGTCAAAATACTAATTATCAAGTTTCTCCTTCATCACCAGATAAATATCTCATTGATGCACTCATAAATTGTAATTGCCGTTTCTAACAGGCTCGGGGACCTATGTCTGTAGAATGATCAGTCCTGCTGCTGTAGGTGAGAGCTTTACTTGTCTTCCACACCCTCTCACCTAGAGCTCTTGCTCAAACACCAACCCAGGCTCAAACTGTCAGCACTGTGAGAGTTCTTTACTAACTTTGTTAAACCCAACTGTTCCCAAGAAATCTATTTTTTCACACTGCCCATAACATAGCCATATAAATAGTATTGGGTGCTTATAAGGAAGCAGACACACAGGGTTAACAGCATTTTCTTCATCCACCAACCTGAGCACTTTACGGAGATCAAGATAATTTTCTCAGTAGAAAGGCTCCTTGATATCTGGCAGTGTGTGACATCCAACAGGAGTAAAACCTTCCATCTACCTGAGAGGTAGGTTCAGGGAACCGGGATCTGTAAATTTAACAGACAAAAGACTGATTACTTCTCTACAATTTATCTCTTGAAGCCTAGACCCTCTTTCCTTTGTTAAAAACGGTATATAACCTCATCTAGCCACTTCTTTGAGTTTCACTTTTTTTCTGTGAACTCCCTTGCGTGTAAAAATATTAACGCACTTATCTTCCTATCAGTCTTTTGTCAGTTAAATTTACAGACCCCCGTTCACTGAACATAAGAGGATAGAGGGAAAGGTTTTACTCCCCAGCAGTATTATTACCCCTCTCTTAGATAACCAAGGAATATAGGCTCAGAGATTAAGTACCTTATTTTTGGTTAGCTGGCTAGTACAAAGTGGTGCCTTGAGGCAAACCTAGCCCTCATGTTCCCATAAGTGCCTGGAGTGTTATGAAGAAGCCTCTGCATCAGGCACTGCTTCTACTACTTCTACTACTTAGTACTTTTGGGGATGAGAGATCCTGATTTTGAAGAGCAGTAGTATGGAAAACCTACCCCCATGGAGCAGAAATGTCAGGAAATTTCCCGTATATCACAGGAGGAGCTAGACAGTATAACTAGGAAACATGCAGTTTCCTGGTGGCTCAGCAGTAAAGAATGTTCCTGCAGTACAGGAGATGCCGGAGACCCAAGTTTGATCCCTGGGTCAGGAAGATCCTCTGAAGAAGAAAATGGCAACCCGCTCCAATATTCTTGCCTGGAGAGTCCCAAGGACAGAGAAGCCTGGTGGGCTACAGTCCACAGGGTCACAGAGAATCAGACACTACTTAGTGACTAAATAAAGCAAAGCAAACTAGGAAATATATTGGGGAATTAATGGAAGATTAGTTTATGGAGACTCATAAACACATGAGACTCGGTGCTAGCTCTCCATCTCCAGCGATAAGGGTCAGTCCTCTCATTCTAGAGCAGAAAAGGGGAAAATGTGTGCCCTATTTTTAGGCAGACAAGAACACTTCCCATATCTGTTGTTTCTTGATTGCCTTCAATTCAAAATTATCTTTGTCAAAGGGCATATTTGGGGATGGAATATCCTGATCCCCTTCAATGACTGTATGAGACTTGAGTAAATTTTGTACTGCAAACAGTCCCGATGCCAGGTGTACTGTAGTCAATAAGTCTGTTGTTCAGTTTATACACATGTATTTTAAAGAATTTGTTCACTTCCACTTTGGTTGCTAGTTGCTCACCGAGGACTCTGAGTTTTATTTTTTGTAGCACATTCTGGAACATTCTTTAAATGATCACCAGTATTACTGTAAGTGAAGGAAAATAGTGCTGTATGTATGTGCAATGAGGAATTATGACTCAGAGTTTTATTTCTGTGAAATAGAATATAAAAATTGGCAAACAGCAAGAAAAGAGACCTGAAATCTTTTTGGCTGCATTATCCAGTTTCCATTGGAAAAACAAATCCTAAAACTCAATAAGAAAATTGTTTTAACTGGGACGACACTCCAGGTTTACTCGTAGTATGTATTGTACTAAAACAAATTAAATAGGCAGGCACAAATTGTAGTTGTCCTAATCAAAGACAAACATAATTATAGAGGACTGCACTATTGAATGTTTATATAATGTAAATCATTAGTCACTAAGATGATTTTCTGCAAATATAATACATTTAGAATACAGCAATGAGATTTGAATTACCAACTTGCTGTTAATAGAAATGACTCCATTTATTCAGCATTTAGCAAACTTCTGTGGAGTACCAGATTCTGGGCTAACTGCTTAAATACAAAGTTGAATAAGCACTGTGCCTGCTCCCGCCAACCTTCCACCCTTAGGACCCTCCCCCCATAGGGTTGTGAACAGGAATTCAGTCCACAGAGTACAGTGAACGCTGTTAGAAAGACTGATTATTGTGGAGTCACAGACCCCAACTGCTGCCTAGTGAAAGAGATCAGAAATCGCTTTGGGATACCCAGGACAAGCTAGGAGTCTTAGGGGAAGTCTCAATTATTTACTTCTTTACATTCAGCCTGATAAAAGCACAGGTCTCCTTGTTCATTTGTTTCTTTTACTATTTTTAATATAGTTGCTAAAATGTACAAGTTGTGAACCTGAGTTTTTCAGAAAGAGGGGATTCATCTGTTTGGACCAACTCTAGATAGCGTCCTCCTTAGTTCATAAGGGTTCAGATCACCCAGAACCCCAAGTGAAATGATCTGAGCTAAGTAAGGCTGACATATGTTAACTTAAGATTGGACCTTGGATAGCTGAGTTTAGCTTGAGCTAGTGGTTCTTGCCTAAGGAAAGTGTTCATTTTGCCTCCAAGGACATAGAGTGAATTGGGGCTGGATTTATGTATATGAGTTCTGCAGGCATCTAGGAAGAATCTGGAATAAGTCATTAATTTGTCTTCCTATTTTTCATTAGCACATATTCATAGGGTTTTATGTCAAATATCAATTTTTAAAGCACCACAATGTATTTATTGCATTGTGTTTATTTATTATTGAAGTATAGTTGATTTACAATGTTGTGTTAATTACTGCTATACAGTAAAGTGATTCAGTTATACATATATAGAGAGAGATTCTTTTTATATTCTTTTTCATTATGGTTTCTCATAGGATATTATATACAGTTCTCTGTGTTCTGTAGTGACTGTGTTGTTTACCCATTCTCTATATATAACAGCTTCCATCTGCTAACCCCAACCTCCCACTCCATCCCTCCCCCTAGGCAATCACCAGTCAATTCTCTGTGTCCGTGATTCTATTTCTGTTTCATAGATAGCTTCATTTGTGTCATATTTTAGATTCCACATGTAAGTGATATCATGTAGTATTTGTCTTTTTCTGATTTACTTCACTTAGTAGGATCATCTTTAATTGCATCCGTGTTGTATCATTTAGATATTCTTTTAGCTTCAAGTAGCAGCACCCTCCAGGGCTTCCTAGGTGGCTCAGTTTGTAAAGAACCTGCCTGCAATGCAGGAGATGCAGGAGATGTGGGTTCGATTCCTGGGTTGGGAAGATCCCCTGGAGGAGGGCACAGCAACCCACTCTAGTATACTTGCCTGGAGAATCCCACGGATAGCGGAGCCTGGTGGGTTATATAGTCCATAGGTCGCAGAGTCAGACACAACTGAAGTGACTGAGCACGCACAAGCACAAGCAGCGCCCTGCACTAGAGTGACTTAAGCAGAGCTTTCATGTAACAGGACTGGAATGTGTTTCAACAAATCTACACGGCCAGTGCAGACATCTCCTTGATTCTCTTTGTCCTTTCCTCATAATCACTGAATAGCTGCTGCAGCTCCTGACATCTTTTTCATGTTCCTTTAGGAAGAAGGATGAAGAGGAAGGGGCAGCATCTGTATCAGAAAAATAAAAGCTCCCAGGAAGCCTACAACAGACTTCATCTGGCAGTTCATTGAGTCAGAAAGGGAAAGGGATTTGGGAAGGGATGAGCCAGTCAACCACAGTACAGTGTCTGCTGTACACCCCTCTCATCGTTGTAGTGGATGATATTGAAATAAGTGCATAAGTGGGCTCACATATCTACTAATTAAAGCAAATTGACTCATATCAGCAGCGATACCTGACTTCTGAAGAAGGCTTTTATTCTAATGATTGGAGAGTGAAATATCTACCATTTCTATTAGATATTTAAATATGTGTTCTCCACTTTCTTAACTGAGGAGCTGGGCCATTTCCATCTAACAGATCTAAACATCAGTATATTTATTCCTGTAGAACCTTTCCTATGTAGGATGCCAGTGACAGAGATACAAGTCCTGAAGTGTGTGCTGGGCTGCTTCTACTCCTAATAGTGATAATAGCATCTCCGTGTACTGAGCGCTTCCCCACTGCCAAGTACTGTGCTCAGGAGTGAGCTTATCAGGGATGGCCTCTTCTCTGTGCCCTTCAATCATCCTTAATTTCAAGATGAGGCCCTCAGATGATGTCTACATTAATAGTTTCTATCTTCACACCCCTACCAAAAGGAAAGCTGTTATTAAATTAATTATCTTTCCCTTGGTGGCATCACAGAACCCAGGAACTGTGGTGTTATTCCCATGTGAGCACACACACTGGTAAAGTGAGGTTTGGGAGCTCAGTGAGCATCACCCAGCTGGAGACCTAGCTCATCCGCCCCTACCCTGCACCACTCTATTCCACTCTCCTTCAGATTGTTGCTGTTCAGTTGCTCACTTGTGTTGGACTCTTTGAGACCCCATGGACTGCAGCACACTCAGCCTTCTTTATGGTCCAACTCTCACACCCATACATGACAACTGAAAAAAACATAGCTTTGACTGTGTGGACCTTTGTAGGCAAAGTAATATTTCTGCTTTTTGATACGCTGTTTCGTTTGGTCATAGCTTTTCTTCTAAGGAGCAAACATCTTTTAATTTCATGGCTGCAGTCACCATCTGCAGTGATTTTGGAGCCCAAGAAAACAAAGTATGTCACTGTTTTCATTGTGTCCCCATCTATTTGCCATGAAGTGATGGGACCAGATGCCATGATCTTCATTTCTTGAATATTGAGTTTTAAGCCAGATTTTCACTCTACTCTTTCACCTTCATCAAGAGACTCTTTAGTTCCTCTTCACTTTCAGCCACAATGGATAGTGTTATCTGCATACCTGAGGTTACTGATATTTCTCCTGGCAATCTTGATTCCAGCTTGTGCTTCATCCAGCCTGGCATTTTGCATGATATACTCTGCATAGAAGTTAAATAAGCAGGGTGACAATATACAGCCTTGATGTACTCCTTTCCCAATTTTGAACCAGTCTGTTGTTCCATGTCCAGTTCTAACTGTTGCTTCTTTACCTGCATACAGGTTTCTCAGGAGGGAGATAAGGTGGTCAGGTATTCCCATCTCTTTAAGAATTTTCCACAATTTTTGGGATCCACACAGTCAAAGGCTTTAACGTAGTCAATGTAGCAGTAGATGTTTTTCTAGAATTCTCTTGCCTTTTCTTTTTTTTTTTTTCTCTCCTTTTCTGTAATCCAACAGATATTGGCAATTTGACATCTGGTTCCTCTGCCTTTTCTAAATCCAGCTTGAACATCTGGAAGTTCTTGGTTCACGTATTGTTGAAGCCTAGCTTGGAGAATTTTGAGCATTACTTTCCTAGTGTGTGAAATGAGTGCACTTGTTTGGTAGCTGGAACATCCTTTGGCATTGCTTTTCTTCCTCAGATTAGCATGGTGCTATATAATGTGGTAACAACCATGTACAGAGTGCTTGCTTGGTGCCAGGCACTGACTAAGTGCTAGTTTAGAGAAGCCCATTCCATCCTCACAACAGCTGCCTGTGACTGCTAGTGCTGGTGAGTACTAGTTCTGTCAAGAGAACTGGCTCTGAAAGTAAAGCTGCTCACTCAGATTAAACCCAGGATGTCTAAATTCTTCACCGTGATGCAGTAGTGGCTCGCAGAGTAGCACATGGGGATGTTTAATTCTGCTGTATGAGACATGTCTTGTCAACTCCGTAGCCCAAACCATAGGAAACTTCATGAACATACCCTGGCTTTCCATCCTTTGAAGAGCTCCTCCCATTTCTCTTTATTATTTGTGCTTCAGTAAAGTGGATCAGTGGACAGCATCACTTAGATGTTGCTTACCTATGATCTAGGAGTTGAGAAAGGATTTGACTGTTCTGAAGAGCAAATGGGTTAGTTAGCAGAATTCACTTTATTGCATTAATTTGGAGATCAAGGAAAGGCATTGGGATCGATGCTAGGAATGACAGGACACTTTGCAGGCCCCTCAAGAACTCACTGGTGGCTCTGATGTTTAAGAGTCTGCCTGCCATGCGGGAGACGCAGGTTTAATCCCTGGGTTGGGAAGATATGCTGGAGAAGGAAATGGCGACCTACTCCAGTATTCTTGCCTGGAGAATCCCATGGACAGAAGAGCCTGGCAAGCCCAGTCCATGGGGTCACAAAGTGTCAGACACGACTGAATGGCTAACACTTCACTTCAAGAACTCACAGCCTGGAGGGTACATTTGGAGAATAGACACAGGAAAATGAACAAATAAAACAGATCTTTCCTGGAAGCTGTTGGAGTACAGAGAAGGATGCCAGGCAGCCCTGCCTGGAGGAATTTAGGAGGGCTTTCCAGAGGAGGTAGCATGGACATCTTGCCACCTAACAGCAGAGGAGGGGAGAGAGGACTCCTGGAAAAAGACTAGTGTATTCAAGAGCCTTGAGGAATGACGGAGCATGGAGAGTTTGCAGGGTCCGATGGGCAGGGCCTGGCCTGTAGCAACCTCTCGGCCAGTATCAGTCACTTAGAAGGTGATTAGGACTAGGGGGGAGACATGAGACCAGCCCAAAAAAGATAAACTGTGATGTTCACTGCATTTAGGATTTTGACAGACTGAATACAAGCTCTTGCTGAGAGGGTACACATCTGCCAAAGGTGGGTAATCCAGGGTGGAGGATGGATTTGTGTGTGACTAGCACAGAGGTTCATGGGATTCATGGTGAGGGGCATGGAGGCCTGGCATTCTGCAATCCATGGGTTTGCAGAGTCAGACACGACTTCATGACTAAACAACAACAAGCACAGAGGTGTGAGTGATAGAGAGCACCAAGAGCAAAGAAGGTGCCTGTACATCCCAGTGGGACCATGGGCTTCTGGGAGGGATTCCCTTGAGATGCTGTCACAAAATTTAATTTCACTGAAGCTAATATCTTATACTCAAAAGTGTATTTGGTGGTTCTCATTGGCAATACATGGAAGCTTGTTAAAGATATAGAATCTTGGGCTTCCCTGGTGGCTCAGTGGTAAAGCATCTGCCTGCTAACGCAGGAGACACAGGTTTGATCCCTAATCCAGGAAGATCTCATATACTGCTGAGCACCTAAGACCATTTACCAAACTGTTGAGCCTGTGCTCTAGAGCTGGGGATCAGCAACAAGAAACTACCACAATGAGAAGCCTGCATGCCACAACTAGAAAGTAGCCCCTGCTGGCCACAACTAGAGAAGAGCCTGCACAGCAGCAAAGACCTAGAACAGCCATAAATAAAGAATTTATTTAATTAGAAAAAAAAAAAAAAGATGTAGAATCCCAAGCCCCACCTAAGATCTGCTTACTCAATCTGCACTTCTGGTAAAATCCTCAAGTAACCCACATGTTGTTTGACATTTGAGAAGCACTGCTCTAGTAAATGGGCAAGAGAGAAAATTTTTATCAAGGAATCTGTTTTAAATCCCATCCAAGAATGAGCCCCAGTAGAAGGCTTTTACTTGAGGGGAGGCAGCAACTAAGAGTAGACATCTGCCTGTTGCCCACATAAGTGCAAAGGAGCCTGAAATGCTAGGATCAGATGCCATGTGCTCCTGCACAGTGATCTGTAGAAGGTGTGTATAAGAGGCTGCAATTAAGTCACTGAAACCGGAAGACACAGCTTCTCCCAGGAGCAACAGAGTCATCCTTCGAGATGGATGCACATGTCCCCAACAGCCTCAGAAATTGCTGGAAAGCCCACAAAACAGGGCCAATAAAGGCACTCCGGCAGACAGCTCCCAGATAATAAGGGTGACGGTAGAGATCATCCTCACTACTTCTTTCTTCCTCCTTAGCGAACAGTCCCTTTTATGGGAGTGAGCCAGTTAAATGCTTCAACACTTTATGATTCTGAAGTTATTAGAGAAACGTTTCATACAAGGCTAATAATGACAATGCAGAACTTTACGTAAGCAAAATTCAGATTATTTCATTCAGATTTGTGAATCCCTTGCTAAAAGCATTGTTTTCTTTATGCCTGAGTGCCCAAAGAGTTTCAACCTTCAGAAAGCATTTACAACCTGAAGAAAGTGAGCTCTTCAATGAAAAAAAAACTTCTGAGTACTCCTTCTCTTGTCAATACAAGCCCGTTTGGAGAGGGGTAGAAAATCCACAGTGTTGAGGGAGAGTTGCCCTTGACACTGCAGAGAGATGCAAAAGAGGTCTGTGGTAGGAAAAGGGGACAAAATTGTGAAAGCAAAGTGGACAGTCACTTAAGGTGATTCAAAATTTCTATGGGGCATCACAGTGAAACTTCTAAAAGGAATGATTCATACTATGAATGAGAGTCTGGTTAAAAAAAAAATCTGACTCAATAGTGACTTTCGATAGAAGTCTAACTTCATCTCAAAAGACCTATAAGAATCCAACTGTCTTCATGTGACAGGGTCACCTCTGAGTGTAGTAGGGGGTGAGGAAGCAGCTGCTGTGAGAATAATCAGACTATGTAACACCCTGTGGGGTGCGGGACAAGAGTGAGTTTGAGCCAAGCCAGTGAGGGAAGATCTTTGAAAAGTGGGGAGAAGGCTGCCCTTTAATGGTCTGTAAGGAGAAGCAATGTCCCTGGCGATGTTTCTTCCCTGAGCTAGAAATCCAAGCCTCCTCAAGCTCTGAAACTGGTATAAATTTGAACAAAGCCTTGATTGTCTGGGCTCCTTATGGCTATTATTCTGAAATAAAGATTTTGAGCCATAAGCTATCTAGCTGGATGGCACTGTGAGCTCTGGAAACCCGAGGGTTAAGTATCTCTGGGAAAACATGTCTGTGTGCAACCATGAGCCCTGGGGCCTTGGCCCTGCTTCCAGGTGCCTCTGCGCCTGGCAGCTGATCAGATGCTCACATGCCCTCAGCAGTGTAGTTTGTGGAAGGAAGGGAAACGGGGCACTTGCCTTGGTTTTTTATTCAGACTGGGCTGAGCTGGACACAAGAAATGCAGCATCGTGATTCTTTCATGTGCTGTGCTGTGCTTAATCTCTTGGTAGTGTCTGACTCTTTGCAACCCCATGGGCTGTAGCCCACCAGGGTCCTGTGTCCATGGGGATTCTCCAGGCAAGAATACTGGAGTGGGTTGCCATGCCCTCCTCCAGGGCATTCTTCCATAAAGGTGTACAAAAGAAATAAAAATGATTTCAGCCAGGTCTTCTTCCTTCCACAAGATGATACATTTCTGGTTCCACTCTCTGTGCCTCTGGCGTATAGCACCACCTTGATTTTGCCTAAGAAGTGCATCAGGGCATATGCTCTAGAATCACTCTGCCCTCATTAGCAGTGATACCTTGGGGAAGGTATTAATAGTAAGTCTCAGCCTGTTTCCTGATCTATGAATGGTGATTATAGGTTGTGAGGATTAAATGACATCACCTAGGTGAGGTGTCTAGCATTTCTCTGACCCAAAGCAGACATTCAATAAACGTCAGCTACCTTATCTATATCACCCAGATGATGGAGAGGTTTTGTGATAAGATGTGGGAAAGGAGCAGAAGAGAGGTGCCTGAGTTTCTGAGCTTGACAACTAGGTAAATGGCGTTACTTTTAACTGAGAAAAGAAATGTAAGAGGAGGAGGAGGAAGTTTGGGTGAGATGTTTGGTTTGACACATCACTGAGATTAAGAGGAGGAAATGTCCAGAGACACTTGAAAAGATGAATCAGTATCCTGGGACAGTAGATGATGTTGGTTGTATAGTCATTAACAAGGGTGAGTAGCATGTGGAGAAAAGGTTAAGGAAAAAGCCCTAGAGATTGCTAACACTGAAGGGTAGATAGGAGAACAGAAAGCCAGATTAGTTAGCAAAGTAGAAATGGAAACAGCTAATGGCAATGCCCTGGTTTCTTGGGAAATTTCAGAAGGAAGATCTTTTATGGGCTCAGGTGCTGCACAAACCTGGGAGGAAAAGGATTAGAGGTCACTAGGAGGACAGTTGGGACTTCCCTGATGGCTGAGTCAGTAAAGAATCTGCCTGCAATGTGGGAGGCCTGGGTTCAATCCCTGGGCCAGGGAAGATCTCCTGGAGAAGGAAAGGGCAACCCATTCCAGTATTCTTGCCTGGAGAATTCCATGGACAGAGGAGCCTGGCGGGCTGGGGTCACAAAAGAGTCGGACACGACTGAGAAACTTACACAAACAAGGAGGACAGTGGGGACTTTATGGAGATAGCACCCTGTTTTCTGGGGAATGAGGAGTGGGTGGGAGGTAGGATCTTGGAGGTAATAAGCAAGGGTCATTTGGCTGATGGATGAAAGTTTTGGGAGGCATCAGGAAAAGAAGTTAGACATTAGTAAAAAGCAAATAAGACTGATTTTACTCAATGACTACCATAGTAGGGAAGAGAGTCCACTGTAAGCTGAGCTCAATTTTGATCTGTGCAGAAGTGACTAGGTCTTTTAAAGGTAGAAGGAGGGACTAGGCAAGGGCAATGATTAGGGCTCAAGCTGGAAAAGTGGAAAATTACTAAACACAGGTAAAGGGGCTGCTCCGTGTAATTAGGGCATCTGGATTTGCTGACTGATTCTTATGAGAGGCCGAGTTTCTGGTGTTGGCTGGAATGCAGTAAATTTTTTGGCAGCCTTGAGCTTTCTCAGACATGAACTTAAGAGTGGATGGAGACAAGGCCTTGAGTTGTGAGAAACTAGAGTTGGTTCAAGTCTCTTGGTGGAGCAGGGGAGGATGAGGTCCTTCGCTCTGAGTCTGCTATTTTTATAGGCCAAGATTGAGGCCTCATCTAGAAGAAGGCTCAGAGGAGCCTAAGTTTGGCCAAGGGAAGAGTCTTTCAAAGGAGGCAGGGTCTTGGAAACATAAAGATATTTTTAAGCTGAGTGGAAGATCCAAGAGAGAAGCAAGACTGAACCAGAAATTGAGTATTGACTAAAAAGCACAAGTGATCAAATCCCCAGAATGGAACTGAGGCACAGAAGAGCCCTAAGTCCCTTACCAGCGGCATTCAAACCAGGGATCAGCAAATTTTCTCTGTAAGAGGCCAGATAGTAAATATTTTAGGTTCTGCAGGCCATATATGGGCTCTGTCAAACATTCTTCTCTTCTCAAACCTTTGAAAATGCAGAAGTCATTCTGGTTGTATGAAAACAGGTTGCAAGCCAGAATTAACCAGCTGTCACTTGCTGACCCCTTTACTGAGCTCTGGCTTGACCCCATATGTGTGTGGAGGTCACTCTTTTCACTCCTCAAATTTACACAGAACACTTTGACAGTCCCCCGTCTGTGGGGACTTTCTCAGACCATTCACCTGCAAAATTTCATCCCCTCCTCCCCGCCAAGGAAAGGAAATTACAACCTCATCTACTGGATGCAGAACTAATTTGTTGCTTGGCATCTCTCCAAATCCTCAGGCCCAATTCATTCTCTTAAGCTGCACGCTAGCAGCCTCCATTCAGAGCCAGGTGATGCTGACTCCCTAGAGACGGCCGTTTTTTGCCCACTTCTTAAGCTTAATTGGGAGAAACTTCCTGCATGACAATGCTCACATTAAAAATATCTTCAGATGGTACCTAAGGTCTGCCCATTCATTGTGTGCCAAGAAATTTCTGACTTGCTTCCAAAGAGAAACCACAAGTAGGCAGTTCCCCTCAGATTGCAACTCCATATGCGATTTAATTAGTAGGTTTCTTAGTTGCATTGCCTAAGAACAGGAATAGGAAAGTAGATGTGACAGCCATCCACAGCATCATGCTGGTCCTTCTGCCCCATGTCATTGGCAGAAAATGCAAGAACTGACCCAAAAGATTTGCCCCTTTCGGCTAGTGATAATAATATCTGAGCATTTTTGTTTGTTTTAAATATTCAGACATGTTTCTAGGATCAGAGGATATAGGTGGGCTGCCATGAGTAAATAATTTCCTGAATCTTATACCCTCTACAAAATGCAGCTCTAAGGAAAGCAGCAGGTTATATTGGGAACATTTGAATTTGGGAATCAGACTTCGATCTGAAATCCAGATTCAATTATCTGTGTGACTTTGAGCAAGTGACCTAACTTTTCTGACCCCAGACTCCCTACCTGTGACATGAGGATGATTGTGCATACCTTGTAGGATTATCATGAGGATTAGACATAATATTTGTAGCCTTTGAGTGAGGCATCTGGCACCCAGAAAGCACTCTGTATATGGTTGTAATAATATTTGTAAGGTCAAAGAGTCTCATTTCAGAACATGCCAAAAGAAACTAAGTGCCATATATGCCCAACAGTCTGGATATTCATCTGCCTGGAGATGAGTCACTAAGCAATGTGACTTTTCTTAAAAGTCTGTTTTAGTTCTAATTCTATAAACTCCAGGTTTCTAACCACATGCTTCTTTACCCCACCAGCCCTTTCTTATAGGGCAGCTATACTCCCTATCAGAGAAGACAATGGCACCCCACTCCAGTACTCTTGCCTGGAAAATCCCATGGACGGAGGAGCCTGGTAGGCTGCAGTCCATGGAGTCGCTAAGAGTCAGACACGACTGAGCGACTTCACTTTCACTTTTCCCTTTCATGCACTGGAAAAGGAAATGGCAACCCACTCTATTATTCTTGCCTGGAGAATCCCAGGGATGGCGGAGCCTGGTGGGCTGCCGTCTATGGGGTCGCACAGAGTGGGACACGACTGAAACGACTTAGCAGCAGCAGCAGCAGCATACTCCCTATACTGGCTAAGTGAACCTTACACACACTCATACAGACACACACACGTTCACTCTCTTAAACTAAGTACAAATTGTTCTCTCCTATTTGTGAGTATTCACACCTGACACATTCCCTACCTCAGGGGCTTCTTAATGCTTCTTTCCATCTTTGCTTCCTTTTCTGTCTCCAGCTGATTCAGGAAGTCATCCATGAGTGATGACAACCCTTGCTCCACTTGCCCCAGCTCTCCCACATGTACGTACTGTGCTGTGTAGCTGGCTTTGGCAAAGTGCAGTTGTTATGTTTTCTCTTGCTATTTTTCCAGTTGGATGTCTTTTATCTTTTCTCTCCATATGTCTGTTCCATCTCTTAAGGCTATCTTGGCCCAGGATTCTACATCTTATTTCTTCTCTCAGTGCATGGTGGTATCCTATGAATGCATTTGACTGATAATTAAAAGTGGAGAAAATGACTCTGTAGCAGATATCTGGGTGTGCATCGGGAATAGGTGCAGTTGACAATGTCATTATGTTCCAGGAATGATAACTTGGCAATCACACAGCAAATAAGTATTTTGGCAGGAAATAGTGTTTGGTATGCATTTTGGGGTGACAGCCCTTGAGGGCAAAATTGGGGATACCTAAAGGGCCACAGGCAAAATGAAATATGGAATGGGTTTTATCATAAAACACAACTCTTCTGTGAACTAAGACCAAAAATAGGCATTCCTTGTGTTGAATTGTTTGTGACAGGGGATTTTGTTACAAGAAATCAGCAAAATGCAAATAGAGGTGGTACTAACAGGATACCTGGGCACAGGGCATCTTTTCCTGCAGTGGGATTTAACCTGTGTTTCATTATCTTTCTCCTGCCCCTTCTTATCTTCTTTTGAAAGACAGCCAGCCATTCACTGTTAGTTTCCTTGGTTACCAATGACTTTCAGTTTTTCATTTGTGGGTTTCTGATGTTAAACAAAATATGTCTGCTTTTGTGCTGCATTGACAAAGGTTAGAACTAATGATGTGCTTTTGTCTCCAGAGAAGCACCGCATTTTGTTTCTTCAATAAAATGAGTACAGTAACAAAGAAACAGAAAATGACTGGTAGGGGTTTTCTTTACTGGGGAGGTTTTATTTCTCTTGTCACAGATTTTAGAATTGAGACATTTTATCTAAAACTCTGTATAATCAATCTAGTTGTACAAAATAGTAATTTGAGTTTCTCCACCTAAGTAAAGTAAACAAGATGTCTGCTGCTATTTTTTTTTTTATTCCTTCCAACATCCCTGAATTGGCTAATTGTGTCTTACATGATTCCAAGGGAAAGTAGATGAGATTGGAGCTAGGGTGTGCAAGGGAAAAGCCTGTTCCATTGAGGCTTTCTTCGTTTTTGCATGGTCACCACGTACTGTTCTACACAAGTTCAAATGAGCTTAATTCAGATGCATCCAATAGTCTGGTGAGGCCTGCTGTAGGCCATAGTGGAGGGCAACATGAGCTGGAGTGGGTCTTGCTAGGAAATAAGTGTCTGTGAACTAATCTGGGGGCTACTTTCAGCGATGTGATACTGATGATCCCCTGCTCCCAGCCTCACTTCTTGATGCTGTCTAAAACCTAATGACCAGTCTCCTGGCATAGGCAGATATAAATCCCACATGAGGAGTTGACACACAGAGGCATCCTCCCCCTTCATGCTTCTTGAAGAGGGTGGCCCTTTAGACACTGCTCAGCCTGAGATGGGCCTGCGCACAGGAAACCCACTGGCCTTGCACAGGATTCCTCTGCCCACCGTCCTCACAGCATTCTCCTCCTACCTCGCAGACTTCTTCAGGACTCCGTGAGATGAGGAGGACCTGTCTGGATGAATATCTGCCGACTGTAAGACCATTTGAAATCACATTTTATTTTCCTTCCAAGATATTACATAGATCTTCTCATTCTCCATCTGGGCATCTTTTTTTAAACGGTCATGGGTGTCTACCACTTCCCTTTGGAGCCCATGTTAACTTATGCATGGTTGTCCACATGTCCACATGCCTCAGAACAATATGCCTGGCTAGAAACAGAGCTCTGGCCTCCCATTTACCCTTTTTTAAGGGTAAGAATAGGGATTTGGCTGATTGTGATGACTCACTTTCTCTACATTCCCCTTTTTATTTTCTTTCAATCATGCATAATCTAGCGGAACATAATCTAATACATGCTGAGCAATCTTATGTGTATGCTAATTAATTTTATGGATCCCTCTCCAAGTGGTTCTTAAAAATCAAAATATCCTACCATCAACATATTTTCCAGCTCTGTATATTTTAAAGCCTGTAGCTGTTGGTACAACCTCGCCTTTGAAGAATTCAGACTACATGAAATACTGCCAGAGAGAACCCTGCTTCCCGAACGCATGCTCTGCGAAGCCCACCTAGCAGTGCTTTCAACTTCTCTAAGTCATATGTAGCTAATGACTTTGGAAAGGTCAGGTTTGAGTTTGATTCTTCAAACAACAAAGCATTGGTTGAAATTCATTCTGAGGATTAAAAATAAAATCCAGGGTCTTTTTTTTTTTGGAATTCCTGTTGGATATACCAGTGATTAGTCTTAATAGTTATTAGTTACTAAACATCTAGTATCTGCAGAGATTGAATCCTCATAGCAGCCCAGAAAGATAGACAATAATATTCTCACTTTACTGAAGAGATTGAGAATGCTATTGTTAATTACTTTGCTAAATGCATGAAGGTGCCTGAATGTGAGTATGGGTTTGATTCCAAATCCCGTGCTCTTTCTGGTATAATAGACTCTCCCTTGGTACGTTTCATTCTCATGCACCCTCTGTCTGTTGTCTTCCCTCCTCTGGAGCTTCGTTTCAGCCCCTTACAGACTTCCCCTCCTCCAGCTCCCGGGTCACGGCTTTAAACTCTCTCTTTCCACCATACTGAGAACTTCCACAATCACAGTCAACTTGAACGGCTTTAATGATAGTAAATCCTGAGTCTTGACAGTTGAATAATATCCCATTTTATTTGGCTACTAACTTGCCAGTAGAAAGCAATTACAGTGATATGTGGGCCCATTTAATCAAGTATTTTTCCATAGATACTAGTACAATTATTTTCAATGCTACGCCTTTGGCAGGAAAAAAAAATAGGGCCATAATATTAAATCACCAAGTGTTCATAGGAAGAAAATAATACATGATTTGAAGTAAAATTATAGAGAGCTTTCAAATTTCTTGCTTCCTTGCAGTTAGAATTGCTTGGTATTTAATGCTGACTTTGTAAAAAGAAAATATGCATATAGTACTTTATGCACCATTAAATATATCTGTGTATATATATGTATGTATGTATTATTGCAAGTTCTCAGTTCTGAATTCTTTTAAATATCAAACTTCTTTTAAATATCTCAAGATAGACTGAGAAGAAAGACTTTAGGGAAATACATTCCCCAATCTATCTACACAGACATCCTTCTGATTTTTTTTTTTTTTTCACTTCAGCCCAACTTTGAAAACATGCTGACTTAGTCCTTTAGCTACTCAGTGAGTCTATGAAGTCAGGTTAGTTCTTTCAGAATTGCTCAGGATCGCTATAGATGGCCTCAGTGGTTCTCCATCTTTAGCACCTGGAGTACTTACTGAAATGTCATCTCCTTGGGCTGCACCCCAGATTCAAACTCAGGATATCTGGGTTGGAGCCCAGATGTCTGCCTTTTTGACTAGTAACCCAAATAATTCTGACACAGGTGATCCCCAAACCCTACTTGGAGAAAAACTGGAAGAGATACAGGAGCTAGCATAACAAACATTACATTATCTTATTTGTTTCTCAATACATGTCTGTGAGGTGGAAATTTACCAGTGGAAAATCTGAGATTCAGTGAGGTCTCACTACTGCACCATCTGGTTACCAGAACCTACCACATACCTTTGCACACGACCTTCTTGTGACTGGAACCCCATTCATCTTTCAGCCCCCATGGCTCTATGTGGGCAGAGTGCATCATCCAGTCCTTGCCCTTGGCTTGCTCTGATGGTTTGGTATGAAGATGCCACATTTAACGTGTTTCATTCTCCACCTGTTTGTGCCCCTATAGACTGTCAACTCCTCCATGGCAAGCTTCATCTCAGATACCCTGTGCCTCCCTCTGTGCCTAGAGCATAGGGGGTACTTCCTACATAAGCACTCGGGTTTTAGAGCCAGGATCTGAACCACCATCTTCTGTCAGCCCTTCAGGGCTCTTTCCCTCTCACCAGGAAATTCCAGGCTGTACCAGCAGGGCAGGAACTTTCAGATGCCGGCTAGAAGTGCTGCATAACACACAGAATAGCCATATGCTTTTTATGGATGCTTCTGGTGGTGGTAGGGAATTCTTAGTAGGATTTGGGAAATGATTTGAGGCCCTATAACAGACCAAAGAGACTACCTTTCAGCACAAAAATTAAAACCATTAACATGGGTACCTTAGTGAAATGTTCTAAATAAGCAACTGAACAGAATGCTGCTGCTTCTCAAAACTTCAGACAGTGAAGTCAGGGAAAAAGCTGGGCTGCTACCATAGAAAGCTGCCTTGCTTTGATTTGGATTAGCCAGGAACCATATTTCTGAGCCAACTAACACTAATATTAGCAAGAAAGGGTTTAGTTAGAAGTGGTCCCCTGTTGTGCCTTGCTGGCCCACTGCCCCCCAGAGAAAGTCCTCATTGTCACTTTCTTCCTAATCATCATGAAATGTTTCAGATTGTTTCCTGGCCCTCAAGTTTCCCACAGTAACCTTTTTTGTTTAATTGAACCTAATGTAACAACAAGTGATCCGTTTACCATCCGCTTTGTCAGCACAACCAGCCCAACTCTGTCCATCTCCAATCTCAGGCTGAGATCTCTTTCCAGTTGATTGTGGCTTGGACTCATAAAAAAGGGGGCTTTTTCCCCTCAGTCAATGGGGGGAGAGTGTTAGTTATACCATGCTGTCTGTTTTTACTATGCCGAGTTGGCTATTTCTATCAACTAGATGCAAATTTAGCAGAAGGTACATGATTTCCGTGTCAGAGTAGGTTAGAAAGTTGCTGTATAAACAATCCCATGTGAAATTCCTAGTCACCTTCTGTTGTATGTACAGGTGTTAAGGAAATAGATTGCTCTCTAGTCAGTGTCAATTAAATCATCGTTGAAGACTTTCATCTTTGCTTTGAAGGTTGTATTAGTAGCCACATTTGCATGGCTCTTTTTGTTTTCAAAAACCTCCACATTTGGCCTCACAGCAGCCGTTTGGGCATCAATATTCATCTCTCCTTTCATAACACATAAAAGTCAAATGGTTTCCCCAAGGTCATATACTCTATTGTACACCATTTGTCTGGTCCCCTTTTCATTACTCTCAAACACATTCTCTAAAGCTAGATGCCATACATCTCCATATTATACCTACAAAGGTAAACTTGGATGGGGTTAAATCTTAAAAGTGGTGCTGTGCTGAGTGGCAGTGTGGTCATGGTCAACCACTCATCTTTTAGTAGTACAACTAACTTTCTTAAAGAAGTAGATTCTTCCATATTGAGATCATGTGAACACTGATATCAAACAGGCTTAAGAATGGTGCAGTAATGGTCCCTGAAGTTGCTGGACCCAGAGCACAGTAAACCTAATTAAGACAATGCCAAAGGAAATTCAAGTCCCCGTGAGGTGGTGATGGCAGCTGTATATAAAGATGTAAACTACAGAGAAATCTCCTTAGCCTCCAGAAGCAGTGTTCTGCTGACTGAGGGAAAGTTGGTTGACCTAACCATTCTACCCAAGTACACTTTTCCCTGGAGTCTTTTCCCCAAATAGTTACAATATCCATGACGATATTAGTAACTAATTGAGCTAACTCATATTAGACCAAAGCAAGCCATCTGAACTGCTCTTCTCCGTGTTGTTGTTATGCTTAGTCACTTCAGTCATGTTCAACTCTTTTCGACCCCATGGACCACAGCCTACCAGGTCCTCCATCCACGGGGATTCTCCAGAGGTCTTCTGTCCATGGGATTCTCCAGGCAAGAATACTGGAGTGGAATGTTTCCGTGCCCTCCTTCAGCAGATCTTCCTGAATGACAGGCAATTAATTCAGGAATCCAAAATGCCTGTATCCTGACTTTTTGTCTGTCTACTTGATTGAGAAGAGAAAAATATATTTGTATGCTATTTTGGGATGGGGGCAGGGAGAAATAGATGATAAATCCAATATGTGTTTACCTCATAATATGTAGCAGAGAAGGCAATGGCAACCCACTCCAGTATTCTTGCCTGGAAAATCCCGTGGACGGAGGAACCTGGTAGGCTGCAGTCCATGGGGTCGCTAAGAGTTGGACACGACTGAGCGACTTCACTTTCACTTTTCTTCACTTTCATGCATTGGAAAAGAAAATGGCAACCCACTCCAGTGTTCTTGCCTGGAGAATCCCAGGGACGGGGGATCCTGGTGGGCTGCCGTCTATGGTGTCGCACAGAGTTGGACAGTGCTGAAGCGACTTAGCAGCAGCAGCAGCATAATATGTAGATACTAATAACTGTGATGGCAGGACATAATGTGTTTATGGTTCAGTTCTGGTGATATATTTGAACTGAATCATCTCACAGATTATTATTATGGTAGAAAGCAAAGAGAAACTAAAGAGCCTCTTGATGAGGGTTGTGGGAGGAGAATGAAAATCTGGCTTAAAACTCAACAGTCAAAAAACTAAGATTATGGTATCCAGTCCTATCACTTCATGGCAAATAGAAGGGGGAAAAGTGGAAAAGTGACAGATTTTATTTTCCTGGGCTCCAAAATCACTGCAGATGGTAACTGCAGCCACGAAATCAAAAGACACTTGCTCTTTGGAAGGAAAGCCATGACAGTCCTAGACAGTATATTAAAAAGCAGAGACATCACTTTGCCAACAAAGGTCCATATAGACAAAGGTATGGTTTTTCCAGTAGTCATGTAAAGATGTGAGAGTATATTTTGGCATATACTCTAACTAACCAAGGAGACTTGGTTTTCCTATGACAGTAAGGCTGTTAGCAAGGTATATGAATTTTTACAGCTCTATGAAAGATATATGTTGTTGTATATGAATTCTCCAACCAGATGGTATAGCCATGTTTCACTTGAAGTTAGCCATCTGGATCTATACTCGGCTAAGGGTGAGTGAGCCTGTAAAGAAGGCTGAGCCCTGAAGAATTGATGCTTTTGAACTGTGGTGTTGGAGAAGACTCTTGAGAGTCCCTTGGACAGCAAGGAGATCAAACCAGTCAATCATAAAAGAAATCAACCCTGAATATTCATTGGAAAGATTGATGCTGAAGCTGAAGCTCCAATACTTTGGCCACCTGATGAGAATAGCTGTCTCATTTGAAAAGACTCTGATGCTGGAAAAGATTTAAGGCAGGAGGAAAAGGGGGTGACAGAGGAAGAGATGATTTGATAGCGTCACTGGCTCAACAGACAGGAGTTTGAACAAACTCCAAGAGATAGTGAAGGACAAGGAAGCCTGGCATGCGGCAGTCAATGGGGTCACAAAGAGTCAGACACAACCTAACAACAGCAACATTAGTATTCGCTATTTACCTTCACCACTCCAGATTTTTAAACTAGATTATTTCATTGAATCTTCCTAAAGACTCAATGATGTAAGTACTATTATTAATTTCCATTTCGCAGATGAAGACAGTGAGCACAGCCATCTTTAGTAACTCGTCCAAGGTTACACAGCTAATAAACGGAGCTGTCTAGGATCAAATTCAGGGAGCTTGACTCTGGAACCTAGTCTCTTTAACTGTGTGCTCCTTGAGGTATGATAAGTGATACTCAACTCCCAGAGTAATGAGGGTGATTTGTAGGCACTTTAATGAGTATTTGTTGGAGGGGTGATACAAGTGAGTGAACAAACAATCAAAGGAATATTCAACCAGCTTGCAAAGAAAACAAAGAAGTTTCTTCTTTTAGGACTTGTAGCTGTTGACAGAACCTATCTTCTCAAATATTGGATCAAAATAATTTAATAAAAGCAAAAACTCTGTATAATTACCATTAGATTATCAATCTTCAAAGTTTTAAATCAAAATGTATGGTTTTCCTGAAACAATCTTTAGGCATTTAAAAAAAAAAAAAACACTTATTTATTTATTTATTCTTTGTCTGTGTTGGGTCATTGCTGCTTCACGGGCTTTCTCTAGTTGTGACAAGCAGGGGCTACTCTAGTTGCAGTAGAGTGAAAGCAAGCTTCTCACTGAGTGGCTTCTCTTGTTGTGGAGCATGGGCTATGGAGTGAACCGGCTTGAGTAGTTGTGGCACATGGGCTCTGGAGCACAGGCTCAACTGTTATGGCACACAGGCTTGGTTGCTCTGCAGAGGGATCCTCCCAGATCAGGGATTGAACCCATGTCTCCTACACTGGCAGGCGGATTCTTTATCACTGAGCCACCAGGGAAGTCCCTGTCTTTAGACATTTTAAATTGATTCTCTCAGTTATCTCAAATAAGTCATGCTCTTCTGTGTTTAAAAGTATTTTCCTCTTCAACACAATTTAAGTCCCAATTCCTCATGTAAACTTTCTTCACAAATCCAATCATGATTGGTACTTTTGAAAATATATATATTTAATTGAATGCTTATTCTTCCAGTGTTAACTTCAGAATATAAAAGAAAATAATAGCCTTGATCACAAACTCAAGAACTTGAAGGTTCAGCCTCTTGAGTTATATAATCAAACTTGCTTACAGTGCATGTGAACTTGAATCTGAAATGCTTTAGGGGTTTTTAAAAAAAGTTATTTTAACTATATCCTAGAGATCAACTCAAACACTGAGAGAAAAGAAACATCAGAAGTAACAGATATCCAACACGTAGAATCTTCATGAATTTTTCTTGTTTTCCTCAACATCGATGGGCAGCAAATGTTAACATTCCAATCCAAGAAGAACTGAACTTTTATCTGAAGAGGTTCAACTAAAGAAAACCATGCATCAGCTCTGACTGGAGCTCCCTGTCTGAAGGAGGATCCAAGGCTCACTCACCCTTAACTGAGTATAGATCCAGACTGCTAACTTCAAATTAAACATGGCTATACCATCTGGTCGGAGAATTCATATACAACAACATATATCTTTCACAGAGTTGTAAAAATTCATATGCCCTACTAACAGCCTCACTGTCATGGGAAAACCAAGAAGTGTTAGAGTATATGCCAAAATTTTCTAGGTTACCATATGGGAGATCAGTTTAGGAAACTACATAGTTTATGCTAAAAAAAAAAAAAAAAAAAGAACGACCAGAAAACTAAAAGAGCTGAGATTTCATGGTGTATTACCAAGATAAATTTTACTATCATAGAATGCCACATTTCTAGAATTGGATCCATTGTATCCATTGTAATATTCCATTAAATCCAATACTGCGTGTACTATTCCATTGTATATACGTACTACATCTTCTTTATCCATTCCTCTGTATTTAGGTTGCTTCCATGTCCTGGCTTAATGAATATTGGGGTGTATATATCTTTTTGGATTATGGTTTTATCCAGGTATATACCTAGGAGTGGGATTGCTGGCTCATGTGATAGTTCTATTTTTAGTTTTTTAAGGTCTTTGGAATTGGATATTCAACTAGCCAGTCACTCAGACTCTAGATATTCATTCACCTTGCCTGTAAGACCGACACAATTTGAAACAGGCATAAGTTTTTTACTGCATGTGTTTTCAGCATTAGGAGACATGCTAGTGAGCAGAACTTCCTGGGGATTATCTGATTTTCTAAGAGTGTATTCATTTGTTTAATTTCCTTTTTACTGTTGATTAGTAGTAGATAGAGAATAACTTTTAGAAAATTGATAGTGATGGAAATGATTCTTATCTGATGGCAATCCAATTAATTTTATAAAGTAAAGATAGAAATTAATTTATGTCCCCTATTCTGTCCCATAGAAAAAATAAAAGTTACATTTTAAAAAATTATTGGAATATAACTGATTTACAATATTGTATTACTTTCAGGTGTACAGCAAAGTGAATTAGTTATACATATACATATATCTACTGTTTCTTTTTTAGATTCTTTTCCCATATAGGCCATTACAGAGTACTGAATAGAATTCCCTCTGCTATACAGTATGTTCTTATTAGTTGTCTATTTTATATATACCAGTGTATGTATGTCCATCCCAACCTCCCAGTTTATCCCTCCCTCCCATCCCGTGATAACTATGTTTGTTTTATACATGCATTACTCTACTTGTGTTTTGTAAATAAGTTCATTTGGATTTTTTTTTTTAGATTCCACATATATCAATATCATATGATATTTGTCTTTCTGTGTCTGACTTACTTCACTCAGTATGACAATCTCTAGGTTCATCCATATTGCTACAAATGGCATTGTTTCATCCTTTTTATGTCTGAGTAATATTCCATTGTATATGTGAACTACAACTTCTTTATCCATTCCTCTGTATTTACATTGCTTTCATGTCCTGGCTTAATGAATATTGGGGTGCATGTATATTTTTGGATTATTGTTTATCCAGGTATATGCCTAGGAGTAGGATTTCTGGGTCATATGATAGTTCTATTTTTAGTTTTTTTTAAGAAACCTCTATGCTATTCTCCATAATGTTGTATCAGTTTACATTCCCACCAACAGTGTAGGAGAGTTCCCTTTTTTCTACACCCCCTCCAGCATTTATTGGTTGTAGAATTTTTGATGATGGCTATTCTGACCAGTGTTAGGTGACACATCATTGTAGTTTTGATTTTCATTTCCCTAATAGTTATCAATTTTTAGCATCTTTTCATGTGCTTTTTTGGCCATCTGTATGTCTTCTTTGGACTTCCCTGGTGACTGGGTGGTAAAGACCCACCTGCCAAGGACCTGCCTTCCCTGGAGATGCAGGTTCAATCCCTGGGTTGAGAAGATCCCTTGGAGAAGGAAATGGCAACCCACTCCAATATTCTTGCCTAATAAATCCCATGGACAGAGAGACCTGGCAGGCTATAATCTATGGGGTCACAAAGAGTCAGACATGACTTAACAACTGAACAAGAATGTCTTCTTTGGAGAAATGTCTGTTTAAATCTCCCACCCATTTTTTTGATTGGATTATTTGTTTTGCTTGTTTTTTATATTGAGCTGCATGAGCTATTGTATATTTTGGAGATTAATCCCTTGTCAGTTGCTTCATTTGAAAATATTTTCTCCCACTCTGAGTATTGTGTTTTTGTTTTGTTTATGGTTTCCTTTGCTATGAAAAAAATTTTAAGTTTAATTAGATCTCAGTTGTTTAATTAGATCTTTGTTTTTATTTTCATTACTCTAGGAGGTGAATCAAAAATGATCTTGCTGCAATTTATATCACCAAGTGTTCTGCCTATGTTTTCCTCTACGAGTTTCATAGTGTCTGGCCTTACATTTAGGTCTTTAATCCATTTTGAGTTTACTTTTGTGTATGATGTTATTTAGTGTTCTAATTTCATTCATTCTTTTACATGTAGCTGTCCAGTTTTCCCAGCACCACTTATTTAAGAGACTGTCTTTTCTCCATTGTATGTTCTTGCCTCCTTTGTCATAGATTAGGTGACCATAAGTGCATGGTTTTATCTCTGGACTTTCTCTCCTGTTTCATTGATCTATGTGTCTGCTTTTGTGCCAGTACCATACTCTCTTGATTACTGTAGCTTTGTAGTATAGTCTGAAGCAAGGAAGCTGGAGCTTCCTTGGAGGAAGCTGGAGGAGCTTATTCCTCCAGCTCCATTTCTCTTTCTCAAGACAGCTTTGGCTATTCAGGGTCTTCTGTGTTTCCATACAAATTGTAAAAATTTTTGCTCTAATTCTGTGAAAAATTCCACTGGTAATTTGACAGTGACTGCATTGAATCTGTAGATTGCTTTGGGTAGTATAGTCATTTTCATAATATTGATGCTTCCTATCAAGAACATAATATATTTCTCTCCATCTGTTTGTGTCATCATTGATTTTGTTCATCAATATCTTATAGTTTTCTGAGTACAGGTCTTTTGCCTGCTTAGGTAGGTTTATTCCTAGGTATTTTATTCTTTTTGCTATGATGGTAAATGAAATTGTTTCCTTAATTTCTCTTTCTAATCTTTTATTGTTAGTGTATAGTAATGCAAGAGTTTTCTATGTGTTAATTTTATATCCTGCAACTTTACCAAATTCATTGATTCATTCTTGTAGTTTTCTGGTAGCAGCTTTAGGATTTTCTATGTTTAGTATCATATCATCTGCAAACAGTGACAGTTTTACTTCTTCTTTTCCAAAAGGTTACATTTTTGTTGTCCTAAAACATTAGCCAGTTTTGCACCAAATTTCGTTTAAGCATTCTTTCAGCCATATAAAAACTTTGGCCTTCCAGTTCTCTTTGAACATATGCTAAAATAATACAAAAAAACTTTAAGTTAAAAATTTTGTAGTGCCTCAAATGCTAAAGTTTATTTCTCTGTCAGTCCTTTAGACCCAAAATGGGTGTTTCTAATCAGGCACTTTTCCTCATGATGATGCAAGTACACAGGCTCCTTTCATGCTTTGTTTCCAGTATGCCCTATGACAAGAAATGGCAACTTTTTTCTTTAAAGAGCTGGAGAGTAAATATTTCAGGCTTTTATGGCTTCATACCCTTCTGCCATTCCTCATTTCTGTAGTTGTAGCACAGAAAGTAGCCATAATGTGACTAAGCAAGGCTCTATTCCAATAAAATTTTATTTACAAAAATAAGTGGCAAGCTAGATTTGCCCACCAGGATATATTTTGCTGACCCCTGTCC
This sequence comes from Okapia johnstoni, assembly GCA_024291935.2. Lineage (NCBI taxonomy): Eukaryota > Metazoa > Chordata > Mammalia > Artiodactyla > Giraffidae > Okapia > Okapia johnstoni. The sequence goes on along the minus strand of CM044312.1, from coordinate 67,662,220 downwards.
TTGGGTCTCAGAATCTTCTCAAAAAATGCAGAAAACACACACACTCTTTACTGAGTCATCTTGCCTTGAAAGTGTCATCATTGACACTTCCGTTAGTGAGACTTAATCTAGGGCTCCACCTAGATGCAAGGGTGTTTGGAAAATGTAGTCCCTGGCTGAGAAGTCACTTCCTGGCAACACTCTTACATCATGGAAGTGAAATATGGGTCCCTGATAGACATTTAGCCGTCACAGCCATAGGTGTATCATACACATAGCTACTATTCTGCTGGTCCTGTAAGAGGAATGTATGTTGAATTTCAGATTTCTTAAAAGCAATGCAATTCATGGGATGAATTTTAGCACTTAATTACTAATTTACTAGTTATGAATTTCTTGCCCTAGACTGCTATTATAAAACTAACTTTCAAAAGAGATTAATTCATTCTGTGTTGAAATAATAGGTCATGTTTTTGTGGAAACACTTTTTGTTATCTCCAAGTGTAGCATCTATTGTAAAGTGGTGGTTTGCATATCTATAATTAACTGGTGACTTTTTCTGTATAGTTTTCATCAGAACTCTCAGTAGATGGGTCCATAAATGAAGACTGGACATTGAATTGTTTCCAAAGTTAAAGTGCTTTCTTCAGAAGATGAGGAAAATATGGTTCAGAGATTTAAAATGCAGATTTAAATTTAATCCATTCAATTTAAAAATAAAACCATATTGAGATTTTATTTGTAAAGAAAAAAAAAAATCCAGGAAAGTCTCAACTGTAGTCTCCATGGTCACTTTGACTTGTCTTTGTACAGAAACTCTGCTTTGCATAGCTGCAAAGCAATTATATCAAGATAGAGTTGTGTCCAAGGCAGCAAGAGCTAAATTATAGACACCCTAATTCCCATGTATCCATTGTTCGTAACTTGCATGAAAGAAACTGTGATTATTTTTTTAGTGAAGCTTTACATAGGTTTTATCTCTGCCTAAAGTTGAGTTGTTTCAGATGCATGAGGAAAGAATGACCTAGCTAATGGACTTGCAACTGAGGAAAGAACTGATCTTCTGCTATTTTTTACTTTGTCCAGTGCCTAGATTGACATGTATCTTCCTAATCTCTTAAATACCTGAGAAGACTGCCTGACTCAGACACTGTGAGTAGGGGAGGTCTCCTGCTTTTCACTTCTGTTTCTGCATGGAGTTCTCCTTCTGGGCATAAAAATCACAGACTCCAAATGCATTGCAGGTGTACCTTGCTTTATTTTTACAAATCCTGTTTAAAATATTCCATTATAGTTTCTAAATGATTTTAGGTGAAACATTTTTAAAGGTACAAATTCTCAATGAAACTATCTCCTCCTACAATTATCCTTTTTTTGTGGGGAAAAATCCTTAGTTGGCTTACATGGCACCTGGTATATGTGAGTTCATAAAGGTGTTTTATGGTGGCTATGCCACATTCTTGTAATCACAAATCACTTTCACGCTCCCTGCCTGTATTTAACATCACATGCCATGGGCCATTGCTGTCACTTTATAGATTTGACTTTTCGGGGCTCACAACCCAGTGGCTGCTTCCATCATCCTGGGTGCTTATGCTTATAATTTAGATTAGTTGCCCCAGCAGGATCAATGTTTGCTGAGTGATGAACTTGAGGTCAGATTAGCCAGTCTTTCTCCAAAGCCTTGTAATTGGACCAAATGTCAGCATTAATGAATGTTTAGTGTACAACATTGAACTTGTCAAAACAGCTAAAGGTAAATAGTGACTAAGGTTAACATATCATTATATTTGCAACTTACAACTTAGAGAAATAATTAAACAAATATAAGGAAAAATTATGGACTCTCCATTGTATGATTATATAATGATATCAAATTCTGGCTTCAGCATTAACTAGTTAACTAAATTTGAACAAATTGCTTAACCTCTTTGAGTCTGTTTCCTCATCTGTTAAAAAGACTTTAAGAGTCTCCATTTATTCAGGGCCCTGTAACTGCTACGTATGGAAATAGCTGGTCTACATCCTTTATTTAGTTTATTCCTATTAATAACCCAGAAAATGTTATTATATGCATTTTATAATTCAGTTGAAGAATTGCTGTTTGATTTTTTCTCCACTAATATCAATATTCCTCTTTCTTTTGAAAGAATTATTCTTTCTTTTCATTACTTTTATTGATTATGATGGTAGTACTAAAGAGCAATTTATGAAAGCAAGGGGAAGAATCTTGAATTATTTTGTAAAAAATTTCCCTTCTTTAATTCCCAAGTGCATATTTTGTTGAATTGCTGCTGCTGCTGTAATTACTCATGCAAATTTCCTACTTGAAGGGATGTTTTCAGGGCTGACATCCAGCCAGTAGACAGAGGAAGGGCCTGATTGATGGGTCATGGGTTGGTTTTTTATGGCTGCCTCCCTTGTGACTCAACAAAACCATATTAATAAGATGATTAATATTTTGAGTATCACCATAGGATAAATGGCCTGAGTTCCTCTCTCCTAGTTGCACTAACCATCTTGTTTTATAATCTACCTGCTAGGTGTGGTTTTTCCCCCTTCTAGACTGAGGGCTTATTGGGGCCAAAGTCCATATCCTAATTCATCTTTGCATTGTTGATTCCAAGCACACTGATTGATACAGTGAATATGATCAATAAACGTTGGATGAATGAGTAAGTGGCTAAAGAGTGACTGGCATGGAAACAAGGCTCGGAAAAATGAACAGTCTCTTCAAGGTCAAATGCTAAGAAATGGCAGTACCAGCTCTGACTCTCCTCCCCACTCCTCTCTTGATGAAAGAACCAGCATCATAAGATTGTGATGTGCCTAGGATATGCCTAGCACTTATTGGGAACTCAAAGAATTTTTCCTTTCCTCTGCTATACCAAAGTAGTGTTAACTGTCTCAGTCCCAGACCTGTGTTTTTGAATCACAACTTAATCTAGTTTTGGCTTCTGTGGAGAAGCACACCTTTGCAGTTCCTCCTGAATCCTCATGGAGTTTGTGCTGATTTTCTTCACCTCTCTTCTTCTCCCAACATTTTGGTTGATCCCAGGAATGGCTTCCTATTGCTACCCTCTTCTTTAGAGTAACTGGGCCCTCAGGGTCCCCGTGTCTTTTTTCTCTACCCAATCAGTAAAGGAAAAAATGTGGTCGTTTCTCTGCATGACTGTCTCAAGACTTTTTATTCCTAATGTGAATGAAATAATGTTCCCCCCACTTTTACTTGACCTTAGGTGTTTATTCCTTGCAGTGCTAGCTCACTTACTGATTAATTTACATTTATGTCTAATCTAATATGACTTTCAGCAGACCCCCTACAAGTTCACAGCCTGCCCTGTACGTTGGCTGTATAACTTTAAAGGCTAAGAATGGCTTGAATTATGAATTAAATCAATCTTTATTTTTTTTAAACACTTAAGCAAAACATAAAAAGGGTCTATACATGGGTCAAAAGTGACCTAGCCACACATAGTATGAAGTTCTTGGGAAACACTAAATTAGCATTATCTTGTTGGTTTGCCTCAAGAAGTTCTGAAATAGAATATTAAGTATAAAATTACTTGCCTTTATCTGTTATGTGCTCTTCCCTGACATTTGTTGGAGAGTCACTGATTTTGTGTAATCTTATCATTAATATTTAAACGACTGTTGCATGATCAGAGAGCTTTGTAATCAAAGGCAACACGCAGGGACCCTTCTGGCTGGTAGTTACTGCTCGTCTTTGCACCTTTGCTGCATGCACTGTGTGAAATGTTAGGTCAAATCAAGTCAGATGTGATGCTTTCTGACATCTTCCAAAAGCTGTGTGTGTTAAATTGGAGAAAAAAGCCTTTCTCTTTGGGGCAATAGGACATAAAGGTATGGAACAATGAGATAACAGTCCAGAAAAGAGGATACAATGAGAGAAAAAATTGCCTGCTACAGACTGTGAGTGCCGTGTAAAGTTAGAGACATTGCTCATAATAAGCTGCGGATATGATGGCTTGAAGCCAAACCAACCTTACTCAGTGGCAAAAGCTCAGAACTGGGTGAGAACAATAAAGACAGTTATTTGTTTCGAAATTGGATCCTCAGACCTGGGAAAGCATAGCACCCTTAACCACTCTGTGTTGTAGCTATGTCTGTGTGATACTTGCTGCCTGTCTATATATTTCATCAATAATATTGTTCAACCCATTTAATAATGGAAGAAACTGGGTTGCCAACGAGGACTTCTGCAGGACTCTTCAGATTCCTGGTGAGCAGACACCAACTGGAAATAGCTCAGTTCTTCAGCAAGGCTTCTCGGCCACATTGAGGCTTTTCCAAAATCAGCTTAGAGAGACGAGAATCCAGTAGCAGGGGCATCTTCTACTTTGTCCATGATTAGGAAATGCTCAGAATGCATACTTTTTAAATATCAAAACCAATTATGTTCTAGAAGCCCTGGTTTCTTCATCCTCTCACATACCTTGGTCTTATTGTCAACTACTCAATCTTGTTGTCAGTTACACCATACAGTAAAGATCTCAGATAGACTGAAAAGTTAAAAAATTTAAGAACACTCTACATGAAAGCATATGTGATTATGTTATTAAATTTGAAAGAGGAAAAGCTTCATAAGGCATAAAAGCAACTAAATAAATGATAGGGAAGAAAGAGATTGACACACACAACATAAAATTTTCATATTTCTATACTTCAGGGGATATCATAAATAAAATTTTAATGCAAATAAAAATCAGGAGAAAATGTTTCCCACAAAGAGTAAATGTATCCCAAATATAAATCAGTCATTTAAACAGAAACACTTAAAATTTTGAAAGAAAAATAAATCAAAGATCTGAGCAATTCAGAGAATAAGAAATAGAAATGTATTCATTAAATAAGGCAATCAAAATACAGCAGAGTACAAACAGTAAGAAATCCTAGGAATTGGGAGGCTGTGTGCCTAAGAAGATGACATTTGAGCAGAGAAGAGAAGGCACTCACTATTTGGATATATAAGAACAGAGCTTTCTGGAGAGGTAATAGCAGCTATAAATGCCCTGAGTCAGTGAGTACTTAGTGTCTTCAATGTAAGAGCTATCAGGGTGGCTGAGCAGAGTGGACAGAAAGGACAAGCAATGGCCAATGAAGTCAGAAAGACCGTAGATAAGAACAGCTCTGCAGGATCTTCCTGCTCCCCCCTGCCTTTGCTCTGAGTGAGATGTGAAGCATTTGGGAGATTGGAACAGAAGAGAGACATACTATGGCTTAAGATTTATTTATTTTTTTTATTTTTTTTTCAGTTTAATTTCATTCTTTTTATTTTTTATTTTATTTTTTTAATTTTAATAAATTTATTTATTTTAGTTGGGGGCTAATTACTTTACAATATTGTAGTAGTTTTTGCCATACATTGACATGAATCAGCCATGGGTTCACATGTGTTCCCCCTCCCTATGGCTTAAGATTTAAAAGGATCATCATTCTGGTTGCTATGCAGAAAAAAAGATGGAGAGGGCAAAGTCTAAAGAAGAGAAAGCAATTAGCAAGCAATTGCAACAATCCAGATAGCACATGAAAGTAGCCAGGTCTAGGGTGATAATAAAGAGTTGTGAGAAATAATCAAATTTTGGACATATTTTGAAGGCAGAGTCAGCAGATATTGCTGAAGGATCCAATGTGGGGGTGAGAGAGAGAGGAGCCTCAAAATGATACAAGGGTTTTTTGACCTGAGTAGCTAGATCAGTACTTCGTAGCATGAGGAAGTTTGTGGGGAAAACTGGTTTGGGAGGAAAACCCAGGAGTTCCCTTTTACACGTTATATTTGAGATGTCCCTCCAAAATGGTTGTATATGTAAGTCTCGAGTTCAGAGGAAAGGATGGGACTAGAGATGGACACTGGGAATCCTCAGCATATGGGTGTTTTTTTAAAGCTGAAACCAGATGTGATCTTTGGCGAGTACTGAAGAGGCAGAGAGAAGGAAAGTTGTCTGAGGCTGAGCCTGGGGCACCCTAACCTTAAGAGCCAAATAATGAGGAGCAGCCAGCAAAGAAAACTGAGAACTATACAAAAGTAAAATTTTTATGTGGTTAGATGTGTCAAGGTTTGCTTCGTGATTTGCCCTGTTGCTTTTATGCTCCTTTAGTCATTTTTTTAAAACTAGTTTTATCTATTTATTTATTTTTGGCTTTGGTTGGGTCTTCATTGCTTGCAAGTGCTTTTCTCTAGCTGTAGCAAGCAGGGGCTACTGTCTAGTTGTGGTGCGTGGTCTTCTCATTGCAGTGGCTTCTCTTGTTGCAGAGCACAGCTCTGGGGCACACGGGCTTCAGTAATTGCAGCTCCCAGTTTCTCCAGCATGGACTCAGCAGTTGTGCTGCACAGACTTAGCTGCTCCACAGTATATGGGATCTTCCCGGATCAGGGATCAAACCCTGTCCCCTGCATTGGCAGATGGATTCTTAACCAATGGACCTCCACCCCACTTAGTGGGGTGTCCACTTAATCATTTTATGTTTATTAAGAGTTCTCTACTTCTAAGTACATTGCTAATTAAGTCTGAAGGCAAAAACCAAGATCAGAGGAGAAATTTTTGAACAAAGGGTTAATATTCCTGATATATTTAAAAACTCAGAAATGTCTAGGAGGAATACTAACACTTCAGTGGTAAAAAAAAAAAAAGGTTATACATGTAAGCAGATGTGAATTTAGGAAGTCATAGCTTCAAGCTTATCACCTTTTTAAAAAAATCATCTTTGGATTCCAAAGGAGTGAAAAAAATGGTATTTTAAGCATATCAAAGCAAAGATGTAGAAAAAGTTTCATTAAGAAACTTATCATATTGTGCACTTATGATGTGCAAATTCTTTTCTGGTAGATGATATTTCTGATAGCATATCTGGTCTTTTTAAAAATTATCTGACAGCCACATTGGATGAAGCAAAGCATCTTAGGCATACCATTGGTAAAGACTTGTAGATGTTTAGCCTCACTAGTAAATAAATACATATGAATGAAATTTAATTTTCCTCTTACCAAAGTGGCAAAGAACACAAAATTTTAAAAAATCCACAGCTGGCTAGGAAATAAAAGACAGGGTCCTTCTGAAATAATGTTGGAGGGTTTGTCAATTAATGAACATTTTCTGGAAGACTTTGTGTCAATTTGTATCAAAAACCTGAAAACTTTGGTATTCTTTGACTCAGCAGTCCAAACATTAGAAATTCTGATTCTAGAAATGTATTAAAGAAAACAATAATTGATTTATTAAACAATAAATAAGCTAACTATGAGAATGTTCACTATATCCAAAATTAGGGTGGTGAAATGTTGGGAACAGTATGAACAATACAGAAATATCTATGACATATGAAAACACTGACATAGAAATGACATAGAAAAATCTCTCTCTCTCTCTCTCCCCCTATATGTATATATATGTGTGTGTGTGTGTATATATATATTATATATACATATATATACACATATATACACACTCTGTGACCTACTTCTGTTTACATTTGCTTGGAAAATAGACTGGAAGGAAATAAGCCAAAACATGTTCATCTCTGGGTGGAGTCAGATAAATGATCTTAATTTTATTAAATTTACCTGTTTCAATTTTTCTGCTTTTCATTTATTAGTTGCGTTGTCACATGGAGCAATGACAGAATACAAGGCTGGGAACTTTCCATGGAAATAGCACAGAAGCAGCATTCTAGGATAGCACATCCATTGGAACCTTCTACAGCGATGGACATGCTCTGTCCCCGTGCTGAGGCAGCAGCCTCATGTGGCCCTTGAGCACTTAAAATGTAGCTAGTCCAAATGAGAAACCTGTTCTTAAGTTTAAGTTAAATCTATAGAATGGAGATACAGGTAAGGGCCACGGTATTGGACAGTGGGGTTCTATGGCAGTTTGGCATGGGGCATGAAGGAAAGGCTCTGCAGACTCTGATCAGTATGAGAAGAGACAAGATCCAGAGTAGATGAGATTCAAGACTATAAACCCCTTTGGAGTTTGGATCCCATCAGTTTCCTAGGAGAAACTGGAGGTTTATTTCCAACCCCACTGTATGGAATTCATAGATGCACATAATTTAGGTGTAAATTAACTGTTAAATAAACCATATAGAGTTCTCATTTCATAATGTAGGTTTTTTTCTTAATTTCTATAGTTGGTTGGTGTCATTAAATGCATAATTAAAGAATTCTTCTGGATCCTGGTAAAGATAGAATTCTGGACAGGGTAAATACTATCCTAATATTACAGGCAAGAGTCTAATGCTCAGAGGAGGAAGAAAACAGCGCTTCTCAAATGTTGTTTTTTTAAAATAAGCTTATTTCTTACAAATCAGAAGTACAGTGTGGAGTTCGCTGGTGATCTAGTGGTTAGGATCTGGTGCTTTTACTGCTATGGCCTGGGTTCAATCCCTGGTTGGGGAACTAAGATCCTGCAAGCAGTATGGCACAGCTGGAGGAAAGAAAGACAATATTTACAACAACAACAACAAAAAGCTACAATGAACTATCACCTCACACCAGTCAGAATGGACACACCAAAAAGGATACAAATAATAAGTGATGGAGCAGGTGTGGAGGAAAGGGAACCCTCCTACACTGTTGGGAGAAATGCTAATTGGTACAGTCACTCTGGAAAACAGTATAGAGGTTCTTTCAAAAACTAAAAACAGTCACTGTATGATCCAGCAATCCACTCCTGGGCATATATCCAGAAAAGACAAAAAACTGCACTTCGAAAAGATATTTTCACCCCAATGTTCATAGCTACAGTATTTACAATAACCAAGACATGGGAACAACCTAAGTGTCCATCAACAGATAAAGAACATATGGTGTGTGTGTGTGTGTGTGTGTGTGTGTGTGTGTGTTTGTAATGGAATATTACATGGCCATAAAAAAAGAATGAAATAAAGAAAAGAGAAAACATTATGGTTACCGAAGGAAAAAGAGGAGCAGGAGGGATAAATTAGGAGTATGAAATTAATAGGTACATACCACTATATATAAAATAGATAAGGAAAGATTTATTTTGTAACACAAGGTTATTAATATCTTCTAATAACCTATAATGGAAAAGAATCTGAAGCTACATGCCTGAAACAAACATGATAATGTAAATCAACTGTAGTTAAATTAAAATAAATAAATAGGTTTCTTTCTGTCTGCATGTGCTACATGTTAGAGTTACATACGAAGAACTACCCTCTTAAAAGAAGGAGGAAAAAAACCTTTATTTTCTGATATTTTGCTTTGTGCCTGGGCTTTTAAGAGCTATTTTCTTCTTGTTAACATGTTTAAAAGCTTCCCCCCAATCTACTGCCATCTCTGTTTTTAACTAGAAGAAAAAGGCAGAATTCTTAATTCTCATCAAGATTATAAAATTTCATAGCACTAAAGGTAATATAATTATTATACTCTGATGGGAGAATAATGTTTTAAAAATAATGAAATTATGGCAGAAGCATTTAGATAAAATTATATAGCCATAAAAAACTTTAAATTAGACTTTCTTTACTTTGAAGTTAATTCTGCATTTGAACATTAACATTTGTGTGGCCCTACATTTCACTTATTTCTTGCTTTTTAAAAATAACATAGGAAATGTTTTTTTCTTTTTGTTTTCATATTAATTTGAGGATACTCATGGAAAATCTTATTAAAATCTAAATAAGTTTTCTACAAAATAAGCAAAAACCAAACGAAATATACTTTATGACTGATAATTGTACATTATATTCATTATTTATTGCTGTGTAAAAAATTAACCCAAAACTTTGCAACCTAAATTATGTATTAATCAGTTGTGAAGGTGAGGAATCCTATGGCAACTTGGCTGGGTGGTTCTATTTCAAGGTGTCTCATGAGATGTCAGTCAAGCTGTCTGCCATGCTGCAGTTGTCTGAAGCCTTAAATTTAGCCTCCAAGTGGAGGATCCACTTCCGTTATGGCTGTTGGCAAGAAATCTCAGTTCCTTCAGGGCCTTGGCAGAAACAAAGACCTCAACACATGGATCTCTCCACAGGGTTGCTTGACTGTCTTCACTACATGGCAGTTGACTGCTGCCACAGTTAGTAATCCAAAAGAGAAAGTCTGAAACTTCATTCAAGACTTCTTCTAGGCTCATTGTGCCTACACAGGGGATTACTCATCAATCACTTATGCTCAGGATTGTGTGGGTGACATGATCAAGAAATTCTGATGGTGTGACAGGCAGGACAATAAGGATACTTATCCCTGACTGGTCTCCATTGCCCAAAGATTTCCCCTATTTATTTGGGGATGATGCCCACTATGGAGCTATGCTGCAATCATCAGATTACTTGAAGCCCTCTTTGCTCCAAAAATACCTCCTTATCAAGTCTTACCGTTTTCTGGTTCTTACCATATCATTCATACCTCCATAAAAAGGAACTCCCCTTGCAGGACCTAACAATTTTCAAGTCTTTCCAGGGAAGTTTGTCCCAAAGGCCTTTCATAGGTTTTGTTCTGTGAGTACAGAAAAGACTATTCATGCTGTAAATGTATACATTAGCCAAGACAATTGAATATGCAATGCTTACTATAATCACTAAGAGATCCTTGCTTGGAAAAATCAGGACAAAAAAAAAAAAAGAAGATAAACTTGAAGGAGATGAAAGAAATAAAGAAGAGAAGCTTGGGGCTGCCCACACAGGGTAAATTCTACCAGAGGGGAAAACATAGGAATAGAAGCATCTAAAGGAGGAAAAATTTGTCTGGTTTAAATGTTTATTGAGTGAAAGAGTTACTGACTGAATACATAGAATGATAGTATCCATCCAACCTAAACTAAGCTTAAGCTTATAAAATATTGCTGTTTCCTATAGAAATGTGAGCATGTACTTGAACAGATTGTGTTCCATGAGACATAGCCTCATTCCCCAGTGTACTGATAATATTTTAATAAACATTTATTAAGTGAAAGGCACTGTTGTACATGCTTAACAAATTTTACTGGTTTTGAGAGGTTGGTTTGTTTGCTTGTTTGGCTTTGGCAGGGGTTGGGGGCTGGGTAGGCCCTGTCTGTTGTCTGTTTCCTCCAATAGAATGTAAAGCCCATGAGAATGAGGACAGGGATTCTTGTCTGTCTCATTTTACTGCCATATCTCTAGGCAATGTGTATAACAGTTCTTGGCATAGAGTATGCTTTCAAACATTTTTTATTGAAAGAAGAAGGAAAGGGGTCAAAGGGTACAAACATCCAGTGAGAGAATGAATAAGTCCTGAGGTCTAATGTACAGCATGGTGACTTTAGTTCACAATACTATATTGTGCGTTTGAAAGTTGCTAAGAGAGTAGATTTTAAATGTTCTGTCCTCCAGAACAACAAAAATGGTAATTATGTGAGGTGCAGGATGTGTTAAATAACATTACTGGGATAATCATTTGTCAATATGTATGTGTGTAAAAGTGTCACATTGTACAGCTTAAACTTATAAAATGTTACATGTTACGTATATCTTAATAACACTTGGGGGGTAAGATGAAGGAAATAAAAGAGGGAGGGAGGATGAAAGAGAGGAAGCAAGAGACAGGAAGGAAGGAAGCGAGCAAGGGATGGGTTAATAGAGGAGGGAAATATCATCACATTTAATCCCCACAAGACCTTTTTATCCCTGTTTTACAAATAAGAATATTAAGGCTTAGAGAGGTTAAGTAACTTGCCTAAACCACACAGCTACCAAAGGACTTGATTTTAACAAGTATTCATTCAACAAATACTATTCTTCTAACCTTTAAAAGACAACACTAAGGCACATGTGGGCCAGGTCCTACCCATATTATCTTGGTCTATGTTCTCATACATGTCTGTGTATAATACTTGTGTGTGTGATACTTCCATAGTTTAAATTAAATCCAGATTCCACCATCAGCCTACTGCAAAGAACTGAAAATACTGTGTACAATTAACTGAGCCATGATAATAGTTACCTCTCTTCAAGATAAATTGGTGGATGAGCAAATTAATAGTTACAGAAAAGCTTTGAAAATATAATGAACTACATAATTGTCAAGCATTGTTATTAGCAGCCTGAATAGTTATGGAAAATAATTCATCCTGGGAAAGCTACTGTTTCACATATCCATTTTTCAAACTCATTTCACATTTGTTTTTAAAAGTCAAAAAAGTAGAAAGCTACACCCACATACATTTTATACTAGCTGTTTGACTTTGGACCAGAGACCTCCCTCTGGAAATCCTTGCTCCTCAAAGTATCACTGTTAGGGGAGCGGAGGGGTGGGGGGGGCAGGCAGGGGCCTGGCAGTACAGGTTTTGCCTGGGAGCTTGTTAGAAATGTAAGCCTTCTGGCCCCACCCCAGACTCACTGAATCAGAAACTGCATTTTAAGATCCCCAGGTGACTCACAGACACATTGAGTTTTCAGAAGCACAGCTGTAGGACCTCATCTGTCAACATAGTGTCTGACAGTGCTCAACTGAATTCGGTTCCTTATACCCCATTCTGTTCCCTACAATAATGGAAAACCTTGACATCTCTGGGGAGATCAAGTGTTCTGGTGCTACAGAGTCAAAGTGAGGGGCTTGCTTTAGAGGGTCCTGGAATGGGACTTTGCCAACAGGGAGGACAATTTTTAGATAATTATGCCCCTTTCCTCTGCTTGAATGATTATTTGCAAGTTTATTTTTATCCTCTCAACTGCTGAGCTGTTGTTAGGATTTGATTGTGTCATGTGCTTTGACATTAATTTTAATAGGCAACAGTTTGAATTCAAGCTTATATTTAGTTCAAATGGGATTTTTTTTCTTCTTATGGTACTTATTTATACCTGACTACAAAAATAATACATGCTTATTGTAGACAAGTTAGAAAATACAAACCACTGCTGCTAAGATGTATTTCTTATCAATCTTAATTTAAGCAAAAGTGGTATTATATGGGTGGATTTTGTGACCTGATTTTTTCACTTGTCCTGAACACTTTCCCACATCATATAATTTGAAGATAATTAAATGGATCTCTATTATTCTACTTTGTGATTATTTCAAAATTTAATTACCCGTAATTGAAAAGGTATATGATTTCTAATTTTGTTTGCTATTTAAATCATTGTATGATGAATGTTCTTCTTTATAAATCTGTGTACATGATTGGTGATTTATTAGTATTTGTTCCCCCACCCCACTTTCCTGAGTCAAAGGAAATTGATACCTTTACTTTGAAACATAATGTCAACTTCCAGAAAGTCTATGCCAATCCCTGGTCCCCAAAGCAGTTTAAGTACTAATCTAAATTCAGAGCCAACTAACTTCCTGTTAGTATATATTTCAGAGTTTCTACTAATAAAGAGGTAATATCAATATAATACTTACTTATTTTAATTTGCTTTCATTGTTTCTTAGTAAACTTCAACATTATCACCAAGTTACTAAGACAAAAACAACTATCAAAAGTCCACACCCCTTTAATTTGATTTGGGAAAAATTTACATTTCTACAACATTTAGCCTCATTAGCCAGGAACTTAACATCTCTTTCCATTTATTCAAATTAAAGACTTAATCAAAAAAAATTTATCAGCTTTTGTATATGCTGTTATTATCAATAAAGAACTATTTCTCTCTGTAATGTTTGTAAAAAAGGCACATCTATATTTAGGGGAAGAGCTTAACCCCCTATAGTAAAGAAAATGCTATAGTAAATGGCAGATTACTTTTTTAGGATTTATTTATTTTTGGCTGCACTGTGTGTTCATTGCTGTGTGTGGGCTTCTCTAGTTGCAAAGAGCAGGGGCTACTCTTCATAGCAATGCTCAGGCTTCTCATTGCGGTGGCTTCTCTTGTCACAGGGCATGGACTTTAGATGCGAGGGCTTTCGTAGTTGCAGCACTCACACTCAGTAGTTGCAGCTTGCAGGCTCTAGAGCAAGGGCTCAGTAGTGTGGCACTGGGGCTTAGCTGCTCCACAACTTGTGGGATCTTCCAGGACATAGGAATTCCCAGACACACAAATCAAACCTATGTCCCCTGCATTGGCAGATTCTTAACCTCTAGGACCACCAGGGAAGCCCCAGATTACTTTTGAAGTTTTAGTTTCTAGAACATACATCAGTGCCAAGTTTGTTAATCCACAATTCTGAATTTAAGTTTTGCTTTCTAGTTATTTCCTTTTATTACCATATTGTTGTAGTACTAAAGTTAATTCATGTTAAAGAATTATTTCCTACTTAACTGAGATTTGAAACAAATCACCCAATACTCATACAAATAATGAAGTTATATTCATTCAGAGTTTTTCAAAATCAGGTTTCTGAAACCTCCTCCTAAGGGGCCTTCGTAGGTGAAGATGAGGGGGAGGCAGGATTCTGGATAACCCTTCTCCAACCCTACCTCCAAATTCCCTACCAACCAACTCAGCTCAGCTTTTTATCTGGTTTTATACCATGCTTCTGTGCTTCAGATTTCTTTTGAACAAAAGACTGTGTAGCTAAATTTAATAAATATAATGGGATGAGAATGTGATGGAATAGAATGAAATAGAATAGAATGCCACTTGTTCTTCCCAGTAGAAGAATCTAATTCTTGCTCTTTGAAACACCTTTAATAATCCTCTGAGGGATAGGTTTGACATAGACATATTTTCAATGAAACTTTTTATCTTTTTCATTGGTTGTGTAGCCAAATATTAAAGAATCTTCCACCTCAAACTAGACACTGTAATAGGGATGGATCATATTTGTTTTCAGAACTTGCAGTTTTCTAATAAGTTGAGATTATATAATGTTCCACCCTACCCAGAGATGACATTCGAATGAAAAAAAACAGAAAGCCTAATAAAAAAGGCACTTTAAGACAAGTTCTCAATTCAATAAAACTTCTTATGTAATTAATCTTTTCTGCAAACAACAATGACAGGTATAAGTCAATCTGCAACACTCATATAATAAACATCGCATTTATTTAACTCTCTAGATCTGATTTGGTCTACCATGAACCCCAAGTGATGGTGAATTTCACCTCAATCATTATGAGCATCCTCTCACCAGAGATAAGTGAAAATCTCCTAGGCTCTCTAGTCAAGGGTTCATGATTTATAAATGGGAAGATAATAAATATCTCAGGCTTTACAAGCCTTAGTGTTCACCCTTGGAACTGCTTGGTTCTGATACTGTAGAAACCAGCCATAGACAATACA
The DNA here is from genome assembly GCA_024291935.2 of Okapia johnstoni. Classification (NCBI taxonomy): domain Eukaryota; kingdom Metazoa; phylum Chordata; class Mammalia; order Artiodactyla; family Giraffidae; genus Okapia; species Okapia johnstoni. The sequence goes on along the minus strand of CM044312.1, from coordinate 67,647,076 downwards.
TATGTTAACAAATGAATGTAGTTGTGTTTTAGCAAAAATTCATTTATAGACATTGAAACTTTGAATTTCATGTAATTTTCAATTGTAATTAATTGTAATTGTAATTTCATGTAATTTTCAAGGAGAAAACTTGGATTTCCCAAGTGATGCTGGTAGTAAAGAACCTGCTTGCCAATGCAGGGGATGTAAGATACCTGGGTTCTATCCCTGGATTGGGAAGATCTCCTGGAGGAGGGCGACCCACTCCGGTATTCTTGCCTGGAGAATCCCCATGGACAGAGGAGCCTGGCAGGCTACAGTCTATAGTGTCGCAAAGAGTTGGACACTACTGAAGCGACTTAGCACACATGCATGCAAAAGAAAGCTTAGTCCCCCTTCCTCCTGTCTTTCTCCTTTGCTCTCACATTATTACATAGTCACAGTACTTCTGACACCATGTCTGTGTGTTTTTTTCCCCACTCCAAGTAATTCTGTGGCACCAGCTTGGTGTCCTACAATTTAACTCAATTCTGACTGTATCTGTCTGGAGATATCATCAGATCCACATATTAAAGGCTCGGTTCACAAGACTCCCCACCCCTTCAGATGCCAGTCACATATCCAGGTGGTCACTTGTGCTTCTGATTGACTGGCCATAAGGCAGAGGTTCCCATGACCCTCTTTTTGAGTTGGATTAATTTGCTAGAGTGGCTCACAGAACTCAGAAATAACAGCTTATTTATTTGTTTACCACTTTATTATAAAAGGAAATAATGAAGGATACAAGTTAATATCCAAATGAAAGAGGTATATAAGGCAAGATATGTGGAAAGAGGTGCCAAGCTTCTTGCCCTCTCCTGAGCACACTACTCTCCCAGCCCTCCGCGTGGTCACCCATCCAGAAGTTCTCCAAACCCCATACTATTAGAATTTTATGGAAGCTTCCTCATGTAAGCATGATCAGTTATCAATATTAACTACATTTCCTCTCTGGAGAATGGAGGGTGGAGCTGAAAATTCCATTTCTAATCATGACTTGGTCTTTTCTGGTGACCAACTTCATCTAAGAGCCCATGAAGAGTCACCTCAGTAGAACAAATGACACTCCAATCACACAGAAAATTCCTAGGGATTTGGGAACTCTGTGTCAGGAACCAGGGTCCTGATATTCCTAGGGCTCTTATCACTTAGGAAATTACAAGGGTTTGGGAAGCTCTGTTCCAGGATCCGGGGGCAGAGACCAATATTTACGTCCCCCCCCCATTATCTCACAGTCATAAAAAAGTATTCTTTTTTATTTGTTTTCAATCATTTAAAAATGTAAAATCCATTCTTTACTCCTAGGCTGTGTAAAAACAGGCAGCAGTGTATATGATTTTCCAACTCCTGCTCTGATCTTCTCTCCACACTTGATGCTGTTGATGTGTTCAGGGTAAAACCTCCCTGGAGCACAAAAGAAAGGCAGGTACAGAGGCTGGAATGCAGGCACCCACTGCCAGGCAGCCCTGGATGCTCCACCCTGCCATGTGCTGCCTGGACCTGAGACAAGAAGCACAGCCAGTTCAGACCTCACTGGCTCCTGCTTCTTAGATAATCTTCATCCTTATTTGACAACTTGAGAGTTAAGGGTTTTCCTGCTCTCCACCACTCAGGATTCTCTTTGTCCTCTTTTGGGTGAGAAGGAAAATCATACTCATGCTGTTTCTTTGACAGCAATAAAAACAAAACACGTATCAAACATCTCAGAGTATCCTGCTTCTGTGGATACTTCCAGAAGACAAATAGGTCATTCTTCTCAAAGAGAAACTCATTTATTTATTCTTGTGACCACGGAGGAAAGCATTAGATATAGAATTTTATGACATTGCAGGTCTAATTCATGTGTTCCCTTTTTCAGATGAAGCCTAACCCAGAATGCTTCAGTAACTCATTAAAAAAACAAACAAACAAACAAAAAAACCAGAAACTCTCAGAAGCAGTAGCATGAGCCAGATCGAGGTACTCTTTGTCCTCTTCCACGCTGTCTCCTCCAAATTATATTTCCCCTGCGTTACTCAACTGACTAGACGTTTAAATATCAGGGTGTAAGAGCCCCTAGGAGATGTCCTTCCCATGCTCATCACAGGAAGCCTACAGAAGGTGTAACCAGGTACCTGTAGCCACAAGCGATCGACTGATCACCAGAAATGCAGGACCCTCAGTCTCTAAGATTTTGTTCACTCAACAAGAGACAGAATATAGTGCTGAGAACAAAGATTCCATGATACCTCACTATGCATGATCACGTCTGAGACTTGCCCAGGGAACTTGTAGGTATTCCCCACATGAAGATGGGTTTCTCCTCATATTTAAATATCTCTGAAGGCTTAGACGAAGAACTGAGAAAATGGACAGCAAGTCCAGGCAAGATCCCAGGAGACCTTGCAGTCAGATGATTCCATGTTAGCATGATAAATAGATTTACTATTGCAGCAACCATGGTGTTGCAGAGGAAAATGGAGGCCTGAAGTGGGCTCATTAGCCAAAAAGGAAAGGAAGGGGAAGTTAGGTCTGATACTGTCTGTGTTTAAACTTCAGTCAGTTCAGTTGCTCAGTCTTGTCTTACTCTTTGTGACCCCATCGACTGCAGCACGCCAGGCTTCCCTGTCCATCACCAACTCCCAGAGCTTACTCAAACTCATGTTCATTGAGTCAGTGATGCCATACAACCATCTCATCCTCTGTTGTTCCCTTCTCCTCCAGCCTTCAATCTTTCCCAGCATCAGGGTCTTTTCCAAGGAGTCAGTTCTTCACATCAGTTGGCCAAAGTATTGGAATTGCAGATTCAGCATCAATTCTTCCAATGAATATTCAGGACTGATCTCCTTTAGGATGGACTGGTTTGATATCCTTGCAGTCGAAGGGACTCTCAAGAGTCTTCTCCAACACCGCAGTTCAAAGGCATCAATGTTTCGGTGCCAAGCATTCTTTATAGTCCAACTCTCGCATCCATATATGACTACTGGAAAACCAGAGCTTTGACTAGATGAACCTTTGTCGGCAAAGTAATGTCTCTGCTTGTTAATATGCTCTCTAGGTTGGTCATAACTTTTCTTCCAAGGAGCAAGCGTCTTTTAATTTCATGGCTGCAGTCATCATCTGCAGTGATTTTGGAACCCCCAAAAATCAAGTCTCTCACTGTTTCCATTTTTTCCCCATCTATTTGCCATGAAGTGATAGGACCAGATGCCATGATCTTAGTTTTTTGAAAGTTGAGTTTTAAGCCAGCTTTTTCACTCTCCTCTTTCACTTTCATCAAGAGGCTCTTTAATTCTTCTTCGATTTCTGCCATAAGGGTGGTGTCATCTGAGTATCTGAGGTTATTGATATTTTCTCCTGGCAATCTTGATTCCAGCTTGTGCTTCATCCAGCCTGCCATTTTGCCTGATGTACTCTCCATATAAGTTAAATAAGCAAGGTGACAATATACAGCCTTGATGTACTCCTTTCCCAATTTGGAACCAGTCTGCTGTTCCATGTCCAGTTCTAACTGTTGCTCCTTGACCTGCACACAGATTTCTCAGGAGGCAGGTAACGTGGTCTGGTATTCCCATCTCTGTAAGAATTTTCCACACTTTGTTGTGATCTACACAGTCAAAGGCTTTGGCAAAATCAATAAAGCAAAAGTAGATGATTTTTCTGGAATTCTCTTGCTTTTTCGATGATCCAACAGATGTTGGCTATTTGATCTCTGGTTCCTCTGCCTTTTCTAAAACCAGCTTGAACATCTGAAAGTTCACAGTTCAGGTACTGTTGAAGCCTGGCTTGGAGAATTTTGAGCATTACTTTGCTAGCATGTGAGATGAGTACAATTGTGCGGTAGTTTGAGCATTCTTTGGCATTGCCTTTCTTTGGGATTGGAATGAAAACTGACCTTTTCCAGTCTTGTGGCCACTGCTGAGTTTTCCAAATTTTCTGTCATATTGAGTGCAGCACTTTCACAGCACCATCTTTTAGGATTTGAAATGTCTCAACTGGAATTCCATCACCTCCACTAGCTTTGTTCATAGTGATGCTTTCTAAGGTCCACTTGACTTCTCATTCCAGGATGTCTGGCTCTAGGTAAGTGATCACACCATCATAGTTATCTGGGTCATGAAGATCTTTTTTGTATAGTTCTTCTGTGTATTCTTGCCACCTCTTCGTAATATCTTCTGCTTCTGTTAGGTCCAAACCATTTCTGTCCTTTACTTGAATGAAATATTTTTAAACTTAGGGGAGTACTTTCTGAAATGACTCTCTATTTAAACAGGTACATTCTGAAATTTTTGGTTAAGGGAATAAATTTCTACTTGAACTCCTTGCACTCTGCCCTTCTTAGTGCCTTGACCCTCTTTGGAGAAGAGCTATAAAAACAAAGTTCCAAACACTCAGCAGATGGTACAAGAAGTTCTGCTTAATCTTCAAGACCAGGTTCAGAATAAATTTCTCCGTGGAACTAGTATGTCCAGCATTAACCAGGCTCTAATGTGTATGGCCATCATTATGCTGTTCACCTCAGTCTTGCTAGAACCACAAGAAGTCTGTCTCTTTCCGGATTGCACTCCATAAATATCTCCAAGAATGATCAGATGCAAATGGGCCAAATCCTTTCTTCGCCACCATCTGAGGCCTCAGACTGAAGTTGGGCTTCTGCTTCCAAAACCTAGATTCCAAGGATAAGTTTAAAGTCCAAGAAACACAACAGATTCTCAGAAAGCAATAAGGAAGGAAGGATTCTTGTGTGGTTTATGCATTTTAGATATAAATGGGCACACCTTACTAAATTCACCAAGGAGTGATTACCATTGATTCTTAAATGGGTAGGCCATGCCTTGCCCTATTGAAATAATTTTACCAATGGAATTGTATTAAGTTTAGAAATGGTTATAGACAAAAAATTTAAGAACTAGTCCTTTAGAGTGAGAAGTAAGTACCTGAGAATAGGTGAGATCCTGTTTTAGAATGGTAACTTGCATTTGCTCCTCTAGTCTTTTATGTTACCCTTGCTTTTTCCATATTTGGGGCAGCTGGGCAGAACTGTGCCTTCACTCCCTCAGATAAAGGACAGTTTAGCAGATAACAAGCATCAAATTCTTGGTTTTTGAGTTGCAAAAGCCTAAGCCCTGGCATAAGACAAAAGATGTGAAAGGAGCACTGTGAATAGTGAGAGCAAAGTGCCTTCAGGGTGTAAGGAGTGTTGAGGGGAGTAAAGGGGGCCCCTAAAGAGAAGTCTTGTTCCTTATCACACCCCAGGACCAAGTCCTCAGACCCTCAAAGTGGGCAGAGGTAGCAAGAGCCCAGTCCTACAAGCAGCATGAAATAGCAAACAGGCCCCAGACAGGCCCAGGTCCCCTGCACCACCTGCTAGGCATGCCTGGTGAGCGCTAATGCCAGATTGGAATAGAGAGTTGGACTCATGGCAGCACCTCGGTGAGGGAGCTGCCCTATACATCCTAAGCACTGAGTGGAATCGCTGAGGACAGAGAGCCTTGCAGGTGGATATCAAGAGAGTATGGGCTTCCCATGTGGCACAGTGGTAAAGAATCTGCCTGCCAATGCAGGAAACACAAGAGAAGCAGGTTCGATCCCTGGATTGGGAAGATCCCCTGGGGTGGGAAATGGCAACGCACTCCAGTATTCTTGCCTGAAAAATTCCATGGACAGAGGAGTCTAGCGGGCTACAGTTCATGGGGTCGCAAAGAGTCGGACATGATAAGCAACTGAGCACGCACACGCACAAAGAGAATATAACATTGCTCTACTGAAACCAGCAGCTGGAAGACAGGGCATCTCAACAGATACCAGTCCTGATAGGAAATTCAAGACCAGAGGTCTGTAAGCCTGCCTAGAGTTTAAATGAAACCCCAGAGAAAAGAGGAGTGATGGCCTTGGGTTGCCTGATATCAAATGTCTACCACACAGCAGTTGGGAGAAAGAAATAGAAATTCAATTCATTATAGAAAAATACAGGAAGTTGGGTTTCTTATACACCTCAATTTGTCATCTGATATCCTTTTTTTTTTCCTATTTTAAAAATTTATTACAGTATAGTTGATTTACAGTGTTGTGTTAATTTCAGGTGTACAGCAAAGTGAATCAGTTAAGAAAAAGGTCTAAAGATGCTCCTTAGACAGGAATAATAAAAAACAAATGCTGAGGAACACTGATCTATTGCAGTATGGAAGCCTTGGGAACCAGATTTAATAGTCTTAACCCAAGTACACCCAAAAGAATAACAATTATTAAAGGCACTGTGATAATTATATTGAATTAACGAAATTGATTCACTTATCCAATTAAAAGCCTAAACGCCCCTCTTTTTTTCTTTTTCTGAAAGTGGAAGCAGTGGTGATATAAATCTGTGTCACTACAGACCTAATGTCAAAATAGAGTGAAAAATTCAGATTTGTATGGATGTCTACCACCACCACCACCATTTCCTCAAAAGAAAGGGAAATAGTTTGTCAGGTTTTTAATTGAGTAATTGAATCACTTAATTGTATTAATTCAATGTAATTGTCATTGATGGGTAATCTCCAACCAGAACTGAGTGATACAATGAAAGATGCAAAGCAACAAAAAAGTAAGAAGACAGACTCTTATCAAAAGGGTACAATCTTATTGGTCGGGTTTCCTTGATTTTTGAATCCTCAATATTCTGGTAAGGACAAATAGCTGGAGAGAAATGCAGACGAAAAGGAGCAAATATCCTAATTGTAAACAAGGCCAAAAAAGCTGCTGAGACTAACAAAGGCAAGGGCTTTGCATCTGCATATTTCACATCTGGAATATTTACACACTATTTCTGCTGAGTGAGATCTATGTAACAAAAGATGAAGTAAGGTGACAGGAGGAATATAAAACATCCAGAATAAATTTACCACTTACCCAAGGGACCTACAGCACTAGCAGTAAATGTACTAAATCTAGCACTTGTCTACCTTAGATAGACAAGGGCTAGCAATGAGCAGAAGGCCTGGAAATTGTGCACATCACCAGGTACCAATGTAGTGGGCTAGAGTAGAAACAGGAGCAGGCTTGGGCTCACCTTCTTGTTTGCCCACTTCTGAAATATGCATGCTCTTTGCCAGACGATTTGACTCCCAAGATTCAAACCTCTCGTTTATAAACCAGGATTAACCCCTACTTACAAGATCATTTGGAGGGTTAAATGTGAACTGCAAAGCAACAGGATGTAAAAAATGTGCTCAGCAAATGAGAGTTTAAAAAGAGATAAGTTTAAAAGGATAAAACAGAAAAAAATTGTGTCACTGAGCATTTATGTGTGTGTATGTGTATGTACATACTTTGTATGTACAAATTTAAATTCTGTAAATTTACCAACTTTACTTTATGAAGGGTATTGAGAATATGAGCTAAATTAGCTAAGGGAGTGGGGAGGAAGTCTTAGAAGGGAAGATAGAAACAAGTGTAGGTCCCTGCTTCACCATCACTAAAGAAACACAGCAAGAACTGAAAAATTCAAGCGTGTGCCACAAAAGATAAAAGACATCGACGGCTCTGAGGATTTTTCAGCATCTGGTAAACTGAGTGTTCCTGTAGGGTTCCAACCCAGGAATTTGTTTTGGGAGTTGGTGTTGGAGCTGCTTGATAAAAATTAAATGCATAGTGTTAGGGTAAAGGGCAGTAGACAGGCTCGCTGGAGATGGGTCTCAAAGGGTGGGAATGAACTTGCAAAAATGCCACTCCTTGGGAAAAGGTGAATAGGAAGCATAAGGAAAGATAAGGGTCTTTCTTTAAAGCCAAACTAGTTAGTGAAGTTAAAATGAAATAATCCATCATTTTATCCTTTTGTTAGAAACTGTTTCCATCAACAAGCTCTGCAAGAGGACTTCCCTGGTGGTCCAGTAGTTAAGAATCTTCCTGGTCCAGAAATGTCATTGCCCCATAAGCAATGGGGCAGCTAAGCCTGTGTGCTGCAACTATTGAGCCCATGTACCCTAGAGCCCGTGCTCTGCAACAAGAAAAATCATTGCAATGAGAAGCCCATGCATTGCAACTAGAGAGGAGCCCTCACTCGCAGCAACTAGAGAAGTGCCCATGCAGCAACAAAGACCCAGTGCAGCCAAAAAAGAAAATAACAAGCTCTGGGAGAGGCAGGTCAAGTCATTCTGGGTAGGATTTCTCTGTTCCATGTCCAAGGAATCTTTCCCACAACAAGGAAATAGTTATCAGGTCAGGAAAAGGGGTAATGATGCAAAAAGAAAATACTCTTCCGAAATAAAGACAAGCATTAATGACTAATAAGAGATAAGCTCTGAGCAAAGACTTATCAAACAGTTTGAGTTGAGAATCTATGTGAAAACCTGCAGTTTATTTCAAATTGGCAGATATATGAGGAGGTTCACATGATTTATATGCTGTAAGAATCCATAAACAAGGATAGAACAAATATACTGCCTGAGAATATTAATAGCACATGATCAAAAAATGAATAAAATATACAGTGATATTTCCTGCCAAAAGGTGGTTTATAGCCTTCTTAGAAGCATCAACAGAACAGAAATCAGATTTGCAGTATATTAAGCCAAAAAATGTAAGTGCAATAATTCATTTGCTTTTTCAAAAACAATGAGTATGTAGTATACTTTGGAGATTGGAACAATTTCTCCATACCCGATTGCAGAAGTCTAACAAAACTAAAAGAGCAAAGCTTTTATTTTGAGCTTTTCATCTAACTTGTCTTTATAATTGAGTTTTACCCTAGTGCCAATGCAATATTTATGTTCTCAAATACGAAAGGGAAAGAAAGCCAGTTTGTCAGGTTCTTTAACGTGGCACTCCTAGAACCAGGGTAGCACCGAGAACAACCAGTTAATGAACTTGTGTCCCATGGATCTGGTGGGAAGGTAATGGATGCAACAGTGCATTGATTCCTTCTGAAATTCTGTTTTGCCTTTTATGACTTTCAATTTAAATTCCCATCTTTAGCATGGTTGTATTACAGGTTTCTTATTCCCAGGGTGATGGTTTTCATGTTCTTGAGAAAGAAAAACAAACTAACCTAAATAAGTTCTAAATCCTCATCCAACATCACAAGGCCTGTGTGTGAGCAGTGTGCTTGCCAGCCAGGGCTCGTTCTTGGTGTGGAATGATATTCTATCAAAGTTTTCATGAGGCTTTTGTCACATTTTGCTTCTGAATTTTCTGCCACCTTTTTGATTAAGGGCCAAAAATGTACACACTAAAATTTAGATAAACAAGAACAACAAAAAGGCAACATGATCATATTTTACAGTAGAGCTCCCAATGTCACTCAGTAGCAAAATATAAAAACTAAAAAAGGTATGAATTTCCCTATTAAAGTTAGCCATGTTTCTTTCTGCTCATTAAGCTTTGGATGTGTGTTGACAGATTCTTTGGGGTCTCTGTCAATTCTAAGTTTAAAACTCTATAAGGACCAAAAGTACAACCAAGAACAACAATAAAAAAAAGAGTAGGTTAATTGAACTTCTTCAAAATTTTGAACTTTCATGAGTCAGAGCACACTGTCAACAGAGTGAAAAGGCAATTTATGAAGTGGAGAAAATGATTATAAGTTGTGTATCTAATAAGGAATTGATATCCAGAATTTATAAGGAACTACTACAACACAACAAAAAGACAAATGACCCAATTTTAAAATGAGCAAAGGACTTGAATAGACATTTTTCCAAAGAAGGCATATAAATGGCCAATAAGCACATGAAAATATGCTCTATACCACTTGTCATCAGGGAAATGCAAATCAAAACCATAGCATTACCTCACACCCATTAACATGACCACTATCAAAAAAAAAAAAAAAAAGGAACACAGAAAAGGAAAATATCAAAATATTAAATGTGGGTGAGGATGTGGAGAAACTGGAACTCCTGCATGTAGCTGGTAGGAATGTATTGGGTTGGCCAAGAAACTTGTTCAGTGTTTCCTTTAAGCTGTTACAGAAAAACCCAAACAAATGTTTTGGCCAACCTAATACATGATGCAACCACTAAAATAGTATCATTTTTTACAAAGAATAAAAAAAACATAGAAAATCTATATGATCCCAGTTCTACCTCTGAGTATATAATGAAAAAAAAAATGAAAGCAGACTTGAAAAATATCTGATGAACATGTACACCTGTGTTTATAGCATAATTCACAATAGACAGAAGGCGGAAGCAACCCAAGTGTCCACTGACAGATGAATGGATAAACAAAATGTGGTGCACAAACAATGGAATGTTCAGGTCAGTTCAATTCAGTTCAGTCGCTCAGTCGTGTCCGACTCTTTGTGATCCCATGGACTGCAGCACACCAGGCCTCCCTGTCCATCATTAACTCCTGGAGTTTACTAAACTCATGTCCATTGAGTTGGTGATGCCATCCAACCATCTCATCCTCCGTCGTCTCCTTCTCCTCCAGCCTTCAATCTTTCCCAGCATCAGGGTCTTTTCAAATGAGTCAGCTCTTCGCATCAGGTGGCCAAAGTCTTGGAGTTTCAGCTTCAACATCAGTTCTTCCAATGAACATTCAGGACTGATGTCCTTTAGGATGGACTGGTTTGATATCCTTGCAGTCCAAGGGACTCTCAAGAGTCTTCTCCAACACCACAGTTCAAAAGCATCAATTCTTGGGCACTCAGCTTTCCTTATAGTCCAACTCTCACAAGGAAAATCCATAGCCTTGACTAGATGGACCTTTGTTGGCAAAGTAATGTCTCTGCTTTTTAATATGCTGTCTAGGTTGGCCATAACTTTTCTTCCAAGGAGTAAGTGTCTTTTTATTTCATGGCTGCAGTCACCATCTGCAGTGATTTTGGAGCCCCCCAAAATTAAATCTGCCACTGTTTCCACTGTTTCTGCATCTATTTGCCATGAAGTGATGGGACCGGATGCCATGATCTTTGTTTTCTGAATGTTGAGCTTTAATCCAACTTTTTCACTCTCCTCTTTGACTTTCAGCAAGAGGCTCTTTAGTTCTTCACTTTCTGCCATAAGGGTGGTATCATCTGCATATCTGAGGTTTTTGATATTTCTCCCAGCAATCTTGAATGTTACCCAGTGTTAAAAAAGGAAGGAAAATCTGACACATGCTACAACATGGTTGAACCTTGAAGACCTTATGTTAAGTGGAACAAACCAGCACGAAAAACCAAATATTGTATGATTTCTCTGCTGTGAAATTCCTAGCGCTGTCAAATTCATAGAGACAGAAAGTTGAATAGTCATTGCCATAAGTTGGGGTGGGGTTGGGGGAATAGGGGAATGGGGAAAGCATCATTTTAGGAAGATGAAAAAGTTCTGGAGATGAATGGTGGTGATGGTTGCATAACAATGTGAATGAACTTAAAATGCTACAGAACTGTACACTTAAAAATAGTTAAAATGGTAAATTTTATATTATGTATATTTTATGATAAGAGCAGTTTCCCTACTTTACAGGTTCTCCTGGATGCTTACTCCTTCAGGGAACTTAGCTATCTCTATAGCATTGGTGCCACACCCTTGGTTTGCATTCTGACGTCAGTTGAGGTGTCTATACCCAAAGAAGTTCTGGCCATACTGCCTCCAGCATTATAATATCTTTGGTCTGTTCTCCCAAGGAGTTTGCTATCTTCCTTTAATGAGTAGGTCCCCACCTCAGCCATCAGGCCTCACAGATTCCCTGGGGTCAGCTCCAATCTCTACTCATTTCCCAGTCTGGGAATCTACCCTTCAGTCCTTAGCTGTAAGGTCACTTCATTCCCTGTGGTATTGATCCCTGCACCCCTAGCTCCAGGCCATAAGACCACCAGAGAACATCTTTAGGCTTCTTACACACTCCCCATGTGTGTGGACCATGCAAGATCTACATGCTATGTAGAATCAATAAGAGCTGCCTTGAGTCCTCTCTTAATATCAACATGTCATACCACCATTTCATTTTTTCCTGTTACTTCTCAATATTGGCACAAAGATAAGTCAGGAAAGAGCTAATTGATCCCCTCTGTTTTTGGTTTTCCTCTCAGCCTACCAAAGTCTATAATTTCTCTACCCACTCACCCTCCTTGGCCAGTGGATGAGCTAGATTGGTGAGCTACTGGATTCATGAGGACCCAGTTAGGGTCTTCACTCTTCTTTACTCATTGACCATGAAGTTCCCTCTCTTGATTCCACCAGCAGGAAGGGTTCTCCACTCTTTCCTTGGGGGATAAGGAGTATATGGAACTTCCTATGTGACATATCCTGCAAGCACTATTAATCATCTCCATTTTGTCCATTGATTGACTCTAAAAGTTGAAAATGGCTGAACTGCCTTTACATTAATAAGGCTTCAAATGTGCTTTTGTCTTGGGTCACATTGTGTGTTTAATTATATTTCCTTCCTCTATCAGCAAGCAAAAGGAGAGTGTTTTTAGCATTGAGGTTAATACATTCACTCTTCTTACAGTTCAGAGGTTTAAACTCATGCCATATTTAGCTTATAGTTTTGATTTTTCTGTTTTTAATTGCCTTTTTGTCTTCAACTATTTGACTTTACTATATGCTTTATTTTTTCCCTTAAACATCCATCATGTTTTCTTTTCTGTCACCTTTTTTTTTTCTAGAGCCCTCCATCCCCCATATCCAATCTGTATCAGTCTGTCTCCGGGTCTGCTGCACATTCAGAAGCATTGTCCTGCAAAAAGTTGTTGAGATGCTTGAAAAAAGAGTAGTGCATTGGCGAGAGGTCAGGTGAATATGGCAGATGAGGCAAAACTCTGTAGCCCAATTCATTCAACTTTTGAAGCGTTGGTTGTGCTAGGTATGGCCAGGTGTTATCCATGAGAAGAATTGGGCCCTTTCTGTTGACCAATGCCGGTTGCAGGCATTGCAGTTTTTGATGTAGCTATCAATTTGCTGAGCATACTTCTCAGATGTAATGGTTTCGCCAGGAACCAGAAAGCTGTAGTGGATCAGATGGGCAGAAGACCATCAGACAATGACCATGACCTTTTTTTGGTGCAAGTTTAAGCTCTGGGCAGTGCTTTGGAGCTTCTTCTCAGTCCAATCACTGAGCTGGTTGTTGCCAGTTGTCATATAAAATTCACTTTTCATAGCATGTCACAACCCTACCAAGAAACGGTTCCTTGTTGCTGCACAGAATAAAAGGAGACACTTCAAAACGATGATTTTTTTGATGTTTGGTCAGCTCATGAAGCACCCACTTATCGCGTTTTCTCACCTTTCCAATTTGCTTCAAATGCCAAATGATGGTAGAATGATTGATGTTGAGTTCTTCAGCAATATTCTTATGTAGTTGCAAGGCCATTTTTGAATTCCCCTGATTGTGATGGCACTTTCTCACAGACAGAAATATTGATCCAAGCAAGGTCCATTCTACTGCATTCAGTTCACATGGTCTTACGTATTTTTCCTTTGTTTATTCTATAATAGTTCCTCTCCTTCCATTTTACACCATATCCTTGATTTAGTAAAATTTTACACATTATAAAACAAATTCCAAACATCATTAGCTGGCTAAATACTTCAACATGTGTTGCTGAAAACTGGAATTATTTTTCCTCCTTGGCCTCTTTCCTGGCTACCTAACAAAACAATAATTCCCCAACACAATCTAATTTTCAGTTTATGTTAAACTATACCTCACGTTTCTCAAAATGTCTTTTGTGCAAACCAGAACCCAGTTAAAACCCACGCAGGATATTTTAGGGATGAACTGTCTCTTAAGATTTAGCCTAGTTCTGACCTCACCAGTTAATAAATTGCTTCTTCAAATGGACTCGTTGCAAACTAAGACAGTTTCAGTGTGACCTAATACAAAATTTTAAGTGACCTCCAGATATCAGCCCCTACTCTGAGGCATACAAAAGAAAGGAAAAAAAGCCCTCAAAATCCTTTCTCCGTAGAGGCGCCTGATGCCCCTTTGGCTTCCAGAGCCTGCCGTAAGCCTGCCCTCCGTCAATCGACCAATCAGCTTGAAGCACAGAAGCCCACGTGATATGATCGCACGTGTGCCTCGCCTACGTGGAGCCACCGGCTGGAAAAGGCTACCCGAACAGGCCTTTTCTGCAACAGGAGGGCTCAGCCTCGTTTTCAACCCCTGTGGTACAGAGTCCCTTTCCCTCTGACTGGAGTACAGAAAGTTAGTGTCGCTGGTCTTGTGGCCCCTCTGGACGCAATTCCCCCGCTGAGCTCTGGGGAGTGTGGCATCTTCTGCACTCCTCGCCTGCATCTTGTGGCCAGACCTGTGCCGCTTCCGCTAGTGCAGAGGGCTCTTTCTCCGGCGTCTCTCATTTCTCTTCAGTGCCTCAGAGCTGCGTTTTGGAAGCTATGCTCATCTCCGGGGAGAGCACTCAGGAAAACTTGAAAATGGCTGTGGGGCCCAGGAGAATTAAGAAAAAGGTGACGATTTACTGATATTTCATCAAAAGAAAGTAAATTTTAATCAAATGGTGCGTAAAATTTTTTTTTTTCAGTGAAAGTGGTTATCTTTTTATATTGGGGCTTTCACACTATACTTTCTGTCAGTCTAGCCTTACTGTTGAAATACCAAGAACTTGAGCCATGAGGGCAGGCGGTTGTCTGTGGAAAGAGGAGACAAAGATGTCGGGTGGAAACTGGTGGGAGGAGGGGGGCGGATAACTCACCCCCAACAGGCCTTGAATTGTGCCTAGAGCTGTGTTGCAGGCAATTTGATTTCCTGTGTGACCCAGCTACAGCTCCACGTCACCCCTAAATGGGAAGGAGGCAGGATTGTGCTGAGTTATCAGGTAGAGAGCGTTCCACCTGAGTGTAAAGACAGGAGGCACAGGTGCTCAGAAAGGCCAGGTACTGGGCAGGGCGGGGTAGGGGGGTGGTGAAAAGGTGCATTAATGGGGAAGGGCATGGAAAGGGGGAACAGCTAGATCAGAAGAGTGAGGGTGGCTATGGAAGAGGCCTTGCACTAAAGAGTGTGTGAAGTTTGTGCGTGCGTGTGTGTGTAAGAGAAATACACACAGAATTCTTGTAATCCCCAGACTTCACTAGCTCATGGCTGCAAGGCAACTTCCTGTGCTCAATATCTTCAGAAATGTTCCCTGACTTTATTCTGAGGAGGACATTGCTGCTTCTGCTAAGTCGCTTCAGTCGTGTCTGACTCGTGCGACCCCATAGATGGCAGCCCACCAGGCTCCCCCGTCCCTGAGATTCTCCAGGCAGGAATACTGGAGTGGGTTGCCATTTCCTTCTCCAGTGCATGAAAGTGAAAAGTGAAGTCGCTCAGTCGTGTCCGACTCTTCGAAACCCCATGGACTACAGCCTACCAGGCTCCTCTGTCCATGGGATTTTCCAGGCAAGAGTACTGGAGTGGGTGGGGTGCCATTGCCTTCTCCGAGGAGGACACAGCCATATACAAATGTGCCAAGACCAGGCCGTTTGAGGAACAGGGCTGACCTCAACGAACCAGGAAGGTAAAGGAGGCAGGGCACTTTGTTGATCTGTCCTGGGAGTTCTTCCTGGACTTTGATGAGGCGGGCACAGAAGGCCCCGTGGAGAGGGGTGACAAATGGATGAGCCTGTATACAGCCAAAGGGGTGGTAGAGATCTTCATGAAGGTACAGACTTTCTGAGCTGGGAGATGACCCTGTCCAGGCAAGCGGCCAGAGGCAGAAAGTGAAAGTTGCTCAGTCGTGTCCGACTTTTTGTGACCCCCCCATGGACTTTACAGACCATGGAATTCTCCAGGCCAGAATAGTGGAGTGGGTAGCCATTCCCTTCTCCAGGGGATCTTCCCAACCCAAGGATCAAACCCAGGTCTCCCACATTGCAGGTGGATTCTTTACCAACTGAGCCCCAAGGGAAGCCCAAGAATACTGGAGTGGGTAGCCTATCCCTTCTCCAGAGGATCTTCCTGAACCAGGAATGAAACCGGGGTCTCCTGCATTGCAGGTGGATTCTTTACCAACTGAGCTATCAGAGGCCAAAGTCCCATTAAATGCTTTTGATTTTGAATTGTGCTACTTCTGCTTTCTTTGTATGCATTAACTAGATTTAACTTTGTCTATATCCTTATTTTCAACCTTTCTTTGTTATTTTCCCCCACCTATTTATTCTCTGTATATGTAACTCTATTTCTGTTTTGTTTGTTGATTTGTTTTGGTTTTTAGATTCCACATGTAAGTGAAATCATACAGTGCAGTATTTGTCTTTCTCTGTCTGACTTATTCCACTTAACATAATACCATCTAGGTTCATCTATGATGATACAAATGGCAAGATTTCATTCTTTTTATGGTTGAGTAATAGTCTATTGTATCTAATGGATAAAGTATAAAGTTATGGATAAAGTCAAATGGATAAAGATGTATCAAATCTTTATCAATTCATATATTAATGGGTAGTTGGGTTGGCTATTGTAAATAATACTGCGGTGAACATAGGAGCATATACCTCTTATAATTAGTGTTTTTGTTTTCTTCAGATAAATACCCAGGAGTAGAATTTCTGTATTGTGTGATGGTTCTATTTTTAATTTTTTGAGGTATCTCCATACTGTTTTCCATTGAAGCTACACCAATTTACATTCCCACAACAGTGCACAAGGGTTCCCTTTCTCCACATCCTTGGCAACGCTAGTTATTTGTTGTCTTCTTGGTAATAGCCTTCTGACAGGTGTGAGATGATATTTCATTGTGGTTTTTATTTGCATTTCCCTGATGGTTAGTTATGTTGAACATCTTTCCATAAGCCTGTTGGCCATCTGTGTATCTTCTTTGGAAAAATGTCTGTTTGGATCCTCTGACCAGTTTTTAATCAGGTTATTTGTGGTGTTGAGTTGTATGAATTTTTTGTTTACTTTGGCTATTAACCCCTTATCAGGTAATACTGTTTGAAAATAACTTCTTCAATTCGGTAGGTAGTCTTTTCTCTCTCTCTCTCTTTTTTTTTTTTTTTGTAGTTTCCTGAAAGCAGAAGGTTTTTAGTTTGATTTGTCGTATTTGTTTAATTTTGCTTTTGTTTTCCTTATCTAAGGAGACATATTCACACGTGTTTGATATATCTTTGTCTTATCTTAATTTTGATTTTTATTAACATATATAACTGGATTTTGTCCGAGTATGATAATGTATTTTGATAGGGAAATTCAGACTTTTCATATTTGTTCCATAACTGATATTCTTTGTGTTGTTTCTTCCATTTATTTTAGGTTTAATATTATCATACGCCATATTTTCTTTTTGCCTCTACTTAACTTTTCTTTATAAGTGCTTCTCAATTTTTCTCTAGCCTTATGTGGAACAGGATGGCTAGAAGAGGCTAGTGTTGAATATTTCCTTCCTTCCCCAAGGGTTATTAAATCCCAATGGTTTAGACTCTGGTAAAATAGTTTTCTTGAAGATAGGTCCTGCTAAGATGAACAGAAACTCTGGCAATTTTCAGAATGGTTGCTTCTCCTGTCTTTCTGCCAGAAGCATGCAGTGATTTTTCTCCAGTCTTCGTGGTGGGGATCTGGCAGAGCTCTAGGAGATAAAGCTCACCAAAGTGTGGGGGCCATCTTATGACAGGGTCCCCTGGGGTTTTTAACCCTCAGACTTGTCCACAGTTCAGGTTTTCCTACCCCAGCACTGCTACCTGAGGTTTCCACTCATGAATTTCTGCTCTTATCTATTGTGAATCTTTGTGTCGATCTGTATGTCTCTCCAAATTTAGGAGCAGTGGTTTGCCCTGTGACCTCACTTCCCTGACAGATCTAAGAAAGCTTATTGACTTTTTAGTTCAAATTTTTACTTATGGCTCGGGTTAAGTGGTGACTTCCAAGCTCCTTGTATGGTGGACTGGAAACCAGAAGTCCCTCTTCTTACTTTTCTGACTTGGTCAGTTCTCTCCTTATTGCATTTTGCCCTATTAATTTGGAAGTGCAGATTAATTGTTTTCACGTCTTACCTTCTCAGCCCAACAGTGATAATCACATCTGCATTTTTGCATTTCTCTATTAACATATTAAAAGTGTCCTCCCACTAAGGTATTTTCTTTGCTTACTCATCTCAAAGATAGTATTTTTAAGCTGTTGTAACTTCTCTTGTCTGCATTACCTCTCTTGTAGAGGGATGTCCTAGAGCTGGTTTAAACTGACTCGTTTCTTCTCAACTCTGTGTTCAATGACATCACTTTGATAGCTTGAAATTGACCATAGAGGAAGTAGTTACACCGTGAAATTGGCAAGCACTACAAAGCAACGCTTCAGTTTTTTGTTTATCATTCTTCTGTAGAGTCAGTTGTTAATCATTTGCACTATACCGCTGCATTTCTACTTCCACTAAAATGTGTAGGATTTGCAAGACTGCTTCAGAATTTTAGTTGAGGGATTATTATTTTCCCTTTCAGTATGTTTTGTTTCAGAATTCTGTAGCACATAGTAACTGTTGCTTTAACTAATTTTTGTTGTCATAATGTTCTTTGTGGAAATTTATAAGATTTTTTTAGTCCAAGGAATTTGTAAGCTTCCCCAAGGTGTAACTAGGTATGTGAATGTTTTCCCATTAATCCCATCTGAATCTTGGTAACCATTAATAATTTAAGACCTTGTCTATCCAAAGAAGTTTTCTTCTTTTTAAAAAAATTATTTATCCATATATTCTCAGAGTTCTTACTATTTATATTTTAAGTTTCTAAACTTCAAATCTCTTGTCTTTGTTCCACTTTTTTCAGTTCTATGGCAATACACCCCCCAGGTCCAGTTCAGCTTTGCCTTCCTTCCTTGGGTGTCTGATTCCCCACAAAATAATTATCATTCCTTTGTCTCTTCATGGTTTATTTATTTTCAGCATCAGTGAGGACCTTGAGGTTCCCTCAGCCCTTGTTGTTGGTCATGAAAACTTCTGCTTATGTCAGTTGATAAGCATTGAGCTGGTAGTTGCTGGGCTGAGGCAGGAAGGAGGCACTTCTGGGAACAAACAGCAGTCCTCTTTTCAGCGACCAAATATCTCTCCTCCAGGATGTGAAGTCTGATAGTTCTCCCAGGAATATAAGCAGCACATGCAAGCAGGCTGGTCTGACCCCCTCCAAGAGTGGGAAATTTAGCATCTCCACAGCCCTCTCCACTCTTCCTCAGTAGGGAGCAAAAACTTTGACTCAGATTGGCACACACCCTTCTGTCTCTGCCAGCATTCTAAATTTGTTCATTTTGTTTGGAGGAATGAGTCAGGGATGTGTTGTCAAGCTTTCATCTTCCAGTACCTTATTTTAGTGGCAAAGCAGTAGACTGTATGTTACAGGCATAAAGCCTAACCGTATTTCATGATTATACTAGCTAGTCAATATTATCAGATCAAAGTAACCACAGCCATGATACTTGGCATTCCCTTAAAAATTCCAAGACATCAACTGCTGCCAGCAAATGCTACCACTGGCACATAAACCAGATAGGGCTATCACCAACAGGCCTCAACAGGGACACTGCTGCATAACATCTAGCTCTGGCCTATGACTCAACATCCCAAAGGACTACTGTGAGCATTGTTACAGCTGGACAAGTCAGACCAGGTGGGCAGTATTCTCAATATTTTGACCACTAAGGTCTCATATTCAAGACAGTTGGCATCCATAATAGAGCTCTTACTCTAGGTTGAAGCAGAGCCAGAAATCAAGTTCAGTAAAGATTGTATCCCCAAACTACATTTTTTGAGGATGTATGAACTTACTGCATTGAGGTGATAAAAAATTATAGGTAATAGCTATTTACTAGAAGTCAGATTTTCAGTTTGGTAGGACATATCTTACAATATGGCATGCTGGCCTCCTCTTTTATTAATCTTCAAATAGGAGAAAGATCATCATGGGTGATGTTTGTCTGTGTGATGAAATTTCAGTGATCAGTACTGATGTCAATACCATTCCACATTAAGTGGCCCAGCCACAATGCTCATTTTTGACAACAATTGAAAAAATAACCAAAAAAACAAAAAATGTGAGAAGCTGCAATTGTGAGATTTTTCCAGGAGCAAGGTCAGCAGTGGGGCAAGGGTGCAGGGGTGGGTAATAGCTACAGGATCCAATGGCCAGCTAGACTAATGTATGATGCTAACCAATATCCTGGTCCCTCAGGGCATGATGATAAAAAAAAAAAAAAAAATGAAAAGAAGCCTTAGGTCTTCATTCTAAACTTGACACCAAACATTCAACATCCCAGGTGTGCCAGAGGAGCAGTTGCATCATCACTCAACCACATCTAAAGTGCCATTTCAAGTCAAACCAAATATATGAATGTGCTTGACAGCAGATGAATGGAGACCTAAGTTCATGCTCCATTAGGCTTAATTCACTCCAGAGCTCACCATTTCCCAGGGTACATAGTGTTCAGTCAGGGAAGAGCCAAGAGCTTAGGGTTTCTAGCCAGTTCACTGAAAAATATGTTCTATCAAATTTAATATTATATCAGCCTGGAATGTGTAAAATAAAACACACACCCCTTCCCCAGCTGTGGGAACTTTCTGGTCAGATGGATGTACAAAATTGGGACCCAGTAGGAACCATGAGAATGCACTGGCCACCAACCATATAAGAATAATGTGTAATATTGCAGCTATTGTTATCTTGGGAAGACCAATCTACAATAGCTCCATGACAGCTGAAACTTCAAGGAACATTTAACTTAAGGATTTAATCATCCCTGATGGAGATCTTGCTAGAACCACAAGGAGGATGTTCCTTCTCTCTCTCTCTCACCCATGAGTAGTTTTAGATACAGAACTGTGTGCCTTTTCCATTTTTTCTAGTACTTTTTTTTAATATATATTTTTATGTGTACTAGCTCCATTCTGGCTTATAAAGGCTGTGCTGAGTTCTCTATTGATTGTATCTGCATGACTGAAATCACTTCCTGTAGAATTTTAGGAACCAGTATGATCCCCCTACCCAGTGTAGGAAGAAGGATGCCCAAGTAGAAGAACTCGGGTTTTGAGGAGCATATTCAGCCATGATACTACCAGCAAAGTAAAGGCAAGAAAATATAATTTAAAGCTATGAGATGGTGCTTAATTCCAAGAAATGCTAATAATGTAGTCTACAGGGATATCAGAGAGGCCAAAGACCTAGAATGTGCCAAAAATAAATAAATGGTAAGGGGAGAACAGAGGTATCAGTGTCTAGAACTCTTTTCCTTGCTTCCAAGGGCCAACTTGGAGGGCTGGTAGAAACCAAACAACCATCACCATGAAGAAACACCCAAGAGTGAGGTTCTTGTCAGCTTTTATCGATCATGTAAACCGTAGATCACATCAGGTTTCTAGGCAAAATTCTAGGATCTGGCACTGAGGAAATATATGAAGTATTCTCATCTAAAGTAGGGGAATTATAAATCATTTTTCCTGCTACTTAGAGGAAACATAACTTTCACTCTGGAAACATCTAGTCCTAATATTTACTGTACTTTCAGTAGAAGAGATGAATAACATACCACACTAGTGGTAGGGAACTTGAGTTTGAATCTTATTGTCATATAGCAGAGACTTCCACTGGTAATTGTAAATTTTACTGCATATTCCTGTCTTGGTACTAATTATCTTCCTATTCTTAACAGTTATATCTGCACCTATACTTTATTTTATATACTTCAGTTAAACAACCATGCCCCCCCACACACGTTCACACACATGCTGTTTTACTTCTCCAGCTGCTAGTTCCTCTGTGTTCCACTACTCTTCCAACTCTTGAATCTGGTTGAAAGAATAATGGTGTGGGACTGCTGCTGCTGCTGCTGCTAAGTCGCTTCAGTCGTGTCCGACTCTGTGCAGCCCCGTGGACTGTAGCCTACCAGGCTCCTCCGTCCATGGGATTTTCCAGGCAAGAGTACTGGAGTGAGGTGCCATTGCCTTCTCGGGGTGTGGGACTAAATATCTTAAATTTCCCCTTCCAGTGAATTTTGAGATTTCAAAACATAGATTGCAGATTTGGGAGTGTATCTTCAATTATACTCAGAAGCCTATATTTCCCTTTTTTTCTAATTACGGCAGTTAAACTGAGTACCCTTTTAGATTACAAGTCCCTTAAGAAAAGGATTTAGATGTGTCTTGATCACCTGCTATCTCCAGAACAGGAACATATATAATAGTACATGACTGAAGAGGCTGTTTGCCAAGGAAATTAACTTTATGTCTGGCCATACAAAAAATGGCACCTCTTAAGGTTCTCATCAGCTGTTGACAGGAACTCCCTTAACTGTGAATACATTGCTCTAAAAATTTCAACAACAACAATAACAAAAATCGATGAAGTACCTTCATTTCAGTTTACTTTGATTTTGCTGCCAGTTATTTCTAGAGATGTCATTTTGACAACTCAGAATGCCAATACTTTAAGATAAGTTGGTCCACTTCTTGATGTTCATAGGAACTCTAGTACTGTTGCACCACAAGACTATTTCTCAGTCACAACTTCTAGCCATGTGCTGCAATACAAGTATTTGTTGATAAGTCCAATTTTTACCTTTTTTCCAGCCTGCTTTGGCCTTAATTGTTGACTGTATTTAATTAAGTCACAAACCTGTCTTTTGTCATGTTAGCTACACTAGTCTCATCAGTTCTTAGGTGACTCTCATTCTTTTTTGGTATTCTGATTTTATTGTCAGAGGTATGCCCCATATTTTCCTGAAATAGTAAAAACTAAACTCGATCATTGTAGATTGGTTAAGAGAACAACAGTTGGCTTGCTGAAGGTGTCAGTCTTGGTAACTGTGACATTTTTAAAGAATTTAAGCTCTCTGTTCTTGTTTCAACTTATGTAAAATGGGGATGATAATAATACCCTCTTCATAGGGTTGGAATGAGGTTTAAATGAGTTGATTCATATATGTCTGATACAGGTGCTTACTAATGTTAGCTATTATTTTTACAGTATTAAAATTTAGGAAAATGAAGAAACTGAAGGTGTTTGCTCCAATTTCTCTGACAGATTTATTTTCTTCAACATTTGTGCAAACTGCTTGTTTTCACTGAGGATTCTGGATTCTCAGAAACCTAAATGATGACTTTGGCTTTATATAAAAGTAATAATATTATTAATGTATTACCAATACATTAATAGAGATTAGTACATGGGAATAATGGGTAAGAACTAGGGTACTGAGCTCATGCTACACACTAGACCAATCACTAACTTCATGCAACTACATCTGAACCTCCCAATATATTGGCTGTCTTTGTGAAGATAGATTAGAGGTGTGAAGGTTGAGTCCTCAGGTTGAGTGCAACGATACCTAGACGTTAGGCTACGGGGTCCATATGCATTCTTATTCAAATTTCCAAATGCGTCAAATGACAAAAGTTTCAGGAAATTTCTATTTAGCTCTGTCACCCTGTAGACATCAGAGGTACTCATACTGATCACCCACATTTTTAGGAAGGAAGGAGAAAATAATAGTCTTTGGTAGTCACCTCTACAAGTCTGGAGCTTTTGAAATGGACTTATTTGCTGCAGTTTAGATAGGTTCAGCCAAATAGTATGCTGTGATCCCAATGGGGAGCCAGGACTGAAAGAGAGAAAGTAGGGACTAGCAAGTCTGTGCTTGCATAGAGTCACTAAGAGGAATAGCAGATAGCCCAAAGAATTCCAAATTTAGGCATGATTCAAGCTGAAGGCAATATCCAAGGCAGAAATGTGGCAGAGCAGTGGATTTGGTCCTATAGCAAAAAGGCCCTCGAGTCATGGCCTTTCTGAGCATCACTTGCTTTGGTCAAGATACTCCATATTCTTGAAACATGACTCATGCTTGTCTTTGAGGGCCTAAGCAAAAAGGATATACACAGTCAGAGATAGGGAAAGTATCAGGACTTCAGACAAGCAGACTCAAAGTCAAAGATTGGTCCTAAGAGGAAAACACAAGGCTAAGTAGGAAACCAAGACAGAGCCATGTCATGCTGAGAAAACCCAACAAAGATCCATGGAAGGCCAGCCTTGTGAAGCATGGGTGCTCAGAGTTTGTCCCATACAGCAGATCTGCAATTGACTTTATGTCCCTCAGCCTGTACCACAGCAACTACAAGTCAGAGGACAGGAACAGGATAATAACAACATGCCAGCACTCACCACTTTTATTCAACATAGTTTTGGGAATCCTAGCCACAACAACCAGAGAAGAAAACCCAAATAATAGAGTCATCATAGGCTTTCCATGTGTTCTCACAGAACAGTCTCTTCAAGTTTCAACCACTAAATATCCTAGCCCTCTCCTGCTTTGGCCTCTCCAGGGTCACCACTTTCACTCCCTCTAATCCCTCATGTGGGCCACATTCACCTTGAGGTGCTGACATCTTTGAAATGCTAAAGCTTGGCTCTGGGGTAAATTCCCCATATGCCAAAGCTGTTAAGGGTCTGTCCCTGGACTTAGAAAAATGCTCCTCATCTTACTTTTGCTGCTGCTGCTGCTAAGTCGCTTCAGTCGTGTCCGACTCTGTGCGACCCCTACCAGGCTTCTCTGTCCCTGGGATTCTCTAGGCAAGAACACTGGGGTGGGTTGCCATTTCCTTCTCCAGTGCATGAAAGTGAAAAGTGAAAGTGAAGTCACTCAGTCGTGTCCAACTCCTAGCAACCCCATGGACTGCAGCCCACCAGGCTCCTCCATCCATGGGATTTTCCAGGCAGGAGTACTGGAGTGGGTTGCCATTGCCTTCTCCATCTTACTTTTGAGTGACCATTAAAGAGGACCAAAACCAAACTTTTGGTGCCACAAATTATTCACAGTATTTAGTAATCAACCACCCTCACCCCTAACCCTTACCCTAACTTCCTACCTCAACACTGCCTCCCCAGAACTGGGCAAAACATGATATGAATGGCCACATCCACAGCACCCATCCAAGGCCATGAGCCATGGCAGTCCCTCATGCACAAATGAAGCATACCATGTGGTCCCACTAACTGATCACAGCTATGGGCCAGGGATGGACACTGGGGCCAAAAGCAGCCATCTGGAAAGAGGTCAGCCAACTGGCAGATTGGGGAGAAGCTCTGATCAACAGGACACTATATACTAGACAGTGACTAACCAGATTGTTCCTTATGGAGTTTGAACCCAAGCTACATGGTAACTTGATGACTTGACTGCAGAGGTAGAGAGGTGACACAGTACCCCAGTAGCAGAGCCCTGGAGTAGAGAAAATCATAGGAGGCAAGGTGGTTTGTGTCTTGTCCTATATGGCATTCCGATCCTGGTAAAGAACAGTCCTTTTTCACATCTTCTTTATCCATTCATATATTAATGGACATATATACAGTGGAATATTACTCAGCCATGAAAAAGAATATATTAATGCCTTTTGCAGCAACATTGATAGACCTAAAGATCATCATACCAAATAAAGTAGGTCAGAGAAAGGCAAATATATGATGTCACTTATATGTGGAATCTGGAAAAGTGATACAAAAGAACATTTATAAAGCAAACAGGCTCACAGAAAACAAACTGCTGGTTACCAAAGGGGAAAGGTGGGAGAAAGGGATAAATTAGGAGTTTTGGATTAACACATAGCCCACAATTATTTATAAAATAGATGAACAAAAGGACCTACTTTTTAACACAGGAATTATATTCAATATCTTGTAATAATAGAATTTGAAAAAGCATATGTGTGTGTGTGTATATATTTGAATCACAGCTGTATACCTGAAATATTATAGATCAACTAGACTTTAATTTTAAAAAAAGATTATAATGACACACTACTATGTGTCACATCATATACCACACTATACACATATGCAGAATAATGTCCCACAAAGATGTCCACACACTAGTCCCTGTAACCTCTGAATATGTTAGGTCACATGGAAATAGGAAATTAAGTTTGCTAATCAGATGACATTGTGATGGGGAGATTATCCTAGATTATCTGGGTGACTCCAATCTAATCACATGAATTCTTAAAAGTGGATGGAGAAGAGGCAATAGAGTTAGAGAGATGATACACGAAAAGGACTTCACTTGCCATTGCTGACCTTGAAGAGGACTAAGGGTCTAGGAGCCAAGGAGAGCCGGCAGTCTCTAGAAGCAAAAAACGGCAAGGAAATGGATTGTTGCCTATAGCCTCCAGAAAGGAATGCAGCCCTGCAAACAACTAAAACAGCCCACTGAAGTGCAAATGAGAATGCTGATGTACAGAATTATAAAATATTTGTATTGTTTTAAGTCACTAAGTTCATGGTGGTTTGTTACAGTAGTCGTAGAAAACTAATACACATTGCAAATGAGGAAATGTTTAATCTAAATTGTGTTTGATTATAGAATCAACAAACCCTCAATTTGTCCCAAATGGTGTGTTGACTTCTCTTTGAAGAACACAAATGGTACCTTGAAGAGGGAGAGCAGGCAGGGTTGTATAGAGGAGAATGTGTGTTCTTCTTCTTCTTATTCCTTAGTTCAGTTCAGTTCAGTCGCTCAGTCGTGTCTGACTCTTTGTGACCCCATGGACTGCAGCACGCCAGGCTTCCCTGTCTATCACCAACTCCCAGAGCTTGCTCAAACTCATGTCCATCGAGTCGGTGATGCCATGCAACCATCTCATCCTCTATCATCCCCTTCTCTTCCTGCCTTCAGTCTTTCCCAGCATCAGGGTCTTTTTCCAGTGAGTTCTTCGCATCACATGGCCAAAGTATTGTCCTAGAGCTGGGCTCAAGTTAAGATCGGGACCAGGACCCAAGCCCAGATCGTGTCTGCTCTAGACTGTTCCATTACCTTTCAGGAATTTTAAGCTCTTCCCCTGGTCATTTATTTATCTCTAACAAAAATTGATAGCCCCTACTCTGTCTGGACAAATAGAAAACTGATACTCTGGATTAAGATACTGTTTTTTTTAAAAAAATGAAAGAAGAACAAAGAAATTCTTTAGTGAAACATCTTGAAACAAGTCTGCCATCCTATCACTTTATGAAATGTTTCTAACTAGCAGAGTTTATCAGTAATTCATGTGGCCATCATCTCAAAATTCAAAATACTTTAGATCATCACAGTCCTGTAATTCCATCAGCATACCCCAGTCTTGGTTATGGAGGGTGGCAAATGAATCACAATAGATTTTTTAACCCCCAAGCAGGAAGCTGGGGTGATGGTTAAAAGGTGAAAGTATTGAACCCTGAGAGGAGGAATGATCCCCAAGGGCAGAGAGCAAAAGCCTGCTACCTGCTGAGGTTCCCGACTTCCACACAGCCCTGCCTCGGGCCATTCTGGCACCTGCGTTCAAAGCAAAACCACCTTCTGGCAAGTTAAGACTGAGTTACACTTCCTTTTAGTCAAGGGAAGGCATTGTTGTGATTCAGGCATTGTTCTTCAAATGTCACAATGGTCAAGGTTTTATCTACAAACTTCTGGCTTTCAGAATTCGAAGTTGAAAGATGTGTGAAAATATTTTGATAGAGCATTTAACATGCTCACTTATTTCACTCTCTCTTGACCTGTTGTTCTCCTATTCTTTTTTTGATACCTACTGCCAATTCCAATTCGGTTTCTCTGGGGACAGTTTCTTGTTCTAAATCATAAGCATTCTTCATAAACATATAAATAACTGGAAGATTTTACAATAGATTGGTTAAAGTCTGACATATCTCACAGTATTTCCCCAAGTCTAATAAATTGTTTCAAAGACAGAGCAAAAGAATGGAAGCCTTTAAAAGACATTTTTTTTCAAGGAAAATGTAATGGGGAAAGGGAACAAGAAGTAACCAAAAAAAAAAAAAAAAAAAGGAACTCAAACAATTTACCATATTTGTCTTTTTCTTTAGCAGTTTTTTTTGTTTTAGATGTAATAAAGCATCCCTCAGAATCCACATTACCTTGATCTTAAGCATCCAAGGGGCTAGTTGATGGAAGAGAGGAAGTGAAACTAAAGAGGAACAGAATAGACGTCAGAAACAGTCAGTTAAAAAATTGTGTTATCCGGATTCAGAGCCCCATTCTGCTGTTCTGCCTTTTTCAACATGGTGAAAAAATAACTCAGTGCCTAGACTATATCGTGTCTGTCCTGAGTGATGTTACAAGCCCTTTCTGCAAAGAGAGTGACAGCACTCTACAGGTTATATGACTATTATTAAGCTGTATACGCACCAGGAGTGAAGCAGAGGGAGATCTCTATAGATCAATATGGATATTAATATCGATATAGATATAAAACAGGAGGGAGAGTGAAGAGGTGGGGGAGAAAGAAAGGGAAAGAGAATGAAAGAAATATCTGCTAAACTGTGAAAAAAAAACATAATCTGGGAGCCTATTAATAACATGTATCTGATGCCTCCTTGAAAGTAAGAGCCTTCCTTACAAAGGATGGTTAGGAAAGCACCCATTTTGCTCGAGCTTGGTTCCACTGTTTAACATCTTTAGTATGAAGTAGTTTTTCCACATGTTTTCTTTGAACAATTGATTTTTTCCAGTTGAAGTTTCTAAAGCATTCAAATGTTATTTCAGGAGATTAAAATAAAAAGTAGTCAAGCTGTGTAAAAGAAAAGCTCACCACCTTAAAGCTATATTGGTGCCAAAGTCTATTTCAGGAAAGTGTATACAAATAGGCACATGGTTTCCAGGGAGTCTAGCAGCCTTGGGAGAGCTCGTCCTCACTAACAAGGAATTCACATGCTCCTAAGTTTACCCCCTTTACTAAGAAATAAAGTGTTGCTAGCCAGATTGGCATGAGATTCCTGACTTTATCTCCAGCCAATGGCAACTTTTCCCAAGTTAGGGCAGAGAGTGAAGGTGCCACATTGAGTCCACTCAGGAATCACTTCTACAAATGCAGTTATTTCCCATCATGTGTGTATGTATGGAGCATCAGGTGAATACAAATGTATTCCTAAATATGAATGATATAAAGGAAATAGCAGATAACCACTCAATTATCTAGACCAGGGCTCCCTGTTTTACAAATAAAGTAGCTCAGCACAAAGAGCCACTTGGAAAAGTGCTGGCAAGATAATCATTGGTCTCTGCTTTGGGTGTTACCATGGCTGACACAGATTTTGCTGAGAGAACAATGATCGGTGTATGGTTCATACAGTTGTGGAGAAAGATGATATTTTCCTCTATTAAGATCCTGTGTCTGAAATGCAATATAGATTTTAGCACTTGAAAATGTTGCCTGCGTCAAGAGCTCTCCTGCAATTTTCAGACAGGTTTGTGACCTACCAGCATGTTTGGCATCCTGTTGATTGAAATGTTCATTAAAACAATGTGTCTGTTGACACCCAGGGAGTTACTTAAAAGAAACAAAGCTTCACAGAAACTTAAATAGAACTGGATTGATTCATGTCTTTCTTTGTACCTGAAGCAGAAATTATTCTACATATATGTAGCCATATATAAATGAATAAGATATATATATTATTAGTTATGTATACACATAAATGCATATATACTCTTAAAAGGAATATATGCCTTTTAAGAACACATAAAATGTTTGGCTAACACGAAGCCAACTTAAAATATCAAGCCAAAAACTCACTCAAAATATCAAGCCAAAACAAATAAAAAAAAAAAGGATGCATTTTTTTGTGAAATGTGTATATAACAAAAATATACCTGTATTTATTTATAATTAATCTCATTAATTCCCATTTCACACATTTAGAATGTATAATTAATGTTCTTGGCACTACATAAAAGGTAAAATTCTGATTAGGTGAAATACTGGTGTAAACAAAAAAAAAAATATGCATATAAAAGCTATCAGTTTCTAAGCATCATTTTAGTAGTTCTTGTACTCAAAAAATAAATGTCTAATTATAAACAATAAACACTGCCAAAATTCTGTAAGTCTTCTCATCTTAAGAAAAAACAATATTCTGAAGTAATTTGGGGTCTGCCTTTGTAGTCTGGTGGTAAAGACTCTGCTCTTCCACTGCAGGGGGTACAGGTTCCATCTGTGGTCAGGGAACTAAGATCCCATATGCCCTGCTGTGTGGCTGAAAAAAAAGAAAAACAAAACTGAAATCTTAAACTGTAAGAAAAAGTAATTTCATGTGCATCACTATTGTTGATAAGTAAAGGATGATAGGGTATGTGGTGTTAAAATCATAGATTCCAAAGCTAGACTGCTACTGCTGCTGCTGCTGCTAAGTTGCTTCAGTCGTGTCCAACTCTGTGCAACCCCATAGATGGCAGCCCACCAGGCTCCTCAGTCCACAGGATTCTCTAGGCAAGAATACTGGACTACCTGAGTTCAAATCCTATTCCACCACTTGAAGGCTTTGTATGACCTTGAGCAAGCTATTTGGAAGTTCTGTGCTCCAACTTCCTTTTTTCCTATATGTAAAAAACAAAATAATGTTGGGGTTGGTGGAGAAGCAATGAATGACAACCCTGTCTCTGCTCAGCAAAGGACTGAATGTTTATGCCTCCCTAAGATTCACAGGTTGAAACCCTAATCCCAGTGTGATGGTATTAGCAGGTGGGGCCTTTGAAAGGTAATTAGGTTCTGAGGGTGGAGCCCCCATGATTCACTTGTAGAAGAGGACACAGAGCTTGCTAGCTCCCTTTCCACTGTGTGTGAGTGAGGATCCAAAGAGAAGTCAGCTCTCTGCAACTCAGAAAAGGGTGCCAACCAAACCCACTATGCTGGTGCTCTGATCTCAGACTTCCAGCCGCCAGAGCTATGGGACACTCGCAAGCTCTGAACCAATGAGAGGAGAGCTGGCAGATGAAGGCCAAGTATGCCCTTTATGTGAGAAAGAAGAAATGACTCTGAGTCTCTGAGCCAAACACACTCCGTAATTTGCAACCCCAAAATCAAGCATAGTCATCTCCCTACTCCTGGGCAGCACTGGAAAATCAAGTTCACCCTGTATAAAGTGTACAGCACAGAGGAGTGGAATATATGCTTCATGAGGGCAAACTGCTCCTAAGGTAAGGAGAGGAAAGGTCTGGGCTGGTACAGACAGTAATTCTCCAGGTATTCCTTGGGGAATTCACTTCATGGGAAGGAAGAAAGAATGGGATAAGGAGCCGAGGGTATTTCAGGAAAAATCCCTCTTTCTGGAAATTAGAGAAGCCAGGAAGTAATGCTCTTGTGTTTGTCTTAGCTTTATTTGAGAATTAGATGATATATGTGCAGTGTGCCCCACTAATGATGTTCATATAATAAATGTTAGCTGTTATGATGATGCATACTGTTATTAACTATGTCATAGTAAGATTTCACAGAGTCTGATTGGATCCAAGATAGACATCAAAAGCCATCTGCTGGCATTCTAGAGATCAGAACTGCATTGTATTTGCTAAGTTCTATATTCTGATTTATATTATATCTGGCTAGTAACTCTCAAAATTTGAGCAAAGTAGCAAGCTACATTGTACTTAGTTAAATGTTTTTCCTCTTGCAGAAAAGCAGTTTCTCCGCCCCTGAGCTCCCAGTGCAGGGGTGGGTGGACTCCTGATTCTCCCCTTCCTGATTCCTCCCCATGGTGTAGGTTCCACAGGTGACTGAGGACAAGGTACAGGTGAATGTACGGTTCCCTTTACTGGGGCAGTTAGGGCTGAGCACCTGCATAGAGAAGCTCCTGTCTTCACCACACACAACCCTCTAATGCTCTTCTTTTGAGAGCCCATTGTTTATTTACATTTTCTCTTTCTCCCCTTTCTAAGGAATGTTGTATCATTTTGTGTTATGACTCAAAGTTAAATGCCATAAAATTATAGTAGGTTTAAAATCAGAACTGATCAGGAGAAAATTTTGTTTTCTCCATTGGACTCTAAACCACAGTATTTCATGTCTTGGGTTGTCTAGCAACTCAGTTCTCCAGAGATAAACTGAGGTATAAATACAGTACTTTTTCCAGATGTATGAATACTGTAGTTCATACAGTAGTTCAGTTCTGTTGGCCATGTGCTAATGAAGAACCTGTAGGAATGATTTGCCTCTCCTTTAGCAGGTAATGTAGAGTAACAGTCCTCGTGTGAAAGTCCCCCCTCCATAGCCTGGCAGCTCTGCTGGCATCAGTTTCTTCAATTACTGCATGCCTCAATAATTGATCAAGTTAAGTGAGTGCAGGTTTGTTTTTTTCACTGTGTTCCCCTTGAGTGCTTCAGCAACATGAGGCAATTTATCATACTTTCTGTGCACCAGTGCATAGACTTTAAAAAGAATGAATTAGACTTTCCCTTCCTGTCCAAAAAATAAGCAATTCTCAGGTCTGCAGTGTTGAAAGTCCTGATTGGATAGTTGGTCCAGCAATATCAGCAGGCCAAAGTGACCCAAATCATAGACCCCTCTATTGCTTTTTCCCTCTTGCTTCATTTCCCTTTGGAGAAAGACCCAATTAAAAACATTTGTGGATTTTTCTGAGGCTGTTTCTTTCACAGAGGTTACATTCAGCTCTTTGGCAAAGAAAAATGCCAGAGCAATTAGTGGCTCTAGGGAACCACTAGTTGTTTGTATACTATTTCAGAAGGACCCATTGTGGGCATCAGTAGCCTCTACACAGAGGTTCCTTTTAGAATGTGAATGCTTCCTCACTATTTGGAGTATGCTTAAAATTGAAATCAACAGTCCTGCCTTCACAAAGGTGCCTTGATTGTATATTCCAGATTAGAAGATGTCATTGTGGCATTCAGTAAGGACATGGGTTTCTTTTCATCATTCTTCTCTGCTCACCTCCAGCTTGTGAGCTCTTGTTTCTCTTTAACATTCAAGAATATTCTGTGATACACTTCCAGAAAACCTGCTGCCAAAATGAAGGAATATGTAACTGCAAGTAACTTAGTTATTTCCTAGGTGACATCCTAATAAGAAACCCGTTTTTGGATAACAGCCCAGATGGAACTAATTCTCCACTATCCCTCCCAGTCAGGAAATAGCATGTCCAAATTAATCAAATGTTCTTGTCCCATGTATACACTAATGTTTAGCGTAATGATGGTGCTGCATCATACAACATGATCAATTTGTAAAGAATTAGAAATAATTATAGAACCAAGAGGAATGTTACTTAATCTTTCGTTTATTGAGACATTAGCCTAGGATCTTGTAGGTACTTCTTAGTCAAGATTACAAATAGCTGTTAGTTTCCAGCAGTTCTACAGATTGTGCAGGTTGCTAAGGTTTGGGTTAATAGAATGCCAGGAAGCAGAATTTATAATAGCATCAATGCACCAATGCAGAATGTGATACCCATACCTTTCTAAAGAAACCAATAGAGCCTAAACTATCTTAATGGTTTAAATTAATCTTTAATACATTGTAATCTGGGGGAGATTTACCTTTCAAAAATAAAACAGCCAAATTGGGGAAGTTCAGATAGGATGAGAAGAAAATATGTATTTAATAACACATCATCAGAAGATAAAATTTGCTATGCAGCTGGCCATTTGAAGTAGAAGCACAGCTTCAAAAAGATAGGATTTATTTCTGTAAAAATTAGATTTTAATCACAGACTTCACTTACAGAGTTTTAAAAAGCTTTTAAATGCAATTGAATTTCATGTTTTAGTATCCTACTATATAACCATTCAGATTTTCAAACCAGATAAAATTTTTAAAAGATCAGACCTTTCACTTTAAGGGAGAGCCAACAAGAAAAGTTTGGAGAATCCAGTACAAATTCTAGTACCCCATGGCCTGAAGGATACACCTGTGGGGTGGGTTGGGGGGACCTAAGCCTTTCCCCTGACCCTGGGAGGCCAAAACCCAACCTTATCAGCCCAGGTTTTATCTTAAGATTTCTCTGAATAGCCAACTCGCTTAAACTATATAGAAAATGAAAATTGCATCTCAAAAATTGTATTTTTGTTACTTTCAGGAGAATAGCAATTGTATAAAATGAAGCACAACAGTATACTATATAGCCTCTGTTTTCCCAGGTTCTTCACTTAAAATTTGATTAAGAAAATCATATACTTCGAAGATAGGGAATAATGAATTGCCACTCATATTCTCCTGTGGTTTTAGCTTCAGAGTGTGAATTCTATCTTTGCTCTTTTTATCCCAGTATGATATTCAGAGTTTCCAGAAATGGAAACTTTTAAGATAGTCTACCTTTAGTGCAGAAAGACCTTGAGAAAAGATGTCTTTGTTGATGTCAGCATTCCACAAACATCCTATTCTAGCGAAATTGACCTATAATATCCAATACCCTGCCTGAGCCTGGGTCACTTGGTGATATTTGTTAAGTTTAGCTAAAACTACAAGTTACCATTCTCCAAGTGATTCCCATTCATTAAATTTTTTAATTCTCCTCTTTTTCTTATAAGAAAACAATTTTCTCATTGATAAAAGTTGTTAAAAAACATTTAGGATATTTTAAAAGATATTCCAAGTAATGTAGCTTCCTTGGAGGTGTTTTTCTGAGGTATAGTTTGTATTTAAAAATCTGGGTCTTTGCAAATAAAATGAATTTTCACTCATGGAAACCACATATTTTTAAACTACAAAAATGATTACCACTAAAAATGCCCTGGAGAGCATATTGGTACCAAATGCTAGAAACTACGGAAGGAATGGGAGTTTGAAATATTTTTCAAATCATTAGCTTCACTTTTTTCTAATCTCTCAAGCACTTGTAATCTGTTGTCTAGTCATAACAAAATTGTTTCTGTTAAATGTCACTGAAATATGAATCCATATTTAACTAAATTTGTGACCTTTGGTAGTTGTGATATTGACTTTTATAAGCTGTATTTTACAGTATACTATTTAGGTGCTGTAATTTGATTATGCCTTTATTCACTTTCCCATTCAAAACTATTTTAATGCCAATCTGTATAAGGAACTGATTTAGGTGCTATAAATATGACTTAACCCAGGAGTCTTTCCTTAGAAAGTTTATAGTCTGTAATTGAGACAATGCTTGTAAATAAATAACTATAGAACATGCTAAAAAAAAAAAAGAACAAGATGATTAAGATCAGTGCAGTCAACAGCTATGTGAGTACAGAGAAGGGCAACAGTGGAGGTCAAGAAGAATTTGAGGTGGTTTGCTTTGCAAATAATGTTGCTTTTGACTGAATGTTAAATATCTGAGTGAAATTTTTAGGTTTGACAGAAAACAGCAAAATTCTGTAAAGCAATTATCCTTCAATAAGAGATAAATTAATTAAAAAAATATTTGCGTGAAATTGCTAAGTCATTTGTTGTTCAGTCGCTCAGTTGTGTCCAACTCTGCAACCCTATGGACTGCAGCCCTCCAGGCATCCCTGTCTTTCACTATCTCCCAGAGTTTGCTCCGACTCCTGTCCATTGAGTTGATGATACCATCCAACCATCTCATGGTAGTTTTATTTTTAGTTTTTTCAAGAAATCTCCATACTGTGCTCCATAGTGGCTATATCACTTTACATTCCCACCAACAGTGTAAGAGCATTCTCTTTTCTCCACATCCTCTCCAGTATTTATTGTTTGTAAATATATTTTCGATGATGGCCATTCTGATCAGTGTGAGGTGGTACCTCATTATAGGTTTTTTTTTTTTTTTTTTTAGTACTTATTTAATTTGGTTGCACCAGGTCTTGGTTGTGACATGTGGGATCTAGATCCCTGATCAGGAAAGGAACCTGGGCCCCTTGCATTGGGAGTGTGAAGTCCCAGCCACTGGACCATCAGAGAAGTCCCCTCATTGAGTTTTGATTTGCATTTCTCTATTGATTAGTGGTGTTGAACATCTTTTCATTTGCCTTTTTGCCATCTATCTGTTCTCTTTGGAGAAAAGTCTATTTAGGTCTTCTACCCATTTTTTTAATTGTTTTTTTGATATTGAGCTGCATGAGCTATTTGTGTGTTAACACTTATATATGGAATCTAGAAGAATGGTACAGGTGAACCTATTTTCAAAGCAGAAAAAAGAGACAGAGTCTCAGAGAACAAACGTATGGACACCAAGGGGAAAGGGGAGTGGGATGGATTGGGAGATCGGGGTTGACATGTGTACACTACTGTGTATGAAGTAGATGGCTGGGGAGGGCCTACTGTAGAGTACGGGGGGGAGGAGAAGGTGCAATATGTTTGTAGGACATACAGTTAACCTTAAAAACGCTTTCCAGTATAAATTAGGTGTGGGCTTCCCTAGTGCTCAGACAATAAGGGATCCACCTGCAATGCGGGAGACCTGGGTTTGATCCCTGGGTTGGGAAGATCCCCTGCAGGAGGGCATGGCACCCACTCCAGTATCCTTGCCTGGAGAATCCCCATGGACAGAAAGCCTGGCGGGCTGCACTCCATGGGGGGTCACAAAGAGTCAGACATGACTGGGCGACTAAGCACAGAACATACATTAGGTGCAGACAAGTACTATTTAATTCCACTTGTGCAAGTTACCTGCTGCTGCTGCTGCTGCTGCTAAGTCACTTCAGTCATGTCCAACTCTGTGCGACCCCATAGACAGCAGCCTACCCAGGCTCCCCCGTCCCTGGGATTCTCCAGGCAAGAACACTGGAGTGGGTTGCCATTTTCTTCTCCAATGCAAGTTACCTAGAGTAGTTAAATACTTAGGTCAAACAGTACATTGATAGATGCCAGGGGGTCAGGGACAGAGTTTTGGTTAAGGAAGGTGAAAAACATAGGAGAGGGATGAATGTGAGAGTTTCACAACAATGTGAATGTACTTAGTGCCACTGAACTGTACAGTTAACAATGGTTAAAGTAGTATGTTTTATATGACTTTTACCACAATAAAAAAAATATTTAAGGGTAGAATATTTAGGGATAATAGTGGCAAATATTCTAGGCAAAAGAGAAAACAGAGATCCAAAAGCTTGGTGCATAGACAGGCAATCATGCATATTACAACCCACGTGAAGTGAAGAGTATAAAGGGGAGGAGGACTGGAAACATAAGTAGGGGCTGATCTGTGGAGCCTTGAATACCTGGCTGAGTGTTTAAATGTTCTTCAGCACCAGTGGGAACCAGTATGACATTTTGAGTATGAGCAGTAATGTCTGATCTGAAATAGAGTGAAGGCAAACAGAAGGCAGAGGGAAGTTAGGGTTCCCTTTGAGAGATAACAAAGGCTTAAAGTAGGCGTGTGTATATAGAGATACTGCACGGATAGATAAGGCAAGCATGTTAACATTTGGGACGTGGGCAAAGAAAAAGAGCAACCAAGTGTGACCTGAAGTTTTGGACTGTTATTCTGTAAAATCAAAAGGAACACTGAAGCAGAGTTCTCCCGGGCTATCTTCCTAATTGTCACCCCCCTTGGTATCTGTCTTCTCCAGACCTGCCTTGTAGACCTGTGCTTCTGTTAAGAAGTAAGAAAGTAGTTGTCTGCTTCTGGCTTGTTCAGTAAATAGCAGTGAGGCAAGAGCTATACGCAACTTCCTCTTGCCAGCCTCAGGGATTGTTTGCCTCTGACAATCACAGAACTTGGTTGTGCCATCATAGTTGTCTTTAGTTATGTGCCCCACAAATGGATAACCTGTAAAGATGCCTCAATATGATCACTTTCTCCAGCCCCATCACTAATCTTCTGGTAGCTTCTCAAACACACCAAGCCTCTCTTCAACCTCAGGGCCTTTGCACATGCTGTTGCCATTTCACATGTCTAGTGCTTTGCTTGTTTGGGGCCTTAGTTTAAATGTCATTCCCTCAAGAGGCGTTACCTGTTCACCTTCTCTGAAGAAGGTCCCACTCTGTTCTCTAAGCCCTTTGTTTCTTTCCTACCTATTACTTATTACAACTTAAAATTACTTTATTTGCATACTTATTCATTTTTTTTGGTCCTCTTTCCCTGACAAAACATAAAGTCTATGGTAGCATAAGCCATGTCTCTCTTCTTGATCCCTGTATCCCTAGCACCAAGAACTATGTCTAGTACTCCTTCAGAGATGCTCAGTAAGTGGTTGTTGAATTAATGAGTGAATGAATTAATGGATGAACCACCTTTTCAGAATATAACCTAACACTGTCACCACTTACCCCAAAATAATTTGATTAAATGTAAGGAGAGTAGCAATGATAACCTTCAAATCAACATATTAAAAAGTATTTGTATATTTCACATAGTGATTTTTGGGAAATAGAACAAGTATTAAGCATTCTCCTTTAATTCCTGAATTTACATATTAAATAAAAGCTCTGCAGTGCCACACTGTGTTGCCATGATTTTCAACCTTTTAAAAAATGAAATGGAATAGAGAACAGAATAGAAAATATCAGAGCACATTGCATGTGGTAAGTATAGTTTCAAGAAACTTCATTGTGTGTGTGTGTGTGTGTTGGTCACAATATGAAACTATTTTTTACTGTGACTCAGAGTCAATATATGCTCTTGTATCTCCATGTTATCCCACACCTAATCCCTTATCTGACTGCTGTCATAGCTCTTGAAAGCCAGAATTGAATTGTCATCTTACAGTGTTAGGATTGCTTTGGGCCTATTTGCAGTGGAAGCCTTCTCACAAATGCACGCCAAAATTCAACTTTTTTTTTTTTTTTTTAGTTTCTTTCTTATTGATCAACCTACCTTGACCTCTCTTTTAATGTTCCATCCTACTGTAAAGAGTGTTCCCAGAGCCCCTTTCATTGCAGAGTGATGGGCTGCTTTGAAGTTAACTGGTGGGGAGGGGAGAACCACTCAGGGCTGGACAGCAGTAAGACATGCTGTTCTTTACATCAAGAAGTTGGACAATGAATTGACACACAATGGCAATATTTGCTAAAATGAAATTTATGTTAAGTCTTTTTCTCTTTTTTCCCTCTCTCTAAGCTGCCTGCCTTGTGCTTGGCTGTATGATTTTCCCTGATGGCTGGGATTCAGATGAAGTAAAACGGATGTGTGGAGAAAAGACAGACAAGTACACTCTTGGGGCTTGTTCAGTCCGCTGGGCCTACATCCTGGCTATCATTGGGATTTTGGATGCCCTCATCCTCTCGTTTCTGGCATTCGTGCTTGGTAACCGACAAGACAGCTTGATGGCAGAGGAACTGAAGGCAGAAAACAAAGGTAAGATTGCTTTGGGGAACTCTTACCCCAAAGCACAAAAAATAGCATTCTCCATTCTTTCCCATCTGGTAGCATCCCTTCTTGGTCTAATTTGCTGCTTTTTTTAAAAAATTGAGGTATAGTTGATTTACAATGTTATTTTAATTTCTGCTGTACAGCAAAGTGATTCAGTTAGACAATGTATCTACATTCTTTTTCATGTCCCTTTCCATTATGGTTTATTATAAAATACTGAATATAGTCCCCTGTGCTATACAATAGGACCTTGATGTTTATCCACTGTGCATGTTTTTAAAAATCTATCTTATTGAAATATAGTTGATTTATAATGTTAATTTCTACTGTACATCAAAGAGTACATTCTTTTTCATATTGTTTTCCATTATGGTTTATCACAGGATATTGAATGTAATTCCCTCTGCTATACAATACGACCTTAGGGTTTACCAAGGAAGTGGAGGGTTGGGGAAAGGATGATTTGGGAGTTTGGGACAAGCAGATGCTGCATCTTTTCATGGTGTCTAGTTTAGACTTTCTCAAGCATAACTCAAGACATTTACACAATTAAAATAGTGTATTTTTGCATTTACCTTTCTGAGGCTCTCTGAGTCCATTATATTTCAATACTTTTTTCAGTTTCTTTTTCCTTCCCTCTCTGAGTTCATGGCTATGATACAACATATATATATATATATATATATATATATATATATATATAGAGAGAGAGAGAGAGAGAGAGAGAGAGAGAGAGGAGAGCGTTCTCTACTTGGCTAAACAGTAAGTGACATAAATGCCTGGGGAATCTTTGAGAATCATCTATAAGCATCTTTACTCAGCTACTCACTATATTTGAATTTAGACTCAATCTCTCCAAAAGAGGTAGAGATACCCCAAATAGTTACAGTAAGCTATTTCAGTATTTGCTTAATTAGCTGAATTTTAAATGTGTTATCTGGGTAATCAAAGTCCTCAAATTTCTTTTCAAAAAGAAAATGCCTCTGAAACACATACACACACACGCGCAAACTAGGATAGAAAAATAGGACATTGACTAGTGAATGATATGAATATTATAGTATCCCAGTAAGGTAGCCAGTCATTATTCAAGGTGAATCTTTTAATTTTCTTTCCAGATTTCTAAACCAATTTCTTGGGACAGAATTTTACTGTCTCTGTTTTGTTAAAGCCTTAGTTTCCTTAAACTGTTTTATCTTTATATTATCTTTAATACTTTGGAGCCACCTTCAATTAAGTGGTGCAGCCTTCTAGCTTTTATCCCTAATTAAGAACTAAATCCATCCTTGAATTATGAAATTCAGTTTATTTCGAGTAGTGTTTACTTCGAAACTCTTTACTACCTCAAATATAAGCATACGTTAGCATCTACATGAATGTCACATGTAATGATAGTGTAGTAATCTTTATGTTTAGAGCATCACTCTTTATGCTTGTAAACCATGGCCTATAAAGAGATAAATAGGGAAGTCCAGGAGAGCAGCAGTCACCCGTGAGCCCTTTATCTCCCTCATTTATAGACAGAATACATAATGGTTTACTCAGTTCTATCAAAAATATTCTAAACACAGAAATAATCCTTTAATAAGGGAATAGTGCTGAATTTCCTAAAAACACAACTACTTCCCTCTCAAAGTTGCCTGTTCTACATAAAAAAGACCATGTGAAGATGGTAATTACACTTATAAAGTATATTGCAGATTTAAAGTGCTTTCATTAATGTACTCATTAATTTGGTGCCCTTGGCTATTGTCTTTGGGACTTGTTGTATGTACATGGGTCTTTGTCCTGTTAACTTCACTTCAAATTTCATGGTAAACATAACCTAACATTAGAATAACTTTCCCTAGAGAATGAATTAAAAAAAAATACTACTTTGTTCTGCAAATGCTTGTTTCTGATCACCACCC
The DNA here is from genome assembly GCA_024291935.2 of Okapia johnstoni. NCBI lineage: Eukaryota > Metazoa > Chordata > Mammalia > Artiodactyla > Giraffidae > Okapia > Okapia johnstoni. Next base: position 67,606,299 of record CM044312.1, on the reverse strand, counting down.
AGAATGTCGTTTATTCACTGTACCATTCAAAGTTACATAAAGAACCTTTAACTTTCAGGTACTCTTTGACCACATATAAGGAGAAGAAAAAAATAGCAAAACCAGGAAAGTTTTCACTTGACTACTGAGAATTCTAACTCATAATCTCATATTATGAGAATCTGACAATTCTCCTGAATTCATACCTCAGGAAGGAACAGGAGGATTATAGAATAATAATGAACAGTTTTTAAGATGACTCTTTCCTTCCAGTTGATTCAGTTGAATGTGGATGTCTGATCCCTTCCATCTAGGTCTTTATTAAAGAAAGTGTTATTTTCAACTTGATATATTGGAAACACCTTAGTAAAAGCTTTAATGGGAAAGAAGATTAAAATAAACCAATACAAGGTTTAGGAACTATCTGTATATAATTTTTCATGTTGATCTTCTTCTGCATTTGGATGTATCATATATGGGTATAGACCATAGACTAAAATCTGTAGCAGTTCATCTATATCAACGTCAGATAGATCTAGTAAAGCAGCAGAGAACATCAGGCCATACTGATAAAATATTTCTATTCTACTGCATTTTTATTTCACAATTGCAATTCCTTTTCCTAGAACTCTGAGAATGTGTCAAATGTATTTTATTACCCAGGCATTTCTTAAACAATAAGGTCTGTTTAAAGTCAGAACAAGGTTTCTAAGCCTTGTATAAAATATAATCACACCTGAATGTTTCTGAGAAATGATAGATTTACAGTTGTACAAAGTAGACTTTATTGTTATTATTCAAACACTTGTTCAGTGTTAAAACTTACAAAAACTTAGGTTGTTTGAGAGAAAGTCTGTCAGTGGTTTGTTCATATGTTTGTGTATAGACATAGTTTCACTAACCAGTAGTTTAATGGCTTTGAAGTGCACGCAATAACCAAAATCAAATACCTTGATGTTACCTTCCGTTAGATCTCACTTCCCTGAGGATCTATAAAAATAATTTGTAATTATGAAATTGGTTATATACAAATAGGGGCTTTTACAATTTGCATGGCTACATTAATATAAGTTCTCCCTTATTGAAACTGTTTCTCATGATAAATTTTTTTTCTGATAAAACTAACATTCTGTCCTTTGATAGCTAACGCCTCCTTTGGGTTCCAAGGCAAGGCAGTAAAACAAGAGGCAGATCTAGCTCATGGAATTTTAAGAGATTTGATAAACTACATGATGCCTTCTAGTATCATGGAAGCAGACAATACCGTAATTGAAGCTTTGGCTCAGAAGAAGAAACCTTTGTACATTCATGTATAGGTTATATTGCCACATGCACTGTGATACTTTTTATAGTTTTCCACTTTTATGACCTGCCAATCCTCATAACAAACTACACCCTATAGCAAGTAGTGGGACCATTACAGGAGGAATAAACCTGCAACTGGGCATATGTCCCCCAATTCAAAGAAGTTTGTCCTGAAAGGCCTTATCATTTTTCTTCATTTGTTTTGTATAATTAATAAAAGAACACGCTTGCCCTGTATATCTAGAGAAGACACCAAATAGGTTCAGTATAATAAGATACTGCTTAGATCTACGAGTCCTTCCCAACAGCCACCCCAGTGGGCAAAACAAGAATCACTATTACAGACTATGGCAGAGAAGGGAAAGAAACTCCATTCTGATTGTTGACCTATATGCTCCAGAGTCATGAATTAATCTTCATGAAGGTGCTTTTCAAAGAGAAAAGAGGGAGAGGTGCTCAGATGAACACGTCCACCTGTGCCTCTTAAGATGGATTTCCAGTGTCCTCACCTCAATCCCATTTCCATGTCCCCATACCACACCTCTCACAGCATTTCATAAGGCCCTCCTTTTCAAAGAATGTAAACATGATTTGTAAGAGCTTTAAGCTGAAATTTATCATAAATTGTGAAATGGCAAAATTTGAATGAAGGAGTTGTGACCTTCTTTCACCAAACCAACAGCAACAGCTTTGATGATGCAAGTGTTATCTTAGAGAGAACTTCTGTAAGAGATAAAGTTAATCATCTGTGGCAGTCAGTCAGACTCCTGGAATATTTTTATATGCCCCACAAAAGCTTCCACTGAAAAACAAAAAAGGAGTGAAAACTTTAAATACCCAGCTCACTGTATGCAAGAGTTAGCATATGCAAGAAAACATAGTCGTGTCCCCTAAATCTGGGGAGCCAGCCTTGCTGGCTGTGTGCTGTCCCTGGCTCTGGGGATAGATGCAGACAGGCAGGTGTTCATTCTTGTTTGGGAGTTGGACAGCGTGATTTCTAAATGAGCCAACAACACTAGGCATTTAACCTTGATATGCTGCTTAATTGCATATTTTAACACACTGAACTGTGAAGTCAATTTAATTATGTAAAATTAAGGTTTCATCCAGATAAAAAGGATTTGAAATGAAAGCATCATTTTCAGTTTCTTTGATTAATTGTGAAAGGATAAATAATTACATTTTCCAGAGCTCCTTTGCCACAAATATCTCTTTCCTTGTCAGATACCGCTCATAAAGAGGTCTGTTTCTGCATTTGTGTGTGTGGTCTTTGGAACTGCTTATCAGATAATTGGGGTCTCTCAAGCAGTTTTAAAGTCACTTTGTCTTCTAGCACTTTAACTACAAATGAGAAAACATTACCCATCAAGAGATGACTTCAGCTACCATTTATCAAGTGGTTTAAGCTCTTTTTAATGCTATAATAAGGGGAGTTACAATAAATTCATTTTATATAAATAACTAATTGAGAAACACTTCAGAATTTTGACTGAAGGTACCATGCGGTGCCACGACCTCATTGTGGGTGGCAGTGTGGTCTGTGGATAGAACACTCACTGCCGATAGCTGGTGTGATGTGACCTGAGGGGCCTTGTGTTCATATCTTAATAGTCCCAGAATTCAGCTTCCTTGTCTGTAAAATGCAGGCTTGCCTAAATGGTATCTGAGGTTTCTTCCAGCTGTAAAATACTCCAATTCAAGGGACACCTTCAGAGCTGTCCTTTGAGGATGTCCTTAAAGGCAGTCCTTAAAGTCTCCTTTAGGGATGTGTTAGCAATGCAAGGGTGACTACGAGAAGGGAAAGACATTTCAAAAGGAAGGAGGTCGAGGATGCCTCAGTGTTTAGCTGTGTACCTCCCCACAGCTGCACTCATTCATACCATCAAGAGGAGAATGAGGCAGATTTAGAAACTCAGTCCCATGCAGAGGAGGCTCCTTGCCCCACTAGATTCCATGTGGACACCTTGACAGCGAACAGAGCCCCAGATCACAGACACAAACTGTTTCTGGTCCCAGCTTTGGCACTTATTAGTCATGTGACTTTGAATAAGTGTCTTAATATCTAAGAGCCTCTGCTTCACTTTCTTTAAAATGAGAACAATAACACCCAGCTCTGCCCCATCTATAGAGTTGGGAGAATCTGAAAAAAACATGGGTATAGAAGCAATTTATAATCAGTAGTGTTGATATAGGCTTTACTTATTGCTAATCATTTCCTCCAAATGACATTTTATTTGATCTTTGGAATAATCCTGTGAGATAGTTACTGTCATCCTAGTTTTACATGTCAGAACCTGGGGCTTATAAAAGTTAAATATATTGTGTAAATTTTCACAGCTAGGAAGGAATGGATCCAGGACTCAAACACAAATCATTTTACTCAGAATTTCAAGTTCTATTACACAACATGATGTGGTCAGTTCTTAGTGCATATGCTGATTCTGTTGCTTTCCACTGACTAGTCAGCCCTGTACAAGTTAAGAGTCTAGTCTTATTTTCATTTGGTAGCCTTTAGATAATGGTATTCAATCAAAAGCTTAATACACTTGAGAATAGGGAATAGCCTTGGTTTAAAACTCATCCTCTTACTTGACTCTGTAACTTTATGAAAACCTAGTGAGATAAGATCAGGAAACCTTCAAGTACTTTGAATTAAAATTTTAGCAAGGCCGTAGTGAATTGTGTTTCCCAATGGGATTTGTGTTGAATGAAATCTTTGTGGTCACTAAAGCATCTCAGAGTGTACATCGAAAAAATGGCATATATCCTGACACTTTTTCAGAAGGACTCAAATCAATCTGAGAGTTGAAACAGACCTTAGTGCTCATAGAATGGTTTTATATACTTGCAGCTTCTCACTCTTTCATAAGCTCACTTCATTCACATTTTCTGCCCCAGCACTACATGGACCCTATCATATGAAGAGCACCCCTAGTGTCCTAACTGCTCGATTTCATAGTCAGTTATCAGTCCTTATATTGACTTGCTGTCATTGTCGTTTATTTGCTCAGTTGTGTCAAAAGACACCCAGAATCTTCACCCTTCTCTGTCCCATCACTGCTGCCACCCTGGTGCAGGCCACGTCTTAGCAGAGCAGAACCAGTGCGATCCTGTTAAAGAAGGGTAGCTGGTTCATGCTGGTCCTCAGCTCAGGACCCTCCAGTGACTGAATGATGCACTTAGAATGTAAGCTAGAATCCTTTCCCAGGGTGTACAAGACCAGGCAGATCTGCCTCCATCCTGGCCGCTCTGACCTCCTCTGAGCTTTTTCTCCTTGTTTCCTCTCCTCCAGATGCACTGACTTTCTTGCTGTTTCTCAGACACTCCAGGGTAGTCCCATCTCAGGGTCTTTACATTTGCTGTTCCCTCTGCCTGAAATCTTCTTCCTCAAAACCTCAAAGCTCGCTCCCTCATGTCTTTCATGTCTTACCCAAATATCACCCTCTCAGTGGGGTGTTCCCTGGCCAACCTCTCTAAAATGTTTTCTGGCACAAGTATTTTATCCAGCCCACTGGCAATTCTGCTTCTTTTGTTGTTGCTGTTGGTGTTAATTGTCTCCCCAGAAAAGCTCCACAGGGGCAGGGATTTTTCTCTCTCGTTCACTACTGTATCCTCAGTGCCTAGAATAATGCATGGCATTTGTAAGTACACAATAATTATGTATTGAATGAGTGAATTAATGAATTAGTCTCTAGCTCATGAGATGGTCATTCCATTGTTACACATATCTTAACCTTGGAAAGTTTTTATTTCGATTAAGTTGAAATATGCCTCCTTGTAATATTTAAAGTAAAAGTAAAGTGCTAGTCACTCAGTCATGTCAGACTCTTTGCAACCCCATGGACTGTAGTCCACCAGACTCCTCTGTCCATGGGATTCTCCAGGTTGCCATTTCCTTCTCCAGAGGATCTTCCTGACCCAGGGATGGAACCCGCATCTCCTGCATTGCAGGCAGATTCTTTACCATCTGAGCCATCAGGGAAGCCCACATCCTTGTAATATTTACTCATAGCTAGCCCCTCGTCTACTTCAGAGTCTTGATTTATGCGGAAACAGTTATTGTGTCTGTAATGGTTAAAGTTACACATTCACCCCACAGCGTGATTCTCCATGTCTTGCTGGGCATCTGCAGGCACCCACATAGTCAGTGCTGTCCACTGTCTGCCCTAGGTGCCAGGGCAGAGTGCACCACTGGGGCAGGGGAGGAGGAGGACATCCAAAAGTGTGGGGAAAGGAAGAGAACTTTACAGTTGCTCATGGATGTGTTGCTAGAGATCGTCTCCTTCGGTTGACCCCCTGTGCCTCGAGGTAACTTGGACAACATCTAAGATGGTATTGTGAGAATGACTCTAGTCCATCCAACAAATACACATTGAGATCATGAATGTACCGTGGTGTGCATGAAGAGGAACCTCTCCCTTTGATAGGTACCCAACATGAAATGATGCCCTCAGAGCCAGTGTCTTCCTCTCAGCCCTCCCCAATTAGACTTCCAGTCTGAAGTGGTTTAAGAATCTGAGAGCAAAGGCAGGGCTGACTTTGAATGGCTGTCACATATGCTCCATCTCTGTTCACTTTACTCCAGTATCCAAAACAATTTTGACATTTCAGTGATCTTCTCAGTCCCTGAGATCAGGACTGATCTTTTCTGTCCCTGAGAAAGAATCTCTAGGTAAACATCAAAGCAGCTAAAAGAAAGGAAGAAGGAGGGAGTGAAAAATAAAAAAGAAATTGTATACAACAAAAACATGAAATCTAACGCTTAGCCCTACCAGTAAATTTTACACATTCCAGCAAAACTTTATTTATTTATTTTTTAAAAATTTATTTATTTTAGTTGGGGGCTAATTACTTTACAATATTGTAGTAGTTTTTGCCATACATTGACATGAATCAGCCATGGGTTTACATGTGTTCCCCATCCTGAACCCCCCTCCCACCTCCCTCCCCATCCCATTCCTCTGGATCATCCCATTGCCCCAGCCCTGAGCATTTGTCTCATGCATCGAAACTGGAATGGTGTTCTGTTTCACATATGATAATATACATATTTCAATGCTATTCTCTCAAATCATCCCACCCTCACCTTCTCCCTCAGAGTCCATAAGACTGTTCTATGCATCTGTGTCTCTTATTCTGTCTCGCATATAGGGTTATCGTTACCATCTTTCAAATTCCATATATATGCATTAGTATACTGTATTGGTGTTTTTCTTTCTGGCTTACTTCACTCTGTATAAGGGGCTCCAGTTTCATCCATCTCAATAGAACTGATTCGAATGTATTCTTTTTAATGGCTGAGTAATATTCCATTGTGTATATGTACCACAGCTTCCCTATCCATTCGTCTGCTGGTGGACATCTAGGTTGCTTCCATGTCCTGGCTATTGTAAACAGTGCTGCGATGAACATTGGGGTACACTTGTCTCTTTCAATTCTGGTTTCCTCGGTGTGTATGCCCAGCAGTGGGATTGCTGGGTCATATGGCAGTTCTATTCCCAGTTTTTTTAAGGAATCTCCACACTGTTCTCCATAGTGGCTGTACTAGTTTGCATTCCCTCCAACAGTATAAGAGGGTTCCCTTTTCTCCACACCCTCTCCAGCGTTTATTGCTTGTAGACTTTTGGATAGCAGCCATTCTGACTGGCGTGAAATGGTACCTCATTGTGGTTTTGATTTGCATTTCTCTAATAATGAGTGATGTTGAGCATCTTTTCATGTGTTTGTTAGCCATCTGTATGTCTTCTTTGGAGAAATGTCTGTTTAGTTCTTTGGCCCATTTTTTGATTGGGTCGTTTATTTTTCTGGAATTGAGCTGCAGGAGTTGCTTGTATATTTTTGAGATTAATTGTTTGTCTGTTGCTTTGTTTGCTATTATTTTCTCCCATTCTGAAAGCTGTCTTTTCACCTTGCTTATAGTTTCCTTTGTTGTGCAAAAGCTTTTAATTTTAATTAGGTCCCATGTGTTTATTTTTGCTTTTATTTCCAATATTCTGGGAGGTGGGTCATGGAGGATCCTGCTGTGATTTATGTTAGAGAGTGTTTTGCCTATGCTTTCCTCTAGGAGTTTTATAGTTTCTGGTCTTACGTTTAGATCTTTAATCCACTTTGAGTTTATTTTTGTGTATGGTGTTAGAAAGTGTTCTAGTTTCACTCTTTTACAAGTGGTTGACCAGTTTTCCCAGCACCGCTTATTAAAGAGATTGCCTTTTCTCCACTGTATATTCTTGCCTCCTTTGTCGAAGATAAGGTGTCCATAAGTGCATGGATTTATCTCTGGGCTTTCTATTTTGTTCCATTGATCTATATTTCTATCTTTATGCCAGTACCATACTGTCTTGATGACTGTGGCTTTGTAGTAGAGCCTGAAGTCAGGCAGGTTGACTCCTCCAGTTCCATTCTTCTTTCTCAAGATTGCTTTGACTATTCGAGGTTTCTTATATTTCCATACAAATTGAAATGATTTGTTCTAGTTCTGTGAAAAATACCATTGGTAGCTTGATAGGGATTGCATTGAATCTATAGATTGCTTTGGGTAGTATACTCATTTTCACTATATTAATTCTTCCAATCCATGAACATGGTATATTTCTCCATCTGTTTGTGTCCTCTTTGATATCTTTCATCAGTGTTTTATAGTTTTCTGTATATAAGTCTTTTGTTTCTTTAGGTAGATATATTCCTAAGTATTTTATTCTTTTTGTTGCAATGGTGAATAGTATTGTTTCCTTAATTTCTCTTTCTGTTTTCTCATTATTGGTGTATAGGAATGCAAGGGATTTCTGTGTGTTAATTTTATATCCTGCAACTTTACTATATTCATTGATTAGCTCTAGTAATTTTCTGGTAGAATCTTTAGGGTTTTCTATGTATAGGATCATGTCATCTGCAAACAGTGAGAGTTTTACTTCTTCTTTTCCTATCTGTATTCCTTTTATTTCTTTTTCAGCCCTGATTCCAGCAAAACTTTAAATGAAGTCCTGCAGTTAGGTTAAAAGTTACCTGCTTCTCCCTACCCTTTACTTCCCCGTTTTAACAGTATCATCAGAAGAGCTGAAAATTTAGGAAATATCATAACCCCACCTCCAAAGTTTGAGGGGCCACCCAAGTTTATTGATTATGTTTACTTCTAAGTTACTGATCTGTGGCCAATTATTTTTTAATTTTATTTCATTAAGACTGAGTCTAATTTCAGATCCTGTGTACTCTAGATTGTGTCAGTAGGCCCCTCAGTCTTTGAAATTAATTAGTGATCCAATAAATTAATTAAGATCCATTATCTCTTCCTAAATTTGCTATTTTTTACATGTGATACAGACTCAGTCATTAAAATAAACTTTACTTCAGGGAAAATCTCTTATTTTTGGTCTTCTCATCTACACATTTAAATTTCTAGGCCACAAATATACCTCTGAAAATTTTTTCTCTCCCATAAATATCTCAAGTAATTTAGTTTCTTCCTGTTTATCTAGTTAGTTTCCTAACAATGAACACCTCTAGTTTTTTTTCTCTTACCCATGCTGAAGTCTCTAGTTCTCTTCATGTTTCCTACCTGGAAAAGAATAGGTACCAAATGAAATGTCAGTGTTCTTAACTTTAATTCTGGTTAAATCTCCTTGGGCCTCAGCCTCCCTACTCAGACTTCTTTTTTTAGTGTACATGAAACTTTTTTGGCAAATGATGTTTACATTCTTGCTTCATGCTCACTGATATTCAATTGTGCGGTCAGAGAACACACTGAAAATGTAACCTGTCTCTTCACTTGACCCTAAGTGTAACCTGATGCTTCACTTGGCCCTGACAAAGGGGAGAGTGTTGTTTTTAATATCTGGTAAGGAAGGTAAGGAGACAGTTCCAAACAGATACTCTTGAGATAAGTAAATGTTGAGATGACTTGCAGAAATAGTTCTCTGTTAGTGCTTCAGGGCTTCTCTGGTGGCTCAGGTGGTACAGAATCCACCTGCAATGTGGGAGACCTGGGTTCTTCCCTGGGTTGGGAAGATCCCCTGGAGGAGGGCATGGCAACCCACTCCACTCTTCTTGCCTGGAGAACCCCATGGACAGAGGAGTCTGGTGGGCTGCACAGTGCTTCACAGAATATGACCACCTCCCACAAAAACCCAGCAAATAACACTTTTTACTCTTAAGTTTCTTGCAAATAAAAACTTTATCTTATTTATCTCTTATCTCCAGTATTGTAATTCTCAGGAAATAGTAAATGCTTAATAAACACTATTTTTATTGAATCAATTACATGAAAAAATTTTGTAAACAATATCCCCTCCTAACATGTTTTCTGTACATGAAGGAGTTTTTCCTTCACATGTATTTTTAAAGAATCAAAGAATGGCACATTAGAACAATGTACTGTAACTCTGCCACTTGTAGCACAAGTGCACCTCTTTAGGCCTTATTTCAACAGCCACAAAAATGTGGCTGTGCAGTTGCTGTGTGCTGAGTGATGGGAAAAACCAGGGCGGTCAACTCATCAAACATTTCTTCCTCTCCTTGTGTATGCCAAGCCTCATGATAGACATCAGGAGTTCCAGAATAAGTGGGGCAGGGTCTGCCCTCTGTCTCTTTGGGGAGAACAGGTAGTGTTACATGTATTAGGTTATATTTCTGAAGTCCAAGCCCATTCTCATACCTGTGTCTTTGGCAGGTAACTTTGTTGGCACCTGCTCTCTGTAAAGTGAGTGCATGCCCATCCCTGAGCTACCTCACTCCAGCACCAGTGAAAGGTGACGCTATAATAAGCAGAGACTGCTTCCCAAGGACAATTGGATATACAAGGTTTCATCTGCTGAGAGCCTTTAAAAAAAATCAGCTTGCAGAAAAGCATCCAGTCTGTTGGTGTTAGATAAACAAAAGAGAACACAACTGTGAAGAAGTGAAAAAACGCAGTAGCTGTGTTGTGGACAGGGACAAGTCAGAATGGAGAGGTGGGGAGCTTTTTCTTACTGCGAAAACATTCGTTTTAGAGCAGCTGTTGAAAATCTAAGCTCCAGAAACTGAGGAAAAGTCCCTTGTAACTGCCAACATTGTCACCCTTGAACCATGTCTTTCCAGTCAGTCAGCCAGCTGATCCTCAGCAAGTGCTATTTATGCATTTCACTGACTTTTTCTTCCTGCTTTACTGCACATGTAATCTGGGCCTTGGATTTGGTAGAGAAAGATCAGTTTGGCCTGACTAGATATCATCTCTCTAGCTTAATTCGTCCATGTCACCTGTGATGATGTGCCTGGAATAACCAGGAGGTGAAATGTTAAGTCTGGCAACTGCCACACAACGCTGTCTGCAAGTTGATGTGATGTCGAGCCCGCAAGAGCGAGAGTGACAATATTGTCAAGAGATCTGGAGGGCAGGATTCAACCAGGGAGAAAAAGCAGCTGTGGTGTTAGTGACAGCCAGCCCAACACATGTTCTGACAGAGCCACTAAACTGGTTGGTCACTGGAGAAAAGCCAGCCACAGTCCCTCAGGGCAGCAGGTGAGGCTGCGGCCCTCACTGAAGGAGGGCTCTGACCCAGAGCCCTTATAAGAGGCAGTTCTCCACAGAGAATCTAGAACACTGTCCCTTGTCCCAGAGAAGGTGACAAGCCCAGAAGTCACGTGAGCAAACTCCATCTGCTGGCCTGATAGTTCCTCACCAGGGGCTGGCCTTTTGGTGCCAATGCCAACACACAGAATGAAAGAGACATTCTCTGACTGTCCCAACAGGAGAAGTGCAGTTATCTGAGCTCTGGGAGCTTTGTTTCCAGTTCACCCATTTAAAAAAGAAAAAGAAAAAAAAAAAATTAAACCCTTCCCTGACCTTGGTAAGGATGTTCAAAGATACTATGTTGATTCGTACAAGGTAGCAGATTACCAGATGACACTGTCTTGAAGTCTCATTTTCAGAAAAATCTTCTAAAAACATGAGTGACTGGTTGGTTAGTTTTTGGTTTTTTTTTTTTTTTTTTTTAACCAACCTGAGAGAAAGTCTTAGTGGTGGGCTTCATAACTCTTCAGATGTAGAGTGAACTCTCCCCTCTCATGTATTGGGCGGGGGGTGATCAAGCTAAAGAAGTGTTGAAATACAGAGAGTGAGGACTTTTAGAGGCATACATCACTTGACTCTTTACAATCACCTGGGGAGCTTTAAAGTAGATTCCAGTGCTTGGGCACCACTGCAGAGATTCTACTTCAGTTGGCGTGAGGTGGATCCAAGTATGAGAACTCCCAGGAGTTTCTCATGTGCAGCCAGGGCTAAGGACCAATAGCTTCATCCAGCACCTCATTTTACAGATAAGGAAGCCGAGCCACAGAATAGGGAAATAAAGACCATCTCAAATCATTTCTAATTATTATAATTTGAAATCAGCAGGTAACCCATGAAAATAGTAATTTCACTTTATAATGGGCTAACTAATCACCTCTCTGATATAGTCTGGGCTTCCCAGGTGGCGCAGTGGTGAAGAATCCACCTGCCAATGCAGGAGATGCAGGGGACACGGGTTCAATTCCTGGGTCAGAAAAATCCCCTGGAGGAGGAAATGGCAACCTGCTCCAGGATTCTTGCTGGAAAAATCCCTCAGGTAGAAGAACCTAACAGGCTACAGTTCACGGGGTCACAAAGAGTCAGATACAACTGAGCACGCACCCACAATATAGTTCTGTTGCTACTATTTTTGGAAACAGAGCTGTCTGCCAGCCCTGGGAAATCGATTTGTGCCACTTGCCGGCCCTGTGAACTTGGGTAAACCTCTGTAAGCTTCTGTGTCTTCCTCTGTAAGGACATTCATAGTACCTGCCTCACAGAGATTTGATGAAAATAAGATAATGCATGTAAACTGTCTGTCACAGTGTTTGACATCTATCAATTGTGTTTATTTTGAGAGTTTGATTTTATAATTTTTACTATATTAACACATAATGTAGAGCTTATTTGTATGCCATGGTTCATGTGGTTCATGTGGTGCGGAGCCCACACTCTAACCACTGCACACTGTCTCTCTCTGTTCTTATCAACTCTATGTTGTGGTGGGGACCTCATTAAAATCTAGAGATTGCTCCTTCCACAAGTTTAAATATGACTTTTTTTAATCTGGTAGCTTTGCAAATATTTTTAATATAACTGGTGAGGGTTGGTTGGAAGTTTTTTTTTTTTTTCCTTTGTTTTTTATAATCTTCCTGCATATATTCATACCTCAGGATAAGCAGGGGTGGAATATGGGAGGAGTTATTCCTTTACATTTGCTACTCAAAGAGCTCAAACCTTATAGCTGGCTCTGTAAATTCAGTGGCAGTCACCAAGGAGAGTCCATGACTCCCTGATGGAAATGAGACTCACTCTTTACCATGTTACCCAATTCCAACCTGGCTGCGAAGTCCTTCACTCATTGTGGAACGATGAGAGGCAAGCTCAGGGCCTTAAAAATGTCTGTGAGAGGTGTCCTTCAGAAGTGTTAGAGGGAAAGGATTCCAACAAGGCAGAAAATGCAGTAAAGACAAGAATCTCCTGAATATAGGAGAATATAGTCCCTTCAGTTTGTCCACAGGGTGATAAAAATTTTGCGCCACTAGGCTAGTGTGTGACAGTGTTTGAGTCAGAGCACATCTTTATTTTCCTCACCATACGCATGGCAAATATAATCCATAAGTCAAACAAACATAAGTAATAAAATTTTATTAGAAGCTAAAATGGGGAGAAATCCTCTCTCATTATTCAAAACCCATTTCTCTCTGGCTCTCTCTCCTGATGCACTCTAAATTGATCCTTTCCCTCACCAGCTAATTTACAACCACTAGATAACAAGCTTTATCATTATTAAAACAATACATTTCAGGTTGTTGTTCAGTTGCCAAGTCGTGTCGGACTCTCTGTGACCCCATGAACTTCAGCACGCCAGTCTTCCCTGTCCTTCACTATTTCCCTGAGTTTGCTCAAGCTCAAGTCCATTGAGTTAGTGATGCCATCTAACCATCTCATCCTTTGTCGCTTCCTTTTCTTGCCCTCAGTCTCTTGTAGCTATCAAACTTCTATGAGAATAATATGTACCTGGGGATGCTTATTTTAAATAAAATTTTAAAATGAAAAGATGGCTTCAGTGGTTCCAAGAAACAGCTCTAAGGAGTGTTTTTTTTTAGATTAATAAACTTTATCTTTTAAAGCAGTTTTCCGTATACACCAAAACCAAACAAAGTCTGAGTTCCCTCACACTTTCATTATGTACATCTGCCACGTCTTCCTGCAGACTTTCATTGTGTATGTATACCACATCTTCTTAAGCCACTTATTGTTGATGGGCACTTGGATTGTTTTTATATCTTGGCTGTTGTAAACAGTGCTTCTGTGAACATTGGGGTGCATGTATCTTTTATTTTTTCCAAATATATACCCCCGGGAGTGGGATTGCTGGATCATACGGCAGCTCTGTTTTTAGTTTTTAAGGCGCCTCCATGCTGTTTTCCGTAGTATATGTACCAATTTACATTCCCACCAACAGAGTAAGATGGCTCCCTTTTCTCCACACTCTCCCCAGCATTTATTACTTGTAGATTTTTTGATGATGATCATTCTGACTGGTGTTAGGTGATACCTCACTGTAGTTTTGATTTGTATTTGCATTTCTCTAATAATTAGTGATGTTGAGCATCTTTTCCTGTGCTTGGTGGCCATCTGTGTGTGTTCTTTTGGAAAATGTCTGTTTAAGTCTTCTGCCCATTTTTTGATTGTATTGTTATTTATATATAAATATTGAGTTGTGTGAACTGTTTGGATGTTAACCTCCTGTCAGCCATATTATTTGCAAATATTTTCTCCCATTTCCAAGGTCATCTTTTTGTTGTTGATTTCCTTTGCTGTGCAAAAGCTTTTAAGTTTGATTAGATCCCATTTAAAAATTTTTTTGCTTTTACTTATATTTTGCTTTGGAAGACTGATCTGGGGAAATAGTGCTATGATTTATGTCAGAGAGTGTTTCACTTACGTTCTCGTCTAGGAGTTTCATGCTGTCATGTCTTACATTTAGGTTTTTAAACCATTTGGAGTTTATTTTTATATATGGTGTGAGGGAGTGTTCTAATTTCACTGTTTTACACTAACTGTATAGCTTTTCCTACGCCACTTGTTGAAGAGACTTTTCTCCATTGTATAATCTTGCCTCCTTTGTCATAGATTAATTGATGATAGGCACGTGGGTTTATTTCTGAATTCTTTATTCTGTTCCATTAATCTGTGTATTTGTTTTTGTGCCAGTACCATGCTGTTTTGATTGCTATAGCTTTGTAGCATAATCTGAAGTGTGGAAGGATGATACCTCCAGCTTTGTTCATTTTTGTCAGGATTGCTTTGGCAATCAACACATGACCACATGAATGTATCAAAAACAATATGCTTAGTGAAAAAGAAAAAGAATAATATGATTAGTAATAAAATACCATTTACAAAAATTAAAAATAATACGCATCAAACAGTGATCCACAGTGTAATATAAAACAGAATAAAAATACAGTCATTATTGTGTATCTGTGGAGTGGATGAGGAGAATGACGGTGGGAAATAGGGACAAGGGGATTCAACAAGAGGAGGCAGTGAAATGTGGGGGGAAGAACCCAGGCTGTGACATCAGGCTACCTGGATTGGAGCCTCAGCTCCACCACTTACTAGCTATGGGTCTTGATGTCTCTTAAGCTTCTTCAGAAGTAAAATGTAGATCATACTATCTATCTTACAGCATCACAGTGAGGTTTAAAAGATAAAATCTAAGTAAGGTACTTAGCTCAGTGCTTAATATATCTGGTTAATATCGAATAAATGTTAGCAATAAATACAGTAGAACTTCAGCCTCATTGTGAAGATTGACTGTGGGAACAATGTTTATTAAGGGTAAGAAATTAAGACTGGGGGAGAGGAAGGAAATGGAAGAATTGAGGCAGGAGCAGGCTGAGTATTGTGACAATTAAGTTTTTCATCCTCCTAATAGGAATCTCACAACTAGCATCAGTCTTCTCCTTTGCCCTTATATCCTCCCCTGATTTCCTCTTCTACTTCCCCATTGTCATAGAAGGTCCCACTTTTTGCCAACGGTTGCTGGGACATAGTGAAGTTAGGTGGAAAAGAAGCCTATGAAATAGAGAAAGGGAGAGCTGTCCCTTGTGGTAATGACAGAGTGGGAAGGATGGGAGTTACTGCTGTGTACAAACCATCCCGACACTCAGTGGCTCAATACAATCATGTATTATTCCTTACAAGTCAGTGGGTTACCTGGGTTTGGAGCATCTGGGTTAGATTTGCCTGGGGGTATTCTGCTCCATGTGTCCCTCTTGTTCTTCCTGGAACAAGTAGGCCAGCTTGTCCTTCGTGAGGAGATGACAGAGACACAGAAAAATTAAGGTCAACAGCTCAGGATGTTTGAGCCTCTGCTGTGTCACATTGCTAACATTCCATTGGTCAAAGCAAGTTGTATGGGCCCTGACAAGTGGTCCTGAGTGACAGAAGAGAGGGAACACAGCCTAGCTGAAAAAGCAGGAAAACTGAATGCCAGACAATGCAAAAAGTGGGCCTGAGCAAGTCTCTCTCACAGAGAAAAATACCCACACACAGTAGGGCAGAAGCCCAGTGACTAGTGTGGTTTTAACTTTAATATAGTAACTAAAGTAACCAAAGATAGGTAAGTCTTACTCTGGGCTCTGAAAGTGGGAGGTGCAGAGGGTTAAAGATCTATCCTTAAAGTAGACAACTGAGTAGAAAGTGCTATTTGGGGGTATTATTTGAAGAAATGAAGAGGGAAAACCCTCTCTCAAATCCAGAACAAATGTAGGCATGTTAACCAA
Organism: Okapia johnstoni; assembly: GCA_024291935.2. Lineage (NCBI taxonomy): Eukaryota > Metazoa > Chordata > Mammalia > Artiodactyla > Giraffidae > Okapia > Okapia johnstoni. Next base: position 67,590,198 of record CM044312.1, on the reverse strand, counting down.
GTTCGATGAAATTAGAAGTTTTTTATAAAACTTTAAGTAACAGTACCTTGCCCTGAACCTTTGGTAGACTGTCACAGACTGATGTTGATATTCATACTAATATCAATAGCTACAGTCTGGCGTATATAAACTTTAAATGCAAAATTGTCAGTTGATGAAATAGATGAGTATCCTCAAGTCTCATTTAAGAAAAAAAATGAATCTTTTGTCCTAGGGTAGGGGAAAACCTGCTTAAGCAGCCTGAAATGTGCATTCGTATTACATTATAATGCAGCAGTTTTACCTTCAAAGAAGCATTCAAAAAAAGCATTTTTGTTTTGAATACTAAATATAGACTCTAAAGACTTTTCACTATTGTGTGTAAAATATCCCTTTCTCTGTTGCTAAAATTAAATTTAAATATACTTTTATACTCTAAAAATGTCCCAAGAGCCAATTACCTAGAATGGTGCCTTGCAAGCAAGGAAAAAAAGAAAACAATGAACTCTATACATGAAAATCAATAAAATAATAATCGTGGATATATAAAGTGGATGGTCATCTACTTCTGTTTTAGTCCAAGCTGGACCTCGGACTGTGTCTCTTTCAGTTCTGTACTCTCAGTGCCTGGCAGAGTGTCTGGCATCAGCAGGTGCTCAATATTTATTTCAGCTTGAAATGAAAAGAGTGATCAGATATTATACATATTAGACATACATGGGGTCACCTGTCTTTACTGCCTGGTGCTTTTCTCATGTTGAGGGTCTTCTTTCCAGTGTTAGAACCCTCCCTGAGTCTCATGTAAGAGTTAGGTTCTTCTAATAACTCTAAATATTTGAAACACAAAGTGCCAAGTTTCCTTAATCCTAAAATCTTTTTAAGGATTAGAGCAGACTTGTGTTGTCTTGAATAATTGAAGAGGTGCAAGTACAAAATTGTCATTTGAAACATCTCAGCTCATGTAATTCCATGACTGTTTCTTTCTGTAATATAGTTGATTGACAGATGATTTCCTGAGCCGATTTTTAAGTCGAACTGGGGACAAATAGACATCTGAGGGAATTGCCTTTCACAGTCTTTTGTTAAGCAAGAGAAGATAGAGTGGGCTGAATGCTGAAAGAACTCTCATTTCCTGAAAACTGACTTTAAAATGCCTGAAGCATTAATCAACTCTCTAGATTCTGCCTGTAAGAAAGCATGGTGGAGTGGGGAGAGGTGATGCCACAAGGGATACAGGACCACTCAGTGAGCTTTCCCTGGGGGAGTTCATTGCTAATAAGTGCAGATTCCTCTAAGTCAGCCCCACCCCCACCCCAGACTCTCCTTTGTAGCTCTTACCATTTCTTTGCTATTCCATTTCACCACTGTGTGAGGGTATATGTCTGTGGAGGCCTCCACTGACCTTTGAATGATGAAGATCATTTTAACGAGCCTCATAATTTAGCAGTGATCTGCCTCACAAACTATGTCCTGAGGAAAAACTCATGAAAAGATGGTGGAATCCTTTGCAGCTACAAAATGCTGCAAAGACTTTAATGAGGAACAATTCCACAGATATTGTAAATTTTGTAGCCAAGAAACTAATAAGCAGTTTTTATCAGCAGTTTTGATTCCCTGGTCTCCTGGGTCTGCCATGAGGACAGTGCCATGCCAGTCCCTGGGGATGCCTGGACCAGCACTGTTCAACAGAAATATCATGCGAGGCACAAAAATACTTTTACATTTACCTGTAGCCACACTTTTAAAAGTTGTTTTTTGTTTTTTTTAAAAGGTGAAATTAATTTTAAGAATATATTTATTTAACTCAGGATATCCAAACTTTAAATTCAATATGTGAACAATATTAAAAACAAAATATGAATTAATATTTTTACATTCTTTCATACTAAGTCTTAAAAATCTTGCATGTATTTTATTATTGCAGCTCATCTCTGTTCAAGGAGCCACATTTCAAGTGCTCAGTGGCCACACATGGCAATGAGGCCTGAATAGGACAGCACAGGCCAAGGCAGCAATAGCCTGCCTAATACAAGTTATCTGACTTTCATTATAATGTCCATGAGTATGTGAAAATGCTCTTAACTTTCCACAAATATTGACGAATCTGATCTGCTGGATTTCCTAGCAGGAACCCAGTTTCAGGGAAGGGAAGAAAAGAAGCATCAGTGTTTTCTGAACTACTGCGTGAACAAGGACTTAGGTCATCTCATTTGCCCCACAACAGATCTGTGGGGAAGGGAAATGGTCCTTATTTTTCAGAAGAAAAAGTCAAGATCAGAAAGGCCAATGGCTCCCCAACATCACACAGCTAGTGCTGACAAAGCAAGGAGAGGAACTCGGTCTTGGCTCCAGAACCCTGGCACTTTCTACTCTTTCACAGTCCCTGCTTAGACTTTGGAGAAGACAATGGCACCCCACTCCAGTACTCTTGCCTGGAAAATCCCGTGGACAGAGGAGCCTGGTAGGCTACAGTCCATGGGGTCGCTAAGAGTCGGACACGACTGAGCAACTTCACTTTTACTTTTCCCTTTCATGAACTGGAGAAAGAAATGGCAACCCACTCCAGTATTCTTGCCTGGAGAATTCCAGGGACGCGGAGCCTGGTGGGCTGCCGTCTATGGGGTCGAACAGAGTCGGACACGACTGACACGACTTAGCAGCAGCAGCAGCTTAGACTTTGCTGAGTAGCAGTAGTTCTCAAACTGGTGAGCATGCAAATTGCCCGGAGGTCTTGTTCAAACACTGGTTGCTAGCTCTCACCTCCAGAATTTTTGATTCAGCAGGTCAGGGTGGGGCCTTAGAATTTATGTTTTGACAAGTTCCCAGGAGATGCTGATGTTGCTGGCCCAGAGGAAACAATTTGAAAAATTCTGCTATACCATCTAGATGTAATATCTTTAATAGGCATCTGTCTTAAGCTAAGAATGATGCTTCCCTATGCTTCCAGAAACTGAACTTTGCTCTATAAATTTTGCATTTTTGTCTTCTTAGCTAAAGTTAGCTACCCTGTAATGCAGAGATCAATGCAAAGAAATAGAGGAAAACAATAGAATGGGAAAGATTAGAGATCTCTTCAAGAAAATTAGAGATACCAAGGGAACATTTCACGCAAAGATGGGCTCAATAAAGCACAGAAATGGTAGGGACCTAACAGAAGCAGAAGATATTAAGAAGAGGTGGCAAGAATACACAGAAGAACTGTACAGAAAAGGTCTTTGTGACCCAGATAATCACAATGGTGTGATCACTCACCTAGAGCCAGACATCCTAGAATGTGAAGTCAAGTGGGCCTTAGAAAGCATCACTATGAACAAAGCTTGTGGAGGTGATGGAATTCCAGTTGAGCTGTTTCAGATCCTGAAAGATGACGCTGTGAAAGTGCTGCACTCACTATGCCAGCAAATCTGGAAAACTCAGCAGTGGCTACAGGACTGGAAAAGGTCAGTTTTCATTCCAATCCCAAAGAAAGGCAATGCCAAAGAATGCTCAAACTACTGCACAATTGCACTCATCTCACACTCTAGTAAAGTAATGCTTAAAATTCTCCAAGCCAGGCTTCAGCAATACGTGAACTGTGAACTTCCAGATGTTCAAGCTGGTTTTAGAAAAGGCAGAGGAACCAGAGATCAAATTGCCAACATCCGCTGGATCCTTGAAAAAGCAAGAGAGTTCCAGAAAAACATCTATTTCTGCTTTATCGACTATGCCAAAGCCTTTGACTGTGTGGATCACAATAAATTGTGGAAAATCCTGAAAGAGATGGGAATACCAGACCACCTGACCTGTCTCTTGAGAAACCTGTATGCAACAGTTAGAACTGGACATGGAACAACAGACTGGTTCCAAATAGGAAAAGGAGTATGTCAAGGCTGTATATTGTCACCCTACTTACTTAACTTATATGCAGAGTACATCATGAGAAACACTGGGCTGGAGGAAGCACAAGCTGGAATCAAGATTGCCGGGAGAAACATCAATAACCTCAGATATGCAGATGACACCACCCTTATGGCAGAAAGTGAAGAAGAACCAAAGAGCCTCTTGATGAAGGTGAAAGAGGAGAGTGAAAAAGTTGGCTTAAAGCTCAACATTCAGGCATAGAAGCATGTAAATTATCATATGTGAAACGAATCGCCAGTCCAGGTTCAATGCCTGATACAGGGTGCTCGGGGCTGGTGCACCAGGATGACCCAGAGGGATGGGATGGGGAGGGAGGTGGAAGGGGGGTTCTAGAAGGGGAAAACATGTACACCCATGGTGGATTCATGTCAATGTATGGCAAAACTAATACAATATTGTAAAGTTAAAAAATAGGAAAAAAAATTTCTGTTAGGATTGTGGGAGAAAAAAGTCGGTAGTGAAAGGCTGTAAGGTGGAACTGGGGGGCTGTGGCTGAGCTGGTGGGAGAGGAACCAGGCAGCGGGGAAGCCAGAGGGAGAAAAAGGCAAGAGGAGCAAGCACACAGAGAGATGGAGAGGGAGCGGGAAAGGCCTGCAGCAGAGTCTTAATGATCCTTTTACTTTTTCTTTTCTCTTTTTTAAATTGAATTGCAGTTGATTTACAATGTTATATTAGTTTCTGGTGTACATCAAAGTGATTCAGTTATACACACACACATATACACATATGTATATATATATATATATTTTTTTTTTATCAGATTCTCTTCCCGTATAGTTTATTGCAAAATATTGAACATGGTTCCTTGTGCTGTACAATAGGTCCTTGTTGGTTATCTGTTTTATAGTGTGTATATGTTAATCCCAAACTCCTAAATTATACCTCCTCCCAATTTTTTTTTGGTAACTGTAAGTTTGTTTTCTATGTCTTTTGGTCTATTACTGTTTCATAAATAACTTCATTTGTATCCTTTTAAAATTTTTAATTTATTTCTGGCTGTGCTGGGTCTTCGTTGCTATGAAGGCTTTTCTCTAGTTGTGAGTGGGGGCTACTCTCCAGTTGCAGTGCAAGGTTTTCTCATTGGGATTGCTTCTCTTGTTGCAGAGCACAGGCTCTAGGCATGCAGGCTTCAGTAGTTGCAGCTCCTGGACTCCACAGCACAGGCTCAATAGTAGTGGCGCACGGGCTTAGTTGCTCCAGTGCTGTATCATTATTTTTAGTTTCCACATATAAGCGATATCATGTGATATTTTTCTTTCTGTCTGACTTAACTTCACTTAGTATGATAATCTTTAGGTCCATTCATATTACTGCAAATGGCATTATTTCATTCTTTTTTATGACTGAGTAGTATTCCATTGTGTATATGTACTACATCATCTCTATCTATTCATCTGTTGATGGAGCTGGTCCTTTTTCTTGAAAAGGTTTCATTCATTCAATAAATATTTATGGAGGGAAAAAAAAAAAAAAAAGCTCAACATTCAGAAAACTAAGATCATGGCATCTGGTCCCATCACTTCATGGGAAATAGATGGGGAAACAGTGGCTGACTTTATTTTTTGGGACTCCAAAATCACTGCAGATGGTGATTGCAGCCATGAAATTAAAGGATGCTTGCTCCTTGGAAGGAAAGTTATGACCAACCTAGACAGTACATTAAAAAACAAAGACATTACTTTGCCAACAAAGGTCTGTCTAGTCAAGGCTATGGTTTTTCCAGTAGTCACGTATGCATGTGAGAGTTGGACTATAGAGAAAGCTGAGTGCCGAAGAATTGATGCTTTTGAACTGTGGTGTTGGAGAAGACTCTTGAGAGTCCCTTGGACTGCAAGGAGATCCAACCAGTCCATCCTAAAGGAAATCAGTCCTGGGTGTTCATTGGAAGGACTGATGTTGAAGCTGAAACTCCAATACTTTTGGCACCTGATGCGAGGAGCTGACTCATTTGGAAAGACCCTGATGCTGGGAAAGATTGAGGGCAGGAGGAGAAGGGGACGACAGAGGATGAGATGGCTGGATGGCATCACCGACTCAATGGACATACGTTTGGGTGGACTCTGGGAGTTGATGATAGACAGGGAGGCCTGGCGTGCTGTGGTTCATGGGGTTGCAAAAAGTTGGACACGACTGAGCGACTGAACTGAACTGAATAGGGACTGGGAAAGATCCACTCATTATGACCCTTTTTATTAATTGGTAATTAACCATTGAATATAAGTATTTTATTGCAAGTAGGGAAACATTCACGTCTTTACCCAGTTCCTGCAGGGGATGAGGAAATGATCCATGAAGATGTCTTGCATCATGTACACATCAGGTAGTCTTTTCTAAAGGACTTACTTCTAAGTCATCCCTACTGTTGAAAAACTCATACAGTATCTTTTATTTAAGATGGAGCCCCATCATTAGATATTTTCCTGGTGGCATTTTTTAAAAGCAAGTGATAGTCACTGTACACTCAGCACAGCTTAGAAAAATCCTATTCAGGTCAGAAATTTAACTTATTGTATTTTAACCACCACTACTGTGCTTAAGAAGCAAGATATTATTTACCTTTCTACTAGCAGCAAGTTCCACCATCTCTTGATTTATTAAGTGTCTTGGGGGCACTTTCAATCTTTCTAGCCGTTGACCTCTAGACCTTTTCAGTCTTGCAAGGGAGAGCCCTTTTCTTTCCTCTTATTTATTTTTAATGACTTTTAAACCCTCTCTTCTAACCCAACTCCCAAACCCTGTCAATATCTGAAGGAAAACAGCAGATTACCTCATGCATATCATGGAGCCCATCATTTTCAGAAGATGACAGCCAACCCGGGTGTACTGATTGGGTAGGACCAGGTCAAACTGATATCGGCAATGAGAATGGAGGACTTATTTTCCTTAAATGCGTCATCAGAAAAATGGGTAGTATCTATGTGTACAAAACCAAAACGAAGGACAGGCTGTGTTTTTTTTTCTCAGTCACCTAATGACAGTATAGGTGGAAGTGAGGTGGTGTGGGGCAATTAGGTGGGAAAGACCACTGTGTCTCTCAGTATCTCTATACCTTTCATAAGATGATGTCTTTCTGTTTATTAAGACAGTTCATCCTTATGCCACTTAGAGCTTTTAAGAAGGGAAAGGGTGGGATTTTGGTGTATCTGGATAATTGAAAAAGGATAAAATTATAATACCCCAATATCACAAAGATGTGTTTTGAATATAAAAACAGGATACCAATTCAGTCATGTCACCAAAAATATCTGCCATTTTTCAAAGCTTTTCTCCACCATGTACTTTAGGACTTCTTGGCTCTGCTCTGTGCTTGGGTGCTAGTTCTGAAGGACTGGTAAAAGGAAGGTTTGCGGAAAGCTAGAGTAGGAAGAGGGCAAACCAAAGATTAAAAATGGACTTCAAGAGTTCTTTCTCTTTATAGTATAATTCACAAATGCGCAATTTCTTCATTTGATTTGATCCAGAAGCAAGTAGAACTGCCTTAGAGTCAACATCCTACCAGAGTTTTCATTTAATGTCTTCTTAAGTCTGGACTTCATCCTTAAAGTACAAAAAGCCCATGCCCTGAATGAAAAGGCATGGAATACCATACTGCAGTCCTTTTGATGGAGGTGCCAGCAAGCTCTATTAGAAAACAGCAGTTTGTCTCTAGAATATCACAAGGAAAAAGATTAAAAGATTTTTCCAGACACTACCAAAAGATTTTCTAAGCTAGCTACGTTTCCTTGCTATAGTTCAGCACTTCTCAAACTCTCATGTGCCTGTGAATCACCTGGAATCTGGTTAGAATGCAGATTCTGATTCAGAGTAAGCTTCAGGCGATGCCAGTACAGCACAGTTTGAGCAGCAGGGACCTGGAGGACTTTGTTTCATACCTGACATGAGAAGATTAACATCCAGACTCTGAGAGCAGATATGTTCACTGAAGCCAGAAAGGAAGAGAGGAAGATACAGGTAGCAAGGAGGAAAAGTAAGGACCCAACTAAAAGTGACGAGAGGAAAGCCAGGTAGAGCTTGGCATCCAGAGAACAACATGACAAATAGGAGGTGGCACCTCAAGCCAGCAGTGGCAGTTAAGGATGTCGTGACCGTAAAGATGGTGATTGGTATAGTGGGGAATCTCAAAACTATCAGATGCCTGTGTGGGCAAGCAGCTGAGTAGCAGATTTCTATAACTGAGACACAGACTCATACCAAGGACAACAAGACAAGGTTCCATTGACCAAAAGTAGGGCTTTAGAAACATGGCTGAACCCACAAATATCAAAACTCCAACCCTAAAAATGCTAGTATTTAATACACGTGGTCTGTGTGCTGAGCACTGTTACAGAGGGCTGTGTAATTACCATCTCACATAGTTCTCACAAAAATCTATATCAGGCATTATTGCTCCATCTTGGACAAGCATCTGAGGTTCAGAGGGATTAATTTCTAGTCTAAGGTCCCTTACTATTAAGTGCCAAAGCAAATGACTCACTTTCTATGCACTTTCCATGACTCTCTGCAGGCCTAACACCACACTAATGGAGTAACCTAAGGCTAGCCCAGGGCTCCTGAAATCTTCCCCCAGATCCACGGAAGGTGGCCTTTCATTGCAGCAAGTGGCCTGAACTGAAGGTGGGGGAGTGAGGGAAGGGTAAGGTGCCCAGCATTGTGGGACACAGAAAGACCTGCTGTTTTACTAAGACTTCAATTCAGGCTTGTGATGATGCTAAAAATGTTCTTATCCGTGTTAATTCTTCTGCAGTTATGTCATTTCATGTAGGAAGTACCCACATCTTAAGCTCTGGGCTTGCCAACAGTAATTCAGGACAAAAAATTGTTGAAAGAGAACAGAAGAGACATCATAATGATCACAACTTCCCAAGCAGAGCCAGACCTTGTCCTTATTTCTTTATGTTGGTCTCTGAAGTGGCCATCCCTGAACATCTCATTGAAAGAAACCTAATGGCTCCATTGTAGCAAATCCAGGAGCCTGAGTTTCACGTGGGTGTGTTGATGAGTGTTCTTCAGTTCAAATGAACAGAAATTGACTGGGCCACCTTTGAGGAGAAAGAGTCAAAGTAGATATGGTGGGGGTATGTAGCTTAGCCCACTGAACCCTATCATATCCCATGCCTGGTTTGCTGCATGCCACAGACTGAAGCAAGAGAGCTCACATTGCTCAGATCCTTAGAATTATGGGGTTGGGTTGGAAGTTGAGAGTGGTAGCAGTTATCTCCTTGACCAGTTCTCGGCTTCACAGGTATAAAGAATCATACTGGTGTGCCTCCTGACAAAACCAGTGTGGTCCAAAGCCAGTGGCTGTGGAGCAGCTTCTTGCTTCCCCAGCTTTCTTGCTTACCAGCTTTCTTGCTTACCAGCTTTCTGGAAGGGTAGTAACTCCCCCAGCGGGCCACTTCTGTGGGGTCACTTGGGGGGTTTCCCTGAAAGTTTGGCTTAAAGCCTGCTCCTCTCCCTACCAACAACCTGGTAAGTACCCAATTCCTGCATTAAATCCCTTTCCACTAAACTAGTTAGAATGGATTCTCTTATCTACAACTGAACCTTGACTAATCCAGGAGGAATTTACAAAAAGGATACTTAGGGATGTCACCTAGAAATGGAAGAGGAAAGAAGTCAAGAGTCAAGATTAAAGAAGCACATACACAGCACTCTTTCTGTCTGTGTGTGTGTGTATCTCTGTCATTCTCACGCATTTCATTCTTCCTCATCGGTAAACCTGCTTTCTTTACTAATCAGCCCTTTATACAGAGTGGTTTGAGTTCTCCTGTCTCACATCCTTGTTCAGAAATGAATGACAGTCCTTTAATCCTAATCCCAAATTCCCAAGGGAAAATAACTGATAGGCATGGGTTAAGCTAGATGTCTCCCCGTGGTTCACTTGGCTATTATTTCAACTACAAAGTTTTTTGGTAGTTTAATAATCCACATTTACATTTGAAGAAAGTGGGTCTTCCCTAGTTTACAAGACTTGCCCCAAATCACGCAACTGTTAAGCAGAAGATTCCAGATTTATACCTATGTCTCCTGATGTCAAATTTGATGCTCATCCCAGTGTACTATCACTGTTTCTTTAGTATTTATATCTGTGGGGCACTCTACAATTTAGTGTGTTTTTATACCCTCTATCTCACTTGATCCTTCCAGCAATCTTCAATTTATTGTCCTCATTTTACAGGCAAAAAAAATTCATGCTCACAGAAGCTAGGTGACTTGTTCAAGGTCATACATTTCATAAGAGCTGGTGCCAAGGTTCACACCTCCATCTTCTAGTTTTTAGAGGAAATAATGTTGGGGTATGGGTGAGGGAAGCTAAAATGTAAGTGGAACTCAATTTTATAGGCTATCAGATGTAAAACTTCAAAGACACTTTGTATAATGGGTTCCTTAAAAGCATCTGGAAGATGACACTTAGCTTGTTGTTTTGGTTTTTGATGAAGTGGGTGTGGAAAATTCTGTTGAACTCTTAAAATTTTGATAGGTCTAAGTAAATGACCATTTTAAGGGAAAGGATTCCGCCTAGTTACAAGGAAGAGGAAAGGTTTTGACACTAGTAGTTTACTAGGGAGCTGATAAAACACATCTGAAATCAGGTTAGATTATTTTCTTAGAAATTTGAAGTTCGGCATAGGCTGCAGAATGCTGTTGAACTTGGTATTTGACCAAAAAGACCTTGCTGTGGTTTCTTGCTGTACTTCAAGGAGATGCCTAGATGACCTTCCAATTTTAATATACCTTGGGAATTATTTATGTTGGGGAGGGACAGCATTAGCATAAAGGACTCATTCTTGCTTTCTTGTCATCACTTTTAGAAATAGTTATGCTTTCCTTTCAATCTAAATTTTGCAAAGAAAGACATTTCCCAAGAGAAATTACAAAGGCATTTTCTGCACCATCTTTAACAGTTACTGAGCTGCTGTCACATACAAAGTGCAGTGCAGGACATGTAAAAGACCAAATACTTCTTAGTTTTGTAAGCTGCTCCATCATTCCTCCCATGATGACCATGTGGCAGCAGGGCAGAGCCCCATGACTCAATTGTTGTAATTCTGTCTCATCAGAGCTTTCAGCAGATGTTTCCACTCCCCACCATTTATGTGCAGTGCAGATGTGTGGTGACTGGCACAGTAGTGGGAGTCCAGCCTCCAGTCTCTTGGGCAGAAATCCTGCCCTTCTGGAAAAGTTTGGGCAGCTCTTTCATGATTGACCCCCCTGCACTTCTTACACTACCTGGGAACTGTTTTAAAACTCCAGCACATTCTTCCATATTTTATAGTCAGCTCTGGTAATTCTCTAAACCCTGGTCTATGGCTTGTTTCAATATCTTTTCTATTATCCATCATTGTGTAACAAAATTCTTTGTTCTTGAGTTGGCACAGAAATCCATGGTGACCATCTGGAATGACCTTAAAAATAATTTGTGCGGATCATGAAGCTGAGATTTGCTGTTATCTTGGTTTTCTAGAAAACAAAAGAAACTTAGGAGAGGTGGGAGACAATGTAAAGAGTGAGAAGTGGAGTGATCTACAGCTAATTTGTATTTTCTTGTGAGTCTAAATATCATAGGAATGAGACTTTGGAGAGGCCAAGGTGAGGAGTATCCTCTTTGTCAGCTTGGAGAGTCCAGCATGACGGGTGTGAACCAATAGTGACAGGATGTTTCACTTGGATCATTTCTAATCGTTGCTGATTTTCTCCACCTTGTTCATTTTGTGATGATACTAATTTTAAAACCAAAATGCTAAATGGGTTAAATTTCACCTGGAAAAGTATAATTGGCTCTCCCTTTAGGATTCTGTTTTGTTGTCAAGTCCATGAAAGATTTGGGAAAAGCGGAATGAAGCCTTTCTCTCCTTCCCCATTTATGAGGCAGCCCCAGAAAAGAACTGCTGGGGTTCCTTGGCCTGCAGTTTGAAAACGACTGCAATACTTCTAGCTTTGTGTGTGATTCTCTGATTCTGAGCCCCTAAGATGCGTCACAAAGTTTGACATCAGAGGATAAGAAAGAGAGCAAACATTCAGTTTTTACTCTACTCCCCAATGTCCTTTTTTTCTCCTACTCCCCAACGTCCTGCTCCTATTGTTTTTCTGATGTGATGTCCCTTTCTTCTCAGTTTTTTTGCCTTTATCACCCTGTCAATCTTCAGAAAAGTTCAAACTGTGGGTTTGGGAAACCATACCAGATGGCCCAGAAAAGTCATACTCAAAACACATAATGTGACTGTTTGGGGAAGGAAAACTCATTTTAAGTGTTTGCAATCAGTATCTGATTGGCACCAAATCCAAGGTAGCTTAGTCTTGGTTTGGATACCAAGTTCATACATTTTATTCCCGTTATTATTTGCATTTATCAGAGCTTATAATTATCAGAAGCATTGTAATTGCTTATCTTTATCTTAAGATACTTGGATTTTCTTTTTAGAAAGTTAAAAGCAAAAATCACTGAATGTCTCCAACTTTTGAATGATGAAATTATAATCCAAATCAATTTAAAAACAGGTCAAAGTTCTGATCAAATGGGATAAACTGGGACTTTCTGAAGCTGCTATTTGTCAAGATAACCATCATGCTCATTCTCGGCAGTCTTCTCACTTAGTGCCCTCAGTATAGAAACTGTTAGAACTAGAGCTGCTGGGGAGAAGATGAGGCCGAGGAGAGGTCATTTGGCCCTGCAGTCAGGGAATGAGCTCTGAAAGAAGTGGGGATGCTGGAGGATTTGTAAACCCAGAGGTGCTTCCATCCTGGAGAGGAACTAGAGAGACCAGCTGAAAATTCTGGTAATACTCAAAGGGACAGGATTAACAGAATCACCCTATCTCTGATACTTTGAGTCCTGGGAAAGCTGATCTTACTCTCTCCAGTTGGTATTTATGTAGCCTCTGGGCAAAGTTTGCTTTTAGGCGTCTCTGAAATGAGTTTTAGGTACCCTGTGTGTATTTTTAATCTTTTTATAAGATGTCCTCAGCTGCTTTGTTACACTACCTTGTATTTCTAATCACCTTTCATGAGCCTCTCAAAGTACAAACCCTAATTAAACCAACTTGCAACTTCCACAGGTGGCAGGGAGTTATTTTGTTGAAAAAAATCATGAAAGTTAAATGAATGGACCAAAATATATCACCAGATCCACAGATTGCCTTTCTAACATCACACCTCCAAATTTGAGTTCTTTTTCCCCACTTGCAAAATAATTTTTATTTATACTGTCTTTATGTGACATGACTTTTAAGGAAATTGTAGAACAAAGCAGAAAGAGAAGACATGAGGTTTCATCTTTACCTAAGGGTAAGCACTCCTAGATTGCTTTCTACTTCTTATCCCCATCACGTGGCATCTTCTGTTCTCTAATACCTAAAGCTCTGAGACAATGACTGTCTGAGGAAAGAAAAAGAAGCTTCTGATATCTTTCACATCAGCCTCCAAGGAGAATGCTCATGAAAGACTGAAGCAGACATTCGAACACTCTTGTGATTCTTCTACTAGAAAACAAAACCGGCAACAATGCTTCTTCCTTCCTGTTACTGGGAATATCTCAGATCTCTAGTTTTGATCTTCATGCTTCATGTCATCTATCATCTTTAAGGTCCGGGACCTGGTCAGTTGGCAGAGGGAGTCTAAGACTTTGCTGAGAACCCTCTTCTTGGCACAGTGAAAAAAAGTTGACACCAAAGGACAGCATCTCACTAGCCTTTTGTGAATTGACTTCACACTCCTGTCTCTGAGGAGTGAAAACCTCTCTGAGTGCTGCCATTTTTATTAGTAACGTCAGCAGAGCTGGGCTTCAGCCTGCTCCTTTGCCCACACATCTCATACATGTGTCTAAATGGTATGAGATGGCAGTGCAGGGAGCCAAGGTCTCTTAGTGTCCCTGTGTCATCCATAGATGCTCCCCTTCCCAGCAGCAGAATCCCTGCTAAATAGCCAACTGGCTGCATTATTTCTATGACTGACAGTTTTCAGACAATGAGAAGTAGGTCCAATGAGCAAAGTCCATGGCAAAAAGAGGTTGGTTAGGCTTTTATTTCCAGGAACAGAGCAGTACTCTCAGCACCCCCCTTGAAGAAAATGGGTTAGTTGCCAATTTCTAGCAAACTGAAACAGCCCTCTCTCCAATTCCCTGCTATGCTGCACTCTTCAGTTGCACTGCAATCCTTCATACAAATGTTTATCAAAACATCCAGTTACCTCCATACCTGCATGCACAAACAGTCACTGGATTACATGAATGAAATAAAAATAGATGATCAGACAGAATTTCCCTGAACACCAGCCTGCAAGGTTCTTTCAGCTATTAAACACAGATGCTATTCAGTAGTTAATCCAGGAACCAAATTGCCCTCAGGCGTTTGGGAAACAAACATAGTTGTTAATATCATTTCAAATATCCCACAGTTTCTCATTAAATACTTTATTTTTTCCATCCAACCAGTGAATACTAAAGGGGACAATCTGCTTTCTGGCTTTAAGTCATTGACAAAAGCTGAGTTGAAGGTCATCCAACTCTTCAAGTTTTGGAAGAAAGGCTTTTGAGCAACTTTTCTTACTGTCATAAGGAGGTAATGGGAAGAATGGGCTTCAAAGGCAAAAAGAACATGTTTTAACAAAATATTAATGTTCATTTCTCTTTTGCCTTTCTAAGTACAAGACAGTCTTCCCTAATATAGTCTAAAGCTCAGATGCTCCAGATTAGGATTGCTAAAGAAGGTATGCAAATATACCTTGAACCATAGAAAATTTTTGGCAGCCTTTTTGACCTAAAATATGTCAATTTCCTATAGTCTGCTGTAATAGGGGAAAATGGGCACTCTTGATATCCAAAATAAATTTTGAACTAATGTGGTAGCCTAAAAGCAGTACAATCTCAACAGAGAAAGGATTTTCTAAATTTATTCATTTGATCCATCAAAGCCTAAGTAGTAGGCTTTCCTCCTTTGAGGCCCATCTAGACAGCTGGAGTCATTCTAGTATAAGATATTCTGAAACCCCAACAAACTGTAAGAGGTATGAGGCAAAGATGAGTCAACAAGAAGGGCTGCATAGCTTCTTTAGGAGACTTAAAGGAAAGAAGTATATCATTCTCTAAAGTGCTATGAGGGGGAAAAATTAGATGACTCCAAGCAGAAGACAGGAATAAAAAATAAGCAACTTAAAATTCTGAGACTCCTTAGAGGCTGAAGATCACTTTGAGCTGGGGTCCAGGAAGCCAAACAAGTGAAACCGCAAACAGAAACAGCTTCTATGAAACATTTCTGCATTACACACCTACTTGTGATCTCAATGTAGAGAAGATAAAATTTAGAGAAGTAGGCCAGTAACACTTCCATGTATGTATGAAAGCCTTACTGTGAGAATATCCAAGTGCTGGGCTTCGTAATACTTGCTTATTGAACTTCAAAACATTCTCAGGAGACTGGAAGAGCACAGACCATAATGGCACAACTATAATCTAGCCACGTGAGAATGGCAAACATCCAACACATATCCTCCAATTCTCCCTTTCCACACTCTTTACAGACATCATTAATCAACCCTGTCCCTCATCTACCTGAGCCAGAAGGAAGTCTCAGAATTCTCCTCAGCATTAATTCCAGACAGCCACTACCAAATAATCTGAAACAAAACCAGAAATGAAATGTATTTTCTATTGCCCCTGTGAGTTCCTTTTCTGTTATCTTTGTTAACACTGCTGTCTTCCCAGGATGATCTCTCCTCACCCTCATGACTTGCATCTTCTGACTCACCTGGCCCTGACCTTCCTCCACTAGAATGTAAGTTTCTTAAGTGCAAGAATCTTCCTTCTGTTCATTGATGAACTCTCAAGTCCCTAGAACAATGCCTGGCACAGGGTTGGAGCTCTGCAAATACTGATTTAATCAATCAGTCTTGGCTTGTTCACACTTTTCAGGGGCAGCTCACACATAACCTCTGTAATGAGCTGTTCTCAGCCCTTCAACCTGAGATATTTGAAAATTTTTTCAAATTAGTGTTTTCATCCTCTTTGGATAAATTCTGACAAGTAGAATTGCTGGATCATATGGTAGATCTATTTTTAATTTTTTAGAAACCTCTGTAATGTTTTCCATAGTGGTTGCAACAATTTACATTTCCACCAACACTGTAAAAAGGTTCCCTTTCCTCCATATCCTTGCTAACACTTGCTATTTCTGATCTTTTTGATCAAAGCCATTCTTGACAAGGGTGAGATAATAGCTCATTGTGGTTTTTATTTGCTTTTTCATGATGACTACTGATGGTTACTGATTATATCTTTATATGCTTGTTGACCATCTGTATATCTTATTTGGAAAGATGTCTCTTCAGGTCTTATGATGATTTTTTTAATTATTATTATTTTTTTTTTTGCTGACAAAGGTCTGTTTAATCAAAGCTATGGTTTTTCCAGTAGTCATGTATGGATGTGAGAGTTGGACCATAAAGAAGGCTGATGCCAAAGAATTGATGCTTTCTTTTTTTTTTTTTTTTTTTTGTTTTTTACAATTTTTTTTAAATAAATTTATTTATTTTAGTTGGGGGCTAATTACTTTACAATATTGTAGTAGTTTTTGCCATACATTGACATGAATCAGCCATGGGTTTACATGTGTTCCCCATCCTGAACCCTCCTCCCACCTCCCTCCCCATCCCATCCCTCTGGGTCATCCCAATGCCCCAGCCCTGAGCATTTGTCTCATGCATAGAACATGGAATGGTGTTCTGTTTCACATATGATAATATACATGTTTCAATGCTATTGTCCCAGAACGTCCCACCCTCACCTTCTTCCTCAGAGTCCACAAGACTGTTAATTTTTTAAATTATTTATTTTAATTGGAGAATAATCACTCTGATGACTTTAAAATCAAGTTGTTTGAGGTTTCACTGTTGAGTTGTATGAGTTCTTTATATATAAAGTAGTAGTAATAGTAGTGCTCAGCCATGTCTGACTCTTTGCAACTCCACGGACTGCAACTCACCAGGCTTCTCTATCTATGAAGTTTTCCAGACAAGAACACTGGAGTGGGTTGCTATTTCCTGCTCCAGGGGATCTTCTCTACCCAGGGGTTGAACCCATGTCTCCTGCATTGGCCGGTGGATCTTTATCACTGAGCCACCAAGAAAGCCCTCTTTATACATACAGATATATTAGCCCCATATTAGATATATAATTTGAAGATATTTTCTCCCACTCATTAGGCTGGCTTTTCAGTTTGTTGATGGTTTCTTTTACTGTGCAGAAGCTTTTTAGTTTGATGTAGTCCCACGTGCTTATTTCTACTTTCATCGCCAAATTAAAAAAAAAAAAATCACCAAGACCAATATCAAGGAACTTACTGCCTGTGTTTTCTTCAAAAAGTTTTATAGTTTCACTTTCTACATCCAAATATTTAGTCCATTTAAAATTAATTATTGTATATGGTGTAAGATATTGATCCAATTTCATTCTTTAGCATGTGGCTATCTGGTTTTCCCAACACCATTTATTAAAGAGTATGTCCTTTCCCCATTGCATACTCTTGACTCCTTTGTCATAAATCATATATGAGTGGACTTTTTTCTGGACTCTCTATTTTGTTCCATTGATCTATGTATCTGTTTTATGCAAATATCATACTGTTTTGATTACTGTAGCTTTGTAATATAGCTTGTAATCAGGGAGCATGATGCCTCTGACTTTGTTCTTCTTTCTCAAAATTGCTTTGTCTGTTTGCGTTCTTTTGTGGCTCCATACAAATTTCAGATTGTTTGTTCTGTTTCTGTGAAAATTTTCCTAGGGATTGCATTGAATCTATAGATTGCTTTGTGTAGTATGGACATTTCAACAGTATTAATTCTTCTACTCCATGAGCACATAATATCTTTCCATTTATTTGTGTAGTGTTTCTCTTATTAATGTCTTACAGTTTTCACTGTATAAGACTTTTTCTTCTGTGGTTAAATTTATTCCTAGGTATTTTATTCTTTTTGATGCAATTGTAAATTGGATTATTTTCTTAATTTCTCTTTCTGATAGTTCATTACTAGTATATTGAAATGTAACAGATTTTTACATATTAATTTTATATCTTGCAACTTTACTAAATGCATTTATTTGTTCTAATAGGGTTTTGGTGGAGTATTTAGGGTTTTCTATTAATATATATCATATCATATCATATGCAAACAGTGACAGTTTTGCTTCTTCCTTTCCAATTTGGATGCCTTGTAGTTATTTTTCTTGTCTAATTGCTCTGGCTAGGACTTCAAATATTTTGTTGAATAAAGGTGGCAAGAGTGGGCATCCTTGTCTTATTCCTGATCTTGAGGGAAAGCTTTTGCCTTTGCACCATTGAGTAGGATGTTAGCTATGTGCTTGTTATATATGACTTTTATTATGCTGAGTTATGTTCCCTCTATACCCACTTTGTTGAGAGTTTTTAATCATAAGTAGATGTTGAATTCTGTCAAGTGTTTTTTCTGCATCTCTTGGGATGGTCATAGAATTTTTATCCATTATTTTGTTAATGTATCACATTGATTGATTTGTGGATGTTGAGCCATCCTTGCAGCTCTAGAATAAATTCCACCTGATCATGATGTGTGATCCTTTTAATGTAATGTTAAATTTGGCTTGCTAATATTTTGTTGAGAATTTTTACATCTGTGTTTATCCCAGATATTTGCCTTTAATTTTCTTTTCTTATGCACCCTTGAATGGTTGTGGTATCAGGGTAACACTGACCTTGTAAAAGAAGTTTGAAAGTGCTTTCTCCTTTTCTATTTTTTGGAATTGTTTGATTAGAATTAGTATTAATTCTTCTTTGATTCTTTGGTAGAATTCACTAGTGAGGCTATCTGCCATGGACTTAATGTTTGTTAGGAAGTTGCTTAATTTTAGTTTTGATTTTTATTAGTTTCTATTTTGTCTTTTTTTTTTTTTTTAATATCCTAAAATGACAACTTCCCTGCTGGCCAATCATTTAAGGCTAAAAATAACTACTTATATTCATGGTACTTCCATGCCTATTATTATTATTATCTCATCCCAGAGGGATAGAGTGATTTTTTTTTTACCTCCATTTGACATATGAAAAAAAATGAGGTGTGAAAAAGGAAACGGGCTTGCCAAAAATCAATCAATTATTAATGACACACTGGCTATTAGAACCCAATTCTTTTGACCCTAAGTCCTGTACTCCCTCTGCTCAAACTTAATGCCCTTTGTGTGAGCTATCTCACAACTTTGCAGTTCCAGGGCATGCAGACAGGAGAGCTCAGACAGCACTCAGACTGATTCCTTGCACCAGTCCTACAAGGACATTGAAACCCATACAGTAGTATGAATTCCTATTTTGATGCCACCTCAGCTCACTTTTCACAGAAAAGGGCAGGCTGTGCTATACTGCACTGTGCCCTGCAAACTGAACAAAAACATCATGCAGAGATAAAATAGATAGCAAAAATCTTGTTTTCTTGCTGCCGTAACGTGGAGAAGAAAGCATCCTTGAGGCTTCTCCTTCAAGAGTGGGTTCACATCCAGAATATAAATGACAGCCTCCTTCCTGAGACAGTTCCTCCTCTCAAGGCAGGCACATCACAGGTTCAGTAAGACACATGACTCAGGTTTCCGTCCTGCAATCAGATACATTTTTAACTCAAGTTTTGTGCAGTTTGGCTAACATTAACTTTATTGGGTAATTACCTTATTCAGAATGCTGTTAACAACACTGTCGACAAGAATGTCAGCTTGCTATGAAAGATGTGCTTGCTGACAGCAACACAAAGCAAAGCTGAGGCAGGTATTTCTTTCAACCTATTTATAAAATTTTATGAGTAAGTCATTTTCTCCCTTATGGGCTTTCCTTTCTAGTTTGCATGGGATCATAGCTGCTTGAATGTAAATGCAGCTGCCCAGTCTCCCTGTCACCCACACCAGCTGTCTCTGAGCCAGAAAGGGCCTCTGTGGGGGTGAGGGTGGGAGGCTCTCACTCACTCAAAGACTGACAGGGCAGTGAGGGGCTACTGGCTTGGTTTCACCCATCATCCCAGCGAATTAGCCACAGATAGGCAGGGTGCCGCTGGAGGAGAGCCAGGATGGACTCTGCCCCTAAATGGAGGGAGGACATTCCAAGCTGGGTTATGGTCAGCCCTGATTCTCCATATTCACGGTAGGGAAGTCACGGCCCCGTCAGCAGTGTCAAGGCTGTCATGATTAGCATGAGGCCATCAGGATTCTCCACAGCAGAACAAAAGTGCTCTCTAGTTAGTTAAGTTGGAGAAATATCATACATGCTTTATGCCCCTCTCAGAGAATCACAGAGCACAGCAACATCCAGAAGACTCTGAAAAGTGTCCCCTTCATTATAGGTTGTATTGTGTGTCTTGTCCCCACAACCATATTCACATGTTGAAGTCCTCACTCCCAGTACCTCAGAGTGTGAACTGATCCAGAAATAGGGTCCTTGTAGATATAATTGTTGAGATGAGGTCACACTGGAGTAGGGTGGGCCTCTAATTCAGTCCTGGTGAAATAGGACATTTGGATACAGACCCCCACACAGGGAGAACACCTTATAACCATGGAGGCAGAGAGCAGAATAATGCTTCTACCAGCCAAGGAAGGCTGAAGATGGCCAGCAAACTCCTGGAAGCGGGCGAGAGGCCTAGAGCAGATTCCCCCTCACAGCCTTGGAAGGAGCCAACCCTGTGGACACCTTTCTTTGGACCACTAGCCTCCAGAACTCTGAGGCAAAACATTTCTCTTGTTTTAAGAGAGCGATAACTTTGTGAAGGGAGCCCTAGCAAACTAATACAGAAGGCAAGCAAACTTCCCTGCAGTCACACAGCTATTAGTAGTTAACGGTAAAGCCAGAAAGAGAAGTCAGCC
Source organism: Okapia johnstoni (assembly GCA_024291935.2). Classification (NCBI taxonomy): domain Eukaryota; kingdom Metazoa; phylum Chordata; class Mammalia; order Artiodactyla; family Giraffidae; genus Okapia; species Okapia johnstoni. Next base: position 67,569,455 of record CM044312.1, on the reverse strand, counting down.
TCTTTGCCTCCAGACCAGGGCTGCATCCACACGTAACTCTAAACATGCTCAATGTCACTCCTCAGCTTCAGATCCCTTTTGGAATGTGGCAAAGAACTAGAAATGGAAAGAAAGAACGGTGACAGAAAGGAGGAAAGAAAGGAAGAAAGCAATGCTGCTGCTTTGATCTTCTTATAGGACTCTCATTCATAAAAATTAAAATAATATTGGTAGTAGAAGCTGAACTTATTGAACTTGCTATGTGCCAGCTATGATTCTAAGCACTTTACATCATTACCCAACCCCAACTTTGAGTTAGATACTGCTGTTTTCCCTATTGTACAAATAAAGGAATTAATGCAAAAGATTGTTAGATAACTTGTTCAGTGTCACTCAGCTAATAAGCAATGGAGCCAGAATTTGGTCCCAGTCAGTCTCCAGAGCCCAGTTCCAGCCACTTTACTGTTCTCATCTGTACCTTTATTCAGATAGTGTAGAAAGAGTCTTTGCAATCTGAGGTCAAATAAAACCTTTTGCTTTTCCAGGGCTTAAACCTCAGTAAAGCCTCTAAGCAAATGCCCATCACTAGGCCCTAATGTTTTTTCCAGAATGAGGGCTTTGTTGACAAAGAGTGCTTTGATTACTTATATTCTGGGCTTTGAGATATGTTTTGTTTCATTCAAAAACTTTTGTGCATTCAGTTCTTTCTGATCATGCTCTTTAATGGAGTTTTGCTCTGAGGATCTCTGTTTGCAGTACAAGGAGCATGCTGGATTAAAGACCTCATTCAGGAGGCAAAATATGTGAGTCTTAGCATCTTTATGCATTAGTGCAGAACTGTACTGTAAAATTTCCACTTGCCCTGCCTCTTTGATGCAAATGCTGAGATGTCAGCACTGGTGTTACAGTTATAGCACATCACTGGGCTTTTCTGGGGCAGGTTCAGTTTCAAGGATCCTGCCACATTGTCAATGCACATGTCAAAGGTTGGATCACACCAAAGCTCAAAAACAGGATAACCAAAATATGATGTTTTTTAGGCAATTAAATACAGCTACCAACTTTTTATAGGTTATTAACCTCCAAGGAAGCCTCAGCTCTACTTTTGTATCCAAATACCAACAGTCTTTTGTACATTTTTTTTTTTTCATTTGCCTGCCAGGTGTGTGAGAATGAGGGGCCAGGTAGAGAAAAGTTACAAAGATTAAAGAAATCGTTTGTAGGAATTTAAAATACCCTTTCCTGCCAGACTGAAAAATGTGATTTAAAACCTCAAAGGTTTTTTTGCTTGCCCTGAAGCAAGCAGTCACTGTAATAATTTAACTGGAACCTTTTATCACTTTAGTCATTAACTTTAAAAATGCAAATCTTCTGAATGTAACCAACAACTAACAATCTTTTTTCTTGGCTAGAAGGCTTATTCTTCAGGGTTTCTTATTCTAGATTCTCTGAACTGTCTTTCCCATCTTTTTTTTCTCAGTTACCAGAATATGAAAAAATGCATGTTTACATTTTTCTTAAATCTTGATTTTCCATATGTGCTCTAAAATGCGTATGATTTGTATCAGAATCTTAGAATGCATTGTTGAGAAGAAAGAAGGAAAATATAATTCAAAAAATAGCCTCTGTCCATATTTCCTAGTGCAGGGTGAAGGTATAGACTGGTTAGTACCCGACTAAAGCCAAAGAGGTATATAAATCCAGTGGATATAGCTCTAAAGGCATTCCTAAGAACATCAAGGCTTCATTATGGTGGACATGATACATATAAAGCACTAGAACGGAAGTCATCTCTGTGAGTCCAGAGTCACCCAGACTACAACTTTAACTCTGTGCCTATACTGATAAGAAAAGTATATTTGGAAATATGACACTTCTGCCTGTTTCCATGACTATAATGTCAAACAGAGAAAATTTCAAAAATTCATACTCCATATGCATGCTACCAAGCTACCTATGTGTCTCCCTGTTCCCACTGGCAAGTCAGCCCTCTTTCCCCGCTTCCTCCCAAGCTCAGACAGCCTGTGTCTGAAAGGCCCTGAAGTCTATTTCAAGCACAGGAGCTCCCCTGCCTGCGCCCTCTTTTTCTCAGGTCAGTGTAAACCAGTGGTTCTCACCTAGCAGTACACACCAAAACCACCTTCTAAGCCTTCTGCTCCGCTGGGCCTCACCCCGAAGTTTCTGACTTGGAAGGTCTGAGGTGGGGCCAAGGATGTGCATTTCTAACAAGCTCATAGGTCATATGATCTACGGGTCCTGGGTCCACACTTGGAGAATCTGTGGTCTTAATCCAACAAGAAATAGTTTTTTTAACATCCCAAATGCAGTTAGATGCTGCATTTTCATTGAGAATGTCCCTTGTGTTTGGTTTCTTATTTTACAGCATGTAGAACTATGAAGATCACATTGAATGAGTGGGCTGCCAGACTGAAGGGCAACTAATCCCACATTGTAAAAATCTGTGACAGGTTTTTATAACAAAGGGAACAAACATATCTACTTATGGATGAACACCCCTCACTCCTGATTCAGCTGCAAAAAGCTCCATTTGAGAAAGAAAATGATGCTTAATTTAGTGAACTGTGTCCTGAGACCACCTTGCTGAAAAAGAGCATTATGTTCCAACATCATCCAGAGGGCACTGTGCTGTCTGATTCTGAGTACCATGACCTCTAGAAGTCAGTCTCAAGTTGTCTGGGCCAAAGGAAAGAGATGCAGAGAGTGAAATATAGCCCCACAGACTTCTGGTGTGGCCTTAGGAGAAAGAAGCCACCTCCCTTGTTATTATTTTCTGTCTTGAAGGAACAGTGTTCCATGTATGATTTTTAATGCATCTCTGCACATTCTTTGGTGGCTCAGTTGGTAAAGAATTTGTCTGCAGTGCAGTAGACCTGGGTTCAGTCCCTGAATCAGGAAGATCCCCTAGAGAAGAGAATGGCTACCCACTCCAGTGTTCTTGCCTGGGAAATCCCATGGACAGAGGAGCCTGGAGGGCTGCAGTCCATGGGGTCGCAAGAGTTGGACATAACTTAGCAACTAAACCATCACCTCTGAACATTCTTTGATATGTTTGGAGATGACCTCAGGCTTGAGCACTTGGATTTTCCTTCCAGGGGCTCCTATAAAACACGATTTAAGAAGTTAGCAAGGAATGGCACTCTAATAAACCCTGAAGTCCTTTAGCAGAACCCCTGTGTGGCCCATCGGTCCTGATTCTGTTGCTGCTTGTGGTATCGAGTCAGGGAGTGCTACAAGCTCGGGGTCTGATGGGAATGAGGAGCCGTGAGACTTTTCCTGAGGATACTTTCTAGTTGCTATGTTTGCAGTTTCTTATTGTCCTTTGCAGCTATTTATTCCCTTGCCCTGATCCAAACCCCCAAAGGCAATGTTCCCAGAAATCCCCAGTGCCTGATCACATCACTTGTCTTATTTAATTACTCTGCAGAACCTGAGGGGACCACTGCACTGTCCTTTGTGGCTCACTGATATGCGGCTCAGTGGCTGTAGATTAACCACTTGTTCTTTCTCCTTCCCTATCTGAATGACTGAGCCGGAGGCAAAGTTGGGTCAGAAACAGCAGAAATCACTTTCTCTTGTGAAATTCCTCCCAGTGAAAAGAAAAGGGAGGACGGGTGTCCCTTGTAATTTAAATAAATCAGTTCAGCAGCTTTTCTCCCCCAGATGCTTTTGGCCTGTGTAGGATTTGATGTCCAGAAAGAATCTGGCATGTATTTAATGTGTTCTCCTTGCCCAGGCAGTGCTTACCCAAGCTCCTTCCATAACAACCTGGGCTCAGCTTCCTGGGACTAGAACACTATCTTGCGGAAGGACTGAGAAGGAAGCAGACCAGGTTCCTATCAGGGTGGCAGAGCCAGAGGTTCTATGGCTGGAGAAATCCTAAGCCCACATACTTCTTAAAATGTCCTTCATACATACTTCAAACCAGATTGACTGAGTTTAGATTTGCATAGTTGTGGGCTCTCCGTGGTCCCTCCTAGAGTCACCAGCAGCCCGACAGTACTGTGAGTAGCTCATTCTCCCACAACCTCGTGCAGAGTTGGCAACCATACCCACATCGGGCTTGAGTGCCTTGTGCAACCATTCCCTCTCTAAGCCAAAATCAGCTGACTATTGGAATTGCTGAGTCACATGAGTTAGGGATGTATGCTTGGTGTGGGGAGAGGGCAGGCAGGAGCATACCAACCACAGACTTCACCACTTCACAAATTTATCCAAGAGGCACTCTTGAGCTCTGGGTATTCATGTGGAAGGAACAATTATCCTCATTCCCAAGTGGAATCAAAATCCTTCACTCTGCATTTGTCCAGTCTCCCAGCTGTGTGCTCCCTGCAGGAAGTCCCTGAACCCGCTACTAGCATCAGGGCATTTCCCACACACACCTCCTCCTACTTTGGCCAACACACTCCCTCTGCCCCAGGCCCCTGTCCCCTCTCACCATTACCCACCATTTCTTCCCTCTGGAGCTCCTGGATTGAGGCACCTGCAGTGCAGTGGCTGGGTGCCCCAGTTCCGGCACCACACTGCCTTAGTTAAGTCAGTCTGCAAAATACGCTGTCACCTGCATCCAGTCCTAAAGCATTTTGTGTCTCAGTGTCATCTTCTCTAAAATGGGGATGATGATAACTGAGTTTCCACAGTGGGATGTCAAGAGGGTTCAATTCAATGGGATTATTTTATGTAGAATATTTGCCATAATGCCTGACTCAATAAATGTGAGCTATTCTTCAGGGGCCTATTCAGATGCCACTATGTCCTCTGGGAGCCCTCCTTCCCTCTTTTGTTCCCTATTCATGAGCCTTCTATAGCTATTTTCACACATACTATAATTACAGGCAGCTTCCTGTGGTAGAGCACAAAGTCTTCAGCCTGACTCCCTGGGTTCAAGATCTGGTTCTGCCGCTTATCAACTATATGATCTCTGTGCCCTTGTTTTTTTCTTCTGTAGAATGAATAATAATAGGTCTTAACTTCATAGGGTGGTTGTGATGATAAAGTAAGTTACACAGGTAAAACATCATCAGGGCCTAGTAAGTGCCACCTAAGCAAAGCCTCTAATCAGGTGGACTCACTTATCTGTCTCTCTCATTAAACTTGGAGCTACTTGAGGACAGGGAGATGCCTTATTGATTTTCTGTATCTTCTGTACCTAAAATATAGTTTAAAAGATTATAGTCTAGAACTCCTGATCGCTAGTTTTCATTTCCTTCCTCTTTTCATTTCTTCTGGAACATGGATTCTACACAAGCTCAATAGGCATATACAGCAAGTCTGATTTGACTGCAGTTCATAGGCTTCTTGTCATAACAATGTTTGATCTCTAAGAATCCATCCCTGCAGCACAGTTTCATGACTAAAATCCCTAAGTGGAATTCTTCAATATAGTATAAATTTGTTGTTTTTATTTTTTTTTCAAATTTGAAAAAAAATTATTATAATGTGCTTTAAATAGAAAATATTGAGACCCTATAAAATGCTGTAAGAAACGTTTTCTAGTAGGCTGTAATATTCAGGATAATTTAAACAAATTTAAAACTAAGGTAGAGCCTGTTATTTGTTACTATGGAATAAAATACAAAATTTTTTAAGGTTCTACAGAAGTAATTGGAAGAAAGAAATAATCTGGTAAGTTAGGTACTTACAGGTTATTGATTGTCAACTTTCAATTTTATTCCATATAGCTGTCTCAAAAAAATGTATGAAAAGCAGATAATTATATTCTAAATTATTTGTTCAAATATGCATGCATGCTTAGTCACAAAATCACATCTGACTCTGCAACCCCATGGACCTGCAGCCCAGCAGGCTCCTCTGCCATAGGATTTCCCTCTGGAGTGGGTTACCATTTCCTTCTCCAGGGAAATTTGTTGTTTTTAAAGTAGTCTTTAATCTATTTCATAACTTATAATGTTGCCTATAATGAAGGAATTTTGCAGTTTTGCAGGATCCAGTGCCCCTCCTCTTCTACAAATCTGTATAGGTGTGGCTTCATCCTTGAGCAAAGAAATCCCACCCCACACACTGGTGTCCACTTCTTCCTGAGCAAGTGCTCGTGAAGAAGTCTACTTTTCCTTCATGGGAACCAGGACTCCCTGGATGGGAGAGAGCCATAGCAGTGTCCCAGGCAGGGGTCCCACTCAACTGTCAGAAAGACCCTGGAACCACCATAATGCCAGGGACATCTGACTTTCCACACTGTCTTCCTTTTTTTCCCCCTATGATTAAAAAAAAAAAAAAAACCTCCCTCAACTTCCTCCCTGAATCTTCCCCCACCTCCTTGCTTCAACCAAAGTCCTGCTCTGCCCTGAGAGCCCCATTCTGAAGCTTCTGCTCATCATCCCACAGCCTTTTAAGGACACTGCCTTCCTTGATTTCAAGTGCAGATTCCAGGGCATATTCTGGCACCTCCAGGTTAAAAAAAGACACAAAAAATTAAAAAAATAAAAAAAAAACCTTGAGATTTATGTCACCAAGCCTCTTCTTTCCCAGTCCCTCATCATTGTAATTTACAGCCTCTCAGACCTGCATGCTTTCTGAGCATTTGAGCCCCAGTCCCAGCTTCCCCAGTCTTCCTTCCCCTTCAAGCCCTGCCACCTTCATAAAGAGCTTATCAATGATCATGCACACAAGTGTGGACTTTCAATTCTTTGATTGCCTCTGCTTAATGCTCTTCAGTTCCTTGCCACTCCAGTCACCCACCCTAGATCCTGGACTCTGCCATTACCTCTGGCCTCCAGGAAAAAAAAAAAAGCAAAAAATACCAGATATCCATTCTCTGTCCTTCAAGTTGATCAAGACCTTGATCCCTCAGGCTTGACTTTATCTGTCATCACTTGCTTTCTGACCCTCACTTCAGTTCTTTCTTTGTCAACATCTTCAAATCCTTTGCCTCAAATCCTTGTCCTTGTATAAATCCACTGAGACTCCAACTAACTGAGTCCTTTGTAATGTGTCACTGCTGACACCTCCCTCTCAGCACTTCCTACATTCTACACTCTACAGCATTAATGTCCCCAAGCATGTCATGCCTTCTTTATCACCAAGCCTTTGGAATACTTCTACCCAGCACTTGTTTCATCCACCCCCATGGGTGAATACAAGCACACATGTGCATACACAGACACACACACACTCTTTCTATCTTCACCCTCCTTCATGTCTTGGCTTGAAGAAGTGACTCTTGGGACTTTCCTGGTGGTCCAGTGGGTAAGAATCTGCCTTCCAGTGCAGGGGGTACAGTTTGATCCTTTGTTGGGAAAGTAAGATCTTACAAGCCGTGGGGCAACTAAGCCTGTGTGCCTCAACTATTGAGCCCATGCACCACAAGAGAGCTCACACACCACAACTTGAGAGAAGCCTGCACGCCGCAACAAAGAGTCTGCACACAACAACTATTAATAAGATCTGGTGCAGCTAAATTTAAAAAAAAGTGATTCTCAAAATGTGGCCCCAGAGTAGGCAGCAACAGCATCAACTGGTAACTTGTTAGAAATGCAAATTCTCGGGCCCCACCCTAAATATACTGAATCAGAAATTCTAAAGATGGGGCCCAGAAATCTCTGTTTAACAATCCCCTCAGGTGATTCTAGTGTGCAATAAAATCTGAGAAACACTGGTTCAGACAACACTTTGTCCAAGCAGCTTTCCCAAACATAACCCTCCACCAAACTCCTCGAATAGGGATCTCTTCCATGTGTTTCCACAGCCCCCTTGCTTCCTCCTGGTCACAAGGTCGTGTACTTGCCTCCTCACTTGCTAAGCCCCAGTGGGCTCTCTCTAAGCTCCCAAAGACAGGGACTATATCTTGTTTACTGCTGTTTCATAATGCCTGTCATATTAGTAGCTCAATAAAAAGCGGTGAAGCCAGAGTTCAAACCCAAGTGTGCATATTGATCTTCTAGAAAGATAGACCACAAGCACCAAAAATAAGAGAGTTAATGCACTGAGGAAATTAGTAATGAGCAGCTAGGATTAGGCTTCAAGTAAATGCTTTCATCCTTGCCTAATAGAAAGGAGACACTGAGTAGGTACAGTGCCTATAAAAGACTTTAATAAAACCCCAGAGAGGAAAGATACACACTGTTGAATCAACTTAAAATCCCGAAAACAGGCTACCTGACTCTAGCCCTCCAGTCAGATAAACCAAGCTCATCATCCTGCCTCTGTGTGGCCAGTTCCTCCATTGCTTGCATTTTAATGCACTGTGTTTACTGGAGTTTCTAAATCTTCTTTGGAAATTTGGCAGAAAAGAAGAATCTGGGTCATGCAACTGTGAAATCTAAATAAGGTATAATTAACATGTCCATCAGCTTTCACAGAAGTGATGCTAGTTTGCAAACTATTCATTAATTCTGCACAATAACAGCAACTGGGTACAATGCAGACACCAAGCTGGAGATGAGAGGCTCAGTGTAGCACTAACCTGGAGTACTATTGGTGATACCTAGGAATGAACTGCTGCTATTTTCTGCATAGAAGGATATGACTATTTAAGAATTCGGGACCCACATTATCAGAGTGGCTGTATAATTACTGACTCTCGATCCTTTTCAGTGTAACTATGTGATTCTCAAAATACTCCCCAAATTATGAAAAACTGTTCATGAATCAATAGGAAATTTAAAAAAAATAAGCCCTTCTTGTTAGAAATATAACAACAAAATGGCTATATCTGAAAATCAGAGCAACCCGAAGTCAAGTCCCACGTCTTCACTAGCTTTATGGACTACTTATTATTTCTGTATCTCCTGCAAAATGTGGTAATAATACCTCTTTATAATGTTATTTTGAGGATTATCTGAGATTATACATATATTCTCCTCAACACATAGTTAATATATAAAATAGCTCTCTTTTCTATACTTCCCAGTCAGAATTAGAGAGGGCTATCAAAAACCAAGTAGACTATAGAAAACAGTATGGTGATTCTTCAAGAGATTAAGACTAAAATTACTGTATGATCCAGCCACCCTACTTCTGGGTATATATCCAAAAGAATTGAAAGCAGAGACTCCAAGAGGTATTTGCACACTTGTGTCATAGCAGCATTATTCATAATAGCCAAGCGGTAGAAGCAACCCAAACATCCATCTACAGGTAAATGAATAAATAAAATATGGTATATACATATAGTGGAATATTATTCTTCTTTAAAAAAAGAAAATCCTATCACATGCTATGACATGGATGTGCTCTTGGAGAACATTATGCTAAGAAAATAAGCCAGCCACAAAAAGATAAATACTGTACAATCCCATTTACATCAGGAATCTAAAATAATCAAACTCATAGAAGCAGGAAGTATTAGAATGTTGGTTATCAGGGTGCTTCCCTGGTGGCTCAGACGGTAAAGAATCTGCCTGAAATGCAGGAGACCAGGGGTTCGATCCCTGGGTCGGAAAGATCCCCTGGAGAAGGGTATGGCAATCCACTCCAGTATTCTTGCCTGAAGAATTCCATGGATGGAGGAACTACAGTCCATGACAGTGCGAAGCGGGGGCTATATATAGTCCATGGGGTTGCAAAGAGTCGGACACGACTGAACGACTAATACTTTTCACTTACCAGGGGTTGGGGGAGAGGGAAATGGGTAACTGTTTAAAGGGTATAGAGTTTCAGTTTTACAAGGTGAAAAAGTTCTGGAAATCCTTTGTACAGCAGTGTGAATACACTTAATACATGGAGCTGTACACTTAAAATGGTTTATATGATGAATTTTAAGTTGTGTGTTTTTTAAGCACATTAAATTTTTTTAAATTTAAAAAGCAGACCTGATTCCCTCCCTTCGTTCCAGCTAAAACTGTGTGCTCCTGCTCTTGTCACCACTCCTTCTCAGCTCCCTTCGCTGCCCTCTTCTCCTCTCCCACCTGCCCTCTGGTGGTTGAGGTTGTTTAGAATTCTGTCTTTGGCCATCCTCTCTGCTTGTCTCACACTCCCAAGATTTCAGCCACCCCTGTGACCTTGCCAGAAGCTGACAGGATGATGACTATTCACTGCTCTTGCCCAAGTCTCTAAGAGAGGGCTTGGAGCTAAAGTAGGCACTCAATAAATATGTTAAGTCAGTGAGCATCTAGAGCTCTATCTCTACTCAGTGGACCCTGCCAGTTGACTGTCCCACTTGTCTGGCAAATCCAGCATATCCACGTTTTCATTTATTTAACTTCTTCTAGGTGGCACTAATGATAAAGAACCCGCCTGCCAATGCAGGAGGTGTGAGAGACGCAGGTTTGATCCCTGCATCAGGAAGATTCTCTGGAGGAGGGCATGGCCATCTACTCAAGTATTCTTGCCTGGAGAATCCCATGGACAGAGGATCCTGGCAGGCTACAGTCCACAGAGTCGCACAGTTAGACACAACTAAAGTGACTTAGCATGCATACAGTGAAATAATGAAGCTCCTCCTTGTCATCTTGGTTAATATTGCCCATATTTCCCCAACCTTCTTTCATACTGATATCCAAACCCTGTTAATCTCAAACTAGAGATGTCTTGGGAATCTGAACACTGCTTTCCTTCCCCAGAGCCACATCATCTCTCAAGTGGACTGTGGCAGTAACTTCTTCTTTGTCTCCATTTGCTCCTCTAAGAAGTTCCTTCTGTGCAATAGTGCCAAGTGTTTCTTTCTGAAGAGCATATCTCATTATGTAGCAAGGTTTGTTAGGCTTTAACCCTGTGAGCACATCCATGGACTCCTATTGCCTACGGAGTTATTCCACAAACATTGGTTGGGCCAGTAGTGCACCTGTGTTCTGGCCCCCCACCTGCTCTGTCAGTTTCTCCTCCCTGACCCCAGACCCCCATATTGCAGACACACCAGGCCCATCTCTTAACTCCAGGTCTGCATCCCTCTGTGTGAACAAACTCTGCCCCACCCCCAACTTCTCTTCATGGAAACAACTCATGCCTCATGGATATTAGGTGAACACTTATAGAGGCGCAATATGGATGAGGTATAAACAATTTCACTTTGAAAAACTTCCCCCCTGAGCACAGTAGTCCAGCCAGCTTAGCTACTGACTACAGACTGAAATATTTATACAAAGTTCACATACCCACAAAAAAAGATGTAGAAGCAGGGATTGGCTCACAATATTTAGAATTAAAATAATCAATATTATCAACATCAAAGTAGTATAGTGGTTAGGAGCCAAACTTTGGTATCTTCTATAGGTAGATTGCTATTTGCTCAGTCTCCTCATCTGCCAAATAAGATTAAAAATAATACCTACCTCATAGAGTTGTCAAAGTTTGGACGAGATGATATATAAAGTGATGAACCCAATATGAGATATATGTAATGCCTAATAAATGACTGCTATTGTTATCAAAAACTGAACTTTCTTATTCTGCTGCTTTAGCATGTGTTCTCACTAACAGACCTCATTAACATCTTGAGTACCACTACTTCCTTGTAGATGGCAGAGTAAGAGGGATTGAAATAATAGGTGCCATAATGAATAACATGATAAGATGAAGGGTCATGATCCTGGGGAAGACGTGTATGTGTGTGTGTAAGCAGGAGTGTGTACACTGGATGAAACTTGAACAGAAGATTTATATGCCTAATAACGTGAAAGAGATGGGAATACCAGACCACACTCAATGAAACTAAGCCATGCTGTATGGGGCCACCCAAGATGTATGGGTCATGGTGGAGAGGTCTGACAGAATGTGGTCCACTGGAGAAGGCAATGGCAAACCACTTCAGTATTCTTGCCTTGAGAACCCCATGAACAGTATGAAAAGGCAAAAAGATAGGACACTGAAAGAGGAACTCCCCAAGTCAGTAGGTGCCCAGTATGCTACTGGAGATCAGTGGAGAAATAACTCCAGAAAGAATGAAAGGATGGAGCCAAAGCAAAAACAACAGCCAGTTGTGAATGGGACTTGTGATAGAAGCAAGACTCAATGCTGCAAAGAGCCATATTGCATAGGAACCTGGAATGTTAGGTCCATGAATCAGGGCAAATTGGAAGTGGTCAAACAGGAGATGGCAAGAGTGAACATCGACATTCTAGGAATCAGTGAACTAACATGGACTGGAATGGGTGAATTTAACTCAGAAGACCATTATATCTACTACTGTGGGCAGGAATCCCTTAGAAGAAATAGAGTAGACATCATAGTCAACAAAAGAGTCCGAAATGCAGTACTTGCATGCAATCTCAAAAATGACAGAATGATCTCTATTCGTTTCCAAGGCAAACCAGTCAATATCATGGTAATCCAAGTCTATGCCCCGACCAGTAACACTGAAGAAGCTGAAGTTGAACAGTTCTATGAATACCTACAAGACCTTCTAGAACTAACACCCAAAAAAGATGTCCTTTTCATTATAGGGGACTGGAATGCAAAAGTAGGAAGTCAGGAAACACCTGGAGTAACAAGCAAATTTGGCCGTGGAGTACAGAATGAAGCAGGGCAAAGGCTAATAGAGTTTTGCCAAGAGAACACACTGGTCATACAAAACACCCTCTTCCAACAACACAAGAGAAGACTCTACACATGGACATCACCAGATGGTCGACACCAAAATCAGATTGATTATATTCTTTGCAGCCAAAGATGGAGAAGCTCTATACAGTCAGCAAAAACAAGACCGGGAGCTGATTGTTGCTCAGATCATGAACTCCTTATTGCCAAATTCAGACTGAAATTGAAGAAAGTGGAGAAAACCACTAGACCATTCAGGTATGACCTAAATCAAATCCCTATACTATACAGTAGAAGTGAGAAATAGATTTAAAGGACTAGATCTGACAGAATGCCTGATGAATTACGGATGGAGGTTCATGACATGGTACAGGAGACAGGAATCAACACCATCCCCAAGAAAAAGAAATGGCTGTCTGAGGAGGCCTTACAAATAGCTGTGAAAAGATGGGAAGCGAAAAGCAAAGGAGAAAAGGAAAGATACCCATTTGAATGCAGAGTTCCAAAGAATAGCAAGGTGAGATAAGAAAGCCTTCCTCAGCAATCAATGCAAAGAAATAGAGGAAAACAATAGAATGGGAAAGACTAGAGATCTTGTCAAGAAAATTAGAGATACCAAGGGAACATTTCATGCAAAGATGGACTCAATAAAGCACAGAAATGGTATGGACCTAACAGAAGCAGAAGATATTAAGAAGAGGTGGCAAGAATACACAGAAGAATTGTACAAAAAAGTTCTTCACGACCCAGACAATAATGATGGTGTGATCACTCACCTAGAGCCAGACATCCAGGAATGTGAAGTCAAGTGGGCCTTAGAAAGCATCACTATGAACAAAGCTAGTGGAGGTGATGGAATTTCAGTTGAGCTATTTCAAATCCTGAAAGATGACCCTGTGAAAGTGCTGCACTCAATATACCAGCAAATATGGAAAACTCAGCAGTGGCCACAGGACTGGAAAAGGTCAGTTTTCATTCCAATCCCAAAGAAAGGCAATGCCAAAGAATGCTCAAACTACCCACACGGTTGCACTCATCTCACATGCTAGTAAAGTAATGCTCAAAATTCTCCAAGCCAAGCTTCAGCAATACATGAACTGTGAACTTCCAGATGTTCAAGCTGGTTTTAGAAAAGGCAGAGGAACCAGAGATCAAATTGCCAACATCTGATGGATCATCGAAAAAACAAGAGTACCAAAAAAACATCTATTTCTGCTTTATCAACTATGCCAAAGCCTTTGACTGTGTGGATCACAATAAACTGTGGAAATTCTTCAAGAGATGGGAATACCAGACCACCTGACCTGCCTCTTGAGAAACCTGTTTGCAGGTCAGAAAGCAACAGTTAGAACTGGACATGGAACAGCAGACTGGTTCCAATAGGAAAAGGAGTACATCAAGGCTGTATATTGTCACCCTGCTTATTTAACTTATATGCAGAGTACATCATGAGAAATGCTGGGCTGGAGGAAGTGCAAGCTGGAATCAAGATTGCCAGGAGAAATATCAATAACCTCAGATATGCAGATGACACCACCCTTATGGCAGAAAGTGAAGAAGAACTAAAGAGCCTCTTGATGAAAGTGAAAGAGGAGAGTGAATAAATTGGCTTAAATCTCACCATTCAGAAAACTAAGATCATGGCATCCGGTCCCATCACTTCGTGGCAAATAGATGGGGAAACAGTGGAAACAGTGGCTGACTTTATTTTGGGGGGCTCCAGAATCACTGCAGATGGTGATTGTAGCCATGAGATTAAAAGATGCCTACTCCTTGGAAGGAAAGCTATGACCAACCTAGACAGCATATTAAAAAGCAGAGACATTACTTTGCCAACAAAGGTCCATCTAGTCAAAGCTATGGTTTTCCCAGTGGTCATGTATGGATGTGATAGTTGGACTATAAAGAAAGCAGAGTGCAGAAGAATTGATGCTTTTGAAGTGTGGTGTTGGAGAAGACTCTTGAGAGTCCCTTGGACTGCAAGGAGATCCAACCAGTCCATCCTAAAGGAGATCAGTCCTGGGTGTTCATTGGAAGGACTGATGTTGAGGCTGAAACTCCAATACTTTGGCCACCTCATGTGAAGAGTTGACTCTGGAAAAGACCCTAATGCTGGGAAGGATTGAGGGCAGGAGGAGAAGGGGACGACAGAGGATGAGATGGCTGGATGGCATTACCGACTCGATGGACATGTGTTTGGGTAAACTCCGGGAGTTGGTGATGGACAGGGAGGCCCGGCGTGCTGCGATTCATGGGGTCGCAAAGAGTCAGACACGACTGAGCGACCTAACTAACTAATTAATATATGGTTAGTGCAGTTGATTCTGCTCATTTCTTCTGGTTACACAATTAAGTTTGATTACCCAGATCATATGAATGCATTTGTACTATTAGAAAAATAACTTTTAAAGAAACAATGTAGTATATTCTAAAAGCCCAGTATTGTTCAGAACAATGATAGTTCTAGAAAATTCTCTTACTGCACCCTGTATATTTCTTGGCCTTACTTCAGTATATGATTATTCAGGTAGATGTTTGCTATTACAAGCCACCTAACATTTATGCTTTGTTTTGTTGTAAATGTTTTCATTGCTGGGCATTGTGGCATATACTCTTCCACTTCTAAAAGGGGCTTGTTCTCACAGTTGTGTGGAGAACCACTTAGAAACCCTCAGCATCATCACTGAAGCCTCATGTTATTCATCTTATTCTCTCTGCCCTACAAGTACAGGAAAGTGAAAGTGTTAGTTGCTCAGTCGTGTCCAACTCTTCATGACCCCATGAACTGTAGCCCTGCCGGCCTCCTCTGTGCATGGAATTCTCCAGGCATGAATACTGGAGTGGGTTGCCGTGCCCTTCTCCAGGGGAGCTTCCTGACCCTAGGATCGAACTCGCATCTCCTGCATTGGCAGGCAGGTTCTTTACTGTCTGAGCCACCAGGGAAGCCCCTTCAAGTATAGGAGAGTCTTGTAATTCCTTACAGTATAATTTGGGTGACTTGTTGGAACACAGCAGCTGTGAAGCCAGAAATTAATGTTAGCTCATTCCCAGGTTAGTCACATGTCCTAAAACAATAGAAAGAATGAGAACAATAGATTTGGAATGGTTATCTACCTTGCATTCTTTTCACTGAATTTTTAAACCTGGACAGTGCAACCTATCCCTAGTGAGGCTTTTGTATTGATAAATTGTGTACAGTACCATAGGATGAGTAGAAACCATTTCTTTCTGATCACACATAGGAAATTTAACTCCTTGATGAAGAACCTTCCCAGTAGTTTCCCTGGTTCTGTTCTTATAATCTCTGATGCATGATGTAGGTCAACTAGTTTATAGTCTAAAACGCAGAACAGAATCACCTACCACCTATTAGGGAGCTCAGCTTATGTGTATCCAGAGATATGAACAAACTATTCAAGACTGTTCTTCACAAGGCATCATAGATGCTCCATCCCAAATCCTGTCAGCTGCAGCCTCTCAGACTGACTCCTCCGTTAACTTTGCTCATTCTCTTCACACACCATTTCACACTTTATCTTTTCAATCTACTGTAGGGCTTTATCCAATGGGACTATAAAAGCTTTTCCTGTTACTTTGCTCTCACACTGTTGAGAGAGCACATAGTACTCTATTTTATGCTTAAAATTATGTATGTGAGGAGATAAACTGAGCCTGGAGTTCCAAGTCTAATGCTTTCTCACTAAGGCCAGGTGGTACCGTGACTTTCTTGCTTTTCTACTGAGGCTAAGGCTGTCTTCTCCCTGCCTTCTTCAGGTGAATGCTGTGAAAATTGCTGAAGCCCAAGAGAAAGATACTGTGTCAGCAGTGTATGGAGATGTGGCCATTCGTGGGCAAGGAGGCTTTTTCCTGAGGTGTTTGTGAAAGAAGTGTCCAAACTGTACTGCCCGCCTCCTCTGACTTTCTCTTCACCTTCACCAGTCTCTCTCTCATTCTTGGGCAAGACTGCTTGCTCATGGGAACTGTGGTGAAAGTCAGCAGCAGAACAAAAATTATAGCCAGAATTACCTTGGAAAACTCCTTTAGGAAAGCACTGTATCTCTAAATCCAGCAGATCCAACTTTGCTTTCTGCTAGTGTGGAAAGCAATTGCTGCCTGTTGGTTGAATGCTATTCTTGTATTTATAGACTATGCTTTAAAAAAATATCTTTAAACTCCAAAATATACAATAGACCAAGATGCTCCTAGTATGAAAAGCACAGGGGAACTGAGAGGGACAAAGTAAAGACTAGGATTCACAGCCCATCGCATGCTCATGACAGCTTCCCTTCCAGAACTACTCTGGAAGCCAGTAACCACCCTGTACCATTTAATTCTGCCTACCTCACCCCCAACTCCCTGTCTCTGTGTCTCCCTGTCTGTCTGTCTCTGTCTGTCTGTCTCTTTCTCTCTCTCATACACACACACACACGTATACAATCTCACACTACAGCTGATAAGCACATGGTGTTCTTAGTGAATACATGGAAAGAACTTAGCACAGTCCTAAGAACAGAGGTCAGGGAATAAGTGAATTTTAAGGATAGTAAACTCCCAGAGACAAGAGGATCGCTAAGGGGCTATGTTTATATGGATTGGGTTTCTGGGGTTTCCCACGTTCCCAACCAGCCTTCAGCTGTTTGCATAGGAAGCCACCGTGAACGAAATAAAATTAATATAAAAGCATAGATTCTGGTGGTGTTGGAGAAGACTCTTGAGAGTCCCTTGAACTGTAAGGAGATCCAACCAGTCCATCCTAAAGGAAATCAGTCCTGGGTGTTCATTGGAAGGACTGATGTTGAAGCTGACACGCCAATACTTTGGCCACCTGATGCGAAGAACTGACTTATTTGAACAGACCCTGATGTTGGGAAAGATTGAGGGCAGGAGGAGAAGGGGACGACAGAGGATGAGATGATTAGATGGCATCACCGACTCAATGGACATGAGTTTGGGTGGACTCCGGGAGTTGGTGATGGACAGGGAGGCCTGGCGTGCTGCTGTTCATGGGGTCGCAAAGAGTCAGACATGACTGAGCGACTGAACTGATAGATTCTGGCTTCCTGTCCCACTGCCCAGCCTACTAGGAGTAAAAAGTTTTGACTCCTATTTTCAAGCATCAGTTACTCTTTTCCCACTGTTTTCTACTAAATCCATATGTACCTTAAAATAGGTTTCGACAGTTCAAATCATTGAGTAGTAAAAAAACAGAAAAACTACCTAATATAGTCATGTATTCATAAACTATGATTTTCCTTAAAGTATTAGTCTTCAACATTGACTATTACTAGCCCTGGGTTCAGATGACTGTGGCTGACTTAGATATTTTTCGAGAGAACTCCCCTCCATACACGTCTCAATGGAGGAGTGAAGCCTCTTTGTCAACTTTCTGACTGACTGTGGGCCTTAACTGTTTCTAGGAGCTCTTTCCTTCTCTGTAATATAATGAAAGCATTGAATTTACATTATATATTGTAGAAGTTTCCATCCAGGCAAGTATGTCTCTGGGTTTCTGAATTTCCTGATTTATCCTGCTAGGTTTTTTTTTTGTTTTTTTTTTTTTAATAAAAACTGCCTTTCAAGCCAAGAAGAAAGCTGGTGATGGCACTTTGCTGAGCAGCATAAACCAGATGGACTTGGTGTGTGCCCCAGGGCTCTGTGCTCCAGCCTGGCTCCCTGACTGCTTCCGAATGCAATTCCAAGTGTTGAACTTTAGCCTGAAGCTTTAAATGATTTGAGTCCTTGTGGCCTAACCTATTTTCATTGGAAAAGACCCTTTTGCTGGGAAAGAGTGAAGGCAGAAGGAGAAGGGGGAAGCAGAGGTTGAGATGGTTAGATAGCATCACTGGCTCAATGGACATGAAATAGAGCAAACTCTACAGTGAGATAGTGGAGCAGAGGAGCCTGGCATGCCGCAGTCCATGGGGTCACAAAGAGTCGGACACAACTTAGTGACTGAACAACAAAAATCTGACCTATTCACCACCCCAAGGCAACTCTCCCCACAAATTCCAAAATCTCTTTGTACACAACTTAAAATCAAGATGTTCCTCAAGTTGCCTTTTTGCTCTCTGGGCCCAAATGACACATTCACTGGTCTCCCCACAGGCACTACTTTTCTACAGTGCCTGGTTCCTATAGATCTTGCCTCCTATCTGAACCTTCCAGCATTGCCTGGCCATATATATGTCTCCTTTCTGGAATTTGCTTGCTTTTTAAATACCATCCAGTTTTTCAGTGGCTTGTTTATCCCTTATTTCAGGGTCATTCTCCCCAACTAGATTGTAAACCACATGCGGGCAGCAAGCATCACATCCTCTTTTCCTTCTGAAGCTCATGGTTCAGGCTATAGTAATCTGAGTAATTCTTTGATTATGTTAGGATGCCAAGCCTATCTTCTAGAATTCACCCTTCTGAAATATGTTGAACAAGACATTCTAGTGCATTGAAATTCATATCTGACTGACTGCTAAGTGACAAGATTCCTAATTATTTGTGACTTTGGACATGTCACATAATCTTTTTGAGCCTCATTGTCCTTGTATACAAAACTAATGTATTACATACCTTTCTATCTCCAAGTTTCAAATAAGGATCAAAAAAGAATAAGCAAAGCAATTCATATCAATAAAACACTGAAACATGTACATTTAATTATCAAGTTATTGGTTTTTCTATGCATTGTTGACATGAAAGTGTGGCTAGAGCATCTTGAACTTCCTAGATCTTCCACAAATCTAAGGCTTTACCACTGATTTTCTGATTGATATTCTGTTATTTTTGCCATAACCTGCTCCCTTTTTTTCATGCTTCCTGTTGGTATAACTGGAACTGTCTTTCTGAGCTGTTTCCTCTCGAGTAACCAAGTTATCACTGTCATGATCTGATCTGAAAAAGGGGGAGGGTGTCATTGGCTTAGACTTCCTTGTTGTCAGAGAAACTTTCTCATTGCTCAAAACAAACACGAAGAAGTACAAAGGAAATTTCAAAAGGCTGGGCACTGAGCCTATGGGCAACATTTCTATTGACAGGGCTATTTCTGTCATAATTAAAAAGGATTCAGTTAATCATGGAGTTAAGTAGAAAGAAAGACTTTCTGGCAGCCTTACATCACAGGCTCCTTGATATTTTTAGCTTCCAGCCATGTGATCCCTACAGTTCAAGGGTCTTCCCACCTGCCTGCATCTTTGGTGGCATGGCCAGAACTGCTGGTTGCCTTGCCATCCTTGGGGACCTCA
This sequence comes from Okapia johnstoni, assembly GCA_024291935.2. Taxonomy (NCBI): domain Eukaryota; kingdom Metazoa; phylum Chordata; class Mammalia; order Artiodactyla; family Giraffidae; genus Okapia; species Okapia johnstoni. The sequence goes on along the minus strand of CM044312.1, from coordinate 67,549,791 downwards.
ACTTCTTTGGGCTACTGCCACTTTTGCTAATCAAAGCAGATGGAGGTAGTTTCTAACTTTCAGGCATCTTAAGGGATATATTTCCTGCCTGATTAGAAATAATATTCTCCCAGGAGTGCAGAGCCTTGGTATTCTTTGTTTCCAAGGCAGCTATGTCTGATTCACCTGGCCTATCAAACTAGGACAATCTTTATCTGACACTTAGCTTTTACAAGTCTTCAGTAGTAGCTACAGGATGATTTCAGGTTTTTCTTCTTTGAGATACTTGCTCTCAGAAACCTGAGGGCTTCTCTGAGAGAGCTCGCCTACTCCCAGTCTCCCAGTGGATTGTAGAAAGACACTGGCTCTTTAAGAAGCTCAAAATAGCAAAGTTTCCATACTGCTGATGGAAGGAAAACATCACATTCCCATTCAAAGTCAAGGATAGAGCATTTCCCCTTCTGTATCATTCTTGCCCTCTTTCCCACTTCCCTTTTCCCCCTTCCTTCACCCCACAAAGGCAAGAGGGCCTACAGCCATCCAGTGGATAGGGAGACGCTTGGGGAGACATCTTGGGAAGGAGAATGGATAGAAGTGTATGCCTCTAGTCCCCCTATTAGCTGAAGACTTGCAGCCTACAATTTTTTTTTTAACCCGAGGGAAGAAATATCTATGGCTAGCTTCTTCCCTAGTAACCATAACATGTCTCTTCCCCATTTGAAATCAAAAACTACTAGAATTCTCTGTGAGTCCAAACTCTATTACAGATGAGTTAATCCCTTCTGTCACAGCTACTTATTTCAGTTCACTTTTACATGGTACAATCCATGACTAAAGAGCTTTTTCACTATTGGCTCTTTCAGAGTTCTTCAGGACTCAAATAGCGAAAGAATCCTGCTGCCTCTGGGGAAGAAGGCACAGGCTGTATAAAATGCTCTCTGAAGAGCAAACCCAAGCACTTTTGATCCTGTACCTGTTTCTACTACTGTAACTTGATCTCCTTCATTTACTATACAAGGAGGGTCTATTCTGTTTCTCCCATATTCAGTAACTTGTAGAGCAGAAAAATAAGATGGTCCACAGATAAGCTGAAAAGTTTGAACAGCTGATAGACTGAATCTTTAGCCACTTACATTTCCATACATAAAAAACTGTTTTGGAAAAAAGTTTTTGACTATGCAAAAAGGAATGTGTGACCAAAGATGTAAGTCTCACGGATATTTTGTGAGTTGACCATTAGTCTGTATCAGACCCTGCTATTTGCTCGCATTTGTAAGTTGCAGTCAGCTGTACAACGAGATGGTGAATGAAGCATGTAGATTTTTCATTACCTCCTGGAGAAAGGAGAGAAAACAGAGGAAGGATGGTAAGTGTCTGTCATAGAAACTAAGTGTTCAAATCAAAATGAAAACAAACGAAAAGACTAACATTGCATTATAGGAAATGAGACTTAGAAAGTTGGCTGTTTATTGTGAAGGAATTCAAAATGTACTCAAATGATATTTCTATCTCTGAATCTACTAAGATCAGCAATGAAAAAGCAATATTGTCAAGGAGAGTAATACGTCAGGGTGAAAATCAATAGCAGCCACAAGAAGGTAATAAATTTTTCTAAAGAATGATTAGAACCTACACTTACAGAATTATAACTGTCATCAGAGTGGCCACGAATAAACTAGGTGGCCCTGCACTCCACAGCTGATTGAACAGGAGCTGGTTTGGGCTTGTCTTGTTTTTGTGTGTTTTTTTAGCAACTTGGCCCCAGTAAAGTGGCATTTTCCCTCACTATGAAGGATTATAGCACTGCCAACTAGAATATGATGGAAATTTGACCTCAGAATAAAGTTGGACTCTCCTTCCAGCATCGTTTTTCAAAGTGCTAAAGTTTTATGTTATCTTTTTTAGACGGTATCTCTCTTCCAAAGAAACTCTGGTAGTGGTAGAAGGAGCTCTGTGTTAAAGGCTTTGGGATCCATTAATACAAAGTCTGGATACAGACAAAATTAGTCTAGGGTGTTAAAAGTCAAGATGAGGTCATCTTTGGGGGGCACAATATTGTTGGGAAGGGAGTACAGAGTATGGATTCTGTTTCTTGAACTGGGTGCCATCTGGCTAGGTGTCCCCGCTTTGTGAATTCACTAAGCTTACATATATGATATGCATACTTTTCTACATATACTACAGAAGTACAGTACACATTAGACTTTAATAAGACATTTACATTAAGAAACCTTTGCATTCTCTTGCCAAATTTTCTCTAAATAACCAACAGATTTGGGGGAGGTCACTTGAGCCCCAGTTTCTTGTGCAAAATGAGAAAGTGCACCAAATGATCCCAGTGCTGAGGCTTCTCAGGCCGTCATTCTTGGCACATGATGAATGCAGAGCATTCACTTTCCTGCTATTAGTGACTCGAATAATAATCAGAACATGGGCAAAGTTGCCACAGGGCCTCCCAGAAGAGGGAATGAACTGAAGGCTGTGTAAATTTTCTGCGTGGGGAGTGATGTAGAATAATAATTGGAACTACAGGGCTCGTGTTGATAGCAAAGATGGAGAATTCAGGTGGCTGTCAGTGTGGGCCCCTACTTTTAATAGCACATGTTCATCCCACAACTAGTGATGTTGCGATCACATTACATCCGAGAACCAATGTTTCTCTAATAGTTTCTTCTCAAAAGTAGCTGCTGGAAAATGTGATTCTGTTAAAATGTATTATAGGAACTTCCAACCAATCCTCCGGTTTGGTGTTTCAAGCACTTTCTTTCCTTTCTTATTTAGTATAAAGTGAGCTTGAAGGTGACCTGTGACTGGCAGCTAGGGAAAATTGGTGGTCTCTATCACCAATGAGAAGTTGCCAGTCACACCTCACAATGGATGGGGAAAGCCCAGGGCCTGGGCTGGAAGGTCTTTTCTGTATTGATAAAAGAAAAGACTGCAACCTCCCTTTGATAAGAAAATGAGCTATACCTAACTCCCTGTGGGCTTTTCCTACAACTTGAGTCTCTTGGAAGGCAAAACATGTTTAGCAGAGCATCAAAAAGAAAAATAAATGATTTTGATAATCCAATGTACAATCAAATGAATTAGCACCTGGGTACACAGGGAAATTCTTAAAAATCTCATGATCCTTTTCTCAAGTCTCTAAAGTCCCCTAGAGATAGGTCACCTGATTCTGTTAAGCCACCTGCCTTGTCCTCCTGAAAACCATTCTGGAAAACCAGGCCAGACATGCTCGCTGATGGTCATCCCTCTTCTGAGTCCCAAGAATAATCCTTTGGTACAAACATAGAAGTGTATTATTTCATCCTCCAGCAAACGTGAAGGGAAGCAATGAAATGAAGGAAATGCAAATCATGAGCTGCCACATAAGATTCTAATTACCATAATTTGACCCATCCTCCTTTCCACTACCGGAAAATCAGCCTTCTGGATGAGAGGAAGCCAAGAGGGCTAGATAACAGCCTTCTGTTCTCTCTCCCTGTCCTTTGTCTCCTTTCTTTCTTCCTCTCTCCCTTAAATGATGTTCATTAAGACAGTGGCTCTTCTGACAGTTTGTAAGCCTCAACTGTATTAGTGAAAGCCTTGCATGACTCAATAAAATGAGCTAAAGAAAAGGAATAGGGAGGAAAAAGCAGACACATGCTGTCTCTTTATTCCCCAAAGCAACTGTCAGTCTCTGAGTATTTTCCTAGAATCTGCCAGAGACCTCTTTGGAGTCATCCCTGTTAGATACAAGGACAGTAAATATAAGAGGTCCAGGTCTTTCATGGTACGGTTTTGGGAAGTATTAATAATTCAGAAAAGGACCAATTCAGACCCCATATGTCCAGTCACCAGTCACACCAGGCCCTCCACTCTGACAGCTCCTAGAATATTTCTGTTTCTTAGATTACTCACAGCTTTGCTTCGTCCCTGAATTCTCCAAAACTACTTTAGGTAAGTCATCTTGGCACAGCTTCTTATATTTATGGTGGTAAATGAGCCAGGCTGGCAGACAAACAAGATGTGTTAACTTCACTATTAGAATTCTCCTGAAATATTCCCATTAAAACCTGAACCGTAAAAGCACATCCCTGCTCACTGAGGGCTGGGGCTTCTGCCTTTTGCTGTGGCAAGTGCCATAGGAATGGGCTCTGCTGTCACCCTTCAGCCCATGTATAAGATGTGATGGGATGCTTCAGTGGAAGCTTTAAATCAGATGGCTGAGGCCTTGGGAACGCAGCCCCAATTTAGGACTCAAACAAGTCATTAAATCACAAAGCTGGCAGTTCTTTGATAGTATGTGCTGCTGACAGAGTAGGGGTACCGCTCCACTGACCTTTTGTATTGGATAGCAGTTGACCAGGTAGGCTGTTTTAGTTTCAACAACTGTGCAGGTAAAATACAATTTAACAATACAAAAGATATGTTTTCAAGAAGCAAAAATGTCCTTGAGAAGCTGGTGTCCTTCTTAGCACTGGTATGGGGGGCTGCTAATCAAGGGAGACCAGAAATGGTCCACGTAGTTGGAGGCAGAAAGTAAAATATCAGCCCGCTACATATGAAGGTCATGAAGTTGAAAGCAAGGGGAGGAATTCATAAGATACTGGGAATTTAAGGCAAATTTATATTCTATATCTGAGTGAACTGTGACAAGAGAGAAAGGCAGCCAGTAGGGTATGAATAAGAAGGCAAGGTTGGAGTCAAGGGCTACAGATCAAGCAGGAATGATATGATAGGAGACCTGGTTAAGCAGATGTATCCATTTGGATGTTTTTGGCAGCAAGTAACAGAAAATCCAACTCAAAGTGGCTTTAACAATAAGGGCATATCTTGGATAAGATAACTAGAAGTCCAAAGGTAGGATAGGCTTTAGGTTTGGCTGACCCAGAGGCCAGTTATTTCATCAGGGCCCCAGGTGTTTTCTGTCTCTCTGTTCTACCATCCTCAGTGTCAACTCCATCCTGAGACTGGTTCTCCTCTTGGTCACAGAATGGCTGCAAGTTGTATTTGGGCTCTCATGCTTTCTCTTTCATATCCAGAGAGAACAAGAGAGTCATTCCTAGAAGCTGTCCCAGAAAAATGAGAAGAAACTTTCCCCAAAGGCCCTACAACCCCTCACTCCATCTCATTGGCCTGAATTATGTTTCATGTTCCTTCCTGAACTACTATAACCAGGTCGAGATTATTTCAATTCACTTAAATACATCAAGGTTGATTCCTGGAATAGGAAATAGGGTCAGATTTGCCTAACTTCATGTGCAGCCTGGAAGAGATAAATAACTCATCAAAGTCAGCATTCTCCTAGGAAGGAGACAGTGAATGCATATTGTGTTTAAGTGACTATAATAATCATGAATGCTGTCCACCAAGTGTTTCTGGCTTCTCACCTTCATGGCACATGATGAGATTGTACTTTCTGTTTCCTAGAGATTGAGTGAGGTCATGACACTGTTGTAGTCAATGAGTAGCGAGTATTGTCCAGACCAGACACTTTTAACAGAAAATGTGATGCCTCAAGACCTATCTTCAGTTCTGCTTGTGAGACAAATGAATGCTCAAAATTGTGGCTGTTGATTTGGTCCATGTCTCTGAATAAAGAGGCATAGAGCAGAGTCCCCAGCCAATTCATGTGAAGATGGACAAGAAATACACTTTGTTGTTAAAGCCTACTAAGATCTTTTTCTCTACTCCAACATATCTGTCCTTGATACCTCTATAAACAACATTCATGTCAGCAGCTAGTGTTAGCTCTTGGGGTCTTATCCTAGGGAAGGAGGCCAGGTGAGGTGGACATCAGTATCACATATCAGTTAGTATTAGCAGACCAGGGTGAGCAAGTCTGTGCCAGAAAAACAAAACAAAACAAAACATTGTCCTGAGAATCCCCTTCTACAGACAGAGATGCCAGTTATGGTTCTTGTCCTCAAAGGAAATGAGAGAAAAAGATTATTCCTAATTTGTCTCTTTTAAATAATCTAATGATCTTAAGGGCATAAATACATGCCTGGCATATAAGAAATAAAAAAAAAAAAGACTTACTTTCTGTTGTATTTTTTAATTAAAGAAGTTACTCAAGAAATTTGGGGAAAAAAGATTATCCAAATGAAGGAAATCTGAGTTCATATAAACAGTTACTTAGGATCAGAAATGTATTCATGGAAAAAATAAACTGCAACACAGAAAAAAAAAATTAAGTCTTACATTTATTAAAATAAGTTTTAGTTTTTGAAATGCATTTGAAATATGTAGGTATCGCTAATTGATATGTATATATTACTACACAGAGGCAGTGTTTATTGCTCTAATGTATAATCTACCAAACAAGTGTAATTTTGGTACCATTTCATCGTATAATTGGCTTTTTATTGAAATGTGATTGACATAACACTATATGAATTTAAGGTACATAGCATGTTGATTTGATCTATTTATATACCACAGTGTGATCATCACTATAGTATTAGCTAACATCTATGTTCCATCGCTTAATGACCATTTCTTTTTGTGGTGAGAACAATTAAGGTCTAATCTCTTAGCAACTTTGAAGTGTGTAATATGGTATTATCTGTATCAGATCTATAGGACTTATCCATTGGTTACAACTTTGTACCCTTAAAATCTCCCTAATTCCCCCAAACCCTGGTAATCATCATTCATTCTTAATTCCCTTGTTTATAAAATGTCAGCATTTTTTAAAGTATGAACAAATAGACATATAATATAGATTATCCTAGTACCAAAAATGTAAGTGCTATAAAGTCTGTGGATATTTTCTGATTGTTGAAAGCTTCATTGTCAAATGAAAAATAAAACAGAAAAAAAGTCTCAAAATTTTTAGTGATTAATAATTAAAATACCTCTTCCATATATTGAAGTATATTTTCTTAAAAAAACTTTTAAAACCAACTCCTGTCTCTGTTACTGTTTTTTTCTTTTGGATTGACTCTGACCTGTATATATTGATTTTTTTTTAAACCAGTTCAAAATGAACTGGTTGGAATCCTATGGAATTCCCTGAATCATATGGAATTCCCTGGTGTATAATGAATCATATGGAATTCCCTGGTATATAATCTGAGAATGGTTTGGAGGATGATTTCTTTTCCCCCTGAGAGTAATGTTTAAGACTCGGTGGTTTTCCCTCATATAGATAACTTATATTGCTGCATTCAAAAACACCCTGTCTGGTTGTTGAGAGCTTCCAAAACAGCATATCTGGATAGTTTTGATTAGGTCATAATCTTCAAAACATGGCATGATTTCAGTGACAAGGTGCTCATAGTTTAAATTTTTTGTGCCCTATTCTAAAATGCAGTTAAAATTCTGTGCTTTAGAGCTATTTTTTACTATCATAACTTCAGAGGTGAAAATGGTCAGGCACATAAATTGTTACTGGGCTGTCTACTGGCTTGTGAAAGGGCACTGGCCTGGAAGCCAGAAGGTCTGGGCTCTGGGTTCTGGACCTGGCTGGCTGATGCTGCAGTCAGCAACGTCTGGATAGAGTAGAGTCTCAGACATGTGCTGGAAACACATACAGCATGTTCACATACAGACAGCTGCACCAGCCTCACCTCAAGAAGAGATTCCCTTCCCTTTGACAAACGATCCCCGTGGGTCTGTCTGGTCAACATGAGATGCATGGCCCATGTCCCACTCAGTCCTCCCCTAATAGTTAGTCCAGGGAGAAAAGCATCCCAAAGCTCCCAGACCCTGGCCTCCCACTTTTCTCATGACACTGTAGGGAAGAATCAGATTCCTCAAGGACCACCCTTGGGCACTGACAATCCCAGCATCTAATCTTAGGAGCTAGAATCAGACAGTGTTAACAAAAGGGCCTGCGGAAAGTCCCAGCATCTCTCCTAATGATTTCCATCATGCCCTTGCTTCCCACACACTGTGCCCTGAAGCGCCTCATTTTCCTTTTGCTCTTACCTTGATTAATGCCCTTCATAAGTTTGCCTTTCCCACAGCTCACCCTGCAGGCACTGCTCGGGCATAAACTTGGCTGTCGTGATCTCCAGGAGTTGTCTTCCGTCTTCTTTCCTGGCAATTGCATTGGCAGCCTTCTGCCTCCTGACCCACAACCAGTTGGTGCTGGAGTCTCTTGTTCTGCTCTTCCAGGTGACCTTCCTTTTTTGTGAACTCAGGACACCAGGTCTAGCCTTTGTCCTTTGTTGCTGTTTTGTAAGTGAGCTGAAATTTTAAACAGTTACAAAGGCAGATCATGAAGAGGCTGCTAAGCCTAAACCAGTGATACTCTTAAGCCTAAGGCTGACAGTGCCTTCCCTTTGAGAATTTTGCTCAGTGATAATTGAGTTTACATCTCAGTTTGCCAGATATACTTCTCTCTTATTGAAAGGCAAAATTAACTTTGTATTGCTGCTTAAGTAGATTTTTGTGAGCTTTCCAAGAGGCATCAAGCTCTCTTGGATCTGGATGGATGGATGAATGGATGGATCTGTATGAATATATATGTATGTATATCTGGGATCTCAGGCTTCATTGTCAAGCAGGATGGAGAACTCACCTCCTACCTATCCAACACCCCCTCCCAGGATCCTCCCAGGTTTTGTTTCTCAAACCTCTTCTCTTCTCTTCCTTACAGTCATCCACTCCTATTATGTTGACCACCCATAATCAACCACTCTGACTGCAACCACTGTTGAGCTCCAAGTCCTGTTTCCAATGGCCAGTGCAGGGTGTCTTGAAATACCTTGTTGTTGTTTAGTTGCTAAGTCAGGTCTAACTCTTTTGCAACACCATGGACTGTAGCCTGCCAGGCTCTTCTATCCATGGGATTTCACAGGCAAGAATACTGAAGTGGGTGGCCATTTTCTTCTCTAGGGGACCTTCCCAACCCAGGGATCAAACCCATGTCTCCTGCATGCAGGTGGACACTTTACCACTTAGCTACCAGGGAAGGCCCTTGAAATACCTTGTTGTTTTTGTTCAGTTGCTAAGTCATGTCCTACTCTTTGCAACCCCATGAACTGCAGCATGCCAGTCTTCCCTGTCCTTCACTATCTCACTGAGTTTGCTTAAACTCATATCCATTGAGTCAGTGATGCCTTTCAACCATCTCATCCTCTGTCACCCCCTTCTCCTGTTGCCCTCAATCTTTCCTAGCATCAGGAGTTTTTCTAATGAGTCAGCTTTTTGTGTCAGGTCACCAAAGTATTGGAGCTTTAGCTTCAGCACCAGTCCTTCTAATGAATATTCAGGGTTGATTTCCTTTAGATTGACTGGTTTGATCTCCTTGCTGTCCAAGGGATTCTCAAGAATCTTCTCCAGCACCACAGTTTGAAAGCATCAATTCTTAGGTGCTCAGTCTTCTTTATAGTCCAACTCTCACATCCATTCATAGCTACTGGAAGAAACCGTAGCTTTGAATATATAGACCTTTGTCAGCAAAGTGATGTCTCTGCTCTTTAATACACTGTCTAGGTTTGTCATAGTTATTCTTCCAAGGAGCAAGTGTGTTTTAATTTCATGGCTGCAGTCACTGTCCTCATTGATTTTGGAGACCAAGAAAATGAAATCTGACACTGTTTCCACTTTTTCCCCATCTATTTGCCAAGAAGTAATGGGACTGGATGCTATGATCTTCATTTTTTGTATGTTGAGTTTTAAGTTAGCTTTTTCACTCTCCTTTTCCACCTTCATCAAGAGGCTCTTTAGTTCCTCTTCACTTTCTGCTGTAAGGGTTGTGTCATCTGCATATCTGAGGTTATTGATATTTCTCCTGGTGATCTTGATTCCAGCTTGTGTCTCATCCATTCCAGATTTTCACATGATGTATTCTGCATATAAGTTAAATAAGTGGGGTGACAATATACAGCCTTGATATACTCCTTTCCCAATTTGGACCAGTCTGTTGTTCCATGTCCAGTTCTAACTGTTGCTTCTTGTCCTGCATACAGGTCTCTCAGGAGGCAGATAATGTGGTCTGGTATTCCCATCTCTTTAAGAATATTCCACAGTTTGTTGTGATGCACACAGTCAGAGGCTTTAGGATAGTCAATGAAGCAGAAGTAGATATTTTTTTGAAATTCCATTTCTTTTTCTATGATCTAACATATATTGGCAATTTGATCTCTGGTTCCTCTGCCTCTGAAACCCAGCTTGTACATCTGGAAGTTCTCGATTCATGTACTCCTAAAGCCTAGCTTGAAGGATTTTGAGCTTAATCATGCTAGCATGTGAAATGAAAGCAATTGTACAGTAATTTGAACATTCTTTGACATTGCCTTTCTTTGGGATTGAAATGAAAAGTGACCTTTTCCAGTCCTGTGGCCACTGCTGAGTTTTCCAAATTTGCTGGTATATTGAGTTCAGCATTTAGACACCTCAAATTCAGTCTAAGCTGAACTAAATGGCCCTTTGTCTCCCACCCAAACCTTTGCTTCCTACCTCTACCATCAACCTACCTACCCAAATACCTCTTTGAATATTCTTAGAGATCTAGTTCCTTTCCTTATTGGCCAGAGAGATAGTACACGCAGGAGGAACTGGAGAAGTGCGTAGCAGTTGAGATACTGGAGTTTCTACACACGCACACCCAACTCTGAGACCAGAACCAGGGAGTAGACAGGAATCAGAGTACAATAGAAGCTCCAAATAAGTTCTGGAGGCCCCAGAATAGATAGGACCTTGCCCCAGCTTCTCTTTATGAGACCACCAGCCTTGTGCAGAAAGCCATATCATCTGGCCCCTGAGCCACAGACTATACAGAGCTGAGGGAGGGTGACCAAGCAGATGGGCCTAAGGATATGCTTCCAGTTTCTCAAGGGCTGCTCGAGGCATATAGGGATCTCAGAAGTTGCTGCTTGTCCCAGGGGAGACCAGAGAGATTCTGAGAGCATCAGTAGTCTAGCAGAGCCTTGAGCTCTAGACCAAGAGGCCACAGGGTATGAAGACTTCAATCTAGAAGGAGGTGTCTGAACTGGTGAATGTCAGCAGCAGGGGACCCCATGGGTCATATTTGCCATAAATATGCTCTGGAAGAAGCTCTCAATTCCTGTGCAGGTTATACATATCTGAGACCCTTCTGTTTTTCTAGGCTGCTTAAAACAGAAGAAAGTCAAAGATGAAAGGAAGATGATAATCATGGAAGCCACCTCCTTTATCTCAAAGCTTCATGTGTACCTCATGTTAGGACAATTCATTATAGGCTAAATATTTTAGGTAAAATATTTATCACTGTAGGTGAAATACTTTGTCAACTCTAAAACCAGAGGATTCAAAAGTTGCCTTCAAAAGGAACTAAATGTCAAACAACAAAGTTGTTGGAAAACTCCAGTCCTTGTTTTTGAAAGAGCGCAATCAAAAACGAGAATATAAACACTCTGAGCCCACTATACCAAAGCAAAGAACTGTCACAGTCAATTAGCAATAGATAAAGTAAATGTCTAAAAAAATTCACAAATGTACTCAACCTCACCAATAGCAAAGTAAATCTCTTTGGTATTAAAAAAATGTTGCCTTCGGATGGGATATAGAATGTTCATGACCCCTAAATGTGTCAGGTAAATGTTAGTTTCTTCCATTGGGTCAGTTAGGACCCTTTCAGTTGCAGACCTCAGAAAACGATCCAAACTGGATTAAGTACATCAGGAATAATTCACTTAAAGCACAGCTGAATTCAAGGCTGGTTCAACAACAGCATCAGGACTCTTCTTGGTTCTCCTTCTGATATGTCACCTTCAGTCTTGAGCCTTACATCATACCATGTAGAAGCAGAAGCTCCAAGCCCTAGGTTCTCTCTAGTTTTAAGTCAGTCTAAAAAGTGTGGCATATCCTTCCAGGATTCCCAAGAAAGTTTCATTGTTTTTCATCGGCTCTTGTTGGGCCATATATGCAACCCTAAGCCAATCACCATCACCAGACGTGTGATATTCTCGTTGACCAGACTTGACTCACATGCCCAACTTCGCAGCTAGGACTGCCAGAATCACTTTGGGGATGATGGAGAGGGAAAGTCTAAGTACCAGAAGAAAGATGAAAGGATAGAAAGCAGAAAAAAAAAAAATAGATGTCTACCACCCTTCTTGATTCCATATGGTGGTCAGCCTCTTAAGTGGCTCCTCTTAAGTAACCCCCAACTCCTGGCATTCTGCCATTTTGTAATGCCTTCTCCTTGAGGACCCTAGGGAAGGCTCAGGACTCCTGCTCCCCATACATTCCCCTCACTCATCTGTACACTAACCTCAGTTTACTGTTCAGAGAAAGCATCTGACTGGGCCAGTTATCACAGATTCCTGGTCTTAACCCAAAGGAAAGGACATTCAGTGACATTTTTCACTGATGATATCTGGGGTCCTTTCTGGCATGTCTTTTAAGTTCAGCTCCAGAAATCAGCTCCACATATAATGTGATGGTGCAGAGCTAAAGGGTAAGGAAGCATTTTGGAGCCCCAGTAACTGCTCTTCAAGAGAGAAATGACTCAAATGAAAACAGTCCTTGTGAATGGAGGCCATGACTGCCTAAGATAATGGGGACAGTTATCACCTGTTACTGTGCTTGACATCCTTTCCTATCTGGAGCCATCATGCATGGCCAGAGTTGACCTGAATGGCCCCACATCAGTCTTCATTCCATCTTCAGTCCCTTCCTCTTCCCCACCATCACTCTTTCCAGGGGCCCTCGGCTGAAACCCTGTGGCACTGAAGGAGGATTCACAGCACCACAGAGAAGCTTCCAGCCACCAAAGCACAAAGCGTCCAGCCTGGAGTTGGGCCCCAGGGTGTCCCAGTTCTTTGGAGAACCATCATCCCACATGGAGAGTCATATTTCCTCTTTCCTCTGGGAATTTTAGGCCGCCCTCAAACACCCTTTCTACTTAGACTCATTTCCTCTGAGCCCAGTCCACAGGTTTTAGACCGGATCCCTCACCCCTCAGAGAATAAGATTCACCAAGTTTATCCCAGCCACTCAGTTTCATCCCAAACCTGGGCTTTATTCTTCCATGGATTCTGAGGTTCTGCGACTCAGTATAGTGTTTCAGGCTTGTCACACGGTGAACCGTGATGTATTTTGTGATTAAGCACTAAAAAGGTGACAGGTGGTGCCTTTACGGGTAATTAAAGCTTGCTGCAGGCCATGTATAGTGACCGAGAATGACAGCACAGAATTACAGCAATCCTAGTGGAAGACACAGCTCTGCCTGGCATCTGGCATTGATAGGTGCAAGCTTTCAGACAAAGAGCAGGGTTCCAGGGGAAAGCTTGCTAACTTTTTTCTAGTTGATGTTTAGGTCATTTGGGCCAAAATGACTTGAAGTTTCTGGGTTTTAGTTACACTTCATTTTTATTTTTTTTCAGAGTTCCTGTGCTAACTGTTGCAAACCATAATGATTCTCTCATATTTAAAATATTAAGTTTTTCAGGACTGAGTTATTCATAGATTGTTTAGTGATGCATTGTGTGTTTTGAACTATTAACTCAGAATAAAATTCATTCTATTAGGGGAAAAATTTCTACAACAGTTTTCTTCCCAGCATCCTCAAATGGTTCTAGATCTCAGCAGATTCCTAAACCAACAAAGGGATTGCACTGACCCCAACGTTGTCTTTGATACAAATACAGCTTTTGGATTCTGAAAACCAAAGCATCAAAACTCTCTTTTTAATAATCATAGATGCTCTTTTGATGACCGTGAAATTTTCTCTGAAGTGTCTACTAAAATGGAGAGCACTTAGGATCTGTTTAGAATATTTGTCTATTATGTTCTTTGATCTGAACATCATCTGAATGTTTACAACATGAAAAAAAAATGATTAAATTCTGTTGACATTCCTAGAATGAATATTATTTATTAATGCAAGCAGGTCCTTTTTCTTCATTCAGTTTGAACAAAATATTTGTCTGTAGGGCTGAGCCCTGGAATGAGGAAAGGGCACCCAACCAAGTCCTACTATGGGATGTGCCTGGGATCAGCCATCTGCCTTCACCCTCCTGACTGTCAGAGCCAAGGGCCTCGTTGTGCTCATGATGCCTCACAGGCAGGCAGTAAACACTTCTTTTGGAAATTCTCAGCTCCTTGTCTCAGTTCTCTCCTCCTTCTACATGTTCTTCCTAATAATTTCACTTATTCCCATGACCCTGTTGGGGTGAATTTTGCCCCTCCCAAAAAGGATATATTGGATTCCCTAGTACCTTAGAATATGACTTTGCTGGGAAACAGGGTCTCTAAAGAGGTAGTAAGGTTAAAATTCAGTCCTAGAGTGGGCCCTAATCCAGTGTGACTGTACCCTTATAAAAGGGGAAATTTGTACACATGCGTGTGTGCACACACACACTGCCGCCACCACCACCATGTGAAGATGAAGGCAGAGATCAGGATGATGCTTCTACAATTCAAGGAAGACCAAAGATTGCCAGCAAACTACCAAAGGGGAGAGGCCTGGAAAAGATCTTTCCTTGCAGCCCTCAGGAGGAATCAACCCTGCCAACATTTGAATCCTAGACTGGTAGCCTCCACAATTCTGAAGCAATAAATTTGTTACATAAGCCACTCAGTACATGTGGCAACCCTAGAAAATGAATACAGATCCCAACTCCCAAATTACTATTTCCAGCTCAAAACCCTCTTCTAAACTGCCTGCTTGACAAGATATACACAGGCATCCCAAAGGGCTTATGTAGCCTAATGCCTCAAGCATAACAAGTTTTCAATAAAAGTTAATGGTGCTGCTACTGCTATTGCTGCTGATAATGATGATAGTGATGATTCTGGTTAAGTGGCAGAAGAAGAAGAGGGAGGAGAAGCCGAGCAGTGGAAGGAGAAGCAAAAGAACCAGCAGGAGGAAGAAGAGAATGAATTAACTGAGCCTGGCTCCCCTCTGTGAAATACAAAAAATGTAAACAGTCTCCACAAGATATATATATTTTTCTATCTTTGTATTTCACTCATCCACCCAAAGAGAATAAAGCAGTATTTAATCTTCTGAGTGTTTACTCTTACTAATTATATTGGTAGACACTGGTGTTTAATCACGCATGGATAATCCTTGAGAGGAAAGCATAGTTCCTGGCCGCTTTGTACATTCAACAGAAGTATTTACCTGTGGTCAGGCGGTCTGGATCTCTGCCTCAGCCAGCACTGTACTCCATCCTAGGGGAAGAGGTGGTCTGTGTTCACACGAGGGCTATACCTGTGGCTTTGTGCTCTCGCAACCTCCTCTTCCCCTTCCACAGTCTTCCTCCAGTAGGCATGAGGAGGCATGAGACAACAAGCTATGCCAACCTCCTGCAGGGGCCAGAGTGCCCAGGTTATTTTAAATGGTACCATTTATCAAGCACCTACTAGGTATTTAAAACATTATGAGACACTTATTACATAATCATTATTCCAGTCAATCCCACAACCCCCACTTTCAGCATGGAAGAATTATTATTCCCATTTCAAAAATTAGCACTCATTTCAAATGTGGCTGGATTGCCCAAGATCATCCAGCAAGGAATTGACAGAACTAGGATTTGAATTTATGCCTCAGGAATAAATATGCCTCAGGGTCTGCTTAGAAGCTTGGTGCGTCATAGTGGTCAACAAGTATTTTGTGGCCTGAATGACTCCAAGGCCCATACTCTTTACAACATGGTAGAAATTCTGTAGAATTGGAAGAGAAGAGGTAAAGAAGACAGAAACTCAAGGCCAGAGCTTTGGGTGACTAGGGTCTGGATATTGAGGGAAAAATATTCATTCTTTTTGCTCTACCAGTGGCTGGTTCTACCAAGTTGTAATAATTACGCACACTGCAAGGCAATATTTATTAGATACCTTAAAGATAATGAGTCTTAAAACAGGTAAATGGCAACAACAACAACAACAAAAGGATATTATTATTATTAGGACTATCTGTTCATTTTAGGATACATGCATGGATGCTCAGTCGTGTCTGACTCTTTGTGACCCCATGGACTATAGCCTGCCAGGCTCCTCTGTCCGTGGGATTTTTAGGCAAGGATACTGGAATGGGTTGCCTTTTCCTCCTCCAGGAGGTCTTCCAGATCCAGGGATCGAACCCGTCTTTTGTGGCTCCTGCTTTGTCAGGCAGATTCTTTACCACTGCACTGCCTGGGAAAATCCCTCACAAAATATTTATTCATCACTCTTTGGTCAGTTGCTGCCATCTCACATGGACCTTGGATCATCTTACGAAAAGATTAGGAATGAATCTAAAATGCAGATCTTACAGAAAAGTGAATACTGAAAATATCATTTATATGTGGAATGTAAACAAACTTACAGAAACAAATAATAGAGTGATGGTTACCAGGAACTGGGGGGTGGGGGAAATGGGGAGACATTGGTCAAAGAGTATGCATTTCTAGTTGTAAGTTCTGGGGGTCTAATATATAGCATGGTGATTGTAGTTAACTGTGTTATATTATATACTTGAAAGTTGCCAGGAGAGTAGATCTCACCATAAAAAAGAAATGATGTTAATAATTGTGGACAAGATGGAGATGTGAGCTAATGCTATGATGGTAATCATTTAGCAATAGGTAAATGCATCAAACCAACATGTTGTACACCTTAAATAGTCAATTATATCTGAATAAAGCTGGAGGGAAAGTATTTTTTAAAAAAATGAAGTTCAAGTCCTTCAGCCTGGAGCTCTTCATAAGTTTATAAATCACTGAACTCCTTTTTCATAAATGTTAGTTTTCTAAGCCAGGCAGAAGATGAACATATGCCTTCAGATTCTTTTCTTGGTACATGTGCTGAAGGGAGTGAACAAAATGGTAAGTGCCCTTTCCAATTTCTCAGAGAACAGATTAGTGGATGCTGCAGTGAGTACTGGGGGGGCTATCCACATCTGCCTCTGAGGGACTGAGCCTGGAAACAGGACAGATTTTCTATGAGGAAAAGTCCTAAGGCCATTGATCTAATGTCAGCTGTGTATACTAGTTCTTGATACATATTCTTTTTTAAAATAAGTAATCAGCAAACTCACCAAATTTTTAATTTAGAATTATTGATAAATAGCTTTTACTATCAATAATCTTGTGTCATATATAGTGCCATATTTAAAGCCAGATGGATATTTAAATTTTTTTTATTGTAGTTAATTTATAATGTATTAATTTCTGCTATCAGCAAGGTGATTCAGTTATATGTTTATGTATATATTTTTTTTATTCTTTTCTGTTATGGTTTAATGCAGGATATTGAATATAGTTCCCTGTGCTATACAGAGAGATCTTGTTTATCCATTCTGAATATAATAATTCGCATATGCTAGTCCCAAATTCCCAATCCTTCCCTCACTCACTTCCCTCCCCATTGGCAACCGATGGGGAGGTTGGTTCTTCTCTATGTCTCAGTCTGTTTCTAATTTGTAGATATGTTCATGTTGTATTTTAGACTCTACATATAATATATGATATCGTATCATATGATATGTCTTTCTCTGTCTGACTTACTTCACTTAGTGTGATCATCTCTAGTTGCATCCATGTTGCTGCAAATGGTATTATTTCATTCTTTTATGTGGCTGAGTAGTATTCCATTGTATATAAGATATATACCATATCTTCTTTATCCATTCATCTGTCGATGGACATTTAGGTTGTTTCCCTATCTTCAGTTGAGTTCAGTCACTCAGTCATGTCCAGCTCTTTGAGAACCCATGGACTTCAGCATACCAGGCTTCCCTGTCATCTCCAACACCCAGAGCTTGCTCAAACTCATGTTCATCAAGTCGGTGATGCTATCCAACCATCTCATCCTCTGTCATCCCCTTCTCCTCCTGCCTTCAAACTTTACCACCATCAGGGTCTTTTCCAGTGAGTCAGGTCTTCACATCAGGTGGCCAAAGTATTGGAGCTTCAGCTTCAACATCAGTCCTTCCAATGAATATTTAGGACTGATTTCCTTTTAAGATTAACTAGCTTGATCTCCTTGCTATCCGGGGGACTCTTAAGAGTCTTCTCCAACACCACAGTTGAAAAGCATCAATTCTTTGGCGCTCAGCTTTCTTTATGGTCCAACTCTCACATCCATACATGACAACTGGAAAAACTGTAGATTTAACTAGACGGACCTTTGTTGACAAAATAATATCTCTGCTTTTTAATATGCTATCTAGGTTGATCATAGCTTTCTTCCAAGAAACAAGCATCTTTTAATTTCATGGCTTCAGCCACCATCTGCAGTGATTTTGGAGCCCCCAAAAATAAAGTCTGACACTATTTCTATTATGTTCCCATCTATTTGCCATGAAGTGATGAGACCAGGTGCCATGATCTTTGTTTTTTGAATGTTGAGTTTTAACCCAAATTTTTCACTCTCCTCTTTCACTTACATCAAGAGGCTTTTTAGTTCCTCTTTACTTTCTGCCATAAGGGTGGTATCATCTGCATATCTGAGATTATTGATATTTCTCCCTGCATTCTTGATTCCAACTTGTGCTTCATCCAGCCCGGCATTTCTCATGATGTACTCTGCATGTAAGTTAAATAAGCAGGGTGACAATATACAGCCTTCATGTACTCCCTTCCCAGTTTGAACCAGTCCGTTGCTCCATACCCAGTTCTAACTGTTGCTTCTTGACCTGCATACAGATTCCTTAGGAGACAGGTAAGATGGTCTGGTATTCCCATCTCTTTCAGAATTTTCCACAGTTTGTTGTGATCCACACAGTCAGAGCTTTAGCATAGTCAATGAAGCAGAAATAGATGTTTTTATGGAATTCTCTTGCTTTTTCTATAATCCAACTTATATTGACAATTTGATTTCTGGTTCTTCTGCCTTTTCTAAATCCAGCTTGAACATCTGGAAGCTCACAGTTCACAAACTGTTGAAGCCTAGCTTAGAGAATTTTGAGCTTTACTTTGCTCGTGTGCGAAATGACTACAGTTGTTAGGTAGTTATAACATTCTCTGGCATTGTCTTTCTTTGGGATTGGAGAGAAAACTGACCTTTTCCGGTCCTGTGGCCACTGCTAAGTTTTCTAAATTTGCTGGCACATTGAGTGCAGCACTTGCACAGCATCATCTTTGAGGATTTGAAGTAGCTTAACTGGAATTCCATCACCTCCACTAGCTTTGTTCGTAGTGATGCTTCCTAAGGCCCACTTGACTTCACATTCTAGGATGTCTGGCTCTAGGTGAGTGATCACACCATCGTGATTATCTGGGTCACGAAGACCTTTTTTGTACAGTTCTTCTGTGTATTCTTGCCACCTCTTCTTAATATCTTCTGCTTCTGTTAGGTCCCTACCGTTTCTGTCCTTTACTGAGCACATCTTGGCATGAAATGTTCCCTTGGTATCTCTAATTTTCTTGAAGAGATCTCTAGTCTTTCCCATTCTATTGTTTTCCTCAATTTCTTTGCATTGATCACTGAGGAAGGCTTTCTTATCTCTCCTTGCTATTCTTTGGAACTCTGCATTCAAATGGGTATATCTTTCCTTTTCTCCTTTACCTTTTGCTTCTCTTCTTTTCTCAGCTATTTGTAAGACCTCTCAGACAACCATTTTGCCTTTTTGCATTTCTTTTTTTTCGGGATGGTCTTGATCACTGCCTGCTGTACAGTGTTACAAACCTCCATCCATAGTTCTTCAGGCACTCTATCTATCATATCTAATCCCTTGAATCTATTTGTCACTTTCACTGTATAATCATAAGGGATTTGATTTAGGTCATACATGAATGGTCTAATGATTTTCCCTACTTTCTTCAATTTAAGTCTGAATTTTGCAATAAGGTGTTCATGATCTGAGCCCCAGCCAGCTCCAGGTCTTGTTTTTGCTGACTGTATAGAGCTTTTCCATCTTTGGCTGAAAAGAATATAATCAGTCTGATTTTGGTACTGACCATCTGGTGATGTCCATGTGTAGAGTTGTCTCTTGTGTTGTTGGGAGAGGATGTTTGCTATGACCAGGACATTCTCTTGCCAAAACTCTGTTAGCCTTTACCCTGCTTCATTTTGTACTCCAAGGCCAAAGTTGCGTGTTACTCCAGGTATCTCTTGATTTCCTATGTTTGCATTCCAATCCCCTATGACGAAAAAGATATCTTTTTTTGGCTTTAGTTCTAGAAAGTCTTGTAAGTCATCATAGAACCATTCAACTTCAGCTTCTTTGGCATTAGCAGTTGAGGCATAGACTTGGATTACTGTGATATCGAATGGTTTGCCTTGGAAACAAACAGAGATCATTCTGTTGTTTCTGAGATTGCACCCAAGTACTGCATTTCAGACTCTTTTGTTGAGGGCTATTCCATTTCTTCTAAGGGATTCTTGCCCACGCTAGTAGATAGAATGGTCATCTGAATTAAATTTCTGATAAAACGTGGTCCACTGGAGAAGGGAATGCAAACAACTTCAGTATTCTTGCCTTGAGAACCCCATGAACAGTATGAAAAGGCAAAAAGATAAGAGACTGAAAGATGAACTCCCCAAGTGGTTAGGTGCCCAATATGCTACTGGAGAAGAGTGGAGAAATAGCTCCAGGAAGAATGAAGAGGCTAGGCCAAAGCAAAAATAGTGCCCAGTTGTGGATGTGACTGGTGATGGAAGTAAAATAAAATGCTGTAAAGAACAATATTCCATAAGAACCTGGAATGTTAAGTCCATGAATCAAGGTAAATTGGAAGTGGTCAAACAGGAGATGGCAAGAGTGAACATTTAATTCCATATCTTAACTATTGTAAATAGTGCTATTATGAACAGAGCGGTACATGTACCTTTTCAAATTACAGTTTTTTTGTAATCTTATTTATTTATTTTTGGCTATGCTGGACTTTTCTCTAGTTGCAGCAAGCAGGGTCTACTCTCTAGTTGCAGTGCCTGGGCTTCTCATTGTGGTGGCCTCTCTTGTTGCTGAACACAGGCTCCAGAGTGCACAGGCTTCAGTACTTGTGGTGTGTGGCCTCAGTAGTTGTGGTTTCCAGCTTCAGAACAGAGGCTCAATAGTTATGGTGCACAGGTATAGTTACTCTGTTGGCGTGTGGGATCCTCCCAGACCAGAGATCGAACCCATGTCTCTTGCATTGGCAGACAGATTCTTTACCACGGAGCCACCAGGGAAGCCCCTCTAGTTATAGTTTTATCTGAGTATATGCCCAGGAGTGGGATTGCTGGATCATGTGATAACTCTATTTTTAGTTTTTTGAAGAACCTCCATACTGTTCTCCATAGTGGCTGTTCCAATTTACATTCCTACAAATAGTGTAAGAGGATTCCCTTTTCTCCACACCCTCTCCAGCATTTACTATTTGTGAACTTTTTAATGATGGCCATTCTAACTGGTGTGAGGTGGTAGCTCATTATAATTTTGATTTCCGTGTCTCTAATAATTAGCAACAATGAGCATCTTTTCATGTACGTATTGAGCATCTGTATGTCTTCTTTGGAGAAACGTCTGTTTCGGTCTTCTGCCTATTTTTCAATTGGGTTTGTTGTTGTTGTTGTTTTTATTAAATTATATGAGCTGTCTATCTGTTTTGGAAATTAAGCCCTTGTCAGTTGCATCATTTTTGAATATTTTCTCCTACTCCATAGGTTCTTTTCATTTTGTTTATGGTTTCTTTTGCTGTGCAAAAACTTGTAAGTTAGAATAGGTCCTATTTATTTATTTTTGCTAAGGAGATTATTATGGAAGATAAAAGGTGTCTGACCCAAACAACACAGAAAGGGTTCATTCTTCTGTGCCTCAGATACCCTGGATTTGAATGTTAGTCATTTCACTGATGAACCCTTTGTGAGCACCAGTGATACTCACTGAGTCAGTTGTTGGGGTTTTGGTGATAAACAAGATGAACACAGTTCTAGCCACTTGGAGCATATTGTCTATAGTAAGCAATGAGAATAAATTATGGTCAGTGCTCCAGTAGGAAAGATGCAGTCTATACCCGGCAGGAACACATATTCTAGTCTAGAAGGGCCAGAGAAAGCTTCCTGGAGGAAGCAGCAACTAAGCTGAAATCTGGAGGAGTGAGCCAAGTGAAGTGGAGGAAGGTGACAGAGGAGAAGTGTATCTAGAGAGTGCAGGTACCATGCTCCTAACACCTGAGGTCCTGCACTCCTGGAGGGTAGAGGGTGACGTGAGCAGTGCCAAAAGGAGCAGCCTGCAGGTAGCCATGATGGGCCCCATGAACCATGGACTTCATCCAAGATTAGTGAGAGGCCATTGCATGGATTTAATTGGGGTGACATGGTCAGTTTTGTGATTCAAAGAGGGTGAAAATCAAGTTACAGAGGAGCAATACTAGAGGCAAAAGAAGCAGAGGGGAGACTTCATGGAAGCGCCCAGGCAAGAGATAATGGAGTGTGGAGAAGCACAGTGGCAGTTGGAGAAGTGCTTGGTGGGAAAGAGGCTTCCAAGGTAGAACCCACAAGGCTTCATGAGAGAGCATCATTCTTCTCCACTTTAAGCCACAGAAAGGATGATGGTGCCAATAGCTGAGAAAGTGAACATCAGTGAAGTAGTAAATTGGAGATGTGGAGGGAAATTGAGACAGGGAGGACAAGAGTGCATTTTGGGTAGGGTGAGCATATTGTTTATTGTTCAGACCAGCACACAGTTGGAAAGGAAGACAGGTACTGTTCATGCTACTGGGACAACAATGTAAACTGAGCCTGTGGCTGGAAAACTAGATGTGGTCATTCTAGTTTGGGGATGTATTGAGGTGGGAGGTACCAAGAAGATATTCAAGTGAAGATATCTATTAGAGAGCAGATATATGGGCCTGAGTTTATATGGAATCCGTGACCAAAGGGTTTTCCGCTAGGAAAACAATTAAGGGAGTTGTTTCTTTCCAATTGCTTTATGATGTTTAATTAAGACACATTTTATGACTGTTGTCACCATAGCTGCCAAAATAAACTGGCAGCAAATGATTATCGCTCTGTACTCTCCCTTATAGCATTTCTTATATCAGGTGATCCAGGAATACCCTGAGTGTGCCCAGGAGAACTCTATCTAGTTTGGAGTTAGAGTCAGGATGAAATATGATCAAAGGCAACTTGCCTGAGAGCAGACTTTTAGTGGGAGCTAGTTAAGAGAGCAGGGATGGTTGGGGACATATATTTCCCAATCCTGGAGGGGAAAAACCTTAAAAATTACAGTCTACGGACTCTGTATTAGTGGCATCATTTTATGTATGGATGACAGCATGTTGCTGCCATGGTTGTTATAATCATTAGCAATCATCATTATTATTAGTAGTAGTATTATGACAGATGCCACATTGATGCTTGGTATCAGTCTTTGTCAATGCTAGCATAAATGAATGCATATATTAAAGTGTTTTCCACTTTTAGTTCATTCTCATTTTGAAGGCTAAACCTGAAATAACATGAAGACATTATTGCTGTCACCTACTAGCTGATTATATCATCACGAGAGAAAGCTATTTTAGAGAATGCACACAACAAGGAAAGATTTGGATAGTAAGTTTGCAAAATTAATACAGCTCACAAAAAAGTAAAGGTTTAAATTATTATTTGATAATTTGTAACCTGAATGTACCAACATAGAAAGTTATTTATCTAATATTGATAAAATTAGAGCAGGTAAAAATTTGAGTTGCTAATATAGAGACTCAAATTCCTCTCAGTATTGGAGACTCTGTGAACCCTATTGTGCATTGTGTATGATGTCTTACTTGAAAAGTGATCGATAACACTTTCTCAGTGACTGATCTTTATTACAATCTGGAAAGTCTCCTGAACTTTAATTATTTTTTTGGCATGACCACTACTGATGGGGAGCCAGCAGCTGCTGAGAAAACAATGATCTCAAAAAAGGAAAAGTAAATGACCCAAGTGGCCATCCCTACTAGGACAGATGAATAAATTGGTGTATTTATGCAATGGAATTGGAGAAGGCAATGGCATCCCACTCCAGTACTCTTGCTTGGAAAATCCCATGGACGGAGGAGCCTGGTAGGCTGCGGTCCATGGGGTCGCAAAGAGCTGGACACAACTGAGCGACTTCACTTTCACTTTTCACTTTCATGCATTGGAGAAGAAAATGGCAACCCACTCCAGTGTTCTTGCCTGGAGAATCCCAGGGACGGAGGAGCCTGGTGGGCTGCCGTCTCTGGGGTCACAGAGTCGGACACGACTGAAGCGACTTAGCAGCAGCAGCATGCAATGGAATACAGAAATGAAAATAAAAGAAACATAGCTACCCACATCAATAGGGATGAACTTTATAGTGCACAATGCTGAGAGAAAGAAAATATAGAAGAATATGTTTAGTATTCCTCTAATATCAAAAGTTGGACTTAGAATATTGTTGAAATATGTTCATAGCTCATAACGCCATAATGAAAAATGATTGTTAAGGAATGTAGAATGGTGTTACCCCCAGAGGCAAGACATAAGCATGTGACTGGGGAGGGGCACATGAGATTTCCAGGATGTCCTATTTCTTGACCTGACTGGTAGTGACACCAGTGTTCACTTTATAATAAATTATTAAGTCTGTGCATTTGTATATTATGCACTTTTCTGAATGTGTACTCTACATCATTGGTTTCTGACACAAGGCAGGCTGCAGCTGTGGCTTCTGGAAGACGTTGGGTAACCACCACATTGCCTGACAGCAGCAATGTGGGAAAGAAACTCAGTGGTGAGAACAGCTGGCAGTGTACCCCTCTCTTTGAAGAATGAGGGATTTATGAGGGGAAAGAAAGTGAAGTCGCTCAGTCATGTCCGACTCTTTGTGATCCCATGGACTGTAGCCTACCAGAGTCCTCTGTCCATGGGATTTTCCAGGCAAGAATACTGAGTGGGTTGCCATTTCCTTCTCCAGGGGATCTTCCCAACTCAGGGATTGAACCCAGGTCTCCCGCATTGCAGGCAGATGCTTTACCATCTGAGCCACCAGGGAAGCCCTTATGCAGGGAACTGCTATGTTTTTTCAGAGTAGAGAGGCCTCATAGCTGTCCACAACATTCCAGACAGGCCAGAACCCCTTTCACAATAAGGAGAACTAGCCCCTGGGTGTACTTCCTGTCACCCGTTCTAGGACATTCCACAACAGTTTTCACCCTCCTTATAAATGAGATGGTTATCCCTGACTGAAAGAAAAACTTGAAGAACTGAGCTCTACTAGAAAATCTTTACTCTGAAGTCTCCTGGGAAAATATTTTTTTACAGTGACTGCCTTGGCTAATAAATGCCAATTCTCAACTAGGCCCAGCAGGAGCAACAAGAATCAGCAGGTCTGTAAAAATCATGTCTAAAAACCTCATACCTGTTATAAACCTCATTTCCTTTCAGCCTAGGATTCCGTCCTGTTACCCAGTACTGGGAGGGTTTGCACTAAGCTTCAGGGCTGCGTGAACTGCTATACTGTCTCCTGAGATTGCTTCATAAAAGGATGCATTTGCAAAGGATTATCAGATAGTCTATACAAAGCATAAATGTGAGCTCTAGCTTGAACTTATTCTGTTTCCTTGGATTTGAAATCATCACCTTTGATCTTAATTTTAGTCCTTTATGGTAACCATGGTTTCAGAATCCTTCCAATTACTATGAGCAGTTACATAAAGGAGATGTTGGGTTTAATCTCTTAAGCCTCCTCTGTAATTTCTGCCTTGACCTGGGTGGCAACTCACGTATAAAATGAACTTTGGACCCTGTTTTCCCAGGCAGGGAGGGGCTTTAGAGCTGTACAGATTCATTTTCAGACCATTCAGCTGGGCGGTGGGCTCAGTCCTAAGCAACCTTTGCCCAGGTGTAGAAATAGCTCATCTTGCTCCTGTCACTGCCTCCCTGGGGCCTCCCAGCCTTGGGCTGTTTTAACACCACTGCATTTGTCAAGAAAATGCCCTTGCCAAGCCTGCCGCATTAGCTCTCTGTCTTCTGACTTTTCCAGGGTCCTCTGGGTCAAGCCCACACTTTTGACCATGACCACCTTAACTTTCGGACAGCTGGCTCCTCCAGTCATTCTGTATTTTCCCTCTGACCGTTGTCCCTTCTCCCTCCTGTGCTTGCCACCCAGTTAAACTCTTCAAGCCCAACCCCCCCTGCACTCTGGCCTCCCCAACCCACAAGGGTCTCTGCCTGCTCTGAAGCTGGAGGTATCCTGCTCTGCCTTTCCAGGCGCTGCACTGAAGTATTGCTTTGTGTTGTTTGTCGCAGCTTAGGTAGAGCTGGTTTGCCATCTTTGTTATAATTTCCTGAGGGTGGAACCCTGTTCAATACTTCGTGCACAAACAATGCCTGTCTCATGCTGGGCATTAAATATTGATATGTCAGGTAAAGGCTCTGATTTTTTAACCTCACCCCATAATCTTCAGTGAGCCCATATAGCCCCCCAACCCTTTCCTCTTCATCTGATTGACCTTCTCTAATCTTCTCTAAGGTTGACCTTGACCCAGCCCAACCACAAATCAGAGAAAATCATGGCCTTCTTGTTCCTGGGAAGTTTTCTCATGTAGATGCCACCATTTTTAACAACCTTACTTTCCATTGCTATCTCTGGATTCCATCCCTTTCCCATTTACTTGTGTTTCGGTCAGTAGTATAATCTTTCTTCTTCTTCATCTCTTCCCATTAGACTGGGAGAATCCTAAGGAAAAACCATGCCTGTGCTTTATTATATAGCCCTGTGGGCTTCACATTCCAAAGGAACTCAAAGGCCTTCCCTAATTTGCTTTATTGAGAGCTTTAGGTATAGATTCACAGAAACCTTCTCCCTTGGAAGGCACCATTTGTATCATTTTACTCTCATATGAATTTGCTTAACCACACACTTACAACCGCCTGCTCGGAACAATCCCTCCCTCACACCGCATCACCAACTGTCCTTTGGAATCCTCCCACTGCTGACTCATGAAGTCTTCAGTTGCAATATTAAGGACTTAGACTTACACTGCCTAAATTTAAACTAATTAAAATTAAATACAATTTGTTTCCTAAAGTTTCCAATTTAGTCACACTAGCTGCATTTCAAATGATCAGTGGTCACATGTGGCCGGTGGCTACCATATTGGACAGCACGAATACAGAACACTTCTAGCATCACAGAAAGTTGTATTGGGCAGTGCTGACTCACAGCAAGCCAGAGGAGTGATGAGAAAACAGGGGAAGGGAGGGCTGAGCTCTTAGGGATGAATGTGCCTAGACTCTTCTGAGGAACATGCTAGCTCATTTTCCTGTTCTGTTTCATTTTCTGTCAATTGCAAAGAGAGCCTTTTTACCACATTCTGGGTGATCTATTCAACCTATCACAATTCACACAAGTAGGAAATTCTCCCCGAAGATTATCCTTACTTATGGATTTCTTAGTGTGCCTGAGACAGCTGACCTGGGTAGCCCAATATATGTGATCTTTAAATATCTACTTGATTTTTTAAATTGCAGTTTCAGTTTTATGTTCTACTGAGATTCTTTTATACTTGACCTTGAGTGGGCATATCATTATGGAATCAAGTTTATAAGTGAAATAATTGATAATCTAAATTTCAGATGTTCAGAAGCACTCAGAGAAGGAAACTGGAGCAAAATCAGAAAAACGAAGATGTTCCCTTTTCCTATAATGTGGTTATTTACGCGGGTTGGATTTGGGAATTTATTAGCTTGTTTTCTTCTCTGACTCAAATGTTTAAAAAAAAGAAGAAGAAGAAGAAGAAGGATTTCCTATACAAACTCAAGATCTTTGAGATATCATCTTTAAGTGCTAGTGTTTAGGCTTCTTCCTCTTTTTTAATCTCTGGTAATGCTATTACCAACATTGAGATTCTCTCCTCTCATTATATGTCTGCCACATAGAAGAAACTGCCTATACAATTCATAGCTGTGTAGAAATTTAAGAGCAAATATATTATGGCCTCCTGTTGATACTCGTATTTTTTGTTTTACATGCATTAGGGAAAGCCCCAAACCATTCCCAGCATTACTAAATGGATTTAATATGATCCCTGTAAATGCAACTGAAAAGTTTTCATCTTGATCCTGCTAAGAAAGTAGTAAATCATGTGAATGGTGGGGAATGTGCTTGCATTTTTTAATAATGGTTCCAAAACAGATGGTCCATATTTACAACCATCACAATTAACAAAGCACCACTAGGAATCCACCACACCTCACCACAGTTTATTTTTATGCAAACATCTTCTTCTGCCCTTTGTCTGTCATCAAAAGGATGCATTTCTCTAGTCCATTTGGATCTGAGGAAATAAAAACAAAAAACCCTATTCTCTGTTCTCTGCTCCCTCAACCACTTACATTCAGCTTTGCACCAGAGCCTCCTATATGATTACACACAAAAAACTCTGACCCTGGCTTCTGAATGATTTCTCAATATCCTAGCAGAAAATAATTTGCAGTAGGAAGCCTGTGTCTCTTTTCCCTCTTCTCTCATAAAAAACAGCAGTTGTATTATTCCTGTATATATCCTTCAACACTAATACCCCATGTTACAGCAGTTAAATTAATCACTTTAAATGCAGTTCACGGGGAAGCCCTTTGCTCAAAAATAATCACGACCATTCAGGATTCCACTCATTTTATATCAGAGCTCGTTGATATTTGCATATTTTAATAGGGATTCCACATCATATCTCTGAGTTCACCACTGCAGCCCATGTATTTGAAAGCACCCAAACAGTTTGTCAAGGAACAATCAATTTCAAAAATTACAAAGAAACAAACATGGCTATAGAGAGGTTTCAGCTTCTACAATAGTCCCCCCTATCACCAGGACCCTGATGGGAGGGAAACTCTAGGATCAAAGCAATGCAAAAAATGAGCTGATTGTGACTCTTTTTAATGAGAAAGCTCTTTCTCAGTTCTTTTTCTCTCGTGTGTTTAACAATTTGGGCTCCGTATTTATATTATTGCAAAATTCTCTCCAGGAAAATTAAGCTTATCAGAATATTTGCATCTTCTCATTCATACACATCTGGACATGTTATATTTGAAAATTGGAAAATGCAAGTACATTCACAGACCATGCAAAAATTGAGAGCGGGAAACGCCAAGCCCATTTATCATTCTCAGTGAAAAAATCATTCACGCAGCTTCTTCTGCAAGAGAAGCAAATGAATGAAAGGGTGAGCGCAGTGCTGATAACGTGCCACGGTCCAGATTAAAGTGTCAGTGCTTCTGCTTGGCATCTGAGCAGCTGAAATGCTTCTCTGGGTTTGATTAGCAAAAGGAAGATACTCGAAGAGATGTGAGCTGAATGTCCAGAATGCATTTTCATAAGCCAAGCATGCCTTGTCAAACTGGTAGTAGAGATGAGCTGGCAGAATCGTGAGGCAGATTAATCGGTGTCTCCAGGGATCTTTATTGAGGCTCCCCAGCTGCCTACTACCTCATGCCCAGATTTCTTCAGTTTACAAACAGAGGTCTACCACGTGTGGAACCAGCAACACAAGTGTCCTCCCAGCATCAGGTAGAAGCTATTTATCCCTCTGTTCAGGCAGCCCACCTCACTCTTACAGTCTGACCATCACTGCCTTAGTAAGCACTGACTTAGAGGAGACACCTTGCCTCCCCTCTCAGCATAAGAAGCAAAGACCTCCAGAAGGTCCAGGCCACACCCTCTCCAGAAGAGGAGGAAATGCCTCCTGATCCTTTGCAATGAGCCCACTGCCAAGGAAAGCAAATAGATAACTTCTCAACTTCTCAGTTTGTCCTGAGATTGTTGTTGTTCAAGCGCTAAGCGATGTCTAACTCTTTGTGATCCCGTGGGCTGCAGCACTTGAGACTTTTTGATCATTTTCAGGATTTGATCCCAGGAGCCTAGAGTGACACCCCCAGAGTTTCCTTGCTTAAACTGGCCTGCATGCCCCCTTCCCTAGGAGATTCAAACGTTTTCCAGGAGCCTTCTTCCCAACATTAACCCTTATGCTGCTAATTTACAAAGTAGAACCTTCAAAGCATCTCCACAGTTAATCTTTTTTTTTTCTTTTTTCTTTTTCCCTCAGCTTTATTGAGGCATAACTGACATGTAACATTAAGTTTAAGGTGTACAATGTGATGATTTGATTCAGATACCTGTTTATGAAGTGATTGACAGGATAAGTTTAGTTAACAACTCCATTGCCTCACATATTTATCTTTTTTTTTTAGGTGAGAGTATGTAAGATCTTAAATGAGCAGCTTTCAAGTGTACAATACAATATTAACTATGCTGTACATTGAGTCCCCAGAACTTATTCCTCTTATAACTGGCAGTTTATACCCTTTGACCAACATCTTCCCATTTCCCCTACTGCCCAGCCCCAGGCAGCCACCAGTCTACAACTGTACTGTCTGTTTAGATTGTGCACTATTTGTCTTTCTCTGTTTGATTTATTTCACTTAGCATAATACTCTCAAGGTCCATTCATGTTCTTGTAAATGACAGGATTTCCTTCTTTCTTATGGCTGAGTTTATATATATCAGTTCAGTTCAGTTCAGTTCAGTCTTTCAGTCATGTCCAACTCTGCGACCCCATGAATCACAGCACTCCAGGCCTCCCTGTTCATCACCAACTCCCGGAGTCTACACAAACCCATGTCCATCGAGTCGGTGATACCATCCAGCCATCTCATCCTCTGTCATCCCCTTCTCTCCCTGCCCCCAATCCTCCCAGCATTAGGGTCTTTTCCAATGAGTCAACTCTTCGCATGTGGTGGCCAAAGTGTTGGAGTTTCAGCTTCAACATCAGTCCTTCCAATGAACACCCAGGACTGATCTCCTTTAGGATGGACTGGTTGAATCCCCTTGCAGTCCAAGGGACTCTCAAGAGTCTTCTCCAACACCACAGTTCAAAAGCATCAATTCTTCGGCGCTCAGCTTTTTTCACAGTCCAACTCTCACATCCATACATGACCACTGGAAAAACCAGAGCCCTGACTAGATGGATCTTTGTTGGCAAAGTAATGTCTCTGCTTTTAAATATGCTATCTAGGTTGGTCATAACTTTCCTTCCAAGGAGTAAGCCTCTTTTAATTTCATGGCTGAGTCACCATCTGCAGTGATTTTGGAGCCCCAAAAAACAAAGTTTGTCACTGTTTCCACTGTTTCCCCATCTATTTGCCATGAAGTGATGGGACCAGATGCCATGATCTTAGTTTTCTGAACGTTGAGCTTTAAGCCAACGTTTTCACTCTCCTCTTTCACTTTCATCAAGAGGCTCTTTAGTTCTTCTTCACTTTCTGCCATAAGGGTGGTGTCATCTGCATATCTGAGGTTATTGATATTTCTCCCGGCAATCTTGATTCCAGCTTGTGCTTCCTCCAGCCCAGAGTTTCTCATGATGTACTCTGCATATAAGTTAAATAAGCAGGGTGACAATATACAGCCTTTACATACTCCTTTTCCTATTTGGTGTTGTTCCATGTCCAGTTCTAACTGTTGCTTCCTGACCTGCATACAGGTTTCTCAAGAGGCAGGTCAGGTGGTCTGGTATTCCCATCTCTCGAAGAATTTTCCACAGTTTATTGAGATCCACACAGTCAAAGGCTTTGGCATAGTCAATAAGGCAGAAATAGATGTTTTTTTGGAACTCTCTTGCTTTTCGATGATCCAGCAGATGTTGGCAACTTGATTTTCTCTGGTTCCTCTGCCTTTTCTAAAACCAGCTTGAACATCTGGAAGTTCACAGTTCACGTATTGTTGAAGCCTGGCTTGGAAAATTTTGAGCATTACTTTACTAGCGTGTGAGAAGAGTGCAATTGTGCGGTAGTTTGAGCATTCTTTGGCATTGCCTTTCTTTGGGATTGGAATGAAAACTGACCTTTTCCAGTCCTGTAGCCACTGCTAAGTTTTCCATGTTTGCTGACATATTGAGTGCAGCACTTTCACAAGCTCACTAGCCATCCACAAAAGCTTGCTCTTGCCACTCATTAGGAACACATACAGGGAGTCAGGCATGAGGTAATGGGGCATGTGGATGGGCCCTGCAGAGCACTGGGGATGCGCAGGGGCCCGGTGAGGAGATCTGCAGGTGAGACATCCCCACTGGCTCATGGGCAGGCATCCCCCGTGGAGTTCTTAATACTGTCTTTAGGGTCTCATCCCCTTAACACATTGCATCCCCCATCCTTGCAGCTAATGACACACAGAAGTGAGCCTCTCCAGCAGCATCCTGCACAGCTGGGAAGCTGAGAACTCATGCACACACCCTCCTTTGCCACACAGGAGTAACCACAGGCTGAGAAGGGCTCTTGGCTCTGAGCAGTGCCACCTTGGGGAGGGTTGACACAGGTCAAGTCAAATTGTTCCTCTTTTCCTCTCCACTGAATCCAATTTTGAATTGTTTTGCTCCAATGAACTGCTAGAATTTCTCTTCTGGAAAAGCAGACTTCCACAAATGTGCTCTCCTCCATGGGTGATTGTCTAAGTCAGTGCTTACCAGGGGCTCCTGGACCATGGCCAAGAGTAGCTGGAACCAGTTCACAGGGCACTTTACAAGGTCTACAGCCAAGGCCAAGCACACAGGAGACTCAGCCCACAGGTGGACGAGACTTGTTCCAGGTCCTTGAGTATATGTTCCATGACAATGAAAGTGACGTGAAAGTCTCTCAGTCACATCTGACTCTTTGCGATCCCATGGACTATATACAGTCCATGGAATTCTCCAGGCCAGAATACTGGAGTGAGTAGCCTTTCCCTTCTCCAGGGGATCTTCCCAACCCAGGATTGAACCCAGGTCTCCCACACTGCAGGCGGATTTTTTACCAGCTGAGCCACAAGGGAAGCCCAAGAATACTGGAGTGGGTACCTATCCCTTCTCCAGGGGATCTTCCCAACCCAGGAATCGAACCGGGGTCTACTGCATTGCAGGTGGATTCTTTACCAGCTGAGCTATGAGAGAAGCCCATGATCCACGAGGCAGAACCAAAGCCAAAAGGGCCTGTAGCCTAATCCTCAGGGGACAGTGTTGTTCCTGGGTCTATAGGTATGACTGTGGTCAGCCAGTTAGATGCCTGAATGAGAGTCTTTCTCCTAAAATAGCTTTCCTCATTCTTAGACTGTACTGGCATCTCATAGTTTCCACCTGGATCCCACAGTTCCCACAAAGGTACTTTTGTCCATGGATGGATTCCACTTTGTTGTTGTTGAGGAAGGGGATATAAGCAACAAACATCTTCTTCAGCCATCTGCTGATGTCACTCATTCTGGATACCTAGATTAATCTTTTCTGCAATTTTTCTGTCTCTAAAACAATACTATTATGTTGTAGCAAATTTTTAATAAACATGCAAAGGAGTGCCTGCCAGAGAAAATCTATTCCATGGGTTTTACCAAGTGTACGTAGGTGTGAGGACATGCAGAAATGTGGCTGAGTGGGCTGCACAACATCCTCCTCCTCCCTCCAGAGTAGCACAGAACCCCTGCTCACAGTGTCCACCCCAGGGTCAGATAGGCTGCCTCCATAGGAGCAGAAGAGACAGGAAATGAAACTTTCTGATCCAGAAGCACTTGGAGCTGTGGACAGGAGGTGGTTTAATGCAGATGCACTCTGAAGTGGGGAGAATCATCTTGGTTCTGAAATGAAATCCTGAATTATTCCTCAAGAACATTTTACTGTCCCTGCTCCTCAGAGAAAGCTAAGTCTTCAAGTTCCAGGGGGTATAACCTTGTCAGCCCAAACATTCTGGAAAACAAAGACTAGACCCATTAAAGTCATCCCATGTGATGCTGAACTCAGGAGATCTGATTTAGCCTACAGTGTGACCAGAACAATACATTTCTTTATAATCTTGTTTTTGCTATCTTTGAAAGCCTAAAGTAGCAGAGCTTCTGGATTTGCAAAAGCAGAGTTCACAGAGGAACAAATTAAATAACCAGTTCTCCCAGCTCCAGGTGAAACCTCATTTAGATGCAATAAACTGCTTAAATAAGAATATAGGTGAAGCACTTTGCAAACACAGATTAAGTGGTATAATCAAAGGTTGGTAAATTTACTAAGAGTTTTTTTAGAGAGCTGCTTAGCTCTGTTGAATTGTGGGGTGAAGATGATAACAACATGCATATATCAAGAAGACATCAATACCAGTGAGAGAAAGCTTATTGAGTGAAGCATGAGGGATTGAATTTAGAATTTGGTGACAGTATCACCTGGAGGAGGAACAGGGGAGGATCTCTCAATAATTCACAATCATCAGTTATAACTGGGGCTTTGTGCATTTAAGGAGCTTTCCGTGATACCAAGTGACTGAATGAGACTTCTGTAGTCCAAGGCTCACTGTATTCCAGAAGTGATCCTAGTCTGAAGGGTCTTTCTCGAAGGTGGAAACATAGAGCTTAAATAAATTCTAGTGTAGTCCTGATGTTCCTAAATACAGATGTTCTGAAGTATTCAGCCTTGGTCCAAATCAATATTTAATGCAGAAAATGCTAAATTCTTAGTACAGCACATTTATTAAGCAAAAACAAGGTCCCTCTTCATCCTAGTCTAGTCCTGAATGTTTTCCTCCTACTGCAGCATTTCTCAGCATCACCACTGTTGACATTTTGGACCAGCTAATTCTCTGGGGCTCAGGGGCTTTCCTGTGCATCTCAGGATGTTTAGCAGCATCCCTGACCTGTACCCATTCTAAGCCAGTAGCACTCTTCAGTTGTAATAAACCAAAATGTGTCTAGTTATTGCCAAATATCCCCTAGGATCCAAAATTTCCCCCTGACTGAGAACCCTTGGCAAAGAAGGAGTGATCTTTTTCTAATCCACATAAAGGCAGCCTGTGGGCTATCAATGGCCTATTAGCAAATCCCTCTTTTTCCAACCCCTAAGACCAAGTAAGCCATAACAGCTTGGGGGAATCGTAGATTGAAGAGAGGTTCAAAGTAGCTGTAACCTTCAGCAAAGGGCTAACACAGGCAGGACATGAATGGGAGAGTAAAAGTAAAGAATTTTAAGGACTTTGGGCTTGTACACAAAGATCGCTTTGTTCTCATTGTTCATTCTACCAAGAGGTAGCTGTTAAGTGTCTGCTATGTGACTGTCTTGGTGCTATACCAGCAAGGAATACAAAACCAAAGTAACACGGAGCCCCAAGCCTCTAGAACTTTAGAGTGTACTTGAAGAAATGAGCATAGACATGTACATCAGTAAGATTATGGTCCGAGCAATATGTGATGAACAGAACTAGTGATACATGATAGCATATTCCATAGGTCCTGCAGCAAGGTATGTGGAGAATGTTATTAACAGCTCCCCAGATTAATAAATAATTTCAGAAAAAAAAAAGATAAATTGGTCCCCAAAATTTTCTCTCTTACCAGAATTTTTTATTTTATACGTATTTTTCATTTGAATGAAGAGTTTGGAAAGCCCAGGTTCGAGGACTAGTTCTGTCCTAACCAGCTATGTGACCTACGACCTGTGTGACTTCCTCCTATAACCCTCCTACCTTAACTCATTCCCTCTCTCTCTCTCACTCACTTTCTCCCTCTCATACATGCCTGCTTGAATGGATACTCAACATTAAGTGCTGTTCTGAGTTCCTGGACCTGTGGCTTCCAGTGTCCGCTCTCAGTGTGTTTAGACAACAGCCAAATGACTGCTCTAGGCCTCAGTTTTCCCTTCCCTAAAATGAGAGGGCTGGACTGGATGACTGCTCAGACCTTCCAGCTACAACATTCTGTCACTCTGAGGCCTCTTGGGTCATTGTCTCCAGGTGACTATTTATTGAGAAGGTTTGGTTTACTCCACTCCAAGCTTAATTTTTCATCCTCTGAAGTAGTTCATCCCAGAGTGTTTTATATAAAAAATCATATTTCCAAATGTGCAATAGCTTTAGCTTGAAATATATGTTATGCCAGGGAGATCACTATAGATTTGTAAAGCAAAACTCCGAAACATTAAATAGCCCTTATGGGCTTTAAAGTTAATTTGTGTTTTAAAAATAATTTGATCCTAAATGTGTCTGTAAATGAATGGGCTTGATGTAAGCCTTTCAATTTTTTGCTCCATTTCAGAGAGTGCACAAAGTACAATCTGTAAATCAACCTTCACATTTGCTAGTATGGCCAGTAAGCTGAACAACAAAAAAAAAAAAGAAAAAGAAGAAAAGAAATATAGCTAATAAACTATTCAAACAAGATTTAGGATCTTGGAAAGCACAGGGCCTAGCTTGTGACTTGCCTTCTTTGAATTACTCATGTTCGTGTGACTTGGCTGGTGTCTAGACACGCAGAGAATGGACATTGGAAGCAATAGGTCCACTAACTTAAAACAGAATGACACTTAATATTAAGTATCCATTTCAAGCAGGCATGTATGAGAGAGAGAGAGAGTGAGTGAGTGAGAAAGAGAGAGGATATGTTACAGTAGGAGGGTTATAGAAGGAAGTGGCACGGAGATTAGAAGGATGCAAATGATCACTCCCCTTCTCCATTCAGGTTGGCATGGGTCAGGCATAACAACAGTGAGCCTAATGAAGCATCTTTAGAAAACAAGAGTGGTTCATGGTATGGATTGTAATAGAATTTGCTGTCACATATTAGCTACTCTGTTAAAAAAAAAAAAAAGAGAGAGAGAGAGAAATAAGCAACATGGAAATGTGATGAACTTGGGGTCAGATTGATCCAAGATCAAATCTTACCTCTATCATTTGCTAGTTATGTGTTCTTGGACAAGTTATTTAACCTCTTGGAGACTGCATTTTCCTATCTATAAAATGGATATAATAAACCCTATAATCCAGAATTGTTGTGAGGATTAAATGAAATAATGTGTGTTTCCAGACTGAGTCAGCTACATATAACGGAAAATCCAAATAATAATGCCTTTATTATTAGACATTGATTTTCCTTCATGTAGTATCTAATTATAGCAGTTCATGACTGGCAAGGGGGCTCCACAACATCAAAAATCTCCCAGTTTCCTTCTTTAATTTGCTGTATTATCTTTAGCTTGTGGCTTGTATCCTTGAGATTACCTTGTGATCACAGGATGGTTACAGCAGCTCCAACCATCACATTTGCATTTCAGATAGGA
Organism: Okapia johnstoni; assembly: GCA_024291935.2. Lineage (NCBI taxonomy): Eukaryota > Metazoa > Chordata > Mammalia > Artiodactyla > Giraffidae > Okapia > Okapia johnstoni. Next base: position 67,512,928 of record CM044312.1, on the reverse strand, counting down.
AGAAGGAAGAAGAAGGAAGGACAAAAGAAGCTTGCCTTCCAGCTAACTGTTTAAAACATTTTCCTAGATGCCCCAAGTCTTCCCTGTAGCTCAAACGGTAAAAGAATCTGCCTGCAACACAAGAGACCTGGGTTCGATCCCTGGGGCAGGAAGATCCTCTGGAGAAGAGAACGGCAATCCACTCCAGTATTCTTGCCTGGAGAATCCCATGGGCAGAGGAGCCTGGCAGGCTACAATCCGTGGAATCACAAAGAGTTGGACACAACTGAATGACTTAACACTATAATACACTAGATGCCCCACCCAACAATTTTTATTTATAACTCATTGATCTTACCTATCTTGAAGAGAGACTGGAAGAGTTAGGATTTTAGATGGACACACTGCTACCCTCAACAAGATAGGGGGTTAAGGAAAAATGAAAGAATGGATTGGGTAATTAACTAGCAGTCTCTCATGGTATGTAAAGCACCTAGCCAAAGGAAGATATCAGTGAATAAAAGCTATTATCTAATGAATGTGGTGTTGTGTTAGTTGCTCAGTCATGTCCACATCTTTGCTGACCTCATAGACTGTAGCCCACCAGGCTTCTCTATCCATGGAATTCTTCAGGCAAGGATACTGGAGTGGGTAGCCATTTTCTTCTCCAGGGAATCTTTATTTAAAGTATTCTTAAACCTATTTTGGAAATGCTTGGCCCTCTCATTATTCTGACTCCCTTAGAAGGCTTGTTCAATCTTTGGGTCAAGGCCCATCTCTCAGAGGCCTCTGCCACCCTTTGGAGACTTCACAAAAGAAGTCAGACCCTCTTCCAGACTACAACCCTTGGCATTTTGAAAGCCACTTTCCTGGCCTTGTTAGATTGTCTCAGCCCAAGACCAAGCACCCCCTGGTCCTTAAAGTCAGATGGTATTGTCAGAAGTCCTGAACATTCTGCTGTGAACCAGATCTCTCTTTAGCAGGGCCTCGCACAGCAGAACCAAATGATCCAGGTGAGGGCAACCCAAGAGGAAACAGAGAAATTCTGTCAGTTTCCTAGTTTTAGAATCTGTTTTTGCAGCCCACTCGTGCTGTTCCTCACCTATAAATCAGCCCTGGCAAACTCTTATCAGAGGTTCTGAGACAGCCCAGGCCTCTTTCTATGGGATAGTCTAAGAAATACAGTTGACCTTCCTGGGTGCTGATGCTGTTAGAGAAACAAGGCCTTTGAGTCTCTGTCCCCACTGCCCTCAGACTCCCCATACCCACAGGAGGGTGCTGTCTGTTCACAGAATTAGCAGGCAAAGGGTTGAGGACGTAGCCTTACAGCATGAGAAGGGGAGAACCCTGCCCCAGCAAGCAGAGAACTCTAACTCAAATCTAGCTCCCTCCCTGCCTTCTTGTCCAAAACCAAGAGACCTAGATGCCCATATACCCTTCCAGCAAAGGAGCAGTGTCTTGGGGTATAGAACTTATGCCTGAGGATACTGGCCTGATGGCCATTCCCAGGGCTTAGGAGCACAGAGCCAGCAGCCCACCTGTCCTCCAACCACAGGAAAGATGGGTGAAGGCTCCCTAGGCCAGAGAAGCTGAAGAAGTTAGCCAGACAGATGGTATAAGTAGAAAGGTAAGGGGAAAAAATTGTCCCCAAAACATAGTGATTCCCAAAGCTCATCCTTATGAGGCCCAGGCTGCAGTTTGGTCCCAAGCTCCTGGCCTCGGGACTTGCCTTCTGGAAAGACAGAGCACCGCCAGTCAAGAGCCTCCTAGACTAGTTCTATTCTCTCTGACCAAGGGTCCACAGCCTGGCTTGCTTACCATCAAAGGCAAGTAGAAATGGGAAATTATAAAGGGAGAGAATAGAAAAAATATAAAATGACCCACTCGTGCTGTGAGGAATGATAGAATTCACAGGTGCCTTTTAAGTCACGGATTGCTGGATTTTCATGGAAGATACGGACGCAAAGTGGTTTCCCTTTGGCTAGGATGGGTATCCAAAGCATCTACTTCTGCTTCATTGACTACACTAAAGATTTTGACTGTGTGGATCACAACAAACTGTGGAAAATTCTTCAAGATATGGGAATACCAGACCACCTTACTTTCCTCCTAAGAAATCTGTATGCAGGTCAAGAAGCAACAGTTAGAACCAGACATGGAATAATAGACTGGTTCCAAATTGGGAAAGGAGTATGTCAAGGCTGTATGTTGTCACCCTGCTCATTTAACTTATATGCAGAGTACATCATGCGAAATGCCAGGCTGGATGAGGCACAAGCTGGAATCAAGATTGCTGGGAGAAATATCAATAACCTCAGATATGCAAGATACCACCACCCTTATGGCAGAAAGCGAAGAGGAACTAAAGAGCCTTTTGAGGAAGGTGAAAGAGGAGAGAGAAAAAGCTGGCTTAAAACTCAACATTCAAAAAACTTAAGATCATGGCATCTGGTCCCATAACTTCATGGCAAATAGATGGGGAAACAATGGAAACAGTGATAGACTTAATTTTCTTGGGCTCCAGAATCACTGCAGATGGTGACTGCAGCTATGAAATTAAAATACGCTTGCTCCTTGGAAGAAAAGCATGACCAACCTAGATAGCATATTAAAAAGCAGAGACGTTGCTTTGTGAACAACGATCTGTATAGTCAAAGCTATGGTTTTTCCAGTAGTCATGTATGAATGTGAGAGTTGGACCATAAAGAAGGCTGAGTGCCAAAGAATTGATGCTTTTGAACTGTGGTGTTGCAGAAGACTCTTGAGAGTCCCTTGGATGGCAAGGAGATCAAACCAGTCAGTCCTAAAGGAAATCAGTCCTGAATATTCACTGGAAGGACTGATGCCGAAGCTGAAAGTCCAATTCTTTGGCCACCTGATGCGAAGAACTGACTCACTGGAAAAGACCCTGATGCTGGGAAAGATTGAAGACAGGAGGAGAAGGGGATGACAGAGGATGAGATGGTTGAATGGCATCACTGACTCGATGGATGTGAATTTGAGCAAGCTCCAGGAGTTGGTGATGGACAGGGAAGCCTGGTGTGCTGCAGTCTATGGGGTCTCAAAGAGTCAGACACAACTGAGTGACTGAACTGATGAGCATGGGTATCCATCCTGACTTTCCTCAGACAGCCTGGTTTATACCTACTGACCTGACATAATTATGAATAGCATCCACTTTCATTCTAAAAATGAACCTGACTGAATAATAAATGACATGTTGGCTTTACCTTGGAGAGGGACTAGAAAGAATAAAAAGTTACTCTTTTTCTGGCTTTTCTCTTATAACTCATATTTATAGCTAGACATTGACCATTTTATCATGTGACCATGTTCATCTTTACAAATTAAAAATTATATTCTTATCTAAGCTCTATTAATCAAAGTAATATGTCCTCAATCTGCACTTTTATTCCTAATAAAAAAATATTATCCATGAATAGTGGTAATACTAAAATTAACTGGAGAGAGTTTAATAGTTTCAGTCTACAAATCATTATAATAGGTTTAATATTTTTTGTTGAAGCCAATTCAATATCTTCATTGCTTTTTGATTATTTTTAACTTTGTTTTTGCTTTTTAAAAAGCTGGATTCATAATTTTCCCAGACTTGCTTATTGATCTTTAAGGAGAGGCATCTCAGCATGGAGAAGTAGTAGAGACTTTAGACTCAATACAGCTGGGTGTAAAGTATGGTTTTTCATCTCTGTTTGCGGTGTTTCTCAATATCATCCTCTGTTTCTATATTAATAATATGGAAATGATAATAAGGATGCTTATATTTATCAATTGTGAACTACTGATCAGGCCCTGTTCTCAGTGGCCCACATATATTAACTTATTCAATCTTCATAACAACCTGGTGAGGAAGGTACTGTTAAATAATCCTCATTTTTACACAGAGCAAACCAAAAGTTTAAGGTACTTGCCCAAGATCACACAGCTCATACTTAATGCCTGAGTTCTTAACTACTGTGTGCTCTTGCCTGTCTGATGGAGATCTGAGGAAGATTTCATGAGAAATTAAATGTGTGATGCACATCACTGTGCCTGGCAGAGCAGAAGTCTGATTAAGCATAACATGTTCCTGTCACAGCTGCTTCCTACAACAGGATAGCATTCCAGTATCTACCTAAGCAGAGTTTTGGTGAAAGTGCAGGCTATGTGGTTTTTCCCTCTCAATTCAAACAGTTCCATCTATGGACATGTAAAGAGAACTTTGGCAAGAATATATCAGAAGTTTTTCCTTGAGACAAACTGAGCTTGTTTCTTTTGAAAGAAAAATCAGAATTTTCGAACCATAAAGCAAATATTAGAGCCTGGAGGTAGGTGTATGTTGCCCTATGAGTAACCGCATCCTGTATCAGGGAAAATCAGGGCTAAAGCATGTCATACAGGAGAGTGACCTGTGGCCCTTCTCCTCCAGGAGGCCCTTGTCACCTTCTCCCATGCAGTCCCCACAAGTGCCTGCCTACACCAAACCCACCAGACACCCCAGCCAGATTCCCAGATTCTCTGAGAGCCTCCCTTCAGCACAATTTCCTCACTGAAAAAAAAGCAGATGCAGCGGGGATTTTCCTGCTTCACAAAAGAATTGTGAAGTTTAGTGATGTCAAGTCTCATAGAACACCTTAATTCATAAGAAAGAAGGTGCTTTGGAATGCTGTGCAACACATGAGACATTGGGCAGGGGGATGGTGATGGGGGCTGCTTGATAGAGTGTAGTCTTCAGAGCAGCCAGCCCTGAATTTGAATCACTACCCACTGAACCTGCACCACTGCTTACTAATTAGGTCATTCTGGGTAAGAGACTAAATTTGGACTTACTGTCCTCATCTATAAATGGAGGATTAATAATACTTGCCTTCACAGATGTCATGGAAATGGACTAAGATGGCACAAGGAAATGCCTGTCATACAGTAAATAGTCTCAGTCCCTCTGCTTGATCAGCCCTCCAGTTATTTAGGGACTAATGGTGTGTGTTCTATGTAAGTTTTTCCAGTCCCTTCTCTCGTCCGAGTTTCCTATCTTTTGTAATTTCAGTATATATTAATGAAAACCAAGCTGGAACAGTGAGAAAATGTTGAAATGGAATGAAACTTACAGAAATCAGCATTGTCCTTTATTATTTTCCACTCCAGTTAAAGAGCTTGGCACAGAAGATAAATGTGGACATTTGTGAGTTTAACTGTAGCAGCAAACTGTCATAGGACTTTCATGACGGAAAATCTAAAATTGGTTGCATTGTCCATCATCCTATGTGTTGATATTAGTGCCCATAGTGTTGCATTCTCTATTGAATAACAACAACAAAAAACAGGTAGCTGCAAAGGACCAAATTTTGCTCCCAGCTACTCAATGACTCTGATTCATAGGGCTTGAGTACATATATCTGAGGAGAGAATAATTTTCTTCATAACCAATGTTCATTCTGTCCAAATGTGTCACAGAGTAATACTTCTGTAAAGCATATTTAACCCAGCAAATTGAGTCCTAAAGCATTTCTTTTACTCTGTCATTTCTCACTTAGAATACTTTTCATCTACCTCAAAAAGCTCTTTCCCTGTCATAGCTCACCATCTTGTCTTAAGAGCTTTCTCTTCAGTATTTCTCCTTGATGCAAAGGTCAGACCAGATGGTGAGAATAACTAAATCCTCAGGAGGGCTTTCCTATCTCTGGATTCAATCTGGGCTGAACCACAAACTCATTATGAATCCTCATCTCTCTCTCATTCTCTTTCTCTCCTGTATCTCCCAGATGCCCCTGGACAATTCCAGTGCTTTTGTTCAGTTCATTTCAGTCCTCAGTCATGCCCGACTCTTTGCAACCCCATGAATCGCAGCACGTCAGGCCTCCCTGTCCATCACCAACTCCCGGAGTCCACCCAAATCCATGTCCATTGAGTCGGTGATGCCATCCAACCATCTCATCCACTGTCATCCCCTTCTCCTCCTGCCCAGCATTAGGGTCTTTTCAATGAGTCAACTCTTCGCATGAGGTGGCCAAAGTATTGGAGTTTCAGCTTCAACATCAGTCTTTCCAATGAACACCCAGGACTGATCTCGTTTAGGATGGACTGGTTGGATCTCCTTCAGTCCAAAGGACTCTCAAGAGTCTTCTCCAACACCACAATTCAAAAGCATCAATTCTGCGGTGCTCAGCTTTCTTCACCGTCCAACTCTCACATCCATACATGACTACTGGAAAAACCATAGCCTTGGCTAGACGGACCTTTGTTGGCAAAGTAATGTCTCTGCTTTTCAACATGCTATCTAGGTTGGTCATAACTTTCCTTCCCAGGAGTAAGTGTCTTTTAATTTCATGGCTGCAGTCACCATCAGCAGTGATTTTGGAGCCCCCAAAAATCAAGTCTGACACTGTTTCCACTGTTTCACCATCTATTTTCCATGAAGTGATGGGACCGGATGCCATGATCTTAGTTTTCTGAATGTTGAGCTTTTAGCCAACTTATTCACTCTCCTCTTTCACTTTCATCAAGAGGCTCTTTAGTTCTTCTTCACTTTCTGCCATAAGGGTGGTGTCATCTGCATATCTGAGGTTATTGATATTTCTCCTGGCAATCTTGATTCCAGCTTGTGCTTCCTCCAGCCCAGCGTTTCTCATGATGTACTCTGCATATAAGTTAAATAAGCAAGGTGACAATAAACAGCCTTGATGTACTCCTTTTCCTATTTGGAACCAGTCTGTTGTTCCATGTCCAGTTCTAACTATTGCTTCCTGACCTGCATACGGGTTTCTCAAGAGACAGGTCAGATGATCTGTTATTCCCATCTCTTTAAGAATTTTCTATAGCTCATTGTGATCCACACAGTCAAGGCTTTGGCATAGTCAATAAAGCAGAAATAGATGTTTTTCTGGAACTCTTCTGCTTTTCGGTGATTCAGCGAATATTGGCAATTTGATCTCTGGTTCCACTGCCTTTTCTAAAACCAGCTTGAACATCTGTAAGTTCATGGTTTATGTATTGCTGAAGCCTGGCTTGGAGAATTTTGAGCATTACTTTACTACCATGTGAGATGAGTGCAATTGTGTGGTAGTTCAAGCATTCTTTAGCATTGCCTTTCTTTGGGATTGGAATGAAAACTGACCTTTTCCAGTCCTGTGGCCACTGCTGAGTATTCCAGATTTGCTGGTATATTGAGTGCAGCACTTTCACAGCATCATCTTTGAGGATTTGAAATAGCTCAGCTGGAATTCCATCACCTCCACTAGCTTTGTTCGTAGTGTTGCTTCCTAAGGCCCACTTGACCTTACATTCCAGGATGTCTGGTTCTAGGTGAGTGATCACACCATCGTGATTATCTGGGTCATGAAGATCTTTTTTGTACAGTTCTTCTGTGTACTCTTGCCACCTCTTCTTAATATCTTCTGCTTATGTTAGATCCATACCATTTCTGTCCTTTATCAAGCCCATCATTTCATGAAATGTTCCCTTGGTATCTCTAATTTTCTTGAAGAGATCTCTAGTCTTTCCCATTCTGTTGTTTTCCTCTATTTCTTTGCATTGATTGCTGAGGAAGGCTTTCTTATCTCTCCTTGCTATTCTTTGAAACTCTGCATTCATATGGGAATATCTTTCCTTTTCTCCTTTGCTTTTCACTTTTCTTCTCTTCCCAGCTATCTGTAAGGCCTCCTCAGACAGCCATTTTGCTTTTTTGCATTTCTTTTCCTTGGGGATGGTCTTAATCCCTGTCTCCTGTGCAATGTCATGAACCTCCATCCATAGTTCATCAGGCACTCTGTCTATCAGATCTAGTCCCTTAAATCTATTTCTCACTTCTACTGTATACTCATAAGGGATTTGATTTAGGTCATACTTGAATGGTCTAGTGGTTTTCCCTACTTTATTCCATTTAAGTCTGAATTTGGCAATAAGGAGGTCATGATCTGAGCCACAGTCAGCTCCCAGTCTTGTTTTTGCTGACTGTATAGAGCTTCTCCATCTTTGGCTGCAAAGAATATAGTCAATCTGATTTCGGTGTCGACCAGCTGGTAATGTCCATGTGTAGAGTCTTCTCTTGTGTTGTTGGAAGAGGGTGTTTTGTATGGCCAGTGTGTTCTCTTGGCAAAACTCTATTAGCCTTTGCCCTGCTTCATTCTGTACTCCACGGCCAAATTTGTTTGTTACTCCAGGTGTTTCCTGACTTCCTACTTTTGCATTCCAGTCCCCTATAATGAAAATGACATCTTTTTTGGGTGTTAGTTCTAAAAGATCTTGTAGGTCTTCATAGAACCATTCAACTTCAGCTTTACTGGTTGGGGCATAGACTTGGATTACCGTGATATTGAATGGTTTGCCTTGCAAATGAACAGAGATTGTTCTGTCATTTTTGAGATTGCATCCAAGTACTGCATTTCGGACTCTTTTGTTGACCCTGATGGCTACTCCATTTCTTCTAAGGGATTCCTGCCCACAGTAGTAGATATAATGGTCATCTGAGTTAAATTCACCCATTCCAGTCCATCTTATTTCGCTGATTCCTGGAATGTTGACATTCACTCTTGCCATCTCCTGTTTGACCACTTCCAATTTGCTTTGATTCATGGACCTAACATTCCAGGTTCCTATGCAGTATTGCTCTTTACAGCATCAGACCTTGCTTCTATCACCAGTCACATCCACAGCTGGGTATTGTTTTTGCTTTGGCTCCATCCCATCATTCTTTCTGGAGTTATTTCTCCACTGATCTCCAGTAGCATATTGGGCACCTACCGACCTGAGGAGTTCATCTTTCAGTGTCCTATCTTTTTGCCTTTTCATACTGTTCATGGGGTTCTCAAGGCACGAATACTGAAGTGGTTTGTCATTCCCTTCTCCAGTGGACCACATTCTGTCAGACCTCTCCACCATGACCCATCCGTCTTGGGTGGCCCCACATGGCATGGCTTAGTTTCATTGAGTTAGACAAGGCTGTTGTCTGTGTGATCAAATTGGCTAGTTTCCTGTGATTACAGTTTCAGGGTGTCTGCCCTCTGATGCCCTCTTGCAACACCTACCGTCTTACTTGGGTTTCTCTTACTGTGGACATGGGGTATCTCTTCACAGCTGCTCCAGCAAAGCACAGCCTCTGCTCCTTACCTTGGATAAGGGATATGTCCTCACAGCCGCCCCTCCTGACCTTGAATGTGGAGTAGCTCCTCTCGGCCCTCCTGTGCCAGCGCAGCCGCTGCTCCTTGGACCTGGGGTAGCTCCTCTCTGCCGCCGCTTTTGTTATTTGACCTTAAATATTTTGTAGCATCATTTGCTTCCTAAAATTATGTGTCTGGGCCTAGTAGACATAAGTGGGGTCTGGCTAGGTAGAAGGGATCAAGATGGCAAGTTCAGGTGACAGAAAGGTGTGGCAGTTGCCATTGTCCAGTAGAGACAAACTCTTCCATGAAGAAAGGGGACAGAAGGAAGACTTAGGGCCAAAAGCTAGCTGACAGGCTCCCAATGTAACAAAGACTAGTTAATTAACATGCATGTGCACAATCCATTCAGCATGACCTACACAGGTCTGGATGCTGAGAAGGCAGCTTCAGTTACATGATGGTTTGGGTGGGTCGTGCCCAGTGATGTTTCCTTTAATAGATCTCCATACTGCTGAGACATTTGTACATCTCACCAGATGTTCCCAAACCACTAAAGGCCATCGTAGCCTTGGAGAAGTAGGGATACTTTTTATTTTGATGCAGGTAGAAGACAGTTATCAGCCAGGTTTATATGCATTAAACAAGTAAAAGTTCATATTCTCTGGCATTTTCTTTTTGCCATTCATTCCTTCCTTGCATTCTCTTCACTTGTGTGTGTTCCTCTGTGAATTTTCTGCAACAGTTAGCAGTGTGCTCTCTGGAGTTAGATGCCCTGGGTTCAAATCTTGACCTTTCCATTTACTATCTGTGTGGCCATGGGTGATATATTTAACTGTAAGGACCTCAGTTTACTGATCCTAACATTATAATGGAAATGAGAATAGTGCCTATCTGATTGATTAATTGAGATGCAATGAATGAGTGCTCATAAAGACCCTATTATCAGATACAGAGTACACACTCATTGGGTATTATTCAATCAACCAACATTTGCTGTGTGTTTTGCTGGTAAGAGTGAGCTTTATATTTGTTCTCCATGGTGCTTCACACTTGCATCTAGGTAGCCAATATCCACAGCCTAGGAAATTCACTGTAGGCACAGATAGCACCAACAAGAAAGCTGAGATGAGCTATGATCCTCAAACAGTTGTCACTTGTCCATCCAATCATTTCAGTCAGTAAACACCTATTGAGCACCTACTATGTATTAGCACACTTCTAGAAGATGGAGATAAAATAGCGAACAAGCTGGACAAAAATCCCACTTCTCTTAGAGTTTGTTTTCTACCGGAGGGAGACAGACTTTAAATTCAAGAAGCAAGAAGATGTCAGAGTAAAAAGTGCTACACAGAGAATTTAAACTAGGTTGTTTTTGTTGTTCAGTCATGACTAACTCTCTGGGACCCTGTGGACTGCAGCACACCAGGCTTCCCTGTCATTCACTATTTCCCAGAGTTTGCTCAAACTCATGTCTATCGAGTTGGTGATGCCATCCAGCCATCTCATCCTCCATCATCCCCTTCTTCTCCTGCCTTCAGTCTTGCCCAGAATCAGGGTCTTTTCCAATGAATCAGCTCTTCACTTAGGTGGCCAAAGTATTGGAGATTAAACTTCAGCATCAGTCCTTCCAGTGAATATTCAGAACTGACTTCCTTTAGGATTGACTGGTTTGATCTCCTTGCTGTCCAAAGGACTCTTAAGAATCTTTTCCAGTACCACAGTTTGAAAGCATCAGTTCTTTGGTTCTCAGCATTTTTTACTGTCCAGCTCTCACATTCATACATGTCTACTGGAAAACCCATAACTTTGACTATACAGACCGTTGTTCGCAAAGTAATGTCTTGGCTTTTTAAAATGCTGTCTAGGTTTGTCAGAGCTTTTCTTCTAAAGAGCAACTGTCTTTTAATTTCATGGCTGCAGTCACCACCTGCAGTGGTTTTGGAGCCCAAGAAATTTAAGTCTGTCACTGTTTCCATTGTTTCCCCATTTATTTGCCATGAAGTGATGGGACTGGATGCCATGATCTTTGTTTTTTCAATGTTGAATTTTAAGCCAGCTTTTTCTCTCTCCTCTTTCACCTTCCTCAAGAGACTCTTTAGTTCCTCTTTGCTTTGAGCCACAGGTTGGTGTCATCTGCATATATGAGATTATTGATATTTCTCCCTGCAATCTTGATTCCAGCTTGTGATTCATCCAGCCGGGAATTTCACATGATGTACTCTGCATATAAGTTAAATAAGCAGGGTGACAATATACAGCCTTGACATACTCTTTTTGCAATTTTGAACGAACCGTAATGGGAGCTATTTTGTGTGTTCAGTTGCTCATTCATGTCCAACTCTTTGCGACCCCTTGGACTGTGGCCTACCAGGCTCCTCTGTCCATGGGATTTTCCAGGCAAGAATACTGGAGTGGGTTGCCATTTACTTTCCCAGGGAATGGGAACTATTTGATGACTGTAAACTGAAAGTGATATAATCTGACTTAAACTTTTAAAGGCACACCCTGACTGTCTTTTAAACTAGGTTCAGTTCAGTTCAGTTCAGTTCAGTCACTCAGTCGTGTCCAACTCTTTGCGACCCCATGAACCGCAGCACACCAGGCCTCCCTGTCCATCACCAACTCCCGGAGTCCACCCAAACCCATGTCCATCGAGTCAGTGATGCCATCCAAACATCTCATCCTCTGTCGTCCCCTTCTCCTCCTGCCCTCAATCCTTCCAAGCATCAGGGTCTTTTCCATTGAGTCATCTCTTCACATCAGGTGGCCAAAGTATTGGAGTTTCAGCTTCAACATCAGTCCTTCCAATGAACACCCAGGTCTGATCTCCTTTAGGATAGACTGGTTGGATCTCCTTGCAGTCCAAGAGACTCTCAAGAGTCTTCTCCAACACCACAGTTCAAAAGCATCAATTCTTCTGTGCTCAGCTTTCTTTATAGTCCAACTCTCACATCCATATATGACGACTGGAAAAACCATAGCCTTGGCTGGAAGAAACACAAGCTGGAATCAAGATTGCCAGGAGAAATATCAATAACCTCAGGTATGCAGATGACACCACTCTTATGGCCGAAAGTGAAGAAGAAGTAAAGAGCCTCTTGATGAAAGTGAAAGAGGAGAGTGAAAAAGTTGGCTTAAAGCTCAACATTCAGAAAACTAAGATCATGGCATCTAGTCCCATCGCTTCATGGGAAATAGATGGGGAAAGAGTGTCAGACTTTACTTTTTTGGGCTCCACAATCACTGCTGATGGTGATTGCAGCCATGAAATTAGAACACGTTTACTCCTTGGAAGGAAGGTTATGACCAACCTAGATAGCATATTTAAAAGCAGAGACATTACTTTGCCAACAAAGGTCCGTCTAGTCAAGGCTATGGTTTTTCCAGTGGTCATGTATGGACGTGAGAGTTGGATGGTGAAGAAAGCTGAGCACCGCAGAATTGATGCTTTTGAACTGTGGTGTTGGAGAAGACTCTTGAGAGTCCCTTGGACTGCAAGGAGATCCAACCAGTCCATCCTAAAGGATATCAGTCCTGGGTGTTCATTGGAAAGACTGATGTTGAAGCTGAAACTCCAATATTTTGGCCACCTCATGTGAAGAGTTGACTCATTGGAAAAGACCCTAATGCTGGGAAGGATTGAGGGCAGGAGGACAAGGGGACGACAGAGGATGAGATGGTTGGATGGCATCACCAAAACGATGAGCATGGGTTTGGGTAAACTCTGGGAGTTGGTGATGGACAGGGAGGCCTGGTGTGCTGTGATTCATGGGGTCTCAAAGAGTTGGACACGACTGAGTGACTGAACTGAACTGAACTGACTAGACGGAACTTTGTTGGCAAAGTAATGTCTCTGTTTTTTTTTTTTTTTTTTTAGTTTATTTATTTATCTATTTTTTTTACTTTACAATATTTTATTAATTTTGCCATACATTGACATGAATCTGCCATGGGTGTACATGTGTTCCCCTTCCAAAACCCCCTCCCACCTCCCTCCCCATCCCACCCCTCTGGGTCATCCCAGTACACCAGCCCCAAGCACCCTGTATCATGCATCGAACCTGGACTGGAGATTCGTTTCACATATGTTAATTTACATGCTTCAACGCCATTCTCTCACATCATCCCACCCTTACCCTCTCCCGTAGAGTCCAAAATACAGTTCTATACATCTGTGTCTCTTTTGCTGTCTTGCATACAGGGTTATCTTTACTAATTTACTAAATTCCATATATATGCGTTAGTATACTGTATTGATGTTTTTCTTTCTGGCTTACTTCACTCTGTATAATAAGCTCCAGTTTCATCCACTTCATTAGAACTGATTCTAATGTATTCTTTTTAATGGCTGAGTAATATTCCATTTTATATATGTACCACAGCTTTCTTATCCATTCATCTGCTGATGGGCATCTAGGCTGCTTCCATGTCCTGGCTATTCTAAACAGTGCTGTGATGAACATTGGGGTACACGTGTCTCTTTCAGTTCTGGTTTCCTCGGTGTGTATGCCCAGCAATGGGATTGCTGGGTCATATGGCAGTTCTATTTCCAGTTTTTTGAGGAATCTCCACACTGTTCTCCATAGTGGCTGTACTAGTTTGCATTCCCACCAACAGTGTAAGAGGGTTCCCTTTTCTCCACACCCTCTCCAGCATTTATTGATTGTAGACTTTTGGATAGCAGCCATTCTTACTGACGTGAAATGGTACCTCATTGTGGTTTTGATTTGCATTTCTCTGATAATGAGTGATGTTGAGCATCTTTTCTTGTGTTGGTTAGCCATCTGTATGTCTTCTTTGGAGAAGTGTCTGTTTAGTTCTTTGGCCCACTTTTTGATTGGGTCATTTATTTTTCTGGAATTGAGCTGCAGGAGTTTCTTGTATGTTTTTGAGATTAATTCTTTGTCCGTTGCTTCATTTACTATTATTTTCTCCCATTCTGAAGGCTGTCTTTTCACCTTGCTTATAGTTTCCTTTGTTGTGCAGAAGCTTTTAATTTTAATCAGGTCCCATTTGTTTCTTTTGCTTTTATTTCCAGTATTCTGGGAGGTGGGTCATAGAGGATCCTGCTGTGGTTTATGTCAGAGAGTGTTTTGCCTATCTTTTCCTCTAGGAGTTTTATAGTTTCTGGTCTTACGTTTAGATCTTTAATCCATTTTGAGTTTATTTTTGTATATGGTGTTAGAAAGTGTTCTAGTTTCATTATTTTACAGGTGGTTGACCAGTTTTCCCAGCACCACTTGTTAAAGAGATTGTCTTTTCTCCATTGTATATTCTTGCCTCCTTTGTCAAAGATAAGGTGTCCATAGGTGCGTGGATTTATCTCTGGGCTTTCTATTTTGTTCCATTGATCTATATTCCTGTCTTTGTGCCATACCATACCGTCTTGATGACTGTGGCTTTGTAGTAGAGACTGAAGTCAGGCAGGTTGATTCCTCCAGTTCAATTCTTCTTTTTCAAGATTGCTTTGGCTATTCGAGGTTTTTTTGTATTTCCAAACAAACTGTGAAATTGTTCTAGTTCTGTGAAAAATACCATTGGTAGCTTGATAGGGATTGCATTGAATCTATAGATTGTTTTGGGTAGTATACTCATTTTCACTATATTGATTCTTCCGATCCATGAACACGGTATATTTCTCCATCTGTTTGTGTCCCCTTTGATTTCTTTCACCAGTGTTTCATAGTTTTCTATGTGTAGGTCTTTTGTTTCTTTAGGTAGATATATTCCTAAGTATTTTATTCTTTTTGATGCAATGGTGAATGGAATTGTTTCCTTAATTTCTCTTTCTGTTTTCTTTTTGTTAGTGTATAGGAATGCGAGGGATTTCTGTGTGTTGATTTTATATCCTGCAACTTTACTATATTCATTGATCAGCTCTAGAAATTTTCTGGTGGAGTCTTTAGGGTTTTCTATGTAGAGGATCATGTCATCTGCAAACAGTGAGAGTTTTACTTCCTCTTTTCCAATCTGGGTCCCTTTTATTTCTTTTTCTGCTCTGATTGCTGTGGCCAAAACTTCCAAAACTATCTTGAATAGTAGTGGTGAGAGTGGGCACCCTTGTCTTGTTCCTGCCTTTAGGGGAAATGCTTTCCATTTTTCACCATTGAGGATAATGTTGGCTGTGGGTTTGTCATATATAGCTTTTATTATGTTGAGGTATGTTCCTTCTATTCCTGCTTTTTGGAGGGTTTTTATCATAAATGGATGTTGAATTTTGTCACAGGCTTTCTCTGCATGTATTGATATAAAAATATGGTTTGTATTTTTCGATTTGTCAATGTGGCGTATTACATTGATTGATTTGCAGATATTGAAGAATCCTTGCATCCCTGGGATAAAGCCCACTTGGTCATGATGTATGATCTTTTTGATATGTTGTTGGATTCTGTTTGCTAGAATTTTGTTAAGGATTTTTACATCTATGTTCATCAGTGATATTGGCCTGTAGTATTCTTTTTTTGTGGCATCTTTGTCAGGTTTTGGTATTAGGGTGATGGTGGCCTCATAGAATGAGTTTGGAAGTTTACCTTCCTCTGCAATTTTCTGGAAGAGTTTGAGTAGGATACGTGTTAGCTCTTCTCTAAATTTTTGGTAGGATTCAGCTGTGAAGCCTTCTGGTCCTGGGCTTTTGTTTACTGGAAGATTTCTGATTACAGTTTCAATTTCTGTGCTTGTGATGGGTCTGTTAAGATCTTCTATTTCTTCCTGGTTCAGTTTTGGAAAGTTGTACTTTTCTAAGAATTTGTCCATTTCTTCCAAGTCGTTCATTTTATTTGCATATAGTTGCTGATAATAGTCTCTTATGATCCTTTGTATTTCTGTGTTGTCTGTTGTGATCTCTCCGTTTTCACTTCTAACTTTGTTGATTTGATTTATCTCCCTTTGTTTCTTGATGAGTCTGGCTAATGGCTTGTCAATTTTATTTATCTTCTCAAAGAACCAGCTTTTGGCTTTGTTGATTTTTGCTAGGGTCTCTTTTGTTTCTTTTGCATTTATTTCTGCCCTAATTTTTAAGATTTCTTTCCTTCTACTAACCCTGGGGTTCTTCATTTCTTCCTTTTCTAGTTGCTTTAGTTGAAGAGTTAGGTTATTTATTTGACTTTTTTTTTGTTTCTTGAGGTAAGCCTGTATTGCTATGAATCTTCCCCTTAGCA
The DNA here is from genome assembly GCA_024291935.2 of Okapia johnstoni. Taxonomy (NCBI): domain Eukaryota; kingdom Metazoa; phylum Chordata; class Mammalia; order Artiodactyla; family Giraffidae; genus Okapia; species Okapia johnstoni. The sequence continues at coordinate 67,496,697 of CM044312.1, read as the reverse complement.
CGGCTTTTACCATGTCCCATAGGTTTTGGGTTGTTGTATTTTCATTTTCATTCATTTTTGTGCATATTTTGATTTCTTTTTTGATTTCTTCTGTGATTTGTTGATTATTCAGAAGCGTGTTGTACAGCATCCGCATGTTGGAATTTTTAATAGTTTTTTCTCCTGTAATTGACATCTAATCTTACTGCATTGTGGTCAGAAAAGATGCTTGGAATGATTTCAATTTTTTTGAATATATCAAGGCTAGATTAATGGCCCAGGATGTGATCTATTCTGGAGAAGGTTCCGTGTGCACTTGAGAAAATGATGAAATTCATTGTTTGGGGGTGAAATGTCCTATACATATCAATTAGGTGTAACTGGTCTATTGTATCATTTAAAGTTTGTGTTTCCTTGTTAATTTTCTGTTTAGTTGATTTATCCATAGGTGTGAGTGGGGTATTAAAGTCCCCCACTATTATTGTGTTATTGTTAATTTCTTCTTTCATACTTGTTAGCATTTGCCTTACATATTGCGGTGCTCCTATGTTATGTGCATATATATTTATAATTGTTGTATCTTCTTGTTTTGATCCTTCGATCATTATGTAGTTTCCATCTTTGTCTCTTTTCACAGCCTTTGTTTTAAAGTCTATTTTATCTGATATGAGTATTGCTACTCCTGCTTTCTTTTGGTCTCTATTTGCATGGAATATCTTTTTCCAGCCCTTGGCTTTCAGTCTGTATGTGTCCCTTGTTTCGAGGTGGGTCTCTTGTAGACAACATATACAGGGGTCTTGTTTTTGTATGCATTCAGCCAGTCTTTGTCTTTTGGTTGGGACATTCAACCCGTTTACATTTAAGGTAATTATTGATAAGTATGATCCCATTGCCATTTACTTTATTGTTTTGGGTTCGAGATTATACACCCTTTCTGTGTTTCCTGTCTAGAGAAGATCCTTTAGCATTTGTTAGAGAGCTGGTTTGGTGGTGCTGTATTCTCTGAGCTTTTGCTTGTCTGTAAAGCTTTTGATTTCTCCTTCGTATTTGAATGAGATCCTTGTTGAGTACAGTAATCTGGGCTGTAGATTATTTTCTTTCATCACTTTAAGTATGTCCTGTCATTCCCTTCTGGCCTGAAGAGTTTCCATTGAAAGATCAGCTGTTATCCTTATGGGAATCCCCTTGTGTGTTATTTGTTGTTTTTCCCTTGCTGCTTTTAATATTTGTTGTTTGTGTTTGGTCTTTGTTAATTTGATTCATATGTGTCTTGGGGTGTTTTGCCTTGGGTTTATCCTGTTTGGGACTCTCTGGGTTTCTTGGACTTGGGTGATTATTTCCTTCCCCATTTTAGGGAAGTTTTCAACTATTATCTCCTTGAGTATTTTCTCATAGTCTTTCTTTTTGTCTTCTTCTTCTGGGACTCCTATGTTTCGAATGTTGGTGCATTTAACATCGTCTCAGAGGTCTTTGAGGAAGTCCTCATTTCTTTTCATTCTTTTTTTCTTTTTTCTTCTCTGTTTCATTTATTTCTATCATTCTATATTCTACTCACTTATCCTATCTTCTGCCTCCATTATTCCACTGTTAGTTCCTCCAGAGTGTTTTTGATCTCGTTCATTGCATTATTCATTACATATTGACTCTTTTTTTATTTCTTATAAGTCCTTGTTAAACCTTTCTTGCATCTTCTCAATCCTTGTCTCCAAGTTATTTATCTGTAACTTGTTTTCAAGATTTTGGATCATTTTGACTATCATTATTTGAATTCTTTATCAGGTAGGTTCCCTATCTCTTCCTCTTTTGTTTGGTTTGGAGGGCATTTATCCTATTCCTTTACCTGCTGGGTATTTCTCTGCCTTTTCATCTTGTTTATATTGCTGTGTTTGGGGTGGCCTTTCTGTATTCTGGCAGTTTGTGGTTCCTCTTTATTGTGGAGGTTCTTCGCTGTGGGTAGGGTTGGATGGGTGGCTTGTCAAGATTTCCTGGTTGGGGATGCTTGTGTTCTGGTGGGTGGAGCTGGATTTCTTCTCTCTGGAGTCCAATGAAATGTCCAGTAATGAGTTTTGAGATGTCAGTGGGTTGGTGTGACTTTGGGCAGCCTGTATATTGAAGCTCAGGGCTATGTTCCTGTATTGCTGGAGAATTTGCATGGTATATCTTACCCTTGAACTTGTTGGCCCTTGGGTGGTGCTCAGTTTCAGTGCAGGTAGGTGGCGTTTGATGAGCTCCTATCGATTAATGCTTCCTGAATTCAGGAGTTCTCTGGTGTTCTCAGGATTTGGACTTAAGCCTCCTGCCTCTGGTTTTCAGTCTTATTCTTACAGTAGCCTCAAGACTTTTCCATCTATACAGCACCAATGATAAAACATATAGGTTAATGATGAAAAGTTTCTCCACAGTGAGGGACACCCAGAGAGGTACAGAGAATTACATGGAGAAGAGAAAAGGGAGGAGGGAGATAGAGGTGACCAGGAGGAGAAGAGGGGAATCAAAAGGGAAGAGAGCAAGCTAGCCAGTAATCACTTCCCTATGTGCTCTCCACAGTCTGGATCCCCCAGAGATGTTCACAGAGTTACACAGAGAAGAGAAGAGGGAGGAAGGAGACAGAGGTGGCCAGGAGGAGGAAAGGGGGAGTCAAAAGGGGAGAGACAGATCCAGCCAGTAATCAGTTCCCTAAGTGTTCTCCACAGGCCAGGACACACAAGGAGATTCACAAAGTTGGGTCAAGAAGAAAATGGGGAGGAGGGAGATAGAGGCAACCTGGTGGAGAAAAAGGTGAGTCAAAAGGGGGAGAGAGCGATCAAGCCAGTGATCTCGCTCCCAAGTAAAACTGGGTACTGAAGATTGGGTTCTTAAAGATACAAAGTTGATAACAAATACCAAAAAGCAAAGATTAAAAATCTAGAGCAGAGGTTAGATTCTCAAAAATACAATATTAAAAAGAAAAAGAAGGAAAAAAAAAAAAAAAACAGAGTCACAAAAATTATAAAATATATTTATATGAAGTTTGCTTTAAAAATAGAGTCTTTTTTCTTTTTTCAAGGTAATAGTAGGTTATAAAAAAGAAAAGTAAAAGCATAATAGGCGACTTAAAAATGAAAAAAATAAAAATAATTATAATAATAATAAAAGTTTTAAAAATTTTAAAAATGATAATAGTAAAAATATATCCAGGACTTTCTCTGGAGCTATTGCGGACAGTGTGGAGTCAGTTCATTTTCAGATAGTTCCTTGGTCCAGGTTGTACTTCTCAAGGTCTATAGGCCCCTTCCTATGTAGTTGGTGCTAACTGCAGGGTTTTAATCTATTGCACCTGTCACTTCCAAAGCAGTTCCCTCTGTTTCTTTTAGCTTCTTCTGTTTGCTGGTCTCTTCAGTGTCTAATTTCTACCCTGACACAAGGGGGGCGGTGGTGGTCACTTTTTGTAGTCTCACTTGTTCAGTCGTGCTGTGGGGAGGGAGGAACACTGCAAACAAATCTCACTGGTGTGTGCTCGCAATATTTCGGCCACACTGGGTTTGCCGCGCCCATGGTGTGTGTGCCTTCCCAGTCTACGCTGCTCAGGGTCTAGGTTGCTCTGCCAGGAACTGTCTGAGGCTGGCCCCTGGGTTGCCTGTACTTCCCAGGTCTAAGCCACTCAGGTTCAGGTTCTCAGGTACTCCACAAAGGCGCAGACTTGGTTGAGCCTGGGTTTTTTGCCCTTCCCAGATCCGAGCAGCTCAGGTGACCAAGTTTTTGGCTAGCACGGTTGGGGGCTGCACCTTTTTCCCTTGCCCCATCCCAGCCACTTGGTTTTCTGGGTGTACAATGGGCACAGCTTCCCAGGTGTGCTATGCTCTCCCCTGGAGAGCTGATCTCTGGCTGCGACCCTCCCGGCTGGTGTCGACCTTCCAGAATCCCAAGAAGTCTTGGTTAGCAACAAGGTCTGCTTGCGGTTTGGTATAGGATGACTCTTTGGGGCCGCTATTGCGCCCTTCTGGCTCTGTCTGCCCTCGCCTGCCCATCTCTGTTGGGGGATGGGCCGGTCCACAGCCAGCTAGCTCTGCTCAGTCCTTTGTTCTTTGAGCCAGCCTGGCGGTGTCTTAGGTTAAGGCTTTTCATGGGTTAGCTATCCCACAGTCTGGGTTGCTCTCTCAAGTTGGTTCCCTCAGATTGATCTTGGGGCATTCAGGCCCAGTCCTTACCCAAAGCAATGCAGCCTGCCCCTCCCTGTCCAGCCCCTACTTGCTAGTGGGGCATGACGCATCTGCACTACGTGCCTGCTGGAATTTGCTGTTAGGTACGTAATCTGTGGGTTTTAATTATTATTTATTTTTCCTCCCAGTTATTTTGCCCTCTGAGATTCCAAGGCTCACCACAGACCCGCCAGAGAGAGTGTTTCCTGGTGTTTGGAAGCTTCTCTCTTTTAAGACTCCCTTCCCGGGATGGACCTCCATCCCTACCTCTTTTGTCTCTCTTTTTATCTTTTATATTTTGTCCTACCTCCTTTTGAAGACAATGGGCTGCCTTTCTGTGTGCCTGATGTCCTCTGCCAGCATTCAGAAGTTGTTTTGTGGAATTTGCTCAGGATCTAAATGTTCTTTCGATGAGTTTGTAGGGGAGAAAGTGGTCTCCCTGTCCTATTCCTCTGCCATCTTCATGTCTCTGCTTTTTAGTATGCTGTCTAGGTTGGTCATAACTTTCCTTCCAAGGAGCAAGCGTCTTTTAATTTCATGGCTGCAATCACCATCTGCAGTGATTTTGGAGCCCAGAAAAATAAAGTCAGCCACTGTTTCCAGTGTTCCCCCATCTATTTCCCATGAAGTGATGGGACCAGATGCCATGATCTTGGTTTTCTGAATGTTGAGCTTTAAGCCAACTTTTTGACTCTCCTCTTTCACTTTCATCAAGAGGCTCTTTAGTTCTTCTTCGCTTTCGCCCATAAGGGTGGTGTCATCTGCATATCTGAGGTTATTGATATTTCTCCTGGCAATCTTGATTCCAGCTTGTGCTTCCTCCAGCCCAGCGTTTCTCATGATGTACTCTGCATATAAGTTAAATAAGCAGGGTGACAATACACAGCCTTGACATACTCCTTGTCTTATTTGGGAACCAGTCTGTTTTTCCATGTCCAGTTCTAACTGTTGCTTCCTGACCTGTGTATGGATTTCTCAAGAGGCAGGTCAGGTGGTCTGGTATTCCCATCTCTTTAAGAATTAGTAAATGGTAAAGGATCTGCCCGCCAATGCAGGAGACACAGGAGATTTGGATTGGCAACTGACTTCAGTTTTCTTACCTGGAAAATTCCATTTCATGGGCAGAGGAAACTGGCAGGCTACAGTCCAAAGCGTTGAAGAGTCAGACACAACTCAATGACTGTGTACACACACAGTATGGTAGACAATAAGACAATAACCAAGCAGCTCCCCTGGCTTGGTTGTTCAGGAAGAGCCTTTGAGGATCTGACATTTAAGTCAAAATCTGAAGAGACTGACCAACGACAGTCATGAGAAAGACTTCAAGGCAGTGAGAGGAACAAGGTCAAAGATCCAAAGATGGGAATGAGAAGCAGAAATAAGGTCAGCTTGGACAGTACTTAGTGAGAGGGATAGTGATGTGAAATTAAGCTGGAAGGTAAGTAAAGGACAGATCCAAAGGTTTTGTAAGCCAGGGAAAGGAGTTTGGATTTTATTCCAGGTATGATGGGAGCCACTGGATGACTGTAAACTGGGAGTGGTATAATCTGACTTAAATTTTTAAAGGTACATCCTGGCTGTCTTACACCTCTCTTTACTGTCACTGTGCATGGCTGGCCCTCTTTGCTGAAATAATTCTTGTCTTTGAAAGAAGATATCCCCTACATCCACACAGGAAGAAGTACTCAGCAGACCAAGAGGCTATCACATTCTGAAAAGCCGATGGTTCTTTCATCATTTATGCTTTTAGGAGATGACAAAATGAAAGCAAGTTTTGAACTGTGGTGCTGGAGAAGACTCTTGAGAGTCCCTTGGACTGCAAGGAGATCAAACTGGTCAATCCTAAAGGAAATCAGTCCTGAATATTCACTGGAAGGACTGTTGCTGAAGCTGAAACTCCAATACTTTGGCCACTTGATGCAAAGAACTGACTCCTTGGAAAAGACCCGTGTGCTGGGAAAGATTGAAGGTAGGAGGAGAAGGTGACAACAGAGAATGAGATGGTTGCATGGCATCACCAACTCAATGGACATGAGTTTGAGCAAGCTCTGGGAGTTGGCAATGGATGGGAAAGCCTGGCGTGCTGCAATGCGTGGGGTTGCAAAGAGTCGGACACAACTGAGTGACTGAACTGACTGACTGAAAGCAGGAAGTTGACTGTCTACCCTGAGAATTAAAACCAAGAAAGATAGTATCAGGGCTATAGTGAACATGAAGATCAGATTCTTCCTTACTGTACCTTGTTTTTCATTAGTTCAGTGTGCAGTCACAGTTATTCCAGTATTCTGGAAAAGATTGAAGGTTTACCCCTGCTGACCAGTGATGAACCAGGTTGACCTTTGGAATGTACCCCCAACTGGATCCTAAGAACACTTGGCCATCGTAGATTGTGAGTCTGCATGGAGACCCTCCTAGGAGTGATGTCTCATAGAATGTCAGTGTACTTCTGAGGACAAATCAAAATTGTACTCAGTGTGGTGTCTGGGTTCTGGAGCTAGTGCAAAGTGTTTGGGGAAAAAACCCACAACCCAGTGATATTAAGATAAGCATCTTTCCTAATATTTCATGGCGATGAAGATTTCTCTTCCTTTTGGGAACTATCAATGTGAATACAATGAACACTGGGCAGGAAATCAGGAATACCAAGGGATTATGTTTAAAGTTTGGCAAAATACTCTGACTCTAAACCTTAGTCTGCTCATCTCTGAAGAAAGGAACTTGAACTGACTCCATCTTGGATCATTCTCAGCTCTCACATCTAATTGTCCATATACCATCATCTTGATTTCCAGAGGCCCACATTTGTGAGATGGTAAGACTAAAGGCGGGGACATCTGGTCTGCCATACAGCTGATTGGCCCACACAGGGATTAAACCTATACCTTTGTCTTCTTTAGCACCATTTCATATTAGTTGAACCAGGCATCTCTGCCCTGAAGTGTACAGATCAAGTGAGTTTATCTTCCTCACTAAACTATATACTCTTTAATAATACTGTAGTCACTAAATTTTACTGAATGGTGACTATGTAATATATATTATTCAATTCTCATAATAACCCCATGTGTAAACACTACTGTTATCTCCAATTTAATGCAAGAAACTGAACCTTGGAAAAGTTAATTAATTTACCTGAGATCATGGCTAGAGCATACCATATTTAAATCCAGTCTGACTCCAAAACCTATGCAAAAATTTAGCTGCCACACTGCAGCATCATCCCTTGTTTATTACTTAACCAAATTCACAATACATGTCAAGATGTTTGACAGATATTATTATATGCTCAATAGGTGATTGTTGAATGAATAAATATTTAATGCTCTGCTGACTTCCCTTCAGTCATCACTCATGCTGCTTTGGAGAAACACTGTAACCTTGCTTACCAGAAAGCTTTACTCACTCTTCTTATGTTATGCAGAATTGTCCATGAGATTGTCCCTATAACTGGAACCACCCATATGATCATTAATTTTATGATCAGCTTCACTGGGCTAAGAGATGCCCAGATTGCTGGTAAGACATCATTTCTGGGTGTGTCTGTGAGGATATTTCCAGAACAGAGTAGACTGAGTAAAAAAAGATTACCCTCACCAATGTGAGTGGGCATCATCCAATCTGTTGAGAGTCTGAATAGAACACAAAGTTGGAGGAAGGGCAGATTTGCTCTCTTGCTTTAGATGGAATGTCCATCTTTTCCTGCACCATCAGCATGCCTGATTCTCGGCCTTCGGACCTAGACTGGGACTTAACACCATCAGCTCCCCTGGTTCTCAGGCGTTTGCACTCAGATTGAATTACACCACTGGGTTTCCTGGTTCTCCAGGCTGCAGATCATGGGACTCCTCAGCCTCCATAATTACATGAATCAGTTCTCATCATCAGTTACACTGTGTATCTATCTCCCATTGTTTTAGCTCTTCTAGAAAACTCTAATACAACCTATATAAAGACTTACATACTTGACTTACATAAATTTTCCTTGATATTCTCTGATTAAGCATGTCTCCTCAACTAGTTTAACCATTTTGGGGATCAGTGGTCCCCAACTAGAAGGATGGAATGAGGAGACACATGAGAACCACTTGACGAACTTTTCAAACTACAGAAGTTCCAAGTGCAGCACCTCCTCTCCCCCAACAAATCTTCATCCTAGATGGGTAGAAGAGGAACTGTCTAAGCTGATACAAGTTTCCAGGTGTTTCTGATACGTTTCACTAAACACTTCCACCATCCCCACCTCTGCACACACATATCTCCATTTAGAGAAAGTCAGTTCTATCTTTTCACTTAAATAAAGGCTGATCTTCTTAGAATTGGAATTAAATGATGAGGCTCTATGTGGCTGACTTGAACATAAAGACATCCAGACTTCTACCTGTCAGTTCAGTTCAGTCACTCAGTCATGTCCGACCCTTTGCGACCCCATGAATTGCAGCATGCCAGGCCTCCCTGTCCATCACCAACTCCCGGAGTCTATCCAAACCCATGTCCATCAAGTCAGTGATGCCATCCAACTATATCATCCTCTGTTGTCCCCTTCTCCTCTTGCCCCCAATCCTATCCAGCATTAGGGTCTTTTCCAATGAGTCAACTCTTCGCATGAGGTGGCCAAAATATTGAAGTTTCAGCTTCAACATCAGTCCTTCCAGTGAACACCCAGGATTGATCTCCTTTAGGATGGATTGATTGGATCTCCTTGCTGTCCAAGGGACTCTCAAGAGTCTTCTCCAACACCACAATTCAAAAACATCAATTCTTCGGCGCTCAGCTTTCTTCACCGTCCAACTTTCACATCCATACATGACCACTGGAAAAACCAGAGCCTTGACTAGACAGACCTTTGTGGGCAAAGTAATGTCTCTGCTTTTAAATATGCTATCTAGGTTGGCCATAACCTTCCTTCCAAGGAGTAAGCGTCTTTTAATTTCATGGCTGCAATCACCATCAGCAGTGATTTTGGAGCCCAGAAAAATAAAGTCAGTCACTGTTTCCACTGTTTCCCCATCTATTTCCCATGAAGTGATGGGACCATGATGCCATGATCTTAGTTTTCTGAACATTGAGCTTTAAGCCAACTTTTTCACTCTCTTCTTTCACTATCATCAAGAGGCTCTTTAGTTCTTCTTCACTTACTGCCATAAGGGTGGTGTCATCCGCATATCTGAGGTTATTGATATTTCTCCTGGCAATCTTGATTCCAGCTTGTGTTTCTTCCAGCCCAGCGTTTCTCATGATGTACTCTGCATATAAGTTAATTAAGCAGGGTGACAATATACAGCCTGGACGTACTCCTTTTCCTATTTGGAACCAGTCTGTTGTTCCATGTCCAGTTCTAACTGTTGCATACAGGTTTCTCAAGAGACAGGTCAGATGGTCTGATATTCCCATCTCTTTCAGAATTTTCCACAGTTTATTGTGATCCACACAGTCAAAGGCTTTGGCATAGTCAATAAAGCAGAAATAGATGTTTTTCTGGAACTCTCTTGCTTTTTCGATGATCCAGCGGATGTTGGCAATTTGATCTCTGGTTCCACTGCCTTTTCTAAAACCAGCTTAGTAAATAAATAATTATCCTCAACACTTTTACAGGTGGGTTTTCACAGAAGATGGAGTTACATACTTACATACTTGTTTCATTGTGTCTTTTTCAGAATTAGACTTCTGTCACATAGTACACAGCTTGCATTAAAGTTTTATGAGAGCTTAACAAATGTAGAACAGGACTGCCCCATAGAATAATAATGGAAATGTTCTCTACATGCTCTGACAAGTACAGTGTCCTAGACTAGACACATGTGGCTTCTGAGCATTCGGAATGTAGCTAGTGAGACTAAGGCACTAAATTTTTTAATTGTTTTTATTTTAATTAAGTTAAATATAAATAGCATCCTGTATCTAGCAAGTTGTTGTTGTTGTTGTTGTTCAGTCACTAAGTTGTGTCTGACTCTTTTTGACCCCATGGACTGCAGCATGCCAGGCTTCCCTGTCCTTCACTATCTCCCAGGGTTTGCTCAAGTTCAAGTCCTCTGAGTTGGTGCTGCTGTCTAACCATCTCACCCTCTGTCACTCCCTTCTCCTTTTGCCTTCAATCTTTCCCGGCATCAGAATCTTTTCCAATGAATTGGCTCTTCACATCAGGTGGCTGAAGTACTGGAGCTTCAGCATCAATCCTTCTAATGAATACTCAGGGCTTATTTCCTTTAGGATTGACTGGTTTGATCTCCTTGCAGTCCATACTGGAGTGTACAAGTACAGTATAAAGAAATATCCTTCCTTTTTTTTTTTAAGCCAAAATAGTGTAGAGCTAGGACCCATTCCTTTTCTATAAAATCCAAAGCAAAAACAACAATACTGTAAAAACCTAGAATAACTGTACCATGCTTACATTTCCACTGGGAAATGAATTCTTAACAAAAAAAGAAATTTCTGACCCAGGATAGACAAATGGAGATAGGAAGCAAAGAGGCATTCCCAAGGGGAGCTCCCTGGCAAATTCCGAGCTGTCTATGAGACATGGAGCATAGAGAGATTGTCAAGGAGAGAGAAATTCCTCCTCAGAGGAAAATCTAGATGTGTTTTTAGCCACCTGTCACTCTGGAGGGAGGACAGGATGGCAATGTTAAATTGGTAAGGTTGTAAAACAAGGAACTTAACTACTGTACAAGGCCAGCTGAGGTGTTTAAAGTGCATTTTAACCAATGCAACTTCATTGCTGAAATCCTGACAGAGACTGATGCTTCCTAGATGGCAGATTTGAAACCTCATCTGTTTCACTGTAGAAAACCAGCATTTCCATTAAAAATTCCATTCCACAAAAATAGAATGTGCTGAATTTTCATCTAAATCAAATATTAGGAAAATCAGAAAATGACCCCAGATTCAGAAAGAGAGAGATAGAGTGAAGAGAAAACAGGAATACAGGACACACAGGCTCCATTGCAAAAATGTGAACCATTGAAAAAAAATTCATTTTGTACAAAAGAAGTAGCTACCAAAGAAACAAAGATGGGAGGGATGTGAACAGAAGAATTTCATTCACAGGCCAGACAGGAGAGCAGTGATGAGTTCTAAGCTAGGAGAGTATTTCTCAAATCAGATTTCGGGCACGTATGCTTGAAGAGAGATGTGAGTCTTGGGGTTTAATAAGGATGTTTAGGTTTTGTGCTTTCATTTTACCAATTATAAAGATAAAATTTGTCTTTTTTAAGTGAAACTTCTCAATTGAAAATCTTATTCAAAGAATGAGACTTCAGCTTTCTTACATAACTGTTTCTCAAGTGCTGATTAAGAAAATTTACCATAGGTCCTATAGAATTATTTTCCTTTGAAGAAGTCCATAGTTTATTCAAATTTGGGCATCAGTGACCTAGTTTCAGACCACACAAACCGTTTGATTTGTATTTTGTTGGAGGAGTTAAAGCAGTTTTCTAACTTTGCTCTTAGCTTGCTTGTGAAGAGGTTAAATCTTTCCCAACTCAGAAGGCAAGCTGGACATAATGTTCCTATTCTATTCCCTGATGGATATCTTTGTACTCTTCTATTGCAAATGGGAAGAAGTGTGGTGGGTGGGGTGGTCCTGGATCACTAGTCACGGGCTCCTGACTCTCCCAATTGGCTTTCACTTGTCCTCTCTGAGCTTTTGTTTCCTCATCTGAAAAATGAAGCAAGGGACTGGATAATTAATTACCAAGGTCACATTCAGCCTAGATTTCTTTGATACTCACAATAAATTGCAGCGTCATCTCAAATGTCTTCTATGAAAGGCCTCTCAGCTGAAAATGCTTTTCACTAGGACTCTCTTTCATTTCTGATCTTTTCATTGTTACACTCCACCGCAGAGCACCAAAAGGTCAGGAGGTGATGCATCTGAAGGGAAAAAAAAAAATCAGTCAACACTCAGCCTTCCATCTATTATCTGCTACTACCTAGGATGTGGGAAATTAAACTATAGAACCCAAACTCCAAGGACTCGATAAATCACTCAGATATAAAAGAAAGACTCAGAGGGACATTTTGGCTGGTTTCTGTAAAGATTTCAGTGAATGAGACAGATATTCATTCAAGTGTGAGTAAATCAAATGGAAACACAAAAACTATGTCTGCTTTTATGTTTTGAGTATTATAAATATTAAAATTGCTTAATGAGTTGACTCTCAGCCTGCTGGTTGATCTTCCACTCTGACAATGACACATATTTAGTGAGCTCTCAGAAGAACGGTGCCGCATATGAGCATTCATTGATGGTATACAAGGCATGTCTGCATCTGTAGCAAAGAGAAAAGCATGCTGGCCACACATGCCACTGCCACATGCCACAAGCTAGTGGCCACAAGCCACTGCTGCCTTTTGGTAGAGGTAATGCAATTCCTTTTCTCTAAGAAGTCCTCTCCCACCCTTATGAAACGATGCACATAAAGTATGCCCCATTGCCTCAGCCATGATTGGAATATCATACCTGTCATCTGTGGGATAATTCTTAGCATTCAGAGGTATCCAGAAGAGGTTTCCCTTGAAATCTGTGCAGCAAAGACACAGCACAGAGCATCAAAATACTCTAAAGATTACTCTGGCATCAGCTCCTCAGACAGCAATAGAACCCATTCTTTTGACCTTTTCTTACTTTGGCTACCCACTAAAACTTAGCCTGAAAACTTATACCTGGAAATACCTATCGTACCTTGGGAGGCAAGCACTGGGTCATGGGATCCAGAGCAGAATTAGAAATGACAGAATTTAGAAGTTGAACTCTTCCCTAAACTTCACCCTATGTAGAATGATGATGCCACAGCTGTATTCCCTGCACCAAGGACTCCAGCCCTCCAGATGTGGTCCCATGGTTTGATGGGATCGCTGATCCTCTGAGATACATGGCATTGCTTGCCCCATTGACAAGAAAAATGTGACTACCTCTATCTCTTCGGTTAAAATAATGCCCTTCTGGTCAGCATGGAATGAAAGCCCTCCAAGGCAAAAGAGCGACTTATTTTAAATGGTTCCTTTAGAAATCATCATGTAGTTCCCAATCTAGTTATAATTTAGCTAATTGCTTAATAATTCTATTTAAATGTCTCCATTGCTGCAAGTATCAATTCATTAGACCTGCTTTTTCTGGCTAGAAATCCCTTTGCTCCCCTAAATATTCGCCGCCTTGTTCTCCCCTTTGTAATTTTGCCAGAGCAACACTCCATGTGACATAAGTAGCATCCCTTCAAAGAGGTGTTGGACACATCAGGGTGTCTCTCTGTGTTCCGGAGCCCAGGCTCTGTATTCTATGTCCTTGAAGCATTACCTGTGATTGGGAAAGATCTGAGAGTGTGTCTTTAAGAAGCTAGCTTCCCTGCCAGACAAATAAAACTGCAGTCACCAGCAACCCTGACACAACCCTGCAGTGGGGGTCTGCTGTGCTTGACAGAGTGAGAGAGGCTGCCTGAGAAAGAACCCAGGCCCAGCCTTTAGGAGCCTATAGCCCAACTGGCAGCTGGGGTTACATTTATACCAAAGAATACCATCAGAGCAGAGGCCTCCTCAGAGCGCAGCAGTCTGTGGTTGGACACACATACACACACACTGCATGGGGGAGAATGCGCTCCTGTGGAAGCCGAGAACCATGGTGGGATCTGTGCTCCAGGGATGAGTATGCTTCCTGCCCAGGCAGCCTGTGACCCACCCTTTCTGGCAAAGGTCAGTTAAGCTGGGGTGCTGAACAGTCCCTGGCATCTTTCTAGTCATTCTTCCCTTCTGTGTTCAAGCAGCTGAAGATATCAAGGTTGCTTTTAATTTTTCGTTTGAATGATGTTTTTAGTGCTGAATGTTCCAGCTTTAAAGAATTACATTGCTTCATCCAAATGCTCACATCCCAGTGAATGCCAACACAATCCTTCCCACCTTTGAAGAAGTAAGAAAGGGTGTGAGGGAACTTAGAGTGATGGGGGTGAGGCCTCCAGCTTCCACCCTGGAGACTTTCTCAGACCAGTGATGAATAAGAAGTGATGAAGTCAGGTAACTACCAGACAAGAGAAGTCAGGATAGGGTGAAGTGGGAAGCAGGAGACGCGAGGTGTCAGAGGGGAAGGAATCAGGTGTCCCTGGGTCAGAAGGACAGGACAGCCATTACTCTGGGTTCATGGAATCCCACATGTTTTTTTATTTTAATTTTTATTCCATAGTGGAGTATATTTGATTGAGAATGTTGTGTTAAGTAAGATGGTCCTAAAAAAAGTTGTGTCTCAGGTGTACAGCAGAGTGATTCAGTTACACATATACACGTATCTATTCTTTTTCAAGTTCTTTTCCCATTTAGGTTATTACAGGATATTAACTAGAGTTCCCTGTGCTATATAGTAGGCCCTTGTTGGTTATCTATTTTATTTTATTTTTAAGTTAATTAATTTGTTTTTTGGTTGCACTGGATCTTCCTTGCTTCGCATGGACTTTCTCCAATCGCGGCAAGCAAAGGCTACTCTCTAGCTGTGGTGCACGGGCTTCTCACTGCAGTGGTTTCTCTCGTTGCAGAGCTCAGGCTCTAGGGCACGAAGGCTTCAGTAGTTGCAGTGCCTGGGCTCAGCAGTTACGACTCACAGACTCTAGAGCTCCAGCTCAGTAGTTGTGGTACATAGGCTTAGTTGGCTCACACCATGTGGAATCTTCCAAGACCAGAGATTGAACATATATCCCCTGCATTGGCAGGTGGATTCTTAACCACTGGACCACCTGGGAAGTCCTCTCTGTTTTAAATATAGCAATGTGTACATGTCAATCCCACACTCTCAGTCTAACCCTCCCCTCCCACCCATCCCCCACTGATAATCATAAGTTTGTTCTCTAAGTCTGTGAATCTGTTTCTATTTTGTAAATTTGTTTGTATCATTTTTTTTAAGATTCTGCATGTAAGTGATATCATATGATACTTGTCTTTCACTGTCTAATTTCACTTAGTATGATCATCTCCAGGTCCTCTATGTTGCTGCAGATGGCATTATTTCATTCTTTTTAATGGCTGAGTAGTATTCCATTGTATATGTGTACCGTATCTTCTTTATCCATTTTATCTGTCAGGAGACATTTAGGTTGCTTCTGTGTCTTGGCTACTGTAAACAGCACCGCTGTGAACATAACAGTGTTCCTTTTGTATCCTTTTAAACCATGTTTTACTCCAGATGTATACCCAGGAGTGGGATTGCAGGGTTATATGGTAGCTCTATTTTTAGTTTTTAAAGGAACTTCCATATTGTCTCCATAGTGGCTCTTACCAGTTTACATTCCCAGCAACAGTGTAGAATGTCTCCCTCTTCTCCATCCCCTCTCCAGCATTTATTGTTCATAGACTTTCTGATGATGGCCGTTCTGACTGGTGTGAGGTGATACCTCATTGTAGTTTTGATTTGCATTTCTCCCATCTTTTCATGTGCCTCATGCCCATCTGCCATGTTTTTAAATAAGAGCTGTCTCTGTAAGCAGATGCAGCACTAGGAGATGGAGGTGAAGGAGGGAATTCACTGTGGAGGCAGGTAAAGAACTAGCAGGACACTAGTTCTGTCCACTCAGGGACACAGAGTGTAATCACTGAAGGTAGTGTAATCCTCCTCAGAGCACTCTACTTGCAGGTTCCTTTCAGGCTAAGGTCTCATACTTTCCTTGACCACAGTATCCTGCCAAGTGAGGTCAAAGCTGACAGAATGGATCTGGAAAAGAATAGAGGAGAGATACGTGTCCTTCTGTATGACTTGGTACTCATGGCCCACCCCTGTCTGGTACTGGTCGCTTACTGTGTGAGGCACTGGGCAGAAACAAGGTAAAGAATGTAAAATGCCAGCAGTCTGAAGGATAACACCTGGTGATGTGTACATAGCTTGGGATTGTCCAACATAAACCAGGTCTCAGGGCTTTAACTGATCTGTGTGTGTGCCATTGATTTTTTTGTATCTTTCTTAAAAAGCAGCTCTGAATTGCTTTGGAATTTGAAATGATGCCCTCAATGAATTTTAATAACATATAAACTATTGCTCAACCTGGGCATTTCTAACTTTGTCTCTTTTTTTCTCCTAAATATTTTTTATTTCTTTAATTGTTTTTCTTATTGAGCATCTAAAATTCTTACTGAGTCATTAGCTTTCTGTAAAGTTATAATCGTCTAATCTGGGTGGTATTGCCTAAGGAAGCCAAAGATCAAAATAACAACAGTGATAACTAATACTTAAATGATGCTTACCATTGAATAGAACTGTTTAGGTATTTCACATGTGTTAATTTATTCCATCCTCACCACAGTCTTATGAGGTAAGTGTTAGACCCATTTTACAGATGAGGAAACTGAGGCATGGAGTCACACAGCTGCAAGTGGCAAAACCAAGATACAAAACTGAACTCTGGCTCTCAGAACTGTATTTCTCACCGCTATGAATCATCACATGTGTCTCTCTTCACACTGGGAATGGAATGGCCAGGAATGACACTGTTATTTTTAACCTTTAAAAATAAAAGTGCGAGCTATTAATTTATTGTACCTTTAACCATTCTGTTTTTCCCTCCTAAACTCTCAGATGATGGAAATGCTTAAAGCACACTAAGGTAGTATGAGACTACGCCATGTAAGTGTGAGCATGGCTACTGTGGGTCCGGCTGTGTTTCGTGCGCTTCTGCCTACCATCCCCGCATGTTTCCTCCGCTGTTCTGATTCCCGCTTCCGCCGCTTGGCAGTGGGGCCGCATGAACCGTCACTTTTAAGCCATAGAGCTCCTGTCTTTGTTCCTGATCCTGTATTTGTATTTCTTTCTCCCACAAGCCCCAGAGAACTGCCGCTGTCAGCCTGGCACCTCCCTGGGAAGGAGCTGGGGACGCCTGGGGAAAGCATTTGGTTATTGTTCTCTGACAATGAACCCTCATATTGTCAGCTTTTAGGATTCTGGGCATGTGTCCACATTCTCACGGCAGCATTCTACTCCACAGAGTGAAAACGTGTGTAGGCTCCTCATGCAGGCTGCGGTCACCAGCGCATTTTGCTGTGCAGTGTTCTTCTGGGGCCACCAGCCTAAACAGATAATTGCTCTGTGAGTCTTCACAGGTGTGAATGCCATGTGAAAATAAATACCATGTGACAGGGTTAAAATGAGCTATGGAGAAAAGTGGAAATCTTCTCATTTGTTTGTGGTTTTCTCTGTACCTGTGTATATGGTGGACACATATACATATATTGAACAAACATGTGATTATGAATGAGAAAGGAGAATGGTGTTTAAGCCACATATGGGTTATATTGGCCTTTCATTATACACACACATGCATGTGCACACACACACATTCCCTTTTGGTGTTCCTTGAATCTACATAAACCGTATTTCCACTTTGAGTAAATTCAACGTGATAAATTAGATTTACCGAATAAGTAAGTTGGGGAGAAGGAATCTGCGCCTGACACAGAGTCCTGACTTCCTGTACAGCCTCCCCACCTGACTGTGATTTCAGGGTTGGAACTTCCTGTTCTCGGTCTCCCTGAAGTTTCAAATGTGTGTTGAAAGGGAATTGGGTAGGAGGAAACTTTACAAGTTACTTCTGGTGATGACAAGAATTGGAAATGGCAGGGACTTTCATGAGATGTGACTAAGCACTTATTCCCCCTGCAGTGTTGGAACCCCTACCCATCATTTAGACACACAAAGAATTGTGGAGCTTAAGGTTCCTTAGAGATGGATTCTTCACTCCAGAACCCTTAATTCACAGATGACTGAGGAAAAGCAGCCTGGCCAAATGCGACAGAGCCTGTATTGCAACTCAGTTCTCTTTCTATCACAGCACCTATCAATGTGCTGTCCCCAGCTCATTTCTCCTTGGGAAAGAACCCTGTACACAACCAGGAAATGAATGAAGTGAAAGAGTCACTTTGATTTCATCCCAAGAAAGGACCCTAGGTCCCAATCCTGGCTCTGCCACTACATGTCTGGATGAGCTTGGGAGAGTTACACTTCCCCTCTGGACCTTGGGCTCCTCATCTATAAAATGACTTTGACAACAGCCAGTTTCAAAAAGTAAATGATAAGTTTGCTTCTAACTCAGCTGTTTCTATGCAGCTTCCTCCCAGCAGTATTCATTTCTCACTGTAGGATTATGGAGAAAGTTATAGTTGGGCTATGTGCAAAGAGACAGCCCAGAGGAGCAAGAGCCCTGTGAGTCTCTGTGTTAAGTGAGGAACGATGAGGGCGGGAGGGACAAGGTGCAGGAGAAAGGCAAACAGCCTGCCCTCCCCAAACAGACCTACCACATCATAGGTGGACGTGGCTGACCCCAGGTTTAGTCATCCCAGTTATGCTGGTTTCTGCAGTCTGAGGTTATCTGGCTGGTATCCACTTCTTTCCAAGACACTGGTGATTAGAGCTCTGGAACTTAAGGACACTCAGTAGCTGAATTAAGTCACATTTTCTCCTTTTAGTGTATTGCTTAATGAACTAATGGGGCCAGGGAAGTCACTGAGGCAGTCCAAAAATAATCTGAAAGCCACTTAAGGCAAGTGTAGAGACCCACGTGTGCAAACTTCCAGAAGAGTTTTGAGATAACACTCCTTGTTTATGTAAAATTAGAAATACAGAGATTAACCAAATGTGCCATGTCATGTTAATAGAGATTTCTTTTTCCATGGTAAATCCAAGGCATTTTATGATGAATCTTTTTTAAAACTCAAAGGATCATCACTGATTTAACATTTGGCACATTTTGGTTTCCATAGATCCAGTCTGGATTAACACGCAATTATTTCCAAGATAGTGCATCAGGTCTGCAGCCGTCTTCCCTGTATCTGATGCTGGTTTAGAGTTGGGTGGGAAGAACAGGACGGGGAGGTGGAAATACAGAAGTGGATAACTTCCTGTGCATGTCTTAGGTTTTTAATGCTGCTAGACAAAATGGAAAACTGCAAAGAGCTGTGACCTTGAAAAGTACTACTGGGACAGAATTTCAGCTCCAGCATTTTGGTGGAGTAGGGGCTTTGTAGGCAGCAAACTTGGCTGGGAGGGTTGCTCTAAAGGACTCTTAAAGCTACATTTGCATGGCACTTCACATAAGATTGAAAAATGCCAGTAGACCTTGTCAATGGGAGGGAGCCCCTTTTGGAAATTCAGGCCTGTGTTTCAGTCCTCTTTCAGCGCCTTCCTGGCCCCTTCGGAATAATCATTGTCCTGCTGAGCCCTCTAGTGGCCATACTGGTAACTACAGGAGACTGTGTTGGGAGGGGAGGAAGTCAGACGCAGTGGACAGCCCCAAAACGCAGCCAGGTACGTCTTTGGTGCTCCGTGGAGGCCTGTCGGCGTGGGAACATGCCCAGATGGCTGCTACCATGGTGATAATGACTTTGCCTTCTCGTCTGCCTCTGGTTATTCCAGCTTAGTTCTGGAATCTGCTGGACCCTTCAAGACTTGCCCTAAGACAATACCCTAACCCCACTGTTACCTGAAACCAAACTGAGTTCCCAAGAGTCTGAAGAGCCAGCCAGAGGTCTGGCCATCTAACAGGCACATGCACCAACCCACGTTTGGGACAGAACACCAGCCTGCCACCGCCTCCCACAGTTCCTCAGGGCTTCCCAGGAACAGTAAGTAGGTTACACCTATCTGACACAAGGCTAAATTGTTTTAATTGTTCTAACCCAGTGGTTTTCAAAGTGTGGTCCCCAGACCAGCAGCATCAGCATCACCCAGAAACTTGTTAGAAATGCGGATGCTCAGGCCCCACCCCGGACATACTGAATCAGAAACTCTGTGAGAGGGGTCCAGCCACCTGTGTCTTTCAGGCTTCCAGGTGACAGTGAGACTTGCCCTGGTTTGAGGCCCCCCGCTCCAAGTATCAATTCACAAACATCAGTATATAAGTGATGGCAAACTCTCAGCTTATTTAAATGTGGATGCTGACCCCTCACCCACAGGGATTTAGTAGTTCTGCAGTGAGGATGCATAAAGAAGATTCATACGCCATCAATTCCATATAATTCTGATGGGAAAGATCCATACACCACCATTTTGAGGAAGTCTGTTCTAAAAAGAGCAGGGCCACCTTTGCCAGCACAGGTTAGCTTCCTCTCTTGAATGAGAGATAAATAGTGTTCTCATAGTTCCCCGGTCGTGAGAGAAACCTCGGTAAACCTATCAGATACTCCAGGTCTTTGACGGAGGTCTCCCTTGGCAGATGAGGTGCTGCTGCAGCTGTGAGGAAGATCTCAGTGGGGTCTGTATCATAATTCAACATGAGCCCTTCCTCTGGAAAGAGACACTAGTTACTGAGGAAACAGGAAGAGGAGGAGGCCTGCAGATCCTTGTGAGTCTGGATCTCTGGGTGGGATGTCAGACTCGACCAAGAAGCTGTGTGCCATCTTGGCTATGAGTCCATCAGATAGCAAGTTGCCCTTTTATTTTCCCGTCTTGAACAATTCGAGATTTAGTGGTTCTTTCTCAGTAAGGCCCAAGACTTTGGTTCATTATAATACTGTTAGGAGGAAAGAATTTTCAAGGCTTGAGGTTATGGGTGCAGTTGGCTTATATGGCACCTCCATTGATCACTCTGGAAAAATAGAGTTCATTTGTTGTGAAGATTCTTGTGGATGAAAAGTCCCTGGTCTTCTCATCACAGCTCTGGGCCCTACTGGGAGATCCAGGGGGGGATTTGCCAGCGTTCTTCTATCCCGTTGAACATTCCCATTTAAACACACACACACACCCAGTTCTCTGCCAAGCACCCACACCTTCATGGAGTGCTAATTCATTGGGCTGTGCTCTGAGAGGACTGTTAAGCACATTTCAGGACTCCTAAGCACTCACATTTTCAAGAATCTGACAGAACAGAGCGAGAGATGTGGTACTGACATTCCTTGTCTCCACCCAGGATTCTCAATCCTTGTCAAGAGGCCTGAGTGCACGAGTATGTCTGCTTGGGGGAACATCGTTACCCGGTCAAGCCTCGCAGAGCAGGCAAAAATGCTCACTCCCTTTCTTCCTTCCCTCCTCCTCCTTTCCTCCCTTCCTTTGTTGACACTTTCATTCCATCTTTTTCCCTCACCCATTTCCCCATGCTCCCTTTCCTGTGTTTTCTGTGCTTCTGTGAATTTCTCCAGCTTTTTCTCCCCTCTCCTCTTCTTACTGGGCCTCCCATAGCCCTGAAAAGCAGCCCCCCTACCCCATCCCAGGAGCCCCAGGAGCCTCACCAACATTAACTACTGAAATCACAGGCATCCTGCCAGGCAGGGAATGTCACCTTAATTTACTGTAAAGCATAATTAAAAGACAGATCTCCCATCCCCCCTCGCTCAGACAGAGGGAGACAGCAGGGAAGCAAGAAAGGGAAGAGCAGCAAAGGAAAATTCAAAAAGAAGCCACAAACAGTGTCGAATTTTAAACCCTGTGTTCAGAAGGAGTGCAGCCCACACTGTCCCCAGCCCTGGGGTCTGGTAAAGCACCAGGCTTAAGTTGGCAGGAAACAAGAGGAGGAAGAAAAGGGGAAAATGCTGAAAACAGGGCAGTAGTAAAGAGAAGAGAAGGCTTTTGTCCAGAGAATAAATCTACTCTTCCCAGGGCTGTTCCTGGGTCAGGAAGGACCCCATTTGCTAGTTGGGATGGGCGGGGCTGGCCTCACAAGCGGGCAGCGCCGAGCGTCCTCTTGCTTCCTTGTTCTTGCTTCTGTACCCAGGGCACTATGAGTGCATGACCAGTGTAGTCCCACAGGGTCCCAGGCTCAGAAGGGCCCCGTGCTTAGGGCTTAATGCTCTGCAGCCCCCATCTTGAAACCGGGTCCTGTTGGTGAAGTCTGACGGGGCAGTGGTGCACTGGGGCCAACAGAGAGCGGGAGGGGAGCTTGGAGACTGTTCATGGTGCCCACTTCCCACTGCCTCCAACCCCTTCCTCCCCCCACCCACCCTGTGTCCCCAGCTACCTGGGGGTGTGTGCTCAGCCCAGTTGTCTGTGCCCTGGAACCTGAGCCCCGCCAAGCCTTCCCACCTTGTGCCCACACTATGACCACCGCCACCCTCTGCCCCAGGACCGGCCATGCTGCAGCGTGTCTGGTGGACAGTGGATGGGAGGCCGCAACTCAGCGAGGGAAGAACCTGTTGCCCGCCCTGACCCATTTACCTAGTGCAGAGGTTGCAGTACCCTGGGGCGGGGAGTGGTCCACCCATCTGCTGAGGGCTGGAGATTCCCACCCGTGTATCCCATGATGGGAAGGGGAGAACCCCAAGGCCTTCCCCAAGCCAGGGAACAGTGTGTCCATCAGCTGGTGAGAGGGGGAGCTGCAGCAGCCATCAGGCCTGAGAAGCATGCGGGACAGGGCTCCTGGGTGCCAGTGAGGCTCTGAAGTGTCCCCGAGCCCGAGGTCCAACCCAGCCACTCGAGCCCACTCCATGCCTGGGGAACCCCCTCTTCCTTCCCAGTCTTCCTGAATCCATCTGTATTTACTTTTTCTGGCCAGCTCAAGGCACCCCCCAGGGACAAAATATATTTGTGTGATTTCAGTGATTGCACAAATAAGTTAAATACTCTGACATTTGCATTTAAAACTGGCATTGCACTATGTAAAAACACATGGTAAAATTCATGCTGTTTAAATTTTTAATTTTTATTTACTCAGAGGGACATTAAATAGGAAGCAAAAAGCACCATGACCAGTGGTGGTTGCTCAACAATGGGAATGGATTTAATACAGCTGAACTGTGTTGCTTAAGATGTACATGGAGTGTGTAAATGTAAATAAAAAGGTTAAGTGGCAGATTTTATGTTACATGTCTGTAACCACAACAAGCAGAAAGAAAGAGTGGAGACCAACGTCATGACGAGGCAAGAGAGAGCGGCCACAGGAAAAAAAGGAAAAAACCTTGTATTTCAATATCTTGAATGGCACTTTTTTTTGCTTTTTGAACAGTTTGCAACTGAGTCTGCAAATGGTGCAGCTCACAGTCCTCCTGACTTGCACATGGTCACATAAAGCTTCCACAGTGTTACAGAGCAAATTCTAATCCTGGCGGCAGGGGGTAGGGAGGTCTCAACCTATGACTAAAAGTAATTTCAACCTTCGTCAACATTCATCTACAGGTGGAAAAAAAGGAGGAAACATAAAAATGAAAAAACAGAGATTCTCACATTTAGATGAGCACCCATCACATTTCTAGGTGACCTCGGATAAGCACAGGGCAGTGTGAGAGTTCTGGGGTGAGGTCAGTTCATTAATTGATGAGAAAATGTCTTCAAAAACATAGCTTCTCACACTTAACACAGATTCCTCTGTATTTCCAGTATATGGCAAATGATTTAGGTCACTTATCAGCCTCTTGTCTAAAGTCTGGCGCCTCAAAGATAATTAATGAGCTTATAACATCTCACCACTTCAGTATGATAAAAGGAAATAAAACAGATTTCAGTGCAGAAAATATCTCTGGAGCACCATTTGTCTAAGTAAAATTTGTGGCGCTACATTTTAAACAAGATTTTTTTTGAAGCGTGTAGTAGCATTGGGATCCTTACAGGTTAAGAAAATTTTGGCTAAACTGAGGCCTGCTATGTTTACAAATTCCTCCTAATTACTCTCTGTGAACCAGTAACTATCCACCCAAACACATCTTTCTCCACATTCTCATGAACCCCGGTAAGCTCTTTAGGCAGTCATGGGAAGCTTAATGTATTTCCTGTGAAATCATACCATTCTCCTTGATCAGCTTATCCCAGCTTTGCAAATTTAAAAAAATTCATTCCTGGCATCAACAGCCTGTTAAATTAGTTCTGATTAATAATTGAATCTTAAGACCAATTCAAGGCAACATCTACAACAAGAGATTAGTGGGGAAGGCAGAGTGATGCCTTGTAGCGCTGTGTGGTAATAGAAGAGACTGGTGACCTCAGCTAGAGGTGAGAGGTAGTAGCCAGACTCTGGCAAAGTGTAATTCCTTAGACAAATCATAGAAATACACAGACATGTCTCCTGTACAGACTGATGAGCCTAGCATTTATTTCCTAGTAATATACGTATATTGCTGATCTAGACACATCCTTCTTGGACTTGGAGTGTGACTGCAGGTCATAAGCCCTCTTGGATTTTGAATTATTTATAATGGCATTGCAGAGTATTTCTTCCTTTAATTCTGAAGTGGAAAATTCAGTCATCCTGAAATGTCAGACCGAGGAACAGATAGGCTTCTTGCTTAACAATCGAAAGAATAGCCCTTCTGGAGGTTTTCCAGACACAGAGGATGTCCACTTAACTTTAGATCTTTGTGGCAAACCCTTGAAGCATGTCCGTGCTTGTACCACCCAACTTCTAGGGCTCAAGTTCTGAGCCCCAGAATTTACCTGGGCTCAGACCTTCCCAGCCCAATACATGACTGCAGGTGATTTCACTCTTTCACTCACTGAAGAAAGAATTCCTTTTACCTGAAGGTAAAAGAACATCAGCACAAATGACATTTTTAAGCGACCCCTGGAGGTTCTCAGCGGAGGCCTTCAGGCTGCCCTAAAGTGTTGTGTCAGAACCACTGGGGGAATTGGTTTAAAATGCTATGGCCTGCATTCTGCCCAGATCTACCAATTCTGGTTCTCTGGGCATGTTTTAGTTAACTAGGAGACTTCCCTGGTGGCTCAGATGGTAAGGAGTCTGCCTGCAATGTGGGAGACCCAGATTCGATCACTGGGTCGGGAAGATCCCCTGGAGAAGGAAATGGCAATCCACTCCAGTATTCTTGCCTGGAGAATCCCATGGATGGAGGAGCCTGGTGGGCTACAGTCCATGGAGTCGCAAAGAGCTGGACACAACTGAGCGACTCACTGTAGTTCCCAGAAGTCGAGAGCAGTTTCTCTTTCAACATTCATTCTCTAAGTAAGCATGGCTGAGGAATTACTGTGACTTGGGCACAGTGGTGGCTTCTTGAGTTAACTGATCCTCGTGCCTTCTCTCTGAACAGGGACACCCTGCATGTTTGGTGTACTTAGGAAAACCTCAGGGTGCAAGCCAGGATTGAGAAGTCAGTCTTTAGGAGGATTAGAGAAAAATGTAACCATGATAGTGGCTAAAAGACTTCTACTCCCTTGCATCGTTGTGATTTTGCCATATGCCAGAGGCTTTGCCTGTATTATCTCATTTCTTCCTCAAAATCATCTGTGAGGTAGGCACAAGTATATTGTCCTACTTTACAGATGAAGATAGCTCAGTGGAGCTGTCTGACGAGTCGACAATTGAACATGAATTCACTCTCAACAGTCTACTTCCAGAACACAGGCTCTTATTCACCACTACTCTAACCATCATGGTTATTTTCCTTTCCCTAATAATGCAGAAACTAGGAGGTGATGCTGTGAAGTGTGTACCACCGTGTGGCCTCCCAGTTTCTATTCCAATGGTGATTTGTTGTGTATTAAACCCATGAAGCACCAGTGCATGCCAGGTTCTGGGGATACAAAAGGAATCATTGTTTGTCAAGAAGGTACCAGTTACCAAAATGTTGAATCATATAGAAAGCCCAGAGTTAAAACTCAGAACCCCCAACTTCCTTGAGCAGCTTTGAGCCAATTGAGCTGCATGGCTTGCCTTCCTAAAATTCTCTCAGGGGAGGGAGCTTCCACCTCCCTTGCATTAGTGTGATGTCAGAATAATTGCCAGTTTAGCTGTTCTTACTCAGGCAAAACTGCTCCTGAGGGCAGTAAATTTGGAACTGAAGCCTCGTTGTCATGCAAAGATAAATATAATTTTGAACATCTTTCAGTGTGTTAAAGTCCATCATTTTCCTCCTTCCTGAATACTGATAAAAGTTTACTTGGCTCCCAAAACTGGCCCCCTCATTGTCATCCCTAAAAACAAAAAGCAAAGCTATGCCTGAGAACAGCAGGGAGATTTCTGACTGAAGGTTCTGCAGGAAAGAAATGGTGCATGTGATTTGCAATCATTACGTGTAGCAGCTTCTGTGGCAGTTAAAGTCTACTTAAAATAGGTTGGTAAATTCTAGCCATGTCCCAGCCTGCTGTGAAGACTGAATACAAACCAGAATATCTCACTGTCAATAGGAAAACTGTGAAAATATCTTGAAGACCCTTTAGACTTGCCCTGAAAACAAGCATTGCAGATGTTTTTCACCCCAAACCACTCAAGCCAATCTGTAAGACTTTTTCTCACCCCTCTTACATTACAGGTGTTCCTGAGCATGGGTTCAGTAGTGGTGACACATAGGCTTAGTTGCTCCGAGGCATGTGGGATCTTCCCAGAGCAGGGATAGAACCCATGTCCTCTGCATTGGCAGGCAGATTCTTTAACCACTGGACCACCAGGGAAGTTCAATGAATCTTTAACGTTATCATCACCCAGCCACTTCTATTGGGCAAAAAATTACATCTCCAAAAAAAGGATCTGACTCCACTTATAATAAAGTGTATGCGCATATATGTCTATATATTACTTATAATAAAGGATACATATACAATAGAAGATACATATATTATTAAAAGAGAAAACTCAGAACCAAGGAATGCAATCAATTCAAATATGCTAATCATAAAAGTTACTCTAGTTGCTGCAGCTGAGCGTCAGATTTGATTCTGAGCTTCTTGGTGTCAGTAAGCACATTTCTCATTACACACTGATAGGGCTGCATGGGAACCCAGCTTTCTCTAACCTCAGGCACAGAATCACACTACTATTCCCCTCCAGGCAATAGAAGGTTTTATGTTCTAGCCTCAGTGATTTAGAGAAGGGCAGATCTACCTGTCTGTATGAGCTGCCGGTCTTGCCCTGGGTTCCGGGTCCCTAAGTGGGTCCCAGATCTGACTGCCTCCTCCTGCAAAGCTCAAAGCTGGTCATGGATCTGAACGTGCAGCACCCTAGGGCCAGCTTTTCAAGGCACTTTATCCACACCTCCCCGTGGTCTTCCCAACAACCTGGAAGTAGGTGTAACCAGAGAACACTCATCCAGGGAGGGGCAGAGGTAAATTGTCTCTCTCGCTCTGTCTCTCTCTCTCTGTCTCTCTCTCTCTCTCTCTCTCTCTCTCACACACACACACACACACACACACACACGTGAGCAGCTGCCAGTGTCAGAGCTGGGAGAGGAGCCTAGCTGTTTGGAAGCCCAATCCCAGGACAGCACATGTGGGAAGATGCTGTACAGCATCTGAGAGTCTGCAAACAACCTTCAGTGTCTCAGAGGTGGACAGCAAAGCCCATTTATGCAGAGCTGGATAATGCTCTAATTGCCCTTCATATTTGGCTTAATGGATTTCTCTAATTGGAGCCCCTAATCTGCCCTGAAAAGAAATAAGAATAGAAATGGCTTTGTGTTATTGATTTCAGATCATATTTTCCTTGTTTTCCTTGACCTCTATTTAACTTCTCTCTTCCTCTCAAACATCCTATAAAGTGAATAATGCAAATGATGAGTAGAAGGTTGATCTTCTAGTTGGAAACATTTCAATTTATTTTTATGACTGTATTGAATTCCATTCTGGCCAAACGAAATTGACTCCCCTGCCTCCATTTTCAAAGCACATCTGCCAAAAGGTGTGGTCACTAACCAATTACAAATAAAGCAGCACAGTTACCACCTCTGCATTTGCTTCAGTGACATCAAAGTCTGTCTAAAATGCAAGCACTCTGTTTTCAGGATCTTTGCTCTTATACCAGCTCCTCTTCAGTTGAGATCTGTGTGGCAGAAACCCTGAGCTGCCCTGGGGCAGCTTGTAGTCAGAATGTCAGGGTGCAGCGGAAAAGGCAGATGATATTTTTACTGAATAACTACTGCATGCCAGGCACTTTCCTTCAACTGTCATCATTTAGTTCTAACCTAACCCTATGGGATAGGTGAGGTTTATTATCCTCATTGGAGAGGTGATAACACAGGCCCAGAGACATCAGGTCACTGGCTCAAGCTCAAACCGTGAGTCACTGGCTGGGTCAGGATTTGAACCCAGTTTTCTCTGATTAGGAAGTCCATTTCCTCTTCCTTTGCCCATGCTCCTCATTCCACTTCATCTCTGGGGGAATCAGGCCCTGAACGTCATAAAACTAGCATCAGTCATTCACAGTACACAGGCAGCCCTAGAGAGGAAGTTTCTCACGTTTTGCTGAGCAGGTCTCCATCCTGATGCGGACACATGCATCTTTCTGGGAGGAAAAACAAACAAAACTCCATCTTTTAACTTAGTGTTATTTTTAATTTAGGTCCTACTATTACTTTTCTCACAGTCTCATCTTTATCTTTCCTGTCAGCTTTTGTCTTTCTCCTTCTCATCTCTAAAATTATTTCTCAATTTTCCTTTTTCCCTCTTAGCTAATTTCTTGGACAGTCAAGAAATGTGTGGAGGAGATTGCATTTAGCTGATTATTCACTTAAAATGTACCAAATCACATACTACATGCCAAGGAGCAATAGACAAGAAAGCCATTAAGTACCAGATGCTCCTGGAACGCAGCGGGGGAAGTAGCTGAGCAGGCCTACAGGGACCAGGATAGCTTCCAAGAATAGTTTCCTCATCCAGAATAACTCTCCCTTACCCCACCAGAATAAAAGCCTCACGGCCACTTTTTGGATGTACTGATGATCATTCAGGAGTGGGAGTATGTGTCATGTTCAGGATCACAGACTCTGGACCAGTCAAACTGCCCACGATAACATCCCAGGTCTACCACCTGCTAGCTGTGGGGCCTTGGACAAGTTACATTACCTCTCCACGCCTCCCTTGTCCATCTGTAAAATGGGGATGTTAATGATACTTGCCTCTTGGAATTGTTTGGGTGTGTATGTTCATAAAGTGCCCAGATCATTGCCTGACATAAAGTTAGCAGTATAAAACTTTTAGTTCTTCTCCTTCACTCAGTCGACAAACGTTTTGGGCCACCCTGTATGCAAATGTTCTGTGCAGGAAACAGCCCTGAATCTGAGAAGCAACAACCACTAATAGCTAACAGCATTGTGTTTAGTATCACACAGATAATGTGCAAATCCTAGCGGGGCCACTTACCAACCCAGTGACCACAATCAAGCTGCTTCCCTTCTGTAAGCCTGCTTGCACGCTGGAGAAATGGGAATATTGATACATGTCTCATGGGGCAAGGGTTACAGGTGAAAATGTATGAAGGCTCTTAGCACAGAGCCTGCCTCACTCATGGCAAAAGCAAAATAAATGGTAAATGCTAATGTCATTGAAGGCACTGTCCCAGGTCCAAGAAACTGACTTCATGAAATTTTCAGCTAGGTGGAAAAGCCCAAGCAGAAAATTCTACTAGTCCTAGAGCAGGGGGCCTGGGACAGCAGGAACTTCACCCAAGACTGATGGCCCAGTTTGTGTATCGAGGGAAAAACCTCAGGGCAGTTTCTTTAAGGACTCTGACTTCTTCCCGGATGGCCAACTTGAGATGTATCCAAACTGGAACTTAGAACCTGGGTGTCTGGAGGACTTGGCCATCCCCACACCTTCCTGTGTAAAAGATGTGTCTTCAAAAACTCTCCAAAGAGGAGGAAAGGATCTCAACAGGGACATCTTTTTCTCAGCAAAGAGTGAGGCCAGGAGGCACCGTACGGGCAGTGTGAATGTACCCAGTCCTGAGAGGCCCCAGTTCTCTAGTTCAGCGTGGGGTGGAAGCAAGTAATAGCACTGGACTGAGAGTCAGCCTCACTGGCTGAGGTCCCCCAGCCACCCAAATACTTGATAAGGGTGTCCTTTTAATAGCCAGTGCATGTTGAAGCACTGGGCTGCTTTAAAACGAAGAGAAAATAGGAGTGTGTGTGTGTTCATACATGTGTACATGAATAGTTCTGTCAGGTTTATTTAGTCTTCAGCTCATCTTCCCGAAAGGATCATGTGTCAAGTAAACATGTTGTTACCAAGATTATTTTCAAAGAAAAACAGTGGCAGGTGATCCTATTAAGGAAAAGAAAAATCTGAAACCAGTTGGTTAATTTTTTTAAATTCTGATTTTTAACAATATATGAATGTGCTCATTCACTCACACACACACACACATTTTATTTATTCTCCTGCATATTTCCAAAGGGATTCCAGTATTTAGAGCAAACTGCCTTCATAGAGTGGGAGATCTCAGAATGGGAGACAGGGCCTTTGGCAAGACGTTTAACTGCATTCATTTTACAAAGCTAGTCTTGGTCTTGTTCAGGCTTTTTGTGGGGGAGATGGCAGAGGAGGGGAGGATGAGTTGTTTTGTAAGCTTGGAGATCCCTAATGGAAACCGATCCATGGGGTCTTCTCTCACTGATGAGACCGTTGATGTTGGGGTGAGCAGAAGGTAACCCCAGAAATGTGATAGGACTCCCAAGAAATGTCATCCATAGCTGGCAGATGTTCTAATCTTGTTTCTCTAATTCTTTTTATTATTAGAATGTTCAAAATATTAACCTCACTCTGGATATTAAATTAATTTGGACAAATTGCAGTTGATGCCAATTAGCTGTGCTGAAGAGCATTTCCTCTTAATACTACAATTCACAGTTACACATAATTGCAACCTAATTTATTTGCTTTAATTAATATTTGACGTGTATAAAAAGAAATGGGAGAGGTTTTTCAAGAGTGTCTTTCTGCTGACAGTGTTTTAGTGCCTAAAAGGGAGCCTGTTTACATTAAAGTAATTCTTTCTTATGTTCAAATGAGCTGGTTTTCAGGAGGCCCTCAGAATCATAATACGTACGTGTTAATTCACACTCATTCATTGCCCCTAATCTCATGACATTCAAACTTCGTAGTTTTATCCTTCTTACAGAGAATACTTTTATGTGAATTATCCTTTCAACTTACAAGGTGAAATGCTCATTCCCCATAAACAGGGCAGGCCTGGGGCGCAATTGTGCAATCAGAATTCATCTTTGACACTCTTAGGCGTTCCTTTCTTTGGCCCCTCCTGCCTTGTCAGTGCATTCTTTGCCCACCCTCACATCCTCACACTCCTGCCACCCTCACTCCAACTCACCAGATCTATGAATCTACGCAGGCTCTGTGCTCCCTGGCCTGAGTCTTTCAAAATGTACTAACTACTCCTGTGTTCTGACAGGTCATTAAATCTGTTACCCAACTGATAATAGCTCCCAGATAGCATGGCTTCACTGTAACCAAGACCAAAGTCTTAAGGATGTTTAATGGTGATGGAAATGTTGCTTGTTATAAGATGTTTAGAATTCTTTCAATTATGTGGTAAATAAAAACATCACAACTCAACACCCAGCAAAAAGATAGGCAAGAGGATCCCAAGTTTATCTAGCTACTGATTTAATCTTTATTTCAGATATTTATCAATCACTTCTGTGTGTTCTGAATTGCACCAAATATTAGAGATAGCTGAATATCTATGTTTCTGAAGCTTTCCCCACCTCAGCCTTGCCCAAAATCATTTGCTTGCATGTTTCTCACCCACCCCCCACAGGCAAGACTGCAAGCTCCTCCTGGCAGCTCCTTTTCATCGTGGGAACCACACTGCCTGGCACAGTGTAAACTCCATGTTTGAAAGATGGTTGGACCAAAGAATTCCAGTGTTCCATTTGGAGAACACTAGGTGAAAAAGAGATTTCTCAGACAAACAACAAATAGAGGGAAAGTATTTGGAAATTATGTACCTGATAATGGACTTATATCCAAAATATGTTAAGAATTCTTTTTTTCCCCACTATTTTTTATTGAAGTATAATTGATTTATAATGTGTTAATTTCTATTCTACAGCAGACTGACTCAGTTATACATGTATATATACATTCCTTTTTATATTATTTTACTAAATTATAGTTTATCCCAGGACATTGAATATAGTTCCCTGTGCTATACAGTAGGATTTTCTTGTCCATCCATTCTATATGTAATCTACTAATTCTTAATTCCCAGTCCATCCCTCCCCTTCCCCTTGGGAACCACAAGTCTGTTCTGTGAGTCAGTTTCTGTTTCTTGAGTTCAGTTCAGTTCAGTCACTCAGTTGTGTCCAACTCTTTGCGACCCCACGGACCGCAGCACGCCAGGCCTCCCTGTCTGTCACCAACTCCCGGAGTTTACCCAAACTCATGTCCATTGAGTCGGTGATGCCATCCAACCATCTCATCCTCTGTCGTCCCCTTCTCCTCTCACCTTCAATCATTCCCAGCATCAGGGTCTTTTCAAATGAGTCAGCTCTTTGCATCAGGTGGCCAAAGTATTGGAGCTTCAGCTTCAGCATCAGTCCTTCGAATAAATATTCAGGACTGATTTCCTTTAGGATGGACTGGTTGGATCTCCTTGCAGTCCAAGGGACTCTCAAGAGTCTTCTCCAACACCACAGTTCAAAAGCATCAATTCTTCAGTGCTCAGCTTTCTTGATAGTCCAACTCTCACATCCATACATGACCACTGGAAAAACCATAGCCTTGACTAGACGGACCTTTGTTGACAAAGTAATGTCTCTGTTTTTTAATATGCTATCTAGGTTGGTTGTAACTTTTCTTCCAAGGAGCAAGCGTCTTTAAATTTCATGGCTGCAGTCACTGTCTGCAGTGATTTTGGAGCCCCCAAAAATAATATCTGTCACTATTTCGATTGTTTCCCCATCTATCTGCCATGAAGTGATGGGACCAGATGCCATGATCTTAGTTTTCTGAATGTTGAGCTTGAAGCCAACTTTTTCCCTCTCCTCTTTCACTTTCATCAAGAGGCTCTTTAGTTTTTCTTCGCTTTCTGCCATAAGGATGGTGTCATCTGCATGTCTGAGGTTGTTGATATTTCTCCTGGCAATCTTGATTCCATCTTGTGCTTCCTCCAGCCCAGCGTTTCTCATGATGTACTCTGCATATAAGTTAAATAAGCAGGGTGACAATATACAGCCTTGACGTACTCCTTTCCCAATTTGGAACCAGCCTGTTGTTCCATGTCCAGTTTTAACTGTTGCTTCCTGACCTGCATACAGGTTTCTCAAGAGGCAGGTCAGGTGGTCTGGTATGCCCATCTCATAGAAAGGTTCATTTGTGTAATATTTTAGATTCCACATACAAGTGATATCATATGGCATTTGTCTTCTCTTTCTGACTTACTTCACTTAGTATGATAATCTCTAGTTGCACGCATGTTGCTACAAATGGCATTATTTCATTATTTCTTATGGCTGAGTATTACTCCATTGTGTATGTACACCACACTCTCTTTATGCATTCATCGAGGACATTTAGATTGTTTCCATGACTTGGTTATTGTGACGAGTGCTGCTGTGAACATAGCGGTGCATGTATCTTTTTTTTTTTAACTACAGTACTAATATATTTAGTATTTTTTTTTCTTTTTCACATATGCATAATCATTTTTAAAATTTTTATTGGAGTATAGTTGATTTACAATATTGCATTAGTTTCAGGTGTATATCAAAATGAATAAGTTACATATATGCATATATCCACTCTTTTATTTTGGATTCTTTTCCCATGTAGGCTATTACAGAGTATTGAGTAGTATTCCCTATGCAATACAGTAGGTTCTTATCAGTTGTCTATTTTATAGTAATGGGTATATGTCTGTTCCAATCTCCCAGTTTATCCCCCTCCCTATCCCCTGGTAACCATAAGTTTATTTTCTACATTCGTGACTCTACTTCCATTTTATAAATAAGTTCGTTTGTACCCCTTTTTTAGATTCCACATATAAGCAATATCATATGATATTTGTCTTCCTGTGTTTGACTTACTTCACTTAATGTAACAATCTCTGGATCCATCCATATTGCTGCAAATGGCATCATTTTGTTCTTTTTATGGCTGAGTAATATTCCATTGTATATATATGTACATCTTTTTTTATCCATTCCTCTGTTGATGGACGTTTAGGTTGCTTCCATATCCTGACTATTGTAAATAGTGTTGCAATATTGAAGTGCCTGTATCTTTTTGAATTATGGTTTTCTGACTGCAAGAAGAGTACATCCTAAAGGAGATCAGTCCTGGGTGTTCATTGGAAGGACTGATGTTGAAGCTGAAACTCCAATACTTTGGCCACCTCATGCGAAGAGTTGACTCATTGGAAAAGACCCTAATGCTGGGAAGGATTGGGGGCAGGAGGAGAAGGGGATGACAGAGGATGAGATGTCTGGATGGCATCACCGACTCGATGGACATGGGTTTGGGTAGATTCCGGGAGGTGGTGATGGACAGGGAGGCCTGGCGTGCTGCGATTCATGGGGTCGCAAAGAGTTGGACATGACTGAGCAACTGAACTGAACTGAACTGAAGGAAGAAAGCTCCCAAAGCATTTTATAACCTTGGCCAAAACTGTTACCAAGTAGTTCTTCAGAAATCTCTCTTCACAGCTTTCTGCCTCAAGTTCTCTCATTTCCAAGGTCTGTTGCAAAGGGTTCTTGTCAGAGGACTCTTTAAGAATGATATTAATAAACAGTTACATGAAATAATGTGCTTCTTTAAAGTGTTTCATCTTGGATGAAGCATAAACTAGTTCCTCCTGGCATCTGAGTACATGATGAACTGTATTGTAAGTAAGTCTATTTTTAGCCCACTAGTGTTTTGGAAGATAGGCTATTAAAAACAGAAGCGGGCCTAGTAGAGTAGAGAAGCAGGAGTGCTTTTCCTCACCGATTAATGAAAATTAAGCCGGTCCTCTGAGCCCAAATGGTTGGAGGGAATGTGTGTGCCGCTGTGTGATCAGGTTAAAAGGCTGTGGCTTGTAATTTGGAAATTAGCATGTCATGTGTCACTGAGGCAGAAGATGAGGGACGTAGCTCTAACTCGAGTTCCCCGGAAATGCTCAGATACAGGGAGTCAAGGGCTTGCATGTTTGACCAGGTGAGAGGCGCTGTATTTTAGGAATCATACTCCTGACCTTGGAAGCCAGGACTCAATTCAATGATGGTTCTCCCCATCACTTCTCAGCACTACAGGTTAGCGGCCACCAGGGGGCACCAAAGTAAGACCATTCCGGAGGACGGAGTCGGACACTCCTGAGCAGCTGGGTGATCATCACAGCCTCCCCTTTGAGATTCCGTGCCCAGTCTGTGCCTTTCGGCAAAGCGACCGGGTGGGTATGCGCATGGATTTATAGTCAGCCAGGCAAGGGTTTCAGACCTGTTCTGCCACTTAGCACCTTTGCGGCCTCTTTAATCCACAAACAAGGATTATAAAGTACCTCAGGCACAGGCAAGTGATGAGAATTAAATGAGTCAATGTGTGAAAAGTGCTTAATACCTAATCCCGTGCTTTTTGTGTCGTAAATGCTCAGTTCCATAGTACACCCTGGAAGCCGTTAGGGGGTTCCAATGCCAACAAGGTCACAGAGAAGGCATTAGATTTCTTACATTCCCTTCCATTCTAGGATCTCTTCCCCCTTCCTCTCTCCTTCCTCAGAGATCCCCTGAGACCTGCTTCAAAAGTCTTCCTTCTGGCAATTTGCCAAGGACATTCTCCACAGAAATACAATGATTCCCAAAGTTCTGTTCAATCCTCTCTACCCAGTGTTTCCCCATGTGGTTCAAAAGCCACTTGCATCAGAATCATCTGGATCCAGGAAGTGGGGATTTCTGGGGATGGAATCTAGGACTCTACATTTTAATGAGCTTCCAAAGTCAATCTTATGCATGATAAAACTTGAGAATCTCTGCTCTATTCCTAGTGAGATTTTTTTAAAACAGAGAATACCGTACCCATTGATCTCAACCAGCTGTTAACTGATTATCTGATTAAAGTAATTCACATTGAACTGTGAAGAACAAATAAACTCCCCTTTCAGGATTTGCATTCTGACATTTTACAAATCTTAATGAATTCCAAATTAGTGAAACATCTGGTATGGATGTTTAAAGTAAAATGACCTTGCCAGTGACCCATACCTCAGGGGAAGCTTTCTTATGTCCTGGAACCCCAGGCTCCCTGACCAGTGGAGTGGAGGGAAAAGAGAAGGAAGAGAAGAAGGCAAAGGAGGAAGAGCGGGAGATGGAAGGTTAGGAGAGGAGATGGGAGAGGGGTGGACAGGAATAACCACCCTCCCAAATATTCCAACCCCAACAGCATGTGTGCTTCAAGCTCATCCAAGTGCAGAAGGTCCCAGCTCCAATCCTTTATACTCTATCCCAGAGACATCACAACTGAGGCTTCTGTTTTATTTGCTACTCAGTTTATTTTTTTAATACGAAACTGCCCAGTTGCCCAGCCTAAAATAAAGCTGCTACGGAGTAATAGCCCCTTGCTCTTTGTTGCTCCCAGACCACTTCTTCTTCCTCTAAAGGTGGATATGACCCAGCCTCCAATTATTGGGTGTCCCTCCCCTTCTCTCTTACAGCCCCTAAGTGAACTCTTCCTAACTCATGATTTTAAATACCATCCACACAACTGGTGTTTCCTAAATATGTATCTCTAGTCCCACCCTCTCCCCTTGCTGTCCAGACCCTTGTGTCTAACTGCCTCCTCTATGCCTCCCCTGTTATTGCTGTTCAGTCACTCAACTGTGTCCGACTCTTTGGGACCCCATGGAGTACAGCACCCCAGGCTTCCCTGTCCTTCACCAACTCCTAGAGTTTGCTCAAACTCATGTCCATTGAGTCAATGATGCCATCCAACCATCTCTTCCTCTGTCATCCCCTTTTCTTTCTGACCTCAATCTTTCCCAGCATCAGGCTATTTTCTAATGATTCAGCTCTTCGCATCAGGTGGCCAAAGTATTGGAGCTTCAGCTTCAGCATCAGTCCTTTCAATGAATATTCAGGATTGATTTCCTTTAGGACTGACTGGTTTGATCTCTTTGCAGCCCAAGGGACTCTCAGGAGTCTTCTCCAACACCGTAGTTCAAAAGCATCAATTCTTTAACACTCAGCCTTCTTTATGGTCCAACTCTCACATCCATACATGACAACTGGAAAAAAAAAATAGCTTTGGGCCTTTGTAGGCAAAGTAATATCTCTGCTTTTTAATATGCTATTTAGTTTGGTCATAGCTTTCCTTCCAAGAAGCAAACATCTTTTAATTTCATGGCTGCAGTCACCATCTGCAGTGATTTTGGAGCCCAAGAAAATAAAGTCTGTCACTGTTTCTATTGTTTCCCCATCTATTTGCCATGAAGTGATGGGACTGGATGCTATGATCTTAGTTTTTGAATGTTGAGTTTTAAGCCAGCTTTTTCACTCTCCTCTTTCACCCTCATCAAGAGGCTCTTTAGTTCCTCTTCACTTTCTGCCATAAGGGTGGTGTCAACTGCATATCTGAGGTTATTGATATTTCTCCTGGCAATCTTGATTCCAGCTTGTGCTTCATTCAGCCCAGCATTTCTCATGATGTACTCTGCATATAAGTTAAATAAGCAGGGTGACAATATACAGCCTTGACATACTCCTTTCCCAATTTGGAACCAGTCTGTTGTTCTTTTTTTATTTTTAATAATAAAATAATGTATGGTATATTTCAGAATACTGTCAATTACATACTGTTATAAACACTGTTGTCACTAATACATTCATTTAATTTTTAATTTTTTTTAATTTTTTTACTTTACAATATTGTATTGGTTTTGCCGTACATTGACATGAACCCGCCATGGATGTACATGTGTTCCCCTTCCAGAACCCCCCTCCCAACTCCCTTCCCATCCCATCCCTCTGGGTCATCCCAGTTCACCAGCCCTGAGCACCCTGTATCATGCATCGAACCTGAACTGGTGATTCGTTTCACATGTGATAACTTACATGCTTCAGTGCCATTCTCCCATATCATCCCACTCTCACCCTCTCCCATAGACTCCAAAAGACTGTTCTATACATCTGTATCTCTTTTGCTGTCTCGCATACAGGGTTATCGTTACCATCTTTCTAAATTCCATATATATGCATTAGTATACTGTATTGGTGTTTTTCTTTCTGGCTTACTTCACTCTGTATAATAGGCTCCAGTTTCATCCACCTCATTAGAACTGATTCAAATGTACTGTTTTTAATGGCTGAGTAATATTCCATTGTGTATATGTATCACAGCTTTCTTATCCATTTGTCTGCTGATGTACATCTAGGTTGCTTCCATGTCCTGGCTGTTATAAACAGTGCTGTGATGAACATTGGGGTACACATGTCTCTTTCAATTCTGGTTTCCTTAGTGTGTATGCCCAGCAGTGGGATTGCTAGGTCATATGGCAGTTCTATTTCCAGTTTTGTAAGGAATCTCCACACTGTTCTCCATAGTGGATGTACTAGTTTGCATTCCCACCAACAGTATAAGAGGGTTCCCTTTTCTCCACACCCTCTCCAGCATTTATTGCTTGTAGACTTTTGGATGGCAGCCATTCTGACTGGAGTGAAATGGTACCTCATTGTGGTTTTGATTTGCATTTCTCTGGTAATGAGTGATGTTGAGCATCTTTTCATGTGTTTGTTAGCCATCTGTATATCTTCTTTGGAGAAATGTCTGTTTAGTTCTTTGGCCCACTTTTTGATTGGGTCGTTTATTTTTCTGGAATTGAGCTGCAAGAGTTGCTTGTATATTTTTGAGATTAATTGTTTTTCTGTTGCTTCAATTGCTATTATTTTCTCCCATTCTGAAGGCTGTCTTTTCACCTTGCTTATAGTTTCCTTTGTTGTGCAGAAGCTTTTAATTTTAATTAGGTCCCATTTGTTTATTTTTTGCTTTTATTTCCAATATTCTTGGAGGTGGGTCATAGAGGATCCTGCTGTGATTTATGTCAGGGAGTGTTTTGCCTATGTTTTCCTCTAGGAGTTTTATAGTTTCTGGTCTTATGTTTAGATCTTTAATCCATTTGGAGTTGATTTTTGTGTATGGTGTAAGAAAGTGTTCTAGTTTCATTCTTTTTTTTTTTTTTTAATCATGGAGATATATATATTTTTTTAATCTTTATTGAATTTGTTACAATATTGTTTCTGTTTTATGTTTTTGGTTTTTTGGCCACAAGGCATGTGGAATCTTAGCTCCCCGACCAGGGATCGAACCAGGGACTCCCTGCATTGGAAGGCAAAGTCTTAACCACTGGATCACCAGGGGAGTCCCCTAGTTTCATTCTTTTACAGGAGGTTGACCAGTTTTCCCAGCACCACTTGTTAAAGAGATTGTCTTTTCTCCATTGTATATTCTTGCCTCCTTTGTCAAAGATAAGGTGTCCATAGGTGTATGGATTTAACTCTGGGCTTTCTATTTTGTTCCATTGATCTATATTTCTGTCTTTGTGCCAGTACCATACTGTCTTGATGACTGTGGCTTTGTAGTAGAGCCTGAGGTCAGGCAGGTTGATTCCTCCAGTTCCATTCTTCTTTCTCAAGATTGCTTTGGCTATTCGAGGTTTTTTGTATTTCCATACAAATTGTGAAATTACTTGTTCTAGTTCTCTGAAAAATACCGTTGGTAGCTTGATAGGGATTGCATTGAATCTATAGATTGCTTTCGGTAGTATACTCATTTTCACTATATTGATTCTTCCGATCCATGAACACGGTATATTTCTCCTTCTATTTGTGTCCTCTTTGATTTCTTTCACCAGTGTTTTATAGTTTTCTATATGTAGGTCTTTTGTTTCTTTAGGTAGATATATTCCTAAGTATTTTATTATTTTTGCTGCAATTGTGAATGGAATTGTTTCCCTAATTTCTCTGTTTTCTTGTTGTTAGTGTATAGGAATGCGAGGGATTTCTGTGTGTTGATTTTATATCCTGCAACTTTACTATATTCATTGATCAGCTCTAGTAATTTTCTGGTGGAGTCTTTAGGGTTTTCTATGTAGAGGATCATGTCATCTGCAAACAGTGAGAGTTTTACTTCTTCTTTTCCAATCTGGATTCCTTTTATTTCTTTTTCTGCTCTGATTGCTGTGGCCAAAACTTCCAAAACTATCTTGAATAGTAGTGGTGAGAGTGGGCACCCTTGTCTTGTTCCTGATTTTAGGGGAAATGCTTTCAGTTTTTCACCATTTAGGATAATGTTTGCCGTGGGTTTGTCATATATAGCTTTTATTATGTTGAGGTATGTTCCTTCTATTCCTGCTTTTTGGAGGGTTTTTATCATAAATGGATGTTGAATTTTGTCAAAGGCTTTCTCTGCATCTATTGAAATAATCATGTGGTTTTTATTTTTCAATTTGTTAATGTGGTATATTACATTGATTGATTTGCAGATATTGAAGAATCCTTGCATCCCTGGGATAAAGCCCACTTGGTCATGATGTATGATCTTTTTGATATGTTGTTGGATTCTGTTTGCTAGAATTTTGTTAAGGATTTTTACATCTATGTTCATCAGTGATATTGGCCTGTAGTTTTCTTTTTTTGTGGCATCTTTGTCCGGTTTTGGTATTAGGGTGATGGTGGCCTCATAGAATGAGTTTGGAAGTTTACCTTCCTCTGCAATTTTCTAGAAGAGTTTGAGTAAGATAGGTGTTAGATCTTCTCTAAATTTTTGGTAGAATTCATCTGTGAAGCCGTCTGGTCCTGGGCTTTTGTTTGCTGGAAATTTCTGATTACAGTTTCAATTTCCGTGCTTGTGATGGGTCTGTTAAGATTTTCTGTTTCTTCCTGATTCAGTTTTGGAAAGTTGTACTTTTCTAAGAATTTGTCCATTTCTTCCAAGTTGTCCATTTTATTTGCATATAGTTGCTGATAATAGCCTCTTGTGATCCTTTGTATTTCTGTGTTGTCTGTTGTGATCTCTCCATTTTCATTTCTAACTTTGTTGACTTGATTCTTCTCCCTTTGTTTCTTGATGAGTCTCGCTAATGGCTTGTCAATTTTATTTATCTTCTCAAAGAACCAGCTTTTGGCTTTGTTGATTTTTGCTAGGGTCTCTTTTGTTTCTTTTGCATTTATTTCTGCCCAAATTTTTAAGATTTATTTCCTTCTACTAACCCTGGGGTTCTTCATTTCTTCCTTTTCTAGTTGCTTTAGGTGTAGAGTTAGGTTATTTATTTGACTTTTTTCTTGTTTCTTGAGGTGAGCCTGTATTGCTATGAACCTTCCCCTTAGCAGTGCTTTTACAGTGTCCCATAGGTTTTGGGTTGTTGTGTTTTCATTTTCATTTGTTTCTATGCATATTTTGATTTCTTTTTTGATTTCTTCTGTGATTTGTTGGTTATTCAGCAGCATGTTGTTCAGCCTCCACATGTTGGAATTTTTAATAGTTTTTCTCCTGTAATTGACATCTAATCTTACTGCTTTGTGGTCAGAAAAGATTCTTAGAATGACTTCAATTTTTGTGAATTTACCAAGGCTAGATTTATGGCCCAGGATGTGATCTATCCTGGAGAAGGTTCCATGTGCGCTTGAGGAAAAAGATGAAATTCATTGTTTTGGGGTGAAATGTCCTATAGATATCAATTAGGTCTAACTGATCTATTGTATAATTTAAAGTTTGTGTTTCCTTGTTAATTTTCTGTTTAGTTGATCTATCCATAGGTGTGAGTGGGGTATTAAAGTCTCCCACTATTATTGTGTTATTGTTAATTTCCTCTTTCATACTTGTTAGCATTT
Source organism: Okapia johnstoni (assembly GCA_024291935.2). Lineage (NCBI taxonomy): Eukaryota > Metazoa > Chordata > Mammalia > Artiodactyla > Giraffidae > Okapia > Okapia johnstoni. Next base: position 67,455,130 of record CM044312.1, on the reverse strand, counting down.
GCCTTACATTTTGCAGTGCTCCTATCTTGTGTGCATATATATTTATAATTGTTATATCTTCTTCTTGGATTGATCCTTTGATCATTATGCAGTGTTCATCTTTGTCTCTTTTTATAGCCTTTGTTTTAAAGTCTATTTTATCTGATATGAGTATTGCTACTCCTGCTTTCTTTTGGTCTCTATTTGCATGGAATATCTTTTTCAGCCCTTCACTTTCAGTCTGTATGTGTCCCTTGTTTCGAGGTGGGTCTCTTGTAGACAACATATACAGGGTCTTGTTTTTGTATCCATTCAGCCAGTCTTTGTCTTTTGGTTGGGGCATTCAACCCATTTACATTTAAGGTAATTATTGATAAGTATGATCCCGTTGCCATTTACTTTATTGTTTTAGGCAGATAAAGGCTTGTCTTTTATTGAATGAGTCATCTGTGCAATTGCCGAGGCCACTATGTACAGAGAAGAGGGGGAGAACTTTATTTCTTGATCTCTTCCTCCTTGGACAGAATCTTGATGATTTCCTCATTCTTGGCCTGGAGCCGCTCTTCACGGCACTTGCAGGCTTCCTTGGTCTTAGACCTGCAGGCCTCAGCCTGGTCCACCAGAAGCTTCTTGCGAGCCTTGTCTGCCTTCGGCTTGTGGATACGTTCCAAGAGAATCCACTTGTTTTTTAACACATTACCCTTCACCTTCAGGTACAGGCTGTGATACATGTGGCGGTCAATCTTCTTAGATTCACTAGTATCGTCTGAGCAGCTGGTGCAGAATTCTCATCCTCCTAGTCCAGGTTACCTTCTCAGGCATTTGAGCATTGGCAGTACCCTTTTGCTTACCTATACCCATATGCCTGCCCTTCCAGTGAGCCAAGGTGTTTTTCCAGCATCGAACCCCGGAATGGACAGTCACAGGCTTCCAGATGATCAGCCCATCTATGCTCAGCTTCCATATCTGCTGGCGGGAGTTGGCATTGGCGATTTCATTAGTCTCATTGGGGTCCAACCAGACCTTCTCTTTGCACAGTGAAGAACACTGGAGGCAAGCCTCTTCTGAAGCCTGAGCATACTCATGGTCGCGGCCGCAGCGGTGAAAGGCCAGTCTGTTGTTCCATGTCCAGTTCTAACTGTTGCTTCTTGATCTGCATACAAGTTTCTCAGGAGGCAGGTACAGTGGTCTGGTATTCCCATTTCTTTAAGAATTTTCCACAGTTTATTGTGATCTACACAGTCAAAGGCTTTAGTGTAGTCAATGAAGCAGAAGTAGATGTATTTCTGGATTTTTTATGCTTTTTCTATGATCCAACAGATGCTGACAATTTGATCTCTGGCTCCTTTGCCTTTTCTAAATCCAGCTTGAATATCTGGAAGTTCTCAGTTCATGTACTGTTGAAGCCTAGCTTGGAAAATTTTGAGCATTACTTTGCTAGCATGTGAAATGAGTGCAATTGTGTGGTAGTTTGAACATTCTTTGGCATTGCCTTTCTTTAGGACTGGAATGATAACTGACCTTTTCCAGTCCTCTGGCCACTGCTGAGTTTTCCAAATTTGCTGGCATATTAAGTACAGCACATTAAGAGCACCATCTTTTAGGATTTGAAATAGCTCAACTGGAATTCCATCATCTCCACTAGCTTTGTTCGTAGTGATGCTTCCTAAGGCCCACTTGACCTTGTATTCCAGGATGTCTAGCTCTACGTGAGTGATCACACCAACATGGTTATCTGGGTTATTAAGATCTCTTTTGTATAGTTCTTCTGTATATTCTTGCCACCTCTTCTTAATATCTTCTGCTTCTATTAGGCTCATACCATTTCTGTCCTTTATTGTGCCCATCTTTGCATGAAATGTACCCTTGATATCTCTAATTTTCTTGAAGAGATCACTAGTGTTTCCCATTCTGTTGATTTCCTCTACTTCTTTGCATTGACCACTTAGGAAGGCTTTCTTATCTCTCCTTGCTGTTCTTTAGAACTGTGCATTCAGATGGGTATATCTTTCCTTTGCTCCTTTGTCTTTTGTTTTTCTTCTTTCCTCAGCTATTTGTAAGGCCTCCTCAGGCAACCATTTTGCCTTTTTGCATTTCTTTTCCTTAGGGATGGTTTTGATCACCACCTGCTGTACAGAGATATGAACCTCCGTCCATAGTTCTTCAGGCACTCTGTCTATCAGATATAATCCCTTGAATCTATTTGTTACTTCCACTGTATAATTGTAAGGGATTTTATTTAGGACATACCTGAATGGCCTAGTGGTTTCCCCCCCTTTCTACAATTTAAGTCTGAATTTGGCAATAAGGAGTTCATGATCTGAGCCACAGTCAGCTCCTGGTCTTGTTTTTGCTGACTGTATAGAGCTTCTCTATCTTTGGCTGCAAAGAATATAATCAATATGATTTCGGTTTTGACCATCTGGTGATGTCCATGTGTAGAGTCATCTCTTGTGTTGTTGGATGAGAGTGTTTGCTATGACCAGTGCATTCTCTTGGAAAAACTCTGTTAGCTTTCGCTGTGCTTCATTTTGTACTCCCAAGGCCAAACTTGCCTGTTATTCCAGGTATCTCTTGACTTCCTACTTTTATATTCCAGTCCCCCATGATGAGAAGAACATCTTTTTTGTTGTTAGTTCTAGAATGTCATGTAGGTCTTCACAGAACCATTCAACTTCAGCATCTTCGGCATTAGTGATTGGGGTATAGACTTGGATTAGTGTGACATTGAATGGTTTGCCTTGGAAATGAACAGAGATCATTTTGTCATTTTTGAGATTGCACCCAAGTACTGCATTTCAGACTCTTTTGTTGACTATGAGGGCTACTCCATTTCTTTTGAGGAATTCTTGCCCATACTAGTAGATATAATATATCTACTGGTAGATTTAATTCAGTCATCTGAATTAAATTCGCCTGTCCTGGTCCATTTTAGCTTACTGATTCCTAAAATGTCGACATTCACTCTTGCCATCTCCTGTTTGACCACTTCCAATTTACCTTGATTCATGGACCTAACATTCCGGGTTCCTATGCAATATTGTTCTGTACAGTATTGGACTTTACTTCCATCACCAGTCTTATCCACTATTGGGTGTTGTTTTCTCTTTGGCTCAGCCTTCATTCCTCTCGGAGCTATTTCTCCACTCTTCTCCAGTAGCATGTTGGGCACCTACTGACCTGGGACATTCATCTTTCAGTGTCATATCTTTTTGTCCTTTCATACTGTTCATGGGGTTCTCAAGGCAAGAATACTGAAGTCGTTTTCCATTCCCTTCTCCAGGGGAGCACATTTTGTCAGAACTCTCCACCATGTCCCATCTGTCTTGCTGGCCTCCACCTAGATGTCTTATAATTGGCTTAAACTTTAACACATACAAAACTAAATTCTTATTTTCCTCAAATAATGTTTCTCCCCCAGTGTTGCCCCGTTCCAGGAAATAGCATATCATTCACCCAAATGGGTTGAATCAGAAACTTCATCATCCATTAGTCAGTCTCCTCCCCTCCCCCAACACACACTTCATGCAGCATATCACCAAGTCTCCCTTAAGAGTGCATCTTATGGTAACGATAACCCTATATGCGAGACAGAGTAAGAGACACAGATGCATAGAACAGTCTTATGGACTCTGAGGGAGAAGGTGAGGGTGGGACGTTCTGGGACAATAGCATTGAAACATGTATATTATCATATGTGAAACAGAACATCCTTCCAGGTTCAATGCATGAGACAAATGCTCAGGGCTGGGCAATGGGATGACCCAGAGGGATGGGATGGGGAGGGAGGTGGGAGGGGGGTTCAGGATGGGGAACACGTGTAAACCCATGGCTGATTCATGTCAATGTATGGCAAAAACCACTACAATATTGTAAAGTAATTAGCCCCCAACTAAAATAAGTAAATTTATTAAAAAAAAAAAAAAAAGACTGCATCTTAAATCTGCCTATCACCACCTCCACCTCTACCAGCCTGGTCCAAGCCAGCTCTTCTGCTCACCCAGGCTACTTCCTGCTTCCATTCTTACCCTTACAGTCTGGTTGCTACAAATAGACATAGTTGAATTTTTTATAACATAGTTCTCATTACCTCCCTACCCTCCTATGACTTCCCTATCACAAGATTTGCCCCATCCACGTGGCTGACCCATCTCCTGTCCCCAGATACCCTGGCTCCCCTGCTCTTCCTCCTGCCTTTGCCTTTGCTGATGGCTCCACCCAAAAGGTAGAGACCCCACCTATCTTGGCCCCTTGCTTCATGCAAAGGGGCCCTCCCTGATCACCTACTTCCAAATAGCAACTCTTTTCTTATTCTGATTTCTTTTTCTTCTTAGCACCTAAAATAATCTGATATATTACAATGTGTGTTTATTTGTTATTGTCTACCACATTCAAATGCAAGGTCTGTGAGAGCTAGGACTTATTCTCTTCTGTCCACCACTGTGTCCCTAGTATCTACAGCTGTGCCTGATGCATCACATATGCTCAATTTAGTATTTGTTGAGTGAATGATGTAAAACTAAGCAAAAGTACAAATATAAGTAAGGATGACTACTAACAAATGGTTTTAAGGTTATATCGAAGGTCTTATTTATTAGGAGAGTTGGGAAAAGATTGGAGTAACTGGTTCCTCTCTTTTTCCCTCCCTTGTGTTATTTTGTGGTGGCTACTTGGATATGGCATGCTCCTGTTTTATTCTGTTTTAGTAAATGGTCATTTCTGGAGTTCTGTACCTCCTCTCTGCACACGTAGAAAATCTCTTCTTTATTCCAAAATTCTAAGCACTCAAAAATTGTGTATTCACAGTTACCAAGTCACAAACTCAGCTTTTACCCACTTACTGTCCATAAAACAGATCTAATAAGATTAGGCAATAGGAAGGTTTTATATTGCAAAATTGTATTAATGGAATCCTCCCAGGGGCTAAGCTGTTCCCTCTCTGAAAGTTAAGCACATTTTAGAAATCACATTAAAACTGTTGCAGGCCTCCCTGGGTCTCAGGGGTCAAGGGAAGGGAACCGAGATGAAGCTTCACAAAAGAGCTTACTAATCTTGACATTTAACTTTTGATGGATAATTTGTTTTGTGCCTGTCTTCCTATGCCTTAAAGAAATCCTTAGCATTTTCTCTTTTAATGCTCAAGCTTGTTATGCTGGCAGCCATTACCCATAAACTTCCCCACACAGATAGGTATCTACTTCCACTAGGGGCATATCAACATCAGCTCCACAGAGCAGAAAAAAGCAGAGCAAAAAAGCCAAACTGAATCCTTTGTAGGAAACAGCTGGAGTGAAGGGGAGATGACTTTCTAATGTGGAGACACAGTTACAGAGACTTGTGGACATAGTGCGGGAAGGAGAGAGTGAGATGAGTGGAGAAGGTAGCATAGACATACATATGCTATCATGTGTAAAATAGATAGCTGGTGAGAGTTGCTATATAACACAGGGAGCCCAGCCAGGTGCTCTGTGATGATCAGAGGACTAGGATGGAGGGAGAGGGGGGAGGCTCAAGAGAGAGGTGATATATGTATAATCATGGCTGATTTTCATTGTCGTACTGCAGGGACCATCACAACATTGAAAAGCAACTTTCTTTCAATTAAAAAAATAAATTAAAAAAAATTACAGTCTTAGTTCAGATTCTCCCATAGGCAGTCCCTGAAACCAGGAATCAAGTGTAAATAGTTTGTTGGGGAAGCAATCCCAGGAAACACTGGTGGGACATGAGAAGGGAAGACATGAAAGGGAGGGCAGCCACAAGTCACTTCGTGGGTAATTGGAGCTCAGTCCCATGGGAGAAGCCTGGGAGACCTGGACCAGGGAGGTGGTATGTATACCTCAGCTTCCATCAGTCATTGACTGAGGACTGCTGGGAAGAGGAGACTTAATTCCCTGGCACTTCTCATCTGCCCTGTGCATAAGCAGAGAGGGTTCTTATGTCCAGAGAAAGTCCTCAGGCAAAGAGATGCTGGGGCAGGCAGTTGGACACTGGTCCAATGGACAGTGAAATGGCAACACCCAAGGGTAAAAGGCAGAGAGTCCACAGGCTCTACTGCAAATATTGACTTTTGCAAAAAAATATTTCCTAAAAAATGGATATTCTCCCACAAAGTCATCTTGTGTATAAACAAAGCTGAACAGGACAACTCTGGAAAGTTTTCATAGAACTGAAATCTTGGAGATATGCTTAGAAGCAGGTGATTGTGGTTCTGGTTGAGTGGACTGGGGCATTCTGGGTTGGGGCTGGATTTTCCTAGTGACAACTCTCAACAGCCTGAGAGTCCAAACAAGTTACAAAGAAAAGCAGATCTGGTGTGCCTGACCAGGGAAAGTGGCCCTGCCTTTCATTCTGGAAGCTCCTAGCACCTCCTCTGGGGTTGGCTGCCACTTCACAGAGTCACTCTGACCACTCTTTCCAAGACCAAGAACCTCAGATACATGTACACACACACACATGCTCACTTGGGAAATCATGATAGTAGAGACACAGCACTTTTGTGTGTCTGTTTCATATTCAGACTTTTTTTTTTAAGTTATCTCACCCTTCAGCAAAAACAACCTGATGACATTTACTGAGTTCTTCCTATTTGCCACATTTGTCCATTCAGTCTTAAGCACCTTATAAGCATCATCTCTATCAGTCATCAGGACAGCCTTGGGAAGGGGTTGCTCCCATCTTTCAAATGAAACTCAGAGATGTTAAAGAACTTCTATAGGGTTACCCACCCAAGTGAGATTAGTATTCAGAGCCAGAGAAAACATATTTAACCAAACAGCTATATGCCTTCAAGAAAATCAGGAAGCTTATATCTCAAGGGAGCATTTGGAGGAGAGAAAACCTGTGAGGCAGAGGGAAAGTACACCTAGGGAAAGACAGACGTGGACAGAAGCAAGGAAGCAGGAAATGACACGTTATTCTTGGTCATCTTTCCTGAGCAGGAAGCAGAAGCAGCTTAGAGGGAGATGTGGGAGGCTGAATATTCACTGTCACAGGCAGAAACGAATATTTATTTTGAGGAGCTCACACATATTTGGGTTCCATGATTTGCAATTTCATTTATGGTAATACTCAATTTGTTTTTGTTTTTATTAGTATTTTTAAAGATTGTCATGACCACAGGGTGAATTGTTAATTATGAGCTAGTTTATTTGCTATGAAGCAAATAAACTGAAATGTGATGGTAAGAAACCAAACCGAACTATGACAGGTAACGGGGGTGGATGTCTTCACGAGTAAGTTATTTCTATTTTGTGTTTTGCTTTCTGTTCTAAAAATGTAAAAGCATAATCACTGGTCCTATGTGAAGAGAGTCAAAGACTATAATACTATCAACCGTAATCCTTCTTTTCCCCCAGTAATCAGAGGATGGGGTTTCAGGTACTGCTCCTCTGGAAATTGTGTCATGAAGGAATATTTAATGCAGCAGATCTAAACCACAGTCAGAGAAAGGGCATCTGCCCACTGTTGCAGTTATCTATTGCTGCATGAGAAACTATCCCAAATTTTTGTGGCTTAAAACTTCGTCAAAGTTTTGTTGAAAAAATTCACACCCATTAGGATGGCTCCTAACAACCAGTTTTATTATTTCTCACAATTGTGTGGATCAGGAATTTGGGAACGGTTTAACTGAGCAGTTCTTCTGCTCCATGTAGCATCAACTAGAGTCACTTTGGGGATCAGTAGTATGGAGGGTCCAAGAAGGCTCACTCACAGGTAGGCCCCTTGCAGGGATGGCTGGACAGGTGCGCTCAGCTGGACCACTCTCCCTCTCCATGTGCTACCAGGACCTCTTCATGTGGTCACTCCAGCAGACAGACTGGAAATTGTCATTGCTCTAAAGGTACTCAACATCACTAATGATCAGAAAAATGCAAATCAAAACTACAGTTATCACCTCACACCCATCAGGATGGCTACTCTCAAAACAGAAATTTTTAAATGTCAGATAGATATGAGGAAATTGGATCTTTGTGCACTTTGGGTAGGATTATAAAACAGTGTGATATAAAATAGTATGAAAAACACACACTCACACACAAAAAGGAAAATAGTATGGAGGTTCCTCAAAAAGCTAAAAATAGAGCTACCATATGATCCAGCAGTCCCATTTCTGGGTGTGTATCCAGGAGAATTGGATACATATGAGAATAGTATCTTCATACCCATGTCATAGCAGCACTGTGCACAATACGCAAGAGGTGGAAACTACCCACATGCCCATCAACAGATGAACGGATAAGCAGAATGTGGTACATACATACAATGGAATATTATTCCACCTTAGAAAATAAGGAAATCCTGTCACATGCTACAGCATAGATGAACCTTAAGGATATTATGCTAAGTGAAATATACCAGTTGCAAAAAGACAAATACTGTATAATTCCCCCACTGCTGCTGCTGCTACTGCTGCTAAGTCGCTTCAGTCGTGTCCGACGCTGTGCGACCCCACAGACGGCAGCTCACCAGGCTCCACCATCCCTAGGATTCTCCAGGCAAGAATACTGGAGTGGGTTGCCATTTCCTTCTCCAGTGCATGAAAGGGAAAAGTGAAAGTGAAGTCGCTCAGTCGTGTCCGACTCTTAGCGACCCCATGGACTGTAGCCTACCAGGCTCCACCGTCCATGGGATTTTCCAGGCAAGAGTACTGGAGTGGGGTGTCATTGCCTTCTCCGATAATTCCCCCACAGGAGCTATCTAAAGACATCGAATTCATAGAAAGGGGAAACAGAATGGTGATTACTGAGGGGTCGGGTTATGTTACTGAGGGAGAGGGGATGTTGTGTAATGGGTATAGAATTTCAGGCTTGCATTATGGAAAGTCCTGGAGATCTGTTTCACAGCAATGTGAATTTACTGAACGCTACTGAACTACACACTTCAAAATTACTTAGACGGTAGATTGTATTCTGTGTGTTTTTTTTTTGTTTTTAACCACATTAAAAAGCAAACCACTGATACTCTTAAAGCCCGGATTGAAGGGGATGGGAACATAAACCCTCCTCTCAGTGAGAGGAAATGCGGAGAATCTGTAGCCAGCTCTCCACCACCGCCACCACCCCTACCATAGGGCAGATCCTGTAGAGCTCCTGAGGGCCTAGCAGATGAGGTGTTATTTCCAGGGGGCCATATTCAACCTCCCGAAGATGAAGGATGTCAGAAAGCGTTGTTAGAGGTGGGCACAGTTTGAAACAACAGAGTGGGAGAAAATGACAAAGTCTGTAGGGCCAAAGAGGAAAAAACAGCCTGGAATTCCACCCTTACTCATTTTCACAACAAAGATTTAGCATGCCTTCTGCTAAAAGCCTGACGCCCCCACCAAGCATTTTTCTCACTCAGTGCCTGCCCCTCAGCTGTCCTGACAGTGGGAGCTCCAAGCCCTTATGGAATAGGTCAGATGGGAACAATCTGCAGAAGCAGGTCACAGGAGACCTTTCAGAGCTGGCAAACATAGAAAATCCAGCGATACCACAGCATTTAGATAGTGTGGACAATGTGGCCATTATAAATGCTGCTCTCATGAGCAGTGATTCAAATGACAGCTTCAAAAAGGGTTTGCAAAGAGCCCTTTGGAAATGGAACATGGGTGCCTCAGAGCCCATGACATGTTACAAGGAGAAACCCAACTGAACAAAGATCCACAGCAGCACTGAATGACTTATTTATTCAGTCCTGCTCTGTACAAACCTAGGAGACGACAGCTTTTAAATTGACTCCCCTGAGCTATGCAACATCCATGGTGCGTGGGAAATGTTAGCAAGAATTTTGAAAAAAGCAGAAAGTTTTGTAAAGCAAAGATCACAGTGTAACCATGCTAATACTGCCACCAAATTCTGCAGACGGCCCTGGTGTCTCAGAATTATTAGAAGGAGTGACAGCAACATCTGGAGGGGAAAACCCTGCCCTTTACCCTCTTAACCTGCCGGCTTCACACATCTGTTTGAAGGGCTACCCCCTCCAAGCCTTCAGGTGGAAAATTCTTTGTGCAGGTCATTTAAGTAATCATGGTAGCATTCTCACTGCACTGCTTCTACAGAGTGTTGTCCTGGCATTGTGTGGGGAGTGTTGGTGTTCTGATCACCCCTGGAACACAAGTGCTGGTTCTCTCAGCCTAGCACATGCTGCAGAATTCTTGTATGCCCCCGGGTTCCTGTTGCATGGTGGAGTCAGTCTTTCTAGGAAGAAAGCATACACAGTGGAAGCCATGTCTGAGTAACCCCAGCCCAGCCAGGTTCCCCAAGGGACCCGGTGACGGTGCAGCCTGTGCTCACAGCAGGACTGGGGCCAGGGTGAGGCCAGTGAGGAGCCTGGCATGCAGAATGTAAGGAGGCCCTTGTCCTGTGTTTGCACAACCCTGAGAGTGATTTTTTTTGGGGCTCCAGAATCACTGCTGATGGTGATTGCAGCCATGAAATTAAAAGACGCTTACTCCTTGGAAGGAAGGTTATGGCCAACCTAGATAGCATATTTAAAAGCAGAGACATTACTTTGCCAACAAAAGTCCGTCTAGTCAAGGCTATGGTTTTCCCAGTGGTCACGTATGGATGTGAGAGTTGGACGGTGAAGAAAGCTGAGCGCCGAAGAATTGATGCTTTTGAACTGTGGTGTTGGAGAAGACTCCTGAGAGCCCCTTGGACTGCAAGGAGATCCAGTCAATCCATCCTAAAAGAGATCAATCCTGGGTGTTGATTGGAAGGTCTGATGTTGAAGCTGAAACTCCAATACTTTGGCCACCTCATGCGAAGGGTTGACTCACTGGAAAAGACCCTGATGCTGGGTAGGATTGGGGGCGGGAGGAAAAGGGGACGACAGAGGATGAGATGGTCGGATGGCATCACCGACTCGATGGACATGGGTTTGGGTAGACTCTGGGAGTTGGTGATGGACAGAGAGGCCTGGCGTGCTACAATTCATGGGGTCACAAAGAGTCGGACACGACTGAGCGACTGAACTGAACTGAACTGAGAGTGAGCACCTCCTTGAATCTCCTATGCGAAGAGACCCACTTGCCTCCCTTTGTCCAGGCCTGGCTCAAAGGCCTCGCTCTCTCTTTTCCCATTCACTCCTCAGCTCCCTGCCCAAGGTTAGCACTGGGGTTGGGGAGTGTAGCCCCAATGTCAACAGTGGTCAACAAAGAAGAGAGCTTTAAGAAGGAAGAGCTGAGTAATTGATGGTGAGATTGCAGTGAGGGATCCAATGAGGCATTTGGCTATGCAGTGGCTGCCTGTGAGCCAAGACCAGAGCAGATCCAGGAAGGGTTGGTGATAAAAGACTTGCCCTGGCCTGTCCCTCAGCCGTGGGCCAAGTTGGTGGGGCATAAATAGGAAACCCTGTGAGACTGGCCACAGAGGTTCCCTTTGTACGAGAAAGCTTAGGATTTTCCCAGGGAGGTGCCTTTCCTATAGAAAACTCCTTTCTCCCCAGGCTTGGATGTCAGAGCTCTTGGGGCTGATCTGAAGCCCTTCCACTCCTGTCTGCCCTCTTCCCAGCCCAATGTGATGTTATAAGGCCAAATCAGGCAGCTTAGCACCGGGGAGAGAGAAAGTGGGAGTCTTGTGTTCTGTGCGCGTGTATGCTAAGTCACTTCAGTCGTGTCTGACTCTCTGTGACGCTATGGACCATAGCACTCCCGGCTTCTCTGTCCATGGGGTTCTCTAGGCAAGAATACTGAAGTGGGTTGCCATGCCCTCCTCCAGGGGATCTTCCCAACCCAGGGATCAAACTCATGTCTCATGTCTCCTGCACTGGCAGGTGGGTTCTTACCACTAGCGCTACCTGGAAACAAATGGTTCAACCAAAGCAGACTTTTCTATCATTAAATCAGGGGTATATTCATTTGTGAACCTCAATACAACGGGGACTCCCTCTTGTCTCCCTCGTCCCCTGCATCACATACGTACAGCCCTGGGAAGTGTACTTCCACATGCAGGGTCACTTTTCATCACCATTTCCCTATTCTCCTTCCCACATTTACACCACCACCCACTCCCCCTCTCCCTCCCCAGGTAGCACCTTTCACAAATCTTGCTGGAAAACCCAGACATTCAGTTTTGTGGATTTTAAATAGAAAATGATGCAGAATGAGCGAATTATGAGCTGGAGCAGTGGAATCATGGACCTGCAAGCCCAACTTTGGATTCCATCGAGCCAGAGCACCTCCATGACACAGCAGCAGAGACCACTCAAGTTCAGAAGTGCCTGTGGCACTATTTCAGATCCTTGGATTGCTGGCTTATGTTGCTTATCTGAAGAAGCATTCCCTTCCAGAGGGCCTCTGCCAGCGTGATTCAAGCTCAGAGAATCATTACAGACTAATCATCATTATGGCATGATCACATTTCAATTATCCCCTGTGTAGTCTGGGTACATTAAAGCAACTTCTCTGACTGAGAGAAGTTCGTTAAAAATCATAATGTGCGTTAAGATTTTTTAAAGCCTGTTGGAAGCCAACAAGGGGATAAATTCTAGAAACAACAACAGAATCTTTCAGGGGTTTCTCTTGCACTTATGCAGAAATCATAATCTTATCTTGAAATGTGGGATGAGGACTATAACTGAATAATGGGCCAAGTGTTTTATTATAATTTGTGTTTCTAAGTGCTCTGTGATTCAAAACCCAACAGATTGTTTTCTCTCAGCCCCAATCTGAGCTACTAGGTGCATTGGCCCATCTTCACAATGTATAAGGTACCCCTAACTCCTGGTTAAAAATGCCAAAATCTATGAAAATTAGCCAGAGGATGGAGTAGATCACAGCATCCATGGTCTCTGTCAATATAGGCACAGTCCCTAATATGTTGCAGAAAAGGAAAAGCAGCCTTCCCCTGAACATTTGTCCTAAAGAAAAGAATTTAAAAGAACAAGTCAAGTTTCATATGCAAAAATATTCATTTTCGATAGTAACAAAAGAAACAGAAACGTCCCTATGAATCTGACAGTAGTGAAATCATTGAGAATGGAATATTGAGCGTGGCCTGGAGAGGAATGAGAATGGAATGGAATATAATGCAGTCATGAGAAACTGATGCTGATGATGCAGAGAGTGGAAATGTAGGAAACTGTTTTTAATATTGCGTTGAAAATGTCATCTACGCTGTGATTCCAACTATATCAAATAAGTGCACACCTTAGATAAGGAACAGAAAGAGACTTGAGAAGAAAACAGCTGGTGTCTCAAAGTGGTTGGACTGTGGATGATTCATCTCTATAGTCATTCTTTTTGAAACTGGTATAATGTTCATTCAATAGTAAATAAAACTTGGAAGGAAAAGGAAAACTCAAGTGAGGCATTTTCTGTGCCAGGCAGAAAAATCAGTGATGCATGGGATCATTTTGCGTTCTTCCTTGCTCCTTCAAAGCAGCCTGTAATCTTCATCCACATGTAGGGAATATGCATGCCTGAATTATCAGGGGATCCGCCTCACCAGGAAGGCTGTGCTGTTTGTTTAATGGACCAGAAACCTCACTCTTTTCATTCTTGTTTGATAACAAATCTAAGATGCATTCGTTGGTATGGTTTTTCCTTGACAAATATGCACAAAAATCTTGAGGACAGAAAATGATGCATTTGTTCTTTCTCTCTTTTCTCGCCAATATTCTCTAGAATGAGCACAAAACAAATCAAATAACAGCTAAGCTAATCAAATAACAGCTTTTGTACATCAGCATCGAGAAGGAAGACGCTTGGGAGAGATCAGAGTACCGAGATGGATACCGGCGAGAGTGAAGCATCCAACTGTCAAAGCATCTACTAAACCTAGATCGGCAGAGATGGGAGTGATTTTCCTGAAAGGAGATACGATCACGGATTAAACACCAGCTCATTGGAAACTATCATTGAATAAGAGCAGATGACATTCATGAGGAATCACATTCAGGAAATATTTTAAGGAAGAGGAATATAAATGTGCTAGAATTAACATGTAAAATATGTATGTACTGAGGTTTGTAAACTGTCCTTTTTTAATCAAACAGAAAACAAAAAGCTTTAATCTTTCAACATTATTTTAAAAAAGGCAGTGCATCCTAAATTATTCCTATCTCAATAGCCAAGAGGCTGATCAACCATCAGTTATTGAGGAAGCGTCTTAGAAAATGCCTCTGAATATTTTCATAGGAGCCACGACCTTTGGTTCCCATCTCTGCCGTTCATTCATGTCACTGTGTAATTAGTTACAACCACTCAGTTAAGAGATGTTAACGCTTCAAACTTTTTACTGAGTCTTTGTTCAGTTTAATCTGTCTGTACCAGTAATTACTGAGAAAGTGTTTCTGACATATACTATTACTCCATCAAGCTGTATATTACAGGAAGTACATCTTTATATCATAGGTTCCTGAGCAACATAGATTTCCCTATCTTTCAGGAAACAGCATCAAGGAACTCTAAAAAATATAGAAAGCTCATTTTCACCTTGAATGCTCACGTGTAATATGTAGGCTGCTATCAAATAAACACTTTTTCTAATTGCCCCTAGTAATATGTATAAGAATTTAATATACTTTACAAATAAACATCTAAAATATCTTCTTTTTCTATTTCTTTGTCATATCATCAGAAATCCATCTCCTTTCTTTCCCTTACTGACAGGCACTCATTTTTATTTTAAAAATAACACCATTCCATTAAACCTATTTCTAAATGATAGTAAGTGGTACTAACAAAATAAATAATAATTTAATAGCCTTAGAACTAAATGAATATATACTTAACACAGGTCAAAGAAACTTGGTAGGAGTAAGTTGCCTTTTTGTTTACTAATTTTAGTTTCAAGAACACTCAGTTTTTTTGTTTGTTTGTTTTTAGTTGATTGGCATTTATAAGTAGTGACAAATGATAAGCTGTCTTCAACAATCTTTTGCTCCCAGGCATCCCCCACCATCACCTTCATCACATTTCCTGCAATATGCAACAACAGAAAAATATTTACTATTGAAGTAGCCAGTTGTTTGAGAATGACACAAGCTAAAATGCATGTGCAGGAGTTATCAGTATAAGCCAAATCATGTGCTATACCTGAGCAGAAAACACGAACATGTAGAATGCTTTCATTTTTGAACTCAAAATTAAGATCCATTTAGTATATACTATTGCAACAGTGGAGAGTAATACAAGAAGAATCAACCAGGATACAGATCATGGTTGATTTCTCTTATCCTTACTCCTAGTTTTGTCGAATGTCTCTGGTATTAGCATCTTTTCACCCCAAATGAGCTTTATGTTTTAAATGGCTAAAAAGTATATTACAGATACAGTCAAATAAGTGAAGTGCAATTCACAAAGATATGGATGTTCTAAAGAACCACATTAGGGGAGTACTTATTATCTCAAAAGTATTAGCTGTTCTGGGAGTTTATTGTTGCTTTAAATATTAGCTCTCCCTCTGCATTCAAAACACCCTACTTACTAAATTTAATTACACACAACTTTTCAAGAATTCATCTTTTAGTTAAGGGGAGGTACCTCTCTACTTTACCTACAATAAAAATAGAAGGTATTGGCTTTCTCTAATCCGTGTAAATTGTAGATTCCACTGGGAGTCCTACAACACTAATAGTGGTGTTTATGAAAGTGAAAAAGTGCTTCCTATCCACATGCAAGTGTTTTTAAGAAGTTGTTTTCCATAAAACCTAAGTGTGATTTAGCATACCATAGTGCTCTGAAGATGGGTCATTGACAGTGTACCATTTGTACATAGGTAAAACACATGTAAATCACTAAATGTTAATTGAGTATAAGAAGTATGTTTTTATCTTTTTAAAAAAAAAAAGTGACTCCCTTTCTCATTCTGTTCTGTTGTATTGTGTCCAAAAGTTGTGTGTAATTTTTTAAGGTCCAGGAAATGTAAAGAAATTTGTTGGAATATCTGAATTTCTGTAAAAAATAAAAATAAGATTTTGTTATTTAAAAGATTGTTTGCTGTTGTGGCGTACATTCGTTGTATACAGTGTCTATCTTTGTTCAGTGATCCAGTGACAGGTGATGATTTGACTGAAATAACCATCTTTGAAAAATCTCTTTGCTGTAAGATTCCATAATATTTGCCAAGAGTGGACATTTATTGGGCGTGCAGGACCCTGATCATGCGAAAGACATGATTAACACCTCCAAAGCCTCTTCTCACCAAGTAGAGTCACACCTCAAGCTAAACCTTGATAGATTCAGTGGAATGAAATTGAGAAGTGAATAGCCAGACTGTTAAGTAAAACCTGGCCTGAAATATTCTGAAATACCCAATTAGTTGCTCCACCTTGGCTCTTGCATATTGAAACAGACACCTGTTCCCTAGACATGAGCAGCAGTTTTGCAGTAGTTCATATTGAGTATGTGTTGTCTGGGTAGGTCCTAATGCCAGATCCTTCATTTACTGCATAACTCTAAACAGCTCTAAGCCTTGGTGTCCTCACCTATTCAGCTCAGTTCAGTTGCTCAGTCGTGTCCGACTCTTTGCGACCCCATGAATTACAGCAAGCCAGGCCTCCCTGTCCATCACCAACTCCCGGAGTTTACTCAAACTCATGTCCATCAAGTCATTGATGCCATCCAGCTGTCTCATCCTCTGTCGTCCCCTTATCCTCCTGCTCCCACTCCTTCCCAGCATTAGGGTCTTTTCCAATGAGTCAGTTCTCTGCATGAGGTGGCCAAAGTATTGGAGTTTTAGCTTCAACATCAGTCCTTCCAGTGAACACCCAGGACTGATCTCCTTTAGGATGGACTGGTTGGATCTCCTTGCAGTCCAAGGGACTCTCAAGAGTCTTCTCCAACACCACAGTTCAAAAGCATCAATTCTTTGGCACTCAGCATTCTTCACAGTCCAACTGTCACATCCATACATGACTACTGGAAAAACCATAGCCTTGACTAGACGGACCTTTGTTGGCAAAGTAATGTCTCTGCTTTTTAACATGCTGTCTAGGTTGGTCATAACTTTCCTTCTAAGGAGTAAGCATCTTTTAATTTCATGGCTTCAGTCACCATCTGCAGTGATTTTGGAGCCCCAAAAAATAAAGTCTCACTGTTTCCACTGTTTCCTCATCTATTTCCCATAAAGTGATGGGACTGGATGCCATGATCTTAGTTTTCTGAATGTTGAGCTTTAAGCCAAGTTTTTCATTCTCCTCTTTCACTTTCATCAAGAGGCCTCACCTATTAAATGAACACAAATAATAAAGCCTGGCCCTATAGTGGTATTGTGAGGCTATAAATTAAGGTATAGTGCTATGCTGGTGCTTGACTAGTAGGCAATATACTCAATGAATTTAATTCCTTCCCCCCTACTCTTTGCAAGACATTGAAGAAGAAAAGAAACATAAACATGGCCTTTGCTCTCAAAATGTTAAAGATAATTAATTAAAGTAACATTATGAGTAGGGATTTAAAACTCAAATACTTACTAGAGCCAGGGAGATAAATAAGTTACAGAGCAAAGCAAGCTGGGCTGCCGAGATAATAGGAAGTAGTGGGCACAATGGAGCACTGGAGAGCCTATGTCCTGTCTACAGAGATGATGTTGCCAGTACTCAGCTGTAGTCATTCACCAAACATGCACTGAGTCCTTACTGTGTGTCTGGAATTATTCTAAATCCTGGGAAAGATAGTGGTGAACCAGAAACATAAGATCCCTGCTCCTATGGGTCTCATGTTCTGGTGGGAAAAGAGATAATAAATAGGGAAGCGTCTGCTAATAATAATAGATGCTCTAGTTGTTGTTGTTGTTGTTCTCTTGCTAAGTTGTGTCTGACTCTTTGTGTCCCATGGACTGCAGCACGGCAGGCTTCTCTGTCCTTCACTATCTCCCAGAATTTGCTCAGATTCCTGTCCATTGAGTTGATGATGATGTCTAACCATCTCATCCTCTGCTGCCCCCTTCTTCTGTCTTCAATCTTTCCCAGCATCAATGAGTTGGTTCTTCCTATCATGTGGCCAAAGTATTGGAGCTTCAGCTTCAACATCAGTCCTTCTAGTGAATATTCAGGATTGATTTCTAATAGAATTGACTGGTTTGATCTTCTTGCTGTCCGAAGGACTCTCAAGAGTCTTCTCCAGCACTATAATTCAAAAGCATCAATTCTTTGACACTCAGCCTTTTTTATGGTCCAACTCTCACATCCATACTTGACTACTGGAAAAATTATACCTTTGACTGTACGGAACTTTGTCAGCAAGGTGATGTCTCTGCTTTTTAATACACTGTCTAGGTTTGTCATAGCTTTCCTTCCAAAGATAAAGCATCTTTTAATTTCATGGCTTGGCTCACAATCTGCAGTAATTTTGGAGGCCAAGAAAATAAAATCTGTCACTGCTTCCACTTTTTCCTCTCCTGTTTGCCATGAAGTAATGGGATCAATTGCCATGGCCTTCATTTTTTGAATGTTGAGTTTTAAGCCAACTTTTTCATTCTCCTCTTTCACCCTCATCAAGAAGCTCTTTAGTTGCTCTTCAGATTCTGCCATTAGAGTGATATCATCTGCATATCTAAGGTTGTTGATATTTATGCTAGAAATCTTGATTCCAGCTTGTGATTCATCCAGGCTAGCATTTCACATATACTCTGCATACAATTTAAATAAGCAGGGTGACAATATACAGCCTTGTCATACTTGTTTCCCAATTTTGAACCAGTCTGTTGTTCTATGTCCAGTTCTAACTGTGCATACAGGTTTCTCAGGGGACACATAAGGTGGTCTGATATCCCCATCTCTTTAAGAATTTTCCAGTTTGTTGTGATCCACACAGTCAAAGGTTTTAGTGTAGTCAATAAAGCAGAAGTTTTTCTGGAATGCCCTTGCTTTCTCCGTGATACAACAAATGTTGGCAATTTGATCTTTGATTCCTCTGCTTTTTTTAAACCCAGCTTGTACATTTGGAAGTTCTCCATTCATGTACTGTTGAAGCCTAGCTTGAAGGATTTTGAGCATAACCTTACTAGCATGTGAAATGAGCACAGTTGTATGGTAGTATGAACATTCTTTGGCATTGCCTTTCTTTGGGATTGGAATAAAAAGTGACCTTTTCCAGTCCTGTGGCCACTGCTGAGCTTTCCAAATTTGTTGGCATATTGAGTGCAGTGCTTTCAGAGCATAATCTTTTAGGATTTTAAATATCTCAGCTGGAATTCCATAATTTTTATTAGCTTTGTTTGTAGTAATGCTTCTTAAGGCTTACTAGACTTCACAGCCCAGGATGTTTGGCTCTAGATTAGTAACCACACCATCATGGTTATCTGGGTCATTAAGACTTTTTTTTGTATAATTCTGTGTATTCTTGCCACCTCTTCTTAATATCTTCTGCTTCTGTTAGTAGGTTCTTACTATTTCTGTTCTTTATCATGCCAATCCTTGCATGAAATGTTCCCTTGATCTCTCCAATTTTCTTGAAAAGATCTCTACTCTTTTCCATTCTGTTGTTTTCCTCTATTTCTTTGCATTGTTCATTTAAGAAGGTTTTTTTTTTTTATATACCTCCTTGCTATTCTCTGGAACTCTGCATTCAGTTGTGCCTCTTTTGCTTTCACCCTTGCCTTTCACTTTGCTTCTTTCCTCGGCTATTTGTAAAGCCTTCTCAGATAACCATTTTGCCTTCTTGCATTTCTTTTTCCTTGGAATGCTTTTGGTCCCTGCCTTCTAAATGTTATGAACCTCTGTCCAGAGTTCTTCATGCACTCTATCTATCAGATCTAATCCCTTGAATCTATTCATCACCTCCACCGTATAACCATAAGGGATTTGATCTAGGTCATACATGAATGACCTAGTGGTTTTTCATGCTTTCTTCAGTTTAAGCCTGAATTTTGCAATAAGGAGCTGATGATCTGAGCTACAGTCAGCTCCAGGTTTGTTTTTGCCTACTGTATAGAACGTCTCCATCTTTGGCTGCAAAGAACATAACCAGTTTGATTTTGGTATTGACCATCTGGTGATGTCCATGTGTAGAGTCATAGTTGTCTCTTGTGTTGTTGGAAAGGGTGTTTGCCATGACTGGCATGTTCTCTTGACAAAACTCTGTTAGCCTTTGCCCTGCTTCATTTTGTACTCCAAGGCCAAACCTCCCTGTTATTCCAGATATCTCTTGACTTCCTACTTTTGCATTCCAAAACCCTGTGATGAAAAGGACATCTTATTTTGGTGTTAGTTCTAGAAGATGCTGTAGGTCTTCACAGAACTGGTCAACTCCTTCTTCAGCATCAGTGGTTGGGGCATAGACTTGGATTACTCTGATGTTGATGGATTACTCTGATGGTTTGCCTTGGAAATGAACGGAGATCGTTCTGTCATTTTTGAGGTGGCAGCCAAGTACTGCATTTTGGACTCTCTTGTTAACTATGAAGGCTAGTTCATTTCTTCTAAGGGATTCTTCCCCACAGTAGTAGATGTAATGGTCATCTGTATTACATTCTCCCATTCCTGTCCATTTTAGTCCACTGATTCCTAAGATATCGATGTTCACTCTTGCCATCTCCTGCTTTACCACGTCCAATTTACCTTGATTCATGGACCTAACATTCCAGGTTCCTATGCAATATTGTTCTTTACAGCATAGGACTTTACTTTCCACAACTGAGCATCATTTCTGCTTTGGCCCAACTGCTTCATTCTTTCTGGAACTATTAGTAATTGCCCTCTACTCTTCTCCAGTAGCATACTGAACATCTTTCAACATGGGGGGCTCATTTTCTATTGTCATGTCTTTTTGCCTTTTTCGTACTATTCATGGGGTTCTTGAGGCAAGGATACTGGAGTGGATTGCCATTCCCTTCTCCAGTGGACCATTGTATTGTCAGAACTCTTCACTATGACCCGTCTGTCTTGGGTGGCCCTGCACGGAATGGATCAGAGCTTCACTGAGTTATACAATTCTCTTCACCATGACAAGGCTGTGATTGGTGAAGGGGAGGTGTTCTAGAGAGAATTGTAACAAGGTGATGTGATGCAGAAATAGGGAAGTGAATCAAGGAAGGCTACTATGGAAAGGTGACATTTAAGGTGAGACCTGAATGATAGGAAGAGCCAGCCATGTGAAGAAAGAGGGAAGGATATGCCACATAGGGGGAGCCACTAGTGTAATGGCTCTAAGGCAGGAATAGGGTCACTATAGGTGAGGAGCAGCAGACGGCAGGGAGGGGACAGGGGCTTCAGAAACCAGCTTCTGGCTTGGTAGGCCAGAATGGTTGGTACATTTTTTAAGTGTTAGAGAAAGCCATTTGAGGGTCTTAATAGGGGAGAGATGGAAACTAGTTTATATTTTTAAAAGATTATTCTTTGCTTGTGCTTCTAGCAGGTATCAGCTGGATACTCTAAAAGGCCTTCCTTACACAATACTACCAGGTCTTCAATAAATTACAATGACCTTATTTTTTTTTAATTTAATATTGGAACATAGTTGATTTACAAAGTTGTGTTAGTTTCAGGTGTACACCAAAGTGATTTAGTTATACATATCCCTATATCTATTATTTTTCAGATGCTTTTCCCATTAAGGTTATTACAGAATACTGAGTATAGGTCCCTGTGCTATACACTAGGTCCTTGTTGATTATCTACTTTATATATAGTAGTGTCTATATATTAATGCCCATCTCCCAATTTATCCCTCCCCTGTCCACTTGGTAACCATAAGTTTGTTTGCTATATCTGTGATTCAATTTCTGTTTTGTAAATAGGTTTCTTATTCTCATTTTTTAATATTCTGCATATAAACAGTATCATATATTTGTCTTTGTCTGAAGTGAAGTGTCTTACTTCACTCAGGATGACAATCTCTAAGTCTATCCATGTCACTGCATATGGCATTATTTCATTGTTTCTCATGGCTGAGTAATATTCCATCGTGTCTATGTGCCACATCTCCTTTATGGACATTTAGGCTGCTTCCATGTCCTGGCTATTGTAAAGTGCTTCAGTGAGCACTGGGGTGCAGTATCTTTTTGAATTACGGTTTTCTCTAGATATATGCTGAGGAGAGGTATTGCTGAATCTAATGGTAGCTCTATTTTTAGTGTTTTAAGGAACCTCCATACTGTTCTCCATAGTGGCTGTACCAATTTACATTCCCACCAGTAATGTAGGAGGGTTCCCACACTCTCTCCAGTCTATTGTTTGTAGACTTTTTGATGATGGCCATTCTGACCAATGTGAGGTGATACCTCATTGTAGTTTTGATATGCATTTCTCTAATAATTAGTGATGTCGAGCATCTTTTCATATGCTTTTTGGCCATCTGTATGAGTTATTTGGAGAAATGTCTATTTAGATCTTCCACTCAATTCTTTGATTGGGTTGTTTCTTTTTTCATATTAAGCCGCATGAGCTATTTATATATTTTGGAGAATAATCCTATGTCAGTTGCTTTATTGGCAAATATTTTCTTCTATTCTGTAGGTTGTCTTTTTTGTTTTGTTTATGGTTTCCTTTGAAGTGCAAAAGCTTTTAAGCCTAGTTAGGTCCCATTTGTTTACTTTTGTTACAATGAGGTTAGTTTGAATACATAGCTTGGCTTGCAAGGAAGTAAGAAAAATCCCAAAGGCATAAAAAAAAGAAAAAGAGTAAAAAGTAGCCTAAAGTGTAAGCAAATGCAAAATCCATATATTGGAGAAAGGAATGGGAGGTTAAGCTTTGGGTGCTGAAAGTAGATGGGCTAAATTTGAGAATCCCCGCACCCTAAACCAGTACCCTCGAAGATGGCTACAACCTTAGATAAGCGTGGCCCAGGAAGAATATTCAAGCTAGCAAAGCAAAGAAGCCTGTCAAGAACTCTTATCTCCACACTGATTCTAAACAGGGTGAAAAAGAGGAATAGACACTCTCTGAAATTTTTAACCCATGAAATTGGCCAACTCTAACCTGGAATTCAATCTTACAGACTCTAGATAGTCAAAAGAAACTCCAAACCAAGAAATCTGTGAACTTGCTAGAACACCAGTAACTGGCTCACCAATTATGCTGACAGGAGTAAGTGCTCACAATGTTAAAATTACTAAACATACAAATAAACCATCAGACAGAATCATCAGAAATAATTAACAACATATTTATTGCCCCACAGATTTTAGATATTGGAATCACCAGATAGAGAATGTAAATAATCATATTTTATATGTAAAAGAAATAAAAGTGGTTTCTAAAATATATATAAAGAATCCATTAGAAACAACCAGATAGAGGTGAAGAAAAATGCTTAGAAAAATATGATCACTGAAATTTAAAATATGTTTGTAAATTAAATGTACATTAAGTATAACTGAAGAGGAAAGTTGTGAGCTAGAAGATAAATCTAAAGAAATTAGCCAGAATGAAATACACAAAGCCAAGGGGTTGGAAAATGAAAAGAGGTTCAGAATCAGGGAAGATATGTATGTCTAATTAGAGTTCCAGTAGGAGATAAAGAATAGGGGAAAGGTAATATTTGAATCCAAGTTGTTTGAAAAATTGCCATAAATGGTGAAAAATACTAATCCACACATATAGGAATCATAAAAGATAACAAGCAAGATAAATGAAAAGTAAATTCAAACATGACAGTAGAAGCATAGTCCATAGAGGAACTACCATAAAAGTAACTAAAGAGAAGTGGTATACCATCTACAAAAGAATAATTTCTAGACTGATAATAAATCCCAGAGATATTAGCATAATATATTCAAAGTGCTGAAATAAAATAATTGTCAGCCTGAAACTTTCAGCAAAACTTTTTTATTATTTTTTTAAAAAATTGAAGTATAGTTGATGTACAATTTTATACATCAAAACTGTTTTTTAAGACCAATAGTGGAATACAGTCATTCTCAGATAAACAAAACCTAAGGGGGGGTTTACTCACAATAAATTAACACAGAAAAAATTTCTGAAAATGAGTCAGTAAGTAATATTTGAGATTCAAAAAAGAATAGAGAGCAAAGAAATTGGGACATACATGAGTAAATCTAAACAAATACAGTACAAAATAATAATAAAACATCTAAATTGTGGGATTAAGAAAGACAACTAAAATACTGGATAATAATAGCATGTTAATTAAGATGAGATGATCAGAGTTTAAGAAATGTGTGTTAATTGGGAAGAGAGCTGAGATATAGATGAATAACAGCTAGCCACTGATTGTTTATAATGCACCAGGCGTATGTAATAACTCATTTAACCTTCATAATGACTTTCTGAGTTAGATATTATAGTTATCCTCAGTTTACAGATGAAGTGGCAAAGAAAGTGGTCACACAGCTTGTAAGCAAAGAGGTGGGTTCAAACTCAGGTGAAATAACTCCAAAGTGAATCCACTGTATAGTATTCTCTGTGCTGTTTTTAGAAAGTTAAATAGCAATGATGAAAATGTTAAGTAAACAACAGAAGATATAGCTGCAATGAGGGGAAGTAGAATAAGAAAGAAAAAACGCTAAATCAATACAGAAGAAGGCCCTCCCAAAAAGTAAACAGAAAAATGTAGAAAAAGCAGAACAAATAAGCACAATGTAAGGTAAAAAAAATAAAATAAAACCAAATTAGAGAACATAATAAAAATAAGTAGATTAAAATTGTCGGTTAAAAAAGATTTTTGAGATTGGATTTTCAAAAACCCATCAGTATACTGTTTAAAAGAAACATATAAAATATAAGGACACAGAAAAAAATTTTTTAAGTTTCTTATGTTTTTGCCTGATTTTTTAAAAACTTGTAATCTCCCACAAAGAAAGTAACTATCGAACTTTCAATGAACAATCTATTTACTTAAATCTAGTACACAGTTATCCAGAGGATAGGTAGAAGCAATGCCTCTACAACTCATTTTGAGGACAGTTTGAAAAAGGAAAACTATGGACCCATTTATATGTTTATATGGACCCATTTATGAATAAGAATGGCTTTCTAAAATATATTTATTTAAATCACCACATTAAGAGGCTAAAAGATAAAAACCATATTATTACCTGATAAGTGCAAAAAAATCATTTGATAAAACTTAAAACTCATTGATGATAACAAGAAATTTTACAAAACTAGGAATGAGGAAAATTTTCCTTTACCTAAGAAACAATTTCTACCAAATAATATACTTCTGCTTATAATTATCACATATAAAAAGTAGTCCCTTAAAATAAAGAATAAGACAGATAAGCCCATCATCACTACCTCTGTCAACAATGCATCACCTTCGCCAGCAGAGTAAAACAAAAAATAAAAGGGATAGGAATTTGAAAAGAAAAATGAAACTGTCATCATTTTTTAATTATAACTGCCCTCATTAAAGATACAGGTAAAACTTATTAGAATCTATAAGAGATTCATTGAATGACTAGATTTAAGAGCAGTATATAAAATTATATTTCTTAAAAAAAAAAACTGGGGAAATAAAAGAGAAAACTCAAGTGCTTTTTCTGCCTATTCTGTTTAAACTGTTCCATTGGATAACCAGCTAGTAGATAAAAGGATGCATCTCAAACAGTTATTTAAAGTAATCCATAAAAGCAAAATGGGAGAAATAGAATATTGTCTTTTTGCAACTGACAGTTAATGAGTCTAAACATTGAATATCAGTGGCTGCTAATATTTTTTAAAAAGAGTGAAAACCAGACTTCCTGAAGAAAAAACATAAAGGAATCAAATCTAATCCTGATGGAGCATCTGGACTGAGCTGCCAATTTCTAGGAAATACAGAGGGCACAGGAACATGATAAGACTATATCACAAGTGTGCAGACA
Organism: Okapia johnstoni; assembly: GCA_024291935.2. Taxonomy (NCBI): domain Eukaryota; kingdom Metazoa; phylum Chordata; class Mammalia; order Artiodactyla; family Giraffidae; genus Okapia; species Okapia johnstoni. The sequence goes on along the minus strand of CM044312.1, from coordinate 67,429,460 downwards.
GTGAAATCCAGATTGTAAAACTCTGTGTCCAACAGACTGAATTCTGCAACAGATGAGTTATAAGGAAAAGAAAGGATGGAAGGGGAATCTGTAAATTAAGAGAGTTAAAAGACATAACAAGGTGTTTAAAAAAAAAGGCAAACTAAATTACAGCATAAAGAAATGCGAGAGAGATTGCTATGAAAGTCAGGATAGTAGTTATCTTGGAGGAAGAGAGGGGGCACTGAATTGTATGGGGCATATAGAGGGACTTGTGATATGACTGGAAAAGTTCTGTTTCTTGACCCAAATGGTTGCTAGTGTAGCCACCTTATAGTTATTCACTAAGCTCTGCATTTGTTTAGTTTACTTTACAATTTAGAAGTATTTTAAAGTTTTTTTTTTTTTTACAGCTGCATTTCTCTATCATGCAGCAAGCAATTAGAAAACATAATTTCAAAAAAAAATAACATTAACATAACTTGTGATACCCAAGAATACATCAAGCAAAATATATATAGAACATTTATGGAGGAAATTATATAATGTCAGCGAAACACTTGAAAGAAAATGTTTTCAAATATAGAGATATATTCACTGATAGGAAAACTCAATATCATTAAGATCTGATTATCCCCAAATTGGTTGTTATTAGACAATTTTATGTGAGCCTCTTGTGTTTCTGAACATCTTGTGAGCATGGACTGCCTTTATCCAGGCTGTCTTTTCAAAACTCTTTGTATAGCTAACAACCTGGGAAGACAGAGATAGGGTCTTCCTGCAGAATAAGAGAGTAGGTTTGTTTATTATTTTCCAAGAAGGAAATGTATCCCTAGTGGGTTTCCCAGGCGGCACTAGTGGTAAAGAACCTGCCTGCCAATGCAGGAGACATAAGAGACACGGGTTCAATCCCTGGGTCAGGAAGAACCCCTGGAGGAGGGCATGGCAACCTGCTCCAGTATTCTTGCCTGGGAAATCCCATGGACAGAGGAGCCTGGTGGGCTATAGTCCATGGGGCTACAGAGTTGGACACGACTGAAGCAACTCAGCACCACTGGGGTAAAGATCAGGCTGACTCACTGCCCATTATAAAAGATTCGGTTTCTCTAAACTTTGTGTCCTTTCCTATAACACAACCCATTGCACTGCAGGTTCCACCCAGCCCTCTTCTCATAGCCCTCTGTCTGGGAACATGACAAAAGAAACCAACACCCAACACGCTGTTTGCCGTGCTGGGAGTAATAAGTCCTGCTCTTTGTCTGAGATCCAGGAGTCTCGTGTATTCTGCCAGTGTCAACAAGACTGTGGCAGGCTAGCTTCTCCATTTGCATGTAGGATAAGTCTAAGACCCTTCACAGTTCTTCACAGTTAGCCACTTGGAGAAAAAAAGAAATTGGATACCTATTCACATTGTACACAAAAATCTATTCCAGGTGAATCAAGGGCTTAACTGTGAAAAGCAAAAATTTAACTTTTGGTAGAAAATATAACCGAGGAAGGCAGGAAAGATTTATTGGAAAAAAACACAAAAATCATAAGGGAAATAATCAATAAACACAATAAACAACTAGATTAAAAAGCTGTTCATTGAAATATTCCCATAAAGAAAAACTAAAAGCCAAAAACTGGTAGAAAGTATTTATTAACTTTATTACTGGTAATAAATAATAATACTGAATATATAAGAACTTGAAAATCAACTTCCTAAAAGCCAAAAAAATGAAAAAAAAAAAAATGAACAGAAGATATATACAGGAATTTAATAGAAAAACAAATGGTACACACATTGAAAGATACTCAGCTTCCTTAGTAATTCTACAATTAATTGCACAATGATAATATCCATTTTATTGGCATAAATTTAAAGCACTACTATGGTGTACAGCAATAGGGCTTCTTATGCTGTTGGTAAAGTAAAATTTGATATAATCACTTTGAAAAATAATTTGTCAGTATGTTATAAAATTGAGCATTTTACGTATACTAAATTCATCAATTCTATTTCTAGATATATATGCCTGAGAAATTCTTAACTATAAGCACCAAAAAAATGTACAAAAATGGAAAATACAAATATTTATCATCAGAAAATATATAAATAATGGATTTATTTATGTAGATAATCAATTAATTAAATGTCATTAATTAATACTACCATAATTATGGAAATGAATAAACCTAAGTGACATAAATGATCACGTTATATCAGACACATACTTTTGAGTGGGAAAAACACAAGCTCAGCAGGTACACTACGGCTCCATTTTTATAAATCTCAAAAACAAAAACAAAACTAAACTCTTTATTATTTAGTGATAAATTCCTACATGGTAAAACTATAAAGATTTAAGTACAGGAATGATAAAAACAAATCTCACAATTGTGATCACTTCTGGAGAGCTAGGAGGGGTTATCATCAAGGAAAGATATACAGGCAACTTCAATAGTTCCAGATCTTAATTAAGTGGAAGCATGCATATATAGAGATGTATTTCAATGATGATGTCAGCATTTTATGAAAAACAAATTTTTAGATGAAACCACTAATTGAGTCTACTTGATTATGTACAAACAGTAAATATTCTTTTGTCTGTTTTACAAATATTCTTTTAAACTGGAAGTAAATCTATATCTGTTAGAAATAATGTAACCAAAATACTATGAATCTGAAGAATTTTGTTGCCAACACTTCATAGCAAGTATATAAACCAAAGTGATTTGAGTTTTTAAAAATGCGAAATAGTATGAACAAAACTTGCCCTATACCAAATTTGAACATCTAGTGAGATTTACATTCATACTAAATTTTCTGCATCGTGGGGTTTTTTTGCATTCATTTTTTACTTTTATTAAAAGTTCAAAACATATATATATATACACACACATATATTACATTTTTATATCAAATATCATCTAATGAAATAAGATAAAACAAGTTGAATATTTGAAAAGATAGCTGACAGTTGTGAGGAAAACAGTAGTAACAGGGACATTGGGGGAAGGATATTTCAGTAGTCAAGGTAAGAGAAGGTGGTGGCTTAAACTAGAAGAGTCAGTGGAGATGGGAAAAGGTGGATAAATATGGGATGGTGTTGCAGATTGGGTTTCCTGGGAAGCTGACTCTAGGAGAGTGAGATCAGGGTGAAATAAGTGTATTATTTAGGGCTCTTGGGGTCAACACCCATGGCAGGGAAGTAAAGGGAAAGGAAGGAGAAGCTGGGCTGTAATTCAGTCTCAGTGAAGCCCCAGCTGATTCCCTGGGGTGGGGGTGAGGAGGACACTGAAGCTGGGATGGCTTTCCAGAGTAACCCTGTGTTAGGAGTTAGGCCTCAAACACCCGTCTCTGCATGGCTTCTTGCCCCTAGGAAAGAGGAGTGACCTTGAGTGAGGTAGCTCTTTTCAGGTGAGGACAATTTCCAGAGAGGGCAGAGGGCTGAGTTGTCAGCACATCCAGCAGCTGTGGGCATACATCCCCTCATCCCCTCTGCTGGGCACGTCACAGCATCCACTACAGATGTGTGTTTCGGGAATAGGATTACATGTGGGAAGAGGGCTACTGGTTTTTTGCTTTGAGAGCAGATGGTGGCACCATTTACTGAGGTAGGAAGAAGAGGAGAAAGAAGAGGTTTGGAAGACGGAAATCCAAAAATTATTTTTTGTGACAGTGAAGTTCAAAATGCTTATTAAAAATTAAGAAAGCAGTGGCAAATTAGACAGGGAGTTAGATGTGGACATGTGGACTCCTAAAGAGAAGTCAGAAAAAAAAAGTTAGTAGACATGGTAAATAGATGGCTTTTAAAGCTCTGAGACTGGATATGATAATTTAGGAAGAATGTACAAATAGAGAAGAGGACCCTGACCCAGTCCCAACCACCCTTACTTTAGAAGTGAGACAGAGGACAGGAGGCAGCAAAGGAGAGTGAAAAGAACCCACAACATGGGGTATAACGAGAGCCAGGAGGAGCGAAAAAGTATTTCCAGAAGTAAAGGCGGTTGTGTCAAATGCTACTGAAAGGTGAGGTAAGACAAAACTGAGAAGAGACCAGTAGATTTGGAAATGATGGGGGTTACTAATGACACTGACAGGAGCAGTCTTTGCGGAATAATAGACATGTAAGTATTGAATTAGGGGGAAACACTGAAATTGAGAAGGTAGAGACAGCTTTATAGACAACTTTTACAAGAAGGCCACTGTAGCCATTTGAATCTGAGACACTAGGGTCATCTGCTTAGCTTTTCTAGTTTCTCAAGACAAGGCAGAATTTTTTATAATATCAATTGTCCAATAAGTTGGTATATTGTTCAGCACAGTGCAGACCAACATTATGAAGATCAAAAGCACATCTCAGAGTCAGGTTCAGCCAACGGGTTATGAGTTTCTGACTTCCGGCAAGAGGGTGAACTCTCACAAAGTAAACTAAGTATCATGGCAGAGCATGCTCTAGGATAGGTGGGTGAGTGCAGGGAACTTGGGCAGGCTAGAAGGGGTAGAAAGTTGGGTAAGTTTCCCTTAAAATGACCCTACAGAAGAAGGCAAGCCTCAGGTGGACTTTCTCAAGGTCAAGATTGAAAGAGGAGGAAAAAAAATTGCTGGCAAACATTTGTGGTTACATCACCTATCCTCTGATGTAACACTTACATTTTGATTTCTGTGTGGCCCTCTTATTGATGGTATTTAGGTAGGAGAGCCAGATTGTCAATGGCTTTTCATTTCAGCTGCTTTGAAGTTTGGACTTTATTCTGCAGACAGTAGGAAACCACTGCAAGTTTTACAGGGGAAAGATCTAATCAAAGTGAGTTTTTAACAGGATTATTTCTTCAGCACTGAGCAGGAGTCAAGCAAGGCTAGGTTAGAAGCAGAAAGTCCACATAGGAGGTTCTTCTGGTTGTGGAAATGGAGGAGACAAAGAGGTGCAGATTGATGGGTATGGGGCAGTAGAGAACAAAGACAATGCTCGGATTTCCAGTCTACATTATTGGTGTGTGTGTGTGTGTGTGAATGACAACGGAGTTAGGTGGGCTGACATATCAAAAGCAGTACTAGCCCATATATGATGGCACCATATAGCTTACAAGTACTTTCACATCCATTTTCTCATTTGCCCTCACAACACCCTTGTGAGGTATTATGCCCATTTAACAAACGCGGATTCTGAGACTCAGAGAGGTTAAATGATTTGCCCATAAGGTCACAAAGGATGGTCTTGTCACTCTGTGCTTTGACAGTGCCTTCCAGATATATTCTGACTCTCTGTGGCCTATGGGCTGGAGTCAGCCTGTGTGTGCCTTTTGAAAGGCGTGTCCTGAAATTTCAGTTTCTTGGAGGTGTTAGCTCAATTCCATTTCTCTGATGCCTGTTCCCTGTGAACTTTCTGGAAGAGGCTATAATTTGCATATGATAGCTTGAGAGAAAAAAAAGAAAGTTTCCCATTTTGACTCTAGGCCTTCTCCAAAATAAAACATTAATCCTCTTTCCTAAGCAGGATTCCAGTTAGATTATTAAAATTCATCCTATGAAAGACAAATCTTGGTGAGCTAAGATGAGAAAATGTGTTTACCTCACCTCTCACCGCTTGCCACTTTCTCAAATAAAAAGCTGGAATTCCCTTCTGATGGGTGAGATCTATTTCATTATCTTAACCACAAGTCGACAGACCCAGGGGCTTAGGTGTTAAACCAACCTGTAGGTCAATTCTGACTTCTTGAATTACTTAAATACTGGGTTTTTCTCTGGCATTAACTGAAAGGAACTTCCCCAAGGACTAAACTGACAGCCTTGTTTTCATTTATGGACTAAAGGCTGATTCTTATCCAAACCAAGATGGTGGACTGAAAGACTGTCAGAAGTATGCGGATGTGATGTTACCTTGCTGATGGCAGTTTCCCAAGTCAAAATGCTTACTTAAAACCTTGTCTTCCTCCAAAGCAGGAATTTCTAAAATCTTAGAAGTGTCTTCCCTTATAAAAGTCTTTACACTTTCTAGGTCTTTTACCTTTAAAAACCTTGTGAATTCTCTTGGTAATTAAAATCCATCTTGAATTAAATACACTTGCCCTGATCTTGTCAAAAATGATGGTGCTTTCCTAGAGCTTCATTTTCAGAGTTAGAAAGCAATTAGATTTTTAAACATTGATTTGTACTGCCATCTAGTGATACATTTCATTGCAAATTTCAACACCTTAGAGTACATTTCTGTAGGTCCGCTGAATTACCCTTAAACATCATAGAATTGAGGATTTATGTTTCAGATAGAAAGCAAATTGGCTCCTCTACACAGCATACAAGGCTGAAAAAAAAAATTTAACATAGATATAGAAGGGGGTGCCCAAGAGAGATTCTCTTAAACCACAGAGGCTTGAATTAGCTTTTTTATTTATATCTTTGACTTTTACCATAATTATCCTATGTAAATTGTTTACTCCTTCGAGGCAAAGAAATTCAATCCTGAATGACTAATTTAATGGGCACTCCATTTGGAAAAGTAGAATTGCATACAGTTAAACACAAAAGCTACATTATGTTATCTGGGTTCAAATCCTGGCTCAGAACTTGCAACTTGTGTGCCCTTGGAGAGTTATGAAACACTCCCAGGCCTCAGTTTCCTAATCTATAAAAGAGGGATAATAATCAAATCTATCTCACAGAGTCATGCAAGACACAACACTCAGCACAGAAACTGGCACAAAGTAAATGCTCAGTGGGAACACAAGGCACCATTGTGTTGGTAGATCACAGGCAGCCTAATTTGCATAGCCCCCCAGGATGCAGAGAGAGAACAGCCTGTCCCATTCCATTAGCAAGTAGATCTTTGGACACCAGGAAGATCCAAGGTCAGGTCTCTGGTCACTAGAATTACTGTATGATACGAAAATTCTAGGTAAATACCTGAAAGAATTGAAAATAGAGACTAAAACAGATTTTGTATACCAGTGCTCATCACAGTATTATTCACAGTAGCCAAAAGGTGGAAACAGCCCAAATATTCATCAGCAAATGCATGGATAGACAAAATGAGATATATATTAATACATCAATGGAACGCTATTCAGCCTTAAAAATAAATGAAATTCTGATGGGTGTGTGAATGACCTTGGAAACATTATGCCAAGTGGAATAAGTCGGACACAAAAAGATAAATGCTGTCTGATTGCACAATATATGTTACCTCTAATAGTAAAATTTGCAGAAACAGAAAGTAGAATGATAGCAGCAGCTGGTGGAAAGAGGCAAAGGAGAATTATTATTTAATAGATACAGAGTTCCAGTTCAGGATGATAAGAAAAAAGCTCTGGATATGAAATAATGATCTTGGTTGCACAATAGTGTGAATATACCTAATGTCACTGAATTATGCACTTAAAGATGGTTAAAATAGACTGAAAAACAGTATGGCGGGTTCTCAAAAAACTAAAAATAGAACTACTATATGATCCAGCAATTTCACTCCTGGGTATATATCCAAAAAAACAAAACACTAATTTGAAAAGATAAATGTGCCCCAATATTCACAGAAGCATTTACAGTTGCCAAATATGGAAGCAAGCTGTCTATCAACAGATGAATGAATAAAGAAAATGCATATGTACAAGGGAATGCTGCTCAGCCAAAGAAAAGAATGAAATTTTGCCATTTGCTGCAACATAGATGGATTTGGAGGGCATTATGCTAAATGAAATAAGTCGGAGAATGACAAATACTGTATGATATCACTTATATGACCTACAATCTAAAAAAATACAACAAACTAGTGAATATATGAAAAAGGAAGCAGACTCAGATATAGAGAACAAACTAGTGTTTACTAGTGGGAGAGGGAATCAGGAGGGGCAATATAGGGGTAGGGAATTAATAGGTAAAAACAATTGTATATAAAATAAGCTACAAGGATTTATTGTACAGCAGAGGGAATAGAGCCAAGATTTTGTAATAACTGTAAATATAGTATAACCTTTAAAAATGTGAATTTTTATATATTACATACCTATAACTTCGGAGAAGGCAATGGCACCCCACTCCAGTACTCTTGCCTGGAAAATCCCATGGACAAAGGAGCCTGGTAGGCTATAGTCCATGGGGTCGCTAAAAGTCAGACACAACTGAGCAACTTCACTTTCACTTTTCCCTTTCATGCACTGGAGAAGGCAATGGCAACCCACTCCAGTATCCCTGCCTAGAGAATCCCAGGGATGGCGGAGCCTGGTGGGCTGCCATCTATGGGGTTGCACAGAGTCGGACACGACTGAGGCGACTTAGCAGCAGCATACCTATAACTTATATAATATTGTGCATCAACTGTACTTCAATTTAAAAATTTTTAAAGAAGAAATAATAAACCATGCTGGAATATGGAATGTGCTGGGAGATACTGAGAAGGTGGTTCTTGAATTGGCCTCAAGACTAAGCCAGCTTTAAATGATCTAGGAGGAGAGAGGAGGGATGATGTGGGAGGACCCAGGCTGTGCTGAACATGTGGGGGAATTGGAAGGGCAACCTTGACAGCTTCTTGCCACAAAGACTCTGCCACCAGTAATGATTCCACTCTGTTAAATAAGAAACAAAATAATACAACAAATAATAATAATGGCTAACCTTAGGTAATGCCAAAGACTTTGTGTTTATTACCTTGCTTAACCCTCATAACATCATGAGGTGTGCATGTACTAAGTCGCTTCAGTCGTGTTCGACTTTGTGTGACCCTGTGGACTGCAGCCTGCCAGGTTCCTCTGTCCATGGGATTCTCCAGGTAAGAATACTGGAGTAGGTTGTCATGTCCTCCTCCAGGGGATCTTCCCGACCAAGGGATCGAACCTGTGTCTCTCATATCTAACCTGCATTGGCAGGCAGGTTCTTTACCACTAGTGCCACTTGGAAACATCATGAGGTAGAACTGTAGTTATCAACCCATTCTACAGAGAACTAAACTGAAGCTCAGAGAAATTCAGTAACTTGGCCAAGAGCATGTTGCTAGAGAACAGCAAAGTTCCAGACCCTGGCTCTTAACTGCTGGATTAAACTTCCTGTAGTTAATCAGTGACACAGTTTTCACTCTTGGCATTACCCCACTACCTAGATAACCGAACAGAAAGGTAAACTAATTTTAAATTAGCTCCAGTTAATATTAAATAATAAAGCATTATCTGAATAAGTCCCAAAGTGATGATTCTTAACCTTTGGGAGTGAGAGTCCCCTCTGAAAATCTGACATTAATTAAAGACCCTTGTCCAGAAATATGTGCATATACACACAAAGTCTATGTTGAACTTCAGGGACTTCCTGAAGCCCTGGAGGAGCCCTAAGTTACCACTTCTTGACCTCACACTTCCAGACCCTAGAAAAGCCCCTCCAAGTGTAGATGGTGTGGGTGTCACATTCAGTCCCAACATCCCCTCCATTAGCACAGATCATCAAGGTTGCTGGCGCAGCTGCTCTGCCTCTGTGTGCTCAGTAACTCAGTCGTGTCCAACTCTTGGTGACCCTATTAACCAAAGGCTGCCAGGCTCCTCTGTCCATGGGATTCTCCAGGCAAGAATACTGGAGTGGGTTGCCAACATGTAATCAAATCATAAACTCTCTTCAACCATATTTGTTCTATTGAATAAGCATTTGAGTTCCTGGCGAGCCTCATGGTCTGGGAATGCTGATGCTTTTGTTCTGCCAGTGTGAAGGGGAGCAGGCCGTGGGTGGGCCTTCTGGAAGAAGGCTGTGTGACCAGATGCTATTGCTGATGCCTCATGTACTGTCAGGTGCTGGGGTGGTCAGAAGTCACTTCCACCCTAGGGATCAGGAAAATAAACAAACAGAATTAACCTAACTCCCGTCCTGGAGCAGTCCTGCCCCATGTGTACCGGAGGAGGTCAAAAGCGTAATAAATAGTTTCCTTTCCCCTCACTCTGAATTTAGCAGCAGTGTTTTTCTCCTCTTTAATTTTTTTTCTAGGCAAGGAACAAAACACAGACAGTGTGGTATAATGTTAAAAAAATGTGTTTAGGAGACAGATGTAGATTTAAATCCTAGCTTCACAACTTACTCAGGCAAGTTACTCAGCATCTCTGAGTCTCTGATTTCTGTTTTAGAAAATGTGGACACCAGTGTTTATCTTACAGAATTGTTGTGAGGATTAGATAAGACAATACACTTATGCTCCTGACACATAGTAAGTACTTAATAAGCAGCCACTAAAACCAGACCTCATGGTATTTATATTTCTGGCTATCAAGTTTACACTGAGATTAATAGCCCCACTGGATGGGTTTGTATAAGTCCTAGCATATCAAAAGCTATTGTGATCCCAAGGAAATATAAAACAGCCATAAATCCTAACCTTGATAGTTCAGAGGCCATAACTGCTTTCTTAGATTTCTCTTCATTCTTGGCACAGAGCTTGGGGAACAGCTGAATGATGGCAGATACATGTGGGCCACAAGTTACTATGGGAGAGCCAGGATCACCTTAAGAAATCAACAAGTAGAGCAGATGTCCTGTTTACCATTAACAAGACAAGAAGACAAGGTGAGAGTTAAATCATAACTACCTTGAAGAACACTTTGTGTGGGGGAGAGGCTTGGTCAGAAGTTCTCTGCAACCCTCTGGTTCCCTGAAAGGAACTGGCTGTAAAGCACCTTTGGACAAGCCCTTCATCTCTGAGCTTGGATGTTAGGAAAGGCCTTGGGGAAGTCAGCTGGATTTACTTATACCCCAAATCTTCAAAGCAAACAAAAAAAGAATTTGAATTTACAATGAAAGTCTCACAATACCTTAAAGCGTGAACAAAGTAGAACTCAGGATCAAGGGGAAAAGGTGAAGCAGATGTGATAACCCTAAAAAGTACCATAGCTGTAAGTTTCACTCTGCACTTTTAGATCAAAAAGAGAGACAGAACGTTTCCTAGCTCTCATCAGAAAAAATAAAATGCCATTCATGGAGGGAGGCACAACTCTTTCCTGGTACTAAAATCAGGTGGGAATTTCTCATATAGAACATACATAAGGAGCTGGAGTCATGCCAGGTCTGTCCTCAGCAACTGTTTTACAGTAAATAAATGGTTTTAATAGCTGTTTATTGTAGTGACCTCAAGGGAGATGTCAGACAACACCAGAATAAGGGACATTCCAGTATTAGTGGCTGGAATGTCTTCCAGTATGTGTGGTTCTTAGTGTCTTCAAAAAGTCAGTGTCCACAAGGATAGAAATATAGATCAATGGAACAAAATAGAAAGCCCAGAGATAAACCCACGCACCTATGGGCACCTTATCTTCGACAAACGAGGCAAGAGTATACAATGGAGAAAAGACAATCTCTTTAACAAGTGGTGCTGGGAAAACTGGTCAACCACTTGTAAAAGAATGAAACTAGAACACTTCCTAACACCATACACAAAAATAAACTCAAAATGGATTAAAGATCTAAATGTAAGACCAGAAACTATAAAACTCCTAGAGGAAAACATAGGCAAAACACTCTCCGACATAAATCACAGCAGGATCCTCCATGACCCACCCCCCAGAATATTGGAAATAAAAGCAAAAATAAACAAATGGGACCTAATCAAAATTAAAAGCTTTTGCACAACAAAGGAAACTATAAGCAAGGTGAAAAGACAGCCTTCAGAATGGGAGAAAATAATAGCAAACGAAGCAACAGACAAACAATTAATCTCAAAGATATACAAGCAACTCCTGCAGCTGAATTCCAGAAAAATAAACGACCCAATCAAAAAATGGGCCAAAGAACTAAACAGACATTTCTCCAAAGAAGACATACAGATGGCTAACAAACACATGAAAAGATGCTCAACATCACTCATTATTAGAGAAATGCAAATCAAAACCACAATGAGGTACCATTACACACCAGTCAGAATGGCCGCTATCCAAAAGTCTACAAGCAATAAATGCTGGAGAGGGTGTGGAGAAAAGGGAACCCTCTTACACTGTTGGTGGGAATGCAAACTAGTACAGCCACTATGGAGAACAGTGTGGAGATTCCTTAAAAAAAACTGGGAATAGAACTGCCATATGACCCAGCAATCCCACTGCTAGGCATATACACCGAGGAAACCAGAATTGAAAGAGACGCGTGTACCCCAATGTTCATCGCAGCACTGTTTACAATAGCCAGGACATGGAAGCAACCTAGATGTCCATCGGCAGACGAATGGATAAGGAAGCTGTGGTACATATACACAATGGAATATTACTCAGCCATTAAAAAGAATACATTTGAATCCGTTCTATTGAGATGGATGAAACTGGAGCCCATTATACAGAGTGAAGTGAGCCAGAAAGAAAAGCACCAATACAGTATACTAATGCATGTATATGGAATTTGAAAGATGGTAATGGTAACCCTATATGTGAGACAGAATAAGAGACACAGATGCATAGAACAGTCCTGTGGACTCTGAGGGAGAAGGTGAGGGTTGGACGTTCTGGGACAATAACATTGAAACATGTATATTGTCATATGTGAAGCAGAACACCATTCCATGTTCTATGCATGGGACGGATGCTCAGGGATGGAGCGTTGGGATGACACTGAGGGATGGGAGGGGGAGGGAGGTGGGAGGAGGGTTTGGGAGGGGGAGCACGTGTGAACCCATGGCTGATTCATGTCGATGTATGGCAAAAACTACTACAATATTGTAAAGTAATTAGCCCCCAACTAAAATAAAAAAAAAAAAAAAAAAAGTCAGTGTCCAGAAAAGAAAAGGTGAGGGAGAAATGTTTAAGCTAAAAAGAGGCAAGATGTTGAAGATACATAACCATTTTCGATGCATGAATCTTGCATGGTTGGTGAAGAAAATCATTGTAAGACATTTTGGTGATAGTCTAAGAATCATGAATTGGATTGATTATATTTAGATGATATAGGGAATTATTGTTAGAACCAATGGCACAGTGATAAAGAATCTGCCTGCAGTGCAGGAGCCACAGGAAACATGGGTTCAGTCCCTGGGTCCAAAAGATCCCCTGGAGGAGGGCATGGCAATCCACTCCAGTATTCTTGCCTGAAGAATCCCATGGACAGAGGAGCTTGTGGGGTACAGTCCATGGGGTCTCAAAGAATTGGACATGACTGAAGCAACTTAGCACATACACACATGATAATGGTCCAGTGGTGTATGAAAGAGTATCTTTGTCTTTATCATTTATATTTAGAAGTGCATCCTACAACATTTAAAGGTAACTTAAATATTTACCTTTAGGGAAGTACACACACATACATACAGCGAATGATATTTGACAAACTGTTTAAGCTGTATTGAATTTAGTGAGGGACGCACGTATCGGCATATATCCTACTGTGTGTTTGAGTGTTTTCACAAGAAGCAGAAAAAAAAAAGAAGACAGGGAGAAATCTCAGAGTAGCATGTACCCTACATGTGCCAGAGAGAAAAGCCTGCAAAGTATGCTGGGTACACCAGGCTAGGAGGAAAGAACTTGTTATGGACCAAATTATATCTCCCCCCAAGTTTGTTATATTGAAGTACTAACCCCCCAAACCGAAGAATGTAAACACAGTGGGAGATAGGCTCTAAAGTGGGGTCATTAAGAAAGGCCCCGATCCAAGGTGACTGGAATTCTTGCAAAAAGAGAAGGTCTGGACACAGACACACCCCCAAGGAAAATGGTGTGGAGATGCAGGGGTAACACAGCCATCTGCAAGACAAGGGAGGCCGGGAACAGATCCCAGAAGGAACAGATCCCCAGAAGGAACCAATGTGTGGGCACCTTCATCTGGAACTTGTAGCCTCCACAACTGCAAGGAAATAACTTCCTCTTGTTTAAGCCGCCCAGTGTGTGATACCGGGTTAAGGCAGCCCTAGTAAACTAGCAGAGAACACCCTGATTTGCCGCCAGAGCCCAGGGAGGTTTTCCTGTATCCCACCCAGCCTTCTTCCCTGACACTCCACAGAACCCACACGAGGCAGAGCGGGACTGCAAGGCTCATCAGAAGGTAATACCTTCTGAACAGGCTGCTGGCACCCACACACTCGACCCTGAGACCGCACATCTGAGCAGTGGCAGTCCAAGTCTGGCACATGTCGGTCCTTTACCTTTCTGGGTTTTCTGTCTTAAAGGTTAAGACGTTCTGTGAGTGTGTGTGTGTGTGTGTGTCTGTCTGTCTGTCAATGCACACACACATATAGTGGGGAGGAGGGAATCTATTCCATAACATCTTACAGAAAAACCCAAATGAAATTTTTGGACAACCTGATAGCTTTCAAAGTCCTGCAGCTAGTATCTACTTATTCTAATGAATAATTAACAGTTAACATTCAGAATTACAATCGATATTCAGGTGGTGTGCTGCCATACTTGACAGTTAAAATACTGAAGTAACTTCACATTTGTGGACACACAGCATTACCCTTCTCATCACCCCAGCTCGTTTCTGGAGTCTCCCCACAATCCAGCAGGTGATGAGTTAACACCTGGCACCCAATGGTTCTCCAGAGCCTGCTCGGGCAGCCCTGTCCTCTGTTCTGATGAGAGCAGCTGCCTCTGCCCTTACCAGTTGTTACATGTTTTTCCAGCCCATCCCTGTCTAGTGCCTCCCAGTGCTGTCCTCTAAATTCTTTAAGATACATTATTTCACAACAACTCCAAATCATATACTATTAGTCTTTCTCTTTACATATGAAGAAACTGGGACTCAGAGAAATTATATAAGTAACCCAGGGTCACAGGCAGAGTTTGTAACCACTGCTCCCTATTTTCTGGCAGAACACCCTGGAGTTGGTTTGTCAGAATGCTTCTGTCCTTAGAAAAGAAAAAGCAGGGCAGTCAAGAAGAGTCGAGAGGCTGCAGCCCGAGGCCCTGAGGAGCCTGGGTATCCTCGGGTAGCCCCTTTTCTCCAGGTCAGATTTCCCCAGATGAAACACTGATAGCCGGGCCATAGTAAAAACTCACAAAGAACAAGCCATCCTACAACCCAACAGTGTCTAAGGCTGCACCGAAGTTCTGGCTCCGCTCACTGCAGGAGCTACAGGAAGCAGAGCACCCTCACCTGCAGCCATGGTGCCCCTCGGAGGGCAAGGTGGGGCTGACCAGGTGGGTCTGACCCACTTTAACCCTTCAGAGCAGCGACAAAAGTCTGCACAGCTGTCTGAAGAACAGCTGGATGTTCTTTCGGCCCTAAGAACCTTGCACTCAATTTCCTGACAGTGACTTGCCGGCTTAGCGGACACTTGCGCAGGCCCTCCAATCATGCAGTGTAGGGAGGCCCACCTCCTTTCACCCTGGCCCCGGCCCCCTGATTTCCAGGTGACCTTCTAACTTTGTTTCTGCCTTTCCTGTGGCACTTAACCCCAGTGTGGCCTGAAGACTCTGTAACCCTAAAAACCAGTCCTGCTCACCAGCTGGCCTGGGTACAATAGCACTGGGAGAGCAAAGTCATGGGACTGAAACCGGAAGGAAACCTATTCATGAGAGAAGCAGCTGGGAAACAGAAGAGAGAAAGAAAGGCCAATCCTTACCTCCTACAGGACCCGAGTGACTGGGGATTTCGCAGTAAGAGTCACTGAACCTGCCTAAGACCCCCTTCCTCTCCTGATGGAAGGCAGTGATGCTTATCGGAGCCCTCCGCATCCCCACAGCCTCCCCAGCAGGATTCAGGAGAGCAGTCCTGCTGACAGGAGCTTTGAGGTGGAAAGCAGTGAGGAGAGGGCCTGGGGGAGACCCCGTGTAGTCAGGAAATGCTCCTCATCTAAGGCTACTCTCTAATTAAGCACAAATGAAGTATTTCTGAGGACATATGTTAAATAATTTTAAATAACTGATAAATAATTATATCTATTTAAATTTTCACAACTACTATATTGTCATTGAAGGAAAAAAAAAAAAAGAGGAAGAAAAAGAGAGAAACATCACCCATAATACAACTAGATCATAAACACTTTCAACACTTAGTTTATATATGCTTTTCACACACACAGAAAGATTAGCTGCTACAGTATATATCCTCAACAATAGATCATGAACATCTTTCCATGTCAGTATAATCACTTTTGCCACTCCCTTTTAATGACTGTAGTGTGTTTTATTATATGGATAAAAGGTAATGGTTTATGCCACTCCCCTACTGCAGTCCATTTGGATCATTTCTGATGGAATTTAAATCCTTTTATGAAATGGCAGACTCTGAAACCAGAGGGGGTGATATCCCCGCCTTTTATAGTTTTCAACCCCATCGTCTCCATCAAGCTGACTGCTTAGCCTTTTGTACACTGTGTTGAGTTATACTCAACCTCCTGATGTTTACAGATGTTTTCCTGCATGAGCCCCATCCAGAAACAGGTGTGGTCAGGGCCCCAACCTCATCTCTTACTGGGCTTCCCCCACTTAGCCCTCAGAGATAACAGATCACGGCTGAGACAAAAAGGTGGCGTCAGCTAGATCTCATTTTCAGCTTCTTTATTAGCAGAGAGTGATTTTCCCGCTACACTGTTGGTATCTCCCTGCCCATACTAGAGTTTCTATCTGATTAGGCCGGGGGCCCTGGAACTTGCTAGCAGTGGGAGAGGGCTGAGATGGGGTAGGGACGAAGAGATACTAAGTAGGGAACACACTACACACAGACACACACAAACACACACACTACACAGGCATGTGCCAGAGCCTATACACATAGGAGATGAGAAGTTTTCGTAAGGAGACAAAAATTATACATTTCAGGTCCTGGAGAAAAGCCAGGACCTGGGGACTAAATACAAGTATCTATTGAGCCTCAAAAGGAGGATGCCAGTGTCAGAGGTGTTCTGTGGCTACTGAGCCAGCTGTGGGCTGATGTTGTCGGATGTCTATTTCACACCACTGAAACCTCGTCATTTTTCATAGCCTCCCTGATATTGCTTGCATGTCTTTCCCTTCTCTCATTTCCTCATTACCACATTAAGAACACCCTTGAGACAACAGAGCACCTTTAACCGATTAAGATACAGCTTCTGAGGGAAAAAAGAGACAAAGTGGGGTCAGGGGAGGCCACTCCTGCTTTTGGCAATTGAAGGGAGGCAGGAGGAGGGGAAGTCTTCCACTCTGGCAGGGTGTGTCTGCACCGAGCAGGACAGCCACACCCTGACTTCCCTGCTTCCTGCTCTGAACGGGTACCCGCCCTCTCCGAACTGCCCAGACTTGAAAAGCTGAAGCCATGTTTGTCTTCGCTCTCTTTTCTCCCACACCTGGGCATCATGTTCTGTGGGCTCTTCCTTTCCACTTCCCCACTCCCAACCCTCTCTTTGCATTTCCATGGCACCTGCCCTAACTCAGGCCTTTCCCCAGACTCCTGCAAGACCTCCCCTTCCCTCCACCACCATCTTAAGCCCATCTTGAGTCCATTCTCACCGACCAGATGTATATCCCTAAGGAGTGATTTGCTTTATGTGGTGCTCCTGCTACAAAACACCCCCTGGCCTGGCAAGAAAAGCCCATCACAACCAGGCTTTGTCCTGCTCTCCTACCCTGTCCCCAGCTGCTTCCACTCACGTCCATGCAATCCAGTCATTCCTGGAATGCCCACCTTTCCCTGGAATTCCACCCCAGGACTGCCCAGCTGGTCTCATCTCTGCCTTCAAAGGGTCTGCCAAGCTTCTCTCATCGAAGAGATTCTCCATGAATCTTTCACTTATCTCTGAACCGCAAGAAAGTACTCCCACTTCTATGGCTTTATTCTCCATACCTTTCTCTGCCCTGTATTTTATTACTTGATTATCTCTCCTATTGGATTACATTTCCTAAAGGGCAGGGGCAGAATTTTGTTGGTCATTGTATTGGCTGCAGCCCCAGGCAATTCTGAGTTTCTGTGAGCTGGCTTGGTAGTTATGGGTAATTATCCTGGCAGCTCTGTGGGATACGCTACAGGCTTGAAGACACGCTTACTGGCCCTGGAGAGCTCAGAGGCTCAGCCACCTCCTTGGTTCCCAGGTTCCCTCTTCTGTTCCAGAAGAACTTAGGCTGGTGTTATAAAGTGGATTGCATCCCTCTGCCAAAATTCGCACGTTTAATCTTAACTCTTAGTACCACAGAAAGTGACTTTGTTTGGCTAGGGTCTTCACCAAGAAAAACAAGCTAAATGAGGTCATTAGAGTGGATCCCAGTCCAGCTTGACTGGGCTCCTTGTAAAAGGACATGTGGACCCTGAGGAAGACAAGCACAGAGACACTGAAAGGCCATCACCTGTAAGCCAAGGAATTCCAGAGGCCACCAGAAGCTGGGACAGAGGCCTCAAACAGTTCCTTCCCTCACAGCTCACAGGAGGAACCCATCCTGCACACACCCTGATTTCTGACCTCTGGCCTCCAGACTGGGAGACAGTAACTTTCTTTTAAGATAAACCACCCAGTTTGTGGTGCTTTGTTAGGGCAGCCCCAGCAAATGGCTACAGCTGGGTACCTGAGCAACAGGAGGAAGGCAAAGCCAAGCCATGGAGATGCTCTGGGCAGGAGAGCAGTGGACCCCCCAGCATGAGTAGCCCCTGGCAGCAGCTGAGCTGAGGCTGAGGGCCGGCAGTTGGCCTGCTGGACCCAGTTCTCTGAAGAGAGCGCTCCGCTTCTGTACTTGGGCAGAGGTGGGCAGCCCTGGGGATGGGAGCAGTAAACCCCACTGAAGGGGAGAGTATTCTTCCAGGCAAACTCTTCTAAAATGAAAGAAATGGAAGGACAGCCTAAACTCTGCAGAGGCTCGGCTCTCTGCCCGGAAACCGCTTCCTAATCACCACCTTCCACTGTGGACTCTGGCACCTCCCTCCTCTGCATCATGGGGCCGGGGATGTGGATGGGCCTCTTCTCCTGACTCAAAGGGGCATTTCCCGAACCCTCCTTTCCCAAAATATGCTCTCCCACCCCGGGGAGCCCCACCAGACACGCTCATTGTTTGAAGATTGATTGGATATAATTAGGTTCGCTGAGTGGAAGGGCTTCCCATGAGCAGACAAGAAAACTTAGGAGTGTTGGGCCTCGCATTCAGGCTGGCAGCTGGCAGGAAA
Source organism: Okapia johnstoni (assembly GCA_024291935.2). NCBI lineage: Eukaryota > Metazoa > Chordata > Mammalia > Artiodactyla > Giraffidae > Okapia > Okapia johnstoni. The sequence goes on along the minus strand of CM044312.1, from coordinate 67,410,499 downwards.
CACGACAGAACTTCTGCCCCTTGGAGTCAGCCCCATAACCTCCCATGGTGAAGGCAGCAGGCAGGGAACATCAAGAGCAGAAGCCATGATCTCAGGAGGAAGCATGTGCCTGGGGCCCAGGGCCGTGGAACAGCTGTGACACTATATTCAGCCAACAGGCCACTGGCAGAGCGCGCTGACACACCGGAGTGTGCTCTGAGCACTCAAAGCCTGTACTGCCCAGGACAGGAGCCACTGGCCACAAGTGGTTACTGGACACTGGAAATGTGATTAGTCCTTCAAACTGAGACGCATAGTTAGAGTGAAATACATACTGGACTTAGAAGACTTAGTATGAAATAAATGAATATAAATGTTAATATTTAAAAATACTAAAGTGAAAGTGTTAGTTGCTCAGTGGTGTCTGACTCTGCAACCCCATGACTGTAGCCCACCAGGCTCCTTTGGCCATGGGATTTACCAGGCAAAAATACTAGAGTGGGCTGCCATTCTCTTCTCCAAGCGATCTTCCCAACTCAGGGATCAAACCCAGATCTGCAGCATTGGAGGCAGATTCTTTACCATCTGAGCCACCAGGGAAGCTCCTTTAAAATGGATACTGTCTATATATGTGGTGTTAAATAGATCCTATTACTAAAATCAATTTCACTTATTTCTTTTTTTGCCTTTTTAAATATGGTGACCAGAAAAGTTTATGAATTACACGTGAGTCTCACATTTATAATTCTCTTGGAAGGAACTCCAGTAAACATAGCGTGGTGCCTAATCTTTAGCACAGCCCAGTGGTGGCCCTAGTCTCAGTTCCCTTTTAAGGAGATAATGCACAGGCCCTGAGGGGTTGAGAAGCTTGCTCAAAGACACACAGCCAGCAAGAAGAGGGAAAAAAACAAAAACCAAGGAGTGGTAGCAGAATGATGAGTATGGCTTGAACTAAGGACAGTGGCAGGGAGAGAGGGAAAATGAGCAGATGGAGCTCCTTTCTTAGGTAGAAACACTCTCTGCCACGGGTCGTGTGTGAGGGGGAAAGGATGACCCAGGGTTCTGGTCTGAGGTCTAGGAGCATTTGGGTGACACAGGGAAGGAGGCACCAATGTAACATTCAATCCCAACTTTTCCATTTACTGTCTTATCTGGACGTTATGTCACCTCTTGGGACTCAACTTCCACAGCTGGAAAACAGGAATAAAATAATAGAACCTCTCATAACAGAGTTGTCATGAAAAGGGAACAGGAAGGTGTGTATAAAAGCACTGCATATGTGTTTGTTGGTTAATTGTTTTAAAAGAGAGGTTTCAGGGACCTAAAACATTCCTGTCGTCCCCTCTCCTGTCATTTCCCAGGCTTCCTGACCAGTGATTAGGTCCCGGGCCACCTCCCCTGGGAAGCACATGCTAGAGAGCACCAGTGGAATGGCTTCTGTCTCCCAGAGAGGCTGCCTAACTAGGGTCACAGCCCCTTTCTCACCCAAGAAGCTAGGCCAGGGCCACAAAGCCGAACAAACTCTCACAGTGTCAGGTCAGCCCTGGGAAGAAATCCAAGAGGTGGGACCCATCTAGGCTCCTCTTCCTTCCCCCCACTAGCCGCCCCCCAAGGGTCAGGATTCCTGGTGCACAGGCCCACAGATGCTCAGTGACATACCTTCAGGGGCAAACTCAGCTCCTCTCAGAGACTGTCTTCACTGTGCCAGGACAGAACCCTCCATCCTGTCCAATGCCACTATATTCTAAGAGAATGGCACCTGCTGGAGTTGTGCGCAGCAAGACCTCTGCGAATTAAGGTCATGCTTAGTCCTGCAAAGCCCAGACACAGATCTGAGAGACAGATGGAGGGTGTTTTGAGGGCTCTCTCTGTCCCTTTCTGTAATCCTAGGCAGGCGCCTTCCCTGAGTCCTCCTCTTCCTTACATACTGTAGTCCCAGATGGAAGGAGATCGGAACTGAATGAGGGGTCCTTCTGCCATCCTGCCCTGCCCTTGATCCTGACCTTGGTATACTCAGTTCACATTCCTATCTGTCATTTCTGTTATATTGGGCAGGGTAGATCCTACTCTAGTCTGATTTGTGGTGCTTAGTAAATGTTTGTTGAATGAATGAATGAATGAGTAAGTCTGTCTCTGCTAAGATCTCTACCAATAATTGTTTGCTACAGAGATGGTTGTATTATAAGGGCAGGTTTTTTCTTTTTTTTTCTTAATATATATATATATATTGAAGTATAGTTGACTTACAATGTTTCAGGTGCACAACAAAGTGACTCGGTTATACATATATGCATATATTATTTTTGATACTATTTTGCACTATAGGTATTACAAGATAATGACTATAGTTCCCTGGACGATACAGTAAACCTTTGTCGCTTGTTGCTTATCTTTTTTAAATTAGAAATCTAGCATTCTATTCATACTAAGTCAAACAAGTGGAATCAAAATGTCATAAATTTTTTAGTTAGGCAACAATTCCTAAGTTTTCTTCATTATATAGTCCAGTTGTTTTTAAACATAACAATGGCAGTTTCTTTCAAACCAAAACAACTTCAAGAGCCAAAGGACTGACCACTGTACTATGGTGTACCCGTTGTGACCGTGGGGAAAAGGAACTTTTTTAATCCTTCTCAGATGATACAAGTAGGCAACAATCTACTGTTAACACTTGCCCCAGCCTCCCTGTGAACGGTTTCAGGTGGACTGGACAGAGCCCTGGGAGAGAACTTTCCAGCTGTATTATTCCCTGGCAGAATTCTCTGTAACAAGGCTGACTTTTCTCATATCTTCACCCAACTTCAGTATCCAGGCCTGGGATATCAGGGCCACACTTTCCACACCTTCTGAAGGAGCCTCACCTCCTGATTAATCTTCACAGAGCTTTTCCACATGTCCTATTTTTGACCCTTTGTGAATCATTTCTCATCAGGGCTGGAGTCTAGGGTGAGATGATTAAGGTACTCCCCACAAGGTATAAAATTTAAGGGGGCACCAAAAACCTAAGTAATTTTAAGATTAATAATATTTGGATTAATCATTTTAAAAAATCAGAACTAATGCAAAATAATCCATGATGAACAAAATGTCAGAAAACATTTTAATTATATTAAATATTATTTATCTTGGTTATGGAATTTCTTGGCACTCCCTTAAATTGTGTGCTGAGGTGAGTACCTCACTCAGGCTAGTTTCAGTCCCAGAAGAGTGGAGTACACTAACCTCAGCTCTAACTAACTGCTGTTGGCTTTAGCATAGACTTTAACTAGTGAGAACCAGCTTGAAGGAGATCGGTAAATTGGTGATTGGTGTGGAGCCCAATACCTCTGTCAGAAAACCAGGGAAACAGATAGGCAGGGGGCCAAGTCTATTGTTCCAAAGTTTCCACAGGCCTTGAATGGCCCTTGGGCTCTGCAGTCTGGTGATCAGAGGTGTAAAGATTTCTGAACAATTCCAGCCCTTTGATATGGTTGCCAACACCCATATTTTTCATCCTGGGAACAATGCCACAGAGGGTCACAGCCTCCCTCCCCCACCTAAGTGAGGAAGTGTCTGCTGGTGGCGGGTGGGGACAGGTCCTATGAGAGCAAAGTTCAGAAGGACAGAGGAGTCTTTCTTATCCTGACTGCCTGTTCTTTTCCCTCTGGTACACACTGACCTCCCCACCCTTTTGCACTTTCAAAACCTGTGCTTGTCTTATTCCTCTGTTCCCCTTGGTCAAACCAAACACATCTCTGTTCCTCCCTGTGGAGGAGTAATCCCAATACTTCCCAGCATGTAAACATTTCCTTTCTCTGGTTTAGAACTTGGCTCTGGCTCTATTCTTGTGTCCCAACCCCACTGCAATTTCTTTTTTCAAAAAATGCAAGTGAGTGAGCTATCCTGTTATGGCAGCAGGGAGACACAACCTCAGGTTCCTCTAATTAAGCCTTTAGAACTCCTCTGAAGAACTGGGGCATCAAATTCATCAACAAAGTCCTTTCTGGGGAGGCACCATCTGGGGATGCCCATCCCCCCACCGCGCCCCACTCCTGCCCCGCCCCCTACCTCCCCTCCCCACAGCCAAAAGGAGGTATCTGCGCTAATTTGACTGATGTTTTGGAGGAATGCAGGTGAAGGAGAGGTAGTTTCCACTAGGCAAAATGTTTTTTCCACTTCCTGTTCTTTGCTATTTTGCTGTCTTCCGGTGTTAAACCACCAGTTTCGGAATCAGATGAAACATAGTGTAGGCCTGCCACGTGGCCTCCATCCCCCCAGAACCTGGTGACTCAACGAGATTTCACGGTGCCATTGAAAGGACAGGCTTTTGCAACGGCAGAACTCACTGTCCCAAACCAGGCTTTAAGCCTGGATCTCTTGAGTTTTTTCTTCCTAATGCTGACCTGATGTAGATGTGCATCTTTTTCAGTCCCCACAACTTCCTAGGAATGACTAGGGGTCTCTCTCGCCATCATCTGGCCCTTGTGAGGAAGCAAGGAAATGCAGCAGGGTGGGGGAAGCCCCTTCAACGACAGCCGGACGACAGCAGATCCGGCTCTCAGGACCGGAAGTGTGGGCGTGTGTTATGTTGCCGCGCAACCAAAGGCAACCAAGCAGCAAACCTCAGAAGGCAGAGCAGGTTAGGGAGCAGGAGTATCAAGCACCTCGTGTCCCCCAGAGACTGGGCCCAGCTCGATCAAAGGAAAAGTCAGCATCCAAAAGTCCACAATGACGCAAAGGAAGCCAGGGGAAACAGTCAATGGCGAGTCACCATTGATTCAGTCTGAACGGTAGAGCAGGACCAAGCTGCAACCGGCAGCCGCTCGTTACCTTCGCTTTACTGATAAAGGAACCGGAAGCAGGAAAGTTAACTAATCCGAGTCCCTCTGCCAGCGTCAGAGCCAGAACCACCGCTCTGTGGCCTTCTGTTTGTATAGCTTTAACAGTTTGCAGACTTTCTCAGGTGCTTTAGTTTCTTCTGATCCTGAACTGAGAGCAAATATTTATCCTTCAAGGGAGAGGCCAAATGAGGACTGCTTCGTTTCCTCATCTGAGAGGATAAGAGTACTTGTCTAATGGAAGTCTTACTAGGATTAAATGGGTTGATAATGTTGGGGTTTCAAGAGGATATAAAAATAAAGGACACTCCTCATCCATTACAGAGCTCTGAGTAATTAAGGAATGGACATGAACAAGTCAAATAAATGGAATCAAAATATCAACTTTACTCTCATAGGTTTTATACTGAAGTCAGTGGTTTATATGTGTGGGTAAGTGAACCCCAGAATTAGGGTACCCACACAGGCTGAGGCAGGCCGCCCAGTTGTGAACTGTCCCTGTAAACCACGCATTAGGGGAGAAGAGAACCAACTGGGGCTCTGGAGGAGACCTGCTGCCCAGAGAAAGAAGAGAGGCTGAGCTGTGCATTTGGGCTTCTTACCCAGATACTCACCACAGAGAAACTGCTTCTCCTCCCCTTTCCTGGCCTCCTGTCCCTCCCCACTCCTAGGGAGGAGTGAGTCAAGGAAAAAGGAGAGGTCAGAAATCTTACGCCAGAAGTGCTTCTGCCATGTGGAAGGAAATATCAGCAGTGAGGAAGAATTTTTTTTCCACCCTAGAAGCCCCGTAAATATGCATAAACACTTAGTGCTTGGTACAATAGTAAGTGCTCAATAAAACTTAGCTGTTACTATTATTTTTCTAGTTAGAGCCTACTAGTCATAGTAGAGACTGCCTTATCTGCCCCAGTCTGATTTCTCTAATAGTGTCTGCCCTTATTAGATGTGTGACCTTGGCATGTTATTTAAATCTCTAAACCTCAGAGTGCTCCTCATAACAGTACTGTTGTTTAATCTCGTCACGTCCGACTCTTTAGGAACCCTATGGACTGTAGCCTGCCAGGCTCCTCTGTCCATGGGATTTCCCAGGCAAGAATACTGGAGTGGGTATCGTTTTCCTTCTCTAGGGGATCTTCCTAACCCAGGGATCAAACCCACGTCTCCTGCATTGGCAGGTGAATTCTTTACCACTGAGCCACCTGGGAAACCCAATAATAATAATACCTACCTTATAATTGGAGGTGACTATGTGATTTAAGTGGAAAAGACTTATCAGGATGCCTGGAGCATATTTAATAGTCAGTGAATGGTGACTGTTGCTCTTATAAAATTAATTTGGGAGTCCAGAGCAAAATAAATGCAAAATTAAGACTGAGACATGATTGATTTAGAAGAGGCATGTAAAAGAAAACCTCACTGCTATCCATTAAAATTAGAGCAATTGCTCCCATTGGATCTACAATCTGGCCACCTGAGAATGAAGCCTTGAAAGTACTGCAAACCTTTTGGGCCTTTTCCCATCACTTTCCTGACTTCCCTTGTGGCTCAGATGGTAAAGAATCTGCCTGTAATGTGGGAGACCTGGGTCAGGAAGATCCCCTGGAAAAGGGAATGGCAACCCACTCCAGTATTCTTGCTTGGAGAATCCCATGGATGGAGGAGCCTAGTGGGCTACAGTCCATGGGGTTGCAAAGATCAGACATGACTGAAACGACTGAGCGTGCCATCATTTTCATACAAAGAGGAGAAAGTCTCAGTCTGGTGTTCACCTTGGGAAGCTGATGATATTCTTGAAGCTGTGAGCTCCTTGGGAAGGATAACTAAGTGCTGTTTTATGTGTGGACCAAAATGGCTTGAGCCAGTCACAGAACCTAAGGACCACTGTCTGAGCTCCAGGAAGATAATGAGGTCGTCTGGTTCACTACTTTGTCTTTAGCACCTAGCATGATGTGTGACACACAGCACACATTCATTAAATATTTACTGAGTAAGTAAGTGAACTGGCAGATTGTTCTCCACATCAGCAATGGGGAGATGGTACCTGAGATGTGGTCCGACTCCTCATCTAGATGTAATGAATGCTGAACCAGAAGCGTTCCTACAATCCCTGACTTTGGTCTTGCTTAGGGCAGGAAGGAGGGAGGGAGGGCAAGGAGACTTAAGTTGCTAAATAGTAAGTAACCCACAGAACTAGAGATTGGTGCTTTTTTTCTTCAAACACCCAATGGGTATTATTTTGAATATAGAATTTTGAGTTATTCATGCTAAGGATTTCCTATGCCAAATAAGGTAAGAAAGAAGGAAAGATGGAATATCTTAGCAATCAGGGTAAACTAGCAGTAACTCACTTTGAGACAGGGGTGGATGTAGGATGTTGGCAGAGTTAATCAGATTTTATCCTAAAGTCTCAGGCAGCCAAAGAAGCTACTTTATGTAATAGCACAAGACTGAAAACAGCACAAATGTCCATCTAGAAAGGAATCTATGCAAATGGAGTACTGTGCAGCTGTAGAAAAGAGGCAGCTCTGTGTATTCACATGATCTCTGGAATATATTGTTAAGTGAAAAAAAGCAAGATGTGCAACAGCGTGTAGAGTATATTAGTATTATCTGAAGAAGGGAAATATAGCTACTTATATGTATGGAATATAAACCAAACACTAGTAAAACTGGTTATCTGCAAGGAGAAGGGGGTCAAGTGACGAGGAGAAAAATATACAGAAGATTTGACTTCTCTCAATGTACTTTATTTTGTAGGGTTGACTTTGGAACCATGTCTATGTTTTAAATATTATAAAGCAAAAATTTTACAAGATGGGTTAAAGAAAGAAATTTGTAAAGATTGAGAACAAATGAAATGAATCTGTCTATTGAATTAGTGGCAACAATACAGAAAGGAATTATTTCTAATAACGTTATAATATAGTAAGCTAACTCTATCCCTACTGTGATATATCCTAAAGATAAAAGGAACTATGTCTTAGTTTGCCAGAGCTGCTGTGAAAAAATACTGCAGGCTGGGTGGCTTACACAACAGAAGTTTCCTATCTCACAGTTCTAGAAGCTAGAAGTCCAAGATCAAGGGGTCAGCAGGATTGGTTTCTTCTGAGGCTCCTCTTCTTGGCGTGTAGATGGCTGTTTTCTCCCTGAGTCTTCACACAGTCTTCTGTGCAGTCTCTGTCTTAATTTCCTCTTCTTATAACACCACCAGTCATAGGATTAGGACCCACCTAATGAATTCAACCTTAATTACTCCTTTGAAGACCCTATCTCCAGATATTGTCACCTTCTGAGGTATTTCAGCATATAAATTTGAAGGCACACAGTTCAGCCCATAACAGACTATAAGGAAATTTAAAACTATATTCCATGCTACAGTGGTAATATTGGTATTGGGGTATGTGTATAGTTTTTAGCCTGAGCTAAGCCCCCAGACACCTTGAAGCAAAGATAAACCATACCTGTTTTCCTTTCCAAATTCCTGACCCAAAACATCATGAGCAAAATTTAAAAGTTAAGAGGTAAGATGGGGTGGGAGGTGAGAGGGAGGTTCAAGAGTGAGGGGACATGTGTATCTATAGCTGATTCATGCTGATATATGGCAGAAAGCAACACAACATTGTAAAGCAATTATCCTCCAATTAAAAATGAATAAATTTTAAAAATATGGTTATTTAAGCTGCTGAGCTAAATGATAATTTGTTACACAGCAATAATAACCAAAAGAGAAGCCTTTTTGTCCTCACCCCCTACCAAGAAAAGCAGTTTTCAGGCAGGTGGTGGGGCCTGAATATTATCAATCTTCTAGGTATCATTCTACCTACCAGTTTGCAGGATTAGGGAACATGTTAGGGGAACATGATGTCACAAAAATATAATCAGGAAAGTCGAGAATGTGGAAATCTCTTCAGGACAAATAAACTGACTTTTTCAACAACACAAACAAAAAGTTGCAAGAAGGAAAAAGAAGGGAAATTTGTTGGTTAGAAAGCATAAGAGACAGATCAAGGGGTAAATTTGCCATAGAGGCATTGGGTCCTGATTCAGACAGACCAGAACAAAAATACTATTTATGATACAATTGGAAAAACTTGAATACTAACTGGATATTTTATGGTATTAAAATTATAGTTATTTTTTTCAAGCTTGATAATGTTATTGTAATTATATTTTGTCCTTTTTTTGTTGTTGTTGTTTTAAGGGTATATCCTAAAGAGATAGATGCTGAAGAATACGGATGAAATGAGGTAAGGTGTGGGGTTTTTGTCAAAGTAATTGTGTATGTTGTGGAATCTGGGGGCATATGGAGTGGAAAGATATATTTGAAACCTGATTGGTTGTAGGTTGGTAATGTTTTAAGCAGGGTGATGAGTGTATAGGAGCTTATTTTATGGTTTTGTGTTTGAAAATGTCCAGTAAGCAAAAGTGTTGTTGATGTTGTTGCTTTTTTTTTGAGCGGAAAACTATCCTTCAAAATGTTTGAAGGTATAATTCACTGAACAAGCATTTCATTCAATGTTAGTTGAACACTTACTGTGTGCCAGGTACTCAGTTAAACTCTGAGGCTGCAGATGTGGATTGGTCATGGTATTTACTGCCTCTCTGAAGCTAGTTTATGGTCTAGTGGCAAAGAAAGCCTGTACACAAATGAAGTATAGGACAAAAAACATGCTAAGTATTACAAAAAGGAATAGACTGTCTAGAACAGTTTCAAAAGCATGTATCTTTACCAAATCCATTCCCACCCAACCATGACTTAGATGCTTGACTCAGCATTTACATATGAGTGTTCCAAGGCCTAGTACAATATAAGTTTGAACGTGTATAGAAAATGTGACCTCAAACTATTTGAAAAACTCTGTGTTGTGATATGACTGCAGCTTTTCCAGCATTATAGAGCAGGGGAAACTCCATGTATCTACTTCATGCTTGTCTTAGTCAGCTAGGGTTGCCACAGCAAAATACCATAGATGGGGTGGCTCAAACATTTATTTCTCACTGTTGTGGAGGCTGAAAGTCCAAGATCAAGGTGTCAGCAGATTCAGTTCCTGATGATTGCCTTCTTCCTTGCTCAAAAATAGCAGCCTTCTGGCTGTGTCCTTACGTGGAGAGAAACCGTGAGTGCCTGGGTGTCTCTTCTCTAATCTCATCATGAGGGCCTCAGTTTCAATGCTGCCACCTTAAACAAATGATCTCGTAGAGATTTCATCTCCAAATATCATCACAGGAGTTAGGGCTTCAGCATAGCCATATGGAAGGGAAACAGTCCATAGCAGCAGTCTACTTCAATGTATCTTTAAGGTACAATCCACAGACCCAGCTATAACCCTATGACCTGTTGAGCTTTTAAAAATACTCAATATCAGAAACTTTGCCCGTTTAGTAGGTCTAAGTTGAGCCCTGGCATCTGACTTTTTACTAACCTCCTAGTAACTACCTCAAGCATCCTAGATGAGAACCACTGACTTGGAAATGGCCATCAGTGGTGGCCACATGTGGGGGGAGGGGCAACTAAAACATTAAATTTCATAAGGTCAGTATTTCCATCCCCCAATTTCTACTTTCTAAGTTTTTAAAATTAATTTTTATTGGAATATAATTGATTTACAATGTTGTATTAGTTTCTACTGTACAAGAAAGTGAATCAGTTATAAATATATTCACTCTTTTTAATTTCATTTTTTAAATTAATTTTTATTGAAATATAGTTGATTTACAATGTTGTGTTAGTTTCTGCTGTACCTGCGGAGTGAATCAGTTATACATATACATATATCCATTCTTTTTTTAGATTCTTTTCCCATATAGGTCATTACAGAGTATTGAGTAAAGTTCTTGTGCTAACAGTAGGTTCTTATTAGTAATTTATTTTATATAAAATAGTGTGTATATGTCAATCCCAGTCTCCCAATTTATCCCTCCTCCCCACCCCTATTTTCCCCCTTGGTAACCATAAATTTGTTTTCTACGTCTGTGACTCTATTTCTGTTTTGTAAATAGGTTCATTTGTACCAGTTTTTTAGATTCCACATATAAGCAATATCATATATTTGTCTTTCTCTGTCTGACTTACTTCACTCACTATGACGATCTCTAGGTCCATCCATGTTGCTGCAAATGGCATTATTTTGTTCTTTCTTATGACAGTAATATTCCATTATGTATATGGACCACATCTTCTTTACCATTCCTCTGTAATGGACATTTAGGTAGGTTCCATGTCCTGGCTATTGTAAATAGTGCTGCAGTGAACATTGGAGTGCCTGTATCTTTTTGAATTATGGTTTTCGCCTCATATATGCCCAGGAGTGGGATTGCTGGATCATATGGTAGTTTTAGGTGTTTTTTTTTTCCAATATTCCCGAGCTTTTTTTCTTTGACTCTTAATGATTTTATTTTTTAATATTTATTTATTTGGTTGTGTTGGGTCTTCGTTGCATCTCTCAGGATATTCATTTCAGCGTGTGGCCTCCTCTCTACTCTTGGTGCATAGGCTCTGCAGTTGTAACACAGGCTCTGTAGTTGCAGTGCCCTGGCTCAATTGCCCAGGCTCAATTGCCCTATGGGATCTTAGTTCCCCGACTAGGGATTGAAATCATGTCCCCTACATTGCAAGGCAGAGTCTTAACCACTGGACCACCAGGGAAGACCCCATTTTTAGGTTTTTAAGAAACCTGCATACTGTTATTAGCAGTATGCAGGTTTCTTAAATTAGCGACTGTCCAATTTACATTCCCACCAACAGTGTAGGAGGGTCCCCCTTTCTCCACACCCTCTCCAGCATATATTGCTTGTAGATTTTTTTAATGATAGCCATTTTGACAGTGTGAGGTGGTATCTTATTGTAAGTTTAGATTTTCACTTCTCTAATAATTAGTGATGATGTTCAGCATCTTTTCATGTGCCTCTTGGCCATCTGTATGTCTTCTTTGAAGAAATATCTATTTAGATCTTTTGCCCATTTTTTGGTTAGTCCAGCTTGTATCTGCATTATTTTCTTTGGCTGCAGCACTTCAGAAAGCAGCATGACGTTTTGGGGTTTTTTTTCTTCCCAGAATGAGAAAACTTCAACACAGGACCTCTGCATTTTCTTTCCTCGTATTTCAAATTCATTTAACACGTTTGCACCCACCCAAGGAAAAGAAAATTTTCTAGACTGTTTCAAGGGATTACACACTATTTATTAAAATATACATTCCTTGTAAAACCATGACTTTGCTTTCAGTTCACTAAAATGTGCAACACATTTCATGGGATTAATTTCTAGAACACTTTGGGTCTTGGAATGGGTTTCAAGATGCTACAACTAACTATTGATTAGTCACAAACTGATTTGCTTAATTTGTTGAAAATTTTGCTTCTTCTGCCTTGTGTCACCATGGCCTACCTGTGTCTGGGTTCTTGGCTTCAAACCACCAGCCTAAAATGATAGAGTTCCCTGTCCCATGTGTGCCAGACACAGTGAATGATAGCACAGAAGGAAAATACACATCCCCCACCTTCAAGATTAAAATGCAGTTGGGGAGAGAAGAAATCACAAGGGATTATAAAAACAGTATAAGGCAGTTTATAAAGTAATGACCATGTTCCAAATTTTTCCTTGTTTAGATTCCCTTTAGAATGTGTATTTGTCTGCCAGCTTAAATGACTAGATGAGCTGAGTGATTTGTTTCCTTCATTCCTCTGACCAAGCATGGGCTATCAGGGAGGGCAATCTGGCATTTTCCAAAGGCCTATGAAAATAACTTGAGCTTTGTATAAATTTGCATGAAAGAGAGGGAATAGCCACGATCTTCTGTCACTGAAACTTTTGCACAAAGCTTAGGCATCATCGGAGTTGTTTATTGAGAGGATTTGACTTCCAGGCCGTGCTTGGAACGAGCTGTCGTCAGGGACATTCTCCACCCTCCTCCCCTTTCTCTCTCACTTCGGTCATTACTGTTATGTAAACTCTGTCATTCTTTCCCCTCAAGCTCAAGTTTGCTCATCTGGGCAGTACCTTTTTCCACTGGACCAGCCTTCTGTAACCTCTACAGGGAGCTTTGTCACAAACACAGGTCCTGATTAACCCTGTGAACTGGCCAAAGGATCCTAAAACTCTTATGTTTAAGAACTCATTTCTTTTTAAGCCACATTTTATAATTCTCAGACTCTGAGAATGGAAAATCATACCACAGGCCTTAGAGAGAGGCAATTGAGAGCTGGCTAATGAGTGTTTCCTTTGTTTTGAATAGCTAGCTGTTCTCACCATTTCAAAGCACTGACTCCAGTTCTCGTACTTCCTTCTTGGAATATGCCAAATGCGCCGCATTTTGGGGCAGCATGCTCTGGATCTTTGGTCCTGGAGTCTGGCTCTGATACTGTACACATTTGATTTTACACCTCTGTGTCCTCCTCTTATTCAGTCAGGACTTAGACATAAAATGCCTATTTCATATTTACTGAATTCTCCTTGGGAAGAGAATTACAAGAGGTAAGAGAGCTAATTTCCCAAGAAACACATCTTAAAGGGTACAGCTGGACTCCAGGAAATTTGCCACCTGGCCTGCTGGACAGAACTGTTCAGCAGGCTCTTCATGTGATCACAAGTGCCTTGTCTACTAAACACTCCTTGAGATTTCTTTTGACTGTAAGTCAGATTTACACGGAATCCAGGATTTCTGCCTGCTTAGTGCTGCTAGAAATTCAGAATCTTTGCCTTTCTTACTGCTTAGATGCTTATTTGCCTATTGTACTGAGATGTGAGATACCAGCAATGTGACTGGTATCTCTGGGAAGTGAGGGCTTGGTCTAATTATCATGACAAGATCTAAGCTAATTTTATGTTTGTAAAAATTGGTCAGAACCACATATTGTATGATTCCATTTAATGAAATGTCCAGAATAGGTAAGTCCATAAGGTACAAAAAGTAGATAGTGGCTGCCTAGGATCTAGAAAGTTTGGGGGGAGGGACAGAAGCAATCAGAGTGGCTGTTTATGGGTATGGGGTTTGTTTGGGGGATGATGAAATGTTCCAAAATTCTTTGTGGTGATGGTTGCACAACTCTGTGATTATACTAAAAACCATTGAGTCATACATTTTAAATGGGTGAATGGTATGAAATGTGAATTGTATCTCAATAAAACAGGAAATACACAGGCAGCATCAGGGAGGGTGTGTACACAAACTTATTCCAGTGAAGGAGACAAGTCACCATCCGTCCCTGTAGGAGTAGTCTGGTCTCTGATCTTGTTTACTCTGACTGTATATACACTTTCTATTTGGGGCCTTTTTATAATCTTATTACAGTTAGTGAGCAACAGTTAAGAACCACAGTGAGGCCTTGGTTACAGCTTTTCTTTGTTTTCCATCAACAGTAAACATGACTAATGTCCCCATAGCTCAACTCAACCACATACATGGAATCAGGAAGTTTTGTACTCACACCACGGGCTACTGGGGCTGACCAGCTGGAGATGTATCTCCTTAGAAAGACAGTGGTCGGCTAAACTTGGGCTCCAGAGCCAAGATGTTGGTGAAGGGTGGGAAATTATCTTCCTCTGACCTAGGGGTAAAGGCTGCTGTGGAAGGAAACCTGAGAGCAATGAGTTCTCTGTCTTGGTCTGGACATATAGGCTGGGAATTCACGAGAAGAGTAGATTTTGAGCTCAGTGTTCCTCTAAATAACTTCTTGTCCAGCAACCCTTCTTCTACCTCAATCCCCCCGTCACTGACCTCCAAGAGAAACCATACCAGGTCAGGGACACAGGAGCTGGGTGGGGGGTACCTATGATGAAGTGACTGCACCAGAGGAAGGGTACAGCAGGAACAAAGAGTATGAAAACAGTTCCTTCCTGTCACTTAGTAAAAAGGGTCTGTGATGGTTAATTTTATGTGTCAACTTGGCTGGGACACAGTGCCCAGATATTTGGTCCAATGTTATTCTGGATATTTCTGCGAGGATGTTTTTGGATGAGGTTTACATTAAATCAGTGGACTTTGGATAAAGCAGATTGTCCTCCATGATGTGGGTGGACCTCATCTAATCAGTTGAAAGCTTAAATAGCAACAAAGGCTGACCTTCCTGGAGCAAGAGTGCGTTCTGCCAGCAGAATGCCTTAGCCCTGCATCTGTAGCATCAGCTCTTCCTGGCTTGCTAGCAGAACCTGTGGATACAAACCACAACTGTTTCCTGAGTCTCCAGCCTGCTGCTGGCCTCTGCCATCAGATTTTGGACTTCCAGGCCTCCACAATGGCATGAACCAATTCTTTAATTGGAACAATTCTTAGTTCCATTTCTCTGGAACACCCTGACTGACACAGGCCCATAGTACTCGCTCTTTAGGAGTGACACTTGAAGCAGAACAGAAGTACCACTTTGATCTCACCAACAGGAGATTAGCAGATGGAGGACCAGGGACAGGAGCTTCCTGAGTAGGAGCTGAGGCCTCAGTGCAGTGGCTCAGTGAGCACCGCTGGTGAGAGAGCCACCTGAGAAATGCTCATGGTGCCTCCACCTAGAGACGAGGTGCTAGAACACCAGCCTTCTGAGGTCTACCTGTGGCTGGTTTTACCCCTGGAAAAACTACAGCGGGTTCAACTGAAATACTAAAGCATTTCCTGCCTGCCAAGCCGGAATCTTCATGTTGAAAGCTTCTTATAGGGAAAGTCAGTCCAGGTTGACTCTACAGGCTTGGAATGGGTGATTTTGAATTTCTGTTCATTTTGGACAAAGCTAATCAAATGCTCATTAGGCACCAGCAGCAACCGAAATCTCCATGTTCAGCTTCTTGAGCCGCCTTCAGACAGTGGAGGCTCCCCTAGCAAACAACAAACAGCAACTCTGTGGAGTCCTCGAGCGCTGGGACAATGCTTGGCAATCAGCAGGGGCTCATATCCTGAAATAAATAAACGACATCCATTTAGTCACGCTTGCTGCAGACTATGAACTTCTTTGAAACAGACACACACATGGATACTCTGAAAGGAGTCACGCTGGTAAAAAAAGATGGCAGGAGAAAGGGGCTTGGCATTTAGGAGAAAAGGAAGGGCGCTCCACATGGGCAGTTACACAAAGGAAGGTGTGGGGGAGGAAACAAGGAAGCAGGAGCAAGGCAAAGGCCACGGCCAGCTGAGACAGGAAAGTCAGCCAGAACGCACACTGCTTGGTCTTTGAAGACGTTTCCTTCAAGTCCCATCCTGCTGCAAAGCCTAAGAAAGCCGGGATGGTGAGGATTTTTGCCTGGGAGCCTCTCAGACACACACTGTCCTGCTGCTCCTTTGGCACAGGGCACGGTTTTCTGGAATCATAAACATTTCTGTACAAATGTCCTGATTCTCCACTTAAAATAAAGGCAGGCCCCCTCGGCCCTTGTTTTTGGAATAGTATATTCTGAGTGCAAGAAATATGAACCAAACTAGGATTTAAGTGCAAAACGAATTAAGAAAGTTGGTGCTCATAAAATAGTTAGCAGTACTGAAGAACAGGCTTCTGGGCTGGTGCCTTCTGCAGTGACTCCCTGAAAACCCAGAGAACTGACCCCTACCCAGCACCCCCAGAAGCTATAATCTCTGCCAAACTTAGGAGGGTGGGGGATCGGGGGCTGTCGCTGGAACTACTGAGTTCATGAACACAGTACAGTTGCTATACTTGAGAAGTGTATAAGTTAGATCAGGAACCCCCTGCTGTTAGCGACATGAAGCTTGACCAAGCAAGTCCAGAGAATGTTTTAAAAACATTAAAAAAAAAAGTCCCACCACTAATAACAGTAATGGGGACCACTTTTCTATGCTTTCAATATTTGGAAGAGTGGTGCTTAAGTGGTTGAAAAACCTGGCTCTTGGGTGGTGCAAAATATTTTCTTTACCCTTCGAATTTTTCATCTGTCTCGACCAAGTATATCTTGGAGGACAAAAGGGTACAAGGCCTTCTCCCTTCTCTTCCTCTCCCTCCTGAGCCCTTGAGTCACTCATCTGCTCTCTGCTCCCTCAGTCTTGCTTCTCCCCTCCCTCCGTTCCTGGCTGGCAGTAATGTGGCTCTATCCAGGTTTCTCCCAAGTGGAAGGGCTTAACCTACTACTTCTGGACACTTATGGACACTGAGCCATGCACATCTGATACCTCATTTAACCCTCATGACAGTCCTGCAAGATGGTATGTTATTCTCATTTCACCGATGAGGAAATGGACAGAGAGGTCACACTGCTAGGAGTTGGTATATCCAGGATTTGAGCTCAGCTTTGTTTGGCTCCTGATCCTGGGCCCTTCCCACATCTTTAGATCTTGTGTCATTTTGCATCCCCTGCCCATAGGACAGAGGTGTTCCAAAGGAGCCCCGCAGTCACTCCAGGTGCATGCACTGAAGGGACCCCGTGGAAGGTGCCGGACTCCAGGCCAAAGCTTTCTGGGACCCATCACTCAGGGCTGTTGGACCTTTGTTTCCACCCTGGGGACTCCTTCCCTGGACACATCTTCATTTCTGGCACATTCTTTTTGAAAATGAACTTGGTGGGAACTTATGGTTTCACTCCCCAAAAGTCCACAAAATTCCAAGCAAACCCCAAATCTTGTAGGTTGCAAGGAGTAAGTATGTTATTTTTGGCAGAAATAATTGTAGTCTGGCAGTAAGCTTCTAAAAACATAATAAAAGTACTTTTTAACATCCTGTTTTTTCTTCTTTTTGTTGATTTTTGAGCATTTCTTCCCAAGCAAAGAGTTATGCAACAAGATTTCAAAATTGCCAAACTTTTGTTTTATCGGTAGTTTTATTTGGTTCCTTTTCCATGTTTCCTTGCATCTTATTTGCTTTGAACTTTAACCTAGGAAGTGAAGTGACCATAAAGCCTGCAGAGAATGGCCTAGAGACCACATGGGGCTGGATAAGTTTCCTGGAACAAAGTGAAAAGCTCTGAAAAGCTAATCGTGGACAGTGAAGATCATCCTTGGTCCCCTGTCCATTAGCAGGCAAGCCTTGAGCCTAGGAATATGGATGTGTATGATAAATGGTCCTTGCTCTTCCTGCACCAAAAATTTCAGATCCGTGTCTTCAGGGGGGTTTCAGAAACATCCATTCCCCATTTCCCATGAAAGCCAATCTGGTGCAGGTGTTAGGAGTATGGTTAGGAAATAGACTCTATCTTCATCCAGATCCTGGTTCTGCCACTTCCTCGCTATGTGATCTTGTGCAAGTTAACTTGACCTCTCTGTGGCTCAATTTCTTTACAGTTAAATGACAGTGATAAAGCATCTATTTCATAGGGTAGTTTTGGGGATTGAAAAAGGTAATACTACATATAAAATGTCCTGGCCCTGCCATTAACTAGTTGTTGACATGGGACAACTCACTTCAGTTCTCTGAGGCTCAGCTCTGAATAGTAAAAGTAAACGCCTGGGCCCAAACCCTAAGATTTGGAGCTTCCTAGATCCTGGGGAAACCTACACAGGCCCCAGAGAGCAGATGGATAACCACACTTAGGTGTGAAGCTCAATCAACGTGAACAAGCCATGTCAGCTGGTAGTGAAGCCAGCTTATGTAACAGAAGCATAAACGAGAGGGGCAAAGACATCAGTTTTCCAATGGATGGTGTCCAAGGCCTACTGCAAGGCTACATAGCTGCGATTCTGCACAGCCCAGAGGGGTACCTCCCTTCAACAAACATTCAGCATGTTGGGATGATGTAGTGGCAAAGTGAATGTTGAGAACCATTGGCCTGTGGGTAAGAGTATTTATCTGGTGTGATGTTCTGATTTATGGTAAGAAATAGATATCTGATCTTTGTCCCTGTTCCTGGCATAGTGCTCCAGCTGCTGCTGCTGCTAAGCCGCTTCAGTTGTGTCCGACTCTGTGCGACCCCATAGACGGCTGCCCACCAGGCCCTGCTGTCCCTGGGATTCTCCAGGCAAGAACACTGGAGTGGGTTGCCATTTCCTTCTCCAATGCATGAAAGTGAAAAATGAAAGTGAAAGTGAAGTCGTGTCCAACTCTTTGCAACCCCATGGACTGCAGCCTACCAGGCTCCTCCATCCATGGGATTTTCCAGGCAAGAGTACTGGAGTGGGTTGCCATGCCTTCTCCATAATGCTCCAGAGCCCCTTCAAATTTCTTAAGTGATGAGAGTGACAGAGGTGCCTTTTTCAAAGAGATGATTTTTGGACCCCACCTGGCGATGGGGGCTGGCTACCAGGAGAACCAACAATGTGATTAGAGAGAACTTTCAGTCACATGCCCTTGACCTAAGCAGAGGTGAGAAGGGCTGGAGACTGAACTCAGTCACCAATGACCAGTGATTTAATCAATCATGCTTAAGTAATGAAGCCTCCAGAAAAAGCTAAGGGGATGATAGAGGATGAGGTGGTTGGATGGCATCACCGACTCTCAACAGACATGAGTTTGAGCAAACTCTGGGAGATAATAAAGGACAGGGAAGCCTGGTGTGCTGCAGTCCACAAGGTTGCAAAGAATCCGATATGACTTAGCGACTCAACAAGGAAAAGCTAAGAGGACAGGCTTAGGGGAGCTTCCGGGCTGGAGAACAGGTGGAGACTTGAGGAGAGTGGAGTGCTCTCTGTGTCCTTTCCCCCTGCCTGGCCCAATGCAGCTCTTTCAACTGGCAGTTCCTGAGTTACACAGTAAACTATTAATCTGGAAAGTAAAATGTTTCTGTAAGTTCTGTGAGCCACTGTAGTAAATTAATGGATCCCAAGGAGGGAGTTGGTGGAACCTCCAATCTATGACCAGAAGCACAGGTGACAACCATTCTTGTGATTGTGTCTGAAGTGGGGTGGGGCATGAATTTTCACAGGACTGAGACCTTAGCCTGTGGGATTTGATGCTCTCCAGATAGACAGTGTCAGAGTTGAGTTGAACTATAGGACACCCAGTTGGTGACTTAAAATTGCTTGGTGTGTGGTAAAACCCCACATGTTGGAATCGGGAGCAGAAATATACCTGGCATCAGAAAGATCTAGGTTCACATTCCAGCTATGCTGTTTATTCTTTGGGTGACCTTTAGCAAGTCACTTAACCTCTCCTAGTGTTGGTTTCTCCAAGTGCTATAGTCATTATTAGATAAATAAGTATATTAAACACCTATGACAGTTTCTGAGAGGATTTTTTTTTTTTTTTTTTTTGATTTTTGGCTGTGCTGGATCTTTGTTGCTGTGCATGGGCTTTCTCTAGTTGTATTGAGTTAGGGCTACTCTCGAGTTGTGGTATGTGGGTTTCTTGCACAGTGGCTTTTCTTGTTTTGGAGCACAAGGTCTGGGGCACGTGGGCTTAGTCTAGTTCCCAGACTAGCAATCCCTTATCCCCTGCATTGGCCAGCAGATTTTCTTTAACCACTGGGACACCAGGGAAGTCCTGAGACTAATTTTTTTTACTAATAACTATAATTGATTACTGTTACCATCACCTACAAATGTAGCATCATCAGCAGGTAGGAGGAGGGAGGCAAAGGGTGAACTTTGTTGGTTAGACAGGCTCTGGGAAAGGTACTCAGGTGGGCTCAGTAGATAAGGCAAGCTAGAATTTGGAGGGTTTGTCATTGCTGTAAATTAATTTGGCTGCGCCAGGTCTCAGTTGTGGCAGGCAGGATCTTTTAGTTGTGGTGTGTAGGATCTAGTTCCCTGATCAGAGGTAGAACCCTGGAAGCGATTGCATCAGGGACATAGAATCTTAGCCACTGGATCACCAGGTAAGTCCCCAAGCTAGGGTTTGGTCCAGGCAGCCATCAGTATCTTCAGGGGAAATGACTGTGTCTGGATGAAGTCATGGTTCTTGAGCAATTGACTCATTCCTAGGAGAGTCCCAGCCTATGCGGGCCATGGGAGGGTGGATAGGAAGGCATATAGCTGGCAAAGAGCAAAATGGAGTAACTCGATGGGGCAGGTCTTCAGTCCTAATGAAGGGAATTGAGGCACCAGGGCAGCATAACCAGCTAGGTCACTGCAGGGTGAACATCCAGCAGAGGAAGTTTTGCCTCACCAATCACGGCCACCAGTGACTCTGGCACTCAGCACAGCTCCTAGCAATGTGATCACCTGGTGCCCAGTGAGGCGAGTGGTCAGTATATGGTGCACTGAGGGAGACAGGAGTACGGAGAACATTCCTCAACAGTGACAAGGGCCCAAACCTGGAAGAAAATGACTTTTCTTATCTGCCTAGGATGCACATGTAGTTTTTTTTCTTAGAAAAGAGAGCTCCTGGGTCTATCCCAGCTATCTACTCAGTATTTTAACAACTGCTGAAGCAAAATGAAATGGACAGGCTGGAGGGTAAGAATAAATAAAATTACTTGGCCTGAAGATTTGGTGGAATTTCCCCAAATAGTTTACCAAATATGAAATGTTTTAGGCTCAGACTGGGATTTTTTTTGTTTTGTTTCTTTTTAATTTAGAAGCTTGAATACTTGAGCCTGTTATAAACTGTGTTACCAGAAGTCTGGAAGTTTATACTTCCAAGTTCCCTGTTATTTTTTTCCCTACTCGCTTGTTTGTAATCATGCAATACTCATGAGGGGAAAAAAATAAATCTGGGCTAGATACAGCTTTTCTAAAGCCCTTCATTTTTTTTTTTAAACCTGCTCCTAAGATTTTCATTTACATTAACATCTGTTTATAGTACAGTTGCAAATACCTTTTGCTCCTCTACAAATCACTGCATGATTTTGGCCTCAGCTTTGTTTCAACTTACTGGGATTTCTCGTTTATGCTGCCTGTGAGCCAAGTGTCTATATAAGGCCCACTCAACTCCAGTTGTGTGTTGTTGGATTTCATCTACACTTCAACTTTGAAACAAGTTCCCTAAATGAATTAGTTCTGTCTTCTCGGTAATGAAATTATCACCAGCAGCAACACCATTTCCTTTTATTTATTTATTTTTCTAAGAGGAAATGCTTCAAAGTCTCTGGTTTGAAAAACGAGAAAAGGCGAAAAGTTGGCTTATATTTTTATATATTGAAATCTTTTCAGTGAAGATTCTAGACGTGACTTTTTTTTCTTTTAGCTGAGTTCATGATCATCATCTAATTTAATAATACTAATTTATCATACTTCTTATAACATAACTGTATCTGAAATATCTTCCAACTATCTCTGGAAGAAAAATTTCAACTTAGGTATAGGATCTGAGAAGACAGTTTGGAGACAAATGAGCCAAGATTATTTTTTGTGGATTTCATCAAAGCCGATTTTAAAAATATTGTGCTATTAAGCTGTTTTTTAGATCAATAATTATGTGGGCCTAAAGGTTTACACAAATAAGTAAGCAGAATTTATATTTTCATTTAGCAGTGCATAGATTTTTATTACCTATTAATGGAATACAAAGTGCTCTTGGTAGTTATTTTGGTTTCAAGTTAGCTTCCTATCTTCATGCTCTTTATTAGATTTAACTGGCCTAAAACCAGCTAGAAAAAAAATCCATTACAGCTCTGATTTATTGATTTCACATTCACCGAATCAGAAGCTTTTATAAAGATCTATTCTATCAGTCAATAATGTCTTGGTCTTAGCATTTTCATAGTTGTAACTTTAGACCTTGTCATTGTAAAGAGATCCTCTTTTGGTACTGTTAGGAATAATTTTGGTTTGGAAGTAAATATTGGTAGATTTATTCTTAGTTATCGAGTTTCATTTGCAAATGATTTAAAAAGTGAATGAGAATTTTTTAAAATGGAATAGAGTAAATGTAGGTGGTTTCCTCAAGTCATCATAAAAACGTGTTTAAAATAGCATTTCCAGCTCAACAGTGAGAGTCGTCCCAGACCGGGAATGATCAGTTTATATTCTGTGCTCCTGAGGTCTACTTAAAAAACAGCACGATACACATATTGTAAAGGACAGAATCCTAAATTGTGTGTTACAGTGTGTGTACTTGCATGTGTATATAGCGGTCAGGAAGTAGTTTTTGGGCACAAGAAATCTGAGAAACTCGAAAGATATGGAATTATAGTAAACATGCCAGAGAGGGAAAGGGAGTAAAAGGTGAACTAAGAAAACCCTGATAGTATTATTTCATCCAGTTCAGTGTTGGTAGAATGCTAAAAAAGTTTCTATTACATTCAACTAAGAAGGATCAATTAAAGAGTGGAGAACTGTTGGTTGAATAGTCAAATGCTAGGCAGGGAAAAGTAATGTCACCAGAAATTACTTCTGCAAGTTTCAGTAGAAGGTTGCATAACAATAAGCCTTTGTTAACCCCATACTGGTTTATTCAAATAGTGTGTAATTCAAAGCAATTGCTGCTCCCCAGGCAGGAATTAAAATTGCTACGTTGGAAGGGAGAATAATGTGTCATTCCAAGGGGAAATCAGGTCTGGAAAAGACCTCTTGGTTGAAGAACCTCATATGTCCCAAAACAGCTTCAAAGCAGGCCAAGTAAAATAGACCGACTGTGAACCGCCCTGTGAAGTCAGCTGGCCTCAAACTGAGCTGTACTTCCCTTGTTTCTCTGCTTCTCTCCTTTTTGGTGGATGGCAAGATGTCCCCAGAGCAAGGAGCAAGAGTGGAGGGGAGGCAGAGCAATTCTAGTACTGGATAAGCTATTACATAGAAAGTGACTCCTTGTCCCCCAGCAGGGACGTACAAGATCATTTAATTGAACTCCATCATCCATGTATGGGCTTTATGTATATTTAATTGGTGATGATGGTGAGTACAGAGCATCCTCCCCTGGCGTAAAAACATTGGACAAGAGTCAGACATGAGTCAACTGCAAGAGGAGGCTTGAATCATATTTTGAACAATTTTGGTCAACAATCCTTCAGAGAACAATCTTCCGGTTTTATGGTGTCTTTTTTGTGGAATTAAATGTGAACAGCTTAAAATTTCACAACTTTTAAAAAGTCAGCTTTGATTCCAGTGATTGATCTGTCCATGCTTCAGGGATACCAAGCCAAGTCAGCCACCCAACAACCTTTGGTGAGGCTATGCTAAGCAACCGGTTCTTGTGAACTGGCTAATTAGGTAAATTAATAGGCAATGCCAGCAAAACCCGCATGAAGAAAACTCCTTAAATGGGGTGAGCCATTTGTGACCTGAGAACTGCCTGTTAGGCACTCAGGAAAGCCATAAAGAAGACCCAGAGATGATACACCTCAGTGGATTTGGATTCAAACAGTTCTTCATTGGTCTGGGATTCTGAACTGTCGTTACACGTTCCAGCATGCACTCAGCTTTCAGTGCTACTAGGGCAGAGGAACTGAACGCTTGCCAAATATCTGCATGCTTCCGCATCAGTCACAGCCCCTCCGTAGTGTGCCCTGTCCAACCACCAGGACAGAAGTAAACGGTGTCACTTCCAGGCTGTGCACAGGAGAGCACACATGTGTGCGTTCTCCAAGCATCCTCTTCTTCTACTGCCAGGATGGTGAAGGCCCAAGACTCCAAATGTCAGAGCTCGTATCAGCCAGGGCTGTTGAGCAGGATTCCCTTGTGTCTACCCCCCGCTCTCCCCCTAGCCTGCATCATCACATAAGGAAAGCAAGAATAAACTTTCATTGTGTTGAGCCAGGATTCTGGGCTTAGCTGGTTACTGCAGCATAGTCTAAGCTAATACAGCTGCTTTTCTAGATCTCTGTAAAATAAACAAAAAGACAAAAACCCATCTGGAGAAGGGATGAGCAATCTGAGTGGTGCCATCCTTGAACCAACCCTAGGAGGCTCTGCCAGGTTGCCTTTGTATCATGTGGTCCCAAAGTTACTCCACTCTGTGAGTTGTGGCTGTTCCTGCAGGGTGTGTTGCAGGAGGAAGTGAGGAAGAGCCTGGTCAGTTGGGGGGATGATATGGGTCAGTTCCCTTCTGATGGTTTCTCTTCTGATTCACCAACCCCCTCTTGGGATTTTAGACTTGCTAAACATATGGTACAAATCAGTGAAATTATTCATTGTGGTTTTCATTTGAGTGAGCTAGTTTCCGCTCCTAAGAAGGGTCTTAACAGAACAGGAAGTTTTTCTTGGATCTAGAAATGGAACTCTGCCTTCTGACATGAGTTTTTACCAACTTCTGCAAATCTCAATTTTCCTACTTCCCTGTCAAGAGGGTGGGGCAAATGGAAGAGAAGAGATGAAACCAGAAAATGCTGATTTGTACAGTAGTTAAGAGTTAGGGCTGATTGGGTTTGGAGAGCGGGGGGGAGGGTGGGGTGGCTGGGGGAATGGCAGTCTGTCCAAAGCAGATCACCTCCTCCCAAATGACCACCTACCTCTTCTATCAATCACTTCGGCCTTGACAAAGAAGTATGAAGAGAGAAGTGAAGGGCCAAGGAACATTATGATAGTTGCTGGTCACCTCTTGATAATAACCTTTGACTTGTGTGACCCAGTGGACATTCCTTGAAACATTCTGCTATGCCTCACCCACTAGATTCTGCTACACGGGGACAGAGAACATGTTTTAGTACCCACTATGTGGAAGGCACCCAAGAGTGCTTGCAGGAATACAGGAAGGAATACTTGATTCTCATAACTATCATCATAGTGAGATAATCACTTACAATCATTTGAATGAGAAAATCAAACATAACTTCTATTTTATGTATGAAAAAATGGAAACATTAAGAATATGTTACTTGCTCAGTCATGCAGGGTCAATTAAAAAGTGGAACTAAAACCCAAGTCTCCCAATTTCTGTTTTAATTGTTTAACCAGTTAAAAGTCCTCTCCCCACCCCATATAATACAGACCATTTATCGTCACTGCCATCATGTAATGTAAATTACTATCCAGAGATCCTATGTAATTTATGTCTACATTTGTATTAGGCAAGACTGTCAGGAAAGACATCAAGATCCTAGTATTATTATCACTAGGGCATAGAGTCTTACAATGCCAGTTCTTAAGTCCTTATCATTTACTCTTTGTCCCAAGAATAAATAAATACCTATGCTGTCCAAAAAATAATAGAGAAGGTAATACTGCCTCTAGTTTTCAGTGTTTTCTGTGTATAGGGAATTTAGTTGGCTTCTAGTTGAGCATTTTGAATTATTAATCAAGTAGGTTTGGGGTGGGAAACCACAGGAAGGGAATCATGGCAGAAAATGCTACTTGCCCTACTGTCTGAACTTCTCTTTTTTTATTTGACTGTGTTAGGTCTTATATTCGGCATGCGGGACCTTTAGTTGCAGCATGTGAGATCTAGTTCCCTGACCAGGAATTGAACCCAGGCCCCTTTCATTGGAAGCACCAAGTCTTAGCCACTAGACCTCCAGAGAAGTCCCTGAACTTTTCTCTGTTGGTTGTTGAACCTATATCCTAAGGAATACAGATCTAAACATTTAGTAGAACAGTGCTCAGGCTTCCTGATCCTGAAGACAAATGTACTCTTTGAGAAGAATATACGATTGAGTTTGTCAAGCTTTCTTTTGTTTATGGGCACAAGGACCTGTTTCTACCCTGGTAATCAAGAGTGGGTCCTTGGTCCAGAACATGGTCGTTACAGCATAGGTGTGAAAATACAGATGCAGAAATTTATCTGGTATTTTCAGCAGATCATATATACTTGGGTTCTCTCACTTTCCAGTTCTCTCTACCTGATACTAACCAACTCATCCCCACCTTTATTCCATCCCTCCACCACCACCACCCACTTCTGCCACCCTAGTTCAGAACTTGTGCATATGGTGCCAGGATTTTGTTTAGGACAGCTGCTCAAATGAGCCTTCTTGCCAACTAACCTCTCAGGCAACATCATGAATTCAAGGCCACATCTGCCACTTAATATACACTTCAAATTAATTACTGGAAATAAATCATGCATTAACAGGATAAGTTGACAAAGGATAAACTGTGGAGAAGCAATTTAAAAGAAATTGAGCTTTTTTGATTTCTCTTACGGGGACACAAAATGTGTTTATCTTCCAAGCTGAGTTACTCGCTGGCCAGATTCCAGCCAGAGACTCTAGTCTGTGACCTTCCTGGGTCATCTCTGGAAGCCCCTTTATACTCTATAGCCAGAATCTCAGAGAGAGATTGCTAAAGTCCCCCAATCCAAGTTAATTAGCAGCTCTGGTCTATTCTTGGGCATTTGTAACTCATCCAGGCTCCTCTAGATTAAAATACCTGAATGAATGCTGGAGACATTTCATGGTTGTGTTTTGAGAATTCCCTCACAACCTGGAAGGTTATTCTCTAATACCATAAAGCATTTGCCCCATTTTCCAAGTAAGGGGTGTAAAAAGTCACACAGCAGCGTCAGGTTTTAAACCTTTCCTCGTCTAAGGCCAAAGCCCATTTTGTTTCCACCCCTCACTGAGCAGAGTTGGTCCAAAGGGTGGAAAAGTCATTTGACAGCATTCCAGCCCCTTCAGCATCTTCCCTGAGTACCTTTGTTATTTGCTGTAAACAGTTGTAAATTTCCAGAACCACAGACACACCCATATAAAAATGTTAATGACTAAAATGCCCTGTAAATCCAATAGAAATGAACAGTGTATTGACATTGCACTGGAATTCTGTCTCCTACTTCCCTCCACCAGCACAGATAATTGAGAATGAACAGGATTTTATTTTTCTTATAGTCAGATCTCTCAAGTCTGACCCCTTCTGTCATTTTGTGAACTTCTCAATTATGGAAAAGATGATGGTGAGTGATATGCTTTAAGCTACTTTTCAAATAATGTAAAGTCTGTTCTCCTAAGGAAGAAACTGAGGCTTGTTTAAAAGACAGAACTTTTCCAGGCCCCCAGGCTCTGCTGAAATTCTTGTAGAGGACACACCTGTGGGCAGCTCTACTGTTAGTGCTTATGCTTTCTAAAAGATCCAGAAACTGTAGCTTCTAGTGAAGTGCCCTGCTGGAACAGCAGGCTTTAGAAAACAACCAAAATCCCACTGGGATAAAAGAGGTTCATTTGTTTTCAACTTGTGGCCCTTCTACATTCCAGGAGGCCCATCCCCCAGGCCTGTGTCTACGGCTGATTCATAACCTTGCACCCACACAAGTCTAGGCATTCACTGGGATCCTAACAAAGAGGTTAAGGTGTAAACCTGCAGGAAGTTTTTAAGGACCAGAGGGAGTTGGGAGTGAGGGGAAGACGGGAGAAAAAGTGAAAGAGAGGAAAAGCAACTAGATGATCATATACTTGCCCCAAGCAAATGAGCACCTATGTTGGGGAGGCCTGGCTGATTGAAGGTCTGCTGAATGTGGCTTTGATAGCCAAGACCCTGACTTTGATTCTGCAGCACAGCTTCCAGTGAGAGAGCTCATTGTCCAACGTGGGGTGACCAGGCTGATCCGAGTGTGAACACCTCTCCCCATCATCGAGTTTATTTTATATGCTTGCATGGCCAGATCTGTGTTCCCAGCTATAAGGCTTAGGGTGTGCAGTGTGTTCCCTGGAGGGTAAAGCAAAGCAGCTTCGATCTTCTGCCAGGGAAGAACTTACTGCCCCAGCTTGGAGGTTCAGTGGACGATGAATGCAAAAAGCTTTCTAGAATAGAAAATGAGATACCCCATGGGCCAATCTTTGAAAACTGCAAGCTGCCAAGCAAATGTGAACCATCAGGGATCTAAAAAAATATCATTATGGCAGGGCTAGATAGATGGGCTTTCTTGACAGGAAGAATCCTCTGAATGCCTGAAGGGAGTTGCAAGATTTTCCTTGCACTTCTGAAGACTACATAACTTAGAATTCTCCCTTTGGAAGTGTTTCTGATGCCCTTTGAGGCCATGGGCTCTAGAGGATGACTCAGGTTGGAAGTGTGGCTCTGACATTTATCTGGGTGACCTAGAGCATATTTTTTCTTCTGGAAAATGGGGATAATATCATTTGCCTAACTAGATTGTGGTTTTGAGAGTTAGAAATAATGTACAGTGCCTGTAATTATATACCCTTTAGGAAATAGGGATGCAGATATCCACCACACTTCCAGACTTCAGAATTGGCATGAATTGACTCAGTAGATGGGACCAGAGATGAGAATCACATCTAGGCTTTTATTCTTTATTTTTTAAACTACTCATTAGCATTCTTTACATTCTCCAACTAGCAGATTATGAGTCAAAATCAATTACTGTCTTTAAGTATGTTTAGTAGTGACTGATCTATTAAGTGTAAAAGAAAGATAGCTAGCAATTATTGTGTTCCTAGTATGTGCAGAGCATCCACGTTAGTGTTCTTATGTATCATCCTCATTTTACAGATGAGGAAACTGAAGCGCAGAGATTAAGGAACTAGTTAGTGCAAGGTCACAGCCTAGTGAGTGTCATGACTAGGAAATAACGTGTAGATACAGAGGGGGGTCAGTCTTGGCAGATGTCGGAAAAAAGCAAGATCAGTCACACTGGGAAGGTGGATTGAAATTTACATTTTATTCTCTTCCAGTTAACAGGTAAGCAAAGATAAACTATGCTTTCGTCACTTAAAAATTGCACTAGAGGGCGCCAAATACACAATTGTGACTTTAGACTGTTTTGCTAATATAGTTCCCACAGTGCAACAAAACATATAATCAGTAAAGATTCAAGCGAGAAGGCCATCCCAGAAAGAGTGTGATGCAGTGTAGGACAATTAAACAGCTGTATTTCTAGCCCCGCAATTAAAAGAAAGGAAAAACCCTCGTGCTATATATTCAGCAATTTATAATTTGCCTCTACCTGATACTGATTGTTATTCAAAGTGCCTTTCAGCTGTTTTTCAAATTTCTCTTTGCTCTGCGACCTGAGTGGTGAAAAGTAACCTGGAAAAGGGTAGGGTAATCTGGATGAAAATAAATTTTTAAAAATTAAACACTGAGATATTTTATTTTTTAAAATTTATTTAGCAAAGTAAATCATGCATATTTTTTTAAGAAGAAAAGAAAATACCCCACCGTACATCCAAGCACTTAAAATTAAAAGGAACAACACCCCATCCTTAACCTCAAGAGGCAACATCTTTGAGAGGTAACTCCAGATTCCTAAATAATGTTTATGTTTCTATTTCTTGATTTATCAAACTGACATTATTTATCTTTATGGGCTTTCCAGGTGGTGCCAGTGGTAAAGAACCTGCCTGCCAATGCAGGTAGAGGTAACAGATGCAGGTTCGATTCCTGAGTTAGAAAGATCTCCTGGAAGAGGGCACAGCAACCCACCTCAGTATACAAAATAACTTTTATTTCCCCATATTGAGAGGAATAACTCAGCATTGCAGAACATTTAATTTTTTTACAATAACGAGATTACTTTGTATATGTGATTTCACCAAATTATACATGATGCTTATCTTTCCATGTCATTAAGCATTGAAAATGTCATTTCATTTTTTTTTTTAAACTGTAGTGTAACTTACATAAAAAATGTTCTAAGGTGTAAGGAACCTCCACCTCTTTAACCAGCGTGAAGATAAGATCCTTTCACTCCACAGTAGGAATTGTGATATTTGAAGATCTTGTCTTAGTTATGCAGCAGTGAGAATAGTGTCTGAAGGGGCAAGGGCTTAAGAGTCCTCATGGGAATGCAGAAATCAATTAAAACAAGTTAACAACTCAGCCTAGAAAAGTTCTAATTATTCCTCAACATCTCAAGATCAAATGGATCATGAATGAGTTAGTCACAAGTTTGGAGTTTGTCAATTTTTTGGTGGATAATAACTTTTATATGCTTAGTTCTCTTATCATTTCCTTATAAATTATCACAAGCAGCACAGAAAACTGCTAGTCATTAGTGCAACTAACAAAAAAAAATCTAGCATCTTTGTCTAGATCTTTTTTCACCACTCCATCTCCAATCTGCACCTGGCTCCAAATGGTAGGGAGCACCGGTTGGGAAGTATTATGGTTTGTTGTCAGTTAGCAACAGCCTAAAATGCACTTGGGAGGAAGCCTGTCTACTACTACTCCATTTTCCCTCTGAAATAAAAACAGAACTCTACAATCATACCAAACCTAGACTTGTCTATCATCCCTACAAAATACTCATCCAGTACTAAGCTCTGCAATAACGGTCAAGTTGAATACGAACAGAAACTTCTTCAAAACCAGGAGCTTGAAAGGATGCCTGGGAGCTGGTAACATACTAAGAAACACCAGCTCTTTCAGATGGGAGGAGGCCATTCCTATGGGGACGGGGAGAAGCCTTACCGAACACAACCAACATAATATTGAACAAATAGATGCTCGATAAATATTTTCTACATTTCCTTATTTTTTACTTAGCCTTTATGCTAGATACAACTCTATGCCAGGTATGCTAAGGGGTGTGTATGCTTTACCTAATTTGATCCATCAACAAATGACTCAGCGACATTCATCTTTTAAATTTGGACACAGCTGGTAAACGGTGACAGGGGACTCAGAATTCAAATACAGATCCTTCCCATGACAGGGACATTGTCGTTCTGGCCTCCTCTAGCACAGCATAATGAACAGTCATTCCCACTCGGCACGTAGGACAATGGACAGATTGACCGCTACCAGGATTTCCTAAGATGGTGGTTGTGGCCAGATTCAGTTTGAGCAGTGTGCACCGCGGCAAATTGTAAGATACATTATATACTTTTTGGAAGGAATGAAAAGCTGACCTTAAAGTCTATCAACTAGGACACTGAACACCGAAAAGGCTAAGGCTCCGGGGCCCGGGGCCCCAGGAAACGCTGGGCGGAAGTGGGCTCGGCAGCGGAGGAAGTGCGTTTTTGAGGCTCCTCCGCGACGACGCGGGCGGGGCGGCAGCTCCAGCCAGGCAGCGGTTGCGCGGCCTGCCCTTTCCTTCGACCCCGTGTAACTGCTGGCTGCCGGCAGCCGGGCAGTCTCGGCCGAGGGGCGACGGGTCTCTGGAGACGCGAGAGCCGCTTTCCGGGGCCAACCCCTCCCCCTCCCCCGCCGCGAGGGCGGCGCCCATGTGACGCTGGTAGCGGCCCGGCTACGCCCTTCTCGGCGCGGGCCGGGCCAGCCGACTGCCTGGACGAGCGCGCCAGGGCCCGACTCGCTCGGGCCAGAGGCCAAGCCTCGAGCTTGCTGCATCTGCTGCACAGCCATCCACAGCTCCCTCTTCCAGACCGGGAGCCAGTGTTGGGACGGCTGGGTAGAGTTCACGAGGGCAAATTCCATCGCACCAGGAGCGAGCGAGTTCTGAATGAAGAGAAAGGGGATCTTGGGTGTGTCCACTGTATGATTAAGCCCGTTTATCATATATACAGTGAAAGGGCCTATTTCCACAAAAGGCCAAAAGTGGATACCAGAACCTCTCCTTCCTCTTGATTGGCCCCACTTTGAAGAGGTTTTTATTTATTTATTTATTTATTTATTTATTTTAGTTGGGGGCTAATTACTTTACAATATTGTAGTAGTTTTTGCCATACGTCGACATGAATCAGCCATGGGTTCACATGTGCTCCCCCTCCCGAACCCTCCTCCCACCTCCCTCCCCCTCCCATCCCTCTGTGTCATCCCAACGCTCCATCCCTGAGCATCCGTCCCATGCATAGAACATGGAATGGTGTTCTGCTTCACATATGACAATATACATGTTTCAATGTTATTGTCCCAGAACGTCCAACCCTCACCTTCTCCCTCAGAGTCCACAGGACTGTTCTATGCATCTGTGTCTCTTATTCTGTCTCACATATAGGGTTACCATTACCATCTTTCAAATTCCTGCTGTTAGCGTTTCCAACTAAAGTTCCTTACTGTGGCTTCTCACCTCCACTTTGAAGTCAGCTCGTTTCAGAGTCGGATACAACTGTGCGACTACCACTTCACTTCACGGGGCTGTCAAAAGGTCATGGCACAAAATAAGTTAGGAATCTGCATTATTTGGGATCTAGGGGAGTATCTCTGGAAGAAACTGATGTTGAAGGTCATTTAAGCTTATTTTCTGGGAGCCTGAAACAATCTTAGCCCAAATAATTTGGTTCCATGAAACGCTATAAGAAAAGGAAGGATTCTGATGAACTACTTGAATCCACACTCTGGAGGTGTTTTGAAGCTGTATTCCCTATGTACAAAGACCTTGCTTTTTGCACCTGAATTCCCCTTGACTATTTTCCAGTTAATGGTTGGGTTCACAGATTACAAATGTAACTGTAAAAAAGTTTTTTTTAAAGCCTACCAAAGGTTAGCAGTATCAGATTGTTTATGGTGAACCTAACTGTGCAGACAAGTAACTTCCTTTTAAATACCAATTTTCTTAAAGGTTGCTAATTTCCTTGTTATAATATTTCAACTCATTTGGCCAGGCAAAATCCTTCTCTCCTGCCTCCACAACTGTCTTTGTAAGTGTTTTCATTATTCTCTGACATCCTACAGTTAAGTATCTTTTTTTTTTTTTTACATCAAGTTAATCATTCAGTTTTCCTGTTCAAGAAGAATAGAGAGGAGAGGGACTATCAAATCTCAGATGTGATGCAATTATTTCATCTGTGTGCAGCTGAAAATAGCAATTTTCTCTCCCTTCTTTCCTTGTAGGATTGCACTGTAAATTCAGAGCTCCTTTAAAAAACCATGATTGCTCAAACACACTCCTATTTACAACTGTTCAAGCTACAGCCTGTAATATTTGCATTCCTGAAGTCTTATTAAAATATTGATCCAGGTTTCATAAAACATCTCATAAGTGAGGAGCCTGTATTATGGTATCCTTTCTCATAATTGTATTTTAAGAGACCAACTCTTCACTGAAATTTAGTACCTCAAAAAAGGTTAAATTTTCTTGAGTATACCTTTTCAAAATACAGGACTGATTTGATTTTAACTTGGTAGGTTTGTCAAAAACAGGCACCACAGTTAATTCTGCTATAGGTTGACCCAGAATCCCCATTTTAAGAACTACTGGCTTAAAAGCAAATACATCATGGTTGCTTGGAATCATTTCTCTGGTTAGTCTCAAGCTATCTGTATTTTATACAATCAGGTAGAAAATACCTAAGGAGGCATGACAGTCACCAAACTAATTTACGCAGAAGTGCAAATTTGCTTTGGAATTCTTGAAGTTCTGTCCTATTATAGGAAAGGAACACAGCCAAATAAAATGTGCTGGATGGAAATGTGGCCTTTTTATAGAAAAACCAGTTTTTACAAATGCTTTGTTATTCAAGATGTTTTAGGCTCAGAGATAACGTATGCCAAGTTTATTAAACCAGTTTAAGCTCTCTTTCACCTATTTATGATTAAAATGTACAATTCTTTATTACCTTGTTTACTGCCAACCAAGGGCCTGGGGTTGAGGGAAAGCACTCAAGTGGACCAAGCTTTTGCAGGCCAAGGACCTGAATCAAGTTGTGAAATAAAAGGCCCTGTACTGCAGTCACACCTTGCCAAATACTTGGTAAAATTAGTTAGCTAAATCCAGTGAGACACTTCTCAAAGATATCAGACAGATGCTGCTTCTTTTATAGCTGTGTCCATCTGTGACAAGCAGCTACAGCATTCTTGATACTACCAGTCCTCAACCCAGTGGGACCTTGCACCAAGATCAGTGCCATAAGGTAGAACATGCAATCTGATCGTATTTGCTACTTCTTAAACAAGTGTAAAATATACTTGCCAAGTTTGTATATTGCCTACAAGTGCTAAATTGTTCTGCAAAACGAAAGATGACTTAGAGGAAGACATTTTTAGAAAAGATAGGGCACCTGGAAAATAAGCAAGAAAAAAAGCTTAGGAGAAACACTACGGTACTGTACACTTTAAAATTTAAGATGACAGACCTCATGTATGTATTTTACCAAAATTAGAAGAAAATCTTATAAGGTAATTTTTGCAGTTTAAACTCCTTACTCAGTCCCCTCTGTGAAACTGTCAGTAAAGTACATATTATGTATTAATGCCTCATGAAGTAAATTCTCTTATTGGTGAATGTGATTAAGTGCACAGTTCTGTTTTAAACTTTAATATGTCAAAGGCTGCCCAAGGAAGGCAACTACACATAGGATGTACATGAACTGGTGACCAATTTTTAGGTTCAATACAGCTTTGCTAACTGCTTTATAAAATGCCAACACCTCACTGAAGAGTACACTATTTCAAAAGAAAATCTTGACAATGCTTATTAAACTTAAATTAACTTTATTAGTAGCCTGTCAAGTAATAAAGTATTCATAGTTATCTGTGGTTCCACTGCACTAAAATTTTTACTTGGTTAGTGCCATATTTGAAGGTTACTTTCCTAGTGAGGAGACAAATAATTGTTTTCCATTTATCAATGTCACTTATCCCATCAATGGACAGAGAGGCCTGGCGTGCTGCAATTCATGGGGTCGCAAAGAGTCGGACACGACTGAGCGACTGAACTGAACTGAAGAAAATTACGAATGATCCATAACAACCTGTTTGGGGGAACTCGGGTGGAGTCCTGGAATGTATAGTTAGTAAGCTTCCCAGATAATTATGGTAGTCTAACTACAATAATAGTCAGTAGTTCTTGGGAACTACTGACATGCAACATTTTAACATGCCTGTAGTAGAGAAGCTAATTTTTTAAGTGTTTTTTTTTTTTTTTTAAAGGCTTGGTAGCCATGAGTATGACCGTGGGCATAAGAAAAAATCAATGAAAAATCAATTAAGTTGTTAGAAATGGGTGACCAACCTTAAGTCTGCCTTGAATTAAATGTGTGATGATATTTCTACCAGTTCTTTATGTAGCATTTTCACCTAACACTTAGGAAAAGAAGGAAAAGAATTTGTCAGGATTTGTATAACAGAATGTATCAACTTATAAAAATGTTACAAATCTTAGAATTGATTTTTAACAGTGCCAAACCTGCCTGAAGATTATAAAATTGCTCCTGTTGTGGAAGGGACTGGTCAACACATTACCGGATTCAACTTTATAAAAATGAATATCAACAATATCATCTGTTGATTGTAAACTATTAAGAATTCAGACTAAGTACCTTTCTGTGCAGACATAAACATGTACTTTTTTTATCAAAGCCATTTTGGGATGTTTAGTCCCTACGACTGTTGCTGCATATTGGTAAGCATTTATGATCTCCATTCATTATTTGTGGGACCACACCTATTCTTTTGAAATGAGATACCAGAATCTAGTCCTGAAAGTCTATCCTGTTAATAGGGTTGTTGATCAGTTTAGAAAAGTTTGCAATGGAAAGGTTCTTTTTTCTAATGTAATTAAGTAAAAGTACCTGTACAGTTATCTTTTTATTATTATTGTGCTATGGAAAGGGAAGTTTAACCTGAAAAATAATAATTTATAACCAAATACCAGAGGTTGGACAGGAATTTTCAATTGATCAACACAATTGAGCACTTTTTTTTGAGGAGGCTTTTATCTGCAATGGACAAACAGTACTAGGATACCCTTCACTTGGGATTGTTGGTCTTTCAAAGATAGAACTGATGTTCAATTATTCATCCACCTCCACTCCCAAATAGAGTGGCTTTGCTCTTGGGCACAACCATTACCATTTTCCTAGCTTTTAAACTACAAAAATTCATCTCTAACCCTCTTTACTTCTCTTCACAATTAAAGTGCAGGAGCTATTTTGCAGTTTCATACTTATAACAAAGAGAGAGGAGACTTAAGTAATTAAAACATTTACTTGAGCACTTACTATGCCCTGGGAATTAATGCAGGGACTATGCATTTATCTGAGAGAGACAATGCAAGTTAAACATTGTCCTTCAAGGGCTCACATTCTAGCAGGGGGAGGAGATTCTTATTATAACAAACTGCTATGATATTAATAGAACAGGGTAAAGGGTACATGGAATTATAATAACAACAGACTTCTTGGAGAGCACCAGAGAAAGCTTCAGAGAGAAAAGAACACTTGAACTGAAGGATGCATTTACAAGGCCATAGAGTAGGAATATTCCATGAAGAGATGATACAAAGAAAGGTCTGACAGAACAAGTTAAGTTTGGAGATCTGAAAGCAGTAATATGGGTGGAAGCAAAAGGAAAAGCAAGGGAGGAAAAAAGGGAGGAGCCACCAAATCACAGAGTTCCTTCCTTTATGCCACTCTAGGAGCATGGATTCCTTTAAAGCATTTTAAGTAAGATCAGATTCACATTTTAGTAAGATCGCTTTGAAGGATGATAGATGGATTTGAAGGGGCAAGATTAAAGCCAGAGTAAGCTATGTCACTACACAGTTTTATATAGAGAGACTCATTTATTTGGCGAATATTTAGGGTGACAGGCTACTCTATGCCAGGTCTGAGCTAAAATAGTGGTAATGATCATGAAGACAAGGGGAGGTAAACTAAAAAATAATGGACATACTTATGGACGTAACAGACACCAAGTGTTGAAATGAGAGATGGTTCCTGGGTTTTGATAAGTTGTAGATCATACTGTTTACATCATATTTTTAAAGATAATATACAAGCATTTTGCCTTATCACTACAAATTAGAACAACTCTGAAGAAAAATGCTTTCTGGTAATACTTGTCCGCTGCAGAAAATTCATCTGTAAGCCTACAACCCAGAGAGAACCTGTGAAACCATTCTACTTTATTTCCTTTACCCTCATTTCTGTGAAAGCACACACAATACACAAATGCCCTATGAACTAGAAATTTTCATGTTTTTGTTACCATTTCTTTGTAGTATACAATGCTCTGAAATCATTCTTTAAAAATATGGCTGTACTTATGCACATATTCTACTTTAAATTGTTGTAATTTTATAATCTTTTTACACATTTGTCTACTTATAGGACTGACTTGTCACAAGAGAGTTGAGATAACATGAATGATTCAGAAATAATCATCCGAAATGAATTCTGGATAATTTTTCATTATTCCACGGCAAAATGAGAATAAGAACTATGTAGCAAGTTTTTCAGGCTTCCCTGGTGGCTCAGTGGTAAAGAATTTGCCTGCAATCCCTGGGTCAGAAAGATCCCCTGGAGGAGGGAATGGCATCTCACTCCAGTATTCTTGCCTAGAGAATCCCATGGACAGAGGAGCCTGGTGGGCTGCAGTCCAGTGTCACACAGAGTTGGACAGACTGAAGGGACTAAGCAGCAGCAGTTAAGTTTTTCAAAGTAACAATTTCTAAAATCAACAGACCATGTCCTTATTTGCTGTTAGTAACTATTTTTGAAAAAGGAGGACAGTGTTGCTATTTAGACAACTAAATCTAGCAACTCTATAGTGTATTTGATTAGGCCTAAACCCCTGCCAACTAGTTCTTTTTAGTTTGCCTCTCATACATACAGAATTGAATTGCTACATTCTACCAAAAAACCCTACAAGTTTCATGATTATTTTGCTTTGCTGATTCATATCTTAAGAGATCTATGGACACACATTGTTTGATCTGTCCTAAATTTTGTTATCCTATCTTCAAAACAATGACTCTGTTAGGCTCATAAGACATTAGACCTAGACTATGAGGCAAAGTCCTTGATTTAGAACAAATCTAACCAGCTTGTTGGGAAGCTATCTAGTTGCTCACTTCTACTAATATATAAGGGAGTTGCCCATGTATCTCTACAAAGACAGTTCATTATGACTAGTAATTACCCTCTTCTTCTAAGTACCTTTCTTCCAAGTAGCTCAACAACTTTAGGTACACAATGCCTCTCCGATGCATAGTAACAGAATGAGCAAGCAAGGAAGTAAGTTCTGCCAGTGAGAGGGAGAGGCTGCAAGGGAATGAATAGTTAAACTCTAAAAAATGGAACTACTTTCAAGTTCATGCTTTAAGTCAAAATAGCCTGTGATGTCAAAACTCTTCCTTACGCTCTCAATCTAACACATTTACCTTCACCTGATCATTCTGGGGCCCCAAGTTGTAAGAAGTTTGCTCGTCTGGCTGTAATTACTGAGTTCTAAAATACCAAATTTTATGATTGATATGAAGATCTTTTCACTGAGAATTCCTTTCCAAAGAATGAAATTAAAAATCCACATATGAATGCTTAACTATCCTCTTCCCATCTTCTAAGCCTTACTTCATTTGATTTTATAATCTGATTCCTTCATTTTACATTGCTGATTCATTTCAGAATGATTATATTTTAATTTCACACAAATTATGTTATTTCACAAAAATGCACAGTAAGGAAAAAACTGCATTTATAAATGGAACATTTATTCCAGTGGGAACATATGATTTGTTTTACTGTCTGAAAAATGGAAAACATAACCTAAGTATTGTTTATTACTAGTATTTTTGGAACAAATGATGGCAAGGGCTGGTGGGAGAAAAAAAAGGTTATACATAGAAAACCAAGCAGCCGCTTCACTCCCACAAATAATTGATTTTACTAAGTACCTGATTCAGAAAACTTAACCATTTGTTCAAAGAATTTACGTTTAAAAACATTTTCACTTTGATCTAAGCCTCCAATTAAATTCCTGTCAGAATTTAGACCTTATTCGTGAACATAATTTGATAATTCCCATTTGGCTGATAAAAAAGGTAGTTCAGTTCAGTTCAGTCGCTCAGTCGTGTCCGACTCTTTGTGACCCCATGAACCGTACGGATACATAGAAATAACTATGCCATAGCTATTATAGTCTCATAATCATGAAATTTTGATTTTCATGGCATAAACCTCTGCTACTTTCAATGTTTTCTGTTTTGTTTTTAATTTCAGAGAAGGCTATTTGGACCAAAAACTATGAATTAGGAAGTAATCTACTACCTAACTTCAGTGAAAGCTCAGTTTACTCTGCAGTTTAATGTGAGGAAATTTTAAGAAAGTCTTATCTCCCCATCAATTTAACTGGTCATCTTTACAGAGGCTGAGGGCTTCAATAATACCAAAGTTTGACTTGTTATACTAATTCTTGTCTACAGAGGTAAGGATAAATTTATATCACTTAATACACACATTTCAACAACATACACTGTTACATTAACTACAGAAACTGCAATTAATCAAATGAGTAATCAAAAGGGAAGTCTGGAGAATACAGAAGAGGAAAAAGGGGGAGGACAGGAAGAATGGGAACCAAAAATTAAGTGTCTACTCTATGTTAATGACCATGTAGGAGAGCAAGACAAAGATACATAAAGTACTGAAAACAAACATGAATGACTTCTTTAATGTAATAAGCACTCATTGATTAGGATTCAAATAAAAGTTAAGGAAAAAAGAAAACATGATCAAATTTGGTCATACCTAGAAAAATGAAGTATTTAAATCCAAGTTATCTTGATGGATATTTCCTCACTTGTAAAAAGACAATCAAAACCAAGTCTCTTCTATCACTAAAAACTAGTTTCTGTAAGACACAGCACAAAGGCAAAGGTAACACTAGCTCATGTAACCGATTAAGCACAGCTGTCCCTTCATATCCTTGCCCCACAGATATCAAGATCCCTTATAAATGGTATTCATTCTTAGCTTGTTCTGATGTTTAGCTACTTGTGAACATTTACAAATTATGACTCTGGTATGTAAAATGTTACATGACAGACTCTACTAAATGTCCAGTTTTCAATTTGGAGTTAGTAAGCAATATCTGGGTCCCTGTGAAGTCCCTGAGGACTTCTGTGAGACAAGTCAGTAATTTTCCTCTTTGAAACTATTTCCTCAAAAGAGGAGAAAGAAGAAAGAATAAATGACTTGAGCTTCACTGACAAAAGGACTCTAGGTTAAAAAAAAAAAAAAAAAAGTCATCTGGTTCCAGTCCACCCTCTTTTCCAGTCTCATCGCTCAGTGTAC
This sequence comes from Okapia johnstoni, assembly GCA_024291935.2. Classification (NCBI taxonomy): domain Eukaryota; kingdom Metazoa; phylum Chordata; class Mammalia; order Artiodactyla; family Giraffidae; genus Okapia; species Okapia johnstoni. The sequence goes on along the minus strand of CM044312.1, from coordinate 67,370,164 downwards.
TTCATGTAAGACTAGTCAAACAGGTTTCTTATACTTAGAATGTATTTTCTGTACTCCTGTTCTTTGCCTTTGCACATAAAGCCATACTGACTGCAAATACATTGTTTCACTGCTCCCACCCCATCCACTATTGAAATCCACATTTTCCCTCCTAGTTCAAAAATTAAATTTCCTCTACAAAGCACATTACCTGTTTGTTATCTGGGGCTCCTGGTTGAATGCTTACAATACATACCTACAAGGCTTAATCCTAAAGTGTTAGTTGCTCAGTTGTGTCCAACTCTTTGGCACCCCATAGACTGTAGCCCGCCAGGCTCCTCTATCCATGGAATTCTCCAGGCAAGAATATTGGAGTGGGTTGTCAAGCCCTTCTCCGGGGGATCTTCCCAACCCAGGGACTGAACCTGGGTCTCCCACATTGCAGGCAGATTCTTTACCATCTGAGTCACCGGGGAAGCCCAATCTCAAACCAGACTATATATTAATAGAATACAGGCTAGTACTATGCTGTGCTTAGTCGCTCAGTCGTGTCCAACTCTTTGCGACCCCATGGACTGCAGCCCGCCAGGCTCCTCTGTCCATGGGGATTCTCCAGGCAAGAATACTGGAGTGGGTTGCCATGCCCTCCCCCAGGGGATCTTCCCAACCCTGTGATCGAACCCAGGTCTCCCACATTACAGGCAGATTCTTTACTAACTGAGCCACCGGAAACCTTAGCTTCTACAATAACAGGTACAAATACTTAAGTGAAGAGGACCAGGTGGCAGAAAGCAGATTTGAGGACTAACAACACTGGCAAAATAGGTGTTAAATGGATGGGTAGGTGGGACAACAACCCCAAAGTTTTGTAACATGATGGTATAGAATCAACCAGAACATTTTCCATCCATTTATATACCCAACTGATTTGCTATCACTACCATAAACACATGCTATAGCAAAATGTTCAGGCAGTTTTATGTTATTCCTACAATAAATAGGTGAGTGCCTATTAAATGATAGAACTCTGCACTTCAGCTACAAAGATGAGACACTGCCTACCAATATTTCATAAACTATAACGGAAAAGAACATGAACAGGACAGTGTGACAGACACAGAATTAACAAAGAAAAGGGAATATCTCATTTTCTGGAGATAAACAGGAGACAGATGAAGGACGTCACATGCCATAGGGTGTGTTCTAGCTTGATCCTCAAATGTGGCAAACTAATTGAGTGTTTTAAGCAAAAAAGATTGATTGGAAAAATGTTTGATTATATAAATTTACCTAGAAGGCGAGAACCATTAAAAGGAAACAAAAGGAGAAAAGCTAAGACAAAAAAGGTCAGTTTTGAATTTGTTCAGAGACGTGTGAGATATTTAGCAGTTCCAATTGAGTTCAGAGACTATAAATTCTGGAGTCATCAACAGGTAAAAGGGTGGGAATTGATTGTGTAAAGGTGATTCAATGGACATGAATTTAAGCAAACTCGGGGAGATAGCAGAGCCCAGAGGAGTCTGGTGTGCTACTGTCCATGGGGTCGCGGAGAGTTGGACACAAGTTAGCGACTAAACAACAAAAGGTGATTGTGGATATAACACTGGGAAACAAGAAGCAGAAAAAAGCAATTAATAAAAACAAGAAGGAGAGGAGTAGTAACTAGCAAACGGAATTAGCATATAGACCAAGGAGTTTTGAAGAGATATATTCTAAGGAATCACATTCTATAGGTTATGCAACACCACATCTGGAGCACATAATACAGAACTTTCACAAAATGTTATAAATACAAACAGTTGTATATAGTCTTTTCTTATCTCCTAAGATAAAACTTACCTAAAAGGCTGAGTTTGTGGAGAAGGGAAACTAGTTAACTTTTAGTCATTTAAAGTTCCAAGATGGTACAAGTGAACCCCTGACCTCTATGTTATGGGTTGAATATCTCTTCAGTCATATATAATTTTTCAAAGGAGTTTATATTGTCAACCTAAATGAAAAATATAAGAGCTAGGAATTATCTTCCGTGTTTCCATGTATCTTAAATATGGTGTGAAAAGTATTAGTCGTCGTGTCCACCTCTTTGTGACTCCATGGACTATAGCCCACCCGGCTCCTCTGTCCATGGAACTCTCCAGGTAAGAATCTTGGAGTGGGTGGCCATTCCCTTCGCCAAGGTATCTTCCCAACCCAGGGATTGAACCTGGATCTCCCATCCATCTGAGCCACCAGGGAAGCCCTAAATATGGTAGGAATGCAAATTATTTCATTGAAATTAGAGCTAGAGTTCCAATCTGTCTCAAGAACAAAGCAACTGCAGAAAGAAAACCATAATATGTATCATAAATCTAAGATACAAATATTAACATACTTTGAGAGGGTACTTCCCTGGTGGCTCAGCTGGTAAAGCATCCACCTGCAATGCACGAGACCTGGGTTCGATCACTGGGTAGTGTAGTGAAGATCCCCTGAAGGAAATGGCAACCCACTCCAGTATTCTTGCTGGGAAATCCCATGGACAGAGGAGCCTGGCAAGTTAGAGTCCATGGAGTCACAAGAGTCAGATACAACTTAGTGATCAAACCACCATCACCTTTAAAAATAAATACTTTTGAGGATAAAATATATTAAAGTGATATAATCCCTAAGAATAAATTGTCACTTAATTTAACTTGGTTTAACTTTCAGTTGTATGAAATACCATTTACCCTGGGTCCATAACCCAAATTACTTTTAATAGGATCAGCATCATATAAAAGATTGTTTACTAAAGGTATGTTCTGTACCTCAGAAACACAATGTTGGTCATGCCCTTTTCTGTTAAGTTGTGTGCATATAATAAAGGAGAAACAAAAAAAACCCAAACCCAGTTTTCTTTTGTAAGAAATTTAAGTGCAAGATCAACACTGAAGCAAGCAGAATTTATGGCAAACATAAGCACTGAAGAAAAAAAATGGCATAAAACACTTTTCCTACATCACGCAAGAGAAGGTGGGGTCTATAAGTTTTTGCTATTTCCTATTTGCTTCACATAGATAGAAGAACACGATTTTTCTAGTTTTCAGGTGAAATCCTGTATTTACAGATGTTTCAAACTTGAACTAAACATAAACAAGTCAACAAGGAAGAGACTATGGACCTGATCTTTTTCAATAGCAGAGAGCAGGTAACTTTCTTTTAGATACTTAGAGGAACAAACTTATTAACTCTCCTTAAGAGAAAAACATCAATTTGACCTAAGGTATCCAAAACCCTGGAAAGTTTTTTTGACCAACACTTGCAAATACGAATTTTAGTGTTAACACAAATAAACACCTTGCCCAGGGAGAATGAGATAGCACTTAATCTGTGCCCACCCACCCCCAGGAAGTTAAACTAAGCAAGCTGTATATGTTGTTTAACTATAATATTTTAAGGTATATTTAATGGTTTCAACTCAAAAAGTTCTCAGATATAAATCTTTTCATTCTGCATTTAAAGGCCATTAAAGTCAGGGAGAGATGGAGCAGAGGAGTTTTATATAAAAACAAAATCCACTGAAAGTCACATGTAATTACTTCTTTTTTTACTATGAATTTAGTTTCAGCAAATGTCAAAAAATAAAGTTAATAGACAATGACTATTCAAAAATCCCCCCAAAAGCTTTAAGACAGAAGGGTTATCAGTGTTTATGCTAAAAGCTCAAATGTGATTTACTGCAGGGCTTTATATTACATACCATTTTAATAAGCCCTATTATTGGAATGCCAACCTTATAATACATAAAATACATGCAGCTGCTAGTGGCTGACACAGTAACACATAAAATGACAAGTGACAAAAACACAAGGGCAGAACTTATTGGGTCCTCTACATCAGAGCAAGCAGTACCTGATAAGCCCCAAATACATTAAGGAACTATAAAACCCAAATAATTTCTGGTGTTCAGATATCGTTGAAGTTTGTAGGTTAAAATGTCCGTTAATAGGTGAGAAATATGAACATCAAAAAATACTAAGGTCATTTGCTGTTTTCCCATCTTTGCCAGGGCAACACTATCTCTGTCCCATTAGGAGCCTCCCCTCCCCATCTCACACATGAAAGGGGAGGAAACCTTGCTGCTGAGCATCATCAGCCCTTCACTCAAAACTCTGAGGGTCAAAAGAGGGTTTTTTGTTTTTGGCTTGTTGATTTAGTCTGAAAGCTAGTACTTTACAGTTTGGGATCAAGTACCAAGTATAATTTTTTTTTTTTTTTTAAATGAGTTCAGGAAGCCTGTTGTTCAGTCAGTAAGTTGTGTGGAACTCTCTGCAACCCTCAGGAAGCCTGTGGCCCTTGGTAAACCTGAACACTGCACCCGCAGCTCTGAGACGAAAATTTGGATGCTTAATTAGAGAATGGCACAAATGAAATTGTCGAAGGAGAACATAAACTGCAAGAAGACAGACAAAGACAAGTAACTGTAAGTACTATTTCAAGTGTCATAGGAACGTAAAGAAAAATTAGAGCTAAATATGTTCATGGATTTGGCAATCAGGAACAATGTGGACACAAACTGATTAAAAGCACAAGGATTTGGTTCCATTAACTTGCAATATGGCCTGTTTCATTAAGGGACTTCCCTGGTGGCTCAGGTGGTAAAGCGTCTACCTACAATGTGGGAGACCGGGGTTCAGTCCCTAGGTCGGGAAGATCTCCTGGAGAAGAAAATGGCAACCCACTCCAGTATTCTTGCCTGGAAAATGCCATGGATGGTGGAACCTGGTAGGCTACAGCCCATGGGGTCGCAAAGAGTCGGACACAACTGAGCAACTTAACTTTTCACTTTCGTTACTAAGACACAGTGAAGTTAGAGCATTTTGGAAATTGAATTTGAATCTACTGACTTCATATTTAGTCCCTCTTTTCTAAGCCAGAAGAAAATTCCTTTAAGGGAAATGAGCCATTTACTTATATGTAATATAGTTCCCTGAAGTTACTCAAGAATTCTTTTAGGAAAAAGGCCCAATTTATATTGAGTGGACAAAAAAGTTTAATTTTAAAATCTTTGTACTACTTAAAGTATTAAAAATTCGATCTTGTTTTCAAACTACCAAGTCTACAACTAAGACTAAGGAAGTAGCTCAACCTTGGGTCCAGGTTAAACTTATCTTTTTAAGACCAATAAACATTCTCATAGCACCAAATAGATATTCAGTAAAAATGCAAGTCAGGTTTTAGATGGAAAAGTGTTTGTTGAATAACTCCCAGCCCTCACTCAACACCACCCAAGGTGAGAAGCCCTTTTAATTCTTCTCTAGTTCAGTTAATGGCTGCTATACTACTTTGGCAAGTGGGAAGAATAATAAAATTAGACTTTCCTCCTTAATCTGCCAATATTGACCATAAGAACTTTTGAGCTGCTGGAAGTCTTCACCTAGTAAAGTTTCAAATACTAAAATTAAAATTCATACTTATACAGAAGTGATTTAGAGAGGCAAGTTTTAATATTTCATAATGGTGCAGGAATCTTGATGAATAACATTTACCAAAAACGATTACAATTTCATTTTTATTTTTAAAAACCAGTCAAGAGGACGACAGAAAAACAACAGAAGACCAAGAGTACTGAAAACACCCTTACAACTTCATGTATATCACAATACTAGCAGTTTTTATTCTGTATTACTAATCACGTCTAAATTAAAAAAAAAAAAATTCAGATAGGATTTCACATTCTTGTAGGATACACAGACAGGGAGAAAACGGGAAGAAAGTAAATACAGATAGAAGCAACAAGTTCGAAAAGGGCCCTCAAACTTCAGATGGTATACTCCTTGATTTCTTTTTACTTTCACGAAATTACAAGTGTTCCTGGGTATGTATCATCACGCTTCTTACACCTGATTCCAAACTTAAGAATTATTTTGCTATTCGAATCTGAAAAACTTAAGTTTTCTCAGAAATTAATCGATATTCCTCGGCGCTGTGGCCCAGAAGCTAGACTCTTGACTCAGTCCAGTGGCCTTTCCCGACTCGTGGGTGATTCCAGCTCCCACATTAGGGACCTGCCACCTTACGTAAGTATACTTCGCAAGGAGAAAGGCAGATAAGAAAATAGGGCGACAAGCCTTTCCCTTCACCAACAGCCGTCACATCCCCATCAGGAGCGTCCCTGGGGGGCTTTCCCCAGCGAGCCGCAGCTGTTAAACAGTATGGGGGAGGGGAAGCGCCCTCAGTCAACTCTTCCTCTTCAGGCCGCCGACGCCGACCGCACCACAGACTACTCCGCCCCAGCCCTTTCCCCTCCTCCGCCCCCGCCTGGGTCTGAGCCAAACCCCACAGGAATGCAGGCTGGTCACATGCGCTGCGGCGACGGTGGACGTGCCTCTCCCCCCGCGCCCCAAGGAGACCCAGCGCCATCTTGCCCTGACGCAGTTACTAAAGTCACGGGAGAATTTGTTTCCTCGTCCGCGCCAGCGCCCCAAAGTCTCGCAGAGGCCGAGCCGGGGCCCTCACCTCGCGCAGGGACAGGAGAAAATAGTCAAGGAAGAGCCTTTAGATTCCCTTCGCCACAGCTTGTGTTCCGAATCGACCGCGGCATCAACGAACACCATCGTCAATTCTCCCTCTCGGCCTTTGCAACAGCCTCCCCCGACGGCTCTGGCCCCACCCGCTGCTGCAGCATGAGGTCACTGCTAGCCAATCAAGACGCGCTCGACAGAACACATCAGACACTGATTGGCTGCATGGACCACCTCTGCCTCTCCCCACCCCGCTTACCGAGCGCTTCGGGTCGCTGTGGAGCAAGAAGACGGAAACCGCCATTTCGGGGAAAGACCCCGAAAACAAGAACCGCAATCACCGTGTCATTTTACTGGGGAAACCCTTTATTCTTTGGCCTTCCCTTTTGTTCTTCGATAACCGTCCGTCTGACCCTCCCCCGTTTAATCAACTGCCATCTAAAGGAATTCCCGAGCCCCTCCCCGCACATTATCCCGCGGCGGGGAAATCGTTTCCCCGGGCCAAAGAAGTAGGAGGTAGCGACGGCAACTGCACCGACGGCAACGACAGCTTTTTACCCCGATACACGGTGGCAGGGAGGCGGCGCAGACGGTGGCTGTATTTTTCCAGCTGCTTCTCCCCCTGACCTCTTCCGTTTCTCGCTCCTCCATCGAGACGGCACTGGACTCAACAGCTCCGCTTTTATCCGGTGCTCGGAGCCTGCGCACTGAAGCCGCCTCAGCCCCTAGTGGGCGTCGAGTGACACCCTAACCAAGTTCACCCCGCTCCGGAGGCCAGACTGGGGGGTGGGGGGAGGAGGAAAGAACAGGACAGAGGTGGTTTTGGGAGTGGGAGAAAATGCTTGCGGGGAAAGGGGAGGGGGGTCTTTCCAAGGCCTACAATCATTATCCTTCCACCCAGTAGTGTCGCGCCCAAGCTCACCGATATCCAGACTTGAGGGCTACTCAGGGAAAGGGGATAAAGAACCAATCCCATCAAATACCGAAACTTTCCCAAACCTTCAGTGAATTGTTGAATGCGTCTGTTGTGAAATAGACGGAGATTCTGTCGACCGCTCTGCCTCCGGTGGCTGTCTTCGAGCCTCCGTGGAGAGGCAACGGCGGGCGGCAGCCCATAAGCAAAATGGCGGCGGGCAGCTTCGTCCCCTCCCCCTCTGCCCCTGCGGAGCGGGGCGGGCGGGCCCCGTGCACTTGCCGCCGCCGCGGCCGCCGCCGCCGCCGCGGCCGCCGCCGTCAGCCGCCATTTTCCCAGAGCGAGAGGCAGTGACACTGAGCGAGCGCAGGGGGCTGAGTCGGAGACGGTATCTGAGTTCGGGAGCGGCAATAGAAGGGGCATAGACACTCTGAGCAGCCTCGCCGTGGCCTCTGCGTTCCTGTTGACTGTCTCTGTGCCCCCTCCCCTACTCCTCGGTTGCTGGCGAAGAGGCTGAGCGCTGCTATTTGGGGAGGGGGTGTGTGTGTCTGCAGTGGCTGCTGTCGGGGGATCGTCTGACCGCGGAGGTGTGGAGAGACTCCTTGGGGGTCGAGCAGATAACGGGGTTCGGGTGTCTGGTGTGTGAACATCACAGGTCAGTGCCTGTCGTCTCCTTGGGAGTTCCTGGGGTTTGCGGGGTGGAGGGACGTGTGTTTCCAGGGGTAGGGGGCTTTCTCATCCTTATCTTTACGGTGTGGGGGAGTCGACGTTGACTCAGGTGTCTTGGCGGGGGCTAGACGTTGCTTGTTTGAATCGAATATATCCTTTTTCCTCCTTGTCCTTAGGAAGGGAGCATTATGGCGGGTTTTAGGGTTGGGGAAGGGAAAACTGGCAGTTAAACCCCCTTGAGAGTGGGAGTTAGGGAGGGGGCGCACTCGTCGCCGGCAGCGGGTTAGAGCCGCTTGGATAAGGAGGTATGTTTGTGAATGTTAGTAGGGTTTGTGTCGAAGTGGTCCCGGGAGCTGCCAGCTCTCTCCCTTTTCTCTACCGCATCTTGTTCAGGTGCTGGGAACCCGTATAGGCCCCATTTTCTTCTGCTGCTTCCATTTGTTGCCTGGCAGTCTCTGGTTTAATTTTCTCGTAAATACGAAGGGGGTGGAAAGAACGCCTTGGGTATATCCCTTTGTGGGAGAACGAGTCAGCTCCTCATCCTCTCCGGGAAAGGGTAAACCCGCCCCTGAGGTGGTCACCCCAGCACCCAGCCGTCTCAGTCTGCCCCCCGCCCCCTCCTCGCTTGCATTATCGTCGCCCTTTACTGTAGCGGAGGCTTGGAAGCCACAATATGGCACATTTCAGGAAAGCTGATTTTGACCAAGGGATTGGCACAGACACAGTGGCAGCAGACACAGAAGAGAAACAAACGGTTCACTGTGCTAAACAGGGGAGGAGGAGAGAGCAAACAATCCGGAGGGCTCTCTTCCATCGGCCTTAGCTCCTTAGAGATGCATTCTTGCTGGACTGTGTCTTACGAACGATACAGTTTAAAGTCAAGGGGAAATCGCTAGAGTTAGCTTTAGAGTAAGCCCCGTTTTGCCCGTTTCCCCTCACCTTTTAGAGATGTGAATAACATAAGGTGTTCGGAGTTCTGGAGACCTTGGAGAGAATTAAGTGAGGTGCATTCAGCTCTGGACTGGAGACATCAGTACCTAATTGGAAAACAGTCAGTTTTTTCCTTTAATCTCCTAGGTGGCCAGTAAAAAGTGAAATTTCCCTCTTTTGTCCTTTACAGATTCTAAAAATGGCGGCCCCAGGCTGATGTTGTGGTAATCTAATCAGCTCGGGTCCTCCACACCCCTTGCAGTGCGTTTGTCTGCAGCATATTACAGGCTTATTATGTTTACATGAAAAGGCTGGGCCTTTTTTCACCTCCCCAAACCGTTTACAAAGATGTGTCGATTTTACTGCAAATTGCAATGCTGTGTTTTAGTTGATTAGTTTTATGGGGTTTTCCTGAGAGGCAAGTAAAATGACACCACGTTTCAAAAACTAAAAAGCACTCAGGTGTTTTTATTAGAAATTTCAGCAGTGAGGTCAGGTGCTCTTACATATAAAAAAATTATTAGGGGGCAAATAATAGTTTTTGTTTGGTTTAATCCAAGCGTTTTTCATTCAATAAGCTAAAGTAAATTAAAATATTTAGGAAGTGTGCAAGTACAGCCTATTTCGTAAGAATCGATGTTTTAATCTACAGTAGAACGTTTCTCATTCAACTTTTGACCAATTTTGTGAATTTTGGTTTTTGTACTCTTACAAATTAATTTTTAGGGAGCTGTACAAACAAGCCTAAACCTGTTACTTCACTGGGTGTGGAGGTGCTTGTTCTCACTATTATGTTTTGCATCCATTTTCCCCATATATTTAAGCGTTCCTTAGGAATTTTGTGAGTTGATTGTGTATTTGATAAAGTAGAGCTCTGTGCTTTGCTGCCCTGTAATTGTCTTATAACATACTGTCACAATTATGTAAGTAAAAAAGTAAATCTCTAGCTCTTGATATTGTTCCTTGCCAAACATGTCCATTTGTTCACTTGCTATGGGATGTGAAATTTAGTCTGTTTTAGTGGGACTTTAAATAAAAGCCATATAATAATAGGGCCTTGAATCTGGGCAGAAAATGAAATGATGTCACTTAACTTTAAAAGTGTGGATGAAAAAAATAAATAAAAGTGTGGATGATTAGAATTCATCTGTCTAGTGGGAGGTCGATCTTTTTTGGCCTGAAGTAAGCAGTGGGATATGAGTGGGTCATTAATGGTATGTAATGACCATTCTGATTGTGGAGCAACTGAAAGATGAGTGCCTTTCAATCCAGTACTACTTAAAGAGATTGGAGAGGGTCCACTCTCTAATGATTCTCTTATTCCATTGTAAATTCTGCTCTAAAATATTTACAGTGGAATAAAAGATTTATGAAGCTCGTGTGAATTAGGCTGATAATTTCTAATTTACAAAATAGTAGAAATTACTAGCTTAGGGAGTTTCATCATGGAAGACTGAACACACTGCCTTCTTAAAATCTTTGAAATGTTTTAAGATGAAATGTTGGTGGGTAGTGGGAGAGTTTGTGTAGGGATTTGGGGTCATTACTCACTTGTATTATGTTCTGAGTGAGCATTTCATTCAGATCCTCAACTGCTGTGTAAAGATTGTGCATTTATAGACTAAGTGATTAAGATCTGTGGGTTAAGATCAGAGGATTGGTACTTTAAACTTACTACCTAATGTAGGGAATAAGTATACTCCTAGGAAAACTTGGTTTATGTAGTCATAGGGAATGCTGTCTATACCTGTGTTTTTGTTGATCTTGACCTTGATCAAGTCTAGACATATAAGGCATTTGGATTTATTCAAATCCTTCAAAGAAACAATGCAAAGTTGGAAATCATGGGAAAAGATGCCTTCACTTGTATGAGCTTTCTTCATACTGGCCTGTTTCATTGCTTTGGGGTTTGTTTCTTTTTGTTTTCTTTTGATATGTTTTTGGTCCCTATAAAATGAGTCTGGCTTTTTATTTATTTGTTTGTATATTACCCTTTATAAAAAACATGGTTATAAATGTTTGCTTTTGATTCTTGTGTACTCCAGTTGACTGTGTGTGTGTTTTGGATTGTCAAGGCAAATTTATTAAAAGGTGAGGCATAATTTTTGTTCAGAGAGTTTTGAAACATTTGGCCCTTGGGGCAAAGCTAGTGAAATGGTCTTTGTTCTCAGGGTGGCTAAGTTTTAGGGATTTTAGTTGTTTATCTGTTTAAATGGTTTGTAGAAAATCGTAACATAATTGGAGAGCAAATTTTATTTTTAGAGACTGTGTTTTGATCATGCTTCTTTTTTGTTGTCAGTATAAGTTACAGTATCCCTTTGATCTCAATTTAAGTTTAAAACCTTTACAGGGCTTCCCATTTCTCTCCAACTCTTTAGGTCTCTCTGATAACTTTTCTACAATTTTGCCTTGTCTGTTTTCCTCACAGCTTCCAGCCAGAGAATTTTTACCCTGTATACCACAGTAAGCCCTAGGAATTCTTGACTCTAAAAATGAAAAAGTGAGGCAAAAAGCCAATTAATGTTAGGAAAAACTCTTCTCAATGCATACTATGGTGGTCTTAGTGAAATTGTAATGTATTAAGTTGATTTCTAAGAATAGTATATCCTTTTTAACGCCTCAAACTCCTAAAGAAGCATATGGTTTTATTTTTTAAAGTGTATTATTCTAATAGCTCTTCTTTTCTGGAAATTATTGCTGGGACTTAAAATGTGTACTATCACTGTGTGTTTATTGTATAAAATCAACAGAACTTTGAAGAGCTATCAAAAAATTGCATAAAGAATATTAGTATGGAATCTTAAGAAATGTTATATTTTTAAAAGATATTTTAATAACACATAATAGTGTCTGTATCCAAGGGAGTCATTCTTAGCAGATAGTAGGTGCTCAATTGTTTGTTCAGTTTAAAGCTTTTGTTTAAGTGAATATGTTTACATCTCAGATATTCAGAGTGATCAGAGACATTCCTTGTCATGTATTAGAATAAATGTTTTAATATTTGTTTTCGGCGAGAGTTTTTAATATTGAGTATAACATTATTTTTTATTTTGTGATAAGGTTTTTTGTGTTGATTGGCAGAATAACAAGACAGATACTATTTGAGATATTGTTGTGTAAATTTTATTCAGTTTGTAGGCTGGGTTTAAAATTGGAGTGGCTCCCTTTTTTTTTTTTTTAATTGCCTCTTTTGTAATAATGTTGGGAGGAGCCTCATTTTTTCTTAATATTAAAATATTATTTTTGTTACCTAACAATTTAATATGAAGAGCAGTATTTGTGGTTGAAAACTATAAAGAAGGTAGTCAGTCTTGAAATCACTCGATATGTATTTTCTTTTGATTTGAAATGAATTCTTGTGGACAGCTTATAAATCAAATTTTATTTTAAACTGGAAAGCCATATTTTATTGTTAGATAAAATTTACATCCTTATCAAATTTCATTGGGTTATTTACCAGAACTGTTTAAGCTTTTAGGGGTGTTGAATATTTTCCATGCAACAGGTCAGTCACAGAATTTGTTTTTGATGTGTTGCATTAAGATGTCATCAAAACAGACATTATGCCTTTTAATGAATAAATAATTGATTTATAATTTAGTGGATAAATAATTACGCATCATAATTTTAAATTAAAATTTGTTTTTGAACTTTAAAACTATCTCAAATATGAAATCTGGGTTTAACATGAGAAGCAAAATAAGTACAGCTTTCTTTATTCTATTTACACAACTGGAGAAGATTATAATTTTCTAGCAACTCTTAGATTGCTCAATTTAGAGTTAATCCAAACAAATAAACATTTTTGGTTCTGAGGCTTATTATTGAGAAAGATAATATTGAGTAATCATACCTGTGTTATAACCAACATGGGTGCAGCATTTAAGGTCTGAGCCTGTGGCAGAAGCTAAGTGTATAATATAACAGTGGGATTGAATTAGTTTTGGATTGTGGTATTTATAATTTCAAGTTTACATAGTTATCTAACATTTTATGAGACCAGAAATTAAAAAAAAAAAAAAACTTAAAGATTTATGTTGACTTTAATTCTCAAAAGGTATTTAAAACATAATTTTTATTTAAAGGCTTTAATAGAATTTACTATGATAAATTAATTTAAATAATTTAAACTTTAAAGTTAAATAAATTTAATAATGTTTTCCATTTTTCTCACTGTTTGGTCTGTCAGGAGACTATATATGAGAAAGATACACCCTTCTAATATTTTTTTTTCCCCCCACAGGTTAATGAGGTTATAGTTTCTGTTTTTGATTTTATAGAGAGATCTTTTGTATTCCTCATATTTTGTATTCCTCATATGTCATTTAAAGAGAGACAACTGTCTAGAATTTGAAAGCTCATTTCATCTTTAATCATGTGGCAAAAAATCTCTTGAGAGATTTGAATGGTTAGGACTTAACTTCAGTAGCCTAAGTTGATGGGGTGGGGGACAGGTCTGAGGTTGGTCTTGATACATAAGTAACTCTTCTTGAGAAAGTAAGTTTGAAAGTAAGATTGTTTCTTTTGGAATTGTTTGCATTTCTCCTTAAATGCTGCTGCATAATTGGTTGAATTTGACAGGGCCTTATTACATCTTAGCTTTAAACTTCCACCTAAACACTATTTTTGAAGCACAGACAAAAGATTAATTTGAGTAGCTACTGTTTCCCTTGTTCCATTTATTTCTACTTCTCAAAAGCCTACTGTTTTAGGATTTGTTTGGATGCAAGGAACAGAAATCAGCTCCAGCTAGCTGAAGTAAACGATTTGTTTTAAGGCTGTAGGGAAATCTCACAGAACTTATTTGAAGAAAGTGCAGTTGGGCCTCACAAGAATTGGCAAGATGTCAGAGAGCCAGTATTCTCCATCTTGATCCCTCTAATTAGCTGTGACTGGTAAAGGAGATGGTAGTGGTTTGAGTTTTTATGGTGTGTGTGTAGGGGGTAAGGTGGGGGGTAGTTTCCTTGGATGGAGGGCAAGAGAAAAACAACTCTAATTCATCTGAAAATAATTGCCTTTTCCCCAGATACCCAGATGTACCTGGGAAGATTTCTAAAACTAAGTATTATCAAATTGATGATTCTGTTTCTTAATTTAAAAATGTTGTATTGCATGTATATAAATATGTATGTGTATGTTGACCAATTTCCCCAGAAAAACTAGGGTTTTCATTTTTGTTTTAATTTGTAGTAATGTCAAACTTACAGGCAAGTTACATGAATGGTACGAAACTTGCCTTATATCCTTTATTTTTTATAAAAAATCAGATCCCCTGATTTTTTAACATTTTTTCACTATATGCTATATTCTGTCTGTACATGTTTAAAAAAGTTTTTGAAACATTTGGGAGTATATTGTATACAGCATGCCCTATTAGAGCCCTTAATACTTTAGTATGTGTTTCCTAAGAACAAGCATCCTTTATTAGGTAACCAGAGTGTTAAATTCAGGAAAATTAGCAGAAATGTAATACTTTTATCTAGCTTATTGGTCATATTCCATTTTCGTCAGTGGTCCCAATTATGCTCTTTATTAGTACTTTTTTTTTTTTTTTTTTTTTCTGGTACAGTAGCCAATCCAGTATCATAGATTATATTTAGTTCTTAGGTCTCTTTAGACTCCAATAGTCTGAAGAGAGTTCCTTAGTCTGTCTTTTGTCATGACATTGGCAGGCTAGTTGTTTATCCAGTTCCCCTCAATTTGGGTTTGTCTAAGGATTCTTCATAATTAAATTCAGATTTTGCATTTTTGGCTGGAATACTGGATAAGCAATAAGTGTTGTGTTTGTTTTTATTATCTGGAGATACTTGATGTTTGTTTGCCCACTACCAGTATGTTCATTTTGATTACTTGCTAAGTTATTGAGTCGTTTCTCGATTTTATAGTAAATTGTTTCTCATTTTGCCATTATTAAGTAATTCATAAAGAGATATTTTGAGATTGTGTAAATAGTCTGTTCCTCATCAGACTTTCCTCTCCTGGATTTAGCATCTATTGATGATTCTTGCCTGAGTAAGTTTTTACTCTGGTGACTGCACATTTACCAAGGTTTTTAGTTTGTAGTTTGTTTCAAGGTAATTGGCATTATGGGAGTTTTCCTTTTTGGTTTTTCTGTAATGCATGTAATTTGCTTTCATAATCACAACAATAGATTAATTTTAAGGAAGAAAAATATAGATAATTTTGATAGTATTGATAGTATTCCTGCACAGTTTTCCATACAAATGGGGTTTAAAATAGTTTCTCAAATCTGGTCTAATTTTAAATTCAGAACATAAAAATTAAGTACATAGATTGGTAGTTGTTTTTTTTTTTTTTTTAATGGTGTAGTTCCGTGTCCTCGTTTAATTTTTAGAGTTATTGTTATATGAACCTTGAGTTACAGTTTATGATTTGCTCCTAATGCTAGGAATTTGATTTCTAAGGCAAGGCTGAAAATACTTATTTTAATTGTGCTGTTTCTTTTCCTCCATTTAAAAATTCTTCCTTCATGTAATTTTTTACAAGTAAAGTATTTTTTTTCTGAACACAATGAGACAGGTTCTTCTTTTACATGTATACAAGCCAGTACTTTTTAAAAAAGTCATTGGTAAGATGGTAATACAGCAGAGCATCAAACATCTACAACTCTTAGGACAAAGCAGTGTATGATCTTTGGAATCTTGTAGTGAAAGAAATATGTACTCCTCAAAAAGTTCAGAGGGACAAGCAACAGAAAAAACACACATTTATACTTTGATTACATTTTGATGACACTTTTATCAACTTGGCATATTTCTTTTCAGTGATAGCAAAATCTTGGTAATGAATTTGGATGATAATTTGAATGTTGTACTGATTCAGGTCCTGGATAACATATTGAATGAAAATTATTAATTTGGAAATTTTCAGAGAAACTAGGAGAAGGAAAGTGTTGTTAACATTTGCAGAGTGGGGATTTAATTCTATAAAACTTAAAATTCCCTTCTGAGAAAATTAAGATGATCATATTTCAGGATAGTGAGAATTAATAAAATGATACAGTGGATTTGAAGCATTTTAGAGGTACTTTGTTGATTTAAAACTTATTTGAGTCAATTGTATACAACTGCATTAAGAGAAAGTGTATTTGTAGCATTACCAAATTTTACCCTGTTGTTTTAAAAAAGTATAGAGTGAAAAGGTGGAAAAACAAGTCCCATGATGAATTAGAAGATTTTCTTTTAGGCCCAAATCCCCATTGTAGACATGTAAAATATCACCATGTTGACTAAAGTTAAGAATCTAGAGTTAGAATTAATGTGTGAAATCTTTTCTTTAAATAGTTTTACTGTGGCCCAGGGCCCACATGTATACTTTACATGGAGTGCTTATTGTATTGTGCTTATATTAGTTAGATATTACATGAATCAGAGATAAGTGAATGTGACGAGAGAATTGTTTAGATGAAAGCTTAGTTAAATGCTTTGGAAAACTTGATAAAGGCAAATTAATTGCTGAAGAAAATTGTCAAGTTTAGGTATTGGTAAGATAACTAAAAGATTATGGGGAAAAATAATACAAGTCTAGAAGGAAGTCTGCATTCACATTGCTCCATAAGTGTCTAGGTGATTTCTTACCTTTGAATAATCTGAAGCCAAAAACCATGGATAATGCATTAGAGATATGGTTTATGCAAGAATGAGAACCCAGGATTCAAATTATAAGAGCCACATTCAAAAAATATTTTAGCTTGACACAAAAATAATGATGAATAATATCCTAAATTGAAAATACAGGTTTATATTATATATTTGTATATAATCTTTCATTATTTTCTAGGTTAAATGATGGACTTTGAACTCATGAATTTCTAGTCCCTGGGTTTCCCTGGTAGCTCAGCTGGAAAAGAATCTGCCTGCAATGAAGGAGACCCAGTTCAATTCCTGGGTAGGGAAGATCCCCTGGAGAAGGGATAGGCTACACACTCCAGTTTTCTGTAGCTTCCCTGGTGGCTCACTTGGTAAAGAGTCTGCCTGCAGTGTAAGAGACCCGGGTTCGATCCCTGGGTTGGGAAGTCCCCTTGAAGGAGGGCATGGCAACCCACTCCAGAATTCTTGCCTGGAGAATCACTATGGACAGAGGAGCCTGGCGGACTGCAGTTCATGGGGTTGCAGAGTCAGACATGACTTGAGCAACTAATTAAGCACAGCACACTTTCTTATATAAATCTAGATTTCTCTATATTTAACCCAAAAGAGGATGGATCTTACAGTGTTCTGTAACTTTCTTTTTTTTACTTAGTATCTTGGAGATCTAAAAATGTTCTTTCAGAATTAGACCCAGGTTTGTCCAGTGGGGTTTATAGGACCCTTCCTAAATGAAATGACAGATTCTGGAATTTAACAGATACACTGACATGTTAAGATCCAAGAGCCCTTGTTATCTTGTGAGATTTAAATTGTACTTTTTTTTTTTTTAAGGACCTTTCTAACTCTGATAATATTATAAACTAGATTCATTTAATGGCAAAGAGTGAATGCCCTCTGTATGGAAGCATCATGGTAGCTACTAAGTTTGGCTTGCTGATCTTGTACATATTTCCTATGAAAAGTAACTGATGATTGTGTTGGCTAATGTCCGTGGGATCAGTTTGTGTGGTTTTCAAATTTCAGCCTGTGTAATATTTAATCTAGAGTGATGG
The DNA here is from genome assembly GCA_024291935.2 of Okapia johnstoni. Classification (NCBI taxonomy): domain Eukaryota; kingdom Metazoa; phylum Chordata; class Mammalia; order Artiodactyla; family Giraffidae; genus Okapia; species Okapia johnstoni. The sequence goes on along the minus strand of CM044312.1, from coordinate 67,352,529 downwards.
AGATTTTTAAAGACGTTCTGCTTATATATATATAGCCTAAACTATCACTTAAAAGAAGCTTCTTATGTACTAAAAAGTAAGTGGTTCATTATGGATTTGGGGAAAAGTATTTCTAGTTCAGTCCTCGACTTTACATAGTAATTTTTTTTCTCCACGTTCAGATGACTTTTATAAGAGTGGCTGATCAGCTCAGTACATGTGGATTATTTTTCATTTATATGTAATCTTTTCCATAAAGATCTTTACAGTGAAATTTGAAAGTAAAAGTGGATGTAGCCTGCCTTTTAGCAAATAATACTAGTCACTGTAGCACTCATACCTACCAACTTTGTTCTTGATGTTTTTTTCCTCTTTACTGTAAAATTTCTCAGTGAGTATATGCTTCTAAAAGCTTTCCTGATAGAGATTTAAATCTGTTAGTGTCATGATTCATTTTTGAGGGTGAAATGCGTAGGCTTTTTCTCTAAGCTTTAACTGTCTAGTTGTAATACACTAGTCCTCCATTTCTAGATTTTGTTTTTATATTAAAGTATGAAGAGGAGGAAGTTGATCTTTGAATACTGTAAGCACTGGAATCAAAAGACTGGGAAAAATTCCATAAAAGTAAACAGTTTAAACATGGAAAGTATTTTCCCTTTTTTTATTCATTCTCTCGCTGACTTTGTAGGTTGTTAAATACTTAGAAGTTAAAGTACTCTTTTAAAAAAATATACTTATTTGGCTGCATCAGGTCTTAGTTGTGGCATGGGATCTTTCATTGTGGCATGCAGGCTGCTTTCTGGTTATAGAGCTCGGGCTCAATATTTGCTGCATGTGGGCTTCGTTGCCCGTGGCATGTGGGATCTTATTTTCCCAATGAGGGATCAAACCCAAGTCCCCTGCATTGGAAGGCAGATTCTTAACCACTGGGCTACCAGGTAAGTCCCAAAAGTACTCTTACTTTATACTTAAGATTTTGATAGTAAATATTTTAAACTCTTTCACCATGTATTTATTTTCTTTCACCATTTATTTATTTTTCTCAATTTGATCTTTATTATTATTTTTTTTTAATTTATTTTTGGCTGCACTGGGTCTTCATTGTTGCATGCAGGCTTTCTCTAGTTGCAGCAAGTGGGGGCTACTCTTTTGCAATGAGTGGGCTTCTCATAGCAGTGGCTTCTCATTGCAGAGCATGGGTGCCAGGGCGTGCGGGCATCTGTAGTTGTAGCACATGGGTTTCGTTGCTCTGCAGCATGTGGAATCTTCCCAGACCAGGGATTAAACACATGTCCCCTGCGTTGGTAGTCAGATTCTTAGCCTCTAGACCCCCAGGAAGTCCCATCATTTGTTCTTTCATGTGTTTTTTCACCATTTGAGTGGCCTTGATACTCAATAGAATTTTGACTGGAATTAATTAAATTATCAATGAATTGGAAAATATAAACTTCATGGCTTTAATTCTCAGAGGCACAACACTAATGTCCATAAATGAGTATCTACAGTGTATTTATGTATCTTATTTTCTCTGCGCAGCAACTCTGCAATGTAGATCTTTCACCCATTTTTCATGAGAGACCTAGAGAGACTGAGGGTCACAGAGCTAAAGAGTGATCAGAAATTTTAAGTCATTTGAAAATCATCATAGCTTTCCATTAATCCTTAAAAAGGCTAGTTCTTGACAAGGTAATGAGAATATACAAATTATTAATCCAAGGCAGTTACTTGAGAAAACTACTCTTAAGATACCCTTGATTATATTAGATTGTCGTAACTCATTCCAGGTGTCTCAAGGGCAACTTAATTTTCTACACTACTCATTCCCCAGCACATCGAACAGTATTGAGAAAGTTATATGCTCAATAAGTATGTTAAATGAATGAATTTGCATTTATATTATGTTTTGAAATAACAGAATAGTTGCCATGATGTGGAGAGAGCGAATGCTTAACACTCAAGATTTCTTCTACTGTTTGGAGACAGAGTTCTCAACACGATGGTGATAAGCTGTAAGGGTTGTTGATTGTTGGAAATTATTCAGATGATGACGCTGATTGGTGGAGGTGGGCATGAAAATTGAGAAAGTGAATCTGAAATACTGGGGAGACACGAAAGACTGGGTGACTAAATTGACTAGAGAAAAGGATTAAAAGTAGAACTGGGAGAATAGAATACTAATAAAAAGAATGGAGTGGAAGAAGATAATGTGAAAAGATTGTTAGAAAGTTTGATATTTGCAGTGATCGCAGGTATTTAGAAAACTAAGATCATGGCATCCGGTCCCATCACTTCATGGCAAATAGATGGGGAAACAGTGGAAACAGTGGCTGACTGTTTTTCTGGGCTCCAAAATCACTGCAGATGGTGATTGCAGCCATGAAATTAAAAGACGCTTACCCCTTGGAAGGAAGGTTATGACCAACCTAGACAGCATATTCAAAAGCAGAGACATTACTTTGTCAACAAAGGTCCATCTAGTCAAGGCTATGGTTTTTCCAGTGGTCATGTATGGATGTGAGAGTTTGACTATAGAGAAAGCTGAGTACCGAAGAATTGATGCTTTTGAACTGTGGTGTTGGAGAAGACTCTTGAGAGTCCCTTGGACTGCAAGGAGATCAAACCAGTCCATCCTAAAGGAGATCAGTCCTGAATATTCATTGGAAGGACTGATGTTGAAGCTGAAACTCCAATATTTTGGCCACTTGATGCGAAGAGCTGACTCATTTGAAAAGACCCTGATGCTGGGAAAGATTGAAGGCAGGAGGAGAAGGGGACAACAGAGGATAAGATGGTTGGATGGCATCACTGACTCAATGGACATGGGTTTGGGTGAGCTCCGGGAGTTGGTGATGGACAGGGAGGCCTGGCATGCTGCGGTTCATGGGGTCACAAAGAGTCAGACACGACTGAGCGACTGAACTGAACTGAACAACCTGTAGATGGCTAGGAATAGGGAATCAGGAATGAATGATTAAATCCAAGATTGGAGACTAATAATGGGGAAGGTTGAACCTTAAAGGACAACCACATTTTTGAGTAATAAGGAAAAAAGAAGCAATTAAGAAAACAAAATGTTTCCAGAAGGAAATCAATCACTAACATTTTTCAATGGCAGATTTTTTGTTTGTTTTTAAGATACGTTCATCTAAAAGGGGAGGAAGGAATTAAATGTGTTAAAGAAAGTGTGGTTTAAACAAGAATAACTTAGGTGGGACTTCACTGGTGGCTTGGTGGATAAGAATATGCCTACCAAGACAGGAGGCAGGTTTGATCCCTGGTCTGGGAAGCTCCCACATGCCTTGGAGCAACTAAGCCTGAGTGCCACAACTGCTAAGCCTATACTCTAGAGCCCAAGAGCTGCAGCTGCTGAGCCCATGTGCTGCAACTACTGAAGCCTGAGTGCCCTAGAGCCCATGCTCCCCAACAAGAGAACCCATCGCAGTGAGAAGCTCACATGCACAACTAGAGAAGAGCCCGCACAGCAACGAAGACTCAGCACAGCCAAAAACTTAAAAATAATTTTTTTTTTTTTTTTTTAAGAAAGAATAGCTTAGGTGATGTCTTTGCCACTTTGTTCTAAGCTTTGAGAGCTAGATACCTCTCTCAGATATAAATATCTCAGTTCTTGCTATAGAGTGAAGTAGATAATCTGTATATCTAACATATATAATATGTTATATATAATATATATTATATATATAATATACAGATATAATCTGTATATCAATATAAACCAGTGGTTAAAAAATGTAAGTAATATATTCTTTGGGAATTTAAGAAGGGACGAGATTAGTGTGTAAGAGGCCTTATAGCTGTAACTTTTTGAGTTCTCCTAGTAACATTATTGTTTACAGATAAGGAAAACAGTGATCAGGATGTTGATCTGCTGACAAACTTAAAGCTAGGTTGTGGCAGAGATGTCAAAGTTGGGAAGTTGAGACTTCAAGAAGCGTTGATACTTAAAGGATCTTTGAAGGTTTAATAATATTTTTATTATTGAGTGGGATGGATATAAATACAGGAAAATGACTTTAGAAAACTTGAAGGAGAATGAGCAAGGATATGGCAACAATCACAATAAGACTAGCATAATCAGTGGATTTATATATTGGAATATTAGAATGGAACAAGGTAACCTGATAATGCCAAGATTAGGAACCAGTTATTACTTCGAGCTATTATGCTTTTTTTAAAATGCTTTTTTAAAGAGGGCAAAATTAGGAAACTAGAGTGGGCTTTGAAGTATATTCAGTATTTAAGCAAGTATTCTAAAATAGAGCACTGAAGCAGATCCTTTATGTATATATTTTTAAGATCACATCCAGACCTACTTAATCAGAATCTCTGGGGTGAGGCCTACAAATCTGTTATTTTCAACTCCTAACCCCATGTGTATGAAAAGGGGCACTTTGCAGATCTATGTTTGAGAATCACTGGTTTAAAGGCCAAGTCAGAATAAGAAGAGCAATTACTTAGCAAGTTATTCTGCTAGCCTAGTCTAATAGAATAAAATGTAGACAGTAGGATCAGAAAGATTTGTTCAAATCCTGTTAATTAGATTTGATGCACATTGTTTTTATATAGGGAAATGAGAGGATTCAAGTCTCACTCTAAAGGAAATGACTGAAAATAGTGATAGAATGAATACTTAGTTCATCATGAAGAGTGAGAACATTGTTTTGCTTGAGAGTAGGATAAAGAATGAGAGAATAAAATTATTGCCAACTTTGTTTCAATCAAAAATATGCCCTTTCCTGATGACATACTTTTTGTAGGCTAAAAAAGCAAGAATGAACCAGCTTGATAGTCTGTATAGGTTGAGAGACTAAAGATAAATGCAGGGTTTTTAGTTGTTAACCTTAATACTACTTTTTTTATGAGTGCTTTTGTTTTTTGCCTTTGAATAAGAGAATTCACCAGTGAAATAAGTTTTTCATGTCACACGTTGAGTTAGTAAATATTTCCTGTTAGCTAATGATTTTCAAACTATTCTCCAGAAATTCTTAGGTTTTTAATGAAACTTAACTGGTAGGTGGGAGGATGTGTAGGCAGGGACATTTCCCTGCCACCCTATTTAACCACAGACTTAGCAAATAATGAAGTAAAAATGTTTGCTGTGCCCATTTAGCAAGTATCATTAATCACTGTGACTACCTCCCATTTGTATGTGGCTGTAGCCTACTTGACACAGCACTTGAAGTTGACGCTGGCAATCATTGGGAAAACATAGGAGATTAAAACTCTTTTATCCTAGAATAAAAATAGATGATTAGATTTTTGTGTAAAATTTTACTTGCAGGAAAGTTTCTATCGATACTCAAAAATTGAAGGTCACAATTTTAATGTCTCTTTAAAATTTTTAAATTTTGAGGTGATTGTAGATTCACATGGAGTTGTAAGAAATAATAGAAATTCTTTGTATCTTTTCCCTGGTTTCCCTCACTAGTAACCTCTTGCAAAACTGTAGTACAGTATGAGCACCATATTGACATGAATCACACATTATGTTCAGATATCCCGTTTTACTTGTCCTTGTGTGTGTGTGTATAGTTCTTTTCATTTTTATCACAGGTAGATTCCTATCTCCACCACCACAGTTAAGATACAGAACAGTTTTAGCAGTGCAAGGATCCCTGGTGTTAACTCTCTTAATGCCACACTAGTCTGTTCTCCATTTCTATAATTTGTCATTCAAGAATGTTAGATAAATGAAATTATACAGTATGTGTGACATTTTTGGGGTTGACTTTTTTTTTTTTTTTTTTTTTTTTTAGTCAGCACAGTTTCCTTGAGATTCATCCAAGTTGTTGCATGTATCTATAGTTCATTCGTTTATATTGCTAAGTAGTGTTAATGTTATTTTCCCATTTCGTAGATACCACATAGAACATGCAGCTTCAGACTTTTCCTTTTAAATCTACAGAACATATTGTCTCTCATTTTCTTTTGTTTGCTTCCCTGTTTTCTTTTAAACTACTGTTGTAAATAACAATGTTTGTTTTCTCTAACTGGAGGAAGGTTTAGAACCCATTGAAGTATGTGGTAACGAGTATAGTACTCATTACTTTTGTACATAAAAATAAGATATTAAGGAATTGGGAAGATGTGATTCTTAAATTTGAAGATTTATTTTTCTTTTGTGTTTTTATATCAAGCAGTACATTCTAAGATATATAGTCGTGGGCCACATGGCAAGTAGAGAATGGGATTAGGTAACAGTTTAGAATGAAATACTTCCCTTACTTACATACTGGAATATGACAAAACTAAACTCATTCTGAGAATAGTTTGTGTGTGTGTGTAGGAAACAGAAGTTGTATATTTATACCCAGAGACTAACCAGATACTAATCACTGAATTGCATAAAGGCTAAATTTTACTAGATTTTACATTAGAGTTTAGCAATATCCAACACTTTAAGGAATGATGAACACTCTTAAAGTAATAGCATGCATTAAAAAACTGGATAGTATTGAAATTATTTTAATTCAAGGTTGTTTTAGGGTGGTAATAGAGGAGTATACCAGTAGCTTGACAGGTTGAAGAATTGGTGTTTAGAATAGCTTTTCCAGACCCTTTTAGAAAGAGTGGTACCCCAGACAAATAGTTCGGTATATCATATTCACTATCAACATTTCTCATCATTATGGTATATTTGTTAACATTCTGTGAACCAACATTGGCACATCATTAACAACCAAAATTTACACTAGGGCTCGCTCTTTGTATTCATGTTGCTGTTTTTTTTTTTTTTTTTTTTTGAGCTCTTCGAATCTCTAGTGAGCTAAAGATAAGGTAAACTGGGTTGCAAAGTAAGCTATTGTGGAGTACTGCCAAATATTAGCTGATTTGAGAAAGTGCCTCGTTCTTAACTATAGGGATGGGCTGATGCTTGTTGGAAAGTATCACAGGGCTGGCATTGGCTTATTCTTTAAAGAATTTAATCTTATTAAAGCCAATCTTGTTTTGACAAAAATTTTGTACAAAGGATTTCAAGGGCCAGATGACTTAGCTATTTTAACCATTACTCTGTACAGGTTTTTATTTTAAGAAAATAATTGAAACAGTATGTTTAGAGTTTGTAATAAAGAGGTTTGGCTGTTGGCTTTTTAAGTGCAACTACTTCTGTCACATTGTCTGAATTTGCAGTTCATTACCAGAAGCATTCTTTCTCCTTTACTGACAAAAATGGACTCTAGAATAGATCAGAAATTCTTAATAGTTTAATTGATTTTTACAAGTATAATAGCTGAGAATTGTTCTACAATACTTTTTTTAAAAAATCATATTTTTTATATATGATAAGATATTGAATATAGTTCCATGTGCTATACAGTAGGACCTTGTTGTTTTTTTATGTACAGTAATTTATATCTGCTAATCCCAAATTCCTAATTTATTCCTTTCCCACCTCCCCTAAATTTGTTTATGTCTGTGAGTCTGTTTCTGTTTTGTAAATAAGGTCATTTGTATCATATTTTAGCTTCCACATATGCCATACGGTCCAATACTCATCTTTTAAAGACTCTTCCTAAATATTTAATTCCTTAGAAATATTATCTGGTAATCATAGCTTATACTTAACTTAATGTCACGCAGAATCCTTGGAACAATTCAGAAATATGTTCTGTGATTATTTCTATTTACAGATGAGAAACTAATGCTTTAAGATTAGAGTAAGTAACCATTATTAATAAGTGGCAGAGTATGAAAACTAAAGCATTGCTAATTTGATACTGAATTTAGTACTAAAATATATAGTGAAACTCTGTGGAACTCTCATATAGAAACAGAAACTGTGCTTTTTGAGCATTGAATTTTATATATAGGTTTCCATTTTTCAAGTAGGTCCATCTGCATTAATCCTGACTACCAGAAGAAAGATTTTTCTAAATGAAGAGTTTATTTGCACCAAAACTATCATAGTGCAAGCTGAATAAGGAATTGAGTATACTTATGTATACACTGTTGCTGTTTAGTCACTGTCATGTCCGACTCTTTGTGACCCTGTGGACTATAGCCCACCAGGCTCCTCTCTCCATTCTTCCCAGGCAAGAATACTGGAGCAGGTTGCAGGCGGATTCTTTTCCACTGAGGCACCAAGAGTAATCTCAGATTTGGAGCCTGGTTTCCTTAACGTTTGGGTTGCTTTCAAGCTACCAGCAAGGCATATATTTGTTACTGAAAATAATAGGGAATTTGAATATTTTTATCCTTCTTGTGTATGGTTTGTACTGTCACTGAAATGCTCTTTTAAGCACAAATTTTAGGTTTTGAGCCTGTGCATCTTTACTAATATTTCATAGTGTTTTAATGCATTGTTGTGGGATAGGTGTAAGTTTATGAAGTAGATGAGGTTTGGGGGACGGGGAGCTAAGTAGATTTTGTTAACTGTTATTTAATGAGCCAGAATAAATGTAGTCCAGATGTTCTGCAGTGAAACACTTACATAGTTATTTAACTTCTCTTCTTGAGAGAGGCAGTTGTCAGTTTCTCCCCCTCTAGCTGTAAATTCTATATTATTTATTTTACCAGTCATCTGGCAAATTTTAATTTCAGGGAAACTAGTGTGTAGGTTCTAGAGTCACACCATTAGGGTTCAAAACTTGATTCTTCTAATTTATTTTCTGTGGAACTTTGGATAAGTTTAACCTCTCTGCCTTATCCGTAAAATGGGGATAATAAATGTACCTATGCCATAGGATCATTGTGAGGATTAAGCATTGAAAGCACTCGGTATTTATCATCATTTGTATCATTATATCACTATTATAACCCGTTTTCAGGACATTTGAGTTCTCATGGAGCACTGTACTGATACGTTAACCCAGTTGGAGAAATATATAATTGATTCTATTATCTTTTTTTTTGTAAGTTTTTAGAATCTGATATTTATCTGTCATTTTGATTATCAGGAATTATCTGTTAATGTACTTATGACTAAGATTTAAACTCTTAAGATCATCAGCCTAACCTACCTCCATTTATAATTGAAGCCCACAATAGTGAAATGAGGTGCCCAGAGTTTCATAGGTAGTAACTTGGTAATAGACTTTGATCAACTAGTATTCTTTTTTATTATACCTTAGTCAACAGCTGTAAATAAATTAAAATCTTATATGAATAATGAGGACAGTTTAATTTCTGATTTATAAGGAAATCTCAGTTATGTGGCCTCATAATTTCTTGCAAGTTTCTGTTTCCTTTCTATTAGTAATTCAGCCCAAAATTCACCTGCTTATTCTCTTAGTGTTACGTGTCCAAAGTGTCACCATGGATCTAATTTTACATGTTTATTGAGTTCTATCTATGTAAGGTGTTTATTAAGGACTGAAAGATAGTAAGTGACCCTTTCCTCAAAGAGACTGTGTTAAATTGAGCTGGGCCCTTTATTTGTAATTTTAGGAAAAAAATTTTCCTTATTTTCATACTTTTTGCTTGTTTGGTATCATATTCATCTTTTCAGTGGTTTTTTTGTTTGTTTTCTGAACTCTTTAAATGTGGTCGCAGCCTCAGTTTTCCTGTTTTTCTGATAGACATTTCTAATGTAATTGCTTTTCCTTCTTGCCTTTTATCTCATTTTTCCTACTTTATGGTTTTGTTTGTTTTTGTTTTGGTATCAGTGCCTTTGCTGTGCTGAATCTGTGGGGTTGTTTTATTTTTTTGTTCTCATTTGTTTTTGTTGTTTTGTCCGTGCCACACAGCTTTTGGGATTGTTGTTCCCTGACCAGGGATTGAGCTCATGCCCTCAGCAGTGACAGCACAGAGTCCTAACCACTGGACTACGAGGAAATTCTTTGCAATATTGTTTTCCCAGTTTCTTTCCAGTTTGATTTGGTAGTTAGCATTGTTTCCTTTGCTTCTGTTTGCATTCATCTGTATTAAAGAGTGAAGAATAAATTTATAATTTTAAGAATTAGCTGCTGTCTTTATGAATCCCTTTGGTTTTAGGTTCCATGTTAGAAGTACTATGTATACTTTTATGCCATTAATAAATAGCTCAATACTCCTGTGTTCACTTGGTTTCTAGGTCTGTTCTGGATAGCAGGTTTTGTGAAGACCTATATTCTTTCTTGGACCTCAGATTTACCAGACATCTCATGGTATTTCCTTTTATATTATTTCCTTAATGGCCGCCATTTATTCTCAATATATTTTGTATATATTTAACTTGACAGTTGGGTAAACCAGTTTTTTGATTCACGTACAAGACATGAAACCTTTGTGGTGGTAGTTTTGATTGTTGAATTGTTTTTCTCTTGTTAATGCCTGTGTTATAAGCTCACATCTTTTCTATGTCTGTATACTATCTTGTCTTTTCCTTTCTTATTTTTAAAGACACAGTGATTTGACCCTAATGAATTTATGATTTAAGTACCAGCTGGATTTTTAAGCAGCGTGACTTTTCTGGCTATGTAGTTTTTGATATTAATGAATATAGTGAAATATTTGCCATTTTTATGATCTCAGTAGATATGACCTTTTGCCTTCTGACCTCTTGTGAGTAAATTCTGATATCATCTTCTCTGCTGAATCAAACTCAAGCAAGCGTCTGTGGTTCTTTTACAGATATAATGCTGTGTTTATCCTGGGGATGAGCTTCTGTGATTTTAGAAGAGAGGTGCATTTCTGGAAAAGGTGTCCTGTGGTTGTTCTTACAGCACTTACTTGCATAGGTTGACAACTCATTTGATTAATGAGGCCAGAGCTGCATTTTTATCCCTGGTGCTCTAATTCATTTACCTGTTCTTTGTAGAGTGCCTGTTTCATTCTGTGCACTGTGCAGGGTTTTAGAGAGAGATAGTAATGACACAAATATAAGCCATTGTCTGAAATAGGTTTTTGTGGCATGCTCTTCACTGCTGTTTAAAAATAGCTCAAATATAGTGTTAAATATTGAAGATTGTATATTTATGTAAAAATGGGCTGTACTATTATTAAATACATAACTCAAATAGATTGTTTTAGATTGGAAATACTACTCAGTTACCTAAAAGAATATATAATTATTTGACTTCTGTTATCCAGTTTCTGCCTCTGGTTTAAAAAAAAAAAAAAAAACAAGCATACAACTATATATTTAGCAACATACACCTAAAAGATAAGGTTTTCTGTGAGTCAAAAGATAAGCTGAGCTGAAGAAAGCGTCTACCGACTAGATACTACCAACAAGGAGAAATTTTTTAAATTGTAATTGTTCTTAGGTCCAGGTCTTCAGCATTTTAAAGAAATACAAAATAATATAACATTTGATTTCTATGTTGCTTGCATTTTATCATTTAGGAATTGTATACTTTTATAGCTTTGTGCAGGTTAATAAATACAGCTTTTTATGAAGTAACTCTAAAACAGTCCCAGGTGCAGAAAAGTAGATAGGGCAGTTTTTAGAGGATAATTTTAATTTGTTTAAAACTGTAAAATCATAGCAAACGGTGAGCTATAATTACATGCTTTATTTTTAAAAACTATTAGAAGGTTCTCTTTAAATGAGAGCTAGAGAGGTTATTTTAATCCACATAGTTTTTTGGTTATGAAATAAGAGCAACTCTTGTTATGTGACTACCACTTAATGATTGCTAAGTATGCATAATGCAGTGTATGAAATGCTTTACAGTCATTTTTTCATTTTTTTTCACAGAAACTGTATGAGGATGTATCCCCATTTTATAAACAAAGAACCTGAAGCTTAGACTGGTTAAATAACTTGTCTAGCTCACACATCTACTGTTAGAGTGTTAGAGATAGGTCCCAGTGCTTCCGTTTTTAACTTTTAAGTGCAATTGCCTATTATTGTATATTTTTATTATAACTTATAATCTAGTAGCTCTTCCCCGGTTATATACAGTTTAAAAGTAAAGGCTAGTTTTCTTGGAGAATTCAAACCACTATTACCTCGTTATTTCCATATTTTTTTTTTCCCCATAAAATATGAGCTCACAATCTGTATCATCTGTGAAACAGAAATTAACCTGAGTAGATTATTCTCAAGCTTGCTTGTAAAAATTAAGGGTAAATAAAGAATTGCTATTTGAAGAAATACTTGTCTTCAGTATTTCAGGTATAACATGAGAGGGACAGTTTTGACTCTTTTTCTTGTTTATGTGATTATCTGCTTTGTTCCAAGTTGTACTATATCATTGCTGAAATATTTTAAGTAAATATTTCACACACAGAACATATAGCAGGTGTTTTGGGCTTCCCAGGTGGCTCAGTGGTAAAGAATCCATCTACCAATGCAGAAGACGCGGGTGTGATCCCTGGGTTGGGAAGATCCCCTGGAGGAGGAAATGGCAACCCACTCCAGTATTCTTGCTGGGAAAATCTCATGGACAGAAGAACCTAGTGGGCTACAGTTCATGGGGTCGAAGAGAGTCAGACACAACTGAGCATGCATGCACAAACAATGAATTTAAATTGAAAAAGTTGATATTGAAGCTGAATATATTTTCTTTACTATGGTAAATTTCTTTAAACGTAATTCAAGTATGTTAGTTTCCTAATTGTATTAGGGATCATTAACTCATGGAAGAAAACTGGAGAAATAGAGAAACTCCCTTAATATACATGTATATATGTAGAATAGAAGTGACAGCCACTGTAAAACAATTTTACTACAAATAAAATAGCTTTTTAAAAAATACATAGAAACAGTAGAGTAGAATTGTTTCAAATTCTGGTTTTATCCCTTAAACTGAGCAGCTTTGGTTATGTTATTTATCCGTAGTTACTTTTGAATTCTTTGGTGGTAAAATGGAGATCCCTACTTGAGTTGTGAGGATTAAATAGATTATCCGTGTAAAAGTTTAGTATGGTGCTTAGTTCACAGTAAGTACTCAATGTTTGTTAGTTTATTGTTAGATCATTCACTGAACCAAGACGACTTATTTTTGGGAAGTACTTTAAGAAATTCTGTTTCATCTTTCAAAATGAATATTTGTTGGTTCCTTACTAAGCAATACGCCTTAGTAATCCCACTTATGGCACCCTAAATTCATTCCCTGAGGAAAATTATGATTCAGAAACTTTTGAGCATAATCTTATAACTTAATTCCAGAAAAATGAACAAAATAGAGACTCCCTGAGCAAATTGCACTGCTACTGATATTTTAATAAAGAATGCTTTCTTTATGTATTTTACTTTCCTTTATTTTAGGTTGACTGTTTCTGGGAATATGAAGATGATTCTTAACTTCTGGTTCCCTTTTCTTTTAAACAGGGTTTGTGGATGCACTTAGATGTTTGCCATGAGCACTGTGGCTGGCATGCCCCAGTGTTTTGGATACCAATGCATAGGACTCCATAGTAATCGAATTTACCAGAGGCGAACGTCATGAGCATAGTGATCCCATTGGGGGTTGATACAGCAGAAACGTCATACTTGGAAATGGCTGCAGGCTCAGAGTAAGTATTTAAATCATAGGTACTTTGGATAGGGAAGAGCAAAATCCTTCATATAATTATTTTAGCACAACCAAGCAGTTCCTGATTTGCATTTATATTTTTCTCATTTTAGACTCTTGGCTAAAGTAAAATGTCAGAAGTTTAAAGGCAAAAATTCCTGTAACTAAAATTACTTTTGTAAAGAGCTTTTGAGCCAAAATTCTCTTTTTCTGATTCTTTTTGTCTCTTCCATTTGCTGATTGTTGACAGCAAGTATCAAGATAATAGGTTATTGTTTTTTTAAAATTGTAAATCTGTCTTGTTTACTTTGGGAAATTAATTTGGTTTTCAGTTTGAATCTTATTAAACTGTAATGTCCATTTAAACACAATTGCCCTTTTTTTTTTTTAAGTTGAGTTGAAAAATAAAATTCCAGCCAGTTTTAAATAAGAAAAAGGGAGTATTTCCTTCTAGATGAATGTTTTGGCACCTGTTGCTTTTGTGGGAGCCATTTCTGAGGGATTTAGCAAAAGGTTCTTACCTTGCCTCTAGACTATTTGGTCTTGGCAGTTGTGTTGGATAGATTTTCTTTTATTTTGATTTTGAAAGACCACCATGTTAACACTGAATTATTGCTATGAAAATTGATTGTTTTTTGAAAATTGCAAATGGTTCATGTAACAGTGTTGGAATACCTAAAGAGTAGAAAGATGTGTATGTTTGCTCTCTGATTCAGTATATAGTTGAATTGTGCTAAATGGAACACTCATTGACCAGAAAGCTGAATTTAACTTTTTTGAAAAAAAGGAAATTTCTTTCTTTTAGGGCTCCTAAAACTGGTGTGTAGAAAGGACAAAAAACGGTTAATACTCTCCATTTGCTGGCATTTCAAATGATCTAGAAATGTTTTCACCACTCCTGCTTCTGCCATTAGGAAAGACTCGGGAGTGCTCTCTAACATTCCTATAATATGCTACTTAGTCCATTTGACTGTATGATTATTATAGTTTTTAAAAGCCTCTTTTTTTTTGCACTATGGGTAAGTTATTTTTGTTGTAAAATAATGGATTCCCAAACAAGGGTGCTCTTGTGACTGTTGATTGACACTCCTGCCCAGATAGGGACACTCCTAAGGAAGAAAAAAGAACCTGGAAGCAGGGCTTGACAGGCAAGTGGGTCCCAGACTAAAGTACCAGTGTTTCTTAGTGCATCTGATAGATGCAAATCTATATCTGATAATAGTTATAGGCATTTATTGGTAATAATCAAAGATTTTTTGCTTCCTAAAAAAATCACCTTGACAGTTTTTAAAAATTATCCTCATAAGCACTTACTACAAAATGTAATTATGAAATATTATTTGTGTATGAGATTGGAATTAGTCCAGTATACAATGTGAGATGCTCCTTTGTCTTGTTTGCATGTTTAGTATGTATGCTGTAAGGCAATTCACAAACATTAATTATACAGTTAAAAAATGAATAATGTATTGACAGAGAGCAGTTTAGGGGAGAGCTTTCTGCCTGTGTTCTTTATTAAATGCATTTATAAGAGTGTTTATAGAATAATTATGATTTATATTGTTGAGCCAAATCTTTCCTGGTACAAGTATGGACATTTTTATTATTAGAAAAGGATCAACTTGTAGGTAATTACAGAATGACTATTTTTTTTTTAAAGAACATTTCTGTTTTAGGAAATTATCTTTTTCTATTCCACATACAAGTATGTGCCCCTTGGATATAGTATCCCTTACTCAGTGGACACAAAAAGTATAGCTGGTACCAATTTCTACTATGAGACAACTATCAGAATTTTTGTGGCTAAATTTTCAAACTTAAAAACTGTATGTGTGTGTGTGTGTGTGTGTGTGTGTATATATATATATATATATATATATATATATATAAAGCTTTTAGAGCTATTTTCATAAGAAATTTTTATATAATTAATGTTTCCTTTTTATTTCAAATATGTAATCAGAAGATACTGGACTTGTATTGATGCAGGATGCTGGGGAAAGGGCACATGGGACTTCCCCATATGTTTCTTTGTTAACGTCCTGTGCAGCTACATAATTATTCCAAAATATTTTTTTTTTAAGTATTGAATTTTGTAATACTCATGTACCTATATGATGTTATTAATTATATATTAGTTTTATGTATATGTAAATGTTTATTTGGCTGCATTGGCTCTTAATAGTGGCACGTGGGATCTTTGATTTTCACTGCAGCACACAGGGTCTTCAGTAGCCATGTCTGTGGCATCTTTTAGTTGCGGTATTCAGGTTCTTCAGTTGTGGCATGTGGGATCTAGTTCCCTGACCAGTGTTGAACCCAGACCCCCTGCGTTGGGAGTGTGGAGTCTTAGCCACTGGACACACCAGAGAAGTCCCTATTAGTTATATTTTTTAAAAATACTGCTAAAATATATCACTGATAAACTACTATAAAGTTTAGGAGATACTTGATTGTTGAGTGAATTAGTTTACTGAACCAAATTTATACTCATTTCTAAGACTATAAAGGGGAATTTGTTTAATCACTTACAGTTCATCTAATTTGAGTTCATCTAGATAGAATACATGCTATCTGTCGCATTTTATAGATAGAGAATTGAAGGTCTGGTTCAGGATCTATAATAATGGCCTTGCTGAACTCTGTCCAGTATTCCCATACTCAGTAACATTTCTTCTTGGATTATTCCATCTCTGAAATAAAACTCACTAGTCGAGCTTCTTTGTTACATATTTGTTTTCCTCTCATTACTAAGTTTTTAAACATCTTGGATTTGTCTTGCCTTTCCTGCAGAGTTAGGGATCTTGTATTTTGTTTTTTTCTGTTCCCCATTACCTTGCCACAACTTGGTTTTACACTTCCAGAACCTCTCAATTCAAACTAGCCATATTTCAAGTGTTCTATAGCATATATGTCTAGAGGCCATTGTATTGGATAGAGAAATTCTAGGCTAAATTGCAACGTGTAGGATCTCAGAAGAGAAAAGAACAGTGAAGCCTCGGCTAATTATGAAAATCATGAGATCATAACAATCTATTTCTTTTTGAATAAGAGAGATAAAGATATAACTATGAGATACTATTTTCAAATTATAAGTGAGGAAACAAGTCACAGAGCAGTTAAATGGCAGAAGCAGAACTTATTGATGTGTTAATTTTAGGCCTTTTCCATTACAGCTTCTTTCCTAATACTATTACAAAAAAGGACTTACATAGCGTAACTAATTTATTTTGATATATGGTTTGTGTAAATAGTAGCTTTACTTTTAGGAGTAGTAAATTTATTGTAATCAATGACTGCATATAACAAAGATATTTTCAGGTCTCTGCTTGAAGATAAGGAATATGAAAGAAAACCTAGACTCAGTTACCAGTAGATAAATAGGAAAGTTGAGCCAGAGTTTAGCATTTATTAGAATTGTATGCATTTTATCCTAATTGGAGAAGGCAGTGGCACCCCACTCCAGAATTCTTGCCTGGAAAATCCCATGGTCGGAGGAGCCTGGTAGGGTGCAGTCCATGGGGTCACTAAGAGTCGGACATGACTGAGCAACTTCGCTTCCACTTTTCACTTTCTTGCATTGGAGAAGGAAATGGCAACCCACTCCAGTGTTCTTGCCTGGAGAATCCCGGGGACGGGGAAGCCTGGCGGGCTGCCGTCTGTGGGGTCGCACAGAGTCGGACATGACTGAAGCGACTTAGTAGTAGTAGTAGTAGTATCCTAATTGATATAAATTGACCTCTTCTACTGCTTCTTCTGTGTTTTATGTTAGACATTCTATCTGAATTACTAAATTGGTTAAAGAAGCAAAGGTGAGAAACCCTTTTGGAGCTGAGAAATGGGAAGAAGTATTAAATAGGGAGTGTTAAACGGATTCTTTCCTAGTCTTTTTAAAAAATACCAAATTACTTTTCCTCTCAGAGACTGGGAACATGATTACTAACATTGTATTCCTTTAAACATTATTTTTACTACCAAATATTCCTTTAGAAATCTTTATAATGAGATTTTGGATAAGTATATGTATTTGGGGGTGAGGTAGACAGATTAGTAAATGTGACGTATCTAAGTTACAGGTGGATTACTTTGGAGGAGGGCTTTTAGTGCTATGACTGGCAATACAGTAAATGCCTCTCTGTTGACTGAGAGTACTAAAGGGAGATGTCTGGGTTTTCAGTTTTGTTCTGCCACTAATATACCAGTGAGCCCTTAAGACAATTATTGTAGACTTTGGTGTCTTCATTTGAAAAAGAGGGCTTGAAGTATTAATGTGGCTCTTTTTGACTCCAGATTTCTGAGATTCAGTACATTTTTACAGTCTGTATTTTGTTTATAGTATTTAATATTAGATTATCTCAGTGTCACTAGAGCCATCTGCTGACAGAATTCATTATTAGTTTGTTGAAATATTTGGCTGCTTGTAGTCTGAATTTATGTAATTAAAGATGCTAAAATGTTTATAATGAAATGTTCTCAGTAGCTTTTTACTTGTGTTCCACTAGTATTTAATGTTTCTGTTCATTTCTTTATGCTTTATCTTCTGTCAAGAAACTAATACTTTCTGCTGCCCTTAAAAGTGTTAAATTGCTTATCCTAATTTAGAAGTGCTTTCATTTAAATGTGATTTGTTTTAATATTCAAAAGAATGTTTTGAAGTACTGTTCTTAGCATTGTTTAGAACTGTTGAAATTTCTCATTTGCCTTATACTTAATAGTAAAGTTTTTCTCTTAATTTTTTTTCTTGTCTGTAACATAGTGTGTAAGCAGCTATTATTCCCATTTTACAAAAGAAATGCTGCTCAGGGAGATTAAGAGACTTGCCTAAGGCCACATAGTTAGTTAATAAAAAATAAAGAGTTAAATCCAGGGCTGCTTGGCTCCAGATCCATTTGCCACATAGATCAAAAGAGCTAAGTTTTGTTAATTGATGAATTTAAAGAAGTAAAATGCCACATGTGGTAAACTGAGGACAGTTGTAACACCAAATCTCTCCATTTAAAAATTTTTCTTGTATGCCATTGTAATGTGTGTAATTTTAATATATCTTTACAAAGTATTAGATATAACAAGAATGATAGAAATACTTTGATCACAAATCTGAAGGAGCATAGTGAGAACTCATAGATATCTTTTATATTCATTACTATAACAGGGAGCCGTTCTATCCATGTGTCATTACTGATACCCAAGTGTCTGTTATTGAATGTTTTAACATTGAAAGAAAAACTAGAGGTTTCACTTAAAACACTCATATAAACTTCTCATTAAAATACAACTGTATTTTGAAGGTTTATATAGGGAAGAAATTAAAATTTTGATGAGGAAAAAGAAAATCATAAAAGTCCAGTTTCAGGAGGAATCAGAGCTTATTTAATCAATCATTCTAGCCTATTCTTTTTCTCTAAATTCCTCTCTTAATTTTATGATTGGCATTTCTCCCTGTTAAATCTTCAGTTCACCTGACTGCTTAAGTGTCTACACTAAAATGTATAATGAATGATAATTTATGATGGCTTTTTAAAGAATAAGGATATTTTGGTATAAACAAATACAATTATAAATTTGTAAAGTGGTTCCAGGAAAACGTGGCAACATCGGGTAGATTACTGCAAACAAAATGGTAGTTGTTCTGCTTTCTGAGTTTTCAACAATAATTTAGGACTGTAACACATTTGAAAATAAACTTTTTTTTCACTTTTAAGAATGGGAATGTTACATAAATAAATTTTAATGCCCAAATTTGTTCTCCATATTTGTAAAGTTTATGAAGTAATGACAGTTAAAGTGGCATAGATTTAGAATTACCAGAAATCAGGCTTTGTGTAACTCTAATTATGCACTCATCTCACATGCTAGTAAAGTAATGCTCAAAATTCTCCAAGCCAGGCTTCAGCAATACGTGAACCGTGAACTTCCAGATGTTCCAGCTGGTTTTAGAAAAGGCAGAGGAACCAGAGATCAAATTGCCAACATCCGCTGGATCATCGAAAAAGCAAGAGAGTTCCAGAAAAACATCTATTTCTGCTTTATTGACTATGCCAAAGCCTTTGACTGTGTGGATCCCAATAAACTGTGGAAAATGCTGAAAGAGATGGGAATACCAAACCACCTGAGCTGCCTCTTGAGAAACCTGTATGCAGGTCAGGAAGCAACAGTTAGAACTGGACATGGAAAAACAGACTGGTTCCAAATAGGAAAAGGAGTACGTCAAGGCTGTATATTGTCACCCTGCTTATTTAACTTATATGCAGAGTACATCATGAGAAACGCTGGGCTGGAGGAAACACAAGCTGGAATCAAGATTTCCGGGAGAAATATCAATAACCTCAGATATGCGGATGACACCACCCTTATGGCAGAAAGTGAAGAAGAACTAAAGAGCCTCCTGATGAAAGTGAAAGAGGAGAGTGAAAAAGTTGGCTTAAAGCTCAACGTTCAGAAAACTAAGATCATGGCATCTGGTCCCATCACTTCATGGGAAATAGATGGGGAAACAGTGGAAACAGTGTCAGACTTTATTTTTGGGGGCTCCAGAATCACTGCAGATGGTGATTGCAGCCATGAAATTAAAAGACGCTTACTCCTTGGAAGGAAGGTTATGGTCAACCTAGATAGCATATTTAAAAGCAGAAACATTACTTTGCCAACAAAAGTCCGTCTAGTCAAGGCTCTGGTTTTTCCAGTGGTCATGTATGGATGTGAGAGTTGGACGGTGAAGAAAGCTGAGCACCGCAGAATTGATGCTTTTGAACTGTGGTGTTGGAGAAGACTCTTGAGAGTCCCTTGGACTGCAAGGAGATCCAATCAATCCATCCTAAAGGAGATCAGTCCTGGGTGTTCATTGGAAGGTCTGATGTTGAAGCTGAAGCTCCAATACTTCGGCCACCTCATGCGAAGAGTTGACTCATTGGAAAAGACCCTAATGCTGGGTAGGGTTGGGGGTAGGAGGAGAAGGGGACGACAGAGGATGAGATGGTTGGATGGCATCACCAACTCGATGGACGTGGGTTTGGATGGACTCTGGGAGTTGGTAATGGACAGAGGCCTGGTGTGCTGCAATTCATGGGGTCGCAAAGAGTCAGACACGACTGAGTGACTGAACTGAATAAGATAATACATGGTACCATTTTGTAATACAGAAATGAGGTAAAGCTGTTTATATCATTAGGTCATTAATCCATAGACAAATAGCAGTCTGATATATCTCACAGAAAGTGGAGATAATGCAGTTTGATAGGAATAGTACTAAACCAACCTAAGAGATCTAGGCTTTAGTATTTACTTTGTTATTATAATGCCATGTGACTTAGAATTAGGACTTGATTTTGTAAATGTGTAGTCTGAAATCCAGAGTGCTTATGTTTCATGTCTCATGGATACACAGTGACTTAATCAGTTTGTGGCACTTACATCAGTCATCTCTTGGTGTGTAATACTGGAGGTTGAACAATGTGATATTTAAAATACCTTCTAGAACAGTTCCTGAATATCACTTTGGAGCAGCAGGTACTGTTTCCCTGAATAGTTCTGACCTACTACACTCAATGTCACACCAAGCAGAACTCAGCGACTGCTTCTCCACCCCTTCATGATAGCATTGTCTGGGAATCCAAGAATTGCCCTCCACATTACACCTGTATAGACTCAGCAGAAGTAGATCTATTACACCAATTCTAGGCCAGAACAAAACTACTTCCATTCTGAGGGGAAGAAATCCATATTCTGCTACTCCCTTGGGGCCATTTGCAAAGCATCCCCACTACATCTTTGTTCTACCTGCTCCACTAAATGAGTCTTAGCAACAGCATTTTGCCTTTTCTAAGACCCAGTATCACCTCACAGGGTCAGAGGTAGGTTCTGAGAGTGGCTATTTCAGATTAAATCTTGACCCTGTGTCAGTATTATCTGCGCCTGTCATTCTTTTGGTTCCTTGGGCACTGTCTCAATTGTCAAGTCTATTCACTTTCATGCATTGGAGAAGGAAATGGCAACCCACTCCAGTGTTCTTGCCTGGAGAATCCCAGGGACGGGGGAGCCTGGTGGGCTGCCGTCTGTGGGGTCGCACAGAGTCGGACACGACTGAAGTGACTTAGCAGCAGCAGCATTCAGATGCTTGAATGCTTGTATCCTTCACTCTTCTTCCAGCTGCTCCATACAAGTTGACTTTTACTTTGACCATGCTACTGGCATGTTGAAGCTAATGCATAGTTTTCAGGCCTCATATTGTTTGTTGTCTCAGGAGGATTTATTACTCTTGATTCTCTGTACCTTTGGCGTTAGTGAAACTAGCCTTTTGTGGTTTTCTTTCTTTCTTTTAAAAAACTGTTGTAAAATATACATAACTAAAGTTTACTGTTTTAACCAGTTTTAAGTGTACAATTCAGTAGCATTCAGTACATTCACAGTGTTACTGCAGTGTCCAGGCACTAGATGCAAAGACTTGGACTAGGGAGAGAAGTGTACTGATTGTAAATGTATATTGGAAGAAGAGCCAGAATTGACCTAAGAATTAGATGTGGAGGGCGAGGGCAAACAAATAATCAAGAATGATACTTCATGGTTTTGGATTAAGCAACTGGATGGAGAGTTGTTTAAAGAAAAAGATGAGCCAGGGGAAAAGAGAAAACATTTGCGGGCAGAAAAGAAAATCAAGCAAAAAATGAGAAAGAGTGGCCAGTTAAGTGTGGTATCCAGATAGCTAGCAAAGTTAAATCTTTTTAGGAAGGGAACATTACATCACATGCTGAAAAGTCTATATAAACTACAATTACCAATTCGTTTGACAATATGGGTAGTTATTGTGGTGTTGTACAGCCTGATGTTGAGCACGAACAACTCTTTCGAGGAGTTTTCTAAAAAGAGGAACAGAGAAATGACAAATGAAAGGGGGCAGGAGTTTTAAACGGAATAATAAATAAGACAGCAATGATCTAATAGAGAGGTAGACTGAAGATGTAAGGCACAAGGGATAGTTGCAGGCAAGACTACAGTGTACAGATCTTGAAAAGGTGAGAAGGGATAAGGTCCAGAGAGCAAGTGGAAGAATTGGGTTGTAATACAAAGGGCATTTTTCCATTTTTATAAGAGAAAAACAATTTGAATGTAAATACAAGATTTTAGATATGGAATTGTGTTCCCAGTACCTAAAACAGTAGCTTGTATATAATAAACCCCCAATAATTATTTATTAATAAATTGATAAGAAATTCCTGTTGAGTTGATGTTACATTTTCAAAGAAAGTTATACCATTAAACTAGTAGTACTTGCTAAAGCCATTTAAATCAGAGAAAAATGGTACTCTATTACGATCAGTTCCTTCCCCAAATTTGCTTTCTCTGAACAAGCAGTCAGCAGACTAGGATCACTGAGCCAAATCCAGCCTGCTGCCTGATTGTTGTGAATAAGATTTTATTGAGACTCAGTCATGCCCACTTATTTACTTATATTTTCTGGCTTTCCAGGTACAGTAGTGCTGAGAAGTTGAAATAGAAACCATATTGTTTGAGGTCTTGAATATATTTACTCTCTGGTTCTTCACAGAAAAAGTTGGATGGCTCCATCTCTAAATTCAATTCTTTTTTTTTTTTGGCTGCACTGCATGGCGTGTGGGATCTTAGTTCCCCAAGCAGGGATTGAACCCACACCCCCTGCATTGGAAGCGCCCAGTCTTAGCCACTGGACCACCAGGGAAGTCCCTGGTTTAATTTTAAATTCCAAAATCTGGGATGTAAAAAAGGGTTTTCTACAACAAACATCTACTTTATAGTCATGAGATATCTAAATTAAGAGGTCTAGTAATATGGAGATCTATTTGGGTGGAGCTAATGAAATAGAATTAGGTTGAGGATGATTTGGAAGTTGTGAACACATAGGAAATGGTGAAAACTATAGTAGTGGATGAAACCTCCAATGTATAAAGTACAGACACCTAGAAAACATAAACATTTAGGAGATAGGGAAAAGAAAAATTTAAAAAGGAGATTAAGGCATTAAAAAAAAATGGGAAAACAGTTTGGTCCTTTCTCAAAATGTTAAACAATTACCTTATGACCCAGAAACTCTACTCCTAGGTATATACTCAAAAGAATTGAAATCAAAGCCTCAAAACAGATATTTGTATACCAATATCCATAACAGCATTACTCGCAAGAGACAAAAAAGTCTATGTTAGACAAAAGGTCTAGCATCTCAAGTGTCCATCAACAGATGAATGGACGAATCAAAATGTGGTCCATCTATACAATGGAATATTAGCCATAAAAAATAATAGAATTCTGAAACGTGTATAAAATGGATGAAACTTGAAAATGTTATGCTAAGTAAAATAAAAGACATAAAATGATAAATATTTTATGATTACATTTATGTAAGTTGTCTTATGTTGCGAAGAGTATGTATGTCGCGAAGAGTCGGACATGACTGAGCAACTGAACTGATGTAAGTTGTCTAGAATGGGCAAATAGAGATAGATAGTAAAGATTACCAGGTGCTTGGACCTGGAGAAGGTAAGAGATAAGAGAACAAAGTGTCTGTTTGAGAGGATGAAAAAATTTGGAAACAGTAGTAAGACATGAATCATAAGGCTTGAAGGTCTCTTTGTGAACCCTGAAACTTACTGCATACAAATGATTGTTGAACGCTTGTTATCTTAGTTAATTCTATTTCATTTGTTTAGGAGAGGTAGAACTAAAGCTACAAAATTTTTATAGTCTCTTCATGGTAGACAGATATAAGGGACTATAGAATTGAACAAATGTCCCTATATGTAAAAAAAAAAATAATAATAATGTGATTTCAATAAGTCGAATGGTATAGTTCTTTAAAATAACAGTTCCAGTTAGTGCCTATTTCAAGTGAAAGTGAAAGTGTTGGTCACTCAGTAGTGTCCAACTCTTTGCAACCCCATAACTGTAGCCCACCAGGCTCCTCTGTCCGTGGGATTCTCTAGGCAAGAATACTGGAGTGGGTTGCCATGCTCTTCTCCAGGGGATCTTCCTGACCCAGGGATGGAACCCAAGTCTCCCACATTGCAGGCAGATTCTTTACTGTTTAACAGTTCTGGTTAGTGCCTATTTCAGGCAGCTGGAAAATATCTAAAAGGCATTAGGAAACTAGCAGAATTAAAACAGCAACAAGACAGAGATTGAAATTTGCTGCATTATTTGAGTGACTGAGTACCGACCATGATAGAATACATAGGGACAGAATATAAAAGTAGGAGGTATATAAAGTTCTCCAGTATAAAAATTTTAGCAAGTGATGGTATTTTTTTAAGTGATAGATTTTTACTAGGAAATTTAAATCGTATTATCTTAAGCCAATGAATATTAAGTTCCCAAATCTCACAGTTAAGAGTAGGAGTTTAAAATACAATTTTATTTTCTCAACTCTAGAGTCTATGTGAAGGTCTCTTTGGAGGCTCTATAGTAATGTGCTATAAATCAAAAACAAGCCCTTGAAGATGACTCAAGCTTTGTGTGGCTAAATAGTCAAATAAAAAGTTTCTTTCAGAATTCTGAACAGTCTTAAATGGAAAAGTCGACTCAAAGAAGTTCAGCATATCATGTAACAACTTGAAATTGATGTTGTTCAGTTGCTCAGTCATGTCTGACTCTTTGCGACACCATGGACTGTAGCATGCCAGGTTCCCCTGTCTTTCACCATCTCCCAGAGCTTACTCAGACTTGTGTCCATTGAGTCAGCGATGCCATCCAACCATCTTGTCCTCTTCTCCTCCTGCCTTCAATCTTTCCCAGCATCAGAGTCAATTTTTTAATGAGTAGGCTCTTCACATCAGGTGGCCAAAGTATTGGAGCTTCAGCATCAGGTCTTCCAATGAACATTCAGGATTGATTTCCTTTAGTATTGACTGGTTTGATCTCCTTGCAGTCCAAGGAACTCTCAAGAACCTTCTCCAACACTGCAGTTCAAAAGCATAAATTCTTCAGCACTCAGCCTTCCTTATGGTCCAACTCTCACATCCATACACAACTTACTAGAAAAACCATAACTTTGATTATATGGACCTTTGTCAGCAAAGACATTAGCATTAAAAAACTTTGTATATGTCATAGCTTTTCTTCCAAGGAGCAAATGTCTTTTAATTTCATGGCTGTAGTCACCATCTGCAGTGAGTTTGGAGCCCAAGAAAATAAAGTCTGTCACTGTTTCCATTGTCTTCCCATCTGTTTGCCAGAAGTGATGGGACCAGATGCCATAATCTTCATTTTTTGAATGTTCAGTTTTAAGCCAACCTTTTCACTCTCTTCTTTGATCTTCATCAAGAGGCTCTTTTCCCCTTTGCTTTCTGCTATAAGGGTGGTGTTATCTACATATCTGAGGTTATTGATATTTCTTCCATCAATCTTCATTCCATCTTGTGAATCATCCAACCTGGCATTTCGCATGATGTACTCTGCATGTAAGTTAAATAAGCAGGGTGACACTATACAGCATTGACGTACTCCTTTCCCAATTTGGAACCAGTCTGTTGTTCCATATCTGGTTCTAATTGTTTATTGATCTGCATACAAGTTTCTCAGGAGGCAGGTGAGGTGGTCTGGTATTCCCATGGCTTTAAGAATTTTCCAGTTTGTTGTGTTCCGCACAGTCAAAGGCTTTATAAAGTGTACTCAGTGAAGCAGAAGTAGATGTTTTTCTGGAATTCTCTTGCTTTTTCTATGATCCAGCAGATGTTGGCAATTTGATCTCTGTTTTCTCTGCCTTTTCTAAATCCAGCTTGAACATCTGGAAGTTCTCGGTTCACATACTATTGAAGCCTAGCTTGGAGAATTTTGAGCATTACTTTGCTAGCACGTGAAATGAGTGCAATCGTGTGGTAGTTTGAGCGTTGCCATTCTTTGGGATTGGGATGAAAACTGACCTTTTCCAGTCCTGTGGCCACTGCTGAGTTTTCCAAATCTGCTGGCATATTGAGTGCACTTTCACAGCATCATCTCTTAGGATTTGAAAAAGCTCAACTGGAATTCCATCACCTTTTCTAGCTTTGTTCGTGTTGCTTCCTAAAGCCCACTTGATTTCACACTCCAAGATGTCTGGCTCTAGGTGGGTAATGACACCATCATGGTTATCTGGGTCTTTAAGATTGCTTTTGTATAGTTCTTCTGAGTATTCTTGTCACTTCTTCTTAATATCTTCTGTTACTGTTAAGTCCATACCATTTCTGTCCTTTACTGTGCCCATCTTTGCATGAAATATTCCCTTGGTAACTAGTTTTCAAGAGATCTCTAGTCTTTCCCATTCTGTTGTTTTTCTCTGTTTCTTTGTATTGATCACTGAGGAAGGCTTTATTTCTCCTTGCTATTCTTTGGAACTCTGCATTCATCTGGGTATATCTTTCCTTTGTTCCTTTGCTTTTTGCTTCTTTTCTTTTCTAAGCTATTTGTAAGGCGTCCTCAGACAACCACTTTGCCTTTTTGCATTTATTTTTCTTGGGGATAGTTTTGATCACTGTCTTCTGTACCATGTTACGAACCTCTGTCCACAGTTCTTCAGGCACTCTGTCAGGTGTAATCCCTTGAATCTATTTGTCCCTTCAACTGTGTAATTGTAAGGGATTTGATTTAGGTCATATTTGAATGGCTAGTGGTTTTCCCTACTTTCTTCTATTTAAGTCTGAATTTTCCCAAAAGGGGTTCATGATCTGAGCCACAGTCAGCTCAGGTCTTGTTTTTGCTGACGGTATGGAGCTTCTCCATCTTCAGCTGCGAAGAATATAATCAATCTGATTTCAGTATTGACGATCAGTGATGTCCATGTGTAGAATCGTCTCTTGTTTTGTTGGAAGAGGGTACTGTTATGATCAGTGTGTTCTCTTGGCAAAACTCTGTAACAACTATTTACACAAAAACTTATTGTACATTATCTCTTTAGCCATGCAATATAAAAAAATTATTAAAGCTTTGTGTTAATGTTCCAGGAGATTTTGAGAAAGCTCCCTTCACCATAATGTAGTAATTTTTGTTACTGTGAGTTCTTGCTGTGCATTGTCCATGTGTAAATATAGTAGGCTTGCTCAGATTTAATTAATCATTTTCTACTGGTTGGACATTTAAATGATTTCTACTTGTATACCTGGTTTTAGGAATAGCATTAAAAGAACATCTCAATTCTGTGAGTAATTACTTACTGGAAATTAATTTTATTAGAATGAATTTCAAAAAAGGGGTTATTGGATCTAAAGGATTTTTGACTGTTGGTATTTGTCACAAAGTTTTTTTCAGATTCACTGTGTGCTTTGAGGATATTTAACACCATGGGATTTTTTAAAGAACATTTCTAAGGATGTCTGGTGCTCTGTTTTTTGTTTTGTTTTCTATTAAATACTATCTTATAGTTCAGGAAAATCCTTAAACTGTGTCAACCCATTTCTTGTCTGACTGACTTCACTTAGTATGATAATCTCTAGTTATATCCATGTTGTTGCAAATAGTTTATTTCATTCTTTTTTATGGTTGAGTTGTATTCCATTGTATTATATGTACCACATCTTCTTTACCCTTTCATCTGTCAATGGACATATAGGTTGTTTCCATGTCTTGGAAATTGGGAATAGTACTGTATAGCTTTAATTTGAATCATGAGGTTATGCAAAGGATTTGTGGCTTGTTTACATGCTTGAATTTATATTTGGACTGAACGTCTTGTTTAATTCCCACTCATTATCTGCTCCAAAATACAAATTTCTTGCCACACTCTAAATCCCTAAAAGTGATTCTTTCTATAATGGCCGTAATTCTTACATGTTGCTGTAATAATCAGGAATTGCTAAAACTCGACTTCTTCCCTCTATGTATTTTTTAAAATATTTATTTATTTACTTGGCTGCGTTGGATCTTTCATTGTGCCACACAGTTGTGATGCATGGGCCCAGAGCACGAGTTCAGTAGTTGAGCATTCAGGTTTAGTTGCTCTGGAGCATGCAGGATCTTAGTTCTCTGATCAGATATCAAACTGGTGTCCCCTGTACTGCCAGGTGGATTCTTAACCAGTGGACCACCAGGAAAGTCCTCCCGCTGTGTATTTTTAAAAGAATTTTAAAGGAATCGATATTGTAATCAAAGCAGTTTATCTGTTCATTTTATGTGAATTTACCCTTTTGTTCAGCGTGTCTGCCTCAAGGAATCCATGTTGTAGAAATACTATTATGTAAACAGAAAATGATAAATATAACAGTGTACAATTGCAATGATCCTTTAACACTGAAGAATAGGAACAATTTAAACATCCAGTATGGAATTTATTAAATAAATTATGGTACATTCATATAATGAAATAAGCAATTATTATAAAAAATAAGACAGCGCTGTGTTAACATTGGAAGGTTGAAAAAGCAAATTGTGAATTTGTTATTGTTGTTTAATCACTAAGTTGTGTCTGACTCTTTGGGACCCCATGGACTGTAGTTGGCCAGGCTCCTCTGTCCATGGAGTTCTCCAGGCAAGAATACTGGAGTGGGTTGCCATTTCCTTCTCCAGGGGATCTTCTCGACCCAAGGATAAAAGCTAGGTCTCCTGCATTGGCCGGTGAATTCTTCTGAGGTGATGTTGGCCATAAAGAATCTGCCTGCTAATATAGGAGACTTAAGAAATGTGGGTTCAATCCCTGGGTATGGAAGATCCCCTGGAGGGGAGGGCATGGCAACTTGCTCCAGTCTTCTTGCCTGAAGAATCCCACGGACAGAGGAGCCTGCCAGGCTACAGTCTGCAGGGTCCCAAACAGTTGGACACGACTGAAGCAACTGAGGATGCACACAAGCCATCAGGGAAGCACCAAATTGTGAATACATATTGTATATTCTCATTTGAAAAAAACTGTGAGTGCTCGCTTCGGCAGCACGTATACTAAAATTGGAACGATACAGAGAAGATTAGCATGGCCCCTGCTCAAGGATGACACGCAAATTCGTGAAGCGTTCCATATTTTTTGCCGATGCCTAAGTCAACCTTTTTAATAAATCGATAATTAGTTGTTAAAAAAAAAAACTGTGAGATGTATTTATGGATAGACAAATATAGAGGAGGATACATGGCATCTTAACATGGGTCTATCAGGTTTGGATGAAGACATGGTCTTTCACTTTCTTGTTATGTCTCTTTTAAAGTTTGTACAATAAACATGAATTAATTTTGGAATTAAACACATTTCTCTTTAAAGGACTAAACAAGTCAATTTTTAACATCAAAGCATAGCTATTAGGTGAGGACTGGTTTTCTAAAGATTCAGAACATTTTGGAGACTCTTCTTTTATAGTCTCCTTCAGAACCACTTGACCTCAGTTTGTGTCTCCTCTCTCTCCTGATTGTAGCACACTGGATCCCAAGTAATAGTCACTTAGAGCGAAATTGAGAATTTGCTTAAGGGATGAGTTGAGGAGAGAAGTAGTTGACAATAGGAATTTGACCAGTTAGATTGTAATTGCATTAAGCAGCCTTAAACCATGAAGAATTCAAATAGTATTAAATTCTAAGGGAAGGTTTTGATTAAGAGGTTTGATAAAGGTTTTGAAAAAATCATCTCAAACAGTGGCTTGGTAAGAATAAAGGCATGGAAATAAGTCATGTTGTGTTTGTGCAAGGGTGAAATTAATTTCAGTGTGAATTGCCCTCAGAAGTAGGTTCACTACCACATTGATCAATAGGAATTGTCAGACGAGGGCTCCAGGATTGATATAAGTGAAGAATCTGGGCAAGTGATGTACACAAAATGCTAGACCAGGGAACTTAGAGGTCAGCCATAGTAGGTGAGTTGTTACTGTCAGTGGTTGGTCAGCTCATCATCATTTAGTCATTATCAGGCCAGAACTGCTAATTTGACACTACCACAGGCTACTGGTTGCATTTTTTTTCATAAGCAAATCTTGGTTTATTGTAAGGTTTCCTTTCCTTAGCTTTTCTCATAGTTCCAAGGCTTTGTTATATCTTGACTTAGTAACACATACATAAAGCTTTCAACATTGAAATGTATACTTCACATTCAAATTGGGGTCCATCCGTATGGATTCAGTATGTCCTTAGTCTTGTTTAAATTGTTTCTATGCTTTTGTCCACCCCTGTGCATGGTGTCCCCGGTGCCACTGAGTGCATTTAGTAATTTTTAATGTCTAGTAATTTTTTCAATGATAGAGAGGGAAACTATATCAGAATTTGAAGATGGGACATTTATTGTACTTAATTAAAAGTTTTTTTTTTATAACATGGACTCTAGATAGAGTATATCATATCTGCAGGGTGTCTATGTTTTAGACATTTTAAAGACATTTTATTTGTATAGCCAATATAGTAAGTGTTATAATTTTAAATAGATGAAAAGAAAAAAAAGAACCAGTGGAATTCTCTTTGATGCAATGTTTTTCCCTCCAGACCAGAATCCGTAGAAGCTAGCCCTGTGGTAGTTGAGAAATCCAACAGTTATCCCCACCAGTTATATACCAGCAGCTCACATCATTCACACAGTTACATTGGTTTGCCCTATGCGGTAAGTGTCAAACATTTTTCTGGTGGGTTTTTTTATATCTGTATATAAATCTATATTTTTTTATATCTAAAGGTTGAAAGTTGATATATTTGGTGTTATGCCTAAAACTGAATATTTAAAATGCAGTATTTTATACTATCTAAACAATTAGGTATATAATTTGTAGTTTAATTTTTCATTTATCTAATTATATTTATTCAAGGGATTAGAATTCTATAAGAGGAATTCCTTAGAAGTTTTTATAGTAGTAGTATTTTGCTTTTTATGCTTTTACTAGTTTGGTGTTATAATTCCTTACCTTCTGTATAAAAAGATTGTGGTTAGAATTATAGTATCTACTGTTGATTTTAAATTATATAGTAATTTATTAGCTCTTATATGGTAGGCTCCGTGCTGAGCATTTTTACATATATTATCTAATTTTCAAAAACAACCTCATAGGTATAATTTTCATCACCATTTCATAGCTGAGAAAATGAAAGCTTATCTAAGCTAACTTATTCCGTGTTGCATAGCGAGTAAGAGGCAGAGCACAGACTGAAATAGCTGTAGAACTGAACACATTTGTGGTATTATTGAGTTACCATTATCAGAAATTTTTACCACTTGGACCAGAATAAAAAATACCCAAACGTAAAAAATCCCTATTGTATACTGTCTAGTGACAATATGTCTTTTGTAATAGTTTTTGTTATTCTTTAGCCTCTATTTTCCTAAGGGTTTTGTGTTTGTTTTTTTTAACCATCACTATTCTCACATCTTGTATTGTGAAGGTGACCAAGGTTGTAGATAGGTGTTGTCATTTATTACTATGGTTTAAAATTTAGTTTCAGCAAGTCATTATTTTAAAGGTATTAAGGAAGAAATGGGCCAATTTCATCTCTCTCAAATACTCAGATTAAGGACTAAATTTTATTTAAGTTGCTTAGATCATACTGTTACTGAAATTACATTGTTCTGTGTTTGTGTTTAATTATCCAGGACCATAATTATGGTGCTCGTCCTCCTCCAACACCTCCAGCTTCCCCTCCTCCATCAGTTCTTATTAGCAAAAATGAAGTAGGCATCTTTACCACTCCTAATTTTGATGAAACTTCCAGTGCTACTACAATCAGCACATCTGAGGATGGAAGTTATGGTACTGATGTAACGAGGTGCATATGTGGTTTTACACATGATGATGGATACATGATCTGTTGTGACAAATGCAGGTAAAATGTTTCATGCTATTTGCTTATTTTCTTGAATGCTCCTAACGTTTGTGATTGTTAATATTGGAAAAGATAATTAAAGTCGCTTTGAAAGGAACTGATAAATGAATTTTTAAAGTGATCCTTCTGCTACTATCATTGCAAACTGTTTTGCTCCTAGCAAGTGCCCCTATGGGAAAGAAAGAAAGAAAAAAACTATCTTAGAGTTTTTTGGAAATCCTTGTTGTTGATTGAGTAATAGGTAGTCAGTTCTAAACTTTTATTTATACAGAATCACACTTCTCTTTTCACTCATTCAATAGTAATACACTACATAAAGTAAACAAGATACAAATGAGAGGAGAATTGAGTCCTGTGTATTTCCTGTGGAATTATTTGTGCTGTATAGTCAACTGTGATTTTCCAGTTTGGGGGAATTATACATTTGATTGATGTTTGTTTGACCTGACTCTCTCACCTCCTTTTGACTTGAACCTTGCAGCACTCTGGAGTCTCCTTGAACCAGAACCACAGTCTCCCCTCCCCCAACCCTGGTTCAACCACCAAGAAAGGCCTCCTCCCCTAGAGAAGGTGTGATTGGGACAGAAAGTGGGGTTTTGTTTTCTTTCTTTATTTTTTTCTGGTGGGAGGGAGTTGGGGAGGATGAAGAGGGAACAGTAGGGTTTCAACCTGAAAGTTACTGAGTCCATCCCCTGCATAGGCTGGGAAGCAGAGAGTATTTAAGCAGTATTTAAGCACTGTAGAGGGTAAGAAAATTTGATAGTTTTCAGAATATCCTGGATCTGGTCCTTAAGGCATAGCTTCATTATTTTATTTGAAATAGTATTCATATTTGAATGTGAGTATAATATTTGGCCTTATTGAGCCAAATATAAATTACTTTGCATTATTTGTAATCCTGTTCCCGTCTATTAAGTTAGGTGATTAGGAGTGAGATGTAATTGATACAAACATGCAGTTAGGGCTATATTTCAAAAAGGTGATTTACCTTTGCCAAAAATGGGGAAAATTAGTCTTAAGTGAAATGTGAAATTTGATGTGATTTTTATGGAAAGTTGTAATATTAATACTTTGAGTTAATTTTAATAATAAAACTATATTGTGATACTTTTTCAAATTAACAACTAAACTTATGGTACATACTATTACCATGAGCAATCACCTCAGTAAGTTTATTCAGGAGGTAAATTTAAAACCGAAGAAAATAACTTCACTGGTAACTTGTTTTCCTCATTATTTTTTAATTACTTAGTAGCAACTCTCAATTCATATTTTAACCAATCATATAAAATATCTCATAGCTGATTTTTGTCTTATGTGATCAATTATATACCATTTGACAGTATTTTTATTCTAATGCATAATCTAAAGTGTTTTTCTTTTGATTAATTACAATGATCTATATATAATATAGAATTATATCTATTAGAAAATAGTGAAATAGTTCTTAGTATTTATACTTATCTACAAATTCTTGAAGGACCAGTTCACGTATTTCGGATTATTCAAGCTATTTGCTTTTTAGCAACTGGTCTATTTGTTACGGATTTTTTGTTATTCTACTTTTCTTCTGCTTAACCTGTACTATAATGTATACTGCCAGGCTTAATCTTTTTTCCCCTATTCTTGTTTTACATTGCCTCTATGTATTTTCATGTACCTGCTGCCCATACTCTCTTTCAAGTTTGCCAACTAGAGCTCTGTCTGATATTTATTCATTTCCTAGTTTTATTTCTTCTTTGTCTCCATGACACTATTACTTACCCCCCAAATTTAACAGAATTTGTTGTTCTAACTCGTCAAGTGCTTTGCTTTTCTTTTAAACTTTTTTCCGCTATGATCTTTGATATATAGACAATTATCTTTACATTCTACCAATTCTTGTCCCAACATTCTCAGTTAAGAAAGAGCCAAGATCGTAGCAGTTAACTTAGTATCTTTTTGTATAAATTATGTATATTAAAAATAGCTCATTATTATATAAAGAATAATTAAGATTATTTTTAGAAACAGGCATATATATCAGCTTTAGACCAATTAAAGTTTTGGCCATAAAATAGCCTCAAACTTGAAAAGTTTGCCTCAACCTGTTCCATGTATTACTCTTAAAAATATAGAGTTATAATAAATTTAGTCTCTGTCTTCATGGAATGACTCTTGGATTCTTTAACTTCATCTTCTCTGCCATCATTCTAGTTCTTTCTGTTCTTTAACTTAGATCTGGAATCTTGGAAAAGCCTCTTAGTTGATTTTTATACTTTCAATTTTTTAAATTTTTTTTGAATACTATATACCATCAAAGCAACCTCTAGTTGTTACCTGTTGCCAGTTAGAGGAGTGCTACACACACTTCGACATTCCAGGTTCTATATACTATAAATACACATTACTAATTGAATTTTATTCCCTTCTGTTTCTCAGAACGAGCATTCTTCAAATACATTAACTGCTTTCTGACTGTTGCTCTCTATATCCATCTACTTGAAAAAACGTTGCTATGTGACATTTCTTTCTTCATAATTTCCCATATGAGGTTCTCTTCAAGTCCCATTATTCTCCAGGATGCTTTTCCCATTAATTCCAAATAGTGTGGATATCTGCAGCTTTTCATTTGTAATAAAATATGTACCTTTTACATTTTAATATTTTATTTGCATTAGAAATTTGTATCATGTGTATGATATCCTATATTTGTCCTCTTTCTTTTGCAACTCGAAGTTTTATCTTCCTGAGGACATATTTCTATGAATTCTTCACATTACCTTTTAATACTGCTAAACTCAAAATAGGCACTTATTAAGTGATAGGTAAATAGAATATCAAATCTTAATTTAAGTATGATTTTAATAATATTTTGTATGTTCTGCTTTTTTTTTTTTTTTCTTCCTTTTTAAAGTGTTTGGCAACATATTGACTGCATGGGGATTGACAGGCAGCATATTCCTGATACATATCTTTGTGAACGTTGTCAGCCTAGGTAAGTTGTGTATGCAGTAAAATTGCCAGTAATTTTACCGAGGTAATCTTTAGTTAACAGAAGTTTATGTATGAATTGTAGATTAAACAGTTAATGGATACTATGTTAATATGGGCATCATTTTTATGGTTTGGGGTTTTGTTTGTTTTCATTCTGACATCTCTAAAATCAGGAAGAATCTTTCCATTGATAATGTGTCATGGTTTATTTTCTATCTAGGGTTTTTAATAATGTATAAAATAATAGTACATTGTCTAAGTGACATCTTTTTTCAGTGGTCTGCACATTATGTTAAAAAGTTATTAGAAAGGCCTTCCCAATACACAGTTTTGTAGGGCTTATACTATTATTCTGCCTATTGGCAATAAAGTGTTTTCTTCCCATTTCTTTTTCTGTGTTTTTAAAAAATATTTTTAAACGGACATTTCAAACCTATATAAAAGTACTGGTACAATGAACCCACATGTTTCTGCCACCCTGCTTGAACGAGTCTCAATAATCTTTTCATTTACACTGCTGTGAATTTGTTTCCTTCATGTATTTTAATGCAAATCCCAACTGTATTATTCATATGTATCCTTATATATATTTAAGTATATATATATTTCTGTTTATATATTTCAGTATGTATCGGTAAAAGAATTCTTAACAAAAATCTGTAATCACAAAACGATTATTATACTTGCAACAAAATCTACTACATTCAACCACTTTTTTTTTTTTTTAAACATTATTTGTTTGTTTATTTATTTATTTATTTTTGGCTACGCTGGGTCTTCATTGCCGCATAGGCTTTTCTCTAGTTGTGGTGAGCAGAGGCTACTCTTTAGTTGCGGTATGGAGGCTTCTTTTTTTGGGAGCACAGGCTCTAGGGCATTGGGGCTGCAGTAGTTGTGGCACATGGGCTCAGTAGTTGCAGTGCGCAGGCTCTGAAACACAGGCTGAATAGTTGTGGCGCATGGGCTTAGTTGCTCTGCGGCTTGTAGGCTCTTCCCAGATGAGAGATCGAACCTGTGTCCTCTCCTTGGCAGGTGGATTCTTTATCACTGGACCATTAGGGAAGCCCCCGTTCATGATCGTGCTTAGTCGTGTCTGACTCTTTGTAACCCATTGGACTGTAGTCCACCAGGCTTCTCTGTCCATGGGACTCTACAAGCAAGAATACTGGAGGTGGTTGTCATTTCTTTCTCCAGGGCATCTTCCCAACCCAGGAATTGAACCTGAGTCTGCTGTTTCTACTGCATTGCAGGCAGATTCTTTAGCTGCTGAGCCCTCAGGGAAGCTCCAGGGAAGCCCCTAGCAATTCTTAAAGTATTGATCAGTTGATACACATCTCTTTTAAGTCTCTAGTAATCT
Organism: Okapia johnstoni; assembly: GCA_024291935.2. NCBI lineage: Eukaryota > Metazoa > Chordata > Mammalia > Artiodactyla > Giraffidae > Okapia > Okapia johnstoni. The sequence goes on along the minus strand of CM044312.1, from coordinate 67,316,109 downwards.
AAACCTATACTCTTTACCCCACCAACCCCAATCTCCTTTGCAGTTTGTTTCTTTAAGGGAATGAATTGTTTATCCTGGTGAGTTTACCAATTGCATTTTCATGATTTAACAGTTTTCTCTCTATATTTCTATAACTAGTGTGTGATTAGATTTAGATCCCCCTCCTTTTGGGGGGGTAAGACATAGACTGTATTCTATCAAGTGACACATAATATATGAATGGGACCCATTGATAGTCATTTTTAAGATCTATTAACTTATTAGGGTTGCCAATTAAGTGATGTGTTAATTCTGTTGCTTATCATTTATTAGCTGGATTGTTTCTATAGAACTTGCCCATATTAACTGTTCAGTTCTTTTATGTTTTACTGAGGAATGGCAGGATAAATGCCTGTTGATTTGTAGTGTTTATCTGTTTTTAGAATAACGAAAAGAATTTTAAGAAGTCAGAGGTTTAACATACTGGGTATCAGCATATTGCAGTTATCAGCATGACAGGATATCTCAGGCTTATCTTATACTTCTGTGCCCCAAGCTCAGAATAGGTTTTCAAGACCAGAGTCTGAGAGCTAGTAATGTTCCTACTTACTGGACTCCTCAATGTTCCTATGTCTTTTCAGTAGACGAAGCTAGTCTACTATAAGTTTTGTCTGTTTATTTTTAAGATAAAATACAGGAGCTTATACTGATAATTGCAGTTTAAATTTAGGGATACAGTTGACCCTTGAACAGCATGGATTTGGACTATGCATGTCCATTTAATGTGTCAATTTTTTTTCAATAGTAAATACTACAAAACTACACACACTGCATTTTGGCACCCCTAACCCTCACATTGTTCAGGGGTGAACTGTACAAGGTTTTCATCTTACAGTTTCTATATTCCATCTGTGTCTCCTTCTATCCTAGTTCTCAACAACACAGTCAGTAGTGTGATTAGAGTATCACATAATTTTCTCAACTGCTTAATCGCATAGAAGAATATAACAGTTTTAGAGTAACAGTACCAACATTAGCACTAACAATATGATTATGTAAAAAGTTTATAACCTTTTTTTCCCCCCTTTAGATATTTTCCATAGGGATGTATAGTTAATTTATTGTGTTTAAGGTCTCTTGAAAGAATTTTACTGTTTACACACTATATACACACTTCAGGATTTGGTTGGTTTATTTTTCATTTTTTAAAAGTTAACCTTTTCAAGTAATGTAGATTTACATGCATTTGTGAAATAATACAGAGATCCTTTGCACCCTTTAATCAATTTCTCCCGGTGGTAATATCTTGCAAAACTGTTAATACAATATCACAGTCAGTATACGACATTGGTATAGTCAAGATACAAAAAATTTCAATCGCAAAGATCCCTCATGTTGCCTGGACGTATCCACCTTTTTCCACTCCGATCTTTGACCCTTGGCAACCACTAATCTATCTATACCCTATTTCAGTAATTCTGTCATTTAAAGACAGAAATGAAATTACACAGTCTGTGACCTCTTGGGATTAGCTTTTTTTTTTTTTTTTAACTGAGCAAAATTCCCTGGAAAACCAGCTGATTTGTGGGATGTTATCAGTATTTTGTGTTGTTTTTCTTTTTTTTTTTTTTCCTTTTTCAGATTAGTGTTATATGGTATATATGTACCCGAGTTTGTTTAACCACCTACTGAAGGACATTTGGGTCATTTCTACTTTTTTGGCTATTACGAATAAAGTTGCTATGAACATTTGTGTACAGATTGGGGTGTGAACCTAAGGTTTGCTTTCTCTAGTATATACCCAAGAGTGTAATTGCTTGGTCATTTGGTAGTTGCATGTTTGCTATTGTTGTTTAGTTGCTCAGTCGTGTCCAACTCTTTTACGACCCTGGACTGGATCCCATCAGGCTCCTTTGTCCATGGGATTTCCCAGGCAAGAACCCTGGAGTGGATTGCTATTTCCTTCTCCAGGGGATCTTCCCAACCCAGGGATTGAACCCCCATCTCCTTCACTGCAGGAGAATTCTTTACCACTGAGCCACTTGCAAAGCCCCAGTTGCATGTTTAGTTTTGTAAGAAATTTGAAAATTTGTTCTGAAGATCACGTTATCATGCAGCAGAAACCAGCACAACATTGTAAAACAATTATCCTCCAATTAAAAATAACTGTTTAAAAAATTGTCAAATTATTTTGCAGAGTAGTTGTATCAGTTTACTTCCTATGAGAAATGGATGAGTAATAGAGTAATTTTATTTTTAAGAATGACTTTTTATATCTTACTTGTATAGTCATATGCTTATTTAGTTATGTAAAAAGTAGTCCCATCATTCCTATTCCTTTGACTTTGAAAGTAACAATTTTTTAAAAAAATCAATTATTCCTTCCAATTTTTGTTATAATAGTAGAAACAGATATGCACATGCTGGTGGTTTAGTCACTAAGTCATGTCCAACTCTTGTGACTCCATGGACTGTAGCCCACCAGGCTTCTCTGTCCATGGGATTTCCCAGCCAAGAATACTGAAGTGGGTTGCCATTTCCTTTTCCAGGGGAACTTCCTGACACAGGGATCGAACCTAGGTCTGTTGCGTTGTAGGTAGATCCTTTACCCACTGAGCCACCAGGGAAGTACAGATATGAACATGTATATTTGTATTCCTCTCCTTACTTAGATAAACTTTGCCACAGTAGTTTTTTGTCTTAAAAATTTGTTCTGAAGATCACTTCATGGTAATATAGAAATTAACTTACTTCTTCCTATAACTCAAGTTGCTCCATCTTTTACATGTTGTATACTTTAGACAGCCCTTTGAGTGGACATTTGAGTTGTTTCCAGTCTTTTGTAATTGCAAATAGAAGTGAGATTGTTCAGTAAAAGGGTAAATGTATGTGTAAAAGTTTGTCTGATACCGCCAAATTCCCCTCCAGTAGAAACTGTTCCATTTTGAATCTCCACCAGTCATGGATGAGCATGCCTGTTTTCCCCTGCCTCACAACAGAGTTTTTGACAGACTTGGATTTTTGCTAATTTAACTAAGTGAGAAATGGTAATCTCACTGTGAATTTTTCATTGCTTTATTATGAGTGAGGTTTTTCTATGTGACTTTGTTTCACCTTTTAATAGTTACCAGCCTTTTGTCAGAGAGGGTTTTTTTAACATATTAAAATCTTTTAGTTTTAATCATGAGGTAAATATCTACTGATGAATTCAGTAAGAGTTAGTTAAAAACTGGCCATTAATGAGGATAGTCACTTAAGCAATAACTGGCTGTCATTCTGTGATAACTAGAATTATCAGTAATGCTAGGATAGTTTTGACCTACTAGACATTTAGGCAAGTCTGAGTAGCCGGTATTTCAGTCTAAAGCCCTTATTCTCCCAAATAACTGTATCTAGCTATTTGACCTTTAGACTAATAAGTTTAGACAGTGAAAACGTTGCAAGGGTGGTGAGGGGAGCAAATAAAACAATTACTGTGGATGCTGTAGTTCATGAGTGGAGGCTGGAACAGGTTAATGAAATATTTTAGTTGTTAAATATTTAGTGTTTATCATTTCAAAAATGGAAATAATTTAGGCAGATAGTAATAGTGCAATAATTATATTACCATTTCCCCCCTAAACTTTTGCTTTAAATCATTCAGTTTGGGAAAAAGTAGGGCTTCCCTGGTGGCTCAGATGGTAAAGAATCCGCCTGCAATAACAGAGACCTGGGTTCAGTCCCAGAGTTGGGAAGATCCCGTGGGGGAGGGCATGGCAACCCACTCCAGTATTCTTGCCTGGAGAATCCCCAATGACAGAGGAGTCTGGTTTTCTAAGTAAAAAACTGTTTTCTTAACAGAGTCAGTCAACTGGCATCTATTGCTAATTATGCTAATCAAATCTAAACTATAAGGCAAGTGATAGTACACATAATTTATGTTGTTCATTTTTCAATAAGAACACTAGAGAAATTATAAAGTTTATCACATTTAAAACAGATCTGCTTTATATCTAAATTTATGAAAGCTTGATAAATATGTTAATATTTTAATATAGGAGTTTGGATAAAGAGAGGGCGGTGCTACTACAACGCCGGAAAAGGGAAAATATGTCAGGTAGGTAAAAAGGATCTATAGTAAATGAACTTTAGTACAACTGAGAGAATAAGTGGCCTGCATGTTTTCAGTCAGACGTAAACTCCTGGCTAATGAACGTTGGTTATATGTATAATTTACTATCTCAGGTATACATTTTAAATATTCTTTTTTATAGATTTTATAGAACAGTGATATTTATTTTAGAAAATATGGAAAACAAAATAAAAATTTAAAATCATATTTTTGTGCACATAGATAACTTGTTGGTTTAAAGAAGTAAAATATGTTTGTTCTTTAGAAAGATGGCGATCCATTAGTTGATCACGTGGAATAGTATTTATTTAATTTTTAGGTATAGGATTTAAAGGTGTAACATGCTAAACTTTCATTGTGGCTTTTAAAACATGTTGACACCAATACAACTGGTTTTGAATATTGATAAGTTTTTTGAACTGTTTGATATTTAAATTTTTTCTAACATTTTTGTCTTGTCTTGTTTTTGTTATTACAAATAGGAAGGTCAATGAAACCCTTTTAGATAAGGTGTTTTTTGTTTTTTTTTTGTATGTGTCCCATTTTATCTTTGGATAGATCCCTAGAAATGGGGTTGCTGGGTGAAAAGGGTAAGTGCATATGGAATTTTGCTAGATATGGCTCAGTTCCCCTTCATAAAGAATTTTTAATTACAGACACTGGCCATGTTTATAGGTGTCTGTTTCCCATGGTCACACCATCTGAGTACCTTGTCAGATTTTGTATCCTTTCTAGTTTAATGTATAAGAAGTATATTTGTAATTTGCATTTAAATGTCTCTTACTATGAGTGAGGAAGTGGTGGAAAAAGGTTTATTCTTCAGAAAGAGAAATAATAGTTTGTTATGTAGAATGCTGTTTTATTGTTTGAAATGGAAATATTATTTATGCAGTAATTTTTATTTTGCCTTTCAAGATGGTGATACCAGTGCAACTGAGAGTGGTGATGAGGTTCCTGTGGAATTATATACTGCATTTCAGCATACCCCAACATCGATTACTTTAACTGCTTCAAGAGTTTCCAAGGTTAATGATAAAAGAAGGAAAAAAAGTGGGGAGAAAGAACAAAATATTTCAAAATGTAAAAAAGTAAGTTTTTTCTGTTTTGAAGATAACTAGATAGGAAGTGACAGTTTTACAGGAAAGACAGAATTATGGATAGTATTAATAGCTAGAAAAGGTAGCAGGATCTGAGTTTAATAAAAAAAAAACCTCATTAAATTTTAATGTGTTTTAAAGATTTAAATGGAGTGGAGAAAAATGTTTGCAAACTGCTTTGAAATCATCACTATGATGAGACTAGTTATAGAAATGCAAAAGATAAAGTAAGATTTAGTGAAGGTTGCTGTTCTGTAAAACAGAAATAAGAGTGCTAAATTTTTAGTAGCTTATAAACAGAGGTTTATAGCTGTTTGTCTCTGAATCATGTTTAATTATTTTAATAAGGCTACACATTTGTTGAGTTTCTTACTATCTAGATTTTTCTCACTTAAATTTTTGGATTAAAATATCACCAGGATATGGCAGAAAACTGTAAAGTGAAATTATACCTAGATATAAAATGAAGTTTTACCCCCCAAAAACATTGGTTTTTTTGGAGTAATTCTTCATGATATATGATTATTTAATAAGCAGCATGTACTTTTAAATACATTTTTCCATTTTCTAATTTCACCTTCCTATTTAAAATAAGTCTTGATTCTAATAGTCTTCACATATATGTCTCTCTAATTTTGCTTCTCTATACAACTATTACCAAATTCTACCTCTGTTTTCTGACATGTTATCCTTATTTACACTGTTCCCTTCATTACTGGACTATTCTTTTCTCCATCTTTATCTTTTAAACTCCTATTCTATTTGATGCCCATCTGAAGCACTACTTTTTCAATGAAATTTGCTTTTCTCCTATCAAATATGATCATCTGTCTTCGTATTTCATCATGGCACTTGAACCTGTTATAGCACTTAATCACATTCTGCTTTATTTCATTGTTACTTTCCTCATCTCAGAGTGTAATGTACAGAGGAAGATATCATCTATTAAGTGCATTTTACAATTTAGGAACTCATGTTTAGGTATTAACGATTTTTTCTCATTTTGAGTTAGTAACACTTAATAAGGATTAGGAAAAAAATCTAAGAACTGGGCATAAAGATCTAGTTTGCTTTGCTGTTATGTTTTTACTACTATTGGGGAAATATGTAGTTAAAAATACATAGCAAAAAGATGTATCTAATTTTGCTTTTTGTTCAACCTGTTGTTGTGGCTGATTGTTAAAAATGTGAATGGCGTTCACAGTAGACATTCTGGACAGGTGACATTTAAAAAATACTCATAAACACCTAGTAAGGTATTGTTGGTTGGTGTTTTAGCAATTCAGAGCTTTGACATGAAGTGTTAACACTGTTAAAGACATAGATTGTGTACTGTGACCCATATATTAGGAGTTTTAAAATTTTATTAATATTGTTAAAATTTTCCAATTTTACTTGAAAAGAATTTTTTAAACTTGATGTTTTTTCATAAATGATTGATTGTCAGCACATATTAACTTATGAATGTTCTTTTATTATTTTCTTTCAGTGTTTCCTCTGTAAACCAAACTTGTATCTTCTTTCATCATGCTTCAGATTTTTCTTTTGTTTCAGCTGCACAGCCATTATGCAGGTTTAAAATCTGTAAATCATCTTTAGTCTTTGACATTCACTATTGATTTTTCCTTTGGAATGTCTCTTCAGTGTGTTCTTATTTTTCTTCCTTTTTGCTTCTACAAACCCAGTCTATGCCCTCATTACCTCATAGTAGTATAGTAATACCTTCTTTAATTTCTCCAACTTTATCCTCTTTCCACTTCAGTCATTCTGCACTTGGTTATGACATTTGCTGCAATATTGTTTTATATCACTTCTCTGCATGCTAAGTCGCTTCAGTTGTGTCCAACTAACTGTTTGTGACTCTATGGATCAGAGTCTGCCAAACTCCTCTGTCCATGGGATTTCCCAGGCAAGAATACTGGAGTGGGTTGTCATTTCCTTCTCCAGAGGAATCTTCTCAACCCAAGGATCAAACCCGTGTCTCTATGCCCCCTGCATTGGCAGGCAGGTTCTTAGTGCCACCTGGGAAGCCCTTCCCTGTTGATAGGTATTTCATTGATTCCTCCATCATAGTGAAGAACTTAAAGTATTTAAGCCAGAATCGTAAAATCTGACTGACTTTCGTGACCTAATTTTACATTTTTTTAACCAGTCTTATGTCATACTGTTTTTAGTAGGTACAAGTGTGGTATACTAGTTTTTTTTGAATGCGACATATTTTTGTTTATTGCATGTCTTCTTTCTTATTCTTTAGTACCAGAATTGTGTTCAGTTGTCCACATGGCTGAACAAATCCATTTTCTGTGTTCCTAGCTCTTTTTCCATGTTTTATGTGAAGATTCTTTGCTGCTCTTACTGCTGCTGCTTCTCTTCCTCCTCCTCCTCTCTTTTAACAAAACTTGCTCTCTTCCGACATACAGTCTACACACAAACTTGGAACTTAAATTTGGAACTATATTGCTTACTCTGGGTTTAATGTTAATCTCTCTAAATACAGAGTTTACTCTTTGTGGAGTGGAGTGGTGAAGTGAGTCTTAAATTCCACTTTAGAATGTGACAGAATAGAGTGTTCCCATTAAATATTTGTTAAGTACAATTCTGTTTACCACATTGCTTATTATTGAGTCCCAATAGGTGCTCACATATTACTTGCTAGTTGACCTAGAAAATTAAAGTAATAACAAAATTATTTTATCACCACCCCAAATCCTGGCTCATGACTTAAAACTACTATAATATTTTTAATACCTTCCAACTTGTTATCAAGTGTTTTTCCATGATTGCATTTTAATATTGAGCAAATAGAAAATTTAGAAATTTTCTTAGCATTATATATATACATATTTTCATGTTTTTACATTGTCTGTATTTTTAATAGTAGTTTAGTGTTCTAGTAGATGATTTTTACTTCAGTATTCCCTTAGTCCTGGCTGTATTGGTTTTTACCATATTTTGTGTAATTTATACAATTTCAAGAAAAAGCTTGAGTGAGCCCATTCTTAAGTATTAATTTATCCAGTTTTTAAAGATCTAACTCAGAATTCTGTATTATTTCAGGCCTTTCGTGAAGGATCTAGGAAATCATCAAGAGTTAAGGTAAACACATTGAATCTAAGCCCTTATTATCAATTGTCAAGAATCTAAGAACTTACTAAGTGGTTGCTTGGTCATAATCTTTCATTAATGATCTCTCCATTCTGTGTCATTTCATTGTTTATTATCTTTATGAAATGAAGTAGGAAAAAGTGGGACCATAGAGAATTGTAATTGGATTAATATATACCATTTTTGGAGTTTATTAACACTGTTAACATTAAACAAAAGGAGATACATAAGTAATTTCTAATATTCATTTTTCATTTATCATTGTATTCCATGTCTCTAGTGCCACTTTTTGTAGTATACTAGACATATAAATGCAAAATCACACTTGGAATTTGAAGTTCTGCTCTTCTACATAGTTTGAATTCTAGGGATTTAGTTAAGTCAGTAGTTATAAAATACTTTGAAATCACCATAGATTCACCATGTAAGTACAAACTTGTTACACAGTGTTACTCTTAGGTTTCTAGGATAGGTAGTAAAGGAGAATAAGTATCTCAAGTTGGCAGATATTAAAATAGGATGTGTGAAGAATGTTAGAATGTATCTGTTGTCCCCATAGTATAAAGTGTAATAATCATTAATTATCCCACATTCCTGAAAAACAGATCATTAAGTAGCTGTCAAATGATTATTCTTTAAGAATATTAATACATCATGTTTAACATACTGCAAGTCCAAAGTCTTATAAAATGTTCTTTATATGTTGAAGTTGGGTATTTTATATTTACCATGTTAAATTTGTATTTATGGTATTTTTTTCCGATGCCAGAGTAAAGAGATCTGAAAAAGGGTTTTATATTAAACTCTTGGATCTATTGATCCTTCAGTGGTTTTCCTTTCTTTCCATTTTATCTAATCTGAATATCAGACTTAATGAGGAAGGAGCATCTTTTACTTAACTGAAATATGTTTTCATTTATTATGTAAAGAAATGACTAAGGAATTAAAACTTTAAAAATGCTTTGTGCATCTTTGAAAATCTTTTCCTTAACTTAAGATGTCTGTTTATAATCATTACATTTTCAGTAAGTGATTCTGTCATATATGAAAAAGGTTCAAGAGATATAGAAGAGCTGCTCCTCTGGAGAGGAGTTTTTTTTTTTTTTTTTGAAAGGGGAGCAACAAGAAAAAAATTTAAATGGAATAGATTTCTTTAATAAAGGTGATAAAAATCTTAATATGTAGTGTCATATATGAGAAAGACAAATATCTGTGTTATCACATATGGAATCTAAACAATATGAATAAATACAACAAAATGAAAACAGACTTACAGAGAACAAACTCGTGGTTACCAGTGGGAGAAGAGGGAATAAGGGTAAGATGGGGGTTAGAGGATTAAGAGTTACAAACTACTATGTATGGAATAAATAAGCTACAAGGATATTAATAAGCACGGGGGATATAGCCAATATTATATAATAACTTTAAGTGAAGTATAATCTAGAAAAATTTTGAATCACTGATATACACCTCAAACTAACATAATATTGTAAGTCAACTGTACCTCGACATAAATAAATAATGGGTAGTTAAAAAAAAGTGCTTGGAGAAGGCCATGGCAACCCACTCCAGTATTCTTGCCTGGAGAATCCCAGGGACGGCGGAGCCTGGTGGGCTGCCGTCTATGGGGTCGCACAGAGTCGGACACGACTGAATTGACTTAGCAAAAAAAAGTGCTTGTAGACTTTTGTGTCTGTATGTAATATATGAAAAACATTTTTGTATTACATAAACTATATTCACTATGAAAAACAAAAATAAAAAAAAATAAAGGCCAAAAATATATAATGTTTCATATTTGTATAAAATATTATTTATCAAGTGGTCAATTATTAATGTGGAATACATGAGTCCATAAAATATCAGTTGGTAAAATAAACCTACTCCTATCAAATAGCTGAACAACTTACTATAGTTTGTTTCATTATAGAGAAGATACTTTTTGTAATAAAGTTTATTTACTTACACGTAAGGTGGACTGATGGTAAATTTTAGTTAAGTGTCGCTGTACACATGTACATGTTTAACAGCATATATAAAAATTTTCTTGAAATCTGTATGTGATTTTAAAATTTCATACTTAGGTTGTACACGTTATGGAAATTATCTTCTCATAAAGATGTTCAGTTCTGTAGAAATCAGAACGGCATTTACAAACAGCTTAATTGAAACTTTGTGTTAAATCTATTATAAATTTGAATTATACTATCAATAAGATACAATATATGTTTTTGTTATTTGCATTAATTCAATTTCATCCTGAGATTACAAATAACTGAGGGAGTCCAGTTTTAATAAATTTTTAAAATATATGGTAATTATGCCTTTCTATAAATTTTATTCCAGTGAAAAATTTCCCTTTTTGTTTCATAAAACCTATGGAGAGGTTGTAACTTTTCACTACTTGGCATTTAGCATTGTTTTATTTTTTTATTGGAGCATTGTTTTACAATATTGTGCTTCTGCTATACAGCAAAACTGTGTACAGTTTTACACATACATATATATACTCTTTTTTAGATTCTTTCCCATATAGGTCATTAGAGAGTATTGAGTAGAATTCCCAGAGTATTGAATATTGAATAGGTCCTTCTTAGTTATCTATTTTATGATAGTATATATGTCAATCCCAATCTTCCAATTTCTTCCTCCCCTGGCCCTTTCACCCTTGGTAACCATAAATTTGTTTTCTACGTCTGTGACTCTACTTCTGTTTTGTAAATGAATTCATTTGTACCATTTTATAAGATTCCACATATAAGTGATATCATCATAATTGTCTTTCTCTAATTTTGCTCAGCCTGACAGTCTCTCCATCCATCCATATTGCTGCAAATGGCATTATATTTTGTTCTTTTTATGGCTGAGTAATATTTCATTTTATATATGTACCACATCTTTATTCATTCATTTGTAGATAGACATTTAGGTTGTCCATTCCTGGATGTTGTATATAGTGCTGCAGTGAACAATGGGGTGCCTGTATCTTTTCGGATTATGGTGTTCTCTGGATATATGCCCAGGAGTGCGACTGCTGAATCGTATAGTAGCTCTATTTTTACTTTTTACGAAACGTCCATACTGTTCTCAGAGTGGCTGTAGCAATTTACATTTCCATCAACAGGATTGGAGGATTCCATTTTCTCCACACCCTCTCCAACATTTATTGTTTGTAGACTTTTTGACAATGGCCTCTCAGACCAGTGTGAGGTGATAACCTCATTTGATTTGCATTTCTCTAATGATTAGTGATGTTGAACATCTTTTCACATGCTTTTTGGCCATCTGTATGTCTTCTTTGGAGAAATGTCTATTTAGATCTGCCCATTTTTTGATTTTTTTTTTTTTTTCAATTGAGCTGCATAAGCTGTCTGTTTATTTTGGAGATTAATCCCTTGTCAGTCACTTTATTTGTAAGTATTTTCTCCCATTCTATAGGTTGTCTTTTTTGTTTTGTTTATGGTTTTCTTTGGTGCACAAAAGCGTTTAAGTTCAGTTAGGTCCCATTTGTTTATTTTTTTTTTAATTTTCATTACTCTAGGAGGTGGATCAAAAAAGATATTGCTGTCTGTGGTGTAGCATTTAGCATTCTTAAACGTTTTAAAAGGGGGTACGGAGCGGGGGAAAGCACTTAAGCTTAAAGGCCCTTGTTCACACTCTGTGAGATATTTTATTCTCATGTAAAATTTATCATGTGGACAATTCATTATAGATCTTGGAATTACACAAAATTAAGATATCAGAGTATATTTTTGTTACAAACATGGTAAAAGTTGAAGTATTATATCAGAAAATAATTTTATACTTAATATGCAATATGTATAGTTTACATATAATTGCAAATTTTTTTTCCTGGTTAAATACAACTATGAGCGTAGACTAGATATTGGTAGATTCAAAAAAGTTTTTCATATACTATCTTTTTTTAACCGTAGACTGTTTTGATAGCTCCAATTTGGCTGCAATAGTAAAACTTAAGTTTCTGCTGTCCAGATTAACTCCCCTTCCTTCAGTTTTCCAAGTCGTGTGTCTGGCATCAGTATAAAATGTAGTAAGCTGCTCACTTGTGGTCTTTTTTTTTCTTTCCCACTAGGACCTACTTAGAAAACCTATCATTACTTCTAGTTTATATTCTTCTATATAGATTGTCATAGAGTGTGTGTGTGTATAAATACTTAAAATCCAGGTATTAATGCTCAGTTTGCTGTGATTTTAGGGCTCAGCTCCGGAGATTGATCCTTCATCTGATGTTTCAAATTTTGGATGGGAGACAAAAATCAAAGCATGGATGGATCAATATGAAGAGGCAAATAATAACCAATATAGTGAGGGTGTTCAGAGGGAGGCACAAAGAATAGCTCTGAGATTGGGCAGTGGAAATGACAAAAAAGAGATTAAATCAGATTTGAATACCAACAATTTGATCTTCAAACCTCCTGTAGAGGTAAATATATCATTTGCCAAAAGATGATAGAACAAAAATGTTTTTCTACTGTGTATTTTAAGTACTTAGACTGAATGCAGTCTGGTTTTATTTTATTAATTTATTTAGGTTGTGCTGGGTTTTCATTGCTGTGCACAGGCTTTCTCTAGTTGCAGCAAGCAGGGGCTACTCTTCATTGCAGTGGTCAAAGAGAAACTATTGCAGTGGTTTCTCTTAGTGCTGAGCACAGACTTCAGGCCAGCGGGCTTCAGTAGTTGCAGTACATGGGCTCAGTAGTTGTGGTTCATGGGCTTAGTTGCTCCAAGGCATGTGGAATCTTCCCAGACCAGGGATTGAACCGTGTCCCCTGCCTTGGTGGGCAAATTGTTATCCACTGTACCACCAGGAAAGTCCAGAAGCAATCTGGTTTAGTTAATCTCAACTTTTCTCCCATTGTAGAGCCATATACAAAAAAATAAGAAGATTCTGAAATCTGCAAAAGATTTGCCTCCTGATGCACTTATCATAGAATACAGAGGGAAGTTTATGTTGAGAGAACAGTTTGAAGCAAATGGATATTTCTTTAAGAGGTATATTTATTTTCCCATGTTAGTTTTCTGTAGTTAAGTATTGAATTTTTGGCTAATTTAACTATAATGTGTATTTTGTTCTCTAAGTGATCATTTTAATATTTAAAACTATAGTGTGGTTGAACAGTGACTAATGATAACTTTTGAACCGTGATAAAATATAACAACAAACAAGATGCAAATGCATTCCTTAGAATCTTACCCATCCTATTTTGTTGACAGTCTTGAAACAACTACTTAAACTATAGCAGTATAGGTAATGAAAATCTCTGATTACCTGATGTTATAAGGAACCCTTTCCATCTAGGATTGCTAGAACCTGCAAAGACCATTGGTGACCATGTCCTCCTTTTATCAGAGTATGTTAAATTTGGTCTTACATTATTGTCACCACTTTCAGCTCTGGCATTGTTAGTACTGGAAGGACTTTGGAGGCCTCGTCTATCATTTGTGATTTGGGGGATGCGAATTGATGTGATCTTATGCTACCATTGCATCCCTGAGGACTGGAAGTATTTTTGTCTCTCTAGGGAAATAACATTCTCAACCTATATACCATAATTATTTAAGTATTTTGTATTGTTATAACTTGTGTTACTTAAGTTATGAAAGATATACAAGAATCTTTCCCTTTTACTTAGCAGATTTGATTTGAAACAGTGCTGTGACTCAAACACTTAAATGGAGTGATAGGAACTTTAATGGCATCTCATTCTGAATCCTTATGTAAAGGCAGTAGTCATTCCCTTTTTATCATTCTTTGTAAATTTGAATTCCCACCTTGAACTAATTAATTTTCTTTGGTTTAGACAAGGTTATAGGAGCAGGTAAAAATCTTACTAGCATGAATTAGCCTAGCGATTAAGAATGGATTCTGGTATTAGATTGCCTGTATTCAAATCTTGGCATCCCTACTTAATATGAGTGTTTTAGAAATTTCTTAAATTCAAAATGTTAATAGTTTCTAATGCATTTCTTTTTTTATAGACCATACCCTTTTGTTTTATTCTATTCTAAATTTCATGGCCTAGAAATGTGTGTTGATGCAAGGACTTTTGGGAATGAAGCTCGGTTCATCAGGCGTTCTTGTACACCCAATGCAGAGGTAAGCATACGTAAATCCTTTGGGGAGGCAGGGGTAGGGAATGTGTGGAATCTGAGTATTAAATTAATAAGCACAGAAGTCTGGTGGCCAAAAAAGATCACCAGTTTGTATCTATTGATGCATTTTCTAGTGCCTAGCATCTTTCCATTACAAAAATTAAGATGATACTGGCTGTGAGGTCTTCAGTTACTTTACACGTTGAAGAAATAGTGATGTTCATTCTAAGAGAAAATATTGGACTTCTCTGTTCTGGAAGTGCTATTTATGAGTCAAATATATGCTCTGATTTGATCAAAGTTGATGACAAAGCTGAAAGCTAAAGTTGATTTTATATGTGCTTCTATAAAGTTTTTTTTTAATTGTGATTTATAAGTTATATATAAAATATTTCTGGTTTGTTTTTTCCCATACCAAAATAAACATTTTATAGTTATATAATGTTACAGTTAAGAATGTAGGGTTTGAAGCCAGACTTACAGGTTCATGTCTTCTATTTGATTTAACTAGCTTTGTATCCTTGTCTGTGCTTCAGTTTTATCTGTAAAAAGATGTTAGGTGGACTAAAGGATTTAATGCGTGTATACTAGGTACCTGGAACAGTGTGTACCATAGAAAAGTATAGTGTTAAACTGTACTTTAACCATTTACTTATAAACTGTATCATTACTTCTTTTCATTAAATCAAAGATGCCATCAGTTGTAAAACTCTCATTCAGAGATGTTAAAAAGTGAAAAAATGTGCATCATAGAACTGATGAAATAGAGTATTTTCATTTTGATGCTACTAGAGCCTGTATCAAACTTGCATTGATGTATATCTCCTTCCCAGTTGATAATCACTGATTTATGTACAAGTCTTATGATTAATAGCATATTTTCCATGTTGTATTTTAAATTACTTTGAAAAGAATAGTTTTCAAAATTGCAAGATGAGATGCTTCTAAAAGGTAGAAAATAATTTATAGAGATACAAAACTACTTCTGGAAATATAAAATTATTCTTTTAACTAACAGGTGAGACATGAAATTGAAGATGGAACCATACATCTTTACATTTATTCTATACAAAGTATTCCAAAGGGAACCGAAATTACTATTGCCTTTGATTTTGACTATGGGAATTGGTAAGTTCAAGTCTGTTGTTTTGAAATAATTTCTGAATGTCCCTATAAAAATATAAGTATTGTCATTACTTTTATAGCATTTTATTTTTACTAACCATTAGGCAATTTAAAATACTTGGAAACAAACATTTTGGTTTCAGCTTCCATTATGGCATGGTTGCTTAACTCTTCTAAGTTTTTCTTATTCATTTATTTATTCTAAAAACTAAAATTTTATTCTAAAATTTATTCTAAATTTTCTTATTTATTGTTGTTATGTAATGCTTATAGTATAATAATTTGTAATCCTAATTCAGCAATACTGACATTGTTTATGTGAGAATTTTTTCCTTTTCTTTCTTGTATTTTAGGTAGGGTGTGCAATTTTAGTCATTCAATTAATTTTGGTTAATCAATAGAAATGGATGATTTCACTTTTTGCCCCTCAAAAGAAAAGAAAAAGTGTGCCAAATTTTCTTTGCAATATAAATTGAAAGGGTTTGTGGAGATCCTGCAAGGAAACTCTGAGAACTATTGTTTTGAAACACTAGGGGGTAAGAAAAGTTAATTCTGAGTATAAAAACTTCAATTTAAATTTTCAAAAAGCTTACTGTAAAAAATAATAATACACAGGTCCATGTAGGGAGTTCCCTGGCGACCTAGTGGTTAGGATTCTGGGCTTTAATTGCCATGGCCTGGGTTCAGTCCCTGTTCAGGGAACTGAGATCCTGCAAGCTGTGTGCTCCCCCCAAAAAAGTCCATGTGCCTACTTTTCAAATTAAGAAAACAAAACACTGTCCACTGAAGGCCCTCATGTTTAGCAGCCAGATTGCATTTCTTTTCCCTCTTTTACCAGAGATAACTGCCATCTTTAATTTGGTGAGTTTAATGTTTTTACTATGTCTTTAGATGTCCCTAAATAATAACCATTAATTTTGTATGTTTTAAAAATTTATGTAAGTTACAATCTGTATTATTTTGCATTTATCTTTTCTCGTTCATTACTTTCATGAGATTCAGTTCTTTTGTTATGTGTAGCTCTAGTTCATTACTTTCACTGCTGATGTTATTTATCCATTCCACTATTGGTGGACCTTTACATTTACAAAAAATGCTGCATGTATACATGTCCTCCCAATGATAGGCACCTAGAGGTAGAATTGTTAGGTTGTAGAATGTGTCCAAACTCAATTTTTACCAGACAAGGATGAATAAGTTTATATTCCCATAGCTTTACTTCCTTGCAGCACTTCTTTACTGTACAACTTAAAAAATCAAAGTTAATCCATGTAGTATCTTTAAAAGTTTGTGTGGTATCTATTTTACATGGAGACATTTTTAATGCCCATTATGTTTTCTGTCAATGAAATCTCTCTTTCTTCAGTATGCATCTCTACTTGATTGCTGGAGTCAGATTTATCCTGATAACTAAAGTATTTCCTTTTTGGCTCTTTCTCCCTACTCCCCCCCAAGGTGGGAAATTTAGCACAATGGCTCTGGATCATTGCTTTGAGAGACCATTTCCCATAGTGGGTAAAAACACAGGCTTTTTATAATATGACTCTGGTTTCAAATCCTAGCTCAGTGACTTCTATTAGTTATATAACCTTGAACCAGTTTCGTCATCTCTCTGCCTCATTACCTCATTATGAGAATAATACCACCTTACAGGAATGTTTAGGAGAATAGGTTAACACATGTAAAAGGTTTCAAATAGTTCTTGGTACAAAATAAGTGCTGAATACATATCACGTGTTGCCACTGTTACTGTTTGCAGTTCTATTATCCTAAAATCACAAAGAAAATACCCAGGAAGAGTTAGTTTCAATTAATACCTGATTTGGAGAGTTGAAGGGTGGAACATAATGTTTGAATTCTACCCTTGATTCACAGAATTAGGCAGTTTGATTTGTATCTTTCTACCAGTGTTGATCACTGATCAGTGCAAAGAAATAGAGGAGAACAATAGAATGGGAAAGACTAGAGATCTCTTCAAGAAAATTAGAGATACCAAGGGAACATTTCATGCAAAGATGGGCTCAACAAAGGACAGAAATGGTAGGGACCTAACAGAAGCAGAAGATATTAAGAAGAGGTGGCAAGAATACACAGAAGAACTGTACAAAAAAGATCTTCACGACCCAGATAATCACGATGGTGTGATCACTCACCTAGAGCCAGATATCCTGGAATGCGAAGTCAAGTGGGCCTTAGAAAGCATCACTACAAACAAAGCTAGTGGAGGTGATGGAATTCCAGTTGAGCTATTTCAAATCCTAAAAGATGATGCTGTGAAAATGTTGCACTCAATATGCCAGCAAATCTGGAAAACTCAACAGTGGCCACAGGACTGGAAAAGGTCAGTTTTCATTCCAATCCCAAAGAAAGGCAATGCCAAAGAATGCTCAGACTACCACACAATTGCACTCATCTCACACGCTAGTAAAGTAATGCTCAAAATTCTCCAAGCCAGGCTTCAACAATACATGAACTGTGAACTTCCAGATGTTCAAGCTAGTTTTAGAAAAGTCAGAGGAACCAGAGATCAAGTTGCCAACATCTGTTGGATCATCGAAAAAGCCAGAGAGTTCCAGAAAAACATCTATTTCTGCTTTATTGACTATGCCAAAGTCTTTGACTGTGTGGATCACAATCAACTGTGGAAAATTCTGAAAGAGATGGGCATACCAAACCACCTGACCTGCCTCTTGAGAAACCTGTATGCAGGTCAGGAAGCAACAGTTTGGACTGGACATGGAACAACAGACTGGTTCCAAATAGGAAAAGGAGTATGTCAAGGCTGTATATTGTCACCCTGCTTATTTAACTTATATGCAGAGTACATCATGAGAAACGCCGGGCTGGAAGAAACACAAGCTAGAATCAAGATTGCCAGGAGAAATATCAATAACCTCAGATATGCAGATGACACCACCCTTATGGCCGAAAGTGAAGAAGAACTAAAGAGCCTCTTGATGAAAGTGAAAGAGGAGAGTGAAAAAGTTGGCTTAAAGCTCAAGGTTCAGAAAACTAAGATCATGACATCCGGTCCCATCACTTCATGGCAAATAGATGGGGAAACATTTGCAGACTTTATTTTCTTGGGCTCCAAAATCACTGCAGATGGTGATTGCAGCCATGAAATTAAAAGACGCTTATTCCTTGGAAGAAAAGTTATGACCAATCTAGACAGCATATTAAAAAGCAGAGACATTACTTTGCCAACAAAGGTCCGTCTCGTCAAGGCTATGATTTTTCCAGTAGTCATGTATGGATGTCAGAGTTGGACTATAAAGAATGTACTGAAGAATCGATGCTTTTGAACTGTGGTGTTGAAGAAGACTCTTGAGAGTCCCTTGGACTGCATGGAGATCCAACCAGTCCATCCTAAAGGAAATCAGTCCTGAATATTCATTGGAAGGACTGATGTTGAAGCTAATAAAACTCCAATATTTTGGCCACCTGATGTGAAGAGCTGACTCACTGGAAAAGACCCTGATGCTGGGAAAATATGAAGGCAGGAGGAGAAGGGCATGAGAGAGGTTGAGACGGTTGGATGGCATCACCGACTTGATGGGCATGAGTTTGAGTAAACTTGGGGAATTGGTTATGGACAGGGAGGCCTGGTGTGCTGCAGTCTCTGGGGTTGTAAAGAGTCAGACACGACTGAGCGGCTGAACTGAACCAGTGTTGAACATGAAATGAGCAGGACTATTAGAAACTTGGAAAAGTAAATTATTTTTTGTTGTGAACAAACATTAAACTATTCAAAACATGCAAAGTGGGAGACTTCTCTTACTGTGTAACTTCAGTTTGGGCATTCAACCTGTATCCAGGATCTTGGTGGTAGGCATAAAGAAGGCAGAAAGTTAAGAAAAATCAAGAGCAGAAAGGGTGGTCTTTGGACTCAAGATAGACCTGTATTTGAATGTCTTCCCTACCACTTAATGTATGACTTTCGACAAGATACTTACCCTCTGAGTTTTAATCTCATCTGTAAAATGGGAGTAATAATTATCACTACTGTGAAGATAAGAGAATGCAATTATTTTTCAAGCTTCCATCTATTTGAAAGAGGGAATACTTAAGGGCAAAAGGAATTAAGACTCAGTTTTTTTTCAAGGTAGCTTTTTAAAGAACTCTGGTTATTGAAACCATTCCTTTAAGTATAAGACAAACTAGTTAAGGTTTGATATTTATTTACCTAACATTTTTTAATTTAAGTCAGATTTAGAGTATTTTATCATATTCTGCATACATATTTTATAACACGCTGAAGTAAACTGTTTTTAGGTGGGGGGCCTTGATATAAGCCATGCTATCATTTTACTTAAAAAGACTCAGTTTTAGCTTACAGTTTTGTTTTTTTTTGTTTTTTTTTTTTCTTCTAAAAACCATCACTGGTGATTGGTATGATTGGTTCTTCTAATTATTATATTGGTTTTATGAGAAAGTAAAATTTATTTTTTCATAGTTACCAGGGATAAAAATTACTGAAAAGGAGTGCTCATAATTAGTAATAGCATAGAGTTTTGTAGAGGTACAGCTTAAGATGGATTAGAAAATTTTACAGTTTATGTCTTGAATAAATATTTAAATGATTTTCTTTCCAGTAAGTACAAGGTGGATTGTGCATGCCTCAAAGAAAATTCAGAGTGCCCTGTTCTGAAACGTAGTTCTGAATCCACGGAGAACGTCAATAGCGGTTATGAGACCAGAAGGAAGAAAGGCAAAAAAGAAAAGGATATTTCAAAAGAAAAAGACACACAAAATCAGAATATTACTCTGGATTGTGAAGGAACAACGAACAAAATGAAGAGCCCAGAAACTAAACAGAGAAAGCTTTCTCCACTGAGACTATCAGTATCAAATAATCAGGTACTGAGTTTTATTATTTTAGGACTAACTGGGTTTTGTTTTGTTTTGTTTAACATTTTAGTTATGCATTTATTTTTATTTTTGCTTGTACTGAGTCTTTGTTGATAAGTGCAGGCTTTCTCTAGTTACGGGGAGTGGGGGCTACTCTTCATTGTGGTGCATGGGCTTCTCATTGCAGTGGCTTTTCTTGTTGTGGAGCACAGGTTCTAGGCAAACAGGCTCAGTAGCTGTGGCTTGTGGGCTCTAGAGCACAGACTCCAGTAGTTGTGGTACCTGGGGTTAGTTGCTCCACAGCATGTGGAGTCTCCCCGGACCAGGGATCAAACCTTTGTCCCCTGCATTGGCAGGCAGTTTGTTATCCACTGTACCACCAGGGAAGTCCTCTACTGACTCTTGATGACAGAAATTAACAGAAGAAAATTAATTTGTCATATTTTAAATTTTTTTTATGTAAAATGTCTTAAAATTAAATTCATTCTATTACTTAATGAAGTGTACTTATGAACATAAAACACAGATTCTGCTAGAATTTGTACAATATTTGTTAAACTATTAAGGAACAGCTCACACAGCAAATCCTTGTAGAATTGAATATTAAGATTTTTGTAAGACTGGGTAATTTAAACATTCTTTCCAGATGACACTGTTCTTATGTTTATAATAAATGTTCTTATTTATTAAGAACTCTTAAAGTCTTAAACCATAATGTTTCTTTTAATTTGGGACATGCATGCATGTGTGCATGCTAAGCACTTCAGTCGTGTCCGACTCTTTGCAACCCTAGGGACTGTAGCCTGCCAGACTCCTCTGTCCGTAGGATTCTCCAGGCATGAATACTGGAGTGGGTTGCCATTCCCTCCTCCAGGGGATGTTCCTGACCCCGAGATCAAACCCCTGTCTCTTAGGTCTCCTGCATTGGCTAGCAGGAGGTAGGTTCTTTATAGCTAGTGCCGCATGGGAAGCCCAGTATTTGGGACGCAATGAAATCAATTCTGTAAGTGTGACATAAGATTTCTGAGAGGAAATTCTCTTAAAAATATGTAAGATAAATTTGGGGAAAGAGTTTGGCCTATTTTTCTGCTTCACCAGGAAGTATTTTGTTATACACCCTCTAAACAAGTGGAAAGACCTTTTAAATGTGAAGATTAAGTAAGATTTTATTCATCTCCAGTGTCTTATTTTCATAAGTTTCCCTTAAGTTTAGATTGAACAGATATTTACTGAGCACTTGGTATTTGTAGGCACTAGGTTTTGTGAAATAATGTATATGTTTATGTGTTGGGAAGAATATAAACCTAAGGCTTTGTGGTCTCTATAGATAAAACAATATTATTGACTAGAATTTTTTAAAACATTATTTGATTGCAGGATTTTGAAAAGTTTCCTGAATTAAGAAACCAGTTATAAATTTCTGAAATGAATTTAAGAACAATTTTTATGTTTAATTAGTTCAGGATGAAAGTTATTTAAAATACATTGTTCACTGTCTCTAGTTTGTAGATGGAGCAGTAGATTCTTAAAGCAGTCATTTCCATCTTTCAGGAACCAGATTTTATTGATGATATAGAGGAAAAAACTCCCATCAGCAATGAGGTAGAAATGGAGTCTGAGGAACAGATTGCAGAGAGGAAAAGGAAGATGGTAAGTTGGAAGGCCAGTAGCAGCTTCACGCTGTCACTTGTGTTTAGTGACGTTGTTCTTCCCAGAATATTTGTTTCTGCCTTTAGGTGGGCCTTTACACCCTGTTCTTTGAAATTAGCAAACAGGATGGTGTCACTGAGCATTTCTGTTTTGCTTTGTCATTACCATTCAAGTAACTTCCACTAATCTTTTGTATTTTTACTGTATGTTCACTAGACAATTTAGAATTTGTAACATTTATGAAATACTTTTAACATTTTTGAAGCAGTGTACTGTTAATAAATTTTAATGCCAGAATTACCGTTCAAGATGTTTTTCATTATTTAACTAAATGTATCTTTTCTCTTCATAATTTAATGTAAAACAAAAATGGAGTTTAAAAGATTATAATAGCACTAACATGGTTTATGCAAAAAACAGACACTGGCAGCTGCTATTTCTGTATCTCATACTGCTAGCATAAAATAAGGTTTTCATTAAAATACGTTTGGCATTTATACTCCTTGTACTATTTATTTGCAAATACCTGTATAAAAACTAGGACAAGATATTTTCTTAAAAATCCATGGTAATTTAGCAATTGATATAATGTCTAGGTCAGTTAAGAAAATATTGTGGTATAGTTTGCCTTAAGATTTGAAAATGTCTTTATTTACCAACTGATGATCTTAGTGTGGGTTTTCCCCACTCCCTTTTTATATGCTCCTTCATTTCCTGTTTTAGTGATCTTCATGTTGTGTTTCATGGACTCTCAGGTGTCACTATACTTAGTGGTAGTATCTTTGGATTTTTGTCGTTTGTAGGCCTGCTTAATGTAACTGTTTTGTTGCCTTGATGGTCATTCCTCTAACATTGATATATTGTTGATATTCAAAACTGCAAAAGCGATGCCAAACTGTTGCACAGCCTCAGGGTTTCAGAAGCACTGCTCTGATAGGACAAGGGTAGTGTTAGGAATAGGAGAGAAGGACAAGGGAGGAGGAAATGGCAACCCACTCCAGTATTCTTGCCTGGAGAATCCCAGGGATGGAGGAGCCGTCTATGAGGTCGCACAGAGTCAGACACAACTGATGCGACTTAGCAGCAGCAGCAGTGTTAGGAATAGGAGAGAAGAAAAACACAGGAGAAAAAATATTGGTGGTTGCTTATAAAGAAAAAGGAGTTTTATCTCTACCTAGAGAAGTTATCTTGACCCTTTTCTAAGATACATCTAATAAATTACTTGTACCTACCCCAGATACCTATGGCCCTTTTTTGACTTGATTTTCAGTATTGGCCTGTTACGTTCCACAATTGGCATAGCCTTGTCTTTGCAGTAATCCTGGAGAAGCTTTTAGAACATCACTTTATGCTATGACTGGTTTCTGTTTGAGGCATGCGTCTGGTACAAATATGGCTTTAAAGAATATAACAGTGCTTGGGGACAGTGGGGGTGGGGATGGGGGCTGGAGATAGGCAATGGGGAAAAAAAAGAAACTCAAACCTGGAGATTTATTATATGACTCTGGAGCTGATTTAAAAATACTTTCTTCTTTTAGTATTGCAAAAGTTAGGGAAACCCATAACATCCTCATTTTCAGATCCCAGTAGAAAATATAAATGCCTTTTATTGAACATGATGGAACTTTGAATAGGTATATAAAAATGCTTTCTTGGGAATCCATTTTTGTCCTGATTTTGTCTCTAGTATGCTATATTGACAAATGAATACTTCATCTTTTTATATCAATTTTAGCATACTCTTTAATATCAGTATTTTTCATAGGAATAAACAAATGTCAGTATTTAGAATTTGGTATTTTGAAGGGGTGTGAAATTTTTTTTATTGCAGTATAGTTGATGTACAGTGTTATATAAGCTACAGGTGTACAATATAGTGATTCATAATTTTTAAACGTTAAACTCCATTTATAATTATTGTGGAACATTGGCTATATTCCCTGTGTTGTACATTATATCCTTATAGCTTATTTTATACCTAGCAGTTTGTACCTCTTAATCCCCTACCATTATATTTCCCCACCTCCTCCTCTTCTCTCCCCACTGGTAACTACTAGTTTGTTTTTTATATCTGTGAATCTGCTTTTTTCTTATATTCACCAGTTGTATTTTTTAGATTCCATATATAAGTGATAACATAAGAGTATTTGTTTTCCTCTGACTTACTTCACTTAGCATAATATTCTCCAAGTCCATTCATGTTGCTGTAAATGGCAAATTTTCATTTTTTATGGGTGAGTAGTATTCCATCGACGTGTGTGTGCACACGTGCATATGTCTGTATCACATCTTTTATCCATTCATCTGTTGATGGACACTCAGGTTGCTTCCGTATCTTGACAGTTATAAATAATGCTGCTATGAACATTGGGGTACATGTCTCTTTTCAAATTAGTGGTTTTGTTTCCTTTAAATACTGAGAAATGGAATCACAGGATCATAGTTTTAATGTTTTGAGGAACCTCCATACTGCTTTCCTTAGTGACTGCACCAATTTACATTCCCACCAACAGTGTATGAGAGTTCCCTTTTGTCATACACAACAGTGTATGACAGTCCATGGAATTATTTTGGCCAGAGTACTGGAGTGGTAGTCTTTCCTTTCTCCAGGGGATCTTCCCAACCCATGGATCGAACCCAGGTCTCTTGTATTGAAGGCCGATTCTTTATCCGCTAAGCCACAAGGGAAGCCTGAGAATACTGGAGTGGGTAGCCTATCCCTTTTCCAGTGGATCTTCCAGAGTTCCCTTTTGAAATAAGTTATTTTAAAATCCTTGGCTCTGTAACCTGTAGCCTTCAGAGTCACTGTAATGTTGTAATTTCAATATTTGCCTTGATGTTTTAATTATAGAATTTTTGCTGTATTCAAATGATAATGCAAAAGCATGCATCTTAAGAATTCATAAGCAGTTGCCATGACCCCCCCAAGTATTTGTAGTATATTCTGAAATATTTTGCTGAGTAAAGTTTAAATGCTAATCAGCCTTTATTAATCTACACACTCCCCTGATAGCTCAGTTGGTAAAGAATCTGCCTGCAATGCAGGAGATCCCAGTTCGATTCCTAGGTCAGGAAGATCTGGTGGAAGAAGGATAGGCTACCCACTCATGTATTCTCAGGCTTCCCTTATGGCTTAGTGGATAAAGAATCCACCTGCAATACAAGAGACCTGGGTTCGATCCCTGGGTTGGGAAGATCCCCTGGAGAACGGAAAGGCTACCCACTCCAGTATTCTGGCCTGGAGAATTCCATGGACTATGCAGTCCATGGGGTCCTTAAGAGTAGGACACAACTGAGTGACTTTCACTTTTTTCATAGTCCAGTGTTTGTCTTTTATACTAGGTTATAGGCTAGGTTATCATCAGTAATTGGAAAGACAGGTCAACTCCTGAGAAACTAAGTCAACCTCATTTAAATTTCCTCCTGGACAGGAGAGACTTTAAATCATTATAATAGGAGATACCAGTCCTCATGAAATTGGGGTATAAAAAGAGTCAGACTTTCCTCCCCTATAAGTACCATGTAATATCCAAATTCAAATATACTTCTGCCTATCCTTTTGTAGTACAGCTTGAACCATATGAAATTTTTGAGGATAGTTTTTACTTACATAAATGGCAGTTACATACACAGTATTAGTATGGTGCTTAATATTAGTATGTTGCTTGGTCTCCAAAAATAGTACCAGTGTCTTTATGTATTTTGGTTGCTACTTAAGAGTGGAAAACAATGTCTCTGCCTTCAGCAGTTACAGTGCAGCAGGAAGTGTGGTAAAGAAGATACAAGACGGGTAACTTACAGCTGGAGGGTTCAGAGGCCATTTCATGAACTAGGTAGAATTTACAATGGACCTTATGATGTTTAGTAAATAAGTACAGATTAGTTTGTGGCTCAATTGTGTGGAATTGAATGGGTGGTTATTTCTCTAGGGGAAGTAGCCTGAAGGTGGTAATGTGATAAATAACATTTGGCTAGAATTTGTAAACTGGTTTTTTGGGTGCAGTGTGGGGAGGGATATAGGGTATTAAGATTGGTTGGTTGTAGATCATATGAAATGCTGAATAATTAAGATTTTATGGAAGAATATTCAAATCATGTGGCCAGGATAGGAAGCCATTCTTTTATTAAGTTTCCTTTTTCCTTCATTATGGTTTGTCCCATCCCCTCCCTTGAAGAATTTACTACCTACTTACAAAAGCTAACTTGTGGCTTAATGCTGTGGAACTGAACAGATGGTTATTAACATTTTCTCTTTAGGAAGAGATACTTGTCAGTGGGTTGAAACTGACTGGGGAGAATCTTACAGTCATCCTAGTTAAGCTGAAATACAGTAAGCTGTAATTCAACTGGTTGCTTATACTTACCTGGTTCTAAAACCGGGACTACTGAATACCCCAGTTCCTTGGTAGTTGAGGTTAGGTGGTCATAACCTTGTGAGAGGTTGAGTATACAGAAGGGGGAATATATATTGTATATTGGGAAGCTCACCTTATTTTGATGAACTAACAGGTGATAAAAACTATAAAACTTTTGAAAGATTTAAATTAAAAAGGAGGTTTACTTCCCCTCCTCTGCCCCATTTATAATTAAATGAAAAGAACCTCCTTTATATATAG
The DNA here is from genome assembly GCA_024291935.2 of Okapia johnstoni. Classification (NCBI taxonomy): domain Eukaryota; kingdom Metazoa; phylum Chordata; class Mammalia; order Artiodactyla; family Giraffidae; genus Okapia; species Okapia johnstoni. The sequence continues at coordinate 67,289,458 of CM044312.1, read as the reverse complement.
TATCTTCTAATACTGTGTTTTCAAATAATTTTCCACAACCTTATGGAAAGACTGTACCTTGGGAATAGTCTGAGTAATATCTGATGACTCTTTGCAACCCCATGGACTATACAGTCCATGGAATTCTCCAGGCCAGAATACTGAAGTGGGTAGCCTTTCCCTTCTCCAGAGGATTTTCCCAACTCAGGAATTGAACTGAGGTCTCCTGCATTGCAGGTGGATTCTTTACCAGCTGAGCCACCAGGGAGGCCCAAGAATACTGGAGTGGGTAGCCTATCACTTCTCCAGTGGATCTTCCTGATCCAGGAATCGAACCGGGGTCTCCTGCATTGCAGGCGGATTCTTTACCAGGGAAGCCTGTGGTTCCAGTGGTCTTCACACTTAGGAGGAGAAAAATTTGAGACAACAAAGGGTATGAAAGAATAGTCACCTAGGTGTGAAGTTCTTGAACCTATTAAGCATTAGGACAATCTGAAATTAACTGCATATCACTAAAATATAAATTGCATAAGGGCAAGGATTTGTAGTTTTATTCCTTGTCACAGCCATAGCTTCTAGAGGATAAAAGATGCCTGGCTTTTGTGAAAGTAGGTGGTCAATAAATGAGCTTACTAAATGTTCCTGGCTGCCATTTGAAGAAAGCTATATAGATAGGCCCGTGAGTGTGAACTAAGTGAAGCTTCCTTATAGTCCAGGCAGTGCCCTGGAGGTCTTACCAGGATGTAGGATTCCCCAGTTTTCTCAATGTTGACCTTCCACATCAAAAAGTATTCCATGGAATTCTAAGATGTTTTGTGAAAAAGCTTTGTGGCTAGTTGAGTTTAGTAAACAATATACCTTGTCCCCAACTTGGAGATTTCCAGTATACGTGGTGTGTTTAAATGCTCTTGAGAAATTCTGTTTGTCAGCATTTCCTAAACTTGTATTAATACATCCATGCAATTTGTTTTGGTGTTGACACCTTTGTCATACCACAAGTTTTCATTCCATAGAAAAAACACACTCAGAAAACACTACTCTATAGAATCCATGCTCTTACTAATGCCTCCAGGAAGTGACTTGGTTTAGATCACTTTCAGTTCTGTTCAGTTGCTCAGTCATGTCCGACTCTTTGCGACCCCATGAACCGCAGCACACCAGGCCTCCTTGTCCATCACCAACTCCCTGAGTCCACCCAAACTTTAGAAGATGTAAAAGGATTTCTAATAATAGTAAAATATAAGCAGGGTAAATCTGCCAGAAGAGTCATCTGACATGTACTGTCCATCTCACTTTTCTCTCCTCACAACATTAGTGCTGATTACTAGTTTTAATTTTCTAAGGTCCCATTTTCTCTCATCAGTGTTTAGGAATTATATCTTCAAATATAAGTAATCAATGAATGGGTAACTAATCATAGTATTGAATAGCAAAAAGGAACCTATTTATTTGTATAGGTTTTCTGTTCAAACAAAATGAGGATATTCAGCTTCAGCTGCCTTAATTAAATCAAGATTTCCAAAATCTTGTTTTAAGATTTCATTACATGCCTTCAAATAAGTGATATACATGATTTATATAGTGTATACACAATATAGTGTATAGTGTGTGTATATATATATATGTGTGTGTGTGTATATATATATATATAGTGTGTATATAGTGTATACACAATACAAAAATTTGGATGTTTGTTATATACTGAGCACCATCTAAAGTACTGGGTGAACAAAGAAGGCAAGGGTCCTATCCTGGAGCACCTTTCATGGAGGATGGGGTATAAGGAAAAACATCAAACAGGAAACAGCACTATGAGGTAAAACTAAATCATGTGGTAGAGAAGAAATGGAGATACTCTTTTGGAACAATTTTATTGGTAAGCAATAATCTTACCCATTTTTTAAAAACTGGTTTCTAATTCCTGTTTGAAAGGATAAGGGAAGTTATTTGAATAAAGTGTGAAAGTCTTAGTCATTCAGTTGTGTTCAACTCTTTGCAACCTCATGGACTGTAGCCTGCCACGTTCCTCTGTCCATGGAATTCTCCAGGCAAGACTATTGGCGTGGGTAGCCATTCGTTTCTCCAGAGGATCTTCCCAGCACAGGGATCAAATCCAGGTCTCCTGCATTGCAGGCAGATTCTTTACTGTCTGAGCCACCAGAGAAGCCCCTAGTTGAGTAAGAAGTCTTTTCATTTCTCTATTTCAAGATTGTAATAGTAATTTGGCAGGTTGGCCCTGCCATTTCCCTTTCCTTTCAAAGGCAACTTTGTTGTTTTATAGAGCTACTTCCTACTTGGTAGCAAGGTAAAAAAAGAAAAAAGGAAATCACAAGTACCTAAATGTCTTCATTTTCTGTATCCTTCTTAATTCTTACATCCTACTAGCAGATTTACTTCCAAAGCTACTGTAAGGCATCTGCAGTGCATAAACTTATTTTCACTCTGCTTCAAATGACCAAATGTCTCTAATTGTAGTAAATTTTAATGGTTTACTCAGTTTATATTTTCACTGTGATACTGTATACAACTTTAAATTCATGTTCTTTATTTACGTAATTCTTGAACTATATGGACCTTAGGCTTTCACCATTTGTTGAATTAGGGGGCTTAGACAAGAAGATCTCTGTAATGTCCTCCAAGCACAAAGTTACGTGATTCCAAATTACATTTGTCCTCCAGTGTGTTTACACTTTGTGAAGCACTAAGTTGGAATAAAAATTCTCACTGAACCCATTCCTTAAATGATTAAAATCCTATAAAGGGATATTATTAAGCAGACTTTCTTACAAAGTTTTCTGCTGACAGAAACTACTCTTTATGCATTACTGTAAAGCACATAAACTGAGAAATAAGTCATAAAAGCCATCTGGAGATCTCATCAGAGATCTCTCATAGTTTACTTTAGCACCTAACCCTCCAGCAATAACAACAGTGTGTCAATTCAACCCTGTCTGAATCTGATTCTATATCAGGGTCTAACAATTGCCAAGCTCACAGAGAATAGAAGTGACTTTTTGAGGTCTCAGCAGTCACTGGCTTGGAAAGAGTCCAGATAATTTAACAAGCACATCCTAGAGGTAGGCTTACACGACAAGTATTACCTAAACTACATCAAGCCCTGATGGACAATCTGCTGGGGCTAATTAAGACTCCTAATTTCTAGTCCCCTGCACAATCAGCTATAATTATCTCAAGTTACATATAAAACTTTATTTTTCAGTTAGATCTATAAAGTGGGTGGTAAATTTTCAGTCATTAGATACTGTATATCCGGTTGTATGTGTCAAAGAATGTATTAGATTCTTGAATATACAAGCTGAATGACATGTGGAGTTTAAAAGATTAGTAAGTAATTTTTTTTTCACATAATCAAAGGTATGTTTACATTTTCTAACGTGTTTTTTAAGATAAAGCTAGGTTAAAGCTATTAGGATACCTGTTTAGTGCTTTCAGTTAATAGTCAAAGTAACTGTAGGAAGAGTTATGCTTTTTATGTAGTATGTCATTGGTTGATAATTGGAAAGAAGAGCAAATCAGAAGCCAGGAAACTTGGATAACAATTATGGTTCTGCCTTTTCACTTAATATACATGGGCTTTGGTTTCTTCAGCAGTGTAGGACTGATTATTGTTAAGATCCTGATTAGCTCAAAAAGATTGAGTCATCTTTAAATAAAGGATTTTGCTTTGACTGTCAGTTATATTTGTTCAATTTTTAAATGAATGTTTTCTTTACACCAAATAATTTTATCTCTCTCTTACTCTAAAACAAGTGAATAATGGATTATGTCAAAGAAACTTCTTATTGCATAAATTCATATTTATCTTAGAAAACCTTGAATAATTGTGGATTAGAAAATATCTTTTTTGGGTGCCTGGCTTGTGGGTAAATTGTTTTACACATAAAATGATTCTTGCTAAGACTAGTCTGTTTCTTTTGGAAAAGTATACTTTTCTCAGATTTATTTTTAAATTTATAAGCGCAATAATGAACCCAGTCTCTTTCTACCCACCCCCATTCAACAGGTGAAGCAGTTATGAAAATCACATTTTTTTAGTTACTCCAGACTTCTAAATTTAGGGTTTTAGAAAAGTCCTAATATACGGAGAAAGGATTTTTATAGAGAGCCATAGATGAATGGTGTTTGAGTAAAGTGAGTTATAAGACCAGAGAGACATGAATTAGCTGAAGAATGCAGCTTTAAAACTTCCAGTAAAAAGATAATCTTTTGCCTGTGTTCTTTATTTTAGTGTCTTATTAACCGTCCCAGACCAAGAAAGCTAAAGATGCAGATATCTGTCCATGAACAAGTAATCTTACCTCTTTGGATCTCAGTTTCCTTACCTGTAAAAGAGGGTGAGGATAATGCATTTATAAGACCGACACATTTGCAGTATGGTAGTTTGTTTTACCATCTGAGCCACCATAGAAGCCCTTAACTAATTAGAAAGTTCTCAGGAGGTTTTGTTTATATATTTCCCTTACCTAGTATAACAAAGGAAAAAAAAATACAGGAAAGAGTTAATAGTTTCCTTGGTGTAGGTATTTTGATGCTTGAATCTCTGCTAATTACTCGAACTCGAAAGCTCCAATGTTGAGATGATCATGCAGCCAGATCTTGAGTTACTGATCTTTCCCACATCAACAACGACAAAGGAAGAAAGACAAATGGATCTGAACCTCAGGACCTGGTTTTCTTCATTTGGAGAACTGGGCAGTTGATGGACCTGCTTCTTGTTTCTGGTTGAAACTGGAAGCATTTACCAGGCTCCCTGGCCAAGGCTCTGGGTCTTGCTTTTAATGTTCTCTCTCCAAAGAGAACTGATGCTCAAAGGAATTTGTGCTGTTCCCCAGTCTGCCTTGGGAAGAGTAGAAGGTAGAGGAATGCCTTATAGGAATTATAATGGAAGACAAGAGAACCAAAGTAGAAATAATAAATAGCACTTATGGAATGCCTACCATTTTTCAAGTAAGGTTGGAAAACTTCATAGAGACTTTATATGTGAACTCATTAACAATTCAGTGAAGTATTGTTTCCCACCCAGGGTTGTTATGTTGCCTGGGGTCATGGATAGAGTCATGATTTGAACCCCAGTCTTCACCCCACAATATCCTGCTATGACATATCAATATATTCATTTCTTAACATTTATATGAATTTAATTCTTTCAACATATTACCTTAGGAATTTTGATCTTTATGAAATACATTTGTAATGACAGGGTTTACCAAGATGTTTGGAATTCTCAGAAAAGAATATAAATTTTTTTTTATCCCTTATTTACCATCAGTTGAAGTGTTTTGCTAACACCATCATAGAAATTTTTTTTTAATTTGCTATGAACATTTGGATTTTGAATTTTCTTCAGAGCAATATTTATTATGTCTCTTTAAATTTCACAGACAAGAGAAGAAAGGAAAATGGAAGCAATTCTGCAAGCTTTTGCCAGACTTGAAAAAAGAGAGAAGAGAAGAGAACAAGCTTTGGAAAGAATCAGCACAGCCAAAACTGAAGTTAAAACTGAATGTAAAGATGCACAGACTGTCAGTGATGCTGAAGTTATTCAGGTATTATTTTTCAGGTCTACTTTTATTTTCACACTTAACCACTTTCTAATAAAATCTTCATAAATGATTACATCTCTAAAGAATTTTTGATGTGATATTAGCTTTTCAACAGCATTTTTCAATCCTTTGAGAACTTAGACTTCAGATATGAGACTCTACTTGCTTTGTTTTTGAGTAAGGAAATTTTTATGTCAATTTACAGAATTCATAAAGAAATTTGAGGAAGTTAGCTTCTGAAGCAGATTGATACCGTTAGATTTCAACTATCTTATATAAACATAGTATTCAAAGTTACATTCTTTTGTATTTTGAATTAGGAACAAGCAAAAGAAGAAACTGCTAGCAAGCCAACCCCAGCCAAAGTAAATAGAACTAAACAGAGAAAAAGTTTTTCTCGGAGTAGGACTCACATTGGACAGCAGCGTCGGAGACACAGGACTGTCAGTATGTGTTCAGATATCCAACCGTCTTCTCCTGACATAGAAGTTACCTCACAACAAAACGATGTGGAAAATACTGTACTTGCAATAGAACCAGAAACTGAAACTGCACTAACAGAAATAATTACTGAAAATGAAGTTCCAGTACTTAATAAATGCCCAACAAAGTACCCTAAAACAAAGAAGGTATGATTCATAATGAATGTAAGAACTGTGGTCTAACAAGTGTCTCATGATGTTAAATATATTCATGTTTAGGAATTTCATAAAGAACAGAGTGATAGTTTTTTTTAAAGAGTCATAGTTTTTATACTTCTAAACATTTTAAAGAGAATTGTAAAAATATAAAATATTTGCTATATCAAGATTTCCTTTTAGTATTGCAATTATAATGATTTCTAATGATTTCCTTTTGCCTATTTATGTACTTAATTTCTCAGAAACAACTGGTTTGAGATGTTATCTTTTTATATATATAATATATATTAATAAATTCTGTGGTACATAGGTAATTACAAGAATTAAATGTTAAGAAATTGATTTTCATAGAATGTACTAAGGATGTGAAAATGTATAAAGGGTAGTTTTAATTTTGTTGAAATATATATAGTTGATTTACAATGTTAGTTTCAGATGAACAGCAAAGTGATTCAGTTGTAGGTGCATTCCTTCAAGATCCTTTTCTCATATAGAGTATCACAGAACATTGAGTTTCCTGTGCTATACCGTAGGTCCTTGTCTGTTTTATATACAGACAGACAACCTATATACACAGACACGGTAGTGTGTGTGTTCATCCCAGCTTCTGATTTATGCCCCCCACCACTGGGTTAGATGGTAAAGAATCTGCCTGCAATGCAGGTGGCCTAGGTTCAATCCCTGGGTCAGGAAGATCCCCTGGAGAAGGAAATGGCAACCCAATCCATTCTTCTTGCCTGGGAAATCCCTTGGGCAGAGGAGCCTGGCAGGCTGCAGTCCATGGGGCTGCAGAGTTGGACATGACTGAGGAACTAATACTTCCTCCCCATCCACATTTCCCCTTTAGTAACCATGTTTGTTTTTAATTCAGTGTCTGTAAATCTGTTTCTGTAAATAAGTTCATTTGTTTTTTTAAATTAGATTCCACATGAGTGATATCACATGATATTTGTCTGTGACTGACTTCACTTAGTATGATAATCTCTAGATCCATCCATGTTGCTGCAGGCATTATTTCATTCTTTGTTATGGCTGAGTAAATACTCCATCGTGTGTGTGTACACACATCTTTAACCATTCAGTGGACATGAGGTTGCTTCCATGTCTTGGCTATTGTAAATAGTGCTGCTATGAACATTGGGGAACATGTATCCTTTCTGATTAGTTTTCTGAAGTTATATGATCAGGAATGGGATTGCAGGGTCATATGGTAGCTGTTTTTAGGTTTTTAAGGAATCTCCACAGTGATTGTACCAGTTTACATTCTCACCAACTGTGTAGGAGGGTTCCAGGAAAGGTAGTTTTACATCAACTTATTAATAAAAATCTTTCAAAAACTACTGTCAGTTTTAATAAAGCAATTGAGGGAAATAGTTCACTGAGATCAACCACCTTGAGTTTTACAGTAAGCTCAGAAGTAACACACCACCATTATGAAGCTTGTTTTACTCCCATTTTTAGTACAGTGGATTGGAGCAGAATACCAAAATGGTAATCCTTAGGCTGTTTGGGGAGTGGAGTAGATCATAAATGAATCCTTGTTATATTGTTTACAACAAAATACTTTGAAACCCCATTTATCTCCTTGTTGTTCTTACCAAATTCAGTATAGTTTGTAGGTACTATGAAACCATGAGAAGTAATTTAGTAAATTTAGTAAAAACCTAGTTTGAATCTGCAGGTATACTAGAATGGCTGGATGGAGGTGAGAGCTAAAATTACAGCTCTAATTTGAAGTCTCTGCTCACGTTTTTGCACTTTGGATCCTCAACAAGCAAGCCAGTACTTGCTTTTGACAATGAGCATCATTTTTGCCCACTTTGGAAGGACAAAAAGTAACCGCAAATTTTCTTTATAGTTTGGATTAGTGAGGAAGAAAACAGATTCATGTTTAAAAGAAAAGCTATCTTTGGGAATCCCCTAGCCATCCTGAGCTCTCACTGATGAGGGCCCAGGTTCAATCCCTAGTCATAAGCCATGTGGTGCAGGAAAAAAAAAAAAAAAAAGCAGCTACTTTTTTGAGGACAAATTATGACTTAAACCCTGCCCTTTAATTATTAAATTGTTGTGGGGCTACAGACTTAATCTCCTGGTCTGAAATACAGGTTCCTATATCCTGATATTGCTTAAAAAAAACCTTTCCCCCACAGGTTTTGCTTATGATATATACTGTTACTTTAAACACGAGTACCAAATGATCCTGAATTCCCATAATGTAAAAGCATCCTTGATTATTTAACTCTTTTAATAATAACCCTACTTGTAGAGCTAGTTTCTATTATAACCCTTCTTTTATAGGTCAGGATTAAGATGGAGAAAAGTTACATAACTTGCTCGAGGTCATGGTGTAAGTGGCAGTCTGGTTGCAGAATCCCAAGTGCTTTGGCACTGCTATTCTTTTTCTTTTTCCCCCACACTTTTGCTGTTACTAATCTCTGTTCAGTCTTACCCTGATTTAGCAATGCATTCTATTGCCTGTCCTAGAAAGGAAGTTTAAATACACGGAAAAAGAGAGAAAGAAAAGATGCCAAAATGCTTATCATGATTATTTCTAGAAGTCAGGATGTGGGCATTTGTAGAAAATAACTAGATAGAAGATAGATATAAATGCCCACACAGAAAATGTGCTTGTGATGTCAAATTGTAATCGTTATTTTCATGACCATTACACCTGAACTTTACTAAATAACTAGTTTTTTTGTTTGTTTTTTAAAGAAAAAGGTGAGAGTATTCAGAGATATTCATATAGCCAGTAAAGACTGAATTAGTATGTACAATGTAGATCCAGAAACCTCAACAGAATTAAGGAATATGTGAATTTGCAAAGCATGGGAACTTAAAAGATTTCAAACCCCTTAAATCAACAGTGATTGTCAATGCCAACAGCTTTAAAAAAATCATACGCACTGGCCTCACCTAGAGATTCTGATGGGTAGCCAGGGTAAAAGAGCACTGCCTCATGTCTGACAGACATTTCCCACATAATACAGAAACGGTAACAAACCTAACTTTAGAATTTGTGTTTTTAAGGTTGTATTGAGGTATCCTAGATTTTTACTATTTTATAAAAATATTTATAAAAGTATTACTGTGTAAAAAATTTTAGTAATAGTGGATAACCAAGGAAATGCAGAATAACTTATATACAAGTCAATGAGTGATTTAATCATTTTAGATAATATGTCAGTTTTCAACTTGCTGTTCAAATACTCTATAGGAGAAACTGTATAATTACATACATAGTGATCCAAATTTTGTTTCTCTCTAGCACTTGGTCAATGAATGGTTAAGTGAGAAGAATGAGAAGACAGGAAAACCTTCAGACAGCCTTTCAGAGAGGCCTCTGCGCATAACTACAGATCCTGAAGTGCTAGCTACACAGCTCAATTCTTTACCAGGTCTCACTTACAGTCCGCATGTATACTCTACTCCTAAGCACTATATTAGATTCACTTCACCATTCCTTTCAGAAAAAAGGAGAAGAAAAGAACCTCCTGAAAACATATCTGGCTCATGCAAAAAGGTAAACTTTTCTTTGGATATGAAAATCTAGTATCAGCCAATGCCATTCTCATTGCATACTACCATTCTTGGTAGTGAAATACTTTTGGAATTGGCTGTACCTTAGACTGACTGCTGTTCACTTATTGTTTTGTGTATTTCAGCGGTGGTTGAAACAAGCTCTGGAAGAGGAAAACTCAGCAATTTTACATAGATTTAATTCGCCCTGTCAAGAAAGATCCAGAAGTCCTACAGTCAATGGTGAAAATAAAAGTCCACTACTATTAAATGATAGCTGTTCCCTTCCAGGTAGAACTTCTTTTCAGTGTTGTTTTAGTGTGGAGAATGTAGCAGGATGTATATAGCATATACATATATATATAAATAAAACATATATACATATTTATTCTAATTATTATGTACCTTACAAAAGCAGCACAGACTCTTTACCATCTGAGCCACCAGGGAAGCCCAAAAGTAGCACATTGTTTAATATATATATACACACACATATATACATATATATATATAATTTTTTTTTTCCCCTCTTTTCTGCCTCCAGCATTTTGGATGAAGATAGATATAGACATGAAAACTATAATTTGCAGTACCATGTATGTTGGGGCTTATGGTTGAATTTTGGGCCTAGTTAGCCATCTGTTTGTCAGATTCAAAAGGACTCAAATCAGTTAAATTAACAGCTGTACTTCCAAGATTTCTTGGCAACCTCTAGGCCTGTAAGCCTTCTGGCAAGATGCTTGGTACTGGTGAAATTGGGGGGAGGAGAATGGGAGTAGGGAGAGATTGCTTCATGTTAGTATTATCTTTAAAAACCATCAGATTTAGTTTTGGGGTGAAAATCATCATAATGACAATTGTCAATGTTTTGTGCTTTCCCAGAATGTATTACAGATTGTAGCAAATGTTAGCAGTGTAATTTATAATTTATTATTTCACCAACAGATTTAACTACACCACTGAAAAAACGAAGACTTTATCAGTTGCTAGATTCTGCTTACTCAGAAACCTCCACACCTACTCCTTCACCATATGCTACACCAACTCACACAGATATTACTCCTACAGACCCATCATTTTCCACTCCTCCACGGATAAAGTCAGATGATGAAGCTTGTAGAAATGGTTATAAGCCCATATATTCACCAGTTACCCCAGTAACTCCTGGCACACCAGGAAATACCATGCACTTTGAGGTGAGAAACTTACGTTGCAAAAACAAAAGCCCATGGGGACGAGGTTTCTTTAATAGCTTTTCTCTCCTTTTAATAAATAGTGTAACCTTTAATAATAGTTTTTAAGGAACTAAGTGAAAACTTTGAACATCCATTTATGTGAATTTAAACTTTATTTTTTTAATTCAAATGAACATAACTTTCATTTTATTGATCTATAGAAGTCAGACTAAATGACTATGTATATCAAACTGACTTTAAAGCCAACTATAAGGACAATGGAAATAGAAAGTTTTAAAACCAAAGTGTGTGTAGTAGTTTCTCATAAGTTTCATTTCTGTAAATATGGGTTTATATATTTTAATTTTCAATTCTGCTTCTGTCTTTTATGTAGAATATTTCTTCCCCAGAAAGTTCTCCAGAAATTAAGAGACGCACTTATAGTCAAGAGGTAAGGAGGTATTAAGCAAGATTTTTTTTAATTGGTGGCTTTCTATTAGTATCATTATTTTGCTTAAATTATTGGTAGTTTTAATGTAAGTAGCTTCCAAATGTGGTTATTTGTCTTTTTTTTTTTTTTTTAATTCTGTAAACAGGGATATGACAGATCATCAACCATGTTAACATTGGGGCCTTTTAGAAATTCTAATTTAACTGAACTGGGTCTGCAAGAAATAAAGACTATTGGATATGGCAGCCCTAGGAGTAGGACTGAAATCAACAGGCAGTGCCCTGGAGAAAAGGAACTGGTGTCAGATCTTCATCTGGGACTCGATACAGTCGAGCAAACTGCCTTACATAAAACCATGGAAACAACTACACATGACAGGACTGATTCTAACAGCCAGCTGGAATCTGCTCACTCGGGTCGGGGCCCACTGTATTCTTCCTGGGTAAAGAGTCCTGAGAGAACAGGAGTTAACTTCTCAGTAAATTCCAACTTGAGGGACCTGACACCCTCACATCAGTTGGAGGTTGGAGGCGGCTTCCGAATAAGTGAGTCAAAGTGCCTGATGCAGGATGATACTAGAGGCATGTTTATGGAAACACCCGTGTTTTGTACTTCAGAAGATGGGCTTGTATCTGGTTTCGGACGGACTGTTAATGACAATTTGATCGACGGAAGTTGCACACCCCAGAATCCACCACAAAAGAAAAAGGTTACAAATTTAACAATTTATAGTCCTTTTAATAGTGTTTTATTCATACTACTACTGAGGGTAATTAGTAGTTATATAAGGCATTCATACTTTATTCATATTAAATTATTGATGTGTACATTTTTAAACCTTTTGTCAGTGCTCCGTTGACTAGATAGTGTTTGCAGAGAACTAAATTATTATAAGGACCATGGTTTCAGAGATCAAAAACTCAAGGTGATTGCTTCACTTTGAGTAACTTTTAAAGATAACCACTTCCCAACCAAATAAATGGAACTGAGTACTGTGTGTTCTTGGTGGTTTCGTCGCTCAGTCGTGTCCGACTCTTGCGACCCCATGGACTGTAGCCTACCAGGCTCCTCTGTCCATGGGATTCTCCAGGCAAGAATATTGGAGTGGGTTGCTGTTTCCTTCTCCAGGGGGTCTTCCCAACCCAGGGATTGAACCCTGGTCTCCTGCACTGCAGGCAGATTATTTTACCCACTGAGCTATGAGGGAAGCCCCATTTGTGTTATTACCCTTATTTTACATAGAACATGTGGCCCTAAATGGAAGAAATGGCCTCTTTCCTCATCAGTAATATCTATAGTATTTTTAGGCCATGGATATAAAAGTATTTTGAAAAGTATTGTACTAATAGATATAAGTATTATATAAATAAATAGTTCCCTGATTTACCACCATTATTTGGTTGGCAGACATATTGAAACAATAAGAATGCCTTATTTCAGAGCAGTGGGAGAAACTACAACACGTATTTATTTGTTAATAGGCTTATTGCTTTTCAAGTCAAAGAATTTTAGTGATGTGTGCTTTTAATTTTTATAACAGAGTCCAGTTGGCAACTTTGTGGGAAGCAATATAGTATAGTGGAAAGAGCACGGGCTTTCAAGTAAGACCTAGGTTCGAATCCCGGCTCCAACACTCACCAGCTGTGTGACCTTGAGTGAGTGAGTTACTCAATTTCCTCATCTGTAAAATGGGGATGATAATATACCTATTTCATAGGGTTGTTGTGAGGCTTAAATGACATAATGTATGTAAAATCATCTAAATACAATGCCTGGCATAAAGTAGGCATTTGCTAATTGTTTATTATTGTTACTTGTTCGGAATCAAATTATTTTACATAATTTTCCTAATGTAAATATAATAATTCTCCTTAGAAAAAAAGAATAGATTGTTTCTAATATTTAAAACAAGAATGAAAGATGTGCTTTTCCTTATCTTTCTTGCTTAAGGTTTCTCTATTAGAATATCGGAAAAGACAACGTGAAGCTAGGAAAAGTGGCTCTAAGACAGAACACTTTGCACTGGTTAGTGTATCACCTCACACAAGTGGAAACTTGAGCAGCAACAGTGGTGATGGGTGTGCCCACAGGAGTGAAAATGGGGAGCAGGTAGAAAGCACTGCTAGCCTACCTTTACCAACACCAGCTACAGTTTATCATGCTACTTTGGAAGAAACCAGCAATAACAGTACTACTAAGGAAGCGTCTGCCAGTGAAAAGAATGAACCAGAAGTTCAATGGTAAGCTGCCTGTTTGGGGAAAAAAAAAAAAAAACAGACCTAATTGGTAACTTTAGAACTACAAACAGTGTACCTTCTTATGAAAGTAGTCTTTGTTATTTTATCTCCCAGTCAGTATCTTGGCTCATTTTGAATGGAGCTATACCTGTAAAGATTTGAACTATGCTATTCTGCAAACAACAGACTTTTGTTAATCAGTTACTTCCTGTTTGTTGTTGTTCTCCTAAGGCTACGCAGATAATGGTTTGTAATATTAATTTTGACAGATCCTTTTTGCTGATAGATAAGGTTTTAAACCAAGATATTTATTTGCCTGTGTCGTTAAAGGTCCATTGTATCTACTCCTTGATAATTTTCACGCTTTTCAAACACATACTCCTTTCCAAAGAACCTTTATCATAGCATCTCACAATTTGTTTACCTCCCTTAGCATTACCTTGAAACAACAACCATGTTTAGTGTTTCTTCAGAAGGAATAGAAGAAGCTGGCTAGTGAGGGTCTTGGCAAAGGGCAGGAGGCCACGTGCATTTTACATCTTGGTCCTCTTACCTCTGAGCTTCCTGCTAGCCTTATAATCCAGACACAAGGTAAATCTGTAAGGGGTATATTTGGTCCCTTTGGTAACTTGAAGTGATGGTCTGAATGTTAACATGCTACCCTTCAATAACCCCCTCTTCACCAATAACTTTCTTAAGACATAGGAATGGAGTCTGCTTGAGTTCTTCAAATAAATGATAAAAATCTCAGTTTGGGGAGGTGTTGGGGGTACTATTTTCAAAACTTAACACCAAAGTAGTTTCCTTAAAGAGCCAAAGCCTTTATATCTAGGAGGATATGTTGACCATCAAGTGGCAAAAAATGATCTAGCCAGCAATAACTTTTAAACTGATGATATGACTTGATTTTAAAGGATGGCCTCAACTTCAGTGGAACAAGTGAGAGAGAGGAGTTATCAGAGAGCTTTGCTTCTCAGTGACCACCGAAAAGATAAAGACAGTGGTAAGTGAACTTGTTCCTTTGCCAATAAGTGGAGTCAGCTAATCACCCTGCACCCCGTCCTCTGCATTCCTAATGTTCTCTTCGGGTCTGCTTCTGCTTCATCTCTAGGGGCAGAGTCACCATGTGTCCCATGTTCACCGAATCATGTTCCGTCTCCTCCTTCATCTCATTCAAATCACATTCCCCAGTTGCAACCCAAGGGCCCCGTCCCTTCTTTCAGTGAACTTACGGAAGGTCAGTAAGCAGATGACCTGTCATGGTGGTTGTTTTAAATACCTTTTAAAAGCATAAAGCAGAGAGCCTTTCTAGACGTTGGTTTGAATTAATAGAATGTACATTTAAGTATTAGTAAAAGGAAATATTTATCATGTAATTTTACATTTTCTGTGATTCCTTATGCTTTACAGATCCTGATCCTGAAAATCTAGAACCCACAACTACAAATGAATGCCCATCCCCAGATACTTCCCAAAATACTTGTAAAAGTCCTTCAAAAATGAGCAAGGTAATAACATTGACCTTTGAACGTGGCCATTCTGAAAAGTGGATGGTAAAGCGCACCTGGAGATTTTTCTGCTGTACCCAAGTATCAGTTTGTGATTTCTGGACATTTTTCCTGTTAAAGTTCCAATGTGGTAAAAATACTTCAGCAGCTTACGTTTGCTTCAGCAGTTTCATCCCTTATGCTAGTGCCTAAGAAATTTAGAGTCTGTTCATGAAATATTTGACCAGTCAATTAATTCTCTAAAAACAAAAGGTCAGATGACATTCATTTGAAAGAAATGCTACCTCTGTCCTGGATCATGAATACATGATGACCTAATGGGGCAATATCTTTGAAAACTAATAATGAGGCAATCTGATTTTTTTCTTTCTCCTTAAAGAACATCATTATATATTCATATACTCTCATACTTGGATTATCTGTATTTGAACAATGAAAAGGTATTACAAATGAAAACAGTTGGGGGCGGGAGCAAGTTTATCTACCCAAGCAGATTTGTTGTTAGGTTGAGTATACAAATTTAAATTATAGAATTGAAACTTGCCTGAAGTGTTTAAGGTCCTTAGGGGAAAAAATGGAGATTAATTTCCTTAATTTCTGTTCAATGAAAATTTGGGGAGTTCAGTTGAAGATTATCAGAACTTGTTGAACTACTTAAAAAACTGGCTTTTTAATATCTGAAACCTCTGTAGTTGTCTTCAGAAACACGATTATATTATATAAAAGGAATGTTATAATAATAAGAAACCTCAATGTATACAGAATGTTTCATAACTTTATAATTTGTTTTCTTTACATAGCCTGGTTCACCTGGACCTGTAATTCCTGTTCAGCCACATGGGAAAATACTTACAAAAACAGATTCCCATTGGGAGGGAACAGTTATTGTATCAGAAGCTGAGAATGGTGTCCACTTGAAAACAGAACTCCATCAAAAACAGCTGTCAAATAACCCCCAAGCACTTTCAAAGAACCATCCTCCACAGCCACTCGTTCGCTGTTCATCTGAGCAACTTTCACAAAAGCTGCCTTCTGCACCCATGAAGTTGCACTGTCCTCCGTCACCTCACATAGAAAATCCTCCAAAGTCATCGACGCCTCACACGCCTGTACAGCATGGTTATCTGTCACCAAAGCCTCCTACACAGCAGTTAGGCTCTCCCTACAGGCCTCACCATTCACAGTCACCTCAAGTTGGAACACCTCAGCGAGAGCCTCAAAGAAATTTTTACCCAGCTGCACAGAACCTTCAAGCCAGTACTCAGCAGGCAACTTCTGGAGCGTTATTTACACAGACACCCTCAGGACAATCTTCGGCAACATACAGTCAGTTTAATCAGACGAGTCTGAGCAGCACGGCACCACCCCCTCCACCCCCTCCACCTCCTTCTTCGTCTTATTATCAAAACCAGCAGCCCTCTGCAAACTTTCAGAATTATAATCAGCTTAAAGGTAGTCTTTCCCAACAAACTGTGTTTACATCAGGACCAAATCAAGCACTTCCTGGCACCACAAGCCAGCAAACAGTTCCAGGACACCATGTTACTCCAGGGCATTTTTTGCCTTCTCAGAACCCTACTGTTCACCATCAAACTGCTGCTGCTGTAGTCCCACCACCTCCTCCACCACCACCTGCTCCAGGACCACACCTTGTACAACAGCCCAGTTCCCATCAGCCACACTCTGTAGCACATGTAGTGGGGCCTGTTCACGCTGTCACCCCTGGATCGCATATTCATTCTCAAACTGCTGGACACCATTTGCCACCACCCCCTCCACCTCCTGGTCCTGCCCCTCATCACCATCCACCACCCCACCCTTCCACAGGACTCCAAGGTCTACAAGCACAACACCAGCATGTGGTAAATTCAGCCCCTCCACCACCCCCTCCTCCTCCGCCTTCCAGTGTTCTGGCTTCTGGGCATCACACCACGTCAGCTCAAGCCTTACACCATCCACCTCATCAAGGACCTCCACTTTTTCCTTCAAGTGCTCATCCAGCTGTACCACCGTATCCCTCACAAGCTACACATCACACCACTCTGGGACTGGGACCCCAACACCAGCCTTCTGGAACAGGGCCACATTGTCCATTACCAGTTGCAGGTCCTCATCTCCAGCCCCAAGGACCAAACAGTATTCCAACACCTACCGCTTCAGGGTTCTGTCCTCATCCTGGCTCTGTGGCCCTGCCACATGGGGTTCAAGGACCTCAGCAGGCATCTCCAGTGCCTGGACAGATTCCACTTCACAGAGCACAGGTGCCACCGACATTTCAGAACAATTACCATGGTTCGGGGTGGCATTAAAATGGACTTCAAAAACATTTTTTAAAATGTTCTGTAAGATAAACTGTATATTTCATATGTACCTGTTAAGGTACTTTTTAAAGCTTGTACATGAAACTTTGTATAAAAAAAGAAAAAACACCAGTGCTCTTTCATTGTATTTTTCCCATTTTTGCTTTTTAAAATTCCTTAAAAGATGTGCTGTTAAGCCAGTGTTAGTATCTTTTATTTTTTAAGTGAACATTCCAGCTATTTTTCTGGCAGTAGATTTGATGCTACATGATCTTTAAATTTTATTGTTGCAGTTAAAATTCATTTAGTGAATGTTTTCTATATTATTTTATACATATGCATTAACCACACAGCTAAGTAATGGCAGTATGAGGATTTTCTTTCTATCAGCAGCTCTGTGAGTGCATCTTAGGTATAAAAAATGCAATACAGATTTTTATAGTTTGCTGTGAACATGGCTCATTTTGTTTTATCGGTTATTTGCAAGCAAAATGTAATTTAATGTATAAATGATTTTTAATGTCTCCTGACTGTAAATACTGCATTTCTTTTGCGTATATAATTGCTTACAGCTTTTCTCATTTGATATATAGCATTGTACATATGACAAGTCTTTGCAAAACTATGTGATCTTTGTGAAAGTAGTACAGTATATGGCTTTTAATTTTTTTTTATTTTAAATATACTGTCACATTGAAGCACTGGTTGGGCATTTTAATTCATGTTAATAAACCACAATTATGTCAGTTTTACCAAATTGTTCTAACAACTTCTGAGAGATTGGGGTCTGTTAAAGCGTTTTTTTACAAAAGTTACCTTTTCCAGATAGTTTGTAAGGAGCCTTCCATTCTCTTTAGCAACTACTACCTCAGTTGGACTGGACTGCGACAAGCATCAGGAAGCAGTAAAGGCTTGTTCCTGTAATGTTCCTACATGTTATTTCGCAGGAGCAAGAGCCATAGGAAACTACCATGCTACATAAATGCTACAAACATTCGGTTATATCTGACATCATACGAAATGAATCCATTTCATTAAAGCAGCACATGATTCAATTATAGACTGTAGAGTATCTCACCTAAAAACAGGAATATCTCACTTGGACATGTTAGCACATGACTGAAATGTCCTACTGATGAATCAAAACTATGTGAAAACCTTAAATTAACATAAAACCTTAACAATACTGTCTAGCTATAGTATTTAAAATAGTAGGAAACAAAATTTGTTTTGGGTGTACAAGACTAAAGGAAAAAGGCATTATTTCTTAGCTAAGCAAAATGAAAACAGCCTCTCAAGTGAACACTTCATTGCTGAAATATAGAATATTATTTTGGAATAATACTTATTATCTTCTGCCTCTCAGGAGCAGTAAGTCTAACCAATAGAAGGGACAGTATTTGTCAACACATCTTTCATCATCCAATTGCTTACTCTGGCACAGTATATGAAATCTGTGTATTGGAGAAAAAAGTAGACAGACTAAAAATGACTAAGATTGGCAGTAATACGTTTTACACTTTTAATTTCCATTTCCTTTTGAAAATAGCTACATTAACATAGCTCTGCTTAGGGCTAAATCCTGATCATCTTCAAATTTTAAAAGAACTTAGGTCAACTTTGCCATCTTTGATTATCAGACAAAATTCTACTTACGGTATTCACTAAAGAAACATCTATCTGAGAAGAAACAGCTTTACATCATCCACCCCCTGGTAGTTTTAAACAGAAGACAAAGTCCCATAATGAACTATCAGTATTCACATTTCTTTAAAAGGACTGTCCTGAAGATTTAATTCCTCATAGTTTTATATTTGCCTACATAAATAAGTATACAGAAGCCTTTCTGTAAACTCCATTAATCTCTAAAAAAGTAATGGGAGAAAACTGGAATTTAAGAAGTATCTAACAGAAACAGTAGTTTATCCTGGTTAGCTAGCTACAGATGATCCAAGTATAGGAACAAACAATTTAGTAAATCAGTTTTCACCTAGAAAGTTTATGCTTTTTTGAAGCTCCTATATCCATTTTTCCTCTGCCTTGGGGCAGTCCTAATTTCCAGCCAGCCAGCTTCTGAATCTGCTATAATCACATATGTGATCCACTGCTTGTCATTTTCCATGAAGACTTCACATAGACTAGAGAAAGGAAAAGACACGACATTCAACTAAAATCACTGAGCTGGCTATAGTGTTTTGTATAACCAATGGTTCTCATTGAGCTTGTCTGCATTCATCATCATCAAGCCACCAACAATCTGCTAAAAACCAAACTATACCTAATACCCTTGTATATTCTTTCTAGAACAATTGCTTTTACATTTGTAAACTAGTAGGCTATTTTATAAGTGACAGATCCTAACAAAATTAACAATAATCTTGACTTGTCTTCTAACATGAGCCAAAACTGTATTAGACAAACTATTCAAGTGTGCTATAACCCTGATAAAAATTCTTATAGACTTAGGGAAGACATACACGTATTCCGTGGTTCTCGTGAGAATGGTTCCTGTGCACGTCATGGATGGCATCACTGGTCTACAGCCACTATCTTTCACAGAACCTACAAGGTAACCTACAGCCTCATTAGAAAAACTTAGCATTCACATCACATAAATGAATGGTATCTTCCACCTCATAGCAATACGATCTAATGTTGACTTCTAAGAAAATTATGTGGTGTCATTCCCTCACAGTGAAATGTTTAAAAATATAAAACTGACAAGGCTCAAACAAAATGTAATTAGCATGTTTTTGATGAAATATGAATGGAAAAGGTTCACAGAAATTCTAGGTACTGAATCTATACTATAGCATGTTTTCTAGACCCATGTCATACCCCTTACAAACAATGAATGTTTTCCTCATATTAAGCCTTGATGTATGTTCTACATTTCTTTCAACAGGAATGCTGATATTTCCTTTAATTCTGGTTATACTACATTAAAAGGATAGCAAATGTTTGTTTCTATCACTTCAAATACAGGCCAATGACCAAGGCAATGTCTGGGAAAAAAAAACCAAAACACTTTAATTTTTAAGACAACTGCAAGCACCTCAAACAATGGATTATTGTTACAACACTTGTTATCTTTTCACAATCTAGTTATTGCAAAGGCATATGGATAAATGTTAATGGGCAAAGTCAAGAAAAACGAGGCACCTTGAGGAATGTAAAATTTAAAAAACAAAAAAAAAACATTCAATCCACTGATTTCTAAAAGAGGCTAAATGTACCTCTCTATATTACATTCTAAAATTGTATTGCCTACTATGGTTTGTGTCCTGGATTCTACAATTTTAAGGAAATGCTTAAACAAAATTGTGTGCAACCTGCAAAGGGAAAATCATTTTCTTAACTTCAATGCATGGAAAGACAATGAAAAAGCTAGTAAAATTTGTTGTAGCCACACACAAAACTGTCTCTGGAATGAATGCAGTCCCTGTTTTCTCTGAGATGTTAGTATTCTTTCTTCCCATTGCACTGCAAGTTGTACATACCATACCTTGGTTCTAGACAAACACGAATAAGCTTTTCCAAAAAATATATGTGTATTTTTTCATTCCACACACTGAACATGTTTCTCCTGTCCAATTTAATCTATGTAGAGTTTAACTTACAGTGCCTGGAGGAAGCAACACCACGTGGTACTGGGCCACCACATTTTTAAAGGGAAATTGCTTTTTTTCCTTAAAAGTACATTTAATTAAAAATATGCAAAAATACAAATGGGATCACTAAAGTATAATGTGTATTTTAGAATGAGAAGCATGTCCTTTCTTTAAAGTGCCATACAGGGAATGACATAACCTAGAGCCAGTTGTTTAAAATCCAATGCAAAAGGACTGTCATGGAATGAAAAGTTTGCACAACTCCTTAGAGCAGTTAGAAGTCCATTACATGCAACTTAGGCTACAAAGCACTCACGACTGGGTAGCTTTTCTGAAATTTGAGTCCCCATCCCATATTTAATGTAAATTAACATTTACAGGGTGCATTTACATACACTATAATACAGGAATGATGTCCCTTTGCCAGAAGATCAAATTGTACATTTCCTTGCTATTTCTTGGTTCCAACTTGATAATTTCTTAAGATTGTAAATTATATAGTACTCAGCTAAAATATTTCTTCATAAATAGTTACAAAACCTGCCAAAACACAAGGAGGAAAGTATTTTTCGTTCAAAAAAAAAAAAATGACATTTGAATGTCACACAACACAAGAAACAATGCTTAGAGACATGTTATTGTTTTCAGAAGAAAAGTGGGTCAGTAAACTACTAAGCTGAAGACAAAAGACTGCCCTTCCCCAGGATCACAGTGCACAAGAAGCAAAACGTCAAACGACAGTACCTCAAAGCAAAATAAAGGTCTGAGGATGAAGCCAGCTCACTTGTAATCCTGTTAAGAATGAGAGTCCCCCTTTAGGGCCAAATGCACTGGCCAACATGTGCCAGCTCAGAATGGGTGAGTGCAGAATCTGCTAAGAATTCAACCAAGGATGCCGAAGGCATTCGCCCGCTGAAGCTCGTTTTTCTGGAACCATTTCTAGCATCGGGATCAGGAAATCTGTAAACTGTGCAGCATCTTCATGGGGCCAGCCATACTTTTCCACAAGTACATCAAAGAGGCTCCAGGGCTTCAGTTTGGTGATGTGCCGCAGTTCTCCTACAGGGAAGAACAGGCAATGTCAAGAAAGCTTCTAAAGTGCATTTCCCATTGTTGGGCCAGCCAAGTTCTTTACAATAAAGCAGATACTTACCTTTGCAACACTACCCAACAACAAAGGCCAGCTTCCCCACTAAGGAAGCTTGGTGAATGTAAACAGCGGTTCATTTAAAAGGGAAGAATTCATTTGTATCAGTTCCAGGTTTCTTTAAATAAGCAGAGCATGCTGAGGACACTCAGAATATTTTCATTTGCTAAGATGGATCCAGGTACTCTTCAACTTGGGACTCTGCAACTTGCTTATTTGCTTAGAAAAAGCTTTAAGATACATGCTATTTTAAACTCCTTAAAATAGACTGGTTTTTTCCTGCAGGTTACTGTGAAAAGAAACGGGAATCTTTTCATCTGGAATTCGGTGGCTAAGACCCTACACTCCCAGTGCAGAGGGCATGGGTTCAAACCCTGATCAGGGAACTTTCCATCTTTATGGCAAGCAGGCGCCCCCAGACACCAGCGTTGTTCAAGCTTGTTTCTTCCTCGTTCCGCATCCTCTCTAATGCAGCTCCACTGATTCTGTGTGACTGCTGATGTCACCAGGACAAGGTTAGAGCAAACTACAGAAGCACACACATAACATGGCAAAACCAGCTCCATGGGGGACATTACTCTGTTCTTAGTGGGATAAGCACTCTCCAGGTTTGCCAATAAGAGCAACTGCTGAGCACGAGCTGCTCAGAACTGGGAATCTGCTCCTGAGGATGCCATTCTCAGACTAAACTCCATGAACAGGCACCAAGTCGACACAGCCTTCCCTGAAAGGAGAGCAGCTTCACCGTGAGAGAGGCCTTCAAATCTGCACAACAGGAAAACCAGACAAGGCGGCAAAGCTATACTATAAACTGATAAAGATGATTCCAAAACAAATCCTAGAATGTCTGACACACTTCTGACCAGGTAAACCCACACAGAAAACTGTACGTACAAAGATACTGAATACATAACAATATTGCAATAATAGAATAGTGTGTTGCCTCTAAAATGAACAGATATGTGGATTATGAAGGTAGGTGGGAAAACTACAATGCCAAGAAAAACAGATAATGTACTCACTCACCCTGTCATAGTATGTACAACTTATGTTTAGCTGCATAAGAAGCAGCAGCACTATCTTATAAACAGTTGATAGAAGTTACTTAAAAACAAACCCTAAGCTCCCAAACTCACACAAATTCATACATGCAGTGGCCTTCCTGGTGGCTCAGTGGTAAAGAATCCACCTGCAATTCAGGAGACCCAGGAGACACGGGTTCAATCCCAGGGTCAGGAAGATCCCCTGGAGAAGGATATGGCAACCCACTCCAGGATTCTTGTCTGGGAAATCCCACAGACAGAGGAAGATGATGGGCTGCAGTCCACAGGATCGCAAAGAGTCAGACACAGCTGAGCACACACATTCCTAGAACTGCCAAGAAAAGGCTCCGTTAATGAGTGAGGGCCTCAAGTCCACTCATCAGCTCCAGTCTGACCCATAACATACAAGAAACACAGCCACCCCCATTCCCACCACGTATAATACAAAACAAAAACAAAACTATCAGATAGTAAAACATTTTTAAAATATATTTTTACTATCTGTCCTACTGTAAAAATAGCTTTTACACCTTGACAATTTTTTCCCTTAGGAAGATATATCAAGATATGTTTTGTTGAAACAAATTGTGCCAATACCGAAACACTTGACTGTGACAGTTTTTACTTCTTAAACCGTTTCCAACCCTTTCTTTCTTGAAGAATGCCGAGTAACCCTTAACTATCCCTCGGTATCAAGCTCTCTCACACACGCAGGCCACCTGGGTGCCAGCAAGGCCAGATGGGCAGCGCTGCCTCTCAGGCTTCCTGATCTGCTCTGTGGGCAGGACCTCCCCAACACACACACACTGAGGAAGACTGATGGCAACAGGCCTGGAAGAGGGCTCCTCCCTTGGAGTAAAGGTTTAGGTAGGCCACTCCGCATGCCAGCCCCTGGCCATGCGTTCTTGCTAAGGAAAAATATTAAGTACTTCTATTCCTCTTCTCTAGAGTATTATTTTAGGTGATTTATGAGGGAAAATGTATTAATTTGCCTGTGAGATTATAACATTCCAGAATTAAACACACAAGCATGTGAGGTTTTACACCACACACAGGGGACTATAAAGCAAAATCCTGGTACTATATTACTGGTAACTAAAAAAGAAACCATGATATAAAATAAATTATGACAAATTTCAGTAGCATACACAGAGAAAGGAAACCTATCAGTAGATACAGGTACTAAGGAAGACAAAAAACTTAAAAATTTCGAATAATTTCCTACAAAGTACATGTAAGTAAATATTTGAGGTCAAATTCTAAATGAACCCTACCTCTCACACAAATAAAAATTAACTCAAATGGATCCTAGACCTAAGTAGAAGAGCTAGAGCCATATGTTTTTAGAAGAAAACAGAAAAATAAATTTTCATGACCTTGAGGTAGGCAAGGGTTTCTTAGATGTTATATTAAAATATCAGAAAGCACAAGTAACAAAATTAAAAAACAGAAAACTGAACTTCATAAAAAAGTAAAAACCTTTGTAACTTAAGTATCACATGCACATTCAAGAGAAACGAAAACATTATATCCACACAAAAACTTGTACATTAATGTTCACAGCAGCATTATTAATAGCCAAAAGGTGGAAACAACCCAAATATCCATCAACTGGTGAATTGGGAAAATCTGATGTGGTCTAGCCATATGAAAAAAAGGGTGGAGTACTGATTCATGCTACCCACGGATGGACTTGGAAAGCACAAGAGTAAATGAATGAAGCGGTTACAAATATCAACATACTTTATGATTCCAATTATATGAAAAAACCCAGAATAGGCAAATTCATAGAAAGTAGATCAGGACTGCCAGGGGCTAATGGTGGGGGGATGGAGGGGGAGTGCTAACAGGCCCAGGGATGAAAACGTTCTAAAATTAGAACAGCGGTAACATTTGCGTAACTGTGTGAATATACTAAAAATTACTGAACTGCACGCTTTGAAAGGATGAATTGTATGGTATGTAGATTACGCCTCAATGAAACTGTTACTGAAAAACTGGCACAAAGCTTACAAAAAAAAAAAAAAACTTTATAAAAGAATTCCAAGGCTGTTTAAGGATGCGGTAAAAACAACTCACTACTGAGGCGCTCAGAATAAATGACAGGAGTAAATGGGGTGAACTATGATAGAATTCACCTGAACATGCTGTAGCAACTTCATTGCCATTTTTTCTTAAACCATATGCTCAAATTTTAGTAGTTAAACAGTAATTGAAACCTAGCCTCAGCTGTGGCTTGTTATCTTCCACATGCCTCTGCTATGTGCTGCATCACTACAGTTGGCCTGTGACATCATCACACTGTCTCCTACCGCAACTCTCACGGGGGGCCTCTGTCACACAGCCTCCATGCAGGGACCTGTGGGATGACAGGCATTACCAGGACTGGCCCAGCACGGGGACCGCTCCCACCCTGCTTCCAGCTCACGAAGGCCGCCCTACAGCAAAGACTGGGACTCCAGTGAAGACTTCAAATGTACCCACTATGGACAGAACCCCACTTCCTCTGGCAGCCCCAGCCCCTGCTCACATGGAGCTCAGGTCCTGAGAGAGTTTATCACAGAGAGGAGAAACCAGACTTCTTATAACACAGAATTAATGCTCCCGATAAAATCAGAGTTAAAGCAGTTTATGTTTCAAAGGCTTTAAGACTCACAAGTATGAAGACACTTTATTCTAGTTATTTCCAGAATCAAGCTCCCACTGAGAGCAGCCGGGCTGGCACGCTGCTGCAGGCCCATCTCAGCATCTGGCAGCTGAAGGACTGACGCCTCGTCCTTCCTCCCCAGTGGTGCCAGGCCGGGCAGCCCTCACGTTTACAAACCACTCTAAGCATACCTGGGCATCTTCCTGTCTTCACTGCGTATGCCACATGGAAATGCTATGATCAAGAAGGTTTTAAACTTGAAATCAAGCAGATCAAGTGGGGCACTGCCCAGCCAGTGCACAGGAACTCCACACAGGAGCTTTTCTCTTCACAGAAGTAAGAGAACATGATGATTTTTAGGTAATTCTAGAGATGAGTTAAAAATCAACCTAACAAGTTTCATCTGAACTAAAAATCAAGAATAGTTCCTCTATTAAAACGCAGCTCCTGAGAATTTCCTAGCAGTCCAGTGGTTGGTAGCCCACACTCTCACTGCCGGGGCCCAGATTCTATCCCTGGTCATGGAACTAAGATCCCACAAAGCGGAGAGATGCAGCCAAGAAGAAAAAACAAAAAAAGACTGAAAACCCAGCTCCTGAGTTTCACCCTCTCCTGCACTTTTCTCCTCCTTCTACTGGACATCACTTACCCTGAAGGTGTGCCTGCAAATGTAGTCCTTTGACTACACATGAGTTTCTTGCATGCTCTGAAATTTCCCACTGTACTTAAGAGGTCTCTGGTCTGACGCATACTATCACTCACATATATTACAACACACTCAACACCCTCATCTAGAATCAAGCAGCTTTTTCTTTTTAAAGATGACCATCTCCTTTGATATTTCCATCCTCAATACAGCAACTTTTACTAAAATGATGCACCACAGAGTACCTGTTTGGCAGAACAATGAGGTGTGCTACCGGCTGTACTGTTTTTCTCGCCATCACCTGAGAACTAGGACACTTTCCTAGGTTCGTGTCTTAGTCCATTCAGGCTGCTTACAGCAACAAACTGACTCCTCATAGTCCTCGAGGCAGGCACCGGTGTGGGCGGGTGAGGGCCCTCTTCCAGGGCAGACTCTGTGTCCTCTGGTGGTGGAGGGGCCAGCGAGCTCTCCAGGTGTCTCCATAAGGTACTACACCATTCATGGCTTGATGCACCTTCTAACAGCCCTGCTCCTAACACTGTCACCTTAAGGGTCAGGCACAGGTTTGGAGGAACCCATACTGACACCCAGACCAATGCAAGACAGCATGGGGACAAGATTCAGAGGCGCTCACTTCTGCTGGGGCACACCTTGACACACAAACCAAGATGGCTTTTCTTATATATCTTTGATGGCTAGTCCCACACTCAAAGACCAAAAGATTAAATCCTAATGTGGTAAGAACAGTAATTACATTTCTGGCCAAAAAAAATCCACCTCAATTTCAAAATGCCTGACCAAGAAACAATTCAAACTAGCAGCAGTTATTTTATCCTGAATTATAAGCAAGATGATGCACTGCATTTTTAGCTCTAAGGCACACAGCCCGCTCCTCTTCCCTGGCCTCAGGTGAGATGTGCTTCCGCCCAGGGGGATGGGGAGCAGGGAGTCTGCTGCTCAGCCGTCTCAAGCCCCCTGCTTTCCAAAGAGGCATAAGCAAAGTAATGGCAGTTTTCAATTTCACCTTTCTCTACCAGTTCTGGCACAAAAGTATTTTAAAAGAAATTTTAAATGGATACATTTAAGATCCCATTATTTCTAAAACATATAAACACTCCCCTTACTGGTGGAGGCATGCCAACACACATTTTAACAGCCAGGCATCCCACTCATCCCAAGGGACACGGTGAAATCAACTTCAAGACAGACTCTCACTCATCATCATACTATTCCCATGAGTTCTGTGAAAGCCCTAGATCCCTCATGAGTTTCAGAGTTACTACAAATCAGTAATAATCAGGAAAGAACTTAAGTCCCCATTCCCAGTCATTGTAGGGGATTTCCTACCTAATCATCCAAAGAAAGGAGAAAAGGACTCTAGTTGCCAGAGTAACACAAGTCAGCTCGGTGTCAGTCGACCTCTACCGAGGACGCCGGATGCTCTTCAACTCCGCACGCCACCTGCAAACATGCTCCTCAAACAAGAGCCCAGCCACATAATCCCCACAACACACACACATGATAATGTGATGATGGAGCGGCAAGGTCCACACGAGCACTTTATACTCCTCTCTGGGTGCAGGCAGTGTTCCCATTGTCCGAGGAGTAAGGGCACTTACGGAAAGGCCAGTGTGAAAGCCAAGACCCTGGACAGAGAGCCCTGAGCTGGACTCAACCACTGGCCACATCAGGACCCCAGAGTCACTTATCAACATCTGTTGAAGGAGCCCCACAGGTGCAGTGAGGAGAGGGCTCCAGGCCCACCACTGGCTCTGGGTTGGGACTTGGCAGCTTTCACCCTCACCCCCGTGCCTATAACTCAGATCAGAGGCAAAGCCCAAGAGGAGCAACAGTCTCCAAGCAGGGTCTCCATGAGCAAACCTGTCCATAGGCTGTGGGCAGAGGCACCTTCAAATCATTTGTCTGACTTCATTTTCTTACTATTTAAGGCCCCGTCTTTTGTCCCTCTTCAGCTTCTTCCCCACTATGCACAGTGCTGGTCCCTTGTTGCTACACAGCCATGGGCAGCAGTGGCACAATGAAAGGAAAAGTCCCTGTGCACCTTGCTGGCTGCCGGTCACCACCACACCTGATGCCTGAGGTGGGGATGAGAGCCCTTCCGGGCCTTCTCCCTCCAGGGCACCCGCAGGCCCACACTGCGTGACACATCAGGCTGCTACTCTGGCCTCCCTCCCCTCACACCCGCACCTGACATGGGGGAAGGCTGTGGCTGGGGGCAGGTCATCTCCCAGCCAAGTCTCCATGGGGCTCAGGCCATCTTCTACAGGCTCTGAAAACACTCCAAAATGTGGAAGGAGTCTATCTTGATTAAAATAAACACAACTCCCCAAGTCACGCCATCCCAGGCCAAAATAATCGAGAGCTTTCGTTTGCTTCAACTATGTTCAAATAACATTTTCTGGAAATCTCCTAGGAAACCGTCTGCTCTCAGCAATACTGCTGTCCAGAAATTCACAATGTACACAGTGTTTTCCTGTTTATAACAATAAAGGCATCAGCTCTCAGTGTACCCCGGGTTGCAGATACCCTCTTACGCCTCCTTGGAGGGAGGACGCACCACCAGAAGTGACCCACAACAGCCTCGGAGACAATGTGACATGCTGTGCCCGGTCCCCTACTGCGCTCCAGCCCCAGCTCTGCCACTGAACCTGCTGCCCTGAGTACAACCTGAGACCGCAGGAAAGTCTGTGTGTGGTCAGGGGACCTTTGTACCTGCTTCAGTGACCCAGACTCGAAGACAAGATTCTCAGAACCAAACCAATACATGTCTGAAGAACATTCTTCCCTGACAATTTGTTTTCCTGTGATGAGATTTAAGAAAGAAAAAATACTGCATCCAGTTACATACTTCACAGGTTACCCACTGGGTGGGCGCAATAAAGTTGAGAGTCTGGTCAATGTACTCAGAGTAAGTGGAGTAGGAAACCACCGTCTTTGGCATGGTTAGCAATCAGGCCTCATGCAAAAACAGGGAAATGAAATTCAAAAGATAAGACAGGGTTGGTTAGCTGGAAATCACCAAAGTGAATCATAAAGCATTACTACTGTACAAGAATGCCTTATCTCATAGGAAAATAAGCCAAATTTGAAGAATCAATTTGACTACAGCAGGTAAGACAGAGTATCTAGTACTTGCAAAAATTTCTAGAAACTCCAGGTCCTGCCCATATCAACTTTAAAAAGTTCTTTTTTAAAGGAAATTGCACTCCTTCCCCCCCCCCCAAAATCTACACTGAAAAAACATGAATGAAGAGGGCTATCCATGCTCACGTGAAAGATGACGGCATTGGGGAAAGGTTCTGTAAAAATAAATTCCCTGGGGCTTTTGGGTGTTTTTAAAAATTGATCATTAACTAGGGACTATCCAGGGCAAAGAGCTGTGTTCTAGGCCATGCCAAGGGGAGATCAACAAGTACAATATTAAAATAAATCACCTACAGTACAGTGTGAGGTGAGGCCCTGGGAGAACAGGGTCTGATGTATCAGGATGTGAGACGCACAGGACGTCACAGGCCCACTCCCCATACAGAATCAGCTCAGATCCATGAATCAGGATGCAGACAGACTGCCATGAGGTCCACTTTCTAGGGCTCTGCTCCACTGCAAAAGCTCTCTGGCTCCAGGAACAACATGGAAAATGGAAAGACAAGTATAGCTGGTTTCTAAAAATCGTTTAAACTCTTTTTATAAATACTTGAATACATGGATCGGTGCTTAGTGTAAAGGAGAGGTGTGGAGAAGATCAAAGGATTTTCGGAAGACTGTTCTCTCACAAAATTCTTATTCCACAGATATCGGATGATTTATTTCTTGAGAGTTTTCTTCAGCAGAATCCCCCAAGTGTAAAAGTCCAGATCTGTATCCACTGCCCAAATGTGAATGCACAATGTCTCCTTAGGGAGAGGATCATGCTGAAAATTAGTGTTACATAAATACCGTTACCTTTTCTGGTGAAAAACTCCTTGGAATATTTCCCCAACATAGCGTATTTTCGAGGGACTTTCCCCAGCAGTTCAATGATCAATGCTATGTGATCTGCATTGGGAAACATTGCCAGCAAAACAGAAACACACGACAGTTTAATCAGTACACTGCATGCAGACACTGCTATCGCCCGCGCAGACAGAAACAGAGCGCCGCCTGCACAAGCACAGGCTCTGCCCGAGTGGCTGGACTGAAGGCCCCTCGGAGGAGATGATGCACAGGGGGACTGCAGCTTGGAGCCAAATGCAGTCTCCTTCTCAACTTTGACATCAGCATAGGAATTCTGCTGGGTTGCTTTGGGAATTTAAGAGAAATGCCTTTGTCACCATTAATGCTACCATCAGCAGCTGCTATTCCGTTTCTGTCTGCATCGTGGCACTTTTCAAAAAGAAGAGGTACTACCTCTGCGATTGAAGAATTCCCGAGAATATTTTCCAGATAGAGCAAAGTGCCTTGGGATACTGCCTAGCAGCTCTATGATGTGGGCTATGTGGTCTATGGAGGAGAGAAAAAAAAGGATACGGGAATGGGAGGGGCAGAGGGAAGGATGGGATAAAAGAAGAGGGGGGGGAAAAATCGAAATTAGTAAAAAATCAGAAATAGATTCAAATCAACAATGTCTGCAGCACATCCATGCAGAGGCTTCTGGGATGGCAGGCCTCAGGACTGGAGCGTTAACAGCCCGTTAACCAGCTGACCTGAGGCCAGCTCACCCCAGGTCACCCCAGCATTGCAAGCAAGTAAGCATGGAGATGGGCAGGTTTGCAGATGGAATTCAAGCCAGAATTCCGTCATTTTAAATTCAGCCCCCAACAGGACAGAGAAATGGGCAGCAGATCAGTGGACAAAAGGACCACAGAAAGGCCTCGGGTTCGCCCGGCCTGTCCTCTCCCAGCCTGAGAGGGGGCGGGCTGAGGCCACAAGCTCCCCGCAGGGTCACCTGTGCCGGGAGGCTCTGCCCAGTCACTGTGACTGAGGGGGCTTCAAGCTCTAAGGGAAAGCATCTGAATCTGGTGTTTGAAAACCAAACACAGCTCTATTTTTGTGGAAAAACACAATATTCTCCAGAAGGCCCAGACTCTCTGTAGACCCATACTGAGGTATTCAGCAGGCAACAATACTTACCTTCGTCTCTGGAATAGTCTTCCCCAGAATGTGGTTCAAACAAATAATCTCCCGTTGCCAGCTCAAATGCCTAGGATACAACAGATGACATGCTAAGCGCTTCAGAGACTGAGGTCCAATCCAGCAATGTTTTCTGGTACAAGAGACCTACATTTTATGAGGATCTGAATCAAACCAGAGTCGCCTTTAAAGGCTCAACATCAGGCTTTTTTCTTCTTCCCAAAAGTTCAAAGAAGCTTCAGAAACATTCTTATATCTCTGTGCTTCATTTTGGAGGAAGTAGCTGTGTGCAGGCCTAACCAGAACACTCCAGGGACCAGGGCTGTCTGACCCAGAGCCTGCCCACAACCTGCAGGCTGGCCTGGGCCTGGACCGAGGGTGTTGCC
The DNA here is from genome assembly GCA_024291935.2 of Okapia johnstoni. Lineage (NCBI taxonomy): Eukaryota > Metazoa > Chordata > Mammalia > Artiodactyla > Giraffidae > Okapia > Okapia johnstoni. The sequence continues at coordinate 67,257,474 of CM044312.1, read as the reverse complement.
ACCCTCCTGAAGGAAGACCTTCATGCCTTAGTAACTGGGGGCTCCTTTCAACAACTCTTTATCACTTCATTCATTTCTGACTCAACCAAAGGAAATTTCTAGAACCAAAGAAGCCCCTCTTGCTGTCACCCTGGGCCAGGAAGTACGAGATCACTGTGTAGGCCACCTGTGGATGGCAAGGAGAGCTTCCTGGTTACAGGATGAGCCCCCAAGGGTACAGGGTAAGGTGCTGGTGAGGTGACAGGAGGGGTATTTATTTCCATTTCTGCCAGTGGGCCTATATCTTTTATTTATAAAACTGTCTAAGGACCATGAGTTTAATTTGCTAACAGTAAATAAAGATGACAACTGCTACTGCTCTATTATCAAATATCATGTTTTTTAAAAAAAACATGCTTTAAATAAGAATTTAAACAAATTAAAAGAATTATTTTTAAAAAGAACAAGCCAAACCCCACTTCTGGTCTCCCCCATACTTACTTCTCTTGTATATTAGAGTGCGCCGTTGTGAAGGCCCCCAGGGGCCGGTCCCTGCTTCACCGATGCCCAGGGGTCAGTGGCTGCTGCACCTCCTGCTCCCTCTCCAGACCCGGCCAAACTGGCCCACCCTCTCCCCTTCTGTTGATGATTGCCAGCGTGCAAGGAGGGCACCCACTAAGGAAGGCTCATCTGCCTGGGGTGTGGTCCCTCACAAAACCAAGGCAAGTGTACTTAGCCCAGGACCACATCTCTTCATCTTGCATTATTATTATTTTTTTTTTTTTAAGAAAGGAGGAAAGCAGGATGACAAGCCTCTTGCCAGCTACCCTGTGACGAGCACTAGTTCATGAACTCAGGATCCCTGCCCTGAACCAGACCTGGGTCTGAGCTGAACCCAGATGTGCCAGGTCTCAGTACGGAGCAAGGGGGTCGTCTACACACTTCAGGGCCTGCCCTCTCCACCCAGAAAACAATAAGGACACTACTGGCAATCCCACATCAGGGTGAGAAACCTCATGCCTGGCCACAGGTCCAAGGGCAATAAGTGGATCACACACTAAATGTCCAGAAGTGTCTTTCTCACCGCAGACACAAGCCAAGAGAAAAGGGTAAAAGCCCAATGCAGGCAGAAGACTCCGGAAGTTGATTTCCAAAACCATTCCAATCTGGTTGTATGCATTTCTGTCAGCCTAACACTAAGATACATCAGTTCAGCATTTTGTAAAGATGGCCATTTTGATTAGCATCCATGTATTTCCAAGGAAATACAACTTGAAGAAGCCTGTCAATGAAATGGTAAGGAAGAGGCAAGATGAAGGCTCCCCTGACAAGTTATCAGGTCCTGATTCTCTGAAGCGTGATAAGACTTTCTTTTTTTCTGCATGTTGTCGTTATCTTTTATTATGTATCAAATTGTCTCCAACATAAGTTACAACCTGATTAAACTCAATACTTCTTTCTAAAATCAATTTAAAGACACACACAAAAAATCTCTTCATATACAACATATTTTGTCGAGAGCCTAGCAAATAAAGTATCTTTCATTGCACGATTTCTGCTTAAAAGATTTTAACAAATAGGACCTAGACAACAGGGTAAATGCACACCATAATGAAACATTAGCTTCTGTACTTTGCCACAGGTTTCTACGCTGGCCACTAAGAAATCATGAAAGATTATTGCCTTCAACTCTCTGAGTTACTCTCAATATAACCTTTATTATTATTGTCCATGTTTAATACTGGAGAACTCTGGGTTCTTCCCTCAGTACTCGGCCCAGTCCCCTCAGATGGCTTTCCCCTGGAACAGGGGAAAACAGCCTGTCTTCAGGCTCTGGGGAGACCAGGTACCCCTTTCCTGAAATGCTATCGCATATCAAAGCATTCCATTCTGAATAAATAAGGTCACAAATTCCTTCCATGATGTGAACACTCCTGAGCAGTTTGGTGAAATGTGTCAAGACTGGCTTTTCTTGTCTTTATGGCACTGACTGGGGGTCACCATGGAGCCCTATTCAAGGACTCTGACACACAAATGCAGAACCACCAATGTCAGGATCCACACCAAATTTTTAGATCATGCACACTTACATCTGGAGGAGCGCTAAAGCTCAAGAAAAGAACAAGAGATTCAACCACTGACAGATCCCAGCTACTCTGCCTCACCCTGTCCAGCTGCAAGAGCACTCCTCCCTGACAATGGCAAACACACTTACCAGTGAACACGGGCACCAGCCACCACTCTTCCCTCCACTGGAGTCTCTAAGACATAATGCCACTGACAACAAAGAACCCTGGATTTTACCACCAAGAGCAATCCAGAGCTTCATTACAGCTTGGTGTCATGAATTTAATACACTGTTATATATTTTAACTTTAACAGAAGTGGGGTGGGTGACGACTGCCTCACCTTCACCAGTTTCTCTATGGAGAACAAGACGGGAACTCTGTCATGACCTCCAGGGAGGAGTGGGGTGGGAATGAAGGCTTGCCCCACTCCCAGAAAATAACCTTAAGCTAATTAAAAAGAACTTTATAAGCAGCTCTAGAAGCAGTGAGGGACTTCACTTCTTGAGAAGGGAGGAGGCAGAAGATGGAGAGAGTGCTTTTTCTTAGGAGTTTGAGCTTGACACTGACACCACAGTTCACAGTGATTACAGGGGCTGGCAGGACAGGAGACTGTGTGGAGGTACACACTCTTATCTCACGGAAGGCAAGACAGATAAACTGGTATAAAACTGTACTGACAGCTCCAGCATTATGCTACTACATCTGTGATCTTGTCCTATTTTTCCTGGTTATATCACCAAAATTTAACACCCAAAATTAGAAGTATAAGATTTCAGAGTTGAAAGAGTTTTCAGAGTGTAATTCAGGACAACCCACATATGGCCCCTTCTGTGTAGCTGAAGACAAGTAAGACCTGACCTCACACGTCCTGAAACAGAACACTGCTCCGCCGCAGCTCCAACTGGTGAAAGTGCCCTCCCTCTCCTGACCTGGCCTCTGCCTCCCACTGCCTTCCAGCCCTTCCACCCCATCCTGCCCCTGGACTCCTGCAGAGAGAGCCTGATTCCTTCCCTATATTCAAAGGAACCATGACATACACACCAACTCTTCTAACCACTTGTCTCCATACCCAGCACAGCAAGGACTCAGTTTTTTATACTTATTGAGAAATGTAATTTTAAAATTATTCTCTGGCATTACCCATCAGAGAACAGAAAGGCATACTTTCTGTTCTAGATGTGTTTGGCCATACTGGTTGCAAACTTGAAACACAAGAGTTTCTTTTTCCATACTGTTTCAGCATCAGAGGACACGCACACAAGGACTGCTGTAGTAACCTTTAAATCACAGACAATTGTATTTATTCTGCATTCTTTTTTTTTTTTTAGTGAGAAGACAAGTACCAAGCTTTACATACATGTTTTCTCTCTTTAAACAGAAGAAAAGAATTTAGAGGTGGAAACAATACAAGAAAAGCATGAAACACCACCTGAAGCAACAGATACACCCATGTTTCCAACAAAAGACCACAAAGCTCAGCTCACTAAGAGAAAGGTGACAAATTGGCCAGGATATTCATGCTCATCGGTTCACAGGTAAGGAGCGAGTGAGAACAGACACTGGTGGGACTTGGGAGAGTTTAGACACAACCAGACTTTTGAGGCACACAAGCGGCAGCAAAACGGCTCTGTTATATCAGAGAAACAAGAGGCAGCCCGAGGCCCTGAGGAAAACCATCGCCAAGCTGCCTGTGGGAAGAGAGGCACTAAAACAGCACGTGTCGCTGCTGGCGCCTCCGATGAGGCTGGACGGCCTAGAGCCGTAAGGCAGAAGGGTTTCCAGGCTGTGCTCAACAGCTGAGAGCCTCTCCCCTCCAGTAACAGGTCTGTCAGACCGCCTCAAACCTTCCCCTAACTCACAGCTATTTCGTCTTCCTCCACAGCCTGAGTGAAGGAAACACAGGCTGTGTACAGTCCACAAGTCTTCAAGAGCCAACAGGAACTACGTGAAGTCCATCACCACAGCTGAGGTCTGTAGCTGGGGGCTACAGAGGGCCTTGCGAGGTTCTCTCTCAGAAGCCCAAACCAAAACATACACCAGGTCACGCCTAAGGATCCTGCCAACTCTAAACCTTGCCCTCGCCTGCCCCTCAGTGGATAACCTCCGGTCAGAAGGCTTAGGCCATGGGCACTGGTAAGACTGGCCTACTGTGGGGACTAAAGGGATGAGCCTTTACATAGAGGAAAAGGGCACAGGCCGCTCTTACCATACACGCTGTACTCCAAATGTCAGCAGGCGTACTGTAACCTGCTCCTATTAAAACCTCTATGGATCTATACTGACGCGTCTGGATGTCTTCTGTGAAGTGTTTATGCTGGAAGGGAACAGACTACATTACTGTGGAGGAACACAGACATTAAAAAAGGGAAAAAGCATCTTTTAATACATGATCACAACCAAAGAAAGAAAGAAAACACTTTACTTACCACCCAACAAGCATTTCCAAGGTCTGCAATTTTAACTCTAATCTTATCAGCATTCCGTGGGTCCAGGGGATTCACCAGCAGGTCGGCTGCCCGGGTTTTCGCTGGCATGAGTAAACAGCAGGACAGTTAGGGCCTGGGTTAAGTGGTTTGCATGTGTGTACACAATGCTTGCAGGGCACACTCCTTTTCTAGAAAAGTGGTGGAATGATCATTGAGGCCTGGAATCCTGTCAGTTGAGCTCAACAAATTTAAGTTCTCAAATTCTCCATCTTAGGGAAATACTTCACAAGAGGGCAAGCTGCCCAGAGACCCCATGCACACTGACTTGCCCATTCTCCTTTCTCCCCATCCTTCACCTTCGGGTCAGCCTGCTCAGTTCCTGTAACTTTTAGCTGCTCCTCATTAGATCACGTCAGTTCCCTACTGGATTCCGTCTAGCTTGGAAGTGTGATATTACTAAACTCGAGGGTAGAGAGAATACTCCCCAGCGGGGTGGAGAGGTGTGCATGCATGTAGGGTGGAGAGGGGTGTGTGTCTGTGTGTATATGTAAGAGTTGGACCATAAAGAAGGCTGAGCACCAAAGAATTGATGCTTTTGAACTGTGGTGTTGGAGAAGACTCTTGAGAGTCCCTTGGACAGCAAGAAGATCAAACCAGTCCATCCTAAAGGAAATCAACCCTGAATATTCACTGGAAGGACTGATACTGAAGCTTCAACACTTTGGCCACCTGATGTGAAAAGCTGACTCATTAGAAAAGACCCTGATGCTAGGAAAGACTGAGGGCAGGAGGAGAAGAAGTTGACAGAGGTTGAGATGGTTGGATTGTATCACTGACTCAAGGGACGTGAGTTTGAGCAAACTCTGGGAGACTGTGAAGGACAGGGAAGCCTGGTGTGCTGCAATCCATGAGATTGCAAAGGGTCAGACAAGACTTAGCGACTGAACAATCATCTTCGGGCAGACCCTTGTATGAAGCTTGGCATCCCAGGCAGGCAGCAAGGCCAGGCCACATGCACCATGAGCAGGGCAGTGAGTGGGTGAGGCATCCAGGACCTGGGGCGCCAACAAAGCTTCCCAGGAGGGGCCAGAAAATGTGAGAGAACACTGGGTGACACTTTAGCCCTCAAGACCTGTTCCTCGGACTGATGGATCAACCCGAGCCAGTCAGACTCTGGTGTTTCCTTCTCTCTATTCGCCCTAGGCCCACAGCCCTCTTTATAAGGAAGTTGTAACACCATGAGGTCTCACCAAAGGCCAGGTATGAGACAAGGAGAAGAACCACAGAAATCAGAAATGACAAAGGCGGCAGCACAGAGACCCACACAGACATGTGAGGTGTTCACAATGAACAGGGAATGGGCTGAGAAATTGAGTTCCAGAGAAAACAAAAATGCTGACCCAACAGACAGATGGCCAGCACCGGAAATGGCTAGATGAATCTCTCGTGTCACTAAATAAAGGAGAGTCAGCAGGCACAACAGTGGAATTGGAGCTTTGCAGAATTGGATTCAAATTTAATTTTCAACATCTACAAGTTACAAATGACTTAAACACTGTGAGGCTCAGTTCTCAGTAAAGGAGGAAGAGAAAAGGACCACCCTCACCCCCAAAAAGAACAGACCAAACACAGGAGAACTAGGGGCTCCGCTCCACCTGCCCTCTGAGGCCAAGGCTTCTATTTAGGCCAGAGAGGGATCAGCCAAGGATGAGAGGCCAAGTGGTGGATGCCACCACTCCAAACATGAAGCACAGCTTCTACAGAATGCATTTCACTTTTGCAACCATCATAAAGTCAAATCATTGTTAATCCAGGGACCACCAGTACAGTTTCTTTGCATTTAATACCCCTGGTTTATGAGCACCAGACAAAGTCTCTCTGGTGACATGCTGTTACCTTTCTGGTTCATGTCTGTGGATGGTTACCCAGCACACAATGCCTTCCAAATGATACTCGGAAATTTACCTCAAAAATTTAACTGTACTCAGAACACACAGGAGGTAAGAGAGAATCAGTTTGCGTCTCTTTTCTCAGTGTGACAGTTTCCTGCTCTAAGTGTCTGTGAAAGGTTATCAGACTATAACACTCAAAAAGGCCCATTTAAATACAGGGACACTCACACTCGCTACATAATCGTACAGATTTTGCTTTGCCCAGAAATCAGATCACCTCTCCTGATTCAGTCACTACTATGCAACTATACCATGGCTCATCCTTGCTCTCTGCTACTAAGGAGGGAATGAAAAGTGCAAAGAGAAAGGCAGGAAGATTTTGCTTCAGGAAGGGCTAGGGCTGTTAAGTCTCTGGGTAACACTGTATTCATTCCAATGGGTGAGCCTGGGTGCCAGCAAGATGCCACCCAGCGGAGCCACCATGATAAACAGCCACCATCACTTATCTGCAAGGCACTGTGCAGGCCTTCACTGGTCTTTAAGTTTAAAACAGCCTTACAAGGAAGGCATGAATTGTCTCTTTATATGCAGGAGATTTAATACCAGCCCAAGGAAATAGCAGAACTATAAGATTTAACACTCAAACCTTACCTCTCTGTTCACCAAGTATTTACCAGTCCCTTCTACGTGCCCAATGCTGTCCGGGCACCGGAAGAGCATGAACGAGACATACAAGGTTCTGCCACCACACCCTAATTAGGAAACTCACATGCTCATTGAGAATATGGATGATAAAGTAAATAAAACGAATGATTCATATACTATGTCAAGTAACTCTATATGCTAACAAGAAAAAAGCTGAGAATGGAGATGGATTACTGATGAGGGCATTCAACCAAAGGGGTCTTTTCTGAGAAGGTGATGTTTGAGGAGAGGTCTAAATGCAGAGCAGCACGAAGGAGAGAGGCTCTGGGCAGACGTGACAGCAAGTACAAAGCTCTGAGAGGCAGAAATAAACTTGCACCCTTGAGAAACTTCAGAGAGAAGACCGTGTGGGAGGAGCAGAACAAGCAGGGGAAACAGAGGTGGGTGGGGATGGTATCAGAAAGAGAGGCGCTAGGGACGGACTGTGCAGGGCTCTAAGCTTTAGAGAATGACGCCTCTGGGGGTATGCTAAGTGGAAATATCTTGGAGATGAGGGGTGGGGGGTGTGCTTTAAAAAGCCCTCTCTGAACTGCTCTGCAGAAACAGTCTAGGGAGCAAGCGTGGGAGAGAGAAGAGTATGGAGCTGTGTTCCAGCGTCCAGCCAAGCACTGCCTCTGACATGGTCACCACAAGGTAAGGGTGACAGGACAACACGTGCATTGCAGGCGCCACCCTGTTCCCCTGCCTCTGTCCGTCAGATGTGCTAAGCCAAACTATGTGGTATGGCTCCAGCAGCTAATAATCCAAGAGGAGCCCTGCCTCCTCTTTCCAACCTTCAGTGGCTACACAATTACTCCAGGGAGAAGTTCGCATTCTTTAGCCTGGCACATAAGGTGATCCTCAATCTTCTCATTCCAGCCCCAGCATTTCTTCTACTATTTCCTGATATCCACCATCTGCTGCAAAGACAAGGATCCACACAAACTGAGTAAAGGGTACGTCTCCCACTTCCCGTTCTTTAGTGCCCAGTGGCCAACTGCCAGCCTCCAGGACAGGATCCTCCCAACAGGAAACAAAGCACCTCCGTGCAGAGGCTGTCCACAGTTCTCCAACGACCAGGCTTTGAAAACCCAAACTGAGTGCCTCCAAACAAATGACTGGATGAACAAATAGGTCAGCATGGTAAGAGACTGGCATCAGTGGAAAAACCACACCTGCTCTTTCTCCCTGATGCAATATTCATGCCACAGACAGGGTCCTGAAGATGGCGTGTGTGTTGGACAAAGTAAAATTCTGCTGTGAATGGGAAAAAGTGGGAGAATACAGTCAGGTATCACTCATTTGTTAGCTCATTATGCAACAAATGCTTGTCTCGACACCAAGTTAGATGCTGAGGACACAAAAGTAGAAACACAATACACCCCAGTGACAAGGAAGATAGTGGGAATGAACAAGGATCATACAGTGAAGTATGACCAGAGGAAAAAGAGGGGAACAAGAACTGGGATCTGCAAGGACCTGACAAAAGAAGTGTGCCCACACAAACAGGAGGAAGCCTTCCAAGAAGGAGGAAAAGCATCAGCAGGGGTACAGAAGCAACAGCAAGCATGCCATGTTCAGACACTTGATATTAGGTCATAAAAATAAATGGGGAAGAGACCACGCTACACTTGAGATTACTAAACCTTTTTATACTGTTTACTCCATCAGTAAAAATGTTTGAACATTCATTTCAATATATGCGTTTATAAAGTTTACATACTACTGTTCCTATACATTATGCACATTATAAAACATTTACAAGATCTTAATAGCAAAAACTACTCGGCAGCAAGGCCGAGTCCAGCCTGGGTCCTATCCCAAGTGTGAACTTGGGACACATGGTTCTAGAGGAGTGAGGAGGCACCTGGAGAATAACGAGATTGTGTCAAAAGGACCTAAGAACCAACTTGAAGAGGCTGACAAAAGCCAAATTTGGTGTAATTCTGGCATTAAAAAAAAAAAAAAGCTGTGAATAATAACAACACACAATTGGATGTGTTAATTGAAAAGAAAAAAAGAATCGGTGAGTCCATACCATGAAGGAATATGGGAGATACGTCCGGGAGGGGGTGATTCAGGAAAGAGCATGAAAGCCTCGCGCCTTTCCCAGACACCACGCCCTGTGCAACCCTTCCATCCGCCTGTTGCTGACTTACATCCTTTCTTCATAAACCGATTATCCAACAGCCAGCTGACTGTTTTCCTGAGTTCTGTGAGCTGCTCTAACAAATTAATCGAACCCCAGGACAGCATCACGGAAATCTCCGAGTTAGAATTTATCAGAAGCAGAGATAATGACTTGGACTTGTGACGGGTCGGGGGTTGGGGATTGATACAGTCTGATGAAACTGAGCCCTAGACCCTGGCATGTGACACTATCTCCAGGCAGTGTCAAACTTTACTTGAACTGCGAGACACTGAACTGGTGCTAGAGAGCTATTCGGTGTAGGAGAGCACCGACACATACACTTGGTATCTGAAGCGTCAGCAGTAGTATGGGAATAGAATGCGAGCCAAGGAGAATAAGAGGTGAGTTTTTCCTTAGATGAAGCCACATTGCTTGGGAAAGCATTTCAAACCCTTTCAAACCCTGGTCAGATTAAAGGTAGACAAGAGGAGAATACATCTATCCAAGTTACAAGAAAAACTACATCTTTAGGATGACTAGCTGTGGCCAATGAGTAACAGAGGACTCTGCAGGTCGCTGGGGCTGCAGAACATCCTGAGCTATTTGCAGGGTTGGCTCATCAACGGACTCACCATGTGTTAAAATTCTTGTCAGCAGAGGGAGCAGAGGAGGTTTCTGAGCTTTTCCACTGTGGGCCAGAGTGCAAACCAACTGGGACACAGTGTTTGCCTCCTGAAGTCCCCCAGCACACTATAGGCAGAGATATGTCATGTGGCATCCATCCTCAAAATCAGGGTTTGATATACATCATCACCACATTTAAACCTACGTTACTTCCTTTAAAATTTTAACAGGAGAGTGGTGTAATCAAGAACAGCTATCAAAATAAAGATACTTTTTCCTCAGTACAGATAAAGAGCAGGCACATCTTCCCTTGACTAGAAATGAAGCAGAACAAAAAAAAAACCAAAAACTAAACATAGCATTATCAGATGGAAGTGCACTATAGAAAGCTACAGGGTAAAATGCTAGACTTGGAAAACTTTTGCAAAGGTATCATCACTAACCAAGACAGAAGAAGGAAAAAAAAAAAAAAACCTCAGAAATGGGATCTGATATGCAGAGGGAAAGAGAAATCCTAGTGGCACAGAATATTTTTTAAATTACACTAACTTACTCACAGTTACAAAGGTAATAAAATGAAAGTGCTTACTGCATACACACGTGGCTATACCTCCTCCAGGCAATCCCCTTCCAGTATCTGTCAAGGGCATGACACTCAGGGACTGAAAGCAGAGCTGATGGGAAGGAACACTTACTTTTTGGCAAATCCCCAGTGCTGGAGGCTGAAACTGTCCTGCTTCTGTCATGGGATGGACTGCTTTCCTCATGCTCAGTAAGGGGGGATCCCTCAGAAAGTGCAGAGCCACAAGCCACAGGTTCTAAGGGCCCAGAGAACAATGATGTGGAAAATTCTGAAAACTGTGACTCGGGAATTTTATGTCGTCCATTTGGCAATTCACCATTGAATTGTTCATAGGAGCTGCTATACGTGTAATCGCTTTCTGCATTTGGCTCATCGAGGTTACATTCCTCGGGATTTGGGCAATCTTCCTCATCATCGTCTTCATCATCCAGCTGTTGCTCCAGTAAGAAGGGGCCGTTCTCAATATGGCCGTTAGTTTTCGGTGATTCTATCCAGGTAGGGTCTATGTTTGCAAGCTCCTGTTCAACATCGTCTTCATCTTTCTCAGTGTTTTCTTTCTCAGTGTCTTCTTTCTCCTCCTGGTCCTCAGCTTCACCTTAAGAAGTGGAAGAGTGAGAATTAGAACTTGTCACTCTCCTTAACAGAGTGCACTAGACATTTACCCTCTCCAAGAGACATGTTTGAATGTGCTAATTTCACTTGCTACACAGCAAACACCTCTTGGCTCTGGGGGTAAATCTCCAGGTTCTCTAAATCTTAGTTTTCATTTACTAAATAACTAGCCTACTCTAATTAGAAAAAGTTAGCTCTTAGAGAAAATGAGCATAAATAGAGCTGTACTTCCATTTTCTACTCTCTCCTCTATAATCTCCAGAGATTGTCTAAAGGTACGTTACAGTTAAGTCAAAGCTTAATTACAAAACGAAGGACAATCATTAACATGATAAAGACATGGTGCTTCTCAGACATTTTCCATTAAAAAACAACAACTATTTTGAAACATATTTCTGGTGCATATTTTACAAACCAAGTATCAGACAGCTCCCCACATTCTCCACGGAGGACTTGGAATTACCCTCAGGTCTGAAACACAGCAGCACCAAGTCACCCTGCGTGGGTGCCCTGGGGTGCAGCCCACTTTCCAGCGTTCACTGACCGTTGTTATTCGCAGTCTCTCCCTCAGCCACCTCCTCCAGTCCTGCTGTTTTTAGCTTCACCTCTGGGTGGTATTCATCATCTTGCTCATTGGAAGGTACAGCTGACGTGACATTTTCCTCTATTATTTTTCTTTCAGCTTCTCGCTCCAATTCTTCTATTTCCTGCAGGCGCTTTTCCAGTAACTCAGCCTGCCTTTTCTGCTTCTTCTTCATTTTTTTCTTTTTGTTTTTAGATATTTTTCCTATCTACAACATGTTAAGAAAATAGCACAGGTCAGTTTGCTTCTTTTTAAAGCACTATGCAGCAGCATCTAAGTGCTGGCAGCATGGCAAATACCAACACAGTCTGTTTTCTCAGGTCTATTCAATTAAAATCACATGTCCAGACATGAGATCCACAATATGGTTAGCGTTGCAGCAAAGCCAGAAAAAAAAGAAACCAGTGCTGATATCAAGTAGCGAGACTACTACCAACTCCTGCCCATGGAGAGATACAGCTTAAATCCAGCAAGCCTTTTCCGTTTAAATTCTAAGAACTAAATATGCCAAGGCATTCCTGCCTTTAGACAAGAAGTGTCTCTTGCAAGTTTCATTTGCTGTTGCCTGTCTACAAAGTATTAACAATGTTCCCTCTCTTTACTGTCTTACTCAACTGTCTGCCAAAACAGGTGTACTTCATTCATGTTTGGTCAACAGCGCTGTTTGTGCTTGGGTTTCACACACTAAGTTGTTAACAACAGCCAAGACAGCAGGAACTGTAAGAAATGAGCATATGAAGTAAAGGGGAAAAAAAAGAAAGCCATGATTTCAGTCTGCCTCCAGTCATGGCCATCTGACTTGGAAAGTACTGGCAATGGGATCCTCCAGTCTTTCACAGAACCAATAATCAAAGCAAGCTGCTCAAGCCACAGCAGAGCTCAGCAGGCCAGGTGGCAGAATTCTTAACAGCTCCCCCCCTGCTGGGACTCCCACTCCAGACTGAGGGTTGCTGGCTGCATTCTGGAGTTCTGGACATTTCCTTCCAAGGGCTTTTGGGTCATAAAGATCCTTAAAACTTGCAGGTGACCCAGCAACTTGAGATATACATATATTCTATGCTATACATATATTCTTTGACTGGAACCAAGCCTAAACCAGGTTTAGGTCCTCTGGGGTAGACTTTAATTCCAAACAGCCTGTTTCATTTGCTCACACTTGGTATTTTGATAGGACCGCACAGATAACACTCTTTCACATTTAACTACTAGCTGGAAAAAAATTAGAACAGCAGCTTCAGGAAAAACAGGTAACTTAGAGGCAAACCAGAAATAATAGAAAGTGTTTGTGGAATAATCACACTTAAAACCCTATCTCTATAATCTCACATTTTATCAGACTAGCCAACAGCACTCCAGAAAGTGATGAGGAAAACACAGAATTTGGGACAGCTCTAATTATCCCACCTCTAAAAATCACTTCGCTTTTTCAAAACATTGTCTTGCATATTCAAGGATACACAGCATTTATAAACATGTCTGTCTTTTACACTAAAGTACATGACAACATCTGTGACTGAGAAAGGAACAACATCAAAAAAAAGTAAAACTAATTCCCTCAAACAACCCTTAAAGAAAAGTTGTTGCAGAAAGAAATAAAATCTGTTACAATTAGAAAAGTTCAATAATGACTAGCCACTTTTGACAAGGAGGTAATATAAGTATATGTGTAAGTACTTACAGGTTTTTGCTGTGGAGCGGTACTCACTAAAAACAAAACAAAACAAAGCGAACATTTAGAGTGAAACAGATATTTTTTGTAGGTAATCTGAACTGTAAAATGAAATAACTACTGCATTTCAATGGCTATGCAACTTCAACAACTGTTAAATATTAAAGCTTGCTAATCATAGAACCCTAAAGAAAGTTTATACAACTCAAACAAATGATTGGCTCTTAAAAAGCAAAGCCATAGTGGTCCACATGGAGTCATTTCTTTTATTAATCTGAAATTAAACTCTCATTCATTTCCAAAACACACAATCACAAAACACTGACTGATAAGAAAATGGAGAAGAGTCACACAACCCAACTTGTTTATAGACAATGAAATGAACAATTAATTTCCACATTTCAGAACAATTAATTTACACATGTTTGAAAACCATTTCACAAGTTTATACAACTAAAATAAATCCAAAACTACTGCCAATAGTCTAGAAATGACATGAACAGACTTGGCCAATGTCAAAAGCTTAACAGACTATGGTTCCATGATCTAAACAGCAACCTGATGGTAGAAAACAAGATTCAAAAGTGGTTCATCTGCCAACAGCTTCAGGTAGAGGGCTTTCACTCTGCAGTCCCTGTGCATACCTGACAATACACTAGGGCAGAGAGCATGTGAAGAGAGGATGAAAGCATCATCCATACTTTACGGCCACCTTGACACCTTGTGAAAACCAGAAATAGAACTTCATACACCAATGCTCAAGTCAGTTGATCTTCTTTAACCCTATGTTCTTGTAACTAATTTTAAGTCCACCAGTCACATTCAGATTGATGTAACTATGCTCAGTGGAGACAAGGAAGCATTCTGATGATTGTAGGTTGGCTACAGGAAACCTGTTACTATACACTCCTCTGTAGAGAAGTGGCCAACGCAGACAACGTTCAAATGGAAATGAAGCAGCAGGTAAGACGAATTCAGTGACCTTTTAAGGGAGGACAAAGCTAAGTAATTCAAATATTAAAGTACAACTTAATTGGGGCATCTTCCTTCTCAAGAAAAAGGTCTAGTTATTTCCAGTCATCAGGCTCTTATGCAAGTTCCTAACATGTACAATTTAACTCAACTGCTTCCTATGAACAACTTTGCAGGCTCTCAATGCCCCTACACAGACTGACACAAAGCTGGCCCAGCCTCTCACCTGCAGACCCTGAAGGAGGAGGAGCGCCCGCTTTCTGCCACTCAGTGGCCTCGGCTGCCATTCTTCTCACATATGCATCGTCCACACACATCAAGATGTTTTCCGGCTTTATGTCAGTATGAATGATCTTGCACTTACTGTGGAGATAATCTAACCCCTGAAGGACCTGATCACATAAAATCAGAGAGGAGTTATTAATACTTTTATTATTCAACATTTATTTGTAAAATAGTTACAGTCATTACAAGGCACAATAGGAACTTGGGCCCGATAGGAACCCAGCTCCTTCCCATAAGCAACCAGTGTATATCATTCTGGAGATAATTTATGCTCATAGAAGCAAATGCATTTAAACATACGCTTATTAAAATAACAACTTTGGTGAGATGTAATTTACATGTTACACAATTCACCCTTTTTTTTTTCAATTCACCCTTTTAAGTGTACAGTAGAATGGTTTTTAGATGTACAACGGTCATCACTATCTAACTTAGAACACATTCATCACACAAAGAAGAAACACTGCACCCATTAGCAGTCACTCCCATCTCCTTCCAACTCCTCTAGCCCTAAGCAACCACTAATCTACTTTTCTGGGTTTGGACATTTTATTTAAGTGGAATGATACAGAGTGGTCTTTTGTACCTAGCCCAATACTTTCAAGGTTCATACATGTGTAGCATGTAGCAATACCTCATTTCTTTTAAATGACAAATAATTTTCCATTGAAAATACCACATTTTGTTTAGTCATTCAATGATGAACATTTGAGTTGTTTCCATTTTATGGCTACTATAAATATATTGCTATAAACATTTATGTACAAGTTTCTATGTGGACATGTCTTTATTTTTCTTAGTAGTGCAATTGTTGGGTCATACTGTAACTCTATCTTTGGTCTTTCAATAAACTGCCAAACTGTTTTATACTATGGCTGCATCATTTTACACTCCTATCAGCAACGTGCAAGGATTCCAATTTTTTCATGATGGCCAATATTTGCTATCTGTCTTTTCATTTTAGTCACTCTAGTGGGTGTGAAGTGTGTTATCTCATTGATCTGCATTCCCATAATGGCTAATGATGTCTGTACATTTCTAATACTGTAGGAAAGGAGAATTAGGTAGCTTTGGTACCCAGGCAATAAACTATAGTACTGAACTAA
Organism: Okapia johnstoni; assembly: GCA_024291935.2. Classification (NCBI taxonomy): domain Eukaryota; kingdom Metazoa; phylum Chordata; class Mammalia; order Artiodactyla; family Giraffidae; genus Okapia; species Okapia johnstoni. The sequence continues at coordinate 67,241,859 of CM044312.1, read as the reverse complement.
AAGAAACTGCTAAACCAAGATACTCACGTACTTACCGTGTGTGTGTGTGTGTGTGTGTGTGTGTGTGTGTGTATACATAGCAAAAATTACAGAGTATGGTGACCTACTCACGTACTTACCGTGTGTGTGTGTGTGTGTGTGTGTGTATGTACATAGCAAAAATTACAGAGTATGGTGTGTGTGTGTACATAGCAAAAATTACAGAGTATGGTGTGTGTGTGTACATAGCAAAAATTACAGAGTATGGTGTGTGTGTGTGTGTGTGTGTGTACATAGCAAAAATTACAGAGTATGGTGTGACCTAAATGCAAGGCCAAAGTTTTTCTGGAATTATTTCCATAGGAGGGGAATTCTTTCTTTTCATAAGGAAAAAAATATTTTAAAATACAGCTCATGTTCCCATATATTACAAATTCTACATGCTCAATAAACATTAGCATTTGATAAACATCCTCATTCAAACATTTTAAGTCATCTGGTGGTCTTGATCACATTAGACAAGGAAGTGAGGAAAAGACAAGCAGAAGATATATAATACTGAACAACTCGGAAAAGTTCTCAGCAAAAACCCAATGCTTCTGTCTGCCTTCAGTTTCTGGCTAAACAATCTTGAAAGTGAAAGTCCTTCAGTTGTGTTCGACTCTTTGCGACCCCATGGACTATACAGTCCACGGAATTCTCCAGGCCAGAACACTGGAGTGGGTAACCATTTTCTTCTTCAGGAGATCTTCCCAACCCAGGGATCCAACCCAGGTCTCCCACACTGCAGGCAGATTCTTTACCAGCTGAGCCATGAGGGAAGCCCAAACAATCTTTAACAGATGACAAAACATTAGCAAGTGAAGGCACAGAGATTTCACAAGGAAAGTAGAAGGAACATGAGTCTCTTAACCAAGATGAAAATCCTCACATTCATTTAAAAAAACTTTTCCTTGGAAATACTTTCACATGACTTCACTGACTGAGCATCAATTGAGCTCCTATAACAGGCTGCATACACTTATAGATGTCTGATACATAGCAATAAACAAAGTTCCCTATCTCCATGAGGCTTTGACTTTTTACCTTAAAATTAATATTTAATGTTTTAGATAATACTTCAACTAGAATATGTTTAAATTATGTTTAAAATGTCAAAGGACCAACAGTAGGAAATATATCATTATATGTTTCCATAGAGAATAAGGTTATAATTCTGAAGGCAACACAATTCAATGAGCCTGTATATATTCACTGGCATTCATGCATCTTCTTTGTGCAAACTGAAGTATCACATGGAGTTCTTTTATATGAGTAGTAAAAGAGATTCTGAGAAGTACAAGAAATTAATGGACAAGTACACTGATGACTTCCAGTCTGTGGAAGTAAAAGGAATAAGACTTTTAGAAAGTTTAAACTATTTTAAATTATTTCAACTAAAATTTCACTTCAATCATCAAATATTAACTCAAAGTTAAAATGTCAGTATCTTTCCAAAAATATCTTTCACTACCATCTCATGAACAAGTTGCTCCTAACTTTCCACCTTGGTTCTTTCATAGTTCTTCGGTTGTTTCGCTGTGTGTGAAACTACTTAGGTAAGAGTTAATATGATCCAGTACCCAAATGTGTTAAAATGAATTTCAATGAAAATGAGACACTTGAGACGAGCAAAGTGTTCTCAGTAAGAACTTAAGGTTTCAGATTTTTAATCCCTTTCATGGATCACTGCCTTGTCGTGGCAAAGGGGCTTGCATAATTCAATGAAGCTATGAGCTATGACATGCAGGGCCATCCAAGATGGACACATCATAGCAGAGAGTTCTGACAAAACGTGATCCACTGGAGGAGGGATTGGCAAACCACCCCAGTATACCTGCCATGAGAACCTTCATGAACTATTTAAAAAGGTCAAAAAGATATGACACCAAAAGATGAGTCCTTCAGGTCTAAGGTGTCCAATATGCTACTGGGGAAGAGTGGAGGAGATATATTAACAGAATGAATGAAGTGGGTGGGCCAAAGTGGATACAACGCTCAATTGCGGATGTCAGGTGATGAAAGTAAAATCCGGTGCTGCAAAGAACACCTGGAACTTTAGGTCCATGAATCAAGGTGAGTTGTGAGTGATTAAGCAGGAGATGAAAAGAATAAACATCAACGTCCTAGGAATCAGCAAACTAAAATGGATGGGAATGGACGAATTTAATTCAGATGACCATTATATTTACTACTGTGGGCAAGAATCCCATAGAAGAAACAGAATAACCCTCATAATCAGCAAACAAGTCTGAAATGCAGTACTTGGGTGCAACCTCAAGAATGACAGAATGATCTTGGTTCGTTTACAAGGCAAGCCGTTCAACTTCACAGTAATTCAAGTCTATACCCATTCCACCAATGCCGAAGAAACTGAAATCGATCAGTTCCATGAAGACCTAGAAGACCTCCTAGAACTAACAGCTAAAAAAGATATTCTATTCATCAATGGGGATTGGAATGCAAAAGTAAGAAGTCAATATATACCTGGAGTAATAGGCAAATTTGGCCTTAGAGAACAAAAAATAGAGCAGGGCAAAGAAAGGCTAACTGAATTCTGTATTAGTCATAGCAAACACTCTGTTTCAACAACACAGGAGACAACTTTACACATGGACATCACCAAATGGTCAATACTGAAATCAAACTGATTCCATTCTTTTGTGTTCGGAGATGGAGAAGTTGTATATAGTAAGCAAAAACAACCCCTGGAGCTGACTGTGGCTTAGATCATGATAGCAAAATTCAGGTTTAAACTAAAGAAAACTGGGAAAAACACTAGGCCAGCAGGTATGACTTAAATGAAATCCCATATGAATTCTCAGTAGAGGTAACAAGTATATTCAAGGGGTTAGATCTATATGACAGAGTGTCTGAAGAACTATGGACAGAGGTCCGTAGTATTGTACAGGAGGCGGCAAACAAAACCATCCCAAAGAAAAAGAAAAGCAAGAAGGCAAAGCAGTTATTTGAGAAGGCTTTACAAATAGCAGAAGAACAAAGAGAATGGAAAAACGAGAGAGGGAAAGGTACATCCAATTAAAAGCAGAGTTTCAAAGAACAGCTAAAAGAGACAAGAAGGCCTTTTTCAATGAACAGTGTTTAATAATGGAAGAAAACAACAAAAGAGGTAAGACTAGAGATCTCTTCAGGAAAATTGGAAACATCAAGGGAGCATTCTGCCTAAAGATGGGCACAATAAAGGATAAAAATGGTAGAGACCTAGTAGACGCTGAAGAGATCGAGAAGAGATGGAAAAAAAATACACAGAAGAGCTGTATAAAAAATATCTTAATGAACTGGATTACTATGATGGTGTGGTGAGTCACCCAGAGCTAGACATCCTGGAGCGTGAAGTCAAGTGGGCCTTAAGAAGCACTTTTGTTAATAAAGATAGTGAATGTGATTAAATTCCAGCAGAACTATCCCGATCCCTAGAGGAGGACAGGACTTCCCTGATGGCTCAAACGGTGAAGTGTCTGCCTACATTGTGGGAGACCCCCGGAGAAGGAAATGGCAACCCACTCCAGTACTCTTGCCTGGAAAATCCCATGGATGGAGGCGCCTGGTAGGCTACATACAGTCCATGGGGTCGCAAAGGGTTTGACATGACTGAGCGACTTCACTTCAAAGGAGGATGCCATCAACGTTTTGCATTCATTATGTCAGCAAATCTGGAAGACCCAGCAGTGGCCACTGGACTGGAAAAGGTCAATCCTCACCCCAATTCTCAAGGGCAATACCAAAGAATGTGCTAACCATTGGACAATTGCACTTATCTCCCATGCTAATAAGATCATGCTTAAAATCTTGCATGCTAGGCTTCAGCATTATGCAAACCAAGAACTTCCAGATGTCCAAGCTGCGTTTAGAAAAGGAAGAGGAACCAGAAATCAAATTGCCAACATTCACTGGATTATAGAGAAAGCAAGGGAGTTTCAGAAAAACATCTATCTCTGTTTCATCAACTACACTAAAGCCTTTGGTTGTATGAATCATGACAAACTATGGAAAGCTCTTAGAGAGACGGGAACACCAGACCATCTTACTGCCTCCTGAGAAACCTGTATGCAGGTCAAAAAGCAACAGTTAGAACCCTGTATGGAACAACTGATTGGTTCAGGATTGAGAAAGGAGTATGACAGGGCTGTCTGCTGTCACCTTGTTTAACCTATACGCTGAGCACATCATGAGAAATGCCGGGCTGGATGAGTTACAAGTGGGAATCAAGATAGGAGGGAGAAACATCAACAACCTCAGATATGCGGATGATACCATTCTAAATGGCAGAAAGTGAAGAGGAACTAAAGAGCCTCTTGATGAGGGTGAAGGAGGAGAGTGAAAGAGCCGGCTTAAGACTAAATATTAAAAAAATTAAGATCATGGCATCCACCCCATTACTGCATAGCAAATAGAAGGGGAAAAGGTGGAAGTAGTGACAGATTTCCTCTTCCTAGCCTTCAAAATCACTGTGGATGTTGACTGCAGCCATGAAATCAGAAGACAATTGCTTCTGGGCAGGAAAGAAATGACAAACCTAGACAGTGTGTTGAAAAGCAGAGACATTGCTCTGCCAACAGAAGTCCATATAGTCAAGGCTATGGTCTTGCCAGTAGTCATGTACAGTTGTGAGAGCTGGACTGTAAAGAGGGCAGAATGCCAAAGAATAGATGCCTTTGAACTGTGGTGCTGGGGAAGACTCCTGAGAGTCCCTTGGACAGGAAGGAGGTCAAACCAGTCAATCTTAAGGGAGATCAACCCTGAATATTCACTGGAAGGATTGAGGCTGAAGCTAAAGTTCCAGTATTTTGGTCATCTGATGCGAACAGTTGATTCATTGGAAAAGTCCCTGATTCTGGGAAAGATTGAGGGCAGAAGAAGCAGAAGGCGTCAGAGGATGAGATGGTTGGACAGCACCAGAGATGCAATGAACATGAACTTGGGCAAATCTGGGAGATGGTGAGGGATGGGAGGCCTGGTGTGCTGCAGTCCATGGGGTCACAGAGTTGGATATGACTGGTCAACTGAACAACAACTGCACTCAACACAGTTAACCTTCCCCAAGAAACATTGCTTATGTCTAACGACAAACATAAAGAGAAGACTTGAACACAAAGAAAAGACTATCATTTTCAGGGATAAACTAATTGAGATAATGCAAATCTTGAAGAAAACAGCTAAGAGATAGTGTGGAGCACTGTTAAATCATGACCTTGGGACTCAGACCACTCCTGCACTACTTCTCAATCACTCATTCACAAGGCAAGGTACTTAAGCTGCCTGACCTTCCATTTTCTTATCTATAAAAGGGGGAACATTATCCACTAGACAGAAATGTGGAAAGAATTAGAAATAATGTATGAAAAACTCACAGTACAATGTCTAGCTCACAAGAAGCTCAAACTAAATGGTAAAATGAACTAAGTCAGAAAACTTGTATTGATACTGACTTAGTAAACATAACTTCACTAAGTCACTTATTAAATTTCTCTGGGTCTCATTTCTCCCATCTATAGTATGAATGGGATCTACCTGATAAACTCTGATTCTTTTATTGAATACTAATATATTTTTTAAATACATAGCTGTAAGAATGATTTTATTTTCAAAAATAGCATTTCTGTTCTCGGCCAGTGAAGTTAAAGCAGTTAAGCATCCCAGATTCCAGAATCAAAAAATGATAGGCAATCTTACAAAAATTTATGCCAAATATTATGACAATAAAAAAAACAATCAACAAATCAAATTTCATGCTCAAGGACAGACCTCTGTAGCCTCACTTGTCTTACCACAGAACATGTGTATCTCTTGCCTAAAAAACATACTTGGCCTCATCAGCAGGAGGCAGCAGAGATCCTCGTTGCCATCTGCTCCATCAGGAGACCCCAGGTCAAGTAACCACAGACCAGCCAGGAACAGGCCGCATCCCACTCCAAGGAGGCGGCTCACACCCCAGGGGCAGGGGCCGGTTCTCTCTGTGTGAGGCAGCAGTAGTGAAGACCTGAAGGCAGAGCTCTGGGCTGGGAGCCAGGAGATTTCAGTTCTGGTTCAGGAACTGACTAGCTATGGCTCAGATTAAGTCTCTTCCCTCCCCTGACCTCAAATTCAGCCGTAAAATAAGGCACTTGGTTGGGACAGTCTCTAATATTTGTCTAGGCACCTATGAACCATGTGAAAGACCACTTATTACTGGTGTTAACAACATAAACTAGCTCCTTTCCACATCGGTGTGCTAGAAATCGGTTCTGTCACATACAGAAAGGGAGGAGTAAGTTGGGAATAACATGGAGGTTTCACCTGAAGGTATCTCCCAGGGCCTGCTCACCGCCACAGAAAGCTTCCCCCCAAATTCTAAACTACACAGAGAAACAGAACAAGAGCAGTTTTGCACATTCTCTTCTGACTCTGGTCACAATATGGGTGCCTTTCTTCTCCCACACCAGAACAAAGGACGCAGGGCAAGGAGAGGGGGCAACCTCTGATAATGTGGGCAAGGCCTCGTAACCAGCACCAGGGAGACCCGACCAGCAGCAGAGGGGCTAGCCGTGCAGGAGAGTGCCCAGGGCAACAGCACCACATGTGGACACTGGTCCTTGTGGATACGGAGGGAAACAGCAGAGGGCGTTCCTCAAGCCAGAAGCTTCGCTCCTGGGAAAGCTAAAGCTCCCAGAAGATCTCTCTTCCTCACGAGGACAGAGGACAGACAGGAGGTAAATGCTACAAGCTGCTCCGACAAGCACATGCCAGACGGAATGAGAAGTGTGGGAAACACCTGCCACAATCACCGAGGATGAGGGCCACGGACACTTTCCTCATCCGCTCTGTCCTGAAATCTCCCTCTGCTCCTTGTTCTTTCCAACTCGGACCAGTGAAAATTAATGAGAAAGCTAAGTAGCTGTACTTCACTTCTGAATACAGTCAGGACAAAAGATAAAACACTGCCTAGCACTGCAGCAGCGCAGAGGAATGCGCTTGGAAACGGGCTGGATTCCCTTGAAGGGAGCAGCTTCCCCGAATTTCTGAGTTGCATACCAGCACTCTGATGGGGAGAATTCAAGTTAGTAGAGAATCATATGTACTACCACATGGGCAAATCCAAGAGCATAAAAATGCTTTCCAATCAAATTTCTATTCTAAAAATTGAACAATATTGGCTTGATCATAATGAATTCATTGATAACTAGGACCAGTAGATCATTTAAATGGTAAATAAGTAATAAGTGTTGACAAATTCATGATAACAGCCTGCTGGGTGGGGCCCTGATCTTGGTTTTGTCTGCAAAGTCAGCCGCTCCCCTAGAAGGTGGGTTTGAAAAAGCAAGGTGTTCAGAAAGTCCCTTAGTTTACATACTGCAGTACATATCACCAATTAAGCAATGTACTTTAAAATGATCTAATTGCTAGTTCCACTATTAATGTAAAAGTAAACCATCTCCAGAAACATGAATGCACACTTTTCACAAGTAATGTAAAATGCTTCCGAATCTTCCTGTGTAGACATTTCATACCAACACTAGCCTGCAGTCAAGAGCATGGACTCTGGATCACACCATCTGGATTCCAGCCTTGATTCTCACAGTAACTGTGGAACGTGGAGAAGCTTTTAACACCTCCTTCAGGGTGGAGGTAAGAACACCCTTAGCCTCCTAAGGCTGTGGTGAGGACTAGACAGCATAACACAAAGACAGCACTTAAAACAGGGAGTGCCTGCAAGAGCATAATGCATGTTTGTGATAATCATAACAGAAAGAGTAATGATGATTCAAAAATCCCAGGCTACACGCTGTACCTGCATATCATATCAAAATCACCATGCCCTTACCAAGCCTCATTTAATGGTAAGCCGCCACTTCTTCACAAGGTTTCTGGGAAGTGCAATGAATTAAACCATAAAGTTTTAAAAAGTAAAATATCAGCTACCCTTTTGATTACATAGGAAAGTAAAAGCCATGTTTAAAGAACAGCAACAGCATTTAGAACCCCATCACCTGTGGTATATCTTGAATGCACCACAAATAACAAATACTGCCATCACAGCACCATTTCTTCTTTCGGCTTTAGAAATAAAAGCTAAACATAAAATTGACTTCAATAAAGCTGATTTTAAAAGAAAAAGAAATGAAAGCTAGGGGTGGGGAGGAATAGACCCACACCTGAGGTCAGAGAAGCAGCCTGGGGGAGGCAAGGGGGTGTTCTCACCATCATCACCAGAGGATGGCCCCTCCCGACCCTGCACAAGGTCACCAGGACTAAATGAGGACAGCTAAAAAATGATCAAAGGATTGGTAATAGTGTATGGGAAACCCTGGAAAAGCAAGTGATTCAATTATGCTGGGACATTTCAAAACTAAATGGGAATGTTTATCTACAAGCCCATCAGATCACAGAAAGGTCAGCCACTTTGTACAGTAAGAGGAACACCATTTCTTACTTCATTTAAGGAAAGATAACCTCTCATTCCTAACTGCCTACAACATGAAGGAAGCTACAAAAAGATGTGGAACCCATAACACGTGGTCGGGGACACAGGGTGCTCACAATGCAGCTGGGCAGACAAAGCAGCTACCCTGTGCTGGTCACTATGTTGAAAGCTTTTTCAGCAATCCCTCCAAACTCATCTCCACAAGAAAGCCACAAATTATGTATTATCATCCTGATGTGAGTAATGAGGACACAGGCCTACAGAAGCTGAGTAATTTGATCATGGTCACAAAGTAGCAAATGTCAAGGTCAGAGTTTGAAATTAAATCTATTGCCAAAACCTAACTGTACTTATCTCACTTCCCACTATTGCAATGATTCTCAGTGAAAGGAAAGTTTGCCTCCTTGAGGGTATTTCACAAAGCTCAGAGACATTCTTTAACTGTCACAGTTGGAGTGGTGCTGGCTGACACAGATATCTAATGGGCTGAGGCCACATATATGTCTAAACAACCTACAATGCACAGGACAGGCCCCTACAAAAAAGGACTGTGAAAGTGTGAGTTGCTCAGTCATGCCTGACGCTCTGCGATCCCATGGACTTCAGCCAGCCAGGCTCCACTGTCTTTGGAATTCTCCAGGCAAGAATACTGGAACAGGTTGCCACTCCCTTCTCCAGGGGATCTTCCCAACCCAGAGATCGAACCCAGGTCTCCTGCACTGAGGTAGATTCTTACCGTCTGAGCCACCCGGGAAGGCCCAGGACTGTCCAGTCCAAAAAAGGACTATCCAGTCCAAAATATCAATAGTGCCAGGGGTGAGAAACATTAGTTTACATTATAAGGCTCTGCAATCATTAAGAACCAAGTGCAGGCTGCAGCCATCCTTCCCTGGGGAGGGAAGAAACACCACTCTTAATGGGCGAATATGGGAAGACTTTGTCACAAAAGTGGAATTTTGGTTGCGTCTTTATAAACATGGTAGAAAAGAAAGAACGGTTATTTTCTACAGCCTAGGACAAAAGAAATGAATCAAAGATGTGGTGCTTAAAAAAATGGCAAAGTAAGCACCTTCTCTAAATAACCTAGATAAAAGTAGTAAAAAATCATGTACAAAAATCCTAGTAAAGCAGCGTGTGTTTATAAATGCTTGGGACATCTCTGAATATTCATAAGAAAACCCTAATTTGGGTGATTCTAGAAAGGAAACTGTGTACCTGAAGGACACTAACAAATCTTTTCTATTTAAAAGATGATTAATTAACTAATCAATAAGGAAAGATTTACCAGCCAGGGGTTAAGAGCTGATTCAGGGTTTGTAACAGAAACATGGACTTTCATCAGATGGTAGATGACCTTAAACAGGTTCATAAGAAGAGCCATGATTTAACTTTTATTGGACGTGAAAGTGAAGTCGCTCAGTCGTGTCCGACTCTTTGCGGCCCCATGGACTATAGCCTACCAGGATCCTCATTCCATGGGGTTTTCCAGGCAAGAATACTGGAGTGGGTTGCCATTTCCTTCTCCAGGGGATCTTCCCGACCCAGGGATCAAACCCAGGTCTCCCGCACTGTAGGCAGATGCTTTACCATCTGAGCTACCCGGGATGAGCTGTGTACAAGTCCAGAGATACTATTTGCTGCTTGGAAAAATGGTAAACGCATACACTCCAAACCCAGACTACCTGGGTTTGAATTCCTGCTCCACCAAATACACCAATTGTTTTTTGACTAGGGCTAAATTACTTAACCGCAGTTCTACTTCCATTAAAAAAAAAAAGAAAAGAAAAGAAAAAAGCACACAAAAAACCTGTATCATAGGCTTACTGTGAGGATTCAAGGCATTAAAATTTACAAAGTACTTAAAATTATGCTTTCTACATAGTAAGCACTGAACAACTATTCATAATTATTAATTGCAATATCCCTTTATACCTTAACAATAATAATGAAGGTACCATTATTATTCGCATTTTATTCATAATGAAACTATGGCTTAAAAAGATTATGTAACTTGGCCAATGTTCTTTAGCTGGAGTAGCATATACAATTGTCCCTCAGAATCTACAGGGGTTTGGATCCAGGACATCCACCCTTCCCTGTGGATAACCAAGAGCCCCAGATGCTCAAGTCCCTTATAATGAAAGGGCACCAGTACTTGCATGTAATCTGCACACATCCTCCCACATACTTTACATCATCTCTAGATTACTTACAGTATTTTACACAATGTAAATACTACATAAATAGTTGTAAATAAAGTGCAAATGTTATGCAATAGTTGTCTGCACAGCAAATTCAAATTCATTTTTTGTAACATTGTCGAATTTTTTCCCCTGAATATTTACAATTCATGGTTGGTGGAATCCATGGATTTAGAACCTGAGGACACATAGAATTATATTTGACACCAACACCCAAGTTCTATGTCACTCTATACATTGCCTCATGAAAGCCAACAATATTGATCTTCTAGAACATGCAACAGAATGCCACTAAAGGTTTCTACATAAGGATATGAATTATTAAAGCGAAGTTTCACTGAGGAAAATAACTGCCAACAGAATAAACTGAAGTGAAAAGGTGAGGTGATAAGGACCACTAAGAAAGGTGGTGCTGGAAACAAAAAGAATACCATGAGAAACATACATGCCCAGAAGGGATCAATGGCTAGGTGACCAGGGGAGAGTGATGGGTGCAACAGCGATGAGTGAAACACTGTTAGCTACACTGGACTTCAGAGGTGAAGGAGGCCGCACAGTGAAAGAATATTAGAAAGTTGGCCCACTCTTGTTGTATCATGGGGAGTGACAGAGCTGAGCGGTTCTATTAATAAAGGATCTTCCTAGTATTACCCAGGAATCAAAAGTACTGAACCCAGAAGATAACTCAAAGGGAATGAAAGGAAATTCAGGCAGAGAGATTATTGCCTGGGATATATAACAACATACTACTTGGAGAGTTATAAGTTTAGAGGGGGAAAAAAATCCAGATTTCATGGTATTTTTCTTAAAGAAAATTAAAGATGGGATCAAATTAAAGCAAAACAAAGCTTCTAGTAACAGTGCCTACAAGAACTAAGTGCAGACCACATAAAATCAAAATTCCATCCTGAAATTATTCTAGACCAATAAAATATAACATGAGTTCTTACTCTCTAAGGAGCAGTGTACATAAATTAAAGTGAGGATTACATGCATTAAATCATTTGTTCAGTAAGTATGCATTAAACTTTCAATACACTTCAAGAACATCTTCTTTAGACTTAGAGACACTTGTATTTGCTAAGAATGGCAAGATTTTGGTTTTCCATTCTGGAATACAAAATAAATATTGATGGTTCCTCTGCTAATTCATCTTCTCCCAATACTGCCAAGCTTAAGTTGTGGTGACACCTAAGACAACAGTAGGGGATGACAGAACCTGTGTGACATATATTCAAGTTGTTATTTCTGAAATTACGTACTTTGTTAAAATATGTAAAACCTGTACCCCAATATTCATAGCAGCACTATTTACAATAGCCAGGACATGGACACAACCTAGATACCCATCAGTAGATGAATGGATGAAGAAAATGTACATATTCAGCAATAAAAAGGAAGGTAACTGAGTCATTTGTAGTGATGTGGATGCACCTAGAGTCTGTTATACAGAGTGAAATAAGTCAGAAAGAGAAAGACAAATATTGTATATTAATGCATATATATGGAATCTATAAAAATGGTACTGATGAACTTATTTGCAGGGAAAGAATAGAGACGCAGATGTAGAGAATGGAGTTGTGGACACAGTGGAGGAAGAAGAGGGTGGAATGAATTGAGAGAGTAGCGCTGACATTATACACCGTATGTGTAAGACAGCTAGTGGGAAGCTGCCGCACGGCCCAGGGAGCTCAGTTCGGTGCACTATAATGACCTGGGGGCAGGGGGGACAGGTTTAGCAGGGAGGAGATATATGTATATGTATAGATGATTCAGGTTGTTGTACAGCAGAAACTAACACAACATTGTAAAGCAATTATACTCCAATTAAAAAAACTATACACACATGCTTTCTTAACGTCATATTTACAAATAAGAATTGTCATAAATAATAAGTTGTTTCTTAATGTGCATTTTTTCTTAATTTTAAATTTAACTACAAGAAAAATAAATGGGCATTTCCCTCCATCAAAATAAAAAATATGTAAATCTTTTAATATTTCGAGGATTTATCAGATAAAGTAGAAAATTTACATTAGATAATAAATTTTCTCGCAATTTTAACTAGATTTTTTTTTTTAACCTCCACAATAAAGAGGAACTTCAAACTACCAGAATACAGAAAGGCCACGCCTAACACAGCAATCTAAACAAGATGAAAAGGCAGAGAAATACTCAGCAAGTAAAGGAAAATGAGAAATGCCCACCAAACCAAACAAAAGAGGAGGAGATAGGGAATCTATCTGAAAAAGAATTTAGAATAATGATAGAAAAATGATCCAAAATCTTGAAAATAAAATGGAGTTACAGATAAATAGCCTGGAGACAAGGATTGAGAAGATGCAAGAAATGTTTACCAAGGACCTAGAAGAAATAAAAAGGAGTCAATATATATTGAATAATGAAATAAAGGAGATAAAAGACACGCTGGAGGGAACCAACAGTAGAATAACAGAGGCAGAAGATAGGATAAGTGAGGTAGAAGATAGAATGGTGGAAATAAACAAAGCAGAGAGGAAAAAAGAAAAAAGAATCAAAAGAAATGAGGAAAACCTCAGGGACCTCTGGGACAATATGAAACGCCCCAACATTCGAATCATAGGAGTCCCAGAAGAAGAAGATAAAAGGAAAGGCCATGAAAAGATACTCGAGGAGATAATAGTTGAAAATTTCCCTAAAATGAGGAAGGAAATAGTCACAGAAGTCCAAGAAACCCAGAGAGTCCCAAACAGGATAAACCCAAGGCGAAACACCCCAAGACACATATTAATCAAATTAACAAAGATCAAACACAAAGAAATATTAAAAGCAGCAAGGGAAAAACAACGAATAACACACAAGGGGATCCCCATAAGGATAACAGCTGATCTTTCAATAGAAACTCTTCAGGCTAGAAGGGAATGGCAGGACATACTTAAAGTAATTAAAGAGAAAAATCTACAACCCAGATTACTGTACCCGGCAAGGATCTCATTCAGATATGAAGGAGAATTCAAAAGCTTTACAGACAAGCAAGAACTGAGGGAATTCAGCACCACCAAACCAGCTCTCCAACAAATGCTAAAGGATCTTCTCTAAACAGGAAACACAGAAAGGATGTTTAAACACGAACTCAAAACAACAAAGTAAATGCCAGCGGGACCATACTTATCAATAATTACCTTAAATGTAAATGGGTTGAATGCCCCAACCAAAACACAAAGACTGGCTGAGTGGATACAAAAACAAGACCCCTACATATGCTGTCTACAAGACACCCACCTCAAAACTAGGGATACATACAGACTGAAAGTGAAGGGATGGAAAAATATATTTCATGCAAATGGAGACCAAAAGAAAGCAGGAGTCGCAATACTCATTTCAGATAAAATAGACTTTAAAATAAAGGCTGTGAAAAGGGACAAAGAAGGACACTACATAATGATCAAAGGATCAATCCAAGAAGAAGATGTAACAATTATAAATATATATGCACCCAACATAGGAGCACCACAATATATAAGGCAAATACTAACAAGGATGAAAGGGGAAATTAACAATAACACAATAATAGTGGGAGACTTTAATACTCCACTCACACATATGGATAGATCAACTAAACAGAAAATTAACAAGGAAACACAAACTTTAAATGATACTATAGACAAATTGGATTTAATCGATACTTTCAAGACTTTCCACCCCAAAACAATCAATTTCACCTTTTTCTCAAGTGCACACGGAACTTTCTCCAGGATAGATCACATCCTGGGCCATAAATCTAGCCTTGGTAAATTCCAAAAAACTGAAATCATCCCAGCCATCTTCTCTGACCACAATGCAGTAAGATTAGACCTCAATTACAGGAAAAAAACTATTAAAAATTCCAACATATGGAGGCTAAACAACACGCTTCTGAATAATCAACAAATCACAGAAGAAATCAAAAAAGAAATCAAAATATGCATAGAAATGAATGAAAATGAAAACACAACAACCCAAAACCTATGGGACACTGTAAAAGCAATGCTAAGGGGAAGGTTCATAGCAATACAGGCGTACCTCAAGAAACAAGAAAAAAATCAAATAAATAACCTAACTATACACCTAAAGCAACTAGAGAAGGAAGAAATGAAGAACCCCAGGGTTAGTAGAAGGAAAGAAATCTTAAAAATTAGGGCAGAAATAAATGCAAAAGAAACAAAAGAGACCATAGCAAAAATCAACAAAACTAAAAGCTGTTTTTTCGAAAAGATAAACAAAATTGACAAGCCATTAGCCAGACTCATCAAGAAACAAAGGGAGAAGAATCAGATCAACAAAATTAGAAATGAAAATGGAGAGATCACAACAGACTACACAGAAATACAAAGGATCATAAGAGACTGTTACCAACAGCTATATGCCAATAAAATGGACAACTTGGAAGAGATGTACAAATTCTTAGAAAAGTATAACTTTCCCAAACTGAACCAGGAAGAAATAGAAGATCTTAACAGACCCATCACAAGCACGGAAATCGAAACTGTAATCAGAAATCTTTCAGCAAACAAAAGCCCAGGACCAGACGGCTTCACAGCGGAATTCTACCAAAAATTTAGAGAAGAGCTAACACCTATCCTACTCAAACTCTTCCAGAAAATTGCAGAAGATGGTAAACTTCCAAACTCATTCTATGAGGCCACCGTCACCCTAATTCCAAAACCAGACAAAGATGTCACAAAAAAAGAAAACTACAGGCCAATATCACTGATGAACATAGATGCAAAAATCCTTAATAAAATTCTAGCAAACAGAATCCAACATCATATTAAAAAGATCATACATCATGACCAAGTGGGCTTTATCCCAGGAATGCAAGGTTTCTTTAACATCTGCAAATCAATCAATGTAATTCACATTAACAAATTGAAAGATAAAAATCATATGATTATCTCAATAGATGCAGAAAAAGCCTTTGACAAAATTCAACATCCATTTATGATAAAAACTCTCCAGAAAGCAGGAATAGAAGGAACATACCTCAACATAATAAAAGCTATATATGACAAACCCACAGCAAACATTATCCTCAATGGTGAAAAACTGAAAGCATTTCCCCTAAAGTCAGGAACAAGGCAAGGGTGCCCACTTACACCACTACTATTCAACATAGTTTTGGAAGTTTTGGCCACAGCAATCAGAGCGGAAAAAGAAATAAAAGGAATACAGATAGGAAAAGAAGAAGTAAAACTCTCACTGTTTGCAGATGACATGATCCTCTACATGGAAAACCCTAAAGATTCTACCAGAAAACTACTAGAGCTAATCAATGAGTATAGTAAAGTTGCAGGATACAAAATTAACACACAGAAATCCCTTGCATTCCTATACACCAATAATGAGAAAACAGAAAGAGAAATTAAGGAAACAATACCATTCACCATTGCAACAAAAAGAATAAAATACTTAGGAATATTTCTACCCAAAGAAACAAAAGACTTACATATAGAAAACTATAAAACACTGATGAAAGAAATCAAAGAGGACACAAACAGATGGAGAAATATACCGTGTTCATGGATTGGAAGAATATAGTGAAAATGAGTATACTACCCAAAGCAATCTATAGATTCAATGCAATCCCTATCAAGCTACCAATGATATTTTTCACAGAACTAGAACAAATCATTTCACAATTTGTATGGAAATATAAGAAACCTCGAATAGCCAAAGCAATCTTGAGAAAGAAGAATGGAACTGGAGGAATCAACCTGCCTGACTTCAAGCTCTACTACAAAGCCACAGTCATCAAGACAGTGTGGTACTGGCACAAAGATAGAAATATAGATCAATGGAACAAAATAGAAAGCCCAGAGATAAACCCACGCACCTATGGGCACCTTATCTTCGACAAAGGAGGCAAGAGTATACAATGGAGAAAAGACAATCTCTTTAACAAGTGGTGCTGGGAAAACTGGTCAACCACTTGTAAAAGAATGAAACTAGAACACTTCCTAACACCATACACAAAAATAAACTCAAAATGGATTAAAGATCTAAACGTAAGACCAGAAACCATAAAACTCCTAGAGGAAAACATAGGCAAAACACTCTCCAACATAAATCACAGCAGGATCCTCCATGACCCACCCCCCAGAATATTGGAAATAAAAGCAAAAATAAACAAATGGGACCTAATTAAAATTAAAAGCTTTTGCACAACAAACGAAACTAGGAGCAAGGTGAAAAGACAGCCTTCAGAATGGGAGAAAATAATAGCAAACAAAGCAACAGACAAACAATTAATCTCAAAAATATACAAGCAACTCCTGCAGCTGAATTCCACAAAAATAAACGACCCAATCAAAAAATGGGCCAAAGAACTAAACAGACAATTCTCCAAAGAAGACATACAGATGGCTAACAAACACATGAAAAGATGCTCAACATCACTCATTATCAGAGAAATGCAAATCAAAACCACAATGAGGTACCATTACACACCAGTCAGAATGGCTGCTATCCAAAAGTCTACAAGCAATAAATGCTGGAGAGGGTGTGGAGAAAAGGGAACCCTCTTACACTGTTGGTGGGAATGCAAACTAGTACAGCCACTATGGAGAACAGTGTGGAGATTCCTTAAAACACTGGGTATAGAACTGCCATATGACCCAGCAATCCCACTGCTAGGCATACACACCGAGGAAACCAGAATTGAAAGACACGCGTGTACCCCAATGTTCTTCTCAGCACTGTTTACAACAGCCAGGACATGGAAGCAACCTAGATGTCCATCGGCAGCCGAATGGATAAGGAAGCTGTGGTACATATACACAATGGAATATTACTCAGCCATTAAAAAAAATACATTTGAATCGGTTCTATTGAGATGGATGAAACTGGAGCCCATTATACAGAGTGAAGTGATCCAGAAAGAAAAGCACCAATACAGTATACTAATGCATGTATATGGAATTTGAAAGATGGTAATGGTAACCCTATATGAGAGACAGAATAAGAGACACAGATGCATAGAACAGTCCTGTGGACTCTGAGGGAGAAGGTGAGGGTGGGACGTTCTGGGACAATAACATTGAAACATGTATATTGTCATATGTGAAGCGGAACACCATTCCATGTTATATGCATGGGACGGATTTTCAGAAATGGAGCATTGGGATGACCCAGAGGGATGGGATGGGGAGGGAGGTGGGAGGAGGGTTCGGGAGGGGGAGCACATGTGAACCCATGGCTGATTCATGTCAATGTATGGCAAAAACTACTACAATATTGTAAAGTAATTTGCCCCTAACTAAAATAAATAAACTTATTAAAAATAATAATAAAAAAAAATAAATTAATTAAAAAATAAATAAATAAAATAAAGTTTAGATTTGACACTAATAGTTACGTATACCAAAGGAACATTTGGAGATCAAAAACTCCAATTAAAATTTTCCCTTAACATGAATCGTCTTCTAAATCAAAGGAAAGTTATTGTTTTTTCACTTGAGATTTTAGGCATGTTAAAATAATGAGTTAAAATGCTACTATCTAAAACATACAAGGGACCAGATATATTAAACAAAAGCTACCCACGAATCCATACTAGTCACAGATGCATGCACACTACAGTGTGGGAGTGTAGTCCTCCCCAGGTAAGCCAGGGTAGCCCCTCTTCTCAAGTACCATCTACAATGTTAGAAGATAAGCTGCCAATTTGCAGTACAAAAAAGACAAAGGTAAAGAGATGAACAACATACTGAATAAAAAGAGTGACCTATACACAATTTCAAAAGCAATATCTAGGGTACTTTTAACAAAAGAAATTCAGCTTCAAATTTTTTTTTTTTAATTTAAAAACCTACACACACATGCCAACATACAAATATCTCTACAACTGTCAGGAAGCTGCTTCTTCAGACACTCACATCTTAAAATTCACAATTCCTTAACTGTGAATCATTCCCTGACTCTATTCTTATTTAAGAATTCTGGATCAAAGGTCTGTATTTCAGGTATAGAATCTTCAGGCAGATCTAGCTCAAGCTTTTGGCCTTGGGACCAAAAAAAGAGAACCAAACCACCTAGTCCTCTTCTCAAGCAACCAACCAACCTCCTTGATATTACTTATGCTGCAGAAATATCCACAGTTATTATCCATTATATCAGAATAGGTAATCCAGAATAAGACATATCTACAAGTTTCCTACCTTAGGCTCTAAGGACAATGAGTCAAAGACTGGTATGTTCCATGCAGAAAACTGAATCTGGGAAACATTTCTAATCAGAAGGAGATCTTCCATATGTGGATACTTTCATTTTATAAACATCTGCTTAAGTATCATCACCCAAACAGACCCTAACTGAAGGGTCTTTCTCTTTTGTCAAGGCAAAAGTACAAATATTCCCTATATAACTTAAACATTCCTTAAATTATCTTTCATTTACCCTTCATCCAAATACTAAGAAATAGCAAATAAAAACAACACATTATATGTTTATCTGTGTTATCTTCTAAGTGGAACATTTTGTAAATGATATTGGATAAAACGATTTATTTTACTGCATAATTTATGTGAAAAAAGATTCAGATGCCAAAAGAAACACGTGTTTGACATTTACATATTACTTTCTTTATAAGACAGAATAGCTTATCATTAAGTAAATATCAATATAAAATTGATTTAACAAGTTCACAGTGTTAAGCGCTGTAATGTATGTATCTTTAAAATGGGAGATATGTGTCTGTGTACATATTTTTAATTTTTATTTAAAACAAAACAAAACAGTAATTTGGCACTTCCCTATTAGTCCAGAGGTTAAGAATCTGCCTTCCAATGCAGGAAATGCCAGGTAAATGCCTGGTTGGGGAACTAAGATCCCACATGCCATGGGGCTATCTAAGCCTGGGTGCCTCAACTAAAACCCAACACAGCCAAATAAATAGATATCTTAAAACAAACAAACAGTAATTTGTGTTGAAAGGCTGGCCAGTTAGGTATTGGAGGATGGGGCCTGTGGTCATTAAGTCTCACCTGTTTAATGATGCTCTTCACACAACGTACTGGGAGGCCTTGGTAGTTGGATTTTATGATCCATTTGAGAAGATGGTGGCCAAGCACTTCGAAGACCATGCAGACATCTAGGACAGGGTTAAGGATCATTTCTGGATACATTTCCTGGAGTGACACAATTACTAAAAGCAGAATCACTGTAGCACTTGGCAAAAGAATTAGTTCTTTATACAGTGTAACATCAATACTATCAATAATACCTAAAGTGTGGAACTTCCCTGGTGGTCCAGTGGATAAGACTCCAAGCTCCCAATTCAGGGTCCACAGGTTCGATCTGTGGTCCAGGAACGAAGATCCCTCATGCCGCAACTAAGCCCATGCACCACAACTACAGAGCCCACATACCACAACGAAGACCAATTGCAGCCAAGATAAATAATTTAAAAGAAAAAAATGGCTGCTGTTTCTCACCTAAACAGAAAAATCTAACATTTACTAAGTATACTTACTATGTACCATATAGGATTTAATGTGTACACATAACAGTGGGAGGAATGAGACAAGTAAACCTCAGCGAGTTTAAAGAACCCTTCCTGCCTGACACAGGGTAAAGGTGGCAGAGTCATGACTCGACAAAATACTTACCTGTGGGCTTGCTCCCTTCAGCACACTCCTCCTGACAATAAGCCTTAACAAAAATGAGCAAGACTGAAACCTCACATAAATCCATGAGGGAAAGAACAAGAGAACTCGCCCCTCTTAAGTGTCCTGCCTGCCTACCTAAATTTCTATCCAATCATCACATAAAACATTTTATAAAACAGAAATTTACCAAATTTGGTTAAGACATTTAATCTTTTCCTTCAATAATATCTTTCACTGGGTCACTAGATCAAAATTTTAATTATTTAAGTTTTAAGAATGTACGATCATAATTTAGGACATGGCATGGTCATAAGAACAACCGAGAATAATGAAATCTCAGGAATCTGTTGTCATTTTTTTTTTAAAATAGAAATTCTAGTCAACCATTGGCCCTCCAGAACTATGGTCCATCAAAGTCTCTCATATAAACATGTCATTCATACAGAAATGAATGGCTATGAAACCCTTTAGGGCCTATATATGGACTATAAAAAGGTCATTTAATATTTTATGTAATATCTAGATCTATTAATACTACATCATCATAGTAACTATTGCTTTAAACATCTTTAATAAAAATAAGAAAAATATTTCTACAATACTGGAAAACAAATGTGCTACAAACTTATGCATAGATGATCTAAAGCAAGAAGTTCCTTACTATTTCCCAAACTCATTAATAAAAAAAACAAAATGGAAACTGAGGTCTAAACTTAATAGCAGACATAGAGCCAAAGCCCAAGGTTTCTAAATTATCACCAGAGCATTCTCAAAGCATTGATAGCCACTGGAGTGTATATATCAAAAATCAACTCTATTGACCTACAAATTAGGTGTTTCCTCCAAAGAAACCCTCTCTCTATCAGCTGTTTTAACAACATTCCAAATGTGATGCAAGAGGAAGGCCTGCCCTGCCTACCATAAACAGGCTCACTTGGAGAGCAGGACAGAGGACCAGTTCCATCTTTCCATCTATCAAGAGGGAAAATGCACCCTGCAGTTAACAGAAAGGATCTTAAGGCAAAGGAAGAGGCAACATCAGCAGTCACCAGAATTTGCCAGTGTCCTCGAATCCAATCCCTAGAAGAAATATAAAAACCTCCTCAAATCACAAGGTGTGAGGTGAGTGCTTCCTAGAGGAATCAGGTCTTAGCAGATGCACAAATAGGATGTCATTCTGGGGTGAAAGCTGGGAGAGGGTTTGCCCTCAGGTTTCTGAAGCTTGAACAGGTCAAACATCAAAATGTTGGATCTGTTCCAAAGATGATAAAGGAAAGAATAAAAGGTCAGGAAGGAGGAAAAGACCCTGGCTCTTGACACACTTCTGGCACTCACCCCTCAAAGGACTATGAATACACAGTCCAGTATTCCTGAACCTTGGGAAATGAAGGCATTGCCTAGGTCAATCACACAAAGAGCTAACTCAGAGGATTCAATACTAAAATATGGAAACAGCATTTTGGAAACTAAAGACATTATTTCTTCTCTCCACTTGTGCCAACAACACTAAGCTACAATGTTACTCTGCTGTCACTGCCACTCCTGGGCTATCCTTTAGTAATGCCCCAGGCAGAAGGAGAAAATAACTCCTTCCACACCCATTCACCCTGCTGAGCCTCACCTCCAAAACTACTAAGCAAGCAAACTGACCAGGAGCACAATTAAAAATGATACTCTCCAAAGGAAAAAAGAGGGCATGAGATGCCCTTGCTCCACTTGTAAGACACATTTCTTCTCCAAAACTAGAAGTAAGGCCTCCATATTCAAAAAGCAAAAGGAACAACTCATCTTATAATTAAGAAGCTTTCATCTTTCAAGAATCATCTAATATGGTGACACTAGAGATTTCATGTGGAGAGTGATACAGCAGAGCAAACAGAAGTTTATAAGGGCTTGACATATTTACATTTTTTAAAATTAAAAAGAAACACTAGAATATTAATTCAGCCATTAGGAAGCAACAGAACTGTCAGAAAGGATACGTATTCCGTTCATGCCTGAAATCTTGAAGTCATCTATAAGCTGCACTACCATGTCTTTATTTGGGTCACTAGGATCACTTTCTCGAACCTAGAGAAAGAAAAATAAATTCAAGAACAGAAGTGTTTAAGACTGAAAGTCATTTCCACTATATCAACCAAAACTATTTTAATAAAAGAAATTTTTTTAAAAATAAAAGATTCAGTATTTGAATTTATAAATAATTAATTCAATTAATTTAGTAAAATTCAGAAAAATTCCTCTGTAAAATTTTGTCGTTAACCTTTCTTATATCATTCACATATTTGTAGTACTTACACATTTGAGCAATTTTATTTCATCCAAGGCTGTCTCCGTATAATGCTGGGCACTTTTTACAACTTTCATTGCAACAAATCTTTTTCCCCTTTGAAAAAATGAATTTTAAAAAAATATTAACAGGAGAAGTGTTAACTGTAACAACTAATAAACTAGATTAATAAACTAAACATTATAATGAACTCTAATAAGTTCTAATTAATAGAAACTTTTAATACTTTCCTTTAAAATAGTACTTTTCAAATTGTGGGGCCACAATTAAGCAGTGGCTTCATGAGTAGATCTTTTTTGCTTTTTGTTGCTGTTCTGTCCTCATAAAAATATGGCACACTAGATAAATGTCAGAGTTCATTGTCACGTATGGCTAAGATCAAGTATTATTTTAAAACACTTTTATTTCAATTCACACACACTACACATGTGTATGTGTACTACAAGAAGGCAGTTTCATATTATGGATCATAGTGTTAAAAAAAAAAGTCAAAACCCACTAATTTGAAATGTCTATATGTTATTATTTTATATTTGAAATGTTTTTCTGGTATGGATGAATTACTATAT
Organism: Okapia johnstoni; assembly: GCA_024291935.2. Lineage (NCBI taxonomy): Eukaryota > Metazoa > Chordata > Mammalia > Artiodactyla > Giraffidae > Okapia > Okapia johnstoni. Next base: position 67,218,736 of record CM044312.1, on the reverse strand, counting down.
GACTCAAGTGTGGTGCAATTACAAAGAATAAGTGTCAGATATAAAAGCAGAAGCAAGTTAATATTTAAATAGCTTGTTATAAAATAAAGATGTTGACCCAGACCAGGAATCAGCAGCACAGACGACAAGGAGCACTTACTGCATATCCCAGCACAGCCAGACAGTAGAGAAGTGGCCCCATCCTAGCTTCCTAATAACATGGTACCGGCCATTGAAGAGGTCTCCAATTTTCACTGGATGATAGCCACCTATGATTGTTAAAAAAAAAAAATTTTTTTTTTCAGAAAAATAGTAATAGAAACTCTTTCTTCCTTGTCAGTTCTTCATACCAGTAAATAAATCTCTAAATAGTAAAAAGGAAAATGAAAAAAGGAAAATGAACCAACCCAACACACCGTAACAGTAACTGGAGGTTTTAAATCAAGGAGCACATACTATGTATATTCCAACTCTGCACATTTCTAACCAGTAAGTTAAATGCAAATCTTTTGGGGTCAGTGTAACACAACTCACAAAAACAAAGGATGTGTACTCTGCATAGTTCTGCATACCAATAAGGAAGTATATGATATATGACAATTTACCCACCAAAAGAACTTGCTCCTCTCACCACTTGTCCTCAAACCTCAAGCTCCTGCCAGGAAACAGGTTGCAGAGCAAGAGAGAGCACTCACTGTTAAGGTGGGCTTGGGAAGGTAAGAATGCTTCATAGGCATCTACATGACCTCACTTCGCATTGTAAATAAGAGGAGCAGGGTACAAAGTAGCATGCCTAATATGGTACCATTTTGGTGAAACACACAAGAAAAAGTCTGGAAAGATAAGTATATTTAGCAGCAAACATCTCTGGATTATAAAATTACTCTTTTATTCTTTTTATCTCTATTTTACTTTTTTCCTCTATCTTTTCCAATTTTTTTCCTAAAAAAAATAAAAAACTTTTCTACATTTTATTCTTTAATATCTACTGCTTCTTTTTTAATTGCAAAGACGTTCTCATTTTTCAAATCTTCAGAATTCTTACAAATCCCTCAAGAAAGGTAGGGATGGTTTATGCCTAGTGTTTGTGCTCAAAACAGGAAGCATATAAACCACACCCTCAATACATCTGTCAGAGGGCCAGGAGTGTTCAAGAAATATTATAAATGTTATGATTATTTAAATTGTGTTCAATTATTAAAGCAGGAATTTAACTAGATATGAACTTTCAAAGTCTCTAACAACATTTGGGGCAACAGAAGAACTGAAATGAAAGATAATTAGGAATAAAACATAATAAATTATTAAATGAATGAATGGGTAACTAAATTTATTGTGGTCATCATTTCCCAATATATACATGTCAAGTCATTAGGCTGTACTGCTTAAACTCACACAGTGCTTGTCAATTCTATTTCAACAAAACTGGAAGAAAAAAATGGCTTATTACTTACATACAAGGCTACACCAAATTCAAGTGGGCTCTGAGTTCACAACAGTGTTTAAATCATTCAAATTAACAATGAAAAGGAGGAAAAGAAATTGACTACTATTCAAGTAAACTAGGGATACTGTGCTAAGCACTGTATTTTCAAAATCATGATCCACTGAAACAAAAGTAAATCGAAACATGTTGCAGACCTTCCACAAGGCGAGCAAGTGGGAGAGGAAGGAGGAAGGGAGGAGAAGTTCTGTCTGGGAAATGCTAAGCTGAACAAAGCAAGTAGGTTTCTGGACCAAAGGGGTTCTCAGAACCCAAGTGTCTTAACACACATGGGGAACCTCCAAGAGCACAGAGGATGCTACAAATTCCAGACACACAAAACCATTTCGTCAAGAAACTAGACACATTTCGCAGCACAAAGGATTTAGGAAACACTGAAGTCTATTGTTTCTTACAACCACTCAGAGCAGACGGTGTAATTTCTACACTGCTGGACTGGACAAAAGTCTCAGAGACCATAAGTTGTTGGTTCAGGGCTGGAAGTTGGGTCTGACTCCAAAGCATGCTTTGTTCACCAGTAAGAAATGCATTCCATTTTTAATACCCAGAGGACCGTTTCCCAGTCTTACTACACAGGAACATTTGATAGCTTAATTGAAAGCTATTTACCATTTAATTGCATATTATCACTAACATGAAAGATTCTAAATTTAAAACTAATTTAATTATGTATAAAGAGAAGAAACCTGTGCCACTACTGTATGTTTCAGATTTGAATTCCTGAACAGTCAGGGTGTGCACATGTGAGCTACAATCAACGGGCACTATTTCCAGTGTAATCACAGCAGAAGCGCAGCTGTTCCTTTTCTCAATAGGACTGAAAGTTGAAGAAATTAACTAGCGTAGTCCAATTATCTCAGGAGCCCTCACACTAAGAATACTATGCAATAAAAAAAAAAAAAAGGCTAACTAAACAAGAGGGGGCATAAAAGTAAATCTTAAAACAAACATATAAACACAACTGAAAGTATCAAACATATCCTAATTTTTTTTTTCTTTCTGGCCTTGCCACGCAGCATACAAAATTTAGCTCTGATCCTAGTTTTTGTTCTGAAAATTGATGTACATAATTTCAAATGTGAGTCCATGTATTCTCAAATCCTAATTTCCTGATTTCTACAGCAAGTGACAGTCTTTCCAAACATTTTTCAGTCTCTTCTCACAGCATGATAACTCTCAGGCTGCCAAGAGGGTGGAGTACATCATACAGCAGACCTCACCAACTGCCTCAGCATCCAGGGAATTAAGAGAAAACGAGTTCTCTTCTCCAATTCCCTGCAATGAGCAAACAACACATACCCCCGATGGCTACTAGCAGAGGAAACCCTGTGTCCTACACAACACTGTCCAAACAAAAGGAATCCTGAGAACAGTGAAAGACTAGACAAGGCCCCCTCCTTCTGCTTCTTCACCATCATTCAGCACACAGGAGCATGGGGTAACAGCAGTGCGACACAAGGACCCTGCTGATGGCATCAAGCAGAGAACCAGAAAGGCTCCAGCAATGGATGACTCCCTTGACTTAGGGGTTTGGTTGATACAACTGTACTTCATGACTTACACTGTTTATTAGAAACCATGCATTCATCACTTAAAAGTTTTCCTTTTATTCTTCTTTAAAAAAAATCAAAAAACACAACTTGGCCATGTCACGCATCTCGGAGGATATTAAGTTCCCTGAACAAGGACTGAACCCACACCCTAGGCAGTGAAAGTCCTAACCACTGGACCTCCAGGGAATTCCCCAAAGTTTTCCTTTTAGTCTTTAAAAATATATATTAGATTGGATTACAAATACAAGCGAGCAAGAATGGATTATTAAACATTTTTTAAGTCCACTCCGATCCCTATCTCCCAAGCACACACAAAAAACTATAACTAAAGTTCTACCTGCACCATTTATAAGGAAGGCTTCAAAGGAAACAATTCTGAAACTATCCTTCTCAGCTATTTCAGGCGTACTGTTGGCCAGGATAAAGATGACTCCCTTTTCCTTGCTGAGCACAAGACAAGGTCAATTTGAACAGTGAATCAAAAGTTCAGAACTCTCTCATAGACAAAAGCTTGGAAGAATTTTCAGCAAACGATTTTCTAGCAAAAGATATTAAGTATCATTTTTTTCACTGACCCTAGTTTCTTAGCCCTCTGATAGTGATGCAACAAATTAAACAATATATTAAAAGGATAATACATCATGACCAAGTAGGGAGTATTCTAGGAATTAAAAGTTGTTCAATATTCAAAAATCAATAGATGTAACTCACCACAAATAACACACCAAAAGAGCAAAAACTATACATCAGATCAACAAGCACACAAAAAATACTTCACGATATTCAACATGCATTCCTGATGAAAAGTGTCAACAAAGCAGGACAAAAAGAACATCTATGAAAAATCTACAGATAACATCAGTCCTAACTGTGAAAAAATGAATGCTTTAACTGCTAAAATCAGGAACAAGGTAAGTGAGACTATTCTCCCTACTTTTATTCTACACTGGCCTGGAAGCTCTGATCAGCACAACTGCGCAAAATAAACTGAAAGGAAGATGTAAAACTATCTGTAACCAAAGACGCCCTTATGGAGTCTTCCTGGGACAGACCCCTCCCCTATATCCTGTGCCACAGCTCTTCTCTGAGGTACCCAGATAATAGTATCTCAAGCATATACCTAAGTTTTTCAGATGCTAAAACCACCACCAAATGTCAGAAATTAATTACTTGATGATCAAGAGCAGGTAGCCACCAGACTAACTAGTGCCTACGAACGAAGCTAGTGGAGGTGACGGATTCCAGTTGAGCTATTTCAAATCCTGAAAGATGATGCTGTGAAAGTGCTGCACTCAATATGCCAGTAAATCTGGAAAACTCAGCAGTGGGCACAGGACTGGAAAAGGTCAGTTTTCATTCCAATCCCAAAGAAAGGCAATGCCAAAGAATGCTCAAACTACCGCACAATTGCACTCATCTCACACGCTAGTAATGCTTAAAATTCTCCCAGACAAGCTTCAGCAGTACATGAACCATGAACTTCCAGATGTTCAAGCTGGTTTTAGAACAGGCAGAGGAACCAGAGATCAAATTGCCAACATCCGATGGATTATCGAAAAAGCAAGAGAGTTCCAGAAAAACATCTATGTCTGCTTTACTGACTATGCCAATGCCTTTGACTGTGTGGATCACGATCAACTGTGGAAAATTCTGAAAGAGATGGGAATACCAGACCACCTGAGCTGCCTCTTGAGAAACCTGTATGCAGGTCAGGAAGCAACAGTTAGAACTGGACATGGAACAACAGACTGGCTCCAAATAGGAAAAGGAGTAACGTCAAGGCTGTATATTGTCACCCTGCTTATTTAACTTATACGCAGAGTACATCATGAGAAATGCTGGGCTGGAGGAAGCACAAGCTGGAATCAAGATTTCCGGGAGAAATATCAATAACCTCAGATATGCAGATGACACCACCCTTATGGCAGAAAGGGAAGAAGAACTAAAGAGCCTCTTGATGAAAGTGAAAGAGGAGAGTGAAAAAATTGGCTTAATGCTCAACATTCAGAAAACTAAGATCATGGCACCCGGTCCCGTCACTTCCTGGCAAATAGATGGAGAAACAGTGGCTGACTTTATTTTTCTGGGCTCCAAAATCACTGCAGATGGTGACTGCAGCCATGAAATTAAAAGCCACTTACTCCTTGGAAGGAAAGTTATGACCAACCTAGATAGCATATTAAAAAGCATAGACATTACTTTGCCAACAAAGGTCCATCTAGTCAAGGCTATGGTTTTTCCAGTGGTCATGTATGGATATGAGAGTTGGACTATAAAGCAAGCTGAGCGCAGAAGAATTGATGCTTTTGAACTGTGGTGCTGGAGAAGACTCTTGAGAGTCCCTTGGACTGCAAGGAGATCCAACCAGTCCATCCTAAAGATCAGTCCTGGGTGTTCACTGGAAGGACTGATGTTGAGGCTAAAACTCCAATACTTTGGCTACCTGATGCAAAGAGCTGACTCATTGGAAAAGACCCTGATGCTGGTAAAGAGGCCTGATGCTGGCAGGAGAAGGGGAAGACAGAGGATGAGATGGCTGGATGGCATCATCAACTTGATGGACATGGGTTTGGGTAGACTCAGGGAGTTGGTGATGGACACATAGGCCTGGTGTGCTGCGGTTCATGGGGTCGCAAAGAGTCGGACACGACTGAGCGACTGAACTGAACTGAAGGCATGATCACCGACTACTAACCACAGAATTGTGCATGAGGAGATCACACACCCTGGGACAGCCCGGCCTTACCCTGCCTTTAAATATATGCTTTGCTGAAATCCCTCAGGGAGTTCAGGGTAGTCTGAAGCACAAGCAACCTGAAGTCTCCCTGCTCGGCTCTGCAATAAACCTTTCTCTACTTGAAACTCTGATGTTTCAGTCTGTTTGGTCTCACTGTTGTGTTGAGCACATGAACTTGCTTGCATCCAGTAACATATCTCTATTCATAGACAACTTGAATGGCAATAGGAGAAGGTGAAAGAATCTCCAAAAAGGTTACTAAAACTACTGAGTAAAGAGAATAGGAGGATATAAGCTCAAGATGTAACAACTATATTTCTAGATAGCAGCAATAAACAATGAGAAACTGAAACCTTAAAAATATAATGATACTTTGGACGACCCTGGTGGCTCAGTGGATAAGAATCCACCTGCCAATACAGGAGATACGGGTTCAATCCCTGGTCTGGGAAGACCCCACATGCCATGGAGCAACTAAGCCCACGTACCTAGAGCCCGAGTTTCGCACCTAGAGCCCGAGTTCCGCACCAAGAGAAGCTACCACAGTGAGAAGCCTCCACTTGGCGCAACTAGAGAAAGCTGTGTGAAGGAATGAAAACCCAGTGCAACCAAAAACTAAACAAATTTTAAAGAAAGATAAATCACACAGATATAATCCTAAAATATGTATACATATATATATATATGTATGTGTGTGTATATATATATATATATATATATATAGAGAGAGAGAGAGAGAGAGAGAGAGAGAGAGAGAGAGAGAGATACACACACACACACACACACACACACACACACACATATATATATATATACTGAGGAATAAATCTAACCAAAGACAGGAAAGGGACCTCCCCTGGTGGTCCAGTGGCTAGGAATCAGCGTTTTCATGGCTGTGGCCCAGTTGCAATCCCTGGTCAGAGAACTAAGATCCTATAAGCCACACGGTGTGGCCCAAACAATAAAAATTTTAAATAAATAAGAAAAGGATTAAAGAAGCTTAACAGCCAATGTAATAGCAAATGCTAATTGCCTTAAATTTAAAAAGGAAAAAAGCGTCAACAAAGTCATTTCTTAACACAATTAGATAAATTTAAAGAAAATTAGATGACATTATGGAATAATTCATTTTCTTCAGTGTAACACAATAATATGGTTATATAACAGGAGAATGTACTTTTTCATAGATGTCTGCTGTAAATGTCATGATGTTTTTAAATTTTAACTGCCTTTTAAGTAATGAAGCATGAGAAAAATGCATATACATCACATATGTATATAATAAAAGAAAATATAATCATTCAATGATGCTAAAATAGATGAAATGCAAGGATTCCCCATATTATTCTTTAAAATTACTTTATGTTTGAGAATTTCCATAATAAAAAAGAATGCCATTTTTCAACCTGCCTCTTACTCATTCCAAAGGTGTGGTGGTGCGAGGAGCTATCTGGATGACCAGGCAAATCCAGAGCGGGTGGAGACCAGCTCCAACCCCTGGGGCAGAGGAGAGAGGCTCTGTTGCAGGCCTGGATAATGCATGTGGGTGGGATCCCAGATGCTCAGAAACAAACTCTAAAAAGCAGGTTAAAGGGGAAAATAAAGGAAAAACCTGCTCAGGGCCCACTCTAGACTCTTTTTTATGATGCCATCTAAGGCAAACAACACTGGGATGCTCTATCATCATTTCTACTGAACATGTGTGTTTGTCTCTGTTGGTGGTGGTGGTGCGGGGGGTTGTTACACATACTAGTGCGGCATCACCCAGGATGTAAGCATTAGTTAGGATTAGAATCAAGCTCTGCTAGATTCTAAACACTGTGCTCTTTCTACTATGATAAAGTTCACCCATCAGCTAAAATCAGTCAGTTCACTCAGTCGTGTGCAACCCTTTGTGATCCCATGGACTTCAGCACACCAGGCTTCCCTGTCCATCACCAACTCCCGGAGCTTGCTCAAACTCATGTCCATCACGTTGGTGATGCCATCCAACCATCTCATCCTCTGTCATCCCCTTCTCCTCCCGCCTTCAATCTTTCCCAGCATCATGGTCTTTTCAGATGAGTCAGTTCTTCACATCAGGTGGCCAAAGTATTGGAGTTTCAGCTTCAACATCCGTCCTTCCAACGAATATTCAGAACTGATTTCCTTTAGGATTGACAGGTGTGATCACCTTGTAGTTGAAGGGACTCTCAAGAGTCTTCTCCAACACCACAGTTCAAAAGCATCAATTCTTTGGCGCTCAGCTTTCTTTATGGTTTAACTCTCACATCCATACATGACTACTGGAAAAACCGTAGCTTTCACTAGGGGGACCTTTGTTGGTAATGTCTCTGCTTGTTAATATGCTGTTTAGGTTGGTCATAGCTTTTCTTCCAAGGAGCAAGCGTCTTTTAATTTCAAGGCTTCAGACATCATCTGCAGTGATTTTGGAGCCCCCCAAAATTAAGTCTCTCACTGTTTCCATTGTTTACCCATCTATTTGCCATGAAGTGATGGGACTGGATAGCATGACCTTAGTTTTCTGAATGTTGAGTTTTGAGCCAACATTTTCACTCTCCTCTTTCACTCTCATCAAGAAGCTCTTTAGTTCGTCTTCACTTTCTGCCATAAGGGTGGAGTCATCTGCATATCTGAGGTTATTGATATTTCTCCCAGCAATCTTGATTCCAGCTGGTGCTTCATCCAGCCCAGCATTTCACATGATGGGTAGACTCCGGGAGTTGGTGATGGACAGAGAGGCCTGGCATGCTGCAATTCATGGGGTCGCAAAGAGTTGGACACGACTGAGCAACTGAACTGAACTGAACTCTGCATGTAAGTTAAATAAGCAGGGTGACAATACACAGCCTTGATGTACTTCTTTCCTGATTTGGAACCAGTCTATTGTTTCATGTCCAGTTCTAACTGTTGCTTCTTGACCTGCATAGCTAATATATATACCCCTTTTCCTTATGATGATTACAGTATGAATTAACTGTATGGAATTGTGAATGAATACAGAAAAACTCTGATATAAAATAGAAACTGGCATTTTAAGCAGTATGCATTTTCTCAATACAAGATAAGAAGTTGGAAATGGTTCATCAATGTTACATAAGTATCTATTGTAATTGACCTTCATGAACACAATTTTAGAATCATTCTTTAGTAACCATGATTTTCAGGTTACAAAACAAATAAGAAAATAAATTACTGCTTTAAAATCATATTATACACAAACTTCCTAATGTTTGACAGTCATATCATACATAACAGTTGTAAGAAATATGTTTGTAGGGTATAGCAACTAAAAATTTGTTGAAATTAGGAAACACTGTTTTCCTTAGTAATTTAAAGTAAAATTTAGATCATATGCACCTCAGTAGAAACACTAATAATAATGCTAAATATAAAAAGGCAGGGACTCCCTGGCAGTTCAGTGGTTAATAAGACTGTGCTTCCACTGAGGGGGCACAGGTTTGATCCCTCGTCAGGGAAAAAGACCCCGTGAACCCTCATACCACACAGTGGCATGGACACACACACACACACACACACACACACACAAAGCAGGATGTATAAATGTATAAAAAAATAGCCCAAGAATCTACCCCCAAAATAAGCAATTATGAAGCCTATGACACAACTGCTAAACTCCCTTCAGACTGGTGGAGATTCAATAAGGAAAACTTATTTAAAAACTCTTGAATGTAGATTAATCTGTTATTACATCAAGTATTTCCTATAACACTAATAAATGGGAGAGAGCTGTAGAGGGAAAACCAAGACAAAGACAAATGCTCCAGAGACAAAGGATCCTTATTTATCTATGACCTTAAAAAGATAAATATGACAGACGGAGAAACAATTTTTACAGTTGAGCTACGGTGATTGCAGTAAACAGAATAAGAGACCTTGAACATTTGAAATGTTAATACAAAGCCCAACAAATAATTACAGGCCTTTGCCTCCTTATCAATTACTTGTACAAACTTGCGCCTAAATTCAGGGATGCTGACTTGGAACCACAGCAGTGGCATTTACTCATTAAGTGACACTGAGTAAATTACTTCTCTGGGTACTTGCCCCTACACCTCACTTTCTCAAAACCATATCTGGGCACATATTAAGAGCTCCGTAAGTGTTGACTACTGTTCCACCACTACCCAAATCCACTGTGACTAGTGACACAGATTGTGAGTCAGAGGCCAGGCTTTGTCTATCAGATCTAATTCCCTGAATCTAAGAAGACTCTTGAGAGAGTGTTGTAGAAGACTCTTGACAGTCTCTTGGACTGCAAGGAGATCAAAGCAGTCAATCCTAAAGGAAATCAATCCTGAATATTCATTGGAAGGACCGATGCTGAAGCTGAAGCTCCAATACCTTTGGCCACCTGATGCAAAGAGCTGACTCACTGGAAAAGACCCTGATGCTGGTAAAGACTGAGGGCAGGAGGAGAAGGGGACCACAGAGGATGAGATGGTTGGATGGCATCACTGACGCGATGGATATGAGTCTGAGCAAGTTCTGGGAGTTGGTGATGGCCAGGGAAACCTGACGTGCTGAAGTCCATGGGGCTGCAAAGAGTCAGACACGACTGAACTTAACTGAGGCCAGGGTTAAGAATATTGCCTATAATACTTAAGATGGTACAACTAACTGACTCAAAGTGAAAAAGGAAGGAAAAGAAACTAACTCATCTTTTCTGTTTTTATTGAAGTATAACTGATCTACAACATTATGTTAGTTCAAGGCGCAGAACACAATGATTTGATATTTCTTTATAAAACAAAATGGCCACATGATAATTAACTCACCTTTTTATTAATGACTTATCCAAAGATTGAAATACTCTTATAAGAGAATCAAGACATTCAGTACTCAAGTTTAATGTCACCTCCCAAGAGAGAAGGCTGTGGCTTCTCTGCTAGGTGCCCTGGGTGCCCTCCCCAACCTGGCCAAGCTGGCTACTTTGCTGCGACCAGCCCTGTGAGGCCTCCCAACAACCACCTGAGCAGGCAAGAGCAGGAAAACGAAGCAGATACTTTGGGCCAGTCAAACTTTCAGCTGACAGCAGCCCCAGCTCACGGCTTGACTGCAACATCATGAGAGAATCAGATCCACATCAACAAAATTTTGGCACATTTTTTGAAGAGACACACTGATGGTCTTTGTGAAGAGCCTTGAGAGCAGTGCAAGTTGTACAATTTCAGACTTTCATTATTTGTGAAAAGCAATTTAACAAGACAGGGTATCCTTAAAGATGTCCTTTTCTCTTAGACTAGATGGGGGAAAAGTAAACTAATAATCTAAATGTAAAATTGTATCATATAAACACAATACCAAGAGAATGGCATATATGAAAAATTATATTTGTTACACTGCAAAATCAAAATGTGTAGTACTTAAGGCGAGCTAGTAAGAAAGATACTAAACTGTGAAAAAGTCCATAAGATGCTGAACATAATGATCAGGGGATCTACAAACATTTCAGAGGCAGAAGTGCACTAACAGGTCCATATGTTTACAAAATTAGAATCTGCATCTAAACAGCATCAAATAAAAATAAGGATTCCTTCTGCTTTTATGATCAATAATCTAGATTTCTTCTTCTTTTAGTACTGTAACTTTAGTACTGTAACTAGAGCAATAAGTAAACGTTTAAAAAAAAAAAATACACTGAAAATTGACAGAAAAGAGCTTCAAAGAAAACAGAGCTCACAGTGGAAATTCAATTCACACCATGCGGGTCAAGCCAGAATGTCAAAACCCAATCTCTACATTCTATAGTCTAGAGCAGTCCTGAATCATTTCTAAATCCAGTGAAAAGGCTTTAGAAAAAAGCATTTTAAACGCACCCTGGTAGGCGGAGGGTGGGTTATTGGCAGGAGTTCTTAAAATGCACAGGCGTTATCATCAGATCAGATTGCTAGTGGCTGTTTTCAAGTGGTCCAGTCTACAGATTTACTTGACTCTCTAATTTGGGTTATGAACTTTTTTTCTCAAACATAACACATACAACTAAGTGTTCAATTTCACTGAAGGTATTTTGAGCATATAAATACTCTACAAATCTTAGAATTCACAATTAAAGATAGTTAATGGACACACTTCGTATCCATTGCCAATACTTTCTATTGTTTAAGTACACAGTGCCAGTCACAGCCATTTGTCTCATCAATGTATCTTTGACAGAGCAATCTTAAGCACTGCTCCAATAAAAGTATTATAAAATTGACTTGCACTGACCTCTTGCCCAAATGTTGCTGTACAAAAGTTTGACAATAATCTGACTTTTAACCCCTGATGAGTTTAGGCAAGTCCACCTGCCTAAAAAAAGTTATCACTACATCAAACAGGCTAAGCCTGCAATGTTCACCGGGTTTTACAATGATTTTCATGGCTTTAATGTCGTCCTTCTTGTTCTTAGTCTTATCCTTACTTGCTTGGTAGGCAGAGGAAGAGTAAACAGACATTATTTGAGATCTTAACAGGGGGTTTTCTCCACAGTAAACATGAGCCTTAACATAAACTTGGACACTTCATGTGAACTCAAAGATTCTGAGCTCATTTCTTAGTTCTTGATTATGTTCTGGATAAGCAAAAATACAATATACTGAATTACCAGCTGGGAAGACCAAGGCAATGAGAACTGGGTGAAAGTAGAGTTCAGAAATCAGAAGATACCTGAGAAATATTGAGATTTCTTTCACAACTAAAAAAAAAACATTCTTTTAGGAACAAAAATACTTTTAAAATAAAAGAACTGACAACACTTACCTGTCCATTTAAAACCAACGGACATAATTATACACTCAGACATCAAAATACAGCTGAAAGACTAAGTTCCTTTAATAAGTTAAGACCTATTGTTATTTCATACTTCTACTGTTCATGAATGAGCACAGGTTTATCACAGCACACAGCAACATCTGACTCATCCACACAACTACAGGCATGTTCCCAGGTGTACGTCATAACTCTTGTAAACAATGAAGAAAAATTCATTGTGAATTATCCAAATTCTCATTATTTCTAAAGGAATTAAAAAAATGGGAAAAGAACATAGGTCTTAGAGATGAGTGACTACAAATGTAGTAAGTAAAAGTGCTTTGACACATAGATGAAAAACAGAAGTGCTCTCCAAGCCTCATTCTAAAGCCCCACCTAGTTTTACAATCCAAGAGTAATTAACATTTTCCAGTTTAATCATCATCAGAAAACCTAACTCATGTACCAGCTCGTGTGTATTCCTATGGTAAGTACCCAGCATAGCAAGTTAGATATAGTCAGTGGGCCTTAGATCTTATAATCTGCACCAGACAAAAAGAATATTAGATGAATTTATGTCTTAGGAAAAATGGTTAAGTGATTATATCAAAATATAGCTGTACATAATGTGACGTGCACAACATCCTTTTACTAGTTTCTTATGGCATTCTTCTGGCAGACTGTACTCTCCAAAGAAGATCACAACAGCATTTCTCAAACCACTGGTTCTTATGGAACCTTGAAGTTCTACTACAAGAAATAGACTCTAATTCTCCTTGCAGATCTGGATGGGCTTTTGATGTGCTTTTAACCAACAGAATATAATGGAAATGGATTGCGATTTTTGAGGCTAAATCATAAAGCAACACAGCTTCCATTCTGAAAAGGAGACATTTCCTTTTGAAACTCTGAGATACCAGGTAAGATGACTGACCACTCCAAAGCCACCATGCTATAAGGAAGCCAAGCCACAAGGAAAAAATGCAGAGAGGCACACCTATCAGCAGTTCTGGTCTTGCAATACTTGTAAATAATGGGTTTTCAGATGATTCTAGTCTCCAGCCTTTACAATGTCTCAACTGAGGCCCCATATATCATTAAGCAGAGACAAACCTCCTTCAGCTTTGCCCTTTCTAAATTGCTGATCCATAAAATTATAAGTAAAATTAAAAGCTGGCCCAGTGTGCTAAGTTTTGGAGTAATGCATTACAACAGTATAATGCTGTCCTTACTCTCCTAAACCCCAAAGCCATATGAAACCTCCTCCACTGTTCAACAAGAAAGATGTGCCTGAAATCTTTCCAAGATTAACCCACCATGTCCAAAAATCAGTCATTTAATTCTGTCCTTGTTGGCTCGCCAACCTTTCCTCAGATATCTTCTCTTCTGCCTAGAAACTTGCTCAGGTATCCTGTCTTAAAATCAGCTTTCTCCTGCCCATATCTGACTTCAACCCCTATAAGCAACAGTCCTCTCTCAATTTCATTGCTAAATTTCACCAAAGAATCTGTTATGCTCGCTTTAGTGCGTCCTCACCTTGACATCTGCATGACCTATCATTGGCCCCAACTGATGGGTCCCTAGGGACCCCAGCCCAAGTAGTTCACTGACTCTTAGCCTTCATCTTCCTGAAACTGTGGCTTAACTGAATACTACTATTATTAAATCCTTCCTTCTTGAAAACACTCTTTTATGCCTCAGATTTCACAGTACTGGAAAGAACACCACCATCTTAGTGTGTTGCCAATACAGGAAAAATTACTATTGCCCTAGGGAAGAATTTTGGTAGCCTGATGAGACAGGTCACAGTGAATATGGATGGTACAGTAAATAGACCTAAGTAGGCTGCTGACAGGACCAATACAAGGAAAATAGGTGAAATTATTTTACTTAGCATACTAGTACAAAAAATAGTACAGTCACGATGCTAAGAAATTATAATCCAAGAACTAAAGCTTCTTTAAAAAAAAAAAATACAAGGTCACGTGACACAAAAAGAAGAAAAGCAAGTTTTTAGAAATTCATTGGTCAAAAATAATATGAAGCACACAATACTTTAAAAAATACTAAATACAAGTGGACTGTCTTACGAATAATCAAATGAGTAAAATAAAAACAGAGATTACTGGAGATATCAATTAAAGACAGTAGTGCTATGTGGAGGCACACTGATGTATTTCTGGTTAGTGTATAAACCAGTATAATCTTCCTGGAGGGCAACTGGTGACACACTTTAAAATGAAAATGCACTATGTTTCAAACTAGCTAATTCCACCTACACATTGACGCTCAGAACAAACCCATCCGAGAACATACAAGGAGTTTGTGGTCGCATTACTTACAATAATGAAAGCTGAGAACACATAAACATCTAATCACTACAAAGCTAGTTAATCAAAGTAAACACAAAGAAGAGAATACTATGCAGAAAACTATGATGCAGAACTGTATTTAGGTTAAAGGAAATACATCCTCAATTACTGAGAGAAAATAGCATATTATGGGAGATTACACACATATCAATCTCATTTATGGAAGTTATTTATATGGATACACATATGAAGAGATTAATTTCTGGGAGGATACCTATGAAACTCTAAACCCCTTTAATTTACCTTGGGGAAACTGACTGTGGAAAACTGTGTCAAATATAAAATGTGAGAATGTTAATTTTCTTGTTTCCTTTTTTGTTTGAATTTTTTTAAATATTCAGGTTTTAGTTGTGGCACGTGGTCTCTTTGGCGCATCACGCAGGGTCTTCCGTTGCGGGGCACAGATGCTATAGATACAGCACGTAGGCTCTTTATTGCAGAACGTGGAATATTAGTTCCCTGATCAGGGTTGAACCCAGGCAACCTGCATTACAAGGTGGATTCTTAACTACTGGACCACAGGAGAAGTCTCCCTATTTTGTTTGAATTTTTAACACTACCATTTACCACTTGTATAATAATTTTTTGAACTAGCCAACAAGAGTTTAAATAAATAGCTATAGTAATACAAACTTAAGATCTCTTAGAACTACAGGTATGAACCTCAATTCATATAGTACTTTCAAACACCAAAAGCCAACAAGAAAGCAGGGGCAGAGCAATAGTCATGGTATTAAAAACACTGATAACATTATTAAGACATGGTAGTGGTACAGCTTTTCCAGGCACTGAGAAAGTGAAGGAAAACTCTCATGGATCCTCAAAAATAAATCATGTGTTATGGACTACAACTTTAGTGGTAAGAACACGTGTACACATGTGCACACACTTACACACATAGTAACTCCAAAGAGGATATACAAATGGCCAGGAAGTACACGAAAACATGCTCAACATTAACAGCCATTTGGGAAATCACCATGAAAATCACAATGAGATACCACTTAAAACCCACTAAGATGGACAAAATGTTGGTGAGGATGTAGGGAAACAAGAACCCTCATTTAATGCTGGGAGGAATACAAAATGATGTAGACTGCTTTGGAAAAACAGTCTGGCAATTCCTCAAGAAGTTAAACATGGAGTTATAATATTACCCAACAATTCTACTCTGAGGTACATCTGAGAGAAATGGAAAACATATGTCCAGTCAAAAACTCGGACTGGGAGGAGGGAGTCATAGGCACTGACTGCTACCAAACATGTCTCTTTGTGGCATGATAAAAATGTTCTGGAATGAGTGGTAGTAGTTGCACAGTTCTATGAATATATTAAAAACCACTGAAGTACATCCTTTAAAGGGGGTGTACCTTATGTAATCAATTAAAAAAAAAAACTGTATAAGGGAAAAAACAGCAAAATTTCAATTACTCCTTCCTAGTCAATATAAAATAAACCAAAAGATCCCAACAAAATCTGAAATGTCTTTATCTCATAATTTTTTCAATTCCAGGTTGAAACAGGATTCAATACAGAGAAAGAAAAATTATCATGATTCTACCCAGTCCAGAATTTCAATGCTAACATGGGGAGAAATATGGATAAGGTCATAGCAAACACCCTCTTTCAACAACACAAGACGTGACTCCACACACGGACATCACCAAATCGTCAATACTGAAATCAGACTGATTATATTCTTTGCAGTCGAAGATGGAAAAACTCTAT
This sequence comes from Okapia johnstoni, assembly GCA_024291935.2. Lineage (NCBI taxonomy): Eukaryota > Metazoa > Chordata > Mammalia > Artiodactyla > Giraffidae > Okapia > Okapia johnstoni. The sequence continues at coordinate 67,202,110 of CM044312.1, read as the reverse complement.
TAAGTCAGCAAAAACAAGACCTGGAGCTGACTGTAGCTCAGATCATGAAGGCCACTCAGTATAACCTTTATCAAATCCCTTATGATTATACAATGGAAGTGATGAATAGATTCAAGGGATTAGATCTGGTAGAGTGTCTGAAGAACTATGGACGGTGGTTCATAACACTGTACAGGAGGAGGTGACCAAAACCATCCCCAAGGAAAAAAAAATGCAAGAAGGCAAAGTGGTTGTTTGATGAGGCTTCACAAATACCTGAGAAAAGAGGAGAAGAAAAAGGCAAGAGAGAAACGGAAAGATATACCCAACTGAATGCAGAGTTCCAGAGAATAGCAAGGAAAGGTAAGAAAGCCTTAAGTGAACAATGCAAAGAAATACAGGAAAACAATAGAAAGGGAAACACTAGAGATCTCTTTAAGAAAACTGAAGATATGAAGGGAATATTTCATAAAAGGAGGGCCACGATTAAGGACAGAAAGGGTAAGGACCTAACCCTAACAGAAGCAGAAGAGATAAGAAGAGGTGGCACGTTAAAGGACAGAAAGGGTAAGGACCTAACAGAAGCAGAAGAGATGAGAAGAGGTGCAAGAATACACAGAAGAACTACACCAAAAAAAGTGTTAATGAGTGGGATAATGATGATGGTGTGGTCACTTACCTAGAGCCAGACATCATGGAGGGTGAAGTCAAGTGGGCTTTAGGAAGCATTACAACAAACAAAGCTAGTGGAGATGATGGAATTCCAGCTGAGCTATTTGAAAACCTAAAAAGCACTGTTGCTAAAGTATTGCACTCAGTATGTCAGCAAATTTGGAAAACTCAGCAGTGGCCACAGGACTGGAAAAGGTCGGTTTTCATTCCAATCCCAAAGAATGACAATGCCAAAGAATGCTCAAACTACCGCACAATTGCACTCATTTCACATGCTAGCAAAGTAATACTCAAAATCCTTCAAGCTAGTATTCAACAGTATGAGAACTGAGAACTTCCAGATGTACAAGCTGGATTGAGAAAAGGCAGAGGAATCAGAGATCAAATTGCCAACATCTGCTGGATCATAGAAAAAGCAAGGGAATTAAAAAAAAAAAAAATCTGTTTCATCGACTATGCTAAAGCCTTTGTCTATGTGGATCACAACAAACTGGAAAATTCAAGACATGGAAATATCAGACCACCTTATCCGTCTCCTGAGAAACTGGTTATACAGGTCAAGAAGCAACTGTTAGAACAAGACAAGGAACAAAAGACTGGTTCAAAATTAGGAAATGAGTACTCAAGGCTGTATATTGTCACACTGCTAATTTAACTTCTATGCAGATTACATCATGTGAAATGCCAGGCTGGATGAATCACAAGCTGGAATCAAAACTGCTGGGAGAACTATCAACAGCCTCAGATATGCAGATGATACCACTCCAATGGTAGAAAGCAAAGAGGAGCTAAAGAGCCTCTAGATAAAGGTGAAAGATAGTGAAAAAGCTGGCTTACAACTTAACATTCAAAAAAGATTATGGCATCTAGTCCCACCATTTCATGGCAAATAATGGGGAGAAAGTGGAAACAGTGACAGATTTTCTTTTCTGGGGCTCCAAGATCACTGCAGACAGTGACTGCAGCCATGAAATTAAAAGACACTTGGTCCTGGGAAGGAAAGCTATGACAAACCTAGACAGAGTATTAAAAAGCAGAGACGTCACTTTGCCAACAAAGGTCCATCTAGTCAAAGCTATGGTTTTTCCAGTAGTCATGTATAGATGTGAGGGTTGGACTATAAAGAAGGCTGAGCACCAAGAATTGATGCTTTTGAATTGTGGTGTTGGAGAAGACTCTTGAGAGTCCCTTGGACTGCAAGGAGATCCAACCAGTCAATCCTAAAGAAAATCAACCCTGAATATTTGCTGGAAGTACTCATGATGAAGTTTCAATACTTTGGCCACCTGGTGTGAAGAGCTGGCTCATAGGAAAAGACCTTGATGCTGGGAAAGACCGAGAGCAGGAGAAGTGGGTGACACAGTTTTAGATGGTTGGACGCTATCACCATCAATGGACCTGAGTTGCAGCAAACTCCGAGAGATAGTGAAAGACAGGGAAGCCTGGTGTGCTACAGCTCATGAGGTCACAAAGAGTTGGACACGACTTAGCAACTAAATAACAACAACAAAAACACAGTCCTTTTTTTATACTACTTTCAGATGGAAAACAAAAGAGAAAAGATAGACAACAATGATGTATTATAAACTTCAGTACTGCTAAGAGACAAGATCTTAACTATTCCTACCATAAAAAAGAAGTGAAATGATAATTACGTGATATGACAGAGGTGTTAGTCGCTTAGTCATGTCTCTTTGCAACCCCACGGACTGTAGCCCTCCAGGCTCCTCTGTCCATGGACTTTCCCAGCCAAGAGTACTGGAGTGGGTTGCCATTCCCTTCTCCAGGGGATCTTCCCGACCCAGAGATCGAACCTGAGTCTCGCACGTTGCAGCCAAATTCTTTACCATCTGAGCCACCAGGGAAATTCATGACAGAGGAACATGGTAGTAATCATTTTGCAATATGTAAAGCTATCAAATAAACACCTTATCCTACACAGTGTACACCTTAAAACTTACACAACATATCAATTATATCTCAGTAAAAATAAATTTTAAGAAAGAGAAAAACCTGCCCCCCTATCATGTTCTGTTTTTAAACACATTTAGAATTATACCTGAGATACCATGTAAGAATCAAACATGTGGGTCCTCCTAGGAAATTAGTGAACAGCTCCTAAGAGTCAAACTAGGAGAAATGATTGGTAAGAATGCTTCCGTTTGAAGCTGCAAGAAGGAAGGGATTTTGTGCTCCAGTGAGCCCATAAAGGGGTGAGGCAGGACAGGACACAGAAGGAGTAGAAGTGAAGCCATCGCATGGAGTATGGACCCTTTTTGAACCAGCCTGCAGGGATCAGTATGCAGGCTGGTGGAGAGCTGCTGGGCTGTGGGACAGCTGAGCTGTGGGATAGCTGGAGGACCCACGAAGGGCAGGGGCACAGGCATGTGGGCATCCGGGCTGGGCACTCTCACTGCCTGCCCCACACAATCCTGCTCTGGTACTGAGTACACAGACCAGAGCACCTCACAGAGGGTGCTGGCAGCACCACAGGAACCAGAAGTGGCAAAGATTGCAACAAACATCATGTGGCAACTCCTCTTCTGAGACAAATGGATCCAGAGGGGCAGACCATGCAGTGGGCTGACCAATGGGGACAAGGGCCACCGACATGTACAAAGTGCAAGCGAGCCCTCATCTACACCCAAGAAATGAAATTTTCATTGAGATTAACAGCTGTACCTTCAGAGCTCCTCAACCTGCCCCAAGTCAAGGGGGACAGACCCCTTTAGTTGCTCTCCTGCCTGCCTGCCTGCTCTGTTCTCCCACTTGTTCTTTCTCCTCTTGTGCCCCACAGAATCTCTCAAAGGCTTCTCTCTGAACAGCTTATCTGCATCTTTTTTATTCATTTAATACTCCTTATACCGTATGTTTCCCTATCAAATCTATAATATTTGTGTAAGGTTTGGAACCATTCACAAGACCACCCTCACGTCCGACAGAACTGCAGGGTCAAGGGGTCCCCCAAACCACCCTCACTACTGGCACCACGTGCAGGTTTGGGGGGTCCCAACACCATGCTCGGCTCCAGGAATTAACAGCATGTGGCAAGAACTCAGGAAAGACACTGAGGGCAGTTATACTTGTGGTTACAATTTATTACAGCAGAAGGGTTACAAATCAATGTCAGTCAAGGAAAGAAATCAATGTCAGTCAAGGAAAGAGACGCCTAGGGCAGAATCAAGGAGGGTTTCAAATTCAGAGCTTCTAAGTGTCCTCTCCCAATATGCAGTGTCAGTGTTAATGACACACGACAATGCACACATAGTACTGCCAACCAGAGAACGTCACCCAAGTCTTAGGGTCCGGAATTTTCATTAGGGATCTGCTATGCAGACATTATGTAAACTACTGGACATTGCTGCCCTCTATGTCCAATAGTTTATCAATTATAAAGATGCTATCTCTGTAATGCTCTGCTTTTATCTTCTCTTTTATATACCTATTCTCTCTCTCCAAATCAAGTGATTTGAGATTTCAAATTAATCATCCTTTAGTATATATAGCACTTTCCTGGTCAAAATCTGGGATGGTTCCTTACTGCTAAGTTTTTTTTCTGCAGACATTTTTTTTTTCTACCTACAAAGAAATATATGCTCAATGAAGAAAACAAATAAAAGACAAAGAAGCTAGAGAGAGAAGGAGAGAAATCCTACAATCTAGATATACAATTTCCTAATATCTGACAAATGTGTATGCCCTAATTAATACAAAGAACAGTTCTCTAAAATTTCACAAAGTTGCCTGATATAGCCTCCAATTCATGGTCTTTGTCAACTACATACACTGCAATTATTTTCTCCTACTCTGAAGCTGGTCATTTCATTTTTTATGAAATCCCATTTCTTATTGTTTTAACCTTAACACTTCTTGCATTCTCTCTACAAAATCTCCCTCTACTTCAAGGTTACGAAGACTTCTATTTTTCTTTGTAAGCCTTATGCTTTTCATTTTATTTTTAAATTCATGGGATTCATTATAACCTAATAAAGAGATATATATTTTTTTAAATCTACACATTTACTGTAAGATCAGAAACAAGATAAGGATGTCCAGTCCTACCACTTTTATTCAATCTTGTGTGCGGAGCAATGAAGCAAAGAAAGAAACATAAGGAATGCTAAGGAAAGGAAAACTATCTGTGTTGAAATGATAAATGACTGTGCAGAAAATACAAAAAATCTGCACACAGAACACCAATAGAATTAGCAAACAAATTCAGCAGTTACAGGACACATGGTCAATGAATCAATTACATTTTACACACCATCAAAAAACAACTTTTATTAACAACAGCATTCAAAAGAAGAGAGAGAAAAGGCAAAATTTAAATATGCACAAGACCTCCACGTTGAAAACTTCAAAAAAAAAAAATTGCTGAGAGAAATTAAAGACAGAAATAAACATGTTGTCAAGACTATGACCCCAGAATCATATCCCAGTCCCTCCTCCAAATAGAAACCAATTACTCTTTTTTTCCTTTTTAAAAATCTTTTTCTAGAAATCAATTACTCTTATCTAAGTTTCAGGGGGAAGCAGCAAAGAGAAAAAAAAAACAAAAACTAGTTAGAACCAACAAGGCTCAAGACAGCGGAAGGTCTGACTCCCAGGAGACCACAGGCCTCATTATACACTCATTGTAATACATTTGCATGCTAAATAACACAACTCTCAGGGCCTTGACAGTTGGTGATTGCCATGACAACCAGAAAAGTGATTTAAACTGCCAGGAGGGCACAACTCAGGGACTCTCTGCCTCTCAGTCTGCCCATGTGTCTATTCACACATACTGTACTCTTTTCCTCCTAAGAAATACTTTACTTGCCTCACTACTTTCCATCTTTGTGGAAATTCTTCTGTGTAAAGCTGAAAAGCCAGAGCCCTCGTCACTGACTATTAGTCTACTGTCTAGAATTTGGTGTGCTCACCCCTGCGACCCAGTCTCAATCTCTGACTGGGAACCTAAGCCACTGCAGGCACAGGCCGCTCAAGATCAAAAGTGTCACCTGAATCTTTTGGCCCTTTTCAGCTCAAAATAAACCACATGCCAAAAAGAGGTTAGGGCTGGTAAGTTATTCTCTTCTACAATAGATAAGAAGATTCAATGCTATTAAAGAAAGACATCTAAAATAACTGTATAAGCTAAGGCTGAAATTATACATAAATGCAAAGGAACTAGTTAAGTCAAAACCTATTCTGGAAAAGAAGCACAAAGTTGGAGGGCATCCACTACCCAGTTCAAGACTTACTATATAAAGCTACACAAATCAAGGCAGCACAGAGTAAGAGCTTGAACAGACCAAAAGTGGAATGGAACAGAAAAGAGTCCACAAATACCCCCTAATACATACGGTGAACTTATTTACAAAAGCACCAGGCAATTCCATAGGGAGAAAGAAAAGAGTTTTTTCAACAGACGGTACTACAAGCAGACATAAACGTATAGAAAGAAGCCTCCACGCTAACCTCATACCTTACTGCTGACATTTTGGTATAGCTATTTCATTCTTAAACACATTTTTAAGAGAGGTAATCGCACTACAAGAGTTCTTTTTTTCTTTTTCTTTTTGGTCCAGCAGTTTGTGGGATCTCATTTCCCTGACCAGGGATTAACCTGCACCCTTGGCACTGAAAACACCACAGAAATGCCCACCCCCAACAACAAAATTCAATTATTCTTAACTGGAAAGGCCCCCTTTTCATTTTCTATGAAGTCTTTTCTTTTACCTCTAATCAAATACAACCTCATTCCTTTAAAATCCTCACAAATTTTCCTTTTTCCTTCTATTATAATTAACCACACACAAAAAACACGAAGAAAGGCACTTTAGTAGTTTCTTAGTCAGGTCCATTCAATCACTCTATATTCAGCAGGCCACAAATTGTTCTCCCTCGGTACTATTCAAGCCAAGTAATTTTTAAAAACAGACTACCATGGTGAATTCAGTATGTATGCAGCGTTAGTGGTTTTAAGGAAAAGAACGGTGAATGAATAAAGTTTATTTTTTACTTATCAGAAAGAACAGAAACTAAAGACTACATTTTTGAATGGTCCTGGATTTACCAAGTGAAGTAAATCACACAGAGAAAGAAAAATATCCTATGATGTCGCTTATATAGGGAATCTTAAAGAAGATTAATTTATTTACAAAACAGAAATGGACTCACAGACTCAGAGAATGAACTTATATTTATGGAGGAGAAGGGTGAGGGGTTGGGATACACTGGGAATTTGGGATTGACACGTATACACTGCTATATTTAAAACAGACAATCAACAAGGACCTACTGTAAAAAATAAATAAAAAAAGACTATATTTCTGCACAATTGCAGCCTGGAAAACTTAAGGTGGCGCCCTATAGTATCAATTTTAGGAGCTTTCTTTGGTGCATCGAACATAAATGACAATTGCAAAATCCACTTCACCCGTTTAAGTAAAAAATATAGACTGTCAACCTGTTGGCCCTATGAAATTCTGCACCTAATGTTTAGAATAGACTCTACCTTCATTAATTCTGTCAGGATACTCTGCCTTAGCACTCAGTGGCATTCTTTTTCCTCTTCTGCTCATTATGGTTTAATTCTGAGGGCCATATGAGAGAAGAATATTTTAAAAATTACTAGAATTTGTATAGGCAAACCATTTCTTTAAGTTAACGCCCAAATGTTATTTTTTGTATCATTTATAATCTTGTCACTGTCCACTTAACCAAGTTTGGTTAGATTTCAGTGAAAATTATCTTCCAGAGTAGTTTTTTTTTTTTTTTTTTTTTTTTTTTACTGGCATGGGAGGGTAACTTTACTACAATTAGTACGTATGGTGCAGAATTTCATGCAAATGAGGTGTGCCAACAGTGTGATAATTTAAATGTATTTAAACATAAACAAAGACAAATGCATAAACTTACTGCATTAGATTACTGCTGCTTCTAGGACCCAGTTTCCTTTACTGATTTCAAAACAAAATAAAAAATACTAATAATAAAGTTGTGCCTGGGGAAAAAAAAACTACACTTTCAATAAAATATTTCAGCTAAATGACACCATTTCCAAGTCAACTTGTGTAATGAACATTGCTTTTTTTCCTTAAAAAACAAACAAACAAATCTTGAAACTATAAAATAGTTGTAAATCACAGATTCTGTGGAGAGAAGACCAATATGAACTTGTAACCAACATTAAAGTTTGAGAATTACTAAAATTCAACCATTACTTTTCACAAATGCAAAGTAAACACACATGGTAAGGGCAATTTGTATGTAAGGAAGCCATTTCACACTTTTTAGTATGCAACTATTCATACTGTTTACCCTATGTTTTGAAGAAGATATTCCCAAATCCCTACTGAAGATTTCTGGGGCACCGTGGATGATTTTAAGACAATTTAAAGCAGAAATGAAGGATCTGTACTCTGATTTGTGTGTCCTCCATGGCACGTCAACCTCCTCACTCTGACATGCCTTCTCAGACACACAGGTAACACCAGTACTCTCTTGCCCTTAGCTGAAGCTTAACACCAGAGACAATTTCTTCACCCAACCATAAACACTTACTGCACAGTAGATGGTTCAAATGCAGTGGGATTAACAAAACATACTGCTCCTGACTATAGGAAATCATTCAGATTGAGGAGGAGGAGATCAGCAACACAAACATATAATCACACATCACGAGTGCTAAGGGGGATGGGGTGGGGTGGACACTACTGTGGGTGATCAAGGGTCCTAAATAAGATGTGTCAGGGATTTGAAGAAGGCATAAGGAAATGACATGTTTGAGTACCAAGTCAGGCCACAACTATGTTGAAACCAATGTCTCCAGAAATAGTGTTAAGTGACAAACTGCATAACGAATGTGCCAACTTAATCTAAAAATGATTTAGGAGAGCTACAAAACAGGATCTCTGAGGAAGTAAGTTGGTGCAGGCAGCATGATATATCAAAGCAATGTTCCTTCTTTCACCATTTACTAGTCCTTGGAGTACATATGTGCTGAGAGTTTCGGGGAAATTTTAGAAGACAATGTAGTTCAAAGCAGTAATTCCCCTTTCACAGTAAATCAGTAACACAGAGTAAAGTGAAGAGAAGGATCACTTCTTCTTGCAGTTATAGCTTTGGAGTTTTAGACAAATGGTAGGTGCCTCATGTGAGCCAACTTCAGCTTCAATGTGAAGAAAAAAATCACTAAATGAACTTGTTAAATACTTAAGAGTCTGGGTCTTACTCCCAAAGATTCCAACTCAAGATTCAGAGTCCAGCATAGGAACATTCTGATGCAGGGGGTACAGGTCACACTCTGCAAACCCACATTAGACTAAAATCTCCCCAGAGGAGAAAGTTTTGCACTGACAAGGAAGCTGTAAGTTTAAAAAAAATAATAAATAAACAAAGTGAGCAAGTATTTACACAAGGGCCTCCTGGAACTGTTTACTTACAGGCTGACTCCGTGCCTGACCCCTGTTATCCTCTGAACTTGGAAGTAAAATCCAGAATAAACCTCACAGCCTGCTGCTACGGTTACTGCCCCAGACAACTGACCAGAGGCAACCAATAAAAACCAAGGAGAGAAAGAAGCAGTGCTGATCACTCTTTTTGCAAGTCCACCACAAGAAAGGCAGTTAAGACCATTCAGGGGGCCAGCATGTAAGTACAGATGGTAATACACACAAGAAGAGGATGATTGAACAAAAAAAGGACTGGCAAAAGGAGAATTCGTATTTCAGAACAATCCTCACTCTTAGGTATCAGGTAATATGCCCTGATACATAGAAGTATATTTATCTCATTTTATTCCTCATAAAATCGTACGTGATAGATGCCATTACATATTTTATTATACGGACAGATGATATTATAGGACAGATGAAGAAACTCAAGCCAAGAACAAAGGGACTTGTCCAAGGATACAGAAATGGAGAACAACAGGGCCAGGTTTTGACCCAAGTTTTGCAGACACTGAAGTCCATACTCCCCCGGGACTCGTGGGCAGGAACATGTTAGCTGTGAAGAAAGGGAAAGAAGAGTCCCAGGCCACAGAGACTGCCAAGCACAATAGAAGGGAGCAGTGAATAATACATTAGCAATATCAGACCTTTAAACAGTGGCCTTTTTGTTAAAACAACGAACATTGCACGTGCTCTGAATAAGGAAAGAGTTTTACCCTTACCTTGTAAAGGTAAAGAGGTAAAAAAAAAAAAAAAGGTGAAAAGTTAAGATACAAGTTGGTTGGTCATAAACAATTCAGAATTGCAGGAACTTAAAAGCTTACTGCAGCAAAAGGTGGGTGGTGGGATTCCAGGTGACTTTCCACACCATGACCCCCAAAATACCTATAACTCCTATAATGAACAAAAATGTCTTCTGTAAATAGAGAGAAAAGATGTGGTGTGTTTTGTTTCTGTTGATGTTTGATTTTACTTCAGGACTATTAAGAAGTGGCTGGCAGGGCAGAGGTTCTCTAAGAATGAAGATGAAGGAAACAAGTGAAGATGTGAAGTGACAGAAGAGAGAGAAACCACATACACAGACTAAGCAAAACATACCCTTAGACTGTGAAGGGCAGCTGTCCCGTTCCATCTTCCTGAACACTTAAGTACACAGCCATTATGTAGTGCCAAGCAACAAAGGATGTCTAAGAACAAGCTAGGTAATAAGCAAAGGGCAGACATGTCCAAAATGGCAGTGACAATGACTGGTGACTCTTACATACAAGCAAGTTGAATAAGTAAATATAATGAGGATAATGACAGCCAAATCTCTTACTGCCAAAGAAAGAAACTACAGATAGGCTAAGGAGAAAAATGAGCTGAATCTCCTGGCATTAAGAGTAGAAATGAGATATAATAAACTCATGGATTTTAATATATCTATAAATAAAAACAGAAATACAAATCTAAAGGAAGTGTGTGTCTTTAGCTCTGTGCTAAGAGACTGAGAAGCAGGGACACCCAAATAGTAATAGTCTCATTGTAATGCTCAGGTCTTCTTTTCTAAATACTGTTATCTCCAGGGTTCCTTGTGGAGAGAGCTGATTCCAGGCCTGGAGTAGGAAAAATACAAGATGAATACATCTTATTTGAAAATAAGAAAGGATTTAAGAATGATACAGACTTTTCCCATCAAGAGAAGGATAAAGAAGACGTGGTGTCTTTTATATATATACACACATACACACACAATGGAATACCACACAGCCACTAAAATGAATGGAATTTTGCCATTTGTAGAAACATGGACAGATATGGAGGGCATTATGCTAACTGAAATAAGTCAGAGAGAGAAAGATAAATACTGTAATGATATCACTTATATGAGAAACTTAAAAAACAAACCAATAAATTAAAAAAAAAAAAAAAAGGAAGCTGGCTCAGATACAGAGGACAAAGTAACGGTTACAGGCTGGGAGTGGAGGAAGATACACGGCTGCAGGAGGAGGAGGTACAAATTACTGGATATAAGACAGGTTCAAGGACGTATTGTACAACACAGGGAATACAGCCAGTATTTTGAAATAACTGTAGATAAAGTGTAACCTTTAAAACTGTATAAAAAATTTTAATTAAAAATAAAGGCTTACACAAAACTGAAAAAACAACAATAAATGAAACAAGTGACGCAGCTTTACAGGTAGTGTACAGAGTGACTTCTAATACATACCGAGTGAAAAAATAATGCACAGAACAAAAAAAGAATGACAAGTACTTTCCAAAAGGACACAGAATCAACCTGAGGGGACTTCTAATCGCCAATCTGAGAACAATCTAAGCATCAAAACAAATAAGGAGAGTGACTGACTATAACCCACTGAATAAAAAGAAAATCCATGAGTGAGTACATTTAAGATACACAAACTGACAGATAAATGGATGGATGGATGGGAGGGAGAGAGAGATAGGATAGAGGGAGAGGAAGAAGCAAGTAAATTTTCTGACAAAAGAATATTACCCAGCTTCAAAGTTACTCTCAACAGACTGCTTAGTAACTACGAGGGGGTAAAGAGCAATTTTACAATAGAGCTTTCTGGCAGACACCATCCTGAACAAGTGGTTGACATCAATAGTACTGGTATAAATCAAAATCATGTACTGTCTGATATGATGCAATGAGAAGAACACTTCTCACAGAACAACACTATTTTGTTATTCCAAATTGAGAAAGTATACAAAATAATTGGCCCACATCTTCAAAAACATCAAAGTCATAAAAGCCAAGAAAAAAACTAAAGAACTGTTCCAGATCAAAGAAAGAAGAAAACAAAATATAATGTGATTCTGCAATGGATTGGTTTCACATAAACAACACTATTGGGCAACTGGCAAAACCTGAGTGGGGTCTGAGGACTGAACGGTAGAAGTATATCAAGATTAACTTCTTGACAGTTGTGTAGTGGTTAACACAGGAGAACGTACTTGACTGCAGGCAAAATATACTAAAGTACTCATGGGTGATAAAGCACCATGTTGGTAACTGAAACTCATCCACTTCCAGGGAGAAAGTTATCTATTCTAATGGATGGGGCAGGGTGGGGGTGGCGCGCCACAGTCCTTTTCCCAGACATGCCAATCAACTCCATCAGCTCCTTGAAAGTGTTTATCAGTTATCTTAAACAACATATTATGATCTGTACCACAAAAGATCCAAAGTGAAAGTGAAGTCGCTCAGTCGTGTCCGACTCTTTGTGACCCCATGGACCATAGCCTACCAGGCTCCTCCGTCCATAGGATTCTCCAGGCAAGAATACTGGAGTGGGTTGCCATTTCCTTCTCCAGGAGATCTTCCCAACCCAGGGATTGAACCCGGGTCTCCCGCATTGCAGGCAGATGCTTTACCATCTGAGCCACTTGTGAGGCAAATAGATCTCATTCCAGCAGGGTGGAGCCTAACATCCTGCAGAGAACAGTTCTTTCACACCAGCCTAATACTTTGGCCTAAGAAGCACAATCTAAAGACAGCTGTCCACATCTCCTCTTCATATAACTTCATTTTCAAACCAAGAAATGCAGATTACAAGAGAGAGGAAGGAAAACATCTTCTTTTCCATATTAGAAGGCATAGACCTTTACCTGTGGGGTCATAATCACCAGTCATATAAATGCTACAGATAAATATTTAATTTTCTAAGGAAAACGCTGATTCTATGTGTAGAAATCTACACCTATGGAAGAATCACATTAGACAGGAAGATTCCTTCTTAAAGTTTCATAGCAGAATGATAACTTTCGCTTCCTGGTAATTAAAAAGTACACTATTTTTTAACCAACACACAAATGACCTGCAATCACTAGCTAAATTGATACTAAGATACAAGAGAGACAGAGAGGCATTAACACTTTATGGCCTAAACAGTGTGTATTTCCTGCCGTCTATCCTTAAGCCATATAGAATCTGATTTACATTTCCCATAATTTGTAGCAAATAAATGTCTTGTTAACTGTGCAGAAGCTAAGAATTCAGACTGTAATTTTCTGTTACAGGGAATTAAAGTCCAAGAGAGTAAGGTGAGTAACAAAGAGGTGGCAAATGGACTGCCTTTCCTTTCTACTATATTCTTGGGATCCAGTCTACACAGAGTATGAAGGTCTGGATCAAATTATTTTCAATATTCATCATACAACATGCTTGCCTTTTAGTAGTTTAGCTGTATGCTGTTGGTCTTTAGAAAACATAAATACAAGAATACTTCACCTGAATAATTTCTACGCATTCTGTGAAATCACAGCTGAAAACATAATCTACTATGTCACACAACGGCAGAACCCACAAAATAGGTTTTTTGTTGAGTACAATGCCAGGAAAACATCTGTCTCCGTAAACAAATGGGCAGATTTTCTTTCCATAGACAAAATACTATGTAACTCAATGCTATCCAGAGAAAGGAAGAGCTCCTTGATAGTCTTGGCAGCCAGGAAACTTATATCCAAAGTAGTGAACAACTTAGACTGGCTCCCCCAGTAGGAGTTTGGTCACTCAGTCAGGTCTGACTCTCTGTGATCCCATGGACTGCAGCACACTCCTTTCCTTCGCTCTCTCTTGGAGTCTGGCAAACTTATATTCATTGAGTTGATTATGCTATCGAACCATCTCATCTTCTGCCATTCCCTTCTCCTTTTACTCTCAATCTTTCCCAGCACAAGGGTCTTTTCAAATGAGCCAGATCTTCACATCAGGTGGCCAAAGTATTGGAGCTTCAGCATCAGTCCTTCCAATAAATATTCAGGGTTGATTTCCTTTAAGACTGACTGGTTTGATCTCCTTGCTGTCCAAAGCACTCTCAAGAATCTTCTCCAGCACCACAATTCAAAAGCATCAGTTCTTCAGTGCTTAACCTACTTTCTATGTTCTTCTCAGATGGCTTATTTTGCCTTATATTTAATTACCCTGCTGTACATCATCTTTAATTCTACCAGAAGATTTAAATCTTCTTGAAATTACTCAGTATATGTATGTACCTATGTATTTACTTTCTATCTCTTAAAAATTTTCCTTCTGATATCTCTCATATTTTCTGGTATCATTTTATACTAAACAATCTAAATTTTTTTTTAACAATATTGACATCAAGAGGCAAATTTAATAAAGATCAAGTAGTCTGCATCATTAACTGCCTTTGTCCTTACCCCCAACAAATCATGGGGTGGCCCAGGAGGGGAGGCAAGTACATCACCTTTGCAGTAGTCTGCGGGGTCCTCCTGCTCCTCATCATCTGATCCCAGAATCTCCTCCTCTGGCTCTGGCGGGGCAGGGTCTGGCAGAGGTGGCGGTGGTGGTGGAGGTGGCGGTGGAGGAACCAAGGGAGCTTTCTGCTGAGGCTCCGGCCTGAAACAAGAGGAAGGAGAATTCCTATTTACTCAGAAGTAAAGCCTGAGTTATGGACACACTTGAGAGTTTCTTAATATGGAAAAAAATACAACTTTTCACACACTAAGAAGAGATGCTGATTAATGTTACTTCATTTTAGGTGAATTCAAGTAAAGTTTCAAATCACAAGAGGGCTACCCTTGGCTATCCTATTAGCCAAGGAATATTTTTGCAGGCACATTTGCACTCAGAGCTTCAATATTTCTTAAGTCTTCATATATTAATATCATGAATTGTAAGTGAAATAAGACAATCAGTCCCCCATGACACATAGCCTTATTAGTTAGAACACATTCCCCAGAGATTAGAAAAAAGAGGACAACAATCGTGGACATTAAAAAAAATAATAATAATAGTTTATTATCCATCATTTTAAAATCAAAATTCATTTATCCATTGAAACCATAGAAATGTGGTTAGGATTCTTGGATAACTCATAAAAGCCAACTAATGTTTACTGTAACTGATACCTAGATATTTTCATTAAACAATTCAGTTATCTATCAACCTTACTTATCAAGACAAGAACATTGTTCCAAACTGGAAATTAGAGAAAACATGTGAATGTAGTCTAATACAAATACAATTCATACATCAATGCAAAGCTTCCGTGGGTCATTTCCGATTGTCACATAAAAGCTAACTATTTAGTATACTCTTTTACAAAAGATAGGAAAACCCATAACACTAAAAAGAAGCAAAAAAACTTAAGAGGTTACAGATGTAAACCTTTCAAATATCTGTAATACCTCATGAATATATTAAATTTGCTCAAAAAGAAAGCATTCATAATGCAACTCTATAAAACAAAGTTTCCACTTATAAATTTAACTGCAATTTCTAGCCATATCCCAATGGGAAATCTTGAACCTCAAGACTCAACTGGATGCAGAATGTCCCTTGAGTTGCAAGCTACCCTAACAAAAGGACCACCATTGCTCTTCCTGAGCTGGCCATAGCTCTATAGGTATAAGTGGGGAAGGAACAGATACCAAGTAACAGGGACAACGGGATTTGGCTGTTAAACTGCTCCCCAGAAACAGGTTCAGTGGGCTAGGCAGAGGGCCTCTAGTCTGGGGAGCAAGGAGAACTTCACATGCACCAAAGTGGTAGATAAGTCATTTTTTGGAGGGAGACGGGCTGACCAGTACTGATGACCCCTTTCTAAAAGCACCTTTTGGAACATTGTTACTCCGTGCACAATGAAAGGCTGGCTCTAAATCCTCTCTCCTCACCATGGTTCAGCCTAGGGTAGAGCCCTGAAAACCTGCTTGAGAAGGTCAGCCATCACAGGGTGCAAGCTCTTCTGCTAGGAAGAAGGAAGAGCCAGAGGAGCTGCCCCCTTTTAAGCTGAAACTCTAAATTCTTGCCAAATCTAAGATAGGCCCCAAATAGCCTTTATTACGTTGCCTTCAACCTAAGATAGTTATAGCTCATACGTGGTTTGTCACCAAAAACTCAAAAGTGCCACAGCAAATGAAGGAAGGCAACAGAAACACCAGCAGTCATAAAGATGGGGTGGGGATCACAACCCACAGTAACCTTAAAGGCCAACAATGGCCAAGTGTGGTTACCTTTGACAAGACAACTAAGGAACATTTATAATCTGACAATGACTAGCACTGATTTCTACTTGCCAGAATTTATGAAGACTCAAAGTTACAGCTCCCTGGGTAACAGACATTAGGACAATGGTGGTGATAACATTCTGAGTTAACTGTGCCTCATGATGGAGCACTGAAAGGAAGTCATCACAACCAAACACCCACATCTCTGACAGAACATCCAAAAAAACCCCAGGAGACCTTATGGAAGTGCAATCATCCTTCTGGCAGCTTTGCAATTGCTTATTTTCTTTTCTAACAGACACAATTTTCTTTAGTGAAAGTAAAATGGTTCCAGGGAAAAGAGGTCTGAGGAAGGGGAGAGAGGAGAGGAACTTCACCAGTTTCACCACTTCCCAAAGAGAAGAGGTTAGAGAAAAGGAGGCATGGGTGGAATCTATCTGACAAATTGGCTCAATCAGAAATACTTTACAAGTTGACTTCTTCTTCTTTAGAAATTTTATATGAAAGAAAAAAGAGATTCTCTAAATTTAAAAAACAAAAGCAAAGAAAAAAACAACACCACATGTTACCTGTGGAGACTATGTAACAATTAGTAAAACCAAAGGATCTTGTTTCACTGATGCAGGGTACTGCTATGCTCACACCACTAAAACTTGGGCCAGATAGCTCACTGTTGTGGGTGCTGCTTCATAGGTTGTGGAATGTTATCAGCCTGGTCTCAAGCCACTGCATGCCAGCTGTGATCGTCAAAACACGTCAAGAGAAAGCTATCCTAAATGTCTATCAACAGAGGAATGGATAAAGATGTGGTACATATACAGTGGAATATTACTCAGCCAAAAAAAGGAATGAAATAATGCCATTTGCAGCAACATGGATAGACCTAGAGATTTTCATACTGAATGATGTCAGTCAAACAGAGAAAGACAAATATCATATGATACCACTTATACGTGAAATCTAAAAAACGGGTACAAATCAAAGTATTTACAAAACAGAAGCAGAGTCATGAATATAGAAAACAAACTTACAGTTACCAGGGGATGTGGGGAGGGTGGAGATTAACTGGGAGATTGGGACTGACATACACAAACTACTACATATAAAATAAGTAACTAACAAGAAACTGCTCTATAGCACAGGAAACTCTACTCAATATTCTGCAATGTCCTACAAAGGAAAAGAAACTAAAAAAAGAAAAGGGTGAATTTATGGATATGTATAACTGGTTCACTTTGCTGTAAACCTAAAGTTAACACAACATTGTAAATCAACTGTACTCCAATAAAAAAAGTTTTTAAATCGTCAAAAAAAAATGTCCAGACATAGAAAAAATCCAAGGATGCAGGGGCAAAATGATGCCCATGTGAGCACCTCTCATCAGTAGTATTTGTTATACACAGCTGTACTGCAATGGAGTACACTGTATCTGTGATACGGCAGGAAAGATTCTAATTTTCACAGGCCCATTTCGTCTAGTTTGAGAGGCTTAGGTATCTTTATCATAATACATGTCTCTCAATTATTCATTACCCATTTGGTGAGCTGCCATATCACTCAGCAAAATTCTCAGACCCTCTGGTCTCAGGGAGGGTAACATTGAACAGCAGACATAGTTACCCAAAAGCCAGTCCTATCAAGTTGAAGGGATAAGTCAGGGTACCTTGAAACACAGAGGAAGTTGAGTAATGTTCATGTAATATCTTGACTGGCTATCATATCAAAACATCTAGAACTGTGCTGTCTTCTGGCCTCATGTGGGTGCTGAACACTTAAAATGTGCCTTGTCCTAACTGATGTGATCTAAATGTAAAATACATACTGAATATCCAAGATTTAGTACAAAAAGTGAAATATTTGAATAATTTTATACTTTTGCATGTTAAAATAATGTTTTAAACATAATATATTATTAAAATGAAATTCAGCTACTTTTTACTTTTTAATGTGGCTTCTAGAACTCTTTAAATTACAAATGAGGCCCACATTACATTTCTACTAGATGGTGTTAGTCTAAACCCTGAGATTCAACAATAGCAGAGTAGTGGCTTGGCAGTGGTCATGCCAGTGAATATTTCTTTCTAAGGTGTCTCCCAGTAATCTGCTTCACACCAATAATCACCAATTCTCAAATTACCCAGTCCATCATAGTAAGGTCAATATAGTGTAATTGTCAAATGTTACAGCCCAATCACTGACTCCTTTTCATCCTATCCAGCCTTGTTACTGCCTACCACACAGGAAAAGCATAATAATTTGTCTTAGGGCAACTGTACAGAAGAGAGAATGATGCCACATTGTTCTTAAGGCTGACTTCTTCAAAGTGGTCTCTGGTGGTTTCTACCACACTTAAAAGTCTGGTTAAATCTCAACTGTTAAAATAAAAAAAAATCAAGAGATGATCTCAAGTGCATAATCTTGAAATACATCAAGTGATATTAAAAAAAAAAATTCATTAATCCTACTGATAACCATCAAGACATTATTTCAAAAAACTAACTGAAAAAATTATTCAGAATTACTAGAGAGTTCCCTGGCAATCCAGTGGTTAGGACTCAGCCCTTTCAGTGCTGTGCCCTGGGTTCAATTCTTGGTTGGGGAACTAAGATTCTGCAACCCATGCGATGGCCGAAAATTATTAGAACCATGTAAGAAGCAGTGGGGAAGGGGTAGGACAGGACATTAATATTTTCATCATCAGTACCAACAAAACTAAATGGTGAAAAAATACTCTTTTCAACAAACGGTCCTGAGACAAATGACTATCTGTGTATAAAGACAAAAAAACCACAAAAGCACCTGTGTGAGGCCTACCACACATAAACACATAATATTAACTCAAAATGAATAACTTGCAGGAAAAAATGAGTAAATCTCAATCACCTAAGGCTAGGCAATGTTTCTTAGACATGATACTAAAAGCATAAGCAATTTTAAAACAATAAATTTAAAAATTAAGGAAAAGAAATAGAACAGATAATTCTCCAAAAAGATATACAAATGACCAATAACCACATGAAAATGTGTTCAACATCATTAATCATTTGAGAAAGGGAATTCAAAACTACAATGAGATAATACAATACTTCACATCCTACTGGAAGGTTATAATAATAATAATAATAATAATAATAATAATAATAATAATAATGAAAAACACAGTGACAAGTACTGTCAAGAATAAAGAAACTGAAGCCCTCGTACGTTGCAGCAGCAGTGTAATATAGCACTAGTTGTTTTGGAATATCTGATAGTTCTGAAGAAGGCTGAATTTAGAGTTTCCATGAGAGAAGTGAAATTTGCTCAGCCATGTCTGATTGTTTGCGATGCCATGGACTATAGCTCACCAGGCTCCTCTGACCATGGGATTTCCCAGGAAAGAATACTGGAGTGGGTAACCATTCCCTTTTCCAGAGATCTTCCCAACCCAGGGATAGAACTCAGGTCTTCTGCATTGCAGGCAGATGATTTACTTTTTGAGCCACAAGGGAAGCCCATTAAAACCCAACAATCATACTCATAGGTATATACTCAAGAGGAATGAAAACATTTGACCCCACAAAATCTTGTGTAAAAATGTTCAAAGCAGTGTTATTCATAATAGACAAAAAGCAGCAACAACCCAAATGTGCACCAACTGATAGATTGATAAATAAAACTGTATATCCTTAAAATGCAATATTATTCAGCAATAGTGCTGATAATACACACTACAACATGGATGCCCCTTGAAAACATTATACTAAATGAAAAACTGACAAATTTATAAAGACAGTGAATTAATGGTTGCTTAGGGTTGGGAGCAAGGGAAAGAGAGAAGAGAAATGGAGACTGTTAACAGGTACGAGGGCTTCTTTAGGAGGCAGGAAAACGTTATAATGTGGTGATGGTTACATAACCATGTGAATATACTAAAAAATACTAAACTGCACACCTCAAATGTTTAAGATATATGATATGTGAATTATACCTCAAAAAACTGGTTTTTAAAAAGTAGAAGCCTATAAAACTATATAATGCCTTTTAATATCCACTTTATACTTTAATAAAGTATATGCTTCCAAGAAAAATAAGAAATATCTACATTTAAATTTAAGCAATCTATATGCAAGGTCTCTTTTACAATTGCCCAATACATTTACAGTGAAAAGTAACATGTAGTTCTGTAAAAAGTAGACTGAGAGTCTATCTATTTAATAACAGTCTGAAGTTTACATAAGGCACAAGTTATTTTTGCTTGTTTAGTTGCTCAGTCATGTCCTACTCTTTGTAATCCTTTGGACTGTAGCCTGAAAGGCTCCTCTATCGGTAGGATTTTTCAGGCAAGAATACTGGAGTGGGTTGCCACTTCCTCCTCCAGGAGATCTTTCCAACCCAGGGATCAAACCCACATCTCTTGTGTCTCCTGTATTGCAGGCAGATTCTTTACCCACTGACCCATTGGGGAAATCCTAGAAATTTAAGAACGCACCAATTCAAACACTTCAGAATAAAAAATTTAGAAAGCCAAGTCCCAACTAGTCATTCATACTTTTCAAAAAGAACTATATTTACTTTGCCCTACATACAATATAGCTAAATACTCTAATCATTACTCCAAATAGGGCTATTGTAAAAATAGCTAAAAAAAAAAAAAAAAAAAACCACACACACAAAATATTTTTCTTTAAATATTACATTTAGAATACAAAGATACATACATAAATACACAGAATACTAAGATTATCATCTATACATTATATTTTTCATGTACATTTGCTCTATCAGAAAAAGGAGGAAAACACTGAACCACCCTAACAAAACTCGTGCATTATCTGCTCTATATTGCAAGGCAACCAGATGGGAGTTCTGATTTCCTCCCAGCTGCTGTTTCTTTTCCATTCCAGCAGAGAAAAGGACAAGTAAACTTCATATTTGGCGGAAAAAGAAGTACTTTCCTTTGTTATCAGCTTAAATGGTAACTGATACAGTTTTAGAAATTAATTCATTTAATCGTTAACCAAAACATAAAAAAGAAATTCCACATCAATTTCTTCAGGTAGTATTCTAGGGACATTCACATTAAGTCAAATTTCTTTTTCTTTCTTATGTTGACCACCTGGATCTAAAACTCATTCTCTTCTTCCCACCCTCAGTCTCACTCTCCCTCTCTTGGTGGTTACTGTCAGCCTGAAAAACATGCAATCTGGCATTTCTACTTAAGGATAGAATCAATCAATATGCACTTTCTCTCAAAATAGCTTATCTTAAAAGGCTAGCTGCTGTAGCAGTAGGTAAAGCCACACAGCTAGGGAAGAAAAAGCCACAATGATTTCATGTATTCCTCTCCAATGAAAAGAGAATTTCTAATCTTTCTGTAAATCAAACCTAAATGTGAAGTGTCGGTGGTGGTAGGTAGAATTCTAAAACGAGCTCCAAAGCCCCTCACCCTGTGTAATTTCCTGTTCCTCTGGGTGTAGGTAGCCCTTGAATATCATATCACTCTTTCAATTATGTTATATGGCAAAAGGACAGCTACACTGGGTGGACCTGACCTAATCAAATGAACCCTTTCAAAGGAGAGTGAGTTCTCTGGTCACAGAAGCTGTCAGGGACATGCTTGAGCTAGCCTGGTAAAGAGCAAATGTGTCATGAACTGCCCATTAGGGCCACACTGGAAGAAACTGCCAGTGGCCTCTAGGAGTGACAGTGGTCCCCAGCCAACAGCCAGAAGGATAACAAGGACTTCAGTGCAAAGAAATGAGTTCTGCCAATACCAGACATCTTAAAAAAAGGGCTCGAATACCCAAATGAGAACCGCAGCCTTGGCCAACAGCATGGTTTCAGTCCAGTGTGCAGCCCTAACTTCTGACTTACAGAACTGTGAGCTAATAAACAGGTATTGTTTCAAGCTGCTAAGAATGTGGTAATTTGTTATGCAGCAATAGAAAATGAACAGAGCTGCCAAGTAAGAGAGTAGTTGACTTTAAATTACCAGATTTTGGCCTCAACAGTGAGATCTGGGTTGGGTTTGTTTTTTTACGTAACAGAAATGATCAGAAGAATTAAGAATTGAGAACTAGTTCTCCTTGGGGCACAGGAAGGTTAAAAAAAAACTTTATTTTCCCAATTCTAATAGAAACAATCAAGTCAGACACTTTAGATAATTTTATATGTAAGGCTGCACTGTCTTCTAGAACACAGAACACAGTGAAGATGTAAATCAGACCTGCTTCCAAAGTAAACTACACCTTAGACAACAAATGAGTTGAACGTTTGATCACCTGACAACATATGTATAGCAGAGCTCTATACTTCTTACCCACTTTATTAATATCATACAAAACTTGTGGGGCGTGGCAGAACATGTTATTACTACTGAAGTAGAGAAAGAGAAAACTTTAAACCAGAGTACGAAAAGCATGTAAAAATGGCATCCACTGATTCCACAAATACTCAGGCAAGCATACAGCATGTACCAGGACATGCACCGGGGTGCAAAGGAGGCCAGCATTGAGGGAATGCATGGTCTAGCAAGAGGGAGAGAAATCCCTACAAACACATGAATATAGGAACAAAATTAGCTCCTCTGAGTGTTGTTATGGAAGGCGAGGTGGCAGAGGGTTGAGCAACAAACATTTACATGTTGGGGGTGATTTTAGATATAGATCAGAATGAGGACAGAGGGTGGAGGAGGGTGGCCATGGCCCAGGAAACCGGGTGATTCAGAGGCACAAAGTCCTGAAATAGCCTAGTGTGGCTGGAGATAGGCAAGAGGTTCAGCATCAGTCAACTGACAAGAGAAAAAAATTTATGGTCCTAAGGAATTTGGGCTTTATCCTGAAGGCGAGTAGGAGCCACTGAAATATAATTTCAGGACCAGAGAGTTGCTCTCTGCAAAGAATATATGGAATTGGTATACAGAATGGATACAAAGGATAAAAGACAGAAGCAGGAAAACTAGTGAGGTGTCCAAGGAGTTGATGATGAAAACCTGAATTCAGAACTCAGTAATTCACTAACTGGAAGTGAGTGTTTGTCTCCTAGGTTGCTCATAGTAAGACAATATTACCATTAATTTGGATAGAGAACAGAGCAGGAGGAGGAGGAGGAATGGTTTTCAGTGAAAGTTTACTTCTGTTTCAGCTCATCAGAGTTTGAGGAGCATGTGAGATATCTCGCATTGTAGAAATACAGTGGACTGTTTGGTATGGTATATAGAATCTATAGCTAAAAAACAAAGGTTCGGGCTGCAAATAGAAGCAGAGGTCATGAGTAAGTAGATGGTGTGTACGTGCTCAGTGGCATCCGACTTCTTGCAACCCCACGGGCTACAGCCCACCAAGCTCCTCTGTCCATGGGATTTCCTAGGCAAGAATACTGGAGTAGGTTGCTACTTCCTTCTCCAGGGGATCTTCCCGACCCAGGGATCAATCCTGCGTCTCCTGCATAAGCAGGTAGATTCTTTACCACTGAGCCTCCTCGAAAGCCCAAGCAGTTGGTAGCTAAAGCCTTTCCAAGCACGTGTGAGTGCCAGGAAGAACTGAGGAATTAAAGAGCCAAGATCAGAGCCTTAGCTGAGAGCTAACATACAAGGTTAGTCAAACCACCAACAGATTCTAGCCTTCTCTGGTTCCTGATCTTCAGTCAGTGACCCATAGCATAATCACTGAGATAAATTCATAAATTTAAAAACAGATTTTAGAGAATATACAAGTTTTACCTTGTATAAGTATACTTTTTACATCAAGATGAGATATACATATAAAAATTAGCAAACTAAGGACCCACGTGTTTCTATCTAAATCTGTTTGTAGGCAATCTGAAGCCAGCTAGGTACAGGGTAAAATGCAACTACCACTCCCCCTCCCCCCCCAAAAAAAAAACCAACTTGTTTACTGAGATCCATACATTGATGAAACTTAACTAGAACCACTAACGATTACCTCATGCTACTCAGGAAATAATGCAAGATGTCCCACTTTGGACATGGCTCTTGCACACCTCCGCAAGGTTGCTTTTTTTTTCTTTTTGGTAAGGGGTTTTTGGTAATTTATTTTATTTATTTATTAATTTTGGCTGCACTGGATCTTCACTGCTGTGCTTGGGTTTTCTCTAGTTGCTGCACTTGGGCTTCTCATTTTGGTAGCTTCTCTTGTTGTGAAGCACAGGCTCTAGGTGCACAGGGCTCAGCAGTAGTGGCCCATGCATAGGCTTAGCTGCTTCATGACACGTGGAATCTTCCCAGACCAGGGATCAAACACATGTCCCCTGTACTGGCAGGTGGATTCCTAACCAGTGGCTCATCAAGGAAGTCCCTTCTGCAAGGTTTAAATCTAAAACTAACTACAATTATATGACACAATAGCCACTAGCCAAATTAACCAGAATTAAAATTTAAGACTCAGTTCTTCAGTCACTCTACCCTCAGTTTAAGTGTTCAACAGTTACACACATAGTTAGAGGCTACAGTACTGGACAGTGCAGATGATAGAACATTTCCATCATCACAGAAAGTTCTACTGGACAGGCTGCTCTAGGCAATGCTTTAGCAACATGAACTTCCTCTAGCATATCATTACTTTTAATAAGTTAAAAAGAAAAAAAAAAATGAAAAGCGTTTGAAACAATTTTTTTTATACAGTCCACTCCTGAAAGTTTTAGCTGTGAAATTATAAACAAGGAGAGCATATTCATTTTTGATGATTTCAATATTTTGGAGTATCCTTTAGCTCAGCACACCTCCTTATTGGAATTCACCGAATACAGTGACAATGTCTACAAATAGCAATGTTTGGGGAACTAAATGTCCATCAAGGGGAGATATGTTAATAACTTGATGATAGATTATGGCACATGCAGACAATACAACTGTTCCACAAAGAATGAGGCAAATAAAATTTCATTCACAATAGTATCAAAAAAAAAATAAAATACAGAGCTCTGGCAGCAATCATGGCAGATACCAGCCTCACAGTGCCTCTCAATGTGATCAATGAATTCTGTGGCTTCATCAGCTTCCTGGTGTCCTGGTTCAACCTGAACAGTCCCAGTTTGGGAGTTATCATTACCATTTTGGTGACCTGTTTGGTTTGCTGCTATATCTTTTGGCTGGTTACAATTCTGGCCCAACTCAACCCTCTCTTTGGACCACAAATGAAAAATGGAACCATACGGTACCTCAAGCATCATCGCCCTTGAGAAAGAAGACCCGCTCATCAGTCATTGAGATCACAAACAGAACTCTTCTACATTCAAAATCACCTTCATACTCAGACCACTTGCCTTGACTCAATGATTTTAGCCATCAACAGCCTTGAAAATGTTCCCACCACATTTGAAAGCCTTATTCTATTATGCAGTATTTTTTCCTGTCACCTTTCTTACACTTTGATAAAAGATGTGCCTACTTACCCTAAACTGTGCTGCCTCCATAAAATGTTTATATACTCTTTTGAAACACAAAGTGCTACTCTTCCGAAAAATAACCAACAATACTCTCTCCTTGGAACCTGTGGATTTGAAGATGGCTACTGCCAGCTCATAACATGGGAATCAGAGAAATGTCTAAAAATTATTACAAGACAATAAAACTTCAGTGGGACAGCCAGTAGGAGAACATGTTCAGAGGGAAAATCTGTCTCACCAGATTTCTACCAAAGTATATTTTCAAGATGAATTTCTTATTTCTGCCATCTTTTGGAGTAAATTACTTTTTTCTGCTTTCTATGGGGAAAAAAAAATACAGTTGACCCTTGAACAATTAGAGAGGGCTGGGGCAAGATTGAAAATCCAAATATAACTTATAGCTGGCCCTCCATATATACAGGTACTACTATAAAAAAAAAAAACCCACATGTAAGTGGACCCAAGTAGTTCAAACTTGTGTTAAGGGTCAACTGTACATAGAAATAAATTTAACAAAAGAAGCTCAAAACATTTACTATGAAAACTAAAAAATACCACTGAAAGAAATTAAAGATCTAAATAAACAGATCTTGGGCTTCCCTAGTGGCTCAGTCAGTAAGGAATATGCCTACAATGCAGGAGACCTGGGTACGATCCCTGGGTCAGGAAAATCCCCTGGAGAAGGAAATGGCAACCCCCTCCAGTATTCTTGCCTGGAAAATTCTATGGACAGAAGAGCCTGATGGGCTACAGTACATGGGGTCCCAAGAGTCAGACACGACTTCACAACTAAACCACCATCAAACAAATAGAACAAAATCCCTTGTTAATGGATTGAAGACTTAATACTGTTAAGATGACAATATGTCCCAAACTGACTTACAAACTCAATGCCTATCAAAATACCAGCTGTCTTCTTTGCAGAAATTGACAAGCCATTCCTAAAATTCATATGGAAATGCAACAATCTAGAAGAGCCAAAACAATATTGAAAAGGAACAACACTGGAAAACCCATGCTTCCTGATTTCAAAACTTACAGAAAAGGCACAGTAATCAACTCTGTGGAATTGACAGTTCAGAAATAAACCCTCAGATTACAGTCAAATGATTTTTCAACAAAGGTGCCAAGACCATTCCATAAGGAAAGAATAGTGTTTAAAAAAAAAAAATGGTCATGATACAAATGAATATCCACATGCAAAAGAATAAAGTTGGACTCCTAACACACACCATAAAAAAAAAAAATTTAACTCACAGTTGATCACAGACCCAGATATTAAGAGCCAAAACTATTTAAAACTCATAGAAAAGATGTTCATCATTAGCCATCAGAAAAACAAAAATCAAAACCACAATGATGCCACAACTAAAGAGTTCACATGCTGTAAATAAACACCCCTCATACCGCAACGAAGATCAAAGATCTAGAGTGTCACAACTAAGACTTGGCACAGCCAAATCCACAATGAGACATGAGTTCACACCTACTTGGACGGCAACAATCAAAAAGATAGTAACAAGTGATGGCAAGAATATGCAAAAATTAGAATCCCCACATACTGTTAATAAGAAAGGAAAATGATACAGCCATTTTGAAAAGCTAGAGGCAGTTTCTCAAAAGGTTAAACAGTTACCATATGACCCAGCAATTCTATTCTTAAGTATATATGCAAGAGAGGCTAAAATGTACTTCAAAAGAAAAACCTGCACATAAATGTTGTTAACCTCATTATTCAAAATAGTCAAAAGCAGAAACAACCTAACATCTATTAACCGATGAATGAATAAATACAACAAAATCGTAATAGAATATTACTCAGCAATAAAAAGTAATGGAAGTACTGATAGATGATACAACATGGATGATCCTTGAAAAGATGATGGTAAATGAAAGAAACCAGTCATAAAAGATTACATTGCATGATACCATTTATACGTAATCTCTAGGAGAGAGAGAAAGTAGATTAGTAGCTGCTTATGGTTGAGGGGATTTGAAGAAATGGAAGTAACTACTCAAGTATACAGAATTACTCTTGAGGATGATGAAAATGTTCTAAAATTAGGTGGCTGGTGACGGTTGCACAATTCTGTATGTAGACTGAAAAAGTTGTTACATGCAAAAAAAGAGGCTGTCCTCTATATTCTAATATGGAAGATACACCACTGATGAATACAAAGATACAGAGCATTTGTGTATGGCATGTAACATTTGTTTTACAGATACAAAGCACGCACCTCATGTTAACAGACTATTTCTGGTAGGAGCAACAACAAACTGATAATAATGGCTCTCCAGGAAAAGGAACTCAATGACTGATGGTCAGGGAGAAGAATTAACTTTTCAAATATTCCTTAAACTCCTTTGATACTTTTTCAACTGGGTATCATGCACATGCGTACTGAAATAAATTATTAATTTATAAAGACAAGGAAGAGAAAAGAGAAAGAAGATGCTGGGAAAGTGGTTCCAATCTCTGACCCCAACAGCACTCCACACCTCCCCAGTCCTTGCCGCCTCAGGAGAATTTACTAAAGAACAACAAAGTGAACTGTCTAGGGCTGGAGAGCTAGGATAAAAGTCCAAGTCCAAACAACACACAGTTTTCTGGTAGAAATACACCAGAAACAACACACAGTTTTCTGGTAGAAAGCCTGTGGGTTAGGTGTGAAAACCAGTTCCATCACTTAAAAATCCACAAGAACTCAGGTCAGTGACTACTTCCCTGAGCCTCTAATAAAAGTCAGAGGTTTAAGATAATTAAAAGGGATGATACATAAATTCTTTGGTATGGTAACTGTGCATGTAGTAGTAGGCAGTCAATGAAGGTTAATCCTCACGTCCTGTTCCCATCCTTCTGGTGTGTAGATATCATAAACTAGTTTCCTCAGAGCTCCAATTATGACTAATAAGGAAGTATACCCTGATATATCAAGCATGATACTGTGACCAGACCTCTCTGGGCCTCTGCTCATCTGTGACTATCCTAATGCAAAGGTCAGCATCAGTCCACCTCTTAACCTCTGTTTCTAAACTCATGTATTTTATAATCATGACTGGTTATGAGATTTAAGGATGTTTCAGAAGGATCTCTTGTTAATTATCATTTACTTCTACATGGTAAAATAACAAAATGGGTTGTACTGCTGCTACAAACACATCTAGATTTAAAAAAAAAAAAAGTCTAACATGCATTTTTTAAGTTTAACAAGTAAGCAAACTACATACTAACATTCTCCAGTAACACCTTTTGACAAGTACAAACTTCAGCCCAGTCCTCAAAGACTGTCTTGTAACCTAGAGTTTCAATGGACTACACAACAGAAATGTTCGCATCTTAAAGTTGTTTCCCCTAGAGGGAAAACAATTTACAATGGCTGACTGAGAATTTTGGCTCACTGCAATATTCTGCCCCTTTGAAACTTCATAATTTCAGTCATCCACATTCTTAAATTTTAGATAAATGGCTTTATTTTTTTAAGACTGCTGTTTCAATTAGCATTAATGCCAACCTTACTATAGGAATTGTGTATATAGTTCTTTAAAGATGTTGAAGCACATTAATGTTATTCTTATAGGAATGACCATTTTCGGAGACTGCATATGTAACCACTGTAGCCACTATGTTCAAGTCCTTTTGGCTGTTTCTACTTGATTTTAATGATCTACGACTGAGCAACTTTCACTTTCACAAGCAAGAAAAATCACGCTCATATGTAGTTCGGATTGCTTCTGTTGTTTAGTCGCTCATTTGTGTCTGACTCTGCAACCCCATGGACTGTAGCCCACAAGGCTCCTCTGTCCATGGGATTTTTCAGGCAAGAATCTTTCTCCACAGTCTAGATACTAGATGTCAAGTAAATCCTTAAACAAATAATGTGCCAGTTTAAAGCTCACCAAAAGATGTCAGTAAAAAGGATAAACTGTTGCTAAACAATGGAATAATTACTCAACAATACAAAACAAGGAACAATAAATACTAGAATATGAATAAATTTAAAAGAACTCTGCTAAGAAAGAAGTCAAACTATAAGGCATATGATTTCATTTTGAAAAGGCAAAACTTCAGTGATGAAAAGCAGAATAATGGTCGCCAGAGGCTAAGGAGTGGGGGAAGTGTACTGACTGTAAAAGGACTCGAGGGAACTTTTGGTGCTGATGAAATGTTACCTCATCAATGTGGTTACACCCTGTGTATGTACAATAGTCACAACTCACTGAACTGTATACCTAAAAATGGTGAAACTTATTTAATGTAAATTATACCTTAATAAAGCTGACTAAAAGGAAAACAAAACAAAACAGATCATGATAGCCACCAGTGAGTTCTCCCCTGTCAACCACTCTTAGCCTATGCTCTTATACTCTCAATTGGTTCAGGTCAAATACTCTTTACTAGCAGATATGAAATTCTGCAAACCTCCCAGTCATGGATATGAACACATGGGAAACTCATTGCCTAGTTTTAAACCACTCACTGTTTTACAAGAGCAGTACTGCACAGGTTAAGAGAACAAAACTTTAGTGTTGAACGTATGAGTCTTACCCAAGGTACAACAGAAATTCAAAACATAAGGTGGTGCTGAGACGAGCACCCATTAAACCAAATGTTACAAATAACTCTCCCTTGTATTCACACAGGGCAGAGTACCATCCCAGTTCAAGTTTATCTCACAGCTGAGGACTGCTTGAAAAACCTCAAACTGATCTCTCATCAGACTGATGTGGCAGGAACTCCACCAGTCTCAGCATCCCACCAACTCAAAGAGAACTTGGGGACTGTGATCTTCTCTCCTTCCCCATGTGATATGATTCTACCCTATAGTTCCAAATTCTGCTTGACTACCCAATTACAGAGAAAATACCTCACATCTGTTCAAGAAGTATTTATCAAACTTTTTTTTTCTTGCTAAAATGAAAATGTCTTCATGCATGGAATCAGGTGTTTACCAGATTAGAACATAAAAATAACAACACAAAACAAGGCAGACACTGGTTCAGAAACCCTACTAACTTTAATTACCTCAACATAGTCATGGCTCAGGAATACAATGACAGAACAAAATATCCAGAAACGCAGAGATGCTCTCTCTGGCTAGTTTAGTCCCAGGGAATTCGGAAAGAAGTGACCTCTGAGGCTGACCTATGAGGAAGGGCTTTGGAAGCGAGGGGGACTCTCAGGAAGGAGACCCAGGCATGGCAACAGGAAAGTCTGCTTCTGCTGATACACAAGGTCCCCAGAGCAGAATATGGACAGAAGTGCTAGAAAGAAAGGTTGGGACCAGATTTTAATACCCTTGAATTAAGAATATGGAGTTTATTTCTAGTAGGATATAAAATGCCATACAAAACTGAATCTATTTTTACTTTAGATATACAGTAGTTCTTAGGACTATATACCATGATCACGTAGAAGCTTTTTCAAAAGACAAAAGCCTAGAAACAGGAGATTCTGACTCTGCAGCTCTCAAATGTGGCCTCGGCCCATGTCTCTAGGAGACTGACACACACCCATGGTTAAGAATCTCTGCTATAAGCAGTCATTACCATATCTAACAGATGTCTACTGGCAGTACATCGAAGTGTGCTTATGACTCAAATACAAGTGAGGAAAGCAGATACAAATAGACACAGGCAAAGAAAGGCAGATACAAATAAGAATTCTTGATGCTCCAAAAGATTTCAGGACTAGGATGCTCCATTTTAGTAAATGTATGTCTCTTTAAAAGTCATTACACTAATCACAGTCTGTTTTAATCATCTATTTCATTCAAGTAAAACCAAATTTTAGTTAATTCCATCAAAATATAAATAATTATACCATTAAGAGTTCAAACAGAAAAGCACAGCTAACAGACTTTTAACATGACTAATTAACATCACACATTTTTCTCCTCTCCTTCCCTTAGTAAAAAAAAAACAAACAAAAAACCAAGAAAATCGAAAATAACAGACAACAAAACAGTAAAAATCAAGAAACAAGAAAGACAACAAAGTGAATGGAAGAGGTAACAACTGGGAAGAACAAAAGCTACAACCAAAAGTGACAGAAGACCAGAAACCTCCTAAGAACCAGAGCATGAAAACCAAGGGCTGGGGGAGCAGCAGGTTGTGGGAGGTATGCTGCTGAATACACAGAGCTCAGCTGGACACAGCGACAGCTCCCTCCCCGCTCACCCCTAACCCCAGAGCAGTCAAATTATAATCTTTCCCGGAGCAAAGACTGTAATCTGGCTACAGTATTTTGGAGAAGTTATGGTAAGGTACTGTGATGAGAAACCAATTTGATGATTAGTAGAATCTCAGACTCCTTACTCCACTCTGCCTCCCTTTAGAGGAGTAAAGAGAATTCTTTATGGAAGAAACTGAATAACCACATCCAGGCCAGGCCCACATACAATTACAACAGAATTTCGTTTGAAAAATCCTTCGCTTAAAAACTAATGAGCATGCACATATCACCCACTGGGTTCTCTCTACACTGGGATAAAGGTCATCAGCTCCTATAACCCAGGTCTGTTTTAGGCTTTCCAGTACTGGGCCAGGAGGGCAAGGGGGAGGTGTCGATGACTCTTCGTTAGGTATGACTTTGAATAGATGACTGAGGACAAGAGCTATGCTTTAGTGCCTGTGTTAGCGCGTGTCATTTTACTAAGAGAGACGTTAAATAATATAAGCTGATTAAAAATTAAAAATTGGGGGCTTCTCTCGAGGCTCAGTGGTAAAAGAATCCGCCTGCCAATTCAGGAGACACGGGTTTGATCCCTGATCTGTGAAGATCCCAAATGCCACGGAGCAACTAAGCCTGTGTGCCACAACTACTGAGCCTGTGCTCCAGAGCACAGGAGCTGCAACTACTGAGCCCGCATGCCACAACTACTGAAACCATGCACCCTAGAGCCTGTGCTCCACGGCAAGAGAGGCCACTGCAATGAAAAGCCCACACACTACGATTAGAGAGTAGCCCCACCTGCTCACTGCAACTAGAAAAAAACCCAGCACAGCCAAAAATAAAATATTAATAAATAAATTTTAAAAGTCAAAATTGAAAAAGTGTATGCCTACTTCTTTATAAATTCACCAAGCCTATAATCTAAAACTTTGGTTTCATTATCTTACATTGATTCTTCAATGAAGTCATGAAAATTTTTTGTATTAAAGAATATATTTATTATTCCTTTCTCTTCCCAAATATGCAGTAAGTAATAAAGTACCATTTGAAAGTACAAGAAATTTTGTTGAACAGATATACTATTTCTACATGTTAGGAATTCATGAGCAAAGAATCTTAGTAAGGACTCAATTACAAACCAGTGGCAAGAACAGGCAAAAATTCCCAGCTGGTGTACACCTGACCGAGAGGCATATAAGTTAGACAGTCTATCCATCACTACTTATTTGGGAGAATTTTAGGAACTCAAATAATATGATTTAAATCCTGAAAAAGTGAAATAAGCTCTCACTTAAATGGTTGTTTTAAAATCAGCAGACAAAAGCTGGAGCTTAAATGTGGCAATAAATTAATGTTTTATATACTGAATGCTTTGAAGTCAACTTGTTTCTCCTCATTCTTGGATCCATTCTAGTTTTTACACTCTGACTTGTGATACTAAGCTAAAAAAAAAAAACCTCTTTCAATAGTTTATTTTCTTGAAACATAGTCTCAAGGTAACTTACCAGGTCAAAGATTTTCCACATTTAAAAACCAAACATACTAAGAAACTGCTATACAAAAATCTGTATAAGTTACACTGCCAACATTAGGGAACATCTTTACTGATAGTTTAACTGCTTAAGATGAGCTCCTACACACATTCCTCTACAGACACCCCAGCAACCAAAGAAAACACCATTTTCATAAAATGGCTCATTAACTTTTCTAATAAGTAACAATCCATGCTATCAAAACAAAAAATGCACTATCATCAGTAAAGCTTGAAACTTAAAATATGAAGTAAAATTTGATCAAACAGTAGCTGAAAACAATATTCCTAACAATTTAAGCATTTCAAGCACAAAACAGTTTTTAACAGTGAAATTGCTGTTTTAAAGCTTCTATTTTCTTACCTGCTTTTAGCATCTACTCTGAGTACTGCTAACTCTTTAAACACTATTATTATACAGTATCCCTTACATGTTTTCCATCATAAATTACATTTTTGAGAAAGTATTCTAGTGTAAATGTAGCAACTGAATGGATAATAACATGAATCTTAAAACACACTTTCAACATACCTAACTTATATGCTATCATTGTGTATTTGCTTCATCATGAACAAGAGTGATAAGGCCCTGCTGACTTCATGGAGTATTTTGTTGAAACTACAAGGGAAACAGAAGAGAGAAGTCTATAATTTTACTGTGGAAAAAGCCAAGTTAAACTCTAGTTCCTGCTATGAGGCAGGCATTATCGAAAAGCTTTCACATTTATTCAAATAGATATTTTTAAACTAATGTTTTTTTAAAAAGGCACAAAGGGCACAGAATAAAATTTCCACTACTAATGCAATTCTTCTTCGTGCAAAATGAGCCAGGGATAAGAGGGAGTGGTTGACTCCATGCTGACTGCACAAAGACACCTGAGGGGCCAGACCCACCTCTACCCAGGGCTTCTCAGTCCAGCAAAAGCACACGGGACCACATAGGTTTCACAACCGTAACTCTACCTGCCCAGATGGGCCCAACAGCAATAACTTCAAGAATAATCTGCACATCGCTTCAGTTTATAAAGAAAAAAATCAACTGCAACAACTATACTTGGACTAATGTATGCAAAAATGAAAAAGCCTATTCTGAAGAGATTAGTAAGGTGCTGACCAGTCAGTCACAGGCTTTCTTTCCACATTTTAATAATCCAGACAGAAGGTGGAACTGAAGGCCGTTCCTTCCCAATCTGCATCTGTCATCCTCGCATACCTCCCTATCCAAGTGGGTCTCCTATTAGGATTCAAGACCATCTCATCTGCTTTAAAAAGCCATGCTTCCTCACTCTATCTCAGCAATTGCACTCTCCCTTCAACAGGCAGGTCTGCGGAATGACAGTCCTCCACAGAGCTCAGCCTTCTAGCAGTTCAATCACCTGCACACACATTTTCCTCTCCCATGCCCAGGTCTCACCACCTTCTCCACACCGTCCAATTTCTGGTTCAGTGTCTTGCACATCACAAGATTTCAAAACTGTATTTTTTCTCACCTGCATTTCAAACAGTTGAAATAAAGAAGAAAAAACCCTGAGTTCTTACTATAGAAGACAGCTGAAGAAGACAGCTACTATTCAAACATCTAACTTTCTGTAATTTAAAAATATGCCACCATTTTCAAATTTTAATATTATTTATCAAAACCCTTTTCTAAAATAAATTCAATGCCCAAAAGTAATAAAGTTATTTACCATATAATTCTGGATAATATATGTGTGAATTTAAACAAACAAAAAAGTCTTTATCTGGAAACCCTATTGGTACTTTATAAGACTGCCTGACCAGTGAAGGGCTCAGCACAAACAAGGCTCATTCTACATGAATTATATCACAGGAAATCTCACAAAATCCTGCTCACTGTGAAGCAGTGAATCCTGCTCACTGTCTGTGTTCTCATTCTAAGTAAAAACATGCTTCCAGGAGTGATGCCTTTATTTTTACAAAGCAATAACTGAACTTTAAAAACAAACTGTAAAAGATTCAAACATTCAATATGATACTTTCATTCAACAAGTATTTGTTAAAGATCAACTACATTCCATGCAGACTGGTAGCGTAGCTGGTAAAGAATCCTCCTGCAATGCAGGAGACCCTGGTTCGATTCCTGAGTCGGGAAGATCCCCTGGAGAAGGGATAGGCTACCCACTCCAGTATCCTTGGGCTTCCCTGGTGGCTCAGACGGTAAAGAATCCGCCAGCAACGCGGGAGACCTGGGTTCAATCCCTGAGTTGGGAAGATCCCCTGAAGGAGGGCATGGCAACCCACTCCAGTATTCTTGCCTGGAGAATCCCCATGGACAGTGGAGCCTGGTGGGCTGCAGTTGATGAGGTTGCAAAGAGACACGACTGAGCGACTAAGCATAGCACATGCCATGCATTGTGCTAGGTACTACACTGATTTACAAACCAGGGAACAGAATCTCTGATGATGAAACACACAAGGGTCTCTCATCTTTGAAGATATTTAGTAACATCTCCAACATATAAAGATGGATGTAGAGAAACAAAGTAGGTTTCCATTCCACCAGCAGGTGCATCCCAGCATTCCCCCAACAGAAAAATGGTTTCTATTTATGGGGTTGGTGGAATTGCTGACTTTGGGTTTTATGAAATTTCTTTCATGTGAAAGGAAGACAATAAAGTAATAAAAGAATAAACACAAAGCTGGCTTCCTGAACCAGCTGCAACTGAAACAGATGTTAACATTATAAACCTAAGAAACAGTGGTATTACTTTAAAAATTCTTATAATGTTTAAGAATGCTAAATCATGAAGGAAAATACCCAACAGCTAAAAAGAAGCGTACCTAATGGTACATCTGAAAGTATGATAAACATACACAAACTGTATAATGATGCAAATCCAATTTTCCATTATCATTTCACATATCTCCATTACTATTCAAGCTGGTACTTTGTCAGACAATCATAGCACCTTTTGGTCCATCTTTTTATTCCCTTGGCCTCGGCACATGGCTTGCGAGATCTTAGTTCTCCAGCTAGCGACTGAACATGGGCCAAATCCGACAGCTAAGGAATTCCCCTCTTCCATCTTTAAAAAAGTTTTCCAGGTGGCGCTAGTGGTAAAGCTGCCGCCTGCCAAAATGAGACTTAAGAGAAGCAGACTAATCCCTGGGTTGGGAAGATCCCCTGGAGAAGGGAATGGCTACTCACTCCAGTATTCTCGCCTGGAGAGTCCCCATGGACAGAGGACCCTGGTGGGCTATGGTCCACAGGGTCACAGAGTCAGACATGACTAAAGCAACAACTTAGCATGCATGCATCTTTAAAGAGAAAATTACTTTTTTAAGAAAAACCAAACAACAAAAAAACAAAAAACACCTGTGTGAACATAAAAACAATTATAAAATTTTATTTCTAGTTCTTTCAAAATTCTAGCTGAAAATGATTAGCATAACCACCTTCCCATAGAAAAATTTGACTTACTGTTCAGTTCTCTCTGTTTTTATCACCTATAATCTGATCCAGCTTTTGTGTTTCCCCTTCCAGGGACAATCACAATCACCACCATTTATATACAACAGTAGTGAAGAGAGACCCTAAGAGTTATCCTCAACTTCAGCCCCTGCCCTTAAATGTGATCAGCTACCAATGAATTGGCCTCCTTGATCTGCAGACCCTCCTCTCGCCCCCACCGCCCTGCTGTGCTCACACCACAAATACCTCAAAACTGAATTATGATGATGTTACCCTCAACCTCCACTCACCCAATTTATGTCCTACACATTAGTGAAAGTAACTCTTCAAATATACAAATGTTATCTCATTTCTTTCTTAAATTCTTTTGCCCTCAAGATAAGGCAAAATATTCTTAACATGATAAATACAACTCTGATGATCTGGGCCTTGCTTAAGGCTCCAGTCTCATCCAACCCCTTTGCTCCTTTTTGTCTCCCTCATTATTTATTTATTATATTCCATTATTTGAAACAAACAAAACAGGTATACTAACTTGCATATTAACAAACCTTGACATTTAGTCATAATTGCTTCAGATCTTTTTAAATGAATGACTAAGTTACTACAGAGCTGAAGCCCACCCTCTCCCCCCACTCAGTTCGTCCTTTGACAGTTAACAGCCATCCTGAAATTAAGACTCAGCTTGTACCAATAACAATATGATACAACATTTTACAATTTTCCCCAATCAATTTGTTTTCCAAGATTTACCCACGTTGACAGAGGTTAACTCCAACTCTAGTTCTCACTGTAACTGTCATATAGTATTACATCATCTGAATATTTATCAGTATAGTGAGTCCTTTTCTCAATGAATGTCCAGGATGTATCTATATCATCATAAACATTCTGACATTTTCACACACATCTCCCTGTACACACATACAAGAGTTTCTCATAGGCAGCCTCTGTCACTTCTGTCAAGCTATACTCAGCAACTCATGAAACCAGTGTACTCGGTCACAGACTGTATTTTATTAAATAAGGAATAAAGTAGAAAATGGTGTATGAGTACTGCTTCTTTAAACAAATTTCAGTTATACAAAGGTAGGTTTGGGTACACTCTGGGTCACAAAAGAGAAAATATGAAACTCCCTGCTTAAAAGTGTGTAATCTAGAGGTCAAAGAATTACCCACCTGGAGTTTTTCTTTAATGTGTGAGGCAAAGCTCTGGTATTGGCTCATTCCATATGTATAACCAATTGTCCCAGCAATTGTTTGTTTTAGATAAGATTATCAAGTTACACACGTTCACTGAATTTACAGGCTATTTCAGAAGAAATGGCTTCCACACAATATAAAATCATTCCATCCTCTGTTCACATCATGTTCAAGAGGGTTTTCACATCTTCAGGAATATTTTGTCATTTTCTCCATAAGGACAGGCATAGCTTTGTACAGAGTTATTTCTAGGAATTCAGAATCTCTGTCCTTTACTCACAAAAGATCTTAACACACTGTTAACTTACCTAGTAAACACACCCCTCCAAGTTATCATCTGGTCAATGTTATCTACTTATAGTTTGCTACCATCTCCCCTTTTGGAACATTTAGAATTCCAAATCAAACTGCAAACTGTCACTGAAAATATGTCCTACCATTATACCTGATTTTATGAACCATGTAGGTTGTGCTATTATTTAAAGTGAACTTGAACATCTTCCCTGGCCCTAAAAAGTTTCAAATATTTATTTGCTAAATCAAAGTTAGACCTTTTCATGAGAAAAGTCCCTAATCTCAAGAGACACATGAGCTTAAACATAAAAAGGGTGTTAAAGTATCAACTGAACAGATTCCCCCTTCCTAGAATGTTGCCACCATCCAAAAACTGTCAATAAAATATGCCTTGCTTTTTTGCCTATAAAGTCAGTAAATGATGGATTTTATTTAAGAGAAGCAGCTGGCTTCTTTCCATCTGCACTGGCCAATCACTGCTGCTAGCAACCCTGGAGCAGGCTAGAGCCAGCTGCCAACAAGCACTTAAGCTCACCTTCCTGGTAACTTTCTGTTTAGAATTCACACCTGAAGTTGTTCCTGTGTCACATCCTGAAGAAGTGTGGCAGGGCTTCCAAATCAACCCCCAGCCTCTCTCACAGATAATGGCCATCTTACTCCCAAAGTCACCCAAAGTATGACCCACAGCCTTCATTTTCACTCAGAACATCTCAAATCTGGTGAAAATTTGGTGAAAAACTGCACAACCATATTTTATATTGTAATTACAAGATCAAAATAAGAAAACTTAATTTTACATATGAAGTTTACTAGGCTGCATCTAGAAAACAAGCACTCTTAAATACTATGGAGAAAACAGGAAATAAAGTCAATAAATTAACCCAAATATATTCTACTTATTTCTTATAAAATTTCTTACAACAGAACTCAGTGCTTTTGGTTTTTTTGTTTGTTTTTAAGAAAGTAATAGTAGATTAGCAAGGTTCTACAACTGTGCTGTCCAAAACCTGTGTAAAGTAGCCACTAGCCACAGGTGGCTATATAAAATTTTAGGAAAACTGGCAAGTTAGGGCTTCAGAGAGTTTTATGTTTTCAGGTAAAGATTTTCATGAGCCCCAATTCTTGCATCTTCTCAAACGTAGAGAAACACTAACATCACAGACCAAAGTCTGGTCCTGGTTCTTCAGGCTAGCCCCTCTTTCTAGGCCCTTTGGTAGACTTTTTGCTTCTATTAATCTTCTGGCCATGTATCTTTTAACTCATTAAGTCTGTTTCTTCTAGAATACAAGAAATAAATCTCCAAACGGTAGTACAACAAGAATATCACCTGGCCAACACCCAGACGCTAGAACAAGCCGCCTTGTTGCTCTGTGGACTCGTTATCTCCCTCTGTACATGAACCCTGACAGAAGCAGCCACTGGGACCCATGACACCACAATGCTCTTGTCCAGCCTGAAGAAGCCAGAGAGGTCATTGCCTCTTTTCCCAATGACCTTGGTCCCCACAACCTGACACAAGGATAGGTAGACAGTCATGAGCAGGGTGTTAAGGGGCCAAAGATTTGGTCCATAAATCAAAAGAAGGGGGAATGTGGAGGCCTATACTAAGGTGACCGGAGAAGGCAATGGCAACCCACTCCAGTACTCTTGCCTGGAGAATCCCAGGGACAGCGGGGCCTGGTGGGCTGCTGTCTATGGGGGTGCACAGAGTTGGACACGACTGAAGCGACTTAGCAGCAGCAGCAGCATACTAAGGTGACAGGTGTGGAGCCTTGTACCAAAGTCAAAGAAAAAACATCTTCTGGAATTAACCAAGTTTCAGAGTAACTGTTGCCATGAGCCTCCTGATCTAAACCAGGCAGTTCCCTGACCCCATATATGAGGTAAAATATCTACCCTATTACCCCCCCTATAGTATCCTAACCAATCACCTAATGCCACCCTTTCAGTAAGAATTTTCTGTCTTGAGGCAATAAAATTGGCTACAAGCCGGGCTCTCCCTCGGGCCAGCCCACTGTTCTAATAGTGTCTCCCTAGGTTCTGATAAACTCTATTCTTCTCTCAAAATAAATAAATAAATTTTAATTAATGAATTAACCTAAAAATTTAGCAGTTAGTCTAACCAGCCACACTTCCAGTGTTGAATACCCACATGTGGAGGGTGGTTTTTGCACAATACATTTCCATCATCACAGAAAGTTCTACTGAGCATTGCTACAGTGGAATTTAAAAGTTGTGAACTGAGTTAATAAAATTACCTTTAAAACACTGCATTTTACTACCAAATACAAATTTCTGTTGATGTGTACTCAGACTCTAAAAACCTCCACAATATGTTAATAACTACTATGTGAAAATATAAGATTTTCAATTGAATAAATATAAAATCAAATTTGCCTGTGAAGTATTTAAGAAGCTATCATGTTTATATATTTCCCAGCATACAAAATAGAACAATTTTTTCGCTTGAATAAAAAAAAATAAATAAACCATTACATATGTGTTCAAGGAAGAAACAAAATTCATGCTTTAAAAAGATAAGTGCAACAAAGACCTTCACTTCAAAAAGATAGCTTTTCCCCCGCCTAAAGTTTAGAGTTAAATCAAAAGAATATACAGGTTGGGATATAAGGAAAAGAGAACAGTGATTTCTTTCATCTGCACTCAGAAGCAAATCATTCCTCATTTCTGGCTTTCTCTACCTTCTATGTTAAGATAACTGGAAACACCTTAGCAATAAGAGCTGTGTCTATTAACTGCTGTCAGGTCCTTTTTCTCCCAGAATCAAAAAAGGCATGTTACGTTCAAACCCAATAGCTGAAAGCAAATACAAAACTCTTACAACTCAGTGATAAAAAAGATAAATGGCACAGTTCACAAGTGAGACAAGTAAGGATCTTAACAGACATTTCTCCAAAGATGATATATGTTTGACCAAATAGCACATGGCAATTAAGTAATGACAATCAAACCTCATCAGCCACCAGGTAAATAAAAACAGAAGCCACAATGAGATACCACTTCACACCCAATGGGATGGTTAAAATAAAAAAGATAATAACAAGTGTTGACAAGGATGTGGAGAAAGTGGAAATCTGTTACAATGCATGTGTGAATGAAAAAGGGCAAGCTGCTTTGAAAAGCAGTCTGGAAGCTTCTACAAAAGGTTAACCATAAGGGTTACTTCAGGCTCAAAAATGGGAGAGATGGGACTACCAGTGAAGCCAAGTGAATTATATAAGAAGCCACAGAGCCATGACAAAAATCAAGAAGGATCTGAGCCCAGGATTTGATTAGGTTTTATCCTCATGCTTTATTAGGGAACAAGAGGCTATATTTCCTCAAATCCTCGTCTCTGAGTTTGAAGACAATCCCCCAGTAGTTATTCCATCAGAGCCCCCAGACTTAAAACATCTCTGTTATTTTACAACCTCATCCAAGGAAATCTCAAGATACAAAGACCCCAAATCTATATAGAAGAGCTAAAGCACTGATACACAATCAAAACCGGCAATACAAGTCTGATGAGTTTTATTTGTTGAATGGACATTAGACATACAGAGCCTCTTTTTCTTCTGTTTTTCCTCCCCTGGGTTCCAAGCCCATACTTTAGTTTCAGAAAATAAAAAGTTTTTCAGAAACACCTGTTTATGAATTTGGAAGAACGCAAAACCACCCTCAGGTTCCTCAACACTCCCGCAGATCCTATGGCTCACCCTCCCGATGTTAAAAACTCTCACCTCTGTCAATGATGCAACTATTCTTATTCTTGAAACTCCAAAAGCCAAATTGACTGCCTAAAAATCCAAAATTCTTTTTCACAACTCAGTACCCATCACATCACATATGTTCTTCACCTCCCATTTAGAGTCATTTTACTGCATCCTGTGGGGTTCTCAAGAAATTTACCTATTGTCTACTACTAAATGCATAGACATCTGCAAGAAAAAAACAAACAGATTCACCCATTTCTCCACTTCCTATTCCAGGCAGGTATCAGAAAAATATGAACGTCTGTGGCCAAACTACAAGTAATAAAAATAACAAAAGTTATTTTGCTATGGGATAAAATACAGTCTTCTCTGGTGGCTGAGAAAGTAAAGAATCTGCCTGCAATGCAGGAGATTCCAGTTCAGTCCCCGGGTTGGGAAGATCGCCTGCAGAAGGGAATGGTTACCCACTCCAGTATTCTTGTCTGGAGAATTCCATGGACAGAGGAGCCTGGCGGGCTCCCTGGGGTCGCCAAGAGTCAGACATGACTGAATGACTAACACTAACTAAAGTGCTCTCTTGTTAAATGATAGTCTCTTCAACAAACGGTCTTGAGAAAACTGAATATCCACATTCAGAAGAATGAAATTGAACCTTTATGTTACACCATACACAAAAAACAACTCAAAATGGTTTAAAGAGTTAAATATAAGACATAAAATTCCTACAAGAAAACATAAGGGAAAGGTTTCATAACACTGGTCATGGCAATGATTTCATAGATGACACTGGAAGCTTAGACAATGAAAGCAAACACAGGCAAGTGGGATTACATCAAACTAAAACGCTTCTGTACATGGAACAATCAATTAAAAACAGTATTAAATGTAAAATAACCAGGGAGAGTTAAATGTGTGCTAGCCACTGTCCTAAGCACTTTACATACTTTCACTCAATCCTTGTTGCAGCTCCATGATGGATATTATTATTATCCTCCATTTTACAGAATATTAGGAGAAAACTGAGGCCTATTTGATTTAACCCTCATATCAAGGAAAAGAATTTAAAAAAATAAAAAGTTCGACAAGGGCATTTAATAGGCCTTACAGTTGGTTCTCCGTACCCCGCCCTCCTACCCACAGTCCTTTGAAGTCATTTTATACCCTTACCCCATTGGCTATCAAACAAGCAAACTAACACCATATGCCACAGACCACAGGACATCCACTTACTAGTTAAAGGAAAATGTATATCTAGAACAACTGCCATTAACTGAACCAGTAACTCTAAACAGAATTTTTTAAAGTACAAAATGTACTGTTAAGGGAAAACATTGTCGATTTTAAAGTATTTGTTTTATCACATTTCTTTTCTCAATGAGGTAAATGTAGTAAAGGCCATAAAAATACAGCACTTCAGTCCCTACTTCTATGCTGTATATTGGGTCAGGAAGTTCAGATGCTCAGTCATGTCCGGCTCTTTGCGACCCCATGAATCGCAGCACGCCAGGCCTCCCTGTTCATCACCAACTCCCAGAGTTTACCCAAACTCATGTCCATCGAGTCAGTGATGCCATCCAGCCATCTCATCCTCTGTCGTCCCCTTCTCCTCCCACCCCCAATCCTTCCCAGCATCAGGGTCTTTTCCAATGAGTCAACTCTTTGCATCGGGTGGCCAAAGTATTGGAGTTTCAGCTTCAACATCAGTCCTTCCAATGAACACCCAGGAATGATCTCCTTTACGATGGACTGGTTAGATCTCCTTACAGTCCAAGGGATTCGCATGAGTCTTCTCCAACACCACAGTTCAAAAGCATCAATTCTTCGGCGCTCAGCTTCACAGTCCAACTCTCACATCCATACATGCCTACTGGAAAAACCCCAGCCTTGACTAGACGGACCTTTGTTGACAAAGTAATGTCTCTGCTTTTAAATATGCTATCTAGGTTGGCCATAACCTTCCTTCCAAGGAGTAAGCATCTTTTAATTTCATGGCTACAATCACCATCAGCAGTGATTCTGGAGGCCCAAAAAATAAAGTCTGACACTGTTTCCACTGTCTCCCCATCTGTTTCCCACGAAGTGATGGGACCAGATGCCATGATCTTAGTTTTCTGAATGCTGAGCTTTAAGGCAACTTTTTCACCATCCTCTTTCACTTTCATCAAGAGGCTCTTCAGTTCCTCTTCACTTTCTGCCATAAGGGTGATGTCATCTGCGTATCTGAGGTTATTGATATTTCTCATGGCAAACTTGATTCCAGCTTGTGCTTCTTCCAGCCCAGCGTTTCTCAATGATGTACTCTGCATATAAGTTAAATAAGCAGGGTGACAATATACAGCCTTGAAGTACTCCTTTTCCTATTTGGAACCAGTCTGTTGTGCCATGTCCAGTTCTAACTGTTGCTTTCTGACCTGCACACAGGCTTCTCAAGAGACAGGACAGGTGGTCTGGTATTCCCATCTCTTTCAGAATATTCCACAGTTTACTATGATCCACACAGTCAAAGGCTTTGGCATAGTCAATAAAGCAGAAATAGATGTTTTTCTGGAACTCTCTTGCTTTTTCGATGATCCAGCGGATGTTGGCAATTTGATCCCTGGTTCCTCTGCCTTTTCTAACACCAGCTTGAACATCTGGAAGTTCATGGTTCATGTAC
This sequence comes from Okapia johnstoni, assembly GCA_024291935.2. Taxonomy (NCBI): domain Eukaryota; kingdom Metazoa; phylum Chordata; class Mammalia; order Artiodactyla; family Giraffidae; genus Okapia; species Okapia johnstoni. The sequence continues at coordinate 67,157,645 of CM044312.1, read as the reverse complement.
TGCTGAAGCCTGGCTTGGAGAATCTTGAGCATCACTTTACTAGCGTGTGAGATGAGTGTAATTGTTCAGTAGTTTGAGCACTCTTTGGCATTGCCTTTCTTCGGGATTGGAATGAAAACTGACCTTTTCCAGTCCTGTGGCCACTGCTGAGTTTTCCAAATTTGCTGACATACTGAATGAAGCACTTTAATAGCATCATCTTTCAGGACTTGAAAGAGTTCAACTGAAATTCCATCACCTCAACCAGCTTTGTTCATAGTGATGTTTCCTAAGGCCCACTTGACTTCACATTCCAGGATGTCTGGCTCTAGGAGAGTGATCACACCATTGTGATTATCTGGGTCATGAAGATCTTTCTTGTATAGTTCTTCTGTGTATTCTTGCCACCTCTTCTTAATATCTTCTGCTTCTGTTAGGTCCATACCATTTCTGTCCTTTATGGCGCCCATCTTTGCATGAAGTGCTCCCTTGGTGTCTCTAATTTTCTTGAAGAGATCTCTAGTCTTTCCCGTTCTGTTGTTTTCCTTTATTTCTTTGCATTGATCGCTGAGGAAGGCTTTCTTATCTCTCCTTGCTATTCTTTGGAACTCTTCATTCAAATGGGAATATATTTCCTTCTCCCCTTTGCTTTTCACTTCTTTCTTTCCACAGCTATTTGTAAGGTCTCCTCAGACAGCCATTTTGTTTTTTTGCGTTTCTTTTCCATGGGGATGGTCTTGATCCCTGTCTCCTGTACAATGTCACAAACCTCCGTCCATAGTACATCAGGCACTCTATCAGATCTAATCCCTTGAATCTATTTCTCACTTCCACTGTATAATTGTAAGGGATTTGATTTAGGTCATACCTGAATGGTCTAGTGGTTTTCCCTACTTTCTTCAGTTTAAGTCTGAATTTGGCAATAAGGAGTTCATGATCTGAGCCACAGTCAGGCCCCAGTCTTGTTTTTGCTGACTGTATAGAGCTTCTCCATCTTTGGCTGCAAAGAATATAATCAATCTGATTTTGCTGTTGACCATCTGGTGATGTCCACGTGTAGAGTCTTCTCTTGTGTTGTTGGAAGAGGGTGTTTGCTATGACCAGTGCGTTCTCTTGGCAAAATTCTATTAGCCTTTGCCCTGCCTTCATTCTGTACTCCACGGCCAGAGTAACCTGCCTATACGCCAGTTGTTTCTTGACTTCCTACTTTTGCATTTCAGTCCCCAATGATGAAAAGGACGTCTTTTTTGGCTGTTAGTTCTAGAAGGTCTTGTGGGTCTTCATAGAACCGTTCAACTCACCTTCAGCGTTACTGGTCGGGGCATAGACTTGGATTACCGTGATATTGAATGGTTTGCTTGGAAACGAACAGAGATGATTCTGTCATTTTGAGACAGAATGTGGTCCACTGGAGAAGGGAATGGCAAACCACTTCAGTATTCTTGCCTTGAGAACCCCATGAACAGTATGAAAAGGCAAAAAGATAGGACACTGAAAGAGGAACTCCCCAGGTCGGTAGGTGCCCAATATGCTACTGGAGATCAGTGGAGAAATAACTACAGAAAGAAGGAAGGGATGGACCCAAAACAAAAACAACACCCAGTTGTGGATGGGACTGGTGATAGAAGCAAGGTTCGATGCTGTAAAGAGCAATATTGCATAGGAACCTGGAATGTTAGGTCCACGAATCAAGGCAAATTGGAAGTGGTCAAACAGGAGATGACAAGAGTGAAGATCAACATTCTAGCAATCAGCGAACTAAGATGAACTGGAATGGGTGAATTTAACTCAGTTGACCATTGTATCTACGACTGTGGGCAGGAATCCCTTAGAAGAAATGGAGTAGCCATCATGGTCAACAGAAGAGTCTGAAATGCAGTACTCAGTCAGGAAAAATGATGTAAAAACTGAGTTACTATACTTTATTGTACTCAATTACACAGAAAATGTAATGTTCTATACTAATACAAAACAGTTCTGAGAGCCCAAAAAAGTAGTTTTTCCTCTTTCATTTAAAAAAATATTATTAACAAAGAAGGAGAAAAACATTGCAGCAAATGTCTAACAACTTACCTTGATCCTAAGAGAAATGAGGGAGAAGGAAATAACTGACATGGGTAAAAATTCCAGATCCACAAGCTATTTTTAGCCAACTATTCTTAAAACAGGAAGATTTTAATAATAAAAATATGAACAGTGGCCAGAACCAATATCCTAAGTTGACAGGTGAAACATGAAGAAAAATATATAAAGCTCACTGTAAGTGTAAAACTGACTAGTTGTTACTAGAAAAATACACTGTCCGGATTTAGATCCTTTGAATAACATTTTTAAATTTTCCATCTGAAGCTGCAAAAAGCACATCAACTTTCTGAAAATATTTCTTTTCAAAAATGTTTCTAACAAAAATTTCTGATAATCCAGTATCTGTATACTAAAGGAAATATGAACAATGCAATAAAATTTCTTTAGATATACAATGATGAGTCCAAAGTAAACGTGCAGAAATGATGCCAAAATATCTTTTTATTCTTCTACTTTGGAGTCAAACTAGTATGTACTGTCATCAGTACCTTTTTATATAGAAACACTGTAGTTTACAAAGAAATAACTTTGGTTTCTGCTATATTAAACTTTACAGTTCACAGAAGTCTCTGCTGCCTTTTCAAGGTGGAAATGAAGCTGGAATGATGCTAACCCACCAACAGTTGTTTAAAAAGCAGATACCCAAGAGAGCAAGAAAATGGCAGCAAGTTCAACTCAATAAAGCAAGCAAATACAAACACCTCAAAAATTTAAGAGACACTGTTACTTTAAAGAGTCCTTCTTTTTGTGCTAACATACAAAAATCCAGACACTAAATATCTCATCATTATTATATCAAACATAAAGCCCTAATCACAACTCTTTCCTGTGACAGAAACATTTCTCTCCCACTGTCTCATTCAGAAATAAAATTCAAGTCAGGTGCCATGATCACAGAAAAGGAATAAGTTCCGGTAAGATTACTGAGGTAAGTACTGAGGCCAAGAGCCAAGAAATCTCAGACAAGCACATATAGGATAAAAATATTTGAATATATTATCAAGTACAAGTGGTAACAAAAGAGTCGAAGTAGAGTTGGTGTCACAGGCATTGACCCCAGGATCCAAGACAAAAATTGCACAAAAGATTTTAATTTAAGAACAAAGTGGTTCTGATGAAAATGGTGAGGACTTAGTGATCCGGGAAGGCTTCATGGGATGTAGGATTTAACTGCTCCTATCCTGAAGGTAGAATACAGGCAGGTTTGGGGAGGGCATTTTGTAATGAAAGACTTAGCCCCTGCACCAGCCTGAATAAACCAGATTAGGAATGAAAACGGATGACACGCTGGTTTGGTTACCCCAGGGCTCAATGTCAACCCGAGCACCTAAGGATGAGAGTGACCAAAAACCACAAAATTCTTTAATAAGAGAAAGGTACTCCTTTAATAAACAATGGCTTCGTAAGGATGTGTTATGGCTCCAGCAGAGATGGAGCTGGAGCACCTCAGGCAAAGGAAAAGCAGTAAGGAGAACACAGGCAAATGCAGGGCTTCAGGCTGCCAGCAGCATGGATCCCTGGGACAGAATAAACTCAACTACAAAGATGGTGGTGATGGATGCTGGAGACCACTGCTAGGCTCTGAAATTAGTAGAAAAGCAAGTAAGCAGAAAATGGGGAATAAGGAAATGACATATCAGCCCGTCAGAGGAACCAGAGATCAAATTGCCAACATCCGCTGGATCATCGAAAAAGCAAGAGAGTTCCAGAAAAACATCTATTTCTGCTTTATTGACTCTGCCAAAGCCTTTGACTGTGTGGATCACAATAAACTGTGGAAAATTCTGAAAGAGATGGGAATACCAGACCATCTGACCTGTCTCTTGAGAAACCTGTATGCAGGTCAGGAAGCAACAGTTAGAACTGGACATGGAACAACAGACTGGTTCCAAATAGGAAAAGGAGTACGTCAAGGCTGTATATTGTCACCCTGCTTATTTAACTTCTATGCAGAGTACATCATGAGAAACGCTGGGCTGGAAGAAACACAAGCTGGAATCAAGATTGCTGGGAGAAATATCAATAACCTCAGATATGCGGATGACACCACCCTTATGGCAGAAAGTGAAGAAGAACTAAAGAGCCTCTTGATGAAGGTGCAAGAGGAGAGTGAAAAAGTTGGCTTAAAGCTCAACGTTCAGAAAACTAAGATCATGGCATCTGGTCCCATCACTTCATGGGAAATAGATGGGGAAACAGTGGAAACAGTGTCAGACTTTATTTTTTTGGGCTCCAGAATCACTGCTGATGGTGACTGCAGCCATGAAATTAAAAGGCGCTTACTCCTTGGAAGGAAGGTTATGGCCAACCTAGATAGCATATTTAAAAGCAGAGACATTACTTTGCCAACAAAAGTCCGTCTAGTCAAGGCTGTGGTTTTTCCAGTGGTCATGTATGGATGTGAGAGTTGGACTATAAAGAAAGCTGAGTGCTGAAGAATTGATGCTTTTGAACTGTGGTGTTGGAGAAGACTCTTGAGAGTCCCTTGGACTGCAAGGAGATCCAATCAATCCATTCTAAAAGAGATCAATACTGGGTGTTCATTGGAAGGTCTGATGTTGAAGCTGAAACTCCAATACTTTGGCCACCTCATGCGAAGAGTTGACTCATTGGAAAAGACCCTAATTCTGGGTAGGATTGGGGGCGGGAGGAGAAGGGGACGACAGAGGATGAGATGGTTGGATGGCATCACTGACTTGATGGACATGGGTTTGGGTAGACTCCAGGAGTTGGTGATGGACAGAGAGGCCTGGCGTGCTGCAAATCATGGGGTCGCAAAGAGTCGGACACGACTGAGCGACTGAACTGAACTGATATCTGCCTGTACTTCAGGATTAATCTGGAACACTTAAATAAAACGAATGGAAGGACACAGGGCGCGCCAAACAATTTACCAAGAAAGTGGATTTACTTTCCTATAAAAGGCATATACCAATGGGATACTCTCGATTTACTTTTCACATTTGTTGTAGTTTTCTTAAAAAAAAAAAAAAAAATATATATATATATATATATATAATACATATAGATAAAAATGTACTGAAATTCACATGCTGCTGCTGAATGTGAAATACTAAAATAACTGGGCAATACGTATCAAGAACCTTTAAAATGGTCCTATCTGAGGAATTCTGTGGCAGTCCAGTAGTCAAAGCTTCTTGCCTTTAGTGCCAAGGTCTAGGGTTCAATTCCTGGTTAGCAAACTAAGATCCTGCAAGCTGCACAGTGCAGCAAAAAAAAAAAAAATCCCACCTTACTTATTTTGTGATCCTGCCTTAGGAATTTATTCACAGAAAACAACCCAAACATTTTGAAATTTAAAAAGTACATATCAGTTACTATCAAGAATCACTGTTTATAGAAGCAAACGTAATATAAGACCGTATGAATCCAATATACCTAAATTCATTAAAAAATAAGAGTTTTTAAAAAATGAAGCTTACAAAGAGTCAGGAGTAAACATTAAAGCAAAAATGGCCGTGTAAAATGCTGTGTTTAAAAACTTGTCATTAATCACAAACTTGTAATAACTTTGCAAAAGTAACACAAAAATACTCAAAAGTGAACTGACCAGTCACAAATTAAATTCAAGTATCTCTCCCTACTTTAAAAATACAAACAAACATAGAATTATCTAATGGAGGCACAGATTAGTCTTTTGCTGAAAACTAAGCATTTGATAGCAGAAGGCAGATACAATTCAATGAAACTAAAAATCTTGAAAATAAATAAGACTTCATGGTGACAATAAAACAGATGTAAATAGTAACAAAGTTCCAGACAAATGAGAACCTAGTCAACCAGCTAACACCTGCAGATGATAAGATCAACAAAAATAACACATTAAGACTCTTCAAATGAGGAAAACTTGTATATATAAGAATTAGGGGAGATCACTGGGAAAATAAATCAAACTCTCCACTACGTTGACAAAATAAAGGCCCTCTTAATAATTCCTATAAAGTTCAAATAGGAAGTAAAAAATATATTGGGGGAGGGAAATGGGAATATTACAACAGAAACAATGTTTGAGTCATTCTTGTTCATTCTATGAACTGACCTACAGATGCGACAATATACATTTTGTTAAGTATAAGGTAAAATTAACTTAATTTTAATAGCTTATATTATTTTTACATAAAAATAAGGCCCAGATGCTGGGAAAGATAGAAGGAAGGAGGAGAAGGGGACAACAGAGGATAAGATGGTTGGATGGCATCACAGATTTGATGAACGTGAGTTTGAGTGGGCTCTGGGATCTGGTGATAGACAGGGAAGCCTGGCATGCTGCAGTTCACGCGGTCGCAGAGTCGGACATGACTGAGCGACTGAACTGAACTGAAACCTTTTTCACCCTTTATGTGAAATTTAGGTCCCTAATTAAAACAGATTCAACTTAAGAAGACTTTTCCTATTCCAGTTATAATTTAGCAAATTCAGTTATGCAAAAATAAAAAGTAGACACAAAAAGGATATAAACCTATATACCAGTAGTTGCCACTGAAAGGTGAGACTGTGGGTGGTATTTTTTCAAAGGGATAGAATTAAACTAATACTGTTTGAGATGATACAAACAATATTAGTTAACAAATGAAATTTTGAAACATATGCTAAAATTACATCCATGGATTACTATTGCTTTTTGATCTATCCATTGACAGTGGGGTCTAAGTTAAAAAAAAAAAAAATCTCTCCCTATCATTTAAGAAATATATTCTGGGTTCCTATGATGTGAAGACAAAATTGAATAATAAACATTTGGTAAAGGCTCCCACGTGCCACTTCATTAACTCCTTACTGTAATTCAACAAACTAATTATTAGTTTCAGTATCTGGAGACTAAAATTTAATATTCCCAAGTTATAAAACTAAATAATGGATAAGCCATCCTTCAAACCAAGACTGTCTACAAAGTCCATGCTTACTACACTTAGTTATGCGTTACTCTATAGACATAGCTGCTGCTGCTGCTGCTAAGTTGCTTCAGTCGTGTCCGACTCTGTGCGACCCCATGGACGGCAGCTCAGCAGGCTCTGCTGTCCCTGGGATTCTCCAGGCAAGAATACTGGAGTGGGTTGCCATTTCCTTCTCCAGTGCATGAACGGGAAAAGTGAAAGTGAAGTCGCTCAGTCGTGTCCGACTCTTAGCGACCCCGTGGACTGTAGCCTACCAGGCTCCTCCGTCCATGGGATTTTCTAGGCAACAGTACTGGAGTGGGGTGCCACTGCCTTCTCCGCTATAGATATAGACACAGCCTTAAAATAACAAACACATTAACAGAAGAAATAAAAAAGCTGCAGAGAGCACCAAAGCAATGCAGACAGGTGCACTGATGCTACAGCATGTGTCAGATGCTACAGGAAGCAAAAGAAAGGTTCTGCTAACCTCGGGGTGGGAAAGAAAACAGGCACAGTCAATATGCGGAGAAGATGGTACCAATGTTTCAAAGAACACAAGAATCCCCAAATGAGGAGAAACATGTGGTAGAACCATTTCGGGCAGAGAGAATGATGTAGTTTTTTTGGAAACTACAACTATTATTATTTGGCAATTCTCCCTGAAAATTTTAAGTGAACTTTCAGGTACAGAGATGGAACAGTCAAATATTTACTTATAATAGTAATGAATATTTAAGTATAATATATAATTTATTTTAAATATTTGATGGTTTTTAATTCATGTAAATATTACTCAGAAAGATTGTTTTTCTCTCGTGAAGCAAGTTTATTCAAATGTGTCATATGCATGTTGGTCATTACTGTATTTCATCAGTAAAGCCACTTTAGAAAGTCAGTTTTCCAAAAGATAGCATCTTCATTTTAAGTTGCTTAAGTTGTTTTATTTAAGTATATATGATATGGCCACAGAACTGTTATGCCAAGTCAGAAATTATTTCATTCAGGTCTGTTAATTTTCCCATTTGATTTTATACACATATCATCTCCACATTACAGTCAGCTATTGTTTTACTTTTTTTTTATGAGATCTTTAAAAGGCCTTAGAAAGACACTCAGTATTTGGAACTGTGGAGAATAATTATAAAATTGGTGTTAAACACCTTTGCTTTTTATTCTTTTTAACTACTTGCCACCACTGAATTCTAAAAATATCTGAAACTAAGCACTGATTGAAATCTCTTCAATTCATAATGTCATTACAAAGAATTCTATTCAAAACAGTCATTGAGATAGTCCCCCCTCACATGAGTGCAAGCGCTCTTTTCTGGGAGATCATTTCTTGAGAAGAATAGTCACCTTATATTCTAGCAGTCACAGTATTTCTATATTAACTTCTATCTGCACATGAGAGGAAGGGGGAAAAAGAGAAACTTAAAAATAAGTTTGACCTAGATCAGTGGTTCTCAAACTGTGGGATGTATCAGAAGCTCCTGAAGAGATTAGATTGTTACAGCACGTATTTCTGGGATCTGTCCTGCAATTTCTGATTCGACAGGAATGGGATATTCTGAGCTGTTGCATTTTTTAAAAGTTCCTGGGTGGTGCCAATGCTGCTAGTCTGGACATCATACTTTGATCCAGATTTTGTCATACCTTGTTCATCGTGTTAAGGGTTTGGATTTTATCCTTAGGCTATGGGTGTCACTGAGGAATTTCAAGCAGGGAAATGACATCATAAGATTTATGGTTTTTCAAATACCACTCTTACAGCACTATGGAGAATGGAGCTTTCACATAAAACATCTCTCATTGATTCTAATGCACATTACTTTTTTACCTTATAATTTCTGGAAGTAGGACGCATTTTTGCAACCATTGGTATATCACAGTTTAATAGGCAGTAAATTTTCTTTCTTAGTGGCACATAAAATAATGGTGCATTATAATTTGTTAAGTGGCTGATTCTCTGAAAATTAATGCCATTTCTTCTCATGTTACTGTTTAGATGCTAAGTCATGTCTGATTCTTTTCCAACCCCATGGACTGTAGCCCACCAAGTTCCTCTGCCCATGGGATTTCCCAGGCAAGAATACCGGAGTGGGTTGCCACTTCCTTCTCCAGAGTATCTTCAAAATCCAGGGATCAAACCCACATCTCCTGCATAAGCAGGTGGATTCTTTACCACTGAGCCACCAGGGAAGCAGCATTCTATAAAAGAGAAAGTGAGTTTTATTTCTATTCTACAGATGAGGAAACAGATTTTAGGATAATGTAAGAGATTCAATCCAGACCACACAGTTACTAAACAACAGGTCCAAGACTAGAAAATCCAAAATCATTTGACACATAAACCCAGCATCCTTCCCATAATACGATACTGCTTATACTAATGGCCTATAGTTCACATGCCAGAGAAAGGAGATGAGGGCAAACCAGTGCACCAAAACACATCAACAGGAGCCGAGAAAGATTTTTACGGGCACCAGGTACGAAACACCAAATTTAAGAAACTAAGATGAATCTCTTCAAGACTTCTATTAAGAAACTATAAAATAAATGAAAACAGCTAAATGAACCACCTCCACAAATATAGAGATAGAATCAAACAGCAGTTTGTGAACATGGTTTCTTTCACATCATGCTGCAAGATGCAGAATATGAATGAGGAGAGACACTGGTTTGAGGATTTATTTTAAATTATAGTAGATGATACCATGAAGTCAGGTTTCCGCCAAAACAGGGCCCTGGGCCTGAAGAGGTGCCAGAACACTGCATGATCGGCTTTCTAAGAGACGCCACAAGCCCAAGGGTATTTCAGTGGCAAACACAAATGACTCCTCAAAAAAGACAAAAATTGTATGCTTTTGATTAAATTTGGTTTGAAAACTGTGACTTTCTGAAATATCATTTTGTAGACTGCCAAATTATTTTTCAATTCTAATACTTAAAGGAGAAAATTAAAATAGAAAATCTAACAAGTACTATTGGTCATAACGTTCTATATATCCCCACTCCCTACTGCAGGTCTATTAATAAAACATTTACTAAATTCTACAATCTCACCACATTGGAATATCTTGATTCTGGTAAGTGAAGAACTGTCACACAGATGCTGTCTACCACTTGGGAGCTCTATTAAATCCCAAGTAAAACTTTAAGAACCCAGGGAAACATGGCCAGAGCAATAAACAGATGTTTCTATTTTTACCACTTGGTTTTAGGTTCATTACAAACATTTAAGTTCTAGACTGATTTACGGAAATGCATTTAAGTGTTTACAAGCAGCCAATAACAGTGGCAGTACATTCTGACAATTAAAGCACTAAAAAAAAAGCTACCATATTATTAGGTTGACACAACTCAGGAGCAAGATAACCCTGAGTTAAAGGCAAGGCAGTATCTAAATCAACCCCTCTGTCAAAATAATTAGTATTCCAAACTCCTCCAACCAGACAAAGAAATGACAAAAGGTTCTAAGTAAGGGCTGAATTATGCAGGGTAAACAATAGCAAAGCATCATTACCTGTGACTCCAACTAGTGGCAATTAACAATCATTTTCAAGTCAAAGCAGATTCCCTTTAAATGTACTGCCTGTCTCATTTAAATTCCTAATAAACAAATATCAAGATAAGTAGATCATCATTACTATTTTCATCATCAACATCATGCTGATGATTAAAAAAAAAAACTCAAATGGAAATCACCAAAAAGCATTGCCTTCCCTTCCTGGAGTGGGAGATGTGGTCTGTTCCTGCTCCCTGGAGGCTAGCGTACAAGCTCAGCTTGTAACACTCCCACTTTGAAAGAGTTATTCAAGGACTCAGCAAAATCAATGTGGGAAGGGTCCAGCTACAGTGGTGGTGTGCCCAGTAGCCATGAGATCCCAAAACTGAGCCCGTGGCATGAGGTTATCTGCTGCCTCTGTTAGCTGTTCTCTAGCTTTTCTGTTGTTCCATCACCTTCTTTAATCCTTCCAATTCTATTTCTATTTAAAACAGCCAGTTTGTATCGCTTGGCACTCAGAAGCTTGACTGATAGGCTTCACCATTGCACAGTCTCCATTTTGGGGGGTTAAAAATAAATGACTTTTGAAAATATGTTCAATTGTTTTGCTATGGTTTTAACAACAAATAATTTCATTTATTGGGCTTCCCTGATAACTCAGTTGGTAAAGAATCCGCCTGCAATGAAGGAGACCCCAGTTTAATTCCTGAGTCGGGAAGATCTGCTGAAGGGATAGGCTACTCACTCCAGAATTCTTGGGCTTCCCTGGTGGCTCAGCTAGTAAAAAATCCATGTGCAATGCAGGAGACCTGGGTTTGATCCCTGGGTTGGGAAGATCCCCTGGAGAAGGGAAAGGCGACTCACTCCAGTATTCTGGCCTGGAGAATTCCAGGGGTCGCATAGAGTTGGACACGACTGAGCAACTTTCACTTTCAATTTCATTTAGTAGACAGCTGGAAGTGAGAGATAAATACAGCAAAAAAAGTGACATTATTCATAATCCCACCACACAGACAGAAACAACCACAATCATTTTGGAGCACACCTCTCCAAGCTTTCAGTGGAAGTGGACGTCTTGACCCCAGAGAAGAAAGCATAGGCACAGTGACCACACTGGAGATTCGTTAAAGTCATTAAGCCAGGGCAGGGCAACCACATATTTCATCATCCAGTTCACTCAGAGTGAAAGGCCTTCTTTCCCTCCTTCTCCTATTAATAAGTTAGCCAAGAAAACATACATAAATTGTATGTTTTATCCCTGGCCAATCCAAGTGTACGATGCCCCTACATATCAGAATAGTTGCACCTACAGTTTAGGAATCCTTACTTAAGAAACAGTCCCAAAGAGGCTATGAATTACAAATTCTTACTCAGCACAACTTATTTTTTTAATTTGGCAAAAAGAGAAAACTAAAACAACAACAACAAAAAAGATGATGATGATGATGATGATGATGATAAACCCAAGTCCTAACAAGTTGAAAATTTTTATGAAAAATTTCTTAAACAAAAACCTACAATATACTTAGCATCAAATACTACAAAATATAGATCTCTTGCCTAAGTTAGAAAAAACAGTGATATAATTTATCTTTGCACAGGAAGTCACCCAATAAAAAACACATACAGAATAAGACTTCTTTCCTGATTATTAAGGCACCACTAAAGCAGTACATCCAGTTTTTCACACTCAAAATAAAATAACACATCTTTCTGGTTTTCCCTCCTATAAGTCGGTCAGAGGCCTTAAGAAAGCTAGAGTGGGGAAAGAGCCTGAACATCAAAATACACTGTTTCAAACAGACTCCTGGGAGCTGATAAAAAGTAATGGGATAAGAGCAGAAAATAAAAACATGATTAACAAAATCTAGTTAGAACCAGATATAGAAATAGTACTAATCTATATATAAAGCAAGAGAAAAATATAAAGTACCTGAATACAGATTTAAATGCAGATAGTTGATAAAAGTAAGAAAACCAGAGACAGTGAGCTTTCAATTTTTTCTCCCCTCTTTAAACCAGAATCTTGCTTTGTAGCACCTTCACTTTTGGCTTTCTGATCTAGTTAGCAACTGCTCCCTACCTACAAGCTACTGCCTTACCTCTTTTCTACAAGCATGCTTTCAAAAATCAATCCTGCTTGCATTCCCCCATCATCACGCGTCATATTTTACCTACAGTAAATTCAATCTCTAGATCAAATACATTGTGCACAAATCTAAAAGGTCGAAAGTAAATTTTCTATAAACTTACTATTTTTATCCTTTTTTGGATAATTAGTGAAATAATCATTTTATCTAGAACAGGTATGGAATGAACATACTTTAAAACACTTCTTCAACCTGAGTCCCAAGAGTACAGAAAAGGTTCAAAAACCATGCAAGGCAACATACAGTATTTCTAGTTTATATAGTTCCCTACATGTAAATCCTGACAGAAACTACAGTCAGGGACAAATGAAGGGAGAAGGGAAAAAAATGTTTTAACTTTAGTAGCCTAAATATACACTGTAGTTTCAGAAAGTACAGGGTAAACCAGCAGCTGATCTTTGAACCTCCACAGTCTCCAAAAATGGAAACATTTCTGGGTGACGAGAATATTGCTTTGCAACAGCAATTTCTAAAGTACATTTTCTCCATGTGTTTTATTTTAAATATGCTCATGATTTGTTGCAGGACTTTACTACAAATGAAAATTTACTTGATATTTATCAAATATTTCTGTCAGATACATTTACTGAATATTTACTTAAGTGTTTAAGGTATTTAATAAAAGTAATCTTTGGCAGCATTACTCTAGTTCATGGTCCGTAACCTTTATTTTTATTATTATTTTGTCTCAGTTTTTTTAAATGTTCAAGAATCATTTTGTCAAACTGGAAGGAAGAGCTCAAAGGAAAGAAGATGCAAGAGCTCTAACTGAAAACAGAAATGCAGTCAGAATACAAAATATTAACTATTAACAAAAGACTGTATGGGAAAAATGGCATTTATTATTTTTGAAATTTTGCTCCTAAAGAATTCTACTCCTGATACTAAAATTTGATGGTGGCAAACTGAAGTATATAACAATCCTGAGGGACTAAATCTAGACATTCCAGCTCTGAGGCATCTACCCAGCTCCTAGACCATTTACTGAATTGCTATCTTGCCCTGAACTTCATGTACATCATGTATATTATCTTCATGTACATTATCTCAGTTAAAGCTCATAAATATACAATTGATATGCATTATTAGATTTGCTTTATACAGATACAAAAACTGGGGCCCAAAGGTCACCTACTTGCCCAAGGTAAACAGAGTAAGTCAACTGATCCAAGCTGTACCAAAACTCTGGCCTGATTCCAAAACATGACCACTTCTCTACACTATCTTTCCTTTCCTAAAACACCTCCAACCACTGCCTCCTGAGCACCCATTTTGTATACATTACCTCCTGAAATCCTCACAACTCCATGTGAGGTGGGCATTATCATCTTTATTAGATTAGGAAAATTAAGACCTAAAGAAGTTAGGTCGCTAGCCAGGATTTACATTTCTGGTTCATTGCTGTAAAGGCCATAAACTCTTCAATACATCATGCTGCTTTCCAGTTCTAAAACTGAATGAACGCATCAGCACAAGATGATCCCTCCCTTTACAGGAAAGTAGTATTCTATTTGGGATGAAGATCTAGTCAGACAGAATCTCTTGTTACCATGGCAACTCTCCTCTTCCTCTCTTCACAGGCCCCCTCATTTCTCTCAGCAAAATGACCAAACAACTTCTCAAGGATTATCATCAGTTACTCCACTACCTCCTCTGTCAAACACATAACTGGAAATGCTTAAAGATAGCAGAAGGAAATCTTCCCCTAGAAAAAGTCCTCAGGGCCACTCTCAACTCTGTATGATAAACTTACTCCAAGGACCAAATTAGGTTTGGTATATTTTAAAATATAAAAAAATGAAACATTTACCACTGTCACTTCCATCTTGTGCCATTATCAACCTGGTGAATGACAAGACATTTCTAGGTCTGCTACTTCATCTATAAAATCAACAGCATGATCTTGCATTTTAGAGCTTTAAGTTATAAACATCCTCTGATAACACATCCTCTCTTCTTTGCCTGACTGGGGAAGAAGCTGGAAATTGTGGGGTGGGTAGGTAGGGTGGGGGAATGTAGATAAAACGCCCCAGTAATTAAAGCAAAATAACCATTATTAGCTTCTAACGTACACACAAAGATCTACTCATAGGCACACAAAGTCCAATCTGAAACAAGCAACAAAAAACAATCCAGAGTTTGTGCTTTGCCAATTCCAAAAGAATCATCTATTTTTAGCTTACATCCACTCAAGAGATGGCCTAGGCTGGTCTGCAGTAGCCAACTGAACTGCTGAACAGTCAACTTGGCTCACCAATGCATCTCTAAGGCAAGACAAATCTTCGGTCCTTAAGAGTAGTAACCTTTGGCTTGACTGCACCATAAATTGAATATAAGAAAAGAAAGCTAGAAAGATTTTCAGTTTGCCAAGAAAGCGGCATTTCAAATATACACATTTATTTCAGTATATCATTTCTTCTGGTATCAAAAGAAAGGTTGGCCAAGACTCAAAAGTCTGGACATCCTTACATTCCAGTCTTAATTCTCCAAGTTTAAATGAGTCACTTTTAGCAGGGGGCTGTGAGAAGGAGCAAAGGGGGCAAGATCAAAATTAAAATTCTAAAATCACTTGCAAAACAATCTTAAATAACAATGAATTTAGGGCTGTGAACAAAGGTAAGCATTTCAATAAATTCTGGATTTGAGAAAAGGTATAAAACTTTATATTTCACTTTTAAAATTATCTATAAACTAGAGCATTGGAGAAGGAAATGGCAGCCCACTCCAGTGTTCTTGCCTGGAGAATCCCAGGGACGGCAGAGCCTGGTGGGCTGCCATCTATGGGGTCGCACACAGTTGGACACGACTGAAGTGACTTAGCAGCAGCAGCATCAGAGCATATCAATAAATATATGCAGTTCAGTAGATCACCTAAATTTACATGCGAGAATCGGCCAAACAATGTTTTCTCAAACCAACCTAGGGAGCTTTGCCTAGTGGATGCTGCCTTCAGTCAGACACAAAGGAAAGAACACTAGACTAAGTGGCAGCGTAAGTTCAAGTCCCAACTCTGACATTAATTAACTGAGTATGCCACCAAGGCTCCTGGCTCACGGGATATCCAACATCAGGGAGGTGTTTCCAGAAGCAGAGGGTATACCAGAGAGGCTGCTGGAGATACCACTGACAGCAAGAGAGCCTTTGAGGTCTCTAAGGACAGGGAGGTGGGGGGTAAAACACCTACAGAAAGAGCATTCAGCAAAGCTTTTTAGAAGAAAGTGAAACAAGAAGATACTGACTGACCAGCTTTTTCTAGACAAAAATAACTTTTTCTTAGAGAAAACTTTCTTACTAGTTAGGAAAGAAACTTTAAAACCTTTATTCAGGGATCTCCCCGATGGTCCAGTGGCTAAGACTCTGAGCTGGTTCGATCCCTGGTCGGGGAATTAGATCCCACATGTCACATCTAAGACCTGATGAAGCCAAATAAATAAATATTTAAAAATAAAATAAAATAAAATAAAACCTTTATTCAAATTAACATTAAACACGTAAGTCTACTACTATATGGGTCAGAAGACAAGTCTTGGTACCAGGAACACAAAAATAGGTAAAACTCCTTGTCTCTCTCATCTAGTACAGAAATACAAACCGGCACACTAAGACAAAAACAGGGATAAAGGCCCTCAGGGGGAAAGGAGTGCAGCTCAAAGCAGAGATGGCGCCTAAAAGGTCATGAGGTCAAGGCAAAGGAAGAGTCTGTTAGAAACATAAAAGGGTGAAAGCACCAACGATGGCAGACCAGTAAACCTAGATGAGGGGCACCAGACTGTGAAAAACCTTAAGCTATACTGAAGAGTCTCTCAAGAAACGTGATCCCGGAGGTGGTGCAAAGGGGAGAGGCCAACAGAGGTCAGAAAGAAGGTCAGCATCTGAGGCCTGAGGCAAGGAATGGCTGAAAAGAGAGAAAGCAGTACAATAATGTAGCAGGGGAGCAGACAGGACCTAGTGACCAGATAGATGTAAACTGTGAGGTAAATGAGATACGGTAATGCTGAGGCTTTTAAGTCTACAGAAAGTTATAAACATTCCCTTTTAAAAATTAAAATTAGCAGAGTGACAAAATTTTAGAGCCAAAAGGGCCTTTCCTAGTTACAGTGGGCCCCAGAGTTGTAGAGCCTGGTAGTTAAGAAGTAACTTGAGCAAGAAGTCTAGCAGAGGTGACAGTGGCTCCAGCAGCTGCTAAAAGAAAAGGTTGAAATTTACGTACACACATCAGCAAAACATCACTATTTGCTGGAGTAACATTAGCGGTAAGGGACTTCCTTCTATCCTTGTAGAGGCCTCTCAAAGTTTCCTGTTGTCTTCTGCTTTCTTTCAAAGATATTTATGATGCACTTATAAACTTACAGAGAGATGGGCTAGACATACGGTAATTTTTATCAATGACCCAAAAGCCCTAAGGGCAACCATAAACAAAAGATTACTTATTCTTTCCCTCCCCCTACAAATACTTTTCAAATCCTAAAAGATAATGCTGTTGAAGTACTGCACTCAATATGCCAGCAAATTTGGAAAACTCAGCAGTGGCCACAGGACTGGAAGAGGTCAGTTTTCATTCCAATCTCAAAGAAGGGCAGGGCCAAAGAATGGTCAGACTACTGCACTCATTTCACATGTTAGCAAAGGAATGCTCAAAATTCTCCAAGCTAGGTTTCAACAGTACATGAACCAAGAACTTCCAGATATTCAAGCTGGACTTAGAAAAGGAAGAGGAACCAGAGATCAAATTGCCAACAACTGTTGGATCATCGAAAAAGCAAGAGAGTTCCAGGAAAACATTTACTTCTGCTTCATTGACTTCACTAAAGCCTTTGACTGTGTGGATCACAACATACTGGAAAATTCTGAAACAGATGGGAATATCAGACCACCTGACCTGCCTCCTGAGAAAACTGTATGCAGGACAAGAAGCAACAGAACCGGACATGGAACAAAAGACTGGTTCAAACTTGGGAAAGGAGTACGTCAAGGCTGTATATTGTTACCCTGCTTATTTAACTTATATGCAGAATTCATCATCCGAAATGCTGGGCTGGATGAAGCACAAGCTGGAATCAAAATTTCCAGGAGAAATATCAATAACCTCAGAAATATAAATGACACCACCCTTATGGAAGAAAGCAAAGAGGAACTAAAGAGCCTCTTGAAGGTGAAAGGAGAGAGTGAAAAAGTTGGCTTAAAACTCAACATTCAAAAAACGAAGATCATGGAATCTAATGTCAAAACTTCATGGCAAATAATGGAGAAACAATGGAAACAGTGACAGACTTTATTTTCTTGGGCTCCAAAATCACTGCAGATGGTGACTGAGACGTGAAATTAAAAGATGCTTACTCCTTGGAAGAGAAGCTATGACAACCTAGGCAGCATATTAAAAAGCAGAAACATTACTTTGCCAACAAAGGTCCGTCTAGTCAAAGCTATGTTTTTCCAGTGGTCATGTATGGATGTGAGAGTTGGACTATAAAGAAAGCTGAGTGCTGAAGAATTGATGCTTTTGAACTGTGGTGTCGGAGAAGACTCTTGAGAGTCCCTTGGACTGCAAGGAGATCCAACCTGCCAATCCTAAAGGAAATCAGTCCTTAATATTCATTCATTGGAAGGACTGATGCTGAAGCTCCAATATTTTGGCCACCTGATGCAAAGAACTGACTCATCGGAAAAGACCCTGATGCTGGGAAAGATTGAAGGCAGAAGAAGAAGAGGACAAGAGAGGATGAGATGGTTGGATGGCATCACTGACTCAAAAGACATGAGCTTGAGCAAGCTCCGGGAGTTGGAGATGGACAGAGAGCCTGGTATGCTGCAGTCCATGGGGTCACAAAGAGTTGGACACAACTGAGCAACTGAACTGAACTGTAAGGTTGGAGAGTTGAACCATAAACAAGGCTGAGTGCCTAAGAATTGATGCTTTTGAATTGTGGTGTTGGAGAAGACTCTTGAGAGTCCCTTGAACTGCAAGGAGATCAAACTAGTCAATCCTAAAGAAAATCAATCCTGAATATTCATTGCAAGGACTGATGCTGAACCTGAAGCTCCAATACTTTGGCAACCTGATTTGAAGAGCTGACTCAATGGAAAAGACCCCGATGCTGGGAAAGATTGAAGGCAGGAGGAAAAGGGGATGACAGAGGATGAGATGGTTGGATGGCATTACCGACTCAATGGACATGAGCTTGAGCAAGCTCCAGAAAATGGTGAAGGACAGGGAAACCTGGCATGTTGCAGTCCATGGGTTTGCAAAGGGTCTGACATGACTGAGCGACTAACCAACAACAACAACGAATACATTTTACAAGACAGAAAAGTGAAGCACAGATTGGCCATATAACCTATCTACCAGCACAGTGAGGAAAGATTAACCAAATAATAAGCTTGGTATAGGGAGGGTTAAATTTGACATTTCGGTAGATTTTAGGTAGTGATGTAAAGCAGGCAGCTAGATATAAATGTCTGTAGCTCAGAAAGGAGAACTGGAGGTATAAGTTCAAAAGTCTGCTCACAGATGGTACTCAACACCATGGAAACGTGAGAGATGAGATCATCTTCAGAGAGAGAGCAGCAAGAAGAGCACAGACCTTGGACAGAGGCTCTGAGGAAGGGCCAGCATATGGATAAAGAAGAAATCAAAAAAGAAACTGAGACAGATCACTTTCACTTCTTCATCTTCTATTTTAACTTCTTCACTAACCAAAGAAACCTTCTGTATTAAGCCTATCTATTTCAGAGCCAGATATTTTGAATACTGAAGACATCAACTATAAATTTTCCCAGTGTTGAGAGGTGGTCAGTCAGTGACAATAATCTTTCATTTGCCTAGAACTGTCAGGAGCAAAGGGACCACATATGAGGGAAATCTGTTGATGAGGAGCATTTCCAGATAAGGGAAGCTTACCCTTTTTGTGAATGGTTTGTAGCTCAAATGCCTTCTAGAATCAGGTAGTTGAGGGTGAAGTACTATGATACACAACAGGACGAGTAATAGAGTATTAGAGAGCAAGAGTGAATTCTGTCCATGTCCTAGTTATATTTGCTCTGTTTCAAAGCAAAGGTTGGCACTCGTAATCTCTTTCCTTCTTGGTTGCTTGTATGTTGAAGTCAGTGGAGAAAGAAATGAGTACAAACTCAATTATTAAATGCATGTGACCTGACTCAGGACACCTACTACACAAAAATACTCAAAATTGTCAGATAATATGTGAGCACAGTTGTTGGAGCTGCAAAATATGGCTTTGAGAGGACCTCTTTGACTTAACTGAGGTATGACACTGTTAAACCATAACATAATGGTTTCTTATCTATAAAGTGGGAATAGAACCATCCACAGTATGCATCTGTAAGGATTTCTTGAAGAATTAACAGTGAATATGAAAATGTGCCATAAAACGAAAGGCATTTAACATTACTTCTTCCATGCTCTGGCTTGAGCAGATATTAAAGAAGAGTACTAGTATAATTTAAAATAATCATTCTTGGTTTTCTTAAGAGAAGGTAACTAGGTAAACCAATTGCCTTGTGCAATGTTCCAAGACTCCAAATTTCTTAACTTTATAAACACTGAAAGTTTACAAGAATCCTATCTGGACCCTTAGATGAATCACTTCACTATTTCAGGCACTGGCTTTTCTCATGCGGAAAACAATAGTGGAGGATAAACTAGAGCTCTAATTTCCCTTCGCTATGATAATTTTCATCATTACATTCATCCATGTAAGCCTGGTCAAAAAAATGAGCTAAATGCTTTTGATTAGTTAATAAAAACAAATTCTTATGACTGAGCCACATCATTCATAAGTACACTTCTACCTTTATCATCTCAACTATGATACATTAAAGTTAGAGAGAGAATAATACTTTTGATAATGTGATGATTGCTCCAAACATTCCTTTCAATAAGCCTATGACTTGGAAGAAAATGAGACATGACAGTAGATCTTCAATTTCTTCACATGAGCTCTTGCTGTCTATGTGCTTCTCAAAGCATGAGGCTATCATTGAGCTAAATGTTATTCTAGTGTTTAAATTTAAATACATTATTCTGTACCACATGCACTTAAATGTAAAGAATGCAAGAAAAGAAACACTGATGTGCTGTATGACTAGAAAAAGGCTGCTATGGGCTGTGTTGGGCTTACTGGGGGACATGATGTCAGTCACTCTACAATTTCACATTTCCAGATGTAGAGGTTTTAACTTACATGCATGCAAGGAGCAATGCCACTGAACAATGCCATGGGAATTTAAACGTTTAGAATTACAAAAAGCACCAAATCACATCAGCTAACTAGAGAGAGCCTCATCTTTAGAAAAAGTCAACTTCTGTGGATCCACTTTTAAAACATTAAATTTGAAGAATTTCTTGGAAAACACTTGATTTGCATTCACCTAAAAATATTTCGACAGATACTTCATAGCATCTAGTCCTAAGAATCAGAAGGCCTTTAATATTCTCCACAAAAATCTGTGATTCCATTAAACAATCAGGTGGGTGAACAGCAGGTAAGTTTTACTACTATGAAAATCAGTTCCACCTTTGCCATCAGTCATTAAATACTTTATAATAACTCAGAGAAACAAGGGATAATAACTGTTTAACCTCAGGGGACCGTGAAATAGGGGCCACAATGCCACAGGGAACACAGCTGACCTCAGGGCAGCAACAGCAGCAGAAGCTCCTTGGGGGCACATGACCGTGGAGGAACAGAGCGAGAATGAACTGGGCGCTGCACAGCTCAATATACCCAAACACAAATTCTTGGTTTGTTCACTTTGAAATAAATACTTGCATCTATAGTGAAACAGAAGTATACCAAGGTACCACTGTAGCAATAAATCCATCAATACACTCTCTTCCTTCACCTACCTACAAAAGCCCAGAAAAAAATTGACAGTCCTAAAGAGAAAATCACATATAACAGACCAAAGTGTTGAATTGCATCATAGGCAGCCAAGGATTCCGCTAGAGAAGTCTTTCATTTATTCAAACACAGACTGTCAAATTATAAAAGCAAACATTTAATCTCTTAAGAAAATGAGCTGAGCAACAAAATAAAAAAAAAACTTTCCCCCACAATTCTGTATTTAATTCCATCAGACTTACTTTTCCATAAATGAGTATAATTTTTTTTCATAAATGAGTATAATTTTGTACGCAACATTGCTGTAAACTTTCTTCAGCCCCGAATTAAACAAAGGCTCCTCCTGCAAACAGGATGCCCTTTTTCATTCAGAATCCAGGGGGTATTATCAGAATCAATATAGGCAAAAAGGCTAGTGAAGAGGACAAGAACAGATTCTGGAGAAGGGAAGGGAGTGCCTGGTAGCATGTAGGGATTCCCAGACCAGGGGCTGAACCCATGCCCGCTGCAGTACTAGTGCAGTTTTCCATAGCAGTCCAGTGGTTTAAGTCTTTGGCTTCTGTTTAAATTCTGGCTAAAACAAGGCCAAGAACAACCTGAACATAATCTGTGTATGTGGGTATGTGTTAAATACCTTAAACCATAAAATCAGATGCAACACAGACTTGGACACTGTTATGTTAGTACAACATTAAAAAGAGGACTTAAAATTTAGTTAAGTGGGGCAATGGCAAATAGTTAAGTGATATTTTTTGCCCTTAAAAGAGAAAGAGGAACTAAAAACACCTTTATCAAAGGACAAATAACTAGTGAATGCCTTTGAATTATCAATTTGAGTTCAAGTAAAGGAAATATTGTCAGGATAAAAAGCGAAATAACAAGAAAACAGAAAAGGATAGAGTAGAGGTCAGGAAAGAAAAATTATAAAGAAAATAATACTCTTTTATAAATGAAAAAAGAAAGGTTAAGACAACAGAGTTCATTGGCATTCCCATCCAAAAATATTATTCAGTGGTTATAAATTTTAAGCTAAAATTAAATAAAATTTAAAATTTATTCTTTAGTCATGAGAGCAACTTATCAAATGCTCAGTAAGGCATGACCATATTATAGAACCTTCCACCACTTACGGAAAGTCCATTGTACAGGCATGGCTTAGTGTATTTCAGATAATTTACAGAAGTGGTTTTACATATACACCATACAAAGACTTCTGTCACAAGCTGTTGACAGAAAATTTTGAGCCAAACATTTTATATTTTAATATTTCATATTCATGATTATTGGGTATCCTGCAACCATGATTAACCATATACAACATAGAAAAAATGTTTAGGGTCCAACAGGCAAACTATCTGTCTTTAGAGCATATCTACCCATCCAAACAAATACGGAATCACCTCCTTTTACAGGCTTGAAGAAAAATGTATTTCATAGCCTTTAAAAAAAAAAAAGCGGAGTGTGATTGTGCTTTTATTTTTTAGGTTATTTATTTATCAAGAAATTTTAAAAACTGAGATCTAGTTGATTTGTATTGTTCTGTTAGTTTCTACAGTATAGCAAAGTGATCCAGTTACATATATATTCATAAACATATATACTTTTATATACATATATATACTTTACATGCTTTTTTAGTTTTTCTACCTTTTTTATTGCAAGATATTGAATATAGTTTCCTGTGCTACACAGTAGGACCGTGTTGCTTATTTTATTTTTTATTTAATTAATTTACTTTAATTGGAGGATAATTACAATATTGTGATGGTTTTTGCCATACGTCGACATGAATCAGCCACGGGTATACATACGTGATTGTGCTTTAAAAAAAAAAAATTATTTATTTATTTAGCTGCACTGAGTCTTAGTTGTAGCATCTAGTTTCCTGAGTGTGTGTGCGCTAAGTTGCTTCAGTCATGTCCGACTCTTTGCAACCCTATGGACTATAGCCCTCCAGGCTCCTCAGTCCATGGAATTTTCCAAGCCAGAATACTGGAGTGGGCTGCCATTTCCTACTCCCCTAGTTCCCTGACCAAGGATCAAACTGGGGCCCCTGCATTGGGAGTGCAAATTCTTAGCCACTGGACCACCAGGAAGTCCTGACTGCCTTTCTTGGTAATCCTCCCAGCATGAAGGAATTCATCTGCCCTCTCTCACTCAAATGGAAAACACTGCTATAATTTTTTTACCCATTTCCAGAACAAATGAATTATCAACTCTATAGGACATGCTGCAACCTTCAAGCCTAGAAGATAAAATTGTTTCTTTGAACTTCCTTAAAAGACCTTACTTTTAGCCTTATGAAGCATGTATCTGTTCTCAACATGGGCAAAACATTTCTGTTACTGAAACCTTTCCAGGATTCAAAACCCTTACTGCTGCACAGCAGAGTCCTTGCCATCAGGGTACAACATCTCTCTCTCACCTAATTTCCCATCCTTTCTTTTACCTCATTCCAAGCCATGTGGAATTATTTAGAGCTCCCAGATGGTCCCACAACACTTCATTTCACTCTGACTTCTCCCATGCTACTTCTAGGCTAACCTAAGGATTTGGACTCCTGCTGTACAAAGCATACTCCTTACCCATACTCCTCCCAAAAGATTCAAATTCCAGCAAGAAAAGTGCATTTTGTCAAAGGGAAGATCTTGAATGAAAAGATGATTAAATTTTGCAATTGTCAGTGAATACTTACTGCACATCCACAAGGCCCTGGTTTAACAAGGAAGGTTAGAGAATCTTAATTTCTATACATTTTTAAAAAAATAAAAAGAGAAAAACCAACCATCTGTGTTGAAGGTTATCTGTCTGGAGTGAGAAGCTTAGATCCTTTAACTTCCTGAAATCTCTTACAAAGTTAAGATTCATTAGCATGAATACTAAGTACACTCAAGGAATTTAATAAATGCCTAAGTGAATACAACAATCTACTGAGTCTTGTATCTTATTAAAGTTGATCGTACAGACTTCACTATCACTCACAAACACCAAAAGAAAGACCAAAGGTACCACAACAATATTTGACTTTACAAGAAGGAAGAGACAAGGAGCAAAGAGACTAGTAAGTCAACATTGCCTAGCATATTGCCTAAAGTCATCTATAAAACACTCAAAAAGAGACTAACACAAAAATCCCAAATGAGGGTGTAAGCAAAAAAGTTTGTCATAAGAAAAACTGCATATGTTAAGTGTAAAAAGTTAATTCCTAAATAATTTACCAGTATGATACTGGTTTTTCTTGTTGGTTATGTTATTAATATTAACATACATCTGCTTGAATTTTATAGGCATACATTATGCTGAAACAAAAAATTAACCTTCAAAACAATAACCAACCTTTAATGGTAAAAGCACAGTACTTTGTTTTCTTTTTAATCTGAATATTCTAAAATGAGTAAGTGTATCTTCTGAGATACGTGGGAAAGATTGTTAGATAATAATAATCATAACTAAGGAAAGGCTTGATTCTCCTGCAAAAATTAGTATATTTTTCTTTATAGGTAATAAGAGCAATGTTACGTTTTTTCCTTTAGTTTGCCTGTTAGAAAACATAAGGCCAAATCTGTTAGTCACCTTCAGAAGTTGCACAGGAAAACACCACATATCTGCGTGTGTATCTGAGTCTCCTCCCTCATAACTTTCTACCCTGACATGTATTTTCTCTGACCCTTTTCTATTGCATTGTAGGTATTATTCTGCATGCATGCGTGCTAAGTCGCTTCAGTTGTGGCCGACTCTGCGACCCTATGGACTGTCGCACGCCAGGAGTCCTCTCGGACCCTCTGTCCATGGGATTCTCCAGGCAAGAATACTGGAGTTGGGTGCCTTTTCCTCCTCCAGAGGATCTTCCAAATCCAGGGATCAAATACCCTTCTCTTATGTCTAACTAGCTGTAAAATCTTTTTTGTGGGGAGAGATGGAAGCAAAGAGGAGAAAGGAGGAAAGGGGGAAAAGATGAAGTGGCAGTCATTCAAACAGAACACTGTTCTACCTCTGTAATTTTCAGATTACTTATTAAAGTTTAAGTTCCACCATACTGGGTACTTAGTAAATATCTGTAAATAAACAAACATAACAGCACCCCCATCTGAAAAATGCCTCTCTTTTGGAGGTCATTTCTACTCTATAACAGTTGATCTCATGGAATTTGAGGTATCTTATTAGCATGTGGTTATTAGAGGAGAGGTCATCAGTATTTCTGCATATTGAAATGTCAAGAAAACCTATAAATACATCCCTTAACAAGACAATTGTTTGACTTATATTCTACAGATAATGCTTAGTACTCATACCATTTGAAATTCCTTGAAAATAAATCTGCACAGGTCTGTGGCTCACAAATTGTAAATCCATGTGCTACAGTACAGTAGAAAAAATGTTTACCATGAACTGAATTTAGAAAACAGATATTCTTAAAAAAAAAAAAAAAAGACTGGTACAAGTTTCTGCTTTGTTTTGTTTTCTAATCTGCACTCTCAATTAAAATAAGAGACACCTTACATGAAAACCAAATTTTCAACTTTCCCTGAAAATCACAGAAATTCGCACAACTTGGTCTGTATTTCAACACAGCAGTAATCAGCAACAGCTGATCAGCTGCCATCTCTTTAGATGGAGTTGTGGTTGCCAATTTGCTAAAGTCCCCACCAGGCCCTCATAGCTCCTTCACAGTGGCCTTCAGTAGACAATTGTGTTTGCAACCCTTCACCACAGCTATAGCCTTAATATATACCCTACAAATATGCAATTATTGGTTATTTTAATCCTTTCAAAGAGTGCTAATAGCCTCCCACCATAAAGTCATTCATGATGCAGTAACTCAGCATTGCACACCCAACAACCAGGGTATGTCAGGGGTAAGCCACCCACCAAAATCTCTTCTGCTTTTGTGTTGCCATTGCTGCTCCCTGGTCTCCCAACAACTGACTGGCTAGCACATGGCAGCTGCTGATACATGTTGGTTGGATGACCTGATGATGATGATGATGATGTTCAGTTGCTCAGTCGTGTCCGACTATTTGTGACCCCATGGACTGCAGCACCTCAGGCTTCCCTGTTCTTCAATATCTCCTGGAGTTTGCTCAAACTCATGTTCATTGAGTCGATGATGCCATCTCACCATCTCATCCTCTGTTGCCCCCTTCTCCTCCTGCCGTCAATCATTCCCAGCATCAGGTTCTTTTCCAAGAAGTGAGAATGGATGCATGACAAATGTAATCTATACCAAAGTCAGTCTTAATTTCTTCCAACTACTGGCACATTAATTTCTGCCTCAAAGAAAATCTGCAATATGATTGCTTAGAGTTATTTTATTATTATTATTGCCATTGCAGCTCATATTAGTTCAAAACTTCCCTGAACTACCATTTGGGGGAAGGGTTCCCAAAGTGAAGAGGAAGTGCCACTGCTGGTACATAAAATGATCTGAGATGATATTCTGGACTAGGTATTGAATCACATACTAAGAAAATGACCCCTCTCCCAAGGTTCTTTAAATCTATTAGAATATATCAAAGAGCAAGCCTCACTTTGGTACTCTCACATATTTAAGCTCTTTTATGACACCGGCCAATTTAATTTCCCTTGTAAACAGAAAGAGCATATGGCTCAGGCCTGAAGCCTCTATCAGACAACAGAATCTAGACAGAATTTAATAGCAATTGTTTTTAAAGGAAACTGATACTGGTTCTCCCATTCTGGGAGGGGTACAAAGACTCCCTTTTAAAGAAAATCAGCATTGAAAAAGGATTATAAAATTTTATGTTTTTATGTTATGTATTTTATCACTGTAAACCATTAAAAAAACAAAACAAGATGTTAACAGCAGAAGATGAAGTGTAACCCATGACAAAAAGCACCAATGTGATATCTGAAATACTAACATTTGGAAATAAAAGGCTATATGGCTTGATGTTACCAGTACAGAACCAAGATGGAGCATGTTCAGATTTACTTTAATTTCTATTTTGCATTAAAACAAATGCAAATATATATAACAATAAACTGTGTATTTTTTTGGTGATAGAAAAAGCTAAGATGTGTAACCCTGACATTAAGAGTTAAATTAGCTTAGGGCAAGGAAACCCACTGCAGTATTCTTGCCTGGAGAATCCCATGGATAGAGAAGCCTGGCGGGCTATAGTCCATGGGGTTGCAAAGAGTCGGACATGACTGAAGCAACTTAACACACACACACATATACATGATCATATGATTATATATATAAAATGGACTTAATCTATGCCAATACCATAGAAATCAATATCTCCCTACACACACACACACACAAAAAAAAGCCTTTGCACAAAGTTCATAATTTATAAGCTGAAAATGATGACATAAAAAATATTTTGTGATGAGAGCACTTCTGCATTTGAGATCATAAGTTGAGGCTAATAGTAAGTAAACAAGTAAGTAAACCAAACGTCACTGATAACTCCCCATTGACAAACAGCAGCTGTGACAAATGCTACAAAGGAAAGATGCGTGGTTCTGTAATGGCTTATAATAGGCATAATTTGACCAAGACAGGGCTTCCTTGAGATGAGAGGGTTAGGAGATACAAAATAGCAAGGCAAGAGGAACATGACCAAAGTGGAGGAGTCTGAGGCTAGGTTGAAGAGTACTAGTGCTCAATGGCCCAGGTATGGAGTTCAGCTTTAGGCCAAGAACAATAGGAAGACAGCAGAAGAGTCTGTAAAGTGGAGTTACAGATCTGCAGTCTGGAAGGTTTCAAATGGCTGTAATATGGCAACCCTCTCAAGGAGCATCAGAATACAGAATCAAAGTTTAAATAGGTAACAAACTAACAAAATAATTAAGGAACAACTACACTTAGGCCAAAATATATCAAAAATGTCCTAATTTCTTCATCAGACCTATGAGGCCTACCTCCACCAAGGGTTTTAAAGTAGCAAGGACTAGAACTCTAGGGAGGGGTTCTCAGGGCTGGGGTGGCTGAGTGTCAACAACCGTGGAGGTCTGGTCACTTTCTTGCTTCCCTGTTTACACTTTTCTTTTTTTATGTTTTGCATGAAAGGTTTCTAATAAGGTTCAGCTGAAGGGATAATTTTGTTACTAAAACCAAATCTGAAAACTGATGTGAATACCTATGGTCTCTGCTGCTGCTGTTGCTAAGTCGCTTCAGTCGTGTCCGACTCTGTGCGACCCCATAGACGGGAGCCCACTAGCCTCCGCCATTCCTGGGATTCTCTAGGCAAGAACACTGGAGTGGGTTGCCATTTCCTTCTCCAGTGCATGAAAGTGAAAAGGGAAAGTGAAGTCGCTCAGTCGTGTCCGACTCTAAGTGACCCCATGGACCCCAGCCCACCAGGCTCCTCCGTCCATGGGATTTTCCAGGCAAGAGTACTGGAGTGGGGTGCCACTGCCTTCTCTGACATCCAGGTAAAAGACTAGAAGTCATGAATGGGAGAGCAGTACCTCAGATGGCCATACCCTCTGGTTCTTGTTTGGTCTAAACTTCTCATTCTGATCTTCTTCCTAATTATCTTTGCTGGTGGTCTAGCCGCTCAGTCATGTCTGACTTTTTGTGACCCCATGGACTGTAGTCCACCAGGCTCCTCTATCAATGGGATTTTCCAGGCAAGAACACTGGAGTGGGTGGCCATTTCCTTCTCCAGGGAATCTTCCCAACCAGGGATCAAAGCCAGGTCTCCTGCATTACAGTCAGATTCTTTACCAACTGAGCCACCTTAGGAACTCAGAAATAGTCTATCTGCTTCTAGTCCTCTTCAAAAAGGTTAAACTCTAGGTCACCCTGGCACATCCACCAGAATGCTAAAAGAAATAGGAGGTAAGGAGAGAAAGGGAAAGGGAAGGGAAGAGAGAAAGAATACACAGAGGCCAGCTGGCAAAGACCTAGAGCACAGCTGGTGGGAGTACAGATTGGCACATTTGCTTTGGAAAGTTGGCAATATCCACCAAAGCTCAGCAACTGCACTCCTAGGAATACACGCAACAGAAATGCTATGCAAAGGTTCATTCACCAAAAGACATGTATACAAATGCTCACAGCAGCACCACTTCTAATAGCTACCAACTGCAAACATTCCACAAGCTCATCAATAGTAGAACAGATTATTTATCTACTGTTAGGTATATTCATATGGTGAATACTGTACAGCAATGAGACTGCATCAACTACAACTACACAGGAAAACACAGATGAATCTCACATAGGTAACACTGGGAGAAGACAAAGAGTACGCAGAGTGTGTGTGTGTGTGTATATATATACACATATATTACTCAAAAAGAGATGAAGCAACTGACTAGTCATGTACAGAAACAATTTCAACTTCTACCTTAATACTAAAGCCCAAAATTGATCACAGACTTAAATATTAAGAGCTGAAAACTTGTATATGCAAATCTAGAAGAAAACCTTAGTGACCATGGACTTGGCCAAGATTTAGATACAACACATAAACTACACAAGAAAGAAAAAAAAATCAAACTGAATTTTATAATGATCTGTGATCTACACACTTTCCTATATACAACTAAAATTTAAATATTGCTAAATAATAAATGAAAGCAGAAGAAAGCATAAAGACAGAATAGATGAAAGACAACCCAGTACGCCACAGTTATCTCATCTCAAACTCCAGAAAAATGTCTCAAATGCTTCTATCCTGCAAATACAGAAAGAAAGCCAAGAATGTCAGAGTGACAGGTGGAAAGGGGAAAAATAGTGATCATTGAGGCCCATCTACCCTTTGTATTGGAATGGGGAGGGGACAGGTTCAATGAAGAGAGAATCTTATAAAATTTGGCTCTCCTCTCACAACTACTTCACCACAACACATGGAGAAAAATAAACTCAACATCAGAGCAAATAAAAGACCCCCTGATCCTGGATCATTTTCCACTGAACATCCTTTACTTTCTTCTCTCTTCATATGGTGAGATCTTTATTTATTCTTTCCCTTCCATTCTCCTGATTCTTCCAGACTTCTCTTTTTGCTTTCTGCAACCACGCATTATTATCATATACCCTTTTTCTCTTCACTTGAATAGGCACCAAAGTAAGAAAAGAAACTAAAATCCATACACAAAAATAGCACAGATTCACAACTTCCCTGGCGGCCCAGTGCTGTAGACTCCATACTCCCAATGCAGCAGGTACGGGTCCCATCCCTGGTTGGGGAATTAAGATCCCACATGCCACACAGCACAGGTTCTTTATGTATTTCAAATGCCCTTATATGAATGGAGGAGCAACACACCATTCTCCATCACCTCTTACCAACCCTGTCTACAAAGCATTGGTAGAATATAGGCCACAGCATAATTATTTTTATGATACTTTCTCCCTCTCCCTTTCTCTCTTCTTTAAAAGGTAGCTAGCAATTTGCCAAGTATGTGCTAGCTTTGTGGGATGCTAAAGATCTAGGATACTACTTATCTATTCCAATATAAAGACCCCTTTTGACAGCAAAAAAAGAAAAATAGTAAAAAAAAAAAAAAAAAAAACACACACACACACAAGAAATGGTCCTACAAGGCACTGATATTTCCATTTCCTACAAGGCACTGATACTCCTTTAATTTCTGAGTGACTGTGAACCTTATTAATCACATCATTCATTCACATTTTATAACAGCAGATGTGGGCAACGCTTACGGCGAATGCGGATTCTCAGCTTCTCAAGCCCCTTATCTCTTACCTCCTCAATTCTTCCTGAACTCAGCCTAGATGGACTGGGGATCATAGCTCTCAGCACTCTGGGCTCAACTCTTCTGTATTAAGTATGGTCTGAATTTGTTCATGAGCTCACTGAAGAAGCAGTAATAGAGTCTGAAAAAATTTGTAGTAGAGCAAAGTGCTTTCTGTTCACTCAGGACCTTTCTTGGAATGATTTATCAGAGTCCTTCCAACAGCACCCCACTCCCTCACACACACTTTCTCCTCACTTAGAACTAGTATCTGAAAATGTTTAATACATGATCATCTGAAAATGCTGAATAAATAATCATTACATTTTTTCCTAGGTATTATCATTATTACCATCCTCTTCTTCTCCACCGACTGTAACCCCATAAATTTCCACTTCCCTGGAGTGTTCTAGCTAGGAAAAGGCAAGAAGAAGCAAATATCTGAAAACTTAATTTTTGCATCAAATAAATATGCATGGCTTTTTTTTTAAACAGTAAGTATCAGTAGATGAAGAAGTAAAATTGTGCCTGACCCTTGTCTCTATCATATTTAAGATGAATAGAATATTCATCTATTCAACAGTAGCTCAATTAAAAGAAAAATACTCACTGTAAGGTTTATTCCTAAAATCTGCGGAAGGGCACTCTTGCCACATATATGTGTTCCTTTTAACTGGCAATATTTAGAATCATTTGGCTTTTTATTCATTCAATAGTGTTCTCCATCCTTAATTTTTAAAATAGGTAAGCTAACTTTTTCTTTTCTCTCTCCAAAACATAAAACCAAAAAATAAATTGTAACTTTTGTCACCCAGCTGGTTTTTGTCCTATGAGTCAGCCATTCTGAAAAGAAGTGCTCCACACCTCCCCTGCCAAATGACGTTGGATGGATCCCCCTCATTCTGTTTAAGGTGTTAAAAATGAATAAATAAAATTCAAGGTGTATTGAGATCTATTAAGATTATTAGGAACATCACATCACTGTTTGTATACCTATTGTATTTTGTACTTAAAAACATCATTCCTCCACTTGATTCTCCCAAACATTCAAAGAGCATGCTACACTGCAAACAGTAAACAAAAATCAATCATAACACAAGATAACTTGGTTTTTACAATTAGCTTCTCTTCTCTTTAAAGAAAGACAAGTTTCTTCATTCTTTTTTAACCAGTAAATACATAGAAATACTGACCAGAGGTAAATTCCAAATATCTTTAAGACTCATGCCATGTTTCAAATAACTAATTTAAAATACAACAGTCAAAGATGTTAAAAATTTAGGTGATTAGAGAACAAGGAATTGCAGAGTTTAGTGGCAATGCTACATGATACTATATTAAATTTATAGGCCGAATATAGTATAATTAGGCCGTAATTTTTTTTTAAACTTCAGATTCTTGTTTTCAAATTCTTCCAAATAAATTAAAAAAAAAAAAAAAACGAATGACTGTTTATCATTGTATAATTTTTTAAATGAGGTGGGGAGAGTAATTTCTATTTTTAATATGCCTACATTAGTAAAACAACTTCTATGTTGGCAAAGTGTTGGCTGATCCATAAACTACATTAATACCCATTAGGTCAGCATATCACAATTGCTAAATATATGTGTGAACAACCCCCAAAAGAATAATAAAGCAAGCAAGATCTGGTAAAAATGTGTATAAAGTTGTCATAAGCACAGTGGCTGATTTCTAAACTTTAAAATCATGTCCACATTCATCCTCCCTTTCATCAAATTTAACCACAAGACTTTAGGTGAGACAGTAATAATAATTTTAAAATAAATAAATGTCATCACCAAAATATTTTAGAATATTTCCTTATAAGAGTATATTTTAACCATAAAAGCCTCACCCATTCCAAACTTGTTTCTTGGTAATACTCATCCATTCTGTTCAACCTTCAATTTCTCAGTAGAGAAAACATGATACTCAAAAAGCCAACATAATTACTGTTGTCATGCCATTAAAAATGCTCTTCCTAGTAACAAAACTCTAACATTACAGTTGGCACCCAGTCCATTCACTATTTACACCACCATCCTCTCCCCTTCCCATCACCACCATTTTACTGGCAGAATATTCACAAGGCTGAAGATTGTTTTTTATCTCAGCAAAAAAGAACGCCTAAAATGGGATAGCTAGGCACAAACGAGAAGTTAGAAGCCACATAAAAATAAACACAAATGTGTCTAAATTTTTCTATTTTCAACCTCTAAAGAAAGCAGTAATATCTTATTTATAATTCCCTAAATTAAAGCCAGAGGCCTTTCACCCAATTATACTAATAAATCAACTTAATGTCATCATTTTGCCATCAGATCATGTCCTCCATACACTAGTGTACTATAATTGAATTCATTTTACCATGCTGGGTTCTTCACCTATTTTCTTTCTGGTGTTTTTCCTACATCATTCTTTAACTAGCAAATTATTTCTCCATAATATCTTCCTAAATATTAAATGTGAACAAAAAGACAATCCTGAAGAGTAACCAGGGATGAGATAAAGCAACACATCTTAAATATAAAAATATCAACATTAGGTATAAACTATTAAGTAACCAACAGAAAAGTAAGTACCAATTGTATGCCCAAGAACTTCAATTTAAAATATTATGTAGTATAAGCCATTTTGGTAAACAGAAGTGAACACACATTTACATATAAAAATAGGCAACTATAGTCTCATTTCTGACTTGAGAGAAATGTATCTTAATTCTATTTATTAAGTTAAACAGGCATTTTATGGAAATATCTCCTTACAGGTATAATCATTTGATTGACAGATAAAATAATCGCTTTAAAAATACTTCTGAGTCATTTTGTCCTTACCTGCAGGCATGAACCATTACTGCATGCAGTGACTGTTCCATTTCCTAGCACAGACTTGAAGAAGCATCGTATCTCTCTTTCAGAATGTGACTAATATGTGGGTTTGCAATTCCTAAGCTATTTACAAATGGCACTCCCTTTCCACACAAGACAATATTTATTACAACCAAAAGCTAAGTATTTTTAACCTAGACCTTACAAATAATACTGGAAATTTTGTGTAGCAACAACCTCAAAATATAGGAAGAAAACCTAGTACTATTTCCTTAAAGAAAGCAAGATTTTTGTTTATTTTCTAGCTAAGTAAATTGTTTTTTAAAGCCTTCAACAGCTGTCACACATAAGCCAGTGGTCTGCTGTGTTATGGTGTGCATGCTGCAGCTGATTAGGCTTCACTATTTAAAAAAAAAAAAATCAATTACCCTTTTTGTAAAAGCAGAACAGCTTACCCAAATACACATCTTCAAAACAGCACAATGACCAGCATGCAGTACAATACATTATATAGCAAACTTGACAAGAAAGCAATGTGCCCTGATTTGTTTCTTAGCAAGGCTACACCATTAATTGTTCATGCAAGAGATGTAGCTGTACCTTTCTGAAGAGGACGACTTCTCAGAGTTAACTGACATCAGCAGCTCAATCTTCTGCTTGATTTCTGGAAAAATCAGAAAATATTCACAACCAAGATTGCCTGCCCTTGCTTTCAAGCCTTATATCAAGAGATTTTTCTTCTCTAATCCCTTTTGTTCAGAATGAGGCCACAAGATTCGCAGTACTTCTGTCAGGACTGGGATTCAATGGTGCTATAAAGGGAAAAAGCTCCAGAGGCATCAGGCCTTGCTAAACTATGCACATGACTGTTTATGAAAGCAGGAAGTACCATTTCTGCCAAGCAGAGGGGTGTTTTCTTTTTTAAGGTAGAACTAGCATGGCTCTCCAAGATGATTTTAAATGCGGCAAATTAAAATACAAACTAAAAATGCTAACAACTGGATTCAATTTACTAGATAATTTGAGAAGCTAGGATAATAAAGTTACAGACTGTAATGAACAGATAGGCAACCCTTGGCTACTTATATTTCACCAGCCCTGAAAAATATGGCTCAGTGAATCATTTTTGTCACTTAAGAATGAAATATTAAACCAGAACCCAAATTTTTAGATTAAAAATATTTTAATCTTTGTTAAAATTTATTGATTGTCTTTTAATTAAAGATACATTTAGTACCTACTCCCTAACTCCTTTAGAAAAACACTTCTGTTTTACACCTTAATTTCCCCTCCTCCTTTGCAGTACAGCACAAGTGAACAGCAACACCCAGTTACCGAGCAGATAATATACTTGTCCTTTTAGGAGAGGACTGACAATGCTATCTGCAACAGAAATGTAAGCGCCAATTCTATTTAATTAAAAGATCATGGCTCATATTGATTTGGAAAAATAGATCATAGACTAAAATGGAAAGTGAGATAAAAATAAAACAGGAAAAAGGGGAAAAACCTAACACATTTCCTTTAAAATACTAACCACTAACCCAAGAACATAATTTTATGTGAAAAAAACTTGACATGGTCCTATTACCCAGACTATTTCATATATATAAAGCTGATTTCCTATTTGTAAATGTTTTCCTATTCAAAATCTTAAAAATTCACATACCAAAGATAAAACACAGTGCCACTGAAATCTACAGGCAGTCATGAAATTTCAAAGTAGACCTCAATAGTTTTCAGATTTTTTTAAAGGGTAAAACAATTTTTTTCTTTTTAAGAATCTTAATTCTAGAAATACAAGGAATATGAGATGTAAAGGAAAAAGGAAAATAAATAGTTGCGTAAAATACAATGGATTTGTACAGAAATAGCCTCTCAAAGCTGCTAAAATAGTTTTTCCAAATTGTTGAAGCTAACAGCTTCTTCCAATGGGCATTAGAAAGCTGGCATGAATATCTGATGAGAGCATAGAATCTACCACAGGCTACAGCCAAACGACCACTGGGGAGAGCACAGAGCACAGCGAAACTGAAGACGATGATAACGACACTTACCTTCAGGATTCTTACGTGGATTACAGAGCCTGGCACCTGGTACCACAGTGAATGCTCAGTAATGCCCCGTTTAAAGAGACATTTAAAGACTCAGGCTCCAGGCTCCACCACCAAGCAGCCTTGGATTTGAAAGCAGACTTCTCCATCATTTTTAATAACGATACGACCTAGGGGAAATTACTTCAAGTCTCTAAGCCTCTATCTCCTCTCCTATAAAATGGGAATAATAATTCTACGTGAAGCGTTATTGTGAGGATTTAATGACAAAGCTCATGAAAGGCAAACAGTGTTGTGCTCGGCATAAAGTAATAAGCCCTTTCTGCCTATTGCTATTTACTAGGCAGTGCCCAGAAAAGGATGGGATCCTAAAGAAATATTTGCAAATAACATAATGAGGTAGACTAGGTCTCTCCCACTTTAAAGAGCTTTTCTATAATTTTAATCCACCTTCTCCTTTTTATTGCCAACCATAATATTCATCTTTCTATCACTGCAGTACTATTATATGTGGAAATTAAATTTTAATCTGTATCTCTGCCTTCCTATATATCTAGAGAATTATTCTCAGTTAATCAACTAGCCACTTCAGGAATGAGGTGACACCTGCATTTTTTGTTGTGGCAGTTTTTCAATTCCACGAAGACAGACAGTTCACACTTCAGTGTATCTATATAATATCTGTGCACTTAAGCTCAAAGTCCCCGAGATTAAACTGCATAGCTCTAATGAATTATATACCCATCTTACACATACATTAGAAAAGTCAAAGCTCTAAACCAGTTTCTGGCTGATGATTTTTGAAGCTACAAATCAAAAAAGTTTCAAATAATTCATGAGAAGGCTTCCAAAATGATTTTCACATTTTCTTCAAACCTCCAGATTTGTTTATAGCTCCAGAAGGACTGAAAGGTTCCGGAATGTTCACAAATACCATGATAACATTGTATCCACAGAGAGCCGTGCATTCCATCTACACTCCTATCTAATCCTTATCAATACCATTCTTGGGTCTGACTACTCCCTATGTTCATTCCACCACAATATCCGACACAGTCCTGGGGGCTTTGATGCTCATGTCAATATGATTTCAAATACTCTTGGCTAAGTCCCATGGCCTTTGGCCTCCCCAAGTGTCCTGAACCCCTAATCACCTGAGTCATCTACCACCATGACCACACACAGGACACTTTCTCACACGCACTGCAAATCTGTCCCCCAAATTAGTTGTTTTTCTATATCCACACTGGTTATTTCACAGTATCCAAGACCCTATACTTTATTTTTCTGCAATTAATTCCACCAATCTTTTTCTTTACAAACTTTCCTCACACCAAAAATTTTAAATTGTCATCCTATTTTCTCTAATATGTTTTCTAATTTCATTCTTGCACATACATCTTGGACTCCTTCTAGAATTTACTTTGGTTTATGAACTGACATAGAGATCTGGTCTGTTTTTATAAGTTCACATTTTGAACCTTACACCCAGGCCATCCCCTCAATTTTAAATTACTCTCTTCTCTATCCCTCCTTGGTACTTCCAAAGCAGCAGTCTTACAACCTTGCAAACACATATTTATTCAGCCATTCACAATCTCCATTTATACATTCAGGCCAGTGAGTACAAATAAGGCCACATTTGCTTATTTCACAAACAGTTAAGCAAGTAGTACTTGGAAGTGTGAATAAATTATTTAAAATTACAATTAATTTGATTTTTTTAAGTCATAACTTTAATTTCTAAGCCACATTATAGAACAATGCAAGCTTTGTTTTCAGTGCTTTTGGGTTCTTATGATTCTCCTCTGGGTTCTTTGCTGGATCATGTTTTTTCACCTGGACCTTAAATGGTGGTGATTCCACTCACTGACTCTTCCCTCTACACCCCTGACATCCATGACATGGACAACCATCAGGGCACTGATGATGACCAGATCTGAATTTCTAGCCCAGTACTCTCTCCTGCACCCTAGAACTATGTATCTTTCCAGGCCTACTTGGCATTTTCACATGGATGATCCCAGGTTTGCCGCAAATGCAATGTCTACAACTAACCTCGCTGGGAATTCCCGGGTGGTCCAGTGGTTAGGAATTAGCGCTTTCACTGCCAGGGCCCGGGTTCAATTCAGTCAACGAACTAAGACCCCACAAGCCATACAATACAGCCAGCAACAACAACAACAAAACAAATCTAACTTAACCAATCCAATGTGTCCTGTTACATACAGTCTTTATCTCAGTAAGCAGCAACATCATTGCCCCATTAAGACAGACATTTTTGAGGGATCCCAGACTAGTATCCATGTTTCATTTGGGATATTACTGCCACCATTCTCCTTATATACATTATATTATACATATGTGTGTGTGTGTGTGTGTGTGTGTGTATATATATATAATGCTCCAGAATGTTGATTTTTACTCTGTGATTCTCCAAAGACCATGTTTTCTCATACCACCAAGTCTTCTCTTGTGCACTTTCCTCTCCCTAGAATGCCACTGTCCACTCCGTTAAACACCCAACTCACTCTTGCTTTTTTGGCCATGCTGCAGAGCATGTGGGATCTTAGTTCCCCAGCCAGGGATTGAACCTTTGCCCTCTGCAGTGGAAGCTCAGTCTTTACCACTGAACAACCAGGGAAGCCCCCCAACTCACTTTTCTCATCTCAGCCCAAACGTTACCTCTTCCCTGACATCTTCCCAGACAAACTACAGTTTATCTCCTCTGCCCCTCTACATATCACATGTACCTGCATTAGAGAATTGCTAAAATACATACATTGTGTCACTCTCCATGAGACCACCGCTTCCTTAGATAAAGACCTGAATTTTCACTTCAATACACACTTACTTGTTGACACTCTCATAGTATTCTTAAGCTGTTCTACTCAAGTTAAAGTTACAATATAGTTAATTTCCTAGTTCTTAAATATTTCCAGATAAAATTACTCAGAGATTCAAGCAACTAGAATTCAGTAGAGCTAGGAGAGTCTGCAGAGATCATCACACCACTGAACCACAGAAGCCTACAAAGAAGAATTTGAGGAGTGAAAAGATAAACAACTGGTAACAATAACATTCTTCATCTTCTCTGAAGGATTACTGTCTCTGAGACCTACTGCTAATTTCCAAGGACCTAGCAAACCAAGCAGAATATTCCAGCCTTCTTCTAAATCAACTTCTTAAATGTGATTTTCTCCTGTGTGCGTGTGTGCTAAGTCACTTCGGTCATGTCTGACTCCGCCACCCCATGGACTGTAGCCCGCCAGGCTCCTCTGTCCCTGGGATTCACCAGGCAAGAATACTGGAGTGGGTTGCCTTGCCCTCCTCCAGGGGATCTTTCCCACCCAGGGATCAAATCCAACCACACCTCTTACATATCCTGCACTGCAGGCGAATTCTTAACCACTGAGCCATTAGGGGAGACAATTTTCTCATACATCCAATAAATTAAAATCGTCACGGTTAGTCAACTTTCCTGAGTAAAACTGGTTATCTGTGACACCATACTCTTCTTATTCATGACTATATATATATAACAAAGAAGAAAAATCAATTCACTGAGACTTTCCCCACTCATTCTCTTCTATCCAACTTACAGACCTGCTTTATGGTCTCTGTTTATTCTTATCACACTCACACTTTAAAACATACTCAAACTTCTTGTAAAGAAGAATAGTTCAGCTCTTCAGCTAATGGCCTACTACCTCTAATACTTCATTTTCCATTCAATACCATGAGTGTGAAGCCTCATGGAACAGTTACGGTCCAGAGACGAACCAATTCCTAAGATCGCTGACAAGGAATATTGTTGACTGATAAGTACTACTGAAACAAAGTACAGCAAAGGCGGTGCTTCAAAGATTCAGA
The DNA here is from genome assembly GCA_024291935.2 of Okapia johnstoni. Lineage (NCBI taxonomy): Eukaryota > Metazoa > Chordata > Mammalia > Artiodactyla > Giraffidae > Okapia > Okapia johnstoni. The sequence goes on along the minus strand of CM044312.1, from coordinate 67,117,731 downwards.
CCCTAAGAGAAACAGGGCAGTCCTGAATCCACCTAGAATTGTAAGAGCAACAGCAGCATAAAAGTAACAAAAGGCTGTAATGGAGATGATCCACTACCGTGTCCTTTAAGATCACTCAACACCAAGCATGAGCTCAGATAGGACCCTGAATCTTATGACATGGAAATTAAATAAGACACTGCAATTGGACAAACAGTTCTACCTAAACTCTAGTGCCTTCATCTTTTTAAAGTGAAGTCGCTCAGCTGTGTCCAACTCTTTGCGACCCCATGGACTGTAGCCCACCAGGGTCCTCCATCCATGGAATTTTCCAGGCAAGAATACTGGAGTGGGTTGCCACATCCTTTTAACACAGGTATTATTCCAACAGATTTACTAAATTTCCTCTCACTTGTCAAGTTTGGAAACTTTCAGGCTACAAGAAACAGGTATGTGCTCAGGTTACTTCAGATGATAGGATAATACAGCAAGAATAAATCTAGAAGAAAAAGCCTCAGTAGGTCGCAGAATATTGTCCAGAAAACAAGACAGCTCTTGAAACCCAGTTACGATACCAAGTGTTCAGAGACTATTCTCCACTTTAAGGCTTCCCACTCTGGCGATCAACAACTCTGACCCTAATTCTATTTCTCTTCACTACCAATTAACTGCTTCTCCTCTCTACTTCACACATTTGCAGATTCTACTGTCTTGGGATGCACACTTAAAGCCTTCTCTTGGTGTCTCCAACTGAAGCGAGTATCTTTTGTTTTAAGTCCACAAGAGGGCCTGCAGACACTTTTCTGGCTCCGGTGTCAATCCCTGATATTACCACCTAAGACCAAGTGCTGAGGTCTTGACAGCAAATTCAGGAGACTGACACACAAGAGACCCTCCACAAAGGGGCCAGGGGTAAAGCAACCTCTCTGAGCCATCCAGGAAGGTCCATCAAGTATTAACTGCCCAACATCTGAAAGATCAGTCTAGCCTAAAAAGGAGTCCCTATTATTCCAGGCTTCTCTGTGATGAGAATGTCACTTATGAATGTCCAGAGCCAAGTAAACACTGAAAATCTGGAACAAAGGATGTAATTTTAGACAAAATTGATGGACAATACTAACAAAAAAAAAAGTGTGAATCTCAGGCAAATCCACTGACAAATGACAATATAAAACGAGTTAAAAAGGTTAGTTATTGTTAAGAATAATTAAGGATAAGTTGATTCACTGGTGCTAAGTGTTTCAAGAATGATAATTATTTGATTATGAGAGACTAACAGGGGAAAATAATAATACTCTTTAATAGCCTGCAAAAATATCCAACATTACAATTCCATTATTCCTTATAATATACCCAGTCATATTATTACACTCATCCCCTGATATCCACAGGGTAAGGGGTGACTGGTTCTAGGGCTCTCACCCCACCCCCTCAGTTCATTTCAGTCACTCAATTGTGTCTGACTCTTTACGACTCCATGAACTGCAGCATGCCAGGCCTCCCTGTCCATCACCAACTCCCGGAGTTGACTCAAACTCATGTTCATTGAGTTGGTGATGCCATCCAACCATCTCATCCTCTGTCGTCCCCTTCTCCTCCTGCCCTCAATGTTTCCCAGCATCAGAGTCTTTTCAAATGAGTCAGTTCTTCGCATCAGGTGGCCAAAGTATTGGAGTTTCAGCTTCAACATCAGTCCTTCCAATGAACACCCAGGACTGATCTCCTTTAGAACGGACTGACTGGATCTCCTTGCAGTCCAAGGGACTCTCAAGAGTCTTCTCCAACACCACAGTTCAAAAGCATCAATTATTCTGCACTCAGCTTTCTTTATAGTCCAACTCTCACATCCATACATGACCACTGGAAAAACCATAGCCTTGACTAGACGGACCTTTATTGACAAAATAATGTCTCTGCTTTTTAATATGCTGTCTAGGCTGGTCATAACTTTCCTTCCAAGGAGTAAGCGTCTTTTAATTTCATGGCTGCAGTCACTATCTGCAGTGATTTTGGAGCCCAAAAAAATAAAGTCTGACACTGTTTCCCCATCTATTTGCCATGAAGTGCCGGGACCCGGTGCCATGATCTTAGTTTTCTAAATATTGAGTTTTAAGCCAATTTTTTCACTCTTCTCTTTCACTTTCATCATAGTTATTCTTCACTTTCTGCCATAAGGGTGGTGTCATCCGCATATCTGAGGTTATTGATATTTCTCCCGGCAGTCTTGATTCCAGCTTGTGCTTCCTCCAGCCCAGCGTTTCTCATGATGTACTCTGCATGTAAGTCAAATAACCAGGGTGACAATCTACAGCCTTGACATACTCCTTTTCCTATTTGGAACCAGTCTGCTGTTTCATGTCTAGTTCTAACTGTTGCTTCCTGACCTGCATACAGGCTTCTCAAGAGGCAGGTCAGGTGATCTAGTATTTCCATCTCTTTCAGAATTTTCCACAGTTTATTGTGATCCACACAGTCAAAGGCTTTGGCATAGTCAACAAAGCAAAAATAGATGTTTTTCTGAACTCTCTTGCTTTTTCGATGATCCAGCAGATGTTGGCAATTTGATCTCTGGTTCCTCTGCCTTAACACTCTGCTAGTAACAAAATCTATGGATGCTCAAGTCCCTTAGTTGGCCCTCAGTATCCATGGATTTGGAATCACCCTGAATCAACTATATATTAAACATAAAATAAAAATGTTTATGCCAAAAACAATCAACACTTGATACATTGTTCATTCTAAAACTCAGTACATATTTTTCAACTATACCTTGAACTTTGGTTAAATAAGCATATTTCTAAAATCTGATTTTATTTTTCAAGGTGAAGTCTCCATTTCATTCTCTTCCTTCAAAGTTAGGTTGTTATTTATTTTTCTGGTGTCAAATTTTCTCCTGCTGTAATTCCAAAACAAGGTTACTTTATGCTCCTGAATATGGCACAATGCCAACCAACAACAGTGTGTTCACTGCAAACTCTACAATGGGGTGAGGAGGGAGTATGTGTGGGGGCAGGGAGGTAGGAAGGAATTGGAGGGGGCTGGAGGTGATCTCAGGCTGGTTAGGTTTCTGGTTTAAAACTTTCAAGGTAACTTCTGCTGCCACTTACAAGAAACTTCCCTTACTAAAGTAAATGTTTTTCCTTTGATCACTTTTAAAATTACTATTCTGAGTACAATGTATAACCCAAAAGAAATACTACTTTAAAAGAAGTGTTACTGATTTCTAAATCCTAGCAAGAAAAGTGGGTCAATCTCTAAAATTTGGATTCCCATTCTCACCTACCCCCTGGAAGCCATCAAACAAGAAGGCAGAGGGAAGAGACCAAAGGTAGGACTATCTGTGCACCAGGTCAAGACCACAGATCATTCATCCTAACATTTTGAGCACCATTCATCACACAGTATTTGTTTCTGTTGATTTGTTATTTTTATGTGGAGGTATATCAGAAATACAAAACTGCATTAACATGTGAAAACATGAATCTTTAAATAAATTCTTAATTCTGTGAGCCTCACCCCCTATTAGCAATGAAATGTAATGAAACTAATCCCTGAAAACTGTCTACCAATTTCTCACCACGGCAGAGTATCATTAACAGTTAATCTAGCCACCAAACTCTTACCCTTGCTCTGTTGGGGAGACAGAAGAAGTAACACAAGCTCTTAGATAACTGAGATGTTTACACTCAGGATGAGATCTAGTACTCTATTCGCCAGGATGCTAAGGTTTAAAGTTTTCTCTATTTTATAACATGCTTAGAAAATAATTCAGTTCAGCTCAGTAGCTCAGTCGTGCCCGACTCTGCGACCCCATGAATTGCAGCACACCAGGCCTCTCTGTCCATCACCAACTCCCAGAGTCTACCCAAACCCATGTCCATCGAGTCGGTGATGCCATCCAACCATCTCATCCTCTGTCGTCCCCTTCTCCTCCTGCCCCCAATCCTTCCCAGCATTAGGGTCTTTTCCAATGAGTCAACTCTTCGCATGAGGTGGCCAAAGTACTGGAGTTTCAGCTTCAACATCAGTCCTTCCAGTGAACACCCAGGATTGATCTCTTTTAGGATGGATTGATTGGATCTCCTTGCAGTCCAAGGGACTCTTCAAAGTCTTCTCCAACACCACAGTTCAAAAGTGTCAATTCTGCGGCGCTCAGCTTTCTTCACAGTCCAACTCTCACATCCATACATGACCACTGGAAAAACGATAGCCTTGACTAGACGGACTTTTGTTGGCAAAGTAAGGTCTCTGCTTTTAAATATGCTATCTAGGTTGGTCATAACCTTTCTTCCAAGGAGTAAGCATCTTTTAATTTCATGGCTGCAATCACCATCAGCAGTGATTCTGGAGCCCAAAAAAATAAAGTCTGACACTGTGGCCACTGTTTCCCCATCTATTTCCCATGAAGTGATGGGACCAGATGCCATGATCTTAGTTTTCTGAATGTTGAGCTTTAAGCCAACTTTTTCACTCTCCTCTTTCACTTTCATCAAGAGGCTCTTTAGTTCTTCTTCACTTTCTGCCATAAGGGTGATGTCTTCCACATATCTGAGGTTATTGAAAATATATATCAATATATGAAAAAATATAGAAAATAATTATCAACTGTATATTATATGAATTTTAGAAATTATATCATAGAACAGTACCCAGAAAAAGGAAGTATTTTTATAATTCTAGGGCTTCCCTTGTGGCTCAGCTGGTAGAGAATCTGCCTGCAATGCGGGAGACGTGGGTTCGATCTGTGGGTTGGGAAGATCCACAGGAGAAGGGATGGGCTAACCCACTCCAGTATTCTGGCCTGGAGAATTCCATGGACTGTATAGTCCATGGGGTCGCAAGGAGACAGACATGACTGAGCAATTTTCACTTTCACTTTTTATAATTCTAACTTAAAGATAGTTTTCCATACTAGATATTAATATACAACTGAAACTACTTGGTTCTCTAAAACAACGATTTACAATGTCCTATCCAACCAGTCCATCCTAAAGGAGATCAGTCCTGGGTGTTCATTGGAAGGACTGATGTTGAAGCTGAAACTCCAATACTTTGGCCACCTCATCCGAAGAGTTGACTCATTGGAAAAGACCCTGATGCTGGGAAGGACTGGGGGCAGGAGGAGAAGGGGACAACAGAGGATGAGATGGCTAGATGGCATCACTGACTGTATGGACATGAGTTTGAGTAAACTCCAGGAGTTGGTGATGGACAGGGAGGCCTGGCGTGCTGCGATTCAAGGGGTCGCAAAGAGTCGGACACAACTGAGCGACTGAACTGAACTGATATTAACACAGTTTCATTTCATTCACAATTTTGGCACATAAAGAACTGTGAGTTCACCAAAGAAGCTAAGGTCCCGTTAACTTCTAAAAAAAAAAAAAAAAAAAAAAAAAAAAAATCAATATCTCAAAAAGTGACAAGATTATTGTGCAAGGCATATTGAAATGTGTAAGAAAACAAGCCATACCAAAATATGTGAGTATAAGGAGGAATTAGTGTCCCTAACTCCTAACCAACATTAACCTCCAAACTTAGGAACTGAAATTTGTGATGTAGTCCAGTTTTCCCACCCTTCTACAGTCCTTGAAGTATCAACAGTTACTGAGTGATTTGTTACCTGAGCAAGGGGAAGACAAAATATAACACAAAAATATGTAACATAAATTCCTCCTCTAGGAGTTCACAGTTTAATACTTAACATTTAGCTTGAACAATCTGGTTTATTTAAGCCTCTTGTGTGAATTAACTCATTTAATCCTTACAATAAATGTAGATGGTAGTACTCAATATTTTCATTTTACATGCATGGACTGAAGCTTTGAAAGTTGCAGAAATTTGCTCAAAACGCCAGAGATAGAATAAAATATTTAGGAAAAAAATTAAGGTGAGAGACTTACACATTGAAAACTACAAAACATTGTTGAAAAAAATTGAAGACCCAAATAAACGAGAAGACATCCTGCGTTCATGGAATGTAAGATTTACTACTGTTAAGGTGTCAATATTCCTTATATTGATTTAAAGATTCATACAATCCCTACCAAAACTGCAACTGCCTTTTTTGGAGAAATGGACAAGCTGACCCTAAAATTCAAATTGAAATGCAAGGGACCCTGAATAACCAAAACAATCTTTAAAAAAATTGGAGAAAGTTGGAAGGCTCACATATTGATTTCAAAACTTACTACAAAGCTATTGTAATCAAAACAGAGGGGACCTGGCATAAAGACAGACATACAGATCAATGCCAAAGAATTAAGAGTCCAGAAATAAACCCTCACATTATAGTCAAGTGATTTCTGACAAGAGTGCCAAAGCCATTCAATGGGGGAAAGAACAGTCTTCTAAAGATGGTGCTGGAAAACTGAATGTCCACACGTAAAACAATAAAGCTCAACTCTTGCCTCACACCATAAACAAAATATTAATTCAAACTGGATCAAAGATCTAAATATAAAGGCTCAAACTATAAAACTTTTCGAAGAAAATATAGGTGTAAAACTTGATGATTTGGGGTTAGCTTTGAGTTTCTTAAATATGATACCAAACACACACACACACACACAAAACAGAAGAAAAAACAGATGAATTGAACAGAATTAAAAATTTTGTGCATCAAAAGATACTATCAAGAAAACAAAAGGATAATATACAGCATGAGAGTCATCGGTTCAGTCTCTCAGTCATGTCTGATTCTTTGCGACTCCATGGACTGCAGCACACCAGGCTTCCCTGTCCATCAGCAACTCCTGGAGCTTGCTCAAACTCATGTCCATCAAGTCGGTGATACCATCCAACCATCCCATCCTCTGTTGTCCCCTTCTCCTCCTGCCATCAATCTTTCCCAGCATCAGGGTCTTTTCCAATGAGTCACTTCTTCACATCAGGTGGCCAAAGTATTGGAGCTTCAGCATCAGTCCTTCCGATGAATATTCAGGGATTATTTCCTTTAGAATTGACTAGTTTGAACTCCTTGCAGTCCAAGGGATTCTCAAGAGGCTTCTTGAACACCACCGTTTGAAAGCATCAATTCTTCAGCACTCAGCTTTCTTTATGGTCCAACTCTAACATCCATACATGACTACTGCAAAAACCATAGCTTTGATGAGATGGACCTTTGTCGGCAAAGTAATGTCTCTGCTTTTTAGATGCTGTTAGGATGGTCATAGCTTTTCTTCCAAGGAGCAAGTGTGATTGAATTTCATGGCTGCAGTCACCATCTACAGTGATTCTGGAGCTCAAGAAAATAAAATCTGTCACTGCTTCCATTGTTTCGTCACCTATTTGCCACGAAGCTATGGGTCTATTTGCCATGAAGCCATAGGACCATCTGCTATGATGCGATGGGACCATTTGCCAAGATCTTAGTTTTTGAATGTCAAGTTTTATGCCAGCTTTTTCACTCTCCTCTTTCACTTTCACCGAGAGGCTCTTTAGTTCCTCGTCTCTTTCTGCCATAAAGGTGGAGTCATCTGTATATCTGAGGTTATTGGCATTTCTCCCAGAAATCTTGATTCCAGCTTGTGCTTCATCCAGCCCAGCTTTTCTCATGATGTACTCTGCATGTAAGCCAAATAAGCAGGGTGACAATATACAGCCTTGATGTACTCCTTTCCCGATTTGGAACCAGTCCATTGTCCCATGTCCAGTTCTAAGTGTTGCTTCTTGACCTGCATACAGATTTCTCAAGAGGCAGATAAGGTGGCCTGGAATTTCTATCTTTTGAAGAATTTTCCAGTTTGCTGTGATCCACACAATCAAAGGCTTTGGTGTAGTCAATGAAGCAGAAGTAGATGTTTTTCTGGAATTCTCTTGCTTTCTCTATGATGCAGCATATATTGGCAATTTGATCTCTGGTTCCTCTGCCTTTTCTAAATCCAGCTTGAACATCTGGAAGTTCTCAGTTCACATACTGTTGAAGCCTAGCTTGGAGAATTTTGAGCACTACTTTGCTAGAGTGTGAAATGAATGCAATTGTGCAGTAGTCTAAACATTCTTTGGCACTGCCTTTCTTTGGGATTGGAATGAAAACTGACCTTTTCCAGTCCTGTGGCCACTGCTGAATTTTCCAAATTGGCTGCCATATTGCATGCAGCACATTAACAGCATCATCTTTTAGGATTTGAAATAGCTCAACTGGAATTTCATCACCTCCACTAGAGCTCTGTTCAAAGTGATGCTTCCTAAGGCCCACTTGACTTCGCTAATGAGAAGCAAATTCTTCACAGTATGAGAGTAAATGTTGAAAAATCATGTATCTGATAAGGGATTAGCATCTAGAATATGCAAACAACTCTTACAACCCAGCAATTAAAACCCCAACAACCCAATTTAAAATTGAGCCAAGAATTTAAATAGACATTTCTCGAAAGAGAAAATACAAATGGCGAATAAGCACATGAAAAGATGTTCGTCATTATTTGTCGTTAGGGAAATACAAACCAAAATAACAAAGAAATACCACTTTATCGTCACCAGGATGGCTATAATCATAAACACAATAACAAGTGTTAGTGAGGATATGGAGAATTTGGAGTTTTCATGCTTTATTAGTAAGACTGTAAAATGGTACTTTTGTTTGGAAAACAATCTGGTCTTCAAAAAGTTAAACAGAGTTACCATATGACTCAAAAATTCCACTCCTTCATGTAAACCCAAGAGGAAACATGTTCATACACTTGTACACAAATATTCTTAATAGTGTTATGCATAATAACCAAAAAGTGCCAATAACCCATACATCCTTTAATTGATGAATGGATAAACAAGATGTGGTATATCCATACATAAAGGGAACGAAGTACTGACACATGCTACCTCATGGATGAATCTTGAAAACATCACAGAGAGTGAAACAAGTCAGACACAAAACACATATGATTACATTTACATGAAAGACTCAAAACAGGGAAATTTATAGAGGGAAAACTCTAGGGGCTAAGAGGTGGGAAAATAGGGAGTATCTGCTAACACACAGTGGTTTCTTTTTAGGGGGATGAAAATGTTCTGGAATTAGGTAATGGAGACGTTTTACAACATTATAAATATGATAAATGCCCTTGAGTTGTACACTTTTAAATGGTTAGAAAGGTGACTTAAAGTAAATAATATCTCAATTTAACAAAAAAAAAGACGATCCTGGAACCAGTATGTGGCTGAGCCAGGATGACAACCCAGACAGTCTGCCGCCAAAAGTCTACTTCCACAGGTGTGCAGCACAGCCTGCAAGCGGGAAACAAGCAGTGTGTGGGGGTAAGCAAACAGTCAGAGAAGGCAGTTGGGCTTGGTTACTGGGGTTAGAAGAACTTTGCCAGGTAAAGAAAAGGCCACACGGAACAGGAAAATGGCACAAACAAAGCTACAGAGAACCCTATCACACTGGCCATCTAAACTGTTTTGGTGTCTGGCAGGAGTAAAGTACGTACTGGTAAGGAAAGAAGCCAGGGATACTGGCAGTGGACTGTTCCAGGAGCATCTTCCATGCCATACAAAGAAGTCCTGGCTAAATGTAGGGTAGATATAGAACCACACAGCCAAAACCAAAATAAGACATCCAACTGGTGAATGAGATTAAAAAACAAGTTTTTAAAATCTGTCATGCTGAGGAAAAAATATCAAACTTCACGGAGTTACTTGTAAGACTTGTCAATTCTCCACAATTCATTTTGTGTCTGTATGCCCACACAGTACCCCCTAAGGAACGTTGCCAATTATCACTCCTCTTGTTTGTTAATCCTAAAATTCTCACCTCAAGTGTAAGTCGTCCTTTAGTTCTATAAAAATCTTTATACAAGTTAGCAAGAGTAAGTGTACTTACAAGCTCCGTTGCTTTACAAAACGTTAGGCAGTACCACAAACACTTCAGTGAAACAGACTCTATTCTTGTCTTGCTGTCTGTGGGATTTCCTACCAATTATATGAACAGGAAATCTGAACTAGTTCTCCATTTAACATACGAGAAGCAACAGACAGGGCCTTAAACCTATCAAGGACACACAAAGAATCTTAGCTTTGTCCTACCAAAGCAACTTTGAATCAGTCCACCAGAGTACAAGAACTTCATCCTCATCATCGTCAGCTTTGTATTCAGCTGTTGGTTTCTGGTCACTTAGAACAGTAACGCCTGAAGACTGAAACTTTAGTATTAATTGTATTTGTAATGAAAAACAACAATAATAACAGTTAACATTTCATACCAACTGCAATGCATCAGGCACTCTTCTGCTTGCTTTAGATATATAATAACTCTCTTGATAATCCCAAACCTTTGTAAATTAAATATTTTCAGTATCCCATTTTACAGAAAGGGAAACTTGAGGTATAGAAAGGCTAAGTAACTTACCACAGTTCACAGAGCTAGTATGTGAACTAGTAGGAAAATACAAACCAAGGTGGCCTATGTATAGGGTCTGGGCCCTCAACCATATTAAAAAGCTAATCATGAGGCTTTCCATGGTTAACTCAAAGATCTCTCTTGGTAGATGTCATATTGCACTTGAAAATATGTGGGTTATTTTCAAATACCTTTTGATATTGATTTCTAACAATTACATAGTGATAAGAGAATAGACTTTGTATGATTTCAGTGCCTTAAAAACCATGAAATTTTGCACCTTGTTTTATGTCCCTAGATATGTTTCAGCGTCTCCCAGTTTATAGTCCGTGGGACTTTGAATAGAATTTGTATTCTATTTTTGTGTGAAAACTGTATAAATCTTAATTATGTTGAATTGGTTCATGGTGCTTTTCAGGTCTACTAGAACCTTCTACTTTTCTGTATATTCATTCTGTTAATTTTTGAGAGTTTGATATTAAAACTTCAACTAAAAACTTTATTATCTACTACTACTATAAAATGTACCTACTTAAAAAAATTCTAATATATAGTGGAACTATATGTCACTTTGCTCTGTATTTTCAAAGTGTCCTGTATATCATATTTTCATAGTTTAAAAAATTAAAAAGGAAAGAAAAAAATTAAGCTTAAACATTCATTTTTATTAATAATGTTTATGAAAACTGTACCAAAATCCTACAACTTCAGTCCTATTCAGATTTCATGTTTATAATCTTGCTACCCCTCTCCCCTTTAAAAAATGATCTTTTTCTTCCTCTCTATCAATATTAAAGTAATCATTTATTACACTAATACACTATGTTAAGTGTCCGGGGAAAGAAAGAGTTGTTAACTTATATTAAGATTCTAAAGAAAATGAAATTTTGTCTACTATATTTTACTGCATCTTAGGAGTAACTTAGGTACTGGATTGGGGCCAGGTAACTTGCGCATTCTAAGAAAAGTCTCAGATGTATGTCTTGTATTTAACTTTCCTCTTCATGCCAAGGAGCTATTTGTACTGCTCTGAAGACCTACTAAATCATTCTCTTGGGGTGACAATGCCTAAAAAGTCCAGAGGCAATTCTAACGCACAGCCAGTGTTGAGAATCACTAGTTTTATACTTGGACCTTATTCTCTCTATCTAACTAAAATGCCAATATTACAAATACACAATTCATTCCAGGAGCACATTTAACACTCAATCATGCCAAAAAATATTCTATTTATTAACTTTCATGTAGGGAATACTAGATAGTTATAATCCAGCAATCCCACTTGCTCCAAATCTAAGCTAGAAAAAGATTCACATGTGTTCTAGGAGAACCACACAGAAACAGATGCTCAACATGAAGCTGTGTTCAACAGAAAGTAATGGGGACAACCCAACTGTTAAAAGAACTATGGCACATTCACAACATAAAGCCTCTGAAAAGAACATGGTAGATCTGCATGTACTGAACAATCTCCAAAACTAAAAAAAAACCACAACTTGCAGAATACACACAATATACTTCTTTTATTACAGATGTATTATGTTCTCAGGTGCATATATGCATATATATATATAAAGCTGGGGGAGAATATCGATCTCAAAATGATTAGAAAAAGTGCTTCCTCACTTCTGGAGATGGGACAGGGAATGAGGAATGGCAGTCAGGTGGGATTATTTGAACTTGGATTTTTTATAGGTATTACTTGTGTAATTAAAAATAATTTCCTTAAATAATGTTAAGCATTACCAAAGGATATGCAATTTAAAATATCGAATAAATCTCTTTTGTAGTTACACAGCTTTCAAATGGACAGTCTGCAAAAAGACTGCCATCACACCATTATAAATAGCCTCCAAAATGCCAATTTTCACTTTCAAATAAAATTCACAGTTTAATCAAGGTCAAAGAAATGTTCTGTTGGAACTTTGAGAGTGTTACACTGAAGGGGAAAAAAGAACAGCTGAATTCTTCTGATACTGTTATATCAAAAGAAAGGGAAGTCTCATGGAGGTTGTACAAAATTAGCCATTTAAAACTACTTTTAAAAACTAAATTCAGTCTGCTCCTTCTAATTTTATCACAATCTCTTAAAACAAAATAAAATTGCTGAAATAAATTGATAAACTAAAAACACAACCTATCTAAAAATTAATTAATTTTAACAATAGGTATTAATAACAATCCCGAAATGAACAAGTCTCAACTAACGGATAAGCCATGTTTACGAAAGATACGCTAATTTAATTAATTATTAATAGGTATTAATTTAGCAATCCCGAAATGAACAAGTCTCAACTAACGGATAAGCCATGTTTACGAAAGATACACTGCTGCTGCAGAAAAAGAGAATCCCATAGATGATAGTTTAAGATTAAAAAAAAAATTTTTTTTAAGTAGAGCCATCTGAATTATTAGGTGCTTTTGTTAGACCACTGAAGGAAAGAGGGCATATGCTCAGGAAGCTAGAGTCAAGTGCCAGTGCAATTACAGAGCAAAAAGCACTTTCCACAAACGAAGCAAGAAGAGGTAAGTGTGAAATGGCTTCAGAACAGAGCTTTAAGAAATTTTACTCTTGCCTTTTAAAAAATAAACAAATAACCTCCTTCCAGACACATAATTAACCATTTTAATAACAAATAGTTTCTCAATCTCTGCTGAAATACACTGACCAATGTATTTTAACTTGTCTAAAATAATCAACTTTTTTTCTAAAGTCTAACTCTGAAATTTGGACTGAGGCTACAAAAATGGTGGCAAGGACTTGGACTGACAGCATTCTATTTCTTGAGTTAGGGTGTGGGTATCCAGGTGCCTATTTTATTGTTTCCTAAACTTTCATTCGGGCTTCTCAGGTGCGTCAGTGTTAAAGAAACCGCCTGCCAATGCAGAAGACATGGGTTCAATCCCTGGGTTGGGAAGATCCTCTGGAGAAGGAAATGTCCAACCCATCAATATTCTTGCTTGGAAAATTCCATAGACAGAGGAGCCTGGAGGGCACTACTGTCCATGGGGTTGCAAAACAGTTGGACACAACTTAGCGACTAAACAACAAACTTACAATACAGGCATGAAAGATATTATAACTTCAAAAAATCTATTTAACCAGAAGAATAACTGAAAGATGTGCCAGGACAGAAGTGAAACACTTGCTTATCTTAAAACAACTGCCTAGTCACTCACTTCTTAGTTTTTTCCATTACTCTCACCACATATTCTCTTATTTACTCCTCTGCAATACAGGTAAACCTCAGTTACCAAAGCTTCAAGGAAGGAATGATCGTTGACAGCCATGTGTTCATCGCAGCTGAAACGTTCCTTACCTCATTTAAATTATTCTATACCGAAACAGTCATGCTGAGGATAACTGTTTCTTGGCTATCTCAGAGCCTTTCATTTTAGGCGCACGTTCATACTCGCAAGGCCTCTGAAAGGTAGCTGAAGGTCTGCTTCTAATCCAAGCCCTTCAGGGGACACAGAATACAACAAAGCCACATCCAAAATGGCTGCCGACGGGCAGCTCCTCTCTGGACCCTCATCTGTGCGCTCCGAGTTCCTGGCAGCCCAGCAAGTTAGAAGGAGTGACTGACATAAATCAGGCCCAACTTACAAAGTTCACAAAATGGGGCTGGAAGGGAAAAATTCCAGTTGGGATAAGAGTTTTCATCAAATCCTACAGCACCCACTGCAAGCTTCTGTTCCAGTCCAACTCACCATTCAAATTTTTCTACTCAAAATGTTAATTATCTTATGCTTATTAGCACTGTATTTAGGACAGTGTGAATATCAAATAAAAAAATCCTATCAAGAGTTCCTTAGGCTTTCTCACCAGGACTTCTGATGAAAAAAATTTCACAGTGAATTATTTCTCTCTCAAAAGGTTCCTATGTTTTATGAGATTTGAAATAAAGGAATAGCTATACCTGGATCTTCATCATTTTTGTAAAACCCTTTTTTCCCCCTATGGCTAATGACTAAAATCTCTAATACTGCCTTTCAGCAAATACTTTAAAAAAAAAAAAAAAAGTTTGTGCTGCTTAACAATCTTAAGTAATCCTTCCCGTATATAGTTCTCTGATGTCCAGTACAGCAGTCAACAGCCACGGTTAGCTACCAAGCACCTGAAATGTGGCAAATCTGAGCAAACGTGTTAATGGAAGATATTTCATTAGTACTTTTATGCAGATTGCATGTTGATATGATACTATTTTGGATATGCTGGGTTCAATATATTATTTATATTTTTTAATTTATGGCATATTATTCAGTTGTAAAAAAGAATGAAATTGGACACATGGATGAAACTTTAATACATGCTAAGTGAAGAAAGCCAGACACAGAAGGACAAATATTATGTAATTCCACTTACATGAAATACTCAGAATAAGCAAATTAAGAAAGACAGAAAACAGAGCAGAGGTTACCAGGCACTGGGTAGGAAAAACCATACAGTTCAGGCTCTGCAGGAATGGTGCTTTACTCAAGGTGGGAAGAGGGGCTGGAGAGTCACCTCAAATCTCAGGACAGAGGATATACACGCTGCTAGAAAATCAGCTTATGGTTTTTTAAAGTAACTCTAATGAACAACTGGGCTTCCCTGGTGGCTCAGAGAGTAAAGCATTTGCCTGCAATGCGGGAGACCTGGGTTCAACCCCTGGGTCGGGAAGATCCCCCGGAGAAAGGAATGGCAACCCACTCCAGTATTCTTGCCTGGAGAATCCCATGGACGGAAGAGCCTGGTAGGCTACAGTCCATGGGGTTGCAAAGAGTCAGACACAAGTGAGCAACTTCACTTTCACTTTACCCAATATAACCCAAGGAAAAAAGTCTTAGCAAACCAGTTTGCTACTGTTAAGCTTAAAAGACAAGTCTTATTTTTTCCTACTGAAGAATGCATTTGAAGAGGACAAGAATAATCTGAAATCTCATAACCATTGCCACAAACCGATCCACAAGTGCTTTTTAACAAACGTCTTCAAAATACTCTGACAAATACAATCAAGCTTTGTGCTGAGAGCACTTCTCTACATAAAAGACACAATTTTACAAAGGTGACACAGTACACAGAGAAGCAAACAAGTCAATGTTCTTCTGATTTATAGGATTCAGTCCTCTAAATTTAATGAGGTTTCCAAGTCTCAATTTATACATAGCCATGGACGGGGAGCCTGGCAGGCTACAGGCCATGGAGTTGCAGAGTCAGCCACCACTTAGCGACTGAATACCACCACAAAAACAACACTCTGGCTTCTAACTTAAGAGATACATATAGTTTTGTTGCATATTTAAGGCAATGAACTGGTTTTGAACCTCTGAACACAGAAGAGGGTACGCTGTAACAAATGATTTGCAGTTAGTTTATGTAAGAGTTGTTAGAAGGCAGATTTCAAATGTATCAAGCGTATTAACTAAAAATCAAATATACAATGAAATATAAGATAGAGGAATTTCAGGTAAATCAAGGATAAAAAAAAAGGATTTAACTCAGCTGACTTTACCAGAACTAAACCTACTTTTAGGAAGTCAAAGGAGAAATAGCATCATAGTCTTTCTCAGATTTCAACATTTACAGAAGGCTTATGAGGCTATTCACTAACATAGAATAAAAATAATAACAACTACAACCACAGGATTCCCTGGTGGCTCAGCAGGAAAGAATCTGCCTGCAATGCAGCAAAGATAGGAGACAGTGGGGCGAGTTCGATCACTGAGTCGGGAAGATCCCCTGGAGGAGGAAATGGCAACCCAGTATTCTCACCTGGAAAACCCTATGGACAGAGGAGGCTGGCAGGCTACCGTCTGTGGGGTCGCAAAAGAATCAGACATGACTGAACACGCACGCACAACCACAGTAACAGCCGTAACACTGACATCAAACTCCCTGCCTGCTATCTGCTGTGAGGACTTTCCCTTTATTATTAGCTCATTTCATCTACATAAACCCTCCACGGAGTCAGTAGTGTAATTATTAATATCATCCCTGTTCACTGATGAGGAAACAGAGGCACAGAGAAAGTAAGTAACTTTGCCCAAGGTCACACAGCTAGTAAACAAATGGTAGTGCACAGAGACAAATCCAGGCAACTTGGCTCCAGAAGCCACTATTATATATACTACTGCTTTTCACAATAGCTAGGGCAGGGGGGCAGTGGGGGGGTTGTCACAATATTTATGGTGGGTCCCGGTGGCTCAGAGTGAAGCCACTAAAGAATTTGCCTGCAATGCAGGAGGTTCAGGTTCAATCCCTGGGTCAGGAAGATCCCCTGTAGAAGGGAATAGCAACCCATTCCAGTATTCTTGCCTTGAAAACTCTATGGACAGAGAAGCCTGACAGGCTACAGTCCACGGAGTCACAAAGAGTCAGACACGACTGATCAACTAACACTTTCACTTTCAAATGTCATAAACGAACTTTAAACAATGTGGAAACTAAGCATACTTATTGAGCCCCTCCTCCATTCACTGGGCAACACTCTGGGGAAACTTCAGTAACAATAACCCAGAAGTGCGGCAAAACTGTCAAAATGAAATAAACCAATTTTACTTTACAGCTAAAAAATAAAAACAAATGGAATGCCTAGAAACTGCAGACCAACTGCCAATCACAGATCTTTAGTTTTACATGGAGTTCAGTAACATACTGAGTAGAATGAAGTGCTGCTCCACAAACCATACCCAGTGGTAAACAACTACGGGAAATTCAAGGGAGGAGGATGCAGGGCTATGTCTTGCCCCATTTTCCTTAATCGTGGAGTTTCCTCTCCTTAATAAGCTCCACTACATGTCTGATTCGACATTCGTGGATTTTTCAAGACACTGGCTTTCCCTACACAGGGACCATCTCATCCACACACTGTGCCAACATCCGAAGGCCTGCCTCTGTAGCTGTGCACTTCGGGAAAAGATTAGGTACAGAAGTCCCTTCTGCAATCACCTGTGAGGCCTCCAGAGATTATCACGTTCCGGCAAGTTGTCACCAAATCCAAGCCTGCAAAGTTTAATCAAGCTTTATTAGAGTCAACAAAACCTTTACTAAATCATCTGTACAATTACTTCTGTTTTCATTTTCAATTAAGGCAAATTTTATATACAGAAAAATTCACCCTTAAGTGTTCAGTTCTGCAGATGTTCTGTGAGAAACAGACAATTGTGTAACTAGCCCCATGAGCAAAATACATTTGAGTTTCATGGTGCAGAACAATCCCCCTCCCCAAACTCCCTGCCTCTACATCCAACCTCCCCTACCCCCAGCTCTCAGCACCTTGCTCTTTCCAATACAAATGCAACTGTACAGTCTGTGTGCTTCTGAATCTGGCTTTCCTTCACTTAGCATAATACATGTTAGATCCATACATTTGTTGCAACAATTTCATTTATTTTTAGTAGTTCATTTATTTTTATTGCTAAGCAATATTCCATTGCATGGAATGTGTCACAGTTGGCTTATCCATTTACCAGTTGAGAGAAAACTTGAATAGTTCCCATTTTTGGCACTGTAAACAAAACCCAAGAAAAGCTGCTATAAAACCTGAGTGCATGTTTTTGTATGAACATAAGTTTTAACTTCATTTGGGTAAAACCCAGGAGTGAGTCATATGGTCTGATGTGTGAAGGGCTCCAATGGTTCCTCATCCTCTCCAGCATTTGGCACAGTTTCTATTTATTTGAACCATAACAAACGTGTGTAGAAGTACCTCATGATAACTTACATTTCCCTGATGACTGATAAAATGGGCCATCTTTTTATGGGCTCATCTAAAATGGCAACCCACTCCAGTGTTCTTGCCTGGAGAATCCCAGGGACTGGGGAGCCTGGTGGGCTGCCGTCTATGGGGTCGCACAGGGTCGGACACAACTGAAGCGACTTAGCAGCAGCAGCAGCTATATTATTTTCCTTAGAAAAACATTAGATTTTTCGTCCATTTTTTAATTGGGGTCGTTTTCTTTTGCCCATTCTTTAAATGAGTCTGCAAAATTCTTCCTATATTCTGGATAACAGTTTTTTTCTCAGATATGCAATTTGCAAATATTTTCTATCAGTTTGTAGCTTCTCTTTGATAGCTCTAAGAGCCTCTTTAAAAAGCAGACTTTTATGGAAGTCCAACTTTTTTTTTTTAGTGGATCATGCTTCTGATATCCTATCAAAGAAATTTTTGCCTAATTCAAGTCACGAAGATTTTCACCTAGTGTTTTTTTCTAATAGTCTGTAGTTTTACATTTAAGCCTATAATCCATTTTGAATTAATTTTTTGCACATTGTGAAGCTAAGTATTGATTATTATTTTCTTTTTATTACTTGATCCAACGTTCTGGCACTTATCACAGACAGTATTTTTTTGACAACTGGTTTTTAAACACCTCTGTTTAGCCTAAGAATGTAACAGTAACCAAGAGAGTACAACACAATCAACTCACTAAAGTACACAGTTAGCAGGCTAAAAACAGAGTAATAAGTTCATGCACAATGGCAAGAGAAGGGACTAAGCAGCTAACAGCTAGGAGGGATGTTATTTATATTAAGCAATAGTTCACCAGGCAGAGAATAACATTCTAGGAAGAGGAAATACCACAAGCAATATACAAAGATTTGAAAGAATAAGGCTTATTCAGGAAATAGCTATGGGGCAGGGGGAAGAATTCTTCTTAACCACTTTGTATTCATGGCAGACACTATTGCATGCTAGCATTTTGGGCAGGATGTTTTAGGGAACTAAAAAGCTAAAAATCTCATTAAACAAAAAAGCAACAAAAATGGATCCAATCACTACTACAATATAATGTTTCTGCACTGATGAAAGCAAGTGAAACAATTAAATAAAAAGCCTTCAGAATAAGCTGACAAGCCCCAGCCTAGAAGTTGCCCTGGCCCCTCTTCCAACTGACTCTCCCCAAGACAGGCAGGAGAGGAGACAAAGACACCCAATATAACCTGCCTCCCTCAGGAGGCCTTCTCTTGGCCCTCCATCACACATGGATCTTTCATTACCACCAAAGAACTAGCAATAGCACCTGTTCAACTTAGAATTGCCACCTTCCCAGACCCTGTTCAGCCCAGTTAGAATGAGGCAAGGCACATCACCAGCAACACTAATTTGCTCTCCTTTCCCTGTCCCTACTCCGGCCCTTGGGGACTCCTCCCCCAATGCCCACTGGAACTTAAGAATCCTATGCCAAGTTTCTAAAAGGACTGTTTCTTGCACTAACAGAACTGGTGGCCCTGAGGACACAACTACTTTTGCAGATCCTGGGAATAGAGGCCCTTGTTCTTCCAATGTCCCTCTTATGCAGGGCCAGATGGAGGTGGGGCTACTACTGTCACTGTCCCCAGACTCATAGACTTTCCCATTCTTACGATTTATTACTGGGTTCGGGTGGAAGAGCACAGTTCCTCGAAGTAAAGTTTACATTTCCCACAACCCTCTTCAACTAAAGGTTTCATCCCATCTCAACATTTTGAACAGCATTTTGTCTACATAACTTTTTGAATGAAATATTTCCCAAATAACACATATATAGGATGATGGCTAAAACTCCTGTTTTAAGAATTTCATATTAACCTTTTTGAAAAAGATATTGGTAAAATAACTTATCAGATATTAAGAAGAGAGAAGAATAATAAATCTTGTAAAGTCAACTGCTCTCTGGATAAAACTGCATCTACATCCATTACACTTATTATTTGCAGAACAAGTAACACTTTCTTCACTGAAACCATAGCATTTTCTTCTATGCTAGCCCACACCATGAAGGAAACCTATCCCACATGCTCCATACATCAGAACACACCCCACAGTTTCTACTCTGGAAGAGTAGTCCAGAGACTGGCAGCTAGAGAAAAAAAGTATAGATTTTAAGGGAATTCCCTGGCAGTCCAGTCATAGGACTTGACACTTTCACTGTCGTGGCCTGAGTTTAATCCCTGGCTGGGAAACTAAAATCCCGCAAGCCATATGACAAGATTAAAACACACACACACACATATGTGAAACACACACACAGGTGAAGGAGACCTGAGAGGTCATCTGACCATATCTATCCCTTTTTATGTTTGCAAAGGTTCATCTTCCCTTCTCCCTCCCCTTGGCACAAACCCTCGATGGCAAGGTCCTCCTCTCTCTGTTCCTAAGAACGGAAACACAAGGCCCCTGACACAGGAGGCACCCAATAAAAGCTGCTGATAATGATACCAGATTAACAGGTAACTTTCAGTTGTCATTCTTCCCAACTCCTGAAGCATCTGACACCCTTCCCTTCCAGTCCTTATTTCTCCTTTCACAACCTAAGTATCAAGCATCTTCACTCAAAAATCTCAGTAATAATCTCAGGACTGAACCTGGAGTCATGAAACCTGTGTTGAACCCCAGGCCCTTGTTAGTTTGGGGGAAAAATGCTGAAATTTGTTAGGTCTCAGGCCTCTGAAATTTAAAATATGATATTTGGTGCTCTGATGCACTATAATTTTTTCTAATTAAACTTAATGCTTTCTTTCTACTATTATCCTTTACCTTGTCATTTTTCAAGGCCTACCAAAAAAAAAAAAAAAAAAATCAGAACCTAAAAGAACACGACAACTAACCTATCTATTTCTAGTTAAGGAAAATCAGTACACTGTGATTACTTTAAAGAGGAACTTTAAAAATTAGAAATTATGTTGTATCATGAGCCAGGAGAGATGAAATGGCCCCTTCATACCGAAAGAAGCATAACCCATTTTGATACAATGCTTTTCAGGAATGCAGGTCACCAAAATGGCTCAGTTTAATACAGTCATAAAATGTAGACTACTACAGGATGGTTGGACTGCACATCCAACACACAATCCTTCATATAAACATTCCCTCTGAGCTTTTGAGCATTTGGGTGTGCCAGAGTTTAACATGACACTTGCTCATAAGAACTTGGAGCACAGCTATTAAACTCTTGTTTATCAGCAGACAGTGGCAGGTCACAGGAAACTTCTTGTGAAGAAGTCTCCTTTCCCACAAGCATTCTAATTTTTATTTGCGGACCCACTGGTCTCGAACACTCACACTTTCCAATAAAGCTGACACCAACAGAGGTGTCAAGGTGAATGTCCATATCATATTCCCCAGGGAATGAATTCAGTGGCAGGTAACCTAAGCTACTGCAATCCAAACTTAAGACTCCAATACAAACATTTATACGGGTCTAAAATATTTCCAAAATAAAAATGATCACTTCTTCAATTCACAAGCACAAGAGGATACCATCATATTGAATTACAGTATTTAACAAGTAAACTTTACGCTTCAGTCTAATTTAAATGTACAAATTTATAAGAGAAAATAGTAAAACAATATTTCATGTAGTAAAATTTAAAATGTGACTTTTACAGCTGCATAGCATCGTCATGATTAACACCACTACAAACAAATGTTTCAATACAGACACAAATATGATTATAAAATATAACTTTCTGGCAAACAACAAAGGCACAGGCATAGGAGGAATGTAACTTTTTCATATGCAACAATTATTTTCAAGGCCAAAACACAATCAGTTGAGATTAATGCATGTATCGCTCCATGTCACTTGGCAATCATTTCTCAATGACTTTTAGCCAGTGCCAAAAACTGATTCTAACATCAAAGGATAAAGATTTATGACGAGAGAACATATTCAAACCCTAAAGGTGGAACAAGACTTTGCAGTACAATGGAAGCATTGTTGGAATAAGTACACACCATTTGGAAGCCAGATTCATTTCAACTTGAGACTGGCAAGCGTATTTATAAGTAAGTCTTACTCAGATCATAAAAACTACAGGAAAGTGCCACCTTAAATTCTTTTTTGGAATAAGGCAGGATATGCATGTACACATGCTAAAGTAAACAGAAATGTCCTGCTCAAAGACTTGAGACAGACTTTTGTATTAACCCTTCTCTCCCATTAGGTAATATCCTAATATGACTAGTGGTAAGAAAATTGACAAACTGAAAAACTAAAATATTTGCTCTACCTTTTCAATATTGTAACTCTAGGAATCCAGAGACCAGTGATACACACAGCAACCCATTCTAGGCACTTCAGGACTGCCCTAGCCCCAGTAGCTATTAGTAATTGCTACGTGAGGCCTACAGATCTCAACCTAGAGACACACATCTCCTTGCTAAAAGAAAAACTAAAAGCCTTCCAAGACTATGATCGTAAAATCAAACTACAACAAAGATTCCTGATCTAAATGAAAAATATAAACTATCACTCTAGTCTAAACCCTAGAAGCATCTACACTGTGGCAACAAATAACTATTGTTCAAAATGCTTTAGGATCAAGTATCTATTTTATTAAAGTTCTCTGTTCTCTGGCGTTCTAAAGGCTTGGAGAAGATAAAGGATATTTGCTTATCAAAAATCCTGTTGCCTGTTACTTTATTACAGCAGTATATAAAAGACCATGAAAAGGAATTCATATACAGTTTATATTAGATAAATAACATTTAAAAACAAAAAGCTTCTTCCAGAAAAAATACGCTCTCTTCCTCATTCTTATGCTTTATTAATCCATTCTTCTGTTCAATTAACATGCTTACAACAAAAGAGGAACCCCCCAAAAATCAGAATACTTCTCGCCAAGATCCATACATTATTTAGTTTTAAGAGCCAGAGGCAATGGTGAGAACTGTGCTGGATTTCTTTTCTTTAGTTTGCAATTCAGTACAGTCAGATTTCAGTTTGCAGGGAGAGAAAAAGAGGCAGTGTTTCAGGCTGCTAAAGGACTTCATCAGGCCACAGAAGGTCATCTATCTCTGTACTCTCAGTCTGTCTTCAAATATATTTACCAAAAATACCAAAGTTTCAAAACATTAATGAAACTCATAACAACTATGAATTATTATTATTGCATATGACATATTGATAGAACTGAACTGTTTAGGTAGAAATTTTAACCTCAGGAGACCACACCACAATCATCTGGTCCACTCTTTTAAACCAAGCAAACAACATTGATTTAAAATCTCATGGAGCAAAGAGGACAAGAGTTTTTTACCCTTAAAGAAGCAGGATACTCCTCTGCCTGAACAAAGAAAAAAAAGAAACAGTCACATAGAAAGACTGCCGCTAACCGCCGCCCTCTGGCCGGCAAGATGCCACCTTTCAGCGGGAAAAGCATTTAACCAAAATGTTCACTTACAAATGTCTTTAGCTGTGATGCATTTTTAATGTTGTATACATCTCCAACTTAAGTAGAAAACAACTTTTAAGAAGAAAATGAGGAACAAAGGCAGAAATTTTGCAGGATTAAAATTAAAACACTATCACAGGAACATTTATTTAAATAAAATAATACTAAGAAGGGGGAGATGTATCAATAGTTACAATTCTGAAAAAAGAAATGCTGGAACACAATGTGATTATAGAAATGCAAAATGTAAATTAATGGTCAAGTGTCAAATCATCATACCATTCTAGCTCCAAAAAAAGGCACACAAGCCTTTCCTTCTATGTTTACTGGAAAAAGAGATCTGAATATCAGGCAGGTGCAACTGAACATGGCCTGGAAACACAAAGGTCTCAGCTCAAAAGGAGGTTTTAGTGTAAGGGCTGGGCCATATAATGTAAAAGAGATCATGAACTATCTTGGAGGGAGACTTAGGCATGATTTCCCCAGTAGGGAAAAGGGGGGATCAACTGAAGCAATTAATTTTAGTGCTATAGTAGTCTTACTACTGAAAATTTTAGAAGTACAAATGTCATTACATCTGCCATGGTGAATACAAAGAGGCTTTTCTTCATGCAAGAAGGTCTTATTGTTAAAAAAAATTTTTTATGATCTTTTAAAAAGGATAAACAAACGATAAATCAAAACCAAGCATAAAGAATCAAACAGCTTCCAATGTATAAGTGCTTTACTTTAGAATTTAAGTCTATGAACCTGGTGACTAGGACTCCTACAAATACCAACAAGAACAAGGAAGATGAGAAAAGCTTCCTACCCCCTAACACCACTCACTGGCAGTGCCATCCAGGCATATTCTGATTTTTTTTATTTTCTCATGTTGTTTCAAAGTATTATTTAAATCTCACCTTTTTTCTTATTTCACTTTTGTTGGAGTCATTACTTTTGTGATTATTTTTACTCCAAAAATGCTATTTGAGTACAAAATTAAAACACTGTGATTTTTAAAGGTGGGTTAGAGTAGAACAAATTATTTTATACAATTAATGTATTTTTATTTTATTTTTGTAATGTATTTTTAAAATGATATAATTTCTCCTTTAAAAGTGAGTTCCCTCATGTAAGCTCTCCAAGTTTATCACAGCACAGCAGTCGGTCATATGCAGAGGGGACTCTGCTTGGTTCTGGGATTGGTCCAGTGCCAGGTAGAGTTCCAATGCATGAAAAGCTTTAAAATTCTACCTTAAGGAGGTTTCATCTGCCAACACCAATCTCCAAGTATATTTTTCAAAAACTGTTAAATTTTGGCATAAATATTGGAATACTCAAAATCAGTCATTTCAGAAAAAACTAATTTCAACTGACCCCTTTTATTAAGAAACCCTGCACATCTTTGTTTTGATCAAGTCACGTAGCTTTTCTTCAGCTTATTTTAAAAAAAAACTCTACCTAAAATAGAGTTGTATTTTTTAAATAACAAATAAATACACTATCAGCTTGCAGAAACCTGGGAAACTAGGTGTCATATATCAACTTTCATTATCATTTCTCCACAAATGCTGCTGCTGCCATTGGTGTCCGTATGCTTCCTCTTGCCAAAGTTGTCAATTCCTCAATTTCAGCATTTAATTTATGTATTAAACATTCCATTGCTTCTTGGCCTTTATTAGCGTTTGACAATATCATACTTGCAATCAGCCCTTCAAGGTAACTGCCGAGACTGACTCCTTTCACAGTAATTATGGCTTCTTGAGTCAAAATAGCTTTTTCTGGGGCTTAAGGATGTGGTTTGTATGTAAATCTCTCATCTACTGAAACCTTATTTGTAAATGAAATATTCATAGATTTAAGTTCCACTGTTTTCTCTTTGGGATCCACTATAGAATGTTCTTGCACATATGTTTTGGTTCTTGCTGCACCAATAATAAACTTCACCATGGAAAGCAGTCCCCACTCTGTGCTAAGTGCATGGCTATGCAACTTTTCAGAGGGATCTATGAGTCTGTCCAGTACATCAACTAAAAGCACACTCGGATTCATAGCATTTGGGTATTTCTGCATCGCAGCTGTTGTAACGATTTCCCATGGGTGGTCAAAGACATGCTCCAAAGTCCAGATGTTAATGGTGCTGGCAGCCAGCAGTGTCCAGGTGGCATTAGGGCACAATGAGGCAAAGAGGCCACTCTTGCCCCCACCCTGCCCCTCAGCTGCCCCACTGGCAACCCCTAAATCTCACTTTTTACATTATACTTTTACATTTAAAAAGACTCTCCTTGAGGGAAAATACCAAAGGCATACCTGTACAATGCTCCAGCACAGTGTCTTGCAGAAGTCTTTAATAAATATCAGTAAATATGAGGCAACACAGAAATCTAGATGAATTTGAGAGTTAATTCCTAGGCAGGTTGATAAGAAGTCCAGGGTCCCCAAGGAGGAGAGAGGGGTCTGGGGCTCTTGAGGAGGAGATAGTGGTCTGGAATTCTCAAGGAGGAGGAAAGGACAAACATTTTTTTCTACATTCCTTAGTAAGGATTATATAACATCAATGTATCCTGCTTGAAGACAGTTTCTCCTTGAAAACCTGTCTGACTAATCCTGTTATCTTAAAATATATATTATGGGAGTGGGTCTGGTAAGATCTTTCTATTGTTAGTTCTAATCCTGTCATCTTAAAATGTAAATTGTGGGAGTGGGTCTAGTAAGACCTTGAGACATTCTTTTGACTTATTGTAATAACCAATTAAAAAAGTATATAATTCCCTTGCTAAGACTAGCAAGGGGGGTACTCTCCGTCCCCCTTCTGATGTCTATGTCAGAAGCTTTCCAATGTCCTCTTTCACTTTAATAAAACTCTTGCTACAACAAAGCTCTTGAGTGATCAAGCCTGGTCCCTGGTCCCGAAGCTAAATCTTTGGAGATCACAAATCAGACATCATTCACCATAAGCTATCAAATTTATATTCAAAGTCACTGTTTAAGTGGTAAGACTATGAGGTTTTTCCTTTATTCTACATTTCTAAATATTCTATATTTGACTATAAATATAATCACAATGCTTTATTTTTTATAGTTGTGATAATATTTTAACAAAGAAGAGTATATACAATGATGATTAAGAATATGGGCCAACTGCCTGGACTTGAATGACAGCTCCTAAAATTCAACTTACTTACTATCCCTAATCATCATCTACAAAAACAGAATATAATAAGAATACCTACCTCAAAACTGTAGTGAGGATGACACAAAATAATGCATGTGAAAGCATTTAGCAAATAGAAGGCCTTAATACCTATCAGTCAACAGCTTCACTGTTAGAGTTGTGGGCTTATCACCTGAATATGTTCCACAGTTACAAGTTAGGGGTTAGAGATTTTCTTGCTCCTCCTGGAGGTCATAATACTTTATATACTGTTTTCATTAAAAAAAAAAAAAAAAAAATCTGCATCAAGGGTAATTTAAAAATATGCAGGAAACAAGCCCTGGCCTTTCTCCAAAAACTGTGAAACAGACTGAGATGGCACCTGAGTACTCCTTCCACTCCCCCTCAGAATCACTCACAGGGCTATGTTGTGGCAGAGCTCTGGAAAACCCATTCCACGGCATGCTGGCTGCTTTCACATGTAAAATGTTCATCTTGTTTATATGGAAAGTGCTGTATTACTAGAATTTCAAGAGCAATCAACAGGTGAAGGAGGTGGCTACCTTAATGGATGGTAGACATATACAAACTTCTAACTGTATGGACTGTAATCTTCATTCTGATGACTGACTAAAAGGCTATAATGCAACCCAACAGTATTTTTCTGTTTTTAACAGAATTTCTATGACAATATTTCTACTTACAACACTATTGTAAACACTTAATATGTAGTAATTTATTTAGTCTTTGCAACTACGCTTTGAGGTAGATCCTTTTAGGATCCCCAGGTACAGCTGAGGGAACAGCAGCAAAGAGAGGGGGAGTGGTGAATCTCATGACTGAAATCCACACAATATCTCTTCTCTTAAACTACTAGGCTGGTTGCAGCTTGGTGACTGGTACCAGTAACTACCTTCATATTACCAGAACCCCGTCTGGAGTGTCTAAAGCACTTGGTGTGTATACCTTGAATGTATCAGATGGCAGAAAAGGGTAATCATGAGTGTCTGCTTATTCAACTAAAAGTCTTTTCCTCAAGAGAGTTATGAGATGATCTTAACCCTTTCTTTTATTCAATCTGCATGGGAGCTATTAAGGGGATATTGTTGGGCACCTACCTCTAGTACTCCTTCATCTTATCTGAAAAAGAGTTGCAAAATTAACCTAAGTACTTAAAACTTCTTCAAAAATAAACGGGAGGAATCTCCCTCCCTCTAGTTGGAACCCTTACCATATCTTCCCCCACCAGAAAGCCTGCCCCTGATGCCTCACACTTCTTGAACCTTCCACCCACCACTGCTGCAGTCAAGTTTCAAAAACAGCAAAGAGATCCCACTACAGCCCTGCTTAAAGCCCTTCAGCACTGCCCCATTTCCTCAGGCCACATTACTTTGCTTGTGATCAGTCTCCTATAAAAATGTAAGGAGAGATTGCCCTGGTGGTTCAGTGGTAAAGAATCTGCCTTGCAAGGCAGGTCACACGGGTATGATACCTGCTCAGGGAACTAAGATCCCACATGCCACAAAGCAACAAAACCGGCAAGTCACAACTACTAATACTGAAGCTCGTGTGCTCCGGAGCCCGCACACCACTACTACTGAGCCTACAAGCCACAACTAAAGGGTACGTGTGCCACACAGAAAGATCCCACATGATGCAAAGAAGATTCTGTGTGCCACAATTAAGACCCAATGCAGCCAAATAAATAAATATTAGAACATGAAAAAGCATTTCTTAACAGCTGTATAAAAATATATATTAAAAAATGAGAATTATTGACATGTCTCCCCAAAAGTTGCACATAAATTTTGCACAGTCACACTGAGAAAACAATTTATTTAATGTCTTAAAATTCCAAACATAAATAACAAAATTCCATCTCTAATTTCATAAAGAATTTAAAGATATTTCCAGGCAAGTCCATAAATATTTCCTGAACGTAAGAAAAGTTTAACCAAAAAGCCATAAAGCAGCATACAGATTATATATCAAAAGTTTTAGAGGAATTTAGGAACTTCAGAATGATAAACTTTCCCAGTAACAAAACACTTCATTTTATTCAAGCTTTTGTCATTAACACAATCATTCTGCTAACGTCCTTGTAAATTCAATTCATCAGCACTTCGTTTTAGTTGTATATGTACGTATCAAAGTTTTAGGCAGTATCCTTAACCAACTCAAAGAAGTATAAAACTGCAGAAACATGCCAAAGCCCAAAACTTCAAAATAACCGCTGTCCACCTTCTACCAACAGGCCAACCAGAGACAGATGTAGAGAGATCTGGTTCTATAGCATCCATCCATCCACTAGATCAGAGCTCTAAAGCCCAAATGTCTTAAGGGGACAGCCAGACCTCCTGTAAGATGAGCAGGGTGGGACTATGGCAGACCATCTAAAAGGGGCACAAACCACAACCTAGGTCTAGGACCCAGCCGTCATAAAAGAATGCAGACACAGGGTGGCCAGAAGGTCTCATTTTTTTCACAATACAGAAGTAAGGAATTGTTATGTGAACTATCCCAAGCTTCCAAGCATTGCCAGGCACATGCACACATTCACAGGTGTGATCCAACCCACAAGCACCATTTTTCACCTCATGATAGTGTTGCTGCTACTGCTGCTAAGTAGCTGCAGTCGTGTCCGACTCTGTGCGACCTCATAGATGGCAGTCCACCAGGCTTCTCTGTCCCTGGGATTCTCCAGGCAAGAACATTGGAGTGGGTTGCCATTTCCTTCTCCAATGCATGCATGCATGCTAAGTCGCTTCAGTTGTGTTCGACTCTGTGCAACCCTATGGACAGCAGCCCACTAGGCTCCTTTGTCCATAGGATTCTCTAGGCAAGAATACTGGAGTGGGTTGCCATTTCTGACTTCACAAGATAGTGTAGGTCTTATTTATTCATTTAATAGACAGGCATGGTTCCATGGTGCCAACCTTGCACCACATACTCTGCTAGGAATGGGGACAAGCATTGAGTCTCACTCTATGTCCTCATTCAGTAGAGGAGAAAAGCACACAGACATAACGCCATGAACACTGTGGTCAGTGCAATAACAGGGCAGGTAGAGGGCATGAAGCAGTGAGAAAAGACTCTTGAGTCTGCAGAGAAATAGTCCAAGAGGTCAGGGCTATTTGGCTAGAAGGACTGAGCCAAACAGGAAAAAGGTAGAGAGGCCAGACTACAGCTTGACACTTCTGATGTAAAGAAATGTAAAGTGTGAGGCTAGGAAAATAAAGCTGGAATATCTCAGACCTGCTGGGTCCATAAGACCTGCTGGGTCCATGACTCAGACAGGATTTTGGGAGGGAGCCAAGGTGGTGGTAGTGGTTCCTGAGCAGTTAAGCCAACTGCAGTTCAGGGAAGAGGGATGAACTGAACACAAATGCAGGAAGCAGATAAAACCATGAGGATGGATCATATATCAGTGCAAAGAAGGCAGCAAGTCTGAAAAATGTGTTCAGAATTTTAATAATAATGTAGTAAAATGTTATCCCTTCTAATGTATATTAAATGGGAAAAAAATAGAGACCATCACATACAGTGAAAAGAACTTCGTATCACCATAATCCTACACCAACTACTATGCATTTTCCTTCCATCTAGAAATATCCAATGACATTCTTCTGTCCAGTCTTTAATCTACTTACTTTTCCTTTGATTCTAATTTTTATCTGCTTAGATTTCTCCATTTTGTCATATCCATTATAAGCTTTCTCAAACCTTTTGTGGAATGAAATGGAGCATAAAAAAACTAAGTTATGTGTCAGTTTAAAAACCCAAACCCACCTTTCCACAAGCACACAATATTTATGTCAACTGCTTCAGCCTTTTCACATAGCACAGGATAGAAAGAGAAACACTTTTTATTCTTTTCCACCAGAGAAACCACAAACTAGGAAAGGTTTGGCTGTGTACATACTATGACCCTGCCTAACTGTCTTAGTTGACAAAACATCTTCCAGAAGTGAAGAGCTATTTTGTGCAAAGAATTATTATCAAGAAGGTGAAAAGCAACCTATAAAATGGGAAAAAATATTTGCAAATCATCTATCTGATAAGGGTCTACCACCCAGAATAACTCCTACAACTCAGCACAAAGACAACTCAATTAAAACACGAACAACAGACATTTCTGCAAAAGATATAAAAATTGCCAATGAGCATATGCAAAGATGATTAACATCACTAGTCATTAGAAGAATGCAAATAAAAACTACACGATATTCCTTCACACCTATTAAGCTAACTATCAAAAATAGGGAAAATAAGTGTTATAAAATATGTGGAGAAACTGGAACTCTTGCACATTGCTGGTGGGAATGTAAAATGGTTTAATCACTATGAAAAAACACTGTGGCAGTTCCTCAAAAAGTTAAACACAGAATTATCCCATGACCCAGAAATTCCATTTCTAGGTACATACCTCCAAAGACCTGAAAAGAGCTACTCAAACAAATCCTTGTACATAAATATTTACAGCAGCACTATTTTCAACAGACAAAAAGTATGAATAACCCAAGTCTGCATCAACAAAGTGTGGTGTGTACATATACCATGGCATATTGTCCAGTCGTAAGAAAGAATGAAGTCTGACACAAGCTACAACATGGAACCTTGAGGACATTATGATAAGTGAAACAGGCCAGTCACAAAGTCAAAGACTGTATGATTCTATCCTATATCAGATAACTGGAGTAATCAAATTCATAGAAACAAAAAGTAGAATAGTGGTTGCCAGAGTCTGGGGAGAGGGAATGGGGAATTGTTTAACAGGTACAGAGTTTCAGTTTTGCAAGATGAAAATAATTCTAGAGACTGCTTATACAACAAAGTGAATGTACTTAACTGCATACCTTAAAATGGTTAAGACGGAAAATCTTATGTGTATTTTTGCAATGTTTTTTCTTTTAAAGGAATAAAGTACTGATATATGCTACAAAGTGGGTAAACCTTAAAAACACTACCCTAAGTGAAAGAAGCCAGACACAAAGGTCACATATTGTATGGTCTGTCCAAAATAGGCAAATCCATAGAGACAGAAAGTAGACTGGTAGTTGCCAGAAGCTGAGAGGAGCAACTGCTAATGGGTATGGGTTTCTTTATGGGATGATGAGAATGTTCTGGAATAAGACCTTAGTGATGGTGGCACTAGATGAGATACTAAAATCTACTAAACTACACACTTATAATGGATGAATTTTATAGTGTGTGAATTATACTTCAATAAGAATGTTTTGTTTAAAGTAAGAAGCTATTCTTTTGAACCTACAGTGCCATATAAAACAATAAAATCAAAACTCCATTAGTCAAATGAGATTTTCCCATATTTCCACCTTTGTGAGTTATCAGTTTTAAGTTAACACATTCTCGTTACCTTTTACTAGAGGGAAGAGCAAAGTGCAGGTGGTGTGGGAGCAGCTCTGCAGCATGTGCACCCTGGTGCTTCCTGGCGCTACCAGGTCCACCCACATGTGTGTGTCCACAGTCTAGGACCCACCCTCACTGACCTAACAGCTGCTCTGTTTTGTCTTGTCCAGTGCCACAGACTTACTGCACTGCTGTTCCTCATCTCCGTTAAGTACTTCTGCCTTGCTATCAATTTTCCTTTTTTATTCTAGCCTGTTACCCCTGTGCTAGAGCCAGGGCCCTAGCTACTGCACAGCCCAGACACAACCTCAGCCTTTTTATTTCCACTGGTGCTTGTGCTCAGGAGCTGTTCTGGTTACTGTCAAGTTTAATGAGCTGTGATACTAGGAGAAAGGGTTAAAAAAAGAAAAAGCAAGGGAGGTAGTGAGAGAAAGACAAGGGAGGGACATGAAGAAACTGTTTCAAGTTACCACAAAAACAGAATGGAAAGTCCAAACATTAGGAGACACCCTGTTCACCCAGCCAAGGCAAAGCAAGAGCACTCTAAATCTCTAAATGACCAAGGAATATAAAAGGCCAGCTACCAGGTGTCAGGCAGCTCAGAGAGAAGCAACAGAAACAAAAAAAGGGAGGGGGGAGGTCTCAGAAAAGCCAACCCTCAAGGAAGCAAGTTCTCCCGGTCAGACGTGTGTGTGTGTGTGTGTGTGTGTGTGTGTGTGTGTGTGTGTGTGTGTGTGTGTGTGTGTGTGTGTGTGTGTGTGTGTGTGTGTGTGTGTGTGTGTGTGTGTGTGTGTGTGTGTGCACGCGCGCGCGCACGCGCACTCGCGCACATGGCACACGGACCTAATCACAGTGACAGCTCAAGACAAGACAAGCAGAAGTCAGGAAGAAAAATCTCAAGTGATAGAGGAGTACACAGTCTATTTCAGAGAGCTTCCAATCACTGAAAAAATCAAACATTCTCACGTTCCAACCAAGTAAAACTATTACTTGTGTTACTCTAGCCAAGTCAAAGCCTTGCTGCAGCTATACCACTAGGACTATCAAAGTCCTTACATCTGTATGGCCCTTTACAGTTTGCAAAATTTCTCATGTGCGCTTCACAGTGACTCCAGGCAAAAGAGAGAGCATCACCACCATCAACTTCCAGATGGAAGGCCTTCTGACTTTGCTAACCTCGCCATTACATAATACTGTGTGACTCATCCACATGAATAGATCCACATACTGCGAATAAATAGAAAACAACAAGAGTGGAAGGCAGGAGAAGCAGATGAATGAATATGGAGACTGTAAATAAAGAGCTTATACTTTAGAAAGCATCCATTGGATTATCCTTCCCAAGACAATTTAAGAGAGGGAGAGGAATACCCATGGGATAGGCAGGAATGAAAGTTCAAGAATTTTGGTTTTCTTTTAAATGGACAAAGTATGTACAAAAAAAGACAGTGAAAAGGGGTGAACTTCATCATCTACTTTAGCAAGGTTAAAGTAGCTTCCTTAAAATATTTATTGAGCCCTTGTCTACTCATTCAGGTGTATCCACAATACTGATGATGACCTTGCTAAGTCCCCCTACCTTGAAGAGTGAAATCCTTGTTAGAGGTAGCACGGATCCAGGCTTCATACAGTGAATCACGGTACAGACTTTTAAAAGCTCAATGAACAGTGCTTCCACCAAAATGGTTAACATGTTCAAAATTGTAATTGAAGTGCTTTCCCAAAAGAAGATAGTACCATGCCCCTCTCCTTGTCTCCAGTAAATTCTAACAGCCATTACCTCAGGAAACAAAGTCAAAAAGTTAGTTCTTCAAAGACTACACACTTAGACTGTAAATATGGAGGCTTTTACTTTACAGTCAAGAGATTTCTTTCCTGAGGTGTCACTGTAGGACAGGTTGCCATTTTAACTACAGAATTACTTTTACCACATGGAATTAGAGGAATTATTGAGGAATTATTAATAGAAGTACATAGTCTCCCAAATCTTAATAAATTTAAATCCACCTTAAAGCTTTAAACACACATTTCTAAGCTCACTTTTCAACTGCTCTTTCAGAAGATGGTTCCTTCTCTACTCAAAATCATGTAACACAGCCCCATTCAATGACTCCATGGTTTGTTTTGGAGTCATGAAAGGCAAGATTCTATCTTACAGACTCCAGGTGCACAACAACTAAAAACTATTTCGTTCACTGATGCCTAAACCAGTAAATTCTCTCACTAACATGTCACCCTATTTCATATTCTCCAGAGCATTTATCTGAAATTAATTATTCATGGTCACTACTGTATCCCTGGCATGTATCTGTTGTGCTGATCAGCAACAAGTTAGTTAACTCTACTCCCCAAGAACCTTCAGTGAGCCTCCCCCTCTCTTCTAGGTGTCTCAGAACATCCAGCTCAACTCCACAGACTGTATGTGGCCTGTGAAAAGCAAGAGCAGAGGTCAAAGAGGTGGAGAACAGAGCCCTGTCTCTTATTAGCTGTGTTCAAGGAGCTCCTGCTGGCTACAGATGGAATAGTTTATGCATTAATAAATATAATAATACACAAACATATTTAAACCTACTGATTTAATCCTTTTGGTCCTTTTGGAAGAAATTAGTAAAATCAACTATTTAAAAAAGGCTAATTAATATTAAAGAATCAAGCATGTATATTTACTTGCCTATACCAACTGTACATGATGTATCCAAACAGTTAAAATGAGGACACTTTTCTTTACAAAATATTCCAGGAAATAAATAAAAGAAAAAATGACAAAACTACAATATCAGCATTTTGGAACACCTAATGAATTAATGGATGTGTCAATGGTCATCAGTGGCTGACAACACCATAAAAGAAGGGATAAGACATCACACGCACTGAAAATTTAAAATATTGTGGGGGTGGGGAGGCACAGAGTAGTGAGTCAAAAGAATATGTGTTTCTTCAACTCTTATTTTTTAAGAGAGAAAAAAAACATCCAAATAGAAAGACAGGCAAAGTAAAAATAATGGGAATTTACAAATGGAAAAAACAAAAATGGCTAATAAAGAAGGAAAGTTTGGCCTCATTTACAATCAAACAAATGCAGATTTAAATAATGACTTATTTGTTTTAATGGCACAGTCCAGAACTCATAGGAGTTTAATAATGACTTGTGAGCCCATCAACAGAAGAATGGATGAAGATGTGGTCCATATATACAATGGAATCTTAATCATAGAAAAGAATGAAATAATGCCATTTGCAACAACATGGATGGACCTAGGGACTGTCACACTGAGTGAAGTCAGACAAAGAAAAATATGATATCACTTTTATGCAGAATCTAAAAAAAACAAAAAAGATACAAATGAACTTATTTACAAAACAGAAGCAGACTTACAGACTTAAGAGACTGAATTTATGATTTATGGCGGGGGGGGGGGGAAGAATGTCAGGAAGAAAAGTGGGGAAGTTTGAGACTGATGTGTACATACTGTTGTTTAAAATGGATAACCAAGGAAGACCTGCTGTATAGCACAGGGAACTCGGCTCAATATTATCTAACAACCTAAATGGGAAAAGAATTTGAAAAAGAACAGATACATGTGTATGTATAACTGAATCACTGCTGTACAACTGAAACAACACTGTCAATAAACTACACTCCAACGTAAGAGTTAAAATTTTTTTTGACTTGTGAAAGTATAAACTAGCAACACCTTCCAAAGATCAATACGAAAATAAGTTTCAAAATATATATGTTAAATGATCCAGTAATTTGAAATCTAGAAGTTAGTACTCAAGAAATGATATGCTGCTTATTGAAGCATTGAATATAGTAGCAAAAATGGGGAGATCAAAAAAGTCCAATATTGGGAACATTCAATAAACTGCTCAACTTTAGTAAAACTTCACTGAATAATCATTCTCACAAAGAATATTTTGAAAAAAGAGAATATTCTTAGAATATATTGTTAACCATAAAAGACTCATAACAAGATGGGTATAGGTATATTAATTTTCTAATAAACAATTTATAAAGGAGACTAGAAAAATCAACACCAAAATATGATTAATCTCTAAATATGGACGTTAACTATTTTTTTTCCCTTTTATACTCTTGTAAGTTTGTTTTTGTTTTTTTGCAATGAACACGTATTAGTCTCACATTTGGAAAAATAACACACCACACAGACATATCCTTAGATAAAATGACCAAAAGGATTTTGATAACAATAACTATAAACTAGTTTCAGCCCCCAGAGGAACTAAAGAGTTTCAGACCCTGGGCAACTCATAGTAGCTCTGTGGGTGTGCTGCTTCAGAAATAAAATTCAGGAGCTGAACTAGATGAGCAGCTTTCCAACTGTGAAATCATGCATGTGAAGTGTTTCACTACCTGGACCAGAATGAACACTCAGTCCATGTTAATGCTGTTTATTAAAGGCTCGCAGCAGCAACAAACAGAACCTGCCAAACAAGCAGGAGAATTTCAGACCCACAACTCTCATTTCAATCATCTGCCTTTTATTTTTAAAAATTAAGACTCCTAGATACAATTTCTATTCAAGAAAAGATTTTACTGGTCTAAAACCACTTGATCAGATAACCTCTACAGTTTCTGGTAGTATTATAACATTCCATACACTACACATCTGTGTTCTCATCCCTATGGCATGCCTAGAAATATTCTTGATGATCACACAAATAAAACTCCAGTTTAACTGTATTTGCATGATTCTAAGGAGAAGGCAATGGCAACCCACTCCAGTACTCTTGCCTGGAAAATCCCATGGAGGAGCGTGGTAGGCTGCATGCAGTCCATGGGGTCGAGAAGGGTCGGACACGACTGAGCGACTTCACTTTCACTTTTCACTTTCATGCATTGGAGAAGGAAATGGCAACCCATTCCAGTGTTCTTGCCTGGAGAATCCCAGAGATGGTGGAGCCTGGTGGGCTGCCGTCTATGGGGTTGCACGGAGTCGGACACGACTGAAGTGACTTAGCAGCAGCAGCATGATTCTAATATACTGTACTGTAATTCCAAGCCCCTTTCATCATTTTCCTCCTAATCTATGTTCAAATTATAGGCATTGCTTACTAAAAGTTTCCTGAAATTACTTCCTAGCTGATATCCTGAAACTTCCTGCCTTTGTACACAAAGCAAAAATAAAAAGGCATATTTCAGGTAATCTTTAAAATTTAAAGTGTCTTTTAACTTGAAGAAAAAGGGGCTCTTTAAGCAACAAAATCTACCGCTCAAATAACTATAAGGAAAGAACTGGAAGGCAGCATTACCTTGCGTAGTCTACTAATCAAGACACTCTCAAGAATTAGGTAAAGCACAATATTCACTCGTACAACTTTCCCTTCATGTTAAGTCCTTCAAGAGCAAACTAGTATAAATAACTCTGAAACCCAGAGAACTGACCAGATAAACTATGTTTCAGACTTTTAGCTTTGGCAGTATTTCATTCCTTGCCTTTATTCCAATCTTTCAAATGAGATCAAATACCATTAAGTATAACTTGTTTCCATGAGCATCTTTCTAATTAAGATTCCTATTATTCTTAACAGCAAAAGGTTAACGATGAGATAAGAAACTATTACAAGGATAGGGGAACAGATAACTTGACCTTCTCATTAGACTCTTCCTCATGCCAGGATCCATGACATCCATCTGGAGACATGTTTGGCTTAGGAAAGAACATAAGGACTTCGATTTCACCCAGAATTTAGTTTCAGCTCATGAGTCACTATGTACTAGTTTTATGACATTGGTCAAGCTATTTAACCTCTCAGGATCTGGTTACCTCACCTGCAAATAAGTGACAATAATATCTAGAATTACAGGGCAGTCAAGAGTCTTAAATAAGAATGAATAACAACAAAGCTGTAAGGATTTGTTTCCCCCTCTTCCTCAGTGGCTCAGAAGGAAAGAATCTGTCTGTCAATGGCAAAAGATTGCAGTTTGATCCCTGGGTAGGGAAGATCCCTTGGAGAAAGGAACGGTAACTCACTCCGGTATTCTAACCTGGGAAAACCCATGGACAGAAGAGCCTGGCAGCTACAATCCATGGGGTCACAAAAGAGTTGGACAAGACTGAGTGATTAAGCAACAACTTCTCCGTTATACTTGAAACTTCAACTCTGATTTATCTCTTTTTTCTGGGAAAAAGAGCTCCTATATCAATTCAATAGTGGGAATGTCCATCCCTTCCAGCAATTTTCAAAGTACAGTTCACAAATCCCAAGAAATCCACAATATCAAAACCATTTTCATAACAATACCAAGATACTGGCTTTTTCACTACTGACATTTGCACTGACAACGTACAAACAATGGGTAAAAGCACTGATACCACAGCACCAACCAAGGCAGTGACCCCAAAACACACTAAGAGTGACAAGGATTGCAGTTAAGGCAATGCCAGTTTCACTTAGGAGTGTTAATGAAAGAGTAAAACTAATTTTATTAAATCTCAAAGCTGAGTACCTAGTCTGTAATAAAACAGAAAGCACTTGCACTGCATCAATGGATGTTTCAAGATAAAAAATATTTGGCAGTTGTTTTCGATTTGGGCAGAAACAGTCTCTTTTGCTGGGAACTTTCTCACCTGACTCACAGACAAGCAATGGTTATTCAAACCTGGGTACCTGGCATGTTGTTGTTGTTCACTTGCCGAGTCCTGTTCGATTCTTCTCAACCCCGTGGACTGCGGCATGCCAGGCTTCCCTGTCCCTCGCCAACTCCGAGTTTGCCCAAGTTCATGTCCACTGAATTGGTGATACCATCCAACCATCTCATCCTCTGTCGCCCTCTTCTCCTCCTGTCTTCCATCTTTCAGCATCAGGATTTTTTCCACTGAATTGGCTCTTCCCATCAAGTGGCCAAAGTATTGGAGCTTCAGCATCAGTCCTTCCAATGAGTATTTAGGGTTGATTTCCTTTAAGATTAACTGGTTTGATCTCCTTGCTGTCCAAGGGACTCTCAAGAGTCTTCTAAAACACCACAGTTCAAAAGCATCAATTCTTGAGTGCTCTGCCTTCTTTAGTGCTCTGCCATCTTTATGGTCCAGCTCTCACATCCATACATGACTACTGGAAAGACCATAGCCTTGACTACACAGATCTTTGATGAATGTGTACAGAAACCCCCATACACTGCTGGAAGAAATATCAAATGGCATACCCTCTGGAGGAAAAAGCCTGTGGTTCCTCATAAAATTAAACATAGAATCACAATATGACCCCAACAATTCCACTCCTAGGTATATAACCAAAAGAAGTGAAAAGCAGTACCCAAATATATACATACATTAATAGCAGCATTATTTCTAACCATCAAAAGGTGGAAACAACCCAAATATCCATCAGTGGATGAATGGATAAACAAATTGTGTCATATACAAATAATGGAATACTGTTCAGTAATAAAAAGGAATCAAGGACTCATTCATGCTACAATGGGATGAACCTTAGTAATATTAAGCAAAGTGAAAGCAGCCAAACACAAAAGGTCACATATTTTATGATTCTACTACATAAACATCCAGAAAAGGTAAATTCATAGAGAAAAATTGCAGACTAGTGGTTGCCTTGGGGGTGGGCAATAACTGCTTAATGGCTACAAGATTTCTTTGGGGAATGATGAAACGTTTTGGAACCAGAAAGAACTGGTGGCTGCACAACTCTGTCAATGTACCAACTGCCACTATTCATCTTAAAATGATGAATGTTTTGTGACGTGCGCCTCAACTGTTTTTAAAGCTTGCACAGATATCTCATCTGCTAGTCATGTGTCTCCACTCAGCCAGGATTCTCCCCTTAGCTCAGTGGTCTCCTCTTAACACCTTTAGAGACCCTCACTCACAGCAGAGATGCAGGTGGAGAGAAGAAAAAAAAAGGGGGGGTCAAGAAGAACTATGAAAAGACATAGTAAAAATGTACATTTACACAAATATTGAAATTTTGCGCCAGGGGAAAAACACCAAAGAGTACACACCAAAATTTCCTTGTGCGTGCATGCACAGTCATTCAGTTGTGTCCGACGCTTTGTGCCCCGTGAACTATAGCCCACCAGGTTTCTCTCTATTCATGGAATTTTTCTGGCAATAATACTGGAGTGGGTTACCATTTCCTCCTCTAGGGGATCTACTCAACCCAGGTATCAAAACCCATGTCTCCTGCACCGGCAGGCAGACTTTTTACCCCCGTTTGCCACCTAGGAAGCCCAAAGCTTCTTTAATAAACAAATGAAAGTGAAGCATCAGGAAAACATCAGAAAATTCAAGCATCAGATGACTTCCTCCTGAGTTTCAAACTTCAAACCACAAGGCATAGCTGCACAAAAATTTCTCTGAAACACCCATATTCCATATTTGAGACACAGCAGTTAGTAGCTTTTTCTAAGGACTGATCTTATTAATGCAAATAAAATATTGCTGGCACTATACAGAATACTAAGAACAATAAAATTTTTCTTCAAATTTAGTTACTAAGTAACTTTGGACTAATGTGTAGAAGATGCTACATACTAACACAACAGAGGGAACCACTGTTTCTTGCATTTAGAGTGACTATTTCAAGAAGAACAAAGAAGAAATAGTACATTAACTTCCAAGAGGTAAAAATACATTATGCATAGTATTATATAAATATTATTTTTATCTTTAATACTATTGTAGTGATTTGAGAACATATCACTTCACTCACACCCTTCCACAGTGGAGTCAAGCTAACTGGCTGAAAATTTTACCTATAAAAGCTTTTTTTTCGAAAATGCCAACCCAAGTTTACACAACAGAAACAAATTTTTGAAAATATTCAAATGTCTTTCCTTAAAAGCACTCTGACCAAATGATTCATACCTGAAAAAAAAAAAAAAAATGAATGTACAGTGGGAATAAGCAACGCTGATACACTCTCTGACTGGGGAAGAATTCTACTGACATTTAATGGGTGCATTGATCAGGCATCATGCCTTGAGTTTCCCACTAATTTCCAATTAATACCCAGTAATCCTATTATTCCTATTGTAAACTCCACCATGTACACTGAAGTAAGTACGTTGGGAGATTAACTGATGGTATTCATCAGTAACAATCACTTAGAGGTGGTTTCTTTCAAGCAAGAGTTTTATGACTCCCAACTGCATCTTCTCTCAAAGGGCAGCTCTCAAATCCCTACATGTGCTGATTTAACAATTGGGTAATCTATGTTTTTATCCGCAGAAGTGCGGGCGGCTGCAATGGACCTCGCAGAAGGCCGAGAGGAGCTAGCCTGCGCCTGAGGCTGGGCGTAGCGGCAGAGAGGAGTTATCCCAGGTCCAGGGAGCAGTGGCTGCATGGGAACAGGTGGGCCGAGAGGAGTTACTCCACATTCAAGGTCAGGAGGGGCCATCGTGAGTAGATACCCCTTGTCCAAGGTAAGGAGCAGCGGCTACACTTTGCTGGAGCAGCCGTGAAGATATACCCCACGTCCAAGGTAAGAGAAACCGAAGTAAGACGATAGGTGTTGTGAGAGGGCATCAGAGGGCAGACACACTGAAACTAAAATTACAGAAAACTAGCTAATCTGATCACACAGACCACAGCCTTGTCTATCTCAATGAAACTAAGCCATGCCATGTGGGGTCACCCAAGACGGATGGGTCATGGTGGAGAGGTCTTACAGAATGTGGTCCACTGGATAAGGGCATGGCAAACCACTTCAGTATTCTTGCCTTGAGAACCCCATGAACAGTATGAAAAGGCAAAAAGATACGACACTGAAAGAGGAACTCCCCAGGTCAGTAGGTGCCCAATATGCTACTGGAGATCAGTGGAGAAATAACTACAGAAAGAATGATGGGATGGAGCCAAAGCAAAAACAATACCCAGCTGTGGATGTGACTGGTGATAGAAGCAAAGTCCGATGCTGTAAAGAGCAATATTGCATAGGAACCTGGAATGTTAGGTCCATGAATCAAGGCAAACTGGAAGTGGTCAAACAGGAGATGGCAAGAGTGAACGTCGACATTCTAGGAATCAGAGAACTAAGATGGACTGGAATGGGTGAATTTAACTCAGATGACCATTATATCTACTACTGTAGGCAGGAATCCCTTAGAAGAAACGGAGTAGCCATCATGGTCAACAAGAGAGTCCGAAATGCAGTACTTGGATGTAATCTCAAATACGATAGAATGATCTCTGTTCGTTTCCAAGGCAAACCATTCAATATCACGGTAATCCAAGTCTATGCCCTGACCAGTAATGCTGAAGAAGCTGAACTTGAACGGTTCTATGAAGACCTACAAGACCTTTTAGAACTAACACCCAAAAAAGATGTCCTTTTCATTATAGGGGACTGGAATGCAAAAGTAGGAAGTCAAGAAACACCTGGAGTAACAGGCAAATTTGGCCTTGGAGTACAGAATGAAGCAGGGCAAAGGTTAATAGAGTTTTGCCAAGAGAATGCACTGGTCATAGCAAACACCCTCTTCCAACAACACAAGAGAAGACTATGCATGGAGTGAGTAGATGACAATCACCAGATGGTCAACATCGAAATCACACTGATTATATTCTTTGCAGCCAAAGATGGAGAAGCTCTATACAGTCATCAAAAACAAGACTGGGAGCGGATTGTGGCTAAGATCATAAATTCCTTATTGCCAAATTCAGACTTAAAATGAAGAAAGTAGGGAAAACCACTAGACCATTCAGGTATGACCTAAATCAAATCCCTTATGATTATACAGTGGAAGTGACAAATAGATTTAAGGGACTAGATCTGATAGAGTGCCAGATGAACTATGGACAGAGGTTTGTGACATTGTACAGGAGACAGGGATCAAGACAATCCCCATGGGCAAGAAATGCAAAAAAGCAAAATGGCTGTCTGAGGAGGCCTTACAAATAGCTGGGAAAAGAAGAGAAGCAAAAAGCAAAGGAGAAAAGGAAAGATATTCCCACCTGAATGCAGAGTTCCAAAGAATAGCAAGGAGAGATAAGAAAGCCTTCCTCAGCGATCAATGCAAAGAAATAGAGGAAAACAACAGATTGGGAAAGACTAGAGATCTCTTCAAGAAAATTAGAGATACCAAGGGAACATTTCATGCAAAGATGGGCTCGATAAAGGACAGAAATGGTATGGACCTAACGGAAGCAGAAGATATTAAGAAGAGGTGGCAAGAATACACAGAAGAACTGTACAAGAAAGATCTTCACGACCCAGATAATCACGATGGTGTGATCACTCACCTAGAGCCAGACATCCTGGAATGTGAAGTCAAGTGGGCCTTAGAAAGCATCACTACGAACAAAGCTAGTGAAGGTGATGGAATTCCAGTTGAGCTATTTCAAATCCTGAAAAATGATGCTGTGAAAGTGCTGCACTCAATATGCCAGCAAATCTGGAAATCTCAGCAGTGGGCACAGTACTGGAAAAGGTCAGTTTTCATTCCAATCCCAAAGAAAGGCAATGCCAAAGAATGCTCAAACTACCACACAATTGCACTCATCTCACACTCTAGTAAAGTTATGCTCAAAATTCTCCAAGCCAGGCTTCAGCAATATGTGAACCGTGAACTTCCAGATGTTCAAGCTAGTCTTAGAAAAGGCAGAGGAACCAGAGATCAAATTGCCAACATCTGCTGGATCATCGAAAAAGCAAGAGAGTTCCAGAAAAACACCTATTTCTGCTTTATTGACTATGCCAAAGCCTTTGACTCTGTGGATCACAATAATCTGTGGAAAATTCTGAAAGAGATGGGGATACCAGACCATCTGACCTGTCTCTTGAGAAACCTGTATGCAGGTCAGGAAGCAACAGTTAGAACTGGACATGGAACAACAAACTCGTTCCAAATAGGAAAAGGAGTACGTCAAGGCTGTATATTGTCACCCTGCTTATTTAACTTACATGCAGAGTACATCATGAGAAATGCTGGGCTGGAAGAAACACAAGCTGGAATCAAGAGTGCTGGGAGAAATATCAATAACCTCAGATATGCAGATAACACCACCCTTATGGCAGAAAGCAAAGAAGAACCAAAGAGCCTCTTGATGAAAGTGAAAGAGGAGAGTG
This sequence comes from Okapia johnstoni, assembly GCA_024291935.2. NCBI lineage: Eukaryota > Metazoa > Chordata > Mammalia > Artiodactyla > Giraffidae > Okapia > Okapia johnstoni. Next base: position 67,073,721 of record CM044312.1, on the reverse strand, counting down.
AAAATTTGGCTTACAGCTCAAAGTTCAGAAAACTAAGATCATGGCATCTGGTCCCATCATTTCATGGCAAATAGATGGGGAAACAGTGGAAACAGTAGCTGACTTTATTTTGGGGGGCTCCAAAATCACTGCTGATGGTGATTGCAGCCATGAAATTAAAAGACGCTTACTCCTTAGAAGGAAGGTTATGACCAACCTAGATAGCATATTTAAAAGCAGAGACATTACTTTACCAACAAAGGTCCGTCTAGTCAAGGTTATGGTTTTTCCAGTGGTCATGTATGGATGTGAGAGTTGGATGGTGAAGAAAGCTGAGTGCTGCAGAATTGATGCTTTTGAACTGTGGTGTTGGAGAAGACTCTTGAGTGTCCCTTGGACTGCAAGGAATTCCAACCAGTCCATCTTAAAGGAAATCAGTCCTGGGTGTTCATTGGAAGGACTGATGTTGAAGCTGAGACTCCAATACTTTGGCCACCTCATGCGAAGAGTTGACTCATTGGAAAAGACCCTAATGCTGGGAAGGATTGAGGGCAGGAGGAGAAGGGGACGACAGAGGATGAGATGAGATGGTTGGATGGCATCACCAACTCGATGGACATGGGTTTGGGTAAACTCCGAGAGTTGGTGATAGACAGGGAGGACTGGCGTGCTGCGATTCATGGGGTCACAAAAGAGTCGGACACAACTGAGAGAGTGAACTGAACTGATATCTTTATCCAAGTCAATAATAAAAATATTTAACAAAACAGTTTCAAAGACAAAGTATTTCACTTCATCACTAACAAGCTCTTTGAAAATGAAAATGAAGTCGCTAAGTCATGTCCGACTCTTTGCAACCCCTTGGACTGTAGCCCGCCAGGCTCCTCCATCCATGGGATTTTCCAGGCAAGAATAGTGGAGTGGGCTGCCATTTCCTTCTCCAGGGGATCTTCCCAACCCACGGATCGAACCCGGGTCTCCCTCTTTACAGTTTGACCCATGCAAGCTTAACAAGCTCTTTAGAAGTCAGCAATTAATCCATTACCAAGACCTCCCATGGCTAAAGTAGCCTAATGGTCCCACTGTAAACATTCTATACTGTGCTATCCACATGAAGTAACAAAGAACCAGAAATGTCAAGACAGAAGTTAAGTTCACATGCCATTCTCAGTGGGTAAGCTAAGCCTAGAAATCAGTTGCTTTCACAAACCCTATTAAAAAAAAAAAAGAATTCTTACATTATTTAATGGCAAGATTTTTTTCTAGATCCTCACACCTTAAAGAAATCTAAGCAAACACACACACACACAAGAAAAAACTAAGAAGCTGCCCTTGACTCTTATCCCGTAATTCATCAGCAAATCCAGTTAGCTCTACCTTCAAAAGAAGTCTGCCATCTGACCATTCTCACCTCCTCCACTGAAACCACCTGCCCACTCCGCTATCCAAATCTGCCAGACTAGACTGCAGCAGTCTCCTCCCTGATTTTCACACTTTCACTCCTGCCACTCTATAGTCCACATCCTACACAGTGACCAGAGTGACATTACTAGGTTTTGGTTTTCTTTTCTCTTTTTCAGTTTTGAAACAACAAAACTGCACTAAAGTACAATTCAAAGAAATGTTTTCCCCAAACCACCTCAGAGGTAGTTGCCAATGTGATGTTCCATCATACTCAAATGCTAAGAACAAGGATGGTCTATGTAACTACAATAAAATCATCAAGATCAAAAAATTAAGACTGACAGACTACTATGACTTAATCCTCACACTCCACCACAGGCCACCCCTTATACATGGTGGAGACAATGGTTGGACTCCCCATGCAGTCTGCTCTCCCTTAACACCCTATCCTAACCTTGACTGAGCTGTGGCATCCCATATCAGGCCACCAGGTAGGAGAAATCCTGTCTTCACCCAAGCAACTCCTCTGACTCTTGTGACAGCTGTCAGGCACTCCCAGCATGGACACTCTGCTCCAGGCCACCCTCCTCATCCCAATTGGGACCAATTAAGCTGCTCAGGCTTCCCAGGTGGCACTAGTGGTAAAGAATCTTCCTGCCAATGCAGGAGAAGTAAGAGACACAGGTTCAATCCCTGGGTTGGGAAGATCCCCTGGAGAAGGAAATGGCAACCCACTCCAGTATTCTTGCCTGGAGAATCCCAGGGACAGAGGAGCCTGGCAGGCTGCAGTCCATGGGGTCGCAGAGTCAGACACAAATGAAGCAACTCAGCACACATGAGCTGCTCAGGGGCCACAACAGCCTCCCACATCCCTTCCTCACACTGTGAGTACCTACATCGCCACGCGTTATCTAGTGGCTTTAGGACAAAAAATTGCTGAGGACAAAGGGGAAAGGGAGATTTATCACTTTCAAATGGACTTAGGTTATTTCACTCCATTGCTCAAAATCCTCCAATAGCTTTTTAATCTCAGAATAAAATCCAAACTCTTCTTCGTGGTCCACTAGGCCCTATAAATCTGTCCCCTACCTTCCTACATCACTTGATCTAATCTATGCTTGCTGGCCTTTATTCTGCTTTTCAAATATAGTAAACACCTCCGGTCTTTACACTGTATGCTCTATCTCTTTGAAAGCTCCTCCACTTCCCAAATCCACAAGGTCTTGGTTCAAACATCATTTCCAGAGGCAGTTTCCCAGTTTCTTCCTCATCCACCATCCCCACAAACCCTACTTATCCCCTTCCCTTTCTTCACAGCACTTATGACTGATACTATATCACATCGATTTATAACCCACAAGGACAAACAATATCTGTTTACTGTTGTATCCTCAAACACCTGGAATAGTACCTAGCACACAGCAGACACTGAATATCTGCATGATGCCTGAATTCTTCAAGAACACATCTTAATGACATAAACTACTCAATCATAATGCCATCTTATATCTATATGATATGTGAAGATATTAGAAATGGGTGTGTAATTTTAAGATACTGACAATACATGGTGCTTTAAAGTATGCTATTATTTACAGTAACTCTGAGCACTATCTGTGTTAAGATTCTCTTTTTCATAAACAAGGCTCAGGAAAGTGTAATGACCTGCTCAACATTACAGAGCCAATAACTGACAAGATCATGACTGCAATCAGGGCCTTCTAAATTTACTATTAATTACACCAGGCAAGTGTCTCTGCATGTGTACCTTCATTAATACTCAACATCCTTTACTTTCAACTTAAAGAATTATGGGAATGTTTCAAAAAAATAGCAAGAGGCGCAGAAATACCTTAGTTTTCAACCCTACCTACAAATGTATACCTTACTAACAGACTAACACATGCACTGACTACAGATATATTACATAACAGCATCATTTTTAGAGAATTGATAACAAGATTTTTAGCACCATATTCCAGGATTTAGGAACCTACAGCCCACCATCTGTTTTTCTTACATGTGAGCTAAAAATGGTTTTCACATTTTTAAATGGTTGTGAGGGGGCAAAAATTAAATAAAAAGAATATTTCATTACACCTGAAAATTAAACATAATTCAAAGTACACTGTCCAGAAATAAAATCTGACTCAAACATTACCACACCCATTCATCGTTTTACTGTCTATGGCTGATTTTGCACTACAATCAGAGGGTCAAGTAGCTGCAACAGAGACGTGGCCAGAAAAGTCAAAAATACTTACTATCTGGTTTTTCACAGAAGAAGTGCCATAGTGTCCTGATTTTTCACCTCTCCCCAACATCCTGGTCTTCAAAAAATATTCCTTTTCCATGCCAAATCCAGGTAGTTTTACTATAGCATCATATTCTACTCCCATCACTCTTCAGTCACTTTGAGAAGTGTAACTGTCTTACTCATCTGACTCCCCAACTAGAATACACTATGCTGGAGGTTAAGGCCACATCTGCTTGCCCATTACTGTACCCCCAGTACCAAGCAATGCCCACTTATACCAAGTCCCTAATATTTGCTAAATCAGAGGAAGACAGATGCACTAAATTTGGATGAGCTAATTTAAAGAACTCTCAGACATACAAGAGTTTCTTCTAGAAGATACCAGATATACAGACTGTTACTTTCCAAAGGAGCCACACAAATAACTGTATCTACCTCTTGGCTCAGTTCAGTCACTCAGTCGTGTCTGCCTCTTTGTGACCCCATGGACTGCAGCATGCCAGGCTTCCCTGTCCATCACCAACTCCCGGAGCTGGCTCAAACTCATGTTTTACTGAGTCGGTCAGGCCATCCAGCCATCTCATCCTCTGTCATCCCCTTCTCCTCCTGCCTTCAATCTTTCCCAGCATTAGGGTCTTTTCCAAAGAAGTCAGTTCTTTGCATCAGGTAGACAGAGCATTGGAGCTCAGCATCAGTCCTTCCAATGAATATTCAGGGTTGATTTCCTTTAGGATTGACTGGTTTGATCTCCTTGCTGTCCAAAGGACTCTCAAGAGTCTTCTCCAACACTACAGTTCAAAAGCATCAATTCTTCAGCGCTCAGCTTTCTTTATGGTCCAATCTCACATCCATACATGACTACTGGAAAAACCATAGCTTTGACTATATGGACCTTTGTAACAACAACATCATACAAATAGACTGGGATCATACAGGAGATTAGGGGTGAGGGGTCAGGGGCTTTAAATTAATCTGCAGTCCAGTAGCAAAAGGTATTAACAACAAAAAAGGTGCGACTTAGGGTCCCAGTCTCAGAAATGAGCCTACATGACACTGATCACAGAATGGGCTGCTTCCCAGCATTAACCACCCCCTACAAATTTTCTTTTTTTTTTTGCTTCATATTTCACCATGCCACACTGGCTACTAGTCATCTAATACATTCACTCACCTTATTAGAAATCTCTTAAAATACAAACAGATATGAAAAGTTAAAGAAAACAACAAAACCTCATGCATTAATGCGGACTGAATAAATCAGTTTTGACAGTGAGGGAAAAAAAAAAGGAGACGGGTAGATATTTTAAGGAGATAGAGCCCTCACAGACCTAGATACAGTTCTGAACCAGGGAGTTTAGGAAAAAGAAAGAACACTAGGAAACAGAACAAAGAGCAATAATAGAAAAGGCAAAGAAAAGGAAGTGGGAGATGTCCAATACAAATATCCAATTTTATCTTCTCTATGTCAGACGTTCATCCTGCAGAAAAGGAAAAGACAGAGCTTGTCTCTACTCGGTGGCTTAAAAACTCTCTCAGACCAGGAAAAGCTCTTCTCTTCAAAAGAATGATAACTAGTCAATGTAAAAGGATAACAATTAGACAATTATCACCTGCAACCCACAGCTGACTGAATCAGGCAAGAAACATCATGGTATATTAAAGACACTATAAATAAAAGAACAGATATTCACACAGTCTCAAAGTATCTTACTAATTTTAAAAGGGAAAAGAAACCACTACGATATCAAAAAATCTGAAAGATACCATTTTAATCAAGTGGTTATTAACATTAGCAGTAATTATGTACCCCATCTGTAAGGCACTGAGAAGGATATAAAATCCTCTATGCTGTAGTCTTGTCAAAGTATTTAATCTGATTTTTATCATGACAAAACAACCACTCAAATCTAAATGAAAAGATGCACCTATAAAACAACTGGCCTGGACTTTTTTAAACTCTCATGACTGTTTAGAAAAAAAATTACAGTTCAGGGATTTTTAAAACAACTTCATAGTAGAATCTAATTTCTAAAATAAGTTATATGTTTAAGTTTTATTTCTTCCATTTTATTTTCCTAAGAATTCTTTACTGTATTTTATAAAAATACATATAATAAAATACAATTATACAATAAAAATATTTTACAAATTTACAGGTCCATAGAAAATGGAAAAAAGGAAAAATTGGTCCTTCATCATAGGGAATTTCAGAAGTACTACTCCATAAGGAGAACAAAGAAACATGACAACTAAATGCAATGTGTAATCTTGGATTTAAACTTTATGTGTACACACACACACACACACACACACACACACACACACACACACACACACACACACACACACACACACACACACACACACACACACACACACACACACACACACACACACACACAGAGGCTGCTGTGGTGGCTCAGTAGTAAAGAATCTACCTGCCAATGCAGGAGATGTGGGTCTGGGTCAGGAAGATCCCCTGGAGCAGGAAATGGCAACCCACTCCAGTATTCTTGCCTAGGAAATTCCATGGACAGAGGAGCCTGGCAGGCTACAGTCTATGACGTCGCAGAGACTCAGACACGACTGAGCACACAACGCATACATGAGATGAAAATACTGTACTACCAAGACTAAATTTCCTGAGAGTCACACTTATGTTGTGACTGTGTTGTAGGAAAAGTCTCTGTTCTTAGGAGACATGCTGAATTACTTAGGGGTGATGTTAGTATGTCTATAACATACTCTCAAACAGCTGAGCAAAGAATAAAGTTGTAGGATGGATGAACAGATAAAATACAAAGTACTACTTAGCCTAAAAACATGAAACCGACCCAAATGTAAAAAGGACAATACTACAAATTTAGAGCTTACATGAAACACAGGCTGAAACTACATATTTTCTGTAACTTGCTCCTTTGATGGTAAAATTTAAATGGGTTTGATAAAAAGTAAATAATCTAAATGGTAATTATTATATATTCATGCTACCATGCTAATTCAAAATCTATTAGTTTAAAAGTAGATTTTTCTAGGGAATTCGTTGGTGGTCCAGTGCTTAGGACTTCACACTTTCTTTGCAGAGGGCTTGGGTTCCATTCCTGGGAGAGAATTAAAATCCAAGTCACGTGGCGAAAAAAAAATCAAAAACATAAAATAGATTTTTCTCTTGAAACAGAAAAGATATTAATTAATGGACAAAAACGGTTTCTCTACAGATTTACATTTTAAGTCTTCGGTAACTAACAATAAGAAATGCACAATAAGTGTAGTTTACAGCAAATGGGTATTACATATCACTCTGGATTTTACCTAACACTACATTCTACAGTAACTTCCAGATGTGTCAGAGAGCTAAACATAAAGAAGAATCCATAAAACAAAATTTTGATCCTGAGAGCATACTCTTAACTTTGGAGAGAAAGATTCATTAATACAGAAAGAACAGAAGACAGTTAAGTGAGTTCTGACATGTAAATCTTAAAGTTTTCAAGTTCACTCATTCAACAACTATTTAAGGTACACAACATTCCAAGCACTGCCGTATGCCCTGAAATTTTGTAGGGTTTGCATAGAGCACATATGCCTTTGGTCTCACAGAGCTCAAGTCTAGTAGGCAGATGGGCAAAAAGCACAAAAAGCAATGGAATTTTCCTGTAAACACTAAAGAGGAAAAGACACACTGCTCCAAGAGAACACAACTGAAGAGGCACTGTAGGTGCAATGGTTATAAAAAATTCTCTTGCTGCTGCTGCTAAGTCGCTTCAGTCGTGGCCAACTCTCTGCGACCCCATAGACGGAAGCCCACCAGGCTCCTCCATCCCTGGGATTCTCCAGGCAAGAACACTGGAGTGGGTTGCCATTTCCTTCTCCAGTGCATGAAAGGGAAAAGTGAAAGTGAAGTCGCTCAGCCGTGTCCGACTCTCAGCGACCCCATGGACTGTAGCCTACCAGTCTCCACCATCCATGGGATTTTCCAGGCAAGAGTACTGGAGTGGGGTGCCATTGCCTTCTCCGAAAAAATTCTCTTAAAGCATATCAAAGCTGATGCAAGGAGGAAGAACAAGAAACCAGCCAGGAGATTTCCCTGGTGGTTCAGTGGCTGGGATTCTGTGCCCAATAGAGGGGCCCTGAGTTAGATTCTTGGTTAGGGAATCAGATCTCACATGCCGCAATTAAAGAATCCCATATGCCACACACCAAGATTGAAGATCCCAGTGCCGCAACTAAGACTTGGCACAAATAATTTTTTTAATATTAAAAAAAAGAAACAAACAACTAGCCAAATGAAGGGTAGTGCAAAGGCCACAGGCAGCCAAGAACCCAGGATCACCATGAATGAGAAAACAAAACAAGGGTAAGTTACATAAGATGTCATTTTAAAGTATGAAGAAGCACACAAATTCCTATGCAATACATCATTAAGTGGGTAAAGTACATTCTTGACAGCCACCTGCATTTATCCAACTAGCAAAATTAAATCAAATATGAAGCCAGAAGTTGCCAGGGATGGGGACAGGGCAGTACATACACACAATCAGCAGAATTGTACATTACTTTACCCTTTATAAAGACAATCTAAAAGTAAGCTTTTATCTATAGAATGGATAAGCAGCAAGGTCCTACTTAGAGCACAGAGAATTATATTCAATATTCTATGATAAACCATAACAGAAAAGAATATTTAAAGAAGACTGTATATATAACTGAATTACTTCACTGGAAAGTAGGAATACAGCATTATAAATCAACTATACTTCAATTTTTTAAAAAGGGATAGTAACTGCACAAAAGATATGTACAGAAGTTACAATCATAAAATAAAAAATAAGAAACCACCAAAAGCCTACAAATGTGTATCCATATAAATTATGATCCATTAAATTTACATCAAAAAGATGAGTATAGACTGAATAATACCCCAAAATGTTTAGTCTATCAAGTATTAAATAATGACATTTAGTTTATATATACAGATAATGGACAAAATGCAAAATGTATATATCTTAAAATTTTTAATATGAAATCACAATTATCATTTTATAATCACTAGTTGCTCTCATCAGAATTATTTACGTTCAATTGGGTCTATTTTAATTCAAATGACACAGAAAAAAACAAACAGTACTTTAACAGATTCATTCTCCCTCTTCAGAATGAACAACTGCTAATATTATAAAAAATAGCTAAGTTAACTCTTCAAAGTAAACTCTTGAACCCCAATCGCCTCTCCTACTTCCAAAGTTACACCAGTAACTTTCTGGTGTAACCCTGCCAATCCATTTTCATAAAGTTTTATGAGAGAAACAGAAAGAAGAAAACATACACACATCCATCAACTAAATAAGGAATTGAGTCACTGGAAAACTTCCTAAGGATGCTACACTTCTTGTGTCAAGTGTCAAACTTTCTGATGCAATGCTGTTAGGTATAGTTGATAAAAATGCCAATAGATCTAGAGCATTTACATTACAATAATCACAGAAATATAACCCTTAATGATAAACACTGATTTTTCCCAATTTTTTCTATCACACAGTTCTACAAAGTTTTCCTTAAAAGCATAAATTTATTTACATTAAGTTAAATATCATTACTTATTAAACTTTAAAAAATGTAAGGCAAAAAAATAATTCTTCAAATCATCGATTACTGGTTTCTATCAAGTAATAACCAAGTAACTGCAATACTGCTCAGTTTTTAAATACAACTATAATCATTCAACTATGAAAAATCAATCACACCTTTACAATGCACTATGCATATCATATAAAATAAAATCTATATTAATTTTTCAAATTAAAAATTATATATTAAAGATATAAGCACAAAATATTTGTGGGGAAAAATCAAATGTACCTTGTCAATGACAAACTATTTCTCTAACAATTTTCTTAAAACTAAATTGAGATATTGATTTGTTGCCACCTACTGGTTAAAATCATGTTTGGATAATGTCATTTCACCTCAAATATTCACTATGGTCAAAAATATCTTAGTGTTCTTTGTAAAATTTTATAAAACTACTATGATGAATTTAGCTTTGGAGAAATTTCTAAAGCTGTATCATGAGTTAACAGAACCCTGGCTTTTAACAATAATATCCTCACATAAAATTTTCATTAGTGTGTTAGGACTGTTATAAACTTGTGAGAACTATAAAAATGCTTATTTAATTAAAACATTGATACTTTCAGAATTTTTCTTCTTCACAACTCGAATGTTTATATGCTCCTATTTTCTAGACTATTGTAGCTAGAGAACTCATGATATTGCCACCTTTTTACAACTGAGCTATTAAAATAAAGATCCAAAGGAGGGGGTCACATATTACATTGGTTTCTGTTACATTTTAAATAACTTTTACTCCATAGCAGTCCCCTCCTCTCCTTCCTCATTGTGTTCTTTATACAACTGTTGATGAAATAAAAAGTCAGTTGTCCCACTGCACTGTTTTTAAAATCATTCTTTTAGTTACCCAGATTTGAAAAGCATAACAACAGAACACATAGACTTATTTCTGGATCCCAATTTTAACAAGTCCACTGTTTAAAAAAAACAAAAAACCTTTAAGTAACTGGAAATATGAATACAGATTGGGTTTTAGATGACAACAAAGATTTTTATTAATTCGGTTAGGTATGATAAAGCATTGGAATTATGTATAAGAACATGAACAAGTCTTACAGATACAGCTATGAACTGAATTGTGTCCCATCTCCTCAGCCCAAAATTCATACACTGAAACCCAAAACCAACAATGTGATAGGATTTGGAGATGGGGCCTTTGGTAAATAATTAGGTTCAGATGAGATCATGAGCATACAGCTCTTACGATAGGATTCAGTTCAGTTCAGTCGCTCAGTCGTGTCCGACTCTTTGCGACCCCATGAAATGCAGCACGCCAGGCCTCTCTGTCCATCACCAACTCCCGGAGTCTACCCAAACCCATGTCCATCGAGTCGGTGATGCCATCCAACCATCTCATCCTCTGTCATCCCCTTCTCCTCCTGCCCCCAATCCTACCCAGCATTAGGGTCTTTTCCAATGAGTCAACCCTTCGCATGAGGTGGCCAAAGTATTGGAGTTTCAGCTTCAACATCAGCCCTTCCAATGAACACCCAGGATTGATTTCTTTTAGGATGGATTGATTGGATCTCCTTGCAGTCCAAGGGACTCTCAAGAGTCTTCTCCAACACCACAGTTCAAAAGCATCAATTCTTCGGCGCTCAGCCTTCTTCACCGTCCAATTCTCACACCCATCCATGACCACTGGAAAAACCATAGCCTTGACTAGACGGACTTTTGTTGGCAAAGTAACATCTCTGCTTTTAAATATGCTATCTAGGTTGGCCATAACCTTCCTTCCAAGGAGTAAGCGTCTTTTAATCTCATGGCTGCAGTCACCATCAGCAGTGATTGATAGGATTAGTGCCCTTAAAAGAAGATAAATCTGAGAATTTACTCTCTCCCGCAGTGAGAACTCTGCAAGAAAGCCATCTGCAAACCAGGAGGATGGCCCTCACCAGAACCCAACCATGCTGCTACCCTCATCTTAGACTTCTATCCTCTAGAAATGTGAGAAAATAAATGTCTATTGTTCATGTCACCCAATCTATAGTATTTTCTTATGGCAGCATGCATATGGAAGTACGTAGGAGTGAAATAATATATATGATACATGCTTTAAAACATTCACAAAAAGGGGAAAAAATAGAATTGAGCAAACCCAGTAATTTTTTTAATTTAGGTAACAGATGCTTGGAATTTAATATGCTATTAGCTCAACTTCTAAGTTTGAAATTTCTCATAACCAAAAAAACTTTAAAAAAGAAATGTTATGAAAATGTTTTTCAATGTAATTCCTATAACTGAAACCTAAAAATGTTTTAAGATAAACAAGGCACTAATCTGAAATTATTATGAGGCAAAAATAAAAGTTGACTTAAAACTTTACCTTTTAAAAATTCTGTTAACAAATTTATTCAAATAATAGGTCTCACCTAAGAGTCTCAAGCTAAAAGCACTGACGATAAATGTCCATGTTCTAACTAAATACCTCGTCCAAACTATTTATCTGCATAAATGACCTCAATTACAAAAGAGAAATAACTTTGAGATCCTTTTGTAAATAGGGTTTTTCATTATATATCCAATAAATTACTCCTGAAATACTTTTAAAATTTGATTTTTTCTGTTTAGAACAGCTAATTTTCTTTAACTCTTTTTGATGATTATAATTTTCAAAATGGTCTCAAATTTTTCAAGTGGACAATATATCCTGAAAATAATAAACTATGCTTATTTCTAATTTATGTATGTTTCGTTTAGTATTTTATCTGACTGCACTAACAGAATTAACACCAAGCAACAGTTGTCAACCCATCTGTTTCATAATTTTAATGGGAATGATATATTTACAACATTTAATAAGACCAAGTCTATCAGGTTAAGACAGATTATTTTATTTGGGGGGGGGGGGCAGGGGCGGAGATGGTGGGGGCCCATGTCATGAAGCATGTGGGATCTTAGTTTCCTGACCAGGGATGAACTCGCGTTCCCTGCCTTGGAAGAACAGTCTTCACCATTAGACTCCCAGGGAAGTCCCCTTTTAAAATGATTTTAAGGAAGGGTCTTTTCTAATTCTAATTTAAAAGGGTTTTCAACAGAGATATTCAAACTTGCTCCTTTGATCCATTTCTGCATTAACTAGTAATGGAAGTCCTATTCTCACACACAGACTAGTAAGTATAATTTTATCTTTTATGTACTATAACTGTGGGTCATCACTGTAAATAATACTTAATGTTCTACGTGCAAAAACATTTCTTCAAGAATTCTAAACAGAGGTATGCAGGGCCATTTTCTCTTTCGGTAAAGATTCCAGGCTAGGTTAGGGGTTCTCTTAAATATCTGTGTCAACTACCTCAATCATTCCACAAGCATTTTTTTGGTCATGTACTGTGATCCAGAGACCAAGTATATATCCTCAAGAAGCTCACACAATCACACCGCATTAAATACTCTAACAAAATGCTGAAGGAAGAAAAAAAATCAAAAACTGAGATTTCCAGAAAAATTCAGTAATAATTGAGTCTCGAATACTGAGTGAGATTGTTCAACAGTTCTCAGAGCAGGGCCCAAACAAAACACACACAGCAAGAAGCAAACCTGATTATGTTCAGATGATGTATTTTAAAGGACTCCTGTGGGCCCTGAGAATAATACTAAAATGCTGTTTGCTTTCTTCCACTGATGGTGCACTAATAGGGGTAGATAAAAATGCCAGTGCCTTAGCAGGAATCAACACAACAATCCCTACCTGTACTAGTCAATGTAAACGTCAACATTATTTAAAAAAAAAAAAAAAAGGCTTTTCACTTAAGAAGGTCTTTAATGAAGAAGTAAAAAATAAAAATAAAGCTTTAATCTTCACCTTTATACTTTTAAAATTCTGTGACAGAATACACAAAAAAATACTGCTGCTCACCAAATTATTATCATAGAATAATATGATATGATATATTATCATTCAAGATAACATTCATTATCACTCAAGAAAAAACATTCTGACCACTGAGGTGTCAGTTAAACAAGCTACTTTTTTCATGATACATCATTTTTACTTAAAAGAACATATATACAAACTGTACTTATTCACACTTGGGTATGGTAGGCATTTTCTTAAAAAGTGAGTGAAGCAAGCCTACCAATTAAAAAGAAACAGATAAAAGCATTTGTTGCTGATAACAAAAATCAACACTTTAAAGTAACAAGACTTAGGCTAAGTCCAATATGGGTTCAGATTCCACAATACAACCTTTCTTCCACCAACCTTTGTTTTAACATTTGCCAAGTTTCAGTGTGATAACAAGAAATATCCACAGTTAAGTGTAAAGGCTCTTAAAACACACTTTTTTCCAACAATAAATCTGTCCAGGGCCAGATTTTCTTCACATATACTTCAAACAGTACCTCACAATAGACTGAAAGAGGAGGTAAATATGAGAATCCAACTGTCTTCTGGTAAGTCAAATATTGAGTTTTGCAAAAAATGTAAACAATGCCATTTTTCCCAGTAAATGTTTATTTTGGAAAAGTTACTTTTCATTTTTAAAATGTTATTTATGTGACTATGATGCCATCATTTTTAATAATAAACTTACTTATAAATAAATTTTTAACTCAAGTTAAAATTTTAATAGAGTAAATATTGATAGACATAATCCATATAAACAAAAGTTATTTGGGAGCTCTCCATATTATTTCAAACACAGCTAGAGGAGCTGATGGAATTCCAGTTGAGCTATTTCAAATCCTAAAAGATATGCTGTTAAAGTGCTGCACTCAATATGCCTGAACATTTGGAAAACTCAGCAGTGGCCACAGAACTGAAAAAGGTCAGTTTTCATTTCAATCCCAAAGAAGGGCAATGCCAAAGAATGTTCAAACTACCCCACAATTGCACTTATTTCACACGCTAGCAAGGTAACGCTCAAAATCCTTCAAACTAGGATTTTCAATACACGAACCGAAAACTTCCAGAGGTACAAGGTGGATTTAGAAAAGGCAGAGGAAACAGATCAAACTGCCAACATCTGCTGGATCATAGAAAAAGCAGGGGAATTCCAGAAAACACATCTACTTCTGCTTTATTGACTATACTAAAGCCTTTGACTGTGTGGAACACAACAAAGTGTGGAAAATTCTTAAAGAGATGGGAATACCAGACCGCCGGACCTGCCTCCTGAGAAACCTGTATGAATGTCAAGAAGCAACAGTTAGAACTGGACATGGAACAACAGACTGGTTCAATTTTGGGAAAGGAGTATGTCAAGGGGGTATACTGTCATCCTCCTTATTTAACTTATATGCAGAGTATGTCATGTGAAATGCTGAGCTGGATGAATCACAAGCTGAAATTAAGACTGCCGGGAGAAGTATCAATAACCTCAGATATGCAAATGACACCACCCTAATGGCAGAAAGCAAAGAGGAACTAAAGAGCCTCTTGATAAAGGTAAAAGAGACTGGAAAAGCTGGCTTAAAATTTAACATTCAAAAAACTAACATCATGGCATCCAGTCCCATTCAGTTCAGTTCAGTCGCTCAGTCGTGTCTGACTCCTTGAGACCCCGTGGACTGCAGCACGCCAGGCCTCCCTGTCCATCGCCAACTCCTAGAGTTTACTCAAACTCATATCCACTGAGTTGGTGGTGCCATCCAAGCATCTCCTTTGTCGTCCCCTTCTCCTCCTGCCTTCAATCTTTCCCAGCATCAGGGTCTTTTCCAATGAGTCAGTTCTTCACATCAGGAGGCCAAAGTATTGGAGTTTCAGCCTCAGCATCAGTCCTTCCAATGAATATTCAGGACTGATTTCTTTTAGGATGGAGACTGGTTGGATCTCCTTGCAGTCCAAGGACTCTCAAGAGTCTTCTCTAACACCACAGTTCAAAAGCATCAATTCTTAGGCACTCAGCCTTGTTTATGGTCCAACTCTCACATTCATACATGACTACTGGAAAAACCATAGCTTTGACCTGGTGGACCTTTGTTGGCAAAGTAATGTCTCTACTTTTTAATATGCTGTTCTAGGTTGATCATAACTTTTCTTCCAAGGAGCAGGTGTCTTTTAATTTCATGGCTGCAGTCACCATCTGCAGTGATTTTGGAGCCCCAAAAAATAAAGTCTGTCATTGTTTCCACTGTTTCCCCATCTATTTGCCATGAAGTGATGGGACCGGATGCCATGATCTTAGTTTTCTGAATGTTGAGTTTTAAGCCAACTTTTTCACTCTCCTCTTTCACTTTCATCAAGAGGCTCTTTAGTTATTCTGTTTTCTGCCATAAGGATGGTGTCATCTGCATATCTGAGGTTACTGATATTTCTCCCAGCAATCTTGATTCCACCTTGTGATTCATCCAGCCCAGTGTTTCTCATGATCTACTCTGCATATAAGTTAAATAAGCAGAGTGACAATATACAGCCTTGACGTACTCCTTTCCCTATTTGGAACCAGTCTGTTTTTCCATGTCCAGTTCTAACTGCTGCTTCCTGAACTGCATACAGATTTCTCAAGAGGCAGGTCAGGTGCTCTGGTATTCCCATCTCTTTCAGCATTTTCCACAGTTTGTGGTGATCCACACAGTCAAAGGTTTTGGCATAGTCAATAAAGCAGAAGTAGATGTTTTTCTGGAGCTCTCTGTTCCAGTCCCATTACTTCATGCCAAATAAATGGGGGAAAAAATGGAAACCATGACTGACCTTATTTTCTTAGGCTCCAAAATCACTGCAGACAGTGACTGCAGCCATGATATTAAAAGATGCTTGGTCCATGGAAGAAAACCTATGACAAACCTAGACAACATATTAAAAAGCAGAGACATCACTTTGCTGACAAAGGTTCACATAGTCAAAGCTATGGTTTTTCCAGTAGTCATGTATGGATGTGAGAGTTGGACCATAAACAAGGCTGAGCAACAAATAACTGATGCTTTTGAACTGTGGTGCCGGAGAAGACTCTTGAGAGTCCCTTGGACTGCAAGGAGATCAAACCAGTCAATTCTAAAGGAAATCAACCCTGAATATTCATTGGAAGGACTGGTGCTAAAGCTCTAATACTCTGGCCACCTGATGCAAAGAACCAACTCACTGGAAAAGATTGAGGACAAGAGAAGAAGGGGGTGACAGAGGATGAGATGGTTGGATGGCAATACCGAATCAATGGACATGAGTTTGAGCAAACTCCAGGAGACAGTGAAGGACAGGGAAGCCTGGCATGCAGCAGTCTGTGTGGTCACAAAGAGTGAGACGTGAGTTCATGACTGAACAACAACAGGCCTTTGCTAAGGAACTGAAAAATACTTTCTTTAAGCCCAGAATTACTCTCGGGGAATCTTGAGGGCAAGATGTGTTCACAAGTTCATTAAAAGAAAAAAAAAAAACCTATAGGAAGCAGCAAGAGATGCTTAAGTCAGGTAAGTAGAAACCTATGAGGAGGCCTTGGGTCCCACATGTGACTCAAAGGAGCTACTGCAAACTATCAAACATGCATAAAACTTAGGATTATTAGGATGAAGACAGTATTTCAGTAGTACCAGAGTCTTAAATTTTAACAGGAGAAAGTAAAGGCCAGAAAACCTGCAGGAATTTGCATTCACCTGTCAAGTTTTCTATCAGAACTCAGGCTCTGTGAAGAAAAAGCCCATATTCATCTCTCTTTTCATACACATTTGTTGACTCACTATGAGTGTATTTCCATTTAAGGCCTTAAGTACTGGTTATGTGCCTCTTACTTTTCAAAAAACTACTTCTTAGCTTACAGCCTCATATTTCCCTATCTTTCAGTAACATTCTGACCAGAGGTTGGCAAACTTTCTGCAAAGAACAAGACAAATATTTTAGACTTTGTAGGCAAATGGTCTTTGTTATAGCACAAAAGCACACACTTAATATGTAAACAAATGCATGTGACTGTGCTTCAATAAAACTTTATTTGTGGACACTGAAAATCAAATTTTATATAATCTCCGTATGTCACAAAATTTTCTTCTGAAAATTCAGTCATGTAAAAATATAAAAACCATCTTATCCGACAGGCCATGCTAACACAGGTGGCAGGCTGTATTTAGCCAGACATCTACAGTTTGCAGACTCCTACCTAAGCCCTCTTAAAGGCTCAATAGTACAACCCTTCCATTATTCCTTATTTCCACAGCATTCCAATAACTTTATTTGCAAGTCTTTTTGCTAAGCTCCAACTGTAGCGCCAGGTGGCACTAGTGGTAAAGAACCAGCCTGCCAATGCAGTTGACAAAAATGCAGGTTCGATCCCTGGGTGGGAAAGATTCCCTGGAGGAGGAAATGGCAACCCACTCCAGTGTTCTTGCCTGGAGAATCCCACAGACAGAGGAACCTGGCGGGTTACAGGGTCGGAAAGAGTGAGACACGACTGAAGTGACTTAGCACTTAGCACAACTGTATGATGGCCTCTAGACAATGAACAATTAAGCATTCTTCTGCCCTAAACCTATTCACTTGCACCCACATTCACACTTTGGAAAAAATAAAAACAACTTGTTTATCTAGTTTCTGATTTAAACACTGAAGGAAGGAAAAGGGGATTTGAAGTAATTGTGGAAATGGAACAAAGAACAATGACAACTCATATTGATGTCAAGTGTTTAAAAAAAAAAAGCCCAATATGATGAATCTCAAAATTCTCAGTCCTGATTTCTCTCCTATAGTTTCAAAAACTAAAAATTCAAGTGTACCTTTTGAGTTTGCTAATGAGATACTCTAAACTCATTCTCACATTTTTAAAAAATGCATAAAACCAGACTAAAGAAATGAATGTGACCAAGTATATAGCAACAAATGAGAAAATAATATATTTAAGAAAAAGACATTCTATTTTTTAACAATTAGGAAGTTGTAATGGAGACTAAGGCAAAAGATGCCTGAAACACCGCATCTTTGGAAGGATGAAAACTTTTCTCACAACCATTCATATTTATTTCACAAATGAAGAAATTAATGTGTTTGGAACACAAAGCTGCAAAAGAAACAAGCGTCTGAAACAGACATGGTCTCTGATCATACGGGTTAAATTCTTTATCCGCTCTGGCCAATAACGTAGCCATTAGCTGCATGTGACTATTGACATTTAACTGATATTAAACAAAATTAAAACTTCAGTTCCTCAGTCAAACTAGTCACGTATCTCAAATGCTCAAGAGCTTGCTTGTGGCCACCATATTGGACAAGAAAGATACGGAACATCTCTACCATCACCCTCACACAAAGTTCTATCAGACAGCCCTGTTACATGCTTCCCTGCCTCACAGACACAAAATAAACATAAAAATGAAACTTAACTTCTCCCTTTCTTCAAAAGGAAAGTGTAAAATGTTTACTTCCTGCCACCTACCATGTGGGAAGTACCGAGTAAGTCTTTCGGTAAAAGTATTTAGTCTATTAAAAGCTGAAAAAAACCTTCTTCCTAGGAGAACTCATAAAGCAAAATAATCATCTTGAATGCTTTTCCAGGGTTCTAAAAGCTTTACAACATTCTGGAAAAATGAGTAGCTCATCAATAACTATTTCAGCCTCCTCATTAGCTTTAAACTACTCTCAACTGCATCTTTAACATCCTCAACTACAATATCTCATTGTCCTGGAAAGTGAAGAATTCTCAATATCACTCTGATTATCACACAATTCTCTTTCAAATGGAAAATAGCTCCTTCTTGTCACCTTTGGCCAGAGCGTGAAATATAGAAAGCACTCAAATAACTGTTTCATGAAAAGTCAATGAACTCTAAGTCTCTATGGAATTGCAAAAAACAAAAAAGCCAGACTCCATTGCCTAACTACATGCATTTAATATTTAAGCACCTTTAAATCTTTTTCTTAATTTTTTTGGAGTATAGTCAATTTACAATGTTAAACTTCTGCTGTATGGCAAAGTAAATCAGTTATACATATAGATATCTACTCTTTTTTACATTCTTTTCCCATATAGATCATTACAGAGTATTGAGTACAGTTCCCTGTGCTATAAAGTAGGTCCATATTCAGTATCTATTTTATGTATAGTACTGTACTTGTATCAGTCCTAAGTTTCCCAATTTAATCCCTCTCTTCCCTTTTCCCCCTTAAGTTTTCTACATCTGTGACTATCCCTGATTTGTAAATAAGTTCATCTGTATCATTTTTTTTGGATTTCACATATAAGTGATTTCATATATTTGTCTTTGTCTGACTTAATTTCACTTAGTATTGTTAGGGGAAGCACACTGATTGAAACTGCCCACCCTGGCCAGGCACCATAGTAACCATTTGCATGAAGTGTTTTAAGAAAGGAGGTCCTGGTAAGGAACACAAACTAATTAGCCTCCACCAACCAGAAGAGTTCGGGAAAGGTCAAAAGGAGACACCACATGTCTGACCACCTCCCAGAATCCTTCTCTCTGGCACTCTTCTTGGCTGAATAAGGCATGCACCACCAGGAAGGACTCTGAGTCAGAATGACTGGCTAAAGACAACCCGGAAACTAATCCCATCACCATAAAACCCGAGACTGCAAGCCATGTGACAGAGCAGTTCTCCTGGGTTCCCTTACCCTACTGCTCTCCACCCGGGTGCCCTTTCCCAATAAAATCTCTTGCTGTGTCAGCACATGTGTCTCCTCGGACAATTCATTTCCAAGTGTTAGACAAGAGCCCAGTTTTGGGCCCTAGAAGGGGTCCCCTTTCCTGCAACAGTATGATAATCTCTAGGTCCATCCACATTGCTGCAAATGGTATTATTTCATTCTTTTTTATGGCTGAGTGATACTCCATTGTATACGTACCATATCTTCTTTATCCATTCATCTGTCAATGGACATTTAGGATGCTTCCATGTCTTAGCTATTGTAAACAGTGCTGCAGAACACTGGGGTACACACATATCCTTTCCGATTATGGTTTTCTCTGAATATATGCCCATGAATGGATCATATGATAGTTCTGGTTTTAGTTTTTTAAGTAAGCTCCATACTGTTATCCATAGTGATTGTACCAATGAAGCAGCTTTAAGTCTTTTGCTGCTTACTTTATAAAAGCACTTTGCTGACTGTAGGATTTAAATGGCACAACACATTTGTAGACACAAGTTTTTTGTTTCTTAAAAATCAAGGACTTACTAAAAAGTGAAAAGTCTACAAAGCGAAATAAAGTAGTACATACCACACCAGAACTACAAAATTAATATAAAATTTTCAGTTACTTATCTATGAAATAGACTAACTTTTAAATAAATATATATAAATACAATGGATTTATTTTTTACATTGGAATATTATTCAGACTTTAAAAAGAAGAAAATCTTGTCACATGCTAGAACATGGATGAACCTTGAGGATATTATGCTAAGTGAAATAAGCCAGTCACAAAAAGACAAATACTGCATGATTCCATTTATAAAAAGTAGCAACCTTGAATATTCATTGGAAGGACTGATGCTGAAGCTGAAAATCCAGTACTTTGGCCACCCGATGCAAAGAACTGACTCATTGAAAAAGACCCTGATGCTGGGAAAGATTGAGGGCAAGAGGAGAGGGGGGTGACAGAGGATGAGATGGTTGGATAGCATCACTGACTCAATGGACATGAGTTTGAGCAAACTTAGGGAGATACTGAAGCCAGGCGTGCCGTAGTTTGTGGGTTTGCAAAGAGTCAGACACAACTTGGTCACTGAATAACAATGAAGTTGTCAAACTTTCAGAAACAGAAAGTGAATGGTGACTGCTAACATAGGTTCGGGTGGACTCCGAGAGTTGGTGATGGACAGGGAGGCCTGGCGTGCTGTGGTTCATGGGGTCGCAAAGAGCTGGACACGACTGAGCGACTGAACTGAAGTGTAGGGTGAGAAGGAGTTGCTGTTTAGTAAGCAGCCAATTCCATATGCCAAGATGAAAAAGTTCTAGAGTTGTTTTATACAACTTGTTACAGTTATTAACACAGTATTGACCAGAGATGTATTAATACGCCTTTTGTGACCCAAATGTTATTCACCAGAGACGTTTCAGTATTCACTTACATAACAAATCACTGGCCGAAGGCATTAGTTACTGCCAAAAAAAAAAAAAAAAACCCTGTCAATAATGAGTTAATATTCCTGGACTGTACAGGTAAAATGGTTAAGATGAGAAAATTTTTACACTGTGGTTTTTTATCACAATAAAAGAGTGAATATGTATAAACTAAATTAACCCTTCAACAATGCAGGGGTTAGGGGCACAGACGCCCTCCATGTCTTAGCTATTGTAAATAGTGCTGCTCTGAACATTGGAGTGCATGTATCTTTTTGAGTTAATAGTTTACATCTTTTCTGAATATATACTCAGGAGTGGAACTGCTGGATCATATAGCAGCTCTATCTTTAGCTTTTTAAAGAACTTCCATACTGTTTTCCTTAGTGGCTACACCAATTTACATTCTCACCAACACTACAGGAGGGTTCTCTTTTCTCCACACCCTCTCCAGCATTTATTATTTATAGACTTTTTGATGGTGGTCACTCTGACTGATGTGAGGTGATACTTCATTGTGGTTTTGACTTGCATTTCTCTAGTAATTAATGATGCTGAGCATCCTGTCATGTGCCTATTGGCCATCCGTATGTCTTCTTTGGAGAAATGTCTATTTAGGTCTTCTGCCCATTTATTTTTTCGATATTGAGTTGTATGAGCTGTTCATATATTTTCATCACACCATTTGCAAATATTTTCTCCCATTCTATCAGTTAACTTTTTGTTTTGTTGATGGTTTCCTTTGCTATGCAAAAGCTTTTAAGTTTGATAAGGTCCTATTTGTTTATCATTACTTTTATTTCGTTTGCCTTGAGAGATTGACCTAAGAAAACATTGCTATGATTTACATCAGAAAATGTTTTGTCTATGTTCTCTTCTAGGAGTTTTACAGTGTCATGTCCTATATTTAAGCCTTTCAACCACTTTGAGATTATCCTTGTACATGGAGTAAAGAAGGGTTCTAATTTCATTGATTCACATGTAGCTGTACAGCTTTCCCAACACCCCTGGTTGAAGAGACTGTCTTTTCTCCATTGTGTATTCTTGCCTCTTTTGTCTAAGATTAACTGACCACAGGGAGTGTGGACAGGTTTATTTCTGGGCTCTATTCTGTTCCACTGATCTATTGTCTGTTTTTGTGCCAATACCAAAATGTTTTGACTACTGCAGCTTTGAAGGATAGTCTGAGATCTGGAAATTTTATGCCTCCAGCTTTGATCTTTTTTCTCAGAACTGCTTTCTGGTTCTTCTGTGACTCCATATAAATTTTAGGATTATCTGTTTTAGTTCTGTGAATAATGTCAAGAGTAATTTGATAGAGACTGCATGAAATCTGTAGACTGCTTTGGGTAGTATACCATTTTAACAATATTCTTTTAATTCAAGAGCATGAGATATCTATTTTTTTGAATCATCTTTAATTTCATCTATCAGTGATTTACAGCTTTTGGCATACAGATCTTTCATCTCTATGGCTAAGTTTATTCCTAAGTTTCTGGGGTGGTTTTCAAGGCATATTTTAAACATATTTTTACTTTCTCTTACATTGTTAGTATACAGAAACACAGCAGATTTCTATATATTAATCTCACATCCTGCTATTATGCTGAATTCATTTATTAGTTCTAGTGTTTGTGTGGAGACTTCAGGGTTCTCTATATAACAAGTAACTGTCACTTGCAAATAGTGACATTTTTACCTGTTCCCTTACAATTGGGCTACCTTTTATTTCTCTTTCTTCTCTACAGCTGTGGCTAAGAATTCCAAGATGTTAAATAGAAGAGGTAAGAGTGGGCATCCCTGTCTTGTTACTGAATTTAGCAGAAAGGCTTTCAGTTTTTCACCTCAATCACATTTCTTACTAGGAAACTGGTTCTACAGCAAATGTGATACAAATTTTTCTAAAGAGAACTTAAAGCAAAAGTTCTGTATTCTGTTATGTATTAAATTATTTACAATCATCTCCAAAGAGACAGCCATAATATTTTGCTGCTATTGAAAATTTCTCCTATTATATAAAATGAGCTATCTAAGACCTTCATAAAGTTATTTTACTACAAATACACTGCTACTCTACGTAGGTAGTGTCCATTTGTCATTTCCTACTGTAGCAAATGGAGGTGCAATGAATCCTGCATCAGTCATTTAAAAAATTTAAAAATCAGATGGTTTTCATAATGGCATCTAGTTTTTAAAAAATGTTTAATAAAATCCCAGATTCTAACAAGTACAGAGTTTAAATCTGGAATAATGAAAATGTTCTGGAGATGGATGGTGGTGATGACTGCACAACAATACCAATGTACTTAAAGCCACTGAACAGTATGTACAATTAAAAATGATTAAAATGGGGACTTCCCTGGTGCTCGTGGCCAAGACTCTGCACTCCCAATGCAGGGGGCCCAGGTTTGATCCCTGGTCAGAGAACAAGATCCCACATGCTACAACTAAGATTCAAGATTCGTGTGTGCAGCCAAATTAATATATAAATATTTTTTAAATGGTTAAGATGGTTTATGATATATATTTTTTACCATAATAAAACCTAAAATTTCAGTAAGAGGTTATATGTATGTCATCTTCACCAGTTTACAAGCCGTTATTAAGAAAAGTCACATGATCATTTGAACAATTAATCCTAACTTACCACTAGCAAAGACATCTCAAAGGTCTCAATTATTCATGAAAGATGCAATTACATCACAACTGGAAACTTCCCTCAGAAAAAGAAAGTTCAGAGAACCAAAACAGTTTCAAACTGGCTCACACAAATGACATGTGTTAATACTAATGAGACTATAATTACTTGACAACTTTATTAAGTCACTACGTGGTACAGAATAGTTTGAAATACTTTCTAACCAAATCAATTCTGTACAATCAGTTGATAAATTCTTAAAAAGAGTTTTATTTAAAGAAATATACTTGAGCTTGCCAAAAAATATATGAAAGTGAGAATAATAATGGCAGCTTTAAACTATAATCATACTTTAATACCCTATAAAACAGGGATTCTTCATGAATAACCATGAGAAAGTTCCAACTACTGGGTAAACGCCAAGAAAGCGAGGATGGACACAAGCAAAAGAGTCTTAAAGTCACTATTTATTAAGTAACACCTGGCCTAAAACATGCAGGCATCATGCTAAATATGTCACATGAACTCTCATTTAACTCTCAGAGTAGCCCCAGGAGATACAAATGTATCTCCTGTTTCACAAACAAGGAAATGAGGACCAATGGGTTAAATAACATGTTCAAGATTGTACAGTCACTAAGCAGCAGGACTAGGATAAGAAGCCCACACTTTGAACTACACAGATGCCATCTACTTGCTACTACCTTTAGGACACACTGTGCAGTAAATTGTAGTGTTACAACCTTTTTTTCCCTAGAGGGGACAGTCATTCAGGGAAAATAAATCACGTCATCAGCAGACATGGCAGCAATCAGCAGAACTGGCTGGAACCCAAGTCTTCCTATTCCTCACCCAGGGCCTTTCCTCTGGAGTATATCTGATATGTGTGGTAGTTCTAAAAATATATTCACAAATTATTTAATACAACTCTCCTCAAAGAGCAGAACCTAATGCTCCCCTCAGTAACTCACCTTTTTTTCTGATAGCTTTTATTTTACTTTCCTTTTAACTGTGTTCCAATTTCAACTATCTCACTTCTAACAAATAAAATGTGACAGAAGTGACATGTGTGAGACTTCCAAGGGTAGGTGTGAGACTTGCCAGAGTAGGTCATAAAGAGCACTGTAGGGTCCTCCTTGTTCTCTCTACTCCTCACTCTGGATGCAGCCAGCTGACATGTTATGAGGACACTCAAGGAGAGGTCCACATGGCAAAGCAGCAAGGCCTCCTGCCAACAGCCATGGCAAGCCGGATTGGAAGCGGCTGCTCCAGCCCCAGCCAAGCCTTCAAATGACTGAAACCTGAGCCAGAACCACCCGGCTATGCTGCTTCTGAATTCCTAACCCTCAGGTTTGTTGTATTAAGACACCATGGTTTGTTGGGGTTTTTTTTTCCAGCTCTAAGCTTAAAAGACAAACAAAACTCTAAGATATTTAATGTGTACATCTTGGTAATTAAGGGAATTTGTTACACAGTAATAAATAAAACAAAGAGGAAGGAAAACAAGTCTCTCAACAAAGTGTGACTAACACTTTGCCATCAAAACTCCCATGAAAACTCAACTATACTTCAATTAAAAAAAAAAAAAAAACTAACAGTGAAGAGTGTAGGCTCTGCAGGTCACCTGTCAAAAGAAGCTTTGTGACCTGGACGAAGGGCAATTTCTCAGGCTCACTTGGCCATCTGTAACATGATAGATAATTTTTTAAATTATTTTTAAAACACTCCCCCATTTTACAATAATATTTCCATTACCTTACCTCTTAGAGTCACTATAAGGATTAAATCAAAGAATGGGTCCAGCACTTGCCATGGTGCCCAATATGCAGTGAAAGTTCAGTAAATATTCACTGTTACTAATCTTATTTCTTTTATCTGCCCTTTACTAGCAGCTTTCTCTTGACTTTTTAAAAAGTTTCCAATTCTCAGCAGGGAGCACCTCCATTACTTACCTAAGTTGTCCAACAGCCTTTTTCACTGGTCTTCATTTACTTCACTCACTCCCAGGCTGTACCTAAAGCTCATCTAAAACTGTCCCTTCCTTTGGCTTCCAGAGAAGGAACTAATAATAACAGGGTCCTCTTCTGGTCTCTGCTACTGCTGCTGCTCCTCTGCCTGCCCCTTCCAAATGTAGGTTATCCTCAAAGCTCTCTCCTATTTATTCTCATCGCCTCAATGATGACCCTTTTGCAAATGCTCCAAAACCTACCGCAGCCTCTCCCTCTCATCTGAGTCAGGATCCCAGTTTCCACAGCTCAACAGCTCCACGTGAATGTCTCACAATACTTCAAATTCAACAAAACCTGATGTTTTTGCATCTCCCCTTAGTCCTTACACTTTTTCCCCCTTCTTCCCATCTCCAGTCCTGCTCTATTAACAGACCAAACTCTGTGAAGTCAGAGAAGATGTCCAAAGTCTTATTAATATCTTACCCTTTCTGCTTTCAATAAATGTATGAGACACTGTGCTGGGTGCCAGGGATACATCGCAAGCTGGCCGCACTGCCCCCTCCCCAGGAATTTACAGTCTAGCATGCTTCCAATTAATTGCCAAGTCCCAGGGACTCCACCTGTGCAGACTCTCATATCCATCCTCTCCTTTCCATTCCTACCACAACCACCCTCCTCTCGCACCTAGACCATGGCAACAATGTGCTGAAGTGTCTCTCTTCAGTTTTTGCCCCCATCTCAATCCATCCTTTACATAAGCTGCCCATTATCTTTCTCAAGCATGTGATCATGCTATTCAGCTCCTCAAAAATCTTCAATGGTTCCCACTGCTTACAGCAAAAGTCAGAATTCCCTCACACTACCTTGATAGCACTTCATGATTTTTCCCACTGGGAATCACCTTCTGCACCCCGCTGTATATTTAGGGTACCTCATTCTCTCCCTAACACATCTCTTTATGCCAGCTATCGCCTCAGAATGCCACGGCCTTTATTATGAAAACCCCCTCATGCAGTCACCCGAACTAACTGGCCCTTCCCTTATTTTACATGCACAGGGCCTGAATCTCTACTTGCTACTAACCCCTCCACTTTCTGTCACTGTTAGTTGTTTACTTGTCTGTCTCTTTGGGTAAGTCACAAATCCCAGGTTGCCACTAATTTACTTGGCAATCTTATAAGTCACTGCATTATCCAAGGTTTAATTTTCTCATTAGTAAAATGAAAGATTTAGATTAACTAAGAGCTAAGTAACTCCCAACTTCAAAGTTCCATACAGATGAGCCTTGTCTTTGAAAAAGGCAGAACAGCACAACTGTAAGCTTGGCCTTGTAGTCAGACCAGTGGTTCTGAATCCCAGCTCTACAACCTACCATCTCTCAACAACGGACCTGCTGCTTTCTGTGCCTCAGTACCTCACACGCAAAATGAGAATAACAACAGTGTTATCTTTTAGAATTATTTTAGTTTTTAAATTTTGTTTAAATAGCCATCTTAGTCAGACATAATTCACATCCATTTAAAATATGCAACTCAATGACTTTTGCTACAGAGCTGTACAACCATCACCATGATCAGTTTTAGAATATTTTCATCACCCCCCCAAAGAAACGCGTATCCATCAACAATCATTCCCCTTTTCCCCTAGCCCTAGGCAAACACTACTTTTACTTTCCATCTCTATGGATTTGCCTATGCCAGGCATTTCATGTCAATGGAATAATATGTTTATCACTGTCTTCTTTCATTTAGCAAAATGTTGTCAAGGTAAATCTATGTTGTTGTAAGAGGATGTCAGTCATTTTATTACTAACTGATATCCCACTGTGTGGATACAATACTACATTTTGTTTATCAGCTGATGGACATTCAGTTCTATCCCTTGGTCATTATGAATAATGTTGCTCTTTCAGTCTTAAGTAACAGAAAATGCAACTCAATCTGGCTTAAGCAAATAACTAAAAGTCCAGCAGGCAGTCCATGCTCCAGCAGACGTTTAAACATCATCATCAGAATTGACTTTTTCTCCATTTCTTGGCAAGGCTCTGTTCTCTGCTCATTTTTGAGATATGCCTGGTGACAAAATGGCTTCAGAACTCCATTTCACATCCTCTTAACAGTCAAGCCAATAGGAGAAAGCAAAGCCCTGGAGTTAGCTCTGGATGTACGGTCTCACTGTGGCCCTGGAGTGTACAACTCAAAGGCTGTGATCTATCCTTGGGAAATATGGAAAGGACCCAAAGTATGTGAACCAAAAACATATAAGAGATAAACCCCACACAAAATTGAGGCCTCTTTCTGGGAGGATAAATGGATTCTAAACAGCTGAAAAATTTTAAAGCCCAATTTTTAAAAATAAATAAGTAAATTCTAAAATATAAAATCCCAATCTAAGGTTGATAAAAATTAAACACAATAAATGGATACTGAGCATTTATGAGAATGTTTAACACAGTAAATACTTAATAAATGTTAGCTGCTTATTAGCTATTATCTGTATTAGATGAACCACAAAAAATTTTATGGAATTTGATGTTTAAGAAAAAAAGCCCAATTTCATACGTATTCATCTTAAAATTAAATCATGTTCAGCCTGCTCTTCCATAATGAAATGTAAGATTGCAACTATATTAAACAGAAGGAATGGGGCTTAATTTCAAAATTTTTTAAACTTCAGATTATGGAGTCAAAGGAATTTCTCTGGTCTTGTGGAAAACACGGGAGGCAAGGTATGGGAAAGGGAAGTCTCTGAGACTGGTAGTCTGCGAAGTATTTCCTACCCTAACAACAATACATACTGTGGTTCTGGCCTGACAGCCACCTTAATCCTTTATTAGCCAAAGTTCTCAATTCAGTCTATTAAGAATTCTTTTCATGGGAAAATATCACTTTGATTTCTTAATATAAGCTAACAGGAAACTAGAATTCCTTAACAAGAAGTAATTTTTCAATCTTGCCCAAAATAATTTTATCTCATAAAACAAGGAATACTAAATGTTTATTTCCCTCTTGGACTCAGCCTGTGTGTGTCAGTCGCTCAGTCATGTCTGACTTTTTGTGACCCCATGGACGAAAGCCCGCCAGGCTCCTCAGTCCATGAGAATTCTCCGGGCAAGAATAGTGGAGTGGGGTTGCCATTCCCTTCTCTAGGGGATCTTCCTGACTCAAGGACCAAAGCCGAGTCTCCTGCACTGCAGACAGATTCCTTACCATCTGAGCCACCACAGAAGCCCCTAGACTCAGCCTAAACATAATTAAAAAATAAAAAATGAATTTTTAAAACCACTACCAGGATTACCCATTCCTTTTATCACATGTCTTAGTCTCCCCCGGTCCCCTTAGTCTAGTTTCAAACTATAGACCTAGAGATAACCTGCTACAAACAATGAATATCTCCTCATGATTTCTAGATCTAATGGAAATTTTGTTGCTCTAATTCACCACGAGGACCTATCCTTAGACAACGTATGTCCTATCCATAACTTGTAGGCATTATTACTGAGAAAAAAAAAAAAAATTAAGCTGGCCAAAATAACTAAAGACATGTTCATATTTAGATGCTTAATAAAATTTTATCCTAATTCCACAGCTTTTCTTTTTGCCTATTATAAAAAATCCTAAAATAAAACTGAAATACCATAAAATAACTAGCTGTCACTTACAATTTATTATGTACTACACAGATATAATTACTTTATTGAATCCTTACATTTAATCTCTGAGACATATTAGCTCTATTTAAAGAAAAAAATAAGACTTAGAAAAATTAAATAATTTATCTTACACCACTGAGGAAAGTGATGCCTTCAAGACTTGAACCCTAGTCACCTCCTTCTGACAGCAGGATCAGCCTCAGCAAAGAATATTCAAAGAGTAACCAGACTTCAGGAAAAGGGGAAACTATGACTTTTTTTTAATTAAGACAGGTTTTGCCTACACCAAGTATCAGGATTCAAACTTTAAGAGTAAAATTATACCCCCTAGGATCCTCTGAAAGGTAAACGTATTCTTGGGTGTCCCTTAACTTGATCACAAAGACAGTGAAGGTAGTGGGCATAAGTGGAGTCAAGGGGAAGAGAATAGATCTCCTATTACTGTTAAACCTACAGGGTGCTGGCTATCTGTTATGTAGATAAAGGATACAGAAGGCCTTAGTGTTATAGGAACTGAAAAATCAAGTTTCTAAAACTAAGACAGAAAACATAACTAATCCTTAAAAAAGAGAAAACTATCTTACTGTATACTAAAATTTCCTACATAAAGCAATTTCTATCCCACTCCTACCATATATCCATATGATAAAACAGTTCACGTCCATGTCACATGCTAACAGCAGTTTCCATTCAAAGGAAAAAAACTGTATTTTCACCTTTCTTTTTCTGACAGTAAAGGGAGGAATTTAAAAATAAGGTTCTTCAGTGTGGAGATTCCTTAAAATACTGGAAACAGAACTGCCATATGACCCAGCAATCCCACTGCTGGGCATACATACCAAGGAAACCAGAATTGAAAGAGACACGTGTACCCCAATGTTCATCGCAGCACTGTCTACAATAGCCAGGACAAGCAACCTAGATGTCCATCAGCAGACGAATGGATAAGAAAGCTGTGGTACATATACACAATGAAATATTATTCAGCCATTAAAAAGAATACATTCGAATCAGTTCTAATGAGGTGGATGAAACTGGAGCCTATTATACAGAGTGAAGTAAGTCAGAAAGAAAAACACCAATACAGTATACTAACACATATATATGGAATTTAGAAAGATGGTAATGATGACCCTATGTGCAAGACAGCAAAAGAGACACAAACGTAAAGAACAGTCTTTCGGACTCTGTGGGAGAGGGCGAGGGTGGGATGATTTGAGAGGGTAGTGTTGAAACGTGTATATTATCATATGTGAAGTGGATCGTTGGACCAGGTTCGATGCATGAGACAGGGTGTTCAGGGTTGGTACACTGGGATAACCCTGCGGAATGGGATGGGGAAGGAGGTGGGAGGGGGGTCCTGGATGGGGAACACATGTACGCCCATGGCTAATTCATGTCAATATATGGCAAAAACTACTACAATAATGTAAAGTAATTAGCCTCCAATTAAAATAAATAAATTAATTTTTAAAATAAGAAAGTTGGACACAGGCTCATAGGAAGAACATCATGTGATGATGGAGGCAGAGGTTGAGTGATGCAGCCCCAAGCCAAGGAATGCCACGGAAGCCAGAAGAGGCAAGGAAGGACCCTCATCTAGAGACTTCAGAAGGAGCTCGGTCATGCTGAGACCTTGGTCCCAACTTCCACCATCTAGAACTGGAAAAGAATAGATTTCTAGGGACTTCCCTGGTGGCCCAGTGGCTAAGACTGTGCACTCTCAATGCAAGGTGTCTGGGTTTGATCTGGTCAGGGAATTAGCTCCCACATGCAACTAAAGGTCTAGCACGCTGAATGCTGCAACTGAAAGATCCTGCGTGCTATGACTGAGACCCAGTGCAACCAAGTTAATTAAATAAATAATAAATATACATTTAAAAAATAAAAATACGGTTCTTGCAACAATCTCTAGGGGCTAAAAACTTTACCTTCTGTGTTAGTCCCAGAAAGACTTGCTTTCTGCAGGCTATATGGTAACTTTGAAAGCGAGTGAATCGGAATCTAGCAGCCTAACCAGCACTAAACTGGCTCAGAAACTAAAGACAGGTGACCTTAATTAAGAACCTGCTTCTTCAGTCCCCCTCACTACTCCTTCACTGTAACTTCTGCACTGAAGGACACAAGAAGAAATAAAGGACTGAAGAATTTTAAGCTCTTTTTCAAGAAGCTGCCTTGAAGAAGCACTATAGTAGGTGAGGGAAAGACCAAGAGACAGTTTTTCTACTTTACATATAATAGAGTTCTAGGTAAAATTTTATTTTAAAAGCATTCTGCAGGAATTCCTTCGTGGTCCAGTGGTTAGAGTTTTGCACTTCCACTCTCAAAAGCATCGATTCAATCCCTGGTCAGGAAACTAAGATCCCACAAGCTGCATGGCATGGCTCTCCGCCCAAAAAACATTCTCCTACTACAGAGACTGAAAAACACTTGTCCAGGTGCTCTCTAAAGTCCTGGCTATTTTGCTGCATTCTCAGATCCACAACCTAAGGCAATATGTTTCAGTTGTGAAAAGAACAGTCAATTTTATATCAGTGATACAATTAACACTTATAGAAAGTTCCCTACATACATACAAGTTTCATTCCAAGAGCATGTTAAGTCCAAAGTTAGCCTTGGTATGCAACCAACACAATTGGCTACGTAGTACTGAAATGTAAGAAGTTTATAACATTCTCACACAAATAATACATAAAAAACAAATGAACAAAAAAATAAAACATTTTTAATCTTGGAAAGTACAGTAGTACAGTACAACAGCTGGTATACAGGGCTGGCTGGCATCGAGTGAACAGGCAAGAAGTTACTGACTGGAGGAGGAAGAGGAGATGGGAGATGGTAGAGCTGAAGGATGTCAACAATAGAAGACCGACAGCAAGCTGCAATTTCACTCACATCTGACAGTGATGGCGCACACGTTCACATCTTTGAAAGTTCACAACTTGAACGTTCGTATGTAGGAGACTTACTGTACATCCTATTTTAGGATGAAACACATCATGTACCTCGTTTCCCGAAAAAAAAAAACTTTCATTGCAATATTCTAGACGTAAAAATAATCACAGACTCCCTGTGTAACCGGTGGGAACAGCTGACTGACAGCAGAAACAGTGGCAGCAAGCTCTGTTCCTTGCATGCCAGAAGCAACAGCAGCACCTGGTGACCAAAGGAAGCCCCCGGCCATGGGAGTCCCAAGAGTCAGGTGTTCCTTCTCAGTGTACTGTCCTTGTCCCTCCCACATCTCAAACTTCTGCTTCCTGGGGTTGGAATCTGTCTTTACTCCTTCACCCACCCTGCCTAGTTCACACAATTGTCCAGAGGCACGTCTACTACACTGAGGTACTACAGGGGACACGGCACCCACACTCTATGTTCTTGCGGGACACACAGGCAAGTTTAAAGCAATCAGCAATCTCATACAGATGGTCCCTCTTGTCCCTATCCTTTTAGGACCCACATTCTAAGACCGTAACTTGAGAATTATAAAGCTTAAAAATATTTACATTAAGAACATATCCAAAAAATAGCTGGAAAACACACACTCTGGAATTGATAGGCCAATTATTAATTTTGAACTGAATTCAAGTATCAGGGACAAAACGACATTTTGTAGGATTTATCCAGTAAGGCTAAGGACTCAGCATAAAGTATCATATACACCAAAGTATAAGCCATGGTCTTTTCCCAAAAATCATCCCTCAAAAAAGAGATAGATAGTTGCCTCAGATTCTAGTCCTTATAAAATCTTTAAAGAGATAGACTGCTCTCAAGTATCTTATTTTTAACATAATAAGGCCAAAAAAAAAAAAAAAAATCCTCCAGAGGAAATGAACAATCTGGATTACAGGAATGCTAGGTTTGATGGCAGAGGGTGACATAATGATCATCCCTAGAGAAGCCTGACTCAGATGAGTCTTGGTCAGACCGAGAAGAGAGGGAAGGGACAAAACATTCTTTACTGATGACTGATTGGGGAACTGTCTGAAATCACTTTAATCAATACTAATTTGAGAGGCTTAGAGACATCAACCCAATAAAATCAACTTAAAAACAGGCAAATAATTCCAACATATTTTTGAAATTAGAAAAATCCTTCAAGCTAGGCTTCAGCAGTACATGAACTGAGAACTCCTAGATGTATGAGCTGGATTTGGAAAAGGCAGAGGAACCAGAAATCAAATTGCCAACATCCACTGGATCACAGAAAAAGCAAGGGAATTACAGAAAAATACGTACTTCTGCTTCATTGACTATGCTAACGCCTTTGACAATGTGGATCACTACAAACTGCGGAAAATTCTTAAAGAGATTGGAATACCAGACCATTTTACCTGCCTCCTGAGAAAACTGTATGCAGGTCAAGAATTAACAGAAACGGACATGGAACTGGTTCACAATTGAGAAAGGAGTAGGTCAAGGCAGTATACTGTCACCCTGCTTATTTAATTTCTACACAGAGTACATCATGCAAAATGTCAGGCTGGATGAAGCACAAGCTGGAATCAAGATTGCTGGGAGAAATATCAACAACCTCAGATATGCAGATAATACCACTCTAATGGCAGAAAGTGAGGAGTGAGGAGGAACTAAAGAGCCTCTTATGAGGGTGAAAGAGGAGATTGGAAAAGTTGGCTTAAAACTCAACACTCAAAAAACTAAGATCATGGCATCTGGTCCACGGCAAATAGATGGGGAAAAAAATGGAAACAGTGACAGGCTTTATTTTCTTGGGCTCCAAAATCACTGCAGACGGTGACTGCAGCCATGAAATTAAAAGATGCTTGCTCCATGGAAGAAACGCTATGACAAACCTAGACAGCATATTAAAAAGCAGAGATATCACTCTGCTGACAAAGGTCCGTATAATCAAAGCTGTGGTTTTTCTAGTAGTCATGTACAGATGTGAGAGCTGGACTGTAAAGAAGGCTGAGTGCCGAAAAACTGATGCTTTTGAACTGTGGTGCTAGAGAAGACTCCCGTGAGTCCCTTGGACAGCAAGGAGATCAAACCAGTCAAACCTAAAGGAAATCCACCCTGAATATTCATTGGAAGGACTGATGGTGAAGCTGAAGCTCCAATACTCTGGCCAGCTGATGCAAAGAGCCAAGTCACTGGAAAAGACTTTGATGCTGGGAAAGACTGAGGGCATCAGAAGAAAGGAGTAACAGAGGATGAAACAGTTGGAGGGCAACACCAACTCAACGGACACGAGTTTGAGCAAACTCTGGGAGGTAGTGAAGGACAGGGGAGACTGGCGTACTGCAGTCCATGGGGTCGAAAAGAGTCGGACATGACTTTGCTATACACAAATTTTTTAAAAAACTTTTTTGAAAAGTAGTCAATTGCTAAAGGGTAACAAATGCAATTCCAAACAATAAGTGAAGGAAAAACAAAAAGGCCTCCGAGTTTTGCAAAAAGTTCGTTATACTTGGATAAAATATCCAGTGACAGTATCATATATGGATTCAAGGATGATACATCTCAGTTTGGACTGACATAAATACCACGTGCTCTCTCTGTACTACCTTCACAGCTTTTCTATAAATTTTAATTGTTCTAGGAAATGAAATTTTTAAAGAAATCAGATTTGTGAGGCAAGGGATGGGGAGAGAGGGTGAACTGGAAGATGTCAAAGGTACAAACTTCCAGTTATAAGATAAATAAGTATAGAGAAGTAATGTACAACATGATGACTATAGTTAATCATGTACATACGTAACTGTATGATATACAGCAAAGTTGTGGAGAGTGATCCTAAGAGCTCTCATCACAAAGAGAACTTTTTTCTTTCTCTTTATTTTATCTATATGACATGATGGAAGTTAACTAAATCTACTGTGGTTATCATTTCCCAATTATGTATATCAAACTATCATGCTATACACCTTAGAGTTACACAAAAATTTATGTCAATTAGTTCTCAATAAAACTGGGGGAAAAGTTTTTAAAAACATATATCATGTGTTCTGGAAAAAACTGATTCAAAAACCATTTTTCAACATGTTTTTTAAAAAATTTATTTTTATAAACAGAAAAATAAAGACATAGTGAATCTCCATACCAAGTACTCAGCTTCTGCAGTTTCACAATTGTGATAACTTTTTTCAGCTTTACTGAGGTACATAACTGACAAAATTGTATATATTCAAAGTGTACAACATAATTCGACATACATCTTTATGAAATGATTACCACAATCCAGTTAACTAACACAGCTATCATTACACATATTTCCATTTTTCGTGTGGTGAGTGAAAAAGCATTTCTAATGATAAGTCACTGATGTTACAAATGTGAAATGTCTGAATAAAACTGCTTCATGAAACATGAGGTACTTCTAAATTAATGTATTGGGTAAGATGTTTCAGAAAAATCCAAACAAACTTTTTTGCCAACCCAATATAATGTGTGAATTTAAATGTATTTGTAATTTAGAGATTAAATATCATAAGTAAACATTTAACTACTCCATCTATATCTATAAAATTTTTATTTCCAAGTTGTACAAAATTTTAAATTTCTCATTGGGGAACTAGGGAACTTATAACCAAAGCTGTCTTATAGTCAGGTACATGAAGAATTTTGTAATACAAACTGAAAAGTTCCCTTGGAGACATACACAACAAAATAGAGCACCCCCACCAAAACAAAGGAAAGGAAAAAAAAAAAAAAAAAAACTGGCTAATAGCTATCCACACAAACCAGGAGTCGAGATTAGGCTGTGCTAACTTTATCCTTGGCTGACAGTGCTCCTGGAATCAAGGCAGGGTACAAGCTTAAAAACCTGGCAACTCCAGGTAATGACTTAAAAAAAAAAAAAAAAAAAACCAGAATATAAGATTTTGTGATAAAAATCTAGGGGCCTATTAGACCTTTGGTACAAACAAAGAGCAAGAAAAAAATTTCTTAATCCTTAGTCATCAACACAAGAAATACTTTACCTACCTGGACCAGATGATGAGACAATGATAGGTAAGAAAGGAAGAGAAGGAGGGAGGGAGAGATGGAGGCGGGAGGAAGGAAAGAAATATTCACCTCTGAAATATAAAGGCCATCAGTGATGAACTAAATTCACAAATCTAATGAGCTCTCCTCAAATCTCAGTTTCCTTAACTTCCTTCTCCCATTTATTTATCCTCTTTAAACTGACCTTTAGCTTCCTTTGTCTTATTTTGTCCAATGGCATTCTCCAAGTTTCAGGCTCCAGCCCTCTTCTCTCTGCCCCCTTCTCTTCAGTAAGCTGATCTTGCTGTTCTAACTCTCCTCAAAGGTATACTCTAAGTCCCAGCTTCCCACCCGTATACCAGCTCCCCATAATGTACCTCCCTTTGGATAGATGTCACTTAAAATACAGTGTGCTGAAAACAATCTCTTGCCCATCTCCAGACAACTCCCAACTTTCTTAATCCTCATTAGGTATAACATTTTCAGTCAAACTTTGTCATTGTTCTTTTATTGCTTTCCTCTTCACATCCTATAATTAGCTAGTTCTAGCCCTGGTGACTCTTAAGAATGTTCCAAAATTGGGAGTCTTAAGAAGGTTCACTATCTTTGAGCTAATATTTCCATTTCTAAGATTCCATATAATCTAAGAAAATCTGAAATGCAGACAAAGATGTTCACTGAAATATTATAATGCCTGAGAGTAAACATTTTCTAGCAACAAATATTCAAACAAATTAAGCAGTTAAGTAAATTAGACCATTACTGTCATTAATAATTGGTTATGAGAAAATATTAACATTAAAAATGTTAATGACCAAATAGCAAATAATGACAGCAGGATACAAAATCACGTACAAGATAATTAAATAACACACAAAAGAAACAAGGATTAAAAAAAACTAGAAAGAAAAATACCAAAATATTAACAATTTTTCATTTGTGAGTATCTTGCTAGATGGTGACAATGTGAGTCATTTCTGTCTTCTTTTTCTTCTTTCTTTTTGGCTCTACCATGAGGGATCTTAGTTCCCCAACCAGGGATTGAACCCAGGCCCTGGCAGTGAACTCAGTATTATTTTAAACTAAACAGGAAAAATAAACTGGAGGAGGAACTTAGAAATATAATCTTAATAATATGTAAGAACAGCCAAAAAAATTCTGAAAACAAGAATGACAAAGTGTATATGGGAGATGTGGGAGAGCCCTTGCCCTACGAAAGCCCAAAAAAGTACTGTAGTTCTGCACTCAGAACTACAGTAATTAAAACAACAAGGAACTAAAGCAGGAACAGGTAAGTCAACACCTCAATACTCATATATGGAGAGATGCAAAAGACTTGGGATGATGAGACAAATCACTCTGAAAAAGAAGACAGCAATAACCAAATCCTAATAACTGCAGCCAAACTTTACTGAACATTTACCATGAGTCCACAACCTTAGGGCCAGAGGTCTTCTCCATTTGGATTTTCCAAAGACAATATGGCATGGTGCCCATATCATGTACTATGTAAGATTTCAACAAAGTCTAGGTGCACGCTTTTAAAACATGCAGCCTACAGCCTTCCTCTTCTCAGAGGAAGAAGATAGCCTCCTTCTGTACAAAACAAACCTGTGCTCTAATCCCATCCCCTCCTGTCAACTCAAGGCTTTTGCTTCAAATGCCTCGTTAGTCTTTTCTTCCTACTAGCTCCTAGTCATTCGCTTACATTTGAGAGGGGGAAAAAAAACACTTCTCAAGAACCACTTTCTCTTTTCCTTTTCTCCTTGACACAAAGAAAGCTTATTTAACTAGTAATCTTTAAAAAGAAAAGAGAAAAAAAAAAAAGATTGCCCTGTCATCTCATTCACTCACGGGGCTGCTGGTCCCTGTCTCCAAACGCACCGTGTTGAGACTACTCCAGCTGTGGGCTCTAACAATTTCCTACTCGCCAAAGTCAAAAGGCCAACACTGGGGTTCATCTCACTTGAATTTTTTTTTTCCCTTGCAGACTGTGCTCTACTGACCATTCCCTTCTTGAAGTGTCCTTGGTAACTGTGAATCAGGTTTCTCCTGGCTTTCCTATCCCTGTGCCTCCTCCTTTACCCTACCTATGGCTTACACATTCAACACCTTCAGCCAGCTGCCACCAACAACTCCAGTTACCATTTCTACCCAGAGCTCTTCCTCGTGTTCTAGCAGTCAACATTAACCAATACCTCTAACTGGAAGTGAACCAGACACCTCTAACTGCCTAACAAAAGCCATCATAAGCTTTTTCTCTATCTTGAGGAATGGCAACACCATCCACAAATGTAGCTAATTCAGAAACCTGGGGTTCATTCCAGTCTCCTCTCTCCTCTGACATTAGACATTAAATCCAGTGAATTCTACTCCCTTAATACCCACCAGTCTCCTGAAGCCTCCTGCAATGGCCCCCTAATGGATCTCTTGCCTCTAAGCCATTCTCCAAACAGCAGATAGAGTAATCTTTCTAGAACATCTCTATCTACACCCTCAGCAATGAACCCCACTCAGCACTCACCATACCCTGCACCCCAGTCTTACCTCCCTGCTTGATATTTCAGGAACTCAAGCATGCCACTTACACCCCCACATGTTAACATCAACTGCACCGAAGCTTCTGCTTGGAAGACCCTCACCCTGCCCCCTCCTATTTACTTGGCAAATTATTTTTGGTTCTTCAAGATCCAGTTTAATACAACTGTAAATCTACTAAAAAATACTGAACTGTACACTTTAAGCAGATGAACTATATGGTATGTAAATTAGATTTCAACAAAACTCACAATTTTCTGCAGAAATAGGCTTACATTCCATTTTTTTTTAATGGGCAAAAGACAAAACAGGCACTTCACAAAACAGAAAATTCAAATGACTAATAAACATATGAAAACATGTTCAAAAGCATCACTTAGGCAAATGCAAATTAAAACCTCAATGAAACATCAGTACACACCCAGAATAGCTAAAATTAAAAAGGACACAATCAAATATTACAAAGACATGGAACAACTGAAACTCCATACATTGTGGGTGGGAATGTAATACAGTTCAATCAGAACTATTTCATGAAACTGGGAAAAATATCTTTGCAAGTACTACTAAGCATACACCTCTTCTATAACCTAGCAATTCCACTGCTAGAACATATCCCCAAGAGAAACAACTGCAAAATGTCCACAAAGGGACATGTGTAAAAATACCTGTAGCTGCTTTATTCATAATGACTAAAAACTGAAGGAAAAAAATTGTGGTAGTATATTCATTCAATGGAATACCAGATAGTAGTAACAACAGACTAAGGTACAACTGGTACTTGCAACAATACAGACAAATCTCACAGATACAATGTTGCATGAAAGAAGCTAGAACCTAAAAGTATATACCATTGATTCCACTTATATGAAGTTCAAGAACAGGCAAAACTAACCAATAATGACACATACCAGCAAACTGGTTACCTCTGGGCCGCAGGGTATAAACTGGGGAGAGGTTTTGAGGAACCATATAGTGGGTTCAATCCCTGGACCAGGAAGATCCCCTGGAGTAGGAAATGGAACCCACTCCAGTATTCTTGCCCGGAAAATTCCAAGGACAGAGAAGCCTGGCAGGCTATAATCCAAGGGATCACCAAGAGTCAGATATCACTGCAAGACTAAGCATACACCGAGTATTGGAAGGGTCTGTATTCTGATCTGAGTGGTGGTGATAAATGAACGTAAAAATCATCAAGCTATATACACTGAAGATTAGAGCTCTTTACTACATTACTATACACACATGTATGTATACATCCTATAGCTCAATTTTAAAAAAGCAAAAATATGCATAAGCAAATTATAATTTACAGTACTGCATTATATACTTGGAAGTCAAGAGCAAAGAGCTTAAATGTTATTACCATAAAAGAAAAAAAGGAATTATATTAGAGGATGGAGGGGTATTAACTAATCTTAATGTGGTAATCATTTCACAGAAGTTTCCCTGGTGGCTCAGTGGTAAGGAATCTGCCTGCCAATGAAAGAGACAAGGGTTCAATCTCTGGGTCGGGAAGATACCCTGGAGAAGGAAATGGCAACCCACTTCAGTATTCTTGTCTGGGAAATCCCATGGACAGAGGAGTCTGGCAGGCTACAGGCCATGGGGTCACAAAGAGTCGGATATAGGACTTAGCAACTAAACAACAACAAATCATTTCACAATATATACATACACCAAATCATGTTGTACACCTTAAACTTACATATGTTATATGGCAATGATATCTTAATAAAGCTGGAAAAAATATGCACAGATACAAGGATAATGCATCAAATATACATATACACATGTAATTCAATTATTTAAAGACAAAAATATGTACATATAAAAAGATAACACACCAAAATAATTGGTGTAACTACAATAGATGTCTATTTCTTTAAATTGTTTTATACTATTTTTTTCCTTTTTAGCCGCGCCACAGAGTTTGCAGGATCAAGTTCCTGACTAGGATCGAACCTATGCCCCCTGCATGGAAGCTCGAAGTCCTAACCACAGGATCGCCAGGGAATTCCCTGAATTTTCTACCATGACCATATTACTTTTATCATTTAAAATTAAGCTATTCATTAAAATAACAACAAAGTTAAAATCCAACAAGGTCTCTTCCTAACAATCAAAGTCCCTTAACAATCAAAGCACCACTGTACCTAAATCTTACAGCACTCATCACACCATTCTACAATGGTCTGTGGCCCAGGTAATCTCCCCTATTTGCCAGTTAGCATAGGGATTTATCTTATTCTTTCTAGCATCCAATACACTGGCAAGCACTAAATATCTGCAGCACTAGGTATCTGCTTCATATATATTTGTTGTACTGAACAGCTTTGGTGGTATACAAAAATAATTGTTAAATACACAACAGTATAATAAAGTTAAGAAGTCAAAAATAAGTGATTTCCTTCCACAGGAGGAATTTCAAAGTCATGGGCTTGTGAGCTTGAATTTATACTACAGGGTACAGTTGAAGCTTACCTAGTAAGATATAAACTTGTATTACAGCATTCCTAAATTGCCTCACCTGTGATTTACTGACCCAATGCCACCAATCCCATGCCTACCATTTTCTGTGGCAGTCAGAACTCATACATACTGTAAGAATATAGATAACCAACCAGCTCCACCAGCCAATAGAAAGTTAAGAGCCCAAAGGATACAGAATCCCATCACCAATACCATATACACAGATCACAGATAGCATGCAGAGGAGAACAGAGAGAGAGACAGGGACAGACATCAAGAGACCAAGTTGCTAACTTGCTAGAAAGTCAAAATGCAAACTAAGACCTCCAGCAATCATACTCTTGGGTAACCTACATAAATGGAAAAAACATGTTTACATTAAAAACCTGTACAGGAATGTTTAGCAGATTTGTTTATAAGAATCAAAAACCAGAAACTATCCATGTGTCCTTCAACAGATGAATGAATAATGGATAAACAAACTGTGGTACAGTCACACAGTGAAATGCTACTCAGCAAGAGCAACAAAAAGAAGTTACCAATACACCAGCAACAAAGATGAGACGCAAGGGCACTATG
The DNA here is from genome assembly GCA_024291935.2 of Okapia johnstoni. Taxonomy (NCBI): domain Eukaryota; kingdom Metazoa; phylum Chordata; class Mammalia; order Artiodactyla; family Giraffidae; genus Okapia; species Okapia johnstoni. The sequence goes on along the minus strand of CM044312.1, from coordinate 67,031,732 downwards.
CTGCCTGAGAAAAGTGAATCTCAAAAGGTTACATACTCAGATTTCCTGGTGGTCCAGTGATTAAGACTCCATGCTTCCAATGCAAGGGCACAGGTTCAATTCCTGGTTAGCAAACTAAGATCCCATAAGCCCCAAAGTGCAGCCAAAATATATAAACTTAAAAAATAGTAATAATTTTAAAAGTTGCATACTATATGATTCCATTTATACAATTTTCTCAAAGTAGCAAAATTATAGTGATGAACAGATCAGTGCCTACGGGGTGTTAGGGCTAGAGAGAGGGTATGATTACTAAAAAGTACAAGAGAGGTTACCTTGTGATGATGAAACAGTTCTGCATTCTAACCGTGGTGATGATTTCACGAGTGATAACATTTGATAGAAATGCACACACACAGTGCATGTAAAAACTAGCAAAACCTTACTTGAGTTAACAGTACTGTGTCCAAGTCAATTTTCTGGTTTTGACAATGTTCTAGGTTATAGAATATATTACCACTGGGGAAAGATGGACAAAGGGAACACTGGGAACTCGGTACTGTTTTTGCAACTTCCTGCAAATCATACTATTTCAAAATAAAATTTTTCATTTAAAAAAAGGTGTTAAAAAATGTTTAGCCAAAAAAGTTTAAAATACAAATGTTCAACTAAAACACAGTATACCAACACAATAAAGTGTTACTTGGCAATATAAAGGAATGAAATACCAATACATACTATAACACAGATGAATCTTAGAAATATTATGCTAAGAGAAAGCAAGCAGACGGAAGATCATATACTGATGATTCTATTTATATGAAACATCCAGAATAGCTAAACTTATAGAAACAGGAAACAAATCAGTGACTGCTGTGGGCAAGGGAGAATGGGAAGCACCACTATAGGGTTTCTTTTTTGAGGTGAAACAAATGTTCTGGAATTAGATAATAATTGCACAACTTGTAAATATATTTAAAAAAACAGCAAACTACATCTTTAAAAACTAAATTTTTTTAAAATAAAATTTTATGGTATGTGAATTATGTTTCAAGAAAAAAGTTGCACGTGAGGAAAAAAATTTTTTACTCTTTAAATTAAAAAATTGTATACAGTTGCACAGGCCCCAAAGCTAAAATCTATCCCAAGACATGTGTTTTAGCCAATTCTTAAGGTTCTGTTTGTGCATGAATGACACTAGTTCTTCCCTGCTGCCTGTTACTCACAAAGCAGCACAATTAATAATCAGAAAACTAAAATCATGACAATCTAACAAGCTAACAATCTCAGTTGAAATATCTTAATCTCGTTTCTCACAACTGCAAATACTAGCATTCTAAAAAAGGAGCCTACAGGAAGTGGTTCAAGTCATAAAAACTCACAGAACTGAACTGAATTAAAATGAATGAAGTGGCACTTGTACATACAAGCAGATAATGATAAAAGTAGATCATATTGCATCAAGCCAGGCCTATATAGTCATAAAATTCAAGTGTGCCAGTCATTATACTAATACAGTTTAAAATTAGATCTATCACTCCCTCTCCTGCTCTGGAAAACTAAGTAAAAACCAAAAACATTGGGCATCTGGAGACCTGAATTTTGGTTCAAACTAAGCTAATTGTGTGACCTTACTCTCTATCGGAGCTGTCTGTAAAATGAGGAAAACCTCTGAGGCTACCAGTCTCCTGAAGCCCCTGCATCGTCACTTCTCTCCCCACACCACTTCAAGTCAAGTCACCAGAGTTTCCCCCTAGTGCTATGGAAGGCAAGCTCTCAGAGTGTAGTTCTTCCAGCCACTCATAATCCATTCTCCACATTAACAGCCAGTATACTTTTTAAAATAGGAATCAGATTCTGCCACTCCTATCTGTGTGCCTCTCAAGGGCCTAGGAGACCAGGCCCTATCCATTTGGACTCCTCCCAAATCACCATCCTCTCCAGTAGCACTCTAGCCACTCCGACCTTTGGGTTCCTCCAACATTCCTAGCCCATTCCTCCCCAGGGCCTTTGCCATACTCCCATCTTCTCTTTATTCTAAATTCTGTTCAAATGCCACCTCCTCAGAGAACTGCGAGTGAACTCTGGTCTCAGTCTGCCTAGACTGAACTTAATAGCTGGACGTGTTGCTTACTCATGCTATGCCTCTGCTTCATCTGTAAAGTGGTGATAACTACAGCGTCTGCCTCACAGGATTATCACCAGGCATAGATACATGAAAATAGAGCAGCACATTGACTGGCACAGTTTTCAAATGTTATCTATCACTGTACTTAGGGCACCCCATCTTCACTTTCTATCTTCATGGCATTATCCGGAATCATCATCTTTGTCATCGGTTCTGAAGCCCCCAAAGAGGGAAAGCTTCATAAACTTTGCTTTTCTTGCTCAAAGCTCTACCAATGTATTCTAGGAAAGGCATACAAACACTTGTTGAATATATGAACAAAGTAATAATATCAAGGATTCCTTTAAAATAATACTGCCATGATTCAAAGAATTAAGTGAAAAATGACACTGCCTCAATCAAACAGATCTACATATACATATATCCATCTACACACTCGCACACAAAGAGCCATCCCCAAAACTAAGGGCATGCTTTTTTCCAACTCCTTTTAACTTTTCTGAACAAAATGGGCTATGTAGGAAGAAATGCTTAAATTTGAAAGTCGAGACCAAAACTCAAGAGCCAAAACACTACAGTTCTCCTTACTTATGGGCTAAATTTCCATCATTCACCAAAGGAAACCTCAAATATAAGACTGATTGATAGCGTTAATTTTTAAAGTACCTAAAACTACCCAATATCCACTGAGATTTAAAATCTTAAGAATTCAATTTTTACCCACCAATTCAAGCCCTTAAAAAACATGTTTCCCTCATTCTAGTAATAGGCTTGTTTGTTTGGGGGCGGGGATGCTTGTTTTTAAGAAAGACTTAATTATATAGGTATCAACATTTTGTGATATCCTGAACATACGTTCAAGTAAATATCATGATACATCACATTAGTAATGACTTACGCAGTTTTCATAGACGCCACCAGTGGTTATGAAATTCGCTAGGCACACACCAAAGTGAATGGGAAGGGGAAAAGTCTAAGATGCTTCAGGCTAGTGCCCCAAAGAAAACAACGCAACGAGAAATGCTTCGTGATTTTATTTAAAGATGATCACGGACTATCCCTACAACACCAAATAAACCACAGAGTATTTCTTGCTCAAATGGAAGAGTGAAGCCACAAATCTAGGAGGAGGAGTAAAGATTCTGAACGCTAGTAGATTCTTCAAAATTAGGGGGGAAAGGGGGAAAGGAGACGCGGCGGCGCTCTGCGGTCTCGGAGCAGCTCTCCAGGAAAGGCTTCCCGGGCGCCGGCCGCTCCCACTCCGGTCCGCGGCCAAGCTGGAGGTGGCTGGCGGCTGGCACGTTTGAAATATCACCACCCTATTCATCTCCTCCCGGCACAATGAGGGGCTGGGCAGCCGCGCCGGGGACCGCCTGCGCACACGCCCACCCGCCCCGCGCAGCCCAAGACCCGGGCGCAGCCGCGGCTCAGCGAAGTCACGCTCGGCCCGGGCAGAAAGTTTCGGAAAAAAAAAAAAAAAAAAAACCCAAGCGCCGAAACTCACAGGTCTCGGAGCTGAATTCGCGCCAGGAACACGCCCGAGGCAAACCACTTGACAACCAGCTCGGGTTTTCAGCAAAAAGGCCGAGAGGCGGGGGCCGAGGAGGAAGAGGAGGCAACATGCATATATACATATACATACACATACACACACACTCGCACTCGGCTCCTCTTCCTCGAGAGCCCCGGCGCCCAGGTGGGAGCGATGCCGCAGCCTTACGCCTGGACGCGGCGCCGGGCGCCAGCGCCCCTTCCTGGAAGGCCCGCGACCCCCCGGCCAGCTAGGAGAGCAAGGGGAGGGTGCGCACGCCCCACGCCTCCTCGCCCGTCCGCCCCTGACGGCCGCGGCGACAGGAGGCCGGAGAGGCCTGGGGTCCGGGGATGCTCAGCCGGCCGGCCGCGGGCTCGCGTGCGCCCCTCCCCCGCCCTCCCGCCCCTCCCCCCGGGCCGCCCGCCGGGCGCGCAGGAGGCGAGCGCCGGCGTCCCGGGGGATCAGCAGCCCGCCCGCCCGCCGGCTCCAGGAATCCGGGCAACTTTCCCCTGCTCGGTCGCGGGCAACCCCCCACAGGGCCGAGGCGGGCGTCTGGGGACTAGCGCTATGTGGACTCACTTTTTCGGATGTTTCTCCCTTTTCGGCCTCCGCTTTCGGGCCTGAATGGCCAGCACTGAGGAAAGAAGACACACATTAACGGTCGGGCAGGCCGGCCTGCGGGGCCACGTGGCGGGGAGGAGGGGACGCCGCGGGCCACTCACCTTTCCGGGAACTCATCCCGACGCGGCGCCAGAGGGGCGGGGGGCTTCGCGGCGGCGGCGGCGGCGGCGGCGGCGGCGGCGGCGGCAGCAGTAGCGACGCGGGAGCCAAGCCGAGCTGCAGCCTTCACTCGCTCCGCCGGCCGGGAGGAGGCGGGAACCGCGCCTGCGCCGCCGCCGCCGCCGCCGCCGCCGCCGCCCGCTCCCGCGGGGGGCCCAGAAAAAACCCGCCCCCGGCCGGCCCCCGCCCCCGCCCCGCCCCCACTCGCCCGTCGGGGTCGAGACCCCCGTGCCGGTCCTGCCCGCGCGCCCCGCACCCATGCTACTGGTCCACCTTTGCGGAAGTGACCCCCCCTACGACCACCGCCACTCCCTCCCACGCCTCCCCGGCCCCAGCCCGCCGCCCGGGCCTCCGCCTCCTGCGCCCCCGCGGCTGGCCCAGGCCTCCTGCCTCTCCCCGGCACCCGGCCCGCGCGACCCTCCCTCTCCAACCACAGCCTCTCCCCTACCCACCCCGGCCGGTCGCGCCACACGTCTCTCCATGCGCTCTTCCCTGGCCGGCGCCTCCGCGGGTCTCACACCACCTTTCCTCACGCGGCCTCTTCTCCCCCTTTGCTCCTCTACATCCTTGCATCCCCATGAGCGCCGCTTCCTCCTCGCCGGCGGGTGTGGAAAGGGCACAGGACCAAGAGCTGAGAAACCTGGGTCTTTCACTAGCTGTGTGACCTTGGAAAAGTCATTTTATCTCTCATCTTTACCTGCCCCACAGGATTGCTTGAGTGTAAAGAAGGAGACGATGCAAACAGTAGGATTAAGTAAGATTAAGCTTTTGCACAGGAATAAAAAGTCCAGTTCAATAAATGCCACGTGTATAACAATTTTAACACCAGCCACCAAGGAGTTATTCCTTACTAAGAGGAAATTGACTCCTGAAGAGATTGAAGAGTTTACCCAACAATGATTCAAATTTAGGCCTAGCTGACTCGAATCAACTTGATTGGGGAACGAAATGTTTTTGAAAGATACTCATCCTCATCATTTACTCTGTCAACTGTATTCTTAACTCATCAGAGGAGCTAGTTGTATTTTAAAGATCTTTAAACCAATCGGAACAGCGCTGCTTGAACTTGAGCTTTTAACAATACTTTCTCAATTTTTTATTTTAAAAAATATCGAAAGTACAGAAAAGTTGAGAAAAATATAAGTGAACATCCGTATTAACCCATATTCACCAATTTTGAACATTACCCCAGATTTGCTTTCCCTGTGTGTGTGGAGGGGGTGTGTTGTTTATGATAAATCATTTGAGTTTTTTGTAGATTTTGTTACTCTTTTTCCCTAAATATTTCCATGAGTATCTACTAAGAACAAAGATACTCTCCGACGTAATCATAATTCCATTATCACTGCAAGAAAATTTAGTATCATTATAAGTAACATACAGCGGCCATATTCAAATCTCCAAAATGTCCTTTTTAGTGGACCTTTTTCTCAACCTGGAATACAATCAAAGATCATACATTGCATTTAATTGCCATGTCTTTTTAAGCTCCTGTAGTCTAGAATAATCCCTAGTTTTGTTTTTTGCTTTTATAACTTTCACTTTTTTGAATTGAATTCTACTGTTTGCAGAATGTTGTTCAGTTTGTATTCATCTGCTCCCTATTAGATTCAAGTTAAATAATTTTGTCATCTACACTAAATAGATGATATTAAGTTCATTTTAGTATACCGGCATCAAGAGGGATACAATGTCTATACTATTGGTGATGTTACATTGTAATCATTACTCCACGGTAAAGATACATTTTTTTCCTTTGTATTTAAAAAGTAGTCTATGTGCAAAAAAAAAGAAAAAAAGAAAAAAAAGTCTATGTGAAAAATGGGCAAGAGACTTAGACATTTCTCCAAAGATTAACAAATGGCTAACCAGTACATGAAAAGATGATACATCAACATGAAATGATGATGTACAGCATCATTAGACAGATACAAAGCAAAGCCAAAATGAGATAGCCCTTCACATCTACAAGCATGACTATAATTTTTTTGTAATGAAAAACAAGTGTTAGGATAAAGAGACATTGAAATACTCATACATTAGTGGTGGGAATGTAAAATGGTGCAATCACTGTGGAAAAGTGTTTCACAGGTCCTCAAGAGCCTAAATATACAATTATCAGCAGTTCCACTCCTAGGTGTATATCCAAAAGAATTGAAAACAGGCATTCAAATCCTTGCACACAAATGTTCATAGCATCATTAATCACAGCGGCCAAAAGATTAGAAACAACCCAAACATCCACCAGCATATGAATGGATAAGCAAATTGTGGTATTGACATACAATGAAATATTTTTCAGCCATAAAAAGGAATGAAGTACTGGTAAATGCTACAATGTGGATGAACCTCAAAAACATTTATGCCAAGTGAAAGAAACCAGACACAAAAGGTCATCTAGTGTTCTATTCCATTTATATGAAACATTCAGAATAAGCCAATCCATAGAAAGGAGATTGGTGATGGCCCATGACTGGGGGCAGGGGAAATAAGGAGCAATTGCTCAATGGATAAGGGGTTCTATTTTGTAGTGATGAAAATGTTTTGGAGTTAGGGAAAGGTGGTGGTGGCAAAAAACTTCAAATGTACTAAATTCCACTGAATTGTTCTCTGTAAAATGATTAACATGTTTGATGAATGTCATCTCATTTGGAAAAAAAAAAAAAAAAAACTGGGGTAATACTTGAGAGACTGTGTGAGTATCCTTTTCCAAGAATCCTTCACTCCGTGGCATAACATCTATCCAAGATGTTTGCCTGAATCAATTATTACTATAATGGTTGGAGAATAATGATATTATAATCCTGTCCTTCCATCTATGGAATTAGGTGACATGCTTATGTAAGGAAGAGCTTTCACTTCTCCTGCCACCCCTTTGTTTTCTGTTTCTTTTTGTCTTAATTTTTGTTTCTTTTCTTTAGTATCAGTATTGACAATAATTACTGTCTCTCTGATTTTTGATTCTTGAATTGTCCCATATTTGACCAGGGAAGACACTTTCAAATTTCAGTCTCTTTGGACATGTTCCAATCAGTTTCTGAGCACCTCTTTACTTTGTGGCACAAAATGTTCCAGGAAACCTTGTGCTATCCCTAACTGGGTCTTCAGAATCAGTCTTTTCTCCAGTTTTGGTTCCTAAAGAAACCTGAGTTTGAAATCACTTTATTATTTTTAACAGCTTTATTAAGAAATAATTCACATATCATATTATTCACCCACTTAAAGTACAAAATTCAGTGTTTTTTAATATATTCACATGACTGCACAACCACCACCAAAATCTGGTTTTAAAGCATTTTTGTCACCCCTGTAAGAATCTTCATAGCTGTTAGCAGTCACTCCCCATTCCCCACAACCTCTCTTTGCCCCAAGCCCTAACCAACCACTAATCACCTTTCTGTCTCTATAGACTTGCCTATTCTGAACAGATCAAATAAATGCAATTCTACCATATGTGGCCTTGTGACTAGCTTCCTTCTCAGCTCAAAGTGAAAGTGAAGTCGCTCAGTCCGACTCTTTGCAACCCCATGGACTGTAGCATACCAGGCTCCTCCATCCATGGGATTTTCCAGGCAAGGGTACTGGCTGCTGCTGCTGCTAAGTCACGTTAGTCGTGTCCGACTCTGTGCGACCCCATAGACGGCAGCCCACCAGGCTCCTCTGTCCCTGGGATTCTCCAGGCAAGAACACTGGAGTGGGTTGCCATTTCCTTCTCCAGAGGATCTTCCCGACCCAGGGATCGAACCTGGGTCTCCCATATTGCAGGCAGATGCTTTATCGTCTGAGCCACCAGGGAAGCCCTTCTCAGCTTAATGTTCAAACAAATCTGCAGCTTAATTTTGCATAACCTTGGGTGTGTTACTTAATCACAACATCTGGAAAGTAGTAATAATATCAATATCAATCTTCCCAGACCAATATGATAATCAAATAATCAATAGATGGCAATTATCATGAACATTGTTTGGGAGACATATACCCAATCTGCTGGATCTTTTACATTTATTTATTCAACAAATACTTATCAAACACCTGTTATATAATAGACATTATTCTAGATATGAAATTGACAGCATAGAAAATACACAAAAATCCTGCCTTCATAAAGCTTACATTCTACAGCCAAAAGATAGAAAATAAACCCAATAAATACACAAAATATATACTCTGTTTACCAGATCAGATGGTAATAGCATCTAGGAAAAGAAAAAACAGTAACCTGTTGGGACGGTATTTAGGAAAGATCTCACTGAGGAGGTGTGTGTGTTAGTCACTCAATCATGTCCAACTCTTTGCAACCCTATGGACTATAGCCCTCCAGGCTCCTCTGTCCATGGGATTCTCCAGGCAAGAAAACTGGAGTGGATTGCCATTCCCTTCTCTAGGGGATCTTCCCGACCCAGGGATCGAACCCAGGTCTCCTGCACTGCAGGCAGATTCTTTACTGCTGAGCCACCAGGGAAGTCCTCACTGAGAAGGTAACACTTATTTGAAGACTTTAAGGTGATTTTGCCAATCTTTTTATTTCTATAAATGAGAAGAGAACTACATTTGCCACCGAGAATATTTATGAGTTTATTGAATTAAAATACACCAACCTAATCATTAGTGTACAACTTTACACATACTATATTAGATGCTTAAAGAATGACAAATTATGAACCTTTGTTGATTTGGAAATTAAAAATTTCTTTGAGATGCATGAAAATTTAGAATAACATTTGAAGGAAATAAAGAAAGTAATAGAGTAGGAGTTTTTTTTTTTCTACCATCATTTCTACATAAATCAAATTAATTATGTGAATATTATAATTAAAAGGAAAAGTATTAAAACTAGATGTAGGTTTCTATACCAGTCCAAAATAAATGAAAAGGGTAGTACATACACATTTTTCTCCCGTCTAGCACAATGGAATTTAAGATGAACATATCATATTAATTTTTATCAAATATAGAAAAAAAAAAAAAAATGCTATAAATCCAACTTCACTCCAATATTTCCCGGGAGAGTTACTGAATCATGATATATCTTAGAAGGTATATTGAGTATGTCATAGAATTGTAAATAGACTTGAGGGGTCAAGTAATTCATCTTGGGGCCTTTAGTGGATGAGAACCTAGCCTTCTTCTAAAAATTCCCCAAAACTTTAAAATTTTTAGCAAAGTTTCTTTATATTTAATCTACAGCTTCTATTCTGAAGGTTAAGCCTGTCTCTTGTTATTTCATTACAGCATATTTCTCCATGGCACTAGCACCATTATAACAGAAATTAGTGTACAGAATAATAGAACCAAACCATCCAAGTTCAAATCCTAGTTCTGCCAGTAGCTGGGTAACCTTGGACAAGTTTCTTAGTTTCTCTGTTGCCTCAGTTTCCTGATCTGCAGATGCAGAGAGTAATATTACCTACCTTATACATTTATTGTGAGGATTAAATGAGTCATTTCACATAAAATGCTTAGAGAAGGATCCAAGTGTCCCCCCACAAAATTTGCTATTTACATTTATATGCACATTAAGATGTGTATTACTTAGGTACTGCTGCAAGACCAAACCTCTCCCAAATTTAGCAACTTAAAACAAGAATTTATCATCTCACGATTTCTGTGGTCCAGGAACTTGGGAGCAGTCTAGCTGGAAAACGATGTCATCTGGGGCTGCAGTCATCTGGAGGCTTGAGGAAGGCTGAGAGATCTGTCACCGAGATGGTTCACTCATATGACTGTCAGCAGGAGGCCTCAGGTCCTTGCTGGCCGTTTCGGAGAGGCCTTACTCCCGCCACCTGGATCTTTCCATGGGGCTGCTGGACTGTCTGCCTTCCCCCAGAGGGAGTGGCCCCAGAGACAGCAAGGAAGAAACTGCAATGCCTTTTATGACCTATCCTCAGAAGTCACAATCCTTCATTTCTACCACATTCTATCCATTGAAAACAAAGCACAGGCTCAGAGGAGGGAAATGAAGCCACTTCTTGTAGGGAGGATTATTGGAGTGTGTGTACATATTTTTAAACCACCACAAGGGGTCATTCCTTCTTTCCTTTGGTGTCTCTGATTTGCAACTGAGAATCCTTCCAGACCTCTCATTCATATTGTCTAAAAAGTAGAAATGAAAGGGAACTTTCAGTCCAATATTCAGACTAAAGCAAAAGGAATGTAGACTAGAAAGATTATCTAGGGAAAAACATCAATAGTAATAAACTTACTATGAATAATATTCCTTCTGTATGTCACTCTTACATAAACCAGCTAAAAAATGACCCCTGAAGATTTGTGCAGGGCTGTGGTAGGATGGATTTAGAATAATGGCTACTATGTCCACACATATCTAAATAGATTAAATGATCTGGTCATAACAAACTATGTTGAACTTACCCAAAGCCCGGGCTCCATTCCTTTCAAGCTTTTAAGCATGGATAAAGCCATGATGGAATATTCATTTCTCAAATACTTGAACTCTCTGCATATAAGAATTGGGTTTTCCATTTTACTGTAACTGGTTCAGAAATCCAATATAAAATCCAATATAAAAGTAAACTGAATATAATTTTGCTCACAGTTAAACACAAATTATGTTCAAGCATAATTCATAATCAGCTCTTCAAAATGTATATTTGTCACCTTCAAGTAGACTTAGGCATTCTATCTGGAGACAAAATATACTTTTACCTTATAATCCTCATTATTATAGTGTTTAATTGAACTTGCTTTTTAAACTTTTTATCATTACATAATGTACATACAGAAGTATTAATAAATCACGAGTACAATAAAGTGAAGACACATATGTTTAAAAACATTGATCGATACCAGGAGCTTGAAAGCCCCCTTTGTCCCTCCTTAGTCACTGCTCCCACCAAGGTTACCTCTATTCTATATTCTACCTTCTAACACTGACGATGAACGCTATCCAGTTTTTAGTTTTATGGGAAATGGAATCATACACTAGGTACTCTGGCATCTGGCCTCTTTTGCTTGATATTATATTGTGAGACTGAGTCATGTGTTGTGTTTAATAATCTTTTCAATGTTGTATATTCTTCCATTTTATGAATACACCACTTTTTTTAATCCACTGTTGCTATTGATTAAATTACTGTTGCAACCCCAAACTCATCCTTCCATTCTCAGCTTTGTAATGAGGGCGCTGTGAGGAGAAATGCTATTTCTCCTTTGCCAGCGCATTCCCATCGGTTCTGCCAGTTGGGGGCGCTAGAGGGTGAGACTGGAAGGCTGGAGAACCAAGAAGGGACTTGCTCCTTCCTTGTTTGCTCGCTGTTCCTGACACCCTTGGCACGGCCTTTATAGCAGCACACTTCCAGTCTAAAGTTTTGTGGTGCTCTCAAACCAGTTTCATTGTCTCCCATTAGAAAGACACTCAGTGCCAGGCCATATTCCTTTCTCAGACATACAGGTCCCAGCTCCCTTCTCTAAGCTTCTGAAATGTAATACCCTACCTCTGCACTCTTGTTCCCCAGCCCTTGGGGTGGACCCTGACTCCTGCATTATTACTGTGTTACTTGTCTCCCCTTTGCGCTTTGGTTCTCCAATATCTCTTCAACCAGACAATAACTTATTTTTTTGTTGTTGTTATTAAGCCAATCTGCAATACAAAAGTAAATACGCCCTGCTTTCTCTCTAATGGACACATGATTCTACCAGCAATGGATGATTGGCTATTATGAGTAGTGCTGCTGTGCCCATTCTTGTACCTGTCTTTTGGTGAAATGTGTATATACATGAAATGGAATTGCTAGGTCACAGGGTAGATGTGTGTTCACTTTTGGAAGGTACTGCCAGAATGTTTTCTGAAGTTGTTGTACCAATAATTGCACTGATTCTAAGATAGTCTCAGAATCTCACACCTAATCCTCAGATCTTTTAAAATTTAAAAGTCAATAAATTCCACATTATTCTAATTTAATCTTAGCTTCAGAAGTTTTATGTTGCAGTGCTAAAGAAAACGAGATTCTATTGCTTGACGACATAGTTTGTATCCTTCATTCCTCTATCAGTGCCTGGCTCACAGTAGATGACGTTGAACAGATAAGAGGAAGCTTAAATCTGTTCTCCTATACAGGTGAGCTAATGTGACACAGCAATGCAAACTGAGGCCAGTCCCATCTAGGGGATTTTCAATCACCCCAGCACATACTCCACTGGTAAACAGGCCTCTGTTTCCCCAGGTTGCTTCCTTTGCCCTGCAAGACCCGCTCCTCTCCTCACAGTCAGCTTAAATGCCTTGACACAGGAACAGATGCAGCACCACAGTGGTGGGGGGCTGCTTAAGGGCAGCCTCACATCTGGCACATCAACTTTATCAATTAAACCCTCTCTCAAGAATCTTTGGTGGCCATCTCAAACTGAATTAAATCCCTTTGAGATTTATTCTTAGAGTGACTCAGACTTCAGGGTGCCAAAATGTCTGGGATGTCTTAAGAATCACCTACACAAACCCCACACAATCACCTATACAAACAACCTGCTTCTGCATACTTTACCTGAAAACCTTCACAAGTTGAACTCTCAAGAACCAATGGGTTTCTAGGACCTGCTGGGAACTCAGGGTTCCTGATGTGAGCAGACCATGGAGAAAAAGCAGCTGCTTGCTAGAAGATATTAACATAGGAAGCTGACCACCGCTGAGTGCTCTGAAAACCCCTCAACAAAAATTAGGGTGGGGGAAGGAGGAGGAGGAAAAGCAACACATACACTTGTTTATAAAAGATATTCATGCTTTCTATGACCACACAGTTTCCAGTTGTGTAAGTTTGTTTCTATATGATACAGGATTGTTAAGGTGACATCACTCTGATTTCATAAATAATATAACCTGATTAACAAAATGGCGAGGAAGCAGGTATACCTAATTATGAACTACAATTATATTTCTTATTCTCTGGGTATGTAAGGCATGTTCTTCTGACTCATCACAGGCAGTGACTTATAGCAAAAGGATGTCTCTTCTCACACATTGTCACCTGAGAAGAAGTTGTAATCATGCAAGGTGATGTAAGTACCTTCTGTTTCCAACTCCTCAGACATTTCTTTAGTTCTCATTCTTTCTTTCTTCTTTCCCCTCATGTCCAATGCCATATTCATCATCACCTAACATCTAAATAATCTGGTCATCACAAGCTGGGTGTTGCCTCAGCTGTCTATGGCTACAAAACCACCCAAAATCAGCAGCTTAAAACAATGATTTATTATTATTGGGTGGTTCTTCTGATCTCATCTTGGTTATTCATGCCACTGCATCCAGCTTGTAGGTCAGCAAGAGCTGGAGGCCCAAGGTGACTCCATCTATATATCTGGGGCCTTGAAGGGACTAAAAGACTCAGAACTCTTTCTGTCCCCAGGTTATCTTTCATCATTAATTATTCTATCTGAGCTTCTTTACATGGAAAGTCACAGGAGAGTTATGGCATAAGCTGTGCAGACTCCAGAACTCACATGACATTGTTTTGACAATATTCTATTGGTTTAGGCAAATCCTATGGCCAGATTCAAGATTTCTATGGCCAAATCAAGACTGCTGGGAAAAATATCAATAACCTCAGACATGCAGATGACACCACCCTTATGGCAGAAACCAAAGAGGGCCTAAAGAGCTTCTTTATGAAAGTGAAAGAGGAGAGTGAAAAACTGGTATAAAACTCAACATTCAAAAAACTAAGATCATGGCATCCGGTCCCATCACTCCATGGCAAATAGATGGGGAAACAATGCAAACCGTGACAGACTTGATTTTCTTAGGCTCCAAAATCACTGCAGATGGTGACTGCAGCCATGAAATTAAAAGACGCTTGCTCCTTGGAAGAAAAGCTATGACCAACCTAAACAGTATATTAAAAAGCAGAGACATTACTTTGCCAACAAAGGTCCGTCTAGTCAAAGCTACGGTTTTTCCAGTAGTCATGTATGGATGTGAGAGTTGGACCATAAAGAAAGCTGAGTGCCGAAGAATTGATGCTTCTGAACTGTGGTGTTGGAGAAGACTCTTGGGAGTCCCTTGGAAAGCAAGGAGATCAAACCAGTAAATCGTAAAGGAAATCAGTCCTGAATATTCACTGGAAGGACTGATGCTGAAGCTCCAATACTTTGGCCACCTGGTGTGAAGAAGTGACTCATTGGAAAAGACCCTGATCCTGGGAAAGATTGAAGGCAGGAGGAGAAGGGGATGACAGAAGATGAGATGGTTGGATGGCATCACTGACTCGATGGACATGAGTCTGAGCAAGCTCCAAGAGTTGATGATGGACAGGGAAGCCTGGCGTACTGCAGTCCATGGGGTCGCAAAGAGTTAGACACGACTGAGAGACTGAACTTATGGCCAGATTAACTGGGAAAGGCAGCCAAACTAGAGCATGCATTCAGAATTCAGAGAGGCAAGATTCATTAAGGTCGTTTTACAACAATCTACCATAGGTGTGTATCTGTATCATCCCATTGGACTTCCTTTGAAGCATGTTTTTTTGCCAATGCATGTAAGCCTCTGTAAGGTCAGTCAACAGTTTTTTTTTTTTTTGAGCAGCCACAAGGAACAAAGTAATAGGCTAGGAATATATATTATCAATTTCTGGCTAAAAGAATGCTTTAAATCCTTTTTTTTTTGGTTGCACTGTCTTCATTGTTGCACGTGGGCTTTCTCTAGTTGCAGCGAGCAGGGGCTACTTGTCGTTGCAGTGCACTGGCTTCTTCTTGTGGTGGTTTCCCTTGTTGTGGGGCACAGGCTCTAGGTGCACAGGCTTCAGTAGTTGTGGTGCACAGGCTCAGTTGCTCTGCAGCATGTGGAATCTCCCCAGACCAGGGATCAAACCAGTGTTCCCTGCATTAGCAGGCAGGTTCCTATCCACTGTATCACCAGGGAAGTACTCAAGTCCACTAAAAAAAATTTTTTTTTAAACCCACCCTGTGAAATAGGTAAAGCTGTATATCTTGGTGGTACTGATTATAATAAAAAATACATTTGGTTTTGATTCCTGTCCCTGGCACAGACCCTTCTAAAACCTTTGGGATTTCCTGAGTAACAGGAGCGCCTTTTGTTATTCATAATAAGCCCCTTTATATACGCCTGGCTAACCTAGGTTAGGGTCCCTAGATTGTCTCAGGATGAGGCCAGACATCAAAGATCAAATGATGAGAAAGTTGGAAATTTCAGCCCTACCTCTCACCTCCAGGGAGGGGAGGAGAACTGTTCTATAAAAACTCTCGAAGGAGATTTGAGCTTCAGGCTGTGAACCCTCAAGGTGCTGGGAGACAAAAAGCCCACAGAGGACATAGAAACTCTGCACCCCACCACCCAATTCCTAGTCCTACGCATGTCTTCTATTTAGGTGCTCTTGGGTCATATCCTTCATAACAAATCTGTAAAATGCCTTCCTGAGTTCTATGAACTGCTTCAGCAAATTATCAAATCTGAGGAGGGGGTTATAGGAAGCCCTAGTTTATAGCTAGTCCAGTCAGAAGCATGGGCAGTCTCTCCAGGACACGCAACTCGTGCCTGAAGCTGGGTGGGGAGCAGTCTCGTGGGACTGAGCCCTTGAACTTTGGGATCTGCACTGACTCTGGGTAGCTGTATTAAAACTGAATTGAATTGAGTTGAATATTTCAGTTGTTGTCTGGAGAATCAGAGAACAGATTGTTGGCTTTAGAAAACACCCTGGAGTCCCCATTTTGCTGTAGGAAGGAGTGCTAGGGCACACACACACTCTTTTTAGTCAACATATACTTCTTTTTCGACATTGGTTGCTCCTCTCAAAAAAAATTTTTTTTTTCATGAATCACAAGAGTTTGCCCCTGCCCTCTTTGTATGTGTGAAAGAATTAGAGAACATTAAACCTAAGGCCAAAGGGAGAAATTGGAGACTAAGAATTCCACATCAGACTCTCCAGCTCTAGCAAAACTTTCTGGAGGGAATCAAAGCTCTTACAACCCAGTCCAAATTTCCAAGGAGAAAATTGAGTTGACAGTCACATATTTATGTATATGCACACACAGCACCACTAGAAATGAGGCATCTAAGCTGTCTGAAAACAAATAAACTGAATATCATGAAAGCAAACATATCTGCTTATAGTTCCTGGCAAGCATTAAAATCAATCTAGAGAAGATAGTGATGCTGGAAGTGTCCGGGAAATGAATTATGCTGAGACACTAAAAACAAACAAACAAAAAATGCTTACTATGAATATTTTCAGTGGGATAAGGCCTACAAATAGACCTAAGTCTTTTAAAAGCACAGATCGGTAGTTGTATTATATAATGGCAATCTGCAATTACAGAGTATCGTCCTGCCATGTTATTCTCTAAAGCAGTTTGGGAACCCCTCCCTGGGTCCCGTGCAGCACCTTGGACAGAGGAGAAGGTGTTCTCTCAGCCTCAGCAGCTTTCTGGGGCCCTGATTTAGGATTCTACCTAAGATCCTCCGAGGTCTATGAACCCACTCCCCAACTTCTTCACCTTGGAGTGCAGATGTCTTCTAAATAGTTTTCTCCTTATATTGTGCTGTTTGACTATATAAAATTGTGGTTTCAAAAAACATATAATCCAGGGGAGGAAGGTAAAAATATTTTACACTTAAGGTACAAAATTACTATTAATATAGTCGCTCAGTGGTTAGCTAGTCTCCTAAAACCAGCCTTCCTCACTACAAATAGTCTATACTAGTAACACTTACAGCTACTAACACTATAGCCAGACTTTCCCTCTGTTTCAGACTTCTCATTGCTAATCACAGCCTTCTAGAAACTTCTTTCTTGCTTCATACAGACATAATAGAAGAAAAAGTTTACTTTTTTGGCCTTCCCATGCAGAGTGTGGGATCTTAGTTCCCTGACCAGGGACTGAACCTAGGCGCTTGGCAGTGAAAGCACAGAGTCCTAACCACTAGACCACCAACCAGGATAGTCCCCAAACTTACTTGTTCTGCTTTTTCTTGGGTCACTCTTACACTTCCCTCCTCATCTGTCTTATACCCCAGATCCAAACCAGCTCCCTCCAGTAGCAGACATCATTGCTCAACTGGAAACCATCTTCCTTTTCCTCCATAGTTTTTGTTTCTGTATCCATCATCCCTCCATGATTTGAGAATACTTTAACTGATCTAAGCTAGTAGTTCTCAAACTTTTTGATTTCAGGATCTCCTGACACTCTTAAAGATGGTTAAGAACCTCAAAGAACTTTTGTGTTATATTCTGCCCCATCATTTTAGAAAATAAAACCATAAAAATATTTATGTATCAATTGATTTTAAGTAACAATACACCCATCTGCAGTGATTTTGGAGCCCAGAAAAATAAAGTCAGCCACCGTTTCCACTGTTTCCCCATCTATTTGCCATGAAGTGATGGGACCGGATGCCATGATCTTAGTTTTCTGAATGCTGAGTTTTAAGCCAACTTTTTCACTCTCCTCTTTCATAGTAGCCTATCTAAAATAAGCCTCATTAGAAGTTAATTTTTCACACTTGGAAAATTCATGCTCAGCATAAAAGTTGATCAGTGATAGAGGTGAGCAGGCTAGCAGGGTTTGGAGGCCAGTGTATGTTACACATTCCTTGTCAGAGCCTTTGTGCTGTTTCAGGTATGGTTTAGAAAGACAGAATGAGAGGGTTCGAGTGCATATGCATGCGTTTATCTTGATTTTATGCTTAATGTGATCCTGGGGCTCTGTGCTTGTTCTGTTCCTGCAGTCAGAATGCAGGTTCTGGGATGGTGCATGGCTGCAGATTCAGACAGGGCACGGAGGGGGTTTAAACTGTCACCCGCGGCTCTGGCTGTTCAGTCATATCCTCTTACACTGCCCGTTGACCTCTCTCTGGCCCATTTCTGATTATTTCTCAGTTTTCTTTGTTCATTTTCTGTCATTCTGATGTATATATATACGTATGTATGTATATATGTGCATGTATATATGTGTGTGTGTATGTGTATATATGTATATGTCTGTGTGTATATATATATATATATATATATGTGTGTGTGTGTGTATATATATATATATATATATATATATATATATATATGTGTGTGTGTGTGTGTGTATAGTCCCTGATCTCAGAAAACAATTAAGAGATTTTTTTTGGATACCAGTAAAATGGTAAAGTTAAAAATACATTTTTTTCCACTTTAAAGAAGTGGTATACTTTTTAGTATAAAATAGTCTCCTAGACTTGAAAACAAATACATTTAGAGTTTGCTCATCTGTAATACTGGAGAAGGCAATGGCACCCCACTCCAGTATTCTTGCCTGGGAAACCCCATGGACGGAGGAGCCTGGTAGGCTGCAGCCCATGGGGTTGTGAAGAGTCGGACACGACTGAGTGACTTCACTTTCACTTTTCACTTTCATGCACTGGAGAAGGAAATGGCAACCCACTCCAGTATTCTTGCCTGGAGAATCCCAGGGACGGAGGAACCTGGTGGGCTGCCGTCTATGGGGTCGCACAGAGTCGGACACGACTGAAGCGACTTAGCAGCAGCAGCAGCAACAATACACCCACTATATGGTCATTTAAATAGCCTGTTAAATGAAAAAAATTACTCTGTTTTCCAAAATAAAATATTTAGTTAGAAGAATGGCACTATTTTTACATTTATGCAAATCTCTCTACTGTCTGACTTAATAGAAGAGAGATTCTCATACCGGTATGTGCATTCAATCCATTGCCATCCTAAATCACAGAGCCTCTGGAGGACTCCTTTGCAGATTCCTGAGAAATATGAGAATGAAAAGGAAAATACAAAAAATGAAAAAAGTTTGGACTACCTAAAGAAGGCTTCCCAGACAGCATGTTAGGAGTCACTGATCTAAACCAAGCATGGTGGTCCTTTAGGGGTGAGCACGTGACCAAGATCTCCTCAATGAGGCATGTGACCCAGTTCTCAATGAGATATGAAGAAACTCTTCTAGAGGGCTTTTGGGAATGGCTTCTTTGCCCTTAAAAAGAGAGAGAGAGACAGAGAGATGTTTATCAACCAGTGACTGGTTTAATAATAAAAACTACTCTAAGTATATCAAACAAAAATGGATTTCATACAGGGAATAAGGTACTTAGACAGTCACTGAAAGGGCAGGGAGAGCAGACTAAGAGGCTGCCACTGGACTTTAGCTCAACATCACATTACTGTAGCTGCAATGCAAAGAAGAGAAAGCTGTTATCAGTGCCTCACACTCACAAAACTGGCGATTAGACTTGGGAATTCACAGTAAACTCTGCCTCAGTCATCTCAGCCACAAGAAATGGTTTCCTTCTCATTCCCACATTTTACCTCTCTCAACTTCATCTAGTTGGCAGGACCTGATTTTCCAGAATTCTACTGTCAAGGAATATGGAAAATACAGCTTATAGCTTTCTAGACTCTCCAAAGAGAAAAGAAGTAAAATGGATATTGAGAGAACCAGTCCAATGATCTGCCACAAAAGGCAAAATAAGAATAAATCCTTTTCTGGGATTTCCTTGGTAGTCCAGTGGTTAGGAACCTGCCTTGCAATTCAGGGGACATGGGTTTGATCCCTGGTCAGGGAACTAAGATCCTGCAAGTCGTGAGGCAACAAAGCCTATGAGTCGTAACTACTGAAGCCCCGCTTGCTCTGAAGCCCATATGATGCAGCTGGAGAGTCTATGTGCTGCAACAAATATCCTGCATGCTACAACTAGGACCCGATGCAGCCAAATAAATAATTCATTAATTTTAAAAAAGGGAATAATCCTTTTCTTTATGCAGGATGCAACCACGAGGAGAATTAAGAGGGAGTTCATGAAAAGAGAACCTAAGAAGGATGGCAGGGGGAAGTGGGGAAGGATATTGGGCCTTTGACAACATGATTGAGCTACTGAATTAACAAACCTTGAAACTGCTTACCTCTAGGTTTGTCACTATATGAGATAATAAATCTCATTATTAAAACCATTTTGAGTTTTCACCCAACCTTTCGTTTTTTCCCATTTAGTCTTCTTCTATCTTCAAGGGCTTGCCTTTATGTTCTCATACGCATGAAATAAACAACCTGCCTTCTCCCTTTTCAATCTCAGCTACAATCCTCCTAAAATATAGTTTCTCTGAAGAACCAAACTCATTTTATTTTTAGAGATCTGAGGTAGTTACTTAAATGGTAAGAATTTGGTGGGTTACTGAAGGCTCCTAGTTCAAATATCCTTCCACCATTGCACAGAGATTTCACCATTAGAAAACCATTTCTTTGAGGCTTTTAAAC
Organism: Okapia johnstoni; assembly: GCA_024291935.2. Lineage (NCBI taxonomy): Eukaryota > Metazoa > Chordata > Mammalia > Artiodactyla > Giraffidae > Okapia > Okapia johnstoni. Next base: position 67,011,099 of record CM044312.1, on the reverse strand, counting down.
TCAATAAGTCATTTTTAATTTCTGGGTGAAATTATATAATTTCTGAGATTTGCTAAGAAATTCCCCAGTGGTGCAGATGAAGAGTGGGTAGGGATATAGGTGAAACAAAACTGGCCATGAGTGGATAAAATTTTTGGTTTTGTTTTTTGGTTTTGTTTTACAGGAGTAAAACAAAAATTTTCTTTTGTATATGTTTGAAATTCCTCATATTATCACCTTAAAAAAATCATCTTGAAAATTACACACCCTTGAGACTTCCCTGGTGGTCCTGTGGTCAAGACTCCACACTTCCAGTGCAGGGGAGGTGGGTTAGATCCCTGGTCACCGAACTCAAGATCCCACATGACACAAAGCACAGCGCCCCCCCCCAAAAAAAAATTACAAATACTTTACTTGAGGGTTATATACTAAGAAATTATCAGCCATTAACATCTAAAGAGGCATTAGATGTTCAAACTACTGTCCACTGCAACAACTAGGCTAGAGGCCATGGGATATGAGCTTCGCTGGAAGGAAAAGAGGAGGAAGAAGGAGGCAGGGGTGCCACATGGGGGTGCTAAGACTGTATCCAGCCTGTCACACTAACATGTTCTCTTGGCCCACACAGTGTGCAATGAAGCATGGTTAAAATTATTTTGTTATCTACATCCAAATATTGAAAGCTTTTGTAAAAGGAGTTCAGATTTTCATCTTCTGCTAAAAGCATAAGCTCTGTCCACACTGGAAACTCATTCCACAAGCATTACCTATTTTGTTTGCCAGCATTTTCAGCAAGCCCGCCTCACACAAGGACATTCAGCACAGACAGGGGTGCCAGACTGCTCAGGGGTGGGAACCTGGCTCCACTATTTTCTGTGCTGCTACACAAGAAATTTAATTTCACTGTGCCACAGCTCCTTCTTGTATGAAATGAGGATTATAACGGTATTTATGTCAATGGGTTACTGAGAAAACTAAAGGAGTCAAAATATGTCAGTTGCTTAGAATAAGTCTATTAGTCACAAAATGAAGAGACTTTCATTTTTACTAAAAATATCATCTTTCATTTCATCCTGGTGCTTAAGTTTTAGTTTGGTACTTGGTTTTTATCATTATCAAAGCCAAAAGGGTATCCCATGAAGGTCTAAAATACAATAAACATATATGGAAAAGTTTATCAAATAATGATAATGGATATAAATGCTTATTCAAATAGTACTCTTAATTTTCTATTTTTAACCCAGTTCTTCTTAAATCTGAGTAGATCATTGTTTTTATCTGGTAAAGTAGCTTTCTAAGAGTTTATACTAAATACACACTTATTAGTTTGTCATTGTTAGTTTTTGCCTACATATTAGTGTTATCTTCAATTTGTGATTTCTCAAATTTTTTGGTCTCAGGACACTTTCCTACTCTTAAAAATTGTAAACACTGAGTTTTTTTTAAAATGTGCGGCTAAGGAGTTCCAACCAGTCAATCCTAAAGGAGATCAACCCTGAATATTCATTGGAAGGACTGATGTTGAAGCTTGAAGCTCCAACACTTTGGCCACCTGATGTGAAGAGCTGACTCACTGGAAAATACCCTGATGCTGGGAAAGACTGAAGACAAAAGGAGAAGAGGGCGGCAGAGGATGAGATGGTTAGACAGCATCACTGACTCAATGGACATGAATTTGAGCAAACTCCGGGAGATAGTGACGGACAGGGAAGCCTGGCATGCTGTAGCCAGTGGAGTTGAAAAGACTCGGACATGACTTAGTGACCGAACAACAACAACAATATATCTACTAATATTCATTATACTGGAAATCAAAACAGCAAATTTTAAGTGCAAGAATCCACAAGTACACATTCTATTTGCACGAGAGTGCTGATGCCATCACAAGTCACAAAGCCTCTGGAAAACTCCACTATAAACTCAGGAGAGATGGAGAGTGGAAAAAGGCACATGCTTCCTTAGTCCTATGTATCTGGGACCTACAGATCTTCTGTGGGTATCCAGACCACATGTTGAGAATCACTGGTCTAGGGGAGTCTTTTTAAAGCCAAGGTTGATTTTCTAAGGGTTGGTTTCATTAAACAAAATAATAAAACCTACAAATCTTGAAGCTAGGTTTATGTAATCTGCAATTAGCCCAACAGTCTAAAGTTTGATAGCACCACTCTCAATACCTCCATGTCAAGGAACTCTTGCTCTCTCCTCAGAAGAGCATATTTGACACTGAATGACTGAGGTTATGAACTGACAGGGTGCCAGAGTCAAAAATCCACTCACTAAACATTGGCTGAGCTGAATTTTACATTTATGTACAAATAAATATAAATACAGGGTATAATACTTATTCAAATCCCAGGCTTCCCTGGTGGCTCAGATGGTGGAGAATTGGCCTGCAATGTGGGAGACCTGGGTTGAATACCTGGGTTGGGAAGATCTCCTGGAGAAACGAATAGCTACCCACTCCAGTATTCTTGCCTGAAGGATTCCACGGACAGAGTAGCCAGGCAAGCCTCAGTCCATGGGGTCGCAAAGAGTAGGACACGACTAAGCAACTTTCACTTTCACTTGCCAATCCCAAGCAACCAGCACTCTACTGTAGACCACTAGGTGTAGTATTTGGGGGTATTACCTAAAGAAAAGAGCCTAGCAGAGGGCTCTAGGGTGGGTTGAGGTGTGTCCCCCCAAAGATATGTTTCTATCTTAACAAACGTACTCTTCACCCCCATACCTGTGAACATGACCTGCTGTGCAAACAGTTTTTGCAGATGTCATTAAGATGAGGTCATACTGGATTAGGCTGGATCCTAATCCAGTGACTGGTGTCCTTACAAGATGACAGAAATTTGGATATAGGAATACAGAAGACATGAAGATGGGCCCCATAGTGGAGAGGTCTTTTGAGTCTTTGAGAAGATCTGAAAACAGGGAGAGGAAAAACAAATTTCAGGTGGTATTCTCCAGCTTTGTCTTTCAAAATCTATTAGCACATCTAGTTATATGTCACATTCAGAGCAATTATTATTAATTATACATGTATTTTTTCTTTATCCTAATTTGCTATTTACTTTCTTATCCTACTTCTCTTTCCCAGCTCAGCAACAATCAAAGCAAAAGTCTATTCCTTATTATGTATTTCAAATAAACCGGTGTGACCTGGAAATAAATAAATTGCAATAAATAATTATTGTGTGTTAGATGCTCAGTCATGTCCAACTCTTTGCGACCCCATGGATGGTAGCCCACCATGCTCCTCTGTCCATGGAATTCTCCAGGTAAGAATACTGGATTGGGTAGCCATTTCCTTCTCCAGGGTATTTTCCCAATTAACCAATAATAAATAATATTTATTAACTAATATCAATAAATATTTATTAACTAATGTAAGAACTAAGAAAAGTCTTCTAAAGGATACATATCTATGCAAGTCTTAAATTTCTGCAGCTTAGAGTCTGCTTAATGTAAATTGCTATAGCCACTATGAAAAACAGCTGGAGGTTCTTTTAAAAATTAAAATTGGAGCTACCATTTGATTCAGCAGTCCTACTCCTGGATATGCATTCGGAAAAAACAAAAACTCTAATTCAAAAAGATACATGTACCCCAATGTTCACAGCAGCACTATTTACAATAGCCAAGACAGAGAAACAACCTAAATGCCCACTGACAGATGAATGGATAAAGAAGATATGGTACATATATATAATGGAATACTGAAACTGAAAAACTTGAACTGTTAGTCACTCAGTCGTGTTGGACTCTTTGTGACCTCATGAGCTGTAGCCTGCCAGGCTCCTCTGTCCATGAGATTTCCCAGGCAAGAATACTGGAGTAAGTTGCCATTTCCTTCTCCAAGGGATCTTCCCAACCCAGGTGTCCTGCATTGCAGACAGATTTTTTACCATTTGAGCCACCAGGGAAGCCCCACAATTGAATACTGCTACTGCTGCTAAGTCGCTGCAGCGGTGTCCGACTCTGTGCGACCCCATAGACGGCAGCCCACCAGGCTCCCCCGTCCCTGGGATTCTCCAGGCAAGAACACTGGAGTGGGTTGCCATTTCCTTCTCCAATGCATGAAAGTGAAAAGTGAAAGTGAAGCCGCTCAGTCGTGCCGACTCTTAGCGACCCCATGGACTGCAGCCTACCAGGCTCCTCCCTCTGTGGGACTTTTCAAGCAAGAGTACTGGAGTGGGTTGCCATTGCCTTCTCCGCAATTGAATACTACTCAACCCTAAAAAGAATAAACTATTGCCATGTGCAGCAACACGGATGGACCTAGAGAATATTATACTTTGTGAAGTAAATCAGACAAACACTACATGATATCACTTATATGTGGAATATAAAAAATAGTAAAATGAATGTCTATACAAAACAGAACTAAACTCACAAACACAGAAAACAAACTGATGGTTACCAAAATGGAGAGGGAGAGAAGAGGAGACAAACTCATAGTGCAAGATTTAACAGATACAAACTACATAAAATAGATGAGCAACCAATAGGATTTACTACATAGCACAGGGAATCATATTCAATACCTTATAATAACCTATATTGTAGTATAATCTAAAAAAATAACTGAATCACTTTGCTTTATACCTGAAACTAACACAATATTACAAATCAATTACACTTCAATAAAAAATTCTTTTTTATGCTGAATATCTGTTAATTTTTCTCATCAGTAAATTTGAGTAGAACACTCTGCAACTGATAAGAATTTTATATATTTTTTTGTTTAGGGAATTTCAAAATGGCTTAAATGGTATAAATTTATTATAAATTTCATTGTTTATACTATACCAAATCTGTCATTTTTCAAATGAAATAAAGCATTTAAACTATTTCACCATCTATTAGAGCCCAAAACACAAAGACTTGTTCTTTTGTCCTATTTTTATACATATAGTCTGGAGTCATTAAATTAATTGCTCAAAAGAGATTTTTAAGAACAAAGTGCCAAATCTGATGATTTTTGCATGTGTGTGCAGTTAAGCCTAAACTTTTCATCAAAATGGGCAAATAAGTTCACACAAGTTCCTACAAATAGTTGTGACTGTGTTCACTTTAAAATCTGTGCTGTATCAACTATTCATTTAATAAGTTCATAGCATGAGTATGTTTGTAATAAAATGGTAGTTGGAATTAACACTAGGAAGGAAGTGTCATTTAAACAATCATATTGAATTCAACACTGTGTCTGAATCCTGGCCAGTAGAAGGCCAACTGATTTACGTCCCAGCTCTGCCACTCCCTAGCACCGACTGTAGACAAGTAATTCAGTCTTTCTGGGTCTTACAGTCTTCTCCTCTGAAACATGAGATTAACAATACTTGCCTCATGAGGATTTTGTGGTTTTGTAAAAAATGGAGTTAAATATGTGAGAGGCACCTAGCACAGTGCCTAACACACAGCAACTGTCAACGAGGACATTATTAATAACAGTATTAACGCAATTAAAAGTTCAAAGACAAGATGTGAAATTCTTCAAGTGCCACAGGACTTGAGAACAATGACCCATTTGGCTAGTGAGGGTATTTGTCCTAACAGTAAAGGACATTACATAAAACATTTGCCAGGACTTTCTGTCAAAAAGGTTAAAAACATTTAGAGCTTGGGGCTCTCTTACACTTATAATTTCCCTGACTTCTTCTTCATATATAGAATTCTGATCAGCATACTCCCTATTCATAATATGCTCCATAAATGTATCTGCTTTGTAAAGTAGCACTTCTGTTTTTTTCATCCTAAACAAAACTTTTGAAATTATAAAAATTTTCTCAATTCTTATACTGTTACTGAAATAATTATAAAATGGTGTACTGAAGCAAAAAGAAAAGCAAGCTCAAAGGAAGAAATGAAGTAACCTCAGATTAATAAAATATAAACTGTTTTCCAAGGACTTACTTGGCGATCCAGCGGTTAAAATTCTACACTTCCATTGCAGGGGGCATGGGCTGGATCCCTGCTGGGGAAACTATGATCTTGCATGCTACACAGCATGGCCAAAAAGCAAAACAGACAAACAAAAGCAAACAAACAAAAAATCTGTCTTCCGCTAAAACAATTATTATGTGTATAAGAATACCAAAATGATCTCTTGAATTTTTTACATACTTGAATAGTAGTTTTTGGTTTGAAATGGAAGTGTTTATAACTCTTAGAGGCACATACATTTTACAGTATACACAGGTACATACAAGGCATATATAATACATAACACATACATAATGTGTAATTCTTAGAGGCATAAAACATTTTAAACAGGAATGAGGTGGTGGTCTTTATTACTTAAACTTTTGAAAAATAAACCTATAAATGGAGACTATTTGAATGAAAGATGTTAAAAGATAAACTGTGATATATTAACATTTAGAAGAGTTCATCTTAGCAAATACTTGGCAGTGCCAAACCAAGAATGGTTAGAAGTGTTCTGGTGACAGTAGTTAGGGGAAAGACTTTGAGGGAACAGCCTGGAAGCAAAGCAAAGAACTTATTTGATTGACTAAGCAATTGCCTTTTTTAGGAAAGCCTAGTTGGCTTTGTAGTTGGTTGTTCTTAGGTTTTGATTTCTTATGCTTGAGACATTTACAGGAATTTACTCTGGCTTAGGTTTGCTTAAGAAGGCTACCAAGACATTAGAGCCACCTTAGTCTAACAGAGGACTTGTTTGATGACATAAAATATCTAAATATCATCTGTTCTTTAACCAAAGAAACGTTTATAATGAGAAGTGTTTTGGATGGAACAAAAATACATTTTCTTCTGACATCTGAAATTGAAATTCTTCATCCTTGAAAATGAATAAAACAGTGGGAATGGATTTAGTAATAAGCCTTTTATTAGCTGGTAGGTTGTGGGGGTAAAGTGTGTAAACATTTTAAAATTATAATGAGTATAAAAAATGGCAGCTACAAAAATATAATCAAGAATGGGTTCCCATTGACTTGGAGCAAGCTATAATAGGAACACACTACATTCAATTCTGAGAAGATGCTTGAAGATCAACATTATTCAGTTGAGGAAATACATGAGAGATTACTTAAAGAAAATAGTGTGAAGGTTTTCTGAAAATATGGTGATTAAGGCAGAAGGAATGCAAACTGGTTCATATAATTTTAGTATTAATTGTTAAAACATATTGTCCAAAACCCAGAAATAAGGCATAGAGAGGTCAGCATGTCTTTTCAACGACACATCGAAGTACTGTTTAACAGGCTCTCCAAAGCATTATTTCTTTATCGATTATAGAATCTAAGGGCCAGTAGACTTTTTCTGTATAGATCCAGATAGTAAATATTCAGGTTTTAGGTTTGTTTTTTTCTGTTTTTGTTTTTTACAATCCTTTAATAAAAATGTAAAAGCCATTCTTAACACTGAATCAGACCAGCAGCTAAACTAGCCAGCTGACCACAGTCTACTGACCCTCTTCTAAAGGAAGCCCCTTTATTTGTTTCACTATTCACTACTGACTAAAGGCTTAGATTTTATGAATTTACATGTTAACTTGAAGATTTCTGCCTAGTAAAGGAGTTAATTTGGTAAAAATATAACAAGTTTGAATTTTGAGATTATTTCAGGTTAACATGCAGTTGTAATAATACGGAACTGCTGTACATCCTTTACCCAGTCTCTCCAGTGGTACCACCTCATCCAGTGGTAACATCTCTCCAGTGGCAATACTGACCTGTAATACAGTACCATGGCAAGGATGTTGACATGCATAGAGTTAAGATGCAGAACATTTCCATCATGATCAATCTCCCTCATGTAATCATTTTTTTTAATTGAAGGATAATTGCTTTATAGAACTTTTTTTCTCTCTCTTTATATATACATATATCCCCTCCTTTTTGAGCCTCCCTCCCATTCCCCTCCTGATCCCACCCATCTAGGTTGATACAGAGCCCCTGTTTGAGCTTCCTGAGCCATACAACAAATTCCCTTTGGCTATCTATTTTACATATGGTAATGTAAGTTTCCATGTTACTCTTTCCATACGTCTCACTCTCGCCCCATGTCCATAAGTCTATTCTCTATGTCTGTCTCTCCATCGCTGCACTGTAAATAAGTTCTTCAGCACCATTTCTCCAGATTCTGTATGTGTGTTAGAATATGGTATTTATCCTTCTCTTTCTGACTCACTTCACTCATGTGGTCATTTTCTAACAGTCACATCACCTTTCTCAGGACTCCACTCACCTCCCTCTTAACCCCTGGCAACTATTAATCTATTCTCCATTTCTGAAAATTTGTTTCTGCAAGAATATTAAAAAATTGTATAGTATGCAACCTTTTGGGATTGGCTTTTTTTCACAGAGGGTAATTCTCTGGAGATCCATCTAGGTGAAAGATGAACACCCTGACTTAAAATTGCCCTTTGGAAAGGCCTCACAGTACCTAGTTCCTCAAACACTCTTTGAACCAGCTGTATCATTCTGTTTTTTCCTTCACTAATGACTTGAAAAAAAATACTTTTCCATTTGGTCATTCTCTACTTGTATGAGTCATACCTTAAACCTTTTGAAAATAATACTTTGATATAATTGCTTATCTTGTTTGCCCCCTAGAGATAGTTTCCAGTTGGCTCAGTTTTTTATTTAGAAAACTTCTCTGTAGTCAGAAAAGATCAGACCATATCTGCTCTCCTCCAGTCAGAATAAAAATGTAATTTGCTTTGTTTGAGTTTCAAAGTAATGATAAGAATGATAAGATATTTTCTCTCCAGTGACAGGTCATTTCTGTGAGACTTTTGGGTGAGTTAAGAAGTAAGTTTTAAAATAGCATTTTTATCTGATGCCACTGGCTCTTTTTTTCATCTTTTAAGCAATGCTTCCAACAGTAAATCAGCACAGAGATTTATGAGTAATTGGTCAAAAAACCCCATGAGTCCTTCAGACTTCGATTTTTTGCTTCTAGTGAGAAGTAGAAGTTTTATGATAGAGATTATCATTTAATAGAAAAAGCACGTTTTCTTGGATGGGAAGATTAGAAGCCAGTGAGTCCACTCCGCTACTTTGGAGCATGACTAAAATAAACTTTCTTTTAAAAAATCAAACAACGATTTATCATGGAAAATCTCAAACATTCACTTTTGTAGGAAGAACAGTATAATAAAGCCCCACGTAACCATCATTTAAATGCACTATTAGTATTATTTGGATAATCTTGCTTCATACATACCCATCATTTACCCCAATTCAGTAAATCCCAGATATTATATAATTTCATCCATAAATACTTCAACATATATCTGTAAGAGATAAGACACTTTTTAACATAACAACTCCATTATCAAACACAAAAAATAATAATAATCCCTTAACATAATCTAATACCTAGTCAGGATTTAAATGTTCCCCCTTGTCTTAAGCATCTTTTTTTTTTTTTTTTTAAGCATCATTTTACAAATGATTTGAAACAGGATCTGAACAAGACCTCTGTGCATATTTGGTTCTTTTTTTTAAACATTATTTATTTATTTATAACAGCTTTACTATGGTGAAACTGACTTACCAATAAACTGTACATGTTAAAGGTCAATTTGATAATTTTTAACATATTATTCACCTGAAAAATTATTACTACAACCAAGGTGATGAATATATCCATCACCTCTCAAAACTTTCTCATGTTCCTTGGTAAATCCCTCCTTCCCAATCTCTTGAAACACTCCCACTCTTAAATTAAGGAACTACTGACCTGCTTTCTACAGATTAGTTTGCATTTTCTAAAATTTATTAAAAATTGAATCATACAGTATGTATACTTTTCTGGTCTGGCTTCTTTCCCTCAGCATAATTATTTTCTGTGTGTGTTCAGTCGCTCAGTCATGTCTGACTCTTTGTGACCCCATGGACTGTAGCCCACCAGGCTCCTCTGTCCATGGAATTATCCAGGCAAGAACAATGGAGTAGGTTGCCATTTCCTTTTCTTTCCAACCCAGGGATCAAATCTGTGTCTCCTGCATCTCCTGGTTGGTGGGTGGATTCTTTGCCATTGCTCCACCTGGGAAGGCCCACAATTATTTTGAGATTCATAATATTGTTGCATGTACCATCAGTTAATTTCTAAGCAGAATTGTGTTGAATGGCTATATCGCAATTTGTATAACTATTCACTTGTAGACGGGTATTTGGACCGTTTCTAGTTTTGGGCTATTACAAATAAAGCTGCTACAAATATTTATATAAAAAATTTTATAGGTACTGTGGTTTCAATTTTCTTTGACAATACATAGGGATGGGATTACTGGGTCATACGGTAGGGTATACCTTTAACTGCAGACCCCATGGACTGTAGCCTGCTAGGCTCCTCTGTTCATAGGATTCTCCAGGCAAAAATACTGGAGGGGGCTGCCATTTCCTTCTCCAGGGATCTTCCCCACCCAGGAATCAAACCTGGGTCTCCTGCACTGCAGTCAGATTCTTTACTAACTGAGCTACAAGGGAAGCAAATACACCAATAACAGAGAATGGTTACAATCCATCCACCTCTGGGTTATGAGCCCAGCATACTTCTGCTGCACCACTCTGCTGTGACTCTAATTTTTAAGAAACCACCAAATTGTTTTCCAAAGTGGTTCTGCCAATTTACAGTCTCTCCAGTAACAGAATGAGAACTGTGAAGTTCCAGATTCTCACTAACATTTGGTCGGTCCTTTAAAGTTTAAATCTTAAAATTTTAAATATTCTGATAGGTGAACTCCCACGTTTCTCACTGCATTTGTTTAAGGGCAGATAACCTTCAACCAAAACAATATATTGCAACAGGATGAACGTAAAAGCAGATATGAAATCTAACTATTTTCTATCAGACCAGACATCAAAGAGGCTTGCCAAAATGTAAAACAATACCCTTCTTACTATTTTGTATCTTGGAAAAATATAGTTGTTTCCCATCAGAATATAATTTATAAAGTTTGTTATCATTATTAAAATGTTTTAAAGATAACATTCACACAAAATAAAATTCACCATTTTAACCCTTTTGAAATGCACAACTCAGTATTTTTCAATTATATTCACAATGTTGTGCAACTATCACTATCTAAACCAGAGTATTTCCATCAAGCCAAAAAGAAACCCTGTAACTTCCAATTCCATATCTCCCAGCTCCCGGAAACCACTAGTATATTTTAAGTCACTATGGATTTGACTATTATGGACGTCTCATATACATGAAATCATGTATGTGACATTTTATATCCCACATCTCTCACTTAGCATTGTTTTCAAGGTTCACTCATATAGTAACATGTATCAGTACTTCCCTTATGGCTCAGATGGTAAAGATCCACCTGCAATGCAGGGGACCCAAGTTTGATCCCCGGTTCAGGAAGATTCCCTGAAAAAGGGAATGGCTATCCACTCCAGTATTCTTGCCTGGAGAATTTCATGGATGGAGGAGCCTTGTGGGTTACAGTCCCCGGGGTCACAAAGATTCAGACACAACTGAGCAACTAACATTTTCACCTTTTTTTTCATCAGTACTTCATCTTTTATGGCTGAATAATGTTCCATATACTATGGAATATTTAGCTGATGAAAATTTAGGTTGTTTCCACTTTTTTGTTATTATAAGTATTAATGTACAATTTTTTTGTGTGAAATGTTTTCATTTTTCTTGGGTCAGTTCAGTTCAGTTCAGTCGCTCATTCGTGTCCGACTCTTTGCGACCCCATGAATTGCAGCACGCCAGGCCTCTCTGTCCATCACCAACTCCCGGAGTCTACCCAAACCCATGTCCATCGAGTCGGTGATGCCATCCAACCATCTCATCCTCTGTCGTCCCCTTCTCCTCCTGCCCCCAATCCTTCCCAGCATTAGGGTCTTTTCCAATGAGTCAACTCTTCGCATGAGGTGGCCAAAGTATTGGAGTTTCAGCTTCAACATCAGACCTTCCAATGAACACCCAGGACTGATCTCCTTTAGGATGGATTGATTGGATCTCCTTGCAGTCCAAGGGACTCTCAAGAGTCTTCTCCAACACCACAGTTCAAAAGCATCAATTCTTCGGCGCTTAGCTTTCTTCACCGTCCAACTCTCACATCCATACATGACTACTGGAAAAACCATAGCCTTGACTAGACGGACTTTTGTTGGCAAAGTAATGTCTCTGCTTTTAAATATGCTGTCTAGGTTGGCCATAACCTTCCTTCCAAGGAGTAAGCGTCTTTTAATTTCATGGCTGCAATCACCATCAGCAGTGATTCTGGAGCCCCCAAAAATAAAGTCTGACACTGTTTCCACTGTTTCCCCATCTATTTCCCATGAAGTGATGGGACCAGATGCCATGATCTTAGTTTTCTGAACGTTGAGCTTTAAGCCAACTTTTTCACTCTCCTCTTTCACCTTCATCAAGAGGCTCTTTAGTTCTTCTTTTAGTTTTCTGAACGTTGAGCTTTAAGCCAACTTTTTCACTCTCCTCTTTCACCTTCATCAAGAGGCTCTTTAGTTCTTCTTCACTTTCTGCCATAAGGGTGGTGTCATCCACCATTTTCTTGGGTACATAGCTAGAAATGGAGTTTTTGGCTCATATGGTAACTCTGATGTTTAACAGTTTGAGAAGTGTCAAATTACTTTCAACAGCAGCTATGCCATTCTACCCTCCCCTCAGCAATACATGAGAGTCCAAATTTTTTTCACATTTGGACCGATACTTGCAATTATATTATTATTATAACTACAGCCATCCTAGTGGGTGTAAAGTGTTATCACATTGTGGACTTGCTTTGTGTTTTCCCGATGACTGATGATGCTGTGCATCTCTGCATGTGCATTTTGGCCACCTATATTTGGAAAAATGTCGTTTCAAATAATTGGGTTGTCTTTGTTGTTGAGTTGTGAGAGTTCTTTATACGTTCTGGATAACAAATTCTTATCAGATGTATGATTTACAAACATTTTATGGGTTCTCTCTTCACTATCTTTATAGTGCCCTATAACACAAAAAAGTTTGAAATCTGGACAAAGTCTAATTTATCTACTTTTTCTTTTATTCTTGTGCTTTTGATGTCCTATCAAAGCAGCTGTTGCCTAATTCAACATAATAAAGATCTACACCCATGCTAAGAATTGACCACAGATGTACGGATTTATTTCTGGATTTTCTATTCTACTCCATTGATCTTTACGGATGTTTTGAAATCAGTAAGTATGAGTCCTCCAACTTTGATTTTCTTTTTCAAGACTGTTTTAGCCATTTGGAGTCACTTGCATTCCTTTTTAGCCACACCATGGGTCTTGTGGGATCTTAGTTCCCTGAACAGGGATCTAACCTGGATCCCTAGCAATGAAATTGCAAAGCCTAATCACTGGATTTCCAGTGGTGGAGTTCCTTGTATTTTTCTTTTCTTTGTTTTTTTGGCCACACCGCATGCCATGAGGGATCCTAGTTCCCTACTCAGGGGTAAAACCCGTGCCCCCTGCAGTGGACGTGCAGAGTCTTAACCACTGGATCACCAGAGTCTCTTATATTTTCATCTGAATTTTAGGAACAGCTTGCATCTCCTGCAGAAAAAAGACAATTGTTAGGGTTTGCATCAAATCTGTAGATCAACTTGGGGATTATTGCCAAAAGTTACTATTATAAGTATTTTGTAGTGTCCTTTTAATTATCCTATCCATAAATTAAATTTGTTGATCATATAATTTTTACTCAAATATAACTTCATAAAGGATCAAGATAATGAATGCTCCAACTACATTATAAACCAGAAATAAAGGAGATAGGCATTTGCATTTCAGACATTATTACACAAGAAAGCTTAATGAAATAAATCAGACAATTGAATCTCAATGTAATATCGAAGTAAATGTGATCAGTTATAAGTGAAAGTGAAAGTTGTTCAGTTGTGTTTGACTCTTTGCGACCCCATGGACTATAGGGTCCATGGAATTCTCCAGGCCAGAATACTGGAGTGGGTCGCTGTTCCCTTCTTGTGGGGATCTTCCCAACCCAGGGATCAAACCCAGGTCTCCCACATTGCAGGTGGATTCTTTACCAGCTAAGCCACCAGAGGTCAGTTATAAGTGCAAAGTAACTCAAGTATGTTGTATAGTGAACTGAATATCCTGCATGGTGCTGACATAGGTGATATGCTGAAAGAGTAAAAAATTCTTGCTAAGGATCAGACCATAACCCAGTCAAATCTTCCTTGAATATACATGAAAACTGTTTTCTTGGGAAATTCGGGGTATACTTTATTTTTTTTTTTTTTTTTTTTTTTTTTTTTCTCTTTTCTTTCTTTTTTTTTTTTTTTTTTTTTTTGCTTTTTTTTTTCTTTTTGTTTTTTGGTGTTTTTTTTTATTTTCATTTTTTATTTTCTCTTTTTTATTTTTTCTTTCCTTTTTTATTTTTTGTTTTTTGTTTTGGGGGGGTGTACTTTAAAATGTGTAAAAAATACTTGTGTTTATGTGTAAAATGAAGTTTATTTCTAAGGTCACATAAACAGATTTTCAACCCACGTTTGATAGGACATTTGGAATTTACAGGGGTGAATGACAAGACTTCATTAAACATGAATGTCCCTGTATGGCAGACATCTTGTATCTGCAATCTCCATGCATTAAAATGCCAGTAAAGCCACCCAATTATTGTGACAACTGACAATGCCCTCACACATTTTCAAAATGCTGAGAGGGCACTGCTGCCCACTTTGAGAAGCCAAGGTAGAGGAAAGAGCACTGAAAAGTGCTGGAAAGGTGTTGGAGATGAGAGGGGAGCTCACTGTGGCCTAAGTCAATATGTTACCCTGGGTCTCATTTTCCTCATCTGGAAAATGGTCTCCAAGAGCTTTCTGATGATTCATCATAGAGTAATATCCTTCTTTTTGCTAGTTCTGCTACACAGAAAAAAATGAAATTAGAACATTCTCTTAGACCATGTACAAAAATAAACTCAAAATGTATTAAAGACCTAAAAGTAAGACTGGATACTACAAAACTCCTTGAAGAAAATGCAGGTAGGACACTGACATAAGTCGCAGCATTAACTTTTTAGATCCATTTACAAGAGCAATGGAAATAAGCACAAAAATCAACAACTGGGACCTAATTAAATGTAAAAGCTTCTACACAGCAAAGTTAACAATAAACAAAATCAAAAGACAACCTACAGAATGGGAGAAAATATTTGCAAACAATACAACAAACCAGGGATTAATCTCCAAAATATACAAACAGCTCAAATTAAACAAAGACAAAACAACCCAATCAAAAAATGGGTAGAAAAATCTAACTAGACACTTCCTCCAAAGAAGGTATACAGAAGGCCAAAAGGCACATGAAAAGATGCTCAACATCACTAATTATTACAGAAATGCAAATAAAAGCTACAATGAGGTACTATGTCACTACAGTCAGAATGGCCATCAACAAAAAAAATCTAAAAACAAATGCTGGAGAGGGTGTGGAGAAAAGGGAACTCTTCAGCATGGTTGGTGGGAATGTAAATTGGTGCGCCTTTATGGAGAACAGTATGGAGGTCTCTTAAAAAACTTAAAATAGAGCTACCATATGATCCAGCTGTCCCACTTCTGGGGATACACTTGGAGAAAAACCATAATTTGAAAAGATACATGCTATGTTCACAGCAGCATTATTTACAATAGCCAAGATGTGGAAGCAACCTAAATGACCATTAACAGATAAACAGATAAAGATGTGGTGTGTGTGTATATACACACACACACACACACACACACAAACAGAATATTACTCAGCCATAAAGATGAATGAAATCATGCCATCTGCAGCAACATGGATGGCCCTAGAAATGATCATACCAAGTCAGACAGAGAAAGACAAACTTCATATGAAATTGCCTATATGTGAAATCTATAAAAATGGTACAGATGAACTTATTCACAAGAAAGAGAAAGAATTACAGATAATAGAAAATAAACTTACAGTTATCAAAGGGGAAAGAAGGTAGAGAGATGGATAAATTAGGAGGCTGGGATTAACATATACACACTACTATATATGGGCTTCCCCAGTGGCTTAGCGGTAAAGAATCTGCTTGCAATGCAGGAGATGCAGGAGACACGGGTTCGATCTGTGGGTCAGGAAGATCCCCTGGAGAAGGAAATGGTAACCCAATCCAGTAATCTTACCTGAAAAATCCCCTGGGCAGAGGAGCCTGGCAGGCTACAGTCGATGGGGTTGCAAAAAGTCAGACACAACTGAGTGACTAAACACAACAACTACGTATCAAAACATATAACCAACAAGGACCTGCTGTATAGTATAGAGAACTATACTCAATATTCTGTAATAACCTATAAGGGAAAAGAATCTGGAAAGGAATATATACCTGAATCACTGTGCTGTACACCTGAAACTAACATAATATTGTAAATCAACTATTCTTAAATTAAAAAAGAAAAAGAAAAAAAAGTGTAGCTGCTAAAAGCTGTATAGCCTTGTCTCCCTCTGCTGGCTGAGTAACATGTCATAAATGTCAAAAAAAAGAAAAGATTTCTATTCTTTTAAGTGTTGAAGTTGTCATCTTTAAGAATTTATAAACCACACACAAAATGCTAACCAATTACAAAGAGAGACTACATTCAAATCTTGGTTACCATCTTCAGTTTTCTAGGTCCTTTGTAAATATATATGTATCACAACAGTGTGCTGTTCTCTTCATGTAAATTAAATTTAGAAAAGCAGGTTAGATTTCAAGTGAAATTGACATATTATGTTGGTCAGGGACTTTTGGCTGCAATTATTTGGCTCATTCTCTGAGATGTCTCCAGTGGATCACTATCTCCAAAAAAGGGAATTTTCTGCTGGAGTTAACAGAGAAATATTCAATATACAAAAAATAGTCAGCAGAGCATTAATCTCTTAATGGCTAAGCCATGAGAAATCTGTTACATACATGTTAAATAATTTTTAAAGACTAACGTTACCTTAGCTTCAAACTTGCTATGATGATTTTCTCTCCTTCCCAAATTCATCTAATTATTACTATTATTTTTGTCGCTTTTTGTGTATTTGTAAGTTTCTTTAAATGCTTTTGGAACACGAAAGATTTGGTACTATTTTTAAACTATTTAAAAATTACAGTGCACACCCAAGGTTAAAAAAAAAAGGCAGAAAAAAATTGTAGTAGTACTGAAGGGTAGAAAATGAAAAGTGAAAGTCCTCCCTCACTCTCAGGGACACATACAAAGACAACCACTGTTCATAGTTTCTGTTGAATTCTTTAGTTCATTATAATAGTTAAGTTCCTTTGCTTTTGTATTCTGAATTATCAGACATTAGACTTTTTTACTTCCTGGTATATAAGGTGCGTTATTACCCTTATGACAAATCCCTGATTCTCCCCATTTACCTCCCAACAGGTCTAGTTGACTTTTATTTCTCCTTCTCCTAGTGGCTACCTTTTTGTCTTTATTATACAAAGTCATCTATGTCTTAAATGATCAATGTCACATTATCTACTTATCCTTCTCTGAAAATCAGTAAGTTGATACACTTGTTCTTTTTCATCTTGTTATATTATTATTTTACTTTTTTGACATAATATTTACAGTTTATCTATTTAAACCTAGAGCTAAATTTCCTCTTTGCTGCAGCCATACATACATGTTTCTGCCTCAAGGTCTGGACATTTGCTCTCCATGGCTTACTCCCTCACTGGATTTTGATCTTAGCTCAGATGCCAGCTCTCCTGACTAACTTACCTAAAAGAGCAACCTTTCTCAGTCCAGCCACTCTCTGTTCCCTTCCTCTAGTTAACCTTCTTCACAGCATTTATCAAGGGCCTCCCAAGTGGCGCAGTGGTAAAGAATCCACCTGCCGATGCAGAAGACACAAGAGGTGCAGGTCTTGATCCCTGGGTCGGGAAGATCCCCTGGAGGAGGAAATGGCAACCCACTTCAGTATTCTTGCCTGGAGAATTCCATGGACAGAGGAGACTGATGGGCTATGGTCCGTAGGGTTGCAGACAGCTGGACACGACTGAGCATGCACACTACAAAAAACAGCATTTATCATGACTTAACATTATATATTTAAGTTTCCCCACTAGAAGGTAAGCCCACGTGGGAAGTTTTGTTGTGTTCCCCTGAATACGCCCAATGCCAAGAACAGGTCCTGGTACATAGGTGCTCAATAAACATTTGTTGAACGAATAAATCCTAAAAGAAGAAAATTGTAGTGTCATAAAAGCTATGAAAATCCAAATATCATTACAGAAGCAAATAGTATATTGCAACCAATGGAAAAAAGGAAACTATAACCCTATGTCATTAACATATTAATGACAATCAAACGAGAATCTTTCAAATATCAATATCTAATATATTCTCTATCATTAACCATATTGTATTATACTTTTTTCTGCTACACCTATGTCTTCTTCTTCTTTTGGATTTATTTTGATATTGCTAGAGGATCTTTTCAAAAAATTTCTCATTAGGGAGACAGATTTTTTTGAATATCTCTATGCCTGAAGATATCTTTATTTTGCTTCCACATTTGGTATGTCTTAGCTAAATATGGAATTTTTTAAATTTAAAATTTCAGGTTCCAACCCTTTTCTCCTCTAACTTTGAAAACATTGCTCCAGTGTTTTCTACCTCTTGATGATGAGAAATCTGAAACTGGTCTGATCTGGATGCTTTGCAGGTGTCATGGCTTTTCACCTCACTTTGTGGAAAATTTCTGAAATGTCATCAGAATGCGTGGACCTCCTCTGCCCTCTTTGTTCTCTCCTTCTTTACATTAACATATCCTCCATCTGCTGGCTTTTTGGTTTCTGAGAGGCTTCCTCTCCTTTATCCTTCCAGTTACTCAGCCTCCAGGTTGCTACTTTATCGTTCTGATCCAGTAGGTTATTCTGGCAATCACTCTTTCAGTGGTCTGACTGATTCCCTTTCATGGCAGACTGTGTGATAGATGCACTATCCTCTGAGTATGCTAATTAGGACAATTTGAAAGTCTCTTCTGTTTTTAGATTTACCTATGTCTCCTACAGGGCTTGTTATTTCAGTGAGTTCATTTGGGTCCTTCTCTTCCGTGCTACTGCTGCCTTTCCTCTCATCTGGTGAGCCCTGACATTCACTCAGACGTAGGAACAAAGAAAGGCCTCATTGCTTAGCCTAGACCGTGGCGGGTGTGTTTCTTTAGTAGTGGAGCTCTCCGTTCCCCAGCTGGCCTCCCTCAAGGGGAGCAAGTGGCAGGGCTTGCCTTCCAGCCTGCCTCACCAGATGTGTGGGTGCAGAGGCAGCAGGCAGCCTGGGGAACCCCACAATCACCTAATTAAGGAGGGCTGTGCTTTGCATGGAGCAGGTTTAGCGTGTTTCTCTCCCTCTGAGCTGCCTTTCCTTCTCCCCACCCACAGCTGCCTGCCCTGGAGTTCTGAGGCTCGGGCTCTGCTCTCCTTCGCCCAGACTTGAAGCACTTCACTGGGTGCCCTCCTTAGTCCATCTGCCCACTTTCTTCAGGAAAAAACACTTGGAACAGCGCCTAGTGCTTTGCAATGTGCTCAACAATTCTTTGTTGAATAAATACATGGTGGAAGATGAGTGGGGAGGGACCCAAATCTCCCTGTGATTCCAAGCATGCTTTGGTACTCAATAGTCCTAAAGAGGCCTTCCTGGTCCAGCCCTGCTCTTGTACTGACCTCAAACTAGCCAGGTGCCAGGATTTCCTTCATTACATACCGTGTGTGGAACTAAGTGCAATTCTCTCGTCTTTTTCTCTATCAGTGTGATCCCACCTGCTCACTCTCTTTTAGAATTTCATAATTTAATGAGAAGACCTTGGGAGAGAAAAAAGATATATGTGTGTTCAGTCTGTCATATTAAACCAGAAATATATTTGAAAGGAAAGCTACCAAAAGAAATTTATTTTCAAACATTTGTTGGACTCTTACAAGATGGAAAATAGAAAAACTTAGTTCAGCTTTTCCTATTTATTATATGTTGCTATTTTATTTGGAAATTAGGAACATAATGATATAATTGAATACTTGTATGAAAAACAGTGAGAAATGAATTAAAATGTTCTGGTCTGTATTTATCAGAATCACATTTTAATATAGTATGAATACAGTGTATTAACATATGCTAAATATAATGTATATATTAATAATATAAATGAAATTTCAGGACTCCTGAGGAAAAGTCCAATTTTCTCAGCTGAATATAAATCTCATTTGAAATAAATTTAGCTTTTAAAGAAAAAGGAAGTACAGAGAATATTAAGTGGAAAAAGAAGTTGCAGAATCACATGATACACACATTATCGTCACATAAAATATGTGTCCATATATATGTGAGTACATACCTATAGAGGCATATGGTATATACACACATATAGATACAGATAAATACACATATATAAACAGAGGAAAAAATCAGAAATCACAGCAAAGTGTTAACAAGTTATTTTAGGTAGTTTGGGTGTTTGAGAAGCACCAGCATCATAAAAATTTATTTTAAGTAAGAGGGATTAATTACATAAATGTTTAATTTGAAAAAATACACACGGAGGGGCTTGAAGAGTCAGCTCTGATACACCGAGTTTGGAAGCTGTCTCTCACATCATTAAAAGAAAAAGGATGAACAAACTGAAAAATCGATGACTTTAATGGCTTCATTTGGAGTCAACAGAAAATTGAGGCAGCAGGACAAACTGTCACTCAGAATCTGGAGAGAGAGGAGAACAGAGTGAATCACAAAGATCAGTTTACCTGAAAAAGAAGCTGCAGGAGCCATAAACCAGTAGGAAACTAACATGGAAACTCTGATGAATTGCTCAAGGCTGGGTATGGATACTAACATTAGAATGAAAAACTCCTGAGGGGCTGTTTTCACAGAGAGGCCTCCATCCTTCAGTGGACATTACTTCCAGGAACCCCACTAGGTTCTCATTATGAAGAGCCAAGAAGAAAACACTTGTGTTTCTGGCAGGGGGAGGGGAAAAGTAACCATTTTGAAATATGCCCAGTGTTCTCCTTAACAAAGACCTATTCAGCAGGGAGAAAATACTTCACCAGAGCCTTATCTGACTTGGTGGAAGGGAAATTACCCAAATTAACACCCCCCCCCACACACACACACACAGCTTTCTTCTCTCACCTTAGGGGGAAAAGTGCTGAGAAACACTTGTGAAAGTTCAGGGTCACAGGGCCCATTAAAAGACTGAGATTTAAACATAGGATGATAGAACATTTCCTCTCTGGCCAATACATTACCAAGTCAACAGGGCCACAGCTGTAACAGTGGATTACAGCTGAAAGAGCTGCAAGGTGCAGATTCTATTCAATCACAGAGACAACAGGGAAGACAGAAACAAGGACACTAGAGGAAATGAGTCTCTGACACCTACAGCTACAGCAAATATGAAATACAGTTCAACTCTTAGCAAGATTAATATAAAACTCCACACGGAACACCTATTGATTTCAGTTCTTATTAACTAATACACAATGTTTGGCTTTCAACAATGATTTACAAGGCATATTAAGTTTTAAGGCAAGAGGCAAAAGGCAAGCATCAGAAATAGATTTAGATACGGCACAAACTTTGGGATTTAAAATAACTATGATTAAGGTTCTAATGAAAAAAGTAGATAATATGCAAGAACAGGTTGGTAATGTAAGCAAAGAGATAGAAACACTAAGAAAGAATAAAAAAATACTAGAAATTTAAAAAATCACTGTAACAGAAATGAAGAATGCCTTTGATGAGCTCATCAGTAGAGTGGACATAATCAAAGAAAGAATCAGTGAGCTTGAAAATGCTACTATATAGTCAATGACTGTATTCCAGGAGTGCCTATATCTTCTCAAGCTCACATGGAGCAGTCACCAAGAATAACCATATTATGGGTCATAGGATACACCTGAAGGAACTGGAAGAGAAAAAGAAAAAATTTAAGTATATTCTCACTTCAAAATGAATTAAACTAGAAATCAAGAACAGAAAGATAGCTGGAAAACTCCAAAAATATTTTTAAATTGAAGTGTAGTATATCATGGAAAAGGGATAGGCTACCCACTCCAGTATTCTTAGGCTTCCCTGGTGGCTCAGACGGTAAAGAATCCACCTGCAATGCGGGGGACCTGGATTAGATCCTAGGGTTGGGAAGATCCCTTGAAGGAGGGCATGGCGACTCACTCTAGTATTCCTGCCTGGAGAATCCCCATGGACAGAGGAGCCTGGAGGGCTACAGTTCATGGGGTCTCGAAGAATCGGACAAGACTGAGCGACTAAGCACAACACAGCACATATTTGATTTAAAGTATTGTGGTCATTTCTAGTTGAGGCAGTGATTCAGTTTAACTTACATATATATATATATATATATATATATATATATTTCTTCTTCCTTATGGTTTACTACAGGATATTGAATACAGTTTCCTGTGCTGTAACAACAGAATCTTGTTGTTTATCCATTCTATATATATTAATATATTTTGCACCTGCTAGTCCAAAACTCCCAATCTATCCCTCCCCTGCCACCCCAAGCCTCTAGCAATCACAAGTCTGTTCTGTCTAGTTTTTGTTTCATAAATAAGCTCATCTGTGTCATATTTGATTCTACATACATAAAAATGATATAATATTTATCTTTCTCTTTCCGACTTACTTCACTTAGCATGCAAATCTCTAGTTTCATTCATGTTGCAGCAAATGGTATTCTTTTTTATGGTTGAGTAGTATTCTATTGTATATATGTACCACTTCTCTATCCATTCATTTGTTGATGGACATTTAGGTTATTTCCATCTCTTGGCTCTTGTAAATAGTCCTGCCATGAACACAGGGGTGCATGTGTATTCTTGAATTATAGTTTTGTCTGGATATAACCCAAGGAGTGGGACTGTTGGATCACATTGCAACTCTACTTTTAGGTTTTTGAGGGACCTCCATACTATCCTCCATAGAGGCTGTACCAATTTATATTCCTACCAGCAGTGTAGGGGAGTTCCTTTTTCTCCACACCCTTTCCAGCATTTATCTGTAGACTTTATAATGATGGCCATTCTGACCACTGTGAGGTGGTAAACTCATTATAGCTTTCATTTGCATTTCTCTAATAATTAATGATATTGAGCATCTTTTCATGTGTCTCTTGGCCATCTGTATATCTTCTTCTAAGAAATGTGCATTTAGGTTTACTGCTCATTTTTTGATGGGATTGTTCGTTTATTTGTTACTAAGTTGTATGAGCTGTATGTATATTTTGGAAATTAAGTTCTTGTTGATTGCATCATTTGTAAATATTTTCACCTAGCCCATAGGCTTTTTGTTTTGTTTATTAAAATTTTCAAATATTTGGAGATTAAACAAGATTCTTTAAATAACATATCAGTCAAAAAAAGAAGTCAGAAGAAAAAAATTTAATATTTTGAACTTAAATGAAAGTGAAAATACAACTTTTCAAAATTTGTAGGATGCAGCAAAATCAATGCTTAGTAGGAGATAACATTAAATGTGCATTTCAGAGAAGATCTAAAGTCAATAATCTAATTTTCCATCTTAAGAAACTAGAGAAAGAGCAATTTATGCCTAGAGCAAGGAGAGAAAAACAATTTAAAAATCAGAGCACAAATCCATGAAAAAACAGGAAAACAATCGAGAAAGGCAATGAAATCAAAAGCTCATTCTTTGAAAAAAAAATACAGTGAATTCTTCAACATTCGCTTTGATAGTTTTTGTTAGAAAGCCTTTAGAAGATGAGCTATAAGAAAAAATCATTTGTAGTTATTTGTATTAACATTAATCTTGCCATTAATATTTTATTGGATCACAAATTCTCTGGTTTTCTTAACACAGCTGATCTGTGTAGTTATGTCTTTAAAATTATGTCTTTGCTGAGCATAAAATTAGGAAATTGTTCATCTAAGGAGAAACATATTCTTTTACTCATTCAATTTTTTAAAATTGAAATGTACTTTATTTACAATATTTTGTCAGTTTCAGTACAGCATTGTGATTCAGCATCACTGTGATTACACTGCATTACAGGTTATTTCACAATAAGTGGTATAATTCCTTGTGCTGTACAGAATATCTTTGCTGCTTATTTCATATATAGTAGTTTGTAGGAGAAATATATTATTAATGTGTCAAATGTTACAAACTTCACATTCAAAATTTTGTGAAAAGCAACTATCTCCAGTCTCTTCATTATCCCTTAATGTCCATTTTCTGATTCATTTTCATTTTATTATGCAGTCAGGCTTCCCTTTCTAGCATGCTTTTGGACTGTTTTTTTCCTGCCATCAGTTGGTATATACAGGAAGGAAGTACTGGACAAACTAATTTCAAGAGCTCCTTGAAGGCCAAGGTCTCCTTAAAGATAAACCAACACAGTGCTTTCCATATACAGGCATACTCAGACATACTGTGGGTTCCATTCCAGATCATCACAATTAAGCATATATTGCAATGAGTCACATGAATTTTTTGGCTTCCCAGTGCATATAAAAGTGTTGTACTATTAACTATGCAAAAGCATTATATCTTAAAAAAAAAAAGTAAATACCTTAATTAGAAAAATACTTTATTGCTAAAGAATGCTAACCATTATCTGAATCTTTAGATAATCTTTTTGCTGGCAGAAGGTCCTACCTGGATGTTGATGCTGCTGATCAGACTGGTGGTTGCTAAAGGCAAGGGTGGCTACATCAATTTCTTAAAATAAGACAACAATGAAGTCTGCCACATCGATTGACTCTTCCTTTTGTGAACAAGCTCTCTGTAGTATGCAAGTGGTGTTTGATGGCACTTTACCCACAAAAGAACTTCTTTCAAAACTGGAGTCAGTCCTCTCAAACCTTCAAAAAGTCGAAGCATCAGTCACTCTCTGCAATGTCATGAACTGTAGCCCGGTGGACTACTCTGTCCATGGAATTTTCCAGGCAATAATACAGAGCAGGTTGCCATTTCCTTCTCCAGGGGATTTTCCCAACCCAGGGATCAAACACAAATCTCCCGCATTGCAGGCAGATTCTTTACCATCTGAGCCACCAGTATAATTGTCTAAGTTTATATAATAGTCTAAATCCTTTGTTATTATTTTAACAATCTTCTCAATAATCTTCAACGATCTTCTCAGTCTACTCCTTTCTAGGAATAGACTCCATTCTCAAGAAACCACTTTCTTTTTTCATCCATAAGAAGCAACTCAACTGTTAGAAGTTTCATCATGATTGCAGCAATTCAACCACATCTTCCACCTCCACTTCTAATTCTAGCTCTCCTGTTACTTCTACCATGTCTGCAATTACTTCTCTACTAAAGTCTTGAGCCTTCTCAAAGTTATCCCTGAGGGTTGGAATCAATTTCTTCCAAATTTCTATGAATGTTGATATTCTGGCCTCTCCCCATCAATCAAGAATGTTCTCAATGGCACCTAGAATGGTGAATCCTTTCCAGAAGGTTTTCAATTTATTTTGGCCAGATCCATCAGAGGAATCACAACCTATATTAGTTGCTGCTGCTGCTGCTAAGTCGCTTCAGTCGTGTCCAACTCTGTGTCACCCCACAGACGGCAGCCCACCAGGCTCCCCCGTCCCTGGGATTCTAGGGCCTTACAAAATGTACTTCTTCAATAATAAGACTTAAAAGTTGAAATTATTCCTTGAACATAGAATGGATGTTCTGTTAGCAAGCATGAAAACAACTTTTAAATTCACTGCACATCTACATTAGAGCTCTTGGATAACCAAGTGTTTTATAAACAAGTAGTAATATTTTGAAAGGAATCTTTTTTAAAAAAAAACTTTTGTATTGGGGCATAAGCTATTAACAACGTGACAGTTTCAGGTGACCAAGGGGACTCAGCCATACATATACATGTACCATTCTCTCCCAAACTCCACTCCTATCCAGGCTGCCACATAAAACTAAACAGAGTTCCCTGTGCTATACAGTTAAGTCCTTATTGGTTATCCATTTTAAATACAGTCATGTGTACACGTCCATCCCAAACTTCCTAACTATGGAAAGGAATTTTTTTTTTTCTGAGCAGTTAAGTCTCCACAGTGTGCTTAACATATTCAGTACACCATGCTGTAAACAGATGTGCTACCATCCAGGCTTTGTTGTTCCACTTACACAGCACAGGCAGAGTAGACTGAACATAGTTTTTAAGAGCCTTAGGAGTTTTTGGAATGGTAAAAGAACACTGGTTTCAACTTAAGGACACCAGCTGCATTAGCCCCTAACAAGAGTCTTCATCCTGTCTTCTGAAACTAGGCAATGACTTCGCCTTTCTCATAGCTGACAGTTCTAGATGGCATCTTCTTCCAACAAAAGGCTGTATTTTTTGTCTACA
Organism: Okapia johnstoni; assembly: GCA_024291935.2. Lineage (NCBI taxonomy): Eukaryota > Metazoa > Chordata > Mammalia > Artiodactyla > Giraffidae > Okapia > Okapia johnstoni. The sequence goes on along the minus strand of CM044312.1, from coordinate 66,984,814 downwards.
ATGAAAATCTGTTGTGTAGTGTGGCCACCTTCATTAATTACCTGAGTGTGATCTGGAAAATTGCTGGAACTTCTACATTAAGATTTGTTGCTTCACCTTGAAATTCTGTGCTATGGAGATGTCCTCTTTCCTTAAACTTCATGCTAGGTTCAAAGTTTTCTTCTGAAGCTTCCTCACCTCTCACAGTCTTCAAAGAGAGAGTTAGCACCTTGGTTTGGATTAGACTTGGCTTAGGGCAATGTTGTGGCTGGCTTGATCTTCTATCCACATCTCTAAAACTTTATCTATCAGCAGTAAGGTTGTTTCCCTTTCTTATCACTCACATGTTCACTGAAGCAGCACTTTTCTTTCAAATTTCTCTGCATTAACAACTTGGCTAGCTGTTTGGCACAAGAGGCCTAGCTTTTGACTTTCAACATACTTCCTTGCTGTTTAATTGATTCTAGCTTTTGATTTAAAGTGAGACATATGACTCTTCCTTTCACTTGAACACTTGGAAGCCATGGTAGGGTTATTAACTGGCCTAATTTCAATCCTGTTTTGTCTCAGGGGATAGGGAGGCCGAGGAGAGGAAGGGAGACTGGGGAACAGCTGGCAAGCAGAGCAGTCAGAATGCATATAACGTGTATTATGCTCACTATCTTACATGGTTACAGCCTGTGGCATCCCAAAACAATTACAAGAGTAACATCAAGGTCACAGATCACCATAACAAATATAATAATGAAAAAAAATGAAATATTTTAAGAATTACCGAAATGTGACAGAGCTATGAAATGAGTATATGCTGTAGGAAAAATGATGCCAATAGACTTGATCCACATAGGGCTGCTACAAACCTCCAATTTGTAAAAAACACAGTATCTGTGAAATACAGTAAAATGAGGCATGCCTGTACCAGGAATGCAATAAACATTTGGGGTATGAATAATGCATACATTTTCTTTATAGAATTAGAGGTATCAATAAGCTATGCTATATTTAAAGTAAGTGATGTCTAAGTTTGAGTTTTCACTTTTTGGACTTACTCACATCATGACTTCTTCCTAATGGCCCTAAAAAGCCAAGATGGTACAGGAAAAGAAACAGACAGGCTTTAGCTCCACATTATCAGACAGAGTATTAGAATCAACTAAGGCAATATCATTTTTCCAAAGGGTTAAGTCAGTGGATGATGGCTTCTTTGTCAAATGAAGTAACTGTGTCCTCTAGACCAAGGTTTTTGAGAGTGAAATATCTTGGTTAAAATCAGATCTTCTATGTTGAAAACTATTTGTGTTCAACTCTCTGCAACCCCTCAGACTGTAGCCCGCCAGGCTCCACTGTCCATGGAATTCTCCAGGCAAGAAGTGGAGTGGATAGGCTTTCCCTTCTCCAGGGGATCTTCCCATCCCAGGGATTGAACCCATGTCTCTTGCATCTCCTGCAATGGCAGGTGGATTCTTTTCCACTGCGCCACCTGGGAAGCCCAATTAGTCATTAGGGAAATGCAAATCAAAACCACAATGAGATACAACTTCACAACCACTAGGTTGGCTATAATCAGATAAAAGTGTTGCTCAGGATGTGGAGAACTGGAATCTTCTTACTCTCCCAGTGAGAATGTAAAATGATGTTTTGGGAAACAGTATGGCAATTTATCAAAAGATTAAACACAGAGTTCCTATATGACCTGGCAATTCAACTCCTAGCTATGTATTCAAAAGAAATAATAACATACATAACAGAAACTTGAACAAAACTGTTTATAGTAGCATTATTCATGTCAGCTAAAAGATGGAAACAACCCAGATATCCATCAGTTGATAACTGGATAAACAAATGTGCCACATTCACATATGTAATATTATGTGGCAATAGAAAGGAATGATGGATCACAGCCTTGTCTTGGTGAAGGGGCTTGCATAACTCAATGAAGCTATGAGTCATGCCAGGTAGGGCCACCCAAGACGGACGGGGTCATGGTAGAGAGTTTTGACAAAACATGGTCCACTGGAGAAGGGAATGCCAAACCACTTCAGTATTCTTGCCTCAAGAACCCCATGAACAGTATGAAAAGACAGAAAGATATCACAACCGAAGATGAGCTTCACAGGTCGGTAGCTGTCCAATATGCCACTGGGGAAGAGTGGAGAAATAGTTCCAGAAAGAATGAAGAGGCTGAGCCAAAGCAGAAATGATGCTCAGTTGTGGATGTGTCTGATGGTTAAAATAAAGTCCGATGCTGTAAAGAGCAATATTGCATAGGAACCTAGAATGTTAGGTCCATGAATCAAAGTAAACTGGACATGGTCAAGCAGGAAATGGCAAGAGTGAACATCGACATTTTAGGAATCAGTGAACTAAAATGAATGAGAATGGGAAAATTTAATTCAGATGACCATTCTATCTACTACTGTGGGCAAGAAGCCCTTAAAAGAAATGGAGTAGCCCTCATAGTCAGCAAGAGTCCAAATGCAGTAATTGGGTGCAATCTCAAAAACAACAGAAATATCTCAGTTGTTTTCAAGGCAAACCATGTACCATTACAGTAATACAAGTCTATTTCCCAACTACTAATGTGGAAGAAGTTGAAGTTGAAAGGTTCTATGAAGACCTACAGACCTTCTAGAGCTAACATCAAAAAGATGTCCTTTTCATCATAGAGGACTGGAATGCAAAAGTAGGAAGAGATACCTGGAGTGACAGGCAAGTTTGGCCTTGGAGTACAAAATGAAGCAGGACAAAAGCTAACAGTTTTGCCAACAGTGCACTGATCATAGCAAACACCCTCTTCCAACAACACAAGAGAAGACTCTACACAAGAACATCACCAGATGGTCAATGCCAAAATCAGATTGATTATATTCTTTGCAGCTGAAGATTGAGAAATGCCATACAGTCAGCAAAAACAAGACCTGAAGCTGACTGTGGTTCAGATCATGAGCTCCTTATTGCAAAATTCAGGCTTAAATTGAAGAAAGTAGGGAAAACCATTAGATCATTCAGTTATGACCTAAATCAAATCCCTTATGATTATATAGTTGAAGTGACGAATAGGTTTGAGGGATTAGATCTGGTAGACAGACTGCCTGAAGAACTATGGATGGAAGTTTGCAACACTGTATAGGAGGAGGTGACCAAAACCATCCCAGAGGAAAAAAATTCAAGGCAAAATTGTTGTCTGAGGAGGCCTTACAAATAGCTGTGAAAAGAAAAGTAAAAGGCAAAGATATACCCAATTGAATGCAGAGTTCCAGAGAACAGCAAGGAGAGATAAGAAAGCCTTCTTAAGTGAACAGTGCAAAGAAATAGAGGCAAACAACAGAAAGGGCAAGATTAGAGATCTCTTCAAGAAAACTGGAGGTACCAATGGAACATTTCATGCAAACAAACAATAAAGAATAGAAATGGCAAGGACCTAACAGAAGCATAAGCTATTAAGAGTTGGCAAGAATACACAGGAAGAACTATACAAAAAAGGTCTTAATGACCCGGATAACCATGGTGGTATGGTCACTCACCTAGAGCCAGACATCCTAGAGTATGAAGCCAAGTGGGCCTTAGAAATATTACTATGAACAAAGCTAGTGGAAGTGATGGAATTCCAGGTGAGCTATTTAAAATCCTAGAAGATGATACTGTAGTACTGCACACAATATGCCAGCAACGTTGAAAAAGTCAGAAGTGGCCACACGACTGGAAAAAGTCAGCTTTCATTCCAATCCCAAAGAAGGGCAATGCCAAAGAATGTTCAAACTACTGCACAGTTGCACTTATTTCACATGCTAGCAAAGCAGTGTTCAAAATCCTTCAAGCTAGGCTTCAATAGTATGTGAACTGAGAACTTCCAGATATACAAGCTGGATTTAGAAAAGGCAGAGGAACCAGAGATCAAATTTCCAACATCCATTGGCTCATAGAAAAAGAAAGAGAATTCCTGAAAAACATCTACTTCTGCTTCATTGACTATACTAAAGCCTTTGTGTGGATCACAACAAACTGTGGAAAATTCTAACAGATGGGAATACCAGACCATCTTACCTGCCTCCTGAGAAACCTGTGTGCAGGTCAAGAATCAACAGTTAGAACCAGACATGGAACAACAGACTGGTTCAAAATTGGGAAAGAAGTATGTCAAGGCTGTATATCGTCAACCTGCTTATTTAATTTACATGCAGAGAACATCATACAAAATGCTGGGCTAGATAAATAACAAGCCGGAATCAAGACTGCTGGCAGAAATATCAACAACCTCAAATATACATATGATACCCACTCTAATGGCGGAAAGCAAACAGGAAGTAAAGAGCCTCTTGACGAATGTGAAAAAGGAGAGTGAAAAAGCTGGCTTAAAGCTCCCAACATCCAAAAAACCAAGATCATGGCATCCAGTCCCATTACTTCATGGTAAATAGATGGGTAAAAAGTAAGAACAGTGGCAGATTTTATTTTCTTGGACTCCAAAATCACTGTAGATGGTGACTGCAGCCATGAAAGACACTTCCTCCTTGGAAGAAATGCTATGACCAGCCTAGACAACATATTAAAAAGCAGAGACACACTTTTCCGACAAAGGTCCATATAGTCAAAGCTATGGTTTTTCCAGTAGTTAGGTACAGATGAGAGAGTTGGACCATAAAAAAGGCTAAGAGCCAAAAAATTGATGCTTTCAAATTGTGGTACTAGAGAAGACTCTTTAGAGGACAGCAGGGAGATCAAGCCAGTCAATCCTAAAGGAAATCAACCCTGAATATTCATTGGAGGGACTGACGATGAAGTTCCAATACTTTAGTCATCTGAAGAGTCAATTTACTGGAAAAGACCCTAATGCTGGGAAAGATTGAAAGCAAAAAGAGGAGAAGGGGAGAGAGGACAAGATGGTTGGATGGCATCATCGACTCAATGGACATGAGTTTGAGCAAACTCTGGGAGATGGTGAAGGATAGGGAAGCCTGGTGTGCCACAGTCCATGGGGGTCGCAAAAAGTCAGACATGACTCAGCGACTGAACAACAATAACAAAAAGGAGTGAAGTGCTGATATTTACTACACCATGGATGAAACATGAATACATAAGGTAAGTGAAAGAAATCAGTCACACAAGATCACATATTGTATAATTTCATTTATACAAATGACCAGAACAGACAAATCTATAGAGACTGAAAGTAGTTCTTGCCAGGGGCTGGGCATGGAAAGTGACTGCTGATGGTCTGGGGTTTCTTTTCTGGGGTGATAGAAGTATTGTAAAATTGATTGTGGGGATGGCTGCACAACTGTGAATATACTAAAAACCCCTGAATTATATACTTTAAATGAGTGAACTGTACAATATATGAAATATATCCCAACAAAAGCTATTAGCAAAAACAAGGCAGAAACTTCAGCCCTGCTTCAATCACCTTACCACGTCTGTACAAACAACCTGAGTTCCCCAGCTTTATATGCTAACCAGTCACAAAATCCTCACTCTCATCCCTCAAAGCTCAATTCATATTCCATATATTTGGAATCTAAAATCTAAAAAGAAGTTGCACTAGGGATTAGCGCTGCATTATTCAGAGGAGAGAAAATTACACTGTGTCATTGGAACTGCTTAAGGAAAATTTCAAGCATCCTGAAATATTTCGCATCTATTAGCGGTCATGTTTGTTATGTACTCCCACTGCAAAAATATTTACTCCCAATCACCATAAAATGTAATCATCTATTAAGCATTTCAAAATCACATTTAACCAGTCTTACTCCCAACTTACATATTCCCAGTTTTACAAGTTAAATCTTAATACTCAAGACAAATTTACCACTATATCAATGACAGGCAATAAAGAAGTGATCTTTCAAAACCTTATTGTCTAACATGGTAGCCATTGGCCACATGTGGCTATTGAATACTGAAATGTGGCTAATCCAAACTGAGATGTGTTGTTAAGTGTAAAATGTACACGGCATTTTGAAACAGACTCAATGTGATTATTAGAACATTTTAAATTACATATGCAGCTCACATGATATTTCTATCGGAAAGAGTTGCTCTAGAAAAACATTTAGAGCTTTTATGGGGATGGTAAATATGTATCAGAGAACAGGGCTCTGAATAACTTCTCCCATTACAGCTCTCTGTTGCCACCTCTTTTATATACTGGTCACTTGGCAGGAGCCTTCAGTATGGGTGAAAAAGCTGTAACACAGTCATCATAGTACTTCTCAAGACAGCAGAATCATATGAACCCTTCAACTCTTCCTGCTTTCATAAGAAGCTATAGTGTGTGCCAGCCAGGAAGGAAAGTTTTTAATGACAGAAGTTTAGATTTTTTTCTGGTTAAGCCATCAGTGTAAGCCCCGGCTCTAACAGCACTGTAACCCCACTTGCACCTTTGGAATGTATTTACCTGAGCATTTGCCTTTCATCATTAGCATCACTGGGTGTCACACCTCCCGTGTATCCTGGGTGACGGATTTGTTATCCAGAGCAGTGCTGTCTTACTAGCCGCACATGTGGCTATGGGGCTGTTGAACTGTGCCTAGTGTGACTGGGAAACTCAATTTTAAGTTTTATTTTTAGTGAAATTTAAATTAACCACATGTGGCAAGTGGCTGCTGTACTGCCCAGCACACTACAGGTCTACAGCCTTGCTTCCCCAAATGTGGTGTGCAGACCAGTAGTGTAAGCACTTCTGGGACTTTGTTAGAAACAAATCTACCTGGACTTCCTGAAATACCGTGCCCTGTAACAAGACCAGGAGATTCCCATGCACATTTAAGTGTGGAAAGCACTTATTCAGAGTAGGGGGTCTTAGCTGAATATTACACAAAACTGTATGAAAAACTGGCACATATATGTGTGTGTGTGTGCGCATGTGCGCACTGAGTGTACACATGCTTTACCCTTTTCTTTCCCCTGGAGACAATGTCCATACTTTTCCCCTGATTTTCCAAGGAGTTTGCCATTAAAGACAGAGGTTTTATCCTACAGGAATGTAGCCCCATAAAGTAGATTTCACTGAATAAAGAAAAACCTTTCAATTATCCTTTGTTTTGCAAGTACGCTCTTCAATTTATGAAGGGCAGAACCTGGCCATCCACGGCTTTGAGGTTCTTCCACTGTATTTTCACCCATGCTAACCACAGAGTACAACGCTCCTAGACTGTTTTTATGTCTCAAAATACCACATGTACACACATTAGCACAGATAAAAAGTTAGTATAACATTTATATATATTCTATTTTGTATTAGATACCCACACCCATATCCTTATTTTTTAGCGCGAAACCGGCCACAAAATGCATCTCAGGGCAAATACATACCAGTTTGTGCTAATCTGTACAGCCTGGAACAATTGGTAGAGTTTTAAGTATGGATGGGCTGTTGCAGCTGCTACTAGTTTTTCATTTGATTCAGGAATCAACCAGGAAAAAAAAAATTTTATTAGTATCATAGCTGTCTAGTTATTACCTACTACATAAAACCATGAACAACAAAACAGCTGGTCAGGCTATGATTACTGAGCTTACTTTTCTATTAGTAAATAGAACTGCTTTCACATTATAATAAGAAATACTCATCCTTTATTATTTCTTTCAGGTAAAAATTTAGGAAACAAACAATTTTTTTTTTTTTCAAAGATACTTTTATGTTAAGGATGAAGTTGGTGCCAGGCATCATTAATCTGCCTCAGGAATCCTGTCATACGCCTCCAAGTGTTAACAACAAAATGCTAAGGCAATGATTTCTCCCAGTTGACCAAGTCCCTAGAATTAATTGTCCCCAAGTCTCAAAATGGCTCTGAGAATCTGCCGTGAACCATTATTTTCCACTGGTGTTTAAGAGGAGACATATACAAATTGGTAGTCGGCTTATGCAGCCAGGAAACTTAACTTGTCACAAACAGCCACAGGTATTAAAAAAATGAAGAAAACATAAATTTAGCCTCACTTTTTTGGGGGGAGTAATGTAAATTTATAAATGCAGCAGTACTGAATGTACTTACAATATGTAGAGTCAGGTTCTCATAATAAATACTTTCACACTAATCAGTCTGATGAAGAATAACTTGCTAGCACTAGAAAGTACAAACAGTCCAATATACATTTAATACCTTTGGTCCTTGTGAGGCAAAAGATTCTTTAGAAACTAGCCAGCTGAAAGGCTAATTTACCAGGAGAGTTCTAACCTTTTTAACCTCTACAATGTGACAGACAGCATTAAAACACCAGCGCTAAAGAACAGTTTTCCACCTTGTTTCCACTGCCAGACAGCAGATGAACAACATCCACACTCCCCTGGTGTGATGCTCCTGGCAGGGCAACTTTTCTCCATCCCTGTCTCTTCCACTGAGAAAGCACACTGTAAGGCAAGTGAGTCATGCTACTGTAAGAATCACCTTGCCTCCAGTTTCACAGGGTCTATCAGTCCTACAATTTCACATGCCATCTTATCCCACACTCGCTCATGACACACCTGTTCTGAGGAGCCCTTCTTAACCTGGTTTTTTGCCTTCAGCAGGGCCAAGATTCTCATTTGCATTCAGTTTTAGGTTTTTATGTCATTTATTAATATTACCAGTAGGACAGAGTTTTAAAAAATATTTATTATATTTGGTTCTAGAAATGATAGAAAATAAAAATTGATACAATAATGTCACACACCCTTGGAAAGGGATATTTATGCTTTCGTACCAGTGCACAGTTTGATGCATGGCCAGAACTGGAAAGACCTCCGCCATGGGTAACAAAGGGAATGCTGCTGATAGGAGAAGCCCTTGTTAAGTTTGCAAAAGTTTTCTTCTCTATCATTTATTTTTGGGCAAATATCAGTCCAGCGGAAAGAGTTAACATAAAAGGCACCTGGAATAAAAAGTAGACCTTAACTAAAAATAGCTGCACATGTTTACATAAAGAAAAAAAGCCCTATTGATGCAACTCTCTTGCAAGGCAATGATAATAATAAATGCAAAAGCTATTGCAACCGGAAAGTCTATATACACTTAGTTGAACCTGGTTCATGGATAATAACAAACAATTTATAAACCTGTGGATGTTTTACCACCATTAATATGAGCATGAGTACTGTTATTTATATTTATAGGGTTTTTCTGAGGGGAGGGGTGTCACTAATTATTATCCATAGTCGATATTTGTTTCATTGCATTTTCTCTTAAAATGCATTGTTATGTATACATTCAGAGATGCATTAAAAATTCCTATTGCCCTTCAAGAATGTAGCAAAATGTAAAACTGCTACTTTAAACCAAATTTCTTTAAAATGATTATAAAGCCAATAAAAGCTGACATTTTGCTATGATTTAAGCACCTGAAATATATTCTAACCAATTTACATTCTCTGAACTAGAGTGAGGATCCTCACGATTTCTATACACGTACAAATATTGCAAATTAAGCTAATAAAAACTTGGAAAAATACAAATAGTCTTTTACTACAAAGATCCAAAATCCACACAGGGGTCTGCACTAAGAGGAAAATGAACAGGAAGCCAGCAAACACAAGTCTGCATTTTCTAATATGGGGACACAGGCCTTAGCGGAGCCAGGTGGTGTTCAGCTGGGTCTGGTTCTTGATGCTGGTATCCATTTTAAGCACTTCGCGAATGGCCATGGTCGCGTAGGTAGAAGGAGGGAGAGAAAAATCCATCTTCAGAGCTCTGTATTTGCCTTCTGCCAGGCAAGAAAGGAGACAACAGACAGAAAAGTAAGGCAGCTGCAGACAGCCTGGTATGAGTCACGTAATCTCCATACAAAAAGAACTGTGGTCCTTTCCTCAGCCGGCTTCCCGGAGAAGGAGCGTGGCAGAAAGGGATCTGTGAGTAAAGGATCCAGCTGACTCTCTACAATAATTCTACCTGGACCCTTCCTAAAAAGGGCGGGTGACAGAAGAGGAAACCCATGTACAATGTTTTCACCACACGGTGAAACTGGACAAAGAAAAGGCAACAAGAATTTGATGGTGAAAAGGCAGACAATGTCTTAGACTCTCTTGCTGGATTTTCACTCATCTTCATTAACTCTCTATGGTGGAGGGGAGGATATTCAATCACATGATATTATAACCTTCTATAATGTTCATTCATTTTCAGTGCAAAACACTGCTTTCATCACTGACCTCCAGCTCTAATCTTAAAACAAGATGACAAAACACAAAATAGAAATCACAGAGTGGGCTGGGAAGTGGTTGGTGATGGTAAGTTTTTTAAAAATATGTTTCTGTATGAGAAAACACCTCCAAGTTGACACAGAACTGGTGGCTAAGTAAACTTACCAGAAGCGAACACTGGTGGTGGTCTACCTTCCAGGTTGTCCACATCTGTGTTGAAGAGTGGAATTTTAGGATCATCATATGCAACAACTTCCCTTCAAAACATATAAAGAAAGAAAAGTGTGAATGTGAATTTCTGTAACAGGTACTAGGTTGCTCATCACCATTTGCTTAAGAAAAACACATAGGCCTAGTGGAAATAATTCTAGGTGAGACTATTCAGCAACAGAGTAAGGCTAGATTTTATATACAAATACTACACAGCAAAGTGACAGATGATGGCAATCTATGTGAAAGATGAGATGCTTCCCTAGGATGGAAATTCTTTTGTATGTGGTTGATATGTAGTAAACCTCACTTGGCAGAGATGCGACTGAATTAATCACAGCATTTATATTTTTTCGAGTGGCTATTACCACTAACAATACTGTCATTTTGAGAAACGGCTCTCCAGAGTGGGCAAGAGCAAGGACAACTCTGCCAACCTCTTCCTGCAATCCAGAGAACAGGAGGGAGGAGGCAAAGCGAGAAGAGGAGACAGAGAGAAGGAAATGACAGAATTTCCTGACAGTGGGCAACTGGTCCAGGCTTTAAGTTTTTAATTATCAAATAAAGCTTTACATAATACTAAGTATTAAGGTATTTTAAAATGGGTTAATACAAATGTCTTTTTCTCTTTAGAAACATGGTATTGAAACAATCATAACAGTGTGGAACTCACAGCTAATTCTGAGTAACACAGCTAGAAAATATCAAGTTTCTTTAGAAACAGGGGAAAAGTTCATTCTCGGCACATCTCTTCAATAATTTACCAATGTCAATAAGATGTAAACTTAGCCACTTTCACTATATTTGAATTCATTTATCTCCTGATAACTTGAAAAATACTGAACAGTAGTAGTTATGAGAATACTATTTAATAACAACAATAACACTCATATACCAGGCTGTAAGCACTGAAAAATATTTATGTGATGCAAAAGCTTAAAATCTCACATAGTAATTCAGTTCTATTTCATTCAAGACTATTACTCACCAGCTGACATTCTGAGGACGAATAATGATCTTTCGGTAGGCCCCTGATAAGGAATAATCTCTAATTTTGTGTCTCATGTTGTCAATATCAAGATTGTCTGCTGTGAGCATTTCCCTGTAGGCTTCACTAACTAATAAAAGACACAAAAAAGTTAGGTGGAAAGCAGCATGTCAGCAAGCTACCTTAAGCTTGACTACAAAGAAGGTAACAAAAGTTCAGTTAGATCATCTTAACAAAATTAGTCACATCAATTTATAATCCAACCTGTTCTCTGGAATTAAAATTTACTGCCTTACTAACTAGTACTAGGTGTGTCCAGTTAAGATTTGCTTCCAACTTGTAGATTATCTCTCCCACCAGACACAGTATCTGGGTATAAGGTTCCCAAGCCAGGCACAAAAGACCATTTCATCAGAAATTACTCAACTGCAACTTACATGTACTCAGAGTTGGAAGAGACTATATACAGAGCCTCAAACTCTTTCCAGAAGAAGGTAGTTATAAATAATTGTATAAAAATAAGAGACCTGGGAACACCATCTGCCTCACCCTCGCACCTGATGTAGAATCTTTTTTTATAACACCAGAGAGAGACAGGCACCCAGCCTTTGCTTGCACGTTGCCATCCACAGGGAGCTACTACCTCGTGAAGCACGCAATTATTGGAAAGATCTTCTTTTGCCAAGCTGAAATACTCTGTGTGACTTCCGTTGACTGGTTTCGGACACAGATTAATTGCCCCCTTCCACAGGTGTTCATAAGTACTGGGACTTTAAGCCATCTCTTCTCTAGACCAACATGTTCCCCCAAATGCTCTGTAGTCCCCACCGAGTCCTAATCTGCCTTGGGTGACAGGTTTATGTTATAGTAACACTGGATAGCTTTTATGAAGACTACCACCAAAGTAGCCTTTTCCATCTATACATTTGCTCTTTGAGCATAAATGTGAGAATTTACATTTAACCGTATTAAATGCCCTCTGTGGTACTTTAAATACCTTTTAAATACTTACTTTTCATATAACTAACTATTTTGGGTAATACTACTTGCAAACATTAAATCAGATTTCTTATTCAAGTCATTTGTAAAAAAATGTTAGGTAGACCAGGGTCAAGGAAAGACCTCACAACCCACTTATGAGGACACCTGGGAATGCCTAACCCGAAGTTTCTGACCTTGAGAGGTACCAGAAAGAAGAAAAGAATGTTTTCTTTTACTCTCTTGGAAAGAGGGCAAGTGTGGCTCTGAGCACCTCAGTGCCTTCTTTCTCTAGCTCCTGGTACAGGTCTCCTGGGTTCCCCACCAGGCCATGCCCACCATCCACACGGCACAGGCAGGCCACGTCCCTCGGGCATGCACCTCCTTTACTTATTCTCCCACTCTTCTCTAATCCTTCTCCCTCCATGAGGCCAACTTCACACAGCAATGTGATTAGGTCAACATGTAAATGGAAGATTACCGCTCAACTCTTTCATAAGTATTTGCCTTATAAAAGAAGGGTGCTAATCCTAAGCATTCTGTAATTTCAAGGAATATAACATCAATAAACAAACTAATTCTGCCCTCTCAAGAGGATTTTTAACAGGAAAACACCTCCTACAGACCAGCCCTGGCAAGGAGTAAACTTTCAGGGTCAGTTCCACCAAGTTGGTCCCACACTCAGGGCTGCTTCTTTTTTTTCAAGTTCTGAATCCTTGAACAATAAAAGTTCCAACCATCCTCCCCCCAGCCCAACCCCCGCCAATGGCATCCATGAAGGTACAAAAGTAATTTTCAACAGCCTCTAGGACATGGGAAATAAGGGTAGGGAATTTCCAGTTTATAAATTTTCTAAGTTTCTGGAAATTTCTAAGTTTCCAGTTTATAAACTTCTGAGTCCAATGAACAGATATTACTTACATGGTTAAAAAAATAAAAGCTTTAAAAAAAGCAATGTTAAAGTAGAATTGGGGCTTCCATAGCAACTCAGTCCATAAGGAATCTGCCTGCAATGCAGGAGACCCAGGTTTGATTCCTGGGTCGGGAGGATCCCCGGGAGAAGGAAATGGCAACCCACTCCAGTATTCTTGCCTGGAGAATCCCATGGACGGAGGAGCCTGGTGGGCTACAGTCCATGGGGTTGCAAAGAGTCAGATACAACTTAGCAACTAAACCACCACAAAGTAGAATTATTCAATCACTTTCTCAATGATGCTTTCCAAATCCTTCCATCCTTAATAAGAATTAGCGAATTTCAGAAATTTAAATAATAGTGCCAACAACAATAATAATACCAACACTATCACTATCACCACAATCTCCACCATCTGGTTTCTTAATTTAAATCATCCATCTGAATGCATCCAAATCAGGGAGACTTTTACAAGTAAACATGGCTTACGTATATTTGAAATCTAAACATTTTTTCCAAGACTGATGGAAATTAATACTGATTTTCTTTTCCTCTCTCTGTACTCTATACTCTTAGACTTTAACTATTTTCCCCACACAGGGAACTTACTTTTATGCTTGGGGTAGATAACATCAAAACCAGGCAAAGGCATTACCACATCATGGATGGAGTAATTATTAACATCATCTTCCTCAATAAAGGTGGCTGTGGCTGAAAATACACCAGTGAATAAATTAAGAATGTGGGCAGCATTTTCAAGAGTCCAATCTTCTAAAATTACATACATCTAAGCAATCAGAAATGCAAGCTGATATAGGTTCAGTGGCCCATGAAGCTTAAAGAAATTAATTTGGAATATATGCCTTTCTGTCTTTTCTATTTATCTATTTAAGAAATAAATATGGACTTAGAAAAAGCAGAAAACTTAAAGTAAACCATTTCTCAGCTGCAACCTCATGTTTTAGGAATCCTTTTAGCTTTTTCCTCAAATAATACTACAAAATACAATCTTGAAAGCTATCACAAATGAGTGCTCTTTGCTAGAAGAATAAACTATGGGGAAAAAGACAACCCAGTCAGCATTTAGAGGATGAAATGTGGTGGCGCGGGGGACATTAAAACCCACCAGATGTGAGCACTACTCGATAAGGAACAATTAAGTCAGAAAAAGATTAATTAAAATTTCTATACAAATTAAAAGCTCTGGTGGATTTACTGGGCACACCTGCAGATGAGCAGGCTCTGTCCCCAGACAGTTTCAGGGCAGACTATACCAGGAGAACATCGACTTTGGAAATGGACAGACTTAGTTCGATTCCAAACTTTCTCTTTTTTTTAAACCAGCTGTAGAACCTTAGGGTGAGTGACTGAACTTCGTCTGAAAAACAGCATACTTCACAGTAATACTGAGAGCTTTAAAGTAAAGGGCTTACTTAGAAGACCCGGCACACAGTAAGGGGTCAATAGCAGATGGGGCTGTCTGCACATTTTATGAACATGTCAGGCACTGAGTATGCACTAGAAGTTTATTATATCAGAGCCCCCAAGCAAAGTGAGCTCCAGTCTTGTGTTGACTAAAAGAAACTCTTTAAGGCTGACCTAGAACAGCAGGGAGGCTGAAGTACATTCAGAGGTGTAGAGAAGTATTTGACAGATCCAGGTTAGGATCTGGAAAGGGATTTTAGGCAACACTTATTCCAAATCTTATCCGAGTTAAGACAATGGAGACAAAAGTGCATATTTTCTACTCAGAAGCATTTTTCTTTAAAGATAACAGATCCAAACCAGTCAGTCTGAGCTTACACTGTCCTTTCATCTCAAGCTTCCCAGACACAAGCTCTCTATCTTAATCAGAAGCCAGGCTGGATTTTCAGCACTAGTGTCAAACAACTGACCCCAAGGTGGGCTGAGTAAGGATGGTGTCTGCCTTTTACCTCCTTTAAGAACAAGGTCGCCTGGCACAGGCTTCAGCCCATACTCGTCAATCCTCTTGCTCACCATGTTGTTCCACACGTAACTCTGATAGCTGTGAATGTACATTAAGCGATTGTTTCTTGGTATCTGAGGGGAGGAAAAAAAACAAGCAAGAGAAAAAAAAATATTCTGAATACAAAAAGTACTGTACTTCCCAAGACATCCCATTTGTTAAGCGGCGCGCCTCATCTCAGAAATTCCTAACTTCCATCTCCCATTTTTTCGAAGAGCTTACAGAAACAGTGACTGATCCATGGCAACCAATTCAGAGAGGGAACCCCTCAGACTGCAAGGTATTCACAATCAGCAGCAGCTCCCTTTTCGTACCCACACAGTGCAGACGTGAATGTGAAGAAAACAAGTGCTTTGGAATTCATACTCTACATCAGCGGTTCCCAACTTTTTTGGCACCAGGGACTGGTTTCGTGAAAGACAATTTTTCCACGGACACAGAGGGTGGGGAGGGGTGGGATGATCCGAGTGCATTATGCTTACTAAGCCGCCACTGATCTGACAGGAGGCGGAGCTCAGGGAACAATGCAAGAGATGGGGAGTGGCTGTAAATATAGATGAAGCATCTCTCACTCATTCACTGCTCACCTCCTGCTGTGCAGCCTGGCTCGTAACAGGCCATGGACGGGTGTCAGTCCGTGGCCCAGGGGCTGGGGACCCCTGAACTACATCAAAGACACAGACTTCAAACTCAAGGAACTTACACATCAATCATAGGGCTAACAGTGTTTTCTAATTGTACAGAAGGCAAAAGCCTATATGAGTGATTGAGAACTAATTTCCTGGAACAGGAATCCTGATTTTTTAGGGGTACATCTGGGGAACAACAAGCAAGACTTAACAATTAAAAGTGAAACTTTTAGCCTATCGGGATTACAGTATCCAAACACAAATATAGGCTATACTCATCAAGATGGTACCCAGAGAAACCACACTAAATGTACTGTGTAACCCTCTCACTGAGGCAGGTTACATTCTGATGCTGGAGAGTGACCAAGAAATGACCTCTATGATGAGTTCTGAATTTCTTAAATACCAAGACATTAACACTTCATTTAAATCAAACCTCCTCATAGCTACTATTTCCCACATGGATGCTTTTTTCATGGCCTTCATGTTAATCATCACTGCTCCACTGTCTGCACCCGCCGCCCTCCCCGTCACCATCCAGGGTCTAAACAAGGATCAGTCAGGTAACACAGCTCTCAGAGATCACCAAAGGAGCCTTATTTACCTTCTGTTCTTTCGAAATTTAGTAAAATTTAAACATAAAAATTTCAAAGCATTAAGCGACCTTGAGTCAGGGCCTGACTTCACAAATTGCACTCACTATGCCAAATGCAGAGACTATATTCTTCATTCCGTATTTTGAAAGTCCTCGGAGAAGCTGCCCTTCCACACACCTTTTGACAGGTAGTTTTCGGAGGGCAGCGGCTGGGTCTTTGGTCTTCGCCCATTCTTCCCTGCATTTAACCAAGTACCCCTTTTCAGCTGGTGGGGGGGAAGGGGCGGGAAAAAAGCAGTGATTAAACACTTTATCGAAAAGACAGACTTCCATAACTTAAAACATTTCACAGAGAAGACAAAATTAGGAAGTGCTATTTGTGACAGAGGTACTCGGAAGAGCTTCTGCTCATCTGATAGTAATAATCAGAAATGAAAAGACAGGAAAGGCAGAGAGCTTACAGAACTAGATGGCTTTCATGCTACCATCTCAGGACTTAAAGTCAACCACTGAGCACTGCCAAGCCGACTCAACATCAGACAAAACCTAGGCAGCCCTTTCTTCCTTCCCTCTCTTTTTCTATTGTATTGTCGAATGTAATGGGTTACTTTCCATAAAATTAGACAACCTTATCTCTTTTTAATGTGCAAATGAATAATCATCCACAGTGGACATAATTATTTTGGTGATTTATAAAGTGATACTTAAATCCTTTTTCAATACAGTATGACATTAGAATTTTTAATGAACAAAAATTCATTCGGACAAAAATTCTCAGTGTGCTTTCTCCAAGTTTTTATATTATATTACACTCTGTTTTTATAACAAATTCAGTTCAGTTCAGTCGCTCAGTTGTGTCTGACTCTGTGACCCCATGAACTGCAGCATGCCAGGCCTCCCTGTCCATCACCAACTCCTAGACAAATTAACCACCAGTGAAATCTGTTTGGATTCCTGTACATTCAGAGATTTAGTAGTGCACAAAGAAAAGGAAATGAATGTATTCATTTATGAGTTAATAAATTAGATGAGCTTGAGCTAAAGAGCTGAAAATAAGAGATAAATTACAAGTCTCTAATATATACATAAGACTTGTACAAAAATAAAGATACAAAAATTTTGAAATAATGAAGCCAATTTGCACCTATACTTTTACTCAAAGCAATTTCATGAATACGAGTCATATATTCTTTTTTTTTTTCTTAAGATGATTTTTATTCTCACCTCCAGAACGGGGTTTCAATATTAAATCCATGACTTCAGCCCAGGAATTTTGTAGTATAGCTCTAAAATTAAACAGCATTTATTTTACTTAATTTTGCATTAAGATGAGTTTTATCTGTCCAAATTTGTAGAGTCAACAAATCATGTTAACTTTATATATTTTATTAAACTTAAAAGCAGAAAAACTAATATTGATATAATGACACAGGTTTCAAAGGTAAGTGTCAAAAGAACTAAAAAGAGAGAAGAAAATTAAGAATATAACATTTATATCATTTAGTATCATAACATTATCATCTCATCTTTAAAATGCTATACAGTATAAATACTATCTAGTCATGCTTTAAGCTGTTATACATGGTATTATCTGTATAAATCAGTCTTTACATATCAATATTTATTTGAAACTTCCAAAAAATTTCTCCCCTATATTAAAAAATTTCTTGCCTAGGTAAAGAGAATAAATACAATTTATCTTTCTGCATTACAATTCTCACCAAAATGGAAGTATCTTTACTTTTGCTGATTATAAGTTATACATGTTTCTATAAAATTAAACAGTACAGAAGAAAGGCGGTTACCTGGTATCTAACCTCTAAAAAACAAACACTGTTAACACTTCAGAGTGTAGATTTCAAGACCTGTTTGATCTTTACGTGTATTTTTCCTTTTCCTTTTATTATACTATCTTTTGCCACACAGAGGATATTTCATGTATCATACCTGAACATTTTTTCCTCGTTAAGATTTCTGGGCTTGTAGTCAGAAAGCCCTTCCCTACCACCAGAAAACAGAAATCCCTATTAATTTTTCTGTTTTTCTACTTAACTAGGGTTTTTATTTTTCACACTTAAGTTAACCTATATGAGATATTTCTTGTGTTTTATGTAAAATGCTACTGTATATACTAATGAGATCACATTTTTAACCTACTAGTTAACTAACTAGTAGTTAAATAACTAACCTACTAACTAGTTAGTAGAGTTTTAACCTACTAGTGCAACGAATTATTCTAAAAGATATCCCACTGCTGGCCATTCTTGAAGTCCTGGAACAAGCCATGCTCCAACAGTCTTTAAACACCCTCCTGAGTAAAACATTATTCAGCTGGCCTAGGCCTTCGGTAATGTTTCCAAAAAGAGCACAGTGCTAATTCAGGACGAGGTGGTGGTGCACCAGATACCATGAAAAAAAAACTTCTGTGTGCAAAAACCTTTGCTCTCTGGCTGACCACTTGATTTTGTAAACAGTTCTACTGAAAACCAGCCGTGTTCATTAACATATGCTATCTCTGGTTGCTTTCACCCTGTAACAACAGTGCTGAGGAGCTGCCGGACACACTCTGCGGCCCACGAAGTCGAACTATTTATGACCTGACCCTCTACAGAAAAAGTGTGCCAACACTTGGTATAATGTAAAGTTGCTTAACTACGAGACTTTTTACATAACACTTTTAAGATACTACCACACGCATGAAGGTTCAGTATATGTCACCATAGTAAAGATGGATATATGTGGTTTACAATAAGCCATCCTGTGTTAAAATGTTTTCTACTTTTCTGAGATTATTAGTATCTCTCCTTTTTTCATCTTCTTTTATAAACTGTGTAAAGTATATACAGCATAAAATTTATCATTTCAGCTATTTTTAAGTGGACAGTTCTGCAACATCAAGTCCAGCCACACTGTCATATAACCATCAGGACCATCTGCCTCCAGGGCTCTTCAATCTTTCATGACCAATTCAGGATTCAGTAGACAGGAACTCCTTCTTTCCCCTCCCCACAGCTCCTGGCAACCACCATTCTACTTTGTCCATGAATTAGACTACTCTAGGAATCGCAGGTAAGAGGAATTACATAGTGTTTGTCCCTTTGTGACTGGCTTATTTCACTTAGCATAAGTCTTCAGGTTTATTCGTGCTGTAGCATGTGTCAAAACTGCCTTCCTTTTTAAGGCTGCATCCCACTGCATCTATGGACATTCCGTTTATCAGTTCATCTGTTAATGGACACCTACCTATTTGGCTGCTTCTACCATTTGGCTATTGTGAACAATGCTCTTCTCAACATAGGTGTATAAATATCTGTTGAGTGCTTTTATTTCTTTTGGGTATACATCCAGAAATGGAACTGCAGAATCATATAGTAGTAGCTCTGTGTTTTAGTTTTTGGGGACTGTCCATGTCATTTCTACAGTGGCGGTTCCACTTCATATTCTCACCCGCAGTGTGCAAGGGCTGCAACTTCTCCACACCCAACACTTATTTTCTTTCCCTTTTTGTTCTTTTTTTAAATAACAGCCACCCTAATGGGTACTAAGTCATATCCTACTGTGGTTTTGATGTACATTTCCCTAATAATTAATGGTACTAAACATCTTTTCATGTGTTTATTAGTCATCTGTGTATCTTCTTTGGGGAACAGTCAAATTCTTTGCCCATTTTAAAATTAGGTATTTTTATTGTTATTGAATTATATGAGTGGTTTTTGTCTTGTTTTTTTTTGGCCACTCCATGTGGCGTGTGGGATCTTAGTTCCCTAACCAGGGATTGAACCCTTGGCAGTGAAGCACGGAGTTCTAACCACTGGACTGCCAAAGAATTTCCCCCTTTTTCCTGAGCTTTTTACTTTTTACCCTCACAACACAGTCTCAGAGAGGTAGAGGAAATACTACTACATGATATTTTCATTTTGTGCTCTTAAGGATGCGTGAACAAATGCAACTACATAGAGTCATTGACTGAAATCATGGACTGAAATTGAGAAGACCCCTCTCCTCTCAGGACTGAAGGTGACAAACCAGTGAGCTCCAGCTGTGTCCCCAAGCCCAAAGTTCACCTTTGCTAAAGCAAAAAATTTGAAGTGCCTAGAAAAACATGAACTAAATAATCTCTCAGATCAGTTCCAACTTAAGCTTCCCAATCCTAACTGCCATGTGAATAATCATTTAGGTAACACAGCATCCACTGGACAGCAGGATAGTGTAAGTAAGCTTATAAACCCAAGTCTTTACTGATAGGATTCCCACCCAACTCACCTAGAGGGATTTCCTATTATCACAAAGCTGATCAGAGAGTTCTTAAAATAAATTTTATGTGCTAACTGCAGCCTACACCACTTTCTTTAAAGGGTGAGGGAAGGGCAGGTACCAGTTTAAGAAATTAGGAAGCACCTGTTAACAGAGACCATAAACTATATGTCTCCTTCAGGCTACTCTGGGCCTGAGTTACCCAACCGCTACTGCTGGGTCACTTACTGAGCCAAGATGTACCTGTGTAAAAGAAAACACAATCCCTGGACGGGCTATTAGGTGGGAGAGAAAAAACTGACTTACCAGGTTAAAGCTCTTTGAACCCTGACTTACTTTTTCACCTTGTGCACGAACTATCATAAAACAGAACAAAACTTAGAAGGAGGTTGTAGATCAGTCAGTCATCTAAAAGGATTTATTTGGTCCAGTTTTCCAGGAAATCTAGAAATAACTAAAAACACCACTGACCAAAAAAAAAAAAAATCCTGCTTTTTTTTTTTTTTTTTTTTTTTTTTAATGAGCGAGTTCTTTCAGACAAAAGTTAAGAAATTAAATACAAACCTTCCAACTTGATATGTGGGGACAGCTGTGGTTCCGAACCTTTGCATTCCATAGTAGTTGATAAACCCAATCTCCTTGAGAGAGTTCATGGCTTGTTCCACTTGGTTGTCAGTTCCTGTTATATTTCTGGGGGGCGGGGGGTGCCAAATGACCCAGAGAGAAAAATTTAC
This sequence comes from Okapia johnstoni, assembly GCA_024291935.2. Taxonomy (NCBI): domain Eukaryota; kingdom Metazoa; phylum Chordata; class Mammalia; order Artiodactyla; family Giraffidae; genus Okapia; species Okapia johnstoni. Next base: position 66,963,433 of record CM044312.1, on the reverse strand, counting down.
AGGCAAACACATTCAGGGATGCAAATCATAAGTGACATGGCTTGGCTCCTGTGCCTTTCCCTTGTCCTGTGGAGCTTTCTCTCTACCTCCCAAGGACTTTTGTCTTTTTAAAAATTGCGAAGTGTACACAACACAAAATTTACCATTTTAGCCATTTCTAAGTGTGCAATATGGTAGCATTAAGTACATTCACAGTGTTGTGCAACCTCTACCACTATATACTTCCTGAACTATTTCATCTTCTCAAATTGGAAACTTCAGTTACTGAACGGTAACTCTTCATCTTCCCACCTTACACCCCAAGTAACCTTTATTCTACCTTTTTGTGTCTATGAATCTGTCTATTCTAGGTAGGTGGAAGTGTAGGCTGTCTTTTGTGTTTCAAGGAGACGGCCTCATTCCAAAGGTGGCACTGAGTGAATAGAGGGGTATTGGTACAGTAGTGGCTGTACTGGTACAAACACTACAGCTGGGTTTGCTCTCCCAGCTCCATTGGACCCCACACCTCACCTTCCTAGGCCAAGACCATTGGTGCCAGCTCACTGGAATTAACAACCACTCTGAAGAGACTCGAGGTGACCCAAGAAGATCCTCCCTGGTCTGCACTCCCTGCTGCAGCTCTTTACCTGAGGACAACGGTGAAGTGATTTCCTTGAAGCTCTCCCAATTTCAGAGGGTTTTTCTGATAACTGAAATTCCCCAGCTTAAAGTTCATCAAGCACTTGTTCAAGTGGGCAAGTCTTTGTGCAGTTATTCTAAAAAAAAAAAAATGTAAAAGGAGCAGAAAGACGGTCATGACATGTTGCCTGGCTAATATGATCTAGGACAGTTTATGACAGAAAATGGCAGCTTAAAATGAGACTGTGATGACAGAAATGAAAGGCACCAAGGCCAGTGGGGTAAGCTACCTTTCACTCGCCCCTGGAATGTTTCTCCAGCCTGAGGACACCTGTTCCTACTGGAATGATGTAACCTGGGCCATCGTTATATTCTTAAGAGTCTCATGTTACTTGCACACTGATAATGGAACAATTCTGTTTGAAATTTGAAACTCAGTCTCATCAGCTAAAAAAAAAAAAACGTTAGTATCTAACTTTGAATTTCCTCCTTTGAATTTCTTTCTTTCTTAAACACACGTCAGATATATGATCTTTATCTGACTACATATATTTAGTCAGAATCCTATTACCATAATCTATACTTTCCTGCTATCATTTAAAAGGTATTATACTAACTTCTTTAACAGCAATACACGTAAAAAAAGAAGTACAGTACTAGAAAGCCTCTGCTGTACCTCTGTCCCTCAATACCCTGCTCCACTGGCAGCCAACACGAACAGTTTCTTGCATATCCCTCTAGAAACACTTTCTGTACACGTAAGTGTTCCTATTATCTTCCCCCTCTTTGGAATTTCTCAGTAAGCTTCTATATGTTATATGGACAGATATGCTTGACAGATTTTCAGGAAGTGAATGCAACCATGTAACCAGTACCCAGATCCTCCCCTTTAAAAAACAATTTTTGTTACATTTACAAATTGTTTACCATCTTCCTTTATTCACTGAAAACTGCATATTAGAGACCTGCCTTATCCAGAGAGTCCTTTCAGAAGCTGCCTCGCTCTGTGTACAGGTTCACAGGGTGGCAGCCGCACTGCCTGGATCTCTTCTCTGGCCTCATCTGACCAGTGCCCTGGGATGGCCATTTAAATTGCTACCCATCTTCTGCTATTATTATAAAGTACTCTCTAACAAACATCCTCATACAGACTTCATGGTGCACCTACGTAGGTGAGTGATTTAGATATGCTCATACCTAAGGAGAAGGCGCGGATTTTAAATTTCAACCCCTACTGTCCTCCAAAAAGGTTATATCAATTCACACTCACATCATTAATATGTCAGGGCCTACTGTCTCATGCCTGTCTCCTCACATAGCATGTTATAAACCTTTTTTTAACTCTGCCAGGCAAAATTAAAAATGCTATTTTAATTTTTACTTACCTGCTTCTTACTGTGAGAGAAGTTAAACATTTTTTCATATCTTGACTGTGGAGTACCTGTTCTTCCTACTAAATCTTTTTCTATTGGATTGTTAATACTCTTCTGTTTTCATAGATTAAGGAAATCTACCCTTTACCACATAGTGAGAAAATATTATCTCCCATTTTGTGGGTTCACTTTATTTATAATATTTTTTTACTTTGGAAAATTTCCCAACTTAATGTTAAAAAAAAAAAAACTGGTAACACTGTAATGAAGTCTTCTACTTTACACTCAGATTTACCAATTGCTAACATTTTCCCACTGTACTTTACATGTATTTCTAGATATATGAACACCCCCATACCACACACACATGCACAGATACACACACACACACATTCTGAACCAAGTGAGAGTGAGCTGCAGCCTGGGGACATCTCACCCTTAAAGAGAGTGCAGTGTGAGTCTCCTAAGAACAGCAGTCTCCCAAGCACCACCAGTAACCCTCAGGGAGCCTACGGGAATTCAGTGCAGTCCAGATTCAAATTCACCCAACTCCCCCAATAACATTACTGAGACTTTTTCGTGTGTGTGCTTAGTTGCTCAGTTGTGTCCGACTCTTCGCAACCCCATGAACTGTAGCCCACCAGGCTCCTCTGTCCATGGGGATTCTCCAGGCAAAAATACAGGAGCGGGTGCCATGCCCTCCTCCTGTGGATCTTCCCAATCCAGGGATCGAACCCAGGTCTCCTGCATTGCAGGCAGATTCTTTACAGTCTGAACCACCAGGGATTTTTAACGCTACTTAACTTCAGGATCTAATCAAGGACCAGGACAATCATTATTTCCTCAACAGTAAGATTCCCATAAGTTATGCTCAAAACTTACTGTGAGGAAACAATGGTAGTCCTGGTTCTTGATTAGATCCTGAAGTTAAGGAGCTTAAAAAAAAATCTAAATGACGTTACTGGGAGGAATTGGGTGCATTCGGACGTGGACTGCTCCTCAGGAGCACTGAATATTCATTGGAAGGACTGATGCTGAAGCTGGAGCGCCAATACTTTGGTCACCTGATGTGAAGAGCCAACTCCTGGAAAAGACCCTGATGCTAGGAAAGACTGAGGGCAAAACGAGAAGGGGCAGCAGAGGATAAGATAGTTAGATAGCATCACCAACTCAAATGGACAAGAATTTGAGCAAACTCTGGGAGATAGTGAAGGACAGAGGAGCCTGGCATGCTGAAGTCGATGGGGTCGCAGAGAGGTGGACATAACTTAGTGTCTCAGTGACATGACACTCACGTCTGAGTGACTGAGCAACAAAAAAAGGACTCCCATTTTGGTGGGAGTGTCACGCAGGTGATGCTGTGGCCTTTTCAGTGTATCACAGCAAAATGGTACCTCTCTCCCCTTTTCCTTTTTACATTTTTAACCTGCAGGGTGCCATTTTAAAAATTCTGTGACTATCATGTTTCCCCACTGTCTTCCATCCACCTGTTTAGGTACCCAAGGATAACTGTTGGCTGGCGCAAATATTACTGCGTTGACTGTGAAAGAGTGTTTTTTTAAACCTACCATTCCTCCTATATCAGTTGACATTCTACAAATACGGACTAGATAGTAAAATTTTAATTGAGAGTTTTTAAAAAGAGCTCTGGGATCTAAGGTTTACTTAGAAGGGCTGCTCCTAGCTGGAGATGACTTTTTAAGCAGCATCCCCAGGTGTGAGTACAGTGCCCTTTTTTTTAGCTTTTTATTTTGTACTGGAGTACAGCCGATTAACAATGTAGTGCTTTTACACTTGTGCAGTTGTTGTTTTAGAGTAAAAAGGATACTTTTTCTTCTGTTTCATTTTGCTTACGGTAGTGATGTGTCTCATTTACAGCAGTGCTGGCCTCCATGCAATCATTAATGCACTAATCTTCACTACTGGTCTTTTACAAAAGTTTACACTGGCTGCAGCAAAAAAGGAAAGAACTCCGGGCACTGGGGTTCCAGGGCTTTGACTGGGAGTTTCTGTTTACTCTCCCCAGTCAACTGCTGATGCCAAAAGTGGCTCATTTAGAAAGGAGGGGGATGAGGTCATGCTCTCTCTCCCGGCTTTAAATTACGGACTCTCTTCATCCTAGGCAACAAGGAGACTAAGGAAAGAAGAGGGGAAGGTTTTTCACACACAAGCCAGTAACTGCATCAGCTGCTGCTCAGTGGCTTTGGTTCTGCATTTTAAATTAACAGTATCACATGTTCTTTTTGTTTTTTAAAGGTAGATTATGGAGTATAAACACTACATCAAAGACTTGGCCACAAAAAATAAATATTCACAAATTCACTAGCTCAGAACATCTTTCCTCTGCTGATTTTAAATGCTACTTTGTTTACACACCAACTGTGGACATATCTGGGTCTGTAACTATTCTAATTCTACCCATTTATGTGTAAGTATCACACTGCTTTAACTGCTATACTTCTATAACAGGTTTAAAATATACTGTGGCTAGACAATCACATGTAAAAAAAATGAAATTAGAACAAATTTTTCAACATCATATACAAAAATAAACTCAAAAAGGATTAAAGAGCTAAATCTAAGACCAGATACTATAAAACTCCTAGAGGAAAACAGGCAGAACACAACTTGACAAAAATCACAGCGGTATTTTCATAAGTCTGTCTCCTAGAGTAATGGAAACAAAACAAAAATAAACAAATGGGATCTCATTAACCTTAAAAGCTTTTGCATAGCAAAGGAAACCATAAACAAAATAAAAAGACAATCTACAGACGGGGAAAAAAATATCTGCGAATAACACAAGCAACGATGGTTTAATTTACAAAACATACAGTTTATACAGCTCATTATCAAAAAACAAACAGTCCAATCAAAAATGGGCAGAAAAAATTAAATAAATTTTTTAAATGGGCAGAAGACCTAAACAGACATCTTTCCAAAAAGACATACAGATGGCCAATAGGCACATGAAAAGATGCTCAATAATGCTAATTATTAGATAAATGCAAATCAAAATTACTGTAAGGTACCATCTCACACTGGTCAGAATGGCCATCATTAAAAAGCCTACAAATAGGGCTTCCCTGGCGGCTCAATGGTGAAGAATCCGCCTGTCAATGGAGGAGACATGGGTTCGATTCCCGGTCCAGGAAGACCCCACATGCCTCAGAGCAATGAAGCCTGTGCGTGCCACAACTGCTGAGCCTGAGCTGCAACTACTGAAGCCTATGCACCCTACAGCCCATGCTCTGCAACAAGAGAAGCCACCACAGTGAGAAGGTCATGCACTGCAACTAGAGAGTAGCCCTGCTCACTGCAACTAGAGAAAGCCTGCACAAAAACAAATACCCAGCACAGTCAAATACACATTAAAAAAAAAAAATTACGAATAATAAATGTTGGAGATGGTGTGAAAAAAAGAGAACTCTGTACACTGTTGGTAGGAACATAAATCGGCACAGCCACTATGGAGAACAGTACGGACATTCCTCAAAAACTAGTAACAGAGTTGCCACATGATCCAGCAATCTCAGTCTTGGACACACACCCAGAAGAGACGAAAACTCTAATTCAAAAAGATACATGCACCCCAATGTTCATAGCAGCACTATTTACAGTACTAGTCAAGACATGGAAACAACCTGAATGTTCATCTAGAGATGAACAGCTAAAGAAGATGTGGCATATATATACAATAGACTATCACTCAGCCATAAAAGAATGAAATAATGCCAGCTGCAGCAACATGATGGACCTGGAGATGATTATCCTAAGGAAAGTAAGTCAAAGACAAACATATGATATCACTTACATGTGGTTAAAAAAAAAAAAGGAACTTATTTACAAAACAGAAACAGATGCACAGAGAAAACAAACATGGTTACCAAAGGGAAAAGACAGGAGGGAGGAATAAATTTGGAATGTGAGATTACCATATATACACTACTATATATAAAATAAACAAGTGTGTACTACATAGCACAGGGAACTATATTCATTATCTTGTAAAAACCAATAATGGAAAAGAATCTAAAAAAGAATATGTGTTTACATGTAATACAAGTATAAAATCGACTTTGTCGTTCATCTGAAACAACGTAAGTCAACTATACTTCAATAAAAATAAGTAAATTACTCTAAAAAAACCAGGTGATAAGTGAAAGAAATAGATTATTATAAATTCAGAAATATCTTAGGGTGGAGAGTGTGGTAAAAAGGTTTTAGTAATCTAAGTGTACAATTTACTCCAAAATCACCATGGGACTGTTTTAATAAAAATATTTTTAAATGATATATATATATTTCATTATATATTTTGACACTAATCCCCCTTTACTAGCCATTTCTTCCAGAGTTTTTATGGTTAGTTCTGACTCTTTCCCACATTACGATCAGCTTGATTAGTTTGAAACAATCTATTGGTATTTTCATTTAGTATCAGCATAAATGTACATATTTAGTCATTAAAGAACATTTGCATGTATCCAAGAACAGATTACAGCATTCACTTACTCAAGTCCTTTTACATCTGTCAATAGCATTTCAAAGTTTTCTTCACAGAGATCTTACACTCTCCAAAAAGTTTTTGTTTCTAGCTATGTTCTTTTCTTCACCTTCTTTTGTGTAAAAGAGTTTTTTCTGTTATAATTTCTAATAGGCTGTCATCTGAATACTGACTTTTGTACATACTCTTTCCTATCTTGTATAGCTTTCAGTCAACTCTTTGAATGGAAACAATCATACGTCACTAACAAAACTGCAGTCTGGTCTCCTCCTAATTTTTACATCACTTATTTCCTAATTATTCTTTGTATTATAGTATGCCAAGAACAAAGATAAGTGGTAGTAATAGTGTGGTTATCTTCATTTTGTTCTCAATTCTAATAAAATGCTCTAATACTTCATGGTTAAACAAGATATTTGGTTTTTCATTTGCACATTTTGCCATTTTAAAATATTTTCACATTTTCTTATGTTATTCATCTTTCTCTACTTTAGCAAAGAGCGTTTTAAAAAATTAGAAATAATCTAATATAGTAAAAAATAACCCATCAATTATAATTTACTTTGTCATTCATTTTATTTAAGACTTTTCAATTTGGGTCACCTGGGTTGTTGACAATTTTTTAAAGCTACAAATAACGCTACACAGTACATCACTGTGCCTCAGCAAGTGGTTTTAACTTTTTTCTGAACTCAAGCTTCCTCTGAAGAGCTGAGAACTACCAGAACAAAGGGTGTCTGAGCTCCACTTTGTTGACTACTCGTCTCTCATTTTACGACTCTGGACTGCACGGTGTTTCTCAGAGTGGGCCCTTGAGCGCTTTCTTATTGGCTCTTGTTGCCAGGAGCCACATTCCAGCTTTGGCGGGAAGTAACTACCGGGGTTGGGAGGGTCTGGAGGTGGCTCTTGGGCCCTGGGCCTGCATGAGAGGCTATTCTGCCCCTAAGTGCCTGGTCTAGAGACCCAGGCCTGTATTTGGACTCAGACCATAATTATGGAAGCAGCCCCACAGGGGCCTGTGCAGCCTACCAAGTCCCAACATTACATGAAAAATTACTGGGGAAATTTTATCTTAGTTCTTCATTAAAAATACACTGCTACTGAGTTAAACTGTTTAAAATCCACCATATAATACCAGTTTGCCATTTCATCTCAGAGAATTCTTGTTCCCTTGCTGCAAATTTAGCCATATTCCCTGAAGACAATCAATTTTTTGATGCATTATCAATTTGTTTCCTGGTTCAGTATGTCCAGAAGCAGCCTGACCAAATTTCTTAAGGAAAGAAGATGTGTCACTGTCCACTAATTATTATAAAATGCAAGAAGCTAGCCAGAGAAGCAGGCAAAGCTCACACTCCATTACCCTCTCTCCTGGCCCTGAATGCCCTGTCCAACCCTAGTACCAAAAGGTGTGAAGTGGGTCTGTACCGGCTCGGGCCAGCTGCTCGGGGGAACCAGGTCCTTGACTTTAGATATACGGAGATGACAGTAGAACCACAGGGCATCAATTATTCCAGAAACAGTATCCCAAACAGTCCGGGAAGTAGAGGATCAGTATGAACAGTGGGAGGAAAGAGAGGACAGAACCCCTCTTCAGTCAGTAACTATTGCTATAGAAATGGACAGGAAATTTAAGAGTCAGAGGGAAGAAGGAATCAGATAGGCAGCTTGGCAGTTCTGGAAAGAGATTAGGGAGACAGTTTCCCAACAGCCATGATAGACAGCTTTGTTCTTTTTTTTTTTCAATAAAGTTGAGCTAAAATGAACGTAACAAAAAACTTATCATTTTAAGCATTATAAAGTACAATTCGGGGGGGTTTGGTATATTCACAATGTTGTGCAACTGTCACCATTATCTAATTCCAGAATATTTCCATCACTCCCAAAAGAAACCCTACACCTATGAAGCCCCTTCCCTTTCCCTGTGACCCCTAGCAACCACTAACCCATTTTGTCTTTACAGATCTCCCTATCTGGGACATTTCATACAGATATAATTACATAATATGTGGTCCTTTGTGTATGACTCCTCTTACTTAGCTTACATAATGTTTTTTAAGATTCATTCATGTTGTAGTACGTATCAGGGCTTCCCTGGTGGCTCAGTCGATAAAGAATCTGCCTGCAGTGCAGGAGACCTGGGTTAGATCCTTGGGTTGGGAAGATCCCCTAGAGAAGGAAATGGCAAACCACTTCAGTACCCTTGCCTGGAAAATCCCATAGACAGAGGAGCCTGGTAGGCTGCAGTCCATGAGGTAGCAAAGAGTTGGGTACCACTGAGCAACTAACACATGTACTTCATTCTTTTTCATGGCTGAATCATATTCTACAGTTGATTCTTGAATACACAAAAACATGTATTTGTGAATCCCACTAGCACAGCAGAAAGCAAGAGAACACTCAGTTCTTGCTGGTGTGGGTGTTCCTTGAGAACTGATGGGATGAAGTTGACAATACCTTTCATGATACTGTTCACAGTTTTAATTTTGATGATCCTGGATCAAGCTCTTTGGTTGTAAATTCATAGCAATCCTGTGAGTAACTTGGGAATACCAAAATCTCACTTTTAAATACCAGGAGCCAACCTAAGAGGCATGTTGCACAAAATGCTTTTATTAACAAAGCCAGGGAAATACTGGCCCAGGCTCAGAAAGGAGACTGGCAGGAAGAGGCAGGAAGAGAAACAAATCACGCTGTATGAGGCTGTTCCTGCTTGAGATCCTGTGAAAACTACTAGGTGACTTTGGAGAGTTATATGAAGCTGAAAAGCTGCTTATCCCAAACACTGATCAATTCAGCAGTAATTAAAATCTTTGCATGGCAGAGTGGGTTTATCCTGTCTACCAGTTCTCACGGGAAAGGCCAATCCACTCGGCCCCACATACCCATTAAGCAAACGAAGGGTGTAGGCTGCATCCGTGAGATAAGTGCTATGTGCTTTCCAAAGGCCAACGTTTAGGTGTTTAGTATGGTTTCTTACTAAGTCAACAGGAAGACGATAAAGGCAGCAAAGGTCTATGAAGACAGAGTCGCAGTGTGATTAAGTATGACACCTGGTGGCTGACTAAGAAGAGAAATAAGTGTACCTTCATTCTTCGAAGATGTCACATCATAAAATGAAACACAAAATAAGGAGATGCCCTGTTTTGACCCTCAATATTAGTAAATATCTTTTTTTTAAGATTAAAAGGTGTCAGGGAGGATTCTGAAGAAGAATAAAGGTGATAAACTGGTACCACCTTTCTAGAGGTCAATTAAACTCTGGATCAAAAACCTAACACCTAGAATTTCAAATTCTACTGCTAAGTGTATCTTTTTTTTTTTTTTTTGCTAAGCTTATCTTAATGAAGTTATCACAGATGTATGCCAAGATTTAGCTATCAATATGTCCATCATGGAACTGCTTATAATAGCAAGAAATGGGAAACCATGTAAAATTAAAAAACAGAGTAACAGCTCATAAATTAGGATACACTGGAAAAGACCCTGAGGCTGGGAAAGACTGAGGGCAAGAGGAGAAGGGGGTGACAGAGGATGAGATGGTTGGACAGTATCACTGACTCAATGGGCATGAGTTTGAGCAAACTCAGGGAGACAGTGAAGGAAAGGGAAGCCTGGTGTGCTGCAGACATTGGGGTCGCAAACAGTTGGACATGACTTAGTGACTGAAGAATAACAACATATATTTAAATATCTTTTGCTACAACTAACAGGGAAAGATGTACATCATTTACCGTTTGCAAGAAAAAACACAATTTATGTAAATATTTTAGTTTATAAGGAAAAAAAAAAGTCTTCCACAAAAAATATATCAAGCCATGAACAAGGCAATCTGAAGAAGTACAACTGTGGTGGTACTTTCATTTTCTACCTTATGTTTTCTGCGTTGAAAACAAAACAAACGAATCTATCTTTAAATTTAGGTGGAGAAATTCAGAGCCAGCTGGCCGGAAAGCACAGGAGTTGACTACAATGATATTTCACACACCGAAGAGAAGGCAAGAACCCTCTATGCCCCATATAGAGTATGGGAAAGGCTGACCCCTTGAGCCACTGCCAGTCCCCTGTTCTCAGGAGCTGCTGACCAGCCCATCACCCACAGAGGCTATTTCAAATCTCCCCACTCTTTTCAAGTTCCCTTTCCCACTCCCATCCCCTTCACTCTCAGCAGATGACCCCACATTCCACACGTCTCAGGAACAAGAGACCAGGGCAATAGGTGGGAGCGCCAGCATCTTCAGGCGTCACCTCCCGCTCTGCGCCTAGACACGGCACCACGCACACCACTGCTAGTGAAGTCGTATCGTAGACAGCGGATGTTCTCGACCTGCCTTTATGCCTTTACCACGACCTCATGCCCAGGGTTCAAGGTCAAGGAAGAGAAGGGCTGGAAAATTCACTAGGATGCAATTGGGAACTCAATGCTGACACTATCTCAAATGAATCAGAAGGTGGGAAGGGAGCCAAATGGCAGGGGACTGTGGGGTGAAGAGGAGGTGCCACCTTAACTTCTTCATGAAAAGACAGGGGAATTACAAGCACACATATGCCTTTATTTTAAGTGGGGATAGCAAGCACAGATGACTTTAGAATTGTCAAGTTGGTAAACTAAAATGCCAGACTGGATGAGTTATAAGCTGGAAACAAGATAGGCAGGAGAAACATCAACAACCTCAAATATGAGGATGATACCACGCTAAGAGGAAAGATACCATGCTAAGAAAGCAAAGAGGAAATAAAGAGCCTCTTGCTGAGCGGGAAGGAGGACAGTGAAAGAGCCGGCTTAAAACTAAATATTAAAAAAACTAAGATCATGGCATCCAGCCCCACCACTTCATGGCAAATAGAAGGGGAAAGGGCAGAAGTGAAAGTGACCAATTTCCTCTTCTTTGGCTCTAAAATCACTGTGGACAGTGATTGCAGCCATGAAATTAGAAGACTATTACTTCTTGGCAGAAAAGCAATGACATACCTAGATAGTGTGTTGAAAAGCAGAGACATTACTTTGCTGACAAAGGTCCATACAGACAAGGTTTTGGTCTTCCCAGGGGTCACATATGGTTGTGAGAGTTGGACAGTAAAGGCAGAACGCCAAAGAATTGATGCCTTCAAACTGTGGTGCTGAAGAAGACTCCTGAAAATCCCTTGGAGAGCAAGGAGATCAAACCAGTCAATCCTAAAGGAAATCAACCCTGAATACTCATTGGAAGGACTGATGCTGAAGCTGAAGCTCCAGTATTCTGGTCACCTGATGAGAAGAGCCGACTCATTAGAAAAGTCCCTGATGCTGGGAAAGATTGAGGGAAGAAGGAGAAGAGAGCATCAGAGGAAGAGATGGCTAAATGGCATCACTGATGCAATGGACATGAACTAGGGAAAACTTCAGGAGATGGTGAGGGACAGGGAGGCCTGGTGTGCTGCAGTCCATGGAGTCACAAAGAGTCAGACAGGCCTGGATGACTGAACAACAATAAACTGTACATATGCAAAATGTACAAGTTTTAACACGTGAATAAGCCTGTGAAACCATCACTGCACTCATGACAATAAGCATCTGCAACCCCCATTTCCTCCTGCCCCGTTACTTCTCCTTTCCACCATCCCCCACCTCAGAGGTACGTAAGCATGGACACCTGAGCCTGTCTGACCACCCAGCCTTCTAGAATCGAGGATGGACACCTGAGCCTGTCTGACCGCCCGGCTTTCTAGAATCGAGGATGGACACCTGAGTCTGTCTGACCACCTGTCCTTCTAGAATCTAGACCAGTGGTTCTCAACCAGGGCTATTATGCTCTTCAAGAGACATTTAGCAAGGTCTGGAGACATTTTTGTCTGTCACAGTGCTGACATGAATGGAGGAAACTTCCTGAAATCCTGTGGTAGAGAGAGACCAGGGCTGCTGCTGAATGTCCTAGAGTGCACAGTATGGCCCCTTCAATAAAGAATTATCCAGCCCAAAGTGTCAGCAGTGAAGAGGCAGAGAAAGCCCAGTCTAGATTAAAACTCGAGCATCCAGGGAATTCCATGGTGGCCCAGTGGTTAGACTCCACATTTCCACTGCTGAGGGCTTGGGTTTGGTCCCTGGTTGGGGAACTAGGATCTCACAAGCCGAGTGGCACAGCCAAACTAAACAAAGAAAAAACCCTCGAGCATCCCATTTTCAGTGAAAGCCTCCCTGGCCTGCCCCTACAGTAAGTGCCATACTTTGTTATCAGGTCTACCCAACACCCCAAATACACTTCTATTTTAGCATTTGTAACACTGTGGAAGTTCTGATTTACCTGTCTGCTCCATTATAATTACTTCAAAAGCAAAGACCACCTTTTTCCTTTATAGATCTTCAGTGTATAAAAGAGCTCATTCATTGTTTTGTAATTAAATTTTAAGTAACTTATATTTAACAATCATTGAATAAGAGAGACAAAAGAGAAAGAAGCGCATATTCTCTTGGTTCTACCACACAAATCCTTTAAAAATGACATAAGCAATACGAGCTTGCTGCGAAAACATTAGGGAATACAGATAAGCAAGAAGAAAAGAAACAAATAGAAAAGCAGTTTTTTGAATAGACGGAGGCACCATCTAAAAATGGAAGAGGTAAACCCCAGAAAGCAAATCATCGAACTTGGAAATACAGTGCTAGGATTTTTACAGAACGAACCCAGTATGTACTCCTACTTACTTGAGAACAGCAATCTCCTGAACGGTTATGGCCCTTTTATCTTTGGTTCCCATGTAGGAGAATATGTTTGGCTTGACTCTGATGAGACAAAAACAAAACCATATGAAGTTGCATACTGTTAGGAAATCACGCTTCTCATAATTTAAAATTTAAAATAAATATACTTAAAATAGTAAATATTTATTTTAAAAAATATTTTATATATAAATATATATATCAACATATATATAAATATATATATCAACATATATATATAAATATATATTTATTTAAAAATATATCCAGGAAAACATAAATTAGTGTTTCTTAAAAGCTAAGAAACTAAATGATGCCTGGACAACTCCCTCCTCATCTCTGTGTGACTTGGAATGTGTCAGAAAAGGAAGTAATGCACTTCCTGCTGATTTCATGCAATTCATATAATTACATAACTGTGAAGGTAAAGAACTATCCATCCTAGATGTATCATGTATCACTTCAAAAATTTTGTATTTTCAATTTCCAAAAGTTAATAGTTATATGAATTTTCCATAAATACATGCTATTTCTTTGTATAAAGCCAAATGCCACAACAGGGATCAGAATAGTTTTAATATGAAGATACAAGTAAGCTAGATAACTAAAAAGAATTTAATAAAAACTGCTCCACATGAATAGGAGAAAAACGGGAAGGATTTCTTGAACTCTGAGCAATCCAGATCTCAGAGGAGCTCCCTTCCCAACCGTTTACTCTCACATCGGAAGTGTCTTCTCCCTGGGGTTCAGGGACAGACAAGGCAGGAGAGAAAGCTAGCAGTAAATAAAATGTTGCTTTATTAGGTACTGTGTCCTATGGGATGAACTGTGCTCCCCTAAAGTTTCTATGTTGAGGCTGACTCCCGGTAGCTCCGAACCCAACAGGATTTGGAGCCAGAGCCATAAAAGAGGTTATTAAGTTAAAACGAGGCCCTCATTCAATTAGACTTGTGTCCTAGTATAAGAAGAGGAAATCTGGACTCACAGAGGACTCTGGGACACACACACTCAGAGGCAAGACCATGGGAGGGCACAGAGGAGATGGCCGCCTGCAAGCCAAGGAAAGGCCTCAGCAAACAACCAAACCTGCCAGCACCCTCAGCTTGGGGCTTCTAGCCACCACAACTTAGGAAAACGAATGGCTATTATTGAAGCCACTCACTTCGCAGTACCTTGTTAAGGCAGTCAGAGAAACTAACACAGTATGTACTATGTTTAAACCAGGTTAAATACGTATCAGAAAGTATATTTCCATTGTGTACAGATTTGCTCTGGTACCTGAATCCGTTTCTGAAAATAAAACGGCAACCTGGCCCATCCTCAGAGACCCAAATTCTATTGCATTTGCATTCCTATGAGAAAATCTGACTGGTCTCAGGTTTCGAATCCAGTTGATCTCTAGGAGTTAAGAACTCAGATTTAGCAGCAGACCTCTGCAACCACATCAAAGTATGAGTTTTCAGGAGAGACAGTTAATTTTTCTTTTTTTTCCTAAATATTTATTTTTGGCTGTGCTGGGTCTTCATTGCTGCAAGTGGGCTTTCTCTAGATGCTGCGAGCAGGGGCTACTTTCTAGCTGTTGTGTGCAGGCTTCTGACTGCGGTGACTTCTCTTACTGCAGAGCATGGGCTCTAGGGCATGTGGGCTTCAGTAGCTGCAGCACTCAGGCTCAGAAGTTGCAGCTCCTGGGCTCTAGAGCACAGGCTCAATAGTTGAGGTTGAGGTGCAGGGGCTTAGTTGCTCTGTGGCATGTGGGATCTTCCTGGACCAGGGATCAAACCCATGTCCCCTACACTGGCAGGCGGATTCTTAAACCACTGGATCAGCAGGGAAGTCCAGCTAATTTTTACTGTAGCTGGATGGACTAGTAACTCTCTACTGTATGTAACCATTTACTTAGAGAATTGTCATTTTGAATCACTGACCATATGCAAGGAGGTTAAAAAAAATTAATTCAACTATTGTCTACAAAAACTAAAATTGGGAATTCCCTGGCAGTCCCATGGTTAGGACTCAGGACTTTCACTGCTGTGGCCCAGTTTCAATCCCTAGTCGGGGGACTAGAATCCCACAAGCCACAGCCAAAACAATTTAAAAAACTGTAATTGAGAGGTACATTTGCTACCTGTTTGCCTATTTTCCCATTCCCTTTTCATCTGCATGCAAAGAAAAAAAAATGTTTCTGTGTTTTGATTTTGCATAGGCCCAAGAACAAGATACTAACCTTAAATATTTGGACAATAGATTAATAGCATCCATGGTGTCTTTGTTTTCCTTGTACAGTACAAAGTGACAGTAACTTCCCCTAGATTTTGGCCAAGAATGTTTCCTTGGATCTTAAAAACAAAAAAACGTTAAATGTTATGTACACCATAATAAACGTTAGCTGAGTTTTTCCTCATGAAACTCTACAAGATCATTTTTGCTAGAGAATCCTTGAAAGAGAAATCAGATCCAGACTGACAAGAAACACAGGTTAAATGGTTATAGTTGTGTGGACCACAGGCATTATTAAACTTTCTGATTGCACACTTATCTGTCTCTATTTGAAATCAAAAGCGAGAAGTTCTGGTCATATGACAAGTGATTAAACCTAATGAGCGATCTTCACACAGAGAAACACAGAGAAGTCCAACCATCCCCTGGTTTAGTTGATAAGCAGATGTCTGAAAGGGGGTCAACAGGCTCTCCAGAATGTACGCAGGCCAGGGGGGCACCAGAAGTCATGAAGGAACCCACAAACCTTGCCTTGTCTTGCCAGTTAGGTGTTCCCACAACAAGCTGGACACTTTGGCAGGGATGGGGGTAAAGTTTGTGAGGAACTGGCTCGGTGACACGGTGAGACTTTCTAAAGGCCACTTCTGTCACAGTTTAGTTAACACTAGATCATTTACAAAGGTCTCCAGACAGAGAGAGCAGTGGGCATTTAATACCTAATTGTCAATCTTTGGGCAAGAGGAGACTTTAAAAATTAAAAGTCTGAGCCATTGCTACTTCAACTGCTCAACTTTTTAGAAACTGACAAACATTTCAAGACTTCGGAGAATCTGACTTTACAGCTGCTCTTTTAAACATTTAAATTATACTACTAGAAACATCTATTCAAACACCATTAAGATTTAAACTTCATTGCTGAAAGGTGTTCTGAAAAATCAACACTTTGGGAAAAATGTGTAAGCCACAACTGCACTTCCCAGATGTTGTACAAGAATGTCCATGAGTCTCATGTGACACACAGATGCAGCTGCTATTGACAATGCATCTAACTCACTTCATTTCTGTAACTTGTTGAAAGAAATAGACTGTGAAAAAATATTTCACACAATCCCTAGAAAAGTCTTTGTCTTTTAGAAATGTTCCTTTTTCTTTGTGCCTAAAATAACCCTTTAGCATCAACTCATGAATTCTGCATCTTTAGAGACACAAGAAACTTCTGGTACTGAAGTTACTTACACACCTGCCTTTACCAAGGCAAAAAGCATTGCTTGACAGGTTAGTTATGTAAGCTACAATGTATAGAACAACCTGACCAATAAGCCATTTGGAAAACTGCCACAGCATGTATGCTTCAAGTATTACAGAAAAAGCACTGCAAGTATTTCTTTGGTTCTTGGTGTGAATTCCTTACAACTCATCCTCAGGAAATTGTGAACAGGGATACTATTTTTGGTTTTCCTTCCAGCTCCCTCCATTTAAGCAAACTTGTCTATACTTAGTACTTGTGACAAAAATCATTGGCATTTCATTTTACCTACATGAAACGCCAACCGCTCTTACCTGCTGCAGTTCTGACCTCTGTCCAAATGCACAGCATAAAGAGCACAAGAGAGCAGTATTTAATTTATAATAACATTAAAGTGTTTTAGAAGTGAACATGCAAATGATCGCATGGGAAGTTGCTACCGAGGAACTCCTACAGCATCTGGTGGTTATGTGGTGGGTTGACAGCGATTTAGACATTAACAATGGAATGTCGCAGAGGCAAACAGTGAACAAGCAGAAAACTCACCGACAGGTTCAAGCCTCCCTGTCTCAATGCCCTCACAGTGGCCTGTTCATCGATCCTCAAAGCTGTACTGTCTGTGCCCACAGGACATAGCAGAAGGTGTGAGACTGGATGCAAAATGCCTCCCCATCCAGAGATTTGTTTCCTTAAACATGGGAGGACGTGTACCAGAACACTATTTGTAATTATCTTTTGGTTGTTGAGGCTGCAAGTGATGACTGTTTTGTATTGTGCTTTTCTGTGTTCATGAATTTCCTGCACTGATTTTTTTATTTAAAAAAAAAAATGCAAAAATTATGGAAAACACTTTTCAAACCAATAGATAAAAAGAGGTCGAAGAGACATCCGTCGAATGCAATGTTCTGACCTTGTCTGTATCATGATTTAAACGAGTCCTCTGTATGCAAAAGGCATTTCTGAGACAATCAGGGAAAAACTGACCATGCACTGGATATGAAATATTAAAAAATTATTCCTGATTTTGTCAGGAGGTGATACTAGTTTAGGGCTTTAGTCCTTTTCTATCAGATACATGCTGAAGTATTTCCGTGTGAAATGAAGTACTATATAGGATTTTCTTTAAAAACACCTCAACAAGGGAAAAAAAAGTGGGAGGAATAGGTTCAACAATAAAATGTTAATAACACTAAAGATGGTTGATGGGTACACAGGGGTTCAATATACTACTTCCTTTACTTGTCTGCATGTTTGAAAATGTACATAATAAAAAGTTAAAAAAATATTTGTGATAAAAGCTGATGAAGTGTAAGGTACATTTTCCTCTGACTACCCATTTGGTACATTTAGTGACAAGAAACAAATGAAACCACAAGACTAAAACACTAAGTGCTATTACACCTTATGAGAAACCATGACAACCGATATGAGTTTGGCTCACAAACATGCATCTTATTAGCAAATCCAAGCAGTGAGCATGCATTCAATTATCTCCTCTGTAAATAACATACAAGGATTCTTTTTCCAAGTGCACTCAGTACACAAACTGTTAATAAGCATATGTATTGATTAACTGGAAATGTTTTGAATAATGAAAAATCAGTGAGTCTCAACTTCCTTTGGGCGATTTGTTTGACTTTATAGAACTCCAAATCCTTGTAATGTTAGGTAGCAATTTAAGTGAATTTAAAATAACTTTCACATATTTTTGAGACACGCTGATTTAAAATGCGAAAGCAACGAATTCTCAGGCTAGGAAGCAACCTTCTGATGGTCTGATACTGCAGCCCCAGGGAGAGGAGAAACAGAATTCAGATAAAAAAAAGAAAACTACATTCAGGAAGATTCATGTATTGAGCAGAGATCCACATGAATAAAGAAGGAAAAACGCTTGCAGCTCAAGAAAGACGACAAGATGGGTAGCATGCAGAACATTCTTTCCTTCTCATTCAAGACAATTTCCCCTGCTGCACCCTCGAACACTCACCCTGCAGCTTCCTCTGGGATCCTGCTCTAGCCCTCTCTATCAGCTCTTCCCCTTCAATATATCAATATGCTCAGGGCTCTTGCATTTTAGTCAAACCTACGTCTCCCTCTCCTTAAGTATGTTCCTTTTCTTTGTCCTGCTTTTTACGGTGGATTTATTATCTTTCATCCTAACCTACGGTGTGAACTGGTTTCCAATCACTCCACTAAAACTGCTCTGGCAAAGACACCAATGACCCCCAAGATCCTAAAAATTGGTGGACGTGTTTCAGAGTTCTTATCTTGCTGGACCTGTCTGTAATATTTTCCATGGCTAACCACTCCATCACTGAAATCCCTTCTTCCTATTGATTCCATAACACCAGTCTCTCCCAGAAAATGAACTTTTTATCTGTCTGACTCTTCCTCCTTAGTCTCCGCAGATTCCTAGATACAGGTATGCCCCCTGGAAACCATTAATTTCACACAGAATGGAGCATCTCTACAGTGAAAAAAAAAATTTTTTTTAACTTAAATCTGTAAAAAGTTTTTTGGAGATGTACACTATTTATCTCAAAATATAAGTTAATTTACCTGAGTACATAGTCTATGATAATTATAAGGTATTTTCAGAAAAATACCATAAGTACGCTTAGGTAGATAAATCAATGTGCCCTGTCTATCAGGTTGTATTAACACATCAAATAACATTAGGGTTAAAAGAGCTAGTATCAATAATCTTGTGTTTGGCCACCATGATTTAGAATCTATCACACCTGTATTTTAGGCTGCATGGCTCTATCTGAGGTTAAAAATGTTGCAAACCTGCTACATGGTACCTGGCCCACCAATAACAATTTACGTCAGGGTTTGGTAGTAAGGCAGCTCAAAACATTCCAACTTAGCTTTGCAATGAGACTTTAAAAGCTAATCTGTTCAAATAGCAGGCAAAGTGCCCTAGGAGGACAAGCTGTCACTGTTTCTGGGTTCTGTCTGCATAGGCAAGAACTGCCGTCTCCAGACACCAGCTCTCCCTACGTTCCCAGTGTTGCTTACTTGAGGTGGCCCCCAGCTCGCAAGTGGGGGCCGGACCTGGAGACGCTCACGGGCTCTCCAGTGCCAGTCGGGCCTCTGAGGAGGTGATAGAGAACACGCAGAGAGCAGGCCTCTAGCCCACCTCTGAATAAACGCCACAGCCCCTCAAGCCCCAAAAGGCCAGATCTTCGTCCACACACTGATTCAACTGGACTTGCCTTCATGCTTCTTTTTTATAGTGAGAAATTAATATTTTATTGAAGATGTGAGAAGGGAAAGGGGTGGTTCATGTCACACAGCTCAGTACCTCACTTGGAAAACCTTAAGGAAAGTTTTTATTTTGGGGGGGGAAGGAAGGTGTGGTGTGGCATAAGCACAGAAAAGGTGGATAAACACAGAACATCAGAGATTCAGCACCACTCACTTGAGGGGCAAACTGCCGGCCACTGTGGCCTGCAAATATCAAGATCACAAAACTTGGCTGCCTCCAAGGAGGAGCAACCATTTCCAAGAAGAACCAGTCTGACAAACACAGGCTTTGCCTTTTCCAGTCTGCTTCCTCAGGACCACAGCTGTCAGAACAAGACCCTGCCTCTTCCTCCCGCCTTTGCAAAAAGGCGGCTGACCGAAGAGGACTGCCTCTCTCCAAGGATCATCTCTGCAGCAGCCCTTCTCAACCTGGGTTCCTGGAGAGAATTAAGACTGAATGCAGCAAATTACCTATGTACAAATTCACCTTCTCTCTTCCACTGCTAGGTAAGTTACCAGCTACATGCCCACTTGTGGGAGAATGGAAAAAACAAGAGTCACTCACGTCACTCCCCACTAGGCTTAAATCTCCCAGACAACCCCAGTTGCAGAACAGCTGTCAAGGTGATATTTTATACTGTCACTCAGACATCAAAGAAACATAGCACTCAAGCCATGAGCCTCTGAACTGAAAAGTGATTAACAACTCATGCCCTCAAGCAGTCCCAGAACACATCCTCTCACTGCCCTTTCTGGTTATCTGCTGTGAAGTCACCTCCAACCTCCACTTTCTTCTCCCCACTGCTCAAGGATTCTCACTTCTATATCACTACCCAGATCTACTGACTTGACGACATGATTTTCTCATGCACAGCTAAATCTTATTTCTGCTCCCATTTTTCTCACATCCTCTCCTTTCACTACAACCACAGCTATAGATAAGGCTTCATCCACTCACAGCATTATCCCAAGAGAATACTGACAAAGCACTGATGGTTTGAACAGTCTTCTGTTACATAACAATTGTGGAGTTTTACTCCAACAAATATATCTACAAGTAACTCTTCACTAACAGGAGTCATCAATGGTAGGGGAGGAGGAGAGGAAACAATTTTTCCTTTTATAATTTTCATAAAAACTTTATCTACTGATCTGACAAATAAAAGAAGAAAAGTTATCATCCAATATTTCTTAAGGTTATATGCAAATAGTTATTTTCATGGTTGTAGAACATAGAACAGAAATAAACAGGATTCACTGACAACATACCCACTTCAAACAAATGCTACTCAGTGAAACATGGGCTTGGGTGAAGGGGTGGTTTTCTATATATTCCATGTTTTTTTTTTTTTTTTTTAAATTTTATTTTATTTTATTTTATTTTATTTTATTTTAGTTGGGGGCTAATTACTTTACAATATTGTAGTAGTTTTTGCCATACATCGACATATGCCATGTTTTTTATGTGTAGTCAACAAGGTACTCACGGTTGGAAAGCAGTGGCACTGTCAATATAGGGACTTTGCAGAATATGCCACTGGGAGAGGTGACAAGCAGTTTCTGTTCATCTGAAAGCTTTCTTACCCCCATTAGGAGGGAAAGAAAGAGCAATATTCTTCTGTCTTCTTCTTGAATTACCACTCGGCCTGCTCTGCTCGTCAGGGAACGTATTAAATTACATAAGACTCTCTCTGGCACCACTATCATTACAGCAAATCCATACTCACATGTAAGACCTACTGTCCCCTTTACCAGACACACGATTGTGTGATTGTGATTGTGATTTCAGATGCAGGATTGCTCTAGCATCTGAAAGACTGTTCACCTTCTTTGAAGGAATGATATGGTCAATATCCTTCTCGGAACAACTGCAAAATGACCCTTGAGTGTGAACAGGCAGGGAGAATGAGGAGGCAGAAGAAACGCCAGGTCACAAGCCCACTTACTTGCCAGAGCCTTTTTTCCAGCTGCATGATAGGCTACTATATATTTCTTCCCTTCTCTGTCTTCTGTTTTTGTTTCTAATCCTGGAAACAGAGATTTAATCGCTTGATGGATGATGGTTCTTTTCTCTTTGGTGTCCTCAATAACCTATTGAAAACACAGATAATGATACTAATTTAACAAACATTAAATAAAGGAAATACTAAAGAATTAGTAAAAACACTAATTATCTTAATAATGATATACAGTAATGAAAGTAGAAGGGTACAATTTCAGAAGTCTTTTTTTTCTTTAGTTAATTATTCTTTTATTGAAGTATAGATGATTTACAATGTTTCAGGTGTAGAGGAAAGTGATTCAATTATACATATATAATTACAAGATATTGAATATAGATAGCTCCCTGTGGTATATGGTAGGTCCTTATTGTTTACTATACATATAGTAGTTTGTATCAGTTAATCCCAAATTCCTAAGTTATTCTTCCTTCACCCCTTTCTCCTTTGGTAACCTTGAATTTGTTCTCTGTATCTGTGAGTCTGTTTCTGTTTTGCAAATAATTCATGTGTATCATATTTTAGACTCTACATATAAGTGGCATCACATGGTATTTATCGTTCTCTATCTTACTTCCCTTAGTAGATCCCTCCATGTTGCATGCTATTTCATTCTTTTTTATAGCTAAGTAGGATCCCAGCGTATATATGTACCACATCTTACTTACCTATTCATCTGTTGAATGATATTTAGGTGCCTTTCATAGCAGAAATCTTTTAGACCTTTACAAATTGCAAATCATAAGAACCCATTTATTGAGTCTGTCCAGCTGCCAGGTACTGTTACCAATCATTTTACAATCACTGTCTTATTTAATCCCCATCAGTTCCCTATCAAGCCACCAGCACATTTATTTAGAGATGAGGAAAGTGAGGCTGAGAGAAACTAAGATTATATATTTGGAGGGGAGCAGAGCCAGATGTGAATTCCTCACCCATCACAGACACTTCCTTTCAGGGACTCAGCTAAACAATGAACACCTCAGGGCTCACAGATGGAAAAGCGGGTGAGCTGTGTGTTTGGGGGTATCAGAAACTCGATTCCCTGAACAGTGCAATCTAATCTACTCCTGCGTCTAATGAACCCTGCCCTATACTGAGGAACTTTATAATGATAATCCAGTATATTTGTTTACTAAAAGAGAAAAATCTACATCAAGAAAATGTAAACTAGTTACACAATTGTTTTTCAATTTCTGAATGTATCTTACAGTGAGAAATACATTTCATACCTGGATTCAGTATCCAGCAATATATATTAATATGTGATGGGTTAGTTGCTAAGTTGTGTCTGCTAAGTTGTGTCTTACGACCTCATGGACTGTAGCCTGCTAGGCTCCTCTGTCCATGGGATTCTCCAGGCAAGAATACTGGAATGTGTTGCCATTTACTTCTCTAATATATTAATATGTGTATGCACCTTATTAAAAGTCTAAGAAAAATGTACAGAACAGTACATAATCCTTATAATGTGCACTGTTATCTTCTAGTTCACTTCATTATGTTATAAAAATGTTGGTTAGCAAGAGCAGTTTCTCTGAAGAGGTAAACAAAAATCGACAAATCTCTGGCCAGGCGTTCCAAACAAACAAAGTAAGAAATTAAAAATTAGAAATAATAACCAATAACAGAGAAATACAGAAAACCATAAGAGAATATTGTGAACAACTATATGCCAATAAAGTTTCTTTGCCAATCTAGAAGAAATGGATGAGTTTCAAGAACATACAGTCCACCAAAACTGAATCAGGAAGAAACAGATAATTTGAACAGATGGAGCACTAGAAATGAAACAGAATCTGTAATAAAAAATACTCCCTGCAAACAAAGGTCCAAGACCAGATGGCTTCACTGGGGAATTCCATCAACCATACAAACAGAAACTTACACTGATCCTTCTCCAACTCGTAAGAGGAGGAAACAGTCTCAAAGTCATTTTAAGAAGCCATCATCCCATACCAAAACCAGACAAAGACACTAGAAAGAAAAATATCATCTTTGATGTAAAAAATTTTAACAAAATATTAGCAAACCAAATCTAACAACACATAGAAAATATTATACACTATAATCCAGTTGGATTCATTCCAGAGTCACAGGGATGGCTCAACACATGCAAATCAATCAATGTGAGGGACTTTCCCTGGCAGTCCAGTAACGGTTAAGACTCTGTGCTTCCACTGCAGGGGGCCCAGGTTTGATGTCTAGTAGGGAAACTAAGATCCCACATTGCTATGGCCAAAAAAAAAAAAAAAAAATTAATGTGACACACCGCATCAACAAAAGACAAAACCATATGATCATCTCAATAGATGCATAAAAAGTATTTGATAAAATTTAACATCCATTCATGATATAAACTCTTACCAAAGTGGGTATAGAATACAAACAAAAGCAAAACTAAACAAATGGAACCTAATCAAACTTACAAGCTTTTGAACAGCAAAGAGAACCATAAACAAAAAACAATCTACCAACTGGGAGAAAACATTTGCAAATGATGTGACTGACAACAGATTCACTTCCAAAATATAAACAGCTCATATATGATTTACTATCACCTTAAAAATTATAGTTATGCCATCTACCAACTGGAGATGAAACATTTGCAAATTTGATGAATATGTATTCAGTCATACATACACAACAGATTCACTTCCAAAATATAAACAGTTTAGACTAGACTCATCTCATTGCTTTCAGTGGATTCTCAATAGGTTTAAAAGACTCTAGTTTAGACTCTAGTTCTAAAGCAATACAAACAAACAAACAAAAAACCCAATCAAAAATTGGGCAGAAGATCCAAATGGCTATTTCTCCAAAGAAGATAATATAGGTGGCCAATAGACACGTGAAAAGATGCTCAACACCGCTATTAGAAAAATGTAAATCAAAACTACAATGAGGTACAACCTCACACCGGTCAGAATGGTCATCATTAAAAAGTGTACAAATAAATGCTGCAAAGGGTATGGAGAAAAGGAAACTCTTACATGGTTGGTGGGAATGTAAACAGTGCAGGCACTATGGAAAATAATCTGAAAGTTCCTCAAGAAACTAAAAATAGAATTACCATATGAACCAGCCATCCCACTCCTAGACATATTATTTGGACAAAACTATAATTTGAAAAGATACATGTTCATGGCAGCACTATTTATAACAGCCAAGACATGAAAACAACCTAAATATCTATTGACAGATGAATGGATAAAGATAAGGTATTTATACAATGGAATACTACTCAGTCATAAACAAGAATGAAATAATGCCATCTCCAGCAACATGGATGGACCTAGAGATACGTATATAAACGAAGTCAGAAAGAGAAAGACAGATAAAATATGATATACCTTATATGTGGAGTCTAAAATATGATAC
Organism: Okapia johnstoni; assembly: GCA_024291935.2. Taxonomy (NCBI): domain Eukaryota; kingdom Metazoa; phylum Chordata; class Mammalia; order Artiodactyla; family Giraffidae; genus Okapia; species Okapia johnstoni. The sequence goes on along the minus strand of CM044312.1, from coordinate 66,938,145 downwards.
AAATGAACTTATTTACAAAACAGAAACATACTGACAGACACAGAGAACAAACTAAAGGTAATCAAGGGAGAAAGAGGGTGGGAGAGGAATAAATTAAGAGTTTGTCATTAACAGATACAAACTACTATATACAAAAACATAAAAAACAAGGTCCTACTGCACAGCACAGGGAACTAACATACTCAATATTTTATAATAAACCCTAATGGAGGGAATTCCCTGGCATCCAATGGTGAGGACTCCATGCTCCCACTGCAGTAGGCGTGGGTTCAATCCCTGGATGGGGAAACGAAGATCCCATAGGCCACAGTGAGGCCAAAAACAAACACAGAAACAAACAAATCTAATGAGAAGGAATATGAAAAAAGAAGAAGAAAAAATATATATATATATATAAAAAAACTGAATCACTTTGCTGTACACCAGAAAATAACACAACACTGCAATTAAAAAAAAAATGTTGGTTAAGATACAGTACTCTAATTTCATGACCCAACTGATGGACTGTAACCTGCAAGCTAATAAGATGTAATATAACTACTACTAGCTCAACCTAAGAATATTCTAGCAAAATAAAAAATACAAATGAATATGTATCTAAAAGAAAAATACATTATAATATAGATAAGAGATTTTTCATATCGAAAAGTGAGTCTAGGGCAATCCCTGGTGGTCCAGTGGTTAGGACTCTGCAGGTTTGATGCCTGAAGGGGGAACTAAGATCCTGCAAGTTGGGTGATACAGCCAAAAAAAAAAACAAAACCTGAGTCTAGAACTAGAATCCACTGAAAGCAATGAGATGGAACCACAGTTTGTATGTATGACTGAATACATATTCAGACCTCAAAAATTGAGAAAGTTTATCTTCCTATTTTATAGATGAGGACACCTACCCATGGTTCATGCTCTTTAAGGTAAAATCGTTCAGTAGATGGCATAACTATAATTTTTAAGGTGATAGTAAATCTTGCCATCTCTGCAGGAAAAAGCATATTATAGAGATAATATATCATTGCACTGCCTGGACCATCCTCCTAGAGTGCTCTCAAAACCAATTCTTGGGAATTTTCTTCTTGGCATTGTTGACTATTTTGTCTATGAGTAAATTCAGTCATTCAAGATCTCTAAAATTTTAATAGTACATACTTCTGAGAAATTTTGGTGGGGAGAAGAGGAGATGAGAGTTGGAGGCAAATAATAAATTCTGAAAGTGAAAAAAGTGAAAGTGACATCGCTCAGTCGTGCCTGACTCTTTGCGACCCTACAGAATTTGCCTGCCAGGCTCCTCCATCCATGGGATTTTCCAGGCAAGAATACTGGGGTGGGTTGCCGTTTTCTTCTCCAGGGGATTTTCCCAACTCAGGGATTGAACTCAGGTCTTCCACTTTGCAGGCAGACTCTTTACCATCTGAGCCATGAGGGAATCCCCCCAAGTTCTGAGAAGTTACAGTAAACTCTTTTTACCTGGGAGCAATGGAAGTGGCAATTTCAGACAACCCAAAATCCAGCGAGTCATCAAAATATAGTACAAGATGAATTTAACACAAACTTACAATTCTAAAAGTCTTGTGCTATAAGATTCTTAGAATCTTGTATTTTCTTTGCTACAGAGATCACCTAGAGCTGCTGTGTCCCTCATGGTAACCACTAGCCATACACAGCAACTGAGCACTTGAAACATGGCAAGTCTGAAATGAGATGTGCTACCAGTATAAAGTGACACAGGATTCTGAAGACTTAGTAGGAAAAAAAGAAAACAAAACATGTCATTAGTAATTTTGAAAATACTGATTATATACTGAAATAATTTGAAAATAGTAGGGCAAATAAAATATACCGCCAAAATTATTTGCCTGTTTGTTTTTACATTTTTTGAAGATTTGAAAATTAAAAACATGTCTCGCATCACAGTTTCACTGGACAGGACCGTGGTGGTGGTAGTTTAGTTGTTAAGTCATGTCCAACTCTTGTGACCTCATGCATTGTAGCCCACCAGGCTCCTCTGTCCATGGAATTCTCCAGGCAAGAATACTGGAATGGGTTACCATTTCCATTTCCTTCTCCAGGGGATCTTCCCAAGCCAAGGACTGAACCCATGTCTCCTGTATTGCAAGCAGATTCTTTACCACTGAGCCACAGTAGGCTCAATGGGTCGATGTGGCCCATTCAGGTAAGAGTTTAAGACTTTAAGACCAATTCAAGGGAAAACTTGAAATCATTTAATTACCATTGAAAGTAATTTATTTTCAGGAAATACCCATTCACATACTAACAAAGCATGCCACAGGGAAATTGCTATTTTTACTCAAGGAGATCCAACCAGTCCATCCTAAAGGAGATCAGTCCTGGGTGTTCACTGGAAGGACTGATGTTAGTGACAGCACTAACTGAGAAGAGTAAAACTTCCATAACAAACAGCTTTTAAAAAGGCATTTACTGTTATATTTAGTAGCTGAGCTCTTTTTTGTATGAACAGAAGTAGTCTCAAGATAAGCAAAGCAACACTCCCTTACCTCCTTCCCCCAATTCCCCTCCCTTCCAGTGACTCATTTGAGACTAGGAGTCCTTTGGAGCTGGGGCCATGGCCTCCCTGTCAGGACCACACTCTGTTAGGCTGTGATAGTCCTTTGCAGCAGATACTATGTCATACAATGGTCACTCTGCAATTTCAAACAGATTTTTTTCTCGATTTGTGGTCGTGTAAAAAAAATTTTTAAAGCAAAAACATAACTATTTTTTTCTTTTGGCCATAGCTTATCTGAATACTTGTTACCTGCCACTGATAAAAAAACATTTTTTAACGCAATGCTCTTTTAGATCAAATAGGGCAAGTCCATCCTTTTGTTACCTACTGTAATTCTTCCAGAAGACACTTATTAAACATCCATCCCGAAAGATGCAATTAAAACCTTAAAAAAAACTTTTCACATGTTTTTGCACTACTTACCTCAATCGCAACACTGGTTTCCTTATTTTTAAAAAGCTGGAGCTCTTCTAAACGCTGCTTTTCTTCAGCTGTTAAAACTGTAAATACATCTTCTGAAGGATCCTTTAAAATAACCATGAGAACTCCCAGTGAGTCACACACAGAATTTGAGGCTGTCAAAGCTCTGTATTTCTATCATCTCCAGGAAATATTATTTTTATACAGAAGGTGACTTTTGCTAGGGAGCTGTTCCTACCTCTTCATCTACTGGGACAGACAAGTCACTCAAATGGCTGATTCGTCCATCTCTTCCTATTTCGTGAACGACAAAGTCAGAGTATCTGAGGAAAAGAAAATCAGAGCATTAACATTTTGCTGCCTATTAATTTTAGGAGAAAGAGTGTCAACAGTATTATCACTGTGCAAAACAGGTATTAAAAACAAAAACTTTCAGTGCAAAGTCATGTAGTTATTTTTTCTGGTTTTATGATGAAGTCTAATCCACACCTTGGCCTGGTACCAGGTACAGAAAAGACCTTCTGAGCTTCCAGAAAAATACCTAGATCAAAGCTTATTAATGTTGCCCTATGATTATATAGTTCATTCTAAAGTGAATCATGAAACACAGCAAATTTAATTAAATTGGAAGCCAGTGTATCTACTTTGAGCCACCCTGAAGCTTACCCTTATGCTAAATACTTTACATACATTATTTAAAGTCCTATTAACTATTCCTAGGTAGCATTATGACCCATTTTTCGGACAGGAATTCTGAGGCTCAGAGGAGTTAAGTAACTATGAAGTGGCTGAACTACATTCACATCCAGGTCCACCTGGCTACAAAGACCACCTTCTTTCTCCTGTCGATGTGGCCCATTCAGGTAAAAGAGTTTAAGACTTTAAGACCAATTCAAGGGAAAACTCGAAATCATTTAATTACCATTGAAAGTAATTTATTTTCAGGAAATACCCATTCACATACTAACAAAGCATGCCACAGGGAAATTGCTATTTTTACTCAAGGAGATCCAACCAGTCCATCCTAAAGGAGATCAGTCCTGGGTGTTCACTGGAAGGACTGATGTTGAAGCTGAAACTCCGATACTTTGGTCACCTCATGCGAAGAGCTGACTCATTGGAAAAGACCCTGATGCTGGGAAGGATTGAGGGCAGGAGGGGAAGGGGACGACAGAGGATGAGATGGCTGGATGGCATCACCGACTTGATGGACATGGGTTTGGGTAAACTCCGGGAGTTGGGATGGACAGGCAGGGCTGGCATGCTGCGGTTCATGGGGTCGCAAAGAGTCGGACACGACTGAGGACTGAGCTGAACTGAACTGACTCATTTTATATTCAAATAGTTTCATCTACTCATTTGGGCAGCTTTCCTTCATCCTATTCCTGACTGACCACTGCTGTGAAAAATCCTTGGGGACAGAATGCTAAGTGGAATAGACTGATTGCTTTTTAAAGAAAAGAATTAATAAAACAAAAATAACCTGATACAAAAACAAAACGAACCTTTCTTTTAAGATTCCTGAGAATCCCTGGTGAGAACTTACGAACTTGGTGATGCCCACATCCAGCTCAGTGAGCCCATGCTTCATCATGTCTGCAAAGCTCTCGGCTTCCTCCTCCTCCTCACCCTCCTCTGAGAGGCCATCTTCCTCCTCCTCTTCCTCTGAGGGAACTTCAGAGTTCTTTTTACCCTGTCCAGCAGTTTCGGGAGGCCCAGGCACCTTTTCGCTGCTGGGTAGAGAGCTGTTCTCTAGCCCGTCTTGACCTGTGGTCGGACAGCATTCTGAGACCTTCTGTCTCTTGGCCTCCTCAGCTGGGGAAACACTGTCATTATCTTCGATGGCAACAGACCCCCGTTTCAATGACACGCTAGTCACTTCTGTCATCTCCATTTTCAAGTATCCAAGAAAACATTTAAGAGAACCTTTTAGAAGGAAGAGAGTAGGTGGTAAAATCACTTCTATACAGAATTGGGTTTCAGCAAACAGAGGCACAGTTAACTTTGTTCCTAAGGTCCTTAGTATCAATCATTAAAATAATTCTTCCAATTATGCTTTTAGTGGCATAGAAAAAATGGTACAACACTTCTGCAGGGAATTTGATATCAAAAGCCTTTAAAATATGCACGCCTTTTGACCCAGAAATACTTCTTTAAGGGATTATCCTAAGAAATTAATTAAAGTGCTTCAAGTTTTAGCTCTAAGGATGCTCATCTCAGTGCCTTTACATAAAAAAAAAATTAAGAACAACGACATTAAGGTACATAAGCCGAACAATATGTAAAAACAATGTTCAAAGAAACTAGAAAAAAGTAGTTACTTCTAGGAGAGGGTATAGGTGGCTGGGGACAGCAGGAAGACTTGTTTTCACTGAAGACCACAGTTGTATGATCTAACTTTTGCTCCATGGATCTTGCTATCTTTTCGAAAAACTGATTAAGATAAAAGTGTATACATACATATATTTACTGACACGAACACATACTCATATCATGTCATTTTTTTTTTTTTTTAAAGCAAGGAGAATGAGATTTCCCTAGTGGTCCGGAGCCTTCCAATGCAGGGGATGTGGGTCTGATCACTGGTCAGGAACTAAATCCCACATGTCTTGGGGCAACTAAGCCCAAGCCTCAACTACTGAGACCAAGCACTTTAGAGCCTGGGTACACAACTAGAGAAGCCCGCACGCCACAACGAAGACTCAGCACAGCCAAAAAATAAAAAAATGGACTTAAAAAAAAAGCAAGGAAAATAAAGAGTTGTTTAAGTATAGAGTTTCAGTTTTGCAAGATAAAAAAGAGCTCTACATATTGGCTGCACAATGTGTATGAACTTAACACTACTGAACTATATACTTAAAAATGGTCAGAATGATGTTGTGTGTTACCACAATTAAAAAAATACAGAGCATTTAAAGCTAGTACACAAATTACTGAGCAAAAGTCTAGGAAGCCGTATATACTTTGCAGTACAGAGCACACATTTACTAATATCTAAGACTGAAAGTGCCTGTCTAATTTGATTTTATTTGATGCTCTAGGTGAAACAGGGATAAGGCTTTTTCTTATTTTAATCATATGGTTATTTAGTCTGTAAGTCATGTCTGACTCTTTTGTGACCCCATAGACTGTGGCCCACCAGGCTCCTCTGTCCATGGGATTTCCTAGGCAAGAATACCGGAGTGGGTTGCCATTTGCTTCTCCAGGGAACCTTTCCAACTCTGGGATCGAACCCGTGTCTCCTGCATTGCAGGGTGGACCCTTTACCACTGAGCCACCTGGGAAGCCCTGTATTAATTGTACAGGGAGATGCTAAAAGCAACATACAAACTCGGCAAACATAAAGAACATAAAGGAGCAGAACGTCCCAGCTCCCCCAGTCCTCTTGGCTAACCAGAATCCCACCTACAGCAGCATCTACAGCAGAGGAATAACTATGAACAAAATTTTAAGAATCCATGTTTGACCGTGCCTCATTGTCAACAACCAAGAATGGAAAGAAAAGGAAAAGGAAAAAAGGGTCATGATGGCTACAAAAAAAGGGGGGGAAGGTAGAGGAAAATGTCAGCAAAAATAATTTGGTTTGAAAGACAAAAAAAAAATTAAGAAAACGGAAGAAACCAAGAAACAGGAATAGAAGTGGACTGCAACTAGTTATACAATTTATAAAATTATCTCTTAATTCAAGTAAGAAAGCACTTACTTTTTATGTGTTCTAAGCAAGATATAACAAAGGAGAACACTGACTTATGTGATGTTGGTGCTATTTCATTCATTTTATTTCAACAAAACTGCCCTCAGAGCTTGTACACCAGTGAAGGAGGAAGACAGGGCCTGGGGCTTATCTGGAGACATTAAACACACAGAAGACCATGAGGACACTGGTGGTGAGGGTGTCTGAGAAGACCCCTTCCTAATGAAAGACCAGAAGTGAACACCTGAGCTAAGCTTTAGGGAATGAGTAAGAGAGAGGCTGTGGAAAAGGGGGGAGGAAGGTGGTGCAGCAAGCACAGAGGCTTGGAGAGCTAGAGGAACCCCACCAAGCTGGTCCCACATCACAAAGAGTAAAACATGCAAGGAGAGAGCCTGGAGTTAAAGCTGAGAGCTGGTTGAAGCCACACCAGGCTGAATGGAGGGAATTACATCTGAGAAACCAAACTGCCATCTGATTCATGAGTCAGAGATATTTCACGGCATCTTTTCCAAGAGAAAGATGGGGTTAGGCTGGGAGATTAGGTAAGACAACAACTGGGGAAAGAAATCAGCTTGAGTTAAGGCTGAGGCAAGGGTAACAGAAGGTAGAGGTGGGTTCAGGAATATTTAGGAGGTGGTGTGCACAGGACTGGGTGACCAGTGTGGGAGGAAAGAGGAAATACTATAGGATGACTCAGGTTTTCCGTCCTGGGGACTTGAGAGGGTAGGGGAACTCTTCCTGCCATGGGAACCCCAGGAAGAGGCATGGGGCATGGGGGCATGGGGGTGGGGAGGAGACAAGCATGTGTACAGTCCAGAGATGTTGCTGGCACCTGGCGGACATCCCTGAGTCACTTACTACACTGTGTCACACACAGTCTTCCCCTCAAACCCACAATGGCTCCCCAGCGGCGGTGTGGACCTCAACCAGGGACTGAGCACATCTTGTGAGCTGCTGACCCGGAACCGTGGCCTCCGGAGCGAGCCGCATGGCTGCAGAAGCACCTGCAGGGAGCCAAGGAGGCACCACCCACCGAGAAGCCCCAGGTGTGAAGACACATCTGTGCAATGTGATTATCCTGCCTGAGGGGTGGGCTGCACGGTGGGCATCTACAATGGCAAGACCTTCAACCAAGTGGAAATTAAGCCTGAGATGACCAGCCACAGCCTAGGAAAGTTCTCAGTCGCCTACAACCCAGTGACATCAGGGCCACCCACGTGTCCCAATTCACTCCCCTCAAGTAGCCTGCCAGCCAAAAGAGACACAGACATCTCTAGAAGAAAACAATCCCCCCCACCCCAAGTTCCTGGCATGACAGGATCTATCGGGAGGTCCTGATACCCTTCCGGGTCCTGCACTCTGCTCTCTTCAGGCAGGGCTCAGGTTTTACGGTGAGCTGCCCATCTACCTCCTTCCCAGAATGCAAAGAACTCATCAGGCTCTTTCTCAACAACCTGAGGACCACAAGCCTTGACAGAAACACCAGTTACTTCCTCTTCCCCATTCTGCTTCGGCACCGTCCATTATCCGGCACTGTGTTGATTTCCAATCCTCCACACAAGCCTCTCATTCAGGCCCAGCCCCCACGGGTCCCAATCCCAGCCTGACTGCTCACAGAACTCTCACCAGTGGGAGGTCCTCCATATCTGTCTGTATTCTCAGATTAACCTAGTCTCACCTGACTCGATGGGACATGAAACTGAGCCAACTCCAGGAGACAGTGAAGGCTAGGGGAGCCTGGTGTGCTGCAATCCATGGCGCTGCAGAGTCCGACATGACTGAGCAGCTCACCGCCACCACCACCAGGCCTTTAAGACTCATCTGAAGACCTTGAGGCCCAAATCCCATGCCCTCCTCTCTACTAAGTCCACGTCTTCCCATTTTATCTCCCTTCATGTGCACTACCCATATAGGCACCCAAATACCAGGCTTTCCCATCCCACTTTCCAGCTGTGTAACTGGCCAGAGTAAATAACCTCTCCTGGCCCCTGTTCTTCAGCTGAAAAACATGAATAATATGTGCTTCATAGGACTGTTGTGAAGATGAAATGAGATGACAAACACAGAGTGGCTAGCCACAGTAGGAACTAAATAAATGCTAGTCTTTTGTCCTCCTTCAAGGGGTGTGCAGACTCTGAGGATATTAATTCTCTAATACCTGCCAGAGAATCCAGAGAAGTATAATAAGCATCAGTAGATATTTTTGAGACGTCTTGAAACAGGTGCTGAAACTCTTCCCCATCTACAGAGATCAAAGACACACTAAGTAGCAATTCCCTAATGAAATACTGGCCCTGGGCAATGACATCAACGGCCACTAACATCACAAAAAAGAGACAACCAGACGCTGCAGGCCCCTGAAAGGACATGCTGTCGTCTATGAAGTTCTTACTGACTAGAAACTATGTCTACTAGTTTAGATGGCATAAAGAGACAGAAGATGTTATGTTCACCACCACCACGGGGAAGCAATCAGCAGAAGTCTGAATGTGGAAAACTCAACAAGGATCAAGACAGTCCCTCAACTAATGAACAGCAACAGGAAAAGGAGGAAAGGGGAATGTACAAATAGATAAACCTGGATTCAAAGAAGGATCCTGTTAAAAATGTATTTATAGGACAATCAGGGATATTGAAACAGTGAGGACAGTTGATGACATTAAGATAGTATGGTCAACTTCTAAGGTGCAATATCACTCTTCAGTTTAGTTGCTCAGTGGTGTCCGACTCTTTGTGACCCCATGGACTGCAGCATGCCAGGCTTCCCTGTCCATCACCAACTCCCAGAGCTTGCTCAAACTCATGTCCGTCGAGTTGGTGATGCCATCCAACCATCTCGTCCTCTGTCATCCCCTTCTCCTCCTGCTTTCAATCTTTCCCAGCATGAGGGTGTTTTCTAAGAAGTCAATTCTTCGCATCAGGTGGTCAAAGTATTGGAGCTTCAACTTCAGCAATATCACTGTGGTTACACTTAAAAATAGAACCTTTATGTTTTAGAGATACAGACTGAAATCTTTGTGGTTGAAAAGATACGAAGTCTGGACTTCGTTTCAAAATAATTTACCAGTGGTGAATGGAAGTGGAGTAGGGTACAGATTTAAAACAAGATTGGCCATGAGTTGATAATTGTTGAAACGGGATGATGGGAACATGGGGATGTCTTCACATCATTCTCTCTACTGTGTATGTCTGAAATTATATTAAATTTTAAATTTTAATTTTAAATTTAAATTAAATTTTATTATAAAAGTTCAAGGTATAAAAAGATACACTAATTATTCTACTCTCATCAAACCACCACTCCTTCCAGCTCTACTGCTCCCTCTCTCCCATCATCTGTTCTTCAAACACACCAAGATCTCCAGTTCCAAGATACCACCTCTTCCATCTTCATTTCCTCAAGTACTCCAAAGCTCAACAACTCCAAACTCCTAACCAACACTCAACATTCTTGCTCACTAGTCCTGCTGCAAGATCCCTGCTAAACCTCAACTGAGTACCAATTCTGCTGTCTCCACCCGGGCTCCTGGCCGGAGAACACAACGCCAGGTGAGTGGACTTCTTCTCGTGACAACCCTCCAGGCTGTCTTGCCATCCCTCCAACTCCTGTGTGCCATTCACAAAGAAAACAGGGGTCCTCAGGCAGTGCACCTCCTACCAGCACATTCACAAAACCCCTTATTATAATCATTGCCAAGCAACGGCAGCCCTCTGAAGGGAGGTCCAGACTCATTTTAACACTCACTCATTCCTCGTACCTGTACTTCATCTCCTCAACAAACACTCACTGTGCACCTCTGTGCCAGGCATTATTCCAGGCACCATACACACCACAACACGACACACAAGCAAATCAAATAAACACCCCACCAGCATGAAGCTTACGTTCAGGTGGAAGATCTGGCCTCTACTCCCTGCTTTTCTCCTGCCTCTCGAGGTGCTCTTTTCCCCCCCTGCTCAACTTGCTGCTTACATTTGGCTTCCCCGGGTTCCTTCCCCCGTCTTGATCGCTTCTCAGTCTCGTTTTCCAGCCAAGACCCATCTCCAACTCCCTGTTCACTCAAGGGTCCAAGGCAATGGGAACAACAGCTAAACAATGACAGCGTGTGCACACTGAGCTCATTCAAGCCTCTCTTCAGCCCTGTGACTTATGTGTTATTACTATTCCCACCTTAGCCCCTAAAAAACTGAAGCCCAGAGAGTATCTTGCTCTAGTTCACACAGCTAGTAAGAGGTGGAATCAAACATCAAATTCAACACGCCCTGAAGTGATCTCATCTTTTCCCAACACAAATGCACTTCTTTTAAATTGCATCTCTTACCTCAAAGAATCTTACCAACAAACTACCAGTCACCTAAGCTAAAATACGGGTATCACTCCATCCCCTCATCTTCCCCTATGTGAATGAAATTCTAGAAGGCTTAGGACAGCATTGTTACACCTAACATCCCTGGAATGAGGATATTAGCAGACGGTGGATCTGAAGTATCAACCACCGGTGTCAACTCTTGTTTGGTGAGTGGCAGTTTGGGCATATGACCTGGAGTCTGATCTAGATTGTGCCATTTACCAAGTGAGCCACCACTCTTAAGTCTCAGTTCCTTTCTCTGCAAAGCAGAAAAATGATGACTTGGTCAAAGGTCTGTTCTAGCTGTTGCTATTCAACTGTTGGTCATTAATATTTATTATGGATGCTTTCCATCGCAGAACTGTGCTGCTGAGTCTGGGAAAAAAATCAAAGCTTCTTATGGTTCTTTTGTTTTCTGGACTAATGGTAAGCATGGCTCTCTCCTTCAAACATCGTTTCAATTTTAAGAGACCCTCAAAGCACTGCCAAGAGCACCAAATAAACGGGCCTTTAGTATTTTTTGGCAGTCTTTTTCTTGATACTTGTGGACACTTGCCTGATCTCTTTTTCTTGTTACATTTAATGGCAAAGACAAGCTCATTAAACAAAATTATACTTTCCATTTGTTCTAGCCGATGGCCCTAATACAGACATTAATTATTAAGGTACATGCAGCACAAGTGATTATAAATCACTTAATATATATTTTGCTAAGTTCTGTCTGTGGGCCTCGAAGCTGAGAACGTATTTACTAGGACAGCTGTGCGAAATTCTGGACCAGGAGAGGCAGAACTAAAATCAGTGTCAATTTCTTAAGGAGAAAACACATAAATGAGAAAACTGAAATGAAATATAATTTCTAAACGAGGGAGGACCATGTGAACATCCAAGAGGCTGAGAAGAATTTAACCAGAAGGATGGAACAATTCTGACTGCCCCCCATTCGATGGCTCTAAGGAAATAAGCTTTGCATTCAGGAAAATCCAAATATACATATTCAAGTCTTCTACGGCAAAGCTGTAAAAAATGACTGGCTTTAAAAAAAGGGAGAAAAAAAGGGGGGAGGCAGGGATATGAAGTAAAAGGCCTAGCTTTATGAGTTTTTAAAATGGTATTAAAATTTCAAAAATTTTCAAAAAACATAAAGCTGCACAAATACACTATCCAAAATAGTAAGACAGCATCTCAAATGTCAAGCAATCTTTATTAGAGACCAGAAACTTGATGTTTCTGGGAAGAAAATGAAATCCACTGATACGTACCCATGAACTCGAAGTCCTACACAATTCATTAGAGGAAATACTAAAGTAATAGATTTTATTTCTTTTACACTCCAAATGAACCAAATGGGATTAGAAATTTTACAATTTCAACAGTTTTTAAGTTTTTCATTAAGAAATTAGATTCACAAATAAGCTTCTTCTACAATCCACAATAAAAATCAAGTTTAGCATTTTCAAAATTTTAATGCAACATTGATAGTCCCTTAACATTATTTCCTGCAAAATGAACATTGAACAAACAGCAATATTAGTCTCAATCTCATCTGTACTTCAAAACCCTCCAAAACTTATCCTTTTTAAATGCATCTCTCTTCCTCTGCAAACCATTAAGAATCCCTCCAACTCTCACAATAAGGAGCCCTCTCATTAGGGCAGGGCACACACTACACTCTAATATGTGAAGTAATGAAGTCCGTTAGATCTGTTCATTTCACAAATATTTATTGAGCACCTCTTATTTGTCTGGCACTATTCCAGGCACTGGGGAAAAGAAAATTTCCTGCCCCCACTGAGCTTACATATCAGAGAAAAAAATTAAAATAATCTCAGGAAACGCACATCTGTAAAAGCCACAAATCAAGCAGAGTAAGGACAGTGAGAATAAGAGGGGTGCTCTTCAGTGAAGTCTAAGGAGGTGCCTTGTGAGCAAAGGCTTGAAGCAAGAACTAGACATGAAAAGATGTGTGTGTTCTGGGCAGCAGCGGAAACAGGGCCAACAAAGGACCTGAGATAGGAGCAAACTTAGTCAAGGGACCAGCTGGACTGTCATTTCTCTCTCCTATCCTGGGCCAAAAGCCATGTTTTACTAATCGCTCTACTGCACCAGTTTCTACCAAAATATCAGTTCAAAAGGAGTTGTAAATAAATACATACGAACTGTTGGCTACTCTGCTTAATGACTGACCAAAATCACTGCATATCCAGCAGTCCCTTTTCAGTATAAGTGTACAGTAGTATGATTTTTGACAGTTCCCTCAACTGCCAAGGCATCCCCAGGTGATTGGGCATGCCCGATTCACAGATAATTAGAGACTCGAAACAAAAACCAACCTTTAGTTATCCTATATTTTCGGAATAAAAAAAAAAAAGTGGTCTGACAACAGAACTAAATATGTGAAAGACTAAACTCTCCAAACCTTATTTCTTGGCAGGCCCTATTACCCAGGCAATGAGAGTGTACTTTTAAATCTCTCGGTGCAGGGCTGGCGGTAAAGACACCTTGCGGATTAGTTTCAACACGCCCAGCAACCCCCTGCTGCATCCACTCATTTAAATCTGACCGAGAAAAACTCTGGTTTGCTCCTACATTGGGAAACGTGTATAAAACAGTCACCTGAGAGCCTGCCCTGCACAGAGTAGGATCGCTGTTAGTAATGAGAGATAAATAAGAGGATGAAAGAACGTGGGCGGGAGCAGCGGTGCACCGGAGGGCTGTAAAGGGCTTCAGGATAAAGGCGGGTTGTCTCTTCCGGCAGGAAGAAGAGTTTAGGAACCCTCGGGGGCAAAGAAGAGGAATGGGACAGGGATCCATGCGCTGACAGAGCTGCTGGGAGGAGAGAGGGCGCGGCGGCCGCTAGGACCCGCCCGGAGAGCAGGGGGCGGGGCGGGACTGGCACCGCCGAGGCGCAAGACCAACCGGGCTCCAGCCGCGCTCCCGAGGGCACGATCCGTAATGGAGGCGCCGTGGACGCGCCACGGGCTCAGAACACGACCGGGACTCCTTCCGAGTCCATGCTGCCCCTCCAGGCAGGGTTTCGGGCCGGGGCGCCGGGCCGAGGGTTGGCCGCGGAGCCCAGGCGGTAGAGGGGAGGCCGCACACTTACCCGGGGGTTGAGAGCGTGCGCGCGGCGCAGGCCGGGCGACGAGAAGGCGGGCGCGCTGCTCCGGGCGCAGGAGGAAGGCGGAGGTGAGGGCCACTCGGAAGAACCAACCGCGAGGGCGGCCCAGCATAGGCAGCGAGCGCGGTTTACGCCGAGGCTCCCGCAGCACTCAGGCCGACTCACAGCCGCCTCGCTTGCACACGTGCGGCGCAGCGACGCTGCCTGCTGGCCCCTCCCCTGAGGGCGGAGCCTGCCCTCCGCTGCCCGCCCCGCTTTTGGCCCTGCCCACCGATCAGGGGAGGCGGTCTCACCCACTTCATCCCGCTCCTGCTTCTTGGACCTGGGGAGGCATAGCGCTCGCATCTTTTGGCCTCGCAACCTGTGGGGGCTGGAGCTTACTGTGGTCCTTTCACTCTAGGAGCTCACAGGCTGCCGCACTTGGACTTTGGTGGGGTTATAAACCCAGAGAGAAATTGCAGTGTCATATGGTAATTATGTCCATGGGGGCTATGGGGCCGCAAAGAGACACCACTGAGCGACTGAACAACAATGGTAATTTAACATTTTTTGACTAACCCCCATATAGTTTTCCATAGCAGCACTTCAGTTCAGTTCAGTCGCTCAGTCGTGTCCGACTCTTTGCAACCCCATGGACTGAGGCACGCCAGGCTTCCCTGTCCATCACCAACTCCCGGAGCATGCTCACACTCATGTCCATCCAGTCCGTGATACCATCTGTCGTCCCCTTCTGCCTTCAATCTTTCCCAGCATCAGGGTCTTTTCCAATGAGTCACTTCTTCACATCAGGTGGCCAAAGTATTGGAATTTCAGCTTCAGCATCAGTCCTTCCAATGAACACCCAGGACTTATCTCCTTTAGGATGGACTGGTTGGATCTCCCTGCAGTCCAAGGGACTCTGAAGAGTCTTCTCCAACACCACAGTTCAAAAGCATCAATTCTTTGGTGTTTAGCTTTCTTTGTAGACTTGTTTTTAAACCCTGCGTTTACATGTGGGAATCTGGTTAGCTGATTATAGTTAATTTGTGCAGAATGGTAGCGTTCTATCCTGCCTTCCTCTGATGTTATTCATCTCAGTTAAGTACTTCGGGTAGCTTTCTGTCCCTAATGCATGTACAATCACATATTCTTGAACTGTGGTTAGTTCATAGGTTAATGTCCCAATGACAGCAAACTGCAAATATTTTTACCACACCCACACAGTAGAAATTCAATCTAAATTTAATTTTTGCATACAGTTGACCCTTGAACAATACAGGGGTTAGGGGCACTGACTCTGTTCAGTTGTTGTTCAGTCACTAAGTCGTGTCTTTGGCGCTCAGCCTTCTTTATGGTCCAACTCTCACATCTGTACATGACTACTGGAAAAACCATAGCTTTGACTATATGGACCTCTGTCACAGAAGTGATGTCTCTCCTTTTTAATATGCTGTCTAGGTTGGTCATAGCTTTTCTTCCAAGGAACAAGCGTCTTTTAATTTCATGGCTGCAGTCACTGTCTGCGGTGATTCTGGAGCCCAAGAAAAGAAAATCTGTTACTGCTTCCACTTTCTCCTCTTCTATTTGCCATGAAGTGATGGGACCATATGCCATGATCTTCGTTTTTTGAATGCTGAGTTTCAAGCCAGCTTTTTCACTCTCCTCTTTCATTCTCATCAAGAGGCTCTTTAGTTCCTCTTCACTTTCTGCCATTATGGTGGTATCATCTGCATATCAGGTTGTTAATATTTCTCCCAGCAATCATGATTCCAGCTTGTTGTTCATCCAGCCCAGCATTTCACATGATATACTCTATATGTAAATTAATGAAGCAGGGTGACAATATATAGCCTTGTTATACTCCTTTCTCAATTTTGAACCAGTCAGTTGTTCCATATCTGGTTCTAACTGTTGGCCCACATACAGGTTTCTCAGGAGACAGGTAAGTTGGTCTGGTATTCCCATCTCTTTGAGGATTTTCCAGTTTGCTGTGATCCACACAGTCAAAGGCTTTACATAGTCAATGAAGCAGAAGTAGATGTTTTTCTCTGTCCAGTGGAAAATCCAAGTATAACTTGATAGTCAGCCCTTTGTATCTGCAGTTCCACATCCACGGACTCAACTAACCATGGATGATACAGTACTGAAGTACATATTTATTGAAAAAAATCTGAGAAGTGGACATGGGTAGTTCAAACTTATATTGTTCAAGGGTCAACTAACTGTCCTTTAAACAGTATCTTCTCTGAAACTGTGGACCAACTCCTTACAAACACATACGGAGGAAAGAATGTTCACATTTCTTTGTACATTAACTAACTCTGTGGTCAAAACTTACCCTCTTTGCATTTCAGCCTAAGCTGCCTTAGACAAGATCCAAGTAAAATATGCATTTTTACTTTTTTTGTTCTCCAAAAAGGCAGTTCTTGATTAGCTTTTGTAGTTAAAATAACAAAGGAATGTTCAAAATTTCTTCCCCGTTCCAACTCCCTTTAATAAACATTTGACAGTTTAATGTTCTCTTTGACTTTAAAATTATATCCTAACATGTATATTATGTATAATATTCAGAATCCTGCTTTTACACACCAGCACTGTGGATTGGGCTTCCCTGGTGGCTCAGATGGTAAAGAATCCACCTGCAATGCAGGAGACCTGGGTTCCATCCGTGGGTGGGGAATATCCCCTGGAGGAAGACATGGCAACCCAATCCAGTATTCTTGCCTGGAGAATCCTCATGGACAGAGGAGCCTGGCAAGTTGCAGTCCATGAGGTCGAAAAGAGCTGGACACGACTGAACGACGAAGCCCAGCACTATGGATTGCTAACTGCCTAAAACACACAGTTTATCTCTTGTTTCATCCTTATTGTCTCATATTCTGCCCATCTTACATGCCTCTTTACCTTTTCCGGATAGTAGTTAATTGTTTTTTGTGCTCCCTCAATCAATGCAAACATATGCCTTATTGAGCTTACCTGCACTCAATCTTAAATTAATATTCATGTCTATTTCCTTCACAGGACTGAGAATTCTTCAGAGGCAAAATTTTGGGCTTAGAGTAATCTTTTTTCTCTTAATCTATTTTTTAAATTCTTTATCAGAATTATACATATCTGTGAGTTAGAGTCAATTCTGCAAAAATCCTGTAAGTTTTGCAATGAAACAGCAGAGACTATATTCCCACCTCACTCCTTCCCCATTTCTTCTTCCTCAAAGTCATTTTACCTCTTTCAACTGGTTATGTTAATATTTACCTTCATATCTATGAAATGTTTGCATTTCTGTTTCTTGCTGTGTCACTTTTAGGCACTATCTATTGACTTCACTTAATGAAAAATGAGGGTTTATCTCTTCTTCCTTCCCTTAGCCCTTCCCCAACCCCCACCACACTTCCCACCTCTTTATGTGCTCAATATCGTTATATTGTACTTGTAAAACAGATTTGTGTTAACTTCATTATGATTAGGCAAACATCTTGAGCAAAGTAATATAGTTTGATTAATTCTATTCCCTTCACAGTTTTTTTCTTGAAGTTAATAATGGTCTTATTTTGTTTTATTATTCATCATTAAACCAAGCCCTGCCTTCTTAATGATTGTTTAAACCTCTCTCTCCAGAGATTCTGACAGATAAGCAGTTCTATCAGTCTCACCTTTTCGAAGGAATCTCTTCTGGAGCCTTTGGACCTGTACCACCTATGTCAAGTGCACAGCTGTTGTTAGGGCTTACCACTTTATTTTTCTCCTGCACTGTATCTTCTGTTTCCTGAATCACGTGCATTCTTTTCCTTTGTTTAGTCCTCATTTTAATGGAGTACATACATCTCCGGTAGCTTCCTGAAGAAGGAGAAATAAACGAAAGGGAAATTTGTTGAGCTCTTGAATGTCTGAACACACCTTTATTCTTTATCCACATTTGATTGGTAGTTTACTAGTCATGTACAGAATTTCAGTGTGAAATAAATTTTCTTTTGAAGTTTGACAGACCTGCTCTGATGTCTTCTGGGTTTCTTTGTGACCATTGAAAAATTGAATGATATACTGATTCTTGATCCTTTCTAAATGATCTCCTTTTTTTCCTCTCTGGAAGCCTAGGATTGTCTTTTTGACCTCAGCCTTCTGCAGTTTCACAGCGACAAGCCGCGGGATGAGTCAGGTTGTATCCATTGTGCTTGGCTCTCAGTGGGACCCAGTTCAATCTGGAAACTCAAGACCTTTGGTTTGGAGAAATTTTCTTTGTTTTGCTGGTGATTACTCTTTCCCTAATCGCTGTTGTTGTTGTTTTTTCTTTTAGAATTCTTGTTTTTTGGATTTTAACCCCCCTGGAGTAGTCCTCTAATTTATTTTTTCTTTCCTATTTTTTACTTACTTGACCTTTTGCTTCCCCCCCCTTCCCCCCAGGATACTTCCCAACATTCATCTTCCAAATATTTTATTGAAGTTTTCATTTCTACTATTATTTTTTTTGTGTGTCTCTAAATGCTCCTTTTAAAATAGTAGACTGTTACTGCTTTATGGTTGCAATGGGGATCACGCATCTCAGGATATAAATAAAGTTTTCTCCTCATTGAATGCTTTCTGTTTTCTCTAAGGGTTGCTTATTTCCCCTCCCCCTGTTTGCTTCAGTCTCCACGGTAACACTTGCATGTTTGTTTTGAAGTCGTCAAATCCCTGGGTTCTCTATTTAACTCTTGCTGGCAATCCTCGTCCTCCTCCCTAGCAAAGAACAGGCTTCTTTGGTCTCTGCACTGGGGGAAGTGTATATTAGATGCCGAGTCCTTTTCCTCCTTTCAGCTCCCGGAATGTTTACAACCAGATCTGCATCCTCCAGGTAGGAAGTTGGAGGGTTACCTCTAGGTGTATCTGATCTGTAAAAGAAGGATCCAAAGATAAAAGGCATTGGAAATTCCGCAGCTAAACAGTCCAACCAAATTACATTAAAGCCAGTCAACAAGCTGGCTCTCAGAACTCACTCTCAGAACATCTGGTATATCATCGGAAATATAAGTTGAAATGATTTAAATAGAATTTATGGTGTGGAGGGAAGTGTATCTTCAAGCTCCATTATTAACGACCTCAATGCAGTGGAGAAGATTTTACCGAGGTTGAGTAAGACCTCCTCCCCGCCCCTCTCCCCAGCTTCTCTTTCCAGAGGGGTTGATCCGACCCCCGGACGGCAGGGGGAGCCTCCGCACACGGCCGGCGGCTGCATGGACAGAGCCTCTCTGGGAGGGAAGGAAGAAACCAGAGAGACGGTGCAGGAAGTTGCCGTGGCGTCCGGCGCTGCGGTCTCCGAGGCTCATCTCTGGTCGCTGGCCGGAGCCAGAGTCCATTGGCCACGCTGGCTGCACAAGGAGCAGACGACTCGCACGGAAGCAGGATGCTCCCGGCCGGCGAGATCGGCGAGGCACCCGTCACTCCGGTGAGGTGGCCTTGGTGACCCGGGGAGGGGACACTGGTGGTCCAGTGAGGTGGCACAGACCTCCAAGGGAGAGTGTCTCAGTGAGGTGGAGTTGGCGGCCTGGGGACGCGGTTGCCGTGACCCCGGGGAGATGGCCCTTGGTGCTCTGGTAAGGTGGCAGACCTCCCGGGGGAGGTGGCCCCAATGCGGTGGCTCTGGCGATCCCTGGTGACATGACCCAGGTCGTTCTGGAGAGGTGCCCCTGGAGGCCAGGCAAAGTAACCCCAGCTCTCCTGGGGATGTGACAGTGGTGGCCCCAGGGACGTGGCCCTTTGGGAATCTCCAAACTCTGGCCTTTTAGGAAGTTGAGAAGTTGTCCTCCACTGGATGCCTCCTGAGAGCCCTGTGTGAGTTCCACCTGTCACATCAGTCTTAATGTGTTTGTCTTATCTGTTCTCCTTCTAGTGCTGCTCTGAAAATGGTGATCAAAAGAAGAACCTCAAGGAGAAAAGTAAGCAGATTCCAAACACCTTAGCACTTTCCACCCAGCCATCTCTCCAAAACTCAGTCCTCGGGTCTGCACTGAGAAGGATCTTATTAGTCTGTTAATCTTTTATATAAAGTATCGTTTTTTTCCTTTTTGTACAACCTGCTTGCATAGTTGTTGAGTCGCTCAGTTGTGTCCGACTCTGCGACCCCATGGACTGCAGCACGCCAGGATCCTCCATCCTTCACTATCTCCCTGAGTTTGCTCAGATTCATGTCCACTGAGTCGGTGATGCTATCTAACCATCTCATCCTCTGCCGCCTTCCTCTCCCTTTTTCTTCAGTCTTGCATAGTTATAAATACTAACTATCATCATGCACATATTTTTGACTTTCAGGATTGTAAAATGTGGGGTAATTTGGAGAATAGCACTTCCTGATCCCTACCTAGTGCAAGGACTGGTGTGGTTTCACTCCATTGCTGCCCTTCCACTGGGTTCAAAATAACTGGGGCCTGGCCGTTATTTTAATGAAGCATCAACTTGTTAAGCATCAGGAATTTGGAGGGGCTAATGATCTAGGAGAGATGACCATCATCGTAGTTGCATTTAAAGGAGTCAAATAATAATTGCTTAGTTGTACTTTACCTTCAGTGAATTTGCAGTTAACATTGATCTGGGAAGAGCACAACAGATCACTTGGTTCCTGGATCTTGAACTGGACAAGCAAAAGGGAAAAGGTCAATGTCTCCATTTACTACCTGCAGGGGCACATGCCAGGGTTGTGAACATTTGGCATTTTACTTTAATGAGCTAAATGTGGCAAGCGTTTGGAAATGAAAGAATCATCAAGGGCTTTTGAAGTGAAATTTATGGGGAGAGGAAGGGGGAAGCATGGAACAGCTGTTCCATCAAAGAGTTTTTGGTCCTTCTGACCATGGCAAATAGTCTGGGAATGAGTAGTGGTAACAGAAAGGGTGCCCATGTTACCATATCGGCTTTAGGACTTAGACTTGCCCTTAACATTGCCTGTTGCTACAGTCTGTCTCAGAAAGAAAGCTATGATCACTTCATAGTACTTGGCAGTCACAGCTGCTACAACTCGGCTCCTTTTACCTAAAAGCAAAGGATTTGAGAGTATCTCATACCATTCAGTTACTCGGAGAAGGCAATGGCAACCCACTCCAGTACTCTCGCCTGGAAGATCCCATGGACGGAGGAGCCTGGTAGGCTACAGTCCATGGGGCCGCTAAGAGTCGGACACGAATGAGCAACCTCACTTTCACTTTTCTCTTTCATGCACTGGAGAAGGAAATGGCAACCCACTCCAGTATTCTTGCCTGGAGAATCCCAGGGACAGCAGAGCCTGGTGGGCTACCGTCTATGGGGTCGCACAGAGTCAGACACGACTGAAGCGACTTAGCAGCAGCAGCAGCAGCATACCATTCAGTTGCTTCCCTTTCCACCTTTCCCCCATTCATATGCTTGGGAAGTTGATGCCACTGAGCTGTAAATTTTATTTTTGTCCCTCCTTTGGTGGCTTGGTCAATTTCTCTGCAATTAAAAGTGTGCTTTACAAAAAATAGAGGAGAGACATTAATACCTCCCTCCCCACCCCCGCAAATCACCAGTGGGTCATTTTAAAGGATGTTATTTGAATAAGAATGTACTATGGTGCATTTAAATGGTTAAATCAAAAGAATATAATTTTTTTGTAAAAAGTGAAGATAGAATTTACTCTATAAGCTACAGCAAGCTTAGAGTTCACAAAACATTCCCTCAGCTCATAGCCCTGCCTCTGTGTCTGCAGATACATCACACTAACTTACATGTTTTATGAAAGATAAATGAAAAGACATGGCATTGAGACTCCTGTACATAATAGTATATAGATTCCTGTAGTAATAAAGTTTGATGCAGTCCAGCCAATTCTGATCATATCTGAAGGAGAAGAAGGAAAGAATATTGTGTTAAGAGTAAGGAAACATGGATTTTAGTCCCATTTACAATCTTTTAAGTGTAGGCTGGTCAAATGTTAGAATTTATAGTTGGGAAGTTGAAGCATAGACTTTTATTAGTTTTGCTTCTACCTACCAGTGGGCTACGGGTTCTCATAGCATGTGAAAAAGCATTTAATTCTTACAAATTGAATAGAAAAAAGGAGAAAAAAATATTTTTATGGGCTGGGGGAGGGGAATATACACAGTGTTAAACACTGGTATATATTATGTTAATTGCTGATAGTTACATTTTACACTTAAGCATATCTTTATTTAGATATTCTTTCATTTTGTCAGAAGTGACTGTTGTTTTCTGATGAGGCTGATTATAATCTCTTGCCCTTCATTGCTGTTTCTTTAAAACTTTATTTTTGAGAAGCAGACTCACAGATAAAGAGAACAAACTAGTGGTTACCCATGAGGAGAGATAAGTGTGAACAGGCAATATAGGGGTAGGGTATCTAGAGGTACAAACTATTACGTATAAAATAAGCACTGAGTGAAATAAGTCAGACAGGCAAAGACAAATATCCTATGATATCACTTATATATGGAATCTAAAAAAATGGTACAAATAAATTTATTTACAAAACAAGTTTTTTACATATGTAAAAAACAAACCTATGGTTACCCGGGGTTGGTGGTAGGGGGGAGAAGAAAAGGGAGACTTGGATTGACACATACACACTACTATATATAAAACAGATAACTAATAAAGGACCTACTGTATAGCAGGGAACTCTACTCAATACTCAGTAATGACCTATATGGGAAAATTATCTAAAGAAGAGTGGATATATATATATAACTGATTCACTTGCTGTACAGCAGAAACTAATACAACATTGTAGATCGACTATACTCCAATAAATTTTTTTTTTTAAAAGCTATGAGGATATATTGTACAACATGGGGAATATAGCCAATATAACTATAAATGGAATGTAGCCTTTAAAAATTGTGAATCACTATACTGTACACCTGTAACTTTCTATACAGCAACTAACTATACTTATAAAAAGAAAAACTATTTATTTTTGGTAAAGAGTCCAGTTCTACAAGGTTAGCTCCAAGGAAGAACAGAGGTGAAGTCCAACCAGGAGTGCTCCCCAGGAGGCTCTGTATTGTTCCCCCAGCTTTATCTCTTATGCGCATACCTTGTTTGTTTTATGGTTTTGCTTTTTAAGAAATTGCCATAGTCTTTGTAATGAAATATGTGCTAATACAATCAAGCTTTTAACAAACCATAAATGGTTTGTTTAGAGAAGACCAAATCCTTTAGACAAACCTGTAATAGAGAAATGCATGGTATGTTCAGGTTTATCCTAATGTTTGGTTTCCATGAAGTCCACTCTCTTTCTCTGGGGCCTTCTTTTATAGTATTTATTTATTTGGAGTTCAATGGCTATTCCTCTAAATTTTTACATTATCTTGGGTTTTTGTTTTTTAAATTTCTAGGTACAACTTTTATCTAGAGAGATTAACCCCTGTAAGTGAAATAATTCAAGTTGTGGACTCAGTAGAGTTGAGCGTGTTTAGTATCAGGGAACTTAATGGTTGCACAGTGACATGATGGTGTTACCAGTATAAAGTCTGACCCAAACTTCAGGTTTCCTAAGCTTCTCCAGGAAGAGGGAAACCAAAAGGAACCGAAAGGAGAAGCTTACACATGGAAACACTTCAAAGGGAAACAGTTCATCTTAGCACACGGGGGTGGGAGGAGAAGGGTCTGGCAATCAGCTGTGGGTAGTGACGCTCCTACTTTCTTTGCCAAGAAGCTGCTCTGGGCCTTTGGCTTTGTCAGGTTCAGGGCACGTTCAGAAAGCCATCCTGGTGTAGACCATCACAAAGGTATAGCTAGAGATAATCTGGAAAAGAGGAGCAGTGCTGTTGGTCCACAAATTTAGGACCGTGGAAAATAATTGCCTTTGAAGTGAATTGTTTAACTAGAAATTTGTTTTCTTAAGTGTTTTGTTTAAATAAAAATTAAAACTTTAAAACTGAAATATTTGAACCTTCCCTCATTCTACAAAGAATTCAAGGTAACTTGCTTAATTATGCCTTAAATATTCTGAATAGTAGAAGAAGGTATAGAGTCTTGCAGAGTGAAAAACTGACTTGTGAAATACAGGACATCATTGACTTTTTTTGCCATGGAAACAATCTCACTTCAGATCGTACAATTTAGTTGTTGTGCTAGCCATTGTGAGTTTTTCCTGGTAATTTGTGTTTTCTCTCATATTTCCTTTTTTGCCTGTGTCTGAAATGGTCAATTTTGTTCAACTGCATTTGAAACTTTTAAAACTCTTTTACGTAAGGAGGCGTTTTTATTCACTGGTCTCCCTTTCAAATTTTTTTCATATACTTGAGATCTTTCAATACCATTTTTTTTTTTTTTAAACATTTTAAAACCAGAGTCCTCCTTTGATGTTATTCTAGGTTATACCATCTGGTTCTTTACAAATTTTGAAAATATATTACTAATTTAATAGAAGCTGCATCAGTAGAATCAGATTTGACCTTTCCTCTCCAGTAATAAAATAGATTCTTAAGATACAGTTGTCTGGAAACGTTTGATGTGTTTGTAACTGCATTGTCATGCCAACATCTATTGAAACCTCTAGTTACTAGGACAGAATTTAGTAATTTTTCCTTCACTCTAAATTGCCTCATCTCTTAAGCATTTTGTAGTATACTTGATCAATAAATTGCTTTATAGATATTCATTTGGGTATTTGTCTGTGTATATTTATATATATACCCATATATAATATTTGTGATGCTAAAGAAGACTCTTTGAGAGTCCCTTGGAATGCAAGGAAATCAAACCTGAATTAGCTAAAGCTCCAATACTTTGACCACCTGATGCAAAGAGCCGATTTATTGGAAAAGACTCTGATGCTGAGAAAGATCGAAGGCAGGAGAAGAGGGCGACATAGGATAAGATGGTTGGATAGCATCAATGAATATGAATTTGAGCAGACTCTAGGAGATAGTGGGGGACAGGGAAGCCTGATGTGCTGCAGTCCATAGGGTCACAAAGAGCTGGACATGACTTAGTGACTAAACAACAACATATATATATATATATATACACATATATATATATATATATACACACACACACACATATATATATATATATGCATATGAAGTCATCACTTGGTATCCATGGGGCATTGCTTTCAGAACCCTTGCATATATTAAAATCCCTGGGTGCTCTAGTCCTTTATATAAAATGGCACAATATTTGCATATAGCCTGCACATATCCTCTGTATGCTTAAATCATCCCTAGGTTACTTATAATACCTAATGCTAATAATAATAGTGTACATATTAATACAGTGTCAATGCTATGTAAATAATTATTGGAGCATGGCAAATTTATGTTGATTTTTGGAACTTCCTGGATTTTTTTTGACTTTTTTTTATATGCAGTTGGTTGAATCCATGGATGTGGAGGGCTGACTGTATATATAAATATATAAGATATAGTGTATGTGTATATATATATATATACATATATTCATATTCATTTATACACACTATATTCATTTGGGTATTTTTGTGAACGTATATATATATATATATATATATGTACACACACATATACATACAAATACTGTATATAAACAAAATGCTATATATAGTGTTTATTAACTTTTCAAAGTAGACATGTTGCCTTATATATCATTTGCATTTCCTTTAACTCTATAGTAGTTATTGGTGTTAAGTAATTGTTATTCTTTTCATTTTAGGTGACATAAATATTGCAGCTCTTGTTGAAAATGAACAAGTCTGTGAAGGTACAGATAATGGTGATCTCCCTTCCTGTGTGTCGGCATTTATAGAAAAGGAAGTTGGAAATGACCTTAAATCTTTAAAGAAACTTGATAAACTCATAGAACAGATGACAGAAAGTAAAATGCAGTTAGAAGAACAGGCAAGTATTAAAACTCATTGAAACAACATCAGCAGTATACTCATTATGTGCTGTGTACTCAGTTGTGTCTGAATCTTTGTGACCCCAAGGACTGTATATAGTGTGCCAGGCTCCTCTGCCCATAGAATTTCCCAGGCAAGAATCCTGGAGTGGGTTGCCATCCTTCTCCAATACACATTATGCTGCTGCTACTGCTGCTGCTATGTCACTTCAGTCGTGTCCGACTCTGTGCGACCCATAGATGGCAGCCCACCAGGCTCCCCCGTCAGTGGGATTCTCCAGGCAAGAACACTGGAGTGGGTTGCCACTTCCTTCTCCAATGCATGAAAGTGAAAAGTGAAAGTGAAGTCGCTCAGCCGTGTCCGACTCTTCGTGACCCCATGGATTGCAGCCTATCAGGCTCCGTCCATGGGATTTTCTAGGCAAGAGTACTAGAGTGGGTTGCCATTGCCTTCTCCGAATACATATTATAATGTAATGTAAATACAACTAATATATCAATACATATAGATCTCTTTTAATGGTTCTATGGTATTCAAATATGGCTGTACATAATTTATTTAATCAGGCCCTTATTGGTTGATCTCTTTGCTATTCCCAGTTTTAATCATAAATAATATGAAAATAAACATGGTTATCATATTAAATCATAAATCCCACTGAATTATTCCTTTATTAAAAACTCGTCATGGCATCTCATTGCTTATTGGAAAAAGCCAGGCATTCTTGTAATGCTCAAGATGCCCCCTACCTATTTTGGCTCATCTCTCTTTTCTTTGAACTGGATTCTGTGCCCTCCTCCCCAGTTTGCTATTCTCTGATCATGACTGAGCTGTTTCTTTTGCCTGAAATGCCCTTGCCTTCCAAACTTTCCTGAAAATTTCCACCAAGCCTGCAAAGGTCTGTGCATGAGCCATGCAAGTACAACTGCCTGGAACTCCATAAGAAATGCAGAATTTCAGTCCCTATTTCAGACCTGTTGAGTCTGAATTTGCACTATTACTATATCTCTAGGTGATTCCTGTGCACATTCAAGTCTGGGAAACACCACCTTAGTACACCATTACACCTGGCATCTCTTTTATTGCACTAATCCCACTATTGAAGATGTGCCTGCATCTTTCTTTCGTAACAACTGAGATTAAGGGCAGATGCTGTGTCTAATTTATCTATCAGTCCCTAGCACAGTGCCTGGTGTAGAGTAAGTGTCTCATCAGTGTTGATTAAATTGGAATTCCTCTAATATATTCTTATCATATTGTACTGATGCCTGATATTTGATGCCTGATATTTTTATGAGTTTCTATCTACTATAAGAAAAATCCATTTAATAAAATACCTTTTCTAAAGGCATTACCTGGATATCATCTTACCAAACAAGTCAATGGTTTGTTCTTAACCCGGGCTTAAATCAGAATCACCCGGGGAACTTTTGCAAAATACAGAAACCCATACTTTTATAATCACAGTCTCATTTGCTTTTGAAGGAAAATCTTTAGTGGCTAAAGCAGGTAAATGTTCGCTCACTGGACCCACTGAAAGTGCTTTATGATAGCAGACCCAAAGATATACGCTGTTTACCAGGGCCCTCCCTACACACCTCCACATTAGCATTTCATGTTGAGGCTTGGGTAGTATAGGATGCAGAAATCCAACCTTTCTTTTGAAGCTTTTAAATAACAATTTTTATTTCTATTTAGAACAAACATGCATTTTGAAGGTAACTAATGAAGGTTTTGAGAATCTTACCTGATTGTTGCTGGTTTTTATTGTTTTTATTTTTGGTATGGTCAGGTACTTACAGTTTCATCAGAAATCCCTAAAAGAATTCACAGTGCCTTAAAAAATGCAGAAGAATCAAAGCAATTCCTTAATCAATTTCTGGAGCAAGAAACCCATCTCTTCAGTTCCATTAACAGCCATTTGCTGACCGCACAGCCCTGGATGGAAGATCTTGGAGCCATGATTAACCAAATCGAAGAGATTGAACGGCATCTTGCTTACCTTAAATGGATTTCACAAATAGAAGAACTAAGGTAAAATAAGCCTCTTTGTTCTCATAATTATTATTTTCCTTTGAGGCTCTGTCTTAGAGAATACGTGGATGCCATTAAATAATTGAGTTAATTAAAGATTATAATAATGTGATTTTACCAGTTGTTATAAAAATAGCATTATGATAATGATCTTTTTCCTTTATTGTGAATGAACATAAACTTTTCAGGGGGCGTAATTTGCATTTAAAAGAAAGGAATCCAAGTAAAAAATTCAAGTCCCGTAGTTGTGCTGTGCACACACGATGAAAATTATGCCATATTAATAAAAAAGCTCATCAGAGGAGTAATATTCCTCCTTTTACCTTTTAGCGGTGGTCACTTATCAAATGGATTGCTTTATCTCTGATTTTTTTTTTTAGTGGATATCACCTAAGAAGAGCTACATAGTATATTATTACATGAATAACAAGCCCTCCTACTTTTGAATATGGAGAAAAAAAAGATGGTAGACCCTTGAACAAAGTAGAGGTTAGGAGCACCAGAGCTCCTCCAATGCCAAGTCTGCCTACATCTTATAAGCAGACTGAAAGTGAAAGAAAGTGAAAGTTGCTCAGTCGTGTCCGACTCTTTGCGACCCCATCAACTATACAGTCCATGGAATTCTCTAGGCCAAATGGAGTGGGTAGCCTTTCCCTTCTCCAGATCTTCCCAACCCAGGGATCAAACCAGGTCTCCCTCATTACAGGTGGATTCTTTACCACCTGAGCCACAAGGGAAGCCCAGACTTCTATAAGCAGACTCCTACAGTTCAAACCCATGTTGTTCAAGGGTGTATTGTACTTCTTTTTAAATTGAATACATATCATTGATTGATTATGTCTGGTACTGCCTTTCAAACAAGCTAAATTAACATTTCTGCTTAGATTGGCAGATGTTTTGGTTGCATAATTTCAATTCTGAAAATAGCTATGAAAGACAAAATCTGTTAAAAAACTTAGTAAGAATGATTAGAAAAGGGGAAGAAAGAAAAATGAGAGAATGAGAGAAGGGGAAGGCCAAAGTGCTGTCAGAAATATAGAACAGTACAAACGTGAGCTACTGCCTGAAGCAGAGCCAGTGGGAAGCAAAGGTGTGGAGGAAGGACGGGGAAAGGACTAGTGCCTACTGGAGCTGGGCAGAGTGACGGTGACACATGCCTGTTCCTACAGAGGGCGCTGTGCCCACCCAGGAGCGGAACTGACGCGCTGCAGGAACCCAGCTCATAGGCACCTTCTAGCTCCTCAGCCAAGCCTTGGTAGAATGCACACAGGCTGCCTAGAGAGAGAGCACTTACTTCCAATTTCCTGATGACCTCTGAACAGAGATTAATCACTGAAGAGGTTAAATTTTGTTCCTTATTCTGGCTTAAGATATGGAATGTGATTTTTATCAAAAGAAGCATTTAATCTTCAAATGTTCTTTGAGCCAGTGTGCAAAATGGTAGTCACATGCTGAATTAGTCCTGAAGACATGTTGTATTTGGCTTGTTTTAAAGAATTTGATTAATAGTTTGATTTTACATGGAAATCTTGATTTCTGATTCTCTTGAAAATGTTTAAGATTTGGCCACATTAGACCTACCTTCCAGTGTGACAGTTGTAGGCTAGAGCCTTAGGGTGGGGTATGTGCTTTTTACTTGGCTCCACTTTGCTTTTCTTAATTTACTTTGCCTGTCAGGCCTTTTTAGGCATTTGACTTTGCTACCCTCGCTATAGAGCTTGCCTTAAATTTTATGTGCAGCTTGGCAGTAACTTGAAAGGACTCGACTCTGAGGTGCCACCTCCCTAAGTTCCCTATAGTCAAGTTCAGCTGGGCAAAGTAGATACAGATTGAAGACTAGCATATTTGACTTATCAGATGCCACCCACATTCTCCCCTTGGATTAAGATTCTATAAAAGACAGATTTCTTAGAAATGAGGGGTGCCTGATGGAATGTGACAGAGGAAAAGTCTGTCCTATTGGGAGAGGTGGGAGGCAAAGGTGGAAGGAGATGTCCTGAACACAGCCCACTGCTCTTAGGAGGATGCTGAGGATTCCAGGCTCCTAAAGACTAGGGTATCAAGTTAAAAAAAAAAAAAAAAAACTCTTTAAGTTGGTGCATCCTTCTTTTGGTTGTAGCTTTATGTAAAGCAGGAGGAAGAAGCAGTTTTCCACATTTGGAATTATTCTGAACAAAGTGTCTTTCAACTTTGCTATGCCTTGTCTTGCAGTGATAACATTCAGCAATATCTGATGACCAATAATGTCCCAGAGGCAGCCTCTACTCTGGTGTCTATGGCAGAACTTGACATCAAGCTTCAGGAATCGTCCTGTACTCATCTTCTTGGTTTCATGAGAGCCACAGTTAAATTCTGGCATAAAATTCTCAAGGACAAGCTTACAAGGCAAGGAATTTATCCATATTTCATGGTAATTGCTTTCAGATGGCTATTTGATGTTCATTGTGTTTTATGGCAATACTTCTCTCACTTTTCTGTTACAGTGACTTTGAGGAAATTTTAGCACAGCTTCACTGGCCATTCATCGCACCCCCTCAGTCTCAAACTGTTGGCATAAGTCGACCAGCCAGTGCCCCTGAGATATACAGTAACCTGGAGACACTGTTCTGTCAGCTTCTGAAACTACAAACCTCGTATCTTTTGGGGGGTTAAAACTTACTAAAATTTCTTTTTTCTAGAGTGGATTTGAACCAGAAGGGAAAGCTTTCTGAAAGTGGCCAAGAAGCAAAATGGGAGGAGTACTAGGTTTGGACTTACCTGTGTATGCTTATGTAGTGGGGGGTGCTGTTCTCCTTCCAAATAAACTGCATGTGGGTGGAAGGACTGTGAGGAGTTCTGAAGTACATGACTGACCCAAGTGTGCATCACATATAGGTCTCTTGGGACAACCAAAAAACTGGGCAAAATTGGAAGGAAGCCTTAGTAACTTAGTGTTAATTTAATAAAATGATTATTTGAATGTGTTTCCTTACTTATTATCCTTTATCTTAGGAAAGACAGATTAATTCTAATAATATTTCACATGGACTTTTTACTTAAGTCATGTAATTTAAAGTGAGATTACATATTATCTGTTATAATTTTACTTAGTATATATATCTGTTGGAAAAATGTACTATGTGTATACATACCTATATCTATACATACATATGCTTTTCTTTTTCCTTGACTTTACTATGTCAGAGATGAATTATTTACTGAGCCAAAACAGCTTCCAGAAAAATACTCTCTTCCCGCATCCCCTTCTGTCATCCTGCCCATCCAGATTATGCTGACTCCCCTTCAGAAGAGGTTCAGGTATCACTTCAGAGGGAACCGCCAGACTAATGTTATAAGCAAGGTGTGCTTTGCTGCTTCTTGCCTTGGTTTTAATTAATAGCAAATACTAAGGATTTCTATACTTTTGCTGGCGTAAGTTAAATTCTGATTCTATCCACATTACTGTTTTTTCTCTAAAGAGCTAAATTCCAGTTTTGTCACTGCCCTTTACAGATGTAATTTGGGACTTGTGTTGCTATGTTGTTAAGAACCAGTGCAGTCATGAACACACCATCTGACCACTTCCTCAAGTTTCCTCTGGGGTGTGCTGTAGCATTTGCTGTGGCAGTTTTTTACAACTGGGCCCACATGTGTTCCACTGTGCAAACTGTTCCTTCAGGTTTATAAGTACATCAGAAAGAGAAGCGAGAGTCAAAAGATAGTAGAGCATTGGCTTTTGAATGGAAGTACTGACGTGTAAGTGATTTGTAGTGGGACTTCCCTGGTGGTCCAGTGGTTAAGACTCTGTGCTTCCACTGTAGGGGGCGTGAGTTTGATCTTTGGTCAGGGAACAAGGATCCCATGTGCCATGCAACACGGCCAAAAAATAAAAATAAATAATAATAATTTAAAAAATATAAAATGATTTGTAGCTATGCAAGAAAGAGTGTGGGGATAAGGGACAGGAATGACTTTGAGGAAATTATCACCAGCATTTTAGTTGAGGGACCACACGCATGTGTATTGGACATCCTGTTGAGACTTTTTCTTTAATCTTCTCTGAAAATCACAGACAACTGTTTTCAATGAAATTTGATTGAATGTGTTGAGAATTATAACCTTGGGAGTTGCTAGGGGGTGGATGCTGTTTAGCCTTAAAGTCTTCCTACATGTGATGCGGTGCAAGTAGCAGAGGGGTCCTACAGTAAGTGTTTTGAATTAAATGATTTTAAATGCCCGATTATACCAGGCATTGTACATGTCACATATAAATGAGTTTATAGGCTTTATAGAATTGTAAAGGAATCAAGGGATAGGCAGTTATATCTATGTAGGGAAGAGTGGAATGACAATGAATTTCTGGTTGTCAAATTCAGCTTGTTCTTTTGTACTTCGTGGGTCTCCCTCTCTTGGATGGGGTGTCGGTGGAAAGAAGAGTAGAACCAATTAGTAAGTGGTAAGTGACACAAAAGAAATCTAAACTGTAGAGAGGCAGTAATGATTTGAGGTAAGAAAACTGTTAGTTCTGTTGGTTGCTTTTTAAATTGTAGTTCCAGTGATCCTAGTACTCCGACACGAAGCCTGAACTCTGCAGGCCCTGAGATTAACTGCCCCTTTTTCATTTCTGTATTCCCAGCATCTAGCACACAACAGGGTTTTGCCTTTCAGAATATGTTTTAGAGTTCCTGTCTAACAAAACTTAGAAGGTTTATAGAATCATCTCTAGTGACAATTTAAAAAACTACACACTTAACATTACTTTTCTATAATTACACCTGCTTTAAGTCTTTATATTTTTTGTAATGCAGACCAGCCAAAGTTTTCTTAATTTAGCTTTTGAAAAAAAGGAAAAACAGAAGAAAGTCATGTTTAAAAACTACTTTGGAATGTTATTTCCAAAAAAATTATATAAAGGCCATCATTCTTTGTGATACTTTATTTTATATATTTCTAATGTGCTAGGTTTTAAATATTCATAGTATTGTAAATTTATTATTTGACTTAAGCCACATTATTGAAATTTATTGGGAGTACATTGGGAAACATTTGATTATTAAGCCTTCCATAAATGTAAAGTTCAGAGTCAAAATTGTGCTCTTATGTATACAAACATTAACTGTAACTTTCTAGTTGGAATGACTTAAGAATTCAAACTGTTCATCTTCTTCCTTAGCCTGAATGGTACTTAGCTCAGGTTCTTCTGTGGATTGGGAACCACACTCAGTTTCTGGATGAGAAGATTCAGCCAGTATTGGACAAAGTGGGCTCTTCGGTAAATGCAAGGGTGAGAGATTCAGTCCAAAGCATTTCAGTTTCAGAGTTGCAGGTGTCCATGAATAAGCTGTCATTTTCATTACCTTATGCTTCTATATTTTTTTAGCTTGAATTTTCTCGGGGCCTTATGATGCTGATTCTTGAGAAGTTAGCTGCTGATATTCCTTGTCTGCTCTATGACGACAGTCTCTTCTGTCATTTGGTGGATGAGGTGCTTTTGTTTGAAAGAGAACTACACAGCGTTCATGGCTATCCTAGCACTTTTGCTAATTGTATGCATATTCTATCAGAGGAGACCTGTTTTCAGAGATGGCTGACTGTGGAGAGAAAATGTAAGTGCTCATATGGCTGTAGGCTGGGGAGAGATATATCTTATTGTGTATACACAATTTTAGGTGTTATCCTTCTCCAGTTCTGGGTAGAAACTAGAGCCATCTAAATTTTTCTTGGTTGAGGTTTATCAAGTTGCCTTCAGAGATTATCTTCTTTTCTTCCCATCAAGCTTCAATTTTTCCCAGAATTGTATGTATTTCTAGGGTAGAATATTCAAGCCAGGGACTTCTCTGGTGGTCCAGTGGCTAAGACTTGCACTCCCAATACAGGGGGACTAGGTTTGTTCCTCAGGGAACCAGATCCCACATGCTGCAACTAAGAGTTTGCTTGCTGCAGCTAAAGATGCTGCATGCCACAACTAAAAAGATACTGAGTGCCGCAACTAAGACCTGGCACAGCCAAATGAATAAAAATATTTTTTTTAAAAAAAGTTAAGCCAGTAGAGTTAACTGTTTTATGGATTTTACATATAGTATTTCTGCTCTTATGGAATCATTCTGGATGTGGCTTTTCTAGTCAGTGAAGATTTTTTTGAAGATATTGTGAAGATTCTGGGTAGGTGTGGCGGGCAGAGGTAAAAGATCTTACTTAACCTTAAAATAGAGCATGTTCTATATAGTGCAACTAGTAGGAGGGGGGAGATTTATTTTTATATAGAAAAATGATCATTCCTAAGAAATTATGAGTTGAAAGATTAGGAATTTCAATCTCTAGCTACTTGTTTGACATGATTTTCTTTCCTGCGTTCCAGTTGCTCTTCAAAAAATGGACTCAATGCTCTCATCAGAAGCTGCCTGGATATCCCAATATAAGGATATCACTGATGTGGATGAGATGAAAGTTCCAGACTGTGCAGAAACTTTTATGACACTACTCTTGGTTATAACTGGCAAGTATAGCCTTAAAGATATAACTTTGTTTTTTTAGAAGTGCTGACTCCTCACAGACTTGTGGTTATCAAGGGGGAAGGGGAATGGTGGAGGGATGGAGTCCATTAGGTGATAAACCATAATGGGAAAGAATATGAAAAAGAATATATATATGTATAACTGAGTCACTTTGCTATATAGCAGAAATTAAACACAACATTGTAAATCAACTCTACTTCAATAAAACTTTAAAAAGTAAATAAAAGTACAGACTCTTCACTCAGTACTTTTTAAGTAGTTTGACAAAATACCATATAGTGGTTATTATAGTATCTTCAAATTCAGTTTCAGTAAAACTCTAGCACAGTATTTTAGCTTTTGGATTTTTTGTAATTTAAATAAGACCTTAAACATTAGTTTACATGAGGGGAAAATTCCTCAATTGTTACATAAAAACAAATAAGCATTTAATTTTATTACCTGAATTCCCTTGTCTTTCAACTTTTCAAGTATCTTTTCAGTAAATGGTGATTGACCCAAGTTTTAAATATTATTTTCTTCACCCTGATATATCAGGGTTTGTAGAACAGTAGAATAATAAAGTAACTTTAAGGATAGGAATGGGGGCTTCCCTGGTGGTTCAGATGGTAAAAAGTCTGCCTGCAGTGCAGGAGACCTGGGTTCAGTCCCTGGGTCAGGAAGATCCCCTGGAGAAGGCAAAGATCGGAATAGTAACAGGAACTTCTGTGGTCCAAGAATGTTCTGGCTGGAGGGTGGCCCAGCTGTCTCTAGCCCTGGCTGGTCTGTCCCTGTCCATGTTGCCCCTAGGGCACTGCAGACCTGCTGGTTTTCCAGGTGCCACTGAACTGTCACTGCCATGGTCCTTCTGTGTCTTGTCCATTTCTTGGGCCTGTGCAGTAACCTGAAGAGGTGTCATTCTAGCCCAGTCAGTAAATAATTCTGTATTCTTTCAGAAAAATATGAAAAACACTAAAATACAAAAATATGTAGCAAAACTGATTAAAAAACTTTTATTATGGAAATTTTCTCATATATATAAAAGCAGCATAACGAACCCTCAGGTTATCTGTTCCTAAGGTTGAAAACGATCACTTTTCTATTATGTATTTCCCCCCCCCAAAATACAGATTTTTTTCCTGAAGTATTTTAAAGAGCATTTTAGACATCTTATCTTTTCACCTGTAAATCTTTAACTACATGTTTCTTTTAACTCTCCTAGTTCCTCCTTTTTTAAAAAATGTCATTTGTTGAAGAAATGGAATAATTTTTGTGTATGATTTTCTCATATGCCTTTTAAAAAAAATTGAGGCATAACTTAAACTGAAGCACAGTTGATTTACAACATTGTGTCAGAGGCATAACTTACATACAGTGAAATGCATAGATCATCAGTATATAGATCAGTGAGTTTTGACAAATACCAGTACTTGTGAAACACATCCTTAGGGAGTTTAGAGATGGATCCATACTTGAATGGTTGGTTGATTTTTGACAAAGGCACCAAAGCTAGCCAATAGGAAAACCCTATACCATAAACTTTCATGTGCTGTGCGTGCTAAGTCACTTCAGTCATGTCCAACTCTTTGCGACCTTATGGACTGTAGCCGACCAGGCTCCTCTGTCCTTGGAATTCTCCAGGCAAAAATACTGGAGTGGGTTGCTATGCCCTCCTCAAGGGGATCTTCCCAACTCAGGGATTGAACCCACATCTCTTACATCTCCTGCATTGGCAGGTGAGTTCTTTACCACTAGTGCCACCTGGGAAGCCCATAAACCTTCATATGTCTTGTTAATTTTCTCCACAGACAGGTATAAAAATCTTCCCACAGCTTCCAGAAAGTTGCAGTTCCTGGAGTTACAGAAGGACTTAGTAGATGATTTTAGGATACGATTAACTCAGGTGATGAAAGAAGAGACTAGAGCTTCCCTTGGCTTTCGGTACTGTGCAATTCTTAATGCAGTGAACTACATCTCAACAGTGCTAGCAGACTGGGCTGACAATGTTGTAAGTTAATCTTTTCTATTAAGTAATATATTAGTAATTTGAACAGTTTTACCTTTTGAAATGTTGAGTCTGTAGCAAGCAGAAATAACACACATTAGACAGAATCAAAACTGGGCCAAACTTAGGAGGTATGATTACAGTACATATTCTTCTCATCTAAGTCTCGTATAGTTAAATCATCCTGATATTTTAATCATTGGAAAAGAAAGCCATCCTTTCATGAAATTTTAGTTTATAAAGTAAATCTTTGCTCTATAGATTTTAAATTTGGGAAATATATTGAATGGTAATTGCCATCTCAGAAAAAGCTAAGCTTGTATAATGACATCAAAATCAATAAAATTCAGAACTTAAAGGAAAAAAAAAGAATAACATTTGATACCTCTTAAAAGTGAAAGTGTTAATCACTCAGTCATGTCCGACTCTTTGTGACCCTGTGGACTGCAGCCCGCCAGGCTCCTCTATCCATGGAATTCTCCAGGCAAGAATACTGGAGTGGGTTGCCATTCCCTTCTCCAGGGGATCTTCCTGACGTGGGGATCAAACCCGGGTGTCCTGCACTGTAGGTGGATTCTTTACTGTCTGAGCCACCAGGAAAGTCCCTATTGAATGCCTTCAAACATGACAAATTATGAAGAGTCATAAAAATGGAAACATTTTTAACCTAAATATTTCATACATTAAAATATTGTTTACATTTTGTTTTTTTGAAACATACTCAAGAGTAAATAGAATGGTAAAATGAACTCTGATGTGCCTATTGCCCATCTTCGAATACCAATTTTGTTTCATTTAAGCTTTTCTTCTACCCCTTATGCAGAATTATTTTGAAGTAGATCTCAGATATATTTCATGGTAAATATTTCCATACATATCTCTAAAAGATAAGAATTCCTTTTTAAAAAAGCATTGTGGTATGTGGGGATCCTAGTTCCTCGACCAGGGATTGACCTTACACCCCCTGCATTGGAAGTGTGGCGTCTCAACCACTGGACCATCGAGGAAGTCCCCAATATACTATGAATTTATAACAAAATATTATACTATACTGCTAGCACATCATATAGAAAAAATGTATTCCTTTACTGTGAGAGAAAAACAAAACGAAAGTCTTTATCTTAAATCCAGGATAATCAGCCAAAAAACAGGAAACATATACTAATAATAGATGTAAACAAGATAAATACCTGATAAACACAGTCATAATTTATCTTAATCTGGGCTTTTTGGCTGGGATTTAGTAATTATTTAAAGACTTTTTTACCGAAATGTTAACTGAAATACATGTGCATGATATCATTCTGCTGAGCAAGGTTAATAATTATTTCATAAAATGAATATTAGTGGAATGTAATGATCAATGCATTTGTCTTTATAAAGTCACCTAATCAGAATATGTTCATTCACTATGTACTTTTATGTGTCATGTTCCTAATTTTAGTAGGTGCTTTATTCACTCACCCCCCCAACCCCCACAGTGCTCCGCTTTCTGCTTAGCTTTTTTGTAAAACAAACTGTCATTCTTGCTTCTTGTGCCAATGCTTTAATAAGAGATTCATTCAGGGGCACATTTTTAGCTTCAGTGAAATATTTTTAACTACTTTACTCAGTGCTGTAGTCAGTTTATATAGATGAACTGGCCATCATCCCTGTCCTTAGAAAATTAATAATCTGATATTGAATTAACTGGTTCCTTCTGTCAACAGAGAAATAATCAAATTTTAGAGTTGACTCTTCAAATCATGAATGAATTTTGTGTCTGGTATGTTATTATGGTACAAATTCTGTTTAACACCAGATATCACTTATCCACATTCATAGTCCTTCAGCTTGTGAATGCTCTAAATAAAAATCATGTAAGCTCTTGAATTACCCAAAAATAGGAAAAATAGACAGAGTTTGGCTTCCACTCATTAGATTCTCTACTTACAGCTGTCTGACCATTGCCAGATGGTGCCAAGCCTGACATACCCAGCCCGTTCAGAATTAGGAGTTTTTCAGTCATAGGTGGCAGAAACCCAGATTAATGCTGGCCTAATTTGGGGAATGGGGTGGCATGAGGTGAGGAACTTGTTTGTGTAACTGAGGCGTGGCTGCTCTAAAGTTGTTCATTTCTGGCTTCACTCAGGCAGGCTCTGGTAAATGTGGCCATAGGTGGCTCTAGGCTCCCACGGTCCATGAACAGTCTCAAAAAGACAGTGCTACTACCCTGACAGCTTCAGCAGAAATGCCGAGGCAGGCTCTTACATGTCATCTCTGAACACTCCCTAGTAGCCATGCCCAGTCCCCTACTAACAGACACTTAGGTTTTTGGTTTTTAATGTTTTACTAATTATCCACAGTGTTATTTTCCTATAAGGCAGAAAGAAGACTATTAATTCTACCTAAAATAGCACTGTAAGAAATTATATTTTAATTCTTTTAACTCATGTATCTGTTAGGTTTACTACAGCTCTCAATCTGTGTCTCGAAAAAATGAGATTAGCCA
This sequence comes from Okapia johnstoni, assembly GCA_024291935.2. Taxonomy (NCBI): domain Eukaryota; kingdom Metazoa; phylum Chordata; class Mammalia; order Artiodactyla; family Giraffidae; genus Okapia; species Okapia johnstoni. Next base: position 66,899,222 of record CM044312.1, on the reverse strand, counting down.
TTAGGGGAATGCAAATCAAAACTACAATGGGATACCACTGCATACAAACCAGAATGGCTATAATAATAATAATATACATCATTTATAAGCACAGTGTGGATAAATTTGTACCCTCATACACAGCCAATAGGAATGTAAAATGGTAGAGTTGCTATGGAAAATAGTTTGGCAATTCCTCAAAAGGTTAAATATAGAATTACTATATGATCCTGCAGTTCTACTCCTTGGTATATATCCAAGAGAAACGAAAACATGTATCTGCACAGAAACTTGTACACAAATGATCATAGCTATATTATTCATAAAAGACAAAAAGTGGAAATAAGCCCAAATGTCTGTCAACTAATGAATGGATAAATAGAATATCATTTGGCCATGAAAAGGAATGAAATACTGATACATATTACAACATGGTTGAACCCTGAAACATTATACCAAGTGAAAGAAGCTAGTTGTAAAGAATCATAGATTATATGAGTCCGTTTGTATAAAATGTCCAGAACAGGCAGATCTAGAGACAGAAGACGAGTGATTGCCTAGGGGTGGGGGTGGGGGATGAGGAGGACGTTGGGAGATGACGGCAGAGTGTGGGATTGCTTTCTAGGGTAATGAAAACGTTGTAAAACTGACTGCTGATAGATGCACAACTCTGAATGTATGAAACGCCACTGAACTGTATATTTTTTGGCCACACTGCACAGAATGTGTTATCTTAGTTCCCTAACCAGAGATCAAATCTGTGCCCCCTGCAGTAGAAGCGCAGAGTCTTAACCAAGAGACTGTGTACTTTAAATGAATGAATTATATGAGTTAGATCTCAAGCTGTTAAAAAAAAAACATGTTAACATATTTTTGTTTCCAGTTCTTCTTACAACTTCAACAGGCAGCATTGGAAGTCTTTGCAGAGAATAACACTCTAAGTAAACTGCAGCTAGGACAGCTAGCCTCTATGGAAAGCTCTGTCTTTGATGACATGATTAACCTGTTAGAGCGTTTAAAGCATGACATGCTGACCCGGCAAGTAGACCATGTTTTTAGAGAAGTTAAAGATGCTGCAAAACTGTATAAAAAAGAGAGGTAAGTCCTCTGCATTTTCATATAAGTCAACTCTCAACTACAATTTATAAAAGTTAACAGATAACATGCAGTCAGATTTCCAAAGTGTCTATAGATAACACGGAGTTTGGCCTTTTGCATTCCCAACTTTTAACCATTTTTGATGGAAATCTTTCTAAAATGTTTTGACAGTCTTAATCAGAATAAACGGATAATAACTTAACCTTCAGATGTGACTGTAAATCCAGAGAGCTGGTGTCTGATACGGGGTTAAATGGCCTAGCCTGTCACCCACTGACAAAGCAAGGTGTTGCTGTAGTACCTGTGCATGCCTGCACTGTAGTGTAGTCACTGTCAACGATTCCTTGTGATGTCTGTTACCTCCCCCAGACGGTGGCTTCCTTGAGCACAGGCAGTGTCTGTCCTAGCACAGTCGTGTCACACAGGGGACTTATCAGTTTAGAAGTGTTAATAGTCTCTGTTGTTTTGCTGAAAATTAACAGTGTAAAATTAGCTGATGTCTCAAATGTTAATGCATTTTACAATTTAACTGTTTTATATCAGTAAATCATATTAAATTTGGAGTTTTAAAAATTTTATCATCAAGTAAAGAGTATTTCATTGAGAGCTAAAGTATAAACATGAAAGAAAGTGAAAGTGAAAGTTGCTCAGTTGTATCTGACTCTTTGCGACCCCATGGACTATACAGTCCATGGAATTCTCCAGGCCAGAATACTGGAGTGGGTAGCCTTTCTCTTCTCCAGGGGATCTTCCCAACCCAGGGATGCAACCCAGGTCTCCTGCATTGAGGAAGATTCTTTACCTGAGCCACCAAGGAAGCCCAAGAATACTGGAGTGTGTAGCCTATCCCTTCTCTAGCGGATCTTCCTGACTCAGGAATTGAACCAGGGTCTCCTGCACGGAGAAGGCGATGGCAACCCACTCCAGTTCTCTTGCCTGGAAAATCCCATGGATGGAGCAGCCTGGTAGACTGCAGTCCATGGGGTCGCTAAGAGTCGGACACAACTGAGCGACTTCACTTTCACTTTTCACTTTCATGCATTAGAGAAGGAAGTGGCAACCCACTCCAGTGTTCTTGCCTGGAGAATCCCAGGGAAGGGGGAGCCTGGTGGGCTGCCGTCTATGAGGTCGCACAGAGTTGGACATGACTAAAGCGACTTAGCAGCGGCAGCAGCTCCTGCATTGCAGGCAGATTCGTTACCAGCTGAACCACAAGGGAAGCAAAAAGTATAAACATAGGTACAGGGAACTCCCTGGCCATCCAGTGGTTAGGACTTGGGGCTTTCACTGCTGAGGCCTGGGTTCAGTACCTGGTCAGGGAACTAAGATCCTGCAAGCTGCAAGGCATGGCCAAAACTAAAATAACATAACATGAAATAAACAATCAGGTACATTTATTTTCTGAGAGCACTTTGAATGTTGGACTGTACACTTTTTCTTATCCAGAATGCCCCAGGAGAGTGTACTTCCCCAAATTTAAAATAATTAAAAAATCTTAAACATACAGAATGATGAAAAATTTCATAATAAAAATTAATATGCTGCAGACAGTGCTGTTTCTGCTTTTTCCAGGTGGTTGTCCTTGCCATCGCAGTCTGAACAGGCGGTGATGTCCTTGTCCAGTTCAGCTTGCCCCTTACTGCTTACTTTACGAGACCGTTTACTTCACTTAGAGCAGCAGCTTTGCTTCTCCCTATTTAAAGTTTTCTGGCAAATGCTTGTAGAGAAGCTGGACATATACATCTACCAAGAAGTAAGTTAAGAGCAGACTGTATTTTGGGCTGTGATGATAAAGGCAACTCCTATATGAATTGTCCTTTTTTTCAGATAATTCTTGCCAATCACTTCAATGAAGGAGGAGCTGCTCAGCTGCACTTTGACATGACTCGGAATCTTTTCCCTTTGTTTTCTCACTATTGCAAGAGGCCAGAAAATTATTTTAAACAGTAAGCACAATATTTAACAATTAACTTCGATGTTATCAGATTGTTAGAGGAGGTTGTTTACTTTTTAAACAGCTTTAAGGTTCCAGTGATGTAAGTATACATAGCATCAATTAACAACTTAAAATAGTCATAAGATGTGATGATAAAATGTAACCCATGACCTCCAAAAGTTGACCAGAACTGGATATAAATTATATGTTGAGCTTTGTTTTCTAACATTTGGTTTAATGCTTATTACTTGGAAATAAATAGAATATGAAAGCAAATGCACTCCTGCCATATTGAATAAATAGAAGAAATTTAAAATGTTTAGTACTCAACAACAGGCCAGGCCTGAAGAAAAATTAAAGTTTGTTTACTTAAACATTTGATAGTAATTTTGGTTCTAAGTATAACTAACATGATATATGAAGAATTCTTAGAAGATTTTTTTAGAAATTGGTGTAAAACTCATTTCGATTTTTGAGATTATAAAGTATTCCTTTTAAACATATAAAATGAAAGGTTTTTTGCTCATTTCAGTATGACACTTGTTTCTGCTTTTTTTGTTTTAGTATTCTGTATATCTATCTGCTTATATTTTGTCCCTTAATTTTCTCTTTTCCCATATCCTAAAGTTTTACCTGCATTTAATATACTGTTAGTATCAAATATCATATTTGGGGAAGTAATGAATGTATGTTAAAACAATGATCCTTTTACCTTATAGTAATCTAATGAAATATAAACTCTGTACATATACAGTCAACACATGTTGAAAGAGCCAAATAGTTAATCCATAGTTTTATAGAGGGCATATGATCTGACAGTGCAGGGCAGCTGTTTAGTTTTTCCAAATGACATTGTTACAGGACAATATGGGATGATAATGGAGATCTCATTTCCTTCCTGCTCTTTTTTTTTTAAACAGTGTAAAAGAAGCCTGTATTCTTTTGAATTTGAATGTTGGTTCTGCCTTACTTCTGAGAGATGTCCTACAGTCAACTTCAGGGCAACCTCCTGCCACAGCGGCACTAAATGAAGTTGGGATTTATAAACTGGCTCAGCAAGATGTTGAGATTCTACTTAATTTGAGGACAAACTGGCCTAACACTGGAAAATAAATGGTCTTTTTTTGTTTGGGATTTTTGTTTTTTGTTGTTTTAACAAAAAGGAAGCCAGTTGGATTTCAAGTTATATGCTGAAGTTCTGAATTAATGAAACTGGGCAAGTGAAAACTTTATAGAATCATTTATTATCTGGGACTTAGAGTGTTATTAAAATGCTGACCATATTTCCTGAGTCCTCTTGTTCCTAAGAAAACAAAAACAAAAAGCTCAGAGGCCATGAAAACTCAGAGTAATTCCATTTACAAATATACACAGTGAATATGTCTGTTGAATAAAATACAGGAACAGAGATAATAAATTACAGTCAACTTTTAATTTCTTTTTCCAGTTAGGGAAGACTGTTGCAGGTAATCTAACATAACATAAAATTTTTAAAAAAATCACTTTAAAATGTATGTTTATAATTGAAGTTCCTTTATTTAGTTTGGAAATTCACTATGTTTACCATAAGAAAACAGAAGAGATGGTGACTGAAATAGAATTGCTCTCTTTCCACAAATGTCTTTCTATTTAGAACACTTCCTAGTTCCATTCCACGTGACAGTGGGCAACCTTTGCTTTGTGGATGAAACATTTTAACTAGAGCACTGTGATGCTACCATTTTCTCTGAGGTAGGGAATGTAATTAAATATTTTTTGTTGAATATCTGTGTAACTAATGATGAGATGAGAAAAAACTTTCTTCTAGCTTTTCCTATGTTAAATTAGGCTTTTAAACAAATTGAGCTAGCTTAGCTAAAGGCTTCTTTCTGTAAGTAGTTTCATTCCCATGGTTTTTTATTTCCTGACTTAGCATTTAGTTAATACTGTTCACGCTGTAATACCTCAAATCCAAAACTGTCAGGCTGGCATGCAGCCTGTACTGCCGATAAACATTTACTTTCTGAGAAATCATTCTGAGAAAAATTTCATTACTCCATATACAGAGATTTTCCAACTAGTATATTGAGGTTAAAGCTTTTCTGTTAGTTCTTCTGGCTGATTAGGGCTTCTCTATCTCATTCTCTGAGAATTGCTGGGGGTTCCCATCGAGAACAGAATGAAGCGGCCTCTGGAACCTCCTTACCCCAGCATCCTCTTCCTCCCCTCCCCCCAGGCTTAGAGACTGCTGTCAACCCTCCCTGTCCTCACTTTCTAGACAGAAAGCTGAAAGTTTTCAGGGAATGAAATGCTTCTATCAAAAGGTAGGAACCTCTGTTTTAAAATGTATTAATTGTACATCAACATCATGCCACATTATTTACATAAAATAAAGTCACTTAAAAATAAGCTTACACTTCATTCCTGAATTTTTCTAAAGTTACTCCATGTCCATCATCTTTTAAAACTTCATCTGCAGTACACAGACCCAGGGTTTTTAGTGCTATAAGAGAATAAGAAAAAGGAAAACTTCACAAGGTGAGAATTAGTTTCAGCTAGGGAAACTTATGTAATGACTACAAATTATTACCTCAGTCTGTAAAATATACTGACCTTCTTTATACTGTATGAATGATATGGATCCTTTATTCGAGGAGTCCAGCATCTCAAACATAGATGCAATGTTAGAGTTATCCATAAAGAAAGGGAGAGCCACGCCTGATAGTTTGGCAATTCTCAGCCGTTCCAATATAGATATTAAATACTCTCTTGGTCTTTCTGTAAAAGAATAGTTCCAATTCTTTCTGATAAGAAATTAAAATATGTCTGTCATAAATGGAAATAGTCATGTAACAATTACTAAATACCTATGTTTGAAGTACTGTACTTGGCACTGGGAATATAGGCCTTGCTTACAGGAAAGGTAAGACATTGAACAATTAAATATTTATATACACAAGTGCTCTACTCCAGATGATTGAATAAATGTCCATTCAGGTCTACTGTATCCTACTTCTCTGTATATTCATTCTAGTAATTTCTGAGAGTTTGATATTAAAACTCCAACTAAAAACTTAATTCATCTACTTAATAATTGTTATAGTGGAACTATATGTAACTTTGTTTTGTATTTTCCAAGTCTCCTGTAAATGTTATCATACTTCCATAATTTAAAAAAATAAAAATCAAGAGATGGAACCAAAGACCGAAAAAAAAAAATGTCCAGAGACTAGACTTGTGCATTTTTTTCAAAAGTCCTCAAGTGACTCTAATTTACAGTGAGAGTTGAAAACCCCCAAGTGGAACAGCATGACATAGGAAAGAAGATCAACTAAAAGAAAGGGTAAAGAATAGATTTTCAAAAACAAACATTTAGGTTAATATAGTCCTCCAGTTAGGAAGCATAAATGTTCAATCCTAATATAAGGGCAGTATTTTAGATACATAGGCTATCTTTCATCTAAACAATGTTAAATATGAAATATCAAGATCAATTCACTCTGCAGAAATAATGCAGGGGAGCTGTGATAATAAAGCTAGAAGTATAAAAATGGTGTGGCTTAGAAGATGAATGCCTCATCTGCTCCATCACTGTAGTTCAATCCCGGGAGACAGAGAGATTCTCAAAAAAAGAAAAGTCATTAAGAATTTCATACATCTATAAAAGTAGAAAAGTATCATGATCTCATCACCAGCTTCAACTGTTATATTTTGTGGCTAGTCTTATTTTACCATGATCCCATCTAGTTCCCTCTGCCTGTATTTATGTTGAAGTAAATCACAGTAATCATCTCTCATTAGTCAATGTCTAAGTGTGCACTTCTAAAAGATTAGAACCCCCTCTTTTTGGTTGAGATACAATTGACATATTGTGTAAGTTTAAGGTGTGCAACTTGGTGGTGGTGTACATTTATGCTGCAGGAGGATTGCTATGGTAGTACTAGTTAATGTTTCTATCACATCACACAGTGACCACTGCTTTTTTGTGATGGGAATAATTAAGATCTAGTCTCTTAGCAAGTTTCACGCTTATAATACGGCATTGTTCTCTGTAGTTACTATGCTGTGCATTAGATCTCCAGGACTTACTACAGTTATCTACTAGTTGCAAGTTTGTACCCTTAAACAACATCTCTCCTATCCCTCACCCGCCAGCCTCTGGTAACCACCATTCTACTCTCTGTTTTTATAAGTTTGGCTTTTTTAGATTCCACATTTAAGTGATACCATACAGTATTTGTCTTTCTCTCTTTGACTTATTTTACCTAGTCTAGTGTCCTCAGGGTCCACCCATGACAGCTGTTCTAACAGGTATGAGTTGATACCTCAGTGAGGTTTTAACTTGCATTCCCCTGATGATTTGTAATATACAGAGCATCTTTGCATGTACCTGTTGCCCTGTGGATGTCTTTCTTAGGAAAAATGTCTATTTAGTTCCTCTGCCCATTTTAAATCAAATTGTTCGTTTATCATATATATGATCTGCAGATATTTTCTCCCATTCCACAGACTGCCTTTTCATTTTGTTGCTTGTTTTTTTTTTTTTTTTTGCTGTGCGGAATGGCTTCCGCTTTTTGTTTTGGCTGTGCCATGTGGCTTATGGAATCTTTTTCCTCAACCAGGGATCAAACCTGGGTCCCTGGAAGTGAAAGTGTGCCGAGTCCCAGCTGCTGGACTGCCAGGGATTCCCTGTGCAGAAGTTTTTCAGTTTAATTTAATCTCCTTGTTAATATTGGCATTTGTTGTTTGTGTTTTTGGTGTCATTCATACCCAGAAGTCGTTGCCAAGACCACTGTCGAGGAGCTTCTTCCCTATGTTTTCTTCTAGGAATTTTACAGTATCAGGTCTCAGGTTTAAGTCTTTAATCCATTTCAAGTTAATTTATGTGAATGGTGTTAAGACAGGGGTCCAGTCTCCTTTTTCTGCATGTGGTTCCTCATTTTTCCCAACACCATTTGTTTGAAGAGGGGACTCCCTTTTCTTTTTCATGTTACTACAATACTGTCATCTCGATACAATTTACACATCCAACAAAATTCTTAACATTCTCAAATAGCCAGACATTATTCAAATTTCCAGTTGTCTCACAAATTTCATAAATTATAAATGCTCTTTAAAAATCAGTAATCAAATAAAGTCCACTCACTGTGATAGGTTATGTTTTTAAATCTCTCTTAATTATATAGGTTTCTCCTCCATGTATTTCCCTCCTTGGAATTTGTGTGTTGAAAATGGAAGTAGGTGAACTTTTAATCTAATACAGTGCCTTTTGGTGCAACTTTTAATACACCATAGCAGCAAATAGGTTACTAACGAAATCACATATGCAATCTACGTCATTTCTTTCTTAACTATATTTCAAAATCAGAAAACATCTATGATTGAATTTCAGTTCATTATATTTCAAGGATAGAATAAACAATGCTGATGGAACTTGCTGTGTTACTTTGATGAAGATTTGTTGTTGTATATCCTTTAGACTATATGGGGTGCTATAATGCTTATATTTGGAATCTATATACTCTATCTGCTTCTAAAAATGTTTTGAAAATGCTTACAACAGTGCAAAGTCACTTTAGTCATGTCCGACTCTTTGCAACCCCATGGATTGTAGCCCGCCAGGCTCCTCTGTCCATGGGATTCTCCAGGCAAGAATGTTGGAGTGAGTTGCCATTTCCTCCTTCAGGGGATCTTCCCAACCCAGGAATCGAATCCGGGTCTCCTATATCTCCTGCACTGGCAAACGGGTTCTTTACCACTAGCAACATCCGCTGGATCATCGAAAAAGCCAGAGAGTTCCAGAAAAACATCTATTTCTGCTTTATTGACTATGCCAAAGCCTTTGACTGTGTGGATCACAATAAACTGGAAAATCCTGAAAGAGATGGGAATACCAGACCACCTCACCTGCCTCTTGTGAAACCAGTATGCAGGTCAGGAAGCAACAGTTAGAACTGGACATGGAACAACAGACTGGTTCCAAATAGGAAAAGGAGTACGTCAAGGCTGTATATTGTCACCCTGCTTATTTAACTTATATGCAGAGTACATCATGAGAAATGCTGGGCTGGATGAAGCACAAGCTGGAATCAAGACTGCCAGGAGAAATATCAATAACCTCAGATACGCAGATGACACCACTCTTATGGCAGAAAGTGAAAAAGAACTAAAGAGCCTCTTGATGAAAGTGAAAGTGGAGAGTGAAAAAGTTGGCTTAAAGCTCAACATTCAGAAAACTAAGATCATGGCATCCGGTCCCATCACTTCATGGCAGATAGATGAAGAAACAGTGGAAACAGTGGCTGACTTTATTTTTCTGGGGTCCAAAATCACTGCAGATGGTGACTGCAGCCATGAAATTAAAAGACGCTCACTCCTTGGAAGGAAAGTTATGATCAACCTTGATAGCATATTTAAAAGCAGAGACATTACTTTGCCAACAAAGGTCCGTCTAGTCAAGGCTATGGTTTTTCCAGTGGTCATGTATAGACGTGAGAATTGGACTATAAAGAAAGCTGAGTGCCGAAGAATTGATGCTTTTGAACTGTGGAGTTGGAGAAGACTCTTGAGAGTCCCTTGGACTGCAAGGAGATCCAACCAGTCCATCCTAAAGGAGATTAGTCCTGGGTGTTCATTGGTAGGACTGATGTTGAAGCTGAAACTCCAATACTTCGGCCACCTGATGTGAACAGCTGACTCATTGGAAAAGACCCTAATGCTGGGAAGGATTAGGGGCAGGAGGAGAAGGGGACGACAGAGGATGAGATGGATGGATGGCATCATTGACTCGATGGACATGGGTTTGGGTGGACTCAGGGAGTTGGTGATGGACAGGGAGGCCTTGTGTGCTGCGGTTCATGGGGTCGCAAAGAGTCGGACACGACTGAGCGACTGAACTGAACTGAAAAAACAGCTAGTTATAACCCATTTGAATTATTTAACTTGTTAAATTCTTGGCTCCTGGGAATCTCTGCTCTGGACAATTTTTCAATCCTTGGCTATTATCTTCCTTACAGTTAGCATATTGACCTCTCTAGTGTGTTGTATAGAGTCTTAAATGCCTGTCGCTACTCACATACCAAATGGCATCCATCAGGAACAGACAACCAAGCAAAATCAACAATAACCCTGTGAAAGATTAACACAATGACTACACGGCTTTCCCACTTAAGGACTCAACTAATGCAAACAGTGTATATGTGATTCTTAGGCCTGACTACATTAATGGGGGTAATGGAGAATAATGCAATACTGGCTGGTCATACTTTTAAGCCCACTGAGAGAATGGCCAAAAGCAAGAGGCAGGGTGAGGAGGTGGATTGTTAAAATCAAGATCAAATGGAGACTAGTCTTGAAAAATTCCCTGGACAGACAAAACCAATTAAGTCGTACAAGCAAAGCTTTATTTAGCTTTTTCTGCAAGACTAACTTGACCTGGGTCATTTCTTGCTTCTGCCTCTGGAAAGCACAAGCAAAAAATTTAAACTGTTTCCCAAGTTTGATATGAGGTAACCATTAACCTATTCCCTATCATTTAAGAAGATGCTAATATCCTAACCAATTTTTGTGAAGAATAAAGTCACTGCCTTCTCACCACAGTTCACTGCTTTCTAACAATAAACCTCTGAGCCTCATTTCTTGTTCTGGTTTGAGTCCTCCTGGTTTGCAAACTGTCTTTTTGGTGTATGCACAATGGTGATTATTGGTTTTACTTCTGCTATTTCTGAAGTTTTGACACACACACACACATATATATATCTGACTCTAAAAGTGAAAGATTATTTTCACCACCATTACAAAAACCAGCAAGAGACAGTAGTCATTTTTTCAAAAAGCAGGTTTTTAAAAATTAGTTTGATAGCAACTTTTCCCCAGTGAATTAAAAAGTGAATTCCTTTGTATTTTTAAAAAATTTTCTATTTATTTTTAATTGTTGCAGAGTTTTTACTGCTTTATTGTCTTAAAACAACTAGAAAGAACTTGATCACCCTATACAATGCCATACTGGTTGTGTGGTTTTTGACAAAATTGGAATGTTGGCTATTTACATTTCCTTATACAAAAGCAAACAGGCAATTTTGGCATTTTGGAAACTCCATATAAGGCAAGCTGCCGTTCTTCACCCTGAGGAGAAGTACATCAACTCATTTTCACCTAAACATAACTTTTAAATTTACAGGCCACACAAAAATTATTAAATGATTCAAACTTTATATGAATTATTCAAACTTTATATGCGGATCGAGTGTATTAAAAATGTCAGAAAAATCTGTCTCAAGAACATCCTTCTGTTCTACCCTATCAACTGTTTTTTACCAGATTAAAAACTGTTTGAGGACAGGGGTAACACTGGGAACATCTGTTGGTTGAGGACATAAGGATGATTTATACGTTATTCGTTTAATCTTCTCCACGTTGCCATGCTGCTGCTGCTGCTAAGTCGCTTCAGTCGTGTCCGACTCTGTGCAACCCCATAGACGGCAGCCCACCAGGCTCCCCAGTCGCTGGGATTCTCCAGGCAAGAACACTGGAGTGGGTTGCCATTTCCTTCTCCAATGCATGAAAGTGAAAAGGCAAAGTGAAGTTGCTCAGTCATATCTGACTCTTAGCGACCCCTGAGATCGGTACTATTATAATCTCCATTTTCCAGAAGCGGAGAAAGAAGTTCAGGCTCTTGCCCAGACACAAAGTACTAAGGGATGGGGCCAGGAGCCAGACTGCCGAACCCCAGAGCCTCTCTTCCACCCGCGACAACCCTCACCGGCCAGAGTCCCGCCACCCTCGGCAAGAGGCAGGCACAAAGGGACCGCTGCGTTAAGTCTTGTTTAACTGAAAGCCACAATGTTAACCGGCAGCAGGAGGGCTCAACTAGCCGAGAGGCATGAAAGAGCGTGGGGGAGTGGGGGAGGTGGTATCCAGGAAGGAAGCTGTCCTCCGTCCCCCGGGACGCACGCGTGGAGGGATGGCTACACGAGGAATTTCTGGGGACCGCTCGGTGTGGGACGGAAAGTCGAGTGGTAGGCAAGACACTTGCAAGACACTTACCCGGCCGGAAAAAGAGGAGGGCGCTGGTAAGATAGGTCAGCAACTCCATAATCCGATGTTTTTCCAAATAATTCCTGGCTTCGAGCTCCCTGCTGCTGCGGGCCTCCATTGCGCCTAACTGGGCTGTTGCTAGGCGACCAGGCAGCGTCGCCGCCGCTCGGCTCCGCCCCTTCCGCCCGGTTACGTGACGCGCCCCCCGCTGGCTGAGACCTGGGCACCAAGTCTACACGTCATCGAGAAGAGGCAGTTTGGGAACTGTGGGGTGGGGCAGACGCGGAGGCAGGAGGGAGATTCGTGTACAGCCCCTTGCGGACAGATGTCCTTGTCCCCCATCTGGGCTGAGGGTTGGGCCTGATGATCTTTTCCTGTTTCTGTCTCTAGCACCTAGCTCGGCACTTGTTGATCCAGGGCGTCATGTGGTAATAATACACAGTGTGTGTGAATGTATTAGTCGCTCAGTCGTGTCCGACCCTTTGCGACCCCAAGGACTGTAGCCCGCCAGGCTCCTCTGTCCATGGAATTCTGCAGGCAAGAATACTGGAGTGGGTTGTTAGTTCCTTCCCTATTCCGACCCAGGGGTAGAACCCGAGTCTCCCACATTGCAGGCAGGTTCTTTACAATCTGAGCCACCAGGGAAACTTCTGTAATAACAGGGGTGTCCAGTGGACAGTCCTAAGCATCACCTTTGGTGTGAGCAGCCTGCAGAGCGGTGCTGGTGGTGAGGCAGGAAGCGGCCGTTTTCTCTACGGGATGGTGCAGTCATGAAATACCTGGATCCTGAGCTCCTACATGTGTTTGCTTCACTAGACCATTTGGAGCTGGTCTTAAGAAGAAAGAGACCACTTGACAGTAGTTTTGAGACAGAGTCACTAAGTAAGGTGGGATGCAGGTGGCGAGGAGGGGCCTCTTACTTAGCCATGGAAGTACCTGAGAAACTAAACTCTAGGCTTGGACTTCTGTTCTTGAGGACCAGGCTCTGAGATCAGTGCCCTTACCCGCCACCAGAGAGTTATTTCAGAAGAGCCACTTCAAGAAGAAGAAAGACAAATGGCCAATAAATATATGAAAATATTCTTAGCCTCTCCAGCAATCCTGTAAACAAAACTACAAGAAAATGCCATTTTACGCCCATTTTACATCTACCAAACTGGTAAAAATAAGGAAGCTGAACAGTATCAACTGCTGGCAAGGCTATAGTGCAACGAAACAACCGGTGATGATCGGAGCTTTCCAAAGTAGAACATCCACCTTGATATTATCTTGGCAGTATAAACATGCTTCAGAAATTCCACACCTACAGCAACTCTTGTACACCTGTACCACGGTAAGTACAAGAATGTTCACGATATAAGACATAGCAGCTCAAAGGTCATCAAAAGTAGAATGGATTAAAAAAAACTGATCGAGTCACAATGGAATACTATAAAGCTTTGCAGGAATGGATTGTAGCTACTGGCAACAACATGGATGAATCTCAAAAACATAATATTGTCGCAAGAATATAAACTGTATGAATCAATTTATATAGTTAAAAACCATACAAAACAAAGCAATGTATTGTTTACAGATTCAAGCCCATGTAGGAAATCTATTAAGAAATACAAGGGAATAATACACAAAAATTCAGCATAGTATTTGCCTTGGAGGTGAGAGGAAAGGGAATGGGTTTGTGGAGCAATATCTTGAGGAAGATAAGGGTAATTTTCTTTACCTGAGTCGTGGGCTCACAGGTGCTCAAGGGACTATGAGTCTTTATACCTTATATGTACTTAATACATTAAAAAAAAATCTACCCAGGACTCCATGTTGGTGTCCTGGACACAGGGATTCTGCTCTGTGCTCGAAGCTCAACATATATGATCTCCTTGAGAACTTCATTTACTTACTCTTCAGAAGTTATTCAGTCCCTGAATAAACAGTCATGCTCTTTGACCCTCGACACTAGAACTTCAAATGACACTTGACCTCCTGATGTCTTCCCAAGTCACTGATTATTTTCTGTTCCAACAATTTTGGGTGCTTTTGTGTGCTCAGGGCTCGCTCCCATACTTCAGGCAGCTCTGCCCCAAATCTTCAATTGCCCTGGAACTCATGCTAAAGAGAAGTGTCCAGACGCCACCTAGTGGGGTCAGCTCTTCTCTGTCGATGTCATCTCTTAAGCCAATTTGGGCTTCTTGAATCATCATCCTCATACTTCTTCAACTATTTGTTCTCCATCTCCTTATTATTATTAAACCCTTTTAGTGGTTTGGGGCAGTAATGCCAGTGGCAGGCATCAAGGCAGTGATTTTCAACCAGGATTGCACATTTGAACCACCTTTGAAACTACTGACGGTCCTTTAAAAAGTACTGAAGCTTGGGCTCCATTCCACATCCAGGAGACTGAATCTTTTGGGATAGGGCCTGAATATTGGTGGTTTTTTTGTTGCTGATTTGAATAGCTTTATTGAGGTATAATTAACATGATAAACTGTACATATTTAAGGTATACTCCTGGATAAGTTTTGATGTGTGTATGTATCATGAAATCACCATCAAGATAAGGAACATAGCTGTCAACCCCCAAAGTTACCCTGTGTCCCTTTCTAGTTCCTTCCTCTCACCCCTCCTGAATCCTGTCCCCACCCCCTATTGCCAGGCATCACTGACCTGTTATCTGTAACTGTAGGTTACATTTTCTAGAATTTACATAAATAGGATCATACAGTATATATACTTTTTTTTTTTTTGTCTATTATTTGGTCTATTTTTTTTTGGTCTATTTTTTTTTGGTCTTTCATTCAACATTATTTTGGGGGATTCACCCATGTTGTTGCATGTATAAATATTTCATTCCTCTTAATTGCTGAGTAAGATTCCATAGGATGCATATATTACAATTTGTTTATCTGTTCACCTATGGATGGACATTTGGGTTCCTTTCAGTTTGGAGTTATTACAAATAAAGCTGCAATGGCTATTCATGGACAGATCTTTGTGTGAACAGAGGATTTCATTTCTGTTGAGTAAATGGCTAAGAGTGGGATGACTGGTTCATATGGTAGGTACGTGTTTAACTTTTTAAGAAACTGCCAAACTGTTTACTCAAAGTGGCTATGCCATTTTATATTCCTGAACTGCTTGTTATTAAAGGCTCCTCTTATTATTAAAGATCCTAGTGGGTAGTTAGGACTGAGACCCCACATTACAGCAGCTGGTGAGAATTGAGCTAAAGGTCTGGAAAATGTTGATCAGGAGTCCTGAGAGCCACGACGCTCCCAACTCATGCTTGGTAGAGTCCCACAGCCCCTACCAACCCAGAACACTAGAAACTCCTGGAGAGTCATTAAAAAATACAGTGTCTTCTCCCTCACCCCCCAGAGACTGATATAATTGCTCTGGGGGCCAGAGCACAAAGGTGGAGGGCTACTTCAGGCATCATAACTTTTTAACAGTTTCCCAAGTGTTTCTAGAGCACACAATGACCAACTAACTGTCCTGGTTTGCCCAGGACTATGTGTGTGGGGAGGTCCATGGCCATGAAGCTTTCAACCATAAAACCAAGAATGTTCCAGGTCAACTTACTATGTGGTCACTCCATTTACAGACCACTAACATAAAGAGCTTGGGCTTTGGTGTCACGGATGGACTTGTCAACCTGCCTGTAAACTTGGACTTAGAGCTCAGAGTTAGTGTGTCCGTTTGTGGGAGGGTATATATAAAAGGGATAATGGGGGGACATGAGTGGCCAGGGCAGAATGTGGGCTAACTCCTTCCCTCCTTTTTCAGTATCAACCAGGGACAAGTTATAGATGTCTCATCTTGGAGTTTTGGTTGCTGTTTAAAGAAAAGGGAGAAAACATATGAAACCCATGTTCTGAGCATGCGTGTGGTGAGGCAGTGACCTGCAGGGGCCTCTGGAGCCAGACTGCCTCACTTCAAAACCCAGTTTTGGTCTTGGGCCAAACACCTAAATTCTCTGCCTCAGTTTCCCCAAGGACAGGATGGAGACAGTATATCTACCTTACAGAAGATGTCTTCAGGACTGAGTTAATATATGTAAAGCTCTTATAAAAATGGTGCCAGGCATGTAGGAAGAGCTACATGAGTGTTTGCTATTATTATCTTAATAGCTTTGTTAAAATGAGAAGGCGGAAATCAGGACTAAATATAGTTTACAACCTATGTCCACAGGAGTTCCTACTTCATTTCCTATTAGAAGTGGGTTTTTTTTTTTTTTTTTTTTTTGGTTAACCTTTCAGATTCTGTGTTGCAACTTTAAAAGAGCTATAGATTCTTGGTTCTGTGTGTCAGTGTAGGAGGAACTAAAGGTGTATCTACTATGCATTTAACATTTTTTATGCAAATATTAAGGGACACATAATTTAGAACCTGATAATTTCATTTTCACCAAGTTGCTTTATTGGTGAGCGGCATTTTTAAAGTTTAAAAAAAAAACCCACCAGAACATCATCTAGTAGTGACATCAGATTAATCTTTGCATCAGGTGGGACAAACACAGGTGCCTATTTTAGCTTTACAACTGTGATTTAACAGGTAAACAGGGTTCTGTGGAACTCAGGTCTCAAACTTACAGTCTGTGAAATGGTAACACTCAATTATCTGTGATAGTGCCTCAATTATCTACTCAGGAGCTTTCCTCATTCTTCAATGACATAAAAAGAGCAAAAATGCTAAAAACATCTTGAAACAGTAATTTAAATTCATTTTACAAAACATGAAAATGTAGACAATATCAACAGCATGGCCACAGTATGAAGGGTCCCAGGGGCAGACTGGGATAACTGGTGCTTTGGTATACCCTGTACAGTACTTCATCAAAAAATTTTTTAAACTCTAAAATAGTTAAGATTCACAAGAAGTTGCAAAGTAGTACAGAGTTCCAGTGTATCCTCCTTCAGCTCCTCCCAATGATAATGTCTTATATAACCGTAGAACATTGTCTTTGTTAAACAAGGACATCAGCATTGATACAAAACTGTTCACTCAGGTATAGACCTCTTTCAGATCTCACCAGTTTTTACACAAATTCTTCTTTTTTCTGTTCCGTTTCATTTGGGAGGCTACTTCTGCATTTCTGAATGTCACATTATACCCTAAGCCTAAATTTAGCCCCCAACACACCAATTAGCTCTTTTTAAGCTTTCATTAGGTCCATCAAATTGAGACCCAGAACAGAACTTAGGAACAACATTCTTTGAGCTTCTAAATTATTTGTATGAGGGATAACCTCAGAGGATCTGTTTACACAGCTTACTTGGGGAGTTAAGGACCCTTTACCAAGAGGCTTCCTCATTTACTAACTGTGTGATCTTGGTCAAATTACTTGACCTCTCTAAACTTGGTTTTCTCATCTGTGAAATGGGGGTAATAATCTCACCAACCTCATAGAATTATTGCAAGGATTAAATGAGAAAAGATGTGGAACACATAATCAGTTCACCCCTCCCCCCACCCCACCACCATTACCACCACTACCACCACTACCACTGTCGGGGGAATTCCTGTCCTTTTAGCGGTTTTCTTGATGTCAGAGCAGTGCAGGTATGGCTTAGAGCTAGCAGTCTGCTCAGGGTACAGGCCAGAAATCTTTACTCTCCTGGCAGTTGGCAGATGGCAGGGTGGCAGGAAGTGGTCTCTCATGGCTGGGATAGCAGCCAGGCAGCATATAATCCTGTCTTCCCCAGTTGGAACTGAGGACACATTTCTCAAAATAACACCCCTGCACTGACATCAGACTTCAGGTGCTCTGTGGAATCTATGGGCTTTTGTGGGCTGTCCTGCAACCTAATCACCCTTGATTTTACATTTAAGTGGAGGAAAATATTAGGTTTCAAATGAAACACTTGGAGCACAGCCCACAGAGTAAGGATTGCTTATACAAGAAACACAATTGCTTGGATATTATTTTGGAAACTAAGGTATCCACTTTGCCTCAGTGCCCTTTTCAAGCAGGAATAAGTTTAAAACAAAACTTAAAAATGGTAAGAAATTGTCGATTTGAATGTTGGTTATTTCCAACTGATAGTAAATTCTCCTTGTTGGTCTGACTAACGGATTAGATTATTTCTTGTAATTTAACGTGAACTGATATAGTATTGCTGGTCATGAGTATGTCTTCTGCATTGGCCAAAGTCACTGTACGCTG
The DNA here is from genome assembly GCA_024291935.2 of Okapia johnstoni. Lineage (NCBI taxonomy): Eukaryota > Metazoa > Chordata > Mammalia > Artiodactyla > Giraffidae > Okapia > Okapia johnstoni. Next base: position 66,881,037 of record CM044312.1, on the reverse strand, counting down.
GAGCTGACTTGCCCAGGCTCACGGGGTCTCATGCGCTCTCCTCTTCCCCTTCTGCACTGAGAGGTCATGCTGGTAGCTTGAATTCACTCACAGTGGGTATGTTAACACCACAGAAATCAGCAAATGCTTCCCCTGCCACCCCTAAAGCTGGATGTTCAACATTTACCATCAGCACACCACTCTATCATTTAACTCAGCAAATATCTATTGTATGCCAACAGTATGCTTGCTACTGTTATAGGATCCAAAGAACACTGAACAACACAGTCCTTTAAGAGGATCCTACAGATAAATCTGAAGTCCAGGGAAACATGAGATATAGATGTTTTTGAATGAAAGAGCACCAGCATGTCAATGTAACCCACATGGTAATCCACGCCAAACTCTACCAGCACAAGGTCGCCTTTGGGAAAGTCCCTCTATGAAGGAGAATTGTTTAAAATTCCATTCCAGGCATTCCATTTTCAGCCATCTCTAGGACAGTGTATTCCACAACTATTCACTGCCATCGACTATATTTGATTACTTTGACTGCTTTGCTCTGGTCCTAATTCCAGTGTTTATAAGCTGCCAAGCCCAGAGCCAAACACTGTACTCTGGAAACACAATAGTGAGATCATCTAATGGCTCCCATATATTTCATCATTGTGTAGGCGTCCTGACAATATACTTACCTAAAATCTAAAAATATCAAAGCAACACATACACACACAATCTTGTAACAAAGTAAAATTCTACAATTTGTGATGAGAAGAGACAATCTTCTGCCTCATTTCATCCCCTATCCCACCCCAAGACAACCTTCTCTGTTGGACTGGTCTCTGTGGATTCTGAATCTTGGCTTCCAATTCAGTTTTTCCAGAAAATAACCCTTTAGTCTCCTGCTAGGGGTGGAGAGAAAATAGCCCCTTGGCTGCATGTGGGAGGTGAAGGGGGCTCGAGGAGTCTGACAACCTCATGTAAGATTTCAAGCCCCTCTTCCCTATTTTCAACCCACTGTGCACCCCTCCTCTGAGGTGCCTACTGCCTCTGGAGGATCTGGGGAGAAAATGGGCTTCTTATTAGTATTCTCCTCAAACCACCTGCTAACTTTCTTCTTTCTGCAAAGACAATTATCGCTCCAAGTTTGCCCTTTACCTTTTCTGTCTGTGTAAACTTTTACATTTAAAAGTGCATGGTAAAATGAGCAAATCTTAAGTACACAACCTGATAAATATTTCACCCATGATTATATTCAGGTCAAGATACAGAATATTTCTAGCATCAGAATCTTCCCCTGTGCCCCCAGAGGTAACATCTATTCTATAAATCTGTTTGTATTCATGGCTTTAATACACCAAGGTTACTTAGAATGCCAATTCATTAATTAAAATGTTGGACAATGCTGGGCTCAGCATGGACCTGGCAGGAACATCCTCCAAGTGCTGGAAGGTGAGCCCTGTGGGAGGTACCCTCTCTAGTATGCCCTCCAGCAGTCAGTCAGGCGCAGTGCTATGCATCTAGCTAGTCCGGATCCAAACCTTCTCAGTTTATTGGGCTGGACAGACAAAAACTTGTAAAAACTGCAAACAGAAACAAAAACATCCATCTTATTCCTTCCAAAGGAAAAGCTCCAGAATCATGTTTTCCTCTCCATTTTCTTCACTTCTATGAGGCTCTGCCTTTACCCTATTCCAACAATGTGCCAGAAATGTTACCCTCTCCCTGCGTCCCCCTACACTGTATCTGGTTTATTCAGGAACACTGGAGAGATTTGGGGTCGGGGGTAGAAGAAGGGGTTAGTGATAAGACCCGCTAGGAAATCAAACAGAGAGGTGAAGTGGGCGGAGAGAAAACGAAAACCCTAACACAGAGCACATGAGCTCCTACTTTCACAGCAGCTTCCCAGTAAGCAGCCAGCCCAGGTACCTGAAGATGCAAACGCTTTTGTGAGGCTGCTGCTGCTTTGATTAAAAATGTGCTGAACTGTTCAAAGGCAAAAGGCGCTACCCAGAAAAGTTACAGAATTTTTTAAAATTGAGAGACCTCTTCCAGTGTTAGTGACCTTAGATCAGATTTGTGATTTCAACTGTCACAATGAATGCAGCACCTCTGAACTATCGGCTTCCAGCATGATTCTCAATGATTCAGACTTGTCTGGGACTGACTGGGTGTTAGAGGCGTTCAGCTTCTTTACACCTTCCTCATTTACTTTTCGAGTTGAACAGCTTATGAAGATGTAATGAAGAGAAAATAAACTTATTGAAATACATTTCTTGGAACTTCACTCAGCGACATGGATACCTTAAACCTGATGTTCTGGAATAGCCCCAGATCAGGAAGCAGAGATAATCCACTAGGCAAGTAGTTATTGACTAATGGGAAAAATAAAAAAGGAGAAAAAATAGTGTAGTATTGTAAAATTCCAGAGACCTGAGTATACCAACTAGGAGATACACAGAACTGTAAAATACCTTTATGGAAATATCTACAATGGCTTAGGAAGAAACATCTGTAGGTGTTTATTTCTACAGGAGGCAAGGAACTACAATGGAAAGAGAACCAGACTGAAGGGAAGACAGGCTTGCCCGTCAGCCCAGCTGTGTGCTCTTGATACCTCATTTGACCTGTGTCTCAGTTTCCTCCCTTGCATTAGAGGGTCTTCAAGATTACTTCCAGGACTTCCCTGGTGGCCCAGTGGTTGAGACTCTGCCTTGCAAGGCAGGGACACGAGTTCCATTCCTGGTTGGGAACTAAGATCCCACATCCACAGAGCAACTAAGCCCAAGCACCGGAACTACTGCAGCCTGTGGGACACAACTACTGAGCCTGCACACTGTAGAGCGCACACTTCAGGGAAAGATCCTACATGATGCAAGACCCAAAGCAGTCAAATACATAAATTTTAAAAAGATTACTTCCTGTTTTCACATTGATTCTCCAAGCTTATGACTAATTTTGAGAGAGCCTTCTCAGAGTTCCAGGATGTCTAGGCTCCTTTCAGAATGAAGTTAGAAGTCAACCAGGCCAGATCAGTGATGGATAGCCAGTCACAGACAAAGCTCAGAACCAAGGGATAAATGATGTCTTTGGTGCTAGAAGCACTACACTGACATTTCATGTCTATGGATAATTCAGTTATACCTTTATGTGCAATGTCAGTGGGATTCCTGTTTTTTTCCTCTTCTGTACAATAGTAAAAATATTCACACTTTAGCCTGAGGCAAAACAAGAAATGCACCATGGTTCGCCTGAGAGTGTTGACTCCAAAGGGCCTTGCTCTGCCCTTGGTGTGCTCAAACAAGTCTCTAAGACTGTCATTTCCATGTGAGGGCTGTGCTTTGATCAGGAATCATAAATATGCTGTCAATACTGTGTGGCAATTCACTTTCATTAGTAACTATTTCATTCTCTCTTTACTCTTCTCAAACTTCTTTTGAGATCTCAGGCACACCTGGCTTGCCCATGGTCATTGAGAAAGTGGAAGCTATCAGATGGGGATTCTCTCATCTTGCCAGCAGTGAATCTAGAAGCTGACTTCTTCCCCTTTTCCCTGGAGGAAGTGTCCCCCTGACTACTGTTAAATTAATTAAACAAAGAGGCCATTAGGCTGAGATGCTCTAATGCCCTAGGGACCTATGTAAGCAAACCAGAACCTAAGTCTGTAAATGTCTCAAGGTTACAAAATCAAAACGCTAGGGACAATCAATCACAAACAGCCAACAAGGCTTTAAGCTAGAGCCAATCAATACTTTCCTTCCACCCTTTCTTTATAAAAATCTCTCCCTAGCTCCTGTTGGTGGAGCTCCTAACCACTTCTGGTTTGGCGCTGCCTGACTTGAATCCCATTTTTGCACAGATAAGCTCTTAAAATTTTTAATATGCCTTGGCTGATCTTTGTGCACCACAAAAGCCAATACCTCCACCCATGTTCAAATTCACTTTCCTCTCGCCTTTTCAAAAACTTCCCTTTAAAAAAAAAAAGTTGGGACTTCCCTGGCGGTTCAGTGGTTAAGACTTCACCTTCCAATGCAGGGGGTGTGGACTTGACCCCCATTTGGGGAGCTGGAATCCCACATGCCTTGTGGCCAAAATACAAAAACTTGAAACAGAAGCAGTATTGAAACAAATTCCATGACTTTGGAAAATGCTCCACATCAAAAAAATCTTAAAGAAAAAAAATCACCCCCTTTTTTTTGCTTCTTCAACCTCTCCCTTCTATTGTCCCAGCCTCAGCAGCATATGAATCACAATCTGGACCCTTCTCCCTTGAAAAACACAAGAAACAAAAAGAAACAAAATCCCACTGTGGCCCAGCTCTGCCTGGGATTATTATCTCCCTGACACCGTCTTCAGCTCACTTTCTCAGAGGGAACTCCCTGATTGCAAACCACCTACTCAATACATTTTACATTGGTTTCTCCTGTTATTCTTTATCATAGAACTCAAATCTTTCTACCATTTGCCACAATCTGCAATTACGCATTCCATTGTGTATTTATGTACCGTCTCCCCTACCTGGGTGCCTTCAGAAAGCATCTGGGGCTGTAACTGTTTCTCATCACTGAGCAGAGCACCTAGCTCAGAGGCAGCCACAGATGGGATGCTCCATAAATATCTGTTGAATGAACTCTCTCTTCTACACCTTAAACGTGGGTTCTAGCAGGAAGGCTCGTCTGGTGAGGACATATACACCCAGAAGAATAAAAACAATACCCTAAATCTACATTTTATGAAAACCCAAAGACGTTGATTTACAAACATATAAATTATTTTATTTACAAAGCCATGTTACAAAAAAAAAAAAAAAAAAAGCAAAAAAAAAAAAAATATACAATCGCTCACTGGAGAATGTCTCCAGGCCTGGTGCTGAACCACGGCAGTATCAATAGATACATGTTTGTTCTTTCCTTTTTAAAACTGTAAGCCATAGAATTTACTATTTACACCTACTTTAGACATATATTCTGCTTACAATATCACAGGCATGGAATGAATTCTATCTGATAGTGCTAATACATAAAGGTGCGGGACAAAGAAGGAAAATACTTAGTGTTACAAAATATGGATCGTAGAAAAGAAACCCACTCCACAAGTGTGGCGTTTGTTTAGAATGTTTGGACATGCTTCTTCAAAATTTCTGGAAAAGGTTCTAAAATTGGTAGTAGGAAAGGACAAATAAGCAGGTGCAAATTCTCCTCTGTGCAACAACAGTTATTGAATATACCCCATGACTGACCAGCTACATAAAACCCACAGAGTTTTGTTAAAGTGCCATGGGCTGACAGCATAACAAAATAGAAGGTGTAAATAGAAAATTTCTTTTTCTCCTTTTTTAAAACAAGAGTTCACTGAGAATCAGCAATAATAGAATATGCTGTATAAACTATTCTCTACAAAGGTTGATCAGCATTATTTACAATTGGTACATTGATACAAAAGAAGGCATACAAGTTATCCAGGTCGCTTTTTTTTTATGGCTGACAGGTCTATGCATTGCGTTACGCTTTAACAACCAGAGCTTTCGAGCCTCTATGGCTGGCGACAAGTCACAAGATCTTCAGGCAGATGGGGATGTGTGCAGTCAAGGGGCTAGGAGAGAGGGCTGAGTGGGGTGTGCAGAACAGAAGTACCCAAAGGATATTCCCCCAATAATGCTTTATAGGCTGGTCCAGTTGAACTCCATCCAAACAAACTGAAAGAAAACCTTTTATTTGCATTCCATTTTTCAAGCTGTGAGTTTTGAATACATCATTATAAAGTAAACCTGTAGCTGACTGTGAAGGAAGAAACACCGTGGGTTTTCCCTTTTTGCTCAGTTTCCAGAAATGTCCTCACCTTGGTCAGAGCCAGTCTTTCACCAAGTAAGCAGCATTCAGTGGGGAGCCTCTTTATTCCAGCTTGCAATTCAAGATGTAGAGAGCTAAAATGTTTAAAATCCATTGAATTGCTCCTTTAGTCCCTGTCGAGACATTATTTCTCAGAAGCAGCCACTTAATCTCTCAACCTTTGTTTTCCCTCTTTGAGTGTACGAGTTTGTAAATCAGAGGGTTATTTTGTTGCTGAGATTTTTTTTGTTTTCACTCCTGCAAGTATTACAACTCAAAATAAATTATTTAAAAAAAAAAAAAAACAGACTTCTAAAACTGAACGAGACGAAAATTGTGCAAAAATAACAAAGATATGTACATACTTTTCAGTTTGAAGAAATGTACAATAAAAACATAATTCAAAGAACATTTTAAAAATATAAACATTGCTTCAACTTTCCTAAGTTTCATATTGTTTCTGAAACTATTCTGGTCAGTTAGCTCTGTAATATAGTAAAACATAAATTATTACAAAATTAACACTATAAAAATTTACTTTAAGAATATCTTCTAAACTTTTTTCAAAGGGTCTAACCTTGTTTATAATTTCTTAAACATTTATAAGTCTTAAAATCTGCCTTAACCTTTTTTTTTAAAAAAAGAAAAAGTAACAATCTTCCCTTCAATTTGCAGTCTCTTTTTCCCAAGATGGAAATAAACCAGCATATAAGTGCACTTTTAACACTGTAGAAATAAAAATGAATTCATCTGAACTAATGTCCTAGTACCTAATATCAACTCCTGATTTTTAAAAAAATCATTTTATATTAAAAACTTTAGTAATCCTATTAAGAAACACTGTCAGTGCAATTCCATTGATGCAAATCACTCCGTTTGCCTCCCGTCTTTGCAAAATCCAATCATATGGTGAAATTTAACAGTAGTCTGATCTTTGGGTTTGGAGGGAATGGGAAAGAAAAGGAAAACTTTAGGGTAGGGATGAGGGTTTACATCCAGCGGCAAAACTGGCATTCATATCTGACTTATGGATGAAGCAAAAACTCCTAGTATCTCTTCCATTATACTGTACACAAAGTTACATGATTCATAGCACAGAACACCTATTTTATATGGGGAATTTCTTTCCTGATTACAATTCCCAATTAGAGCTTATGGTATCGTTTCTTTCAGAACTCCAGTGTGAACAGTTTTATAGCTGCAGGCATCCGGCTTCTCCCTTCTGGCTCTTCTCCATAAGTGGTGGCCTTACCATTCTTTCCTGGGTGGCTGTGTTGGAATGGGGGCCTCTGGCCAACGGCACGGTGGTGGGTGGGCAATGCTAGTATTTATACTCAACAGGGGTTTGGCAATTAACCCTCCACAGCAGCTTTCCCTCAAGCCCTTTCTTCTGGCCCTGCTTTTCTCCTCTTGTCAAGCCCCAGAGGGCAGCTTGAGAACTTCCACAGCCCTGGGTACCATTCCTCCTCCTGAGTGGCTTCCTGAGGTCTTGTGCCCCTTTCCCTGGAATTCCTACCCCCCGGTGACTTGCTCGGCTTTGTGCCCTTGTACACGGTGCTCTGGGAAGGATTGTGTAGCGTGGAGGCCTACCAAGCTCAGATGATCACAGTAACCCAATTCCCACCATCTTTTGAAGATGTCTTTTCCTACCCCCACACCATTCTTCCTGCAACCTTGTAGGTCTGTTCCTGCCCCAGTCCCTAACCCAGTACATCTGTGAGCTGCACAGCTGCATAGTGGTACTGAGTGAGCCCCATCATTAAATGCTGTTCTCAACTTTGCATCTGGTTCCTGCTATTCTGCTGCCGAAGAAACCTGATGGGGACACTTGGCCCGCCCTCCAGCTCTCTGTTCTCCAAACACAGGCTGCTCCCCAGCAAAGCCCCTCCCCCATCAACACGCTGTCCAGAGGGGAGGTATGAGAGCCTATTCCTCTGATGGCCAGTGGGGACCCAGATAGTGGCAGGTAGGAGGGGATGGGAGGGAAGGATGGAAGAGCGCAAGGAAAGGAGCACTGAATGTGCTCAAGTTAAAAGAGTTTCAGACGAGGCCAACCAGGAAGAGACATTCTGCAATGTCTGCTCTTATGGCTGGAGCAAAATGATGCAGTAGCAGCATCAGAAGCTAGATGAGTGACTCCAAACTTGGAAGAAGGTATACACATGGCAAATGAAAGAACGGAAACAAAACACTGGTACTTGTTTTCTGTAAATCTCAAATTCACGTTCTTTTGCCTTTTTCTTTTTTCCTCAAAACTAAAAATTGGTCAATTAAAAAAAGAAGAAAGCCAGAGCCACAGGTAGGGCACAGGAAACAGACTCTCCCCCACTGCCCACTCCCCTCCCTCCTCTGGCTGGGGTGGGGTCCCGTGGCCAGGCATTGGTTTGGAAGTGGCTTCAGAGTCTTGTTATGGAAGAGTCCTTATCCTGCCCGTTCTGTTTGTGTTCTTCTAGGAAAGAAAAGAAAAAAGAAAAAGCTTGTTTCAAAAACATACATTTGGGGTTACCTACAAGAATTCAAAAAGATAGCTTCATTTCCTCATCTATAATAAAAAGGACACCATGCCACTTCCGACATTCAGCAGAAGCCAGCTGTGATGAGCAAATGAGGTGACTGAAGTAAAGGACTCAGTAAATGGAAGGTAGCCACAAAGATCCCAGCTGTGGAGGAAAGCACAGGGACAAATCTTGTAGATTCATGGGGCTCCTCTCCAGAAGGGAGGACTGGGATAGCTGATCTGTCTTCTTTGTTGTTTTGTTTTTCTGTCCATCTTTTCCTAACTAACCCACAGAGACCATGGAGAATTACCCAAGGAAGAAGTATAGTACTGGGTTAAGCATAAAGGCTTTGAATATATAGGTTTGGTTCAAGTTCCTTCACCTTTATCTGCAAAATGACATTTTGTCCCCGCAGTTTGTTAAAAGGTTGAAATGTATGTAATGTATGTGAGGGGCAGAGCACAGCACCTACAGAGGAAGAACTCAACAAAAGAGAGGTGTTGGTGTTATTGTTACATTCGGTTAGGCTGTCTGTTAAACCCCACTGTGGGTTCCCAGCTGATGTGCCTGGAGCTGTTGTTGATTGCACAGGTGCCTGTGAAGGGTCAAAGTGGAGTCTCCAGGCACACCTTGCAACCTGTTCAGGAGGCCTGCTGTCAACAGGCAGATTCCTGGAGCCCCTCCTCCACCCTAGCACAGAGGATGGGCTGCAGGTACTCAGTGCAAATCCCACCACAAGTGACTCAAAATGGTGGAGATGTATTCCCTGATCTGAGAATACAAAATTGTTCCCTATTAACCTTCACCCACACTCCACCCAAGGTTTGTGGGGAAACACCAAAGGCAGAAGTGCAGAAAAACACTGTACTTTTGTTATCTATGACACATATGGCACTTGTAAGACAATGTAACAGCCATACACACATTTTTTCCCATCATGTACAACCCTCCCTGGCCTCCCCAGGACGTGCACACACTCCACTGGAGAAAATCACATCTACTCTGTTTACATACCTCAAGTTTATAAAAAAACTCTTAAATCTACCCTGAACAGTTCCACCATGAAACCACATCCTGAACGATAGCTACAGCTCACCAGAAGCCTCGAGAAAGTGCTGACCCATGTCTGCCAAGTGCAAGGCCCGTTAGTCAACAGCATCTTATTTAACTTTCACAGCGACCTCAGAAGGTAGGTGTCGATTTTGCTATTTAACGGATGAAAAGCCTGCGACTCAGAGAAGTAATCCACCCAATATCATGCAACTGCTAACAGTAAAAGCTAGCATTTGTGTGTGTTAGGGCTCAGGCATTTTGTAGAGGCTTTATGTCAATAAATTAATTTAATCCTCACAAAAGCCGCATGAGATAGGGGTCATAATGATCCCATCTTACAGATGAGGAAACTCAAGCACAGAGAAATGAAGTAACTTGCCCAAGGGCACACAACCAATTACCAGAAGGCCTAGTTTTAGACTCCGGGCAGCCATTTTCTTAACAGGAGATGAGATGTGAACCAGGGTCTGACCCCAAAGCCCACGTTCTTTCCACCCTGCTGAAGACCCTATGGACTTCTGCCCCCCAGTAACTTACCGGTCGGCTGTGTCCTGGGCTGGATATGCTTGAAGGACTGGATTGTGACAAAGCTAGGCTGCTATTTTTCCCAACCTGAAAGACACCAGTGAAGCCTTCCTCAGACACGGGCGTCAGCTTGGGACAGACTCCCGGATAACATGAGTCGCGAGGGGAGAGGAGGAGGCTTCACGGTACCTCGCTGGCTCTCCTCCTGTGGTGTGGAACTCGTGTTTCCACCTTAAACGTCAGAGAAAATGGGTATGTTTCTGGGGGCCTCCACCACGCCCCTCTCATCCCAGAGGGAAAATTGAGGGGAGCTCTCAAGCCGTTTCCCAGACGCGCAGGCTGCAAGTCTTCTGGAGGAAGCCCAGTTTTCCCACCTGTGACTGCAGTTCCTGACCCATCTCGTCTCAGGCCCCGACTCCCTTGGACTGGCTGGGAATGAATGCCTGCGTCTTTTCCAAGTTTTCCCAGCACACTCCACGTCGTTGTTAAGAAATACGGCAAGAGGCACCAGCTTCGCCTGCCCGTGAGAGCTTACGCCCAGGCCTTCCTAGGCCTTGCCCCCGGGGGTGGGCGTGGCCGTCGTGCTCGCGGTGGGCGGCGGCCTCAGGGGAGGAGTTCCGCGCCACTCGCATTTTCATAGACGCCTGCCTTTCCTTCGCCGTCTTGTTTTTTGTTCAATTTAGTATCTCCGTGGCAAATTCTGGGGCCTTACAACCACCAGATACAATTAAATAGATCCTCTATTGGTCCCCGAAGCATATTTTACCTTGAATTTTTCACTCTCATGCCACGTCTCGCGCAGTCTCCTAAGCGATTCCAAAGGCCTAATATTTCCCCAAGGGCTTAGATTTCCCCAAAGGCCTAACTCGTCCCCAAGGGCTTCCCGAAGGGCTTTCCCCAACACCTGGAAATCACCGGTGGTGACCCTGGACAAAGCGTTTTCTTAATGGCCTGGTGACAAGCACCCAGATATCAGCTGCAAAAGAGAACCAACATTGACTAGCTCCAAGGCAGCCATTACATTCATCCACTCTTTTTGATTTCCCTCCTGACGAGCACTCTATCTGATGGAGGCTTGTCTGCTCCTTTCACCACTGGTTTTGACTAATTCAGCATGCTTATAAAACATTTTGTATGGTCCTGCACATCAAAGAATCAACAACAGTGCCACATTTACTCAAGACAGAGGCACTCCACCCAAACAGAGGTACTCCATCAATAGAGACAGAGATGAAAAGTCCCAACTCCAGAGGCAAACTGCCTGGTTGTAAATCCCAGCCCTAATTTACTCGCTGTGTGACTTTGGGCACCTTACTTAACCTTTCTGTGCCTTGGTTTACTCATCTGTAAAATGGGGGTAATAACAGATGAAGATTAAATTAATATATGAAGGGCTTGGACAAGAGCCCAGGCCATAAGCAACAGTTAGCTGCTAGAACTTCATTGAAAACAGGTGGCACTATAGCCTTGCTGCTCAGTTTGTGGCCAGCACACCAGTGCAGTGGCACTGCCTGGTGTCTGTTAGAAATGCAGACTCTCATGCTCTACCCCAGACCTGCTGGCTCAGAATGTGCACTTTATTGAGAATCCCCTGGTGATTCATGTGCACATTCAAGTTTAACAAGCCCTGGATCTGCCCTCCATCCTGAGACCTAGAAGTGGCATGGAGGAGCAGTTATTAGTTTCAGAGTGGGGGTGCCCGGTGGGTGCTGGTCCCTCTCCCCAACACCCCTGCAACTGCAGATGTGTGCCATTGTCTGGGCCCTGATGAGAGGACCTATGTACCCCTCGCAAACTTGGCCTTGGGTTGCAGCTTGTCTGGCCCTTGAGATCCAAAATGGCTTTTCTCACGTGTTTACTTGTGTTTTATAAATCCCCCTCAAGAGGTTCTCTTCATGAGGTTTTAACAAGTCTCACACAAAGATGATGAAAACCATGAAAACATCTTTTAAACAACTGCCTCTCATGCCTCCGAAGCCCTCACTCCCAGACAGGGCTGGGGCCCACTGAATTCTGTCAGCCTGGGGCTGCTGCTACAGTCCATGCACACTGTGCTGCAAGGTCCCTCCCACTGGACTCAGCTCACCCAGGCAGCCCCTCCCTACCTCTGCTCCTTCCTCTGCACACAAATGACACCTGAGTTGGGTGGGAGGGTTTCCTAAACAACAATCCCAGCTGGAGAGGAAGGGGGAGACTTGAGGATGAGAACAAGGCTCCAGGGAAAAAACATGTGTTCTTCATGGACCACATCCCATTCCCCCAGCTTCCCTCACGACACCCTCATCTGTGTATAGTGGCCTTGAACACTTCTGTGCCAGGTGGTGTGAGCTGCAGTGTTACTTCAGGAAGTAAAGAGTTATCTTAGGAGTAGGGAGCCTGGTAAAGGGAGAAGCATAGCACCGCCCCTAGGTAGGACCCAGGTCATCATGTAACCTGCTAGGCCCTGGGTTCTTAAGGAGATGCCAACAGATCAAACTGCTTGGCAACAGAACTCTTCAGTGAAATCATCCAGACTGACAATAGAGTGAGGTGGGGAGCTCAGAATCTCTCTGTGCCATAGTCTGCTCATCTGTAAAGTGGTGAATACAACAGCATCAACTGCATGGGGCTGTTGTGAGGATTAAATGAGGTGATACTCATATAGGACTCAGAACAGCACCTAGCACATAGTGGGTACTGTAGAAATTGTTTGTTACACAAATTTCTCTCAGAGCAGGGCATGGAATCACCTAGAGGGAGATCAAGGAGGGGACTCATGCTTGTATTACCTATCTGGACCACCTGTTTGGACCATGTGGCTAAGTGGGGGGGCACTGCCTGGTCCCCCAACCCCCCTCCCTGGGCAGTGCCAGGAGGCTCCTGGAAGGACGGGTCCCTTACCTGCCGAGAGGAGGTGCTGTTAACGGGATCGGGCACCGGAGCAAGAAGGCTGGGCGGGTTCTTTCTGTGAACGCTATTCATTCCAGGCATTTTAGTGATTTTACAGGCTTTGCTACTAGAACTTGAGTTCTTACGCTTTTTTCCTTCTGATTTGTCAAAAGAGAGGGGCAGAGAAGACACAGCATTGTGTGAGGCCAGAGAGAGGTCCCCTGCAAGGGAGGGCACAGAGAGGGGACAGGAGTCACTGCTGCCGCCCCCAGAGCCCATGTGTCTCACTAGGTCCGTGGGGCCGCCAGGCAGCGAGGTCCGTCCTGAGGGCTCCAGTTTGGCACTGAGTGGGCTCACCCCATTGTTTGAGTTGTGCACAGACAGACTGTTATAGGGAGGGGCCGCCTGATAGGAGTTCAAAGCAGAACTGGCATTCAAAACACAGTTCTTTTTGTGGGGCCCTGACAATGGGGAGGCGAGGGATGTCTGCAGGGGTAATGAGGAGGAAGAGGAGGAAGTCGAAGACTGTGGCTTCCTCTTTTTGTTACTTGGAGACTCGTCGCTACGGGCAGACAGGTCTTTGACTTTTGAGGATTTGCTGGTTTTGGTTTTGGATGGCTTGTGGGATGGGGAAGCGATGACGGCTGGTATCGGGGACACGGCGGGTGGGGCCTTGAAGGTTGAGTCCATGATGCTGAGGGTTGCGGCCACATGAGGGAAAGCTGTGGTGTGTGACATGAGGGCGCTCGGTTCCGGCGATGTCACAAAAGCTGCATTTGAGAGCATGGCTGATGTCATTATGTAAGAAGAGGTGAGTCTCGAGCTGATGGGAGCTGAAGGAAGATACACAGCACTGGGGTTGCTGAAAGGCTGTAAAACGGATGCTGGAACAGGGGTGGTGAGGTGGGCTGCTGGCGAGGGCATGGGGCTATCTGCCGCAGGAGGGATCTTCCTAAACGTGAGAGAAGAGTGAAAGAGAAACAGTGAGAAATAGGCTTCGCATTGCTCCAGATGCTCAATTAAGTGTGAGCATCAGGGCTACAGAGAAAACCCTGGTGGAACCAGACTATGGAAAATGAAGCCTTGAAGGATGGCGAAATCTGATTTATGGCCCTTCCCTATGGTTTTCCCCCATTGCAACATCCGGCAAACTAGTTTTAATCACTTTCAGGTTTTCAGATCCTTTTCTCCATGCTTGGCTATTGGATAATGGCTGATTTGGGTTCCCGAATAAAAGGCAAATGTTAATTAGAGTAGAAATTGCCCCAACAGTATCCCCCTGCTTTCTTGCCCCTGGCAGTGATGAAGGTGATTTTTCATGAGAGGTGGTCATTTCACACTTAGGTCCTGGCTTGGAGAAGGGTGAGGACGGGGCTGTGCCACCTGCACGTGGGGGCCAGAACATCCCCCCATGCCCCTGCAGCCTCTGCCCCCCACACACACCCTGCTCCTGACTGGAGTCATCCCTCTCCTCACAGGCCAGTCTGCCCCTGCATGTGCTCTCTACAGTCTCTGGTTACCCTGTAGACAGGCACTTCTACATTTGTTCCTCTTCACCTTGCTCCGCCTCCCCACTCACTCAGGAGCTATCACTGGAGTATGGCTGTTCTTCAGCAGGTCTTCCTGTCCCCAGGTTAAGAAGTGGGGAAAGTAGAGGAACCCTCATAGATCCAGAGAAGGGGATCAGGAATTTCTAGTTTGTTCTGAAGGTAAATGCAGGAGAACACATGAATGGGGGGGTCCTTCCTGAAAGCTGGGGTGGGGGTACCTGGGAAAAAACTCTCTGCCTCCTACACTCTGTGGAGCCCAGGCCAGCACCAGGTAGAGGGTCACCCTGGGAGTCTCCCTTCAAACTCCATCTTTTGACGCATTATGGAAACAGCTTCTGCTTCCAAGCCATGGCCTTGGTTCATGTTGCTTCTACTCTGGGGACAGGGAGGAGCATGGGGGCTTGGGGTCACTATGTCCCTGACTTTTCAGGAACGGATACAGACCTCAGGAGAGAGGATACTGATCTCAGGAGCCAGGTGCATATTTTCAAACAGGTTCTTTCCTGTTTCTCACCTTGCTCACCCCTCCCTGTTTCCATTGGAAGTCATTTTCCATGTAGCTGGGGCTCCCCAGAAATTAGGAACTAGCTCTCCCTCTTGGAAAGCAGCACTTGAAGGCAGGCAGGTGTGAGACGGTGCCTCCCTTCAGCAGCAGGACAAGGCAGGGAACTCTGGAAAGAGGCCCTGCTGGAGAGGACATGCCTCTCCTAGCCCTGCTCTCTCTGAGGATTCCGTTTTCTGCCTGCAATTTGGTGAGGCCCATGGCTTCCATCTCTAGGGTGGAACCCAGGGGGATCCTTGAATACACAAGCACAGTGTCCTTGAAAACATCAGACTGAGATCAAATATAGGAGAAAAATGTTGCCAAACTCAGCGTGGCCATAATGGTGTTTGAAAAATCTATTTTCTCTCAAGCCTAAAGAGGGTAAAAGATGCTGTCAACACTAAACAAGAGCTCCATTAATAGTACTTGTTGCAATGAATGAATGACTGAATGAATGGATGGATGGGTGGGTGGTAGATGAGTGAGCGGATGAATTCTCAGCAGCAATACAACAAAGCATGCCAGCCAAGGACTCCCATAAATCAGATGAGAAAGGCCTAAACACACCCTTAGAACTGTCTGGCACTGCACCACCCCTCTCTAACAGCACCAGGGCCCATTTCTCAGAGGGTGCAATGTCCGCACACCACATCGTCTGTGCTGGCTGCTGCCTCCTGTGGTTCTCCAGGCATCCCACTCAATCTTTCCTTCACTCAAGTTTTGTACCAGCTAAAATATGGGTAGGAGTCCATATGGGCAGAGTTCTGGCAGTTACTTGTAATAAAAAGTTATTTACAAATACCAGATGGCTCATTTAGAGAGGGCCCCAATCGATGACCATAAGCAGGATCCATCTGAGCGTCCTGATCTGGTATTTCTCCATTACAGGGTCTATACTCAGGTTTCGGCCTGTGCTGACCAGAGCTGAAGTCCTCAGCCTGCTCTGGCTGACACTCAGCACTGGGATGGGTGCTATTTTTCTGCATACTTTCTACCTCTTCCCTTCCTCTCCCCACTCATCTTAAGTGGATAGCAGAGGCAGGAGGGGTGAAGGGGCAGGGGGCGAAGCAGGGCGAGGGGCATGTGGCAGCTCACTGTCCCCAGGAACCCTTTCCCCCATGCTAGACAGTTCATGTGCTTTTCAGGTGCCAAATGGCAGTGGATTTCAGCTTGGTGGGCTGTGTCCCAGTTGCAGCTTTGCACGCTGGCCTAGGGAAGTCCCATACAAAAGCCCCCAGATGTGAATAAATTACAGTGCCCATCCTCCCCTGCCGGCTGGCACGGAGATCCAGATGCTGACCTGGCTGAAAGAGAATACTGTGTTGGCGTCTCCTGATGCAGAGTTAAATGCTTGTTAAAGAAAAAAGAGTCTTGGCCGTTCCTTTTCTTCCTAATGTCTTCCACGCCCCCATCGGCTGCCATCCCTCCAGGTTCGGGCCCGTCGGGGCCTGGGGTTTGGGCAGCGAGGTTGAGAGGGCAGCGGGGTGCTACGCTCTCCAGAGTTGACACCCAGGCAGCCCCAATGTTGCTCAGTGACAGCAGATTTGTTAGGCAAGTCCTGAAAAGGGGGGAGGGACCTGATGCCCTGTGGCTCGGGTTTCTGTGCCTGAGGAGGAAAGGAATATGGACTTGAGCTGACAGGACACCAGGCAGCGAAATACAGATCAACACATTCCTTCCACGTGTCCAGGATTAACACTTCCACAACACAGGAGAGCACAGAGCTGCGGGTCACCAGGGCCAGCCGCCATGCTGGGGGACCCGCGCACAGGGTTCAGTCACCCGACACCAGGAATACGGGAACCCCGCATGCAGCCTATCGTGTGCCACTCAGAAAGGACACAGGTAGAAAACGGGTGCCATTGAGACACACTGGGCAGTCACTTAAGTGAGAAGAAACCATACGCTTCTCTTGTGGCCCTTTCCTACTTCACAAGAAGTGTCAGTGTGTCATCCTAAGTCTGCTTGGAGAGCTTACAGCACACTCCGTGGGACTTGCTTCTAGAAGTTCTGGAAGCTCTCAGGGCATCATAGTGAATAGGGGCTGAGGGGCCATCACTGTCTGGGAGAGAGGAGGCGACCTGGGAGCAGGCAGGTTTCGAATGCACTTCCCATCCTACCCTAGTACCTAGTACTGTTTCTCGGGAATGCCTTCCCGGCCTTTCCTGGGCTTCGCTGGGCAGGCTGAGGGGTTCGATGTTGGCTTTCCTGGACCTAGAGCTTGGGCCTAGAGCTGAGGGATCCACGATTCTACAGATTATGAGATCTTAAAAGCTCACCTTTGCAGGAGTGGGGGGGCTGGAGATCGCCAGGGGGTCAGCCTGGCATTACCAAGTGTCCAGAATGGCAGTTCCTTAGGTGCTGTGCTTTGAGAGGACCTAGCGTGTCACTCTGTACAACAGCATTGCATTTCCCTAAGTCAAGAAGGCTTTTTCCCTTTTTATGAATCTATTAAGACGTAAATACATCGAGAGGTGTTGGAGAATAAAAGGACCATAGAGAAATGGGACATAGGTTCGGTTTAGGGTAGAGAGAAGTATGTAGAGAGGTGAGGAGAGCGTCCTAGGGATGTGGGAAGGGCCAAAGACAAGCTTAACCAACTTGGTAACATGATTCTGGATCTGCCCTGTTGGCCACGCTGTGTAGTTTTTCATAGGACATTAAACAATTACAAATTGGTCAATAACCATCATGAAAGTTTTAGTATCAATACCTAGCATTAACATTACAAACAGAAGCATATTCTTAATATCCTTGGATAGTCTTAGTCATGGCAAAAAGGCCCTTTAACACTGTTAAATAAACAAAGTCTTATCTAATACCTTTCCATTTAGTTAGATTACCAACACAAAAGTTATCTCCAAAGAAGATAAAACATACCACACATCGTGGTTGTCTCTGAAAAACTACAGGCAAGCCACCAAGCGGGGCTGACGTTCAAGAATTAATCATGAATTCTGATTTCAGAATCATTTCATTCAATAAAAAGCCAACTAGGGACATTCATTTAGAAAACTGGGGTTCAGAGGGTTGTGGGGCAGCTCAAATCTCATATTGCACAAAAACTGCTCACTTACTTCCACATCTGTGAATTCAAGTGTTTTTCTACCATGGAGTTTAGTGCGAATCGAAAACGATCCCATCTTCTGTCAAACACATAGTACCCTCGTCCCATGAGGCGACTCCCAAATGAGCAAAACTGTGAGGGGAAAAAAAAAAAAACACATTTTAACTTTAATTACAGGTTAATAAGCTAATACAAGCCACACAGAGACAAATAACATTTACATAAAAACACACAGGGGTATAGTTTTCCTCAAAATAAAGAAGCAAATAGTACCAAAGCCAAAAATATTTCTGTGTGAGATCCCAGATTCTCTGCAGAACCTCACAGGGTGAGTCAACAATAGTGACATTCAACCGTCTGTGGCACTGAGGGTTACCTTCTCTATCCCAGGGACTGAGCCAGCACTTTTAGTTGAAAAAATAAACAAACCAACAGTAGCCAGGACAATTTTTGAGCACCAGGGGCTGGTCACATCAGCCATCTTCTCAAGGAAGCCCATGGGGTTCCCTGCTTCCCATCACAGTAATGGCAACAGCTGGTTCTAAGGTTCTCCTGTTGACAGGTCATACCTCTCCTATCTGTGGTCAACAGAGCCACTTCCCTTCCAGCGGGGCTGAACCCCTCCGTCTCTTGGTGTCAGCCTCATCTCTGCTCCCATCTGCACTGCCAGGCTGCCTGGGACACAACCACTGCCGCTGAGCTCACTCTCCTGCTGCTTCTCCCCTCCCTCAGGGCCTGAATGAAGACCCGCCTTTCCAGTCGTCTTTCTCTGATTTACCTTGCCACTCTGAACTCCCACAAACCCCCATACACACTTCAGTACCTTCCACCTGGGAACAGCTATGTGGCTGTTCTACGTGACACTGAATGCTTCTGTGGCAGTCTTGATGACTGCAAGTGTCTAAAGGCCAGAGACTCCCATTGTCTTCTTGTTCCTCCTCAATATGAGGCTAGTAGGGATTTAGGCTAAAGGATGGACTATAGAGATAAGATCCTACAAAGTGTTCAGAGTGAACTCACACTTTAAACACAGAGCTGAACATGAGCAGTTAGATGGTTAATAAATGTCATTTGATGATGATGTTAGGACATTCAGAAGGCCAGCAGACAGAAATGCAAGAAGGTGACATTTGGCTGGTCAGAGCTCAGGCGAGTTTACAAGTGACTCTATAACTCAAATGCAGCTCCTCTCCCTCCCCCAGGCCTCTCCCAGCAGCTCCCTGGCCTCCATCCCAGACACAGTGCTGGGCTGGCACTCATTCCACAAACGCTTCCTGGAACCAGTCTTTGGAACAGTTCTCAGGAGGAAATGCAAGACCTTCCCTTTGTTTTGTTTCTGCTTATGCTTGGGGGTCGGGGGCGGGGGTTGCACTAAAATCTTGCCACCCATCAAATCTGGTACTCCTGATGAAAAACTCTTTTCCGCACATTCAGTGCTTACTGGCCAAGCCAGAAAACATACAAAGGGAGTTCTCCCACATGGAAGCTGGTCCCCAACAGCAAATAAGCACCGGTCCAGGTCCAGACATCTTTTCTTCCTTCGTCTCCTTGCTAAAGACACCCCCAACGAGGGTTCATCACAAAAACTGATTTAATGTATCAGTTGGCCATGAAAGAAAGGACAAAGCAAAGAAACAAATCCATGGCCTTTCCATTTAAATCAGCAAAACATGAAGGGCACACAAATCTGCCAGGCTCTGAGTTGAGCTAATCCACTGTAGCTTGGCAGCGTGTCATTTGGATAGAGATCTTGATGTGCTCCAGAGTCTGGCCTTCTGGTAGAGAGCCCTGTCTCACTTTCAGACTTGGAAGCTGGAGGCCTCTTAACTGTCTGCGCTACCTACGTCTCTAGTTCAATAGAGATGCAAGGCTCAGCGCCCCAGAGGCTCCTGTTCTTAATCACATATGGTGCCCCAGGCAGGGCTGCAGCTCCTTGCGGCACAGGCCACTGTGGCAGACCCTACTAGTTGCCAAGCTCATCAACTGCCATCTCACCCCCAGCTCTCCCTGTTTTTTCCTAGCTAAGAGAACCATGCTTTTGTTCTGATATCTGGCATGGAGCAGTGAGCAGAGAAGGTGGGTTTCTTCCCAGAACCTTGGGATGAATCATGGCTGGTCTCATCCTGTGTTTTGTTTTAGTTGCTAAGTCATGTCCGACTCTTTGCGACCCCATGGACTGTAGCCCACCAGGCTCCTCCATCCATGGGATTTTCCAGGTAAAAACACTGGAATGGGTTAACATTTCCTTCTCCAGGGGATCTTCCCGACCCAGGGAACAAACCCGCATTTCTTGCATTGGCAGGCATTTTCTTTACCATGGAGCCACCTAGGAAGCCCCATCCTGTGTTCCTACAAGCCTATCTTCTGCCACTGATTGGTATGGGGTGGCCATGTGACCTACTTCTGGTGCATGGAAGGGAAGGTCTGCTGGGAGGGCTCATAGGAACATCATCTTCCCTAAGAAATGACATAAGAGCATCTTAGAAGAAAACTCCCTTCCTGTTGGTCCCTTTCCCCACTTTGTAGAATGCGACTTGATGAGGATGTGACATTGGAGCTGGAGCCAACATATCCAGACCGTGCATGAAAGGTGAAAAGGGTTGGGGAATCCTCCCTCAGCAATATGACAATGAAGAGATGCAGAAACAAGCCTGGAACCACGCACCTCTAGAATTCTCATATAAGACAAGTAAATGGCTGATGCGCATATACGGTATAAGTTGAGTTTTCTATTACTGGCAGTCAGGCACTCCTAACTGTCCCTGTTTCTGTACTGGCTGAGAGGTTAAGTCTTAAGCTGTTGGTGAAGCAAACTGGTAGAAGTGGGGAGGGAGTCCCTCTCTTGACGCAGGGTTGATTTCACCTACACAGTCCATGCGATCTCGGTACAGTCAGAGCTAACCTGGAAGGCTTCACGCTGGGACCAGAGCAAAGCAGCTATGGGGTCCCATGTTTCTGGCCTCCCTGAATTCAGCTCTGTTGATGGTAGCACCAGGCATTCGTTTTTTAAGTGCTCACAGGGCCAACACAAACAAGCTTCCAGCTGATGCTTCCTTATACCTCCCACCTGGATTTCAATGACCTTCTGAATTGTTAAAGTGGACTCTTCCAATGAACGGGGGAGAAACTGACCTTTTCATTAACCTGCTATCATGCTGACATGAAATGCTTCCTTCTTCCCTACACACACAGACACACACAGACACACACAGACACACACACACACACACACACACAGAGTTTTGTGCCATATGGTCACACTTACTAAGAACAATAAAACTCAGAACCAACAGGGAAGAAAACCAGCCAGGGCTGGCACCTGGCACATTGCTGACAGACGGTTCCCAAAGCAGGTGAGCTAGACTGATTGTTGAAATCAGAGGCTGCCTTTCAGCTGGGCAAAGCAGGAAGGTCAGCTCCCCAGTGCTCTTCTATGAACACCGTTTCTCAAGCATTATCACTTCAAGGTGCACCACAAATTACTCAGGTGTTTAAAGGATTATGATCGGCTGGGTGCCCTTACCTTTCCTTCTGTGATTTGCAAGGGGATTTCTAAGGCAATCTGGAGAAGGCAATGGCACCCCACTCCAGTACTCTTGCCTGGAAAATCCCATGGACGGAGGAGTCTGGTAGGCTACAGTCCATGGGGTCGCTAAGAGTCGGACACGACTGAGCAACTTCACTTTCCTTTTTCCCTTTCATGCTCTGGAGAAGGAAATGGCAACCCACTCCAGTATTCTTGCCTGCAGAATCCCAGGGACGGCGGAGCCTGGTGGGCTGCCGTCTGTGGGGTCGCACAGAGTCGGACATGACTGAAGCGACTTAGCACTTAGCACTAGCACTTCTAAGGCAATCATTCGACCTCAGGAAAAGCCCTTTCAAAAAACACCGTCCTGGGAGGCCTCTGCTTAGGAAGGATGCTATTGGAGGATGCAGTCCCCTAAACACCACAAAGCACAGGGAGAAAGAAACGCCTGGATGGAAACAGAAGGAGGCCTACCGCAAGAGGTCTGGGGTGGTGGGTGGAGAAATGACAGTCTAATAACTTCTCGGATTCATCGGTTCCGTCCATCTCCCCTTCATCACTCGACAGTCGGCTGGCGAGGTCACCTCCAACTGGGGGCAAAGGGGGTTCCGGAGTGTAGCCACTGTGATTTGAAGACGTGCTGCTGCTTATGCTATTTGCAGATGATGGTCTAAGGGCAAGAGAGAGCAAACAGAATAAACTTTTCTGAGGGAAACAGACCCACCCAGTTTCATGGAGCTCAGAATCAGACCGACTAGCCTTCCTGATACATTAAGGAAGGCAGGTCGATGACAGACCTGCACAAGGGAAAAATTCAGGCTGAGAGGGGAGGCAGCGACCAGCTCTCTATGCGATCAGGTGGAGCTGAGACTCTGCCCTGCCTGAATGCGGGCACCAGGGAAAACTCCAACAGTGTAAGCGGAACAGAAAATACAAAAAACAAACTCATGTGGCAGAGAATTAATTCAACTTAAAACTAGTCATCTATGAATTCAGTTACAACTATTCATTCATTTGCATGTAAGGAATTTACACTTTCCCTATAGTTGCTTCTCTCTGAAAGCAGACCCTGATGGGAAGATCAACCAGATAAACAACCTCAAATCAGTCAACAAAATGTCAGTGATGACAAAAGACAGCCTTATAAACAGAGCTACTGAACTATGACTTTATGACACTGTTACCATACCTACATGAAAAAATGTTTCATCCCAGATGGGATCACAATTTCCCCACCCGGAAGCCAAGCCTGTTTCTTAATATCAAGTCACATGTAGTTTAATTGTATCTTCTGAGGGTGAATGTTTCCATTTAATTTTTGACAAGCCACTAGACCCACAGATTGGCATGGCTGACTCAACAGTAGGTGTTGAAGAAATATGTTTCTCAATGAAGGAGTGAATGAATTCCATGTGTATAAACAATCCAACAGATCTCATCCCAGTCATGGCTAAGCTTATAGAAAAGCAGTGTCACAGTAAGAGGCAGTACCAAGGCTTTCTAAGCAGTGAGAAACAAAAGAAAACACACCTCCGCATCAGGAGAAGAGTCATAAGTATGGTCAAAGCTAGTTGTTAGTTGTTTTGATTGACCAAGGAGAAAGTCAGGGAGAAAAAGGTTTTAGAGAAAACAAAAAAAATCAGGATTTTTTTTTTTTTTGATGTGGACCATTTTTAAAGACTTTATTGAATTTGTTACAATATTGCTTCTGTTTTATGTTTTGGTTTTTTGGCTGTGAGGCAGGTGGGTGGGAATCTTAGCTCCCGCATGACCAGGGATTGAACCCACAGTCACTGCATTGGAAGGTAAAGTCTTAACCACTGGACTGCCAGGGAAATCCTCAGGATCTTCAAAAAAAAAAAAAAAAAAAAAACAGACAGGTTTTCTGCATTCTGCTTTGAAAGCTGCCCCTTCAAGTAACATGAAGGGGCTTTTACTCATATACCTCTCTTCTCTCCCTCATTTTCACCTTGGACACTTTGTTGTTTTGAAATCTTTCTAGTTGTCAAATACCTGAGTTCCAACCAGATCCCCAAGGCACAGTCACATAAAAACAAAGACACAAAGGTGGGAAAAAAACTGATAGATGAATGGATAAATAAAATATGGTATATCGACATAATGGAATATTAGTTAAGTCTCAAAAGGGAAGGAAATTCTGGCATATGCTACAGCATGGATGAACCTTGAAGACATTATACTAAGTGAAATAAGCCTGTCACAAAGGACAACTATTGTATGACTCCATTTAAACAAGGTATCTAGAACAGAGAAATTCAAAGGCAGAAAGTAGAATGGTGGTTATACCAGGTGCTGGGAATGGGGACTTAAGTGTTTAAAGGTACAGAGTTTCAGGACTGAATGATGAAAAAGTTCTGGAGATGCATGGTAGTGATGACTGCACCACAAGGTCCTTAATGCCACTAAAAAAGATTTTTCTTTGTAAAGAAAAGCTGCTTTCCATCTTCATCTGGACCTTGTTTCTTCTGGATGTGCTGCAGCCATCTTGCTACAGACTTTGAAGATGGAGCCAAAGGACTGAAGAGGGTGGAATAAAAGGGCAGAGAAAGACAGCCAAGCCCTGATCTCTGGGGACTGGTGCCCTTTCACCTCTGGACTTCCTGTCACCAGCAGTAAGAAATTTCCTAATTACTGAAGTGGTTAGTAAGCAAGGTTTTTTGTTACTTGCACTTGAAGTGTCTCAACAAGTGTGAACAAGAGATTTTAACCTGTTTTTAGGAGACAGACTGTAGCTGGAGAATGTTAACTGATGGGAAAGGGGCTGACCTACCACAGAACCCTGATAAGCAGGGCACCGTGAGCAGCTAGAGCTGCAAAAGTCACAGATGAGGTGAGGACTAAACACAGCAGGAGAGCTGAAAGGCTTGGTATTTGCTTGTTGGACCCAAGGTCATCATTGTTACCTCACATAGCCAGATGACTTAGCACTGCCCCACCTGCCCGCTCCCCCCAATCAACTCTCAAACAGAGAACATGAACTGAGATTCCAGACACGGGGCCACCAGCAGAGACTAGGAGGAAGCACAGGGCTAGAAAAAAGGGGGACTGTGGGCTGTCCCTGGTCAGATCCTTAATTGGCACTCCCGGAATGCCTATTGCCTGGCACATTAGCAGGCAGGATTCTTCCCTTGGGAAACTTAATGGCTGCAGAGAAAAGGCTTCCACACTTCGAGTAAGTATCAACAAAAGGCTGACTGGTGATGTGGATGACCTTATGGTTGACAGTCCCACACACAGATCTCCAATCAGCTTATTAGAGTCTTTCTTTTAAAATGAATGGTTAGAAATCACCAAACATTCCTGAAACAATCTCCAACATTAGGCTGACCAACCAAACATCGAACACATAAACACATACATGAAACAAACCTGGGGGAAGTGAAGATAAGGAAGGAAAAGAAAGAAAACTAAGAAGCCTATCTTCAGAGATATTAGAATGGTATCACTTCTGCAAAAGATGGTATCTTGTAGAATATTATAAGAAGCAATCAGATAAAAAGAATTGGATCCTGGTGACTTCCTTGGCAGTCCAATGGTTAAGAATCCACACTTCCATTGCAGAGGGCAAGGTTCTCCTAGTCAAGGAACTAGGGTCCTGCATGTCACATGGTGCCATCAAAAAAAGAAAAAGTAAAAATCAGAACCAGATCCTAAAATTTAACAAGCAAATCATAAATTATTTAATATGCAGTTTTAAAGGTAAAGTAAAAAAATTTTAGACAGTGGAACAAGAGATTGAGAGACAACAGGAGAAAAGGGTAAGAGAATGAAAAGATCAGGGCAAAAGGTCCAACACCTAACTAATAGGAGGTTAAAGAGAATAAAGCTAACAGTGGGAATAAAATTATTTAGGATGTAATAGAAAATATCCCAGAAACATGTGTTTCCAGATTTAAAGGATCTACTGAGTACCCAGTCCAATGAATGAAAAAAGACCTATATCAAGGGTGATCCCTGGGAACTTTTAGAGCCCCATGCTTCAGAAATAAAAAATGGAATCAGAATGATATTGAACTTCTCAATAAAAATCTTTGATGCCAAAAGTCAATGGAAAAACTGCTCTCAAAATTCTGTAGGGAAATAATTTTCAACCCATTTATATATTCAGGGAGATGATCAATTAAGTGGGAGAGTAGAATAAAAACATTTTCAGGTGTATAAGGATTCTAAAAATTGACTTCCCATGTCCCTTTTCACAGGAAGCTAATGGAGAAAACGCTTCATCAAATAAAAGAGCAAACCAAGAGAAAAGGCAGCAAGAGTCCCCGGGAAAAAGGTGCTCTAACACAGAGAGGGTAAAGTGAGCTCCAGGATGGAAGGAATTACTGTTTTTCACTCTCTTTTAGGACTGTTTGGTTTTGGAACAACATGTCTATATTCAGTTCAGTTCAGTTGCTCAGTCATGTCCAGCTCTTTTTGACCCCATGAACTGTAGCATGCCAGGGTTCCCTGTCCATCATCAGCTCTCAGAGCTTGCTCAAAGTCATGTCCATCGAGTCGGTGATACCATCACACTATCTCATCCTCTGTTGTCCCCTTCTCCTCCTGCCTTCAATCTTTCCCAGCATCAGGGTTTTTCCAATGAGTCAGTTCTTTGCATCAGGTGGCCAAAGTATTGGAGTTTCAACTTCAGCATCAGTCCTTCCAATGAATATTCAGGACTGATTTCCTTTAGGATGGACTGGTTTGATCTTTGTGTACTCCAAGGGACTCTCAAGAGTCTTCTCCAACACCAAAATATTAAGTTTCATTAAGAAAAAAAAAAAAATCTGGGGGCTTGTGTGGTAGTCTAGTGGTTAAGAATCCGCCTACCAATGCAGGGGACAAAGGTTTGATCCCTGGTCAGGGAAGATCTCACATGCTGAGGAGCAACTAAGCCCCTCAAGCCACAACTACCGAACCCACATGCTGCAACTACTGAAGCTGTCATGCCTAGAGCCCATGCTCAGCAACAACAGAAGCCCTGGCTTGCTCTGACTACAGAAAACCTTCTGGAAGCAACAAAGACCCAGGGCAGCCAAAAATGAAATAAATAAAAATAAAAGAGTTAACAATTAAAAATATATATATATATTTCTAAAAAGAAAAAAACCCTTTTTTAATGGTTGAAATAGTAAGTTCCGGGACTTCCCTGGTGGTCCAGGGGTTAAACCTCCATGCTTGCACTGCAGGAAGCATGGGTTTGATCCTTGGTCAGGGAACTAAGATCCCACATGCCATGCAGCATGGCCAAAAAGGAAAAAAAAATTAGTAGATTCCAGTTGCCAGACAAAAGAGAGGGGGCAAGGGCAGGAGAATCATGGAGATTCATGCAGCATGAAAACTGCGAGTTCCAGAGCAGAAGCAGCTCTGAGAGCAAAGAGAGGAACATGAAGGAAGGACGCCAGGCATATGTGTGCACGTGTACAAAGAAGGGGCTCTGAATCCTTTCCTTTTCAGGCCTGTGTCACTCAGGGTGTGCGCACCCTCCTGGCAATGATGGAGTGGTGGATGCTTTCAAGACCTCCTTCCGGCTCTGACTGCTGCCCTCCAGGGTGGAACTTGGAGGGATGGAGTGTGCTGGAAGCAGCCTGTGTCTCTGAAAAGCCAAGGGTTGGTGAGGGTGACGGGGACCAGGGATACTGGCCATGAGAAAGTGTGGAAAAAGTCTCGCAAGTGTGTTAAGCTGCTGTCCAACCTTTCTTCCTCAGCACTACATCACACCTTCCCTCTCCACTTACCAGTTTGGTCTAAAGACAGTGCATATGATGATGGCCCCTGTCCAATTCCCCTCAGGGAAACATAAAGTCCCCACCCCCACCACTCTGAGGAAGCACGAGCATCAGTCAAGTGCTTTGGGGAAGAACACAAAGCAAACTGACCTTAACTGAGTCCCTAGTGGTAAAGAATCAGCCTGACAATGTAGGAGACACAAGAGATGAGGGTTCGATACCTGGGTCAGGAAGATCCCCTGGAGTAGGAAATGGCAATTCACCCAGTATTCTTGACTGGAAAATTCCATGGACAGAGGAGCCTGGTGGGCTACAGTCCATGGGGTCACAAAGAGTGGGACACAACTGAGTGCACACACACATAATATGTGTAGGCACATCACATATATTTTCTCATCAAAGCTACCCACTGCCTTAGGCGTGTGTAACTATGACCTACATTTCTCAGATGAGGACACTGGTTGCCAAGCTAATAAAAAGTGGAAATGAGACTTGGTCTGTCTGCTTGATTTTAAAGCCCGAACTACTGAGAAATGGGTAGGAAAAGCCCAGGGACAAACCTAAGTCAAGGAGAGAAATGGTTTCCACTTCGGTGATTATACTATCAATGAGTCACGAACTGAAGTAGCTTTCACTGCAGACTCACCTCTGCCCCTTCTCAGGTTTCTAGGACCTTCTGCCTCTTTCCCCGCTGCCTTCGTCAGTCTGAGATTCATTGGTGTTTGCCATT
Organism: Okapia johnstoni; assembly: GCA_024291935.2. Classification (NCBI taxonomy): domain Eukaryota; kingdom Metazoa; phylum Chordata; class Mammalia; order Artiodactyla; family Giraffidae; genus Okapia; species Okapia johnstoni. The sequence continues at coordinate 66,853,137 of CM044312.1, read as the reverse complement.
TTATACTTTAGGGTGAGATGTGTGTTCATCTATGAGACAGAGGGGAAGGTGCCCAGACCTTGTCAGCATTGACCTCCATGGCTGACCTTTCCTCCCTCCTGGGGGCCAGAACCTGGCTTGTTAGAGCCCAGCTCGACCCTCTGCACCTCCCCCTGCCTTTCCAAAGAGTCCTGATGGCTTTGGTTGGCCTGGTTATCCATAGCCCTTGGGCTCTATGGTGAAAACAAGGTGTTCCCTTAGAGTTGGGGGCAAGAAAGCAGAGCATATAGGTATGTTATCCAAGGGCCCCCAGGTTGAGGGACAGAGGCCAGGAGGATGGGTGAATGGAAACCAGGTCACTCCTAGGCCTTCACTGGCTCCCACTGCTTTCCCACTGACTACCATGGCCCTTCCTACCAGCTACCGTCAACTGAGTGCTTATTATGAGCTTGATACTCTTCACTTAATTTTCCTTAGCTCCATTTGACAGATAAGCAGTTTGAGGCCAGAGAGGCTGAGAGACATGACCATGTTCGTTTAGTTAGCAGACAAGGAGTTGATCCTTGCACTATCCAATCCTATTCCAACCCTTGCTAGTTGACTTTTACTTTTCTAATCCTAGACTCAAGTTCCCTTTTTAGAAACCCCTTACAACAATGGGTTGCAGTTCAAAAATATGAAAACTGGAAATATTTTCAAGGTTACCAAAATGATACTTAAGAAGTAAATGCACACATTGTTAGCATTTCCTACAAGAGAAATTCACAATTTGGGAGGGGATTACCATAATTCCACTCATGAGTCATTCTTTTGGTCAATTATAGATAATGAGTGCAATTAAAATATCTATTATATCATCAGTATGAGGGAAATAACGGTTTTAAGTCTTATGTGAGTACATTAACTTCTGATCATGCCTTTTCGATCTCTGATAGCATGGGGTCTTGTTTGAACCTAAAACAATCGAAAGAGAATGTTATTTCCCACTAACTTTGGAACAGAGTTCACCCCGGAGTCTTTTGGTGCCTTGAAAAGCATCCTCAAAAACTATTCTCTTACAAACATTTGTGACGTGCTCCTTGGCCTCCCTTTTCCTTTCAGAGACATTCTTTTTGCTGATTAACCTCACCCTCTCTCTTTCTTCTGTTTCCCTAAAAGAAAATAAACACCTGGCATTTCTCTATTGAAATATTCCCCTGAAAATTAAAACAAAAAGAAACAGAAAGAAGCAGCTCTTAAGGTCACCTGTTTTCATTTTTTAATGGCTGTCCTTGGTTTCACTGCTAAGCCAGGTACCACTGCCTGGGTGTGAAGTGCCTGCATCGGTCAAAATCGATGGAGCAATGTATAATAAAAGAGAATTTTCAGGGGCTTCCCTGGTGGCTCAGTGGTAAAGAATCCACCTGCCAGTACAGGAGACATGGGTTTGATCCCTGGTCCAGGAAGATCCCACATGCCATGCAGCAACAAAGTCTGTGTTCCACAACTATTGAGCCTGTGCTCTAGAGCCTGGGAATTGCAACTACTGAAGCCCGCACACCCTACAGCCCGAGCTCCACAATAAGAGAAGCCACCACGACGAGAAACCCACACGCTGCTCTAGAGAGGGCCTTTGTTCGCGAAAAGCCCGCGCAGCAGTGAAGACCCAGTACAGCCAGAAATAAGTAAATAAAATAAATACAAAGTGGGGTTCCCTGAAGTTCTTAGTGAATCCAAGGTGATCCCTTAGATGGGCAGTGGGTTCTGGGTACCTATGTGATGAGAGCAGGGCTGAGATGGATTCAGGTGGAAGCAGGTTTGCTTTTATATCAGGTACCATGAAAGGTTTTATGGGAATAAAATAATTTCATTGCCACCAAGAAGTGTGAAAGCTAGTGTATATAGAACTGAAGCCCTGTCCAGAAGTTTGGAGCAGAACTGTCTCCTCGACTCCAAAGCAGGGGCAATCTCCTTCACCAACATCTGGCATTACAGTGAGAAGTCATTATAAAAGGATCTTGCAAAATGAGGGGCGGAAAGGAAAGTGGCAAGTAAATGGATGAGAACAATGGCTCAACAGTGGTTATGATGATGGGGATGTGTGGCTGCTGACTCTGTCTGACTCCATCTTCCCAAATGTCTGAGGCTAAGGTTGGTGATTCCAGAGGAGGCCCCTGGCTGTCAAACTGGTCAGGTTTGCGCCAAAGTGGAAGGCACAAGACATCCTGGCAGGTCAGTAACAATTGTCATCAAATATTTGCTTTTACTTTAAAAATGAATTCTATCCTCTTCTTCTATAACTCTATTCTCTTCATGCCTGCTTGCTGACTGGACTCCTCTTTGAGACTCACAGTGTGTGCATTAAAAATCATCAGAGGTTATCAGTATCTGCACTTATACTGTATTATTAATGTTTCCCTTTTATGATGTTGTGGATATTTGAGTCTTATCTTCTGAACTCTAAATTCTTGAAAAGCAGGATCTAGTTTCACTAATCTCTGTGCCTCTGCCTAAGAGTACCTAACATAGTACCTTGCTTATGGAGCAAGCACTCAATAAATATTTCTCAATGAGGGCTCCCAGTCTTATCATCTGGAAATTCTCTGTGGCTCAATACAGCACTCCACTGCCTGTCAAAGCACACACATGTGGATCTTAAATCACTCTAAATCCAAGTGGTTTTTTTTTTCTTTTCTTTAAAAAACTGAAGTATAGTTGACTTACAATGTTGTACCCACTGTTTTCTATTCTTTCGTTTCCTCCCAGGACAACCAAAGAAAATCTAAAAGAAGTAGGTGAGCTTTCTCGGTGTGAAGGGAAATTTAAGAACAGACAGCTCCATCACACCAAATTTCCCTCCACCCCGACCACTGGAGAGTTGTGGGGAAAATTCACAAAATATTGTAACAAATGGGCTCTGCTGCTGTGCTGACTACCCTCCTCTCTACAAGGCTTCCCTCTAATCTAAAAACCCAGGCAACCATGGGCTTTCCCTGGTAGTCCAGTGGATAAAACTCTGTGCTTCTAATTCAGGGGGCACAGGTTCAATCCCTGGTCAGGAAACTAAGATCCAACATGCTGCATAGTGTTGCCAATAGATAAATAAATTAAATAAAGTTACTTATTGAAAAAAAAACAAAAAACAAAAAAAACACCAAACCAAACAAACCCCAACCAGGAAGTTGCCTGGTGGTTGAGTGTCACTTTCAGGTATTTATTTCCCGCTGACTCTTGCTCTGTGGAAACACATGCTGTCGGATTTGGGTCTGTTATGAGGTATGACAATGATGGCAACGATGGCCATAGTGAGCATGACAATGGTGACAGTAATAAAATCCACCAAACACTACGTGGCAGACACTGGACTGAGCCCCTCACACCCATTCTCTCATTTCAAGTTCACAACCGCCTCACTAGGTAGGACCACGATGACTCACAGGTGATCAGACCACACTCGACCCAGCCAGGCAGTCATTGACCATGGACTCAAGGCTTCCATCGTCGAGGGAGGACTTACCTAGGAAGCACAGAGTTGGGTGGCCTGGATTTTGCAGGGGATGCGACTTTAGGTTCTGGGCCCAAGCTCCCTGAAGGTCCCGGCAGTGAGTCCTGCGCTGGCCCAGGGGGATTGGGAAGTACTTCCCTTGCCGAAGTCAGGAGATGCTCTTTATTTTTAACTTCTTTTTCCCGGGACTTGGCTTTGTGTTCCGCCAGGAGGAGGTCAAATTGCTTCTTCCGGCCTGGGACTGCCCTCCGATGGCTTAGTGAGTGAGTCTAAGGAGAAGAGAGATGGAAAGCACAGCCTCTTTGATCAGCACATAAACCTGCTTCCCCAGGCCCTCCATTTCAGAAACTGCAATTCATGGGAATTTAGAGGTGCTTGAAAAGTCAACTTCAAGGCAACAGCTCCTGTTCTGCGGCTGGGAAGAGGCAGAGACCACACAAAACGCAACCGTGCCCTACGCTCCTGGCGTTAAGGAGCCAAAGCTTCCTCCGAAAAATGGCCAAAGATGACGAGCTTCAGCGCTGCACCCCTGAGGACCTCCCTGACGACAGGCACCGGTGAGGGCGCTGGAGTTAATCCAGGTGCAGATGGGAGGCTCGCTTTGGCCCAGACACACAGAGACACCAAGCGGAGAGGGCCACGGCCTCCGTCCCAAGAGGCACTAGCAGTTCAGTATGAAATACAGGGCTGGGGGCTACCCACGGGTGGCCGCTTCGGGTCAGCTGTCCCCCGGCCACCCCGGTGCGGCCGGATCAGGGGCGCGGCGGCTCGTCCTCCCCTCCAGGGCTGCCTTTCAGGGCGCTGCCGCCGCCGCCGCCGCCGCGCTGCTCCTGCATACATTAAAACGTAGCAGGGTTTAGAACCGCCTGTGAGTGCCTATAAATACAATTTACTGTCTGGCCTCACAAGTAACAGGGGAAGCCTATTTTTTTTTTTTTTTTTTTCCTTCTTAAAAAGCCAGCCAGCTTGAGGCAGGCACTCGGCTACCATGGAAGAGAAGAAAGCATTTCCCTTACAAAGAGCAGCTGGGGGTCGTGTCGAGGCTCCACACCCTGCCGTGTGCAGAGAGTGGCATGCAAACATTTCGACAAAGGCCCCAGCGAGAGCAGGAAGTATTTTTTATGGAAAGAGAAATACCTTGCAGGTGAGGGATCTTGTGCAAGGTTTCTTTGTCTCGGGATCCAATACTCCACAGTGTTTATTTGGGTCAAATTCTCTCTCTGGTTTAAGAAACAAACAAAAAATATAAGAAAAAAGGAGACTAAAGAGGATTTGGCATTAAGACTACATTTTTAAAAAAATGCACATTTGCACCAACAAGTGAGACATTGTCAGGCAATCTGTTTTTTTTTTTTTCCCTCCAACCGGCTGCCAAAATGCTTCCAGAACCGCTGGGGGAAGATGGCGCTTCTCTCTGAACCCAAGAGTTCCCACGTCCAGCTTTGGTGGGGATGTGGTAGGGATGGGAATGCACAAGGGGAGAGGGCGGGTGGGCAGCACAGGGAAAGGAGCCACGTGGTTCTCAGGCTTTATTTCACTCCGAACATCTATCTCCCCAGGCACCTCTGGGCAAAGCTGGCTGCAGATGGGGCAGAGCCACTGGAGGGCCCTGGGGCCACTTTCTCCCCTGGGGTAGCTCCAGGAATACATCACTCCCCCACACTGCCCTGCTTTCCTAATAGTTTGAGCCATTTGAGTGGGAAATTATTCCTTGACATGTCAGTGTGACCTGCCTCTCTCATGCTTTGGAAAGTCCTCAGCACAAGGCCTTCCATGCAGCCTTGCTGCCCGGATTTCCCCGATTCAGGAACATGTAGACAGGGGCAGGTATGGGCTTTACGCTGAGGCTGAACCTGCAGGTGTAGAGAGGGCAGGGCCTGCTGGCATCACAGTTGCTCTGCCCCCGGCTTGGGAGCCTGGTGCTCCAGAAGGGAATGAGCCAGGCAAGCAGTCCCCTCGGCACAAAGGATGGTTGAGGGAAGCAGGCTTTCCCCAGCTCCTGCCTTCCCACTGGAGTCCTAATGGCCCCTGTCGAGGTGACTTCTAGGGAACCTACTCTTTTTATGCTCATTTTGGATCCTTCTTCCTTCTGGGCTACAAAAATATTCTCCTCCCCTAGAAAATGGAGGGTTGTGAGACAACCTCTTAAAGACACTGCAAGCTTTATAGTTCCACCTCTTGATGGCCTGTGCCATTTCCGGAAGACACCCAGCAAACACTTGAGTCCTGCAGAGCAGGAATGACACGGTTCCTCTGGGCATTCACAGAGATGGGTAGCAGTGCGGGTGGGTGGGGAGGTGGATGGGTGGGTGGAGGAGCATGTATAAACTTGGTGGCTTGTTTCCTTCAGGGCCTCCAATGGCTGCAAGCTATAAAGAGGTTACCTTGCCTGAAAAACTGTCTGAACTTGCTGGAGTAAAATCTGACCATAATAAATGAATGCATTCTATTTCTAAAAGAAGGTTTGGGAGCTGTGGGGTGGTTGCAACAGTGGTGATGATGATGTTTGCAATAAAACCATTCTCATATCCAAGACAGATTTCCTGCTTGGCTATCAAAATTCATCCTGCCCCTTTCTTTTGCTTTTGTCTTCTTTTCTTAAGCTTCATTTTTTAAGAAGAGAAAACTGTTAGGCCTGGAGATGTTTGCTTCTTATGAGCCCTCTCTGCCCACCAAGGAGGGTCTGGGCGCCAGGCCCCAGGCCGCCTGGTGTGAATTCCTTCCCTTGGGCCTGGTGGAGTCAGCCCCGTGCCCAGATCCACACCAGCACTCGTGTTGGCCTGGAACTGAACAGGTTGTTTGGCTGGGGGCAGGAGCTGACTGCCAAATGTGAAAGCAAGAGAGAAATAAGCAAAAGACCCAATGAAACAAAACCACCAACAAAATGCAAAACCAACAAACACACACAAAAAATGCCCAAACAACTTCAGATTAAGGTGCCGGCTGGAAGCCACAGTCATGCTTCTGCCAGGACGAGGGAGCCCAGCCTCACTGCGCCCAGACAGATCCACCAGCTCATTCAGGAACGCCACCTCCTCTGCAGAGTGACAGTGACCTTTCTCTGCAGGAAGAGAGCTGGGTGCAGGAGGCTCTGTCCACACAGAGAGGCCCCCACCCTCAAAGACAGTGACAGGCTCTGCCTTTCTTGTGGGACAGTGGGTGAATAGGACATGGAGAGATTTTCAGGGTAATATAACTGTGTCATTTGAATGCTTTGGGCACAGGGTACTTTTCAGACCCAAACTTTTTAAAAGTTATAGACATAAGAGAAAACCTGAAATACAGATAAATACAAAGTAAAAAATAAAAATGACCCACAATTCTTGGGGGCACTTATGTTCACGCCAGAGGACACAGCTTCTATCTCACAGGGCAGTTTTCTCTGTATGGTGGACCCTTGAATAACTTGAGTTTGGACTGAGCACAGATATTTTTCAGTAGTATATACTGCAGTACTACACAACTGGAGGTTGGTTGAACCTGCGAATACAGAGGAACCGCATACACAGAAGACCTACTAGAAACCATATGGGGATTTTCAACTGTGTGGAGGGCTGGCACCCCTAATCCCTGCATTGTTTAAGGATCAACTGTATTTTCTTTTTTCTGGTTAACATCTGATAAATGCCCAGGGTGTGTGAAGAAGTTATAAAATTTATAGCTTTTCTTGATCTTTTGGAGAAAGTAAAACTGCCAGATTTCCTTTCACAACAAACAAAAAGCAAATGCCATCCACTTGGGGGACCCAAGGGCCAACCACTGACTTAAGGACTGGCCATGTGCACCTTTCTGGGTATCTCCTGAGTGCCTACTCTGACAACCAAGTAGATTGCAGAGAGACCCCTCAGCACCCATCTGCTATGCCAGTCTAAGTGTTCCCAAGTGGGAATTCCAGTCTGCTTAAGTGGGAAAGGCATTTGTAGCCCCAGACCACAGCATGGACCTGGAAACCAATGAGACCAAAGGATGGAGATGGGCAGACAGCACCAATGTGACTGCCCCAAGCCTCCCCTGAGCTACCAGGAGATATCACAGTGGGCTCTCCAAGTCCGCAGCCCTGAGACTTTTCAGAATCTAGGGGCGGTTTATCCTGTCAGAGCGAGGACAAAACCCTCCGAATCCACAGAGTGCTGTGGGGGTGCAGAGCTTCCTGCCTTGGGAATACCAGGGTAACTCCTGCTAAGTGCTGAGCTAACTCAGCCCAGCCATCATCAATCTGGCCCGGGATTAAGAGAATCAGTTCTCCCTGGCATTTTGAGATGGGAGTTCCTGTTTGTAGGTAAACTCTGTGTTCCCCTTAAATTGAAACAGACCTGCTCAGTTATATGATCGCATCACTCCCTAGTTCTGGATGCGACTCAGCTGTGGTCTGATCATGAGCCAGACTCAAAGAACACAGACACGTACCTGAAAGTCTCCTGTAAGGCTTGTTGTTGTTTTTGGTGCCGTTTTGGTGTTTCTTGTCTATGGTGGTGGACAAAATTCCTTTGCCATTTAAGATCTTCTCTGGGGAAGGTGGCACTGACTTGGACATCAAGACCGGCTTAATGACAGGCAGGGTGGAGACAGCAGAGGATGAGGTGGAGCAGGAGGGGACCGCAGGAGTGGTCGTAGAGTTCATTTTGACATTGGCACCATCTGCCTTCACTAGGTTAGGAATTTTCTCTAAACTGACTACGGGAACCGGAACACTGAAAAATAAATGAACAAACACAAACACAATTGCCTTCTTTGATACATCTGGTCTGCTGAGAAGATATCCCTGCTTATCGTTATCAGGACACTTCCTTATCACTTATTTATACTCCTCTTATAAGCAAGCAGCAGGATTCCAGTTTTGATGGGAGGGAGACGCATGCCTCAGAAAAGACGGACGGCGATGTGAGGTTGGCATGGTGCCAGGGATGGCATCAGTACTGACTGATTACCTCCTGGATTGGTTGTCCCCATAGATCCTGTCGCTCCCCCATTCCTCAGTCCCCTTTGTCAGCAGTTTCCAAGACAGCACCTTGGGCAGAACAGGGTGCCTGCTGTGAAGCTCAGGAAGCAGTGCAGTCTGTCCCTGAAGATGGTGTGCCATGGAGCCGCGTGCTGAATCACGCCCCCCCCCCCGCTGCTCGGCTGGTCTCCCACCCGGGCGACCGGGCCTGACATCTGCTCAGCTCGGAGTGCTGACAGGCTCACAGTACATGGAGGCAGGGCTACGGGCCAGCGGGCCACGCTCAGCGCTGTCAGAGGACTCCTGGATCACTCATGTCCCAGGGATGGGCCGCCATGGAACATTATCTAATATTCCATTTTAGGCAGCTAGTTATGTAAATAGGCAATTCTCAAGGCTGGCAGGTGAGAGGATGAATTTTAAGAAGACAGAGCACAAAGGTGTATGTTTGCTCTTCAGAATCTGTCACTCTAGCCCTGCTTCCCTGCCATTTTTCCTGTAATGGATATGCATTTGATTTCTGTGCATTTCATACTGGAAGACCCTGTGTCTGGGGGGGGGGTGGTGGAGGACTCCTTCTCGGGGTCTGAAAGGATGAGATGAGATGAGTAAGCTTTGCTTTGGTTCTTGAACTAGATTCCCTTTCCTCCTTGCAGGAGGGCGAAATGCAAACACTTCAGCACCCTCAAGTCATCTCTGAGCTGAGAGTGTAGCCGACTTAGCTCTCTGAATGCCAAATGGGCTAAACTAGGGCTCAGACATGCCTGCAGACAATGAAGGGCATGAAAAACATGCTGGTTTTGCAGGGGAGGAGTCTTATCTGTCCTCACGGCTGGCTGGTTCTCCCTTCTCCAAGATTCATTCACAGATCATTTCTTTGATCAATTTGTTCATGAAATTATTTCAGCAACCCCCTCAGCCCTTGTTGTTGTTGTTAGCCCTTGCCCCTTTTCTGACTTTGAAACAGGATCCTGGATGTTATTTATAGGCCTTTGCCAGTGAGAAGGGCACTCAGTGGTGGAGCACACTGCTCCCAAACCTCAGACTTCACCCCAAGACCACGTGCTTTGTTGGCCTGGGGAAGCAGGGGGTGGGACCTCAAGCCCCACGTGAAGGGAAACTGCAACAGCAGCTTTAAGTAAGACACCAAGTTACTGACAGTTCTGTCTTTGATCAGCGTCTCAATCACTGAGATAAAGCTACACTGCCACCACTTTCTAGTTAATGGCAATTCTCAAAGCACTCATCCTATGGCTGAAGAACAGCACAAGAAGCCCTTGAAAAGTCAACACACTAAGAAGCTGCAAAAGAGATTGCCTGGTGCTGCATTCCTGACTTCTTCTAAATGGTAAAATACACGATGCTATGGGATACCAAATTCTTCCAGGCTCGTTCCTTCACTCCATTTTAAAAGGTACAAATTACAGAAAGCAGGGTGGTGAAGAGGTATCTGTACACCATGTTCTTAGCAGCATTATTCATAAAGGCCAAAAGATGGAATCAACCTTAATGTCCACTGATGGATGAATGGATTAACAAAATGTGGTAGATACACAGAGTGGAATACTATTCAGCCTTAGAAAGGAAGGAAATTCTGACACATGGATGAAGGTTGATGACATTATGCTAAATGAAATAAGCAAGTCAGAAAAAGATTACTACTCCATGATTCCAATTGTATGAGGCACCTAGAGTTCAAGTTCATGGAGACTGAAAGCAGAATGGTGGTTTCAGGGGAGCGGTTGTTTAGTGGGTATTAAGTTGCAGTTCTGCAAGCCTTTTTACACTTAACACTCCTGAACTGTACATTAAACACGGTTAAGTTGGGAAATTTTGTTGTGTGTTTCACCATAGTTCAAAAAATTTTAAATGCACAAACTAGGGAAAAAAATCCCACAAATTATAAAACTCATGTAGCTTATTCTCCAATATCCTGATTTTAAAAAAATATAAGAACCTGCTTAAAAAGCTCTTGTTGATTTATTTGTCACCCTTGTTCTAACCTGCTGACTTCTACTTCTTTAGTAAAAAAGGGAAACTTCAAGTGTTGACATGCACACATGGACTCGTAGCCAGGTGAGAAGATTCTCTAGCACATGAGTGGCCTCCTCCTGTATACTTCCCTGTGAAGCCAAGTGAGTTCAGGAAAGGAAACTAAGACCTTCACGTTCCAGATCCACTCTTGTCTCCTATGGGTCTAAGTCACATGCTGAGTGAGTACTCGTGAGCTTAACAGATCGAGATGATATCAGGACAGGATGATCCAGAGCAACTGTACCAACTGAAATAAACATAAAAAAGGAGTCCAGTGGTCCTCAGATGCTCATAGCACAGTCTGCGTTTCTTCCCTGAGGTCACCGTCTAGCTCCAGTGAGCCCCATAAGGCAGCCAGGCGAGCACATGTGCACCAGGTCGAGCCACTGGAACAATGCCAGACCGGCAAATGTGTGTGACTGATCTCCTAATTTGAGATTTTATCCACTACGTGAGTGTGGTCCACTCACACCCTCTACTGCCAGCACTTCCAGAACTCCAGCTGGACTTCAACCCCAGTGCCCATAGATGGGATGTGAAACTAACACCCATCAGTAAAAAGAAGGGAAGGCTGATATGCAGTCTTCTGGGATTGGAATGGGGAGATGTTAGTGAAGAAAATCTGATCAAGAATGTTTCAAAGAGCTCTAAAGACCAGATGAGTCAGTAAGGAACAGAGCCACTAAGTAAATAACCCTGAAGTCATGTAAGTTGCCACTTGGCAGCAGAAAGAGAAGGGAGATTGAGTTGATGGGATAGGAATGTTAAGGTTGTCCGCTAGCTAATGGAGAAGGGCTACAGAGGAGGAGCGCCTGAGGACCATCCCTGATTCTTTTCTCTGTATTATCCCTTCTTTCCCCAAAGGCTCTGAGCTTCCCCTTCAAGGCAACCTGCTTCTTGCCTGAGCTGAGATGGTACTTCTGGGAATTAAGAGAAGACTGGGAGGCAGTCAGCTCAGTGATAGTGGGAAGGGTCAAATACACCCTCAGAGGAAATGAGAGAGCAAAAAGAGAGAGAGAAGTGCAGATCCTTCCTAGTTAATCTCACCAGTCTCATCCCAGCATAAATGCCAGCCATCAGTCCAGCCATTCAGTCTCCCTTCTTCAGTCCTATTGGCAACAGCCCCCAGATCCCAAATGAATGAACAAAGAGGGAAATGACTGCAAGACGGTGGCTCACAATCTTGAAAACCAGCTCCAAAGTTTCCATCTTTTCTCAGTTCTGGCTAACATAAGACTCTACAGAGAGCCCCAGGTCCTGTTTCATATACATACAGACTCCTGCATGTGTGAGGAGGGCAACTGCCTGGGCACTGTCATCTCAAGATGATCTTCTCCTTTCTCTCACTGTCCCCTTTCTCACTCCCCCCGCTCCTCTGCCATCACCTCTCCCAGTCAATAAACACAGTGACCCAGCCCTAGGCAACAGACCCTGAATAACAGGTTCACTTTTTTTTCATCTGGAAAGAAGTCAAAAGATTCTGATCCCTGCTGTCACAGTTTGGGCATCTCTTCCCTTTTCTGTGTCAAATCATAGGCTCTCCAACACCTTCGTGCTAGGAGTTGGGTGGGGTGGAGGGTTGGCAATACCCAGATGACTGACTAAGCAATTTATTAGTCTGTTTGCTTGGCTCTCCCTAAGGTTAACCAAAGCCCCTCAAGTTCCTTCCCTTTCAGTCTTAAGGTGTGCACTTAACACACTTCCCCAGGTCTCACAATTAGTTGCATTTATCAGTTCACCATGTCCTTTCTTTGAGGAGCAATGTTTGAAAGGGAAGGACGAGTCCCTGCTCTTTCCCTGCTGCTTTCATAATGCCGGCTTTGTTCGCTTGGGATGAACTCTTTCAGGGAGCTCAGGGCTGCAGCTGGTCCCCCTGCTGTGTCTACTACTACTGGGAGCACTTATCTCCTTGTTATCTCGGCATCTCTGTCTCAGCTCCCTAGAAGGGATCCTATAGTCGAGAACAGTCCTCCCTTACCTTCCTTGCTGGCTCTACCAGTGCTGCTTCACCTGCCTATGTCTTCTTCCTGGGTACTTGGCCTGTCTGAATTTACCTTTCTGGACCAAGGAGGGTCCTCTGACTTTAAGAAAAATGGTTCTCCTGGCCCTGAGTAGATTCATCTCCCTGCCCAGTGATGTCTGCAAAAGAGCAGAGGTGGAGAATCTTCTCATGCCATTTCAAGGGCCACCAACATGTCACAGGGCCAGCTGCTCCCCTGCCAGCTCTGCTTTCTTGCTAATCATGATTTATCCTTTCATCATCAACAGATAAGCCTTGTAAGAATGGTTTAGAAAATCTTTAGGCCTGCAGAAATCATTGCCAGCCCTGCTCCACTTAGCAGCACAGGGGAAAGATGGATTTGACAGGCAGGAGCCTGAGGACATATGGTATTGGTGCTGTGGATTACATGTCTGATGAGAGTTCTCAGCTGTCTGATTTCTTCCCACCAAGTCCTTCAATAAAGACCCATGAACCTGTGCTTCTGGCTTGGCAGAATTCTGAGGATCTCTGATTTACTGGCCAATCCTTGAAAGGATCATCTCACCCAGCCTCTTGTCTTCCAAGCAGGGACAGTAGGTAAGTCATCCCAAGTCAAGAGGAACTGACCCTATTTTAAAAGGTCTGCAGAGAAGGAATTCTATTTGGTTCTCTTGGATGCATTCTGGGGGTTGCTATCAGGACATGATGTCAAATTTAGATCTTTTAAATTGAAGAAATAGGTGGGACATTCTTGAAGTCTGAAAGTCAGGCAATCACTAAGAATCAGCCTAAATAACAGAGCTATAAAGTCTTACCTTGGTATAACAGACACAGGAGGAGCTACATAAACCCTGGTGCATGAATACATAGTATTTTTTTTCAACCTGGAAAAAGACTGGGAAAACTTTCAGAAAGCCAATATGTGAATACCTTAAGCAAAAAAGAAAACAGGGTAGTCAACCACAGAGCATAGGAAATAAGGAAATCTACCAGATTAATCTAATATTATTTTGTGGCTGAGTGTCAAGGCCTAGTGGGCAGAGAGGAAGCACCGGGCATAATCTCTCCTGGCCTCTGCAGTTTTGGAGGCCCTCCCACATAACACACCCTCCGTAAGCTGGAAAAATGTGGTCAGACCACACAGCTGTTGGGGATGAGGGACCCTGGCAGCCGAGGTGAAAAAAGATTGGTTAGTAAGATTTTCTGCTGGCCCAGAGCAGTACCTAGTGGAACTCAGAGGCACCCATCACTGGCCAAGAAGATTAAAACATCTTCATCAGTGACTTGGGTGATGGGCTGAGACCTTGTCCATCAGTTGAGGGCAGAGGAGATTAGCTGTTGGGAAGAATGATGTGGGATTTTCCCTTAGGAGGTGGGGAGAGATGAACAAGCTGACTTTGATAAATTGTAAATGTGGCCAGAGGCAAGTGAGATCAAATCAGGGAGGACAGGTAGGGCTGAACTGGGCGTCTATGCCTTATCACCATTCTAATAAAGTCACAGAACAGAGGGTGTTGCAAGAGAGTTTAGAATAATGGTTAGGAACACAGGCTTTGAAATCAGACAAACCTAGATCTGAATCCTGCCTTTTCTATTGCTAGATGCATTCTAGTGGGAAAGCCATCTGAATTCTGCGGGCATTAGAAGGGTAGCCAGCCTGGAAAGCTGGCTTTGGCGCCTCCTTGCCTCCTCATTGGGACATCCTCGAGGGTAATGCCCAGTCAGGCATATGAGGCTGCCCTGCCTGGCTCATCTCAAAACCTCACTACTCTGGCCCCAGTTTCCTTATCAGTAAAATGAAGGTCATGATAGATATCTGAAGTGATTAACTGAGATAATATGTATAAAGCACTTAGCTTAGTCCCTGGGCAAACAGTTGACCCTCAATAAACTGTAGCTAAAACAAGAAGGAGAGACACCACCCCCGCGGACCCTGATGCTCCTGGGGTATACGTCTGTGTGCAAGTCATTGTCACCGTCAGAACTTTTTGTCCTCTTGAGTCTTCTGGTCCCACAATGGAGGGAGGGGGTAGGTGAGGAGGAGGAGAAGGCAAGGAAAGAAGTTGGGTGGGAGCAACTGGCCCTCCATATTCACCCAGAGTGGAGGATCACTTCCTGGGGGTGGCAAAGGGAAAAGACGGAGTTGAGTAAGAAGTCTTTGCAGACTCGATCCCTTTCCAGGAGCCCTCAGCCCTGCTTTGCAATCCTACCTGCTTCTCTGTCCCAGTCTCCTAGGCATTGCCCAAGCCTGGACTAGTGGTAAAAGTTCCCACATGGATACATATTCTACAAGAATGAGAGGAACTTCAGTCTCCTCTCATATGAACACGTTGTCTTCTGCAACCCTGAAGTGTGTGAGGCAATGGGGATCTCTGTGATGGCACTAAGATTTCTTCCTCCGGAAGAACTGCATGTGCCCCCTTCTTGGCTGTTTCAGATTCCCTAGAAGCAAGAAGTCCCAGCAACAGCCTCTGTTAGTGTTTCTGGCACTTTTGTTAAGCAGGGGTTCCCAAGGCAAGGAGCTCAGGAGGTAGTCTCCAGACCCAATAAGAGATGAATGGGCACTTAATGTGCTGACATTCCTGGGGAGTTGTGATGCTCCAAGACCATGGAAAAAATCAGCAATCAGAGGAGAGAGGAAGATAACGAAGGGAAAACAGAGTCCTGGCACGGTAGGGTACACAAAGCTGGACAGGCTGTCTCGGGAGTGCACTGGAGACCGGCCTGCCTGCAGGGGTGCTGCCTCAGGTGATAAATCCCAGAGGAATTTAAGACAAGCCTTGATCAAACAACCATACCTGCTCAGTGCCTTTCCTTCTACATATGAGAAGGAGAAGCCTCATAATGAAAATGAGTACCCAGTGAAATTCACAGCAAGGCATGAACGATATCAAGGGCCTTTGAGGGCAGGATCTGAGATGGAAGAGATCAGGAATCAAGTGGATTCTGGAGGGAGCACTACTGCAGGGCAGAATGGAGCCCCCCAGAGTAGCCAGGCTTTGCTCAGGAGCTGCCAGTGGGCGCGCTTCCACCTGCAGCCGCCAGAGGTCACCAGCTCCCGCTCCTGGAGCTAAAAGCCATCCAGCCTGCCCCCTGCCTGGCCTTCCACAGACAGCACACCACCACGTTCACGGCCTGTCTCAAGCCCTGTGGCCAACGCTGACTCGGAGAGACAGGACTTTCCAAGAACATCTTCCGTGCCCTTGCCAGGGAAGCAGGGGAGCAGGGAGCAGGGACCAGGGCTCAGGCCCCCAGCCTTTGCTTTCAGGAAGCTTGTTCGGAGCATAGCATCCCTGGCTACTGTCAGTGCTCCAGCCTCTGCTCCCAGCTTCCTTCACAGGGGCACTTCCCTAGGAAGCATCTTTCCTACTCCTCCTTCTCTGTGTTGGAATCCAGCACTGGGCAGGCAGTCCCACACCAAACCACCTCCATCCAGAATTCCAAGCACATTTTGTTTAAACCTTCAAGAATTGAGTCTTCACACTGATCTATAGCAAACTCAGGAGATGCTTTGCCCCAAATTAAATACAGTTTGTGTTTTTAAAAAATTCTACGCTATCAACATCTCCTTTCTGCGTTACTTCAAGCCCCATCATCACTGTCCTCACTGCTTGCCAGAACCTGGATCAAAATCCTATCATCAGATCTTCCATCTAGCCTCTCTCTGTGTTCAAGTCGTCTCCACCAATGCAAATCCGACCCTGCTATCCTGCTGCTTAGAGGGCTTTGCGGGCTTCCCACTGCCCAGCGGACCAAGTTCACCTTCACAGATGGCCCCACACGGCTCCTGCCCTTGGCACCTTCTCCCACAGCCTCCAGGAACTCTCACTCCTTGAACACTGTGTGCATCTGCCTGGCTCTGGGCCTTTCGGTGGGTGGGCGGTTCCTTCTGCTGCTGTGCCCGCCTTCCTCTTCGGGGTGAACACGCCCCCATCTGCCTTCATCAGGTTGACCGGTCCTCTCCTCTCTCAGCGCTGGCTCTGCCTTCCTTGGTGTTTCTGCCACACTTATCACATCAAAGAGCAAGGTTTTAGTTCTATGGCTCTGGGACCTGGCCAGACCATGAGCTACCTGAGGACAGGGACCTGGACCAAATGTATCCATCACTCCAGAGTTATCCCAGAGAGAGATATATATATATACATACTATTTAGCACTTGGCCCAATCAGTGTTAGATGAATGAGCCAATCTTTGCAATGAAGGTTAAATCATATAACACAATACAAAGCGGACCAGCTCTACACCAGTACAAATGCTTCAGGAAAGGACCAGCCTCCAGCTGTTTCTATTCTTGGTAGAGGAGCCACTGAGATGACAAAGGTGGGGGGGCGGGTTGTTGACCTCCCCCCATCCCTTACACACAGCGCCTCATTCACCCTTGCCAGGCACACACTGAGCACTGCTGGGTGCTGGGTGGTAGGCTGTGCCCACACACAGGAGGTCATGTTTCCTCCTCACCCACCATTTATAAATGAGGAACCTAAGGCTTAGAAAGGCTGGCCCAGGACACTAATTCAGCAAAGTGAGGGGTGGCAAGGGGGCTTGACTTCAGGGTGCTCTAAGGGCAGGGCTCTTGACCATAGCTCCAGCTCCACCCCTGTCCAGCTTTGTGTGTGTCATCTCAGGCACAACTCTTCATCACCTTGGACTTCTGTTTCCTCATCTCATCACCAAGCAGCCTTGAGGCTCAAAAAGGAGTAGCACAAAGGCACGAATGCCTATGAAGGCATCTAAAACTGACAATGTCCTCTGCAGATACGAAGGACCATGGTTACTAGCCTTCTAGGCTCAGACTCTCTTCCCCCTGCCCCCAACATATCATTTCTTTTCCTACTGCAGTTGTCCTAGAGTATATTTTCCTCCTTAGATTCTAGTCCTTATTAACATTTATTCATTTATTTTTGGCCACGCCACATGGCATGCAGGATCTTAGTTCCCTAAGGATCTAACCCTCATCCCCTGCAGTGAAAGCAAACCGCTGGATTGCCAGGGAAATCCCATCTAGCCCCTATTTTTGAGCACTTCTGTAACTTAACAAGATAAGTTGAGTTTACACCCAAGGAGCTGTCCTTTGTTCTTCTGAAACTGAGGGAACAGGTAGCACTTAGATGGTTAGTTTTCAGATGCCTCCCTGTCCTGGCAGAGATATTATGCCCTCTGGATGCCTGCATCTTCTAACCCGCCCCTCCCTCCATCCTCGTACCCACCTGCCCTTTCTATTTCTACTCTTTCTTCTGTGGCTCATCACAGTAACCTCCATCTACTTCTTCAGGCCACCTGCTTTCTGCCCCTCATCCTCTGCCTCACTCCTTCTTGCTTGACACCCACACCTGAACCACTAGGGGCAAAAACTGGCCTCCGGATGTCCCCCTCCACCCATATCTTGTGCGAGGGGCTGGATCTGTAAGCAGGAGTCCAGGGAGGGACTTCTGTGGAACGCCATGCCACCTCTTCACTTCCCTTCTGATCAGGGTGTTCTTTATAACATCCTGGGACATGACATGCAGGGGTTGTGTTGTTGGTATGACTGTAATTGTTGCCTCTAACTTAAAAGAAATTACCTTTCCCTTCTTGCCAGAGCACAGAGGGTTTTTCCTTTTTATCACTTAGGACCTAGTTCTCCATTCCTAACTCTCATAATTGTAACAGGGAAAAAGAATTCCACAATGGCACATGGCACCCTGATTTCAAGAACTCAAAAGATCATTATTTATACCTGCTGTTTCCTTTAGCATCAGAAAAATCTCTGTGAGGAAAAAGAAGGCAAAGGAGCAGTTCTAGTTTCACAGACTTCTTCATTTGTTCACTCACTCATCACATATTTGTTTATGAAACATCTGCTGGACGCCAAATTTCATGCTAAAAAATGGGGATGCAGCAGGGGGCAAAGGAGGCTAGAGATGCAAATAAGTACCATGTATGACGGTAGCTCTTATACTGGCATCTTGAGTGTTAATGAGAGCTTAGAAGAAGGAGCATCTCAATCTGTATAAAAAGTCCGGGAAGGCTTCATGGAGGAAGCAATACTCATGCAGAGATTTTAGGCATATGTAGGGACATGCATCACAGACTTAATGAGCAAACTCTGGGAGATGGTGAAGGACAGGGAAGCCTGCTGTGCTGCAGTCCATGGGGTTCCAAAGAGTCCGACACGACTTAGCAACTGGACAACAACAAAAAGGGACAGGCAAGAAGGCTGCTGCTGTTAGGCGAAACAGCACATGCCAACACACGGAGGCCTGCTGAGGAGCTTCAATGAGATCGGGACACCTGGAATATGAAACGAAGGGGTTAAAACACTGGCAGTAGCAGTTAGACAAGTGGGGAAATGCCAAATCATATATCTACCTCCAGAGGGGTTAAACTTCTGCGGTCAAACACCTGAGAGCCACTGAAGAGTTCTGAGCAGGGCAGGGCCACTGCAAGAATCAGGCTGTGGGATCTGGGGTGGTCAGAGGAGTCAGGTCACCTGGAGGGTCTGCAGTCCTTTGAGTCTCTAGAATTCTCCAGCCTCAGCCAAATCCTGAGATGACTCCCTACGTCCTGTGGGAGCTATCAATGCTGAGCTATGGTCATGCCCCCAGTTCACACCAATGCCAAGCAAAAGCAATAAGCCAGCCGCCTTTCTCCCAGGGCGCTTGGCAGAGCCTCTCAAGTTATCACTTCCTGCTCCACAGAGCTTCCACAGTGCTCCTAGCCCCCAGCCCCCACTGCCCAGGAGGACACACTTCCCATCCTAAGCACCCATAGGAGTCCTGCCTCCTTGAGGAGGGGGGCCCTCCCCCACCCGCTGCCAGGCACATGCAGGGAAACCGAGAGCCTGCTGATTTTTCTTTTGCTCTGGCTCATTTTCCTTCTGGAGCAGCAGGCTCATCTCCTGCATTTTTAATAGCTGAGCACATTTAGCATTCAGCACACATGAGTGGGTTGATAAGGCCCAAAGAGGAGGCAACAAGCCATGCAGGGGAGGAAAACCTCCTCCCTGCTCCCACCCACATCAGTGGCTTTGCAAATTTGAGCTCCCCCATCAGCCCATCAGGCTGGACCAGGGAGGCTGAGGCGGCAGCAGGTGGAAAAGTCAGACACAAGAAGCTGGTCCCCTGGCAGAACACAGACATAAGTAAAGAGCCAACTAGTCAGAATTCCTTCTTATCTTCCACCTGGGAACAAAACCCTTTTACTCACTTTCCTCCACCTTTATGGTCTCTGTGGACTTCAGGCAGGATATTCTCTGGCCTCTAGCTTCCCCAGGGGTGGTCCCCACTGGTGAACTAGAGGAGAGGGGCTCTGAGAGCCTGGGTGCTGGGCAAACCCTGAGTGCTGCCGGCAGAGGGGACAAAGCTGATAGTTCAGGGATGCCCTGTGTCCTCCTCTCTTCTAATGCAGTTACTTTTTAACCTCTCCAGGCACAGAAGGGAGAAAACAACAAGCCCACGGACCATTTAACTTTATGTGAGATGGCAGGAGGTGGGCCTGAACTTAGGAGTGGTGTTGTATGGCCAGACATGTGAATTTGAGCTACTTGGAAAAGGGTGACCCTAACCTGCTGCTAACCTCATCTAAAAGCCACGGCCCCCACCTGCAGGCACAGCTTACACTTTGGCCTTTGGATGCAGAGCTCCTGGAAGCAGGGAACAGAGCTTGGGCAGGGGATTCTCTGCATGACCAAACTGGGTCCTCCAGCTCTGCTCCCACGGCACCCCCAGGAGCAGCAGGTGAATATGAGAAAGCAGGAGGGTTCCTTCCATCTGGGAATTTAACAACTCCTGTCAGGAAGCATAACATTAAAGAGATCTGAGGAGTCACCTTCACACACCTGTAAATCAAAGAACCAGAGGAACCCACCCAGGGTTACCTGGCCCAGGTGTCCAGGTCTGTGCTATCTGATAGAGCACTTAAGATGAACTAGAGGAGAGGGGCTTAAGATGTGGCTGAGGATCTGATGTTAACTTTTATTTAACTTTAATTCACAATTTAAAAATAGGTACTTGATTCAGTTATTAGGAAATGTTTTAATTATATTTTGGAACAACATGGGTACACAAATCTATTTTATAATCATTATCTATTAAAATGCAATCTAAATATGGAGCAAGTATTTCCAATGAAATTTTAGTGTACAAATTGAGATATGCTCTAAGTGTAAAACACACACAGGGTTTTGAAGATTTTGGGGAAAACAATGAACTCTCTCACTGATTATATATTGATAATACTGTTATATTAGGTTTAATAAAACATTGTTCAAAATTAATTTCCCTTATTTCTTATCACTATTTTCAGCATGGCTATTAGAAAATTTCAAATTACATGTGTGGTACACATTATACATGATTGGATAGTGCCAGTGTAGACGATTCTAGATAAAGGGTTAACTGTCTCCATGAATGGAAATCTTATGATCCTTTCCAATGGTCAGATCTATTTCATTCAGTTCAACAAATATTTACTGACAAGGGTACTGTGTTTGCTGCGTGTGAGAAGCTGCTGTATAAAAGGCCCTGCAATTACCACAGAGCAGAAGGAATACAGAGGTCTCATCTACAACATCACAGAGGCATGGGTAAGGCAAAAATGAAGTGCGGCAGGGACTAAAAGGAGATGCCAGTATATCAAGTGGCTGGTAACAAGGAAGAAAATGAGAGAGAAAGGCTTTGAGAAGAAGGTGGTCCCTGGGATAGGCAGTGAAGAGCAGCGGGGGTTTGAGCCAGGAGAGAAGGGACAGCCCCCCACTCCACCCCCCACTCCGCCCAGCCCCCATTCTCCAGGGCCCTGCCCTTGGCCCCTGCTCTTCTCAAGCCCTGTATCTGCTAGGGAAATCCCATCTGTATCACTGCTTCAATGCCCACGTCTACGCTGACAACTCTCAAATCCCCATTCCCAGCCCAGGCTTCTTTCCTGATCTCTGGTTCCAGACACTCAATACCCAGCAGACATCTCCACACAGATGTTTCTCAGATACTTCAAACTCCACTGACTCCCTAGCTGAACTCCTCCTTTGCTCTCCACCCTAGACTCTGGTCCTTTCTGTCCTTCTCTTGAGGAAGTGGTAGGATCAGTCACTCAGCTATTCAAGCCAGAAACATTACCCTAAACTCTTCCTTTGTACTACAAGCCCTAACACAACCAGCCCCAAAGTCCTGTGGAGCTTTCCTCAGTATCTCCCACCTGGTCCCTTCCGCACACGTCCACTACTGCTGTCTGGGTCCAGGCTGTCATCATGCCCGACCTGGGTCATACAAAAGCATTTTCACTGTTGTGGCTGCTTCCCAAGTGGCCCCTCAAGCCACCTTCATACTGCTGCCATGGGGATCTTACTACCCCTTAAAACCACTCCTCTCATAGCTCCATGCAGCTTTCAGGGTGAAGTCCAGATTTCCGAATTTAGCTCATACAGAGGAATTTTATAATCTGGCCCTCATTCACCTATTCAGTTTCATCACCTGCCTCTCCTGACAAACAAGTACCTCTGTATGTTCTGTTTCCTTTGCCTAGGACATCATCCCCATTTTCTTATTAAAAAAAAAGGATTTTAAAAAATTGTGGTTAAAAATATATTATTAGATTTATATATGTATGTGTGTGCACTATATACATATACATAATCTATATCAATGTAAGATTTACCATTCTAGTCCAGTTTTCTTTGTCTAGTTTAATTCCTATTTATCCTTCAAATTCAGCTCAAGTGTGGCCTCTTCTGAAAAACCTTTTCTGAGTCCTTGGCCTGGGTTAGGTGCCTTTCTTCTGTGCCACCAAAGTCTTAGCTCCTATCACACTGTACTCTGTATTGGCTATTGTTTCCTTTTACAGACTTTCTAGGACAGTGTGTCTTATTTAATTTTGTATCACCAAGGCACAGTGTACAGTTGTGCAGGTTGTGCACTGCACTAGATGTCAGGCTGAGGAAGTGAGTAAGGATGATGGTCATTAGCCAATTGTGCTCTCTGGTCCAGGGCTGTATCCAGGCTTTTTTTGTTAGCTTGCACAATGATGCCACAGGTGACAAGCCCTGTACATCCTTAGGGACTGTTACAGAGCTGGGACATAGTGTTATAGTAGGTGCTCATTAAATGTTAAATTGAATAAAGATCGATGGATGTTTTAGGTAAAGGGACCAAGGGAAGACATGGTGGGGAAGCTAGAGTAAAGGGATAGTATCGAATGATCACAACTGGATTAAGGGGTTTGCAGCCAGTTTGTAGAGGGTGTTTATAGATAAACTTCCTTCTAGATGTAGGTGTTTGGCTTTTAAAGGGGGACTCAGCCTTGCCTCTGCTTTCTCCCCACTTCAGGCACTCACTAGAATGGGATCTATAGTATACAATGGGCTGAGATTCTAACTCAAACTCAGTAGACAATTAAGAAACTTGGAGAAGTTTTGAGGACTGTGAATTAAAAATTACAAAATATTCAGGCTTGAAAATAAGACTTAGAGAAGTTAAATGACTTGTTCAGGGTCATGCAGAATGTTAGTGGCCAAGCTGGGACTTAAACTGGCTTTTCTTGTCTGTTGGCCAGTGCTTCTCCCACACAGCCCTCTAGGGAAGACTTCCTGAACTGAGGTAGGCAATGGAAGCCGCCAAATCAACTATTCCCAGCCCTTTGATACACCTCGCTGGCGTTGGTGGGCAGGGGATGGACTGACCAGAGATGAGAGCAGTCAGGAGGCTGCTGCTTCAACGCTCAGCCTCACTGGTCCTGCATCCCTTGATCTGTCTAGAATATCCACCTACTTGCAGTCAGGTAGGTCACCCAGGACCTTTCTGCTCTTCACACAAGGTCAGTGCTGTAGTTTTTGGAGTCCTTTTCTCAGAATGGCTATTTCTCCCCTTGCAATCCTTTTGATTGTCTTTCTTTGGACCCTGGCTAGTATCTTCACATTCTCTCAAAACCACCTTCTATTTCTAGCTGAAGGGGCCTTGCCCAGAGCAGGGCTTAGTAAGTGCAGGCTAGTTGGTGTGACCCAAACGTGGTGGCTGATCTAACCCCAGTGGTCCTCCTGAAGCCTTGTTTCTAGGAGAATTCTTGGTGCTGTGTCTCACCCTTCGGGACCACGTTTATCATTTACAGCACTCACGCTGTGATCTGTGACCCCCAAGTCTCCTCTTAACTTACTCCCCATGAGCCTTGGCCCAGTTTCCTTCATTTGGTTGCTCTAGAGCTCATTTCTAGACTCTGAATCAACAGTTATCTTTTTCCATTTTCAACTTCAGTCTGAGTCTGAAGAACCATCTCTCTACTTTTACCAGGAGATTTTGCTTCTCAACCTGTATCCTTGGTTATAAGAGTTCTGGCCTTTGGCACATGTGACAATAGTGATAATGATAACATGATCATCATATTTATTGAATGTGTGCTCTGCTCCAGACATCACACTTGATGCTTTTAAAAAACTTAGATTACTACATCCTCATGAAAGTGAAAGTGAAAGTCACTTAATCATGTCCAACTCTTTGCGACCCCATGGACTACATAGTCCATGGAATTCTCCAGGCAAGAATACTGGAGTGAATAGCCTTTCCTTTCTCCACTCTCCAGGGGATCTTCCCACCCCAGGGATCAATCCCAGGTCTCCTGCATTGCAGGCGGATTCTTTACTAGCTGAGCCACAAGTGAAGCCATCCTCATGGGGATAGACAAAATCCCGTAGGGCCGAGATATCATTAACCGCATTCCTTATTTACACATGAGGAAAACTGAGGCACACCAAAATCGAGCCACTTGCCCAAGGTCACCAGCTGAAATCTGTATACAGGCAGTGATTCAGGAAGCACTTACATCAGGACACCAGATGATGCCTTGGCAAACAACCTTTCAGGTGCTCTCCGAGGTCACCACAAGAGGGACACTCAGGTGACCAGCAGACCACCAGTATCACTCATAGGCTAGCTCTTCCCTAACCAGTTACAGTCACGTCCTACAGCACGGAGATCCTAACACTCGGAAGAGAGCAAAGCCTGGCTGTGAACCCTGGCTGCACGACAGGTGACTCCCCTTCTTGACAGCCACGTCTGAACCCTTCCTCTCTGTCTTAAGAGGCTCCTCAGTTGATCTGGCACAATTAGCTCTTTACAAAGTCATCATAATTTCCCACGTGCAGTGACAAACCAATTGATGATGACTTTCGCCCACAGCTTTCTCAGCTATGAACGTAAGTGTAATTAACTAGCATGAATTAACAGAAGACTTCTTCCTCTTTAAACATATAGATGAACAATCTCCATACTTATCCCTCGTCTGCCTTCACAAGGCCAGCAAGGTAAGGCTGGAGGCTCTGTACTAAGCCGGTCCCTAAGGGCTCTTGGCATTTGAAGATACTCATCTTCTGCTTCCTGTCCTCGTTTTCCGTTTGGTTTCCTATCTGTCCATTCCACAGGTAACCTTTTCTGACTTTTCCATAAAAATGGAGATAAAAAAAAGTGAATTAAAAGCCTCTGATTTTTCACAGTCACCTGCAGCCAGCCCTCTCCCACCCCATCAAAGCGGTGACATTCTCTTTGGATTTCCTCTCTTCCTCCTGTGGTCAGCTCCCAATTACCTGCCCCTGTTGGCAGTTACTTCACGGAGCGGAGACCAGGCTGCTTGTGATGGGGGCTCTGTTGGGGGGGCCTGCCTTCCAGGGCCCTGGGCAGGACCATGGCCTCACTCCCTGCTGGGCGGACTGGCTGTGGTTTTGATTATTTATACCAACACTTCTCTTCACTGGGGCAGAAAATTGAGAGGTGACCGTGTAACTGAGGAATATTTCTCTGTTTACTCTCTTCTTAGACACTACTTGCCTCCGCTCTCAGGAGTGGAAAAAATCACCCTGTCAGGCAGACGGTCCTTTAAGGTTCCTGGTTCTCTCCAGTGTTTAGGTTTCTTATCCCATCATGATGGTTTTCTGTCCCTTTTCTCCCCACTTCCCCAAATTCCTGGACACGATGCCCAGGAACAAAGACAATGAGTAAGCACTGCTTCCTGTGGTCACAGGGACAAGCAGCAAGAACAGTCAGCCAGCCGCCAGCACCCAGCCGACACTCACCATGCTTTGTCCCTTGATCCCTTCGCTGAAAAGATTGTGTGCTGTTTGCTGCTGGAGGTAAGTAGATTGTCTTTGGGCGTTTTGAATGGCTTTGAGGAGCTGCTGGCAGAGTTATGGCCGCTGAGACAGGCTTTCGTTTTCACCTGTGCTAGTGATGTCCTGGAATTGGAGGGTGGAGACGCCGGAGATGGAGAAGGTCTACACATTGAACCATGTCTTCTCTCTACAGGGGGAGAAAGAATAGAACTCAGCACGTCATCTGTAGCAAGTGAGTCACATGCACGCTAGCATACACAACAGGCAGAGAGCAGAGTGCTGATCTTGCAGTGTTGGCCCCTGGAGCCTCCGTTCTGACTACAGTTTGCTTGACATCCTATCCCACCAGCTAGCAGTGATTACCTTCTGAATTTCTGTATCAAATGGCACACTGCACTCGCACCACAGTTCTCTGGAGGCATTTACCAGGCAATCCTCCAAAATCATTTTCACAGACGGGAACAGAGAAGGGACCCCAGATGTCACCTGGGCACAGTGAGAGAACCACACAACCCTGGTCATCCTCAGACAGCCACTCAGAGGCCACAGGGTCCCTCAGGGCAGTGGGAGGGTAAGACTTTTAAGAGAGCCAACAAAAATTTCTCAAACCTGACCCCTAGTGTGTGTTAAGTCACTTCAGTCATGTCTGACTTTTTGCAACCCCATGGACTGTAGCCCACCTGGCTCCCCTATCCGTGGGATTCTCCAGGCAAGAATACTGGAGTGGGCTGCCATTCCTTTCTCCAGGGATCTTCCCAACCCAGGGATTGAACCTGCATCTCTTATGTCTCCTGCATTGGCAGGCAGGTTCTTTACCACTAGTGCCACTTGGGAAGACCCCTAATGGGAGCACCAAAACCACAAGGACCTGTAGGGCTGAATGAAAGAGTCCTCTAGATCTGGGAGGTGGCCAAGCTTCTGTCCACATGTCCCTGTGGCCTCTCCAGGGCTCACTGAGGCCCAGGGCCACAGGTGCCATGTGAGGACTTGCAGGAAGACATAACAATGGAGGCAGAATCCACAGGAGCAGGGCCTGGACTTAAGCAGCCAGGTCCAGCTTCCTGGGGTTCCAGGGACACCAGACCTGCCCCACCTGTCCACCCTTGGTCATCTGAGGTCTCAACTCGATGGGTGGGATGAGGATGCAGGAGAGCAAGTACCCGGGGCAGAGCTCTAGTGCACACCCACTATAGCGGTTCCCATCTGTGATAGGGTAACAGATTTGATAAACATTAAAGACCCCTTCCCAAGAAAAATGCCCCCAAACTTTGTACACAATTACAGGAAGGAATCCTGAACCTCCCAAAAGACAAATGCTCTGAAATCCTAAGCCCCCTCTGGCTCCCTCTTACTACCACAGAGCCCCACATATGTAACAGTTAGTGCCTAGTTACTATGTATAAAATAAATAAATGAAATTATAACAGATATCCTAATGCGAAAGACCAGATATCAAAAAGCTGGACACCTGGGTTGAATGTGATAACGAACAAGATGAGGGCAAAGCTGGCTGATCCCACTGTCCCTCCACCTCCAGCCTGAGTCTCAGGGTTTTCTCATTAGGGAGATATTTCTGGCTGCTATTCCAGGTACTCTGACCAGGAGAAGAAAGCCAGACTGACTCTGACTACCAGGGACAAGTCTTTGGGGTTCCTCTATGCTCCCTGGTCCCAGCAGGCTGCCAAGCTGTCTCCAAGCAGACTGACTCTAGTCCTCTGAGGAAGTGGGAACTGGGAGGGGAAAATGGGTTTTTGAGGATCATATCTGATTGTTGGGTATTTTTGCCCAACAGGGTTCACAGGTTGCCTGCACTGAGTAACTTTACTGGGGAGTCTTTCTTCACAGAATCAAGAAGAGGCCTTGCATACATGTGCAGTTCCCAGAGGCATCACATTGAAGGATTTGGAAACCAAGAGTTCTAGGACCTCTGTTTGGATGTAGAAGAGAGGACCCTGGGCTGAAAGCCAGGGGATTCAGGCTCCAACTCCAACTGCATCACCATTATTAGGCTTATGACCTGGAGTTCACCACTTAAACTTGCTCAGTTTCCATGCTTGTATCTGTAAATGAAGTGGGTCCCTAGATGGCCTTGAAGGCCTCTTTCCACTCCATTATCATGTATACAAGGCACTCTTACACCTGTTCCTTCTCTTCCCATCTCTTATGACTCCTGAATGTTATAGCAATAATTACAGCTAAAGTATTGAAATACCTTACTCAGGTGGGATCTTCCTTGGAGGAAGTCATCTTTTGTAAAATTGTACTGGCCTTTACAACCCCTGTGAGACAGGCAGGAAGCAGCCAGCCGTCTCCACCCTCCTCATGGCTGACTGGCCAAAAAAGACCCAGAGAGCAGGAGGTGACTAGCCAAGGTCAGGGCCAATGGCTGTGAGAGGAATGGGGCCTCTATGCCGTGGGCAGGGACCGAGCTGCTTCTCAGGAAGGCAGGAAATGGGGTGTACTGTGACCAAGATGCAAAGCCAAGAAATTAGGAAGTGCAAGACTTAGAATCACTGAAGATTAGAACCGAGTCTTAAAAAGTCAGCTCATTTGATCTGCTTGTTGACAGATGAGGTTATCAGTGAGAGGGGTTACCAGTTACTAGTCTGCAGGGTTGAGACCAGAACCAACTCTTCTCACTTCAAATTCATAGCTGTTTCTGCCCCTTAGAAATATCTAGCTTAGCAATTTTTTCTATTGGCAGAAGTTTCCAAAACTAAAATAAGACTTGATTTTTACCACTACTGCTTTGGATTTTTCTGCAGACTTTATTCACTCATTTGCTCTCATGTACTCAACCTGGCAGAAGGGGAGGAAAGGATGTGCAGAAATATTCCTCTGTTCTGGTGGGGGAGATAAGCCTTCAAAACGAAGAGAATTTTTATTCTGTTAAACTAAGAGCTGAAAATAATACAAGTGAGCAAGATAAATCAGAAGGAAGAGTGACCTTAAGGACAAATGAATGGGCCAGATCAGTGATTACAAAATCACCCCCAGAGAATGACAATTAGTGACTCTGCCAAAACATTCTGCTACTAAACTCACAGAAAAAATTAAATCAATTAAACCTTCTTTGAGAGAGAAGAAAAAGGCTTACACACACACACACACACACACACACACACACACACACACACAATACACATATAGGCTTTCCAGGTGGCTCAGTGGGTAAAGAACCCATCTGCAATGCAGGAGACACAGGAGATGTGGCTTTGATCCCTGGGTTGGAAAGATCCCCTGGAGGAGAGCACGGCAAACCACTCTAGTATTCTTGTTTGGAGAGTCTCATGGACAGAGGAGCCTGGTGGGCTATAGTGCATAGGGTCACAAAGAGTCAGACATGACTGAAGTGACTGAGCACACACGCATGTGTGTGTGTGTGTGTGTGTGTGTGTGTGTGTGTGTGCATGCTCAGTCCATACACATATCCCCTTCTCCAGGGGTTCTTTCTGACCCAGGGATTGAACCCAGGGTCTCCCACATTGCAGGCAGATTCGTTACTATCTGAGCCACGAGGGAAGCCATATAATTTTTTCTTGAATGACCAATTGAAAGAACAAATTGTATACAAGAGAATACTCATCAAATTTGGAAGACAGCCCTTCACCCTCCTTTTGTTTTAACTGGGAGATTTCTGTATCATAATAAAGAGATTGAAGCAGTATTTCCTATTTGCAAAACTTTTCTGTGTTGATCAGACTGAATTAAATCTGTCACATCTTCAAGGTATTCCACAAACAGACCTGTACTTTTTTCCCTCAGCTTTGAGAAGGAGCTTACCAGCCATGGTGCAGGGGACAAAGCCTATGTAAGTGGGGAAACAGTGTCAAAGTGACTGGAGCTTCACTTAGGAGATAAGCATCACACTTACTTCATTTGGGTAAACTTTTGAAAATGGGTAGTACTGATATTTGGGTAGGGCAGAGTCTATTTTTGAGTAGATTTTTCAGAAAGATGTAATACCTATCCAATCTGTTTCTCTAGTCTGTGACGACCTTGTCAGAGAAGTGGGTGGGCTGGTGATGGGAAAGACAGTCTTAGTTTCTTGTAGAAAGATGTGGCCAGGCAGGTGGAATGTCTCTGGGTAAAGTGTTGCACATTTACATCACAATCATGATACAAGAACTCACCTACTTTGGGTTTACTCACCCCCCCCCCCACCGTTTTGGTCAAGGGATTGCCTCAGGTGGATCCCTATAATTATTCTAATTACATTTGCTTTGCCCAGAAACAGTTTAAAGAACATTGTATTTTTTACCCACTGTTAAAAGATTCCACAGATAAATCTCAGAGAAAAAAATCTTTTTCCTCCAAATTTTCTCATTCTTTGTTAATATATCAGTTCAGTTCAGTCACTCAGTCGTGTCCAACTCTTTGCAACCCCATGAATCGCAGCACGCCAGGCCTCCCTATCCATCACCAACTCCTGGAGTTTACCCAAACCCATGTCCATCGAGTCAGTGATGCCATCCAACCATCTCATCCTCTGTCGTCCCCTTCTCCTCCTGCCCCCAATCTTTCCCAGCATCAGGGTCTTTTCCAACAAGTCAACTCTTCGCATGAGGTGCCCAAAGTATTGGAGTTTCAGCTTCAACATCAGTCCTTCCAATGAACAACCAGGACTGATCTCCTTTAGGATAGACTGGTTGGATCTTCTTGTAGACCAAGGGACTCTTAGGAGTCTTCTCCAACATCACAGTTCAAAAGCATCAATTCTTCGGCGCTCAGCTTTCTTCACCGTCCAACTCTCACATCCATACATGACCACTGGAAAAACCATAGCCTTGACTAGATGGACCTTTGTTGGCAATGTAATGTCTCTGCCTTTTAATATGATGTCTAACTTGGCCATAACCTTCCTTCCAAGGAGTAAGCGTCTTTTAATTTCATGGCTGCAATCACCATCAGCAGTGATTTTGGAGCCCCAAAAAATAAAGTCTGACACTGTTTCCACTGTTTCCCTATCTACTTTCCATTAAGTGATGGGACCAAATGCCATGGTCTTAGTTTTCTGAATGTTGAGTTTTAAGCCAACTTTTTCACTCTCCTCTTTCACCTTCATCAAGAGGCTCTTTAGTTCTTTGCTTTCTGCCATAAGGGTGGTGTTATCCGCATATCTGAGATTATTGATATTTCTCCCGGCAATCTTGATTCCAGCTTGTGTTTCTTCCAGCCCAGCGTTTCTCATGATGTACTCTGCATAGAAGTTAAATAAGCAGGGTGACAATATACAGCCTTGACGTACTCCTTTTCCTATTTGGAACCAGTCTGTTGTTCCATGTCCAGTTCTAACTGTTGCTTCCTGACCTGCATACAGGTTTCTCAAGAGACAGGTCAGATGGTCTGGTATTCCCATCTCTTTCAGAATTTTCCACAGTTTCTTGTGATCCACACAGTCAAAGGCTTTGGCATAGTCAATAAAGCAGACACAGATGTTTTTCTGGAACTCTCTGGCTTTTTTGATGATCCAGCGGATGTTGGCAATTTGATCTCTGGTTCCTCTGCCTTTTCTAAAACCAGCTTGAACATCTGGAAGTTCACGGTTCATGTATTGCTGAAGTCTGGCTTGGAGAATTTTGAGCATTACTTTACTAGCGTGTGAGGTGAGTGCAATTGTGTGGTAGTTTGAGCATTCTTTGGCATTGCCTTTCTTTGGGATTGGAATAAAAACTGACCTTTTCCAGTCCTGTGGCCGCTGCTGAGTTTTCCAGATTTGCTGGCATATCGAGTGCAGCACTTTCACAGCATCATCCTTCAGGATTTGAAATAGCTCAACTGGCTCCACTAGCTTTGTTCTTAGTGATGCTTTCTAAGGCCCACTTGACTTCACATTCCAGGATGTCTGGCTCTAGGTGAGTGACCACACCATCGTGATTATCTGGGTCATGAAGATCTTTTCTGTACAGTTCTTCCGTGTATTCTTGCCACCTCTTCTTAATATCTTCTGCTTCTGTTAGGTCCATACCATTTCTGTCCTTTATCGAGCCCATCTTTGCATGAAATGTTCCCTTGGTATCTCTAATTTTCTTGAAGAGATCTCTAGTCTTTCCCATTCTGTTGTTTTCCTCTATTTCTATAGATGCATTAACAAAACTGTAATCAATCGATACCTTGGATTATTCTTTTTCAACTTACGTTATTCTACTTATATGTTTCTAATTCCCATATATAGGTCATTTTAAATGGTTAGGTAATATTTAATTAGGGCTTCCCTGGTGGCTCAGACAATAAAGAATCTTCCCGCAATGCAGGAGACCTGGGTTTGATCCCTGGCTCAGGAAGATCCCTTGGAGAAGGGAATGGCTACCCACTCCAGTATTCTTGCCTGGAGAATATTAAATCACTGACATGTTGTAGACTATTTAGTTTTTCTCTTACTACTTACTGTCTGACATTTTTTTCTTTCTTCTTTTTTTTTTTACAATTTAGTTAAAAAGTCATTCAGGATTATTTCTTTGAGGTGTAGTTCCCAAAGTGAAAAAGGCTATCGTTCTTAAAACACATTTCTTTCTAGACTGTGGAACAGAAAGACCAAACCAATCTATTGTGCTGAGGCTGATTGTGAGTACCAGTTACATACCGAAGTGAAAACAGGAAATCACTCATGCAGAATTAAGTGTCCACTACATCAGTAACAATCTCAGTGATTGATGTTGTATCAACAACCTCTGCTCTCACCCTTTTTGTCCTTTGACCAAAAATAATAATAACTTACTAAGATTTTTCCATGTGCCAATGGAAAGAATTCTATGAAAGAAGAACTCTATGAAACACTTGGATTATCTTATAGTATTTAGTTCTTGCAACATTCTGAGAGATGTGCAATTATTATATCAGTTCTATAGAAGAAGAAACTGAGGTTAGAGAGACAAGCTGAATGAGTTCATGGAGCTAGGAAACATTACACCTGGAGATGTCTTCACAGTTTGGGCTCTATCACCTTGAGTCCTGGAAGATGCTGCCGTGGGCAGGGAGCACCTGGAGGGCTGCTGGACACACCTCTCCTCCCCAGTGAGTATGGGCATTTCAGCAGGGCACCTGACGGCCCCAGGGAGGGGGGGTGGGAAACACCTAATTGGCATCTTTTAAGGTATCAGCCAGCCACAGCCTGAGACCTCAACCCCAAAGAGTTGGGGACCCCAGGACCAAAGAAATAAAAAACCAAATCCTTTTGCTGTTCTGCATTTCCATTACAGGAGATTCGGAGCCCTGCCTGTGTCACCGACTGTTCTAAGACCACCTGCTTCACTGTGTATGGTTAGGTGCCACCATCCAGGGTACCATCCCAGAGACCAGATGAGCAGGGGGCTGGCAGACACTGTGTGGAGAGTCCTGGTGTCTCCACAATTCTCTCCTTGTACTCTCTACCGGGAAAAGTCTACCAGGTTCTCAGGCGATTCTACCTCAGTAAAAATTCTAAACCCTCCCCTCCCCCTACGCTTATTCACTGAGATATTTTTATACTCAGAGCATCAATGTCCTGCATTTAAAACCTCAGCACAGACGCCTCATGAATGACCAAGCCAGCTGCCAACACCCAATGTGGTTCCCTGTATCAGTTTTAGAAAGAACTCATTGGGAACTTTCCAATATGGTGTTTAAGGGATCAATTCTCCCCACCCCCCCAACAGAGTGTGCACACACACCAGTCACTTGTGGCCCGACACGCCTGTGTAAGCTCCCTTGGGCTGAGGCCAGCTCCTGGCTTGCTGCTCCTGGCTTGCTCCTCGGACAGTGCCGAGTCCCTCTTGGCCCCCACGTCTGAGAGCAGGTGTTTGGCAAATCATTAGCTGGGTTCTATTTTATCAAGGGATTCTACCTGCTTTAGTAGCTGGAGTCAGGATGCTTTCCATAAAGGATACCACTGAACTTCCTAAAGTAAACTGAAGCTGGAGTGTGAGGGGCAGAGCCCAGACTTTAGCTCGGGGAATCATGCAGGAACCACCTAGCTGTATCCTGTGACCACTTTGTGAGGCGATGGGGCAGGAATTCCCCCAGTTTACAGCTGTGGATGCTGAGTGACAAGGCAGGCGGAGAGCGCAGACAGAACCGTGCCAAGCAGCTGTGCTGGGAGTGCTTGTGAGCTGCTCGGGAGCCCTGTCCATCCTCAGGTCGGGGTAGGCTCTTTAAAAAGCTGTCAGAGCCTGAGTGGCTAGGAGGTGT
Organism: Okapia johnstoni; assembly: GCA_024291935.2. Classification (NCBI taxonomy): domain Eukaryota; kingdom Metazoa; phylum Chordata; class Mammalia; order Artiodactyla; family Giraffidae; genus Okapia; species Okapia johnstoni. Next base: position 66,819,490 of record CM044312.1, on the reverse strand, counting down.
TCCTTCAAGTGGGGGTGCCTGTCACCAGTTCACCAGTTAGCTTAGACTAGATCTTTACCTCTCTTCACCTGCTACCCAGCCAGGCAATGCACATCACTTGGGGCACTTGACAAAAGGCATTGTGGGCCAGTGCCTACACTGCTCAGGTCAGCCCAACTCTCAAATTCTCCCAAAGGGCTGCGTTTGTTTCTCGGCCATCTGGTTCCCCTGTGCCCATTCATTTAGTTAGGAAGAGGAGCAGCATTTTTGGGTGCCTACTATGTGTCAGGCTCTGAGCAAGCTGCTTTTACACCTACCAGTTTACGTATAATCTACCCAACAACCCCTCAAAGTGGATACTGTTAGCCTTCTCATTACAGATGGGGAAATTAAAGCTTAATTAGATTATGACCAAGTGTGACCAAGGTCACACTGATCTTGGCAGTTGGAAGGAGAGCCCAGGCCTACCTAGCCCCAGAACCAATGCCTTTTGTACTTCTGGGATGCCCTCTTTTCTCCGCACTTAAGCCATCCAACCTCTCGGAAGATTCTTGACAAAGCATCTCTCGTTTTCAGAGCTGGCCTGGCATACAACGCTGAAGTCAGAAATAACTTGGGATGCTTTTTACCTCTCCCTCTCAGTAGCATCTCCCTTCCACCTCTCTTCTATTAGTTATGTATACTCAGGTGTACATTTCTGGCATCAAGCACTGCTGGGTAGGATTTGGGGAGTCCCAGGGACTTTCCAGGGCCCTGAAGTATTTCCATCAGCCACCAAGGATGCGCTCACTAGACACTTAGCCAAGCTGAAAGAGAAACCCCCACCACCAACGCCCCCAGCAACGTAGAGCAGTGGGGAAACAAACACATGTACACACCGCTGGGGCTACTTTCAAGGGACGACAGTTCTCTCGAGAGCAACCTCGTGCTGATGACAGCAGTTAAAAGGCATTCACGGCATTTGATCTGGTAACCTGGTAATTTTAGTCTGGAAAATAGACCTCAAGGAAATATCCTCCCCCAAGGAAAGTTCAAAGATAGTCCCGGCAGCACTGTTTAGAGTAGTGTAAAAAAAATAACACAATCAACCAGGTCTATGATAAAATAACTGAAAATGACAGGCATGAGGGTTACCTCAACCTAAGGAAATGTGCATGTGAGAGTATTACCTAAAGTCACACGAAAATAAAAAATATCACCAACATCTGCAAACACTAAACATTACTTTATAAAAGCATGAAACATTATATATATATAAAGACAGATGAAAAGTGAAAGTCTCTCAGTCGTGTCCGACTCTTTGCGACTCCATGGGCCATACAGTCCATGGCATTCTCCAGGCCAGAATACTGGAGTGGGTAGCCCTTCCCTTCTCCAGGGGATCTTCCCAACCCAGGGACTGAACTCAAGTCTCCTGCATTGCAGGTGGATTCTTTACCAGCTGAGCCACCAGTGAAGCCCAAGAATACTGGAGTGGGTAGCCTGTCCCTTCTCCAGCGAATCTTCCCAACCCAGGAATAGTACCGGGGTCTCCTGCATTGCAGGCGAGTGCTTTACCAGCTGAACTGCCAGGGAAGTCGTGGTATATAAACAGATACGTATCCATATATCTGTTACTATATATATGGATATCTAACATAGATAGATGAGGAAAAAAGGGAAGATATAGGAGGGCTCTGGTTTTGTTAAGGTTGTTTTTAAATCCACACAAGAGAAAAAAAAACACGAACAACAACAAACATTAATACATTCTTACCCAGAGAGGCCAAAAGGGGAGAAAACAGGTGCAAACCCAACAGGAGGAAGGAGAGAAAAGCACATGTTAAAGTCACACCTCATTTGTTCACTCATTCATTCACTCGTTGTTTTTTTTTTCTAGCATCTCTTTGGCACTGAAATACAATGGTAGTGATAAGACAGACACAGCCATGGCCCGAGGGTTCCCTCAGGAAGAGGAGACAATCTCCAGATCCAGGTTGACCACCGCCTGGTCATTCTGAGAGTAGAGAACAGGGTTCCCATGGGAGGTGGGCTGAAGAACCTGAGGCCAGTGTATAGCCCGTCTGCCCCTGGGGACAGAGATGTCATCCTCACCTTTTACTGCCCCAGCTGCTCCCATGTGTCCAGAGCCAATACAGTAGTGGAGGGGTTGACAAGAAGTCCCACCGGTATGGTATTAATTCTTCCATCAGAGTGATTTCTTCCCCAACCACCAACATACCCACTGTGCAAGTCACATGAGTGTAACAGTGCCACCACAGCTCAGGTGAAAACTAGTAGCTTCCAGCTTTCTGATAAGCTGTTGGATTCTCCCTTAAGATGATGCAACTGACATCATCCCTGCCCCAGGGGCACCAAGGGGACAGGAGCGGCAGGCAGCTGGACACTGGGCAAAGCTGGGGTATCTTTGGTGGGATGACACAAGGACAGGGGGATTCCCAATGTCTAAAATACCTCAACAGCTGGGCTGAATCTTCCCAAGACTGTCTTGAGGCAATGTCAGTGGCCTTTACCCAGGTGCTTTGGCTAAGCACACAGAAAGCCCTGGCCTCTTGATCTCAGGCATGCACAGTCCACATCTCAAGGAACGGCCAGATGATCCCAAGGTGACAGGTTGGGAAAGCACCTAGGCCACCATCCACCCGAGACCGCTCAGTGCCACCCAGACCTCCTCTTCTTGGGAGAGCAAGGCCAGGGCCCCCAAACCTGTATTTTTAAAAAGATTTGAAGGTGATTCTCTTGTTCCGCACCAGGTTGGGGAGTCAGTGGAAATGTGGACCAAACACTGCTGTCTTTGGAGTCAGAAAGATCTGGGCTCAAATCCCAGCTCTGTCACTCATTAGCTGTGACTCGGGCAAAGAACTTAACCCCCTGAGCCCCAGTTTCCCTACCTATACAATGGGGACAATAATGCCCACGTCATACGGTTATGAGGAGGCAGGTGCCCCTATAGCACCTCGAGGGCCCCACCTGAGCACACGCCCCATGTTGTAATTGCTGGTTTACTGGTCCAGGAGTCCTGTCACTGGATGCATCAAGGGCAGGTGTCTTGTGCCCTCTCTCGTCCCTGGCATTCAGCCCAGAGACTGGCCCCGATAGACATATGCTGCATTTGCTGTTGAAGAAATGAGCCTGTAAGGATTTGATAATACATGGAAGGTGGTTGCCCTGGTGACAACTCACAGTAGGCACTTCATACAAATCCCCTAATACACAAAAATGTAGATTTAAAAAAAACATACAAGAAGTAGGTTTCCTAGGTGGGCAGTCTCCACCTTTTCCCTGCCCCCTGAATTAAAACTGTTCCGTTTACAAGAATGCTCTGGGAGCACAATGTTTAAAAACACGGGCTGAGTAAGGAGAGGCCAGGGCTGCTTGATTCCTATCTGTACCGACCTTCAATTTCAGGAGTGCAGGCCACAGTCTCCCACAACAGAAGGTGCAAAGTCCCAACTCACTGCTAAGCTCGCGGCGTCACACAGAACCACTCACCCACAGGCTGTCGTGGTCCTGCAGCAGCCACTAATAACGGAACCATTTCTGTTCTCCTTGGAGTGGCAGTTGGCAGTGGCAAACAGGAAGTTGTCTTGAAGTAGGGTGTGGCTTTGCCCTGTCAATGTACCCGCACAGAGACACCACTTGTTTTTCCCCCCTCCAGCCCTTTTCTGTTTCCTTCTGCTCCTTTTTTTTTAAGGAGCAGAAGGTCTGAATTATTTCAGTGAAAACAGTTTTTTTTTCCAACATGATTTAAGATCAAACATCATCACCATACAAACAAAACCCAAGGGTAGAAAGGAGTCTAAAATACAGCAAGGGTCTATTTCACTATCATTAGCCACTTGCTTGTGGCACTGAGTTAGTCCCTGGCTATGCATGAGGGGGCGTGAGCCCTCCTTTGGTTTTCCTGGGCACATGGGAAACCAGACTCGCTAGAAACCAGGCCAGGTGTGTTGCCAATCATGCTCGGGCACCGGCCAGTCCGCCAGCGAGCCGGCTGCCAGTGTGGGCTCAGGGCCTGCTGTGCGCATACACTGGACCCAGGACCATCCACGAATAGCAAAGAAGGAAAAACACAGGTTGCCAGTCTCCAGCAATTTTTAAAGTGGAGCAAAAGAGACCCGAAACATTTCTTAACACCACTTGCGTATAAAAATGAGACCCGAAACATTTCTTAACACCACTTGCGTATAAAAATGAGTGTGTTTTACCAAGAAAAATCAGTGGCGAGTAGATAAATGCATCAAGTGTGGTTGGAGCTGCACATAAATGCAGAGGAGTGGGGGTGATGGACTGGTAAGGTTCAGCCTCCAGAAGGCCTGTCGAAAATAGACTGGTCCCCAACCCAGCCTCCTACTCCTGACCTCTTTCTCAGGCAGCTCGACTGTGGGAGCTGTTTCCTGGCTCCTGGCTGAGGGCCCTGGCCAGTCAGAACACACGACTTCCCCTTTAAGAGAGCACGCCCAGATGCGATTAGGGAAAGGCAGAAAGAAAAGCCCGGAATGGCCAGGGTTGTTTCCTGAATTTGGCAGATGAACTTGGATTTGCCTGAGCAGCACACACAGGAGGTGTGGTCGGAGGAGGCAGCGTCCTCAGAGGAGGATTGGAGCAGCCACTGGGTGGGAAGGGCCGGGTCCCTCCTGCAGCTCCACTGCACAATGGCCCCTGCAGGTTGCATGGGCCCCTGGCCTGGCCTGGTCCCTGTGCCTGCAGGAACCTCAGGCCTTTCCGCTCCCCTTTCCCTCAGGGCCTGTCTGTCCTCATGGGCAGAGTCCACTGCAATATCCAGCACTATGCTTTGGAGAGACGTCATTATAAAGATTGAAAAATACTTCTGTATTTTTGTCCAAAAACACTTTTGGACATTTTTACTGTGAATTCAAGCGGAGAGTTTTTATTCATTCTTTATATTTAGAAAGTTTATTCCTTGATCTTGGCAGGAGACAGTAGATTTGGGGGACAGGGGAAGGGGATGTCTAAAAAAGACAATGGATCCCCGAATGTCACATGCCGTATGATTCCACTGATACAAAATACCTAGCATAGGTAAATCCATAGAGACAGAAAGCAGATTAGTGATTGCCAGGGGCTGGGGAAGCAGGGAGCGGGGAGTGATTGCTTAAGGGGTACAGGGTCTCCTTTGGGGGTGGTAAAAACACTTTGAAGTCAGGTAGAGGTGATGGATGCACAACTCTGAACAGACTGAGTGTCTCTCAACCACAATTCTGGGCTTTAAGATGATTAATTTTGTTATGTGAATGTTACCTACATAAAAAAGAAAAAGAGCAGTATAGTGTGTTTTAGGTACTTTTATCTTCTACTAGGATCTCTCCTGTGTTGCTTGCAACATTTCTTTGTAAAACTTGCCTATTAATCTTAAGTTAACCCTGGCACAAGAGTATATCCCTTTTAACAAGAAGTAAAAACAAACCTTTAAGACACAAAAGCTTTCCAAGATACAGAAGTATGCCTCTACTGGAGCATTTCAGACTGTGGGAAGACAGCATCATCTCAGACCATGGCACATAAGCTGGCAGTGCTGACTTGGCCTTTGTAAGGTCACCTCAGGTTGGGACTGTCTCCAGCAGCTTGACCATATAACCAAAGCCAGAGAGAGAGAGTCTCCCATAGAAGAATTATTGTAGGAGAACATGATTTTGGGTCTTTAACTTTAGGCTTCCTTTTCTCTTGCAGTTTCTTCCTAGAATATAGGAAAACCTGCTTCTGGCTGGAGAGGGCTGTGCTGCTTGAGGAGGCGGGACTGGCTTCTATAATTCCATTTCTTTGGCATGGAGCCAGTGGGAATCAGGGAGTGTGGCCTGACCACCCACCTAACCCAGCCCCACTGGAGGGGGCTGGAGACAGGCTGCTCCCAAGAGTAACCCTGTGAGCCTTGTCCTCCAGACCCTAGGCCAGTGGGTCAAGGGCTCACAGGCACACTCCCTCCACTCAGGGGACTGTCAGGAGGAGGCCTGCTGGATATTGCAATACCCAGAAGAAACGCAGATGAAAGGGTAGGCCCCGTGGCCTGGGAGCCTGAGCCTTTCCAGAAACATCTGTGAATAACTTTCCTACGGTCTGCTGAGAGCTTCAGGATGACCTGGAGGAAAGAGAACACAGCTTCCATGGGCCTGCTCTCTCCCAGAACCCTCTGCTCCTTCTGGTGTACTTCCCCTGCCTCTTTCATCCTGTTCTCTCTCCTCATCTCAGGTACCAGGTAATAAGTAGGTGGCCTAGCTTTTCAGAAAAACAGATAAGATGGGGACTTCCCTGGTAGTTCAGTAGCTAAGACTACAAACTCCCAAGGCAGGGAGCCTGGGTTTGATCCCTGGTAAGGGAACGAGATCCCACATGCCCCAGCTAAGAGTTCACACGCGCCAATTAAATATTCCACATGTCACAACTAAAAGAACCTGCATACTGCAAACAAGATCGAAGATCCCACATGTGGCAACTAAGATCTGGCACAGCCAAATAAATAAACAAATATGCTTTTAAAAGAGAAAAAGAGGATGGGGACTTCCCTGGCAATCTAGCAGTTAAGACTGTCCTTCCAATGCAGAGGGCGCAGGGTCAATCCCTGGTTGGAGAACTAAGATCCTGCATGCCAAGCGGGGAGGCCAAAAAAGGGAAAAAGAAGATGCAACATATATACTACTCTGGCATCTAAGGAGCAGCAAGTTTAGAACCTTAATTCTAAACACACAAACAGGCAGGCTGGGCTTCCCTGGTGGTTCAGTGGGAAAGAATCTGCCTGCCAATGCAAAAGACATGGGTTTGATCCCTGATATGGGAAGGTCCCATATGCTGAGAAGCAACTAAGCCCATGCACCACAACTACTGAGCCCGTGCTCTAGAGCCCATATTTAGCAACAAGAGAAGCCACCGCAGTGGGAAGCCCATGCACCACGACCAGCGGGTAGCCCTCACTTGCCGCAACTAGAGAAAAGCCCTCACAGCAACAAAGGCACGGCACAGCCAAAAATAAACAATACAATTATATATATATATACATATATATATATATAAACAAGCAGGCTCAGCCCAGTTTAAAAATACGCAAGGGATCTGAACACACGTTTTTCCAAAGAAGATACAGATACGGTCAATAATCACATGAAAAGATGATCAACATCATTAGTCATCAGGGAAATTCAAATCAAAACCACAATGAGATACCACTTCACACATACTAGAACGACTATGTATATAAAAACAACAACCAAAAAAACCCCAAAACGGAAAATAACAATGGTTGGTGAGGATGTGGAGAAATTGGAACCTCTGGGCACAATCTGTGGGAACGTAAAATGGTACAGCCTCTATGGAAAACAGGGTGGTGGTTCCTCGAAAAGTTGAACGTGGAATCACCATACGATTTAGGAATTCTTCTCCTGGAGTATAAACCCAGAAGAAATGAAAACCAGGTACTCAAACAAATTCCTGTATATGAAGGCTCACCGCAGCACTATTAGCAAGAGCTGAATGGCTCAAACAACCCAAATGTCCATCAGTGGATGAATAAATAAATTGTGGTATACACATAATCAGTTCAGTTCAGTTGCTCAGTCATGTCTGACTCTTTGCGACCCCATGGACTGCAGCATGCCAGGCTTCCCTGTCCATCACCAACTCCTGGAGCTTACTCCAACTCATGCCCATTGAGTCGGTAATGCCATCCAACCATCTCAACCTCTGTCGTCCCCTTCTCCTCCTGCCTTCAATCTTTCCCAGCATCAGGGTCTTTTCAAATGAGTCAGTTATTCGCATCAGGTGGCCAAAGTATTAGAGTTTCAGCTTCAGCATCAGTCCTTCCAATGAACATTAAAAGACTGATTTCCTTTAGGATGGACTGATTAGATCTCCTTGCTGTCCAAGGGACTCTCCAAAGTCTTCTCCAACACCACAGTTCAAAAGCATAAATTCTTCAGTGGTCAGCTTTCTTTATAGTCCAACTCTCACATCCATACATGACTACTGGAAAAACCATAGCTTTGACTAGACGGACTTTTGTGGGCAAAGTAATGTCTCTGCTTTTTAATATGCTGTCTAGATTGGTCATAACTTTTCTTGCAAGGAGCAAGCATCTTTCATGGCTGCAGTCACCATCTGCAGTGATTTTGGAGCCCCCCAAAATAAAATCTCTCACTGTTATTCAGCCATAAAAAGAAATGAAGTACTGATACATGCTACCATATGAATGAACCCAGAAAACCCTATGCAAATGAAAGAAGTCAGGTACAGAGGTCATGTATTATATACATTCTATTTATAGGAAATGTCTGGAATAGGCAAATCCACAGAGACAGAAAGCAGACCAGAGGTTGCCAGGGACTGAAGCAGGGGGCTAGGGGGTAGAATAACTTCTGAATGGGTATGCGGTTTTACTCTGGAGTGATGAAACATTTGGAACCAGATAGAAGCAGTGGTTGAACAACATTGTAAATGTACTCAATGCCACCAAACTGTTCACTTTAAAATGGTTAGTATTATGTTATATGGATTTCACCTCAAAAACAAAAAACCCCAAAGCTCTGCTGAAAGTAAGGGCCAAGACAATCCACACACAGAACAACCAGTTTCAGAATCACTGAGAGTTACCTTTAAAACTCTTCTTGGAATCACTTAAAGGAAGTAATTTTTAAGTTAAGATAACTAAGGCAGCCAGTAGGATAGCAGACAGGCACTCACTCCAAGACAGACAATTCAGGTCCACAAAGAAGTGTTAATTTGTCTTAAACAATACTCAGTCCCCACTTACCCTACCAGGCACGATGGCTGCCCTTCTACTTACAAGTGGAAGGCTGAGGCACAGCTCCCCTCTGCCAGCCCCCTCGTCCCTGATACAGCCATAATTTCCACCAAAGGGACTCGGGTCTTAGACCTTGACATTGGGACATAGTCACAGACTTCCCCCTCCCCTCTTCCAGAGCAAGAAGAAACCCCACAGGTAAACATTCTCTGCTACCTCTGCTGGCCCCTTCCAGGGCTGGCATCACCTCCTTGGAGCGGCAGCTATGGGGCTGCCCAGCCTGGCTTCTCCAGCACAGGCCCTGGGCTCTCCCAGGCCAGGCAGCACCACCGCTGGACAGTCTCGCCTCTGCCTGAATGTTAACGCCTGAATGTTGATTCCATTTCTGCCCCATGGGGGTCACCCCGAACCGGTCCAGTTCCCCTTCCATGGACACTTTGCCAAATGCTTTGTTCCCTGAAATCTCCTTCTCCAGGCTAAATACTCTCAGACATCTTCTAAAATCATTCCTCACAAAAGGTCATTTTCACACTTCTCCTGATCTCTGGGTCCTCTTTGGCTCCCATGTCCTTCCTAAACTGTGCCACTCAGAAGGGAGACCATTATAGGTGGGCAGCTCCCATCTGTCTGTTGTGGATATTGTTCTCCTGTTAAGTCCACCAGGCACTCAAGCTATATTTTTTATTTCTAACAGCCACATCACCCTTAAGTCTTATTTCACACTCTTCACTGCCAAGCTGCTTATCCACAGGTGTCCTTTAAAAATGACATCTTGTTGAAGTCAGTCCACTGCCCTGACCTCTGGAGATCTTTCTGGACTCTGACTCATTAATGTAATTGTTCTTCCTCCTAAATCTCTCCAATCTTGAAAAATTGGATAATCCTGCCACTAAGACTATTCTTCTTCCAAATCCTCATTTATAACATGGAAGAGGGGGACAGGGCCAAGTGCGCAACATAATACATCCCTTGGGGTGACAGCAACCTGTGAACAGCACTCTAGAGGTGTGACTCTGCTGATCTACCTGCCATTCAGGGCAGGTATGTCACCTGATCCACACATCTTCATCTTCATTGGTACAGATCCCATAGATGACTACAAATGGGGCTAAAAACAGCCCTCCTGCTACCAGCAGTTGAAAGATGAAGTGTAAAGCTCTTATCAGAGCCTCACACAGTGAGCAATCAAATATGCCTTTATAACTGACAAGAAATACAATAAAAGGAGAAAACTCGGTTTTCCAATTCCCAGACTGCCCTCCTTTTTGGCAACCAACTATAGACATTAGGCAGCTGAAACCAATACAAGGAGCACTGGTGTCCAAAAGCTGGAGTCTGAATACTGGCTCCCTCCTTCCAGAACCTCTGTGTTCTGAGGTTAAAAATATCTGCCCTTCAAGGCTATAGGGAGGAGTCAATGAGACGAGGCATGTAAAAGAGGTTTAAAAGTTGAGTCAGGCTATGCAAATGTAAAAGAAGAGTATTATGATTATTACTACTATAAATCTCTCCAAGATACCATTCCCACTGGCAGAAAGCTACCAGTCAGGCCAAGGAAAAACCTATAGATGCACTCAGGCTGCCAGGAGGCAGGTCTTCCAGCACAGAACAGCAGAACTGCTGTAAAGAATCTTCCTTTTCCCAAGGATGGTGGGATGTGAGGGTTTGGCCAATTCAAATGCAAAAGCCAAAGGGCGAGGATGGCTGGGAAACTTCTCAGTATTCACTGCCAACCTCTCCAACACAAACGCCTGTGGGTTCCCTTCAGGGTTCTTCATTCACTCAGGCCATGAGATTATCTATACAGTAGGGAGGGGGCACCCATAATCACTGTAAGCTGAGAAGCACACAATCTGAGACACCTCCAACCTAAGGCCTTCAAAGTTGAGTCTCCAATCTTACCCCAGCCTGAGAAACAGGAGGAGGAAATCAGGAGTGTAACAGGGTCCCATCCATAAAAGCAGACTGGAATCAAATCAGAACAAAGAGTTTCTTACTCTCTGTGTTGCAGCCAATTCATCCAGTTTGGATGGGGCAATGAATGAGAAGGCGGATGAAAGATGTATATTTGCAGGCTGGAGCTCTGGCTCCCCAGCTTCACCGTCCAGGCTAAGCCCACGTCTTTATACTGGGACCAAAGGGCCTGACCTGTCCCTCTCCAGCTCAGTGGGGCTATCATGAGAAAGCATAGGACATGCTCTAAACAGTAGAAGACAAAAGCAAGCCTCATCCTTATTCTCTGCCAGGTTAGAGGAGACCAAAAAGCAACACAAAATACAAACAACCTCGCTTGTATATTATTGTTGTTGTTATTCAGTCTCTTAAGTCATGTCTGACTCTTTGTGACCCCATGGACCGCAGCACTCCAGGCTTTCCTGATCTCCACTCTCTCCACAGTTTGCTCGGGTTCATGTCCATTGAGTTAGTGATGCTATCTAACCATCTCATCTTCTGCCGCCCCCTTCTCCTTTTGCCTTCAATCTTTCCCAGCACTGGGGTCTTTTCCAATGAGTCAGCTCTTCACAGATGAGAGAAACACAGTGGAGAAAAAGAAATCCACTGATGGTGCACTGGGCAGTGAGAATCATGTCATGTCTCGGCCTATGTCACAGTTACTACCTTGGAAATTTCCATTTCAACCACCCATTTTCACTTCACGTGTAAGTTGGTGATGATGATTGATAAGTTGGTGGGAGATTTGGACCTGTCTGAGAGGAACCCATGGATCTGGATCAGGACAGACTTCCTACTTAGCAGGCCTTTCACAAGGCCCAGGTGATGTTTTCTCCCTCCCTTTCAATTTGTTTGGTTTAAAATATTTAACCAGAGGCACAATGAACTGTTTCATTTGCCACGTTCTCCTGGACGATTAGACGGGGACATCACACTCATTACGCTGATGAACATGCTACTTACCCATGCAAATTCTGGGAGCACAGATACCGAGATGGGAGGTGCTCAAGTTACGCTCTCTGGGCTGATTTAATTACACAGCCACTCGGTGGGCAAAGCAGAGCAATTTTTAGCCAACTGCTCTAGTAAATATTATGGGAAACCCTTTCATAGAGTGCTAATGCTGCCTTAGTGATTTCGAACATGCCTGGCTTTAGTTCTCATTCAAACACGCACGCGGTCCCCAAAGACGCCGCCACCGGGGCCAGAAAATCAAACAGATCGTGCATTAGCTGACATGCCGTCTTGCCGTTCAATATTATTATTATTATTATTATTTTAGTACTATAAACCGCTGAGTATTACTGTCATTTAGGTGAGGACAAACTGGAAACTCACTTTCCAGCAGCTGACTTCCTCAGCCCCTCCCCCAGTCCCACCGCCCAGCTCTGGGCCAGCTGCACTGCTCCCCAAGGTTGGACAAAACAACCACCAGGAACCTATTTCGGACATTTGAAACAATACCCAATCACTGCATCCACTCTCCCAGAGCGTCCCAGAGGAAATGGCATCATTACTTTCATTTTACTCCATTTGTGACCAACCAAAAGAAAACAACACATCCTAAGACAATTATCAGGGAATCTGATGTCGGCAGCTAGAGAGGATGCTCCGGAATGTTATCAAGTGACCTCTCGGAGAAATTAATTTTCAAGAGCTAAAATAACCTTCTGCTGCACACGCCCGGCAGTTTCTCTAGCTGCAGAAACGGATTTCACTTTCTGCAGTTAGAAAACTCTCAGGCATCCCCGTTTTTTTCTTTTTCTTTTTTTTTTCAAAAAAGTCTATAAATAACCCAGGATCAGCAAAATTTATGCAAAACATCCTGCTAGAAGAAGAAATGTAAACTAAAACCACTTACAGCGAGACTTGGGCTGCCAACTTAATCTGATTCTACGACGACTGTAAACACGTTGTACTTTTGGAACCTGAAGTAATCCATATTAGCAGATGTCATCACAGAAAAGAGAGAAAAAAAAAAAGAAGACTCCCTCCTCCCAAACTAAATAACAAAAGCCTGGCCCCCAAACAGAGCACCGTGACTGGGGGTCCAGGGTTCCGCACGGCCCAGGACCCAACGGCTGGCCAGCTGCAGTCAGTACTAGCTATCCGAGCTTGCACACGCCAACTGTTTTGACTACAGGCACTTGTTAAACACAGAGTTTCAGGTCCTACCAGTTGGACACCAGAAGTTCATAGAACTGACCCAGTGCCAAGAACAACAAGCCCAGAAAGCGAAACGGCTGCCTCGTGCGCCGTGTTTTTGTTAACTGTTTATGCAAGCCCCAGACCAATTGGGTAACAATTAAGAAGACAACCAAACTTAAATAACAAAAGCAGAAGATTACCACCTTGAAGGAAATGGAGATGTTTGGCAGATAAAGGACAGTTCAGAGGTGGGGTGGGTGGGGGGTTTTCAGAGAGAATGGGGAGGAGGGGCAGGTGTCACATGACAAACTGCGGTTATTAGCAGAAGGAACTGGGTGCTTCCTTGAAGCATCTTTAACTTAGAGATTGACATAGAGATTCTGCAAATGCTGAGGCCTTGGTACACATCTGGGGTGACTACACATTTGGACATTGGCAAATCCCAAAGGAGAAAAAAGGGGTGTGCTGAGCAGAGGTTTTGAGACATGGAAAGGGACTTCCAAGTTCCCTGCTTCATGCAGCAAGGCCAGAGAGGAAGAGCCACAGAGGAAGCAAGTGACTGAGCCATGTAGGAAGTGAATGGAGGGACTGCATCCCTGGGCTGCTTCTCACCTGGTCCCGAGAAAGGCTTCCCTTTTCTCTTTGAGGTCAGGGTTGCTGGGACCAACCTTCCTTCTTCATCCAGTCTGGAATCTGGATTCTCTTACAGGTGACAGTGAATAAAGTATTTTCATTTGGCAAGATAAAATAAAAAGGAATGCTTAAATCACATATTTAACAAAGTTTTTTGCTTCTTCCTCAGAATGCATTAAGCCCTATCTCATTTTTACACCAACACAATTAACCAGATCAAATTTTAGAATTATCCGAGGATTTGAGAAAAGTGAATCCCACGATAATTGGGGTACAAATATAAGAATGAGAATTTTGAAGTTGCTGAATGGATTCAAATCTAACCTCTGCCCCACGTTCTTCTTCCCTCTCTCATTTGCCTCTGAATTGAAGAATAAAATGCTGCCCCTTTCCCACTCCAGAGGTTTAGTGGAAACTAATGAGCAGGTAGAAACAGGTTGTTTATAAAAACTATTTTAACCATGGGCCAGGTTCATGTTGATTCTGGACAGTAAATGTCGTTCCTCCAGTGCAGTGGTGGAGGGTATCTACACCCACGTAATGGCTGACCCCTTCCTCCCAAAGGAACCCACATTTTCTTACAAACTACACAGGCATATTTCACTGGGATCTGAAACACAGCAGTTGCCTGATGGATCAAGACAGAACAGCATAGGCAGCTTGGAGCCTCCCAGACAAAGGAAAGCCAATGGGAGGAAGAGGTTGAGGGAGGGGAGGGGAGAGGGGAAGGGGCTCCCTGGAGAGAAGGGTCAGGTAGGGCAACGCGAGGCTCACTACAGCTCCCGGCCCAGGATTGACAACTGACTTCTTAAAGCGACCCCAGAATTGTGAGCTTGGCCTCTCACTTAGAACGCCAAGGTTTGCTTGTCCTCTTCCTCACTCACTACAATTACAGGGCCAGTATGATTATCCCCATTTAACAAGGAGGAAAACGGAGGCTCAGAGAAACCTCGGTCTCAGCCCCATGAACAGTGTCTGTCTGTGCTGGTGTGGTGCTTTATTATCTGCAATTATTTTCATTTTCACAGACAAGTAAACTGAGATTTCTGGAGAGGCTACAAATCACGTCCAAGGCCACAATGCAAATCATCAACAACATCAGGTCTCCTAACTCCTAACCCAGTCCTCCTTGCTTGCCTCTATCACGTTCCAGAACACATAATGATAGAACTGAAAAGGCCAGTAAAAAAGCACTGATGTCTTAGTAAAAAAGCACATCATCTTCCCTGATTTTCTCAAACTCCCATCTTCACGGTTTTTCAGTTCTTAGATTGCAACTCCCTAACAGGGAGGGTTCCTCTCCACACTGTGGGGAGAGCTCTGGAAGTCTGCATTCCAGAGCTACTATTTCAATGCAAAGCAACCACCTCCACCCAGTCTGCACCCAGTCCTCCTTTGATTTCATTAGCACATCCAGCTGCTAACCCCTGGCTCCTCACCTAATCCCAGTCTAAGCAGCCGCCAGAGCGGATGCCCCAGCAGGCCTGCCAAGCTGTAATGATGCCACCTGCATCTCCAAGGTGTGCTGTCTCGAATGCAGAAGGGATCTGCCTGCATCTCTTCTCCAACGGGTGTTTCAAGGTTACGCTTTTGCTGGGTTCTTTTGTTACAGAGGCTGATGGAAATAATGGACCAAATGAAGGATCCCACTGTCATATCCCTTGTCTGTGCCAAGTGGACACACTCCCAGCTTGATAGGGGGTGACATTACTATCCTGTGATACATGAGAGTGGGTTCATTGTAGGTTTGGGGCATTTTCTCCAAGAAGTTACAGTAATGAGTTTGCCACAGGGTTTGTAGGAGTGAGTGGGGATGAATTTAAGCACTCAGGACCATGAACAAAGATGCTGAACATCAATTGCAGAGGGGGAGAGGTCAGGAGGGGATGATTAGAAAGTCCTAGAACATTTTGCTGCCACTTTGTGAATCTACCTCTTCCCCTTCTTTCCCTCTGAAAATGCAACCAGCAGGGAAGCTGGGTGCTACGGTGGACTTCATGTTGAATATCACTAAGGCAGCCAAGGTTGTGAAGACTCATCAAATCCATGTGCTGCTGTTGGTAGGAGAAGCTCTATGGTTAGATGTGATGCACAGGTGGCACCTCCCACCTGTTTATTTGAGGTTGTTTTGGTAACCACAGGACATTTGCATCCATGCTGCCTGAAAAGCATATGGGGCCTGGGTAAATCAGAATAGTCTCAGCAGGAAAATTCACTGGCTTACACAACACAAAGTGAGGAGAATATTTCCATGTACCTTGTGACTCCTCTGAGCACAGAGACCATTTTTTTTTTTTAAATCAAAAAGTAGGACACAGGGTTTGACAAGCACTGGCATACTTAGGGAAGACAGGATAGTCTATTAAAAAGTAGAACTCCTGAAAATCTGAGGGGCATGGCCACAAAATCGGTAAAATTAGCAAAAGTGGGCTAGTAGAGGGATGCAGAATTATTACCATTAGTTTGTTGTAGCTGTTACTGGTGTGCTTAACAAAGACAGTTCTATCACAGACCAGACAAACAGTGCTCTGCTTACGGATATGGTGATTTGGGGAAGGCTGGTAAGGACAGTACATCCAGTTTGGAGAAGGACAGCAGTGAAGGAGACAAAGCTGAGGTCTGCTGCCCATGCTCTGGACATTCAGACCCCCTCCACTGAAGGGCACTGCATCAGAGTACATACACATAGAGGGAACCTGGGCAGGACCAAGTAAGGTCTTAAAAATATGGCCTGCATATGTGGCTAGGTTGCTAAGTTGCTTTAGTCGTGTCCAACTCTTTGTGACCCTGTGGACTGTACAGCCTGCCAGGTTTCTCTGTCCGTGGGGATTCTCCAGGCAAGAATACTGGAGTGGGCTGCCATGCCCTT
The DNA here is from genome assembly GCA_024291935.2 of Okapia johnstoni. Taxonomy (NCBI): domain Eukaryota; kingdom Metazoa; phylum Chordata; class Mammalia; order Artiodactyla; family Giraffidae; genus Okapia; species Okapia johnstoni. The sequence goes on along the minus strand of CM044312.1, from coordinate 66,803,159 downwards.
CTCCAGGGGATCTTCCTGACCCAGGGATCCAACCCACATCCCTTATATCTCCCGCACTGGCAGGCAAGTTCTTTACCACTAGCACCACCTGGGAAGCTGCATATGTGGCGAGCGGGTCAAGAAAAAGACAGAGGCCTGAGCTGTCAGGAGAAACAGAGAAGCAAAGCTAGCATGGCAGTAACTTGTGACTGCTGTTGGATACAGGCCTGACTTTACTCCCTGATGCTGCCCTGCAGACTTCCAGGTCAGGACCTGCGGCTCAGCTGGACACTATTCCCTTTTGCCCTGTTACCTGGGTTCACAGGGACTGGGCCAGCCTGCCTGGTTGTACCTGGACCTGGCTTTTGGCGTAACCCTTGGTAATGTGAACTCATGACCAGAGTTGCAGGGACAGGTTTGCATATACAGGACCACAGACCCTAGATTCTTCAGAAGATAGTCAGTTTCAACCAGCCTTAGCTGATAGTGCACCATAATTTGAAAAACGACTTTATACTGAAGGTCAGCCAATGTGGGTTGACTGCAGTCTGGACTACTAGACTTCACGTTCCTTGAGGACTTGTTCAGAGTCTCGCTTATCTTTGTAAGCCAATGTCCGGCTAGAGTATGGAAGTCTTGCTATGCCTTTTAATATAGGTTTTAAATGAATGAAGTTCCACTTAATGTGAACCACAGATAGAAGAATACCTTATGAGATATACCTAAAGGTGAATATCTTTTTGTTACGTATGTATGAAATTTGGTGGTCAATTAATTTGGTTTCCTTTAATTAATTTTTTTAAAGTACAATATTTCATTATTGTTTTTTAAGGTTTCTTCCCCCACCAAGTCAAATTTGGTATTTTTAAAAGTTGTATTATGGTTCAAGTTAGAGAGAAGGAAGAAAGGCTTTCCACTTAAGATTAAAAATACTAAATCTTCAAAAAATTGTAGCTCTGCAATAGGAATCTTTCCAAAGGTCTTCATTCTCTTGTACTCTGTTCTCTTAAATGGTATATACTTTGAACATTATTTGATCTTTTTTTTTTTTTTATAACTCAAGGTCACTGTTAAGGGCATTCATTTCTACACTCTGCTACAAAATGGTGATGTCAGGGCCTACCACAGATTTCAAACTTCCTGACCCTGATCCACCTCAAGAAGTGAATTTTACATGGCAGCAACCTAGTGTGCACAAAAACTTCAAAGGCTGTAAGACTTCTCTTTACTGAGTAAAAACCACTTGAATATTTTCTCTTCTCTTCTGTGCCATGGTTTCAAATGTTGGTCAGAGATGGCTAAAGTGATCACCCTCACTACCACAAGAGGCACCTGTGGCATACAAACACTGAGAAAGTACACAGGGCTTCTGTCCCTACACAAAAAGGGCTTCAGCGTCCCCACGTGCAGCTTTTACTTTTTTGTGTGTGTGGCTGCACTGAGTCTTCATTGTGGTGCAAGGGCTTTTCTCTAGTTGTGGTGTTAGGGGGCTTCTCTAGTGGTGGCATGTGGGTTTCTCTTGTTGCCAGTGGCATGTGGGAATCTTAGTTCCCCGACCACAGATGGAACCCGAGTCCCCTGCACTGGCAGGTGGATTCTTAATCCACTGGACCACTGGCTTTTACTTTCCTCCTGCATCTGGTGTCACTTTTACTCAGTCAGGGGCTGCCTCCACAGTCCCTGGAAATCAGACCATCCAGCTTGCTTACGTAAACAGAGTGTAAAGTGTTGCTCCATGAAAGCCTGAGGGGTGCCCCATGGATGCCTCATGGGGTGAGGTATTCTTATGTGCTAGAGTTCCTGGTGGGGCTCCCAGGAGTCTTGCCCAGTGGCAGGGTTCATGACACTGAGGTGTTACTGGATTCGTTCACCCACATGTGAACATGAGTTTCTCCTTTGAAAGGAATATTCTGATCACTGGGCTTCAAGCTGGAAGGGCTATTAAATGACAGAGGCTCCCAGCAGCCATGTAGCTTTGGGAATGACCAGCTCTGGGCTCCAGTGTATGAGGAAGTATTCCCTAGAGTAACTGACCCTACTTCAGGCAGTTTGTAACAGTCCAGTATCTTGATCTCAACTCTGATATGCCCTTTGCCCTGTAATTTATAGCTCCTCCTAGACTATGCTTCAACTCTCAGGAGTCTTCCCATCATGATAAACTAACATGTTTATGAATTGTCTCCTAGTGAAATTTTGAAGTGATGTGTGTGTGTATGTGCCTGTAGATATCTTAAATTGATTTTAAATAATTACAGCAGGGGGCGGGTAGATACTGTGTCCTTAAAGAAACCTAGATAACAAGCAATCAGGCACTGGTTACATAAACTATTGGCACATCTATTCAGTGGCATTGCTGGGAAGCTATAAAAGTGATGATGTAGATCTATACTTACTGAAATATGTCCACAATAATTATAGACAGAAAAAAAGGTTTCAAGACAATGCCTACAATAGGATTCCACTTTTATTGTTTAAAATATAAAATATATGCAAAGAGGTACACATGTACAACACATATATAAACACATACACATGGAAAAAAGATAGAAAGTTTTACATGGAAATATTTACTTTTATTTCCTAAAATGTTGGTGGTTTTTAAAATATATCATTTTTATAATAAGAAAAAAGCAATTTCACTTTGATAAAATAAAACTCTACATTAGTATGCAAAAAAGTACTTCTGTTTGTGGCACTCACCCCATTCTCATCTCATAAGTGACTGCTTCCCCGGGAACACTGACTATATCCATGTATCCATACACAGGGCGGCACACTCAAGCTGAGGCACACTCACTTCTCATGAGTTATGATGTCTTTTCAAACTTTTAAAAGAGTTCTATTCATATATAATAGGGTAAGTTGAATCTTTATTGGAGAATTTTCACATTAGTGCATATGAAGGCAAAGGAAGGGCTTAGGTTTTACTTTTAAGGGTCACGTTCTCTTCTCTGATGGAGTTAAGGGGAAATGTAAATCCCGAAACTAGTTACCTCCCTGGCAGATGCAGGCTACCAGGTCTATCCATTCTCCAGGAAGACAAGGAAAAAAACGACACCATCTAGATTCTGAAGCTAGTTTTCCTCCAAGACAGAGTCCATTCAAAGCATAAACTGATGTTGGGTTTAAGGAACAATCCCTAATTTGTGTTCTCTCTACAAAGTGTATTCACATCCAAGGAATATTGCCCCCAAAAGTGACTAGGAGGAAGGGCAAGCAAGTGTACTATTCTCAAGTTGACAAATGAGGAAAATAAGATGTATCAAGGGGAGGCTTTCGAACTGTGATGCTGGAGAAGACTCTTGAGAGTCCCCTGGGCTGCAAGGAGATCAAACCAGTCAATCCTAAAGGAAATCAACCCTGAACATTCATTGGAAGGACTGATGCTGAAGCTGAAGCTCCAATACTTTGGCCAGCTGATGCAAAGAGCCAACTTACTGGAAAAGACCCTGATGCTGGGAAAGATTGAAGGCAGGAGGAGAAGGGGATGACAGAGAATGAGATGGTTGGATGGCACCACCAACTCAATGGATATGAGTTTGAGCAAACTCCAGGAGATGGTGAAAGACAGGGAAGCCTGGTGTGCTGCAGTCCACAGGATCACAGAGTAGACATGACTTAGTGACTGAACAATAATAACAATGCTACTAGAGAGAGGATTCAAGCTATTCTCTTGGGTTTATTCTCCATGTTCTGTGCCAATGCATTCTTTTCAGAAGCAAAGTAACCTAACCAGACAACTTTGAAAGTGAAAAGATGTGCATTTAAGCACAGGCTTCAGGGCATCAGGTACAAACTGTGACTCTCCCAGGCAAACTAGGCTTTATAGTCACTTTAGATATAATCTAGCGCTCTCCTATGCTACTCCCCTCATGATACCTTTTGAATAGGAGAGAGAAATGGAACATGCTGCTGCTGCTGCTGCTGCTGCTGCTAAGTCGCTTCAGTCGTGTCCGACTCTGTGCGACCCCATAGACGGCAGCCCACCAGGCTCCCCCGTCCCTGGAATTCTCCAGGCAAGAATACTGTAGTGGGTTGCCATTTCCTTCTCCAATACATGAAAGTGAAAAGTGAAAGTGAAGTCGCTCAGTCGTGTCCAACTCTTAGCGACCCCATGGACTGCAGCCTACCAGGCTCCTCCGTCCATGGGATTTTCCAGGCAAGAGTACTGGAGTGGGTTGCCATTGCCTTCTCTGGAAATGGAACATGGTTACCTGTCTAATTTACTTTAAAGCACTTGAGTATGTAAATAAATGCAAGAGAAAAAACAGTACGTAGCTGGTGTTTTATTGTGTATGAACAAGTTGGTCTTGGCTGTTACCTCTAGGGGTGATCAGCCCACAGGCTATGAAGAACACAAAGTCTGGATTCGTCAACTGGTATTAATATGAGATCACATTCCCACACTGCCTACTTCAAGTCCTTTGGCTATCTGGATAAACATTCCAAACATAAAAAAATGGGCTAGTGTTGGTGAAACTTGTGATTTAGTATAACGAATGCTAGAAATGGGTTCTTACTGGTGTTCAGGGTATGCAGCCTGGCAAGAAACATTTAGTGACATCCCCACCCTTGCGTAAGTAGGGTCCTGGAGGCTGCCCTGAGTGCAGCTGTCACAGTAGGAAGGTTGATGACAGCATGAAGCTGACACAAGGAAACAGTCCTGTCTCTGGAATACTTCTGCAGCTGCCTTGAGCGAACCTTTTCTCTGAGGTATGGCTGGAACAACACAACAGAGAGAGGGCTGGGACTTCATCAAGTTCACCAAATAGGTTGGTCAAACTGCTTTCTTCCCTACCTGATAAACATTTGTTTGATAAATGTCTGTCTCTGCAGTAGACTTCAGTCTAACTTCCATTCATTACCACCTGGTGGTGAGGTTGTGGGAGTAGAAGCTAAGCCTCACCACCTCAACCCTTCTACAGGGGCAACTGTTGCATGGCCAAACCGGCTCAGGTCAGTCCAAACAAACATGCCACTAGGGGAGGCTCACGCAAGTTTCAGCACTGGATCCCTAAATACTTGGTCCTCTTCACCAGATTAGGAACTTCCTGAAAGCAAAGACCAGACGTGTCTTGTTCACTATTCCAGTCCTTAGCCTCACACATTGCCTGCTCATAGAAAGTGTGTGATGGGGGACTTTCTTGGTAGTCTAGGGGATAAGACTCTGCGCTCCCAATGCAGGGAAGCCGGGGTTCGATCTCTGGTTGGGGAACTAAGATCTCACCTGCTGCAATTAGAGAAGCTTGCATGCCACAACTAGAGACATCTGTGAGCTACAATGAAGATGCAATGCAGCCAAAAAACAAAAATAAAAAAGTGTGTGATGGATATTTATCCAATGAATAAATAAATGAATAGAAATTCTGTCATTTCTAGAATCTATTTTACTAGCTCTAAGCTGTGACTGTTCTTTATTCCACAAATGACAACTAATTCTCCAAAACCATAATCTACTGCTTGCCCTGGGTTAAGTTAATACTTTAAAAAGCAATAAACAAACTAGTGGTAAAAACCACTGGGATTACATCAATCCTCACAGAAAATGTGCTGAGCTTGGTATTATTATCCCAGCGTTCAGATGAGGAAATCAAAGTCCAGAGAGGTTAAAACTCGAGTTAGTAAAGTCAGACCTGAACTCAGGTCTGTCTGACTCCAAGTAGTCACTGCTACCCAGAGCTGGCCATCACTCAGTTCTGCAGGGTTTTCCTTTTTTTTTCTTTACTTTTCTCTCCCTTTTCTTTTTTAACCTACTTTTATTCTACTTATTTTATGTCATCCTATTGAACACACATCTTCTTGGCACTTCACCTTATTTTATCAAAAGTTTCTTCTTGGGGGAAAAAGCTGAATGGATGTTGGGATATATGAACCAGCTTTCCGGTTCTTCTGCTTTTAATTATTTTGATTGACACGTGGCACTGAGGGATGTCTAACGGCCTCTCATGTCTTTGAGCTACAGGAGAACCTATCTCAGCTCCCCTGGTCTCCAGGGCCCCCAGGCGCTAGGCTTATCCCTCCCCCTGCGACACCCTGCCCCCCACCACTGGACCACTGGACCACTGACAGTCTTTGGTTTCCTGTCTCTGGGAGTTGGTGCGCAGCGTTCTCTCCCTGGAATGCTTGTCCACCCTTCTGTTCTTCCCCTTGGCTAACTCTGTGGTGTTTTTTTTCAAAACCCAGTTCAAACATGGCCACATGTGGGATACCCTGGAATGCCCAGTCACCCTGTACCCCTGCCAGGTCTCACAGGAGTCCCTCCTCCATGCTCACGGCACACTGCCCACACCTCAGCACCTGGCACCTGGCTCCCGAACCACTGACGGACCTGCCCTCCTCTTCCACTGCGCCAGAAAAAGCCAAGAAGTCAGGACCTTGCCTTAGTACTGGCCTGCAGCAGGCACTCAAAGTGTGTTAGATAACGAATGGATAAATCAGGAAATAATTAGCCAACCCACGGTGAAGCGCGAGAAAACACAGGGATCAGCGGGCCACCAGTTTCTAGAGGTCTGAGGGCTAGCTAACTTTAATTACCTCTCTTAGCCAGTGGGCTCAAAAATCATTTTTGAAGCCTAAGGGAATGATGGTGGGTTTATGAGAGGCAATAGACCATTTAACTCTGAGTGCTTGGCTCCTTTATTCTGTTACAGAATAAAACCTCTGAAAAGATTTTCCCACTGCAGCCAGGTCCCACTCTCTGATGCTGGGCCAGCCACTGGCCTCCTGTTGGGGGTTTGGGGTGATCTGACAGCACCCACGTGACAGGCTGCACTGGCAGCTAACGGGGCTCTCGCCAGCTCCAAGTGCCCATCTAAGCCAAGAAGTTAGCAGGTCCCACATGCAGGCCAGCACAGGTTAAGCCAACCGTGGGACTTCAGCCTAATGAAATAAACAATTCCCAGCATAGCCTGACCCTTCAGAATGTAATGCCTTCTGACCGCACTGTGTAGATAAAAATAAGTTAGTGATTTCCTCCCACTAAACTCTTGGGCACAAACCAAGAAATCTGCAGTGTGGCTCTTCTGATGCTACTGTACAACTGCAAATATTTAGGCTTCTCTGAATTCTTATCAGTGTTTATCAGCAGGGATGCACCTGGCATTTTTGGCCGGACAAGTCCTCCCTGGGTGGAATCGTCCCACGCACTGCAGAGGATTTAGCGCCTCTGATCCAAGCAATGATAACGACACAGTTCCGAGCATTCCTAGGGCTGAGAGCAACTGTGATCACTGGGAGTCCCTGTGGGCTCAGCTTTCATTCACTTTGCAGGAGGAGAATCTTGGAAGGGACTGCAGAGGCCACCCAAACCAAGGGTGGGTGGGGACAAGGACCAGGGAGTCAGAACATCTGAGAACAGGGGATACTCAGACCACAGCCTGTCTGCGGGAGAAAGCGGAAGTCCTGAGAGCTAGGAGGATGCCTGTGGGCCCTGAATGAAGAAGTCGGGGCACTGAGGGAGTTGGCCTCACAGAACCGACAGATGGGAGCTTGAACAGAGGTCAAAAGAGTGCAAAAGGGACAAAGGATGAGCAGGGAGTAGGGAAAAGCCAGGGCAACAGCTCTGAACCCTAGCTGCACTCAGCGTCCTCCTCTCAGCTTGCAGGGATGTGTGAAACAAAGGGACCAAGAAGGCCACTGATTCTGGACAGCCCTAAGGGTTGGAAGATTTCATGTACCAACTAGCTCTCCTCCCCTGCCTGGTCTTAACAGAGCACTGGCAACCCAACAGCCACCCTGTCACTGTCACCATCACCACCGTGTCATATCCTGCAAATGTGACCCACTGAGGAGAACTTCCCAGTCCCTCAGAGTGACCGTCAAGGGCATCTCGATCACAAAAGGGGAGAGGTTCTAAAGCCAGCCAGAAAGAAAGCTCTGCCAAGGTGCCAGGCAGGGGAGCCAGGGACACAAGACTTAGCGCAAACTGTGCCCATTTAACAGCTGTACGGTCAATAGCCCTAGCAGGGTGGCAATGGGCAATGCTTCTGAGAAGCTACTTATTCCTCTGTCTTATCTTTCTCACTTGTTTTAAATTTACTTTATCTCCCTCTGTTGTTTGCAACTTTACAAGTAAGTAGCTCTAAATCCTTTTGCAACAAGGCTGGGTATAAATAAATAAATCGGAGAAATAAAATACCGGCTGCATTGTCAGCACCGCCAGACTGGGCATGAAGTGCCTGTCTGGGCTCTGATCTAGGAGCCAGGAGGCAGTCTGGAAAAGTGGTGCAGGGAGCAGGGGAAAACTCCACGGCATGTGCTAGGGATGCTGACCTGGACCCTGGAGCCTGGGTCCTGCCCTGTCCCTGCATCAAGGAGTCACAGAGCCTCCTGCTACCATATTGGCCTCAGAGTCCTCATCTTTAAAATGAGGGATCTGACTCAATGATTTCAAAGGTCCCTTTATGCCCAAGCACTGTGACTCTAAGCAGCACCCATACCTGGCTCTATTCTTTCCTGATACACTCACTGCCTCTTCTTCAAGCAGAGTAGGCCAGTCAGGGCTCCTTCCAGAAGAGTTGCTGTGTGTGATGACAAATGTCAGTTGTACTGGTCACCTGCTATGGTTTTTCCAGTAGTCATGTACGGATGTGAAAGCTGGACCATAAAGAAGGCTGAGAGCCAAAGAACTGACGTTTTTGAATTGTGATATTGGAGAAAACTCTTGAGAGTCCCTTGGATTGTTAGGAGATCAAACCAGTCCATCCTAAAGGAAATCAACCCTGAACATTCATTGGAAGGACTGATGCTGAAGCTGAAGCCCCACAATTTTGGCTATCTGATATGAAAAATCGACTCACTGGAAAAAGACCCTGATGCTAGGAAAGATTGAGGGCAGGAGGAGAAGGCAGCAACAGAGGATGAGATGGTTGGATGGCATCATCGACTCAATGGACATAAGTCCAAACAAACTCTGAGATACAGTGAAGGACAGGGAAGCCTGGTATGTTGCAGTCCATGGGATCGCAGAGCTGGACACGACTGAGCAAATGAACAACAATGACAACAACTGGCCACCTGAAGAGATAACTGGTCACTCCAAAGAGACCAATGTGCCATGAAAAGGACCTGAGGTACTACTCATTTGAGGGTATGGAAAGCCAGGCTTTCACTGGAAAATTTAATGACCAGTTTTCCCAGTGTAAAAATGGGATAAAAATACTGGTTTTTATCTCCATCCACTGATTGGGTAGTAAGTTACCTCCTTTTAAATAAGTTCTGTTATGGAAGGTAATACCATATCTATTTGTACAGTATCTGTGGCTGCTAAAAAATCATTATTGACAATCAAAAGAATTTTATTAAGCATAAGCCAAGGAAATAGCAGGCACTGCTAATGTTTTCGGAGATTCTTCTCGTAGCCGTCCATTCAAGATGTCAGCCTTGTTTTAAGGTACCTAGTCTCACAAACCCAAAGTCATCATTCCTACATGTACAGAGAATGGCTTAGGACATCTGCTGCTCTTAGGGAACCGAGTTCAAAATGTCAGAGTGTCCTATGTGAGTGCTTCTCAAGCCGTAGGGGGTCTTGTTAAAATGCAGATTCTGATTCCATAGGTCAGTGCATTAGTCATGCCTTTTTATTTTTCTATATTTCTGATGCTCTGACATCTTAAGGCCTTGCTGATGCTGGATAGTCAATTTCTAGACATAGGCAAGGACTCACCTGCAAGTGCACTTTTGTATGCAAACTGACAAATCCAAAGCTCCCTCCCCTTTCCTCTCACAACCAACTCCTACCCTCCAGGCCACTATTCCCCTGCCCTAATCACCCCCAGGGTCAGGTACCAGACAACTGGAGGCAGCCCCTGCACCCCAGAGCCTTCTTCAATTATTCAATCTAGCCAATCTTAATTTTGCTTACTCTGCTTCACCTGTTCGTTTCCATGGAAACCAAAAATAAAGGCCCTTGTCATGTTTTCCCCACAACCTCTGCCTCCTGACTGACCCAGGTGCTTCCCCATGTGGCCATGGGTGACATATCATGCCATGGCTCTTGGGGACTGTGAATAACAAAGTGCCTTTTCAGTGGCAATTATCTCCTGATCTGTTGGGCTTACCATATCTGAATCATAATAAAACGTACATATTCAAACAGTCAGGGATGGGGCCTGCTGATGCTGATGTGGCTCACCCAGGAACCACACTTAGTGTAGGAAGGCTCTAAATTACTGTGCTCCTGTCACAGAACAGGGTGCTGCAGCCGGACTCTGAGGGGAATGACTGTACTGTACACATGTCTGACTGCTCCAGAGCCCAAGGTGCTATAGGAATGAAATGGGCCAAGTGGCTGAAGCCACTGCAGAGGAGACCCTGAGGACAAGAGCCAGTGGTTCTGTCTTCCTTTGCAAATGATATGAGATCATGGAGCATCCTAGATAGAAATTTAATAAACAGCTGCAATGAAAAGGAAGCAGAAACTGAGGCCCTTAAATTACAGCAGGCACAGTGGCCATAAGGGCGACTCAAGGCCCAAGGGCGGAAAGGTAGGACTCCAGAGGGCCAACAGCACATGCTAACTGCATGCTATCTAAGCTGTCTGATGTGGGTCCTGGAGGTCACATGTACGTCCTCAGGATACCTGTCACGAGGTCCCAGAGGCCTGCTAGGGTAAGCCCTGGGATCCAAGCGACTTACTGGTCCCCAAAGCAAGAAACTATCCAGGTACACATTAACCCTTCCGCCCAGAAGCAAATGAGGGCTCTGCAGACCTCCCTTCCCCCAGGGAGACTTGGGGCTTACAGAAGAGACCTAGATAGGATCTCACACCTTTTGACTCAAAGGCCAGCAGCACTTTCCTTCATCCCAAGACTTCGTGGCTCCATGTGCTACTAATAAAAGCAAATCCTGATTAAGAACTATTGATTGTAAGTACTTCACATGGCTTATCTCATCTAATCCTCACAACTCTAAGTAGCTACCATTTAAATCCTTATTTTCAAGATGAGTAAGCAAGTCCAGAGAGGGAAAGCAGCTTGCCCAAGTCACCTACTAATTGGCCGGATCAGAACTTAAATCCAAATTCTGCACCCATGAGCCTTTTGCCTGCCTCCATACTGAGGGCAACATTACTCCAGGTGGAGGCCTCGGGCGTGTGCCCTGAGCATCAGCATCACCGACAGCAAACCGTCTCACCAACCCCAAATCCGCACTTTACGAGCTCTTCCGGCCAATCTGCTGCATGCCGAAGTCTAAGAAGCCTGTGTCAGAAGCAATCCTGATGGAAACTTATTTCCCAGCCCAGGCTGATAGTAATACCACAAGGGAAACTCTAACTATAGATTTCTCGGCTTAGCCCAACGCTCCATGAGCCAGCCTGGCATGCCAGAAGGAATAGGCATGGGTTCAAAACCCGGCTCCAGCAGCAGGTGTCAGTTTGGAAACTTTGGACAAATAACAATTTCTCTAAGCCTCCTTTATTCCTCACATGGAGAATGGAATGTAATATCTACCTTCTAGAGTTCATGTGGTCATCTGGGTGAGATAACTAGATAAAGTACACTGCCCCATATCTAAACCCAGGAAATGCTCTGTGATGGGCAGCCCCAGTGGTTCCTCAGAGCTTCCCAATCTTCTAAAATCTATGTCCTTTTGCATCATGCTTTACAGTAGTATGGCTCCCCTGGTAGTTCAGCTGGTAAAGAATCCGCCTGCAATGCAGGAGACCCTGGTTCGATTCCTGGGTCAGGAAGATGCATTGGAGAAGGGATAGGCTACCCACTCCAGTATTCTTGGGCTTCCTTTGTGGCTAAGCTGGTAAAGAATCCACCTGCAATGCAGGAGACCTAGGTTCGATCCCTGGGTTGGGAAGATCCCCTGGAGAAGGGAAAGGCTACCCACTCCAGTACTCTGGCCTAGAGAATTCCATGGACTGTACAGTCCATGGGGTCGCAAAGAGTCGGACACAACTGAGAGACTTTCACTTTACAAAACTATGAATCCTGAGTCCCCTAGGTGACCAAACTGAGACTAGTTTTCAGAAAGATTAAGGATAACTGAATCCTTAATCTTGATCTTAATCCTGGGTGCTACAGTCTTGGATAACTAGAGAGGTGAGCTATCTAAACATTGCCTAAAGGCATTACATTAACACCCACGTGGAGCCCAGGTTCCCAATAATGTTGAGGGTTCCAATCCCAAGGATGGTGGTGAAGGAAGTGCTCCCTTGAGAATGGCAGAAATTCACATTTAACCACTGGCCCTGTTTTCATCTCTATTACCTGACTAACCTGGCATGCCAGAAGGAACTGTCACCACTGGCATGTCTATCAAAAAACATACACAAATCTATATCCCAGAGGTGAAGCAGATATAATGGTGGCAAAAAAACCCGCCTCCAAGCACAGACCAAATACTGCAATGGTGACCCCAGTCCTTTCTGGGCCAAACCAGCCATCTCCAGCCCTGTAGCCTCACATCTCTGCTGGGGCTGGGGCATCCCAACCAGACACCAGCAGGCTTAAGGCACAGGTAAGGAAAAGTGATCCCTCCTTTCCCCAAAAAGGAGGAAGGAGAGAAAAAAGAAAGGATGTGGGAGAGGAAGAAGGGAGCCTCAGGGATCAATGACGCCTCCCTAAACCACCATCAAGGATGCTTTTCAATTAGGAGAAGGGGATACAAGCAGAATTGAAAGGCTTTTTATTTTAAAGATAAAGAAATAATAATAATAATACTAGCTCCATTACATAAATTAAAATCCCACTGTGACATGTAAGTAGTTAGCCTTCATATTCTCAATGAATGGGTCCAGGTGGCAAAATGAAAACCTGAGCAGACCTCATTTTTTCCTTATTCCCTTCAGGATTTGGGGATCTCTATGAAGGTAGTTACTCTGCTTTGCATGGGAGCCCAACTCTTTTCTGATCCTTTTAGATTCTGGTCCAGAAAAAATCCAAACCCTTAAAACTCCAAAATCAAAGTAGGTTCTCAGGCACCTTAACTCTGGCACTGCTATCAAGTTCTCCATTCATTAAGACAAAAAAATCTAATTATATAAGCTATGAGTATGTAATAAGGAATTCAGAAAATTCAGGTATGAATGAGGAAGAAAATAAAAATTACCCATAATTACTACACTTTTTTGTTTAAAGATAAGTGTACATGCATATTTTTTAAAAATATGACTGTACTGAGCACTTTATATTATGTTGGCCAAAAACATCATTTGCGTTTTTCCGTAAAATCTATTGGGCTTCCCTGTTAAATGCTCTTTTTTTCCTATCACGAAATTTCTTTGTCATGAAATATTAACAAATATTTTTAGAGGTCTACTTCATAGTCTAACAGCATTTACTGTTTGGCATTCCTACTGGTTCCAATCTTTTTGCTATAATAGATAATTCTGTAGTGAACATCCTTTAAGTAAGTGCTTACACACATTTCCATATATATATATATATGTATATATGTTTTCATATAAATTCCTAGAAGAAGAAATTTTAATTGCAGGCCCTTGATACATGCAGTCAAATGCCTGCCAGAAAGGGAGCCCCTACTTACATATCCACTAGCTCCATAGAGTCTGTTTCCTTTCTTTATCACTAATAGTGGGTACTATTAATTTCTCAACTTAGGCCATTTTCATAATTGAAAAACATTGGTTTAATATTTATCAGTGAGGTTGAACATTTTTCATGCTTGGTCACCTGAATTTGTTTTTATGAACTGCCTATTCATACCCATTCTTTAGTGTATGTCTTTTGTCATTAATCTCTAAGATTTTTTACAATACTAAGAATATAAGTAACTAAAAATTAGGAGTTGAAAATAATTCTTTCTTTGTAAGATTTAAAACCATTAAATGGTTAATGTCATTATGCATTAAAAATCTTTTCTTGGTGAAGGAAAGGACGTGGGGGGAAGTAAAGTTTAAATCTGATGAAAAATTCTTTATTACCCAAGCTGATCCCACAACTCTCATTTTGAAACTTCTCCCTTTCCCAGGTAGCTCAGCTAGTAAAGAATCTGCCTGAGATGCAGGAGACCCCGGTTTGATTCCTGGGTCAGGAAGTTCCCCTGGAGAAGGGATAGGCTACCCACTCCAGTATTCTTGGGCTTCCCTGGTGGCTCAGGTAGGAGACCTGGGTTTGATCCCTGGGTTGGGTAGATCCCCTGGGGGAGGGCATGGCAATCTACTCCAGTATTCTTGCCTGGAGAATTCCCAATGGACAGAGGAGCCTGGCGGGCTACACTCCATGGGGTCACAAAGAGTCAGACACGACTGAGCAACTAAGCACAGCACCCCTTTTAAAACAACAGCAGCAACTACAAAGCACCAGACATAGATACAATGACAAGGTGACCTCTTAGAATGAGTCCTGTCCCTAAGCTAGTAGCCCCCATGCTCTCCCAGGTAATCTGTAGCAGGACACCACTCACAGGGAAGAACATTCACGTGGGCACCTACGCCCATGGGTCCAGCTCGAGCACCCACAGGAAGTGCAGTACATTTTGCATAGGTTCTTGTTTGGATTAGAAACAGAAAGTCTGTGGCCCAAATTCTGGGTTCCTGTGTGCCACCTGGTATGTGCTAAGTGATCAGAAAAACCCACAGAAATTGGAATCCGCCTCCACCCTCTGGGCGGACAGGACTGAAGAAGATTTAAGGAAGCTACAACACTGTGTGCTCGACTCACTGTTCCAAAGAGGCAGGGCCTCAGTCACCTTTTGGTGTGGTTGCTGAGGGCACCCCAGAGAGGCAGAGCACAGACCTGTAAACTCTGGAATCTCCCAGGCAAAGAAATACCTCTTCACACACAGCTTGCATTTCAGCAGCTGACAGCACGAGGAGAAAATGTGGCCAGCCAGGTTGGGAGGGTGGAGGGTGACAACTGATGGGAGGCGAGCAACCACCTTGCACTTGGGGCAAACCCAGGTCACTCGGTGCAGGGCAGGTATTCAGGTTGGATGCTTACCATTCACATGGGCTCTGAGTCTGCCAGGGCATGTGTCCAGGCTCTGACTGTTCAAAAATAGAAGAGAAGTCCAGAGCAGAAGGAAGGCTGTAGCACAAGAGTGCAAATGGTGAGAAAGGGTTTATCTCATGGGAGAGTCTCCAGATTGAGAGAAGAAGCACCAGCTCCAGGTATGAAAGACATCACAGACAGATGATGAATGGAGGCCAGGTATGAGGTTGCCTACAGCGTTTCCGTATTACCTCCAGCTTTCAGAATGAGCAAGACTGTAATACAGACCAAGCTATAACAGTCGCCAGGCCATGAGCACTCCCCACTGTGACAGAGAGATTCTTCTTTTCTTTGGTAATCAGTAGTTGAAGGACAGGACAGATTAGTGAAAGGAAGCTAAGGAAAGACAAAAAGTAGTGGCTAGCTAGGGAGAATGTTTGGCATTTTGGCCTTTTCAGAATTCATTCCCCCACCCCATCCCATTTCTTCTTCCACTAACAGACCTTGATTTTGCTCTGGGGAACACCCTTCTCCCACATTCAGTCCGTGAGCACCCACAGGGCAGACCCTCCCCCACCTCTGAAGACTTGAGAGGCTCCCTCCAAGGACATGGGTAGTAGTTTTTACAGTCATTAATCCAGGCAACTGTGAAGGCCTTATAGGTTAAAGAGCTTCCACATACAAAATCGCTACCTGGGGCTTTGGGTTGTTCTAGTTTCCTAAACTCAGGCACCACCTTGTCTCTTGGTTCCCTAGGTTAGGATTCAAAAGCGCCCCATGGCAATAACTGAACCCTAGAGGAGGGAGCTAGGAACATTGTCTGTAAGCATCTTTGCTGCATTTTCACCACAGAACTAATTGGCCGTAAGGCAATCTTGCCTTAGAAGATAAAATAATTGGCTGACAGTTTAGTCTAACAGTTTGGTTTCACTTCTCCACTGATGCAGGACTCCTATTCTTATACTGCATAAATCTTAGCCCTCATAATGGTCTATACAGTGAACAGTAGACACATGGTCTTAAAATGGTGAATGAGAAGTACTATGTATATTGACTCGATAGAAAATATGGTGATAAAACTTATGGGAAAGTGTGAAATAAAAGAGGGCAAACCTGACTGCAGACTGCTAGAAAATGATAACATATCAGTTTGCGAATCCTCCAGTGATTTGAAGGCACAGAGTCGAACCCACGTTTCCCATAGAACTCTGGAACGTCTATAAGGGACAAGTGACAATACACCAAGAATACACAATGGTGGGAGGTTTTCACAATGCAACACAGAGCTCAGTCACCAATGTGCATCCTAGTATTTGGAAACTGACACCTCACTCAATGAAGGAAGAAATTATAGTGAAAAAGAAAAAATGTGATGCTTAATGAGGAGAATAATCAACAACAACAACAAGGTATAAAATACTGTTAAGGGACTTCCCTGGTGGTCCAGTGGCTAAGACTCTGCACTTCCAGTGCAGGGGGCCCAGGTTTGATCCCTGGTCAGGGAACTAAATTCCACATGCTGCAACTAAGAATTTGTATGCCACAAATAAAGAAGATCCAGAGAGCTGCAACTATGGCCTGGCACAACTAAATAAACAAATATTAAAATAAAATAAAGTGAATAAAAGACTTGGAAAACAACTGCTTATGTACAACCCACAAAATAAAATCAGTTACCTGTGCAATATTGCCATGAATCTACACACATTTAAAATGTATTCAGGAATAGTATTGAAACATGTATATTATCATATGTGAAACAGAACACCATTCCATGTTCGATGCATGAGACAAATGCTCAGGGCTGGGGCAATGGGATGACCCAGAGGGATGGGATGGAGAGGGAGGTGGGAGGGGGGTTCAGGATGGGGAACACATGTAAACCCATGGCTGATTCATGTCAATGTATGGCAAAAACTACTACAATATTGTAAAGTAATTAGCCCCCAACTAAAATAAATAAATTTATTAAAAAATATAAAATAAAATGTATTCATGGATTTCCCTGGTGGTATGGTGGATAAGAATCTGCCTGCCAATGCAGAGGACATGGATTCCATCCCTGATCCGTGAGGTTTCCACATGCCTTGGACCAACTAACGTCATGCACCACAGATGGTGAGCCCACGCTCTAGAGCTCGCAAGGTGCAACTTCTGAGCCCACCTACTCAACTCTTGAAGCCTGAGTGCTTAGAGCCTGTGCTGCACAACAAGAGAAGCCACCACAAAGAGAAATCCGTGCACCACAACTAGAGAGTAGCTTCCCATTTGCCGCAACTAGAGAAAAGCCTGCATAGCAATGAAGACCCAGTGCAGCCAAAAATCAATAAAGAAAAAAAAATGTATTCAAATATTTTGTATTTCACAATAAAGACTTTAATTTGTTTTTGTTTGTTAATTCTCGTTTTTTGTTTCACTATGTTTTTTTTTTAATGTTTCTCTTTTAGTTTCTGTTATTTAATATTGCTATCACAGCCAATGAGTTACGCAGTGAAAATGTCTGTAATGAAAATGCCTGTGGCAAAGAGTTCGGCAGCCGAGATGCTTACGGCCAAAACAAACACACCAGAGAGGTAGCCCAGGGCTTCTGCTCAACCTGGAGCAGAAACAGGTACAGTGGATACTGGTCAGGGGTCCAGACCTCAGAAAGGGGGACTAAGTCTAGGAATGATTAGACTACATTTTGGGCGAATCTGATATGTATTTAAATCGGGGGTATACCTAGAAGTTTTGGTGGAGACAGGAAGAGTTAGGATTTGGCAGCTTCACAGACAAAGGACAAACTAAAACCCCACAAGTGACAGAAAAGCCAATTACATAAGGAGTGCATAGTGCTTTTGAAGTAGATTTCTGCTTTTCAGCAAGCAGTAGTGAACAGAGAGAGCCATCATAAAAGGTCTGGCCAAGATTATGCTCAAAGACTGGGCTGCCAGGGAGACTAGGAAAGGAGCCCCTCTTCAAATGTGTCCCAAATTCTGGAGTCTCTCAAAAGCCAGGGTGACTGGATAACCTCTTAAATGTCCTCTGGCCCTATAAGTACCAAAGCTGAAATGTAGCTGAATTAAGAATTGAATTCTTAAGCCATAAGAAACCTGGAGGTGTGGGCTGGAATCTGAAACCTGGAATCCACTTCTTTAAACAGCCTGAACACCACTCAGAAGGCCTGACATCTGGATCTTGGTACAGCCCTTGGACCACAGTTCCTTCTCCGCGCAGTTATCGCCAGTGCAGGTGGTTAACTCATTAATATATGCAGAGTGCAGACTTGAATGGGTAGAGTCAACACAGCCCTTTTCTGAGTTAGCATCCAGGAGCCTTCTCTCCGCCTCGGAGGAGCCGGTGTCTTTCAGGCATCCACTGGGGAGTCCCAGGGCGCTGTCCACCTGTCTGACAGAGCCAAAGCCAACTCTGCTGAGGCTGCCATGGACAGCCTTGCTTCCCTCCACTTGGGCAAAGCCACTTGTTTCACTTCCTCCCTGTGGTCTTTTCATTCTCTTGGGACCTTGGGCTACGGAAACTTTTCCTTCACACACATGGCTTCTCTGCCCGGGTTCTGACCCTGCAGAAATCCTCAGCAAGGAGACCCTTTACCCACCCAATAGCATGGACAGCAACGACCACAACAACCCAAGCCTCTGGGTGCTGAATGCTGGGGCCGGGATGCAGCTTCAGAAAGGAGTGGCCTTCCTGCTCCACCATTCTTTCTCTGGCCGCTGGGTAGTTGGTTGGCCCCAGTGAGAGAGGAGACACCCACACACGCCCTGGGTAACATTCATCATACAAATGAAATCACTTTATAGTGACTTCAAAATGCATTTTAATCCAGCCACGGACACTGGACCACCCTCAAACACTAGGAAGGCAGAGCTGGAAGCCTGAGAGAGCAAGACAGTGCATGCATATACCTGCACACACACGCATGTTTGGGGTTGGGTCTGTATTAAGAAGATACAGAACTACTTCCTGTTTTCCAGCATTGTGGCCCCAAGTCTTGATACTCTTGTTCTTTGGCTGCATGAAGTGAGGTATATAATTTTGTGTTGGGGTCTCTGTGAAACAGGGGGCTAAGAGGGCTCAGGGTTACACAAACCTGAGTGTGAATCCTGATCCTGCCACTTGCCAGTTGTTGGTCTTACCGCAAGTTCCTTTACTCCCTGTGCCTCAGTTTCCTCATTGACACGCTGGGAATAACGAGAGTCCTTCTGCAAAGCTCTGCTGTGATTGCCAAATATGTTAACATACACAGTGCAGTTAGAAAATTTCCTGGCTCACAGTACACATTCAATAAATATTTGGTATTATTATTCCACAAGTAGCAGATAGCATTATTATAAATAAAATGGGGTGGGAAACTGAACTAAATCAAACCTCAGTTCTTTCACAGCTCTAAAATCCCACAATTTTATGATTTTTTTTTTTAATGGAAGATTCAATGGATCCTTTGAAGGAAAACACCAGCCAGAGGGAAAGAGGCCACAGAGAACCTAGGACTGTGCTGCCCACCAAAGTCCTGGACCTTGTATGTGCAAGCCTACATGTTTTGCTTTGTGGCAAAGCCCATGTGTTTCAGGTTGGCACAAACTGGGATGGCCCCCAGCCCTGTAGCCTCCCCCCTGTGAACACTGCAGAGTGAGGAGGTCAAGACTCTTTCTGTTTGGCCTGTTTGTAGATTCTAGCTCCACCTTCAAGCTGCAGCTCCATTATGCTGAACTGTTTAGCTGGGCCATGGGGTCAGAACAAATAGACTTCATGTGTCCATTCCACCACTGAGCTATTCTATCAGCTGCCAATAGAGTACTTCAGTGGCCACATGGACACAAAAACTCTTAGAACTAATAAATTTAGTAAAGTTGCAGGATCAATACACAAAAATCTGTTGTGCTTCTATACACTAATAATACACTATCAGAAAGAGAAGTTAATAAAACAATTCCATTGACAAATTGCATCTAAATGAATAAAAAATTTAGGGATAAATTAACCAAGGAAGAGAAAGACTTATATATTGAAAATAACAAGACTTAAGTGAAAGAAACTGAAGAAAATGCAAATAAATAGATATTCCATGTTCATGGACTGGAAGAATTCATATTGTTTAAATGTCCATACTGAGCCCATGTGCTGCAACTACTGAAGCCTATGTGCCCCAGAGTTCATGCTCTACAACAAGAGAAGCCACTGTACCTTAACAGTAGCCTTGGCTTGCCACAACTAGAGAAAAGCCCATGCAGCAACGAAGACTTAGCACAACCAAAAATAAGTAACATAAATAAAATTATAAAGAAAATGTCCATACCAGGACTTCTCTGGTGGTCCAGTGGCTAGGACTTCATGCTCCCAATATAGGGTGCCAGGGTTTGATCCCTAGTCAGGGAACTAGATCCCACATGCTGCAACTAAGAGTTCACATACCACAACTAAGATCCTGCAAGTTGCAACAAAGATAGAAGATCTTGTGTGCTTCAACTAAGACCCAGCACAGCCAAATAAATAAATAAAAAATAAAAATGTCCATACCATTCAAAACAATCTATCTTGCCTAGAAAATTCCATTGACAGAGGAGCCTGGCAGGCTAAGTCCATGGGGTTGCAAAGAGTCGGACACAACTGAGTGACTGAAAATGAAAAGCAATCTACAGATTCAGTGCAATCCATATCAAAATACGATGGCATTACAGAAACAGAACAAACAGTCCTAAAATTTGTGTAAAACCATAAAAGAAGCTGAATAGCCAAACTAACCTTGAGAAGGAAGAACAAAGAGGGGAGGCACCATACTAATTAATTTTAAACTATAACACAAAGCTATAGTAATTAAAGCAGTGTGGTATTAGTATAAAAATTACATAGCTCAATGGAATATAATAGAGAGCCTAGAAATAAATCCATGCATACATAGTCAACTAATTTATAACAAAGGGGCCACGGATATACAATGGGAAATAGATAATCTCTTTAATAAATGGTATTGGGGTGCTTTCCTTGTGGCTCAGTGGTAAAGAATCCATCTACCAATGTATTAGACACAGGTTTAATCCCTGGTCCAAGAAGATTCCCACATGCTGTGGGACAACTAAGCCTGTGCGCACAACTACTGAACCTGTGCTCTAGATCCCAGGAGCCACAACTACTGAAGTCCGCACACCCTAGAGCTAGTCCTCCATAACAAGAGAAGCCACGACACTGAGAAGGCCTGGAACCACAACTAGAGAGGAGCTTACCACTTGTGGTAACTTGAGAAAAGCCCTCACAGCAATGAAGACCCAGCACAGCCAAAAGTAAGTAAGTAAAATTATTTTTAAAACATGGTATTGGGACAACTAGACAGCAACATGCAAAAGAATGAAATGGGACCACATCTTACACCATCTACAAAAATCAACTCAAATGGATTAAAGATTTGAAAGTTATTCCTGACACCACAGAACCTGTAGAAGAAAATATGGACAGTGAGCTCCTTGACATAGCTTTTGGCGATGACTTTTATTCAATCTGACACCAAAAGCAAAAGCAACGAGGGCAAAAATAAACAAATGGGATCATATCAATCTAAAAAGCTTTCCACAAGCAAAGGAAATAATCACGAGAATAAAAAGTCAACTTGCTGAATGGGGAAAATATTTTCAAATCATATGTATATGATAATAGGTTAATGTCCAAAATATATTAAGAATGCATATAACTCAATAGCAGAAAAACACATAATCTGGTTAAAAAATGGACAGAGGAATTGAACAGACATTTTTCCAAAGAAGACATACATATGGGCAACAGGTACATGAAAGGATGCTCTACCTCATTTATCACCAGTGAAATGCAAATTAAAACCATAATGAGATATCATATCTGTTAGAATGACTGTTATCAAAAAGATAACAAATAACAAGTGTTGGTGAGGATGTGGAGAAAAGAGAACCTTTGTGTGCTGCTGATGCAGCCACTACGGAAAACAGTATGGAGGTGCCTCAAAAAATTAAAAACACAACTACCACATGATCCAGTAATTCTAATTCTGGGTATTTATCTGAACAAAACAAAAACACTAACTTGAAAAGATACAAGCACACTTCCCTGCAGCATTATTTACAATAGCTAAGATATGTAAACAACTCTCAGTATCCATCAATGGATAAATGGATAAAGAAACTGCAGTGTGTATATTTACACACACACACACGTAACAGAATACTGTTCAGCATAAAAAAGAATGAGGGACTTCCCTGGTAGTCCAGAGGTCAAAAATCTGTCTTGCAATGCAGGGAACATAGGTTTGACCCTTGGTCGGGGAACTAGGATCCCACATGCCACGGGGCAACCAAGTCCACAGGCTGCAACTAGAGAGTCATTTTTTTTTTTTTTAATTTTATAAAGAATGAAATCTTGCTATTTGCAACAACATGGCTGGACCTTAAGGGCATTGTGCTCAGTGAAATAAACCAAAGAGAAATACCATATGATTTCTCTATGTAGGGGACTAAATATAAATATATATACACAAATATACCTCAAACTCATAAATACAGAAAACAGAGGCAAGGGGTTGGATAAACGGGTCAATTGTTTTGGATTTTTTTTAAGTTTAAAAAAACAGAATTAAAAAGATCAAAAAAAAAAAAATTGTCCCATTGGCACTTGACTTTGCTGCAAAGCCAGGAGGAACAGGAGAAGCAGTACTTGCCAAATAGGCTAGATTTTGGAAGTGAAACTCATTGCTCAATGAGGGACTGGGTCTTTCTTTGATGGGAACAGAATATCTGGGTTTAAAACCTCTTATTTCAAGAGAACCAAAAGACAGGGTGTATTAGTTTTCTACTGCTGGAACAAAGTACCACAAACTGTGTGGTAAACTGTGTCTTAAAGCAATAGGAATTTATTCTTTCCTAGCTCAATTGGCCAGAGTTCCGAAAGCAAATTGCTGGAAGGGTTGGTTCCCTATGGAAAATTTGAGGGAGAATCTGTTCCCTGTCTCTCAGTTTGTGGTGTCACCTGCCCCACTTCAATCTCTTGCCTCTGGGTTTACATGGCCTTCTTCCCTGTGTGCCTCTTTCCAAACCTTTCTCTCCTTTCTCTTGAGTTTACTGCCCACCTTAATCCAATACAACCTCATCTTAATTATTTTTGTAGATGCTATTTCCAAATCAGGTCACATTCATAGGCAGGGAGTGGGTAGGGTTTGAGCTTATTTTTTAGGGTGCACAGTTCAGTCCACTACATAGGACAAACCAGATCCAGAATACAGTGTTGAGGAGAAAAGAAAGAGAGAGTTTACTGTTTGACCACTGATCAAACAAGAGAAATCCCCTTTGCTCTGAGAAAAGCTAGGAGAGAAAAGCTAGGAAAGAACTCTAAGTGGAAACAACCAGATCCTGTCCATCTCTGCCTTCCCCACTCTGGAGTCAGTTGTGGCAAATTACAGGACTATTGGGAGAATAAGTGTTTAATAATTAGTGTGCAATGAAAGATGCTCCATAAACCTTAAAAAAAAAATCTGTTTGAATCCTTCCTCATCTCATCCTCAGATGGCACCATCTCCGCCTTCCCACGGTTGATAAGTCGTGTGAGTGCAGCCTCTTTGGAGCAATCTGCTCTTTGAATGTCATGCACATACCTGGTTCTGATTAATCAGAATGGGAACATGGTGAGCAACTTTTTAATTTAACTTTTCCGTTTCTGATGAACTGGCAGCACAGCATGTTATTAGCTTGCACACATCCATCCTAACTCCCAATCATCCGGGAAATAATTCCAGGAGCACAAAGAAGGCTGTGAGAGTGCCGCTGGGAGGGATGCACATCTGGCACGTGCAGAAGGATTGAATCCACTGTTCACATTATTTTAGGATGCTTAATACACCCCCAGTCCTGCAGGCAGCACAGAAAGTGTCTCACTTGCCATTTAGTGGGAGCAAACCAAGATAGAGCTGAGGGTTAATGTAACAGCTGGCGGAACTGGGGTGAGCAAGACCACGGCAGCATCATGCCACCCTCACCTCTGTCCCCTCCGTGCCAGGCTTCTTGCCTGGTGTCCGACATACACTCAATCAAACAGGAAAGGAAGGTTCAGGATGCAGTGGTTACCCTCTGCAGAGGCATTCTGGGCATTTCCAATCTGCCTGAATAACTGGAAGGCAAAAAGGCATCCCAGTGCCCAGCTCTTAGCCCATGATGGCTGAACGAATAAACTCATGAACTTCCTACTCATCAGGAGCCTGTGAGAGACCAAGAAGAATCTCACCTTGTATCTGCCATCATGGTCCTTCTGTGACTGTGGCATCCCAGACCCCTGTCAAGCAAATAAGGAGCTCCTGCAGATTCATACAACTGCTGCAGCCATCTATTTAAAATCAGTGTCTGCGAGTGGATAGACCACTCTACCACACTGCTCCTTTTCTAATAGATTAACTATTAACATTTTAGAAATGCTTGAAATCATCACAGCATGAGGTTCTTTTAAATAACACACAATGGGTCTTACCCCATAGTTACTATTCTCCAGGGAGAAACATTAAGACAAATTAAAAACTAGCAATTGGATCCTCTTCTCTCTCCTCTCAGTCACATAATATAGAACAAGATTTTTTTTCTAGCTTGAATATGCTGATGGGTAATTTGACAGTAGCTGTTACAATTAAAATGTGCATGTCTATGCCCCAGCAATTCCTGGGGAAACACCGCATATGTACAAGACTGTTCCTGCAGCATAGCTGGTAATAGTAGTAGGAGGAAAACCCCAGGATTGTAATCAACATGTCCATTCTATGCAATGAAATTCACGGGGCACAAAGACATACACAGACTTGAAAGACAACCAAGATGAATCGTCTGGAGAATATCAAGTTGCAGAAGTCATGTATAATACCATTTATGTTCAAACATATATAGCAATATTAGTCATTTTCTATCAGTATATATATGCAGCCACAAGTGCATGAGAAAAGCATGCACAGACACATCACATCTCAGATGAAGAATAGCATTTACCACTAGGACAGGAATTGGGCTTGGAAGAGTATTAAAGGGGACTTTAACTTGTATTAATGTATCACTTATATAATGTGAAAATTACTTAAAAAAAACAACCCTGGGAAAATGAGAAAGTATGATTGGACTACTTTGTTTCTCATGGTGATTGTTCTCCATAATTTTATTATCTAAGATAAATTGACTTATTATCTGAGATAAAATATAAATTAAAAAGTGTGCCCTTAAGATCTCAGGAAGAAATGCATATGGTGACGAGAGACTAACTGTCTTACAAATGTATAAAACCACGCCACTGAAGAGGGCTGGGGAGAAGTGCTGACCTAAGCAGCTTTGGAAATGAATGGAGTCTGTAAGACTAAAGGAACATCAGCACTGCACTCTCACTGATAAAGCTGTTTCCCATGGAAACCTTTGTACAGATAATAGATTAGAGTTGGAGACGTCAGTATGAACTCATGTTTCTACCTCAACATAAACACAGATGGTTACATACAGAAATGGGCTTCCCAGGTGCTGCTAGTGGTAAAGAACCTGCCTGCCAATGCAGGAGGTGCTGGAAACGTAGGTTCCATCCCTGGTGGAGGGGCATGGCAACCCACTCCAGTATTCTTGCCTGGAGAATTCCATGGACAGAGGAGCCCGGAGGGCTACATTCCATAGGGTCACTTATCACACATATATAGAAATATCTACAGGTATGTATGTATACACAGGTTAGTGTGTATATATATATATATATATATATATATATGTATATATATTCTTTTTTTTTTTCTCGCTCTGTCAGCTGAGAGGGCCAAGAAACAACAATACTTCAGTAGCAATGGATATTGGTTTCTGATATCATTCTTCAATCAAAAGAACCAGGACTCCCTGGAGAAATGGCTAATTCTAAGGAAGGAGAGCACACTTTCTATTCCTAAACTGTGGACTTCCTTCCAAAGAGTAGTGTATATAAAAGGGGACAGTGGAGAAACCTGACAAACATACCTCAGCCAGGCGACCCAGGGCAATGTCAACAGTGATAAACCATGATGACAGTGTGATGCTAATGATGCGAGGAAAGGGTACCCCTGTGATCTTGAGCCCTAAGACCCACAGCCCAAGTCTAATCATGAGAAAAAATACCAGACAAATTTCTACAGAGAGCCTTCCTAAAACTCCCTGATCAGTACTCCTCAAAACTCTCAAGGTGGGGACTTCCCTGGTGGTCCAGGGGCTAAGACACCACACTCCCAATGTAGGGGCCCGGGCTTGATTTCTGGTCAGGGAACTAGATCCCACAAGCTGCACTGAAAGATCCTGCATGATGCCTCAACAAAGACTGAAGTGCTGCAACTAAGACTCGGTGCAGCCAAATAAATTAAAAGAAAATACATATTAAAAAAACAAAAACAAAAAACAACTCTCAAAGTTACCAAGCAAGGAAAGCTCACAGCCAAGAGGAGCCTAAGGAGACAGAATGCAATGTGGTATCCTAGAACAGAAAGACATTAGAGAAGACGAAGGAAATCTGGATGAACTATGGACTTTAGTTAATAATAGTGGGTCAGTATTGGTTCAATAATTGCAAAGTATATCATACTAATGTAAAATGTCAATAATAGAGGAAACTGGCTGTGGGGTATGTGAGAACTCTCTAAATTATCTTCGCAATATTTTTAAAAGTCTAAAACTGTCCTAAAAATAGTCTATTGGAAAAAAAAATTGTTCCTTTAATGTACACATTCTTTCCTATTCTTTATTGAAAAAAAAAGTAAAAATCTAAGTACAGATTTAAAATTTACAAGGTTAGATCACAGAATTTTAAACCTGAGAGATTTTAGGACTAGGAGGCCAACCACCTGAGACTACAGCTGGACTGTTTGTGTAGTTTGATTAAACAGCTTGGCATACTTGACCCCCAAGGCCCTCACAGCACTCAGCGATGGCCACTGAGGTCTTGGCAAGCCATGGATACAGTTGGCCTAGAATGAGCATTTGTAGTCAATGTGACCAAACTGGAGCCAGTGTTGGGTGGGGATAGGGTCATTGCAGCCTCGTGTGTAGCTCTTATCTATCTGTTTGCCCTGGTACTCATGCCATGATGCCGGTTTAGATGTCGGCAATAACTGGTGAGATAAATCAAGGAAGGTCTGGGGAGACCATTGCTCTTCTGCTCAAAATCCTTTAATCTCTTGGAACTGTCCATCTCGTATACTCCCTTCTAGTCACACTGGCCTCCTAGGCATTCCTCAAACCCTCCAAGCAGACTCAGCACCTTTGCACTGTATGTTTCCTCTGCCTGAAATGGTTTTCCCCTGGAACACCTCACGACTCACCCCCACCACTTCTTTTGGGTCTATGCTCAAATATCACAGTATCAGAGAGACCTTCATGGAGAAAATAGAAACCCCTTCAGCATCACTCTCTTCTTTCCTCACTTGCTTAATTTTCTAAGTATTAATAATGTTGTCTATTTAGTTGCTTGTTATCTGTCATTCCCAAATAGAAGGTGATTTTGATGAGAGCACAGACTTTACCTTTTTTCGTTTCCTGTTATATCACTAATACCTAGAAGAGAACTGAGTACTCAGTAGGCTCTCAATAATAACTGCTGAATAAATACGTGAATGAATAGGAGGTCTTTTTACATCAAAGTGTGGTGAATAATATGTCAATAAATAATAATAATTACAGTCACACTGTATTTCTCAGCCCCTTCTATTCCTTTTTGTTTTAAAATAATTTTTTTGGTTGCATTAGGTCTTTGTTGCTGCACATGGGTTTTCTCTGCAGCAAGCAGAGGCCACTCTAGTTGTGTGCACAGGCTTCAGTAGCTGCAGCACAGGGTCTCATCAGTTGGGGCTCTCGGTCCCTAGAGCACTTGAGCTCCAGTAGTTGTGGTACATGGGCTTTAGTTGCCTGCAGCATGTGGAATCTTCTCAGACAAGGGATTGAAACTGCGTCCTCTGCACTGGCAGGTAGATTCTTAATCCACTGTACCACCAGAGAAGTCCAGCCTCTTCTATTCTTTAAGGCTTCAGGAAGTTAACCTTCTTCACAAACTCTTGTCTTGGTACAAAAGTATATGGCATACATAACTGGATTGTTCATTCAACAAACATTTATTAAGTGGGTCTTGTATGTCAAAGCACAATAGCGGCACCAGGGGTACAGAGGTGAAAAAGACCCCTTTTCCAACTTCCAGGAGCCCCATTCACTCATTTACACATCTATGCACCCATCCAATCCTTTTGAGGCCCTGCTAAGGGTCAGACACTTCATGGCTAAGCAATATTAAGTATATCATATTGTATTTATCTCTGGATTATTAACCCTTCTAATAGCAGAGAACTGAATAATTCAGTTGTAACTCTGCCATGTACTAATTATTTGACCCTGAAAAATCATAATTCTCTGAGTATTAGTTTCCTCATCTGTAAATGAGGGTTTGACACTCCTGGACCGTCTGCCTCTCACCACTGCTGGGAATGTCAGATGAAATGATCCAAAAATAAATGTGCTTTCTGCACCAGGAAGACCCAGACACATGGAAGGGATTCTCAGCCAGTCAATGCTAAAAACAAAACTAAAACCCAAACAAACAAAACCAAAAAAACCCCTCAAACTGAACACTTCACTCAGATCACTTCTCAGTGGGCCTCACAGCCTGAGCAGCTGCTGTGGCTGGAGGGGCTTACCTGCCATCACTCAAAAATTCCATGATTAAACAAAATTCAGGAGAGGCAGTCTGACTCCTGTTAAGGTAATCCTTTGCAGATTAAGCAGACCATCAGTAATCTTTGGTTAACGTCTGAATCAAGTGTGTACCAGCTCTTCCCACCCTCGGCCCCTCCAGCTGGTGGTCTGTTGTCTATTGTGTGCTCTTCTGAAGCTTTAGCAGCCCTCAGTCTTCTTTTATATTTTTTAAAAAATATCTTGACTTGGCTGGCTCTGGAGTTTCTTAGAAGATGGAAAGAAAGAAAGTGAAGTCGCTCAGTCATGTCCGACTCTTTGTGACCCCATGGATTGTAGCCTACCACGCTTCTCCGTCCATGGGATTTTCCAGGCAAGAGTACTGGAGTCAGTTGCCATTTCCTTCTCCAGGGGATCTTCCTGACCCAGGGACCAAAGCTGGGTCTCCTGCATTGCAGGCAGATGCTTTTACCATCTGAGCCACCAGGTAAGATGGAGCTTGTTAGTAAATAAAAGTGATTCTTAAATGTTGACATATCAACATCATTGACCAGGCCAGGCCCTTTACAAAGGGAAGATATTGTAAGTCTTCCAAAGTCTAATCAAAGTGAATAAGCAGAGAGATGGGGGTGGAGTGGGAAGGAGAGGAGAGAATATGAGACAAAGTAAGGAGGTGACGGAGCAAGCAGAGAGGATACATATGAGCCACGACTGGATTTCTCCATTGCTCTGGAATTTCCTACTCTCATATTTATGTTCTCTCTTCCTGATGGGGTACATGACATTGTCAGCATTAACTGAAAAGGTGGAAGCATTCAGACAGAGCTGGCAAATTTACTCTATGGAAACAAAGACTCACCCTTCCTCTGTGATCTCACCTATAAAGGCTAAAACAGTTTCAAATTAAATACCTTGAATACATTCTATTTCCCTCAGCCTCTTTCTCCCTAGACCCCTGTGTCCTGGGATACACTAACAACATCTATAATAATAACAGTGGGATCTGCTGACTCCAGTTCAGAGAGTGCATTATCTGAGCCAAACACAGTGCTGAGCACTGTAATTTGTTGTCGTTTAGTTGCTCAGTTGTGTCTGACTCTTCGCAATTCCACGGACTCCAGCATGCAAGGCTCCCTAACTCCCGGAGTTTGCTCAAACTCATGTCCATTGAGTTGATGATGCCATCTAACCATCTCATCCTGTCGCCCCCTTCTCTTCCTGCCCTCAATCATTCCCAGCATCAGGGTCTTTTCCAATGAGTTGGCTCTTCGTATCAAGTGGCCAAAGTGCTGGAGCTTCAGCTTCAGCATCAGTCCTTGCAATTAATATTCAGGGTTGTAGGAGGCACTACAGTACATACATACAGTAAACTAGCAGTGCATGCATGGGACCTTTTGAAGGAGGTCGCCATTATCTTCATTACTCACCATACTTTGGCCCCAGGTAAATAACACGGAGGGAACACAGCTCCACCCCTCAACAGAAAATTGGATTAAAGATTTACTGAGCATGGCTCCCCATCAGAACAAGACCCAGTTTTCCCCTCAGTCAGTCTCACCCATCAGGAAGCATCCATAAGCCTCTTATCCTTCTCCAGCAGAGAGCAGACAGACTGAAAACCACAATCACAGAAAACTAACGAATCTGATCACATGGATCGGTGATCAGATTGGTTGTCTAACTCAATGAAATTTGGGTGGCCGTGTAGGGCCACCCAAGACGGACAGGTCATGGTAAAGAGTTCTGACAAAATGTGGTCCACTGGAGAAGGAAATGGCAAACCACTTCAGTATTCTTGACTTGAAAACCCCATGAACAGTATGAAAAGGCAAAAAGATAGGACACTGAAGATGAGCTCCCCAAGTCAGTAAGTGCCCAATATGCTACTGGAGATCAGTGGAGAAATAACTCCAGAAAGAATGAAGAGACAGAGCCAAAGCAAAAACAACACCCAGTTGTGGATGTGACATAACAGAAGCAAAGTCTGATGCTGTAAAGAGCAATATTGCATAGGAACCTGGAATGTTAAGTCCATGAATCAAGGCAAATTGGAAGTAGTCAAACAGGAGATGGCAACACTGAACACTGACATTTTAGGAATCAGTGAACTAAGATAGATTGGAATGGGTGAATTTAACTCAGATGACCATTATATCTACTACTGTGGGCAAGAACCCCTTAGAAGAAATGGAGTAGCCATCATAGTCAACAAAATAGTCTGACATGCAGTACTTGGATGCAATCTCAAAAATGACAGAATGATCTCTGTTCATTTCCAAGGCAAACCATTCAATATCACAGTAATCCAAGTCTATGCCCTGAACAGTAATGATGAAGCAGGTGAAGTTCAACAGTTTTGTGAAGACCTACAAGACCTTCTAGAACTAACCCCCCAAAAGATGTCCTTTTCATTATAGGGGACTAGAATGCAAAAGTAGGAAGTCAAGAAACATCTGGAGTAACAGGCAAATTTGGCCTTGAAGTACAGAATGAAGCAAGGCAAAGGCTAACAGAGTTTTGCCAAGAGAACGCACTGGTCATAGCAAACACCCTCTTCCAACAACACAAGAGAAGATTCTACACATGGACATCACCAGGTGGTCAATACCAAAATCAGATTCATTATATTCTTTGCAGCCAAAGATAGAGAAGCTCTATACAGTTAGCAAAAACAAGACTGGGAACTGACTGTGGCTCTGATCATGAGCTCCTTATTGCCAAATTCAGACTTAAATTGAAGAAAGTAGGGAAAACCACTAGACCATTCAGGTATGACCTAAATCAAATCCCTTACAATTATACAGTGGAAGTGAGAAATAGATCCAAGGGATTAGATCTGATAGAGTGCCTGAAGAACTATGGATGGAGGTTCGTGACATTGTACAGGAGACAGGAATCAAGACCATTCCCAAGAAAAAGAAATGCAAAAAGGCAAAATGGCTGTCTGAGGAGGCCTTACAAATAGCTGTGAAAAGAAGAGAAGTGAAAAACAAAGGAGAAAAGGAAAGATATTCCCATTTGAACGCGGAGTTCCAAAGAATAGCAAGGAGAGATAAGAAAATCTTCCTCAGTGATCAATGCAAAGAAATAGAGGAAAACAACAGAATGGGAAAGATTAGAGATCTCTTCAAGAAAATTAGAGACACCAAGGGAACATTTCATGCAAAGATGGGCACAATAAAGGACAGAAATGGTAGGGACCTAACAGAAGCAGAAGATATTAAGAAGAGGTAGCAAGAATACACAGAAGAATTATACAAAAAAGATCTTCACGACCCATATAATCACGATGGTATGATCACTCACCTAGAGCCAGACATCCTGGAATGTGAAGTCAAGTGGGCCTTAGGAAGCATCACTATGAACAAAGCTAGTGGAGGTGATGGAATTCCAGTTGAGCTATTTCAAATCCTAAAAGATATGCTGTGAAAGTGCTGCACTCAATACGCCAGCAAATTTGGAAAACTCAGCAGTGGCCACAGGACTGAAAAGGGTCAGTTTTCATTCCAATCTCAAAGAAAGGCAAATGCCAAAAAATGCTCAAACTACCACACAATTGCACTCATCTCACACACTAGTAAAGTAATGCTCAGAATTCTCCAAGCCAGGCTTCAGCAATACGTGAACCGTGAACTTCCAGATGTTAAAGCTGGTTTTAGAAAAGCCAGAGGAACCAGAGATCAAATTGCCAATATCTGTTGGATCATAGAAAAAGCAAGAGAATTCAAGGAAAACATCTACTTCTGCTTTATTGACTATGCCAAAGCCTTTGACTGTGTGGATCTCAACAAACTGTGGAAAATTCTGAAAGAGATGGGAATACCAGACCACCTGACCTGCCTCTTGAGAAATCTGCATGCAGGTCAGGAAGGAACAGTTAGAACTGGACATGGAACAACAGACTGGTTCCAAATCAGGAAAGGAGTACGTCAAGACTGTATATTGTCACCCTGCTTATTTAACTTATACATGGAGTACATCATGAGAAACACTGGGCTGCAAGAAGCACAAGTTGGAATCAAGATTGCTGGGAAAATTTCAATAACCTCATATATGCAGGTGACACAACCCTTATGGCAGAAAGCAAAGAAGAACTAAAGAGCCTTTTGATTAAAGTGAAAGAGGAGAATGAAAAGGTTGGCTTAAAACTCAATATTCAAAAAACTAAGACCATGGCATCTGGTCCCATCACTTCATGGCAAATAGATGGGGAAACAGTGAAAACAGTGGCTGACTTTATTTTTTTGGCTCCAAAATCACTGCAGATGGTGACTGCAGCCATGAAATTAAAAGATGCTTGCTCCTTGGAAGAAAAGTTATGACCAATCTAGACAGCATTAAAAAGCAGAGACATTGCTTTGCCTACAAAAGGTCGTCTCGTCAAAGCTATGGTGTTTCCAGTAGTCATATATGAATGTGAGAGTTGGACTATAAAGAAAGCTGAGCACTGAAGAATTGATGCTTTTGAACTGTGGCATTGGAGAAGACTCTTGAGGGTCCCTTGGACATCAAGGAGATCCAACCAGTCCATCCTAAAAGAAATCAGTCCTGACTATTCACTGGAAGGACTGATGTTGAAGCTGAAACTCCAATACTTTGGCCACCTGATGCGAAGAGCTGACTCATTTGAAAAGGCCCTGATGCTGGGAAAGATTGAAAGCGGGAGAAGGGGATGACAGAGGATGAGATGGCTGGATGGCATCACCGACTCAATGGACGTGAGTTTGAGTAAACTCCGGGAGTTGGTGATGGACAGGGAGGCCTGGTGTGCTGCAGTCCATGGGGTCACAAAGAGTCGGTCACGACCGAGCGACTGAATTGAATAGGCACTACCAACTGCTCTGCACCAAGACTCCAGTCCCTCTTTTTGGACTTTCCCCATTCAGTGTCAGGAATCTTCTGCCAGTTATGGGCTGATGGAACTCATTCCTGTCAACATGTTTTCTCTCCTATTCTTTTCTTTTCTTATAGAAGAAATTCAAACACACAAAAGAATGGTGTAACAAATGTCCGTGTGCCCACCACTCAGTTTCAACAATTAATATTTTGCCAATCCTATATCATCTATTCCTACCTCCCAACTGTTCCTTTTAGGGAATATTATAACGCAAACACCAGATACTGTCCCATTTCACCACCAGTTCTTGGCATCTTTTGTCTTTTTCTCCTTTTGTTTAATGGTGCAGTGACTCCAAGAAGCCCAGTGGGATTTCCTGCTGTGGATGGAGGTGTACAGAGGAAGACAGTCTGCACTGCTCCTATATTAATTATCCAAACCTAAGCCAGCAATCTACTTATTTGTTCCTTTTTTATATTGTGTTATGGTGAGGATCGGAGAAGGCAATGGCACCCCACTCCAGTACTCTTGCCTGGAAAATCCCATGGACAGAGGAGCCTGGTGGGCTACAGCCCATGGGGTCGCTAAGAGTCGGACATGACTGAGCGACTTCACTTTCACTTTTCCCTTTCATGCATTGGAGAAGGAAATGGCAACCCACTCCAGTATTCTTGCCTGGAGAATCCCAGGGACGGTGGAGCCTGGTGGGCTGCCGTCTGTGGGGTCGCACAGAGTCGGACATGGCTGAAGCGACTTAGCAGCAGCAGCAACAGTGTGGTGAGGATGGTTCAAGTTGCCTTATTATTTTTATTCAATGAAGCAAGGGTAGAAACAAGATTTATATAGAAGACTGGGGCTGAAGACAGATATAAAACTAACAGGGTCATCTCTGAGGAGGACAGGTGGTTGGAAGGGACCCTAGAGTCCCTGGTCAGGGAACCCAACTACTGGAAGAACAGGATGCAGGACATTCTTCCCTCTTCTGTGATGCTTACAGGGTGGTTTGAGGAGGCTTCAGTCACAGGCGGTCACAGTGCTGTGCACGCTGGTGCTGAATCCAGGAACTGGGAATGGACTAAGGAGAGCTAAAAATGTGCACTGATGGTGTGTCTACACTGCTATTTATTCACAGGACCGCTCACCGTGTAAGCTTAATCACCCTCTAGCACAATCATGAACAGGTCTGTCATTAAAATCCCCCTGAATTCCAGAGTAAAATCTCTGTGGGCTCTCTTGGCCTTCCTTTGCAGCAGGCAAAGTTGCTGGCTCAGAACCCACAAATATGAGCAGTCTTATTCCTGACCAGGTCTTTGGTTTTTGAGGACAGGACACATGCAGCTCTGTGGAACCCCTTGGGCTCTGAAGGGAGGCTTGGTATGTCTGTAGCCAACAGCTGCTTCTTGTAGCTCTGGTCATGTGAAAGGATTGGTGGGAAGTCTCTCCTGGAACTGCTGCTCAACTCAGCTGGTTTAAGATCCATAAACCAGGCTTGTGCACTTAACGGGATTTCCAGTTTCCTTAAGCAGGGGCTCTGGGAAGCTGGAAAATGTTTCCATGGCCCGGCCCTTCCCCAGACTAATAAGGTCAGGAGTGGGGCCCGGTGAGGCTGCTCAGGTGATGCTTCCATGCCTCCAGGTGCAGATCTACTGCCAAAGCAAGGGCATGTCACGCACACCAAATCTTGCTTTCTTCCCTGTCTTTCTTTGTTAGGGTCATCTTTTACCTCAAAGCTTTTGAGATAGAAGAGATTTGTGCTTTTTAGGCTTGAATATTCAGGTCATGCTGGCTTCGTAAAACGAATCAAGGGAAATTTTCATCTTATTCTAGGGGCAGAAATAGTTTGAATAAGAAAGGCAATACCTGGTTTTTGAAGACTAGACAGTATCCAGTTATAAGACCATGAAGGCTTTTTAAAAAGGGTAACTCTTTAATGAACTCTATCTAAAGTGTTCTATGGTTATTGGTCTATTCAGATGTTCTGCCTCTTTGGGGGCAATTTTGATAATTTTTATTTTGCTAAGAAATTCCCCACTTCCTCTGGATTTTCAAATTTATTGGCACATATTTTCACATACAATGCCTTTTATAATCCTTTTACTCCTTTCCAAATTGGCAATTATATTTTCTTTCTCATTGTAACGTGGCAGACCATGAGCCCTTCCAATTTCCTCCATTATAATAATAATAGCTAATGCTTGTTGATCATTGACTCTGTGCTAAGACACAGTTCTGCTTTACTTGTACTAATTCATTTAACCTTCATGACAACTCAATGTAATATGGACTCCTATGACCTTCATGTTACTGATGAACTCCTCACTTTGGGGCGTACAGAGAAGTTAGGCAACTTGCAACTGTATCATAGAGTAGCAGGCAGCTCTCTCTGCTGCCTACCCACGTGTGTGTGTGTGTGTGTGTGTGTGTGTGTGTGTGTGTGAGAGACACACACACACACACACACATACACAGCCTACCGTTTGAGTATATTATCCTTGGGTTAAGAGTTAAAGGGGGAGGAGAAGGGAGAAGGAAAAACAACCTTGTGGGAGCTGCAGGTTCCTGCTCAAAGCTCTTAAGGAGGGAATATGGTATTTTAAGAATTCTGCGGCTGGGAGGTGACAAGATCCCACTGGTAGAGTGGCCCAGAAGTTCTGGGCTGTGAGCCCCAATGATTACATGTGTTCCTGGCTATGTGACCCTTATGGTGACCTGGCTGAAGGTCATTTAATTGTCCTGAATGTTCACTCAGACAATGAGAGAAGCCTGGATCAACACTGTGAGGTAGACAAGAGGAGGTATGAAGAAAATTAACTGCAATACCTTAAAGAGGGGAGTGGTTGTGACATTCTGCTCAGAACTGAGACACACTCTGTGATTTTTATAGGAAAAGTTATATTAAAAGATCTTCCAAGACTGGCTCTCTATTGCTTCTAGAATAAAATCTTAACTCCCCAGTGTGGCCTTCAAGGATTTCTACCACCTGGCCTCAAATGACATTCTAAGCCCGTCAGCTACTGCTCCCTACAGGCACCCCTGTAGTGTGAGTCAGAACAAACTTCGGGTTCTTGATGTCCTTGTGTGTCTGCCTCTGGGCCTTTGCCCATGCTGTTCCCACCACCAGGAATGGACTATCTCCATCTCTGGAGGATCCATGTTTGATGAATACTTCAGGCTCTAGCATGTCATGATACTATTCTCCCTTCTGATGTCCTACAACTAAATTATACCAGCACTGACATACAGCTTACCACAAGGGCCAGCACTTTATATTTGTTAACTCATTTAATCTTCAAAACAACCGTACAAATTATGTGCTATTCTTGTCCCTATTTTATAACTAGGAAAACTGAGGCTCAGTAAATTATCCAAGTCTGCACAATTAGCAGCAGAACTGGGATTTGAACCCCAGTCATCTGGCTACATGCTCTTAACCCCACCGCACAGTACCCGTACCTCTCAGCAGGCTTAAGCCATAGCAATGCAGGCACATGCCTTCCCTCCCTTGCAGGATGGCAAGCCCTCCCAGGAAAGGCTGTGGATGTGGGCTTGGTGTTCCTTTAGATGCACCCTCACTATTTGCTGATGGATGGAGTTAAGCCATGGCTGGTGATGACACGGCCACCTTTATCAGGAACCTGCAGAGAAGAGTGCAGCCCTAGGTGGATGGGCTGGGGAGAGCAAGGGGGAAGAATTTAAAACCATGCTCCTTGCTGTTGAGATACTTAAAAGTGTGGGTAGGGAGGCCAACTTTTGATAAATGGCCCAGTGGAAAATCACTGCTGAAGAGAAAGAAAGTGAAAGTCACTCAGTCCTGTCCAGCTCTTTGTCACCCCATGGACTGCAGCACGCCAGGCTTCCCTGTCCATCACCAACTCCCAAAGTTCACTCAAACTCATGTCCTCAAGTCAGTGATACCATCCAACCATCTCATCTTCTGTCGTCCCCTTCTCCTCCTGCCTTCAATTTTTCCCAGCATTAGGGTTTTTTCCAATGAATCAGTTCTTTGCATCAGGTGGCCAAAGTACTGGAGCTTCAGCTTCAGCATCAGTCCGTCCAATGGACTATATGGACCATGGAATTCTCCAGGCCAGAATACTGAAGTGGGTAGCCGTTCTTCTCCAGGGGATCTTCCCAACCCAGGGATCGAACCCAGGTCTCTCACATATCAGGCAGATTCTTTACCAGCTGAGTCACAGGGGAAAGCCTGCTGAAGAGAAAGCAAATGCAAACCCACCAAGTATAAAGTGAGGCAGGCAAGGAAGATGCTCGCAGAGGTGAGGAAGTCTGCAGGTTCTTGGGGACGTGGGACCAAACCTTAAGGTCCTGCTACACAAAGCTTGGTCCCCAGACCAGCAACAGGGGAACCTGTCTTGAAATACAGAATCTCAAAGCCTCACCCAGACCTTAAGCAGAGTCTGCATTGTAGCAAGGCCCTGGGGGCAGGGGGTAGGGGCAGGGGTGGGAGAAGGCATATACAGATTAAAGTATGAGAGGCACTCTCAGAAGGCCAGATGCTCAGGCCCACCCCCAAAGGTTGTCATTTAATTGGTTTGGGGTGGGCTAGAGCATCCATATTTTTAAAAACCTTTGCAGGTAATTCTACTGCAAGCATTCCACGTTAGGACCTCAGCTTAGGCTTTCCCTTGAGATCTGTGGAATGGAAAGATGGAGGAGGGCAAGGGGCAGAGAATCCCAGCTCTGCTACATGACCTCAGGCATGCCACTCAATGTCAAATCAAGAAAGTAGATTAGATTAGTAGTTCCCAAAACTCAGAATCAGAAAATAAACATTCTTGGGTCAAGTGAATTTTACTTTGTGGGGCTGGGCCTGAGGATTTGGCATTTTTAACAAACTTCCTAGGGGATCCAGTTTTGGAGATCAGTGGACCAGATGACGTCTAGGTCTCTTGCTCTAACATTCTATGCCCTTAGAGGAGTAGCATTTTATTTCATGTTCTGAAGCAATGATAAGTATATTCCAATATAGGGCAGTTGAAACATTTTTTGTCTGCACTGTACTTTGTAACTCACAGTAAGAAGGGCTTTTCATGGAGATCCCATATATATATTATATATATATATCCTAGGAGGAGCCTGGTGGGCTACAGTTCAGAGGGTCACAAAGAGTTAGACACAACTGAGCACGCATGCATGCATATATATACACACATATGTGTATACATATATAAAATATATATTTGGACTATATATGTGTGTATGTGTGTGTGTACGTGCTCAGTCACTTCAGTTGTGTCCAACTCTTTGCGACCCCATGGGCTGTAGCATGCCAGGCCTCCCTGTCCCTCATCATCTCCTGGAGTTTGCCCAAGTTCATGCTCATGGCATCAGTGAGACACCCTGATGCCATCTCACCCTCTGACACCCTCTGCTCTTCTGCCCTCAATCTTTCCCAGCATCAGGGACTTTTTCAATGAGTTGTCTGTTCACATCCGATGGCCAAAATACTGGAGCTTCAGCATCAGTCCTTCCAGTGAATACGTAGGGTTGATTTCCATTAAGATTGGCTGGTTTGATCTGCTTGCTATCCAAGGGACTCTCAGAATCTTCTCCAGCACCACAGTTCAAAGGCATCAATTGACTGGTGTTATTATGCCTTCTTTATGGTCCAGTTCTCACAACCGTTCATGACCACTGGGAAGGCCATACCCTTGACTATACGGACCTTTGACGACAAAGTAATGTCTCTGCTTTTCAACACATTGTCTTGGTTTGCAATCACTTTCCTGCCAAGAAGCTGTTGTCTTCTGATTTCATGGTTGCAATCGCCATCCGCAGTGATTCTGGAGCCCAAGAAGAGGAAATCTGTCACTACTTCCACCTTTTCACCTTCTATTTGCCATGCCGTAATGGGGCCGGATGCCATGATCTTAGTTTTTTAATATTTAGTCTTAAGCTGACTCTTTCACTCTCCTCCTTCACCCTCATCAAGAGGCTCTTTAGTTCCTCTTTGCTTTCTCCCATTAGAGTGATCCAAAACAGAAATTTCATAGGACATTGCTTTTCTTTACTATGTAACTACCCTATGTTCTCTTTTCTTCCCTATTTTATTTTTAAATGCATCGCTCTACTGATTTCATGATCCACTACTGGGTTTCCATGACAATTTGAAAAATATGGTGTAGACAATCTGTGAATGAAGGGCGATGGCTCTGTCAGGATCAGAAAACCAGAACCTGTAAGCCATCCGGTAGAAGGCATCCAGCTCCATGATGACCAGTCTAGCCCACGAAGGCCACAAAGGCAACTGACCACAAAGTGAGCCACTGCAAGAAAGGGGCATTGGTTGGGGAAGCCAGAAGAGAAAAGGGGTTAGTGAAGGCCCAAGGAGCTTAGCAATAAGCACAGAGGCAATGCGCAATACTCTAGCTTTTAGACCAGAAAGGATCACAGGACGTTTACAGCAGTGCTCTCAATGCTGGAACTATATCAGAATTACCTGAAGAGCTCTTGCAAAATAGGGTTACTCAGTCCTAACTCCCAGACACATCAAACCTCAAACCCAAAGTCCTACCAAGTGATTACACTCTGCAGCCAAGATGCAAAACCACTTGGATTTATGAGTTAGTTAAAGAGGCAATGTCACTCCAACAAGGGCTTAATTTCCAAAATATACAAACAGCTCATACAATTCAATAACAGAAAAACAAACAACCCAATCAAAGAATGGGCAGAAAAACCAAATAGACATCTCTCCATAGAAGACATACAGAGGCACATGAAAAGATGTTCAACATCGCTAATTATTAAAGAAATGCAAATCAAATCTATAATGAGATACCACCTCACAATCAGAATGGCCATCATTGAAAAGTCTACAAATAACAAATGGTGGAGAGGCTATGGAGAAAAGGGTACACTCCCACACTGTTGGTGGGAACGTAAATTGGTGCAGCCACTATGGAAAACAGTATGGAGGTTCCTGAAAAAGCTAAAAACAGAATTGCCATATGATCCAGTCATCCCATTCTCGGGCATGTATCTGGACAAAACTATAATTTGAAAAGGAACACGCACCCCTATATTCACAGCAGCAGTATTTACAATAGCTAAGACATGGAAGCAATCATAATGTCCGTTGACAGATGAATGGATAAAGAAGGTGTGGTACATATATACTATGGAGTAATAGTCAATCATAAAAAAGAATGAAATAATGCTATTTGCAGCAACATGGACGGACTAGAGATTACTATACTATCC
This sequence comes from Okapia johnstoni, assembly GCA_024291935.2. Lineage (NCBI taxonomy): Eukaryota > Metazoa > Chordata > Mammalia > Artiodactyla > Giraffidae > Okapia > Okapia johnstoni. The sequence continues at coordinate 66,762,558 of CM044312.1, read as the reverse complement.
AAAGTGAGTCAAAAAGAGAAAGATAAACACCATATAATATCACTTATGTGGAATTTAAAATACGACATAAATGAAACTTCTCCATGACACAGAAATAGACTTACAGACACAGAGAACAAGCTTCTGGTTGCCAAGGGGAAGGGAGAGTGGGGGAGGGAGGAATTGGGAATTTGGGATTAGCAGATGCAAACTAAGATATATAGAATGGATTAACAACAAGGACCTTTCATATAGCACAGGGAACTATATTCAATCCTGTGATAAATTATGATAGAAAAGAAAAAAAAGAGGCAGGGTCATTTAATATAAAAATGTGGGTCCTTTAATATCTTAATTAAGAGGTTTCCTATCTGTAAAATGAGGATACTAAACCTGCTTTAGCAGTTTGCTGTGAGGATTAAATAAGATAAAGTGAGCTTTACTGTGAATCCAAGTTCCCCAGTGGACTAAGGAGAACACTAATTTCCAGAGAGGCAGGTCCAAGTTCACACAGCTGGGCAGCAGCAGGTCAGAGATGATACTCACTTCCCAAAGCTAATACTGTTGCACTGTGAGGCCGCCTCTAGGCACCGGAATAGAGTCCAGAGAAAACTCAAAAGATCCCTGATGGCCCCTCTCATCATTCCCACACTGAACTTCAGCCAGGGAGCCCTGGGCCAATGTAGAGACCCCTGGGCCAACGCAGAGTCCCTCACACAAAATGAAGTCTTTACCCAGAACCAGGTCATACCCCAGCCTCCAACATGGTACAGGCTGGGCTTTCAACATGGTGCTGATGGTGTTTGATTTTGATCCTTTTGAGCTCGATGTTGTTTTCGGATCACAGTATTAGGAACGCAATAGATGCCTCGTGGTGAAAATGGAGTTTTCCCTCCCTTTGTGGAAAGTGAGCGGGGATGAGAGGTGAGGGGTAATGGATCAGCCAGCTGGAAAGCAGTTTCCGCAATTCAGACACGAGGGCTTAATGGATTGTGAATGTAAGGAGTTGAATTGTATCCCTTTAAATGATGTTGAAGTCTCAGCCCCCAGGACTTATGAAGTGAAGTGAAGTGAAAGTCGCTCAGTCGTGTCTGACTCTTTGCGACCCCATGGACTATAAAGTCCATGAAATTCTCTAAGCCAGAATACTGGAGTGGGTAGCCTTTCCCTTCTCCAGGGGGTCTTCCCAAGCCAGGGATCGAACCCAGGTCTCCCTCATTGCAGGCGGATTCTTTACCAACTGAGCCACAAGAGAAGCCCAAGAATACTGGAGTGGGTAGCCTATCCCTTCTCCAGCGGATCTTCCTAACCCAGGAATCGAACCACGGTCTCCTACACTGCAGGCAGATTCTTTACCAACTGAGCTATCAGGGAAGCCCCAGTACTTATGAATATAACCTTATTTGGAAATAGGCTCTTTGCAGATGATCAAATTAAGACAAGGTCATTAGGGTGGGACCTAATCTAACACAACAGTGTCCTGCAGAAGGGAAATTTGAACACAGAGACAGATACATGCAGGGAGAACACAATGGGAAGATGAAGGAGAGATTGGGGTGATAAACCCACATGCAGAGAAAGGTCAGTGGCTGTTCACAAACCACCAAGAGCTGGGAAGAGGAATAGAATCAGCCCATAGAAGGAACCAAGCCTGCTGACACCTTATCTCAGACATCTGGCTTACAGAATTGTGAGACAATCAATTTCTTTTGTGGTACTTTGTTACAGCTGCCCTAAGAAACTAACACAGTGAATGTCAAGATCCTTGTTCAAAGAACACATTGTCAGTGTATGGCAGTAAAGAGATCCAAATGCCTGTCCTAGAGATCCAAGGCTTTAGAAGAGGAAACGCACTGTCCCACGTGTGCCTGTGTCTGGTGTACAAACCTAGCCTTGAGATATAGCTTGTGTTCTAAGTTCAGGATCACCAACCTCTTTGTTGGTGTTCTCAAAATATGCCTGGATACGAGCAAAATCCAATTTTCTCATTGACTTTCTCATCAGTACAACAAATAATAACTCTCACATAGTAGATAATATCTGCCAGGCACTTTTCTAAGAGTCTTACATAAATGAATTCATTTAATTGACACAACAATCCTACCATGTAGGTACTATGATTATGCCCATTTTATAGACAAAGAAATCCAAACACAGAGAGGTGAAGTAACTTTCCCAAGGCTATACAACTAGAAATGCTGGAGCTGGGATGTAAACCTAGGGTGCTTGCTCCAGAATCCATGCCCTTAAACACCACAAAAAATGATTACCACTTGCTGAGGGTTCATTCTGTTGCTATTCTAAATACTTATATTTGTAACCTAGTTTATATTCATAACCATTCATGCAAATGTTCAGACTGTTTATTTTTTCCATATTCTTACTTCCAGGAAAGTTATCTTCATTTTGAATCAAAATAGATACCCCACATCCCATACACATACATACAATCTGGTCCCTCCAACGAAACAGGTCACTGGCTGGTGATCCCACAGCTACCCCTAGTGGATGCCTCCCAGAGTTCACTGTTCCCCCCTCCCTATCTTGACACACCCACACCCAGTCCAGCATCCAGCCCTGATCCTCCAGCTAAAATGATGAAGTGCCAGTCTCCTAAGGTCAAGCTCACTGCTTTGCAAACCAGGATTTGCTGGGGTTTTTTCACTTTCCTGGTCGGAGATGAAGGGACTCAGCTTCCCAACCACTGTAAGTTTATGCATGCATGCTCAGTTGCTTTAGTCGTGTCTGACTCTTTGTACCCAGACAAGACTACTGGGGTGGGTTGCCATGCCCTCCTCCAGGGGATCTTCCTGACCTAGGGACTGAACCTGCGTCTCTTGTGTTGCAGGTGGATTCTTTACCACTGAGCCACCAGGGAAGCCCATGTGATTTATATTCTGGCACAGAACAGTAACTCTTGCTTTGACTGAGGGAGTCCGAGAGGGGAAAGGAGGAGCAGGAGCACAATGTGTGGAGAAGGAAATGGACAGCAAGTACAGGATGGAGAAGAGGAAAAACCAACGACGACTGCATATCTGTGCCAGGATCTGGGGCCAGGAACGCAGAGCACTGAGCCCACGGCCAGACGCTGGGAGTGGTTAGGCAGTCTGCTGCAGAGCTGGACTTGAACCCAGCACTCCAGCTGCTGCACCGAGGGTGGACGGGGCAGCCTCGCTCAGCGGTTCAGACTGGAAGGAAGTCTTGTCTTCAGGAATCCTCGGCTGGGTAAGGAGGCAGTGATCACCATGGCATCGGCCACGCCTACAAGGTGATCTCTACAAGGACCCACGTGCCCCTCGGGCAACACTGAGAAGGCAGCAATGGTGGTTGAGGTTTCTTTACTTTGGAGGCTGACCGCCGTGCCGTGTCACATGGCTGTGGTGCAGTAGCCAGGCGGTACACGTACACATGCACTTAGGCCTTCCAACTCCCAGCCTCCTGGCTCATCACCATAAAAGCTCATGATGCCAGAGGCAACAAAGCTTCCTTTCAGAATCAGCCAGTGAGACACCCCGGTGATTATTGGTTCCCTCTAACTCTGATAACTTCTGAGGAAATCGATCTTTCCGCCTCAGTAACAACAAAATTGGTCTTTGCATCTGTGCAAATTATGCCGATGACAGCAATCCTGAACGCTAATCAAGTACCAGTCATTGACATGAGTGGAAAATGGAGCTAGAGTCTTTACTGAATCCTTGTTTTGAGCAAAGCCAAGCAAGGGTTGTTGGAGAAAACACTCTTTTGAAATAGCACAGCAGAGTAGAAAGGGCATGAGTGTGGAGCCCCTAAATGCACGTGCTCCCTGGGCCTCAGGTCTCCCATTTGTAAAACATGAGAACCATCACCAGCCCTCGGGTCACTGCTCATGCAGGCCTTATATAGAAGCAACGATTTATCAGACACTCAGAATAAGGGGAGAATAAGTCTCCTGGGGAGAGGGTTCCCTTTCTTCCCAAAATGTTAGCTCAGAATGTATTTCACACACACCGTGTCCACACCAGGTGAATATTCTCTTTCAAATCCCATTCAGGCTTCTGAGAGATCAGGTACCTACTCAAAGGGCTGTTCTGATTTCTATTCATCCTTGGCCCAACTCAGATCTCATTCTCTTAAGGACTCAGATTTCACCCCTTTAAAGAGCCTTCCACTCCCAAATGCAAAACCTGAATCTAACCATGAGGAAGCATCAGGCAAACCCAATCAAAAGACATTTTACAAAACACATGACTTTGAGTCTTCACAAGGGTCAAGGCTGTGGATGGCAGACTGAATTATGGTTCCTGAGTTAGGCATGCTAGCTAAAGGCACAGGTCATCCTGGATTTCCAACTTTTTTGTTGTTGTTGTTATACAGTGTAACTGGCAAAATTTGAATTACGTCCATATCAAGGATATTAACTTCCTGATTTTGATAACTTACTACCGTTACCTAAGAGAATATCTTTGTTTCTAGGAAATACACATTGAAATATTTAAGGGTCAAGGGACATGATATTTGCAACTTACTCTCAAATTGACCAAAATGAATAATAAATTAAAAATGTAAAAATGGATACACACACACACACATATGAGGAGGAGTGTTTGAACTATTTTTACAACTTTTCTCTAAGTTTGAAATCACCTTCCTTGACCCTATCAGCAGCATTCCACAATTGGTTGCATGGTTTCCCTTTCACCGTACAAATGTCCTTATAATGTGTTTTTTTTTTTTTAATGTGAGTGGTGTATGGGAATTCTTTTTACTCTTCATCCTGGTTGGCTTACAGAAAAACCTTGTTACTGCTGGATGGATCCTGAGATCACCCAGTTCAGTCCCTCTAGGTGATGAGCCCAGGACCCAGGAGGGCCTTAGGCTGGTCGTCACGCAGCTGACAGTGCCTAAGCTGACCCCAGAACCCAGGTCCTGACCCCAGCCCAGAGTTCTTTCTTCTCCTTCATACTGTGTGACCACACTATGCATTTGGCTGCAAAGAAGTGACAGCTGTGACAGGACATTGATCCCCTCGGCCTTTGGGGCAATGGTGGGCCCCGTCAGGACAGGGGTCCAGGTCCATCTCTCTGTTTATTGCAGCGGAACCATGGAATGAAAAATGTTGGGCAGCTGCTCTAATCTCATCTGTCCCCAGGGCTCTAAGGACCACCTATATGCTAATGAGCCTCAGACTCGTCTCACTGACCCTGACCTCTGTCTGAACTCCACAATCCTATATCCAGCCATCTGCCAACTCCTGCCCATTGAACTGGCACATCTAATGTAACAAATGCATCCATAACCAGGTGCTAGATTGCTTCCTCCAACTCCCTGCTTTTCCTTATCTCCATCCTGTACCACCATTCACCCACTGTCCAGGCCCAAACACAGGGGCCACCCTAGCCTCCTGCAGCTCTCTGACACCTCACAGATGATCCACCCACGTGTGTGCATGCTCAGTGGCGATCATGTTTAACTCTTTTTGACCTCATGGGCTCTAGCCCTGGGATTTTTCAGCAAGAATACTGGAATGGGTTGCCGTTCCCTCCTCCAGGGGATCTTCCTGATCCAGAGATCGAACCTGAGTCTCCTGTGTCTCCTGCACTGGCAAGTGGATTTTTTTACCCCTGAACCACCTGGGAAGCACACCTTCCAAAGGCCTCCAAGATGCACTTTTCCCCAGTGTCACCGTCACCAGTCCCACCCAGGCCACCATGATTTCTTGCCTGAATTTCCCCAGGTACCTTCTGATGGTATCTGACCCCACCCTTCCCCTTTCTACTGGGTGTCCCCTACCCAGCAACCACAGTGAGCCTGTCTCTTCCCATCTAAAAGCTGTCCAAGAACTTCCATCTCAGAATCAAACCCAAGTACTTACAAGAGTTTAACTGACTGAGCCTCCACATGCGGTCTGGTTCCTTTCTCAGGATGCTTCACCCCCAGCAGCTCAGGCACCCAGCCCTTTGTTGTCCAGGAGCATGACCAGCTCACCTGTGCTCCAGTTTCAGGGTCTTCCCCCGCTGCCTGCTTTGCCCAGAGTCCTTTTGCCAAGTGTCCACAATGCTTTGACTTCACACTGGGCCTGGCCTCAAGCCTCTTCAGACAGGCCTTCCCTGACTAGCTCACGTACAAGAGCACCCCTTTCCCTTCTCTACACTGACTTTTCTTCTCCTGCCATCACATGCTTATTTGTTTACTGTTTCTATCCTCTAACAAGTTCCTAAAGGCTGTGAATCTACTTGGTTCCCCTGGATTCCAGCCACTGCTTGGCACATAACAGGAGCTCAATATATATTTATTAAAGTAATGAATGAACCCATTACATTGAACAGGTAAGGAGCAGAATGACGCATATAATACACAGTCATTCATTACACAAGAAAAAGAAATAAGCACATCTATGTTTGCCCATCTTTGGGAGGATTTAACAGCTGTGGCCTCCAGGAGGGTCATTGGGTGACCTCAGTGGGGGGCCTTTTGGTGCTGTCTGAATTTTTCAGTAGGTACGTGCACTACTGATTGGATGAATTAAAAATATATATACATACATCTAATCATTATATTATATACCTAAAGCAAATACAATGTTATATCAATTATATCTAAAAAAAAAAAAGTCCCCCTGTAATTAAATCCACATTTCCTCCTCCAAAGTGAAAGGATACTTCTATCAGTATGTCAAAACATATATACGTTACAAATATAAAATCACGGTACACAAATTCCATACATACAATACATAACTTAAGATATAACTTTTTTTCATTGTAATACAATGCAGTGTAGTTTATCAAAACCCAGGTTAAGAGACATTACATCTTGTACCTACAGTCACAGTTCTCAGAAAAATTTTACATATGCAAAAGCCCCTTAGAGACCTATATAAAAAGTAACTGAGAAGAGGACTAAGAAAGAAGAAACAAATGCAAACATAAAACACGGGCTTCTCAGGTGGCACGAGTGGTAAAGAACTTGACTGCCATTGTAGGAGACATAAGAGATATAGGTTTGATCCTTGGGTTCGTAAGATCCCCTAGAGGAGGTCATGGCAACCCACTCCAGTATTCTTGCCTGGACAGTCCCATGGACCGAGGAGCCTGGCAGGCTCCAGTCCATTGGGTTGCAGAACCCAACATGACTGAAGCAACTTAGCACAGCACACATGCATATATATAAAACACATCTATACCTCCCAACCCCAAAGCCCAGCCTGGGTGGGTCCATGACTTTTCCAGGTCTGAGGGTCTTGTGACTCTCTGTTGGACCTGTTAATGTCTTGGCCACCCATAGTTGTGATCATAAAATAATTATGAGGAGACACAGTTACAGGAGACTTAGCTTCCATTTGTGAGAAGTGGCAAGGGACAGTGTGGAATGCTGGACTTGGACTTGGAATACCTGTGAGAGTGGCCCAGTGCTCTTCCTACCTGAGGGAACTCTGGGCAAATCACCTCCACAGCCTCAGTGAGTTGGAGTGTGACAAGAGGATGTGGAGGCCTGATCTGTCACCTTGGAGGTCTCTCTAGCTTCAGCAATATGGTTCTGTTCTGATTAGACAGTGCCGGTTGGACCACATAAACAGACAGACAGATGCAATGCTTCTGAGATCCATGGAGACATAATCCTGATATCTCAGGAATCCTCCGGCCAGACAATGACCCAGAGGCGTATCCTCCAGGCTACCTGAGCCTGGCGATGACTGGGCCAGAGAACTGAGGCTTACCCCTCTGCGTTCAGAGGCTTCCTCCTCCAGTCTGGGGCTTGCAGCTTTTGCACCATGTGCCTCTGCCAGCTTTGACTAGTCAAGCGAAGCACTCTGGGCGCTGCCACACACAAGTAGGAGCAAGACAACCTGGAGCCGGGCGTGGGCAGAGCTGCCTCTGTGTCCCCAGAGCTGGGCCCACCCTGGGAGACCAAGGGGAGTGCAGGGCAGGCCAATTAAAGTGAGCTTCCCTTTCCTGAAAAACGCTGGGGAAAAAAATTGGCGGAGAAGAGTTCTCAGCGTCTGGGGAAAGGCCCTGAGATAGGGATGGGCATGGGAGCGGGAGAGGCAACTCGTGGACAATGGACAAGGTTCTCAAATGTGCTGCAGGAGAGGAAGGAAGGAAACAATGTGGACACCCAGGAAACACCCTCTCACTTGGGAATGCCCCACGTTACTGTTCTCCTTATTAGATCTGTCTTGCTAACTATTTTAGCAGAAACTAATGTGAAGGTAGGTCTGCACACGCCCTTTGCACATGCCAGGGAGTTGGTAGAGGGGTGTTTAGGAATATGGTGGGTTTCCGAGGGGATTCCCTGTGTAATCAAAGAGTTCTCTAGATAGTCCTCCAAACAGAGTTTAGGGTGTGGGTACTTCTCTGAATTCTGCTATGAAGGATACAGAGTTCAGAGGAAGAAAAGATAAAACGAAAATGCTGTAAATGAAAATGAGAAAGAGAATGTATCTAAAGGAGGCTGGTGACGGGTCTATGGTTTCATTTCCTCAACCGGCACTTGCTTTTAAGGTCTAATTCTGCCTTTATTTTGAAAACTCGGGAGTTTGAGACTTTGAGGCTGTCTTTTCCTGGGGGTGGGGGGTGAGAATCAAGGCTATACAAAGTTGTCACACTCAGAAAAGGGTGACAAAAAGAGGTTAAACTCCATTTCTGGATATTAAAGAAGATATAAGACAGCATTTAGGCTGGTGGACTCACACTGAAGGAGTGGCAGATCCATTCATGGGGGTGTAGGTAGGGCCTGCAGGTCTTTATTTCAAAAAGCCCCAGAGATAATTGTAATTCAACCCAGTTCTCTGTGGTCGCCTCTGAATCCCCCTCCCCCAAATCCAAACTCCCTGTTGAGAACCACTGTTGGACATATTGCCTAAAAAATGAATTAGCTGGTGAGGTTTCTCCCTGCACTATGATTATACAATCTTACTGTATCTATAACAGCCATGCTCCATAGGAACCTCCTAGGCCTTCAAATGGGAGACCTGGGACTTTATCTTTTTAAAAAAATTTTTTCTAGTTAATTGCAGGCCAGAACAGTGTATAGATTACGGACACTTCAGAAAGAAGCTAAGATGGAAAAGTCTGTCTTCACACCAAAGGAAGATAAAGTCCCAATTCCCAGCTCCAGGGCCTGCTCTGTCATCCACCAGTTTGCATTTCGAACAATGTCTTTGTGAGCAGTTAAATATGACGGATGATATAATTTTATATTTACAATTGTACTTTCAAAAATGCCACCTTTATCAATCATCATCCTCAAAATCCGTAAGAGGCCCCTCACTGCTCCTTAAAATAAAGCACTCACTCTGAAAGTGGTTTTTCCTTTTTTCTCAGTTGGTGTCCAAAGCTTTCTGTGGTCTGGCTCCAAGGTGATGTTTCTAACTGCCCTCTCTCATGCCCCCTGCCACGTACTCCTATCACTGCCAGTTGGCCTGTTGCCCCACTGTTTCATACTCCTCTTCAGGGCTGCAATAACTGCAGGGAACTGTATCATTAAGGTTATAGATGCATCTTGACTATTCCCCAACTGCTGGATTTTTTTTATGTTTCTCTTCTCTGAATTCAGCTATGAAGGATATAAGGAATCAGCTAGTCCAGTGGTTCTGAATTTTGGCCAGTCACTGGACTATGGAATTATGAGGGAGGGGAAGGTGGGACTTATTTTATTTGATCAAGGTATAACATGCATACAAGAGATGCTACAAATCACAGATGTGTCACCTGTGATTCGTACTTTGGATGTACAAAACACCCTCATGTAACCAGCACTCAGATCAAAAAACAGAAGCTACCAGCACCCCAGAAAAGCTTGGGTAAAGGAAGCTTTTTAAATCTAACACATTTAAAACAACGATGCTGCTGCTGACAAGTGCTCAGTCCAACTCTTTGCAACCTCATGGACTATAGCTCACCAGGTTCCTCTGTCCATGGGATTTTCCAGGCAAGAATACTGGAGTGGGTTGCCATTTCCTCCTTTAGGGGATATTCCTGACCCAGGGATAGAACTCGCATCTCTTGTGTCTCCTGCATTGGCAGGTGGATTCTTTACCACTAGCACCACCTGGGAATCCCCCAAGAGCAACTATCCTCTAACAACAACAACAACAACAAAATTCTCACTTTCAGCCCCAATCCTTCAAGATTCTGATTCCTAAATGTGAAGTGAAGCCCAAGAATTTGCACACTTAAGATCTCCCCAGGGGTTTCCCACGTACCACCAGGCCTGGATACTACCAATCTACTGAAGGTTTCCAAATCACCTCTGAGATGTCACTCAGGGATTGGCAGTGGAGACAGGGAGCTGTCAAACCTGCCTTCCTCTTCAGTCAGAGCCACGGGCACCTCCTTCTTAAACAGGATCTCTCTCTGTGGATACAGACAATCCCTTAATCCTCAATTCTGAAAGCCACCTGTATTAGTCAGCATTTGACCCAAGAAGCAAACCTACAAGAATGGATCTGAACATACAGGTATATATACCTGCATATCTATGGGTCTATTCCAAGTATTTGACCTTTTTCAACAGCAATTGCTATTTAAAAGGCCTCTAAGGCTGTTGCTTTTGCATCTGATGATGAAGTGTGAAGTCCACAGGGCAAGCATTGGGAAGAAAAGAGGACAGAAAGTGGCAGAGATCAAGAACAATTTGGAACTCATAAGCTTTAACTGGAACCCCATGAGGATGAACTGAAACTTCTGTCCATTCTTTATACCTTTGACTTCCATGTTATGCATGTTCCCACAGAAGCCAGAGCCCTTCAAGAAACTAAACACACAGACTTGGCCCAGGAGTTGGGGAGGCTGAACGAGGATCCGGGGAAGGTGGAGCAACTGCAGGTCTGGCCTCTGCCCACCAGCGAGGTGAGCAGCCGACTGGCAACAGTGCATGTGGTACAAAATGGCTGCTGCTGTGCCTTCCTCCTCCAGATCTCCCTGATCTCTCCATGGCCCAGCCAATGAGCAACCCACAGGACACGGAATTCTGGGAAATGTAGTTTAATCCAGCCAGGTCTGTATAGTCAAAGCTATGGGTTTTCCTGTAGTCATGTATAGATATGAGAGTTGGACCATAAAAAAGGCTGAGGGCCTAAGAATTGATGCTTTTGAACTGTGGTGTTGGAAAAGACTCTTGAGAGTCCCTTGGACTGCAAGGAGATCAAACCAGTCAGTCCTAAAGGAAATCAACTCTGAACATTCATTGGGAGGACTGATGCTGAAGCTGAAGCTGCAATACGTTGGCCACCTGTTGTGAAGGGCTGACTCACTAGAAAAGACCCTGATGCTGGGAAAGACTGAAGGCAGGAGGAGAAGGGGATGACAGAGGACAAGATAGTTGGCTGGCACCACCGACTCAGTGCGCATGGTTTGAGCAAGCTCTGGGAGATTGGAAGGACAGGGAAGCCTGGTATGCTGCAATCCATGGGGTTGCAAAGAGTCGGACATGACTGAGTGACTGAACAACAACAACAACCAGCCAGGTCAACACCTGAAAAGCCACTACCACCCATCTGACCACTGGTTCTCAAGCTTGGTTGCACACTGAAACCAATGTGGAGTTTTAAAAAACTGATGCCAGTTTTCTAAACCTACCAACAGGATATGTGAAAGCTGCCCAGGTTGCTCTAACATGCAGTCAAGGCCGACAGACTGACGTGAACTTCAGTGCTATCCCCAACCCAGGGTAACAGAAGATAAATTTTACTCTTGTTTTGTCCTAAGAGGAGCATTAAAAGACCTGGTTATTTTTCTGAAGGTCCTAAAATGTTTTTCTCCTTATCCTGTCTTCTGGCATCTGTCTGCGTTCCCTTCTTGAACCTAGTCACAATCGTCCTCAGCACGTGGCTGCATGTGTCTTGGACAAAGCCCTTTTTAGCTATCTTCCCAGTCTAAGTGGATCAAGAGCATGGTGGGCAGATCCTGAGATCATCCCAAAGTAATCATAGTGAACTGGAGTCTCAGAGGTTTTCACTGTTAAGCTTCTAAATAAAGTATCTCTCCCTCCTAGGCACAGACTAATTAAATGATTATAACACTGCAAAGTGGTCAGTGAATGCTTAACCACTGTAACATGAGCCAGTGTTGGCAAGAGCCAGTGCCGTGAGCATGTAAGTCATTGAGATGCCACTTCGAGACCAGGGACTGAACTTGGGCCACGGCAATGAAAGCCTGGAGTCCTAACACTAGGCCACCAAGGAATTCCTGCTGGGTCCTTCTTAAGGATGGCTGAAAAAGGAGCCCAAGAGGGGTCACTGCAGGAAAGGAAGTAAGAAAAGAGGTGGGGGCTGAGAAGGGCATGGGTTCAAGTTCCTCCCATACCACTAACTAGTAGAGGAGCCTTGGGCAAGTCACTGGATTAGAAGTCAATGTTTCTAAGCCTCAGTACCAGCCCTGCCTCCCTCATGCAGTCAGAGAGAGTATCAGAAGAGATGAAAGAGAAGTTAGAGGCAAGAAAGCCCCAAAGCACAGACATTTGTTTGTGCAAGGCAATAGTGTTAACTCTGCTACAATACCTGTGTCATGGAATAGTTCTCTAGATTGTGGATTATTTAGATACTTGTCTTCCTTCTATCTACGATATGCTTATTTCTAACGAGATCCACTAAACTGTTAGAATGACACCACTGGTTAAATAAGGTCTTTGGGATTTCCTTTGGGTTTGTATTATTTATGCTCTCCCCCTCCTTCCCATAGTAGACAGTGAAGACTGCTAGGCCACCCCAGTCTATACTCAGTAAGTTTACACAGAGAGAACCTTTCTAAGATATAACAGTGAAATAACCTTTCACAGCATTTGTGAAGTGAAACTGGAGAAGGATCAAGCAGTGCTACACCTTTTTACTGAACCATGTTTATTAGCTAAGGTAGATATTTCTGTGCCGGAATTAGGCTTTAAGCTCCCTGAGGGCAAGGGCTGACTCCAGATCCCACATCATGCGGATCTGCACCGGTGCCAAAGGCAGTGCAGCAGAAAGGACACTGGGTGTGGGGAGCCAAAGCTCCAGGTTCTAGGCATAGCCCTGCCCCTCAAAAGTCATTTTAATCCTCAGCCTCAGTTTCCTCCTCTATAAAGTGGGAGTGACCTACTTCATGGGATTTTAGACAACGTGAATTTAGACAATGTGTGGGAAAATACTTCTGTGACCCCAAAGTGCTGAGCCAGTGGGAGAAATGTGCTAAGAGCTGTCACTTCTCAGAAATGAGGTACTGGCCGATTTTCTTGTTGAAGACAGGGAGGCACAGAGTGGAGGGAGTCAACCCTCGGCTGCGGATGAGGAGATGCTCAGGGGTGGAGGTGACCAGGAAAGCAATGTCCCCAGAAGCCTGCAGTGATCAGAGTGACAGCAGTGGCTTTCTCATTGCCCACCGGTGCTCCTTCTGCTGCGGCAAGCTGTTTGTTGGCCTGGCCCCTTGTTTATTCATTTGTTCATCAAGTGTGTTTTGTTTTTTAATTTTTAAAATATTTATTTATTTTCAGCTGTGTTGGGTATTCGTTGCTTCATGGACTTTCTCTAGTTGTGGTGAGCAGGGGCTACACTTTACTTGCAGTGCACTGGCTTCTCATTGCAGTGGCTTTTCTTGCTGTGGAGCACAGGCTCAATAGTTGTAGCGCACGGACTAGGCTCCACCTCACACCTCATGGCATGTGGAATCTTCTGGAATCAAATATCGAACCCATGTCTCCTGCACTGGCAGGTGGATTCTTTACCACTGAGCCACCAGGGAAGCCCAGCTCGTCAAGTTTTTATTGAGCATTTACTCTGTGCGAAGCCCTGTGCTGGAGGCTGAGAATTGAATGGTGAGCAAACCAGGACAAGGCCCCTGCCCTCAAGCAGCTGACCTACCCTACTGATTCCCAACAGGTCTGGACTCAGGCTTCCGCACTGACAGAGTTGGACAACTAGCTTCACGAAGCTGCCCCAGAGACAGGTGTAAATGTTATGTTTTAGTGAGATTCTACATTGAAGCTAAAAAATATCAACACGTTGAGGCCAGATCTGCTGAGAAGAGAAAGAAGAAAAGGTAAACTCCCAACTCTCTTTCAGGTCTTCCCTTACGGGGCTCCCACCTCAGGTTTCCAGAGTCCTGTTCTTTATGACTTCAACCTCTATTGAAATGAACTCTCATCTAACTCATTCACACTAAGATGGCAAATGCCTTGGTGAAAGCCTTGAGGTAAAGGAATGACATCCCAACTGGAGGAACAGGTCTGTCAGAGGTCACCCTAAAATCACATTAGGGTGGCCACTTCAGACTGGCATCTGCAGGGACCACAGAGGGGGAGAAGGTGGGGGACTAATAGCCGGGGTGAGTAAAGTAAGCAAATCCCCATGATCTTTGTTTATTGGCTACTATGGTGAGGCTTGTGGGATCTTAGTTCCTCGACCAAGGATTGAACCCAGACCCTGAGCAGTGAAAGTCCAGAGTCCTTACCACTCTGGACCACCAGGGAATTCCCCGCTGTGGTCTTTAAAAATGACCCCAGATCAGGGAGGAGTGAGAGGAGAAGCAACATGGCTGTCGTCAGGGTTCTAGGTTTTGTTTTAGGTGAGGAAGGTTTGTGGGTATGTAACCTATGACAGCTTAGACGGTAAAGCATCCGCCTGCAATGCGGGAGACATGGGGTTGATTCCTGGGTTGGGAAGATCCCCTGGAGGAGGGGATGGCAACCAACTCCAGTATTCTTGCCTGGAGAATCCCATGGACAGAGGAGCCTGGTGGGCTACAGTCCATGAGGTCGCAAAGAGTTGGACACAACTGAGCAACTAAAGACGACACAACTGAGCAACTAAAGACAGCACAATCCATGATGAAAAGCAAGGAACGAGATCATTAACTATAGAAATAAAAGGAGGGAAAAAAGAAAGACCAGGAGGTCTTCAGCAGCCAGAACCCATAAAATCTCCATCAATCGATCTTCTTTTCCTTTTCGATTTTGACAGAACTGCCAGACAACTCCACTGGTGCCTTTCCAGCTGGAGTTGCAGTATTCCTCTTTGTGAGAAAGTAAGACATATTTTATTATAAGCCAAAGTCAAATTCCTTAAAGACTATAGGTAATGTGAACCCCAAGTGGACTCATTAAATGAAAACTTTGTGCTGTAAAATAAAGTGCAAACACTCAAACCTGCACAAAATCAACGGGCAAACATCCTCTGGACACCAGGCGGAAGAAAAGAACCTCGCCAGTCCCTGGGCCCCTCCACACATCTATCCTATCCCTATCCCAATCGCAGCTCCTGCCTCCTTCCAAAGCAGCCACACTCTTGACTTAGGTGTTTGTTTCCATGTGTTTATTTATGGTTTTATCGCCTTAGTGTGTATCCTTAGACACTGTCACTTAGTTTTGCCCATTTTTTAGACATCTTTTATGCTACTTTTAAGTGACCACTTCCTTCCATCTATTTCCCTTATCATTTATCTGTTGAAAACTCAGGCCATCTAATCTGCAGTTTCCTACTGTCTGGGTTTTGCCCTTGGCACATGCCAACACAACCAAGTGTATGATTTCTTAATGCAAATAACCTCCCATTAAAAAAAACAATTGGTACACAAGCCATGTTTTTAAGGAGGGCACAAACCACCATAATCACCTTCTCAGGAGTGTGTGGGCAAAGAGAGCTCTCACAATAGAGGTAATGACGCAGGGAGAAAAAAATGTGATCTGGGGCGAGCTCTCTGTGGAATCTAGTGATTTATGAAGTTTTTTTTGCAATTGGAAGTGACCGGGGAATGTTTCTCTTTAATGTTTTCCACTATAGTTTGCTTTAGTAGGAAACACATTTGCAATGGGGTCTGGCATCACGTTATGCTCCAGGGTCCAGGATTGTATCCCATTAGGTTTTATCAGAGATGACTGCATAATAGGAATCTGGATATAGTAAAAACCTAAGGAATCTAAACCACTAACCAGACTCACCAAATGTAATAAATATAAATGATAGATGAAAGGAAGATAGATCTGGCCATTTACTTACGGTTTGGAGCAATAAAAGCAAGCTTTAAATTTTTTCCTTTTCTCTCATCTTAGCAGGCAGTCCCACGAACATACTTATTAGCATTTTCAAAAGGCTTTATCAAATATTGACTTAATAAAGAAGTGTATCCACTTAACGGTGACCTCCAGACACCCCCAATAAGTCCAGGACCCTAAATTATATGCTCCAGGGCTATGGCACCCACACAATGGAGAAAAGAAATGAATGGGGTCATACATGGAGACGGAAGGATTTTTAACGCTTAAAATTAAATATGTAGGGGACTGTTTTGATTTGCACAGGAAAAAAAAGCTCCCAAACTGATGGATATAATAAAAAATTAAAAAGTCAAGGCATCTCTTAAAATATACACACTACTATAGATAAAATAACCAACAAGGACCCACGGTACAACACAGGGAATTAAACTCAATGTCTTATAATAATCTATAACAGAAGAGAATATAAAAATAAAAAGAATATATTTATATATATGTGTGTATAACTGAATCACTTTACTGTATACCCGAAACTTATACAACATTGTAAATCAACTATACTTCAACAATTTTTTTTAAAGACAAGAGATAACAGTAACAACAAAAAAAGTCAAGGTACTCTTCAAACCCAGTCGGCCTTTGAAACTTCACTACAGCCCTGGTTGTAAAGCCACAAATCCGGCCTAAATGACATCGGGTGGGGTTGACAAAAGAAATTAGGCAGAGGACTTAACTGATCCCATTCTGGTTCTATATTCTCCATGCTTCCTTTGGTTCTTTTAGGGACTGTATTTGAGAAAGAAACCAGGAATGTGTATCATTCTCCCTGCCAACAGTGCAGAGAAGGAGCCAGGGGGTGGGAGGAGATAATCAGGAGCAGGACTTAGTGTAGATTTCACAGCCAGGTTGATTTTTCTCCCGGGCTCAGGAGTTTTTAAAATCTGCTTGCAAGATTGATTTCTACTCTTAGTGTATAGAGGGTAAAGTGATTTCCAACCCTGGTTTTTACAACGCTCTAGGGTATTTCCAATGATTACAATGTGTGTCTTTAAAATTCCCCAAACCAAATTAATCTGAATTCATTGAAAAGGTAAATATGATTCAAAAACTTTTTCTGCTTAGTTATTGTCTAGTTTACCTTTCTAAAATGTTTGATACTACTTGGAATTCCTTCCTGCTTGGACTCTGTGACAGTGTTACTCAGATGTTTCAGGTCTAACTTCTTGCCTTCCTGGCTGGCTTCTGCTTCTCTTTCAGGTCTCATCTCTGGATCACTAGGAATTCCACAGAGTTCTTTCCTGAACCCTTTTCTTGGCCCTGCCCTATTCCCACCCCAGCCCCCACCCCAAAAGCCCTTCATGAACTCCTCAAGATTTCCAATTCCAGCCTCTAAGAGCTATTCGCTGTATGAAATACCCACCATGGGAAATTCCTCAAGGGCAGCCAGGCTGGGGCTCAGCAGCGATGCTCAAAGATAGAGGAGATATTGGAAAAGGGGTTAAATCTATCATGATTTCTGGGCTTCTATTAACTCACTTATAAGGTTGGGTTGGGCTCAACCTAAGCATGTTACATGCATTATGGCATTTAATCTTCACACCACCTCTCTGAGGAAGCATGATTATAGCCATCTTCTACACTTGAGATCTAAGCTAGGAGACAGCAGGCCCTAGAAGCAGCAGCTGGGCTGTGAGCCATCACACTCTTCTGTCTGAAGCACTGGTGATCTTATCCTTTATTTCTGGACAAACAGACTGGCTGGATCAGGGCCTGGCCGGAAGGTGAGCTCAAGCCCTACCACGATGCAGAAGCAGCCAATCAAAAGGACAGGAACTCAGTTGGGGTGTGTGTGTGTGTGTGTGTGTGTGTGTGTGTGTGTGTGTGTGTGTGTGTGTGTGTTTTAGAGTGACTTACTCTGCATGGATGGTTGTGGTAGGAAGTGAGGTGTGATCACAGGGACAGAAAAACGCACATAGGAATGAGAAATTGCCTTCAGAGCTCACACCACTGGTCCCTGCCTACACATACAGCCCTATTCTGACTGGAAGGCAGGGAGTTAAAAGTGAAACAACCCTTGAAACTGAAACCAGATTATCCATGGCAATTTATTAAATACTAATGTTTTCTAGGCCTTATTAAAGTAAGTGTTTAGTGTATTTTCTTATCCTCTGACGTTCACTTCTTCACTTGTCAGCACCTGCTGGCAGCAGCTGGAGTAATCTGGCCAGCTCTGCTGTATATGCGAATCAATTTGATTTCCCCCCAAAAGATTAAAAATCAGTAGAGTGATTTACAAATAAGGCATGTCACTGAAAGCACCAACAATAAAAAAGAGTTGAGGAGGACACGCCCTCAGGTCATCACTGACTTCCTTCTACTCAAAGTAAATGATTTTTTCCCCCCCTCATTCTTCTTGCCTGCTCTACTGTATGTGATATTCTGGGCAATCAAAAGACTCCTCCTACTTTTTGAAAAATTCTCTCCTCTTTTGGCTTCCAGCATGCTGTCCTTATGCCAGATTCCCTTCTTGGCTCTTGTGCCGGTTCTATAACTGATAATCTGTTCACCCATCCATCCATCCATCCATCCATCCATCTTACAGATGTTTAATGACCCAATATACCAGGCATGAGCAAAATGATAGGGCATCTTTATACCTGGTTTTACAGTTGAAAATGTTTTTATATTATTTTTTTAATTTCTTGCTACAACCATGTGAGGTGGCTGTTAGTACCTCTGCTTTAGAGGAAGAAACAGGCTCTGAGAGGATCTGGGATGTATTCATACCAGCATAGCCAGCAGGTGGCAGAGTCTGGACATGAATTCAGGTTTTTCTTGCTAGTAATTCACAATGGTACTCTCTTACATACTGACTGGTCAAGTAGAATTTCTAAACTGGTCTCATTATTTCTAATGAAATGTCACGATACCTATACAACGCCTAGTTATTAAAACTGTGATAGGCTCTGGGGAATGCAATGTCTGGGTTCCTACTCTCACAGAGCTTGTGGCCCAGTTGTTATTATTTAGTTGCTAAGTTGTGTCTGACTCTTTTGCAACTCCATGGACTGCAGCCTGCCAGGTTCCCCTGTCCATGGGATTTCCCAGGCAAGAATGGAGTGGGTTGCCATTTCCTCCTCCAGGGGATCTTTTCGAACCAAGGATCGTACCCCCATCTCCTGCATTGGCAGGTGGATTCTTTACCACTGAGCCACCAGGGAAGCCCATTGTGGCTTAGTAGGGGAGACATGAATTACAAATTCACACTACAAACATTTGTTTTTAAGGTATGAGGGAGAGTGGACCAAGTTACGACAATCAGGAAGTCTTCTAAGAGGAGGTAATCATTAAAATGCATTCTAAAGGATGAGTCAGTTTCAGGAAGGGGGGATGAAAGAAAATCATACACAGAGAAGGAAAAGCATGTGCAAGGGCCCCCTGGCAGGAATACCCAGTGTGCTGAGATTTTGAAGGCCAGTTTGACTGGCACAGAGAGACTGAAAGGAAGCCTGGTACAGAATGTAGTTCAGACCACACAAGACTTTGTAGCCATGATAATGATTTTTACTTTTAGCTTCAGAGCAATGGGAAGACACAAGGCAGGAGAATGATATGATTAACTTTTCTGGTTCTCACTTCTGTGTGCAGAATGAATTGCAGAGGAACAAGAGTGGAAGCAGGGAAAAACAGCTGGCGGGCTTTTGCAGTTGTCCAGGCGAGAGGTGATGATAGCTTGGACCAGGGTGGTGGTGGTGGACATGGAGAGAGGAATCCCATGGGTGCCCCCTGTTCTGCTCCAGCCCATTTTCTCCCTAAACCCTGTCACCAGAATGTGCTCACGAATTTGTTGTACATGGAAGCTTGTCCACACTTTGGGGCTCAGCGGGAGTCTCCTCTTCCAGGAAGCCTTCTCCAGACAATGCCAGTTCTCTGAGATCTTTCAGAAGTTGAGTCTATCTTCTGTATCTTTCATTTCACATCTGCTTCTTCTCTATGGCTTGGCTGTCCTCTGGTCCATTCCTGAAGATGCCTTCATTTCTCTTGTCTTGCTTTCTCCCTTTAGAAAGTAAATGCTTTGTTGGCATTTGCTGAATGGTATCAACAGGGCTCCTTTGGAAATTACATTTGTAAATGATTATTCATGCCAATTGCCTTTTTTTCCCCCTAAATTAAACACTGGTTACTTTAAATATGTCTTCGTGATCTCGTTCTATCAAAATGTATGTCCCCATTTTTCCATTCTTTCCTTTCAACTCTTTTCCATATATCTCCTAGCAGAAAGCAGTTTCGGGGGAATGAAGTAGGGGCGGGGGGCAGGAGTGTAATTAAACAGGGGCTATCTGACCAGAATTCCTATACCTTTTAATGGGGTATTTGATTAATTCTTTCCACAGGCACCATTATTCATGCCTTGATGGAATCTCATTTTATAGCCCTTAATACATGGACCCAATTTATCCACATCACATTGTATTCTAATACTTGTCATCCAAGTTATTAGCTATCTCCTTCTCAGTGTAAAATCATCAGCAAGTTTGATTAGCTTATTCCCTGGGGATGATGGGGGAGATAAGAAGAGACATAGTACAATATGACCACCAACGGTTCGGCATCCTCAAGAGCAGACAGCTAAGCGGAATCCACTTATGGAGCTGGGGTGGCCACATAAGCATGTGTCCTCGCCCCCGTGGGAGGTTATCTGTGTGGTAACCAGGAGCCATAGCCACAAAGGGCTGGCTGCTGTCATGCCTGGTGGTACTGAGCCATTATCCTGAGTGGGATCACTTCAATAAAAAGGAACAAGGTTTTTCCCCCTCCTGCTACATAACACCCCCCTGCCCCCAAAATATCATTCCTGAGAGGCACAGCTCGGAAACTCCTCTTTATTCCAGAACACCACTGTAGGCTGAGACCCCTGTTCTTCCCCTTCTGGGGACCTGGCAGGCAGACAATCTAGAAGGAGACACACCGTGCTCTGTATCGCTCTCTCATCAGTGCAGAGTTGGTTCTAAGCAGCCAGCCCCTCCTTCCTCTTCTCTGGAACCAAGCCTGAGCCTTGGGACTCAGAGGTGGCTTCAATCCTTTCTAAGCAAGAGAGAGGGGGCCCGCATGGCGCCTACAGGACAGTGGAATCAAAGCCCACAGAGAGTTTCGACTGCTTCTTCCCTTCCCCCCACCACCTGTCCTCAACTCAGTCAGGCAAAACCCCCAGAGCCAGCTCTGGGGTCCTTTGAAAAGCTCCCACTGCCTTTCAGCAAAGGCCCTTTACCAATCACCCTGGTGTTCTCCTGAGCCCAGCAAGAGGAGGATGAATGGGGCTATCTCTTTGTGGCGGCACTCCTTCAGGAGGTGGAGCCTGTGGGCCGGGCATCGTGACTCGTTCCTAAAGGACTGGAATCAAGCAGGAGTGACTGACAGTGAGTCACTTCTGAGATGAGCTCATCAATGGCATTTTGACTCCCCTTCCTCGTCCTCAGGTTGTTGGTTCTGAGGGCAGTGAGCCTCTGCACTGTCAGCAGCCTGACAGGGAGGCCTAAGGTACTGAGAGCAAGGGACCAAGGCCTCCAGCCAACAGCCAGGTCACTGAGCCACCTGGGAAGTGGGTCTGCTCATACCACCAAGCCTTCAGATGACAGCAGTTCTGAATGACAGCTTGGTGGCAACCTCATGAGAGACTCTGAGCCAGAACCACCCAATTAAGCCACTTCCATGTCTTGACCATAAATATTGGTTGCTTTAAGATGCTAAATGTTGGGGTCATTTGTTATGTAGCAATAGGCCACTAAATGCTCTCACTACCTCAAGCTCAAGGGAGGCCTTGGTCCTCTCCCTTCCTTCAACTGCCCCTCAGTTTCCATCTCGATGTTCTCTGAATTCAGGGAGTCTGGTATCCCTCTGGTACCTCTACTGGCCCATCCCTGGCCTTTACTGTGTGTCCTCACGGTCTCAAAGGCTCTTTCCCCACAAAAGGGGGATGCAAGGGAGGAGCCCCACCAAGCCTGGGTTTGGAATTCTAGCTCCTCGCCTGCCATCCAAAGTGACACCTGGAACTAGAAGAATGACTCTCTGCAGAGAGCAGCCTTTCTCGGGCCATGAAACTCCCTCTTGTTTCTGAACCCAGTGGGGCTTAATGACTTCACTCAGGCTGACAGGCAGCAGGAAAAGACTTTGCAAAATAACGTGTTCCCTTATGTATCATATGCACCTCTCCTGTCCCTTTCTGCTCAACTGCAGCTTCTGCAAAAGGTCACATCTCATTTCAACTTTACAGTTAAGCGCATCTGACACTAAGTGTGGATTCCAGAACTGGATGGAGATGCAATGTGGCTTAAATGTTGCAAGGTGGGCCTCTCCACCCCCACCCTGGCTGGCTGTGTCCTGTTACAGCCATGAAGGAGGAGGCAACTCAATTCTTGCTTCTCTCATAATTGTACAAGGGACAGAATGTAGTTTTTGATTAAAAAAAAAAAAATTCAGGCAGCTCTTCTATCTGATCAAATCCTATCAATTTTGTATCTCAGTTCTACAGGGCAAGGTCAAACAGTTATAAATATCAGTCTTTTGGAAGACTTGGAAAAGTGATGCATGCATGTTAAGTCGCTTCAGTTGTGTCCGCCTCTTTGGGACCCCATGGACTGTAGCCGGCCAGGCTCCTCTGTCCATGGGATTCTCCAGGCAAGAATACTGGAGTGGGTTGCCGTGCCCTCCTCCATGGGATCTTCCCAACCCAGGGATAAAACCCATGTCTCTTATGTCTCCTCATTGGCAGGCAGGTTCTTTACTACTAGCACCACCGGAAAAGTAGAATGGCCCTCAAAGCAGTGGTTCTCAAAGTATAGCCCCTTGGGCAACAGCATTAGCATCACCTGCAGCCTTGGTGGAAATACAAGATCTCGGGCCCCACCCCAGATCCACTGAGTCAAAAAGCTCTGGGGGTGGAGCCCAGGCACCTGTATTTTAACAACCCCCTCTCACCCCCCAAGTGAACAATTCTGATGGCTAAAGGCTGAATATCAATGATTTAAAGGATTAAATATCTCAATCATTCATTCATTCATAAGACACTGATTGAGTGCCTACTATTTGCCAGATACTCTGAGGCAACGAAGAGGAATTAGAAGGCACTCCTTCCTCAAGGATTTTGCAGTCTTCCCTTTTCTGGCTTTGTGACATAGCTTGAGAAGAGAGCAGAATTCAAAGACACTGATTCAAGGAATGGAAATCACTCTTTACATGTAAAGAGCCTTTTCAATGGACAGGAGGCACACCAAAATTGTTCCCCCCCTCCCAGCCCCAGGAATGATCATCTCAAAATAGGAACTTTTCTAAAGTAAGAAAATGTGTGGGTTTAATATATCATGTACAGCTGGCTCAGCCTTTTTCAGCTTAAAAAACAAAAAAGATTATGTGATTTCACCATGAATGAAATGCAGAATTACCTTAAAGATTCACTTAGTTTTGTGCCTGTCTTTTAATGAGAAAGCAATTCTGTTCTATCATCTCCATGAAATCACACTTCCTTCCCTTTTTCTGTTAAGTGTAAGTAAGATGCCTTACTCAGCCTTAGAGCTAAGGTGTATCTATTGTGCTTCCAACATTTGTTAATTCATTTGTTCCTCCCCAAACTTATCAAGTAGATGCAACAAACACACAGTCTGTAGATGAAGAACAGAAGCTGGAAGAGGCAGGAACAGGAACCCAGACCCATCTTTGAACCCCACTGAGAATCACAGTGTGCTGTAGTCTAAGCCCCACAGGGTTCTAGAAGACAGCTAGTATGAACCACTGGCTAAAACTCAATTGGCTGGTCCAGGGCAGGCCTTGTGCTTGTACCAAGGGGCTGACTGTGTTGCTGGTCTGCCAAACAGCTTTGATTTCTTCTGCGGAAGAAATTTTAAACGTTACAGTTCATGCTAGTTTCTCCTTCAGAACCATGGAGACTGAGGAGCTGGCCATAAACTCCTTCTGGTCACCAGCAGCAGTAGCCTGTGTGAGAATCTGCTCCACACTGAGCAGATCCAGCTTTGAGAAGAGGCTCCACATCTGCTCCTGTCTCAGGCTGCTTCAGTGATGCTCAAGGATTCAGTGAGACACTATTGGGGCAGATATCCTCCCTGTGGTTAGGGATGAACTTGAGTTAATCCAGCCAAGCCTGGGCTCAGATACTCTGGCTCCTGCAGGGATGAAGGGTGTGGCCACAGAAGAAATCAAAGCTGTCTGGCAGGACCAGCAACACAATCAGCCCCTTGGTACAAACACAAGGCCTTCCCTGGCCAGCCAAGTTCACTCACCACACTGGCCCAGGCTTCACCTATTTGGTGTCACAGCTCACCCATGAGGCAATCCAGAGGCATCAGGAGACCTTTTCTGCCTACTGTATTCTTGGGAATAACCTGGTGACTTTAGTTTTATGCAATTGAGAAAATCTAAAGTCCATGTGGGCTGTGTAGAAAACTGTGTGGGTATCTTTCAAGTCACATACAGAGCATGCATCTCGAGGTTAACCCAAATGCATCCTCCATTCCCATTGGCTTTCTTTAATCAAGGCTTTTTAGAACATCAAGTCCAACCCTTAGTTCTAATTCAGGGGTGCCTGTTGGCTTCTGCTGAGGCACTGATTTGATTAGTGGCATTCAGTGGAACTACAGACATGAGATGTTGAGCTTACAAATGTGTGATTTATTTCAGGATTCTGAAATAAGGAATGCATCTATCGATGGCACACTGGAGGCTGAGAGATTCTGAGAAAGCATTTCATGCATATAAACAGCACATGCAGGGGAAAAACAATGTGCTTATGGTGACAACCCGGAAGCTGGGGACCACCCCACTGTGTTCTCCACCCTCACGGAGTGCTGGCTCTGCAGGAAACCACTGGGATTAGATGATCCTGCATTTGGACACCCATATCCCACCTCATTTATCTACCTGTGACAGGGACAGTGCTGGAAGAGAATCAAAAGATGACAAATTGCTTCTGGTTTTAAAGGAGCTGTTCAGGCTGGGTGTACGCCCAGGGGGAACCAGGTTTCATGCCAGCAGCCATCACTTCAACCCGTTATGAGGCCACATCTTGGCAAACACCAACCAGCAGATGATTGCTGTCTCCTTTCACCAGTGGATTTAAAGACACTTGCTCTGAACACCTGAAATCTAGTCATTCTGAAGATATGTGCAGCACAGAGCAGACCTGCCCACACGCTGCTATGAGGCAGGATGGCAGACATTAGACAAGAGTTCCAGATGAGAGGGTTTTTTTTTCCCCACGTTGAGGCAGACAGATAACAGGCGAATGATTTTGCAGGATTCCAGAGCAGAGATACAGTATCAGCAAATGACTGGGAAAGACTGACTCATGTAAGATAAGGAGATAAAAATTTCTGGGATAGTGGCCACTGGAATTTGCTTTTGTGGATACAGACCCTTCTTACCCCCTCCCCTATCAAGCTGCCAACTTCCCTGGGAGCAAGGAAGAGGTGCATTGGGGTTTCAAGACCTGAGCAAAATGAGTCCTCCACCACCCACTCAGCCTATAGCCGGTGGTCCAGCCAAGGTGGGACATTGTTCTGGCTGTGACCCTTCTTTGTTCCAGCAGATACTTCCTCCCTGAGAATGACCACATAATTCATGGTTGACATACTCAGTTCTCTGGAGGTGAACATTCCTCAACCCATCTAGTTTGTGTTTCTTCTCTGCCATGTGCTAGAATTCGCAAGGCTAGAGAAGTGCCTCATTATGCTTATGTATACAGACGTTAGGTGCCCTGACAGTCTTCCTGACAATCTTTGAGACAGGTACTATTATTACTTGCATTCTGTAGATGGGGAAACTAAGACACGGTGAGGCGTCAGCTGAAGGTCATGTAGCTGGTCACTGGCAGAGCCACAGTCATGCCCATACAGCTTGGCTGCAGGGTTGGGCTGTTTCTAACCCCTCCCTGCATCTCCAACACAACTAGCCTTCAAATACAGCAGCTGAACCCCACATGGGGACTGGTTAGATAAGGACTCTGGAGTTCACTGCGTGCCAGAAGCAGGAGCACAGAGCCTGCAATGTGAAAAGATAGAGGATCATCTCCAACCCCCTGACTGCTTTCAAAATCCAGGCCAGACGTCCAAACATCTATTTTGTGTTGTTTGTTTGTTTGTTTTGAACATTCCACCACATTGCCCCAGGTGCTTCATACTTCTCTCTGTTCTCCTTCTTTAGGCAAGCATCTGTCTCATTCCCGCACACCTCCCACCTCTGGCAATCCTCCTGCTGCCAGTGACTGATGCCCTCTGCCTCACCTCATTATACATTTCAGCTAAAAACTCCTATTTTCCACATGGCAGCGAGGTGTATTTATAGCACGAATCACATGCCAAGATGTTCTCAAGATTATCACCTTGAATAATAATCCTGGTGCATAGCCACCATGCCCATTTCACAGATGGGCAAGGAGAGGTGGGAGGTCACAGCAAGGTCGCCAAGGAGTCCTAAACTGCCAGGTCTCTTAAGCCACTTGTGTATCATCCTGTCTCCAGACTGCTTCCTCTCATCTTCCTGTTTAACAAACTTATCGAAGGCCAGATGAAAGACACCCTCAAGACCAAGTTGTACTTTATCTGTGTCTGTACTCTGGTTCCCAGAATGTTAACAAGCAATTCTGAGGTCCAGTGGCAGGAACATCAATGCTCAGATTTTTGCCAAAACCCATTCTCATTAGCAGGTTTACATGCATGAAACACGTATGTGGAATTTTTGGTCTGTACAATTCTCTCATCACCCGTTATAACTAATCAAAATGCTGAGTGGATTTATTCGCATGCAGATCACAACCAACTAACTGCCTTCAACGTCTGCTGAAATGACCGTGACTTTGTTCTGAAGGAATCTTCAGGTCAAGAAATGAAAAGGCATATCATAACCTATAGGCAGCCTGAATAACATTTCTTCGGTGTCAACACTGTTAAGATTGTTTTTCAAATAGTTATTAGAGAAAGCTCAGATCTCAAGTGAAAGAGATATAAGAGAGTCAGAAAATGTGTTCATTGCCTGGAGCTGGGAATTAGAAATACAAAGACTGTCAGGTTCATAAAAGGTGAATTTGTCTCCGATTGTGGACATACTATTTGGTGGCCTCTGTGTATTTTTCTCACTGGGGTCTCTGTTCATGGCAAATGTACTGAGGTGAGATTTGTGATGTTAGGAAAGTTGCTAAACTTCTTTGAGCTTCCAAACCTGGGAAGCCAGCCCCCACCAACCCACCTTACTGAGCTGTTACTCAAATCAAAATGAACACGCTAGGAGAGGGTGCTTCGTAAATGGCAAGATGCTGTAGCTGTTTCTAAAGATACATGATCATCCTCAAAAGGCGGTAGTGAGAACAGAAGCCTCTCATCTCTGTTTTCAAAGGAATCACCTTCTAGAGATACTGCTGAGAAGTGGCATTTGGGAATGTGACTGAGGAAGACAGTCTCTGTCACAGGATTCTGAAGCAGGCAAGAGCACACCATTTCACTCGTTCACCATCTCTGCTCACATTCGCCCTTGAGTCCTTATCTCACCATCCAGTGCAATACTTGGAGTACTTATAAGGACCCAGTGGTGACTCATACACATGAGACACACCAAAGGATGCCCATCTAAATATTTTGGTTCCTCCAATGCAGAAAGTTTATCCACAGGAAAGAAACTGGGGGATTTCTGGGAGCCCAAGTCTAAGGTAACCAGCTGACTTGGACTTGAATTTCTGGGTCAAGCTGGTCAGTGGACCTGAGCATCGTATTTGAATATACATTTTGCCTCCTCCCAGCTGGCAGGGAACACAGCATCGGAACTAAGGGAGGCCTGGAGGAAGGCATATGTGTCTCTGTGTTCCTAAAGAGTTTATCCCTAGAGATTTAGAACCTGGGCACTCCCCCATCTCCTTTTGCTCCTATTAGTTCCCATTTCCCTAGCTGACACCATCTTCTCACCATCAGGAATCCAACAGAATCACACCCCTTCTATTTTTCCTGCGTCAGATTATCACCTCTAAGATATCTCCCTGATCCCTGTTGGTGGCTTCCTGCCACTAGCTAAATCTTCTACCTAACAGCTCGAGGCATTCAGTGCAAAACTGCAGCCTTCAGCAGGACTGGGGCCTGGAGCTGCTGGGCGTGCCCTGTGTGACATTCACCAGGAACACACGTGTGTTGCAGAACTGCGGTCCGAATCGAGCACTGACTAGTGCACACAGCAGGGAAACGGCATTTGGGGCCACTGAGGAGATGTGATCGGTGGGGATTTCCCCTTTAAAAACTTTTAGCAAAAGCCTGCCTGAGCCCATTCAATATTCATAAGTGGAAAGCAGAGATGGCGTTTCTGTTCCGCCAAGAGCAATAGCTATTTATCACAGCAAATGACTGAAATAGTTGTACGTACAATGCTTTACTCAGTGCTGTAAATTACGGTATACAGAAGATTAAACTTAAGCCTAATGCTACCCTTGAGCTTCAACAGCTGAGTCCTATAAATGGATACCCGTTAAGAAGAGAGAACCTTTTTCCTGGTTACTGTTTAAAAGTGTATCTCTATTAAAAGCTTGTCTTAGACATAAATTACCAGGAAGCCTGCCCCTGGCCCCAGGCAGGCTCTTCCTCAGGGCACCGACTCACAGAGGCACATCTAAATGACACAATGACAAGCCTGAGAGCACGTGCTGTGCTGACCTCCAGAGGGACGGAGTTAAGGGGGACTTTACACTGGCCTGAATGAACCCTGGACCAGAGCAGGGGTAGGCAGGGCTCTGCAGGGCCTTAAGGTGATCTTTATGATTAAAATGATCCTGAATCCTACCACTTCACAGAAAATGCTTCTGAAATCTGCTGTTCTGTGAAGTATCAAGGAACACAGACCTGGAGCCAAAGCCCCCTTTTACTAACTACATTTCATTCTCTAAGCACTCGCTCCTCAAAGTGTGGTCCATGGACCAAAAGCATCAGCATCACCTGGGAGCATGTTATAAACACAAATTCAAATCTGCATGGTAGCAAGAAACCCCCAGTGGGCTCACATGCACATTAAATTTGGGGTATCAAGGGATAAGTAAGCAGGTGTTAACAGGGAGAAACCCCTTGATTTTCACACTGGAAATCATTATACGTGACAAATGGGATTTATGGGAACAGGTACTAACACTGGGCTGTAGGATTCTGAGCTCTATTTGGTCTAATCCTACTTCAGAACATTTTCAGGAACTTGAGAGAGTTTTATGAGCTGGGAATGAACATATCACTCTGAACTAGACAGATGACCCAAAACACCCCAGGGTATAAAACAGAGTGAATTAGCAAAAATTCATGCTTTATTAATCAGTCAGGATGCCTCTAATCCTCTTGTGAGTCAGGAGGCTGAGAACACGTGGCAGTGTTTTGAGTCAGGATTTCAATTCTTTGTTGTAATTACCAGTTGACTTTAAGTATGTAAAAATCTGTGTTGTTTGAGAAGACATAGATCCTGAGCAACTGTATGAGAAAAAAGTTATCATTTGGTATGCATGTTAAAAACTTAATGGTAGTCACTAAATAGATTTAAATAGACTAAGAGATAAAAGAAAATCTATTGTGACCAAGCTAGCAGAGGGGAAAATGTTGAGCATTAAGAAAACTTCTCTAATCTAACGGAAGGCAAGAAAGGAGAACAAAAGCAAATAAAATGCAAGGTACACAGAACACAAATTGAAAGACAGAAAGAAGTCCAAATATATAAAGTACTCACAATAAATGTAAATGGGTAAAACTCATCTATTAAAAGACACTATCAGATTGGATTTTTTAAAAAGCCACCTGTATACTGCTTACAAGACAGACACCTAAAACAAAATGAAAAGTTGAAAATAAAAGACTGGAAAGAGATAAGGCAAATACATATTGACCAAAAGAAAATTAGGTAGCAATGTTAATCAGATAAAAATAGGACCTAAAGCAAAAGCATTAATAGGGATGAATACTCCATCACTAAAATGACTTGAGTCATAAACATATATGTATTCTTGTACAGCAAGGAGATCAAACCAGTCAATCCTAAAAAAAATCAACCCTGAATATTCACTGGAAGGACAGATGCTGAAACTGAAGCTCCAATACTTTGGCCACCTGATGCAAAGAGCCGACTCATTGGAAAAGACCCTGATGCTGGGAAAGATTGAGGGCAGGAGAGAGGGTGACAGAGGATGAGATGGTTGGATGGCATCACTGACTCAATGGACATGAGTCTGAGCAAGCTCCAGGAGATAGTGAAAAAGAGGAAAGCCTAGCGTGCTGAAGTCCATGGGGTTGCAATGAGTCAGACATGACTTAGAGACTAAACAACAACATCCAAAAGCACAGCCTCAAAATTGTAAAGCAAAAAGGAGAGACTGACATACAAGCATCATAAGAGACTTAAAACTTCCTTCTCAGAGATTACAGACCAAGTGGACAAAAATGCAGAGGATATACAAGATTTGAATAACAAAATAAACAATGAATATATGGAACCCTGCACATAAAAGTGAGATTATACAAATTTTCTAATCACATATGATGTTTTAAAAAAAATCCTATTGTAATCACAAAGGAGGTATCCTAAGTTATAAAACTTACTTTTTTTTTGTTATGCCTTACCTTGTCTTATGCCTTACCCTGTCTTACCCTTATAAGGATAACATAACTTTCCCTGGTTATCACAAATTAAACTAGAAATCAAAAATAAAAATAGTAAGGCCCCCTCACCAAACTTTACATTTGGAAACTAAAACCACAATCCTCAATTACTACTTGGCAATGGTGTGATTTTTTTCTACATGTGGCCTAACTGATCTGGGACCAGGTTAATTTATATGACATTTGTCAGGAGTATCACCAGAAACAGGAAACTCCCCAAGCCATTATAGCTTCATTATTTTGTACTTTGAACTAAATTCTAAACCAAAGGGAAGGTGAAGCACCTGACTCCAGGAAGAAAAGAAGGGATGTGCCTGGGTTAATTACAACCTAGTCATACAGCCCCAGAAGCTGCTGTTGGCTTGTTCCCCAGATTGTGCCCTGTTCCACCACACTATGCCCATCTCCTGGGGCTAGCCCAGGAGACTAGCCCAGTTAGCCGCTACTGCCTGGATGCAAAGACTGTCCTAGAAGGGCTCCAGTCACCTGGGGAAAGATGCTGTTCAATCACTGTGGCATCTTACAATTAAGAGGGTCCTGGAACGGAGCAAATTCCTAGTTAACAGTGGATATGGGACCTTCTGTCTGCCAGGAACTTCTGAGAAATGATCGGGGAATGCTGCATAGGAGACACACACAAAACAGATTGGTCTGTGTGCCCCTGGGATAGAAAGTGGTCCCCCTGAGAAGCCCACTGAAATCAACCCCAAAACAACCGCTTCCTCTGGACTGTGCAGCCAGTTCAACCCAATTCCAGCACTGGCTGAATGATAAGAGATATTAGAAAGAAAAACACCAAACAACCTAAAAAGAAGAGAATGTGAGATGGGGTGATACTGGTCAAGTAACACTGACCACAGGTCTGCAAGTTCCACAGGTCAGGGAATTGGAACAATAAGAAAATACAAGAGAGGACCACAGCTCTTCTGCCTGGGCTAGGGGCACCTGTGGTGATCAAAATAGCTCAGTGGTTTCCTGGCTCGCAAATATGACCGGTCAGAGTGGGGGCAGCTCTCAGGGAACTCCCCCTCCTGTCCTGGGCCTCCTCACTGGTCTCCCAGCCCCTCTCAAACATCATCAACACCGCCCCACTTTACAGAGGACCTGAGGCAAAGGCTCGCTGTCAGGGCGGAGGCTCCCCACACCTAGAGTGAGTGTCACAGTGGTAAGAGTATGACAGGGGAAGCTGAAACAGTGGCACTGCTGTCCAGGTCCTGCCTCTTTTAAGGCACCAGTAACTGGATTCACAAGCGCCCGGAGTCAGTGCCACCATCAGACGACACCTCAGAGTTGACAGGCGGGTCCCTGAGTTACGGGGTCAGTCAGGGCTAGTGGCAAAGCACTCTCACTCCTGGGGATGGCGCAGCTGGGCTCCTGGGGGAGGCAGGCACATTTGAGAGGATGACATATGGGGTGGGGACAGCCACCTAGCGAGACAAGCAGAAAATCACAGCCACCACAGCCACGAGGGAAGCCACATTCATCTTAGAAAGAGGCCTCAGGACTTTGGAGAAATAATTCCTGTGAGAGAAAAGCAAAGCATCTATGATGCTAATAAACAAACAAACAACAGGGTTAGTTAGGAAGCAAACCTTAGACAGAAATCGGTAGTTCCAGTTTTCTGAAATAAAGACTAGAGTTACTTTCTCTAGGGGGAAAAAAACACCAAACATGATTATTCATTCCACGTGAAGTAAGATTCATCACAGTGAACTGTTTACTTAATCTTTCATCATTTACTCCCTTCAATTTACATTTTCTCCCAGACGTATTTATTTCCCGTGTGCTTTCTATGCAGCATTCCCCAAAGTGTACTTGTTTTCCAGAAGTGTCCGGCCCCGTGAAAGAGCAGTCCTGGGCAGACTCTTCACTACAGTATTTCCTTGATTCCAGGGTGCCATTGATTGTAACAGGCCACATCAACTTAATAGCACCTTTTCCAGAAGAGAAGAAAACCTGCCATAGTAAATATACACAAGACATGGGAAGAAGCACTTTGACTTCAGAGACAATAGAGCTTGGAACCTTCTTTAGAGACACCCCCACCCGGCCCCAGCATCCCCAAGGCAAGCCTATACATTGCTATATGTGACACTTTGGGAGGGACCTCACAGTGACCCCAGGCAAAGCACTCAGAATCAGCTCCTTGAGCGAATACTCCTGATGCTCTTCCAAAAGGAAAACTGATGGTGGAGTGGCAGCTTGGATGGGAGCTGGGTTCTAGCATCAGGGAGAGAAGGTGAAAATGAAGGAGAGTCAAAACCACCTTTGAAAACCCTTCCACTCATAAAGTACAGTAGACACAGTTTCGGGATGGGAGACTTTCCACAGCCAATTTCTCCTCCAGGATTGGAAAAGATGTTTGTTTTTCTGCGTGGGCCATGGATGAAGGAGTGGGCTTATATCCGGGACCAAATTACTAACAAAAACATTCATTATTGTTATTATTATTGTCACTCAGTACATGTCGGTGAATTCAGACAAATTAAGAGCGATGGGATGCCAAAGCAAAAGGGATGCATTTTTGTTTTTACTGCGAGACCTGTCAGTGCTTTGACGGGCTAACAGGTGCTGAGAACCTCCAAAGAGGAATCTGGCACGCAGTCTTTTCCAGGTATGTATGCGTGCCCAAGCCCCAGCTCTCAGTGAACGGATGGACTACTCCAGGGAGGGAACACTGCTGCTCTGCTCACTGCCCCAGATGGGGGCAATTCCAAAATGACCTTTGGAATCAGCGCTGGCAATGTTCTTCGCTTAGATTTAAATAAAGTGATGGCTGTTCCCCTAACTTTCCTCGGTTGATACAGCTCTGAGGAATGGAATGGAGCAGCCCATACAGCAAGGACAAGCCAGAGATGAGTCAGAAGCCTGGGGTCATGTTACAGGGACAGCCTTCCTGAACTCAGCTGTGGTCAGGGATCAAAGCAGCAGCCTCTCCAGTGCAAAGTGAGGCAGGACGGTTCTCCTGCATCAGCTGCATCTGAACAGAGACGGTCCTTCTCTTTCAAGGAGCAACATCTTCTAAATGAAATGTGTTCGCTTACCTATGGAATTTGGCTTATTCCCAACTTGGAAGTAAGTTTTCCTTCCAGGCTTGCTTTTTCCCTCCTTCCTTCTGAAATGCATTTTTTAAAAAGTTTTTTGAGCACCAACTGTAGATCCAGCATTCATCATGTTAACTTCGGGAACACAATGGTGAGCACTACAAAAGGGCTCCTCAAAACTCCTAGTCTGTGTCTGTGCGTGCAACAGGGGTGGATAAGCAAACAGGCATTTGCAGTAGCTGTCATATATGCTAATGCTGGTGAAGTGGGGAGTGCCAAGAGCACTTAGAGGAGTCCTTCCTTCTTGCTGTCTGTGCACCAAGTCAGGAAATGTCTCCAGGCTGGGACACAGGGATGCAGAAGACACAGTCTCAGCCCTTGGAAGCTGAGTACCTAGAGCTCACAGGTGACTGTGGCAGTGACTGGTGGCAGCTGACAATTTAGTTGGGTAGTAGCTGAGCTCAGCAGAAATGTGGAAAAACACTTCGATGTCACTAGCTTAAAAAGAGGTTTATCAGTGATATAAAAATAAAACCACCTATACTTGGAAAAAAGAAATCCCAAGATGTTGAAATGGCTATTGTCGAGGTCAACAGCATCCTTTGGTGGAAATCTAGTGACCTTTTCTCTTCTCGCTCAACCACTTGGCATTTTTTTTTCCAAGCTTTATTTGTTTGTTTGTTTGTTTTAATAAATTTATTTATTTTAGTTGGGGGCTAATTACTTTACAGTATTGTAGTAGTTTTTGCCATACATTGACATGAATCAGTCATGGGTTCACATGTGCTCCCCCTCCCGAACCCTCCTCCCACCTCCCTCCCCATCCCATCCCTCTGGGTCATCCCAACGCTCCATCCCTGAGCATCCGTCCCATGCATAGAACATGGAATGGTGTTCCGCTTCACATATGACAATATACATGTTTCAATGTTATTGTCCCAGAACGTCCCACCCTCACCCTCTTCCTCAGAGTCCACAGGACTGTTCTAGGCATCTGTGTCTCTTATTCTGTCTCGCATATAGACTTGATTGGCTCTACAAACACCTTCTGCTCTTGGCTCCCATGTTGTCATCCTCTGTTTCCTATAGGTCACTGGCCACTCCCCTTCTAACTAACTCTAAATGTTGACCTTCCCTTTTACAATGTAATCCATCAGCAGATGCTGTCAGCTACATTTCCAAAATAGATCTCAAGTTTACCCTTCACTATCCACCTGCACAGCTATGCCTCAGTCCCTTCAAGGTCTCCCAGACTCCAAGCAGCCAGAGTGACTTTCTGAAAACAGAAGTCAGACTGTGTCTTTCTTTCATGAAGGGTCCTCCCATGTCTTCTCACCACACCCAGAATGAAGCCCAAACTCTGGGCTCTGCACTACAGGGCTCTGCAGTATTGCTCCCACCCACCTCTCCGAGCCCTCAAAACACCTCACCTGATGTGCTGTTCCTATGGCTTGAGCTCATTTTCATTTACGTTACTTAAACTATCAGAACGCAGGCTTCCAGAAAGTCACACTCTAGTCTTGTTCACCACTATTTATCTGCAGCACTAGAACAATGGCTGGCATATAGTAGGTGCTCAATAAATATTTTTCAAATAAATGAATGAATCAAAGCTATGTGACTCTGAAGATGGTAACCCAAGAGATTCAGCCTAGAGCACCTTAGGGTGGCAGTAGGATTAAATAAAAAAAAAAAATCTTAGCATATATAAGTGCTCAATAATTGTTATTGGTACTTTTCATCTTCCATTAACAGATAAGAAGAAAAGCTAGGGTTTGGGACCAGGCTTGAATGAGATAGAAGAAGAGGGGTTTCTTCTTTCAAGTAAAAATAAATTAATAATACTAAAACTATGAAGATCCTCTTAATCTATCTCTAAATTTGAGCTGAATCATTACATCTGCTATTTGTCTACTTGTAAAATTTCCCCGATTCACAGAAATGTGCAAGAAAATGGAATTCCACTGAATTTAGAGGAAATTACCTACTGTTTTGGTGGTGGGGGTGGGGACCTCACGATGTGCTCATTTGTTGGGGATGAACAAGAAACTACAGGCAAAACTGATGGTGGTACCCGTTCCACCTCTCCCACAAGCTTGCTTCTTTTTACTTTTTGATATTTAAAGGTCTATCCAAACGCCACAACTCTCAACACATGGACTGTAATCAGTTTATTCTTCCATTCTGATTTCCCTCAAAATTGTGCCCAAGTTCTTCACCTATGCCAACAAGCAGACGATCAGAAGCATAAGTTAGAAAAATGAGAGATAGGGAATTCAGGTGCCCCCAAGCACCTGCATTTAGGTTCCAGCATCCTACAGGGGACCAAAACAACCTTTCTGTATGGAAGTTCAGTTATGCTATTGCAGGGAGTTTGAGATCCAAAACATTAAATCAGTAAAGTGATCAAGAGTCAGACATAGGCTGGAGTTCTAGTTCTGCCACTTAAATGAGCGAGATTTTGAGGAAATTTATTAAATCCTCTGAGTCTCCCTGTCCTTGGGTGTGAGGCAGGAATAATGGGACTAGAGCACCTTAGGGTGGCAATCGGATGAAATAAAAAAAAATCTTAGCATATATAAGTGCTCAATAATTGTTATTGGTACTTTTCATCTTCCATTAACAGATAAGAAGAAAAGCTAGGGTTTGGGACCAGGTCAACCTGCTATAGTCTCAGTTCAGTTCAGTCGCTCAGTCGTGTCTGACTCTTTGCGACCCCATGTATTGCAGCACGCCAGGCCTCTCTGTCCATCTCCAACTACCGGAGTCTACCCAAACCCATGTCCATCGAGTCGGTGATGCCATCCAACCATCTCATCCTCTGTCATCCCCTTCTCCTCCTGCCCCCAATCCTACCCAGCATTAGGGTCTTTTCCGAAGAGTCAACTCTTCGCATGAGGTGGCCAAAGTATTGGAGTTTCAGCATCAACATCAGTCCTTGCAGTGAACACCCAGGATTGATCTCTTTTAGGATGGATTGATTGGATCTCCTTGCAGTCCAAGGGACTCTCAAGAGTCTTCTCCAACACCACAGTTCAAAAGCATCAATTCTACGGTGCTCAGCTTTCTTCACCGTCCAACTCTCACATCCATACATGACCACTGGAAAAACCATAGCCTTGACTAGACGTACTTTGGTTGGCAAAGTAATGTCTCTGCTCTTAAATATGCTATCTAGGTTGGCCATAACCTTCCTTCCAAGGAGTAAGCGTCTTCTAATTTCATGGCTGCAATCACCATCTGCAGTGATTTTGGAGCCCAAAAAAATAAAGTCTGACACTGTTTCCACTGTTTCCCCATCTATTTCCCATGAAGTGATGGGACCAGATGCCATGATCTTAGTTTTCCGAACATTGAGCTTTAAGCCAACTTTTTCACTCTCCTCTTTCACCTTCATCAAGAGGCTCTTTAGTTCTTCTTCACTTTCTGCCATAAGGGTGGTGTCATCCGCATATCTGAGGTTATTGATATTTCTCCCAGCAATCTTGATTCCAGCCTGTGTTTCTTCCAGCCCAGCATTTCTCATGATGTACTCTGCATATAAGTTAAATAAGCAGGGTGACAATGTACAGCCTTGACGTACTCCTTTTCCTATTTGTGAATGAAAGGAACATTTCATGCAAAGACAGGCTCGATAAAGGACAGAAATGGTATGGACCTAACAGAAGCAGAAGATATTAAGAAGAGGTGGCAAGAATACACAGAAGAACTGTACAAAAAAGATCTTCATGACCCAGATAATCACGATGGTGTGATCACTCACCTAGAGCCAGACATCCTGGAATGTGAAGTCAAGTGGGCCTTAGAAAGCATCACTACGAACAAAGCTAGTGGAGGTGATGGAATTCCAGTTGAGCTATTTCAAATCCTCAGAGGTGACGCTGTGAAAGTGCTGCACTCAATATGTCAGCAAATTTGGAAAACTCAGCAGTGGCCACAGGACTGGAAAAGGTCAGTTTTCGTTCCAATCCCAAAGAAAGGCAATGCCAAAGAATGCTCAAACTACCGCACAATTGCACTCATCTCACATGCTAGTAAAGTAATGCTCAAAATTCTCCAAGCCAGGCTTTAGCAATACGTGAACCGTGTACTTCCAGATGTTCAAGCTGGTTTTAGAAAAGGCAGAGGAACCAGAGATCAAATTGCCAACATCCGCTGGATCATCGAAAAAGCAAGAGAGTTCCAGAAAAACATCTATTTCTGCTTTATTGACTATGCCAAAGCCTTGGACTGTGTGGATCACAATAAACTGTGGAAAATTCTGAAAGAGATGGGAATACCAGACCATCTGACCTGTCTCTTGAGAAATCTGTATGCAGGTCAGGAAGCAACAGTTAGAACTGGACATGGAACAACAGACTGGTTCCAAACAGGAAAAGGAGTACATCAAGGATGTATATTGTCACCCTGCTTATTTAACTTATATGCTATAGTCTAGATACACTTTTAATTCTAATTTGAGCAGCAGCAAGTTCAAAAATATAAACATTTGAAGGGGCGAAAAATGTTGTCCTACTTTGTTGTAGATTTTTTCAGTTGTTAATGCTTGATATAAGGTATCACCATTTGTTAGTCCATGATTAATTTTGCTTTGGGATCTTCTTAGAATCAGCTGTAGGAATTTTCTTAGTATCTGTCCTACGGTTACACTTTACTGGGGAGTATGGAAAGATGAAATAAGAAGAAACAACCACAGACATTGTTTCTGATTGTAAGGAACCCCACAGATACATCAAGCCAGAAGTTAATTTTAGATCAGGGATACATTCATCAAATTAAAGTTAAAAAAAGAATCTCACTAACAAAATCAAGTTTGCACAGATTCACTTGATCTTGCCAAGTCTTATTAGTTAATACTGCTGGAGTTGATAAAGAATATGTTCAATCTGACCAATTTCCTTCAATTATTTTATTTGTCTCTGGTGTAAATAATCTAGTTCATAAAAAACAACTCACAATAACAACAGAAATTTAATCTCAACAAACAAATCCCACTTAATTGACCAAAAACTTCAGTCCTACTCTGTGGCAATCTATACTTTTGAAAAGGAAGTTCTGGCAGGATAATTAGCCAGTGATGATACCCTGGAAGCCCATGGGCACTGACACTGGGAGGGACTCCATTTCTCTAGGGCTCAAAAGCACAAATGGTTTGTTTCCTACTCAACTAGAGGTCACCCAGAGATAGATGAAATAAAGAGAACAATTGCAGGAAACCCTGAAACCTCATTAATGAGGCTTCCATGTGTGGCACTGCTGGGCTCTGCTGCTCTTGGTCCCCACCAAGCAGCGGCATCTGCATGTGCACGCAAGGGATGGAGGTGCCAGCCTCCAGGAGCTAGTTGCTGCCACTCATTTATTTTGTGGCTCAGCCCCTCTGCTTTAGCTCACAGTTCATTAAATTCTACTGCATCACCATCAACATGCAAAACAGCTACTTGAAGGGCATTCAAAAATATAATCAGAAAAGGGACTAAAAGGCTCTCTCTAGGAAGGGAAAAAACTAATCCTATCTTGTCTTTTGAATGACATCTAGGTACTTTGGTTCTAATATATATTTAAGTAGCGGTGACATCCAAGGAATATCTGTCTGATGGTTGGGGTGTAGGGTCGTATGGTTCTCCGCTTGGAGAGTGAGCACCAAAAGTGGCTGAAAAATTCTGAAGGATCTTTGTATGCGAATGTGTTATTTCTTTTGCCACTTTTTCCCCGTTTTTTTTATTTTGAGGTGGGAAAGACTGAAATTTTATGGACTTCAGCAATCTATCTTGTTTTATGCTTTGAATACGACTGTGATGGGGAAATTACCCTGATGACCAGCTCATTGGAGGCTGAACTAGTAAACTTTCCACATGCTACCGTGTGGTTCCAGAGAACTAATCTCAGAGCTTAGTGTGCCCATGCACACACAGGTATTTGAACGGGGAGGAAAACCTGAACACAGAAAAGCACAGAATACTACATGACAAATGGAGATGTTATAATTCACAGCAGTGGCTTTCACCTGGGGGTCATTTTTGTCCCCTAGTGGACACTGTTTTCACTGTCATGACTGGGAGTGGGGGCAGCTACTGGCATCTAGTGATAAAAGCTAGGGAAGTTGTTCAATATCCTACAATACAGAGGACGCCCCCATAACAGAATTTTCCAGCCCCAAATGTTAACTGTGCTACTGTTGAGAAACTATTCTTTATGGTAGTTTATTATGTAAATATATTAGGAGATAAGGACAGAAAAAATCATACTCCTTTCATTTAGGCAAATCATACAACTTCATAAATGTCCAACCCAATTACAAAACCACAGCTAGAATCTACTTATTATTTTTCCCTTTACTTAGAATATTTCAAATTGATTAAACATATGTAACTTCTAAATGTAATAAAAATATTTTTTCATTGTAGGTACCTCGAACCTTCTAGTTTGAGCTTATATATAGGCTTATGCACACAAATGGGACCCTATACACACACACACACACACAAACACACACACACACACAACATACACAGAGAACTCTTCGGAAGAAACAGCACTCTCTCTGCACTGAGGTTGGGACCCACAGTACCAATGCAGAGAAAGTCACCAAGGTCACCCTCACACTGCACAGTATTCATAAATGAATATCACTTGGACAAGACTTCATTATAAATCTCTGTAGCTTATCACTTAGTTAATGAAAGCGTAACTCTTTTTTTTTTAAAAGCAAACTTTGTTCCACCACTGTGCTCAAAGTACTTTCCACATGTGAGCTCCTTTAATCATCAAAACGATCTTAGGAGAAAAACTACTATCCCATTTTAAGAATAGGAGACTGAAGCACAGAGAGGCAAAGTAACCCAAAGTAGCCCAAGGTCACACAGCTAACAAGTGGCAGAGCTGGAACTTGAACCTAAGAAGACTCACCCCAGAGAGGCGATTCCCAACCATGCGGCTCCCTCATCGGGTCAGTGCATCAAGTCACAACTTGGGCTGGACAGCTATGACAGGTAAGGATGTCGGCTGGGTGAGATCAGTTCACCCAAGGAGAGGCTTTTTCTGTTTCCCTCTTTTCTATCTTAATGCCTAAATAATATCATCAACTCACCTAAGAGACTTTAGAAACAAACCAATCCCTCAAAATCCTAGTCTCCTGGGCAGAGGTTTAAAAAGCATCTAAAGGGCTGCTATATAGAGGAAACAGACCTAAGGGGCCCACACAGGTGGAGTGGTGCAGCCACAGGCACAGCCCCAGTGGCCTGGAGAGTGCCCCCCCCCAACCCGCCCCAGGCCAGGCAGAGGTTCTCCTGAGCAATGGGCACATGCCTGCTTTTTACATCCAGGACACAAGCTTGAGGTGCAAAGTCAGGAGTAACAGGAAAGCAGTCAGTCCTGGGAGTGGGGGGGAGGTGGCCAAGGCTGGCTTGACCTGGGCAGGGGCCCCAGAGAGACACTGGGAGTTTCATGGTGTTTCCAAAGGAGCGGACACTGGAGCCCAATGTGAATGTAAACCATATTCGTAAAGGTGGATCCTCAGGACTCCTGGCAATGTAATCATCTTTAGGCCAACAAGTCTTGCCTCCAAGAGTGTGGGAAGCCGAAGATGAATCACAGGCCAGAGTCCGCAGGCTGACCTCCATGCGCACATCCCCCGAGACAGGGTGAGAAACGAAGGCAGGAAGCACTTGACTGAATTGGTTTTCCCATTTTTCATAAGAAATATTCAACGTAATAAAAAATAGCCACACTTTATTGACAATAATAGCTACCCTTTCTTTATTTCCTTACTATGTGCCAGGAAACTACTTTATCTCTGTTCCTCACAGTAACTCTGCAAGGCAGGAACTATCGCCTTCATTTCAGAGGAAAATGAGGCCCAGAAAGGTCATGTAATTAGCCTGAGGTCTCACAGCTAGGAACCCAGGTCTGTTTGACTCCAAAATTCACGATTTTTTCCATAATCACTTTCACTGTTTCACATTACCATCAACCTCCAAAGTCCTCAGAACCAACTGCCTAAATACACAACACACACACACACACACACACACACACACACACACACACACTTCTTCCATTTAACTTAACCAGGCCACTGAAATATTGAAGGCTGCCATGCACCCATCTCTCTGAATATGCTGTGATCCTTAAAATCAGGCACCAAATCCCAGGCGCTGAGAATGAGAAAGTTTCCAAGAGAACACATAGCCCAGTCCCCTGTCACTTAAAAAGGTGAAGAGTCTGTGGTCTTAGGCCTGGGTGAGGCTGAACTGGGACCTGGCCCCTGCGCTGTGTCCCTTCCACTGCACCTCAACTCTGCTTCCCAGGGCTAGGGCCAGTGATGATGAATTCATTTCTGGGTGCTGGGAATACGGAGGTGAAAAGGTATTATTAATACACCCCTGGTCCCGAAAGGATCCTCGAAGCTGGTGGACGTGGCTGAGACAGCCCATGGGTAACTGAAGTGCAAGGCAGGAGCAGGGGAGGCTTTCTGTGAATATGAAGAGGGACAAGCCGTGTCCAGCTGAAGGCCGTGCGGAGATGCCATGGGGAGAAAAGAAATGAACCCATGCTCTGGGTGTACCACAGGAAAGCGCCTCTCACCAGTCATTTCGTACCAAACCACCCTGCAGCAGACAGAGCACTCAGTTTATAGACCAGGTAGAGGCCACCAGCCTGAGGTCATGTAGTTAATGGGGGAGTCATGTGAAGTGCTCTGTCTGCCTCCAAAGCCCATGCTCTCTCCGTTATAACAAACTTCAAATGCTGCTCTGAGGAACCCTGGTGGCTCAGTAGGCCAGGAAAGTGGCACTTGAGCCCTCACCCCAATTTCAACCCCCGTGGCTCTGCTGGGCATCTGTATTCATACCGGGGTTCTTTAGACGAGATTTCATTTGACAGAAAACTCTCCAGCTAACATGATCGAATCTGAAGCCAGGTATTATGATGTGCTCCCTGGCAGGCAAGTGGGTTCAGGCCTTGGAGTTTGGGCTAGGACAAGAGGGGCCTGGGAGCTACACAGGGAGGAAGTGAGGGACAATGGCTATGCAAGCCAGGGAAACACACACTTCCCTCACTCAGGAGCTATGCTGCCTGCATTCAAAATCAGGCTCTACACCTGCTTAGTTTTGAGACCCTGGGCAAAGCAATCCTAAGCCTTTGCTTCCTCAAGTTCAAACTGGAAGTCATACTGGTACCTACTTAGTGGGGGCATTGAGAGGATTACATGTTCAAAGATAAGGAAAGCATCTAGTACAGTCCCTGGCACCTTGTGCAAAGCCATTCTCATTAACTTGTTCATTATAGCAAGGCTAGTCATAGGAGGTAAAAGAGCAAGAAAAGAAATACTGTGATACTATAGGAGGAATTCTTAGGGCAGCTAAGAAACCCTCCCTGCTCCTTAAGTGTTGCCCTGGTTCTGAGCTCTGCCTTGCATTCTCCTTGATAAATGCGGGTGAGAACCTTTGGGATATGTACCTGACAGACGAGGGAGGCTTAAGGGCCTCCATTTGCTGAGCTGTGGTCGTGTCCTACCACTGCTTGTCAGCTGCTTCAGCAAGAAGCTCAAGAAGACTGGGTTTCAGGTGATGAGATCTGTAACCCCAAACCCCCAAACTAATTTACTGCCATTGCTCAGAGCAGACGGCCACAAAACCCTTGGCTGTGCCCCTAAGCTTGACTTGCTCTTGAACCAAAAGGCCCAGGATAGAGGGAGGCATGTGTCAATGGAGCCAAGCCCTAGCC
Organism: Okapia johnstoni; assembly: GCA_024291935.2. Lineage (NCBI taxonomy): Eukaryota > Metazoa > Chordata > Mammalia > Artiodactyla > Giraffidae > Okapia > Okapia johnstoni. Next base: position 66,719,201 of record CM044312.1, on the reverse strand, counting down.
CTAGAGGTCTCCTTCACTGGCTATGTGGGGTCTTACCTTGGGAGGAATTCTGCAGGGCACAGTGGGGGTCCTGGGTCCCATTTAGGTTCTTTCCATCAGAAACCCTGCCAGTGAATTAAGTTCCCAGAGAAGGTTTTGATGGCTTATGGGATTTTTCCTCTGTCTCGTTCATTGCTGTACCCCAGCACCCAGAACAGCAGCATATCCTAGGAATGAATGAGTGATGATCCCTGCCTGAATCTTCATGAGACAAACAGGAGCAGGGACCACAGAGCTTCCATGGTTGCTCCCTGACCTGCCAGCTGTGTGGGATCTTCTTGCCACTGCTCTGCTACTGACTCCCCTACTTGTCACCTCCGCTGGTAGCATCAGCATCGCGCCTCTGACAATCTGCCTGGGAGAGAAAGGTTTGGCCTTTTCTCTCCTCCCAGCAGAACGGAGGGTCATTTGCTACAGGGCATCTAGCAAGAAGGTCAGCGAGTGCCCAGCACACGACTTGCTCCTTTCATGCTCTATCTGCCAGAAATGAAAACGTTAGAGCGGGAAGCGCCCACAAAGTCATCACTCATGGAAGAGACGAGGAAACCAAACCCTGAGACATTTAGCAAGTAGCCCCAAGTCACAGAGGTGGTTGCCAGAAGGGGCAGAAGACCTGGCCTCTCAACGGAGCTCTTTGTAGGGCACTTGCTAGGAGCTTCTGTGCCCATGCAGCTCAGAAAGTCTCAGAAGCCTGGATTCTTCTTTCTACATATTATAAACATGAAACACAACTACAGTACACACACAGACGCAGGTTATACACATAAACACATGGCTATGTAAATGTCACATACATATATACATATTTGTAACTGATATTATGATATACATAACTATTCAATAGTCCCAAGTATCTTTACTGGTGAGATTAGATAAGTTCATCTCTTTTTATTTTACACCTATTTATTACAGAATGGTGATAACTGAAGGGCTAGGGGAAAAGAAGAAATCCTGAGTGTGAGAAAGGAGAAATATGTAATTTGCCAACGAGTATTCGATATTATAATTGCTTTGACTTTTTTTTAGATACAATGTTTAATGCACTTTGAAAGTTAACACTAAAGAAGGGCATTCGGATTTTATGTTCAACAAAGGAGAGGAGACTTTAAACCATAAGATTGGGAACTACTGTTCTGGAACTCAGAGCACATAACAGCTTTGGAAATCGGCTGCTCCAACAATACCCCATTTGAAGAGAAGGAAACCTCCACTCAGGTTAAGCCACTTCCCATCTTCAGGTTAGTAGCTGTTTATCTGCTCCTAGCGGAGCAGCCACGTGGACGTTAGCCGTGGTGTGCCCAGGGCACCAGCACTGAAGGAGGCCAGCATTTGCTGTGGAACTGCTGAAGGGTTTCACACCAAGGATGTAAAGATAGATGGAAAGCAAGTTCCCAAACATGCCTGTCTTTTTCCCTTTTTTTTTTAAACAAGCAGGATTCTTGGAAGAGGAGAAGCTGAACGCGTGGCTTTGTTTGCATTTCCTGGGGGTTGGCACCCCAGTGGCCCCCACAGTGGGCTGCCCTGGCCCCTCTCTCTCTCGGAAGAACAGAACATCTGACTGTGAGGTTGCAAGAGTGGCTCCTTGAGCCACTGCTGTCCCTCCCCTTTGTCCCTTGCAAAGACCACCACCCATCTACCTCAACAACAGGACGTTTTCTGTCCGGTGTCCCCACAGCACCGAACATTTTGGCAGGAGGACTACCTCTGTCTACCCCTAAGGCAGTCGGTTTGGAAGCTGAGGCAGAACCCCAGGGGGATTCACCCAGGGCCTTGGGCTCAGACAGACCCAGGGCCAGACCACAGGGCAGGGCTCCTCTCGAATGTTGGACGTCGGCCAGTGCAGGAGTCCACTTACCGCAGTGGGACTGGAAGACCTGCGGCTTGACGACCTGGTTACAGGCGCTGCACACCACGAGGTAGAAGTCGTCGTGTGCTGGGTAGTGGCCAAACAAGTGCATATCTGTGGGGGGAAAGGAAAACAGGTTGTTTTGAAAAAGCAACCAAGTCTTAGAAGGTGGACGGTTTCTTCTTGGAATTTCCTCCAGGACAGCTTTGCAAACAAGACCGGCAGAAAGGCAATCATCTTTGGGAAAGGGAACGCAGCTTGTCCAAATGCAGCTCCTTACTCTCAGAGAAGCCCACGCCTCTGAGAATCCCTCCTCATTTCCCTTGCAAATGGATGGCTACCACTGATGGCTTAGTCCGTGGCATTTGGGCTGCCCGGAATCATATGCCATAGGGAGTCAATCTGTCCTGAAAGAGGGCCCCAGGGTTCACTGGGACCCAGTGAGGCTCCAGTTATTTTAGGACGAGGGGGAAGTTCACCCAAACCCATTTCAACATAAGCAGAGGCCTCTCTGGTGAGTGACAGGACGAGAAGGGCTGGAGAGAGAAAAAGGAGTCATCCTGGTTTCGGCAGCTGCCTGGGTCCCCCCATCACCTGCAGAAGATGCCAGGGTAAAAGGAAGCATCCAGAAAAGTGGCTTGCTGGCTGCCATCATTATCCATTCTTTACTTGGCAAATATTTACCAAGTGCCTAAGTGCGCTGGGCACCAACCGTGCTGGGTACCAGAGCTAACTGGTGAACAAGAACAAGGGCCCTACTCTCCTGGAGCAGAAAAGAGAAGCATCGACCAGATTCACACCGGTCATCATGTGGGTGTAACTGTGGTACCCACTGAGGAGGGGAGGAAGAGGGTCCTATGAAAGCATGTGCCAGGCTGACCTAACCCTGACTGAAGCATTGGAGAGGCTTCTCTGAGGAGGGATTAGAGAAACAAAAGGTCAGGGGAGAGAGGGGGAAGTTTCAGGTCCACCATGGAAGGAGATTCTGTGTGTTGGAGGAAGCTCTTGGCTAAACCAACAAGAGGGGAGCCCGGAAGGCGTAAGCTTTGCAGATCAACATGGAGAATCCCCATGGATAGAGGAGGCTGGAGGACTAGAGTCCATAGGGTTGCAAAGAGTCAGATGTGACTGAGCAACTAACACACACACACACACACACATAGATTTTGAACCTGACTTTAAGAACAACGGGAAGCTACTGAAGGTTTTTGAGCAAAGCGGTGAAAGAATCAAATACATACTGTTGGAAGATCAGTTATGTGGCCTATGAGACCCAACAGCATACTTATGTCCACACAAAAACCTGTTCATGCATGTGCATTGTAGCATTATTCATAAAAGCCCAAGGGTGGAAGCAACCCAGTTCAGTTCAGTTCAGTTCATCAGTCGCATCTGACTCTTCGTGATCCCACGGACCACAGCACGCCAGGCCTCCCTGTCCATCACCAACTCCCGGAGTTTACTCAAACTCATCTCCATTGATGGTGATGCCATCCAACCATCTCATCCTCTGTCATCCCCTTCTCCTCCTGCCTTCAATCTTTCCTAGCATCAGGATCTTTTCAAATGAGTCAGTTCTTCGAATGAGGGGGCCAAAGTATTGGAGTTTCAGCTTCAACATCAGTCCTTCCAATGAACACCCAGGACTGAACTCCTTTAGGATGGACTGGTTGAATCTCCTTGCAGTCCAAGGGACTCTCAAGAGTCTTCTCCAACAACACAGTTCAAAAGCATCAATTCTACGGCACTCAGCTTTCTTCACCGTCCAACTCTCACATCCATACATGACCACTGGAAAAACCATAGCCTTGACTAGACGGACCTTTTTTGGTAAAGTAATGTCTCTGCTTCTTAATATGCTGTCTAGATTGGTCATAACTTTACTTCCAAGGAGTAAGTGTCTTTTAATTTCATGGCTGCAATCACGATCTGCAGTGATTTTGGATCCTAAAAAAATAAAATTAGCCATTGTTTCCACTGTTCCCCATCTATTTCCCATGAAGTGATGGGACCGGAGGCCATGATCTTAGTTTTTTGAATGTTGAGCTTTAAGCCAAATTTTTCACTATCCTCTTTCACTTTCATCAAGAGACTCTTTAGTTCTTCTTCACTTTCTGCCATAAGAGTGGTGTCATCTGCGTATCTGAGGTTATTGATATTTCTCCCAGCAATCTTGATTCCAGCTTGTGCTTCCTCCAGCCCAGCGTTTCTCATGATGTACTCTGCATATAAGTTAAATAAGCAGGGTGACAATATACAGCCTTGACGTACTCCTTTTCCTATTTGGAACCAGTCTGTTGTTCCATGTCCAGTTCTAACTGTTGCTTTCTGACCTGCATACAGGTTTCTCAAGAGGAAGGTCAGGTGGTCTGGTATTCTCATCTCTTTCAGAATTTTCCACAGTTTCTTGTGATCCACACAGTCAAAGGCTTTGGCATAGTCAATAAAGCAGAAATAGATGTTTTTCTGGAACTCTCTTGCTTTTTCGATGATCCAGCGGATGTTGGCAATTTGATCTCCGGTTCCTCTGCCTTTTCTAAAACCAGCTTGAACATCTGGAAGTTCACAGTTCACGTATTGCTGAACCCTGGCTTGGAGAATTTTGAGCATTACTTTACTAGCATGTGAGATGAGTGCAATTGTGCAGTAGTTTGAGCATTCTTTGGCATTGCCTTTCTTTGGGATTGGAATGAAAACTGACCTTTTCCAGTCCTGTGGCCACTGCTCAGTTTTCCAAATTTGGTGGCATACTGAGTGCAGCACTTTAACAACATCATCTTTTAGGATTTGAAATAGCTCAACTGGAACTCCATCACCTCCACTAGCTTTGTTCGTAGTGATGCTTTCTAAGGCCCACTTGACTTCACATTCCAGGATGTCTGGCTCTAGGTGAGTGACCACACCATCGTGATTATCTGCATTGTGAAGATATTTTTTGTACAGTTCTTCTGTGTATTCTTGCCACCTCTTCTTAATATCTTCTGCTTCTGTTAGGTCCGCACCATTTCTGTCCTCTATTTAGCCCATCTTTGTGTGAAATGTTCCCTTGGTATCTCTAGTTTTCTTGAAGAGATCTCTAGTCTTTCCCATTCTGTTGTTTTCCTCTATTTCTTTACACTGATCACTGAGGAAGGCTTTCTTATCTCTCCTTGCTATTCTTTGGAACTCTGCATTCAAATGGGTATATCTTTCCTTTTCTCCTTTTCTTTCACTTCTCTTCTTTTCACAGCTATTTGTAAGGCCTCCTCAGACAACCATTTTGCCTTTTTGCATTTCTTTTTCTTGGGGATGGTCTTGATTCCTGTTTCCTGTACAAGGTCATGAACCTCTGTCCATAGTTCTTCAGGCACTCTATCTATCAAATCTAGTCCCTTGAATCTATTTCTCACTTCTACTGTATAGTCGTAAGGGATTTGATTTAGATCATACCTGAATGGTCTAGTGGTTTTCCCTACTTTCTTCAATTTAAGTCTGAATTTGGCAATAAGGAGTTCATGATCTGAGCCACAGTCAGCTCCCGATCTTGTTTTTGCTGACTGTATAGAGCTTCTCCATCTTTGGCTGAAAGAATATAATCAATCTGATTTCGGTGTTGGCCATCTGGTGATGTCCATGTGTAGACTCTTCTTTTGTTATGTTGGAAGAGGGTATTTGCTATGACCAGTGTGTTCTCTTGGCAGAACTCTGTTAGCCTTTGCCTTGCTTCATTCTGTACTTCAAGGCCAAATTTGCATGTTACACCAGGTGTTTCCTGACTTCCTACTTTTGCATTCCAGTCCCCTATGATGAAAAGGACATCTTTTTTGGGTGTTAGTTCTAAAAGGTCTTGTAGGTCTTCATAGAACCGTTCAAGTTCAGCTTCTTCAGCATTACTGGTCGGGGCACAGACTTGTATTACTGTGATGTTGAATGGTTTGCCTTGGAAACGAACAGAGATCATTCTGTCATTTTTGAGATTGCATCCAAGTACTGCATTTTGGACTCTTTTGTTGACTATGATGGCTATTCCATTTCTTCTAAGGGGTTCTTGCCCACAGTAGTAGATATAATGGTCATCTGAGTTAAATTCACCCTTTCCAGTCCATTTTAGTTCGCTGATTTCTAAAATGTCGAAGCAACCCTGATACCCATCAACTGTTGAACGCATAGATGAAATGTGATATATTCATACAATGGGATATTATTTAGCCATAAAAAGAAGTGAAGTACTGATGCCTGCTATAATATGCGTGCATGCATATTCAATTACTTCAGTCCTGTCCCACTCTCTGCGACTCTATGGACTGAGCTTGCCAGGCTTCTCTGTCCATGGGATTCTCCAGGCAAGAATACTGGAGTGGGTTGCCATGCCCTCCTCCAGGGCATCTTCCCAACCCAGAGAATTCACGTCTCCTGTGTCTTTTGCATTGGCAGGCTGATTCTTCACCCACTGAACCACCTGGGAAGCCCCACTACAAATATGGATGAACCTTAAAAACATATGCTAAGTGAAAGAAGCCAGTCACAAAAGGCCACATATTATATGATCCCCTTTATATGAACTGTCCAGAAGAGGCAAAGCCACAGACAGAGAGAGGAGATCAGTGCTTGCCTTGGGCTAGGGGGCCTGGAGGGAACTGGAGGAGAACTGCTAAAGGTTTACAGGTTTCTTTTGCAGATGATGCAAACATTCCCAAATTGATAGTGGTTATGGTTGCACAAAGCTGTGAATATATTCAAACCACTGAATTGTATGCTTTAAATGGGTAAATTGTATGATACACGAATCATATCTCAGTAAAGATGGGGTGGGAGGTAGGGAGATCAGTTTGGAAGAAACCAGTGGTCAGCACCTCCTCGTGGGCCGCTGGGTGGAGATAGAGCCCTGAAGGGCACTCCGCATGCCTCTCCTTAGCTGACTGGCTCCAGGACCACTGAGAGCAGGGTGGACAAAGGAAATAAAAGACACAGCCTGCATGAAAGTGCTGTGCCTCACACATCTGAGTTTCCTCTTCCCACCCCCACACCCTCACTTTCTAAACTCAACCTGTGTTTTTACCGAAACCATCAGACACACCATGGCTCTCCTAGCTGCAGGGGGAGGCCACAGAGAAGCTAAGTTCCTCCTAATGTCAGGACGGCTCATTTATAACCGAACACATGCTTCCAGTGAAGCCTGGATACTTAGAAGGAAATGGAATCAACACATTGGTCACATGGCCAGGAGCCAAGACCCCTGTTCCAGGGGAGGCTGGACCGGAAGGGTGAGACGGGCCCTCACTGGTGTGAGGACTCCGCACGCCCGTGGCGGGATGCAGGCCAGGCTGGGGCGCAGGCGCACTGAGTCTCTGCAGCAACTGTGGCTCCAGGCGCGGCCTGTCATTTCCCCTCTAGGACTCGCCTCTGTTTCCACTCTGACTAAGACGTTACCGGAGGGGAGCGTTATTAGTCAGTGCCTGGTAGGCGGAGGCCTGTGACAAGAGAGGCTGAGAGAGAACCCAGCTGTGACAGAGGCCCAGCCTGGGCCCACCCAGCATCCGGTACCCTAGCTTCAGAGCCTCCCAGCACATGGAGGACACTCCCAGTCCCACACTGCTGACACCACTCTTGCTTTACTCTCAACTGACAGAATATTTTTATAATATATATTCTTTTTTTTTAAAATAACAAAAGTGATACGTGTGTTTTGAAGATACATTTGAAAAATACAGAAAAGCCAGAAGAAATTAAAAAAAAAAAATCACTGGCAGCCTTTATTAACACTTTGCATCTCATTTAGATTTAGTCACATTTTCTATCCAGGAACATGTGAAACCAGGAGCTGGCAAGGACTAAGACATTTATTTATTCAACAGCATTGGGCTACCTTACAGTCTTTCTGCAACAGATAAGGCTATAAGGGAATGAAAGAAATGCATTAATTTAAAAAAACAAAAAAAGCATTCGCAAACTTTCCTGAGCACCTACTCTGTGCCAGAAACTGAGTGCAGGTAGGGGGTGGGGAACATGGCTCTGGACCTTTGTCATGGGCCCCAATGACCTGTCCAAGGTCCGTCAGGCCTCTGGCTGCTGTTCCACTTCAGCATTCCTTCAGGAAGCTGTGGAGCCCCCCTTCCCCACCAGTCTCCCACACCTCTGGGTCTAGAGTTGAAGGTAAACGTTAGGCTGGGTAGAGCCTGGCCACCCTGAGGGTGTCCTACTCTGGGCCCTTCACTTCACTGGGGCTGTTCTTGGTTTCCTGCAGGGCAGTTTCAATTGTGTCTGCTTAGAGCACGTCTCCTGTGGAAACTGAGAGGACCTGCTGGCCTGCTTGCTTATTCCTTAGTGATCGGACCTCAGAATCTCAACAGGCTTCCTGGGTTCTGAGAGTCTGCCAGATGGGAGGAAGATAAAGCCTGTGGCTTCTCAGAAGATCACCACTTCCAGGGGCCAGGCCGTTTTGGTCAGTGTGTCGTCTGCTTGGGGATGAGGGAGGAAGGCCAGGGAGCATTGGAAATCACTATGCCTGGCATCATGTTGGATATACTATTAATTAACTCTCCCTCTCAATTTACCACCCAAACAGAACTTTCAGCACACAGTTAAAAATGGTGGTGTGTTGATGTGGGCTTGTACCAGCTTTTGAGAGCCAACTGTGCAAGTCTCCCAATGTGTTCTGTGAGATCAAGGAGGTAGCTTGAAATCAGATCTCATGGAGTATTTATACCACGGAAAGGGGCACTACAGATTAGGTTTTTTCTTTTCTTCAGCAAGCCACATTGTTAAACATTTACCAGTGTACCACTGAACAAAGGTGGGGGAAAAAAAGGCAAAAGTGAAACCACTTGTAATGACACCACCTCGGGATAACCACTGTTAGCATGTTAAGATACATCCTTCTAGACTTTGCTATCTGATAACATTATCTCAGGTAATCCTCATAATTAACCCACAAAGTTGCCATCATTCCGCTTTCGGGCAAGGAAACAAATCTAAGAGATCCCACGGCAGTGATCTGTGAAGCAGGATGAGATCCCTGCTCTATAAACCATGCTCCCATCTTAGCCAAAGGTCTTTCATAAGAGCAAGATCCCATTTTAAAAATGAGGAAAACAGCTTGATGGATGGAAGACTTGCATAGAGGACTAACAGACTCTGAGGAACCTCTGGCATTTGCACAGGCCTGGGGTCAGAAGGAGGGATTTTGAGCACAGTGCCCTTTGCTGTGTAACCTCAGGGAAGGTGCCCAACCTTTCAGAGCAACTGTTTCCTCATCCATAAAATGGGGCTTGTGTGTCTTGCCTCATGGGGTTGCTGTGAAGGCTTGTAAAACTTTCCTGGCCTTGTATTTTCTTCCTCCAGGGATTTGGGAAAGAGTGTAGAGAAAGCTTTACTCAAGGTCTTCTCCCCTATTTTTCAAAACTAATTCCTTCTCCCTCCAGTGGGAGTCTTTGCTCCAGGCAGCACATTCTTTGACTCTCCTTTACGACCATTCACAGCTGACCTCCTGGGGAAACTGCAAGGTCCCTCCAACCTGTAGAATTCCCTCTATGTGCACGGAACCATCACACACATGTGTGGACAGATGAGGGCTGCAAGCCACTGGGAGAGCTCTCTCTAGGCAGTGGTCAGGCCTCAAGAAAACATGCCCAAAGATGATGGGACTTTGCCCATCACAGTGTTCAATTCTTTCCCCACCATAAACCCATGCCTGTCCTTTTGCTCTGTTTTGTCCCTGAAAATGAATCAACTGTTGATCAGATACATCAGATAGCACCACCATGACACTGTCACAGAAGTGATCTTAATTATCCTCCTGGTCTGATCATTAGCAGGGTGAGAGCAAGATCCCTAGCTTCATTTTGCAGATGGGGAGAAAGGTATACTCTTGATTCTAGGTAAGTATTTTTTGATTTTTCACCCCAATCCATTATACACATATGCGCTGTGCTAAGTTACTGACAGAATGTGGTCCACTGGAGAAGGGCATGGCAAACCACTTCAGTATTCTTGCCTTGAAAATCCCATGAACAGTATGAAAAGGCAAAAAGATAGGACACTGAAAGAGGAACTCCCCAGGTTGGTAGGTGCCCAATATGCTACTGGAGAGCAGTGGAGAAATAACTTCAGAAAGAATAATGGGATGGAGCCAAAGCAAAAACAATACCCAGCTGTGGATGTGACTGGTGATAGAAGCAAAGTCCGATGCTGTAAAGAGCAATATTGCATAGGAAACTGGAATGTCAGGTCCATGAATCAAGGCAAATTGGAAGTGGTCAAACAGGAGACGGCAAGAGTGAACATCGACATTCTGGGAATAAGCGAACTAAGATGGACTAGAATGGGTGAATTTAACTCAGATGACCATTATATCTACTACTGTGGGCAAGAATCCCTTAGAAGGAATGGAGTAGCCATCATGGTCAACAAAAGAGTCTGAAATGCAGTACTTGGATGCAATCTCAAAAACGACAGGATGATCTCTGTTCATTTCCAAGGCAAACCATTCAATATCACGGTAATCCAAGTCTATGCCCCGACCAGTAACGCTGAAGAAGCTGAACTTGAACAGTTCTATGAAGACCTACAAGACCTTTTAGAACTAACACCCAAAAAAGATGTTCTTTTCATTATAGGGGACTGGAATGCAAAAGTAGGAAGTCAGGAAACACCTGGTGTAACAGGCAAATTTGGCCTTGGAGTACAGAATGAAGCAAGGCAAAGGCTAATAGAGTTTTGCCAAGAGAACACACTGGTCATAGCAAATACCCTCTTCCAACATAACAAAAGAAGACTCTACACATGGACATCACCAGATGGCCAACACTGAAATCAGATTGATTATATTCTTTGCAGCCAAAGATGGAGAAGCTCTATACAGTCAGCAAAAACAAGATCAGGAGCTGACTGTGGCTCAGATCATGAACTCCTTATTGCCAAATTTAGACTTAAATTGAAGAAAGTAGGGAAAACCACCAGACCATTCAGGTATGACCAAATCAAATCCCTTATGATTATACAGTGGAAGTGACAAATAGATTTAAGGGACTAGATCTGATAGACAGACTGCCTGATGAACTATGGACAGAGGTTCGTGACATTGTTCAGGAGACAGGGATCAAGACCATCCCCATGGAAAAGAAATGCAAAAAAGCAAAATGGCTGTCTGAGGAGGCCTTACAAATAGCTGGGAAAAGAAGAGAAGCAAAAAGCAAAGGAGAAAAGGAAAGATATTCCCATCTGAATGCAGAGTTCCAAAGAATAGCAAGGAGACATAAGAAAGCCTTCCTCAGTGATCAATGCAAAGAAATAGAGGAAAACAACAGAATGGGAAAGACTAGAGATCTCTTCAAGAGAATTGGAGATAGCAAGGGAACATTTCATGCAAACATGGGCTCGAAAAAGGACGGAAATGGTACGGACCTAACAGAAGCAGAAGATATTAAGAAGAGGTGGCAAGAATACACAGAAGAACTGTACAAAAAAGATTTTCACAATGCAGATAATCACGATGGTGTGGTCACTCACCTAGAGCCAGACATCCTGGAATGTGAAGTCAAGTGGGCCTTAGAAAGCATCACTACGAACAAAGCTAGTAGAGATGATGGAATTCCAGTTGAGCTATTTCAAATCCTGAAAGATGATGCTGTGAAAGTGCTGCACTCGATATGCCAGCAAATCTGGAAAACTCAGCAGTGGCCACTGGACTGGAAAAGGTCAGTTTTCATTCCAATCCCAAAGAAAGGCAATGCCAAAGAATGCTCAAACTACCGCACAATTGCACTCATCTCACACGCTAGTAAAGTAATGCTCAAAATTCTCCAAGCCAGGCTTCAGCAATATGTGAACTGTGAACTTCCAGATGTTCAAGCTGGTTTTAGAAAAGGCAGAGGAACCAGAGATCAAATTGCCAATATCTGCTGGATCATCGAAAAAGCAAGAGAGTTCCAGAAAAACATCTATTTCTGCTTTATTGACTATGCCAAAGCCTTTGACTGTGTGGATCACAACAAACTGTGGAAAATTCTGAAAGAGATGAGAAGACCAGACCACCTGACCTGTCTCTTGAGAAACCTGTATGCAGGTCAGGAAGCAACAGTTAGAACTGGACATGGAACAACACACTGGTTCCAAATAGGAAAAGGAGTACGTCAAGGCTGTATATTGTCACCCTGCTTATTTAACTTATATACAGAGCACATCATGAGAAATGCTGGGCTGGAAGAAATACAAGCTGGAATCAAGATTGCCGGGAGAAATATCAATAACCTCAGATATGCAGATGACACCACCCTTATGGCAGAAAGTGAAGAAGAACTAAAGAGTCTCTTGATGAAAGTGAAAGAGGAGAGTGAAAAAGTTGGCTTAAAGCTCAATGTTCAGAAAACTAAGATCATGGCATCTGGTCCCATCACTTCATGGGAAATAGATTTGGAAACAGTGGAAACAGTGACAAACTTTAGTTTTTTGGGCTCCAAAATCACTGCTGATGGTGATTGCAGCCATGAAATTAAAAGACGCTTACTCCTTGGAAGGAAGGTTATGACCAACCTAGATAGCATATTTAAAAGCAGAGACACTACTTTGGCAACAAAGGTCCGTCTAGTCAAGGCTATGGTTTTTCCAGTGGTCATGTATGGATGTGAGAGTTGGACGGTGAAGAAAGCTGAGCGCTGAAGAATTGATGCTTTTGAACTACGGTGTTGGAGAAGACTCTTGAGAGTCCCTTGGACTGCAAGGAGATCCAACCAGTCCATCCTAAAGGAGATCAGTCCTGGGTGTTCATTGGAAGGACTGATGTTGAAGCTGAAACTCCAATACTTTGGCCACCTCATGCGAAGAGTTGACTCATTGGAAAAGACCCTAATGCTGGGAAGGATTGGGGGCAGGAGGAGAAGGGGACTACAGAGGATGAGATGGTTGTATGGCATCACCAACTAGATGGACATGGGTTTGGGTAAACTCCAGGAGCTGGTGATGGACAGGGAGGCCTGGCGTGCTGCGATTCATGGGGTCCCAAAGAGTCGTACATGACTGAGCGACTGGACTGAACTGAACTGAAGTTACTTTAGTCGTGTCTGACTCTTTGCGACCCCATGGACTGTAGCCCACCAGGCTTCTCTGTCCATGGGAGTTTCCAGGCAAGAATACTAGAGTGGGTTGACATTTCCTCCTTCAGGGGATCTTCTTGACCCAGGGATTGAACCGGTGATGCTTAGTTCTCCTGCATTGGCAAGTGGGTTCTCTACCACTGGCGCCACCTGGGAGGCCCCCATACACATATATATACCTGTTTTATCTACCCGTCCATCCATCATCTATCAAACACATGCACTACACTCTCATATGTCCTGGTCTACTCATTTCTTTTTATTTTATTCTATTTCATTAAAAAAACATGCTGAGCTCTTGAAATTAATTTCATAATCCTTTAATAGGTCACAACTCAAAGTCTAAAAATCACTCTTCAAGGTAATCCAGTGAGTTAGGGGTTGAGCTGAACCTGAGAGTTAACTGGGGGTGTACAGAAGTCAGAGCTGGTTCTCAGTGCTCACCTGGGAGTCTGAGGCCATGAACTGAATCTTTAGTGCCAGTTATACTCTGCAGCTCACAGGAGCTGATTGTATGTCTTCCCGAGTCTGCGTTCAGTGAGGCATGTTGGTGGCCTGAATCAGCCAAGGTGAGAGTATTTACACCATGGGAATCAGCATCCATCACAAACCAGGGCTGCTTCTCTTGGAGAGCTGGCTGTGAAAACACTCACCAGCACACCACTGACTAGCATCTACTCTGGCATCATTCTTCCCTGGATCAATTTTCCTAGTTACCAAAATGGAGAAAATTATATTTGTCATCTACCACATTGGATGCTGAAAGGCTTCTGTGAACTTGAGAGGAAGTTAATATGTTAAAATAAAATTATGATAATGGTATTGATCATTAGCCCCAAAACATATGCACAACAGAGGCAGGTAAACATACTGATCCTTTTCTGTGTCAAATGAGCACAAAAAGACTACAACTTGTTCAGCTCTGGTGGTGATAAGGGGGCTGGGGGTGGGGAAGTGGCGATGAGGGAGTGGAGAATTAAGTTCTTTTTAATGTCTGACAATATAATGCTTACTCTTTAAGGGTTATTCCTGGAGCTTATTCACAGATTAGGCTCAGACTATCAAATTAATGCCACTTAAACATGGATCACACACAGGTTATTCTCAGTGGCTTCCCTGGTGGCTGAGATGGTAAAGAATCTGCCTGCAATGTGGGAGACCTGGGTTTGATCTCTGGGTTGGGAAGATCCCCTGGAGAAGGGAATGGCTTGCCTGGAGAATTCCATGGACAGAGGAACCTGGCAGGCCCTAGTCCATGGGGTCACAAAGAGTCAGACACAACCGAGCAACTTTCAGTTTCACTTATACCAAGCAGTCCTTTACTTTTTCTCTTCCTTAACTTCTGGTGGAATTCTCATCTGAGGAAGTCAATTGACAATGGCACTCATGTTACCAACTTCCTGACATCTTGGGTCTGCCTCCCGACAGCACTTAGGTTCTCCACGGGTCTTTTCTGGCTCTCACAGCTTCACCTCCCCCAAACACCCACCCCTCCTCACCTTTCTGCCTCCTCCCACTCCCAGATGGCAGAGGAGGGATGGAAGGGACAGAGCCCAGCTCGGGAGGAAGAAGAGACACAGTTTAGGACACTAGAACGGTTGCTACAAAGGTAGAAAAATAACTGATTTCCTGGTGTAGTTAATGACCCGTTTCTTAAGTCAATATTGAAAAAGAAATTGGCAGGACTTGCCTGCTGGACCAGTGCCTAATACTCCATGCTCCCAATGCAGGGGGCCCAGGTTACATCCCTGGTCAGAGAACTAGATCCCACACACAGCCACTAAGAGTTTTCTTGCCACAACTAAAGATCCTGCATGCCGCAATAAAGATCTGGTGCAGCCAAATAAATAAACAAATAAATTAAAAACAAGAAAGAAATTGGCAGCAAGAGCAGCATTTTATAAATGGCCTTCTGAGGGAACACTTCAAATAAGCAAAGTTGTGTATAAATTTTCCTTTATATCCAATATTCACTTAGTGAAAATGGCTGGGTGACATGTCCAATTAGATATTTGTACAGGATTTATTTCTATGATGGGAAGACAACTGGTTTTGTGGCTGCAGGATCACACTAGATTCTGTACACTTTTGAATTTGCCCCTGGAACCTTCCGAAGCTCAAGACCTGGGTATTACAAAGCAACAACTGGTGAGAGTTCAAAAGATAAAACACTTAAGAAAGAGAGATTCTTTCCTTTTGCAAGTGAGAAGGCCAAGTTAAGCAAAGGCTGCGCACAGAAGCAGCTAGAAGCAGACTGGCTTTGAAGGCCGGGGGCTGAGGGGGTGGGCAGCTTTAGCAGTGATGCCTGCGCTCACTCAGAAGATCCCACAGTAGGGAAAAGGAAGACAGCAAAGTAGACAACTTTGAATTTTAATTTCTTGGGAAAAAAAAAAAGCCCCAGAAAATGGCCTCAGGTTTCCCCCAAAGTCTTTTCCAGGGTTCTGAAACCACCCTGGTTGCTATAGAAATTATGAAAATGCCAAGGTGGCATATGACTCTAGTATAACAATAGTTTCATATACTTTTAAAATTGTTTCCCTTTTGAACTGACTCTAAAAAAAAACACAACATAATGAAAAAAACAGATTAAGTGATTTCAACACACCGAATCTTTTGCAGGAAGATAAGTGTGAGCCTCTGCCCGTGGTGGGTAATGGAATGGATCCACAGACTGTGGTGGGAACTATGGATGGGACAACCCTGTGATGATGACTGGAGAGCCAGTGCTACTGGACTCCCTTGGAAAACTACCAAAAAGATGAGCTTGGCTGGCAGTGGTTTTGATTTGTGGGCTTCCAATTACATAAACTCAAGACAGGGGAGATTACTGGGAAGAACAGTAACTGTGATTCAAGGACACACATGGCTGCCTCCAAGTGGATTCACATTTAGACAGAGATGCCACTCAGGAGAAGTACCTTTCATGGTGGGAGAAGCTGGTCCTAAATGCCTTCCTTTCTCCCATTAATCTTAATACGCTTATTATCCAGTTTTTATTAATGTGTCTTTTCTCTCTGCTAGTAGAGTTTTCGGCTGCATTTTAATCACTTGTGTCAAATGGAAAGTGTGAGGCGGGGGGGAACTTTTCTCCTTTGCTCTCATGGCTGCGTGATTCTGTGTGCCCCCCAACTCCAAACTCTCCTTAAAGTCACAGAACAAAATAATTTGGGGGCCTTCACAGCAGTGACCTCTGACCTGACACCTGCCTCTCCTCCCTTGAGGAAAATTCAAAAAAAAAAAAATTCAAAAAAAAAAAATGCAGTCACTTTCCATTTTTCAGACTTCTGAAAACTCACGGCCTGACGGAAGGCTTCAAAAACAATGAAATCTGGAAAGGGAAACTGAAAGAGGAGGACTAGAAAAGCAAGCAGTGCGCAGTGCCAGCCAGCTTTCAGTGCCGAGGAGGGTGGGCACAGGTGGCAGGCATAGGGCCTTCTCTTACAAAACAAGGACTCAAAAGCCCCAGTCTCTTCTTGCTGAGGCTGGGCCACAAGGCACATCCTGGCAAGGCTGGAGCCAGGAGCGAGGCCCACAGCAGGTAGAAGCTCCCGACTCTGCTGCCTGGACTGACCCCTCCCAATCCCAACCCCAAACTCCACCCCTGCTCCCGCTTCTTTCATCGCCCCCCCAACCCTGCAAACCCCAGCCAGCCCACATGGCCACAAAAGACAGCCCATCCCTCCCTCCGCAGGAGGAGGGCCTTTACAGACATGCTCTCATTGGGTATCAAGGCCAGCAGGCTGCACAGGGTCCCAGAGTTGGGGGGATCCCCCAGACCAGCCCCTCCCCCCAGGCTCCCCTTCAGCTCCCACTCATAACCCTGAAGCAAAATGAAGGAAGGGAGACAGTATGAGGCTGGACCTGGGAGGTGATCTGAACCCAGAGTTGAGAACAAAAACCACGAGAGGTGAGCCTGCTCAAACGTGGTGCCTGAGAGCAGGGCTCTGGAGTCAGGTAGCCTTGTGTTCAAATTCTGACCCTGATTTTGACTCGATAACCCCCTCTAAGCTTTTGTTTTCTCATCAGGGGCAAAACAACATGTTTGTGAAGGGGCTGGCACAAAGTAAGGATGTAGAGTCTCCAACTCACCCATCCACTCCTCTGGGAAGACTCCTTTGATGTGCCTGGAGGGGAGGCAGGGTCTCCCTCCTCCTCTTCCTTCCAGCCCTCAGCAATATGACCCGAGTTTTCTTAAGGCTGTACTGGAATCACTGGATTACACCCTTCTCACCAGACTGGGATCTTCTTACAGAAATCACGACTTAAAAATGTCCTTAGCCAAACATTCTGACGCATGGTGGCCACTTAATAAACATTAATAAGCTAACAAGACTGAAGTTTCCAAGAAGTTGATTAACTTCCCATATTCCTTCATTTTCTCTTCTGTCAAAGGGGCAAGTTGTAAATGACAATAAGTTGTCCTAATATCCATGTTGCTAACTAAGATCATGAGGTTAACAATTATATCTATTTGTTCATTCTTGGAGCTATTTGGAAGACAAGTACTACATGAAGCTAAGAAGAAGGCATGCATGCGGTGGCCACTGTTGTGTTGTTGTTCAGTCGCTAATTGTGTCCAACTCTTTGTGACTCCATGGACTGCACCCCACCAGGTTCCTCTGTCCTTCACTACCTCCCGGAGTTTGCTCCTCGAGTCAATGATGTCATCCAACCATCGCATCCTCTGCATTGTGTAGAGTGGTTGATTCCTGTCCCCACCATCCTAAGCTCATGAAGGCTGGCTCCTTCCTTCTCCAACAAACCACAGCTACTCCTCACCCCACCCACAGCGATGGCCCCCCCCAAAGACAGAGTTTGGGATGGGCACAGGGGTTCTCTCTCACCCTGGGGACATCAGGACAGTGGGTGATACAGGGCCTCAAAGCTCCAGACTCCTCCCACCCTTCCCGTTTCAGCTCTGGATCAGCGCAGCAGCCAGGCTCAGCCCAAGGCACAAGGAGCCATCTAAGCCCAGCCTGGTAGAGGATCTGACTGGCTGCTGGGCAGTGAAGACCCTCATGGCCAAGAGAACCACAACACAAAGGGCTCCCCTGTGTCTACTCCTGGCTTAGGCTTCAATGCCAACAGTTGGCCCCTAAAAATGTTCCCAGGGTGTCAAGTCAGCCCTAGTTCTCTCTCTCAAGCAGCTGCAGGACACCCAGGCTCCTCCCTGTCCAGCAAACTTGTTTGTCATTTCAGCCTGGCAGGCTGCTGGCTTCTGGCCTGACATCCCCACCTCCGGCCCAAAAGACAGATGAGGGACATGTAACCATTTTGGTGGGAT
Source organism: Okapia johnstoni (assembly GCA_024291935.2). Classification (NCBI taxonomy): domain Eukaryota; kingdom Metazoa; phylum Chordata; class Mammalia; order Artiodactyla; family Giraffidae; genus Okapia; species Okapia johnstoni. Next base: position 66,700,963 of record CM044312.1, on the reverse strand, counting down.
GCTGAGTCCTGAAACAGTAACCTGGCTAAAGCACTTCTTATAGCAAGGGTTGCTTGGGCTTACAGATAAGCTGCATGGAGAGGACACTCCCATTAGTCCCTCACCAAGTCAGCCCCCATGCCCTGGCCCAGCCAGGGAGAAGTTCTGTATCAGGGACAGGCTGGGTACAGCATGTTCAACAAAGACCTGGAAGTAAAGACTGTTTACAGGTGTGCCAAGACACGTCAGTCACGTCCGACTCCTTATGACCCTATATAGGCTGTGGCCTGCCAGGCTCCTCTGTCCATGGAAGACATTCTCCTCCAGGCATGAATACTGGAGTGGGTTTCTGTGCCCTCCTCCAGGGGATCTTCCTGACCCAGGGATCAAACCTTCATCTCTTATGTCTCCTGCACTGGCAGGCAGGTTCTTTACCACTAGCACCACCTGGGAAGCCCCAAAGACTGTTTAGTTCACTACAATTCAATTAGAGAGAGAAGAGAAGCATCAACACATTGGGGAAAATTCTAGTCCCTCCCTGGGCTTTCCTGCCTAGTGACACTTAAAGACCAGACAAGTGGAGGGGCGTACGATGCTCTGGAAAGGTCACATGTTATCACAGGCTCCCTTCCCTCCCAGGTACTCTTGCCTGAGTCACTTACAAGCTTAAATGCTCACTTAAATCTTTATGCCCACATTACTGTCCACTTGAGAACTACAGTTAAGATAATATTTGTTTTCATAAAATCAGGAGGCCTCCCTGGGCTTTTTCCCTCAAGACTTCTTCAGAAGGCCTTGCTTTGTTTCTGTGGAATAGGCTTTTCCTCTCCTGGGCCTCCCTCACCAGAGAATGTTAACAGCTTGAGTGTGTAAAGCTGGTTTCCAGAGGATTTAGGGGTGACTCCTTCCACCCCTGTCCTGGGGTGTCTCCAGGGTCCAGGTAGGGTCTCTGGCCACAGTCTGTAATGTCTTCCCTCTTCCCACCCCCACCCAAGAGAGATCTGAGTGACGGGGAGGTAGGTACCATATTTCAGGGAAGAAACAGTGGGTTTGGGGATGAGGAAGTGATGCTGTTCCTTTTAAGACATGTTATGGTCATAGAGAATTTCCAGGTTGAATAGAACAATGCTGTTAAGAACAACTTAAATGGGTCAAGGGAAACCAAAGAAAACACTTCCTTTCCTGTCTTTTAGAATAGGATGGTCCACTTCCTTGCTGTGGCAAGCTGAGTCTGGAGGATGGACTAACTCATCCCTTAGTTTCCTTCCAGCTCCTCAGTTATGATGGCTGGTCCATCAGGGAGTGTGTCAGGAGACGAATCGGGGAAGATGCCACACCCATGTTACAAGGGAAATCCCTGGAAAAGGTAAATACAGCATAAAATCTGAGCGGTTTATTTTTAAGAGGAGTTAGCGAAGGTTGACTATCTATCTTACTACCCACCTAGTCACAGAGATGGTATCTATACAGATGATAGCATCTATCTCTATCACTTCTATCAGCCATCTAACTTGACAAGAACCTACTGTATAGCACAGGATACTCTACTCAATATTCTGTAATAACCCATGTGAGAAAAGAATCTGAAAGAGAATGAATATACATATAACTGAACCACTTTGCTATACACCTGAAACTAACACAACACTGTAAATCAACTATACCTCAATATAAAGGAAAAATGAAATTGAAATAATCATCTATCTTGATCTGTCATAGCTATTCTATCCCTGTCTCTCATCTCACCTACCTCTGTGTCATACCTATCTGTCTATCATATCTATCTCTATCTATCTACCATCTCTATGTTTTTATCTCTATCATCTCTCCTCCTATCTTAGAAAGCATTCTAGTTTTGAGCACTGTGGGGTTCTGAGGTGGACTTAACTCAGTCTCAGCCTGATTTATGGTTTTGAAGGCTAAATTTTTGAGTGACAAGGGTGAGATATGGCTTTACAAAACTAAATGAAAAGAAGGAAAAAAGAACTTAGAAAACAGCAAAAAACATCAGCTGGTTTTCAGGGGCTGTACTGTGAACTGCATAAGAACAAGGACTATGCTTCACACACAGCCCTGTGTCTCCCTTCTTCAGCACAGGTCTGTTCATGTGGCAGGAGCAAAGTGGAAGTATGAATCGAAGTGCTCCTTGAATTCAGCTTTCTCTCTGAAATCTGAATAGACTGTAGACTTCAAAAGAGGCTGCTCTGAGGCACACCTACGTCTGCCATCTTGTTTCTTGAGATTCATGGGCCCAGAGGCTTTCATTCCATCTTGAGGGAAACAAGACCAAGAGCTCAGGGCAAAGAGACAGGATGCGCTGGGGTCTGTGGGAGTCAAATCATGCACACCAGGGGCTTTCACAGCCCTGGTATAACCAGAACACTGATGCAAGCAGCACCTCCCATTAGGCTTTCCATCACTTTTTGGCGACTAATTTAAAAATTGACTGGTAGGGCCAGGCACATCCACCACAGAGAAGATCCACCCTTCCCAGCACAGCAACCTAGGTGATTTCTTAGATGACGCCTTGTGGGCCTCCAGTCTGTGAAGCAGCCTACCAGCAGCGCCTAGTGAACGCAGGAACTGTGACATTTGAAAAGACACAAACAGAGGCCTCCATGAGACTGCCTCCAAGGCAGGCCTCAGCTATTTAGGTATTGCTACAAATGCCATCTGAACATGCAGTGGGGGCTCAGGGCCAAGAAAACTCCCACCCCAGACATGCCAGCCCCTGCTCAACTCTGGGTTGGGGGTTCCATCAATACTCTGCTTGCAGATTCGGGGATAAAGAAGAGGGACCAACTCAGAAATCTGTGAGACTGTGGCCAGGAACGTGAGGCCATCCCAGTGCCTAGGGATCTCGGTGAGTCCCATGGCAGTGCTAAGTGGACTCCTTTTCAGAGGGTCTATGATGAGAGACCGCTGGATCCTGTGGCACTTGTCAGTGGCTCTGAGTGCAAAGGAGAATTGGCTCTGGTCATGGTTTATCTGTAACTGGCAAAGAGATGGTGACATTTTTTTTTTCCTGAGGCCATTTGTCAAGGCTATAGGGTCCTCCAATGATTACAACCACCACCCAGATGATGCCGCCAGAGCTCTGAGGTAAACGTGCCATTTGGTTCTGTTATGAGACGCGTCCACTTGGCATAGCCAGAGGGCAGTGGCAGGAATTGCTTAATGTCCCCAGGAGTCAGTGTCCAAAGCACTCAGGCCACTGGGACGGCCAGGCTGCAGGAAGCTGTTGACAGATATCCCAAGGCATTCCCCTGTGAAAGAGGGGCAAACAGGAGAGCCAGAGCCACTCCAGCTGGTACCGCCACTCATGTACCAGTGCTAGTGAGGGACAGAAAGGACCTTCACTCTCAGAAAACGAAAAGAGGTATTTGTGCTTCCCTCAAATCCAGGCTTCTACAACCAGTCATACGCACCTGGCAACTCCTCAGATGGGCTGGTGCTGAAAGCTGGTGGCCTTCTGAGCACAGAGGCCCAGGAAGAAAAAAATCCACCATGGAGAGGATTATAGAAAGCTATTTTAATGTAATGGAAAATAGGATCAATCAGCCGGAGGAGAAAAGTCACAATGTCTTCAATCACAAATCAAGCATGAAGTTAGTTCTGCACCCGAGGAGGAAAGGCACAGATTCTCAGGGAGCTTCCTGAGGCTCTGGGATCCAGCCCCACAACCCCTGAGTCCCAGGTTCCACCACATCCTCCTCCAGCACTGCCCCTCCTTTAACCCTCCCTCCACACTCACCAATGTCCTACACATCTTTCCAGGCCAGTGTTAGTGCAACCTCCTCTAGGGAGCCTTCTCCAGTTCCCGCAGCCACAATAACCCTTTCTCTGTATCTTAGCCCAGTCTACCTGGTGCTGACAGGTACACCTATCTTCCCCCATTTGTATGCTAAAATTTTATATACTATCTCAGACATTTAAATGTTAAATATTAAGGCTGTCAGAAACACGCTCAAATACTTAAAAGAGTGCCAATGCCTCAACTGCCTCACCTTAGACTAAGGAGTCACCCAGTAGACAGCTGGGGTGGCTGCGGGGCTGGAGGATGAGCCACTAACTCCCGCTCCACCTCGAGCTTGCTGTGCAACACTGAGCAAGCCACAGAGGCTCTCTGGGTTTGTCTTTCCTTATCTGGAATATAGTAGTCACATCTTCCCCACAAGGTTGCTGGGAGGATTAAATGAGGTAGCTTATGCCATGCCAGCATCTTATAGGCACTCAGATGCCCAAGGTGGTGCCAGTGGTAAAGAACCCGCCTGCCAATGCAGGAGAGGCAAGAGACATGGCTTCCATCCCTCAGTCAGGAAGATACCCTGGAGAAGGGCATGGCAACCCACTCCAGTATTCTTGCCTGGAGAATTCCATGAACAGAGGCCTAGCAGCCTAGCAGGGTCACAAAGAGTTGGATGAAGCAACCATAGGACAATGTCACAAAGAGTTGGACACAACTGAAGCAACTTAGCATGCATGCACAAGACAATGCCATCCTGAATGTAGATGACTGGACTCTATGGCAGGTCTATGGAGTGAGATTCTCTAGGGGTGGAGCTCAGGAGGATGCACTTAAAAAAAAAAAAAAAAGAAAGAAACTTATTTATCTTTTGGCTACTGTATGTGGGATCTTAGTTCTCGCACTAGGGACTGAACCCATGTACCCTGCACTGGCATGAAAAAGCTGGCTTAAAACTCAACATTCAAAAAACTAAGATCATGGCATCCCGTCCTATCACTTCATGGCAAACAGATGGGAAAACAATGGCCAACAGTGGCAGATTTTATTTTCTTGGGCTCCAAAATCACTGTGGACGGTGACTGCAACCATGAAATTAAAATGCTTGCTCCTTAGAAAAAAAACTATGACAAACGTAAACAGCATATTAAAAAGCAGAGACATCACTTTGCCAACAAAGGCCCATCTAGTTAAAGCTATGGTTTTTCCAGTAATCCTGTATGGATGTGACAGTTGGGGCATAAAGAAGGCTGAGCGCCGAAGAACTGATGCTTTTGAACTGTGGCATTGGAGAAGACTGTTGAGAGTCCTTTGGACAGCAAGGAGATCAAACCAGTCAATCCTAAAGGCAATCAATCCTGAGTATTCACTGGAAGGACTGATGCTGAAACTGAGGCTCCAATACTTCAGCCATATGATGCAAAGAGCTGACTCACTGGAAAAGACCCTGATGCTGGGAAAAATTGAGGGCAGGAGGAGAAGGGGGTGACAAGAGGAGGAGATTGCTGGATAGATCACCGATTCAATGGACATGAGTTTGAGCAGACTCCAGGACATGTGAAGGACAGGGAAGCCTGGCGTGCTGCAGTTCATGAGGTCTCAAAGAGTTGGAGACTCTTAGCAATTGAACAGCTCTTGTACTGGCAGGGTAGGGCCTTAACCACTGGACCATCAGGGAAGTCCGAGGAGGATGCAGTTTTAACAGCCTCCTCAAGGGATGAGATAAAGCCAATAAATCCAAACAATGTGACCAATCACTGTTTCATCACAGAAACCACTAACATGGAGCCACTGATCAGTATATTTAGTGTCAGCCGGGAGATATGGATCTTCTTGCTGGTTAAAAGGTTCTACTGGCCAAGGGGGAGGAGTTCTCTGTACATAGAGGGGTGGGGCCACTGCGGTACCCCTGGCATGTGGTCCAGTGTACCCCTCTTAGGAATCTCTCCTTGTAAGCTTTTTGGATCTTCAAGTCAGAGACATAGTTCAGTAGTGGACTGCAGCCAACTGTGTGACTCTCTTCCCAACTCCACATTTAGTGACTTTACACTGGTCCTCTGAAAGTTCCTACAGTAAGAGTATAGTGTGGCAGAGTCAGACATGACTGAGCACAAAAAAAAGTCTACATATCAGGTCTCTTAAATTTGCCAGTATACCACTGGTTCTCACCCATAATAAAGTTCCATGCTGGAACCCAAACTCTATCCACTGTGGTCTAGGGCACTATATTTAGGTCCTTGAATGGTCTGGGGCCAGGTGAAGCCTAGTTTCTGAAAACCTATGTAAGAAAGATGCTAATACTATTTTGGTGTCTTAGCTCTTATAGCTCGGCTCAGAAGAAAACCTGCTTTGCGCTCTGTGGTCATAGAGCAGTTAGCTGGCCATACAGCAGGTTGCAGTAGTAACATCCAAATGAAGTGGGGTCAGGGTGTGGACACTTCAAGGTCAACCCCTCATCACCGCTGGAAAAACACCCCTGTTCTCCTGAGGGCTGCCCAGTGCTCTCCATACCTGCAGGAAACCAATCTACAACATAGCAGGCAGGGCAGAAGTTCTATGATAAAGCTACTTCTCATTCTCAGAGTAGGGGTTCAGGTGTAGGGGTGGCTCGACTAAGCTTCAGCCCCAACCCCCAGCCTGCTATTCAGACACTCCCAGCTGTTTTTCAAAAGATCACCAGTTGAGAGCCATAAGCCCTGCCATCGGCCCCGTTTCAGCAGATACGGCTGCGGGAAACACACATTTTTCCTCTGAATTCCTCCACTCAGCAGTCAGGTGAGTCGGGGAGAACTCAATCCAATTTCTCAGGAAATCCTACTATGCTCTGGAAGGACACGGTTTGAAGAAATCTATTTTTGTGCTTTTATTTACTTAAGGCCTGCATGCCTGGGGAAGCTTTTTCATAGTACCATCAAACTGCTTCTCACTTCCCAGAAAAAAATAGATCCCGCCTTCCTGGAACACTACCGGCCCCAGTGTGGCCACGTGGCCTTCTCCTCCAGCCCGCCACCCCCCTGCAGGCCTGTGACCAGCCTCCCTGGCACAGATGCCAGGGAGAGCAGTTTTAGGAGGATACTTTCTCAAAGGGCCTGCAGCTCTGGGTCCTCAATTCCTGGTGAAAGGAGGCTCCCTCCAGCGCCCAGCACAGCCTGCCCCTCCCAGGGCTGTCTAGAGCTCACAGAGCTCTGTTTTCTTGGTTTAAATGCTGCTTTCGATCTAGATGCACAGCCTGTTTCCATGGGGTTTGTGCCTGCTGTTCTAGAGGCTTCCTAGAGTAAACTTCCGGGGCAGGGCCAGGGCTCTTTGGACAATCTCATCTTTCCAGAAGGGCCAAACACTTGGATCAGAAGATGATGTGCTCAGTGTACCAGGGCTTGGTAAACTTAGACCTTGTCCCAACTCTGCTTTTGAGTCAAATTGACCCAGTTGGGCTACCATCCGGTCAACTTCCACGTGGACCCTTGACCAGACCCCAGTGCAGGTCACACACTACCAGCAATGGCGGGTTGTAGAGGTGCCCCAGATGTTGTCCCGAGCAGCCAGGGAGGAGGCTGATGGAGACGTGAAGGTGTACCTGCATTCAAACTGCAGACCTTTTCCAAGAATGGGAGAACAGCCCCTCTTCTCTGCTTTGGCTCCTTCCTAAGCTTCCCCAACACCATGGCCTGCTGGGGCCCCTAAGTCAGTGCCCCAGTGCGGGCCGTCACCCCAGTGACCCTGAGCCCATCCAGCCCAGGCCCTGACTACTGCTAAGAAGATGGCAGGGCTCAAGCAGTATCAGGGGCTTCAGATCTCCATTACTAGCTCATCATTGCAAAGACGTGTCTAGGTCCCCAGGGTGCCCCCCGGCTCCTGCCCCACCCAGTCATACGGTGGGACCAGGTATGTGGTTTTACATCTCAGTGAATGACAGAATCTCTCAGATTTTAAGGTACATTCCTAGCTTAAAGCCAGACTGAATTAGAAATTCTAGGAGTCCCAGAAATCTGTATTGTGGAACAAAGCTTCGCAGGTGATTCTGATGTAACTGTTCAACCCCGTGCTGGGCGAGACTCCCCCAAAGGTTACATCCCATAAAACAGCCTATAATCTTATACACTTGTACCAGTTATGAGCTGAGAGGGGGGAGGGAAAGCCTAGGGGTGAGAATCGTCTGCTGACTTGCCTCTCCAGCAAACAGAAAAGGGACCTGAATATTGTCCCTTCTTTGGCCCAGCTGGGTGGCCACCAGCCAACCACAGAAGGCAGCTCAGGAAGGAACCACCACAGCCAAGGGACGGGTGTTACCCTTTTTGGGTGTCAGCCCCGCCCTTACCCAGAACTCCGTGGGTTAAAGGAAGATGAGGAGGAAGGAGGCAGCCCTCAGCCAGGGCACCTGAGTCCCACCACGCCCTGGGGCTGGACAGGTGTGGCCTCAGCCTCCTGTAGCCCCTGGATGCCCCGTCAGGTCCTCAGGCTGCCTTCCCCTCATGAACGTGCCAGGAAAAGCCCTTCAAGACCAGCGAGAGCCAACTCAAAACCAGGAAAAGGCAACCGTAAACCCCTGATGTGAATGACCAGGAAGGGCCTGGCTGTCTTATCTTGACAAAAGCCTGATGAAGGGGGTGGGGGCCCTCCTGTGCCTGGCTGTTCCACGCAGTTGTGTGTCTGAGTAAAGAGCCAGCACACCCCATCTTGTACCAAGACAAGATGCAGAACAGTGTTAAGTTCAGAGAAGAGGGGAGTCCTTGTTGGAGAGGAGTGGAATTGCCCCCATTCCCTCCTCATTTCCAGAGGAAATGAGCCTCCCATTCCAATGAGTAAGGGGTAGAACTTCTGGGGCAGCCCTATGAAACCATCAGCATGCTAACCTGCTGTGCTATGTGCCGGCCAGGGTCTGGGCTATGCTAGAATCTTCAGGGAAAGATTTACTGATAAAATAATATTGAAAACAACATCCATCATAGCAGCCAACATTTACTATTATTTATTTATTCCCTGCTAGGCAATGCGCTAAGTGCTTTACACTGATCGTTTCATTTAATTCTCACAGTAGCCCTGCAGGGGCGATGGTCTCTCCATTGTCTAGATAAGGAAACAGAAGCTCAAAGAGGGGAAGCTATTTGCTGCCAGGCTCACAGCTTGGAAATGGTGGAGCTGACATGTGAACGTGGGTCTGCTGACTCTTCCCTCCTAGGCATTTCTGCGTTTGCAAAGAGGACGGCGGCTAGAAGGAAAGGAGACCAGCGTGGAAATGACAGGAACAGGTGGGTTATAAGTAAAGACCTGTGGAGCAGCAATTAGCAAATGTCCAGAGACTGATTTAGTCAGAAGAAGTACTGTCTACACGAGGGTGCAGCTAGGACAACGTATGCTCTCAAAACAATGAATGAGCCAGACAGTAGAATGTACTGGTATAATAAAGGGCTAAGCTGTGCCAGACAGTTAGAGAATAGGACAGCATGAAGTGATGTGAGAACCAAGCAGAACAGGCAGAAAGGGTAAAGGGAGCAGGGGGAGGGAGCAGTGAACTCAGGCCGAGGCTGCTTTCAGAGGGTGGTTTCTGTGGGCAGAGAAGATCTTGGCAGGGGCCCCCGCCCGGTGCTGGAGGCAGGAAGGGGGACACCATACCTCCTGTGTGTATGCTGGAAGCTGAAGGCACCTGTGGTGATTCAGTACAGGAAGAAGGAGGCTGTTGGGGCCACCACCAACTGCCCTCATCAACTCACATACCCATTCATTCATTCATTCAACACTTATTTCTTGCCATTACTGAATGCCAGGCACAGGGATTCAGAGAAATGAATTAATTCCTGCCTTCAAGGAGCTCCTAGTCATGAAGGAAAGCTGGCCAATGATTCACTATGACATATGGTAAACAGGCATGTACAGAGTACAAAGGAAGGAGAGCTGGGCTGTAGCGGGGGTGGAGTGTGGGAGGTGGGGATGGGGGTTTCTCAGGATGACAACAGAGGTGGGTCCTGACAGATGAGCAGGAGTCCCCAGGAAGGCTAGGGTGGATGAGCACCCCAGGTAGAGGGGAAGTAGAGGAGTGAGAGGGCATGGCCTGTTCAGGGAAACTCAGGTAAGTGAGGGTGGCAAAGACGAGGATGCCAGGAAGAAGGGCGGGAGATGGGGCCACAGAGGTGGGGAGGTCAGATCTTCCTGTATGTGCATATGTGTGAGAAGAGTGTGGAGAGCAGAGATGGAGTGGGTGTTTTGGAGGCAATACTGAGCTTGCTGGAACAAGCCTGCAGGTGAGCAGGCTGCTTTGAGGAGGCTGCTGGTATCTGACCTGGGGGCAGTGGCTGCAGGGAGAGAGAGGATGAAGGACCCAGGAGGTAGTTAGCACTGACCCACTGTGGAAATGACCTGCAGCTTTCTGGCCTGGAATACTGCGAAGAGGGGAAAGTGGATAAGAATATAAAAGGAGGGGCCTTCCCTGGTGGTCCAGTGGTTAAGAATCTGCTTACCAATGCAGGGGACGAGTTTGATCCCTGGGCCAGGAAGATTCTACATACCGTGGAGTAACTAAGCCCATCCACCAGAACTACTGAAGCCCACATAACCTACAGCCCATGCTCTGCAACAAGAGAAGCCACCACAACGAGAAGCCTGTGCACCACAACTAGAAGTAGCCCCAGCTCACCACAAATGGAGAAAGCCCGTGCACAGCAATGAAGACCCAGCACAGCCAAAAACAAACAAACAATAATGTTATAATACACAAGTCAATTCATATTATTAATACAATAAAACTACTCTAAATATTTGTTTTTAAAAAATACAGCAGGAGGGCATGTATGCATGGTGCTGTGGACTGAATGATGTCCCCCCAAATTCATATACTGAAGGCCTAACCTCTCTCCATGTGATGGTATTTAGAGATGGGGCTTTTGGAAGACAATTAGGTTTAGATAAGGTCATGAGGATGGGGCCCTTGTGACAGAATTAGTGCCCTTATAAGAAGGGAAAGAGACACCAGGACTTGCTCTTTGTCTGCCATTGAGGACATAGCTTTCTGCAAGTCAAGAAGAGTGCCTTGCTCTAACCATGCTGACACTCTGATCTTGGACTTCCAGCCTCTGGAACTGTGAGAAATATATTTCTGCTGTTTGAGACACTCAGTCTATGGTATTTTGCCTGGCAGCCTGAAGGATGAAGACAGATGGGGCGGTTATATTTATTTCGTAACCTATTGAGTCTGAGTAGCTGATTGGCAGGTTAATAGACAAGATGCGGCCACAGAAAGACCTAGACAATTGTGAGCACATAGATACAAGGGGACATGGTGAGGTTCAGCCTGTGAAATGATGCTGCTCACAGCAGGACTAACGATGGAACCTGGAGAACACTGACCAGGAAAAGACAAGAGGAGGGGAAGTAGCTGGTGCAGGACACTGAGAAGGGATGCTCAGAGGGGCAGGTGGTGAGCCAGGACAAGACACCGAGGATGCAGGCAACCGAGTCCGGTGCACGGAGATCTCAAGTAAGAAAATGCTGCAAAGTGACTGACGCCTCTGATAATGAGAACCAAAAGCTATTTTTGGCACAAGGTGTGGTGTGGAAGCCAAGTGACCACTGCTGGGACATGATCAATCAAGCAAGGGTGATTGGCTGGTTTTGATTTTAAACCACACATATTTGAATAAGGCTTGAGAGGCAAGGAGGACCTTCTGTATCCTTCCATCTGGCCTCCTACAGTTAACCACATAGCCATACCTCCTGTATATGGGAAGCCTCACCCTCTCTCTGCCCAACCTGCCACCGTGAGTACCCCAAACTGCTCTCAGTGATAGCAGCTAGCACCAGATGCCAACTGTATGCCAGACACTATGCTACTTCACAGACCGCCTCAGTCTTCTGAAGGAGCTGGTGAAGGGGGCTCACTCAGGCCCAGTTTATTGGTGAAGAAATCAAGCCTTTGAGAAGTGAAGTCACCACCAGCCTATAGTCACAGTGGGTCAAACTGACTAGTGGGTCAAACTCCACTATACACCTCCATTTGCGTCTTTCTCGAAACAGCTGCCCCATACCAACCCTGCACACTCCATACAGGAACAGAAAAGGACACCCCTTTGACGGGCCACTCTTGGGGCAGATCCTTGCAGGAATGATCCCCAGTGTGTTTACTCTCCTGCAGATCCATGCCCCTGGGCATTCACCTCCCACCTTGATTCTGGAGTTGGTCATACAACTTGCCTTGGCCAAGGAGACAATGGAAAACGTGACACAAACAGAGATAAAGCACTTGTGCACTGGGGTTCATCTGCCCTTTACTGCTGCTCTTTGGAACCCTGACACCTCACTTGAAGAAGGCCAGAGAGGCCTTCTGTAGAAAAGGATGAGCTGGTCCCAACCAGGCTGCTCTAGATCAATCCACCACTCAACCATCAGACAAGTGAGTGAGGCCACCCTAGACCATCTAGCCCTAGCTGAACTGTCCACACAAGGAGAAGCACCCTGTTGACCCACAGAATCATGATAAATGATGCTTATTTTCTTAAGCTATCAAGTTTTAGGGTAGTTTGTTCCACAGCAAAAGCTGACTGATACAAGTCCTGAAACAAGGTCCAAAGCAGCTTCTCCTTCCAGCTCTGAAGCAGTGGAGGCGAAATTCTAGGATCTCTGCTGACTCCTTCAGCAATGGAAAAAACACTCAAGAATATACCATCCCCTTTGGCTTGGCGGGAGTGGGAAAAGGGACAGTTTTTCTGTGTACTTTCCCTCTGGGATGCATGGTGGGCCCAGTCCCAATCAGCAAGCAGCTCCTGGCAGGTGCCAGGTTATCTGGGGACAAGGTGACACAGTAGCATGCTTCCTCCATACAGTCCCTAGCCTAGTGTTTTTCCACTGATGAGAAAAAAAAAGGAGATCATCTGTTTAGTGAGCACTATTGCAAAGGCTTCGAGACAGCATTTCATCAAAAGGCACTGGAGGAGCTCTTTTGGGAGACTCTGCAAAAACCCCATCATCTCCAGCTCCACTTAGCAAGGAGCCTGCTGTTTGTTTCTGGAGAGGCATAAAAATGAATGAGTAGCTAAGAAAGCTAACCTGATCACTGACACTTTGATAAGGAGATCAAATCACTCCCTCCTTCAGTCTGAACCCACTCCGGTGGTAAACTATTATGGGGAGGAAGCATGGACTAATTAGAAGCATCTCTAGGACATGAGAAAATCAGCACCTAAAATGCCCGAGAAGAGAGAATTCCTTGTTAAGAAGAGAAAAAAAACAACAACAGAAATGCTAGGATGTCACTTTGCCTAGGCATATTTATAAAGGAAGGAGGAGGTAAGAATTAATTAGGACGGGAGCTTCTACCCAAGTGTCATGGAAGATGCAATTATTTTTGCTGCTTCTAAAGACCAAGTGCCCCTTCCAGGTGGGGACAGATGCCGGGGGCTGCCCACCAATTTGAAAAATGACTTTGAGTCTTTGCTAGTTCTAATGATGCTTGAAACAAAGATGGTTCTTTTGTTTACTTCTCCTGTTTGTGAAGCCCTAGCCACCCATCAAGAACATCACTGATTGGATTATTTATTTCTCATTGCCTAATCTATGGGGCATAGAAGAACTTTTTGGTGCCAAAATGTGAGGCATTTTCTCCCAAGGGGGTGTTGACCGTAGAGCATGGCCCATTAATCCGCTGGGATTTGACAGATAGTGTTGATGCCTAACTTTGGGTGGGACAAAGACTCAGAGAGTCAGAGGCTGGATTTCTGACCCCTCCTGCCATAAACAAGCTGGGAGGTCTTCCTTAACCTGGAGAAAATTCAATAAAATGAAGAGTGGGTTACTGACTAATGACTTGTTCTTTTTATTGTGGCCACATAAGTAAATTACATGAGACCTACTCTCTTAACAAATTTTTGTGTATACAGCGCCGTTAACAATAAGCACAATGTTGTACAGCTGACCTCTAGAACTTTTTTATCTTGCAGGACTGAAACTCTATACCCACTGAATGCTGCTGCTGCTAAGTCGCTTCAGTCATGTCCGACTCTGTGCAACCCTATAGATGGTGGCCCACCAGGCTCCCCCGTCCCTGGGATTCTCCAGGCAAGAACACTGGAGTGGGTTGCCATTTCCTTCTCCAAAGCATGAAAGTGAAAAGTGAAAGTGAAGTCACTCAGTCGTGTCTGACTCAGCGACCCCATGGACTGAAGCCTGCCAGGCTCCTCCGTCCATGGGATTTTCAAGGCAAAAGAGTACTGGAGTGGGGTGCCATTGCCTTCTCCACCCACTGAATGGCAACTGGCTATTTCCTCCCTGTCCAGCCCCTGGCAAACACCATGTTACTCTCTGTTTCTAAGAGTTTGACTACACTTCATACCTCCCAGGAGTGGAATCATGCGGTGTGTGTCCTGTGGTTTATTTCACTTAGCATAATGTCCTCAAGGCTCAAACATATTACATTCTTACAATAACGCTGACATGGTACTCACGGTTTGCATGGCAAGTACTTACATATATTAACTCACGTAATCTTTACAAAACTCCTGTGAACTACAGTATCACTACGATCTCTTTCTGAGGCACAGTGGGTGAAGTAAGGTGCCCAAGCTCACCTGGTGCGAACATAATAAACACGGCATTATTTCTGTAACACTTTAAACTTTCTATGTTAGGCAAACAGGCTTACAGAGATACTGAAGTCCCTGAAGATGATAGCAATAGATGGGAGAGGGAGAATAAACGAGCGTCTAAAGGATTCATCCTTGTGTAGTTGGAAGTGGTCTTTCACAGATTGAAGAGAGGAGGTCTTGGAGCCAGAGGGATCTGGGTTCAATTCTGACTCTAAACCTTGCTCCAGGCACTCAGCAAACAAAAGTGAACTAAACCAACAAGACCCTTACCTACCTCATGGAGATTATGTCTTAGCGGGGGTGGGGGTAGGGACAAAGAATAAACAATAAATACTTCAAATAGCAGACAGTACGTAGGAGGAGCTGGAGAAGAGAATGGCAACGCACTCTAGTACTCTTGCCTGGAGAATTCCATGAACAGAAGAGCCTGGTGGGCTACAGTCCATGGGGTCATAAAGAGTCAGCGACTAACACACACACATGCAGAAGGAGAGTAGTACAGAAAAATTCACTTGAGCAGATATGGGATTAGGAATGCTGGTGGGAAGGTTAGTTGGAACTTTAAAAAGCACATCGACATTTGAGTCAGTGCTAATGAGGAGGATGAATCTAGAGCCTGTTACATAGAGTGAAGTAAGTCAGAAAGAGAAAAACAAATATTGTATACTAACTCATATATGTGGAATCTAGAAAGATGGCACTGATGAACCTATTTGCAGGGCAGCAGTGGGGATGCAGACATTGAGAAGAGACTTATGGACATGGCATTGGGGCAGTAAGAAAGAGAGGGTGGGACAATGGAGAGAGTAGCATGGAAACACATACACTACCATATGTAAAATAGACAGTGGGAATTTGCTGCATGACTCAGGGAACTCAAACCAGGGCTCTGTGACAACCTAGGTAGGTGGGATGGGATGGGAGGTGGGAGGGAGGGTCAAGAGGGAGGGGACATATGTATACCTATGGCTGATTCATGTTGATATATGGCAGAAACCAACATAATATTTTAATTACCCTTCAATTAAAAAAAATTTTTTTTTAAAAAAGCATGTCGTTGAGAAGATAATATTTGCACAAAGACTGGAAGAAGGCAAAGGAGTCAATCATAAGGCAGATGAAGAAATCTAGGAGCCCTTGATCCAGGCAGAGGGAAGAGTTAGTGCAAAGGTCCTGAAGTTGGGTGAACCTAGGATGTAAGAAGAACAGGAAGGCCACTGTGGTTGGAGCGGAGCAAACAAGGGCCAGAATAGAGGGTGATGAAGCCAGGAATGGCATGGGAGGCTGGCACTGGGAAGTGGGTGGCATGAGGATGCCAGTGGTGACTACGGGTGATGTGGAAGCTGGTGAATGGTCTTGAGCAGAGGAGTGCCATGCTCTGAATGCCTGGTTTTTGCAGTAACCTGGGTGATAGTGGCTCAGGTGAGGGCAGCAGAAGTAGAGGTGGGAGAAGAGGATGGTTGGCTCTGGACCTAACCCTAAGGTAGGTAAACCCTAAGCAGTGTTTCCTGGTGGACGTGGGTGTTGGGTGAAAGAAAAAGACAAGAGCAAAGGATGACAGCAGCGATTTTATCCACAGCAACTAGAAGAGGGAAGTGGCTATCAGCTGAGATGGGAAGGCTGTAGATGTAGCAAGTCAGTGGTTGTTACAGGTTGAACTGTAGATCCCAAAGATATGTCAAAGTCCTAAATTCAGTATGTGTGAATGTGATCTTATTTGGAAATAGGGTCTTTACAGAAGTTAACAAGTTGAGATCATTAGGGAGGATCCTGGTTCATTATGACTGGTGTCTTTATGAGAAGAGACAGACAGGCACAGAGGGAAGATGACATAAGGACACAGAGAGAAATGTCAAGTGATAAAGGAGGCAGAGATTAGAGCAGTGTGTTTGCAAGAAAGCCAAGGATCGTTGGTAACACCCGAAGCTTAAGAGACAACCCTGAGACAGTTTTTACCCTAGAACCTTCAGAGAGAGTCTAGTCCTGTCAACACCCTGGTTTCAGACTTATACCCAGAATTATGAGAAAACACATTTCTGCTGTTTTAAGCCATCCAGTTGCTGTTACTTTGTCATGGTAGCTCTATAAAATTAACGGACAGGGGAAGGCTAGGAATTGTTTTATATGTTAAACATGAAGGGGCCAAGCAGACGCTGGGATATAATGAGTCTTGAGCTCAGGAGAGAAGCCTGGGCTGTTGGTACAAGCATGGGCTCCTGGAAGCCTATACCAGGTCTTGCCTTATATTACTGGATTTATGGAATGTCTGTCTTTGCATGTGCAGCCTGCTCCTTGGCATAGCACCTGGCCCAGAGCAGATATTCAATAAACATTTGCTGAAATTAATGACTATATAAACAGATTTTTGAAATGGGCCTCTTTTGGCAACCACGTCATAACCTCTATTAACACTAAGTTTAGAGTCAATTAAAACATATAAACTTTTAAATGTTTGTTAAGCTCTATCTCCCTCACACATACATGTTCAGTTGATTTTTAAGTCTCATGAATAAGATTTTACCCATATTCCTGTTTAACTTGATTGATTCAACTCAGACCAGTAAGAATATTTGAGGTCTTAGTTCTATCAGTTTAAATACTAGTTTTTACAGAGAACAGGCAGGTGGTTATGAGGCAAGAGGGTGGGTGAACTGGATGAAGGTGGTCAAAAGACACAAACTTCCAGGAATAAGATGAATCAGTTCTGGGGTGCAATATACAGCAGGGTGACTACAATTAACAATACTGTACTGTATATTTGAAAGTTGCTAGGACAGTAGCTCTTAAAAGTTCTCAACACAAAAAAAATTATAACTATATGAGGTGACAGATGTTAACTAAACTTATTGTGGTAATGTCAAAGTATATACGTAAGCCATTATACTGTACATCTTAAACTAATACAAAGTTACATATCAAGTATATCTCAATAAAACTTGGAAAAATACTCATTTGGGGGCTTTTCTTTCTGCTCTCTACAGCCTTTCATGAGTATATTATCAATAGCTTTGTTATTGTTGTTGTTTAACTGCTAATTTGTGTCTGACTCTGTGACCCCATGAACTGTAGCTCTCTAGGCTCCTCTGTCCATGGGATTTCTACTCAAGCACAGTAGGTACTTCTGCAGAACAGAGTAGGTGTTCTACATGACACTCAGTAGAGTGAACGCAGGAAAGAATCCTGTAACATTCCCTGAAGTGGTCTCCCTGGCTTAGCAGCAGTCCACTTGTTCAACAGATATTTACTGAGCATCCATTATGTGACTGGCATTGTGCTAAGTATCAGAGAACAAAATAAACATCCCCACCCTCATCGACTTACAGACAGGTACAGTCTTTCATCTGCCACAAATCTATCTATTTGCATGATTTTTAGAACAAGATTGTCCTCTCATACATATACATTCAGGAGAGACCTTGGTTAAAAGCCTTGTTAAAAGCAGGGAGACTGTGTCTATTATATTCCAACTTCTCAGCCCAGAAGCCTCTCAGCTGGGAAATGGTCTTCCTCTAGCGTGTGCAGTTTCTAGTAAACCCAAGTTGGCTTCTGGTGATTACTGCTTTCTCTTCCAGTATTCACAGCCTTTAAACAGTACAGTCTAGAATCTCCCTCGGTCTATCAGTTCTGGGATTAATTTTCTTTTCTTTTAGGAAAACCAAAAAAATCAACTACTTTCAGTCTTCTGGGTCTTCTCCTTTTCTCTGATTCTGCCAAGTTCACCAAAAGCAATTCCCTCTCATCTTTTTTTAGTATCCTAGAACATAATTTTATGGACCTCAAATCTGAACTTAAAAGAGCTGGGTCTTCTCTGATAATTTCTCCATCTATCTTGAACTCTAATTTCCTTTTACTAGTTATAAATCCCACCCTTCACAGCCTGCAAATATTAAAAAGAAACTTGTAAATTGCTTTATTAGGTTAAAGCAGCATACATTTCCCTAATAAAGCATTTCTCAGAAGATCTTACCAAGTTTTTTAAAGTTAACATGTATTCATAAGCCATAACATGATAGATACACTGTCAATGTCATAAAAATACCGTTAAGTCCAATTTAACTTGGTTGACATTAATTTTGACTCAGTGAATGAGCATTTAGACAACAAGGTTCTAATGTATAGCACAGGGAACTATATTCGGTATCCTGTGATAAACCATAATGGACAAGAATATTAAAAATAAAGAACATGTATATGTATATAACTGAGTTACTCTGCTACACAGCGGAGACTGGCATAACACTGCAAATCAACTACACTTCAATGAAGATTTTTTTAATTAAAACTATGGATATATTAGTAAATTTTCCGTTTAGAAAATCTTTCTTCTTAATGACTCTCTGGCCTCAATCTTCTCTTCCCTAATTTCATTTTATATAAAAGCTGTTTTTCCCAGACACTGTCCTTAGGAAATCCTCCTGAGGTAGACTGACTCCACAGATGCTAAGTTGCTTCAGTCATGTCTGACTCTGTGCAACCCCATAGACGGCAGCCCACCAGGCTCCCCCATCCCTGGGATTCTCCAGGCAAGAACACTGGAGTGGGTTGCCATTTGCGCAGCCCTCGCCATATCCTGGAGTCTCCCATCACCACTGGGTGCTCACTTCCTGCCCTTCAGCATACGCTTTCTGCCTAGGGGCCTTCCCTGTCTGTCTAGCATTTATTCTCTCACTCAGCTTACAACCATCACCCACAGCAAGACCAAGAACCATGTTGACACCAGAAAACTTCAGAAAACTCAATAAACTTATTGTTGCCTCCACTGTTCTTGAGGTGGTGAGGGTGACTGTAATGATGATGTTGTTCTCGAAGGGTCGGGGGAGGAGTAACTATCAGTGCAGTGTTTTCTTGTAAGTTTTTTTCAGGGTCTAAATCTGAGGAATATGAGGAATACGAGGCTAAGATACCCATATATATTTGGCTACCAGATTATATTTACATACACTTATAGGTTATTAATAAGTATTTTATTATTACTTTTATTATGACTTGACCTTCAGGTGCGTTGCTTGGCTTTTCTCCCTGCTTCCTCATTTCAGGAACTCAGGACTCCAGTGCTTAGAAATCCTTTCAAATCCACACGAGGAAGGATTAAAAAAAAATTTATGAGAGAGGGAAATAGAAGTAAGGGCCTGAGAGAGTTGCAGTTACTTGCGTAGTTTAAAAGACATGTTTTAATTTGTCTCTCACATCTTCATGGCTAGACATTCAGAAAAGATACAGAAAGTGTGATATAAAAATAAATTCTTCTTTAAAGAAGAAGAGAATGTTCTGAACTGCTTCTTCCTGGGGCTTTGTATTTGTTACTGTGTTTCACAGAAATTGCCAGTCGAGAACAATCAGTTCACAGGGCTGTTACTAAAGATCAATTTACTGGGGACAGACCAGGAACAGAATCCTTGTTGGGAGGGGTGCAGGGCTGTGCAAGGGGCCAGTCCTTGTGGGTGGCAGGGTCTGTATGTCTTCCCATGCTTCCATCCCCACCTCACTTTCCTCTCTTCAGGGGAAGGAGAGAAACCATTCTTAGAGGTATGTAGATGTGCCCACTCCTTTTCTCTCCGACATTCTGAAAACTGTTCATTTGTGCCTGGAGAACCAGGTATTATGGAGAGAAGAAAGGAAGAAGTGGCAGGTGTAAGACCATCTGGGAGTCATAAACTGCAGACTTTGCACATCGGCACTTCATACCTGTGCTCTTCTGCACACTGCAGGCTGGTTGGAGGCTGAATAGAGAGGCTGGACTTGTTTCCTCCCCTAGAGGTTTCCTCTACCATTCCCCCATCTCTGCCTCAGCACCGTCAAGGAAATGAGAGCCTTATTCTCAGGAGAGACTGCTCCAGGCAGGTTCCTGTCAATACAGGATGGTACTGGATGAAAACAAGGAATGAAGTGAAAGCCTGTGTCCTGAACAGCAGGAAAATCTGTGTCCTGAACACCACACTCCGTGGCTTATGCTTCCCACGCAGAAGAGAATGGTCCAGTGTCCTTTGGGGGAGATGAACTAACTCCCTGTTCATAAGAATCACCAGACATTTGAGGAAAGCCTTCTCAAGTGAAAAAGTCAGACCAAAATCATCTGGAAAGTGGAATTCAAAGAAAACAACCAATTGAGGAAGAATAAGAAAACAGAGAGAGAGAGTGTGTGTGTGTAATCCTATAATTTAATGTCACCAGTGATGTTAAGACATTGCATCTAGGAAGCAAAGGTACTCTGAAGAGAGAATCAGAACAGAAAAAACTCCTAGAAGTTAAAAACATGTCAACTGAAATAAAAAATTCTGTGGAAAATACTAGAGACTCAAGTCAAGCAAACAGTCCAGAAGGTAGAACAGACTCATAAAAGGACAGGGAATAAGAACAAAAGGTAAAGGTAAAGGGCTTAGAGGTCAGTCTAGGTTGGCCCAAATTAACTAACAGGGAGTTCCAGAAGGAACAGGGAAACTATCAAAGGAATCATTTGGAATAGAAACACATAATAGGATTAAAGAAAGGCATCTTCAGATGGAAAGCTTCCAACGAATGGCCAACTCAAGGAATGGGCCGAAATGAAAGGGAGGAATGGGAGGGAGGGAGGGAAGAAGGAAGGAGGGAAGGAGTTAGTTAATTGGGAGAAAAGTGAAAGTGAAAGTCACTCAGTCGTGTTAGACTCTTTGCGACCCCATGGACTGTCCATGGGGTTCTCCAGGAAAGAATACTGGAGTGGGTGGCCTTTCCCTTCTCCAGGGGATCTTCCCAACCCAGAGGTCGAACCCAGGTCTCCCTCATTGCAGGCGGATTCTTTACCAGCTGAGCCACAAGGGAAGCCCAAGAACACTGGAGTGGGTGGCCTATCCCTTCTCCAGGGGATCTTCCCAACCCAGGATCTCCTGTATTGCAGGTGGATTCTTTACCAACTGAGCTATCAGGGAAGCCTTAATTGGGAGAAAAGGAAATAAAAATCCAGGGCAGCTTACTGTGAAGCTAAAGAGGAGATATCATAAACTTTCAAAGATAAGAGTGGTCACATTAAGGATTCAGAATGGCACTAGACTTTTCATTAGCAACCCAGAAGCTGGGAGGCAGTGGAGTGTTACCTTCAGAATTTGGAGGGGAAATCATTTCCAACTGAAAATTTTATACCCATGAACCATCATTCAGGTTGAAGGAGGAAAAACTCATTTTCAAATCTATGTAGTCTCAAAAGATTTTGCTTCCTGTGCACCCTTTCTCAGAAAGCTGCTGGAGGATGTGCTCTCCCCAAATAAAGATATAAAGAAAAAAGAGGTAGACATGGTGTCTAAGAAAAACAAGAATCCAAGACACAGAGGCATGGTGAAATCCCCGGAGAATGCCTAGATGGTGACAAGCATAGATGGAGCAGGAAGATGGAGGATTCAGGAGCAGCAGGATAGGGCTGAACTGAGAGATTATATGATGCTTGTGAGCATTTGGCAAATGGTACTGGTAGGCATCTGATAGCTCTACACGGGCATTTGGGAAGAACATGCAGCAGGTATGTAGTAAACTAAGCAATTTTTAAAGGCAATTATTAACTCTGAGGGGGAAAAAAAACTATATAAGAAAAGCATAATTCCAGTATAGATGGTTCTCTAGTGAATAACACTGAAATAATCATAATACTGTAAAGTCTGATCACAGATTCCAACCCACATTATGCATAACTCTCCTGGGAAGATGGGGAGGGGAAGTGAGGGTGGGTGATGTCAGGGGGCCTAATTCCTCTAAGAGGAAGTCAGTAAGCAACACATAAAACCTATACATCAGGAAATCCAGCATCAGCATCTAATTTATGGAGGTCAAGGAATTCCCTTATGATCCAGTGGTTAGGACTCTACACTTCCACTTCAGGGGGCATGGGTTTGATCCCTGGTCATGGAACTAAGATCCTGCAAGTTGTGCAGCATGACCAAAAAAGGAAAAAAAAAAAAAAATCACTTTATGAAGGTCAATACCAGAAGAAATAGCTAAAACATTTTAAAGAGGTTGCACTCGGGAATGGGTCTCAGGGGGCTGGAAAGGGGCTGAAAGAGGCACTAGCTGACTCTTAGAACGTGTTTTTTAATACAGCTCCAATTAAACTGAGTTTTAAAAAAGTAATGTATTCCCTTGAAATTTTTATATAAGAAAGCTTTTCAAAGGGAAAATGGAGTGACAAAGCAACTCAATATGAGAGAGATTAAGGTGGAGAAGAACAAAGAGGAAATACGACAAAATTCTTACTGTGAAATGGTTCTGATTCAGAACCCAGAAATGTGATTTTTCCAGCTGCTGGAAACTTCCAAGCACAGCATTCCTGTAAAGCCATGTTCCTGTCTCAGGCCTAGGGCACAGGGATGTTACATATCCCGCAGGGAGGGGTTCAAGCACTGAGTTTTCCCAAATCACTCTCATCCTCACATCTGTTCTCAGCCCAAGTGGAGGCCTCTGGTTGGGAAATAAGTCTGCTGAGACTTGCCTCCAGCTGTGAGCCAGAATATTCAGGAATGTTTTGGAATGTCTGCTTCTTAGGCAGGAGAAGCCAAGAACTCGAGGAAACCCACAGGGTGTGGGGAGCTGGGTGAGATGCAGCTGATGACAGGTGTCACAACAGTGACCTCCAAGTTTAGAAAACAATCAAGGGAGAACAGGCACTGGCCACTTATCAGTATTTTACCCCAGCTGCCAGAGTTCACGGTGAAAGTCAATCAGCAAGGGGAAGGCGGACGAAGAGGGTGTGAATGACATTTCATTTAACTGAGAGCTCAGCCTCTTTAAGGGCTACAGACAGAAAAAAGCACCATTTCCCCACGGAATCAGGAAAGTGTTAAATTATACTGGTGTTTACTCTGGCATTTCCAAGACTTGGGAATGGAGTATTTGTTTTACTACTTCTCTGATGTATTTAGAGACCCTAATGAAGGCAAAAAGTAAATAAACATTTGATTGGAAACAGAAATGTCAATATGCACCTTCTACCTATTGTTGATACAGGAGAGGGCAATTTTAATAAGACTGAAACAATCAGACATGCAGATTGCTATTCGCACACCACATGAGAATGGAAGTCTACTGCTCAGTGTGCAGAAGAAAAGAAACCACTGCTGTTTGGTGGTTTCTTCTGATTACATTAAATGCTTGGATGTTGTATGTTTTGAAGTTGATAACTGCACTGAGGTTACATAACAGAACAGTCCCCTTTTTAGACACAGTGATACTCTAGTCAGTAAAGTACTATGAAGAATTCACTTGCCCTCAAACAGTTCAGAAGAACATTACACGTGACTATATATTTCTGTCATTTATGTGTGTGCTTGTATCTATCCATCTTAAAAGAAGATAGTAAAACACATAAGGCAACATGTGAACAATAGCTGGATTTGTGTAAAAGCTGTAGGGTCTTCTTTGTACCATGGTTCTTGAAATTCTTCTGCAATTTGAAATAGTTTCCAAATAAAAAGTTTAAATAACGTAAAATAGAACGAACACTTGGTATCTCAGGTGAAACCGTGAGAAAATGACTGAAGCTTCATAGACATTTTGAAAGCATCCTAGGTGAAGGCCAGACGCCAGACCTGAAATCTCACAAGCTACCTGGGCTAAAATCCTTCTTTTGGAATTGCTTTAGAACCAGCAAAAGCAGTCTTAGAATGCTCAAGATGGAGGAAAACTCATCTCTGAGGGTTTGTTTGACTCTGTGTGTGTCAGTCACTCAATCGTGTCCAACTTCTTGTGACCCCCATGGCCTATAGCCCACAAGCTCCTCCGTCCATGGAATTGTCCAGGCAAGAATACTGGAGTGGGTTGCCATTTCCTCCTCCAAGGGATCTTCCCGACCCAGGAATTGAACCCAGGTCTCCTGCATTGCAGGCAGATTCTTTACTGACTGAGCTATGAGGGAAGCCCAATATACTGTACCCAAGGGTAAATGTTTTACCCCCAAACTGGGGTACTGGAGCCAATTAGGACCTCAAAACATTGCAGCTGGAAAAGACAATGTCTATATTCATCCCTTACCACTGAACACAAGGGTGGCCAACCTTGCACATTAAATTTAACTTGGTTTTTCAACTTCAGGATTGAGGTTACTCTTGTGGGGTGGGGAAGGTGAGTGGGGACACAAATGCATTTAAACGACTATAAAAGTTCTCTCTCAACACAAGCATTGGCCTAATATAAATTTGTGAATTTGTCTTACGAAGTTTCCTGCATTTGTGGTGGATACTTCACAATAAAAATAGTTTAAAATAAAAGTAAAGACATTAATTTGTTGTTGAAAATTTTAAAAAATAGTTGAAATGTCCTCTATCACATCTGATATTGACAAAGATGTGATATTGTAGGTCACAGAAACAGAAACAAAGTCTTTCAAACTAATATTCAAGAAAATATATTACTTCCTGGTCCAAATGTACCACGAAGTAATATACTGGCCTACAGTTCATAAGTGGGTATAGATGACTGATAGCTTAGAGTCTTCCTGAGGAGCAAAGCTTTTTGGAGAATGAAGCAAGAACATGAGTGGATGGGTGTGAAGTGAAGGACCACCCTGGGCAGTGGGGGAAGGTGCTGGAATTGGAATGGGACCTTCAAGGCTCACCTGGCCCCTCAGTGAAACTGGACCGCCACTTGGATGGGTAACAGCTGTGGTTCTCAGTTTGCTAAAGCTCAGACGTGGCTGCCTTCTGGTGGGCTGTGGATGCAAAGGGCTAACACCTTCCCATTTGTTTTCCAGCTTTGGGTAAAAGAGGAGGGTTGGGTTTTTTATTGCAAATTTCCCTCCATGCCCTTGGAAGACTCGGCTATAATCTGCCAACACATTACCTGCTGCTGCTTTAAGATCCTGTGCCGGGTGGTGGGAGCCTGGGGTTCTATCCCAGCTTCTATCTAGCCCAAGGAAGTGGCTAGACTGGAAGATCTCTAGGTCCTTTCTAGTTTTGGTCCTCTTATAACTCCATAAAAGATGGGTTACATGGATATCTGAGAGAGGTGAGTTGTCCTCAGTGGTAAAAATATACAACTCATCTTATAGAGGAAGAATAGTGTTTAGGACATGGGCTCTAGAGACAGAAGGACCCGGGTGTGAACTGTGGCTCCACCATGACTATGGACAGGTTATTTAATCCTGCTCACCTTCAGCTTCCCTATCCGCAAAATGGAAAAGGAGACAGTGAGGACTGGGTGAGATCACACATGTGCAGGCTAGGAGAGAGGAAGTCAGGGCTCAGAGTGGTTAACTGTCATCACTGCCACAGTTCTCATGGTGCTTATACGAACTGGTACTCGAACATTCCATTGTCCCCCTGCATAATGAATCCTCTACTTTGCTTGATGCCAGAGATTCAGTTTTGCTATGCTGTGGCACTGCATGTACTCCAAACGTGTAAGCCCCAGACACCTTCCCGTGACCCAGAGACTTGCCACTAGGCAACTCACAGAGCCACCGGACTGAAGCCATGCAGCCCTTCTCTTTCCACTTGACCTGGACACACTGAAATTCTAGTCTCACGGACACTGCCGCTGCTTTTCAATGACAGACTGACTTTTGCCAAATCTATAATGTCTACAGTAAGCAGACCACAACACCCTTGGAACTGCTAGGGAAAATGTGCTCTTTTTTTGACTGGACAGGATGCCATTGACTCATTAGTGCAGGATCTGGGCTTGGAGTTGCCTCTTGTTTTTGTTTTTTTTATTTTTTTAAATTAATTTATTAATTTATTTTTATTTTTGGTTGTGCTGGGTCTTTGTTGCTGCGTGGGGGTCTTCTCTAGTTGTGGCAAGTGGGGGCTACCCTTCACTGTGGTGCACGGGCTTCTCATTGTGGTGGCTTCTCTCGTCGCAGAGCACAGGTGCTAGGCGCGTGGGCTTTAGTAGTTGTGGTGCACAAGCTCAGCAGTCGTGTACATAGGCTTAGTTGCCCCACAGCATGTGGAATCTTCCCAGATCAGGAACTGAACCCATGTCCCCGGCATTGGTGGGCTGATTCTTATCCACCGTACCACCACGGAAGTCCTGTTTGTCTCTTTAGGTAAGAGTAGGACATTTTCACGGCTTCACTTGCCCCATTACTGCTTGTAACCAGCAGGAAGGCTTTCTGGATGGTGGAAAAGCACAGGTGGTGGTGAGAGGGGATGGGGACATGTGGAAGCCAACTGGTCACATAACTGGGTTTGTATATTGAGTACTCTACAGTTCACAGAATATCCTCAGATATGTCAGCCCATCACTTGCCCAACCACCCTGTGAGGAAGACTGGGAAATTGCAGGACAGTATTTTTTATTATATTTTTATTACTAGTTCACAGAGGAGGAAACTGAGGCCCAGAATCAAGTGTACTGCCCAATATACCCTGGCTAAGTAATGGTGGGTGGATCACCAAGGGTTCATTGCCACCCTCTTGGCAGGCTGTTTCTAAGTGAGAATCAGATGCCCACTGTGATCCACCAGGGAGGAGAAACCTCTAACTTTAATTATTTTTTTATTCTTCTTTTAAAAATTAATACTTGATTTTTTAAAGTGCAGTTTTAGGTTCACAGCAATTCTAGTTATTTTTAGCTCACACTTTTAAATTTTTTTTATCTGTTTGTCTCATAATACTCCTAATAAGTTATGAATTATAATTATAGCATAATATAAGCATATAATTTATAATTAAATACACATATGTTAGGGTGCTGGAATTATAGCATAATATAAGCATATAATTTATAATTAAATACACATATGTTAGGGTGCTGGCTCTAAAAGTTTTAACTGATAAGACTGCAGGATTAAAACAGTTTGAGGAAGAGTCTCACTAATACTGGGAATTAACAGATCATTCTGCTCCTTTCTCTTTCTTTTACTAATATTAGTGACTTTCGGTCAGCAAGTTTTAATGGTGTGTATTCTTCAGATTACACCACAGCTTGGTGAAGCGATAACCCTGATTTTATAAAGAGTCATAGAAAGTGTTTTCTATCTCCTACAAAGTCTAAGGCTGATACCAATCATCTTGCTGAAAGGATTCCTCTGATGTGCAAATAGGTGGTTTCCAGCTCAGCCAGGAGAGGCACCCCAAGTTTCCAGCATCATTTGTAACCAATTACAAACAACAAAGGGTTGCACATGGGTTCTTAAAGCACAGCAAGCCCAAGCTTCTTAAACTTCATGTCACTACAATTGCTATTTGGGGCTATTTAAGAGTATGGCATTTTCAATAAACACAGTATTGGAAGCTTAAGAAAGCGGGAATTAATATTTTGCTCAATGCTCTATGTCTAGTGGTCCCAGAACCCAGTGGGCAGATGATTACTGTTTGCTAATTGACTGAATGAATGATGGATAGATTACCCCTCATTCTATTCTCTCAACCAAGATACTCCTAGCATGACTCCTAAAGTGAAGAAAAGAGATGAACACCAGATAGTGAAAATGGTAGATAGCAACACATTAGTAATGTTTCTGGAACAAAAGAAGTGGAGGAAGTAGTGTCTTAAATGTCTAGGAAGGGAGATGGAGGCAAGGTGAGTGGGTCTGCCTGGGTCATAGCCCTTGATAGGCTTGGGAGCTGGAGACTACACATCAGTGACAAGATGAGCTGATGGCAGCTATATGAAAGTCTAAAGGTGTGTTTTCTAGGGAAATGGACTGGAAGAGACTCCAGGCTAGGGGACAGGAGGCTTGGTGAAGGATCAGGGTAACGGATGGATGGAGAATGGCTACACTAAAAGGCATGATGCCCGGGACTTCCCTGGCTGTCCAGTGGTTACGACTGGGCTTCCACTGCAGGGAGTACAGGTCTGATCCCTGGTTGGGTAACTTCGATCCTGTATGTCATGCAGGGTGGCCAAAAAAAAGTTACAATGCGTTCGGTCCCAGTCCCCTGTCTGCTCTTGAAGCACCCTCTGGGAAGGAAAGGGCAGGATTCACCTCTGAAAAAAACAGAATGGGCTTCAAGAAAAAGTTTCTACACGTTGAAAACTGAAAATCCTCCAAAAACAGTGAGTTTGCAATGCACTCCCCCTACACAGCAGTCAAAACCTCCACTGACACACACACCCAGAATGTCTGAGCCACCATGCCTCACTCTTAAATACAAATGACCAAGGATTAGCAGACTTTTGAAGAAAACCAGCAAAAGGAAAGAGACTGACATCTGCCAAGAGTAAGAGGAATGTGGAAACCACACAATGAGTAGAAGAAAAATCCAGAAAAGCTGTCATTAAGTAACATCAGAGATAAACCAAAACCAGGATGCAATGAAGAGGGAACAAGTAGAGTACAATCAAGAACTCTGGGAAATTAAAAATAAAATAAGTAAAGACTGCAAGGAGATCAAATCATTCACTTCTAAGGAAATCAACCCTGAATATTCATTGGAAGGACTGATGCTGAAGCTGAAGCTCTAATACTTTGGTCACCTGATGTGAAGAGCCAACTCATTGGAAAAGACCCTGATGCTGGGAAAGACTGAGGGCAGGAGGAGGACAGAGAATGAGACGGCTGGATGGCATCACCAACTCAATGGACATGAGTTTGAACAAGCTCCGGGAGATAGTGAAGGACAGGGGAGACTGGCGTGCTGCAGTCCATGGGGTCGCAGAGAGTCAGATGCGACCGAGCAACTGAACAACAAGTGAAAGAAAAATTTCAATGAATGGTTTGCAAGATAAAGTATAACAACTCTCCTGTGAGGAAAACAAAAGGCAAATATTTACTAGAAACTGACAGTCTTTGAATCACTATGGTCCAATATCTGACAAACAGGAATCCCAGAAAAAGAGAACAAAGTAAATGGGGAAGAGGAAATGATCAAAAAACAATACAAAAACATTTTCCAGAACTGAAGATCATGCATTTCCAAATTAAAAGGGCTCACCCTCACAGCGCCTGCTTAAGCAATGGAATTTTGAAGACTTCCACGGCACATTATCAAGAAATTTCAGAGCAAACGACAAAGAGAAGATCCTAAAAACGTTCAGGGAGTAAAACAGGTCACACATGAAGGACTGTAACCTAACATTATGAATGACATGAGAACTGGAAGACAAAATAAAAATGGCCTTAAAATTTTGAGTAATGATTATTTCCAATTTCAAATATTCCATAGCTACCAATTTTTTATTTAAGTATGAAGGCAGATTAAAGATATTCC
This sequence comes from Okapia johnstoni, assembly GCA_024291935.2. Lineage (NCBI taxonomy): Eukaryota > Metazoa > Chordata > Mammalia > Artiodactyla > Giraffidae > Okapia > Okapia johnstoni. Next base: position 66,671,558 of record CM044312.1, on the reverse strand, counting down.
ATATTTCAAGGACTCAAAAAACTTACCTGCCATGTGGAACGTACCTAGAAGGGGTGTTCTAGCAAAGGGAGCAAATCAAGTAAGGGGACCAGGTCAGTAGGGACTGGACTTGCCTGGACGATGGGGAGGGGAGTCCCCAGCGGTGCACAACAGGCCATGTGTCCAATAGGCTCCAGAAAATACAGGGGAAATGATGGGTCATCATATGGGGGTCATCTGACGTCTGGCTAGTTGGGGAAAAAATATTGATGGGACATGTCCAATCTCAGAGGCAAAACAAAGAAAAGAACACAAGTGAAAACCTATAAAGCAATCATCAGGACAAGAAGAAACTTATCTATGACAGGAAGTGTAAACATCAATGTAAAACTGATAAATGAATATGTAGTAAACAGACATACTTTAATAGACAGCATATTAAAAAGCAGAGATATCACTTTGCCGACAAAGGTCTGTTTAGTCAAAGCTATGGTTCTTCCAGTAGTCATGTACAGATGTGAGAGCTGAATCATAAGGAAGGCTGAGTGCTAAAGAATGATGTTTTCCAATTGTGGTGCTGAAGGCTCTTGAGAGTCAGCAAGGAGGTGAAACCAGTCAATACTAAAGGAAATAAACCCTGAATATTCACTGGAAAGACTGATGTTGAAGCTGCAGCTCCAATACTTTGGCCACCTGATGCGAAGAGCTGACTCACTGGAAAAGACCCTGATGCTGGGAAAGATTGAGAGCAGGAGGAGAAGGGGCAACAGAGGATGAGATGGTTGGATGGCATCACCAACACAACGGACATGTCTCTGAGCAAATTCCAGGAGACAGGGAAGGACACGTAAGTCTGGCATACTGCAGTCCATGGGGTCGTCACAAGGAGTTGGACACAACTTGATGACAGAACAACAACAAGAACATCTACTTTAAAGATACAGGGTGGTACATACTGCTGGACTCTGCAGTGAAAAATACAGATGACCCTCATTCTCCACATCCTTACTCTCTATCCTCTGGAAGTAAACACATTTGGATATTTTTGGGGGGGGGGAGGGGGAGATCAGTTTCTCACCATCTGAACTCCCACTACTCACATCTGAAACTCAGAAACTAAATAAATTTAGATCACATGGTGCCCCTCATTTTCTGAATGTGTTATGTTACTAAGGAACTAAATAGATTTAGATACTGGATATTTACATAAGCTTAATATAATCTCAGACCCTTAACTGTGGGCTGTGACAAAGCCATAGGGAAGGGATGGGGGAAGGAAAGTGGAGCGGAAGAATTTGGGGGCCAACCACCCCCCTTCTGTAACTGCAGGTTCACAGAAAATCTCTGAAATACCTAAAACTGATAAATAAAGAAGTACTCATGAATGTGTTTCATAGAGATACGAGGCAGAAGGAACAGCCAAAAGAGGGAAGAGTAGTTCCCTCTAGGGGGACAAGAGTAGGAGTGGAGAGAGATGGGGCAAGAGACTGCTCTTTGACTAAGTTTTTTAGTGTTATTTGTGGTTGAAATTGTGCAAGTATTACTTAGAAAAGAAAAAAATCACATTAAAACATTTAGTAAGAACATCAGCCTAGAGACCTGGGTTCTGGTTTGAGGTCTGTCACCAGCCAACTGTGTACTGCTGAGCATGACATCTGTTGATCTCTTGGCCTCAAATGATCCCCATAAAAGGAGGAGTTGGGGTCCTTCCCAACTCTACATTTCCATGACTGCATAGTTCTAAGGTGCAAATTTAGGTTTCTTCCAATTTGGATGGTGTCATCCAAGCTTGAATTCCTGGACTGCTGCTGTGTCGCTTCAGTCGTGTCCAACTCTGTGTGACCCCATAGACGGCAGCCCACCAGGCTCCGTTGTCCCTGGGATTCTCCAGGCAAGAATACTGGAGTGGGTTGCCATTTCCTTATCCAGTCCATGAAAGGGAAAAGTGAAAGTGAAGCCACTCAGTTGTGCCCAACTCTTAGCTACCCCATGTACTGAAGCCTGCCAGGCTCCTCCGTCCGTGGGATTTTCCAGGCAAAAGAGTACTGGAGTGGGGTGCCATTGCCTTCTCCTGGACTGCGCCTAATGTTAATTAGCACTGGTGTTAAGAAAATAGTATTTTATGAATGAAATAATGCCATTTGCATCAACATGATGGACCTATAGAGTGTCATACTGAGTGAAGTATGTCAGACAGAGAAGGAGAAATATCATATGATATTCCTTATATGTGGAATCTAAAAAGAAATGATACAAATGAACTTACTTACCAAACAGAAAGAGACTCACAGGCTTAGAAAACAAACTACGGTTGCTTGGGGGAAGGGAGAGTTAGGGAGTCTGGAAAGATCATGTACACATTGCTATATTCAAAATGGATAACCAAGAAAATGACACTTTATGACACTAAAAGAAAAAAAATAAACCCAAAGTGAAAGCGGTTTGTGAAGAACTTGCAGTAAGAGAGGCTTGTAGCTTACAGAAAAACAGGGGAATAGAAACTGTAGCTATTTCGTAGAGGAATACAACATGCAAGAAAAAATAGGCCAGTTAAAGAAGAGAACACAACCAGATCACTTAGAAAAAACAAAGCCACAATAATCAAACAGACAAGAATCAAACTTAGACCAAACAAGGTCTAAGTTAGATTACAGAAGTGAAGGAATAGGACCAACGGACTTTTATGCATAAAGAAGTCTTAGAGAGTCAATGATTTTGGCAAAAACATGTCATTGGAGATAAAAGAGATGAGAAAGATAGAAAGTGTAATGTTTTACCAAGAGATTTAAAAATCCTCTGCCTTTGTAAATAGAGAAGTAGGATGAGATCCCAAAGTTTCAAAGAACTGACAGAGTCTGACATGGAAGACAAAGGTTACAAAAGGGGACTGAGGTAAGGATTTCCCAGAAACACAGCATTTCAGAGGGAGGCCACCCTGGACTCCATTCCAACCCATGTCAGACACATGCAGTCAGAAGGAGAGACGGAAAAGGAAGACTGAGAACACTGTTTCTGCCAGCGAAAGTAAACCCTGGTGATCAAGAGTACAGAGAAAAATCTGACAATCATAGTGGCATCCATATTTGTTTAAACTGGCTTCTCTTGTTGGATTCCGAATCTCTTTCCAAAATAAACAGTGTACTTTCTTCATGTCCAGGCAGTACAGTTCATTTTTATATCATTCATTAAACACTGAACCGTTCAATAAAAAATAAACATTTTTATGGAGGTAAAATAAACCATTCATACTTAAGGACATAGTGCTCTTTCATGTCTTTGATAATAGCTAATGTTTGAGTACTTCCAGTCCAGTGACCATCCTAAGAGCTTCATGCAAAATCTCTTGTTTAATTTTTCCAACAATCCCACAAAGTAGCTTCTGTAGATCCTCAATACCTTATCCCAAACTCTTGGCTCACTGAGCTTCCTAAATCAGAATTTATCAGATTTTAGCAAAGTAACAGGTACATATTACTTAAGACCCTAGCAGAATCTGGGGCTACATTCTATCATCAAAACCAGCAATATTTCTGCAGTGAAACATAGGAACAATCATACTGTTTAGATAAAGAGTATAATAAATAGCCATATGTCAGTTCTGGTCAGATTTTGATGCCATATGAGGGTGCCTCAAGCTTTGGGAAAAAACTTTCAGTTTTCAGAGTGTTGGGATGCAGACTTCTCATAATAAAGCAGTATTATCACTATTTGATAGATGAGGAAACAGGAACACAATAAGTGTGTAACTTCTCCAAGATCAGTGAGTAGGTGGTGGGGTCAGTTCTGACCCCAAGGCAGTCTGACTTCAAACCCAGGCTCTTAAGTGCACTGTCATATGGCTTCTCTGTGCATGGCTTAGGATTGGGACTGGATTGTTTAGGATTGGGGCTGGCGGAGGGCATATATTACATTTTCAACATAAAAGTAGTCAAGGAACTTGGTACCAGATCCCAGCAGAGCCCTGCTGATATGTGAGAGTCAGGTGACATCAACACTTCCCATCCCTGGACAACAGGGAGGCTAACTTGTTTGAAGACCAAGGTTTCCATAAGCTGACCATGAACTAGAAATACTCGGCACACAGAGCACTTTGGATAAAACTGCACTTGCTCTGAATTCCATGGAAAGACTTGGATAAGGAGAATATAAAAAAGTCTCAGGTGTAAATATGGCCAATGAGACTGGTGAATCTGTACAAGAGATTTGAGAAAATACTGAAGAGAAAAAACCACAAGAGCTGTGTATCACGCTTATCCTATGTGTCAAATACTGTGCTAAGCACTTTGTATGCAATATCACATCTTATCCATTCAACAACCTTTTCAGGGAGGAACACTATTACTCCCATTTTACAGGAGAGATGGCTGAAGCCATCTCCATACACTTCAGTTTATCAGAGGCGGAGCCCAAAGGGAAGAAGCAGCAGGTGGGAGGAAAAGCACAGGGTGTAGAAGCTAGGACACTCACTGAGGGAGATGAGAGGTTGTGAACATCACCGGTTTCTACCGGAGAAACACATGGGTTCTGTTGGCAAGGGTATTTGTGGCTTACACAATGAGAGTTATTTTCTATGAAGATACTTTTCAAATTATGTCTTCATTGGATAATGCCTTTGACACAGTAAATGAAAAGAGAATTTAAATACTAAACAGTCTTATTTGCTTTTTCACAAGGAAAGATGAGCAAATATGCAGCTTCAGATTCCCAACTTGGAGATAGCAATCAATATCTTTGACAGGTTGGTCCTCGACTAGCAAAGTGAAAACACAGAGACAAAGTTCCTATGGGCCCATGTGGAGGAGGGAAGAGAAACACCTGCAGGATTTTGAGACAATTTAATTATTTTAAAGATCAGAGACAAAACACACACAAATCCACACTCACTGAGAAATCCACACCACTGCCAGCTCCCCCTTCTTCAACACTGACCAAAATTGTAGACTTCATGCAAATGATCAAAATGTACTTACCAAAGTAAGACTATTTCCTCTAGAGGGGAAAACACTCAAACTTCCTTTCAGATCAGGCCAAAGACAGAATGTTGTTTACATTCTAAGCAAAATCACAGGCACTTAACAACTGATGTTACAATGACCCTACAAGGACCTTCTCTGGAAAGAAGGGACTATCCAGTTATTACAAACTGCTGCATGAGGCTAGGGCAGGGACAGCTTTTCTAAAACCTTCTCAGGAAGGCTGTGGGGGAGCAGAAGTGGCCTCTCTAGTACACGAATTCTAAGGAGGAGTTCACTAGAAGAATCCTTGTTGCTGGGGTCCTCCCAAGAGCCTCAGTCAAGGCTGGTAGCTGCAGTCCCACTTTACAGATGAGAAGGGGAGGCTCTGGGAGGTGGACTCACTCGTCCCAAGTATCAGAGGCAGAAGTGACAGCAGGGTCTGTCCCCACAGCTGGGACCTCTCTGTCAGAACTAGAGGAAGCGGTGGGGGGGATTGCCATGGGGGTCTTCAGCCCTCCTCATCCCATTTGTCAACTTAAGCTGGGGCTCCATTTTATCAATTTTATTGATCAGGCTTTTGCTTAAGATTGGTTTTGGAAAAACCGCCTTATTCTGCAAACAATATCACAAAGATGACAACTTTAAAAACCACAGCCCTATGCCTAAGACATGCTTTAATTTGTGACTAGAAGGGTTTTTACCTTCTTCTCCCCCACACCCCAGGTGGGGAAGTGGGGTGTAGGGTGTGACTGGTGATGACTGTGGAAGGGGATAAGATGTCACTGCGTGGGAAACATTATACATACCTAATGTGTGATTTGGCAACAGAAGATAACATCTGAGTCATAAAGCAGCCCTACATCAAAACAGTAAATCAAAAGCAAACAATGTGGGAAAATAAATTCCTGTATTCTTACAGAGCCCGTGTTGGGAGGATTCCCATCCCAGGGCTCTTAGCCCATAAATCAACAAATCTGTGCCTTCTCTAAGAGACAGTGAGAACCAACATTCCCGCCTCTGCACAGGGAAACGGAGATTAGGGCAGTGTATGCCATGCCCGACACGTCCACTGGCCGCAGAGACTGGAGGGGGCTGCATGTCCTGTCATCCCCACTTGCAAATGGTATTTTATCATAGACTATTGCAGGGTGAACATTTTAAAGGGCAAGGTTCACAGAGCTGTCCTATTGAGACTTTAGAGACATCTTCAAGTCCAGTGCTTCTCTATCCAGGCTCCCAAGGAGCCCTGAGTAGCCTCAGAAGTATTTTGGGGTTCACCCCAGGGCCATTCTTCTTCAACCAGAAGAGTTCCTCTTCCTGCGTTTTCTATGGAGGGCCCTAAGAAAGATTTGGGTAAGAAATGAGGTATTCCAGTCCACTCTTATCATAGGGACAGAGAAGAGGCTCAGAGAGGGAGAGTAAGCTGTGCACTGTCACACAGCTGGACAGTGGTCAAGCTCCAGCCTGCCTACTCAGTGCTTTGCTTCTTTCACCACCTTGATAGCAGGAAGTTTTATTGTTTCCAAGTAACTGAATAACTGTGAGTACCATGTAGTCTCATCACTGCAAGGAGAAAGGCTAAAGGCACTGAGGTCCATTCAGAAGGTCTCCTAAACTGCTCAGGGGAAATCAGGAGGGATTTAGAATGACTTCTGGGACTTCTCTGGTGGTCCAGTGGTTAAGAACCCTCTTACCAATGCAAACATGGGTTCAATCCTTGGTCTAGGAAGACTGTACCTTCTACCAGGCAACCAAGCCTGTGCACCACAACTACCGAAGCCTACACGCTCTAGAGCCTGTGCTCTGCAACGAGAGAGGCCATCATGAGAAGCTCACGCACCACAACCAGAGAAAAGACCCTGCTCTCTGCAACTAGAGAAAAGCCCATGCAGCAATGAAGACTCACTGCAGTCAAAAATAAATAAGTAGAATGCCTTCTGGAAAGCCAGTGCTTGTGGTAATGGTGCATCCAAATTCCCACTGTCCAACTCTGTGGACTGAACTCAGCAACAGGTGGACAACATCATTATGTAAGGAACACCTGCCAACATCCATTAAGGGAAGGTCGTGAGCCAGGAAGTATGAAAAATGTTCTGGGAGACATTTGGTTACATGTGGCAGATTGATCACTATGCTTAACTCTACTCTCTTCTAAAGTCCTACTAAAATGACAGCAAATTTAATTTGAATAATATGAGTAAGAAAGGAGATAACAATAGACCCAAGATACCAATAAAATTTTGGATGTAGCTGGAGAGCAGTTGGACAAACAGCAAAGGACTTAGTAAACCTCAGCCTCTGAGTGGGGTGGGGTGGAGTGGGAGGTAGACTCAGGCAGATTTAAGCTCCAAGGGCCCAGGAAGACCCAGGATTGGAGGCACAGGCTACATTGAAAACAGTAGTGAGGGGTGGACAGGAAGTTTGCTGGAAAGTCTGTGCAACCTCATAATCTGCCTCTCTGGCTAAAGACTACAGAAATCAAGGAGATGTTTAAGAAAGGACATGAAATAATAGTACACTAGGTGACTCCTAGTACACTAGGAACCAGAGATCAAATTCCCAACATCCGTTAGATCATCGGAAAAGCAAGAGAGTTCCAGGAAAATATCTACTTCTGCTTTATTGACTACGCCAAAGCCTCTGACTGTGTGGATCACAACAAACTGTGGAAAATTCTTAAAGAGATGGGAATACCAGACCACCTTACCTGCCTCCTGAGAAATGTGTATGCAGATGAAGAAGCAACAGTTAGAACTGGACATGGAACAACAGAGTAGTTCCAAATTGAGAAAGGAGTATATTGTCACCCTGCCTGTTTAACTTATATGCAGAGTACATCATGTGAAATGCTGGGCTGGATGAAGCACAGGCTGGAATCAAGATAGCTGGGAGAAATATTAATTACCTCAGATATGCAGATGACACCACCCTTATGGCAGAAAGCGAAGAACTAAAGAGCCTCTTGATGAAAGCGAAAGAGGAGAGTGAAAAAGTTGGCTTAAAACTCAACATTCAAAAAACTAAGATCATGGCATCTGGTTCCATCACTTCATGGCAAATATATGGGGAAACAATGGAAACAGTGACAGAATTTACCTTTTTTGGCTCCAAAATCACTGCAGATGGTGACTGCAGCCATGAAATTAAAAGATGCTTGCTCCTTGGAAGAAAACCTATGACCAACCTAGACAGCATATTAAAAAGCAGAGACATAACTTTTCCAACAAAAGTCTGTCTAGTCAAAGGTATGATTTTTCCAGTAGTCACGTAAGGATGTGAGAGTTGGACTATAAAGAAAGCTGAGCACCAAAGAATCGATGTTTTTGAACTGTGGTGTTGGGGAAGACTCTTGAGAGTCCCTTGGACTGCAAGGAGATCCAACCAGTCCATCCTAAAGGAGATCAGTCCTGGGTGTTCATTGGAAGGACTGATGTTGAAGCTGAAACTCCAATACTTTGGCCACCTGAGGCAAAGAACTGACCCAATGGAAAAGACTCTGATGCTAGGAAAGATTGAAGGCAGGAGGAGAAGGGGACGACAGAGGATGAGATGGCTGGATGGCATCACCGACTTGAGGACATGGGTTTGAGCAAGCTCTGGGAGCTGGTGATGGACAGGGAAGCCTGATGTGCTGCAGTCCATAGGGTCACAAAGAGTCGGACATGACTGAGTGACTGAACTGAACTGAGGCAACTAAGCTGTGAGTTATATTTGTGTTGTTGGCTGCTCGGTCATATCCAACTCTTTGTGACCCCATGGACTATAGCCCACCAGGCTCCTCTGTCCATGCGATTCTCCAGGCAAGAATATTGGAATGGATAGCCATTCACCCCTTCCAGGGGATCCTCCTGACTCAGGGATTGAACCTGGGTCTCCTGCACTGCAGGTGGATTCTTTACCATCTGAGCCAGCAGGGAAGCCCAGAGTTATACTTATATGATCATAATGATAGAAGCCTCCATACCAATTTAGTGAAATACTGCCATGTAACTATATTGGAAGGATGGATGGAGAAGTGTTGATGTGCAGGATCTATCGAAATCTTCATCTCCCATATAAGTTATTAGATAATATAAAACTTTAAAATATATAAAAATAGCAAGGAAAGCCAGTTATATATTTTAAATTATAGAAGAAAATATAACAAAAAATAGTCAAAAGTATTCTGGATGTATTTTCATCTGGGGAATAGAAATCAAGGAAAGGGAGGAGACTGCTGATTTTCCTTGCAAAATGTATAGTTTGGTTCTGATAAAAATAAAAATTTGTGACGCTAGGGCCAAGACTTGTTAATCAAAGAAAGAATTTTTACTGACAACACTGAACTGGATTTTTTTCTTTCTCTGCAATAACTTTTTAACTTGTTCCCCTGGCTGCAGGGCTAAATCTTGAGCATATTTAGCACGTACTTTACCAGGGTTTTTCCTGGGGGCTTTCCTAGTGGTTCAGATGGTAAAGAATCTGCATTTTCTTTTTCTCTAACCATTTTTATGGGGAGTGCTTCTTCCTAGCCCCAACCTGGCCTTCTAGCTCCGCTCTGGAGGGTTCCCTAATGCCCTGTCAATCCCACTGTATTGCAAGTCTCACCTCCTGGTCAAGGTCCTCCCTGAGTACAAATGTCCTGAACAAAGGCCACCCTGCACAGGGCCACACTTTCTGCCTGTAATACAGGAGACCTGGGTTTGAGCCCTGGGTCATGAAGATGCCCTGGAGAAGAAAATGGCAACCTACTCCAGTATTCTTGCTGGGAGAATTCCACGGACAGAGGAGCCTGGTGGGACTACAATCCATGGGGTTGACACAAGAGTCTGGCTTTTCCTCTTTCTGCACAACCTGAGCCTCTGATTGACCTCTCTTTTTCTGTTTTCACCTCACTTCCTGGGTTGTCCAAGGAGGTATGTGTCCCAACTCAAAATTGTACATACTGGCCCACAATACCCTTTCTGCAATTCTCCAACCAAAAAGCTCTAAAAAAAGTTTTTACATAACTTTGGTGCCAAAACATCTTTTATGACAATACCAGATCCCAACTGACGTGATGCTCTTTCTAGTCTATTTCTCTACTGAAGTGTAAATATTATTATAACTTGCTGAAGATCTACCTGTGTGTTTGATTATAGGATGGCCCAGACCTCAATGGGAGCATTAGTTGATTTTCTTTCTAAAACCTGAATAGAGCTGAATTCTGAAACCCATCCGCCCCCAAGGGGGTTGCACATGGTCCTGTACCATCTGTTAACCAAAAAATCCCACAGAAAAAGCTCTGACCACTCCTCCCCCATGCTCATTGAGCCCCTGCCCGCTTGACTCTCAAGGGTCTGAAAATGAAGATTGCAACCTGCACTCAGTGTGTCCAAAACAGAACTCCTGACTTCTCTCCTCCCCACAGGTTCACCCATATCAGTTACGCCCCTATCAAGCACCCCAGCTGCTTGGACCAAAATACTAAGCATCAACCTGGATTCCTTTCTGTCCCCCACAATTCCACCTTTAAGACCTCAGGAGGTAGGGTCAGCTCCAAGGTGTCCTGGATGTGTCCATGGCCAATCACATTCACCCACTACCCCCAGGGCAAGCCCCCCTGCTGGCTTCACCTCACTAGAGCTGACTCTCCACCGAGCAGACAGAGCTGCTGGAGTCAGATCAAGTTGCTCCCCTGATAACTACCCTCCAACAGCTTCTCTCAACACTAGATAAAACCCTAACTCCTTGTATAACCTTCAAGACCCCATATGGCTGGGCTCCTGCCTCCCACTCTGGCATCACCTCCTATCACATTCCACCTTACTCAGTTTCTTCCAGCCATTGCAGCAATTCTCATTTCCTGCCTCAGGATATTTGCATCTGCTGAGCCCTCTACCCCCAGACTCTTATCTGTTTCTCTGGTCACATCATTCAGATCTCTGATCAAGCATTATCCCCTGCCATAGGCCATCACTCACTTGCCATCTCCTTGCTGTATTACCTTTGATTCATTGACTCTCTCCCCTAGCAGACTGTAAGTTCCATAAAGCTGGGAGTTTTGCAGTTTTGTGAGCCACTGACTGCCCTGTCAGAGAAGGCAATGGCACCCCACTCCAGTACTCTTGCCTGGAAAATCCCACGGACGGAGAAGCCTGGTAGGCTGCAGTCCATGGGGTCGCTAAGAGTCAGACACGACTGAGCGACTTCACTTTCACTTTTCCCTTTCATGCACTGGAGAAGGAAATGGCAACCCACTCCAGTGTTCTTGCCTGGAGAATCCCAGGGACGGCGGAGCCTGGTGGGCTGCCGTCTATGGGGTCGCACAGAGTCAGACACGATTGAAGCGACTTAGCAGCAGCAGCAGCAGACTGCCCTGTATTTAATGCACAGCCTGCCACATACACATGGTCAATAAATACCTGTTGAACAGAAGAATGAATACATGTACACATTGTATATCATTTGGAAAATAAAGAATATACTGAAGGAAATAAAATCATCTCTAGAATCCTACTGCATAGCTATAAACATATACACAAATAAGCATGTGTGTTTAGTAAGAACAATAATCAACATAATTGGTAATGTTCTATATCTTGATACGGAGAAGGCAATGGCACCCCACTCCAGTACTCTTGCCTGGAAAATCCCATGGACAGAGAAACCTGGTAGGCTACAGTCCATGGGGTCGCTAAGAGTCGGACACGACTGAGCGACTTCACTTTTCACTTTCATGCATTGGAGAAGGAAATGGCAACCCACTCCAGTATTCTTGCCTGGAGAATCCCAGGGACAGCAGAGCCCGGTGGGCTGCCGTCTATGGGGTCGCACAGAATCGGACACGACTGAAGCGACTTAGCCGATATCTTGATAGGGATTTGAATATGCATTTGTGGAAATTCAATAACTGTACACTTAAGGTCTGTGTATTTCATTGTATGTTAATTTTCCCTTCAATGAAAAAATTATAAATGAATATTGAACACTAATTAACAGTATAGATGCTGAAGTACTGACAGGAAAGTGTACTAATGTCTGCAACTTACTTTGAAATGCATAAAAAAACAAGATGACTTATTGGATGAATAGATGGAAGACAGATGGATATATGTATATCAAATATACATATTTATTATATATATGATAAAGCAAATATAATGAATTATTACCAGCAGAACTAGCAAGGGAGAGTTTACTACAAAATTCAGTTACACTATATGTTTGAAAATTTTCATGATGAAAGGTTGGAAAAAAATAATTTGGGAACATATTGATTACAGTTTGTATCCTCCATGGTTCACTGAATATCTTATCATATTTTCCCATATCATTACTGTCTTTGAAAGCACAGTTTCAAATGGTGGTACACGATGCCACTGGGTTGATGTACCACAACTTACTGAATCAGTCTCCTATCTTTGGACACGCAGACCATCTTTAAATTTTAACTTTCATCAACAACAGGGTAATGAAAATCCTTGTCTACACATCTGTGTGCCTAATTATGTTTATATACTCAGCGTACACTCCCAGAAGGACACTCACTAGGGTCAAATTTCATAACATTTTAGAATCCTGATACATACATGCTGCCAACAGCCTTCTTGAAAGGTAGACATTGAATAGAGATGTTCTTATTATTTGGAGAGTCTGTAGGACGCTTAAGGGAGAACAACTGTGTTCCTTTGTCTCCACCACTAGGCACAGCATACTGTGGGCACAGGAGAAAATAACTTGGATTATATTAAAAGAATGTAGGACCAGATCTAATTCTGCCATTATTGGGGAAAAACAGTGAGAGATTTTCTTTGTAGAAAATCTGAGGCTGCCTCTTCATCACCTATGGCGAGGAAACGGCTGCAGACAGAAGGCAAGGACTGAGGTCTCCCTGAAACCCAGGATGTCACTGAGAACCTAGGACCAGTCTTTTCAGGGTTAAAGGAGGTCTCTGGGACTCACTGAAGAAATCATGGTTCAGTCAAATAATGCAACATTCTGTGGCCTTTGAACAGTGAGGTCAAGACATATGAACTATGGTGGGAAGATGATTAGGTTGGATGTTAAGTGTTAGTCGCTCAGTCGTGTCCTACTCTTTGCGACCCCATAGACTGTAGTCTGCTAGGCTCCTCTGTCCGTGGACTCTCCATGTAAGAATGCCGGAGTGGGTAGCCATTCCCTTGAGGATCTTCCGAACCCAGGGATTGAACCTGGGTTCTCCCACATTACAGGCAGATTCTTTACCGTTTGAGCCACCAGGGAAACTGGATGCTAAGAGAAGCAGTGAGCAAGAGGCAGAACAGGGTGGCACAGGGGGAGGGGAGGTTGCCTTCTTTACTCCATGCCCCTAGGGACTGTGGGTTGTTGTTGATTTCTTTAAACAGTTATAACTTTCAAGAAAAGGTAGTTCCCAGAGGAAAGGGGGACTAAGTTGGTGGGGACTGTTCTTTGAGGCCTCTATTTGGATTTAGTATGTCAGTGTTCTGGCTAAGACCAGTATACTGTCATTTCAGGCTTAAAATTCACTGGAGAAGTAGTTCTTACCTCATAAACACGTTTTGTTCCACAGGTTCACTTGTGAATTCTTGTTTAGAACTTGGGGTATATTTCCCTCTAAGATGGAAGCAGTTTCTATTCTGGCCAGCAAGATCTTTTTCTGATCCTTCATGAAATCAAACTAGGTCTGATTTTCATAAAGGGCAGTAACACACTATTGACAGAGATCATGAAAGGGACTTTTCACAGGGCTGGTTACAGAGGCTGTAATTTTTCTTAAAAAAAAAAAATCTTTCTAGGGAAGTAGGGCTAGTGGTACCCCTATTTCCCATTTTTAATTTTTTTTTTTTTAAGAAGGAAGAATAGCTGTGGGGGCGGGGGAGGGGGAACCCTCAGAACTTTCCTTAGTAACGGACTAAGGGATGAAGGCAGAAGGGAAAGAGGTCTTAAGTAAATGTCTGAGAAGAAGCTTCCTTCTGAGGTGATGTGACCCAGTGAGCGAGGGGACACGGGAAGGAAGGCCCAACACAGGCTGCATCCCCAGAATAAATTAGAAGAAGGGCAGTGACACCAAGAGGGGCAGAGTCCAGACCTGCAAGACCTGAGGCAGAAGAGTGTGGGGTGAGGGTTCAGAGATGAAGCCCACAGGGAACATGAACCCTCTAGTGAATAGAATGTGTTTAGGGCCCAGACCTTGAGAGCAGCAAAGAAATATTCTTGAGCCTCATTTACATCAACAGAAACAAGAGCTTCCAACAGTCTGGAATTGCAACAGGTCTCAATCTCACCAGCACTGCTCTTGGATCACTAATCAGTTTGCAGATGACAGAGACAACAGGGCAAATGACTGCCAGTAAATAATGTATGTTTCTGTTGCGTGGGAGAGATAATACATTTAGCTGAAAGTCCTATTCTACCAGGAAGATGTTAAGCCCTGAATCACACAAGATCTGCAGGGTCACTCAAACAGCCAAAAATGAATCTGAGGATGAGAAAAGCAACTTAAAAAATAAGCTGAATGTGTTACAAGCCCAGGAGAAAGCATTAGGAAGAAAAATGGAATCCCAGCATGTAAATGGTAGGGCAACGAGGCCCTGTGTGCACTGCAGAGGGTGATGCTTCCAGAGGTGAGGTGAAGGAAAAGTGAATTATCCAGAGACAGGTGGCAAACATGATTAGGCAGTATAAAACCCCTAAAAGAAAGTGCTACACTAAGAGCAGGCAGTGGCCGCCACACCTCTGCCAGCTGGACACCAGGCCCGGAACAGAAGAATATCTGTGGATTTGAGGTTATCTTGAAGGCATTCACCAGAACACGGATTGGCCTTCTTCTAATTACTCCCTGTTACTTCAAATCTACAATGTATTTTATGTACTAGGAAAAAAAAAAAACTGGGGAATCCCTGGTGGTTTAGTGGTAAAGAATCTGCCTGCAATACAAGAGACTGCTTGCAATGCAGGAAATGCAGGTTAGCCCCTGTCAGAGAGAGGCAAAATGGCAACCCACTCCAGTATTCTTGCCTGGAAAATCCCATGGACAGAGGAGCCTGGTGGGCTACAGTCCATAGGGTCGCAAAAGAGTAGGACATGATTTACCAACTAAACCACCACCACCAAGAGAAAACTAACTGACCAGTTAAACTACAATACAGCATCAATTTTTATGATGCATCTCAGCTCTAGAGATGTCAGAATTGTAAAACAGTGGTCATCTTAGAAACATGAAAGATGGAGACTGAAAAGATACCCCACAACTGTTTTGAGAAGGATGCATGGAACCATGACAACACATTGCCCCTTCTCCCCCAGACCCCTCTCTTCAGCACCAGTGAGAGGGGGGCCAAGAATGGAGCTCCATAAAATGGGGGAAAAGATGGATGCATGGAAGAAGGATCCACAAAAGAAAGTAGGACCAGGGATGTAACGACTCCCTGTGGATCTGATTTACGGTCTCCTTGGAAGGCAGACTCAGCCACAGAGCACCAGTCTCCAGCCACACTTTCCTGCTCACACAGCAAGCCCAATGGCAAATGTGCAGCTTCCGTGGGACCAGTGGCAGGCACATCGGGCCCCTGGGGACAAGTGCCAAGTGCTCGCCTTCCTCATGAATGCACACAGCACCAGAGCATCCTCTCACCCTCTCTCTATGGCACAGGTCCTAAAAGCAGGAGTCGGGCTACATAGGAAATGTGTTTGCAAAGAATGAACCAAGTCTTCTCCCTCGGAAAATAGCTTCCCTCCACAGCCTCCTTCAAGAGAGTTGGAAAGGAATGCTGCCCATTTGCAAATCAATAACTTACAGTGGCTGTGTAGACAATAAAGCACAATATGTGATGCTAGAGACCCATAATGGCTCAGTGTTCAAGCATAATCCTGCCCTCCAAGTAGCAGATGAGGATCCACACAGGCCTCCTGGCTGTGTCTGCCTGCTGCCACACTGAGGGCTGGTGGTCTGTCTGCCTTTCTTTCTTCTTCTTTTTTTTTTTTTTTTTTGTAGAAAATCAGAAGGCTACGGCTGAGACAGCTGCCAGGAGCCAACAACACTCGACATTTCACCACTTCCTCCTTTTCACAGCTATTTGCATAAGGGTTGTTAGGAAAACACCTATTCCAGAAGGGAGATGATTTAATGGAAAAAAAGCATCTCAATCATTCACTTTCAGCCAGAATCTCACACACTCAGAGGCACTTGACAGGACCCTTGGAAATCAGGAGAAACAGCTGCCGTGAAGACCACGCCCCCAGGGATGTCAGCCCTTTTGGTACCAGGGGAGTCGCCCGCGCAGATAGATCTGTTAGATGCTTAGATGCTGTGAGATCCAGACCAGGAGCAGCCGCTAGGAGACCACGTAATAAAACTGGTCTCTATGCCATCTGGATCAGCCCCTGCTCAATCTGCAGACAATAAAAAGGGCCTGGGGGCGGCAACAATTTCCCCCTGAAGATTCCACATCCTTCTAATTACTCTCTGAGTCTGGCACCGGAGCAAGAGCCCTGGGACATGGAGCCATGACCTGGACTCCTGGATCCCTGAGAACCAAACCAGCTAGGTTCCTGGGAATTCAGGAATGAGCCATTATCAAACCACTTGCCCAATCTGAAGGGTTAGCAGGGCACAGTTCTGCTTCTTATCCACTCATGCAAGACAGACTCTGAGCAGACTCTGCTATTCACTCCCAGCAGAAAAGCAAAGGAAGCTATTTTTTTCATGAAGGGTAATGCCTGCTCAAATATGCATCTCTCACATTAGACCAAACTGCTGAAGAACTCTTCGAATTGCCCAACTTCAGGGAAGCCAGCCTGGGAGGAGGCACCCCTACAAAGCAACCAGGCAGACGAGCCAATGACATCTGACATGTTTGACTGTGGGTGTTCTAGATACAGATGCAGAGGGTTTTTGCCTTTTGCAAGGGCCAAATGGCATACTGTTACGGGCAGCGGCTCAGCAGAGGGAGGTTTTTAGGAAGCTGTTGCTGCTGTATGCAAAAAAAAAAAAAAAAGGAGTAAGAGAAAATAAAAATGAAGCGTCTGGATTTTGTGCACTTACAATGAATGTCAAAACTTGAACCTAGAAGATGGTTGCCTGTGGCTTGGCATTTCTCCCTGGCCTAAGCGCTCCAAATCCAACATGGGGATTTCCAAGCCTCAGCCCAACACACTCTTCATTGGACCTCACTTTCAGTCTGTTGGGCACATGAGTATAATTACTGGCAACTTCTGTATTTGGACTGGGTTCCAGACGGTACCTGATCAGCACGTATGAGTCTGTTTTAGCCATTTGGCCTCTAACGGACAGTCCATCTGGGGCATCTGAATGGCAGCTGTTAGTCAATTTGAGCACAGGGCAGAAGGAGATGAGTCTTTTCCTTACACCCCTCCCCCCAAATCTCAGCATCCCCAGAAGAGAGGGAAGAGCTTCAACACCCCACTGGCAGCCTTAAGTCCAGTCTTCTGTGCAGGACAGAGAACACTAAAGAGTCTACATGCCCTCCTCACATTAAGATAGCCTGTGAAAATACACCTACACAGGAAAATACACCTATTAAGCATCTACCACGTGCCAGGCATGGGAAAGAAGAATGTATATAAGACACGTGCGAGTGTGCTCAGTCGTGTCTGACTCTTTGGGACCCCATGGGCTGTAGGTCACCAGACTCCTCTGTCCATGGAATTTTCCAGGTAAGAATCTTGGAATAGGTTTCCATTTCCTATTCCAGGGGATCTTCCCAACCCAGAGACTGAACCCACGTCTCCTGCATCTCCTGCATTGGCAGGGAGATTCTTTACCACTGGGCCACCAAGGAAGCCCACATGAGACACCCGCCCTCTCTTAAAGGAGCCCAGGGAAGAAAGACGTGAATAAGAAACAATGTCAGGATACAAAGATGGCATAACAGAACCACTTGAAATGCGCTAGGAAATAGACAAGGACTTCATTAATCATGCCTATGGCTGGGGGCCAAGGGTGTTCGAGCAGAGTGACGATCAGCTCTGAATTTCGGAAAAATTATTCCAGATCTAGGTAAGACTAGACTAGTGAGAGGCAGTAACTAGGAGGAGGGAGACTGGTTAGGAGGCTGCTATGAAGGTTCCAGAGAATGAGGGTGTGGATGTGGGAGAGAAGAGGAGGAGGAGCCAGAGCCTAAGTGCTTCCGGCTGGCTGCAGGCAGGAGGGGGGAGAGGCCTGCCTGGGGCCTGTGTGCCTGCAGCTAGGTTAAAAAGCCTGGTGCGCTAAACATCTCCATCCAATCTGCCAACACTCCAGCCCTCTCTGCCACATTTTCTGAACTTCCTTGATCCTCAGATTCACCTCTGCTAGAATCTGAGCAACATTCTGGCTTCCGGTCCTAATTTTTATATCTTCTCCAGAACATGCATCCTGCCTCCCGCACACCCCCCAGCTTCCAAACCTCTCATCTACCCAAGGGTCAAATGTGGGGTCATGGAGCCTTCCTGTCCTTCCCGGCATCTCCAGGGGCTCCAGAACTAGAAGCCCCAAGAAGGGATATACTCCCTGTATGAGCCTCTGCATGGGCCCCTTTCCAAATACAAACCACAAAGAGCTGACTGGAGGTGAGTCCCCTTTTCAGGCTGACCTGCCTCAGCTGGTAGCAGGAATTCCAGGATCCATCTGGTCCACCTCTACCTGCAGCAGCCCCTGGCCCAAGTCTGGCCCTGTGGACTAGCGCAATCTTGGAGTCTTCCTCAAAACTCCTCTGGGATATTTTTCTGTGACTAGAGAAAGCTGGACATGAGATGACAATTCTAATTTCTTTGTTGAAGTCCAGAAGAAATGTATTGAGGGTAGGACCAGGACAGGTAGCCGGGGCAGAGGAGCCCCTGTGTTTTTCCTGTAACTCTAACTGCTAACATCTAAGGCAGGAGTAACGCTGGAGGTGTGTGTGCTCTATAGCATTTATATTCATAAGAGGATTTCTCAGTGCATAACTGCATTAGATCCCTACAACAATGTAGGAGGTGGGGGCAGTTACCAACTCCTGGAAGGAGAGCATGAGAGCACAGTTTCTGCGGTGGATGCTTGGGCTGGAACCCAGCTCTGCTATTCACTGGTTCTCTGACTTTGGATAAGTATTCTACTTCCGTGCTTGCTCCTTAGAAGAACAATGCTTGCTCTCTGGAAGAAAAGCTATGATAAAACTAGATAGCATATTAAAAAGCAGAGATTACTTTGCCAACAAAGGTCCATATAGTCAAAGCTATGGTTTTTCCAGTAGTCATGTACAGTTGTGAGAGTTGGACCATAAAGAAAGCTGAGTGCTGAAGAATTGATGCTTTCAAACTGTGGTGCTGGAGAAGACTCTTGAGAGTCCCTTGGATAGCAAGGGGATAAAACCAGTCAATCCTAAAAGAAATTAACTCTGAATGATTCATTCATTGGAAGGACTGACGCTGAAGCTAAAACTCCAATACTCTGGCCACTTGATGCAGATAGCTGACTCACTGGAATAGACCCTGATGCTAGGAAAGACTGAAGGCAGGAGAAGGGGACAAACGAGGATGAGATGGTTGGATGGCATCATCAAACTCAATGGATATATGAGTTTGAGCAAACTCTGGGAGACAGTGAAAGACAGGGAAGTCTGGTGTGCTGCAGTCCATGGGGTCACAAAAAGTCAGACACAACTTAGCGACTGAATAACAACAGATTCTACTTCCTCATGCCTCAGTACCTCTGGATGGGAAATGGGACTAACATTAATGCTTAGCACAGAGTGAGGACTTTATAAGCATTTGTTAAAGAAAGATCTCCACTTTAGAGGTGACTCAGACACAATGCTGGCAGGCTGAGGAACTTGCCTGAGGTTGCCTGGCTGGAATGTGAAGCGGGAAATTAGAATTCCTTGGCTCCTCGGCCACACTCTTCATGTTACATCAAGCTACTCTGGGAAGCGCCTACTCTCCAGGAGGCTCCTTACCCTTCCTGGGAAAGGGCCTTTACAAGGAAAACAATGTATATCATCATCCTACAGAAATAACTATTAAAGCAGAGGGTATCTGTCTTTTGAAATGTATTATTGAGATAAAATTCATATAACATAAAATTTATCATTTGAACCATTTTAAATACACAATTCAGTGATTCTTTAGTGTATTCACAGTGTTGTGAAACCATTATCATCATCTAATTCCAGGACACTCACCACCCCAAAAAGAAACCCTCACCACATTCTCCTTGTTCCCTAAGCCATGTCAACCCATATGTGGTATTTTGCTTCTGGCTTCTTTCACTTAGCACAATGTTTTCAAGGTGCATCCATATTGTAATGTGTCAGTACTTCATTCTCTTTTATGGCTCAATAATATTCCACTGGAGGATATACAACACTCTGCTGATACATTCATCAGCTGGTGGACACTTGGGTTATTCCCACCTTTTGGCTATTGTAAACAGTGCTTCTATGAACAATGGAGTATAAGTTTTTGTGTGAACATGGGTGGTGATTGCAGCAATGAAATTAAAAGATGCTTACTTCTTGGAAGGAAAGTTATGACCAACCTAGATAGCATATTAAAAAGCAGAGACATTATTTTGCCAACAAAGGTCTGTCTAGTCAAGGCTATGGTTTTTCCAGTGGTCATGTATGGATGTGAGAGTTGGACTATAAAGAAAGCTGAGTGCCGAAGAATCGATGCTTTTGAACTGTGGTGTTGGAGAAGACTCTTGAGAGTCCCTTGGACTGCAAGGAGATCCAGCCAGTCCATCCTAAAGGAGATCAGTCCTGGGTGTTCATTGGAAGGACTGATGTTGAAGCTGAAACTCCAATACTTTGGCCACCTGATGCAAAGAGCTGACTCATTGGAAAAGACCCTGATGCTGGGAAAGATTGAGGGCAGCAGGAGAAGGGGACAACAGAGGATGAGATGGCTGGATGGCATCACCGACTCGATGGACATGGGTTTGGGTAGACTCAGGAAGTTGGTGATGGACAGGGAGGCCTGGCATGCTGCGGTTCATGGGGTCGCAAAAAGTTGGACATGACTGAGCGACTGAAATGAACTGAACTGAACTGATCTGGGTATATACCTAGGAGTGGAACTTCTGGATCATATGGTAACACTATCCTTAGCCTTTCAAGAACAGCCGAACTGCTTTCCATAGCCATATAAAGTGGCTATGCCATTTTATATTCCCAGCAGAAATGTATAAGGGTTTCAGTTTCTCCATTTCCTGGTCAACATTTATAATTTTCCTTTTTACCCTCCAATATATATATTATAGCCATCCTAGTGATGTGAAGTGATAACTCACTGCAGTTTTGATTTGCATTTCCCTAATGACTAATGTTGAGCATTTTTTTTTATGTGCAGTACACCTTTATGTTCTTGATATTATGGTGATTAAGATAAAAGATATGAAGTCTTGGGCCCTTTTCTTAGATGAAGAGGTGGGCTTGGTGGACATGTACAAAGCTGACTCACACAGAGGATGGCAGCAGGGGAACCTAATACCAATGAACAGGATACTATGTGCAGCAAGCAACTGGTGGCCTCTAGGGGTAGGGAGGACTTGGGAATTTGCACAGCCCCACAAAATCTATCATATCCATCATGGGCCCATCCTGATCTGTTCCTCTTGCTGATTATTGGGGCTCATCTGTTTTTGTAGGCTTTCTCCACTGCTGCTACCTTTAGAATGGCAGCCCAACTTTCTTCAAGGGCTTGAAGGGGGGATTAATTACTAAGAGGCTCTGAGACGCTCAGCTAGGAAACCAATCTCAAGCCTGAGAAAAGCCAGGGAGCTAAGGATAAACGCCTCATGACAGATCCAGCTCAGAAGCTAAGGGAGCAGATGGCCTGAAACACCAGCCAAAGTCAGGGCTGGGCACTCATTGAAGCAAGGCCCTCCTATGGTACAGGGGCAGCAAAGTGGCCCCAGGGTGATTGATATATGAATGCTGTGAGTTTTGAGCCTCTCTACCAAAAGCAAAGGCAGACTGCAGCTGGGCAAGGAAGGACTTTTCTGAGAACAGGCCACTGGCCATCATGGTGAAGAATGCTTACCTCAAATATGGGTGTCCCTGGCCCCATGCTGCCATTTCTTTTCAATGGTCTGGCCATTTCATCATTTTCCTGGTCCTTCTCCAGCAACAGGAGAGAGAAAAGCACCACTGTGTGCTCCCACAATTCTTGCAGATAGGTATGGCTAAGGGAGTCAGGCTGAAGTCAATGGGTTCCTGTTCTGTCATTGTGCAATAAACTACTCCCAGAAGTTGTGGCTTAGAATCACAGATAACAAAACAGAGAGTCTGTCATCTCTCTCACAGTTCTGTGGACTGAAGGCTCAGAGAAGCAGTTTTTCCTTAGATTTTTAGCTGAGATTTTAGCTGAGTAGTCGTAGCTACTGGACTATTAGACTGGATGCCCTAGATGGATCATTTGCACAGCTGGTCCATACTACTGGCCATCAGCTGAAAGCTTAGCTAGGGATGGCCACTGGAGGAGTGCCAAAGGGCCTGGGCTTCTCACAGCATGGCAACTTGTTTCCAAGAGGGAATGTTCCGACAGTTAATGTTTCAAGAAACTCAGGCAGAAGTTGTAAGGCTCCTATGACCTAGGTGCAGCTGTCATACGGTATTACTTCTGTTGGTCAAAAGTGAGTCACAGGGAACTCTTTCCAATTCCACAAGGCCAGTGTTACTCTCCCAGACAAAGACATCATAAGAAAAGAAAACCACAGATCAAATCCCTTACGAATATAGATGTAAAAATCCTCGACAAAATACTAACAAACTAAATTCAGCAACATATAAAAAGATTACACGCCATGAACCAGTGGAATTTATCTGAAGAATAAAAGAGTGGATCAATATATGAAAAGCTATCCATGTAATACATATTAATAGAATAAAGAACAAAACCACATGACCATCTCAATGGATGCAAAGAAAGCATTTTGTGAAATCCAACACCCTTTCATGATAAAAACACTCAATGAAGTAGGAATAAAACAAAATTCCTCAACTTGTTAAGGGTATTTATAAAAAGCCCACAGCTAATATCACACTTAATGGTGAAAGACTGGAAAGCTTTCTTTCCAAGATCAGGAACAAGACAAGGATGTCCACTCTTGTTACTTCTATTCAATACTGTACTAGAGATTCTAGCCGGGACAGTCAGGCAAGAAAGAGAAATAAAAGGCATCGGATGGGAAAGGAAAAAGTAAAACCATCTCTATTTGCAGATGACAGAAATATATAGACAATCCTAAAGAATACATAGAACAAAAAGTTTAGCAAGTTGCAAGATAAAAGAACAGTATAAAAGAATCAACTGTATTTCCATATACTAGCAATGAACAACCTGAAAATGAAATGAAAAACTTCCATTTTCAAAAGCATTGAAAAAATAAAATATGAATAAATTAAGCCAAAGAGGTACAAAACTTGTATACTGAAAACTACAAACAACATATCTGACATAAATTGGATCTAAATACGTGTAAAGACATCTTGTGTTCATGTACTAGAAAACTTGGTATTGTAAACATAATCATACTTACTAAACTGATCTACAGATTCGACACAATCCCTGTAAGCATTCTAGCTACCTTTTTGCGGTTAATTAACAAGCTGCTCCTAAAATTCATATGGCAATTCAAGGGACCCACACTGTTTCAAGCTGAAACAATCTTGAAAAAGCATGAAGTTGGAGGATTCACATGTCCTTGTTTCAAAACCTATTACAGTAATCAAGATAGTGTGATATGGGCATGCTGCTGCTGCTGCTGCTGCTGCTAAGTCGCTTCAGTCGTGTCCGACTCTGTGCGACCCCATAGACGGCAGCCCACCAGGCTCCTCATAAGGATAGACATATACATAGGTGGGACAGAGCTCAGAGTCCAGAAATAAATAAGCATTTACCTCTATGGTCTGCTGATTTTTTAACAAGAGTTCTAAGACAATTCAAAGGAGGAAAGAATAGTCTTTTCAACAAATGGTGCTGGGACAACTAGAAAACCACATGAAAGAGACTGACTTTGGGCCCCTGCTTCACACCATATTCTGAAAAAAAAAAAAAAAAAAAAAACTTAAAATAGATCAGAGATCTAAACTAGGACCTAAAACCATAAAACTCTTAGATGAAAACATAAGAGTAAATCTTTGTGACCTGAGATTAGATAACAGCTTTTTAGATATGACACCAAAAGCACATGCAATAAAAGAAATAATAAACATGATAAGATAAAAATTGAAAGTTTTTAAACTATTTAATTTTGTTTTTAAAGTTTTTATGGCATACTGTGCAGCTTGTGGGATCTTAATTTCCTGACCAGGGACTGAACCTGGGCCATGCACAGCAGGGAAAGCACCAAGACCTAGCCACTGGACTGCCAGGGAACTGCCTAAAAGTTTTTGTGCTTATAAGGATACCATCAAGAAAGCAAAAAGACAACTCATAGAATGGGAAAAAATATTTACAAATCATAAACCTGATAAGGGACTTATATCAAGAATACATTAAGAATTCTTAGAACCTAATTTTTAAAAAACACGTAATTAAAAATTGGGTAAAAAATTTTTAAAACATTTCTCAAAAAAATACTGCCAACATGTGCCAGTGAGCACATCAAAAGATGTTCAACATGACCAGTCATCAAGGAAATGAAAATCAAAACAATGTGATACTGCTTCACATCCACTGGCATGGCTATAATAAAAAAGACAGACAATAATAAATGTTGGCAAGGATATGGAGAAATTGGAACCCTCATACATTGCTGGTGGGAAGATAAAATGATGCAGCTGCTTTGGAAAATAACTTGGCAGTTCCTCAAAAAGTTAAGCAAAGAGATATCATATAATCTAGCAATTCCACTCCTAGGTATATACCCAAGAGAAGTGAAAAAATATGTTCACACAAAAACTTGTACACAATTTCAAACCAGCACAATTTATAACAGCCAAAAGATGGAAAAAGAAAAAATAGATGATGAATGGATAAACTGAATGTGGTATATTTACACAACAGAATACTATTAAGCCATACAAAGGAATGAAGTACTGATTTATGTAACAACGTGGATAAACTGTAAAAACATTATGCTAAGTGAAAGAAGCCAGACACAAAGGGCCACATAGGGTATAACTCCAATTATATAAAATGTCTAGAATAAACAGACCCATAAAGATACAAAACAGACTGGTGGTTGCCGGGGACTAGGAGGAGGAGGGAATGGTGAGTGACTGCTAAGGTGTATGAGATTTCTTTGTGTGTTAATTAACATGTTCTGGAATTAGGTAGTGATGTTTGCATAATTATGTGAATATGACAAAAACATGAACTTCCATACTTTAAAGGGGTGGTTTTATGGTATATGAATTATATCTCAATAAAGCTATTATTAACACACACACACACACACACACACACACACACACACACACACGAATCATAGGGTCAGCCAACTGTAGCAGAGAGCAGACTACACTGTGAAGCATGTTCACTGCAAGGGCATCTTTAAAGACCAGTTACCACATATTTTCAACCTGCTACACTTTGTGGAAGTAGGTGAGGAAGTCTTGACTCGTAAATGCATGGTTTACCCTGAGAATGAGACTTAGCTTGGTAGAACAGAAAGCCTGGGTAGCAGAGATGGGCAGATTCAGGTTCAAATCCAGACTCTGCCATTCAGCTGTATAAGCTCAAGCGAGGTACTTAATTTTTCTCTGCCCCAGTTTGCTCAGCTCTGCAGGATGATAGGATTAAAAGGCTAATACATGCAAAGTGCCTGTCAAATAATAGTTGTTCAGTAAGTAATAGCTCTTATTCTTAGTTCTCTCTTGTCAGCATAATTATTAATACTAGTGGCCCTTGTCAGCATTCAACAGCACCTATCATGTGGCTTGGGAATTACCTGGGAATTTCTATTTTCCTAGCTATTTGGCTCATCAGGCTAGATCAGAGAGTCACACAATTTTGGAGCTATTAAGATTTCCTAAAAATCATATGATTCACATATAAATAACAGATATAGTAAATTAGCTTTAATATATACAGCAGTCTCGCAAATCAACAATTAAAAGATTAAGAGGCCAACAGAAAACTAAGCAAAGACCATGAAAAAACAACTCATACAAGTATACACATGGCTAACAAATGCATGAAAAATCTTCACCCTCCTTAGTGCTCATGAGAGTGCAAATTAAAGAAAGATAACATTTGAACTTATTAAATAAATATTTGAAAATCTTTCATGAGGTATTGGCCAAAGTTCAGAA
Organism: Okapia johnstoni; assembly: GCA_024291935.2. Classification (NCBI taxonomy): domain Eukaryota; kingdom Metazoa; phylum Chordata; class Mammalia; order Artiodactyla; family Giraffidae; genus Okapia; species Okapia johnstoni. The sequence goes on along the minus strand of CM044312.1, from coordinate 66,645,427 downwards.
AGAAGCCAGTCTTATACACTCCTGATGGGAGTGTTAATTGGTACAATATTTCTAGATGGCAATTTAGCAATGGATATCGAAAGCCTCAAAAATAGCATACCCCTGGACTTAGCATTCCTCTTCCAAAAATTTATACTATGGAAATAATCATGAATGTGTGCAAAAATTTGATTACAAAGACATACATGTATTGGTTGCAATATTATTTTTAATAATAAAAAACTGAAAACAACCAACATATTCCATGACAGGGAATTGGTTAAATAAATTATGGAACACATACACAATGGAATACTTTAATAGCTAGGAAAGATGCTCACCATAATCAAAACAGTATGAAATTATCTCATTTTAAACATTATTTTAAAAAAAGACCAGCACTTGTTAATTCTAGGTGACAGAATTATAGGCTAATTTTTCTCTTTCTTTTTTGTTGCTGTGTATTTTGTACAGTGATCTTGTATCACTTTTACATCATGAAAAAAAATTTTTTTCATAAATTTACTCATAGAGGCCCATTCAGTGTGCCTCTGAATGGTATATTTATACAATGGAATACTATTAAGGCCCATCCACGAATGCCCATTCAGTGTGCCCAGCCTAGAGAGCCTACTGAATATCCATGCTCCTACATTCAAGCCCATTCCTCCTACAGCCCAGAGAGTGTTCTCAGGCCAGGCCGCTGCTTCCTGCTCCTCTCCGGTTCCTCCTCCTACACTAATCATCAGCTCAGGGAATCAGGGGGTCTCTCAGCACCTCCATTCCCCCACCTGCAGATCTGCCTCCTCCCCAAGCCCCAGAGCCCAGTACTCTTGTGGAGAGAAATGCTCTTCTCAAGATGGTGACACTATGATTTCCAGTCTACTGTGAGTCTTCACAGGCCCTGGAGGTGCGACCCCCTTCCTTGGCAAGGAGGTGGCAGAAGCCACCTCCAACACCTGCCAACACCAGCACTGCCCAGGGGCCGGTCTCCACCTGGTGATGCGCCGAGCAAGGAGCCCTGCAGAAAGGAGGCGGCTCAACCAGCTCCCTTCTTACCCGCCTGAGGCATGCCACCAATTTTTAAGGGCAAGACACAAGGCTGCTTGTCCCCCAGAATCTGTGCCAACCAGGGCCAGGAGCCCGTTGGGAGAGGCACTGGCCTGTGGGTCACAGGAAGCAGCGCCTCTGACTGGGTAGAAGTGCTCTGTGGTTTCCAGCTCTGTTGACGTGGGTGGTTGTTTTCCTGCTTTCATGACGGTCCCTCCTCCTCAAAGCGTTGCATGCAGATTTTCCCCCTTAGGTGAGGTTAACACACACAATGACTCCCTGAGGATGCTCAGACCCCAGGATGAAAACAAGCACTCTGGAGTCTGGGGTTACTTCCCCTCAACTCCTCACTTCCCATCTAAACTTACAAGGAGATCAAACCCAGCCACTCCTCTCTCAACTCTCAACCCTTTAAACTGAGTCACCCTGACCGTGGAGGCAAATTCACACATAGTTTCACATGCTGGGGCCATACCAAGAATTTTCCATGTTTCATAAACTTTCATGCTTTATCTTAAAAATTAACGTAAATTTGACTTTACATGCTATTTTTGTCCTACTATATTTCATTAATTCTAAGCTGTACTTTCCTCTCCTCCACATTGTAACATCTTTAAAACCTTGAATGGAGCCTTAGAATCAATAGTGGCTTTAGTTTAATTGGCAGGTTATTTCCCCCTATGAAATATAATGATAAAAAAGTAATACTTTACCCTAGCAATCTTGGAGTAGAACTGATGTTCTGAAAGGTGTGTCAGGTTTACATATTGCTGGCTCTCCTCTTAAGGCCCAAGTTCAAGGGCCATGGTGGTGCTTCCTTATGCTATAAAGTCCGGCATCCAGAACACAGCCCCCCTGCCAAGGCATGTGCCTCATTCTAAACAATACCCTCCCCTCAGCCGTTCGTCTGGGGGATACTCAATGGCAATGTAAGGAGATGTTTACTGAGCACTTAAGACAGGCTGTGCATTGAGCTAAGTGCTGTAAATTCCCTTCATTTAATCTTCTCAACACCCCTATGAGGTTCCTGTAATCATCCATTTTACAGATGGGAAAATGAGGCTTGAGGGGTGATGAGACCTGCCAGGACTGCCCCGAACCCAGGTCTCACTCCAGAGGCCTGGCACTGACCCCTAAGCTTTCAGCTATGAAGGCACACAGCAAGCATGAGACTTCTGCCAGATAACATTTCGGACCCACTCGGGACCGGAGACGCCTGCCCCTTTGTAAAGCAATCCTCTGCTGCAGGACAGCCCCTCTCAGGAGCTGCCCAGCCAGTCTCTGCACAGGCCCACCCAAGGAGCCCAGGGGTGCAGGCTGAGCTGGAGGATCAGTTGAAGTCACAGCCCAGAGAGAAGGAAAGTTGAAGGAGAGGCAGAAAGCAGGTCTCTGCCCCCAAATGCTTCAGTTCTTACTCGTTCCTGGTGCCCGCTTTCTTCTAACTCATCTCCCCACCTAAAAGCTTCCAAACTTACCTTCCCACAACACTCCCCTCCCTTGGCTCTCAAATTCTGGCCCATTTTTGCTTACCCTATAATTCCTGCACAATCAAGCAGTTAACCTGGGGAAACCACTAAACTTCTTAGACCCACCCCTCCTGCCAGGCTACAGTAACAGCAGTCCTTTCCTGACCATCAGTGGTGTGTCAGCTCTTGCATTACCCCTGACTCTCCCTAGGACCAAGACTGTAGTCAAAATGAGCAAGCTGAGGCACAGAGAGGGGCGGTAGCTTGCAAACCACACAGCAAGCAGGAAGGGAAGCCCAGATGCAATCTAAGATCTGCCGACAAAGCCTGTGTTTTTCCTTCTCCACCGACAAGCTCCTCTACTAGTATCAGCTGTACCCAGGGACGAGATTCAAAGGTGGCTTCTTCATCTAGTATGCCATGTTATCTGCTTCCCTCTGTATCTCTGTCTGTCTCCAAGTAAAAAGCCTGCATACAAATCATGCTGTGGCTGGTATTTAGTCGCTAGTCTAGTTGTGTCTGACTCTTTGCAACCCCTTGGACTGCAGCCTGCCAGGCGCCTCTGAACATGGGATTTCCCAGGTAAAAATACTGGAGTGGGTTGTCATTTCCTTCTCCAGGGTGGATCTTCCCAACCCAAGTACTGATCTTCCCAACCCAAGTATTGAACCTGCGTCTCCGGCATTGGCAGGCAGATTCTTTACCACTGAGCCACCTAGGAAGCCCCCACAAATAATGTTGGCAGGGCTAGATTTTAAAGTGGTTCCACTACTCAGGCTTCTCCCGAGCCCTCCACCCCATCCCAGGGGGGGGGCTTTTCCTCAGAGAAGATTTTAAAATGTCATAAACCCTAAAACCACAATTCAGCTCTTAAAGCAACACACACATCACTCGCTTGCCTGGATCCCCATGGATCCAGGTTGCCTGGAGCTCATCCCATGGTTATATCTGGGCATGTGTGTGGTTCCTTCACAAGCTATACATTTCTTTAAACACCTTTGCAAAGTCAAAGATCCAGAGCCTCTCTCCGCCTCTCCCCAACACACTGTGCCGGCTCTGAGCTCTGGGAACCTTAGTCTTACCGTCTCTCTTGTTTTGAAAGGGGCAGAGAGTACCATAGCTTGGAGGGGGGATTTCAGGAAAGCCCCAAAACCCCTCCTGAGGAAAAGTAGACATACACAAAATACGCCTTCACCCTTGCATCAGTCTTCACACCACTGGAGGGCTTTATACATGAAAAATCAGAATCCCGGTTCTGCATCCCTCCTGCACCTTTAGCAGAGGTTCTGCACACAGAATTGTATGCTCCAGAATTTCATAAGGGAAAGTAATAAAATCCCACCACCATCTTTGGTCTGAAAGAATGCAGCCATTCACTTGAGGCCACTGTCCACCAGGCGCCTGCCTGATTTCTCCCTCCCAAAGTCTCTGGACCATTCCCCCCTTGTTCTCTGAAGTTTCAGCACCATCTTCTCCTAGGCTCTGAGCCATCAAGCCTGCTCTCTGGCCCCCATGCCATCCAAACCCCACCCCCAGAGGCTGGCTGGCTAAGGTCTGAATGTTTGTGATCCCCCAAATTCACATGTTGGAATCTAACCTCTAATGGGACAGTTTTGTGGGTGGGGCCTTTGGGAGGTGATTAGGTCATGAGGGAGAAGCCCACATGAATGAGATGAGAGCTCTTAGACCCGAAAGAGCTCCACAGCCTCTTCCTCCAGGTGACGACATAATGGGAAGTCTACGAACTGGAAGAGGGTTCTGACCAGTCCCTGACCATGCTGGCGCCCTGATCTTGGACTTCTGGGTTCCAAAACTGTGAGAAATGAATGTCTGTTGTTTATAAGACACCCAGTCTGGTATTTAGTCCTAGCAGCTTGGATGGACAGACACTGTCCCTAGCCTCTCCCTGCCACACTGTGTTGGCTCTGTGCTCTGGGAACCTTACAGTCTTACCCTTGCTCTCACAGATGAAGCTTGCCAGACCCTGCTCCTGCAACTGCCCAAGGTCATCCTGACTTCAGGCAGGGGAGACCCAATCCCAGGAACCCTCTGCACCAGCCTCTGCCCAGCAAGTGCCTTCTCACACCCAGGAAGCACTGGAGGTCACGTGCAATCTGGCCTCTCAGATTCTCTGCTCTGGTAGGGCTCTCTTGGATGCTAAAACAATGGAGCAGATGCAACCCACAGGATGCCACAGCTCCTCTGAGCCCTCAGGCCGGCACTCCTAAACGTGGCCTCATGTATGTGGCACACGTGTTCCTGGTAGCTCTGATGGGGAGCTGCACCTGAGTTGAGAGGAATCATCCCAGACAAACCGATTCTCTCCAGGCCTCTGTATGACTCCCATCTGACACCACATCCAGAGCAGCGCAAGTCACGGTGGCAAAGGGGCCAACAGCCCAGGGTCCCTCAATGGATAAATGGACAAACAAAATGTGCTACATACACACAATGAAGTATTGTTTGGACATAAAAAGAAGGAAATTCTGACACATGCTACAATATGGATGAACTTTGAGGACATGATGCTACGTGAAACAAGCCAGTCACAAAAGACAAACACATACAATTTCACTTATCTGCAGTACCTAGAATAGGCAAATTCTGGGAAGTTATCATTGAATGGATACAAAATTTGTTTGGGATGTTGGAAAATTTCTGAAAATAGGTAGTGGTGATAGCTGCACAACACTTTGTATGTACTTAGTGCCACAGAGTTGAATACTTTAAAATGGTTAAAAAAATAAACCTTATGTTAGGTACATTTTTAAAAATTTAAAAATTAAATGTGCTCTAGACTGTGACTTAAAAAAAAAAGGCAACAGCTGCATCTGTCTTTACCTCACTTTTAAAAGATATGCTGCTGCTGCTGCTGCTAAGTCACTTCAGTCGTGTCCAACTCTGTATGATCCCATAGACAGTACCCCACCAGGCTCCCCCGTCCCTGGAATTCTCCAGGCAAGAACACTGGAATGGATTGCCATTTCCTTCTCCAATGCATGAAACTGAAAAGTGAAAGTGAAGTCACTCAGTTGTGTCTGACTCTTTGTGACCCCATCGACTGCAGCCTACTAGGCTCCTCCGTCCATGGGATTTTCCAGGCAAGAGTACTGGAGTGGGGTGCCATTGCCTTCTCCATTAAAAGATATGAGGATATGCTATATTGATACTTCCCATAAGAGCCTGACACACCAAGAACGTGACCCCAGTACTTAATCTCCAGGTACAACACCTCCACAGGGGCCTAACACCTTTGGCCCCTTGGCCAGCTAAGACCGCCCTGGATGAAAGGTGCCACATGAATGGAAACATCCCCTTTTCTCTGCCCTTCCCTCCACCCATAGGCAGCTGATTTCTCTAAGAAGGCTGGGCAGCCAGGCCCATTCTGGGTCGGCATCAACTACCATCCTGTTATAAATCCTCCCCCACAAAGCACTGGAGACTGGTCCTCTCACTGTGCCAAGAAGTCTTTTTCCTAACCATCTGTAATCCATTCAAAGGCACCCAGTAGAAGTGGTGGCTAGGAAAACCCCTGCATAAGGCAACTGGTGGGACCACCTCACCTCTTGCTCACAGCCAACAAGAGAAGTCCTCCTTTCTCTGGACACAGAACATCTATGGGAGTTCTGAAAGCTGCCGGGTGCCTGTCAGGGCCTAAGTGTATTCTAGACAGATGCCCGCAAAATTTGGTCAGAAACACAAGCTGTATGGAATTTTTAAATTAACTCTGAAGAAAAATTCATTTGAGAAACCAAAACAAACCCCAGACCCTAAGAGGGAAAAACAATAACAACAATATATGAAAACTAACCTCAAAAATGCTTTCTTCTGATTTCTGTGGACAATGAGACCACAACTTCAAGTAGTTCCAATCCTTCTCATCGTGGTTCCCCCTCCAGTCTGGTGTTGTCAGCTGCTTCTTCCTAATAGTGAGAGCTTCATTTTTTGACCCTATAAGCTGAAACTCTCAAGACATTGCAATAGTGAGCTGGGACTGGCCTATACAGGCTCGTAAAAGCAAATTATTAAATTTTCAGTAATTTGGTGAGCCAATTAAGAAATTATTAAAAATTACATAGGCTAAAATTAAATGTGCTATTTTTTAAAAGAGAATAAATACTCAAAACAAACCACTTCTATTTATCTTGTTACATTTTACTATTATCTGTGCTTTGGGCAGAGGTTGAGAACTTTTGCAGAAAGGTCCAGGTAGTAAATATTTTAGGTTCTGAGGGTCTCTGTCTCAGCTATCTCACTCAACGTGGTGAGTGCAAAAGTAACCTGATACAATAGATGAATGAATGAACATGGCTGTGCTCCAATAAAACTTTATTTACAAAGACAGGTGGCAAGGATTTCACTGATGGGCCATAGTTTGCTAACTGCTGTTCTTTATTTATATTTACTGTATCTGCACAGAAGAAATCCTATATAAGGGCTCTAATGTGCATCTCTTCCCAACTCAGTTCAGTGATAACATACTGATGTGAAATGCGGTGATATGAGAGCTTACATCACAGAAACCATCAAATGCTACAAATCAGGGTTTTATTTGATTACCTAGTTATAAGAAGGTGATGCAGGAAACTTTATAGATGCAAATTTAAAAGTATATCATGTTGATAAAGAATATGCTGGAGGCTGCCAAGGGGGAGGGCGTAAGAGAGGGATGAATTGGGAGTCAGAGATTAGCAGATGCAAAACTGGTATACAGAACAAACAAAGTCCTACTGTATAGTACATGATAAACCAAAATGGAAAAGAATATGAAAAGAATATATATATATACATATATATGTGTGTATAACTGAGTTACTTTGCTGTAGAACAGTAATTAACACAACACTGTAAATCAACTATACTTCAATAAAAAAGAGAGAGAGAAAAAGTATATCATGTCAATAGCTGTATTTGAAGAGCACACAAAAATGAGACCATATTCTCTTGGTGCTTGAGAACTATTATCCAATTCAGCAAGGAAGTCGCTGTTGTCACCAATGATCGAGCAAAGTTCCCATGTACATCTTTGTTCTTTCGCTTTCATCTTCCTCACTGACTTAAATGAAAATATCAACCAGCACTTATATCAGATCAACACTTGTTGTCAATTTCAAACTTAGGTTGGCCAGGGGAATAAGATTTTGGCAAAAATCAACAAAAGCATTCTGTGAGAATTAACTGATGATGACATGAAATTACCGTAAAGAGTATTAAATATTGTATGATTTTAAACTGTATGCTAAACACCCTTTTATCAGTAAAATGTATAATAAACCTATATATGTACACGTGCAAATTTGTTTAGAGAGCGAGCTGTTGAGCATTTACTAGCACAACGTTGATTGTGATAGAAAAGAATTTCCTGATTAACTTCCAGACAGTGAGACCTAACAGAGAAAGAGAGATTGACCCTACTCCCAGCACAATGAATAGCAAAACATACACAAACATTACCAAACAAAAAAGGCACCTGTTTCCTTGAAATGCTGTAAAAAAAAAAATGGAATTGTACAGGGTACCATGTAGGTGTGCCATTGAAATATATTATGAACTGTTTCTCTTCAGTGTTAATGGCAGATTCAGGATTCACCCTAACTCCTTTTTCCAAAAATGACTTTCTGGAGGAACTCACAGCCCTCACTAGGTCTAGCCATTCTAGCCATCTGTGATGAAGCACTCAGTCATTCACTCACTCATTCCTCAAACACTACTGGCCTCCAATTACACATCCTTACCTGTGCTCTAGATAGACACACTAACCAAAGAGTCTCTGCCCTCAAGTCAAAGGTCACGCAGGCCACAGACTGATAAAACCTCTTCCTTCCCTGGGCTCCATGTTTTCAAGCCACATTCACAAAGTGAATGAATTCCACATTTCAGTCCTGAGTTCCTGCAGGTCAGGGGCCAGGGCTAGCCCACCTGTGCATTCTGCATGCCTCCCCCCACCCCTGCCCCCCACCCAGTGCCTGGGTGGTTGGTCACTTTCGAGGGAACAGGTGCTGTAGGAAGCACTGTTTTATATACAGAACCTGAGGAGCATCACACAATTAACTTCAGCAGTTCACCGAACCCAGGCTAAATGCTGGGCTCCTGCTGGAAGGTGGGAGAGGGATTATTTTTAATGTAATTATCCTCTTCCTTCCCCAAATTAAAGAAGAGGATCACTTGAGTGTGTGGGAAAATGTTTCTCAATGTTTTTAAACTCATACTCTACCACGATGTGGTTACACTTTATTTCTGAGCTTTGCATACAAAACTTGCTCTATATATCTAGAATTTCCCATTGATTATGGGTTTTCACACTATACGTGCATCTTACTGAAATATGCCCAGTCCTTATCCTTGCTCCTCCCTAGCTCAAACCATGGATGTTCAACTTCTTACTCTGAAAATTGGTAATTAGAGGGGAGAATGTAACTCTGCCTTTTTAGAAGGAACTTAATAGTCCATCTCTATTAATGAGAAAGAGCTCTTCTTTATATATGAATGTCAGCCAGTAAATGTAGATCAGAACGACAAAATTTATTTTTTATTTTTTTGGCTGCATCATGCGGCTGACAGGATCTCAGTTCCCAGACCAGTGAATGAACCCACACCCTTGGCAACAGAAGTGTGGAGTCCTACCACTGGACCACCAGGGAATTCTCAGAATGATGGAATTTGAAAATGACCACTCCACAACTCCCCAAGAAACAACTGATCCAGCAAGGATCATCAACGGAGGCCAAGATGGTTCTAAGAAATTTCTTTTTGGGGAACAGGTTTCTCAGTGCCAAAGCATCACCCACAGAATGGCATGCTAACTGTAGATGGAAAACATATCTTTGCGATAGAGAGAGGTGGTCACCACCTTTCCAAGTGATCAGTATCTAATAATGGGATACCTGACATCATAGATCCCCGCTGAAATGTTCAGTGAAGCACTTAGAATCACCTGGACATGTTTTTGCCAAAATGTTGAGCCTAAATCTGAGACTGTAGCTCTAACTTCTAGTATGTAGGGTAACCAGATCCTAGAAAAAGAAGGTAAATGAAACCATGAGGAAGTGATCAGACAGATTAGAATGGGAAGCAATTTAAACAGCAATGTTATATATATATACATATATATACATATACATATATATACATATACATATATATATACAATGTTATATATATATACACACACATACATATACACAGAAATACACACATATGCATATATATCTATACATATATACACATACATCCATGGTGGGGGTACCACCCTAGATTTAAACTGACTGAAGAGGCATAAAAACCAAATGTAATTCATGAACCTTGATAGGATCCTGGATATATATTTTAAAAATATATTCAGAAATAAAGTAACTATAAATTTTTTTTTTATCGGGGGGACAACAGGGGAAATTTGAATACAAACCAAACAGCAGATGCTATTAGGGGATTACCACTAGTTTTCTAAATGTGATTCTGGTATTATGATTATGTCAGAGAATGCTTTTATTTTTAGGAAATACATGCATGCGTGCTGTCCATGGGGTTCTCCGGGCAAGAATACTGGAGTGGGTTGCCATGCCCTCCTCCAGGGGATCTTCCCGACCCAGGGATTGAACCCGCATCTCATTATGTTTCCTGCATTGGCAGGCAGGTTCTTTACCACTAGTGCCACCTGGGAAGCCCTTAGGAAACACAAGCTGAGGTATTTAGGGTGAAGTGTCATGCTGTCTGCAACTTACTTCCAAATGGTTCAGCAAGAACACACATACATATTTATATAAGATAAGGCTCTGAGAACTTAACTAGCGCAAGGTTACACAATCAAATGTGTCAAGATGATAAATATTTACAGGTGAAGTGTCATGATGTCAACAACTGATTTCTAAAGGGTACAGAAATATATATATATATCTTTATAAAAAATCAGATTAAATGTAAACTGATTTTTAACTCTAAGGGATGCATATGTGAATGCCCATGGTGCTATTATTTCAACTTTTTTCATACATGTGAAAATTTTTAATTTTAACATTAAGATGGTGGGGTAAAAAAGAAACAAGGGTGCAAGTGGTGGGGTTTACCACCAAATCTGAACCAAGAAATTTCATGCTGCTTAAAGGTTTCTATGAGCCAAACCATAGCACTCTTCCAGTAAATTTTCACCACTGATGCAGGACCCCATGGAGGATCCTGGGGCTGCAACACCCTATGCTGAGCTGAGCCTTTTTGCCATGTGGCTCCAAAGAGCCACCTGAGCAGAAACTTCAGGAAGCTTGCCAGTTCTCAGAATCATAACAACGTCAAAAAATCAGGTGCTAAATCAAAGAGACTCACAGATCATCTCCAGACTGCTTCTAAAGAGGAAAATACAAATGTAGAGTTGTTTAAAGGATATAGAGCTTCAGTTTTATGAGGTAACAAAAGTTTGGGGGATTAGTTGCAGGACAATGCAAATGTACTTAACACTCCTGAAAGTGAAAGTCACTCAGTTGTGTCAGACTCTTTGTGACCCCATAGACAATACAGTCCATGGAATTCTCCAGGCCAGAATACTGGAGTGAGTAGCCATTCCCTTCTCCAGGGGATCTTCCCAACCCAGGAATCAAACCCAGGTCTCCTGCATTGCTGATGGATTCTTTACCAGCTGAGCCACCAGGAAAGCCCAAGCATACTGGAGTAGGTAGCCTATCCCTTCTCCAGGGGATCTTCCCAGCCCAGGAATCAAACCGGGTCTCTTGCAATGCCGGTGGATTCTTTACCAACTGAGCTATCAGGGAACTGTACCCTTAAAAATGATTAAACTGATAAATTTTATGTTATTTGTATTTTACCACACTAAAAAAAAAAAAGAAATGAAATGAAAATGTAGGTCTATCAAGACACATACCTGAATACCAAACTGGATGTCTAGCCAAACTGTAGCACTCTTTTTAATTGAAAACAACTCAGGAAAGAAAAAGGGAAGATGTGGTTCCTTCTCCCTCACCTCCAAATCCACCAGATTATAATGAACACAGTTGTGAAAATAATACATCAGGTGAGCAACAGAATGGCCACAAAATGTAAGATGTAGGGGCTGAAATGCGTGATGGGTATGGCCAGCAGCATGGTATCCAGAGGCAGGGCAGGCAGCACAGCCCATGAGGCTGGGGAAGCTTCTGCAGAAGGAATGGGGCCTGGGCCCTGAAGCAGGAAAGGGAGGCAAAGACCAAAGATGAGTACAAGGAAGGAACGGGGCTGGTAAGGGGTAAACCACTTGTCAGGATTTGAAGGGACTGAGGCACAGGGGACCCAGAACACTGCATTAACTGCAGTCAACGGGGGAAGTGATGATAGGTTTTCACTCCAGGAACAACCTGATAAAATGTGACTTTTCGGGAGATTAATTTCGAATTGGTATGCTGGGAAGATGGAGACAGGGAGGCCAATTAAGCAGCTATTATAAAAACTGAGGCTTGCCTGGGGTGGGGGCAGAGGGAGTGGAGGGAACGGAGAGGGGTAGAGGACTGCTCCTATAGAGAGAGCAGGAGGGTGAGAGGAAGGGAGGGAGGGTCTTTCTCAAGACAGTGGCTAAGGGAAGATACAAAGGAAGCTCTGCACTGGCACTGTGTCTAGGGGGTTTAGGGGTGCAGTGAGAACATCCATGAGGGGTTGTCCAATACAGCACACCACAGGGGTGAGCAAGGAGCAGGGCAGGCTCCCACAGAGCAAACCCCGGAAGGAGGGGAAAGCCAGGAGCGGGGGGCCAGCTGGACAGGTGTAAAAGTGGGTATCACCAAACCTCTGGAAAGGAAAATAAGGTGTCCTAAAAGCTTGAGGACAGTCTACTATCTAATGAAATACCTAATAATCTCATTTGGAAAGCAATCAGCCCCCCAGTCTAAGGCTGGATTATTCTATACTGGATTTGCACAAAACAGAGCCAGCTCTCTTTTTAAAGGTCTTCTGCCAGTAAGTGTTTGGTATGAGCCTCTGAAAGTGGCAAGGCTCTCTTGAGTCCCTTTGCCCTGCTTCTGCAAAAGATGGCGAGGAGGGACACAATGGTCAAGGTCAAGTGTTTAGCGCCAAAGAACAGAAGCCTGGAGTCTGAGGACAGGGCTCACCGGGCTAACGCTGGTGGGTGGGAAGAATGGAGCCAGCCTCACCCAAACGTGACTTGTTTCACTTTCCCGACATTTCCCTTTCTTCCTGACAGTCTGCAGCAGATTCTGCTGCTCACACAGATTCTGTGTGGGAAAGGTCCTCCAGCCCACGAGCTCTTGGCCTCTCCAGGAGGATCAAAACACTGGCCAGCAGACCAAGTGACTGGGGCCTGTCAAAGGTCACTTGAAACCCCACACTGATGAGGGAACTGAGTAGGAGGGACAGTGCTAAAGAGGAAACACATGTAAAACCATTGAGAGAGAGAGAGAAACTCCAGTTCCCTCTAGGATCAGCCAGGCCCCCACGTACCAAATGCAAAATGCCCTAGTTAATGGGGAGTAACTGAAAGCCAGAATCATGGACCTGAACATCACCACGTGGCCCTGCCTGCATATGGGAGACGCATTCTGTGTCTCTTTCGGCCACTACAGTCACAGACTCTTCTTTATCACTGCCCCTCAGCCAGTCACAACTAGGGTATCTCTATAGCTGAAGAAGGCAGAGGTCTTTCACACCCACTTAGCAGGCGTACTGCCCATCAAAAGGACACCTCTAACTGGCAGGCAGTGAAAAGGAGTCTCCGTTCCATCATCCAAAGGAGCATACCCTTCACGAAATTACTAACAATCCCAACGCCAAGAGGGAAACTGAAAAGCGGCTGAGAAAATGTTCAAAAGGAGGAAAAAAAGAGAGAAATCATCACTGTAGATAGATGCCCCTGGAGTTGCTTGGCAACCATCTTTGCTAACACCTTCTCCCAAAAAGGAACAGTTTGAGTCAGCTCCTGAGATATCCCTGAGGCCAGGGCTCTGACCACAGAGAACCAGAGCTGGGGCTTTGGGATGAAAAAGCATTTCACTGAGGGGAAGACCTGGGGCCCTATCAGCAGGCCACTGGCTCACACACATGAGGGGGAAGAAAAACGTAACCATTTTGTTTAAAGATCATGCCTTTTGAGGCAGGGCTGGTACCAGGGTGAGGCAAGTGAGGTACTCAGGCTATAACATTTAAGGAGGCCTTCGCTCTGCACTTGCCAGAATCATGGAGCTTGTGTGGGCATCTATAAATGTGCGTCCTGGATGCCCCGCTGGCCTCACCTTAGTTCAAGCCCTGCTCCTAGAGCAACATTAGGACACAGTGCTTAAGAGTACTATCTCTAGGGGACTTCCCTGGCGGTCCAGCAGTTAAGACTCTGCTTCTAAGGCAGGGGGTACAGGCTTGATCCCTGGTCAAGGAACAGATCTCATATGCCACATGGTGCAGGCAAAAATTTTAAAAAAACAAAGAAAAAAGAAAAAAAAAAAAGAGTACTGCCTCTGGAATTATCCTGCCTCTCAGTTCAAATCTCAGCTCTTCTTCCTCACTGTATCACCTTGGGTAAATCACTTAACCTCTCTGAGCCTGTATCCTAATCTCTAACACGAGATTGATAATACAGGAATTGTCTCATAGAATATCATGAGGATTACATGAGAAAAATGCACATTTAGTCCTATGTCTGGTACCTACTCAATACCCAGTAAATGGAAGCTAGGATTATTATTTTTAAAAACACATAAGCATCATCATCAATTTTTAAAACATGTAAGCAGCTCCCCAGAATCCCTTAAACTGAGCCTATGGAAACCAAGTGTCTGGGAGTGGTCCTAGAGTCTCAGATTTTTAAGAGCTTCACAAAGGATTCTCAAGGTGGGCAGGGTCAAGAGCTACTTCCTGTAACCAAAGTTCAGTAAATATCAGAGCCACCGGGGAAGCTTGTTAAAATGCACACTCCTGTGCTCTAGCCCGAGTGCTTCTGATTCAGTGTCATTGCAACCTGGGATGCTAAGTTAAGTACCTAGGTAATTTCAACACAGGGTCCCCAAAACGGCCACACTTTGGAAAACTGAAACTGGCTCATCCTTGAAAACTCACAGCACAGGAACATGGGTCCAACTCCTCTTGTTTTTATTCCTGGCATCCTTAAAGCACCAGGGATAAAATATTGACTAAAGATGCCCAGTGAGCCCAGGCACACTCCTGGAGCAGTAAGGATGCTATCTGCCCCTTGTAAGTGGCAGCTCGTGTAAGGCAAGGAAAAGGACCCAAATGTCTGGTAAAAGTGACAATCATCATAACAAAAGCTTACATTACTGAATACCTAATGTATGCCAGATAGTACTTCATGTATTTTAACATCAACCCTAAGAGCTGGTATTACTCCTATTCTGAAAATGATGAAACTGAGGCTCAGAAAAGTTATCTTACTACACAGCTTGTAAATGGCTAGGTCCAAATTTAAATAATGCTCCATGAAGCTTCTGAGTCTGCAACATCAATGTATATTTGCAATAAAATATACCTAAAATTTTATCATTTTAGCCATTTTTAAGTGTTTGGTTCACTGTCACCACCATCAATCTATCACAACTTTTTCATTTTTCCCACCTGGAATTCTATACCCATTAAACACAGATTCTCAGTAGAGAATTCTCCCTCCCTAGCCCCTGGTAACCTTGTTCTCAATGTTCTCTACTCTTGTTCTCAATGAATTCAATTCTTTTAGGAACACTGCATAAGTGGAATCATACAGTATTTGTCCTTTTGTGGCCACTATGCTCTTAAAAACTAGACACCACCTTGGTCTGACACGACCAAACTGAGCACGTGTCTCAACCATCTTCCACAGCCTGGTTAGTGTCATCAGTTTGGACGTCCTGTCTCCCCACCCCCAACCTGGGACTACATGACCTATTGGAGTATTGGGGCAGGGTCATAGAGCTCCTCTACTCTCACCATCCCCCAGCAGAAGATGTCCTTGAACTGTTCATATTCAGAGAATCACAATTAGCTTCACAGAGCAGGTTTGCTGATAACTGCTTCTGTGTTCAAAGAGCCTGTCAGTGAGTCACTTTTATCTTTTTCTGGTGTTACTCTGTCCTGCCCTAGAGAGTATTTACTTCGCTTACTTTTTTCTTTAAGCACCCGATCCCTAAAATTGGCAAGCAGAATTATGTTATGAAACCACAGGTACAAGGATAAAGCATCCATACAAAAACAAAAGCTTTCCCCACAGTGGAATTCCAGCTTGACTTGGCGGCAACCGCATAGCCAAGACTAACACTGGAACGGTAACAGTCCTCGGCCTCAGCTCCCTTGCAGGAAGCACTACCCTAGACTCTCATCATTAGTTCAAGTGCCTCCGGGTCCAAACCCAGGTCCATTCGGCTGATGCGGCCAATCTGAGCTCTGCCACGGGAAAGACTAAGAGAGCCAGCCAACCAGCATTAGCTGGGAGCCCATCCTTGGCACAACATCATACCAAGAATTTTAGGAGAGAGAGACACAAGGAACTCAGCCCTTGACATTCAGTGTCTACAGTTTGGAAAAAGGTCAACCCATTGACCAACCCTCTCCCTTTCCATTATGGCTACCTTCCAATTACTGCAGTCATGATTAGACTCCCAGTGGTCAAGCCCTGGAGATTCCCCCATGGTCCCCATGAGGCAAGACAGGTGTGGGGGCTCTCAAGAAGTGACCCACAACACTGGGGGAGGTGGATGCCCCTCCAGCCCTCTGCAAGGAGAGGGGCAGCCTCTCCTCAAGGTGCTGCCAGCCTGGGAAAGGGGCATACAGTTGTGGGCAGCTACTCCTCTGACCCTTCTGAAGTCATCTGTCTTATTCTCTGGCACAAGGATGTGCTCCAGCCTCACTTCCATGTCCTAGGATTTTCTCGGTGGTGCCTTGTCCACAAACAGCTGGTAGTTGTTCTTGAGAGGAGGGGTAAAGTTGGTAACAACCTACATCACCATCTTGCTGATGTCACTTCTGGGGCAGTCACTAAATGATCCGAGTTTCCAGATGTGAACACTGGGCCACCTCAGGGGATGTGGTCCTTGGGTAAAAAGGGGTTGATAAGCACAGGGTCTTGGTGTGACCACTGCTATCATTTTATGTCTACTTCCAAAGGATGTCATGAATGAAACAAAACGTCATGAATGAAAGGTTAGCCCAAAGGATATAAACACGATGTACACAGAAAACCAGGCAAAACCCAAATCTAACTTTCTTAAATCACTTCTGGAGTGGAGATAGCAGGCCCCTGTGAGCCACTGGCTAGAGTGAACATGGCCTTCCAGTCCTAAACAACACCGCAGACCACTTGGCACGTGGGCCAGAGCCCTAAGGAATCAGATCCTCCTCTCTCTCCCTATTTTCTAATCCTTAATGTGGAAATCCTGAAGCCAGCCGCTCTGCTCTCCATCATGTGCATCCCCATTTCAGACAAATCCCAGGGGCAATCAACCGCGCAGAATGCCAGTTGTATTTCCAGCCTGACTTTAAATATAAACCGAAATCCTTAATGTTTCACCATGCTGCTTTTGACACTGGGGCCCCCATACAATAAATGCCATTATTATCAGAATCGGTGGCTTGGGGTCTCCTCCACCCACAGTGAGGGAAGGCTGAGCCGAACCTGAATCTCAGCGCTGTCACCATTTACTATGGACATGAAGTTTCGGAGGGGTCATCTTGGAAATTTGGAGGAAAGCTCTGTGAGGGGTGGAGTCTTCTCCATTTAGATGCTTCCAAATGTAGCCCTCTATGGGCAACAGTCACAGCTCCACACCTGACAGCTGAGGATTCAGTAAGGCCGCCTCACGGGGAACTTGGGCCTAAGACATGGACAGATAGTAGCAGAACATTTCTGAGTCTGTTTCTCTTGTGTTCTTACCTTTCCAGCCTCACGTTACACCAGTGGTTCTCTTATCAGGGTGATTTGGCACCATCCCAGCCCACTCCTGGGATCTTTGGCAATGTCCGGAGACATTTTTGGCTTCTTCAACTCAGGGGAAAGGGAGGTGCCACTGGAATCCAGTGATAGAGGCTAAGGATGCTGCTAAACATCCAACAACATCCCAAGACAGTGCTCCACCACAAAGAAGTACAGTCCCTGCTGAGAAACTTTGTACCACTCTCTGCTTCACTATCGTCACGCCAGTGATAGACTTTTTCGTTTCTAGAACATTCCATATTCTCTCACACTTTGGGCCTGCACACATGTTGTTTCCTTTAAATCTGTCCCACCCAGCTCTGCATATTCATTCTCCAGGTTTTAGCATAAATAACATTTCCTCAGGAATACACACCCTGAGCCCTGAACCTAAATTAGGCCCCCCATCATGCTTTCCAATGGTACCCCGATTTTCCCTTCCTAAGCACTCATCATGGTTGTCATGACTTTTTTAACATTTGCCTTGGCTGCTAGGATGGGAGCATCACGAGGGAGGGGCTCGTGCTCGTTCACGGCTGTCCCCCCAGGCCTAGCCTAGTGTCAGCCCACTGTTATTCAGTCTCAAAGGCATGACGGAGGCCAAGAGAGCAGAAGCAGGTACTAAAAACTAACCAAGGGATTTCCCTGGTGGTTCAGTGGTTAAGAATCCACCTTCTAATACAGGGAACGTGGGTTTGAACCCTAGTCGGGGAATGAATATCCCACATGCTGTGGGGCAACTAAGCCCATATGCCACAACTATTAATGCTAGGCCATGCGCCACAACTAGAGAGAAGCCCGCTCACTGCAACTGCTAAGCCTGCGTGCTGCTAGGAAAAAGATCCCGCGCGACCCACAAAAGTCCTGCGTGCCACAGCTAAGACCTGATGCAACCAAAAATCAATACAAATCAACCAATAAATAAAAACTAAGCAAGACACCCAGAGGCTTAAACTACCCTCCCATTATGCTGTTGTTTAGTCACTAAGTCGTGTCTGATTCTTTTGCGACCCCATGGACAGTAGCCCGCCAAGCTCCTCTGTCCATGGAATTCAGCAGGCAAGAATACTGGAGTGGGTAGTAATTCCCTTCTCCAGAGGATCTTCCCAACCCAGGGATCGAACGCAGGTCTCCCGCATTGCAGGCAGATTCTTTTACCAGCTGAGCCACAAAGGAATACTGGAGTGGGTTGCCATTTCCTTCTCCAGGGGATCTTCCTGACCCAGGGATTAAACCCACAGCTCCTGTATGGGCAGGTGAATTCTTTACCACTGAGTCACCAGGGAAGCCCCATCTTCCCACTATGCAGGCACAAAAGAGAGAGGTAGGCTGAACTGCTTCTGACATGGACCACTGCCTAAGATAAATGGAAATGGCAAGATACTATGCAATACTTATAGGATGTTATCAGCCACATGGGTAAAGCAGGTAGGAAAAACTATCCATGTATCTACTCGAATGCACATAGACGATCTTGGAAAGGATACATAAAGCAACTGGGGACAAGGGTAAAAGAGAGACTTTCTTTTTCACTGCATATCCTTCTCAACTGTGTAAGGTGAACGTTATTGAAAAAAATAAGAAACATTTGAATGAGAGAGAAAAACACTTTACATCTCCCAGCTATAAAAGCATCATTCCTGTAGACTGACATGATGAGAACCTAGCACAGGGTTTAACTGGGCTTAGGCAGCAAGATCACATGCAGTGTTTCAAAGTGTGCCCAACCTGCCTAACTTCCTATTTTGGGAGGAGCTAGAGCTACACTTTCTCCACAGAAGAACTCAAGTGCATAGAAATACTTGTATGTATAAAAAGATACTTATTTTAGAGGCTCCGTATTTTCAGAACTAGATGGTGTTGAAAATGCCCTCTCTCAGCTTTGCCATCTTGATCGTGGCGCTCCCCCTTCTCTAACAGCTGGATGAAACTGTGAAGTTGATTCATTCTCCAAGTCCTCTCCTTTTCATCTTTTCTCCCTACTGCATTGAGGCTACTCCGCTTCTCCTGTCCTTTCATCCCAAGCACTGGGCAAAAGAAGAGAGATGATAATGAAATGCCAAAGTGAACAAATGTTGCTGCTTATTAGCAAAAGGGGAGGAAGGTAGGCTTAATGGAGAAAGAAGTTGAAATTAATGGTGAAAATGAGGTTTATCAGTGTAATCTGTGGACTGGGTGTCTTCCCATTGCCTATTAGCATAGATAACAGAGTTGTCTGTATAATGATAAAGGGGACCAGTCCACAGTTTCCCATAAATCTCAACCACTTGTCGCTAGCTTCCCTGACTTGGATTCCAAGAACCCTTTGTTCTTATCAGGTCAGTTGCCATCTTTTCTCTAATATGCCCCCATCTAGCTATAACTGAAAAATTCCTAAACTCGAGTTGAACACGCTCCCATGTTCCCTGCTTCCCTCTGTGCTCCAGCCTAACTCCACCAGCATTAGTGGAACACCAAACTCTCACAGTTACGGCAAGATCTTACTGGCCCCAGAATAGTTTTCAGACTGGAAGTATTCCACAAGCTTACCTACATCAAATCAAAACACCTGGGAACACTGATGCACAGAAACACGCCTGAAGTAACGAAGGTAGGCCTCCAAAGGACCCAAACAATGATCCATTGAGGACTTTCTATCCTTACCGATCAAACAACTTATCAATCATTTAAAAAATATTTTTTAAAACATCCTGGTCCCCAGGAAGAACTCTGCAAACTCAGCCATAAGTCCCAAACTGCCAAAGTATTTTTTTCTAGCACTTGATAAAACTTATCAGTGACTATATATCAACTGTACTCCATCAAAAGCATGGATATCACAGAAATCAGCTTTCAAAAAATCTTCAGCTTTATAAAATTAAGATAACATGGTTTACTCTAGAAATAAAATTTCTGATTGGGTATATCTTTTCCATTCATCACTGGTTAGTTAAAAATCCTCATTAATTCTAATAATAAAATTTTCTAGAACTAGCTCCATTAATATATGATGATGATAATCTTAATAACATCTAAAATATAAGAAAGGCACAAATTCATTAAGCACTTACTATGTGCTAAACTCTTTTGTATTGTCTCAGTTAATCCTCACAACAACCCTGCTATTATCTTTGAACATTTTGGGCAACTTGATGTATAGTTTAGGACATCGATGAGCCATACACACCTGGTCCTTACTTATAAATGCACATTCTTTAAAAAATAAGAAGTTCAGGTGAGGCAATTAGAAAAGAGAGGCATCTTTCTAAATCATGAAGTTTTCCCCCAGTTAGCTTGGAAAAATGTCTTCCAATAAATCTATGAAGCTAGAGAAAGAAAATTATTTTAAAAGGTTAGCTAGATGAATTGGCCTTCCTTGGAATTTTCTATCATAATGGCAGCTCACATCTTAGATTAGGCTAATCAGGTTTCTGGGACCCTTCCTTTGAAGAAATCTTAGTGCCTCAGATCCAGGTCTATCCCCTCTCCACTATGGGGAACACATCACCCTGGGTTTTGGACACAGACCCTTAGTTTTCTCAGAGTCTTAAAGGCCACACACTCACAAACTATTTGTAGGTCAATTAGGCTTGTGTACAAGATGCAGTGATGTTTGGCACCAAGAGATTATAAAAAAAAAAAAAAAATAAGTCCAATATTTGTAGTTTAAGATATTTCTAATGTGAAGGCTTGCTTTTTGTTGTTGTTTGGTCACTAAGTTGTGTACGACTCTTTGCAACCCCACAGACCGTAGCCTGCCAGCCTGCTATCCATGGGATTTCCCAGGCAAGAATACTGGAGTGAGTTGCCATTTCCTCCTCCAAGGGATCTTCCCGACCGAGGAATCGAGCCCACATCTCCTGCACTTGCAGGTGAATTGTCAACCGTTAAACAGTCTGTGTAGTGTGACTGTATTTCAAATGTAGGTACATTCAATAAAGGAACTTAGGTTCATAGGTCTCAGAGGGACCGGAAAAGATTTTAAATCCACTCCCTTACTTTACAAGAAACAGAGCAGGCCCAAACAAGGAAAGAGGTTCCCAAGGTCATACACTGGAATTAGAAAGCGGATTCAAAGCCCTCTCTCCTGCTCCCTTCACCCTTCAGTCTGCCCTCAATATAACCCCACATGACTCCATTCAAGCACGGAAATAACTATGCCTTCTGAACCCAGGTGATGATCTGGCAAGGTTCAAAAGTATTTACCAAAAAAAAAAAAGCATTTGCCAAATTCCTCTTGACATAATTGTAGCTAACTTTGGATAAACAGTAACACGAACGCAAAGACTTTATTAAAGAAATCTCAAATCATTCAGCTAACATTTCATACTGATATAGGTGGAGTATTGAAGTAGAAAAAGATTCAAGGAGTGGAGAAGGAACTATATTACAATAGTCAGGTTGTTCAAAAGTCTGCAACTCCTTCCTTTCTTCTGAAACTGTGGCCAAATGGAGCAGAAGATAAAATGAATCTTTTATCATTTTTCCAGCCTGGCTTTTCCCCCAGAGTTTAGTCCATAAAAAAATATATCACAATGTTCACAGCACCATTATTCACCATAGTAAAAAGGTGGAAACAAGCTAAATGTCTATTAACAGATGGATGATAAACAAAACATGATATATACATACAATGGAATATTATTCAGCCATAAAAAGGAGTGAAATTCTGATACATACTGCTTCATGAATAAACAATGAAAATATGATGCTAAGTGAAAGAAGATGGACACGAAGGGTCATATATTGCAAATATATAGTATCTAGAATAAGCAACTTCATAGAGACAGAGAATAGAATACAGGTTTCCAAGGCTCAGTCCCAGGGGAGGGGGAATAGGAAATTATTATATTAATATAATGTAGACTGGGTTTCTGGCTGAGATGATGTAAAAGCTCAGGAAATGAATAGTGTTGAGAGTTGTACAACACTGTGACTATACTTAGTATCACTGAATTGTGAGACTTTAACATGGTTAAAATGATAAATTTTATATTTATTTTACAATAAAAAAATTCACATCAAAATCTGGATCATATACCTTCATTTCTTAGTTGGAATTCCTAAATTCACCTATTAATTGTTATTAAAGCACAGTCTCAAAACCTGCTTACTACTGATGACATCCTGGTCCATCTATGTACACTCACCACATGAAGAAACACAATCACGTTGTGTCCTGCAGAGATCCATGCACAATCAGGTACCCAGCCTGGGACTTCCCACACAATGACTACAGCAAGAAGGCCAATGGCAAGACGAAAGCAACCAGTGTTTCTGGGGACTTTGGCAACCAAATACCCTGATACCAAGTCTCAACTAAACCTTTAAACTCCTCACCACAGGAAGGAGATATACAGTTCGTGTATATATATATACACACACAATCTATCCATGAAGAAAACTGTGTGCACATACCAGGAGAACTCCAGGAACTGCTAACCCAGGCCTGCTCCACCAGGCCCATGAACAAAGAGATTTCAGCCCATAGATGGCTATTCGGTAAACTGAGCAATCGCACAGTTACACTGAAAAGTGGGGCTCCGTAATACAAATGTACATAGTTAGGAGCTAAATCTTTGTATCTTTACACATGAAAGAATATAATAAGCAAGATGTACCACTTGTGG
The DNA here is from genome assembly GCA_024291935.2 of Okapia johnstoni. Lineage (NCBI taxonomy): Eukaryota > Metazoa > Chordata > Mammalia > Artiodactyla > Giraffidae > Okapia > Okapia johnstoni. The sequence continues at coordinate 66,622,445 of CM044312.1, read as the reverse complement.
CTTCTAAGGAAAGGAGAGCTTTACATTTTTTTTTTTTCCTTAAAAGAATCTACTTCTCATGAGGTAAAGGTAATCTGAAAATAAGGGTCTTCTGAAATAGAAGCCTGGGGGAGGGTGCAGAATATTTTTGTGTGATATAGTCATAATCTATCAACCAGGCCTAAGAGATGCCAATTCTGGGCCATACCATGACCATTATTCAACTTTAAAGGTTTTCACAAGCTCATCTTTTCTGGAAACCTCTTCATTGCCACTGGTCTGATAACTGAGTCCCAGAAGCTTTTAAAGGTGTCAAGAGTTTGTCTGTGAAGAAAAACAATTTCCAGTGATACTTTCCAAAGCCAACACACATGGACATTGAGCACAAATAAGCTGCCACTTGTAAGAAAGCCACTTGACATCATTCCCTTGTACATCCTAAAGACACATGTCAAGATCACACTAAGATATTTAGAGGCAAACATCTTTAGAATACGGTTTCGTTTCCAATCAAAGTGCTTAATTAGCAGAAACATTATGCTAGAGAGCTGTCCTTGAATATGCATGCATTTTAACCTCCATGTCATTTTTTTTCTGAAGCACAAATTCTCCTCTCACTGGATGGTCAGGAAACAATTAGGCACAGAAAACCAACTGTCTGAGGTGTGATCCGCAAAACAAGTTCCATCTTTCCAAGCAGGTTTCAGCTGCCTACCAGGGTGACATCGCATTTTATGAGGGAAACCATCCTTTGGCATCTAATGGTCTTTTTCTCCATTCATTTTGGATGAGCCAGGCTCCTATGGCCTAGTTATGGCTGAACGCTTTCAACACTTCCCACCAACCTCTTCTGCACCCCTGCACTTCCTCCCACCTCCAATTTCAGTCAACCACATTTACAAGACACCAGTTAGTAAATCACAATTCAACTGAACCCATCCATTCGTTCAACAGAAAGTGGTCTCTGGAGTTGCTCCATGTGAAGCCCATAGGCCACAGTTACATATGGCAGGCTTAAAACGTGAGTAGGCCATGATTTATTTATGATGACCATGTGTGTTTGATGCCCAGTTCCAGCAGGCTGTGGCTTCACTCACCTGCCTCTGTCTGGGATGACCTAGCGACTCACTGTGTTCCATTTTAGGTACTGTATTTCCACGCTGGGGAAACAGAGATGTGTGACCGGCTGGAGGCTATATACACAGATGCCCCTAACTCTGCTCACCACATTACAATCTGACCAAACACAAAGTGGGCCAAACGTAACTTGCTGCAAAGGTTTGCCATGTACCATGGCTTTCAGTGGAGAAGCAGCTGCTGGGATGACTGACCACGTGGGGTTCATTAAACTGTTGTGTATTTACCCACAAGGAAGGCTGGGATGCTTGTGAGTGGAGCCCCGCTCCTCATTTCAACGATTTCCACCCCCCACTATTTGGCAATAATGCTCAAAGGGGAATAGCAGATATGTATCAGAAGGTCCAAATGTGGACTCCAGCTGAAGTGCAGGAAACTTCTGCCTTCAATAGTCTCGACCCCTCTACCCCCCAGTTGCATTTGTACTTTGAAAGAAGTTAACATGAAGCAGTAGTCACCTGGGCGTGCTCAATTTTTGACAAGCCTTAGTCACTCTGTACCCAGCAGAACAATTCACATTATAGTCGAAATCCTGTGAAGATTCTGCCACACATGCTAACACTAAAATGCCAGTAGCTCCACTTACCTTCTTTATTAAGCCTCATAACCTCCCTGCTTTTTCCACCCTCTTTTCCAGCCTCTTCTAAATCTACATCTGCAGATGAAAAAGAAAAGGAAAAAAGAAAATAAGGAAAAAAAGAGAGAGAAAAAAGGGGGGGAGGCAAAGTCAAGGGGGGAAGGGAGAGTGTTTATTTGCAAACAGATCGATATAAATACTGGATATGAAAATCTTTTAAAAATTGACAATGCAACATTTTCTCCCAAGTCCGGATTTCCATCTACCTGGCCCATATAGGTACCAAAAAAAAAACTATGCAAGCAGCAACAGAGTAGCCTTTTAAACGGATACACCGTGAGGCTGTGAAAGCCCACCCCGCGGGCTGCCACGGGAAGAGGGCACAGACAGACAGACAGACACCCCTGGCAGCAGGGCCTCTCTCTGTGCACTGATGATCTGTCTCTGTGTGTATTTATTTAGAGAGAGAGAGAAGCATGGAGGACACCGGGGGCCACTCTCTCTCCACACACACACTTTTTCCCAGTGGCTCTAGGTGAATGGAAAGGTTACAGGGTAATAAAAGGAGGAGGAGGCGGTGGGGTTCTTACTGTCGGAGCAGTGTAATTTGGCGGCGTCGATCCAGGAGGACCAGGGTTTGCCCAGAAACGCCTCCGGACTGGGCACTTTGCGATCCAGTGTCGCCATTGCTCTTCCTTCTTGTTGCTTTTTCCCTGTTCCTTCGGCAGCAGCAGCCGAGAGACACGGGATTCGAGAACGCTCCGACGTCATCTTCGGAACGTTCCGACATTGAGTGTTCTGAAAGGGGGAGGGAGGGAGGGAGGGAGAGATGGGAGGAGGGAGGCGGAGGAGGAGGAGAGAGCAAGGAGGAGGAGCCTGCGTTCAGCGCCCGGCCGGGCTCGGCTCGGCTCTCGGCATCCGCGGCCGCCAGGGGCAGCAGAGAGGCGCCCCGAGGCCCGGCGCCTGCACGCCTGCCGCCAGCACGCCCGCCGCCGGGGGCGGGGCTGAGAGCTGGGACCGGAGGATGCAGCGCGGGGCGTGAGGATGCTGCGGCGCCGCCGGCACCGGCGCCCGCTAGCCGGGGCCCTAGGGGCCAGACATGCGAGAGGGGATTGAGGGGGACCTGGCAGAGGCGCGGCCTGGGGCCGTGGGAGGGGTGGTCTTCCCCGCAGAGTTGCGCTCCAGGACGGAAAGTTTTTGCGTGCAGCCTTTACAGCGCGTCCTGCCCTCGCCGGTTCCTGTCGCCCACGGTGAGGCGCCCCTGAGAGGATCCCTGCCGCTTAGTGGAGAGGGGCCGAGCAACCCTCCTCCCCGGACGACCACCTCAAGGGAGGAGACCCCTCTCCTCCCAGCCACCACTCCCTCCACCTTTTCTTCTCTTTCTCGGTGGACCTTGGGTGGTGGAGGATTCTGCGGATGCCTTTGGGAGCTGAGAGCAATGGGTAGATGGAAGTGGTTCTAAAAAGCAGGTGAGTTTGGAGCTAGAGGAGCTGCCTTCGCATCTCAGGCTGCGGAGCGTTGCAAAGCTCAAAACTCGGGGCCCCGCAATGCGAGTCTCCGGCTCTCAGAGAACCACTGCGCACACTTTGCTCCACATCCAAGGTGGTGGGAGTGAGGACTCACCCACTCTCCGAAGATGCTGCTTAGCGGACCCAGCCCCTGGAGCCGTTTCCAGCACTTCCTCCGTTGAGATGAGGGTCGCCCGGATTAGCGCAGGCAATCGGGCATCTGATTCTTGGGAGAATTCACTGCAGGCTTAACTGCTCTGGCCAGCTATTAATAGAGAGGAAGCGTTAAATTCCCTCTGGATTTTGGACATTTGATGCTTTCACTGAGATTCCCACCACTTCCTCCCTTCTCCCCCAGGGGTTGGCAGCAAAGGTGTTAAAAGGTCTTCTGGTATCTCTCATTTAAAAATAATTTTTTTTTCATTTTCTGCTGCTGCTGCTGCTGCTAAGTCACTTCAATCGTGTCCGACTCTGTGCGACCCCATAGACGGCAGCCCACCAGGCTCCGCCGTCCCTGGGATTCTCCAGGCAAGAACACTGGAGTGAGTTGCCATTTCCTTCTCCAGGAATTACCTAAAATATATGGACTCTACCCCACAATCGACATATTTCCCTCTTTTCCCCCAGCACCCTTTTAGTTCTCACAGACTATTTCTGCCCCATGACTGAAGCTCACGGATTTGAAGTTTCTTTGTCCTGAAGTCTGCTCTGGCTCTGTCATCTAATGTACCTGCACCTGGCATCCTGTACCTCAAAGCCAGGATCAGGATGAAGGAGGAGCTTCCGGTTGATCTTCAGTTGTGATGTTTGTGTGAATGGGCTTGTTTTTGGTCAGACTCGAATAAATTTCATTTGCCTTTGCTCTCTTTGGAAGGGTTCCTACATAGGAACCACTAAATGGCTGAGGTGTCACTGAGTGGAGATTCTCGTTTGAAGGACTGAGAGTGTTAGCTGATATTTTTCTTACTGACTGATCTCATATGTCAGACACCGTGCTTGACATTTCCATCCATCCATCCATCTTTTCAACAATTATTGCTTGTCATGGACTACCATCCCCAGCAGAGAAAGATAAGTGAGACCCAGGCTAGTTCTGGTGATGATGCAATCTGATGGTCTCTGTGGAAGAAGGAAGGTGTGAAACTTAACAGCTTCTTGGAAAAACAATCCATGTACTCAGTGACTGGCCAGGTCAGTGAGTGGTGTGGCCTCTCAGAGCTGTGCCTATCTGTGGGAGGAACTGAAATCTAGTTTGAAGTGATCAGAAAATATGTCACAGAGAAAATTAGGCACAGAGGAAACTACTCTGCTCTGCACTTTGGAAATGGGAGAGAATTTATAATGGTAAGGTGAACATTGGTCTTGCCAAGGGAAGGGGGAGTAATGGTGTCAGCAGAGGCTTCAAGCTGAGCAAGTGTGGTGTGTTTGGGTGTTGAGTGTGGTTTACCTGGGATGATGGGTTATTATTTGGGATTTGGGAGTGATGAGTTTGTAGTCAGGCTTGGGTCAAATTATGAAAGGCATCTTATGGCAGCCTAAAGAATTTGGGTTTTGTTGACAATGGGGAGCCACTAAAGGGCTTTCTGTAATAAAAGGATAAATAGAAAGTATGACTTAGAAAGATTACTCTCTGGCCTTGGTACCCAGGATGTATTGGACTAGAGAAGCTGGTGAGAAGAGTAGTGCTGCACTATTCATGGTGGAAGAAATGAAAGCCTGAACTTTGGTGGTCCCTTGCATATGGAGAAGAAAGAGCAGGTATGAGAGACACTGTGAAGTAAGGTGCCTCATCTGAGGGTGTGTTGCATGACTGGATTTGGGGAAAGGGAGAAAGACAGAGAGAGCTCTGAGGTAGAATAATGAGATCTCGGAACAGTTTCCTCTTCCCCTATAGCTTTCCAATATTCTTTCCATGTTGGTGTTTATTCCTCATTGTATGTGCAAAGGTGGCAGGCAGCCTCTCGGATGACCCCAATGATCCCCACATTTTAGTGTGCATGTCCTCCTGTGTGGGCCGGACCTAGTGACTTGTTTCTAACCAACAGAATGTGGCAGAGTGATGTCCCCTCAGAGGTTGGGTTACAAAAAGACTGTGGCTTCTGTCTCACTCACTGTTATTCTCATTAACTTGCTCTTAGGGAAGGCCACAGCCGTGTTGTGAGGTACCTTTGGAGAGGTATGTGTGGCAGGGAACAGAGGAGTCCTCTGGCCAACAGTCCATGAGGCTCTTTGTTCAGTAGGCTGTGAGGTGCTGAATCCTGTCAACAGCCACCTGAGTCTGGAAGCGTATCCTTTTCCAGTCAAGCCTTGAGATCACAGCCCCGGCCCTCAACTGTGAAAGACCTGGAGGCAGAGGCTCCCAGCTAAGTCAAGCCTGTATTCCCAATCCACATAAACTGTGAGATCATTAGTGCTTGTCATTTTAAGTTATTAAGTTTTGGAGTAACTTGTTACATAGCAATATATAACTAATACAGAGTGGTTTGGGTATAAAGTGATAGAAAAACAAAAAACTTACTAGAAAAATACATTTAACAAAGGAAAAAGTCTGAGCAGTGTTCCCTTGTTCCTCTTTTGAGCCTGCTGTGAGTTGTATACCATTTGTTTTTCTAAAAATTTTTGCCAGCTTTGTGCAACTGGTTTACACTAGTATCTCCTACATGCTGAGTTTGGTATTTTATCTTTATCCTTTGGGTACTCAAGTTTTTTGCTATTTAAACTCAATCGTTACTTCATAGAGAGCTCTCCGACCATAAGGTCATGATGTAACTGTTGGGAAAAATTCTTTACTGACACTGATGCCACCACAGTGGTGGCTGTTACAACCTTACTCTCCTTGAGGTATGTTGAGGGTACAGTGATTAAGGGACTCAAGCCCAGGGGCTGGAAGTCAGTGACTTGAGCTTCCAGAAAATTCTGTCTCTTCTGGGAGCCATTTTAAGTCACTCAAAAAAGAAAAAAAAATGAAAGCTTGTATATCATCAGGAAATGTCAGGGCATCTAAGGTGCAGGAGAAACAAAGCCATGGTTCACTATTTTAACATTACTTTACTACTTCAGCTGAGTTTCTCAAGTTATTTCTGCCCAGCTCTCTGAAGATGGTATGACAGCCCAAATATTATTCCCTTCTAGCTGGGAGGATTTTAGTTTGCAATATAGTAAAGTATGGGCTGGAATCTCAGAATGATTTGGCATCTCTCCAAAATAAGACTTTGGATACCATTGCCATGTTTCACTGATAGAACATGTATACATGATTGCAGTTAGAATTACCAGGTGTAATTGTAGTTTCCATTCCAAGCCTTCTGTAGTTTCTCTGACTATACAGATAACAATAACCATAACCCATCTATGACTTTGTAACTGTGGATAACATAGCAGTCAATTAAATTACACTGCTGGGAGCCAGAAAATGAAGAAAGCCTTGCTCATCCAACTACTAGACTTTTACACTTGACTTTAGATGAAAATTGAGGTCAGTTGGGAGTAGTATTAGGGTCAGCATGGTGCATATATATTTTTATATACACGTCTATACTTACATACCAACTGTGTATATAGCAAATTTACTGCAGACTTGAATTTCTTTTGGTAGTAAATAGTCACAAATTTTCTTAGTGACAACAAGAATCTTACACATCCTTAATAGGAATAAATTGACCTGCAAAACAGTAATTTAAAGCATGTTAATATAATGTCTATGTGATAAAACTGTCTAGCAAAGGTGTAACACCTTCTTCCTGCATGATTAATGTTTAAGGAAGATAAAAGGGGTGTAAATATTTTTATTGTTTTATTATCTTTCTCAGAAAAATGACAGTGGTTGGTTTAATTAAAAAGGAGACTCTCCCACAGACCAAATAAAGAAATCAATTCAATGGAGATGACAATGGAAAATACCTATTTAATTTGAATAACACCTGGTTCTGGGGAAATGTGTATCAAATACAGAGACTGCATTCACTTAGTCTGATTCATGCGCTGTTTCAGCACATTATTGAAAAGAAGAGGGAATATTAGCGCTCTCATTTGAGGATATTAGACTCCTGCTGGGGTCGAGGTGCTGTGTGTACACCCTACTTCCTACCTAGACCATTGTTGGGAGTTACCTGGAGGCAACAAAGAGAAAATGACATGTTCCATTAAAATGAGGCATCCCTGGAATTGTTTGATGTTCTTTGCCTTAATTGAATCCATCTATCCCATCTGCCACTCTGCTCTCTATTTTCCTAACCCTCTCTCTCTGAGAATTATAATTTGGGGGGAAGTTTGTTACATACGTTGTTACCTTTTATAAAAGCTCCCTGCATCTGGAGGGCAGGTGTGCCATCTTACTTGCCTTGTTAGATTAAGTTGCCTGCCTCTTCCCCGCCTCCTGCATGATGGTGGATCAAATAGCACTGGGGTAAAAGACACCCAGTAGCACCAGGAATAGGAAAGGAAACAGGAATTAAAGGCTTTTTGTTATTAGTTTCAATATAAGACCCTAGTCATGCCAGGTCTGAATAAACACAGACTCTATTAATAAATAATACTACAAAAACATGAAATCTGTATTCTGACTGGAGCAAAAAAGCCAACATAGTAGTGTATTGTCTCAAGTAGAACTGCCTTGAATCCTCTGGCATATTCAACCATGACTTTGATCACTTGGGACTCCTTTGTTTTTGTTGTCTAGTCATTGTCATATATTACTCTGCAACCCCATGGACTGCAGCCCGCCAGGCTCCTCTGTCCATGGAATTTCCCAAGCAAGAATACTGGAGTGTGTTGCCATTCCCTTCTCCAGGGGATCTTCCTGGCGCAGGGATTGAACCCGAGTCTCCTGCATTGGCAGGCGGATTCTTTACCACTGAGCCACCAGAGAAGCCCAGGGCTCCCTGGACCAGCTCTAATGCTACAGGCTAAGGTGACCTTTGCTCCCTGGTGTATGGTAAAGCCAGCTGCATACCTAACCATTACTCTTTCTCAGGAGTCAGGCAGGAAAAAAAGATAGCATCTGTTTAGCTTTGTTCTAGAAATTACTTTGAGCCCTTCACCTAAATATAAATAAATACAGATTTAACATTAATGTACACAAATTAATTGAAGCAAAGTCCACTCACTCCATCCAGACTGCCAGTAATATAGTAGGGGAGGCAGTACAGTTGGAGGCCAGAGCACAGGCTTGAGATCAGCAGACAGGAATTAGAATTGCATTTTAGTCATGTGTTTGAGAAGCTTTCTTAATCCATCTGACCCTCAGTTTCTTCATCTGTTAAGTGAGTACTAAGGCTCTTTTCTTCAGATGGTTGTGAGGATTAAGCGAGATTCTGGGTACTGATCCCCCAGCGTAGGGCCTGGCACACCGTGGACAATTATAAATGTTCACTACAATTATTATTTCAGTTGCAGTGCATCCTGTGGACAACAGCTGCCAGTCAGAAACAAGCTGATCCTCTGACACTAGGAGGGCCCTATGCTTGCTTCTGACAATGTCCTTCTCCTTAAAAAGGAAACTAAAGCTCTTCTCTTTTGTTTGAATGGGGCTGCTGCCCTGCATCTGTTGGTGGAGACCACTGTCTGAAACATCTTTTGCCTGAAACTCCATCCTGACCTGGACTTCAGGACAGGGTAAATATCCCTTTGTTCTAGGAAGACCCTAGAAAGACCATTTTGTGATGCACAAGAACTGCAAAATCCAAAGTGTTGGTGGAGATGAAACAGTCTTTGCATGTCAATGTAAATAGTTGTCTTAATAATAAATGGACTGGGGTCTCTGCAGATTATTTTTTTTCCTAAGAAAAAGTTTCTTTTGTGAAAGAATATTGAATTTTAAAAATCATGTGTAAACGTGTTCTCATGAGATAGCAAAACAATACAGACAAGGGGAAAATTCCCTTTGATTAACCCCTTCAAACGTCCCCAGATGACTACTATACCCCTAGCTCTGAAGGCATTTTTTCATACCATTTTTTGATACATTTACCTCCTGTATAGATTTAGCATTACAAGTCTAGATGATATTGCTATGTGTTATTTTCTATTTTTAAAACATCAATAGCATCATTTTTCAGGGATACATACACATCTATATATGTGTGTGCATATATACATATACATATATATTTATCCCTGGTTGAGGAAGAAGCTTTGCATGAGCATAAACAAGATTGACAGGTGCAACAAACCATTCTCTGGATACTGTATTTTTCTTCTATAACTTTCTTTTTTCATATATACTGTTGCATGTCATTATATATGGAAATCCCTCATTCATTTAAACTGCTCCTTAATAGCTCATAAAATGTTCCAGAGTCTATTATCTTATTGGTGGACATTTAGATTTCTGATTTCTTAAAAAATAGGGTGATCAACATCTTTACTTTTATATATGCTTTCTGAGCACATGAGGGAATATTTCTACCCAAAAGTAGAATTGCTAGGCATATACATTTTGAATACTAATAGTTCTGCCAAATTGTCTTCTAAATTAGCTGACTGTACCTATTTCCTCATGCCCTAATTAACAATCAACATTTTCAAACATTTTAATTTTTGCCAATATTATGGTAAAAATAGCTTGTTTAATTTGTGTTTCCCTCATTTCTAGTATGTTTTTGAGCATTCGTTCTTACGTCCATTGTATTTTCACTCTGTAAATTGCTCTATCTTTTAATGATTTGTTACTGGTATTTTCTTAGATCTTTCTATTGATTTGTAAGAATTCTCTATACATTCTAGATTTAGGTCTTTTGTCTGTTTGAAAATAATGTAATTTTCCAGCTTGTTGCTTTTCTTCTCTTAATCTTATTTATATCTTCTTTTCCAGTACACTTGTTTTTTTTTTCATTTGAATGTAGTCAGATGTATCAGACTTGTCCATGAGGCCTTTTACTTTTTTGTGTCTTGCTTAAGAAGAACTTCTCTTCCTCAAGGTTTTTGTGTATTTTTTAATGCCTAATAAAGTTTTTTTTTTTTTTTACACTTAGGTCTTATACATTTTTGGTTAGTGATATAAAATAAAAAATTAATTTTTGATATTTTTCCTAACAGTTACCGATTTTCTCAGGCATATATTGAATTGTTTATCTTTGCTATAGTGAATCCATCACATACTCACTTCCTAAATATATGGGTATATTTTTGAGCTCTTTTCTGTTCCACTGCTTAAACTATCTTTTCCAGCACCACTTCCTCTTTTTTTCCATTGAAATATAGTTGATTTTGAATGTTGTGTTAGTTTCAGGTGTATAGCAAAGTGATTCAGATATATACATATAAACACAGATTTTCTTTTTCCTTTCCGTTATAGTTTATTACAAGGTATTGAATATCCCTGGAGAAGGGCATGGCAACCCACTCCAGTATTCTTGCCTGGAGAATCCCATGGACAGAGGAGCCTTGTGGGTTGCAGTCCATAGGGTCACAAAGAGTTGGACATGACTGAAGTGACTTAGCACGCACAAGACATTGAATATAATTCCTTGTGCTATACAGTAGATCCCTGTTGCTTATCTGTTTTATATATAGTAGTTTGCCTCTGTTAATCCCCAAATCCTATTTATCCCTCTCCCCATTGGTAACCATAAATTTGTTTTCTATGTCTGTGAGTCTGTTTCTGTTTTGTAAATAAATTCATTTGAATCATTTTTTAGATTCCACATATAGGTGATATAATATGATATTTGTCTTCCTCTTACTTTACTTAAGTATGATGGTCTCTAGGTCCATCCATGTTTCTTCAAATGGCATTATTTCATTCTCTTTTATGGCTGAATAATATTCCATCATGTATATATACCACATCTTTTTTATCCATTCATCTGTTTATGACATTAGGTTACTTCCATGTCTTGGCTATTGTAAATAGTACTGTTATGAACATGGGGGTACATGAATCTTTTCAAATTAGAGTTTTCATCTTTTCTGGGTATATACCCAGGAGTGGGATTGCAAGATCATGTGGTAATTCTCTTTTTAGTCTTTTAAGGAACCTCCATACTGTTTTCCATAGTGGCTGCACCAATTTACATTTCTACCAATAGTGTAGGAAGGTTCCCTTTTCTCCACACCCTCTCCAGCATTTATTATTTGTAGAATTTTTGATGATGGTCATTCTGACTGATGTGAAGTGGTACCTGGTTGTAGTTTTAATTCCCTTTTCTATAATAATTAGCAGTGTTGAGCATCTATTCATGTTCCTGTTGGCTATTTGTATGTCTTCTTTGAAGAAATGTCTGTTTAGGTCTTCTGCCCATTTTTTTGACCAATTCATCTTTTAGTTACTCTTGTTTCATAACATATGGGCTTCCCAGGTGTTCATTGGTAAAGAGTCCACCTGCCAATGCAGGAGACGCAGGAAATGTGGGTTCAATCCCTTGGTTTGATCCCTTGGAGGAGGAAATGGCAACCCACTCCAATATTTTTGCCGGGATAATCCCATGGACATAGGAGTCTATCAGTCTTCCTAGGGGAGGGCTACAGTCCATGGGGTCTCAAAGAGTCGTATAGGACTGATCGACTGAGCACACATATACGTGTTTCATAATATGTTTTGCTGTCTTTTAGGAAAAAAATGTTTCTTTGCCATTATGTATTTAGGATACTCTGTCTTAGTCCATTTGAGTTGTTGTAACAAGATATCACAGACTAAGTGACTTAAAAACAACAGAAATTTATTTCTCACAGTTCTGGAGGCTGGAGGTTCAGGGTCAGTGCAGGCAGATTTGATATTCAACAAGGGCTTCCTGCTTCATAGATGGCACCTTTTCACCATGAACCCACCTGGAAGAAGGGGTGCGCTAGCTCTCTAGGGTCTCTCTGATAAGGGCATTAATCCCAGTCATGAAGGCTCCACCTTCATGACCTAGTCACTTCCTGAAGTCCCATCTAACACTGTCACCTTTGGGATTAGGACTTAGAGTACCACATCTCATGATGGAGATTGGGCCAGATCAAGAAAATCACTGGAAACCTGGCCTCACTTCCTACTCACAGGGAACCAAAAATGTGGACCCAGTGGCAACAGCCAATTTGGACTTTTGGTGAAAGTATCCTCCAGGGTGATTTTCCAAACCATGTATCTCAGACTTAGGGAAACAAGTTGAGAGATGGTCTTTCAAGTATTCTGAAAAGGCCAGCCTCTCTGAGTAGTGGGTGAGCCTCTATGTGGATATTCCCATCTGTCAGTCTTCCTAGGAGAGGAAAAAAAAGCCCTGGGAAGTGAAGACTGGAGAACAGGGAGGGAGCAGGCCTGAGACAAGCACTGGGCCCCTGTGATTCCCAGATGGCAGTATTCTGTCGGTCCCCCAGGTGGTAGGAATGAGGTGGGTGAGAGCCTTTCAGAGGCTGGGAGCGGCCCAGGTAGCATCCAGTAGAAGAACCTGTCTGGAACGACCTAGGTGTGACTCTGGAATCCTTCAACCAGTATCCTTCCATTTGTAAGGTATTGTGTGCTGTCATTCTCTTGCCTTCCTCAAGTTTTTAAATGACCTGGTCTTAGGTAACTGTGTTGTGGGAAATTCAGTAATGGGCTTATACTTACATGGGAGCCACAGTAGCAAGGTTGCAAGTTGCTAGCTTCACTTCATGCCAGCCCTGTGTGGTAACAGCACCGTTATTCAAGAAGAGATGGCAGCCCCGACTCTGGGAGGTGGCCAGGTACCAAGTGAGCAGGGGAATGCCTGGGGTGCACTGTCTCAGGTAAATACCAAGCAATCTATAACACCTCCAGCCTGGCCCTTCAAAGGAGGACATTCTGAAAATGAGAGGCCAAGGTTTGTATTATATTTACATGACAGGAAACAGAAGCCTAGTGTCTTTAAGATCATAAAACAATCATTGCAGAATTCAGAGCTAAGCCCAGGTTTGCTCACACAAAGTCCCCGTTGTTTGGAGGCCAGCTTGCTCATAGATGACTACTTCTCAAGAATGATTCTAAGGCTATAAATTTAAATTTCTATGTAGGCCAGTATTTCTCAATGAGGGACAATTTTGCTGCCTCTGCCTTTTCTGCCCTGCCTCACCCCAAGGACATTTGGCAATGTCTGGAGACATTTTTGGTTGTCATGACAGGGACACAGATACAGGCCAGGGATGCTGGTAAACATCGTACCATAAGATGCACAGACGTGTCCCCAACAATGAAGATTTATCCAGCCCCAAATGATAGTGAGGGGGTCCAGAAACACTGATACAGGACCATCGATTTCCAAGTTTCCTTTTTTTCTTTTTTGCTTCCAGAGAATGAACACCCAACCCTCGTCAACTATTTTTCATTGTGGGCTTCTTTCATCACACAGACACCTAGCAAGGGTGGGGGCTATGAGATCCATCACTGCTACCAAAAAAAACCCCAAAAACTCAAGTCTTTTCATTTTCAATGTATGAAAGCCAAGTTTTGTTACTGGATGAATTATGTTTGTAGAATAAAAGAAAATGTAAGAGTTCTATCTTAGGATACAGTTTTCAGGCAATAATTGAGTAATGTGATCACCTCTTTCTTATTCTCTGAATCCTTCACAGATCATTGCTTCCCTGTTCTAATGGGAAGGCTGATTGGCGCTGACACCCATGCTAGGTAGCTCTTATTATTCCCAGTTTACAGATGATGAAATTGAGGTGCAGAGAGGAAGTAAAATAAAGCACAACCCCTTCTCACTGAAGTTATCAACCGCCTGGCCAGGGCTACTGCATAGGTTGTACACTGCACAGTTGGGCCACTTAAAAAAAAAAATCATTTATTTATTTATTTTTGGCTGTGTGGGGTCTTCATTGCTGTGTGGGTTTTTCTCTAGTTGTGGCAAGCGGGGGCTACTCTCTAGTTATGGTGTGTGACTTCTCACAGTGGTGGCTTTTTTTGTTGGGGGGCACAGGTTCTAGGTGTGCGTACTTTAGTAGTTGCAGCACCTGGGCTCAGTAGTTGCAGTTCCTGAGCTCTAGAGCTCAGGTTCAGTAGCTGTGGCTCACGGGCTCAGCTGCCCAGCAGCATTTGGGACCTTCCCACACCAGGGGTCGAACCTGTGTCTCCTTCATTCATAGGCAGACTCATTACCACTGAGCCACCAGGGAAGCCCAAGTTGCACCACTTTTAAGGGACCACCATTCTTATCACAGACATCATTGATTTATTGTGACAGTCTTCTTGGCAAATGGCACTGAAGTGCCTTCTAACAAAATCAGAAAGTACAAAGATTATTTTGTGACAGATGGAAGAAAAATTTTCTTGGAGAAAGTGTATCTTTTCCTAATGCTCACGAAGATGCCAGATGAATAGCAGAAGGAAGGGGGGTGTTGGTCCCTCTTTATCTATGTTAACAGTTCAACTGGGAGTTTTACATTTTGCTTGAACAGAGGTCACCTTCCCTTGCTGACCACAGTTGTGTAATTATAAAGTATTATAGAGTGAGGCAGGTTACAGTGAATTCATTTGAGTTGGCAGACTTCCCAAGAAGACTCTCACATATGAGAAATGTAGTGACTTGAGTGTTGGAATAAGTAAAATGATGTTGGAATAAACAAACTGATCTTGGTATCTAAATTTGGTTGTTCACATTTCAGGTGTAGATTAAGTCATCTAAAGGCTGGAGGAAGAGACATTGTATATCAGTTTAATAAATTTGGCAGCAGGAGTGCAAAGAATATCATTTAAATTATGGATTGACCCATGATTGATTAGCAACGTGTGTTGCCTCATTTGTGATCAATGCCAAGTAATGGCACATGCTGGACTTTTAGGAGGCCAGGGCAGATGTTGGAGCATTGATCAACTGATGGGATCCATGTTGGTCCTGTACAGGGAGAATTAAATACAAGTAAGATATTGTAAGATGGGAGTTGATAGTATTGCAGGTGTTAACAGAGCCTGTTCAAACTTTCATTCTTTGTACCTACAGAACCATCTTTAACATGCAGACACTACTCTAGGACAGAACTGCCCCAGTTTACCTTTGTTATGAGTCTGTACTGTGTCATTTCATGATGCTTTAAGGGAAGAAAGATCTCACTAGTTGCCTCACTTGAGAAGGCAATTTTTCCACCTATGCAAACACCCTGGCATTTAGAGACTTTGGCTAATCAAACTAACCATCTCTTATAATTTCTAGAAACCACCCAAGCTGGGGTAGGAGATGGAGTATATAAAGGAATTACAACCCTCATTTTATGATTGGGAGTAAGAGAAACTGACAGGCTGACTTTGTCTGGCCACATGCCAGGTGGCACAGAACGTGAGTAATTGTGCCCATGAGGATCTTACAGTCTGGTTTGAGGGCAATGTAGGTACAGTCAGTAACTGGAGAACAGAATAGCCTATGAGAAGGTGCTGATCTGATGTGCAGATAATAAATGCCTAGGTGCCTTAAAGGACAGGTTACTGTGGTGGTGGAGAGAGCTTAGGAGAGAGGAGGAATTTGAGCTAGGCCCTGAAACACTGGGAGATAGAAATAGCCAGAAGGGAACAGAGTGATGGATAGGGGTTTAAGTACATGCCTCAGGCCACAGATAATAGTTCCTTAAAACAAAGCTTAGTAGAAAACAGGCAAAGGCAAGAGTGGATTTGGAATCACACTTGAGTGGATTTAAAACTGTTACACCAAGTCAGATTCCAAGATTAAAATCCATAATATGAGAGAATGTGGGTAATAATACTGTGCGTTCTTAGTCAAGTGGCATATTTCTTTGAGAAATACTATTTAATCAAGAACAAATTTCTAAAATTAGGGCTCTCTTGATCCAAATGAGCTAACTAGGTGAGATTCTTGAACTTTTCAAGGTTCTCTAGCCATCTGAGCAACTTCCACTTCACTAGCCATCTGGCCAGCATGTTTAGAAATTGTACCCAATTATACTGATAAAAGGGTAGTCTCTGTGTTAGTGGTTTATCTTTAACACTTCAATACTGAGTCACCTTCAAAGACAAATTCTAGAGACCTTCCAGTCTAAGCAGCCTGAACCAAAAGTCTGAGCTTGCCTAAGGAGTTCCAAATTATGCAAAATTATTAATAGACTCCCCCTTTTAGTCTCAAAGTGTCCTGGTTTGGGTAATAAATTGTTTGGCTACCCTAATTCTAAATGAGCCACTTTGGACTTTTTTTTGCTTATTCTGTGAATCCTCAATGGCTCAAAATGATGCTTCCAGCTTAAGGCTATTTGTTTACATGTGCAGTCTGTTTGAAATTTTTTTTCCTCACATATAAAGCAATCTTTGCAAAAAATTCAGAAGAAAACAACATAAATAAGATAAATTATCATAAATCTAGAAATAAGTGTTAATATTTTGATATAGATGCATAAGTATATCTATTGATTTGACATATATTTATATATTTTTAGCTCCCCAATCTCCAAAACAAGCCACTTTACTTAAAATAGCATTCCAAATATATATATATATATGCTATTAGATAAAATTATATATTTAGAACTATAAAATAATATAAGCAATATAGATAGATGTAGATATACTGACATTTTAAAATAAAATGTCACTTTAAAATAATCACTTTTAAAGACAGCAGAGTATTCTAATGAAAGTGAAAGTTGCTCAGTCGTGTCCGATTCTTTGTGACCCCATGGACTATACAGTCCATGGAATTTTCCAGGCCAGAATACTGGAGTGGGTAGCTGTTCCCTTCTCCAGGGGATCTTCCCAACCCAGGGATTAAACTCAGGCCTCCCGCATTGCAGGCGGATTCTTTACCAGCTGAGTCACCAGGGATGCCCCATTCTAATGAAAAGTTGTTCTTAAACTATAATGTGTTTAAATTCTCAAAATGGGCAGAAGACCCAAATAGACATTTCTCCAAAGAAAACATACAGATGGTCAATAGGCGTATAAAAAGATACTCAGCATTGCTAATTATTAGAGAAATGCAAGTCAAAATACGATGAGGTACCACCTCACACGAGTGGCCATCATTATTGTATAAAGTCCACAAACAATAAGTGCTGGAGAGGGTATAAAGAAAAGGAAACCCTCCTACACTATTGGTGGGAATGTAAATTGGTGCAGCCACTATGGAAAACAGTATGGAGGTTCCTGAAGAAAGAGCTACCATATGATCTAGCTATCCCACTACTGGGCATACGTCTGCACAAAACTCTTTAATTTGAAAAGATACATGCACCCCAATGTTCATAGAAGCACTGTTTACAATAACCAAGACATGGAACCAACCTAAATGTCCATCTTGCTAAGTCATGCCCAACTCTTGCAACCCTATGGACTATATCCTGCCAGGATCCTCTGTCCATGGATTTCCCAGGCAAGAATACTAAAGTGGGTTGCCGTTTCCTCTTCCAGGGTATCTTCCCAGCCCAGGGATTGAACCCATGTCTCCTGCTTGGCAGGAAGATTCTTTACCACTAAGCTACCTGGGAAGCTCACAATGAAACATTACTCAGCCATAAAAAAGAATGAAATAGTGCTATTTGCAGCAACATGGATGAACCTGGAGATTATCGCACTAACTGAAGTAAGTCAGACAAAGACCAATACATAAGATATCACTTATATGTAGACTCTAACTGCTAAGTCACCTCAGTCGTATCCGACTCTGTGTGACCCCATAGATGGCAGCCCAGCAGCAGGCTCTGCCGTCCCTGGGATTCTCCAGGCAAGAACACCGGAGTGGGCTGCCATTTCCTTGTCCAATGCGTGAAAGTGAAGTTGCTCAGTCGTGTCCGACTCCTAGCAACCCCATGGACTGCAGCCTACCAGGCTCCTCCATCCATGGGATTTTCCAGGCAAGAATACTGGAGTGGGGTGCCATTGCCTTCTCCGATGTAGAATCTAAACTATTACACAAATGAACTTATCTATGAAACAGAAACAGATTCACAAAGAGAACAGACTCGTGGTTGCCTGGGGTGGAGGGGAAGGGAGAACAGACTGGGAGTTTGGGATTAGCAGATGCAAACTAATATATAGAGTGGATAAACAATAAGGTCCTACTGTATATCATGGGGAACAATATTCAATATCTTGTAATAACCTATAAGGAAAAGAATCTGAAAAAGTATATAAATATATATATTTGAATCACTTTGCTGTACACCAGAAAATATAACATTGTAAATCAATTATACTTTAATAAATTTTAAAGTAAATAAAAACATTTTTTAAATCCTCAATTCGAAGGCATTTAGGTTGTTTCTTTTTTATTAACAATATTGTAATGAATGTTTTCTGCCACTAAATCTTTCTACACATTCATGATTATTTAGAAAAATTTCTTATAAGTGAAACTGATAAGTAAAAAGGGATATGCACTTAAAATTTTTAATTGTCAAATTTGGCCAGCATGAGCAAGAATTCCCCATGGCCTCATCTATGCAATATTTGTTACACTTTTTCATTTTTCTAGTCTGACAGGAAAGAACTTAATCTCTTGGTTATTTGAGTTGTATCTCTGGGTATTTCTTTTTAAATGAATTGCTCATTTTTCTTTTTTAAAAATAATTTTATTTATTTATTTTTGGCTGCTCTAGGTCTTCATTACTGCCCACAGCCTTTCTCTAGCTGCAGTGAGTGGAAGCTACTCTTCATTGCAGTGTGCAGGCTTATTGTAGTGGCTTCTCTTGTTGCAGAGCACAAGCTCTAGGGTGCATGAGCACTCAGGTGTTGCAGCACTCAGGGCTCAGTAGTTGTGGTTCCTGGGCTCTGGAAATTGCTCATTTTTCTACTAGAGTGTTTACATTTACCTTATTGAAGTGTGAAAGTTCTTTGTATTTTAAACAAAGTAACCTTTTGTGTTAGAAGTTAGTTGCAAGATTTTTTCCTTACTATTTGTCTTTTAACTTTATGTATGGTAGATTTTTATCTGTGCATGGATATGTGTAGATTCAGATGTGTACTTTTTGTACAATTATACCTATCAGTCTTTCCCTTTAAAAAAAAAAGTATTTATTTTTCAAAATCTTTAGTTACAGCATGCAGACTCTTAGTTATGGCATGTGGGATATAGTTCCCTGACCAGGGATCGAACCCAGGCCCCTGGCACTGGAAGCGTGGAGTCTGAGCCACTGGACCACCAAGGAAGTTCCCCAGTCTTTCCCTTTATATTTTTATGTACTTTTTAAAAGGATTATTAACCTGAGAAATTTTAATCTCAATATTGACCTGAGAAATTTTCGTATTTTTTCTGATGCTTTCAAAACCCTTGAGCTCCTGTTTCAAACTTTACAGGGCAGACATTATAGATGGATGAGGCATACTTTTTGTTTCTATGGTTCAGTATATCTCCAAGAAAGGGTTTAATCACTTTACAAATTCACAGATAAGTCACTGCAAGTAAGAACTGGTGATACGCATTCTTTTCCTCAACCATAAAACATGTATGCCTCCCTTCATGAAAAGCTGTAATGGGAGTTAGAAGAGACTAGTTTGTTTAGATTTCTGCCTAGTGAATCACTGTCTCATTAATATGCTTTATAACTTGCATGTATGTGTTCTCAGGAACTATGGCACCAACCCAAGGTTCTAATACACAGTCAAGGGAATGCCACAGCCAGTCATAGGTCCCTCAAAGCAAGCCACTTTCCATGAAATGCTGTCCCTGGGCTTCATAGCAGAGTTACCCTTCTGGAGTTCTGTGTGCATGTATATTAGTTGCTTAATCGTGTCCGACTCTTTGCGACCCCATGGACTGTAGACCGCCAGGCTCCTCTGTCCATGGAATTCTCCAGGCAAGAATACTGGAAAAGATTGCCATTTCCTTCTCCAGGGGATCTTCCCCCACCCAGGGATCGAACCCGGGTCTCCTGCATTGCAGGCAGATTCTTTACTATCTGAGCTATGGGGAATTCCCTATAGCTACAGGGAAGTCTAGTCCTAGCTAGGAACATTGTGGCTGACCTTGTATCCAGGCTTCCACGCTGGTGTGCTGGGTTGAATCCCATGTGACTTCAAAGACCCCTTCTTCATCTCTCATTTTAGGCCTGAGCATCTTGCTTTTTCCTTGGCCCTCTCTGTGCCTGTTTGGCCCTTTCATTGTTTATTCTTGGGAGAGAAGAGGGTCTCTCCCACTTACAGACCTCACGGAAGTTCTCTTGGGTGTCTTCAATTCCACCCCTCTTTCATCTAAGGCCCTCTTCCTGCAGGGTGGGAGAGGGGACGTCTTGAGCACCAATGAGGGTTGAGCGTAAGATCCATGGTCACCACCACCATAATGCTGAGAAAGGGCAACCTCCCTTTGTCCTTGGCTGTCGGAGCTTTACCCCTGTTGCTCAGCCGTGGGGCCTCCAGGGCCCAGGCTAGCTGCCATCTCAGGGCATCAAACCCCACCAGCTGATGGCTTCTTAAGAGAACCCCAATCATGGTGGGAGTCTGGGGAGGGGGACCATGGTCCCACCACAGTAGATCTTTACTCTCTGGTTTTGTCAAGGAATTAGTAAATGGTAATCTATGCAATAACTATAGAAAACTTGCTCTATAACCAAGGAATCAGGTTTATGATGCCACTCAGGGGACCAGACCAGGGATTTGAAAGTAGTTTTTTAATTTTTTTTTTTTTTTTACTATGGAATGACCCGATTATGGATTTGACTGACCCTTTCCCCAGGTACTACATTTCTGCAAGAAGTACCTCAGGGACCCCCTCAGTCAGGGGAAGATGAACCAATTTTCCTTCTGCCTAGTCAGTGCCATTTGATCTCCCTCTCCCCATACTTTTTTTTTTAATTGAAGTATGGTTGATTTACAATGTTGTGTTCATTTCTGCTATACAGAAAAGTGCTTCAGCTATACATCCGCTCTCCATACTCATATTCAGCATCACAAAAGCCAAAGAATGAATTTGTCTACAACACAACCCTCCTCCGAGTGCTGGGGAGGGAGAAAAATCAAATAGGAGCAAAGCCCAAACCCTTCCTAGTGGGCAAGGCTCATTTGTAAATAATTTTAGTCTTGTGATCCATTTGATAACCATACATCCTTCCCAGTGGAGATCAGCAGTGTGTCAGATGGAGATCACTTAGGAGATTACTCATTTTCCAAACCCATTCTGGCTTCTTAACAGTCTGTGAACTGGGGAAGCCAGTGATAGGGGGCTGGGGTGGAGAGTTGTAGAGCAGAACCACATCTTCTGTGCACTTATTCATTCAAGAAGCATGGAATGAGCTTTCCTCTGTGGCAGGCAGTACCAGAGAAGTGGGAAAGAGGAATCCTGCATATACGATCTGTATCGATTTTTGCAAAGACATTTCACAGGGTCACTAATGACATCTGCAGGAGGTTGAATGGTCCCCGAAAGATATCAGATCCTAATCCCTGAAATGTATGAATGTGCTATCTATGGTAATATATGGTCAACCTACATTGCAGCTGTGATTAGGACATTAGGTCCAGTTCAGTTCAGTCGCTTAGTCGTGTCTGACTCTTTGCGACACCACATTTCAAAAGTGATTAGGTTAAGCATCTTGAATTGGAAAGATTATCCTGAATTATCCAATTGGGCCATAAATGCCATCACATCTGTCCTTTTAATATGGAGGCCAAGAGAGATTTTACAATGACACACACAGGGGAGAAGGCAATGTAAAGATGGAGCAGAGAAAGAGATCAAGATGCTGGCCTTGAAGATGGCAGTGATGGAGCCACAAGCCAAGGAACCCTGAGAGCCACCTGAAGCTGGAAGAAGCAGGGGACACATTCTGTCCTAGAATCTCTGCTGGGAGTGTGACCTTTTTCACCCTTGATTTTGGTGAAATCAAAGTGAAACTTATGTTCGACTTCTGCTTCTAGAATTGTAAAAGAATACATTTTTGTTGTTTTAAATCCCCAAACTTGTGATAATTTGTTATGGCAGTCTCAGGATACTAATGAAAGAAAGTGGAAGTCGTTAAGTTGTGTCTGACTCTTTGTAACCCCATAGAATATACAGCCCATGCAATTCTCCAGGCCAGACTACTGGAGTGAGTAGCTGTTCCCTTCTCCAGGGGATCATCCCAACCCAGAGATCGAACCCAGGTCTCCTGCATTACGGGCTGATTCTTTCCCAGCTTAGCCACAAAGGAAGCCCAAGAATACTGGGCTTCCCTGGTGGCTCAGACAGTAAACAGTCTGCCTGCAATGCGCGAGACCTGGGTTCATTCTCTGGGTTGGGAAGATCCCCTGGAGAAGGAAATGGCAACCCACTCCAGTATTCTTGCCTGGAAAATCCCATGGATGGAGGATCTTGACAGGCTGCAGCCCATGGGGTCACAAAGAGTCAAAGACAACTGGCAGGCAACTGTCCATGGGGTCACAAAGAGTCGGACACGACTGAGCAACTAACATGTAACTAATACAGGATAGCAATACAACATCCTTACAGATAAACATGGGTCTAGAGGACAATTCAGGCAGATATCCATTCAGATATCTGACCAACTCTTTTTATCGTTCACTCAGCACATACTTAACTAAACTGCAGTGTTCCAGGCACAGGGGATAGAGTATAAATAAGCTGACAATGTCCCCACAGACACTGGGGAGGGGGAGGGAACAGGTAATAAAGAGGTAAACAAAATACATTAAAAAGGTAACTTTAGTTATTGTTAAGTGCTTTGTAGAAAACAAAGTTAGAATAATGAGGATTTGGGAAGGGAATATTTTTGACTGGGTAGTAGGAAGGTCTTTCTGATGAGATAACCTTAGAGTCCTGGATATCTAAAAGGAGTTATCATCTAGAGAAAGCTTTCCAGGTGGAGGGTGCTGGAAATGCAAAGCCCCTGAGGTAGAAAAGAGCTTAATATGCTTAAGTTTAATCTGGGAAAAGATTGCCCAGAAAGATCAGATTCCTACAAGGCAACATAGAGAGACTTCTCTTATGGAGAATTGCAGAGTTCTGTTGGAGGCCCTGACCTATACAGTTTTCTTTCTTTATAACTAAACTGGAAGTAAATGCATAAATCGTATTTATCAAGTGTGTGGGTAATATGAAGCTAGTAGGCCTTGCCTTGGGTTAGACGTCAGGGATTGAGTTTTACAGTACCTTGACAGGTGTGAACAAAACTCCAAAGACCCCTGACTTGGAACTCAAAAAAATTATTTGCCTAAATCAAGAGGGAGAACCCAGCTTGAGTGCAGTACTTGTGCAAAGGCCCTAAAGCTAAACGCCGGCAAAGAACCTCATGGGACTGTTCTGAAATGGGGAAGCACCTTTGAAGTTTTTAAAGTATGGAGTACAGTTCAAGAGAAGAGGTAGCCACAGGCTGTTTCTAGAGTTCCAAGTGGGTACCACAGTTTACAGGATCATAGAAACAGTTCATCATTCATTTAGTCATTCCACTGATAAATGTTTAATGAGCACCTACTACGTGCTTGGCACTAACTAGACTGTGGGGAAATAGCACTGAATAGGAAAGAAGCATTTGCTGACCTCAGAGAGCTTATATTCTAGGGAGAAGAAGACACAATGTAGGCTTAATGATGTAATTATTATCTTTTTCTCTGTATTAGATTTCTTCAGGTTACAAATTATTTTATAGTAATAAAATAGCAAAAGTAAATGTTACAGAAATATATGACACAGAAAAGAAGCCCTTCCCCCACCACAAACTCATCCTCTTTCCCCAGAGATAGCCACTGTCAATAGGCTTCTGCACTTTCCTCCAACTTTTAAAAATATACAGAATTTTGGACTCTGTGGGAGAAGGCGAGGGTGGGATAATTTGAGAGAATAGCATTGATACATATATATTACCATATGTGGAATGGATCGCCAGTCCAGGGTTGATGCATGAGGCAGGGTGCTCAGGGCCAGTGCATTGGGATGACCCTGAGGGATGGGATGGGGAGGGAGGTGGGAGGGGGTTTCAGGATGGGGAACACATGGCTGATTCATGTCAATGTATGACAAAAACCACTACAATATTTAAAGTAATTAGCCTCCAATTAAAATAAATTAATTTAATATATATATATACATGTAATATCTTTAAGAAGCATAAAAAAGGAACCATACTCTTTTTTTTAGCATAATGTATTTAGACATTTTTCCACATGAATACAAAGAAATCTCATTCTTCTAAATGGTTGAGTAACACTCCGTTTTATGAATGTACCACAGTTTATTTAGCTAGTGTCTTATTGATATGTGTATTACTTCCACTTTGTCACTATAGTAAACAATGTTGCAAAGAAAATTATTCTGCGCATCTTTTTACATAATGGTGTGAATATTTATTTCTAAAGGATAAATTCAGGAATTCCCTGGTGGTCCAGTAGCTAGGACTTCATGCTTTCACTGCTGAAGGCTGGGGTTCAATGTTTGATCCCTGGTCAGGGAACTAAGATCCCACAAGCCACATGGTAGAGACAAAAAAAATTCTTTAAAAAAAAGATAAACTCAGAGAAGTGGAAACACTGGCTAAAAGGATATGAAAATTTTTAAATAAGTTGCTATCATATTTCTTGCTACTGATGTTATACCTGAATGAAAGCACAAATCAGAATGCATGCTTTCTTGCAGTCTCAACAGCACAGAATATTGTCAGTAATTTTAATATTTGCCTGTGTGATAGGCAGAAGATAATATCTTATTGTTTACATGAACCACTTTTGGCCTACAACTAAGACTGTCAGGCGGGGATGTGTCGATCGTCCCTACCCATCCCTGTGGAGCATAGGTAAGGATGTGGTAAGAATGTGGAGCACACAGGGGACCTCTGTGCAGGTCAGAGAGGCCAGAACTGCTGAGATAGGAAATTAACTAGGCAAAGGCAGTATGAGGGGTGACCAACGCTGGCCAGGCAGGACTGGGGTAGACACTGGACTAAGGTGGAGGATAGGCACGGGGAGAAGTGGGCAGATTTGAGAGTTATCTAAATCACAGAATACATAGACACTGATGCTTGGATGGGCTTGGATGGGGAGTGAGGAAGAAGGTGGTATCCCAGAAGACTCCCAGCTGTGTAGAATGGGTTAGATGGGAGTTGTCATCAGGATGGTGAGATTTCAAAGGACCAGGTGATGATCAGCCTAAAAAGTGAAGATTCAGAGGAGAGAACTGCTTTGAGGAGCAGCCACTAGTTCACAGCTCCATCTGAGGCCAGGGACCATGTGATTTTGCCTGCTGGCCACAGCCAACTGGACTGAGAGAACACCTGAGCTGTGGCCATGACTTGATCCACATGAGTCTGCCCATGAAGGGGACCGTGCCAGATGGAGCCGATGAGACCACCTTCAGAGAGTTTGAAGAAGCCAGGTGAGGGGAAACATTTGGACCTGGGGGACAGAAGAAAGGTCATGCCAAAGGGCAGGAAGGGAAAGTCCTGAGTAAGCCAAAGTTGGGTGGAAGGAAGGAAGAGAGAAGAGAAAAGCCAGTGGAGAAGTGGCTGAAGACCTGTAGAGCAGTACAGAGGTGCTGGTGGCCCTAGACCCTGAGCTCAGCCTGGTGGTTAAGGGCCAGCTTTCTAGCTGAGCAGATCTAGGTTTGATTTCCCAACTCTGATGCTTATTAGCGAGCTAGGTGACCTTGAACAAGTCACTAAACTTCTCAAAGGCTCTGCTGTCTTTCCTCAACTATAAAATGACACTATAGTATTTACTTATTTGGCTTGCTGTGAAGAGTCAACAGATATACACAAGAAAGGGGGATTTTTGCAACACATAAAACCACTAGAGAGCCAGTATCCAGAACTAAAAGTTGAAGAAAACATCTACAAACCAATAAGAAAAACACAACCAATACCCCCACCACCAAAAAATAAGAAAAAGATTCAAACAAGCTCTTACCCAAAGAAGATATTAACATAGTTTTAAAATATATGAAAATATGATCAACCTTAATGACAACAAGGGAAATACAGTGAGATTCTGTCTGAAACAATACAGATGAAACCTGTAAATGCAATGTTGAGCAAAAGTACCAATATAAGAATGAATGTATGAAGTATAAGTCAATGTATTTGAAGTTTAATAACCAGGCATTAAAACTACAAATAAATACTATACACACATATCAGCTTGGAAAAATTTGAAAAATCTGATAATACCAAGTGTTGGTAAGGATATGGAGCAACAGGAAGTTCATATTTCCTGTTGTTGGTGGGAATATATCAATAGATTAGTGTAACTATTTGGGAAATGCTTTGGCATTTATCTAATAAAACTGAAAATATGCACATTCCATGATTGAACAATTCTATTCTTGGAAATACATATCTAAGAGGAACTTGCCATGTACACTGGAACATGTGTACACAACCATGTCCATAACTTTGATGGAACCAACACAAATATCCATCAATTGTAGAATAAATAAGTAAATTGTGATATAGTCACAGATGGAGTACTATACAACACTGAAAAATGAATGGTTTATGCTACAGGGAACAGCATGAATAAATCTTTTTTTTTTTTTTTTTGTCAAGCAAAAATAGTCTTTATTCAAATTTAATGGAAACAGGGGTCACTATACTTTGCAAGACGGGGAAAAATAAAATTAAAAAAAATTCTTTTCTTTTCTTTTTTTAATATAAAACAATATAATCACAATACCAGAATATGGAACTCTACAGTTTATTTCCTATGGGTTTCTGCAGGTATCAATTTTCCTTGACTGTGCTTGCTATTCACAACTTTGTTAAGTCCAAAAATATGAAACCAAAGTGGTAGGAAACTTAAGACTTAGCACTTTCACTAAATGGCATACATCAAAGGGCATCAATTCAAGGGCAAAATGGTTGAACTCACCATACCTACCTATGACATCATTCCAGCCTTAAAGCCATCCAGGTTCTGAGCTCCCTGTAGGAAAGGCCAGGCCTGAAAGCCAAGGCATTTTGGATATTCTACCGTGGGCCATGAGTAAAAGGGGTTTTCAAAGAGAAGATTGTTTTCAGTCGAGCAGGAAGGCCTGGCCCCAGGAGGCTTTATGGAGAGGAAGCACTTAGATTTAACAATTGTAGACACACCATTAGGGGAGTTAAAAACGTACAGTAGTGACGTATGTCCTACTCCAATCACTTGTGCTACAGCTACCAAACATGTACAAAAAGACGTCTCGGGGAGTTCCAGCTGTGGCTGCGGCCGGTTAGGACCTCGAGTGAGACCTGGATCTAGACCGGGAGGGCGATCTGGACCCAGACCTGGAGCGAGACTTGGACCGAGACCGGGTTTTTGAGGCGGACTTTGATCTGTGATATAGTCACAGATGGAGTACTATACAACACTGAAAAATGAATGGTTTATGCTACAGGGAACAGCATGAATAAATCTTATAAATACAATGTTGAACCAGAGAAATAATACACAGCATATGATCCTAATTTAAAATAGGCAAAACTAAACCAAAAGCTACATAATGCAGTTTATATTATATAGCAATATATTGTTGAACAAACTATAAACAAAAGTAATAAAATTATTATCATAAAAATCTGAATACTGGTTGCTTCTGGGGAAAGGAAGGGCTCTGAGACCAGCAGGAGGTACCAAGGGAAGGGGGATTCTGCAGTGCTTGGAGGTATTCAATTTCTTAACTGAGCAGGTAGTAATACAAGTGTTTGCTTTGCGATTGTTCATTATGCTGTACTTTTGTTGTGAACACTTTAATCGAAGAGTATTTTATTCCACAATTTAAACAGATTTTCAAAAAAGATAGCTAACACTTGTAAAATGCCTGGCATAGTGCCTGGCCCATATTAAGAGCTCAACAGATGGCAATTTTATTTACTGTTATAACCCAGTTGTTAGAGCCATGCTGTATCCTAAGCAACCTTCTAGCTTCTGGACTGAGCTGTAGTCTCTGTAAGGCCTGGCTCTGCGGTAGAGATGCTAGACTCCTCTGTTTCCTAGGGTGGTGCTCAAATAAACCCCATGACTTAGGACAGTGTTTCTCAATTGATATGCAGTGGTTTATTGAATGGCCTCAAATTCTTTCTGAGGGTGCTGCCAAATTTTGGCAACATGTAAGACTTTAAAAAAATCATCTCCTTTGTCATGCAAAATTTCAGAAAGAAAAATTGCTAAACTGAGCACCACCATGAGGTGGTGCACAGTCAAAGTCCAACTTGCTGCAGATCAGAGGTCAAGGGGCCAAGGTAGACCCTCCTGGCAAGTTGGTGCCAGAGAAATGAGAACATGTGAAAACTTGGTCTGTGTGGAAAGTAAAGTGAAAGTGAAAGTTGCTTAAGTCATGTCTGACTCTTTGCAACCCCATGGACTATACAGTCCATGAGATTCTTCAGGCCAGAATACTGGAGTGGGTAGCCTTTCCCTTCTCCAGGGGATCTTTCCAGCCCGGGGATCAAACCCAGATCTCCCATATTGCCGTTGGATTCTTTACCAGATGAGCCACCAGGGAAGCCCGGGGCAAGTAAGATCACACCCAAATAGTAGTGATGCAGAAGGGGACCAGATGAATCCCAGGATGACTGTGGGTGTCATTTAAACCCTTGAAGTGTGTCACCCCCAAATCTAGCAATTTACAGAAAGGTTGTCAATCACTGCCTAAGGTCATCTGAAATGTCTCTATTCCTTGCAAGCATAATGATGGAATCACCATTTCATAGCTATTAGAAGGGTTGTTGTGTACAACAGCTCATTATAGTAATAGCTAATAATTATGGAGTGCTACTCATAAGCCAAGCATTGTGCTAATATTTCAGCCTCATTTCCACCTTAGGAGGTAGGTGCACTTATCATCTCCCTTTCATAGGATGAAACACAGAGGAATTCAGTGATTTGCTGAAGGAAACAGCTGGCAAGGGCTAGAGCCAGGGAGAAGGTTATTCTTATTCTCTGATTCTAGAGCAGGGCACAGTCCCGTGTTTGGGAGTTAGATGGAGGCAGGTTTTGTTAACAAACAAAAATGTGTTACCAGTGGAATGGTGAATTTTAGAGAACATCAGATTCCCTCTCGCTAAGCAGAGGTGGCAAGACAGTTTATATTTTAAAAAAGAGATTCCTTGCACTGGCTGGCAGTTTCTACTAAATGCTTTTCAAGGTGCTTTCAAAGAAGCCCAAATTGTAAGTTTGGGTCTTGGTAGAGCTTCTAAATGGGGGAGGGTTGTGTGTGCTAGACCATCTGCTTATTTTCTTTTTAATATGAACCTCCAAACTTCAGTGCATAGCTTGGTGTGTAAGCTGTTTCAGTTCACTTTCATATTGATGTTCACAAACTTCCTCGGAACATTTGAAGCACAGGAAAATTATTTTCCCTGTGGGGTTGTTTTCTCTTAGTCTTTTAGCTGACAGTAGTTGTAAAGGGCCTTTCTGACTGGCAAGAAAATACCTTTTTCAGTTTTAGAAGAGAAATAATTTTCATGAAATGTTCTTCCACACTTATTTCATTTCAGACCAGAGGTACTGATCTTTTTCTATGGACTTTCCTGCCACACCTCCCACAAATGGCATGTGCGGTGTGAGAACTCCACGTGTGGCATTAACAATGGCGTTTGATAGCACTGGGGCTATTTAGAACATGCCCTTTAGACTGAAATGATATATCTGGCTTTGTGTTTCCAGGGTTACAGAAACTTCTGTAGTCTATTTCCATGAATGTGTCCAGTGGAAATGCATTTCAGAAAGCCAAGCCTCTGCTCCCACCCTCCAGGATAATGGAGGCATACAGCAGCTAGTCAGGATTGGCTTTGGCTGAACATTTTCTATTACCTGGTGAAACTGACTTTATTTTATTTTTTAGAGTAGTTTGAGGTTCATAGCAAAATTTAGCAGAAAGCTCAGAGTTCCCCTATACCTGCTGCCCCAATACATGCATAGCCTGTCCCACTATCAACATCCCCCACCAGAGTAGGTGCATTTGTTATGGTCCATGAACCTAAACTGACTCATCACTGCCACCCAAGATCAGGGTTCACTCTTGATGTTGTCCATTCTACAGGTTTGGACAGCTCTATAAGGACATGTACCCACCACATGGTGGTATTATACACAATTTGTAGTATCATACAGAATAGTTTCACTGACCTAAAAATCCTCTGTGCTCTGCATATTCGACCCTCTCACCTCCTAGTCCCTGGCAACCACAGATCTTTTTAATGTCTCCATAGATTTACCTTTCCCAGGACGTCATATGGTTGGAATCATGCAATACAAAGCCTTCTCAGATTGGCTTCTTTCACTTAGTAATGACTTCTTGTGTCTTCATAGCTCATTTCTTTTAAGTGCTGAATAATATTCCACTGACCAGATGTACCACAGTTTGTTTATCCCTTCACCTAACTGAAGGACATTTGCATTGCTTCCAAGTTTTGGAAGTTTATAAATAAAGCTGCTATAACCATCCATGTGCAAGTTTTTGTGTGGATATAAGTCTTCAATTCACTTGGGCAAATAACAAGGAGCACAATTACTGGATTATATGATAAGAATATATATATATAATATATAATTAATATTAATTATAATTACATATAATTGATATAATTATAATTATATATGATATAATATATAATAATATAATTGTAATTATATTATTATATTGTTGTTGTTCCCTTCTCCTCCCGCCTTCAATCTTTCCCAGCATCAGGGTCTTTTCCAATGAGTCAGTTCTTTGCATCAGGTGGTCAAAGTATTGGAGTCTTAGCTTCAGCATCAGTCCTTCCAATGAACATTAAAGGACTGAGTTCCTTTAGGATGGACTGCTTGGATCTCCTTGCTGTCCAAGGGACTCTCCAGAGTCTTCTCCAACACCACAGTTCAAAAGCATCAATTCTTTGGTGCTCAGCTTTCTTTATAGTCCAACTCTCACATCCATACATGACTACTAGAAAAACCATAGCTTTGACTGGACAGACCTTTGTTGGCAAGGTAATGTCTCTGCTTTTTAATAAGCTGTCTAGGTTGGTCTAACTTTTCTTCCAAGGAGCAAGCATCTTTTAATTTCATGGCTGCACTCACCATCTGTAGTGGAGAGTGCCTTAAATTGGTCTCTGCTGGCTTTCGGTACTTGAAGACTTCGCAGAACATCAGCTTGTTGGGGTCCTTGCAGAAAGGGTCCCAAAACATGGCAACAGGGACAAGATACATGTCACTGTTGGAGCATTCACACTAAAAAATATTAGAGCCATCAAAATTCCACTTGACTTTTGCCCATTTTTTTAATTGGGTTGTTTGATTTCTTATTGTTGAGTTTTATAAGTCTTGTTTTCAATAACAGTCCTTTATCAGATGTGTCTTTTGAAAATATTTTGTTCCAGTCTGTGGCTTGTTGTCTCATTCGCTTGAACTTACACTATTTTAACAGTACTCTGCTAGATGTTGTATGGGCATATAAAATATATTTAAGACAGAATATCTGGCTATTAAGTTGCTTATTGGG
The DNA here is from genome assembly GCA_024291935.2 of Okapia johnstoni. Taxonomy (NCBI): domain Eukaryota; kingdom Metazoa; phylum Chordata; class Mammalia; order Artiodactyla; family Giraffidae; genus Okapia; species Okapia johnstoni. The sequence goes on along the minus strand of CM044312.1, from coordinate 66,590,994 downwards.
AAATATCTATTTCCTGGATGCAGAAAGAAGTACATCGCTTCTTTTATTGGTTACTAGTTAAGCTCTTGGGCTTTCCAGATGGTGCTAGTGGTAAAGAACCCATCTGCCAGTGCAAGAGGCATAAGAGACCCAGGTTCAATCCCTGGGTCAGGAAGGTCCCCTGGAGGAGGGCATGGCAACCCACTCCAGTATTCTTGCCTGGAGAATAACATTGACAGAGGAGCCTGGTGGGCTACAGTCTATAGGGTAGCGAAGAGTCAGACATGACTGAAGCAACTTAGCACGCATGAGCAGTGTAGCTCTTATGTGGCTCATGGGCGTGTTAAACACTCTAGAGAATTAGGAAACTTGCTTGGATATTGTTTTATGTGGTGAGAGTTCCATGATAAATCCTACTCCAGAAGTTTAGGTATAGAAAAACTTGAGACTTTGACTTGTCTGGGAAGACAAAATGTCATTAGTATTCAAAGAAATGTCAGTGGCTGATATTTGTATATTCTTTAACATGTCACTTTCACTGATATTACCTCATTTGGTGATTATGAAGTGACTTATTTAAAAAATACAGCTATTTGGTCAAGGGAAAGAAATTTTATTTTATCTGGCTTATTTTTTCTTTGAGATATTTAAAAATATGTTACATAATGGGGATCGTTTCTCAATAACACAGAGTCACAGGCAGTCCACCTCATATGATTTCACATGTGGAGTCAGCATTTGCTTATACAGAGTTACATAATGTCAGCAAATGAACATGATATGCTTCAACTTAAGCAAACATGTTTAAAGTTTAAAAAAACTCAGGAATTCCCAGGCATCCCAGTGGTTAGGACTTGGTGCTTTTACTGCCATAGGCCCAGGTTCAATCCTTGGTTGAGAAACTAAGATCTCACAAGGCATGTGTGTGTGTCTGCATGCTAAGTCGCTTCAGTCGTGTCTGACTCTTTGCGACTCTGTGGACTGTAGCCCAACAGGTTCCTCTGTCCATGGGATTCTCCAGACAAGAATACTGGAGTGAGTTGCCATACCCTCCTCCAGAGGATCTTCCCGACCTAGGGATAGAACCCACGTCTCTTATGTCTCCTGCATTGGTAGGTATGTTTTTTTACCACTGACACCACCTGGGAAGCCAAAATATAAAATAAAAAATAAATAAGCAAAACTTTTCAGTGTGCCCATTCAAGGTAAAAAATGGGCCCGAAGACCCAGTGTGAATTGGATGTCAGATACATTCAGTCTGGATGCACCACATCAGCACTAATCAGCAGTTGCCAAAGTCATTTTGGAGCATAATGTCCAACTCTAAATCTTAAATGAAAAGGAAATTCAGACTTTGAGCCAAGGAGTAGAAGAGACAGACAATGAGCTGGATCTAAGACAGGTGCACTCAACACTCTGTCCAGTCCCAAAGAAGAAGAAATAGCTCACTTGGCCAAATATGCATTCTTCAGACAGCACCAGAGAGTGAAAGAGGGCAAGATGGGGCCAGAAAGAGAGGGGACCAGTGTATGTTTAACCAGGAAGATATGCTGGGTCCCCCAACTGCAAGTCCCTCTTCTTCATGAGACTGATACAGATGTTCTTCAAATTAGCCCTTGTTGTGAGGTTCCCAAAGGCAAAGATTTAAAAATAGGAGATGCAGAATATTAGGTCTAGAAGGGATCTATGTCCAGGGCTCTATGATGTGTAAAGGTCATGGGTGTGAGACCTTTGCAGGCCTGGGTTCTGGTCCCAGCTGGCTCCTTATTAGTTAGATGACCTTGGGCAACTAACTTAAACCTCTGGGCCTTCACTTCTTCATTTGTTAAACTAGAAGAATAATTTTTGCCATTTAGTACTGCTGTAAGGATGAACAATAATTTACCTGGTCCATAGTAGGGATTCAATAAATGTTAAGTGACTTAAAAAATCATTCAGGCTTGTTTATGTGTTTGACAACTCTACTATAAAGAAAGCCCAGATGCATTTTAAATACACTTCTGCTTATACTGCTTTCTTTGGAAATGAAATACTGTGCTAATGTGTTATCTCCTGTGTGTGTGTGTGCTCAGTCACTCAGTCATGTCCAACTCTTTGCAACCCCATGGACTGTAGCCTGCCAGGCTCCTTTGTCCATAGGATTTTCCTGGCAAGAATACTGGAGTGTTATCTCCTACAAAGTATTAAACATGTATCCACTAGGATGCTTTCAGCTACAAGTTGCAAAACCTGCAACTCTAGCTTTAAAAAAAAAAAAGTGAGTTTATTGATTCATAGAACTGTAATATCCCATGATAAATTTAGCATCAGGAAAAGCTTGACCCAGCAGCTCCATGATGTATTAAAAGATCCAGTTTCTTTTTGTTTCTGCTCTGCTACCCATGGTATCAGTTTTATTCCAAGTCTGCCTTTGTAGTTGCAAGATGAATGTCAGCACAAGTCTGGGTCCATCTGTTAGAACTGATTTACTCTATTTGATGGAAAAGCTACTAATATATTGGCTATGATAAGATAAAAGTATATCTCTCACCTATATAAGAGAAATTTAGAGATAGGCAATCTAGGGCTGGTATGGTGGCTCTATCATATTATGGGTCCTAATGTATAACTCCAGCATCTTTTCTGCAGTTTATTTTCTCTTCTTAGAAATTCTCCTCAGTAAACTCCCTGTGTCTATTTCTGACCTCATCTCTGATTTGCTAAGGTAACTTTTCTGTGCCTGAAGGTGTGACAATGAGAAATGATGCAGGAGGGCAAAGAGGAGATGAAGCATTGGGAGCGGGAAGGGGAGAAAGGCTGGTGTGGATCCCCCAGGCCACAGTCTCTCACCTGCTTAAAGTTGACCTCTGTTACCAGGCTGAATCACTCAGAAAAAGAACAAGAGTAAACTCTATTTGTTCATGTGATTTTACATCAGAAACACACCCTCAGTCCTTAGGTCTTGGAGCTCACTTGTCTGCATACTGCTTAGAGTTGAGCTTGTGGGATTATTTAGACTGAAATTCAAAGGTGAGGCTCTGTGTCTCGAGCTGAGAAAGCTTCATCCGGTTTCACCTAAGATAGTTTGTCCTCACCCTCCTCCAGCCTTCCCTTCTTGTTTTGGCAAAGCCGGAGGAGCTGGGAGAATTTGCATGCAGTTTCCCACACAAAGAGCAGTCCTTGTACATCCTGGAGACCACATTTTCCCAGAGTGCTGCTTACCATCAAGTCTTAATAATCAGGGAAGGGATAAGAGCTAACATCAACTGCCAGTCACTCTAAGCACTTTGCATGGATAGTAAAAGTACTAGCTAACAGACAATGTGATGCTAACCATATAACAGGCATAGTTTAAATTATCTTTTAAATATTAATTTGGGCTTCCCTGGTGGTGCTAGTGCTATGGTGGCACTATGTTTCCTGCCTGCCAGTGCAGGAAACATGAGACTTGGGTTTGATCCCTGGGTCAGAAAGGCTCCCTGGAGGAGGGCAGGGCAACCCACTCCAGAATTCTTGCCTGGAGAATCCCGTGGACAGAGGAGCCTGGTGGGCTGTAGTCCATGGGGTCGAAAAGAGTCAGACATAATAAAGTGACTTAGCATGTACGGATGTATAAATATTAATTTCTGTTATTCCTCAGTACTTTTCTCAAGCAGTAACTATCAGCATCTTCACTTTATAGATGAAAAACGGCTCAATAAGTTTCAGTAACTTGCTCTGGATCGTTCAGCTAGTGTTAGAGCCTGGATTCAAACTAAGATCATTGGGTTCTGTGTTCTTAACTAGTATCCTACAGTACCTCTCCAGGAGGCAGTTTTAGTAGTATTATGATACCTATTTTACAAATAAAGAAAATGAGGCACAGTGAGAGGAAGTGGTACTGAATTCAAAAGCATGCGAGGGACTGTAGAGCTCGAGTCTTATCAGCCATGTCATGCTACCTCGTCCAGGGACATGCGGGAGGAACATTTCCTGACCTTACACTTCATGTGGGGTAACCAAGGACCACATGCGATGATGTAACTAATTTGGAACAACTAGCAGCCCGGCGCAGGATGCACACGCCATCAGTCCTTGTGTTGCTTCTGGGGCCTGGAGGGGAATGAAGAAAGCAGCGCCTGAAATCAACAAATTATATCTCCGGCACCAGGAGCAGAATTCAGTGCTTTTGCTGCTTCCTAATCTCTTCTTTATTTCACCCCAGGGCAGTCGATCTGAGTGTCCTGGGACTTTGGGAGGTTTCAAAGCATCAGATACCACAACTAAAGACCATCAGTTAAATAAGAGAACTAGCAAGGGAAGCTGTCATTTTAAATGTGGTTGATTGATTGACTGATACTATATTTTATTTCCCAAAGGATTTATGACAGCAGATAGAAATGTCTCCCATGCCAGGGAAGAGCATCAGTTAGGCTTGTGTGACAGTGAGGCTGGGGTTCCCACTCTCCCAACTCCCCTCCCCAGGGACTGGACAGATGCTCCCCCCCCCACCCGCATCATCTGTCCACATTTTTAATCTTTAAATTGGAAATGATGTCTTCTTGGTGGAACCCAGCAGTCACTGACAACAGTACACGTAAAGTGCCCATTGCAAGGCTGGTCCACAGGAGGTGCTCAGTGGATTGTCATTGTTATTACCAAGTGGGGAATGATGCTGTGTAAGGAAAACATAGGGCGGGGTCATAAAACGAAGCCAGATGTGAGGCCTGTACAAAAATACCCATCGCCAAGTCGTGCTTTTTCAGGACCTGTGAGAGGAGAGACATGCGGCTGCTAAATCATTCGCAGTGCTCATAAGAAGAAGACTGCATGTTCCATCTGGAGAGGCGGCTTCCCAGGCTTAGATGGAAAGATCTCTCTCTTGAGCCCTTCTAAAGAGAACACTGCAATGTTATAAACAGTGTCTTCAACAACTTTAGAGTGACAAGTGCCACTGGCTGTCCCTTAATAGAGGCTAATGACAACAAGCCACAGCATAATCCAACAGTAAGCATTCCACTGAGAGCCAGTGTTATAGAGTCCAGGCAAGGCACCCTGGGCTGTTGTGATTTAACCAGGGGCGACAATAGCTCATGCTTACTGAGCATTACATAGGGCAGTGAGAGCCCTAAGCCCTCTGTCCTCATTTAAGTCTCACAAGTACAAAAAGGGATGAACCACAGGATTCATCATAGGATCATCCCATTTTGCAGTTGAGTAAACTGAGGCTCAGAAAACAGGTTATGAAAACTGCTGAGGTTACTGAGCTCATGATCTGTAGCCAGCCTTCACACCCAGGCAGGTTCTGGGGCCTGTGCCCCTCTGTTGCTCTGGAAAACCAGCTGGACTCAACCTCCTTGGGATGGTCCCTGTCGAATCTTAGGCAGCAGTGAGTTCAAGAAAAGGTCTAAATCCTATCGAGTTCCTGAGAGGCAGGTGCTTTGCAGGGCCAGTTAGTGTGGAATGGCTTTCCTCACCAGCCAAGACAGGATAGGACCAATAGACTCATTCAAGGGCTTAACTGAAGGTGCTCAGAAAAGAAGGCAAGCAGGGGAGCAGGACCAGATGGTCTCAGAAGAGGACCTTCCACTAGTGCACAGACACAGGCATGACTGAAGACCCCAAAGTTATAGCCATGTGTATCACAGCTGTAACAATTTTAGTCTGAAAAAGCATCAAAGCAGTTAGATTCCTGTTTGGGCTATTTTTTTTTTTAAAAAAAGGAATACATGGGGGATACATTCCAAGATCCCCAGTGGATGCCTGAAACCACATGTAGTACTGAACCCTATATATACTGTACTATGGTTTTCCTACACATATATAACTATGATAAAGTTTAATTTATAAATTAGGTACAGTAAGAGAGTAACAATAACCAGTAATAAAATTGAACAATTATAACAATACACTGTAATAAAAGTTAATGAACATGATCTGTCTTTCTTTCTCAAAATTTCTTACTGTACAAATTTAATGCCTTTTCCATCATAACTAAGCACTTACCAATCACTGTGGCTGTAACTTGTTTTGCAACATTAAAACAGGCACAAATTCCTTTTTACCTTCTTCACAGTTTCATGGGTAGAAGAGTCATTGTTACCAAAGATCTGAGCATCCTCAGCATATATTTTTTTATTTCCTTGTTAAGTAGAAAATATTCACCTTTTCACTGAAAGGAAGCACTTACATCTTTGGCATACCCAAATTATCAGCATTACTCTTGTGCTTTGGGTCCAGGATTCAGTAAAATACAGGTCACTTGAACTCAAGCACTGCGATACCATGGTAGTCAGTCTGATAGCTGAGACGGCTGCTAAGTGACTAAGAAGTGGATTGGCTGATTAAAAAGAATACATTCGAATCAGTTCTAATGAGGTGGATGAAACTGGAGCCTATTATACAGAGTGAAGTAAGCCAGAAAGAAAAACACCAATACAGTGTACTAACACATATATATGGTATTTAGTCAATCGGTAAAGATAACCCTGCATGTGAGACATCAAAAGAGACACAGATAAATAGAACTGTATTATGGACTCTATGGGAGAGGGCGAGGGCAGGATGATATGGGAGAATGGCATAGAAGCATGTAAATTATCATATGTGAGATGAATTGCCAGTCCAGGTTCAATGCATGATACAGGGTGCTCGGGGCTGGTGCACCGGGATGACCCGGAGGGATGGGATAGGGAAGGAGGTGGAAGGGGGATTCTGGAAGGGGAAAACATGTACACCCATGGTGGATTCATGTCAATGAATGGCAAAACAAATACAATATTGTAAAGGTAAAAAAATAGAAAATAAACTAATTAAAAAAAAAAAAAGAAGTGGATTGGCTGGACAAAGGGATGATTCACGACCAGGGCAGGACAGAATTGGGTGGCTTGAGGTTTCATCATGCTATTCAAAAGGGTGCAGTAAGTTTTTCACAATTTAAAACTTATGAAAACTTATGAATTGATTCTTTCTGGACTCTTTCACTTAATATTTTTTGGATTACCATTAGCTGCAGGCAACAGAAATCTCAGATAAGCGGTGAGGGGGACAGAACGTTGAGGGGAAGCTACTGTGTACAGTACCCATAGGATATTCAGTCACATTCATTTCATTAGGATTTCTGCCTAGGCCTGGCGTGCTGCAATTCCTGGGGTCGCAAAAAGTCGGACACGACTGAGCGACTGAACTGAACTGAGGCCTCCCTGTCCATCACCAACTCCCGAAGTTTATCCAAACTCATGTCCATCGAGTCGGTGATGCCATCCAGCCATCTCATCCTCTGTCGTCCCCTTCTCCTCCTGCTCCCAATCCTTCCCAGCATCAGGGTCTTTTCAAATGAGTCAACTCTTCGCATGAAGTGGCCAAAGTATTGGAGTTTCAGCTTCAACATCAGTCCTTCCAATGAACACCCAGGACTGATCTCCTTTAGGATGGACTGGTTGGATCTCCTTGCAGTCCAAGGGACTCTCAAGAGTCTTCTCCAACACCACAGTTCAAAAGCATCAATTCTTCGGCGCTCAGCTTTCTTCACAGTCCAACTCTCACATCCATACGTGACTACTGGAAAAACCATAGCCTTGACTAGAGGGACCTTGTTGATAAAGTAAGGTCTCTGCTTTTTAATATGCTATCTAAGTTGGTCATAACCTTCCTTCCAAGAAGTAAGCGTCTTTTAATTTCATGGCTGCAGTCACCATCTTCAGTGATTTTGGAGCCCAAAAAAGTAAAGTCTGTCACTGTTTCCACTGTTTCCCCATCTATTCGCCATGAAGTGATGGGACCAGATGCCATGATCTTAGTTTTCCAAACGTTGAGCTTTAAGCCAACTTTTTCACTTTCCTCTTTCACTTGCATCAAGAAGCTCTTTACTTCTTCTTCACTTTCTGCCATAAGGGTGGTGTCATCTGCATATCTGAGGTTATTGATATTTCTCCCGGCAATCTTGATTCCAACTTGTGCTTCCTCCAGCCCAGCGTTTCTCATGATGTACTCTGCATATAAGTTAAATAACCAGGGTGACAATATACAGCCTTGATGTACTCCTTTCCTGATTTGGAACCAGTCTGTTGTTCCATGTCCAGTTCTAACTGTTGCTTCCTGACCTGCTACGTATCATTTAATTATTTAATTGAGTAGCTTAATATAATTTAATACTTCTCTATTGTTAAGCCTTTGATGGCTTCCAAAATTTTAATATTAGAAATTGTGCTCAATGAAAATATTTCTGCATGTAACTTTCAAACTCCTTTGGCTTGTTTACTTAAATTCCCAGAAATAACAGGATCAAGGGGTCAAAACATTTTTTTTCAGGTCTTGGCCATATACCATGGCATGTGGGACCTTGATTCCCCTAGCTGGCATGGAATCTGTGCCTGCTACACTGGAAGGCAGAGTTTTAACTACTGGACCACTAGGGATGTCCCAAGGGATCTGAACAGTTTAAGACTCTTGATTGCACCTTCAAATTGCTTTGCTAAAGGATTGTATCAATTTACACTGCTACCCTGGGGTTTGGGTGTATCATTTTCAACAACTTGCCAGCAATGAATTCCATAATTTGAAAGTAGTTTGCAAATTGCAGAGCTATAATCTAATTTAATGTAAGTTAATAAATTACTATGTCTGACTTTTTGGTATGCAAAACATTGCTTCCTTGTTCCTTTTCTGGTAGCATCCCTACTATTTTGTAAATTGCCGGAGGGCAGTTTACAAACCTTGTACATTGTAGAAAATCAATGATTACTTTTTGAAGTAATGAATAATTCAGGCAATCCCTCTTCCCAATAATTCTTAGGTTTTCTAATAGGAGAGGATTTAAAAAAAAAAATGAAATTACACTTTATGTTGGCAGTCTCAGAGAGCTCCTCTGGCTGGCAAAATATATGAAAGTTTTTACTTGGTGGGACGTGGACCTCCCCACACCACAAAAGGGAAGAAGCTAAATCATTGCTCTTTTCCTCCCAACTCTCTTTGCATGCCCATCTCATTTCCTGTCCTCACCTGAGGAGCCAGCTCAGTGTAAAGTGAGGAAAAGCTATTTGTAAAGTGCATGGGAGGGAAATGAACACAAATAGACCCTTCCTAAAGGCTTAGTTTTCACTCTCTTAAGCAGGAAAACGTTTGTGCACACCCAGATGATAGCGTTTGTCTTTTGGTACCCATCGATTGGAGCAGTTCTTGGTGATGAAAAGCTGCTTTGAGTTCAGCAAAGCTTTAAATAACTGTATGTATTTTATTAATTATAATAGTGTCTACATAAATTTCAAAATAGTAGTAAAAAATATGCCGGAGACCAATTTATCTAGCTACACACACAGTTTGGTGCACATTTGCAGAATAAGCTAGTATCCCAGTATTATAACCCAGAGGTGGTTACAATGTCTAGGAAAGTGCTTGTCATTATAACTAATACTTTACTAGTATTAAATACTCTAACCTGCTTCCCACTAGGCTTAGGAACTCCTCAATTTTTGAAGTTGGTTAATTTTAAAACTCTACTCCCTGCCTGTTCTCCTTCTTCTCATCAGTGACAGCAACAACAATTAATTAATGGCACTTCTTAAATGTCTTGCTGCCTGAAATAACATCTTCTTCCAATTAAAAAATAGCAAAGGCTGCACCTCTCCTCTGTTCTCTTCACCGGCCATAGCATCCTGACATCTCCCTCTGTCACCAGGTTTGTTTAAGACCTAGCTCATCTCTCAAAACGGAATCTGTTATATGTTCCTAGTGGGAAGGGATTATTTGTAATTATGGTTTTCAAAGGAAATTTATGCTAGTGGTTTGCAGTAAGTTGATGTATATCTAAGGGTCCCCTTGTCAGAGGGCAGCTGAGTCTCCATAGATGCACGTCATCTCCTGGATGAGCTATTGTATCCTGGACAGACTTGGGTTGTCACGTGGGTGGGGTCCCCCACTTATTTGCACTCTTTCACCTTCACCATTTCCTAAAAAAGACACTCTGACCCTCCTTTACTGTTACTTCACTCTTTAAAATTCAACTCAGTAAATATCATGTTGTTTACTCTTAAACTGAAAGTACCAGACTGGTTTCTCCTTTTCACTGGGAGATGAAATTGGGCTCACATTTTTCACTTTTTGAGGAAGTCAATGACTCTTGCTCTTCTTCTGTTCCTTGAGAGCTACCAATCAAGGCATTGACATTACACCCATTTATTCCAAATGGCACCAGAAATGGGACTATAAGCACCTCTTTACAAAGCAAAGCACCTCACATTCATAGACGGTATCCCATGCTGGTCTCTAAGCGATCTTAGACAATATGACAGCTTCACTTCCTGGAAGTGATGAAGACTTGGTCTCTTCTAATTGCAACAGAAGGCGGCCATGAGTTCTTCCATTTCATGCCTCAAACTGCTATGACTGGACCTTGAACCAGGATAAGGCCTGGATTCCTACTTCTGGGCTGGGCTGGGCAAGGTTGGGTATACACATGAGGGTAAGGGTAGAATTAAGGCTGGAGATGGGAATAGTGCTGGGTAAGAGAGCTAGACACCTTAGAATGAGATTGGCAAGCCTTTGGTCAGCAGGGCTGGGAATTAAGACTGATGACTGGGCTAATAGGAGGTCAAGGGTCCTGGCAGCAATACAGTTAGGATGAAGGGAGAACCATGTGAACAAAGCCAAGCTGAGAAAGGTCTGAGATGGACCTGAAGCCAGGGAAGCTCACAGCAGAAAAATGAAGCTCACCATGGGAGGCAGCGGAGGAGCCATGGACAAGAGCATGAGTTTTTCATTCACGTGGAAGACTTGAGTTTAATCCAGTCTTCCTAGTTATATACAATGTGATTTGGGTCAACTTACTTAAACCTGTCCTAGTTAAATCATCTCTAAAATTAGAAAAATAGTAATATGTATCCTGCAGGTGATTTTAAGAATAGAAATAATGCATAAAAGACATCTCACACTCTTATTTCTTCAACTGGTTGCACGGGTATGCTTTGAGAGATCCAGATGGTCTCTATGGAATTTTATTTTCTGTTCTTAACTTTTTAATTTGCTTAAACTTGGAAAATATTGCTTAGAGAAGTTTCAGGTTCAGAGAAAAATTGAGTGCAAAGTACCAAGTTCGCTTATGCTCCATGTTGCACACATGCAGAGTTCCCCCCACCATCAATACCCCTCCACTAGAGGGTACAATCAATGAACCGATACCGACACATCACCATCATCCAAAGTCCACAGTTCACATTAGGGTTCACTTATGGTATGGTACATGCTATGGGTTTGGGCAAATGTACCATGGCATGTATTCACCATTATAGTATCAGATAGAGTAGTTTCACTTCTCTAAAAATCCTCTGAGCTTTGCATATTTATCCCCTCCTCCCAATTCCTGTACCTCTGGCAACCACTGATCCTTTTACTTTCTCTATAGTTTTGTCTTTTTTAGATTATCGTATAATTGGAATCATACAGCATGTAGCCTCTTCAGGTTTGTTTCTTTTACTTAGTAACATGAACTTAAGGTTCCATGAAGTCCTTTTGTGTCTCAAAAGCTCATTTTGTTTTAGTGCTGAACAATATTCCACTGTCTAGCTGTACAACAGTTAAATATCCATCTACTGGTTCTTAACTTTTAATCCAGTGCTTCTCAAATGAAAGTCTTTGAACCTCTGGCTGGACTGAACATGTATTCTTGAGAACTCAAGAGTTTTAGAACTTGAGAAATACTAGCCTAGCATATAGTAGGTGCTCAATAAGTGTAAATAATTAATGACAAGATTACCACTCATATAAAAATGTAGTGAAGCAGGGCTGGACCAGAGCCCATGTTCATAGGGTTTATCCCAAGAGGAGAGTCTTTGTCAATTGGATTTGAAGTCAAAGCTGCTTTGGGGGTGGGGGTGCAGGATGGTTTGAGTTCCCCGGACCACTGCCTGGGGCTGCCCAGTCTTTTATGGGGACATTTCCAGGGCAGATGCTGGACACTGCCGTGACCTGATGGTTTCTGACAGCCCTATTTTTAAAACTTGGAGCATTTTCTCATCTTGGGTTTTTTGGTACTGTTTCCTCACTCCGTGATTTTCAGAGACTACAGCATGATTCCCCAGTTACCTCTTAAGGTCCTCCCATTCCCAGGACTGTGATTCGTTGGGCTGGGAGACCTGAACTCACTTAGAGCTGCCCAGAGCTCCATTGCTGCCTTTTCATCCGTCTTCAGCTACTGCTCCCTTGTGTTCCATTTTACTGGTGTTGGTGACTCTGTTTCCAGATGGCAAGCGCAAAAGTAAAACCCCAGCTGGACACTCCCATCAGGTTTCCCCAGCTACCCCAGGAGGTTGCCTTTCTTATTCATCTTCTTGCCCCAAATGCAATTTTCCAAGGTCCATTTTTTGCTCTCTGAGCATCTCACAGGCCTGAGCCCAGAGCTGTAACAGCACCATAGTCCCTTCTGTCTTGTCCTTACTTTCTGTCTCTACCTCCTCGTTATAAACATTCCCTGTGCTTACACACTGGGAATTTTACGTAACTCCTTGACATTAACTGGAATTATGCCTTATCATATTTTCAGAATTTCATTTTTTAGAGCCCTATTTCAGATCATATTTCCCTTTGATTCTGGGGTTCTCAACCCTGGCTGCACAGTGGAAACACTGAAGCAATCTTTAAAAAGAACTGATGCTTGATGCCAACACAGACTGTTGTGGTTGTTGTTGTTCAGTCGCTAAGTGGTGTCTGATTCAGCGACCCCATGGACTGCGGCATGCTAGCCTTTCCTGTCCTTCACTATGTCCCAGAGTTTGCTCAGATTCATGTCCATGAGTTGGTGATGCTATCTAACCATCTCACCCTCTGCCGCCGTCTTATCCTTTTGACTTCAATGTTTCCCAGCATTGGGGTCATTTCCAATGAGATGTCAACACAGACTAGTTGAACCAAATCTCTGAGGTAGGGCCCAGGCATGGGTATTTTTTTTTAGGTTACCCAAATAATCATTTTTAAAAATGTTAAAATGATCTTCATTAAAATGAAAAACTCCTGTCCATTAAAGTATACTACTGATACAAAGAAGAAACAAGTCACAGACCAGGAGAAAATTTCCGCCACACCTGTTTCTGACAAAGGAATTGTATTTAACATATCTAAGCAATTTCTACAACTCAGTAGTAAAAACACAAACAGCTCAGTTGAGAAACTGGCCTAAAACTTTGAGTAGGCACTTTACAAAGGGAAAAATATAAACAGCTAATAAGTACATGAGAAAGTGTTCAACATCATTAGTCATCAGGGAAATGCAAGTTAAGACCAAGATGAGATACCCAATAATGGCTAAAATTAAAAGAATACTGAAAACTGCAGAGCAAGTATGACTCGCTCTCTCACTCATTTCATCTGGGAGAATAAAATGATGTGACCACTTTGGAAATTGGTCTGGCAGTTTCGTATAAAGTGAAAGATACACCACCCAATGACAACAATACTACTTCAAGGCTTTCATCCAAGAAAAGGAAAAACACATGAACATGAAAAGACTTAGCAACTTCATTAATAATAGCCCCAAACAGGAAACAATCCAAGTGTCCCTCAACTACAGAATGGAAGAACACATTGTGGTATATCCATACAATAAGATTCAATTCATCAACAGAAAAGGAAAAAACTACTGATTCAAGTGACCAGATGGGTGGACTTAAAAATCAGCATGCTAAGTGAAAGAATCCACAAACACACAAAGTACCTACTATATGATTCCATTTATATGAAGTTCTAGAATAGGCACAAGATAGGGAGAAAGGGATAGGAAACAGAGGTTGCTTCCAGGAAGAGGGGTCCTGGGAAGCTCACGAGGGGTTGTTCTAGGGTGCTAGAATTGTCCTGTATCTTGATAGTGGTGTGGATTACAAAGCATGTGCATTTGTCCAAATCCACTTTCAAAGTAGGGTCTTAAATGTGGTATATTTATATCTATTCATTCAATTCAGGTAACATTCCTCAATCAGGAAAATTCAATGAATCAAAAGTTCCCCAGATGATTTTACTACACAATAAGGGTTGAGAGTCAAGGCTATGGGGCCTCAGTTCATAAAAATCTTCTATCTTTTCTCTGTAGTTTGAAAACCTTCTTTCTTAACACCCAGACCCCTTGTCTGCCAGCATCATGCATTCCAATCTCCTATAACACAGAACCCCAGAACATCAGGAACTTCTCACCTAAGATGGCTCTCATTTCCAGCACACCTACTACATGTCTTTGTTGGTCAAAGTAAATCCAAAACACAGGATCCACTTGCTGAGCAAGGACTTTTCAGGAAGATAACTGGAAAGGTAACCATCTGCTCTTTCTGTGGACCACTGAGATTTGCAGCAAATGTCTGGGGTGTTGAACCCTCTGGCCTTGTTCTCTTATCTGTATGCAAAGGTTTTATGTTGTGTTTTGGGAAATGAATCTTTCATCCACTTCACTGGATGAGCATCTTTTCACTTCTAGGGTCTCTGTTGTTTTTTTTTTCTGAATAAAACATACTTTAAACAAATACTATTTCCATTTTCAACCATCTCCAACCAAGACCCAGGGATATCCAGGAAGATACTTTTACTATGGTGCGTCTATAGTTTTAGACTACTTATTACTCATCACCTGTGCCTTGCTAATATTTTTATCTCTGGGAGATGCTGAGGCTTGCTTTAGGTTCTTTCTTGAGCTTGTGTCCAATAGCTATGAGCAATACAGAAGTAATATATCACCTACTCAGCAACCTTAACTACCCAGGACTTAGCTACTAATAACTAAAAAGCAAGCCATGAAGAAATTCTGAAGACATAAAACTGGTGTCACAAAATCTATATATTTTACTTCAAAGTGAGTCCCTGTTTCCGAGTATTGGATATTGAAGTCCCTTCCTTGAAACTGCAGCCCTCAGGCAGGGCTGCTGCTCCTGCTAAGTCACTTCAGTCGTGTCCAACTCTGTGCAACCCCATAGACGGCAGCCTACCAGGCTCCACCGTCCCTGGGATTCTCCAGGCAAGAACACTGGAGTGGGTTGCCATTTCCTTCTCCAATGCATGAAAGTGAAAAGTGAACGTGAAGTCGTTCAGTCCCGTTCAACTCTTTGTGGCCCCATGGACTGCAGCCTACAAGGCTCCTCCGTCCATGGGATTTTCCAGGCAAGAGTACTGGAATGGGTTGCCATTGCCTTCTCTGTCAGGCAAGGCTCTAGGGTTCTAATCTGGAGCAGTACCTGCTGCCCTTCTTCCTCAAAGCTTCCGCCAACTGCTACCTTCTCCTACCTTCATATCTACAAGACTGGTTATCTCTGGGTGGACTCTTCACTCTGCAAATCCATCTGAGGCTTGTCTGGTAATCCTATTTATCTGAAATAAAAAGAAGAGAATCCTACAGAACTTCTGCAGATGATATGATAAAGATGCTTGGAATTTGTTTTTAAATAATCCATTGGGGTGAGGGAATGAAAGGCATAGATGAAACAAGATGGTTATTGACAACTGTTGGAGTTGAACATCACGGGAGCAGATCAACCTATGAGCTCTTTTTATGCATATTAGAAAGTGTCCATAAATGTAGAAAACAAACTAAGTTACCAGGGGACTAGGGTGGAAAGAGGGATAAGTTGGGAGATTGGGACTGACATATACACACAATTTGTTTGGATAATCCCATGGGCAGAGGAGCCTGGTGGGCTACAGTCCAAGGAGTCACAAGGAGCCAGACACGACCAAAGTGACTTAGCATGCACATACTCACAACTGTATATAAAACAGGTAACTAATAAGAACCTGCTGTATGGCACAGAGAACTCTACTCCATACTCTGTAATGGCCTATATGGGAAAGGAATCTAAAAAACATTTTTAAAAGAGTGGATATAACTGATTCACTTTACTGTACACTTGAAACGAGTACAACATTGTAAATCAACTATACTCCAATAAAAATTTTTAAAAAGAGGATGTCTATTAAAAAAGAAAGCATGTGATGTTATATAACTGAATGTAAAGTTCTTACTCTCATTTTCATGCAGTACTGGACAGGGAGCATACATTTACTTTACCATTAACCTAACATCACTAAAAATTGCTTCTTCAGTAACTTCATCCAGGAGACAAAATATCTGGGAAGTTTTATTTTGTTTTGTTTTTAAAGAGTCTCACAAGTATGTCTGCCTCTTGCTGTCCAATATACTTCAGGGTGCAGATTACTGAGAGCAGCTTTAAAATGTCAACATTAAGGGAAACACCATGGAGTCAGGGACAAAAGCCAAGGTGAAGTGCTCCTTTACCTTTGAAGAGTTCTGGCACCCAGACCCACGCCTACAATCCAGCTCTACAGTCAGGATGTCAGAGAGGCAGGAGGCCAAGAGTGAATGCACATGAATTCTGTGCTTTGAGGGACTTGAATCTGCAGAAGATTGACTCTCTCTGCCAAAAAATGACTTCCCTTCTCCTCCACTGGCTCAGCTTTTCTTCCGTTCTCTTCCCTTCCATTTCCTTTTCTTTCCTCCTCTCTTCCTTCTTTCCTCCCTCTCTCCCTTCTTTCTTTCCTTCCTTCCTCAGAAGCAAGGAAGGAAGCACTCTTTTCTCCTTTTAAACCACTGCTAGCACCACAAAAACCCATAGCATGTTCATCTGAGACCTCATAGAGTTGTTGTAAAGATTAAGATATAAATGTGGGAGAAAAGGGGAAATTTTAAATTAATTAGAATAACTTTGATCATTATAATCATAACAATTTTTAAATTATGGACACTTTCAAACATATAAACATCTGTCTGACTAATATATTAAACCCCTTGTACCTATTACCCAGCTTCAATCCTTGTTCAAAGGTGGCCAGTCTCTTTTTATCTGTCCCCCTATCCCATTCCCAACATCCCCCACCCCACTCCAGATTACTTTAAAACAAGTTCAAGGCAACATAAAGTTTTATCTGTAAATACTTAAGTAGTATCTCTAAGAGATAAGGTCTGTCTTTCTTTTTTCTAGTATAAGCACAATGCCCTCATCATATCTAAAACATAGCAATAATTTGTTAATATTATAAAATATTCAGGCATACTCAAATTTCCCTGATTATCTCATGATTTCTTTTTATTCTTGGTTTGCTCAAATCAGCAACCAAATAAGATCCACATATTGTATTCTGTTGAAATATTTCTTGTACTTTCTAATATTAAGGTTCCTTGCCCTCTTTTTCCCCATAGCCATTTATTGAAGAAACTGAGCTGTCTTATAGAATTTTCAATATTTTGGATTATGCTCATTGCATCCTCATGGTATTGCTTAACATGTTCCTTGATTACCTGTAATTTCTGTAAACTGAGAATTATAACTCAGATATTAGTAATATAGAAGAGTTCACTTCTAAGACTGACAATTTATTTTTTTAATTTAATTTCATTTTATATTGGTGTATAGTGGATTTACAATGTTTAGTTTCAGGTGTACAGCAAAGTGATTTGGTTTTATATATATATATATACACACACACACACACACATACACATACATATATCCACTCTTTCAGACTATTTTCCCATATAGATTATTACAGAATATTGAGTAGACTTCCCTGAGCTATATAGTAGATCCTTGTTGATTATCTAATGTATATATCGTAGTGTGATCAAGACTTAGAATTTCTATGTATGATATCTCCCCATGAGTAAGTAAGGCAACTCCCAAATTCTCCTGAGGCAATAGAAAAGAAGATCACTATTTTGCAATAATGCCAAGTCTAGTCTCTGTTGACGTCATCAAAAATATCTGGCCAGAATTCATCATTAGCTCCACAATGATTATCAACTAGAACGTGCTGGGCCTTCTCTCTGTGCAGAGAACAAGCATGGTCAGGTGGAAGGAATGTGAACTTGGGAAACTGACAGAGCTAGATTTGAATTCTGACTTTGCCTTTTATTAAATCTATTCCTTGTCTAATTAACTTAATATTTTTTCATCTCAGATTCCTGTATATGAGAGTCATGTCTATCTCAACAGGATGCTGAAATGTACCTGCCATGTAGTATATATGTTCAATAATCACTTGTTTCTTTTCTAATGTAGGTTAAAAAGAGAATATGTGTTGAAAATGACAAATCTATAGAGTTTGTTTAAGTCCAAACACAAATATGGCATTTACCAGCTTCCCAGAAAATGGAGGAGGTTTTCAGCTAAGCCTTACGAAAGGACATGCAGGTGGGGGAAGGACTATGAGAATAGGAAATATTGCTCTCCTTCCCTCCTACTTGCACTCAAGAAAAATTCAGGAAATTCTTCCCAAAGAAAGCATGACCTGTTTCAGCCTGAAAAATTTGCTGTTCTCTAGGCTGTGCTGGCTTGGGAACATATTTCTTTTACCAAAAGATGAGTTCACAGTAAATGACTCAGAAACATATGGATGAAATTTCCCTTAAGCCACTCAGGGGATTAGAAATTAAGGGAAAGAGTGCTTGGCAAAATGCACTTGGGGTTTTGCCAAACCTAAACCAACTGAGAAATAGTTAAGACACAAGGCAGATCTCAAACGCTGCCAAGTTTACCCATCTTAGCGGGACAGGGATTTATAATTAGAGCTGCTCAGAAAAGCACTGCCTCACGGGTGGCAAAGGACAAAAAAGCCTTTGTCCTCAATGTCTCAACGTGGCCGCTATTTCCCAGATGGGCCCTTTACACACCCTCTTAACCACCAGGATCCTCAAAGCCACCTCCACTGGCCTCTGGCTTCCTCTTCTACATCAAGCCCCTGACACTCTCTCCAGGCCTCCTTTGTTTCCAGGCCAGGCTGAATGTTTCTCACAGTGAATTCCTGGATGTGGGAGAGCAGATCTTAGATCTTATATGGGTGTTCTTGAATTACAGTGATGAACTGTCAAGGAAAATACGACCAAGTAGATTCTTTCTCTGACATACACTTTTTGGTTTTTTTGGTCTTTTTTCACTTACCTTTGACACCTTTCCACTTTTCTCCGCTTTCCATGGGTTTCTTTCTCTGTAAAATGAAGGGATTGAGTCAGTTGCTTTCAAACTGTGCTGCCTGGCGCCTTTTGGAGGCTTGGCTGGGCCCAGTGGAAGGGGGCAGGAGATAGGGAACAATGCTGGCTTCCAGAAGGAGGAGGGAGCTCCAGGTTAAGACTTCAGGTGAACCAGGGGCTCAGGGTTAAATGATCTGAGGATCATGAGGCTGCATCCCTTCTGACTAGGCAGTACCGGGGTCATAGGCCCCGCTCCTCAGTCTCCACTCACTTCCTCGAATATCACTCTAGAGGCTTTTCTCCCCAGCACTCGTCAGAGTGCTCTGTGTGCCAGGCACTGTACTAAGCTCTGAGCAGTTAGCAGTAAACAAAACAGACCTGGCCCCCATCCCAGTGGAGCTCAGAGACTAGTTGGGGTGGCTGGTGTTAAATATGCAAATGAAGATGTAAATCTAAGTCGGTATGCATACACCGTGAAAGACAAGATCACGCTGCATAGCAGGCCCGGGAGACAGAGGTCCTATGGATGCCTCCCGTTCAAAGCATCTCCCCCACCAGCCTGGCTGACCACTTGCCACTCTGTGGAATAGCTAATTATCATTATCATTGAAAGTTTCCATTAAAAATATACCTCTTTTACCTGACAGGAGAGGGCAAGAAACAAGAGCAGAAGCAGCTACTGTCACTACCACCTGATGTGAAAAACTGACTCATTAGAAAAGACCCTGTTGCTGGAAAAGATTGAAGGTAGGAGAAGGGCACAACAGAGGATGAGATGGTTGGATGGCATCACCAACTCAATGGACATGAGTTTGAGCAAGCTCCAGGAGGTGGTGATGGACAGGGAAGCCTGGCATGCTGCAATCTATGCGGTCGCAGAGTTGGACACGACTGAGTGACTGAACTGAACTGAAATGCAGAAAGATCTTCCCTGGTAGCTCAGTCGGTCAAGAATCTGCCTGCAAGGAAGGAGACTCAGGTTCCATCCCTGGGTCAGGAAGTTCCCCTGAAGTAGGAAATGGAAACCCACTCCAGTATTCTTGCCTGCAAAATCCCATGGACAGAGGGGCCTTGTGGACTACAGTCCATGGGGTCGCAAGAGTCAGATATGACTTAGCAACGAAACTACCACCACTGCAGAAAGAAAGAAGACAACCTTGAGAGAACAGATGAGGGGCTTTAGGTGGGTGAAGGTAGGAAGGTTTATAGGCAGGTGAGCCTGAAAAAATCTGAGAGGTTCAGAAGGGAGGAGACCCAAAGAAAAGGGAAAGCCAGACCAATGACTCCCTTCCCTTATTTCACTGTTGTATCTAGAACTCTCCTGTCTTTCCCCTATTCCTCACTGAATTTAATATGCTATACATGGTAAAATTAGCTCAGTATTCATTTTAATTCTCTTGTTGTTCCTTTGCCTCTGCCCAGCTCTTATTCTGTACATTTTATAGAGGAAAAAGTGATTTTTTAAAACAATTTCTGGAAACATTTCCATGGTTCCTACTGTAGTATGGGGGCAATGCTCATCAGGACCGGGAGGGTGGGTGGAATGAGGCAGAGGGAGGCTGGTTTATTGGCTTAAAGAGTTAAGACTCCTGTGGGGCACTAGATGGCAACATTTCTCCAAATCTAAACTTCGCAAAGATGAAGACCTGAAGGTCAATCCTCACAGCTGCCAATCCCAACACACTCAACAATCCTGAACTTGTGGAAATGAGAAGACTAAAGCTATATCTGGTGGGAAGGAGATCCTCAACAGTTCATTTCTCAGGGTCTGTGGTCCATAGCAAGGGCCCAGTGATATTAGCTGTTACTGCTACCACCATCACTACCATCACCATCACCACCACCACCTCCATAACTACCACCATCATCACTACTCCCCTGTCCATGGGATTTCCCAGGCAAGAATACAGGAGTGGGTTGTCATCTCTTTCTCCAGGGGATCTTCCCAACCTAGGGATTGAACCCGCCTCTCCTGCTTGACAGGTGGATTCTTTACCACTGCGCCACCTGGGAAGCTCAGTTGGGTTACATATGTTGCTATTTTTGTTGGTGCTGAAAACAAAAACTTTATTCAAACCAGTTCTGGGAGGAGTGATCTAGTTAGACATACATCTTTTCTTTTTTTGCAAATATATGCTATAACCTGACTAGCAACCTGCTGCCTGCTGCCTGGTAAAGAACCTTAGGAGAATTGCTTTAATGAAGAATGATTTGTATTTGACGTATCAAGTTTTGGCTAGATAAATAGTTGCTTCTTATCTACTTAAGCAATATTTGAAAACAGTGTCCTTCCCTGTGGACTGAAAATGTCCTCCTGAGTTTAGTTTGCATTATCAATTTATTTAGCACATTCTTTCTGCTTAGCAACCAGCCCCACCCTCAGGCCCTATCCTTTTAATTAGCAACCTGTCCCTGTATTTCAGTGTTTCTGCTGAGGCACATGAGCTGACCCATGAGGAGTCAAAACACATCACTTGACGTAGAAACATCATTTGCTGAGTTTTTCATATAGTTGGACTGGTCAGATGAACAATTTCTTAGGGACCAGAAATTGAATTGAGGTGAGCTTATGTAAAAGACTGGATATCCAGGTGCTCAAGAGCATGAGAATGACAAGGGAAGAGGGTGGCAAGGCAGAGTTACAGGACTGATAGCCAGTCGCTTGTTTTAAACGATTCATTTTGCGCCTTAAAGCCCCCAGGGCTCCATGGCTGCCACCTTCCAATGGTAGATTTTTTTTTCCAAAGGTCCATTCATGTGTTTAACCAACACCTAATGATTAACTTCTAACATATGCCCGTGTGGTTCCACACTCTAGGTTTATAGCAGTGAGTGTGGTATCTGCCCTAGTGATGCTTACATATTGGGAGGAGAAGAAAAACAAATAAACAAATAAACACATTGCTAAATATATTTCAGGTTTGATAAGCGCTAGTAAGAACAGCGAGGCAGGATTTGTACTGACAGACATGTGTGAGAGTGTGTGTGTTTGTTTCCATTGACTGATGGAGTTTGATTCATCAAGGAAGGCTGCTAGGAAGGACTGACATTTTAACAGACAGACCTGAATGAAATGAGAGGTGAGTCATGTGAGAGTCCCTGAGCTAAAAGGAAACCACGTGTCTCCATTATTATGAACTGGTCTGAGTCAGTCGGGTCAGGATGCACAGCTCTTAGGGTCTTACTAGTCAGGACGCAAGCTCTTGGGGTCTTACTAGCTGACAACAACTATTAAAAGAAGATTGATGGAAATGAGAGTGAACTATTTACCCTACAACTAAGCTCCCAGTTGGGAAAGGAGGCAAATCTTACACCAAATTTGGTCACGCACACAGAAATTTATTAAGCAATTTTTATTAAAAGGTTCAAATAGTTTCACAAACTGTTTGGTAAGCTCAGTGGAGACCCAGTCCTCTGTCCTCGGAGCTCTTACTGCCACCCTGCGTGTGAAGGTCACTTGAGACAGAGGCAGGCTTCTGTTACACTGAGACTCAGCAGCAGGTGGCCAGAGCTCCTCTTCACAAGGCCCAGTAGCTGGGTTGCCTGGGATCAAGCCTCAGTTACCATCCCTAAGGATACATTATGGTGGTTAATTTTATGTATCAGCCTGGCTGGGTATGGTGCCCAGCTGCTTGGTCAAACACCAGTCTGGATGTTATTATGAAGGCATTTTTTTAAAAAAAGATGTGATTAACACTTATATTAGTAAACTTTGAATAAAGCCAATTACCCTCCACAATGGGGGTGGGCCTCATCCAATCAGTTGAAGGCCTTAAGAGCAAACACTGGGACACACCACTGA
Organism: Okapia johnstoni; assembly: GCA_024291935.2. NCBI lineage: Eukaryota > Metazoa > Chordata > Mammalia > Artiodactyla > Giraffidae > Okapia > Okapia johnstoni. The sequence continues at coordinate 66,568,306 of CM044312.1, read as the reverse complement.
AGAAGAACTTCTGACTCCAGAGATTCTGCCTGAGTTCCCAGCCCTCAGATTCATCAGTTAACTCAAGAGTTGCAATGATAACTCTTACTTGAATTACCAGTCTGCCAACCAGTCCTCTGGGCTTTGGACTTGCTACTCTCCACAGTCAAGTGAGTTAATTCCTTAAAATAAATCTCAATCTCTCTCTCTCTTTCTCTATCTATATGATACATCTATCTATATGTATAGATATATCTCCTATTAGGATCTTCCCTGTAGCTCAATTGGTAAAGAATCTGCCTGCAATGCAGGAGACCTGGGTTTGATCCCTGGGTCTGGAAGATCCTCTGGACAAGGGAATGGCAATCCACTCCAGTATTCTTCCCTGGAGAATCCCATGGACAGAGGAGCCTGGCGGGTTACAGTCTGTGGGGTCACAAAGAGTCGGACACGACTGAGAGACTAACACTACCACTATATCTCCTATTAACTCTGTTTCTCTGGAGAGCCCTGACTAATAGAGCTTTGGTACTAGGAAGTGGGATAACGAATACCTAAAAATGTGGAAGCGACTTTGGAATTGGGTAAAAGTAGGGGTTGGACAGATTTGAAGTGCATGATACAAAAAGCTTAGATGGCCTTGAAGGGATTGTCAATAGAAATATGGACATTAAAAGAGATTCCAGTTAAGAACTCAAGGAGAAGAGCTGTAGAGAAAGTTCCTATTGTTTTAGAAAATACATACATCATCATGAACAGAATATTGCTAGAAATATGAATGCTAACAATGTTCCTGGTAAGGTCTCAGACAGAATTTTGGACACAGACACAAATATGCATTGAGGAAAGATAGTGTGAAGAGACACAGGGAGAAGACAGCCTTCTATAAGCCAGGGAGAGGCCTGGAACAGATCTCTTCCTCACAGGCCTCAGAAGGAACCAAACTTGCCAACTTCTTGATTTTGGATTTCTAGCTTCCAGAACTGTGAGACAGTAAATATGCATCATTGAAGCTGCCCCGTCTGTGGTGCTTTGTTCTGGCAGCCCCAGCACCTATCGCAGGGCTATCCATCTTAGTGGTGTCCTCTTCCCTATTTGTCACCAGTCAGGTTCTCTGGGAGCAGGGGCCGAGACAGAGCTCAGGGTGCCAAATGTTTATTAGGGATCAAACCCTATAAGAGGAAGGGGAAGGATCCATCATCAGAAACGAGTGCAACCAGTTAATATATATGACCAGCTAGTTCTGCTTAAAAAAAGTTTAAAATAATTGAATGTCAATTCCAGCTTCACTGACCCTTGTTTTCTCTTAGTATTTATCAAAAGTATGATATAATTAGGCATTTATTTCCAAATTGATGGAGCTTTATTAGCTACAAACCAAAAGGCTATTAGCATTAAGTCAATGCTAATAACTTAATATACTATAAACCTAATAATTTTTATTATCTACTTATTAATAATAACTGCTCTGTTCGAATCTGCTTCAGTTACAATAATTTGAGTAAAACTTAAAGTTTTTAAAAAGGAGGGGGAAAGGGGTGGATAAATTGGGACATTGGGATTGATGTGTATATGCTACTATATATAAAATAAATAATAAGGACCTACTGCATAGCACAGGGAACTCTACTCAATACTCTGTAACGGCCTATATGGAAAAAAAAACTGAAAAAGAATGGATATATGTATATGATAACTGATTTACTTTGCTATACAGCAGAAACTGTATATCACTTTATACAGCATTGTAAAGCAACTATACTCCAATAAAGATTTTAAAAAATAAATAATTTTTCCAAAAAAAAGGAAGACTAGGCAGAGGGAAAAGTTGAACAACAATGCACATCCCATGAGGCCTCAACCAACCAGTGTTGAGCTCAGGACTGACTTTTGCCCATCAGGGCTGTCTTGCATTTGGTCAGAATGGCTGGGGTTTTATCCCCCACCTGGCTTGGTAACTGGATCAGGGCTGCCCCAGGAAGAGTGGCTTTGGGCGAGAAGGCTCTTCACAAGTGACGGCGTGGCTGGCTGACAGAGTCTGCTGGCCGTACCACCTGCAGCCAGGCAGTGAGCCCTTCCTGGGCCACATGTCTCTGTGGCCATGAGCCATGCTGCTCACAAAACAGGGAAGAATGGTACATAGCTATAATATTTTAGCCAATCCACCCATCTTGAATATCTTTAATTTCACCAACAGGAGTCCACTTCTAATGTTCATCTTACTAACAATGAACTAATTTCAACAATAAAAATCCATTCCTCACATTCACTATGCTAATGAAAAAAGCTATAAGTCGTCAGTGAGACACGATCACAGAAGCATGTGAGGTAGTGGCTTCTGGAATATGGCTTTTCTGACAAAATCCTAGCTGATTATTCTGGAGTGGAATTTTCCATTAGAGCAACTGATGGTCCTTCGAGTAGAAGCTTAAAGCTTAAACGAACCAGCACACACACAATATGACTGACCCTACTTGCTGAAGTATTTCAAAGTAAATCACAGACATCCTGACAACTCTCTTTTCAATATGCTTATCTTTGGGGGTCTTAGACATCTATTCCCTCATCTTGCCCAATCACATTGTCTTAGGGACTATTTAGTTGTAAGGAACAGAAGCTACTCAGACTAGTTGAGTTTAACAGGGGTTACTGTCAGGACATAAGGATTCGACATACAACTTCCAGATACTGAGGCTGGCAATGAAGACTCTCTAGATCCCTTGGGGTGGAGTTGGGGTGCTGGCATCTCAAGCTGTCCCTGCCTCTCTCCTGGGGCCTCTGGCTCTCCTGTGTGTCAGTTCGTCTCCAGCCTCTCTCTGCATTTCCACCTATTCATTGGCATACTTTCCCCGTCTTGATTTGACATAACCATCGTCACTGGACCATCTCCATGTCTCTTAGGTCATTGTTTTGAGAGAGGATAAAAAAAGAGAAAATATGACAGGCAAAGCCCAACAATGACCTAGTGTCCCCTGAGTTGGTTGAACACTGTGGTCCAGTCACCTGTATAAACAAGGCAGATTGACTCCTCTTTCTAGGGCCCATGGGAGGACAAATTCCCCAAGAAGAGGATAGAAATGGGGAGTCTCTTGCAGGTCCACCCTAGTTGCATACACACACACAGGTACACACGCACACACCATATGTAACTGATTAACCCAATTCAACAGTTACTGCCGAAGGCAGTGTATTCAAATTACAACATTTAAACACACACATAATGTGTCTTCCTCAATCTGTCTCAAAAAGAAATGTCTTCTGGTTATCATTCTCTGAAACCTCATCTGCCACAAATACCACCTTCCTGGTTAGAACCCAAGGAGCTCTGAATCGACCCTTCCTTAGTGATGGCCACTTTCTATTTGGGGTGCTGCCATGGCTAGAATCGTGCAGTCCATCCCCCGCAGATACACATCGTCAAAGGCTGTGAGTCAGGTAGCTCACAACCAACCCTAGTCTATAGAAGATTCCCCAAGAAAACTCTGGCCTTGGCCTCCGCTCTAACAAGACCTCAGCATTAATTACCAACCCGGGGAACTGATGCATGAAAACAGAGCTGTCCTCTAGCCTGGGTACATAGAAACCTCAGCTTGTTCTGTGTTTCCTTTCATGCTTGTTTGCATCACTTAGAATTTCCCAGGGACACTAGTGTGTCAACTAATCAAATCAGCCAGTCATCCTTAAACAGGCAAAGCAATGACGCAAAGAGAGCCCTGGGTCCAGCTTGGTGGACCACACACTTCTGCCAAGGGCAGAGACCGGGCAGCCCCTGCCTGGGCTCGGCGGGCTCCCCCATTCCCCACATCCTTTTCCCTTGCTTCACATCCCCTTAATGGGGGCAGAGTCTTTATCCCCATGAAGAGGAAATGCAGAAAAAGTGCATACATCTCAGGCAGAATGGATCCTGCCAAATTCAAAACCTCAGAAACACTTAAAGAGAAAAGGCTATTGTTCCTTCTCAGACCACTTTGCTAGGGTAGGAATAGAGAAAATCTGAGTAAAAACTTTTATTTGCCCGATCCCCTCTTTCCCCCCCTCTCAAGTTCATATGGCTGGAGAACTCACTGACTTCCAGGAATAATTGTTTACTGGAATATTCTCTCCTGGAAATCTGTTGGAGAAATATCCAAAACTGAGGGCATTGAATAAAACCTTTCTTCTTTTCAGTTTTACCAGAGTCTAGCTGCACTGGTAAGTGTCAAGGCGTCCAGATGTGATGGGGCCCCTTGCCATGAAGCCCAGGAGACCTCCACCCACGAGAGGTCAGGGCCTCTGAGCTCTCAGGCTGTTGCCCCAGGCCTCGGTCTAGGTTTGTGGGTGGTTCCATGGGCCAGCTTTGCCATAGGGCTCTTCACTGGGAAAGAACCCCTGTTGGTCTCGGGTTACCCATTGTCTTTAGGGGGGCTCTCGCTGCAGAGACATTGGTCCTGGCCCACTCAGTATCACAGCCCCTCTTCTCAGGCCTTTGCCCTAGGGATCAAGGGTTGGGGCTCTTCTTCTCTCCCCCAAACAAAGCACAGAGCATTCATTCATCCCTTCCTTTTTTTTCCACAGGCAAGCTGACTGCTTCGCTAGCAGGTGCTGGTGCCCGTTTGGGAGATGAAAACACCCTGAGCTGAAAATACTGAAGAGCCTGTCCCCCGCTGAGAGTCATAAGCACCCAGATCCCAGAAACACTTTCCTTTCCTTCCCCACGATGGAGCCCCTCCCTGCCCCCACCAGTTCAGTGAGTGACAGCAGGACTTCTTGCTATAGCAGCAAACAACAAATGAACAAAAGAAGGAACCAAACCAAACCAGATATAATCCTCAGGTCTGTAGGTTCTTCCCATACACCCCTCCCACACAGCTATTTTTTTTTTCCAATGAGTACAGGGATAGGATTAACAGAGAAGTGCTAGGAGCAAGGGGCACTGTTCTATATGTGTGTTATCTGTGTATGTGGGTGTTCTCTGTAGTCCAATAATTGGAGACAGACAAGCTACCAGTACAGTGACTGGGAACCCAGACTTTGGAACAGAGTTGCCTGGGTTTGAATCCTGGCTCCATCACTTCCTGGATTTGTAACACTGGGCTCGTTACTGAACTTCTCTGTGCCTTGGTTTCCTCATCAAGTAAAAGGGAGGATAATATTAGTACAGCTGTCCCACAGTGGTGTTGTAGGGACTAAATGAGTTAATATATAGTAAATATGTCGAGTGTTGTCTAGCACATAGAAGGCACTGTATGAATGCTCACTTTTGTTATAGAGATAGCTGTGATATAAGGTTTCTGTTTCCATCACTATCAATTTGGTTACTGCAACTTTTAAGTGCATTGCAAGTCTCATTAATAATTTTTTGATAATGTATACCCTGCTACTTCAAAAAAAGATTTAAAGTACGTAAATGACAGTAGCTGGAAAATTTATCAATGAAGGTCTTGTTTATAGTGATTTTGTAAAGGGTAGTAATTTTTAACCTGAAGGAAAAACTTCTTCCTTCCTGCCTTCCTTCCTTCCTTTATGATGGTGGTGTAGTGGAAAGCATCAGTAAGTGGAGAAATCTTCCTAAAAATCTTGGCAACAATGTAGCGTTCAGTGCCTCTCTGTGGGATGCAATGATACTGTGTCTGAGCATCTGCAATGTGCCCAGAATTTGATGCTTCACACAGATGCGCCCTTTGATTCTCACAATGAGCTCTGCAAGGGAGAAAGTACCATTATTTTTACCTTGCAAATGAGGAAGCAGAGTCAGGGGTTTAAGTGACCTGCCCAGTCACAAAGCATATAAATAGAGGAGCAGGTTCCAGGTTAAGTCCAAGTCCATGGGCTTTCTGCTCTGCCCCCACCTATCTTGTGATGGGAAAAGATGCAGAACTTCTCTGGATGCTACAGGGCAAACCTGAGAGGGACCAGTACCTCCTAGGTCTTCACATCTGAATAAGGAAGGCTAGGCCCTCTGCCTGGGAATCAAGCAACTGAAGCTTGTAGAATCCATATCAATTTTTGACATCCAGTCGAGGCTGTAAACAATGAGCCTGACCTTAATTCAAACACTAGGTGATTATGTTTGACAAAGAAATGTAAACAGGGCTTTAATTGATTCCTGTGCTTACAATGGGTGGTTCATTTATGACTGTCTTCTCTGTAATAGCCTCTGTCTGGGATCTAGGGATTGGATTGATACACAGAATCCTGTCACTTGTTTGAGCTCAGGTCCAACATTCCTGTGTTGATTCATTCATTTGTTTAACAAGTTAATGGTGCTGTGACCCGTACTGGTCTACAGTCAGGAACAAAACAGATGTGGGCCCTGCTTCGTGGCACTCATAGTCTGATTGGCTGTGAATAAATAGCCTCATGAAGAAATACACAGTGAAAACTGTGGTCAGCCCCATGGATGAACGGGATGAGGGGGCTTGGAGGGAGAATGATCAGGAGTGGATGGTCAAGGAAGATCTCTTAGAAGAGGGACATTTAACTGGAGACCTGCGTGTTGACAAGGAGTCAGTCATGAGGCCAGTGGAGGAGATGTATGTTCCAGACAGAGGAAAGAGTGAGTGCAAAGGCCCTGGGATGGGAAGGGCTTGATGTTCTTGTGGGGATACAAGGCCAGAGTGGGGTCAGAGGTGCATTGCCTGGGATGGGATAGTTAACACGAAATACAGCAAAAACATAAACATTTTAAACAATGCATGGGAGTATAATCATTAGAATATAAACTGTGGGAATATCCATAAGAAAAATGACCCAGTTTAATAAACAAAAAGTGATTTACAAGAGAAAAAAGAGGCAGAGGGAAAACCTATAAATTAAGAAAATGGAGGATGTGGAGAAATTGGAACCCTCACACATCACTGGTGGGATTGTAAAGTAGTGCCATTGGCAATGACAGCAGACCTGGAGTACAGCGCATGTATAATATTAATGCAATACTCCCCTCAACCCAGTCCTACACACCGTTCACTTGTACCCTGAATAGTTTCTATTGCAGGTTGAACTGTGTTCCTCCAAAAGGTGTGCTGAAATTCTAATCCCTGGTACTGTATTAGTATTAGTCAAGTTTCTTTAGAGAACTGTGTGTGAGGATTTTCCTGAGCAGGGATGGGACCCGTGTCCCCTGCACTGCCAGGTCGACTCTTAACCTCTGGACTACCAGGGAAGTCCCTGGCATTCTCATGAAAAGGAAAATTTGAATACAGAGACAGACATGCACACAGAGACAATGCTATAAAAAGATGAAGACAGATATCAGGGTGATGCCAACAAACCACCAGGAGCCAGGAGAGAAACATGGAGCAGATTCTTCCTCAGGGCCTTCAAAAGGAACCAACTGTGCTGACATCTTGACCTCAGACTTCTAGTCTCTGGGATGAGAGATAAATTCTTGTTGTTAAAGCCACCTAGTTTGTGATACTTTGTCATGGTAGCCCTAGTTTCCAATAATCCAAACAGTGCAGAAAATAGAAAACAAAGACACAACTCCTTGACTTTAGAATCCATTATCCAGGTAGGCATGTGTGTGTGCTTAGTCACTTCAGTTGTGCTTGACTCCTTGAGACCCTATAGACTGTAGCCTGTCAGGCTCCTCTGCCCATGGGATTCTCCAGGCGAGAATACTAGAGTGGGATGCCCTCCCACTGGAGGACCATGCCCTCCTCCAGGGGATCTTCGTGACCGGGGGATTGAACCCATGTTTCCTGCGTCTCCATCTCCTCCATTGCAGGGGGATTCTTTACCCACTGAACCACCTGGGAAGCCCATCCAGGTATAGACAGAAGAAAACTGAAGTAAGATATGAGCAAGCAGCACCCATTTCTCCCTGCTTTCTCTCCAACCACATTCTCCCCACTTCCAAGGCAACAAATAAAGTCTTCAACCCAAATAGAGGAGGGTTGAAGAGTTAAAAAGAGTTAGATGCAGCATGGAAATCGTGCATCCTTTCAATCCTCCCTACATCAGTCAGCTCACAGGTGTGGGTGTGTCTGCTGAAGATATGCAAGGAAATCCTTGTAATTTGGAGATCTGAGAGTGGAAGGGAGCTGTGCTCTGTTTGATGGAGGATGTGCAGGGCAATTGTAAGCTTGCTTCCACTGTTCTGTATCAACAGTGGGGTAGAAATGACGGCATGACATATAGGGCCAGAGGCTGTCCTGAATTCCCTGTATTCTTAAAGGGGTGTGGGTGGTCATCAGAAGATACGCAAGACTCCTGAGTGAGACAGAAAAAATATCCGGAGGAGAGCAGACCCACGGGGCCTTGAGACCAGAACAATGAGACACCACTTCCGTCCAAAGGATGCAGCCCATGGACAGGACTGCAGGAGATCTGGGAGGTCGTTTTGGAGACTGGGAAGGATGGGGTTCATCTGAAGCAGCAGGTCATCAGAGCACCAAAAAGTAGGTATCCAGCCACCACCCCCTTCCCAAGCCCTCAGCACCATGTTGACAAATGTGAAAGCAGCCAAACGTTGGTGTCAGCTTCAGGGATAAGGAGAAAGAAGGAGAAGAAAATCTTGATTGTGACTCATCTATAAAACCAGACTGGCTAGGAAGGCAGTGAAATTGACTGGGTGTATCTGAAAATAGCTAGATTAAATTTTCTAAATCAGTTTAAATGAAAATTCTAGACAGAAATTCTCATTTCCTGGTAACACCTTCATACACATGTAGAGTCCTGCATATGTGCATTTGGCAGCTCTTGGCAGAAGCTGCTCTTTCTTCCTGACCATGATCTTCTGGATCAGAGCTCCCCAGGCATTTTCTTGACTTAATAATTCTGTCCCAAGCATAACCACCCTTTGGAGATGAAGGAAAAAAGTATTCCATTGTCCTCAAATTGTGGAGCCAACCAGGAGGGCCCTGGCTCAGATGGTTAAAGAGAACTCTGAGACAGCTGCTGGACAGAGAAGTTCCCACTGGATCCCACCTCACACCTGAAGGGATGACTCCAAATAGATCAGAGGCCTCCAGTGGAAAATAAAATGATAAATGTATGTTTTAGTCCATGCAGGCTGCTAAAACAAAACGGCACAAACCAGATGGCTTATAAACAACAAAAATGTATTTCTCACAGTTCTGGAGGCTGAAAGTCTGAGATCAGGGTGCCAGCATGGTCAGGTGATGACCCTCTTTCCAGTGTATCTTCACTTGGTGGAAGGGGGAGCTAGCCCTCTGGGGCCACTGTGGGGTCTCATTGATAAGGCCACTAATGCCTTCCAGGGGAGCTCCATCCTCATGAGTGAATCACCTCCCAAAGGCACCACCTCCTAATATCATCACATTGAGCATCAGGATATCAGCATATGAATTTTAGGGAGACACAAACATCCAGACCATAGCAAAGTACTAGAAGAAAAGATGAAATTTAAAAAATTATCTCAGAGAGATTTTGTGCACTACTTAGCCATGGAACACAAGTGATAAATTTGACTATGTAAGAATAAAAATTTTTTACATGGCCTAAATTCCTATAAACAAAGTCAAAAATCAAATGGTAAACTGGGGAAATATATGCAATGCCTATTACAGACAAACTGTTAATTTCCTTAACACAGCAAGACTTCCTGCAAGCCAGCAAAAGATGTATCAAAAATTCAGTAGAAAAATAGAAATGAACAGAAAATTTACACAAAATGAAGCAGTATTGATTCCTTAATATTGAGGAAAGATGCTCAACCTCACTCATGAGATGAGAAATGCAAATTGAAGAGAGATGTGGTGTTTTGCCTAGAGGTGGACACCACATCCAGACAAACTCTGTCAAAAACCATCACGCCTCCTCTCTATTCTCCTAAGGGCCCTAAAAATCTTTCCTAAAAATAATTTTCTTCCCCCTAAGATCATGTACCTCCCCTCCTATTTCCCTATTAAGATGGTGTTTAATCTTGAATTCTAAGCTACCCTGGAAATCACTCATTTTTCCCTGGCTATCTCTTGTGTATCCATGTTATTGTTGTTTAGTTGCTCCATTGTGTCCGACTCTTTGCGACCCTATGGACTCTAGCCACCAGGCTCCTCTGTCCATGGAATTGGAGTGGGTTGCCATTTCCTTCTCCAGGGGATCTTCCCAACCCAGGGATTAAATCCACAATGTCTCCTACATTGGCAGGCAGGTGCTTTACTGCTGAGCCACCAAGGGAGGCCCGTGTTTCCATGAAGTATACATATTAAAACTTCTGCTTGTTTTTCTCTTGCTAATCTGTCTTTTATTACTGGGGTCTCAGCTGAGGATTCAGAGGGCAGAGGGAAATTATTTTTCCTTTCCTACTGAGACTCAGCTTCAGAGGGGCCCTTCCTGGGATCCTCATGGCCCTCTGGGAGTGAGTGCCCCTGAGGTTCCAGAAGTAGGGAAGGGTGTGCAATTTCATTTCCTTCCCCACCAGAGCTGAGGGCCTCTCACTGGATGGGTGTTCTGGGTAGGGGAGAGAATGGCACAGGGCAAGGGAGTAGAAAGTAAATTCAGTAAGTCCACAATATTTTGAGCACCAGCCATGTATCTGGCTCAGTGTTACATGTGAAGCAACCAGGATGCAATAAAGTTTAAGAGCTTCTCTGGCCTGGAAAGGCATGCTAGGACTGATGGGAGACAGATGTGTGAGAGAACCCTGGGAGTGGGGTGCTGGAGCTGTGTGCATGCTGATACAGCAGCTACACAGGGAAGCCCCCGTCGAGGACTGCTTCCCATTCCTGCAAGCAGCTTCATGCCATCAGCACGGCCACTGCTGCTGAGAGTGTGTGCTGGGCCCTGAGGACTCTCTGCCCAAGAGGGGCCTCTGAGGCAGGGGCACGTGAATGGTGTGACCGGGGGTCCTGTCCCAGGGTTTGGATCCTGGAAGTACCCAGTTTTCCAGCACTGGATGAATGGGAACCACGGACAGAGCTTCCCCGCAGACATAAAGGTGGTCACACTTGCTGGCCAGCCCCTCCCTGCCCACAGACCTACTGAAGGAGCTGGACTTTTCGAACATTCACAGCAGTGCTTTCACTTCTTGTCTGAAGTATATAGCATTTTGTGTATCAAGTACATTATAGATAATGTAAGGGTTTGTAGGTGGCAGGTCATCCATCTGTAGGAAAGTATGTTCCAAGTTCCAATTTGACTCCAGTACTCTTGCCTGGAAAATCCCATGGACGGAGGAGCCTGGTAGGCTACAGTCCATGGGGTCGAGAAGAGTCAGACACGACTGAGCAACTTCACTTTCACTTTTCCCTTTCATGCACTGGAGAAGGAAATGGCAACCCACTCCAGTATTCTTGCCTGGAGAGTCCCAGGGACAGGGGAGCCTGGTGGGCTGCTGTCTACGGGGTCACACAGAGTCGGACACGACTGAAGTGACTTAGCAGCAGCAGCAGCAGAACACAACCCCTTTGCTAGAAAATTAGACACTTGCAGTAGCTGGATCCCAGGAAAGTCCCTTCAGGTACTTTACGGGTCTGAACCATTGCTGGGCCAGACATGATGTGGAAGTCTCCCCAGGTCTTCCATGTGACCCCAGAGAGATGCCTGCCCTCAAGCTACCCAATTCATCTCACCTGACTGAGACCTGGGTGGAACCAGGACTTAGGATCTCAGAGGTCAGAACAAGAGAGCAGGGGGCATCAGGGTCCTGTTCAGCCTCTGTGTGATTCTGGCCCAGCTGGGTCCTAGATGCCTGGACTACACGATTTCAGAAGGAGATGTGAGCCGACAAATGGACGATACACCATGATAATGGCAGAAACAACCTTAGGGGCTAGAAATAGATGCTGTCATTACAGGAGGAAAAAAAACCCATAGCAAATTCCAAAATCTGACCCTTATGATCCCAGGACCAGGGAGGGGAGGGAACGGGAGATTCCCCTATTCCTGGTGAAAACAAGGCAACATGAAGAACGCTGTGCAGTCAGGCTGAAAATTAAACAGATGTGAGTTTCTTTCATTCAAAGCCTTAATTATTCTGACGTATACGTAAGTTATGACGTATTCTCATAACTTAATCTGAGGCATCACTTCAGCTTTAATTATGCATAATGAAATGGATTATTTACAGTAACTAATATGACAGGAAAAACTGAGAGTGAGAATTGGTAACTTGACAACTGTTTATTCATCATTTTTTCAGCCCACGTTTATTGACTACCTACTATGTTGCAGCTTTTACTACAGCCCTATTAGGAAAAATACAGTATTGCTAGAACACATGCTATGGGCTAGTTTCCTTCACTTCATTAGCTCATGGACTATTCGCAATAATACTGTATCACAGGTATTATTCTTCCTGATTTGTAGAAGCAGAACTGAGATGCTGAAAAAGTAGGTAATTTGCCTAAGCTCACACAACAAAACCTATGTTTTCCTTGCCATTTAACTATTTTAGACAGAAACCTACCTACAGACTGACATTATATTCAGAATCTCACTTCCTGCTTTATATAGGAAAAGTTGACTTTTCTCAAGGGAAAAATGAGGGATCAAAATTGTACTTTTGGGAAAATAACCTGACAGTTTCCTACAGGATGCATTGGATGCTATGGAGACAATCCCAGTCAGAGGCCAGGACCTAAGCAAGCCCTAGTGAAAGTGAAAGTCACTCAGTCGTGTCCGACTATTTATAGTCCGTGGAATTCTCTAGGCCAGAATACTGGAGTGGATAGCCTTTCTCTTCTCCAGGGGGTCTTCCCAACTCAGGGATCAAACCGCATTGCAGATGGATTCTTTACCAGCTGAGCTACAAGGGAAGCCCCTAAGCCCCAGTGGTGGCAGCCAAACTGGAAAAAGAGGCTGCAGGTGGCACTGAGGCAGCTAGAAAGGGCTTGACGAAGATTTGGACATAATGGGCAAGTTACACATCCTCTCTGAGCCTTACTTCCCTTGTGCCTAGGAGCGGCTGTAACTGGTTTATCTAGAAGTCTCAATCCAGGGGCATATAAACAGAAATGGTTTTGTTTCCTCTAGTCATTGTTTTTCATCTGCCTCTGTTACATCTCCCTTTCTTGTTCCTTAATAGCTTGTTTTCTGTTCACTTTCAGTTAGTCATCATCCTTGATAGCTTTCACAGCTTCCATCTCAAACTCAACTTAAATCTTGTTTTCAGCCTCTCCCCTACTGCAGCATTGGCACCTGGGTGTGGGGTGTCGTCTGGTTTCTTTGCCTGGGGAGGAGGGAGAGGAAAGGGGACAAGCATGGCTCCTTAGCTGGCCTTCCGTGTTGTCTCTCTCGATCTGTTGCGGCAGTTTTGGGAGCTCTTACAGACTAACTGGCCAGGGCTGACCTCTGTGTATCCAGATGCTGGTTCACTGGAGGGGCACATGTAGTTTTCAGGGCTCCTGAGGGTCTCCCAGTGGCTTATGTCCCTGGTGCCCCCACTCGTCTCTTGCCATCAAACTTGGGCTGCTGGGTGGGCACCCCTCCCCCAGCAGGCATTTCTTGAGTGAAGGGAACAGAAGAGAGGGTCCAAGTCCCGCTTCCTTCCACTGTGTCCACTGTCTTCCTACTGCCCCACGTTGAGGTAACAGGCTGCTCCGCCCCCACCCTCCCTCTGCACGGCTACTGCTCCTTGTCTGAATGGATGCTGGACTCCAGCTGTGTCTCACTCACCAGGGCTTGTAGCCTCACACAGAGCTGTACAGGGCATGGAAGCATGGCACAGGGCAATGCAGCCCCAGGGACAGGCCACATCACTTCCCTGTGCATTCAAGCTTCCACCAAAATCTTCCTCCACAGACGTCTCTGAGGGCTGCCGGGGTGGGAGGGTGAGTTGGTGGGGCGTGGATGGAATCTGTCTTGAGGAGGGGTCTGGCCCCAGCTCTTGGCTCCTCTCTTTAGAATGAATGCTTTAGTCTCCAAATCTGAGTCTAACTCATCAATTCAGAACAGCAGAAAAATTCTTACTTCCTACCCGTTTCTGTGCCTAGTGACAGGACAACTGAGCCTGTCAGGGATGACACCGCTGTGTTCAGCTCTTCATATCACATCAGTGTCTCTGCTCTTTCGTTGCTCTTTTGACTTCTCTTCTGGGGCTCTCTGTGCAGATGCACCCTGAATGTGGACTTTCAAGATGGGCTCTGAGCTGACCTCATCATCTGGTTGGCTGACCTCTTGGTACCATGCCATCATAGAAGCAGGTAATCAGACAACAAACAGTCCTGTGGTGTTTGGAGTCTCCCTTAGTGACACCAAAGCCTCTGTTTGATTTCTTGAGTGGCAACAAAGCCAAGAGCAGAAGGTGAGCAGCACCTAGAATAGACCCCGGGTATAACAACGCTGGGTTCAGGTCCTGGAAGATGTACTAGAAGGGTACACAGAAGTGAACTATCAAAGATGCAGGAGGTCGTCCTCTTCCTGCTTCTCCTGGGTGCCCTGTCAGGTAGGAACTCTGTTTTACCACCTGACTTGGCCCACTCAGTTTGCTCAATATCATTGTGTGATAAAGTCCCCGAAGGAGGAAACTGCTCATGGGGGGGCCCTGTTCAAGTGTGGGACTGCCAGCATCAGGGAGCCTGGTGAGGTTGGGGTGGGATATCCGGAGAAGAGGGTACCCCAAAAGCCCCATCTAGTCGATGTTCATACAGACTGTTTCACTTCCCCTCTTGGCCTGTGTAGTCCTTTGAAGACTTAAAGCTGGGGAAAGAACTTTCCTGGCAGAGCTTTGTGTATATGTCAGCTAGTCTTTGTGCAGATTCTGGCCTTACTCTGGAGCTCTCTAAGGGCAAGCTGAGGCTGCCAAGTCACCCTGTGCGGAAACTGAGGTACAGAGGGGCTAGTGTCTTAGTCCTGAGAGAAGAAAATTTCTGATAGAAGGCAAAGATTCACCTTGTGTTCCTGGCACTCTCTCTTCCTTATTCAAGAGCTTCAAGAATCTTGGATGATTTTTCAATGTTGTCAGCTTGGATTATTGAAATTGAGCTTTTTAAATTAAATCTTAGTTTTGAATAGGTAGTATATGCATAATGTATGGAATTCAATCATATTAAATTTGCAGATTAATTTAGGGGTAATTTACATCTTTGATGAGTTATGCAGTAAAACACTTAGAGGAGTGTCTGTTATCTAGTAAATGCTTAGTAAATGTTACTGATTATGTATGACACTGAGTTTTCCTGTTCGAGAATAGGGTTCTAGAAACATGTTCAAGTCTTCGTTTTCTCATGAGTATTTTGAGATTTCCTTCATATGGATCTTGCACATTTTGATTATATTTCTAGTTCTTTTTCTTTTATTTTTTAGCATTTGTAAATGAAATCTTCTTTTGTCTTTTATCTTTTAATTGATCTTTATATAATGTATGGAATTCTGTTAATGAATTATCTTATTTGTAATGATGTTTCTGTTGATTTTCATGGACTTTCCAGGTTTGAAAATAATAAATGTTTATAGTTTTCCTTCCTTGTTATCCTATATCTCTTTTCTTTCTCTTATTCATCTACTGGCCCTATACCTTCAGACTGTTATTATATAATGATAAGAGTGTCTACTCTTGTCTTGTTCTCCATAAAGCATCATGTTAACTTTTGGTATGAAATAGAAATGTTTTATATGTTAAGGAGATAGCTTTTATTGTTATTTAGGCTATTTGCTTAAATTTGGCTACTTGGCATATAGGATCTTAGTTCCCTGGCCAGGGATCAAACCCATGCCCCCTGCATTGGAAGCTCAGAGTGTTAACCACTGGACCACCAGAGAAATCCCAAAATGAATTTTTTTTTTGTAAGTGAATCTATTAATATTTATTCAATATTTTAACAAATTAAAATATATCTAATTTTACCCTTTATAGTCCATTTTTCCATATACTTAAAAGGGATCCTTCCCTGCTTTTAGGTAGGAAAGTAATCATTTAAGGACAATTGGACATCTCTTTAAAGAATTTTGGTAAACTGAACTATAGGAGAGTAGTACTTACAAGAGCAAAATAGCTCGTCTTGATTTCTAATTGCTACACTATAGTGTCAGTGAGATCAAACTCAGGCAAGACAGACCCAATTCATGTTTATATGTGGAAACCATACAATGTAAGTGGTTAATCTACTGAAAGTTTGGCAGTCAGTTCACATCACTGAGAACCTTACCTAAGATCTACTTTTATGCTGCAACGTCCTGTGGTATTCTTGCACCACCCACAAAAATTCTTTGGGGGGAGAAAAATCATCAAAACTGTGATATATCCAATGAAATGTTTAATCTTTGATAACCTTTAAAGCTTGGGAGTACTTATCAGCATGTAAACATGGTACATCTTCCTAGAAACCAACTTCGTTCCACCTCTCAATATTGTCATGTGACTACAGCAGTCTTATATTTGAAACTCAAATAATTGTGTTCCAAAATACTTAAATATGCAGGTCCAAAAAATGAAGGTGTTTTTTTTTAAACTGCCACATTCACTCCAAAGCCCATCCATCTCCTTCAGCATCCAAAGATGAAGCACATGTTCTGCTTAGCTATACAATAAAGTGGCAAACACACTGCACCACTGACATCACAGGACAATTGCCTATAAAACTAGACTTCTGATGCTGGGCCCCAGCTTCATTTTCTCACAGGTCATCATCTCCATCCAGGAGAGAAGTTGTCTGAGCAACCTCTAAATCGGCGCATACTGTGCTGCCAAGGCTGGGTTCATGACCACCTCTGGCGGGGCAAGAGCAGGCATGGTGACAAACTCCAGGTTAGGGTCTCCAATCAGTTTTCTAGCAAGCCAAAGGAAGGGCTTTTCAAAGTTGTAGCTACTTTTGGCAGAAATGTCATAGTACTGAAGATTCTTCTTTTGGTGGAAGACAATTGACTTTGCCTTAACCTTTCTGTCCTTAATATCCACTTTGTTGCCACACAACACAATAAGGATGTTCTCACACACTCGTACCAGATCTCTATGCCAGTTAGGCACATTCTTGTAAGTAACTCTTGATGTTACATCAAACATTATAATGGCGCACTGAGCTTGTATATAATAGCCATCTCTCAGTCCACCAAATTTCTCCTGACCAGCTGTATACCATACATTGAACTTAATCAGTCCTCTGTTAGTATGGAACACAAGAGGATGGACCTCAACATTCAAGGTAGCTACATAGCTCTTCTCAAATTCACCAGTCAGATGACATTTCACGAATGTAGTTTTTCCAGTACCACCATCACCAACCAGTACAAGTTTGAACTGAACTTGGGGTTCTCCTTAGGCAGCCATTGCAATGTTACTTCCAGAAGCGTCTCTGCGCCCATCTGACTGAGCCCAAAATGGATTTTTAAATCAAATTTTTTCTCAAGATCTATAGAGAAGACTATTTGATTTTTCTCCTTTGATCTGTTAATAGATAAATAAATCACGGGTCTCCTAATAATATTGAACTCTCTTTAACCTTGAACTTTTAGAGGGCAGGAGGAACTGAGTGTGAAGTTGGGCCTTGAACTGTGCAGACTCTTACTTGAATTAAACATTGGAGATTTTCCCAGAAATATAGGCTTTTAGGACCATAATCATTTGAGTTAACAGGTGACATTTACTGTCATTAGGGGAAGAGTGAGGTTAGAAAAACCCGGCATCGCATACTGAAATATTATCATTTGGAGTCTTCTCATCAGATGTATGAAAGAAACAGATCACAAAAATCTGCAAGAAATACTTGAGATTTTTAAATAAAAACCACATTCTAATCCCTCCCCCTCCAAAAGACCACACACTGTACTGCACTTTTGCTTCCACAGGTCAAATACAATTTTTTGGAAGGTCTGCTGTGATGCAGACTGCTCCTCTCTCACCTTTTCAGGTGAGTCTGAAAACCTACTCCTTACCCTTGATCTCAAAAACACCAGGGTCACAGAGGATTGGGGGAGGGGAGCCGTCACAGTACCTGCCTTCAGCCAACTGGAAACAGGCAACACCAAAGTAATCACAGACAAAGTAACATTTTCCAGTATTCCGTTCCTTGCATTTGGTCTAACTGGTGTGTATCCTCCAGCTCCAGGCAAGCTCCACCTCCTCCACGGAGCCTTCCCAGATTGCCCTAGCTCTTAGTGGGTGCTCTTTCTGTTGTACCCTGGAGCTCCTCTTGCCTGCATGCAGAATGGGTGTCAAGGGTTTAACACAGTACCTAACACCGAATAAGTGCTCAATGAAAAGTAGCAGGAGTTATAATTCATCCATTATGTATCTGTTCGAGAACCCTCAACTGGAATGCTAGCCCTACAATAACAGGTTTCATATTTCTTATTCCTTTGTGGTCTCTGAATACCAACACATACAGGGTATCTGATAAATTTTTGTTGTTGTTGATCATTATTCCTTTGGGGGCCTGTCTTTTTCCCTCCACATTTACTGATATCCCCTAAATGCAGAAACGAAGATCCTCTGCCTGCTTATTGAGATCAGCTTCTGTCTGGCATTGAGATTGGCATTGAGATTAGCTTCTGTCTTTTTCACCTCCTATTAAGATGAGGGAAAGCAAATATTTTCTCTTTGGGATCCTGAAGTGTCCCTTTCCAGCAACAACTAAGAAAGCAAGGCCCTTAAAGGACATAAACTCCACAAGACTCTCGGCTGTAGCACAAGAAAGAGTTGGGGTGAAAAAAATCTCTGGCTCCATCAGTACCAAAGGAACATGTGTCACTCCTGGGAGATGGAGGACTTAGCAAAGGCCCCTCAGTGTATTTAAATTCACTGCACACTGAGGCTGTCTCCACTTTGAGAAAGTCTCCAGGGAACTAGCTTTTGTCTGAGTTCCACGGAAATGAAAAATGCCAGGGTGTTTAACGAGAGAAGGCTCTCCTTGGTAGCTAGAAGATCCACATGAACACAAAAAAGGTACCAGGCTTGTTGACCTGAGTTTTGTCCACTGAGCACCACATGTGAAGCCAATCTTTGATCTCTCTAGGGTGATCCACAAGTCTGCCATCTGGGCCTGGCCCCCAGCTGGTGAGTCAGGAAATTAAGAGGCCCAAGGCTCAGTGTCTTACACTCCTTGAGGACCAGGTGTACATCCTTCTTAATGCTCTCATCATTTGAAAAGGCAGGAAGATGTAGTCCATTTCCAGGAAGTGTTTCTGTGGGTGATTAATCCTATATGTGGGATCAAAAGAATGTTACAAAAAGATTCCTCTTTTCTACCATGTCTGTTTCCTATGAAGACAACCTCAGAAAAGCAAAGGCCATCCCTCTGCTCAGCCCCACTTCCTTCTTCCTTTTCCAAGGGAACCTGGTTGTCTTTCCCTCACTCCCGCTGAAGCACTCAAGTTACTGGAATCTGTCTGCTTTTCCATCTCTGTAGGGTTAGATGTTGGCAAGAAATCCGCCTTTCTCAGGCCTGAAACAGAGTGATGCTCCAAGACAAACACCTCCCTCTCTTGCTAATGATGACCTGGTGTCATTTACAGAATCATTAGAAGTCTCACCACCTTTTCTTCTGTGTCCTACCTTCCATTAGCCTTTGGGGGTGTGAATCAGCCCCCCAAAGTGGGTGGGTGAGCATCCCATCCAGGAAGGTATAACGTTGTGAAAATGAAAGACACAGGAAGATGTTGCATATACTAAAACAACAACATTCTATAATGTTTTATAGTATACTGAGCATATGCATTTTCTTACATGGTACCCATGAGAGTGAATTCCAGTAGGACTGGAATTAGTCTGAGTGGCTTTGCTAAAGTTCCTGCACACAGCTAACTCTGGTTCAAGGCATGGAGCCTGCTGACTAATAGCACTGCATTGTAACCATGGGTCCCTGGAGGCTGGGGATGGTCTGCAGTGGCCTAAAAGCAATGTTCATTGATGAGGGTGAGATTGACGATTTGCCCCCGGTCTTGGTGAGCCCCTCAGAGGGCTCTGCTGTTGGGGCTAGTTATGTAACAGGATAGTGCCTACAGGACCAGTGAAATATTCAATACAAACAGTTCTAGCAGAGACTCTAATTTGGATTCACCGTTTCCAAGGTATCAGTGATGTAGTTGGTGGTTTCTGGTCTGAGCAAGTGCACTTAGCTATGGCCTTAGGGAAAAAAGATAGCAGGAGCCTGCTGGCTCTGGGCTTCTCCCATCCTCTTGCTATGAGGCAGCATTCAGCTGGGATGCACATCCTTACTTTACTGTAACTGCTATACCGTCTCCATTTTCTGTAATCAACTGTGGATGTGGAAGCATTCTCGTTTGGGTCCTGTGCATCTCCTTGAACAATTGAACAACTGGAAATGTTTAATGGCCACTGTAGTGTAGCTCCACAGCCCTGAGAGACAGAGTGGACATAAGGTCCAAAGAACTTGAGGGACCAGCCCAAGGCCATACAGTCAAGTGGTAGCAAAATTCAGATTGGCTCTGACTCCAATTCTCTTGCCCTTTTCACAACATTCCTCTGGGTTCTTTCACTATGATTTTGATTGGTTACTAGAAGGAAGAAGTATGTATTGAGCAACAGCCTCAGATGAGTACTGCCCTGTGTACTGAAAACAGAGTAGTAAGTCAGAGCAGCTGCATTCCCTGAGGGAGAAGAAGGAATGTCCCCACACTTCCTGAACCACCTCATCATCTTTGGTGTCAGAGACCCAGGTGGCCAGCTTCCTCCCCTGGAACGGAGGCTACGGAGGCCTTCACGATCCCAACATGGGCTCCAGGGTAGGGGCCTCCTTGGACCCTTTCTGGCAAGGCAGTGATTTCACTTATTTGGAAACAAGCAAACCCATCATCCGTCCAAGCTCTCAGCCATAGGCTAGATGCTTCAGTGGGCTCAGTGACTGATAATCATTTTGTGTGCCTTTTCTGTTTCAAAGTGTATCCATCAAGCAATTCTAATTTGCTTCTTAATTAAGATGCATGTGTAAGTCAAATTCTATTAAAGCCTCTTTCTTGAACTCCAGCACTTGGACCACCAGAGAAAGTTTGGAAGGAAAGTGAGTCATATCTTCGGGAGAGATGGCCCCTGGTTCCTGGCCTTCCCTCTGCCAGAGAAGGCCTGATTAGTGGAGTGCCTTTGGATATATCCTTTAAACTTATCTGTAGAATGAACAAATTGAATATTTGGTGAATTCTATACCATATTAATTGCTCTATTTCTAGAGTGTGGACCCTTGCCACTAGTTATTACTATTAATACTGCTACCACAATCAAATTGCCAATATCCACTGGATCATTGAAAAAGCAAGAGAGGTCCAGAAAAACATCTATTTCTGCTTTATTGACTATGCAAAAGCCTTTGACTGTGTGGATCACAACAAACTGTGGAAAATTCTGAAAGAGATGGGAATACCAGACCACCTGACCTGCCTCTTGAGAAACCTGTATGCAGGTCAGGAAGCAACAGTTAGAACTGGACATGGAACAACAGACTGGTTCCAAATAGGAAAAGGAGTATGTCAAAGCGGTAGATTGTCACCCTGCTTATTTAACTTACATGCAGAGTACATCATGAGAAACGCTGGGCTGGAGGAAGCACAAATTGGAATCAAGATTGCGGGGAGAAATATCAATAACCTCAGATATGCAGATGACACCACCCTTATGGCAGAAAGTGAAGAAGAACTAAAGAGCCTCTTGATGAAAGTGAAAGAGGAGAGTGAAAAAGTTGGCTTAAAGCTCAACATTCAGAAAACTAAGATCATGGCATCTGGTCCCATCACTTCATGGCAAATAGATGGGGAAACAGTGGAAACAGTGGCTGATTTTATTTTTCTGGGCTCCAAAATCACTGTAGATGGTGATTGCAGCCATGAAATTAAAACATGCTTACTCCTTGGAAGGAAAGTTATGACCAACCCAGACAGCATATTAAAAAGCAGAGACATTACTTTGCCAACAAAGGTCCATCTAGTCAAGGCTATGGTTTTTCCAGTAGTCATGTATGGATGTGAGAGTTGGACTATAAAGAAAGTTGAGCACCGAAGAATTGATGCTTTTGAACTGTGGTGTTGGAGAAGACTCTTGAGAGTCCCTTGGACTGCAAGGAGATCCAACCAGTCCATCTTAAAGGAGATCAGTCCTGGGTGTTCATTGGAAGGACTGATGTTGAAGCTGAAACTCCAATACTTTGGCCACTTCATGCAAAGAGTTGACTCATTTGAAAAGACCCTGATGCTGGGAAGGATTGGGGGCAGGAGGAGAAGGGGATGACAGAGGATGAAATGGTTGGATGGCATCACTGACTCAATGGACATGGGTTTAGGTGGACTCCGGGAGTTGGTGATAGATAGGGAGGCCTGGCGTGCTGTGGTTCATGGGGTTGCAAAGAGTCAGACATGACTGAGCAACTGAACTGAACTGAACTGAACTGAACTGAACCACTGCTTTTAATAGCAAAGAAACTGGAGGAACTGGGTGTTGGACTAAGACTCGGGAGATTCCAGCTTGGCCACTTGCCTTATCAATGTCCCTGGAGTGTCTGCCTCAAAGTTTTCAGGATTCAGCTACACAATCCTGGCACATGTAACCTTTTCCTGGGAGGAAAGACCACCAGATGAAGAGCAGAACAGGTCCGGCAAGAATGTCCACAGAAATATTCACAGACACAGTCCGGCTTTATCCAGACAGTTTCCAACACAAAGTGCCTGAGGGTCACTGGATAGATCCACTTTTCCCTCTCCAACACTTCCTTCACCACTGTGAGGAAGTGGGACCACTTGAGGAAGACCAGGGCAAGCCCTGTAAGTGTAAGGAGGCAGCATGGAACCATGAAAAGGAGCCCTGCCCTCGGTGTCAGATGTCTTGGATTGGAAGACTGGTTCTTATCTAGAATTAGCCTCTCAAACCCAGAGTTTATTGAAGTTATGATTAAAGCAACAAGATCAAGGGATACACTCCCCACAAAGCAAAGTAGAGGCTATCTGATGGAGATATTTGGTGAGCAATCTCTCCAGTTTACCACAGCAAGGTTGGTGGCTGTGGTAATCTCCCTGTTGAGGTTGAGGTTGAGGTTGTGGGAACCTCTGAGTAGGGCTTAGCAAAGCCTCTTATAGCTGAGACTGTACCAAGCTAATTCTCCAGCACTCTTCCTTATTCTGTTCCCCTAAAAGGCCTCTTACATGTCACATCACCCAAATCTAACATCTGGGTGGAGAGTCCAATCTCTTACCAGCCCCAGCACCATCTTGCTATGGTGTTACCAGGTTACAGAATATCCACAATTCATCTCACGTGCAGGGTCATCTGACAAGCATGGGTCAAAAGCCTATGGTAGAGACATGCAGTTTGCTATCTACAGACCCAGATGTGCGAACCAGGGCACTCATGGCCACTTACTGGGTGTGTAGTCTCAGGGGTGTGACATGGTGGCAGTAAAGCTTACTTCCAGGGACCGTGGTTAGAGCAGATGAAATCAGGCATACCTAGCACGATGCCTGGTGCGCAGGTGCTCAGTGAAGGTGAGTGGTTACCAGTTTTAGTCTGTTCCTTTGGGCTGTATACTACCTTACCCTGGGCTATTCTCTCTCTCTATTTTTTAAATATTTATTATCAAGCTCTTTACAGAGAAAGCTTGCCAATTTTTTTTCAAAATTTTATTTATTTTTGACTGTGCTGGGCTTTTGTTGCTGCACAGGCTTTTCTCTAGTTGCGGTGAGCAGGGGCTATTCTCTAGTTGCAGAGTGCAGTCTTCTCATTGCAGGAGCTTCTCTTGTTGCTGAGTACAGGCTGTTGGGCACATGGACTTCAGTAGTTGTGGCTCCTGGACTCTAGAGCACAGGCTTAGTGGCTCCCATAGCATGTGGGATCTTCCTGGATCAGGGACTGAACCTGTGTTTCCTGCACTGGCAAAACGATTTTCTACCACTGAGCCACTAGGGAAGCCCTACCCCGGACTGTTCATGAGAAAAATCGAATGAGTTACATCTTTGCCTAAACATACATAGAAGCCTCCTTCCTTGTTGGTTAGAGAGGCACATATCACTGGGGCAAGATCAGGTGGGGTCCTTGGAAACAAACTGCCAGTCTTGCCTTTTGCTCATGACTGTCTTGCCCTGCTGAGCTGGAAGGGAACACTCTTGTGAACAACTTGGCTGGGCAGGGCGGTGTGCTGGAGACTCCAGTGGTGGGAAAAGAGGGCTTGAGGTAATTACACCCACAAAACCCAACCCACCACAGCAATTGATTATTTTGCTCATTTTGAAAAACTATTTCAGGGCAATTTTTGCCTCTAAATACTCTAGATGTACTATATTGCTGCTGGGTTTTTTTTAATCACAAGAATGCTGTAATATTAAAGTCAATCTTAATAGATTAAAAAAATCCATTTGTATTCACATCACCCTAAACCTCAGCTGTTTTGATATTTCTGAGTCCTTGTACAGTCCTTGTCCATAAAACCAGATAATTCTACCAGCAAAAAATAACTTATGCATAATGCATTTTAGTCTCTAGATGAAATCAGATGATTTTAGATTTAGGAATGTTTGTATCAATGAATATGTTTGTATTTCGGTTTTTCCTGCATTTCCACCTGCTCCTCTGCCTCCCCTCCCTCAAATTTGAAGTAAAAACATTCTCTTATAAAAGCCAATGTTTTCCCATGGCTTGTTTGTTTCTAGAAATTCTGCACCTTTCAGATCTTTCCACCCTGTAGATCTGTCCCGCCTGTACCTCCTCCCATTCTAGGGACTTTGTCCCCAATGGTTAGTGGTGGCCAAGGTTGGAAGCTGGCTGAGAAGATGACCTCGGTGTAAATTTTGACTGTGTTACTTAATATTCACTGTGTGTGCTTCAGCTCAGTTTCCTCATCAGTAAAATGATGACACTAATTTTATCCAAAAGGATTGTTTTGGGGAGTAAGTGAGGGAAAGCATTTTACAGGATGCATTTATTTGGAACATTGAATAAGTGGCAATTGATTCAGTTTCCTAGGGCTGCTATAACAAATTACCACAAACTGAATAGCTTAATGCAGTAGAAATTTATTCTCTCACAATTCAGGAACCCAGAGGTCTGAAATCAGGGTATCAACAGGGTTGGTTCCTTCTAGAGTCTCTGAGAGATATGCTTCTCCACACCTACATCCTGACTTCTGGGGGTTGTTTGCCATGCCTTCGTTTGTAGCTGCATCACTATGGTTTCTCAGTTCACTTCAGTTAAGTCACTCAGTCATGTCCGATTCTTTGTGACCCTATGGGCTGCAGCACGCCAGGCCTCCCTGTCCATCACCAACTCCCTGAGTTTACTCAAACTCATGTCCATTGAGTCGGTGATGCCATCAAACCATCTCATCCTCTGTCGTCCCCTTCTCCTCCTGCCTTCAATCTTTCCCAGCATTAGGGTCTTTTCAAATGAGTCAGCTCTTTACATCAGGTGGCCTAAGTATTGGAGTTTCAGCTTTAGCATCAGTCCTTCCAATGAATATTCAGGACTGATTTCCTCTAGGATGGACTGGTTGGATCTCCATGCTGTCCAAAGGACTCTCAAGAGTTTTCTCCAACATTACAGTTCAAAAGCATCAATTCTTCTGCGCTCAGCTTTCTTTATAGTCCAACTCTCACATCCATACATGACTACTAGAAAAACCATAGCCTTGACTAGATGGACCTTTGTTGACAAAGTAATGTCTCTGCTTTTTAATATGCTGTCTAGGTTGGTCATAACTTTCCTTCCAAGGAGTAAGCATGTTTTAATTTCATGGCTGCAATCACCATCTACAGTGATTTTGGAGCCCAGAAAAATAAAGTCAGCTACTGTTTTCATGTCTATTTGCCATGAAGTGATGGGACTGGAGGCCATGATCTTAGTTTTCTGAATGTTGAGCTTTAAGCCAACTTTTTCATTCTCCTCTTTCACTTTAATAAAGAGGCTTTTAGTTCTTCTTCACTTTCTTCCATAAGGGTGGTGTCATCTGCATATCTGAGGTTATTGATACTTCTCCCGGCAATCTTGATTGCAGCTTGTGCTTCCTCCAGCTCAGCGTTTCTCATGATGTATTCTGCATGTAAGTTAAATAAGCAGGGTGACAATATACAGCTTTGATGTACTCCTTTCCCGATTTGGAATCAGTCTGTTGTTCCATGTCCAGTTCTAACTGTTGCTTCCTTAGCTGCATACAGATTTCTCAAGAGGCAGGTCAGGTGATCTGGTATTCCCATCTCTTTCAGAATTTTCCACAGTTTGTTGTGATCCACACAGTCAAAGGCTTTGGCATAGTCAATAAAGCAGAAATAGATGTTTTTCTGGACCTCTCTTGCTTTTTCGATGATCCAGCAGATGTTGGCAATTTGATCTCTGGTTCCTCTGCCTTTTCTAAAACCATCTTGAATATATGGAAGCTCACGGTTCACATATTGTTGAAGCCTGGCTTGGTGAATTTTGAGCATTACTTTACTGGCATGTGAGATGAGTGCAATTGTGCAGTACTTTGAGCATTCTTTGGCAATGTCTTTCTTTGGGATTGGAATGAAAACTGAACTTTTCCAGTCCTGTGGCCACTGCTGAGTTTTTCAAATTTGCTGGCATATTGAGTGCAGAACTTTCACAGCATCATCTTCCAGGATTTGAAATAGCTCAACTGGAATTCCATCACCTCCACTAGCTTTGTTCATTGTGATGCTTCCTAAGGCCCACTTCACTTCACATTCCAGGATATCTGGCTCTAGATGAGTAATCACACCATCGTGATTATCTAGGTCGTGAAAATCTTTTTTGTACAGTTCTTCTGTGTATTCTTGCCACCTCTTCTTAATATCTTCTGCTTCTGTTAGGTCCATACAATTTCTGTCCTTTATTGAGCCCATCTTTGCATGAAATGTTCCCTTGGTATCTCTAATTTCCTTGAAGAGATCTCTAGTCTTTCCCATTCTCTTGTTTTCCTCTATTTCTTTGCATTGATCACTGAGGAAGCCTTTCTTATCTCTCCTTGCTATTCTTTGGAACTCTGCATTCAAATGGGTATATCTTTCATTTTCTCCTTTGCTTTTCGCTTCTCTTCTTTTCACAGCTGTTTGTAAGGCCTCCTCAGACAGCCATTTTGCCTTTTTGCATTTCTTTTTCTTGGGGATGATCTTGATCCCTGTCTCCTGTACAATGTCATGAACCTCTGTCCATAGTTCATCAGGCACTCTGTCTATCAGATCTAGTCCCTTGAATCTATTTCTCACTTGCACTGTATAATCGTAAGGGATTTGATTTAGGTCATATCTGAGTGGTTTAGTGGTTTTCCCTACTTTCTTCAATTTAAGTCTGATTTTGGCAATAAGGAGTTCATGATCTGAGCCACAGTCAGATCGCAGTCTTGTTTTTGCTGACTGTATAGAGCTTCTCCATATTTGGCTGCAAAAAATATAATCAATCTGATTTCAGTGTAGACCATCTGGTGATATCCATGTGTAGTGTCTTCTCTTGTGTTGTTGGAAGAGGGTGTTTGCTATGACTAGTGCATTCTCTTGGCAAAACTCTATTAGCCTTTGCCTTGCTTCATTCTGTACTCCAAGGGCCAAATCTGCCTTTTATTCCAGGTGTTTCTTGACTTCCTACTTTTGCATTCCAGTCCCCTATAATGAAAAGGACATCTTTTTTGGGTGTTAGTTCTAAAAGGTCTTGTAGGTCTTCATAGGACTATTCAGCTTCAGCTTCTTCAGCGTTACTGGTCGGGGCATAGACTTGGATTACCGTGATATTGAATGGTTTGCCTTGGAAATGAACAGAGATCATTCTGTCGTTTTTGAGATTGCATCCAAGTACTGCATTTCGGACTCTATTATTGCCTAGGATGGCTACTCCATTTCTTCTAAGGGATTCTTGCCCACAGTAGTAAGTATAATAGTCATCTGAGTTAAATTCACCCATTCCAGTCCATTTTAGTTCGCTGATTCCTAAAATGTCGATGTTAACTCTTGCCGTGTCCTGTTTGACCGCTTCCAATTTGCCTTGATTCATGGACCTAACATTACAGGTTCCTATGCAATATTGCTCTTTACAGCATCGAGCCTTGCTTCCATCACCCGTCACATCCACAACTGGATGTTGTTTTTGCTTTGGCTCTGTCTCTGCAGTCTCCACTGATCTCTAGTAGCATATTGGGCACCTACCAACCCAGATGGGAGTTCATCTTTCAGTGTCCTATCTTTTTGCCTTTTCATCCAGTTCATGGGGTCCTCAAGGCAACAATACTGAAGTGGTTTGCCATTCCCTTCTCCAGTGGACCATGTTTTGTCAGAACTCTCCACCATGACCCATCCGTCTTGGGTGGCCCTACATGGCATGGCTCATAGTTTCATTGAGTTAGACAAGGCTGTGTCCATGTTATTAGATCGGATAGTTTTCTTTGATTGTGGTTTTCAGTCTGTCTGCCCTCTGATGGAGAAGGATAAGAGGCTTATGGAAGCTTCCTGATGGGAGAGACTGACTGTGGGGGAAACTGGGTCTTATTCTGATGGGCAGGGCCATGCTCAGTAAATCTTTAATCCAATTTTCTGTTGATGGGTGGAGCCGTGTTCCCTCTCTGCTATTTACCTGGGGCCAAACTATGGTGGAGGTAATGAAGATAATGGTGACCTCCTTCAAAAGATCCCATGCATGCGCTGCTACACTCAGTGCCCCTAACCCTGCAGCAGGCCACCACTGACCCACACCTCTGCTGGAGACGCCTGGACACTCACAGGCAAGTCTGGGTCAGTCTCTTGTGGGGTCACTGCTTCTTTCTCCTGGGTCTGGTGCACAAGGTTCTGTTTGTGACCTCGAGGAGTCTATTTCCCAGTCCTGTGTAAGTTCTGGCAGCTCTATGGTAGGGTTAATGGCAACCTCCTCCAAGAGGGCTTATGCCATACCTAAGTCTGCTGCACCCTGAGCCCCTGCGGCAGTCTACTGCTGACCCATACCTCCACAGGAGACAGTCAAACACAGTTCTGTCTCAGTCTCTGTGGGATCCTTGGGTCCTGGTGCTACGGTTTCTACCTCTGTGCTAACGATGCTTCTTCCTTCTATGTGTCTCTTTGTGTCCTTTCCTGCTCTTATAAGGACACTGGTCACTAGATTTGGGGCTCACCATAATCCAGCAAGACATCCTCTTAACTAATTCCATCTACAAAGACTCTATTTGCAGATAAGGTACTTTCTGAGGTTCTGGGTAGACATGAATTGGGGGAGGGGGCACTATTCAGCCTCTACAGTAGTGTTGTTATAGAAGCATAAAGATCGCAACCCACTCCTCTCCTCTGTGCTGGCAAAATCCTCTAGAGTGTCAAAGAGAACTTAGACCATCCCAAAGCTTTCCTGGTAGCAAAAATTAACACATTTTCTCTGACATTGTAAAATTCCCTGTCTGTAATGCAGCCCAAGGTAATTCACAGGCTTGCTCTGAGTCTCTCACTTCCTTCTCTTTGAAACAGGAGTTACTCTATTGAGCACAAGGTACCGATCAAGGCTCTATGTGATGCCCTCAGCATCTAATGATAACAAGTCATTGTCCATGAGGTTATACTTAGGGATGGGGGAGAGCTGGTGTGACTTTGGAGTTCTCCAGTCATGCACATTCCATTCTCAATGTTCTCTGTATCTAACACTGACTCAGAGAAGGAAAATAAACTCTTGGAGGCTCCCTGGCCTTTGTAAGACAGAGGATGCTGTGGCCAGACTGGGTCCTTCAAGGGGGTGTCTATGTTCTAAGATATCACGTTTCCCTCTCCCTGGCTCTCCACAAAAGCTGGGAGAAACATGAAAGGAAGCAGAGAGGTAAGAGGAAAAACAGCAGCTTTATTTCCAGAATGAGAGAAGCAGATTTCACGGTTGTATAGTGGTGGTTGTTTTCTTGGCTCCGAGATCTCACATTCCTATTTCCAGCTCTTGGCAAGAGTCTTCATTCCTGGGGAGTGACCGGGTTCCAGCTTTGCCCTGAGCTACTAGTTGAAGCCATAGACCAAGCTGCTAAGTCCTTGTTTTCAGCACAAGGCTTTGTGCTCATGTCATTTTGCATCCTTTTTATATCTGCAGGCGGACGAGCACTACACCTAATCCACTTACCCGCTATGAGCAAAGTGGCAGAGAATTCTCCACCTGAGACTTCAGTGCACATGTTTTCTGTGAAATTATCAGCATCACTGTCACCTGTGGTCCCAGGGTTCCCCCTGATAATCAACTCCAGTCCCCTCACTCGGGCCTTCAGGGTGAACTGGCTGTCAGACACCAACTTTGAGGTAAGCACCATCTTATTCCCAAGGGAGCTGCTCACAAAGAGGGGTCCTGAAGATGGTATGGGTGGAATTCTAGATCAGTGGTCACTTCTTCCTCTTTTCCTGCTTTAACATTCCCTCTGGTAAGATCTGGGCATTCTGTTTGTGGCATTCTAGAGCCCTCTGTGCTAGATGCCCCTGTAGCTTTTGGATCTTTTTGCCTCCATTTAATACAGTCCAAATGAACATTATGTTCAATCTGTTACAAATAAAAGGCTCATTTCTTATTGCCAACCACCTTCATATGATAACAGGTGTTAGGAGTGCCAATGGTGGCCGAATTCTTCGGGTGGAATAGTTTGTATAACGATCTCCTTAGAAACCAGACCCTGATGAACTAGTACCTGGTGATTCTTCTTTTCTATGATTCTGTGATTTTTCAATAGGAAATTTATGAGACGATATTTCATATGGAAGAACACACCCTTAATAAAAATATAAGTCTGGATGTCTAGCCATACTGCATGAATGTTTCCTCTTGGACAATTCAGACCCAATCAATCACATTCAAGAGCTATGCCACTGCGGCTGTTTTCTAATGTGTCATCTGGTCTTTCCCAAAGTTGTCACTTCTCCTTAGGCATGATGAACCTGCTGATTGCATGTTTTCCACTGACAACTTCAAAGGCCTTCTAAGGATGTCTTTAGGGTCTCGGTGTCTGGACCCTGTTGAAGTGCATTTTCCCCCACGTCTACCTCATTCCTCAGTGGGGACAAGGACCTCCTACAGTCATCATCAGCCCTGCCCCAGCTCCCGCCTGCCATTGTTCTGGGTTCTAGGGGGACCCAGTGGGCCTGCTTGGTTGCCTCTCTGAGAGACATATGAGGTGTTCTTAAACCCAGCTGATGATTAGAGTCACTAGGGGAACTTTCAAAAAGTGCATATCTGGGCCTCAGAACACATGGACTTGGGGGCCAGAGCCCAGCATCTTGTATTCTCTGTACCCCAGGGGTGGGCCCTCTGGCACGCAAGGAGCACACATTCAGGCAACCTCCACCTCAGCGTCCAGTGCACATTCCTGGGGCCCAGATGCCGTTTCTGTGACTTCCCTGCCTGTAGACCTGTTCCCTTGACATCTGGTTCATCTTTAACAGCTGCTGCTCATCTGTGCCTCCAAGCCTTGCTAGTTGTTTACACTTACAGAGCACATAGTATACACTGGACACTGAGGAAAGGACTTGACATGTGCTCTTTTGTAATATACACAACAATCCAATGATTTTATTTGTATGATTGTCCCCTTTGTACAGATGGAGGAAATGAGGAAAAATTTAGTAGAGAGGTGAAATAACTTGCCCTGTGTTGCACAGCTATTGCTGTGCTGACACTGGAAGGCAGGCAGTCTGGCTTTAGATCTCTCACTGTTTTTTTTAAACAGCTCTATTGAGATATAATACATATAGTATGTAATTCATCCATTGAAAGTATACAGTTCAGTTTTTATTCTATTCACAGACCGTCACCACAATCCAGTTTTAGAACATTTTCATCCCCCAAAAATGAAACCCCAAATCCATTAGTAGTCACTCCCCTGTCTCCTATCCCCCCAGGCCCTGGTAACCACTAACCTATTTTCTGTCTTAATGGATTAGCCCATTCTGGTCCCTTCATATGAACTGAATCATATTGTTTGGTTTTTTTTAATGAATGGCTTGTTTCACTTAAGCATAAAGTTTCAAAGGTCACACATGTTATAGCATGGATCAGTACTTCATTGCTTTTAACGGCTGAATGATACTCTACTATATGGATATACCACATTTTGTCTATTTATTCACCAGTTGACAGATGTTTGAGTTATTTCCACTTGGGAGCCCTCATTCTCAGCCTCTTGCAGCCTATTGCCTTTAATGATGAGGATGTCCAAACTATCTCAGATTTGCAGAGGTTTTAAAGCACATTCACATCCTGATCTCTTAATTGTTACTACTAACACTGATATTATCACTATGAAAATTGTAAATCCCTATTTTATAAATAAGATTGCAATGAGACAGCAAGGTTAACTGATTTGTCCAATATCACAGAGCCAGAAAGGATGAAATAAGAACTTGACTCGGGTCTTTCCACTCCCAGTCTCAGGCTCTGTTCCCTCCATTGCCATGCACAGCTATTACTGTTTGGATAAGCATCCAAATATTTCACTATCATATCTCCCCTCCCCACATCCCATGTGATTCAGACAGGGCTGTCAGTCAAGGAGGAACTCCATCCTGTTCCTGATCTCTACAAATGGAGAATTTCTTAGCCACTCTACTGATCTGGGCTCACGTGTTCAGCATTTGGTCCCAATCCTGGTGCCCTCCTGGCACCACAGCCTGCAGCTACCCAGGACCTTGTGTCAGTACTAGGATGGGCCACAGGTTCACATATTCTTAAGGACTGGTTGCTGCTCCCCAGAAACTACCGGATATCATCAACCATCCCCTCCAGGAAGATCCTATTCTCCAACCCAAACTGCTTACAAGGGCTGTTCCTACAGAACATGACGATGCCATCTCTGTGGCAGAACCTAACTCCTCCTGGACACTCTGCAGTGTCACCTAGCCATGAGGTTCTGGGGTCTCCAGCCCAGAGGTCTGTCACTCTTGGCCTTGGGACTCAATCATGTAGGACTTCCTCAGGGTGACCTCCAGTCATGCCAGAGGCCAGGCCACCCTGCTTTTGGACACAGCTGATGAGACTCTGGGGGTGATAAGGATTAATGATGGAGGGGTGTGAGGGGTATGAGGAGGATTAATGATGATGAGGACAGTATCTCACATTTACAGAACACTTAACATATGTCAGGAATTCCCCTAAACATTTCTGTGAATTCACTCATTTAATCCTTATAACAACACTATGAAGTGCTATGCTATTATTATTTGTTAAAGGTGGGGAAACTGAGGCATAGAGAGGTTGGGCAACTTGCCCAAGTTCACATAGCTAATTGGTGGCAGACTTCAGATTTGAGATCAGGCAGGCTAGTTCCAAGAACCCCTGTTCATCACTCCCATGCTGCACTGCCTCATTATTGCCCAGCAAGAGGGATGCCTGAGGCTCATCACGGGGGTTTCCTCCTGGAGCAGCACTAAGAAGGAAAGCTCCCAGGAATCAGGGAGGTGTGACAGCCAAGTTGCAAGGGCAGGTACTCTCTGAGGTCACGTGGCAGCCATGGCTGCTCCCCTACCATTGGCCCATCTCTGAGCTTGATACCCCTTTGTCCTCATCTGCTGTCAGGAGAAATTTGGATCCTTTAAATTTGCTCAGTCTTGTCCAAAACAACCTAAAACCTAAAACCAAACTTATCGTGTTTGACCAAAACTCTGCAGCTAGATTGCCTGCCATCAAAGAGGCTCCATCAGGGAATTCCCTGGTGGTCCAGTGGCTAATGCAGGGAGCATGGGTTTGATCCCTGAGCAGGAAATTAGACCCCACATGCTGCAACTAAGAGTTCGCATGCTTCAATTAAAGATTACACGTAGAGCAATTAAAGATCCCACGCACCACAACTAAGGCCTGGCACAGGCAAATAAATAAATATTTTTCTTAAAAGGTGGGGAGGGTGCTCCACCACTCTCAACCGTGACTCTTGTAATTCTCTCCCCTCCCTGCCCTGGTCTCCTGATACATGAAATAGGGGAAGTTATCCCAACCTACAACCTAGTTGTTGTGATGATTAAATAAAATACTCCACAAAACAGCTTGGCAAGAGCCTGGCACATGAACATTTAATTAATGCTGGTGTTAGTCACTCAGTCATGTCTGACTGTTTGCTATCCATGGACTGTAGCTCACCAGGCTCCTCTGTGTCTGGAATTCTCCAGGCAAGAATACTGGAGTGGGTAGCCATTTCCTTCTCTAGAAAAGGAAACTTAGCAGAGGATGGTTTTGATCCATCAACCTCTGGGTTATGGGCCCAGCACGCTCCTGCTGCACTACTCTGCTGACATTCAACCAACCAAGGCATTTCCTTTGACCCAGAATCAAACCAGCAACTTAAGGATGTCCACATTTATCAAGTCTACAGTCCTCTGCTCTACCTGCTGAGCTATCAAAGATGCTGATAAAGACAACAACAAAAGCAACTTTTCCATGTATTGGCAGCAACCCAATTCCTCTGGTTCCAAGAGACAACATTTGAGACCCTTACTTGACTGTTCTAGTTTCTTCCTCTAGGATAGATTGAGCCAGTCCCAAGGAGAAGGGCTGTCAGTAGGGAACAGTATGGTGAAGGGTCTGGAAATGTGGGTTTCAGAAGAGGGCTCCAGGCTTAGCTGGAAGCTAGGGGGTAAGTCAGGAAGCAGAGTAGATCATTGTGATGGGGGAGCAGCTCTGATGGGCACTCATTCACTGAAAAGTTTTCAACATCTAATGACAATAAAAGCCAGCATTTGCTGGGTGCTCACTCAGCCCCAGACGGTGATCTAAGTAACCCATGGATTAGCTCATGGAATCCTCACAACAACCCCAAGAAGCAGATGCCATCAGTATCCCCACTTTATAGCTAGGGAAATTGAGGCACAGCAAGGTTAAGCCAGAGGAAGGCTGGGCTTTAAAGCCAGTCTGGCTCCAGGGTCTAAGCTCTTGACCTCCGAGTTATGCTGCCTCTCACTCCCAGGTGCCAAGCAGAGAGGCAGGTCATCTCCACTTTTGTGGAGCCTAGGCTGACTCTGCTTGTGGGTAGTGATAGGACTACTGTGATGTCTCTTCCAACTCTCCTCCGTATATGCTCCCTCCACAGCATGAGTTCATTCACATCTGTGACCATCCTCTCCTCTCATAATCAATCCAGATTTATGCAAAGTCAAATACGACACCCACCACCTCCTCCATGAAGTACTCCTTGACTAAACACATCTCACAATGAATGCTTTCCCCCTGACTTTCCACACTACCCTGATCTAGTTCTTTGTTTTCATATCTTGTATTATACTCCAGCTGTTTAACTAGGGTGAGACTTATATATCTAATGATAGTCATGTGGAAACAAAATCAGAGAAAGGTCAAATAATGTTCCCAAGGTCACACGGAAGTCCAGCGATGGAAACTGGATTGGAGCTAAGTGTTCTTCTCAACAGAGAATACTGAAGGCCTCCTTGCCTGGCCCCAATTGTACTAATAACATTTTGGATATTAAGACATAATTAAGACACTGATGAAATTTAGTCCTTGACATGCAAAGGGCTCTGGGCCTTCTTGGAGCTTCATAGCTAAGCTGGTGGGAGGGATGTGCATGTTGATGTGAGGGGTCACAGACTGGCCTCCAAGTAACCTCAGCAGGGACCTCCCACTACGCACCACTGAGGTTCCTGCTAGCCACAGACTAGATTCCAGTGATATATCTCTGGCCTTGGTTCTTGGTGCCCCTCTCACATCTCCAAAACACTTGTGCAGAGCATACTTTTCCAACAGTGGGAGAATGTGTGGAAATATACCCCCAAACCCAAAGAGGCTGTTGATATAAATAAATATCATTTCTTATTTTTGCAGATTTATCTTCTCCTCTTGTTTAGTCTTAGATACGGCCTTGGAAAATTAGAAGGGAGAAATGACTGAAGAGGCAACTTAACAGCAATCCCAGGAAAGTGAGGCATCTTACTCTTTAAGAAGAGAAAATCAAACTTTATACAGGGTAGCTAAGGGACTTGCCTAGGAGCCTACCCCAAATAGTGACAGGTTTTAAAGCTTTCATGCTTTCCATCTCCAGTAGATGGAACCAGGATGTCTCCTGAATGTTTGTCTTCCTGTGAAGAGCAGCTACACACACAGGAGTCCTTTTAGTGCAGTGTCATGGGGTTTATGTAGGAAGGACTCAGGCAAAACAACCCATTCCCCTGACACTGAAGGAAAGATGGTTTTCAGAATGCTGGTTGCCTCCTTGCTAGTTAATATTCGTTTGCAAAATGTAAACACACAAAACAGACCTTCTTTTCTTAACACATGGTTACTATGACTTCTGCATTTGCTTTTAGGTTGTCACCACTGGGATGGAACAATTAGATTTTGAAGCAGGACCACACATATTTGACTTGCAGATTTATGTGAAGGATGCCATGGCTGTCACTGACCTGCAGGTCCTGACGGTCCAGGTGACAGATGTGAATGAGCCGCCCGAGTTTCAGGGAAACTTGGCAAAAGGTGAGACACACTGGGGTGTGCAATGCAGTGCAGACAGCGGCATCAGGCGGGACTCTGGGGGATAGAGAAAAACAGAAAAGTGAATAAACAAACAGCTGTTTCTCTGGAAAAGGCAGCTGCTTAATGAACAGGGAATAAATGAAATGCCCTCCAGCCCAGGACTCACAATAACAACACCCAATAATTTACAAAGCCCTAGCCATCTGTGTCTTGGGCCTCTCCTGATCCTGGGGAGGGAGCTGGAGCTCAGGGACCACAAGTGGATCATTCTGGAGGAATCTGGGCTGAGACCATTTCAGGCTCAGCACTGGGTACCCGCCGCTGACTTCCATGGTTCATCCTCCCCATGGATGCCGACACCTCCAGGGGACTGTGTATATCTGGGATCTGCTATAGAGTAGACACGGTATAGGGGACTGGAGCGTAAGATAACTTCCTGTGTGATCTCCCCTAAACTCTTGGCTTCAAAGACCATGTATACACTGACAACTCCCAAGTCCATCATTATTTTTGTTTGTTTGTTTTGGGGGGTTGTTTTCCAGTCATCTTTATTAACCTATCAACATTATATTTTATACAAACTATCTTGAGGTCTACTCATAGGAATCTGCTTTAGTATAGCATGTTAATAATAAAATCAAGTAAGATGGCCAAACTTCAACCTAGCATTCTACTATCCTCTGGACATAGCAAGCTAGAAACTCAACACATTACACACATGTAAGAGTTGTGCTCCAAGATAATTAGGAAGCTGCCACACCAGCTTCTCCCTTGAACTCTTGACTCAAATAGAAACTGTCTTATCCAACACCTCCATTTGGATGTCTAATCAGTATCTGTGATGTTGTGATTTATAGTAAGAAATATATATTTGGTCTTCTTTTCCTCCTGACACAGAAATCCTAAAACTCTTGGAATTTCCTAAGTAATGAGAGTGATAAAGGTGTTTTTTGTTACATTAATGAGGTAACTTTTCGACCCCACCTAAGGATGGGGGCTGCCCACTAGGGGAAACAACCATGTGATTAGATGGTTGAACAGTGGAGACGGGTGTAGAGGCAGGATGGAGTTAAACTGAGCTCCGTCAGCAGTGGCCAATGATTTCATAGTGGCCTATGCAATGAAGCCTCCATAAAAGCCCGAAAGGGGTTTGGAGAGGTTGGTGCCCCTTTCTTACACTGTGCCCTATGCATCTCTTTCATCTGTCTGATCCTGATTTATATCCTTTCATAATAAATCAACAATCTAGTAAGTAAATGTTTTCTTGAGTTCACTAGAACACACCCCTCTAGCAAATTATTCCAACCTGAGGAGGAGACTGTGGGAACTTCCAGTCTAGATCTGGTTGGTCAGAAGCAGAGGGGCCCACCTAGGCCCGTGATTGGCATCTGAAGGAGCGGGGGCTGTCTTGTAGGATGGAGCCCTGCACCCGTGAAGCTTGATACTATCTCTGGGTAGACAGTGTCCGAATGAGTTAGATTGTGGGACACCCAGCCAGTTTCAAAGAATTGCTTGGTGGTGTGGAAAGCCCCCTACACACACACACACACACACACACACACACACACACACACACACACACACACACACACACACACACACACACTGGAACTGGTGCTGGAATCTAAACTGAAATGTGCCCCCAGACCACTTGACTCCCATTCCATCTCCCTCCCCACCGTCATTTGTTATTTTGTTTAGCAGCTAAGTTGTATCCAACTCTTTGGGACCTCGTGGACTGTAGCCCACCAGGCTGCCTCTGTCCATGGGATTGTCTAGGCAAAAATACTGGAGTGGGTAGCCATTTCTACCCCAGGGGATCTACCCAACTCAGGGATCAAACCCGAGTTTCCTGCTTGACAGGCAGGTTCTTTACCATCTGAGCCACCTGGGAAGCTCCCCTTCCTACTATCTCTGCCCAAATCTGCTTCTCTCATCTTCCCTATTTCAGTTAATGGCAACTCCATACTTCTAGTTTTGTGGGCCCAAACCTCACAGTTATCCTTGACTCCCCTCTGTCTTTCACACCCAACGTCAAATCCATTAGGAAATCCCACCAGGTTCTAAGTCTATGCAAAACCCAGCCCCTCCCCAGCATCTCCACCATGGCTCACCTGGGTCACGGCAGTGCCCACCTAACTGGCTTCCCTGCCTTGCAGCCAGAGGGATCCTATTAAACATCGAGAGCCAGAGTCTCCTTAAGGCCCTAGAAGATCTGATGAGCCCCTACCAGTCCCCATCTCCTCTCCCACACATCTCTTCACCCACCTATGTATACCCCAGGCACACTCTACACTGGCATCTTTGCATCTACTGTTTCATCTGCCCCTTTCCCTTCTTCTCTATGTCTCCTCCTTTAAGAATCTTGACACTAATGTCAGTGAACCTTCCAGAAGCCCTCTATTTAACATGGCAATCCAACTCACCATACTCCTTTCCCTCATTTTTCTCCATAACATTGCTCACTAACATTCACATATTTTATTCATTGTTTATTATTGAATGGTGATTCTATTCTTTACCAGCTGAGACAACCCCACAACTCCTCTAAGCCTATTTCCCTGTTTGTAAAGTGGAGATAATTATTACAATATCTACTCTATAGGGCAGTTATGAAGATGAAAGGAGAAAGCATGTAAGTCCTCAGCACAGTGTCTCCAAAAGAGTGAGTTAATGTTAAAATTCGTAGTCACATCTCAGAAAGGTTCTCAGAAAGAAGACACCCGAGCAGAGATGGCAGCCCCTCAGGCAGGGCTGGTGGTACCCAGTGACCCTGCCCGCCCTCCTGCCACCCACCAAGAACTCTGAAGTAGATGACATCCGTTTCTGGTTCCTTTTCCTGAGCCCCTGTAGCCCTCTCTCTCCCTTTTCACATCTTCTCTGTGTTCCACTATGAGGCCTCTCATTTCAGTGACTTTCTGCTGAGATGCTAAGTGCACTTGAAGGGTGACCTTGGTTCAGTTTAAGAGGAAAGGACACACAGAAGTTGCTCTGGAATGGGAGCAGCCTCACATTGGAAATTCACACCTGGGGTACTTTCCACTTCTCTACCCTTATTTCTTCCTTCCCCTAGTCACCCCTCAGTCTGGGAGATACACAAAGACTTGACACCAGCTTGGCCAACCCTAGCTCTTTATTAATCCCTATAAATGGATCCACCTCTACAAGTTGACCAGTGGTCTTACTCACAGCCTTTATTATAGCTGTCTTCTTCCCCACAACACCAATACGCTTGGCTCCCTTTGACTGTGAATGGCTGTCCTGGTTTTGGAATTCTTCCTTTGCTTTACCTAATAAAATGTTTCTTATTCCCCTTTGGACACTGGTATAGGTCTAGACCTCTACATAGTGGAAGGAACAAAGCCTGGATTCGTTTACCAGGTGGAGGCCTTCGATCCAGAAGACACAAGTCAAAACCTACCCCTCAATGTAAGTTTCCTTATTAAGTGGAAAAGCAGGTTTTCTGTGTGGCCTTTGACACATGAGCCTGGAGTCTCAGTAGGGTGGGCTGGGAAGTGGCAATGGGAGGAAAGTGCTGTCTACCTCCAGGCACAGAGCACCAGGGAGGCTGGAATAGGTGAGGGATCTCTGGAGACAGACATCCCACATTGGATCCATAGTTCTGTGTGGTCTTGGACAAGTTCTTAACCTCTCTGAGGTTCAATTTCTCCATTTGTAAAATGGAAGAATAATAGAATAACACGTACCGCAGTAAGGAGATTATTAATATTAGATAATGCACGGAAAGTCACTTAGCCTGGTGTATCGAAATTGCTCAGCATTTTTTAATTCTAAGGTAATAAAAAAACAGCTATATTATTCTAAAACTAAACATGAAATGTGTACCTCAAAGGCAGGTAATAACACTTCCTTTTCAAGAGATGAGGCCAAAATGCTTGGAGGCAGTTTTAAAAGAAAATTCTAAGAGAATCCCAGGAATTCCAAAGTAAAGGAGGACTTCCACAAAGGAAAGCAGGAGACTTGAGTCCTGATGCGTTGCCTCCCTGTCTCAGAGACAGCTGATCTCTACCTTTTAATCAATTTCCTTAAGGGGACTGCCAATGGAGCTCTTCTAACCATTCACCCTCATGCCAAGAGGCTTCTCAGTTTATTCCTGAGCAAGGATGCCTCAGCTCCCAGTTCTGCCCACCAGCAGGGCCTTGTGTACCCACTGCAGCCGGGCAGCCCAGGCTGGAGAGGACCGAACCAAAGCTAATGCCACCTGACTAACCTTGGAAAACCTGCCTTACAGAGAAGCGAATACTTGAAATATGACACTTGGGGAACTGGCAATACAAGGAGGCTGTTCCGTGTTCACTGGATGATTTACAGCTTCAGCAAGACTACTCTCTCTAACAGGAAGAAGAGAGCTTTGGGAATGAACTCCAGGTCCAATAGAATATGGTTCTACAGAGTTTGCAACAAAGCTGTTTTAAGGTTATTAGTTTGTTATCATTAAAGACAATCCTTCTGTCAAAAAAACAACCAATCGACCCAATCATTTATCCAAGATCTATTTGCATGAATAAGTGATTAATATTCAAATTCTTAATGGGTTCCTACTATGTGTTAAGAGCAATACTAGGTGCTTTAATGCACACTTATTAATAACACACTTGTTATATAAGTTACAAATGTGTTTGTCTGAAAGTAACAGAAAATTTAACCGCAGGGGTGAATATGGGATTCGTTTTCTTCCATAAAAGAAGACCAGAGGCAGGCATGCAAGCAGTCCAGGGCTGGCACAGCTGCCACCCTTAGAAATATAGGTTCTTCCTATTTTTCTGCTGTTCTATCCAGTGCATTCTAGCTTTGTTCTCTTTTTGTTCACCTCCTTATTACAATATGGCTGCTGTACCTCCAGGCTTTACCTCTAAGTTCCAGGCAGGAAGAAAAAGAAAAAAAGAAAGCAGGAAGGGATACAGGGTAAACAGAGCAGGCCAACTTAATTTGTCCCTTTTTTTGGTGGAAAAACCAAGACCCTCCTGGAAACCCTACCCAGAGATCTTCTGCTTACTTCTCACTGGCCAGAACCATGTCCTATGCAACTGTTGCTTGGTAGTGACTGGGGAAAAGGGGATTTTGGGATAGAGATTACGTCAGCAACCCAAAGCAGAGTACCTCACTTCTACATTTGGTTCATCTCAATATTTACCAAGAATCCACTATGTACCAGGCTTCCTATTAACTGCTCTGGAGACAGAGATGGATAAGATACATCTTTGTACCTCAAGAAGTTTATAGTCTAAGTGGGAGACATTCATGCATACAAGAAATAATGATAATTCAATAAAATTATTACTATAAAGCTTGTACAAGAGGCAGTGGGGGGCAGAGTGGAAGGAATCTCAGCTGTGAAGAAAAAGATTTATTTTTAAATCTCCATTTTTAAAATATATCTTCCCAAAATTAGAGGCAGAGGAACAAGGTCATGGCCACCTCAAATGTATGTCCTAAGTCAGGTCATTACCCTTTTAGATGAAGGAAAGTAGCCCAGGTTGGGAGCAAATACAACAGGTGCGTGCATGCTAAATCACTTTAGTCGTGTCTGACTCTGTGACCCTATGAACTGTAGACCTCCAGGCTCCTCTGTCATGGGATTCTCGGGGCAAGAATAATGGAGTAGGTTGCCATGGCCTCCTTCAGGGGATCTTCCCAACCCAGGGGTCGAACCCGCGTCTCCTATATTATAGGTAGATTTTTTTTTTTTTTTTTTTTTTTTTACCACTGAGCCACTGTGGAAGCCCAATACAACAGGTATTGCTCCCTTAAAAGAAAAATGTAATGCCATCCAAAGAGTTCAGAGAGCAGTTGCAGGGGCTTGGAACCAGGTGGCTGCAACTGTGGCTTCTACAGTGAGTTTAGGATTGTTTGGGGATGGGGCACTG
This sequence comes from Okapia johnstoni, assembly GCA_024291935.2. Taxonomy (NCBI): domain Eukaryota; kingdom Metazoa; phylum Chordata; class Mammalia; order Artiodactyla; family Giraffidae; genus Okapia; species Okapia johnstoni. Next base: position 66,526,240 of record CM044312.1, on the reverse strand, counting down.
CAGCAGAAATTGTTAATGAAGTATTTAACACCTGTGCTGGGACTAACAGCTGCACGGAAAGTCACAGCCAGCCCGCAGGAGCAGTGAACACAATCTAGAAGGAAACTTTCTCAGACTAGCAAAAGGTAATAACAATCTAGGAAGTAATATGCCGTGACCTTTGTACACAGACATTTTATTCTGGCTGCTTGAGGGTACTAAATAACATATTTTGCTTCCTACAAGGAGAAAGGAGATGGGTTAATTTCCTATTGACCAAACCTGTGCTTCTCAGCCTTGGCAGTAAATTGAAACCACCAGAGGAACTTTCAAAAGCACAGAGATCTGGGTCCCACCCCTGAGGAGTCTTATGTGACTCATCTTGGGTGTGGCCCCAGGCATTGGGTTTTCTAACCCTGATCCTCCACCCTGAGTGAGCTCTTGCAAACCCAGGGTTAAGAACCGCTGCTTTTTTTTTTTTTTAATTGAAATATAGTTGATGTACAATAGTATATGTTACAGGTGTCCAATATAATGAATCACAGTTTTTAAAGGTTATACTCCATTTAGAGGTATTATAAAATATCAGCTATATTCCCCGTGTTGTACAATACATCCTTGTAGCTTATTTAATATCTAATAGTTGTACCTCTTAAGCCCCTCTCCCTATATTGCCCCTCCCCACTTTCCTCTTCCCACTTGTAACCACTAGTTTGTTCTCTATGTCTGTGAGTCTGCTTCTTTTTTGTTATACTCACTAGTTTGTATTTTTGTGATTCCACATATAAGTGATATTATCCAATATGAGTCTTTCTCTGTCTGACCTAGTTCACCGCTTTAAGATACTATTTCCCACACTTCCCAGGTCTCTCCCTTGGAGTTTTGGACTCTGTGGGTCTGGGATGGGCCTGGGAATCTGCATATTTGCCAGATACCTTGTGTGACTGGTCTGGTCAGAAAGGCTGGCAACAATGAGTATTTCTCAGACAGTGTTTCCAGCCCTACATGCAGACATACTTAGGATGCTTCAAAACAGGCAGATTCCCAGCCTCTGTTGGAATGCTGAATTGGAACACAAACTTCCCAGGTGATTTTGATGCCCTCTGCCCTTTGAGGACCACTGGCCTGAGTAAACAAGCACAGACTTAAAGAAAATACCAGCGCATGTGCAGGAAGCTGCCTGGGCTTGGTGTGTACCTTTCATCTTACCTTGTGGGTTCCAGGATCCAGGAGTCACCTTGCTGGTGGCAGCAACTAGAGAAGAAGGATGAATAAAAAGCTAGTTCTAGGGCAGCTCCAGAACCCCCAACCCCAAGGGTGGAGATTTACAACAAATCTCCACCCTTAGCCAACTTAATGAAGTGAAACTGTGTCCGTCACAGACTGTGCAAAATTGAGGCTAATAGAAAAACCACTGTATTTGCTCCCTTCCTTTTATTTATTTATTTTTAAATTTTAAATTTATTTTTTATTTTTAATTAATTTTGATTGGAGTAGAGTTGCTTTACAGTGTTGTGTTAGTTTCTATTGTTAAGCAAAATGAATCAGCTATACATACACATATATCCTCTCTTTTCTGGATTTCCTTCCCCTTTAGGTCACCACGGCACATTAGGAAGAGTTCCCTGGGTTATACAGTAGGTTCTCACTAGGTATCCATTTTATACATAATATCAATAGTGTATATATGTCAATCCCAATCACTGAAGCGTTTTAGCATCCACGCACATCAATCCCAATCTCCCAATTCCTCCCACACCACCTCTCCCCCTTGTCATCCATACATTTACTTTCTACATCTGTATCTCTATTTCTGCTTTGCAAATCAGGCCTCCCCGGTGGCTCAGTGGTAAAGAATCCACCTGCCAATGCAGGAGATGCAAAAGACATGGGTTTGATCCCTGGGTTGGGAAGATCCCCTGGAGGAGGAAATGGCAACCCACTACAGTATTCTTGCCTGGATAATCTCATGGACAGAGGAGCCTGGCGGGCTACAATCCCTAGGGTCGCAAAGAGCTAGATACTACTGAGCATGCACACACATACCATTTTTCTAAATTCCACATATATGCATTAATATATATTTGTTTTTCTCTTTCTGACTTCACTCTGCATAATATTCTATAGTGAAGTGAAGTCGCTCAGTCGTGTTCAACTCTTTGCCACCCCATGGACTGTAGCCTACCAGGCTTCTCCGTCCATGGGATTTTCCAGGCAAGAGTACTGGAGTGGGTTGCCATTTCCTTCTCCAGGGGACCTTCCTGACCCAGGGATTGAACCTGGGTCTCCCGCATTGTAGGCAGACGCTTTACCCTCTGAGCCACCAGGAAAGCCCTGTAACACTCTATAGGTGCATCCATATCTCTACAAATAACGCGATTGTAGTCCAAGTACTATTCCACTGTACGTGTTATTCTTTGTTGATGGATGTTTAGGTTGCCTCCATGTCCTGGCTCTTGGAAATAGCCACCAGCGTCTTTTTGGATTTTGTATTGTGATGGGTGCAGGTGGAGCAGGCTCAGAGGCAAGCATCAGGACACAAAGACAGGCAGAATGGTCCCTATGTGGATAATTATATTCATTGGCATTTCTTCCTGCCCTTTCTCCACCTCCTGAAGGAGGCTCTATGGGCCCCATTCCCTCCCACCCAACTCCCACACTCCCTGCCCCCTGCTGCTTGGAAATGGCCACCGTGACTGTAGCAAAGCCTCCTCAGAGACTCAAAGAACGTTAATCAGTTTCACAGCTGGAGGCAAAGTGATCTAGTGCAGCAATTCCTCCATTAAGGGGCTTTCTCTTGGCCTTTCCATTAGGGAAGGACTTCTGCATAAAGTGAAATGTGCTTTGTCTTCACCAGGGCAGACAAAGGATGAAATCAAAAGAGCCATAACCTTGCTACCAGCTGGGCTACCAGGAGAGGCAACAGGGGAGGCAGTTCTCTCTCCACTTCCATCTCGCTCATAGCTCTGAAAAGTGGTAGCAACTTTTGTCAGATGCCTGCCGGTCCCACTGGTTGGGACTATTAAGATGCCTTGAGCAGCATTCTATTTCCTGATGAGGGAAGGAACTGAGGCCCTCGCCGGGGCTAGGTAATACCAGTGAGAACAAAGGGATCCTGCTCATCCCCTTTTACCCCGTTCTGGCAAATTGTCCTTGGTGTCCTGTCCCTTTCTTTCATGAGTGACAGATCCCTTCCTGTTCCCCCAGGGACGTCCACCCCCACAACAGGTGCACACACACACACATCCCATTCACTGCCCCCCAGGCATCTGCCTAACTCAGAAGTCACCACCAGAAGTCTTTGCAAAATGCTTTACACCTCAGGTTCTTGTGAGACTGATCAAGAAAGGAAAAAACAGTGCTATTGGATAATTCCTACTCCAAATACACCACCACTGGATGACTATTCATACATCAGGAGAGATACTTCCTTGAAGAGAAGGGGATTGTTGTCCTTATGATTAGTGAAGCCTGAATCAAAGAACAGGACCCAGAGCTGATTAGGGAAAAAGACTGACAGAAGAAAGGAAGGTTTGCAGCTTCCTCAGTAAAGGATGGTATATCTATAGCATTTTGCATTTGTACATGTGGCTCACCTTAAAAACAAATACTTGTCTATAACCCACCTAGCTCACCCTCATGATAACACATATACAAGCCAAGTCCAGCTGAGTTAAGGGCTTGAACTGGATCGTTTTTTTTTTTTTTTTTTATGATCGTTGTTCTTTTCTCCTAGGTACCTTTACCTTCCACTCGCATCCCCCACCTCCCACCTCTGAGCTAGTTTGGGGAGGAAGGGTGAAAGAGGAATGGGGCTTTTATAAAATATCCAGCTTACACTGAAAAATAATTGGACTGTGATGTCGTATTTACAACTTTCCCCGGCTCAGTAGGAAGATGCTGCTGTGTCTGGACCTTCTGGGTGGGCTTGGAGGCATGCTCTCAGTGGCTGGTGAAGTTACTGGCGCTCTTCGGACTTGGAAGGAATAAGGGTCCTTCTTTCCCTCTGGAAACTTGGCCCCTGGAAACTTCCTGCTGTGTTCCTATGAGCTGGGAGGCTGAATTCTTGTTGCTTGATTCCACCGCAGTCCTGGAAGCAACCGAGGGCTGCAAACCAGCACAGGTTGAATCATTATTCACCCATGACGTCAACTGCAGCGAGGGAGCCAGCCCGGAGGTGGCGCATCCTCCCAGGGGAGCCTGACATTTCAGAAAACTGGGCCAGCTCTCTCACATCCTCCTTCCTCCTCGAACTGGTGGCACAATAAAGGATGAATGGGGCAGGAAGCCCGCTCAACGTCCTCCACCCTGAAGCTCTGTCGCAGTTGCCAAGGGGCTGCAAATAGAGAAACCTGAGGTGGCGGTAAAGGAATATTCCCTGTGGGGAGGCTAGAGAGCTTGTCTGACAAGCGTTTGTTCACCAAATTGATCTGATTACTCAGGACTTTTCTTAGCCAGTGCTGGAGCAGAGAGGGGCTGCCGCTGCTTTTCATTCTATTTAATTTCTGTTTTCCAAGAATGAATATCAAGGGAGCAGCTTTGATTAAACAAGCCTTTAAAAAGGGGAGAGAATGCCAGGTTTTACAGAAAGCTTTGCTGAGTCGCTGGCAAATGGCCACATGACACAATATTTTTAGTCTATGGATATCATCTCCTTTCTAAGTACAAAACTGTTATTCCCATTAACACAAGCTCGTAAGTTCAGGGATAAAAAAAATTAGCCTGGCTCTAAAAGAAAAAAAAAATCAAGATTCCAGGAAATCAGCCTCTTAATAAAAATGTAAAAGAAATTCCCCACGTTCTAATTCTCCAGCTCTCTACCTTTTCTGTCTGTTGCTGTTGATCTTTTTCTTCCTTGCTGAGACAAGAGGCATAACTGGAGATTTCATACCCCAGTCTAGTATTACCAAATCGAAACAGAATATTTTTTATAAAGGCTGGCAAGATTTTTGTTGTTGTTGTCCTTTTGTTTTGTTACGATTCTTTAAGGTGGGAATGCTGGTCTCAGATGGGAAAAGGCTAGAATAAAGTCCCAATATTTAACCAATATTTATTGAGCATCTACTAGGTGTTAGGCACAGGGATAGGACAGTGAATAAAATGAAGCCCTTTCCCCCATGGATCCCACATTCTAACTGGACAGTAGTAGTTAGCATACATGGAGGGCTTATCATGGCTGGGCATTCTATTCACTCCAGGGTCAAGTATTCTTTATGTAATCACTCCATGGGTCCAGGATGCAGTCTGGCTCCAGTCTGGATCCAGAGCCACTTCATGACTCAACAACTCTGACCTGTGACTCACGTTCCAGATGGATCTAAGAGTCTTCTCTCTGTGTCCCATCATATCCTACATTTATCTCTCCTAGAGCACCTGGCCCAAATCTTCTTTGTATGTTCCTTTGGTTGACCATCATCTTCAGCAGAGCAGGGCAGGTCATCCATGCGAAAAGGCCAACCAATTCAGATGCCAGGCTCTGAACCCTACCATTCCAGCACCTTCAACTTGCACCTCTGATATGTGGATACGTGAGGATTCTCTGCAGGAAAGGCTATGCTCACAGGGCCAGAGCTGCTCCACATGCTGCCAGCTGCAGCCCCCGCCAGTCAATCGGTGGGGGGCTTGGGATAAGCATCACATCTTTGAGTGCTGCCAAGGTGTTCATACAATTTGGAGAGGGAGTGTGGTGGGAGCTGGGAGAAGGGCAGTCCTTGGCATTTCCCGAATATCTCCTCTTAACAATGGGTTGGAAGCACTTAAGTAACCAGCAAGGAAGGCTTCATAAAACAAGCCGTTACAGTAGAATGTTGTGTCATCATTAACCAACCAGGGTGTAAAATAAGACAAGAATATGGGCAAATGCTCAAGCTCTAAATAAAAAGAACAAAATATTATGATTTTGGTTAGAACATCGTCTCAATTTTTTTTGGAGAGTGTATGTTTACATAGAAAAGAACAGAAGGCTATTCATGAAAATGATGAGATTTTATAGGTGATTAATATTTTCTTTTTTAAACTTTTCTGTCTTTCCCAATTTTTGTGTTAAAAATATGTTCATTACAGCTAGAAAATGTTATTAAATAATAAACGGAAAGTAAGCACTTAAAAATGGTTTAAAAATCTTATATTGGCCCCAAAGGAGAGCTTTCATCTCTTTTCTGTGCATTCTCTCTTCTCTACGGGGAGCTCAGCTGCAATCACAACACAGAAAATTGCTAGGTTGGAAAGCTTGGCTAGCGTTTCCTTTGATTCCAGACTTCAGGGGCTGTGACTCTGGTCGGAAAACCTCCACTTCTGATCTGACCAGGGATCATTCCTCATCCTAGTAGCAAATAATGACACCTTCTACCCTTAAAGCCCTTTGGAACAAATGGCTATAAATATGCAAGCCTCACATGTTGCTGCAGCCCTCTCCATTACACAGTGTGCATTTGATTTAATCCTTATTCATCCCTAAATTACAGGCAAGGAATGGAATTGTCCCAGGTCCTGAGGTGAGATCCAGAACTTGGACTCAGCTCTTCTGATCCAGGGCCTTTGCCCACTTCTTGACTCCATAATGGGAGCAAGGAAGGGACTCCATGATCCTGATGAGCACCCATGGATGGACAAGGTGGGCCTCCTATGGGCTGGCCCTTAGTAGGATGAACAAATAACCCTGTGTCCCTATCAGAGCAAGTGGTGCTGGGCAGGTGGGCCCTCAGAAGAGCTGGGCTGAGCACTGGGAACCAAGGAGGACAGGCTCTCAAGTCCCCAACTTGTACAAAGACTTGACCAATTGCCACAGCCCTGCGATCAAATGTTAAAGAGTCCAAGCTAGCTTCCAACTTGGATGCCAGTACCTGCTAAGGTTATTTTCTCTCGCACTTGTCTCTTCCCTTTTCCCTGCCATCATTTTAATGAACAATGCTTGTGAACATTTTCGTACCACATCATGTCCCAAGTTCTTTTAAGGGAAGAGACTGAATCATATTTGCTTTGTTATTGTTGTTCAGTCGCTAAGTCAAGTCTGACTCTTTGTAACCCCATGGACTGCAGAATGCCAGGCTTCCCTGTCCTCCACTATCTCCCAGAGTTTGCTCAAATTCATGTCCATTGAGTGGGTGATGCTATCTAACCATCTCATTCTCTGCCGTCCCCTCTTCTCCTTTTGCCTGCAATCTTTCCCAGCATTAAGGTCTTTTCCAATGAATCAACTCTTCACATCAGGTAGCCAAAGTATTGGAGCTTCAGCATCAGTCCTTCCAGTGAATATTAGGGTTGATTTCCTTTAGGATTGTCCTATTTCCTAATGCATGGGAGCTGTGTCGAAACAGTGTTGATTAAAGCCAAGACATTGAATCAAAGCCAGAAGTGAGAATATGGTGGTGGGGATAAGGATGTTGGACTCAGAAGCAGGGGGCTGTTTATGTGCATTTTCTGTAACTGAAGTAGGATCCAGTGACCAGCTTCTCAGGGTACTGCCAATCAGGGCCAAAGGCTCAGACCAACTGATTCAGAGTTTTCTTCAATCAAGAACCATTAAGCCAGAGAACTGCCCATTTGGGCTTTCATCCTGTTTCATCAAAAAGGTTCCACAGGCCATGAATATAAAATGGGAAGTGAACAACCTCACTTCCTGGGAAAAGCTGCATAGGTGTACTTAGTTATACTTTTTCCCTTGTTTTTTTTAGTATCTCCTGATTTCCCCTTCAAAGAGTTTCAGAATGTCTGCTAATGGGACCCTGTTCTCCACAAACGAATTTGACTTTGAAGCAGGACACAGCAGGTAGCCTTTGCCAATGACCTTACTTGAAGTACCTTTTATCTGAGGGTCCAAGAGCAGGCCTTGTGCAGCCAGGGAAGCCCTGAGTGGTTTGTGGCCTTGCTGCCAGGTTCAGAGGGTAGTGAGCTCCAAAGAGGGATCGGGAGCAAGGCCATTATCCAGAAGGCCTCCTTCCCTGCCCAAAATCCTCCTCTCTGGACCACAGGGACGAAGGTGTGGGAGAGGGCCCCTGGGGCATCTGGAGAATTGCCTTGGATGCCCCTCTGGCTCCAGGGAGGCAGCCATTGGAGCTGTCCGCTGACATTAGAGTAAAATGGTGGAGGCAAGCAGGCCTCTGAGGAAGGAGGTAAGGAGAGGCCAGGGTTTAAGGATGAAAACACAGAGGTCTTGGGGTCAACCATGTTTGGCTCTGGGCTCTGCACCAGCTGTGAAAAGCAGGGCTAGTTACTTAATCTACAGCAGCCTTGGTTTCCTTACGTGGGTGTACTAGGCACTTTGCTGGGATGTCGTGAGGAAGGATGAGAACAGAGTGTGCAATGTGGCGACTGTGAGATGGTGGCCATGGATAATAACTGTAGGATGAGAAATGGAAGGGTCTTAGAGATGAGGAAAGAAGGGTGTACATAGCAGATCTAACTCTGCAGGGGCATATAGAGAGGGGGTGGCCAGAAAGGGGAAAAACACTTTCCCCCCTACCCCTACCTCATTTGTGGTAGTGTCAACAAAGCTTAACTCCCTCCCTGACTTGGGTTGTTTCCTGACAGTTATCATCTCATCGTGGAAGTGAGAGATAGTCAAGGACTCAGAGCATCCACGGAGCTGCATGTGAACATCGTGAACATCAATGATGAGATCCCACGCTTCACCAGGTAGGCCTCGGGGCATGGTGAGGGGTCTCAAGTGGCTGAGTTTCTTCAGATTCATTTCATCCCAGGCGGAGAGCTGTCCCTTGCTCTGCCTGGAGGAGAGGTAAGAGGCTCCAGACCATCAGCGTCCTTTACCTGGGCCTCTGGACTTCTACCTTCCCCCTCAGCTCCCCCTGCCTCCACAGCCCACAGACACATGCACCATGGGATTCTGAGTATGTTGGGGAGGGGGTGGGGGCCACACATCTTGGCCTTGTGCGAGGCCTGCCAATGGGCACATGTAGAAGGTAAATATGAGGTACTCATAGGATAAAGCACTCACCGTTAGTAAGAGCACAATCCTAGAGAACGTCATCAGTCCAGACACTTTTCCTCCTCTTGGGATATTATTGTCTGCTCTTGGGATATCATTGTCTCCGACTGAGGGAAGGGCTGTTTTGATGATGCCTAAGGGATCTGCTCACTGCTGGGTGCTCTGAGTTTCTTCCTGCTGTGGTGGATCCAGGACCTGTGTCCGGCAGCTCCTCCATCCAGTTGACATGAGGAAGTGAATCTGGTGGAGACAGCCTGTGGGAGTGTGCCCAGCAGTAGCGTAGGCACAAAAGGGAGACCAGAGCCTGTCACCCATAGGAGGATTTGGGAGAGGGAGGTGGGATTCTGAACTAGCATATGACTCTGCAAACAGCCTGACTTACTGGTTACAAAATTCTGCCTGCCCCAGTTTCTGAGCCAGGCTCAGAAACCACCATAAGGAAACTGGCAAAATGCCCTGCCTCGGTTCACTGTATTCATGGAATAAATTCAGCTCAGGAGATCCCACCAACAAAAAGCCACTGGGCCCCATAACTATGTAGAATGCTTGCAAAGTATTCTGAGAGTGAGGTATTAAAGCCACTCACAGGCTAACTGAGTGCCTTTTGGCAAAACACACCACAGTTGTGAAACTTCTGGATGTTATCACAGTCTACAGCCCAGATGCTGGGTGTCAATGTGAAGGAAACAGCAGCAGAGATACTCCCATGAAATACTTCCCATCCATGCCTGTTGCCAGGTTAAGTTCAGAAGGATGACACGGTACATTCCTGCTGACAGGCTCCTGCAGGAGCACAGTACAGGCAGCTTATAAATAGTTGTGACATCCCAGCCTGGATTCAGACTCAAGTATTGGCCAACATGGCAATGCGGATTCATCAGTGATCCCCAGAGGAAGGTGATGGTGGTGGGGCTGGAACTGACACGTTCTGTGATTCCCTCCCCAGTCTGTGAGGTGGGAAAGCAGACTATCAAGTTCACCCATGGGGCAGAACTTGTAGGCCATCTGGTTTGAACTATGTCTTTCAAAATAAAGCAGTTCGCCTCTGCAGAAAGAGAACATGACCTTGGCTGTTTGTTGAGGCCCCCAGAGATGGCTCTGGAACTCTGGTTCTCACTTTCAGTTTGAGAGATGAACCTGTTAGGCTCCATCCCAGACAGGAAGCATGAACTGTGTGACTGTCTAAATATTTTTTTGAAAAAATAGTCGACTTTCTTTCAGAGTATTCCCCTGGATGTTGGTAGGGATGGGTCTGCAAGAGCTTGTGATCTAGAAGGACTGGGGGCAGGGTGGCTGCTCAGTTAGAGCCAACCTAGTCCCTCAGCCATCTGCTCCTTCAACAGGTTTGCTCAGTTTCAGACTAGGTACTGACTTGGAGGGTTTCCTGGTTCCCTTGAACCATGATACTTCTTTTCCCCCAAATCAGTGCTAGGACTAAACATTTGTTGTTGTTCAGTCACTCAGTCATGTCCGACTCTTTGTGACTCCAAGGACTGTAGCACACCAGGCTTCCCTGTCCTTCACTGTCTCCCTGAGTTTGCTCAAACTCATGTCCATTCAGTTGATGATGCTATCCAACCGTCTCATCCTTTGCCGCCCCTTCTCCTCCTACCCTCAATCTTTTCCAGCATTAGGGTCTTTTCCAATGAGTCAGCTCTTCACCTTAGGTGGTCAAAGTGTTGGAGCTTCAGCTTCAGCAGCAGTCCTTCCAATGAATGTTCAGTGTTGATTTCCTTTAGGATTGACTGGTTTGATCTCCTTGCTGTCCAAGGGACTTTCAAGAGTCTTCTTCAGCACCACAGTTCAAAGGCATCAATTCTTTGGTGCTGAGCCTTCTTTACGGTCCAACTCTCATATCCGTTCACGACTACTGGAAACTTGGGACTAAACATAAGTTATTTAGTTCAGCATTAACACAATTAATTCCTCAAATGGACTTGAGTAGACTGAGTTTGAGTATGAAGTAGAAATGCAAAATATGGAAGCAACTCTTCTCTCTTGACTATTTGTTAAGGTTCTGCAATGAACACAATCAATGCAAGTACTATTTCTGTTGTTGAAAATGTCTCACCATTGTATTCCTGGATGGTGACAAATGTCTCAGTGTTTCCTGGACTCGCGACATGCACTCCAGGATGCTGCCATTATGAAAGCTGGGCAGCTGAGTATAAGAGTACCTGACTTACATTCACCATCTACATAGCAGGCAGAGTGCTCTATATTTTTACAGAGATCCTTGTTTTAGAGTCAGGCAGGGGGGGTCTTTCTCTTTTTGCCCATCCCTTTTGCATTCACTCACAGTCCTTTTCAACCTGGTGCCAGATAGTGTAACACACTTCAGAGGCTTAAGAGACACCATCTCAGGTCATCCCGGATTCACAGCCTTTCCCCTGAGTGTGGCCATGGGCCCAGGCTCTGGTGAGCCAGTGTCATGGAGAGAAGAGTATGGGGAGTGGTAATATCAGAGCTTCCCCTCTCTGGGAACTGCCAGGGTCCTGGTTTCAGTGCATTTGAACAGATCTCTACTGTGGTCTCAGGGTGACACTTCTAAGTAAGTGATATTTTATACACACTTGGGCCTTGGATCCTCAAGCCAAATAAACCACAGATTTTATCTTCTGCCAGGCTCAATATCAAGTCAGCCAAGGAAAGGATGTTATATCTGGGTAATTGTATCTTCACCAACAGCCTGATCAGTTCTCCTCATGGGACCTGAGTTCCTGGAGCACCCAGCATGGACTAGATGAGCCCACAGAACAGGGTCTTAAACAGCTGCACTCCTGACATGTCGAGAAGGATATCTGCTGTGGTGGGGCTGTCCTGGGCATCACAGGTTGTTTAGCAGCATCCCTAGACTCTACTCACTACATGCCAATAGAAGCCTGCTCTAGTTGTGACAAACAACAGAATCACCTGCAGCTGAGAACCACTGTCTTAGAAAAAAAAAAAAAAGGAGGCTGAGAGGAAGGGGATTTCTCTCCCAAGGTGTCCTCTGTCTGTCCTATGAGAGGCTGGGAACCTGTGGCTTTCACCTCTAGTGATCCCTTACCATGCGTCCGTTCTAAGTCGCTTCAGTTGTGTCCGACCCTTTGCAACCCTATGGACTGTAGCCTGCCAGGCTCCTCTTTCCATGGGATTCTCCAGCAAGAATACTGGAGTGGGTTACCATGCCCTCCTCCAGGGGATCTTCCTGCCCCAGGGATTGAATCCACGACCCTTATGTCTCCTGCACTGGCAGGCAGGTTCTTTACCCCTAGCACCACCTGGGAAGCCCAATCCCTTACACAGGTAGTCTTTCTCAAACTTTAAAGTGCATACACATTCCCTGGGCATCTTTGAAAATGTGGATCCTAATTCAGTGGTCTGGAGGGGCTGGAGGTCTGTCTGCAGACCCCTAATCCTCAGGAAGCTGGTTAGAAAGGGAAGGCAGGAACCACATTTGGGGTAGCAAGGGTGAGGCTGTGAAGGTAGCATGGTTGTCTATCTCTTTGTTGGAAGTTAACAGAACCCCCTCAATGTAGCATCCCTCCAAAAAAATCCAACATGTTAGAAACAGGGGCTCTCACACAGTAGAATAAGGACTTAGTGCAGCCTGATAAGCCAGAGCCAAATCCCTCTCCTCTCTGTCTCTGCTGTTGGTTCCTGCCACCCCTGCTTCCATGGCCACATCAACTTTGTCCATCCCTGGATCCCAGTGGGTGGCAAAGTTTCCCTGAGAACGAGCTGTGACCAGCCAATAAATGGATGAACGGTGGCTTCTGTGGGACCACCGGTGGTGAGAGGTCCGGAGCTCTGGGGTGGTCTCTTGGCCTGAACAAGATTACTGTCCCCCAACAGTGTAGGGAGCCTTCATGGGGTCACCCCACAAGTGAGGGAAGGCCCAGGATCTGGGGAGGAGCCTGGCCGGGGAGGGCCTGCCTCTGACTCCCCCAGAGATCCCCTCCCCTTTCTCCTCCCTCTGGCCCTGAAGATGATGGCACGAAAACACAGAGGCATTCTGAGCTCATGAAATGATTTCAATCCTTTAGATACGGGATATAGTATTCCCCTCTTAAAGAAGCTCCCGCGTGGGAAAACCCAAATTTAGGAGACCGGGAAATTAGAGATGACTATTTACCCTACAGAAGTGATTTTCCCTCCACAAAAGGACTTTCTGCAGAGTTATTTTAAACAATAAGCCTCCCTTGGTACATGCAAAATTACTCAATTACCAAGTTGTGCAGTTAAAACTTCAAACCTATCTGTCTTGTTGCAAGGCAGTGGAAGTCTGAGGAAGGTGGGTAAGTTGGTAATTTGGGGTTACCTTGTAAGAAGTCATCCTTGGAGGGCAGTGTGCTGACCTTGGCTTCTGGTGGGGGGGCTCATTTCTCCCTTCAGAGAACTGACCTCATGGTTAACACAACTTGGACAAGCATACATGTTCTGTGTGTGAATTCTGCCTCCTCAGCCTAAAAAAAAAACTAAAAAGTGAGCAAAGGCACTAAAACAAAGAAGGTTCACAATTTATTGTGAACCTCTAGCAGCAGCTATGGGATGGGTGTCAGGAAACCATAGCTCTGGATATTGTGTCCAGAGGGATTTTCAAAAGAATTTAGGGGACTTCTGCACACATACTGGGAGAAAAGAAGACAGCTGGACAGGCCAATGATCTTTATTTTAAAAGACGTGAATGCTGAGACTGATCTGAAATGGCATCAGGCCTGCGTGGAGGCAGGGACCGAAGCCGATATAAATTGCTGTCGTCACAGCGTGGTGACTTCTTTGCATCCACAGGGATGTGATCTTTGGAAACACAAAAGGCAGTCACCCCTCTTTTCAGCTACTGAGTTCTCCCTCCCAAACACCGTTGATGCAATTTCAACAGCTCAGCTCTATATTTAGCTTGAACCAAAATACCCACCTCCCAGATTCCACCCTCCTGTGCCCCTGAAAATTAGCTGTGTCTGCTGAAATTCTGTTCCAGCCTGACGCACATGTACACGATTCCAGAGGAGCTGAGTCCAGGAATCATTGTGGCCCATATCACAGCGGAGGACCCTGATGATAGAGGTTTTACCAGCTTCCTTCTCTACAGCATCACTACTGTCAACAGCTATTTCATGATCAATCAGTGTAAGTCAAATACATACATCCTTGTGTCTTCTTTAATTCAGCCATTTGGCTTGTTTTACAAATATTTTCTCTTTCGGTTTGGGGCATGTCTTTATATATATAGACTATTGTGAGTTATTGGAATAATAGGTATATTTTTTTGGCTGCACCTCATGGCTTGCTGGATCTTAGTTCCCTGACCAGGGATTGAACCCAGGCCCTCAGCAGTGAAAGCTCAGAGTCCTAACCACTGGGCAAGCAGGGAATGTCCTATAATAGGTGTACTAAAAGCAGCTGGCCTAGGGGTTGGGGTCACTGAAGAGGGTCCTGTGCAACAGCTGTATCACTACTTCCCCTTTGAGGCAGGTGGGTATCTAGGGGCAAATGAGTTCACTATCGTGAGGGTACCCTGAAGCCTCCTAAACAGAGAACCCAGACCAGCACTGTCCAAAAGAAACAGAATAGAAGCCAGATTTGTAATTTTAAAGTCTCTAGGGGCCACAAAAAGTAGAAACAGGTGAAATTCATTTTAATAAGGCATTTTATTTAACCCTGAAGCCTTCTAAACAGAGAACCCAGACCAATCAATGTCCAAGACAGGAACTTACATGAGGGTTTTTTTTTTTTTTTTGTATGTATATAGAGGATATTCTCTTTGTAAGCCAGTCCTCAGATCAGAACGTTCTTTTCCAGCTTACTCCAAGTCTTCATCTGCCTCTGATTCTTCATTTCTCTCCAGAGAGCCATGTTCTGACCTTTGCTTTCTCAGTGACTGGGACCATCCAAGTGGCACGCAGGATAGACCGAGATGCAGGTGAATTAAGACAAAATCCCACCATATCTCTGGAGGTTCTAGTGAAGGATAGACCCTCCGGGGGTCAAGAGAATCGCAAGCAGATAACCTTCATTGTGGAAGACATTAATGACAACCCCTCGACATGCACCAAGTTCACCTTCAGGTATTTGCCTTCTGAGACATGTGCAGACCCGTCACCCCTTTAGGGGCCCTTGGCTCCTTTGCTATAGTCTGGCGGGGACTGAAGGATCATGGGCACTGGAGACATGCTCAATAAAATAAGTTGATTTGAACTGTCTCTTTTGGTGAGAGATTTTCCTTCCTCATCATTTTTTCTTCCCTCTCTTCCATTTTCTTTCCTCTTTGTATGTCCCTTCTCCATTTCATTACTCTGTTAAAAAATATTCTTATTTCGCTTTCCTCTACAACACATTCACCTTTGTTGGTGACAGGTCCACAGGACTTGTCAGACCCTCTCTGGACTGTGCCTTGTCTTTATTTATTAGGACTCATGGCAAGACCGTACTGTGGGTTAGCAGTTATAATAGGTAATTCAGACTTAGGACCAGTAACTAGAGGCTCCCAGAGAAGCACACCATCAGTAATATGAATAAATCAAACCAAGTATTTACTTAAAACAAAGCATCTAATTCACTTTACACAACTTAAGACAGCAGAGAAGAGGGGAAAGGCAGATACAAGTAGGATATAAGTTCTTTTGGCTATTTTGACCTGTTTTTTGTCTCACAATCTACTCACCATTATTTTGAAATAAAGTCCCTTGTGATTTTGAGTTAATATGCCTTTTGGAAAACAGTACCGTCTTTCTGGGCAGCAGAGGATGAGATGGTTAGATAGCATCACTGACCTAATGGACTTGAACTTGGGCAAACTCCAAGAGATAGTGAGGGACAGGGAGGCCTGGCGTTCTATAGTCCATGGGGTTGCAAAGAGTCAGACATGACTGAGCAACTGAACAACAACAACAACAACTGTCTTTCCACTAACTATTTTGTCTAAATACCACAAGATGAGTAGCTCCCCAGATTAGCTTCATCTCTGTGGTTTCTTAATAGCAAGTCTCCCATTTCTTGGGAGCCTGAAGGTGGCCCCTCCTGGAGTTGGGAGGGCAGTGACCCTTGCTGAGGGAGTGTTCTATGTCTGGAGCAAGGCTGAACATCAGAGCTGGTCTCCCTTTCAGATATCCCCAGTGAGAGAGTCTCACTCTGCGTTTATCTTTGACTGGTTTTGAGGTTCACTTTTAAGCTCTAGGTGACTTTAGACACAGACCCAATACATAGTGTGGTTGTGCAAAGGACAAAGGACCCTGGACAAAGACTCTCGAGTAAGCAATAGAAATACAAACTCCTGTATTATGCTTTTCAATGTCCCCCTATTTCCCCCATTGGTATGCCCAGCATAATGCTAAGAATCAAGTGGCTTTGAGTCTGATATCAAAACAGTTAAACCCTGTTTTGGACTCTATTTGCCTCTTCAAATCCGGCCTCCAGCCTTCCCTACCCTGCTCTTTTCACCAGGAGGCTGACTTCCATGGATATCAACTGCTCCCTTGCCTTGCAGCTTCCGATTGGCTCATGGAAAGCCCTGGAATGTGGGGGGAGATAGAAGTCAGGGTATTTATCCTCCAGATTCCTCCCTCTGGTTAGCTGAATGAGCCCCTTCACCCCCTGAAGGTCTCTGTTCCTATAAGGCAGGGCCCTGTACACAGCACCTTCTGTCCCTGGTTCTGGCTTTAGGAACTGCTCCCTCTGACTCCTCCAGGCCTAGGAGTGGAAAGGGAGGTCCATTCTTCCTAGCCTGAGATACTGGACCATGCTTTGAGGTTTTCATGTACCCTGTGTACACACTGTAACAGTTCCTTTACTAAACCTCCCAGAATTATCCTAATTTGCCATCTGCTTCTTGCTGAGGCCCCTATCAAATCAATAATAGCCTTGAACATGTGATAAGTTCCTATCCCAACCCCAACAGCAGAATCTGTTTGATGGGTGGGAACAGTTGTTTTGAATAGTTAGGATTGGACTTCCACACCATTTTCTGCATAAATCAAACCCACCTCTGTTAAGAGAAGTCTGGTCTCTGGAACAGTAGAGATGATCCATAAACTTTACACTCTCACTTTCTTTGTGAATCTAAATCTATGCTAGGGCTACTGGGTAGCTCCAGTGCATCTTGGGAAATTCTCTTCCTCATGTCCTGCTCTTTTAGACCCTCTTGCTTTCTCCTTTGTTCTCCTGAACTGAGAGGTGGGGGAAGATGGTTGAAGAGTAAGAACTCTGGGTATCAGTGACTGGAGAGGCTGTGCTATCTCCAATCTTCCTGGTCAATTTTCTCCCCTCAGTGCATTTCTGATAAGTGTGTCCTGTGGCTTCCTGCAGTCCAGAGTCCCCTGATGTGTGAGATGGCAGTTTGCAGACTGCATTCCATATTAGCTGGTAAAATCACATTTTGAATATCCTAGACTGTCCAGACAAGCCCACGCAGGGTCCTCCTTTTGATAATCTTCTCTCCAAATGAGCCTTGAAGGTCAACACCAGCCAGGAACTGAACTAACTGTATTTTTTACTAAAGGTAACTCCAAACAAGGTTCCAGGAGGGCTCTGGGCTTTTCCAGCAGGCGTAACCTGCAGTCTCTCCGCGAAGGCCAGAGCATGAGGAGGGGCAACAAAAGGGCTCCTTCTTCAGCCATCCTGGAAGTGGAAGTTTTTACTTCCAAACCCCGGCCTCATTTGCACACTCTGGGGGCTGGGAAACGCTGGTCTGCATCACCCACCATCCTCCCATGCTTGGGCATCTTCTCGATTCTCACCACACCAGAGTGGAAAAACACTATCAGATCAAAACTGAACCAACTGACAGAACCGGTGTTGCCACAGGCTCTGACAGCCTCGCTCCTGAATGTGCATTCCTTCTTCAGGGATCTTGGCGCAGACCCTGCGGCGGGGTTTGGGAACTCAGGTGGAAGAGGGTGGGAGGGCGCCAAGCTGCCCAGTGGATCCAAAGAGGCAGGTGGCTTTGTGCCGTGTTTCCCGCCACCCCCGTGGGTCCAGGCAGCCCCGAGATAGAAACAGCCCCTGCGGCTTTCCCAGGCTGGTGATGAATGAGCCTATGGCCCCGATGGAGGCATCAAAGGCACCGTGGCAGCCCCGCTCTGGTTGTAAATTGTCAGGCGCTTGGCTGAAAGCGCTTGGCAAGCTGTTTGTGAGCCGTAAGCGGAGGAGGTCGACGACTCATAAGGCGGCTGAGCCTGTCACCTCTGCGTGGGGAAGGAACCGTGGTCAGATGACTGGGAGTGAGGGCAGCCTGCCTTTGAAGCAGCGAGTGATGAATGAGGGGGAGTGGTATTCCAAGTCATGTGTTTAGGGGAAAAATACCAAGTGGCAGGGGAGAATGAAAAGAACATGCCAGGTGGCCCTAAGCAACTGAATGTGAAGGCCTTTTTTGGAGGGCGTGAAATGTCTGGCTTCAGGACCCGAGAGTCTTTGCATGATTGCAGCCTCCTGGCTTCTGCAGACTTGTAATCAGAGTTCATATTCCTGAACTCTTTGGGGCCTGGAGAGTCACTGATGGAACCTAAAGTAAAATGTACTGTGACTCTTTACACCAACAATAGAGGATGCTGCCTAGATGTATCCGCTTTCTGGGATAGGTCTTGAAACTACTCTGAACCAGTCATTCTTCATCTGTAAAATGGGGACAAGAATACAAACCAGTTGGTGATGAGAGGATGAGAGACAGAGTTTTTAAAGTTTGGTAGGATGCATTGAGTTGGTATTTAACAGACAGTATATGTTCTAAGCATCCAGGACATCATGCAATCAGGATAGGAGCAGAGATGCTGGGACTCCTGTCTGGATGAGACACAGAGGCGATCTTTGCCCATAGAAGCATCATGGAAATGTAGTTACACCTGCAAGAAAGACCACTTTCCCGGAAGCAAACCCAGTTATCTTCAGCAGCCCAAGACCATCCTTGTCATCAGACTTGGCTCCATGTTTGCTGAGCCCATTTTAGCTGCCACGAAGAGCTAATGTTGAAGGTAGAAAGCAGCATAATTTGGTTGCAGAGAGAAGTGATAGTACAGAGGATTAGAGAATTTAACACGTGTTGATGCTCCGAGAACAAGATGCCAAGACAGGATTAAAGGCGCAAGGCTTTTATTAGTGGAAATGCCTATGGGAGAAGATGGGGACAGAGCTAGATTAGGCTGCAAGAGCCATCAGATCACGATGCAAGTCTGACCTGAGTCAAGGAACAAGGGAGGATGCGTGGGTGAGAATGTTCTAGTCAGCTATGCAGTCCATGAACTTGGCTAGGGCAATGGGGAGTCCTGGAGCCAAAAGCAGCTGTCACAGGACAGGAATGAGTCTGCCTTAGTATCTCTGTCCTGCCCTGTCATTGGCACATGACTTCACTGCAAATCCAGCAATGGGTTTCAGAGCCTGGCAGCTGGGATCTGTGGTCCATTATGTTCCCTCAGGTGAAGGTCTTCCAGGCACATTCTCATGACAGCCACAATATATTTTTGTAAGAAATTCTGCCCAAGGCAAAACATGATTGTGGTAGGTACAGAAAAAAGAAAAAGAAAAGGAAAAAGAAACAGCACTCATACAAATTCCTCTTTGCCTATACACAGGCTGTTTTGCAGTGTGATTTTGCCATTCCTCCCATTGAAAGATGGGTATCTCCTTCTACTCCTTGAATCTGGACTTAACCAGGTGAATTGCTTTGGCCATCAGAACATTCACAAACATGGCATGGCAGGGGCTTGAAAAGTGTGTATGCATTGGGACTTGCCCTCTCTTGCAACTTTTGAAAGTAGCACTTCCTGAGATCTCCATGAGAAGAGCCCAGCCTAGCCTCCTGGAGGATGAGAGACAATACAAAGCAGAGACCACCCACTTTCCCACCAGAGGTGTGAGTGAGGCTTTCCGGGAGCATCAGCCCCCAGCAAGCTGTCAGTGACTGGAGAGACCAGCCAAGCAGGACTAGAACCAAAAGCAAATGGATAACCATTAGCATTGTAAGAAAGAATAAGTGCCCATTGTTTTAAGCCCCTAGATTTGGGACTGGTTTGTTATGTAGCAGAAGCTAACTGACAAGTCCATTTTCTAGACAGGAAAACTGACTCCCGGAGACACGTAAAGACACTCAATGAACCGAAGCCTGGAGGTGTTAACCACACTTCCTTGGAGTCTTCCACTCCAAGTTGGGCTTAACCAGACGGCTCTAAGTTTGGCGGCAGTTTTACTCATTTGCGTGTTATTAATATTTGCCTCACTCCTGGAGTGAACTGAGATTGGGACCCAGAATTCCATCCTTAATAAGCCTCTATTGAATGAATGATGCTAAGGTATCAGGAGGACCTTCCATGCCTTTGAAGTCATAAGAACATAAGTAGAGAAATTTCTAATCTTCTAAGCATGGGTGTGGAGGGATGTAGGGGTACAGGGATCTCCCCCAATCAGATTATCAACTCCTGCAGGCAGGGACAGAATTTATATTTCTCTTATATTCTTCTTCACTCCTGTACTAGTCCCATAAGCTGCCATTCATTCATTCAACAAATATTTCCTGAGCATGCCAAGAACAAAGCAGATAAAGATCTTCACCCTTGTGGAGTTTACATTCTTGGAGCCAGGGGTTGGGGGAACTGGACAGGTAATAGGTTATCCGGTTATAAGGTTATAAGTAAACTATATAAGTGTATTGAAAAAAGATAAGTGCCAAGCATTAAACGTAAAGCAGGGAAGGGGAGAGGAAGCAATGGGCAAGGGGCGTTGACATTTTAGATGGGGTAGCCAGGGAGCCTCCTGAGAAGGTGCCATTTGATTCAAGACTAAAGAAAGAGAAAGAGCAAGCCATGTGCACATTTGTGGGAGGAGCATTGCACAGTAACTGCAGTGGCCCTGAGGCTGGGGCCCAGGGAGTGTCCAGGAGCATAGGGAGGCCAGGGCAGATGGACAATGAACAAGAAGAGTTAGTAGATGAGCTCAGACAGGTAAAGGGTAGGGGTGGGGGGGCGGGCACACATCATGAAAGATGCTATAGATCGGAGTTAGGACTTGGAGTGAAAAAAGGAGCCTTTTGGGATTTAGGAGCAGAGAAGTGGCATGATCTGACAACATTTTTCACAGGCTCCCTCCAGCTGCTGTGCTAAGAATCTTCTGAAAGGAGGCAAGGGCAGAGCGGGGACACCAGTTAGGCGGGTACTGCCTTACCCACAGACTTGCTTTCAGTTGAAATGAAAGTCAGGCTGTCTAGCCTAAGGCCTATGTTAGAAGGAACACTCAGTCACCATTTGTTGAGGAAAATATCGAATCGTGTCTTTTTGCCAGCATTATGGTGCCTGAGAGAGCAGCCAGGGGGACGTCGCTTTTGGACCTGAACAAGTTCTGCTTTGATGATGACAGCGAAGCACCAAACAACCGATTCAACTTCACCACGCCATCTGGAGTGGGGAGTGGCAGCAGGTTTTTACAGGATCCAGCTGGCTCTGGGAAAATCGTGGTCAGTTAATGGGCATTGCATCATCGAAAGGGCATTGGGGAAGTTGGTCTAACATGCATAGTGCTCATGCTGCCCCACAGAGAGAAATTTCCTAGGTAACTTCCTCTCTGACTGTAGCTGACAAACTGATAGTAACTCTGTTTTCCCCATTTGTTCTTTATTTTACCCAAGTTCCAGGAATTGTTTGTTATGCATGGTTATGCCTGGGGTGCTAAGGATTGGATTCTCTCTTGCATGGCTTGCAGTTTGCAGCCTGCGAGTCTAGTTAGCTGCCTCCACAGTCACCTCTGTTCCTTCTGGGCTCTAGCACTTTTGTTTGTTTCAGGGCTCCTTCCTGGCCATAGAGGTGTGAGTTGAGAGAGAGCAGGGCCTGGGGTCATGAGTGTGTCTTGCTAAATTCTACACTGTAGGACCATGGGAGACCCAAAGGAGGATAAGAAAAAGAGGAGTATCTCCACGGGGGCCAATACAGAAATGGAAGAACGTGAGCATGAAAGGCGGGTCTCAGTGAGCTGTGTGAGATCTTTCACAACAAGGTTCCCACCGGATAGTTGTAGGGACAAAGAAGGAGAAAGATAGAAGGGCAGGAGGAGGTGGGGGTCTTAAAGGGAGTGGTCTTGATGGGGGAGGTGGTCTTTACATCAGAGATAAAGCTTTAGGAAGAACAAGCAACCCACCAACCATCATCTCATCTACCCCCTTCTTCACCTCCCATTCTCAAGGTTATACCAATTTTATTCATCACATCAACTAAAAATAACTTCTATTTTTTTCTGTTTAAGAAATTAATACATGTTCACTATACTAGGAAACACAGGAAAGCATTACTATTCAGTAATAAGCACTATTAACATGTTGATATGTTTCCTTCTTGTCTGCTTCCCTGTGCACAAATTTTATGTATAGTCTATACATATATCCATAAGTATTCTAAATGATGGAAATAGCCCTGTATGTAGGATTCTGTATCACATTTCTCTTTAAGTTACTTGAAGTCTTGAGCCTATGCTGGACAATAGTGCTTGATGAACATCTTTAAACATAGATTCTGTCTCTTGATAAATTCTATCAAATAAGTCCTCTAGTAGTGAGCAAGGATATGGACATAACTTTAAAGTTCCTTCTATGGGCAAAATGCTTTCCAGAAAGGTTTTGCAATTTATATGTACACCAACAGTATATGAAAATGTCAGTTCAATTAAAAGGATTGTTTATGCTGTGTAATCTGATCTCTCTGTTTTAATCTAGTTGATTGGTGATCTAGATTATGAAAATCCAAGTAATCTAGCAGCTGGCAATAAATACACCATGATAATTCAGGTACAGGATGTTGCTGCTCCTTACTATAAAAGCAAGTATCATTTTGATTTATTTCATAAAGCATCTTCCTTAAACTGCAGTGACTAAACTGTGCTAGACCAGGCTCGGTCCTGGGCTGGGGATGTACTGGTATTCAAAAGGAGACTTCCAACACCCCCAACTCTTGGGAATCAGACCAGTCTCCTCTTGTCCTTCACCAAGAATAGTTAATCAGTCTCCAAATCCTTTCTTCTGTGTCACCTACTAAAATCTCAAAGACCTGGTGCCTCCCCCTCCACTCTACCCCACCCCCATCCTACTGGTACTGCTCTAATGCAGAACCTCCTCTTCTGTAGCTGAATTACCATGCTAAGAGTCTTTTAAGAGTCTTTCTGCCCACCTTTAGTCTTGCCCATTTCCAACACACCCATCACATTTCTGACAGTGATTTTCAGGAAACACAAATGTCATCATATTACTTCCTTAGTTAAAGCCCCATATCTGTGTCTCCTTATAGCTGTCAAGTTCCCATTCAAACTCTTTGACTTGGCACAAAGCAATAGAACGGGTCACATGAATTTTTTTGGTTTCCCAGTGCATATAAAAGTTTTATTTATACTATGCTGTAGTTTCTTAAGTGTGCAATAGCTTTACGTCTGAAAAAATAATGTACGGGGGTTTCCCTGGGGGTCAGATGGTTAAAACTCTGCACCTCCAATGCAGGGGGCATGAGTTTGACCCCTGATCGGGGAACTAAGATCCCATAAGCTGCATGGCACAGCCAAAATAATAATAATAATAAATTTTAAGTAATGAACACACTTTAATTAAAAACACTTTATTGTTTAAAAATGCTAACCATCACCTGAACCTTTAGTGAGTCATAATCTTTTTGCAATGGTAACATTAAAGTTAATTGATCACAGATTACCATAACAATATAATAATGATGAAGAAGTTTGAAATACTGGAAGAAATACCAAAATGTGACACAGAGACACAAAAATGAGCAAATGCTGTTGGAAAATAGTGCCATGTTTTTCAACTTACTTGACACAGGGTTGCCACAACCTTCAATTTGCAAAAAATGCAGTTATCTGCAAACTACAATAAAGTGCAGCAGATCAAGGGATGCTTGTATTGTGATTTAATATTTTTCCTATTTCCACTTACAGATAACATCTACATTTATATCTTAATAAGCCCAGAAAATGAGTTTCCTCTTGTCTTTGACAGTCCATCCTATGTATTTGCCGTATCAGAACTGAGCCCACGTAAGTAACCTACAAGACAGGGCTGCAGGGCCCTTGAGGGACTCGTTCATATGGAGGCACTTGGGTGGAGGGAGGCTCCCTACCAGAGGCCCTGGTGGTATTATGCACAGCAAATCACCACTGATTCCTGTTTACTGCATCTCTTACTTCTTTTTAAATTGTCCTCACTGTGGAGGAGCCCTTCAAGTGAAATCTAGATTTTAAAAACTGTTGACTAAACTGCATTTCTCCCTAACCCCCTGATTGCCTCTTTGTCTGGGTGCCTGATTCTGCTAATCCTCTCTTTTTGCAGCCTAAGTTTTCCCTTGGTCTCCACTGTGATTTTTATCCAGCTCACTCAGAATTGAGATTTAAAAATAGAAGGCTTCCCATTTCTAGATTTCTCTCATTTACAAACAAAATAAAGATGCTTTCTCTCTCCATTGCAGGATTCCCTGGAGGCCTCTTCTTCCCACCCTTTAGGACTCCTCGATTTCTGCAGGCTCCTTCTAATCAGGCTGAGTTTCTCCCTGTCTCTCCCAGTTTGAAGAGAACACTGTTAACTCTATAATAATCAGTTTATCACAACCTTTGATTGTGGCTACTTCTATACTAAAAACCAAACAAACCCAAAACTCTGCCTCTAAAATCATTTCTCGTTCATTTCATTCTCTGTCTTTATGATGAGCTCCATTTCCTGACATTACATTTTAAAGAAAACACAAACAGAGGGTCTCAAGAAAATGCTTTTAGTTCCTTATGCCTTACCCAGTGAATAACAATTGCAACAGGAATGGGCTTTTTATGAATTTATAGATCCTGATACAATTGTTAATCACCTGTTTCAGGTCAAGCACGTAGTGCCAGCCTATGTATTTGAATAAGAGAAAATTCTGCCCTTGGGGAGTGTAATTTATGAGGAAGAACTTCTACAAAACAAGCAAGACAGAATTCCAGCAGCCACACTA
The DNA here is from genome assembly GCA_024291935.2 of Okapia johnstoni. Lineage (NCBI taxonomy): Eukaryota > Metazoa > Chordata > Mammalia > Artiodactyla > Giraffidae > Okapia > Okapia johnstoni. Next base: position 66,501,379 of record CM044312.1, on the reverse strand, counting down.
ACAAGACTTGTAAAATAAGCCAAATGGAACAGGATTTAAAAATAAAAAATATTCTGATCATCCTGTGGCTAAACCCTTAAAAATTAGTTTTTATTTGGCTTATAAGAGCACCCCAGGCTCATTAGAGAAAATCTGAAAGATAAAAAAGAACAATGCTGCAAAAAGATGTATATGGGAGGATTTTCTTTCCAGTGTTATGGTCATATAATAATTGACATACTTGGAGTCTATATAAAGGCATGAATTGTCTTTTACACTTCACTGTATTGCTTGGATCACATGGCCAGTTTCCTAGTGGGTGTCATTAACGTAATTTGAATGTAATAGAATTGAAGATGTAAAACACACAGAGTTTGAACAGCAAAGAGGCCTCCAAAGTCTGTCGGTCCATGGCACTGAGAATGTCTGCTCCTGGTTCCTCCCCTCACCCCTGAAGCAGGACTAATCTCAGATATTATTCTCAGGAGTAATCACAGGCACTTTATTCTTCCAGCTAGAACCCAGGTTGGACGAGTGCAAGCGACAGATAAAGACTTCCCCCAGAGCCGCATCACATACTCCATCTCTGCTGGAGGGGCCAGCCAGCAGTACCCAAATATATTTTGGATTAATCCCCAAACGGGAGAACTCCAGCTGGTGACTAAAGCAGACTATGAAACAATCCCTGTCTATATTCTCAGAATCCAGGCCACCAACAGCGAGGACAGCAGCTCAGTCACTGTGAGTGGGGCTGTGATGCATTTACACGTGTCCAAATGGTTGACTTTGGGTCTCCCTGGCACTCTCCAGGTGTGGCTGTAGCAATAAAGAATCTTAAAAGGGCACCTCCTGCAGGAAATGGCTGATGGTATCCCAGACGGCACAATCAGACCCACACAGGAGTGCCAGGAAATAAATATTGACATCTGTAAGCCCACGTTTGCGTGTGACTGGCAGAAGCACTGAGATGGAAGGCTGCCCTGGGGGACAAGCTTCCTTCTGTTGCTCTTAAATCTCCCCTTGCTTTTGTGGTGGGCTGGTGCTGTGCATCACCCCCAAGTATTCATAGTTTTCCCCTATTCCTTACCCACCCCCATCACAGCAGGTGGGCTAGGTCTTAAAAAAAAACGATCTGGCTAGACATGGGGCTATATTGTTTTGCCACCTCTGATGCTGAGAATCTGGTTACATGCGTTTCTGAGTCAGGAGGTCTGAGTAGGGCCTGAGAACCTATATTTCTGGTATGCTTCCAAGTGGTGCCTATGCAGCTAGTCCACATCCATACTTTGAGGAGCCTGGGTTTAAATGACCTGTGCTAACAGTGTTTAGGACTATTTGAGGATAATATGAGGGCCACAAAGAGGGAAATATTTCTTGGTCTTGCCCATTGATAAAGTGAAAAAGCATAAGGCAAAATGAACTCAGCTAGCGGCAGGCATCCCTGTGTGATAGAGAGAATGACTGGTTCAGAGTCAGGGAGGCAGAGTTCATTTCTCAACTTTGATCCCTATTTTCCAAGGGGGTCTGAGCAATGCTTATCTTTGTACCCCGATTTCTCTCTCTCACCTGGAGAATCACCTCATAACCCAATGCCTGAATAGTCCAGTTCCTCTGATGACTTGCTTTGAATTAGTGGGACAATGTTTTTAATGATGTGTGAGGCTCAGCGTTGCTAGCTAAGGTAAAGATATGCTTAGTTGAAGGTAATTGTGTTTGTTAGGTTGGGTTTTTGAGAGGAATGAATGGAGTCCACTTTGGGAGCTAACTAGAGAGAACATTTCAATTTATTTCCAGGCTTAGGAATAGCTGAAATCCCCAAATTTCAAAGGTAGAATGAATACGACTCAAAAATTCATAAGCTTTTAAAAAGGATGATGATCACATAAGTCCCTTTCAGGGCTGACATTCAATGTTCTGTGCTGGCAGGCATCCCAGTCCATATTCCAATTCACCAGGCATAAAAGATGGTGATGAAAGAGAACAGGCTGGCCCCTGCTTGTGGCCTGCGAGCGCCACCAGCTCAGTGCGGTGCTGATAGCCTGGGTTACAGATGAGAGCCTAGCTAACCGGGTAGCCTCCTTCTATCCCAGTGGTTCTCAATCCTGACTGCATGTCAGAATCAGCTGGAGAACGTAAAAAACAGGCCTGAGCACCCAGAGAGTCTAATTCATTTGGCCTGGAGTGGGCCAGACAAGTGGAACCAGTGTTGAGAGCCATTGCTGTATCTTCCAAAGTTAAAGATAGAACTTCCAACTCACAGAGGCAGCAAGCAAGGAAGCATTGGAGGGTCACCACAGATCCATCATTGTTACTGAAAAAACAGCATCATCTGGGGATGAGTGCATGTGTCTAGATGCATGTGTGTGAGGGGTGTGGAAATATATTATTATGTATATTATGCACACATGCACATACACATACACACACATGATAAGTTAATAACATAGGACTTGGAATAGGGTAGACCTGAGTTCAAATCCCAGTTCCACCACTCACCAACTGAATGAATAGCCTTAGGTCAATTACCTAATCTCCCTAAGCCTCAGTTGCCCCATCTATAAAGTGGTAATAATCATATTATCTATCTTGGGTGAGGTTAAACCTCACTAATTCACAAAAAGCACACAGCCCAGTGCCCGGCACACACAAGGACTAAATGATAACTACTTCACAAGACCACTTTCTTGCTGCTCTAGGTTACTGTGAACATCATTGAAGAAAATGATGAAAAACCAATTTGTACCCCAGACTCATATTTCCTGGCCATCCCAGTGGATCTGAAAGTTGGCACAAATATTCACAACTTCAAGCTCACATGTACTGACCTTGATTCCAGCCCTAGGTCTTTTCGTTACTCCATTGGCGCAGGTATGATACTATATCAGTGTTCCTGGATCCTTGCTGAGGGCTCCTGGTGTTGGAGGCTGCAGCAGCTGTTTAGGTAGAAGGGGTGGGAGTCAGAGTTCACATACTGATCTGGCACCGTGTGAGGGGTGGGCTGTCTTGAATGAGGAAAGCAGGGATGAGGAGTCTAATGGTTCTGGAACCCCTCTTTCCTGTCTTGGCTTCCCCTTCTCACCTAATTCTTCCCAGACTCCCCTACTTAGCTGGCCAAAGGCCCAAGGAAGGGTGAATCCCATTGATGGTGACTCCCCACCCTTCCATTCCCAGCCTTCATGATTCATGAATCAGATTAGTGTAGTTAAAAAAATATTTTAGTTCAACTCCTCCCCCAGCTCTTTTGCTGGAAGCCTGTAGTGGGGGCAGGGGATCCCAAACCTCTCTCTGGATAATAATAGATGAAATAGATTAAATGCATTTTGAAACATGTCCTCAGGAATTCTCTTCTGCTCCATTCATTTTCTCTCTTTAAAAATATACCATTGTGGGAGAGAGAAAAAAGAGCACCCCTCAACGGAAATGAGACCAAAATAGCTCATCTAATGAAGTGCTGGGGCCAGAGATTTAAACCCAAACAAGCAGAGCAATTTCACGTGAGAGAGTAAAAATCCAGCTCGGCCACCCGCTGAGCCCTGGCAGAGCAGGAACTCAAGCAGCAGGAAGCCTCTCGAGCAGGCTGTGTCACCAGGGGCAGAGCCTGCCTGGAGACAGCAACTGCAACTGACTGAGATGGAAATAATCCATTCTGAGAACCCTCCAGGTCTTTACAATGGGGCACTTCGCTGCTAAGGGAGTAACAATTGCATCATCCCTTGCTCCATTTACTGGTTTTCAGTCGGTAAGGAGTCTGGAGCCACCAGAGGAATGAGCAAGGGCTGCTTGGGAGGGGCAGCCTCTCTGCTCCGGGCTCCCTAAACTGTGAGCCTGCGGCCCCCACCAAGGGAGGGTGGAGAGAGGCAGATATGGGGACTGCAGTACCTGCCTGAGCAGGCAGAACCTTCCTTCTGAGGACTCCAGGGTCATCTGTCACCGGTGTGACCAGCCACGTTCCATGAAAGGCGTGGAGTGAATTTGGCCTATGGCTAGGGACCGTGGCCCCCCTTCCTTCTTGCTGCCCACTGATTGGTCTGAGCATGAGTTACACATGGTTACTAAACGAATGCCGCCGGTGATCCCTGACCGCACCAGGATTGTTAGGTTTCTGCCTGACGCTCAGAAGGATGGCAGCCATTCTCCTGAGACACATGTGCTGGTGTCCTTTCCTGCTCTTGTTTTCATTGCAGCCACATTGGTTGTGAGCAACACAACAAGATTTCACTCATGAAATCTCTGGAGCAGTTAAGGACCATATTTTATCATTGACCCCCACCCTGGTACATCAGAAACAATCTACATCTGCGGTGTGGATGTTTAAGGAAAAAGACTGGATGCGGTTTTCTTTTAAACCTTTATTCCTCGTTCTCTTTTCTTCCTTTTCCCAAAATCCTTGCATCATATCTCATTTAGGCAACATCAACAGTCATTTCACTTTCTCTCCCAATGCTGGGTCCAATGTTACAAGCCTGATCCTGGCGACTCGCTTTGACTATGCTAGTGGGCTTGATAAGATCTGGAACTACAAACTGCTTGTCTACATAACCGATGACAACTTGCTGTCTGGCAGGAAGAGAGCTGGGGCTCTTGTTGAAACCGGGACAGTAACACTGAGTATTAGTGTCATTCCTCACCCAACCACAATTATCACCACAACTCCCAAGGTAAGGGCTCTGGGAGCTGGACTTCCTCAGATACATCTCCTGTGATTGATATTGGTGGGGCCCTCTGACATAGGAGAAATATGGGATGGACTGAAAAGAGTTGAAATATTAGGATACTGACAGAACCACCAACCATGGGTTGGATAGGATTAGTCACTGGGTGGTAGAAAAAGATCTGGGTGAGACCTTGGGCTTACAGCACCATTAACTTTTCCTAATCTGGTGAAGAAGGATGTGCATTTATGCAGACTTGTAAGAGATCATGTGTTGACCATCCAGAGTCCTTGTGACAAAGGAGCCAATATTCATGGACATGTTGCTGCCTTCACAAGCCCCTCTGCTTGCTCCTAAGAGCTATTGAGAATCATTGTCCATGAGAGCAGCTAAGCTGCCAGTTGCTCTTCTCTACTTCTTTTGAAGAGTCATTATTTGCCAAACTGTACTCTACTCCCCACCTCCACTCCAAAAAAAATCCATTCATTCAATCTGCAGATACGAATTTAATACCTATAATACACCAAACACTTTGGTGAATAAGTAAAAATGATCTCTGCTCTCATGGAGCTTATATTACTAGTATAGGTCAGTAGTTCTCAGAGCGTAGTCCCCAGACTAGCAACATCACCATCACCTGAAAATTTGTTAGAAGAGCAAATTCTTCAGCCCACCCCAGAACATTAAAATTATACTTCCCCCGACCATGATCATCACTATGACCTTCAGGGAAGAATGCTGAAACCTGGAATTTCACATCCCCAGGTATACTGGATGAGAAACTCTGCAGGTGGAGTCCAGAAATCTGTGTTTTCAATAAGTCTTTTGATTGCTCTAAAGGTTGAGCACCTCTGATTTAGAGGGGGAGACAGATTACAAACAGGGATGCAAATTAATAAACTAACTACAAATTGTCCTAAACAGTAGGAAGAAAATAAGCAGGTGCCACAATAGAATCAGTGTGATAAAGGAGGGAAGAATATTAGAATCTGACAAGAAGATTATCACCCCTGACTCCTTGATCAAGTGGCTTCTATTCTTACAGACTCTTCTGTCCCCTTTCCTCCTGCTCCTAGTAAAAGTTGTGCCCTTGGCCAGCAGCCCCACAATTGGAGCACACCAGAAGGAATCAGAACCTCAGAAAGCAACCTATGATAGGTGTTCAAATTCTGCTTCTCAGTCTTACCAAGAGCTGCTGAATGTTCCTCTCCTCTCCTTCCAATGAATGGAGGCATTAGGTGACCTCAAGAGCTTTCAGTGATGGTAGGAGCCAGTCAGTGCCTCTGAATAAGGAACCGCCATCTTTCTGGGACTTACTACACAACCCAGTTGTGACATCCTCCATCTGGAAATCTCTATAACTTGTTTGTTATCTGTCTCCCTCTCTGGGAAGCAAACACTGAACTTGAGGTCTTACTGTGATAACAGCCTGCTCAGCTGGCAATGCAGCTGGTAGTGAGCGAACACTGAGAAGCCTACAAAGTATTAAAAAAAAACAACAATCAACTTTCATGGCTCATGCCTTCCCAGTGAAAGACAATGGTTATATTAGTCCCTAGATTATGCCATGATTTGGGGCGGGGGGGGGGGGAAATGCCAAAGGAATTTTTATCTTTGGGTAAGGGGAAGAGAGTGAATGAAATTAAGCCTAGAGTTGCTTCCCAGTTCCCTACATTTTCTGGGCTTTGGTCTATGGGGGTTTAGTTGCTAAGTCATGTCCGACTCTTGCATCCCCATGGACCATAGCCCTCCAGGCTCTTCTGTCCACAGGATTTTCCAGGCAAGAATACTGGAGTGGGTTGCCATTTCCGTGGATGATGTATGGCAAGACTTTAAATAAGGTGATGGGTTAAAGCAGCTAGAAAGATGAGCACACAGATATCAGATATTTAGAGCAAGAACAGAGCAGAACGAACACTCAGCCACCCAACAAGAGAGGGTGTTAAAGTCAAACACCCACCTGCCTCCATTCACTCTCCTGCTTCTATCATTCAAGCCAAGGATCACCTACCAGATCCTGAGGAAGAACGTGTATTCTCCATCTGCCTGGTATGTGCCTTTTGTCATCACTTTGGGCTCCATGTTGCTTCTGGGTCTCCTGGTGTCCATGATCATCCTGCTGGCCAAAGCCATCCACAGACACTGTCCCCGCAAGACTGCAAAGCACAAGAAACCTCTGTAAGTTGCCAGTGGGCTGGGTCCCTTCCATCATCTCCTTTCAGAGGACACTGCTTCTGGTGATATCTGGAGAAGAAAAGGGAGACAGTTCAGATTTCTCCACAGGGTAGAGAGGGTGTCTGGCATGAAGGAAGCAAACAGAGATATGGGGAAGGCATCCAGCTCTCCTTGTCCTGGTAGACCTCCTTCACCAACTGCCAGACCAGAAAACCCTTCCTTCGCTTTTCCCTGGCACCTGCCTGTCCTTGATATGTTCTCAGTGAAATTGGAGTTTCAATTTCTTGGTAACCTTGTCCTGGATAAAATCTTCAGAAACAAGGCCAGTCATGAGTAGCAGTAGAATATGCTGTGCTGTTATTTGTGAAATATTTTAAAAATGGGATGGAATTAGAGGAAGCACGAGAAACTAATAAGGAAATTAAGCTTTTGGCTCCAGTGACTCATCTGGGCTTTGGTGTGAATAAATAATCATTGTTCTTTTGCATGTGGCCCTGATCCCTCCCTCTCGAGCGCTATAAACGCAGGTCTGCTTCTTCTCCCTTGGATCCTCGCCTGCTCACTAATATGCCTCTTTCAATGACGCTCTGCAGAGTATCTATTACCAGCTAAAGGGAGGTACTAGAGTGAAGTGCAGAAAGCACTGAATTGTTATAAGATTCTTCAGAGCCAGTTTCTTGAGTCTCAGTAGCTCTTACAATGAGAACACGAGGGTTTCTCAGCCTGTGCTTTGGAGTCAGATAAGGCTAGGGTTCAAATCTTGGCTCTACCATTTTCTGAGTACATGGTTTTAAGCAATGACAACCTCTGTGAATCTCAATTTCTTTATTTGAAAACCAAACTATTAAATGAGCAAATGCAAAGGAAGCACTTAGCACTGTTCCTGATGTCGAGTAAATGCATTAATACACTAGTTTTAAAAATCTTGTTGCATGATTTTTCATGGCTGAGTCCCAGTGAGTACAGGACTTTAGATTCCAAGTTTAGCTCTACACTCAAGTATCTTGTGGTATTGGAACCTCCAATTTTGGAATTTCTCACTGGCTAAAAGAAGGGGTGATAAGATTCATGCATCTTTTTAAGGTATTTTGAAGATTAACTAATACTGTCAAATAATTTTAAGTCTATGGATGAAAGACTGTATAAAAGTATAAGGTATTAGCATAAAGATGTACACTGCATTTTGCCATATTTATTGGGGATGTTCGTTGCTACTGGCAACCTTGACTTCAAGGTAAGAAATCCCTGAGCATCTGCTGAAATTACAAAAGGCATTTTTATTTGGACTCTACTCCCAAATTGATTTGAGGAAAAAAACTGGCTCCAAAAGAGTGATGCTTAAGCTTGTAAGGATGGTGGTACTCTGCAATGGGATTTGGGCAGAAGTTCTTAAAGGAAGTAATCCCGTAGATACTGTAACTCACATGCAGTTTGTGATTAAATATGCACCTTGAGCCTGGTTGCTTTCGTTTACATTTGAAATATTGTTTTCAACAAGGTTGACTTAGAAAGGAAAAACTAGCTGGTGATTCAGACCCAGACCTGGCCTCTTTGGCAATTTGTTGTGTCCTATGGCAACCAACATTTGTCCAGTAACAAAGAATAAAATCAAGGTCACAGAACTATAGAATTCAAGATTATCATGGGAAGGGTCTTAAGATCCAAGTGTCCAGCTCTTCATGTTACAGAAAGCCAAAATTTAACTCCTAGTCGTCGAACCTTCCTGGGGTAAGCCACCCCTTCTGGTCAGATGGCTGCTGGGGAAGAAGCCCAGCCAGGAAGAATGGCCCAGCTGTCTGGTGGGGGTGGTCATGGCCCTCCCTCAGTGTGTCAGAGGAAATAGAGTTCCTGAAGTTCTAGAAAGCAGTAGTTTTCAAGCTCATCAAATTCTCAGAACCTCCTTAGTCCCAACCCAACAGTGATGAAGCAGGGCTGGGGGTCCTCTTTACTTTAGTCCCCAGCCCTGGTCCTTCTCTTAATCAAACTCTGAATCCTGGGGGACACAGTTGCCCAAAGGCTTCCATATTATCACGTGTAAACCAGGGCAAAATACTCTCAGGTTAATTCTTGTCCATCCTTTCTTCCCTCACAGGGTGAAGAAAGTAGGTATGTATGATGTCAGTTATCTTTGTTTGTTGCTCTTGTTGTGTTTTTGCTGGCTCTGTTGTACTCTTGGGTTGGCCAAAAAGTTCATCCAGGGTTTTTTCTGTAACATCTTGTGGAAAAAAACCAAACGAACTTTTCGGCCAATCTAATACAAAAGCACTCCAACATAGTGGAAAATCAGGGCATAGTCCTGTCTTGGTGGGTTTTCTGCCACATCATCTGTGGATGAAATGAAACAGAGGTCACACATAGCTGGAGGGAGGAGAGGGCAGGGCGGGCTACAAGGGGCCTTTGGCCCACTCAGATATCTCACTTGGTCCTGCCTGTTCCTTACTGAGTCTCCTCCAGTCAGTTCAACATCAGCATCTAAAGGTCTGTTCCCCACCAAGCGGGTCAGGAATGGAGAATTCTCTGTGAGTTAAACACAGAATCTACGCACTGCCGCACACAGAGGGGACAGCTAGTGCTCCGTATTAGACCAATGTCTCTTTTTTTAAGGATAAATGATACTTTATTCTCAGAGGGTAATGGATTTGGTCATTTTCTCATGTTATTTAGGTTAGGCTAGTTAGAAATGAGGGCTGGGTGCAGTCAGAAGCACTGGGAGACCTGAGTGATTTCAGGGCATTGGTGAATAGAGCAAGGTCCATCTGAGGAGAGGTCACCACTGCCACCAAAGCTGTGGCCTCAGGGAGAATCCAAGCTATGGGGAGGGACGGGACAAAGAATTGGAAAGAGTGTTTTTGATAAATGGTTGCTCTGACCACTCCAACCATTGGTGCATGCATCTGACATGCACAAGGGATGTCTAAACACGGTTAGAAATTCGACTGTAGTAGTCAGTGATCATATCAAATGAGACAGTTGTAATAAATGAGAGTTTTCACAAACCATCTCTCATCCTAGTTACTTTTTTAAAAGGGCATAAGGATGCAAAGAATCCTCACATAACCAATGTAGCAACCTCAAATTTCTTATTTACTTATAAAGCCATTTTGGGCTTCCCAGTGGCACTAGGCTTCCCTGATGGCTCAGACGGTAAAGAATCTGCCTGCAATGCAGCAGACCTGGGTTTGATCCCTCGGTTGGGAAGATCCCCTAGAGAAAGGCATGGCAACCCACTCCAGTATTCTTGCCTGGAAAATCTCATGGACAAAGGAGCCTGGCTGGCTACAGTCCATAGAGTCACAAAGAGTCAGACACGACTAAAGCGACTTAGCATGCACGTACAAAGCCATTCAAAAGCTAGTTTCTAGTAATAACAATAACATGGAAAAAGAATTTTAAAATTGTTTTAATTGTGTATGATGTGTGTGTGTTTCTGAGAAGATGGAAGGCTGTCAATAAACATGACTAGGGACAGAAAATTCTTTGCTGTGCCTGCAATACTAAGCTCAGAGAAGATGAGATCTCATGGTGGAGGTAGAATTTTAAGGTCAATTTAGTGTCCAAAAAGCTAAACTTCTGTCCTCTTCCCTGCAGAAATGAAGAAAACAAAGAGAGAGGTCATGGTGGTAAGGACGGCTGACCCCTGGATACCTGGTTGGGGGAGGGTGGGGTGGTAGGCTCCCGTCCTCCTCCCAGGCAGCCCTGCCACAGCCCCGTGGGAGTGTTTATCATTCAGGGAGATGCCTGTACGTGGCCACTGGAACTGATTGCTGTGTGACGAGCTCCTGATAGAATTTGTTCCCTCCACTGAACTTGTCTGCTGATATATTTGCAGAAGAACTGGATTTCATAAATATTGAATAGTGGTGTTTATTATCCACATCACTTCTCCAGGAGAGTGAGTTGGGGGAGGTGGGGAGGAACTTCAAGACCAGAACCGGTGCTTCAGCCTTCAGTGGGATTTAATTTTGTTTCGCTTTTCCACAACCTTGTGGGAAAAGTGATAGAAAAAGAGTAGTGCATGGGGTTGGGAATGGCTCTCTCTGCTTGGCCATGTGATCTTGACATCGGGGATCCCTCAGCCTCTTTAAGCTTTAGATTCTTCATCGGTGGAATGAGATAATAGGTGGGGAAATATTGTGAAAACTGTGAAGAGTCATGCAAATGCAAAGTGTTACAGGATAGCTGGGGAGTTGCCTCTTCACCTGACCTCTTTGTTTTTCTTTCACTGATCTGATGCACCCCATGGGAAGTGACAGATTTTGAAGGTGACCACTCCAGGTTTCCCTGGTCCCTGATAATAGGTCTCTGTTATGACCGAAGACCCATGAGTTTGGGAAATGATATGCAGGACGAGGAGGAAATGTTGCTTCAGATCTCTAAGTTCTTATAAGTACTAGTCTGTGTACAAACAGAAGGAAAAGGTGATCCCCTGTCTCCTGGGTCTTATTGTGATGCCACACAGAGACTGAGAATTATGTACAATGACATTCATCGATTAAATAAATCAATTCCCAAGACTGTAAATAGTGAAGCTTCTGAGCGGATCAAATGGATGAAAGCCATACAATCTCCATTCCTTCTCTTCTCACAGCAGGGAGTTGTGGGAAAGTGGGTAGGTAATGGCTTATGTGATGAAAACAGGGGTGGAAGGCCCACTAAACTCCAAACACCATCCTTGTGAGCCTGCTGAAGAATGGCATCATGGAAGGGCACAATGTGAGGGGCGGGGTGTCTCTATGGGGCAGAGGTCAGATCCTGGAGGGCAGCACAGAATACAGATCTGGGGAGGAAAAAGGCCTGGAGCCCCAGGCTTAGGTGAGGCAGGCCAGCCCCAGATGCAACGTTGCACTGGCCTCGGCTCTGTGTCTGTCCTGCGTATAACATCTGCTTGGCAGATCTTGGATGATGTCGACCTTGGCCAGTGTTGCATGGCATTTCTGCTCTTGCTTCTGTGCAGCTTAGATAGAATTTACTCAGGGTGCTTTCCTACCCCCAAGTCTGCATTAAATGGCTTCTTTCTACCCCCTGCCCCATGACCCCATAGTATCCTATATTCCCTCATCATAGTCTTCATCACTGTATATTGCAATGCCTCTTTGTCAATGGCTCCTGCTTGACTGCAAGCAGTAACCACCCCTTCCTCTCCACTAGTGTGTCCCTTTCACGTAGCACAGCACCTATGGAATAAATAAATGTCAGGTAGGCCCTGGGTGAGGAATCTGGGCTGTAAGGAAGAGCAGCCTTGCCTGGGAGGAGGAGTATAGAGCTGTGCTTGAAACTGTCTCTTTTCCTTAGGAAACAATCCAGATGAACACAGTCTTTGATGGAGAAGCCGCAGACCCAGGTAATTACATGGCAGTGCCGCCTATCAGTGGGCTCTTCATAGTCCAGGCTGATAGAGTCATGGAGGACTGTATCAGATGTCCTGCTCTTCCTCTCAAGTCTGTCAATCCACTTGGTTGCAGTCCTACACAATGCTGACCCTTCCAGGCTTCCCTATAACACGAGATCAGCTCAAAGCAGAGCTGGCTGGCTGATGTTCAAGCATATGATCACGTGTGAGGCTTCAGAAGGTTTCCACCTAGAGGCTCCCCCTCAAGGACCATGCCTCTGTCTAGCCTCCCTTTCCTGAATCACAAACCAACTCAGGGAATTTGTGAATTTAATAACCCACTTTTTTTCCTGCTTACTGGGACTCCATCTCCCCCCACCCTCGTCCCCACTCCTTCCATCCTTTCTGAACGCTTCTAACACCATCCTGTTGGTAATGAGAGATATGGAGAAATGGCAAGCTTGGCTTCTTTTTTCCCTTGATCAGGGCCAAGAATTCCTTCTTGGTCGGCAAGATGAACATAAGGTAAAGCTGGCCTCCAGAGCTCTCATCACCCCCATGAAATCAGCTCCAAATTTAGCTCCTTCACACACATCCCTTCACTTACAAAGGCTCAATTATAGACGTGAATAAAGGGAAGGAAACCAAATTCGGGAGGCAAGTGTGTTGGCTTCCTGCCACCCTCACATGTGAACGGCTCAGCTTGGTCCTCCTCGGAAGGAGGATGGCTCCTCTCCAGGGGAGGCTGCTGCGGCTGCTGGAATTAAATTTCCCTCTATTATTAGGTACTTGTTACCATAATGCGCCCACATTAGCATAAGTGCTGGTGGGATCCTCTGCCTGAGAGGCCACTCGTGCTGCAGGAGCAGGGGCATGCTGGAAACTAGATCTTCTGGGGCAAAAGCCAGGAAGGGCCGAGGCTGTTCTCCTGCGTCTGTGTGTTTGAGAGAAGGAAAAAGGAAGAAATGAGCCAACTGGACTAATGTGAACAAACACCAATTAGCGTCTGCTGGCTCCGACATGATAAAAATGGCTCCCTTGCATCATCTCAACAGGGGCCAGATCTGTGGGTCTGTGTCTGTAAATCTCTGCTGCTGCTGCTGCTGCTCAGTCGCTTCAGTCGTGCCCGACTCTGTGCGACCCCATAGACAGCAGCCCACCAGGCTCTGCCATCCCTGGGATTCTCCAGGCAAGAACACTGGAGTGGGTTGCCATTTCCTTCTCCAATGTAAATAAAAATCAAAGTTTCTTTTCTTACTTACTTGGTGGGTTCCTGCTTACAGCAGAGATTCAGGGGGTCTTTTTAAACAAACAAATCAGAACGTAATGGGTAACTCCATGAGGAAAAGGACCTAATTTATCTGAAGCTCCCATTGAGTTCCAGACTTCTGTGACCTCTAGTCCTGCCACTGAGGTGACCTTGTGAAAGTGGTAATCTCAGTCGTGTCTGACTCTTTGCAACCCCATGGACTGTAGCCCACTAGGCTCCTCTGTCCATGGGATTCTCCAGGCAAGAATATTAGAGGGGCTTGCCATGTCCTTCTCCAGGGGATTTTCCAGACCCAGGGATAGAACCCAGGGCTCCTGTACTGCAGGCAGATTCTTTACCATCTAAGCCACTGGGGAAGAGACTCTCTTAAACCTTTCTTTCTAGGGAAGCATTGAGATCTGCAACCCGTGTGGTCACAGCCACGCAGCTCAGCTCTTGGAAAGGGCAGGCTGGTGAAGATTGTCTGTGTTTTTCACAAGCATGCTTTCCTTCTTTCTAGCTGGGGGTGAGATGAGAGCTGAGTGGAGAGGAGGAGCAGAGAAGCACTTGGATTCCTTTGTTTATATATTGGTTGTGTATTTCTTTTTCCCCCTAGTTACTGGGGCAATATATGAATTCAACTCAAAAACTGGAGCCAGAAAGTGGAAAGACTCCTTAACCCAAATGCCAGAATGGAAAGAGTCCAGCCCCCAGGGAGGTGCTCCAAGAAGACCTGTCCCTCGGGAAGGGACCAGGCCACCAAGGAGCACCCACAAGGAAGGAGATGGTCTGAGCAGCAAAGTCCAGGCTGAGGATGCAGGCCTGGGGCCCAGGAGCCAGGACGGCATGCCGAGCACCCCAAAGAACAGAAACCCAGCCTTCACGAGAGGGGCATCCCCCAAACCGCACCCAGAGAAGTGAACTGGGCAATGCAGCAAGCGGACTTGACTGTCTGGATGCTGCTTCACCTTACGTTCTTCGAGGGCAGGGTGGGAGGCAGAAAATGTAGGGGATCCAGGGTCCCAGTAGGAATGTTTGACAAACTTTAAACAGAAATGGGTTTGATCCCAGAGTTGCCTTTTTCTGAAATGGCCCAGGAGTGGTTTTGCCCAATTATCTGTGCCTCTGATCAGCTGGACTGTTAACTTGAATGTGGACTTGTGTTTCTTCTTCATGTTGACTCTAGGAATCCCCATTCCATTCCATTCACCCTTAGGAAGCGCAGGAAACCTGCTGCCTAAATTCCGAGGGCTCCCCTCTCATCTGGTTCCACCTTTTTTTTTTCCTGCCTTAATTTTTGTGTCTCCAAGATTTCTTCACTGATAAATACAGTTCAACCCCATTGTAAGTCACATCTAATCTTTTTCTAAAGAGGCAGAGCAGTGGGGGGGAAAGGATGAATAAATAATAAGTTGTTCATCTGGAAAGAAGAAAACACACTAGATACCTTTAATTCTTTCTCATTAAGGTAAAACTGATAATGCAATACAGCGCACAGATCTAAGGCACTCAGCTTGATACCATGTAGACTCCTGCCAGAGGCAACCACTATTCGGGTCTTTATTGTCATAAATGACTTTTGCCTTTTTGGAATTTCCTATAAATGGGATTACGCAGAACACACTCTTTTGTGTCTGGCTCCTTTTACTAAGCATCATGTCTGTGTGTAAGCATCCAGGTCTCTTCACTGTATATCATATCCCATTGAGGGAATCTATCACATGTCATTTATCCATCCCACATTTAGGTGGCTGCTCCCAGGTTTTTTTTTTTTGTTTGTTTGTTTGTTTTTTTACTATTAGAAGTTACAGCACAGCGAACTTCCTTTTCCACATCTTTCGGCAGCACAAACACTTGTTTCTTCTGAGCCTATTCCAAGGAGTGGGAGGGCCAGAGCCATTGCTGGAATCTGAGAAGTCTGAAGTTGGTAGCTCCAGTTTACACTTCCACCAGCAATGATGGAGGGCCCTGATTGCTTTCCTCCCTGGTCAACACTTGGTGGTGTCAGTCCTTTTCATTTTAGCCATCCTGGTGAAAATTCCTCTTGAAATAAAGGCACTCTTTTTTTGCAAAGCTAAAACAACATCAACCCTGCAACCTGCCTGCCCAGCTCTTTCTCTACCTCCTCTTGAGGGAGACCATAGGACTCAGAGTAGAGACACAACGGGAAGCCCTAGCCATTCATACAGCTGAGACACTCACTGTGGGCACAAGCAATGACCCAAACATAGGCTTCCCTGTGACGGAACAGGAAACGGAAATTTTCACTGTGTGCCTGGTAGAGGCTGAGCAATCCTCACCTTCTCTCCATGTCCTGCTCCCTAGCTGCTGTGACCACAAGAAAGGACTAGATGAGAGTCCACTGGAGCAGTACCCACTTTCCTGGTTGGGGTATCAGATGAGAACTCCCTCAGGCCCAGGATGGCCTGTACGAGGCAGCGAGGATCCACCCTGCAAATGCAGAACTTGGGAGGGAGCAGCTGCACTGTTTATTGTGTGCCTGCTGTCGTTGGTGTGACTTCTCAAGAAAAAGAAACATTTAGAAAATGCCCCATCCTGGCCTAGAGCAAGTGTGATTTATTAATAAGGGTTGGTTGCCAGGGAACTCCCTTGAATAGGTTTAAATTTTGCAAAGAAGGCAGAGCTGCTCATTTGTGGAGGTTAAAGTGGGTGAAGTGGCTGATTACACATTTAAGACTCAGAGCCCGGAGTAAAAGGCCTTCCTCAGAAGCTCTCGGCCTCAATGTAAGTAAAATGAAGCTCCGAAAAGGCTGAAGGGGGTGCCTGATAACTGTTTACGAGCCCATTAAGGATGATTAAAAGGAGGGTGGTGAACAGCTGTTCTCCCTTCTCCTGTGATGACAGGGCAGGAGGGGATCGTGCTTCTCGGACAGAAAGAGAGATTTAAGTTAGGCACAGGGAGGGACCTCTCGAAGCCCAGGGTCTGCTTGAAGAATCATTTCTTTCCCTGGTGATGGGCAGGAAGAGTTGATTGTCTTCCAAGCCCCAAGATGTGAACACTGAGGAGCCCAAGACATGGGTCAGGAGTGGTATCAGGAAACTTCTGCCAAGAGAAACTGCCTTTCTCTTTTGCATATTGGACTATTCGATTAGGGGCATCAGAAGTCTCAGGTCCAGGGCTAGGTCATTTAAACCAGGTTTGAAAAATAAATTATCTGAGTAAAATCAAGCCAGGGATCATTGTGAACCATGTATAAGTTCTCTCACATTTCTCTCCCAAGGACTTAATCATATATAAATTTATTGTACCTAATGTTGACTTGCCTGATTCTGAATCATTAAAAATTAAAGCAAACATGTTCAGAGATCAGGCCACAGAGGGATACACAGAAATCATGGTGAATTCTGAAGTTGGAGCTTTCCCTTGTGCTCAGTAGGAAGCGGGGTCTGCATCGCTGTCCCCTTTTGTTCAGAGCATGTGTGAAGAAAAACTGGGCAATGATGCTTACGCTCCTTATAGCCCTCTCTCATGTCTGTAAGGAGAAGGAAATGGCAACCCACTCCGGCACTCTTGCCTGGAAAATCCCATGGATGGAGAAGCCTGGTAGGCTACAGTCGATGGGGTCGCAAAGAGTAGGACACGACTGAACGACTTCACTTCACGTCTGTACATCTATCGTTTGCCTTTTTGTGTAATGTGTTTTGTAATGGCTGAGAAAATTAAAGCAACCAAATGAGTGAATCTAGAAAATGATGGCTATTGAAACTTGGCATTTCTCATTTCAAACTTAATGTGTGTGTTAACACCTCCCATTCATTCAATAAATGTTTACGGAGCGAATACTGTGTGCCAGGTGTTGACTTGTTGTCAACACAGCAGCCCCAGGGCCCTGCCCTTGCAGAGCTTACACTCTGCCTGCTGTGGCTGCAGGCAGCCTGCTGTGACGCATCCTCAAAGATTCTATTTGCACTCCCATCCTGGTCTGTTTCTTGGTTCCTTGAGTGTTCTATTTGAAAGATAAATTAACCCAAGCCTGGAATTTCCTTTTTGTTAGAAGATATATTTCAGAATCACTTAAATGTTTAAAAAAAAATTAATGTGGGGACTTGTCTGGTGGTCTAGCGGTTAAGACTTTGCATTCCCAATGCAGGGGACACACGTTCAATCCCTGGTTAGGAAATTAAGATGCTGCATGTTGCTCAGCTTGGCCAAAAAAAAAAATTTAATAGGGAGCCTTTATTAGAAAATACTTGAGATGCCCAAGGAGGGGCCCCAGTCTTGGGTTATCTGAACAGCGTACTGCTTATAACCTCTGGATGGCAACTCTGAGTCAGGTGTGACTTCCTTATGTGGAGGATGGACGTATCCTGAGGCCAGGAAAAGGTCAGTCACAGGATGGATTGGGGGATGGGGGGTAGACTCATCACTGAGACCCCACTATGTGTATGGAAGGTGAGATGTGGCTCCTGCTCAAAGGACTAACCCAACTGAGATGATAACTAGCTCTTTGAAAAGACAGCAGCCACCCTGCAGGCACTGCATGTTAAATAAATGAGTTTTGTGGGTAGTGGGTGTGGGACAAAGCAGATGGGGCCACAGCACTCTGAAAGTGTGAGGGACGACCTGGACACTGAAGGACTCTTAGAGCTAGCTGTGAGTCCACAGTGGGAGAGAAGAGAATGTTGAGCGAAGGCTAAAGCATTCAGAACCTTGGTTGTCAATCCATTTTCAGCCAGTGCTTGTCCTGTGTCACCTGGGATGAATAACCACAGCCAATATAGAGCCTTCTGGAGGTGTGGCAAGTATTCAGCAAACATTTGTAGAACTGAATAGAATTAAGCAAGTTGACAGTTGGTTTCCGACCTGAGTCATGTAGCAGAGTACTACTTCTCTAACTAGATTTACACAAACATGATGGTGATCAACAAACAGTTACTGAGTGCCGATTAGGTCCCAGGCACTGTTCTAGGCTCCAGGAGGAGAGCAGTAAATAAAACAACATTCCTAATGTTTACATTCTAGTGAGGGATGATAACGCTGTGAAAGAGCTGCACTCAATATGTCAGCAAATTTGGAAAACTCAGCAGTGGCCACAAGACTGGAAAAGGTCAGTTTTCATTCCAATCCCAAAGAAAGGCAATGCCAAAGAATGCTCAGACTACCGCACAATTGCACTCATCTCACATGCTAGTAAAGCAATGCTCAAAATTCTCCAAGCCAGGCTTCAGCAATACGTGAACCGTGAACTTCCAGATGTTCAGGCTGGTTTTAGAAAAGTCAGAGGAACCAGAGATCAAATTGTCAACATCTGCTGGATCACTGAAAAAGCAAGAGAGTTCCAGAAAAACATCTATTTCTGCGTTATTGACTCTGCCAAAGCCTTTGACTGTGTGGATCACAATAAATTGTGGAAAATTCTGAAAGAGATGGGAATACCAGACCACCTGACCTGCCTCTTGAGAAACCTGTATGCAGGTCAGGAAGCAACAGTTAGAAATGGACACGGAACAACAGACTGGTTCCAATTGGGAAAGGAGTACGTCAAGGCTGTATATTGTCACCCTGCTTATTTAACTTATATGCAGAGTACATCGTGAGAAACGCTAGGCTGGAGGAAGCACAAGCTGGAATCACAATTGCCGGGAGAAATATCAGTAACCTCATATATGTAGACGACACCATCCTTATGGCAGAAACTGAAGAAGAACTAAGGAGCCTCTTGATGAAAGTGAAAAATGAGAGTGAAAAAGTTGGCTTAAAGCTCAACATTCAGAAAACTAAGATCATGGCATGTGGTCCCATCACTTCATGGCATATAGATGAGGAAACAGTGGCTGACTTTATTTTTCTGGGCTCCAAAATCACTACAGATGGTGATTGCAGCCATGAAATTAAAAGACGCTTACTCCTTGGAAGGAAACTTATGACCAACCTAGACAGCATATTAAAAAGCAGAGACATTACCTTGTCAACAAAGGTCCATCTAGTCAAGGCTATGGTTTTTCCAGTAGTCATGTATGGATGTGAGAGTTGGACTATAAAGAAAGCTGAGTGCAGAAGAATTGATGCTTTTGAACTGTGGTGTTGGAGAAGACTCTTGAGAGTCCCTTGGACTGCAGGGAGTTCCAATCAGTCCATCCTAAGGAAAATCAGTCCTGGGTGTTCATTGGAAGCACTGATGTTGAAGCTGAAACTCCAATATTTTGGCTGCCTGATGCAAAGAGCTGACTCATTTGGAAAGACCCTGATGTTGGGAAAGATTGAAGGCAGGAGGAGAAAGGGACAACAGAGGATGAGATGGCTGGATGGCATCACCAGCTCAATGGACATAAGTTTGGGTAAACTCCAGGAGCTGGTGATTGACAGGGAGGCCTGGCGTGCTTTGGTTCATGGGGTTGCAAAGAGTTGGACATGACTGAGCGACTGTTGAGGGATGAGAAACTGAATATTCAAATGGACGATGGCCCAACCATATATAAAAATAGAACTTGGGCCCACACAACCTGCAGGAACCTGCCCAGGAAACCAACCCCCTTATCTACAATAAACAGCCTGGGAAGCCAGCCTACCATAAGTCAGACTTGCAGGAAGCTGAATGGCTGTTTCTAGTAACAATCCAGGAAGCTAAACAATAACTTCTGTACCAATCAGCCCCAAATGGCCAGGACTTGATTAATAACAGTCAGATTCCCTAATTTTTATCTCCACTTCTAACTTAGGACCAGCCAGAGAAAACTAAATGTACACCATAGCATGTACTCCCTCCAGTGAGCCCACCGACAGCTTCCCCAGGCTGATAGCCTCCAATAAGAGCACCCCGAGCCTTCCCTTTTTTCCACTACAAAGCTTTCCCATCCCTCTGCCCGCCTTTGAGTCTCTGCCAAAACAAGAGTGATGGTGGCTGACTTGCTTACTATAGTAAGGTACAAATAAATATGCTTTGCTTTTCTCATACAGTTAGCCTTTGTTTATTTCCACAGAAATAATAAACAGGTTATACACATCTACATATATATCATATGTATTCATATCTCATATGTATGCACATATCATAGGTATATATATCCTTTATGTATAAATATATGATATTTTAATGGTGGTAAAAGCTATTGAGAACTATGAACAAGGTCAGGGTTATGAAGGGTGGGCATGGCTGCTTTAAATAGTGTGGTCAAAGAAGGTCCCATGGTTAGGTGAGAGGCAAAGAGCCATGCAGGTAACTGGTAAGAGACCCCAGGCAGAGAGCGCAAAGGGAAAACCGGGTTGAGGATTAGCTGGAGGAACAATGATGAACACCAGGACCAGAAGAAACGCCTTTGCACAGGTGTGTGTGGGAAAGTGGGAGCGTATCTAGGGTTGGGGTTGGGGATGTGTAGTCTGTGGAGTGTATGATGAGGCAGTGAGGGAGGAGATGCTCATCATGTAGGGCTTTGTAAACCATGGTAAAGACTTTGGCTTTTACTCTGAATGTGATGAGGAGACATGGCAGGGTTAGAGGTGCAACATATTTTCTGTTTTAAATCATCTCTCAGAGTGCTGATTTGAGAATTCACTTGAGGGAGGCAGGGAGCAGGGGTGGAAGTAGAGAGGCCAATGAGGTGGCTTTTGGATTAATCCAGGTATTAGATGGCAGTGGCTTGGTTCAGGGTGGTGGGCACATGGAAACCTTGAAGAACCTTTTGGAAGGAGTGCTTCAGCTACGAAAGAAGCCCTGCGTTCTCCTGGGCCAATTCCCATCTTAAATAAAGGTGGCCCTGCAGGATCTAGCCACTCCCTCAGTGGAAGCTTCCAAATACAGTTATTTCACTTAACACCGAACAATGCTTCCTGAATGCAACTGCCCCCTGACCAGGCTGTGAAACCCACTGTTATTGCTGTCTGGAGTGGTGATGGTGGTGGTGGTGGTGGTGGTGGTGGTGGTGATGGGTGTGTGTGTGTACACAAGAACACACTATGAGAGAGAAGCCCTTAGAGTTTCTATGCATTGAACTGAACCCTGTCAAGATTCCAAACAGGCTTCATAGAAGCAGAGCAAACAGACTTGGATGGCATTTTCTCGGTCTGAACTCAGTGCCCTGCTGTGGAAAAGGTCGCAGGTACCTTATTCATCCATGCCATGTGTTAGATTAGCTCACAATCTAAAAAAGTACAGTTCTGATTAAAAGCCTTTTACCAGGAGACCTGAGTTGTACAAAAAAACTGTGGCTTGTGACTTCCAAGAAAGTCTAAAGTCTTAGCAAATCAGTTTAGAAGGAAATAGGGAGGTGAGTGTGTCCTGGAAAACTGGAGCCTCAAGATGGGAGTTTTGGAGACAGTCACTACTTAAAATGGTATCTCCTACCATTTCTGTGAGTGTGAACCTTAGTTATCAGTCCTGATTTGGGGTTCGGAGAACATGATCCTTGCAAGTGTTAAGCATGCTTGTGAGCTTTGCAGTTTTCCTGTGTGGTGCCTGCTAAGTGAGGCAGGCCCAGTGCTTAGACGAGAGCATCCTGCTGCCCATGTGGGGCCCCAGTGCACTCAGAAGCCTTGTGATTCCTGCAGGGTCCAGAAACAATCTGTGGCTGAGGGAAGGAAGCTGGTTAATCTGATTTAGAGATGAGGCTCACAAGAGCTCCTCCATTCCCTGTACTGCCCATCTCATCTGTTCTTCCACAGTCAGAACACCCTCAAAATGATATGCTAAGCTGTCTTTTCTTTTGGTAACAATTTTATTTGTTTTGTGATTTAATTCACATACCAATAAATTCAGTGGTTTTCAAGTATATTCACAGAGTTGTGAAACCATCACCACTATCTAACTCCCCAAGCTCTAACACCCACTAACCTACTGTCTGTCTCTATGGCTATTTCGTATGAATAGAAAATATATCATATATGTCCTTTTGTATTATCTGGCTTATTTCACTTCACATGTTTTCAAGAATTATCTATGTTGTAGCAGATATCAGGGCTTTATTTCTTTTTATGGCTGAATAATGCTCTGTTGCATGAGTATACCATGTTTTATTTATCTACTCATCAACTAATGGACATTTGGGTTATTTCCACCTTGTGGCTATTATGAATAATGTGCACTGGATATTAGTGTACAAGTTCTTGTATGGACACACTCTGTAATTTCTCTTGGTTACATACCTAGGAGTGGAAATGCTAGGTCATATGGTATTTCTATATTGATCTTTTTGAGAATCCATGATACTCTTTTTCAAAGTCCTTGCACTATTTTACATTCTCACCAGCAATCCACTAGGCGATCACAAACTTTTGAAATAAACAAATGTTTTAAAATGTTTTGTCGCATCCTTCAGCCCAGGATGCGATAGTGTCAGCTCTTCCCAGACACTGTCAAGCTCTGGCATGAGGAGGTAGTCCATGGTCTGGAGTGCTGGTTGACCTCACTGAACTTCCTCTGCACCTGAGCAGTCTGCAGACAGGTCTGGACAAACCTCTGGATTGCAACTGTGTGTCTAACGTGGGCTGGGTACACTAGTTACATGAACTCCAAATCCTCATAGCACTCTGAGGATATCCTGGTTAGCTGCATTTTAATGAGAAAGCTGAGGGGTGGAGAGATAAGGGACCTTGCCCAGAGGTCACAGAGCCAGGACACCAACCTGGGTGTGCCTCCTCAGAGCCTATGCTCAAGGGCTCAGTTATGTCCTTTGATTTGTGTTCTGGTGTGGAAAGGTGTCAGATAACTGAACCCTCAGACAGATCCTCTGACCAAGTAGCTCTTCCCTGAAAGCCCAAGGCTTCTCACAGCTGCAGAAATCAACCCTCACACAGGCAGCATCACTACCAGCTTCTGGACCAGCAGACGTACTCTGAGAGCATCCTCTCCCATCTGGCTTGAGCTGGGATCTGAAATAGCCACTCACCTCCTGCAGCCCTGCAAGCCCAGTGCATGCAGCTTTGGGCTGTATGAAAGGCATGGTCTGTTCTTTTCTTGGTTCTACACACATTCCCTACCAGTCAGCTGCTCAACAAAAGCAGTCTCATCTTGGTTATGAGTATTCAAGTGCTTTCCAAAGACGTTAAATCAAGATATGGTTCACTCAGAAACAGCCTCCTCCTCCCCAAGGCGAAGGGGCAGCAGTTATGTATGTTGGTCAGCAGGGGCTCTTTTTGCCACTTGGCTTCCTCTGAGTGGTCCAGAAGCCGCCTCCAATACACTGGCTCCTTTCTTTACAACTTTCCCCAAGCTTTTCAGAGTATGAGGCCACAGGGCCTGCAGAGAGCAGCCACAGGGCTCCCACAGTCAGGATTCCGCCTTCCCACAAAAACCCACAAGAGCAGTATGGTTGCTGGAAACCAGGACAGCCCTACCAAACCTGAAGGAGGGAGTGGCCAACTCCACCCATGAGTGGCCTTTTCCTTGAAGACCACAGGACAGTGACCAGGGCATTTTGCCAAGCAAACTATGGTTATTGATGAAGACATCTCCCAGCTAGACTCAGAACAACTTGATCACTGTTGACTTAAGTACAGAGAGGGTTAGAATCTCTGAATAAATACCCCTGGATTTTGTTCCCTTAACACACCATCTTGCCACAGGTTCCAGAGAATGTTTGAGTGTATGTTGATGTGTCTAAGTGTCCGTATAATAATAATTAAAATCACTTTGCGTTTATAGAATGCTTATAATATGCAACCTCTCATGGAGTCCTTTGTATTTGTAATGTTTTTTAATATAACACATCTGGAGGTACTCTCTCACTTACCTATGAAGAATTGAGGATCAGAAAGGGTGAGTTACCTCCCAGAGGTTTCAGAGCTAGAAAGTGGCAGAGGCAGGTGGAGTCTGAAAGTAGGTGTGGTTTCTAAGCGCCTTCATGCTGGACCAGGGTCTGGAATTCTGCTCAGCCTCCTGTTGCTCCCACCCCAACACTGCCTTAATCTTGGAGTTGTTTAGAAGAATGGGCAAGGCTGAGTGTAGAATCAGAAGGGGAAGGTGAGGACAGAATGTACAAGCTAGTTTTTGCTGGAGCTTGTTTGGATGTCTTGAAATTCACCAGGGCTTGGACCATCCTTCCAGGATGGGGCCCTTCCCATGGAGCAACTGAGGGCTCATTAGTGTCACTGAGGATCAGGTGAGAAAGATAAAAAGGGACGTGAAGAGGCAAAAAGGGAGGGGGACAACAGGGCTGAAGCAAAAGATGAAGAGCAGAGAGAGAGAGGAGAGGTGGCCGGTGGCCTGAAGACCCTTGCCTGGGAGCCCCCTGCCTGGGGAGCTGGTAGAGCAAGCACAGCCTTCGTTCTCTAGCGCAGGGCCAACAAAGGGCAGCTGAATCACAGGATTTCTCAGGAAATAAAAATTCCTAGCACACCCCTGGGGCCTCGGGTAGAAAAACTGACAACGTGTTGATTGAAAACAGACCCAGCTGAAATGTGCCCGCAGCGTGAGGCCGCGTTCTCACAGGTTCACAGCGACACCTAGTGGTCTCTGGGGGCACCTGCCACCTCCGTGGAAACGATGAGGCCTGTGGTCTGGTGAAGAGAGTATTCTGGGTCTAGAGCAGAAACGTCCTCTATTCCCTAGCTGTCAAAGACCATATTTTGCTTTGTGGAATACGTCAGTATTCTGAGAGGAACTCCATGCGTTTCCAGGAGCCAAAGACCGGAATTCCTACTACAGTCAGTTATGTATATTCAATTGACTGCAGCAGCTAGATTTTCTGATGTGGTCATTATTTATTCTGGTTTAATTATTTTCACCTATTAACTCTAATTGAATGCATTTAATGGCATTAACTTTACATAAATGAATTCACCAATTCCAGACATTTCTTTGTTAGATCACGTGTTGGGAAAACATAATGACTATGCTTCTACCTTAGGTCAAAGACCTTGGCTTCCATCATCACCCTGATCAATAAGTCTGCTTAAAAATGAAAACTAAGCATCTCTTTCTGAATAATGGCACTTGAACATTTTCATCCCCTTCCTTGCTTCCCTTCGCGCCATTTGAGCTTTGGCTAATTTACTTGTCTGAAGGCTCCCTGGGGGCAGAGTATGTCCAGTGTTAGTACAATACCTGGGACATAGTTAATGCTCAAAAACTCTCTCTTAATTGAATGACTTCAGCTCTTGATCAGGCAATGGAGGGCACAGGAGGGAGGTCAGATAATCCAATTTCCTGGCAAGTGCTGCTATAGGATTCTAGACTCTAGGGGGAATTTATCAGGCCAAGAAGACCCTTGCCGGGCAACTCAGCTTCTTGTCAATGGCTGGGGATGGTCTGTAGTTACATAGTAGCCCAGGGTGGCATACGTACAGCTCTGTGAAAAGGCCTATTGTATGTCTGTGGGCTGGCACTCCTGGGAGGGCTCCATGAGGCCATGTTTCACTGGGATCATCAAGAGACCCACCGAAGGCTTTCGTTTTGATGAAGAAACCATGAGCTCTGGCAATCCAGTCTTGCTGGCAAGGAAATACTTATCCCCAAGCTAAATTTTATCTAAATTACATTGCCAAATTACCCATGTTAACTGGGTTCCCTTGGTCACAAAAATCAGATACTCACAGGTCTACTGGGAAGCCACTTGTGGAAATAAGGAGCATTAGCCCCATTGTGCAATCTCTCCAAAACCCAGAAGATGCAGAAGACCTGACTATTTGGAGTGTGGTGTAGTGGATGGGGGTCACGTTGGTGCCAGCCCAGCATCATTTGAATAGCCTTTCTAAGTTACGGAAATAGGCCATGGTAGGGCCATTGCCTCACTGGGATGGAGATCAGAACTCAGTTTCCCAAATCACTTCTGCAGCTCAGACACAGACATTTGACCTGGGCTCTGCCAGTTGGATGCAGCAACTTGAAACTTAAATAGAAAAGTAAAAAGCAAGGGAACAGCTGCCACACAGGACTGCATCTTTGTGATGGGGGAGGAGCATGGCAAGGAGTGTGGAGCCCCCAGAGGCAGCAGGGCAGAGATACTCCCAGTAACAGGAGCCAGAGACAGTGGGATCAAGCCTGTGGCTGGACCAGGGTTTATGGCTGCAGAGCCTCAAGCCTCCTTCTCTAACTCTGCCAGAGAGTCTGTGAGCCACTAATAGCCTCTCATACATTGTTCTTCTTTTAAACAAAGTAGAGTGAGTTGTTCAGTCGCTCGGTTATGTCCAACTCTTTGCGACCCCATGGACTGTAGTCCACCAGGCTCCTCTCTCCATGGGATTTTCCAGGTAAGAATACTAGAGTGAGTTAGTTGTTTGTTAATAAGAGCCCTGATAGATAAATCTGCCATTAAATTATAGTTAGTTTTCATGGATATTGGAATCAGAAAGTCATTCAGCATTCAAGAAGGTTCATGTCAGGAGTTCAAGGATCATTACCTCAGAGAGATTATAGTTAACTACTTTGTTGGGGGCTGAGGTGGATATGTGGTGTGACTGCCTATTCAACATGTCTTCAGGGACAACCATTTTTCTATTGTTAATTTAAGCCCTGTCTTCTGGTAGTACTGACATCTTACCCTAGATCCAAAGCTGCAGCACAGGACTCAGGCCAGGCCAATTAGATTGCTGCTTTTCCCTGGCCTCAGTGATTGGTTCAGGGATGGATACACGTCCCAAGGTGGACCAATGAGCGCCATCCCTGGAACTTGTGCTGTATTGCTAGGAAATTACTTTATTCTGCTGAGGCTGCTTGGCTGGGGGGAGGTAAGCATGCAACATGAAGCCAGTGCTTGCCACCATGTCAAGTGTGGGAGTTGCTGCCAACCAAAGAATAAAGCCTATTGGAGGAAAGCAAGAGTTAGATAGATACTAATTTCCAATGGTTTAGTCACTAAGTCATGTCCAACTCTTGTGACCCCATGGACTGTAGCCTGCCCGGCTCCTCTGTCCTTGGGATTTTCCAGTCAAGAATACTGGAGTGGGTTGCCATTTCCTTCTCCAGGGGATCTTCCTGACCCAGTGACTGAACCTGGGTCTCCTGCACTGCAGGCAGATTCTTTACTGACTGAGCTACCAGGGAAGCCCCTAATTTCCAATGATACTGCACATTTGGATCCAGCCAGGACCAAAGTCAGTTCCATCCTTTAGATTTTTCAATTATATGAGCCATGAATTCCCTTGTAAGTTAATTTGAGTTCAGTCTCTTGTCACTTAAAACCAAAAGGGTCCTGACTAATTCCATGGTGCACGTCCAAACACTAGAATTTTTGGCAAGGCTTCAAAGGGATTAAATTACATCCCCACTTATATCATTCACTTGATTACTCTTCAAGCCTGTGTTTTCATTTGAGGATAACTGCTATGGCCCCAACTGTGCTCTCCTCTGTATTCACAAAAGCAAGTTTGCACACACCCTAGGAAACACGAGGTTCATTTGCCAATGCTTGTCAGTAAGCTCTACCTCTCACACCTCTCCCATACAGTGTGCCCATTTGGGATTCTCCTATTCTACATGTTGAAGCACTTCTCTCAACATTCTGTCTGAGGTGCACTGTTGTAACAATATACATCTTCAGTTACAACAAAAGGTACATCCTCCACCTTGAGCACAATATGGTACCCACCTGTGAGGGTAGCTGCCAGCCCGTGTGCACAGGCATTTGGGTTCAGAACCATTGGTCCCGGATTTCCAGCATCAGGGTGACTCAGCGATGTCAATCTTCACACCCCTCTTCTAAGTGTATCTCCATGATTCTTGTCCCGCTACCAGCTTGCTCGTTTTCTCTTTATTTCCAAAATCAACTCCCGAAGAGAGAAAGATCTAACTTGAATGATCTTTGATCCAGCTGGACCACATCTGACAATACCAGTCAGTCCATGCATGGAGGTCCTGAGCCAAGCAGCCTCCTCTGTCCAATCACATGTGGCCAAAGGATGATGTGGTCAAAACATGGCAAAGTCTGGGTGAGCAATGCCTTGGGGACACTTCTCTCCTTGGAGGCTATGACCACAGCAGTGTTCTTAGCCAGGAATGGTGTGTTTGATCACTCCCATGATCAGTGTGTCTGGTACCTTCTCCTGTCCTATAAATAACAGAATAAAATCATAATGATGAGGGATGTGGATGCTAATAATAACTGTTAAGAACTGGCTTCAGGTTCAGTACCTCTATGCTTGCTGCATCACACATACTGGCTGTCTCTGAAAGTTGTCAGCTTTATTTGCCTATAAGCCAAAGGGTTAACTGGGTTTGAGAAACTCTGAGGAGAGAGCCTGGATTTAAACACCCATTTCCCTTGACACAGAGCTCCCAGCTGCTACCCTCATTGTGAGTCGAGTGCCTTTAGAGATGTGAACATTCTCAACTCCTTTCCCTAAGCCTGATGATGGCCTATTTCCCCTGTCCCTGGGAGAGGGCTGTGAATACCCATGCGCTGGCATCCCACTTGTTCCCAGCTTAGTCTGTGGCATTGCATCAGCCCACTAAGGCCAACTCCAGAACATCCAGCTTTGAGCCAAAGTGCTTTCAAAATAACAAAAGGTTCATACCTGGGAGGCCCATCTCTGACCAGCCACACATATGGAGTATTGCAAGCTCTATCATTAACTCAACATGATTTTTCAGCAAATTGAAAAATACTAGGCTGTCTCCCTTCTTAGTAAAAAAAAAATCCATAACTAGCAGGCTTAGCAATGGGAAGGAATCTGGTGAGAAGGGTGGGCTGCACCAGACCCCCCCCACACTTCAACGTGGAGTTTCCCCTGGCCTGACATTGACTCTGGTTGGGCTAAGATATTAAACCAGGGGTGCACCCTCTCGCCCTGGACTGACTGCTTCAAGGTCTAGAACACCATCTGCTGCTGCTGCTAAGTCGCTTCAGTCGTGTCCAACTCCGTGCAACCCCATAGATGGCAGCCCACCAGGCTCCCCTGTCCCTGGGATTCTCCAGGCAAGAACACTGGAGTGGGTTGCCATTTCCTTCTCCAATGTATGAAAGTGAAAAGTGAAAGTGAAGTTGTTCAGTTGTGTCTGACTCTTCATGACCCCCTGGATTGTAGCCTACCAGGCTCCTCTGTCCATGGGATTTTCCAGGCAAGAACACTGGAGTGGGGTGCCATCGCCTTCTCTGAGAACACCATCAGTGAAGTCTAATTCCTTGTTGCATCTGAAGTTGCCTTAGTAGCTCATTTCTCCAAAGTTGCAGGGTCTTTGTTCATTGTGTATTTAATTCACCAACCAAGGACTCTTTTCACCTTGGCTGCCAAACAGCATCTCAAGACAAAAGTAGCCTCTAGTTTACATGGACAAACCAAGGTGACTTATTTCCACTCTGGAAGAGATGTGGCTTAGTGGTTAAAAGCATGCAGTCTGGTATTGGATATACTTGAGGTCAAACATTTGTGACCTTGAGTAAGTCATTTAACATGTTTGTGCTCTGTTTCCTACCCTGTAAGATGGGGATGATGCTGCTGTAAGTCTGCCCCATGGAGAAGTGTGCAAGTTAAACGAGATCTTGTACATATAAGCAGTAAATACCCTACTGTTTTTGTTTTATTTTTTTTCCAGCTAAGTGGGATTTTCCAAGGAGACACCAGAGCTTCCCCTAGAAACCTTCTGGGGCTGCCTGCACTTTGAAGCCCTTCTAGGTAAAGGTGACAGAAACATCATACATCGTAGCAGCCACTACAGTGTTCTTCTCACAGCTCTGTTCCTCCTGCCTCCCTGGGGGCCATGTCATGGGTTCCAGAGAAGATGGCCAAGGTGACAGCCAACTCAGAACCTGCAAGTCTGGACTGGGGCCACTCACTGTGTGGGAAGTGTGTTGAACACCGGTGGGCGTTAGTGGTCCACCCCTCTTCAGTTGGGCCTTCCTTTTCGGTGTACTGCTGCTCGATGTCACTGTGCACAGGACGTCAGTGCAGGGGATAGACACGGGGGGAGGGGACCTCACCCCCCCCCACTCCCCCCCCCCCCCCGCCTCCTGGTCTGTGAAAGTCACGTGGCTCTGAGAAAGTGGCTCAACCAGACAGGCCCCCCAGGTCCTGGCTCCGAGAAACCTAATCCGGGCTCAGCCAGGCTTTTGTTAAATCGCTGATCTAAGAGTCTGGCAAATCCATTAAAAACAGTATCTGGGAGGATTTCTGGACCAAACAGGGCTCCCAGAATCATTGTCCCTAGAAAGGCTGGTGTGTCCAGCGCTTTGGAGTTTGCAGGGTTTTGATGCACCTTGGGCCAGTCACAGAACAATCCTGTGGGGTGGGCAGAGTTTAGAGGAGAGAAAATTCCCCGTGGAGTTTTAAATCTGTGAATAGCTTTGAGGTCAGCTGCTTCAACTCCTTTGCCATATAGATAAGGAGAGGAAAGTCCAGAGAGGGCTAGGTGACTGAGTTAATAGGAGCAAGCAGGGCCAGGCTCGCTGTCTGGGACCTCTGTCTCTCTCCCACGTCAAGCTGCACCTTAGACTGGGAACCCTTGCCTGACTGGGAAAACAGACACCCTGAAAGCCCATGCCCAGCTTGAGGCTGCTTTGTGCCTGAGCCCAGGTTCCATGTGGCTTCCCTGACTGTTCAGCAGGTAAAGAATCTGCCTGCAATTCAGGAGATGAAAGAGATGCGGGCTCTATCCCTGGTTCAGGAAGATTCCCTGGAGGAGGAAAATAGCAACCCATTCCAATATTGTTGCCTGAAAAAAATCCCATGAACAGAGAGGAGCCTGGAAGGCTATATATAGTCCGTGGGGTTTCAAAGAGTCAGACACAACTGAGCAACACACACACACACACACACACACACACACACACACACACACACACACACCAGGTTCCATCACAACACAGCTTCAGCAACAGTCCTTTGTGAGGGAGAGGGGACAAAGCTAGCCTGAGTGACTGCTCCAGCTTTTAGCTGCTCTCAAGAACCTCCCTGAGTCTTCTTGAGTCTTAGACTGGGAATGTCAGACTTTAGGCAAGAATTTTTCAACCCGAGCATGAGTCAACCCGGAGCATTCCCTGGCCTGTCCTGCTTTTCTGGGAATCTCCTAAAGTGCTGGAACTTAGGGTGGAACTTGAAAGATCGACCCCTGCTTTTAATCCATCAAGTCTGTTGAGGACAGATGATTTTGTCAGCACTGGACTGGTTGGTACAACTCGAGGGCAGGAGCCGTCCCTTACTCACTGAAGAACCCTACAGTCCTTAGCATACAGAGGAAGGGAGGGGGTGGAGGGGAGGAGGAAACTTTACGGAGGGGGCTGGGTGCCATTTACACTTTCAATTCCCCCAGATAGGTGGCTGGAGCACTCTCTTGGGTACCAGAGGCTGGCTGCGTCTGTGGTCTGTCTGGGTGGAGAGGGTGAGGTTGCCCATACAAGCACATTTCCTCAGAAACACATCTGCTCAACCGCACAAAAAACAGCAACTCTGCTGACTTATTTAGCATCCATTAAGTTCATATTCAAATGAACACGCGGGAAGGAAAGGGGCAGCGTTACAACAGTGCAGAGGCTGGGAGAGACATTTAAAATGTATGAAGATCTGTGCACCAGATGTTTGTTTCACCTCAAGAAAAGAAAATGATAGAACAACACAAAACGAAACGTCACAACCAAATCTCTGACTGTGAGGGCAGCAAGGGAAAGCCTGCTCTGTCTCCTGCTCTGCCTTCTCCGTCTACGCCAAGTTCAAGTTGCAGAGACTGGCGTGAGTCTAGTCACAAGAGTCTCAGCTCTTGGTGTGAGCGGCAGTTACAGCTGAGGCCATCAGTACACATGCAAGACTATCCGAAATCTTGAACAACACAGACTCTCTTTGCACATGAAGGGTCTCAGCCAGCTGGCTGGTGTTCAGTGGGCTGTGTCAGAGGCAGACATGAATGCTAATGAGTGTGCAGCTGCCCACAGGTCACAGTGCAAAGCGAGGGAGCCCTGGAATGAGTCCCTGGAAGCTCTCTCTACGTTGTGGAGTTGGTCAGTTAGCTGGTACCAAACCTCGTCTCCCAGCAGGAGGGGCCGCACCCAAGCAAATGTTCATGCAGACCAAGGCTTTCTCTCTACCACCACCACCTCGCTCCCAGGAGGCATCACAGCACCCCAGGTAATGCCTGCACATCTCCTCTGCCTGGAGCCCAGGAGCATGTGTGTTCCTTCAGCGATTTGGTGAACCCTTTGGGCCCATTCACCCTGATACCAGGAATGATGACAGGATGGGGGAATGTGACAATGTTTGCCTGTGTCTTAGGGCTCTCCATTGGCCTCTTGAGCTTTCCCTCTCCCCCATTTTCCTTAACCCATGTTATGGGACTGCCTCAAATCCAGTTTCTGAGGGCAGGGATTCAGATAAGACCCACGTGGCAGGACCTCAGGATGAGGGATCTAGTCACTCCTCAGAGCTGCCTCCACTGCACTTAGAACCACAAGAGCCTAGTGACAAGGAGCAGCACTTTTAATGCCACCACAAGCCTGGAGGCACAAAGCCAAAGGGCAAGAGTTTCCAAGGAACTGTGGGGAGGAATTTCTTTAAGTGGTGACTACACAAGGGAAGGAGCTGTGGCTGCTTATGGTGATGCTCCTGGGACAGTCCTCTTCGTCTGTCTCTCCGACAAGCCCAGCCTTGCTTGACCTCAACACCCGGCCTATCACTGCCTGCTTTATGACTCTCAAAGTCTCCCAGAAATGGACAATTTTACAAGGTTGCGGGGATTTTTCTGAAATCTTTGTGATAACTAGCATTTCTCACTGAGTAAGGTAGATGGCCTTGCCTTCAGGTGAGCTCATGGCCCTGGGGAAATAGGCTATTTCAAATCCTAAAAGATGATGCTGTTAAAGTGCTTCACTCAATATGCAGGCAAATTTGGAAAACTCAGCAGCGGCCACAGGACTGGAAAATGTCAGTTTCCATTCCAGTCCCAAAGAAGGGCAATGCCTAAGAATAATCAAACTACCGTACAATTGCACTCATTTGACATGCTAGCAAAGTAATGCTCAAAATTCTCCAAGCTACGCTTCAACATATGTGAACCAAAAATTCCATATGTTTAAGCTGGATTTAGAAAAGGCAGAGGAACCAGAGATCAAATTGCCAACATCTGTTGAGTCATAGAAAAAGCAAGAGAATTCCAGAAAAACATCTACTTCTGCTTCATTGACTATGCTAAAGCCTTTGCGTGGATCACAACAAAGTGTGGAACATCCTTAAAGAGATGGGAATACCAGACCACCTGACCTGCCTCCTGAGAAACCTGTATGAAGGTCAAGAAGCAAGAGTTAGAACTGGACATAGAACAACGGACTGGTTCAAATTGGGAAAGGAGTACATCAAGGCTGTATATTGTCACCCTGCTTATTTAACTTATATGCAGTGTACAGCATATGAAATGTCAGACTGGATGAAGCACAAGCTGGAATCAAGATTTCCGGGAGAAATATCAATAACCTCAGATATGCAGATGACACCACCCTTATGGCAGAAAGCAAAGAGGACCGAAAGAGCCTCTTAATGAAGGCGAAAGAGGAGAAATCTGGCTTAAAACTCAACATACAAAAACTAAGATCATGGCCTCTGGTCCCATCACTTCATGGCAAATAGATGGGGAAACAATGGAAAGACTGACAGACTTTATTTTCTTGGGCTCCAAAATCACTGCAGATGGTGACTGCAGCCACGAAATTATAAGCTCCTTGGAAGAAAAGCTATGACAAACCTAGAAAGCCTATTAAAAAGCAGAGACATTACTTTGCCAACAAAGGTCCATCTAGTCAAAGCTATGGTTTTTCCAGTAGTCATGTATGGGTGTGAGAGTTGGACCATAAAAGAAGGCTGACTGCCGAAGAGTTGATGCTTTTGAACTGTGGTGTTGGAGAAGACTCTTGAGATTTCCTTGGACTGCAAGGAGATCAAACCAGTCAATCCTAAAGGAAATCAATCCTGAATATTCACTGGAAGGACTGATACTGAAGCTGAAACTCCAATACTTTGGCCACCTAATGTGAAGAGCCGACTCATTTGAAAAGACCATGATGCTGAGAAAGATTGAAGGCAGGGGGAGAAGGGGACAACAGAGGATGAGATGGTTGGATGGTATCACTAACTCAATGGACATGAGTTTGAGCAAGCTCCAATAGATGGTGAAGGACAGGGAAGCCTGCAGGGAAGTGCTGCAGTCCATGGGGTCATAAAGAGTCAGACACAACCGAGTGACTGAACAAGAACTGAAAAAGTGGGAGAGGAATGGTCTGCCCCAAAACCTTCTATGCCCTGATGAGCAGTCTCTGTAAGCTCAGGCGGGAAGGGTAGCTGGGAGAACAGCCATTGAGGTCACTTTCACTGAGTTTCTTTCGGTTCCCCAATTGCACTGCACTTCCTCACATCTCAGAGCACTCGGACCTGCAACCCTGCTGTCCGGATTTGGTCATTCATTCAGGCAACATACATCTGCCAAGCTTCTCTTACACACCAGCCACTGTTTTCAAGGTGCAGGGTGAACTAGCTGATGGTGTGGTGGGCTATGAAAATGACAGTGAGGTATGGCCCGTGCCTTCCTCATCTCAGTACCCCATCTACCAGTGCATCACTGTGAGGACATGTGACCTGTGGTTCTCAGGGTGGATCAGCAAAGGAACCCCCAGGGGCACAGGGGTGGAGAGAGAAATGCCAGATCTTGAGGGTGATCCAGGAGGACTGGAAATTCAACCCCTCTTTTCCCCAATACTCATCAAGGCAAGCTGTCAACTTTTTAACCAAGACGCACTATAAAAACATCTCTAGCATTACAATCCAGTACACATATACATATATAAGTATATGCACATGAATATACTCACAGCTGCAAAATGTTCTGTTATCAAACTTTACTATGTATGATGAATTCTGATATTTTATTCTCTCTTATGCTAGCCTATCCTACCCTATCCTATCCTATTCTATTCTGTTCTATTCTATCCAAAAACTCTGGTCATAAGTTTTGTAGCACACTAAAGGATGACAAATATCCATTTAAAAAACACCAAAGTAGGGAAAGGAAGGAAGGTAACACTTTGTGTCAGGAAAAAGTTACAATATTATCCTTAGATTCCTCTATAAATCAAATCAATCTACTCTTAATTTGCATTGATGAGGACCCAACCTTCTGCTTTGGAGTTTGCTTAGAACAAAGTATGGCCTACCAGCCAGATCTAGCCCTCTGCCTGTTTTTATAGACCCATGAGCTAAGAATCATTTTAAATGAAAAGAAAAATTTCCCGACACATGAAAATTACATGAAATTCAAATTTCAGTGTCTGTATTTGTTGGATCTCAGCCACACTCATCTGTTTGAATATCGTCTGGGGTAACTTTTGCGCTACCATGGCAGACTCGAGCTTGGCCTGCAGAGCCTAAAATATTTACTATGGGGCCTCGACCCCTGGCTTTAAGTGTGGTATTTCTTATGCTATGGGGTGACCCCCAAAGACATGGTTTTGCTGGTGAAGGACCTTTAAAGGAGAAGCTGGATGAGATAACCTGGCTTTCCTGAAGCTGCCTCTGAGCCCTCCTTGGCCGGCAGGAGCATCATCCTAACCCCAGGACTGACTGACGGGCTAGCAGCTGTCCAGGGGCCCCCGCTGCCCTCAGGTACTGCACAGCCTGGCCCAGGGAAGGTTGGGGCCAGAACTCAAGAAGCTTAGCCTTCAAAAAATCAGCCAGCACTAGACTCAGACCTCTCCCCTTGCCCTTTCTCTTCCCAATCGTCTTGCTGTTACTAGCAACACTTTTCTCTGGTCTTTTTTTATTTTTCTTTGGGCTTGAATGGTCTCTGGGTCACACCTTCCCAACAAAGGATATGGCAAAGTCAATTTTTTTGGAAATATTAATAAATGTCTTTCCCCTCTCCCTGGACTTTAACACCTCCTCTCTTCACACTCCCTGTCACCCCCAGGAGCCAAGCTGTTCTGTGCTCTGTCTCGAGGCAGCTGCCATGAGGGAGCCTCTCTGGCTTCAACTTCATAATAGAAGCCACATATGTAATTTTAAAGTCTCTAGGGGCCACAAAAAGTAGAAGCAGGTAAAATTCCTTTTAATAAGGCACTTTATTTAACCCAATATATCCAAAATGTTATCATTTTAACTTATAATTAAGATTTTAAAGTTACTCATGAGATATTTTATATTATTATTGTTTGTGCCAAGTTTTTGTTGTGTATGTTATATTCGCTGTGCTGTTCTAAGTCGCTTCAGTCCTACGCAACTTTGTGCAACGCTATGGACTGTAGCCCACCAGGCTCCTCTGTCCATGGGATTCTCCAGGCAAGAATACTGGAGTGGGTTGCCATTTCCTTCTCTAGGGAATCTTCTTGACCAAAGCTGTTTCAGGCTCAGGGCTTCCCCCACCGTGTTCTCAGGGCAGAAGGGGATGGAAACAGAGGAGGAGGCTCTGTGCAGAGAAATCAGTGGGGTGAGGGGGGGATGCAGACCCTCAAGATGCAGAGTTCAGTCCTCAGGAGTTGTCAGCAGACACAGTGACCTTCACTGAGGGCCACTGGCTGGCCTCCCTTCATCATGGTGGGAGTTTCTTCCGCAGCAGCCAACACATCCCCACAGAGCACGATACCATCCCAGCCTCCAGCTATGGCTCTGTCTTCATCTAATCTGCCCTAGGAGTTCACTGCCCTGCCACTTCCCCAGATCTGATGTAATCCCAGATGGAGAGAGAGACAGAGACAAAACAACTGGACATCTAGTGGATGAAGCCAACCTGAGATTCCTTTCCGACCTGGGACAAGCTTGGTGTGTGAAAGTGACTGACATTTCAGTACCCCCTAGGGCATGTGTGTGTTCTGTGCACTCATGGAGTTAGTGTGTCTATGAGGGTGTGTGATGGGATTTGGAATGTGGTGGAAGTTAACAATGAATGGATGGAGAACAAAGTATCCAGACAGATGTCTGGGATGAGCAGAAGCAACACCCACTTTCCATACAACTGTCGAGCCTGCTGGGCCTGGAGGGGGCAGGGCCCCATGCCACCACCTTGACTTTGGGACAGGGTCTCTGCTTTTTCTGCTCCATTCCTAATGTTGTTTCTCCCCAGGATGATCCCACAGCCGAAGGGGAAGTAGAGCGAGAAGAGGTTGAATTTCCTCATCTCCCCACATTTCTAACCCGACCATAGACCTGTGGTAACTTTGCCTAATTTGAGAGGTGGAGAGGCTTTCTCCAGGACCCCTTCTGCTAATGGACAGCCACAGAATTCCTTCCTCTCATCTGCCAGGCTTTGAAAGCTTGACCTGTCTTTCACAGAAGTCAGCTTGAGTTCAATTACAGTAGATTGCCTGATCTCATTTATTTTCTCCTGTATACTTGAAGTTAGGACAGCTATAATTTGAAATGGAAATTTATGCAAATACTATGTAAATTAGGTCATTCCCAGATTAACTGGGGGGAAAAATCTGGTTGTCTTAGCAGGCACCATCTGTTCCCTCCTTATTCTTTCCATATCTGCACCCCACCCCTCTTTCCCAATCCACTTTGAAACTTGTATTCCTGTGTCTGAGAAGAGATATTTCAAGGGAAGGACACAAACCACCCATCTAAGTTCCAGGTGGGCTGTTCGAACATCTCTTCACCTGTGGGAAGAGGCTCAGGTGAGGGATCAGAATGAGGTTTAGGGTTAGCTGCTGGCTAATGGTTCTTCCTTGAAGAAGAGAGCCACTGAGGCTGGTTGTACAGGCCTGTTCTGAACTGTCTTGGAGAGACCTGCCACACACCCCCATGTCTTCCGTGTCCCCCCTCTTTCCTCCTGGCCTCTGCTTTCCTTATGATTCTTCTTTCTTTCTTCTCATTGCCTTTGCCCAAAGTCCTCTTACAGCACCCAGAAGCTCTCTAAGTCCCCTACTGTGGCATTGTAGTAGAAAGGTTTAGGGACTGTGCAACCTTGGGCACTTCTGGGTCCAAGTGGATGCTGGCTGGCAGCAAGAGGGCTCCAGTGAGGGCTCCAGTCCCTTACCCAAGGCTGCAGCCCATTCCTGCTTTGGGGCAGTGACAGCTTCAGTCCTGCTCTGGGAAGGCAGAACCTAGTATCCCCATAGCCAGAGGAATGGTCTATTCCACAACTCTGAGCCTTCCTTTCCTCATAAAGGCTGTTAATGGGTGGCAGAGGGGGAGAGGAGGGCTCTGGGCTACTTCATTCAGTGTCACTTTCTCCTTGAAGGGGGTAAAAGTGAGAGACTGCCCTACTGTTCATTAGCTCCTCCAATCTGCAATGAAGAAGCCTCAGAAAGCAAAGCCATAGCTGAGTCTCAGTAAAAAAGCAACTTCAGTGTAAAGATTTTTGTGGCTGTTAGTCACTGAGATTTTGAGGTTGTTATTGCAGCAAAACATAATGAGAGCTAACTAACACACCCTCTATAATTTTTATTAGCCTTTTCTCAAAACCCCCTCAAATTCCAAAAAATTCTTTAATGTGCTCATGTGATATTTTCTCAATGTGAGGTCAAATGAGAAAATCAGCTTCATAAAAACTCCCTTTTTTCATGATTTGTTATATGACAATACTAACTATATTTGCATAAATAGATTCAAAAGCACACATCTAGGCAGTGAGGACTGTCAATGCAAAGGCTCTGAGGCCAGAAAAAAATTAGTCCAGTATCAGAATAGTAAGCAATGAGGTCAGAGAATTGGGAGTGGAGGGTGGACAGTGGGGTCTTGAGCTTGGTCCCATAAAAGGTGCAGTTTCAAAACAGAAGCACAAGGTGGCACCATGATACCCCTCACAGTCATGGTTGACCACACATGCTGATAGCAGAGGAGGAGGCAGACACCTCCAGAAAGGTTCTGCCAGGGAATCAAAGTCCAGTAAGCATCACAGAATCATGAAAGATTCTTAGAAATTAAAGAATTTTTGAGACCTCCCAATCTAATCAGTTGCCACATGGGGTCCATGTGGCAGGGAGTCCAGGATTCTTGAATTGCAAAAAGCACTTTTCAGGGGGTCTATCACCCAAAAGGGTAAAGAACCTCTGACTCCAACCAGTCATCCTTCCAGGATCAGACTTGAGAATTTGCTCCAGCACAGACAGCTTGGGCCAGATCCACACTTAACCAGGTACCCTGGATCCAGTGGCTCTGGTGGTAAAGGACCCACCTGCCAATACAGGAGACATAAGAACTGAGGGTTTGATCCCTTGGGTCAGGAAGATCCCCTGAAGGAGGGCACGGCAACCCACTCCAGTATTTTTGCCTGGAGAATCCCATGGCAGGCTACAGTCCATAGGGTCACAAAGAGTAGAACACAACTGAAGTGACTTAGCTACACATGCATTGGATCCAGACGTGGGTCTATAAGCCCTGTTCTCTCTTAGTGGAGGAATCAAGAGAATGCCCTGAAGTTCCAGGCTTGAGGATATGGGGTCTCCTTCAAGAAACTAGAGCTTTTGTGAAGGGTCTTCAGACTCTCCACTGCTTTTCCCCTGAGTAAACAATAAAGCTTGCACATCTATGCACTGCTGATTTTCAGAGATGCCTATATGTTCACTGGATAAACAAAATATCACTTAATGTGGTTACTGAATTCATAGTCGCTTTGCTCATTACAGAGTTTCTCACCTACTGGATGTTCTCTCTTTATATATCTTACAAGTCTAATATATAATTAGTCTAATACTAATATATGTTGGATTCCATATGAGTCTATTATAATGGGAGGTTGTCTGTAAAATATTTTGAGCTAAATGGAAATCTTTATACACAAACTGTTGGAATCATAGCCCATGGAAAGAGAGGAGAGACCATGTGTGAAAGTGTGATGACCAGGGGTGGCCAAGGGATGGATGCCTGGGCAGGAAGTTGTGGCAGGCAGCAGGCAGAGCGTGGAGGCAGAAATGAGACTCAAGCCATGGGACCACTCAGGTGGAACCACAGAGACCAAGGCTCGCTCTTCTGACTGGGAAGATGCAAATTTTCAATTAAGCATCTTGCTTAAAAAAAAAATCTCCTGACACCACTGTATTTGCTATTGGTGTTTTAAAAAACCAATTTAAATACCACATTTACTGGTAGCCCTTCTCAAAACTGGACTTCCCCCTCCTTGCCTGAGAGCTGGGCTTCAGAAAACCCAAGCATCAACTTCAGGTGGTTAGACCTGCAGGTGGGCAGTTCCCTGGGGACCATTCCAACCAAACCTAGAGCAGAAAGGCGAGCTGAGGATTGGGGTTCCTTTCAAGGGCTTCTATCAGCTTCTCTCCACTTCACTGCCTAAGCATGTCCTCCAGACGCAGGCCCAGGGACCAGAGTGACTCATTATTTATCAAGGGCCTCCTGGAGAACGTGGGAGACTGAGAACAGGAAAATCATGTTGTGGTGTCTGCGGACCCTGCCTGGGTGCTGGCCAAACTTGACAGGTTCAAGTTGCCCAGGTGACTGTTGAGACATGCCCTGCCCTCCCATCCACCTTGAGAGGCATGTGTGGACTTGGTCGCTGCCAGAGGTTGCCTGTTGTTGCCATTCCTCACACTGACCACTCTGCTCTCCCAAACCCCACTGTAGCTCCATTGTCCATGGTGGCCTGGGCTGACCAGCTCGGCCTGGAGCCCTGCCCTGGGAGGATGCAGGCTACCACGGCATCACAAAGCACTGCTTTGTGGCCCTGACAGGAGGAATTTGTCATTAGCTGTGAGATGGTCCCTGGCAGATCCTGGCATGTGGTGAGCAGACAGCTCTGTGCTGCTTGCAGTATACTGAGAACTACCAGGCGGATGTGATGCCTTCACCTCCACATGGACTCCTGCAGCCTCGGGTTCACTGGCACCTTTTGTACTGACCCAGAGCAGAAGTCGGGCTGGCACAAGAGCAGTAGTAGTTTGCGCCCAGTGCCTGTTGCTGTGCAGTTGACAGCACTGGCACTGTGAAGAGTGTGCCCTGACCTGGTAGTCCTCCTGGCATCAAGGCATGCTTGGAGCCTGCCCATCCCACCTGGGACCCAGGCCAGGTCCCTAAACAGCAGCAGCATCCTGTGGATGCCATATCCAACCAGAAGAGAATGGAAGTGGGTCTCATGGGGTAGGAGCAGTCACACACACACAAAATCAAAAACCACAAAATTAAAGATGAATAATTTCAACTACTTTAAATTTGAGAACCTCAGTCCACCACAGGTGCTTTAAAGAAACAAAAAATAAGCCACAAACCAGGAAAACATATGCACACATAAGTGACAAAGGATTCAAATCAAGAATATATGAAGTCTGGTGCTCCAAGTCATGTGGAAAGGGTCTGAAAGAGACCAACAGTTAGTAGAAAAACAGGCAAAAATGATGGGCATTTTACAGAAAAGGAAAGACACAGAGCTAAGTAAACATGGAGATGCCAACCTTGTCAGTATCCAGAAAAATGCAAACCAAGACCATAATGAGGTCTAGCTCCTGGGATGAGGCATGAAGGGCTCCAGGTCTGGAGAACTCTCCTCAGATGGTTCTCAGTGACCCTGGGCCTTTCCCAGGGGGAAGGGGGGCCTGACCTGCTGGGTCTTGCAGTGTGTCTGCTTTGTCCTTCCCCCAAGTACCTTCCTACCCGGAGTCTGAGTGGGACCTTTGTCCTTTCCCTTCCTGTCCCCACCAATAGGGGTGAAGATTCCCCAGTCTCAGGCAGATCCACCACCCCCTACCCTAGGCCTCATTCTCAGCATCTTCCCTCAGCTCTTCTCTCAGGTCTCAGCCTGGTCACCTGGGCTGCAAAAACATCTTTTCAGTCTGAAATTAAGACAGATATTCAGTCCACATCACCTCACAAGCCCATGGGGACTTCAGACTATTTATGATAAGGTAAATATGCTGAAATTAAAAGACACTTGCTCCTTGGAAGAAAAGCTATGACGAACCTAGACAGCATATTAAAAAGCAGAGACATTACTGACAAAGGTCCATCAGTCAAAGCTATGGTTTTTCCAGTATCATGTACTGATGTGGGAGTTGGACCATAAAGAAGGCTGAAAGTCGAAGAACTGATGCTTCCGAACTGTGGTGTTGGAGAAGACTCTTGAGAGTCCCTTGGACAGCAAGGGGATCAAACCAGTCAATCCTAAAGGAAATCAACCCTGAACATTCATTGGAAGGACTGATGCTGAAGCTGACTCCAACACTTTGGCCACCTGATGGAAGAGACGACTCACTGGAAAAGACCCTGATGCTGGTTGATTGAAGGCAGGGGGAGAAGGGGACAACAGAGGACGAGATGGTTGGATGGTGTCACCAACTCAGTGGACGCGAGTTTGAGCAAGCTCTGGGAGATAGTGAAGGACAGGGAAGCCTGGTGTGCTGCAGTCCATGGGGTCACAAAGAGTTGGACACGACTGAGCGACTGAACAGCAACAACAAGTATGGTGAAAATTAGCACCTTCTAGACCAAGTCCAGGTAAAAGAGGGGCTCCCTTGTAACCAAGTAGGACCCTATGGGGACTTCCTGTGGTAGAACCCTCCTCAGGTCCCCTGCGGCCTCCTATCTGAAGAAAAACATTGGCCTCCTAGGCCTTC
Organism: Okapia johnstoni; assembly: GCA_024291935.2. NCBI lineage: Eukaryota > Metazoa > Chordata > Mammalia > Artiodactyla > Giraffidae > Okapia > Okapia johnstoni. The sequence goes on along the minus strand of CM044312.1, from coordinate 66,458,643 downwards.
CCCAAGTTTTAAGGACTAAATTTTAGCCAGTGAAGTGAGAAAAATGCAGACAGAAAACAGCCAAGCAAGACAAAATAATAATAGTTCAGCCACTAAGCAAAGTCAAGGACCTTTAGTTCCTCCTCAAGGGCTGTAGATAATATTCTGAGCCAAGTCCTTTGTGCTATACTGAAATCTCCACCAGGTGGACGAAGTTAACTACTGTATGCTGTCCACAAGCAGGAAGACCCCTCCAGACTGACTGGAACCAGGTTGATGGTATAAGAATGTCCATGAACTGATCACATACCCTGCAACCCTCTCCCTCACCCTATTTTTAAAAACCTTTACCTGAAAGCCACCAGGGATTTCAGGCCCTTTAAGCTCCAGCTGCCTGGACTTCTTGCTTGGCCCTGCAATTAACAGTGCACCTTCCTTCACCACAACCCATGTCAGTAGATTGACTGTATTGCGCCCACGTGGGCAAACCAATATTTGGCTTGGTAACTGACTGTAATCCTCAGTTGTAATCCCCTCTCCTTCCTTGTGGACAGCACTGCCCTGCCATTGGCTGAAGCAGAAGCCACGTGTGACAAGGAGCACGTGCAGACCTGGGCTAGCGTGAGGAGGCCCCACACCCAACCACTGCTCCCTTGGTCTGCCCATTCCAGAACCTTGGTTGCACATTTCCTTTGGGGTTTAACCTGGAAAACTTTCCTGGTCAGCCTTTAAGATCTAAATAGGCACCTAAATGAATATCCTGAAGGGACAGAACCCACGTTTAGAGTGAGAACCAGATGCAGCTTAGCCTACAGTGAACTTTTGCATAATGATGTGTTCAACAAATAAACACTAAGCAGTGGGGTTGGGTGCCACTTCCAAACTCAGTCCTCTTAGAATGGTGAGACCTTTAGTCAGGTGTGACTGAGGGATGGCCATGGTCCTGGGCAGCTCTCCCCCTGCTCTGCTCTTGGACCCTGCCCCCACCAGCCTGAGAGAGAGAACAGGTCAGAGGTGCCTCCTGAGGCTTCCTAGCCCAGGACCTCAGCGAAACAGGCCCTAAGCAAGCCCTGGGGCCTGGGGACAGCCTGAAGGTGCCTGGGGCAAGAGTAAAGGTGTTCTCAGACTCCAGAGATGGCCACAGGCCTGTAGTCCCTACCTACTGTTTTCTTAAAGTGAGGTCTGTAGAATGGAGTCAGGGATAACCTCCCATGTCCCTTCCCTGCCCACAGTGACAGGAAGCTGAACCCAGGAAAGAAACACACGTGTGTGTGTGTGTGTGTGTGTGTGTGTGTGTGTGTGTGTGTTCAAAATATCTTCCCAAACTCAATACAAGAGGCTGAACAATGGCTCTCTTCTGCCTGGCCTGTTATAGGGAGAGTATCAAGTCTAGGAGGAATGAGTGCCCATCCTTCTAGTAATAAGCTGTGTGACCTTGGGCAAGATGATCAGCATCTCTGGGACTCAATGCTTTTGTCTGTAAAATGGGGCAAAGGACTCCTTTCCTACCTGCCTTGAGATTCGCAGTGAGGATCTCAGGAAAGTGTACCCGAGTGTGCTCTGTACTGTCAAGTGACATGCACAACCGTCTTCTTACCGCCACTGAAACACAGAATTCCACCAGAAGGAATAGCTGTGAGGCTTGTATAGATTTAGGTCAAGCAGTGGTTAAAATTCCTGCTCCCTGGAACCGGCCACTCACAGTGAAAACCCTCCACTCTGTTCCAGAACCATTACTGGTAAGACCCACCCCTCCCCTTCCTCCTCAGGGCCAACAACAGGTGCGAAGGCTGGGGGCGGGAGGCGCGGGGTGAGCAGCGGAGAGAACAGATGCTTAAGGACAGGGTTGTGGGGAGGCCCTTCCAGAGGGCGGGATCACACCACGCTGTGTTTCAACAGGGCCCTGGACACACCCTGTCACCCCCTTCCAGGCCACAGCCGCAGCATAAGGGCTCTCGTTAAGCTCAGTAGCCCAGCAGATGTGCCCCACTCTCCCGGTGGTGACAAATGTGACCCTGAAACCAGGAAGGCTCCTCCCCGACAGGCTCAGCCGGCTTCACACTCTCCCTCCGGAGGGAAGTGATCAAGGATTCCAGTTGCTCAGAAAAAGAGAGCTCTCATTTATCGGGCCTCCTCCTGCTTGCCATATGTTACTTTGTTTAGCGCACCCATCCGCTCCGTGAAGTATTAGCCACATTTTACATCCGAAAAAGCCAAGCCCTGGAGCGGCGGAGGCATCCAACTCAGCCCCACAGCTCCAAGTGGGAGCCGAGATTCGTGGGCCCCAAAGCCTCCTCTGACAGGGCTCATTATTAATGAGACAATAAACACTGCTTAAGTACCTGTTGGTCCAGGAACTGCTGAGGACGTGAACCAACCGTGTAAGAGGCAAAACGTGGCCTCCCCGGCGTGGAACAAAACTAGGGGGACTGCAGGGGTCCTGCAGGGGATGCGTTTCTCTGCGCCCTCGACCGCGAGGGCCGCGAGGCCCAGGGTGCCCTGGAAGCTCCGCTAGGAGGGAGGTGTGAGTCCTCCCCGCCAAACTTCTCTGAGGCGCGGGCCCTGGAGCCCGTGAGTCACCGACTCATGCTCGGGTGATGAAGCCAGTGAGCTGAGCCAGCTCTCGAACTCCCAGCCCAGGCCTGTCTGTGCTCCCACCACCGCTGAGTCAAGGCTTGAGGGGGTGTGGTGGGCGCGGCCGCGCCCGCTGAGGGACTCGAGCCTGCGCTCCGCCCCCTTCTCCAGAGTCTGCGCACGTCTGCGCTGAACAAGCCCGCTGTCCGCCTGAGCAGCTGTTTTCGCTTTCCGGGGAGGATCCGGGTTCTGGGAGCCAGGCCAGCGTTCTGAGCTATCCCCTTCCCTTTCCTTTTTTTAGTAGAATAGAAGACTGCTCAGGGCTGCCAGAGTCAGCAGCTTGCTCCTGGGTGCCTTGCCTACCATTTGGTTGGCCTGGAGGCGAGGACTCTTGGGAGCCGCGGACTCTTGGGAGCCGCGGACTCTTGGGAGCCGCCTTTTTCTCTGGGGATGGCCATCTGGGCCCTTCTCATCCAACAGCTGCGGGAATCCACTCTTCTGTAGCCGCTGCCCTCATGGGGCGCCTTTTCCCCAGTCTCAACCTCCTGCCTTTTGTTCAGAAAGCAAGCAGCACTACTGAGCCAAACGTGCGTCCCATCACCTACACAGAGTAAAGCCAGTCTACAGACACCAGGTTGTGGTGATGGGAAAGTGTAGCGTTTTATTGTAAGGGATCAGACAGGGAGTTGGAGAAGGCAATGGCACCCCACTCCAGTACTCTTGCCTGGAAAATCCCATGGACGGAGGAGCCTGGTAGGCTGCAGTCCATGCGGTCGCTGAGAGTCAGACACGACTGAGTGACTTCACTTTCACTTTTCACTTTCTTGCATTGGAGAAGGAAATGGCAACCCACTCCAGTGTTCTTGCCTGGAGAATCCCAGGGACGGGGGAGCCTGGTGGGCTGCCGTCTATGGGGTCACACAGAGTTGGACACGACTGAAGCGACTTAGCAGCAGCAGCAGCAGACAGGGAGTCCTGCACAACTAATGCTCAGAAATCCCCAAACTCTCAGACTGGTTTCAGGGAAGCAGTTTTAAAGGCAAGGTGGGGAGCAGGGCAGTGTGTCACAGGGTATGTGATTAGCCAACAGCACAATTCTCTGATTGTGAGGTAACAGGGTAGTGTCACAGGGGTTGATATGACCAATCCTCAGGCTCCAGCTGGTCTGGGGACTACGTGATTATGGTCATCATGTAGTTAACTTCTTCCATTTGGTAGGGGGTTTAGCATCTGTAAAACAACTCAGGAAATGTGCATCAGATACTGTTATTTAGGTACTTCAGGCTTCCCTGGTAACTTAGCTGGTAAAGAATCCACCTGCAATGCAGGAGACCCCGGTTCAATTCCTGGGTTGGGATGATCCCCTGGAGGAGGGCATGGCAACCCACTCAAGTATTCTTGCCTGGAGAATCCCCATGGACCAAGAAGCCTCTCGGGCTACAGTCCATGGGGTCGCAAAGAGTTGATCAGAACTGAGCGACTAAGCACAGCACAGCACGGGTACTTTGGCGAGGAACTAGAGATTCTGTGACTGCCATGTGGCTGATTTACTATTCAAACTGTTACCCGTTTTCCTGGCCCAGTTGCTGCTTCTGTCACTACATGTTCACATCCTTTCAGTCATTAATTCTTGAGCCAGGCTTTTGTGACTCAGAGGCAACCTGGGAGACTACAAATTTTATACAAACAAGAGGCAGGCAGAGGGCATGGAAGGGGTCTGTCTGGGGACGACCCCATAGGCTCTTGTTCAGCTTGTCTGTCAGTCTGACACCTCCAGTGGAAGGGGAGTCTCCTTGGTGGAGTGCCGAGGGACAAGGTCTCACTGGCCATGGTGACATGGGTCACTTAGAGGCAACTTGACCTGGAACTCTCTGAGGTCTGAGAGCTGAGTCTGAAGCAAGGTGGGGGAAGCCTCACTCACCTGTGTTCCCCAGCCCCTTCCCGTGCCTCCAGTGCTGGCCATTCCTACATGAAATCCAGTGTACTGGGGGTGAGCAGCACTGCTTTCTGGAATGATCTGTGATTTGTTTGCTCACCTCACTAGAAGGCTTCTCCCAACTTCCAAGTGCCCCGTGCCAACTACAAATTATTCCATGCAAACTTCATGTGGAAGTTTCATTTATAAGTCTCTTGTTTTCTTAAGTGACTTTCTATGACTTTCTCTAGAGGATTTTATCTACATAAGCTCTTCTAGGTAAATAGGAAGGGAGAGTGATTCCCTATCCTCAGAAATTAGGAAGAATGCAATTATACAGGCTCTGACACTCCCCTGACACTCCTGTCGGCTCGCAGCCAGAGGGTGCCCTGCCCTGAGCTGGGCTGTGCTTCTTGGCACCTTTCTGGTGGTTGGGCAGCTCCCTTGAGGTTCTTCCAGGCCCCAAGGACTCCAGCTTCCTTCATTCATGAAGGGTGAGTTAACAGGGTAAAGAACCCCATGTTAGGGTGCCTAACCCCCTGCCCAGGGTACTTCTGAGAGTTAAGTAGTGTAAGAGGAATTTCCATGCCTTTAAGTAGTTCCCTTTTGGTCTGCAGATTTCTGGAAGCCACCACAAGTCACTGGGGTCACCATCAGCTTTTTAGCACTGGTCTACATGTGACTCTGGATTGGTTAATTTAGCCTCAAGATCTGTGATTATTTTCCATACAAGAAAGTTAAAGGCAGTGGAATTCCACAGAGTCATTTGAAAGATAACACTTTTTAGAACCTAGAGACAGTGTTAACCAGGCTTGGAGGTCTGCTCATGTCTGTTGTTCAGTCACTAAGTCATGTACGACTCTTTATGACCTCATGGACTGCAGCATGCCAGGCCTCCCTGTCCCTTACATGTTTATGCTCATGTTTACCCAGTCTCTAAAGCGCAGTATGCTGGAGGTGAAACAGTTAAACTATCTGAGATCAAATTCTGACCCTGCTGTGTGACTTAGGGCAAGTTGATTAACCTCTCTGCACATCTGTTTCTTCCTCTGTCAAAGGGGAATGACACTATGCTTCGCACTGTGTTGCTGTGAAAACCTGTCACATAACAAGGGCTTATTCAATGAGAATTTTCTTTCTTCTGAAATCTCTGTGGTTGCCTGAGAAGTCTAGCATTAGAAATCTCTCAGCATTTCAGTGGAGTTGCCTGAGAGATCAGAAATGTCTGAGAAAGGGCTTAGAAGGGAAATAGGGTCTTGAGAATGTCATATGGTCACCAGGAATCAAGGACGTGAGAAGTTCTTTAGCAGAAATTAGGAGGTTACTTCTTTCTTTTGAATCCTAGTGATGGATGCTTTACAGCATGAGCATGATGACACAGAAATGAAAACCTTTTCCACTTATGATAAATAAAAACCATCTCCCTGATTTTGGGCCAAAGCTGTAGGTAGCTCAGTGCCACTTTCCAATTACATGAGACCCTATCATACATCCTGGTTCAAACTCCCTCCCCACCCCTGGTCCTTGGGAAGTGTAAAAGTCTTCATAAATGTATGAAAATAATTGCTGCAGACCACCGGTGTGTTCTCCCAAATTTTCTTGCTCATCAATAAAACAGAAACAATTGCCATAAAGTGACATTACCCAGGGTCACTGTGAATTGAGTTCCTGTCCAGTGCTCCTTGGACCTGCCAGTTGCAAAGGCTATCTTGTTGTTGTTCTTGTTGTTCAGTCACCCAGTCATGTCTGACTCTGCCACCCCATGGACTGCAGCACGGCAGGCCTTCCTGTCCCTCACCATCTCCCAGAGTTTGCCCAAGTTCATGTTCATTGCATCAGTGATGACTTCCAGCCATCTCATCTTCTGATGCCCACTTCTCCTTCTGCCCTCAATCTTTCCCAGCATCAGGGACTTTTCCAATAAGTCATCTGTTCACATCATATGACCAAAATACTGGAGCTTCAGCATCAGTCCTTCCAGTGAATATTCAGGGTTGATCTCCTTTAAGATTGACTGGTTGGATCTCCTTGCTGTCCAAGGGACTTTCAGGAGTCTTCTCTAGCACCAGGCTATCTTAGGCAAGACCAAAAAAAGAAAATGAGCAGAATCCTGAAGGTAGGGATTGCTTGCCACCCTACACCCAAGTGTATGCCATGGTCACCCTGATCTCCTGGCAACTCCTAGAATAGGCTGTGATCCCTCCAGCCTCAGGGTCTTTGCATAACTGCTTCCTCTGCCTGCAATGTGAAGGGCCTGCCGTCTCTCCCTACTTTTGTAGCCTGACACAATTCATAGATGTTGGTGGAAGACATGAGGCCCCTGTGTCATTATCCCCAGAAATCATAGTAGGCAACAGTATCAGCATTTTTTCACTGTATTTTTCAAACCACAGATGACCCATCACCAACATTCAGTAATGAGGTCAAAATAAGTAAGTAAACTGTTATGGAAAGAGTTGAGACCATAACAATTAAAATGAGGAGAGTAAAGAAAAGAGTCTTTGGAAGTGACTGTACAGAACTTTGGCATTGGCAGAGGTGATGGAAGCCCCGCCCTGAACAGTTGCTACTCCTGTGAATTTGCTCAGGGTCTGTCTGGTGGGGAAAGTGACACGTCCACAGATGAATGGCAGAACTGTACTCTTAAGCCCTGGCAGAGACATGCACAAAGAAAGCCCACAAGATAGACAGGAGGAGACCTCTGAGGCTAAATCTTGACTGAGGGGCAGGAATTACTCAGGAGGATGTAAATACTGGTCTTGAAAAGAGCACTGCATACAGGGAGGACAAGTTCATTTCTGAGACAGGAGCTCCTAAGTCTCACATTTATGCAATAACATTGAGTGGTTTTGGTGGAATAAGGCAGTATGAAATTCCCTACAAATGCACCCTTGGCTGCCCGCCCACATAAGGTGAACTTCCTTTCAAGTACTGCCTAGCAACCAATGAATGGGATGAGAGGGCTGCAGACTTGGGGGTGCAGGGGGCATGCGCTCTGTGGCAGGGTTGTTTTGGTGTTCACTCTTCCAGAGCAAATCCTCAGCTCCTCTGCAGCCAGAATCAAGTCTGCCTCTTCGAGGGAGAACACACCCTGATTACACCAGGCCTGCTCCCCACACCCAGTTGGCAAGATTTCAGGACAAGTGCTACCACAGACCGCTCCCACTCACCAGGCAACACAGGGAACCCTGGTGCCGGCCATAGCTGTCTTTGGTTTCTGGAGTCAGGATGATGCCCACCCATCCCACCCCAACCCCCACTGCACTCAGGCTGGGCTCTGTGCCCAGAGAGCAGAAAGCTCGGCAGAGGTGTGCGTGAAGGGAACCACAGACATATCAAGCCAGCAAGACACATCAGGTGCCTCTAACTCCTTTATCTGACCGGTGATGAAATGGGGGCCTGAGAGAGCAGGGGACCTGAGCTGGGAGGTATAACTGCTTGGTAGAGAACTCGCACCTCACTCCAATCCAGTGCTTTACTACCCTTCTTTCAGGTTTCTCCCAGGTCACCTGTCAGAGCCCAGCCTCTCACACTGACAGCACCAATGAGCTTGTCCCCTCATCCCTGGACTTGGAGCTTCCTGAGGGAAGACATGTACTGTCCCTTTCGGGCACACAGGGGGAATCTGAGGAGCACCTGTTGAGAGAGGCATTAAGTGAATGGAGGCTGTAGGCTGGTGGGGCTATTTTGGGTTTTGCTCTTTAGTCACAAAAGATGGTGCTTAGCTGGACCCAACTTCAGAAAAAAAGATTTGTCTCCATTTAAAAAGTAATGTTACAAATTAACAAAAAACGAACAGCCCAACGTTTCCTTTCCAAATCTGTGAGTGGGATCAAGGAGATGATACCATTTTGATTCCATAGCTGCTCTCATCCCTCCCATCGCAGCCCAGCCCCCAGCTTCATCATGGTCCTGTCCTCCTTACACTCAGACCCCAGTTTGAGAAGCAGGATATGGGGAAACTAGGGTGAGCAGGTGACTTAGTTCCTGGCTGTCACCACCCCTGCACCCCCCATCGATTCCCCTGCTTCCCGACCAGAGGGCCTCTCTCTCTCTCTCATGTGTTGTCCAGGCCTGTCCACTTGGTCTGGACGGAGAAGGAGGAAGTCAGAAGCTTGGAGCAGGGTGGGGAACGGGTGGAGGGAAATCTCAGGTGTGTCCAGGCACCTGTGAAGCATTGTCCTATGCCGTGCCTGAAGGAGCAAGAACCCCCTGCTCTTTTTTCACCCCTGAGGAAACAGCCCTCCTGGTGAGGAGGGGGGGTACGAATGAAAAATTTTGCCTGCCACATCAGAAAACAAAGGAAGTTGCAGCCGTCAAGCCACTACAGTCAAACTGACAGTGAGCCCTGAGGGAACTGAGGACAAAGACTAATGGGCTGCCCACTGCCAAGCCCTCAGCCACTCCAGTCACCCCCAGCAATGCACCCTGGGGATTCAGGATGGAGAAGCATGAGATACTGGCCCTAGATAGCTAAGGCACATATCAAAAGAATGATTTCAATGAACTTGGGCTCTTGGGTCTTCCATAGGCAGAAAAGCACTAAATTCATTAACATGGAGAAGGCAATGACAACCCACTCCAGTACTCTTGCCTGGAAAATCCCATGGACGGAGGAGCCTGGTAGGCTGCAGTCCATGCGGTCGCTAGGAGTCGGACATGACTGAGCGACTTCCCTTTCACTTTTCACTTTCTTGCATTGGAGAAGGAAATGGCAACCCACTCCAGTGTTCTTGCCTGGAGAATCCCAGGGACTGGGGAGCCTTGTGGACTGTCGTCTATGGGGTTGCACAGAGTTGGACACGACTGAAGCGACTTAGCAGCAGCAGCAGCAGCAGCAGCATTAACACGAGGTACCTGATTTTCTTTAATAGTCAGCTTTTCAAGTCCAAGTTACCTGATCTTTGTTGCAAAACTCCTATTGATGCTTTTGAACTGTGGTGTTGGAGAAGACTCTTGAGAGTCCCTTGGACTGCAAGATCAAACCAGTCAATCCTAAAGGAAATCAGTCCTGAAGGAAGGACTGATGCTGAAGCCGAAACTCCAATATTTTGGCCACCTGATGCGATGAACTGACTCATTGGAAAAGACCCTGATGCTGGGAAAGATTGAAGGCAGGAGGCAAAGGGGACAGCAGAGGATGAGATGGTTGGATGGCATCACCAACTCGATAGACATGAGTCTGAGTAACCTCTGGGAGTTGGTGATGGACAGGGAAGCCTGATGTGCTGCAGTCCATGGGATCGCAAAGAGTCAGACAAGACTGAGCGACTGAACTGACTAACTATATACCTTGGCTCCTCCCTTACCTCTTGGGAGTAATCCCTTAGAGCTACCTATCTGAGAGACTGCCTCCTGGGCTTAGAGTTCTTGGAAAGACTGCCAAATAATACAATTCTCAACCTTTATATGTGCTTTTTTTTCTTTTTGGTTGATCAGGAAAGGCAGGAGGGGGCAAGGAGGAAGGGGTCAAGCCTCTGTCATGTTGTCAACCCTATCCCTTTTTCATGCCTGAACCTTCTGCTCTGAGCCCTGCCCTCAGCACTAATGTGGTAAATTTACAGGAAACACAATTGAGCAGACATCCCCTTAACACTCTGCAGAGTAGGGTGCCGTTCTGCTCCAGCTTCATGCATGAAGCCCAAACTCCACCAGGATTCTTGCCCCAGAGACTCGGTGGTCAGTGGTTGGCAGCGATTGGGACCTTGTAAGAACCTTGTGTATGTTCTTCCAACCTCTTGGGAAATAACCTTTGTGGGCATTAGAAAGTAAGAGTATTTCAAGTTCCCTTTCTGAGCCTCTTAGGCAATATGAAAAGCTAAATACCAATTCTAGGGATGGGTGCTGGTTTGGCATTTCACCCACAAAGGGAAGGAGGCCCTGTCATGCCCACCCAACTGGGAGCATGAAGGTCCTGCCTAGAAAAAGAGAAGGATCAACTCTGGGCAGCTCTGGGCCTGCAGCAGGCATCGTGTTCACGATCAAATACAAGGGTAGATGGAGTATAGCAGTGGGTTAAAGAGATCATTTATCTTCCTGTCGATGACAGGCATGAGCTTTGGCTCAGGGCCCAAACTTCTTATCCTTTAAAAACACATTTTACAGATTGCTGGCAAAAACAGGCAACCCAGATTAAGCCGCCAGACCTAACTATTTTCGATCTTCCTCCTACTCTTCTTGAAAAAAAAAAAAAAGAGATAAAGATTTTCTGCTTCTTCCCTGTCTCTCTCCCACCCCCCAAAAAAACAATGAGAACCACCATAAGGAAGGAAGAGGCTCTGTTGGGGGTTTGCTCCCCTCCAGAAAGCCCACTTCAGGCCAGTTCAATAAGAAGAGTACTTTGCATTTCAGAAGGATTCTTTGGTTTCTAATAGGATTCTTTCAAATGGCAGATTCCTTAGGACATTTAAGGATTTATTTACAGATCATTAATTCACTCATCACAGAGGCTGAAGGACAGAGAAACTCTGAGCTGACATTTTGGAGGTGCCACCTCAAAGGGTGATTCAAGCAGAAAGATAACGTGCTTTGAAATGATAATGTGAAATAATGGGGACAAGTATTGGTTTCATAGGGCACCATTTTAGGAAAACATTTATGGTATAAATATACTGATGATGTAATTAATATTTCAATGAGGGCAACTCTCAGTTGTCACTGTAAAACTTTTCTTGAAACCATCACATAAATCAGATCATCATAAAACGTGTTTCTGCCTGGTGGGTTATATTTTATATCATGTGATCAGGGTTATAAACTTGGGAGTTACATTCCTAATTAGGGATTTGACATCAAACTCATCAGATATGATTTGATGATTTCTGTCAGAAATTGCAAAAATAATTCTGAACTCCGTGGTCATTATAAATAGTAAAGTCATGCCTCAAGTACTATAAAGGTACTCCATGCATCCCAATGGTCCCCTGTTGTTGTTGTTCAGTCGCTAAGTCATGTCTGACTCTTAGCAACCCCATGGTCCTTCACTATCTCCCTGAGTTTGCTCAAAGTCATATCTGTTGAGTCAATGATGCCATTCAATCAGCTCATCCTCTGTCGCCCCCTTCTCCTCCTGCCTTTAATCTTTCCCAGCATCAGGGTCTTTTCCAATGAGTCAGCTCTTTGCATCAGGTGGCCAAAGTATTGGAGTTTTAATTTCAGCTCAGTCCTTCCAGTGAATATTCAGGGTTGATTTCCTTTAGTATTGACTGGTTTGATCTCCTTGCAGGCCAAGGGACTCTCAAGAGTCTTCTCCAGCACCACAATTCAAAACTATAGATTCTTTGGCACTCAGCCATCTTTATGGTCCAACTCTCCCATCAGTACATGACTACTGGAAAAACCATAGCTTTGCCTATATAGACCTTTGTTGGCAAGTAGCCTCTTGTAGCTGCCCCTCAACCTGCTGATCCCTTGACCACTGACTGCTGATTGATTCCATGTCATTACACTAACATGACGTGGAGAAGTATTAGGTGCACAGATCTTAGGTACAGCTAGTTGGAATCACAGCAGGGACTTACATAGTGGGTTTTCTTTTTTCTCCTAAGTTGGTCACTTTCCATGTATCAGTGTCCACCCTTTGAAGCATGGCCCTGGCAGGGGTGGACTTCGTATTTGCTGGCATTTTCAGGGGATGCTGCTCTAAAAATACACATTCTAGCCTCCCAGATTCCTTTTTTGGGTTGCTCTTTCTAAATCTGTCTATCTGTATGGAAACTGAGGGCTATACAAAGTTCTCAAGAAAATTTTAATCATGACTCACACAGAAGTACAAAGTGGGTTACGATGTAAATGTGACCCAAAACGCTGACACTTAAAATAAACATTGACTTTGCAATACTACAATTTGTTTTCTCTAGAATTTAAATGGGGCTTTTGAAACCAGATTTTTAAAATACACTAGACACGGTTCCTGAGGAGCCTTAGCTGACATCTTCTTTCTTTCCTAAAGTTCCCAGCCAAGGTTTGCCAATTTATTCCCCTGACCTAAGAGCTGCTGGAAGTGGCACAAGTGGCTTGACAGTTTGTTGACAAGAATAGCAACACTTCACACTTCATTGGAAAGTCGTAAAGGCATGTTCCAGGTCATTAACTGAGACTTTTAAGAGGAGTTGCTTGCTGCACTGGTATAGTGGGATTAAACTTTTCACAGCCTTTTTTAAAAAAAATTTCAAGTGCACAAAATAACAATTAACATAAAGTCTTGATTCATGACACACTCTCATCGTTGTTCCCTGCATGGCTTTATTTTACATTGTTATTTGCTAATGAACACCTGCTGAAAACAACACCTAGCCAATAACTTCACCACCATCTTCCCTTGCCCTAAGGGCACCCTCTCTGTCCTTGACTTCTGCCTCTCACATAGGTTACTGCTCACCTAAATTTGGCGTTTGTCATTCTTTTGCTTTTTAAATGAGTTTTATCAATATGCATATGTATATATCTAAATAGTATATAATCCTATTTGCTTGGTTAATAAAATGAGTGTCACATTATACTTTCTTTTCTGTAGCCTGTTCTTTTTATTCAATATTGTTTCTGAGACATTCATGTAGTTAGTAGAACTGTAGGTCATTATTTTCACCTCTGTTATAGTTCATTATGTGACTCTACCAAATTCTATTTTTATTTTCTCCTGCCAATAGGTATTTGGGTTGTTTCCATTTCTTTTTCTAAAACAAACTTTCCTGCTATGAATAATCTCCTCTCTATTTCATATTACACAGGTGCTAATTTTTCTTTGGGGTATATACCTAGATATGGAATTACTGGGTCTTAAGGCAATGGCACTCCACTCCAGTACTCTTGCCTGGAAAATCCCATGGACGGAGGAGACTGGTAGGCTCCAGTCCACGGGGTCGCTAAGAGTGGGACACGACTGAGCGACTTCACTTTTACTTTTCACTTCACTTCATACATTGGAGAAGGAAATGGCAACGCACTCCAGTATTCTTGCCTGGAGAACCCCAGGGACGGGGGAGCCTGGTGGACTGACGTCTATGGGGTCGCAGAGTCGGACACGACTGAAGCGACTTAGCAGCAGCAGCAGCAAAGCATGAACAACTTTATAGATCAATGACAAATTATTTTCCAAAGTGGTTATATTTACACTCTTACCAGCATCATGATCACATTGATTCATATAGCCTCAAACTTGATGTGTCAGACTTCTTTTCTCAATAGTTGTAAAATTGTATTTCTGTAAGGTTTTCATTTACATTTCTCAAATGTTTCTTAGCTCTATTTCCTTTTCTGTGAAACACCTGTTTGAATTTTCTGTGCAGTTTTCTATTAATTTATTTTTTTAATTTGTCTGTAGAAATCTTTATTTATTCTGCCTAGTAATTGTGTTGTAATAACTTCTCCCAAGTTGTAGCTTTTATTTTCTTGAAAGTATCTTTTTACCTTTTGATGGCTCATTTTAACGTCTGAATTTGTTAATGTCATCTTTTATGATTATCATATCAGAAAGATATTCACTTATATTTTCTTCTAAAAGTTAGAGCTTGCTTTAGATATTTAAGCTCTTAATGCTTCTAGATTGGATTTTTGTATATGAAGTAAGGTCTCCTTTCAGTTTTTTGGTCCCATCTGTTTATTAGTGTTTCCTTTTCCCACTACTTCCAGTGTGACTTAAAATTTCAAATAAGCAAATTTAATTCTGGACTCTATATTTTATCCCTTGGACAGTTTGCTGGTATAGTCCTGAACCAATACCACACTTTTTAAATTATTCTAACTTTACAATAAGCCATTTTATCTGCAAAGATAGGCCCCTCTCCTGATTATTTTCCTTCTTCAGTTATATATGGGTTATCCTTGGTCTTTGTCTCTAAAATTTTGATTTTTCTATGTATAAATTTTGCACATCTTTTGTTAGATTTTTTTCCCTTTGAACTTCATAGTTTTATGGTATTATGAATCAATATTAATATTTAAAAATGCTATTTGTGTCTGGTGTATAGAAATGAAATTGTATTTTTTGTGTTCATCATATTGAAGTCTTTTATAATGTCTAATCATTTCTTTTTAGATTTTTTGGAGGATTTCTATATAGACAATCATATTATCTGCATGTCAGTTTTATTTCTTCCTTTTCAACCATTATGTGTTTCAAATTATTTTTCTTGAGTTATTGTGCTGTGTAGGGTCTCTATAGTGCTGAAATGAAATTTTTTCTGATTTTCAAAAGAAAACTTCCAATGTTTTCCTACTGAGCATGGTTTTTGCTGTAGTGGTTTTATGTAAGATTGGATTCTAATGAAATGTTTGCAGTCACACACCCTTTTTTTTAAAAGTATATTATTTATTTGGCTACCAGGTCTTAGTTGCAGCCTGTGCGATCTATTTCCCCAGCCAGGGATTGAACCCAGGTCCCCTGCATTGGGAGCACAGAGTCCTAGGCACTGGATCACCATGGAAGTCCCCCCGCCCCCCTTTTTTAAAAGCATTTTATCACACAACATTCTGTTTTCAATCAGTTGGCCAGAACTTAGCCATCAAGCTACATATAGCTGCAAGAGAGCTGGGAAATATATAGTCTTTTAGCTGGTGGCAAAGGGCAAATGGTGTTCTGTTCAAGATAGACAGTTAGAATGACTATTGGTTGGTAATGAGGAGGCTCTATCATATATTGGGGATGTTGCCCAGAAACGAAGATGAGCAGTTAGGCTAGTTATCACAAATGTCTTAAGCCCTTCTGTGAAGTTATAAAAACAAATAAGAACACTGAAAAAAAAGCTGCAAGGTACTTCCTTAACCCATAGATCAACCTCATGTACTTGCTGATCTCAGAGTTCCATTCTGGGCCAAATCCAAGACTTCCCTCTTGCCAGGGAGGGAAGAATAGAAACCACATCACTGATCGTTTCATTTAAGATGTTCAAAGTGGAATTAGCAGGACCAGAAATATGAAAATGTTCATGGTCAAAGAGTGCAAATTCAAGGTCCTAACTGGTTTTAAGTGCTGGTGCCATTTGTTATGCCTGCATTTTTATATAAATGACTCTAGAGTGAGAAAACATTTCACCTTTTGCAATTTCAAGACTCTAGGTATATATCGTGAAATAGTCCAGAATATGGGCTCCTCAACGGCAGGAACAGTATATCCATCATGTTTGTATCCCTCCATCTATCAGAGTGCTCAGCATTTAGCCGATCAGTATTTATGGTTAAACTGTTTTCCAGGAATGTTATTAGCCATCTTGTGTTTCTCCTTTAAATGTTGGGCATTTAGTTTTTTAAAGCAATTTGAAATTTATTTAGGGGCGTAATGTTGAGAATCTAACTTGCTTTTCCCCTGAATGTCCAATTTTCTCAATACCAGTTACTGAATGATGCTTTTATAATCCATTGACTTCTGACACTTCCTTTTATTCTAAGTCACTATTTATAAGATGGTATATTTCAGGGCTGGGTATTATATCGATGTGTCAGTAATGAACTGCTATCATGTTTGTAGTAATGGCTCAGAGGTTAAAGCGTCTGCCTGCAATGCGGGAGACCCGGGTTCGATCCCTGGGTCAGGAAGATCCCCTGGAAAAGGAAATGGCAACACACTCCAGTATTCTTGCCAGGAGAATCCCATGGACGGAGGAGCCTGGTAGGCTACAGTCCACAGGGTCGCAAAGAGTCGGACATGACTTCACTTTCACTTTGTAGTAATCTGTTATAGAAGGCTCAGGAAATGCATACAAATGGTGAAGAGGGGGAGAGCTGCCCAGGAAAGGTTGCCAAGGAGACCTAGTAAAATTTCAGACATTTAAGAGCAAGATTGGGCTTTCCTTGTGGCTCAGTTGGTAAAGAATCCGCCTGCAATGCAGTAGATCCTGGTTCTATTCCTGGGTTGGGAAGATTTGCTGGAGAAGGGATAGGCTACCCACTCCAGTATAATTGGGTTTCCCTTGTGACTCAGTTAATAAAGAATCCTCCTACAATGCAGGAGACCTGGTTCAATCCCTGGGTTGGGAAGATCCCCTGGAGAAGGGAAAGGCTACCCACTCCAGTATTCTGGCAGAAGAGAATTCCATGGACTATATAGCCCATGGGGTTGCAAAGAGTCAGACACGACTGGGTAACTTTCACTTTCAAGAGTAAGATCAATCTGCACAGCTGAGTGGTTTTGTCAAGCAATATGTCCAGTCTTAACGTAGGAACAGAGAAAGCTGAAAGAACGATCTGTGGTGGGCTTCTGTGAGGCAAGGAAGTTGAGAATGCTGGCATGAGGAGTAGCTAGGTAGGGAAGAAAGTAAAAGCAGAAGACATGTCCAGAACGTGAGGAGACTGCCCAGCAGTTCTGTTAAGATCAGAGAACAGATGCAGTGAAATTATTAAAATGAGGGTAAGAAAGATTTCAGAGAAGGAGCGATTAGGGTAAAGAGGTCTAGTGTGTGGTTACGGAGCTAAGAGAATGAAGTGTAATGGAGACAAGGAAAACCAAAGTATCCCCCAGGACCTTGAGAATGATACTGTGATGAAGGCCCTATTTATTTGAGATCTCTACTACAGTCATATAGCTCCTTTCTCAGTTCTGACGATAGACCAGCACATGCTGTAAAAAGACTGTGCTCAGTCACTCAGTCATGCCTGACTCTTTGCAACCCCATGGACTGTAGCCCGTCAGGCTCTTTCTATCCATGGGATTTCCCAGGCAAGAATACTGGAGTGGGTTGCCAGTTCCTTCTCCAGGGGATCTTCCCGACCCAGGGATTGAACCTGCAGCTCTTGCATTGTCAGGTGGGTTCTTTACCACTGAGCTACCAGGGAAGCCCACATTAGCCATTATAGAACTGCAAATTAGGATCACAAAGATATACACAACTATTAGAATGACTAAAAAAAGACTGACCATACCAAGTGTTGATGAAGATGTGAAGTAACTGAACTATCATACACTACTGATGAGAATTTAAAATGGTACAACCACTTTGGTGGTTTCTTAGAAAGTTAAATGTTTCTACCACATGATTCTGCTATCCCATCCACACTGAGCTATGTACCCAAGAGAAACATGTTCATACAAGACTTTTATATAAATGTTCGTAGCAACTCTATTTGTATCAGCCCCAAACTGGCAACAGCTAAAGTATCTACCAACAAGTGAAGGTATAAACCGTGTGTGGTATATCCACACAGTGTAATAGCTATAGGAATGTAACAGCTAAAGGAATGAGTTGTTGATATATGCAACATAGATCTGAAAATAATTATGCTGAGTGAAAGAAGTCCAACAAGAAGAATACGTATTCTATGACTCTATTACATACAACTTAAAAAAATGTAAACTAATAGAAACAAAAATCATTAGCTGCTGGGGAATAGATGGGTAACGGCGACTATCATGGAGCATAAGACCACTGGTTACGATTCCGTGCTTCCACTGCAAGGGATGTGGGATCAATCCCTGGCCAAGGAACTAGATTCTATACGCTGTGTGGCACAGAAACAAAACAAAACAAAACAAAACCTTGAACAGCTAAATTTTTCAAATTTGACTAGCAAGGCTTCACTTGTAATTACTGTTCTTATACAAGTAAAATCCAAATTCTAACAGTAGGAAATAGACTCTGTATGACAATACTGTAAATTATATAATAGTATTTAACCACTTTAACTGGTAACTATTTTCCATTTATTTGGCTGTTTCACAATGTAACAACTATTAATATTGACCAGATTTTACATATCACTAGAATGACCAATATACAAGGTGGTATAAATCTGTGGTTGTTTACTATACTGAAGCAAAATGGCAGCTACTGTATTTTCAAATAAGCATATTTTCTATTTTTCATAGACTCCAATGACAAGTATAATGTAACTATAATTAAAGATAATAAAGATTTACTCTAATTTTCAAACATAATGAAAAAACAAAACTATCAGTTTGCAGATAATATAATTATCTACATAAAAAGTAGAGGAACCTACAAATTATTAAAATTACCAAGAGGTTTAGAGGCGGTGAGGGGTAAAAGAACTTGCCTGTCAATGCAGGGGATGCAAGAGATGTAGGTTCAATCCCTGGGTGGGGAAGATCCCTGGAGCGGGAAATGGCAACCTGATCTGGTATTTTTGCCAGGAAAATTCCATGGACAGAGGAGCCTGGCAGATTACAAGTCCATTGGATCGCAAGAGTCAGACAAGACTTAGCAACTGAGCATACACATACACACACACATACACATGGTTTAGAAAGACTGCCTTGTAGAAAAATGAATAAAGTCAATAAATAATAGAGAAATCCTGTATACCAGCAATAAAAATTACAATTTAATTTAGAACATAACTTAAGTGTTACTATGTACAATAGTAACCAGGGCTACAAGATACAAATGTCAATCTAAATCTTATGCAGAAAATTATAACTTTATTGAAGGACATAAAAGGAGACATACATCGTGCTCATAAATGTATTTTATAAATGTGACAATTCTCCAAAACTGATATATAAATTCAATGCAATTCTTTTCAACTGAAACCCCAAAGGTTTTTAGGAACTTGACCAGCTCATCCTAAAATTTATATGAAAATAAAGACCCAAGACAGCCAAGACCACTGTGAATAACAATGATGGTGCTTTGGCACTCATCCTCTCAGATGGCAATTCTTTCTGTAAAGTTACATAATTAAAGGGTGATAGGGCTGATATGGATTGGTGTAGAATGTAAAGAGCTACAAATAATACAGAAATGATATACGACAGAGGGAACAAAAGATGAACTTTTAAATAAATACCATGAAAATTGGGAGTATGTAAAAAATAAACATTAGATCCCTACCTTATACTATATACAAAAGTATACTCCCAATGGTTTAGAGACCTAAAAGTGAAAAACAAAACTAACATATTCTGAAGAAAAGAGGGGTGAAATCTTTATGACAGTGAGAAGAACTTTTTAAGACACAAAAAGCACAAACCATGAAGACAGTTAAGTCAGTATTAAGACAAACTTTTGTACGACAAAACACAAAGTGAAAATACAAGCTATGGAGAGGAAGACAAAGGTTGCAATCTACATAAATGTCAAAGGATTAGTATCCAGAATAAAAAGCACCTCACATCAATAAGAAAAAGACAAAAATAGAAAAATTGGCAAAGGATATGAACAGGCAATACAGAGCAGGGCAAACCTAAGTGACCAATGAACACAGGAAAGGACAACCAACCTCAATCGCAATCTGACAAATACAAATTCAAAAATATCAGACACTATCGCAAACCCATTAAAATGGCCAACAGTCCAATAACATCAAGCATCAAGCAACGGCAAGAATACAGGCAACAGGGACTCTTACATATTCTTAGTGGGAGACTAAACTGACACCATACTCGTACCTTACTGAACAATTTTTTACTACCTAAGTTACAACTGAAAATGTGAATACTTCACATGCCAACTATTCTACTTCTAGTGGTATATCCTAGAGAAGCCTTCACGTATTTTGTAAAAATATTTCAGTGCTATCTGTAATAGTGAAAAGAAAAATCTACTTCAGCAAGAAAAAGGCTGTATCTATAATGCTTTATTCCCTTAAAATGACAAAACCAAATCTGACATAAATTAAACAAAATGTTAACATTTGTTTTCCTTAGTGGTGGAAACTTGGTTCTATACTATTTCTTATACTTATCTTAACGTGTTAGTCACTCAGTTATGTCCGACTCTTTGCAACCCCATGGACCTTAGCCAGCCAGGTTCCTCTGTCCATAGTATTTTCCAGGCAAATATATTGGAGTGGGTTGCCATTCCCTTCTCCAGGAGATCTTCCTGACCCAACCCAGGGATCGAACCCAGGTCTCCGGTGCTGCAGGCAGATTCTTTACTGTCTGAGCCACCGGGAAAGCCCATACTTAGCTTAAATGCTACATGATTTAAAATTTTTTAATTAAATGTGAAACAAAGTACATAGCAAGCAACTGACCTTAACATTTATAGCATATCTTCATTCGTGACTTCAATTCATAAAAACATTGGTAATAATGCTGTTTATAAAAAATTCTTTACAACCTATCACCTGGTAAGCCAAAGCTTCTATTGCTTCTGTCCTGGAAATTATACTAAAAATCTTAACCCTGTAACATTGACTCAAAATCAGAGAGTGAAAGGCAACAGAATGGACTTTTTCCTAGATCTATGACCTCATTATTTATTAACATTTAATGTCATTAACTTTAAACTCTTTGAGGTCAGCATTTTTATTCTCATTTTTCAGATAAGCAAACTAAGGCACACAGAGCTAAGTAATTTGCCTAAAGGTAAAGAATCTGCCTGCCAATGCAGGAGCTGCAAGACACGGGGGTTCAATCCCTGGGTTGGAAAGATCCCCTAGAGTAGGAAATGGCAGCCTACTCCAGTATTCTCGCTGGGATAATCCCACTGACAGAGGTGCGTGACGGGCTACAGTCCATGGGGTTGCAAAGATCAGACAAGACGGAGCCAACAATGAGCTCGTAGGTGGTGAAGCCAAGATTCAAATTCAGGTAGTTTGGCTCCAGAGCATACACTTTTAATTAAGAATCTCTGCTGCCAACTGGACAGTCAATTAGAAAAGGTTTATCAGTAAAACTCAACCGGAAAGTTACAAATAAGCATTTTAAAAATGAGATTGAAAGAAAAATAGAACCAGGGTCTCCAAAGCATTTTTTATTCCTTGCCAAACATTAAACAAAAAAAAAAAACTACTGTAATATTCTATTTCTTGCCTTGTAATCAATTCCATTTTCTACTGCTCATGCCTTTAAGATGAAAGTTTCTTTATAATATAACAATCAGTGCACTCTTTATTTTAACTTCTTTATTAAGGTGGAAACACATTCTCATATTAACAATTCTTGTGAACAAAAGCAACCAAAATAAGGCGATAGTAAGATGTGCTTCACATAAAAACAATCATGTGGCTAAAAGGAGATCTGGCCCTGTACAACAGAAAGATTAGGAAGCAAAACGTGAATAAGCCCTATATTCCAGAAGCTACCCAAATGTGTGAGCAAAGACAGCACACCCATAATATAGCTCACTTATGTTCCTTCTTTATGATGCATAATTCCTTAATTATCCATTTGTGAAATAAGAACAAACATTAAGAAATGTGAAATCCAAATTGCATTCATTTTCACAATATCAGTACTAAACTCAAGACAGCAACTTCATTGAATATGAATGTTTCAAAAGTAAAAGGCAATCTTAATTTTTTTTATCCTATGAATAGGGTCTGCAAAAAAAAGTAGATTATTTTACTCTACTTGCAGGAGACTAGGTCTCAGCCTGCACTGAAGGAGCATAAGCAACAAAAGACAGCAAACAAATATCACTAGGAATAATGCCCATACATATCAAAGTATCTAGGTGAATCATTTTTTACTTATGTAGCAAATCTATTAAATAACCAGCATATGGAAGCTTATACCTCATGTGAGAGAATTACCAGATTAACTACACATCTATTAGAAACCTCTAAATCCCATTCCCCACACAATTTTAGTACACCTACCAAGTACTGTAGGTCTTTTAGAAAAACAAATAAAACATACATCAGCCTTTGTAATTAAGTGTTTTTCATAACATATAAACAATGTTCAGATATAAACTGTTAACTAAATGTTTTTTCTAAATATGATTTATGTAATCAAGACTTTCTTAAACAAAGACAGGTCTTAGGAATATGATCTGTACAAACTTACAGTAGTGTATATTCCAAAAGAGACTTTCTTCCTATTATGGTATGACAATAAAACTCTTTTCTGAGTGAAGATATACATTAAGGCTTAAGGTGTAAACACTTTGGAAGGAAAACAACTTAGTGAAGAAATTACCGTTCATTTAAAAATGTGTATCATCTCATAATAGGCCCCTGAATTTTCAAATTCACATGTGAGAATACATTTACATCTTAAATTTCTAGGAAAAGTACAAGCTTTATGCAAAAAAGCAGCAAAATTTAAAACCCACCAATTTACTGAAAAAGCCATTACTTTTATTAGAAACAAAAAATGCTTCTCAAGGTGTTGGCAACAGGTCATAGTACAGACATTTATTTCATACAGTGTACTTCTCCCTTCAATTATATTCCAGTTGGAGGAGGAATACTTCCTTGAGAAGTAGAAGTATTTGATGGACTGTGAAAGCTGGTCTCCTTGTACACAAACCATGCATTTCCTCCCCAAAGTATCATATTCAGAAAGCCAAAGATCTAAGAAAGAGAAAAACAAACATGAAAATCTAGTATACTATTAAAATTTCATACCTATCTTAGTTTTCCTATAAATATTTAATATTTCCAGGCCACATACTATCATTTCATTTGAAGTCTGAACTATACATCAAGTGGAATAAAAAAGGAAGACTGTATTTCAATGCCCAATTTGGATATATAATAACTTATTCCCAGTGAAATCTCTAAATCTGTAACATATCAAATCATGACTAAAAGATATCTTATTTTACTTGTGCATTATTCCCAATTAAAAAAAGGAATTAAATTTATTTGAGAAAATAAATAAGACCTTCCTTTTATTACTTTATATTTAGACTTTAGTGGTTCTAGGTGAAGAGAACAACAGGAATCCATGGTTCCTTCAGTAGGAGGGGTTTTACTTTTCTCCCATCTGAATGGTTGTAAACATCCTTTGTGCACCTTTTCCTACTTCCCTACTTCATCCCCCTCCTACCATCACCTTTGCTTCCACAGCTGCAGCCACAAGAGAAAAGGAGTCATAGAAGAAAACGTTACGTCACATCCTGTATTAATCAACCTAAAAGAAATCAGCCTTCCCAGGTACAAATTTGAAAGTTGCAAGTCTCAGAGATTAAGGAACTGAAGATATCCTATTTTCACAGTATTTTTTCTTTTTTTAATAAATACAAGAATAGTAGTGACCTATGAGGTAAGAGTAGGGTAAAAAGCCTGGGTACTATCATATTTGTGCTGTTGTCGTTTAGTCGCTAAGTCAAGTTTCGCCACCCCATGGACTGTAGCCCACCACGCTCCTCTGTCCACGGAATTTCCCAGGCAAGAATACTGGAGTAGGTTGCCAT
The DNA here is from genome assembly GCA_024291935.2 of Okapia johnstoni. Lineage (NCBI taxonomy): Eukaryota > Metazoa > Chordata > Mammalia > Artiodactyla > Giraffidae > Okapia > Okapia johnstoni. The sequence goes on along the minus strand of CM044312.1, from coordinate 66,435,135 downwards.
TTCCTCCTCCAGGGGATCTTCCCAACCCAGGGATAGAACCTGCGTCTCCTGCACTGGCAGGTGGGCTCTTTACCAATGAGCTACCAGGGAACCCCCAAACTGCTTTCTTCTTTTTGTATTATTTGGGAATAAAAACACTTCTGAAACTATCTCAGCTCACCGTCAATATATATGCAAAAAAAAAAAAAAAAAAGACTTTTAAAACAAAAATTTGGCCAAATTGCTTTATAAGGCAAGACCAACTTTATCCACTGAAAAAATACTTTCTTGAAAAGACACGAAACCTCCTTAAAAATAATACCCTCATTATATTAATAATACATCTGTATTTGGATAAAATATCAGACAAAATAATGTTTAAATTTAGAGGCCAAAATTTTAGGATTATTTAAGGAACTATGGAAGTACTATTTTCAGAGACACAGAGCAAATCAGAGAAAGGGCTAATGTCCATGGACAGAGGACAGTTTATGGGGTCACAAAGAGTTGGACATGACTTAAGGACTAAACAGCAACAACAGAAGTCAGATCTCGTTCAGACCTTGGCTTTGCCAACTTACTAACCCTGTCACCTTGAGTGATTTAACAAACAAGCTGTATTCTTTCCCAGTTGTAAATGAAGATAATACCACTTCCCACATTCCTCTCAGAACTGACATATGTGTAATGACCTCAGCACACAGTCTTAATAAATGTTATATTAGTGCCCTTCGGGTCAAAGTCTTGCCTAGTTAATGTTAATAAAGATGTAACCATGATCTTGTCTAAGCTTGTTTACAAGTAATAATTTTCTTCACAAACTTTTTTTTTGCTGTTATAAAGACTACACGATAACTAGGATTCTGATAAGCTTGGTAAAGATAAAATCAATATATTCATCCAGTGATTTATTAAAACTATTGTTTTCTTAAATCACTGTAAGGTTTTTCTAATAAGTGAAATAAAATATTTTATAAACACTGCATACTTACCACAGATACGTTTAGGGATCCCATACTAGTCACCGAGACAAACTGGCACATCACTTCTTGATTACAAGGCTTAAGTTCCTTGACAATATTGGGACCGGTAGCTATTTTAATATCTGTAAGAGCTTTAGCCCAGGCTGAAGTGCTCACCAACCACAAAAAAGTTGCAACAATAGTAATTACAAAGTCCTAAAGCAAAAATAAGTATGAATTAATAATGAATACTTAAAGATACAAAATTTCAATTCCACCACCAAGGAAATCATGTTGAACTCTCAGTCCTGAAAAATGACATACTTTATAAAAAAAGGCCACAATCAACATAGCAAACACTGCTGCTTACTATTGCCAGGCCAGTGCCTGAGCTACAACAGTCATCTTCTGAAGATTTTTGTCTAAGATTTTTACATGGAGAAATCAAAGTTTTATAAAGCCCTCATCACAACCTTATCTAACCAAGCCTCTCCCTCTTGGGATCATATATCAGACTCTGTTATCACCAACAACTGTATACCTCCATAATCTCTGTTTTAATCACCCCTCTCAAATATCACCTCTCTTTCTAGCTCATTCTCTTTGGCACCCCAACCTTAAAACTTCTTTGACCTCACTGAGATCTACAATCTGATCGCCATTTCCCTCAATTTAGATTTCTAAGGTTCTTCATTATAATCTCTTACATATACTCTCAATCCCCTTATCCTCCCCTGCTTTCTCATATTGTTCTGGCAAACCTCTAACTTTAGTTAAATCTAATGCTCTATGATATGAATAGTGAAATGGTGAAAAGCACACATCCAGCATGACTTGTCTCTTTTTAAATTCATGGCTACAAAATTTTAAGAATGCTCATTATATCAAGAACAACAACAACAAAATCTCTCTCAAAACACCCTGTCACTACCAGTTTTCTACTAAAGTGTTTGCTACTTATTACAGTTAAGAATAGGAGTGAATTTTTAATATTTTGGATAATTTCTTATTGAACTAGTAAGAAAAAAATTTACTCTCCTTAATCTATTCTGCTGGGGAACTAGAACTCTGTCGACTAGTACTGGCTATAAAAATCTACGGAACACTTTTTTAAAGTATGTATTTGGATAGTATAAAGTATAAGTTTCCATCTCCTTTGGTCTTCCTTTAAATTAACAACCAAAGTGGGAACAATGTAAGATTTGTATCTTTTAATGATGTATTCTGAACATACAGGTATGCTCAAGACTGTGAGTTCTCACTATCTGCAGCAAAAATCTCTCCAAGCTCAGAAATGGGTTTTGGAGCTTATCACAGAATTTTTTTTAAAAAAATAAATCTGGTTAGTTTTAAATTACTTTTGCCAATGAGCTTTTAGTCATTTATGTCAGATAAATACCAGTGATCACATATGAGATACAGCAACTGCTATATATAGCTTGTCTACCTGGTCAAGCTGGCACTGAATAAACGCCTTGCAATTAGAGAACCGAAACAATGACTAATTTTACAAGCATGGTGGCAGAGTATTTGCATTTAAGCTCTCCACTGCTATTGGTCCTCTTTAAAAAATGTTTATCAAAGAGAAAAGAATAAAAACATTAAGTATTTTGCACTGTGGGAGTACTCCCCTTTTTGCTGCTGTACTCTGCTGTATTTTGTGCTGTGGCAAACGTTTTCTAAGCACTTGCTAGAAAAAGCTGATAATTAGTATGAGATTATCTCATGTTAAATTCTCTCTGGACTAAAGTTCATCACTTTGACCAATAGATGTCAAATCTTAATTTCCTTCCAAATTCCTAATCAAAAAAACACAATATTTTTTCCTGATTATGCTCTTTATGTCCAAGCTTTTAATGGCTTATGGATGACATTTTTATATTTCAAAAGCAGGTTCTTTTCTGACAATGATGCATGAAGTAATCTTAGGATGAGGGGAAGTGGAAGAAAGTGCGGGCCTCTGAAGACAGTCCATGTAACCCAGGACTCTAGCTAGTTCTACATGAACGATGCCACCTGTAATTATGCGATGCACAGCATGCCTGTGGCAGCCCTAGTGTAACCAGTAAGAAGGATATAAGAAAGACATAATTCATAACAGAGCTTTAGGATTTGGGATACCCTATCTTTGTTTGGTTTCGTTTTATGGTATTTCTGATTTCTGATCCTCCACACAGCCTAGAACCCTTAAGCTCTCAAAAATGTGCTGGATTTACTTAAAAACTAAAGTTGATTTTAAAATGTCACAATTGAAATTCTCCTAGAGATATCTTAGCAGAGAATTGAGAACACTGATGAAAGAGCACACCGTCATTATTAACAAATGGTACTTTAAAAAAAACTCATGTCATGTTTGGCTATAGTTAAAAATTTAGGTATCACAAAAAATTTTTTTTACATTTATATGGTTAAAGTAAAATCCAAAATTTAATTTAGAGGCTGGACTTTTACAAATAAGAAGTATCCATCATACACTGTATCAACAAAAAACCACTTATGGGACTAATTCTGGATTATGTCTCTATAGGACCATTATTATTTCTCTATATGATCACTCTGAGGTGGAAAATTACTTTTGACTTTTCTGAATGATACAACTAGATCAGTTTTATTAGGCAGAAAAAGCCTCCTCTAAAGTAGATTTGAATGCTGCTTTAAAAACTGCCATATTTTTAAGGCTTAATAAACAAAATAAGAGAAATAAAAGGTTCATTGCTAGATTTAACTTAAAATTTGTTGGGATAATGACAAGATGTCAAGAAACATCTTCATTTAGAATTTAATCTATAAAGAACTTTAACAAAATATAAATAAGGCTTGAAAAGTCCACAGAAGTTACAGATTACTAACATGAAATTTCTGTTAAGTACTGCAAATTAAAATGGCTGATGTCTAGCTTTTGAAAGTCACTTAACAACTAAGAAATGTTTTATGAAAATATCAGGTTTGAGAATTTCTTCTCAGATACGTGAAATGGAATAAATATGATGGATAAAATATTGTTTTATTAGTTACTTACCATTTGCATTCTTATGATCCAGGCAGCAAAAATTAAAAATAAATAAGTAAATAAATAAAACCTGTTATTTAATAATTTGGCCTATCCTTTAAAGTAACTTCACAAATAAGCAGATGTGAATCGTTACTGTTTTCATAGGATATAAATGACCAGTATCACGAAAATATCTCTATTGTCCCTTCAAATCAGTAACATCAATACTAACTTTGCAGTTATTCTTTGGTAGTGGAGGTCCACTTTAAAACTACAGTTTATCTCTGGATTTGCCACCAATAATCTAGGGGAATTCTACTAACTAAATCTCAGAGATTATTTTTATTTCTAGCTCAGTAGTCCCTGAAGCCAAAAAAGGTATTAGGACTTCAAATCCAAATCCTTTGTTGCCATCTTAAAGATTCAGAATTAGCTCATGAATGCCACTAATGCTAAATTCTGTAATTTTTATAGAATTACCTTGGTCAGATTTTAAATTAAAGAATTTAAGAATACAGACCAGGTGTCAGGTATAAAGGGGGTATCTGAGAAAAGAGAAAAAAGATAAGAAACAGGAAAACAGTTATGAGACTACTAGCATTGTTAGCAATTCTTCAAATGAAATACATCAATTTCTACTTAATTTCCCTGCTATTTGCAACCTAATATGCTTTGTCACATATTCGAGTTCTTTCCAGGTTAAAATGGAGCTAGATACAAACAAACAAACCTCTCTCTGTATGAGTACAGAGGAAGTGTTGCAAACAGGCTACAAGAATTGGGTTAAACATGACAAGGGCAAGCATAATCTTGTGGCAGAAGTCAAGACATGTTGAAACTGGTTTATGCCAAGAGTTTTTTTTCCCAGTGTAAGAAAATCCATATTTAAATTCAAATATAATATATACCTACATAAATTATTTTTGTATAAAAATAAAGTGATTACTTACAGTCATGGGAAGCTTTCGACTATCACGATACAGGTTCGTGTAGCCAACATAGAGCAGGAGAGCAGCAATGCAGTACAGGAAGACAAAGACTGCAAAAGTAACATAGAACTGCGCGGAAGAGGAGTAATCTCCAATAAGGACAAAATTTTTCCAATCTGTACCACAGACATTTAGACCTTGAGGTGTCTGAAATGATGCTTCATTCAACCTATTAAAAAAAAGGCACAAACAAATTCAAGAATTACTCGGACTCGTCTAACAGAAACACATAGGCAGAATATTTAAGTAAAATATACTCCCCAAATATATTAAAACACTTTCCTTTTAAAAAAAAGTGAAAAATTCAAATATTTAAGTAAATTAAAATTTTCATTAAGAAAAGTATATAAGTCATATATTACACCTGATACTTGGTTTATGATAGATTGAATAGAGACTGAATTAAACACTTTCACACCCAGATACTATCTTCCTGTAACAAAAACTTAGCCGATTAAGAGCATTATTACAAAATTGTTTACAATTTGAGAAACTGTATTCCATTCTAGGAGGCAGAGTCTGTGTGACTAGCACCAGGAGAGTCAATTATAATGATTCACATTGTAACTCTCATTAATTAGCTAACTCCACAAAGTCTTTAATTTTCCCTATCCATAAATCAAAAAAGCACTTATCACTAAAGATGCTATAACAGTTCCTATACAGGAACTTTATAAGAGAAGGACTGAGAGATGGAGAGGCAAAGTTTGATTACCAAGCACTTGCTATCTGACATATCTTTAATGTAAGACTTTATTTAATCATCAAAGCAACCTTAAATGGTTGAAATTCATTGAACAGAAAAACTGAGTCTAGAGAATTAAGCAAGTAGTAAGTGGAGAAAGATACACACCCTCACTTAAACATAGGACAGATGGAGTAAACATTTAATGTGAATACTGAGGTCAAACAGAACAAAATAGCCATAAATATTCAGAAAATAAAGTTTTATGCTGCTGAAAGAAACATAGGAACTCTTCACTTTATATAAATACACATCTTAAAGCTATACATTGCAAATTAGTAACTGCAAGTACATGAGAAAGTTGGATTTTTCATAAGCTGTGTTTGCTTCTACAACATGGCTTCTCAAACCAAGGTGACAGAGCAGTCTTGTTTTGAAACTTCCAATCTACTGTGGGACGACAGAATAAAAGTGTCAAGGCAATGTCATATGAAAGTTTCTGAATGCTTACTGTCATTTTCTGTATTTATTTCATCACAGTTCAGGAAAACACTCTGCAGATAGGCACTGGTCCACACACCATACTTTCACTAGCAATGATCACTACTTACACATGAGCATGAAATTAAAAATGTGTAACTCCCAAGATCAATAAGTTGTTGGGAAATCTTAATGAGTGAAAAGAGCTGTTAAACCACAAAAGCAAACTTACCTGAATGGATAACCAAAAGCAGCTGTAACTGTTTTATTCTCAGGACCTTTAGTACAAGACACTTGAATTTCTGTTTTGCCCTTAAAACCTCCACAGGTAGCAAAAGCAAAGATAGAAGCAATCTACACAAAGACCAAAGAAAGAAAAGAAGAAGCATTACTTTACCCAAACATAGGTCATTAAAATCTTAAATACAGTGACTATTAAAAATTGGCTCACTAACATTCTTAGAATTCTTATTTACAAATGAAGATGGTGAAAAATATTTAAAAATGTATCTGCAACCTCTCTGACCTCCCAGCTTCATGCACTAGTCACCAACTTAATTATGAACACAGGCAGACCTTATTGTATCTGTTACCTTCCTATGTACACTGCTTATATTATATAATTTCTTCTATGACTGCTTTGGTTTGTCTCTGAAACAACAGACCCTTCATTCCACCCCAAAACCATGATCACTCCATGACAACTAATACTTCCTTCCTTTTTTTTCATTTGTTATTTGGCTATGTCAGGTCTTAAGTCACATCATGTGGAATCTTTTGTTGCAGTGAACAGACTCTCTTGTGGCATGTGGGCTTCAGTAGTTGTGGCCCGCTGGCTTAGTTGCTCTGTGACGTGTGGGATCTTAGTTCCTTGACTAGGATTGGATCTTAGTTCCCTGACCAGGGATTGAACCCATGCCCTGCATTGCAAGGCAGATTCTTAAACACTGGACCACCAGGGGGAAGTCTCAATGATTTCTTAATAGCAAGTCATGTTCATATTTTTTAATAATAAGTATTTTTTTCAGAGTCTGCACATTACATTTGTTTAATATAAAATTTGTTAAGTCATGGGTTTCTCTCCATAGCCCCACACTTCTTTCTCATTTACTATTGAAGAAACTAGGCCATTTGTCTTACAGAGATTTCCATATGGTGTTACGTGGCATAATTCCTCTATCTGTATTTTCTAAAGAGGCTAGATTAAACTCTGGTTTGTGTTTTATTTTCTCCACTTGTTTTGTCTTGTTTATTTGTGAGAATGCCAAATTTTAGTTGGCTCTCTCGTTATGATGTTAAGATGAATTAGTGGGTTCAGGTATTGTCAGCCTGATCTACCCTTTTAATTTCTCCATTAGACTTTCCTCTAGTGGTTTTAGCAGCTACTGATGGTCATGACTTGGTTCCATTATCTTATTGGAGGCTGGGAAATGTAGCATTCTGTCATTTGTTTGTTTGTTACCTGGAATTCTCCTGTGCAGAACTTTGTCACATAATCATTTTGGTTAACCTGAGGTATGGGTTCATAGGAGGCAAACAGTATAAATGCTTGGCTCTTTCTTTATTTTTCTTTACCAATTTTTAGAATAGTAAACTAGTTTCTTAATATCTTCCAGATGTAACAACTGGATTATTTTTAGCATTATTGTAAATTAGGTTTAGTATATTTTATGTTTTCCAACTGTTTGCCTTTATTTTTTTAATACTCAAATTGTCTTGTATTTAGCTAATGGTAATCTCAAGTGGCTTTCCCTTTTTCCCCCTCGACTCTCACAGTTTTTGACAGTTTACTTGTTTTCTGGACGCAATATTTCAGGATAAGACTGTACATTTCCTGCCTTAATTGTGGATTCAGCCAGTCTATTATCTCCAGGGAAACTTAGTTCCTTGAATGAGAAATGATAGTTACTAACCACATGCTGGAAACTGGGGACCATACTTTTAAGATAAGGAATTTTTAAAAATTGTTTTAACTTGAGATATAGTTGATTTACAATAAATTTCTGCTTTACAGCAAAGTGACTCAGTTACACATATAAATTTTTTTTTTCGTATTTTCCATTATAGTTTATCACAGAATATTGATTTTAGTTACCTGTGCTATATGATAGAATCTTGTTTACCCATTCTATGTATAATAGTTTGCAACTACTAACTCCAGACTCCCTTCCCTCCCTCGGCAACTACAAGTCTGTTCTCTTTGAGTCTGTTTCTGTTTCATAGATAGGTTCATTTGTGTCATATTTTAGAGTCCACATATAAATTATATCATATGATATTTGTCTCTCTCTGACTTACTTCACTCAGTATGACAATCTTTAGATCTATCTATGTTACTGTTAATGGCATTTCATTCTTTTTATAGCTGAGTAGTGTTCCATTGTATGTTTATACCATGTCTTCTTTATCCATTCATCTGTTTATGGATATTTAGGTTGTTTCTATGTCTTGGCTATTATGAATATTGCTGCTGTGAAGACCAGGGTGCATGCATCTTTGTGAATTATAATTTTATCCAGATATATGCCCAGGAATGAGATTGCTGGATCATACAGCAACTCTAGTTTTTGTTTATTGGGAAACCTCCATACTGTTTTCCATAATGGCTGCACCAATTTATATTCCTACCAACAGTGTAAGAAGGTTCCCTTTTCTCTACACCCTCTCTAGCATTTGTTATTTGTAGACTTCGGTAAAAAAATTTTAATAATGAGAAAAGAAGCTGGCCATGTTAGCCATGCTAGCAGAAAGGAAGAAGAGAGGAAGAATTCAACAAAGCAAGGGAAAGCAAGTGTGGGGTCCTTAGAAATAGTTTAGGATATTGGAGGGAAACTGTACTGCTTGCTGTGAGGGGATGATGAGAATCCAGATTGTCATAATGTGAGAAACATTTTAATTGCGTCATTATTTTGTACTCCTAACAAGAAAAGTAATGTCCATTAAAAAAAGAAAAGAAGCACAAAGAAGTTAGGAACTTCCTAAGGTTACATAGCTAATAATTGCTAAGTCAAGATTCAAATTTGGACAGTCTGGCTTCCGAGTTTGTTTTTAACCAGGATTTTATACTGCCTTCACCCTACCAAGCATCAGTTTTCTAAAATGTTTTAAAAAAAAGGAAAAAGGCAGTAGTAATAGTATTTACTGCATAGAGTTATTGTGAAGGTTGAATTTAAGACTCAATATAGTATTTAGCATATAGTAGCACATGCTGAGGAGAAGGACATGGCAACCCACTCCAGTACTCTTGCCTGGAGAATCCCAGGGACAGAGGAGCCTGCTGGGCTGCCATTTATGGGGTCGCACAGAGTCTGACACGACTGAAGCGACTTAGCAGCAGCAGCAGTAGCAGCTGCAACCTCTCAATAGATATGATTTTATTTTCCGGAGTATAACATAGAAATTAGTATAACAGCCCATATAACAACACATTTGCTCCTATTACAATGTACCTACTAAGTATTAGTATGAAATTCAAAGGAAGTCTTATCTATTAGTATCAAAATCAAGAGGGGATAAATTGAAACCCAAGGGTAACTATAAGGCCAAGAAACTATAAGCAGAAATGTTATTTCATGAGCTTATCAGGCCTCACTTGTGGCTATTTCCAGGTCTCAAAAAGTAGTTGGGAGATTTGTTTTCCTTATCATACATATGCTTAAAGAAATGTACTCATGCTTTCTCAAATGCTATCCACACAGGGAAAAACCTGAAAGCATCCTAAATATTGACAGGGAGTCAAATAAACTGTAATTCATTCCTGCAAGAGAACAGTATGCAGTCATTAAGATGCTGGGCAATATCTAATGATAGAGAAAAAGGTTCATTACATATAAAGTTTATTTAAACAATGCATTGTGCATGAGTCTATATCTGTGCACATACACATAACAAAAACTAAAAAGGATATGCATCAAAATTTTAAGTGGTCACCTCTAAAAAGAAGACAAGATAATTTCTTTTCCTATTTGTATCTCATGAATTTTCTACAAAACAAAACAAACAAAAACCCAAGATATAGTGTAGTAACCAAGAGCTCAATCTTTCAGCAAATGCTGATGGCTCTATTTATGAAATATATTCAGAACTTGATAACTTTTCCTACCATCATCACAACATCCTCATCTAAGCCACTATTACTTCTTGCCTGAATTATATGCTAATAGTCTTCTAAGTTGATCCTCTTACTTCAGTCCCTGGCTCTTCTTCAATCTATTTTCCACATCAGCTAGGGTCATCTTTTAAAAATATAAGGCAGAAAACTTTTATCATCAGCTCAAAACTCTACACTGGCTTCTGAGCTCTCTCCAAATACAACGTTTATATAATGGTCTACAAGATCCTTTCCTCCTTTAATACTTCTCATCTCATGTAGCTACTTTTTCCCTTGCCAAACCTCTTTACACAAATGTTCTCCCTGTTATTCTTTAACGACAGGGGATAAACTCCTTCAGAACCTTTGTACTAACCATTCTCTCTGCTTGGAATACATGGTTAGCTTCCTACTTCACAGCTTCCTGTTCCAATGTGACGTTATCAGAAAAGCCTTTTCCTAACCATACTATGTTAAATAACAGTGCCCTTCCCACTCCATGCTATCAGTTCTCTTTATTTGTACTGATCTATTTTTCCTCCGTTGTAATCAACAGTGCCTGACAGTACTTCATTATTTGTTTGTCCATTTTTCTTTACAATGTAAACTCAAAGAGAGCAGGCGCTGTTTTGCTCAAGGTCACACAGTTCAGTTCAGTTCAGTTCAGTCGCTCAGTCGTGTCCAACTCTTTGCGACGCCATAAACCGCAGCACGCCAGGCCTCCCTGTCCATCACCAACTCCATAAGCCCACCCAAACCCATGTCCATTGAGTCGGTGATGCCATCCAGCCATCTCATCCTCTGTCGTCCCTTTCTCCTCCTGCCCTCAATCTTTCCCAGCATCAGGGTCTTTTCCAATGAATCAGCTCTTCGCATCAGGTGGCCAAAGTATTGGAGTTTCAGCTTCAACCATCAGTCCTTCCAACGAACACCTAGGACTGATCTCCTTTAGGATGGACTGGTCGGATCTTCTTGCAGCCCAAGGGACTCTCACGAGTCTTCTCCAACACCACAGTTCAAAAGCACCAATTTTTTGGCGCTCAGCTTTCTTTATAGTCCAACTCTCACATCCATACATGACCACTGGAAAAACCATAGCCTTGACTAGACAGACCTTTGTTGGCAAAGTAATGTCTCTGCTTTTTATTATGCTGTCTAGGTTGGTCATAACTTTCCTTCCAAGCAGTAAGCGTCTTTTAATTTCATGGTTGCAGTCACCATCAGCAGTGATTTTGAAGCCCAGAAAAAGAAAGTCAGCCACTGTTTCCACTGTCTCCCCATCTATTTGCCATGAAGTGATGGGACCGGATGCCATGATCTTAGTTTTCTGAATGTTGAGCTTTAAGCCAACTTTTTCACTCTCCTCTTTCACTTTCATCAAGAGGCTCTTTAGTTCTTCTTCACTTTCTACCATAAGGGTGGTGTCATCTGTATATCTGAGGTTATTGATATTTCTCCCGGCAATCTTGATTCCAGCTTGTTTCTTCCAGCCCAGCGTTTCTCATGATGTACTCTGCATATAAGTTAAATAAGCAGGGTGACCATATACAGCCTTGATGTACTCCTTTTCCTATTTGGAACCAGTGTGTTGTTCCATGTCCAGTTCTAACTGTTGCTTCCTCACCTGCATACAGGTTTCTCAAGAGGCAGGTCAGGTGGTCTGGTATTCCCATCTCTTTCAGAATTTTCTCAGTGCAAGTTTGGTATCAAAACCTATCCTATACTGCTGAACACTGACATAATGCCTCCCATGGATTAATCCAGGGCCTTGAATCAGGCCATCCATAATCAGGATCGTAACTATCCGTGGAATTTTTTTTCCATGAAGAAAAGAGATATATGTAAAGGAATTTAGTTATAGATATGAAGAAACTGGTATAATGTCCACACATAGTTTGGTATCTTAAGAGCTAAAAAATTAAGAAAGAAAAATACTATTTCAGCATAAATATAAATGAATATACAGTGAGAACACAAGGCCAGGAAATGAGTACTGGGCATATATCCATATTTTGAATTAGAAAAAAGAAACAGGACACACACAACTGAATCAACAGAATAAAGAGGCCAGAAGCAGACTTGTGTGTAGAGACAAACTGTATCTAACAGAGCTGGCTTTATAGGGCACTAAGGAAAGGAGAATGGTGGTTTTAAAGATACATCCACAAACTCCTTGATACTCCTCCCCTCAGGAGGTGGAGACTTAATCCCCACCTACCCCACTTAAATGTGGATAGAACAGTGACTTGCTTCTAGTGAACAGAATACGGTAGAAAGAATGGGATGTCCTTTCTGAGATTAGATAATAAAGAGACAACAATTTTTGTCTTCATTTCTCACTCCCTTGAATCATCTGCTTTGGGAGACACTACAAACTATTAGAAAGTATTTACAAAATTGTTACAAATGATTAGTATTTTCTAGCATACAGATCTAGGACAGACTCTTGCTCATGCATACTACATGACAAGCATAAGAACGTTCACAGTAATATCGTTTATAATATCAGAATATGGGGAGAGGGGAAGCAACAAGAAAGCAGGCAAAACATATTGGTATACAGTACTTACAATGAGAACTTATACAGCAATGAAGATGTACAACTATAGCTACCTACATCAACAAGGATGAACTGTAGAAACCTAATGTCATTCTTTTAAAAGCTCTGTTTACCTGGAGAAGGGAACGGCTACCCATTCCAGTATTCTTGCCTGGAGAATTCCATGGACAGAGGAGCCTAGTGGGCTACAGTCCATGGGGTCACAAAGAGTTGGACACGAATGAGTGAGTAACACTTCTTGTCTACATCACTCCTGCCACTATCTTTGTTCAGGACCTCACCATTTTCCCCTTGGACTAACCCAACAGACTCTTCACTTTTAAACTCATTCTCAATGCCATCTATCTTTTACTGTGGGCTCCAGAGCTGCAGTGTCCATTAGGGTGTCATAAGCCACGTGTGGCTACTGAGCACTTTAAAAATGGCTAGCCTGACCTGAGATGGTTTTATGTGTAAAATATATCATGGTTTATGAAGAGTTAGTATGAAAAAAAGAATGTAAAATATCTCATCAATAACTGTTTATACTGATTACTTGTTAAAACAATAATATTTTGGATATATTGGGTTAAACAAAATGTATTATTAAAATTAATCTCCCCTATTTCTTACTTTTTTAGTGTGGCTAGTAGAATGCTTAAAGTTACTCTATGGCTGGCATTTGTAGTCTGCACTGTGTTTCTATGGTATAGAGCTGTTTAGAGAGATGTCATACTGCTGCTGCTGCTAAGTCGCTTCAGTCGTGTCCGACTCTGTGCGACCCCATGGACGGCAGCCCACCAGGCTCCGCCATCCCTGGGATTCTCCAGGCAAGAATACTGGAGTGGGTTGCCATTTCCTTCTCCAGTGCATGAAAGGGAAAAGTGAAAGTGAAGTCGCTCAGTTGTCCGACTCTTAGCGACCCCATGGACAGTAGCCTACCAGGCTCCTCCATCCATGGGATTTTCTAGGCAAGCATACTGGAGTGGGGTGCCACTGCCTTCTCCGATGTCATACTGATACGAAATAAAAACCTGGTCATGTCATTCCCATGGTTAAGAGATTTCCTGAATGGCTTTCCAGATATAAAATTAAGAAAAATATAAAGTCCAAAGTTCTTAATTTGGCATAAGAGGCAGGGCTGAGAAGCATAGCATCAACATTATCTTTCTAGATTTATACACTGTACTCCATGCAAGGACCTATACAATTCTGTCATATTGCACTGTATACTTACTGTTCCTGAAACATACCAAGCATTTATGCCTTGAATGTATGTGTTTTTTCCGACAGGATTTCCCCCTCCGTCCCCACCTTGCATCTCTAACAAGCTCATCCTTTAAGGCCCTGTCCAATTCCTTGTGGTAGAAATATTCTGACTCCTGGGCTGCCACAGACTTGAGTTTATTACTTCTGTTATAGGCATTTTTCTTGTGTATCTTGCTTATTAAAACAAAAACAAAAACCCCAAAATAATAAAAACTAGTTTCCCACTTAAGACAAAATTAGTAAATAAATGGTACACTGTACCACAACTTATATCTACTACTGTGGGCAGGAATCCCTTAGAAGAAATGGAGTAGCCACCATGGTCAACAAAAGAGTCCGAAATGCAGTACTTGGATGCAATCTCAAGAACGACAGAATGATCTCTGTTCGTTTCCAAGGCAAACCATTCAATATCACGGGAATCCAAGTCTATGCCCCGATCAGTAACGCTGAAGAAGCTGAACTTGAATGGCTCTATGAAGACCTACAAGACCTTTTAGAACTAACACCCCCCAAAAAACGTCCTTTTCATTATAGGGGACTGGAATGCAAAAGTAGGAAGTCAAGAAATACCTGGCATAATAGGCAAATTTGGCCTTGGAGTACAGAATGAAGCGCGGCAAAGGCTAATAGAGTTTTGCCAACAGAACGCACTGGTCATAGCAAACACCCTCTTCCAACAACACAAGAGAAGACTCTACACATGGACATCACCAGATGGTCAACACTGAAATCAGATTGATTATATCCTTTGTAGCTAAAGATGGAGAAGCTCTATACAGTCAGCAAAAACAAGACCAGGAGCAGACTGTGGCTCAGATCATGAACTCCTTATTGCTAAATTCAGACTTAAATTGAAGCAAGTAGGGAAAACCACTAGACCATTCAGGTATGACCTAAATCAAATCCCTTATGATTATACAGTGGAAGTGACAAATAGATTTAAGGGACTAGACCTGATAGACAGAGTGCCTGATGAACTATGGACAGAGGTTCGTGACACTGTACAGGAGACAGGGATCAAAGCCATCTCCATGGAAAAGAAATGCAAAAAAGCAAAATGGCTGTCTGAGGAGGCCTTACAAACAGCTGTGAAAAGAAGAGAAGCGAAAAGCAAAGGGGAAAAGGAAAGATATTCCCATCTGAATGCAGAGTTCCAAAGAATAGCAAGGAGAGATAAGAAAGCCTTCCTCAACGATCAATGCAAAGAAATAGAGGAAAACAACAGATTGGGAAAGACTAGAAATCTCTTCAAGGAAATTAGAGATACCAAGGGAACATTTCATGCAAAGATGGGCTCGATAAAGGACAGAAATGGTAGGGACCTAACAGAAGCAGAAGATATTAAGAGGTGGCAAGAATACACAGAAGAACTGTACAGAAAAGATCTTCATGACCCAGATAATCACAACGGTGTGATCACTCACCTAGTGCCAGACATCCTGGAATGTGAAGTCAAGTGGGCCTTAGAAAGCATCACTACGAACAAAGCTAGTGGAGGTGATGGAATTCCAGTTGAGCTATTTCAAATCCTAAAAGTTGATGCATGAAAGTGCTGCACTCGATATGCCAGCAAATTTGGAAAACTCAGCAGTGGCCACAGGACTGGAAAAGGTCAGTTTTCATTCCAATCCCAAAGAAAGGCAATGCCAAAGAATGCTCAAACTACCACACAATTGCACTCATCTCACACGCTAGTAAAGTAATGCTCAAAATTCTCCAAGCCAGGCTTCAGCAATACGTGAACCGTGAACTTCCAGATGTTCAAGCTGGTTTTAGAAAAGGCAGAGGAACCAGAGATCAAATTGCCAACATCCGCTGGATCATCGAAAAAGCAAGAGAGTTCCAGAAAAACATCTGTTTCTGCTTTATTGACTATGCCAAAGCCTTTGACTGTGTTCAGTTCAATTCACAATAAACTATGGAAAATTCGGAAAGAGATGGGAGTACCAGACCATCTGACTTGTCTTTTGAGAAACCTGTATGCAGATCAGGAAGCAACAGTTAGAACTGGACATGGAACAACATACTGGTTCCAAACAGGAAAAGGAGTACATCAAGGCTGTATATTGTTACCCTGCTTATTTAACTTATATGCAGAGTACATCATGAGAAACGCTGGGCTGGAAGAAACATAAGCTGGAATCAAGATTGCTGGGAGAAATATCAATAACCTCAGATATGCAAATGACACCACCCTTGTGGCAGAAAGTGAAGAAGAACTAAAGAGCCTCTTGATGCAAGTGAAAGAGGAGAGTGAAAAAGCTGGCTTAAAGCTCAACGTTCAGAAAACTAAGATCATGGCATCCGGTCCCATCACTTCATGGGAAGTAGATGGGGAAACAGTGGAAACAGTGTCAGACTTTATTTTGGGGGCTCCAAAATCACTGCTGATGGTGATTGCAGCCATGAAATTAAAAGACGCTTACTCCTTGGAAGGAAGGTTATGACCAACCTAGACAGCATAATAAAAAGCAGAGACATTACTTTGCCAACAAAGGTCTGTCTAGTCAAGGCTATGTTTTTTCCAGTGGCTATGTACGGATGTGAGAGTTGGACGGTGAAGAAAGCTGAGTGCCAAAGAATTGATGCTTTTGAACTGTGGTGTTGGAGAAGACTCTTGAGAGTCCCTTGGACTGCAAGGAGATCCAACCAGTCCATCCTAAAGGAGATCAGTCCTGGGTGTTCATTGGAAGGACTGATGTTGAAGCTGAAACTCCAATAGTTTGGCCACCTCATGCGAAGAGTTGACTTATTGGAAAAGACCCTAATGCTGGGAAGGATTGGGGGCAGGAGGAGAAGGGGACGACAGAGGACGAGATGGTTGGATGGCATCACCAACTCGATGGACATGGGTTTGGGTAAACTCCGGGAGGTGGTGATGGACAGGGAGGCCTGGCGTGCTGCGATTCATGGGGTTGCAAAGAGTCGAACATGACTGAGCGACTGAACTGAACTGAACCACAACTTATTGCTTTTAAGATTATTGCCTTTACCTCTCCCTTGGCAGACTGTTGTATCTTTGCATTTGTCCTTATTCAGGGTTTTCAGTGCTTACCTAGCAGAAGGCCTGACATACACCAAATGCTCACTAAATAACTGCTTAACTAAAGGAAAAGAAAAGTCAATACTCAATAATGTACAAATAAAACCATATTTCAAGTCTTACATCCTCACCATTTCAAGTTTGTCATTTTGTTATGAGGATAAATAAATGTCATGTTTGCCATTTTGGTCTTTATCTTATGGGAAAAAGGGATGAGGTACACACTTTTTACTAAATGAAATACAATCTGAAGGTAAGCTATCCAACCATCTCACCTTTCCCTGTATTGTACTAGTACTTTGATTTCAATTAGAACTTATATACTAGCAGCCCACGGTGAAACCTGACCTGAAAACAGATTTATGGTCTTCCCAGTATTCATGAAAAATGTGAATCTGTTGTCAGTTATTTTATTATCAGTGTGCTGCACATAAAAATTTGGATTTCCCGCATGGGTATGGGGAAACAAAAGTTATAGCAACATCAGACCTATATTCCCATGAAGTGACAGTCCCATGGAAATGAGTGACAGATGACACTTAAGAAATGGTAATGTGCTTTCCAGATTGCTGTCATTTTCTATCATCTCTCCACCCCTCAGAATGCACGTTAGTTACCAGTAATCAATGAATTATATTATTCTCTCTTCTTCCAAACAGCTTGTTATACTCATTTACTTTATGAGGGGTTCCAATAAGCATTTCATTTTGTACTTCTAGTCTAAAATGAGTAGTAGTGGTATGCTGATTTACACTTCCTTGCCACTTATGAAACTAATCCCACCCCCCCCCCCCCCACTCTATCCCATTAAGAATGGCTGAAGCTGCTGACATGAAATTCCACTTGTAGAGTAATGACTAAGAATCCAGGCACAGGATGAGAGCAAGCTTCTGTTCACGTCAAAAGGTCCCATATATAACACCACGACAGTCTGAAGTTCCAGTTACCTCTCTGCCCACTGGACCCACATTAGAGACACGACAGATGCCTCACTGATTTAGATATTTGTAACTCATATATACTTCAGACTGGCCCTCTAGAATATTACTCTCTAAAGTAGACTGGAGTACTCAATTTAACTGGTGTACAAGAAGAAAATGTGTCTATTTATATCGACTCTTAAGACTTAAACAAGGAAGTAAAGCTTCATTAAATTTAATATACTGCTGAAACCCATGTTGGGCCTGTATGTCAGAGAGTCAGATGCTGGGACAGTATGCGGGGTATCCTGAAGGTAAGGGAGTCCCATAACATAGGACAGACAGTGATACCATCACATATTCTTCTAGTTCAGAGTTCATGTATCATAATGTGAGTGTTTATGGCTAAGTGACTTTATAGAATAAATTATTTACTTTTAACCAAACTAACCTTCACAAAATGGACTGGTGGCTTAAAAATGTCTTCACGGAAATTACTCAGTGACAATACAAAAACTCATGTCCAAGAGCATTAATACTCTGTGAATTGGATTCATCAGCCACATGACCAGGTTAAAAAAAGATTCTACTTAATCAGAAAAGGTTGGGGGAAGAAAAATTATTAGACAAATATCTGAAATAAGGGTTTTTTTAAATTTGAATGAAATTTAACAAGGTTATATAATATGCCTTAAGATAATGAATAGTAAAACATGCATCTGGGGCTTTGTGTATAAAATCTTATACTGACAGTCAGCCAGAGTCCCAGTTCCAGCTCCTACTCCCAGACACTGCACAGCTCACAGAAGAGTCTACTGGTGAACACTGGTACTCATCTAATTTATGGGTATCTTTTACATGTGTTTAGTTGCAGGGTCCTCTCTGCTATTTTGTTTCATGATTGAGCTGTTCAGGAAAACTATATAATTGAAATCTTCAGAAACAGACCTAAAAGTATACTGTAAATGAGGGTTTATGTCCAAAATCAATGCATGCTGTTTTACTAAATCAAATGACCATTCAGTACTTTGGATGAACTATCATAGCATGTCTGCTTTTACAGTCAGTCAGATTAGATGCCTAGAGCCAAGGTACTGATTTTTCTAAGTCAAGGTCTGAAGCATTTATTAAAGATATTCATTTTTAAAAAACATTTTATTACTGATGTTGATATTTCAGTTTATTTCCACTGTGCACTGAGCAGTAAAGTCAGTTTCAAAGTGCTTCAATTTCACTTTTCTATTATTTCAGTCTGTTTGAAAAGTACAATCATAAAAGTTCTAAATAGCCTGCTAGTAGTTTCCATAAACCATAAAAATTTGAACCATGAGAAGTAAACCTGAGTTCCTGTTGAATAAATAGCAAGATGTTTTTTGCTAACTCGTAAATTATTACATGTTGAAAACATCTCTATGTCACCTTTATTCTTAGACAATTTTTTAGCTGAATATGAAACTAGAAATCTCTGAGGAACCAAAATATACCTATTTTAAAATCATTTCAGACTGTTCTATTATTTTTATGTCTTTTGGAGTGAATCAGTATTCCGACCCTTGATCTGGATGGCAGTCTTGAAATGAGTCTGTCACTTCACAGAAAACTGAGTATCTCTTACCACTGATATAATCTGAGCTTTTAAGTGAACTAGTTTTCTTCATGTGTTTCACGACATTTGATGCAGGCTCAACTTGAGTATGTTATTTCCCCCTTTTCCATCTTGGTCTAGTGGTTTTATAAGTCATCTCCCTGCCCAGTAGTTTTATAGTCATTTCTAATTCCCTACTTTGCAAACACTGTATCTATATTTTGGGACCCCAAACTACTAACATAGGAGAATATTCAAGTTATCACAAATCCAGACCTTAAGCAGGTAGACTGATTCAGGTCTTTGTTAGTACTTTAAGTACTCTACTCCATGGAAGTCATAAATCCAAAAAATAGGTTGAAGCTTTTTCTTAGATTTATTTCCCAGATCCAAGAATAGTCCTTCTCCCACCCATATTTCTGTTCCATTGCTGGTCCCCAACGAGACCCAGTATGAGAAAAGCAATTCTCAGTGTGTGTGGTCTGTGGATTCCAAGGAGTACCCAAGACTCTTGCAAGGGGTCTATGAGGTCAAAAATACTTTCACAATATTATTACAACATCATTTGCTTTTTACACTATGTTGACATTTGTGCTGATCGACACAAAAGCACTGATGGGTAAAACTGCTAGGATTCAGTAAGAATCAGCAAAAGCATCAAACTGTTAGTTCATTGCCATGCACTTGCAGTTAATGAAAAAAGCCAGTTTTACTTGAAAGTGTCTTTGATGAAACAGAAAAATCATTACTTTTATTAAATCCTGACTCTTGAGTTTTCTTAAAATTCTGTGGGATGAAACAAGATGTGCAAATACTTTTACTACTGAAAAGACAAGCTAAGGACTGTGAGTAAATATTTGCAAACGACGCAACTGACAAGGGTTTAATTTCCAAAATATACGAACTGCTCACACAACTCCATAACAAAAAAGTACCTAATCAAAAATGGGCAGAAGACCTAAATAGACAATTCTCCAAAGAAGACATACAGATGGCCAATAGGTACCTGACAAGATGTTCATTTTCGCTAATTATCAGGGAACTGCAAATAATGTAATATCACCTCACACCAGTCGAATGGCAGTCATCAAAAAGTCTACAAATAATAAATGTTGGAGAGAATGTGGAGAAAAGGCAATCCTCTTATATTACTGGTGGGAATGTAAACTGGTGCAGTCACAGAAAACAGTATGGAGTTTCTTTAAAAAACTAAAAACAGAGTTGCCATATGATCTGGCAATCCCACTCCTGAGTATCTACCTGGAGAAAACTCGAATTTGAAAATGCACCAATGCTCATAGCAGCACCATTTACATAGCCAAGATATGGAAGCAACCTAAATGTTCATTGACAGATGAATGGATAAAGATGTAGTCTATAAATAGAATGGAATGCTACTCAGCCATAAAAAAGAATGAAATAATGCCATTTGCAGCAACTTGGATAAACCTAGAGATTTTCAGACTAAATGAAGTCAGAAAGAGAAAGACAAATATCATAAGATATCACTTATATGTGGAATCTAAACATATGATACAAGTATACACAAAAAACAGAAAGAGACTCAAAGACACAGAAAACAAACTTACAGTTACCCAAGAAGAGGCAGGGAGAAATAAATTAGGAGTTTGGGATTAGCAGATACACACTACTATAGAAAACATAAATAACAAGGTCCTACTGTATAGCACGGGGAACTATAACATACTGTAATAAACTATAATGGCAATGAAAAAGAATATATGTATGTATAACTGAATCACTTTGCTGCACACCAGAAACTAAAACAACACTGTAAATTAACTATAGTACTTCAATAACAAATGAACAAACAAAAATCACTTTGACTGCATACTGAAATACAATGGTTGTCTCCAGGGAGAGCATTTAAGCAATTGAGTTGTTCCCTGAAACAGTCACTTTTTTCGTTGAATACTATTTTTACTTGAAAGAATGAGTAATAGACAAAATATAGTTATTCTGACTCAGATATCGGTCAGACCTTTTTTTAAAAATGAATAAAATGAGCCTTTTACTTTAAGAAAAACCAGCAGCATTTGTTGTCACTGATGTAATCTTTCAAGTGATTATTTTAAAATAAAAAAAAATTTTTTAATCTCAGCTTAAATTTCTAATATGGTAAATACTGACTGATATAACCTACATACACAAAAGTTCTTTGGGGTGCTCAATATTTAGGTGTTTAAAGGGGTTCTGAGACCAGTGTTTGAGAATACCTTATTATAATAAAGCATTGCTCTGTTACCTCAGATTTCCCTTTAATGTTTTATCAGGGATTGTTATTTGTGTGAGGTAAGTGCATATGTGTATATGTTTGTGCATTCTAAAAGCACTGACTATATATATGTACATATATATATACACACAACATAAATATATATATAGTCTATGGAACAAACATCTAGTATATCCCATGAGAGTGTTCAAAGTAAATACTGAGAGGATTCCAGGTAGAAGAAACAGAGAGCAGAGGTGCGGGGTAAGTCAGTCAGTCTATTACAAGTTTTACATGTACAGAGAGACCTGTTAGGCACAAAATACTATTTGAAATCCTTTTTTTTCCTTTCCACAATAGAGAAAAAAAGAGAACACAAATGGCAAGGTTAAGAGACAGAGAAGTTTCTTAAAAAGCAGTCAGTGTCACAGACTGATAGTCTAAAAGTTTAAATATTAAGCAAACGGATGAAACAAACATCAGTCTAAGTGTGCCTCATCCTCTGTTCTCTGTAACACAATCTGTATTTTCTGTGGTGTTCCTCTGTGCTATATTATAAACCACATAATTATAATAAAACATGGTCCCTGTTTGCAAAAATCTTAGTAGTCTACTTGGGATGATTATTCTATATAAGCTAGCACATATTTCTGAAAGTATGCTGTTTAAACAATGTGATATATGTAATGCTCAAATGGTTATAGGTTTTCTTAATCATTGTTTTTCACACTAACTTTCCTGGAGAATAATTTACCCCAAAGCAATGAAGTTGCAAAAGAGTCAGACATGACTGAGGGACTAAACAATAATGTTTTTAAATGTTCTTTTGAATTTGCTCATTAATTATAAGTATAAAATCAGAAAAAAACATTCAAACTTGATAAATGAATCAGGAAAGCCCTCTTTGTTTTTAACTTCTAAGATCTAGTAGAAACGTGAATGTAACAAGAAAAAAATTACATCAGGAATCTTACATTTTTGTTTCTTAAACTTGAAATTTTTGGTAATCTTTTCATTAACTTTATTAAAAGACCAATCAGAAACACAAAAGGAAGTTACTGAAAACCCTAAGAACAGATTTTTGAGTCCAGGATATAGTAATCACAATCATGGGATACTGGGCAAGTTACTTAATTTCTCTGAGCCTCAGTAACATGGAGATAACAACAGTTTTATATATGCATATATATATAAAACTACTATGCATATATATATATATGGGGACGACAGAGGATGAGATGGCTGGCTGGCATTACCGACTCGATGGACATGAGTTTGGGTAAACTCTGGGAGTTGGTGATGGACAGAGAAGCCTAGCGTGCTGCGATTCACGGGGTCGCAGAGTCGGACACGACTGAGCGACTGAACTGAACTGAACTGATATATATATATGCATAGCAGCTGCAGTTTAGAAGTTTTATATATGAAGTTTTAGGTGCAAGTTTAGGTACAAGTGAAGTAAGCCAGTTTAGAAGTTTTATATATGCATATATAAAACAACAGTTTTATATATGCGTATATATATAAAACATATATATATATATATAAACTACTATGCATATATATATATATATATATATATATATGCATAGTAGCTGCAGTTTAGAAGCAAAGTAGAAATGCTTCTGCTTTGGCAACTGGATTTTTATCCTGTCAATAAATATTTACTGGGCGCTTGCCTTCATGTCTCTGAGGCCTTCAGATTTGTAACCCCTTGAAAGTTACATATTATCAGATTGCATCTTACTCTAACATCTTCTAGAATCTTGTTAAAGACAAACTGATTTGGAGGATTATTCTGATAGTACTATTTACAATAAACAGCCTTTATCTAGATTTTATATTTGTTTGTAAACTTTCTGACTATTTTTAGAAGCAACCCATACATCTTTCAACACCTTATGAACTTCAACAATTCATTCAAAACACATTTAAAAATTCCTGCTATGGGCCTTTCTCTTCTAGAACTTTGTCTTATTCCTCTCAGCTTCTGTTTTAAACCTTCTGTTCAAAAGTCTCTTCTCTACAGTGTACACACACATTCATTCTTTCCCATCTTTAAAATAGGTTTCCACCCAGGCTTTCCTGCTGGCTCAGATGGTAAAGAATCTGCCTGCCATCCTGGAGACCCAGGCTCAATCCCTGGGTCCAGAAGCGCCCCTGGAGAAGGGAATGGCAACCCAGTCCAGTATTCTTGCCTGGAGAATTCTATCAATAGAGGAGTCTGCCAGGCTACAGGAGGTCCCAAAGAGTCGGACATGATTGAGTGACTAACACTTGCATTCTCTCCCATCTTCACAGTCAAATAGTGGTCTACCCTCACTGTATTCTTTCTTACATACATCCATTTGGCCTACTACCATCTGGTTTCTGATTTTACCAAAACTGCTCTTACTAAAGCCTACTGATTACCAAAATCAAGATATGGCATTTTAGTAATTATTTTACTTAACCTTTTGCACCTAATCTGCTTCCCTGGTGGCTCAGATGGTAAAGCATCTGCTTACAATGCGGGAGACCCGGGTTCAATCCCTAGGTCGGAAAGATCTCCTGGAGAAGAAAATGGCAACCCACTCCAGTATTCTTGCCTGGAAAACTCCATGGACGGAGGAGCCTGGTGGGCTACAGTCCATGGGGTCGAAAAGAGTCAGACACGAATGAGTGACTTCACTTTCACTTTCTTTAACACTGCACCTAATATTGCTGAGTACTCTTTTCTTGAAATAACTCTCTTTTCTTGAAATATCTCTAATAGTGAGGTTATTTCTCTCCATTCTCCGAACTATTCCCTTTTTCCTTTGCAATCAAATATTTGCTGAATCTCCAGCCCGTATTTCTTTCTTTTTTTTTTTTTTAGTTCTACCAGTTTATTGCTACCAACCCATCTCCCTCCACTCTCATGCACGCGTGCTCAGTCATGTAACCCCATGGACTGCAGCCCACCAGGCTCCTCTGTCCATGGACTTTACCAGGCAAGAATACTGGAGTGGGTTGCCATTTCCTTCTCCACCGTATTTCTTTTAAATTCTAGACCTATATATCTACAGGGTACCGCCACTTACATGCTCTAAAGAGACCACAAACTTAATATATCCAAAACCTTATTGACCTTCTACCTAAAATCTGCGGCTTTTCCTTAGTGATCTGTCTTAGATAGATGTGCCACTACTACTCCAAGTGAGAAGCATGGCAGTCATCTTAGAGCCCTGCCTTTTCTTCATCCTACAAATATACTTGGGAAGCCCTGGTAACTCAGCAGTAAAGAATTCACCTGCCCACTGTTCACAACAGCTAGGACATGGAAGCAACCTAGATGTACACTGGCAGACTAATGGATAAGGAAGTTGTGGTACATACACACAATGGGATATTACTCAGTTATAAAAAAGAATGCATTTGAGTCAGTTCTAATGAGGTGGATGGAACTGGAGCCTATTATACAGAGTGAAGTAAGCCAGAAAGAGAAACACCAATACAGTATATTAACTCACATATATGGAATTTAGAAAGATGGTAACAATGACCCTATATGCAAGACAGCAAAATAGACACAGCTGTAAAGAACACTTCTGGACTATGTGGGAGAAGGTGAGGGTAGCATGATTTGAGAGAACAGCACTGAAACATGTGTATTACCATATATAAAATAGATGACCAGTTCAAGTTTGATGCATGAAGCAGGGCACTCAAAGCCGGTGCTCTGGGACAACCCAGAGGGATGGGTGGGGAGGGAGGTGGGAGGGAGGTTCCGGATGGGTGGACATGTGCACCTGTGGCTGATTACTATCAATGTACGGCAAAAACCACCACAATATTGTAAAGTAACTGGCCTCTAATTAAAATTAATTAAAAAAAAAAAAAAAAAAGAATTCGCCTACAATGTAGGAGATGTGGGTTCAGTCCCTGGGTGGGGAAGACCACCTGGAGAAGAAAATGGCAACCCACTCCAGTATTCTTGCCTGAAAAATCCCACAGACAGAGGAGTCTGGTGGGCTACAGTTCATGGAGTCAGAGATGGACAAGACTTAGTGACTAAACACACTCAAACACACAAACATATTCTAATTTCTAAACCTCTTGCTTTCTAATTTCACTGCGATTAGTTTTAGGCCTTCATTATACTTCAAACAATAGACTTCCCTTTCTTCAATTATGGCCTTTCCTTTTCGATTCATCCCCTACACTGCTGACAAAATAAAAATTTCTAAAAGGCAAATCTAATTATATTATCCACTTATTTATTTACTCTTGAATGAGTGAATCCACTACACACAATAGGAATTCTGGTCTTAAGTGGAAGCTGTACAATAAACAACACAAAATTCTGTACCTGCATGTATGCATTTTCTTAAGGGCCTAGATTATCCAAGGTTAACCCAAAGGGTTAAGAACCACTGGCTCGTAGAATAAACTCCAAACTATTCTGCAAGCCCTTTGAAACCTTTCAGAATCATCTCAAAATGCCATCTCCTTCCCGGTAAAGACTGCAGTCAACCTCAACTATTTAAGTTCTCAAATTGGGCTCTGCTGCCTCAACTTTTCACACCACTGAACATAAGCTCCTCTTTACCTAAAAAGCCATTCCCCACCCACTCCCCAAGTGAACAAGTTCTTTAATCTATGAAATCCTCTCTACACCTCCAAGCAATTTGATTTCTCCTTCGTTTCACCTACTACACTTAACCTATACCTTTATTATAGTATTGGTCATATGGCATATTTATATTTGTTTTCATGTCTTTTATTAGGTCATGAGGAAAAAAACCACGTTTTATTCACCGTTTGTCTGTTAGTGCTTAGCACAGCACCAGTATATAATACACACTCAAATATTTGTTGAATAAATAATTCTCTACCTCATCAACAATGAATATTCTTTTCACCAAAGAGTCTCTGTATAATAACGAGTTGTTCAAACTGAAAGTAGTATTTTCCTAAGCTTAAAAAGGGTATCTTTCAAAAATGTCAGACCTATGATCACTAATAAACTTACCACTAATATTTTAAAATATTAAGAAAAAAAGTTTTTTTAAAAAAGACTGATGAATAATGTAAGCACAAATATAAACAACTGACTTCATTTAAATGAAATTTTAAATTAATTATAAGTTTAATTATAATCCTCAAGAAGCCTAAACTACTAGGTGTGAGATTTTTTTCCTTAAACTTGGTATTTGATTAGCCCAGTTAAATGTGTTTTTCCTCTTGCAATGTAAAATTTTTATATACTCAAACAGAATTCCCTTTATATTTAAATCTGGACAGATGTTTATAGAACCCTAAATACGTACATTTAGTGTCTTTAACGTAAACGTTTGTGTGAAATTAGCACAGTTTTCAGAAAACACCAAGTTAAACTTTGGGGGAAACATAGGAAACTTTGGGAAATCAGACTGAGCATTCATTAGGAGAATCTGAGTTTCTGTGTTATCTCCGCAGGTTATTTAAAACAGGAAATCTAAGTTCTTGCTCTTCACTACTTTATCACGAACATACGGGGTTGAAGAGATACGGATGTAAACATTGCTGGCTACAAAAGCAACTTGCCTGCACACTGAACAGATGCCAGCTGCCTACTAATACGGGCCCGAAAACCAGCAATGGAATATGAATTAGGCCACTAACTCTGAAGGCAGTGCCTGGTGTATTCACTAAGTCCTCCAAAGTGATCATTACCAAGGTCGAAGTAATAAATCTGCTTTGATGTTAATGATTGAGAGTGTCCCCAGGGAAGGACTGAAAGCTGACTGCAGGATGCTTCTGCGAAATACCTAAAACAAACTGGATTCCTAACTTGTGTTCCCCATTTGCGATTCCTAACGTGTGTTTCAGTGGATCAGACTAACAACGCATTTTGTTTAGAGCTTCTCCCCCCACCTCCGCCCGCTTCCCTGTCCCAGTTTATTTTTGTCTTTTTTAACTTGGAGCCAATCTTAAAAGCATATTAAGACCCAAGAGCTCGTCAAATCGCTTGGAGAAGGCACACCAACTTCTGAGGGAGCGCGGCCTCGAGTCCGCAGGGGACAGAAATGCACTGGCTGGCCCCTTCTACTAGAGGCGCAGAGGCAGCGCCTGCCGGCCTGAGCGCGACTCCAGCCCGCCGGGCTTCGGTTAGACCGCAACAGGAAGTTTTCTCTTCCCTTGCGGAAAGCTGTGAAGCCAAAGAGAAATTTGAACCCCCACTCTCCCGGGGACACTCAGAGGAGAGCTTCGGAGTGTGTGTGTAGGGGTGGGGGTTGGGGGGTTCCGCCTGGGACGGAGGCAGCCGAGGGACTCGTGATTCGACGCCGACCGCAGCGTCCCCGCCCCGCGCGGGCTCAGGCCTCAGCCTCGCTTCCCCTCCCCGCGCGTCCAGTCCCGTCCGGGCCCGTCCCCGGGGGGCAAAGGCGGCTTCGCGGCCCGTGCGGGGCGGGCTGCGCCCCAGTTCCCAGAGATCCCCGTCTCCCGGGAGAGGGCGCCGGAAAGGGAGCAGGAACCAGAGCGGGCGCGGCGACGCGATTCCCAGCCTCGCCGTCGCAGGCTGCACTCACCCACTCGAGGACTTTGATGAAGCCGAGAGGCTCCTTGAGCGGGTTGAGGTTGAGCTGGAAGGAGGACATCCTCTGAGGGAAGGAGGGAAAAAGTGTTAGGACGGCGGGGCGGAGGAGGAGGGGGGACCGACCAGACAGAGCTCCATAGCCGTACCTGGCCCAGCCGGCTGATCCGCTGGCGAACCAAGTAGATGTTGGACGCCATGCTGCGTGCGCCGCGCCCCCTTCTCTCAAGTCCAGCCTCCGCGCTCGGATTCCTGCCGCGCATGCGCGCGCTCAGTCCCACGCCAGCGTAGCTGGGGCCGCTGCCTCGCGCATCGAAAGCCATCCGGCGGAAACCTACGGCTTTGGCCCAAAAGTTTAATTACACTGGCTTCCCGTCACTCTTCCCAATGTTTTAGCTAGGTTTATAACATACTGACACAGATGAAGGCGCGATTCAAGGCTGGTGTTAGAGACCTTCCATTCTTTTAAAATGATGGAAAGTTACTTCAGAACAACGGACTTTGAGCGACCACGCTGTACAGGGTCTTTCTCAGAAGCGTGATTGATCAAACATTCTTACGGAAATTGTTTATTTTCAAACTTACCATTGGAGTCAGGGTTGAACGATGTACAAAAAAGGTTATACCTAACAGAAAAAGACTTGGTCCGACAGGCTTCTTCTAACCCATTTACCCAGCTCTCCTACCCTGTCAGTCAAGTTTTCTACGTGGGGCGCTTTTGGAGTCTACAGAAGGCTAACCGCTGCTCCCCATTCAAGAGTCGCCTAGGTGACACCTTCCTTCTGGCACCCAGTTATCGGAGCCCCGAAGAAATGATCTTTTTGGCTTCCTTAGTATCTTGGAAGTTCTTGGAGATGAAATGCTGGCCTTTTGGCGTGTATGGTAAGGGGACTAACATCATGTACCCCTAATACGGAAGAAAGAAATCTAGCACAATGGAATCTCAATATACCAGCTCCCAAGTATTTACCTACGTAGACTGATTTTTCAAGCACTTATCTATGAGTCAGCAGGTTCCTCGCCATTGAAGTTATTCAAGTGTTACTGACCTTCTTTCTAAGAAGCTAACCATTTCTCATTTGAGACCTATTTACCTCCTTGTTTGTTTCCCAGAGAATGCAGAGAACATATTTCAATTTCCTGGTCCATAGAGACAATCTTATTCTTTTGATCCTGACTTCCATTCTTCAATCCCTGCCCAGTGCCTTATATTCAGTGGATACCTAGTGAATGATTACAGATTCCTCTTACCAAACAAGAAGGCTTCAGAGATGCTTCTTAGGGCAGAATCAGTGGAAGGTGGCCATGCATTAGTACCCAGTACTCCTGAGACCACTGTAAGGAATACCTCAGGTCCTCCTGCTCCCCACCCCCTTTTAAAAATTTTTCTACTGGCAGTTATGGAATTCCCATGGTAGTGATCTCCATACTGGCTTCCTTGCTACTCTTCTCATTGTATTCTCTTTAGTTTGTTTTTCTAAACTTTTACTCTAACTCTGTTGAGGTTTTGGGGTTTGCCCTGGAGTTGGGTTGTGGCTAGCAGTGCTATTTGGCTTGGGCTTAATATTCACAAAGATTCAAATTAGACTCTCATGTTATTTCCAAATCAGATATACACTGACAAGTCAGAACGATGCTCATTTTGCAGCTTTATTGTTCATGTAAATAAAAAATATACTGTAATGTAGTAAGCCAGTTTGGGCATTTCTGTATCCCCCCCTCCCCTGACACTTTTTGAAGATTTCTGAAATTGGAATTGACATGGCCCTTTCTCAGCCTCTGAGAAGTTTAACTTTCTATGTCCTCTCTTCTGCCTCTTTTTTTTTTTTTTTTTTTTGCTTTCTCTTCTGCTTCTGGTTCACACCCACTAATGGAAGGCATGGTTGTTTCTCTTCAGAAAGCCACTGGTGCTAAGAGAATGTGCCTTGAGTATTAAGTTCTCTCTTGCTTGGCTGTGTGCCACTAACTTTTAAAAGATAGAGATCACAGAAGAATAGTGTCTGGTCACTTATCAGAACTCATTTACATACTCTGACTGGGCAAAACCAAGGGGGAGTGAGCTACTGCTGTTACCCTCGGTGATGTATAGTCCAGTGTATAGTTCAGCACTGCTTCTGCCAGTCAGCTGAGTTCAGAGGAGCTCCTACTTCCCTAAGAAGGAGCTGGGAGTGGCTGGCAGAGCAAGTACAATCTGATTAGGCAACCAGATAGTTGTGAATTTTTTGAATGCTCAAAAAACAAGAGTGTTTAAACAGCATCTCACTGAAGGCACAACTGTTCAAAATCTGAGACGAATCTTCAGATAACTGTTTAACATTGACTCTAACATTGGTTATATTCTGATTTGTTCTTGGAATCTGAGGAAAGACCCAGAAGTTCTGGGCACAACCCACTCTACTCTCTACCAGGTTCATTATGGAAAATAATACTTGTAAAGCAAAACTTCCCTGTCTGAGGTAGTATTGTTGAGACTTACCTATGGTAGTATAATTATGGCTAAGTTACCTACATAACTTGTTATCTTTTCACTCTCTTTGCTGTTTATAAAGCATGTGCCAGGTTATGACATTGGGATTTAAGGATGTACAAGAGGTCAGGAGGAAGCTGTGTTTAGGGAAATCTTATCATTGGCTAACTGTAACATTGCTTTGTTTTCCTCAGTGGCAGTACAGAGTCCTGATCATTTTATTGGTAAGATGAGACTATAACTCATTCTCATCCAATATTTGTCCTTTTTTTTTTTTTAAAGTTTTTATCTGATAGTGTTTAATACCCATGAGTTTAAAGTCTGAGTTTGGGGTTTAGACGCAGTTCTTTTCTTAATTCTACAGTCATTTTAGAAAAATACAGAAATCACTCTAAATTTGTCTAAATTGTATAATAGACTGACTCAATGGACCCAGTAAATTAATCTCAAAATAGTTAAACTGAGGTCTTTTAAAATTGTAACTATAATTTTAGATTTACAGAAAGGTTGCAAAATACAAAATACAATAATCCTAACCCTAAAATACTGAAAATCACGTGGGGCAAAAGTGATGGTCACTCAGTCATGTCTGACTCTTTGTGACCATTTGGAATTCTTCAGGCCAGAATACTGGAATTGTTCCCTTCTCTAGGTGATCTTCCCAACCCAGGGATTGAACCCAGGTCTTCCTCATTGCAGGCCAATTCTTTACCAGCTGAGCCACAGGGAAGCTCAAGAATACTAAAGTGGGTAGCCTATCCCTTCTCCAGCAGATCTTCCCAATCCAGGAATTAAACCAGGGTCGCCTGCATTGCAGGTGGTTTCCTTACCAGCTGAGCTATCAGGGAATCTTTAAAGGTCATGCTAATCCTCTCTGTATGGGTCCAGTTTTAATCTATTTGTGGCTGACGTAAGCACAGTTCTCATTCCCATTTTTAGTTTAGCTCACGTTTAAGCAATAAGCAGGAAACATTCTACTTTGTGGAGGCTAATTTCATAATAATCATCACAAGTACTATAATTAGGTTCCTGAAGAAAAAAGGCTTATTGTATTATAACGTTTATAATAACACAACCTGGAGTTTATGTAGTGTTCTGCATTTTTCAGAGACTGTTTGTTTTCATTTCTTACATGTGACCCTAGAGTTAAGGGAAGGTACAGTAATTAGGATACTCATTTTGCTGAGAGGGAAGCTCAGAGGAAAGAAAGCCTATCAGGAAAGGCCTTGTGGAGGAAGTGACATAGCACTGAAGCCTGAGAGGTATGAAGCGAGTTCCAAAGGTGGATGAGAGGGTTCTCTTCAGAGGTGCAGCAGAAGGTAGGGCGTGGTGGCAAAGGAGAGAGGAGTTCTCTTGGGGCACCAAATACCTCAGATTTATGTCTGATGCTTTGAGTAGGAGGAGCAGTGTGGAGGAAGGGATTTATATGCCTGGCTAGGAGTTTGGACTTTATTCTCTGGCAGTGAGTTGTTTTGAGGCAAAGGAGAGACACATGGTCAGATTTCCATTTAGGAAAATCACTATAGGAGTAATATAGAAGATGAAAGATCCTTAGCGGGTAGGTTCAAGACAGCTGATCTTTTCTAAACCTGTCGGTCATGAGATCTCAGGTCCCAGATGTGGTGACAATAAGCAGGAGTAGAGAGCAAGTTGGCACCAGCAGCACAATACTGCCAACAACAAAAGCATAACATCTAGAAGCACAAACTACTGGTTCCTGCTCTAGCTTTGTCAGATCTATAAATTTTCCTGGAGCATTACCATTTGATTTCCTTTGACTTACTTCTGTTTAATGGGAATATTTGTAAGGTACCAACTTTACATATGTTGATTAACATTGAAGTAGTTCTGACAAATCAGGACTTGGGAATGAAGACAAACATGAAGATGTCATAAGCTGGTTCCAGAATCATATCCAGGGATGGAGGGGAAGAGGTAGCCTAGGCTATGGAACATGGTGGATATGGAGATTTTAGAGTCCAATTCTGAGCCATTTTTTAATCATAATTAGTTATTTTAAAACTTCCTAGTTTTTTTGTCTCCCTGGAAAGCAGACTGCCCCCTAAGTTTTACATAGAGATTTCAAGTTTAGTATTGTATTAGGTTAGTGCAAAAGTAATTTCAGTTTTGCACTGTTGAACTTTGCCATTTGATATTGGAATAATTCTTAAATGTGATTATATTATATATCATTTTAATGCACATTTATTGCCTTTTTTTTTGCTAATGACATCACTTGCTACTTATTTTATATTTACTTTAGACTGTAGAAATGATGTTAGACAAAAAGCAAATTTAAGTGATTTTTTATTCAAGTTCAAACTGGGTCATAAAGCAGCAGAGACAACTCGCAACATCAACAACGCTTTTGGCCCAGGAACTGCTAAAAAACATACAGTGCAGTGGTGGTTCAAGGAGTTTTGCAAAGGAGACGAGAGCCTTGACACAGTGACTGGCCATTGGAAGTTGACAATGACCAATTGAGAGCATCATCAAAGCTGATCCTCTTAAAACTCCACAAGAAGTTGCCGAAGAATTCAATGTTGACCATTCTACACTCATTTGGCTTTTGAAGCAAATTGCAAAGGTGAAAAAGCTCGATAAATGGGCACCTCGTGAGCTGACCCCAAAATCAAAAAATTCGTGTTTTGAAGTGTCGTCTTGTCTTATTCTATGCAACAACAATGAATCATTTCTCAATCGGATTGTGACCTGCAATGAAAAGTGGATTGTATATGACCACTGATGATGACCAGTTCAGTGGACCGAGAAGCTCCAAAACACTTCCCAAAGTTAATCTTGTACTAGAAAAAGGTCATGGTCACTGTTTGGTGGTCTGCTGCCCATCTGATCCACTACAGCTTTCTGAATCCTGGTGAAGCCATTACATCTGAGAAGTATGCTCAGCAAATTGATGAGATGCACCAAAAACAGCAATTGGTCAATAGAATGGGTCCAATTCTTCTCCCTAACAGTGCCCAACCGCATGTCACACAACCAGCGTTTCAAAAGTTGAATGAATTGGGCTACAGAGTTTTGCCTCATCTGCTGTATTCGCCTGACCATTTCTTTAAGCATCTCAACAACATTTTGCAGGGAAAACGCTTCCACAACCAGCAGAAGGCAGGAAGTGCTTTCCAAGAGTTCGTCAAGTCCTGAAGCATGGATTTTTATGCTATAGGAATAAACGAACTTATTTCTCATTGGCAAAAATGTGTTGATTATAATGGCTCCTATTTTGATTAATAAAGATATGTTTGAGCCTAGTTATAACAATTTAAAATTCACAGTCTGAAACTGCAATTAATTTTGGACCAACCTAATATTTTACTCTCTTGAAATCAGGTGGAAAATAAAAATCAAAATGTCCACTAGTTCTCTATGGATAGTTTGTTTATTCTGTTTGCAAGTGCAGAGAACTGACTTCCTGCCAGGGAGAGAACAGGGTGTGATAGATATGGGACAGTAAACTGAGCAGATGAAGTGCTTTTTCTTTAGCAAGCTGGACAGGTTTGCTTCAGGATCTGAACTTCCTGTACCTAACATAGAAAACCCAAAGAAATGCATGGAAGCACTTCCCTCCTGATTCTGGCCCTGTCGATTTTGTATCAGGACCACCATGATCTTCTGAGTGGCATTTATTAAGAGAGAACAAATCACCCGAATGACCACTGTCAGTGTTGACCAAGACATGCCCAGGAAGTCTGTCCTCTTATCAACAACAAAAACCAATCTTCTTAAGTGATACAAAAGGGAAAATAAAGACCTGAGTAGGAGCTGACCTTGAAAAATCTGATGCTGATGGAATGATGGCAATGTAAGTTTGTTTATAATTTCTCTAGGAGGCAAAAGAAAGTGTTTTATCCAGTAGCTTGATTCCTAAAAAGTTAACTGTAAAGATAATTTTTGTAAATGGAATTTTACTTTAAATACACTTTAAGAGTTGGCCATTTAAAGGATTCTTTTGGAGAACCTCCTTGTGATCATTCTTTATGCTTCGTCAGTTTGTATATTTTATGCTTCCCAGTTTTTTTTTAAAGCAAGTATCACTTGTAATTTTCTCACAAGCTAGATAAATTGGTCTTTGCTTTCTGAAACAATTTCTTTGATTATTGTTATTTTCCTTGCAAGTAAAAGCAAGGTTTTTGTTTGTTTTTAGATAAACTTCTGGTTTCTTGTCTTCATTTTTTTTTTTCCATTTCCTGGAATGACCAAATGATGAGAAGCCTAGGAGTTTATCGACTTTGATTTTGTTATCAAGTTATAATCCTAAGAGAATGAGGACAACCCTAACCACCCAACCCTGGAGAATTACTGCATTAAGTGGTCTATTACAGCATAATACTTCAACAGAAAATGATCTGATTATTTTTCCTCCTGGCAGTGAGAAAAGTGGGAGTTTTAATTGGAATGTAGGCAATAAGGAATAATCTTGGAATCTGGGGAACCATCCCAGGAGGACAGTCTTAACTAAAGGAAAAAGTTCCTAGCTGCCAAGAAGATGCAAAAGGGATTCTGAATGCCCGGAAAGTATGGGGAGAAGCTGCTCAGTGTTGAAGAAAAGGAAAATGGGAAAACAGAAATAAAACAAACTTGGATTCCTTCACAATTTAGTTTAGGGAAGACTGAATTTTCTTAGCATATTTACTTTTGATGCTTGCCAGTCATTTGAGAAGAAAGAGAGGCATGAAAACAGACCTGTTCCTTCCAATATTTATTGATTACCTGTATGGACCAGGTACTTTGGTAAATTTTAGTCACGTAAAGCAAAATAAGATATTCTTGTCCTCAGAGAGTTTACATTCTAAAAGGAAAGATAAGCTGAAAGAAAAAATAGCAAACAAAAAAATACTTTCAAGGGACTTCCCTAGTGGTCTGGTAATTAAGACTGAAATGTCAATCAGAAATACCTTACTTACCTGGGAAAACGTGATGAAGAGATAGGAAGACCAAGATGGCATCCAAGTCCAATATAATTCAGTTCAGTTCAGTTCAGTCGCTCAGTCGTGTTCGACTCTTTGTGACCCCATGAACCGCAGCACACCAGGCCTCCCTGTCCATCACCAACTCCCTGAGTCCACCCAAACCCACGTCCATCGAGTCAGTGATGCCATCCAGCCATCTCATCCTATGTCATCCCTTTCTGCTCCTGCCGTCAATCTTTCCTAGCATCAGGGTCTTTTCCAATGAGTCAGCTCTTGGCATCAGGTGGCCAAAGTATTGGAGTTTCAGCTTCAACATCAGTCCTTCCAATGAACACCCAGGACTGATCTCCTTTAGGATGGACTGGTTGGATCTCCTTGCAGTCCAAGGGACTCTCAAGAGTCTTCTCCAGCACCACAGTTCAAAAGCATCAATTCTTCGGGGCTCAGCTTTCTTTATAGTCCAACTCTCACATCCATACATGACTACTGGAAAAACCATAGCCTTGACTAGACGGACCTTTGTTGGCAAAGTAATGTCTCTGCTTTTTAATATGCTTTCTAGGTTGGTCATAACTTACCTTCCAAGGAGTAAGCATCTTTTAATTTCATGGCTGCAGTCACCATCAGCAGTGACTTTGGAGCCCAGAAAAATGAAGTCTGTCACTGTTTCCACTGTTTCCCTATCTATCTGCCATGAAGTGATGGGACCAGATGCCATGATCTTAGTTTTCTGAATGTTGAGCTTTACGCCAACTTTTTCACTCTTCTCTTTCACTTTCATCAAGAGGCTCTTTAGTTCTTCTTCGCTTTCTGCCATAAGGGTGGTGTCATCTGCATATCTGAGGTTATTGATATTTCTCCTGGCAATCTTGATTCCAGCTTGTGCTTCATTCAGCCCAGCATTTCTCATGATGTACTCTGCATGTAAGTTAAATAAGCAGGGTAACAATATACATCCTTGACGTACTCCTTTTCCTATTTGGAACCAGTCTGTTGTTCCATGTCCAGTTGTAACTGTTGCTTCCTGACTATAATTAGCCTACTTATTTTTCTCACACAGCAGACATTAAGATGTTTGAAGGCAGGTCCTGTATCTCCCACCAGTTGGTCTTCAGGTCTCACGCAGCCACAGAATTCAAGCATTCTAGTGAAGCATTGAATGAGTAAGTCTGATATAGCATATAGAGATAGAGGCCCTGAAATATTTAGTCAGAGAAATCCATTGCTTTGGATTAAAACACTGCCTCTCCAAGCATTCTCTTTAAAAATGCAAATACCCAGGGGAGACATGAAATATTTCCTTGTCAACCAGCAATTCTTATTTTTGGCAGTTATCAGAACAAGAGGGACTATAAAAAGTGAATTTCAGGGAACACTCTTGGTGTGATAGAAAGGACACAAAAAACTAATTTGGAAAACACTTTGGCATTATCTTCTAAAGTTCAATATTCATATACATATGACCCAACAATTAATTCACACTGTGGGATGGACCCAAGGGAAACTCAAGCAGATATACAGCAGGAGAGGTGTGAAAGAATGTTCATAGTTGCACTGATCACAATGTGAAAACCTGTAAACAACTCAAATGCCCATCAATAGGACAGCGAATAGATGAACTATGATATATTTACACAACTGAATATTTCATGGCAATAAAAACACATGAACTACACTAGTTCTCAACAATGGGGATAAATGCTAGCAATGAAACAAAACATTAAGTGAATAAAGCAAATGCTCAAAATGTATACAATATGACATAATTTTTATAGAGTTGATAAAATGAATATGAGTATACTTTATATAAAAATATATAGATGCAATAAAACTATATATTTTAAAAAGTGAAGGAATTCTGGATCATGGTTATAGTTGTATAGGGAAAGATGGGGAATGGGATGGGAAGCCACATGGTTAGATGAAGGTTATGTCAAGGTTCTAGCATTTCTTTTGAATGGTAAGCTTGTAGCTACTGATCACATTATTAAGAACAATGAAATAAACACATAGCTAAGTGAAAACAAAACCAGAAAGCCTGGGTTCCCTAGGATACAGCCTGAAACTGGTGCTTTACTTAGAAAGTGCCATCTCAGAGCAATGATGGTAAGGGAAAAGTGAAGGGAGTCAGGGAAGGATGGGAAGTGATGCCAGGGATGTTTTCACAAACAGCTCTACCCCAGGGCCTGTGAGTTCATAGGTGTGTCTGTTTAGCTACATGGGAAGTCTTTAGGGAGGATGTTCAGAGAGACTGTGCCTGGAGCAGTCCTTGGGAGAGAGGAGGTAGAGGAAAATTCTCAGCTTGGGTCTCTCTAATGAGAAGGTAACTTTCCCTGGGCACCACTTCTGGGTTGCTTCTCTGGCCTCCTTTGGTGGCAGTCAGGGAAACCAGATTTCCAGGAAATCAGCCTGAATTTTTAGCTAAGTCCAGAAGTGATGGGAGAAGCCAAAATATCAGGCCATGTGGCTTCCCAGCCCAGATCCCCAACAGTAGCATGGGGCAGGTCCTGACACTCTAGGCAGGACTTTGGTTGAGCCCAGGTGGTGTAAGTTCTTGGGATGTAGAGGCAACTGACTGAGAACTGGTGGCCAAGGGCCCAGGCCAGAATGACAAAAACAGAGTCTAAAAGGTAAATAAGACTGTCTCGTATGAGCAGGAGCTTGTCAAGACCTAGGTTTGAATCCTGTGTGAATTTGGATAAATTCCTTAACTTTCCTTGAGCCTCATATGGAATATGGAAATAGCGGTAACTTCTTCCAAGAGTTGTTGTGAGAATTCAAAAGAACTAATGCAATGAGCAGAATCTTTGGCACCTAAGAAGTCCTAAAAAAAAAAAAAAAGTATATTCCCCTTGGTCCTGCCTCATGGCATCAAGCACAATCGAGACAGTACTGGGTGCAAGAACAGGCCTAGCTTCATTTTGCACTTTTTTTCTCCTTGTGCCACATCAGCCTTTCCTGACCATGGGCAGCCAAAGGGTACTGGGCACTTGTGTGAGGGGTGAAGGGGTAAAGATAATTTTTACCCCCTTTCCAACATCAACAATCCTGGTGCTATACCACCTCTCCTCTGTGCTCTTGGTTTAAAAAGCTGTAGAGTTTAAAGAGGCATTCCAAATAATAATGAGTGCTTCAAACAGGTGAATAATTTGCCACCTCCTTCAAATGATACTCTTCAGTTATTTGTTCAATATTTACTTTGGTTGGGGTCAGAGCTGGCCCCAGCAGGATGAAGGCACTTTTCATCAGTGTGGCAAGAGTTGGGCATGGGGACCGATGGCAGATTTCCAATTCACTTTAGGGATGTGAAAATGACTTGCTACCCTGGTCACCTGACCACCTGGTCATTCCTTCCCATATCTAGAACCCCTCAAACCTGGTTTCTAGGTCAGCCAGACCTCTTGGTAACTGATGGATATCGTTTGAATTCAGGCTCTCCTTTGCTTTCTGTTTATTTAAGAATATCCATTTTCTGGTTTGCCTGTCTTATACAACAAAGTGCAGTGTCTTTCATAACACCTCCATAGGTTCTTGTGTTTGAATACTTGGCACCGATTAAAATGAACACACACTGCTCTTTTGCTGGTGAAATGTAGTATTGAGGAAGCAGAGGTTTTAAGTTTGTAGGTTTAAGCAACTTAAAATT
Source organism: Okapia johnstoni (assembly GCA_024291935.2). Classification (NCBI taxonomy): domain Eukaryota; kingdom Metazoa; phylum Chordata; class Mammalia; order Artiodactyla; family Giraffidae; genus Okapia; species Okapia johnstoni. Next base: position 66,395,790 of record CM044312.1, on the reverse strand, counting down.
TTCCTTTCTTGTTCTTAATTTCTTTTCTAATTTGTGGGTAAAACAAAGTTACTTGGGGCTGGAAGCTCTCAAAAAGGGCTCTTCTTATCATTAATGCATATTTTATACATGCTCCAACCCTGAGACATTCCTCAGAACCTTTATGAGGACGGAGAACATTCTCTTTCCTGGGAATTAACCCCAAGGCCTCTACAAACATGCAAAAAATTCTGGAGGAGTGGCACTCCTGAATGCTCTTTACAACTTCCCCTTCAGCCTCCCCCTCCCAGTTAGCATAGTCCAATGTCCACAGATCCATTTGACCCCAATTTCTCTCTAGTGGGCAATGGACAAGGGGTAGGAAGTCATTTAAAGACTGACCCCAGTATTACCTTCTGCCTGCTCCTGTAATACCTCTTGGACCCTAAAGAGCCTAGCAGGTCATCTCTTATGAAAATCAATAACTTTAACAACGAATGTTAGGAGGTCTCATGAGGCATCATGAGATAATATGGTAAGTAAACAGTGGCACTTGCAGAACTAAAGGAAGGGCTCATTCAAAAGTGAAATTAGCCCAGCACAGAAGCTCCTTTTAATCACACTCCTTACTCTCTTTAGGGCTCACATTTTGGCCTGGACTTTCTTAAGACATGAGAGTTGAACTTCATTTTCTCCCATTTCTAATTTTAGAAAATCCATTTATTCCTTTTGTCAACCATCAGGACTAGATCTAGAAAATGTTAAGAATTGCATGTGGATAATAGTTACTAATATTATATGGTTACTTGTGGTTTGCAAAGCACATTTACATGCATTGTTACATTTAGTAAACTTCCAATCACCCTGGGAAGTAGTCATTATTAATATTATTATTATGATCACAATTTTTCAAATGGGGAAATAGAAGCTTAAAGAGATGATGTGATTTGTCTAAAATCATAGAGAAAGGGAATGGCTCTAAACTCAGGTTTTCTCACCCAAGTCCTGTTTGCTCCACAGTTCACACTGATTCTTGGAGATGCCACTTGTCCACCATTCACCCCTCACTCTGGCATTATTACCAAGAACAGTGGTAATGGTGGCTGATATTTGGGGTAGTCCCAGGATGCAGGTACATCTTATTTAATCCTTGTACCAATCCTATGATACAGACTTTATAATTAAACTAATTTTACAGTTGAGTAAACTGATGCTCAGAGAGGTTAGGTCTGTTATTCCAGGTGCATTGCTAGTAAATGATGGAGACAGGCTTTAACCCCAGACCTGTTTGATTCCCCAGATCTTAATCACTACACTCTATGACCTTTCTGCATCTTTCAAGGCTTCCAGCTCCTTCCAAATATTCGATTCAACAGAGCAGGAGCAAAGGGGTGCTTTCAAGGGCAAAGAACTGAACTACAGGCTGACGGAAGATACAGAATGAACTATGGGTCCTCCAGGACTTGTTCCGGTCATAATAGATGACATGTAGAGCAGACAAGAAAATGGGGCTGACCGTGCATGCTGAGGCATTAAGTCCCCACTAAGGGACTTACTGTGGATCCTCTACACTGAATTGTTTGCATTTTGTAGTATTCTTGCCTGGAGAATTCCATGGACAGAGGAGTCTGGTGGGCTATAGTCCATGGGATCACAGAAGTTGGACAAGACTAAGTGACTAAAACACACACACACACAGGTGGATGGTGGGGGCATGCTTCCCAGGTGCTCAGTGTGTAAAGAATTTGCCTGCAATGCAAGAGAATCGGGTTTGATCCCTAAGTCAGAAGATCTCCTAGAGGAGCACAGCAACCCACTTCAGCATTTTTGTCTGGAGAAACCCATGGACAGAAGAGCCTATCGGTCTACAGTCCATAGTGTCACAAAGAGTTGGACATGAATGAATCGACTGAGCATGCATGCCCACACACACCCCTTACTAAGGACCTATGGCTCAGCAGAGGCTGCAATATCCCCACCCACGTATGAAGGCAGCAGCCTGTTGTGACCACAGTAGCACAGACTAAGGATTGTAGGACCCTCTGGTTGGTTACAAATGCTCCTGTGCTGTGCTAAGTCACTTCAGTCATGTCTGACTCTTTGCAACCCCATGGACTATAGCCCACCAGGCTCCTCTGTCCATAGGGTTCTCCAGGCAAGAATACTGGAGTGAGCTCCCATTTCTTCAAATGTTCCAGTGCTGAATAATCCCTGAAAGAGAAACTTCTTGTAGGTAAAGGCCATAATACCCTTAAATGTAACTTAGGAGGTTGCCCCAGTTAAAAACCATGAAAAGTTTCCAGTTACCTTTTGAAGGAATTTAGCTTATTCCTTTGCTGAACAATGCTGGCAGAGGGGTGGGAGAAGATGGTGAGAGAAAATCTGGGAATGAAACAATCTGTCCAACCCCATGAAAGGAAATCCTTTGCAGATGTGGAGGAGGTGGGAGCACCCAGGTGTTTTCCACCTGCCTCCATCCCCTACGGATGCAGTAGAGCACCTCTGCTCCCCGTCATGGCTCATGGTTCTTTGTACATTGCAATCACCTAGTAGGGGTGGCTTTTAAAATCTACCTGTGTGCTAGGCTACCCTGGTGGTCCAATGGTTAAGAATCCGCCCTGCAATGCAGAGGACACAGGTTTGATCCCTGGTCCAGAAAGATCCCAAATGCCATGGGACAACTACAGAGCCTACACTCTGCAGCCTGCGGGCCACAACTACTGAACCCACATGCTGCAATTATGGAGCCCACATGCCTAGAGGCTATACTCTGCAACAGGAGAAGCCACCGCAATGAGAAGCCTGTGCCTCGCAGCTAGACTGTAGCCCCTGCTTGCCACAACTAGAGAAAAGTTCAGCAACAAAGACCCAGCACAGTCAAAAATAAATAAATAAATATTAAAATAACACTTAAAAAAATAAAATCTACTTGTGCCTTGGACCCAGCACTCAAGAATCTCTGATATTGTAATCCCAGGTACTTGTGATTCTTACAAACTCCCCAGGTGATTGAAGTACTGAGGGTATTACTGCTCTAGAATTTCACAACCAGAAACAAAGAACTGACACAGCCTCTGATTAAACTTTCCACCATTTTGGAGAGTTTGAAAAGGAAAGAAGTGTTGCAGACCAATTTTAAAGAAGAGAAGAGAGGCACAGGAGGAGAAGCAATTTTCCAAGGCCAGGGGACTGCTGAGGGCAAGGGGGCGGTGGTGTTGGAGGGAACCTCTTTTCTTTTGTTTCACCTACATCCTTTTTTCTGGCAGCATATCACAGTATCAGCTGCACTGATGGCTTAGTTTTACACCAGGTGTGCGAGTTCCTTTCTTTTTCTGGGATGGCCTTTCCAATTAGACCCATGGTCCTGTTTTCGTGTGTTTTCTAGTATGGAAGCCCGAATCTTTCTCTTGTAATTCTTTCCTCTTTGCCAGCCCGAGCAGTGGGTTATCTGTTTAGAAGCAGTCAAGGGCTACGAGTTTGGTGTGTTCTGTTCAGAGCATCACAGGTGCATGTGTGGTGAAAACTCATCAATGAGGGTGGAATTCACACCTAACTCAATCTCAGCTTTCAAGCCACTGGATCTACAACAGTTAATTCTCTTAAAACACAGAGCTAAATCCCTGATGAGGCCTGGCCTGGAGAGGCCACCTGAATTGCTGTCTGCTTAAAGATGCATTCATGTTTCTTGATTTAACTGGGTCAGTATGTATGTTTATTTTTGCCGTTTGACTTCAGGGCAGGGCTGGTTGCTGTGTGCTGGCATTTCCCAGTGAGTGCAGGCTCTGAGTGACTGGGGCAGGTGTGCAGGAACCCTTGGGGACTATTATTTCATTTGGTTCCCCAGCCTCATGGTTTATGCATGAGTTGTTATGTGACTGAGTCCTTTTTTAAACTGCAAACATGTTCTGTTCAACTGGAATCATGTTCTTTAGCCACTGCATTATGCAAGCTGGCTCCAAAGTTTGCAGGAAGTGCTAAACTCAACTGTGACAATTCCCAGCCATAGTCACAGAGCCCACACCTCCCCCCCCTCCCCCCCGCCCCACAGTGAAGCAAACAGCATGTTTACTCATTGCATGATAGAGTTGCTGTTGCGTTTAATAACTGTCTGTTGCTACCTGAGGAGAAAGCTATGTCTGGCCACTTCGATCAGCTTTTCTCATCTTGTCTCCTGTTTAATCCCAGAATAAATCCTGTGGGCCTTGGGGGAGGGCATTAAAAAGCCTTCTGGCAAAGAAGATTAAACCTGAAACAAGTGCTAATGAGGCACAAGCAATGTAATGCTCATTGTGGTGTATCTTCTCAGGCCTTGAGTGGGAGAGAAGATGGTTTCGATGGAGGGCACAGGAAGAGCGATGTTGGAGACGAAGCTGGGGAACTGTCTGTTACATGGACCGTCTTTTTGTTCTGTTCTATTCAGGAGGAGTCTCACCTACAAACGAGAGCAATTTGTTTTACTCCAACTGTTTGAAATGTTAACCTCACCCCAAAAGACCCTTGCAGAAACACCCAGAATCATGTCTGGCCAAGCATCTGGGCATCCCATGGCCCAGTCAATTTGACACATAACATTACTCACTACAGAGAGGACTGGGGAGGCCCTACTGGCCTAGCTGGAATCACGTCAGCATTCCTCTGGCCAGCACAAGGCAGGGTGTTTTGTTGGGCGATTCTGGAGACTTTGCACAAGTGGCAGATTTAATTTCCCAAATGGGAAGTAGGAGCTGTTACCAGGAGAAAGGAAAAGGGATACCAGGGAGCAGCTGGGCCTTTTCTCCAGAGAGTCTCACTTGGTTGCTTGCTTCTATGGGGTTAACATCAAGACACAGCTCTCTGCTTTGACTGCCTCTTTAGGCTCTTCTCTGTGTGAAAGGGCAGCAGTCAGAATGAGGAAAGAAATAATTTCTGTGCTTTTGCCCTTTCTCTTCCAGTCACCAGTAGGGGTGACTTTTGAGGGCAGACCCATGGAGACTTGTGCTCATGACTGAGCACTCAAACTCCGGCTCATTCTGACAAGGTCCACCCCCCTCCCCCTGCCCCACTGTAAAGGCCACTCACAAGATACCTCTGCCTCAGAAGAGTTTTAATCTGTTGTATTCCGTGTATTTCCCTTCCTCTCTATTGTTTACCTACTACAAGTGTCATATAGCTATGGCTGCTGCTAACCATAGCACTGCCTTTGTGGAATGACAAAGGCACTCTTTACTCAAAATACTTCACATCTATTGGTCAGAAACTGTCGTAATGTTAGAATAAGATGCTGCTTCCCTGGTAGCTCATATGGTCAACAATCTGCCTGAGATGCAGGAGACCCAGGTTCGATCTTTGGGTGGGGAAGATTTCCTGGAGTAGGAAATGGCAACCATTCCAGTATTCTTGCCTGGAGAATTTCATGGATAGAGGAGCCTGGCGGGCTGCAGTCCTGGGGGTCACAAAGAGTTGGACAGGACTGAGCGACCAACACTTTCATCTATCAGAAAATTGACATAATAAATATGTCTACCATATTTACTCTGTGAATGATACCACCTTACCTATGGGCCCCCTGTGCAGTGTACAATCTGTTCACCTGTCCATTGCAGGTCTGATTACCAAGAAAGAGGGAGACAACCAGAAGCCAAGGAAGTACAGCTTGTTCAATGCTCTTGTGAACGATGTGTGTGTATGTGCATGGTCAGGGGTGATGGTGTGTTCCCTTTCTTTGAGTTCTGACCAGTAGCTGAGCCCAATGATCAGATTTAAGACTATGAGTCCAAGACTCCTCTAGCATGGTAAGTCCACCATACGCCCCCCAAAAAACTGTCTTCGAGGAATTAGGAACCACTGCTCTCCTCTTGGGTGAATTCCTGAAACACACAGAGCTCAGACCAGACCAGGAGGGAGAGGCAGTGGGCAGGTCTTGCCACTTGAGGGCACATGTGTTATGCCATTCTCTTCAGAGATTTGTAAGTCTGACTTCTAATTAGCACATTATATAGGACTGACTCACTGAAAATTCCATGGATGCATGGTGAAGTAGACCAAGATCAACCATCTAATATGAAAATAGATAATATAAAAATAAATAGAAATTCTAATTTTTTTCACATAGCTCAATGAATCATGTTATACACATCCTGGGGTGAGCACAGCCCACTTTGTAGACAATTGATCTAGAACCTGTTACTCTCCTTACAGCATCTATGCAAACAAAGCTGATTGATTACAACCCTCCCCCTGAGCCTGGAGGCACCTTGATACTTCATTACAACACAGTGGTCAGTGGTTGCTAGATGGGGCAGGTTGGCAAACTATGGCAGGAAAGCCTTATCCTGCCTGCTGCCTGTTTTTATAAATAAAGTTTTATTGGGACACAGCCACACTCACTTGATTATGGATTGTCTGTGGCCACTTTCCCACTCCAGTGGCAGAGTTGAGTAACTGCCACAGAGACCATAGTGTCCAAAAGCCTAAAATTCTTATTATCTGACCCTGTACGGAAATGCAGGAAAGCTGATCCCTGTTTTAGGAAAACAGTATTGATCACTATGCGTTGGTAATGAAAGGTAGACTGGTGTGCCATCCCAGCTCGAGAACTGGGCTAGAATTTGGAGAATAGCTCATTCATGGTGCTCAGGAGGCCATGCTTGGCCTTTCTTTCTTGCATAGGTACTTAATCTTTGCTAGCTGTCTTAGAAATCTAATCCGTTGGTCACAAGGACACAGAGAAGCGAGTGTGAGTGAAACCGGTCATCTGAAGTCCATGTCCAACACCGTACGCTCAGCAGTGTCCACTTTACTCTCTGCTACTTGCCTTCCGCCCCTCAGCACAGGTAATAAGAACAGCGAGGAGGCCTCCACTGCTAGAGGGCTGCAAAGATGCTGCGTATCACTTGGGGGCTGTGGGAATCTTTGTTGAAATGTTTAAATTTCCCAAGAGGAAATTTTTAAAATTCAAGAGTTGAGGTAGCAGTTGGGAAAGGAACTGAAATGGTTTGTTTCCACTAATCCTGACAGTTTCCGAGTCTGACAGCACTTCCCTACCCCTTCCTCTTTGGTTTCAGCCATTTCAAGTAGGAAAGAGAAAAGAGAAACAGTAAGAGCTGATAAAGGAGGGGAAGCAAAAAGGAAGGCAGAACAAGAGAGATTATTATGTTCTGAAACATTAAAATTGTTTCTATACATTAACGTGGTTGAATTTGAACCTAAATAAAGCCCACCCCTGTCACATTTTGGCAACTCCCATAATCTGTAAGGTACCAACCTGAGTCATTGCATGTGTGCCTGCGTTCTCAGTCACTCAGTAATGACTCTATGCAGCCCCATGGACTTATCCTGCCAGCCTCCTCTATCCATGGGAATACTGGAGTGGGTTGCCATTTCCTCCTCCAGAGGATAGTCCGGTCCAGGAATTCAACCCGCATGTCCTGCATTGGCGGCCCACAGAGGCTAAGAAATTTCCCAGGAGACAAACGTCCTTAGGGCAGAGTGCTGCAAACGAGCTAGGCCTGGTAAGACCACTCACAATCAGTGCAGAGTGTGGGCCACCTGGAGCTGAGCCGCGGAAGCCTTCTGCCCCCTCCCTCGCCCTGGGCCCCCGCCCCTCGCCTTCTGTTCAGCCCCTTGCCCTCCGCCCGGCCCCCAACCATGCACAGCGTCTGAGTTTAATTTGGAGACGGAGAGAATTGGCAGTAAAACGGCCAAAGTTGCTCTTTGAAAGGCGTCCGACCCTGGATGATAGGAATGCTGTTTTGGTCAGCTCTGATGGACTGAAACCCAAAGGTAAAGGCCGGTGCTCCCTCTTCCCTGGGTGGACGCATGTGGCTTTCAGACGTCTATTTGAGCACTTCGGAGACTCTAGCGGCAGGGCTCACTCCTCTGTGGCTCCCGGAAGCAGCAGGACGGCCATTCCTACAGCTTAGCAGGAGCAAAGGGCTTGACGGAGGGTTTTCCTGGAGAGACTCACGGCAGAAATACAGCAGTGGACACTCCATTTCCTGATGGCATCTGCAGTGTGCACTCAGGAGGACAGTGGTTAAGGTAGGACCACATCTGATTGTTATGTTTTCGCGTTTGTTTATGCCTGAACGCCCTCTTTTGGGAATTGCTGCTTTCCCTTGTATCATGAGGTTCCAGTGGGGCTATTAATTAGGGGACTTGGCTTTGTAGCCACAGAGACGGTCACTGTTGGGAGACAGGGTCCTCCCTGGTCTTCTTGGGCTCACACCCTGGGCTGTGTGTGCCCAGAATGCAAAAACCTGACCAGTCTATTACTTCAGCCATTTCTCGGGGTTGTTTATGTAGTTGGTAACATTGGGAGTCAAGATATTGTCTCCTCCTGGACAAAGAGCAGGCTTGCTTGCTATAAAAGCAGTGGTTAGTGATAGGTACACCTGACTGCATGCATGGTGTTCTTCTAGGTTAGGCCATCTTGGCTGCTCCCCTGAGACTGGGGGAGGCCTGATTCAGCAGCTGATGGTCTGCTACCTGCTGTGCTGTAATGAGGTTTCTTGTCTCTGCTCCCTCCCTTCTGACAACATGAAACAAATAGCAACATTCTAACCTAACTTGACAGAGAAGGCAATGGCACCCCACTCCAGTACTCTTGCCTGGAAAATCCCATAGACGGAGGAGCCTGGTAGGCTATAGTCCATGGGGTCTCTAGGAGTCGGACACCACTGAGCGACTTCACTTTCACTTTTCCCTTTCATGCACTGGAGAAGGAAATGGCAACCCACTCGAGTATTCTTGCCTGGAGAATCCCAGGGACGGCGGAGCCTGGTGGGCTGCCGTCTGTGGGGTCGCACAGAGTCGGACACGACTGAAGCAACTTGGCAGCAGCAGCAGCAACCTAACTTGAAAGTAGGGTAAAATCTAATCAGAGAGGGTGGTCTTTTGATTTCCAGAAACAGATCCATAAAAGGCTTCTCTGAAGTCCTTTTTAGGGATTGATGTAGATTTGGGAGAGAAAATATCATGCACTTTCCTGAATTTTCGACTTGTGTAGATGATCTGGCCGCTATAAAGGTCAGAGTTTGAGTCATACTTTATAAATGCAGTTGCTGTGCCTGTTTTGCAGATCTTTCCCCATTAAGGCTTTGGTGTGGTCAAGCTGTATGTAGGAAGGACACTTATTCAAATGCTAACCTGCTGTGCACACGCCCTCCCCACACCTTGCCCCCATTTCCACCTGTATTCAATGAAAACCACTGCCCACCCTTGATTTTTTTTTTCTCCTATTGTCAAGGGATGCTGACCAAAGTGTAAAAGTGAATGCCACAGCAGAGCTAACAGTTTTGTAACCTGGGGCCTGCACAGGCTATGGTACATATCCACAGGCACTGAAACTGCCATGCCATTGAACTTGGCACCTGCCTCTGGAAGGGACACCTGCCACATTCCCCTCTCCCCACACTCCCAACTTAAGAGTGAACCCTCTGAGCCTGTCTGATGGATTGCCTAGGTTTTGCCAGTAAATGAACCTCTGAATATCTAATTTCCAGTAGTCAGTGTGAGTTTGGGCTGGTGGTCCTTTTAATTTCAGAATTTAGGTCCTAAGCTTGATATAATGCAGATTTCAGTACTATATGAAAAACTCCTGAGGTTCATTGGAGATGTCTTGACTACCTTGGTGAGTATGGTAGATACAGCTATAAAACCAGATTTTGTTAGTGAGGTGTCTTTTAATAAACTGTTTGTCTGGGGGTGACTGAGTCCTGTTACTCTTCATCTGCTCAGTAGGACAACTGTTTGTACCTTGCGCAAAGGCATCATATATCCTAATGCTGGCCCTGGTTTGGGGCCATGAAGAAAAGGTCTAGAAGATAGTAGTGGTATCCCCTCCTCCCCCAATCATTGACTCTATGCCAACCACCACTTACCTGAAGATTGATTGTTAAATAAAAGAAAGTGAAAACCTCATCTGGTTCTGTTGGGCTCTGTTACTCACAGCTGAATTCAATTCTGTAATAATGAATGATTAAGGAAAATCTCCAAGGGCACAGAAACAGAGAAGCTTTCCTTCTAGGAGCATGGGTGATGTGCCTGGCCTGGGTTTGAGGTCCAGATCTGTTATCCTGCTCTGTGCCCCTGTCACTGGACCCCAGGTACTCAATGTCCAGGCAAGACTACCTTGCTCTGAGCACCCCACCGTCTGCCATGTGGTGATGTCTTCTATGTTCTGCCTTGGGCTTCAGGTCCTGGGTGTAACAAATGTGGGAGATTTTCATCCTCTCTTACAGAGCGTATAGACTGGAGGAATGAGAATTACCTCTCTGGTAGGATGGGCACAATTCTGAAAGAAAAATTTTAGCTTATTTCCTGGACACCAAAGCTCAATATCTGGTGACAGCTAACTATTCCCTCTTCAGCAAGGTCAGTGGAAAGGCTTTCCCTGGAGGAGCCCAGAGACCTATGATTTCGTTTCAGATGCCATCTTCCCCCAGGTAAACATGGTTCAGAGGAGTCCTGCCCAATAACACTGAGGGATTTTGGGCCAGGTTTTAATTTTTCCACAGATAATTTTTGCCATTTATTTTAAATCTCTTCTTTGTGAGCTGTAGCAGTCATAGAGAAAAGTATATAGAACATAATACAGAATTTAATTTTTCTGCAAAGTAAATGCATCAGGTCAAGAAGTAAAACACTGCTAGCCACCCCCCTACCCCCCGATCCCTCCTATATCCCTTCTCTGCTGCAGTTCCCCCTTTCAAAGATCATCACTGTCCCGACTTTTATGGTCAGTGACGTCTTTGTTTTCTTTTAAAATTTGACTATATAAATAGACATCCATGGACAATATTGTTTGAGTTTTTTATGTCAGAGTCTTTAAGTGTATAGACTTGGATCCATACAGCATGTGTTCTTTGTGTCTGGCTGCTTTTATCATCACAGAGTTTGTGAGGTTCCTGCACATTGTTGCACACAGCTGTAGTTAATTCATTGTCACTCTAGTATAGTATTTGGGCAATCAACAGGTGTTTACACATCCACCTAGCTTGTTACCTGTTTGGGGATTTTAAGACTACATCAGCTCTGAGCATTCTCATCCATGTCTCCCTGTATTCAAGTACACACATTTAAGTAGGCTGGCCACCTTGGAGTGCAATGACCAAGTCATAGGTTATGTTCCTTTAAATTTACTGGACGATGACAAAGTGATTCTGTTGATTTATACTCCCATCAGCTGTGTGTGGGAGGTCTCAGCACCTCACGTTCTCTCCGATGCTTGCTAATGCTAGTCTTTGCAAGTTTAGCTTTTATTTTGGTGTGCATTGGTATATAACTATGTGTGGACATGAGATTTTTTTCTAGCCTAAATTTATTATCAGATTAACTCAATTTTTATTACAAATTTCGAATGTACAAGGAATAACGTACACAGAACACCCACATACCTACCACTAAGTCAGTAATTAAATATTTTGGCATATTTACTCTTTACCTATTTTTTGTGTGTGAATCATATAAAAAATTATGATAACATTAACTCTTAAATATGACCCTCTTTAGAAGATGGATATTTTACTATTTAAACACAATAACCAAGAGAAGTAGCAATAATTACTTAGTATCATACAATATTTAGTCCATATTGAACTTTTCTCAATTGACCCGAAAATGTCTTTTATATCTAGTTAAAAAGAACAAGGATCCATTCAAATACTTTGTATTTGGTTAGTACATATTTAGTCTCTTTTGTTTTGATGACACTAACCAGGCCAGTTGTCTTGAAGAAACATCACATTCTACATTTGTCTGATGTTCCCTCTTGGTGTCTCACCTGTTCTTCTCTGATACTTTTGGTAAATTGGAAGTTAGGTGTCAAGGCTTGATTAAACTAGTCTCATTGTGGTTTTATTTTAATTCACATCTGTTGGATTTCCAATAAGACTGAACACCTTTCCATATATTTGTTGGCCATTTAGATTTCTTATCTTGTGATGTGCCTATTCAATTCTCTGGTCTATTTCTCTACCCTGGCATTTCTCTTTTTCTTACTGATTTGTGGGAGTGCCTTATTGTTGGTATGAGCTGTGTCAACTGAAAAAAAATACACAACCAAAGAGTTGAGAATTATCTTTTATTCAGTGGAAAAACTGAGGACTTCTTTAGCCCAGGAGGCAGTGTCTCAGATAGCTCTGAGGGACTGTTTCAAAGAGGTAAGGGAGGAGTCAGGATATTTAGGGGTGTTTGCAAGAAAAACCAGGTAGTCAGAACATCAAAAGATTGCTGTTAATTAAAAATAGACATCTCAAGTTAATGAATTTAGTACTTTTCTGTGTTGGGGAAGATTCAAGAGTCTAAGCTTACTGATACCTTTTGTTTTTTTTGATAAGAACCTTAACTATCTAGGGCTGATATCCTGTTTTGTTTTGTTTTGTTTTTCCCACCCTGTATCTCCTAGGGTGCACTGTCTAGGCAGTGGTAGTGGCTGATGGCTTGATAGCCATACTGATATGGAAGGTGACATTCTATGTCAACAGTTGAAAATATCTTCTCCCACTTGGTGGTTTGCCTTTTCACTTTTATAAGAATATCTTTTAGTAAGCTCAAGTTCTTATCTGTAATGTCCAGTTTATCAATATATCTATATATCTACGACCTGTTTAAGGAACTTTTTATAACCTGAGGTATAAAAGATGTTCTTCTATATTTTCTCCTCAATGCCATTAGTCATTGGATGTAAAGTCCTCTGGGAAATGTTTTTACATATGGTGTGAGATACAGGAAAGGCTTTATTTCTTCTCCCCAATATCAGGTTTGTTAAAAAATGGTCCTGGGCTTCCCTGGTGGCTCAGTGTTAGAGTCCACCTACCAGTGCAGGAGACATAGGGTTCAATTTGTGATCCGGGAAGACCCCACATGCCAACGGCAACGAACCTCTGTGCCACAACTATTGAGCCTGCACTCGAGAGCCCAAGAGCCGCAACTACTGAGCCCATGTGCTGCGACTAATGAAGCCCGCATGCCCCAGAGCCTGTGTTCCACAACAAGAGAAGCCACCGCAATGAGAAGCTCCACAACTTGAGAAAAACCTGTACAGCAACAAAGACCCAGCATAGCCAAAACTAAATTAATAAAATAATAAATGTTAAAACATGGTCCTTCCCCATGAGCTACCTTCATCATGAGCCAAGAGTCCCTATATGTGTGGGTTGAGAGGTCTCCAGTATACACAGTGTTCTGTTTTTCTATTCTTGTACCAACATGTTTTCTTACTTACTGTACCTTTATACTAAATCTTGACATCCAGCTGTTCAAGTTCTTCCTCTGTATTACTTCAGGAATGCCTTGGCTCAGATTTTGACATTTTATACAAGCTTCAAACCTGAGCTGCTCTTTTGGAATAAGGATCGTGGGATTATTAGTCTTTCCTGGGGTATGTGTTCAGAGTGATTTATCTAAATTCCTAGTTGGTCCTTTCCAGGGAATTTGCTATCCATGGCTTAAATAAAGATCTGGTTTGAGTTCATACAAGTCCAGTGTTTGAAATCTCCACAGTTGTTAAATTCTACTTCTCAGAACGGCTGACGTATAGAATTTGAATTTGAAATAGCTGGTGAATTTTTAGGACAAGTCACCTGACCTCTAGAAATGGATAGCCGACAAAGATGTCATCCTCCTCTGGGGACTGCACCCCGGAGAGAGAATGAGCTTTGAAGTCAGGTTTTGGGATTCAGTTCTCAGGTATACCAACTACTAGTCATGTGATGTTGCCCAAGTTAGTTAATTTCCCCATCCTCAATTTGTGTCCATGCTAAGTCACTTCAGTCATGTCCAACTCTTTGCGATCCTATGGACTGTAGCTTGCCAGGCTCCTCTGTCCATGGGATTCTCCAGGCAAGAATACTGGAGTGGGTTGCCATGCCCTCCTCTAGGGGATCTTCCTGACCCAGGAATTGAACCCATCTGCTTCTCTTGGCAGGCATGTTCTTTACCTCTAGCACCACTTGAGAAGTCCATCCTCATCAGTAAAATGGGATAATAATAGTATCTACATCATGGGTGTTTGTGAGTTACATGACATAATATGTGAAAAGTTCCTGGCATAGAATGAGTGCTTGGTAAATGTTAACCATTCTTCTTTTTTTCCTTTTAATATTTATTTAATTTTAATTGATTGATGATTGGTTTACAACATTGGTTTGATTTCTATGATACATCAACATGAATTAACCATAGGTGTACATATGTCGCCTCTTTCTTGAATCTCTCTCCTACCTCCCACCCATTTATACCCCTTGGGTTATTACAGAGCCCCAGTTTGAGTTCCCTGAGTTGTACAGCAAATTCCCATTGGCTATCTATTTACATGTTAGTGTATATACATCCATGCTACTCTCTCCATTCATCTCACCCTTTCCTGCTTCTCCCCAAGTTTTGTCTATAAGCCTGTTCTCTATGTCTGCGTCTCCATTGCTGCTCTGTGAACAGATTCGTCAGTACCATCCTTCTAGATTCCATATATATGTGTTAATATATGATATTTGTTTTTGTCTTTCTGACTTACTTCACTCTATATAATGGGCTGTAGGTTCATCCACCTCATTAGAAGTGACTCAAATGCATTCCTTTTTATGATTGAGTAGTATCCCATTGTATATATGTACCACAACTTCTTTATCCATTCATCTGTCAGTGGACATTTAGATTGCTTCCATAAAAATATGGAATGCTTCACGAATTTGTGTGTCATCCTTGCACAAGGGGCATGCTAATCTTCTCTGTATTGTTCCAATTTTACTACATGGTGCTGCCGAAGTCAGCATGCCATTATTCTTGAAAAGAATTGCTCTTCCCTCCCATGGCTTTGAGACCCACCTGGGAAGATGGCAGATGGACATTCCTCCTGCATTTCTAGATGCAGGGGGCTTCCTCTGCACAGCCAGCAGCAGGGTGGTCTAATACCATCTGCCCCTCAGCAGTACAGAGGGGAAAAATTGTTTATGTTCTTGGCTGAAAACTGAGGAATAAAAATGAAAGAGCCCCATGGAGCAGAGCAGTATGATATCTGTAGGAGACTGGATAGCAGTGAGACAGATACAGAGAGAGAGAGAAAGACAGGGAGGAGTGAATGACTGAGTGTGTGTTTGTGTGTCTGTATGTATGTATGCTGTTGCTGCTGCTGCTAAGTCACTTCAGTTGTGTCCGACTCTCTGTGACCCCACAGAAGGCAGCCCACCAGGCTCCCCCCGTCCCTGAGATTCTTCAGGCAAGAACACTGGAGTGGGTTGCCATTTCCTTCTCCAATGCATGAAAGTGAAAAGTGAAAGTGAAGTCACTCAGTCGTGTCTGACTCTCAGCGACCCCATGGACTGCAGCCTACCAGGCTCCTCCGTCCATGGGATTTTCCAGGCAAGAGTACTGGAGTGGGGTGCCATTGCCTTCCCTGATATGTATGTATATATGTTTGTAAGGAGAGATGTGATCCTGGGCAAGTCAAAAGGCTGGGTCAGCAGATGGTGTGCAGTAGTCACTCAGAACAGCCCACACACCCTGGGGCAGCCAGCCTGCCCCCCCCCCCCCGCCCCGAGGCTTGCCAGAGAAGTGGCTTTGGCTGTCCTGGCTTCAAGGCCATTCCCCGAAGGCTACCACTACCTCGGAAGCCTTTCTAGAAACAGGGAGGTAGCAGTATAGGAGGGACAGTCCTAGGTCCAGCACCTGGGTGGAGCTGGACAGAGGAGTCTGCACTTGTTTCACTGAAATGGAAATATGTTCGAGACGCACTGAACAGGGTTCCAGTTGCACAATCACATAAGTACAGTGGCACAGTTACACCTCTGCTGTGATCCCATCTAACAGTAAATGCATGTGCGGGCAATTGTCTGTCTCAAAAGGTTCAAGAGGTTATTTCCATGGCATAAAAGTCATCATCTCTGGTTGGAATTATTTGTGCTTTTTATGTCCCTTTGTTTTCTGCATTTGTATGTTGTATCTGCAGATTTTTCTAGTTGTATGAGTTTTTATATTACTTTTATAATTAGAATAAAAAGAGAAGGAACATCATTAGGATGTTTCCTTTAACTTGTCAGGAATGGGGGGTGAATTCATGGGTTTCTATTAGAATCAGGATTTGGGATCAAGCGTCACTCGTATTATACATGTAACAAGTATCATACTTACACACCTGTTACAGGTTTACCTCAACATGTTGGGCTCTGACCAGCATGCTAAAAATGTGTCTGTATTGCCAAGTGGGCATCTTTTTGTCCCTCAGTGTTGGCGGTTTCTAAAATCTCTGCTTTTTGCAGCAAAGTCCATACTTCATAGTGTTCCAGAGACTTCAGGATCAAGGTAGACTTTTGAAAAACTGGAAAACTAAAGGTGTTACAAAGAGTGTTCTGGGAACTCTGCTCAACAAGATGGTTCTTTTGCTGCAGTTGGTCAGCCAGGGTCCTCCCCATGTTCACCCGCAGGGCAGAGTGCAGCA
The DNA here is from genome assembly GCA_024291935.2 of Okapia johnstoni. NCBI lineage: Eukaryota > Metazoa > Chordata > Mammalia > Artiodactyla > Giraffidae > Okapia > Okapia johnstoni. Next base: position 66,379,421 of record CM044312.1, on the reverse strand, counting down.
GGTGGGCTGGCGTCTGTCAGTGCTTGGTGGTCACAATACAGATGATCAAGGAGAGCCAGCACAGGAGCAGAAGGTTCTTACTTGTCATGCCCCTTTTCCTTCCGTCCACAAATGGTTGGGCCCCTGAAATTCTTTTGACAGTGGCTAAAGTTGCAGATGGCTTCCTTGGTGGCTCAGCGGTAAAGAATCCACCTGTAGTGTGGGAGACGTGGATTCGATCTCTGGGTCAGGAAGATCCTCTGAAGAAGGAAATGGCAACCTGCTCCAGTATTCTTGCTTGGAAAATCCCATGGACAGAGGAGCCTGGCAGGGCTACAGTCCATGGGGTTGCAAGAGTCAGACACGACTTAGTGACTAAATCACCACCAAAGTTGCAGATATGCTTGGCATTGCAGTTTCTAGAAGGAACCGTCTACTCATTTGTGGGGTGGGGTAAACCTTGAGCAGTGAGACCCAGGGACCCCCACTGACTAGAGATGGGCTTCTTATAAAAAAGCTCATCTTGTATGACAAATGCTTAAGGTAGAACTGTCACAGAATCTCTCTTCTAAACATGTACTCCTTGAAATATGGAAAAATGGTGCTAATACACATTATTTGGGCCTGAAAATAATGGTCTCTTTCAAAGCCCGGATGGGACAGCCTGTAACTGCAGGGAACCTGATGTCCAGAATTGGGTAAGGCAGAGGGCAGTCCATGGAAGGAAACATAATGCTGCTTTAAGAGCTGGTCCCATTCTTAGCATGGGGGAAGCTGCTCCTGGGAGGAATTCCCAGGCAAAGGCAGCATTTAGAAGGGAGGTGGTTTCTCAGGAGACAGATTTTGAGTCTGCAAGGGGGTTGCTTCAGGATGTTACATAAGAGGAAATGGAGCCCTTTATTCCACCCCCACCCAGTCTGCATCCCTCTCAGTCTAAACTTTGAAAAAGTACAGATAACATCAGGGCTCTGACTGCTTTGAGATCTAAGAGGCTCGTGGAACATTCTAGCATTGCTTGTTCTCTAACTCTGGGAAACTTCTACCTTGAAATGGGAGATTCCCCTGGGTCCATGTCCTGATAGCTTAGTTGATAAAGAATCTACTTGCAATGCAGGAGACCAAGGTTTGATCCTTGGGTCGGGAAGATTGCCTGGAGAAGGAAATGGCAACCCAGTGCAGTATTCTTGCCTGGAAAATCCCATGGACAGAGGAGCCTGGCGGGCTACAGTCCATGGGGTAGCAAGGGGTGGACACAACTTAGCAACTAAACCACCTGGGTCCACGTCCCTCACTCAGCTCACAAAGGCATCCTGGAGCCTCCAGCAGGTCACTGCCCTTCTCTCAGCCCTCTTCTGCCCTCTGCTGGAAGGTTGCTGCCAGCACCACTAGAGGTGACAGCTTTCTAGCGCTTTTCGTGAATTCTTGATTACTTTGTTTTGGACTATAACTGAGAAACTGACATACAGGTTACAGACTTTTGTGACTTATAACTGAATACTAAGTAAAAGCAATGCTATGTTAACACAGAATGGGCATCTTCAGTGTTAACAAGCTACTGATGAAGACAGTTGATTTTTAACTGAACTATCAACCAAGAAAAAAAGATAGTAAATTTCTTGTATTAAAAAAAAAAAAGCTTATTGATGGCTATACTGTATAAGATACCGTGCTCATTCTTAAAGGGACACATAGAATGAGTTATACAGTTTCTGTTTGCAGTGAGTTTATAATCACATGATCTAAGAGGAGGAGAGGCAATTACAAAACCAGGCAATTCAAAATAAATCGCATGAGAGAGTACCAGACCATGATGGGATTCAGATGAGGGAGCTCTCAGGTTCAGTTAGAGATCAGAGAGGTCTCGGACAAGCAGCAAATGCACCTAGGTTGTGAAGAGAGGAGTGTTCCAGTGACAATGAACTATAGGAACAAGGTCTCCACAGAGGAGAGAATGGAGGAATGGACTGTTTGGAACTGGAGAGTGGTCAAGTGTGTCCATAGAGTACCAGACTGTGATATACTCTATTGTGGGAATGTACTTCTCTTTTGCCTCTAAATTCCATATTCGGGTGTTGTTTGACATTCATGGTTGATAAACTGAATCTACTTATTGTCACTCTTAACTATATACATACACGCATCCAGATACATATACACAAGTATAAAATAGTTTATGTTTATTTATGCACCCATGTGTTTGTAAAATAGTGGAATGAGATTGTTTTAGGTTTCTTAGAGACTAATCCTAGCAAATAGTTCACGTGGGGTTGGATCAATAAAGCCTATGCAATAAGATCATGTTTTGAAATAGGAATCATCCCCCTGCCATTTTATCTTTTTATTGTGAAATGAAACCAGATGCACAAAACTACAAAAGTCTAGCTTAATAAATTATTCCAAAGTGAATATCCACCTTGTGTGAACAAACATCCAAACACAACTACTTTCTATAGCAATTACTTCCTCACATATGTCTCCCTTCTCTCTAGTTTTTCGTGTAAGTGTGTAATTCTAGACACCGTCATTTAGTAGTATCTGCCCTTTGGAAGTTTATGTGGTTGTCAGGTCACTTTTAATCTACGGGTTCCCCCTCCATTTTTTTATTTGAAATTTATTGGTGGAAGAGCCTTGGCCACTTGACTTGTCATTTGGTTTGGGGGCTTTGTTTGGGTTTGGTCTATGCCCCTGGTTGTGTCTCAAACCTTTGAGATTGTCCGAATTTCCTTCTTTATTCCTAGTGGCTCCTAGTAGTTAAGGGTGTATCAAGACTCTTAAGTATCCCAAAGGGAAGACTGCAGTCAGCACCTAGATGCAGGTCAATTGGAAGCTGGACCTTTAGGCAACAGCTTGGAAAATAAGTAGTTAGGCCCCTTCAAGGGAGAAACTGCAAAATAGGCATTTTTGTCTGTGCTTCTGCCCTGGGCCTGGATGTGCAGGCCTGGAAGAGTACTTCTGAGCCCATTGTAAACCTCTAATTTGCTATAGATCTCTGGGACTCCTGAATCAATCCTCATTGCTGTGAGAGACTGGTGATCTGGGGACTTGTTTCTCAGGCAGTGGCAGCAAAAACTGGGACACCAGACATGTATACAAACTCCTTCCAGGGAGCTACTGGTGACCTGGAGTGGGCAAGGGGAAAGGACAGGGGAGGTTTCACATGATCTTTGTAGATAACCACAGATGTGTGCAGAGTTAGAAGCCTGACCCTCAGACAGCAGCTTTTGAAGTCTGCAAATTAGACCCCCTTTTTGGGAAAGATGGGGAGATGGCCCTTTCTGCCAGCTCTTTCTGCCCTAAGCCCTGAGGGTGTAGCCGTGGTGAGTGCTTGCACCTTTAATAATAGCTGCTTTGCTGGCTGTAGTCTTGTGGGTTTCATGCATGCAAACCTTGTTGGTTGGCTTTCAGAGCTAGGTATTTCGGGGAACCTGTCCCTTAGGTGGGCAACTTTCAATATGGGTTCCAAACTCTTCACTCCTCAGAGAGAAACTGGGAGTTAGGGGTTCTCTCCAATTGTATGGCACTGCACTGTAGCAGGGTTTATGATGGGAGTGTGTCTCAGCCCTTCCTACATGTTTTGATGTGGCTATTTTCTTGTTTGCCCAGTGTGGAGGAGTTGCTCATGTGGTGGTGGTTTAATCTATAAGTTGTGTCTGACTTTTTTGTGACCCCATGGACTGTATCCCGCCAGACTCCTCTGTCCATGGGATTTGCCAGGCAAAAATACTGGAGAGGGTTGCCATTTCCTTCTCCAGGGGGTCTTCCCAATCCAGGCATCAAACTTGTGTCTCCTGACTTGCAGGTGGATTCTTTACTGCTGAGCCACCAGGGAAGCCTGCAGTTGCTTAGGTAGATTCCAAATTTCTTTCAGAGGGAATTGTTCCATGTGTCCAAGGGGAGGTGGGGTGGAAGGTGGTGCTCAGGATCCTTCCATGTCACCATCTTAAAAGATTGTCCTGATGATATTTACTCCTTTTCCTTCTTTCAATTCATGGGTAGGCACATCCAGTGAAAGAACCTAATTCACATTCAGGGAGTCTGAATATGAACTATGGGAGACTGACATATGAAGCTTTATCTTTCCATGCTCTGGAGGGTTGGAAGGCAACTAGAAAGAGGTTTGGCATGGATGATGAATGCTAGTTTGCCAAACCCACTACAACTCATGGGTCAAAGAAAAAAAATCATAATGTAAATTTAAAATTATTTAGCACTGAAAACTAAAAGCACCATGTATTTAAACTTGTGAGGTACACTTAAAATTATACTCAGAAATCAATAGCTTATATCAGAAAAGAAAGGATCAACATCAATGAGCTAAGATTCCAGCTTCAAAAATTTAAGAATAAACCTAGCATATCATACCCAGTGAAAAATAGCAGTTTAGAAATGATAAGAGCTTAATTCAATAATTATACATAGCAAATAAAGAAACAATAGAGAAAATAAAAACCAAGAATTGGTTCAGTTCAGGCAAAATTTATCCCATACAAAAAAGAAAAGCTATAGGTCAACAATACAAGGAATGAAAAGAGAAAAACAACTACAGATGTGTATAGATTGTGATAATAAAAGGATATTATGGGCAACTTTTTGTCATTATATTTGAAGACAGTCTAAATAACTACATTCATAGAAACGTAGAAATGAATTGGTATTTAACATCATCATTTTTTCTTAAAAAAAACACCAAGTTCAGACGGTTCTATAGGTGACTGCCAAACTTTCAAACATGAGACAATTCTGATTATAAGCAAACCCTTTCAGAGAATTTAATTCAACAAGAGCTGGATTTTTAATATGACGATCCCTATTTTTAAATGTTGGCAACTATTGAAACATTTTTGTCAGTGCAGGCAAAACAAAGTATGTCTGTAGGCTGATTTGAGCCCACAGTCTGCCAGTTTGCAACCCTTGATCTAAACTTTACAGAGCTGATCCAAGTCATAGTGCAATTAAATTGAACAGTTTAGGTCTAACGGTAAGGAAACTTACTGATAGAATTATGAAACATGGACAGAATTTCCATAGGTGGTTGTAGAAATAGTCTCTGAAGACTAAAAATCACAGCTAACTGTAGTGTTCTTGATAAGAGTGATACACATCCCTGCTTGGAAGCAGGAAGATGGACAGGATGACCTTTCTGGGTTGTTTAATGGATTGTCTAGCCTATCTGACAAATTCAGTTTTCTTAACACTTTCCTTCTGTGTTATCATCTGACCCAATAATAAATGCAGTGATTTGATGCTTCATGGAGACATTCTGGCTTCAGAAAAAAAGCACTATAGTTCAGTTCAGTCACTCAGTCTGTCCGACTCTTAGACTACAGCACGCCAGGCCTCCCTGTCCATTACCAACTCCCAGAGCTGACCCAAACTCATGTCCATTGAGTTGGTGATGCCTTCCAAACATCTCATCTTCTGTCATCCCCTTCTCCTCCTGCCCTCAATCTTTCCCAGCATCAGGATCTTTTCAAATGAGTCAGCTCTTCGCATCAGGTGGCCAAAGTATTGGAGTTTCAGCTTCAACATCAGTCCTTCCAATGAACACCCAGGACTGATCTTCTTTGGGATGGACTGGTTGGATCTCCTCACAGTCCAAGGGATTCTCAAGAGTCTCCTCCAACACCACAGTTCAAAAGCATCAATTTTTTGGCTCTCAGCTTTCTTTATAGTCCAACTCTCACATCCCTACATGACTACAGGAAAAACCATAGCCTTGACTAGACAGACCTTTGTTGGCAAAGTAATATCTTTGCTTTTTAATAGGCTGTCTCGGTTGGTCATAACTTTTCTTCCAAGGAGCAAGCGTTTTTTAATTTCATGGCTGCAATCACCATCTACAGTGATTTTGAAGCCCCAAGAAATAAAGTCTGTCACGGTTTCCACTGTTTCCCCATCTATTTGCCATGAAGTGATGAGACCAGATGCCATGATCTTAGTTTTCTGAATGTTGAGTTTTAAGCCAACTTTTTCACTCTCCTCTTTCACTTTCATCAAGAGGCTCTTTAGTTCTTCTTCACTTTCTGCCATAAGGATGGTGTCATCTGCATATTTGAAGTTACTGATATTTCTCCCGGCAATCTTGTTTCCAGCTTGTGCTTCCTCCAGCCCAGCATTTCTCATGATGTACTCTGCATATAAGTTAAATAAGCAGGGTGGCAATATACAGCCTTGACGTACTCCTTTTCCTATTTAGAACCAGTCTGTTGTTCCGTGTCCAGTTCTAACTGTTGCTTCCTGACCTGCATACAGGTTTCTCAAGAGGCAAGTCAGGTGGTCTGGTATTCCCACCTCTTTCAGAATTTTCCACAGTTTATTGTGATCCACACAGTCAAAGACATTATAGTATTTAGGTCTAATTTAGGGCCCAGAATCTTCTATATTGTTAATTATCTGCATTTGTTAGGAGAGATGATATAATGTAGTGGTTGATAGCATGCACTTTAGGGGCAGACTATTTTAGTTCAAATCCTGGCTTTACCACTTCATACCTATGTGACCTCTCTGTGTCTCAATTTCCTCACCAGTAAAATGGGAACAAGACTGATTGCATCCCTATACTTTTCTTTTTAATTTATTTTATTGAAGTATAGTTTACTTACAGTGTTGTACAACAAAGTGATTTAGTTATACATATATGTACATTCTTTTTCATATTCTTTTCCATCATGGTTTCTCCCAGGATATTGAGTATATTTCCCTGTGCTATACAGTAAGACCTTGTTGTTTATGCATCCTGTATATAATATTTTGTATCTGCTAGTCCCAAGCTCCCTCTTTGCCCCCTCCCCCTTAGCAGCCACAAGTCTGTTCTCTACATCTGTGACTCTTTTTTGTAGATAAGTTCATTTATGTCCTGTTTTAGATTCCACATATAAAGTGATATCATAATATGGTATTTGTCTTTCTCTCTCTGACTTATTTCACTTAGTATGATAATCTCTAGGTTGATCCATGGTGCTGCAAATGGCATGATTTCATTCTTTTTTACGGCTGAGTAGTATTCCTCTGTATGTGTGTACCACATGTTGTTTATTCATTTGTCTGTTGTTGGACATTTAGGGGATCTTAGCATATGTACCTTCTAATTGTGGGAGACATTTAAAAAAAGACATAATATATGTTAGCAGACTCTATTTCCACATCCTTGAATCTGGGCTTGATTGTATAATTTTGCTTCGCTAATGGAATGAGGCAGAAGTGATGGAGCTCCAGTTCCAAGACTGGGCCTCGAGTCTTTGTCTATTTCCACTCATTTTCTTGTATTTCTGCTACTTCCATGACAGGGATGTGCCCTGCCTGGCTTGATAACCACAGGAGGAAGCTGAAAAGATAGGGGCATCTCAGTTAAATTTAGCCTAGATTATTTGACCCCTAGCTAACTACTAGATGTATGAGTGAACCCAGATGAGACCAGTGGAACCTTCCAGACAAACCTGGCCTAGATTAGCCAGCTCCCTAGCTGACTGGCAGATAGGTGGGAATTAACAAATGATTTCTGTTTTTACTTACTCAGTTTTGGGTGTTTTGTTACACTGCAGTATCTGACAGATGAAAAATATTTATCATATTCTACTCCAGGTCCTTTTTGTCCAACACTCCATTTAATTAGTATTTACTTAATTTAAAATTTAATTAAAAAATTTATATAATGTAATAAAAAATCAAAGTCTGTTTGTGTGAAAAGTTTGAAATAAAGGAAAATCTGTGTCTTCTCTATGACCCAACAACCAAATTTTGTCAAGAATTGTATAACTTCAAGGTTGACTGGTTGAGTGCATTGTAAACTATGCAGCTTGACAACAGAATTGCTTGATATTCTTTGTCTGGATCAACCTTAAATTACTGTCTTCCATAATATGAAGTCTCTGTTGAATCCTTCATAGAAAACACAACTACCTTGGGCTGTTATTATGTCCATTTAATAGATGAGGTAACAAAGGTGTAGAAAAAGTTTAAGATTACACAGTGACTACTGACTTCCAGGGTGATGAGCAATACAGGACGTTAGAAGAATTCTAACAACCTAAAATCTTTTTCTTTATCAAAGGACACAATGGAGGAATGTATAGTAACTACAGGATGTTGAAGTCAGTTCTTCACTCAGACTCAGACCCAGAAATGTGTGCTCTGCTTTCTGCACTCAGGGTCTTAAATTCTAATGGTTTCTGACTTTGTTTTTGCCTATTCTCCACGACCTTTGATGTTTTCAATCCTACACTTAATATTTCTAGTAAAACTATTGTTCTCTGACCCTGCATCCACGCCATTTAAATGTTTTCTACCTTATAATTTCTCTTTACTGCTTTGGATTTAAAATTTCCCAGCTCAGTCTTCATCAGTTCTTGTGAATAATGTTCTTACCTCTGCCCATTGGCTCACACAAACCTGCTTTAATAGGAAATGGGTTATTCCTACCCCCTCACTTCTTGCTTCAGTTCAGTTCAGTTCAGTTCAGTCACTCAGTTGTGTCAAACTCTTTGCAACCCCATGGACTGCATCACACCAGGCCTTCCTATCCATCACCAACTCCCGGAGTTTACTAAAACTCATGTCCATTGAGTCTGTGATGCCATCCAACCATCTCATCCTGTGTCATCCCCTTCTCCTCGTGCCTTCAATAGTTCCCAGCATCAGGGTCTTTTCAAATGAGTCAGTTCTTCACATCAGGTGGCCAAAGTATTGAAGTTTCAGTTTCAGCATCAGTCCTTCTGATAAATATTCAGGACTGATTTCCTTTAGGATGGATTGGTTGGATCTCCTTGCAGTCCAAGGAACTCTCAAGAGTCTTCTCCAACACCACAGTTCAAAAGCATCAATTCTTTGGCGCTCAGCTTTCTTTATAGTACAACTCTCACATTCATACATGACTACAGGAAAAACCATAGCCTTGACTAGACAGACCTTTGTTGGCAAAGTAATGTCTCTGCTTTTTAATAGGCTGTCTAGGTTGGTCATAACTTTTCTTCCAAGGAGTAAGCATTTTTTAATTTCATGGCTGCAGTCACCATCTGCAGTGATTTTGAAGCCCCAAGAAATAAAGTCTGTCACTGTTTCCACTGTTTCCCCATCTATTTGCCATGAAGTGATGAGACCAGATGCCATGATCTTAGTTTTCTGAATGTTGAGTTTTAAGCCAACTTTTTCACTCTCCTCTTTCACTTTCATTAAGAGGCTCTTTAGTTCTTCTTCACTTTCTGCCATAAGGATGGTGTCATCTGTATATCTGAAGTTACTGATATTTCTCCCAGCAATCTTGATTCCAGCTTGTGCTTCCTCCAGCCCAGCGTTTCTCATGATGTACTCTGCATATAAGTTAAATAAGCAGGGTGACAATATACAGCCTTGACGTACTCCTTTTCCTATTTGGAACCAGTCTGTTGTTCCATGTCCAGTTCTAACTGTTGTTTCCTGACCTGCATACAGGTTTCTCAAGAGGCAGGTCAGGTGGTCTGGTATTCCCAACTCTTTCAGAATTTTCCGCAGTTTATTGTGATGCACACAGTCAAAGGCTTTGGCATAGTCAATAAAGCAGAAGTAGATATTTTTCTGGAACTCTCTTGCTTTTTCTGTGATACAACCAACGGATGTTGGCAATTTGATCTCTGGTTCCTCTGCCTTTTCTAAATCCAGCTTAAATATCTGGAATTTCATGGTTCACGTACTGTTGAAGCCTGGCTTGGAGAATTTTGAGCATTACTTTACTAGCATGTGAGATGAATGCAATTGTGCAGGAGTTTGAGCATTCTTTGGCATTGCCTTTCTTTGGGATTGGAATGAAAACTGATCTTTTCCAGTCCTGTGGCCACTGCTGAGTTTTCCAAATTTGCTGGCATATTGAGTGCAGTACTTTCACAGCATCATCTTTGAGGATTTGGAATAGCTCAATTGGAATTCCATCACCTTTACTAGCTTTGTTTGTAATGATGCTTCCTAAAGCCCACTTGACTTTGCATTCCAGGATGTCTGTCTCTAGGTGAGTAATCATACCGTCATGATTATCTGGGTCATGAAGATCTTTTTTTTGTGTATTCTTGCCATCTGTTCTTAATATTTTCTGCTTCTGTTAGGTCCATACCATTTCTGTCCTTTCTTGTGCCCATCTTGGCATGAAATGTTCCCTTGCTATCTCTAATTTTCTTGAAGAGATCTCTAGACTTTGCCATTCTATTGTTTTCCTCTATTTCTTTGCATTGATCACTGAGGAAGGCTTTCTTATCTTTCCTTGCTATTCTTTGGAACTCTGCATTCAAATGGGTATATCTTTCCTTTTCTCCTTTGCCTTTCACTTCTCTTCTTTTCACAGCTATTTGTAAGGCCTCCTCAGGCAACCATTTTGCCTTTTTGCATTTCTCTTCCTTGGGGATGGCCTTGATCCCTGCCTCCTATACAATGTCACAAACCTCTGTCCATAGTTCATCAGGCACTGTGTCTATCAGATCTAATCCCTTGCATCTATTTGTCACTTCCATTGTCTAATCATAAGGGATTTAATTTAGGTCATACCTGAATGGTCTAGTGGTTTCCCTACTTTCTTCAATTTAAGTCTGAATTTGGCAATAAGGAGTTCATGATCTGAGCCACAGTCGTCATCTTGTCTTGTTTTTTGCTGACTGTAGAGAGCTTCTACATCTTTGGCTGCAAAAAATATAATCAATCTGATTTTGGTATTGATGACATCTGGTGATGTCCATGTGTAGAGTCTTCTCTTGTGTTGTTGGAAGAGGGTGTTTGCTATGACCAGTGCATTCTCTTGGCAAAACTCGATTAGCCTTTGCCCTGCTTCATTTTGTACTCCAAGGCCAAATTTGCCTGTTACTCCAGGTATTTCTTGACTTCCTACTTTTACATTCCAGTCCCTTATAATGAAAAGGACATTTTTTTTTTTTTTTAGAGTTAGTTCTAGAAGGTCTTGTAGGTCTTCACAGAACCATTCAACTCCAGCTTCTTCAGCATTACTGGTCAGGGCATAGACTTGGATTGCTGTGATATAATGGTCATCTGAGTTAAATTCACCTAGTCCAGTCCATTTTAGTTCGCTGATTCCTAAAATGTCTATGTTCACTCTTGCCATCTCCTGTTTGACCACTTCCAATTTGCCTTGATTCATGGACCTAACATTCCAGGTTCCTATGCAATATTGCTCTTTACAACATCGGACTTTACTTCCATCACCAGTCATATTCACAACTGGGTGTTGTTTTTGCTTTGGCTCTGTCTCTTCAGTCTTTCTTGAGTTATTTCTCCACTGATCTCCAGTAGTGTATTGGGGACCTACTGACCTGGGGAGTTCATCTTTCAGTGTCCTATCTTTTTGCCTTTTCATACTGTTCATGGGGTTCTCAAGGCAAGAATACTGAAGTGATTTGCCATGCCCTTCTCCAGTGGACCACATTTTGTCAGAACTCTACACCATGACCCGTCTGTCTTGGGTGGCCCTACATGGCATGGCTCATAGTTTCATTGAGTTAGAGAAGGCTGTGGTCCATGTGCACTTCTTCCTTAGTTTTCAGTAAGTCTCTGGCCCTTTTTTGCCCTCTAGTGGCCTCCTGAATTACTACAGGTATATGATAATGATTAATCGCCTGTATGCTGGATGCAGTTGTTGAAACAAGGGTTTTAAAGGATGTGTTTCATGATTGCATTTCATCTCTAACTGGATTCAGCCTCCTTCATAATATTAAATTATGTATTTAAAGAATGTACAGTTATTTAAATGAAATATTTGAAGCAAATTAATAAAAATTACTTCAGAGAACCCAAGGAAAGTCCTCCTCTAACGTCCAGTTGATACCTCTTCTAACAGATCCTTTTCCTCAGTGTTAATGAGAAGTCAGCAAATAAGTCAGTCAACAATCACTTACTGAACGCTTACAAGTACTGCACACTCTTCTAGATACTAGGATCCAGCTGGAAGAAAATGTCCTCCACTGTGTTCCAACCACTGTTTCATTATCATTATTGAAAACGAAATAAACACACACACACAAAAAAACTTGCGTGACTTACGCGAGGAGGAAAAGTTTGTGTTGTCCTTTCTAAGCCCAAGTGAATCTACATCACTTTTATAGTGCGAGCTTGGTTAATTATAATAAGATCAGATAAGTCATAGAAAATGGGATAAATAAGACAAGATTTATGGTAAACCAAATTGTCCATAAAAATGTACAGTGAGTAAATTCAATTTTCTACAGCAAAAAGTTGAACAAGTGTCACAGTCTCTAAGGGTTCTGTAATAGTAAATCATTGCAGCTACAATAGAATTTCACAAGAACGCTTGTGGCAAACAACCCACTTTTATGATTTGGCTTCAAAGAGCCTTCACTCCATTTTGGCTAGGATTTATATGTTTTTTAGAGTCTTCTAGACTCACTCTGGGCTTGTATTCTCAAACATGTGTGATAATAATAATATCTTCATCTTCTTGAAGTTCCTTAACCATTTTTGAAATATGTAGCCTCTGATTTCAACTATAATCTTAATCAAGTTGAATCAAGGCCCCTAAGTTTATAATTTTCTGTTTTTATGCAGATATGACACTGATGGCCAAGGTTGCTGACCTAAAGGAGCTTATACTCTTGTAGCAAAGAGAACTGATGAGCATGTAGCTAAATCCCTAAGTCCAGGGGAGCAGTGCCTCCACCACGTCAGGTTTCTCTTTCTCTCTAACCCTAGGTCCTTTGGCTTTCAGGGAAAATATTCAAAATACTACTCACCCCCTGTACAGGCAACAGCTGTTAATTTATTACAGGATCTACTGACCCTGGCTGGCTTTGTTAGCACAATTGTGTGTGTCCAGTGCACAGTGAGGCCATGCAAACTGAAATGTCAGAGTTTGGAACAGAGAAAGGTTTATTGTAGGGTCATGGAAAGCAACGGTCGGCTTACGCCCTAAAAAGTCCTGAGCTCCCTGAAGGGTTTCGGCAAAGCATTTTTACAAGTCAGATGGGGGTGGTGCGGTTGCAGGATATGTGATCAGCTCGTGCACAGTTCTCTGGTTGGGTGATGGTGAGTGAACAAGATAGTATCACATGGGTTGGTCCTTAGGCTCCAGGAGGCCTGTGGCTGTGTCTCAGGTCAAATAGTTAACATCTTTCATTTGGTAGGGAGTTTTCACTTCTGCCAAACAACTCAGGAAATGTGCATCAAATACTGTTATCTGGGTATTTCAGAGAGGAGCTGCAGCAGAGGATGGCCCCATAGGGTCTAGCTTGGTTACAGTTTCCCCTGGCCCTGGGTCTTGGAGGGACTGGAAATCTGGTGACCAGTGCTCCTGGGAAGCCCGCCTCCTTGTGCTGTGCCCAAGGGCATGCAGCCTCCACCTACATGCTCGGTGCCAGCATCCCTTCTAGATGGTCAGAACCTTTCAGTAAGCTTCTCTCTGTCCATTTGGGAGTGAGGAGTCGATCCCAGGGCGTGCTGGATACTCAACCTTCATTTCCTTCACTCAAGACCTCTCCCCTGGAGGCTAACACCATGGGGCAGACCCAGGTTTTGTGAGGTCTGAAGCTTATATAATTGTGTGTGTGTATGCACCCGTGCAAGCACTTTAAAGAAAAGAATGCAAAATTAGGCATAATAATTAGACATGAAGGTGTATGTTTAGAATGTGAAAGAAGTCATAGAAAATTAAAAAAAAATTAAGCTAACAAATACCAGAAATGTCACAAAAATTCAGCAAAATAGCAATTATTAACTGCCCAGTGTATCTCTATAATTCTTCTTTTCTTTATCTGTGACTGCATATTCTGGCAACCCACTCCAGTATTCTTGCCTGGAGAATCCCATGGACAGAGAAGCCTGGTGGGCTACAGTCTACAGGGTCACACAGAGTCAGACATGACTGAAGTGATTTAGCACGCACACACTCTTCAAGCACATCTTCACATATAAAAGATTTTCGAGTATCATTTTGTGAGAGACAACAGAAGGATGGTGCTATGGATTGAATGTTTGTGTGCCCTCTTCCCAAATTCAAATGTTGAAACCTAATCATCATGGTCTTAATATTCGGAGGGGGGGCCCTTGGGAGGTAATTGGATCAGGAGCGCAGAGCCATGAACATCGAGGCAAGACCAGCCACAAGATTACCAGCAAGATTACCACTCACTAAAGGCTCAGATGATGGTTAGCATTTTTCAACAATAAAGTATTTTTTATTAAGATATGTGTGTTGTTTTTTTAGACATAATGCTATTGTACATTTAATAGACTACCATATAGTGTAAATAACTTTTATATGCACTAGGAAACCAAAAAAATTCATGTGACTTGCTTTATTTGATACTCATTTTATTGAAGTGGTCTGAAACCAAATCTGTAGCATCTCTCATGTCTGCCTACCTTGGGTTCCCTCCCAGGGCCTGGGAGGGGTGGCGGGTCCATACTGGTGAGGGACCTGAAGCTTAAGATTCACTTGTTTGATTCATGGTAAATTCTCCCCTGCCCTTCCCTATTACGGAGAAGGCAATGGCACCCCACTCCAGTACTCTTGCCTGGAAAATCCTATGGATGGAGGAGCCTTGTAGGCTGCAGTCCATGGGGTCGCTAAGACTCGAACACGACTGGGCGACTTCACTTTCACTTTTCACTTTCATGCATTGGAGAAGGAAATGGCAACCCACTCCAGTGTTCTTGCCTGGAGAATCCCAGGGACGGGGGAGCCTGGTGGGCTGCCGTCTATGGGGTCGCACAGAGTCGGACACGACTGAAGTGACTTAGCAGCAGCAGCAGCAGCAGCTTCCCTATTAAAGAGGAACACTTTATCATGTCATAAAGGCATGCCCTCTCTTCTCTATGGGAAGAATTTCTCCCTGCCTGTTGCCTTTACCTCATTTACATCTGCTCCTCAGTCCCAGCAATGAGCTTCACCTGTCTATCTCCTGATACCACCTCTACTAACGCCATCAGCAAACTTGGAATCCCAACAACTCAGCTCTCTTTCACTGGGCCTCCACACAGCATTTGTGCATTGTCACATTTTTGCATTTTCCCTCCTAGAAACAGCTCCTTTGGCTTCCATGACATATCCCCTGCCCCTCACCATACTCTGATTTCCTCTCTCACCCCTCTGTTGTCTCTGTCTTCCTAAATGTTGGCCTTCCTTCAGGTTCCAGCCTTTTCTAGCTTCTTGGCCTATACACAGCCTGGAGTGATGGCATGAAATGAAATGGAAAGTGTTAGTCACTCAGTCGTGTCTGACTCTCTATGACCCCATGGACTGTAGTCTTCCAGGCTCCTCTGTCCATGGAATTCTCTAGGCAAGAATACTGGAGTGGGTAGCCATTCCTTTCTCCAGGGGATCTTCCCAACACTGGGATCGAACCTGGGTCTCCTGCATTGCAGGCAGATTCTTTACCAACTGAGCCACCAGGGACTCCCATAAACAGTGGCGGATACCCACGTGCTCTGCCTCCTGAGTCTAGATCTTCAGCCTAAACCTTTAGACTGTGGGCTCAAGGCAGGGACCATGTATCGTTTATGTTTGCATCTCCCATACCTAGTAGCAGGTACCTAGTACATGTCTGAATGAATGAAGAGATGAGTGTTTACTGGTGAGACCGAAGTTATATACTGTTAAGTTGGAATGCTTAACCATGTGTGAAGTACTTTATACAGAGTGGAGAATACAGCAGTTCCTATCAGAGTGGCTTTCAGTCGTCCCATTTAACTCTTCATCAGAAAGGAGAAGTCTTAAATGCGAGAAAAGTGAAAACAAAACAAAAAACCCAACAGACCAACTCCATTTCACATGGAGGTCAGAATAAATACAGCTCACTTTCATTAGAAACTCTTTGAAACCACTTCTCTGGCATCTTCTGTTCTGAGCGGTTCTGGAAAACAATTTGCTTTAGCAATTTGGTGAATAAAGGCCAAGATATGCAGAATTTCTTTAAACATTTTTTTTTCTGTTCTTTATAGTCGATGACAGCTTCAAATTTTCTTAGACTGACATATATAAAATTGGATGGCATTTCTTTGTTGTGCAACTCCTAAACTCTTTCATCTGTTTTGAATATATTTTCCCCTTGAAATCTGAATACATGCCTAGACTCTGTCTAAACACAAATTGTTTGAACAAAGAAGAAAAAAATCTAAGAATCATTGTCCCTGAGTGGCACTGAAATCTCATTTGTTTGAATTTATTCACTTTTCCCAAACAATTGTTTAGTACACTAAAAAAAAAAAACACCTGGGAACTTAATTGAATTAATGCAGTATATTTTCTGTAATAACATCCTCTTAGGCTGTATAATAAATCAATTAGAATCCTACTCCGTGGCTAATATTTTGAGCTCTATCAGTATTCAGCTTCCAGTTTTGTTACTCTGTAAGCAAGAGATGAGATGATACCCAGTCACAGCCCACACTTTTTGAAGTAAAACTGGGAAATCTGAAATTCTTGGAGGAAGCTGGTAGTGGCATGGGTTGCCTGTCTTTAAGGCTAGGAGAAATGGCAGATGTGAAGAGAGAAGGAGTTGGATGGAGAAATAGCAATGCCGGCGAGGGCAGAGTTCTAGAGGCTGCAAGAACCAGCAAGGAGCCTGAGAGTCCCTGCAAGAGGGCTGAGTCCCTTTGCCATTGGAGCGCGGTTCTCAGTGTGTGGTCCCCAAGCAGCAGCAGCCACAGCGCCCGAGAGCTTGTTAGAAACACAGATTCTAGGGAATTCCTGGGAAGTCCAGTGGTTAGGACTCCAATGCTCTCACTGCTGAAGGCCCGGGTGTGTTCCCTGGTTGGGGAATTAAAATCCACAAACCATGTGGTGCAGGCAAAAAAAAAAAGCAGATTCTAGGCCCTTACCCCAGACCAACACAATCAGAAACTCTAGAGTCAGGGCCCAGCCATCCAGGTTTTAACAAGCCCCCTGATGATTCTGAAGCACATTTGGGTTTGACATCTGACTTGGAGGGAGGTGGAACACCACTGTGCCTGTGAAAATGTTCTATTGAAAACATCACTACTGACGTTTTTTTTTTAAAAAAAAGTGTATTTTAGGCAATACTACACAGGCGATATATTTTCTAAAGAAAACCAATTTATCTGGCTTTTTTTTTTTTTCATGTTACAGTCTGAGAGACAAGTGATATCATCTCCCATGCTTGGGTGCTAAATAGGATCCATTTTTAAGGATGGGTGTAGAGGAACGTTCTCAAGTCTCACTATGGTTGATTACCCAGAGAAACATGATAGATTGTCTTCCTGTTAAAATTATACAAGTCTTTATCAAATTTCACATCATTTGTATGTTGTTATTTTCATTCAGTTGGTATGGCAAACAAAAAAATTTGAGGTAGTAATTTAATTTTACCATTACCATTAACTGAACTAAACTTTATTTTAACTTTCTACTTTTTATCAAGCTTTTCCTTCTGTGTTCACGTTGGGGTGTTAATAGCATGTCAAACTAATTGCACTCCTCATGGTCTAATTCTATTCACTGTCATTTTTGGCAGTAAAATTCTGAGTTTGGCATGCTCTCACACTGACACGGGCTTGCTAAATTAGCTGAGCAGAATTTCAGAAATGCTAGAATAAATCCATGCAGAAAAAATCCAAAAATATCATCCAGGATCATACAGGACATTTAAGAATTCTGGTCGGCTTATTTGTCCACTCCAGAAAAAGCTTGTTCTGTTGACCTCACCCTTGCCACTCTGGTTTTATTGATGATGGTGTTTGCTTTCAGAGTGTGTATTAATGTATTAGTGAAGGACTCCATGGGTTACACATGACATGACAGAAACCCAACTCAAATTGATTTCAGCAAAGGAAGGTTATATTTGCTCTCATAACTGAAAAGACAAGGAATGATCTGGCTTCAGGCATGGCTGACTCCAGGGGCTCAAATGGTGTTGTATCATGTAGTCTCTGAAGTGGTTCCCAGTGATTCTTGCCTCCTGGTATTCTTACCCTCTGTAATCCCTTTCTCTTGAGTGTAAGTTTGGACCTAGAGACTTGCTTCAGGGAGAATATGGCAAAAGTGACAGGATGTCATTTCCCAGATGAGGGCATGAAAAGACTGACTTCTGCCTTGTTTGCAATTGCTCAGTCGTTTTTTCCCAGAGTGCTCTGACTGGGCGACTCAAGCTGCCATGTTGTGGGTAGCCCTGTGGGGAGGCCCAGGTGGCAAGAAATGGACGTTTCAATCCTAGAACCAGTAAGAACCTGAGGCCTGCCAACAGCCATGTGAGTGAGCTTGTAAGTGGGTCTTCTGAGACTTTGGACAGCCGTGTGAGTGCAGCCTTTCCCCCACTGGGGCCTTGAGAAGACTGTGCTCCTGGTCAACATGTTGACTGTGCCTTGTGAGAGACCCTGAGTCAGAACCTAGCAAAGTGCCCCTGTGTTCCTCACCCACAGCTACTGTGAGACAAAATACATGAAACGTGTGTTGGGGTAACTTGGAGTAATTGAGGGGGTTCTGTAGAAAATAGATAATAAATACAGATGTCACTCACCCTAGGATTCTCTGTCTAGCCCCACACAAGTGGTCTTCTCTGTGAGTGAGGCCCCTGTTACCAAGCAGACCTTCCTTATGAGGTGGCAGCTGGTATCTCTAGGCTCATGGCCCAGCCCCACCAAGAGGAAGTGACCTTCCCCCTTGCAGTGGATAAAGGAAAATTCCTGGAATTCAGTCTCATGAAACTGACCTAAGTCACTTCTTGCTGGAGCATTTAGCATAAGTGTTTCTGACGCTGCTACCTCTGGTGGTTTGGAAACATCTGAATAGTAATTGTACCTGGAGGGTTCAACTCCCCACTTGGAGCCTTTCTGAATTGTAGCTTAGGCCAAAGTGACCCTAGAGTTCTGTTGGCTCATTCCTGGCCACAGGCAAACCTTGACTAAAGTCTAGGTGGTGGGACAGAGGATACAGATGACTTAGATGAGGCAGTGATGGTCAGTGTCTCCACAAGATGTCAGGTTATTTGACTGATCTGTGAATAGCATCATGTGACTATTCAAGTGGTCATAGTTTTCATCTTCCGTCTTCATGACTAGCTGCTTATTAGTTTATAGCAGCCTCCTGGGCCCAGTGACTGGTTCAACTCCAGAAATCTTACCACATAGACATGTACAATGTGTTGAGAGTATCTGATACAATTCCGTTCCCAGTGTCCTCACTGCTGGAACATTCCTCAGCAACTTGGCCTATC
Organism: Okapia johnstoni; assembly: GCA_024291935.2. Lineage (NCBI taxonomy): Eukaryota > Metazoa > Chordata > Mammalia > Artiodactyla > Giraffidae > Okapia > Okapia johnstoni. The sequence goes on along the minus strand of CM044312.1, from coordinate 66,360,291 downwards.
TCTGGCCACCTTGCCGTTGAGAGGATGTCATAGGTGAGGGTCAGACTTTACATTTAGAGACCTGGGCTTCAGTCCTGGCTTGACTGTATACCTGTGGTGCAGACTTGGCCTTTCTGAGCTCTAGTTTCTAAAATGGAAATTTAGTACCTGCCTCATAATATAACTATTAAGTGGCACAGAACTTGCAGTATTGTGTGTGTGTGTGTGTGTATAGTTAGTCCCTGGAACATAGTAAATATATGCTGCATCGTCAGGAATACTATTTCCACTGTTCTTCAACTGTAGAAACAAAACCTGAACTTGGCACTTCAGATAATGATTAATCAGCTCACCCTGTTCTGAACACTTCTAATAATATAGTTTAGCCTGCAATACATGGGTTTTTGTTTTGTTTTTTTTTTTTTTGGGGGGGAGGACAAGTGTTGCCACATCATACCATTGATTCAAGTTGATTTTATAATTAACAAAAAGTCTCCCACTTATGTTTTTTATGTGAACTGCTGATAATCACATTGTTACTATTCTGAACTCAGCTATTGAACACTGATGCTTATAACATTCTTCTTTGTGGTTTGTGCCCAGTGCTTTTGAGTCTTTCCCTTTGTCCAGCAAATCAGTTGGATGTGCACTGTGTTGAATGGAGAGTTTGTCCGTTGGGTGAACATGCCGTCCATTCTGTCCCCCAAGGCGCTGAGTGAACTCATTCTAGACCCACTTTGGCTGATAATCAGCCTGACCTCTTTGTTTGTTTAGTTGGCTATGGATGCTCCTAATTGTTCTAGTTGTCAACCCAACATGGCTTCATATAGTCCACATAGGTGCCCCTTTCAAGTACTTGATTAGAATTCATATTCTGTGTGTGGTCTGCATTATTACATCTTTATCAAAAAAGAAAAAGATTTTATTATTTCCAAATCATTATCTGTATTTCTATTACTCAGAAGCCCAAAGAGGCAGGTTTGTTTATAACTTTTGAATTATATTATTGCTAATGTGTAAGAGTTCCTGCTGTTCCATATTTTTGCCAACACTTGATGTTATCAGAAGTAGCTTTGTCAGTTTTGTGAGGGTGGAATGGTATCTTATGGTTGTTATAATAAGAAACAATCAATTATTACTGAGATTGAGCATGTTTCCATATTTATTGACTGGGTTATGGTTTTCTTTGCCACTTTGTATTATTTGATCATTTTTCTGAACTTAGATGTTTAAAATCTAATAATATATCTTAGACATATCTATACACATGCATGTGTAGAGTGTGTCAATGAAAAATCAAATAACAGTCAAGCTAAGAAAAAAGAAAAGAGAATTTTATTTGAGCCAAACTGAGGGTTATAACCCAGGAAACATTCTCAGAAGCTCTGAGAACTGTTTGATTAGTCAGGAGTTAGAGATGCAATTTTATACATTTTTGAGACAATGAATTTGTGTGTCATATTGATAGGTTAACCATTGTGCACACAGTTCATCAAAGATTTTTTTTAAGTCAGTTATGTATGTATTGATACAGAACAAGCCTTTGGTCAATGTGACCCCTGTATGAGATGAAAAGGAAATATTGACAATTTTAAGATTACAGTGCTGGCATCTGAAGAAAGGGAACAATTTTTCTCAAAGGTTGATTTCTTTCTCCTGTTTCTTTGTTTGTTTGAAATGAAATAGTTTTTATTCTTTAGCAACTACCAAGATGGCCCCCAGAGGTTCCAATAGGACAGTAACAATCCACCCTGCAGCTTTACTTCATGAAGGAGGGTGAAATCAAATCTATCTAATCTGAAGATCAGGCCTCAGCGTGAGCTGGCCTCGGGGAAGAGAGGAGGGGACCGCTGTGGAGGAGGCGATGCTGTGGAGGAGGCGATGCTGTGGAGAACATGGCACAGATGTGGAGCAATGGAGACACAGCCAATCAGGGCTGACTGATCGCCTGCACAGCCCACCAAGTCCCCACAGTTTTGAGCCAAGTTGTTTAGAAGGGATTCAGGCCACTGCGCTTGTTCTCGCAGAGGAGCAGCCAGTGTGCGGCATCCTGCTCACTCACTACAGCTGGCTAACCGTGCAGAAATTTCATGACAGTTTCTGCTAGATATTTCCTGGTATCTTACTTTGTCTTCAAATCCACCTGAAGTACACACTGGTGTCCCCAGTGACTAAGAAAGGCTTTGTGCTCACTTTTTAAAAAAAATTTAATTGCAGGCTAATTACTTTACAATATTGTGGTGGTTTTTGCCATACATTCATATGAATCAGCCATGGGTGTACATGTGTTTCCCATCCTGACCCTCCCTCCCACCTCCCTCCCCATCCCATCCCTCAGGGTCATCCCAGTGCACCATACCTGAGTACCCTGTCTGATGCATCGAACCTGGACTGGCAATCTATTTCACATATGATAATATACATGTTTCAATGTGATTCTCTCAAATCATCCCACCCTCTCCTTCTCCCACAGAGTCCAAAAGTCTGTTCTTTACATCTGTGTCTCTTTTGTTGTGCTCACTTTTAATTGTAGTTTATCCTGTTATGCAAAATAATAATTCAAACAAGATAAGAAAACAACATTGCAGAATCTTAGGAGGGGCTGAGGGCTTTGTCCCAATTCCTCTTTACATGAAAATCCTGTTGCCACACACACACACACACACACAGAAAGCCAGCTGAGGCAGCACAGTCTCTCAGACCCCCGAATCACTGGTGAGGAAACTGCAGCTCCAATTCAATAGGCACCAGGCCCAACCAAGCCCACAAGGCAAGCAACCCATTAGAGGGCAGAGGTCAGGGCCAGAATGGGTGTTCCACACACCTTTTACACAGCTGCTCCAACTCTTAGTCTGTGCTGGGGCTGAAACTCATACATCATTGCATTTATGATCTTTCAAGACTGAAAACAACATAAAAAAAACATGCTTTTTTTTTTTTTAAGTTTCCCCCAAAGAGGTTTTGCAATCTACTGTTTACTTTATTCCTTTAGGAAGATTCACATTGATAAGACAGGAGAATTATCAGTTGCCTAATTCACATCATTAATGGGAAGTAGGTATTTGAAGAGTATTAAAAATACTCAAGACAATGAACTTCTTCCTCGGATGTTTCATCTCGCCCCTGTGTGTCCCGTCCAATGGATGACAGCTGGTCCAGAGCAGGACTCCCTAGGAAAAATCCACTCTGTCTGCTCTGCTATCCAGAAGCAGTAAATCAGGCCTCTGAAATGTTCCTTTTCTGCGTGAAAGACCTTCTCCTTTTCTATTGTAGAAAAATGTTGCAACCTTGCCACAAGGCCAGCTCTACTCTCAAGACATCAGTCCTTCTGCATGCCCCCTCACCAAGCCACACATAATACAGTCATGGAAAGGGCTCTGACACAGATCAAGTCCAGAGGGAGAGCCTGGGGTCTAATCCCATGGCTACCCCTGTGAACCTGAAAGTCACAAGATGGGATGGCAAGGAACTCCTAACACACAGGGCATTTTCAGAGGCGTGGCAGGGATGGGTCACACAATCTGTCTAGGAGGAAGGGAGCTGTTGTGACACCACAGACCTGATGGGGTAAAAGAGACGGTCACCGGACCTGCAGACATCAGTGTGAATAATACAGAACCTCTGGAACATAAGTGCACACCATAAATGCAGATTATTATGCAAATAAAACTTAAAATGGCATTCTTAATCCTGTTTGTCCGGTCATAACAGACCTGTGATCACATTCACCCATCACATTTCAGCTGGACAGCCAGTTACCAGATTTGTGAAGCCCAAACACGTTGCTGTAAAAGGGCTCTATGCATGTGAGCAAACGTCTCCTCTCACCCTGCTATAGTCAATCCTAGGGTGTCCAAGAGGACTTAGGCCAATTTTATCTTATACGTGCATTGTGCCTGTCCAGTATCTTGTATAGAGTTATAGATGTGATCAGCAGTTTCAATTCATCTGAATTCATTTTAAATTCATTTTAAAATTCAGTTTAATTCACTAAGCATTATATATGTATATGGTGGTGGTTTAGTCGCTAAGTCGTGTCTAACTCTTGTGACCCTGTGGACTGTAGCCTACCAGGCTCCTCTGTCCATGGGGTTCTCCAGGCAAGAATACTGGAGTGGGTTGCCATTTCCTCCTCCAGGGGATCTTCCCAACCAAGGAACTGAACCCGGGTCTCCTGCATTGCAGGCAGATTCTTTACCAACTGAGCTACGAGCAGGGCTTTGTATGTGTATATATATAATCATAGTAAATTAATTAAATGCAGTAAATAAGCATATAAATATATTGATGGAGAAAAGTTTTATCGATTATACATTTGTTCAGTCATCTCAATTTGTACAATCATTGTACATGTGCTTTTGGCAGTAGACTTAAAGCAAGCAGTGATACATGTCATGAGTAATTTGGTAGCCAGGAAAAGGGTGATAACACATATTATGAAAATAACAACTGTCTGTAAGGCAGAGAGGAAAAGTTGCCTAGTCCTGAGGGGAGTCAACTAAATAGGTCATTTAAAAGGACAGTGTTTCTTACATCTTGTAACTATTTTGCTCTTTGGAAAATTTTTCCCAGCCATCTGTCAACCTCTTTAGAGGTGCTGACAAAAGTGCAACAAGTAGTGTGAGCAATAGCACAAATGCTATGTGTTAACATAATATTAAACCACAGATATCTCTCACAGGCTTTCCAAAAGCTGTCTGTATGATATTTGACATGTCAGGGGTTGCTGGCATCAGTGACTAATTTTTTTTTTTTAATTTAATGCATCTATTAACCAAGTAAGGGACAGAGCAAGGGTTCCTAGGGTAAGTTGTGTCTGGTCTGTAAGAATTGAATATAATTCAGAAAAGAGATGGACATATTAATGTGCTGGAAATTTGAACCTGAAAGTTTAGGCCAGAGGGAGATTGATCTGAGTAAGTAGTAACATTCAGTTCAGTTCAGTCGCTCAGTCGTGTCCAACTCTCTGTGATCTCCTGGACTGTGGCATGCCAGGCTTCCCTGTCTGTCACCAACTCCCAGAGCTTGCTTAAACTCATGTCTATTGAGTTGATGATGCCATCCATCCATCTCATCCTCTGTCATCCCCTTCTTTTCCTGCCTTCAATCTTTCCCAGCATCAGGGTCTTTTCCAATGAGTCAGTTCTTTGCATCAGGTGGCCAAAGTATTGGAGCTTCAGCATCAGTACTTCCAATGAATATTCAGGACTGATTTCCTTTCAGATTGACTGGTTTGATCTCCTTGCAGTCTAAGGGACTCTCAAGAGTCTTCTCCAACATTAGGAACACTAAAAAGTCAGTGACAGGAATTCCAAAGGATTTAAATTGGCCTTATATTGACCGAGGAATTTGATGACAAATCAAACAGTTAATTATCCCCAGTAGCTTTGTGATAGTTTTACTAAAGTGTTTTCATTCCATCTTAAGCATTGACACAAAATCATAGCCAGAAATAGAACAATAACTTTCAATTTTGATGGAGACAGACACGTTGACAGAGAGATAATTGAAATTAGTAAGATAAGTATTACAGACCCGGCCTCAACTCTTGGATTAGCTGTCTACCACTGCTGTCATCTTCTTCCTGTTCTGACTTGGTGGGGCCTTTCTTGGTCAAAGCTGGCTATCAGAAATAGGAGTTGTAGTCCATTCAGGAGGGGAGGGCTTTTTGAGGTGAGAAATGTGAATCCCACAGCCTACTCCTTGAAGTTTTGCAGCACAGGGATTTGCTAGCAATACCTTATACGGTCCTTTCCAACATGGTTGTAAAGAGTCCTTTATTTTATGTCTTTTCCAATGGACAAAATCTCCGGGTCCTAAAAGTCTAGTTCTCACTGGAGCTCACTATGAAAGGAATCAGTTACTAATTCATCATTTTAGTCAAGCGCTTTGATGTGTCCTTGACAGTAATGTATACTATCACATTTAAGAAGTGTTGGTTCATAAGTACCTTCATCTAGATGCATAGGTTGTCTAGTAATTATTTCAAAAGGAGACAGTGCTGACCAAAGCGGGTAGACCTAAGATTGAAGAGTTCCAAGGGAAGGACTTTTGGCCATGGAAGATGAAAAGCCTCTGAAAGTTTAGGCAGTTGTGTTTTAATTGTGCTGTTGGATCTTCCCATTAATCCTGAGGCCTGAGGGTGATAGGCACAGTGAAAATGCTGCATTATCAGCCAAATCTCACAAGTAGATTTAATGACTGGTCCAGTAAAATAGATTTCCTGGTCACTATGCAGCTCAAAGGAATCCCTCAAACTGGAACTGTTCTTTTCAATAGTAATTTGCCTACTGTTAAGGCTGTTGCTCTTCTGCAAAGAAACACTTTCATCCAGTGTGAAAAACATGTCTACCATTACCAAGATGTATTTGTAGACTTGAGAGGAAGGCACCTGGATAAAACCCAGTTGCCAAACTTGAAACGGTTCCTCTGGGAGGGGAAAGTGGCCTTGAGAGCCATGAAAGGGTTTACCAGGATTATATTTAGGATAGGTAAATCATTGGTCATAAATCTTATGAGCTATAGTGGGAGAAGGTTTCCAGATGTATTGTTTTCCCCATAATATCATTTTTTTAGATGCCCAATGGATCAGGAAATGAATATGTTGGAGTAAAGGTAATTAAACACCGTGTTGTTGTTTAGTCACTAAGTCATGTCTGACTTTTTTATGACCCCATAGACTGTAGCCCTTCAGGCTCCTCTGTCCATGGGCTTTCCCTGGCAAGAATAATAGAGTGGATAGCCATTTCCTTCTCCAGGGGATCTTTCCAACCCAGGGATCAAACATCTCCTGCACTGCAGGCAGATTCTTCACACTGAGCCACCTGGGAACCCCAATTGAACACCTATGGGTACTATAAACCTCCTATCTGATCTGAACCATATTTGTGAGATGGGATCAAAATATATCCTTTTTTCTCACAGATCTGCTTTTCATTTTCTGAAGCTAGTTCTTCAGCCTGCAGAAGAAATTTCTTAACAGTTTCATCAGAGTTATGTTTGAACAGAGGACATACTCAAAATTAGGAGAGAACAGACTTAAGGCAGCTTGTTTGGTTTCTGCATCAGCCAGTCGACTCCCTTTGGCTTCTACTGAATCAGATTTGGAATGTCCAGATGTTTTAACGATGGCCAGCTGTTTGGGCAATTGAATGGAGTCTCATGGTTTTGAGATAAGCTGTTTTTTTAAAATTCATTTTAATTGGAGAATAATTGCTTTACAATATTATGATGGTTTTTGCCATACATCAACATGAATTGACCACAGGTGCACACGTGTCCTCCCATCCTGAACCCCTCTCCCACCTCCCTCCCCACACCATCCCTCTGGCTTGTCCCAGAGTACCAGCTTTGAGTGTCCTGCTTCGTGCATCAAACTTGCACTGGTCATCTATTTTACATATGATAATATACATGTTTCAATGCTATTCTCTCAAATCATCCCACCCTGGCCTTCACCCACAGAGTCCAGAAGTCTATTCATTACATCTGTGTCCCTTTTGCTGCCTTGCGTATAGGATCATCATTGTCATCTTTCTAAATTCTGTATGTATGCATTAATATATTACATTGGTGTTTCACTTTCTGACTTCACTCTGTATAATAGGCTACAGTTTCATCCACCTCTAGCTGTTTATCCTTTATGAGCTGATTAGAAGAGCTAAGAAATATCCATAGCATTCCAAAATCATGTACTACTCTGAAGCCATAGAGGCTATCAGTATAAATATTGGCTCCTTGATCTTTGTCTAATTGACAAACCCTACTCAATGCAGTCAGTTCAACTTGTTGGGCTGATTTGGTGCCTGGTAGATAAGAACTTTCAATTATTTCTGCTGTTGAAGTTACTGCATACCCAGTTTGATAATGTCCCTCTTCATTGTTTGAAAAGAATCCATTTTAAACCAAATTAAATCAGCTTTATCAATGGGAACTTCTTGTGAACGTGTCCTAGGAGTGAGAAGATAGTTAACATACTTGTGAATCAGTCCTAGGAGTAAGAAAATACTTAGTATGATGCAACCATGTTGTTGTCATATTGATGCCCTGGAAGCAAAGTTGTGGGATTAAGACTATTATATCAAGCCAAAGTATGGCACTATGTGATGACCTTGAGGGATGGGATTGGGGCAGGAAGAGAGGAGGGAGACTCAACAGGGAGGTGATACATGTATAATTATGGCTAATTTGCATTGTTGTATGGCAGAAATCAATACAACATTGTAAAGCAATTTTCCTCCAATTGAAAAAAATTAGCCAAGATGTTACCCGGTGACGAGAGTAACAGTACTTCATAAGAGGACAAGCGACTCACTCACAAAATAGTGTTGAGTATGAGAATTTGAGAGTCAACTGAGTGAGGAACATAAATAGAGGAGACCTTTTATGGAGACCGTTATAAGTTCTTTAGTAGCTTTGCATAAGAGAGATGTTGCTGAAATAACCCTCATACAGTGTGGGAACCTTCTTGTCTTCGAATCTAACTCCTGACAATAATATCCTATGGGTCGATTCTGGTCACCATGCCTCTGAGTTAATATACCCAGGTGTTTCCTCTGTCTTCATGCACCAAGAGGAAAAATGGTGATGTCTAGTTAGGATGGCCTAATGTTAAAGCCTGAGCTAATGCAGATGTTAAACCATTTATAGCTTTTCTCTCTCTGTCGTCCATTCAGTTGGGTCTGGCTGGTCAGTCTTTAATAATGCATACAGAGGTTGGGCAATGCGGGAAAAACTAGGTACCCAATTCCTGCAATGTCTGGTTAGACCTAGAAATCCTCTTAGTTGTTTGCTTAGGGGAGTGATAAAGCTGGGATTCTTAATTCTTTCAGAATCGATCAATATTCCTTCTTTAATATTAAGTGACCTGAATATTTATTTCACAACTGGTTAGCAGAATGGTAGTTTGTCTTTGAAAGTCTTACGCTGCTTAGAAGCTAACAGTTGTAATAGATGGATAGTATCTCTTTGGCAGTCTTGCTGCTCAGTTCTGGAACACAGAAGTAAATCATCTATGTATGGAAATAAAACAGAGCCGTTAGGAAAGTTGTACATCAGCCAAATCAGCTTTAAGTATTTGAGACAAATAAGTAGGGTTCTTAGTATAGCCTTGTAGTATAACCAGTCAGGTATATTGACCATCTTCTCATGTGAAGGTGAAGAGTTGGTGGCTTTCTTTTTCTAGTGGAATACTAAAGAATACACTACATAGAAATAGTTGGTGTCCACTGGAAGGGCTGAGAACAGAGTATGAAAATAAACAGGAATTACTGGGTGGAAAGGAGTCAGAAAATTACTTATAGATCTCAGTTCCTGAACAAACCTACAGTCTTTTCCATTTGGCTTTCTTAACAGGAAAATTGAGTATTACAGCACTGATACAAGGAATTATAAATCTTTTTTCAAAGGGTTCCTGAATAATAGGTATTATTCCATTTGCTGCCTCTGGTCTGATGAATATTCACCAATATTGGGACCAGACTTGGAATTATTAATAGTTAATTTAATACCAGTAGACACTTTAAATTTCCCAGTATCTGAGGAAGAAGATGAAGACTTCTCAAGCACTTATAACAGTAAATGATTAATTTTTCCTTGATTTGTCTGTTTTCATAACCATTTTTTTCAGTAATTATGTTCTGATATGATTCTATGTCTTCTAAATCTAAAATCATTTCACATTTAGGTGAAAAGCAATATGCATATTATATGCCTCTAAAAGGTCTCATCCTGCCAGATGAATTACACCAGATTTTAACAAAAGGGAATACATATCTCCCTGTGATGGTATCTAGCAAAAAAGTTATAGACTATCATTAATCAGCCAGGATACCGTACTTAACTTTCTATGTTTCATCTACATCACTTAGTATGATAATTTCTAGGTCCAGTCATGTAGATGCAAATGAGATTATTTATTTCTTTTTTATGACTAGTTGTCTCTTGTATGTATATAACACATCTTCTTTAACCATTAATCTGTGTATGGATATTATGATTGCTTCCATCCCTTGGCTATGGTAAATAGTGCTGCATAAAGTTGGGGTACATGTGTCTTTTCCAATTACAGTTTCCACCAGATACATGCCCAACAGTGAGATTGCTGGATCATACAGTACCTTTGTTTTTAAGTTTTTAAGGAACCTTCATCCTGTTCTCGGCAGTGCCTGTTATGAGACTGCATTCTTAGCAGAGGCAGAGGAGGGTTCCCTTTGCTCCAGGCCCTCTCCTGCATCTATCCATGGCACACTGTTAGATGTATACCAAACAAACAGGAGGAAGGTGATATACCTTTGTCATTTTGATTGTTATCGTTATTGTTGTTCAGTTGCTTGGTGGTGTGCAACTAATTGCAACCCCATGTATTGCAGCACGCCAGGCTTCCTATCTCCTGGAGTTTGCTCAGACTAATGTCCATTGAGTCAGTGATGCCATACAGCCATTTCATCATCTGTCATCTCCTTATCCTCCTGCCTTCAATCTTTCCCAGAATCAGGGTCTTTTCCAATGGGTCATCTCTGCATTAGGTGGCCAAAGTATTGGAGCTTTAGTTTCAGCATCAGTCCTTGAGTGAATAGTCAGGGTTGATTTCCTTTAGGATTGACTGGTTTGATCTCCTTGCAAACCAAGGGACTCTCAAGAGTCTTCTCCAGCACCACAATTTAGAATTCTTCGGCACTCAGCCCTCTTTATGGTCCAAATCTCCCATCAATGTATGACTACTGGAAAAACCATAGCTTTTCCTGTACAGACCTTTGTCGGCAAGTAGTCCCCTGTAGCTGCCCCCCAACCTGCTGATCCCTTGACCACTGACTGCTGATTGATTCTGTGTCATTACACTAATGTGACATGGAGAAGCATTAGGTCCACAGATCTTAGGTATAGCTAGTTGGAACCACAGCAGGAACTTAGTGTGGGTTTTCTTTTTCCTCCTAAGTTGGTCACTTTCCATGTATCAGTGTCCACCCTTTGAAGCACAGCCCTGGTATGGGTGGACTTCGTATTTGCTGGCATTTTCAGGGGATGCTGCTCTAAAAACACACATTCTAGTTTCCCAGATTCCTTTTTTGGGTTGCTCTTTCTAAATCTGTTTATCTGTATGGAAACTGAGGGCTATACAAAGTTCTCAAGAAAATTTTAATCATGACTCACACACGTACAAAGCTGGTTACAATATAAACGTGGCTTGGCTTCCTATGACCCTTGCTAGGTCCTCCTTTGTCATTGCAAATGACATTCTTTCCTTCTTTTTGGGTGGCTTTGTGCCTTTTGCTTGTAAACATGTACCACATGATGTTGTCCACGCATGTGTCGATTTCCCTCTCGGTTGCTTCTATGTTTTTGTCTCTTGGAACTAGTGCAGCCATGAAGGTTGGGGTACACCTGTCTTTTTTAAAGTATAGCTTCATCTGGCGACAGGCCCAAAGATGGGGGGGCCAGATCTTAGGCTGTCGGAGTCTTGAGTTTTTTCAAGCACTGCTCTGCTGTTCTTTACAGTGGGTGTTAACCAATTGACATTCCCAGGGGATGCTGGAGAGCGTCCCCTTTTCCCAGGCTCTCTGCAGGGTTCCTGGTTTGCCTACATGTTAATATGGCCCACCCTGTGGGCTCGAAGGTGATAATGAGTTGTTGGGTGTTGTTTCCAATTTTTATTTTATGTTGGAAAATAGCCAATTGACATTGTGGTGGTCCTTCTTTGTGGATCGAGAGGGCCTCAGCCTTTCATATATGTGCATCCCTTCTCCCCATAATGGTCCCCCCCCAGGCGGCCACATGATGTCACACAGAGGTAAGTGTGCCCCGCGGTACGGCCGTGTTGGTCATTTATTTTGGATAGAGCCATGTTACAGTCCTACAAGACCTTCTGGAACTAACACCCCAAAAAGGTGTCCTTTTCATTATAGGGGACTGGAACACAAAAGTAGGAAGTTAAGAAATACCTGGCGTAACAGGCAACTTTGGTCTTGGAGTACAGAATGAAGCAGGGCAAGGGCTAATAGAGTTTTGCCAAGAGAATGCACTGATCACAGCAAACACTCTCTTCCAACAACACGAGAGAAGACTCTATACATGGACATCACCAGATAGTCAACATTGAAATCAGATTGATTATATTCTTTGCAGCCAAAGATGGAGAAGCTCTATACAGTCAGCAAAAACAAGACCAGGAGTGGACTGTGGCTCAGATCATGAACTCCTTATAGCCAAATTCAGACTTAAATTGAAGAAAGTAGGGAAAACCACTAGACCATTCAGGTATACCTAAATCAAATCCCTTACGATTATACAGTGGAATTGAGAAATAGATTTAAGGGACTAGATCTGATAGAGTGCCTGATGAACTACGGACAGAGGTTTGTGACATTGTACAGGAGGTAGGGATCAAGACCATCCCCAAGGAAGAGAAATGCAAAAAGGCAAAATGGCTGTCTGAGGAGGTCTTACAAATAGCTGGGAAAAGAAGAGAAGCGAAAGGCAAAGGAGAAAAGGAAAGATATACCCATTTGAATGCAGAGTTCCAAAGAATAGCAAGGAGAGATAAGAAAGCCTTCCTCAGTGATCAATGCAAAGAAACAGAGGAAAACAATAAAATGGCAAAGTCTAGAGATCTCTTCAAGAAAATTAGAAATACCAAGGGAACATTTCATGCCAAGATGGGCACAATAAAGGACAGAAATGGTACGGACCTAACAAAAGCAGAAGATATTAAGAACAGGTATCAAGAATACACAGAAGAACTATACAAAAAAGATCTTCATGACCCAGATAATCACAATGGTGTGATCACCAACCTAGAGCCAGACATCCTGGAATGAGAAGTCAAGTGAGCCTTAGGAAGCATCACTATGAACAAAGCTAGTGAAGGTGATGGAATTCCAGTTGAGCTATTTCAAATCCTCAAAGATGATGCTGTGAAAGTGCTGCACTCAATATGCTAGCAAATTTGGAAAACTCAGCAGTGGCCACAGGACTGGAAAAATTCAGTTTTCATTCCAAAAAGGCAATGCCAAAGAATGCTCAAACTACCACACAATTGCTCAAAAGACTCAAAATTCTTTTGAGTAATATTCATAATTCTCCAAGCCAGGCTTCAATAGTATGTGAACCATGAACTTCCATATGTTTAAGCTGGATTTAGAAAAGGCAGAGGAACCATAGATCAAATTGCCAACATCCGTTGTATCACAGAAAAAGCAAGAGAGTTCCAGAAAAATATCTACTTCTGCTTTATTAACTGTGCCAAAGCCTTTGACTGTGTGGACCACAACAAACTGTGGGAAATTCTGAAGGAGATGGGGATACCAGACCACCTGACCTGCCTCGTGAAAAATCTGTTACAGGTCAGGAAGCAACAGTTAGAACTGGGCATGGAACAACAGACTGGTTCCAAATAGGAAAAGGAGTACATCAAGGCTGTATATTGTCACCCTGCTTATTTAACTTATATTCAGAGTACATCATGAGAAACACTGGGCTGGAGGAAGCACAAGCTGAAATCAAGTTTGCTGGGAGAAATATCAATAACCTCAGATATGCAGATGACACCACCCTTATGGCAGAAAGTGAAGAAGAACTAAAGAGCCTCTTGATGAAAATGAAAGAGGAGAGTGAAAAAGTTGGCTTAAAACTCAACATTCAGAAAACTAAGATCATGGCATCTGGTCCCATCACTTCATGGCAAATAGATGGGGAAACAGTGGAAACAATGACAGACTTTATTTTGGGGGGGGCTCCAAAATCACTGCAGATGGTGACTGCTGCCATGAAATTAAAAGACATTCGCTCCTTGGAAGATAAGTTATGATCAACCTAGACAGCATACTAAAAAGCAGAGACATTACTTTGCCAACAAAGGTCCATCTAGTCAAAGCTATGGTTTTACCAGTAGTCATGTATGGATGTGAGGGTTGGACTATAAACAAAGCTGAACACCAAAGAATTGATGCTTTTGAACTGTGGTGTTGGAGAAGACTCTTGAGAGTCCCTTGGACTGCAAGGAGATCCAACTAGTCCATCCTAATAGAAATAAATCCTGAGTATTCATTGGAAGGTCTGATGCTGAAGCTGAAATTCCAAAACTTTGGCCACCTGATATGAAGAGCTGACTCATTTGAAAAGACCCTGATGCTGGGAAAGATTGAAGGAGGGAGGAGAAGGGGACAACAGAGGATGAGATGGATGGATGGTATCACTGATTCCATGGACATGAGTTTGAGTAAACTCCAGGAGTTGGTGATGGACAGGGAGGCCTATCATGCTGCAGTCCACAAGTTTGCAAAGAGTATAACACGACTGAGCAGCTGAACTGAACTGATATGTACATTCAATGCCAGCTCCCTAAGGATCCTGCCTCCCCCCATGCCCCGTTAGTCCCCTGTGGCAACCATAAGTTCATTCTAGTGAATGAACTTACATTTGTGTATGTGTACAAGTCTAGTGCCCCCAAAGCACAGTGGTCCCTGTGGCTGGAAGAGCTCTGAAAATTCATGGTGTCTCCATCTCTCCCGGGGCAGGGTTGCCACCTCCAACATCTTTCCTAAAGATTTGCCGCAGATAGGGATGACAGCAGCCTCGGCCGGGCAAAATTGTGCATGTATGTGAGTCTGTCTCAGTTTTGTAAATATGTTCATTCGTATGATTTCTTTTTGGATGCCACATATAAGGCCTATCATCAGATATTGTTTTTTCCATCTGTCTTTGTTCCCTCAGTATGTCAGTCTCTGGGTCCATCCACGTGGCTGCAAATGGCATATTTCCATTCTTTTCAATGGCTGAGTAGCATTCCCTCGTATTCATGTCCTCCATGTTCCTGGTCCATTCGCTGTCAATGGACATTATGGTTGCTTCCATGTCATGGCTGTTGTAAGTAGGGCTGCAGTGAACTTTGCAGTCCTGTGTCTTTCTCAAGTAGACATCTCTCAGTCAATAAACCTCCTTATATATCAAAATAATTAGGGGATTGCTGGGTCAGAAGCTCTCTTTGTCTTTGGGATTGGAAGGACCCTCTATGCTGTTCCCCACTGTGGCTGTTACCTATTTACTGCAGAGGCACAGGAGGTTTCCCTTTCTTCCAGGTCCTCTCTTGCATTCATTGTTTGCAGCCGTTTTGATGATGGCCACTGTGTGGTCTTTGAAGTGATACCTCTTTGATTAGCAGTTTTCTAGGGATGAGCCATGGAGAGTATTTTTTATCTGATGGAGTTCTTTTTTTTCTCCCCATGTATGAGGTTTGTGAAATTTACCCTTTGAGAATGGCTTCTGGAAAGGCTGCCCTGCTTCAAATTGTTATTTGATGACCCACCTCAGGCCAGTCATTGAGTGCTAGAGTCAATTCCATTGAGTGCTAGAGTCAGTTCCAGCGCCACAGAATTTGTGAGTCTCAGGAGGCAGGGGTTTTGAAGTTGTTACCAGAAACGGCCACAAAGTGGCAGCACTGGGTCATTCCCATGTGCGCTCAAGGGGCACCTGGGCCTCCGCGAAAGTGTCTTTTCCCAGTTACCCTTCACCCTCCCCTCCCCGCTTCCCACCAGTTCCAAACCCTGGAATTTTGCCCGGCTGAGTCTGCTGTCATCCCAATCTGCGGCGAATCTTAGGAAGGAGGCTGGAGGTGGCAACCCCGCCCCGGGAGAGGTGGAGACCCCATGACTTTTCAGAGCTCTTCCAGCCACAGGGACTACTGTCCTTTGGGTGCACTAGACCTATTTTAGCTCTGGAGGGAGGACCCCCATTTGGAGACTGTGGTTCCATTCCAGGGGACAAACACGACAGGCCCAGTGGGGGCTCAGTTTCTGGCACAAGCTTCTCAGCTCCCTCAGCCCAATACCGTGCAGCCCTGGGTCCCAAGGCTGCTAGGGGTGCAGGCATGGGACCCCAGCCCAGGTCACTGAGCCTCAGCAGAATATAGTAGGCTTTCCATTTATGTGCCAAATCACTGTTTCTTTTGTACGGCTTAGGGTAGATTCTCCATGATGTGTGTGGTCATGGGAACAGCAAATTCAGGTCCACAGAGATGTATATGTAGTCTTTTGGGGCATCTTGCCCGTCTGTCTAGGTTGTACAGGAGGATGAGTAGGTCCTCGTGGAGGCCTGTTTTTATATCCGTGTGTCTGTGATGATCCAAACCCCTGATGGATTCCCCTCTGAGGTTTCTCCAGTCGGAACATCAAGTGGGTTTTCAGTGTGTGAGTTGGTGCCTCTTTTTCTCAATGAGTCAATGTGATTGAATTTTGAACTTCCTCCTGGAAGTGATACCGTATGATACTGGTCTTCCTCTGTCTGACTGCTTGGCTTCCTGGGGTCCTTGCTAGGTCCTTCTTTGTCGCTGCCAGCGGCATTCTTTGCTTTTGTTTGGATGACTTTATGCCTTTCCCTTGGATGTTTGTACCACATCCTGTTGTCCAGGCCTGTGTCGATTTCCCTGTTGGTTGCTTCTGTGGTTTGGCTCTTAGAACTAGTGCTGCCATGAAGGTTGGGGCGCACGTGTCTTTTCAAGTGCATTTTCCTCGGTAACGGGCCCAAGGATGTGGGCTCCAGATCTTAGGCCATGGCTGTCTTGCTTGAGGTTTCTCAGGCACCTCTCTGCTTTTCTTTAGAGAGGTTATTAACTAATTGACATTCCCAGTGGAGGCAGAAGAGGGTTCCCTTTTCCTAGGCCCTCTGCGTGGTTCCTGGTTTGCCCACTTGTTGATGGTGTCCATCCTGTCAGCTGGGAGGTGATACCGAGTTGTTGGCTGTTGTTTCCAATTTTTATTTTTTATTGGAGAATAGCCAGTTGACATTGTGGCAGCAGATCCAGGTGGACTGCAGACGGACTTGGCCGTCCATATATGTGCATCCCTTTTCCCAAAACTGCCCTCCCATCCAGGCTGCCTCATGACATTGAGCAGAGTTCTCTGTGCTTCACAGTAAGACCTTGTTGGTCATTTATTTTAAATAGAGCCATGTGTACACGTCGATGCCAACTCCCCAAGGATCCTGCCCACCCCCCCTCCCCCCTCCCTTCCAGTTTATTCCCCCGTGGCAACTTTAAGTTCATTCTGGATATCTGTGAGCCTAACTCAGTTTTGTAAATATGTTCATTTGTATGATTTTTTTTTGGATACCACATATAAGGGATGTCATCGAATATATTGATTTTCTCCTTTTCTTAGTTCCCTCGGTGTGTCAGTCTCTGGGTCCATCGACATGTCTGCAAATGGCATATTTTCATCCTTTTTAATGGCTGAGTAACATTCCCTCATATATACATCCCCCATGTTCCTGGTCCATTCATGTGTCAATAGATATTATGGTTGCTTCCATGCTCTGGCTGTTGTAAGTAGGGCTGCAGTGAACTTTGTGGTGCCTGTGTCTTTCTCAATTAGACTCTTCTCCCTTGATAAGCCTCCATATATGAGCCCAATTGAGTGATTGTAGGATCAGAAGCTATCTCTGTCTCTAGGATTAGACGGACCCTCTATGCTGTTCTCTACTGTGGCTCTTAACTATTTACTGCAGAGGCGCAGGATGGTTCCCTTTTTTCCAGGTCCTCTTTTGTATTCATTGTTGCAGCCGTTTTGATGATGGCCACTGTGGGCTTTGAGGTGATACTTCTTTGCCGCTTTGATATGCAATTTTCAAATGATGAGCCCTGGAGAGAAACATGTTCTGTGATGAAGTTTCTTTATTTTTTCATATATGAGATGTGTGAAATTTACCCTTTGATATTGGCTTCTGGAAAGCTTGTGCTGTTTCAAATTGTTATTCAATGACCCACCTCAGGCCAGTCTTTGAGGGTTTGCGTCTTTTCCTGCCCCACAGGCCTTGTGAGTTTGAATTTCCAGGAGGCAGGGAGAAATATCAATAACCTCAGATATGCAGATGACACCACCCTTATGGCAGAAAGCGAAGAACTAAAGAGACTCTTGATGAAAGTGAAAGAGAGAGTGAAAAAGTTGGCTTAAAACGTCAACATTCAGAAAACTAAGATCATGGCATCTGGTCCCATCACTTTATGGCAAATAGATGGGAAAACAGTGGAAACAGTGACAGACTTTATTTTTTGGGGCTCCACAATCACTGCAGATGGTGACTGCAGCCATGAAATTAAAAAACGCTTGCTCCTTGGAAGAAAAGTTATGACCAACCTAGACAGCATGTTAAAAAGCAGAGATATTACTTTGCCAACAAAGGTCCGTCTAGTCAAGGCTATGGTTTTCCCAGTAGTCGTGTATGGATGTGAGAGTTGGACTATAAAGAATGCTGAGCACTGAAAAATTGATGCTTTTGAACTGTGGTGTTGGAGAAGACTCTTGAGAGTCCCTTGGACTGCAAGGAGATCCAATCGGTCCATCCTAAAGGAGATCAGTCCTAGGTGTTCATTGGAAGGACTGATGTTGAAGCTGAAACTCCAATACTTTGGCCACCTGATATGAAGAGCTGACTCATTTGAAAAGACCCTGATGCTGGGAAAGATTGAAGGTGGGAGGAGAAGGGGACGACAGACAATGAGATGGTTGGATGGCATCACCAATTCAATGGACATAAGTTTGAGTAAAGTCTGGGAGTTGGTGATGGACAGGGAGGCCTGGCGTGCTGCAGTTCATGGGGTCGCAGAGTCAGACACGACTGAGCGACTGAACTGAACTGAGGGGTTTTCAAGTTTTTGTTACCAGAAATGGCCAAAAGGCAGCAGCACTGGCCACGTGTGCTCAAGGGGCACCTGGGCCTCTGTGAAAGTTGTCTTCTCCCAGTTACCCTTCACCCTCTCCTGTCCCACTTCTCACCAGTCCCAAGCCCTGGAATATTGTCCAGCTGAGAGTGCTGTAGTCCCCAGTGGGAAAGTCTTTAGGAAGGAGGCTGGAGGTGGCAACCCTGCCCTGGGAGAGGTGGAGCCCCCAGGACTTTTCAGAGCTCTTCCACCGCAGGGCCCACCGTCCTTTAGGTGCACTAGACTTGGTTTAGCTCCTGAGGCTGGAGGTGGCACTCCCCTGCCACTGGTCAGGCAGATGGAGCCCCCAGGAGGCATCAGCAGAATCCAGTAGGCTTTCCATTTTCTGTGCCAAATGAATATCTCTTTTTATATTGGACTAGAGTGGTTTCTCCATGTTGTGTGTGGTTATGAGAACAGCGACTTGATTCAGGTCCACAGAGATGTATGTGTAGTCTTTATGGGCACTTTGCCCGTCTGTCTGGGTGGTACAGGGGGATGGGTAGGGTTCCCTGTCCTCTCCTGTAGGTCCTCGTGGAGGCCTGCTTTTGTATCTGTATGTGATTATGTCTGTGATGATCCAAACTCCTGATGGATTCCCCTTCCTGAGGTTTCATGAGTTGGGTCGACACGTGAGTTTTCAGGGTGTGAGTCAGTGTCCCTTTTCTCAGTGAGTTGATGTGAATGAATTTTGAGCTTCTTCCTGGAAGTGATACTGTATTATATTGGTCTTCACTATCTGATTGACTTGGCTTCCTGGGATCCTTTCTAGGTCCTCCTTTGTCACTGCCAGTGGCATTCTTTTCTTGTTTCCGGATGGCTTTGTGCCTTTCCCTTGTGTGTTTGTACCACATCATGTTGTCCAGGCCTGTGTCAGTTTCCCTGTTGGTTGTTTCCATGTTTTGTCTCTTGGAACCAGTGCTTCCATGAAGGTTGGGGTGCACAAGGTTGGGGTGCACATGTCTTTTTCAAGTATAATTTCCTGTGGCAACAGGCCCTAAGATGGGGGTGCCAGATCTTAGGCTATCAGAGTCTTGAGGTTTCTCAGGCCCCGTTGCTCTTTCTTTAAAGCAGCTGTTAACCAGTTGACATTCCCAGGAGAGACAGAAGAGGGTTCCTGGTTTGCCCACGTGTTGATGATGCCCATCCTTTTGGCTGGCCGGTGATACTGAGTTGTCAGTTTTGTTTCCAATTTTTATTTTGTATTGGATAATAGCCAGTTGACAGTGTCATGGTTGTTCCTGTTGGACCGCAGAAGGTCTCAGCCTTCTATATATGTGCATCCCTTCTCCCCAAAACTGCCCTCCTATGCAGGCTGCCACATGATGTCGAGCCGAGTTCCCTGTGCTCCACAGTAGGACCTTGTTCTGGATTTATTTTAAATAAAGCTGTTGGTACACATTCAGGCCATCTCCCTAAGGATCTGGCCACCACCTCGACCGCCCCATTTTTCCTCCAATGCAATCATAAATTCATTCTGGATGTCTGTGAGTCTGCCTCGGCTTTGTAAATATGTTCATTTGTATGATTTCTTTTTGGATGCCACATATAAGGGATATCTTTGGATCTATTGCTATTTTCTGTCTGCCTTGTTTCACTCAGTATGACAGTCTCTGGGTTCATCCACGTGGCTGCAAATGGCATATTTTCATTCTTTTTAATGGCTGAGCATTCCCTCATATATGTGTTCCTCATGTTCCTGGTCCATTCATGTGTCAGTGGACATTATGTTTGCTTCCTTGTCATGGCTATGTCAGAGAAGGCAATGGCACCCCACTCCAGTACTCTTGCCTGGAAAATCCCATGGACGGAGAAGCCTGGTGGGCTGCAGTCCGTGGGGTCGCAGAGAGTCGGACACGACTGAGCGATTTCACTTTCACTTTTCACTTTCATGCATTGGTGAAGGAAATGTCAACTCAGTCCAGTGTTCTTGCCTGGAGAATCCCAGGGATGGCGGAGCCTGGTGGGCTGCCGTCTATGGGGTTGCGCAGAGTCGGACACGACTGAAGCGACATAGCAGCAGCAGCAGCATGGCTATTGTAAGTAGGGCTGCAGTGAACTTTGCGGTGCCTGTGTCTTTCTCAGTTAGATTTTTCTCCCTTGATAAGCCTCCATATATGAGCCCAATCAGGGGATTGTAGGGTCAGAAGCTCTCTCTGTCTCTAGGATTAGACGGATGTTCTCCCCTGTGGCTGTTACCTATTTACTTCTCCCAGCAGAGGTATAGGAGGGTTCTCGTTTTTTCAGATGCTCTCTTGCATTGTTTGCAGCCAATTTGATGATGGCCTTCATGTGGGTTTTGAGCTGAGGTATCTCTTTACCCCTTTGATTTGCAGTTTTCTAGGGGTGAGCCATGGAGAGGACCATTTTATGTGATGAAGTTTTTTTTTTTCCTTCATGTATGAGGTGTGTGAAATTTACCTTGTGAGGTTTGCTTCTGGAAACCCTGCCCTGATTCTAATTGTTTTTCTATGACCCACCTCAGGCCAATCATTGAGGGCCAGAGACCTTTCCAGCCCCAAGAACTTGTGAGTGAAGTTCCCAGCGGCAGTTTTGAAGTTGTTCTTACCACAAGCAACCACAAGGTGGCAGCACTGGATTGTTCCCATGTGTTCTCAAGGGCACCCGGACCTCAGCGAAAGGCTTCTCCCCATTACCTTCCACCCTCCCCTGTCTGACTTCCCACCAGTCTTAAGCCCTGGAATTCTACCGAGCTGAAGGTGATGTCATCCCAAAGTGGGCTGAGTTTTTATGAAGGAGACTGGAGGTGGGAACCCCACCCCAGGAGGGTTGGAGGCCCCATGACTTTTCAGAGCTCTTCCAGCCGCAGGGTATATCATCCTTTGGGTGCACTAGACTTGCTTTAGCCCTAGAAGGAGGGGCCCCATCTGGAGATTATGGTTTCATCCCGAGGGGACAAACACGACAGGTCCAATGAGGGCTCAGTTTCAGGAACCAGCTTCTCAGCTCCCTCAGCCCCAGGACTTTGCTGCCTTGAGTCTCAAGGCTACTAAGGGTTCAGGCATGAGACCTCAGCTCAGGGTCACTGAAGTCTCAACAGAATCCAGTAGGCTTTCCATTTTCTGTGCCAAATGAATGTTTCTTTTGTATTGGTCCGTAGATGGGTTCAAACCCTGGGTTGGAAAGAACCTCTGGAGAAAGAAATGGCAACCCACTGGAGTATTCCTGCCTGGAGTATCCAATGGACAGAGAAGCCTGTCAGGCTCCAGTCCATAGGGTCACAGAGTCAGACACGACTGAAGTGACTTAGCAGGCATTGTGGATACTCCATGTTATGTGTGGTTATCGGACAACAACTTGATTCAGGTCCACAGAGATGTACGTGTAGTCTTTTTGGGCACTTTGCCCATCTGTCTGGGTTGTCCAGAAGTGTGAGTAGGGTTCCTGGTCCTCATGGAGACCTTGTTTTATATCTGTATGTGAGTGTGTCTGTGATGATCCAGAATCCTGATGGAATCCCCTCTGAGGTTTGTCTGTCAGAAATCCCAGTGGGTTTTCAGTGTGTGAGTCGGGGTGTCTTTCCTCAGTGAGTCAATGTGAAAGAATTTTGAGCTTCTTCCTGGAAGTGATACTGTATGATATTGGTCTTCCTCTGTCTGACTGGCTTGGCTTCCTGGGGTCCTTGCTAGGTCCTTCTTTGTCACTGCAAATGGCATTCTTTCCTCCTTTTCGGATGACGTGTACCTTTCCCTTGGATGTTTGTACCACTACAGGTTGTCCAGGCCTGTGTCGATTTCCCTGTTGGATGCTTCTGTGGTTTGGCTCTTGGAACTAGTGCTGCCGTGAAGGTTGGTATGCACGTGTCTTTTTTAAGTGTAGTTTCCTTGGCAACAGGCCCAAGGATGTGTGCTCCAGATCTTAGGCCATGGCTGTCTTGAGGTTTCTTAGGGCCCACTCTGCTGTTCCTTACAGTGGTTGTTAACTAACTGACATTCCCAGTGGATGCGGAAGAGGCTTCCCTTTTTCCAGGCCTTCTTCAGGGTTCCTGATTTGCCCACATGTGAATGATGCCCATCCTGTGTGCTCATAGGTGATACCAAGTTGTTGGGTGTTGTTTCCAATTTTTATTTTTTATTGGAGAATAGCCAATTGACATTGTGGCAGCAGATACAGATGGACCGCAGAGGGACTTGGCCATCCATATACGTGTAAACCTTTTTGCAAAACTGCCTTCCCATCCAGCTGCCACATGACGTCGAGCAGAGTTCTCTGTGCTTCACAGTAAGACCTTGTTGGTCATTTATTTTAAATAGAGCCATGTGTACACGTTGATGCCAACTCTGCAAGGATCCCACCTGTTCCCTCCTTCTCCTGCCTTTCCAGTTTATTCCCCTGTGGCAACCTTAAGTTCATTCTGGATATCTGTGAGTCTGTCTCAATTTTGTAAATATGTTCATTTGTATGATTTCTTTTTGGGTGCCACATATAAGGGATGTCATCGGATATATTGCTTTTTCCCTTTTCTTAGTTCCCTCAGTATGTCAGTCTCTGGGTCCATTCATGTGCCTGCAGATGGGATATTTTCATCCTTTTTAATGGCTGAGTAACATTCCTTCCTATATGCGTCCCCCTTGTTCCTGGTCCATTCATGTGTCAGTGGACATTATGGTTGCTTCCATGCTGTGGCTGTTGTAAGTGGGACTGCAGTGAACTTTGTGGTGCCTGTGCCTTTTTTAAATAGACTTTTCTCCTTTGATAAGCCTCCATATATGAGCCCAGTCGGGGGATTGCCGTGTTAGAAGCTATCTCTGCCTTTAGGACTGGAAGGACCCTCTATGCTTTCTCCACTGTGGCTGTTACCTATTTACTGCAGAGGCACAGGAGGGTTCCGTTTTTTCCAAGTCCTCTCTTGCCTTCATTGTTTACAGCCGTTTTGATTATTGCCATTATGTGGGCTTTCAGGGGATACCTCTTTGCCACTTTGATTTGCAGTTTTTGAATGATGAGCCCTGGAGAAGACCATTTTATGTGATGAAGTTTTTTTTCACATATGAAAAAAAAACTTTACCTTTGAAATTGGCTTCTGGAAAGCCCGTGCTGTTTCAAATTGTTATTCAATGACCCACGTCAGGCCAATCTTTGAGGGCTGTAATCTTTTCCTGCCTCACAGGCTTGGAGACTTTGAAGCGCCACGAGGCAGGGGTTTTCAAGACCCTTCACCCTCCCCTGCCCCACTTCCCACCGATCCCAAGCCCTGGAATTTTACCTGACTTGGGTGCTGTCATCGGAAGTGGGGCAAGTCTTTAGGAAGGAGGCTGGAGGTGGCAACCCCGCCCTGGGAGAGGTGGAGCCCCCAGGACTTTTCAAAGCTCTTCCACCGCAGGGTCCACCGTCCTTTGGGTGCACTAGACTTGGTTTAGCTCCTGAGGTCAGGCCACCATCTGGAGATTGCGGTTTCATCCCGAGGGGACAAACAGGACAGGTCCAATGGGTGCTTGGTTTCCGGCATCAGAGCCCCAGGAACTTGCAGCCTTGCGTCTCAAGGCTGCTAGGGGTGCAGGCATGGGACCTCATCCCGGTGTCACTGAGGTCTCAGCAGAATACAGTAGGCTTTCCATTTTCATACATACATGCATGCATGCATTCCTTCTCCCCAAAACTGCCCTCCCATCCAGTCTGGGACATGATGTGACCAAGTTCCCTGTACTCCACAGTAGGACCTTGTTGGTCATTTACTTTAAATAGAGCTGTGTACATTTGATGCCAACTCAGTAATGATTCTGCCTCTCCCCCCAACCCCAGTTATTCCCCTGTGGAAACCATAAGTTCATTTTTCATGTCTGTGAGTCTGTCTTGGTTTTGTAATTATGTTCATTTGTATCATTTCTTTTTGGATGATGCATACAAGGGATGTCATTGGATATATTGCTTTTTCCATCTGCCTTATTTTGCTCAGGAGGAGAATCTCTGGGTGCATCCACATGGCTGCAAATGGCATATTTTCTTTCTTTTTAATGACTCTGTAACATTCTCTTGCATATGTGTCCCACATCTTCCTGGTCAATTCATCCTTCGATAACACTTTTGTTGCTTCCATGTTGTGGCTATTGTAAGCAGGACTGCAGTGAACTTTGCGATGCATCTGTGTATCTCAATTACAGTTTCCTCCATTTATAAGGCTCCATGTATTAGCCTAATAGGGGGATTGCTGGATCAGAAGCTCTGCCTGTCTTTATGTTTGGAAAGACCCTCTCTGCTGTTCTCTATAGACTTATCCAGCAGAGGTATAGGAGGGTTCATATTCTTCCAGGTTCTCTCTTGCATTCATTGTTGGCAGTCGTTTTGATGATGGCCATTGTGCAGGCATACCTGTTTGCCACTTTGATTGACAATTTTCTAAGACTTAGCCTTAGAGTTGACCATTTTATGTGATGGACTTTTGTTTTATTTTTTTTATTTCCATGTGCAAAGTAATTTACCCCTTGTGTAATTTACCCCTTGAGACTGGCTTCTGGAAAGCCTGCCCTGTTTCTAATTGTTTTTCAGTGACCCACCTCTGGCCAGTTGTTGAGGGTCACAGTCACTTCCAGTCCCACTGGCCTTGTGAGCTTGAAGTTGATTGTTGCAGGCATTTTGAAGTTGTTATTACCAGAAATGGCCACAAGGCAGCAGCGCTAGATCATGCCCATGTATGCTCAAGGGCACTGGGGCCTCCCTGAATGTCCTCTTTACCATTACCCTTCCCTCACCCCTGCCCCACTTCCCACCAGTCCCAAGCCCTGGAATTTTGCCTGACTTGGGTGCGTTGTCCCCAGTGGGAAAGTCTTTAGGAAGGAGGCTGGAGGTGGCAACCCTGCCCTGGGAGAGGGGGAGCCTCCAGGACTTTTCAGAGCTCTTCCACCACAGGGCCCACCGTTCTTTGGGTGCACTAGACTTGGTCTACCTCCTGAGGTCAGGCCACCATCTGGAGATTGCAATTTCATCCCAAGGGGACAAACACGACGAGTCCAATGGGGGCTCTGTAATCCAGCAGGGCGAGATTTTAGGAAGGAGGCTGGAGGTGGGAACCCTGCCCCTGGGAGAGGTGGACACCCCATGACTTTTCAGAGCTCCTCCAGCCACAGGGTCCACCATCATTTGGGTTCACTTGACTCACTTTAGCTCTGGAGGATGGATCCCTGTCTGGAGATTGTGGTTTCATCCTGAGGAGACAAACACGACAGGTCCAATGGGGGCTCAGTTTCAGGCACCAGCTTCTTTGTTCCATCAGCCTCAGGACTGTGCAGCTTTGAGTCTCAAGGCTACTAGGGGTGCAGGCATGGGACCCCAGCCCGGGGTCACCGAAGTCTCAGAAGAATCCAGTAGGCTTTCCATTTTGTGTGGCCAAATGAATGTTTTGGTCCATAGACTCAGGTTCAAACCCTGGGTTGGAAAGACCCTCTGGAGAACGAAATGGCAACCCACTCGAGTGTTCCTGCCTGGAGTATCTGATGGACAGAGAAGCCTGTCAGCCTACAGTCCATAGGGTTACAAAGAGTCAGACACGGCTCAAGTGACTTAGGAGGCATTGTGGATACTCCCTGTTGTGTGTGGTTATGTGAACAGCAACTTGATTCAAGTCCACAGAGATGTATCTGTAGTCTTTTCGGGCACTTTGCCCGTCTGTCTGGGTTGTACAGGGGGATGGGTAGGTTCTCCTGTAGGTCCTCGTGGAGGCCTGTTTTTGTATCTGTATGTGAGTGTGTCTGTGATGAACCAAACCCCTGATGGATTCCCCTCTGAGGTTTCTCCAGTCGGAACACCAAGGGGGTTTTCAGTGTGTGAGTTGGTGTCTCTTTTCTCAGTGAGTCGATGTGGATGAATTTTGAGCTTCCTCCTGGAAGTGATACATATGATATTGGTCTTCCTCTGTCTGACTGGCTTGGCTTCCTGGGGTCCTCACTAGGTCCTGTGTCGCTGCCAATGGCATTCTTTCCTCCTTTTCGGATGGCTTTGTGCCTTCCTCTTGTACGTATGTACTACATCCTGTTGTCCATGCACATGTTGATCTCCCTGTTAGTTGTTTCCGTATTTTGTCTCTTGGAAGTCATACTGCCATAAAGTTGGGGTGCATGTGTCTTTATAGTTTCCTTGGCAACAGCCCAAGGATGGGGGTGCCAGATCTTAGGCCATGGCTGTCCGGAAATCTCATGCCCTGCTCCCTTGTTCTTTACAGTGGCTGTTAACCAGTTGACATTTGCAGTGGAGGCAGTTTTGGGTTCCCTATTCCCAGTCCCTCTGCCGGTTTCATCGTTTGTCCACGTGTTGATGAACCCATCCTGTCGGCTGCGAGGTGATACTGAGTTGTAATAGTTTGTTTCCAATTTTTATTTTGTGTTGGAAAATATCCAATTGACATTGTGGTGCTCATTCCCCCTGGACTGTAGAGGGCCTCAGCCATCCATACATGTGCCTCCTTTCTCCACAAAGCCAGCCTGCCACGTGACGACAAGCAGAGTTCCCTGTGTTCCACTGTAGGACTTTGCTGGCTATTTATTTTAAATAGAGCCATGTGTACACGTCGACAGCAACGCTCTAATGATGCAGCCTCCCAGCCCCCTACTTTAATCCCTTGTAGCAACCATAATTTCATTCTGGATGTCTGTGAGTCTGTCTTGGTTTTGTAAATATGTTCATTTGTATGATTTATCTTTTATGCTGCATACAAGGGATGTCATCGGATATATTGCTTTTTCCGTCTGCCTCACTTTGCTCAGTAGGACAATCTCTAGGTCCATCCACAGGGCTGCAAATGGCATATTTTCATTCTCTTTAATGGCTGAGTAACATTGCCTTGTATATGTGCCCCACGTCTTCCCAGTCCATTCATTTGTTGAGGGACATGATGGTTGCTTCTATGTCGTGGCTATTTTCAGTAGGGCTTCTGTGAACTTTGTGGTTCCTGTGTCTTTCTCAAGTAGTTTTTCTACATGTATAAGTCTCCGTGTATTAGCCCAATAGGGGGATTGCCGGAACAGAAGCTATCGCTGTCTTTAGGATTGGAAGGACCTTCTATGCTGTTTTCCATGGACTTCTCCCAGCAGAGGCATAGGAGGGTTCCATTTTTTTCCAGGTCCTCTCTTGCATTCATTGTTTGCAGCTGTTTTGGTGATGGCCATTTTGTGGGAATACTTGTTTGCCACTTTGACTCACAGTTTTCTAAGAATGAGCCATAGAGTGGACCATTTTATGTGATGGATTTTTTTTTCCATGTACGAGGTGTCTGTAAAATTTACCCTTTGAGACAGGCTTCTGGAAGGCCTGTCCTGTTCTAAACTGTTATTCGATGACCCACTTCAGACCAGTTGTTGAGGGTTGTGATCACTTTCAGTCCCACAGGCCCTGAGAGTTTGAAGTTCCCTGCTGCGGACATTTTGAAGTTGTTGTTACCAGACACTGCCACAAGGAGGCAGCACTGAGCCATTCCCATGTGTGTTCCAGGGGCGCTGGGACCTCACTGAATGTCCTCTTCACCTTTAACCCTTACCCTCCTCTGCCCCGCTTCCCACCAGTCCCAAGCCCTGGAATTTTTCCTGGCTGAGGGTGCTGCTCTCCTGCAGTGGGGTGAGAGTTTAGGAAGGAGGCTGGAGGTGGGAACCCTGCCCCTGGGAGAGGTGGACGCCCCATGACTTTTCAGAGATTTTCCACCACAGGTTCCACCATTAATTGGGTGCACTAGACTTTCTTTAGCTCTGGAGGCCAGGCCCCCCGCTGGAGATTGTGGTTTCAACCCTAGAGGACAAACACGACAGGCCCAGTGGGGGCTCAGTTTCAGGCACCAGCTTCTCAGCTCCCTCAGCCCCAGGACCGTGCAGCCTTGAGTCTCAAGGCTAGTAGGGGTGCAGGCATGGAACCCCAGCCCGGGGTCACTGAGGTCTCAACAGAATCCAGTAGGCTTTCCATTTTGTGTGGCCAAACGAATGTTTCTTTTTTATTGGTCCATAGACGGATTTGAACCCTGGGTTGGGAAGACCCTCTGGAGAAGGAAATGGCAACCCTCTCCAGTATTCCTGCCTGGAGTATCTGATGGACAGAGAAGCTTGTCAGGCTACAGTCCATAGGGTTACAAAGAATCAGACATGACTGAAGTGACTTAGCAGGCATTGCGGATACTCCATGTTATGTGTAGTTATTGGACAACTTGATTCAGGTCCACAGAGATGTACGCGTAGTCTTTTTGGGCACTTTGCCCATCTGTCTGGGTTGTCCAGAGGTGTGAGTAGGGTTCCTTGTCGTTTCCTGTAGGTCCTAGTGGAGATTTGTTTTATATCCGTATGTGAGTGTGTCAGTGATGATCCAGACTCCTGATGGAATCCCCTCTGAGGTTTGTCTCTCAGAAATCCCAGTAGGTTTTCAATGTGTGAGTTGGTGTCTCTTTTCTCAGTGAGTTGATGTGAAAGAATTTTGAGCTTCTTCCTGGAAGTGATACCATATGATATTGGTCTTCCTCTGTCTGACTGGCTTGGCTCCCTGGGGTCCTCGCTAGGTCCTTCTTTTTCGCTGCGAATGGCATTCTTTCCCCCTTTTCGGATGACTTGTACCTTTCCCTTGGATGTTTGTACCACATCCTGTTGTCCAGGCCTGTGTCGATTTCCCTGTTGGCTGCTTCTGTGGTTTGGCTCTCGGAAGCAGTGCTGCCGTGAAGGTTGGGGTGCACATGTCTTTTTCAAGCGTTTCCTCTGGCGACAGGCCCAGAGATGGGGGTGCCAGAGCTTAGGCCACGGCTGTCTGGAGGCTTCTTAGGTTCCGCTCTTCTGTTCTTTGGACAGGTTGTTAACTAACTGACATTCCCAGTGGAGGCAGAAGAGGCTTCCCTTTTCGCAGCCCTCTTCAGAGTTCCTGGTTTGCCCACATGTGGATGGTGCCCATCCTGTGTGCTCAAACATGGTACTGAGTTGTTGGGTGTTGTTTCCAGAATCTATTTTGTATTGGAGAATAACCATTTGACAGTGACGTGGTCATTCCAGATGAACAGCAGAGGTTCTCAGCTGTCCATATATGTGCAAACCTTTTCGCAAAACTGCCTTCCCATCCAGGCTGCCACATGATGTCGAGCAGAGTTCTCTGTGCTTCACAGTAGGAATTTGTTGGCCATTTATTTTAAATAGAGCTGCGTGTACACATTGAGCCACCTCCCTAACAATCCGGCCCCCACCCCGACCACCCCATTTTCCCCCCGTGGCAACCTTAAGTTCATTTTGGAAATCTGTGAGTCTGTCTTGGTTTTTTAAATATGTTCATTTGTATGATTTCTTTTTGGGTGCCACATATAAGGGATGTCAATGGATATATTGCTTTTTCCCTTTTCTTAGTTTCCTCAGTATGTCAGTCTCTGGGTCCATCCATGTGCCTGCAAATGGCATATTTTCATTCTTTTTAATGGCTGAGTAGCATTCCCTCGTATATGCATTCCCCCATGTTCCTGGTCCATTTTCTGTCGATAGACATTATGGTTGCTTCCATGTCATGGCTGTTGTAAGTAGGGCTGCAGTGAACTTTGCGGTGCCTGTGTCTTTCTCAATTAGACTTTTCTCCCTTTTTAAGCCTCTGCATATGAGCTCAGTCGGGGGATTGCCACATCAGAAGCTGTCTCTGTCTTTAGCACTGGAAGGACCCTCTATGCTTTCTCCATTGTGGCTGTTACCTATTTACTGCAGAGGCACAGGAGGGTTCCATTTTTTCCAGGTCCTCTCTTGCCTTCATTGTTTACAGCCGTTTTGATTATTGCCATTATGTGGGCTTTCAGGTGATACCTCTTTGCTGCTTTGATTTGCAGTTTTCGAATGATGAGCCCTGGAGAGAACCATTTTATATGATGAAGTTTTTTTTTCATGTATGAAAGTGAAAGTGAAGTTGCTCAGCCATGTCCGACTCTTTGTGACCCCATGGACTGTAGCCTATCAAGTTCCACCGTCCATGGGATTTTCCAGGCAAGAATACTGGAGTGGGTTGCCATTTCCTTCTCCAGGAGACCTTCCCGACCCAGGGATTGAACCCGGGTCTCCCGCATTGTAGGCAGACACTTTACCGTCTGAACCACCAAGGAAGTCATGTATAGGGTGTGTCAAATTTAACTTTGAGACTGGCTTCTGGAAAGCCAGTGCTGTTTCAAATTGTTATTGGATGACCCACCTCAGGCCAATCTTTGAGGGTGAAGTCTTGCTGCCCCACAGGCCTTGAGAGTTTGAAGTTCCCAGAGGCAGGGGTTTTCAGGTTGTTGTTACCAGAAACGGCCACGAGGTGGCAGCACTGGGTCATTCCCATGTGTGCTTGACGGGCACCTGGGCCTCTGTGAAGGGCGTCTCCCTTCACCCTCCCCTGCCCCACTTCCCTCCAATCCCAAGCCCTGCAATATTGTCCGGTTCAGGGTGCTGTCATCCTGCAGTGGGACGAATGTTTAGGAAGGAGGCTGGAGTTGGGAACCCTGCCCCCAAGAGAGGTGGAGACCCCATGACTTTTCAGAGCTCTTCCACCACAGGGTCCACCATCGTTTGGAGGCACTAGACTTGCTTTAGCTTCTAGTGTGTGGCTGCCTGGCATCCTTCCTAGGTCCTCCTTTGTCGTTGCAAATGACATTCTCTCCTCCTTTTTGGAGGGCTTGTGCCTTTCCCTGGTACGTATGTACTACATCATGTTGCCCAGGCCTGTGTCGATTACCCTGTTGGTGGCTTGCATGTTTTGTCTCTTGGAATTAGAGCTGCCGTGGAGATTGGGGTGCACATGTCTTTCTGAAGTATACTTTGAAGACTTGATTTAGCCCTGGAGGGCGGGGCCCCATCTGGAGATTGTGGTTTCATCCCGAGGGGACAAACATGACAGGTCCAGTGGGGGGCTCACTTTCAGGCACAAGCTTCTCAGCTCCCTCAGCCCCAGGACCGGTGCAGCCTTGGGTCTCGAGCCTGCTAGGAGTGCAGGCTTGGGACACCCTAGGTCACCAAGGCCTCAGCTGAATCCAGTAGGCTTTTCATTTTATGTGCGAAATCAGTGTTTCTTTTTTAATTGGACTAGAGTGGATTCTCCATGTTGTGTGTGGTTATGGAAACAGCAACTTGATTCAGGTCTACAGAGATGTGTATGTAGTCATTTCTGGTGCTTTGCCCATCTGTCCGTGTTGTACAGGGCGATGGGTAGGGTTCCCCGTCCTCTCCTGTAGGTCCTCGTGGAGGCCTGTTTTTATATCCGTATGTGAGTGTGTCTGTTCAGACTCCTGATGGATTCCCCTCAGAGGTTTCTCCAGTTGGAACTCCCAGTGGGTTTTCAGTGTGAGTCGGTGTCTCTTTTCTCAGGGAGTCGATTTGAATGAATTTTGAGCTTCCTCCTGGAAGTGATACTGTATGATATTGGTCTTCCTCTGTCTGACTGGCTTGGCTTCCTGGGGTCCTCGCTAGGTCCTTCTGTGTCGCTGCCAGTGGCATTCTTTCCTTTTGTTTGGATGGCTTTGTGCCTTTCCCTTGGATGTTTGTACCACATCCTGTTGTCCAGGCCTGTGTTCATTTCCCTGTTGGTTGCTTCCATGGTTTGGCTCTTGGAAGCGGTGCTGCCATGAAGGTTGGGGCGCACGTGTCTTTTTCAAGTATAGTTTCCTCTGGCAACAGGCCCGAGGATGTGTGCTCCAGATCCTAGGCCTTCTCTTTCTTGAGGTTTCTCAGGCACTGGGCTGCTGTTCTTTACAGCGGGTGTTAACTAACTGACATTCCCAGGGGAGGCAGAAGAGCGTCCCCTTTTCCCCAGCCCTCTGCAGGGTTCCTGGTTTTCCCACGTGTTGATGGTGCCCATCCTGTGGGCTTGAAGGTGATAATAAGTTGTTGGGTGTTGTTTCCAATTTTTGTTTTGTTTTGGAAAATAGCCAATTGACATTGTGGTGGTCTTTCCATGTGGATCACGAGGTTCTCAGCCTTTCATATATGTGGATCCCTTCTCCCCAAAACAGCCCTCCCCCCAGCGGCCACGTGATGTCACACAGAGGTGAGTGTGCCCCTCGGTACGACCATGTTGGTCATTTATTTTGAATAGAGCCATGTGTACAGTCGATGCCAGCTCCCTAAGGATCCTGCCTCCCCCCACCCCGCATTATCCCCCATGGCAATCATAAGTTCATTCTGTATGTGTGTGAGTCTGTCTCGGTTTTGTGAATATGTTCATTTGTATGATTTCTTTTTGGATGCCACATTAGTTGCCTTAATATGTTAAGTCTCTGGGTCCATCTATGTGGCTGCAAATGGCATATTTTCATTCTTTTTAATGGCTGAGTAGCATTCCCTCCTATATGTGTCCCCCATGTTCCTGGTCCATTCAGTGTTGATGCACATTATGGTTGCTTCCTTGTCATTGCTATTGTAAGTAAGGCTGCAGTGAACTTTGCGGTGCCTGTGTCTTTCTCAATTAGACTTTTCTCCCTTGATAAGCCTCCATATATGAGCCTCACTGGGGATTGCAGGATCAGAAGCTCTCTCTGTCTTTAGGACCCTCTATGCTGTTTTCCCCTGTGGCTCTTACCTATTCATTTCTCCCAGCAGAGGCACAGGAGTGTTCCCTTTTATCCAGGTCCTCTCTCTGTTTCATTGTTTGCAGCGTTTTGATGATGGCTTTTGTATGAGCTTCGAGCTTATTCTTTGCTGCTTTGATTTGCAGTTTTCTAGGGAATGAGCCATGGAGAGGAGTATTTTATCTGATGGAGTTTTTTTTTTTTTTTTCCCCATGTACAAGATTTGTTAAATTTACCCTTTGAAATTTGCTTCTGGAAAGCCTGCCCTGTTTCGAATTGTGATTCGATGGCCCACCTCAGGCCAATCTTTGAGGGCTGGAGTCATTTCTAGCTCCACAGTCTTTGTGAGTTTGAAGTTCCCAGCAGTGGGTGTTTGGAGGTTGTTACCAGAAATGGCCACAAGGTGGAAGCACTGG
Organism: Okapia johnstoni; assembly: GCA_024291935.2. Lineage (NCBI taxonomy): Eukaryota > Metazoa > Chordata > Mammalia > Artiodactyla > Giraffidae > Okapia > Okapia johnstoni. Next base: position 66,326,723 of record CM044312.1, on the reverse strand, counting down.
GCCGTTCCCCTGTGTGCTCAAGGGGCACCTGGGCCTCAGTGAAGGTCTTCTCCCCGCCTTACCCTTCATCCTCCCCTGCCCCACTTCCAACCAATCCCAAGCCCTGGAATTTTGCCTGGCTTCGGTGCTGTCATCCGGAAGTGGACATCCTTTAGGAAGGAGGCTGGAGGTGGGAAGCCCACCCTGGGAGAGGTTGAGACTCCTTACCTTTTCAGCCACAGGGTCTTCTAGCCACAGGGTCCACCATCCTTGGGGTGCACTAGACTTGCTTTAGCTCTAGAGGGCAGACCCTCATCGGGAGATTGAGGCTTCATCCAGTGGGGAGAAACTTAACAGGTCCAGTGGGGGCTCAGTTTCAGGCAGAAGTTTCTCAGCTCCCTCAGTCCCATGACCATGCAGCCTTGGGTCCCAAGGCTGTTAGGGGTGCAAGCATGGGATCCAAGCCCAAGTCATTGAGCCTTCAGCAGAATCCAGTAGGCTTTCCATTTATGTGCCAGGTGAATGTCTATTTTGTATTTGACTGGATTGGATGCTCCATATTGTGTGTGGTTATAAGAACAGTAACTTCATTCAGGTCCACAGAGATGCAATTGGAAATAATTGCTTTTTCCATCTACCTTATTTCGCTTAGTATGACAATCTGTGGGTCTGTCCTGCTAGCTGCAAATGGCATATTTTCCTTCTTTTTAGTGGGTTAGTAGCATTGCCTCTTACGTGTGTGCCACATTTTCCTGGTCCACTCTCTGTGGATGGATGTTATGGTTGCTTCCATGTCATGGCTATTGTTAGTAAGGCTTCAGTCTTTGATCATTCCAGACTCCTGGATTCCGCCCCCTGATGCTTTCCCATTCGGAACACCAAGTTGGTTTTCACAGTCTCTGTGTCTGAGTTCCTTCCCTTAATGTTATCTCTGCTATGTCCTGGAATGTTGATACAAATGACATTCTTTCCTTCATCTTTATTTCTGAGTAAGTTTGTTTTGTGTATATGTACCACATCTTTCCATTCATCTTTTAATATATAAGTGTTTCTATGTCTTGACTTTCGGAAGCAGTTCTGTAGTGAACATTGGTTTGCGTGTATTGTTTTGCCTCATGATTACGTCCGCGGAGTGAAAGTGTGTGGTCATATGACAGTCTGTTTTTAGTTTTTTGTCAGAAATCTCCATGCTGTTCTCCATCATGGCTGTACCAGTTTAAATTTTCACCAGCAGTGTAGGATGATTCTCTTCTCCCCACACCCTTCCCAGCATTTATTTTTTTGTTGATTTTTTGGTGACAGCCATTTAAATTGGTGTGATGTCCCATGTCATTGTAATTTTGATTTGCATTTGTTTGATAATTAGTGATCTTAAACATCTCTTCATATGCCTCTTGACCATGTCTTCTTTGGGAAAAAAAATCTATTTAGATCTTGTGTCATTTCATGATTGGGTTGTTTGTTTTCATGCTGTTTAGCGCTGTGAGTCGTTTGCCAGCTTTTGAGACTCATCCCTTGTTGGTCACATCATTTGGGAGTATTTTCTCCCTGTCAGTTGTCTTTTCATTTTAATTTTTCCTTTGCTGTTCAAATGCGTTTAAGTGGGTCCCATTTATTTATTTTTGTTTACATTTCCTTTATTCTAAGAAGCAGATCAAAAAGATATCCTTTGATTTATGTCCCAGAATGTCATGCCTGTGTTTTTCTGTTGGAGTTTTATGGTGTCCGATCTCACATTTAGGTCTTTAATCCATTTTGAGCTCAATTTTGTGTATCATGTTACAGAATGATCTAATTGCTTTTTTTACTTGTGGCTGTCCCGATTTCCCAGCATCATTTGTCAAAGAGTCTCACTAGTTGAGGGTTACTGGAGTTTTTGGTGATGACGTGTTTCCTTGATCCTTGGTGCTCCTCATCGCTGCTTTTGCATTTGAAGTAAGCAGATACCTCCTTAAGCCTTTACTTGTTACTTTCAGGTGGGGTCTAGAGTTTGTTGGTCATGTTACATCAGAGGTTTACTTCTACCTTGTATGGGTACACCTGCTCCACACTTCTTGTTCCCTCTTCTGGCAGGATTCTTAAGCCTGTGTAGCTTCTCTGGGATTTGGTTTGTTAAACAACATCATTGCAAATGTAATCAACTTGTGTAAGCTCTTAACAATCATATTTTAGGAAAGCATGTATACATGAAAACATATATGCATATAATTTTACATGAGTGGATAACATAATTATCATGTTACACATTTTTTTAAACTGCTCTTTGTTTTTCTTCTTTATTAGATTGGCTACCCTTCTTCCCTCATCCCATCAAAGCCTTGTTTTCCTTCCCACATAATTCATGTTAACACCTTAGAATATTCCTATTTGTATTTTCTCCATATTTCTTATATATATGCTCAGTCACTAAGTCGTGTCTGACTCTTTGCAACCCCACAGACAGTAGCCCACCAGGCACTTCTGTCCATGGGATTTTCCAAGCAAGAATACTGGAGTGGGTTGCCATTTCCTACTCCAGGGGATCTTCCCAACCCAAGGATTGAATCTGCGTCTCCTGCACCGCAGACAGTTTCTTTACCACTGAGCCACCTGGGAAGCCCCATATTTCTTGTGTACTTATAGGCAATAATATGATCACATACATGTATGAGTGACATTCAAAATATGTAGCACAAATATGAACAGTTGCAACCAATGAGAATAAACACTAGCTGAAATACTAGTGGTTGTATCAGGGTGTGCTGGCTACATGCCAACTCTCTACACACATGGACACACAGAAGAGTTTCTATCGGTGTCTATGCTTTACAAAAATGGAGCAATATTATAAACATTTTGCCTTACTGTAGTTTATCCAACAACACTCAGTCTTTGCAATCCAACTGTAGTAAGGCTTTTATTCATTCTCCTTGATTGATGTTTAGGGCATATTAAGCTGGCGGGATGTATTAACATTATTCAACAGTACCCTGTTCGTGGACTTCTTCTTTGTTACCAGTGTTTTTGTTACCATGAGCAATGGAGCAGTGAACATTCTTGACCATAACGTCATTATGTACAGGGGATTTTATCTCTAGGGCATCTAGTCCCAGCAATGGAACAGGTGGACTAAATGATGAGAGGTAAATTTTGTTAGATGGTGTAAGATAGCTTTTCAAAGTTCTTTGACACTTGATATTTTTATCATGCAGATTTAAAGAAATCACTTCTCCTGCATCCTACTTAGCCATAAGTAAGTGGCTTTTTGATTTTTGCCAGCCGCTTGGATATAAAATAACCATCTGCATTTCCCCAACCACTTGTGAACTCCCACAGCTTTTCATGACTTGGCTATTTGGATTTTCTCTTTCTGTCTCTGTTGTGTTGTTCGTATTCTTGTCAATATGTAAGAGCATTTACATGTTGTGGATATTAACCCTTTGCCTAGATTAAAATATTGTTTTCTTAATCTAGGATTTATTCATTGATCTCTTGCCTTACAAAATGTTGTCATGGTCATGAATATCTGCCTTCCTGTATCTCCCTCCTTTCTCCTTTCTCTTCCTTTCTGCCCCATCTTTGTGCACGTGTGTGTGTGCGCGCACACACGCACACCAGTTTAACTTCCCTTTTTCCTGCCTTTCTGTGTCTTTCCTCGTGCCTCTTATTCTCTATACCCATCTCACTGGCTCCTCACCCCTCGCTTTTCCCGCTCCATGAGAATAATAATTTCAGTACACAGAACACTGTCTTTTCTTGCTTGTGTTACTTATGTAGCCAAGACACACTTGGGAGGTGACTGGGTGCAGCACAGTAGGAGGTTAAAACAATGCGTTTCCAAAACTGACTATGTTTGAGATTCCTCGAGTTTTTTTCATTTTATGTGCCTTCTCCAATTCACCCTGAGATTCTGATTCCATTAGAATAGGGTGGAATGTGCACATCGCTCCCTATTTAAGTGTCTCCCCCAGGTGTCCTGATATTCCATCAGGGCTGGAAATCTGAGGTTAATGCTGGATCAGGGAAGCTAAACAAATGCCCCCCAGTCTGGGCAGCTTGATTGGGAGATTGGGCTAGCCGGCTCTTGCAGTCTCGGATAATTACCTTCAGCAGCCAGCCAGCTCCACTTAAGACAGCATGAGGGCCTCACCGGGAGCAGAGACAAGGGTGAAGTAGGTCTACAGGCCTGCTGCTCCTCCAGTGGCGGAGGAAAGATAAGGCCCAAGTCAGGCGCAGGTGTAGTGCGGCAAGTGGCCACAGCGGGGCAGTGTGGCCCCATGTGGCTCCGAGGTGGACTGGACTCTGCCGCAGGCTCCGGGAGAGCGCTGATCTGAAGGGCTCTTCCACCTCCCTTTTCTCCTCCAGCCCGTAGTCTCTGTCCTGCAGAATCTGGCTCTCAGATGGTTAGAGTTCATACAACATTTATTGAGTATGAATTATCTCAGGTCGCACACTGTCCTGGATTTGTTTTACTGAATCTTCATAGTCATCCGGGGTAGGCATATTATTTCTACTTTCACAAAGAGGAAGCTGCAGCTTAGGGAAGTTAATTAACTTCCTAGTGGGTGGCAGAGCCAGGATTTAGACTCAAGCCTGTCTGACTCCAAGCCAAGCGTTCCTTTCATTGAACAACTGCCACCTCATACAAGTAACATTTGATTCCGAACATATTAATAAATGTTAATTTATCAAATAATTTACCCATTCATGCTGATTATTTTTTCTTTTCTTCCTTCCTTCTATCTTAAACAAAGAAACCAGTAAGAATAACTGTGTTAGCTAAGAAATCTTAAAGCCCATAGTCTGCATTTTACCCCGAGACTGAAGAAACAAAGAATGAATGGCTGATGGTGAAATATCCCCATGGGGTCACCTCCTCCACACAGCTGGGCCTGGGTGTCATGCTCGACATCTGCAGGCCTGATGCAGAATTTTATTTGGGTGATAGGGTATTATTTAAAAATCTGAATTTCAGTTCATCATAGTTCCCACCGTTCTCTTTTCTTTCCATCTTTATGCTCTGCTCATTCATGCTATCTTTTGGGTATCTGCTGATGGCAGCACCGGGCCCCTGGGTCCTGGCAGTACCAGTACCAGTGCCTCTGGGCTGTGAACCTCACCCCTCTCCATCTCCCTTCCATGGCTCTCCTTCCCTCCGGGTGTTGTCATTGTTACCACACTGGCTGTTGTCTGCATCTGGAGGGTCTCACCTGAGATGGCTGCATCTTTGAGTCCACTCCACTGCTCAGGGCACCCAGACCCCCAGGTTTGCCAGGGCTAAATTTAACTGCTGCTGCCTCATCAAATGCTTGGGTGTTTATAGCCATGGAGGCCTAGGGTGGCTGAGCTGGAAGTTGCTGAGGGCTGCAGGCCAGGACTCTTACCCAAGGTTTTAGATTGAAATCAGCATCCAGGATGTTCCAAGCACTTGGTCCCTCCCTTTTTTCTTAATTGGAGTTGGGGAGAAGGGAGCAGGGAAGAAGTGCTTAGAGAATAAGGCAGACCCTGGGCACACTCTGAATTTGCTCGGTGATTTCTCTCTTCTCTGTGATCAGTCACCCTCATGGCACATGAGCACTGGAAGACTGCAAGCTGAAGGCTACGCTCTCCAGCTGAGTGCAGCAAGGGTGATCCACATGGCTGGGGCCACCCTGATTGGCAGCTGAGAGGAGAGCTGCCTGCTGGCCGTTTCTCTCCTGACCCACTTGCCCCTGAGTCACTGTCCAGGGAGCCACTGGCCTTGCTGTGAGCTCTGGCTCTCATGTCATCCTTTCTTGACCTGAGTCTTCACAGACAGGGCTGTGTTCCCAAAAGCCTTGGCCCGAGGCTCTCAGAGTTTCCAGCCGGGGAGTGCTGTGGCGTTGGCAGGCCCTCTGGCCAGGAGAGCAGGTGTGTGTGCATGACAGCAGGTTCTCAGTGGCAGTTACAAAAAGAACAGGAAAACAGGCCCAGAGATGGAGTGGGGGCACTGAAGGGGTGGGGCTGGGATGGAGGATGTAGTCCCCGGATTCCGGGGGTCCTTGGGTGGAGGAGGGGCCTGCCCGAGAGTGGAACCACCACATCTGGTCTCCGTTGATGCCCTTGACTGTGAGTGAGATGTTGTCAAATGTCCCCTGAATCCAAGTGAAGTAGAGAGGACCTTCACTCTTCCCTAACTCCTCCATGTCCAGGGCAAGAGAAATTCCATTTCTGTGCCCAGTGTGCTTACTGGGTGCCCCTCCAGCCCACCGCTCTCACCTGGAAAGGGCCTTGTGATGCTCTGTTTGCATCTGCTCATGTTACAGAGGGCCAGCTGCCACTCTGAGCTGCTGAGTTTTATGTCTGGGTCTCTGACCTCTCCTCCCTGGATGTCCTCAGTACCTTGCTCTTTGTCGTGCCAATATTGACAATAGTTAGCAACCAGGATTCTGCACCAGGTACATTGTTAACGCTTTGGATGTATTAGCTCATTTTAAAAAATATTTATTCATTTTTATTTATTTGGCTGTGCTGGGTCTTGGTTACAGCATGCAGGATCTTTACTTGTGGTATGTGAACTCTTAGTTGCAGCATGTGGGATCTATTAATAGTTCCCTAACCAGGAAACAAACCCAGGCCCCTCGTGTTGGGAACACAGTTTTAGCCACTGGATCTCCAGGGAAGTCTCTATTAACTCATTTAGGCCTTACACCAGACATACCTATGACGTATTGTCTCATTTTTACGGGTAAGAATGTGGAGACCCAGAGAAGTTAAGTGACTTGCCCAAGGGTGCACAGGATTTGGAGCTGGATATTCTGGCTCTAGAGCTCTTAGCCATGGGTGATACCGCTTCTAAAGGTGCTTCACTGGGACACCTTCCTGTCCAGCTTCCTATACCATATGGTGAACAACTTGAAAGGGATTGATTATGTTTTAATCCCCTTTAGATATCAAGATTAACCTAAAGCCCATATAGTAGAAGCTGAAACAAATGTTGATTGAATGAATGAAAAACAAAAGCATTAGTTAAACAGTTGTTCTTTGCCCTGCATTTCTTAGACCTAATGTGTCTGACGGGTTGTGAGTACAGAATGGAACTTGCTGGCCTCTTGGGGGTAATGGGCTGGGAGATCACAGTACCCCTCATCAAGGTAGGAACCCTCCAGGCTCCTTCCCTATTCCCTCCCCAGCCCGGCCCTCTTACCTCGCCTGCCTGCATGGTTTGTGCATACCTGGAGCCCTGCACATTCCTTGGGAATCTGCCTGCAGGCTGGTGAGCACACCAGGCGTCCACCTGACTCCCCTGGCGGTGGCGGCTGCTTCACCCTTGTGACCGGCTGGAAGCCAGGAGGGCAGTGAAGGCTTCCCTGTTACGTGCCAGACCACCACCTCGGAGGATTATCTGTGTGTGTTCACCATGTTCTTGACACCCAGGGGCACACAGGAAATCTCTTAGCATCTAGTTTTCTGAGGCTAGTGCAATCAGAGGTGCCAAACACTCCCAGCTGTCAGGGAATGAGGGGTCAAGTCTTAAAAGGGGAACCTGGGGAAGGCATGTACTACCACACGCTTGTCCTCAAAAGATGGCAAGAGAAATGCTAGAGGCTGAAGCTGAGAAGGGAAAACAGGTGGAACAGTGTTCCTCATGGGAGTTCCCTGGTGGTCCAGAGGTTAAGACTCAGAGCTTCCAATGCAGGGAGCATGAGTTTGATCCCTTGTTGGAGACCTAGGATCCCAAACGCTGCATGGCAAAAAAAGAAAAAGAATGATCCTCAGACAGTGGTCTCCCAATTAAGAGCAGCAGCCTACCTGACAACTTGGTAGAAATCCACATTTTTAGCCCTTCCCCAGACCTCCCAAGTCAGCCACTCTGGGGCAGGGGCCCAGGAATCTGTGTTTTAACAAACCTCAGGTGATTCTGATACAACCAGTGTTCCTTCCAATCTACCCCATTGGTAGGACTGGTTAAAGCCGTCCATGAGTAGTTACTGAGCTCTGGACCTTTGTAGATGGCCAGTCAAGACCCATCACAGATTGGACATGATCCTAATCTTCCTCTTTCCCACCCCGATGGAAACTCTGGACCAAGTAATAAGCAACAAAATGCAGAGCCAGTCATTACACAGGCCCCAAATCCCTTTTCCATAAGAAAGGAGAATCAGGAGATATGTTTCTAACCCAAGATTCATCACAGCTGTCAGCTACCAATGATTAGCAAATGAATAATATGTTAAACTAGTATCCTCCAGTATTTTTCCAGATGGAAAAATGCTGTTAACTCATTGGTTAAATCACAGACTATGACTTGCCCCTTCAAAGACCCTCCAATATGTATAGTTATTTAGAAGCAACAACTTGGAAACCTTGGGAATAAAAGATTAAAGACCACTGCAGTGTATCAGCTAACAAGTGGTGTTATTCCAAGAACCTCCAACAAGGACAACATTCTTCTGAAAAACTTGTTAGTTTAGACTTTAGAGTGTTAATTTAAAACTCAATACTGCCCCCTCTTGGATCATGATTTATGTAAAATCATGCTAGTAAGTATCCTAAGTTTTAACTCCTCTATTCAAGAGAAATTGTTAATTTACTAAGATTTTAATTCTTCTGGGTGAGAGAAGTTAACACACGGTCAGTAGGTTACATCTGCTTTTTGTGTGTAGTACAGTCTAATTTCTTTTTAAGCCAGTCTTACTATTTTAATGAATTAATTCAGTTCATTTACTTTTAATGACAATTGATAAGCTCATTGTATTCTGCCAACTTACATTCTGTTTGCTTTCACTGGTTTGATCAAGTTAGCATTTATTATTATCTGTTCATTTTTACCTACTCTGTTGAGGTGTAATTGACATATAGTAAAGGGTACATTTTAAGGTATACAGTTTGATAAGTTTTAACATATTCATATGTCCATGGAACTATCGTGAGAAATGAGATAAGGCACATAGCCATCGCCCCACAAGCTTCCTGTGCCCTTTTGTAATCTCTTCCTCTCCTCCTGCCCTCACCCACTTCAGTCCTCAGGCAACCGCTGATCAACCTTCTGTCCCTGTAGAGCAGTTTGCACTTTAAAGAGTTTTATGGAAATAGAAGCACACAGTTTGTATTTTTGTTTGACTCCTTTTATCCAACATTATTATTTTGAGACTCATCAACATTGTTGAATTTATCAGTAGCTCATTCCTTTTTGTTGCTGTGTAGTATTATGTTGTATGGATATCCTACAGTTGGTTTATCCATTTGCCTCTTTGTGAATATTTGGATCATTCCTAGTTTTTGCTACTACAAATCAAGCTGCTATGAATACTCACGTGCAGGTCTTTGTGTGAATGTCTGCCCTCATTTCTTGGCTAAATGCCTAGGAGTAGAATATGGTCTGGATATGGTCTAAGGATGTCTAACATTTAGAGAGACTTTTGTACTGTTTTCTAAAATAGTTGCTCTATTTTACATTCCCACTTCCAGTTCTTTCACACCTCACTAACCTTACTATGTTCAGTTTTTAAGTATTTAGCCTTTTGAACAGGTGTATAATGTTACCTCATTGTTACTCAATGTTGCATTTCCTGAATGCCTAATAATGTTAACCATCTTTTAAAAAGTGTGTTTATTTGCCATCTTTATGTCATCTTTGGTGAAGTGTTTATTTAAATTTATCGCCGAGTGTTAATGTTGGTTGTTTTCTTGTTACTGAGTTTTGAGAGTTCTTTATATATTCTGAATGTAAGTCCTTTCTTGGATATATGATTTTTAAGTATTTTCTTCCAATCTATGACTTATATTTTCATTCTTAAGGGCATCTTTCAAAGAGCGGAAGGTTTTTTTTTTAATGAAGTATGATTTATCATTTTTTTTTCATTTATTGTAATTGTATACTTACTATTATAGCTAAGAAATCTTTGCCTGACACAAGATTTTCTCCTAGTTTTCCTTCTAGAAGTTTTATAGTTTTAGGTTTACATTTAGGTATATGATCAGTTCTGAGTTAATTCTTAAAGATGATATGATATATGGATTAAAGTCCATTTTGGGGGCATGCGGATACATTTGTTCCAGCATCATTTATTGAGAAGATGATCCGTTCTCTTCTGCATTGCTTTTGCACGGTTGTTGAAAATTGCTTGTCCATAGTGTGGATCTGCTTTTGGACTCTGCTATTCCATTGATCTATTTGTCTCCCTTTACATTAATACCACAGTCTTGATATCTGTGGCTTTACGATAACATTAAAGTCAGACGGTGCTGCTCTTTCAACTTCTTTTCCAAAGTTGTCTATTCTGTGCCCTTTGCATTTCCCTATGAATCTAGTCTTTCCCAATTATATATGATGTTATTAATAGGTTTTTCATAGAAATCCTTCATCTAATTAAGAAAGTTCCTTAATATTTTCAGTTTGCTCACCTTATCAGAGAGGTGTTGGATCTTGTCCAGCATTTTTTCTGTTATCTGTTGAAATGATCATGTGGATTTTCACTTTACTTTGTTAATATAGTGTATTTATAAAACATTGGTAGATTCTTAAATGTTAGATGAACTTTGCATTTTGGGGATTAACCCCCCCACACTGGTCATGATGTATTATCCATTTTAAACAGGCAGTTGTCTTTTAAAGAGTTAAATAAGAAAAATATTGGACCAACATAGTTATCATTTCCAGTGGTCTTCAATCTTTTGAATGGATCCACATTTTCACTTGACATCATTTCCATTTCTTTCCCTCCTCATTCTTACCTTTCTGAAGGTAAGAACTTTACCATTTTTTTTTAATAGTGTACAACTGCCAATGAGAAGTTTTTGTCACTATTATCGGCCTCAGTGTCTTTATTTCACATATATTTTTGAAAGATATTTTCACAGGGTACAGGTGAATTTCTTCTTTTAGTTCCTTTAAGATGTTGCTTCATTTTCGGCCAGCTTACATAATTTCTAATATCTTGCTTATTTTTGTTCCACTGAAAGTAAAGTGTCTGTTTTTTCTGTCTGGTTTTACAATTTTTCCCTTTACCACTGGTTTTCAGAAATTTGATATATTATATGCTTTGGTATAGTAGTATTCATGTTTCTTGGGCTTGTGCAAGGAGTTTGTTGAACTTCTTGGATGTGTTTATAATTTTAATCAAATTTTATTAAATTGAAGCTATGATTCATGCACTTATTTTCGTTTCTCTGTCTCTTTTCTCTCTTTTGGAAACTAGCTATTTGTGTATTAGGGCTCTTGATGTTTTTGCACAGTTCTTTGATGCTCTGTTTATATTTTAGTCTTTTTCCTGTGTTTTATTTTGGATAACTTCTATTGCTATGTCTTTAAACACATCATTGTCTCATAACATTTAACATGCTTTTAACCTTATTTAGTTTATTTATTTTACTTTTTATAATTGAAGGATAATTGCCTTACAGAATTTTGTGGTTTTCTGTCATACATCAACAAGAATCAGCCATAGGTACACCCATGTCCCCCCCCCCCAACTCTCTCCCCATCCCACTGTTGCAGAGCCCCTGTTTGAGTTCCCTGAGTCATACAGCAAATTCCCATTGGCTACCTATTTTACATAGACAACCTCACTTTGTTTATTTTTTATCACAAATATTGTGTTTCATCTCTGGAAGTTGTCTCTTTTAAGAATGGCTCCCATGTCACTACTTAACATGTTCAATATTTTCTCCAGCTTTGTGGATAAAAATATAATTATAATAACTATTTTAATGTCATTTTATGATTATTCTAGTATCTGTGTCCATTATGTTTTGACTTCAACTGGTTTTTTTCCCTCCTTGTAGTATATTGTAGTTTTCTGCTTCTTTGCATATCTAGTTATTTTTGATTGGATGCTAGATATTATAAACTTTACCTTTTTGGGTATTGGATGTTTTCATATCTTTATAAAGATTCTTGAGCTTTGTTCTGGGATGCAGTTAATGTATTTAGAACAGTAAAAAAATTAATTTAAAAATTAAAAAAGAACAGTTTAAGCCTTTCGGGGCTTGTTTTCAAGATTTGTTAGGCAGAACCAGGATTGTCTTTATTTTAGGATTAATTATTCCTTATTACTGACGCATGATGCTTTTGAGTACCACATATTTGAATTAATAGTGTTTTCCAGTCTAGTTAGCAGGAACAGACACTAATCCTAGGTCTGCATATAATCTAGGCACTTTTCCTTTAACCCTTTCAGGTAGTTTCTCGCACACATGCTCTAATCAGTACTCGGTTAATTATTCAAGGGAATACTCTGCAGGTCTCTGGAGCATGTGCTCTCTCTCACTCCCTCCCTTCCCCAGCTCCTCCCGTCCCCCAGCAACGTGCGCAGTTCTCTCCTCTGCAATACTCTGCCCTGCATGGGAAATGTAGCAGGAAGGTCAGGAAGATCATGGAAGTTAGACACGATGTAGGTACTGTTATCATGTCCTTTACACAGCTGAGGAGCAGGTGGACCATGTTCTCGAGGCTGAGTCATTGTCTAGAGGGACAGGCATATTTATAAATAATTATAATGCTATAAATGTAATTGGAACATAAGAATAGTGAGACTGTTTATTTCTAATGAAGTGGAGACCCCTGATTCCAGATGGACCAAATGAACATGGAAACCCCAACATGGAAATTTTGTTTTCTTTCCTGATAATTATCACAGAACCACGGAATCTTGAGCCTGCTATAGGCATAGCTTGTTTTATTGTGCTTTGCTTCATTGCACTTTTCAGATACTGTGTTTTTCACAAGTTGAAGATTTGTGGCAGGCCTGCATTGAACAAGTTTGTCAATGCTATTTTTCCAGTAGCATCTGCTTTGTGTTTCTCTGTCACATTTTGGTAATTTTTGCAATGTTCCAAACTTTATCGGTATTGTATTTGTTACGATGATGTGTGATCAGTGATCTTTGATGTAACTGTTGTAAAAAGATGATGACTCACTGAAGGTTCAGATGGTGGTTAGCATTTTTTAGCAGTAAAGTATTTTAAAATTAAGGTATATACATTTTTTTTTAGACATAATGCTACTGAACATTTAGTAGAGTACAGTATAGTGTAGGCATAACTTCTATATGCACCAGGAAACCAACAACTCGTGTGACTCACTTTACTGCAACATTTGCCTTATTTGCTTTCCTGGTGGCTCAGACAGGAAAGAATCTGCCTGCAATGTGGGAGACCCGGGTTCGATCCCTGGGTTAGGAAGATCCTCTGGAGAAGGGAATGGCTACCCACTTCAGTATTCTTGCCTGGAGAATTCCATGGACAGAGGAGCCTGGGGGGGCTACAGTCCATGGGGTTGGAAAGAGTCAGACACGACTGAGTGACTAACGCTTTCACTTTTGCCCCGCAGTATCTCTGAGGTCTGCTTGTGTATGACTTTTCACAACATGTGGTCTGGTTTTAACAACTTCATGGCAAAGCACTCCTGACCTCACAAGGCTGCCCACTTTGTCTCTGGCCAGCTGAGTGGTGAGGAAAGCTGATATTCTATGGAAACCAGCCCTAGTTCTATGTCTTAGGACATTGTTTCTTAATGTTCTGTGTATAAGATGTTAATAGACATTGTATGGGGAAATAAGAGTAGTGTACACAGTAGATAGGGTAAATAAATTCTAACACAGGTTTCTTTCTTAGAGGATTTTCTCAGAATCTTTTGTATGCTAATGTGCTCTGTGACTCTCAGAGGGGGATCGCCTTTGTGACATTTTCCAAATTTATTCACCCACCCAACTCTTTTTTTTGATAGGCACACATCCACATCCCATTGAAACAGCTGGGGAGGCAAGGCTTTGACGTCCCTCAGTTAGAATTAGCATGTTCCTCCTCTCTCGGGCCAGCTTTTCAAATGCTTGGGCATGTGCTCCAAGTACAGTCTGCTCTAAACTAAACACCTTTCAGCCTTCTTCATGGTTAGGCTTTCAGATCTTTCTCCATCTGGTCACTCTTCTCTAGTTTGCCAAGATCCCTCCTAAAGTGTGTGGTTCACAACACACAAAATAGCCCTGTGGTAGACTTTGGGTTGGTTCCATTGGACACAATTAGAACCCTGGGAGCACTGTCATTCTGCCCTTTTATTTCTGACCTGACCAGGGAGGGGGTGGTTAACTGAGTCTCACCACAGAAATGATGGATGTCAGAGCAAGAGGAGCTTGTGGAATTGGAAGCTGTTCAAGAACTAGAATGATTTTTATTTTTGAAAGTTTGAAATGTTTTAAATAAACAAAGATTTGAAAGTCTATTATGTGCAATAAACTATGGAGGGTAGAAGAGACGTAAACCATTAGTCTTTCCTGCAAAGAGCTGATTGTTAAGCTAGGGAGATGGTTAACAGAAAAGGCCCAGAATACACGATAACATCAGCAAATGCCCCATTATGCAGACTAAGTAAGTGGCAAGGATTCGAGCAAGATTCACTGTTAGCTCTTTTTATGTTTCCTCCACAATACCCTGGGTATCCAGTGAGGATGAGTCAACATTGCTGTGTGCTGTGCTTAGTCACTTAGTTGTGTTTGACTTTTTGTGACCCCATGGACTGTAGCCTGCCAGGCTCCTCTGTCTATAGGATTCTCCAGGCAAGAATACTGGAGTGGTTGCCATGCCCTCCTCCAGGGGATCTTCCCAACCCAGGGATCAAACCCAGGTCTCCTGCATTGCAGACTGGGCTGAAAGAGGTGTGCCTTGCTTTGAAGAGCCTATAGCTTGACAGTGAAGTGAAACTTTGATCACTGAATACTTTTCCCAGTGATGTTTTATAGTATTAGAAATGTGGTTTTTGGAAGAAAGTAATGTTTACTCCAAGTCAAAAATCAAGTCCTGAATTAAAGTCAGTTTCTAAAAAAAGCACTATGCGTAAATGCCAAAACAGAGAAGTATTTTAGAGTACAAAGTATTACTCAGAATAAGCTAAGAAGCACAAATATTTTCTTTTCAAGGCAACTCCCACACCCAAGGCAGGACAGTGTGGTAGCTAAGAGCACAAGCTTTGGAGCCAGACCGCCTGGTTTCCACCCCTGTTCTTCTACTTCCTGAGTGAGTAGCCTTGGCTAAGAACTTAACTTCTCAATGTCTGTTTTCTTTTCCTTCCTCCTTTCTTTATTTCTTTCTTTTAATATGGGGGCTTACTAAAAAGTGCTTACCTCATTGCATTCATATGAGTTTTAATGAGTTTCTTTATGGAAAGCTGTGAGAACACTTAGGGTATCCCTTTTTATTTACTTATTGCTATAAAACATATCATCCCAACACTTAGCTTAAAATGAGAATCATCATTTCCTTTCTTTCATAGTATCTGTGGATCTGGAATTCAGGAGCAGCTTAGGTGGGTGATTCTGGCTTGAGATTTCTCATGAAGTTGCAGCAGAAGTCTGCTAGGGCTGAGGTCATCTGAAGGCCTAACTGGGACTTGAGAATCTGCTTGAACTCATGTGGCTGGCAAATTGGTGCTGGCTGTTGGTAGGAGGTCTCACTCTGCCTTCATGTGGGCCTCTCCACAGGGTCGCTTGAGTGTCCTCACAGCATGGCTGCCAGCTTCCCCTAGAGTAAGAGCTCTAGGAGTCCAGGATGGAGCCACAAGCCTTTTGTGACTTTATGATCTAACTTTGGAAGTCACATACTGTCACTTGTTTATTCTACTCTTATTCAATGGGGAGGGGACTATAAAAGGGTATGATCACTAAGAGGTGACCATCAGTGGGGACTATCTTAGAGGCTGGCTGCCACACCCTTCAAGGAAGCATTGTGTCCTACTGTATGACTGATATTAGGTATAGGATACTTGGGCTTCCCAGGTGGCACTAGTGGTCAAGAACCCACCTGCCAGTGCAGGAGACACAAGAGACAGGGTTTGATCCCTGGGTTGGGAAGATCCCCTGGAGGAGGGCATGGCAACCCACTCCAGCTTTCTTGGCTGGAGAATCCCCATGAACAGAGGAGCCTGGGGGGCTACAGTCCATACGGTCTCACAGAATCCGACATAGCTGAAGCAGTTTAGCACACATGCATAGCATATATCACTGACTCAATGGACGTGAGTTTGAACAAGCTCTGGAAGACAGTGAAAGACAGGGAGGCCTGGAGTGCTGCAGTTCATGGGGTCGCAAAGAGTTGGATAGGACTGAGCGACTGAACAACATAGGATACTTAAATACGGAAAATTTTCACATCATGTAGTCCATGTAGATACGCAGCACTGTTTCCTCAGAGGAGTTTTGTTAACATGACTCCGTTGCTATAACTGTGACATGTGGGATTAGGGTGAATAGCACTTAAGAAAGTGGCTCAAGCATGAAGGCTCGGAGACCATCCTGGGTCCACTTTCCAACTGAACTCATGGCTCAGCCCTGCTGGGATGGAACTGACCAAACCAACATTCAGGCTGTCTATAATGAAACAGCAAGTGAAATGTGCTTTAAACAAATGTCAGCACCCTTTGTCCAGCACCACTGTCCCCCACCTCCTTAATATTTTGAAGGAAGGCATATTTTTATGAGTCATTGGAGAAATTAAATATTGTCCAGATGGTTGGAATATCTGATTTGGGAAGAAGGGAAGAGACCCTGAGATTTTTTAGAGGTTGGTCTGTGAGTCAACTCCTGAATCTCTTGAGCTCAGCAACGTACATTCCTTGCTCTCCCTCCCCACCCTCGTCCCTGGATTCCAGAACCAATTGAATTAGACTCTCTGGGGATGGGGCCCAAGAATCAGTATTTCATAAGCATTTCTGGTGATTTTTGTGAACTCTAGAATTTGAGAACCACAGGTTCAAGACTGATTATGGTGGGACAAAACACTCAAGGCCATAGTTAGTTCAGTTCAGTTCAATTCAGTCGCTCAGTCATGTCCGACTCTTTGTGACCCCATGAATCGCAGCATGCCAGGCCTCCCTGTCCATCACCAACTCCCAGAGTCTACCCAAACCCATGTCCATTGAGTCAGTGATGCCATCCAACCATCTCATCCTCTGTCATCCCCTTCTTCTCCTGCCCCCAATCCTTCCCAGTATTAGGGTCTTTTCCAATGAGTCAACTCTTTGCATGAGGTGGCCAAAGTATTGGAGTTTCAGCTTCAACATCAGTCCTTCCAATGAACACCTAGGACTGATCTCCTTTAGGATAGACTGGTTGGATCTCCTTGCAGACCAAGGACTCTCAAGAGTCTTCTCCAACACCACAGTTCAAAAGCATCAATTCTGCAGCACTCAGCTTTCTTCACCGTCCAACTCTCACATCCACACATGACCACTGGAAAAACCATAGCCTTGACTACACGGACCTTTGTTGGCAAAGTAATGTCTCTGCTTTTAAACATGCTATCTAGGTTGGTCGTAACTTTCCTTCCAAGGAGGAAGCGTCTTTTAATTTCATGGCTGCAATCACCATCTGCAGTGATTTTGGAGCCCCCAAAATAAAGTCTGACACTGTTTCCACTGTTTCCCCATCTATTTCCCATGAAGTGATGGGACCGGATGCCATGATCTTAGTTTTCTGAATGTTGAGCTTTAAGCCAACTTTTTCACTCTCCTCTTTCACTTTCATCAAGAGGCTCTTTAGTTCTTCTTCGCTTTCTGCCATAAGGGTGGTGTCATCTGCATATTTGAGGTTATTGATATTTCTCTCAGCAATCTTGATTCCAGCTTGTGCTTCCTCCCACCTAGCGTTTCTCGTGATATACTCTGCATCTAAGTTAAATAAGCAGGATGACAATATACAGCCTTGGCGTACTCCTTTTCCTATTTGGAACCAGTCTGTTGTTCCATGTCCAGTTCTAACTCTTGCTTCCTGACCTGCATACAGGTTTCTCAAGAGGCAGATCAGGTGGTCTGGTATTCCCGTCTCTTTCAGAATTTTCCACAGTTTATTGTGATCCACACAGTCAAAGGCTTTGGCATAGTCAATAAAGCAGAAATAGATGTTTTTCTGGAACTCTCTTGCTTTTTTGATGATCCAGCAGATGTTGGCAATTTGATCTCTGGTTCCTCTGCCTTTTCTAAAACCAGCTTGAACATCTGGAAGTTCATGGTTCACGTATTGCTAAAGCCTGGCTTGGAGAATTTTGAGCATTACTTTACTAGTGTGTGAGATGAGTGCAATTGTGCGGTAGTTTGAGCATTCTTTGGCATTGCCTTTCTTTGGGATTGGCATGAAAATTGACCTTTTCCAGTCCTGTGGCCACTGCTGAGTTTTCCAGATTTGTTGGCATATCGAGTGCAGCACTTTCACAGCATCATCTTTTAGGATTTGAAATAGCTCAACTGGAATTCCATCACCTCCACTAGCTTTGTTCGTAGTGATGCTTTCTAAGGCCCACTTGACCATAGTTAAGCAGACTGTAATTTCTAACACATCATCTTGGCTGACCCATATCTTCTCTCCCAAATTCAGATACCAGTTACCTCTGACTTCCAACTGTGTCCTTCACATCTTTTCTGGGATGTGTACAGGGCTTCTCAGACTCAACCTGTCCACAGCCAAATGCCTGATCACCTACCTGGCCCTCCTAAGAGCCTTCCCCACCACTGTGAATGGCAACTCCATCCTTTCAGTTTGCTCACACCAGATGCTTCCTGCCTTCTCTCTCTCACTTTTTACATGCATCCAACTAGCTCAGCTTAAACACATAGTTGACCCTTGAACAATGTGGAGGTTAGGGGTGCAAGCCCTCTGTGCAGTCAAAAATCCACATTATAACTTTATAGTCAGCTCTCTGTATCTGTGGTTCCACATCCTGGGATCCAACCAACTGTGAATCCTGTAGCGCTGTAGTGTTTACCATTGCATATAATGGACCCAAGCAGTTCAAACACATGTTGTTCAAAGGTCAGCTGTGTAGCCAGGATTGTTGCACTTTTCACCTCTGCTGCTACAGCACTGTTCTGGTTGCCATAATCACTCATTTGACTTTATATAATAGCGTTCTGGTAGTTCTTCCTGCTTACAGTCGGTCCCTCCTTTTCACCTCTAGGCTGATGCAGTCAGAGTGACTCCATACTCAAAACCACATCATGGATCTCTGTCTTTCAAATCAGAACCAAAGTCTTTACAGTGGCCCACTCCCCCTGACCTTCTCTTCTACAGCGTTCATTGATTCCCCTGCTCCAGCCACTCTTGACACCCCTGTGAAGCTGGAACACGTTAAGGATGACTCTGCCCCAGGATCTTTGCACTGCTTTTTTTTTTCTGCCTGGATCACTCTTCCCTCTGGTATCTGAAGAGCTCCCTCCCTCACCCTCTTTGCTTAAACATTACCTTCTCAGGCAGGTCTACCATGGCCACTCTATTCAAAGTTGCAACATTATGGATCTTCTGTACACATCTCCTCACCCCCTCCCCAGTTTTGTTGAGATATAATTGGCATAGGTCACTGTAGAAGTTTAAGGTATACAGCATAATGGTTTGACTTAGGTATATTGTGAAATGATTAACTCAGTAAGTTTGGATGGCATCCATCATCTAATATAGCAAAAAGAGAAAATATAAAAAGAGAAAGCGAAAAAAGAAAAACCATTTTTTTTTTTCCTTGTGATGAGAGCTCTTAGGCTTTACTCTCAACACCTTTACTGTATGTCATACAGCAGTGTTAACTATAGTCTCATGTTGCACATCCCTGCCCCCGACCACCCGGCACTTATCTGTCTTGTAAACTGGAAACTTGTACTTTGACCACCTTCTTCCAATTCTCCCTTTCCCTGACTCCAGAGTCTGGTGATGACAGACTGTCTTTTTCTATGAGTCTGAGTTTTTGCTTTTGTTTTTATTTTTTTTAGATTCCACATATAAATGAGATCATATGGTATTTGTCTTTATCTGCCTGATTTATTTCATTTAGCATAATGCCGTCAAGGTCCATCCATATTTTAGCAGATGGTAGGGTCTCCTCATTTTTAATGGCTGAATAATATTCCATTATGTGTGTATATATATCATGTTTTCTTGATCCATTCATATGTCAGTAGATGTTTCCATGCCTTGACTCTTAAATATTGCTGCTGTGAACATGGTGGTGCAGATATCTTTTGAGTTAGTGTTTTCATTTCCTTTGGAAATAGTCCCAGAGGTGGAATTGCTGCATCATATGGCACTTCTGTGTTTAACTGTTTTTGAGGAACCTCTCCATTGTTTTCCATTCCCACCAACAGTGCACAAGAGTTTCCAGCATTTATCTCATGTCTTTTTGATGATAGCCACTGTAAACAGCTACCAAACGGCAGAACCAAGATTTGAACTAAAGCTGTGAGTTCAAAGGTCTTGTGTTTCACCGGTGCATTGTTGCTTCATAGTGGAGATATTCCTGATGATTCTTAACCTCTGTCCTATGCCCCTTCAAAAGTCAGTTTACAAGCTGAAAGCTGTGGCTCATGCACTGTTTGTTTTTAAGAAGGTTTATTTTCATTTTTACTAATATTACATGACTGTTTATTTAGCTAAAGGTTTCTGTTGGCACTTGCAGGAGTGTTTGCCCTTTATCCTTGGGCATTTCTGAAATTTGAGAATCTATTGATTTCTTGGCACTGCAGGTTTTTTTAATGTTGCTGGAAAGAATCCTTCCTGTAACTTCCTCTTCCTCTCTTCTTCCATTGGACTTTCACGACTCTCTAGGGGTCCCTCTGAAGACAGTCAGCATGGACTGGTTTATAGTATTCTATTTAATTCAAGACCACAGATTTCATAAGTTTTTCTGCCCTTGGCTCTGAGGGCAGAGAGGATAGACAGGGTTCTTGCCTCCTCAGGCTCATGGTGGAGCTGGGGAGAATGATGGAAAATGACACAACAATAGAGACAGCATCTCCAGGGCTGGTGGGCAGGAGATGCGAAGGGCGGCAGGGGGAGGCAGGTGGGAGCAGGGAAACTTCCTGTGTGGGAGTGGGGTAGGGTGGGGGCTGAAGTGCAGGCTGCAGGTGGGAAGCGAAAAGCAGCAGCAGTTCTAACAGCAAAGAGGAGAGCTGGAGCTAGGGCTGGAGTCACTGGGTTTATTTGGGGGCTGCTAGAGGACTCCATGTGGGCTGGGCATGCTGCAATGATTGGATTCCAGCTGTGAAGAGCCCAGGATGAATGAAGAGGGAGGACTCTGTAACTCTTATGGAAGATTGTGACGGAGGGGATTCACAACCTGCTTCAGATTATGGTCTGCCTGTTGAAGTGGCGTTGGGGGTGTGTGGGGGCGAGTAGGCAGGGGGGGAGTGGGAGTGAAGGGGTAGGGAGGGGGTGGGTACAAGGCCCCATTGTTCTGTCTCATCCACTTTGCTGGAAGGAAACCTTTGCAACAGAGCAGACCATGTCTCACTTAGCCTTGTGTGCCTGGCAGTGCTCTGCTTAGAGTAGACAATCAGTACACACACAGTGAAAAAAGGTCTGTTTACACACACACATACACCCCAATTTATATTTCTCTCACTTTTTAGTTTCCTTTTAAGTAGGGCAATTAGGAGTAGATGCAGACACCAGGAGGAAGTTCTCTCATCTCACACTGAACTGCAGGTTGGCATGTGACGGGGGGCTGTCGGCTTCAGTTTCTTTGTACATTGATATGCTCATTGTGAGATGAAAGCGTTTCCTCCTCTTCCTTTTTCATGGGTTTTATCAACATTTTGACTGCTCTGAGCATCTTCCTCATCAGAACAAAATGCATTTGGTATGAAACTAATAGTAGGATATTTTGGGGTGGATTAACATGGAGATCTTAACGGCTAGCTATTTGGGTTACCGGTGCGTAGAGGTAAAAGGAAAAGGTAACAAAGATTGATTTTCTTGCATCTCAAATCTTCTTTTAATTTTCTTAGGCATACATCAGTTCATAAATTCAAATAGAAAAAATGTATTTGCTTTAAAGAAAAATAGAGGGAAAAAAAGAAAGATACCTACCACTACCGTTTTGAGGATTGGAAATGAGGATTTTTCTTATTGACTTAATTAATATTCATTTTCTAGTAGAAGTGTAAAGGCTTACCTACCACATTCTGTTGATGTTTGTGGATTTATTTTTAGAGAGTAGGAGAAAAAGAGAGGAAGAGAGACTGAGAGATCATCAGACAAAATTTAGCTCATTGTCTACATTAGAGACTATTGAGATGTAGAATAAAAATTAACTTGAAGCAAACATATCCACAAAATGCCTAAAGACTTGGCCTGGCACTTAGAAGTAAAGTTTAGCTTCTTGATCCATGTGAAAAAAGTATATCTATTTCCTATTCTTTTGGCCTCATTTCCTATAGCACACACACTGATTAACTGATGGTTGTGGTGGAATTCTGTCCTTCTATTCAGCTTCTCCCGAGAGATTCTTAACCATTTAAAGCAGATTAAAACTTATTCAGAAATAAAAATCTGCTCTAAAGAAACTGCTTTATAGAGCTACATTATGCTCTCTTCACATTTATTCTGGTAAATCCTCATTCATCCTGGGAAAACGATGAGGTCTCACATTGCTGCGTTGCTTAATTGTCTACAAGCATGTTTGATTCATTACCCTCTGGAGATCTTCCTACTTTAAAAGAGAGACATTTTTATCTGGTTTTACAGTTAAGAAACCCAAGATTCTGATATTTCTTGAGATCACTTGGCTAGCATTTCATGGAGTCATACCAATACCATTATAATCTGACTCCTGTGTCAGGGTTTGCTCCCCAAAAAAAGAAAAAAAGAAAAAGAAAAGAAAAAAAAGGACTAACTAGAAAACTGTTACCTGTGAATCTTAGTAGGGAAAGCAGTTGTGTTCTGATTTCTAAATTCTTGATTCAAGTGGAAATTGAAATAAAAAGTATAAAGTTTAAAATAATCCACTAACATTTATTGACTATTGTGCTAGGCATTGAAAAGTCCATGCATTATCTCATTTAATTCTCCTGACAACCCTAAGAAGTGGAGAAATATAATCACTTTGGATTTTCTAGGTGAAGAAAGGGTTGAGAGAAAAATAATGAAAATGAATGTTTATTGAGTGTTTCCTCTGTGTAGTCATAGCGCTCTATGTTTTACATGTAACTTCTCATTTGTTCCTTAAACCTGTGAAGGAGAAACCCATTTCACAGATGGCATGACCGAGGCACAGGGAAGTGAAGTATCTTGTCCAGGTTCACATAGCTGTTAAGAGGCAGAGCTGGGATCTGAACCCAAGTAGTATTCTGTCCAGAGTCTGGGCACTTCCCACCTAGCTGATGTTGCAGGCCAGTCTTTTCTCCTTGGGTTTTGGTCAAAGCTCGGGAAGATATGTGATCATTTGTGGTGTTCAGGACTCTTGAGCACGTGGGAGCAGCATCATACCTTCTTGGACAAGCTGGTAACAAGCCACCTTTTCCTACAAGGAAGAACTTAATATAGGAGCTTTTACAAGGACTTTGATGTCGGGAGAGTCTAGCTGAAAATACGGCATTATTGGGGCTTGAGCAGTAAGTATGCTTACGAGTTTTTTACTGTAAGGCAGGGGTTTGGACAAGTTAGAAGTGTGTTTACTCCCCTGAGTCTGAAGAGAGAACGAGGTTAGGTTAAGTAGCTATTAATAATAACAGCTGATGATAAGCAAAAAACAACTCCAGGACTGTGATTGTCACAGTCTCTTAATTAGATTATCAGGCTAATACTTACTACTTGCTTATTTTATATTGTTTGTTACTGGTTTCAAGTGTACAGAATTGAATCAATCATAATCCTGTTTTATAATATACTACATTGGTCCTTGCAACTTGTTTATACTGACCACTATTTTACAAGCATAGTTAAGTGAGAACGTATCCTAATACATGCTTCTGGGTACTCTGGACCCAGAGCTACAGCTTTGGCATGTGGTTTATCTGTGGAATCTTTTCCCACAATCTGGACATAAAACCTGGGAGGAAATGGCTTAGGAGAATCTGCTCTGAAACCCAGAGTTTGGAGGCAATGACCTTGCTATGGATAAGACGCTTCTCTCCTTTCCACCATGGGTTAAGGTTTCAGGGTAGGGTCAGCCAGGGGCTTGATGAGGAAAGAGTATTCATGACATTCTCTCCAAATTCCAAGAAGATAAAACAAACAAGTGGTCATTTTCCAGGAAAATTGAGGCCATGTTTCCAGTGCCCTGAGAATCCTCATACTCACCATTCCTCTGCCAATGAAAAAAGTTGCTCACACCCTCAGCCCTTTGCCTTGGAAGGGTTAGCTGGGGTGAGGCCAACACAGCTGCTCCTAGAGGGAAAGTGGGGAAATTGCACCTTGCCTGGGGCCCGGTTGGAAGTCCTTGAACCAGGCATTTACAGGGAAAAGTTGAGGTTGCCTGGGAGAGAAATCTCTTTGCATCCAAGAAGACTTTCATGCCTATCTTTCTTCCTCATCATAACTTCTTTCTGTCTCTATGGAAAATGTATTTGTTCCAACTTTCTTACCCCCAAAATGAATTTTAATTGTGATACCGGAATGGGGCATTTTGTGTTTCTAGGGGTTGGGCTCATTGTAAAGACTGTTCCTCTACCCAGGGCATTGGGGTTTGTTTTCTTTTTTGGTTATTTGTATCTAGATCGGCAACACAGTGCAGTGACCGGGAGCATGAGCTCTGTAGTTGTGTTGACTAGTTCCAACTTCTAACTCCAACATTTACTGGCACATTTGAAAAAAAACCTTTGGAGACATATTTAAATTTTCTAAATATCAGTCTTTTTTTTTTTTTTCCTGAGATAAAGGGAACTGCCTCATAAAGTTGTCATGTGGATTAATTAAAGCATCCTTCGTAATTCACTTAGCACAGCCGTCAGAACATAGTAGGTCCTTAGTAAATGCTAGTTGCAGAGGCTGTCCATGAAACGCAGGTCTTAATAGACTTGTATTTTATTTCTCCTGTTTGGATGCCTCTAAGTAAGATTTTTGGGTTCAAGAGTGTATGCATTATACATTTTAAATCACAGTGCCTGATTACTATCTAAAAAGTTTGCAGCGATTTATAGTCCTATTATAAGTGAACAGAAATGGCTCTCTTCCCCAAACCTTACCAAGATCGGGAAATGAGTAATCCTCTCAATTTTGGCTAATTTGATGGTTGGAAACAATTTCTTATTATTTGCATTTTCCTGATCTGTAAAGAGGCAGTGAATCTATACATAGATTCATTGGCCATTTTGAGATTCTCAGTCTGAACAGTCTATGTCTCTTCAGAGCCTTTATCTATGAGATTTTACAAATATTTGTTATTTTGAACAAATATTACTAATTTATAAGAAGTCTCCATGAATTAAGGGTATTATCTATGTTGAAAATATTTCTCTCATCCTTTTGTCTCTGTGATCTTTTGCTACCCTGCTATTTACATATTTTATAGGGAGTGATGTAACTATTTTCCTTTTATGTCTTCTGGGTCTTCTCTTATTTATCAAAGATTTTGAACGCCCTGTATATCGTAGAATCATACTTCTGTTCTCATTTCACTACAGCAATGGCTTTCAATTTTCTGTGGGCATCAGAATTACTTATGAATGCTACAAAACTGTGTTTTTTTGGGCTTGATGATAGGATTTCCAGAGGTGGAGCTTAGATGCATGTTTATGAAAAGTGAAAGTGAAGCCGCTAGTCATGTCCGACTCTTTGTGACCCCATGGACTGTAGCCTACCAGCCTCCTCCGTCCATGGGATTTTCCAGGCAAGAGTACTGGAGTGGGTTGCCATTTCCTTCTCCAGAGTATCTTCCCAACCCAGGGATCGAACCCAGGTCTCCCGCATTGTAAGCAAGACGCTTTACCATCTGAGCCACCAGGGAAGTCATGTTTATAAAAAAGGAGAGTCTTATTTTGAAAAGTGAATCCTGCTGAAAAGTGGGTTCTTTTTCCCCCTATCCCACTCCAAAAGTAGATTCTTAAATTGGCAAAATGTTGATATAGTTTTGAAATTGAATGCTATTATTGGGGTCCAGTAGGTGGCCCCCAAGATGTGCCTCAATGGCATACTAATAATTTTGAATTAAAGTTATGTAAGAAATGGCCAATGTGTAAGGGACAGTCTGACCTTTTGTCTCCTCCAAAGCAGGAAATCAATCTCTCACGTGAAGGTGTACTCTCCACCCTTGGAAGTAGAAGGACACCCTTATTGCCAGAGGTCGGGAATTTGGGCCCAGAGCTTGTATAAATAAACTTTGTTACTTCTTTTATTTACTACCCCAGCTCAAACTGTTTAGATTCTTCACTAATTGATCACTCCAAACCTGAGTTTCTTTGTCATGTCAGTTCCTCGTGAATTTATTGTTTCTTTGTCTAAAAAGTATAAAAGCTGCCTGCTTTCCCTTTAGGCCCCATTTCTATGAGACCTCTGTGCACATGATTAAAATTAGTTTCTTTTCCCTTAATCTGTCTTGTGCTAATTTTATTAGTCCAGCCACAGGAACTCAAGGGGTGGGAGTAAGTTTCCTCCTCCTAAGGCTACAGATAGAATGTTTGTGTCTACTCCAAATTCATATGTTGAAATCTTAACACCCTAAAGGATATTGGGCCTTTGTAAGGTGATTAAGTGATGAGGGTGGAGTCCTCCTGAATGGGATTAGTGCCCTTATATGAAACCACACAGAGCCCCCCAGTCCCTTCCCTCTCCCTGTGTGTGGTTACAGTGAGAAGAATGTCTATGCACCAGGAAGAGGACTTTCACCTGAACTCAACCATTCCTGCACCTTGATCTTGATCTGTAGCTGTGAGAAATACATTTCTGTTGTTAGTAAGCCACCCAGTCCATGCTCTTCTGTTATAGAAGCACAGGCAAACTAAGACATTAGGTGACAGGCACATTCATTATCTGTTCTCCTTACTTTTGAATATGTTTGAAAATTTCCATAAGTGGTAGCTTTAAAAGTTTTGATAGCATGTGAAGCTCATCAAGGTTGCTGTCCTAATCAGTTGGCTGAGCAGCAGAGATGGTAACTCGACTTGCAAGTTCAGCTAGGAAGGGGTGTGGCCTCGTCATGGTGGTGTTGAGCAATAGGGCAGTCGCCCACGGGGGAGCTGAGCTGGAGCCTGAGCAGCCTGCCAGGGCTGTGCCGGGTCCTTGGACTCTGAACAGCACGGCCTTCTCTTCCCAATTGCTTCATGGCTTTGCCCTCAATTCTGCAGGACTCTGTGAAGAGGCAGGAGCAGATATTTCTGTTGGGGAGGCAAGTGAAAAGTGGAAATCAGTCTTTAAATCTGTCTCTGGGAAAACAGCAGTAGGCGGCAGGAGTAGAAGTATTCCCATTTCCCATCAGATTTTTAAAAAAGATTTATTTATTTGGCTGCACTGGGTCTTAGTTGAGGTGTGTGGAATCGAGTTCCTTGACGGGGAATTAAACCTAGGTCCCTTGCATTGGGAGTGCAGAGTCTTAACCCCTGGACCACCAGGGAAGCCCCTTCCCATCAGATTGGCCTCTCTCTCTCCCCCTCCATTAAAAATCTTTTGTCAGTCCTCTTACACTCACTCTAAATCTTCCAGTTTCACCTCTTTCTTTTGTATTCCCAGCATGACACTCTTTTCCTAGTCATGGTAACTTCTTGGTCTTGACTATGATTTGCTTACTTCTGCAAATCTGCAATCAAGTATTAGGAACACTGTTAAAATAGAGGTCCTACTCCAGAGACTCTCAGAGCCCCATATAGTATCTGTTATTAACAGGATGTACAGTTGAAGGAGGATAAACATAAAACACTACTGTCAACCTAAGATACCTTACCCAAACTTTCCCAACCCCTAGTCCTCACCTCTTACAAAATCCTACTACTCAAAATACAGCTCAAGGGAAGCCCAGGGCAAACTGTCAACATGTAGGCATAAAGATAACCAGGTAATTAAAGAGGAACTATTGGTGCAAAAGAGGAGTTGAACTGTGAACAAGCTTTCCCCTTTAGGGGAAAAGGAGGTAGTACTGGGGAGGAGGAGAACTTTTGAGATGGTCTCAGTGGGGATTGGAGAGATTCAAGAGGATATTATATCCATACATTGAAAACAAGTTGCCATTTAAAGGAATAATCAGAAAACTAGAATTGTTGACATTGAAATCTTGACAATATGATTATCAAAATTAATTTCAGGGACTTCCCTGGAGGTCCACTGGTTAAGACTGTGTGCTTTCACTGCAGGGGATATGGGTTCCATCTAAGACCCCACATGCTGCATGGTGTGGCCAAAAATAAAAATTAACTTCAAAATTCCACAAAAGTCTGAAAAAAATAGATATAGTCAAGGACTGAATTACAAATTTGGAAAATAAATTTGAAAAAATAAATCTTCTGAAACTTAGAGAGATGATGTCAAAAGAGAAGGGAGAATGGTTGGGAAAATATCTAAGCAGTTTACTTTTGAGAGAAAGAGAATATGGAGAGAGGATGTGACCTTTTTCAAAAGAGAGAAATAACTTGGTCTTCAGATTGAAAAGGGCCCATCTCAGTACATATTGGTGACATTTTTGCCCTGTAAGAATAAAAGGAATATTCTTAAAGTTTTCAGAAAGAAAACAAAATTGCCTGACTAAAGTCACAGTGGATCAGAAAACTCCAAACAGCAACAGTGGATGTTAAAAGATGAAGCACCAAGTTCCAGGTTCTGAGGGAAATGATTTGAACACATAAATATACACCAGCTAGGCTAAGCCTAAAATAACATGCAGACACAGATAAGGACTTTGCAAGATCATCTCCTCTGTACTTTTTCTAGAAGAGTTACTCAGAGCTGTGCTAGAGCCAAGCAGAAAACGAACACAGGAAAGAGAAAAACATGGGCTCCAAGAAACCAGTCTAGGAGGACAGCTCCAATATGTGCTAGGATGAAGATAGTTGATCTGCAGCCTAGAGTAGTGAGTTCAAATTAGAAAGGAAGTCAGAGGGCTCCATGGAAACCATTTTCAGGAAGAAAGTGGGTAA
This sequence comes from Okapia johnstoni, assembly GCA_024291935.2. Classification (NCBI taxonomy): domain Eukaryota; kingdom Metazoa; phylum Chordata; class Mammalia; order Artiodactyla; family Giraffidae; genus Okapia; species Okapia johnstoni. Next base: position 66,297,997 of record CM044312.1, on the reverse strand, counting down.
CATCTTGTAGATCTTGTGATTAGGATCTAGACATGTCACCACAGCCTGCTATCAGTGAGATGGTGGCATGAGTCTTTTTTTTTTTTTTTACCCCCCAACAAGATAAAGAATGGCCCCTAGATATTCTGGAAAATACAAGGAAACACTCTACAGGGAAGTCATGGTCTGAATATGAAACAAGTCAGTTTTGAGCTGTTAGTGCTGTATGAGAACTAGTGACAGGCCCTCTGAACTAAATACAACTTTTTGGACTTGTAATGGGTACTTGGTATATGCATTTGCCTCTGTTGAGTGTGCTTTTTTTATTCCTGAAAGTGGCTTGTCATTTTTATAGCATGTTTTCTTTACATATCAGCTTTTCTCTAATATTTTTTTGGAAGAATCACCTAGAGAATAAACTTAGGTATAAATTTTGTTCTCATTCTTTCTCTCTTTCCCTGTCAAAAAAAAAAAAGGAAATAGATTTTGTAGTTTTTAACATAGTAATGGTGTCTTTGAATTTTACTTTTTTCCATTCTCATGTCAAACATAGTTATTGTGTATCTTTTTAATTTTTATTTTAAATAAACTTTTATTGGCCTATGGTTGATTTATAATGTGTTAGTTTCTGCTGTACATCAAAGTGAATCAGTTATATGTATACATATATGTATACACACTCTTTTTTAGATTCTATTCCCATATAGGTCATTACATAGTATAGAAAAGAGTTCCCTGCACTATATAGTAGGTAATTATTAGCAATCTATTTTATATATAGTAGTGTGTATATGTTAGTCCCAATCTCCCAATTTATTTTCTTCCTGTATTCCCCATTGGTAACTATAACTTTGTTTTCTATATCTGTGACTCTATTTCTTTTTTGTAAATATGTCTACTTGTACCATTTTTTTAGATTTCCACATATAAGGGATACATTTGTCTTTCTCTGTCTGACTTACTTCACTTAGTATGGCAATCTCTAGGTCCATCCATGGCATGGAAAATGGCATTATTACATTCTTTTTGATGACTGAGTAATATTCCACTGTGTGTGTGTGTGTGTGTATCCCACATCTTTTTTATCCATTCCTCCATTAGTGGACTTTTAGGTTGCTTCCATGTCCTGGCTATTGTAAGCAGTGCTGCAGTGAACATTGGGATAAATGTATCTTTTTGAATTATGGTTTTCTCTGGATATATGCCCAGGAGTGGGACAGCTGAATCATACGGTAACTCTATTTTTATTTATTTATTTATTTTTGAAGGCATCTCCATCCTCTTCTCCATAGTGGCTGTTGCCAATTTTACATTTTCACCAACAGTGTAGGTGTGCCCCGTCAGTCGTGTCCAACTCTTTGTGACCCCATGGACTGTAGCCGGCCAGGCTCCTCTGTCCATGGGATTTTTCCAGGCAAGAACACTGGAGTGGGTTGCCATTTCCTCCTCCAGGGGAAATTCCCGACCCAGGGATCGAAGCTGTTTCTCCTGCATTGGCAGGTGGATTCTTTACCACTGCGCTACCTAGGAGGCCCAACAGTATAGGAGGATTCCCTTTTCTCCACATACTCTCTAGAATCTTTGGTTTATAGATTTTTTGATGATAACCATTCTGAATGGTGTGAGGTGGTACCTCATTGTAGTTTTGAGTTCCATTTCTCTAATAATTAGTGATGTTAAGCATCTTTTCATGTGCCTCTTGGCAATCTGTATGCTTTCTTTAGAGAAATGTCTGTTTAGATCTTGTGCCCATTTTTTGACTGGGTTGTTTATTTTTTGATATTGAACTGAATGAGCCGTTTGTATATTTTGGAGACTAAAATATAACCTTGTCGGTTGCTTGGTTTGCAAATATTTTCTCCCATTCTGAGGGGTGTCTTTTTGTTTTATTTATGGTTTACTTTGTTGTGCAAAAGCTTTTAAGTTTAATTAAACCACATTATTTATTTTTGTTTTTATTTTCATTACTCTAGGAGGTGGATCAAAAAAGATCTTGCTGTGATTTATGCCAGAGAGTGTTCTGCCTATGTTTTTCTCTAAGAGCTTTATAGTATCTGGTCTTACAGTTAAGTCATTAACCCATTTTGAGTTTATTTTTGTGTACCCACTCCAGTGTTCTTGCCTGGAGAATCCCAGGGACAGCGGAGCCTGGTGGGCTGCCGTCTGTGGGGTCACACAGAGTCGGACACGACTGAAGCGACTTAGCAGCAGCAGCAGCAACAGCAGCATAGTGTTAGAGAATGTTCTGATTTCATTCATTTACTTGTAGCTGTCCAGTTTTCCCAGCACCACTTATTGAAGAAACTGTCTTCACTGTATATTCGTGCCTCCTTTGTCATAGATCAGGTGACCATAGGTGAGTGGATGTTCTATCCTGTGACATTGATTTATATGTCTGTTTTTGTGCCAGTACCATACTGTTTTGATGACTGTTGCTTGACTTTTGATGACTTGTAGTATAGTCTGAAGTCTGGGAACCTGAAGACTTTGAATTGTGATTAGACAGTCATTTAAGCTCAGCATCTGGAAACTTAAACTTATGGCCATTAAGAAGCATAAGCTTAAAAAAATTACCCATTAACTTTAACACCAAAGCCTCATATTTTGTAATCATTTTGAAGAGTTCCTTAGTAATTAATAAGTCTTGTTTTGAGGAAATATATAGATATGTATAAAAGTCAGTCACTACTCTAGTTTCACTTCACTTTTTCCTGCTAAATCCAAGTAAAATGAAATGAGATAATTTTTTAGAAATTTTTTTTTTAATTGCAGTATAATTGACATACAGCATTTCATTAGTTTCAGGTATACAACAAAATGATTCCACATCAAAGAAAATTTAAAGCAGTTATCTCTCGGTTGTGGGTTTAGAATGATGTGTGTGTATATGTACAGTTTCTTTCTTGATGCTCCACTTTCCACTAATCATTGCTTTCCTACTTATAAACTCATTTTTTGAAGGAGCTCCCTTATTTACTGATAGCAGGTAAAAGTTTTCACATTGAATGCTCCTGCCTACAAGATTTTAGTTTCTCAAGGACCAAGCGTGTCCTCTGCCCTGTTCCTGTTTCTCTGGCCTGGCTCATTCAGCCTCAGTTTGCCCCCACTATGTTCTGGAGGGCACTCTGGGCAGATGAGAGCTCTTGGCCCTATGCCCCTCTCTCTCTGCATTCTCACAGGCACCCTACATGGGGTGAGGGAGAAGAGAGCAAGACAGCCAGTCCAGGTAAGCATGGTGACCAGAGCTCATGTTGCAAGAGCTTGGAGCTCTCTGTACCAATCATTAGACTTTCAAAGTTTCAAAGAAGCCCAAATACTAATGTCAAATCAGCACAAAAAACAAAGTGATCAATAAATAAAATAGTCTGGGAGGAACAGGCTAAACTCAGAGGTTCTTCTCATGAATAAGTATTTGTGGGGACAAGACATTTTTGGAGAAGTGAATCAGCTCATTTATTTGTGGAAATTTGAGGAATTGTCACAAGGGCCTGAAAGGATAATGAACTTAGGAAACTTAAATGTTTGTATCATCATGGAAAAACCTTTCATGGAAAGGAGAGAGAAAAGCACAAAATTTGTTTTATCCCCTTAAACTATAGATTCTTCTCTTTGCCATGCTTTCCTGCAGACAAGGAAGGTCTCTAGGAGAGAGAGTGAGCATAGAAAGAGGAAAAAATGCAGAGAGGACATGGGAGCTTGTCATGAGCATGAAACCCCAAGAGGCAATGAGTACGTCACCCTGGACCATGAGTCACAGAGTGACGCATAGGTCTCTGGGTCAATTTCTTTGCCCCTAGAACTTGGCATTATCTTGACTTTCATCTCTATGTTCTGCTTGTTGCATTTATACTTCAAAGAGGGAAGGCCATTTTTAACATCTTCATAGCACCTACATGCTTCTTGTTGGAAGGCAAAATCATTAGGATGCATCTACATCCCAAATTAAACATAATTTTTTTGTAACTGGGCTTCTCCGGTGGCTTAGATGGTAAAGAATCTGCCTGCAATGCAGGAGACCCTAGTTCCATCCCTGGATTGGAAAGATCCTTTGGAGAAAGGAATGGCTACCCACTCCAGTATTCTTGCCTGGAGAATTCCATGGTTAGAGGAGCCTGGCAAGCTATGGTCCTTGGAGTTGCAGAGTCGGACATGGCTAAGCGATTAACACTTTCACCTTTTCGGTAAATATTTTTGAGAGAATACTGTTGAATCATATGAAATTGCCATTTTTAAAGTCTCCCCCACCAAAGTCATACATTAGCAGTTTTATACTGTTCAATCTAATAATTTCGCCTTAGAAATTATTTGGCTGTAAGTGCTGCATTTAATTTACCATTAACTGAAATTCCCTGGTGATCCAGGGACTAGGACTTGGCGCTTTCATTGCAGTGGCATGGGTTCGATCCCTGGTTGGGGAACTAGGATCCTCCAAGCCAAAAAAATAAAAAACTTCATAATTTATCATTACTGACAATTTCTCTGCAACAACTACATATAGGCTAGGTATTTATATAAAGTTAGAACTTTTTACCTATGGATTATTACTAGAGGTACTGACACTTGCGATGCTCATGAATATGAAAGGGAACAATTAATGGAGTTGACTTAATGTGGCATTCGTAAACCATTCTTTAAACATTTATAAACCAAAACCTCCTCGCTGTTGTTTTTATTTTGGTTGGCTCTTGGGGGCAGGCTCTGATGGGCGGTTTGTGTGCAGGAGGTTTACTAGAGGGACTATTGGGGAAGGAACCACACAGGACAGAGGGAGGGCCGGGCTGTAGGTAGTCACAACTGGCCTCAGAAGCCACACAGAGAGCTTGGAGCAAGGATGCCTTCATGCTGTTCAGTTTGGGGCCCCGGTCTCTGGATGCAGGCCACCATCGGCCCTGGGAAGGGACTGTCCAGAGGGCTGGCAGCTGAGACCTGTTAGCCAACATGCCCTGCTGTCCTAACACAGGGATCTGAGGAGAAAAGTCTAGCATTTACGAGACTGCCAATATTTTTAAGGTCTTCTTGTAGCACCGTAGCACTGGGCCTGGGGTGAGCAGAGGGGTCCATGGCTTGTGTAAGGAGCTTATGGGATTGAGGCTTTTAAAAAGACTTTTGGCTTTTAGGGAGAGAAAGGCTTAAACAGACTTAAGAGGGAAAGGAAGGGCATTGGACGAGACTTGCAAGCAGATATCAAGGTGGAGAGAGCTCTGGGCAGGGTCAGGAGTCCTGCCTGTCGGAGCCTCAGTGGTCTCACCACTGAATCAAGGGGGCCAGACTTAACGACCCCTGTATCTTCTTCCAGCCCTGGCACTGGATGGTGCTCTGAGTCTCACCCCAGTGGCCCCAAAGCAGAACAAATCAGTGTCACTAACTGGTTCAGATTTGAACGGGGCAGCTTGTGAGTCTTCTCCTGCTTTCTTGCTCAGCCTCCTGGGGATTAGTGAAGCAGAGATGAAGACAGGATCCAAGCCAGGCCATTTTATAGAGGATCATGTTCATTTCTCCCTATGTTAGCTCGGGACTCTGAACAGGCACATCTGTGAATAGGACAGTTCATTTCATTACTGGCAGATCATACAGCAGGTCACAGAAAGAAAAAAGAAAGAAAAGCAGGGAAGGAACCAATAACTAGAAAACCAGTGACTTAGTCACATGCCTGCTGTGTTTACTCGGGCAGTACATGAAACAAAGCAGAGATGATTCATGTGGTCCCTGTGAGCACACAAACTTGTGAAACATCCCATATTTTTTCAGGGGTGATGAAAAAGTTTTGGAGGTGGATATTGGTGAATGGTTGTATAACAATATAAATTCACTTAAAGCCACAGAACTGTGCACTTAAAATGGGTAAATGGTAAGTTTTAGGTTCTGAGTATTTCCCCACAATTTATAAAAAATAAAACAGACATAGCCCTAAGGGATTGTGGGTTGCATAGAGATGTCACAAAGTAAAAGTCATGCAGTTACACTGATGAAATAAATTATAGCCAGAAGAAAAGCAGTCTCACAGCCAGAATGCCGCCCATGATGTGCTCACCGCCATGTAAATGTAGAGTAGTGGAAGGAACCAACCTGGACATCAGCTGGCTTCAAAACCAAACCCTGCCACTTCCTAGCTGTGTCACCGTGGACAAGACCCCTAACTGCTCTGAGCCTGTCTCATATTTATAAAATAAAAATGACGATATTGGACTCACATACTTGTTAAATTGAACAAGACATTGCAGGTCAGGCATTTAGCATAGTAACTGGCTCCTAGCAGGCCTTCTCTAAAGTGTTTCCTTTTGCAAGTGAAAGGTTGCAAATACAGTATGTAGTGGGACACAGAAGTTAACTTGAACAACAGTAAGGATAAAATAAAAAAACAAAAAGTATGGAGAAGTCATTTGGGTAGTAGTCCTTCGCAGAGGCAGACCAAGTGCAGAGCAAGAATGCTCTAAATTGCTAAAAAAGACTTTAAAACTTGTTATTAGTCAGAGTAATGGCCTAGCTGTTGAAACTAAGACCCCTCCCCCAATTATAATAGTTTAAACAAGATGGAGTCGGACACGACTGAGCAACTGAACTGAACTGAAACAAGATGGAAGCTTATTTTTCTCAGTGTAATAGTATGGAGGTGAGCTGTCCATGCTGGCAAGGCAGTTCTGTTTCTCAACACAAGATTTCCATCTCTGAGTCCAAAGTGTTTGCTTTAGCTTGTGACATCATCTAGGTAGCGGGAAGGGGGAAAGGCCAGGGACAGAATGCATGTTTCTTTTAGGGGCATAACTCAGAAATGACACCTCATTTTTCTACCCACACCCTATTGACCAAACACAAGCTCTGAAGGATGCTGGGAGAGTAAACTCCAGCTGGAGTTGCGTTAACAGGGAAGCTTGGATGTTCCTGACACCTGGCCATCTCAATCACAGAACTCACATTATATTTTCTCTAGTTTATAACCACAGGCTTTAACACACACACACAAAAGATAGAAACAAAGCTAACACATTTCCCAAAATGGAGGCACAGTTTCTTGCTCATTAATTCATTGATGAATGAATGCAATAAAGATAAAGATCTGAGGCTTTTGGCCTCCAGCCTCTAATTCACAGCTCTCCTCTGCTCATTGTACACACTCTCAGGTCCTGCTTCCAATCTCAGAGCCTCCTTCTCCCTGCAGTTGCTTCCAGTGTCTTTGGTAGCCCGATGTCCTCTTATGAAAAATGGAATTGGGGACGGAATTTGGGAGGGGGACAGGTAGCTGAGGAAAATGGACACATCTCCTCTTTGGCTTTTGCTGCTCTTTCTCTAGTTCTCTTAATTGTTCTCCATGTGGTTTTCCAGGTCTGGGACCAGCCTGATACCCTCATGCAGTGTCCAGTTGGAGAAATAGTATAACAATGGGGTGCTAGGATGTGGGGGGAGTTAAGGCTGTAGGCTTTGGAGCCAGACTGCTTCGTTTTGAATTCCCATTTGGTCCACTGTTATCTGGGTCACCTTGAGTAAAGTGTCAATACTCACTGTCTGTGGTCATCAGTTTTTTTATCTGTTAATATTAAATAGGAGTTAGTAATAGTCTGTGACCACAATATAGAAAGCTCTGAAACTAAGGTTTTTAGTAACTCACTAGAGGGCAAAACCTGGCCTGATTTGATCTGCTTGGCAGGAAACTAATATTGATATGAAACTATTATTTTGATTTAACCCACTTAAAAAAGTCACTGTGCATTTTGCTACAGAAATGTTCATGTGTTTGATTAGGGGACAGTCCCAGACCCTGCTATAGGAGTCATGTGTGTGGGTCATGCTTTTTATAACCTGAAAAATTCTGAATTTGTAAAACTCTGGGCCCCAAGAATTTCCAGTAAGGGGACTGTGACCCAGGGGCTTCCCTAGTGGCTCAGATGGTAATGAAACCACCTGCAATGCAGGAGACCTGGGTTCCATCCCTCGATCAGGAAGATGCCCTGGAAAGGAAATGGCAACCCATTCCAGTATTCTTGCCTAGAGAATTCCATGAACAGAGGAGCCTGGTGAGCTACAGTCCCTGGGGTTCCAAAGAGTTGGACATGACTGAGCAACTAACACACACACTGTGACCCATTACTCTCCTTCTTAGAGTGTGGCATCTAGAAGGAATGCAAGACTTTGGTTGTGATTAGTGTGCCAGCTCAAAGTATAATATGGGGTGAGGGGAGTGTCTGGATGATATCAGATCAATGTCAAAACTCAAATTCATCTTCATCCGTGAGGTGGCAAAATATGGCTTCAAAGGTATGGTTAAGTGGATTTGCAAGGCCCCTGGGAGGTGCTCAGGAGAGTCCCACAGTGCTCTGGCCTCAGCCATTCCCCAGCCAGTGGTTTCATAGATGATTTCTGATAAATGAGTTTGCGAGGCTGTAAGCAACAGAAGGCTACATACGCTAGCTCTAAACAAGATATTCTCAAGGATCATGAGGTCATGAGGCAGCTGGACCTTAGGGATGTTCTGGAACTAGGGGTCAAAGCCCCATGGAAACTTAAGGATTCCCTTTCTGTCTCTTTTTCCTGCTTGTCTGCAAGTCTGCTCTATGCATCTATCTGTTTGTAGGGGAGTTTTCTCTACTTTCTAATCCAGTTGGTAGAGATGGCCATTACCAACAGCTTCTGCATGATATTTCCTCCATTTCTAAGCACAACTGATGGGGGTTGAATTTGAGTTCACATTCCCAGGAGGGAGGCATTGGCTGGTCCAATGGCTAAGGAGGTGTGGGGGTGAAGAGTGATGAGGGGCACCTCCTCAGGCCCCAAGCGCCCGAGCTGGGCCTGGTTTCCTTCCACAGGCCTGCATCTGAGCGTCTGAACACAGGACTTCCCCAGTGCCCTACTGTACAGATGGTCCATGACCCTTTCTTGGCCATCCACTCCTTGGAGCTCCAAGCCGCTTTCATCATAGCCCTTTCTCATTCCTTCTGCTGAGAGAGAAAATCTAGAGAAGCCCAGTCCCAGAAAGTCAATAGCAGCAGGAATTCCTCACCTTCTCTTGACTTGGGAGACAAATCCATGCCTTACCAGGGTTTCACTTAATTGCCGCCCCTTTAAACGTGTCATTACTTAGTACTTGGCATGTTTACTGAGTGGGACAGAAACCAAGGGTCTGCTCTAGCCCACTCTGTGAAGTATTTTCTTCTTGCACTTTTGGAGGACTTTTGGGGAGGGACTGCCGCTCCCAATCTGCATGACTGAAGGTAAATAGCCTAGGACTAGTTTTTTCATATAAAGATAGAGGAGAAGAAAGAAATGCCTCTGTCCTTGAGCATTTACTTGGGGATCAGAAAGTTTAAGATCTTGTCAAACATGTGTTGCAGTCGCTGGTTCTTTCTTGGCATCTGAGCTAATGTAGAATTCTTTCCAGCCTCCCAGTTCGGTGGATTGACCATGTGGGGAAGGACCAGTGATGCAGTGTACCTGCAGAGAGCAGATGCTTCTAGGCCTCCCAGTAGTGGCTTCCTTGGTCAGTGTGGTCAATTTCCCCAGGAAGTAAAATGGGCCCTCTCTCCCAATTGCCATGCCAGCAAAACATAACTATCTCCAGCTTAAGGTGTTGTCATACTTCAGGTGCATGCAACCAGTATTCAACAACTGTCTTTGCAGTTTTGGTACAATCAGGTCTTGGTGGACAGAGGTGTGGTCCTGAAATCAGGGTGCCTGGGCTTCAGTCATGGCTCTGCCACTGTGAAAACATGGGCAAGTTGCTCACTCCTCCTGGATTTTGGTTTTCTTGTTGTGAATCAAGAGTTGTACTCAGTGAGTTCCTGCTCTAACTTGCTTTCGAGTGTCACAATTCAGAGCATTCCACGCCTTTACCAAAAACTGTGTATTTTGGAAAGGTGAAACTCAGAAGAGCCAGTTCTGTTAGTTTTCTAGGGAGACCGTAACAAAGTGCCATGGACTGGGCGGCTTAGACAATGGAAATTTATTGCTTCATAGTTCCAGAGGCTAGATGTCAAAGATCAAAGTGTCAGCAGGGTTGGCGCCTCCTGAGGGCTTTGGAGGAGAACCTGTCCCACATCTCTCTCTGAGCTGCTGCTGGCCTCAGTTCTTGGTGTTCCTTGTCTTCTCTGCCTTCATGCTCACATGGCATTCTCCCTGTGTCTGTCTGTCTCTGTGTCCACATTTCCCTTTTTATAAAGACACTAGTCATATTTGATTAGGTCCACCCCGATGATCTCATTTTAACTTGATTACTGTAAAGACCCATTTCCAAGTAAGGTCACATTCTGACATTCTAGCAGTTAGGATTTTAATGTACATTTTTTGGAGAACACAATTCAGCCAGCCCATAACAGCAGTCGCAATGCATGGTTAAATATTTCTGTATGGAAGGGATGAAGAAATGGACTAAAAATAGGTTTTTTAATTTTTTCAATTAGGTGATACCTTTCTCATCCATGGAATACTTGAAGTTGAGTTTATCAGCTGCATATCAGCTGATATGCAGTGTCCTTTCAAAGGGTTCTCTCTGAGGAAATAGAAACTGCATGTTCCTTTTTTTCCTTCTCCTCCCTGCTAGCTTGCTTATCCCTTTCTTCTGTGTCTCCAGTTTCAGTTGTATTAATTCCCACTCTATTCTCCTTCATCTTCATCTTCTCCTTCATCTTCAGAAAATAAAGGGAAATCTGTCCTTTATTCTCTGGTTCACTACCCAGAGTAAAAATGCAGCCGTCATCCTCACTCAATCATGACTTCCGTTTTCAGAGCTTCTTCTTCCTCCCCACTTTTCCAGGGACCTATAGAAACCTTGGGACTAGAGGAGTCCTGAGATGTTTTCAAGTCCACAGGTGGCTTGGGTCTCCTTGAACGGCCTACATTTTTAGGCTCTGCATAAGCATCTCTCCTTCTGAGGCGTATTAGATACTGTTTTCTTATGTCAACTGAAAATCCATTTCTCCATTCTGTCAGCAGTAAGCTGGCTGGAGTGTGACGGAGCAAAGCCGTTGCATCTCCCATGGGAAGCCCTTGGAAGCAACACCAGCCTCTCAGGTTCAGATTCCTCTTCACATATGAGAGGCAGTTTTCTCTGGTTTTCCTCGTTATTTAACCATTCAGTTTCAGGATCTATGTCTAATTAGTTGAGATGACTTGAGTAGGTGATGTAACTTCTTTGAACATGAGGATCCACACCCTTGACCTGAGTTATAGTTAAACAACTAGAATTTCAAGGCTCTCCTCTATTCTGTCTAGCTTCACTTTTCCGAATCTATCTTTTAATCCACAGAGTGAAGATTGTAGTACTGGCCTCCCCTTACAGGATTGTTATGAAATCAAAGGTGATAGTATTTGTCATTTTTTTTTTTTTTTTAAATAACTACTGCTGCTACTACTAAGGGCTTGGCAGGAGTTCTTTTTCTAGACAGAATTAACACCGGAAGTAAATGGAAAAACTCTTGGTTGCAAGTCACCCTGAGCTTCTAGAAAACGGCTGGGGACAGGACGTGTGGGAAGGAATTATTCAAAGAATTACTACCAACCTGTGGCCCAAGTTCTGATTATTGGGCAGCTTGTTGAGATGCCTGGGAAATGGCCAAGTTGAGTTCTTAGAAGATCAAACCAGGGAGAAGTGCATTCACTGTTTTGGAACAGATGAAGCACAACACAGGATGCCTGACATCCTTTTGACCCAGCCCTCCATCCATATCAAGAACTAGCTCTCTTTGATTTCAGAGACTTGAAGAGAAAAGGTACAGAAAAGAGTTATTTTATATATTAAAAAAAAAAATCACAAAAAATTATAGCCTTGGTATAAAAAAAAATGTAACAAATTTACCCAAATCTTTATTACTACTATGTGTGATCAACTGAAAGCTTGTTATGTAGCATTGGTGAAACTACCTCGTGGTGATATGACTGTATGTTTAGAGATGACAGAAATAAATTTGAACTTTTATCATTTAGAAAAGCCCTAAGGTCAGCAAAATATAAAATACACATAATTCTTAAAACATTAAGGTGACTATATTAGAGCAGTCGTTCTCAAATTTTTCTGTGTATCAGGGCTACCACATTAGGTCTTCGCTACAGCCTTTCAAATGTGTTTTTTTTTTTTTTTAAAAAAAAAAAACGAAAAAACAAAGACAAAGAACTCCACTGATGATTCTGATAAGCTCCATTTCACAAAATAGTCTTTTACATTTTTAAACTCTGTCAGCACTGGCCCGTGTGACGTTAGTTGTTCTCACTCACCCAGTTACTTCCCTTCGTTTTAGTTATAAACCATAAGCATACTTTTAAAGCACTGACGCTAATTTACAAACTCTTAGCTAAGGAATTCTACCGTTCCCAAAGTAATTTATTTCTCTTTCATTCATTGTTAGCTCTTGTGTCTTTTGCCTTTAATTCTCTTCTTAGCTGAAAACAGCAAACAAAAACCCCAAGAAAAACAGAGTAGGGAGTAATTTGAGAAAAATCCTTTAAATATCCATGTATTAATACATGTGTCTTCATGTATGCAACTGTGTTAGTCTGCGGCTTTTTAGGTTGCAATATCAGAACCTACCTCAAATGAGCTCGAGCAGAAAAGTGAATTTATTGGCTCATGAAACTGGAAAGTCCAGACATGCAGCTGTGTCAGCTTGATTTAGAGGGTCTGTTAGCCACCCCAGCTTCCTTCATAATATGAGCCTCCTTTTCTCTCATTGGACATAGGCTTACTCCATGTGGCTAAGAGCAATGTCCATAGGCAGCCTGAGAGTCACAAACCTTAGGCAAATATCCTAATAGAGCACACCCATAGCTAAGCACTCTGATAGAAAGCTCTCTCTTCTAATGTCTCCCTTTACCTCTAGGAAAGAATCCATATATTACCACCTGCTTGGGTCCCATCTCATTGCTGTGGTGGTGCATCATGATTGACAGCATCACCTCGACTATATAGAATATGAAGGAACCCTCCAGAGAAAAAGCTGCCCTAGAGAAGAGGTGGCAAATTGTTTTCTAAAGTAAATATATTAGGCTTTATGGGCAACATGAATCACCGATGCATGTTTTTTTTTCTTCTGCTAAGCCTTCTTAGTACTACTATGAGGAAAAAGTACTGGAAGTAGGATCAAAACTGAGTTGAAAAAGGAAAATAGGGACAAAGGAAAGAGGGAATGCAGAAAAATGAGTGAGGGCAAATTGGAACATATTTTTACAAAGTATTAAGGCCATATATTTGTTATTATAAAACAAAATGAACTCTAGAGATATGAGGTTAAAAAAATTATTGGCATCTACCCTTTGCAAAAATAAAAGGAAAATTCATTTTACTTAAGTAGAGCAACAGGAAAAGACTGTGGTTCATGGTCGTACAAGGTTCTTATAAGAAAAAATAGAAAGAGAAGAATAACATTCCTTCTGATGAGGAAAGCACACAAGAAGGACATGCTCACAAACAGGATGAAAGCCATAACCTAAATTTAAAACAAGCTAAAATGAAATAAGAAAATGATAGAAGGTATGGAAGAACAACATAAATCAAAAGTAGAAATAAAAGGTAGAGAAACTCACAAATGAAGTATTTAGAAAAATACTGAAGAATGCTGTTATCTTTTGCATAGTACTCTGAAAAACAGAAAGGCTGAGAAACTAGTTCTTTTTAGTCTACCTAAATCAAGAAGAAAACACCAGTTCAAATGATTCAAAAAGGCCTGATTTATTCTTTTGGGCTGGAGTTCTTTGAGCAAATGTGTCCATTCATAAGGAAAGGACGTTTTTCTCTCAAGTGCTTATTATCACTCCTAATGTGGGTCTCTTGGAGTAAAAGTGTCAAGTATAATCTCTCTCCTTCTGAATATTCTACATGTTCACATATATATTCCACATATCTCTGTATACCTATACTCTCTGTGTATTCTTAAAGCAGTAGATCTAGAAAGTTTTTCAAAGTGACATTGGATCAGGATATGTGAATCGTCACTTAGGTAGGTAGATGGCTTTGAGTATTCCAATCTAAAGAAGGACATTTTCCAACCGAAGGAGTCAGTCTGTGTCTAGCAGACTGAGTCCCCTTTACTGGGCTGTGAGTGTGGGATACTTCTCCAAGTGCATAGTCCAGGCAGGTTGTTCGCAGTTTCCCAGGGTACCACGTACACTGGAAGACCTTTGAGGAAAGCTCAAAGAGGTGGTCAGGGTAGAGCGCCCACCTCTGGCTCTCTTCATGGTTTTTTGCTTTTGGGGGTTGGCTGGTTGTAGATTTGTTAGGGTGCCCCTATTTCCTCCTTCTTTATGGTCTTTGCTCTCTTGTTGCTCACAGCCTGAGCTGGCTCAGTGGCAGTCTGGCTGCTGGTGGACATCCTGGATTGCCTGCTCTTTCCTTCCCCACTTGGAAAGCTCTGCACATAGGATTTATTTTCACCCCTTGTCCCAGTAGTCAGCTGCCCGAGAAGTTGTTTTGATGACGCTGATAGAGCCCTTCCCGGCTCCTGCTGGCTCCTCAGTGAAGAGCCTAGGTCAGCGTCAGAAGGAACTAAAAATAGCTGGAAATGCTCTAGCTCGTCATTCTCAAGTAGCTGGGTCAGATGAGGCACCAGAAAAAGAGAATCATGGAGCCTGATGTACAGCTCTGAGGCCTGCAGGCGTCTCTTTATAGAAAACCTGTGTGTGGTTTGGACAGCAGAAGAGCAATAGACACACACACATTCACACACACCCATACTCCACACACACTGCACACACAATGACCAGGTACTGTACAACCCTGTGGAAAATAAAATGCCTGTTGTATATCTAGGGTTTGGCAAACAGTGGCTTCCTTGGAGGAAGTGACAGAAGGCTGGATCTGGCATGAGATGCTGCATTGTGGACAGGCACAGGGGTAAGGAAAAGAAGGAAAGACTTTTTCTTATGGCTGATGCCGTGCAGCCGGGAAGATGAGCATGGTGGCCTGTGCAGTCACACAGCCCTGGCTGGAGGTCTGACTCTGTTCCTCACTAGCTTGTTACTTTCTGTTTGTTTTCATCAGCTGTTTTCGGCTCCAAAGTGGGGATGATGCCTGCCACAGAGAGCTGTTGAGGGGATTAAGGAAGGCCATTCATGCAAAGTACCTAGCATGCCCAGCACAGAGTTAGCAAGCATAATTGTTCATTTTTTGATTTATGTGGGAAGTAGCACAGGGAGAAAGTCTGTTTACTCACCACATTCCTGAAGCTTATCTGGTTATGGCTGGAGTGTGAACCATAGGCTATTCCTGAGTGTGGCTCGGGGGCGGCATGATGTGGGGCTTCCTGGAGAGCTATGGTCTTGTGAGTATAAGACCAGGGTGGGTGCTGCTGTACTGGGTCAGTTTAGGCCAGTGGTTTCTAACTGCAGATCATGACCACTCGTGGTTCAAGACATCCAATTTTGTGGCCTAGAACCAGCATTCCCAAAACAGTAGACTAGAATAGACCCAAACAGAACAGATGCAGCAGTGTAAGAAGACGGCACCAAGTAAGGGTTTTGGTAACATATGTATGTAGTGTGTGAAATGTGTTTCTTACTAAAGATTGTGGTCAAAATGTAGAAACAAACAAGTAAAAATTATGGTCTGGAGAATCAGGTCTTTTGTTTAGGGAGTTCTGAATACCCTGGGAGTTCAGGCCTTCTGACCTGTGAATTCTTGAGGAGGTCTTTGTACCACTCATAGTAGTTAGGAGTTCTGTTGGAGAACAGTATAATTTGACCATTTTTTGCCTAAAGCAGATGGAAGTTCTAGTCTGGAGTTCCCCACAAGCAGCAGGTGAATGAGGGCTACTTGAAAGGTTGACCAGTTGATAAGCACAGGTATTTGGCTCCAGGTAATAAGGACCTGGGGGCAGGGAAAGAAGAGGCAGGTGGAGGATGAGATAAGGCAGGATGGTGAGGGGTGGTGGGAGGGAGAAGTGAGCATTGTAAACAGGATTAGGAAGTGCCATTTGCTCAGCAGGTACCTGGGGACTGTCTTCCAGGGGCGAGGCCCTGGGGCCTGTGCAGCTAAAAGGTCAGGCCTTGTTCCAGCCCTCACAGAGCACAGCATCTGGTGCAGAAACAGATGAAGGCCCGCCAAAGTAGTAGTTTTATCCAATGAGTTCTATTTTTTACCTATTAAAATTTAACATGTCCCTGAATATAACATGGGATTGAGATAGCTTTTCAACTGTTAGTGGTATATATATTATTTTGTTTTCTGTTCCTAGTTTCAAAACTAGCTGAGAGGGAGAGGAATGACATGTTTCTCCCTCTCTGTGGGTACACACACATGTATGTATACATATGTACACAATGCTAAATTAAATTGCTTTTGAGTTTTGTGATCTTCAGTTTTTTCAATGGGCTAGTGACCTATGATAGCAGAAAGCTCGTCTCACCCTCCTCCAGCATTTGGGAAAACTCATTTCCAAAAGAGTCCTGGGGAAAAAAAAAAAAAGAGTCCTGGGTACCCCATGGTCTTGGCTGATGAGGTCAGCACTTGTAATTCTGTTTATTACAAATGCTTGTTGTTATTTCTTGATAACAGTAATACTTGCCCCTGATGAAGATCATAGATAACACAGAAACATACAGACTCAGAACTCTTTTTGGACATGGAAATTGTTGCTAGAAGACTCCTTCAAGGTTTATGTTTTTTCCAGGTTATCACATGTGAAGAGAAGAGGAAATTTTTTAAAAATTTGAAGTATAGTTAATTTACACTGTTGTTAGTTTCAGGTGTACAGCAAAGTGTTTGTTTTATATATATGTATCCTTTTTCAGATTCTCTTCTGTTATGGTTTATTACAAGATACTGAGTATAGTTCCTGGTGCTATACAGCAGGATCTTGTTTATCTGTTTTATATATAATAGTTCATATCTGCTAATTCCAAGCTCCTAATTTTTCCCTCCCCTACCCTCTTTACCCTTTGGTAACAATAAGTTTGCTTTCTATGTCTGTGAGTCTGCTTCTGTTCTGTAAATTAGTTCATTTGTATCATATTTTTAGGTTCCACATATAAGTGATATCATATGGTATTTCTCTTTCTTGGTCTGATTTATTTCACTTAGTATGGTCATCTCTAGGTCCATCCATGTTACTACAAATGGCATTCTTTCAGTCTTTTCTATAACTGAGTAATATCCACTGTGTGTACATTTGTATGTATTTATATATATACACACACAAACATCATCTTCTTTATCCATTCATCTGCTGATGGACATTTAGGTTGTTTTCATGTCTTGGCTATTGTAAACAGTGTGGCTATGAACACTGGGGTGCATGTATCTTTTTGAATTAGAGTTTTGTCCAGCTATATGCCCAGGAGTGGGATTGCTGGATCATATGGTAACTCTCTTTTTACTTTCTTAAAGAACCTCCGTACTGGTTTTTTTTTTTTTTTTAATAAATTTATTTATTTTAGTTGGAGGCTAATTACTTTACAATATTGTAGTAGTTTTTGCCATACATTGACATGAATCAGCCATGGGTTTACATGTGTTCCCCATCCTGAACCCTCCTCCCACCTCCCTCCCCATCCCATCCCTCTGGGTCATCCCAATGCCCCAGCCCTGAGCATTTGTCTCATGCATAGAACATGGAATGGTGTTCTGTTTCACATATGATAATATACGTTTCAATGCTATTGTCCCAGAACGTCCCACCCTCACCTCCCTCAGAGTCCATAAGACTGTTCTATGCATCTGTGTCTCTTATTAAAGAACCTCCATACTGTTTTGCACTGTAGCTTCACCAACTTGCCTTGTCACCAACAGTGTAGCAGGGTTCCCTTTTCTCCACATCCTCTCCAGCATTTTATTATTTGTAGACTTTTTAATGATGGCTATTCTGACTGGTGTGAGGGGGTACCTCATTGTCTTTTTTATTTGACAACATGCAACATGAAGGATCTTTGTTCCCCATCCAGGGATCAAACCTGTGGTCCCTGCAGTGGGATCTCAGGGTCCTAACCACAGGACCACCAGGGAAGTCCTCATTGTTGTTTTGATTTTCACTTCTCTAATAATTAACAACGACGAGCATATTTTCATGTGTCTATTGGCCATCTGTACGTCTTCTTTGGAGAAATGTCTACTTAGGTCTTCTGTCCATTGTTTGATTGGGATGTTTGGTTTTTTGTTGTTGTGTGAGCTGTGTGTATATTTTTTGGAAATTAAGCCCTTTTTGGTCACATCATTTGAAAATATTTTCTCCCTTTCCATAGGTTGTCTTTTTGTTTTGTTTACTGTTTCCATTGCTGTGCAAAGGCTTGTAAGTTTGATTAGGTCCCATTTGTTTCTGAAAGGACATGTTTTGACATGTTACTAGATTTGCAGAGCCCGGCAATAGTTCAAAATGTGTCCTTTTCCCAGAGCTAAGTCATTCCCCTCATTCTTCCCTGTAGGAAAAATACTGTGACCTTTCTTTCCTCAGGCAGGCTAGGGTGGTGACAAGTTGTATAAACCTCATGGAACCATTCTTGGCCATCTTTCACAGTGCCTTGTTCTCTAAGCAGAAGGGAGGGCGCTGCTGGTGAAGTTTTAGGATGGAGGTGATAAGGTTTATAAAGCACTTAGGAGTAAAATTCCACATCAGTATTTGAGTGGTGATTTATATAGAACAGTGATTCTCAACCAGAGGTAATGGGTGTTTATGAATTCTCTAGTGGTCTGTCCCAACTACACAGACCCCTTTTGCTGTCATATCTAAGAATGTATCATATGTTCAGGAATAAATGTATCAATATGTTTTAGAAAAGCCCCACAGGTAATTCACACTCTATCCTTTTCCTACTCCACCTACTGATACAAAAGGGAATGCATGTAAACCCTGCTTAAAGACACAGAGTGTGGAGGTAAAAAATACAAGAACTGGAAGCTAAAAGGTTCAGGAAAAAAAAGAACAGGAGGCATGATTTCTCAGATGCATCTTTTCCTGCAGTGAAGTGTCCCCTGACAATCCTAAATGTGGCTTCTTGCGCATCAGCATTATCTGAGGGGAGATGGCTGTTTGCCAGAGGCACATACTATCCCGAAAGCTTGGTAAATAAAGCTCTGAGCCCAGAGCTGGAAGCTCTGTTCCTTGTGAGTGCCACACTTTGTTGGCACCCCGTGGGAACCAGTGATGCAATGTGTAGTTTCAGCCTGCCTTGTTCAGAAATCCCCAGCAAACAAGTCCTTTGATTTAAAGGAAAATAGCAGCAATTATTTTCAGTAAATTGTTCATTTCAAAAATATTTTCATCCTTTTGGCATATTTTAGACATGTCTCTTCTAAGTAGCAAATATTTGAATTAAAAAAATTCTTTTCACTGTATGTGTGTGTAGGATATTTATGTATTATTGACATACATGTTACATATATTGAATGTATGTAGCATACAATTCCATTATTTTTCTGTTTGCCCTGCTTGTTTTTGTTTCCTTTTCTCTCATTTTTGGCCAACTTTTGAAAAATTTTAATCTTTTCCTGTTTGAAAGTAACATACCTTGTTCCTATTCCTATTAATTCAACATACATATTTAACCAAAGTCTAAAAACTGTCAGTAAGTTTAACCTCATTCTGACAATTCAAGTGCCTTAGAACACTTTGAATTCCATTTACCTTGCTCCTGAGTTAGGCTATATCTGTAGACTTTAAATATTGTTCAGTTTAAATTTGTTAGACATTATCATTGTTTTTTCATATAATCAATTTTGTTTACTTGCCCCATATGTATTTACTACTTCTATTGCTCTCCATTCTTTTATCTCCTAGAATTTTCTTTAGTGAGGGTATGCTAATGGCAATCTTTCAGTGGTAGGTGATCTGAAAATGTCTTTATTTTCATTCTCAAAAAAATATTTTTTTGTGGGAGTAGGGTTCCAGGTTGGCAGTTATTTCCTTTTAGGTCATTGTGTTGTCTCTTGGCTTCCACTGCTCAGAGTCCAGTTGATGGTCTCTGTCCTTAGAATGCATTGTTTTGTTTTTGGCCATGAAGCTTGGCTTGCCAGGATCTTAGTTCCCTGACCAGGGATTCAACCTGGGCCTTTGGCAGAGGGAGCACAGAGTTGTAACCACTGGATCGCTGGGGAATTCCCACAATCCTTTTTTCTCTGGCTGCTTTTATTATTATTTTTTTTTTTTTTGCTTTTTAAGACACTTTCTGTGCTATTTGCAGTTTCACTATAACATGTCTGTTGTGTGGCTTTTTAAAATTTGTCTTGCCTGGGATTCATTGAGCTTCTTTAACCTTTCACTTGTTGCTTCTTATCAGTTCAGGTAAATCCTGAACCCTAATTTCTTGAAATAGAGCTTATACCCCATTTTTTTTCCTTCTTTTATAGCTCTGATTAGACATGTTAGGCCCTTTCCCTCTTTCATGTTGCTTCTTTCTGATTTTGTCCATTTGTTTTGTGCTACATTCTGAATAATTCCTTCTGTCTTCTTTCTTCTGTCTTCCCTTTGGTTCCCTCTGCAGCCGTCTAATCTGATAATTTCAGGTTCTGTATTTTTTATTTGAACAAATTCTGTTAATCTCTTTTTCAAGTTTGTTAGGTCATTAAAAAACTTTACTATTCCATGCAGCTATTTTCAAACAATTTCATTAAAGAAAACATGCATGTTTTATAATAGCTCATACTTTCCATATCCGAAACTTCTGGATTCTTTTCCTGTTACTCTCATTCATGGTGTCCTGTTTCCTTGTGTGATTTCTTTGTGCGTTGCTCATGTTCCTTAGAACATTATTTTGGGAATTCTTTGAGGCTTAGGATGAAATTGGATCCTTTCAGAAGAGAATTTGCATTGTCAGACATTTAGAGAATTCTGTCAGTCCAATTTAATCTAAATTTACAGCTTGAAGTTTCTGTAACATGTAGGGGTATGAATTTGGATTGCAACTAGGTGCATGGGCTAGCTTGTAGTGACACTTTCTTAGAGTTTTTTTTAAAACTCGGTCTGCCTAGAGCTAAAGCAGTTTTTCTTGCAGGCCCCTCTTGGTGTGGGGGTTGGTTTACTGCTAGCTCATCATCCTGAAGTAGCTCTTTGCAGGGCTTGCTTTGTAGAGTGTCTTTGATGTCTATTCAAATGTCCTGTCAGGCCCTACAAACTGAAGCTCATAGTCCACAGGCTTGATAGATACCCAAGGGCAAAGGTACCTTCAGGGCTTGATCTCTATTTTGGGTCTCCTTTTCACTTGGATTTTGACCTAGTAATTTCTTATTGTCCTGTTAGTTCAATACACCCCACCCCCCAAAAGTTACCTGATCATTTTTGTTGTTTTCAGTGGGAAGGTGGTCAGAACTACCTAGTCTGTTTACAGTTCTGGAAACAGAATCATCTAGTTATAAAAATACTGAGAGCATTTGTCAAAATTTTGGTGTTACTCGTTTACACAGATGATTCCGTTTCTCCATCTGTAAAAACGGCATTTAAAATAGCCACCAACTTTGGGATCTGGATCAATGAAGTCTGTAGAACCATTGAGAACTGAATTAAAATTGTATTTAATTACTCTGCTTCATTTTAAGAACAATTTATGATGATTAAGATCTTAAAAATTTTAAGAGTACCACTAGAAGCTCAAATAAAGAAGGAAGGGCATTTGGTAGCGTGAAAACTAAGATCATGGCATCTGGTCCCATCACTTCATGGGAAATAGATGGGGAAACAGTGGAAACAGTGTCAGACTTTATGTTTCTGGGCTCCAAAATGACTGCAGATGGTGACTGCAGCCATGAAATTAAAACACGCTTACTCCTTGGAAGGAATGTTATGACCAACCTAGATAGCATATTTAAAAGCAGAGACATTACTCTGCCAACAAAGGTCCATCTAGTCAGGCTATGGTTTTTCCAGTAGTCATGTATGGATGTGAGAGTTGGACGGTGAAGAAAGCTGAGCGCCGAAGAATTGATGCTTTTGAACTGTGGTGTTGGAGAAGACTCTTGAGAGTCCCTTGGACTGCAAGGAGATCCAACCAGTCCATCCTAAAGGAGATCAGTCCTAGGCGTTCATTGGAAGGACTGATGTTGAAGCTGAAACTCCAATACTTTGGCCACCTCATGCGAAGAGTTCTCATTGGAAAAGACCCTAATGCTGGGAAGGATTGGGGGTGGGAGGAGAAGGGGACGACAGAGGATGAGATGGTTGGATGGCATCAATGACTCGATGGACATGGGTTTGGGTAAACTCCGGGAGTTGGTGATGGACAGGGAGGCCTGGCGTGCTGCGATTCATGGGGTCACAGAGTCGGACACGACTGAGCGACTGAACTGAACTGAACTGAACCCTTAATCTCTGCCCTGCAGTTACAGGTGGCCCCATTTTACTGAACTTTATTTATTTGACAAATTAAAGATTTGTGGCAACCCTGCATGGTTGATGATGCTTAGAATTTATTAAAAATATTTTAAAATTAAAGTATATACGTTGTCTTTTTAGACATGCTATTGCATACTTAACTGATGATAGTATAGTGTGAACCTAACTTTTATAGGCACTGGGAAAGCCAAAACTTCATGTGACTCACTTTATTGTGATGTTTATTTTGAGGTGGTCTAGGATGGAACCTGCAGGGTCTTTGAGGTCTCCTTGTAATTAGGAGTCAGTGTGGAGTGTGTGTAGCAACCCCCTTTTAAGTTATATGTAGACTGTTCTATTTGCAAATAAGAATTTTTCTCTGAAGAAGGTCCATAGCTCTGAGTACATTCTCAGGGGTCCAAGATCCAAGGAAGGTTATGAACTACTTAAGTACATACAAGGAAATCTTAGGCCAATAATTTATCCTCTTTACATGTTAAGTTTTTTAACTTATACTTCGATGAAACATTTTACTTCATGAATTCACTGTTAAGGATCTCCCAAAAAAAGACATTAATATATGAGCATACTTTGAAAAAGTTATCCATCTTAAGAGCCGTTTTAGAAATACATGCAGTACCTATGGAAGCCAGAGGGAGGGCACATGGCATGGGTGAGAATGACAGACAACAGAATCGTTGCCTGATTCTTGGGGGGCATTATCACCTAGCACCTAAAATGAGTAAGCCAGAGGCAGCATAAGCAAGGAGAGAAGTAGGGAAATGGTGTGATGTGTGGCCACATTGAAAAGGTAAATGTGTGAAGAGCCCCAGAGAGAGAAGGAACCCAAGGTATTACAACATACAAGATGAAGCAGTTTCAAGGAATGAATTATTAACAGCGGCAAATACAGGAGAGATCCCCTGATAAGATAACTAAACATATTTGTTTGACAATCAAGAGGCCTCTGTTTTGTTTAATGAGGGATGGGAACCAGATGGGAGATGAAGAGGAAGTGAGGCGGTAAATGGAGAGGAAATGTAGAGTCTGGTTGTGAACGGGAGAGGGAGATAGGTGCTGCTCTTACTAAGGGAGTTCCTTTTTTTCTGAAAGGATGGGAGAAACAGGAACATGTTTATTTATTGGCTGAGGAGAAAGGAATAGAAAGGGAGAGGTTGAAGATAAACATTTTTCCCCCCAGGCTCAGAGGATCTGGTAGAAATCTTTAGGCTATTCAGTTCAGTTCAGTTCCGTCATTCAGTCGTGTCCGACTCTTTGCAACCCCATGAACTGCAGCACACCAGGCCTCCCTGTCCATCACAAACTCTCGGAGTTTACCCAAACCCATGTCCATTGAGTTGGTGATGCCATCCAGCCATCTCATCCTCTGTCGTCCCCTTCTCCTCCTGCCCTCAATCTCTCCCAGCATCAGGGTCTTTTCAAATCAGTTAGCTTTTCGCATGAGGTGGCCAAAGTATTGGAGTTTCAGCTTCAACATCAGTCCTTCCAATGAATAGTCAGGACCGATTTCCTCTAGGATGGACTGGTTGGATCTCCATGCTGTCCAAGGGACTCTCAAGAGTCTTCTCCAACACCACAGTTCAAAAGCATCAATTCTTTGGTGCTCAGCTGTCTTTATAGTCCAACTCTCACATACATGACTACTGGAAAAACCATAGCCTTGACTAGATGGACATTCGTTGACAAAGTAATGTCTCTGCTTTTTAATATGCTGTCTAGGTTGGTCATAACTTTCCTTCCAAGGAGTAAGCGTCTTTTAATTTCATGGCTGCAATCACCATCTGCAGTGATTTTGGAGCCCAGAAAAATAAAGTCAGCCACTGTTTCCCCATCTATTTGCAATGAAGTGATGGGACCGGATGCCATGATCTTAGTTTTCTGAATGTTGAGCTTTAAGCCAACTTTTTCACTCTCCTCTTTCATCAAGAGGCTCTTAAGTTCTTCTTCACTTTCTGCCATAAGGGTGGTGTTATCGGCATATCTGAGGTTATTGATATTTCTCCCAGCAATCTTGATTCCAGCTTGTGCTTCCTCCAGCCCAGCATTTCTCATGATGTACTCTGCATGTAAGTTAAATAAGCAGGGTGACAATATACAGCCTGGACGTACTCCTTTTCCTATTTGGAACCAGTCTGTTGTTCCATGTCCAGTTCTAACTGTTGCTTCCTGACCTGCATACAAGTTTCTTAAGAGGCAGGTCAGGTGGTCTAGTATTCCCATCTCCTTCAGAATTTTCCAGTTTATTGCGGTCCACATAGTCAAAGGCTTTGGCATAGTCAGTAAAGCATAAATAGATGTTTTTCTGGAACTCTTGCTTTTTCAATGATTCAGCGGATGTTGGCAATTTGATCTCTGGTTCCTCTGCCTTTTGTAAAACCAGCTTGAACATCTGGAAGTTCACAGTTCACGTATTGCTGAAACCTGGTTTGGAGAATTTTGAGCATTACTTTACTAGCATGTGAGATGAGTCCAATTGTGCAGTAGTTTGAGCATTCTTTGGCATTGCCTTTCTTTGGGATTGGAATGAAAACTGACCTTTTCCAGTCCTGTGCCCACTGCTGAGTTTTCCAAATTTGCTGACATATTGAGTGAAGCACTTTCACAGCATCATCTTTTAGGATTTGAAATAGCTCAACTGGAATTCCATCACCTCCACTAGCTTTGTTCGTAGTGATGCTTCCTAAGGCCCACTTAACTTCACATTCCAGGATGTCTGGCTCTAGGTGAGTGATCACACCATCGTGATTCTCGGGGTCGTGAAGATCTTTTTTGTACAGTTCTTCTGTGTACTCTTGCCACCTCTTCTTAATATCTTCTGCTTCTGTTAGGACCATACCATTTCTGTCCTTTATTGAGCCTAAATGAATTAAACCTGTAGTCAGTCCCTCAGGACAGCACCTCAGTACAACAGGTGATCCATGTGGGTAAAAACTACAGAACATCTTCCCTAGTTTAACTCAAAGAAGTAACAGCTCAGAAGGTAATCACAGAATTAAAAAAAAAAGCAAATCGGGTAACAGTGGTGGTGGTGGTTTAGTCGCTAAGTCATGTCTGACCTCTTGCAACCCCACGGACTGTAGCCTAACAGGCTCCGCTGTCCATGGGATTCTCCAGGCAACAATACTGGAATGGGTTGCCATTTCCTTCTCCAGGGGATCTTCCCAACTCAGGAATCGAACCCCAGTCTCCTACATTGCAGATTTCTTTACCGAATGAGCTATGAGGGAAGCCCTCAGTATAACAGTATGTTTAATTATATTTTGTTGTCAACCTAAGAAAGATGCTTTTTGTTTCTGGGGTGAACATGTATCAGTGTAAACCAAAATTATATTTTTCTGCAGAGGTTATGCTATAAACTGGTAGAAAAGGCAATTGCTAGCTTACTCTACTCACCAAGAGAGCATAAGCCCTGAAGAGTAGTAAAAGCCTCAGGTCCCTTGTTAATACACCCATTAAGTCACCAAAAATTCTATATACCAGTGAGGTGAGGGGTCAACCAGCCCATGTGAGAGCATGCAAGGAATATTCCTAATTACCAAGGACTCATTTTCATGTTAGTTTAAAATTTAAAATTTTGGTCAAGTTGTTAATTCAAATGATTCTAAAATTCCATTCAAGAATGTATTTCTCATTGCTGGAAGAACAAATAAGTATTTTAATACAATTTAATGGAATGAAGAACTGTGAACCAATTAAGATCGAGTTGTCTCTGGGGGGAATAAATTAGAGAGACTGCTGAATAAAATTAAAATGAGGTGGGAAGAAACTGAATAAGTGGTGACTGATTTTAACTGGTGCAGAATGCTTCAGATGGTTTAACAATGTAAATCTTAAAACATTAAAAACAAAAATTCAAGAAATGTATTTAAAGGTTGGAACACTTGGGACTAGTGGCAGTGAAAGGGATGTTGTGGCAAGCTACCAAAACCAAGAAATTCAAAATCTAGATTATTTCTTCCTTCTGTCCATTCATTAACTCAAATATTGCTTGAGCACCTGGTAAAGGACATTGACTCTGGCAACACACAGAGCAATTCTTAATCAATTTTTCACTTGTCCACACCTGTCTGAACCCTTCCAAGAGGCTGAGCTCCTCCTCTTGCAGTCTGGCCTGGGTCAGTGGTCTCTACTGCCTGATCCTTTGAGGTTCACACCCCTCCTTGTTGAAGCCTCCTGATGACCTCCTGGCCCCTCCCCTTCGTTCTGTGAGCACGTTGGCACCTGACTTAGTTTTCCTCTCCACTATGCCTCTGGATGATTATAATGTCCCCCCGTCAAACCAACCTATCTCTAGGTTTTGTGACCTTGCTTTTGCCTCCAGTGATCTTTCTCTCACTTAGCCGCTGCAAGGTCATTCCTTAGACAGTACCACACCATAAACTTGCTCCTCTCAGATCAGGCGAGGGTTTTTTGTCCTTCCCAACTTGCTTAACAACTCCCAGTAGATCAGAGCTGCCATCAGACCCTGCTGTCTTCACAAAACTGTATATTGCCTTCACATCCTTAACCTATTCAGTAGCGATACCACAGGACTATTTTCCAACAACTCAATTTTAGTAATTATTCAGTTATTGTCCTTTGTTCTATCAGACTTACCTGGCAAAATCCCACGTTATCTCTATTTTCTCCGTCTGTACTAGGCATCAGGGTGTTACTAGGGAAAGGAACAAAAATAAAACCACAAGAGGCAGATTTCGCTGTAAGTTCTGTCACCATTATGTAGTTCTCCAGTACCTCTGGCCACTTGACTCTCCCTAAGAATTGTTTTAAAACATCCATTTTAATCTGCTCTGGTCTCAAATTTCAGAGAAAACCAAAGCCTACATACAGTCTGGCTTCTTCTCCTTTATCTTCTAGATTACAAACACTCCTACCATCTAGTCAACCTTTTCACCTGTGCTTTGGACTCCATGGTCCTCCACCTTTTTTGGAACCCAATACCATACTGCTCTCTTTAACTTGCTGGTCTTCAACTTCTCCCGCTTTCCCACATCCTTCTCAGAGATAAAGCAGTAGCTACAAAGGGAAAGGGAGACATGCTATTGCCTCATTTGCTCCTCCGCTATACATCCGGCACTCAGGAGTTGTGTAAGGTAGCTTCTTTCTGACCTCTACCTCCTCCACCACTGGGAGAGAATGTGTCTAAGCTGCCTATTGCACCAGGAGGTCAAATCCAGTAGCTACTTTTACATCCCTCACTGAACTTGATCTCTCAGTAGTATTCAACCCCTGTGCAGGAAAATGCCCCTACCCTGGGCTTTCATGACTTTCTATTTCTGGCTTTAACCTCTTTAGCTACTGCTTGTCAGTCTCCTTTGTTGGCTCATCTGCCACTTAACTTTTGAGAATACTTATGCTTTTGGCCTAAGCCCTCTTTTCCTTATAGCGGAGATTCATGAATTTTTGTTTAAAGGGCCATATAATAAATTATTTTAGGCTTTGCAGGCCATAAAGTCTGTCACACTAATCAACTCTGACATTGTGGCATGACAACAGCCATGAACAATAAGTAAATTAATCGATGGGGTTGTGTTCCAATAAAACTGTATTTAGAAAACAGATGGTGGGCTGGATTTGGCCTATAGCCTGTGGTTTGTTTATGCCATACTCTACACCCTGCCTAGCGACATATCCTCTTATGTCTCCAGTGACCATCTATACATCAAATTCATGTCCAAATCTGTATCTCCAATTACCTAAAACCCATATTTAAATGTCTGAGAGGGCATCTCAAATCTTATCTGATGAATTGTGCTCTTTGCCCCCCAGTCTGATCTCCCTCCAGTGTCTTTACTAAAAGGCACTGCCATATGCTACACAAGGTAGAAAGTAAGAGTCATCCTAGAAATTTCTCTTTCATTCTCTTAATTCTTTCAACTGGAAGAATACCTAAAAAAGATAACTCTGAAAATGCCATTATTTGAAGCACACAGTCAAATTTAACATTTCACTATTAGAGCTAAACTTTATTTCCATGTTTATTACATGTTTATCTTTGATGCTGAATACATATTAGATTGATTTAACATACAACTTGGGAGAAAAGCTGACATTCTCCACTGAATGGGTTTAAAAGGAATGTAAAACTACAAAATACTTGTTTAAGTTTGAATTCTAAATTATGGCAAACAGAACAATAATTACCTTGCCGTTTTCTCTCTCTAGTTTTCCAAGGTGGATTTCCTTATAAAATTTTCATAACAATTTATTTCAAGTAAAGAAATAAGGGATAATCATTA
This sequence comes from Okapia johnstoni, assembly GCA_024291935.2. Taxonomy (NCBI): domain Eukaryota; kingdom Metazoa; phylum Chordata; class Mammalia; order Artiodactyla; family Giraffidae; genus Okapia; species Okapia johnstoni. Next base: position 66,269,550 of record CM044312.1, on the reverse strand, counting down.
AAACCAGTTTAAGTATAGAGTACAAATAAAGAGTCTTAATGCAGAACTCCTATCTCCTATTTAAAATACAAATACTTCATGATATTATGAATTGAAGGGGATTAACTGCTAACTGAAAATTCAGAGCAAACTCATACATGCCATTTGCTTTTGTTTGAAAGATTAGGCTGATTTACGGGTGACACAATAGAGCTCTATTTGGTATCCATGTTAACCAGTTGCTTCTCAGAATGGAGATGGCCAAAATACTAAGTGCTTATGTGATGGAGATTTGGGATTAATCAATTCCAAGTGGCTGAAAGCTAACACAATTAATTATTCCATCCCCCCAATCACTGGCCATGTACAAATGTACAGATTTTAGCCTTCAGTGAAAAGTATTAAAATGAAACCCCTCTAGATACTCTGCAATTGCTGAAATTCAGTGTACAAAGACTGTTGTCTGTAGTGTAATTCCAATGTTTAATAAACAAAATCAAAATTGAGTGGTTATCAAAGTTGTTATTGGTAAGTTTCCTTCCCTTTGCTATAAGCCCCTTAGCACATTTTATGAAGAATGATGTGCTCTTCTTACTTTACTCTTCACTTGGATACATTTAAAAACAGTAATCACTTTAAAATTATTTTCTACCAGGGATGGGATTACAGGATGCAAACTTTTCCTAGGAGTGTGGCTGATGCCTACTGTTCTCATTAGACAAGTGGTTAGAATCATCTGCAAAAATCCATCTTCTTAATAATGCTTATAAAAGATGCTTAATAAAGATAACTCATCTCTAATTAGATTAGTGATAAAATACCTTCTCATCTAACTGTTTAGGACAAATAATATATGGCTTTTCAATTTGTAAAATTTCACTTTAACGTCATATTGTTAAAGCTTTTCTAAACAGTCTTCTAATATCAGACTCTTACATGAAAAAAGAGAAGACAAAAGAGAAAAACTCTACATATCAAGGCACACTCTTTTTCTTACAACAGGGGTCAACATACTTTTCTATAAAGGGCTGGATAATAAACATTTCAGGATTTGCGGGTTGTAGGATCACTATTGCAATGATTCAACTTCTACTGTTGTGAGAAAGCAGTCATAGACAATATGTATTTACAAAAAAAATAGTCCGAATTTGGCCTGCTGGCCACAGCCTTAGAACAGAAAGGAATCTACAAAACCCTGGTCTCTAGTCAGGTGTGATGACTGACTCAGAATCTAGTAGTTTAATCACTCTAGAACATGTCAATGTTGAACACTTCAAATTCAGCCAAATTCCCACTGTGGGTTCAGATTCTTCTTTTCAAACTCATGTCATCTTATTTTTCATTTGGGATAATTTATCTTCATTTAAGTAAGTACTTGCTTGAGCATTATTTATTGAGGGATTCAGTTTAAAATCAGTAAGTGATGTCCATAAAATTGAATATCCAATTTAATTTTTGAAAAACTTAATGAAAAATGTAACAATCAAAACGTCTAAAATAAGTACACTCACTACCCATTCCACTAATTCATTTCAGTCATATCAACTATAGAATAGGAAAAATAAATTCAGAAGTGTAATTACTTTAAAATACACTACTTCCATATTTGTCAATATTTTACATTTATGTATATATTCTATAGTGTAAGCAGAAATTCTCTCTAAAAATCTCCTTAAAATCTTGAGTTGCAGAGCCACAGGCAATATCTGACATATAAAACTGCAGTACAGGCCTGTCAATTTGGCATTTCACTGGTACAATACAACGACCAACTTGCATAATCACTGTACAATGCCCAGACATTCCAGTAAGAACCATTATTTTCTTTAATGTAGAATGATTGATACATAGTCTACAAGGGGCAGTGAGGTTTAATAATTCTGTTGGATATGTCCTGACATAATTTCAAATTGTACAATAACACAAACAGCTTTGTTAAGGCCATGTTTTATTTGCTGATTAATGGACAAAAGGCAATGTATTTTCAAGTATTTTCTTGAAAGTCTGTGCTCATAAAAATCATGAAAAGTTGGAAAGACTGTTAAATCACTGAAACTTTAAATATATCTTACACAATCTGTTTGTACAAAAATACAAGTTAAATATAAACATAAAGCAATCATGATTTTATGCAAATCTGTTTTTATGTGATCTTCAGTTATATATAAAAGTTTCTTGGTTGTTTGTGAAAAGATCAATACCAGATTGAATTACTATCTATTGGCAAAGGGCCCTAAAAAGCTTGCTTTAGCAATTATCTTTTACATGGTTAAGAGCATTTCCTAATTTGAGATCACCTAAACACTGGAAAAAAGAAAAAATGAAAAGGGCAGTATGTCCATAAACCAACAAATAATTTGGCTGTACTGTATCATAAAACACAAAGAACCCCCACACATCTGTACAATAAACATTATGTATTACATACTCACACACACAGGGGTACACGTGTGTGCATGCACGTAAACACACACACACGCATACGCAGGCGCACACACACACCCAGCCATAAAACAAAGCCTAATGAGGTGCTACTTCCAGTTCGATATTCAGCTTTGCATTTTTTCTTACTTCATCAAAAGAATAGCTTTTTGTCACTTTCCCATTCTTGAAGACAGTGTGAAGAAGATCCTGCACAAATATAACAATATTGAAATTTAATGGTTATGTTAGGCTATCAAACAAAATTTTTCAGTAATGCTTAGATGAATTAGACTGAATAGTCAAATACAGAGATGCTGATAATGCTCAAATTATGAAATGATTTTATATACAAAGGATGCTGATGGAGCAGGCAGAGGAGGCAAGACCCGGATCTAAAATGGAATGTAGACATGTTTAACTTTCTGAAAAGGAATGATTCAAGTATTACATTCTTAAAACAGTTTTTCTTAAAGGCAAAACAAATCTAGTAGATGCTTACTGCTTTGGCTGCCCAGAAGCACTATGGCTGTCACTGATAATCATGACGGACAGATCAGTCAGGAAAGCCTGCCAGACTGTCCCTATTCCTAGCCAAGAGACTCAACACCGATTAAACTTATCAACCTGGAATTTATTAAACTTACTAATCATAAGTTTTTGCCTTAAGCAAAAGTCAAGCCTAAAAATAAACCAAACCCAAACAGAAACATTAATAGATATTGATTTCTTGACTAATACATTAGTCATTGATTTTAAAGACTGTGTATATTCCAGAAGTCACGGATACATGTAATCCATTTGATCCATGCAAGAATAACAAAGACAAATTAAGAGAATTAGGACTAAATTCCCTTTTGAGTCTGGCAAAGCATTCCTGTCTTAGTAAGGAATTATCTGCCTGCAGTTTTTCTTGAAAAATCCATAGAAGTAATCTATTGTGCTAAAGTTTTTCATCTCATCTGAAGGTGAGCATATAACATTATCTAATATTTTTATCACTGTTATTTCCTTTTTATCCTTTTTCTATTGAAATACAGTTGATTTACAATATTAGTTTTAGGTGTACAATGTAATGATTTAATATTTTAGATTATAAACCATTTAAAATTATTATAAAATATTGGCTATATTCTCTGTGCTGTACAGTATGCCTTTGTACCTTATTTATTTTATACATAGAAGTTTGTACCTCCTACTCCCTTACCTTGCCCCTCCCTGCTTCCCTCTCCCCACTGGTAAACACTAATTTGTTGTCTGTATCTGTGACACTGCTTCTGTTTCATTATATTCATTTATTTTTTAGATTCCATATACAAGTAATAACATTCAGTATTTGTCTTTCTCTGACTTATTTCACATAGCATAATACCCTCCAGGTTCATTGATGCTGTTTCAAGTGACAAATTTTCACTTTTAACGGCTGAGTAATATTTCATCATGTGTGTGCATGCACCACATTTTCTTTACCCATTCATTTGTTGATGGACACTTAGGTTGCTTCCATATCTTGGATTATTGTAAATAATGGTGCTATTATTTCATGTGTGGGTTTATTATTTCATGCACATGTTTCAAATCAGTGTTTTCATTTTCTTTGGATATACACCCAGAAATGGAATTGCTAAGTCATATCATAGTTCTATTTTTAGTTTTTGGAGGAATCTCCATAGTGGCTGTACCTGTTAACATTCCCACCAACAGTGTATGAGGGTTCTCTTTTCTCCAAATCCTTTCCAACAGTTGTTATTTGTAGACTTTTGGATGACAGTAGTTATTCTAACAGGTGTGAGGTGATACCTTTTTGTGGTTCTGGTGTGCGTTTCTCTAACAGTCAGTGATGTTGAGCATCTTTTCACATGGCTGTTAGCCATTTGTATGACTTCTTTGGAAAAAATGTCTATTCAGTTCTGCCCATTTTTTGACTGGATTGCTTTTTGATATTAAGTTATATGAGCTTCTTGGGTATTTTGGATATTAACCCCTTGTTGGTCATATCTGCAAATACTTTCCCATTCTGTAGGTTGTCTTTTTGGTAGGTTTCCTTTGCTGCATAAAAGCTTTTGATTAGATTCCATTTGTTTATTTTTGCTTTTATTGATTTTGCCTTGGGAGACTGACCTAAGAAAACATTTCTATGATTTACATTGAGGAGTGTTTTACATGTTCTTTTCTAGGAGTTTCATGGAATCATGTCTTACATTTAGGTTCATTACTGCCTTTGACATATTTTACATCTCATTTTGTGTATCACTGAGCTGCTTATTGCAGATGTAGATGATTTTACTGTCTGTCTTTTAAACTTCCTTAGTAAATGCTTGATTTGCTACCTTTACTATACATTTGCCTTTACTGACAAGGTTTTTCCTTTTGTAATTATTGTATTTCTAGTTACAGCATTTTTCTCCCCTGCTTGGATTACTTCTATTAACATTTCTTATGAAGCTGGTTTGGTGATGCTGAACTTCAGCTCACCTTTTGATCTCTTCATCAAATCTAAATGAAAGTCTTATCTGGTAGAATATTCTTGGTTGTAGGTTTTACTCTGTCATCACTTTGAATATATTGTGCCATCCCTCTCACCAGCAGAATTTCTGCTGAAAAGTCAGATTACAACCTTATGAGAGTTCCCATGTATGTAAGTTGTTCCTTTTCCCTTGCTGCTTTTAATATTCTCTTTAATTTTTGGTCATTTAATTACCGCATGTCTTGGTGTGGTCCTCTTTGAATTTGATTCTTTTGAGGCTCTCTGGAATGCAAGGCCCACCAGGTTGGAGAGGCTGAAGTGGGGCTCAGACCTTTGTTTCTTTGGAAGAACCTCTGTAATTATTCTCCTATGGGTTGCCCACTTGGGGATATGGGTGTTGACTATATGGTGATTCTCCTGTCTTGTCATAGTTCCTTCTTTATAGCTTTAGTTGTAGATCTTTCCTGGTAGATTCTGCTCTTTCTCATCAATATTTGTTCTGTAAATAGTTATAATTTTGGCATGCCCATAAGAGGAGTTGAGTTCATGGTCTTCCTACTCCCCCATCTTGAAACAATCTTACCTATCCCTGTGTTGTTTCCAATTACACTACTCTTGCTGTGGCATTTTCTTTATATTTAAATTTTCATAGTTAAATTCATAATCTATTGAGGAAGGGTGGTTCCTATTAAATCAAAATGTCTAGATGATCATAAATGGCTTACTGACTCAAATGTTCTAGAGTATCATCCACATACTCTTAAAACCCATGGCTTGTTTTAATCACAGTTATGACCATGTCTAAAGTAACTTTTGTCCATCTGGGGTAAACTAATACAGCAAAGTATCAGTAGTAGAAGAGTTAAATGAAGGCTGTATAATAGGCTATATATAAACAAACAAATCTAATTCTAAAAGTTTTAGGAACTTGTACATATTTCTCATTATGATAACAGAAAAATCTTACTGTAATAATTATGGCTTAAAATCTTAAAAGAATAAAATAAAAGTAACATAAGCAGAATATATGTAGTATAAAGAATCAAAAGTTTAAAAAATATCAATTTTATTATATAATCAATAAAAATAAAATTTTAATAATTTTTATCAATGGTGAGTAGTTCCCTTCTAAAAAGGAACATTTTCTTGTTCAATCCAGTGGCTTCTTATTAATAAAAACTAGAAGTTGAATATAAGTGTAATTTTCTATGTCAAAGAGCATATAGACTACTTTAAGCATACTATATAAATATTTCTAGCTTGATTGATTTAAATCAGAAAACCTGGTTCATTTATTAGTTATAATCTGAATCAAGTCTCACTGTTTTTATATCTTATACTATTAAGATGACATAATTTGCCTTTTTAGCCCATAGATGTTGCGGTGAGAATTAAATGAGACTAAAGAAAACCATCTGAACTGGATTCTTTGTTTTGAAAAAATGCCATCATCTTTAACAACATCTTGGAATTTGGAGAGCCCTTCTTTTATCTACTAAAATTACCACGGTTTTACTGTAACATAAACAGCTATGAATAGTCTAAGACCGGCATCCTTTAAGTATTGCTAACTATTCCTGTTCAGAAATGATTCACCGCTAATTGGCAACAGGAGTAAGATCAAATACACACACTTATTGAAGCTCATCAATCACTCTCTTTTGGTAACTATATGGAACACCATTTTTTTTTTCTTATAAAATATTTCACCCAATGTAAAGGTCTCATATTTATTATCTAGCCATTTCTTATTTTTCATCTTATTTTGGTAAGCTAGGTCAGCAACTGTAAACATTTTACAATAAAACCTTGTCCTCCAAGAAAAGAACTTTTCTGAAAATAATTTTAAACACAAAAGCCTCCTTTCTTAATTTGAAAAGTGAACTTATTACTGTTTAAAAAACAAAACAAACCCAAATTAGCATAGATACATACATGACCATATTCTTCAAGGTCTCCTTTTCCTTCCTCAAGTGTAACAAAATTTCCTGCTGGTGTCCTATGTAAAGATAATCGGCCCTTTTTGGACCTTTTGTTGGGATCAGCAACTGGATCCTTGAAGACGTTAATCTGGAATCCAAATTAAAGTAAGAGAAATAGAAGACTAATCATCAGAAATGTTGACTCAACTCACATTAAAGTATATATAAATTTTAAGGTACTTTGCAGGTATAACTAAGCCAATCTGCATCTAGCTCTTAGAGATATAACTCTAGCCTATTGTGGAGAAGAGAGTCTTCCGTCAGGAAAAAGGTATGAACCAAATCCAAATCTTTGAAATCCTTTCTTACTTGTGCAGAATACTAATAACTCCATCTGTAATAAATCTTTGAGGTCAACAATGTGACCCTTAAAGTATCCCCTTTTCTGTTATGCATTGCCCTTAAACTGATCTAAGTCATGCATGTTACTGAAAAATAATCCATGTCAACTCTATAATCTGTGGCAAGGGTACTAGGATTTTACCACAGTAAAGGCTTGCCCACTTCATCACTTTTTCCCTTTTGTTCCTTTTTATTCTACTAGTGATATCTTGTTACCATGAGAAGCAAAGACAACCTTGAGAACCTAGAGACCTCGAGCACAGTGTTTTAGGATCAGAAAGATAGAAGGCAACTGGAGAAGCAGAAGAGGCAAACCTAGAACTTGCCAAAGAATGATGGATTGAACTAAGGGAGGGAACCAACCCACATGTCTTTAGGATCCCCTATACACATCATTGAAAAAGCGAAGAGAGTTCCAGAAACACATATACTTCTGCTTTATTGATTATGCCAAAGCCTTTGTGTGGATCACAACAAACTGTGGAAAATTCTTCAAGAGATGGGAATACCAGACCACCTGACCTGCCTCCTGAGAAACCTGTATGCAGGTCAAGAAGCAACAGTTAGAACTGGACATGGAACAACAGACTGGTTCATCGGGAAAGGAGTACGTCAAGGCTGCCTACTGTCAGCCTGCTTATTTAACTTATATGCAGAGCACATCACGAGAAATGCTGGGCTGGATGAAGCACAAGCTGGAATCAAGATTGCTGGGAAAAATATCAACAACCTCAGATATGCCGATGACACCACCCTTATGGCAGAAAGCGAAGAAGAACTAAAGAGCCTCTTGATGAAAGTGAAAGAGGAGAGTGAAAAAGTTGGCTTAAAGCTCAACATTCAGAAAACTAAGATCATGGCATCTGGTCCCATCACTTCATGGCAAATAGATGGGGAAACAGTGGCTGACTTTATTTTTCTGGGCTCCAAAATCACTGCAGATGGTGATTGCAGCCATGAAATTAAAAGACGCTTACTCCTTGGAAGAAAAGTTATGACCAACCTAGACAGCATATTAAAAAACAGAGACATTACTTTGTCAACGAATGTCCATCTAGTCAAGGCTATGGTTTTTCCAGTAGTCATGTATGTGAGAGTTGGATGGTGAAGAAAGCTGAGCACCAAAGAACTGATGCTTTTGAACTGTGGTGTTGGAGAAGACTCTCGAGAGTGAGTCCCTTGGACAGCATGGAGATCCAACCAGCCCATCCTATAGGAAATCGGTCCTGACTATTCATTGGAAGGACTGATGTTGAAGCTGAAACTCCAATACTTTGGCCACCTGATGCAAAGAACTGACTCAAAGGAAAAGACCCTGATGCTGGGAAAGACTGAAGGTGGGAGAAGAAGGGGACAACAGAGGACGAGATGGCATCACTGACTCGATGGACATGAGTTTGAGTGAGCTCCGGGAGTTGGTGATGTACAGGGAAGCCTGGTGTACTGAAGTCCATGGGGTTGCAAAGAGTCGGACACGACTTAGTGACTGAACTGAACACACATCCTTTGATACAGACTCCCAAGAGCTTGTGAAGAGCTACTAGGGAGTTGGTTGTTCAGCTGCCTGCAGCTTGGGTTCCCCCTTTTAAGACTACCAGAAAATGACTCAAGTGTCACAACTTGAACCTCACAGTTCACCTTCTTAAAACACTGACAGTGTTTACATATTTGCTTATCTTTAATACATGATGGCTAAGTGAGCTGAAGTGATTTTGTGTGCATGCTAAGTCGCTTCAGTCGTGTCTGACTCTTTGTGACCCCATGGACTATAGTCTGCAAGGATCCTCTGTCCATGGGGATTCTCCAGGCAAGAATACTGGAATGGGTTGCCATGCCCTCCTCCAGGGGATCTTCCTGACCCAGGTATCTTCTGTATTGGCAGGCAGGTTCTTTACCACTAGCGCCACCTGGGAAGCGCAGGTGAGCTGACATTCTCACTCAAATTTGCTCAACTTCTTGATTCAAAGGTATATACTGAAGTAGCAGAAATGAATTGACCTGCATCATCTCTCTTAAATTATCTCTCACTTTTCCTCTTTTTTCTGTCTTCTTTTCTGAAGTCAAGTTATCACCTACTATCTCTTATTTTTCCCGTTCTGAGTATTGTTAGGGGTACAATACAGTAACAGTTCAGGACTATATTATCCTTCGACTATTGCATTCAATACATGTATTCTGAGCATATTCTAGGCCTACACATAAAGAAGACAGTAACAACACAAGAGCAGAAGTTGAAGGACATACCCCAAGGCCATTGGTTACAACATAACTACATTTGAAGGAACAATTCAAGAGATCTCTTGTTAACTTCTGTAGCAAGGCTCCACCAGAACCGAAGGAAACATTTTCAATACTCCATTTTTTTTGCTTCATGCCTTCCACAATCTAGATTAAACAAGAAAATAAAAAAATGTAATTTGGAAGTGGAAAGAAGTTATTTTTCCACGGGCCATACTGATGAATAAACCATCTAAAGCTGTTTATAGCACAGTAAATAATGAGCTAAGAATAAGGCCTACATGAAGTTACAGCCCACTTTTTTCTTTTAAAAGACCCACTCACCTCAGAGAGGGAAGCCCAAGGAATAAGTGCAGAAGGAGGAGATTTCATTCAAAGTTCCTGAATTTGTACTGTTATCAGTGATTGCGGTTTAGGTTGGGGTAATGGAATGAGAGGTAGAAAAAAATGGCTATCAATACACAAGGTTACTTGAGTAAACTCTCATCTACCTCTTTAATTTACTGCCCAGATACCAGTAGCACAAGCAATGAGGCCCAGACATTTGCCCCAATTCACTAGATTCTGTGACTCTAGTCATCATTAATAAATTTCAATACATATTGTCACATGTCACAGTGCAAGTCATGTAATGGAGCGCTTAAAATCAACAGATATTAGTGATTTTAAAAAAGTGTAAAAATACTCCCTCTAATTTAAGAGTTGAGGCACTGGCGGTCGTCTTACCCTGGCTGGTACTTGAGTGCCATAAACAAAACTATTAACTGATTGGGAGCTAAGATTTATCACTGGATCATTTTTTGGCAGAATGATTATCTAAAAAGCCAGCAAGAGAGACCTATATAAACAAAGACTTCTAACAACTAGACTATTTCTTTCAAGGGACACATAATAATTAAAAATTTACATTAATTTATTACTCTATTGTCATCGAGTAATAAACTGAATTTGCATTTCATTTGCATTTCTTTTTCCCAGGCAGGACTTAGTTAACTTGTGTCTGTCTTCTTATGTAACATACTCAATCACTTTTATGGTAGAAGGTAACAGATAAAGTTTAATAACCATTCTTTTAATTTCATAGTAGTCACAAGGAAGTAATTAGAAAGTATGGGGTTTTTAAATTTAAACACAACTTTCAGAAGTGGTTAGAAAATCAAAATCAAGTTTAACAAGTTTATGTGAATTATTCATACGATTTGTCATGTACTTCCCAATACCAGGAGTCTCAAACTGACCTCTTATCTAAATGAGGAATAGTTGCTGTTGTTTATTCACTCAGTCCGTGCCTGACTTTTGCAACCCCCATGAACAGTAGCCCAACAGGTTTCTCTGTCCATGGGGTTTCCCAGGCAAGACTACTGGAGTAGGTTGCCATTTCCTTCTCCAGGGGATCTTCCTGATCCAGGGCTTGAACCCACGTCTCCTGCACTGGCAGGCAGGTTCTTTACCACTGAGCCACTAGGGAAGCCCCATTTTCAACATTATAAGATACAAATATATAAACTCCAAGGACCTACATCTTTTAAGAAATCCACGTTTAGAAATGCAACTTTCTTTTTAAATCTTAGTCTAACTCTCCTGCTGTATGCCAGGAATCAAGATGGAGACATATGCAATTTATTTTAAAGTAATTCTCATGTCTTTTTATTATTACACTTGAACTCAAAATACTCAAGGGCCCTGAATTTTTTTCACTGAACTAACTGTAAACCAAGTATAACTAAAACAATAATGAAAACCTTATAAAACAATGTGAAATTAAAGTTCTAATAAGTGAATTTCAACATAGAAGAAACACAAGGAGTAGAACAGAAAAATGGAGTAAAAGAAATGGAGACAGACAGATGGAGGGTAAGGAAATCTGGGTAAAATACAGAGAAAATAGTTTCAGACCTGTCACCTGATTTTAGGTGCACCTCAGAAGCACAAGAATGAGGAATTCACAAAAAACAGTACCACCCAATGTCATATTTTGTCTTTTAGGACCAATTTCTTTAAGGTGTTCTTCCCATACAGCTTCACCATCACAAGTTGTGAAATTTAGACAATTTAAAGTTTATGTGAATTTTTCTATTAATGTTACTGGATGTTACAGAATTAGAGGAAATATTACTTTAAAAAAATTTTACACATACAAATTAAAAGGAAACCTGACTAGACAAAAAGTCTATATGAATTCCTTTCCTTGCTTCTAAAAACTTATTTTGACCCACCTCCACTATAAAGAGAGAGTAGGTATTTATTATCCTTTAGGTAATGAGTGCATGTATTAACACAAACTACTCATTCTCTGACCATTCTGTTTAAGGTTTTACCAATGCCAGAGAATATGTGTTGTCTTGGGATTTAACTTTTTGTTTATGGAGTTATTTTTTTAAAAAAGGTTCAGGTTCTGAACTGATTCTCAACTTTAAAAATTCATATACATTTTCAAACTTTATTTAGAAAAATGAAAAAAAAAAAAAGAAAGAAAAACCAAAGAGCTTCAGTTTTTAAAGAGAAGTTCAAATACCCGATGGAACAACTGAACTTAAAGAGCTGCCCCTAAGAACAAGGAAGGACAAGGATAAGCAGTGGGAAGAGCCCTGGGCTAGTAGAGACTCTGTTATACAGTACCTTGCCCAGGTTTCATCTGAAAGGGACCTGTTAAAACGGAGGTTTGGGTACTAGTTCTTAACTGACACCAAGTCAGAAACCTTCAATTCAGCTGAGCTAGAAGACAACAGCAATTAAATATGCCAACTGAGATTTCTATATTCAGGTTCTCCTCTTTGCTGTAGACTTTTCTTCTATTTCTTCCTTTGTACATCAAAGCCCCTAATGCCCAAACACCAAATGTCTTAGAAGAGCTGGGGAAGTTTCCACTTATCTTAGGCAAGGCGGTTTGGTAGAGCTGGTGGAAGAAACCTCATTTCTGTTATTTTAAGAGATCTATTTCAGACCTCATTTGGAACTCTAAATACATATCACCACAGAAGTACTAAGAGTTATATGCAATAGTTCTTTCTTTTAAATGAATCTTTTGAAAACAAACTGTTCATAACTGGAGTACTGACCTTCCTCTAACCACACCAACCCTTTCAAACAGAAAATTCTTTTGGCAACTTGTGTTATACAAGTGGATATCATCTGAAACTAGCATACATTAAAATGTCAGTGCTTTATAATAGTTGACAAACTACATCATGGTATCAGTGATAGTCTTAATTGTTATGGAGTACTTTAAGTATTAAAATTATAGTTCTTTAGAAACTTATTTGAGAAATAAAAGAGGAAAAAGGTTTAAGATAATATAAAACTTACACTGTTTGGCCAGCTCTAACAATAATAGTGATAACAGTCAATGCTAAATTTAGCTGCTGCTGCTGCTGCTGCTAAGTCGCTTCAGTCGTGTCTGACTCTGTGCGACCCCATAGACGGCAGCCCACCAGGCTCCCCCGTCCCTGGGATTCTGCAGGCAAGAACACTGGAGTGGGTTGTCATTTCCTTCTCCAATGCATGAAAGTGAAAAGTGAAAGTGAAGTCGCTCAGTCGTGTCTGACTCCTAGCGATCCCATGGACTGCAGCCTACCAGGCTCCTCCATCCATGGGATCTTCCAGGCAAGAGTACTGGAGTGGGTTGCTATTGCCTTCTACACTAAATTTAGAGGAGGTAACAAACCATTCTATAAATCTGAAAAAGCACAGTATCAAAAAAGACTAGTATCATTCAGGTTTCACATTATTAGAGTATGTGAAGTTCCATTCTATTGAAACTGAGACCTATTTGTACAGTGTTAAGACTTTTTGTTTTACATATAAAGAGTACTCTTCGGCATTTTCTTGTTTCCTAGTGACACTTCTTTGGGCTCATCATCCATGGTGGCCAATGAGGACTGGGAGTGTGGTCTGACTGGTACGTCTATATTTTAAGTTACTATTATCCATAAATCTTAAGCATTTAACAGCAAAGCCATACACTATCTTACTAAAAGAATAACAATTGTACTTAAATTATTAATGTTATTGTTATCAAATTAGTGAACAGTTTTATTATAAGAATTACCTTACTGAAACTATTTAATATAAAATACATACCTCTTGTAAGGTATTAATATCTACTCCATCTCCTTGAATAACTCTAAGATAAGGTGGTAGCAACTTGTAGCCCTTCGAGTTCTCAGTAACAGGGAACTTCTTACCTAAAATATCCAAAACCTGTTTGGAAAAATACACATCCAACACAAAATAACTAAGACTGAAAAAAAGTGTAAAAACTTTCCAAAGTTAAAAGGACTTTGCTAACAATCTTGAATATAAAAATTAAATTACTTAAATTTTATATTACCATGTATAAGCCTTCTAAAATTTCATCTCAATCCATTTGATTTTTAGAACAGGAATGCAATTTTCTATCAAGCCAATTTATGCTGTAAAGTGGCTCAAAACATAAGTATTTTTCCCTCACATTTTTCAAATTAGATTCAGGAAAAAAATCCTTTAACATTAGAAACTTACAATGGTAAATATAATATTTTTAAAAGGTATACAAAACATCATTTAAAAAACTCATGATAATACTTTTGACTTGGATTTTTTTTCTGCTTGTGCTAATAATTTGTCTGATGTAACTCAAACATGAATCCAGCTGAATTTTCTGAAGTCCTTCTCACTTAACAATGACACCAATTTTTTTAAGCCAAATTGCTTAATACACAAGTTGTGTAACTCATTCACTAACTATTGAAAGTTTGGTAGCAGCTGAAATACTTCAACACTGACTGAAAATTTATCAGAAAGCTTCCTCAGAGATTCAAATTCTACCCAACAATCACTCCCTTTTCCTAAATAAACTGGTTTAATATTCTAACAATGACAAAATTCCGGATGATAACTCAGTTGATTCTTGAAACTAGGTTTGTATATTTTTATTAGGTAACAGAAAAAACATGAAACCTATACAGTTTGCTAAAACCAAATCAGTTCATATTTCATGCTAAGATAAAACCATCAGACTGGTCTATTACTTAACAGGCTAGGAAAAGACCTCCTTGCTTCTACACCCCACTGTTTTAAAGGGTAATTCATCACCTAATCATCAGCTGGGAAACAGTGTGGTAAAGAGAGACGGTGATAGTCATAAAGACCTATGTTGGCTACTTGGCTTATTTTATTACATGTTGTCTGACCTTGAGCAAGTAAATTTTAATCTAAGCTGGTTTCTTTGTCTATAAAAAAGAGTTGTAATACGGATCATAAGGTTTTTGGAGATTCAGTGACACAATTAAGCAAAGCATGTAACACACTATTTTTCTAGTAGTAAGCATCAATAACCTGTTTCTATTAGTGCTTTTCAAAGAAGGTAAACCAAGTCCTAAAGACTTAAAGAAGAAAGAAAACTAAAAGACAATAAGGCTACATTGAGGACCGGTAGTATCACTAAAGAATCTCTACTTGACAAGTATTTTCGAATTATTTTTGTTCCACATTACCTTGCACATACTTCTTTTGCACTAAAACCTTCAAAGGTACAGCAATAACTTGTGATAAAGGCAGAGAAAGAAACCACAAACTTGGTAACCAAATCACAGGACTGGTTAAAATGGTAATGGTATTTATTAATCTTGAAGGTAAGTAGAAAAGAAAATATCTATTCAATAGTCAACAGTACTTAATTGTCTATTTGACAGTTACGTATTAATTAATAACCTTCACTCTGGAAATACTTTCTCTGTTATTAATGTGTGACCTTGGGCAAATCCATTACTCTCTCTGGGCTGCAACTCTAAAATAAGGGGACTGGTCCAGACAGTTCTGAAATGGTGTGTGTATGAATGAAATTAAAAGTAGTGTTGATGGAGCTGGTTACTGGCACTTTTAATAAGTTACGTATTAAAATTTACCTTTAGTACAGTGTCAAGAGGATTTCCAGAATCAGGTCTGATTATTAGTGGTGCCTCTGTACTTCTCGATACTATTAAATGTCTTAGATCTTCACCCCATGTTTTCTCACACGCATTATAAATGTCATAGCTATCGCTGACCACAGATACAGGCACTGATGAAAACTGTGTTACTATATGTTCAAAAGCATCTTTTTCATGGTCCTTCCCCCAAGCTGTTATGGTACTAGAAAACAAAATGAAAATACAGATTTACTTAGGCAGACACAATATCTGTTCCTGAATTATACCTCATGTTTACTATACTACACCATCAACACTGCAGAGAAGGTGAGTGATTTAGTTTAATGAATGCATATCAAGAGGTTAGTTAATATTTGAGCCAAACCAAATCACCCTTTGGCCAATTTTTAAGACTACAAGTAATCTCTCCAATAGTTATTTAAACTCTTAAGTCATCTTCAACCAAAGGATAAACTATGTTATTTTCTTTTTTAGTACTCCTGAACTTAACTCATTTAAAATGAGTGAGCTAAAAAAGCACCTGTTAAGTACACTCTACACATTATGCTGAGATGTTAGAAAGAATGAACACATACTTCCATTATTTCACTAAGCAATGCAATTCCCTTTTGTGAATTTTCAAAACCATATACCAATAATAATATGGACATATATTTTATCTTTCTTACTCTCCAAACCTTACACTTAAAAGACAATTACTTAGGCAATTACTTATACTGTATCATACACAGATAATAGTCAACTAACTAACTCTTTACCTGTTGTATCTTTAATTGGCCTGTAACAGGCATTTATTTTACTTAAAGATTATCTGCTAACTAACATATGCCCAGGAAGTAAGAATTACAATATTTAGTTTGAGCTAAACATAATTAAGATGGGAAATAGTGTGAGAGTTTCTATTAGGCAAGAATGATTACAGTGATTTTTATACTGTCCTCAATAATGGTGGTTCTTTTTGAACAGATTAATGGCATTTAACTAAAGTACTTGCTGGTTAACTAATATATAAATAATAAATTCTTAATGAGAACCTAATAATGAATTTTAGAATTGTTACGATTTTCTCATGCCCAGTAATTTTACTTTCTCCCTAATTTATTAGTTTTTGCCTCTACTTCATTTTCCAAAGTAAAATAATGGAAAGTGAAACAACCCATTCATTTAACCCCATGCAGATATGTTTATCTCCAGACTATTTAAAGAGACATACTATTTTTGAAACTGTTTTCTTTTTTCCTCTAAAGGACTAAAGTAAACAACTTCTCTCATGCTGTCAATGATATGCTGGGGACAGCAGAGGATATACACTTCAGGGATATAGACTTCGCTATCCAGAACTACAGAGATGGGGAGAGAGCATATTTATATAAAATTTATTTTATAGTGAACAAAGTAGCTATGATGCCTACTCTCCACTTCATGCAAGCATCTGCAGGTTGAAAGGAAAATTAAGACATGGATAAAGAAAGCCCTTTCTTCAAATCAAGAATTGCTATGGTCTTCTCTGTAAGGGAGAGAATTAAGCTCAAAGAATACTAGCACTGGAGAGCTTTGCAATTAAGAACAAACTCTTAAGAGGTTATTTCAGTACAGTCATCTAACTCTGTGTGTATCACTTCTAGCAAACTTAATAGTTTAGTCTTTATCTTACTTGCTTTCTCTTTGGCATCTGAACCTTCCTGAAGCTTTATTTTCCAATGACTTCACTGACGTATCTCATGCTTTGATTTTTCCCCCCTATTTCTTTGGGTCCTCTTCTGTTTCCCCTAGATGCTGCGCTCCCCTTCCTCAGTATGACCTGGGCACTAGCCTCTCTCTGTATACCTCCCTATGTGAAAACCACTCAAAGCTTTAAAAAAATACCCTTATAGTGAGTTTCCAAAATCTGTACCTTAGCCCAGGTTTCCCCCCTCCATACCAGCCCCTCAGTCTCCAGATCCATTTTGTTGGGGAGGAAAATGAGTAACTTCATCTCATCATCCCACAGACATTTCCTAGAGCACCCTCCACATAATGCAATCATAACACCTATTTTATTTGGTATATAGAGATCATAAATATTTGGTCAGTGACTTCTACTTATACTACCGTTCCAATTTTCAGCATCACATTTGATATATTTCCAAAGTTTGAGGAAGAGGTATATAATTGAATATTTCTAAGTCCAGATTCATATATTCTTTAAGAAAATATTTCTAACAATAATGGCAATGTTCTAAATTTTAGCATTTTCTTATTTTAAAGTTATCTTAGATGTTAGTTCATTTTTCCTCGATGACCTTCTGATGTTGGAAATGCAAAATTTTTGTTCCTCCTTTTGTTGGGTTGGATGGAGGAACTGAAGAACAGAGAGATAAATGACTTGCCCAAGGCCACCCAGTATGTCAGCTGTAAGGTCACTCATATTTCCCAACTTTCAGTCTAGAGCTCTTTTCACTATACTATGCTGTTGTTTAAAGAGACCTGTCTATTTAAGAACAACTGATATATTAAGGAGTCAAATTTGTAGATGTAAGAAATATTATGAGGCTACAAAAACACAGTAGATTTTCACCCTGTATTAACATGAAAGTCCTAAAGAAAATATCTTTATTCTCAGATTTATAGTATCACACTCATGATGTTATTACTTTGAAACAAAACCATTAATAACGAGTCTCATCTAGGGGTGACTGAATTAGTAAGTTTTTAAAAGGTGTACATGTATCTAAGACCAAAAATTAAAATACTGCAACCCTTAAATCTCGATCTGTTAATGTCACTCTTATTTTCCTAGTTTTACTAGTCTTGAAACTTACATGTGAAAATATTCAAGTCCCTACTAAGAGAGCAATGCTAGTAAATGTTAGCTGAATCCACTTTCTACTGAGCCCCAGTTCAAATCATCATTTTAGCAATTTTATCTCTCAAGCCTCTGCTCATGTTTATCCCCTTCTTTTCATTTATTTAGCCACTTGGTTCTGAATCTCATCATCTCTCAAAATTATTGCAACAGTTTCCTATAAATCCCTACTTCTCATTTTTCTCTATTTTTCCATTCATAAGATAGCCCACTATCAAAGTGATCTTTCTACAACATTTCTCTGACACTACTTCTTTGCTCAAAAACTTCAATGCCCACCCTCATTTGAAAATGGAATTAGAATAACTCAGCACATTCAATGTGAAAATACATTTGAGGGCTTTTACTTATTAACCTGTCTTTCTAGCCCACCTGACGTTCCCTACAAAATCTCCGTACAAAATACACTTCAGTCCTTACTCCTTAAGCACATCCATATGTGCCTCTTTCATGACAATGCTTAACACACGGTAGGTATGTAATAAATATTTATTCAGAGAATAAAGAATCCCCTAATGTCTGCAATTAAATTTTACCAATCATTCAAGAAGTCAATATTTACATACCATTTCTATAAAGCCTTTCTTGATCCTACCAGTGGAATATGACCCTACTTCTCCTTCCTTTGCACGGCTGCAGTACTTTAATTGTGTCATTTTAAGAGCACTTGAACAGAGCAGAATGTTGCTAGCGAACTATTTTTTTTATCCAAAAGATAGATAGGATTAATTCTTTATATCTTTCCATCCCTTGGAACACCCAGTAGATTGCTGGGATCAAAGCTCAGCTTTACTCATTGCTGGTTTTAGCACCGTGCAATATTCAAGCAAGTAGGTAGAATTTAATAAGCCTCCTCCCCCAAACTAATTATTTTTGTTGTATGAATCAGAAATAAGGATTGGCATACATTTAAAAAACTCCACTAACTTTCAGTAAAATTAACTCTAGAACCAGAGCAGCTATAGCCTGGATTATACTGTCTTCTAGTTTAACTTGAATGGTTTAATAAAATCAGACAAGGAAACATAAGAATCTGAACATTCTTCCTTTCATCAAAAGGGCTAACTTGCTCATCTACAATTGAGGGTACTGGGTTCAGAAGATAATTTCCAAAGCAAAGATAAATGAAGTTATGTAGAAGAGCAGGGAAAGAGAGAACACTGACCGGGTTTCACAATGAGTGCTTCTAGACTTCAAGTATACAACCTATCTGCATATGGCAATAGAGAAGCTAAAATTTTTTAAACAATAAAACTTATAGAGCAATATAAAAGTTAGAAAAAGAACTCCTAAATTGTTTCTATTAGGACAGTTAAAAGTTTTGTCTACCTCCCTGATACCAGTTTTTATACACAGTATAAAGAAGATTTACTGTAGTACCTAGCTGTGTAGTTAAACAAAACGTGACTGAGTTAAAAAATGAAGAAGCTTATTTATGGAAAACCAACGTGAGATAATAGAAGGATGAAAACAGAAATTTTACCTGTGTTCTGCCGCTGGAACAGAATAGCCTGGAACAGGATCTTTTGTTCCATAGTATTTTTTAATTAAAGCAATTCCTGCTACTGTATCTGTTCCTTTGAAGTTAACCAAATGAGCAGACGCTCCTATGCCAGCAGTCTGTAAAATAAACCATAAACCAAAATCCAAAAAAGAAAAAGACCCATACTTGAAGTACAGAGCATAGCCCCCAAAGGAGTTACTGTCTTCAGTTATTTTTAAAAAGAAGTTAACTGTTACCTCCTCAAAGAGACCTACTTAATTAATAGGGATCTACCCACACTTCCCATCATCCTCTTTTCCACTACTCTGTCTCGTGCTTCTCTGTAGTATTATCTGACATCTGCCATGTTTATTACATATATTTAGTCATCTGCCCATCCATCCATCAAATATATAAAGGAGAGAGATATTTATTGAAGACTATTATATCAGGTATCTTTAACAGAGGCTGACACATATTAGGTATTTAATATCCTTGACTGAATTTCCGGAATTTCAAAGTGTGACCTACTTCCCAAATAACTTCCTAGTAATTTCCTAAACCTTTATACCGGTAACCTAACCAACGATCTATATTTTATTAATTGAGGTTCCCTTCAGTTTCTTACCTCTTGGGAAGAGACTCCTCTGTAGCCAAAATCATGTAACTTGTATTCCAGACCATCTAAGTTACCAGACGTTTCCAACAAGTATTTGGCCAATATTTTCTTCTGCTCTCTAGAATTTGTGGCCACTGTGATTGGATACCAGGACTGAACAAGAATAGTCTGTAGTAATAAAATTAACCACAAACATTAATACATAAAAAATTGGATTCTTTCTGAGGAAAATCCTAGCTTTCTCTGGAGGTATGTCCTGGACTTCCATACTAGTAGAAATACCAATTGGACATTTCAGCTGTATGGTGGGAAGCCTACCACATGTATTTCAGATACAGTGCCGAGCTCAGCTCTCAAATCCACAATATGAAGGATAAGCAAACTAGGCCCTAAACAGTAGAGAATGTTCAATTACCTATTTTTTCCATCCAAAGCTCCAAAGAAGCAAATATTTATGAAGACTATCTGTGACGAAGGACCGATGTATTTCTTTATTTTCAATCTATCATGGATCAATAGTTTTATAAACTATATTTACACTTGGATGCTAAGGCAATTGCCATAAAAGTTTCTAAATGCTTATCCTTGATTTCTATATTTCATGCAGACTTGCATCGAAGAGTTCATGGACCAGCACTGGTCCATGGACTGCACCTTGAATAGTGTACATCTAGAGAAGTTATTTTTTTACTCCTCTAGGTAGTACTGGATCTAATTTTTCCTTGGATCTAATATGACTACTGGTAGGTTATATATGTGAGATACTTTTGTTTAGTACTAGACAATTCTACTCACTGAGTTGTTTTATGTCCTTGGCATTTATCAAAAGTCACTATAAAAGAGCCACATGAAACACTTCTGCATACGCTGTATACTTCTGAGGTCCCTAGTTTGTAATTCAGTTCTTACTAGATAGTTTTCCAACTGAGGAAATGAAAGAATTGCTACGTTCTAAGACTAAGACTTGCTACTTCCTGATAAGAACTGTCTCTTGGTTTTCTCCTTTTCCTTGGCTTCCAGGCAACTCCAAAAAACGTCTAATCACAGCAACTATATTAATTATTATGACTTAGGAATTCACTCCTCCATTCTAGGATAATTTCCTAATCTTTTTGTAAACCAGATAGCCTGCTATTACAGCAGCTTCAAATTTTAGAAAGAGCTGCTAAGATGACAAGTCTGTGCTCACTCAAAAAGCTACCTACTTTCTAAATTTTACAAAACAAGCTTTTACTGAATACCAGCTAAGTGACCAATAAATAAAGTAAGTAAAAATAATAAGATTATTTACTCTTGGACTTCCCAGCTCAGTCCCCTAAAGAGAAAAACTGCAGTGTTAAGACTCTTGTGATTAACTATGGCTCCTAGTTCTTTGCGGCTCCTTCCATCAAGAGGTGCAATCTCTCTCTTAATCCCTGATTCTGGGATGTTCCTATGATTTGTTTTTGACCAACAGAATGTAGCAGAAGCCATATTTATAACTTCCAAGCTTCTGTTTCAAGAGGTTTTATAGCTTCTACTTTCATTTTCTTAGAACCTCGAGACTGCCCTGTTGTATGTAAAGAAGCTTAAGTCAAGAAAAGAGATCCAGCAGTCTCAGTTACCTAAGCTAAGGTCCAGATATGGGAGTGAGGTCATTTTAGACTGTCCCTTATCTGAGCTGAACCTCTACCTGAATGCAGACACGTAAGTCCAAGCAAGACCAGCAGAGAACCATTCAGTCAACCGCAGAATCATAAGCAATAATCATGAGCCTTTTTTTTAAGGGGGGCAGGGGGTAGTTTGTTACATAACAGTAGAAAACTGATGCAACTCCTAACTTGAACTCTATGACAGATCACCTCTTACCTAAGCATTCTGCTTCTGAAATTCTTCTTTCAAAATTTCAGTGATTCCACTGCCCCAGCCTATGAGTATCCTACTTCTAACTCATCTTTAGCTTCTCTTCCTCTTTATACTGCTGATGGTTATCCTTCTAAAGCAGAGTTTTATTTAGGTTGTGTCATTCCTTAAAATCCTTTAATGGCTGTCTATTCCACAGAAGAAGGCCAATTCATGTTGAAATCTGAGGCCTTCTGCAATCTTGCCTTATTTACCATCTAAAGGTTTACCCCTTATGATATGTATTTTTTGCTACAGTCTCCCTTGGGCTACTTGCCATCCTAAGAATACCTGAGCTCTTCATTCTTTCATGAAGAATACCTTTATGAAATAGAAAAGGTTCCCCCCCCCCCCATACACAGAATTCCCTACTTCTGCTACTAATTTAGCATTCTTACTTGTATTAGTGTTTAGTAAAGAATAAATTGCTCCTCCTCCAAAGGCCGTTAAGACAGTCACCTTACTCTAATATCTGTGCCCAGCACTTCTGGGGTATATAACTAGTAATCAATATTCATTTGCTGATTTAATTCAATCAACTCATAATTTTAATTTAACTTAGAATGATATTATCTAGGAGTATGAGAAAGATAGAAAACATAATGTGAAAAACTCTAGTTGAGTTATAAAGGTAGAAGATTGACCTTACCCCTCGAAAAATGCCAGGGAAGGAGAGAAATAACTATGAGACACAGTGATCCTTCACATCACCATTTCCTTTCCACAGTCCAACAAAATCAGCTTAAATTATACTCTTAATAAAATCACTCCCCTTTAAAAAAGATCACTGTAGATGTAAGCAAGGGAAAAAAAGGCAAGTTAGTTTGGGTTAATCCAAGGTCTAATAAAGTAGGCCTTGTTGGAAACTTCTCCAAAACAGCAATTTGCCCACACAAATCAAGATAAAATTTTTAGCTGAAAACTAAGACTAAAGTAAAAGAACCTGCAAGTTTTATTTAAGAAGTGTTCATTGTATCATTACTGTGCAGACTAAAGAATTTCAAAGAATGAGAAATGGTATGGTATAGTAGAAAGGGGACTGGACCTACTCTGTTAACTAGTCCCTTCACCCTTCAGGGCTCAATTTCCTCATCTGTGAAATGAGGGCATTTGATCAGTGTAATAGTTTATAAAGTCACCTTTGATTTTTAACAGCAAAAAGGTATTGTTTTGTTTTTTTGGTTGGAAGAAACTGTTAAGTTTAGCCCAACATGCTCATTCTTCAGCCCCTCTTAAGTCTGAGATACCTCTGAAGAACTCTTAAGCTCTCCTAAATACGTTTTGAAATCTGATTTGAGGATTAAGATTTCTTTTAGCACTGATATTAAAATTGATAAAGCAATTCAATAATTTTAGTGGGTTTTAAAATTCAGTGTATGGTGAATAAAAGAATGTTATTAATAACTTTGCACAAGGAATTCCATGGTGGTCTAGTGGTTAGGACTTGGCACTTTGACTGCTCTGGTTCAACTCCTGGTTGGGGAACTAAGATCCTGCAAACTGTGCAGTGAGGCCAAAAAATAAACACCACAAAAAAACCAAACTTTGCACATGCTGGGAAGGCGAAATGGAAATACTACTACTAAGCACTATTATTTTAAATGTTTTAAATTAAGGATTTCCTGAAGAAAATCTCAAGTTTTTAAA
Organism: Okapia johnstoni; assembly: GCA_024291935.2. Taxonomy (NCBI): domain Eukaryota; kingdom Metazoa; phylum Chordata; class Mammalia; order Artiodactyla; family Giraffidae; genus Okapia; species Okapia johnstoni. The sequence goes on along the minus strand of CM044312.1, from coordinate 66,245,737 downwards.
TAACAAGCTTTTTGGATTTGGTAACACATTGCATTTACAAGGTAGTAAACTTGGGTGGGAGATGTCTAAGAGAAAGATGAACCTCCTCTATCCTCTAACCCACAGAAGAGGCAAAGTCATCCTGAGAAAGTGTTTTCTGGAGATAAGGTATTCAAACACAATTAAAAAAAAAAAAAAACTATACAGGATCTATCAGAAAGGGATTGTTTCAGAACATATATTTTTGTGCCTTAGATAAAAATACATACCGAGGACTGAAAGTATTTAAATAATATATATTAGAATAGAAGGTAAACTTGATAAGCAGATGAAAATAGGGCACTTTTTTCCCTTCAAAATCTAAATCTCATATTGTATTTTATATTTAATAATTTTTAAAAATATTTTTATATTTGCCAACAAACTACTGCTAAGATGTCCACAATTTATAAAAACATCTTTTCTTTTTTTTTAGTGAAATACATCTACATAATGATAATTAAAACAGGTACTTAAAATTTTTTTCAAGGCTAGTATTTTTCACTTTCTAAAGAAAAACATACATGAAAAGCAAGGCAGACTTGGAACTAGTTCTGTGTCCACAAATATCTGCTTTATGAGACTCCAATTCAACACAGGGGAAGAGTACTTATTGACTAAATCCTCAAATAGCAAACTAAAAAGAAAAATGTGAAAAAAGGTGATTCATAAATGATGATTTTCAAAGTAAGATTTATCTGTTTGGGGTCTTTTGGCACTGAAGGTAAAAGATACACTAGATGATGTGGTTCTTTAAGAACTCTTCTACTCTTTTTTATAATTCTATCCCCTCAAAATAAAGTATCTGTCAGTAAAGTAGTATGAGAATTGTTAATATGTTTCCTTGTACTCTGAGTTCACAATTCAGAGTTTTAACACACAGCAGCAAACTATTTTAAATCCTTATTTTAGTTAATTGTTCATTGTTTCAGAGCCTGTTAGGCTATTAAAAGTTTTTCTAAACTGTTTCTAGTCTTTATAAATGAATCCCAAATGTATTATTTTATAATATAAAAACAAATTAGTTTAACCAATAAACTAGTGAGATAAAGCATACAAAGCACCAAGTAAACATCTCTCAGATAATAGGGTGAAATTTCTATAGTGAACCTTGAATGTATTTAGATGAGAAATACCAGGTGGTAGAGTCTAGGCCCTAAACTGATTAGGTAAGAATAAAGAAAATGATGACTAAAATGTCTTAAGTTACTAAAGATGTACCTGTGCTGTTTTTATAATCTTTCTCTAAGGTGGTGTATATTCAGAATTGCAACAAATAAGATGGAGGCCAGCTGAGCTTTAACTGTAACAATTCTTTACAATTTAAGATTAGATTTTACTGGAAGGTAATTTAAAGATTATTTAGTCCAACTGTCATTTTACAGATGAGGAAACTGAGGCCTGCAAAGGTTTAGGCAGTGGTAGGAGGTTACGTAACTTTATTAGTAGCAATTTTTAAACTAGAATCCCAGTTGAATGGTTTTTACGTCTCCAATTCATGTTAAGAATGAAAAGCAAAACAAAAAACAATTCACCTCAACCCAGTTTGTAAGCCAGTAACACTCCGGATCTGTGTTTTCCACCGTGAAGAGAACATTTCCTCTAGGAATGACAGAGCCTTCAGGAACAGCTTTTACTTCTATTGGAAGATGCCCATCATATTTCTGGTAAAAGACAATAATGAAATTATTCATTCAACAGATGGTACACCATTATCTGTTTAAATAAGGTTCTTCATATTTTACAGAAGCTAAACTTACTGTCAGAGAATTTACAATTGTAGATCTTATTATATTGCTAGTAATCTGGTCAGAATATGCTTATCCTCCTGAAATAAAATTAGCTATTATGATTAACAGTTTAGTATTACTAATTTTTAAAATTTTATGCCATCAAAGTACTTTTGCTAAGAAAATTTATCACTTGAAGATAATTTCGAAACAAAGTTCTATTAGTCTTCTTTCTCCTTCAAAGAGTTTATTCCAACATATTCTAAGAGCACTATCTTTCTTCTAAGTAGTCTTCTTTTTCATAAAAGAAAGGCTAATGACAGGAAGGTAAAATAATGAACTACTGTTAGAGAGCAAAATAAAATGAACAAACTAAGAAAGAAAAGAACTCTCTGCCAGTAGAAGAATCTTGAATAGGTTTTCTCTATACTGGTAATATAGACCTGACACTATTTTGGCAGTAGACAGACTAACTGTAAGCATAGTTTCTAGAACTTTCGCACTCAACATCCAAGTGCAGCAAGTCTCTCCCAGATTAGGCTGAGGATATAGTGGCTACACGACATGTTACTAGATACTTAATTAAGCCTCCCCTTTTTTAAAGTTAAAAGCTGTGGTTAAAAACTTTTGGCTAGTAAGGTAGGTTGTTTCAGAAATCATAACAGTTTATGTGATTTGGGACAAGATAACTAGATTAAAACAAAAAAATCATGATTCTCGAGGTCTCAGACTCTATGCTTGTAAAATCGGATTACACAAGATTATTTCTAGAGAATCTATGAATCCCTAAGATTCTCTGAATATAAAATGAAAAGATTTACCACCTTGATGACTGAGAATTATATTATTAAGCATAGCATCTAACCTAACCATAACTGTTATCCTCAAAACAAATCAAATGATTTAAATGTGGTAGTTAGCCAACAGATTTTACTGACCTTACTTAAGATATGGAAAACCAGCAGAGTGCTTACCCAACTTCTTCAAGGAGCCAAAATTACCAAATAGTAAAATTCAGTATTACAATATAGGCATGAAAGTTAAAGCATTTCTTATCACTTTGTGTGTGGTAGTTTACAATGAAAAAGACATTCATTTTAGAGATAATTAACATGGAAAGATGTCAGTAGATCCCATTCCCCACCTATCTATGCAATAAAGAAAATGGCCGGGGTACAATTCAACTTATAACTCAATTTCCATGTCTTTGGATACCCAAAAGTTTAAGCAAGGAATCCAGATGTGTTAGATAGGAATATTACTGTACAACAAAGAATGAAAATTCAAACCATTCTAACTATTCAGTAAAGGGAATGTCCTAGAATTGTGTAGTGATAGATTCACACCATCTATTTTCTTAGGTATTCTATAGTCCAGAAAATAGGCTTAAATTTTCAAGTTGCCCCATGCCCTTTCTTAATCATAATGTATTTTCAGATAAAGGATTAAACCACCTTTCTGATTTGCTAGTTATTTAAACTGTAATACATGTTGTATCAAATTGCTTAGACATGCTGTAGATTCTCAATACTAATCATCAGGAAAAACAATTAAACATACCTTTAACCTCTCACAAGAGTATCTAAATAGATATTAGTTATAGGTTCCCAGACAGACAAGAGTTATAATTACAGCTGATCCTTGAACAATGTTGGGGTTAGAGGCACCCTCTGCCCACAGTCAAAAATCCAAATATTACTTAGTCAGCCTCTGTAACCGCAGTTCCTCTGTATCTGTGGTTCTGCATCTGCAGATTCAACCAACTGCAGGCTGTGTAATACTGTAGTATTTACTACTGAAAGAAACTCCACGTAGAAGTGGACCTGTGCAACTCAAACCTGGTTTTCAAAGATCAACTGTATAGTCTAATTTTCTATTCAAATTCCATGGCAAAAAAATTTTGAACTAAAAGTAAAACCAAAATACACAGATCAAAAATACACATTTTTTACCTCAAGAATATAGTTCCATCCCTTTTCATTAAAGACATCATCTTGGAAATGTTCTTTGTATACCTCTTTGGCTTCTTGGATCTTCTCTTTGGTCACTACTTTACCTAAAAAAATAAACATCCTGTTTACATTTCTGAAGGCATGCAGTGAATTGCTGAGTTGTCATAGGATTAATGTCTCTAGCTATTTCAGACATTCTATGGATTAAAAAACAAGAACTGAGAGATTAAATGATTTACCCAGAGTCAACAGCAGAGTCGGAAAAGGAATCTGCACTTCCAATCACTCATAAGTAGAAGCATAAAAGTTAATTTATTATGTGAAAAACAAATTTGCAGTAGAAGAGATTATTATATGTGTGTGTGTGTACATATATTTTAAATCACAGTAACAAATTCACTTCTAGGGAGATTTTTTAAAAACCTGTGTTAATTTATACAGTCTTTAGATTTGAGAGTAAGCCTTTGATACGTGGTTTCCAGGTGAACCTGTTTACTTTACTCATAAAGAATATCTTTGGAGGTTGACAATCCAATAATTTTCACAGTTCCTAAGTTGCTGCCCCACCCCAAATACACTTTTAGCTAACTTTATCTATAAAATGAGGATAATACCTACTTATAGCCTGGCGTGCTGCGATTCATGGGGTCGCAGAGTCGGACACGACTGAGCGACTGAACTGAACTGATAGCGTGGTTGTGAGTTATGACATCTGAATAAAAGTTCTTAGAATGCTGGCCTATAACAAACCACATATTTTAGCTGTAATTAATAATAAATAACATTTTATAGAGCTTTTAAGCTGAAGGAAACTGAAGTGTAACATTAGTCTTTGGTAACTCTCTAAATAAGATCACTAGTAAACTTATTTAAAATATCTTGGGTAATTGTGTTGCAATGAAGTACTTTTGATATCCAAGTATATTTTCAATTGCATAACATATCTTAACTATCTGATCTTAAAACTGCCAATGTTATAGAAAAAATTATCTGCATAAAATTCAACTTAATCTGTATTCAATTCTGAGATTACTTTTATTTGAAAAGGTATAGAAGGTTTCCAAAATGTATAGAAACCTTGGGAACTATTTCCCCACCCTCCAAATGGACTTCCAAATAATAAAGTACTGAAATTATTTTGGGGATTCTGCTTCTTTAAAATGCATTTGAGACTAAGTCTACAGTTACAAGTAGTTTTGAAAAATAGACCTTTAAGGTAAAACTGACTAGCATAAACATATTCTAACTGCTATCACAGCTCAAAATGAGTTTCCAGGTCAGTAACAAATCCTTTATTTTGAATTAGTGACTAAAGTCTACCAACAAACCAGATTACTCTCAGAAAATTATTCACTTCTCTAAATTTATTCCCAAACTTATTCGTTTCAGAAAATCTCTCTCATATTTAGAACACCAAGTACATACAAATTATAAAATTTAATGCTTTCAAATCAACAGATTTCTAAAAATTTCAAAAGAACCCCTAATGTAATTAATATCAAAATTAGATTCTTCAAAAAGTTACTTCAAATAATAAAATATGACAGTATAGGAGAACAACTATGAAGAGGTATAGGAAAACAGTATTTTAAACACATTAGGAAAAGCAATACCTTTTAAATACTTATGAAGAATGTACTGCAATCCATAAAATACTGTTTCCTCATATTTCACCTTCCTTATTTTCGAGTTTTCTGTCTTCTTTTCACGGCATTCAAAGTAGGAATAAACTTTGCTTGTGTTGGGTGGGTACTGTTTATAGTGAGTAACCTATATGAAAGAGAAATACTTGAATTAGAAAATACCAGAAGAACAGAATGTAAATTACAACAGAAAGAACTTGAAAATATAAAAACTAGGTAAAATATACTGATTTGCTATTGATGAGCTGCTTTTCCGGCGATAAAGAATAAAAAGTAAGTATTGTGCTTATTGTTGTTGTTTAGTTGCCAAGTCATGTCTGACTCTTTTGCAACCCTATGGACTGTAGCCCGCCAGGCTCCTCTGTCCATGGGATTTCCCAGGCAAGAATACTGGAGTGGGTTGCCATTTCCTTCTCCAGGGGATATTCTCCACCCAGGGACTGAATCCATGTCTCCTGCATTGACAGGTGGGTCCTTTAGCACTGAGCCACCAGGGAAGCCCCATTATGATTAAGATACTTTTAATACTTTGGTATCTTAAATTCAAAGTCACAGGCGAGTATAAATTTTTTATAAACAGATTGGATTTAAGGAAGTACATAGCCTCTATAGAACTGGACACCTGGGGAGAAAAATACAAAAAAAAGGTATCTTGTTTACTCTTGGTGAACAGTCTTCATTTGGGAAAGAGAAGCAGCTGCCTGGGGGGGACATACAACATAAAAGAATGAACTGAAAGCAGAATTTGGTACTGTTACTATTTAAGTATGGAATGCTCAACAAGTCAATAGTCAATGACTTCTTAAGGCTCTCCATCTGTATAATGAGGTACTGGAAATGATCTCTTCTAGTCTTCATAGTGACACTGTGAAAACCTGGATGAAAGCAACAGCAGCAGCAGTGGAAAAAAATACCCTGTTCTGTAATCTTTTCTCAATCCGCCTCTGAATTGCGAAATAAATGTCTATACAATTGCAACATTAAATCCTTGTGGATTTAAAGATATGAAGAGATATTATTACAAATTTCTTTCCATGAATATAGGTAAAAGCCACTGTTGAAAATTTGTTTTTGTTTTCTGTGCTCATTACAATCTGAATTTATTACATTTTAATATGGTTACAATATTTTACCAATAAAAAACAAATGGAAGAATAGTGAAATGTCCATTTGAAAAAATAGGAATAATAATGCCTTAAAGTTTACGGATAGGGTGATGAGTCAGGGTAATGGTGGAATAAATCTTTGCAGATGAGTTTCATGGACGACTACTGTGGACATAAACCATTTTCCCTGTTTACTTCTGATCTCAAGTTTCGGAAAAACTAATGTTTTCCCTGTTTGGCTGCACAATCTCAATCCAAGTAAAGCTTGGCTTTAACCTAAAGAATCGTTGTGGCTTAACACAAAAACTCGAAAATGAATACAGAGAGAAAAAAAAGTCACAAATGTTTAAAATATGTTTCCTTCCTAATTGAAGCAACTCACAACTCTAATAGCCCCCTGATGCTGCTTACAGGTAATCTTGGAGATGAACCTTTATTATTAATATGTGGTCTGTTGCCTAAGTCAGGTAAGAGTTGGAACTTTCTGTTTTGCTCACCTATGCTTCCCAGGTGATGCAGTGGTATAAAGAAACCCCTTGCCAATGCAGGAGCCGCAAGAGACGCAGGTTAGATCCCCGGATCAGGAAGATCCCCTGGAGACGGAAATGGCAACCTGCTCCAGTATTCCTACCTGGAAAATTCCATGGATAGAGCAGCCTGGCAGGCTATAGTTTATGGGGTCTCAAAGAGTTGGACTGAACACACACAGACAGTTATCTATATATTACAAGGTATATGGAGGCTTCATCAAAACCTAGCATAGGGACTTCCCCGGCGGTCCAATGGTTAAGACTCTGTGCTTCCACCACAGGGGGCATGGGTTTGATCCCTGATCAGGGAACTAAGGTCTCTCATGCTGCATGTGTGTTAGTCACTCAGTCATGTCTGACTCTCCGCAATCCTATGGACCCTAGCCTGCCAGGCTCCTCTGTCCATGGACTTCTCCAGGCAAGAATACTGGAGTGTGGTGCCATTTCCTTCTCCAGGGATCTTCCCAAACCAGGAATTGAACCTGGGTCTCCTGCACTGCAGGCAGATTCTTTACCGTCTGAGCCATCAGGAAAGCCCACATGCTGCATGGCGAGGCCAAAACAAAAAACCTAGAAGTACATGTCAGTTTTTTAAAGTTAGAACTCAGGGGCTGATGCCAGTGTAAATTTAAGATTTAAAAAGTAGTTCAGTGAAGTAGCTAATACAGCTGCTGCTGCGCTAAGTCGCTTCAGTCGTGTCCAACTCTGTGCGACCCCACAGACGGCAGCCCACCAGGCTCCTCTGTCCCTGGGATTCCCCAGGCAAGAACACTGGAGTGGGTTGCCATCATGCATGCTAAGTTGCTTCAGTCGTGTCTGACTCGGTGCGACTCTGTGGACAGCAGCCCACCAGGCTCCTCTGACCACGGGATTCTCTACCAAGAACACTGGAGTGGGTTGCCACTTCCTTCTCTGAGCTAACACAGAATCCAGAGCAATTAAGTCTATTAGCTGATTCATTAAAATGCAAAAACATGCATATGTTTATATAGGAATGATATCACCGTAATAAATGATTACTACTTTAACTACTTAAGAAACTGGTTAGAAAAAGATATCACCACTTGAAAATGTATACAAGATGTATATAAAAACGAAAATGTCCAGTTTACAATCTAAATAACTCCAATTTCCTAAGTGGGAATAAGCAGTGAGATGGGAGAAAAGTCAGCTCTGATGAAGTAAAATTTGAACAAAGATTCACAGTTGTGACTCAGTAGTTAGTTGGACCTTCTTCACAGTTCACATACTTAATGGTGCACCTTTGAAAGTTTACTTTTTCTCTATCAGATTTAAAAGTATTAGAAGGCAAATGAATTACTTTCTTCTTCTGAGTAGACCAAGCAGTCAAAAGCTAAATGGAAATGTACCTAAGCTATTTAATTCCACCTTGGTCTAAAAGTGTACTAAAGAGTTTCCATCCTACAAATACAGTTCCTGTTATGGACAATAATGAAATATGTTTATATAATTTTAAAGCTTTACTTCAGTTGTGTTCTTTAATTATGGTACTTAAAACCTTTGCGTAAGCATTCAGAATGTCTCTCTGAAAACAAACATTAAAAATACAAAGTTGTCTAGGCTTAGGTAGAAATGAAGTATGACTTCTAAAATCTTTGGAGAAACTTAAGAGAACTGTTTAAGAATTCAGCTAAAGAGTCAGCAAACTCTGGCAATTAACTATGGAACAATTTACGATCAACCACTAACTAACACCCAATATATCTGAAGAAGAATAAAATACAATAGTATATTCAGATCTGTTTATATACTGGCATATACATTGTTTAAATGGGAAAAAAAATTTTAAACAGAGCTTCTTCGCAAATATTTCCTAAAATAGCTAATTTTAGTTGTGCTAAGTTTACTGTCCTCTTCATTTTACTTTGTGCTAAACTTGTCACCCTGAGCCCTTTGGAACTTTTATCAGAAAATGAGATATAGCAGAAATTCAAATCAATAAATTTTTATTTTATAAACAGTTCATTCATTCACAAATATATACTCTACCTGCTGTGTAATCAGGCACTGGTTCAGATGCTAAGGATGGGGAAGTAAAATAGACTGACATAGTCCCTAGTCTCACTGGGCTAGTGAGGGCTGAGAGGTCATAAAATAATTTCAGAGCTAGATGGATGCTATGAAAAATTAAAATGATGGCCTAGAAGAGGCATAGGAGACTAAACAGGAGGCCAGGAAGGCTTCTCCTGAGATAGTGACATGTGAACAAGATCTAAATGACAAGGAAATAGGAAATATTTTGACTTCAGGGTCAGAACAGAAGACCACTGTGGTTGGTGCTTAGACAGTGAGGCGGAGGAGGAGGTACATGAAGTCAGAGAGATGCAGGGACAAAATCACCTACGACTCACAGGCTACCTCAAGTGGGGAAGCCACCAGTGTGCTTTAGGCTAGAGTGATTATGATCTGATTCACATTTGACAAGGATCAGCCTGGCAGAGGTAGAGAGTAGATTACAGGGTGACCTGAGTGGATGCAGGAGCATCAGTTAAGAGGCTATTGCCAAAACTCAGATTAGGTGAGAGATGACTCAATATCTTTGAAGAAGTAGGCTGATAGATTAGATTTGGGAATAAAGAGGGGGAGAATTTAATAATGTCTCCTAGATTTTTGGCTTGAGCAACTGAGTGAACAATGGTGCCATTTGCTGAGACGAGGAAAAGCATGGAAGGACTGGGTAGGGAAATCAAGAGCTTAGTTTTAAGTATGGTAATTAAACACTAACAAAAAGCTTCATAATATTCAAAATTAAGTGACCTGCCAAAAGAGAGCTCTTAAATCATGTTGTTTTTCAGCGCTGCTTTGAACTTCCACCACTTGAGAAAATGGCTGTACAATAAATTTAAAATTACTTATAAGATGAGAAAATAACAAATTTCTCTTAATATCCCCCACAAAGACCACCCCTAAAAATGTTTCCTAAACTGACACAGCCTTCCTGCAACTAACAGAATCCCACCAGCACATTAATATATGTGTGAAGAAGAACAGAGACACAAGGGAAAATGTAGCTCTTCTAATAAATGTGAATTTCAGTTATGTGGTTGATTTTACTTCATGAAAAAATAAGCTTCTAAAAACTGCACTCCCAGTGTCAATTAACCATGTATAACAGTTCAAGAGAAATATGAGAAGTATTTCAGTTGCATAGAGTTTTTCTGTGAGAGCAAAGTATACTTTTCTTCTGAGCTTCTCTAGATTTCCTATAAGGTTGACATAATATATTTCCAAGAGCTTTCCTCCCACACTTGGTATCACATGACCAAAGGTAACTACTACTAACCTACTTTCACAGTTATAATCACTAAGAAATAATCACAAGCCAACATTTCAACGCCACCATGTGTACATAAGAGCATATGGAGTAACAGACTCAAAGTCACAAACAAAGCTATGTTACCTGCGTAATATCTAAAGGCACTCATAAGAGGCACTTACATTGGCTAAGACTCTCTACCTTTTCAAAGGTAATGAGCCATAAACAGCAAAAATCATAACGGATGTTTTCTTCTTTTCAATATTATTCAGGATTTCTCAAGCCCTGTCCTTCCATTGCTCCAGAAAATGATTCATTGCTATTTGGCTTTTGAAGCACTACTAACATCAAAATACAATTTAAGGATTTAGGGGTTATATTATTTTAGTGAAGGGGAGAAATTGTAAAACCAGCCATTATCATTATGCTGCCTCTTCCCTTGAATCTGGTAGAATTCCTAGCAACTTGTACCTTTTCTTGGCATACCTTTGAGAGAGATTTCATAAACTGACAAAAAGGCTATCAGTTTCTGGTATTTTTGTTTTGCAAGATACTTTACAATTATTACTGGCCTTATCCAGTCTTTCTATGAAGTATATTCATGATTTACATATAGGATTTTATTTCTGTTGCCTGGGTTTTTCCTGTAATTCATAATATAAAACTTACTGGGAAAACTCTATCCTAAGAATGCATAGGTGCTCTCTGACATACAAACTGCAGCAGGACCACACTTCTCACAGGGCTTAGGCTGCCACTGGAGCCGTTTTGACCATACTTAAGTGTCCAGAAGTGGTGAAGGAGTAGCAACTTTGAAAAACAGGGAACAGCTCAGAGGAAGACACTGGGTAGCTCAAGTCTGAGGCAGGACTAACTTACCCATAAGAATGATTGTCATCTAGCCCCAAATCTTTAATCCCAAAATGCCCAAATAAGATCTGTTATTCTGCCACTAATGAGGAAGCAAGCTGTTTTTCAAAAAGCTACCTTGGGTGCTTAATCACCATACATAAATCATACAGCCTTTTGTAACTTTTCTGAAATCAACTATCACCCATCTTAGATTGTAATGGACATCTTTTGTCTTTTATAATACCTCAGTTCAGTTCAGTTGCTCAGTCGTGTCTGACTCTTTGCGACCCCATGGACTGCAGCAAGCCAGGCCCCCCCATCCTTCAATAACTCCCGGAGCTTATTCAAACTCATGTCCATCAAGTCTGTGATGCCATCCAACCATCTCATCCTCTGTTGTCCCGTCCTCCTCCTGCCTTCAATCTCTGCCAGGATCAAGATCTTTTCAATTGAGTCAGTTCTTCGCATCAGGTGGCCAAAGTATTGGAGTTTCAGCTTCAGCATCAGTCCTTCCAATGAATATTCAGGACTGATTTCCTTTTGGATGGACTGGTTGGACCTCACTTCAGTCCAAGGGACTCTGAAGAGTCTTCGCCAACACCACAGTTCAAAAGCATCAATTTTTCGGCACTCAGCTTTCTTGATAGTCCAACTCTCACATCCATACATGACTACTGGAAAACCATAGCTTTGACTAGACGGACATTTGTTGGCAAAGTAATGTCTCTGCTTATTTAATATGCTGTCTAGGTTGGTCATAACTTTTCTTCCAAGGAGCAAGTGTCTTTTAATTGCATGGCTGCAGTCACCATCTGCAGTGATTTTGGAGCCCCCCAAAATAAAGTCTGTCACTGTTCCATTGCTTCCCCATCTATTTGCCATGAAGTGGTGGGACCTATTATAATACCTAACGGGTTTCTAATATTTATCAAATTAATGGATAAAAATGTGCTGAGTTCAAGCTAACCAGTTTAAAATGACCTTTTGAGAAGCAACCCACACTGGACAGCACATTTCATAACTTATGTGTCTGACGTGGCTTCAACTATAAATTGCTTAGAGATTTCTTTCTTGCGCTGCATGTCATTTATTTTTTCCAACTAAGTCTGAATTGACAACATCTTCCATTTCAACCTGCTAACAGGTAGAATGTTTAGAAATGTTAAAACTACTCTCTGCTGTATTTTGTTACAGACATTATCTATATAGAAGGGGAAAAAGGATGGAATAGAAATGAATCTTTTATTGATTCATTTAGTTGGAAACTGATCAATGGCTATCCCAGAAATAAGTGGGAAAACAAAATGACTTATTTTCTTTACAAAAAAATGTTCCAAATACTTTTTTAGCACTGCAATGGCTAAGGCCAGCCCCAGTGCACCTTTCCTTAGCTGGCTTATTAGCACAATGTAAATATAACCCAGTAGATAATTTTGCTTTAAACCATTTTGAAAATATAAGTGGTTAACACTTAAGTGTCCTTTTCATTTGTAACAAGAACCCGGGATGAAAACAGAAGGAACAACCACATTCATCTATTTCCTTCATTCATCGTTATGTTCAATGAAGTAAGAGATTTCAGAAATGAATATATATTTTAAATATATATTTGGATCTTTAGTCCAAATTGTCCTGAACTGTCTGGAAAGGATGCAAGCAAAAACAAAATTTCTACATGTTGTCATGTGCTTGGACACTATTCCATCTACTTGCAAAATACCTTTCTAGAGTGCCTAGACGGCCAATTATCCTTACTTCAGTTCCCCCACCCCCCCAAAAAAAAACCAAATCAACAATTTAGTTTGTTCTGTTCGTTCCACCAATACAACCAAAGCTGCTAGCTCCCTACTTTAACTGGCCAACAGTATGTAAGTACTGATAAGGATGTGTATATAATCTTCTCAGGTAATTTCCAAATAAAAGTGTAATTTCACTACTTCTAGACTCAAGGTTACCACTGCTGTCTCCTCTTCATCCAAGATAAAAAAAACCAAAAATGATAAACAGGCTATAAGTACCACCAAAAATGTAAGGAAAATGAAACTTAAAAACTAAATTGCAAGTGTAAAATACACAATTTATTTATTTTACCGACTGCTGTAAACCACTGGTATAATAAAACATCAACCTGATTGAATCCTCTTGAGGGTTTTCTTGGGAAGGAGTGTGGGAAATGAAATATGTTAGTTACTAAGATGATAATCTTCTTAAAAGGTTTTATAATAGGAAGGGGATAAATACACCAACCAGTCTGACTTGAAATGGACAGGAATAAACTTTATTAAATAGGAACAAATTCTAACAGTGCTGTTAAGTATGCCTAGCTAGCAGATTAGAAAACTTTAGGGTAACCACTCTTACCCTTCATCCCAGGAAACTGATGTTAAAGCAATTTTACATTCCTTATATATAATAGCTAGAGGAGCCACAAACTAAAGAAGCTTGCACAGTTTTGTTTTTAAAAGTTAAAACTTATCTTTCTTGTTATTAATACATTAAAAAACTTGAAAATTATTTTAAAGATTTAGTTAAGGGGATAAAGTTTTAGAAAACTGTGAATGAGAACATTCTAAAATCACTATTAAAAACACTCAAAATACCATGAACTAAGAAACCACAAGAGAAGCACAAGTAAACCATCCTTGATAGCACTATGATCTCCTTGCAACTGTGTAGATTTCCATTTTAAAGTTCCATTTAAAAGACCACTCCCGAAAGAAACTTGGTTCTACTTTAAATAATAACCCACCTTAGTTATCAAAGGTAGAAACTTAAACCAGCTAGGAAAAATAGTTCAACAGGGAAGTAAAATGGGATTCTCCAAACTACTTTACTGGAATATTTAAGAGAAAAAACAAAAAGCAACAACAACAAAAAAAACTGAAAACATTATGCTTTAATCGCTATACTCCAAACTACCATGCTGCTCAAGTAAAAACTGAAATTTATTTTGTGAAAGTGGAGTTTTCAGTCTGACATGTCATTTTTTAGGTGTCCTGGATAACAAAGCTTGTTAGCAAAGTATAATCCAGTTTACTTCATATAATTTGGAAACTGAGGGAGGGGATATTCCCCAAATTTCCCTTTAATCACTCTTCCCTTTATTAGTGTATTTGAGTTTCAAATAAAATTATCAGGACACCCATTCATGCAAGCGTCCAATAGCCATAGTAACAGAACGCTGTGTCCTCTCAACAAGTTCTCTAGGTTAACTAGTTTTTTTTAACTTGTGTTTCACTTTCCTTTTCACAGAAATCACAAAGTGGTTCTAATGGAATAAAGGCAGATCAGCCTTTGCAACAGGGGATGAGGAGTGTGAGTGATCACCAGAGGCAAAGGAGTTTGAAACCGAGCCCAAGGGGGTGGGACGGGGGAATCGAGCAGGGCTCCCCGGAACAGATAGATAAGGGTCCTCCGCACCCTGGCCACCGGCAGAGGAACGTGGCTGGCTGCTCCGGCAGCCCTACGAGACCTCGCCCACCCCTTCCTCGAGGAGGGACACATCTGCCGACCAAGGGGTGAGCTTGTTTGACTCAGCTCCGCGGGAAAAACCCCTACTTTTCAAACCTGACTCCCTCTTTCCACGGCGGAATCCCAGGGGCCGTTACCTAACTGACCTGCTCTCCTCAGGCAAGCCCTAACCAAGGCCGGCCCTACCGGGCCCAGGGCCAAAAGGCCGCACTCCTGGGGAAGGCGTGAGCTCACCCAGTGACGCCCCGGCCGTCGGCCCCCCGAGCTGCCCGGAGCCCCGGGCGGCGAGTGCGGGGAATCGGTTCGGGCCCGCCTCAACCCCTCGCCGCACCGCCCCACCACGCACCCCCCCCAGGCCCCGCCTCCTGCCGTCCATCCCTCCATCCCTGCTCCATCAGCTTCCTTCCCAACTGCGGCGCCAGCCTCACCTGCCCCATCCCGCCCGCTGCCGCCACCACCGCCGCGCCTTCCCTCTGGGCTTCCCCAGCGCCACGACCCCAGCCCACGCCCCGCAGCCTCGCGCTGGTCCCCGACGCACCCTCTCTTCCCCGAGCCTCTACCTTGTATGAGTCGGTGGCCAGGAGGATATTGAATTCGGCTTCTGCTGCAGCATTCATCTCGGGCGGGAGTGTGGGGGCCGCGCGCCGCGGACTGCCCGGCGCGGCTGCGAGGAAGGAGAAAAATGGGCTTCACCGCGCTCCGTTGCTTAAGTCACCGATCGGTCGGAGGGGGAGGGTAAGAGGAGGGGGAAAGGGAGCGAGTAGGAGGGGCCAGAGGAGGGCGGTGCCGGGAGCCGTGACGCGGCGAGGTAAGCGGCGGCGGTGGAGCGGCGGCGGAGGCGGAGCACGCTTGGCAATCTAGGGGACTCCCGGCGGCCTCCTCACCCCGGCTGCCCGCCCCCGTCCCATCGCTCCGCTGGGGACGGGAGGGTGGGGGTGAGGCCGCGCGTGCGCAGATCGCAGGGGGCGGGGGTGGGAAGGACGTGAGGCACGCGCTTTTCTCGGAGACGCCCACACCGGGAAGCCGGAGGCTGAGGGGGGCCGCCCCGGCCCGTGACCCATGCGCCCGCTTGGCGTTCATTTCCCGGCCCTACGCAGCGGGGCGGGGGCGGGGCCGGGAGGGGGGCGTTTCCCCAGCCTCGCCACTCCTGCGATTAGCCGGTTCGCCCGCCCCGCTGGCATCTTCCTATCCTTACCCAGTCCTGGCCCGCTTTCTGAGTCCTCCTGAAGTCACGCCACTGGCTGGGGGCTGAGGAGCCTCCCTCTGTCCGTCTCCCCGTCCCCCTCGCGCAGTTCCTCACCTTTGTCTCTGGCTCGGATTCAGGATCGAGCCTTCTGCCTTCATCCGTCGTGTCTCTCCTGGTCCTTCTAAACCCTTTTTAAAATCTGAAGAGCTGCGCTGAGGAATAAGGGCTGAGGGGTCTGCTTAATCTGACGCATCGACTTCACTTTCCTCCACCTCTATGACTGAGCTCTTTGATCCTTTGAGGATGTTTTGACTTTTCCCGAGAAAATAGCCTGCGCCCAAATTCGGGTGTTGAATTCAGTCCTGACATAATCAGAGGACAAGACCCAGTTGAGTCTAGTTTGCCGAGAAGTAATCGGCAACGGGCCAGTCTTTGACAGGGTGCGAGACTGACTTGTGTCATCGCTGTAATCGCTCAATCTTGGGAAACGGGTTGGCAACCTGTAAATACAAAAGCAAATGAAACGACGTCGGATGACTTCAGCCAAACGTGGACCATCCATTTGTTCTCATACGTGGTTGTATTTTTGCGTAAAACTGATTTCCTTTGTCCCCATGATTAATAGTTGTTTTTTTTTTTTTTTTTTTTTAAGATTTAGGTTTTACAAGATACAGGTTACCAGGGGAAAACCAACTTAATGAAAACTGGTACATGAACTTTGCAATTGTCATTCAAGTTAGTGGAAGTCTCATTTTATGGAGGGTGGAGGTGGAGGCTGTGAATTGAGAGAGATTCATCGTCCGAACACTGAGGCCTCTTCAATTAAAAGCAACTTCAGTACAGACTATGTCTCGGGAGTTAGTACAGATTCCTGACAATAGCTTCCATCTATAGGGAGATTCAGTAAAGGCAAAGATTACAGACGTGGTGAGGTATCTCTAGGCACTCACCAAGGTAATGAATAATACTAATGCATTGAGAATTATTTCAACAGCAAGGTTTAAAACAAACGAGAGTTTTTTTGGTTGACGTCACTTGTGTTTACTAGGGAAAATTACTTTCAAAACTAAATATTAAAATAGTAAAAATTTTATTTGGGGAGATTATGTTATTAATACATTAAAGAGTACAATTCAAAGAAGAAAAATGATCTGTTTTGCTCTTAATTTGGACCTTTCTTCATTCATTCATTTAAAATTTCTATAACCTAGTTTACTTAAATGACAAATGCTTTTTGCTTAGCTTCCTGGAATCCATGTATATATAACTGACCATTGTTCTATGTGTGTGTGTGGGGGGGGATAGAATTCTGCTTACAAAGTGGGCTTTGTTTATGGTAGCATAAAATTTAAGCTTCAGTCTTTGAACTGAATTTACAGTTTTAAGGTGAAAACGCTTAATATAAGTGCGAGTAAATATGCTATTAACATTGCTTGTTAAATGCAGAAACAGTCATAAGACCTGCACTCATAGCAGCAACTTGAACACAGAGCAGTCTTCAGAGGATAAGAGGAAAATGAAGTCATGTTACCAATAGAAAATATCCGTTTGTCTAAGGTAGAATTAGGCATCAGTGATATCAGACTGCTAATGTAGGAAATGTGGGTTCAGTATGTGGGTCAGGAAGATCCCCTGGAGAAGGAAATAGCAACCCACTCCAGTATTCTTGCCTGGGAAATCCCATGGACAGAGGAACCTGGTGGGCTACAGTCCCAGGGTCACAAAGAGTCGGACACAACTTAGCAACTAAACAACAAATATGTAATACATAGTTAAGCAGAACCAATTTTTAGTTAATTAGGATTTAGAACAATGAAATTATTGCCAAATACAAAGTAGAGATTTCATTTTCAAGTGGCCTTCCTTGAAAGACAATTTAATAGCTAGCATTTAGTATATTTATCAAGTAGCATCAGTTCAGTTCAGTTGCTCAGTCGTGTCCGACTCTTTGTAACCCCATGAATCGCAGCACGCCAGGTCTCCCTGTCCATCACCAGCTCCCGGAGTTTACCCAAATCCATCTCCGTCGAGTTGGTGATGCCATCCAACCATCATCCTCTGTCGTCCCCTTCTCCTCCTTCCCCCAATCCTTCCCAGCATTAGGGTCTTTTCCAATGAGTCAACTCTTCGCATGAGGTGGCCAAAGTATTGGAGTTTCAGCTTCAACATCAGTCCTTCCAATGAACACCCAGGACTGATCTGCTTTAGGATGGACTGGTTGGATCTCCTTGCAGTCCAAGGGACTCTCAAGAGTCTTCTCCAACACCACAGTTCAAAAGCATCAATTCTTTGGCCCTCAGCTTTCTTCACCATCCAACTCTCACATCCATACATGACCACTGGAAAAACCATAGCCTTGACTAGACGGACCTTTATTGGCAAAGTAATGTCTCTGATTTTAAATATGCTATCTAGGTTGGTCATAACCTTCCTTCCAAGGAGCAAGCGTCTTTTAATTTCATGGCTGCAATCACCATCAGCAGTGATTCTGGAGCCCAAAAAAATAAAGTCTGACACTGTTTCCACTGTTTCCCCATCTATTTCCCATGACGTGATGGGGCCAGATGCCGTGATCTTAGTTTTCTGAACGTTGAGCTTTAAGCCAAGTTTTTCACTCTCCTCTTTCACTTTCATCAAGAGGCTCTTTAGTTCTTCTTCACTTTCTGCCATAAGGGTGGTGTCATCTGCATATCTAAGGTTATTCATATTTCTCCCGGCAATCTTGATTCCAGCTTGTGCTTCTTCCAGCCCAGCGTTTCTCATGATGTACTCTGCATATAAGTTAAATAAGCAGGGTGACAACATACAGCCTTGACGTACTCCTTTTCCTATTTGGAACCAGTCTGTTGTTCCATGTCCAGTTCTAACTGTTGCTTCCTGACTGCATACAGGTTTCTCAAGAGGCAGGTCAGATGGTCTGGTATTCCCATTTCTTTCAGAATTTTCCACAGTTTATTGTGATCTACACAGTCAAAGGCTTTGGCATGGTCAATAAAGCAGAAATAGATGTTTTTCTGGAACTCTCTTGCTTTTTTGATGATCCAGCGGATGTTGGCAATTTGATCTCTGGTTCCTCTGCCTTTTGTAAAACCAGCTTGAACATCTGGAAGTTCACGGTTCATGTACTGCTGAAGCCTGGCTTGAAGAATTTTGAGCATTACTTTACTAGCGTGTGAGACAAGTGCAATTGTGCAGTAGTTTGAGCATTCTTTGGCATTGCCTTTCTTTGGGATTGGAATGAAAACTGACCTTTTCCAGTCCTGTGGCCACTGCTGAGTTTTCCAGATTTGCTGGCATATTGAGTGCAGCGCTTTCACAGCGTCATCTTTTAGGATTTGAAATAGCTCAACTGGAATTCCATCACCTCCACTAGCTTTGTTCGTAGTGATGCTTTCTAAGGCCCACTTGACTTCACATTCCAGGATGTCTGGCTGTAGGTGAGTGATCACACCATCGTGATTATCTGGGTCGTGAAGATCTTTTTTGTACAGTTCTTCTGTGTATTCTTGCCACCTCTTCTTAATATCTTCTGCTTCTGTTAGGTCCCTACCATTTCTGTCCTTTATCGAGCCCATCTTTGCATGAAATGTTCTCTTGGTATCTTTAATTTTCTTAAAGAGATCTCTAGTCTTTCCCATTCTGTTGTTTTCCTCTATTTCTTTGCATTGATCGCTGAGCAAGGCTTTCTTATCTCTCCTTGCAATTCTTTGGAACTCTGCATTCAGATGGGGATATCTTTCCTTTTCTCCTTTGCTTTACGCTTCTCTTCTTTTCCCAGCTATTTGTAAGGCCTCCTCAGACAGCCATTTTGCTTTTTTGCATTTCTTTTCCACGGGGATGGTCTTGATCCCTGTCTCCTGTACAATGTCACGAACCTCTGTCCATAGTTCATCAGGCACTCTGTCTATCGGATCTAGTTCCTTAAATCTGTCACTTCCACTGTATAATCATAAGGGATTTGATTTAGGTCATACCTGAATGGTCTAGTGGTTTTCCCTACTTTCTTCAATTTAAGTCTGAATTTGGCAATAAGGAGTTCATGATCTGAACCACAGTCAAGTAGCATAGGAGATCTGAAAAACTGTTTCTCATAGGTCTCCACAACATGACAAATAATGATGAAAACAAAGACTCAAATGGGCCCCCGACTTTGTTCAAAACCCAGGATTAATCTACTATTCCATCCAAATAGCTAGTCGAAGCAGGGTAAATTGGGCATCTAGCTCCTTTTTTATTTCCTTCTGAATGTTATAAAAGGCCTGCAACTCATCCATTTGATCAAGATGGGTGTTCCTGCACCACTCCTATTTCCACACACCTTGGAACCCTTTTTCAGCCTTGGTACACTTTTGTATTTCAAAATTGCCTCAGGTATTCTAATCAGACCTGAGTTCACCTCAGTAAAACAGTGGAGAAGTAGGTGTGGGGCACACCCACCTGGAACTCCTGACAATGGTTATCCATCACGCTTCCATAAATTTCTCCAGCCTTACAAGCCACAACAGTTGTTAAAAACATTAAAGATGAAATTTTAAATTAAACTTGAACCTTCTCTTATTCAAACTTCTGTGGCCCTTTGGGGACACCTCAGAGTTCTAATTTCATAAGGAAAAGGCATTATTTACAGAAACATATGGGTTTTCATGAACCTGATTATCAGTGCTGTCAACTCTTGAAGCACTCTTTCATGACTCAGTTTGTTGGATCCGCTACAATCACATAAAGACACACGCAAAGCTGCTGAGTCCTAGTCTACAAGAATAGAAATGATAAGAGTAAGTGTAACTCATGTACAAGAAGAATTAACACACATACATGGATTGTTCATAGACCTTCCATTACAAAGTGTTCTAGTTTACTTTCTATTGTATGTTTGTGATCTGACTGTACTACACTCTTGTAACCAACTATTTGCCTGGACAAAGTAAGGAAAATGTGTACATGTTATAATGCTACGTGTGTGAATTTGGATAACATAACTACTTATAAATTTTGCTGATGGTCACTTTCAGACTCAATGGCCAAAATCGATGACTGAGAGAATAAGACTGTTAGACTGTTGAGATCTTTCCATGCAGCAGTTTCCTAAGAAAGGTTTATCCCTGATGGCAATATCAGGTGCATATTAGTGGTAATCAAATATGCATTTTTATATCAATTATTATGTATTTATTTTTAATGTGTTTTAGCAAAATATAACTAGTACATAGTAGTAGTACTAGTATAACTCAGTTTGTTTCTTGGAAATTATTACTTAGGATGAAGCTAAAGTCAATGGGCACTTGGACTGGTGAAATTTATTATTTTGTTATTTTTCTTGCCTTCCTTAACCTATCAGCTGTTTTCATATATAAGGTTTTCTTGAAGTTAAATGTGAAAGGCTACATACTATATGATTTAATTTATATAAAACTCTAGGAAAGGCAAAACTAGTGTGAAAGAAAGCAGATCAGTTCTTGTCAGAGCCTGAGGGTAAAGGAAGTCAACTGCAAAGGGGCATGAGGAAACTTTTTGGGGTAAAGGAAATGACATGTGTGCTAATAACTATATAACTGTTTACATATGTCAGAATTAATTGAATTCTGTGATGAATTAATTGAATTCATCTAAAAGTGATGAATTTTATTGTATATAAATTGTACCTCAAGAAAACTAAAGACAGGTTTTCTTGAAGTCATTTAAAATATTTCCTCTCTCTTTTTCCCATTTTGTTTTCTTATGTTTCTATTTCCATGTTCCCATTTTACTTTACAGGATTGGGAGATAAGCACCATTTTGTTCTCCTTAGAGAAAGGATAGTTGTTAGGACAAAAAAAATCAGAATTTGTATGGAAACACAAAAGACCCCAAATAGCCAAAGCAATCTTGAGAAAGAAAAACAGAGTGAGAGGAATCAGGTATCCTGATTTCAGACTATATTACAAAGCTATAGTAATCAAAACATTATGGTACTGGGACAAAAACAGAAACATAGATCAATGTAACAGGAGAGAAATTCCAGAGATAAACCCATGCACCTATGGTCAACTAATCTATGACAAAGGAAGTGAGAGTGTACAGTGGAGGAAAAAACAGTCTCTTCAATAAGTGGTGCTGGGAAAACTGGACAGCTACAGAAGAATGAAAGTAGAACATTCTCTAACACCAGAGACAAAAATAAACACAAAATGGGTTAGAGACCTAAATGTAAGACTTGACACTATAAAACTCCTAGAGGAAAAAATAGAATACTCTCTGATGTAAATCGCAGCAATATCATTTTTGATCCACCTCCTAGAATAATGAAAATAAAACCAAAAATAAACAAATGGAACCTAATTAAACTTGAAAAGTTTTGTACAGCAAAGGAAACCATAAAATAAAAAGACAACCCACAGAATGGGAGAAAATATTTGCAAATGAAGTGACAAACAGAGGATTAATCTCCAAAACATACAAACATCTTATGCAGCTCAATATAAAGAACAAACAACCCAATCAAAAAATGGGCAGAAGACCAAAGTAGACATTTCTCCAAAGAAGACACACAGATGACCAAAAAGCCCATGAAAGCTCAAAAAAAAAAAAAAAAAAAAAAAGGCCAAAAAGCTCAGCACCACTAATTATTAGAGAAATGCAAATCTAAATTACAGTAAAGTACCACCTTATACCAGTCAAATGGCCGTCATCAAAAATATCTATGAACAATAAATGCTGGAGAGGGTAAAGAAAAGGGACCTCTCCTACAGTGTTGGTGGGAGTGTAAATTGGTACAGCCACTAAGGAGAACAGTATGGATAGTCCTTAAAAAACTGCATAAAGAACTTCCATGTGGTCTAGCAATCTCAATCTTGGGCATATACCTGGAGAAATCCATAATTTGAAAGGATACATGTACCTCAATATCCATTGCAGCAGTAGTTACAATAGCCAAGACACAGAAGCAACCTAAATGTCCATGGACAGAGGAATGGATAAAGAAGATGTGGTACATACATACAATCAAATATTACTCAGTCATAAAAAAGAATGAAATAATGCCACTTGCAGAAACGTGGATGGACCTAGATATTATCATACTGAGTGAAGGAAGTCAGACAAACACAAATAACAATATGATATCACTTATATGTGGTTTCTTAAAAAAAAATTGTACAAAGAAATCTATTTACAAAATAGCAATAGAATCACAGACTTAGAAAATAAACTTATGGTAACTGGGGGAAGAGGAGGAGGGAGGGATAAATTGGGAGTTTGGAATAGACGTAGTCATACTACTATATACAAAATAACTAATAAAGGCCTACTGTGTAACACAGAGAACTCTAGTCAATACTCTGTAATGACCTATATGGGGAAGGAATCTAAAAAATAGTGAATATATGTACACGTATAACTGATTCACTTTTCTGTACACCTGAAGCTACCACATCATAAATCAGCTGTATTCCAATAAAACTTTTTTTATAAAAAGAAAGGATAAAAAAAAGATTAAAAAAAAAGGATAGTTGTTGAATTTGCTGAACATTTATAGAAACTTGATGTCAAAAGGAGTTTTTTGCTATTGTGTAGGAAGCAGGAAAAGGAATCAGTTCCAATATGATTAAGTTAAATAAGAATATATAAACACCAGGCTTCCCTGGTGGCTCAACTGGTTAGGAATCAGCCTGCAATGCTGGAGACCTGGGTTCGATCCCTGGGTTGGGAAGATCCTCTGGAGGAGGGCATGGCAACCCACTCCAGTATTCTTGCCTGGAGAATCCCCATGGATAGATGAGCCTGGCAGGCTACAGTCCACGGAGTCACAAAGAGTCAGACACGACTGAGCGACTAAGCACAGCATGTATACATAGTTATGTAATAAGTATGAAGACTTCATAAGGAAATGTCACATTTTCCTTTGTTCTTTTCCAAAGCAGCTGTGAAATAACTGGGTTCTGGAGGTGGGGGAAATAAAACGATATAGGTAGTTAATTCATTATCCCCAGTATATTAAGCATTGGATTGTTAACATCAAGATAAAACTGCATATGGATATGACTCTTAAGTGCAAGAACAATTTCTGGGAAACAATGAAGGCCTGAATAAAGATCAACCAGCCCCATAGCTGAGTCATTTTGCTGAACAGCAGAAACTAACACAACATTGTAAAGCAACTAAACTCCAATTAAAAAAAAAAAAAAAAGAGGCCCATTTAGCTGTCACACTAAAATGCTAAAAAAAAAAAAAAATCAACTGGCCCCAACCCAATGTCCACACCCTGGACTTTTTCTGTACCAAGAACTGCTCCACCTGTGAAACCTTAAATTGCAGCCTTGTTTCCTCTGGTCAGTATATCCTGCCTTTCTAGTTCACTCACTCACTCTTCCTCCTAGAGCTTTGTTGCTCAGCATTTGCCCAAAAGGACTTCACTTTCCTCCTTATCTAGACCTAGGCCCATTCCTTCTACTGTCAACATCGTCTCTGGCTCCCTTGTTTCCTAGCTGGCCCCCAGAAACTTACTGCTTTTGCCCTTAGAGTATTCAGGCTGCTGAGCACCAATAGGAAACATCACATCACCATGAATCTATCATCTAGAACAGGACAATGTGATGCTGCCTGACAATCCTTTTATTTCCCCCATTCAGCATTCTTTCCCATTTTGCTCAGCATTTTTGGAAATGTTTACCTCTCTCCTCAAACTTCTTAACCCCAAACAACTCTCTCCCTCTTAGCAGATGATATGTAACAAAAACCAAGCCATCAGTAGGAACTCCCTATACTATAATAGCTTTTAAGAGAAGAGATCTGGTTTATTTTAGAGGTCTATTCTCAGAGCCACGTGTAGTGCCAGGGGCATAGCAGGGATTTAGTAAATAGTTATTGACTGAATGGAGCTATTTCTATTACCAACAAAAGCAGGATGGATGGGGAGGTAGATTATATCGCTTGCCGTGTTCAAAGCCCCTTGTTACTGCATTGTTCACCCATATTTAAAGTCCCTCTTCTTTATTCTCATCCTATTAAACTCAGCCATGACCAAAGGAGTTTTTAGCCATGAAATGTGGACTGAGCTGATGTGCACCACTTCCCTGCAGAAACTTTAAGAACTCAGGTGTGGTTGCCATTCTCTCTTTTCTTTCTGCCACAAATACTGCAGGATTCCAGACAGGCACTGAGCCACAAGCCTAAATCCTGAAATGTGAGTGACACAGAACCAAATCAGAGCAAACAGGCTCTGGATGTGTAGTGGGAGTGAGAAGTCATTTTCTCTTTGTAAACCTGTGATGATTTTGAAGGCTGTTACTGAAGCATAACTAGGTTGAACCTGACAGATATAAGCTTCCACATATCTTTTCTTTTTTCTCCAGGCTCAAGGAAAGAGGTGCTTCTCCTTCCCCAGGTTAATCTCCCTAACCTGTGCTCTGGACCCAACCCCTTCCCCCCCTCACCACCCTCCCCCCCCATATCCTTAGATCCCATTCCTGTTAGTCATCACCCTTTCTTCTAAACTTTCAAATGCCTCCTTTTTGCTGACTTCTTAGCATGCAAACCTAATTCAGTACCTTCCATTTTAAAACTAAACCAAAAAGACCAACTTCCTTTTCCAGAAAAAGAGATCTACACCTCCCATCTCTCCTTTGTTTAGTCTTTGTGGCACTGACACCTCGGCCAGACACACTGTGAGACCCAATGGTTATATTTCACAAATGTTGGCTAGTGACACCAGTAAAAACAGATTTAGTTTCTTTTCTTCATTTAACCATTATCCCTCTTGTTTTTCCCCATGACACCAGGGTGAGAGTTCTCCAAAGAAAGTCCGAATCTATTATTTCACAGTTCCATCTGCCTTGGAACAGGAAGAATCCACCTGTTATCTACTTTAAAGTTGATCTGAGTCTGGACTGTAGGGTATAGTTCGGGTGAGGCATGAAAGGAAAGATGACCTCAACGGAAGTAGGTTACCTTTATTCAGGCAAGGAGGGGTGACAGTCGGCCTAACTACCAGGCAGAGCGCCAAGAGGGATCAGGGGGGCTCCATATTTATAGGGGGTTTGTGAAAGGTTTCTGGACAGGGGGTGATAAGTCTTCTGGGCAGGTGTAGGGGATGGAAGGTTGCTTCCTGACCTGCATACAGATTTCTCAAGAGGCAGGTCAGGTGGTCTGGTATTCCCATCTCTTTCAGAATTTTCCAGTTTATTGTGATCCACACAGTCAAAGACTTAAATAAATATTAGTAAGCTGGATATTTATTATTGATTTTTTTCTTTTGAGAATATATATCTATTGCAAACTGAAAGAGAGGCAAAAGAGAAGCTACTACTTTCTTCATGTAAAAAAATAGCTTACAGGTATCTTCATGGTGTTAACACTAGAGCTGGTCCAGAAATAGTACCATCAGGCTGCTCAAAGATGATCAACCTACAGAGGACTGTGAAACACTAACTAAACTGACAAACAATAGATTGGTCTCTGGAAGGGAAAATTTAATAAACTGCCATATGAAATAAACTTGACTTGACAATGGGATCCTGTTATCTGTACAGTAGGTTCCCTCTGAAAACCAGTTTATATATTTATAATTGGCTTGATGCAGAATAGGACACAGTGTTAGAAGCTCTCAAAACATGTCTCCATTAAGTCATCTAAGTCTGGGACAGTAGCTTTCTTTATTCTGGGGATATTTTTTATCCAGATTAGAGCATTTGGTTTTCTAGAATCAACGTAGTCTCCTCTTGGAGAGAATCAGAAAACAGTGACAAATTCCACAGGTACCATTTCAATGTGCCAGGCAAGCTACAATGCCGTTGGAGAGAAGGAACAGTTTCATTTTACATTAGTGGCATTTGAACCATGTCTTCCTGACACAGAGATTGGTCATTTTCCAATTCTACCAACAGCACATTTGTAAGCTCTCTCTTCAGCTATTGTGTTATAATAACATTCTATTTTCACTTTCAGAAGATGACTTTTTCCTTATTCTACTTCCACATTCTGGTTATTGAAGTGTAGTCCTTCATGTGCCAACAACATTTAAGTTTTAAGAATGACTTTAAAGCTGTGTGCCAGAACAATTACATTTACTACTAAGAATTCACAAGGTTCTTCTCAATGAAATCACTCAAACTAATTAATGATGTGTGTGAATCTACTGAAATATGATGACTTACATAATCTGGGAGGACATACATGTCCCATGGTCCTTGAATTCCAATTAGTATATGGATGTGTGTTAAAAATAAAATAGGAAATAAATTTATACAGATCATACTTATTTATCTAATTGAAGTTCATATTATTTTTGGTCTTGCAACAAAGGCTGTGCTGCTAGAAATATAAAAGTGGAGAGCTGGAAAATTATGTCATAAATTTGATCATATAACTTTTGTACATGACAAACTTTTAAAAATCAAGCAAGTATTGAACACATAAGTTATCTTAAACATTTATAGAATTCAGAAGTATCTAGGGTAAAAAGTGTAAGTTGATTTTTACGTTCTGGCTTGCTATAAACTTGTTTTTTTAACATGAATGAGCATTGACTTTTCTAAAATACTATTTTCTCCTTTAATCTTTCAGTGCTATAAATTACACAGAGTGATTTCTCAATGTTGAACTGACCATGTTTACCTAGAATAAACCTACCTTGCTCGTGCTGCATTATTCTTTAATACATTGCCATATTCAATTTGCTACTCTTATATATGTGTATGTTCTTTCACTATACGTGACTTTCACCTGTATGTTCAGGAATGATATTAGCCTAGAGTTTTCTTTTTTAATACTATATCCTTGTCTGCTTCTTATATTAGAGTTATACTTGTCTCCAAGAAGGAGTTCGGAAGCTTTGCATCTTTTCTGATGTTCTAGAAAACTTATAAAACATAATAGTTTCCTGTTAGAATTCTTCTGTGAAAGGACTTGGCCTGATGCATTTTCATTGTTGGTTTTTTTTTTTTCAATAACTTTTGTATTATGGGGAAATTCGAACATAAAAAAGTAGAGAGGATGACATAATGAAACTTAATGCTCCCATCACCCAGCTTTAACAATTGTCAACTGAGGGTCAATCTTGTTAAATCTAGTATAGCATACTCCAGGGATACTGTAGGTTCCATTCCAGACCACAGCAATTAGGTAAGTCACATGAATATTTTGGTTTTCCAATACATATAAAAGTTACATTCACACTATATAGTAGTTCCTCAAGTGTGCAGTAGCATTCTACCTAAAAAAAAGTATGTCTCTTAATTTAAAAATACTCAATTGCTAAAAATGTTAATCATTTAACAACACAGGATTGTCACAAATCTTTGGTTTGTAAAAGGTTTTGTGAATTTCAATAAAGCAGAGGGCAAAAAATGAAGTATATTTGAATTTTAAATATTATTTCAAAGTAAATTCTAGATGCTATATGATTTCATATATAAATATTCCAATATGAATTGCTAAGAGATTAAAAACTCTGTGAAAACATACCACAGTACCTTAATCAAACAAAACATAACGATAATTCTTTGAACATATTCCCTGAATATTCCAAAGAATATTATTCTTTGAATGACAATAATGCCATGACTATTTGAATACATTCCTTAATATAATTAAACCAGTGCTCATATTTCCAATTGTCTCATATCACATTTTACAATTTGTCTGTTTTAATCACAAATAAGGTTCACATCTATACTACAAAACTGCAGTCATCAAAACAGTATACCACTGGCACAAAAAAGAAATCCAGATCAATGGAGCAGGATACAAAACACAGAAATAAACCCACCCAACTATGGTCAATTAATCTACAACAATCCTTTGACAAGACTAAATAGAGAAAATACAGTTTCTTCAATAAATGGTGCTGGGAAAACTGGACATTTATACGTAAAAGAATGAGATTAGAACATTCTTTAACACCATACATAAAGACAAACTCTAACTAGCTTCAAGACCTGAACGCAAGATCAGAACTACAAAATTCATAGAGGAAAACATACGCAGAACACTCTTTGGCATATTGCAGCAATATCTTTATTGATCTGTCTCCTAGAGTAATGAAAATACAAACAAAAATAAACAAATAGGACCTAATTAAACTCAACATTTTTTGCACAGCAAAGGAAACCAAAAACCAAATGAAAAGACAGTCCACAGAATGGGAGAAAATATTCTCAAACAAGGTGACCAACAAGGGATTTGTCTCTAAAATCTACAAACAGCTCAGTATCAAAAAAAATAAACAACCAAATCAAAAAATCGGCAGAAGACCTAAACAGACATTTCTCCAAAATATACATATAAAGGGCCAAAAGGCACCTGAAAAGATGCTCAACATTGCTAATTTTTAGAGAAATGCAAATCAAAACTGTAACGAGATATCACCTCACACCACCTAGAATGGCCATCATCAAAAAGTCTACAAACAATAAATGCAGAAGAGGGAGTGGAGAAAAGGGAACTCTCCTACACTGATTGTGGGAATGTAAATTAGTACAACTGCTACGGAGAACAGTATGGAGGTTCTTTAAAAGAGAGCTAACATACCATTCAGCAATCCTGCTTCTGGGCATATATCCAGAGAAAACGATGGTTTGGAAGGATACATGTACTTCTATATTCATTGAAGCGCTGTTTACAATAGTCAAGACAGGGCTTCCCTGGTTGTCCAGTGGTTAAGAAGCCACGTGGCAATGCAGGAGACATGGGTTTGATCCCTGGTCTGGGAAGATCCCACATGCTGGGAGGCAGCTAAGCCAGTGCACCACAGTTCCTGAAGCTCGTGCTCCCTTGAGCCCGTGCTCTACAACAAGAGAAGCCACCATAATAAGAAGCCCATGCACCACAACTAGAGAGTAGCCGCTGCTCGCCACAACTATAGAAGGCCCAAACACAGCAGAGAAGACCCAGCACAGTAAAAAACAAACAAACAAACAGACAAACAAACCACAATAGTCAAGACATGGAAGCAACCTAAATGTCCAAAGATAGATGAATTGATAAAGAAGACATAGTGCATATATACAATAAAATAGTACTCAGCCATTAAAAAGAATGAAATAATGCCATTTACAGCAACATGGATGGACCTGCAGATCATCATACTAAGTGAAGTAAGTCAGACAAAGACAAATATCATATGCTACTGCAGACTTATGATTCACAGACTTGGAAAACAAGCTTATGGTTACCAAAGGGAAAGGAGGCAGAGAAGGGATAAATTGGGAGTTTGGGACTGACATATGCACATTTCTATATTTAAAATAGATAATCAATAAGAACCTACTGTAGAGCACAGGGAACTCTGCTTAATATTCTATAATAACCTAAATGGGAAAAGAATTTGAAAAAGAATACATGTATAACTCAATTACTTTGCTGTACACCTGAAACTAAGGCAATATTGTGAATCAACTATACTCCAACAAAAAATTAAAAATAAAAGTAACAAATAAAGTCCACATGTTGCAATTGTCTGACATATTTTCAAAGTCTGGTTTAACCTTGTTTTACTTTTACATCTTTTTTCCTTTCAACTTGCTTGTTGAGGGAATTAGATTGTCATATAGTTTCCTGTGGTCTGAATTAGTGTTATCCAACAGAAATAAAATGAGATTCACAAGTGTAACTTGTAATTTTCCAGAAGCCACAATAAGAAATATAAAAAGAGGTAAAATATTTTTAAATAAAAGATTTTATTTAATCTAATATATCCAAAATACTATCATTTCAACATGTAATCAATATGAAATTATTATTTTACATTCTTACTTGGGACACAAATTCAGTGTTGTATTTTACACTTATGTCACTTCTTAATTTGCACTTAATTGCTCAAGTGTCACATGTGACTTGTAGCAACAGCATTGGGCATCACAGGTCTGGCTTTTGCAGAATGTATTCCTGTGATGTAGGTAACTGTCTTTCTCCAGACTCTGTATTTCCTGTCAGTTGGTTGTCCCTTTAAATGTTAGGTGTTTTATTTAGTCTCTTGGCAAGACTACCTCATAGGTGGCATGTTCTTCCACGAGGAGGCACATATGTCTCACTGTCACTCCTTTTGTGAGGCTGATAGTCATTGAAGCTTAATGTTTACATTGACTAATTCCTTTGGGGGTCGTTCGTTCTGTTAATTCATTCAATCACTGTTTTTCATTTCTTAGCAGAAATATGTCTATAGAGGGAAACTGCCCATCATAAACTATTTGGGTATCTGGATATATAGTTCATACAAGAAAAACAGAATAAGTGCTTCATTCTTTTTTATTTACTAGTTTTCAAAATAATTAGTTGATTTTCTAATATCCTCCAACTTAGATCAATATTAAGTTGATTATCTGTTTTAATTATCCTATTGTTGCATTAAAAAATCAGTCTTGAGCTTTAAAAAATGTTCTCTGTTTCTGTGGGTCAGGAAATCAGGAAGGACTTAAGCTGTGTGCTCTTGGAGGCTGGAGCAGAATCAGTGAGGGGCTGGAGCAACTGAGGATGACTGGGTATTTCCTGCTTTTCTGTATCTCAAAGGCCTTTTCATGTGGTCCCTCTGCATGCACTAGGTTGGGTAACTTTCATGTGTCAGCCTTAAGGCAGACTGCCTACATGGTGGCTGAAGCTTCCAGAGTGAGTATTTTAGTGTGTGAGGTAACGGCTGCATTGCCTTTTAAGATCTAGCCTTGGAAGTCACACACCATCACTTCCACCATCCCCTCCCTTATAAGAGTGATGATTAGTGTTCTGGTTGTAAATTATTTATCTATCGCATAATGATATTACCACAGGTTTAGCAGCTGAAAACAGCATGCATCTATTAGCTCACAATTTTTGTGGGTGAGAAGTCTGGCCATGGTTTAGCCAGGTCCCCAGCTTCGTGCTCTCTCATGCTGTATTCAAGGAATTGGTCAGGGTTTCAGTCTCACAGGAGGTTCAACTGAGGAAGGATCCACTTTCAAGTTCCTATGCCTGTTGACAGCTATCCATTTTCACTGACGAACTGAGGGTTTCAGTTTCTTTTTTTTTCCCCAGTTAGGACAATTTTTTAATAAAAATTATTTATTCATGTAGAGAAATTCTTTAAACAATATTTTTTGCATGTGAGTTATTCAGTGAGAACTTTTTCTCACGTAAATTCTGCAAAATCAGTTGTTAAATAAACAAATGGTGAAGTTAGAAGTGCTAGTTGCTCAGTTGTGGTTATGTCTGTCTCTTTTGCGACCCCATGTGTTGTAACCTGCTAGGCTTCTCTGTCTACCGGATTCTCCAGGCAAGAAAACTGGGGTGGGTTGCCATTCCCTTCTCCAGCGGATCTTCCTGACCCAGGGATTGAACCCAGGTCTCCTGCATTGCAGGCAGATTCTTTACCATCTGAGCCACCAGGGAAGCCCAAACGGTGAAATTAGGTCCAAACAACAGAAATTTAATAAGATATTTTACAATTATGGAGTATACTTGTCATACAAATCATATAATTGTTTGGGGGAAAACAATTTGTTTTGACACCCAGATTAGCTCCTTAAGCTGTCTACATTGATATGAAAAGTGGTTGTGTTAATTTTAATTCTCCTCTTCACCTTATATTGTTGCAAAGAGAAAAAAAAAGATATCCAAAGTAGTGAGTTCAATTAATTCAAACTATAAAGAATCATGTTTTAATTTTTAATTTTTTATTTAATTTATGAATCATGTTTTTAATGCTGAGGTTTTTTTTTTTCTATTGAAGTATAACTGACTTAAAGTATTGTGTTACTTTCAGGTGTATAACATATGATTCAGTATTTTTTATACATTATGAGATGACCATGAGAAGCCTACTTACCATCTGTCACCATACAGAGGTATTACCAATATTATTGCCTATATTTGTTATGCTGTACATAATATTCCAATGGCTTTATTTTATAACTTTTAAACTATTTATAACAGGAAGTTTGTATCTCTTAATCCAATTCCCCTTTCTCACCACCCCCACAGCCCTCCCCTCTGGTGACCACCAGTTTGATCTCTAGGATTTCAGTTTTTTAATCCGCCATTCGCTGGAAGCTACCCTTGTTTCCTGTCCCTTATACCTTTGTTCCCAATATGGCTACTTGCTTCTTCAAAGTCAGCAGGGAGAGAGACTCTCCTACACCAAGATGGTTTGTACAGTAATCTTATGGAATGAAATCAGCACATGTAATTAGGTCCATCTTTGTTACCTTTGGAGAAGGCAATGGCACACCACTCCAGTACTCTTGCCTGGAAAATCCCATGGACGGAGGAGCCTGGTAGGCTCTAGTCCATGGGGTCGCTAAGAGTCAGACACCACTGAGCGACTTCACTTTCACTTTTCCCTTTCATGCACTGGAGAAGGAAATGGCAACCCACTCCAGTATTCTTGCCTGGAGAATCCCAGGGACGGCGGAGCCTGGTGGGCTGCCGTCTGTGGGGTCGCACAGAGTCGGACACGACTGAAGCGACTTAGCAGTAGCAGTAGCAGTTGTTACCTTTGCCATGTTCTATTAGTTGGAAGCAAGCCTAGTTCCCACCCACATTCAAGAGATGGGGATCACAAAGGGCATTTTGGCTTTCTGTCATTTCCCAGTATATGCCATGATCTGTTCTGTCTCAGGGTATTTGTGTAAATTATTCCTCTTTCCCAGATGCCTTTTTCTCCTCCCCAAGTTTACCTAGTTAATTCCTACTCCTCCTGCAGATTTCAACTCTATCCTAGTTGCTGTGTGTCTTGGGAGGGGTTTGGGGATATTTAATGCTAGGCTACTACTGTCATCTTCCCCCAGAGCACTTTTTCTTTTGCATAAATTTGTGGATAGCTTCTAACTTTCTTTTGTGTCTTTTCACTTATGTAGTTTTTCCCCTCTGTCTCCCTTTAAAAGTTTTGTTATGTGTATTTTCCAACAAGATTATTCATTCACAGAGATATTGGTCTTTAGTAACCTCCAAAAGTTAAAACAAATCTCCATCTCTAAAGTTGCCTCTCTTCCTTATGTGGTTTATTTAGTGTTTCTCTTTTGTTGTCATACTTGACAAAGATCTGTTTCATTGCTCTTTTAAGGAAATAACTTGTAATTATGTTGAACAAGTTATATTGTTTACTATTTTTTACATTCAGTCAGTTCAGTTCAGTCTCTCAGTTGTGTCTGACTCTTTGCAACCCCACGGACTGCAGCACGCCAGGTTTCCCTGTCCATCACCAGCTCCTGGAGCTTGCTCAAACTCACTAATGTTAAAAAAAAAAAAACCACAGAGCTTATTTTTTACATTAGTGCTTTATTAATCACTTGCTTTTACTTTCTTTGAGTTATTTTTTCTTTTTCTAGTGTTTTGAGTTCATTCATTTTTAATCATTCCCATTTTTTAATATATTACTTAAGCTAATACATTACACCCTGCGTATTACTTTGGGTATATTACTTAAGTTTTAGATAACTTTTTTCTCACTTTTAGTTTATTTAAAAGTAGTTTGTAATTTTAGTTTTCATTTCCTATTTAAGAGGAAACACCATATGTGTTTTTGTCATCTTTCTGATTTTTTTTCACTGATATCAGAATCAAGATTATGATTTCTGTTTTCAAGAGTTTCTTAGATTTGAGATATTTCTCTTTGGGTTTATGTTCAATTTTTGTAGCTATTTCATTGGTGCTTGAAAACAAGGTGCATGCTTTTTTTTGAGGAGAATTAAATGTATTTTTGATTGTTAATTATATTATTCAAATTCTTTTCATTCTTTCTTAAGTTCTGTTTACTTGATCTATCAATTCCTGATACATTTAATGAGTTTCCCACTGTGTTTAAGCATTTGTCAATTTCTTTTAACATTTTTATTTTATGCTTTCAAAGTTATGTCAGGTGAAATTTTTGACTGTTCTGTTTTTGTAGCTTGTTATTTTCATCAATATAAAATATTTCTCTTTTTCCAAATTAAAAATTTTTCATCTGGAAATTTATGCATGTGAAATTAATATCACCATATTGGCTTCCTTCTTATTAGCATACTTTGGATATCTTTTTTCTGAAAACTTTATTTCAGTTATTTGGGATCATTTTGTTTCAGCTATGTCTCTTATGAAAAAGCATATGACTGGATTTTTTTTAAATGAAGTTTTTTTTTTTTTTCCCGTTTATTGACAAAGAAACTTAATACATTCATATTATTGGACCCTATCCTGATATTTATGCTTCCAATACACTATTCTTTCTTGTGGATTTTTCTTTTCTGTATGAAGATCAAGAGAAAATCCAAGATGTTCCCAGAGAAAAAAGAGATGTTACTGACAAAAAAATATGAAGCAGAATATCAGAGAAAAAAATTTCCAGCATCAGTATAAGATACTGAAGACAACAGAACAGTGTCTCTAGTTCTGAGGGAAAATTATTTTTAAACCAGAATTCTACAGTCAGCCAAATGTGACTGTGTTCAAATGTAAGAGAAAACAAAAAAGACAGTTTGGAACATGTCATGAATTCTATAGGACTAGAGAAATGCCACTGCTGCCCACTGCTCAGTGTGGAGTGGGGAAAACCATGCTGAAAGGTTTTTCCCTGGTCCAGCTCTTTTTATTGCGATCTTGTGTATTCTCGCCCAATTGTGTTCCTTGTATTTGTGGGTCCTGAGCTTGGGGCAGGGGTCAGCAAACTGGTCCTCAGGCCAAACCCACCCTTGTCACCAGTTCTTATCAATAAAGTTTTATTGGAACATAATCATGTTTATTTATTCACATACCTGTGGCTGCTTTCACTCTACAATGGCAGACATGAGAAACTGTTACAGAGACTAATATGACTCACAAAGCATATAATCAGGGCTGGGACTAAGGTGAGGAAAGAGAGGTGCCTTGGGTGCAATATTAAAGCAGTGCCCCATTTTAAGACTGACCCTGCACCTGCATGACCCTGAGCACTAGCGTCTTAAGTTTTGCTTACTCACCACTTCTCCAGTCTCACTCCATTCCCAACCCTGCCTATAACATTTACTAGTGGCCCTTAACTGCAATTGTTCTCCTGGCTTAGAGTATCTCTGAAATTGTTTGTTTTCCTATAATAGTTGTCTCTTGCACATGATATGGACCTACTTTTCTACTTTATACTCTCTCCATCAATCTGATCATACATGATTTTTATTCAGTGATTCATTACTTTAAAAAATACATTATTTTAGGTATTTTGGGTAGTACAGGAGGGGAGGTAGGTCTATTTTACATAGAACTCTAATGGCATTTCAGTTGAAACTACAAAATTTTAATATAAACTGTTATTCTCTCATTCCATTTTAAAAAATGTTTTCTTATGGAATATGTTATTGGGAGGTTTATCTTTCCAGATCAAATCTGACAGCACTGTAGAGGTCATGGCACAGAGTTATATATCCTTTCCCAAAAGGTTTATAAATATGTCACTTGAAATTTTACTCATATTGATTTTTTTCTCCTGAGTCCTTTTATATTTATTACATGAGGCATAGAATTAATATCTTTATCTCTCACCACTGCTGCCTTGTTTATTCAGCCTCCCCTTTGTGCCAACTGCTGTGCTAGGTGCTGCAGCTACAGTGGTGATGGGAAAACCAAATCTGTTTCTGCTCTTATATAGTTTACAGTGTCGTTGGAGAGACAGAGATTGATCATATATTGAATTGAATACTGAATCTTGGTAAGTTGTGAGAAAGAAAGAAACAAGAGGCTGTAATAATGTCTAAAAGATGGTCCTGACCCAGGCTTCTAGTGTTGGGAATGTTTTCCTGAGACAGTGATAACTGAGCTGAAATCTACAGGAGGGGTAGGAATTAACTAGGTCAACTTTGGGAGAAGAAAAAAGTGCAGGAGAAAGAACACTTTCTGCAAATGCCTTGAGGCAGGAATGAGGATGGTACAGTTCAGGAATTGGAAGAAAGCCAAAGTGATCAAAGGTATGAGAGTCATACCATGAGGGAGAGTAACGAAAAATGAGGCTGGAAAAGAAGAGTGGGGGTCACATTATATATATAAGAATTTTGGTCCCAATCATTACAGCAATTGATATCTTTTAACCTGGGAAATGATATGGTCATATTTAGGTTAAATTAAACAATGAGTTTGTCACCAGAATATAAAACTGGATGGAGGCTATGAGGTGACCAGTTAAGAGGCTGTTATAATGGTCCAGGTGAGAGTTGGGGAGTAGATTGGGTTATGGTGGTAAGAGAGAAGATAAAAGGAAACTGATTGACTCAAGGGATATTCAGAACATAATATGAACAACTCTTTGTGATAATCTGAATATGGGGGATGACTAAGTGGTGGGTGACAAGGACAATTCCTAAGCTTCTGGCTTGCTCACTTGAATGAATTTTGTTGCTATTTACTGATAAAAACACCATAGATGAACTAGGCTGTGTGGATAGATCATGTGTTCAATTTGGAACTCTCTAGACTTCCTGGATCTGGGTGTCTATTTTCTTTCCCCAGGTTAGGGGAGTTTTCAGTTATTATTTCTTCAAAATGTTTTCCTCTTCCTTCTCTCTCTCTTCTCCTTCTGGGACTCCTGTAATCTGAAGTTTAGTCCACTAATTGTTGTTCCATAAGTCCCATAAGCTATTTTCACTTTGTTTCATTTTTTTTAATTTCTGCTGTTCAGATTGGGTGAGGTCCTCTTCCCTGTCTTCATGTTCACTGACCCTTTCTTTATTTCATCTAGTCTACTGTTGAATGCTTCTAGTATATTTTTGAGTTGAATTATTGTGTTTCTTTTCACACTGTTAATGGGGTTCTCAAGGCAAGAATACCTCGAGGTTCTCAAGGCAAGGAAACCAAAGTGGTTTGCCAGTCCCTTCTCCAGGGGACCATGTTTTGTCACTCTTGCTCCTTGGAAGAAAAGCTATGACAAACCTAGACAGCATATTAAAAAGCAGAGACATCACTTTGCCAACAAAGGTCTGTATAGTCAAAGCTATGGTATTTCCAGTAGTCATGTATGGATGTGAGAGTTCAACCATAAAGAAGGCTGAGTGCTGAAGAACTGATGCTTTTGAACTGTGGTGCTGGAGAAGATTCTTCAGAGTCCCATGGACAGCAAAGAGATTAAACCAGTCAATCCTAAAGGAAATCAACCCTGAATATTCATTGCAAGGAGTGATGCTGAAGCCGAAGCTCAAATATTTTGACCACCTGATGCAAAGAACTGACTCATTGGAAAAGACCCTGATGCTAGGAAAGATTGAGGGCAAGAAGAAAAGGGGACAACAGATGATGAGATGGTTGGATGGCATCACTGACTCAATGCACACAAGTTTGACAAACTCCGGGAGATAGTGAAGAACAGGGAAGCCTGGCATGCTGCAGCTCCTGGGGTCACAAAGAGTCAGACATGACTTAGTGACTGAACAACAAACTATGTTTCTTTAGCTCTGTGACTTCTGTTTGATACTTTATTTTTCATTTGCTTGTTGAAGTTCTTACTGTGTTCATCCATTCTTCTCCTGAGTTCAGCAAGCATCTTTATGACAATTTCTTAAACTTTTTATCAGGTAAATTACTTATCTCCATTTCATTAAGATTTATTTTCTGAGGTTTTATCTTTCATTTGGAACATATCCCTCTGTTTCTTCATTTTGCATGACTCTCTGTATTCGTTCCTATGCATTAGGTGGAGCAGTCACCTCTCCCAGTCTTGAAGGGTTGGGCTTGTGTAGAAGATGAAACTTACCATTCAACCATGCTCTAGCTTTTGGTTGCCTTTAAAACTTTTTGTGGTTGTTCAAGCAGACTATTTTATTTTCAACAAGTCAGTAGTTGAAAGTGTGCCAAGACCAATCAGTGTCCCAAAGAGGATAATCTCAGTCAGTATCTAGATTAAGGCTTATTGGAAGCCAGACCTTCAAGCAGCAACTTTTAAACAATGCAAATAGATGCAATCTTATGGGACCACCAGCACAAGCCCCGCTGTCC
Source organism: Okapia johnstoni (assembly GCA_024291935.2). NCBI lineage: Eukaryota > Metazoa > Chordata > Mammalia > Artiodactyla > Giraffidae > Okapia > Okapia johnstoni. The sequence goes on along the minus strand of CM044312.1, from coordinate 66,207,100 downwards.
ACCAGAGCTAGATAATCTAGAAATGTCCCCTGGGCAGCAGTCAGAAAAATTGTGGTTCTAGACAAGCATATAAGCTCCTTTCTGAGAGATACAGGTGAGCTATAGCTAGAGGGACAGCACAAAGATGGTATCCCCAGCCTATGTTCCCCGAGGGCAGCTCTGTAGCCTCTCGATGCATGCTAAACCTGAAGCCTTACCCTAAGGCCAAAGCTCTACGACAAGCAAAGAAAGCAACCCACCCTCAGATCCAGGTGGTCAAAGTGTTCCCTGGGTTGCACCCCAAAACTGGGTCACCGGGTGTAAAGACTAGGGCACTGTACGTTTGTAGAAGATGGCTCCCACTGACTGAAGTGAGGCAGAGGGGGAGAGCAAAGATGGCACCTGCCAAAAAAAGAAAAGAAATAAAAGAAAAAAATATAAAGAAAATGAATAAAAAGAAAAAATGATGGTGACTGCTAAGTTTAGCAAGGCAGAGGGAGAGCAGGAAGACGGCATCCAATAGCCTCCATCCCCAGAGAGTATCCAGCAGGCCCCTATTTCTCAGACCAACACTTCAAAATTAGCAAATGAGTCTCCTTCACATAAGATCTGGGCACTTCTCAGAGTTGCTTCTGTGCTGAGTGCTGGGGTGGCTGAGCCTCTCTCTCTGTGGGAGCCCATTTGGAGCTGTTTTTCACTGCCACAGCCTCAAGGGTCTTGTCGGCATGTGCCCACTGATTTTCAAAGCCAGATGTTTTGGGGCCTCCTATCTCAGATGCTTGTCTTAAAAGTTAAAGTCCCTGATGTGTGATTAAACCCTTCATTTATCAGGTAGAATCTCTGTGTTTTGAGTTCCCTCTTGATTGTGGGTCACTGTCCCAGGGATGGGGTTCACAGTGAGATTATATCTCAGCCTCTCCTACCTACTTCAATGTGATTTCCTTCCTGTCTGTCCAATGTGAAGGGGTTTCTCTACCAATTTTTAGCCTTTTTCCAGAGGAAGTTGTTTCATATACAGTTAAAGATTCAGTGTGTCCATGGGAGAAGGTCGGTTCAGGATCTTCTTACATCACCATATTGAAAAAGACTTCCATGTGTTCAGTTTGGGGTATGTGAGTGAGAAGTATCTCTCTGAGACATGTGATCAAATATTTCACACAGCTGTCTTGGTCCAGAGCTCAAAAGAAAGGTCCAAAATAGATGTGCATTTAAGATTTCTGGTATTTAAGCTGTGGGTATGTTTGAGATTGTCTAAGGAAGTTGACTGGAGCTTCCCAGGTGGTGCTAGTGGTAAAGAACCCACCTGCCAACGCAGGACACACAAGAGATGAGGGTTTGATCCCTGGGTCAGGAAGATCCCCTGAAGGAGGGCATGGAAACTCATTCCAGTATTGCTGCTTGGAGAATCTCCATGGACAGAGGAGCCTGGTGGGCTATAATCCACAGAGTTGGACACAGCTGAAGCAACTTAGCAGACACACATGGACAAGGAAGTTGACTGGAGAGCCTATAACTGAATTTTGAGGAACTAAGGGCTAGCACAAAAGAGGATGAGCCAAAAAAAAAAAAAAAAAAAGAGGATGAAGAAGTAGCAGTCACAAGTGCAGAGAGAAAACCAGAAGGGCATGGCATCATGGAAGCCAAAGGATAAGAGGCCAACCCAAGAAGGGATTGGCCTTCAGTGTGGCTACTGAATGAAGATGAGGACCAAAATATAGATCAAATCTAGTGACAATAAAATTATTAATGTTAGTAATCTTTACCAAAAATAGTTTCATATTTTGGTAAGAGAAGAATTCACATGGGAATATGTTGAGAAATTGGTGGAAAAAAATTGGAAATCGGTGGGAAGTTGGAGGTAAGGAAATGATGTCAGCAAATGTAAGCAATCTTTTTGATGAGTTTGGTGGTGAAGGGGAATCTCCAAAAAGGGAAGTGAATTTAAAATAGTTTATTTTTCCTCTCTTCTCTTTTTTTCCTTTCCTGCTTTTACTCTTTATTTTTAGTCCAAGAAAATGGAGTATGTTTAAAAGGGATAGAAGAATGCAGAAGTTAAATATTCTGGAGAAAATAGAATTAATAAGGTCCCTAAGAACAGATAGCAGAGTGTGGGATCCAGAATACAGTGAACCTTGGAGGCCTTGAGACATCTTTGACCTCTCAGCCTCATGTCTTCTCAGTGCTTAGAACTGTTACGTCTTTGCTTTTGTTTATTGTTTTTGGCTCAGTGAATGATAATGAAATGGAGCAGGACCATTTAGGTCATTTTCTCTTGACATCATTATTCTTATATTATGTACACAGACATTTTCTTTCTAAAATACATTAGTGGCATGTGCTTTTTAGAGGGTGAGGTCCTTCACATCAAGGACTCTTTGCCAATGTTGTTTTAAATCCCTCTCAGCTCTCTTTGGGGAGAAGGCAATGGCACCCCACTCCAGTACTCTTGCCTGGAGAATCCCATGGGTGGAGGAGCCTGGTGGGCTGCAGTCCATGGGGTCGCTAAGAGTCGGACACGACTGACCGACTTCCCTTTCACTTTTCTCTTTCATGCATTGGAGAAGAAAATGGCAACCCACTCCAGTGTTCTTGCCTGGAGAATCCCAGGGACGGGGGAGCCTGGTGGGCTGACATCTATGGGGTCACACAGAGTTGGACACGACTGAAGCGACTTAACAGCAGCAGCAGCTCTCTTTGAGGGCTTCAATGTTTTGCCTAAAGTCTGGTTCAAATCACAGACAAATGGCGAAGACAAGCTACAGATAGTTCTCACTTTCCATCATTGGTGCTGGCTCACCTGGCACTCCCCATACTCATGTCACTCTGTTATCCTGCAGGCAGTGGTTCTGCATAGGTCCAAGTGGTGTGATACCATCAGCATATGAGTAGTTGGAGAAATACACATGACTGTCAAGAGTTCATCTTATCTTAAGGTGAAAAAAGACTTGGTTTTCAGGTTGTATTACATCTCAAGATGGTCTCACCTGTAGCTGAAGGTTGGTATTTCATCAATTATCAGCCAGCAAGAAATATAAAAGCCCATTCTGCATTAACCAGATAAGCCATTCTAGAATTAAGTAGATAGAAATTTTAAAAACAAACAAATGGAATCTAATGAAACTTACAAGCTTTTACACAACAAAGGAAACCATAATAACAGAAAGACAACCTATGGAATAGGAGAAAATATTTACAAATGATGTGACAGACAAGGACTTAGTCTCCAAAATATACAAACAGCTCGCACAACTCAACAACAGAAAACCAAATAGCCTAATTGAAAGATGCGTAGAAGGCCTTAATAGGTATTTCTCCAAAGAAGACACACAGATGGCCAGTAGGCACATGAAAAGATGCTCAGTATCACTAATTATTAGAGAAGTGCAAATCAAAACTGTAATGAAGTACCACCTAACACCAGTAAGAATAGCCATCATTAAAAAGTCTACCAACAACCAATACTGGGGAGGGTATGGAGAAAAGAGAATGCTTCTGCACTGTTGGTGGAAATGTAAGTTGGTGCAGCCACTATGGAGAACAGTGTGGAGATTCCTCAGAAAACTAAAAATAGAATTACTGTATGATCCAGCAATCCCACTCCTGGGCATATACCTAGATAAAACTATAATTCAAAAAGGTACATGCACCCTTATGTTCACTGTGGCAGTATTTATAGGAACCAAGACATGGAACAACCTAAATGTTCTTTGACAGAGGAATGAATAAAGGAGATGTGGTATATACATACAATGGACTACTACTCAGACAAAGAATGAAATAATGCCATTTGCAGCAACATGGATACAACTAGGCATTATCATACTGAGCTAAGTTAGAAAGAGAAAGACAAATACCACATGAGATCACGTACATGTGGAATCTAAAATATGACACAAATGAACCTATCTACAGAACAGAAACAGACTCACAGACACAGAGAACAGACTTGCGGTTGCCAAAGAGAAGGGAGTGGGGCAGGGGAGGACTGGGAGTTTGGGATTAACAGTTGTAAACTATTATACATAGGCTGGATAAACAACAAGGTTCTTTGGTATATCACAGGGAAATTTATTTGATACCCTGTGATAAACCATAAAGAAAAAGAATATAAAAAAAGAATGTGGATAGGTGTATAACTGAGACACTTTGCTGTACAGCAGAGATTAGCACAACATTTTAAATTAACTATATTTAAGTCAAAAAATAGAAAAATTTATAAGTAGAAAAATTTAACATTTACAAAAAGATCTCACTCTTGTATCTTTTTTTTGCCTCTTATTAAATGATATTACCCATTCCAGTATTCTTGCCTAGAGAATTCCATGGACAGAGGAGCCTGGCAGACTATATATAGTCCAAAGGGTCTCAAAGAGTTGGACACAACTGAAGTGACTTAGCATGCACACACACAAGTGATATTATTCATCTAAACAAGGGTGAAAACTAGGAAAAAACAGTATGGGATAAAAGAAAGGATACGTTAACCCAGTAATTCAATTATACTTCTTATAATCAGTTTTTATAGGTAAGCCTCAGAATAACATTTCTTCAGCAGGCTTAGAAATCAATAATCCAAATTAAATGGGAGAGTCAGTGTTCTTTAAGAAGAATAAAAATGGAATGACTTCCATGTAATAGCATGAGGAAGAAGTTGGGGGACTTCACTGGTGGTCCAGTGGCTAAGACTCCGCGTTCCCAATGCAGGGGGCCTGGGTTTAATCCCTGGTCAGGAAACAAGATCACGCATACCATAGCAAAAATCGAAGATCCAGTGTATTGCAACTAAGACTTGGCACAGCCAAAGAAATAAACATTAAAAAAAGAAGAATCTGGAATCCATTCATAACATAGGGAATAAGGGAATTCTTCTCTACAAGAACAATTAAAAACAATCAGAAATAATAGAAAAACAAAAAACTTTACAAGTCAGAATCCAAATATGCCCTATAAAATGTGTAAAGCTTTTCAAAAATTGGAGGGAAGGAAGAAGAAAGAAGAATCCATTTGCCCTTGACTCCAGAACATTCTTCTTTGAGTGGTACAGGTGTTATGATGCTGGTACTATAAGGAAGAAAGGCACTATGGTTGTGACTGAGCTTCTTTTCTACAAAAGGTCACTGATCCTGAAGGGCCATCTCTGGAAATTCTGATACCTACTCCTTCCCTTGTCACTCCTGACTTAGAGGTTGCCAGCCATGGGGAATCACCATCCATTACTGGTTTTCCTTAACTCTGCCCACATTTTTGTAAAAGATTACTTCATTAAACTCTCTCTGATCAACTCTTTTGAGAGTTTCTGCTTGTACCCTGACATCAAGAGAAAGAGAGTTAGACAATACTTCAAATTCCATTTAGGTTCCACCCAGAGATGAGTGGAGGCCCATGAGGTAAGTGTGAGATGAAATGAGAGACACAAATCTCCCCTTCCTTCTGTCAGGTTCAGTCCCATGTCCACAAGCCTCTCATACTGTGCTCATCTTATGCCACATACGATGCTAGTGTTTGACTGTTAATTTGTTTTGGGGCCAAATGGCCCCTATACACAAACATACTACCTTGGGTTGAGGTGAATAAACAAGATCAATTCCCATAGTCAGTATTAACTCACTTAGAATGACTGTACAAGTTACAGAAAAGCTCCTTTTCTGCATCATGGTGAAAAGAACAGGCTCACTGGAGGGAGTGATCTCCCACTCACCCCTCTGGAGACCTTGTGAGGGCAAGGGACAGCCTCCGCCCCCACATTCAGTGGACCTACTTATCTGTCTGCCAGAGGAAAGACTGGTTATGTTGGACTTACTGAGACACCATTCAGACTAGAGCTTTACAGGCTGTTAAAATAAAATACTGAACTTTAAATAGCCTCCAAACCACAGTATAATCAACCTGGGCTTTTCACGTTGGGTCATGAGAACGGACTTAGATGTTTCCACATGATACCATCACATCTTAACAAAAGCCCAAATCTAGGCATAAAGCTTATCCACTAACAGTTAATTCTCTGTTTTTCATAGAAACACCTCTCCCCGTGTTCAAGACAGCTCAGTGGTAAGAAGTGTTGCCTCTCCTCCCCTCTCCCTCCCCTGCTCAATCCACTTCCATTTTGGCTTCCTTTCTCTCCCTTGCCCAGTACCAAGACTCTTCCTTGTCTGCCCAGAGGCAACTACAATGTTTGTCCACACCCTGCTTCCAAATGCCCATGTGAACTGTGATTTAGCTGTGAAATAGCTTCACAGCTATTTGACTTCAAATCTCCCCATTTTGGATTATTTTCTCCTTTTCCCATCTCAAGGCTCCAAGATCTTTTTGCTTAGCAAGGAAAAGCATTCACCCAAAAGGATTTTTTTTCCAATTATCTATATTTAATCTGAATCTCCATTCTAATAATGATAAATTTTTGCATTAAGTACACAGGGCTTGCCTTGTGGTACTTTGATGTGGTTATGGAGCTATCATAAGATGACCATTTCTGACCAAGGGTCAGTGCGGCCAGACTCCACTGCTGGTTGCAGATAAAGTATGATCACCTTTCTCAAATTAGAGCCATGAAAAGACCCATTTCTATCCAGCACTAACCTGGAGCTTGTCATTAAGTATTCTGATAGATCAAGTGCCAAGCATTGTGTGGGGTACTTCATATGCACTGTTCCAGTTAATGTTCACAACCACTTTGGTGTTTTTATTATCCTCACTTGAAAATAAGAGACTAAGCCAATTTCTTTTTCCTTAGAAATAGCTACTAAGTGTCCATTTCTTTCCTTCTCTTTAGAATATCAGCTTTTGGTTTGTTTGTTTCTAGGACAAGGATTGTTCCAAGCAATAGTAAGAAGAATACTGGCTATTTATTGAGCACTTATTAGGTACAAGGTGTTATAGAAAATATTCTACAAAAATTACCTAATTCTTCTTTATACTAATCCTTTGAAAGTGAAAGTGAAAGCTGCTCAGTCATGTCCGACTCTTTGAGACCCCATGGACTATACAGTCCATGGAATTCTCTAGGCCAGAATACTGGAGTGGGTAGCCTTTCCCTTCTCCATGGTATCTTCCTAACCCAGGGATCGAACCCAGGTCTCCCGCACTGCAGGCTGATTCTTTACCAGGTGAGCCACAAGGAAAGCCCAAGAATACCGGAGTGGGTATCTTTTGAGGGAGTGATTATTTTAGAACAGAGAGATGAGATGCTTTGTCCTAAATGACACATCCAACATAAGGTGTGAACCTGGAACCACCTCATGCTAGCTCCTCAATACCACAGTGGACCAATCAATACAGTGATAAGTAGGTTCATTGAACTTTAATAAAAAATAAAATGATGTTATAAGAAACCAAATGTGCTATGAAAATCACTTTATGGTGGATAATTGCATAACAGAACATTTGTGGTACTGGAAAAGAAAAATTTTAAGTATTGCAAATAGTACCTGTTAAGAAATTTAGAAACATAGCACTCATGATTTTATCTGAGTTGAAAGTACACACAAAAATTCAGCAATGCCTTTGGTCTGATTGTATTCCTTTCATGATCTGTCACTTCCTTCAGGCAAATATTAACAAAAGTCTCCTACAGCATTTCCTTAAAAAGTGGTTTACCCAGTAGATTCTTGAAATTCTATATAAGAGCACTGGAGGCTAATCAATTGTTTGCTTGCCTTATTGAACTCTTAATTCTCCCTGCTAGGCACAATTCTGATGTTTATAAATCTAAATTTGTTCAGTTCAGTTCAGTTGCTCAGTCATGTCTGACTCTTTGCGACCCCATGAATCGCAGCACGCCAGGCCTCTCTGTCCATCACCAACTCCCGGAGTCTCCCCAAACCCATGTCCATCAAGTCGGTGATGCCATCCAACCATCTCATCCTCTGTCGTCCCCTTCTCCTCCTGCCCCCAATCCTTCCCAGCATCAGGGTCTTTTCCAATGAGTCAACTCTTCGCATGAGGTGGCCAAAGTATTGGAGTTTCAGCTTCAACATCAGTCCTTCCAATGAACACCCAGGATTGATCTCTTTTAGGATGGATTAATTGAATCTCCTTGCAGTCCAAGGGACTCTCAAGAGTCTTCTCCAACACCACAGTTCAAAAGCATCAATTCTTTGGTGCTCAGATTTTTTCACAGTCCAACTCTCACATCCATACATGACTACTTGAAAAACCATAGCCTTGACTAGACGGACCTTTGTTGGCAAAGTAATGTCTCTGCTTTTTAATATGCTATGACCAACCTAGGTAGAATATTAAATTTGTTCAGTCTTCACCAAGTATAGGCTGGCCTCATGTACTTGGAAATGTATGCAAGCTAAGTCGCTTCAGTTGCATCTGACTCTTTGTGACCCTATAGAAGGTAACAACCTGCCAGGCTCCTCTGTCCATGGGATTCTCTAGGTAAGAATACTGGAGTTGGGTTGCCATGCCCTTCTCCAGGGGACCTTACCAACCCAAGGATAGAAGTTATCTCTTATGTCTCCTGCATTGGCCGGCAGATTCTTTACCACTAGCTCCACCTGGGAAGCCCTTGGAAATAGGATGTCTTAAACTGAATGGGCCTATGATTCTGTATATTTTATGCTATTCTTTTATTTTGATTTCTCTTTTCTTAAAAAGTTCCTAAATTTGCTACTTAATTCTTCCTTTTTTTTTGATTCTTCTCAAATCCTTGTTCACTTCCTCAAAAATAAAATTACAGCCATGCCGTAAGCGTTCTTGCCTGATTCTGTGTCTGTAATTCAATTTTAAATAAGCAGTCTCTTGTATAAATTCCCATATCCTGACCCCCTAGAACAAGCTACTTTCTCTTCTCTGTCTGTATCATTCTTACTTTGCATGTCACCAATTTTTTTCTGATACATGTTCATTTATCTTTTTCTAACTTTTTGCTCCACTCTTACGGTCTTTTCATTGCTTCTGCCCTTTTGGTTAGCAGGACTATATAGCCCAACTACCATATGACCTAGCAATTCCACTCCTAGGCATATATCTGAAAGAACCTCAAAACTGATTTAAGAAGATTGCATGCACCCCAATGTTCACAGCAGCATCACTTACACTTGCCAAGATATGGAAGCAACCTAAGAGTCCATCAACAGATGGATAAAGAACATGTGGTACATATATACAGTGAATACTACTCAGCCATAAAGCAGAATGAAATTCGGCCATTTGCAGCAACATGGATGGAATCGGAGGGTGCTGTACTAAGTGAGATAAGTCAGACAGAGAAAGACAAATACTGTATGATACCACTTACACGTATAATCTAAAAAAATGCAATACACTAGTGAACAAAACATTAAAGAAGCAGACTCACAGAGAACAAACTAGCAGTTACCAGTGGAAAGAGCAGGGGAGCCACATTGGGGTCGGAAGGCGGGACATACAAACTATTGGGTATAAGAGAGACTATAAGGATGTATTGTACAACATGGGGAATATAGCCAATATTGTGTAATAAATGTAAATGGAATGTAACCTTTAAAAATTGTATAAAAATAAAAAATAAAGAAGCTCTTAAAAACAAAAGACTGAGTAGCCCATTTCTGCTTCTCATTTTCTAAATGAGATCAATTTAAATATGATCTAAATTAAAGAAAGTATTGATTTTAAGCCCAGTCCCCTTTTCCTGTCTCTTCTTCCCCCAGGGTTGGAGGCTTGGCTCCTGTTGACTTATGAAACCTTTGTTTCTTTCTAGCCGTTCGTGAGTTACGTATTTTAATAATAAAGCAATGATCTACTAAGTTCTAATGTTTCTCCGAGTTCTGTGAGTCCCTTGAGCAAATTAATCGAATTTGAGGAGGAGGAGGAAAAGGTTGGGAACTTCTACAGTCAGCCAGTTAGCAATACAAATAATAACCTGGGCTTACAACTGGCATCTGAAGTAGGTCAGTGTGGCGGTCTTACAGGATTGAACCCTCAGCCTATGGAATATGATGCTATCTCTGGGTAAACTGCCAGAATTGAGTTGAATTCTTGGGTACCCTGCTGGTGTCCGAGAATTGTTTGCTGGTACTAGGAATCATGCCCTGCCATCTGATACACATGTTAGAACTGGGTCCAGGACCCCATTTTAAACACTTAAATTTGAGAGCTTAGAACTACAAAATTCTTAGAAGGAAACACAGGCACACATCTTTGTGGATCTGGATTAGGCAATGCTTTCTTATATGAGAACAAAAGCACAAGAAAAAATACAAGAGAAAAATAGTATATTAGAGTTCATCAAAGATTCAAACTTTTGTATTTTAAAGGACACCATCAAGAAAGTGAAAAGGCAACTCACAGAATGGGAGAAAACATTTGTAAATCAAACATCTGATAAGGGACTTACATCTAGAATACATAAAGAACTCTTACAAGTTAATAATAAAAGGCAAAATAATCCAATTAAAAATTAACAAAGAATAAAAAGATACTTTTTAAAAGAAGATGGACAAAAGACATAGACAAATGAAGATAGGCACATGAAAAATGCTTGACATCATGAGCCGCCAGGGAAATGCAAATAAAAACCACAGGGAGATAGTACCTCACAGCAACTAGGATAGCTATAACCAAAGTGTCAGACAGTAACAAGTGTTAGCAAGAATGGGGACAAACTGGAACCCTCATACCCTGCTGGTGGGAAAATGATGCAATCACTTTGGAAAACAGTCTAGCAGATCCTCAAATGATTCAGGAAGTCCAATCTTTGATATACATCTAAGAAAAATGAAGACATACGTTCACACAAAAACTTGTACATGGATGTCCACAGAAGCATTGCAAAAGTGAAAAGAGCTCAAGTATTCATCAACTGATAAGTTGATACATAAAATGTGGTATATCCATATAGCAGAATATTACCTGGCAATAAAATATTACTTGGCAAAAAAATAAAAATACATGCTACAACAAAAAGACATTATGCTAAATGAACAAAGCCAGTCAGAAGGACTGCATTATTGTATGATTCCACTTATATGAACTGTCCAAAATAAGGAAAGTTGTGGAAAAGTGAGGTAGGGGAAGGGAATGGTAAGTAGCTGCTAGTTGGTACCAGCTTTCTTTTTATGGTGATAAAAATGTTCTAAAGTGGATTGCAGTGATGATTGCATAGTTTTGTTTATATAACAAACCAATGAATTGGGTGAACTGTATCACATATGAATTCTGTCTTAACAAAACAGTTAAAAAAAGAAAAAAATGAATAAATTTTTAAAAACATAAATTATTTGAAAACAAGTTCTTAAATTCTTTAAAAACAAGTTCTGAAGACATTTCTTTGCATTGAACCTCAAGCCAATGTGAAGTACTGCTTGATGTTATACTAGAAAGCTGGAGGAAGCTTAAGGAAAAAGGCAAACAGATTATAATTGAAAACTACCGCTCACATCACAAAATGTTCTTATTCTCAACAGCAAGATTTTCTTTCTCATTTTCCTTGCTCGAGCTTGTGAAGTTTAAGAAATCAGAAGAAAAGACAGGATTGTAGAAATGCTATTTCATCATGGTTTGGGGCAAAAAAACTTTTATATCAGGCATACCTGTGTTCAAATCTGAACTCAGCTCACGTGGGGCAACAAATGACAAAGTTGTTCATCTGACTGGAGGGCTACAGATGAGGAACACTGCTGAAATCCCTTTTCTCATACATAGTCCCAGAATAACTAGGTAATTGTTTCTTAGCTAGCTAGTATTTACTGACTTTTTTTTTTTTAGACCAGTATCCAGAGATTTCTTTGGGAGAAATAGCCTTCTCAATTCCTGTACTTTTGGTGTATTTGAATGAATTTCTGATTTTCCATATATGTGCCTGTAGCATGGCTAATCAGCACATTCCATGGTTTGGGGATGGGGACAAGTCAAATTTAGCCACTGGAATTAAGCTTATGATCTCTGTTTGGACTGTTTAAGCAGAGCTCTCTTTGCTGCTGCTTAACTGAATCTGACAGTGTAAATATTTGGAACTGCTCAACCTTTATTGCACATTCACAGCCTGAAAGTGTGGGGAGCATGGAGACAGTAGAGTGGAGAGATGAAGAGGGGCTGGGCCTTGGGGACATCATATATGGCTCTTGTTAAAAGCATATCAACAACAGTTCCAGACCTTTCAGTTACATAAGTTGATAATTTGTTGTTAAGCTTAAACAGGTATAAATTGACTTTTTGGTTACCTACACCCAAATGATTCTTACAAGTAGCATTATCTCCTGGCTAGTTACTATGGCTGTGTAACAAATGACCCCCAAACTAGTGCTTTAAAATGAGAAAATTTCATGGTTCAAAAGAAGAAAACATTTATTTTGCCACAGTCTGGGCAAGGATTAGAGGGGGCAGGTTATTGCTTCCCTATTTGATATCAACTGTGGTGGTTTGAACACTAAAGGTTGGAATCATTCAAAGGCTTGTCCACTTATATGTCAGGTGCCTGGCTGGGAAGACTCAGATGGGACTAGAAAAGTTGGGGTTCCTTTCTCTTTCTAATTCTTTCTCCCTCCTTCTCTTGGTAATTCTCTCTTCCTCCTTCCTCCCTCTCTTCATGTGATCTCTGCATGGTAGCTTCAGGATGGCAAAGTTCTTCCATGTCAGCAGAAGGCTCCCAAGGGAGAAAAATCTGGGAGAAGTTCTAGCATTTTTTATGACTTAGCCTCAGAAGTCACTCAGAGTCACATCCACCCCAGTCCAAGGCCCGCCCAGATTCAAGAGGAGCAAACACAGACAGAGAAGTGTCAACATCACACTGTAGAAAGAACACATGGTTGGGATACACTGGTATGGCCATCTTTGAAAATAACTTTGGCCATACTCTGTGGGGTATTTGTAAAGATTAAATGACAAATTTTTCAGAAGACCATATTACAAAGATGTACTATAGAACCAAAGACCTTAATAGGCTGAGGGACCCTAAGGAGACCACAGTGAACTGGAAATACTTCTGCGGCCCAAGACAGGAAAATGCTAGAGAGAAGAGACACAAGAGGACAATGAGTGGAGAACGTAATTACCCAAGTTTCACCATGTTGAGCTTTAAGGGCGATGTACACATAAGCTTGGAAAACGAAATGTGAAAATGACATTTATGTCATAAATCTATTGTTTTGTATACATATGCTAGTATTTCTGATGAAAACTGTCTATTTGCTTATATTAGCAGTCATGCTTGAGTAATAAGAGAGGGTGGGAAATGGTGCTAGCTTCTTCTCTTAGTTTGAAATTCCCATGACTGAAGTTTTACTCTATTAATCCCACAACTGGAACCAACTTTAATGTTCCAAAAATATATCTTCAATGCCTTTTTAGAAGTCAAATAAGTATTTTGGAGGTGAAGACCATAAAATTAAAGTTACAGTGTGTAAACCAATGTCCCATAAAATATGAATCAGATTATTGATCAAGATGAGAACAGAAGCATAAAATGGAAAAAGCCATGGCAAACATAAATTTACTGATAAGGCAATTGCAACTGAATTGATTAACTAAGTCATAGTGATGAAAAGAGTCCCTTTTAGATTCAAAGTTTAAAATATTCCAAAGGGGGATGTCCCTGGTCTAGTGGCTAAGATTCCATGCACCCAATGGGGGCCAGTGTTTGATCCTTGGTCGGAAAACTATATCCCACATGCTGCAACTAAAAAAAGACCCCACATGCCTCAACAAAGATTTAAAAAACCGAGTTCCACAACTAGGACCAGGCACAGCCAAAGAAATAAATACAAATATTTAAAAAAATAAAATATTCCAAAGGAATTAGCCTTCCAAATTTGTAAAAGTTATTTTTCCTCCTGTAAATCTCAATTTTTTCATGGACAAAATGAGGGGACTGGCTTAGAGATTCTTGACTTTTGTGGGGAGGTTGCCAGAATCCTTTCACAATCAGATGAAAGTTCTGGACCCTTTTCTCACAGAAAATGCACAGATACAAACATTTTCCCATATAACATCAAGGATACCGCTTCTGAGTCTAGGTTTAAAACTCTTGGACCCGTTGGTTTCTCTACCTTCTTATAAATTCTGTGATTGAGGACAGCTGATTTTGTGAAACTTTGATACTTCCAGGTTTGTAAGGACTCCAAGGCCTCCTTGAGTTCATCGTCCATTCTCAGACCCAGGACCAGCTTCGTGAGGTGTTACCTGAGCAGTCACATGTGACCCTGTGCTCAGAAGAGCCTCATACTTAGTTTAACACTCTACTGTTGCCATCTTGATGTTCTTAATAATTTCTGGATAGGGAGTCCTATATTTTCATTTTATACTGGGCCCCCAAAATTATGTAATCTTCCTGCTCTGGCCACCCCCTGAGTCGCAATCCTTCCTTTTCATGTTCCTGAGATGTGATCATCCAGTCTCTGTGTGAACTCATAGAGCAAGGAGGAACTCCATAGTTTTCAAGGTAGACAGGCAGATCAGACATTTGTTTTTATGTTGTGCAGAGATCTACCTCTCTATAACTGTATCCACTGATCTGTTTTCCGCATCTTGAGTGACATGGTTTTTTCAACTTGAGAATATCTTACAAATTTTAAGATAGGGAGCATTCCCTGTCACCTTAGAAGAACTCTAATAAATTAAGGAAATGAATCTTGCCTTCTTTGATTATCCATGGGAAAAAAAGGCTATAGAAAGCTCATTTGAGGGTCTTCCCTGGTGGTCCAGTGGCTAAGATTCCATGGTCCCAACGCAGGGGGGCCAGGTCTGATCCCTAGTCAGGGAACTAGATGCCACAACTAAGAGTTTACATGTCGGAGCAAAAAATCCCACATGCCACAACTAAAGATCTTGCAAGCTGCAACAAAGACTGAAGATCATGCCTGCTGCAACCAAAAGCTGATGCAGCCAAATAAATAAATAAATAAATATGTTTTTAAAAAAGGAAGCTCACATGATATGAAAGGTCACCAGAAAGGGCCACATATGAAAAGGAAATAAAATGATTACAGGATTGACATTGTAGGTTGAAAATTCAGGAGAAAATGAAAAACGAACAGCAGAGCTTGTGCTTCTGAAATGAAAACAAGCTAGAAGTGTGTTTTTTTGTTTTTTTTGGGGGGGGGCATCATAAAAAATCCCCAAAGAATGAACTAAGCTAATACAATGTGTTTCATTTTGAAACTGGTAGTATTAAGGAACAGATCTGTTTCCTAGTAAGGGAATGACACAGTTTGGGTTATTTCTGAGGTTCTTGTTTTTAAACAAATATCTTAAACAAGCAAATAATATGGATAAATAGGCTTTAGCATCACTGTATCCAAATATGGGTATTTGCTATGTGTCCTGACAGAGTATGACCTTCCCAGGGAGAAACTTACATTTTATTTCCCTGTGTTTTGTTCATATGTGCTCTGGTATATAGCATAGTGCTTGGCACATAGAAAGCTGTCTGTAAATCTCTGATTCTGTAGTGTATGTTTCTGGGTCTGTGGAATGGGTAGTCAAACATGATTCTCCACGTTGGGGGATGGGCCTCCGTCAAGAGTCCTGTCTTCACCACCACACAGCTAATGACTCTTTTCATTGGGCATCAGTTCTGACCACACAGGAGGCAGGCAGAGTGCAGGTGCTCAAAGGAGGTGCTGGAGATGACGTTTTTCCTTTTCACATGGTCTTTATTACAAAGAGAAAGGCGGAATCTATGTCTTCCCCCCCCCCATATAAAGGCATAGCTTAATCACTATAGACACAAAGGTGATCTCGAAACAACTAAACTCAGAAAACTGGCATCCAAAGGACAGTTAACAGCAACTCTACAAAGCAAAATGGGCTGGCCTAAATAACTCCATCCGACAAACCAACTCATTTGATTGTCAGGAGGTAAAATGTGCAACTCACCTTTTCTGCAGCCCCAGCCAGGAGACGAGCTTGCACAAAACCACATGTTTGGCAGAAGTTGTGTTCTTTTGTGGCACAGGTGACTGGCAACACTTGCCCTGAAATATTCCAGGTCAAAACTGTCCCGCAGGACTCTCAGATGTCAGCAGTACACTTGTCCAGACCTAGAGAATTCAATTAGTGAATTGTCAACACATGAGAAAAGAAGTTTTGGGTATTATTAGTCAGCTATTGCTAAGCTGTTGCAATACCAAGCAGTCCCTCAGTAGTTTCAGAGGTTTCAACAACATAGGTTTCCTTCTTGCTTGTGCTACTTGTCTTTGTGGGTCAGCTGCTTCTCTGATTCTTACTTTATCCATTCCAGGCCCTCCCCCTCATGCAGAAGATATGGACCCTCTCTGGACATACTGATCTTATCGCAGAAGTAAAAGAACATTGATTGAACCTTGCAGGGTTCTTGAAAGACTTCGCTGAATACAGGTGCACTTCATTTCCCTTCATAGAACTGATGACATGCCTCTCGAAAGTGTTTCTGGAGAGATACTTTGAACTACAAACTAATTTGCACCATCTTCAAAATTATGCATTTCAAAATAACTTTTTTAAAAATTGAAGTATAGTTGATTTACAATATCAACTATTAGCTTCAGGTGTACAGCTCAGTGATTCAGTAATACATATATATATATTCTTTTTCCGATTCTTTTTCCTTGTAGGAAAATAATCTCTTTTTTGTTATAAAACTTCCCATTGTAAAACTTATACATTAAGTCTGGCCAGAAACTTGTTCCCCCTTTACTCTTGTTTCCAGCTATTTGTTAATGATTTTACCATTTAAAATGTTTTAATGCATTTTATTTTTTATTAGCTATCATATGGGTAAAAATAGAAGAGTATTCAATGTAGTCTCCTTCTCCCCACCGGAGTCTGGCCCTCCAATTTCCCACAGGCAACTACCATTATTAAGTTTCTTTTCTATTCTTTTTCAATCTTTTGCAAAAGCATGAACAATGAAATCTCAAGTCATTTCCATTTTCCTAAGAATGGGGTTATTAGTAACATTGTTTTGTGAGTGTTTGTGAGGGGAGGCATGTAGCCCTGTTTTCCCTTCTATGACTTTCTGCTTTGATCTCCCATCTTCTGACTCAGACAATTAGCCTTGAGCTGTCAGTGATCCATCCCCATTGCATTTTTCATCCCTCTGTCCCAAGAGAGCATAGCTCACAATGTTACAGTCTTTTCATGAAGCCACAATAAAGCAAATATTACTGTACTGGGGCAGGACCTCTCCAAGTTATTTTCCATCCCTTCCCTCAAATACCTCTAATCTTCAAAGTCACCATGGCAAAAGGTTTTTATGGGAAGATATCAAGAGATAATAATTTTAGCCTGTCCCTTACTCAAGTTGGTGGGATCTGTCTCTTCTTTTCCTCTCTCCTCTACTATGGGAAAGAACGTTGTTCTTTAAAAAGTTCACTACCAAACAATGATTCAGATCTCCTAAACTTTCTCATGAAGAGAGCTTTCTACTTTTCATTTCTCCCCATATTTGTCCCACCAGCGATGGAAGAAAGTTCTTGAGTGGATCTGAGGACAGATTTGACTTAGAGAAGAATTTTACCACTGGGTTATTGACTAGATTCCGTTATTTTGTGTGCTCAGAACTCACTCACTTCCTTTTCTATTCCTTCTTCCTTCTAGAAACTATCTCATCTTCCTTTTTATCCACAAGGTTGATTCAGACTGGCCATGTTGGTTGGTTCAAGTGCAGTTGTTTTTTTTTTTTTTTGAACCATTTTGAAAATCTTTACTGAATTTGTTACAATGTTGCTTCCGCTTCATGTTTTCATTTTTTGGCCACAAGGCAGGTGGGATCTTAGCTTCCAAACCAGGGATCAAGCCCATACTCTTGCATTGGAAGGTAAAGTCTTAACCACTGGACAGCCAGGGAAGGCCCTCAAATGTAGTTTAGACTCTGGCCACAAATAATTGGTTCAGAGGTGTACACCAAATGCAGCTTGGACCAACAGAGTTTTTCCCCAAGGAGTCTGGACTTTAATCTGAGACTCATGTCAGCCTCTTTCCAGATCAATGAACATACCAGTAACATGGAAAATTCTTTGGGTTACTTTTGGTGTTATAGGGATGAAAGAAATAGATGTAGATGGTCTGAAGAGAGGGCAAAAAGAAAGAAACAGAGATAAGATGGAGAGCTACTGATAGCATTCCTGTTCCTGGCTGCAGCTGTTTCTGCCCCTGCTTTCTAGGAGACATGTTACTCTTCTTTGGAATACTGCTACTGCTAAGTCACCTCAGTCGTGACCGACTGTGCGCGACCCCATAGACGGCAGCCCACCAGGCTCCGCCATCCCTGGGATTCTCCAGGCAAAAACACTGGAGTGGGTTGCCATTTCTTTCTCCAATGCATGAAAGTGAAAAGTGAAAGTGAAGTCGCTCAGTCGTGTCCGACTCTTAGCGACCCCATGGACTGCAACCCTCAAGGCTCCTTTGTCCATGGGATATTCCAGGCAAGAGAACTGGAGTAGGGTGCCATTGCCAGCTATCAATATTTCAGGTTGGCTTTCTGTTACTTTCAACCAGAGTCTAACAAATACGGAGAGGGTGTGGCAGCATCCACCAGCCCTGCTTTCAACTGGGTAAGGCTTTGAGATCTACCTCCAATTCCCTACATATAGCATTTTATTCCCTCTGCCAGGTAGAGTTTATACTCTTTCAAAAACTTACCTCTTCGGATCACGTTTCTAAACAAAATATTTACCTGAGATAATTTTTCTTTTACAAATGTTGGATTACATTAGACTATCATTGACTTCTTATGAGGCAGGAAAAAATGTTGTTTGGGATTTTTGACATATATTTTTTAATCTAAGTATTTCCCCTTCTCCTTTTCAAGCAAAACCTCAACAGTATTCTGACAAAAGCTATGAGTCTTGCAGATGTAAAAACTGAGCCCATAAGGGGGTGATACTAAGTACTTCAGAAGAAATTTATCAAAGCTAAATAGGAACGCTCCACCCTACCCCAAGGGATTCAAAAATAGAAGAAAATTTATTTACCAGGCAGAGTCCTTGAGAGACGACATGATCTCAGGAAAAATGTGGATATGGTGTGTCTGGGCAGAAATGCAGCCATAGATATCCTTGCTGATACTTGCATGCCCCAGAGAGTCAAGGAAAGTACAGAAAGATGCCAAACCCCCACTCACGTCAGGAAGAAGATTAGAAAACAGCTAGATAAAAAGGGCCTGTGAGGACAGGAATGGGGCATCTCTACCCTGACCTGTGGAGATCATTCCCACAACCATAACTACAGGTGTCTCTGTGGATGTGCTGGAGACAGGACTGGCGGGCAAGATGCCACCACCTCCACCAGTCCACCCAAAGCCTTAGCTTCCTTGAAAGCCCCTGGAACTTGAGACAAACCTTGGGAAAGGGATACTATAAATTGGTAAGAGAAAGTTTCCACCACCCTACAAAATTTAATCCAGAAAGAGAAGTTAAATGGAATGATAGAAAAAGAATGAAGGTATATTTTGTGCTCACTTGAGTTTCTGATCTGAGATTCACACATGGCTGCCTGTTATTATACTGACTTGCTTTATATTTAGGGCCAACAATGCATTCCCAGACACAACTATATTCAGTTAAAATCTGTAGTGAAAATCTGAGAAACTATTGTTTGTTCTGTTCATAATAACTCTTGAGCACTTGCATTGTGTCAGGTTGTGCTAAGGACTTTAAATTCATTATTACATTCAACATTCATAATAATTTTAAAGGGTAGAAAATTCTTACTGTTAGTATTTCATATATATAGAAAAATGGGTCTTTGAGAGGATAAAACCTTGCTCATTTAAGAATTATAAAGGAGTCTATCCTATTTGTAGCAATTGCTTCTGTCAAGGGACTATTGGGATAGAATATCTATGCCAGAATAAGAGTTCTCCAGGGATTCCAAAGTAACTACACAGTCTATGAAGCCAAGATCACCATTAAATAGCTTTTATAAATTGTTCATTAGCATGGAAGGCATTCAGTGAGGGCCAACTTGAAGCAGAAGCTGTGCCAGGAACTTGGGTTAACAATGGCATCCTCTCCTTCAAACAGACCTGGTCTGCTAAAAGGCTTATTAGGAGACAATTCAGATTCAAGTTCTTGAGTACACTAGCCATTAAGTCAGAAAAACACAGTTTTCAGAACTTGAAAGGACAAACACAAATCACTTCAGCAAGCAGGGCACCACTGTAATACTTCTGCTCGTGGCACAGTCAAGGCCCTGAGTGACAAGGGGTCTCTCCCCTTTCCTGATCTTTTAATTACATTATCTTTATCTTGTAATATGGCACCCTTTCTGCACCATCATATTGTTCCTGGTTTCCTCCAGAAGAGAATTATCTCTTTCACACACACACACACACACACACACACACACACACACACACACACACACAAACTCTCAAGAGGGTTCAAATTACGTGAGAAAACAAAAATCAGAAAATGGAAAATTTTTACAACTCTATAATGTCTTTGGTTCAATTAAAACACAATACCAGCATATTAGGGCTCTTCAGAGAGACAGGTCCAACAGGAATATATACACAAATATACACACACATACACACACACATATATATATATATATACACATTTATATTCACATACACATATATGTTCACATATACAAATATGGAGAGAGAAAGAGACTCAGATTGGGGTTAAATGGTTGATTTTAAGGAATTAGCTCACACAGTTGTGGGAGCTGGCAAGTCTGAAATCCACAGGGCAAGCTGGCAGTCTGGAAATTCAGGTAGAAGCTGATACAATTTTAAGTACAGAATTTCAGGGAAGGCCACCCAGGCTGAAATTCAGAGAGGGTTTCAATGGGCAGTCTTGAGGCTAAATCTCTTCTTCTGGAAGCTTTAGCCTTTCTTTTATGGCCTTCAAGTGATTGGATGGGGTTCACCCGCACTGTGGGAAAGTAGTCTGCTGTACTGAAAGTCTACTGGTTTAAACATTAATTCCACCTAAAAAAATAACTTTACGGGAACCTCCTGGTGTTTGACCAGGCCAACTATAATCACTGACCCATGAAGCTGAAAAGGAGTAAGTTCTGTCAAAGGCAGGCTATATGGAATTTGCAGTATGTATTCCACCCAAAAAGTCCTCATGGTCAACAGTTCTTTGTTTCAACAATTTCAAACATACTTATTTATTGATGAAAGCCTTTATTATGCTCAATATACTAGGAACTCTTCAAGTAGGGGCTGTAGTTTGTGGTAGCCTCTGATTTATGTAATCATATAATCTTTTTTGTATGAAAGTCATCTCCTCTCAACCAGTTTCTTACTTTTTATTGAAGCCTAATTGACTTACAATACTATATTAGTTTTAGGTATGTAACAAGTGATTTGATATTTTTATACATTATGAAATGATCACCAAGATAAGTCTAGTTTCCATCTATCACAGTACAAAGTTATTAAAATATTACTAACCATAGTCCCCATGCTATACACTATATCCCCATGTTGGAAGTTTATACCTCTTAATCATTGCTTATTTCATCCAAGCCTCCTCACCCTCCCCATCTCCCCACCTTAACTGGTTTGTTCTCTGTATCCATGGGTTTGTTTCTGTTCTGTTTGCTTTTTTATTAGATTATGTATATATATTCTATATACATATAATATTAGATTTTATATACATATATATATATATGTATGTATATTACACATACATACATACACACCGTTCCTGGAGAGTGTTCTAGCGGTTCCCTGACCGGCTGGCAGACATACTTCCTTCTTGTGCAGTCTAGGTGCTCTTTAAACTGTTTTTTCGTTTTTGCTTTCAGGGTGGGTAAGTTTGTGCATGGGCCCCTCAGCAATATCCATCCCTACTGCAGGCCACCATGTTGAGGGTGGGATTCCCCTAGACTCCATGCCTCTGTCTATCCTACCCATCTCTGTGTGGTACTTCTATTGCCAATTGTGCAGAAGCTATTCAATCAGTCCTCAGTTCTCCTTTAGAAGGGACTGTTCTATATGTAGATGTAGATTTGGTGTGTCTGTGGGAGGTGAATCCAGGGTCTTCCTATGCCGCCATCTTGGATGAGCCCCTTTAACCATTGTTTCTCGATGCAGAAACAGTGATCAAAATCAATCTCTCTTTCCTGAAGCTGAAGAAACGGATGCACAGAGAGGTGAAGGGCCCTGGCTCACAGAGAGTTGATGGCAATTATTGACTTCAGTGTTCTTACCAAATGGAAAATATAAAAAGTTAGTAATAAGTGGTAAGGATTGGAGCCATTCCTAGGGAGGTGTTTAATCTGAGATAGGCAACTGTGACTGATTCTGTGTTTCTCTAGCATTTCTGTGTAGCTGAAGTTAGACCTGATGAATGGATACATGATGGGAGTGGAAGTCCAGCAGGCTTTGTTTTGATGATGATGATGATGATGTGTGTGTGTGTGTGTGTGTGCATGTGTGCAGATTATCAACTTGTGGGACCCTCTCTTTTTTCCCTAGGGTTAGTTTCTCTAGTGACTGCCCAGTTGGTAGCAAGATGTGGTGGAAAAAGCTGTTGAGTGAGTCTCTCTAGGGGTTTAAGTCAATTTTCTACATTTGCTATACTTTGAGCCCAAAGATGGAAGGAATTCTCACCTGGGTTAAAAAAAGATGAGAAAAATTATAAAACAACGATGGCATATCACTCAAATAGGTGGCTATCAAAGTTAAAAATTAACAGAGGACTGTGCCCTGAAGCTCTTTCCGACAGAGTTAAAAAAATCCTTCTTCTATCAATTATTTTCCCTTGGTTATTGGCTTGGGCAGAGTATAAAAAGCTGTGATTTTGGATTTGATATATTATCCTCCAGGAATAGACATCTTCCCAATGTGCAAATTTTTTCAACTAAAGAATTGTTGATTTACAATGGTGTGTTATTTTCTGTTTTTTAATTGTTGATTTGTACTTTATTAGGTTCATTTTCGTCTTTAAAGCTTCCTGGGAACTCTTTGAACCCCATGGAAGATGACATTATATAGCTCTGTTTGTATTTTCTTTTATGATAGAAGCATCAAACATAGGCATCAGCGTTTATTTTATTATACAGTATGCCTTAACACTTGGAATAGAACATGGTAACCCACTCCAGTGTTCTTGCCTGGAAAATTCCATGGACAGAGGAGCCTGGCAGGCTACAGCTCATGGGGTTGCAAAGAGTCAGACACGACTGAGCGCACACATACATGCCTAAAAAAACACTCTAACAGAAAAAAAACACTCTAAAATAAAACAACTAAATAGGACTGAGACATTATACTCAAGCCATAAACTCTCCCATAGGGCCAAATATCCCAGTAATCCAAACAGATCTACATTTTGTTTGAAAATGGTCTTTGCTAGCCCTTCAGAAATTAATCTTGAAAATTAGGAGATAATCATCACTGTGACTCCCCTCTAATTGTTATGGACTTGCCTCCAAATCCTCTTAATCCTCCTAAATTTTTCTCAGGGGTAAGGCTCTAATATTTAATATTCATGGTATAAATCAGTTTGTGGTGGGGTTCTTACCCCTGCACTCTACCTGAGGCTATTATGGCTTCTGGAAAATGCCATACAATAGATGCTATAGGTATATGCATGTTCTTTGAGCCTGGTTGTTAGGTTGGGTTTCCTCAGAGCAGAGCCTGCAGAAGGGGTTCTTGCACAGGCGATTTACCAGGGAGTTCACCAGGGAGTGATCTCTGGTGAACTCTGTATGAGGTGAGGGCAGCAGAACAGCCCAGAGGAGGAGGCTGAGTAAGGTGTGGTTTCAGCTAAAGCCCAGCCTCAATCTGATCCCATGGCGAGATGTGAAGCAAGGGCAGCATCAGGGAATTGTCGAGCCCTGAGCCTGAGGAGTAGGTTTTATCTCACAGTTAATGACTACAGGTCACCCTGAGGAAGCATGTAACTTCTCATTCATTTCTGGATAGGGGGGTACCACAGCAGTCCTCTAAAGAGGGATGTAATAACTGGGGGAATTGTACCTTGGCTCAGTAAATGGCATCTAAGTAGGTCACCAAGAACATCTATTCTACCTAGGCAGGCTTACTGTCCTGAATCCTTCCTTTCCTTCTTATTCTCCTGGACTTAACCACCTAGAATGAACGTTAAAGGCATCTTAAGCTGAAAGAACCAACTCTTGGCAGTCAGTTCCTCTCCCATGCACCTTGAGCCACATAACCCAAATATCAGCTGGATTTCCTAACTTTGTACCTCAGAATTTACCCTTACCACCTTCAACCCTTGAAACCTTTGCTATTTTCTAGTTTTTATCAACTATTTACTCAATTGACAAGAGTTTCCACTTACTGCCCAGTCTTGGTCCTCATAGGGCAGTGTATTAGTTATCTTTTGCTGTATAATAAATTGCTCTAAAACTCAGTGGCTTAAAACAATAATAGACATTTTTTTTATAGTTTCGGTAGGCTTGGCTGGGGTTCTTTGGGGCTCAGTATTTTGTTTTTGTTTCCTATTTTGGTGAGTTTTATTCAGATATTGACTGGGACCTGCAATCATTTGAAAGCTTGGCTAGTGATGGAGAATTGCTTTAAAGGTAGCCCAACCACATGGCTAGCAAGTCACGTGGAGCTAGCTGTTGGTGGAGGCTTCCATTACTCCCTTGTGGTCCTCTTCACAGAGCTTCATGAGTGTCCTCATGATGGCATGACAGCTAACTTCCCCAGGAACAGTGAGCCCTGAGAACAAGGCAAATGCCACAATAACTTTTATGACTTATCCTCAGAAGTTGTATATAGTTGTCTTCATTAATTGGTCACACAATCCAGCTCTGATTCAGTGAGGAAGGAGACTGCATGGGGTGTAAACAGAGGCACGGACCACTGAAGGCCACCCTGGAGGCTGGTTACCACAGGGCAGTATATTCCTATATTTCTTCTCAATATTATCCTGCCTTCCCACTCTGCCTGTTTGGCAAGAATATGGTGACTTCCTACCTCTCTACTCTTAGCTTCTTTATTTTATAGTTCTGATATTTCTCTAGACTCCTACTTTAACTGGGCCATGTAGGATGTGAACCCAAAAGTTTATTTAAATTAGTAAATTTTTATCAGTCTCCAAGCTTTCAGAGATGTCTACTAACATTTCAGGAGTTGGTGACTAAACACAGGTTCTCCTCATCTCTAATCTTCATGATTATATACTCTTCAATTATGCTTACTCTCAGCCTTCATCTTTTCCTAAAGTCCTCATTTATAATGCTTTAATTATATAATATTTTATATAATTTTTCCTCCTATAACTACACTTTTGTTCTCTCCCTGTGTCTTCAACCATCCATTCGGGTGCTTTATCTATTCAACCACAAAGATTCCAGAATGACATTTCCTTCCTTCAAGATGGCCACTCTGAGGCATGGATGTATTGAGCCTGAGTTGGAATTTGCAAAATTAGGTAGTTTGGCAGGGGAAAGCCAGAACTGGATGCCAGAGGGGCACAATATTTAAAGAAACCAAAACTTTTGACCAAACACTACCTTTTGTGATGTCAGATGTCAAGAGATTTTAGCTTGGATATCACAGTTTTTGATTCTTACTGCACAGAAGTACCACACAAAGGTTATACAAAGCTGCTTATCCAAATGGGATTTGAAACATTAATGAGAATTAGGCTAAGACTGACCACTCCGCCATCTGTGGGCTTTATTCCCTTTTCACTTCTGTGACACTTTTCATTTGTTTTGAGACAGAAAATCTCATTCCATTGACATAGGCAATATTCCTAACCCTGCCAGCTGTCTTAAAAAGCTGGTCATTGGTCAGTAGAGGATATGGAACTGTGGTTCAAGACAAATCTCAACCAGAGATAGTAAATATTTTAGGCTTTGCAGGCCACATACAGTTTCTGTCACCCCTTCTCTGTTTTGTTTGTTTGTGTAATCAGTCAGTTGTGTCTGACTCTTTGCCACCCCGCAGACTGTAGTCCACCAGGTTCTTCTGTCCATGGGATTTTTCTAGCAAGAATACTGGAGTGTGTTGCCATTTCCTCTTCCAGGGGATCTTCCTGACCCAGGGATCGATCCCATGTCTCCTGCATTGGCAGGCAGATGCTTTACCACTAAGCTATCTGGGATTCTATTCATTTGTTTACAATTCTGTAAAAATGTAAAAACCAGTCTTAGATCGGATATCCATACAAACACTGGCCTCTGGAGGAATTTGGCCCATGGACTGTAGTTTGCCAACCCTTGCTATGTCAAACAGTTTATAAGTGTAGCAATGGCACCAACAAAATTGAAAAAACAAACACTTAAATACAAGTCACAGACATTTGAGAAGCAAAGGTGCTGATTAAACAGCTACTAGAATGTCAAAATCAACATTAAACATCTTGCTAAAAGCAGATAACATTCAGTTTAAAAAAAAAAGGACCAGGAAATGAATTATTTAGTAGCAGAACTTATTGCCCCAAATAGGAAGTCACATAGTAGGTGAGATGCTAATAATGTGATCAGGCACAATTTTTGTAAGAAAAATGCTAGGACAAGATGCAGTATAAGAAACTGAAAAGTTCACACTCTCGAACAGTGTGATAAGTTGAAGTATAGTCATCCGTTGGTATCCATGCGGGATGGGTTCCAGAACCTTTCCATGGATATCAAAATCCACAAATGCTCAAGTCTCTTATATAAAATGGTATACTATTTATATGCAATGTAGGCACATCTTTCCATATACTTTAAATCATCTCTAGATTACTTATAATACCTAATATAATGGAAATGCCATATTAACTAGTTCTAAATACAATGTTAATGCTATGTGAATAGTTGCTGGCATGTGGCAAATTCAAGTTTTACTTATTGGAACTGTCTGGAATTTTTTCCAAATGTTTTTGATTTGTGGTTGGTTGAATTCACGGATTTGGGATCCACAGATAGAGAGGACTGACTGTATTGATGACGTGTTACGTGATCTTGAAGAGGTTTTGTGAAACAAACTGAAAGACTACGTAGCTTCTTTATCTAGATTGAGTCAGCAGATTTCACCAACAAATGTGATGCTGCAATATTGGTAAGATTTGCAAATAACTGTGAAGTTCAAGAACACAAAGAATTGCCCACAAAAAGCAAGGGTCAAGACATAATTAATGTTTGGCCTTCATATCTATAAATAAAAGATTTGTTTGGAAGAACAGTGTTGATTTCCAAACTGATGGTGCCTTGTCAATGGCTGGTTTTATGAGAACTTTTTTTTTTCTAGTAGTAATGCATGGATTCATGGGGTCGCAAAGAGTCAGACACGACTGAGCGACTGGACTGAACTGACTATATGGATGTGGGAGTTGGACCATGAAGAAAGCTGAGAGTCAATGAATTGATGTTTTTGAACTGTGGTGTTGGAGAAGACTCTTGAGACTCTCTCGGAAAGCAAGGAGATCAAATCAGTCAATCCTAAAGGAAATCATTCCTGAATATTCATTGAAAGGACTGATGCTGAAGCTCCAATACTTTAGCTACCTGATGCAAAGAACTGACTCATTGGAAAAGACCCCGATGCTGGGAAAGATTGAAGGCAGGAAGAGAAGGGGACAACAGAGGATGAGATGGCTGGATGGCATCACCGACTCTATGGACATGAGTTTGAGCAAGCTCTGGGAGTTGGTGATGGAAAGGAAAGCCAGGTGTGCTGCAGTCCAAGGGGGCGCAGAGTTGGACACGACTGAGCGACTAAACTGAAAAACGAGAGCATTTGTATCTTAGTTAAAATTTCCTCACACTGTCACAACACACTGCCTTCTTTACAAGAAAGTACTGTTATCAAACACTCTTAGAGACAGAATGAAGGGAAGTTTTGCACGATGCTACAAAAAGGCTAACTTAGATATATAAAGACTAACTAACTTGAGAATAATTGAAATTGTAGGAAAATCTGGACAAAGACCACATATTCTGCTATACCTAGAAATTCAGTGAATTCCCAGAGATAGAGTTTTCAGTAGAGTTTTTGAGTCGGTAGGTGAAATTTAGAAGTACTTTCAAGATAAACTGGTCAGATTTTGTTAAGTGCTTTGAAGATGAACAGTAGCTGCAGAAAGTAGTCTTCTCAGCAGATACTTTTCATCCTGTGAACTAGTTGAACAAATTTCTACGAGGCCCTGGACAAAGTGTTTTGCCTTCAAAAGACAAGATGCTTGAATTTAAAAGATAACTGAGAGGAATTCCCTGGTGGTGCAGGGGTCCAGCAGCAATGAAGACCCAGCATAGCCTAAATAAATAAATAAATAAGATGACAGAGAGATTTCTGATTCAGGTGATGAAGTTATAAGGCTCTCCTGGAAAACTCTGCTGCAGTAAATGACTATAAAACCTGGACATAAAGCAAAAAAGTAATGACTTAAAAGCACTGGAGAGAGAAGAGAAGTAGACAGAAACTGGTGAGAAAGAAACACTTGGAAGAGGGGAGCAGAAAGAATTAAACTCCTTGTACCTGTGACTTTGTGTCTGGGTGCATAGCCAGTATATGGTGGTGAACGTGTCAGGAGAAAATCTATGGTCAGGGGAATCCACAGACAGAGAGAGTTGGAGATTCCTCAAAGAGAAAGAGATATAACTTTCCCAAATTCTGCCTGCTAGTTTCTCTAATTCCTAAACCACACACGCATGAGACAGATTCAAGGCATCTTAGCTAAAGACAGATGATCCAAACTGAGACTGGAGTTGCTGTTTAAGAAGCAGAGGTGCATAAGCAAAAGAAAATCACTTATTAGATAAAACCAACAAAATCAAGAGCGTACATGACCATTCACAAAGCCCAGGATAAATACAAAATTTCCCAACAAAAAATAAGGAAGAAAATGGAACATATCGTCCAGAGAAAAGGAAAGCAACTGAATCACAACTTGAGAGGAACTAGATGTTACAGTGAACAGACCAGGACTTTTAAACAGCTATTATAATGATTTTCAATGAGACAAAATATGAGCTCAGTAAATGAAAAGAAATGGAAAACATCAGAAGTGGAATAAAAATAAAACCCCAGAACCAAATGGACAGTATTTGAATAAAAAAATCAGTAGTCTTTGAAAAACACAATACTTGAATAAAAAATTTAGTAAGTGATCTTAACAACTGGATGAAGATGACAGAATAACTCAAAGAATGATAGCAATTTTCCAATGAGAAGAGAGAAAAGAGATTGTGAAAAAAAGAACAGAACCTTTTACACAAATAAAGATTCCAACATATGTATAATAGGAATCCCAGAAGTGAGGAAAAAAGTTAAATAAAAATGACAGAAGTGAAGTGAAGTGAAGTGAAAGTCGCCCAGTCGTGTCCGACTCTTTGCAACCCATGGACTGTCCATGGAATTCTCCAGGCCAGAATACTGGAGAGGGTAGCCTTACCCTTCTCCAGGGGATCTTCCCAACCCAGGGATCAAACCCAGATCTCCCACACTGCAGGCGGATTCTTTACCAGCTGAGCCACGAGGGAAGCCCAAAAATGACAAAAAATGTCCCCAAATTTGAAAAAAGACAGAAATGTATAGATAAAACATGCTCAGAGGACATCAAGTAGAATAAACAATCCCATACCAAGGCACATCATGGTCAGACCATTGAAAGCCAAAGACAGGAGAGCAAATCTTCAAAGCATCAGGAGAAAAACAATAATACACTCTTCATGTGGGAAAAATAATTTACTAGTTAAGTTTCCATCAGAAACCATGCAGAAAGGGAGAGAAGAGCAACATCTCTAAAGTACTGAAAGAAAAAAATCAGCTCCGATTCTATAACCAGAGAAAATATCCTTTCAAGAACAAAAGCAAAATAAAGGTATTTTTAGGTGAACTAAAAGTATCATCACCAGCAGACTTCAACATGCTAAAGGAAATTTCTTAGGCTGAGGGTAAATAGTCGCAAAGAATAAATAACATAAAAATTGCAAATGCAAAGGAATACTGTTTTTCTTTTTTCCTATTAACTGGTTTATATGAATCACCTACTTAAAGGAAAAAAATAGAATAGTTTCTTGCATAATTTATAATAAGTGGAGACATATTATGTATAATACCTATATATTGTGGAGGGCACATGGAACAAATGGCTCCATGGTTTCTGTGTTTTGAGTGGTACAATATTAACTGCAAGTGGGCTATGAGAAATTAAGGATGTATGTTGTAACCCTGGAGCAGTCACTAAAATATTATTATAATGCTTGAAACAAGTGAAAAGCTACAAAAAATATATAACATTAACACGTTGGGTATCAAATAAAAGGCAGTTCCCATCTCTAAGAAACAGGAACCAAATGAAATAAGCCCTACAATTACCCCAGCTGACCATCAGAGAGTCTTCAGTAATGGTGCAGTGAAAGGGAAGCTGGAAAGAACCCAGCTGCTCCCTTAGTTGAGAACTCTGAGCTGGGAGAGTGGAGCCATCTGCTTCAGAAGTCAGGTAAAAACTACTCCTGGACTAAACACTGCTCTGGGTCCACCTAAGAAAACTTAAAAGCAGCCCTTGAAATGATCAAGCTGTTGTCAAATAGCCCAACTGTGTATAAGGACAAAGATCAAGACTATTCATAGGAATACAGATTAAACAAGTCAAAATTAACAATATCTGGCATACAATAAAACATTATCAGATGTATTAATTTTCTACTGCTGCACTGTGAAAGAAAAGAAAGAAAGAAAGTGAAGTTGCTTAGTTGTGTCTGACTCTTTGTGACTACATGGACTGTAGCCTACCAGGTTCCTCCATCCATGGGATTTTCCAGGCAAGAATACTGGAGTGGGTAGCCATTTCCTTCTCCAGGAAGATCTTCCTGACCCAGGGATTGAACCCTGGTCTCCAGCATTGTAGGCAGACGCTTTACCGTCTGAGCCACCAGGGAAGCTCTCACAATAGCTGCACTGTAAATGCCTGCAAACTTTCTGGCTTAAGATAACAGCCATTTGTCACCTTGCAGTATGTAGGTCAGAAGTCCCGGCAGGACTCAGTTGAGGTCTTTGCTCATAACTTTGCAAATTAGTAATCAAGGTGTTGGCTTGGTCTCATGTGGGGCTCAGGGTCCTCTTTCATGTTCATTTGACAATTGGAAAAATTTGTTTCCTTGCAGCTGTAAAATTCATGGAGATTGCAACTTCAAGGCCACCAGAAACACAATCCTCTGACTTCCTTTGTCTCTCTCTACTTTACTTGTAAGGGTTCAGCTAAATAGTTCAGGCCCACATAAGACAATTTATTTCTTGATCAGTTGAAATGATTTGGGACTTAAATTTAATCTCTTTCTATATATAATGTAATGTAATTATAAGGGTGATATCCTCTCATCAGGCTAGGGGATTATAAAATGGCATTGGTCTTTGAAGTCATGATCATCCCAGCCACACTAGCCATGAAAAGCAGAAAACCATGACCCATAAGAATGAGAAAATTCAATAGATTGAAATCAACTTGGAATTGATGGAGATGATAGAATTGATAGAGAGGGATACTTAAAAGTTATTATAGCTATATTCTCTAAGTTCAAGAATCTAGAGAAATGATTAAACAATAAATAACACATACAAAAAATACAAGTGTGGCCTCAAAGGAAGAAAATTACAATAACTGAGAAAGAAGTGCACAGGATGGGACGTCCTTGGTGGTTCAGTGGCTAAAACTCCACACTCCCAATGCAGGGGACTTGGGTTCAATCCCTGGTCAGGGAACTATTTTAGATCCCACATGCTGCAGCCAAGAGTCTGCATGCTGCAACTAAAGATCCCACATGCTGCAACTGAAAAAAGATCCTGCACGCCACAACTAAGACCTGGCACAGCCTAAACAAATAAATATTAAAAAAAATGTTTTTAAGGATGGATTTAACAGAAGATCAGACACTGCAGGGGAAAAGACAAGTACGTTTAAAGAAAATTCTTTATAAATAATTCAAAACAAAACACACAGAAAAAAACAGAATAAATAGAGGAATGGGAAAACTTTAGTAGACTTATTATCAGTGTAACTGGAGTCCCCAGATTTAGGAGGGAGAGCAGAAAATGTGAAGAAACCATATTTGAGGAAATACAGTTAAACCCTTTCAAAATTTGATAAATACTATAAATTCATGGATCTAAGAAGTTCCATGGTCCTCAAGTATAAGAAACATGATGAAAATTACACCAAAGCACTTTAAGCTTAGATCATTAAATCCAGTGATAAAGAGAAAATCTTAAAACCATCCAGAGCAAAAGTGAAATGTAGAGGAATGAGGATTAAAATGACAGCAGATGTCCTAGACACGATACATGGGAGAAGACAATGGTGCAGTATCTTTAAAGTGCTGAAAGAAAAACCCTGACAAGCTAGACTTCCATACTCGGCAAAAATACATTTCAAAAATTAAGAAAGGCAAAATACAGCCTTTCCTTCAGATACACAAAAGATGAAAAAATGTATCTCCAGCATTGCTTCACTAGAAAACATTTTAAAGGAAGTCTTCAGGCAGAAAGACAAAAATGCCAAATGGAAATCTGGATCTACATTAAGAAATCATGAACATTGGAAATGGTAACTCAGGTGAATAAGTATAAAAGACTTTTCATTATTTGAATTTGTTTAGGAGGTCACTGACAGCTTAAAGCAAAAATAACAAAAGTAGACCACCGGGTATATAATATATAGAAGTAAATATATGATGATACCATAGTTACCAAGAGAGGAGAAACAGAAACTCTTATAATGTTCTCATATTATGGGTGAAGTAGTACAACATCACTAGAAGGAAGGAAGTTAAATGTGGATACTATAAATCACCTGGGCTTATAGTGTTAAAGAACCCGCCTGCCAATGCAGGAGACATAAGAGAGGCAGGTTCAATCCCTGGGTCAGAAGATCCCCTGGAGGAGACATGGCAACCCACTCCAGTGTTCCTCCCGGGAGAATTCCACAGATGGAGGAGTCTGGCAGGCTACAGTCCAAAGGGGTGCAAAGAATTGGACACAACTAAAGCAACTTAGAAAACACACCATAAACCCTTAAACGACAACAAATTAATACAGATATTAATTTGTATATATAATTAATACAGCAATTATGGATAGTCAGCCAACCACAGGGATGAATGGATTCATAAAGATACTCAATCCAAAAGAACAGAGAAAAGTTGGAAAAGGGTATAAAAAACAGGTGGGGAAAATTGAAAATATATAGGAAGATGATAGATTTAAACCCAATCATATCAATAACTAAATTAAATGTAAATGATCTAAACATTCTAATTAAAAGCCTGAGAGTGTCAGATTGGATATAAAAGCAAGATACCTGCCTGGAAGAAACCCACGTTAAGCACAAACATATAAAATGGATTATAAGTATGGAATTAGATATACCAGGATGGAATTAGATATACCATATTAACATTAATTAAATTCAAACTAGAGTGGTTATATTAATAGCAAAGTATATTTTAAAAAGAAAAGAACAGTGCTATGATAAAGAGGATCATTTCTTGATGATAAAAGGGTCACCATGAGGATATAACAATTGTAGATAACTATGCACCCTAGTACCTAGAGCCTCAGAAATGAATAAAGCAAAAACTGAGAACTGAAAGGAGTAACAGACTAATTTACAATACAGCAAGAAATTTTAAAATCCCCTGAAGAAAACTGATAAAACACTAACGCTCAATTGACCTGACTGACCGTTTTATAAAATATCACACACAACAACAGATTACACATTCTTTTCAAGTACACACAAAAAAATTTATCAAGGAAGAACATGTTCTAGGCCATAAAAAAGTATTCATAAATTTAAAATGACCCAAGAATATTCTTTGAAAGGACTGATGTTGAAGCTGAAGCTGCAATACTTTGGCCACCTGATGTGAAGAACTGACTCATTTGAAAAGACCCCGATGCTTGGAAAGATTGAAGATGGGAGGAGAAGGGGACAACAGAGGATGACGTGGTTGGATGGTATCACCGACTCAACGGACATGAGTTTGAGTAAGCTCCAGGAGCTGGTGGTGGACTGGGGGGCCTGGCGTGCTGCAGTCCATGGGGTTACAAAGAGTCAGACAGGACTGAGCGACTGAACTGAACTTATACTAAATATGTACTCTGACCACACTGGAATTAAATTAGAAATCTATAGAAATCTACATGGAAAAATTCCAAATATTTAAAAAAACGAACACACTACCATATAACTCATGGGACAGAAATGAAAAGTGAAATTACAAAATATTTTGAATTACATAAAAATGAAAATACAACAAGTCATAATTTGTGGGGTGCATCTGAACAGAACTTAATGTAAAAGTTATAGGGCTAGACACCCATGTTAGAAAAGAGGAAAGGAATCAAGTCACTGACTGCAGCTTCAACCGTAAGAAATGAGAAGGGGACCAAATTAAGTCTCAAGTAAGCAGAAGAAAGGAAGTAAAGATGAGAGTGTTAATTAATGGCTTAGCAAACAGGAAAATAATGTGGCATAATCTGTGAAAGCAAAAGCGTTTTCTTAGAGAACATAAATAAAGTCTATAACTTCTAGACAGATTGATCAGAAAAAAAGAAGAAACAAATTACCAATATTGGGAATGAAAGTGGTAACATAATCACAGATCTTAGTTATTAACAAGGTAAAAGGGAATATTATCCATTGTTTCAATATCTTTGAAAATGTAAATGTAACTGACAGGTTCTTTGATAGACACAACTAGCAAAGTTCACTTAAGAAGAAATGAAAAACTTGAATACCTACCTCTATATATGTTAGAGAAATTGAGTGCCTGTAGTCAAAATATTCCAACAAAGAAAACTCAGCACCTCAAGGCTTTACTAGTTAATTCTACCAAATATTTAACAGAGAAATAATATCAGTTGTACTCAAGCTCTTCCAGAAAAGAGGAAATAATTCCCAACTCACTCTGTGCGCTAATGAAACATACTTTTACACATTTTATTTTATTACAGTTTTGTGTACATTTCTGTAGGATAAATTTTAGAAGTGGAATTGCTCATTTAATTAGAAACAATGTAAGAGTAAGTTCAGTTCAGCTCAGTTAGTCATATCTGCCTCTTTGAGACCCCATGGACTGCAGCACACCAGGCATCCCTGTCCATCACCAACTCTTGGAGCTTACTCAAACTCATGTCCATTGAGTCGGTGATGCCATCCAACCATCTCATCGTCTGCCAGCAATCTTGATTCCAGCTTGTGCTTCATCCACTCCAGCATTTCTCATGATGTACTCTGAGTATAAGTTAAATAAGCAGGGTGAGGACAATATACAGCCTTGACGTGCTTCTCCTTTTTCCCTCTATTTGGAACCAGTTTGTTGTTCCATGTCCATGTTCTAACTGTTGCTTCCTGACCTGCATACAGGTTTCTCAAGAGGCAGGTCAGGTGGTCTGGTATTCCCATCTCTTTCAGAATTTTCCACAGTTTTTTGTGATCCACACAGTCAAAGGCTTTGGCATAGTCCATAAAGCAGAAGTAGATGCTTTTCTGGAACTATCTTGCTTTTTTGATGATCCAGTGGATGTTGGAAATTTGATCTCTGGTTCCTCTACCTGTTCTAAATCCAGCTTGAAGGTCTGGAAGCTCATAATTCATGTAGTATTGAAGCCTGGCTTGGACAATTTTGAGCATTGTTTTGCTAGAGTGTGAGATGAGTGCAATTGTGTGGTAGTCTGAACATTCTTTGATATTGCTTTTCTTTGGGATTGGAATGAAAACTGACCTTTTCCAGTCCTGTGGCCACTGCTGAGTTTTCCAAATGTGCAGGGCATACTGAGTGCAGCACTTTCACAGCATCATCTTTTAGGATGTGAATTAGCTCAACTGGAATTCCATCACTTCCACTAGCTTTGTTCTAAGGCCCACTTGACTTTGAATTCCAGGATGTCTGGCTCTAGGTGAGTGATCACACCATCGTGATTATCTGGGTCATGAAGATCTTTTTTGTATCGTTCTTCTGTGTATTCTTGACATCTTTTCTTAATATTTTCTGCTTAGGTCCATACTATTTCTGCCTTTTATTGTGCCCATCTTTGCATGAAATATTCCCTTGGTATCTCTAATTTTCTTGAAGAGATCTCTAGTCTTTTCCATTCTATTGTTTTCCTCTATTTCTTTGCATTGATCACTGAGGAAGGCTTTCTTATCTCTCCTTGCTATTCTTTGGAACTCTGCATTCAAATGGGTATATCTTTCCTTTTCTCCTTTGCCTTTCGTTTAAAGTAGAAAGTCAAGAAATACCTGGGGTAACAGGCAAATTTGGCCTTGGAGTACAGAATGAAGCAGGGCAAAGGCTTATATAGTTTTGCCATTAGAAACCACTGGTCGTAGCAAACACCCTCTTCCAACAAACAACACAAGAGAAGATTCTACTCATGGACATCACCAGGTTGTCAATACTGAAATCAGATTGATTATATTCTTTGCAGCCAAAGATGGAGAAGCTCTATACAGTCAGCAAAAACAAGACTGGGAGCTGACTGTGGCTCAGATCAAGGACTCCTTATTGCCAAATTCAGACTTAAATTGAAGAAAGTAGGGAAAACCACTAGACCACTCAGGTATGACTTAAATCAAATCCCTTACAATTATACAGTGGAAGTGACAAATAGATTCAAGGGATTAGGTCTGATAGACAGAGTGCCTGAAGAACTATGGACGGAGGTTCGTGATGTTGTACAGGAGGCAATGATCAAGACCATCCCCAAGAAAAAGAAATGCAAGAAGTCAAAATGGTTGTCTGAGAAGGCCTTAGAAATAGCTGTAAGGGGAAGATCTTTCAGCAAAAGGTAGACCATCCCTACATTCTGTTTGCCAGAGATGGTTCTGTTCTTTCCAGCAGCCACAGCAAAGAAGCAAACAATTATTCACAGGATTTAATTTCCCTTAAGGAGAGACCATGGTAACCCACTCTACTCTTACCTGGCAAATCCCATGGACAGTGGAACCCGGCTGGCTACAGTCCATAGGGTTGCAGAGTTGGACATGACTAAAGCAACTGAGGGACTAAGCACGCATGCAAAGAGAGACCTTTAAAGGCAAATCTCTGTTTGGGAAAAATCAGTGGAATAAGCACCAAAGGAAGTTCAGGTGAGAGTTGACCTGTCATGAAAAGAGAAGACCTGACTCCTTTCCCATCTTTCAGGAACAACAGTTCCAGTTTTCTGGAAAGAGCCCAGGCTGGGGGCTGACGTGGGAGAGGTCTCTGCTATCTACCTGCCTGATCACACACACCCTACTGAAAAATGTCAGGCCACACAGCTTTTCCGCGTATGTGAAGGTCTGAGGAATGTGGAGGTGTGAAAGCAAAGGTAGAAGGGAGTCAAACCACTTTATCAACATCAAAAATCATACCAGTGAGGTCTGACCATGAACCAGACACTGTGTTACATACTTTTCATAAACTGTAATGTTGAACTCTCACTATACTTCCAAGAGTAGGTATCATGATGCCTGTTTTATGGATGAGGAACAGAAAAGTAACTTGCCCATGGTAATACAGCTAGGAAATGGGTAATCTAGGACTTAAAGCCAGACCTGGCACAGAAAACACCTACTAAGTGTGTTCTGAATGTGACAGCCAGACCTGCAGATGAGGACAGGACAGGGACTTGGACAGTGTGAGGGGTTTGGAGTAACTCTCCAGCAACCTGGTCAGTGGTGGTGGTGGGGGTGTGGTCAGAGCCCCACAAGCATTCAAAGTAAGAAGGTGCCCAAGGGGTGCCTGCCCAGATATTTCAAGGCTGGAAAGGGCCACATCAACTCTTTTCACCTGTCAGGAGCCTAGGCCTGAGGGTCCAGTGAAGAGACTGGGCTCATGTTTCCATCAGTGAAAAGAAAGAGAGGGTTTGCTTTTTGACTGACCTTCCTTCTGTTGCTTTGCCCACGTGGATCATGGAGGACATGCACTATGAAGGGTTCATGACTAGACCACCACTCTATCTGGGGATGACTAAGCTAGCCTCTGTGGGTAGCCTCTGTGGGTAGCCACAGGAAGACCTCTCTGTCTTTTGAAATGTTGCAGCCCCTGTTCATTTCCTAAGTCATCGCTATGCCAAATCATTCTGTGATGGTTTACTAAACTTTGCTTAGGATTCTCAAAAAGGAGACAAGGACAGTAGGATGGAGCTGTGCTTTCAGGCTACAGTAAAAGGCACATCCCTGTTTTTTTTTTTTTTTTTTTTTATGTTTTAGAAATACTGTGATGGGACCAGAAGAGTCACTAATTTTTACTGCCACTGAAGGCATAATATATGGTGTGTGATTGTAACTGTCATTACATCATTACTGTTTTGCTAACTTAAAAGCAAGAAGAATGTTAACGTAAGTTTTTATTACTTTTAATTTGATCATATATTAGTTCATTTCATGAAGATTTATTGGGTGAGGGCCAGGCTCTTTGCTAGGTGTTGTAGATACAGAAATAAGACTCAATACCCTAAATTTCACACAAAAGATCTGGCAAGGCCGTGAATTCGACTGGCAAGATAAATTGACAGTCCAATAGTTTGCAGCTCCCTCTGCTCTAGAGTTGTAAGGGATAAGAATTTCTTTTTGAACAGCCACAGAAAGTCCCTAGTTTCAGTCCAAGTCATGAGCCCATAGTTTAGTCATTTGTCATTCCCTTTGTTTAAGCTGCTCAGTCCCTTCAGAAAGAATTCCATGATCCTCAGATTTCTCATGTCCTTCAAACCCTTTTATGATGGCAGCAATCTGGCTTCCCCAAACCCAAGCCTTCAGTGGATACTTGACTTATGGTGACCACGGATATTAATTCAGTTAGCAGCTCCTCTCCCACATTGCCTAGGCTGCCAGTTAACACATCCCTGGCTAGTGATGGGATCTGTAGTTGTCTTTAACAACTAAGACAGATAATCAGTCTAACATTCTATCTCACATCTCAGTATTCTTGTTGGTTGCAACCCATTCCTGGAACCAAGTTCTTTCATTAGGATTCCTGGTTGGAAAAATCAGAAACACACTCTGGTTAACTTAAAAGGAAAAATGCTACTAATATGTATTAGTTGGATATTTGGTAGCTCCTACAGATCATGGGAAGACCAGAGAACTGATTTAGAAAATGGATAGGAATGGAGGCTGGGCAGCTTAGATAAGCAGAATCTCTCTATAATGTTAACACAAGTACTACTGCCACCTCTTATGGCTCCCACTTCTACCATGGGAATAAATTCTAAACATTCCCAGCTTCTTTATATCATTCAAACTCAGTTTCAGGAAGGAGCAGCTAATTGCCCAAATGTCCAGGCCTAGCATCCAAGCCCTAGAGTCCAGGGGACAAAGAGAACAAGTAAATAAACCTTCATTAAGACTTGCACAATGGCAATGTCTTCAACACAGAAGGGGCTTCAGCTAAAAAAATTACCAATTTCTTCTATGGTTAATAAGACAGGAAGTAACCTGACCCATATGAATATTGGAAAGGAGTCCAGGCAATGGATTGTAATGATGTGCAACTAGATGGAGATTGATTGCAAGTATCTTTTCAACTTAGAATCATGGAGCTTGATTTATTTGGTGTGAAGGGTGAGAGGGAGAGAAGGAGGGAGTGGAATCTAGTTCTCCTCTCAGGTTTCTGGTTAGGGTGACTAGGTGATTGGCTATGCTATTGATCTCACCAACATATCCAGAAGTGGGGCTGGATTCTAGGTCCCTGACTCTAGGATAGGCAGTATGATGTAGTGGTCAGTATATTATGAGTATAGTCTTCTTGGGTTCAACTCCTAGCTGACCACTTTCTGGCTGTATGATTCTGAATGCGTGACTTAACCACTCCATGCTTTAGCATCCTCAACTTAAAATGGGGGTAGTAAGAATATCTGTCTAAAGAGTGATTGTCAGGCTGAATGAGCATATATATTCAGTTCAGTTCAGTCGCTCAGTTGTGTCTGAGTCTTTGCGACCCCATGGGAGCATATATTGGGTTGGCCAAAAAGTTTGTTCAGGTTCTTCCGTGACATCTTATGGAAAAGCTTGAATGGATTTTTGGCTAACCCAATATATGTAAAGCACTTAGAACAGTGCCTGACACTATTCATGGGCTCACGAAATATTAGTTTCTATAGTTAGTTATTATCCACTCACTGTTCACTCTGATTAATTCAAGGATTTGGGGGGTTTACCCTATCCATATGAAAAAGCTGATCGGGAAAACAAAACAAAACAAAACATAGTTGTATTTAACAGTTAGGGTCCACTGGTCATGCTGTCCATCATGGAGAAATGTAAACCAGCCTGAGGACAGCCACTTATAACCACTCATACAATGAGACAAAGGAGACACTTAGTTGAAGGCCAGGTTCCACAGCATGTTGATCGAAAACCAGGGAAATGACCTCTGTGGGTCTGAGACTGTCTGTGTCTTCTGCATATTCTAAGTTCACGTTCAGAAACCACTAAATTATGGGCAACTTGCAGCAGGGGAATGACACAGCATTTTGAAACCACTACTTAAGCATGAGCAAGTCAAACAGGTTTTTTACATAACAAGAGTTCTGGCATCTCACCCAGGGCTTGGCTCTTTGCCAGGTCCTCCATCCCCTAGAGAAAGGTACAGAGATATCTGGACAGCCAGGTCTGAACCATATTTAGAGCATGGGTCAGTGTGTAGGCCAAGGCACTGGGAGACCAGTTCTACTCTGGCTTCGAGAGACTCTGGAATATTGGAGATTGAATGCAAGCGGGAGACAAATGCTAACAGACCTATCATGGTTTGCCTGGGGGAGTTCCGGTTCTAGGCCTTTCTGCAGCCAGTGGGACCTTCAGAACTCACAAATCCCCAGGAGTTTCCTGAGGGTCTTCAGATCTGTACCAGCTCACAGAGGTTAGAACTACTCCCAGAGCCTTTCCCGATGCTCAGAACCAAGAGAAGCTGGGTGTTGTACTTCCATCCTCATGGCACAGCAGGTCTAAATTTCCTCAATGAAGAAAGAGTCCAGGGCCAAGAAAGATAAATATCAACTTTCACGCTGGAAAACAAATATGCTTTTCTGTAGACTAATGGAAAAACAAGCTAAAAGTTTACCAAAAACTTATAGCATTGATATTCTATTTATTTTCATTCTGAACTGCTAGAATAATCATAGTATGCTCACATTGCATACGAGCTCTGGTTGGAAAGAGCTAGTCAGTTCTACAACATACAATCTCTCTGCTTCTCCAAATTATCTTACTCAGTCAAAATTGACTTTGAGACTGGATAGGTCCTCATTTGTGTTATATAATCTGAAATTTGAAATGTTTTTATGCTAGGGAAATAATAAGTCTAATGCTATTTCTGATACTGCTTTGAAAAAGGGAGACAGAATTTAAGCCTCATATCAAGAGGACAAATTCTCCATTCTATGAGTTTTTTCTTGCAGTTGTACTGGAAGTAGTCTTATTGAACAGGTAGGATATTTCTACCTTAATAATGAGGATTGCTACTACCTTCTTATCAGGTACTGGCCTTGGTGCTTTGTATGCATTATCTCTAATTCTCATAATAAACCTGAAAGGTAGAGCTTATTGCTCCATTACAGAGGTGAGGAAACTTGGGTTCTGAGAGATTTTGGCTAGTAAGGGGAAGGCTACCTACTGCAAAGCACCAGCTCTTTTCACTGTTCTGTGACATATCTTACAAAGAAAGGAAATTGTCCTAGAGTGAAGGTGTCCAGTGGTCTAGGTAATTCTGAACAGACCCAAACTGTCACTAGAAACTTGGTTCAGATCCAAACTGTCACTAGAAACTCAGTTCAACATTTTGCTAAATGTTAGATATTTCAGGTATTTTTGAGACAGAATCACACTTCCTTTAAGGATCAAGGTTTCATGTTTTGTTTCTATTTTTTGTTTTTGTTTTGCCTCAGTACAATAAAACAGAACAGGTCAGCATGGAAATACCTGCTGGTAATTTTTGAGCAGTTCTTGGGAAAATGCAATTGAAGCCATATTTGTCCACATAGATCTCATCTTAAAGGCTGAGAAAAACTCCATGAGAACCTGCCCCCCCCCCCTTCAGGGAAATTTCTGCAACTACATTCTTTCTCTTTCAATTTGTACAAAGAGACCAACTCATTTGCCAACCAGCCCACAAACCCTTCCCACAGGGATCAACAGATAAATTCGTGGAGGATGAACTCTGTATGTGATTTATCTTTCTATCTCTTGGACAACACTAACCAAAGGCCTGCTGGCAGCTGAGGCTCTATAGATGTCTACTGAGCCAATGGGTAATGTGAAACAAGAGACTACATGCCACAAGCAGGTGTGGGTACCGAGTCATATTTCCTTGTTCTCAAGAAACTGATATTCTAATGAGGTGACAGGGAACCATCAGGAAAAAAAAATCCAGTTGGTATTTGAACTGGGGACCTAAGTTACATATGTGGTAAAGACTATAAATGCAGACAGGTGCACTGCAGGCTGGAGTCCTCAGGGATGCTTCATGCAAGAGGAGAAAACTGGAGTATGGAGGGAATTCAAGGAGGTGGAAAGCTACTGTGGATGAGGGAAGCAAACATGAAAAGTAAGGGATGGAAGAGAGAAAACTCATAGTAAGTGGGGGGGAAACAGCATCTCTGTCATCTTTGCTGTTTTCCTGCTCCCAGCACTCCTCATGGACTCAGTTCAAGCTGGACCTCTCCACAAGTTTCCACTGTAGCCCCTTGTTATAGCACAGAAGCCCCAGTGATGTGGTGGTGAGGTGTGGGGGGAGGGCAGCATGCTTCAGACCTAGCAAAAGGGCTCTGTCTTTGCCTGACCTGTGCCCCATACTGTGACCTTCACAAGTGCTTCTCAGTCTTTTCCCCTCTTAGGCATCTAGGGAGATGCCTAGAGTGGGAAAGACCTGGGTACTTCACTTCCTCTAGGTTGCTTCAGTTCAGTTCAGTTGCTCAGTCAAGTCCGATTCTTTGTGATCCCAAGGACTGCAGCACATCAGGCTTCCCTGTCCATCACAAACTCCTGGAGCTTACTCAAACTCATGTGTATCGAGTTGGTGATGCCATCCAACCATCTCATCCTCTGTCGTCCTCTTCTTCTCCTGCCTTCAATCTTTCCCAGGATCAGGGTCTTTTCCAATGAGTCAGTTCTTTGCATCAGGTGGCCAAAGTATTGGAGTTTCAGCTTCAGCATCAGTCCTTCCAATGAATATTCGGGACTGATTTCCTTTAGGATGAACTGGTTTGATATCCTTGCAGTCCAAGGGACTCTCAAGAGTCTTCTCCAACACCACAGTTCAAAAGCATCAATTCTTCAGTGCTCAGCTTTCTTTATGGGCCAACTCTTACAGTCATACATGACTACTGGGATAAACCATAGCTTTGACTAGACAGACCTTTGTCAGCAAAGTAATGTCTCTGCTTTTTAATATGTTGTCTAGGTTGCTTAGGCTCTAGTAAAACCCCAGCTGATTGGATTCTAGAAAAGAGTTTCCCTTGAGGGCAAGCCTTATTAAGAAGAAGAGTATTCTGCTATATTTCAAAATGGTTACTTTCCCTCTCCCCCTACTCACAACTGGAAGTGAGGGTTAGGGGGATTTTTCTCCCATCTTCACTGTGAGAACTTGGTAGTGCTCCTGGAGGTAAAACTTACAAATATGTGGGGACCCCTTGAGACTGGCTCCCCCTGAGGTTTCTCTCTAACTTGTCTACCTTGAGCCTCCAATATATCCATTACAGTTCATATTTTTCCACCTGGCATTAGTTGCCAAAGAGGTGTCTGCTCTGATAACCTGTGACTCGCTGTATCCACCTATCAGCATCTCTCCAATGTTGGAGCACCAGTTTGCCTGGTGATCTCAGTTCTCTGAGGATTGAAGAAGAGTTGTTGATTTTTAGTTTGTTCAGTTTTTGCTGTTGTTGTTGTGAGTACTGGAGCCTTAACTTCCAAGTTCATGCAGTACTAGACATGACCATACTTTTCTAAAGCAGCATTTTCCTGCAGTGTGCTCTGCAAAACAGAGTTCGACAGAGTTCTACAGAATGTTAGTGGTGTTCAACCACAGAAGGGTCCTATGTTCAAAGAGTATTGAGAAATACTGGGCTTCTTTATAGCAGGTCTTTTCAGTGTCTTCATTACACTAAACATGCATTGGATTCTACTTTATAGGATGACAGACTGTATTGTTTCCTAAACTGATATGACAATGAAATTCTTTTGGGGACAAGTATCACATAAGAGCATGTTCTTCAGAACTTGGGAAATGCTGCCTTATAGTCTTTCAAATACTTCTCCTTTCCTGTAGTTGCCCCATCTTTGTAGGTACAGGTGAAGTAATTAGCCCATTTTGTGTTCATTCATGCCACAGATATTAATTGAGTGTCCGTTATGTGCAAGGCAGTATGGTGGATACTAATCATTTGGGACATGGTGCCTTTTAGAGCTTAGAGCCTGGTATGAAAGTGAAAGTGTTAGTTGTCAGTTGTGTCCAACTCATTGTGACCCCATGGACTGTAGACCTTCAGGCTCCTCTGTCCACAGAATTCTCCAGGTAAGAATGCTGGAGTGGGTTGCCAGTCCCTGCTCCAGGGGAT
The DNA here is from genome assembly GCA_024291935.2 of Okapia johnstoni. Taxonomy (NCBI): domain Eukaryota; kingdom Metazoa; phylum Chordata; class Mammalia; order Artiodactyla; family Giraffidae; genus Okapia; species Okapia johnstoni. The sequence continues at coordinate 66,162,753 of CM044312.1, read as the reverse complement.
CTTCCTGACCCAGGGATCAAACCTGGGTCTCCCTCATTGCAGGCAGATTTTTTACCATCTGAGCCACCAGGGAAGCCCAGAGACTTAAAAGAAAGACCCTCCTCCCCTAAAATTTATTTCTGCTATTTACAAAAGATGAATCAAATTAAGCCTTGAGAACCAAAACAACACAGAAAACTTTGCTGATAAGAGCTGTTCACCCCTCCCGTTTCACCGAGGTGCCAAGTTGCCTTCATGAGTGAACAGGCTATGGGTCAGGTCATCAGAAGGTCAGTCTGCATAAAGCTGTCCATGACTCACTCCCTTATTTGCTGACTGGTGTCTTTTATAACATCTCCTTACTATGTTTCTAGGAGTCCCTGTGGGTAGAATGTGCAGGCAGGAAACTAAGGGTTAGGTGAACTAACTCCAAATGCTATATTCAGACAGGCAGTTCAGTGCAGCCTGGGAAGGATGAGAAGATGCAATCCAAAGTTTTCCCATTGCCTGGCTCCATTGCTCAGATGCAGCTGTGCCTGAAATCCACCCTTAGGCAGGCTTTCTTGGGTTTAAGCAGGTCTTCGCTAGAAATCACCTCTTTCAAAGGCAAATACCTAAGGAGAGGAGGATGTGACTTTACAGCCTTTGCACAGCTGTTATTAAACAACAACTTCTGGGGATAAAAGGAATCAAAGGCAAATTACCTCAGTTCTTGTTCCTCAGAATCTTTGTTTGCAAAATGACAAGGGGCTGAATTAAAGTTTTAAGTTATATTCCTACTTTATGACTCATTAGGATGCCTAGAATTCAGACAATCTGAAGGCATTGGTAACATAGAGAAAAGGGAAGGGAAAGCTTTACAAGTATGAAATCCAGTCAGTGAATTGCAATCAGCAATTGTTTTTTTTTTCTGTAACAGAGGAGAGTAGAGAATACCAGATTTCACTGTATGTAAACAGGTAAGAGTAAGTAGTGTTTTTGTTAAATGTATATATATATATATTATATATATGTATATATATATACATATATGTATATAATATATATATTATATATATTTATATTATATATAAATGTAACATATATATATATTATTCATTGGGGTTCTTCAGAGAAACAGAACCAACAGAAGAAGAGACAGACAGACAGACTGATGCACACCAAGGAACCATACTCGTAAGTGAGGAAGCCATACTGAAGGTGGATCCTTCAGCTCTATCTGCCCCAGCTTATGCTGGGTGAACCACAGACTAAGCACCTTGCTGAGTCCTTCCTGAATTCCTGACCCAAAAAACTGTAAGAGAGATAATATTATGTTTTAAGCCACTGCAATTATGCTTCAAGCCACCATATGGATGGTTTGTTATATCCATAGATAACTGGAACAAAGGGCAAAGACTCATATACACATAATGCTTCTAAGTATCTGCTTGTGGCCATGCAGAGTGCTTTATGCAAATACAGAAAGTTTTGGGTGATAAGAACCCGAGAGCAGATACTCTGGGCATACTCAGCATCCTTGGAAAAGCCAGCTTTCAAGTAAGAGGTAACTTTAACCTGTTTGAAATTGAAAAGGATCTTGCAAGTCAGATGCTAGTGATTTCTAGCATCACTAGAAGTCTGGCACAGAGAAAGAAGACCCAGGATCATCACCAAAACTAGTAAGAGACCTTGACCATCTAGAGAGGCTCATTAGCCCTCAGCTCCCTATTCCTAATGAAATCAATTCTTGGAATCATTCTACTTCCTGGCTGTGGAGGAACCAAAGACATTTTTTCCTCCTGACTTTTTCATTTGCCTCCAACCCTTGAACTCTGGGGAAAATTAGACTTCAATCAAGTATTACTATAATAAGCACATACACTATGTGTGTGTGGTCAGTTGCTCAGTTGTGTCTGACTCTTTGTGACCCCATGGATTATAACCCACCAGGCTCCTCTGTCCGTGGGATTTCCCAGACAAGAATACTGGAGTGGGCTGTCATTCCCTTCTCCAGGGGATCTTTCCTGAGCCAGGGATCAAACGCACATCTCCTCTGACACCTGCATTGGCAGGTGGATTGTTTACCTTTGAGCCACCTAGGAAGCCCCACATACACTATAATGCACTACAAGAAAGTTAAAATGTCACAGCATTGTATGCTACATCCTTAAAGAAACACAATTCAAATAATCACTGTGTACTTAATGCCCAGTTTATATTTCTTCTAGAATCACAATCTATAGTTTGCACTTAAAAAAAAAGAATTGCTATTTTGTTTTGTCTTATCTCTGGCATCCTTTGTGTTGGGTTTGGTAGCAGCTTCTGGGTGATATCTGCTTGCTTCTGAGCTGACCCAGAAGCAGGTAACTCCACAAGGCTGCCCTACCTCACACTGCTTTATGGCACGTGTGCAGGTAATATTGGACCTGTGCTTTCTTCCAGAAACCTTTAGGAATGCTAGGTTCTGTCTGTGGCCACTGAGGTATCATGCCTCACCTTACTTCTTTGATAATAGACACTGTTTTTCTAAAACGTAGTTAGTGACCATCTTCTTCACTGGGAGACCAGGCAGTTCTTTGGCCCAAGGAGGTGACTCTTGATTAAGTGAATGAATCAGAGTTCAACCATTCTGTTAGTATTTGGTTCAAGAATGGGCATATGACACAGTTCTGGTGCATGAGGGCCTTTGGGAAAGGCCCTATCTTTTCAGTAGGCATCCAAGGACAAAGTGCTCTCCATTTCTGTCCCCTGTCATTTGGATACTTATATGAAGGTGTGATGCCTGGGGGATCTTGCCTACCCTGAGGGGAGCCAGTTCAAAAGGAAAAGTCGGTGTGCTGGCTGGAGTGGAAATAGAGAAAAGTACCTGTGTCGTTAGTCATATTATGAGCTGCTGAGGTAACCTACAGTGGAACTGTGCTAACACTGAGGTTCTCATCATGTGAAAGAATACCTTTTTTTCCCCCTTGTTTAAGCCTCTTTTAGTTGAATTTTCTCTTACTTGTAACTTTTAGCAAGTCATTATTCATAACAGTAGTCAAGAATAAGAAATAATAAATGATTATGTGTGTACTGGGGCTTCCCTGGTAGCTCAGCTGGTAAAGAATCTACCTGCGATGCAGGAGACCCCGGTTCAATTTCTGGGTCAGGAAGATCTGCTGGAGAAGAGATAGGCTGCCCACTCCAGTGTTCTTGGGCTTCCCTTGTGGCTCAACTGGTAAAGAATCCATCTGCAATGTGGGAGACCTAGGTTCAATCCCTGGGTTGGGAAGATCCCCTGAAGAAGGGAAATCTAGTATTTCCAGAACACTCTAGTATTCTGGCCTGGAGAATTCCATGGACTGTATAGTCCATGGGGTCACAAAGAGTCAGACATGAATGAGCGATTTTCACTTTTCATGTGTGTACTAAAGGGGAAAAACATGTTTGGCATTGGGGAGGCAAAACTGTTGCATGCTTCTGGGTGGGTAAGGCTGCAGGCACATGTGTTGGGTTCTGAACCGCCTTTGAGGGAGGTCCATGTTGGTTAGAACAGCAAAGGAAGCCCCCTCAGGAGCACAAAATTGATTTCAGTTTTGAAGAGCTCAAAATAAGGGAGTCAAAGACAAAATGCCACTGTTACACAGGGTTTTCCCAAGGCTTTGGTAGCCTTCAAGAAAAATGCAGCTTTTCAGATCTTTACCTGAAAGTCTAGAATGAGGCTGTCCCAGCGTCTGGAAAGAAGATGCCTGTGTGCACCTCACTAGGGACACAGAATCCAGTGAGGAAAGGGTGTTCGTCACTGCAGCAGCCAGTCCCAGTGACCCAGAAGGAAGGCACTTTGACCACAGTTCATCTGTGGGCTAGTAAAGGAAGATCTCTGAACAACTGCTCTGGCTGGCAGAGAGAACTTTCTGGCTCAGGCTCACGCCCCCAGAGAGTTGTCCAAAGCTGTGAGCCTTTTGGATAAGTTCCAGCAACATGGCTTGTGCTGGAAACACACTGCCATCACCTCCTTTGACAACAACCAGAATGATGAAACACTCTTGACACTTGGAACTGTTCACATTTTAATTCATTTGTCACAGGATAAATGTGCTTGCCCGTGTGCTCTGAGCCAAATGCTGATGTATTCCTTGGGATGAAGAAAGCATAAATTTCCTCATCTGACAGATAACAGTAATAACTCTCCAGTAAACAGCAAAGAAAAACTAAGAGAAGACTGACCACTTTTCATAACTCCCTAGAAGGCAATCTGGGGATGATAGGGGCTTTTAAAAAATTACTGATTTCCCTTAGACACTCCTGAGAAAACAGGAAGCCGTCCCTGGCATATGGAACTGGCTGGCACTCACAGCTGGGTCTTCGTGTTCCCTCACTGAAGGTAAACAATTTCACAGAACATCAACACAAGACAAGGCCACTCTGTGATCCTGATGGATCAAAACAGAAATAAACGCACTTTATAACGTCTGGACACAGAACTTGGACATTGTTCAAGACACCAAGCACCTTCCTCTCTGTGCTGATAGAAGTGGCTGCTGCTTCCTTACTCATCACAGCGTTAGCCTTGTTCTGGTCTGCCTTTCCTTGAGATAAAGTTGAGATACTGTATTAGTTTCCCTAGGGTTGCCATAAAAAATTACCATGAATGGGGCCACTTAAAACAACAGACACTTATTGTCTTGCAGTCCTAGAGTCTGGAAGTCTGAAGCCAGGGTGCTGGCAGGACTGGTCCCCTCTGGTGGCTCTGAGGGAGAATTCAGTTGCTATCTGCCTCCCAGCTTCTTTTGGCTGCTGGCAGTTCTTGGTGCTCTTTGGCTTGGAGATGCATTACCCCAGTGTCTGCCTCCATGGTCACATCGCCCTCTCCCTCATGTTATTCCTCTTGGTCTCTATGTTCTTTCTCCTTTAAGGATTCTTGTCACTGGATTTAGGGCCCACCTGGTTAATCCAGGATGACCTGATCTCCAGAGCTTTTGTTTAATTATATCTGCAAAGACCCTTTACCCAAGTAAGGTCACATTCACAGGTACTGGGGATTAAGAAGTGGACATACCTTTTGGGGGACTGCAATTCAACCCACTACAGGTCCCTACTGCAAAATTTCTCCCTACAACATCTGATTCAGGGCAAAGCCTCACTTCCTTAAATCCTCTCCAAAATACCTAAAACAAACTCAAATCTTCTATGCCTTTTTTAACATTCACTCACTGATGTGGCCCATGTTCACTGTGGCATGTTCTGCATCACTGCCATGAGTAACGAACTCAACTTGTTCAACTATATGAGTGTTCCTGGTGGTCTCTGGTTGAAGGGCATTGATACTCCCTGATATCTAACATTTATCAACCCTAATGTGTCAGGCACCATGTGAATGTTCCGATGCAAGAAACCATTGAATCTCTGTAGCAACATAGGTACTAGTCACCCTCTTTTCACAGGTGAGAAAACTGAGGCTTAGACACATTAGCATCTTATTAGTCAGTGTCTTCCAGAGAAACAGAACGAGAAGGAGGGAGAAGAGAAAGAGATTTATTATTTGTTATAAAGAAATAATCCCATGTGATGACGGAGTCTGACAAGTCCCAAGATCTACAGTTGGCAGGCTGGAGACCCAGGAGACCAACAGTTTAGTTCCAGCCTGAGTCTGAATCACAGCCCCTCAATATCCATAGTTTATGGGTGAGCCAATTGTGTAGTTCCAGCCCTACACTGGCAGGCTAGAGCCCGAGGAAGAGCCAATGTTTCAGTTCATCCCAGAGGCAGGAAAAGAAGCTAATGCCCCAGGTCTAAGGCAGTTAGGTAGAAGATGTATCTCTTACTCAGAGAAGAGTCAGCATTTTTGTTCTATTCAGGACTTCAACTGATGGAATAAGACCCGCCCACATTGGGAAGGACAATCTGCTTTACTCAGCCAACTACTTTAAATGTGAATCTCATCTAACAACACTCTCACAGAATCACCAGCGTTATCTTTGACCAACCTGTGGTCCAGTAAAGTTGACACAAGAAATGAACCATCCCAGCATCTTTCCCAGGTTCACAGAGCTGGTCACTGGTGGAACCAGAATTGAAACCCTGGGCTCTCTTTCCCTCAAGTTCACACTCTGCCTTAATGCTTACCTATTTGCTCCCTCTACAAAGGTGGGCTTCCTCCAGAGATAATCTATGATGGATTCTGTGCTAATTCTCACTGGTCTTAGAGTCTGAACCACACAAATTGGAACATGCTGGCTCATGTTTTTGCTATTGTTTCATACTTGGGTTTTCTCATCTCTATTAGATTGCAAAGACTGTCTTAAACCTTTAATAATAGCTATCATTATTGAATACTTATTCAGGCACTTTATATGTAATTATTCATTTCATACTCACAACAATGCCATTAGGTAGCTACCTCCATTACTCCCATTTTCCAGATGAGAAGACTATAGCCCAGATACTCACCCACCTGCACAAGTTTACAGGGGCAGGAACTGGAGCTAAGGTTTGAAAGCAGGCGATCTGGCCTCAGAGTCATGCTCTTAACCTCCCTCTACTGTGCCTTTTATATTCTTTCCCCTCAATTAGCCCCCGTTCCCATGATCCATCTCAATGGGTGGCACACACAGGCATCCAGGGACTCCTTTAGGGAGCAGGTTTCAGGGTAAAACAGCTTCTTAGGCAGCTAAATGGCTTTGAGTTTGGTTGACCAGGTGTGTGTGTGGAGTCCCGTCTGCAGGGTGCACCTGGCTTGTGGTTTGACCCAGTGCTGCTCCCTGGGACTCCCCAGGCCAGACTCCTGCTTTGTTACTGGCCTGGGCTCAAGATTACACCCCCCACCAAGCCTGGGTTAAGAGTGCCCTGTGGTATCAGATGGTATTTATCTTTTTCTAACTTACTTTACTTAGTATGCTCATCTCTAATCGCTTTGCTGTATAGCAGAGGTTGACACGATATTGTAAATCAAATCCACTTCCATTAAAATTGTTTTTAAAAAATAAAGGGTGTCCTGTGGCCCTCCCTTGGGAGAGGCACATGGGCAGTGCTCACCTGCCTGAGTCCTGGTGCCAAGGCTGGGTGGGCCTCAAAAATGCAGTGTTACTTTACTAAACACCACCTGGCTTCTGCTATTATGTGATGCTGCCCAACCAGGAGCTGCACAAACAGGTTCCTTGCAGAAGGGGAGACCTTCAGGCCCATCCCGAGGCTGGCACAGTGCCTGGGTTTGGGTCACAGGCTTGGACACACCCAGCACTCTTGAGGGCTGCTGGGACAAACACTAACTCAGCACTCAGGAGTGGGAGCAGTACGGCCTACCCCCCAGCTCCCAGTCCATCACCTCCATGTTACCCACACAGCAGGTGGCGTCTTAACTTCCTGAAAGCTGAATTATTCCTTAATAGGCCAGGAAGTCCTAAATTCTCTGGATGATATCAAAATCAGAATGTAGTTTTCAGTTTGGGAAGGTGTGTCTCTTTAGTGCCTGGATGCCCTGTTGCAGGACTTTTATTTTTGAGTCAAAACCATCTTTCTCAAGGACTAGACCATGAACTCTTTATGCGAAGAATCACATTTTACTGATACCTATCTTCCCTACCCTTAGTAGAGGGTCTGCAACATAGGAGTCACTCAGGGACTTCTTTCCAAATGATAAAATCTGTAGGATTTCCTCCTGATTTTTTTTATCTTATCACCATCATCAAGAGACCTTGCTAGAGACTTGCCTGGGGATCTAGTGGTTAAGAATTCACCTTGAAATGCAGAGAACATGGGTTTGATCCTGGGTTGGGGAACTAAGATCCCACATACCTCAAGCAATTAAGCGCACACACCACAACTAATGAACCTGTGCGCCACAACTAGAGAATCCATGAACCGCAATGAAAGATCCCCACACAACACACCCAAGATTCCACAGGTCACAACTTAGACCTAACACAGCGAAATAAACATTTTTTTAAAAAAAGACCTGGCTACAGAAGGGCATCTAACACAAAGGCACAAAGCTTGTGGGATAAACCAGCAATGCAACCTTGGCAGTATAAGTTTACTTCTGGACCTCAACTCATTTATCTGAATGGCCCACAAGGTTGGATTCAAGAAACTCTAATGTCCCTTCTAGTTTAACATCCTTGGGCTCTGCAGGTGACATGCCCTGCACGGAGAGGGAGTGATAGGAGTGTGGTTCCTGCTGTACCTGATTCTGTAGTCAAAGAATGAGGATATGGACATAGATACACTGAGAAGTCCCCTACCTCACCCCAAGCTCTGGAGGTAATGTCTACAGGCAATGACTGAAGATGGGGCAGGATTGGGGGTGAGAGCTTTCCAGAGCCTGTGGGGAGTCCTGTGCCGGCTGCCTGGACACTCATATTTGAAACCTCACCTGGAGCTTCCCATGCCTTTCCCATCACTATCTCTGCAATCCAGCCATCAGAATCTGATGCAGGCTCTTCACCTTAGGCCATAGGCTTGGGAAAAACATTCTTCTTGCAGAGACTCCCAGGTGAAAGGAACCTAACTTTTTGATCTTGATCCGTAACAAAGAATTTGTCCTGGTATCTTTGAAATCTTAGGGGAAAAAAAAATACTGTACTTTCAAAACTTTCCTTTTTGATGTTTTATAAAATAGTGACCGGTGGGGGACAAATATTCCCCTCTGGGATAAAATTCCTTTCTTCTGGGAAGACAATATGATAGTTATGGTTATTTGGTTATTAAAAGGAAAATCAAGTATTCTAGAACGCAGAAATTCAGACCTTGCCTTTCCAAGGGGCTCTGATATCATCACCATAACCTAAGAAACTGCTTTCATCTCTCAATTGTTTTCTATAGGAAAATGTTTCATCTTTAAAGAAGATTTAGTGTTCAGAGTCTCTGAAAATTGTTCCCTGCTTTTGGAAAATATATGGATGTCCCTATTGGAGTTGGGGCTGGGTGCAGAGGAGGCACTGGAAACCTGTCCTCACTCTGGGTGATGGAGGGAGTACTGCTCAAGGCCCATCTGGCTGGGCTGTTTGAAGCCATCCTCTGTGCAATATTCTAGACCATTTAACTCAGGCTTTGGAAAAGGATGATGTTTATTGCTTTCTGGTTTATTGTCTTATTAGGGACCCTCCGGCAAGACTAACTCTCCCTAAATGGTGAGGACATTTCAACAATCATTCTGGGACGGGCCAGAAAGGGACAGAAAATGAGGCAGGATTTGGGGAACAACGAAATGGGGATTATAAGGCAAAGACTCCACGGACAGAAGAATCACAGGCCTCTTTTTCCCCCTCTGCCTCTGATGGAAGGACATGCAGAGTTTAGGACTGATGTAGAGGGCCGGCGCTCAGCCTGGTGATGACCAGGAGCGGGTGTACATGAAGAGCTTTTGACCTGTGAACTTATGACCCTCATTTCCAGTTTAAATTCTCAGAGTTTCAATTCCTGTACGCAATTTCCAAATGTTTGTTAAAGTCCTGTTACTCATTAAAGATCAGGGTTAGCCATGCCATTAGGACTTAAAGGCCCAGATAAATGACAACGACTAGTTCATGTTATAGGTCCAAGAAGGATTGGCAGCGAAGTGAAGGGGTCTGTGGAGGAACAGAGGGTAAGATACAGATTGAGAGAATGTTGCAAGCACCACACCACGATGGCTGAAGATGAATGAGGTTACTGGCACGAGAGAACCCTCTTCAAATATACTAGAGAAGACGGGATCTTTGAAGAGGGAGGCCAGGACCCACTCTATGGATGCTGGTGGGGACACTGAGTCTGCAAACAAGTGGGTTATCTTTAGCAAAGTTTCTCCTCTGCCTAGAATAACAAATGATCAAGACTTGTAAGGCCTTTCCTTGGGGGTTAGAAGGGGATTCTGATCGTAGGAAGAAGCACAGAGGGCAAGTTGGGCCAGCAGTAATCACGAGAATAAATGTGTGGAGAGGAAATAAAGGGTTTTCTTGTTTTGTTTTTGTTAGCAAGCAGCAGAACAGAGCACCAGAGACAGACATCTTAACTTTGCCACAAATGAGGGGCAGTCACTTCTCCTTCTCTTGAGATGTTTCCCCTTGGTGAGGGATTTGTTTGATATAGAGTGCTTCTGGGGTCCTCCCTGTGCTTCCTCCCTGAGCACACCTGCACCGTCATGCAGCAGTCTGATGTCCCTCCTCTATGGTCCTTGCCTCCTTTTTAGGTCTTTCCAGGGATTCTGCTTGGAGCACATCTGATCAAAGCATCTGATGGTCAAAATTGGCAAGTGCATCTAACAGATTTATGCATCTTGGTCCCTTTATCCTAATCTTTATCGGAAGGCTTAGGGAAGAAGTTAAAGGGCTTCACCAGAATGATATGTCTCAACAGGTACCGTGTTGGGAATGGTGACTTTGCCTCTTCAGAAGCTAGTTCCAACTGTGGAAGAAAGTCGTTTGTGTATTAGAATCTCAGTTAGATGCTACAGACGTATCTATAACTACTGATCTGTTAGTCCTGGGCCCTATTCTCCTTGTATGCTCAGTGAGAGTGTAAGCCTGGCACATGTTCACACTTAATATATGTGTATTGAATCAATGAGTTGATGGAACCTACAAATAGTTATGAAAATCATATTTTTTCCAAGAGAATCAAGTCATACTGTCTGCAAAGGGTTTCTTGCTGCTTCTAGATGAACAAGGCACTTTGAGAGATGTCACTGAGATGCTGGAACACTGGAATTCAGAGACCATTTTGGAGGTTTCTAGGGATTGGGCAGAATTTTACAAACCAGTAGCATCTTTAAAAAAAATAGATGTATAATCATCATATAGTATTTTAATGCTCTCCTTGCCCACAGACAACTGACTACAACCCTTAAAGCAAGGACCCGGGTAAAAGCTTGAAGCAAGTGAGAATTACCCTCTGTGTTCTCAACCCTCCTCTTGAATTCTCCATCTGCAAAGGCTTCTGCGGGCCACTCTAAGATTTTTTTTTTTCGATGTGGATCATTTTTAAAGTCTTTATTAAACTTGTTACAACATTGTTTCTGTTGTTTATATTCTGGGTTTTTGGCCGTGAGGCACATGAAATCTTAACTCTCCAACCAGGGATTTAACCACCCCCCACGTCCCCCAAATATGAAGGCAAAGTCTTAACCACTGGACTGCCAAGGAAATTCCCACTCCACTTTCTTGTTCATGGCCCAGGCTCTGGACTTTCCTAATATCCTTCCAAAGAATGACATATAAGTGCCTGCTGTTATTATTATAGGCAATCCTTGGGTCTGTTTTTCCAGAATATTTACATGATCTTAGGACACAAGATCCCCCAGTGGCTTCCAGTCAATGTCCTAAGGCTTATCGGGAGAAAAGGAAATTGATTGCTATTCACTGGACACCTGAGAAGCACACCTAGTTGTCAAAATCATTTGCATCTCATTAAGAAATTTGGTCAGAGAAGCATCCACTAACACCCAAAGTGATTTTGTTGGGGGGCTTCCCTAGTGGTCCAGTGGTTAAGACTTTGCCTTCCAAGGCAGAGGTACAGGTTCCAGCCCCAGTTGGGGAACTAAGAATCCACATGCCTCTCGACAAAAAACAAAACAAAACAGAAGCAATATTGTAGCAAACTCAATAAAGACTTAAAAATGGTCTGCATAAAAAAAAAAATCTTTAAAACCAACCCAAAGTGATGCTGTGTAGGGCCAAGGACACTAGTACACAGCCTGCTCTTGTGTGAGCCCAACCTGACTCCATTCACATCAAGAGTCCTGTATTTGAATGATTAACTTTATGTTAAATCGGGGCCCTTTCCTGGTTCAAGAGCTAGGTTTCCTCTTCCTTTTGCCCTAATACAAAAGTGACAATTCTCCATACCTTTGCACTGGGAGTGCCCTGATCTTACACAAGTGAGTCCATGCAAGCAGGCTTGCTGGAAGCTTTTGCTGAGCAGAATTACTAAGAACTCCCAACTGTTGAAGCATCATGTACCCTCCAAAAGCCATTGAAATTCACAAAGAAAAAAAGAACTCCTGCAAGTTGGACATCGAAGGGGGAAAAGCCATCAAAATGTTAAGCCAAAATCTTCTCTAGTCTTACATATTTAAAGATTAAAATGCAATTTCCTTAAAATAATTGTTAGATCACCCACTTGTCACTTCTACTGCAGTATCTTCTTTGGGGAGGCTTACTCCATTCTCTAGGTGAGGGAAAAAGCAGAAATAGGAATGACTGAAAGGAAAAGGTGAAATTACCTATTAGGTTCATCCCTAATACAAGTCAGTGTCTTATCACATGAACTGTCTAGTGTGAGATATGAAGAATGTCTTCGGTTAAACAAAGCAGTACACATCAAAATGCTTGAGATCTGGTTAGAAATGAAAAATAAACGCTGGAAAAAATGTCAAGCAGCATATCCCAGACACTCAAGTCTGCACAACTGTAGCACCATGACCACAAGATCATAGCAGAAAGGCTGCCAGTGCTGCAGGAAGCTGAGCCAGAGTTCGGTGAAAGCTTCCACTGATTTAGAAGTTCTGTTTTTCCAAAGAACACTCATGGATACAATGGCAAATCTCATTCCTCATTCTGCAGCCTTCCGCCCCCCACAGCTCAGATTAAATAGACAATAAAGGAATCATGTGACTTCACAATTACACTTCATCAGCGGATGAACGCGCAGTGTTGTGTGGTCTGTTTAGCAGATGCCATGTGGTTTTCAGCCATCAAACTCTCATATCAACCCTGCAGAGTGACCGAGTCAGCAAAACCAAGTCATTTAAAAGTTGACATATATATACACGCTACTATACATAAAATAGATAATAAGGACCTATTGTATAGCACACCAGCCCTGGCTTTTGCCATCATCACAAATGTCATCATCACATGGCCTATGTGTTTCCTTCTCTAGTGCAATGTCACGGCCAACTCCAGCTCTCCAGACCTTTGTCTTCTAGTCCTGATCTGTCATTAGCAAGATTCTCTATAACCTCAGCTTCTTGCCCCAGTCTGTAAGTTATCTTCGTTGCAACCCTCTTCCAACCCTCCACAAACGTACAGGCTCTATCGAAATATATCAAGAAATGCCCCACCTCTCATGACACTGCTACTATTCTAATCTAACAACCTTTCTCAGAAAGGGGCACAATGTAAAGGCTGTCACATCCACTGCCTTCAGGTTCTGGAGACTGGAAGCAGCTCTGTGGTCAGAGCACAAATAGGCAAGATCTGACCAGTGTGGCTCATATGGATGTCTCGAGCCCATGGGTCACCAGAGCCCTGAAATTATCCTGTATCCAGCATGAATGGAGAACACCCCCAAATCAGCCTGTCAGTGCCATTCTGGTGGTCAATCTTGAAAGATATTTTCTCTGGTCAGCAGGAGGGATGAGCTTACCTGGCTACCCATCTGAGACCGATTCAGGTAATGGGATCCCAGATAACTCTATAGAATCAAGACCTGGAGCTACTCCAGACATCTGGTAGAACTTAAATAGAAGGCGATTTATAGTTGGAAAGCAACTACAAGGAGAAGAAAAACCAGGACTGTACCACACTGTTCCTAGTTGGGGCTCAGGGAGCCCACCTGGATGGTAGCTCTACGGATGAGACATACAGTCCAAGGTCTGCTGCTGCTAAGTCGCTTCAGTCGTGTCCGACTCTGTGCGACCCCATAGACGGCAGCCCACCAGGCTCCCCGGTCTCTGGGATTCTCCAGGCAAGAATACTGGAGTGGGTTGCCATTTCCTTCTCCAGTGCATGAAAGGGAAAAGTGAAAGTGAAGTCGCTCAGTCGTGTCCGACTCTTAGCGACCCCATGGACTGCAGCCTACCAGGCTCCTCCGTCCATGGGATTTTCCAGGCAAGAGTACTGGAGTGGGGTGCCATTGCCTTCTCCGACAGTCCAAGGTACACCCTCCCTTTCTCTCCCCCATTGCCTTCCCTCCCCCAGGCATGCCCATCACTAGGGGTAGTACTATCCGGTACCATAGCACAGAACCTAGCAAAGTCAAACTGAATTTTGCTTTAGGCTTTCACCTCAAACTTATGAGCAAATCAGACCTTTGTTTAGTCCCAGCATTATAGATGTTCTGAATCATGCCATATACTTATCAGGACAAAGAAAGCACTTATAGCAAAGTGATTTAATTAATTCTCAAATTAATTTCCTTTTGATTAGAGCCGATTCCCTTTTTAAAGGGAGACGTTATTCTGTATAGCACATTTTCCTTTCCCAAAGTAAGGGTTTGTTTACACTGTTTTTGCCCCTGGGCTAGAATGAAGACATCCAGTACTAAGACCGAAGTCACCTGGGGCGCACAAAATACATTTGTGTGCTCTTGTAAGCACTGGAAGATATTGGCAACAAGGTAGGTGTGAGCTCAAGCCCCATACCTGCCTCTGCCACGCCCCACCCTGAAGCCCCAGAGGGCTCTCTCTGGCTCTCAGCTCTGTCTACTTGTCAGGGAGTCCTGTCCAAGATCAGAATTTTCCATCTACTTCATAGCTTTGGATTCTGCTTCTCTCCCACCTTTACTTGTCTCAAGTCTTCTAAACTGGGCAGAGTCCAAGCGCACACTTTTAGGGAAAGGAAGGGTACAAGGTTTTGTGAAAAATCATTTTTCTAAATTTAAATATTAACTGACATGTATACACCATTGCTACTGTGTATAAAATTGATAACTAAGGAGAACATACTGAATAGTATAGGGAACTCCACCTAATGAGCTGTGGTGACCTGAATGGGAAGTAAGTCCAAAAGGGAGGAGATATATGTATATGTATGGCTGATTCGTTTTGCAGTAGACTAGAAATGAACACATTGTAAAGCAACTATATTCCAATAAAAATTAATTTTAAAAGTTTTAAGTATTAACAAATGCTACAATGTCTATAATGTTTTCTCTTTGATTAATCCTGATATCAGCAGTGACTATTCTTCAAAGACATATAGGCAGTCTCTGACCTCACACAACTTTTACATGGTCTCCCTACTCTCCTATGTGAGATCTTCAGAACTCTGATCAGGGTTTTCATACTCCAGTTGACAAACAAGTGTTAAGACATGATATGCTGGTTCTGTCTCCCTTCAAGAGCTTTGTTTTTGGTAATTGTTATTTGTGGGTGTTTATCCAGTGATTTGAGTATCAAAAACATTTGCTTTTGTTATTTTGTAAAAATGAATGAAGGTACCAATACCAGTGATAATGCAGTTTGGTGTGCTGAAGGCTGGTTAGCTTGACATTTAGTCAGGTGCTCCATGGACATCAAATGGTTGACTGTGAACTTAGCAGCAGAGGGAAAAAACAAACTGGAGACTACAGATAATGTTCTGAAATATCATCCAAGGCAAGGGGTGTTAATGGAGGAATTGGGGTACCTGTTAAATATGGATTGAGAATGAGCAGTGATCCAAATGAGGTGCACTCACTGACCTCTTCTCAGAGAAGAAAACGGCCAGTGTTCCACTTTCTCTTGAAAACCATTATAAGAAAACATACTGACATATAAGAAAACATGTTAAACAAACATAATTAAATAGAATTTCTATCAGCTAGTCATTACTCCAACTTTACCTAAGTTTCTTCTCAAGGCTGAGAAAACTGACAACTGAGGTTAATTACTTCAAAACATGTCTTTTTATTATCTATAATGTTTATTGTTCTTAATGTATTAAATAATATGTCTTGACTGCATATCCAAGCAAAAAATGATGACTTTTCATCACAATTATGGATTTTATAATGTTTGAGGAGGCCTCACAAATAGCTGAGAAAATAATAGAAGTAAAGGGCAAAGGAGAAAGGGGAAGATGTACCCAACTGAATGCAGAGTTCCAGAGAATAGCAAGGAGAGAGAAGAAAGCCTTCTTAAATAAACAATGCAAAGAAATAGAGGAAAACAATAGAATGGGAAAGATGAGAGATCTCTTCAAGAAAATTACAGATACCAAGAGAACATTTCATGCAAAGATGGGCATGATAAAGGACAGAAATAGCAAGGACCTAACAGAAGCAGAAGAGATTAAAAAGAGGTGGCAAGAATACACAGAGGAAATGTACAAAAAAGGTCCTAATGATCCAGATAACCATGACGGTGTGGTCACTAACCTAGAGCCAGACATCCTGGAGTGTGAAGTCAAGTGGGCCTTAGGAAGCATCACTATGAACAAAGCGAGTGGAAATGATGGAATTATAGTTGAGCTATTTCAAATCTTAAAAGATGATGTTGTGAAGGTGCTGCACTCAATATGCCAGCAAATTTGGAAAACTCAGCAGTGGCTACAGGACTGGAAAAGTTCAGTTTTGTTCCAATCCCAAAGAAAGGCAATGCCAAAGAATGCTCAGACTACCATACAATTGCACTCATTTCACATGCTAGCAAAGTAATGCTCAAAATTCTTTAAGTTAGGCTTCAACAGTATGTGAACCAAGAACCTCCAGATGTACAAAAGCTCAATTTAGATCCAGAGATCAAATTGCCGACATCCATTGGATCATAGAAAGAGCAAGCAAATTTCAGACAAACATCTACTTCTACTTCACTGACTATGCTAAAGCCTTTGACTGTGTGGGTCACAACAAACTGTGGAAGATTTTTAAAGAGACAGTATTACCAGACCATCTTATCTGCCTCCTGAGAAACCTGTATACAAGTCAAGAAGCCATGGTTAGAACCAGACTTGGAACAATCAGTTCAGTTCAGTTCATTTCAGTCACTTAGTCGTGTCCAACTCTTTGCAACCCCATGGACTGCAGCACGCCAGGCCTCCCTGTCCATCACCAACTCCCAGAGCTCACTCAAACTCATGTCCATTGAGTTGGTGATGCCACCTAACCATCTCATCCTCTGTCATCCCCTTTTCCTCCCGCCTTCAATCTTTCCCAGCATTACGGTCTTTTCAAATGAGTCAGTTCTTTGCATTAGGTGGCCAAAGTATTGGAGTTTCAGCTTCAGCCTCAGTCCTTCCAATGAACATTCAGGACTGATTTCCTTTAGGATGGACTGGTTGGATCTCCTTGCTGTCCAAGGGACAATGGACTGGTTCAAAATTGGGAAAGGAGTACGTCAAGGCTATATATTGTCACTCTGATTATTTAACTTATATGCAGAGTACATCATGAGAAATGCCAGGCTGGATGAAGCACAAGCTGGAATCAAGATTGTCAAGAGAAATATCAGCAACCTCAGATACGCGGATGATACCACCCTAATTGCAGAAAACAAAGAGGAACTACAGAGCTTCTTGATGAAGGCGAAACAGGAAAGTGAAAAAGCTGGCTTAATGCTCAACATCAAAAAAACTAAGATCATGGCATCCAGTTCCATTACTTCATGGCAAATGGATGGGGAAAAAAATGGAAACAGTGAAAGATTTTATTTTCTTGGGCTCTAAAATCACTGCAGATGGTAACTGCAGCCATGAAATTAAAAGACGTTTGCTCCTTGGAAGCAAAGCTATGACAAACCTAGACAGTCTATTAAAAAGCAGGGACTTCACTTTTCCAACAAAGGTCCATCTAGTCAAAGTTACAGTTTTTCCAGTGGTCCTGTACGAATGTGAGAGTTAGACCATATAGAAGGCTGAGCGCCGAAGAATTGATGTTTTCAAATTGTGGTGCTGGAGGAGACTCTTGAGAGTCTCTTGGACTGCAAGGAAATCTAACCAGTCAATCCTAAGGGAAATCAACCTTGAATATTCATTGGAAGGACTGATGCTGAAGCTGAAACTCCAATACTTTGGCTACCTGATGTGAAAAACTACCCATTGGAAAAGACTCCGATGCTGGGAAAGACTGAAAGCAGGAAGAGAAGGGGACAACCGAGGATGGGATGGCTGGCTGTCATCACTGACTCAATGGACATGAGTTTGAGCAAACTCTGGGAGATGGTGAAGGACAGGGAAGCCTGGAGTGCTGTAGTCCATGGGGTCACAGAGAGTCAGATACGATGACACTTAGCGACTGAACGACAAATTTTTATTACCTATAATGTTTATTGTTCTTAATGTATTAAACAATATGTCCTCATAGCATAGCCAAGAAAAAATGGTGTTTTTTCATCACAATTATGAATTCTATAATGTCCTGAGCTCTCAAGAAGCAGAACCTTCTATATATGCCTACAGTTTAACTCAGACACTCGACTTTCAAATACATTTTCTGGAATTCATTATATATGAATGGAAATATTTTATATACGATTATTGGGACATGATCTATCTTGGTAGGAAGACTGTCGTGCTCTTTTGAAAAAGGATATTCCCTCTTATAATGCAAATCTTGAATCTGCTTTCTGTATTTTCATAAATAAATGAGGCAGAAGTGCCCATCAGTATCAAGGTCAGCCACTAGCTCACTGACTTTTAGGTTGATGACTGCTGCCTGGAGACATTTAAAAGACAACAAGCAAATAACACTCCCAGGCCACTGACAGTTATGGGTCTGACTGGGATACTGTCACCATGACTCAGGGCTAACTGATCATTTATGTTGAAAAAACTACGAATCAAGGATGCTGTTTAATCTTCCCAGGAAAAATGGAGGCCGACCCCTACACCTATCCCCAAGGTTTACCTCTCCCTGGAGTCTCAGGCTTGAACAAAATAAAAACTTAAAAAAAAGAATGCTCAGTTCTAAATGGATCAAATAGAGATTCCTTTTGCCAATAAAGCTGTTTTAACTTTCCTCAAATATTTTACAGTGGAGTCTCTCATAGCATTGTGCTCAGAATAGTCCAGAGCTTATGGTGGCCTATTTTTTAAATGGCTCTAAAAATATAGACTTCTAAGTATATGTTTTCTTTATATTTTGAAGTTGTAATCCCTAGTCTGTAACTAGGAGAAGGCAATGGCAATCCACTTCAGTACTCTCGCCTGGAAAATCTCATGGACGGAGGAGCCTGGTAGGCTGTAGTCCATGGGGTCATTAAGAGTCGGCCACAACTGAGTGACTTCACTTTCACTTTTCCTTTCATGCATTGGAGACAGAAATGGCAACCCACTCCAGTATTCTTGCCCAGAGAATCCCAGGGGTGGGGGAGCCTGGTGGGCTGCCGTCTATGGGGTCGCACAGAGTCAGACACGATTGAAGTGACTTAGCAGCAGCAGCAGCAGTCTGTAACTAAATGTTTGGTGATATCAAAGTAAAACACCTTAGTATAAAGCTGTACCTTAATTGGACTTTAGATATACTTAAAGCATAAATTTTAAAATCTAGATATTCAATAATGGCATCCACTTGGTTTTTTGGGTTAGGTTGGGTGTGGCAGTATTTGATGCCTACTAGACCAGATTCTCATAGATGATATAGACAATGCAACTGAATAAGTAAAGATGTTGATAGATGGGGATTTGTGTAGAGGGTCAGAAATTAGAGGTGAAACAGTCTACAATATATGAAACTAATGTTGAAAATATATAAATGCACAGGCAAGTCTGGAAGACTATACACCCAATTGTTAACTGGTTATACTTGGTTCATGGGATTATGTTTTTTATTTCATTGTCTGTCTTTCTCAAAATTTCTATACTAAAAGTGAATTTGTACATAGAAACAAACAATACTTTTTTAAAATGGGAAGGAAAAATTGGGGGATGGCATTGTAGTTCAGTGATGACCTTGATATTCTTCTGGTTCTCCGTAAGTTCCTGAACTGAAATAGGCCTTGGAGAGGCTTAAGGAGCAAAGGATTTTAAACTTTGCATTGTTCCATCAATGATATCATCAGTTTCCTTTGCATTTCATCTTCGAAGTTTTCATGCTTTCTTGACACCTAATCATAGAGCTTAAGTCACTAAATTGCTCAAGTCCCAAACCTTGAATAACACCTTTCTACGCCTGAGAGTTTTAAAATTTGTTGAAAAGCTCAGAGCCATTACTAAGGCAGAGGTGCTTATGTTCAGGCATGATTAGATATTTGTAGATATTTGTTGTAGATAAAACACATACTGAAGCTAAAGATTCTATCTTAAAAGATCAATAAATCGATCTTTATTGATTAACTGTGAGGAAATAGTTGGCTGTGACTTAAGACAGAATGTTTTACAGCGCTTGCTTGGTGAATGTGGAAATTTGAGTTGGCGATCTCAGCATAGTTTTTTCACTCTTGGTTAATGCAGGCAATATGGTTTTTAACAAAAATTTTCCAGTTTGATTTTCTGTAAAGCAAGTTGCTTTTCTGGTGGAGGGCTATGGAAATAAAGCTTGCCAGTGAGTGCCAACTCCCCTTGTGTCTTTCTTTGGAACTTCTGTGCGAGCCCACACTAGGCCTTTAGATTCCTTCACCTCCCCCTACCTCGCTCTGTCAAGGGTGAAGCAATTCGTGGGTCCTGCCCCTCCTAGGAGAGTTGTCCCTCTACAGAATTTGGTTTCCTTGGTTGCTGTGGGATCTCAGTTTGGGATGGATAGAAGAAAATTTATGATTCTGTAAATTGCCAGTTTTTTTCATTAGGGTAAAAGCAAACTTCTCCTAAGTTTTCTATACCCTGAAGCCTAAGAGGAAGCCAATCCCAATCACTTCAACCCTGTGTCTTACAGCTGGGGGTCTAGACAAAACTGGTTTTTCCAGTTCTATCAGATTCTCGATTTCTGAACACTCTCTAGTCACATCCAATTGCTTGCAATTTCTTTTCTGAGTGCATCTGTTTCTTGTAGCACGAGCCAGTGGCAGTCAATAGACATGATTTATATT
This sequence comes from Okapia johnstoni, assembly GCA_024291935.2. Classification (NCBI taxonomy): domain Eukaryota; kingdom Metazoa; phylum Chordata; class Mammalia; order Artiodactyla; family Giraffidae; genus Okapia; species Okapia johnstoni. Next base: position 66,142,178 of record CM044312.1, on the reverse strand, counting down.
CTGCTTTATAATATCTTCCTCCAGTACTGCTGGTGTACTATGTTGCATGCCACCTCCCCAAGTTATCACAGGTGATAGCTTTAAAAATGTTTTGCTACTGGATAACACAGATCAATGGCACTTTAATCCTTAATATCTGTGCCTTCACAGCTTTCCAGTAAAGAACAGACTTTGGGTTTTCATTATACAGTATCCGCAAGGGACCCATTTACTGCCAGGATAAATTATGTTGTGCTGAACTTCCACCACCCCAAACCAGGAGCACACAGATATACTCTCAGTCACTATTTCATAGTTTTATCTAGTCTGTAATTTGACATAAAAGAAATAAAACAGAATAGAAAATGTTGTATCTGGCTTCTTTTGCTCAGAATGAGCATTGTTGGGTATTAGCTGTGTGTGCACGTGCTTAGTCACTCAGTTGTGTCCAACTCTTTGCAATGCCATGGACTATAGACCACCAGGCTCCTCTGTCCATGGGGATTCTCCAGGCAAGAATACTGGAGTGTGTTGCCATGCCCTCCTCCAGAGAATCTTCCCAACCCAGGGATCAAACCCAGGTCTGCTGCATTGCAGGCAGATTCTTTACCATCTTGAGGCACCAGGGAAGCCCATGAATACTGGAGTGTAGCCTGCTCCTTCTCCAGGGATCTTCCCGACCCGGGAATCAAACCAGTGTCTCCTGCATTGCAGGCAGATTCTTCACCATCTGAGCTATTAGTTATGCATGTCTTTTTATAGATCTTTGAGTTGTGTACAGTTTGGGACCATTAAGAATAAAGCTGCTATAAGCACTGTTTACAATAGTTAGAATATGGAAGCAACCTAGATGTCCATGGGCAGATGAATGGATAAAGAAGTTGTGGTACATATACACAATGGAATATTGCTCAGCCATAAAAAAGGAACACATTTGAGTCAGTTCTAATGAGGTAGATGAACCTAGAGCCTATTATACAGAGTGAAGTAAGTCAGAAAGAAAAAGATAAATATCATATACTAACGCATATATACAGAATCTAGAAAAATGGTACCAAAGAATTTATTTGCAGGGCAGCAATGGAGAAACAGACATAGAGAATAGACTTATGCACACAGGGAGAGGGGAGGAGAGGGTGAGATGTATGGAAAGAGTAACACAGAAACTTACATTACCATATGTAAAATAGATAGCCAATGGGAATTTGCTGTATGGCTCAGGAAACTCAAATAGGGACTCTGTATCAACCTAGAGGGGTGGGATGGGGAGGGAGATGGGAGGGAGGTTCAAGAGGGAGGGTACATATGTATACCTACGGCTGATTCATGATGAAGTTTGACAGAAAACAACAAAATTCTGTAAAGCAATTATCCTTCAATTTAAAAGTAAATAAATTAATAATAATAATAATAAATGTGTATATGTATAACTGAATCCCTTGTTGTGCACCTGAAACGTTGTAAGTCAACTATACTTCAATAAAATATATATATTAAGAAAAAAATAAAGCTGCTGTAAATATATCATAAAACAAAAGTTATGGTATGTTATGCCAATCTCACTGGTTTAACACAAGTTTGTCTTTCACATCAAGTTCCGTGCAGAATGGGTTTGCCTTATCTCTCTGAGGATCATACAATATGGCCTCATAAGTTGCCATGTCAAGAGAAAACTGGAAGCAGCACATTGGCTTTTAACCACTACCTGGTGTAAAAGTGATCCATGTCACCCCTGTTCACAGTCCATTGGCCAGAATTACTCATGGCCCCAACCTAAATGCAATGATGCTAGGAAACAGGAACAAGATGGACATTTGGTGAGCATTACCTCTGTTACCCTGTACTCTGTCATTCTAATATATGATCAAAACCGAAACAAGAGTGCCCTTTCCCTTGTTTTCATATCTGAAATACAGTTAGTAAATACATATCAGATAATTGCACTCTCTAGTAATGCACCAGGCAGGGGTAAAACCACGTGAGATTGTTCATTAGTTTCTGTCCACCCCACCCCACTGCCCCCGGCCCAGTTTCTCATGAGGCTCATATGGAAATAACACTGAATGACATTTGAGCTCATATAGCACCTGCACGCCTATAAATCACCACAAACCACTTGCAGGCCTAGAAGCACTGATGATCAGAGATAATACCAGGCTGGCACACACTGGGGTGATGCTCTCTCATTTATGGCTGACAGTCATTCTGCTCGGCTGAGCATCCATTCTAATGGACAATGCCCATGTCTTATGTTGACTATCACCCTTGCTTGTGCATGCTCTGTTGCTCAGTCATGTCTGACTCTTTGTGACCCCATGCAGGCTCCTCTGTCCAAGGAATTTTTCAGGCAATATTGGAGTGGGTTGTGATGTCTTACTCCAGGGATTCTTTCTGACCAAGGGATCAAAGCTGCATCTCTTGCATCTCCTGCATTGGCAGGTGGATTCTTTACTACTGAACCATGTGGGAAGACCATCACTCCTGCTTACTACTCAAATATACCAAACCACTTCTTAGATTCTGCTAGATTTTGCTGCTACTTAAGGTTTCATTTTTAAGAACACCAATCCAAACCAAACAACCTGAGAACTAATGTAAATATTTGTGCTAAGTTTCTTTGAAAGGTGGCTCAGAAGATTTGTTTGGTGTACCTCATCTGAACCTTTCTACATGTCCCCTTTAACCATCTTTACCTCATTTAGAATTTTTCATTCATGTCAGTGGTCAAAATTTCCTTTCTCTGTCCCCGCACAGCCCTTTCTATGAGGTGGCTTTTTGAGTTCTTATTCTTTTCCTGTCTTGCCCCTTCCCTGCTCCCACCCCCCACCCTGTACACCTTACATAGGGCCCTCCCTGCTGCACAAGGCCACTTGAATAATGTAGCCTGATCCCACTTGAGCTGCTTTGCCAGTGCCTGGAAATCTGGTGACTATATTCATTAGTATTTTATCTATAACCATACCAATTCTTCCATCAATGATACTCAGACTTTTGTCACAAGGGAAAAATGAGCAGATACTACTCTCAAGATACTAAGGTTTTGCCCCAGGCAAAAGCCAAATGGCTGGCTCACTATAACACACCAGGCAGGGTGTTTCAATCTCAGTCACTGCTGATGAAACCCTCCGGAAGAGGAAAATCTGCCAACTACATCCCAAATGTGCGTGAACGACAGATTTTCCCTGCCTCAGACATTAACGAATTGCAGATGGCAAATAGTTCTTCCCTTTAAAAAGTGGATTTATTTCTCAGTCTGTTAAAATGCAAATGCCCAAAAAAGAACACAGCTCCCTTCCACTGAAGGCTTGCCAAAATCTTTGTTCTTAAATAATCTTAACTAAAACTGCTCTTTGAGGAGTTAATACTCTTGAAACAGTAGTCAACATTTGATGCTTGGGGAATCAAACTGATTTTGTCCATGACGCTGTCATTTTAATTTCTAAGTGAAAAATACTACCAATTCTAATAGGAACTGCTCTCCAAATGTGTGGTTTGAAGCTGTAATCCTTTTATCCCCCTGAAAGATAGACAGACAGACGTAGAGACAGACAGACAGGCAATTATACAATGGATATAGGGGATAAATGTAAAAGGGGCAGAAACTGATGTCACATAGAGCCATAGTGGATAGGCAACTGGGGGCCAATGTACCTGTGTGACAAGAAAGACTTAACAAGGGGAGAAACAGCAGCTGAACTGCTCAATTAGAAGTGCTGGGAAGAACTGCTTGGGGAAGGCAGCCTGCCTGCGTGTCTTGATAAAAGGAAGACTTGAACTGAAGTCAGGAAGGAGCGATAAACCAGAGTTTATGTCTGAGAATTTCAAAGGAAAACATTTTAGCCTGATTTCACAAATTGAGCCAGCAAAGAATTCTGTTTCCTTGAGGATCTATTATAGTGAGAGACTGCTCACATACAATCACAGAGCTGGAAAGTGGTGGAGCCAAGAACCAAACTTGGGCCTTCAGATTCCAAAATTGCTTCCTTTCATCAGACTAGATGGCCACATGTTTAAATCAAGGGACAAGGACTATAAAGTGGATAAAGGGAGGGAAAAAGGGAGGGAAGGAAGAAGGAGGGAGGAAGAAAAGGAGGAAAGAAAACTTTAAAATCAATAAAAGGGTGGTGGTGATTCTAAAATGCAATACAAACAGAAGCAAATCACTAGCATTGAACTCATGACTTTCAATACAGATTTAAAATAGGTATAGAAATGGATATAAGTATGTGCTTATATATATTTAGAATCAACACATTCCAATATTGATGAGTGCACCTTGTATCCAAATCCTGCTTTCTAAATACCATATGCAATAAAAATGAAGCAGCACTTTTTTAGGGGGTGGAAATAGCTGATTCTGAGCTAGGGAAGGGAGAATCTGAGAGGAGTCTAGAATACCTTGTGGTTCAAAATTGTAAGAAAGTACAAGAAAAAAATGGGGGACACAGAATGCAGTTCAAGTGGGCTTTCACTAGCTAAACTGAGGACAGTTTGATTAAAAAAAAGACTGATAGAAGCAAGGAATTATAACAAGAGCATAAAATAAGAATCTACAAATTCATACCTATATGAATAATTTTTAAAATAAATAAGCAGCAGAGACAAGAAAGCTCTTCCTTATAGCAGTGTTCCAACTGAAGAAAAAATAGAATTTGAAAATTAATACCTGACCAAATACCACAGTAATGATTGCTTCAGATAAGGATCATTAATGAATTCTAAAATTAGTGAATGAAAGATGTGATGAGATACAGGATATCTACAGTCTCAAAGTATCTCTCCACAAGATACCTGTTATATTACAAAGGGAAAATAGCATTGGAAGATACCATCTTCACCAAGAGACCACAGTTAACATTGTTAACATTGAGACAAATTAAAAATTTGTGCCTTACGATATGATGCACTGAGGACACCTCATTCCTGTGATACTCTTGCCCCAAATTCACCACCTGAATTTAATCCTCAAGAAACATCAGACAAATCCAAATTGAGGGACACGCTACAAAATAAGTGGCTAATCTTCTACAAATGTTTCAAGATCATGGAAGACAAAGACTGAGGAAGTGTTTTAGATGAAAGGAACTGCACTGCTGGGCATACACACCAAGGAAACCAGAATTGAAAGAGACGCGTGTACCCCAATGTTCATCGCAGCACTGTTTACAATAGCCAGGACATGGAAGCAACCTAGATGTCCATCAGCAGACGAATGGATAAGGAAGCTGTGGTACATATACACAATGGAATATTACTCAGCCATTAAAAAAATACATTTGAATCGATTCTATTGAGATGGACGAAACTGGAGCCCATTATACAGAGTGAAGTAAGCCAGAAAAAAAACACCAATACAGTATACTAATGCATATATATGGAATTTGAAAGATGGTGACGATAACCCTATATGCGAGACAGAATAAGAGACACAGATGCATAGAACAGTCTTAGGGACTCTGAGGGAGAAGGTGAGGGTGGGACTTTCTGGGACAATAGCATTGAAACATGTATATTATCATATGTGAAACAGAACACCATCCCATGTTCGATGCATGAGACAAATGCTCAGGGCTGGGGCAGTGGGATGACCCAGAGGGATGGGATGGGGAGGGAGGTGGGAGGGGGGTTCAGGATGGGAAACACATGTAAACCCATGGCTGATTCATGTCAATGTATGGCAAAAACCACTACAATATTGTAAAGTAATTAGCCCCCAACTAAAATAAATAAATTTATTAAAAAAAAAAAAAAGAAAGAAAGGAACTGAAGAAACATGAGAATTAAATGCAATCCATGATGCTGGATTGGACCCCAGGCCAGAAAAAGGACACGAGTGGGGACAATTGGCAAAACTTGAGTATGGTCTGTAGATCAGTAGCACTATATCAGTGTTAATTTTCTGATTCAGACAATTGCATTTTGGTTAGGTGAGATTTACCCTTTCAGGAAACTCAGTGAAGGATATGAAGAAATTCTACTCATTTGTGTGTCTGAAATAATTCAAAATTAAAAGTTAAACATTAACAACAATGATTTTAAATGGAGAAAGAAACATTTCCTCTGTTGTGTGTTCAATCCAGAGCCTTCCAGGGTGCAACCAGCAGGCTCCTTGGGCCGAGGTAGACGTGGATGGTGTTATCTTCACTTTAGCCACAGTATGGAGATCTCCAGGGCTCTTAGGAATCAGGCCCTGCTACTCAAAGTACAGTCTATGGACCAGCAGCTGTGGTATCACCTGAACCTTGTTAGAAATGCAGACTTTCAGGCCTACACCTACTACTACTACATGAGAATCTGCATTTCAATGGATGTCTGGGTGATTCATGTGTACATTAAGTGTTGAAAATTCCTGATTTATCTAGTCATTCTCAACGGAGGGTCACCTAACGAATTTTTAAAAATTTATGAAGTCTGAGCCCCACCCCCAGAGATTCTGATTTGGTTGGACAAGTGAAGACTCTGCGGCTACGGGGTGAAGGATGAAGCACAGGAAGATATTTTAAAGGTATCATTTGTTCATCCTTTCATTTGACAACTACTTCTGAGCACCTATATTAGGGCCAGGGAATCTTTAAAATCTTGAGGATACAGCAATGAGCAAGACCATCTCCTTGCTTTCATGAGCTTACCTTCTAGGTGGGGAGATATAAAGTCAACACATGAAAAAGGTATACACTATATATGTAATCTGAGGCTGAAATAAGGACTACAAAGAAAAATAAAGCCAAGTAATGGAATAGAGAGGGCTTCCCCAGTGGCTCAATGGTAAAGAATCCACCTGCCAGTATAGGAGACACAGGAGGGTTTCATCCCTGGTTGGGAAGATCTCCTGGAGGAGGAAATGGCAACCCACTCCAGTATTCTTTCCTGGAAAATCCCATAGACAGAAGAGCCTGGCAGGCTACAGTCCAAGAGGTCTTAAAAGAGTGAGACATGACTTAGAGACTAAACAACAACAGTGGAATAGAAAATGATAGAGGTAAGGGTTGGGAAAGCCCCTTTGAGCTGGTCACATCTGAATGAAGGGAAGGGGTAAAAATGTCCCAGACACAGGACATAGCAACTGATGCAGGAACAAGTCTGAGAGATGGGAGACACGGCAAGGTTAGAGCCACCTGAAGTGGAGTCATGAGGAAGTAGAGGGGCAGAAAACTTCTCAGAGTTATTACTGCGGGGTCCTGTGGGTTGAGATAAGGAATCCTATTTTTATTACAAGCACAGTACAAGGCTATAGAAGCTTTTGAATAGGGAAATAAAATAATTGAATACACATTTAAAGACTGCTTTGAAAGCTGGGGTGAAAAATTGACAGTAGTGATATCAGAGTAGGAATTGGGGGACCAGGTAGAGACTGTGGTTTAGGTAAGAGATGATGGTGGATATGGTAGAAGTAATCTAGATTTGGGATGTATTTTGAAGGTAGAACGGATGGTAATTGCTAATACGTTGGACTCAGGATCCAAAGGAAAGAGGAAAATCAGATATGATTCCTAGGTATTGGCTTGAGCAGTGGTGTGAATAGCAGTTATCAGTGATTACAATAGGACTATCTAACATCACTTTGACGGGAGGGGCTCTCTTATCTGTGGTGGGAAAACAAAACAAATCAAAACAAACTGCTGCTACTCTGGAGTCACTCTTAGCTGAATCTTTAGTAGTCCCTTCTAATGAAATTTCCACATCGTTCTGCCCTGATGAAATGCTAGCCCCTTCTCTTTCTTTCCAGTAAGAGTCTGGACCAAGCTGGCCATCTACAAGCAGGAGATGAAGAGGCGTCACCTACAAGTAAGAGAGCTAAAGGGAGAAGGGGCCCATTCCTCTTCCTCTTCTCAGATGACTCAGTGCAGTGATTGACTGGTATTTCCTTTACCCCAAGACATTGTGAGCAACAAATGGTGATGAATGAACACATGTGAACTAAGACTAATCAGATGATCAAATGACATTTTCTAAAAAAACACTGAAACAGATTTTGTGCTATGCATAATTATTGTGCAACATGGTAGACTGGGATACATGTCATAAATCTCTGTAGTTAGAATTTTGTACAGCCAGGCTGACCAATTATAGAATCTGGAACACCCAGGGAAAACTCTGAATCTTAGGATAAAGTCCTCTACATAGGCAAACGGACAAGAGGAACTCTCGAGAGCCTAATATTCTTGTTCTTCCTTATTTTTCTTTTTGGCACAAGGAATATTTAAAGAAGGGATAATTTCAGAGAAGTGGCGATCTAGAGAGAGGAGAGAGAAGCAGACTAGAATAATGAAGGTATCACTGCTTATTAAGCATCCCCCAATCACCAGGCACTAGATTAGTTGCTTTGCATATATTTTGTCCAATAATGATGACAATTTTTCAAAGAGTCTATTACTATTCCATATTATGTAACAAACAAACAAACAAACAAACTGAGGCTTAAATAAAAGCCAGTATAATTTCCTTGGGCCATAGATAAAGTACTCATGACCTCTATCAGGCAACTTTGAGCCACTCTGGATGGACCAGAGAGTCCAGTAGGATTGGAACAATTTTGTAGAGGGAGCAAGACAAATGAGTTTCTCTCACTTGAAGGTGTACAGAGATAGTTGTTCACATGGTACTCTCATGTTGGGCATCCTGGGCATGCAGAACCTGCTCATCTCATCTCTAAACTCTTCTTCTGGACAGATGAATGTACCCTAGAACCTTCTCCTCCTCCATGAAGTTTGTGATCTGCTGAGTCTACTTGTTCAAAATTTCTTTACCCCTTAAGTCCTTAATGCAAAGGTCTGACAAAACTATATAAACTAGAAAAACAAAAAAAAATTCATTTAATAAGACACCTGCACCGCAATGTTCATAGCAGCATTCTTTACAACAGCCAAGACACGGAAGCAACTTAAGGCCCATCAGCAGAGAATGGATAAAGAAGATGTGGTACATATATACAGTGACATGCTAATCAGTCATAAAAAAAGATTTTGCATTTGCAGCAACATGGATGGAATTTGAGAGAATTATGCTAAGTGAAATAAGTCAGACAGAGCAAGTTAAACAGTGGATAATATCACTTACATGTATGTTGGACCTAAAAACTATAACAAACTAGTGAACATAACAAAAAAGCAGCAGACTCACAGGCATAGAGAGCAGACTAGTGGTTACAGTGGGGAGAGGTAGAGGGGGAATATAGGGGTAGGAGATTAAAAGATTAAAAACTATTAGGCAGAAAATAAGCTACAAGGATATATTGTACAACAGAGAAAATATAGCTAATATTTTATAATAAATATAAATGAAGTATAACCTTAAAAAATTTTGAATCACTGTATTTTACACCTATAACCAACATAAATGTATATCAACTATACCTCAATAAAATTTTTTAAAAAGATTATTTACACTGATGGGGTTCCCTGGTGGATCAGTGGTAATCTGCCTGCCAATGCAGGAGACACAGATTCTACCCCTGATCAGGGAAGATCCCGCATGCCACGAAGCAGCTAAGTCCGTATGCCACAACCACTGAGCCTGTGCTCTGGAGCCCATGCTTGGCAACTAGAGAAGTCACCACAATGAGAAGCCCACACACTTCAACTAGAGAGTAGCCCCTGCTTGCCACAACTAGAGAAAAGCCCGTGCAGCCACAAAGACCAAGCACAGCCAAAATAAATAAATAAATACATTAAAATTACTTAAAAAAAATACTATCTACACTGAGAAAATCCAGGTATACTGATCTTTAAGGAGAGAAAGAAGAATATTCAGGAGAAAGCAGAGGCAGCCATGCTCTCAAAGCATAAGAATTTCCATGATGCTGGTTACCATGTGGCTTCCATGGATGGGAGGCCAGGGCTAAGCCCCAGTAAAAGGCACTGGAAAATCTCTCTGATCAGCCTTCAGTGTTGACGTATCAAGAACAAAGCCTAGAGGTTTGAGCACTGAGCTGTAGGTGCGTGCCTGTATAAAAGGGTAATGACGGAGGAGACTACAGTTCTTCCGTCATGGAGAAGAGGACTCAAGAAATTAAAGCAGATAGTATTCTGGAGGGTGCAACTAAGGTAGGAGGAATCTTGCATCCTCATTTCCTGTAAGTAGCTGGTCCTAGATGATAGAAACCTAAATAAACCTCAGGCTAGTTGAGGAAAAGTCTAAGAACATCTGGGCTTGTGCTCCAATACTGTTCTCCTTGTTATGAGTTCTTCTCTAAAAAGATAGGCTGATGTTCTAACCTCTGGTTTCTGTGAAAGTGATCTTATTTGGAAATAGGGTCTTTGTAGGTGTAATCAAAATAAATGAGATCATACTGGATTAGGGTAGCCCCTAATTCAGTCACTGGTATCCTTATAAGAGAAATTGGAGGTAGAGACACACATTGAGAACACCAGGTGATGATGGAGGCACATTCAGCTGGAAGCCAAAGAGTGTCACAGATTGCTGGCAACTACCAGAAGCTAGGAGAGTGACATGAAGCAGATTCTCCCTTAGAACCTCCAGAAGAAGGAACCAACCTTGCCAACACCTTGATTCAGGACTTCCATCTTCTAAAACCATGAAAGAATAATTTCTGATGTTTTAAGTGATGGTTTGTTATTGAAGTCTTAGGAAACTAATTCACTCCTGCCGCACCCAACATGCGGTGGATGTGGTAGACCTGGTGGAGAGAAGTGTCTACCCTAGATTGATGAGTACACCAGTGAGTGTGAAGGAAGAGACAGAGAGGTTCCCTGTGAGGAATATAGAAGTTATGAGGAGACCTTGTAGCTGGAGAACCTTAGACATCAATAGGGTCTATCAGAGCTGCTGTGTTTCCAAGTATTTTCTTCCATTCCAAAGGTTGTCTTTTTACTCTACTGTTTCCTTTGCTGTGAGAAGCTTTTTACTTCTAATGTAGTCCCACTTGTCTATTTCTCGTTTTGTATATGCGCTTTTGGTGTCATAGTTAAAAAATCACTGCCAAGACCAATACCATGAAGCTTTTCTCATATGTTTTCTTCTAGGAGGTTTACAGTTTCAGGTTTTACATTTAAGTCTTTAATCCATTTTGAGTTGATGTGATGTAGAGTATGAGATAAGGGTCCCATTATACTCTTTCACACGTGCATATCAGTATTCCCAATACCCTTCTGGATATCTATTCAAAAGAATTGAAATCAGGATGTTGGAGAGAGATTTGCACTCCCATATTCACTGCAGCATTATTCTCAATAGCAGAAACAGAGAAACAACCTAATGTTCATCAACAAATGAATGGATTAAAAATGTGGCATATGCTTGTAATGGAATAGTAGTTGGCATTAAAAAAGAAGGAAATCCTGCCATATGCGGCAGCATTATGAGCCTTGAGGACATCACGTTGGGTGAAATAAACTCATCACAGGACAAGTACTACATGATACCATTTTATTTATGAGGTATATAAAATAGTCAAACAGAGAAGCAGAGAGTAGAATTATAATTTCCGGGGACTGAGTAAGGATGGAAATGCAGAGTTGCTATTCAGTAGGTATAAAGTTTCAGTTATGCAAGGTGATTAAGTTCTAGAGACCTTTTGTACAACATCGTGCCTATGGTTAACATTATTGTACACTTAAATTTTTTTAAGATGGTAGGCCTCATATTGAGTTTTTTATAACAATAAAAACATGATAAAAGAAAAAAAGTCTCTAAAAAAAGTGCTGATATGGGGTGCTCAGTCAGCAGGAGAGGCAGCTGTGGTCCTCAAAAACAAACACTATTTATTGCAAAGGCCAAAACAGTAAACCAAACACTGGACCAGCTGCTAAAACTTCAGCAGAAAGTGCAGGGAGGACAGAAAATGATGTCCAAAAAGCAGGAGAGGTGAGCTACATCCCAGTGAGATCTCAGCTCTCAGTGGTCCGGAGAAGGATCAAAAGAGAATAAGAAACCCTTAACTCCCATCCTCTGGAATACCCATAAGCTCCTTCTACGCCCACATGCCATCTGAGGAAAAGGCAGAAACCCTGAAAGACTGAGCAATTAATTACCCAAATGGTATTACACTGATCTGAAGTAGACTGTAAAAACTAAAAACAGACAAAAAACACTGAGTTGCCTTGAATGGGCAAGCTTTTCCTTTTTTCTTTCTTTCTTTCTTTGGTTGCATAGCATGTGAGATCTCAGTTCCCAGACCAGGGATCGAACCCATGCCCCCAGCATTGGGACCATGGAGTCTTAACCACTAGACAGGAGGGAGCTGCCAATGGTCAACCTTTAATCATCCCACCACTTTTGCCTTCCTGCACTTGGAAGGGGCTGCATAACAAGATAAGGCACATTGATTCTTTTATCTCAACACGTGTTGACTGGCTACCAGGAGTCTGCAGACTTCTAGTCCAATTAGAGAAAATAAAGAAAGGTACATTCTTTTTCACATTTGAATTTTACTACATACATTTAGACTCTCCTATACCCTCTAAAGCTTCCAAGGTGGCTCAGTGATAAAGAATCTGCCTGCAATGCAGGAGACACAGGAGATGCGGGTTCCATCCCTGGGTCAAGAAGATCCCCCGGGGTAGGGAATGGCAACCCACTCCAGTATTCTTGCCTGGAAAATCCTATGAACAGAGGAGCCTGGGAGCGGGGGGTCTACAATCCACAGGGTCAAAGTCGGACAAAACTGAGCAACTGAGCATGCATGCATACCCTCTAAGCCTATCCAGAACTGCCTCCCTCTCAACATTGAGGGGAGGGCTGACTTTGGATGGTGGTTGGGTGATATCAAGTGAGGGAGTAGTTTGTTGATACATATTTATTGAACACTTGCCTTGTACAAGACACCATGAAGGGATAATGCAGAGGAAGGTGGGGCAATATGGGGATGAGTGAAGCAGGACCATAGGAGCAGAAGTGTCTTCCTTTTCCTCTCCCCAACCTTTGCAAACAGCCTTCACAAATACTATAAATTATATTTATAAATCTCAACTGAATTCCAGAAGAAGGGGCAAGGTAGACGAGAAGCTTAGGACCAACTTTTTGATGGCTTTTGAAGAAAAGATACAAACTCAATTAGGCTAAGGGTTCTTCCCTCTAAAGTCCTCTGGATCTTTAGGGAAATTCAGGAGGAGCTACAAAGGAGAGAGGCAAAAACAAAGTTTACTCTAAAACACAAAAGAGTGACCTAAATATTTCTTGCCCAACCCTCCCCTAGAAGCATGCTGACAAGCCTGAAACCATCTACAAGTTGGTAATCATTCAAGACAACCTGGCTAAAGATAAGCAGGCTATTAGAACTGTCTGTACAGCTAAGAGAAACAAACCACTGACTTTTTGCCAAAATGAGCTCAAAATGAGTCAAAATCCACCCAGTTCACGGTCAAGCAAAATGACTTGGGACAAGAACCAGAGAAACATCTTAAATGAGTGTTTAGCACCCTAAAGTTAGCCACATGACATTCTTTTATAAGGATCACTTTATTCACATTCTTGATCAAAGACCTTGCCACTTAAAGGGAAATGTAGACTTCATTGTAAGGGCAGAACCCAATATTTTGTCTTGCTTATATGATTTTTCAGCTTATATGATAAATACAGATTGTGGCCAAGTCTATTTTAGGCATGATAAACATAAACATTTTATATATCAAGCAAAAGCACGAAACAGGCAACCTTTCTGACTATACTAATGGCTATACTGAGGAAAGAATGTGAGATAACATTTCATAACTCTGGTTCATCAACCACAAGTCTGATGGGATTAGATAAGTGAAGTGAAAATGAGCAATGATAACATTAAATGTGGAAAAGGAAGGACAGGTCATGACTAGTTATTTCTTGAATCCCTGCTTTGGCTAACATAAAGTATAACCCAGGGAGAACTTTGATCGCCATTTCTATAGAAACTGTAACAAAATAAAAGTAGATTTAACCCGAAAATCTCACTTCAAATGAAGAACTTTATGATAAGAAAAAGTGACCACATCGGTAAGAAGTTGGTTATGAGAAAAAGAAAATTGCCCTTTTACATTCTTTTGGACAGTATTTAGGTAAAAATAAGCTCACTTGGTGGAGAAGGAAATGGTAACCCACTTCAGTATTCTTGCCTGGAGAATCCCATGGACAGAAGAGGCTATAGTTCATAGGGTCGTAAAAAGTCAGACATGTCTGAAGCAACTTGGCATGCACACAAGCTCCCTTGGAGGCCTTGTCGTATTCTAGATAAGTACAGGCTTTCTCAGATTAGCTAGATTCTTTGTGTTTGAAAAATTGGCTCTGATCGTTAGTAAGAGGGATTAAATTTATCCAATGTTGCACAGAGGTCATAATAGGATCCAAAGTTTTAATAACAAAAGAACTGGGCCAATTAGGCTGCCTTGCAATGCGGTAGGTGGTTTTTTAAATTTGTGAGCTCCCAGTTCCTTAAAATACTCAGATACTCCTATCGTAAAATGTGTAAGTCACCTTATGGTCATATGAATCTGTGGCAAAGCTGTGATCACTTCTCAGAGGCAGCATCCTCCCTCCAGAAGACTGCGTGATCAGTAGTATAAAGAAGCTTGTCAAAGTGACGTGGGCATTACTGTCAAGTAACTGACTCCGCATGGAATCTATCATTTACGTGGGTCGGATTTTGCCTTTTCTCTCTGGTGTGTCAAGAGTTCCTGTCACAGTGGTGGGATTGTTATCCCCCCGACTCCCACCCTTTTTGTTCATGGTGGGGGTAGAGGGGAAGCTACCCTGCATGATACTTTTTCCTGGCTTTGAACTCTCCAGCTAATGACCAGGTGAGAGGACAACTGTCTTGTTAGTATCTAGTCAAGTTTTATTCCACGATAAGAGGACTCTGAGAGGTCACTGCTTTACAGGGAAAAACTGCAAGATGACCATGAGATGTACATCACTAATTTGAACTCAGACCCTTTTAGCTCCCAGGGCTCTCTCTGAGAAGAAACAAGAAACTGTGTGGATGTACCAACAGGAGGTCAGTCCTGGGATGAAGAGGAAATAAAAGCAACTCCTGGCTTTTAGAAAAACCATGGACACCTACAGCAACCATTATTCTCAATGGTGAGAAACTGAAACCATTCCCCCAAAGATCAGGAACAAGACAAGGATGTCCACTCTCACCACTATTATTCAACATAGTTCTGGAAGTCCTAGCTACAGCAATCACAGAAGAAAAAGAAATAAAAGGAATCCAGATCACAAAAGAAGTAAACTCTGTTTGCAGATGACATGATACTGTACATAGAAAACCCTAAAGACAGTATCAGAAAATTACTAGAGCTAATCAGTGAATTTAGCAAAGTTGCAGGATACAAAATCTATACACAGAAATCACTTGCATTTCTATATACTAACAATGAAAATCATGAAGAGAAATTAAGAAATCAATCCCATTCACCAACAAAAAGAATTAAATATCTAAGAATAAACTTACCTACCTAAGGAGACAAAAAACTGTACACAGAAAATTATAAGACACTGATGAAAGAAATCAAAGATGACATAAACAGATTGGAGAGATATTCCGTGTTCCCAGGTAGGAAGAATCAATAGTGTGAAAATGACTACTACCAAATGCAACCTACAGATTCAATGCGACCCATATCAAATTACCAATGGTATTTTTCGCAGAACTAGAACAAAAAATTTCACAATTCATATGGAAACATGAAAGACCCCGGATAGCCAAAGCAGTCTTGAGAAAGAAGAATGGAGCTGGAGGAATCAACCTTCCTGACTTCAGATTATACTACAAAGCTACAGTCATCAAGACAGTATGGTACTGACACAAAAACAGAAATGTAGACCAATGGAACAAGATAGAAAGTCCAGAAATAAATCCATGCACCTATGGGTACCTTATTTTTGACAAAGGAGGCAAGAATACACAATAGGGAAAAGACAGTCTTTTCAGTAAATGGTGCTGGGAAAACTGGACAGCTACATGAAAAAGAATGAAATTAGAACATTTCCTAACACCAAACTCAAAGATAAACTGAAAATGGATTAAAGACCCAAATGTAAGACCAGAAACCATAAAACTCTTAGAGGAAAACATAGGCAGAACACTCGATGACAAATCAAAGCAAGATCCTCTATGACCCCCCTCCTAGAGTAATGAAAATAAAAACAAAAGTAAACAAGTGGGACCTGGTTAAACTTAAAAGCTTTTGTACAGCAAAGGAAATGATAAGCAAGCTGAAAATACAACCCTCAGAATGGGAGAAAATAATAGCAAATGAAACAACTGACAAGGGATTAATTTCAAAATTTCCGAGCAGCTCATACAACTCAATGCCAGCAAAACAAACAACCCAATCAAAAGTGGGAAAAAGACCTAAACAGACATTTCTCCAAAGAAGACATACAGATGGCTAACAAACACACGAAAAGATGCTCAACATCACTCATTATTAGAGAAATGCAAATCAAAACCACAATGAAATATCACCTTACACCAGTCAGAATGGCCATCATCAAAAAGTCTACAAACAATAAATGCTGGAGAGGGTGTGGAGAAAAGGGAACACTCTTGCATTGTTGGGATGAATGGAAACTGATACAGCCACTATGGAAGATGGTATGGAGATTCCTTAAAAACTAGGAATAAAACCACTATATGACACAGCAATCCCATTCCTAGGCATATGCTGTGAGGAAACCAGGGTTGAATAGGACACATGTATCCCATTGTCCATTGCAGCACTATTTGCAATAGCTAGGACATGGAAACAACCTAGATGTCCACCAACAGATGAATGGATAAAGAAGTTGTGGTACATATACACAATGGAATATTGCTCAGCTATAAAAAGGAACACATTCGAGTCAGTTCTGATGAGGCAGATGAACATAGAACCTATTATACAGAGTGAAGTGAGTCAGAAATAGAAAGATAAATATCATATTCTAACGCACATATAGAGAATCTAGAAAAATGGTACTGAAGAATTTATCTACATGGCAGCGATGGAGAAACAGACGTAGAGAATAGACTTATGCACATGGGGAGAGGGTAGGAGAGGGTGAGATGTATGGAAAGAATAACACAGAAACTTACATTGCCATGTGTAAAATAGATAGCCAATGGGAATTTGCTGTATGGCTCAGGAAACTCAAACAGGGGCTCTGTATCAACCTAGAGGGGTGGGATGGGGAGGGAGATGGGAGGAAGGTTCAAAAAGGAGCGGATATATATATATATACCTATGGCTGATTCATGTCGAGGTTTGACAGAAAACAACAAAATTCTGTAAAGCAATTATCTTTCAATAAAAAGAAAGAAAGAAAATCCAACGACAATAGAGAAGAGGTTTTATCCGAGTTGGGTACTTTAAAGATTTGACCAAAGCAAATCATAGAATAATTCTCATGATATGTCTTTTTGTTTAAAACAGTAAAACAATGCTATACATTTTCTGTAGATATGTATATTTGCAGTAAGTGCAGGGAAACATTTTGGTAGTATTTTTACTATGTGGATGTTGGATTACTCACAGTGGCAACATTTGGGAAGAGACTGAGTTGGAGAGATGATCAAAAGGCACCTAAGCCTAGGCTGTACTGTCTTAATTTGTATAAGGAAATAGTGTTCATGTCTTGCTTATATAATTAAAAATCAATTTGAAGAATGCACATGTATACATACATACTCACATAAGCAAAGAATGTCTCTAAAAGAAAACTGAAGAAGTTAGTAAGAGTTTTTGGCTCTAGGGAGGAAAACTCAGTAGCTGGGAGGCAGTTCTTTAAAGGA
The DNA here is from genome assembly GCA_024291935.2 of Okapia johnstoni. NCBI lineage: Eukaryota > Metazoa > Chordata > Mammalia > Artiodactyla > Giraffidae > Okapia > Okapia johnstoni. The sequence continues at coordinate 66,124,495 of CM044312.1, read as the reverse complement.
GACGTATTTTTGACTATTGACATAAGCCTTTTCATACCTTGTGAGTTTTGTACCATATGCATGTATTAAATAAAACAAATCAATTAATAATGCAAAGCAAGTCAGTAATTTAGAAAGTTAATTTTAAATATTAATAATAATGAACTTTTAAATGACTTTTAAAGTTTTGTTTTAAAGGTTTAGCACACAGTTTAGACCAATTGTTCAAGGACTGAGCTTTATAGAAGAGGAGAACTTGGTTAGAGAGGAGGGAGGTCCACTTTCAGGTCTCTGGGACTAGGATAGGTCATGGTCTAATGGTGACCAAAGGTCTTTGAAACTGGGTGCAAAAAATACTTGATATCTACACCAGCCTCCAAGTGCCTTAAGTTAAGAATCAGAATAGGGTAGTCTGAGATTAAACCAAAATCACTGCTGATGGTGTTTGCAGCCATGAAATTAAAAGACGCTTACTCCTTGGAAGGAAGGTTATGACCAACCTAGATAGCATATTTAAAGGCAGAGATATTACTTCGCCAACAAAGGTCTGTCTAGTCAAGGCTATGGTTTTTCCAGTGGTCATGTATGGATGTGAGAGTTGGACGGTGAAGAAAGGTGAGTGCCGAAGAATTGATGCTTTTGAACTGTGGTGTTGGAGAAGACTCTTGAGAGTCCCTTGGACTGCAAGGAGATCCATCCAGTCCATCCAAAAGGAGATCAGTCCTGGGTGTTCATTGGAAGGACTGATGTTGAAGCTGAAACCCCAATACTTTGGCCACCTCATGCGAAGAGTTGACTCATTGGAAAAGACCCTGATGCTGGGAAGGATTGGGGGCAGGAAGAGAATAATACTTCAATACTGTATGGTATGTTTGAAAGTTGCTAAGACAGTGAATCTTAAGTAGATCTTAATATCTATTGCATCACAAGAAAACAAAATTTGTAACTGCGTGTGGTAATACATGTCAAACTTACAGTAATTTTCAGTTCAAATTGAGATATTAAAAAAAAAAAAATCCATGGTGGTAAATGCTCTGTTTTTTTACTTCTATGTTTCCTAGTTTTAATTTTTATTACCTATCAATCTTTAGGGATCATTAGCACCTAAATTATAATAACTGGAGGTTCATACACCAACGGAGAAGGCGATGGCACCCCACTCCAGTACTCTTGCCTGGAAACTCCCATGGACGGAGGAGCCTGGTACGCTGCAGTCTATGGGGTTGCTAAGGGTTGGACACGAATGAGCGACTTCACTTTCACTTTTCACTTTCATGCATTGGAGAAGGAAATGGCAACCCATTCCAGTGTTCTTGCCTGGAGAATCCCAGGCATGGAGGAGTCTGGTGGGCTGCCGTCTATGGGGTCACACAGAGTCAGATACGACAGAAGCGGCTTAGCAGCAGCAGCAGCAGCAGCATACACCAAAGGGCCTCTGATTTGACAGTTGTATGAGTATGTGCTGGAAAAAGTGTATGTGCTAGGGAAAACTAGTGCACCTGAGAAAGTGAAACAAGTAAAAAAGAAAACTCTGACAATAGAGGTGGGATGAGATTGTGGTCAGACTTGAATTCCTAAATCCTAATCAACACCGATTAATTGCCTGGGTAGCAGACAATTTTATCCAAAGGCTGGACAGAGGCAAACAAATGATAAAGGCAAAGGCATTTGGCTTTTCCAAGTGGCTTAAGTGCCATTTCCTTTTAATACCATCCTTCATGGGGCTTCCCAGGTGGAGCTAGTGATAAAGAACTTGTCTGCCAATGCAAGAGACATAAAAGACATGGGTTTGATCCCTGGGTCTGGAAGATCCCCTGGAGGAGGGCATAGCAACATACTCCAGTTTCTTGCCTGGAGAATCCCAAGGACAGAGGAGCCTGATGGGCTACGGTCCATAGGGTTACACAAAGTCAGATATGACTGAAGCAACTTAGCATGCATGCACCATCTTTCTAAACTTGATAACAAAAGTAAAGGGATGAGATAGGTACAGCTAACCATAGATTTCACTCACCCACTTAGTTTCAGGGAAGGAACCGAATGTACCATCTACAAATGTCAGGACATTTAAATAGAGGTCAGGATTCTTGGGAACATGGCAACTCCTGAAGAATCATCAGATTGAAAATTATCTACAAGGATGTGCCATCTTGAAATGATTTGCCCGAGACCTTTGTCCAGTCACTTGGGTTTAACTGTGGCATGATAACTATGTGACAGCTATAAGCCTGCACTGTCTGACATCCTCAACTGGGCTGGAATGTGGAGATGGGAACCTACCTACTGCATATGCTGAAGGGCACACCCTATCCATCTTCTCTGTACTTTCCTATTTTGAGAGATAATTTTCATCTAAGTTTCATAGAGAATTTTCCTCTGGCTATTTTCTTAGCTCCAACCTTGTATTTAACATGTAAAATTACCTCCTTATCTGCAATCAACTCAGATGATTTCCAGAGAACTTCTTATATGTTACTTGTGTGTGTGTGTGCGTGCGTGTGTGTGTGTGTGTGTGTATGTGCATTAGTTGCTCAGTTGTGTTCAAATCTTTGCAGCCCCACAGACTGTAGCCCACCAGGTTCCTCTGTCCATGGAATTCTCCAGGCAATAATACTGGAGTAAGCAGTCATTTCTTTCTCCAGGGGATCTTCCCAACCCAGGGATCGAATCTGGGTCTCCTGCATTGCAGGCAGATTCTTTACTGTCTGAGTCTCCAGGAAACCCCTACTTATGTGTAGAACAATGTAAATCACTTTCTACTTTTGAATCACCCCACATAACATTCATATTTGTATTCAATTCATAGTCACAGCACTCAGCACAGACTCTAAAGCCTGTAGTCTGAAATACTCTATGGCTTTCCAAGCTGCACTGCACCCAAGAGGAACTCTGGAGCACAACTTAACAGCCCAAAGCACCTTTGCATGTTGGAACAGGACATATTCCTTTCAAAAACCTCTTAAAGAAAACCAAAGATAAATACAGTTGAATCCTGCATTGTGTTTTTCAGGTCAAGGGGCGGGGGATAAGTTTAAAAGGGCAGAACCACAGTCTGTTTTGTTTCTTCCATTTTATTTTTTAGTTTTGTTTTCTCAAAAGTTAATCTCCTCTGTTCACACAAGAAACACGTAGACGTGTGGCTTTGCTACCTCTTTCCCTTCTCATCTAAGCATAGAGATGAGTGTGCTTCTGGAAAGAGTGCTAATTAGAGGCTTAATTCCAGCTCCAGGTCTGCCATGCACAATACCAGCTTTCCCATCCACCTGGGAATAAAAGCCTGCCATCAAAGAAAACATTTCTCTCTCATCTCAGTTCCAAAAGAGTCATTCAGGGAACATATATCCTGAGGCTAGAAAAGGAGATTCTTTCTTTCTTTTTCCCAGGTGGGGTAGAGATTATCATTCAAGGTCAAGTTGGAGACATTTGGGTTTAATAAGTCCCTTATTTCTAAATAACCCTTTATTTACCAGAGCTAGGTAGACAGAAAAAGGTAAAGAACTAAAAATTCCCTTCACATCTCTGCCAAATCTTTGCCAAAATAAAGTTGATAAAGCCAATTAGTTTTTCTGTAAAAGGAGACAAAAAGTTTTTGTAGAAGCAATGTGGTTGAGAGTATCTCAAGGCTGATATTCAGGAAAAATTATGGAGACCAGATGAAAGAGGAGTATCTTTAAAGAGTGTCTGAAAGAAAAATAATAAATAACAAGAAAACAAAAAAAGCCCTGAAAACCCAGAATTCTACATCCAGTGAAAAAATACCCTTCAAAACTGGAAGTGAAGAAATTTTCAAATAAAACAAGAATAAGAGAATTTGTTGCAAGCAGACCTGCATTATAAGAAACACTAAACAAAGCCCTTCAGGCTGCAGGAAAATGATGTTATATAAAGTCTCAGATCCTAAGAAAAGAATGAAGAACATCAGAAATAGTAACTATTTGGATAAACGCTGAACTATTTGGTACACACTTTCTTTTTAATCCCCTTATTATACAATAACTGTTTAAAACAAACAAAAAGTGTTGTGGAGTTTAAAGTATGTAGATGTTGTACAATAGCTATGGCATAAGGGCCTGGGGTGGAAATATGATTGTAAGATTTGTATATTTATTATATGAAGTGGTACAATATTAACTGTTGGCAGACTGAACAAATTTTTTAAAATTAAAAATGTATATTGCTATTTCTAAAAGAAATCATTAAATGCCTAATGCAGGGAGTATCACAAAAAGCCACAGGGAAATTAAAATGGAATTCAAAAATTATTCTATTAATTCAAAAAAGACTGGAAAACAAGAACAGAACAGAAAACAGAGATGAAAAGAAAGCTAATAGTAAAACAATAGACCCAACTCAATCGTATCAATAATTATGTTGAGTGATATTGAGCAAACACTCCAACTATATGGCAGAAATTGTTAGAATGTACAAAAATGTATGATCCAACTATTTGCTGTCTATAAAAAATGCACTTTAAATATAAAGACCCAGATATGTTGAAACTAAATGAATGGGAAAAGATAAACCATGCACAGTAAGCATAAATTATACTAATATCAAAGTAGATTTCTATACTATAAGATTACCAGATATGAAGAGGGACATTTCATTATATGAAAGTGTCATTCATTAGGAAGAAAAAATAATCAAATATGTGTATGCTTAATATAAGAGCTTCAAAATACATGAAACAAAAATTGATAATACTAAAAGGATGCCATAATGGAATTAAACATCCAAAGGCTTTATCAGAAGTGCTTGCATGAAAGGAAGGAGGGAAGAAGCCAGGGAAAGCTGGGAGAGCCCTCAGACCAAGATGTAAGACATAGATATTTGATAAAGATTTATAGAAGAAATAAGGAGCTTCTTTAAAAACTTTGAAGTCAGGGGTCCGAATAATGAAGTTATATACATATAACTTCTTATAGATAATAACATTAAAGAATTTTAAGGCATAAAAATATCTTAGCTATAAACTATTCCTGGATGGCAGCTGTGACAGGCAAGGACTTCAAAGGGACCTAGGTTTCTCTGTGTCTGTGCTGGGACCAGCCACTGGACTGGACTGGGGCAGGGAGCTCATTTACCTGGTGGCCAGAAGCAGACAAATGCAAACAGGATGGATGCATGTACCGTGTGGAGGAGGAAAGAAGCCAAGTCAGTGTAGGGTCAGGACTGATGTACCAAGTCTGAGGAGCTTTAAATGGGAAACGAGTGAAGCAGACAGTAACCCCGAATATCAGGAGAAAAGAAGTACCAGGTGGACTGAAACAAGGCAATCCAACATTAGGTGGTGAATAACGCAAGGGTCTTTTAAGATGATTTTATGGCACAGGAATAGGCCAGTTGGCTTCATATTACTGATGAAGCCTACAAAGATTTTGTAAAAATGCTTAATTCCACACAAACAGACACCCTTCAGATAACAGCAGCCTCAATGAGAGTTTCATTAAATGACTCCAGTGGGAATTGCATTCAAATCTATGAAATGTGTTCAGAATAATATGAGTGGCTGTCTGCCATATATTTAAAGATTTTCAAGGGCTGACCTGAGTAATCCATTTCAGTGTTAGTGAAAAGATTAAGATGGCAGAAATGAAGGCAATAACCTTTAAGGGCTGGCACAAAACACAAGGAGATTAAAAATTAAGCCTTGAAATCATTTTTATAATACTGATTTGGTGCACTGGAGAGCAAAGCATTCATTGTAACTCAATACGAGGGTAATTAAGGATAATGGTGCATCCATCAATTAAAGAATTTAAATATGTTTTGGCAATGTTTTCTCATTATCTGAGGTTTTCCTGAAAAATAAAATACACTTCTCTGAAGAATTTTCTATTATTGATCAAAAATTTTTAAATAAGATGATTCTGTCTGAAATATAGAAAGTGAATTAATTGCAACAGGAGAAAACTGGAATCAAGGGGGAATCAAGGGGGAATCAAGGAATTGTTGCTTAAATACCCTCAGGAGATTAAAGGTCTAAAAAGGAGACATTAAAAAGTGTCAGTGTGATGAAATGGATTGGGTACTTGAAAATATGTCAGGGGAAGGATGATCAGAACTTGGGGGAGGAGAAAGGGTCAAGGAGTTAACACCTGCGCAGAGGTAAGAGGTTTGGGCAGTCTTGTGGGTGGTGGACTTCTAGGCCATCTGCATAGAGACGCTAGTAGGCAGCAGATTACAAGGATCTGCAGCTTCTTTCCTATGGAAATCTGCACATATTCCTTTAGTCTGAACCCTTTTTCCCAGACTCACACTATCAGAAACCACCCTATCTAACATGTTCCCCTAAGTCTCCTTATGCTCTATCAGTAGAACCCAGTTCTTTCCCAAGTCTCCTTATGCTCTATCATCACATTCCATTTCTGGAGCACCCATGGCCCATGCTCATCTCCAAAGTCCTCACAAAATCATCTCTTTCAGCTTTTCTGCTTTCTCCTCATTTTCAACAGGACAACTCAAAGGAGCCACGTACACATGCCACTCTGCACAGGATCCAGTCACACTGCAGACACAACCCTGTCTCCATTCATTCCGCCCTGGAAGCATCTCTCTTCCTCTTTTCCTAACCCCACTATCAGCTAAAACCACAGTAACAACAATCCCAAATTTCAAAGACAACTTTGGAGACATTGGCCCAATTGTATGCAACAAAACTCATGCTCTGACTAGAGCATTTAATTATGTTCACACAAACAACGCAAGGGAGAGGGTCTTTTTCTGTGCCCCTTAATGCTTTTGAACTGCGGTGCTGGAGAAGACTCTTGCGAGTCCCTTGGACTGCAAGGAGATCAAGCCAGTCAATCCTAAAGGAATTCAACCCTGAATATTCATTGGAAGGACTGATGCTGAAGCTCTAATACTTTGGCCACTTGATGTGAAGAGCCGACTCTTTGGAAAAGACCCTGAGGCTGGGAAAGATTGAAGGTGGGAGGAGAAGGGGACGACAGAGGACAGAGGATGAGATGGTTGGATGGCACTACTGGCTCAATGGACATGAGTCTGAGCAAACTCAGGGAGATAGTGAAGGACAGGGAAGCCGTGCTGCAGTTCATGGGGTTGCAAAGAATCCGACATGATTTAGCGACTGAACAACAACACAAAGGGCCCTTTTAGGTGATCATTTGTAAAACAAAGTAACAGTTTTCCTTAAAAGTGAATTGAAATCTCAGCCTTTTAAAGACAATGCTTGCAAATTTGAGAAGACAGCTCCCATTTCCAACCTCCGACGTCATTATATAAAAATCTTTGCAAACGAATCACAATAAACATATTTTAACAAATTGGAATTATACTACATATGGGAAATCAGAAAACAAAAGATTACAATCCTGGAAGAAAAATCTCTGGCCTCTATCCTTTAGGATTAGATTTGCCTGTGGATAACAGACCCAAATAACTGGTTTGAACATGAGAAAACTTATTTTTATGGAGGTTATGTTCTTTAAATCCCAGAGACTCTTGACTTCATACAGCTCATCATTCTGTCATCTTTGGAAGAAATGGTCTTCATCCTGATAGACATCTAGAGTATAGGTTTCACATCTGCATTATGGACAGAAGGATGGAGAAAAAGTCCAAGCAAAGGAAGTATGCACCACAGACTCTCTTTTAGGAATTCAATTTAGTCACTATCTCATCAATTTCACCAGCTGGAACTTAGTCATGTACTATGCGTGGTTGTCATAGGGACTGAAAAAGACAGCCTTTTCTGGATGGCCATGTGCTAGCAAAAAATATATATATATATGTGTGTGTGTGTGTGTGTCTGTGTGTATATATATATACACACACACACATACACCACACACAGACATATACAGTTGTTATTACTAACAAAAAAAGGAAAAATGGATTTGGGCAGACCACTATTAGATTTGCTGCAGAACTAAACTTCTGAATATTTCATTAAGACAGATTCCTAGATTACTGAGTTAAAAATGTGTTTGTATTTTAAATACTTCGTGCTGAAATGACTAGCCACTTAACAGTTGACATTCTTTCCTTTCTGGGCACACAGACCACATTTCTCAGTCTCTCTTAAAATAAGATATGGTCACATCAAATCGATAAGTTGTGTCTGACTCTTTGTGACCCCCATGGACTGTAGCCGCCACCCCACCCCCCACCCCCCACCTCCCCGACTCCTCTGTCCATGAGATTTCCGTGCAAGACTACTGGAGCTGGCTGCCATTTCCTTCTCCAGGGATTTTCCCGACCCAGGGATAGAAACCATGTCTCCTGCATTGGCAGGCAGATCCTTTACCATTGAGCCACCTGGGAAGCCCATGGTCACACTGAATGGTGGCTAACAGAATTTGAGCAGAAGTGATGTGTGCCACTTTCTGACTTGGTCCTAGAAAACATTCCATGTTTCCCACATTACCAGCTGGTCAGATGGAGAAATGTCCCACACAAACTTAGATTTCACTTATTAAAGAGGGCAGAGCTGGCAGCATCTGTTCTCCTATCTAGTATTTCTTATGTGTACAAGAAATAAACTTTCATTTTTGAGTCATTAGCATTCAGGAGGCATTTTTGTTACCAGTGTTAACTTACCTAAGACAAAGCACTTGATCATTATTGTGAAATAATTTCCAGAAAGATTCTATCAATTCCAACTCATAAAAAGGAGATGTACTGGTCTCTTCCCCTTAGCACAGTGAGTATTATGAATTTTTGAAACACTTTCCAATTTAACAGGAAAAAACTCATTGCTTGATATGCATTTCTTTGTTGTCTTATGAGGCTGATTATTTTGAAATGTTCACTAGCCTTTGTGTAACTTTGTGCCCCTCTTTTTGGTTGCTATCCCTAAGGTAAAGATTTTTTATAAGATTAAGATTAATCCTAGTTAAAAAGATGGATAATTCTTTGGACAAAGCCAGAATATGAAAAACCATATTAATATAAGATATAAATGAAAGAGCTGATCATTTCTTTGTTTTATAAAGCAAAGAGAAATCTTCAGCCTCGAAGAGAACAGGAGTTATGCCAGGCATCAAGAGACTCGCTTTTGAATGAAATGGTAAGTGAGTATATGAGTAGAGCCCAAAATCATATGCTCCCAGAAGCACAGATTTAAAAATCCTTCACTCATTAAAGTAACTAATAAGAAAGACTATTTTCTCACTCCAGGGGAAGAGGAGGGTCTATTACCATTCCTTACTATCAGCTGCTAACAGTTCCAAGAAAAACGGTGAAATTCTGGTCCCTGGAGTTCTCTACACACATATAAGGCATTTTCTCATAATTCTTCTCATCCATCCCTGACTCTGTTTTTTTTTTCACATACTACTACCTGTCCAGCTGTAAGTATGATGTGGCCCTACTGATAGATTCTGGGATGATTTACCCCCATCCATAACACCCTTCACTGTTGATCCTTGTTGCATTTTAGAATCACTTCTGGGTGAGGGTGTGGGTGGCTGTTGGGAACATTGAGTGAAATGCTTGTGGGGTGGGGAAGGGCTGTGTGGGTGACAGTAACAGCCCCATTGTCTTCAGTGTCCAGGTGAGTTCTGCTACTGGGGGCCGCAGGAGGGAGGCGATCAAGATGGGTGCTTATTCTCCTGGGTTCCTCCCTGTGAATTTGCCTCACGCTCACCTGTGTCTCACAGTAAACCCACCTTACAAGTCTCTCTTCTTCCAAGTTCTAGTCACGTATCCCTGCTTTCATTCCATCAGACCTAGGGATGGTACCAGCTCAGCTCCAGTTAGCCCCAGGCTCCTAAACTATTCTTTCTTTTCTTTTCTATCCTGTCCACATTTTGAGAATTAGGAGTAAATAAACCCTTCTCAGATTATTCTCATTTGAATGTGACATCTATTTTTTATTGAGATGCAGACTTGCACTTGTGTTGCTGAAAAATGAGTAGTTGTTGCTTTGCTGCATCTCAAAGAGAATTTTAAATTTTCATATGTGAATTCATGTCTTTAAAGAAATTTGTCTTATTTGAGAGTTACCGAGTTTGACAAGGAGCTTTAAGAAATGCAATCACTATAGAGCCATGTGTGGTGTGTGTGTGTATAAAATATTTAAGTACCTTATATACAGTTCACACACATATACCATGGATACAAATCAGAATCACCTGAGGAGCTTTTCTTTCTCCATTATACTTAAACCAGATTTACTAGATAAGAATCTCCAGAGTAAGACTAAAGCAAATGTAGTTTGCAAAATTTTGATGTGCACTCCTACTATTTAAGATCTCCTACCATATATAATGGGCTTTCCTGGTAGCTCAGTGGTAAAGAATCTGCCTGCTAATGCAGGTGACATGGGTTCAATCCTTGGGTCGGGAAGATCCTCTGGAGAAGAAAATGGCAACCCACTCTATTATTCTTGCCTGAGAAATCCTATGGACAGAGGAGCCTAGCGGGCTACAGTACATGGGGTGACAGAGTTGGACACAACTTAGTGACTAAACAACAATCATCGTATATGATATAGTAGCAGTAACTAAGCTTCTGTAAGAGTAACCATGTGCTCAGTATCACGTACATGGCATTTAATAAGCCCTCTGTACATGCCAAATAATAGCAGTACTCGGTATTATAAATGCTCATTCTAGGACCTCTTTTAGAGTTGCCATGACAAGATAAAATTGCCACCTTACCATTCCCATGGGATAAAGTCCACAGAAGTGGGAGGACCTGGTTTCATTCAGGCATCAATTTTACAATGACTATAAGTAAAGGAATCATGTCAACAATTTTACTGGGGAGGTTTGCATTTAACCTTAATGGCATGACATGAAGGATCAAGTTCTCATTTTGGAGGGAGAGGGGCATAATTGCTAAATACTTGAGTACGCTGCCTTTAAGTATTATCATCATTAGTAATTTCCTGATTCACTGACCTTGGGCTGGACAGTCTCCCTTCTTTTTAAAAAAATTTTTTTCTTTTAGACGTGCCGCATGACTTGTGGAATCTTAAGTTCCCTGATCAGGGATCGAACCTTGCCCCCTGCATTGGAAGCACAAAATCTTAATCACTGAACTGCCAGGGGATTCCTGGACAGTCTCCCTTCTTATGGAAGACAAATGGAATCCACATTGGCATTACAGGAAAAAAACAAAACAAAACATTGCTCTCTTTACTGAATGCTTAAATAACTGTGCAGCTTCTATCGTTAACATTAGTTACTCTAGGCCAGAGGTCAGCAAACTATTTCCCATGGGGCCAATCTAACCTACACTTGTATTTGTAAGTAAAATATTACAGGAACACAGCTGTGTCCAGTTTTTAAAACATATTGTTTATGGTTACTTTCATTCTACAACAGCAGAAACATCTTAAGATGGAAGCTTGGATTATTACTTTCAGAATTTTTTTCTAATACAAATATTTAAAGCTATAAATTTCCCTCAAACCACTGATTTAGTTATAGACCTTGAATAATTAAATGTTACAATTTAGCAACTCTGTAATCTGCTATGTTCTTCTGAGGATGGATTTCATAGTTGTTAATCTGCCTAGACTCAAACTATATCCACTTACGTGGTGCAGCAGCTGCTATCTCTGTTTAGTTCTTTCTGCTTTAAGTCATTGATTTTTAGCCTGCTTCCCAGGGATCTTCCCTCAGTCTGTGTAGGTTCAGTTCAGTTCAGTATCTCAGTTGTGTTCAACTCTTGGTGACCCCATGAACCGCAGCACACTAGGCCTCCCTGTCCATCACCAACTCCCGGAGTCTACCCAAACCCATGTCCATTCAGTCGATGATGCCATCCAACCATCTCATCCTCCATTGTCCCCTTTTCCTCCTGCCCTCAATCTTTCCCAGCATCAAGGTCTTTTCAAATCAGTCAGCTCTTTGTATCAGGTGCCAAAGTATTGGAGTTTCAGCTTCAACAACAGTCCTTCCAATGAATACCCAGGACTGATCTCCTTTAGGATGGACTGGTTGGATCTCCTTGCAGTCCATGGGACTCTCAAGAGTCTTCTCCAACACCACAGTTCAAAAGCATCAATTCTGCGGCGCTCAGCCTTCTTCACAGTCCAACTCTCACATCCGTACATGACCACTGGAAAAACCATAGCCTTGACTAGATGGACCTTTGTTGACAAAGTAATGTCTCTGCTTTTTAATATGCTGTCTAGGTTGGTCAGAACTTTCCTTCCAAGGAATAAGTGTCTTTTAATTTCATGGCTGCAGTCACCATCTGCAGTGATTTTGGAGCCCGAAAAAATAAAGTCTGACACTGTTTCCCCTGTTTCCCCATCTTTTTGCCATGAAGTGATGGGACCAGATGCCATGATCTTAGTTTTCCGAATGTTGAGCTTTAAGCCAACTTTTTCACTCTCCTCTTTCACTTTCATCAAGAGGCTCTTTAGTTCTTTGCTTTCTGCCAGAAGGGTGGTGTAATCTGCATATCTGAGATTATTGATATTTCTCCCGGCAATCTTGATTACAGCTTGTGTTTCTTCCAGCCCAGCGTTTCTCGTGATTTACTCTGCATATAAGTTAAATAAACAGGGTGACAACATACAGCCTTGATGTACTCCTTTTTCTATTTGGAACCAGTCTCTTGTTCCATGTCCAGTTCTAGCTGTTGCTTCCTGACCTGCATACAGGTTTCTCAAGAGGCAGGTCAGAATCTCTTTGAGATGGGCAGGTCCCATCTCTTTCAGAATTTAACCTGTCTAGGTTAGTGGTTAGTAAAGAATTTGGGTAGGTTTTGTACTAGAGTTTTCAGTTCTTTTGCTGGCCTGACTTGAGCTCCCTCCACCGATTTTAGAAGAGTATAGGAGAAAGTGCTAAATCTAAAAAGCAGCAGTTTCACAAACTGACTCAGCGCAGTTTTGTCTTTATTTAGAATAGTATTATAATACTATAATTATTTTTTAGGAGTTCCTGAGGTTTCCCCTGTACTTGTGTGGTTTAGCAGTCGCTAAGGATGTGAGCAAAATTCACACTCAGATTTTGGGTCTCCCCACTTCTGTGGCTCATCACTTTCAGGATTTCTCTCCCTTTCACCCTAAATTTGTTCTGTCAACTCTGAACTTCTTTCTGTGGCACTTCAAGCCAGTAAGATTGTGGTTTTCTGCCACTGGAATTGTGGATATTGGGTAGTGTCTTCAGACCAAAAAAAAAAAAAAAAAAAAAACCAAACAAAAACCCAAAACCTTGCAATTCTATTTTTATCTGTTACACTTGTGATCTTTCAAGACTGCATCTCCTGGTTTCCATTTGCTTTGACCACTTTCCAGTGCCTTTAAATAGCATTTTTTCAAATACTTTGTTCAGATTTTATAGTTTTATATGCAGGAAGTTTTGCCCAGCAAATTCAATTAATTCACCATTACCAGAAGCCGGACCCCTAAACAGTGGCTTTAAAGGGGTTTGGGGGCAGTTTTCAACTTTGTCATATGCTCAGTATGAAAGTACCTATGACCATTCATTAGTGATTTTTGATTCCAGTATCAATCCCAGAGTTGATCTTTGATTGCAGTATCAATCCCAATGTAGAGAGAGGTCCTATGATGTGAAATTCCTATTAGCCTAATCCTGTTTATTCATGACAACTTGGTGAGTCCCCACAATCAGAGCTATTGTCCTGAGGGATCATTACAAAATAGGAAAGCAGTTTTCTTTTTCCCATATGTTTGTGTGAATGAATGAAACGAGAATAAGTTTACACTTATAAGTCTTCTAAGCTAGCAGAGATAGCAATAGGAAAATCATAAAGATCTGAATCTGAAGGATCTTGACCATGAAAGATCTGAACATGAATATTCAGAAAAATCATCCCTAACAGTGTAAAAGACTCACCTGTCCAGGCAGGGGCCTCAAGAAAAGAGAAGGTAGAGGGGTATCTAACAGGTAAATAGGAAAGCTAGGGTTGGTGGAGGATCGCATAGCTCTGATCATCACTGATCGACTTTGGGGCCACAGCCAATAAATGGATAAACTTGAAACAGGAATCCAAAGATGGATCAGCTCAGCAGATAATTTCTGCTCCAAAGTGGCTTGAAGACCAAGCATGTTGCTCTCTCATTCAAAGACCCGAGGGTTTTCTAGACTTTCTTCCATGTGCAAAAAACTCTTTTTTTCTGCCCAGCACCAGGCAGCAAGATGCAATCTCACCTCCCCGCTCCTACCTTCTTTTTTTCAGCCTGAAGAGTGACAGGAAGAAGAAAAAGCAATGAAATATTAGCAGAGCCACAAGCCTGTGTCTCTTTGATCTTCAGTTTTATCCTGACTAGCCTCCAGGTAAGAGCAAATTGCTAACCAGAAGTTTAAAAAACACAGATTAGCAGCCTGAAATTTCATTCAGATGCTCTTAACCAGATGTGCCTCTTGCACAATAGCTCCAGTGCCTGTAGGCAGTTGCAAAGATTGGGGGCTGGGGTGGGGGGGAGGGTTGCTGAGCTATTCAGTTTTGCCAGGCAGAAGAGAAGAACCACTTCCTCCAGTGGTTCTTTCTTGGCTGAATAACAACCTGACCAACACAAAGTGTCTGCCAGTCTCCTCATCATCTTAACCAAATAGTATTTAATATGCATCACTCGTACTTGGGCCTCTCCTGGGCACACTTCAAAAGAAGACAAGTTCATCATGGCCCTGAGGACTTGCAACTTGAAATCTCTGGAGCATCCTCATCTCTGGGGTGTTGAATGGGGAAGGGAAAAGGACCTGAACATTCTGGGGCCTAATCTCATTCTTAAGCAGAGGTTGTTTCATTTATTCCCTGGATGTGACGAACTGGAATTCTCTCACTGTGGCTTTCTTTTCCAGGAGGCTGGGCCTTAATCTCAATCATAATACTGACATCTTACAATGATTGTGCACTCAAAAAATGCTCTATTTAAATTGTTTGGAATTCTGGAGAGGATATGGAGGAAAGAGAACCCTCTGACACTGTTGGTGGGAACGTAAAATAGTACAATTATTATGGAGACTTGTATGGAGGTTCCTTAAAAAACTGAAAATAGAATTACCACATTATCTAGCAATCCCACTCCTGGGCATATATCCAAACAAAATTCTAATTAAAAAAAATACATGCACCCCAGTGTTGATAGCAGCACTATTTACAATAGCCAAGATGTGGAAGCAACCACAGTATCCATCAACAGATGAATACATAAAGAAGGTGTGATACATATCTACAAAGGAATATTACTCAGCCATAAAAAAGGATGAAATAATGTCATTTGCAGCAACTGGGTTGGACCTAGAGACTGTCATACTAAGTGAAATAAGTCAAACAGAGAAAGACAAATATCATGTGATATCACTTGTATGTAGAATCTAAAAAAATGATACAAATGAGCTTGTTTACAAAACAGAAATAGAGTCACAGATGTAGAAAACAAACTTACGGTTACCAGATGGAAAAGGAGAGGGAAAGGATAAAATGGGAGATTGGGGCTGAGAAAGACACACTACTATATATAAACTAATAAGGACCTACTGTATAGCACATGGAACTCTACTCAATACTTTGTAATGACCTGTTTGGGAAAAGAATCTAAAAAAGGAGTGGATGTATACATCTATGTATAACCAATTTACTTGGCTGTACAGCAGAAACTAACACAACATTGGAAATCAACTATACTCCAATAAATAAAAATTTTTTAAAATAAATTATTCAGGCTACTGGAAACTTCAAGCAGTTGTTTGGAAACTTAGAAACACCCAGCAGAAGCAGGATTTATCTTTCTACAAATGAAGTCACAAATGTTTAGTTCACACTTTTGGTTAAATATTTATATTGGAGCCATTTTTTCACAGTGGTATTACTGAGTGTCCTAATACAGTTTATTTTGTTAGACTCACTTGCTCATGTTACTTCATTGACATGATATTTTGTGCCTTACATTTGTTTCATAAATATGCATTTGCGTCAGTCTGTGAGATGTTCTAATTAGCTGACCCAAAAAAGTGATGTAATTAGTTGGTTCACACAAAAAACACTGAGTGAACTATTAGTCTCGATTGCCCATCTTCCAGCTGGTGACTTTTATATCATAGTATTTATAAGGCTTCAATTAATTGATTTATCATCTTTGGGCATTCATTCCACATATAGGCCCAGGGACATTGTTTCAGACAAATATAAAGTCTCTGACCTCAAGGATATATGACCAGTGATAGATGAGTAAGCAAGCAACTTAAAAAATTCAAATAATGATAAATGCTTCAGGGAAACTGAAGTCAAGTAATGTAGGCCAGAGTTTCTGATAGGCTAATTCAGGAATTCAGCCACATGACTTGTCGGACCAGCATTCCAGATAAGTGAACAGGAATGTATGTGGCTGAAGCAAGCCTCTATTGGAAGTCTAGGGTCCTCATTCATTCATTCATTCACTCATTCATTCAACGAAAGAAAGTGACCATAGACCCCAGCCCTTGTCCTGGAGTCTAACTTAGCTCTGTGAAAATTATGGGGAGTCACTCTTTCCTAACTCTCAGCCTTTAGCCATAAAATGCCTGGGGTCACACCCACTTCTCCATTTATGATTCTTCTAGCTCCTCAGTGGGAAATCACTATATAATTAGGGCTTGCTTCTCTTAGCTGCTATGTGTCATGCTCTATGCTTTCCAAGAACATCTTTGTTTACACACATCAATGCCTAGCACCAGGTGCTTGTCAAGGTCACTCAGTGGACTCTCAGCCAAACTCTCCATATAGCTTTCTTATACTTTCCCCATAAATCAATTACTGAGTTTTTTTTCCCATTTACTTTGCCATAGATGATGCTAAAATGCTGGGAATAGAAGGGATGAAAAGCATAGACCTGCAGAATTGGGGGAGGAGTTGGCATTATCTCTTATGAGACATGGCTCCTGTGGCCTAGGCCCTTAAGAATGCTGGACATGGAAGGATCTGGAAGGTGCTGAGACTCTCAGAACTCCCAGATTAATTTCTTTCCAACTGTTTCCAACCACACAGTAGTCTTAGTTGCTCACTGCCTGGACAATATTTGTGAAAAGTGTGCAAATAGAGCATCAGTCCCTTTCTGGTAATTCCTGGGAAGCTTCAAGTTTTGTTCTTTAGCAAGCATGGGATCTGAGATTTCTTTGTCTTAACTGTGTGGCTTTTGAATGTTTCTTCCATGGAAAACTTGCTGGAAGGAGATGCATTTATTTGCCAAGGCCCCCTCAAATGCAGGCAGGCACTAGCCTTTCACATCTCTCTGGGTTCTATCCACTTTATTCCATCACCACCAGGTGAGTCCAGCATTGCCTCTCACCTGGACCACAGCCTTAGACTCAGAACTCGGCTCCCTCCATTCAACTCATTCTCCACTCAGCAGCCAGAGCCTCCTCTCTTCAAAATGCAAGTCTAATTTTGCTCTGTCTGTGCTTAAAACTGCATGGTGACCCTTTGCTCTGTGATAAAGGTAAAACAGATAAGAGCCTCCCTACTCTAGCCTTCCCCACCTCTCTGGCCATCCTTCCAGACCTGTTTCCTTGCTGTGCCATGCACTTACTCAGTGTTTCTAGGCCATGGTTACTTCACCTATAAAATGGGGAGAAGAGTCCCTACCAGTAAAAGACACAATGTGCATAGACAAAGCTCAGAATGTGTGTGGAAGGCAGGAAGCTTCTTAGCCTCATGGAACATGGAAGATGGACCGTCATCACAGCTCCTTCAGCCTCCTATTCCAGCTCCCTGTGCTGCTTCATCTCAGCACAGATTCAGAGCTAAGCAGCCATTTCTTCTGCAACCAGGACCCAAGTCCCATGGACCAGCTCTGCCCACACACTCCAACCCTACTGGATGAATTTCTTGGGACATCAGGGCTTCCAAAGTGGGGCAAGTGGCCCAGGCTGGAGAGAGGGCACAGAGGTGAGTGTGGGGCTGGCAACTGCTTATATCAGCTGTGTATCAACCCACTGCTACCAGCCTCCAGGTTCCCGGGAGAGCCCCGCAAACACTATCCTGGCCTTGAGGCTAAGCAGTCAGGTTGATATCACAGAGTCATTTATTATTTCCTGCCATGTCAAATAGCCCTGGAATGTTGATTAACCTCCAGGCACCCGAGGCTCTGTTTCAAGGATGGCAGAGTCCGAGCACTTATCCAGGACAGACTCTCTGGTCCTGAATGGACAAGTTTCCTCTGGTATCCTGTGGCCTCCTAGTTACTTCTCGTTTCTGCTTTTAGCTTATTTCTTAGGTTAGAGGGAATCCATTTCACTGGCTTAAAATAGCAATGACCAGCCAGTGCCTTTATGAGATCTGACCTGCCAAAGGACAGCTGGTAGGACCTTGCGGGAGATGGAAATCACAGCCACAGTGCTGTGTGGATGCTGACCTGGATACTTGAGCACCAGCCACAGAATTTCACCGGGACCTCTTCCAGTCCTGCGAGTTTTGTGCCAGCTCTTTTGCTCGCCTTAAAAAGTACTCCAGCACTTTCTACTGGCTAGACACTATGCTGAACACTTGGCATAAAATAACTTAATTAGGCACTTGCCTAATGCCTTAGGCCCAGTGGCTAAGATTCTGGAGCTCCCAATGCAGGAGGCCCAGGTTCAATCCCTGGACAGGGAACTAGATTGGGCATGCCGCCAACAAAGATCAAAGATCTCGTGTGCTGCAGCTAAGACTGGTACAGCCAAATAAATAAAACAAAACAAAATTCAATTAATCTTTATCTCAAATCTGAAGCCAAAACCATGATGACTCTTGCTTTACAGGTGATGAAAGAACCACCGAAAGATTAAAGCTTTTACCCAAGGTCATTTAACAAGTAAGTGTCTGACTCCAGAGTCCACACTTGGAATTTAGCCACCATACTATGTAGGCTTCCCTGGTGGCTCAGCTGGTAAAGAATCTGCCTGCCAATGCAGGACAGCAAGAGACGTGGGTTTGACCCCTGAGTCAGGAAGATTCCCTGGAGAAGGAAAGGGCAACCCACTCCAGTATTTTTGCCTAGAAAATTCCACGGACAGAGGAGCCTGGCTGGTTACAGTCCATGTGGTTGCAAAACACCGGACACGACTGAGCACACATGCCTCTGTGGTCTTCAGACGCCTTTAGTATCTATGCACTCTGGCCATGTGAACCAAACCGGGTAATAAATTCAAAGCACTCAAAATAGTCCCAACAGGGCTTGCCTAGAGTAAGAATTCAGTAGATGCCCTCCCCTTCACATAGAAATAACCTGGAGGGATACTGAAAAGAACAGGCTCTTAGCCAGGCTGCCGGCTCTGCCGTCTCTGCCACTAGGTTTGGGGCCTCAGCAAGCTGAGTGATCTCTCTGTACTTCCTGGGACCTAGGAATAATGATGATATGTATGTCCTACGGTCATTGTGAGTATTAAAGGAGTTAATATTTGTCAAGCACTTAGGACAGAGCCTAGAACTTACTAGATGTTGCCTTTGCTAAAATATATATAGGTGCATGGGCATCTAGGGTGGGCACTAGGGTGAGCTGGGACTGTGTGTCCTTGAAGACCTGGATTTCAAGTCCTGGTTCTGTTTCACTGCCCGGGCCACCTTGGATAAACTATATGCCCCATCTAAGCCTTACTCCTATCTCAGAGCTACGTGAAGATGAGATGAGATGAGGTGTGCAGGAAAGCACAAAATTAGACATGAATTAGGTGCTTAATAAATGTTGTTCTTCCTTTTTCCCAGGCAGGTCTCTATTGTGTCACAAATATGGAAGTTAGTTTCTGCCCTCAAATTTTTCTACTGGCTCTCCTGTGATGCTCCATTGTTTCATGTCCCCTCCCTGCCCTCTGTTCTGACACCTTGGGAATGCATTCAGCTCGAACTTTCTGTAACACTCTGAGGGCTTCAGAAATTCTTGGAGATGTTCTAATTACAACAGTTCTGAATTTCTAATCGGCCAAAAGGGATTACAGGTCAGTTGGCAATTTCCCAGACCTTTCCATAGAGAGGAAGATGTGTGTGTGTGTGTGTGCGCGCGAGCGCGCAGACGCGTGCATGCACATGTGCGTGTCCCTCCTAGGCAGGTATGGGCCCTGTTTACACAGCTGCCTGGTTTTTTTTATCCCAGGCTTTCATCTAAAGCTCCTGCAAATTTTGTTTGGAACTAAATTGGATTTAAGGAATGTGTCCTCCAAACTCCACTACTTGGAGTGAAATAGGATCTTAATGAAAAAGACACACAAAACAAGGTTCTCAGGATTTACTGCAACGCACTCTGTGGCTGCTCTAATGCCCCATCCTCCCATCAAGTTGATCCCTCCAAATCTGGGATTCCTCAGTGATTATCATACAGATACCAAGCACAGGGGCCCTGCAGTTACGCGTGGCACCTGCCACTTTCTTCCTCACCTGTTCTCACTGGGCTGATGTCTCCACTGCTTCTGACACCAAAAGTGGCCTTGTGAGGCATCCCCTCCAAGCTGGTGCCTGCCCATGCCCAGGATAAGGATGTTGACAGCTGGCCCTTGGCTGCTGTTGCTACTGCTACTGCTGCTTTCTGTAACCTTAGGATGTTGGAGTGAAGAGCTAGTTTAGTTTTGATTTGCCCTTTTACTAATACTCTCACCTAAGGACTCAGGCACAAGTTCTTGCCTGCTATGTCAGAGGACATCTGAGTGACAGGTGCTTTGCTGTTTCCAAAATCCCACCAGGACCACCCCAAGCCCCAGCCTACTGCGGATTCACTGCAACTGAACCCAGTAGGTATCCTCCACTTTCTAGTCCTATGGACTAAGACTTTCCTAGGAGGTTTCTATCCTTCAGATAAATCGAGGCAAGGTGGGCTCACCCACAAATCAGTTAAGCACTCCCAAACTTAAATCTAAATCCTAGTGGTAGGAGGGGTGCTAGCTAGCTTATGTTCAGACTCCAGATACAAATCAGTGAACAAATAAACATTAATGAATAAAAGGGGAAGGAACTGAAGGAAAAGAAAAAGGGAAGGAAAGAATAAAAACAACAGAAGATTTTGAAGGGCAAGTCTTAATCCAAATCCTAAACTCTCTCATTCAACCATGGTGGAGTGGGGAAGGCAGGGGAAGAGGTTAGGGGAGATCCCACCACTTCAGTACAAGCATCAGTAGCTTGGGGTAGAAAAACATAAGCAGATCAGAGGGCTAGAGCTCCCAAAGGCTGAGTAAGGTACTTTGCTCACTCCTGCCTCACAGGAAGTCAGAGAACGCCTGGGAAGGCAGACAAACGGAACAAGATTGATTCCTTGCTGATTGATTACCTTGGTAAGAGAGCCCTGGTACTTAGAATTTCACCAAAACATCAAACTGCAATGATCTTTTTAAAGCTTAATTTTAGATAAGCTGCTTGGAAGATTTCTAGCTTCTTGGAATAAGGAGTCCAGATAGTTGAGCAGTAAATTTGAGATGCCAGAGCCTCTTTAACACTGCCTGTAGCTCAGCAACCCTGAATGAGCACAGTGCCCCACACCCAAAGCTTGGAAAGGGCCAGAGGAAGAATAGGAACCAACAGGTCCCTCTTTCTCAGTCCTGGTGGTGGGTTCTGAGTACAAAGAGGACAGAGAACAAGCCTACAGGTTCCTTAGCTCCTCTGACATGCTGTTTCACATTTGCAAGAATAGTATTAGGGCCCTCACCAAAGATGCACACAGAGACCCTGGGTCCTCTCCACCAAGTCAGTACACAGTGAGAAGATGCCAGTTATGAACCAGGAAGAGGGCCTTCACCAGAATTCAACAACACGGGTGCTCTGATCTTGAACTTCCAGCCACCAGGACTGTGAAAAATAAACTACTAAAGGTCCTCTAGTCAAAGCTAGGTTTTTCCAGTAGTCATGTATGGATGTGAGAGTTAGGCCATAAAGAAAGCTGAGCACCGAAGAATTGATGCTTTTGAACTGTGGTGTTGAGAATCCCTTGGACAGCAAGGAGATCAAACCAGTCAATCCTAAAGGAAACCAGTCTCGGATATCCATTGGAAGGACTGATGTTGAAGCTGAAGTGCAAATACTTTGGCCACCTGATACGAAGAACTGACTCATTGGAAACGACCCTGATGCTGGGAAAGACTGAAGGCAGGAGGAAAAGGGGATGACAGAGGATGAGATGGTTGGATGGCACCACTGACTTGATGAGCAAGCTCTGGGAGTTGGTAATGGACAGAAGCCTGGCGTGTTGCAGTCCATGGGATCACAGAGAGTCGGACACGACTGAGTGACTGAGCTGATTGACAAGCCCCAGGCTCTGGTACTTTGTTGCAGCAGCTCAAATGGACTCAGACAATTACTATCTTGCCTCTTCTTTTCTGACTCAAACTTTGGGTCAGACTAAAAATTTATTCGAATATATATGGATTAAGGCTGGCTGAGTTTGAGAACCTAAAGGGTCTCCTTGCTAACACAGCATCTTTTTAAGAATGAGAAACAGGGATCCCTATGAGTGTCACAGCTCCACAGGTACATGGTTAAGTAAATGGAGGTGTTGCTCTGCGTTAATTAGAAAAATATTCTGAGTCAGTCCTGGTTCCAACAGAAACCCTCAAACTGGATACCGAGGAGAGTGTAAGGGAAGCCCCATTTTCAAAGGTGTGGGTGGGACTTAGAAAAATCCACAAGGAATGACACAGCATCCTGGAGACAGAACAGTGTAGAGGCTGTTACAGCCCAACTCTGAGGAACAGGAGACAACCCTGAGCTTGAACCCAACAGGGACTGATGCTGTGGGAGCCGTGCCCCACAGTAAAGGGAGAGAGACCACCCAGTAGGGAGGGAGCAGAGACATAAACACTCCTCTGTTTGATCCCCTGCCAATGCCTCCTGCTAGGAAACCCAGGGTGAGAAATGCAGTCCACACAGGCCAGCCATCTAGGGCCCACAGGAGGGTGAAGCATGGAGACTGGATCAGGAGAGGCACATGGAAATATCCAGCATGGTGCCCTTCCCTGCTGGCCAGATGCAGCCCTTGCTAGGGACACCTAAGGAGCGAGTGTGAACCACATTTCAGCCCCACTCACTCCCTTGGCCAGATGCCCTTTTGCTGGCATGGCTTATTCAACCATCTATAGGAGGACTCAGAGCCTTTGAGAGTTTTACCCCTTTTCAAGGGCAAAAATATTACAAAAGGATCCCATGTCCCAAGGGCAAAAATATTACAAAACAACTAGAGAAAAATACAACATTTTCCAAGTAGATGTCTCCTCCAACTTTACTCTTCTTCCAATTATGCTGTATTGAATTGAACGAACCTCTTTCTTCTCTTTACCAAATGGCACAAACATTCACTGGGTCACCTGAGGCAGGAATTGGTGATTCATTCTGATTGCCCCTACTCTTCCACTTTTCACATCTAAAGAAACAGTGATCACCATGTTGGTTCCCCCGCTGGAAATCCAGCACTATGTCACTGTCCCTCCTCTACTGTCACCTCTTCCCAGACTGACCACCACAATCATTTCCAAACCCAGCTCCCTGCTCCCACATGTAGCCAAACCCAGTCTGTCTCCCACTTTCTTACACCATGGCCAGAAGTGTCTTGAAGAGCACTGATGGGATCATGTCATCCTACCACTCAAAATCCTTCCATGGCTTGCCTTTCCCCTTAGGCAGCTCAAATGTATTAGTCTGACATGGAAAACTCCTTATGATCCTGCTCTCACTAGGTCCTGCAGCTGCAGCCTCACCTCCCACCACATCCATGCGAGCTCCCTGAAAACACTGACCCTCTTGCAATTCCTTCAAAGCACCAGGCTTCCTCACACCCCCAGGCCTTTGTCTGGGCTATTGTCCCTGGCTAATACTCCCTCTTCCCTTTGTACCATCCAACTGCTTCTGTATCCAGCCTTACAGGAGTATCTCTTCCTTTTGGAAAACTGTCTTGGTCCTTCCTTGCTTCCCCTGTGAGCTGAGTTAGGTGTCCTTTGTTTATACCTATTCTCTGCATTCCTTACCTGTGTGCCTTTCTTGATCGCATTTCTGACACTTGCTCTGTTTATTTTCTTTATTTATATTTATTATTTTAATTTTTTGGCCATGGCACACAGCATGTGGGGTCTTATTTCCTTGACCAGGGATTGAACCCACATCCTCTGCTTGGAAGAACAGTGTCTTAACCACTGGAATGCCAGGGAAGTCCCTCACTGTTCATTTTCTTCTCTGTTGCCCTCACTACTCTTACAGTCCCACTGCCCCACCACAGTCTAGGTTCTGACTATTACTGGGTCTTCAAGTGCTAATTGAACCAAAGTAAGTTGCAATGAAATGAAACCTTTCCAGGTTGATGCTGCCTGATTTCAATCCACATAATCGGTTATCATGTGTGACTACTGACCATGGCAACATGCTAGGCCTGCTTTATAGTTTGTGACTGAATGCCATTTGCCTTCTTCTATCTTCTCCATAGTTTATAAGCTTTTAAGAAAGAGAGAACTCTGTCCTCTACATAGTTTGAAACGGTTTCTTGCCCAAATCCTGTTAGAGTATTTTGTCAGATACTAGACAAAGTCAAAACAGAAAGTGAAAGACAAAGAGAAAGACAAAAGACAAAACAGGAAGTGAAGACAAAGAGAAGCAAAAAGCAAAGGAGAAAAGGAAAGATATACCCATTTGAATGGAGAGTTCCAAAGAATAGCAAGGAGAGATAAGAAAGCATTCCTCAGTGATCAGGGCAAAGAATTAGAGGGAACCAATAGAATGGGAAAGATTAGAGATCTCTTCAAGAAAATTAGAGATAACAAGGGAACATTTCATGCAAAGATGGGCTCAATAAAGGACAGAAATGGTATGGACCCAACAGAAGCAGAAGATATTAAGAAGAGGTGGCAAGAATACACAGAAGAACTGTACAAAAAAGATCTTCACGACCCAGATAATCACGATGGTGTGATCACTCACCTAGAGCCAGACATCCAGGAATTCGAAGTCAAGTGGGCCTTAGGAAGCATCACTATGAACAAAGCTAGGGGTGGTGATGGAATTCCAGTTGAGCTGTTTCACATCCTAAAAGATGATGCTGTGAAAGCGCTGCACTGACTATGCCAGCAAATTTGGAAAACTCAGCAGCGGCCACAGGAATGGAAAAGGTCAGTTTTCATTCCTATTCCAAAGAAAGGCAACGCCAAAGAATGCCCAAACTACTGCACAATTGTACTCATCTCACGTCCCCGGTGGCTCAGATGGTAAAGCGTCTGCCTACAATGAGGGAGACTTGGGTTCGATTCCTGGGTAGGGAAGATCCCCTGGAGAAGGAAATGGCAACCCACTCCAGTACTCTTGCCTGGAGAATCCCATGGATGGAGGAGCCTGGTGGGCTACTGTCCATGGGGTTGCAAAGAGTTGGACACGACTGAGCAACTTCATTTTCACTTTCACACCCTAGTAAAGTAATGCTCAAAATTCTCCAAGCCAGGCTTCAACAATACATGAACAGTGAACCTGCAAATGTTCAAGTTTTAGAAAAGGCAGAGGTACCAGAGATCAAATTGCCAACATCTGTTGGATCATCAAAAAAGCAAGAGAGTTACAGAAAAACATCTATTTCTGCTTTATTGACTATGCCAAAGCCTTTGACTGTGTGGATCACAATAAACTGTGGAAAATTCTGTAAGAGATGAGAATATCAGACCACCTGACCTGCCTCTTGAGAAATCTGTATGCAGGTCAGGAAACAACAGTTAGAACTGGACATGGAACAACAGACTGGTTCCAAATAGGAAAAGGAGTACGTCAAGGCTGTATATTG
Organism: Okapia johnstoni; assembly: GCA_024291935.2. Classification (NCBI taxonomy): domain Eukaryota; kingdom Metazoa; phylum Chordata; class Mammalia; order Artiodactyla; family Giraffidae; genus Okapia; species Okapia johnstoni. Next base: position 66,098,889 of record CM044312.1, on the reverse strand, counting down.
TCACCCTGCTTATTTAACTTATATGCAGAGTACATCATGAGAAACGCTGGGCTGGAAGAAGCACAAGCTGGAATCAAGATTGCCAGGAGAAATATCAATAACCTTAGATATGCAGATGGCACCACCCTTATGGCAGAAAGTGAAGAAGAACTAAAGAGCCTCTTGATGAAAGTGAAAGAGGAGAGTGAAAAACTTGGCTTAAAGCTCAACATTCAGAAAGCTAAGATCATGACATCTTGTCCCATCACTTCATGGCATATAGATGGGGAAACAGTGGAAACAGTGGCAGACTTTATTTTGGGGGGCTCCAAAATCACTGCAGCCATGAAATTAAAAAGACACTTGCTCCTTGGAAGAAATGTTCTGACCAACCTAGACAGCATATTAAAAAACAGAGACATTTCTTTGCCAACAAATATTCATCTAGTCACAGCTATGGTTTTTCCAGTAGTCATGTATGGATGTGGACTATAAAGAAAGCTGAGTGCCAAAGAATGATGCTTTTGAACTGTGGTGTTGTAGAAGACCCTTGAGAATCCCTTGGACAACAAGGAGATCCAACCAGTCCATCCTAAAGGAAATCAGTCCTGAATATTCATTGGAAGGACTGATGCTGAAGCTGAAATTCCAATACTTTGGCCACCTGATGGGAAGAGCTGACTCATTTGAAAAGACCCTGATGCTGGGGAAGATTGAGGGCAGGATGAGAAGGGGATGACAGAGGATGAGATGATTGGATGGAATCACTGACTCAATGGACATGAGTTTGAGTAAACTCCGGGAGTTGGTGATGGAGAGGGAGGCCTGGCATGCTGCAGTCCATGGGATCACAAAGAGTCAGACACGACTGAGAGACTGAACTGAACTGAAGACAAAGTCAAATAAAATTAAGCCCATTTATGGGGCTGCATTTCATAGGCAAATAAACCCTTTTCAGGTCTCTTCTCCCAAGGGCATGGCCTTAATGGATTTTTCAAGTAAGCTACTTTCAAAATGTCTCTCCTGCCACCATTTACTTCATTCTAATCTAACTGAATGTGGAAGAGACCTGGACTGAGTGAAATGTATTTCTTCATCTCACTCAGGTAGAAATCTTTGGTAAAGATCCTGGGACATGTCTACTTACGTTCCCTCACTCCCTTTACTTATTCACCTGACTCTCATTTGATGTTTGTTTAATCATATGTCAGGTACTTTCTTGGTATAAATAAAGTTCACTATAAGGGCAGTAGTGGTCAGTGTTTGTATGATGTCTGCAGGTTACAGACCATTTCACTTGAAGCATCTCATTTAATTCTCACACACCTAAGAGGCAGGCATTTTTATTGCTATGACTATTTTCTAGATGAGGGTATCAGATGCCTCAACTTAAAACCTTCTCACCTCTCTCTTCCTCCAGTCAGTGCCTCATCAACTAGCTGTACACAAGAACTGCCCGGCTTCATGCAGGTACAACTGGCTAGCATCTGGCCTTGGACCTGCACTGCTGCTTCCTGCCCTGGGCTGTCTCTGCCACCCTGGATGACGGGCCCATGGCGTCTACTGGATCTCATATATTGTGAAACAGGAATGGAGAGGTGTCTGTCCTCATGTGGGCTCCCTTAATCAGTAGAGAGGGAGGTGTGGGCCAGCAGATAAAAGCTTGCCTCAGTCACCTAATACCCATTTCCCAGGGCTCCTTCCAGGGCTCATGGGCCCAGCGTCAGTAGAGGACCCACTCAGCCATGAATCCTTGGGCTGGCTCTCCCTCTTTCCCTCATTTCACTCTCCAGCCCTCACTTCTACTCCTTGGGGCTTCTTCCCAAATGAACAACCTGTACACAGGCCTTTATACCTCCAGCTCTGCTTCTAAGGAACCCAGACTAAAATAATGAAATCAGGTGACTCACCAAGCATCCCAGAATTTACGTGGAAGACTGTAATTTATAGTCAGGCATTTGGATTCCCAAACCCCATGTGTTTTCCCCTCTTTCCTCCTTGCACTCAGAGAACTAATACAGAAGCAGAGTCTTTGCCTCAGAAACCAACCACCAGAGAGAGGTGTCAAGTCAAAAGTAGAAGCAAATGACTTTGGAACAGAGATCAGTGACTGAGTGGGGTGGGTGTGTGGGCTGGTGAGGAAATGCTTCTCAGGGGAGTTACCCGGGAGGCTTCTCTTAACCGCTCTCTCTACAGTCAGTGCCATCTAGTGTTTTCTCTGCCAGCAAAAATTCTTCTTGGCACTTATCACAACTTGTAAGCAAATATTTCTATTTGTTTATTGTCTCTCCCCCAAGAGTGCAAGGACCATGTCTGTTTTGTTCATCACAATATCCCCAGTGCCTAACACAGTGCCTGGGACATAACTGGCAACCAACAAACTAACAAAAGAAAAGACATCCGAGAAAATCAGACAGACAAATATCATATGATACCACTCATATGTGGAATATAAAAAAAATGATACAAACGAACTTATTTACAAAACAGAATTGATGCTTTCAAACTGTGGTGCTGAAGACTCTTGAGAGTCCTTTGGAGATCAAACCAGCAAGGAGATCAAATCAGTCATTCCTAAAGTAAATCAACCCTGAATACTCATTGGAAGGACTGCTGCTGAAGCTCCAATTCTTTGGCCCCCTGATGTGAAGAGCCAACTCATTGGAAAAGACTCTGATGCTGGGAAAGACTGAGGGCAGGAGGGGAAGGGGGTGACAGAGGATGAGATGGTTGGATGGCATCATTAACTCAATGGACATAAGTCTGAGCAAACTCTGGGAGATACTGAAGGACAGGGAAGCCTGGCGTGCTGCAGTCCATAGGGTTACAAAGAGTTGGACACAAGTGAGTGACTGAACAACAACAAAACAGAAATAGATTCACAGATATAGAGAACAAACTTACGGCTACCAAAGGGGAAAAGAGGATGAAGGAGGGATAAATTAGGAGTTTGGGGTTAACGAATACTTAACTATCATAGATAAAACAGATAAATAACAAGTACCTACTGTAGAACACTGGGAACTACATTGAATATACATATAACTGAATCACTTTACTGTATACCTGAATCACTGTAAATCAACTATGTTTCAATAAAAAATCAATCACAATTGGTGAATGAATCAATGAATTTGTTCCTGAATAAATGAATGAATGAGCACATGGTATTATGGGCAAAGTGATAGCGTAAAGGCATGGAAGAGTATGTGAATACAACCTGTTCAAAGAATGTCTGTGGTTGGTTATATAGGGTATAATTGTTTGGAAGAGTGAAAGGCTGGGAGTGGTGGGGAAAAATATTTCTTGGAGTAATATTGAGGTCATATATGTACCCTGGCCACATTCTTTGTGTTAGAAAATGATGTTGCCTCTGCTTAACTGGTTGTATAACTTGGGTTCTCAAGTGTCTGCTATTGCCTACGGTAAGTGTGCTTTCTTCTCCATTGGGCAGTTGGCAGAGGTGCTGGCAGGGCCTGACCTTGTTTTCGGGTCTGGGACCTTGTGTTCCAGGTGTGCCTTGGATGACCTGCTGCTGTTGTCACCTGCTGTGTTTGTGCAGTTGGGTGTTGGCAGAGCCTTTCCTAAGTCTAACCCACAGGCCGACCTCAGAGTTATCTGTTTAGGGGTCTTGCTGCCCTTCATCCTCTGCCTTGCCTTTCTCACCTGAACTATTATGGCCTTTAACACCAGCCTTCAGATCCTTAATAATCATACAAGGCAGTATAGGATACCTTCTTATTCATTCATTCAAACACATATTAATAGCATGCGGACAGACACTATGCCAGGCATATGTGTCTCCTCGTGATACTGACTCATGATACTATGCACTTCGCGCTGTCCCATAGCCCTGCTAATCCTCTGCTGATTGAGATTCATCACTGCATTCTTTCAGCCCTGGATTTGCTGAGGTGGGCTCACCACACCTGTGGACTGCGTGGACTTAAGGACCTTGCTACAAAAATATATGCTGTCTTGCCCTCAGCACAACTTAAGCAAACAAAAATAAGATATTCCAGCTACTCAGTAACCCTCAGACAGTTTCTCATTGCAAAAGCTCAGTTAGAACACGTAGCCACGTGTTCCTTTCTGGCTCCTTGAGAGCTAAGTTTATTCCCTCGGTGTACTGACATTTCAGGAACCATGACACTCACCTTTTGCACTGTTTATTTTTAGTGTCTCTGCATTTATATTTAGAAGAGAAGCTCTGATAGGCCTCTGAGAGTAGCAGTCCTACAGTTTTTGCTGGAGCACTTGAAGGCCACCAGGAAGGAAAATAAGTCGTGCATGTAACTCCCCATTAATTTCCTGGAACTGGTGACGTCACACAAGTACATGTACCAAGAGACACGGGATCAGTGGTCAGGACTCACCTTTGGTTACTCAGACCAGTCTGTTGACCCAGTCTCTCAGGCAGCACACTTCTGTTGATCTACTGGAGGGATCCTAGGAGAAAGCCAAGTTGAAATCATAAGGACAAAGAGAGGTAAAATCACTCCCAACCTCCAACTTGCCACAGTTTCTTCTTTTCTTTTTAGTCGCTACAAAACACATTCCTGTATTCTTTATAAAATTTTGACATATTTATATGCTTGTAGCAGAATATTCAACAGGAAGAATTTGTAACATATGTCAAAGAGAAAGGGTTAGTAGTTCTAGTATTTTTTAAAAACCTCTTAGACATTGAGGGACAAAGGACCAAAAACTTGATAGAAGAATAAGCCAAGGACATGAACAAACAATTCACGAAACATGTTCCTTTAAACATATTAAAAGCTGTCCAAACGCTCATTATTAAAGAAATGTAACTTACAATGCTCTAGTGTGTTTCACAAATGATATCGTGTTTCTCAGCTATCAAATTGATAAAAATGTAAAGAGCAGGACAACAAAATCTGTTGGGAAACAAGCTCTGGTGGTGGCAAATAGAACAACTGTACGGAAGGAAACTTGGCAAGATTGAACAAAACTACACACACACTTGTACTGGACCCAGAAATCCTACCTCAAGGAATTTACCTTGAAGATACAGTCCCAAGAGCAGAAACACACACTGGCAAAAGTTTGTTCACCTCAGCATTATTTCTAATTACAAAACACTGAAAATCCCCTGAAAGCCCATGTGTGGGAGATGAGTAGGACACACAAGACACACCCACACAGGGGAGTCCTGTGCAGCTGGGAGGAAGAGCTCAGTGAACTGTATGGAGAGAGTTCCCACACATCACTAAGTGCAAAGAGGAAAGTACAAAAGAGTGCCTATACTAATACGCTACCTTTGATATCAGAAAGGAGGAGAAATGAAAAAATATACATGTATTTGCTTATGTAGGCAAAAACAGAGGGAGAATAAACCTGAAACCAGAATCAGTTATCTAGAGAAAGTAGATGCAAACAAAAGAGATAAAATGCAGGAACTAAAATACAATGTAAGAGGTTAGGGAGGTTACATAACTCTGAGTATGCTGTGCTGTGCTTAGTCGTGTCTGACTCTTCGCAGCCCATGGACCGTAGCCCACCAGGCTACTCTGTCCATAGGGATTCTCCAGGCAAGAATACCGAAATGGGTTGCCATGCCCTCCTCTAGGGGATCTTCCCAACCCAGGAATCGAACCCAGGTCACCTGCATTACAGGAGGATTCTTCACCATCTGAGCCACCAGGGGAGCCCAAGAATACTGGAGTGGGTAGCCAACCTCTCTTCCAGGGGATCTTCCTGACTCAGGAATCAAACTGGGGTCTCCTGTATTGCAGAGATTCTTTACCAGCTGAGCGACCAGGGAAGCCCAACTCTGAATATATCTTTCTGTAAAGTTCTGAATTTTAGGATCACAATAATGTTCCACGTGTCAAAAAGAAAATCCATGAATAAGTAAAATCAAAATGAAAATATTAAAATATGGTATAAAATATGGAACCCCAAATAAAATCCGAATAATAGCAACAAGTGAACCTAACTCTATTACAAGTGAATGACATCATTTCCTATGCTGTGATTATTTAAGAAAGATATAAGAATTCTAATTCTTGGATACTTTTTGAAACTTTTTTCTAAATCTAATGTTATTTTTTTCAAAATGAGGAAATATTCCAAATATGATAGGGATAGATCAAAAGGACACAATGGCCAAATCCAGGGAGCTCCCAATAATCAAATTTGGGATAATGTGAACAACAAAGTAAATGACAATAGTAGGAGATTATAATGCACAGAATAAAATAAATATCCTTGATTTCACACTGACATGAACAAGTAAGTAAGCAATTAAAGTGGGGCTAAGAAAGTTCTCACAGCAGAATTCCAATTCATAAGGATAGAAGGAATGATAAAAACAGAAATTACTAATTTGCAAAGACCACAGTATTAATTAATAATTATAGATAAGAATCACCAACAGATACTAAATTACTGGGATAAATTTGTTGAAAAAAAATTTGCATAGCTTCAAATAACATATTGGTGATGGACATTTATAATGTTTCTGATATTTTGGTATTTTAAACAATACAACAATAAATGCTTCTTTTTCTATATATACTAACACTTGAGGTATAAACATGTAGCAAAACAGAAGTGGAATTTCTGGTTCAAAGTGTATAAAGATTTTAATTTTATTGCTATGGCCAAACTGGTCTCCAGAAGGATATGTAATTTATACTTTTACCATCAGTGTAGCAGAGTGCCTATTCTTTATGATTTCCTCAGCATGGTATATGAAAATGTTCTATGCCATCATGAAGGGTAAAAAATGTACCTAATTGTAGTTTTACTAGGCATTTCTCTTATGGTGAATCAAGCTAAGGCTTACATCACATGTGTAACTCCATTTGTGGTTTCTTTCCTGTGAACTGTATATTCTTTAACTTTGTTTACTACTGGAACGGGGTTACTCACTGGTCTTCCTCTGCATGATTTCAAAATTTCACAAAACTTTGAAAAATAGGTGTTATAATCATCACTACAGAGCAGATAAAGAAAAAAAGGTTCAGGGAGTCAGGGCATTTTTCCTAAAGTTACAATGCCATGTGCATATTTGTGTAGCTGAGTATCCCCATTTGTCTAACTTCAACCTGAATGTTTTCTACAGCCTTTTGCCCAGATTAAAATGGAGAAAGGAAGGAGGGCTTTATCAAATGTTACCTGAAGAGTGGCCAGTGAACCTTGAGCCTACATGCTAAATTACCTCCCTTCTTCCTGGTAGAATGGCCTCTGGATTTCCACTTGCTCATCAGTTTCAGCTACACTATTTGCATATTTCTTCACAAAACTGCATATTTCACTCACCTAGTTAAATGATCCTAATTTCATTTCTGGCACTTCAATTCTATTTACCTTATATAAACAAAAGAAGAAGGAAAAAGTTAAAAAGGAAGACTTAGAGATATCTAAGTGATGTATGGAAATCTGGTACAAATTATTGAATATGTTAGAGAATATGGCATTTGGTTTGCAAGCCTTTGATGAATGCTTTCCCAGTGTGGTCAGTGAATATCAGGACATCCGAGTCTCTGAAGGTCATGTGAAAAGTACATTCCCAGGCTCTTCCACATGCCTGTGGGATACTAATTTCTGAGTACAAAGTATGTGCAATTTCCAAAAGCTCTTCATGTGTGATTCTTTCCTATACCACAGGTGATGAAGCACAGGACTTGTCACCTGAAGTGGGACCACAGATCAGTAGTAATGGCATCACCTGGGTATTTATTAAAAGTGCAAACTCTTAGGTTGCCTATTAGACATAGTGGATCAGAACCTGCATTTTAATATGATGATCAGGGATTCCTGTACACATTAAAGCTTGAGAAACACTGCTCCAGAAAGATTTAGTAACAGGTGTGAGGCATAAACATTTAATTGGGGGTAAGAGGAAAACAATAGGATGGGAAAGACTAGAGATCTCTTCAAGAAAATTAGAGATAACAAGGGAACATTTTATGTGAAGATGGGTTCAATAAAGAACAGAAATAGTATGGACCTAACAGAAGCAGAAGATATTAAGAAAAGGTGGCAAGAATACACAGAAGAAATGTACAAAAAAGATCTTCATGACCCAGATAATCATGATGGTATGATCACTCACCTACAGCCAGACATCCAGGAATGCAAAGTCAAGTGGGCCTTAGGAAGCATCACTACGAACAAAGCTACTGGAGGTGATAGAATTCCAGTTGAGCTATTTCAAATCCTAAAAGATGATGCTGTGAAAGTGCTGCACTGACTATGCCAGCAAATTTGGAAAACTCAGCAGTGGCCACAAGACTGGAAAAGGTCAGTTTTCATTCCAATCCCAAAGAAAGGTAATGCTCAAGAATGCTCAAACTACCGCACAATTGCACTCATCTCACACGATAGTAAAGTAGTGCTCAAAATTCTCCAAGCCAGGCTTCAACAGTACATGAACCGTGAACTTCCAGATGTTCAAGCTGGTTTTAGAAAGGGCAGAGGAACCAGAGATCAAATTGCCAACATCTGTTGGATCATCAAAAAAGCAAGAGAGTTACAGAAAAACATCTATTTCTGCTTTATTGACTATGCCAAAGCCTTTGACTGTGTGGATCACAATAAACTGTGGAAAATTCTGAAAGAGATGGGAATATCAGACCACCTGACCTGCCTCTTGAGAAACCTGTATGCAGGTCAGGACGCAACAATTAGAACTGGACATGGAACAACAGACTGGTTCCAAATAGGAAAAGGAGTACATCAAGGCTGTATATTGTCACCCTGCTTATTTAACTTATATGCAGAGTACATCATGAGAAACGCTGGGCTGGAAGAAGCACAAGCTGGAATCAAGATTGCCAGGAGAAATATCAATAACCTTAGATATGCAGATGGCACCACCCTTATGGCAGAAAGTGAAGAAGAACTAAAAAGCCTCTTGATGAAAGTGAAAGAGGAGAGTGAAAAAGTTGGCTTAAAGCTCAACATTCAGAAAACTAAGATCATGACATCTTGTCCCATCACTTCATGGCATATAGATGGGGAAACAGTGGAAACAGTGGCAGACTTTATTTTGGGGGGCTCCAAAATCACTGCAGATGGTGATTGCAGCCATGAAATTAAAAGACGCTTACCCCTTAGAAGAAAAGTTCTGACCTACCTCGACAGCATATTAAAAAGCAGAGACATTACTTTACCAACAAACATCCATCTCATCAGGGCTATGGTTTTTCCTGTAGTCATGTATGGATGTGAGAGTTGGACTATAAAGAAAGCTGAGCACCGAAGAATTGATGCTTTTGAACTGTGGTGTTGGAGAAGACTCTTGAGAGTCCCTTGGACTGCAAGGAGATCCAACCAGTCCATCCTAAAGGAGATCAGTCCTGGGTGTTCATTGCAAGGACTGATGTTGAAGCTGAAACTCCAATACTTTGGCCACCTGATGCAAAAACCTGACTCATTGGAAAGACCCTGATGCTGGGAAAGATTGAAGGCGGACGAGAAGGGGACAACAGAGGATGAGAAGGTTGGATGGCATCACTGACTCAATGGACACGAGTTTGAGTAAACTCTTGGAGTTGGTGATGTACAGGGAGGCCTGGCATGTGGCAGTCCATGTGGTAGCAAAGAGTCGGACACGAATGAGTGACTGAACTGAACTGAACACCACATTAACAAAGTGAAGAATAAAAACCACATCATCATCTCAATAGATGCAGAAAAAATTTCTTACAAAATTCAACACTCGTTTATGATAAAACTCTCCAGAAAACAGACATAGAGGGAACATACTTCAATATAAGAAAGGCCACATGTGACAAACCCACAGCTGACATCACACTGAAAGGTGAAAAGCTGAAAGCACTTACTTTAAGATCAGGAACAAGGCAAGGATGTCCACTCTAGTAAATTTTATTCATCATAACTTTGGAAGGGCTAGCCATGGCAATCATGGCAGAAAAAGAAAGAATTCCAAACTGGAAAAAAGAAGTAAAACTATCACTGTTTGCAGATGACATGATACTATGCAAAGAAAATTCTGAAGATGCTACCAGAGAATTACTAGAACTCATTAAATTTTGGGAAGGTTGCAGAATAAAAAATTAATATACAGAACTCTTCAGTAATTCTATATACTAACAAAGAAATATCAGAAAGAGAAATCAAGGAAACAATCCAATTTACCATCACATCAAAAAAAAAAATCTAGGAATAAACCAATCTAAGGAGGTAAAAGATTCATACTCTGAAAACTATAAGATACTGATGAAAGAAGTCAAATGATGAAACAAACAGATGGAAAGATATACATTGTTCTTGGATTGCAGGAATCACTATTGTCAAAATGACTGTACTATCCAAGGAAATCTGAAGATTCAATGCAAACCCATCAAATTACCAATGACATTTTTCACAGAACTAGAAAAAAATTTTTAAATCATAGCTAAAGACTCCAACCAGGCAAAGCAATCCTGAGAAAGAAAAACAGAACTGGAGGAATCAGGCTCCCTGATTTCAAATTATACTACAGTAATCAAAACAGTATGATACTGGCACAAAAACAAATATAGACCAATGGAACAGGGTAGAAAGCCCAGAAATAACTTAGGCATCTATAGTTAATTAGTCTATGACAAAGGAAGCAAGGATATACAATGGGAAAAAGAGAGTCTCTTTAATAATTGGTGCTGGGAAAACTGGACAGCTACATGTTAAAGAATGAAATTAGAACATTCTCTAATACCATACACAGAAACAAACTCAAAATGGATTAAGATCAAATACTGTAAAACTCTTAGAGGAAAACATAGGCAGAACACTCTTTGACATAAATCACAGCAGCATCTTCTGTGATCCACCTCTTAGAGTAATGAAAATAAAAACAAACATAAACAAGTGGGACCTAATTAAATTTAAATTGGTCCTTTGCACAGCAAAGGAGGCCATGAACAAAACAAAAAGGCAGCTCACAGAAGAGGAGAAAATATTCGTTAACAAAGCTGCCCACAAGGGATCAATCTGGAGTTTAGGGATTGTGGAGCAATCCCAGGGTGAGGGCTGCTGTTGACTGTGGAGAGATGGATCGAGGGGATGTGAGGGAGGAGATTGTGGTGGGAAATGCCTGTGGAGGAAAGCCGGGCAGCCATGGAAGCAAGGCAATACTGCTGAGTCTTGCATAGCGAGTGGATCCATCACCATAGCCTCTCTCCCCTCACACACCAGCACTGGCAGCTGAACAATAGAGAGGCTGGCCCATCAAATGGCGGATGCACTGAACTACAGGATAGGACCCCACCCAGAGTGCCCCTTGAAGTGCCTGACCTGCCGATCTGCAGAGTCGGAGCCCAGCCAGCAGGGGCGCTCTATGTGTCTGATGCATGGGACAACAGAGAAGACCCCGGGCAAGGGAGCCCTCTAAGTGCCTGAATGGGTGGAGCTATGGAGAAAGACTGGCCAAAGAAACCTTCTGATCACCAGCCTCAAGAGGCTCGAAAAAAGACTGACAGGGCCATAACTCCTGCCGCAGAGGCAGTCTGTGTCCCTGCACACTTGGTGCTGCCAGGGTCCCTTCAAGCCAAGCAGCTGTGCCACCTTCATGCTCAACTCTCACTGGGGCAGAGCTGCCACAGGCAAAAAAGTCTTGATCTATGCGTGCAGGGTCACTTCGGTGGTGTCTGACTCTTTGTAACCCTATAGACTGTGGCCTTGCCTGGAGAGGGGTTCTCTAGGCAAGAACACTGGAGCATTTTGACCAATTCTGGTTGCCATACCCTTCTAGAGCATTATATTTCCTGCAGCCCTAGCCACCAACTCCCTTGAGTACCTGGTGCTGCCAGAACCCCTGCAACACAAGCAGCTGTACTACCTCCACACCTGGCCCTCACAGGGGCAAACCCAAGTTTTTCAGAGCAGCCTCAGGAGCAAACCCCAGTGGATGACCCACATTCAGAGGTGGAAATAAAGCCACAATTGAAGCCCAGGGGCAGTGCGACTAAGGAAGAAGACCCAAAACCTTCCCAATAACTGCACAAGCTGCAGATTAAATCCACACGATCAGCTAGCCAGACTCTGTGTCTATGGAATATATAAAAGGTAATTCAGAGCTCCCACAAAAGAAAATGCACTAGTTCTGATAGCTGTGGACATTGAAGACAAGAATACAGGGGAGTAGGACCAGATTAGAATCTGGGCTACCCCTACAGCAGGTCCAGAGATCAGCACAGTGTTGGAGGGCATCCTAGGGAGGTGAGGTGGACTTTGACTCCCAGCAAGGGAAAGGACTGACAGCAGTGGCTCAAGAAAAGCAATTATTCTTCTTATGTTTTGACTTGTTCTGTAGATTCTTTGGATTTTTCTTTCTTCTTCCCCCTCTCCCCATTGCAGTTGTTGATTTTATTGGCACTATGAAATCTAATTAAGTTTTGAGCTTTTTTTTTTTTCCTTCTCAGTCACATTTCTTACTGTAGTTATAAACCTCTGCCTCTACATCGGGCTTTTGCAGTTCTGGGGCATCCTCCCTCTTTTTGTTTCTTTTTTAATTTTAATTTTTGGCTGCAGTCCGTGGGGTCGCTACAAATCAGACACGACTGAGCGACTTCACTTTCACTTTTCCCTTTCATGCACTGGAGAAGGAAATGGCAACCCACTCCAGTGTTCTTGCCTGGAGAATCCCAGGGACGGTGGAGCCTGGTGGGCTGCTGTCTATGGGGTCGCACAGAGTTGGACACGACTGAAGAGACTTAGCAGCAGCAGCAGCAAACCTATTATTATCTTCTCTACATTTATTCCTTTGTTTGCTATTCCTACTATTCTTTTCCCCTTGCAGTTAATCTTTAATGTATGTAAATCTTCTTTATCTACCTCTATTTAACTTTGCATATCTACTCTTTCTCTCTTTTCTTTCTTTCCTTTCCTCTCAACACATTTTTTAGTTTTATTTTCATTGCTTTATTCCCCACTTGGCACCTTGATTTAGTTTTGTTTTCCAGTTTGTCCTTTAGTTAGCTTTGTTCTTAATTGGTAAAGATAATTTTTTGATTTCCTTTGTTCACCGAGTCAATCTATTGTACTTTATTTTTGTTGGACTGTTTTGACTTTGCTCATGGGTGTATATGTATATGTGTATATTCCATTATTTCAATTGTTATTTGCCTGATTTGCAACTGCCATTTGTCTGGGGTTCATCTTTGGTTTCTCATTTTTGGACATTTGTTTTAATCTCACATAATGCCATATCAAACCACTTGTGAAATCTTTGTTCCTGGCTAGAGATTAAGCCTTGAGCCTTTGGAGTGGGAGCACTAACTCCAAGACCCTAGACTACCAGAGAAATAACCCTAGGGAGTATCAAATAGTGAGAACTGACACAAATGAAACCACTTCAAGACCAGGTATCACTAAACCACCAGTAGCACCTTGCGCCTCATCTAAACTACAAACAAAACGAAAATACAAAAGCAATCATCAGCAGACAGGATTACCACCTCACTCAGCCTTGCCTATCAGAGGGAAAACAAACAAAAACTCAGCACAAATCTCACCCTATACAAAGCTTACACAAACCACTGGACCAACCTTAGGAGGGCAGAAACCAAAAGGAAGAAGGAATTCAACCTTGAAGCCTGGGAAAAGGAGATCTCTAGCACAATAAGTTAAAAAAAATAATGAAAAGGCAGAGAAATATTACAAAAATGAAGGAACAAACTAGAAACACAGAAGTCCAAATAAATGAAGGGGAAATAGGTAAACTATCTGAAAAAGAAGTCAGAATAATGATAATAAAGATGGTCAAAAACCTTGAAAACAAAATGGAGAAAATGCGAGAATCAATTAACAAAGACCTAGAAGAATTAAGGAATACACATACAAAGACAAACAACACAATTACTGAAATTAAAAATACTCTAGAAGGAATCAATAGCAGAATACCTGAAGCAGAAGAACGAATCAGTGAGCTGGAAAGTAAAATGGTGGAAATAACTTCTGAAGAGCAGAATAGGGTAAAAAGAATGAAAAGAACTGAGGATAGTCTCAGAGACCTCTGGGACAATATCAAGTGCACCAACATTCAAATTATAGGGGTCCCAGAAGAAGAAGAGAAAAAGAAAGGGCATGAGAAAATTTTTGAAGAGGTTATAGTTGAAAATTTCCCCAACATGAAAAAGGAAATAGTTAATCAAATCCAAGAGGCACAAAGAGTCCCATACAGGATAAACCCAAGAAGAAATATGCCAAGACACATACTAATCAAGTTAACAAGACTAAACACAAAGAATGAATATTAAAAGCAGCAAGGGAGAAGCAACAAGTAACATACAAGGGAAACCCCATACACTTAACAGCTGATCTTTCAGCAGAAACTCTGCAGGCCAGAAAGGAATGACAGGATATATTTAAAGTACTGAAAGGGAAAAAATCTACAACTAAGATTACTGTACTCAGCAAGGATCTCATTCAAAACTGATGGAGAAATAAAAAGCTTTTCAGGCGAGCAAAAGTTAAGAGAATTCAGTACCACCAAATCAGCTTACAACAAATGTTAAAGGGACTTCTATAGTCAAGAAATACAAAAGAAGAAAAAAGATCTACAAAATCAACCACAAACAATTAAGAAAATGACAATAGGAACATGTATATCAATAATTATTTTAAATGTACATGGATTAAATGCTCCAACCAAAAGACCCAGACTGGCTGAATGGATAAAAAAAAAAAAAAAAAACCCCATATATATGTTGTCTACAAGAAACCCACTTCAGACCTAAAGACACATATAGGCTGAAAGTGAGAGGATAGAAAAACATATTCCATGCAAATGGGAAGCAAAAGAAAGCTGGAGTAGCAATCCTCATATCAGACAAAATAGACCTTATAATAAAGAAGATTACAATAGATAAGAAAGGACACTACATAATGATTAAGGGATCAGTCCAAGAGGAAGACATAACAATTGTAAATATCTATGCACCCTACATAGGAGCACCTCAGTCCACAAGACAAACACTAACAGACATAAAAGGAGAAATTGACAGTAACACAATAATAGTAGGAGACTTTAACGCCCCGCTCACATCAATCATCAAAACAGAAAATTAATAAGGAAACACAAGTCTTAAATGATACATTAGACGAGATGGATCTCATTGATATCTTCAGGACAGTCCATCCAAATGCAGAAGAATACACCTTCTTCTCAAGTGCACGTGGAACATTCTCCAGGATAGACCACATCTTGGGTCACAAAACAAACCTCAGTTAATTTAAGAAAATTGAAATTACATCAAGCATCTTCTCCGACTACAATGCTATGAGACTAGACAGAAGCTACAAGAAAAAAAAAACTGTAAGAAACATGAACACATGGAGATTAAATAACATGTTTCTAAATAACCAACAGGTTACTGAAGAAATCAAAAGGGAAATCAAATTTTTAGAAACAAATGACAATGAAAACATGACAACTCAAAACCTATGGGATGCAGCAAAAACAATTCTAAGAGGAAAGCTTATAGCAATGCAATCCTACATCAAGAAACAAGAAAAACATCAAATAGACAACCTAACTTTACACCTAAAACAACTGGAAAAAGAACAAAAAAAACCCCCAAAATTTGTAGAAGGAAAAAAAGTCATAAAGATCTGAGCAGAAATAAATGAAAAATAAATGAAACAAACAAGAGTAAAGATTAATAAAACTAAAAGCTGGTTCTTTGAGAAGATAAAAAAATTGACAAACCTTTAGCCAGATTCATCAAGAAAAAAAGAGAAGAATCAAATCAACAAAATTAGCAGTGCAAAAGGAGAGGTTACAATAGACAATGCAGAAATACAAAAGATTATAAGAGACTATTATGAACTATATGACAATAAAATGGATAACCTGGAAGAAATTGACAGATTCTTAGAAAAGTTCAACCTTCCAAGACCTAACTAGGAAGAAATAGAAATTATGAACAACCCAATTATAAGCACTGAAATTGAAGCTGTGATTAAAAATCTCCCACGAAACAAAAGCCCAGGACTGGGTGGCTTCACAGGAGAATTCTATCAAACATTTAGAGAAGAGCTAATGCCTATCCTTCTAAAACTCTTTCAAAAAATTGCAGAGGAAGGAACACTTTCAAACTCATTCTATGAAGCCACCATCACTCTGATACCAAAACCAGACAAAGACAACACAAAAAAAGAAAACTACAGGCCAATATCACTGATGAACATAGAATCAAAAATCCTCAACAAAATTTTAGCAAACAGAATTCAGCAACACATCAAAAAGCTCATACACCATGATTAATTTGGGTTTATTCCAGGGATGCAAGGATTTTTCAATATATGCAGGTCAATCAAGGTTAATACACCATATTAACAAACTGAAAGATACAAACCATATAATCATCTCAATAGATGCAGAAAAAGCCTTTGACAAAATTCAGCACCCATTTATGTTTAAACCTCTTCAAAAAATAGGCATAGAAGGAACCTACCTCAACCTAGTAAAGGCCATATATAATAAACCTACAGCAAACATTATTCTCAATGATGAAAAACTGAAAGCATTCCCCTTAAGATCAGGAGCAAGAAATGGGTGTCCACTTTCACCACTATTATTCAACATAGTTCTGGAAGTCCTAGCTACAGCAATCAGAGAAGAAAAAGAAATAAAAGGAATTCAGCTCAGAAAAGAAGAAGTAAAGCTCTCACTGTTTTCAGGTAAGTGACATTGTATATCATAGAATACCCCCTAAAGATAGTATCAGAAAATTACTAGAGCTAATCAGTGAATTTGGCAAAGTTGCAGGATACAAAATCAACACACAGAAATCAATTGCATTTCTATATACTAACAATGAAAAATCACAAAGAGAAATTAAGGAATCAATCCCATTCACCAATACAACAAAAAGAATTAAATAGGAGTAAACTTACTTAAAGAGACAAAAGAACTGTAGACAGAAAGTTATAAGACACTGATGAAAGAAATCAAAGACGACATAAACAGATGGAGAGACATTCCATGTTCCTGGGTAGAAGAATCAATATTGTGAAAATGACTATACTACCAAATGCAATCTGATCACAGATTCAATGTGATCCCTATCAAATTACCAATGGAATTTTGCACAGAACTAGAACAAAAAATTTCACAATCCATATGGAAACACAAAAGACCCCAGATAGCCAAAGAAGTCTTGAGAAAGAAGAATGGAGCTGGAGGAATCAACCTTCCTGACTTCAGATTATACTACAAAGTTACAGTCATCAAGACAGTATTGTACTAGCACAAAAAAAGAAATATAGACCAATGGAACAAGACAGAAAGCCCAGGAATAAACCCATGCCCCTATGGGTACCTTATTTTTGACAAAGGAGGCAAGAATATGCAATGGGGCAAAGACAGCCTCTTCAATAAATGGTGCTGGGAAAACTAGACAGCTACATGTAAAAGAATGAAAATAGAATACTTCCTAACACCATACTCAAAGATAAACTGAAAATGGATTAAAGACCCAAATGTAAGACCAGAAACCATAAAACTCTTAGAGGAAAACATAGGCAGAACACTCGATGACATAAATCAAAGCAAGATCCTCTATGACCCACCTCCTAGAGTAATGGAAATAAAAACAAAAGTAAACAAGTGGGACCTGGTTAAACTTAAAAGTTTTTGCACAGCAAAGGAAATGATAAGCAAGCTGAAAATACAACCCTCAGAATGGGAGAAAATAATAGCAAATGAAACAACTGACAAAGGATTAATTTCCAAAATTAGTTTCCAAGCAGCTCATACAACTCAATGTCAGAAAAACAAACAACCCAATCAAAAGTGGGAAAAAGACCTAAACAGACATTTCTCCAAAGAAGACATACAGATGGCTAACAAGCACATGAAAAGATGCTTAACATCGCTCATTATTAGAGAAATGCAAATCAAAACCACAATGAGATATCACCTCACACAGTCAGAATGGCCATCATCAAAAAGTCTACAAACAATAAATGCTGGAGAGGGTGTGGAGAAAAGGGAACACTCTTGCACTGTTGGTGGGAATGTAAGTTGATGCAGCCAGTATGGAAGATGGTATGGAGATTCCTTAAAAAAACTAGGAATAAAATTACCATATGACCCAGCAATCCTACTCCTTCTCTCTCTCTCTCTCTGACTAAGTTCTTTGGAGCATGGAGACCTGCTGAGCTCACTTTCCTGCCCAGGCTTTCAAGACCTCTTTGATAGGACACCCTGTGCCTTCGTGAGAGGTACAAACCCTGTTCTAGGGCTTTATTGGTTTTCCGCGTAACCCAGGGAATATTAGTCTCTTTCCTTCTTTCACTTTCTTATTCTTCGACTCCAGACCACCAGGTTCTGGTCCATTAAAGGATGCAACAAGTGGCCAAGTGGTGCCCGAAACAAGGGCCTGGTATACATGGCATTTTGGTAGGAAAGTGAGCTCGGCAGGTCTCCATGCCCCAAAAAACTTAGTCAGAGAGAGAGAGAGAAAGAAGGACACTGGGACCCAAGTCTCTAGTGGAACAAGGGTATTTTATTAGCAGAAATGCAGGCTTATATATCTTCAGTAAAATGATTACTCAGCCATTACAAAGGATGAAACTCCATCAGTTGCAACAAAATGGATAGTCTAATACATACAAGGTCGCTGATGCTGAAAAGAGTCACTGAAGAGAATTACTGAAAGGAATCCAAGCAGATACCCTTTCCCATGATCTCAGTCCTGAGAATTGCGTGCAGCTCTATTCGTTCCTGGAATAGGAACTGATAAGGAACAGAGAATCCTTGAGAAATGGCACACAAAGGAAAAAGTGCAACATATTGGATCCCTTAAAGTTGAACGTCCCCTGACAAGAGACCATCTCATGCTAAGGTACTGAGGCATGAACAAGATGAAATGGGCAAGATGGTCACCCTAAACATTCCATCCTGATCCAAGTGTCAACAGCAAAGAAGGAGGTTACAGGAGGCGGTAGGTTATGAAGTTACAGGGAGTAATTTACAGTGGGTAGGGTAGTTAAGCCAAGCTAAGGAGTGAAGAGGCTTGGAGTTTATTCAGAATAGAGTGGGCATGCCATTGAAAGGCTTTAAACCATCAAGTTCCACAGTAGATTGTTTTAGAGAGAATGCACAAATGGTTATGAAATGAATGGATTTGCCTGAAGGGAAGGGAGGAGATTGATAAGAAAATATTTGACATGAGACTGGATAAGGAGTTATTAAAATAATCCAGGACATAAGAAGATAAGGCAGAAACTAAGGATAATGAGGGCTGGGGAGATCCCTGACACATTGGTGGTTGAGTCAGCTGGTTTTGGTACCTCGGCATTCAGGTGACAGCCCTTCCTCACTGCCCAAGAGGATCCCATCCACACATGCACAATAAATAAAGTGTCTCTAAACTCAGGAAATTTCATAATTCTCTGTGCTATGTGGTCTGTAATTGACTTTTAAATATTTCAGCATAGGCATTATGTAATGTATAGGTAGGTACACCAGTTTTAATTCAAATCTGAGGGATGGTTATTTATCCTTTGATGGTTAGTTATCAACTAATCAAAAATAAACTCTAAGGGGGTGAATTAACATCTGACGTCAGTTCTCAGAACGATATAGTTACCTCATCACTCTCCATGTGACTATGCCTGGGGGAGGGGTGGCTACCATAAAGGGAATTAGAGATACTGTTTCACTGGTGAAACTTTTAGTACATACAGATTAACTAGGAATCCTCGAACTTGCGTGAATTAGGAATTTTACAAGGGATTTTGGAGCCCTGTGTCAGGGACAGGGTCAAAGACCAAATATTAGAATAAGATTCTCTTAGTTCTTATCATGCAGGAAATTAAAAGGGTGAGGATCTCTGTGCCAGGTGGCAGGAGCAAAGACCAATATATATTTTCTGTTATCTCAGTTTCTCTTCTGGTTTATACATCATCACTCAGAACATTCTGTCTGCTGACCCAACTATCAATACAACTCAAGTGGATTCTTCTGCCACTATAATGCTGTTACATCTGTTTTGAGTGAACCTTTCATGCAGAGCACTTGTCAAGTGTCTAAAGATGAAAGCTAGCTGATCAGCAAAGGTGTCACTAGGGTTGCTCTGCCAGCTGAGACAGGCTTGTCTGGGAAGCCAGATTCCATTTGCTTTCATGGCAGCCCAGCTCCAGGCAGAGAGGTTGGAAGAAAGGGACCTAGGATTCTCACGTCCCATCATTCCCTGTCTATAACCTGAGCCCAAGTAACACAGATAAGTTAGATGCTTTTTCTAACTCTTCCTTTCAGAAATCTCTGAACTGTCCAATACTGTCCCCACAAAACTGCTCACATCATCAGTTCCCTGATCAATCTTTCCTGGGGCACAGCTTTCCAGTCCTCTCAGTACCAGGCAACCCATCTCCAGCTCGCATCATCTCTCCTTCTGTGGGCATCTCACACCTTCTGAACTGTCACAGATATCAGTTTAACTGATGGTCATTCCATGTGGGAGAAAGACTCTAAGAGGCTCAGGTTCCCTCATCCCTTCTTCCCTTTCATATTTTAAATACTATGGTTTGGCACTACCCTTGACTTTGGGATACACAGTTCTGGTGAGCAAAGCAGACAGCTCCTGCCCTTACCCAACATCCAGTTTGGGGATGAAAGACAGACAAGAAAATGGGCCATTAGAGTAGACTACAATAAGGGACAGAATAAACCCATTTGTTTATTCATTCACTCATTCCACAAGAGGATACTGAGCTCCTACTATGTTAGCCACTGACGGATATAACTGCTTAAGACAGAGCCTGTACTCATCCACTCATAGTCCAGGAAAGAAAAGACATGACTGGAGGGTCAACTAGCCAACATTCAGAAGGTGAGATGGAAACTACACCCTAAAGTAGGGACAGTTACAAGGTAGGGTTGATATCCACCAATTGCTTGGAACTGAACAGTACTTGAGGCTGCTGGGAACCTTCAGCTCCCACTTCCCCTCCACCTGTCTCTAATCCAGCCTTTCTTATGGAGAAAAATAAAAGAAACAGCCACGATATCTGCACATTCGTAACATTGTGTGGTGCAGGGCACCCCCTTTCCCAAGCTAGAATTCTCCCCAGAAGCCTCTTTGATGGTGGAAATTCCCAGAGAAGTTACTAGCTTGAGGGTTTTTCCTTGAACAGTAGATGCTAATTTTTCCTCCAAATCTGCTAAGAAGTCCCAGACTCCATTTATATTCAACCCATAGGAATCCCATTTTCCTTGAAGTAAGAATGCATTTCATGAAGCAGTTTCCTCAGTGAGAAGGAACAGAGCAACATGTGACAAGATCACCCCTCAACCCCCCTACATCTGTGTTTCCTGGCTCTAGGGTCCTGGTGCACAGGTGGAGGAGGGGGAACCTGGACCAAACCTGCATTCAGACCACAGCTCAGCAGCTCTGCTGCAACTCCTATGGGACTCCCTGTCTGTGTCACACAGCCTAGGGTGTTCCCAGCACCCTCATCCCCACTCCCGAGAGAATTCTGCTGTGTGAGGATGAATCAGCAGAATTTGCCAAATTTTAAGGTGGGAGGGACCGCCGACATGGCCTCTGTGTTCTGGCTGGGAACCTGTGGTCTCCCCTCTCTGCACTTGGCAGTCTCTCAAGATCTTTGTCCAAGAACTGCCTTCCTGCAAGGCACAAAGTCTCAGTCCCAACGTGACTTGTTCCTGGTGATGTCATCCTTGAGCTCTGTCCCCACGGCTGGCACCTCTCAGGATGAGGGGCAGGGCAGTTCTCACTTCCCACAGTGAGTCCAGTGTCCCCCACACGGCTACACAGACCTGCTTACAAAAGTATTGGCGTGAGAACGTACAACTACTCAACACTGAACGAGCAAAAGAATGCTAATCCATATTTTCTACAGAATAAAATGATTTTTTAGAGGTGGTGAGAACTATGTAGAGAACGAGTAGCCAGCCTGAGGATCGAGAAGACAGGCCCAGCTTCACAAATTATTTCTTCCTCCGTGCTTGATTTTATACAGCTTAATGCCAAGTCTCTGTTCTTCCTTCAGTTTCAAAACCTTCTCTTCCGATCTTGCTTTACATAAAATACATTTGAAAGGTCAAAGAAAAAGCCACTGATAATCCTAACGTCTCAGTGGAGACAGGAATTTTTATCTCCTCTCATCAAGGTGAGCTATGAAGAATATATTTTGATTTCATCTCCTTTCTTTTTTTTTTTCTAATCCTCTCCTGGTGGCAACACTAAAAAGCCAGGAAATTTTTGTCTTTTTAAGATCCATTTTAG
Source organism: Okapia johnstoni (assembly GCA_024291935.2). NCBI lineage: Eukaryota > Metazoa > Chordata > Mammalia > Artiodactyla > Giraffidae > Okapia > Okapia johnstoni. The sequence goes on along the minus strand of CM044312.1, from coordinate 66,076,681 downwards.
CGCATTAAAAAACTGAGCCTCACAGCATCCCTGTATGGTGAGCAAAGTGGTCTTACCCCATTTTTCAGATGGGGAAACTGAGGTTCCGAGATGTTATATAACTTAACCAAAGTCACTCAAGTCAAAAGCGGGAGAGTCAGGTCTGAATTTTTTTCTTTTTTTTTTACTCGATGCTCAGATTGTTTTGTTAACATGAACAGTAAAAAGGAAACACTAAGGATCTGAATCATTCACCATGGGATAGTGAGCCCACTAAATAGATTAATAGTTTGTTAAATTCTGAGGTTTTGATGTTTCCTTCTCTTAAGATTATGATGGGCATAGAACTAACCATATTCCCACTGACAATCTCACTCACAAGGGATTATTCAGTACTAAAGTGAACAGCTGTTATCATGGAAACTTCTGAAAGTATTACAGATCCACGGTGGTATAAAAGGGGCCTAGAGTAGGATATGTTTTGATTTTCTAATGACTAGTCAGCTTAACTCAGTATTATTTGTCCAGATTTTTCCCTCAGACATTCCAACACATTCTGCAGTTAGCTCAAGAGACAACGAATGATAGCTATTAAAAACTCTCAGTGCTGGGAACCCTTGGGAAAAATTCTCTCTAATTAAGATGAAAGATGCAGGCGGGTGTGCGGCATCTTGGAGAAGACGAGGCAGGGCAGAGGAATGGAAAGCAGGAGAGTTTGGAAAATGTGGGGAGGGGCATCATTGCTGTGGAACAAATTCAGTCTCCATTCTCCTTGGCTGAGCAGAACACAGGAGCTTGCTTCTATGGATCACCCCACTCCTGGAGCCTGCTCTGCTCTCTGGAAAACATTCTACTCTGGCCCCAGGGGTCCTACAGAAGGAGGTATCAGTAATATCTCTTCAATCATTGACTTTCTGCACCAAATCTATTGTTTCCCAACCATTCCCTTATAGGCTTATGGGTGACTGCTGTGCATACTGGTTAAGACCCTGCAACTCCGCTGTTGATGCTTTCTGGAAATTTATTTAGAAAATAACATTCTGCCCACCATTTATTCCATCCTCTTCACAAAGAGATTACATTAAATAGGACAGATGTATTAATAAAATCCTATCATTTGTAATCAATGGAATCAGACAGGCAGGAACACCACGGGTCCACCCGAGTGCTTCAATCAAGGCACACAGAATAGGGTGTCTGCCAGACACAGGCAGGATAGAGCATTCTGGATAAGGGGAACAGTGCATGCAAACTCAGAGACCTGAAAAAAATAGTGTGTTTGGCAGACAGTCAAAATGCCTGTGTTAAATTAACATGTGTGTGTGTTACATTCTTACACACATTGTAACGCTGGTTGAGGGCCAAGTTGGAAAGGCCATGAGTGCTGTGTTTTGGAGTCTGCATTTGATCCCACCCCAGGGAGGTGGGTTTTTAAGCAGCAGAGTGGGAGAATCAGTTCTGAGGTCTAGAACTGGTGGCAGTGGGGTGAAAGGGGAAGAGACTGGAGGTTTGAGGCCAGGTAGGAGCAGTTGGAGGAGTCACGGAAATGACAGAGGACACCAAGCCTAGAGCAGGTGAATCAACAATAACAGTAATAATGGGCATTGAAAAGGAAGACACCATTGTAAATAACCCAACCGATTGACAAAGACAGAGGGCTGAATACCCCTGGGTGCCAGATAGCATATCTGGGGCTTCCATGAGAAGCCTCTGCCAAGTAGAGCTCCAGCAAGCTTGTGTTCAGGAAGATTGTTATAAAACATGCAGAGTGTTTTGTGTTTTGTTTTTTGAAAGCAATAGCATAACAGTTTCTTGTGTGTGTGTGTGTGTGTGTGTTATGTGCTCAGTTGTGTCTGACTCTTTGAGACCCCATGGACTGTAGACTGCTAGGCTCCTCTGTCCATGGGATTCTCCAGGAAAGAATACTGGAGTGGGTTGCCATTTCCAACTCCAGGGACCAAACCTGTGTCTCCTGCATCTTCCACATTGGCGGGCAGATTCTTGACCACTATGCCACCTGGGAAGCTCCGTAACAATTACTTAAGAAAGACCTTAAAATCACTGAGCTTGTTTTTGTTTTTTTCCATCAAGTGTTAACTTCTGAGCAGAGAGGTCTACCGCTTAGGGACTGATAAGGTGGGGGCAGGACGTTTCTTTATATCACTTGAGCTGAAGACATTTCTCTATTGCTTTTGTACTATTGTTAATTTTTTTTCCTCCTGCAATTAATCTGCCACCTCGTGGCCTAATGAGAAATTTCAGTTTTCACAGACTGGAGAAGGAGAATGGATGAAGTAGGAATCAATATTCTTTTGCCCAATATAAGCATTAACACACTATTGACTGCCATGAACAGTACATCAGTACAGGACTGCCTCTCACTATAAAATGCCCCTATCTACTATCCAAAAGGCATTTTGCAATTTCCCAAGAATTAATGGAATAACAAGAATATGAATCATAGACATTTCTTACATCTGTATGATCTTGACTCCATAAACTGAAAACTAGAATATGGTCCTTATATTTTAATGGGAAGCAAGATTGCCCTAAAAGCTACAAAGCGCCCTCAACATATAAATATTTCTTAGAAACAATAAGGTGAGTTTACAGACATAGATGAAACCTGGATCCTAAGCAAATATCCATTAAACTAAAAGAAGAAGTGAACACAAGCTGATGGATGCAATCCCTTTTCTTGGGCTGAGGCATGAGATCAGTTTCTAACAACTGATCTTGAGAAACTGAGAGGATGCTTGTGTGGGTGATGGGTGGTCCTTGAGTCTAATTACTTCTTAGAGTCTACACACAAAAAATAAGCAAAGGACCCATCCCAATGTGTCTCGGTTGTCAGGAGTACAGTACAGCAAAGTGGTGATGGGGTCAGCCTGGGGTTCTGCTGGCTTCTGCTGTGTACACTTTTAACCTTTGAGTTAGTGGGTAATAGTGATGCAAGGAGGCGAGTCCCGGGAAATGAATGGGCTGGGGCACTCGAGAGCCAGTCTAGTGAACAGCGGCTGAATTTAGTCCTGCCCTTATTCAACCTATTCTCAATCTCAGAAATTATACCTAAAGAAAGGTGTCTTTCAATTGAGAGATAATTGCATATTATTATATTCATTTCATGTGTACAACACAATGACTTGATATTTGTATATATTGCAAAATGATGAAAGATGGTTTTTAATAGTTACCTTCTCATATAATATAAAAATCATAAATGTAGATGTGACTAAAGTTTATTTTTGTTCTACTGTGAAGCAGGGGTATCCAAAGCCAGTTAAAAGCATGTATAAGATTTTTAAAGGATATTTCAGCCATCTAGTTGCTAGTGATTTTCCTATTTCTATTTGTATATCTTCATTTTAATCTGACAACACAACTGTCATTAATTCTAAAAATATTTTTGGTGAATCCTGTTTTCTAAGTCTAAGCCTATTGCTCATAGTGATAGTTTAGTGTCCTCCTTCCTAAGAGTTATGTTTCACATTTGTTATATATCTTAAGGAATTGGCACATAAACTCCTTTCCGAATTTGGAAATAGTTTGTTAATAACAAGTTTCAATGACTCTAATACATGAAAGAAATAGTTTTGAAACGTATGCTTCTGATTTTTTAAAACTAATTTAGAATACTGCCTTTACCCTGAGCCCAGATTATGATATTGATGATGAATTTTACTCTATTTGCAATGTATCAAAGAATGTGAAAGCTGGAAGGAAACTGAAAGGTAATCAAGTCCACTCAGCTGCTGTTTTCAGTCATGTCTGTGCTGAAAACCTAATTTTGATCTAATGGGTTCTGCATGCCCATTGATGGAGAGGAAAAGGGAACCAATTAATATGTAGAAGATCATGGAAAATATTATGGAACTGATATGGAAGGAAACAAAAGTGATCATTTTTGTGATACCACAGATAGAAGAAGCTGAGGCAGCAGGCATGGATGGAGTTGAGAGTCCAGGAGGCTGGGACAGAGGTAGGTTGGCTGGCGGTGCAGGTAACAAAAGATAAAGGAAATTGGGGTAAGAATAGCATACATCCCGGAGAAGGCAATGGCACCCCACTCCAATACTCTTGCCTGGAAAATCCCAGTGACGGAGGAGCCTGGTAGGCTGCAGTCCATGGGGTCGCTAAGAGTTGGACACGACTGAGCGACTTCACTTTCACTTTTCACTTTCATGCATCGGAGAAGGAAATGGCAACCCACTCCAGTGTTCTTGCCTGGAGAACCCCAGGGACAGGGGAGCCTGGTGGGCTGCCGTCTATGGGGTCGCACAGAGTTGAACACGACTGAAGTGACTTAGCAGCAGCAGCATACATCCAGGAGAGCCAAGGGGCAAACATCCTGGACTTGGGAAAGATGCAAGATCAGTACAGGGCTCAAGCACCTATCTTAGGGTTCATGATCTGTGGGGAGGAGTGTGCAGGTAAGGGAGGAAGTGTCACAGATTCTGCTCCCAGCAGTATAATGAAGCAGACATTTGGGTGGTGACCTGGAAAGTAGTGTAGATCAGTAGTTCTCAACCTTGACTGTATATTGAAAGAGCTTTGAAAAATCCTAATGCCCAGGTTCCACACCTCATTCTGGGAGGGGAACCCAGGCACCCCATTTTTCAAAGCTCTTCATGTGATTTCAACATGAGACAAGGTTGAGAAACACTAGTGTAGAAAACAGGAGATTTCTACCCCTAGCAGGTAGAAAGTTGATGTCAACTTAAAAGATTAGATGTGATACAGCTATTGGCCTGCTACCTCTAACCAGAAAGTAGCACTTGATTTAATTCTGACTGAGGCCTGGTCTGTATTAGGAGCTCAGTTCCCATCAGCTGGTGGGAGAGCTGGGATTAATATCACCACCTTCAACATATACTTTATCCCTGAGGGAGCCCTAGTCTCACAACGTTTTGCCCTCTCCCAGTCCTCTTGACTGACATTTCTGGGTTTCAGTCTCACACCTGCTAGAACTGAATTCTGCTCAGTACATCAGTCAATGGTTCCTGGAACTCCCTTTTCCCTGGAGCTGGACTGTGATCCTTCATCACTGGCAATGAGCTGAAAGCCTTCTGAAGCTTAATGAATCTCTCCACTGATCATTGGATTAGATATTTCTGGTATCAGTTCCAACATGGAAAGAGCTGAGGTCTTGGAATCCTTTGGGACAAAGGCAATTGCATGGCCCGCCCCTTTCTTTGGGGCCATCCTATGTCTGCATAACTTCCTGGACTCTGAACATCCCAGATCTCAGCTGCCTCCCCTTACTACTGGTCCATCACTTCCTCAAAACTGAGGCCAAATGGTCAGAGCTCAAAATCATGCCACTAGTTGGTGGGAGCTTAAAACCTGAGCATTCCTGAGGGTTCAGATGTTTTGGTGACTGAGAAATCCATGGGAAGGCACTTGAAACTCAAATAGTATTCCTCAATGAACTCATCACCTGGAGTCACCATAATGGCTTCTGCAGGAAAGACAAGGATGAAGGTAAATGAGATGTGAGTGATGAATGCAACAGAATTGGGAAGGAGGGGCGTGCTCTGCTTTGAGAATTGTCTAAAGCAAAAGTAGGGCAAGCAAGGCGGGGATGGGTTTACCCACAGCCACAGTAGACATAACTCATTGATTGCAACATTCTTGCCTGGTGCACCTAGATTTTGACCTAAAATCGGTCTCCACACAGTGTTCTAGGTATTCACCACGAATCAATCAGAGCTGTCATGAAAGTTGAAAACTATGATCCACGCTGGATCTAAGTGAAGAAACACCTTTTAAAATAAATTTTTGGCTGCACCCCTATAGCATATGGGATCTTAGTTCCCCAAACAGGGATGGAGCCAACATCCCCTGCCCCAGAAGGCAGAATCTTAGCCACTGGACCACCAGGGAAGTCCCGAGAAGCACCTTTCTTCTTCCTAAGCTGCATATACCATCATCTGGGCCTCCTGGGGGAGGGGTAGTCAGAAAAGGAAACCAGAGGGGAAGGCTGCTCTATAGAAAAGCAAACTCATTTCTTTAAGGTTTTGCAGTATTAGAATTGAACACTTTTTCTATTTAATTATGACCAATCCCTACAATGCTTTCTTTTCTTCTAATTCCCATTTTAGAGCGAGTGTCATTTCCTATCAGCACAGTCTCTCCCATAATCCCCCCTCCTCTTTCCTTGCCCCCTCCCCCTACAAATTGACTGGCGTTTTGTGGAGCGTGGGCTTCCTGAAAGTCCCTGATGACCTGCAGGCAGCCTGCAAGGTCAAGCTGTGGACAGGAAAGGCGGCTGGGGAGCCGTCCCAGAGTACCGAAGTGCCTCCTGCCACTCAGCGGCCATTCATGCCTCCTAGAAACTGACTTGTGATCCTGTCCCAACCCCTGCAAATGCTTTCGGTTCGGTGGGCACCAAAGTTTCCCTGAGCATGTTCTTTTTGTCAAAGTCAAACAAAAACACAAGAAAAAAACAAACAAAAAATAAAGAGGAGGCTCTTTCATCCAGCCCCATGGAAAAGAAAGAAATGCACCTAATTGAATACATTTTGCCACCACTTAGAGATATGGGGCCACCCTTCATAAGGAACACTGCCAGGCTGTACTAGGTAATTTTCGAGGGGATGGTAAGAGCATTTAATTTAATGCCTCATCCTCAGAACTTCCCTGAAAGCTATCCTTCAACTTGTGTTTCTTCTCTTCCATAGGGTTGAACACCCCTTTCTTCCCAATGTTAATACATCTATTAGGTTTGTATAGCAGGCATTCTAATAACTGGTGAATTCAATTATGTGCTTTACTTGCCTGAGTCCTACACTGCCAACCCTGGGGAACTTTCTATGACAAATTCTCCCAATTCTCCAAAATGGAAACCTCTGAGTCATCGCTGATGCTCTTTCTTCTTAATTTCTGGCTTCAAACTGCCTCAATGTCCAATATATTCTCCTCTCAAAATGTCTCTGGATGTACTCGTTGCTCTATCCCAGGCCATCCCTCTTTCCCTATTCTTAGCGCTTCATCTTTGGATTACTGCAGCCACTGGTCTCTCTTGCCTTGTAGCTTCAATCTCTCCATGCCAGACCAGTATTCCAAAACTCAAAATGTATCTTTTCACTGCCATATTCAGTAACCTCTAATGGAATCCCATGCTTACATTCAAAGCCTAAAACTCTCTGGGCTGTTATGCCAACCCTCCATAATCAGTCACCACATTGCCTAGGATAACATTTCTAACTATTTCTCAGTGGTGCACATGTGCCCCCAAATTATGTTTACACACACACACAACACAACACACAGCACCGAGAATGAGTCTATTGCTTGATGTACAAGTGGCCTTCTGCTTGCCTTTTAGCATCAAACAGGGATTCAAGTGAGACCCCTGAAACTTCACATGCTCCTAGCAAGACTCTCCACCCTCTCACCTCACCACTACCATTAAGATGATTTCCATTCTGCTTTTCAATGAATATACTGAAAACATTGCATTGCTTGTGTTTATATCTTCAAAATATATGCAAAGTACCAAAACAAAAAAACTGTCAGTACAGAACTCTACACTAGAATAAAGGGGCATTAAGAAGACAGGAGGGGGTGATGTTAGCACAAAATTAGCCGAAGACATCACTCATTTCTGTCCCGTCCCTCACCAACAAAAATTTAGTATCCATCCACAGACAAAAGTCCCTTCGAGGGAGCTGTGGGATCCAGCACCATATGCCAATGGGCCTAGGAGGAGTCCAATGGGCTGACAGACCTTGGTTCTAGTTGGACCCTGCGGTGACCCATGAATTGGCTTCTCCTGGTCATGATCTGGGAGTCCCTGGTGAACATACTAAATACAATCACTCATTGATGAGACAGCCTTTGTGGAAGTCCAGGTTTCCAGAGAAGTAATTCCAGAACTCCACTGGAGCAAAAAAAAAGAGTTTGGATGCACTGAAAAGGATACAAAGAATCGCTTGACCTTACCTACATCGCCCCTCTCAAGGTGGCATGGCTTAGGGCCTAGGAAGGTCTTCCCTGGTCCTTGGTTTATTTCAAAGGTGAAAGAGACAGCATGCGGGTGAAACCTGATTCCCCAGATGTGCAGGACACCTCCAAAGTGTTCCTTTCTCTTTCACCCTATCGGGAATACTACATGAAGATCTCTGTGATTTACTGGGTAGGAAGTAGTAGGGAGAACAGCAGAGAGAACTTGTGGAAGACGTGAAAGTGACACAGATCCTCACTGCCTTGTGGATTCCATCAAGAAGCCAGCCCACAGCTGCTGGGAGCACCTCTAGCCCAGGGGCACCTATACTACTCCACGTGGCTCATCCACACAAACATATATACCCATCTTGTGGCCAGCTCCATGTACATGCTCCTGACGATGGCCTGAGTGGGTTTTGGCAGGTTTCCAGTGAGCACACACAGAAAGTTGGCTAATCTGTACGCCAGGGAGAGCCCACTAACTTGAACGTTAGGGTCACGGGTAAGAAAACAAAAGAGGTCGTGAGCCCTGGGCTTGGTGCATGCAGGATCCGGAGACGGCGTGCAAGTTTAAGAATTCTGCCACAAGAGGGCGCAAGAAGCAAAAAGCTGGTGTATCCACAGACGGTCTGAGATAGCCTCAAAATTTATAGTAGTATTGATAGAAGGTCTCTCTCTCCCAAATGCAGTTGGTAAAGATTTGCTACTTCAAATGCAACGAAAACGTCAAGGAACATGAAAAATCAAGGTAACATGACACCACCAAAGAATCACAATAATCTTTCAGTAATTGAATTCCAAAGACAAAGAGATGTATGATTTACCTGACAAAGAATTCAAAATAGCTGCCTGAAAGAAACTCAGTGAGCTACAAGGAAACACACAAAGACCATTCCCAAGACTGAAATGGGAAGAAATAGAAAATATAAACAGAGCAATTACCGGTATTGAAAATGAATCAGTAATTTAAAAATTCCCAACAAAAAAGTGTCCAGGACCAAATGGCTTTACAGGTGAACTTGATAAAACATTCAGAGAAGAGTTAACACCTACCCTTCTCAAAATATTAAAAGAAAAATTACAGAGGCAGTAATGCTTCTAAACTCATTATATGAGGCCAGCATCACCCTGATACCAAAAACAGACAACGACATCACATACAAAAAATAAAATCACGAGCTGGTATCACTAATGAACTTAGGTACAGAACACCCCAACAAAGTACTAGCAAACCAAACTCAGCAATATGGTAAAAAGGATCATACACTATGATAAGATTTATCCCAGGGATGCAAGGGTTTTTCAATATCTGCAAATCAATCAATATGATACATTACATTAACAAACTGAAGAATAAAAATCATAGAGTCATTTCAATAGATGCCAAAAAAGCTTTCAATAAATTCAATATCCATTTCTGATAAAAATTCTCCAGTAAGTGGGCATATAAAGAACATACTTCAACATAAGAAAGGTTGTGTATGACAAACCCACAGCTAATACATGATACTCAAAGGTGAAAAGCTAAAGCATGCTAAGATGAGGAACAAGACAAGAATGCCTACACTCGCCACATTTATTCAACGTAGTTTTGGGAGTCCTAGCCACAGCAGTCAAGAGAGGAAAAAGAAATAAGAGGATTCCAGATTGAAGGGAAGTAAAAGGGAAGTAAAACTGTCACTATTTGCAGATGACATGATTCTATACATAGAATCTACTGGAAACTACTAGAGCTCATCAATGAATTTGGTAAAGTTGCAGGATACAAAATTCATACATAGAGATCTGTTGCATTTCTATACACTAACAATAAAATATCGGAAAGAAAAATTGGTGAAACAATTCCATTAACCTTTGCGTCAAAAAAGGATAAAATACTGAGGAATAAACCTTCCCAAGGGGGCAAAAAACCTGTACTCTGAGAACTCTAAGATGCTATAAAAGATGTTGAAAACAACATAAAAATATGGAAAGATATACCATGGTCTTGGATCGGAAGAATCAACATTGTAAAAATGACCATACTCTCCAAGGCAATCCAGATCCAACACAATCTCTATCGAATTGCCAATGGTATTTTTCACAGAACTGGAACAAAAAATTTAAAAATTTGTATGGAAACACAAAAGAACCCGAATAGACAAAACAATCTTGAGGGGGGTTTTGTCTAATACACATTGCTGGCTGGTTTGCCACTCACTCTGACCGGACCACACCTTAGACTAGCGGAGGTGTGGATCTTTTCCCTGTTTGTTTCCTACCAGAAGTTCCTACTCCTGCTGAAGACGACTCTGGGCATGGATTTTTGCACTCTGCTCCTGATCAAGTCACTCCCCTCTGGCTGTGAAGCTGCTGGTTTTCACAGTCAGTTCTACTCTAGAAAAGCTGTTTCTCACCAACTGAGCTGGAGGGGATGGGAGCAGCCCCAGGCAAGAAGGCTGCAAACTCCCACTGTTCTTATTCAAAGTACTAGCAGTTTTTCCTGAATACATGCTTCTTAAATTGTTGTTCACCTTTGGTTAACTTTTAAAGCCCTTAAGTGATCCGTTTCTGATATTTTTCCACCAATGCTATATTTGTTTTGGGGAGAGAGAATTTTCTAATCTGTTCCCAATAGTTGAAAGTTCTGCCTCTGAAGGTATTTTTACCATAGTTCTTAAATCAATATTCAGAATATACTATAAATATATAATTGCTTTTATATCTGAAGTAGATAGTAAACTGTGCTTATTTTACTGTTCACTTCTTGGAGTTAAGAAATGCCTTGTGTTTTCCTGGGTTCCTCGAGGAAAAGAAATTCAATCCCCTAGAAAGTAAGCTTGTAGAGGAAGTGACAGCTTTTCTTATAACAGTTTCATTTGTGAAGATTAAAAATACTTTGTAACTGGAAAAAAAAGAGAAAGAAATGCCTCACATTTTCACCTGAGTAGATTAAATCTCCCCAGGGCAGCACCTCAATAAACAAACATGTCAGATAAACTATCATTTCTTTGTTCCCTCTGGAGATATTCTCAGAGTCCTTCATCCGTCCACTCCAATACTGACTATTTTATTTTAGGTCTGCTATACAGCTATTATTCTAACATTTTCTTTCATTCCATTGAGCACATTGTTTCTGGGGTCAAATGTCTATCTGGAAGGTCATGTAAAACAGTGATCCAAACATAGTCTCTGGAGTTAAACTGCTGAGTTCAGACTCTAGCTCTGTATTATTAGTTGTGCACCTTGGAGACGTTGCCTGTCTATGCCTCAATTTTCCTACCTGTAAAATCATTGTGAAAAGAACAGTACTTCCCTCATTCAGCTGTCCTCAAGATCAAATGAGCACATATATAAATATGTATAAATACTAGCTACCACCATTTGGGTGGATGAGCTATTGGTGAAGCACGTGGAGTTTTTGGAGAAATGTTTGAAAGTGTAATTTTTGAAACACTGCAGAGCAAACAATTCTACTAACACTTGGTTATCTGATTGGGTATAGGATTTTAGGTTGAAAATTATTTGTCCTCAAGATTTTAAAGGCATGGTGCTATTGGTTTGTACCTTCCAACTGCTGTCGGTAGTTCTCGGTATTCTCATCCTTTGTGTGTGTTTTCTTATTGAAAGTTTTACGAATCTTTTATTTTTGGTCTTTTGACATTTCATTCTGATGTGCCTTGAAGTATTTCTTCTTTTATTCATTGTGCTGGCTACTCCACTGACTCATTACACTAAGAATTTTTCTTGTGTTACATCCTTGATAATTTCCTCCCCTGTCCTCTCTTTCTGTTCAGACTTCCTGAAACATGTATTAAATAAAGACTGGACCTCAGGGATTGATCTTTTTATTCCTATTGTCTCTGTTTAAATTTTTTCCCCTTCATTCTGGAAGAGTTCTCTTCCAATCTTTCTATTGAATTTTTTAAAAATTCTGCTATCAATGTCTTTCATTTATAAGAGTTCTTTTAAAAAATGTTTTATTGGGGTATAGTTGATTTGCAGTGCTGTGTTATTTTCTGCTATACAGCAAAGTGAGTCAGTTATATGTATACATATATTCACTCTTCTTTAGATTCTTTTCCTATATAGGTCATTACAGAGTACTTAGCTGAGTTCCCTGTGCTATACCGGAGATCCTTATTAATTAATCTATTTTATATACAGTTGTTTCAAATTTTCTATAACTTTGTTTTGTTTCATGGATGCAATATCTCATCTTTCTGAAGATATGAATTATATATATATATATATTTTTTTTTTTTTCCTCCTTCTCCATAAATTATCTGAGCTTTCTTCTGAGTTCTTCCTTTTTTTTTTTTCTGTTGCTTTTGTATGTACAAAGTCTTCCAAATTGGAAGATTTCTCAAATACTTGGTGATCTTTGGCTCTCCTTTGTCATGGAAGAGTGAGGTACAAAAGTATCAGAGAGCACAAGAATTGCTGACTGCAGAGCAAAGGAACTTTTCTATTAATGTGGTTCCAAAATATTAATAGAGATCTTTTCTTTGAGGCTAATCAATGCCGCAATAGCTTAGCTAGGAAAGGCTAGGTTAGCTGCAGTAAAAATTACAAACACAAAGTCTCCATGACTTAACACAGTGAGTATTCACCATTTCCACTACGTGTTCAATGGAGATTGGTAGTGAGCTTGACTCCCAGTCCACAGTAACTCCAAATCATCTAACGATGCCACTATTTCATCAGGAAACTTCAAGTGTTTGTCACAGCAGGGGAAAAGAAAGCATGGGAAAGGATGCATTGGCTCTTGAATGGTTCCACCCAGAAGTAACATGCATGATTTCTTCTCATTTGACATTCACTAAAACAAACCATATGTCCACTAACTTCAACAAGTGGGAAAGTGCGGTCCTCCCAAGTGCCCAGAGCGAGGAAGAACCGGCAATACTGGAGAGCAACACACAGGTTTACTACACTGGCACGGTTACTCCCTTAAAAAAATCTTATCCTTCATGTCCCCCAATCCTCCTCAGGAGATTATTCAGACACTGAACCCCACTTACCTGTCTTAGAAGTAATCTCCCCTTCCCCCCACCCCCCTTGTTGAATACAGTATGTTGACTAAATTAAACAGAACTCATGAAGAGCTAGATGTAAACAAGAGAATGATTCATGTGTTTATTAAACTCCCTACAGGAGCGAGAAAGTCACAGCAAGCTTTCAGTTTTTCTTTTTCCATCACCTTCAGTTTTTCTTTTTCCATCATCCTATGTCTTCCTAAGCTCACTCCCAATCTCATGACAGGACCAGCTGAGAGAGGAAACCAGATGGAATTGAAGGTGGCAGCAAACAGAGTTATAGTTTGGAGTTAGCTGTGGCTGGCTTCCAAGGGACTAGTTTTGCAATTTATTATTAATGTTGAGCAGCTACACATGAAAGGGAGTTGAAGCTGGCCAAAGAGGCTCTCCTAATAGCAAAATCTTTTAAGACCCAGAGTCATGAACTACAACCTGCAGGTTCCCAAGCAGTGATGGTAGAATTCAGGTTTCCTGAGCAGAAGCAATTAAGATTCTTCAGGGATAGAGAAGAGTTCAAATTTGAAGGCAACTCCCTCTCAAAGCCTGCATCACCCTGGACAGTGAACAGGTTCCAGGCATCACTGCTTTGAAATACTAGACACAAAAGTGATTGCAAACCAGATAAAAACTGTCTCCCAACATTCATGAGAAGATTGTAAAACCAGTCTGTTTTTCTGCCTCTGGTTCCAAAGAAACTAACTGCTGAGGATGCACATAAATGGTGCCTGACTCACTGTTTCCTTCCTTAATTCCATTGGATGTTGAATTAATAAACAACCACAGATATTCACTCAAGCTAAAATTAGCCCCCTTGTCAGAAAACACTGACTTGTTCCAAGATTAGGAGCTAGCCTGGCCAGCAAACAAATGACTGCCTCGGCTTTGTTCTCTGAACCCTCTGAGTACAGGGCACCCCAGCCTCATTCCCCATTATGAATGGAGAGTCACAGACAAATCTCCTAGGCCACTGCTGGGCCTCCAGACGGGGCCTTCTGGCACACATCCTCCTCCTGGTCTCTGAACAGCACAGACCCACGGCTCTGTGAACTTGCCATCATGCAGAAGTCTTCAACTACCTTTACTGGTGGTGGTAGTTTAGTTGCTAAGTCATGTCCAACCCTTTGCGATCCCATGGACTATAGCCCAGGCTTCTCTGTCCATAGGCTTTCCCAGGCAAGAATATTGGAGTGGGTTGCCATTTCCTTCTCCAAACCACCCCTGGATTGCAGTGTAAAAGGTGCCATTTATATCATTAAGGTATCATATGGTACGGCAGCTGATTTGCTAACTAAGGTCCTGACATTGATCAGTCACTGGATGCTAGCCACCAGAGGGAGGGGCACAATCTTGGAGGAGCAGCTGATTGCAGATGGGACAATCCCTCAAGATGTTGATGAATGAGGGCTGCTGGCCCACTGCACTCCTAGGAGCTTGGACCTTGAGTCTTTATTGAAATGGGATCTGGGAAATGCATCCCAGAGCCTAACATGGCTATTTCAAATCCTTTCTCCCTGCAGACTCTCCAGTCAGACTTCAAACTTCAAATATCTGCCCTGGATTCACTTGGTCCACAGTTTTCAGACCAATGTCACTTGCTCTCAAACTCTCCATTCTTTTCCAAAAGCCTACCTTTATCTCTGATTTGTCACACTGGCTCATGTCTATCTGTCCCTATGAGTAAGTTTAATTCTACATTTATGTTGATGTTCACTTAGTAACTTTCCTCCATGGTTTTAAATAGCCAGCCCTTGTCTATGTAAACAAAGAATCAGGCTCCAAGTAATGAAATATTTGCTGAACATATCCAGCTTTTCATTTAGAACATGATTTCATTGTGCAACTATATGATCTATAAGGAGAAAACTAGACTGATGCTTTGAACTTTCCATCCTAAAGAAGACAGTCCCACCGACTCATCATCAAAGAATTTTGGAATTCTCTTCTGGTTGTAGGGATTGGTTGACATGAGAACCATGAGGACACTTCCTCTCCTGTCTCTGACAATCAAAAGCACACTTGATTGGCATGGCTAACAAAGGATACAGGTGATTGAGAAAACAGGTTCTCTCTGTGATGCTACTTTACTCTTATAACCCAAAACTGAGCATGTTACTTAGGTACCACCTTTGGCTTTGTGTGTGCTCAGTTGCTCTGTCACGTCTAACTTTTTGCAATCCCATGGACTGTAGCCTGCCAGGCTTCTCTGTCCATGGAATTTTCCAGGCAAGAATACTGGAGTAGTTTGCCATTTCCTACTCCAGGGGATCTTCCTGACCCAGGGATGGAACCCATGTGTCTTGTGTCTCCTGCATTGGCAGGCAGATCCTTTGCCACTGTGTCACCTGGGAAGCTCACCTTTGACTTAGGAGGAGTTAATGATGCGAAGAGCTGACTTATTTGAAAAGACCCTGATGCTGGGAAAGATTGAGGGCAGGAGGAAAAGGGGATGCCAGAAGATGACATGGTTGGATGGCATCACCGACTCAATGGACATGGGTTTGGGTGGACTCCGGGAGTTGGTGATGGACAGGGAGGCCTGGCGTGCTGCGGTTCATGGTATCGCAAAGAGTTGGACACGACTGAGTGACTGAACTGACTGAATGATGAAAAGAGAAGATTCTGTTGTTTTTATTGTAGTTGTTTTTTCAGTCACTGCAAGTTGTGTATTATTAGGTAAGGCCTTAAAATGTGTCAAGAATCTGTTGATATTGGAAGAGACACTGAAAAAGTAAAGTGATTAACACCTGTTTATGGTCCTTGAGAAAGACAGCGTCTATTTGAAAAAATGAGAGGCTGAAAGATGTTTCAATTCCTCTCTGGGGTTAGAGGAAGCTTCAGAAATCCCCTAGTTCAAGTCCCTCGTTTCAGAAAAGAATGTAGCACTGGGAGCTATAGTGATCTGTGTTTTATTTTGAATCACTCAGTTAATTAGTGGAAAAACTGGGACCAGAGCTTGTGTCTTCATAGTCATAGTTGAATGAATTTTTATTACCCAAATTGCTCTCATGGTCTGCAATAACTCAAGATTAATCATCATCAGTTACCCTAAAACAATATTTTCACTGATTTTTATTTTAAGAAAAATATTTCACATATATATAAAAGTACCAAGAATAATCTATTCAGGTTCATGGACCCACTACCCTGCTTAATAAAATATTATAGTCACAATATACTCTCTCTGCATCGCTTTTCCATCCCTTTCCCTATATATTCCTCCCTCCCAACAAGTAATCAGTATCTTGAATATACTCTTTTATTATTTTCACAAATACGTTAAACTTCACTATGTATGTATACATCCATAAATAACACATAGTATTATTTTTGCACAATATTTTGCACAATATTTTTGCATAAAGTTTTAAGCTTTGTAAATGGTGTCCTACTGTATATGTTATTCTGAATCCTCTTTTTCACTCAACATATTTTTGAGATTTATGGATGTTAAGATATGTAACTCTAGTTCATTTTTGCTGCTAAACACACTACCGCTTTTTTGTCCATTCATATTTTTCTTGTTCATAGGTAAGGAGAATGGTTCCTCTTTTTTGTCATTTAATGAACATCTGTATACTGTTACCTTGGGCAGATTGAGGATATACACTAGGAGTCACTTTGCTAGGTCATATAGTATGTTTACCATTAAACTCACTGGATTCTCATTTCAGCTCTAGACTGCTCATCTTCACTGGGTTTGGTTTCATAAATCTATCTGCTTACTTCCACAGTGCTGACATTTCAGGTTAGTGCAAGTTGGAGAGTTTAATGATGGATGAGCTTAGCACAACTACCTACTGAAGACTGAAGATGCCAGGGTTAGTTTATGTCAGGGTGACACTCTTTGGAAATGCAAGGAGAAGTCTCTGAGTTGGGCTAGTTAATTTATTGGGGCTTATATAGTGAGCTCCAAAGGGAGAATATGTGCTTTCAAACAGAGTGACTGCTCCTTTGTGTCATCCTGGGACATAGTAGGGAAGCACACTCTTCATAGTAGAAGCACAGCCGGTAGCTTTTTGCAGTTATGGGACCCTGTGTTCTTGCTGGTAGTCATCTGGGGGTTTTGCTAAACTCTCTGAGGCTACCCACATGTCTAGTTGTGCAGTCTCTATCTCTAAAGGCAGTCATGGAGAAAGTTCCTCATGCCAAACCCATCTCACGCTTCAAATCTCCCTGACTTGTCCAGACTGGGCCTCTAGACTCAGACTCAAAGGGTTTATACGATTCAGGTCAAACCTCTCCTCTTCACCCTTTGCGATAATCACCCTTTATTCAAGTCAGCTGTTCCATATAAATCATGATATTTATAGTCCTGGGGTTTATACAGAGCAGTGTACACTATGGTGCAGGGATCTTAGGGGATATTTTTGAACTCTGCCTAAGGTACTAATCTAGTCAATCCTGACTGACACACATGGTTCAGATGCACCAAGAAAATTCAAAAAAGCAGTAGAATGAATCCCATTCTCTTTTTAATCCTAATCCAATTTCTTTTCCGGTTTACAACATTCCCCCAGAATGTATATCTTGGGACTCTCCCACCAGAAAGGACAATAGCTCTTGGCACCCATGTGGTTTGGAGGGTCCATTAGAGTCAATCTAAGGCATCCCAGGGGTGCATTGTCCCCTTTAAGCTCTAAGGTCTAACCATACCTCTGCCCCATAAAGGTCCTCGCATTCTTTGTAACCGCATTTATGAACCACATGTTAATTATAGTCTTTTTTGAAAATGATTTGGAAATCTGTATCAATAAGCCTTAAACTGTTCATTATTCTCAACATAGTAATACAATTTCTGAAATCATCAAAACAAATGCTCAGATGTATATGCCAGATGAAGGACTGCAAGTTATTTATAATAAAGTGAAAATACATTCAATATTGAACTTTAGATGACAAGATAAATAAGTTAAACCAGCTCTGTATTATAGATTGTTAGGTAGCCATTAAAAACAATACTTTTGAAAAATATTTAGATAAGATGTTATGGTCATTAACTATGTTATTAATTAGGATATAAACTGTATACAAAATTATTTCACTTTAAAATAAATCTATACATGGAAGTACCTCAAGAAAATGTGATTAAATATTTCAATTGCTTATTTCAAAGTAATAGAATTATTTTTTCTTTTTGCTAAGTTTCTTATTTTCCAAATTCCAGCAATGAAGTTATATTGCTTGAGACCAGAACAACAAACAATAGATGGTATTATTTTGGAGCTTAGAATAAATTGCTTTCACGTACCTCTAGCACTTTCAAGGCAGCCATTTGTAAATTATTAATAGCACACAATAAAAATGCTCCCATTACTTGTGAAACAAGGCAATAATTTGTTGGCTTGGTTTGTATGTTTGCAAATGCTTGAAATTTTCAGGAATTATAAATGATTTCATTTTGCAGACTTTATAAATGATTTCACGATCCAGACTTTGGGCCATTTTAGACTAAATTCTAAATTCCAATTAGTCTGAATTTTTTTATTGAGGTATAACTAACACACAATATGATATTGTATTAGTTTAAGGTGTATAACATAGTGATTCAACATTTTTGTGCCCTGTAAGATGGTCACCACAA
The DNA here is from genome assembly GCA_024291935.2 of Okapia johnstoni. NCBI lineage: Eukaryota > Metazoa > Chordata > Mammalia > Artiodactyla > Giraffidae > Okapia > Okapia johnstoni. The sequence continues at coordinate 66,058,156 of CM044312.1, read as the reverse complement.
TGTCTAGTTACCATCTGTCACTTCACAGTTAACACATTATTATTCACCATATTTCCCATGCTGTACATTACATCCCCATGACATATTTATTTTATAACTGGAAGTTTATATTTCTTAATCCACTTCACCCATTTTGTCTCTCCAATCACTCTTCAACAACCACCAATCTGTTCTCTGGATCCTGAAGTCTGTTTTTGTTTGTTTGTGTTACTTTTTAGATTCTGCATGCAAGTAAAATCATGTGTCTTCTAAAATATTTGTCTTTCTCTGTCTGACTTATTTCACTTAGTATAAAATAATACCCTCAAAGTCTGTTCAGGTTGTCACAAATAGCAAAACTTTATTCCTTCTTATGGCTGAGTAGTATTCCATTTTGTATCTGTCTATTGCATTTTAGTTTGAGACAGTGTTCAAGGACTGGAAGAATTAATATTTTTAAATTTTTATTCTACCCCAAACAATCTACAATTCATTTACGACAAAGGAGGCAATAATAGATGATGCGGAGAGGACAGTGTCTTAAATAGTGTCAAAACTGGATGGTCACATGTAAAGGAATGAAACTAGACTACTATTTTGTACCATATACAAAAATTAACCCATAATTGATTAAAAACTTGAATGTAATACCTGAAACCATAAAATTCCTAGAAGAAGAGACAGGTTAAAAAGCTCCATAATAAAAAAAATTATAAGAAAAGCTTACTACATTTTACCAGGGAAGAAATCTAAAAACAGGGCTTCACTGGGTTTGGACTTCTAACAATATGGTGGATTGAAGCTGGACAAAAAGAGAAGGGCCTGTACAGAGGGAGGAAGAGAGAGAGGATTTGGGGTGACCCATAAGAACACATAGCTATTTGTCTAAGATACAGCCTCTCAGCCCAGACCCATTTCTATGGTCCGTGAGAACTTTACTCTTAAGAATCTCCAAAGAGTTGACTCAAATTTGGGGGATTAGGAAGGGCAATATTAACCCATTAGTGTGGAAAGCAGAAGTTCTATCCTGGGTGTGTGGCTTTTTCCTCCATCATCAGAGGCACACCTGGCTAAGCCGGTGGCCCCAGGAGCTTCTGGCTTATTTTCTTGTGAAGCAATACAATGAACAAATAAAGACTAAATTAAACCTATCACCACTGTGAAGTCAGTAAAATCCGGAGGAGTTGTGAAAATGGAACTGTCTGTGGTTCAGCCAAATGAAACAGCAGGCTTTTGAGGTCAAACGTATAAATGGAGAAAAGCATAAAGGCTGAGGAAAAGTGAGTGATTTATCTGATAGATGTAGTCCTCTTTCCTGTTACAATTAAAGGTGCATCTTCAGTTCAGTTCAGTTCAGTTGCTCAGTTGTGTCTGACTCTTTGTGACCCCATGAACCGCAGCACGCCAGGCCTCCCTGTCCGTCACCAACTCCTGGAGTCTACTCAAACTCATGTCCATTGATTCGGTGATGCCATCCAACCATCTCATCCTCAGTCGTCCCCTTCTCCTCCCGCCTTTAATCTTCCCCAGGATCAGGGTCTTTTCAAATAAATCAGCTCTTTGCATCAGGTGGCCAAAGTATTGGAGTTTCAGCTTCAACATCAGTCCTGATGCACTCTACAATTGCTTATTTGCAGGTGTGTCTATTTGTTTTGTACTGACTTGAGAAATTAAGTTCAAATACAAAAAGAGGTAGAATTACTTTTTAAAAAGCTGTTCTTTGTGAAAACCAACAAACTAGGCAGATTAGCCAGCTATACAAAAGTAAGGATAGCAGTTATAAGGCTAAAAGCAGTCATGCAAAATAAAGAATGATAAAAGGAAAAATATTATTGAAAGAAAGAAAATACTAAAAGCCATAAAAGATCATTCAGAACAATTCTACAGAAATAAGCCGAAAAACCTAGATTAAATGGACCATTTTCTAGGAAAACACTGAATTCATCAAAACTGAATGCAATAAAAGTTAAAAAAAATATCTAGAGAAGAAATAGTGAAAGTTATCAAGGGCCTTTGAAACCATCAGGCCCATATGTATATTTTCACAGAAATTACACTAAACTTTCAGAGACTAGACACACCCGATGCTATTTGAATTCTTCCACAGCACATATAAGGAAGGAAAACTTATAACACTTTTAATCAAATGACTGTAACAGTGATAGATACATTTGATAAATATTGAGTTAAAAGTACGTGTAGAAATTTATTACTTGATGATATACCAAATCATTTGGGAAAATAGACATTTTCATGGTAAGTACAAGAACAATTAATCATTTGGAAAAAGTTAAGACTGAAACCATACTTTACACCAGTTACCAGGGCAAACTCCAAATGGAGTGTATGCAGAGATCTAAATGGCAAATATGAAACCTTACAAGTACTCATAGAAAACATAGGAGAATTCATTTATTGGGCATGAGGAAAATCCAGAAACAATGAAGGAAAAGCAGTTTGACTCAAATATACTAAAATTAAAATCATTTTACATAGAGAAGAACATCATAATCAAATTTAAAGAAAAAGTTCAACTGGGAGTAAATAGTTGCTACTTATATTACAAAAAAAGACTAACTTAAAATCTAGAGGAAAAAGACAAGAAATCTATGAAAGTATTAAGCAAAAGACCATAAGAAACACTTTAGAGAAAAATAAATGTAAATAGGAATTAAATGCACAAAAAGAGCCATGAATCCCATTCAGATGAGAAATACAAATAAAACTTCACTGATACAACATTTCTCATACTGGCAAAAACTCCAAAAGTTTGAGAATGTGCTCCATCTGTGAGAGGATAGGGAGGCATACGTTACTGTTGGGAAGTTGAAAATAGCACAACTCCACATGAACAAGGATTTGGCTATATCTAAAAAAATCTTATGTAAATTTACACTTTGAGTAAGCAACCCTACTTTTCATCTCTATCAGGAAGATACACCCCTCCAAAGACAAAATAAAATATGTAAAATATTATTTATTACAGCACAAAAGTACTTAAATGTGACACACAAGCCAGCATTAAAGGTGATATGCATATGTAATAAGTTGCTTCAGTCATGTCTGACTCTTTGCAACCCCATGGACTTTAGCCCGCCAGGCTCGTCTGTCCATGGGATTCTCCAGGCAAGAATACTGGAGTGGGTTGCCATGCCCTTCTCCATCGGGTGACATCAGTTCAGTCAGTTCAGTTGCTCAGTCATGTCCAACTCTTTGTGACCCCATGAACTGCAGCACGCCAGGCTTCCCTGTCCATCATCAACTCCCAGAGTCCACCCAAACCCATGTCCATTCAGTTGGTGATGCCACCCAACATCTCATCCTCTGTTGTCCCCTTCTCCTCCTGCCCTCAATCTTTCCCAGCACTGGGGTCTTTTCAAATGAGTCAACTCTTTGCATCAGGTGGTCAAAGTATTGGAGTTTCAGTTTCAACATCAGTCCTTCCAATGAACACCCAGGACTGATCTCCCTTAGGATGGACTGGTTGGATCTCCTTGCAGTCCAAGGGACTCTCAAGAGTCTTCTCCAACACCACAGTTCAAAAGCATCAATTCTTCGGCACTCAGCTTTCTTTATAGTCCAACTCTCTCAAACATACATGATTACTGGAAAAACCATAGCCTTGACTAGGTAGACCTTTGTCAGTAAAGTAATGTCTCTGCTTTTTAACAGGCTGTCTAGGTTGGTCAGAACTTTCATTCCAAGGAGTAAGCGTCTTTTAATTTCATGACTGCAATCACCATCTGCAGTGATTTTGGAGCCCCCAAAAATAAAGTCAGCCACTATTTCCACTGTTTCCCATCTATTTGCCGTGAAGTGATGGGACCAGATGCCATGATCTTAAGTTTTCTGAATGTTGAGCTTTAAGCCAACTTTTTCACTCTTCTCTTTCACTTTCATTAAGAGGCTCTTTAGTTCTTCTTCACTTTCTGCCATAGGGTGGTATCATCTGCATATCTGAGGTTATTGATATTTCTCCTGGCAATCTTGATTCCAGCTTGTGTTTTTTCCAGCCTAGCATTTCTCATGATGTACTCTGCATATAAGTTAAATAAGAAGGGTGACAATAGACAGCCTTGACATACTCCTTTTCCTATTTGGAACCAGTCTGTTGTTCTATGTCCAGTTCTAACTGTTGCTTCCTGACCTGCATGCAGGTTTCTCAAGAGGCAGGTCAGGTGGTCTGGTATTCCCATCTCTTTCAGAATTTTCCACAGTTTATTGTGATCCACACAGTCAAAGGCTTTGGCATAGTCAATAAAGCAGAAATAGATGTTTTTCTGGAACTCTCTTGCTTTTTCGATGATCCAGCGGATGCTGGCAATTTGATCTCTGGTTCCTCTGTCTTTTCTTAAACCAGCTTGAACATCTGGAAGTTCACGGTTCACGTATTGCTGAAGCCTGGCTCGGAGAATTTTCAGCATTACTTTACTAGCGTGTGAGATGAGTGCAATTCCATCTCCTTATTCAGAAAACACTAGCATTTATCCTCCATAAGTGGGGGGGGGAACTATAGTGCACCCTCAATTCATGAGGGGAAGTTTATAAAACATGTTTGAAACAGAAAGGAATGCCAGGTCAAGAATGAAGGGTGAATGACGGAATTAGAAAGTTACCCATATTGCAACCTTCAGTAAAATTACTTACTCAGGCAAAAATCATAAATACTAAATCCAGTAAGTGAAAGGTTCATGGGAAACAGGACACTTGCATAGTGCTGGATGATTTGGCAATGACAAAGGGAAAATATTTCTACATTATAAAGATCTGACTGTTACCATCTTAACACACTGCTCAAATTAGCATCACTAACAGTGAAGCAATAGACAACACCTGTCTGCTGAAACAATGCAGAATGACTACTCAGATCATTTATGCAGTATCCTTACCACAAATATTAATTTCAATCTACTGCTTTGGCACCTTCACACTGTAAATGTCACGAAAAAAGTAACAGCCTATATTAAAACAAACATAATAACTGATGCATATTTTATCTTACTTATAAGAAACTTCTATTGATAATACTTTGAAAACAATGGAAAACTTGACTATGGACTGGGTAGTATACAATATAAGGAAATCATAATTAATTTTTAAGGTACAATATGGTAGCACGGTATAAGGGAATTTTCTTATTTTTAGAAGATACATGTTGAATTATTTGTTTGATGGAAGTGCTATAAGATTGCAAATTGCTTTAAAATGGTTCAGCAGAAGTTAGATGAGAGAGCAAATATACCAAAGTGGTAATAATTTTTTAATGTGAGTGATGTGTGTCATGATACTGATTCTCTCAACTTTTCCGAAAACTGAAAATGTTTACTGTTAAAAATTATAAGAAAAGTTTGTTGGTTTGCATCATTGGCTTTATTTTCTGAGGAAGACATGGCTAAGCTTGCAGCTGATCAATGCTCTCTTTAAGAAAAACTGAACAAATTGGGTAAAAATTAAAAATTCTCTAATGTTTAAAAGCATTAGAAAGGTGTTGATGCAACAGGGACTGGAGGGCACAGGATTTTAGAGCAAGGAGAACCATGGAGAGACATGCTGATTTTTGCAGACCTTTTTGTTCTGGGGCGTATCTGCCAAATCTGGGCTGAGGGCAAGAAGCTGAGCACCTGGACTTGGCATGAACACTGGATCACCACTGGGGAACAGAGAAAACAGAGACTTTAGGTGGTCTAATGATGCCAGAAAGAAAAAATGAAAGACCCAAAGGGCAGATGTCCAGGTGGGAAAAGAAAACTGAGCCTAACACACAAACTATTTCCTCCTCAAGATTTTTGTCAAAATCTGGAGCTGTATAGGGTATTAGGCTAAATGGCTAAGAAGAAAACCACACCCAAACTGAATGGAGTTTCCTGTAGTTTCACTCTCATGTGGACGAGGATTCAAGTTCAGGGCCACCAGGTTAAAGTACCCCAGTTAACTGCTAGGCTCTCGATCAAAAGATTTTAAAAAATATCCTTTAGGAAGAGAACAGGATCAGATGTAGACAGAAACGTTCAAAAACTGCAACCAGCCTCAACTCTGCCTAGTCCCTGGATGGTTTAGGGTGATTGGCAGTCACTCTTTGCTGACTGAAGGAAAGAGTAAAGGGTCTGTTGGCATTTGACAAGGGTGATGTGATAGCCATGATCAGCTTAAACTGTTAAGGCTCAACATCCCCCTTACTTCCAATGGGCCCAGAGAGGGACACAGCCTCTTTAGAAAGACATGACCTCTTAGAAGAGGATAATTCTGATCACCATTCTGTCAGCAAAGAATGAGAGAGTGGAGACTGAGCAGATAATCAATAATGTTGCCAAGTCATCTACCAGTTAGACTATGGGTGGGAAATTGGACAAGTTATTCAATCTCTTTGAGCCATAATTTTCTCATCTGTAAAATTTAGATGATAACTATACTTCAAAATGTTGCTGTGTATATTGAATAAAATGATATATGTTGAAAAAAGTCACTTACCAAATGTGTAGCTTATTTTTTAGTGCTCTAATACTGTTTGCTATTGTTATTCTCTCAAGGTTTCAAGTTCCTTCTTTTAGACATGTTCCAGTTGTAAGTGGTCCTAAAAAGCATGGAAGCTCTACCCCAGCCCATATGTCAGGTGAGTGCTGAACAACCCAAACAGAAGGCTCTTGTTTCTCAACATATGACTCTGACACCAGAAAGGCATCACCAGAAAAAATGGGCTAGCAGAGTGTGAACTGCCCACAGGAAGGCATTCTTTACCTCTATCACTCACTGCATCTCTGGTGTCTCAATTCTGCCTTTATAGTTCATTAACTTATTACTTTTCACCTAATAAAACTGCAGGATTCAGAGGTGAGCCAATGGATTTAAGAACCATAGAAAAGATATGACACATGTTTTAAGAGCTCCATTTTGATTAAGAGATTTGGGGTGGGTGGGGATAGAGAGTTAAAGAATGTAGTAAGAGTTATACTTTAAAAATGAAAACAGTAACAGATTTTATTTTTCTGGGCTCCAAAATCACTACAGATGGTGAATGCAGCCATGAAATTAAAAGATACTTGCTCATTGGAAGAAAAGCTATGACCAACCTAGATAGCATATTAAAAAGCAGAGACATCACTTTGCTGACAAATGGCCATATAGTCAAAGCCAGAGTTTTTCCAGTAGTCATGTATGGATGTGAAAGTTGGATTATAAAGAAGGCTGAGTGCCTAAGAACAGACTCTTTCAAACTGTGGTATTGGAGAAGACTCTTGAGAGTCCCTTGGACAGCAAGGAGATCAAACCAGTCAATCCTAAAGGAAATCAACCCTGAATATTCATTGGAAGGATTGATGCTGAAGCTGAAGCTGCAACACTTTGGCCACCTGATGCGAAGAGCTGACTCATTGGAAAAAACAGTGATGCTCGGAAAGATTGAGCGCAGGAGGAGAAAAGGATGACAGAGGATGAGATGGTCGGATGGCATCACCAATTCAATGGACATGGGTTTGAGCAAACTCTGGGAGAGAGTGAAGGACAGGGAAGCCTGGCATGCTGCAGTCCATGGGGTCGCAAAGAGTCGAAAATGACTGAGCGACTGAACAACAAATATTTCAATCAAGTCTAATGAAAGGAATTATTATTTTAATACCAACATAAACATTTTATGGAGAAGGACACACAATTTTCAGGGATTTTACAAATAATATATAAGACTTGAGGAAAACTTCTATTTGGAGTGGCTCACTGATCATCTTCCTCTGCCTTTCAGATCACTACTATAGGAAAGTTTTAGAAGCACTGTGCTTCAGATTAAAGAAATATTCTGGCCTCTTTCTTTTTTTAATGCAAATACTAGGAATCTCTAGTTTAGAGAATGATTTTTCTTTTCTAACAGGCATTATGGGGAAGCATGCTGACAATGGATACCAGTGACAGAGGTCCCAATCCCCAAAGAGCCAGACAAATGTCTCTGGTGAGGGTGAGAAGAGAACAACAGACACTAATTTGCCCAGGGCCATTCTTGTAAGCTGAGTGAAATTTCACATTGATGAAGCCACAGAAGTAGAGGCTACGAGTGTGGACAAATGCTCTTGGTTGTGCCTTCTCTATTTTTTCTTGTTGTTTTTTTTTTAATCACCCTGGTCCATGAAATCAAACTGAGTTCTATTGTTGTCCCATGGGCACAATAGCACCTTCTTTGTTGTGTTCATGATGAGAATCAAGTTAAGGAAGCTCATACAGGTACATTAGTTAGTACAGTTGATGACACAAAGTGCTTAATATATGTGATATAACCTGTAAGCCTCCTTTATCAACTCAAGAGCCCCCAAAGATTCTTTCGGTAGTAACTATGAAATCAATAACTATAAGCAAGGATTCTGTAATCACTTAAATGTTATTCCTCCCTTATCAGGGGGACACACCCACCTGTGACAATTCTAACACCAAGAGCCTATTTTCACAAGGAATGATCCCAAGAACTGGGCAGTTTAGTCTTATAACAATAATAGCCTGATAACAGTCATGTAACTACTCTTGGTAACTTGCGTCAAACAGGAGAGGAGTTAATCCCTTTGCTAGCTTAACTGGTATAAAGTGAGATGAATATAAACAAGCTGTGAGGCAACAAAGACTAACCAGACATAGACCTGCTTTTTAAAACAACTTACTCTCTAGGAGGGGAGATTAGACACCCCAGTAACCACCATGGCAAGAAGCAAAGTACTAAGTGCCTCAAGGTTATGAATACAACAATACCACTGGAGTTGTAAAGAAACCACAGTTGTAAAGAAACCCACTTCAAAGCCAGATTAATTACAACTGGAGGGGATCTAGATTTAACAGAGGACTATTTCAGCTGAACAACTATGGTTGTGAGGAATAGAGACCCATTCAGATTACTATAATTAAATCTGCTGTCTTGCAATTCTCAAATATTTTTGAACAAGGAACAACACAGTCTCGTTTTTCACTGGGCCCTGTAAATTATGGAGCTAGTCCTCAATGGGACCCTATGGGGTCAGGAAAGTAGACTGGAAACAGGATGGGGACCTGGATCTACCAGAGCTCAGGTGACAAGGTAATTGTTCTTAGGGTCCTGGGTTCTTCCATGTCTCCCTATGCCTTACTGCACTTATCTTCTGGATTTTGCTTAATTATGGCTTCTGTTTGCTGGTAACTTCTCCAGGATCTACTGCCCCATGGCCTGCTTTCTACCACTGTGCAGCTGTTTCTCTACTTTACATTAAGACTGCCTAAGACAGAATATGATTGGCCCAGTGTACTCAGATCCCTGTTGGACAAAGCTCTCATCTATTCATTTAATAATCTGCTGACCAGGGCTCCCTGCCACCTCACCAGTGGTGGAGAGAGGAGTCACAAGTTACATAGCTGGAAAGTTATGATTAAGGGACCACTTGGGCTACTTCCCTCAGAAGTGGAGTCATCAGGACTTCCCTAGTTTCCCAGTGGTTAAGATTCCCTGCTTCTACTGCAGAAGGCATGGGTTTGATCCCTGGTTGGGGAACTAAGATCCTACATGCCACATGGCATGGCATTGCCAAAAAAATATATATTTTTTTAAAGTGGAGTTATCAGTGGAAATCCCCATAGAAGGGATGGTGGATGTGGTGGGCATCCTAAGACTGGCCCACCTGGTAAATGGAATTCCCATTTTAGATAACCTTGAAATATCAGGAAAGTACAGACACATGCAGATAGAGAAAGGACATTTCATGGGTGGGTTGTGGTATGGAGACACAGGGGTACAGGGGTGGCTGGAGTCAAGGGTATATGAATGAATGAGGACCTTAAATACACAGCTATGGAACCATTATTCTATATGGTATTTGAATGGTGGAATGAATAAGGACCATAACTGAGAAAGTTATCTTGATTCATATTTCATTGCCCCTGGGGTAAGTCTCTACAAAGCATTCTGACAAAACCCTACAACGTAAGCTCACCAGTCTGAGGAGGTTCATCCATCCCTGCTTCTCCAGGCTTCCCCATCAGTGCAAAGAATACAAGTTTCTCACCAGTCAGGGGGCAGGGGGAACAGAGGCTCAGTCTGGCTGCTGCTTCTCTACAAACACTGAAGTAGGACAAGCCCATGACAGTGGGAGACTTCTAAGTACAGGTACCGAAGGATTCCAGGGCCTCTTCACTGATGTCTTCACAGACTGCAATGGTCTGAGTTAACACTTGAGGGTGTTATAGCATCCAGGGGTTTCTCTAAATCTCTTCACTTTATTCCTAACCAAATACCTATTAAAATACTTTGCTCTAACAAGAAAAAGTCTCCTGAATTTCAACCTGTTTCTGTTCCCTTAGACATCTCTGTGCATGAGGTGGTATAGTGAGGGCACTAAATATTCAGTTTAGGGACTTCCCTAGTGGTCCAGTGGCTAAGACTCCCAATGCACGGTGCCTGGGTTTGATCCCTGGTCAGGGAACCAGATCCCACATGCCACAACTAAGAGTCTGCATGCCACAGCTAAAGGTCCCTCATGGTGCAAGGAAGATCTAATAGCCTGCAGGCAACAACTAAGATCTGGCGCAGATGAATAAATAAATGAAGTAAACAAAAATTGTTCAATTCGATTCTATGCACAGCTGCTGGGCTGGGTGACTGGGTGTACATGGGCGTATAAGACCTGCCCCTATTCTCATGGCTCATACAGTCTGAGTGAGGACAACCATGATGCTAACAGCAATTATCAACACATGATATAACCACTCTGGACTGGTCACCAATATAGCTGCATATCAACTGATTTAATCAGTTGTATATCAACTAATCTAATCTTCATAGTAGCCCTAGGAGGTAAATACTATCATTATCTCCATGTTACAGATGAAAACCATTGAAAGATTAGTCAATGTAAGGAGAAAAGCTACACCAGAGGTATGGACAAAATGCTGTGAGAGCAAAGATAAGCACTTGACTAATTATAAATTTGGTGGCCAAGTTTATGATTTCAAGGAGGAGGAAATAACAACTGAGTCAAGGCTGGACAGATCAAAAGGGTTTTAAAGGGTATAAAGGATGAAGGATTATTCCAGACAGAAGGACTAGCATGAGCAAAGGCACAGAAGAGTAGAGCATGTTCCTTCTGGATCAGGCACATCCATTCATGCTGAACCTAGAGGACGCAGGGAAAAGCATGGCAGGAATGAAGAGACTGGGAATAGAGCTCGGAATTGGAGTTTTCCTGCAGAGTTCCATCAAGCATGAGATAATGGGATGAGCGGCCTGAGCAGTTGATTTTAAGAGAAAACTTTGGCCTAAGAATAGAGAATAGAGGGGACGTGGCTTGGAGCCAAGAAAACAAAGGATAAAGGGAGAAGCGATAATGGTTTCAGTGGTTTGAACTGGTGCAGGGAGGAAACAGAGGAAATGGAACCCCAAGGTAATGTTAATGGAAGTTACTGAGCCCTGCTAGGATGGGTAAGGCTCAATGAGGCCACTGGAAAGAGAGGAGTTGAAATGCATGTTTATATTGAAGACCACAAGAGAATCCTAATCTTAATGTCCTGCTTTGGCTGCTGGGACAGGTGAACGGGGAGCAGTGAAAGGCCAGCGGGCAGCATTAAGCCAAGGGGAATGAGGAAATAAGAGAACTGGGTGAGTAAAGAGTGAGAATGGACCACCTGCTCAAAACTGGATACAGGCCAGTGTCTGTAGAGGCTGACAGAGGCCTTGAAGGACACCCCCAGCAGTCCCTCACACGGCCAGCCGGCCCAGGGCCACAGTGTGTCCTCAAGGGTGGAGGAGTAAGAAAGGAAAAGGAATGAGTGGATAAAATCAGAAATGTCTGATGCTTTTTGACCCAGAACAGTTGGCAAATTCTCTCCCCTCAGCAGAATTAGTTGGCTAGTGTCCCATTTCAGCTTACCTATCCAATGGAAACTCACTGTTTGCTTTATTATCACAAAACAAGTATGAGGAAAGGAGAACACAAGGAAGAGAACTTCATTTTTATTGTTCTTGCAAGTAGCTGATGTGGTTTCCTTTGAAGTGGAAAAGTTTAAAAAAAAATTGTGACTGGAAATTACTTGAAAACATATTACATAGTTGCCTGCCCTTGTAAGTAGGCCATATATACATTAACTAAAAAATATGTATTAATATATATGGCACCCCACTCCAGTACTCTTGCCTGGAAAATCCCAGGGACAGACAAGCCTGGTGAGCTACAGTCCATGGGGTCGCTAAGAGTCAGACACGACTGAGCTACTTCACTTTCACTTTTCCTTTCATGCATTGGAGAAGGAAATGGCAACCCATTCCAGTGTTCTCGCCTAGAGAACCCCAGGGACGGGGGAGCCTGGTGGGCTGCCGTCTATGGGGTCACACAGACTCGGACACGACTGAAGCGACTTAGCATATACATGTGTATGTGTACATATATATGTATATGTACATGTATGTATGTTGTGAGTATATATGAAGTGAAAGTCGCTCAGTTGTGTCTGACTCTTTGTGACCCCAGACCCCATTTCCATGTACTCTGTCCATGGAATTCTCCAGGCAAGATTACTGGAGTGGGTTTCCATTTCCTTTTCCAGGGGATCTTCCCGACCCAGGGATTGAACCTGGGTCTCCCACATTGCATGAGGATTCTTTACCATTCTTTACCAGCCACCAGAGAAGCCCTGTGGGTACATATATTTTTATATAAATATACAATTGACTTTTGCACAACACAGATTTGAACTGCACAGGTCTACTTATACATACATTTTTTGTTGTTGTTAGTAAATACTATAGTACCACATGATCCAAGGTTGACTGAATCCATGGATATGGAGGGAAGACTATTAATTATATGTGGATTTTCAGCTGAACAGAGGGTTGGTGCCCCTAACACCTGTGCTAAGTTTAAGGATCAAATTGTGTGTATGTGTGTGTATAAATAACTACACATTATATATACATACATGTATTATAAAGACTTAATAGTCATCCTGACAATGGAATGTTTTCAATGAATTGGCCATAATATTATCATCAGCATTTTAATTTTTGGGGGGGATGGCTCAGCTTATGACTAGGATGATGGATGTTTCCGTCCCATAATGATGCTCTGTGTTAAAGTGTGGAGAATGCTAGCACTCACAAGTGCTCAGTTAAGACTGGTCAGACTTAGAGGCCTTGGACTGCTGTACTGCTAGAGGGCTTGGGTCTTTTGTTTAAAAAATACACCTGCCTTCTTCTTACTGTTAACTCTCTCACTGTTGATAGTACTTAGCACAGCATGATGGAGAAGAATTACAACAGAGCTGGGAATGGATGTTACAAGAGATTCTCAGCTCCAGACAGTGCGAGAGTTGGAGAAAAGGCAGAGAATTTGTTGACAACCAAACTGGTCTCCTGCTGGCTCGGCCTCTTTCCTATCCCTGATGGAATTGGGGGAATTAAATTCCTTTGCTGCTTTGACTTTCCTCATGTCTGCAGCAGACTGCAGTGGGCAAAGCACAAAGTCAGCAGGTCTAACTTTGGAGAGGCTGGGACGCCCTGTTCTATAAACGTCTGCCATGAGACCAAAATAACTCATGCCTTTGGTGGCCAAATTTAATGGCTATAAACTGCTTCCTGCTTTTAGTATAGAATCACTAGCCAAATTTCTTTATTTTTTAGGTTCCACTGTTTAAAAACATTAAAACATACAAATATAAATGTATTATAGATAATACAACTATACTAAAGAAGAAATTAAAAGTCATCCGTAATCTCATCACATAAGGGAAACCACTAATATGTTAGGACCATCATCTATAGAAATATACATTTTTCCTTATATTTCGTAACTGTACATGCTATACTATTTTGCGTTTTCTTTTTTCTTACCAATACTCGGGTCTACATTAACAAGACAGTGAAGATGAATTTACATTATTCTTGTTAATTATGTGATGTCCTCCCACATGAATGTTAAAAGTGATTATTTTAACCTGATTGTATTCATTTATACTTTTTCTACCTTACATTTGATTTTCTATAATCTCACCCTCTTTTATCCTCCATCTCAACCTTGTGCTTATATTTGCCAGGTCAATAGGATCTGTACGTTTCATACAGGGCCAGTGTTTCTCCTCTTTAGCAGTCGAGACCGTGTTGATCTACCCTGTGGTGTTCCCTTCCCCAGACCTCCCACTAACTACCTGGCCCACTTGCCAGGACCCTCCCAGTGTCTGCCCACATGAGTTCACATCCAGTCACCGAGCTATTTAAGGAGGGTTGCTTGCTAGGGAAAATCACTGTGTCTCATTCACCCAAGACCCAACACAGAGGAAACTTTCTTTCCCAGACCATACGTCCAAGTCTAGTCTTTCCCAGCGATGTCTCAAATACACGCTTCTGGGGAAAGAGACAAGAGAAAAGGGGAGGAAGGAGGAGACAGAACGGCTGCCTCATTGACTGCAAGTCTGTTGTTATTGTGAGACGGAACATCAAGACCATGGCCTGCTGGTGCTCAAGCTATAATATCAGCCTTATTGTAGATAAACCCAGCCTTATACATGTTTAGTTTTCAAGCTTTAATCTTGGGGATACAGAGAGCATAAAGGGACTGTGATGTTAGGTGTTAATGACTGACTGGAAACTCACAGATATCTCAGGGTTGAAGCCAGCCAGGAAGGAGGGAGAAAGTGGCTACCTAACATCACCGAGTAGTGGAAGAGACTGGTGAGGAAAGGTACGTAACCTTGGATGAGTTACATAACTCTACTACACATAAATTGCTGGATCTGTAAAAGTGGGTGGCACACAGTAAGTGCTCAATAAATGATAGTTTTTTCCAGCACATCATATAGTATTGGGCTCATAATTGATAAACTGTATGGAATACATATGGACTATAATCACAGATTATGCCCCTGCTGCTGTAGCAGAGGCATGAATTTCAAATGATTTTACAGTCTGAAGAAATCAACAAAAAAACAGACAATAGTCACTGTTCAGATTCCACATTCTCCAAGCAACCTTCTGATAAATTTGGGGTGTCTTAGGGCAACTGTGTTTAAGCATTATAAAAAAAGACTACCCCTCTTTAAGAATAAAAGATCATTCTCTTGCTTGGGTTGGTTTAGGTCACTTCTACAGAATCTGTCAAGTGTTGGTGGATCAGAGTGTGTGTTCAACTAATATTTGTTGAATAAATGGATGAATGAATGAATAAAAATATAAATGAATGAATTTGAGTTTCAATATGTTGGAAGATGAAAGTATGAGATACTGCTGATTCCATATTATCGTGGTTTTCTTTAAGTCATAGATAAAGAGTAGTTGGCTCCACTAAACAAATATTTTGCATGTGTGGATCACAAAAACTGTGTAAAATTCTGAAAGAGATGGGAATACCAGATCATCTGACCTGTCTCTTGAGAAACCTGTATGCAGGTCAGGAAGCAACAGTTAGAACTGGACATGGAACAACAGACTGGTTCCAAATAGGAAAAGGAGTACGTCAAGGCTGTATATTGTCACCCCACTTATTTAACTTCTATGCAGAGTACGTCATGAGAAATGCTGGGCTGGAAGAAACACAAGCTGGAATCAAGATTGCCGGGAGAAATATCAATAACCTCAGCTATGCAGATGACACCACCCTTATGGCAGAAAGTGAAGAAGAACTAAAGAGCCTCTTGACGAAAGTGAAAGAGGAGAGTGAAAAAGTTGGCTTAAAGCTCAACGTTCAGAAAACTAAGATCATGGCATCTGGTCCCATCATTTCATGGGAAATAGATGGGGAAACAGTGGAAACTGTGTCAGACTTTATTTTTTTGAGCTCCAGAATCACTGCTGATGGTGATTGCAGCCATGAAATTAAAAGATGCTTACTCCTTGGAAGGAAGGTTATGGCCAACCTAGATAGCATATTTAAAAGCAGAGACATTACTTTGCCAACAAAAGTCCATCTAGTCAAGGCTATGGTTTTTCCAGTGGTCATGTATGGATGTGAGAGTTGGACTATAAAGAAAGCTGAGCGCTGAAGAATTGATGCTTTTGAACTGTGGTGTTGGAGAAGACACTTGAGAGTCCCTTGGACTGCAAGGAGATCCAATCAGTCCATCCTAAAGCAGATCAATCCTGGGTGTTCATTGGAAGGACTGATGTTGAAGCTGAAACCCCAATACGTTGGCCACCTCATGCGAAGAGTTGACTCATTGGAAAAGACCCTAATGCTGGGTAGGATTGGGGGCAGGAGGAGAAGGGGACGACAGAGGATGAGATGGTTGGATGGCATCACCGACTTGATGGACATGGGTTTGGGGAGACTCCGGGAGTTGGTGATGGACAGAGAGGCATGGAGTGCTGCAATTCATGGGGATGCAAAGAGTCGGACACGACCGAGTGACTGAACTGAACTGAAACAAATATTTTGCATATAAGAAGTGGCATAAGGGAATCAATTATCAATATCATCTAGTTATAGAGTTGAAAGGAATAGTAGAGTAATTCTGCATAATAAGTTATCTCTTATTAAATTTAAAATCTAAAGTCACTTTCCAATTGTTTTCAACATCATTCTTCTCCCCACACTCTATTTCCAAGCTCTTAAACCAAGCTTCAATCATACCTTCAGCAAAGAGCGCCCATAATAGAGACTTATATTTTGGAATAACTTTGTATACCGTTGTAACCTTAATGAGATTCAGAATCTATAGGAATATTGAGGTACCTAAATTTTAAGACAATTTATCCCAGAAAAATGTTGCTGCCTTTAAGCCACCTTACTTTTCCTGAAAATGTTTTATAATACATAACCCTATATCCAGGTGCATCAACACTCTTACTGTTGTTATTCACCAGATATCAGTGACTGGACTAATATTTCTTGATGGAAGTGGCAGAGACAGAATTATTGGCTATTTAGGGTGCATAATAAATAAATAAATAAAAAATCAAGAGCATCTTGATGAAGCTGGCTTAAAACTCAACATTCAAAAAACTAAGATCATGGCATCTGGTCCCATTACTTCATGGCAAATAGAAGGGGGAAAAGTGGAAGCAGTGACAGATTTTCTTTTCTTGGGCTCCAAAATCACTGCAGATGAAATTAAAATATGCTCCTTGGAAGGAAAGCTATGACAAACCTAGACAGTGTATTGAAAAGCAAAGACAGCACTTAGCTGACAAAGGTCCATATACTCAAAGCTATAGTTTTTCCAGTAGTCATGTATTGATGTGAGAGTTCGATCATAAAGAAGGCTGAGCATGGAAGAATTGATGTTTTTGAACTGTGGTGCTGGATAAAGAAGACTCTTGAGAGTCCCTTGGACTGCAAGAAGATCAAACCAGTCAATCCTAAAGTAAATCAGTCCTGAATATTCATTGGAAGGACTGATGCTGAAGCTGTAGCTCCAATATTTTGGCCACTTGATGCAAAGAGCCAACTCATTGGAAAAGGCCATGATGCTGGGAAGGATTGAAGGCTAAAGGAGAAGAGGGCAGCAGAGGATGAGATGGTAAGATAGAATTACCAACTCAATGGACATGAGTTTGAGCAAATCCCAGGAGACAGGGAAGCACAGGGAAGCCTGGTGTGCTGCAGTCCATAGGATCACAAAGAGTTGGACACAACTTACTAACTGAACAACAAGAAACTAACACAGCACTGCAAAGCAGCTATACCTCAATAAAAATCAATCAAAAAATAAAAGTGCTTGGAAGAAGTCTGATATACGGTTTAGTGGGAAATCCTAGACTACAGAGGACTGAGACATAAAAATGATACTGATCATTATCACTGTGTACCAAATATATGCTAAGTGCCAGACACTATGCTAAGACACATATAATCTCATCTAATTTTTACCACAGTTCCACAATACCCTCTTCTACAAATGAGGGGCCTGAGGCTTAGAGAGATTTAGTAAACTGCCCCAAATCTCATAGCTGGTTAAGTGCTGATGCAAGAAATGCAACACGAATTTATCCACTTCAAAAAACCCAGGAGTTTCTCTATCACAGATGCCTGTGTGTGAGTGCTTGGCTACTTCCTGGCTTTTACCTGAAACAAGTAACACAAACTCTTCTTCTCTATAAAATGATCAAGATTTTAATGTTTCATCAGATTGTTGGGAGGATTAAGTTACCTAATGTATTCAAAGTACTTAAAATATGATTCATAACAAGTGATATCTATTACTCATGTGAATGCCACTAGCTTCATGTGTGGGCAAGGATAACCACTCAGACCTGATGAGTATCATTTCTTTCTCATGGGTAAAATGAAGTTCTGTTTTCAGATCTTACAAGTCCTTTCAGTTCCAACCTACTTTGATCATTTTTTTCTGAGAAGGCAACTGTAGGTAGCCAGGAATAATTCTACAAGCAGTTGGAATGAGGGGTGCATAAGAACTAGGAAAAGCATGCCTACCAGATAACTCTCGAGTCTGGAGAGCAGGTCAGAAAGGAGACCTTTACCATCATTTACATTTAATTTCATCCTCATGCTAGTTTGAGAGATGTTCTTATTTCCTTTATAGGATTATAAACCACGAAGACCTTTTTGCTTAACTCTATCTCCTTGCTCTTGATCTTATAGGGGAAAAAAAAAAAGGTGTTAATAGTTCTATATTCATTGTAGCCAACTCTACAAGGATATATATTCTGCAAGTCGACTGATTCATTCTATCTGAATGTCAACTCTGGGTAGGCAGAGTTAAAAGGTTTCCATGGTTTGTTTTACAGCATGTAGTTTATATTTTGTCCAGCCATGAAGACTACATTTGGCAATGCTGGAGCTCTGTCACCATGCAATTTTATGCAAAAAAAAAAAAAAAAAAATCCACGGGAAGAAGAAAGAATCCATTAATGTGGTGAGAGTTGACCCACCAGCTTTACAGTTCAAAATGTATTATTACAGCAATTATGCTGACATATTTTGACAATTCAGAACAACTATTTACTCCATAGCCTTCACATTTTTATCAACAAGGCTTTTGTAAAACTACTTTTAATCAGCAACATCAGAATTTATAAATTCCCATACAGCCCTGGAATAGTTTGTGGAGGAAGCCACAGAAAAAAGCTGAAAGATACATTTAGCTGAAGGTCACAGGTGAAAGTATACACTTTGATTCCTTGTTTTTTCATTTAAAAAAGAAGGAAAAACCCTTCCAAAGTAATTAAATGTGTTAATAAATTTATTTTTATTTAATAAGAATGTTGACTTGCTTGCCAGAATATGTGTTCTCCTGCCCAGGGTGACTGACAATTCACCTAAAGTTCCTTGTACTTTGCCCTTCAGTGGTGATTTGCTTTAGAGATAAAGGGGTCTTTTCCTGATTCTTATGGGAATTATGCTACCAAGAGCTCAGAGCGATTCAAGATAAGTAGAATCTGACAGTTTGGCTAGAAGCACTGTCATTCTCATGCCTTATACCTGGTTCCTTGCCAACCATGCCATCCCAACCTAAGCCTGGTGTCCCCACTCTGAACTGTCCCCCATATGGATCCCAAACCATCCCTTCTCACTGAAAAATGACTGTGATTTCCCCAAATATGGAGAATTATGTGGATCACAGACTCTTAAACATGCTTTCCAGCTCCACTAATTTGTCTATTAATGGATATATTTGAATGCCTACTTTATTAAGCGTCTTCAAAAATATTGATAGTTTTTGTCATATTTTTGTGTGTGCTATTCAGCCTCCCTGCTATATTTTGTCTGTGCAATAAAATCTTTAAGATATTTGAAGGGAAGTAGATAAAAGTAGGAAAAGTTCATCAAAAGCAGTTCTATCAAGATAGAAAGCCCAGAGATAAACCTATACACCTATGGGTACCTTATTTTTGACAAAGGAGGCAAGAATATACAATGGGGAAAAGATAGTCTCTTCTATAAGTGGTGCTGGGAGAACTGGGCAGCTATGTGTAAAGAGATGAAATTAGAACATTTCATAACACCATACACAAAGTTAAACTCAAAATGGATTAAAGACCTAAATGTAAGACTAGAAACGATAGAACTCTTAGAGGAAAACATAGGCAGAACACCTTATAACATAAATCACAGCAAGATCCTCTATGACCCACCTCACAGAGTAATGGAAATAAAACCAAAACTAAACAAGTGGGACCTGATTAAACTTAAAAGCTTTTACACAGCAAAAGAAACTATAAACAAGGTGAAAAGACAATCTTCAGAATGGTAAACAATAGCAAATGAAACAACTGACAAAGGATTCATTTCCAAAATACGCAAGCAGCTCATACAACTCAATACCAAAAAACAAACAATGCAATCAAAAAGTGGGCAAAAGATCTAAACAGACATTTCTCCAAAGGAGACGTACAGATGGCTAACAAACACATGAAAAGATGCCCAACATTGCTCATTATTAAAGAAATGCAAATCAAAACTACAAAGAGATATCATCTCACACTGGTCAGAACTGGTCACCATCAAAAAATCCACAAACAATAAATGCTGGAGAGGATGTGGAGAAGAGTGAACCCTCTTGCACTGTTGGTGGGAATGTAAATTGATGCAGCCACTAGGGGAGACAGTGTGGAGATTCCTTAAAAAACTAGGAATAAAACTATCATATGACTGCGCAATCCCACTACTAGCCATATACAATGAGGAAACCAAAATTGAAAAAGACACATGTACCCCAGTGTTCACTGCAGCACTACTTACAATAGCTAGAACATGGAGGCAATGTAGATGTCCATCAACAGATGAATGGATAAAGAAGCTGTGGTACATATATACAATGGAATATTACTCAGCCATAAAAAGAAATGCATTTGAGTCAGTTCTAATGTGGTGGGTGAACCTAGAGCCTATTTTACAGAGTGAAGTAAGTCAGAAAAAGAAAAACAATTGGGCTTCCCTGGTGGCTCAGCTGGTAAAGAATCGGTCTACAATGCAGGAGACCTGGGTTTGATCCCTGGGTTGGGAAGATCCCCTGGAGAAGGAAACGGCTACCCACTCCAATATTCTGGCCTGGAGAATTCCATGGACTGTATATTCTATGGGGTTGCAACAAGTTGGACATGACTGAGCAACTTTTATTATTATCATAATGCATGTATACAGAATCTAGAAAGATGGTACTGATGAACCCATCTGCAGGGCAGCAACCCATCTTCAGGGCAGCAATGGACATGCAGACATAGAGAACAGACTTATGTCACAGATGGGGGTGGGAGAGGAAGAAGAGGGAAGGATGAATGGAGGGAGTAGCATGGAAACATATACACTATCAGATGTAAAATAGCCAGTGGGAATTTGCTGTATGACTCGGAGAACTCAAACTGGGGCTCCGTTAACAACCTAGCAGGGTGGGAAGGGGTGAGAGGTAGGAGGGAAGTTCAAGAGGGAAGGGATGTATGTATACCTATGGCTGATTCATGTAGATGTATGGCAGAAACCAACATAATATTGTAAATCAATTATCCTTCAAATAAAATAATTTTTAAAAAAAAAGCAGTTTCATGATGAGTAAGAAATTGACAAGCATTGATGTTTATCTGTAGGTAAATGAAAAAAATAGGAAATAGCTGATACAGAGATTTTGTAATAAGAAGAGGATGCCTCAAAGGCCAGGCCAGAGGGTGACTATGCACTCACAAATTTTAGTGGCATCTCAGAAATGAAAACGGGAAAATATCAACCAGAAACTCTGAAAAAAAAACTGCTTATGTTGTATCCACAGATAATATAAAACATTTAGTCAGAATTACATATGGCAGTGTTTTCTAAATAATAGCCATGTTTTTTTTCGAAATCATTTCTTTCCAGCCTTCCTTGTTCCCCTGCCTCCGCTTTCTTTCTCGTCTGACAAGCAGTATTTTTCACCTGTATTCTCTCTCTCTCTACTAGAATTTAAGCACACGAAAAAAGAAGTTTTGCCTTTCTTTTTTGCTGCTTTATTCTCACCTAGAATGATGGTTGGTACACAATAGTTCTCATTAAATACTTACCCAGTGAATCAGTGAACTACAGCAAGGCTTGGTAAACACTTTCTGTAAAGGGTCAGATCAGTAGTTTAGGTTTTGCAGACCAAGAGGCAAAATCGAGGATGTTATTTAACAACTGTTAAAAATAAATTCCCGGCTCCCCCTCATACAAACCCAGGCAGCGGGCCAGAGTTGGCCTGTAGACCATGGTTTGTCAGCCCCTGAACTGAAGGATTAACAACTCAACAAAAATGAAAAATCCCCTTCAACTATCCTTAACCTCACATCATTTCTGGTAACTTTCAGGAACTCAGCCAATTACACCAGTGTGAAAGCAACATGATAGTTTCCAATTCTGTGTCTTTACAGAAGCGGGGACATCACTTATTCAGGCTTAAATGTTACAATCTAGGGGTGGGGGAAGCGTTGGGTCACAGTTGTTTATTACTAATGTCCTATTCTGTTTTATCATCAGGCCAAGAGCTAGTGGCACACTCTAAGTTTAAGACCCAGCAATAAAATATACTCTCAATCCTTTGAGAAAAGCAGGCAATGAGAAATCACTCAAATTCTGTATTTAAAATGTCCATATCTAAAAAAGTGTCAGTCTGATTCTAGCATTGTGTCATGTTAAATCGTATTCTGTTTCCTATATTTTCCATTTGCTAGAATGATTTTTAAATTTTACTCATGTTCAGTTCAGTCGCTCAGTTGTGTCCAACTCTTTGCGATCCCATGAACTACAGCATGCCAAGCCTCCGTGTCCATCACCAACTCCCGGAGTCCACCCAATTCCACGTCCATTCAGTCGGTGATGCCATCCAACCATCTCATCCTCTGTCGTCCCCTTCTCCTGCCCTCAATCTTTCCAAGGATTGGGGTCTTTTCAAATGAGTCAGCTCATCACATCAGGTGGCCAAAGTATTGGAGTTTCAGCTTCAACATCAGTCCTTCCAATGAACACCCAGGCCTGATCTCCCTTAGGATGGACTGGTTGGATCTCCTTGCAGTCCAAGGGACTCTCAAGAGTCTTCTCCAACACCACAGTTCAAAAGCATCAATTCTTTGCTGCTCAGCTTTCTTTATAGTCCAACTATCACATCCATACATGACCACTGGAAAAACCATAGCCTTGACTAGACGGACTTTTGTTGGCAAAGTAATGTCTCTGCTTTTTATTAGGCTGTCCAGGTTGGTCATAACTTTCCTTCCAAGGAGTAAGTGTCTTTTAATTTCATGGCTGCAATCACCATCTGCAGTGATTCTGGAGCCCAGAAAAATAAAGTCAGCCACTGTTTCCACTGTTTCCCATCTTTATGCCATGAAGTGATGGGACAAGATGCCATGATCTTAGTTTTCTGAATGTTGAGCTTTAAGCCAACTTTTTCACTCTCCTCTTTCATTTTCATCAAGAGGCTCTTTAGTTCTTCACTTTCTGCCGTAGGGTGGTGTCATCTGCATATCTGAGGTTATTGATATTTCTCCTGGCAATCTTGATTCCAGCTTGTGCTTCCTCCAGCCCAGTGTTTCTCATGATGTACTCTGCATAGGAGTTAAATAAGCAGGGTGACAGTATACAGCCTTGACGTACCCCTTTTCCTATTTGGAAACAATCTGTTGTTCCATGTCCAGTTCTAACTGTTGCTTCCTGACCTGCATACAGGTTTCTCAAGAGGCAGGTCAGGTGGTCTGGTATTCCCATCTCTTGTAGAGTTTTCCACAGTTTATTGTGATCCACACAGTCAAAGGCTTTGGCATAGTCAATGAAGCAGAAATAGATGTTTTTCTGTAACTCTCTTGCTTTTTTGATGATCCATCAGATGTTGGCAATTTGATGTCTGGTTCTTCTGCCTTTGCTAAAACTAGCTTGAACACCTGGAAGTTCACGGTTCACGTTTTGCTAAAGCCTGGCTTGAAGAATTTTGGGCATTACTTTACTAGCGTGTGAGATGAGTGCAATTGTGCGGTAGTTTGAGCATTCTTTGGCATTGCCTTTCTTTGGGACTGGAATGAAAACTGACCTTTTCCAGTCCTGTGGCCACTGCTGAGTTTTCCAAATTTGCTGGCATATCGAGTGCAGCCCTTTCACAGTATCATCTTTTAGGATTTGAAATAGCTCATGTTCTGTATATGCATTTATCTCACTGCTTTTACCTACAGCTTAATATTCCACAGGGCATATCTGGCACAGTTTATTTATTCTCTAGTTTTATAGTGAGACCTTGGGTTGCTTCCAACCCCCAGAAAACACAAACACCCTGTAATGAACATTCTCACATAGTCTCCTTGGGGATCTGGGAGAGGTTCAATCAGAATGCTCCCCACGACTGATGCCTTACCTGTATAATGTAGCAGGGCACTATGAGGCTTTCCTAGAACAGACCCTTCCCCGACTCCTCTCTGAAATAACCAGATAATAGTGTCTCATCCATATTTCCTTAATTTTTCAGATGCAAAAACCACTACCAAATGTTAGAAATTAACTACTTGATGATCATGAACATGTAGCCCCCAGACCTACCAGTGCCCAAGGAGTGGTCATCATTAACCAGTCAGAGAATTGTGCACAAGCTGATCACATACCCTTAAATGCCCTTCCCTTAACCTTGCTTTTAAAAATGCTTTCATGACCTAGAGGGGTGGGATGGGAGGAGGAGAGGGAGGCTCAAGAGGGAGGGGATATATGTAAAATTATGGCTGATTTGAGTTCTGCTGTATGGCAGAAACCAACACAACATTGTAAAACAATATTCTTCCAATTAAAAAGTAAACTGAATAAAATTAAAAAAGAGGAACTTAGTATAAATTAGTCGCAGTAGGAAAAAAAGTGCTTTGCTGAAATCCTTCAGGGAGTTTGGAGATTTTGTTTTTGAGCATGAGCCATCCATTCTTCTTGCTCAGGCCCAAAATAAATCCTCCTCTGCTCCAAATTAGCCTGGTAGGCTGCAGTCCATGGGGTCACTAAGAGTTGGACATGACTGAGCGACTTCACTTTCACTTTTCACTTTCATGCGTTGGAGAAGGAAATGGCAACCCACTCCAGTATTCTTGCCTGGAGAATCCCAGGGATGGGGGAGCCTGGTGGGCTGCCATCTATGGGGTTGCACAGAGTTGGACACGACTGAAGAGACTTAGCAGCAGTAGCTGTTCCAAACTCCAACGTTTTGGTTTATTTGGTTTCACTGTGTAGGGCACGTGACCGTTCATTAGGTAAACACCAGAAATGCCTAAGGGGCGCCATTCCCCCCAAACTCAGCAATGCTTCTATCCGTTTCTAATATCTGCCCCTTTCATGAGTGCAAAGTGGTGATTTCCTGCTCTAATATGCTTTTCTCTGATGGCTGATGGAAATGGAGCAATTCTTTGTATTCTTGTTGGGCATTTGAGTTTCCACATCTGAGATCAGCTTATTTATAAGCTTTTTCCATTTTTCTGATGCTTTCCTTACTCTTTTAGGCATTCCTTGGCTGGAAATCTTCTGGCAGTTTGAGATATTGCTCACATAAATCCCATTTCCCAGCTTATCATTTGTCACTTTCCTGCTCCCTCTCTCTTTGATGACCTTCCTCAAACTTAAATCTGATGTAATAAAATTCTGTGCTTTTTAGTGTTTTAAAAGAGGACCTCCCTAATTGAAAGTCACAAATATCCTCCTATCCTTCCTTCCACTCCAGCTTTATCATTTTCCTCTGTCATATTTAGGTCTTTAATCCACTGAAGATTGTTTCTATGTGATGTGAAACCCCATCCTGTCCCCACTATTTTGGAAAGCCTCTACTATCCTTTGCCAAATTTATATGAGAGTGTTTGGGAGGGAATGGAGGAGGAGGAAGGGGACCTGATAAATTACCTAAAATATATAAGAAAGAATAAAGGTCCACAATTGGCAGAAGCAATGGTATAAAGAAAAAATATGAGAATTGATGTTACCAGATTTTAAAATCTTTTACGAAGTCATAGTAAAAAAGAAAAAAAAAAGTAGTACTTCCAAGTAGACTGAAGTAATAAATAGAGATCTGAGAAACACATCTGTATATCAATCTATCTACACACACATACACACACTTTTGTTGCAAAAACAAAACAGAACTCAAAAAAACCCAAACCTCTACTGGAATTTTGACTAGAATTTCAAAGAAATTATAGACTAATTAGGGAGTTAATTGATATCTTCAAAATGTTCAGTGGTTTCATCCATGAAACATGGTGAGTCTCTCCACTTACTAGTGTTAGTCATTCAGTTGTGTCTGACTCTTTGCAACCCCATGGACTATAGCCTGTCAGACTCCTCTGTCCATGGGATTTTCCAGGCAAGAATACTGGAATGGGTTGCCATTTCCTTCTCCAGGGAATCTTCCTGACTGAGGGATCGAAACTGAGTCTCCCACATTGCAGGCAGACTCGTTACCATCTGAGCTACCAGGGAAGCTTCACTTACTAAGACCTCCCCTTATCCTCTTGGAGGCATTTCTAGAACCAAATAGTCCATGGATCAGAGTTCAGTTAAGAAAGCAGAAACAACTGGAGACACTTCGGGTAGGAAGGGATTTCATCTAGGGAATCAGAAGCCTACACAATATTTGGAAGGGTAGAAAGACAGCTCACCAGTAAAGAATCTGCCTGGCAATGTAGAAGATGAAGGTTTGATCCCTGGGTTGGGAAGATTCCCTAGAGGAAAATGGCAACCCACTCCAGTATTCTTGCCTGGAAAATCCCATGGACAGAGGAGCCTGGCAGGCTACAGTCCATGGGGTCACAAAGAGTTGGACACGACTGACTGAGTGAATGAATAACAACGGGAAGAGTCAAGATCAAGCAAAAAAGTTCAGCTGGTGTTCAGAAAATCCAGGAGGGCAGAAATGTTAGGAATTGCAAGAATCTCAGGAATAGCAGGAAGCTAACTACAGCATACAGAATCTGCCACAACCTGAACCCTGCCAACTGACTCCCTTCTGTCCACAGCTATTACCAATGAAGCAGGGTTTTTCCTATTATTTCTCCTTCTAGAAATTCTTCTCCTTGGCAAAATCTAACTCAACCCCTCTCCACTGCCCACAACTCCCCAAGAGATAGAAATGATAGCAAGTTGACCAACAACAATCCAGCACAAAAGAAAAATAGCAAGAGCCTAATACATGTTAAGTGATTTTCAATAAGTTAAAAACACACAGTAACAAAATTATTTTAAGTATGATTCAAAGGAAGCTCATTTTAGCTGATTCCATAATATGGCATATCATTTCACTTGGAATCATTAGAAAGATTTTAACATTTGCAGAAGCTCACTTTTCAAATAGGGTAATAATTTCATAAGGACTATATCTCTGGAAAGAGCATCTCTGCAATGTGATACAGTAACCCTCACTACATAGGCCTGGGTATGGGTTTCCCAGGTGGCACAGTGGTAAAGACTCTGCCTGCCAGTGTAGGAGACACAAAAGACTTGGGTTTGATCCCTGGGTTGGGAAATGGCAACCCACTCTAGTATTCTTGCTTGGAGAATCCCATGGACAGAGGAACCTGGTCGACTACAGTTCATGGGGTAGCAAAAAGTCTGAGCGTACACACAGGCTGGGTTCTACTTTTATCAACCTGTGTCTAGTTAGAATTCCACAACTGGAGAGGAAAGAAGAATGTGATGACTGCTCAGGCAGCAGCAATAAAAGTGATTCAGCTAAGGGGAATAGAGTGAATGGATTTATTTTACATAACAAATGTGTGACAGTCACTAATAGTCCTGAAATGCAAGTAGGATTGTTAACTAGAACCACGATCTCTAAATTTGTCCTTGTCAGTAAAGATGCTTGAATTACGCACAAATATAGAAATTAAAAGCATGAAATTTTAAGAAAGACATTCTAACATTTCCTTCCAGCATTCCAGTGAATCATCTTCTGTAGCCCTTGGAGAGCATTGACTTCTCTGCTCATCTGTGTGTCCTCCGTATTCTCCATCAAGCTGCCCAAAGCCAAATGCTGCCCATTACAGATAGCACGATGCCTTCATGGAGGCCTCGAATCAATATTTATATCAATGGTACAACTGATCAAGATCTATGGTCAAGTTCACTCAAATGACATCACTCCTGCCCCAGGAGAGGGCAGAAATGAGCAGGATATAAGGAAATCCCTACCCAGAGATCTAGAAAGTAGGAGCAGGAGGTGGTTGGAGCAAAGTGGGGTGCAGCTTCTAGAAAGAATGCTGAAGTCAACCAGTGACCGCTATGAATAGAATGAGAAACAAAGCCCAAAAAATGTCAAGCTAAAACCAGACACCAAAAGTAGCCACCAAAGGCACACAAATCTGTGAGCTGGAATTGGGGTGTCAGGGTGTGGTATACGATAGGGATGAGAAAAAAGAGCAAGCAAAGTGCTCTAATCTAAAAGTCAAAAAGTCCATGGCTAGAATTGGGGAGAGCTTCAGACAGCGTCAAATCGAATTTTAGGAGTCAGGAAGAGTCAGAACTGCCAGGGTTCAAAAAGTTTTATAAGGTAATTGTCATGAAAATATGCCTAGGAGTAAGAAGACTCTTTTAAGGCAGACAATTATTCTCAATCTATGATTTCTGATCTCGAAGATTTCTCATCCTTTACAACCTAGGGAGGCATGAAGGCTCTGATAGACTTTTTGAAATGTTAGAGCTCAAAATACAAGTCAAGTGCACAGCCTGACAGAGAACATACATTCATGGAAGGTGCATTTAACACTGATTTACTCTAGAATGAACGCATTCCACAGAGGGACACCTTCCATAGAGAATACCTCGAGAATGTACACTGGAGTCATGCAATGTGGAGGTGTGCTGCTGTCCAGGGACCAGGTGCTATTCTGGGCCCCCTGGGGGAACAACCACTGAAATAGACAGAAAAAGTCCTGCCATCACATGATTTATATTCCAGTGGGGCTGTGAGCAGATAGGGTAGGAATCTCCAGAGAGAGAAAACCAGGTGTGACTTTCTTGACATAGGAGAAGCCATTTTTGGCCCAAGCCATTTTGTGATCTACTCCTGGCCACAATGCTTGTCCTTGAACAGGTCTCAGTAATTAATGATCTTAAGGGAACCAAAGAAGGCAGAGACAAATGACTTACCAGGCAGGAGAAGTAGCAATAGCAAAAATAATTTAGCAGCTGTAAAGACTCTCAGTTCTGTTTCATTGGTAAAGATTAGCCTGAAGCCTCAACCACCAGATCAACTGGAGCCTAAGGGATGATGATGATGACCTTTTCTGAACCTGGCGACTTCAATCAACTAAAGCTTGGGCTCTATAGGCATGTACTCTCAGCTGAAAACTTCCCCCAATTTTGATGTTGATGGAGATGCTGTTTTGGGAAAGATCCCTAATGTTCTCCTTTCTTGCCAAAAGCAGTAAATCCTCCTTTCTCCCTATTGTTGGCTTGGTTGTGTTTTTTGGCTAGACAGTTAACAAGAGGCAAACCCAGTTTTCAGGTAACAGGACAACACCAAGCAAGCAAACAAAGAGGTAAGAAATTCCAGATAGTGACTGTCCAGTGAGGAAAACAAAGCAGGAGATGGGGTAGAGTGAACTAAAGGAGGAAAGATGGACTCTGACAGAGTCGTCAGGGAAGAAACTTGGTTGAAAGAAGTGAGGATCTCTGAAGGAAAAGCCTTCCAGGCACGGGGAGTACCAGGTGTCAAGTTCCTGAGAAAGAAACATCTTCAGCAGGTCTGAGGACATAGCAGGAAGGTCAATGTGGCTAGAGAGGACTGAGCAAGAAGACGAATGTAGGAGGCCGTGATTTGAGAGATGGGAAGAGCTAGACCTTGAAGGGCCTTGAAGGTCATGATAGGAGTTTGAATATTAGTTTGTGTGAGAGAGCACAGGTGGTGGAAGTAGTGGCACAAGGTTTGAAACACAGGGCTCTCCACTTAGTTCTAAATACCTGGTGGTTATGCTTACTGCCACCCAAGACTGCCTCTGGGGGGCTTACACACTCTATCAATGATACTTCATTTTTAAAGCAAATTGGGCCAAGATTTGATTGTGAATTAGCATTCTCACTGTAATAACTCACTTGGTGTGAATGGGAACAAGAGATTTATTTATTAATGTAAAAAGCAAGTTTAATTTTAAATGTCGACTAGCTGCTTTCTCTGACCATCCTTCCAAAGTAGATGTCCCTTCCAGCTGAAATTTCACTCTATTACATGACTCAACTTTCTTTAAAGCACTTACCACATTTTATGTCAGCTTCATTATTTCATGTCTTACTTATTAATCGCCTTCCTCCTTCATTTGACTGTAAACTATATGAAGACAGAGACCTTGTACTGGGCACTGCTGTTGTCAGATGGTAAAGAATATGCCCACAATGGAGAGACCCAGGTTCAATCCCTGGGTTGGTAAGATCCCCCGGAAAAGGGAATGGCAACCCACTCCAGTATTCTTGCTGGGAGAATTCCATGGACAGAGAAGCCTGGCAAGCTATAGTCCATGGGGTTGCAAAGAGTCAGACACGACTGAGCAAGTAACACTTTTTGTAGGTATAGCACCTATTACAGTGATGGGTACATGGTTGGATCTCAGTAAATATTTATTGAATGAAAGGATTATTTAACAAAGGAGCATAGAAAGGGATAGGGGGCCTGAAAGGTATACAAAGCATTTAGCAGTTTACCAAGTTAGCAATACCTCACATTTTATCCAAAATATAGCTTCTTTACTAAGGTCTATTCAACAGAGCTTTGTGAATGAAACACATCAACATCATCTATTTAATCTGCTTGTCTTATTATTTGTTGCAAACAGCATAATCCACTCTACTTAGTTTTGAAAAACAAATTCACTAGTTGACATTAGGTAGCCTGTAGAATCTCTGCAAGAGCTAAAAAATCAGACTTGGCAGTTGCCCAGCTGGAAACAACACACAGAACACACCAGAGGACAGCTCCCTAAGATGCTGTGTTCCCCAAGGCCACACACACACGTGCACACACACAACACAAAGGCACTTTGCACAGATGACACTGCGCACTAGATGTCTTAGGCTTAAGCTGTTGCTGTCTCCCCAAAGCAGAATCCAGTTGTAACCACTGCTTCCAAAGCATGGATTCTAGATGGTGACTACTTCTTCACATCACTTTGCTCTCAAATGAATTCTTGATCTCATTTGGGCTAATGTAATGTCAGATTCTAGGGCACCTGCAAATAACAGGTAAAGGAATCAGAAACTCCTTCCTTGGAGAGCTAGATTCAGACTGTGGGAAATTACCTAAAATAGGCATGATGGTCCTTAAGCTGCGTTGACAAAAGCATGACACATGTCCACTATGGTTCACTCTTTCTTCCACACTCACTCCTGCAAATTATAATTATGCTGCCACCATTAACACACAAATAATGACATCAACATAACACAATTCCCTATTATACAAAGAAAAGCATGCTCATCCTCTCCTCAAAAGCAGAGAATACTAAGTCTTGTCAATTACTACATCCAGTTTAAAGTCAGGATCTATAGGTCCCCTCTAATTCTGTCAAGTATATCTGGGTTCTGAATCCAATGAACTAAATCATAAACTAATACACTCTATATGAAAAGAACAGGAGGAAAAAAATAGAAAATTTTAAATATATATGTATCTAAAAGACACAGTGAGAAAGGAAATATAGGTAGACAGCATAATCCTCATTTCTACATGGGTTCACAAGGCCATGGCTTATAATTCGACTCCCAACCTCCGCTATTCATTCTTTGTTCTCTTTGTCAACACCTCAGGAAGTTGGGGTCTTTCCCTCAGTAGGCTACCTGCTATCTTTCCTAAACCACTGAGCCCTGGATAGTCCTGCCTATGTGAGCCTGCTGCACACTGCCAGTAACTTTCATAGCAAGCTATACTGCCCTAAAAGGCACCACAGGAAAGTCAAAACAATAGTCCTTGCCCCCAGTGTGTATCAAGTATACTTTTTCCTTAGTAATCAAGAGCCATCATCAGCCAATCCCCTTTTATTTATTTATTTTGCCCGTGTATCCAATGGCATTTGCCTGCTTCCCCCAAACACCTGGGCAGCTGGCTAAGCTCCAATTCAGTGGAACCACAGTTGGATGCCCTAGTGGAGGCTTCCCCTACTTGGTCTTAACACCAGCACAGTCCCATGTCATAGGGCGAGGAAGCAGATATTTCGTTGGTCACTAATTAGCAGTAATAGTCAAATGTGTCATTTCCGTGTCCACCCTTGGTTCCCTGATACTTTGGCTAAGAGAGAAACTGATTGAATATTGTATAGTGGAAGAGGCTTTTGTCAAGTTTGTTTTTTGCAAAGTCTTACCAGAAGTTTATTGTAAATGCTCAACTATCATTAATTATCAAAGTTAAATCCTTTCCCACATGAATTTGTGTTGCCTGTGGGATTTTCTAATAAACAGTTGTCTAGCATTCCAAGGCATCATATTTCAATTTCTAATTATGGAATCAATAGAGGATAACTCTGTGGAAATAACAAGAGTTCTGTACTGTTTGTATATATATCTAAGCAAATAAGGGGAAATGAGACGCAAAATTTTGTTCCTATCATGCTAGAATAAGGTTGTGTGTTAGTCAGCTTAGTCTAGATTGATCATAAACAGCCCCCATATCTCAAGTTATCTGTTTTTTTTCTGATCACAATTCATGTTAGCTTTAGTGTAGCTATGGCTGTTCACATTTTCAATACAGAACCAAGTTGGAACAGCAGATCTGTGCATCTTGGGACATGAAGCTCAGGTGACAGAGGAGAAAAAGAAATGAGAAAATGGCAGAAGCTCAGAAAGGCTCTTACTATTTTACTCAAAAATGCCATGCATCTGTTTCACTTACATTGGCCAAAGCAAATCAGATGGCCTGATGTGGGGAACGGAACAATTTGACATCAATGGAGTGGCAAAGTATATGTCTTACAAACAATTGGGGAAAACATTAATATCATATGCCTTAAAGCTAGTATTTACTCCACTCAAGACAGAGCATTGCAATCTACACTTAAACTACTTTTCAAAGGTGTTTTAAGATTTTACTTTGATTAAATTAAAATAGATATAAAAGATATATAAAGTATTTTCTTGGGTCGTTTCATTTCTTGGAGCCCCCCAAAATAAAGGTTTTTTTCATCATCCTTTTTGATTGGTTTCATAATTTCAGTATGGAACTGTTCCCCAGAGAATCAAGAAGATGTTGACTTGTAGTTCTATTTATACATCATAAAGAACCCTAGGATTTAGGCAAGAGTTATTACATTCACGTTCCGAAAGGTTAAGTAAATTTCTTGAGCAAATGGTCCTATTGAGTGATGTATGTTGGGTTCAAACCAAAGATTCTGATATTTAATACACTCATTATTCTTCCTCAGTTCAGTCACTCATTGTGTCCAACTCTTTGTGATCCCATGGACTGCAGCACGCAAGGCCTCCCTGTCCATCACCAGCTCCCAGAGTTTAACCAAACTCATGTCCATTGAGTCAGTGATGCCATCAAACCATCTCATCCTCTGTCGTCTCCTTCTCCTCCCAACTTCAATCTTTCTGAGCATCAGGGTCTTTTCCAATGAGTCAGTTCTTCGCATCAGGTGGCCAAAGTATTGGAGTTTCAGCTTCAGCATAAGTCCTTCCAATGAATATTCAGGACTGATTTCCTTTAGGATAGACTGGTTTGATCTCCTTGCAGTCCAAGGGACTCTCAAGAGTCTTCTCCAACACCACAGTTCAAAAGCATCAATTCTTTGGCGCTCAACTTTCATTATAGTCCAACTCTCACATCCATATATGACTACTGGAAAAACCATAGTTTTGACTAAACGGATCTTTGTTGGCAAAGCAATGTCTCTGCTTTTTAATATGCTGTCTAGGTTGGTCATAGGTTTTCTTCCAAGGGGCAAGCATCTTTTAAGTTCATGGCTGCAGTCACCACCTGTAGTGATTTTGGAGCCCCCCAAAATAAAGTCTGTCACTGTTTCCACTGTTTCTCCATCTATTTGCCATGAAGTGATGGGACCAGATGCCATGATCTTAGTTTTCTGAATGTTGAGCTTTAAGCCAACATTTTCTCTCTCCTCTTTCCCTTTCATCAAGAGGCTCTTTAGTTCTTCTTCGCTTTCTGCCATAAGGGTGGTGTCATCTGCATATCTGAGGTTATTGATATTTCTCCCGGAAATCTTGATTCCAGCTTGTGCCTCATCCAGTCCAGCATTTCTCATGATGTACTCTGCATATAAGCTAAATAAGCAGGGTGACAACATACAGCCTTGACGTACTTCTTTTCCTATTTGGAACCAGTTTGTTGTTTCATGTACATTTCTAGCTGTTGCTTCCTGACCTGCATACACGTTTCTCAAGAGACAGGTCAGATGGTCTGGTATTCCCATCTCTTTCAGAATTTTCCACACTTTGCTGTGGTCAAAGAAAGCAAAGGCTTTGGCATAGTCAATAAAGCAGAAGTAGACAAGACCTTTTAGAACTAACACCGCAAAAAGATGTCCTTTTCATTATAGGGGATTGGAATGCAAAAGTAGGAAGTCAGGAAACACCTGGTATAAGAGGCAAATTTGGCCTTGGAGTACAGAATGAAGCAGGGCAAAGGCTAATAGAGTTTTGCCAAGAGAACGCACTGGTCATAGAAAACACCCTCTTCCAACAACACAAGAGAAGACTCTACACGTGGACATCACCAGATGGTCAACACTGAAATCAGATAGATTATATTCTTTGCAGCCAAAGATGAAGAAGCTCTATACAGTCAGTAAAAACAAGACAGGGAGCAGAGTGTGGCTCACAGCATGAACTCCTTATTGCCAAATTCAGACTTAAATTGAAGAAAGTAGGGAAAACCACTAGACCATTCAGGTATGACCTAAATCAAATCCCTTACAATTATACAGTGGAAGTGACAAATAGATCCAAGGGATTAGATCTGATAGACAGAGTGCCTGATGAACTATGGACAGAGGTTCATGACATTGTAGAGGAGACAGGGATCAAGACCATCCCCATGGAAAAGAAAAGCGAAAAAAGTGAAATGGCTATCTGAAGAGGCCTTACAAATAGCTGGGAAAAGAAGAGAAGCAAAAAGTAAAGGAGAAAAGGAAAGATATTCCCATCTGAAAGCAGAGTTCCAAAGAATAGCAAGGAGAGATAAGAAAGCCTTCCTCAGTGATCAGTGCAAAGAAATAGAGGGAAACAAGAGAATGGGAAAGACTAGAGATCTCTTCAAGAAAATTAGAGATACCAAGGGAACATTTCATGCAAAGATGGGCTCGATAAAGGACAGAAATGGTACGGATCTAACAGAAGCAGAAGATATTAAGAAGAGGTGGCAAGAATACACAGAAGAACTGTACAAAAAAGATCTTCATGACCCAGAAAACCACGATGGTGTGATCAATCACCTAGAGCCAGACATCCTGGAATGTGAAGTCAAGTGTGCCTTAGAAAGCATCACTATGAACAAAGCTAGTGGAGGTGATGGAATTCCAGTTGAGCTATTTCAAAACCTGAAAGACGATGCTGTGAAAGTGCTGCACTCGATATGCCAGCAAATCTGGAAAACTCAGCAGTGGCCACAGGACTGGAAAAGGTCAGTTTTCATTCCAATCTCAAAGAAAGGCAATGCTAAAGAATGCTCGAACTACCGCACAATTGCACTCATCTCACACGCTAGTAAAGTAATGCTCAAAATTCTCCAAGCCAAGCTTCAGCAATATGTGAACTGTGAACTTCCAGATGTTCAAGCTGGTTTTAGCAAAAGCAGATGAACCAGAGATCAAATTGCCAACATCTGCTGGATCATTGAAAAAGTAAGAGAGTTCCAGAAAAACATCTATTTCTGCTTTATTGACTATGCCAAAGCCTTTAGTGTGATCACACTAAACTGTGGAAAATTCTGAAAGAGATGGGAATACCAGACCACCTGACCTGTCCCTTGAGAAACCTGTATGCAGGTCAGGAAGCAACAGTTAGAACTAGACATGGAACAACAGACTGGTTCCAAATAGGAAAAGGAGTACATCAAGGCTGTATATTGTCACCCTGCTTATTTAACTTATATGCAGAGTACATCATGAGAAATGCTGGGCTGGAAGAAACAGACGCTGAAATCAAGATTGCCAGGAGAAATATCAATAACCTCAGATATGCAGATGACACCACCCTTATGGCAGAAAGTGAAGAAGAACTAAAGAGCCTCTTGATGAAAGTGAAAGAGAAGAGTGAAAAAGTTGGCTTAAAGCTCAACACTCAGAAAATTAAGATCATGGCATCTGGTCCCATCACTTCATGGCAAATAGATGGGGAAACAGCGGAAACAGTGTCACACTTTATTTTTGGGGGGCTCCAAAATCACTGCTGATGGTGATTGCAGCCATGAAATTAAAACATGCTTACTCCTTGGAAGGGAGGTTATGACCAACCTAGACAGCATATTTAAAAACAGAGACATTACTTTGCCAACAAAGGTCCATCTAGTCAAGGCTGTGGTTTTTCCAGTGGTCATGTATGGATGTGAGAGTTGGACGGAGAAGAAAGCTGAGTGCCGAAGAATTGATGCTTTTGAACTGTGGTGTTGGAGACGACTCTTGAGAGTCCCTTGGACTGCAAGGAGATCCAATCAGTCTATCCTAAAGGAGATCAGTCCTAGGTGTTCATTGGAAGGGCTGATGTTGAAGCTGAAACTCCAATACTTTGGCCACCTCATGTGAAGAGTTGACTCATTGGAAAAGACCCTCGTGCTGGGGGCAGGAGGAGAAAGGGACGACAGAGGATGAGATGGTTGGATAGCATCACTGACTCAATGGACATGGGTTTGGGTAAACTCCGGGAGTTGGTGATGGACAGGGAGGCCTGGCGTGCTGCGATTCATGGGGTCGCAAAGAGTTGGACACGACTGAGCGACTGAACTGAACTGAAGACATTTTTCTGAAACTCTCTTGCTGTTTTGATGATCCATCAGATGTTGGCAATTTGATCTCTGGTTCCTCTACCTTTGCTAAAACCAGCTTGAACATCTGGAAGTTCATAGTTCACGTACTGTTGAAGCCAGTCTTGGAGAATTTTAAGCATTACTTTGCTAGCATGTGAGATGAGTGCAATTGTGCTGTAGTTCGAGCATTCTTTGGCATTGCCTTTCTTTGGGATTTGAATGAAAACTGACCTTTTCCAGTCCTGTGGCCACTGCTGAGTTTTCCATATTTGCTGGCATAGTGAGTGCAGCACTTTCACAGCATCATCGTTGAGGATTTGAAGTAGCTCAACTGGAGTTCCATTACCTCCACTACCTTTGTTGGTAGATATGCTTTGTAAGGCCCATTTGACTTCACATTCCAGGATGTCTGGTTCTAGGTTGGTGATCACACCATCATGATTATCTTGGTCATGAAGATCTTTTTTTTATCATTCATCTGTTTATTCTTGTCACCTCTTCTTAATATCTTCTGCTTCTGTTAGGTCCATACCATTTCTGTCCTTTATTGAGCCCATCTTTGCATGAAATTTTCCCTTGGTATCTCTAATTTTCCTGAAGAGATCTCTAGTCTTTCCCATTCTATTGTTTTCCTCTATTTCTTTTCATTGATCGCTGAGGAAGGCTTTCTTACCTCTCCTTGCTATTCTTTGGAACTCTGCATTCAAATGGGTATATCTTTCCTTTTCTCCTTTGCTTTTCACTTCTCTTCTATTCACAGCTATTTGTAAGACCTCCTCAGACAACCTTTTTGCCATTTTCCATGTCTTTTTCTTGGGGATGGTCTTGATCCCTTCCTCCTGTACAATGTCATGAACCTCTGTCCATAATTCTTCAGGCACTGTATCAGATCTAATCCCTTGAATATATTTGTCACTTCCACTATTATTCTTCCTATTTCATAGTAATATATCCTGGTTATTTTCCTGTTACTGTGTGACTTAAGAAGTTCCATGGTCCTCTGTGCCTTTAATGATCTTAAACTTTCTTTGAGTCTCTACTTAAAAAAGAAGCCTATGCCCTTAATTATGTCACCATGGATCCTGCCCTGGTGGATTCTGCTTCAGGCTTGTCAACACATATTTGACTACAAGCTTGGAAGACAGAGACCTAATATGATGCTTGAACCAGCTTCTACTACAGATACCAGCAATATGTTGTATTGTTTTCATGAGAAATTTTGGTATTATTGATTCTCTGCTCTGAGTTGATCAAAGAGTACTCAAGATTCTATAACAGATCTATATTGATTGACTCTGTGTAAAAGAGATTATCATCAGGAAAATGCTCAAAGAAGTCAAATTGTTCTCCAACTATCACTGTGGATTATCTTCCTGTAAAAGATACATGTTATAAGGGAATTTTTTACCTTTAATTTTCAGCAGGTGGCTGGTAATTTACCTTAACTGTATTACAGAAAGCACACTGGGGAATTGTTTGGATGAAAGCATGGGCTAGAAGCTGCATCTGGAATCAATTTTTATATTTTAAAATACTCTAAAGGAATAGCTCTTGTAGATTTTACTAGTCAACATAATCCAAAGGAATTTTTTCCATGAGGAATAGCCAGGAATCTAAGTTTAACATATATATTGAATTTCTAAAATTATTTTAGCAGATAAACATCTGCAGTAGATATTTTGTCAATAGCCTATGCAGTCCCCAGGTTTGTTTTGAAATGAATTTGAGGGGCATGGGAAACATAAACTATTCTAAATGCCATCTGGAAAAATACATATATGGGAATGACATGGAAAGGTAGAGGGGTAAGAAAGGAAGAAAAAAAAAAGACTTGCCTTCCAATTATTAAAATATAGCACAGAATTAAAGAAATTAAAAACCAATACTGAGCCAAAAATAGGGAGACAAATCAATGGATCAGAATGGAGTACCAAAATAGTGATATGTATATATGAGAATTTAGTATGTGATAAAGGTGCCATCTCAAATCTATGTAGAAAACATGGTTCACTTAATAAACGGTATTGTGATAACTGACAGGTGTTTCAGGGGAAAACATTTGGATTTCTATAGCCACTCCTCGGCCAAATAAGTTTCATATGGACCAGTGATTTATGTCTATAAAATCATAATTAAATACAAAGAGTACCAATCATGTGTTGATATTTTTCTAATGTAATCGCTTTTGACTTTTCTGTATTTTCCATTAAGATACATGTTTCATCAAGACAAGGACTATCTTTACTTCAGTCTCCATTGCATCAATAACACCTAGCATACTATCAGGCACACTCAGAAAATCATCAAAATATTAATTATTGCCCATATATGACCATTAGATACCACTGTTTCTTCCAATGGGACTGCATATCTATTTGTCTTGTTCAAGACACTGATGGCTAGGAAGAAATCTAGGAATGGACCCTCAACCCTGTGCTTAAAAGATCAATGAAAAAGACAAAGGTAGGTACCTAAGGTACCTGTCCTTAGGTAGATTATTGGGGTGATTAATACTTAAGTAGTTTTTTTTTTTTTTTTTTTTTTTACCACTCAGCCAGTTACTTTACAATCATCAATAAGAATCAGCTTTGCTAAATAATTAAAGTGTGGACATATTGTGATTTTTGCCTTTTCTATTCTCATAGATTAACTGAGGACTTACAAAGCAAACCAAAAGAATCATTCTAGATGCTGATCTATCTAATATCTGAGCATCAATCTGTTTTAACCACAAACATTGATCTTTGCAGGGTACTTCAGTCCAAAGTTCCCACCATTCTCCCTGGCAAAGAAGATCCCTACCTATGTCCCAGTAAATTTATGATGAGATTGTTCAACATAGCATGCTCATGTTGAGTTCATTAGATGTTCATTACATATGGTAGAGCAGAATATATCACTGTCATCATCATTGACTAAACTTTCTGAAGATGCATGATAAAGACAAGCAGAGAAAGCAGAAGTTCCTCTCATATCATGACATCTGAAATATTCACCTGCTACTTCACCATCATTCATTGTAGTGGGTAAATCATGAGATTTGGACCAAGGTATACTCAGTTCCAAACCCTGATTTAAACACATACAACAGCCACCCAGGAGTTTTTCTTTACCTGAAAGATTCTGTTGGAAGGCTAGTTCTTTGCTGATCTTGAACACCAGGAACCCTCAATATTGTTAGACCACCTCCGGTTTGGTCCCTGCTCACTCACACAGAGCCCTGCCTTTTCGCTTTAGCCAGGCTCCAGGGGCGAAGGCAGCGTTAAGAGAGGTGGACATAAAATGATCATTTTCTCAAGCCCATTCAGGAACAAACCAAATAATCTAAAGGAGGAGTCATGGAGGAAGACAAGTTAATATAATCATTCCGAGTGAAGGGGTAAACAAAAGAGCTGGTAGAAAAGAGAAGAAAGAATGTAAGCAAAATGGTTTCATGGTTCAAAGTCTAGATCCTTCCATTACACCTGAAATCAAGTGAAAGAATGGGGTTTCCCAGGTGGCTCAGTGGTAAAGAATCCGCCTGCCAAGCAGGAGATGCAGGTTCGATCCCTGGGTCAGGAAGATCCCCTGGAGAAGGAAATGGTAACCCACTCCAGTATTCTCACCTAGAGAATCCCATGGAGAGAGAAGACTGGCGGACTACAGTCCATGCAGTCACAAAGATACAAAACAGAGCAACTAAACAACAACAACTCGGAGAACAAGTAAATTTGGGGGCAGAAAAAGTGGGTAGTGATGTGACCATGGGGATTTGGAAAATGCAATTCATCTAGCTTCTGTGATGAGAGGAAGAGACATAAATCTCCAAAAAGGTCACTTATGAACTAGAAGAGAGACAAAAAGAAGAGAATTTTTAGAGTCCAGTATAGATGAAAGAAAAAGAGTAGGAGAAAAGAAGGAAATTAGATAGGATACCATTTCTTAACAATTTTATTTATTTATTTTTGGCTGTGCAAGGTCTTCATTGCTGCAAGGGCTTTTCCCTAGCTTCAGTAAGTGGGGGCTACTCTCTAGTTGCAGTGCACAGGCTTCTTCCCATTGAGGTGGCTTCTCTTGCTGCGGAGCACGGGCTCTGTGGTGCTTAGGCTTCAGTAGTTGTAGCACAAGGGCTTAATAGTTGCAGCTACTGGGCTCTAGAGCACAGGCCCTATAGTTGTGGTGCAAGGGCTCAGTTGTCCCTCGGCACATGGGATCTTCCCAGACCAGGGATCGAGCCCACATCCTCTTGGTTGGCTGGCAGATTCTTTACCACTGAGCCAGGAAAGCCCCAAGAAGATGACATTTTGGAAAAAGATTCTAAGAAATACATCTTTTCTTTTGTGAAAAATCTTAGTCAGGGAACATCCAGGGATGAGGTGTTTTGCTTACTTCACACAGTGCTTTGTACAGTTCCCCAGGTACAGAACTTCTTATAAAGGTCCTACTCCATTCTTCACACCTGATCCCTCCCTCGAGTACGAGCCCGTGAACTCAGACAACTCACCCTGAATTGCATGAAGGCCACATCACACCATTTTCCAAGGCCTGTGAGTCCCTGGAGATGATGGCTGAGTGCGGGGCAGTTATCTACAGACTAAAGTCAGCCACTTCCTTCTTCACTTCACTTGCTCTATCAGCCAGGCAATCAATGGCTCAATACGCACTGAGCACCCATGGTGCCCTGCCTTCATGTGGTGAGGGAGGGTCCATCCTCAAGAAGCCTGCCTTCCAGGTACCCAGCTGCCTTCCTGTCTGGAGGGAGAATACCTAGTGGGGGTTGTATGCCCAGCTCTTTAAATACCTTCTTTCAAGAACGCTTCCCATTCAAACTTGCTCTGAGAAGAGAATTTGCTGTGTAGGGGAGAGGTAGCGTTTAGGGAGCAGTAGAGCTTTTATGCACTCTAAAATTGTTTCAGGTAGCTTCCTCTTCTTACCAGTAAGGCAGTCTCATTCCCAGGTCTTTCACCTGGTGCTTTGGTGAGAATCTACCCTTCAGCTAGTGGCATCATCTGACATGAACGCTGACATACATGACATTCACCAAAACCGTATCTTTCATGGAAAGGAGCCTCTTGTCCTACCTTGCTGGTGTCCCGGTTCAACAATATTGCACCTAAAAGCATAGGCTACTCATTCATTCACTACCACAATAATTCAATCAGTTGATTCAGAGAGTAGGACCCTGAAGGATGGAGGAGGGGGCAGGATGTTTTATAAGAGGAAGACGGCAGAGAGCACACAGAAGGGGATAAGGCACTTTGGAGAAGAGACTTAGTAACAGCCAGAGCATTTGGGTGTTAGGATTAAGATGCCTGGAGGGTTGTTGAAAGGGAAAGAGAAGAAAAAGTAAACCTTAGAACCAAGGTAAACTTTGCCTATGTCTGTACCTCTATGAGGCCCTGCTCAGTATGTAGTCTGCAAAAATCCAAAGTTAAGCCAGTGATGTATGTAGCATGGTTATGTACAACGAATATTAGGGGAAGCTGGGTGAAGGATGTATAGAAATGCTGAATTATTTTCTTATGGCTCTTTTTTATAATAAATTATTCCAAAATAAAAGGTTAAACAAAAAAGATGTTTCTTAAACACCTCCAAATCATGTTGGTACAACATTATGAAAACTGTACAGATTTTAGAGTTGACAAACCTGGCTTTGAATTCAGGTTCAGGCACTTGCTGCCTCTGTGACCAGTGAGCCGCTTGAACCTTCTGCACCTCAATTCCCTCATTCATCAAATAAGCCCCACTTTACAGCATTGTTTTGAGAACTGGGGATACTGTATATTAATCATGGAACACAGGGGCCATCCCAGACTTTGGTTCTTAGAAAATGTTAAATTTTTTGTTCTTAATATGCACCTTTTAATGGCTCCCTAATGCTTGCCCAATAAAGTTCTTGTTTCTAAACATGACTTTGTAGCCCCTTTGCCACAGCCCCAAACTGCCCCAGCCTCATCTTCCCAAGGCATCCCTGGCCCAGCCACCCCAACTGACCACTCACACCTTGACACACTCTGTGTTCACTCCTGTACATACTCACACCATTCTCCCTGGATGCATTACTTATCCCCAGCTTCAAAACAGAAAATTGATTAGCCAGTGTCCTGGGTTCGAGTCCAGATTCATCAAGGACTTAGTGACCCTCAACAAATCCTCGCTTATCTGTGTCTCCAAGATAAAATTGAAGCCACCATGAAGTGGGATAGCAATAATAATACCTCAAAGTGTGGGAGGATCAATGAAGCCCATGAAAGTGCCCCGTAAAATTCAGCCTGAACCCAGAGGCACTCAACCTCAGTTGCCAAGAAGTAAGCTGAGCAGTTTTTTTTTTTTTAAATACCAATACCTGATGTCATTCTGACAGCTTTGCTTGTTTGTTGGTTGGTTTCAGTTGCCCAAGGAATTCTAAAGTGAAGTGAAGCCAGGGTGAACTACTGATCTTAATTTAAGCGTTAGTCACTCAGTCGTGTCTGACCCCCTGGACTGTAGCTGGCCAGGCTCCTCTATCCTTGGGATTATCCAGGCAAGAATACTGGTGTGGGTTGCCATTCCCTTCTCCAGGGGATCTTCCTGACCTAGGGATCGAATCCAGGTTTTCTGCATTACAAGCAGTCTCTTTACCAACTGAACCACCAGGGAAGCCTTATCTTAACTCAGTGCTTCTCAAAGTGTGGGGCTTGGGCCATCAGCATCACTTGGGAAAGTGTTAGATACACAAATTTTCAGAAAAAGCCTTGAAGTTCATGTTTTAACATGCCTGCAGATCATTGCTAAAGGTGAAGATCCTGTGTGTTAAATAATTTCTAGTCTTCTTCTGAGAAAAATCTTACGTGTCCTGCTGCTGCTAAGTCACTTCAGTCGTGTCCGACTCTGTGCGACCCCATAGACGGCAGCCCTCCAGGATCCCCCGTCCCTGGGATTCTCCAGGCAAGAACACTGGAGTGTGCTCAGTTGCTGATTTGTGTTTGACTTTTTGCAGGCCCACAGTGCCAGGCTCCTCTCTCCATGGAATTTTCCAGGCAAGAATACTGGAGCAGGTTGCCATTTCCTACTCCAGGGTATCTTCCTGACCCAGGGATTGAACCCATTTGTCCTGCATTGAAAGGAGGATTCTTCACCACTAGTGCCACCCGGGAAGCCCTAGTAGCTGGTATGTAGCACTTACTAGAGCCTAAGGCCTGATCTGACTACTTTACTTACATGAATTAGCTCATTTAACCTTATAACAACCTTATGCAGTAGCTACTGTTATTGTTAGTATTTTACTAACATGGCAGTTGAAGTACAAAGAAGGTAAGTAAACTGTCTCAGGTCACACAATTTGTAACTGGCAGTCAAATCTGAGCTCAGGTTTTCTGGCTCACCCTCTGAGCTCCTAACTCCTCCATGCTACTACCATTTGTATGTCAATATGATGTTACTGATTCCTATTATCAACAGACTTGTCTTTCATTCTCCCTATAGAAACTATAGATAATAGTCAACTATCAATCTTCCCTTATCCAGTTCTCCCTGAAATGACGTTATTAATCACAGACATTTAGACAATATTTTCTATGTACTGGCCCTGTTCTAAGTGCATAGCAATGTATTTATTTAATTCTCCATTAATCCAGTGAGGCAG
This sequence comes from Okapia johnstoni, assembly GCA_024291935.2. NCBI lineage: Eukaryota > Metazoa > Chordata > Mammalia > Artiodactyla > Giraffidae > Okapia > Okapia johnstoni. The sequence continues at coordinate 66,013,785 of CM044312.1, read as the reverse complement.
ATACTGTTATGACCCACTTCCTATATAAGATAAGTAATGCATGCAGAGGTTAAGGAACCAGCCCAGGTCATAGAAATAAGTGAATGGTGGACCAGAATCTAAACTCAAGGTCCTCAGAGTCAGTCTCCTTATTACTTTGCTGTGAAGGCTTTCTTTGTAGGGGGAGTTTGGGAGACATGGTCTTAGAACTAAATTTTGTTACTGTTTTTGTTATTGCATCCCTCATAGGGTTGGTATGAGAAACATAGTGCCAACAAACAGAAAGCACTCAGAACAGAGCCTAACACATAGGACTGTGTTCACTGAGAGTTATCACTTGTAATTTTAGATAGCCCACCTGGCTTATCAGATCACAATTTTGGCCCCATAAGCCCCATTTGAAAATCGGGGCATATGACCTTTGCCCTGTGGGATCCCAAGTAGTCAAGGACATGACCGGCTCTGCCTGGGGGATGGAGGCAAGCCCAGTTTTGTTTTTCTTCCCAAATTAGGAGTGATATGAGTCACATGTTCAGTAAAGGACCTTGATTTTGGACTCATGTAATACTTGGTATGATCCTAGGAAGTATGGTGTATGCCTCTAGTACAATGTATCAACTACAAATTGGCACTTATCAAGAACATTACCGATGACTGAACAACAAAGGCATTTGCCATCTGCCTCTATGGAGACTGAACCCCATTCTGCTATAGATGTTGACCTTCAATAACCCCTGAGGGAGGTCAGGGTGGAGTGAGGCACTCTGTACTCCAGGGAATCTGGTGGGACAGGTTTTTAGATAGTTGGATGCTTTTAGGAACAGATTTTATGATCTCCATCCTTGCATCTCCTCCTATCTAGAGAAGCACTAAATCTCTTCATGATGACATCAGATCCTCATGACTAACAAAAAACCTTTTGTAAATTGAGTGCTTCATGGTATTGAACTCCCCCTTCACCAAAACCTTATATATTGAGTTTCCCCCATTGCTGCTTTGGAGCAGTGTCTCAGAGCTATCTGAGATGCTGCTTCCCGAGCTGCAGTCCTCCTTTTGTCCCAAATAAAACTTAACCCACAACCCTCAAGTTGTACATCTTTTTTCAGTCAACAGATGTAAACAATGATTTGAACAACTGATATAAATCAGGGTATCCCAGTTCACGTGCGGTCAACCACCTTCCAAGTCAAAAAGCCCACTGCAATCCACAGATATGGCGTTCTGTCCCATGGCTGATTAAGGTAAAGAAGTCAAGGCCGTTTGAGAATCAAACATGTCAGTGTCAGATTGGGCAGTTCTCTGTGGAGCACTCACCCGCCCTCAGACTCCAAGTTCTAGAGGCGCTGACCTGCCCAAATTTATTCATAAGTAGTATGGCCATCAAACATCAGCACCCCATCCTTTCTTAAATTCAACAACTTTGTGATGGATCTGCTGCTCTTATTAACCTACCTGTCCCTCAACAACCAATGGTTAGTTTTCACTAGCCAAAAATAAACAGTCCCCAACTTCTATTATTCCATCAGTTCTGTAAGCAGCTTTTGGTAGAATAAAGCTCTTTTCAGGAAAGAGCTCTCTGCAAGAGGTACCCTTTGCCTTGTCACTAACCTTAAACCAGGCACCTCCATGCTCTACTCATCTCCAGCCCCAGCACACCTTTCAAATCTTTTGATCACACAATAGTTTTTCTAATCTGATGACTCATTCCATAAATAAAAGAAGTAGAAATGAAGACTACATAATAAACAGATGACCAGATCTCTTCCCTAGATTCCCCTTCAGTAAGTTCATGAGGAAACTGAGTGAACAAGATAGCATCTAAAGAAAGACCATGAAGAGATCACAAGCCTGCACACAAGCCTGCACACAGTGGGGGATGGTGATGACACTGACTCTTTATCTCAATGATTAACTAAGATTACTTCCTTGTTTCCCTCTAAAAGTTTTCATGGCCAAGCAGAATATTTAGAGATGGTTTTGGGGGGATAATGAGTCCACCATCTCCCCACATTGCTAGTATTCTGATAAAAGCAACTTCTTTTTCCATCATTTGTGAGTTTGATTTTATAAGTGGCAAATAAAAGGACCCGATTCAATAACAGTTCCTATTAAAACATCCAGCAACTTAGGTGTGTCCTTAATTTTTTCTCGGTTGAGAGAAGTTTCTCAGCTATTTGTCCCATGCCCACCTTCTCCAGGCCCATTTACCCCAATTCCAAATCTGTAGACCTACCTGTAAAATATTCCGCCCATGGGAACGTGGACTTCTAAATGGGAAGATGTGCTTTCTTTTCTCTAGTTCATTGAAAAGACTCCTGTGGAACAAGACATAATAATGAATACCTTAGGAAACGTACCCTAGCTCTTTAGATCAGAATTTAGAATGAAGAATCTTAACCTAGGCAACAAATTATGATTATCTAGGGAGACTTTTAAAAATACAGATGTTCTGAAGTTCCAGTTCAAGGAAGCAACATAAGGAGCAAGGATGTTAGCAAGGAGCTAACATCCTGCCATGGACACACAGAATCTACAGCTACATAGGGAACAAGTCCCTCTGAAAGAAATCCAGAAACTAGCTGAGCAACTCATATACGTCAGGCAAATGAGAGAACACTCATACTTAAATGTCTAGGAGAGGCTGAGAAACAATCTTGTCATAAACCTAACCCTCAGAACAGTGACATACAATTGGAAGAGAACTCACAACTTCCAACTTCACCTTGAGGAGTAAAGGGTTTGGACCCATTCAACATCTAGCACCTCAACTTTTAAGGCTTGCACCCAAGGGATGGGCTCCAAAACACCTAACTATGATGTCGAGTGGGGATTGCATTCAAAAGACCCACAAGGCTATAGAAAACTGGGTTCCTCAGGAATTACAGTGTTATCCCCCCACCTCCATCCCCATGAACTCAGCACACTGAACTAGAAACCCATCTCCCTGAAAGAGATCTATATGCTTATTTTTAAATCTGCAGTTTGAGGGTCAGGCTTCTAATTTAACACAAATCTGGGGGCTGACTACATTTCTCCTGAGGTTGGAAAGCACCACCTTCATGCCACCCCCCATCAAGTCACCAGTATTTACCTAAAAAATATTGTGTAAATATCTGGTGCCATGGTCTCTGCAGCTGTCACCCAGGATACAAAGCTCTTGACTGCCTGGGTGTCAAGAGCTGCTGTCTTGGCAGCCAGCAGACCTTATGTTCACTATTACAAGGAACAGCTCTTACGTTGTTATTTCCCCAGGGCTTAGCACATAGGGTGCAGAGATATGTCCATCTCCTAGTATTTCCCTAAGGAAGTCTATCTGTATACTTTAAAAGATGCTGCCTGTGGATTAGATTCCATGAGCCTGGTGACTGTTGAGACAACCTGACTGTGGATTCTTAAGTAGAGATGGGAAATACAGACCAAACCACCCTTATGCATGACAGAAGCAAGAGAAGAATTCCAAGACTGGTCCAGGAAAAGGAGTACTCTTGATGAACATGAAAAAGAACCGCTGGCTTGTCAAGATTGCAGAAAACTCAATAAATCAGATCATGGCTTTGTCATCACTTCATGGCAAATGGATGAGGAAACAGTGGAAACAGTGACAGACTTTATTTTTTCGGGCTCCAAAATCACTGCTGATGGTGATTGCAGCCATGAAATTAAAAGACGCTTACTCCTTGGAAGAAAAGTTCTGACCAACCTAGACAGCATATTAAAAATCAGAGACATCAATTTGCCAACAAAGGTCCATCTAGTCAAAGCTATGGTTTTTCCAGTAATCATGCATGGATGTGAGAGTTGGACTATAAAGAAAGCTGAGCACTAAAGAAATGATGCTTTTGAACTGTGGTGTTGGAGAAGACTTTTGAGAGTCCCTTGGACTACAAGGAGATCCAACAAGTCCATCCTAAAGGAAATCAACCTTGAGTAATCATTGGAAGGACTGATGTTAAAGCTGAAACTCCAATATTTTGGCCACCTGATGCGAAGAACTGATTCACTAGTAAAGACCCTGGTGCTGGGAAAGATTGAAGGCAGGAGGAGAAGGGGACAACAGAGGATGAGATGGTTGGATGGCACCATCAACTCAATGGACATGAGTTTGAGTAAACTCTGGGAGTTGGTGATGGACAGGGAGGCCTGGTGTGCTGCAGTCCATGGGGTCACAAAGAGTTGGACATGACTGAGCTACTGAACTGACTGACTGAAACTCTTCCCCTTCAGGACACTAATACATCTTGGCATATCTTCAATTCCTGAGAGCCACTTAGAACAGAGAACTGCTTGAATAATCATGAGGTTTGAGATCTAAAGCCAGGCTGAATGATAAGGTTCATTTCCCATGAGAGATGATTCCTTCAAGACTATGAGAGATGGTTGTTTTATCTAAAGCATAGAGAACAACACAGAGAGTTAAGTAAAATGAAGAAACAGAGGGATTGTGTTCCAAAAAAAACAAAATAAAATTCCAGAAACAGACCTTAATAAAATGGAGATAAGTGACTTAGCTGATAAAGAGTTCAAAATGATGGTCATAATAATGCTCGCCAAAGTCATGAGAATGATGGGTGAACAAAGTAATAATAAAAACAAAAAAAGAAAAGATAAGAAAGTACCAAACAGAAATTATAAAACTTAAGAATATAATAACTGGACTAAAAAATTCAAAAAGAAGGGTTTAGCAGCAGAATAGATGAAGCAAGTGGAAATATCAATGAACTGGAAAGCAAGACAATGGAATTTAAGCAGAGGAGTGTAATTTTTAAAAAAATTGGAAAAGGGTGAAGACAGTTTAAGAGACTCACCATAAAGCAGACAAATACTCACATTACAGGGGTCACAGAAGGAGAATTGAGAGGGAGAAAGAGGCAGAAAGCTTGCTCAAAGAAATAACAGTTTAAAACTTCCCTAACCTGAGGGAAGGAATAGACATCCATTTCCAGGAAGCCCAGGGAGTTTCAAATAAGATGAACCCAAAGAGGCCCACAGCAAGACACATTATAATTAAAATGTGAAAAGTTAAACACATGGAGAGAATATTAAAAGCAGTAAGAGCAAAACAACTTGCTATATCTAAGGGAACCCCAGAAGACTATCAGTAGATTTTTCAGCGGAAGATTTGCAGGCCAGAAGGGAGTAGCATGATATGTTCAAAGCGCTGAAAGGAAAAACCTGACAAACAAGAATACTCTGTCCACCAAAGTTGTCCTCCAGAATTAAAGGAGAGATAGAGTTTTCCAGACAAAGAAAAGCAGAAGAAGTTCATTACTATAATGCCGGCCTTACAGGAAAAGTTAAAGGATTTCCTCAAGCTGAAATAGAAGGGTGAAAAGAAGTAACAGGAACACACATGAAAGCACAAACATCATCAGTAAAGATAAAATACAGTTAAATTTAGAATACTCTAATGTTGTGATGGTAGTAGGCAAATGAATCATGAAACTGGTGTGAAGTTTAAAAAGTATTACTTACTATAACTACATAATTTGCCAAGAATACACAAGACAAAAAAAAACAAAATTGTAATGTCAAAAAAAAAAAAAAAAGATAAAAGGGGGAGGACAGTAATAATCCAGAGCTTTTGTATTCATTTGAACTTAAGTTGTCCACAACTTAAAATATACTATTATAGCCACATTTTAATTAAGCCTCATGGTAAACACAAAGCAAAAACCTCTAATAGACACAAAAAGAAAGGAATTTAAGCACACCACAACAGAATGTCCTCAAAGCACAAGGGAGAGAGCAAGAGAAGGAAAAAGAGGGGGAGGGGGACTACAAAACAGCCAGAAAACCATTGTTTAAAATGGTAGCAGTAAATCCATACCTTTCAATAATTATTTTAAATGTAATGGAATAAATGCTCCAATTAAAAGGCATAAAGTGTGGAAAATGGGGAAAAAACCCCTAAAACCCAACTATATATTGCTAACAAGAGAACTCACTTCAGCTTTAAGGATATACATAGGCTGCAAGTGAAGAGATAGGAAAAGATATTACATGCAAATATTAATAGAAACCAAAAGAGAACAGGACTAGCTATTCTTATACTAGACAAAATAGTCTTTAAGATGCAGTAAGAGGTAAGAAAGGTAATTAGATAATGATAAAGGGGTCAATCTAACAAGATATAACATTTGTAAATATTTATGTACCCAACATAAACACCTAAATCTATACAGTAAATATTAATAGCCCTAAAGGAAGAAATAGACAGCAAACAGTAATTGTAATAGTAAGGGACTATAATACCCCATTTTCAGTAATGGATAGATCATCCATACAGCAAACCAATAAGCAAACACTGGACTTTAAGCAGATTAGACCAACTAGACTTGAGGGATATTTACAGAACGTTTCGTTCAAAGGCATTTACAATACTTATTCTTCTCAAGTACACATGGAACATTCTCCAGGAGAGAGCATATATTAGGCCACAGAACAAGTCTCAAATATTTTAAGAGACTTTTAAAACAAGTCAAGCATTATTTCTGACCATTATGGTATGAAATTAGAAAGAAATTGTAAGAAAACTGGAACATTCACAAATACATAGGAATTAAACAACATGCTCCTTAACAACCAGTGGATGAAAGAAAAATAAAATCAGAAAACATTAAGAGACAAATGAAAATACAACATACAAAAACATTTGGGATCCAGCAAAAGCAAATCTAAGAGGGGAGTTCATAGCAACAAATGCCTATCTTAATAAACAAGAGAGATATCAAATAAAGAACCTGCTACAACCCAAGGAAGTAGGGGGGGAAAAACAAATTAGCCAAAATGGCTAAAATTAACAACACTGACAACATCAAATACTGACAAGAACTTAGAGTAACTGTACTCATATACTGTTGGTAGGAGTGTAAAATAATACAATTATTTAAGTGCTGTAAGTTTCTCATTGGAAGAAAAGCTATGACAAACCTAGACAGCATATTAAAAATTAGAGACATTACTTTGCCAACAAAGGTCTGTCTAGTCAAAGCTACGGTTTTTCCAATAGTCATGTATTGGTGTGAGAGTTGGATCATAAAGAAGGCTGAATGCCAAAGAATTGATGCTTTTGAACTGTGGTGTGGAAGAAGACTCTTGAGAGTCCCTTGGACTGCAAGGAGATCAAACTAGTCAATCCTAAAGGAAATCAGTCCTGAATATTCAGTGGATGGACTGATGCTGAAGCTGAAGCTCCAATACTTTGGCCACCTGATGCAAAGAGCTGACTTATTAGAAAAGATCCTGATGCTGGGAAAGATGGAAGGCAGGAGGAGAAGGGGACAACAGAGGACAAGATGGTTGGATGGCATTACTGACTCAAAGGGCATGAGTTTGAGCAGGGTCCAGGAGATGGGGAAGGACAGGGAGGACTGAAGTGCTGCAGTTCATGGGGTGGCAAAGAGTCAAACATAACTGAGTGACTGAACAACAAGAACAAATTTTCTCATACAACTAAATATACACTTCCTCCATTGTTCATCAATTCCAAGTAGTTACCCAAGAGGAATAAAAATATGTGACTACAAAAAGACTTTTGTAAGAATTTTCATAGCAGATTTAGTTTTAAGAGCCTTTAAAGGAAATCTTCTGTTCATCAACTGTGCAATAGTGACAGTCAATACAATGGAATACTGACAATAAAAAGGTTGTTTAGTTGCTAAGTTGTGTCTGACTCTTTGTGACCCCATGGACTTCAGCATGCCAGACTTCTCTGTCCTTCACTATCTCGCAGAGTTTGCTTAAACTCATGTCCATTGAGTCTGTGATGCCCTCTTCCCTTACTGCCCTCAATCTTTCCCAGCATTAGGGTCTTTTCCAATGAGTTGGTTCTTCTCATCAGGTGGTCAAATTATTGGAGCTTCAGCTTCAACATCAGTCCTTCCAAAGGATATTCATGGCTGATTTCCTTTAAAATTGACTGGTTTGATATCCTTGTGGTCCAAGAGACTCTCAAGAGTCTTCTCCAGCACATAGTTCGAAAGCATTAATTCGTCAGTGCTCAGCTTTCTTTATGGTCCAACTCTTGCATTCTTACATGACTACTGGAAAAACCATAGCTTTGACTACACAGACCTTTGTCAGCAAAGTGATGTCTCTGCTTTTGAATACACTATCTAGGTTTCTCATAGAAAAGCTATGACAAAACAGTAAAAAGGAATGAACTACTAATACTAAACTCAATCAAAAACAAAACAAAAAAATCTGAGTGAATGAAGTCTTATGTTAAAAGGTTCATAGTAAGTAACTCTATTTATATGAAGATTTAGAACAGGTAATACTATGGTACAGAAAAGAAAATCAAAACAATGGTTGGGAAGGGACCATGAGAAGTGATGTTAATATTTCATTTATTTTTTCATAAAATTCATAAAAATTTTTTTTGCAGTATAGTTGATTTAAAATGTGTTAGTTTCAGGTATATAGCAAAGTGATTTAGTTATATTCTTTTGCATTTGTTTTCCATTATAGTTTAGTATAAGATACTGCATATAGTTTCCTGTGCTATATAGTAAGACCTTATTGTTCATTTATATATAGTAGTTTGTATCTAGTAATCCCAAACTCCTAATTTATCCCTCCCCTCACTTTCCCCTGTGGTAACCATAAGTTTGTTTCCTATGTCTGTGGGTCTGTTTCTGTTTTGTAATTAACTTCATTTATATCCTTTTTTTTAGATATAGCATAAAAGTCTTATCACATATAAGTGATATCATATGATGTATTACATATAAGTGATATCATATGACACTTGTCTTTCTGATTCACTTCACTGAGCATGATAATCTCTAACCCATCCATGTTACTACAAAAGGTATTATTTCATCATTTTCTAGGGTTGACTCAAATATATATACTCCCACACACAACACCACATTTTCTTTATCCATTCATCTGTTGATGGACATTTGTTTCCATGTCTTGGCTATTGTGAATGAATACCGATGTAAAATTCTGAATAAAATATTAACAAACTGAAGCCAATAACACAAAAAAGATCATATATCATAATCCAGTTGTCTTCATCCCAGGTTCACAAGGATGGTTTAACATATGCAAACATTCTATATATTGATAGGCTTTGGGGTTATACATCTATATGCATTTACTGAAATTCAGCAAATGTACATTTTAAATTTGTGCATTTTCTTGTATGTAAATTTTACCTTAAAATTTAAATTGTTAACAAACAATAAATCCCACTTTATGATGCTCATACTGAAGTATTTCGGGAGAAGTATACTAATGTCTGCAATTTGCTTTGAAATGCATACAAAAAATAAGATGGATTGACGGACAGATAGAGATGTATACAGAAGTAGTATCTGGTAAAGAAAGTATAATAAAATATTAAGGAGAGCAGAATAATGGCCTACCAGACATGCACACATCCTAATTCCTACATCTGTGAATAATAAGGCTTCAGATAGCTGGCTGGTCATCTGATCTTGTTATGATGAAACTATCCTGGAATGCAAGTTAGCCAGATATGATCACAAGGGTTAGTACAAGTGGAAGAGGGAGGCAGAAGAGAAGAGTCAGAGACAGACACAATTATGGAAGAAGGGTTAGAGGGATGCCAGTTCCTGGCTTTGAAGCTGGAGGAAGGAGGACATGAGCCAAGGAATGCAGGCTGACTTTAAACTTTCAAATATAAAAGGTACAATTAAATGGAAACTAAGAAACCAAGGAAATAATTTTTAATTTTTTAAAACAAATGTCTAATATTCTTTTTGTTAAGCTGAAGTATAGTTGATGTACATTATAAATAATAAGTTACAGATGTTAAATATGGTGATTCACAATTTTTAAAGGTTATTCTCCATTTAGAGTTCTTATAAAATATTGCCTGTATTTCCTGTATTGTACAATATATTCTTATAGCTTATTTTATATATAACAGTTTATATCTCTTAATTCCCTGCCCTTATATTGCTCCTCCCCTTCCCCTTGGTAACTGTTTGTTCTCTGTATCTATGAGTCTGTTTTTTGTTATATTCACTAGCTTGTTTTTTAGACTTCACATGTAAGTAACATAATACACTGTTTTTCTCTGTGACTTATTTCACTCAGCATAATACCCTCTAAGTCCATCTACGTTGTTGTCAATGGCAAATTCTCATTTGTTTTTATGACTAAGTAGTATTCAGTTGTGTGGGCATCTTTATCCATTCATCTGTTGATGGACATTTAATGCTTCTACTAGAGCTCATTAATGAATTCAATAGTTGCAGGATACGAAATTAATATACAGAAGTCTGTTTCATTTCTATACATTACCAATAAACCATCAGAGAAATTAAGGAAACAATCCCATTTACCATTGCATCAAAAATAATAAAATACTTTGGAATAAACCTACCTAAGGAGGTAAAAGATCTATACTTGGAAAACTATAAAATACTGATGAAAGAAACTAAAGATGACACAAAAGGTGAAAAGATATACCATATTCTTGGATTGGAAGAATCAATATTGCTAAAATAACCATACTACCCAATGCAACCTACAGATTTAATGCAATCATTATCAAAATACCAATGGCATTTTTTACAGAACAAATAGTTTTAAAATCTGTACAGAAACACAGAAAATCTCCCAAATAACCAAACAATTTTGAGAAAGACAGAACTCCCGGAATCACAGGTCCTGGCTTCAGACTACTACAAAGCTACCATAATCAAAAAACAGTATGATACTCCACAAAATAAGACACATGGATCACAGAACAGAATAAAAAGTCCAGAAATAAACCCACATACTTTTGGTCAACTAATTTACAAAGAAGGCAAGAATATACAATGGAACAAGGACAGTCCCTTCAATAAGTGGTGTTATGGAAACTTGACAGATACATGTGAAAGAAAATTCATAGGCAGAACACTCTTTAACATCAATCATGGCAGTAGTTTTTGGATCTGCCTCCTACAGCAAAAGAAATATAAGCAAAACAACAACAAAGCCAAATGATACCTCAGTTCAATTCAGTTCAGTTCAATCACTCAGTTGTGTCTGACTCTTTGCAATCCCATGAACCGCAGCACACCAGGCCTCCCTGTCCATCACCAACTCCCAGAGTTTACCCAAACTCATGTCCATTGAGTCAGTGATGCCATCCAAACATCTTATCCTCTGTCGTACCCTTCTCCTCCTGCCCTCAATCTTTCCCAGCATCAGGGTCTTTTCCAATGAGTCAGTTCTTTACACCAAGTGACCAAAGTCATGGAGTTTCAGCTTCAATGTCAGTCCTTCCCCTGAACACTCAGGACTGATCTCCTTTTGGATGGACTGGATGGATTTCCTTGCAGTCCAAGGGACTCTCAAGAGTCTTCTCCAACACCACAGTTCAAAAGCATCAATTCTTCAGTGCTCAGCTTTCTTTATAGTCCAACTCTCATATCCATACACAACCACTGGAAAAATCACAGCCTTGACTAGATGGACCTTTGTTGACAAAGTAATGTCTCTGCCTTTTAATATGATGTCTGGGTTGGTCATAACTCTTCCAAGGAGCAAACGTCTTTTAATTTAATGGCTGCAATCACCATCTGCAGTGATTTTGGAGCCCCCGAAAATAAAGTCTGAAACTGTTTCACTGTTTCCCCATCTATTTGCCATGAAGTGATGGGACAAGATGCCATGATCTTAGTTTTCTGAATGTTGAGCTTTAAGCCAACTTTTTCACTCTCCTCTTTCATCAAGAGGCTCTTCAGTTCTTCTTCACTTTCTGCCATAAGGGTGGTGTCATCTGCATATCTGAAGTTATTGATATTTCTCCTGGAAATCTTGATTCCAGCTTGTGCTTCTTCCAGGCCAGCAGTTCTCATGATGTATTCTGCGTATAAGTTAAATAAGCAGGGTGACAATATACAGCCTCGACGTACTCCTTTTCCTATTTGGAACCAGTCTGTTGTTCCACGTCCACTTCTAACTGTTGCTTCCTGACCTGCATGCAGGTTTCTCAAGAGGCAGGTCAGGTGGTCTGATATTCCCATCTCTTTCAGAATTTTCATAGTTTATTGTGATCCACACAGTCAAAGGCTTTGGCATAGTCAATAAAGCAATAGTAGATGTTTTTCTGGAACTCTCTTGCTTTTTCAATGACCCACTGGATGTTGGCAATTTGATCTCTGGTTCCTCTGCCTTTTCTAAAACCAGCTTGAACATCTGGAAGTTCATGGTTCACATATTGCTGAAGTCTGGCTTGGAGAATTCTGAGCATTACTTTACTAGTGTGTGAGATGAGTGCAATTGTTCAGTAGTTTGAGCATTCTTTGGCATTGCCTTTGTTTGGGATTGGAATGAAAACTGACCTTTTCCAGTCCTGTGGCCACTGCTGAGTTTTCCAGATTTGCTTACATATTGAGTGCAGCACTTTCACAGCATCATCTTTGAGGGTTTGAAATAGCTCAACTGGAATTCTATCACCTCCACTAGCTTTGTTCGTAGTGATGCTTCCTAAGGCCCACTTGACTTCACATTCCAGGATGTCCGGCTCTAGGTGAGTGATCACACCATCGTGGTTGTCTGGGTCATGAAGATCTTTTTTGTATAGCTCTTCTGTGTATTCTTGCCACCTCTTCTTAATATCTTCTGCTTCTGTTAGGTCCATACCATTTCTGTCCTTTGTTGAGCCCATCTTTGCATGAAATGTTCCCTTGGTATCTCTAATTTTCGTGAAGAGAAGTCTAGTCTTTCCCATTCTATTGTTTTCTTCTATTTCTTTGCACTGATCACTGAGGAAGGTTTTCTTACCTCTCCTTGCTATTCTTTGGAGCTCTGCATTCAAATGGGTATATCTTTCCTTTTCTCCTCTGCTTTTCCTTTCTCTTCTATTCACAGCTATTTGTAAGGCCTCCTCAGAGAGCCATTTTGCTTTTTTTGCATTTCTATTTCTTGGGGATGGTCTTGATACCTGTCTCCTGTACAATGTCACGGACTTCTGTCCATAGTTCATCAGGCACTCTGTCTATCAGATCTAGTCCCTTAAATCTATTTCTCACTTCCACTGTATAGTCATAAGGGATTTGAGTTAGGTCATAACTCAGTGGTCTAGAGGTTTTCCCCACCTTCTTCAATTTAAGTCTGAATTTGCCAATAAGGAGTTCATGATCTGAGCCACAGTCTGCTCCTGGTCTTGTTTCTGCTGACTGTGTAGAGATTCTCCATCTTTGGCCGCAAAAAGTATAATCAATCTGATTTCGGTGTTGGCCATCTGGTGATGTCCATGTGTAAAGGCTTCTCTTGTGTTGTTGGAAGAGGGTGTTTGCTATGACCCATGAGTTCTCTTGGCAAAACTCTATTAGCCTTTGTCCTGCTTCATTCTGTACTCCAAGGCCAAAGTTGCCTGTTGCGCCAGGTGTTTCCTGACTTCCTACTTTTGCATTCCCATCCCCTATAATGAAAAGGACATCTTTTTTTGATGTTAGTTCTAGAAGGTCTTGTAGGTCTTCATAGAACCATTCAACTTCAGTTTTTTTCAGCATTACTGGTTGGCGCATAGACTTGGATTACTGTGATATTGAATGGTTTGCCTTGGGAACAAACAGAGATCATTCTGTCGTTTTTGAGATTGCATCAAAGTACTGCATTTCGGACTCTTTTGTTGACTATGATGGCTACTCCATTTCTTCTAAGGGATTCTTGCCCACAGTAGTAGATATAATGGTCATCTGAGTTAAATTCACCCATTCCAGTCCATCTTAGTTCGCTGATTCCTAGAATGTCGACGTTAACTCTTGCCATCTCCTGTTTGACCACTTCCAATTTGCCTTGATTCATGGACCTGACATTCCAGGTTCCTATGCAATATTGCTCTTCACAGCATCGGACTTTGCTTCTATCACCAGTCACATCCACAGCTGGGTATTGTTTTTGCTTTGGCTCCATCCCATCATTCTTTCTGAAGTTATTTCTCCACTGATCTCCAGTAGCATATTGGGCACCTACCGACCTGGGGAGTTCATCTTTCAGTGTCCTATCTTTTTGCCTTTTCATACTGTTCATGGGGTTCTCAAGGCAAGAATACTGAAGTGGTTTGCCATTCCCTTCTCCAGTGGATCACATTCTGTCAAAATGGTACCTAGTGAAGCTTAAAATCTTTTGCACAGCAAAGGAAACCATTGACTAAACAAAGAGACAACCTACTGAGTGGGAGAAGATATTTGCAAATGATACAACTGATAAGAGGTTAATATCCAAAATGTATAAACTGCTCACACAACTCAACATCAAAAAAAACCAATCAGATTAAAAACTGGACAGAAGACCCTGAATAGACTTTTTTCCAAAAAGAAAATGCAGATGGCTAATAGGCATGTAAAAAGATGTTCAACATCACTAATCAGAAAAATTCAAATCAAAATCACAGTAAGATATAACCTCACACTGGTCAGAATGGCTATCACCAAAGAGAACAAAAACAACAAATAGTAGTGACGAAATAAGAGAAAAGGGAACCTTGTACACTGTTGGCAAAGAATATACGTTGGTGCCGCCACTGTGGAAGATAGTATGGAGCTTTCTCAAAAGTCTAGTATTTTTAATACATTTTTAAACATTTCAAATCAGTTTGGGAAAAAAAACCCCAATACAAAAAAATCAAATACAAATATGCAAAAATCTTGTGAATAAAATATTTTCCCCTTACCAGTATTCAAATATATGCAAATTAAAATGACAATTAAATGAAGTCTTGACAAAGATTGAATTCTATAATGCAGTGTGTTGGTAAAGACACAATGAGGCATATCCTCATGTATTCTTGATGGGAGTGAAAAAATATTCTGACTTTTCTGAAGTATAACTCCTTAATATTGTGTCTTAAACATGTTCATATTCTACGAACTGAATATTTAAACTTCAGAGATTATTTTACAGGGGATGTGTGGGGGGAAAAGTTTTAAGTATACTTATTGAAGCAGTTTGTGATTCAAAACACTGAAAACAATCTAAACATTTAACAGCAATATGGTTAAATTATATTTTATACATAAAATAAAAAATTATGCAACCATTAACAGTCAAAAGTTTTAACATTTAAGAACAGAAAATGTTACTGCTGGGTGAAGAGCAGAATATAGAATTGTATACAAGGTACTTCCATTTTTGTTTAAAACTATTTATACATAATATACATTTGAAAGTTCAGACAGCTAATTGTAAGTTGTGGTTATCTCTGGGTGGTAGGAGTCAAAGGTTCTTTTTACTTGCTTTTTAATGGTTTATGTGATATTACTACAACACAAGAGTGTAAGCCCCTGGAGTTTAGGAGCTTTGCCATGCTCACCATTGATTATCTTCAGCTTCTTACACTGTCATAAGGAAGCAAGACCAATAAACCTTTATGGACTTAAAGACTGAATAGTTTTCTCTCTATTGCCAAGTTTTCTGTAATCAAAACTATTATAAAAATCCTATTTTGATATAAGTATCTTCCCATTTTAAGGGAAAAAAGCCAGTAAGACAATACATAGCTAGATTTGTCAGTAAAAATTTAGTACAATTCAAATGCCCAGTATCATGTCTTTTAACTTACATTTTTAAGAAGTGTTTGATGACCACTGGAAAATGTTCATTATATAATGTTTAGGAAATGAAATTGTACGTGTAGTATGATCTTTCTATGTGGGAAAAAACTCAGAGTTAAGTCTTAAAATATAAGAACATTAACAGTAGTTGTTTCTGGATGTTGGAATTATTAAACTTATTTTCTTCTTCCTTTATCCTTTACCTCCTTTCAGAATTTCCCAGTGTAAGAATATATTATTAACATAATCATAAAATGTTTAACTCTTCCTTTTTTAGGGAGGATGTGTATGTAGGGGAGGAGGGACAACAAATTATCTAAGTTGAAAAAGTAACACAGCATCAAACACAGAACGTAATGGTTGGACAGAATATTTAAAATCAGAAATATATGCCAATGCTGCTGTGTGTGATTATATTAAGGACTGGGGGCAGGGAGAGAGAATGAATTGGAAGATCAGAAGTTCAGGGCTTCTTCCCTTAATCGCATCACACTTCTACAAGTCATCACATGTCAATGGCCTAGGTCACTCCAACTGAAACTATGAAAGAATTTCTGAGAAAAGCTCGTCATCCACCAGGCAGCACCTCTACCAAGAGGAGGCAGTGTGCAGGCTGGGGAAGCGCTAACTAGTCCCTATCAGCCTGTTGGGTTCTATCCTATTACCAAGCGTCCTGAGAGAGTTCTCTACCGCACTACAGTGTCCCGGATCATACCTGGTCTAAGGCAGTGTGGAGAACCCTGTGTGGCTCCCTATTAGGGCAGCAGCCCCTTTATTTTTGCTCTTGGATGGGGCCAGCATTTGCAGGGGGAAAAAAAAGGTAAATATAGGTCTTATGATGGTTCTTCATTTTTACAATGAATTTCTTTTTTTCTGTAAAGAAATGTTAAGCCAGCATTAGTCCCTATAGTAGTACTTGCTATGTCTACTTAAAATATTCTCTTTTAAAGGTTCACCATAGATTGACTGGATTAATGAAAAAAAAAAAAAAGACGTGAGGTCAGCGATCACACAATTTCTATAGACAGATCTCAGAAAGTTAGGAACAAGCCATTTAAGTTGAAAATCCATTATATGAGAAGCATTAAGGCACTTTCTGTCTTTAATCTTCTTAGATTATATAAAAACCCTGGCTTCAGACCAGAACTGGAGAGTGCTTATCTAGTGGAGTCTGGAACTGATTGCAAATAAACTGCATCTCTATTTCTTAAATGTCCACATAGTAAGTGCAGCATCTCCCGAGACCCACAAACACTCAGTCTACAGAGACAACTCAATTTGAAAGGCCTTTCAGACGTTGGGTCCAACTAATCCCCTCTTTTCACTGTTTATTAAGATTATAGTTTGGATCTAATTTGAATACTTGCCAGACCATTTCCACCAGAGCTCTTAAACCCACCTCCCTCCAGGTCCTGAGGCTTGTAATGGGATTCTCCACAATTGGACCCAAAGAGTTACTGCCCTGCATCCCCTAGGGAGAAGCAAGACAGCCCCACTAAGTGAACAGAGAACGAAGAGTTTGAATGCAGCTTACTTCAGGCTCAAAGAAATTCCTAAAAAGAGGAGAGTCTAGTTCAGTGATGTACCCAGTGAAGTTTCCAGAAGCAAGACTCTGGAATAAAAAGGAGAAAGCTGGTATAGGAAGAACAAGACCTCACATTGAGATGGCATAACCGTGAATTCAGAGCAGACTGGGGAGACTCAAGCACAAAGAGCCAGGGTCGGTGGCATCCAAGAAGTGATGGACTTTGCATGTCGAATGGGATCAAGAGCTCTGGGGTGAAAGGAGTTACGTGTGTGTGCTAAGCATGTCACATGCAGCAAGTGATCATTGTTTTGGGTACATGTATGAAATAATTAAGCTTGATAAACTAAGTTTAATTAAGCTATAATCCAGGCTTTTGATTTTTCAGCAGTGTGTATGGCTCAAGAGATGTAGGTTTTATCTGTTTAGAAGAACTCGTTAAAACCAATGTATAAATATGATTCTTAGTCAGTAGGGGGGGTGTTAGTCTGGGGGAAAGACAAATTTTGTTGTTGTTGACCTTCTCAACCCATCCCATTTTAGCTAAAGCCAACAATCAAATGAAGAGTTTTGTTTGGTGACCTATGTCATAGTTTTGCTTTGTCTACGAATACAATTTTAGACCAAATATTGTAGTAGTTGTCATTTGCTGTGTTACTCTGTTTGTGTGAAAGCAGTCCTGAGACTGATGGCCAGAAAGTAGGTAAAATTTCTTTCTATTTCCCCCAATATTCTTCCCACAGTTAGTCAACCTACCATCAGAGCATGTGTCCCTAAACACATACATACCTACATACAGACACACACACACACATACAACCACCACCATCTGTACATCAAGAAAACTTTACAGAGTTAACCAAGTTCTCCTTCTGGTACTTACAATCCCAATCACTCAACTGCTGGTGACACAGATAAAATGAGGACGCCCCCTCAACAACGCCCCTGCCTTGAACTGTTACCTATGGAGACAGTTGACCAGAAACTATGTTGTCAGTTTACCTACATGTACGTGGACTGATTCACCAAAAGCTGACATCATTTGACACATTATTTATTTCTTTTCAGAAAAAAATTCAAGTGCCCAGTGGGCAGGATGCCTATGAGAGTTCAGTGTTCTCCCCGCAAAGAAATCTATTTGGAGAGAAGATTTATAATCATATGGTTGTTGGATGAGCATCCAGTCTAAGCAAGAACATCATTTTTGTCAGACATTTTGTCAGACAGATTGCTGCCTCACCTTCTACTGTGGGTACATTCCAATAATCTCATGGCTGGCCAGAGAGTCACGGTTACTCCCTACTGTCAGTGTTGAAGGTATACCAGCACATTGTATCCTCTGATCCTCTTTGCCATACACAGTCCATGGGACACTAACCTTCTACGGGGATTCTGCTCATACAATCTGGTCTCAGCTCCCTTAATTCCTACATCTTTTTAGTCACCAGTTCTTTGGAGCGGTTACTTCTACTGATCACTGATTTCACTTCTTATATACAGGTTCTTCCTAGTTTCAGTCCAGAGGATACATTCAACTTAGTATTTAATGCTTTGCTCTTTTAATTATCTTTGCATCAAAAACAGATCAAAATTTGTTATCACATTACGTGGACACTTGACACAATTATCAGTAGTAGTGTTGTACTAGTTAATTGAAGACAAGAGGGACTCAACTCTTTGACTGTACAACACCTTAATTCAGAATTCACGAACCAACACTTATTCCTTTAGCTGCCATGAAGTTGCTATGATTCTTTCCTTTACAGTCACCAGACATCCACACAAACAAGCTTAAGTGAGAACAGGGGTGGCATTTCTCCGAGGATACTTCTGATAGAAACTAGTGAGCAGGTCAAAACTGAAGGGCAACTAGGACTTGGAAATGGGTCCTGAGGTTGCTCTGAGTGGTTTGATAGTCTTCCTGATGATCAAGGGCTATGTGACCATTTAATTCTGCATCTGCATCTCCTTTCACCTTGGTCAGCTTCCTTTATTGTATATGGCCCAGCTAGGCCATCAGCCCCAAGTCAATTAGATCTAGATAACCCAGCAGCCTCGAGTTCCAAAAACAATTGAAGATGGATGTCAAGATATTTGTATGCACGAGGGTCAAAATCAGATTAATGTAAATATGATAAAGCTACTCAATAGGATTGAGGGATAAATATGACTCTGAACTTACAGGATATTTTTGGCTTCAATTAGGAGTTTAAAAACCTACTTGATTTTTTTTATACATATACACATTGTATTCATTTCCTACAGCTACCATAACATAGTGCCACAAAAACTGACTGACTTAACAGAATTTTTTTTCCTTACAGCTCTGGAACCAGAAGTCTAAAATCCAGGTGTTGGCAGGGCCTTGCTTCCTCTGAAACCCCTCTGTACCTTGACTATTCCTAGGTTTTGGTGGTTTGTCAGCAAACTTCAGCCTTCCTTGGTCTATAGATACATCACTCTAATCCCCTGTCTTCACATGGTGTTCTTCCTGTGTGTCTTCACATCATCTCACCTCCATGTGTGTTTGACTGTATTCAAATGTCTGTTTTCTATAAGGACACTAGTCATACTGGATTAAGGCCCATCTTAATGACCTCACTTGATCTGATTACTTCTGTAAAGACCAGATTTCCAAATAAGGTCACATTCTGCAGTACTGGGGACTAGAAATTCAACCTATATTCTTTGGGGGGAAATAATTCAATCCATAAAACATATCTACAATTGTATAACTAACAACAAAATATCAGAAAGAGAAATTAAGGAAACAATCCCATTTGACATTGCATCAAAAAGAATAAAATATCTAGGAATAAGCCTACCTAAGGAGACAAAAGACTTGTACCTTGAAAAGTATAAGATACTGATAAAAGAAACTGATGACAGAAACAGATGGAAAGATACATATACACACACACACACACACACACACACACATATATATATATATATATATATATGTTCTCAGATTGGAAGAATCAATGCTTTTAAAATGACTATATCACCCAAGGCAATCTACAAACTCAATGCAATCCCTATCAGACTATGAATGGCATTTTTCACAGCACTAGAGCAAAAAATTTTTAAACTTTGTATGGAAACACAAAAAATCCTCAATAGTCCAAGCAATCCTGAGAAAGAAAAATAGAGCTTTAGGAATCGGGCTCTTTTACTTCAGACTATATGACAAAGCTACAGCCATCAAAACAGTATGATACTGGTGGAAAAAAGAAATATAGATTAATGAAATAGGGCAGAAAGCCCAGAAACAAACCCACACACCTATGGTTAATTAATCTATGACAAAGGAAACATAAATACACAATGGAGAAAAGACAGTTTCTTCAATAAGTGGTGTTGGGAAAACTGTACAGCTACATGTAAAAGAATGAGATTAGAATATTCCCCAACACTATACACAAATAAACTCAAAATGGGTCAAATATCTAAATGTAAGACCTGATACTATAAACACCTTGCAGAAAAATGTAGGCAGAATAGTCTTTGACATAAATCGTAGCAAGATCTTCTTTGATCTACCCCCTAGAGTAAGGAAAATTGAAACAAAAATAAACAAATGTGACCTAATTAAATTAAAAAATTTCTGCACAGCAAGGGAAACCATAAACAAAATGAAAAGACAACCCATAAAATGGAAGAAAATATTTGCAAACAAGACGACTGACAAAGGGTTAATCTCCAAGATATACTAACAGCTCATGCAGTTCTATATCAAAGAAAACAAAACAACCCAATCAAAATATATACAGAAGCTTTAAATAGACATTTCTCCAAAGATGACATACAGATGGACAAAAAGCACATGAAAAGATGTTCAACATCACTAATCATTAGACAAATGCAAATTAAAACTACAATGAGGTATCACCTCAACTGGTCAGAATGGCCACCATCAAAATATCTACAAACAAAAAGTGCCAGAGAGGGTGTGCAGAAAAGGTAATCCTCCTACGCTGCTGGTGGGAACGTAAATTGGTACAACCACTATGGAGAAGGGTATGGAGGTTCCTTAAAAAACTAAAAGCAGAACTACCCCCATGATCCAGCAATCCCATACCTGGGCATACATCCAGAGAAAACCATAATTCAAAAAGATACAGGCATCCCAATATTCACTGCCGTACTATTTACAATAGCCAAGACATGGAAGCAACCTAGATGTCCACCCACAGATGGATGGATCAAGTAGATGTAGCATATATATATGAATATTACCATACATATATATATATGCCATATATATATATGAATATTACTCAGCCATTAAAAAGAATGAAAAATGCCATTTGCAGCAACATAGATGGGCCTTGAGATTATCATATCAATATTAAGTGAAGCCAGAGAAAGACAAATCATATGATATCATTATTATGTGGAATTTTGAAAAATGATACTTATAAATAGGCTTATTTGTAAAACAGAAACAAACTTACAGATATCAAAGACAACTGTATGGTTACTAGAGGGGAAATGTGAGGGGAAGGGATAAACCAGGAGTTTGGGATTAAAATACATACACTATTGTATTCAAGATAGATAACCAACAAGGACCTACTGTATACAGCGCTGAGAACTCTACTCAATATTTTCTGATAATCTACATGAGAAAAGAAACTGAAAAAGAATGAATATAACTGAATCACTTTGCTATACACCTGAAACTATCACGACACTGTAAACCAACTATACGCCAATAAAATTAATAAAATTAACCCCTCAAAACACATATAGTGGTGTATAAAGGCATAGATATGATCATATGCATAGATTTTTATTTCCAGTCAAGCTCTTCTCTTTTATTTTAATTAACTTGGCTCTCTCTCTCCCTTCTCTTTCATTCTTCTCTTCTTCAGCCCTGCTTCCTTCCTCAATTGAGGCAATTAATTTTTACAACCTAATACAACCTTGCATACGTCTCTGTACTATATAATCCTACCCACACACATACAAATTTTTATTTTCCCCTTGAGAATAGGATATTACATGCACTTTTCTCCATCTTTGCTTACTCAAAAGTACCTTGTGGGAATTCTCTCCAAATTATCTGGTTTAGCTATAATTTATTTTTTTTTATTGAAACAAGAAAAAGATTCCTTTGTGTAGATTTATCATAAATTATTAAGTTATTATTTTGTTGGTGGGCATTCTCTTTTTTCTTGTTTCTTCCCTCTGAATGATGCTGCTATAAACCTCCTTGAACATATCCTCAAGCTGCTGGTTTTATTTCTAGGGGCTACCTTCCCAGGAATACAACTTTTGGGTCAATGGGTACATGTACTTTTAATTATAGTAGATGCCAGACGATTTTTAGCACATCACATTTCACCAGCAAAATATCAGAGTATGTTCCCCCTTTAACCCTATCAGCATACGGTATTATGGCTCTTTCTGCCAGTTTAAACGTAAAATAGTATTTTATTATTGTTTACTTTGCCTTTGTCTGACAACTAGTGAATTTGAGCATCTTCTGAAATGTTTGTTGGCCATTTGAATTTATTCAGTAAATTGTTCATTTGTATCCTTTGAGCATCTTTCTCCCATTTTTTCTTTTTCTCCAATTTAAGAGTTTGAATTTTTATATATAAGCTTTGTCACTTGCATTACAGATGTACTGCCATTTATTTATTGACTTAGTAATTTTAAAATCACATACAACTATATTTTTCTTTATAATTTCGGTCCTGGTTTTAAAAGGTCTCATCCACCCCTGGAATACATATGTAGCCTGCCAGGTTTTTAAACAATTTCTTCACTGTCATTTTTACATTTGAATGTTTAATCTATTTGAAGTAGATTTTTCCATATATAACATTTAATGTAAGAGACGATTCTTTTTCTTCCAAATGAAGAGCCAAAATTATCTATTATATATTACATCTTTTCTTCATTGTGATATACTAATATTAAATTTTCATTCAAATTGAGATTTGCATCTAGCTGTAACAGCTAATTCAAAGAAGTAACACATAAGTCTAAAAAGGAAGCCAATATTGTAGCCATGAGAGTTTTAGGGTGGCGGGAATTTAGATAACTTATTATTCTTCCTTTGATTTACCTGTATTTTGATTTTTCCTATAATGATCATGCAGTACTGGTTTAACAAACGTAAATAAATAAAGGAGAAAAAAACACAGTAAACACAACTAGTTTCATCATCTATAGTGTCCTAGGACAAAAACAAACTGTAACTAGGGAGCAGCACTACTATTCCTGGAATGGAGAATAGCGAAGGGTTCTTCCCTGGGGGGAGGAGAGAAGCGAAATGTGATATGAGTGTTCCCCGGAGATCCTGGAAAATCTCTTTAAAGGCCAATTGGCCCCTAAGTGAGGGCTGATTAAGTTTTGGGAAGTCATTTCCTTCAGCCAATAAGCTCATTGTGAAATAGGTTGTAAGGTGAGGATTTAAAATGCGATTAGCAGGCATCACCAGCTTAATTGATTGGAAGAGCAGGTTGCTCTGAGCTGATGCAATAACTACTGGGCTGAGTGTTCTGTTAGAATGTGTGAAATGATGCAATTATTGCCTGTGTTAAACAGCAGCTCAATCACTGGCAGGAATCTGTATGCTTCAAACAATACCTTGAATTGGAGATTAAAGGGCACATTCAAATTATGTGAAAGTAGCCAGATTCCGGTAACTCCAGGGCACAGCATCTGTCCCTAAGTGATAAGGTCAGTTAAAGCCCTCAAGTCTCCATAAAACTCCCTCAGCACGAGTAAAAGCCCTGCAGTACATCAGCAGAGTCAGGGTTGTTGGCTCCCAGGGCAAAATGCTCACCAGCTGCACAGCCCAAAGCAACCCAGCCAGACCCCTGACTCTACCTGATGGTCATCCTAGTGAAGGTCAAAGGGTGAGAGCTGGGCCAAAACCTTCAACACTTCCCTGCAAGGCCTGGGTTTGAGGGTGTTGAGACGAGTATCTGCAAATTAAAGTGCATACCATAATTCCAGTTCATGCAGGAGGAAACGTACAACAACCAGGAATAGTTTCTCCAAATCCACTTATAATAAGCACAGCATCACATTTCTTGGCACCGCTTGGAAGGTGCTCCTCAGAGGATGCACATGGAAAGATGCCAAAACTGGGCTCGGTAAAACTAACCAGGTGGGAAGTCAGAACTTTGTGGTCCAAAGAAGCTATTCTTTGAAGGCATGCTAACATGTGGCTAAAGTTTAGTACTGGGAGTTCATCACCTTCAAGGAACCTTCCTTGGAACAGTATTCCTCACAACTGAGTCCCTGATAATTAGTGACCTGCTTGATGATTCTTTAGAATAGAGCTATTCTATAATGATGGTGAAATACAAAACTATATGTATTGGTAGTCAGCCAAGCTGGGGGAAGGGATTACACCCTTTCGTGGCAGGTGAAGGGCCTCACGGGATCTGAATGGAGGCCTTCTTGTGGGAAGGGGGTGTGGTGACAGAGAAACTCTGGTCTTCTCCGTTACCCCACAGATCTTGAGGGTCTAGTGTTTCACTTTATTGTCATCATAATCATTTCAGTCGTGAACATTTTAAAGCGGGTGTTCTCACATAGCCACCTTGAGCATTAAACAATAAAAGTTGCAGTTAAGCTCCCAACACTCTTTTAACTTAGAGAAATAAAACAGACATTACTGGTGTGCCTTCCAAGGCAAACTCGCCAGGAGATAAGTGCCTCATTAAATATTGGGAGATATCTTCCAAAAATTTTATCTTTGATTTTGGAATCCTTTATATTGAATCTATTGTAATCTCAGAAATGGGTAAGATCAAAAGGGCTTCAGTTTCTTTTCTAGATGACTGATATTATTTTTACTTCCCAACAATTAAGGTGGTTTTTTCACTTGTTACTGGTTTTTGTTTGGTTTTTGCTTTTTACTATTTTTCCCCTTCTGCCAGGGCTGTTTGTTACAGGATAGTCTTTATCAAATATGGCACTTGAAGTTTGAGTCCCAGAGGTACCAGACCATAATTCAGATTAAACTAGCTTTGAATCTGGTGAGAAACTTCCTTAATACACCCGAAGTAGACCTGTAAGAAGTTCTTTAAACACTAGTGTTCCTATAGACTAACTTAAGCTGCACCAAGCCCAGTGTTGTAACATTCAATGAATGTGAAGGCCTATCCATCTGCATGGAAAAATGTGGCCAAATATTAGATATTTCTAGGTGTTTGTTATCTTTTGTTTTCTCCTTTGCCTTTAGCTTCTCTTCTTTTCTCAGGTATGTGTAAGGCCTCCTCAGAAAGCCATTTTGCCTTTTTGCATTTCTTTTTTTTGGGGGATGATCTTGATCACTGCCTCCTGTACAATGTCACAAACCTCCGTTCATAGTTCTTCAAGCACTCTATCAGATCTAATTCCTTGAGTCTATTTGTCACTTCTACTGTATAATTGTAAGGGATTAGATTTAGGTCATACCTGAATGGTCTAGTGGTTTTCCTTACTTTTTTCAATTTAAGTCTGAATTTGGCAATAAGGAGTTCATGGTCTGAGCCACAGTCAGCTCCCAGTGTTGTTTTTGCTGACTGTATAGAGTTTCTCCATCTTTGGCTGCAAAGAATATAATCAATCTGATTTCAGTATTGACCATCTGGTGATGTCCATGTGTAGAGTCTTCTCTTGTGTTGGAAGAGGGTGCTTCAATTGTCCTGACCCATCTTGGAGACAGACAGCACCTCCTCTTACCACCTACTTTTCACCCATTCTCCCTTCACCAGTTAAGCAGCTTGACTTTCTTAGGGGTGTGGGTGGTCACATGAACCTTGACTTTGAGGTTTGGGTGGGGAACTCTTATTCCCTCCTCCCCTACTCCTCCCACACTGTTCTCCAGGGTCAGAGAAAGCCAATCCCTGGAGTGTGCTGGGGAGGGAGGCTGGTTTCAGCCAAGCAAGCGGCTAAAATATGGGGCATGACCTGGGATGCCAACCATGTGGCCCTCAGAGCCTGTCCCAGGAGGCCAGGAATGGAGACAGAATTCTAACCATGTGCTGGGAATCTAGGGCTGACTGGCTTCAGTCATTATTGAGTTCTTTATTATCTTTGACTAGCTCATCTAGGCTAGGATTTTGCTTCATGCAACCAAGGGTTTCCTAATCTGCTATTTCGACCACGTCGCTTTGGGGACTAATTCACATGACTGAAAAAATACCTCTCGAAGCTTTCTCTCAATGATACTGTTCCCTTGGAATCACAGAACAAATATCTCTCCTCAGACAGGTGACTCCTGTCAGGTTCTCTCTCTAGCCTCTTCTCCAGACTAACTCTCCCAGTTCCTTTATGCTTTTATGGTATTTATTCAAAGAACACAAAGGTGAAAGATCAGATGCCAAGTTCCCTCCTCAGAAGGGTGTAGAGCTCCTTATCTGAGTTGTTTTCCTTCCCTTTGGAAAAATAAAGACTAGTTGAAGCTCCTAGTGCTGTGCTTAGTCACTCAGCTCAGTCATGTCCAACTCTTTGCGACCCCAGGGACTATAGCCCTCCAGGCTCCTCTGTCCATGGGGATTCTCCAGGCAAGGAGACTAGAATGGGTTGTCGTGCCCTCCTCCAGGGGATCTTCCCAACCCAGTGATCGAACCCGCATCTCCTGCATCGGCAGACGGATTCTTTACCATCTGAGTCACCAGGGAAGCCCTGAAGCTCCTACGTATTCACTTTAAAAAGGATATTCTGACCACACAAGGCCACATGAGCCACTACTAGTGGTTCTTTCCTGTAAGTCACATCAGCTTTACCTGGGTCATTTACTGCTGATACATAAGCTTACAAATAATATACACTGATCTTTTATAAGTTACAGAAAACTATTTTTCAAGTGTTCTCTCGAACAATAGTGCTCTTGTCCACTACCCACTGGCTTTCTGCTCTGAAGAGGGGAAGAAAGGAGCGGGCACGTCCAGGCATTGACCAACGAATGAACAATCCTCTATTAGTGCTACAACAGGACAAGCATAGGGACTGTTGGGTTGGATGAGAAGATCCTCAGAGCATGGGACTGGATCATATATTGCAGAACCTGGTTCAGAGCCTTGCAAACTAGGAGCTCAATCTATGAATCAAGAATGAATCATGAGCAAACCAATGAATGAAGAGTATGTGCATTCTTGGAGCAACAAGGAGGGTAATGTGACGAGAGCAAGGGCACCTTAGGTCATAAGAGAAGGTGGCAATAGATGATACTGTGGAGTCAGAGAATGAAGAGCCATGAATGCCAGGCAGGAACACTGGTTGGGATTAGCCTGTATGGCAGCAGGAGAAAAGAGCTGCGATATTAAGATTCCAGAACCCTAACCCCAGTTCCACCACTAACTCTGTCACTTTCCCTCTCAAAGTCTTCAGTTCCTTCTCAGATAAGGTGAGTCAATCAGAATGTGGGTTTCTCTCCCATCTAGAATTGAGATATAAGACTTGTAGGCATCTAGTAGGACACAGAGCACCATTGGCAGCATCCAAGCCCGTGCGCCAGGTGGTGCTTCCCTACACACTTCCTAGCACATGATGTCCCACTGCTTTGTGTTCATCTTTATCCTCCAGTCTGATTATTCTCAAAATTAAAGGCTTTATCATACTTTTTATGTACCTATGTGATGCTTAGTGTATCAATAAATTGAGAATTACAAACTGGCAGCCCATGGACTCCATCCAACTTGCAGAAGTATTAATGTTTATTAATATTTTGTCTAAGGGATATTGTAGGCAGCATAGTGACGTCCAAAAGACCTTCACATCCTAATCCCCAGAATCTGTCATCTAACACTTTCTATGGCAAAGGGATTTTGCAGATGTGATTAATTTTTTTTAAATAGTGAGATTATCCAGGATTATTTGGTTGATCCCAATGGGGCTTCCCAGGTGGCACCAGTGGTGCCATGTATCTGCCACACACATCTGCCAGGAGACACAAGAGACACAGATTTGATCCTTGGATTGGGAAGATCCCTTGAAGAAGGAAATGGCAACCCACTCCAGTATTCTTGCCTGGGAATGCCCATGAACAGAGGAACCTGGTGGGTTACAGTTTGCGGGCTTGCAAAGAATTGGACATGACTGAGCACACGTGCACACAGAATGTAATCACAGGACTTAGAAATGGAAGGGAAAGACAGAGTCAGAACCAGAGAGATCACCTCATAAGAAAGACTCAACTGCCCATCACTGGCTTTGAAGATGGAGAATGGGGCTATGAGCCAAGGAATACAGGTGGCCCCTAGAAACTGAAAACAAATTCTCTCCTAGAGCCTCCACAAGGAACACAGCCCTGCCGGCACCCTAATTTTAGCCCTGCGAGACCCACTTCAGATTTATGACTTTCAAATAATAAATTTAAAAATAAGAACAGTCATAATAAACTGATATTGTTTCCAGCCACTAGTCCTGTCATAATTTGTTATGGAAATAACACGGGAGAAAAATCTGAACGCCTTAGCAGGACAGGCCTTCCCCATGCCAGTCAGGCCTATAACTTCTGATTGTTCACCACAAGGGTTGATTTGCTCATTTCTGCTACATTTGTGACCTGTGCTTGAGCCACTGTCATCCTTCAGGTTACTAACTGGATACCAAGAACACAAGGCTAGGTATCAGGAGAAGACTATGGCCCTTAATTTTTCCAAAAACTGGTGAAAGGATTGGTTGACCTCATTTGGCCCCCCTTTCCTTGTCAATAGAACTAAGGGGTGATACGAGACAGTCTTCAAGGACTCCTACTCTAGAGGGTCATGGTTCTACTACTGATTAGTGACGGTTCATACCTTATCACCAGCATAGAATTTGGGTTTCAATGCTGCAGTTACTATTGCTGCCCTAGTGATTGGGATGCAAGTAGCTCCCAGTATCTTCTCTGGTCGCTCTGGGTGGTGGCAGTCGGCAAACATTGACCAAGTGCCCGCCCAAGAAGGACCTGCATGGGAAGAACAAGGACTCGGGCGCTCATCCCTGAGCTTGCTATATAGATGCAGTGACAGAAGAGGCCACAACGACCAGACCTAAATTCTGTGTAGCACCAACGTCATTTACATTTGTTAAAAGCAATTAAATAATTGAGCAATGCATCATGGACAAACTCTGTTTGTTGTTCTATACAGTCAAGGAATGGAAGTTCTTCCATTGTCTGCCCCTCAGGCTCTTTCCTATTTCCCCTCTTCCCTAACATTCCGAGGTATGGATATTGATCCTGGGTGTGTGCGCGTGCACGTGCTCAGTTGTGTCTCTTTGCGACTCCATGAACTGCAGCCTGCCAGGCTCCTCTGTCCATGAAATTTTCCAGGCAAGAATACTAGAGCGGGTTGCCATTTCCTACCCCAGGGGTTCTTCCTCACTCAGGGATCAAACCCTCTTGCATTGTAGGCAGATTCTTTACCAGTCCTGTAACTCTTCATTATTGCTTTTCTTTCTTCTTAATAGTAGTGGTATGTATTAAAGATGAGCAATTTTTTTTTCTCTCCACTGGACTTAGACCAGAGCAGGAAGGTTGAAATACAAAAGCAGAACATAAAATATTCTAGGAGGTAGAAAAGGTGGTAAAGGTGTTCCCAAACTCAGTTCAAAGCAACCTGCTTGACATTTTCCCACTCTGACGGAATTTCTACCTTAGGTGTCTTGATCAGTTGGGGGTGGGGCTTGACTATCTTGCTAAATCCGAGTCTTTCCCAGTACATGTTTGTAATGGCCTTGACTTTTTGACTGGTAAAACTCTTATCTTAAAAAAGGAAAAATGTCCCTTACTGTCATTTACAGGCAGTAAAATGAGTCAAGTTCTAGGTCAGTGGCCACTATCCCTTCAGGCTCTTGTTCCTAAGCCATTCTGAAGGGCTACCAGATTTCCTGCCAAGGGGAGCTTGTGAAGTTCTAGAGGTACAACTCACAGCACCCATGGAATGGACAATCTCATCTTATCCTGTGACCCTACCTGCTTATATACTGAGACGGGCATCTACAGATCTGCAAGAGAGAAGAGGAGTTCACAGCCCCAAATATCTTTCCATCACCAGGGTAAATCTCCTGGCTGTGAGAAGATTGCAAAATAGACATCACTGGCTACATGGTCTCCGATTTGAATTCATTTCTGACTGAAGCCCATATCCCACTACACCAGTAGGAAATGTCACCCCTCCTTCTTTCACCTGTGATGTGCTTTCATTCTGGATTCCAGCAAAGAGTCAACACGTCTAGAGTGGGAGTGAGACATCTACTGTCCAAGTCCACCTGGGGCCACGGGCTGGTGATCTCTGCTGCCTGTGTCCCACCCTTGGGGCACAGAAGGTTCTGACCAGTGTGTTTACAGCCCTTTTGCCTCAATACACCATGTACCACTCCCTGGAGTCCTGCTGCCCCCAAGGTACTGCCCACGGCCTCCTTCCTACTGTGCCTGGACCCCCGTCCTCTCTCCTCTCCCTCATGCCCTGGAGAGAGTGACCTTTCTCCAATGTGAGAGTGAGGCTCCAAGCTAACCTAGATAGCTAACCCTTAAGACAGCTTCTTATATCAGCAAATCCACTTCTCCATGTTAACTCTCCCCAGTTCCCCAGGAATCAGGCTTTTGGAAGACAAAAGCTGGAAGACTGCTAAGTCACTTCTGCCTTCCAGCCTGCTTTATACCTCTTGAGATAATGTACGTGGAATAGACTCTCAGTTTGAATGAAGGAAGGAGAAAAATACACGGAGAAAAGACCCAAATACCATAAAACAATATCTAGCCACAACAGGTACTCTTCTAAACGGTAACCCAGGAAAGGTTGCCAACTCTCGCCTCCTGAAAGGCAAGTATGCTGTGAATACACCTTTCTACCACTTCAGTGCTTTCCCAGCATCAAGAACACAAAAGAGAGACTCAGCGTTCTTTCTTCTTTCTTATTGGCATTACAACACAAAAGGCTGAATTCAAAAGCTTTCTGTTCAAAAAGCTAATTTCTCCTCTCCTGTATCTTACTGTTTTACCGTGTAACAAAAGCACCCCTCACCTCTTATCGAGGTTCATAATTCTTACACTTACCTCAAGAATTCATCTCCTTTGCTTTGAGCTAAAAATATCTGCTTATCATGTTCAATTTTTTTCCATTTTAATAACGGAAAATTTCTTCCATTATTATTTCCATTTTAATAACGGTTCTTATTTAACCCAAGATATTAAAAGGTACCATTTTAATATGTAACCAATATAAAATAAAGAGATTTTACCTTTTTTGGTGTTAGGTCTTTGTAATCTGGTGTGCATTCTAACTTATGACACATCTCCATCTGGACTAGCCATTTGTAGTTAGTGGCTACTTCAATTTTTTTTTTTTAAATAACTGGCAACCTGAAAAATTAGTCTGGGTTATCTTGCTTAACCTAATGTACTAAGTACAGTGCTCTGAATTTGACCACAGTGGCTCAGGAATAGAATTAATAAACTACTTGACATGGGCACATCAGCAAGGTACCTGTTACAGAAATAGTAAGATGGAGGAGGGTACAGGAAGTAAAAATAAGAATTTTTAACCAAAATATCTCCATTTGTACTTTACGTAGAGATTTCAGAGTATAAAGTAGAAGGTGTCAGGGAATTCAGAGTTCAGTCTGAGAAAATGTTCAAATTCTGAATATTTTGCACAGAAAGACTTACAAATGGATTCTTTTAGAACTATGGACAGTTGGTTGTAATTTGCAATGTATTTCATAAAAACATTATCAACTATAGTTTGCTTCCCAGGTGAGCCCAGAAATACTATGGTTAAAAGAAAGCAGAAAAACCTCGAAATTTCTCATTTCTCTTAATGCCATCTTAATAGAGAACGAAAGCTAAGAAAGTGGTCAGCTTCATTCATGTTTGTTTGATCTGAAGAAAATGGACTTTCAAAGGTTGAGATGGTTAGGGAATTAGCTTCTTTCATTATGTCCACTTTTACTTTCTTCTGTGTTCCTAGTCCTGTAGTGTTATTGCCAGTAATCTGAGGAGATATCAGACACAATCACAGCTAATGGAATGTGGCTCAAAAGAGAAGAAAGAAGGAGAATTTTTAGAGAAACAAGTAATTTGACAGAAAATTCAGAGAAATGGGAAAGAGCCAAGGAGTAAAAGTGAGAGGCATGCTTGTGATAAAGGGGTTACCTGAGGTGTCCTTAATAGAACTGAGAAATGAGGAGAAAGTGCAAAATTACCCCAAGGAAGAGGCAGGATAGACGTGTGCAGAAATCAAAATCCAAGTGTCTTTAGGACCAGGCAGTGAGTGAAGAGAGTTGGCGGGGTATGAAAGAATAGGAAATAAAGGCAAACGGCAGAGTTCAGGAAATTTTAACTTTTTTTTTTTTCCAAAATATCACTAAAAGTCAAAGCAAATCCAAACATGAGCTGAGTTTTGTCTGCTGGCCACCTTTCAGCAAAGATACTAAAAGCAGGATGTATTGAGCCAAACTAGCTAATTTCACCTCCCTGCTTCATCACTTCATGGTTCTGTGACCTCAGTTTCTTTGTGTATATAAGGATTGCTCCCACTTAATAGGATTGTTGTGAAAATTATGTAAGCTACCATAAGTAAGTGCTCGGCATAGGACCCAGCAGGCCTCAAACAGGTGCTCAGTAAGCATCCTCTAGAATATAATCCCCTTATCAATCAATCTGCTGCTGTTCTCACCATGCCTACTGTAGTGTCTGGCTCACAGTAGGTACTCAATGTTTGTTAGATGACTGAAAAGATGAAGGGAAGAGAAGTCATTACAGGAAAGGGATGCAGGGTTATAAAGTTCTCCATATTGACTTGGAGGCACCTCAGATTAGAGTGACTGCTAGGCTATATTTTAGGGAGTAGAGAGTATAATGATTTCAAGAATCCAAAAACATTTAAGAACTAGAATGCACCTTACTTCTGCTCTGTGATGGTTAAATTTATGTGTCCATTTCACCAAGTTATGAGATGCCTAGATATCTCATTAAACATTATTTCTGAGTTTATCTGCAGAAGACGTTTCCGGAGAGACTGGCATCTGATTGAGTCAAGTGGACTGAGTAATGTAAATTTTCCTTCCCAATATTGGAAATTTTGTTAGACCAGCTAAAAATGTTGTTAGGCAGATTGGGCATCATCCAATCTGTTGACAGTCTAAATAGAACAAAAATGTAGAGGAAGGTTGAACTTGTTCTCTGCTTGACTGCATAAGCTGAAACATCAATCTTTCCTGCCCTCAGCACTCTGACCTGAAGGCTCAGATTGGAAGCTACACCACTGGCTCTCTTCTCAAGCCTCTGAGCTACACCACCAGCTTTCCTGAGTCTCCAGCTTGCAGATGGCAGACCATGGGACATTTCAGCATCCTTAGTCACATGAGCCAATAACTTATATAACTTTCTAAATTTTATAGATATATAATCTACTGGTTATGTTTCTCTAGAGAACCCCAGTACATAGTCTAAACCTGAAACCAACACCCAAAGAGACTAAACCAGGTGTGCAAACCAGGTAGCCATAATGAGGAAGTAACATTTGTATCTTTGCATGCTTCAAAAATGCTATTTTGCATCAGAGAAATGCAAATTAAAACCACAATGAGCAATCATCTCACACCTGTCAGAATCACTATTATCAAAAAAAAAAAAAAAAAAAAAAACCAAGTAAATGTTGACAAGGATGTGGGGGGAAACAGGAACGTTTGTGCACTGTTGGTGGGAATGTTATATGGTACAGCTATTATGGAAAACTGTATGGGTATTCCTCAAAAAAATAAATAGAACTACCATACAATCTAGCAGTCTGCTTCTGAATATTTATCCAAAGAAATGAAAATTATAACTCAAAAAGATATGCACCCCCACATTCACTGCAGGATTATTTACAACAGCCAAGATGTGGAAACCACCTACATGTTCATCAATGGCTGAATAAAGAAATCTGGCATATATGCACAATGGAGCATTATTCAAGCCATAAAAAGAAGGAACTCTTGCCATTTCCAACAATACAGATGAACTTCGAGGGCATTATGCTAAGTGAAATAAGTCAGATAAGACAAACACTCTGTATAATCTCTCTTATGTGCACTTGACAGACTAATCACAAAACCAAAACACAGACACGGAAACAGACTTGTGGCTGCCAGAAGTTGGGTGGGGGTTGATAAGTGAAGCGAGTCTAAAGGTAAAAAGAAGGAAAAATAATTTGGAGGATGATTAACACAGAGACTATCGTGTCCTGTGAAAATTGATTCATGGAGATAAAACTCCTGGTAGGTTGGGGTCTACTAGAAGTAATACTAAGTACTTGCTCAAGGTAATAACCATTTTTATTTTTTCAGAGCCATTGGCATTCTATGATATGACATGATCCTTCAATCAGGAAATACATACAGAATATTTTTATCTAGTCTAACAAATTTTATCAACAAGCTTATGTATTCTCTGAGCAGTTCCCAAGATCACTGTTGCCAGGGCTTTCTTTTTTTTTTTGGCATGATTAGCGATTTCACTTGGTAATTTTTTCCCATTATGTTGCATCACATTGTCAGTTACTTGGGGGAAAAATGCTCTTACAGGAACTTGACCTCTGAACAACATAAGCAACATGAACCAGATTTACCTTCCCACCTGAAACACCAAAAAAGTAAAGATGTATTTAGAACAATGGTTCCCAAGACTTGGACGTTGGGCAGGTAAGACAGTGACCTAAAGAGGGGGTGGGGGGGCAGGGAGAATAAGGGGAGCCCTACAATTGCCTCTATTCACTACCTTGTGTTTATAGGCCATGGGACAGGGAGAGGAAACCCAGAGGGAACCAGTAGACTGTCTGGGTTGAGAAAACAAAGCTGAGTCTAGGGAGACCAAGGCAGCACATATTCCTATAGACAGGTCTGCAGAGGGTCCTCCTTGAGTATTTAGCACACTACTCTAATGCAGGGGAGCAAACTGTTGGAGGCTGAGGACAGAACCACCTGAAAGAATTAGAGGAATATTCCTACAAGCCAGACTGGAAAAATCCACAGGGTACTGGTTAGAGTACTCAGAAAGTTTGCCTCAATAATGAGCACTAATTAATTCTAGACAAAACCCTGCTATGATCTTGTCTAAAAAAGTTTAAGAGCCATGGATGGACCTTGATGGCATTATGATAAATGAAATAAGCCAAAGACAAATAATGCATAGCATCACTTTAAAAAAATCCTACATATAAGTCAAACTTATAAAAACAGTAGGGGAGGGGTAAAGGGAACAGGGGTTGTAAAAAGGGTACAAATTTTTATCTGTAAGTTAAAGAAGTTCTAAGAATCCAAAGTAAAGCAAGGTGACTATTTGGCTGATTATATAAGGTAATAAATGTGTTAACTAGATGACTGGAATTTTTTCACAATGTATATACGGTGATTTGATTTTGATTTCAAAAAATCAAATATGTGGTGATTTGATTTTAAAAAAAATCACCAATTGTGGTGACTTGATAAACATATTTTATGTTTAAATATAATTTCATTTGTCAATTATACCTCAACAAACCTGAAAAAAGAAAGAATGCTTAGGCATAAGATCTGAAAGGTTAAACTTATCTCCAATAACTTTGAGCCCAGAATACCAAGAGTATTCATAGAAACACAAAAGTATACCTAGTGTTCAACAATGTCCATTTCATAATGTGTGCTATCCAATAAAAAGTTATAAGGCATGAAATAAACAGGAAAATATGACCCATAGTGAGAAGACATTAATCAAAACCCAAGAATCACCATAGGTGTTGGAATTAATAAAGTACATTAAAATGGTTATATTGTGTTCCATATGATCAAAAAGCTATAGGGAAGGTAGAGTATGTTAAGTAGAGATACAGATGGCATTTTTAAAAGGCTCAAATTGAAATTCTGTAGAAGCAAACTACAATATGTAAGATAAGAAAAAAACCCCAATACTTAATGGGATTAATGGCGACTTAGAAATTGAAGAAAGAATAATGATTTTGCAGATATAGCAATAGAAATTATCCAAAATGAAACACATGGAGAAAAATGACATTAGTGGGTTTTATCACAGATATTCAAACCTAGTTCAATATTTGAAAAATCAGTTAATGCTCTATATTACAGCAGTGAAAAACAAATAGAATTTGAAATTAGAAAACAGTATCATCTACATTAGCCCCCCATCCAATGCAGTACTTGGAATAAATATGTTTTAAAAAAAAACATATATATGATTTGTATGAGGAAAACTACCAGACTCTGAGCTCTTTCTTGATTTATTTTTTTAAATAAGTAAATGGAGGATTCCATGTCCATGGCTAGGAAGACTCAATCTTGTAGAGATGTCTATTCTCCACAATTTCATCTATACATTCAATGAAATTTCAATCAAAATCTCAGAAACTTTTGTGAATATCAAATATACTGATTCTAAAATTTACATGGAGAGGTGAAGGAAGCAGAATAGCCAACATGATATTGAAGGAGAAGAACAATTTTCAAATACTGATACTACTCAACTTCAAGATTTACTATAAAGCTATAGTAATCAAAACAGTATGGTATTGGTGAAAGAATTTACATATAGATCAATGGAACATAGTAGAAAGCCCAGAAATGGATCCACGTAAATTTAGTCAACTGATTTTTGATGAGAGAGGCAACATAGAGCAACCAAGATAGTCTTTTTCAGCAAATGACGCTGTAACAATTGAACACCCACAAGCAATGAATCTAGACATAGACCTTACACATGTCACGAAAAACAACTAGCAAACGGATCACATGGGATTTACCTAGCGGTCCGGTGGTTAGGACTCTGTGCTTCCACTGTGGGGGGCACAGGTTTCATCCATGGTCAGGATACTAAGATCCCACATGCTGCACAGGCAGTCAAAAAACAAAAAAAGATAAAAACCCAAACAAATAAACAAAAATGAAAAATAAGTCACAGACCTAAATGTAAAATGCCAAACTATAAAACTCTGAGAATAGAGAATAAAACCTACATGGTCTTGGGTACAGCAGTGACTTTTTAGATACAACAGCAAAGTTACAATCCATGAAAAATAGATAATCAGATCTACACAAAGAATAAAGAGTACCAAAAATGGATTGAATTTCTTCTCTGTAACTTGGGTTTAGCATTTGTGGATTTGAAGTTTGTTGTTGCTTATCACCAGAACACATATACTTGCATAGGTTGTACATTATATAATTATATGATTCCAGACTTGAAAAACTCTATTAGAGGGAGGTAATCTTAAAGTCCTTGGGATGGTTGGACAGTCTAGAAGGTGCTCTTCTTTGATTTCTTGTTCTAGCAGGAGTGGTGTTTGACTGAACTAACATATAGGCTTAGGTAACTAGACAGAAACAGGCTTGATTAGATCTCGGAGTATTTATTTCACTGGAAAAAAAAAAATAAATGAACCTGACCAGCCATTTGTCAAGTCAACATATCAGTTTTTTATATTCATGGTACCATGCCCAGTATTGCAAATGCTGTCATTCTTTATTTACTAAAAACATGTGTACGTGCAACCAAAAATCCCTATACTACAATTTCTTCATCTCTCAAACAGGGATAATGTCGCCTATTTTACAGGGTTGCAACCAAAACAAGAGAACTTCCCAAGTGGCTCAGTGGTAAAGAATCTGCCTGCAATGCAGGAACCACAGGTTCCATCCCCAGGTCGGGAAGATCCGCTGGGGAAGGAAGCAGCAACCCATTCCAGTATTCTTGCCTGGGAAATCCAGTGGACAGAGGAGCCTGGTGGACTACAGTCCATGGGGTTGCTAAAGAGCCAGACACAACTTAGTGACTAAACAACAACTACAACCAGAACAAGAGAGTACACAGAAAACCCTTGGCACAGTTTCTGACACAGAGTCGGTATTTCACAAATAAGTGCTCTTTCTAATACCAACCCACTGGTCTACCGTTCAGACTCTTCTCTGGGGAAATAATGGCAGAAGGGGAGACAGATCAGTCTAGAATCTTGCTCTCAAAGTGTGGTACCAAAACCAGCAGCATCACCACCTGGGAGTTTTATAGAAATGCAGAATTTCAAAACTTACCCCAGACCTACTGAATCAGAATGAGGTGATTTGTCTACACATTCATGTTTGACCACTGTTCTACCAAATTACCCTATCCAGCACCTACTTTTCAAGACCATACAACATCTCTAGAGTTCCTAAGTAACTCTACCTAGATAACCTGCCAGCCTTCTTCGCCTTGCCTTCTCAGATCTTCATGTTCCCTCCCAGTCATTTTCTCCAGCAGACAAGAGGAGGGAATATGTGCTCAATCAGAGACAAGTCTCAGGACTGATGACTAACTGCTGTTCTTTAATCCCTGTTAGGAAACGATGAAGTGTGATCTATCTGATTTTCATGTGGTTTAGGGCTCCCTTCCTTATCAGTAAGTCATCAGATCCAGTTCTCTGTATTTATGTTAACAGAAAAGAAACTACAATGAGGGTTCATTATCAAGCAAACAAATAGCACTGGTGGGAGACTGGTCCACATGATAAATGATTTCAAACCTATCAAGAAAAGTATCTAACTCTTCTCTATAACAACAGCTTTGTACATAAGAGACATTACTAGTTCGTAGAATCTCCATCATACCAGCCTTTAACCTCTGTCTATAGAATATGAGGACGGCATCTCCAAGCAGATTCCACCTTGGACAGAAAATATTCAATTGTGGCCATGTATTAGAAAGGGGAGAGCTTCTGGTTCAAAGAGCCTGAATTTGAAGAAACTCAATTACATAAGCAACCAGAAATGTAACTACACAGTCAGTGTGATGAAGGCCCCAAGGGGCAGCCTACCCAGCATTCCCACCTGGGAGGTATGGCCTGGACATGTTGTTACAACAGCACAAGAGTCTGGGAGCTTGCTGGAAGAGAGGAGGGCAGAGGATGTGGGAGAAGACTCTTGGGCCAATAGGAACTCTTAAAAAACAGAACGACAAAGGACACCCCAGCCATGGAGAGATCTCAGCCTGAGGCTGATGTCTGTGCTCATCCTGGGTCACCAGGTGCTTGCTAAGAAGAGCTTCTTCGGGGAGCAGCACAGTCAAACAGCTTCCCTCCTCAGAGGAGCTTCCCTTCACCACCTCCGCATTTCTTAAGAGAGAAAGGGAGTACCGGAGTATCGAGGGCCTTAAAGACTTGAAACATGAGGGCTCCTGGAAAACACTCCAAAGACAGGTCTACCCTGGGCAGGAGCCTGGTAACTCAGATCAGAGGGGTCCTTCCACAATCCAAGGGTGAACAGCCACAGGAGCTCCGAGAGTGGCCCACGCAGAGGTGTCTATTTCATCTCAATGGCATCTCAAGGACAGAATGTGGTCTAGGCTGAGAAGATAACTGGGGGCCATGAGGACTGTCAGGAAAGCATGTCGGTGGGAGCACTGAGAATATGGTCCCTGATCTGCCTCCAGAGAGAAACCTCCCACGTCATTTTTGTCTCTAGACTGTGCCTGTGTTACCTGTACCCACCACACCGAATTAGTCTATGCTGTTTCCATGTTTCTCTGACTAGACTATGGCTCCATCAGGGGTTGGATTGAGTATGAGTCTTACTCCTTTGGCATCCCTACCCTCTAGCGAAGAACCAGAACTTTATAAATTTTATTTAAATTAACAGTGAAGTTTAGGTGCAAAGGTTACTTTAATTACTATTTCCACTGATTTACAGACCTTCTGTTATGACCTGGCTGCTGTGGTTTGAAGTAAGAGATTAGAAACTATTACTAAATGATTACAGTGATTTGGCTGAAAACCTAAAAACTAAAGCTATAATCCCTTGATTCTCAAGGAAGAAATCCCAACCACAATACTAATGTGGTCTAAACATTTACATTCCTCCCAGATTCCTATGTTGAGATCCTAAGCCCTCAAGGTAATGGTATTAGGAAGTGGGGCTTTTAGAAGTTAATTAGGATTAGAAGGGCTCTGCCTTCATGGCTGAGGCAGTGTCCTTATTAAAAAAAAACAATAACAAAACCCCTCCAGAGAGCCCCCTTGCCTTCTTCCACTCAAATGAGGTCACAGTGAAATGACTTCATCTATGAGCCAGGAAACAGGCTCTCACCTGACACTGAATTTGCAGGGCCTTGATCTTGGACTTCTAGCTTCCAGAACTGTGATCAATTTGTATATAAGCCATCCAATCTATGGGATTCTCTCATAGCAGCCTGAACGGACTAAGACAATTCATGAGGAAAGTAATCTGCTTTCTTGGGAGTGCCCTGTTCTGTTTGATCAGCACAGCTGAGGAGGTTTTATGCAAAAAATCAGGGGTGTCTTACATTAAATTACAAAACCGGCTACAATTCTTCATCCCTTCCTGTATCTATAGCTGTTGAAATATAACTCTGAGGCCCCTACCGTCAAGAAGTGCAATCTATTTCCCTGACCCCTTGACTCTGGACTGGCCTCGGGACTTGCTCTGGCACAGAATGTGATGCAAGTGATGGTGGGCTGGTTCTGAGCTCAGGCCTCCAGAGACTGCACATTTCCACACTCTCTCTCGGAATCTGGCCACCACTATGTAAACAAACCCAGGCATGCCTGTTAGATAATGAAAGACACGTGGCCTGGTCACACATTGACTCAGCTGACAGCAAAAGAACAGGCAAAAGCAGAGTAGGAGGATGGAGAACTCACCTACCTCCACAAACATATCAAAAATACGTCTATGTGCAGGACAATCCTGAAAACTCAACTAGAGATTGGCAGAAAAACTGTACAACCAAGGCTGTAAGAAAGAACTGTAGAGAATCAGGTAAGAGGGAGGAGAAGTCATCAGGTTGGGACCTGTGCCCCTGGAAGGGACTCAGAGGGAAGAGGAGATCCTCCCAGGGGCAGGAGCTAGTTTGAGCTATATATTGGGTATCCTAGACTTGGGGTCCAATACAGGGAAGATGAGCCTCCTTGGCTAGTTGGAGGGTCAGTGAGATGAACAGGAGGACTGTGTGAAGCCTGGACTGCACTCATGAGGGGTGTGCAGATGCTTACCTGCTCCCAAAAAAGAAGGTGTGCTGAAAACTGCACAGCCACCCTGGTGTGTGCGTCAGCTCAAGAAGAGCAAAGGTGCTAACTCTGCCTGCCTGAGGACACAGCACACCCTGGGGCATGAGTTGCCAGGGCTGAGGAGAGAGCTCAGCTGTGGCACACAGAGGTAGCTCAGAATGGAAGCAGCTAGAGTCAGGCAGAAGCAGTCACTACTGGCACTTACACAGGCAGTGCACAAGCAGCAGCTCCAATCTCAGTCTGATGCTAGACCACCATTGCCCATACCCCAACTCATGCCAAGATTCCACACAGGCCCTTGCAGCACAGCTCCACACCAGGGTGTGGGCAGTGGAGGCCAAGGGGAGAGCTCAGATGTGAGGGATAAAGGAGGCTCAGACCTGAAGCACTGTCTGGGCAGAATGGGGCAATCATTATAGATGCTAATACAGGCAACTCATCAAAAGTAGTCCAGGGCTCTGACCCTAGCTGAACCACCACAGCTCACATCCTTATCCAGGCCAAATGCCCTCACTAGGCCCTTTTGCTCTAGCACTACCTCCCTCTGGAACAAGGGTGCCAGTGCTAGAAGAGGGGAGTGTATATACTTAAAGGGAACAGAGCCAGCTCAAACAAATTTAAGAGGATAGAAATATATTTTTTCTGACTATAATGTATGAAACTAGAAATTATACAGAGGAAAATGGGAAAAACACACATGCACCCGTAACATCACTAAAAGAAATCCCAATGGGTCAATGAAGACATCAAAGAAGAAATCAAAAAATATCTCAAGACAAATGAAAGTAGAAACACAACTTTCTGAAAACTACAGGATGCACCAAAACCAGTTCAAATAAGGTAGTTTATTGCAATACAAGTCTGTCTCAGGAAAAAAAAAAAATCTCAAACAATTTAAACTATTACCTAAAGGAATTAGAAGAATAAAGCTCAAAGTCAGCTGAAGTACAGAGATGAAGATCAGAGAGTAAATAAAATAGACAACAACAAAAAAGTAAATATCAATGAAACCTTGAGCTGAGTTGTTTCTGTTTTGTTTTTAAAGACTGGGAAAAAATGGACAAGCCTTTAGCCAGGCTCATCAAAAAGACATGAGAGAGGATTCAAATAAATGAATGAGGAGAAATAACAACCAATACTACAGAGACAAAAACTCTTAATACCATGGCCTAATAGTTATATGCCAACAATGTGGACAACCCAGAAGAAATGGAAAAGCTTCTATTAGTAAAAACCTACAACCTGCCAAGACTGAATCAGAAACAAATAGAGTCTGAACAGACCAATAATTAGAAGTGAAACCGAATTTGTAATAAAAAACTCCCAAGAGAAGTCCAGGACAAGACAGCTTCACAAGAGAATTCTACCAAACATAAAAAGAGTTAATACCTAACATTCACAAACTATTCAAAAAAAAATGGAATAGGGAATACTCCCAAATTCATT
Source organism: Okapia johnstoni (assembly GCA_024291935.2). Lineage (NCBI taxonomy): Eukaryota > Metazoa > Chordata > Mammalia > Artiodactyla > Giraffidae > Okapia > Okapia johnstoni. Next base: position 65,971,339 of record CM044312.1, on the reverse strand, counting down.
CTATGAGGCCACCATGACTCCGGTACCAAAGTAGACAAAGACACTACCAAAGAAGAAAATTATAGGCCAGTATCTTCAATGAATATAGATGCAAAAATATTAGCAAGCTGACTTCACTAATATATAGAAAAAGATCATATACCATGGTCAAGCGGGATTTATTCCATGGATGCAAGAAAGGTTCAGTATACACAAATCTATCAGTTTTATACAACACATTAACAAAACCAAGGATAAAAATCATATGATCATCTAAACAGACACAGAAAAAGCATTTCACAAAATTCAACATTCATTCATGATAAAAACTGTCAAAGTTGGTATTGAGGGAACATTTCAATATAATAAAGACCATTTATGGTCCTTATTATACAGACCCACAACTAGCATCACACTCAGTGGTAAGAAGCTGAAGTCTTTTCCTCTAAATTCCAGAATAAGACAAGGATATCCATTCTCATCACTTCTATTTAACACAGTATTAAAATTCCTAGCCACAGCAATCAGACAAGAAAAATAAAAGGCGTTCAAATTGGAAGGGAAAAAGTAAAACTGTCACTATTTGCAGCTGACATGATACTACATACAGAAAACTCTGAAGTCTCCACCTACAAAATATTAGAACAAATGAATTCAGTAATGATGTAGGATACAAGAGTAATATACAAAAATCCATTGCTTTCCTATGCACTAATAATGAACTATCAGAAAGAATGAAAACAACCCCCACTCAAAATTGTATCAAAAAAGAATACCTAAGAGTAAACTAAACCAATGGAGGTGATTGCCCTATACTCTCAAAATTATAAAGCACTGATGAAGGAATGTAAAAATGACCCAAAGAAGTGAGAGGATATACTGCATCCTTGGACTGGAAGAATATTGCTAAAACGATCACACTACCCAAGGCAACCTACATGTTTAATGCAATCTCTATCAAAATACCTATGACATTTTTCACAGAACTAGAACAATGCTAAAATTCATATGGAAACACAAAACCCCCCAGATTGCTAAAACAATCTTGAGAAAAAAGAACAAACCTGTTCGTATGACGTTCCCTGACATCAAATTAAACAACAAAAGTACAGTGATCCAAATAACATGGCACTGGCACAAAAGCAGACATGTGGATCAGTGGAACAGAATTGAGAGCCCAGAAATAAATCCATGCGCTTATGGTCAATCTTTAACAAAGGAGGCAAAAGAATACAATAGAGAAAAGATAATTTCTTCAATAAGTGGTGCTGGGAAAACTGGACAGCTGCATGTCAGAGAGTGAGATTAGTACATTGCCTCATACTATATACAATCAAACCAAAAAAACCCCTCAAATTCTAAAAAGGATTAAAAGACCTAAATGTAAGACCTGAAACCATAAAATCCTTAGAAGAGAACATAGAATACTCTTTGACATAAATTGCAGTAAAATTTTTTGTATGTTTCTTCAGGCAAAAGAAACAGAAGCAAATATAAGAAAATGGGGCTTAAACTTAGAAGCTTTGCAGAGCAAAGGAAACCGCTGACCAAAAAAGAAAAAAAAGGAAAAAAAAAAAACTTACTGAGTGAGAGAAAATATTTGCAATTTTATGGTAAGAGGTTAATATTCAAAATACATATACAACTTTCACAACTTAATCTCCAAAAATCCCAATTTTCAAAATGAGCAGAAGACCTGAATAGACACTTTCCCATACATACAGATGGCCAACAGTTATGTGAAAAGATGCTCAATACCACCAATCAAAGAAATACAAATCAAAACCTCAGTGATGTATCACCTCACGCTAGTCAGAATGGTTACCATAAAAGAGAATACAAATAACAAAAGCTGGAGAGGATGCAGAGGAAAGGGATTTACAATTTACATTCCCACTGTTGGCGCAAAGGTAAACTGGTGCAGCCACTATGGAAAATAATATGGAGGTTTCTCAAAAAGTTAAAAATAGAACTACATATGGTCTAGGAATTCTATCCCTGGGTAAATATCCAAAGTGAAAGTGAAAGTTGCTCAGTCGTGTCCAACTCTTTGCGACCCTATGGAATTCTCCAGGCCAAAATACTGAAGCGAGTAGCCTTTTCCTTCTCCAGGGGATCTTCCCAGCCCAGGGACCAAACCCAGGTATCCCACATTGCAGGCGGATTCTTTCCCCACAAGGGAAACCCAAGAATACTGGAAAGGGTAACCTATCCCTTTTCCAGAGGATCTTCCCTACCCAGGAATAGAAATATCCAAAGAAGATGAAAAAACTAACTGAAAGATACATGTACCCCAATGTTCATGTCAACATTATTTACAGCAGCCAAGATATGAGACCAACCTTAGTCCCTTCAACAGGCGATTGGATAAAGATGAGATATATATATACACACACTGACACAAAAAAACACATATATTATCTAGTAAAAATATGAGATTGTTCTGTTTGCAATAAAATGGATGGATCTGGAGAGCATTATGATTGGTAAAGTAAGTCAGAGAAAGACAAATACTGTGTGGTATCACTCATATGTAGAACCTAAAAAGTAATACAAATGAATGAATATAACAAAAGAGGCAGATTCACAGAACAAACAAGCAGTCACCAGGGGGGAGAAGAAAGGTTGGAGGGGCAAGATAAGATGGGTATGGGATTAAGAGACATAAATTTGTATGTATTAAATCAATAAGCAACAAGCATATATTGCACAGTACAGATAAATATAGCTATTATTTTGTAGTAACTTTAAATGGACTATCACCTATAAAATTACTGAATCATTATGTTGTATAGCTGAAATTATATAATGCCATCATCTTGTTAGTCTCTTCCCAGCCACAGCTAGCTGCAAGGAGACTCAGAAAGGGAATCTTTGAATGACCTAGTGCTTAACTAAAAACTGGATTACTATGGAATTTGGAAGACAACAATGTCACAGAATGTTTACTATCTTATTAGACATTTTACTCAGTGTCAATAAGGGCAACTTAAACTTTCAAATGAGCTGTGTTCTCAACTGTATTTACACGTCAGTTGTTTTGTAACCCTGGAAAGCAACTCCTCACTGAAATAGTATTGAGGATTATGTTCCCAGACCAATAAACAAACCCTATTTTAGCCTACAGTGTCTTTGAAATATGTTTTTTCATCTATAGTTAATTCATTATTTCAAGAGAAAAATATAGTCCTAATGACTGCAGACTGTCTCTATCTCAAGAACAGAATGGAACCTCTGGAAACAGCAAAGGTTGAAGAGAAATGGTGCCCCTCTTGAGCCAAATGGATGCCCTACATTTGCATCAGAAAAAAGTCTTCCTAAGACATTAGTCATACTCTAAAATTCTGACTTAGAGAACAGGGCACTCCAGAGGGTTATGACCACACTCCATCCCATTTCAGCTTAGTCATCTTTTATTTGATGGGGGAACTGCACTCCTGGAGACTATGTGGCCCCAGTTATATTCACAAAACTCATGAAGATGAGGGCAGTCCTGAGCTATCTTCAGTTTGAGGCAGTCTTCTGCTTCCACTCTGCCCCAGCTCCAGGTTTCACCAAGGGCAGCTGCAAGTATGGCTAGCCCCTTAATGACCAGCCTTTGACCAAGCGCATTATTGGCTTTATCAGAGGAGACACTGTGTGTGTGATAAACACATCCATAGCCCCAGAAACATAGAGACCAAGCAATAGAGAACAGGGCAAGAGAAAGAGAGTAAAATGTGAGAATTCATGTCAGTTGATCTGTCATTTTCTAGACATCTAAATTGTAGGGGACATGGGTCCATGAGGCACTGCCAACACATAGATGTCTAGAATGACTTAATTTGGCAGTATGTTTTCTGCTCCCACCAAGCAGTTCTCCATCTCTGAAAGATGTCTTTCCTGATAATCAAGGGGAGACTTGCTCCTTTGAAAGCTATTGATTAATGCATCCAGCCTTGGAAACCTTTCCACCGGGCTGCTTAGGGGAGTTTTAAGAAGTCTTCTTCATATTTTCAAGCCTTCTAAAAATTCTTATAGACCATATGGAGTAGAGAGATAAAGGTTTCCAGGGGCAAGCTTTAAATGGGCTTAACTTCTTTTGGGCTAGTCTTCAGAAATTTGCTTTGCTAAATGGCCAAAGGACTTGCCTAATGATAACACAGCCTCCTTTTTACTTGTTTTACAGCAGGAAGAGGCTGAGTGGCAATTTTTTCTCAAGTGGACTAAGTTTCTTTCCAGAGGTTGAGTTTTAACTTGACTTCAATCAAAAGGAAACTCTGAGAACTTTCCTATGGGTACACACAAAATTACTTTTTCTATTTTCATTGATTTGGAGGTCAGTGGGAGAATTGAAGCCCTATAAAGCCTTTCTGCCACTTCCTGTGAGGAAGCTGGAATACTGCAGCTTGGAACCACAAGATTCCAAGAATAGGAACTACATGCACAGATTAAGGACTCACACACACAGGGGTCTCAGAGTACTGAGATTCCCACTGTGAGATCTAGGCGGCTTCCAGAGGAGCTTAGAGCTCCCTACTCTTCCAATGACCAGATAAGCCCTAAACCCCTACCCAAGAGATCTCTGAACAGTTTTTCCTGGGCATTTAATACCAGCCAGCAAGTCCTGTCCTCAGATTCTAGCAACCAACCTTCTTTTCCTCTCAAGAGTGTTGGGATATTTGAAAATGTTTTCTATTGACTGAGGATTCAGAACGTAATACCCTCCTGTAACACTTCTCTCACCAAGAAAGTAGGTTGATTTGGCTATTCCCTCAGTGAAACAGCTGGGGTGATGATCAGAGTATTTGCCAACACAAGGCACATCCAAATGAATGTTGGCCAGTATGTCAGGTAAGTACATAGTGCAGAATGTCACCCCCATTGTGAATGGGGAGACATGCCATGGTGACTAGTATCCAGACTAGGACATTCTTCCCTTGTTACTATCTTTCTTAAAGAAAGGGCATAGTTCTTTGTGGCCTGGGGATTTTTTTTTTTTTTTAAAGAGAATTCACCTTTTCCCCTCTGGAAGTTTGAGGGACAGTCTCTTTAAGATATGGTTAAGGCTGAGAATTTATTTGTAGATTCCAAACATGTTTATCATTTGTAGAATGTCCCTTCAGCTTCTAAATCACTCACAAAGGTCTGTCAACTCTATCTTCTAAGTAGTCCCAAATCATTCTGGCCTTTGGTCCCCTCTGAGACTTAGGTCAGGCACATATGTCTTGTCTGGATTTCTTATAACTAGTCCCCCAAGTATGCCCTATAACCCAGCCTGCAAGCACATACAGGGAGGGTGCTCTAAGCACAAACTTGACTGAGTCATTTCAGTGCTTAAAATAATTAAGGGCTGCTTTGTGTAAACCTTGGGCTTCCCTTGTGGCTCAGCTGGTAAAGGATCTGGCTGCAAAGAGGGAGACCTGGTTCAATTCCTGCATTGGGAAGATCCCCTGGAGAAAGGAAAGACTACCCACTCTAGTATTCTGGCCTAGAGAATTCCATGGACTGTATAGTCCATGGGTTGCAAAGAGCTGGGCATGACTGAATGCCTTTCACTTCACTTCACTTTGTGTAAACCTCTGTAATATTTTCATGCACTTTGTGAGGTACCAGTGCAATAATCCCTCATTCTCCAATCTAAGGGCAATGTTCTAAGCAGGCCCAGCTACTTCAAGTTCCTGAAGGCACTCTTCTTCCTCATGTCCCAGAGTGCAGGACTGCTCCCTCCATCTGGAACGCAGCCTGTAAGCCGTCCCTGCCCTCTCTAGGACTTTGCTCTCCATGATCTAAGAGCCTCAGATTTCTACTGAGGGATTCTTTTGCAAATCCTGTATCTTTGTCACAACACCTGTCCCCACAAAGTGTCGAGACCTCAAAGGGTGACAACCTTCAATCATTTGGGAATAAACTAGATATTTTCTCCCAGATTGAGGGCAGTAGAAGAATGTCTTAGGAGGACACTTACTTCTCTGGATAACTTTCGTGAATTCACTTAGTCTCTTTCAGGTTGCAGTATACAGCATTGTCACACATATAAGTTAAAATGAAAAAAATCCAATTTCATCTAGTTTAACCTCCATTAAAATCTGCTCTGTAAAATGCAGCTAATTAATCCCTGTCTGTCATGTCTATCATGGTTCAAAGCTTGGAGGTTAGAACTGGGTGAGAATTCCAGCTCTGACTACCAGCTGTGTAGACTGTGGATAAGTTATTTAAACTTGGGGCCTCAGCTTCCTCATCTATAAAACTGGAAAAAATTCAAGACCTTCTTCATAGAGAAGTCGTGAAAACTGAATGAGATGATTTGCAGCAAGGGCTGAGTTCATAGTCACCATTCTCTAAGTGGCAGTTATTGTGAGCAAATATGATGGTATGTGGAGCCCACTTTATAAAATGTTTTAATTTTAATTGCTCTTTGGATAGCTTAACAGTATAACTAATTTACAAACTGATTACTTGGAGGATGAACACTATCTTCAGATCCTGAGTACCTTCCTCACCATTTAAAAGCCTCTGTTCCCCCTCAGTGTTGATCAGGATTCTGGGTGGATGTGTCCACATGCTTTCTTCTCTCTCCTTCCTGTCCATGTGGTCCATGTGCCACCATCATGAGTTTCAAGGGTTGAAATAGAATTACTGGGGACCCCAGCACCTGCCCCATTCCCTTTCTTACACTCCCATTAACTCATGAGAAAGCCAAAGAAGTAGTCAAGAGGCGATGCTTGGACAAGTGCATTATGCGGCTATTTAACAGCAAGATCGCAATAAAACCATCCCTGTCTGCAAGAATAAGTCATAGGTGACCATGCTTCTTGGTGGGATGACTCTTGGCTTGGCCTCATTTTCACAGTGAGCCCCAACCCCGAGTCTCTGAACAGCTTCAACCCTGGCCCTGCTCAGTCCAGAGAAAGACGCCCACCCTGGGCAGCTTCACCCACCAGCGTCCTAAGGCACTCACCTCACCACCTTCTACTGTTCCTGCTTTGCTGGCTTTTTGACCAATGTCCACATAGTTCTCCTCTTATCAGAAATGTTCTGGTGAGATCTAGGTCTTCTGACTTCAGGGAGAAGTTATCTTTCTAGAAGGCTTTATGTTGAAGTTCTTCAGAAATAAAGACACACATTCCCAGAAGTGATCCAAAGCCCAAGTGAGTGGAACCATTATGCCAGCTATGCTGAGCTTCTCCACACCCACCACTCCTGGCCTTCCTCCCAGTGGGGTTTGGAGGAGATGATGGGGTGGAGTGGGGGTGGGGTGACAGGAAGACCTCTGCTTCTTGCTTAACCCAGGCCCAAGCCAGAGGCCCCTGAGAGTGGCCACTCAGCCCCAGCTCTGCATCCCCTTCCCCAGTCATCACTACTGTTCACTATGGGCCAGTCTTGTACTTGGAGAGTAAACCCAAGGAGACTATGCCCTGGCTCAAATGACCAGCTTCCTTGTTGTTGCTGCTCTGACCTTGTTGGTTTCTCATTCTGATAACTGACCTTCCCATGATTACAGCAAACAGGCCCCATCTGTTCCCAGGTCCACCCACACTGCTTCTTGATCATTTGCCTAATACTTGAGTTCTGGAGGTTATGGCCTGCCTAGTGTCCCCAGTCCTCCTGAGGACCCATGGCGTCTATCATAAAACCCAGCTGGAACTTGATATATTATGTGGTGTGGGGTTGGGGGCAGCTGACATGTCCTACTGGAGTTGGGGAGAAGATGGGCAGAAGAGAGGAGACAAGAGAAGAGATAAAGGCATAGCAAAGGACAGAGTGGAAAGAGCATTCAGGAGGAAAATGCTGGAGAGATGCCAAATAGCACAGCTGTTAGGAATCTAGTACTCAGCTCTCCTGCCTCAAATAGTTTTGAAGAACTGAATACAACTTGGTTTACCCATCCGATTCATCAGGGGACTCCCAGAGCTTTTGGAGCAAGGTCAGGAGAAAACACAGAAAGCTACACTAATCATTCCTTCTCAGCTGTTAATTTAACAAAGGGTGTGCACCTGCAAAGCAGCAAGGACACTCCTAATTACTGCTTTAAAATAGCCCAGGTTTTAAAAAATTTCCTTGCTTCCTTTTTATCTTTGACGAAGTGCGATCCTCAGGGGAGTATGTCTTCTGTCTGGTCACAGCCACTATGACATCTCAGTCTACAAATGGTGCCCCGTGACCTGTGCCTGCTGGGCCCTAGTAGCTATGGATGGGACCCTGAACTGAATTCCAAATTTCTCCCTCTGCGTAAGACTCGTAGGATATTTTGCTACGTGAAATAAGTCAGACAGAGAAAGACAAATACTGTATGACATCACCTATATGTGGACTCTAACGGATATAACAAACCAGTGAACATAACAAAACAAGAGGCAGATTCATAGATAAATAGACAAAAAGCTAGTGGTTACCAGTAGGGGGCGAGTAGCAGGGAGGGGCAAGATAGGGGGATGGGGAGTAAGAAGTACAAACTATTAGGTTTAAAATAAGCTAGAAGGATATATAGTACAACACAGGGAATATAGCAAACATTTTATATTAACTATAAATGGAATGTAACCTTTTAAACTGTGAATCACTGTTGAAAAATTCCATGGACAGAGGAGCTTGTTGGGCTACAGTTCAAGGGGTCACAAAGAGTTAGACATGACTGAGCACACACATTGTATATGTTACAGGTGTACATCAACTGTATTTCAATAAAAAAATTCTTAAGAAAAAAATTTCTTTTTATTGGATCAGTTTTCTGGGTCTATTCAGAAGTTTATATACATATACATATATATATATATACACACACATGTATATACACACACACACACACACGGAGAAGGCAATGGCACCCCACTCCAGTATTCTTGCCTGGGAAATCCCATGGACGGAGGAGCCTGGTAGGCTACAGTCCATGGGGTCTCGAAGAGTCAGACATGACTGAGCGACTTCACTTTCACTTTCATGCACTGAAGAAAGAAATGGCGACCCAGTCCAGTATTCTTGCCTGGAGAATCCCAGGGATAGGAGCCTGGTAGGCTGCTGTCTATGGGGTCACACAGAGTCAGATGTGACTGACATGACTTAGCAGCTGCAGCAGCACGTGCGCACACACACACACACACACCATATACACACACAATCTTTTTAAAATTTGGTGGTACCATGATCCCTCCTCTCTCCATCATCATTCCTGGAAAGATTTGTTTTCTATACAAGGATTTTTTTTTTTAACCTCTGCCACTAGTTACCCACTGAGATCTAAGTACACTAATGATAATAAAAGCAGCTAATATTTACCAAGAACTTCTCTGGCAAGCACGGAGGGCTTTATTATCTCATTTTATCCTCAGGGTCTGTAGGTGTTGTTATCTATAGACAATTATTTCCTGCACTATGACAGAACAGGGGTCCTGAAAAGCTTATGTAAGACACTCAGAAATGACTCAAACTGTAACAAATCGACTTGTCAATGCAACTCTGGTGAGAAAGAGAGAATTCCCTAGGACTGAAAACAACACAGAAGAAGCTGAAGGCCAGGGTGGTAAGCAAGCCCAATGGCTTTGGTTGCCCTGGGATGTAGGCTGGTTTTCCCAACCAAGGAGTTTGGATTTTAATAGTCATTTGGGAAAGGAAGGCCAAGGCTTAAACTCACTCCAGATAGAAAGCTGGAACTTAAATGCCTGTATTAGGGGAAGAGAGCAGAGGGGAGCAGAAAAAAATGATCTAAGCATCCATGTTGGGGAATTAACCACGAATTAAATCCTAAGAAAGTAACAAAGAGCAAAAATTAACAAACACATGCAAGCCAGCTGAAGCTAGAGCCCTTGAAGATGAACAACTTCAGTGGAGAGAAGGGACTTGAAAAAAATTCTGTCCACAAAGGAAGACCACAGAGAAACTTGCCTGTCTTGTCTTCATCCTGAATTAAGGACCAAAGTCTCTGGGAATTCATAAACATGGGCCTCCCCAGCTCAGACTGGAGCAGGCAAGCAAATAAATAAGTATAAAAGGAGTCCCTGGTTGGCAAGACCCCAGAGCACCTGGCAGATGTGAAGGCAAGGCCTCTAATGCAAAGCATACTGTCCACACTAGCTTCCCCCACTCACCATCAGAAGAAGGGGTTCCGAAAACCGTCAACTCCAATCACGCCTGCAGTCCTCGGTATCCAAGTCCACATCTATCCTTTATAAGTGTGGACTCTCAAAGTGTGATGCTGGAATAATCACCTGCATCAGCATCTCCTGGAACTCGTTAGAAATGCAAATCCCTGGGGCCCAGCTCAGCCCTCCCCGAACCAGGCGCTCTGGGGTGGATCCCAGCACGTTGTTTAACAAGCCTTCCAGGTGATTCTGATACACTCAGTTTGAGAACTTTATACCTGTTCTTCCTCCTGCTGGGGAAGAAGAAAACCTTCTTCTACCCTTCTAGGCTTTTCTAACTGGTCTAATAATTAAAGTGATGTGAGACAGGTTAACAGGAGAAAATCGAATTTTAACAAAAGGTTCAAGAAAGATAAAGTGAAGTCTATATGCCATCCTGCGCCAAGGAATAGAATGGAGTCCTGGGTCTTCCAAGGCCAGAAAGAGTCACTCACAGGATGATAAGAAAAAGAGCAGATCTCTGATAATTAGATGTTTGCCTGGCCGCAGACATGGGACTGCTTTGATAAAACTGATCTCTAGCAGTAACTCTTTGTGTGGGAAAAGTCTCCAGTTTCCCTGACTCTGGGAAAAATTGAAGGCAAAAGAAGAGAGCGGCAGAGGATGAGATGGTTAGACAGCATCACTGACTCAGTGGACATGAACGTGAGCAGACTCTAGGAGAGCGTGGAGGACAGCGGAGTCTGGCGTCATGGGGTCACACACGACTTAGCGACTGAACAACAATAACTCTTTTTGTGGGAAAAATCTCCAGTTTAAATTCTTTCAGGTAGTTAAGGGAGAGGCAGTTGTTTTCTCTAGAGTCCACAAGATTTTCACTTACCCTCAGCTAACAGTAATCCACATGTCAAAATACCACACATTGAGGAGGCCTGTTCTTAATCCCTACACTCCCAAGGACTGCCACCAAGACAGGCATCTTCAATAAATTCCAATAAGACTGGGAATTATCACTGTAGATCCTAAGTATATCCTTATGCCTACCAAACCTTAAACATAATTTTCAGATTACCAAACAGAGATTTTATTTATTTTTTTGGTTCTGAAACCTGGGAAAAAATTTTATGTTTAAAGCAGTGGAACATATATGAATCACTCTTTTCACATTTTATATAATAAAACAGTAGACCCTTTAAACAAGTAGGGTTTCAGCTTTAAAAATGAAATCTTCTCACATGATTATTTATAACCTATTTATGTAATAATTAACATATGACTGAAAGATACCAATTACTTTCACATGAATAGAGCACCATTTACATAAATTATAATGCTAATAATCTTCTATTTTCAGTCTAGAATTTGGGTGTATGTGCCGTGTTTTTACTTTTCTTTTAGAAAAGAACCACTCTTCTTAAATAGAACGAGTATTCCATTGTTTGAATACACAAATAGTTTTGAAATTAGGACATATTGTTTGGGACACAACTAAATCATCTGGTCATCTCTGCTTCCTCATATTTTGAGTTATTAATTCTTATATACCAGTGTTCAGAGTGTTTATTTCAACTTTATGCAGGTCTGAAATGATGATAAACATCATTAAAATAAGAACTTTTATTTCATGAAGTCTATGACATCATGCTTTCTATTTCATATGGTTGTTTCATCAGAAAATATGTTCCATAAATTTCTCTGGGTCATACTGTAATAAAGACTTATTGTTTTATTGCTTTAGCCAGAATGTTGGGATCCTGGGGGTCGGGGGTCCTGAGGAGCTCTGCGTTGGCAGAACTACTACAAACTGGAATTTATTTGCTCCGTTCTGTGACTCTAGAGTTTAAGTGGATACTTTATTTTAAAAATGATCAGTTCCTGGTACAAGCTGTACACCAGTAATTATATACAACAAAACATCCCATTCAAGTGATAAGAGCTTTTATGTCTATCATGCTAAGCATGTCTTACCTAATTTCAAGATTTTAGACCAACATAATCAGTGATCAGAATAACCTTTCTAAAAGTTAAAGTATAGTTGACATAATATGTCAGTTTTTGGTATGCAGCAAAGTAATTCAGATATATATATATATATTCTTTTTTCAGATCTTTTCTATTATAAGTTATTATGAGACATTGCATATAGTTTCCTGTGCTGTACAGTGGGTCCTTGTTTGTTTTACATACAGTAGTGTGTATCTGCTAATTTCAAACTCCTAATTTATCCCCCACCCCTTTCCTCTTTGGTAACAATAAGTCTGTTTTCTATATCTATGATTTGTTTTTTTTTTTTTTGGAAGTAAGTTCATTTGTATCTTTTTTTAAGATTCCACGTATAAGTGATATCATATAATATTTGTCTTTCTATGACTTACTACCCTTAGTATGATCATCTCAAGGTTCGTCTATGTTGCTGCAAATGCCATTATTTCATTCTTTTTTATGGCAGAGTTTTATTCCATATTGTGTGTGTGTGTGTGTGTGCGCGCGCACGAGCACACATATGTCTTGGCTACTGTAAATATTACTGTGAATATTTGGGTGCACATATCGTCTCAAATTAGAGTCTTCTGGGTATGTGCCCAGGAGTGGAATTGCTGGATCATATGGTAATTCTATTTTTTGCTTTTTTTAAGGACCCTCCATAATGTTCTCTATAGTGGATGTACCAGTTTACATTCCCCCAACAGTGTAGAAGGATTCTCCTTTCTCTACACCCTCTCTAGCATTTTTTGCTTATAGATTTTTTGATGATGGCCAGTCTGACTGGTATGAAGTGATACCTCATTGTAGTTTTGATTTGGATTTCTCTAATGATTAGTGTTACTGAGCATATTTTCATCTGCCTATTGATCATCTATATGTCTTCTTTGGAGAAAGGCAGAATGACCATTCCTTGCATCAATACTTAAAGCACAGTGGCAGAGTTTATTGGCACATATATGATAGATGTAAGAGCAAACTGCCCTGGGTGGAGAAAGTGCTTCTAAGCATGCTGTCTGCACTGCCTAAGCACTGTTTGCTAACGACTAAATTTCTATCTGAGTCCCCTCACTCCACGTCTCCCATCTGTTTCTCCTTCAGTTGCCTCAACTATGTACTCGACTCTCCAGACGCAAAAGTCAGAACTTGTGTTCTTGACAGAAGGTGTCTGAGCCAGCCCCACCAGTCCATCTCAACTGACAGGACAAGTCATCTTAGAAAATGGCTCCACCTCTACTGCCAGAGGCATACTCATGCCATACACATCACCCTCCCAGATATCAATATCACCTTCATTGCTTTTTCCATACCCACCAACACTAACCTTTGCATCAATATTTCAATGGGTCACGGACATCAATACAATGGTTACCTCATATGCTATCATTATTTCAGGAAGTTGCATGGTTATGTTGGAAAAAGAAAAGGAGCTCTGAGATCAGAGTGAAATACTTTCAAATCACAGTTCTAGCTCTCACCATTTATGGGAGCTTGGGCAAGTTCCTCATCTTGAATGTTTTTCCTCATCTGTAAATAATGGGGATCATACCTTCCTCATATGGTGTTTACAAAGATTAAACAAGGTCAAGTATGTACAGCATCTAGTATAGTAGTGGCTCCTAGTAGGTGCCCAACACATGTTGGTATTTTTGGTATACTGCAGTACTCAATAAACATAGAACATGTCACAATGAATAACTGAATGAACAAACTTTCCTTGGAGAGAAAAAGGAACCAGATGTTTTCAAGGAATATTATATTTAGACTGAAGGCTTTCAAACATTTAATTGTTGTTGTTTGTTTTTTTGTTAGTGGCAAAAACCTTTCTTCGAGTAAAGTGAATGTGAAAGTGTTAGTCGCTCAGTCGTGTCTGACTCTATGTGACCCCATGGACTGTAGCCCACCAGACTCCTCTGTCCATGGGATTCTCCAGGAAAGAATACTTGAGTGGGTAGCCATGCCCTTCTCCAGAGGATCTTCTCAACCCAGGGATCGAATCCGGGTCCTCTGCATTGCAAGCAGACTCTACCATCTGAGTCACCAGGGAAGCCCTTCTTCAAGTAAAATCTTATGCAAAAGAACTAGCAAAATTGTGTGGAACCTAGATAAAGCATTCAACAAAATTTAGTTTTGAGAATATAGTCTAGATCTATAGTCTAGTGTTAACTCTTTCGCATATGATTTTATGAAGGGGACAAATGCATCTGAAAGTTAACACTAAAATAAGAAAAATGGAGCTTCTTCAGTTAGGGTAGGGCTGAGGGTTTGTGTCCCCCTGCTGCTGCTGCGGCAAAGTCGCTTCAGTCGTGTCCGACTCTGTGCGACCCCATAGACGGCAGCCCTCCAGGCTGCCCCGTCCCTGGGATTCTCCAGGCAAAAATACTAGAGTGGGTTGCCATTTCCTTCTCCGGTGCATGAAAAGGAAAAGTGAAAGTGAAGTTGCTACGTCCGACTCCTAGCGACCCCATGGACTGCAGCCTACCACGCTCCTCCATCCATGGGATTTTCCAGGCAAGAGTACTGGAGTGGGCTGCCATCGCCTTCTCCGTGTGTCCCTCTACTCGGCTGCATTTGTCTTCTTCATCGAATACCAGATCACCTTTGCCCTGAGACTCCAAAAAGTGAAGTTTGAAACCACGAAACTAGACTATATCCTCAAAACTAAATTTTTTTATACCCTTTATCTAGGTTCCACGTATTTTTGTTAGTTCTATTTTCTGTTAGCTCTATTTTATTAGTAACATAAATGAAATCTGTCATTATATCTTCTGACTTGTTTTGTTGTTGATAACCTAGGAAAGCTGCCTTTGTAGATAAATAAATTCTCTTAAAAATTCAAGTGTATCAGTTTACTCTCTTGGGGTTTTCTTAGTATATAATCACATTGGTTACAAAAGATGATTTTTAGCTTGTCCTAGCCAATATTTTAATCTCTTATTTGTTTCATGTTTCAGTGTATGCACTAGACCTGAAAATAATGTTATTTTAAAATGGTCCTGGTATATATCCTTGTTTAGGTCTTGATTTTAATCAGCTTTCTTCCAGACCAGCTATTCTCTATTTTGTTGCTGGAGTCCCAACCCTCTGAGATTCTGATTTAATTGGTCTGGGGTAGATTACAAGCTTCAGTAGGTTATAAAAGCTTTGGTTATTTTTACATTCTGAGAACTGAGATCCCTTAGCTCCAGATATTTTACCAGGAAGTATGTTGGCTGCTTATTTAATGTAGATACTCCCTGTCAGGTTTAGGAAGGATTTGCTAGCCTAGACGTCTGAGATTTTTTTTGTTGTTTGTTTATGTGGGGCTTTTTCATTTGTTTAGAAACAGTGTTGCAATTATTTGTTGAGACGACTGCATTATATATACATATATATGTGTGTATATTCTTATTGTATGTATGTATATTCTTATATGTGTATTTGTATATTTATATCAAAGTGACAAGTAAAACATCCTTGCATTTATTTCTACATTAAACTTGACCATGGTGGGTAATCCCCTTATCATTTTATTGAATTCACAGTTTGCATTTATATTTACAATGATGTATTTCTAGGTATTCTCCGTCCTACTTTAGTAATGACAACAACAAAAATAGCCTGTTTAAGAAGTACTTATTTTCCGGAAACTGTTTGAAATGCCTTCTATGATTATTTCATTTATTTTCCAGTCTTACATATAAGGAAACTGAAGCACAAAAGGCTTGGACTTCCTGCCCCCACTCACAGAGGTTGGGGCATGGGAGAGCCAGGATTGAATGGATAAGAAAGCCATGGTACATATACACAATGGAATATTAGTCGGCCATTAAAAAGAATACATTTGAATCAGTTCTAATGAGGTGGATGAAACTGGAGCCTATTATACAGAGTGAAGTAAGTCAGAAAGAAAAACACCAATACAGTATACTAACGCATATATATGGAATTTAGAAAGATGGTAACGATAACCCTATATGCAAGACAGCAAAAGAGACACAAACGTATAGAAGTCTTTTGGACTCTGTGGGAGAAGGCGAGGGTGGGATGATCTGAGAGAATAGCATTGAAACATGTATATTATCATATGTGAAACAGACAGGGTGCTCAGGGCTGGTGTACTGGGATGACCCTGAGGGATGGGATGGGGAGGGAGGTGGGGGGGGGTTCAGGATGGGGAACACACGTACACCCATGGCTGATTCATGTCAATGTATGGCAAAAACCACTACAATATTGTAAAGTAATTAGCCTCCAATTAAAATAAATAAATTAAAAAAAAAAAGAATCTGAAGGAACAGCATTCTAGACAGAGGAGATGAGAAGAGCAAAGGTTCAGGGACAGGAAAGGTCTTCAAAAAAAAAAAAAGAATTCCAGTAGAATGTTGGGAGCACTCTCAGGCTTTTCACATGCTTCCTGTGTGAGCTCAAGTAGCAGACAAGTTCCTTAACCTATGATTTCTTCAGTTTGCTTATGGGTAAAATGAGGTTAATACTTACCCCTCTTTTGTGGGGTTGTCAGAAGAATTGCCTGAATTAACATTCATGAGTTGCTCAGAACTATGCCTGACACTGAGTAAGGACCACATAAGTGTCTGTTAAATAGATCCTAGCCAGGCTATCTGGTTGTGGGTCTTACCCATTACCTCTTTGGACTCAGGGTTATGCCAGCTTAAAAATGCCTGGAGTACCTTTCACTCTCTTGCTAGTTTTTCTTAAATCAGTTTTAGTCATCTACATTTTCTCCCACATCATTCATTTTCTATTTTATTAGCATAGGCACATAGATTTTTTTTCAATAATAAAAATTTCTACACTGTAATCAGTTTTTACTCTCATTTCGCTTATTTGAATTTTCTGTTTATAAAAAGACTACTTTTGATTACAGTGATTTTGTTTTGGTTGTTGTAAAAAATAGTCTTTGAATTGATCTATAGTATTAATTTTCTGTTTTATAAATAATTGATTTCTGGGTTTTTTTTATATCTATCTTCTTGAGTAAAAGGTTTCCTTTATCTCATTTTAATCCAATACCATTATTCTTTCTCTGTGTGGCTTTGGTCACATCAATAATTTTTTTAGTTGTGCTATTTCTAATCAACCTCTTTTGAGGTGTTACCTCAATCATTTTGTTCACCCTTTTTCAGTCAGATTTATTCCCTCTCTATCTGCCCCCTCAAGCTACTGTATCCTCTAGGGACTCTCTTCTAAAACATGTATTCTCTTGACTCAGTTTATCTCCTTCCAACATATGGTGATTATATATAATTGCAATGATGGAGGGGAGATTAGATTTTTCATTCATTTTTCTGAACCAGTTGCATGATCCAGGCTCACAAAGGGACCATTGATAGTTTTCCCATACAAACAAGAAGTAATTAGAAAACATAATGAAAGAACTGGTGCCATTAAACCTAACAGAAGAAAAAGGAGAAGGAAAAGGAAAAAGAAAAAGACGAAAGAGTGGGAAGGAAGGCAGGCAGGTAAGGAGGCAGGAAGAAATAAACTTGAGAAACATGCAGAAACTATATAAAGAAGACTTTCACAAAACTGAAAATCTGAGCGACATTAATAAGAAAAACAGCTTGAACATAAATGGAGAGCTATTTCTTGTATTGGAATAGGAAAAGCTAATATTGTAAGAACATCAATTTTCTCTAAATTAATATGTAAATTTGTTGCAACCCCAAGAAAATATTAATTGATTTTTAAAATTAGGCCAGCTGGTTCTAAGCTTTTTTGTAAATATAAAATTCAAACTCAGCCAGAAAAAAATTTCTGAAAAGGAAGCATAAGGAATTAGAGGCCAAGTTCTACCAGATAATGAAGTATTACAAAGCAAATGTGATTAAGCTACATGAATGAGTCAGGAGAGAGAATCCAGAACTAGAATCAAAGGCAGATGCAAATTTAGTGTATGACAAAGGTGACATTTCAAAGCAAATGCATTATTCAAAGAACAGTAATAATGAAACTAATCAGAATTATAACACTTTCTTCTTATAAACATAATTCTTCTTATTATAATGTTATATACTTACATGTCATAACATTTGTTATGTTATACATTTTTACATAAAAGAAACTGCAAATTCCTAGGAGAAATGAAAATTATTTTTATATTGTGAATTAGGAAAGGTCTTTTTAATATTTGGGCTTCCCGGGTAGCTCAGTGGCAAAGAATCTACCTGCCAATGCAGGAGATGCAGGAGACTCAGATTTGATCCCTGGGTCGGGAAGATCCTCTGGAGGAGGAAATTGCCACCCACTCCAGCATCCTTGCCTGAAAAATCCCATGGACAGAGGTACCTGGCAGGGTTGCAAAGCATCCTACATGACTAATTGAGTACACACATGCCTCTACTGCTGTACATTTATAATGTTTCCTGAGCCCTTATCGCCAAAGTCTTTTTAAACACTTTACATATATTTATTTATTTGATTCTCACACTATGTTATCATCTCCATTGACAAAGGAGAAAGCAAAGCACAAGAAGCTGAAGGAAAGTTGGCTCTTGACCCTATGGCTCAAGAGTGGCAGAGTGGAAGTACACAGCCAGATAGTTTCACTCTAGAGCTTGTGTGTTCAACCACCATAAGCTAGTTGTCTAAGCGACTGACAAACCACCTGGAAAAGCAACAAAGATGGAACTCAGTGATGGTCCAGCTTGCTAGGCTTAATTCATCCTTAGTCTTGAAAGATGGGCAGTATCTGACTGCATATGTTCACAGATCACTGTTACTATTACAATGTCACAGATCACAGTTCACTGCTAGCAGGTATAAAATGTCTAACCCGTGATAATAGGGTAGCAGGATGACTCTGGTAGCAGAGAAATTGTGCCCAAGAAGTAAGAATCAGGTGATAAGAAGTGTGAAAGGCAGTTTAACAACCTGGTGAAGTAAGCATACTGGACGTGGCAGGACTTCACACTGCAAATACAAATACCACCACAAAGCACCCATATGTCTTCCGCAAAGAAGAGGAGCAAGCACACCTAACATCTGCATGCCTAATGGTGCGTGGCATGCTTTGTTCAAAATCTGTCTATTGCGTAGGTCACAGCGTTAAATAGGAAAATCACAGGGATTGGTGTTCAAGTCCGTGAGACCAAAACTTAGATTTAATACCTAAACTAATTGTAGCTTCAGCCTTCCCTAGAAATGTACCAGTTTGGAATTTTAATCAACCAGTTCGGGATTTTTCAGTCAGCACCAATGAGGTAATTTGTCATATAGGCTGGCCCTCTCCACCCGCTTCCAGCAAAAGAAGAGATAATCTGCAGGATATAATCCTGGTCCTTCCCCCACCCGGCCATCCTCCCCCCACCCCCCACCCCCACCCCTCAAAAGAAGAAGTCTTGGCCCCAAATTATCCTTCCTTTTCTTTTGCTGATGACTTCCTTGCCCCACTCTCCTTTCTATAAAAGTCTTCCATTTTGTATCCTTCCTAGAAGGCCTATTGTTCAGTAGGTAGGATGCTAATTGATTCATGAGTCCTCTAATAAGCCAATTAGAGCTTCAAGTTTACTTGGCTGAATTGTGTTTTTTATTAAAACACAATTTTACTACAAATAGTAAACTACAAGTTCTGTAGGGTTTATGTATCCGGGGGCTTATTTTTATCAACCCTCCAGCCCAATTCTCCTCAGAATCATTTCAATTCTTATCTCACTGCTTACCCCAAATTAAATTCCAGATGGAGAAAGATTTCTGATATAAATCAATCTATAAAGGTCTAGGAGAAAACATGGTAAAATTATTCTTAATATCCAGAGTGAGATAGATCTTTCCAAAACCCAAACATTACGCTCAGATGTTATGATGAAAAAGGATTATTTTTACTATATTAAAATTTAAAATTTTTGTATAGAGAAAAATAAAGTCAAAATGTAAATGAAAATTAGGAAAAATATCCGTACCACCAGCAACAGACAAAAAGCTAATTTCCATAATACATTAAAAGCTTTAAAAAGCTTAAAAAAAAACCAAACAAATACATTACCAAACAAAACGAACACCAGTGGAATGAACACAGGACAGACAAGAAGAGCACTAGAAAAGAAATACAAATGGCTTAACAAATATGAGAAGATGGTCAACGTCATAATTTAGAAAACAATTTGAAATAAAAATGAAACACCACTATTCATCTATTGGACAAAAATCTTTGCTAATGCACAATATTGTTGAGGGAAGAGGAAGGAGACACTTTAAAACATTGAGTAGATTAACTGGTATCTCTTCTTTGGAGGGCAATTAAACATGGTCACAGTAATAATAATAATAGCACTAGCTTTGTTGACTTAAAGGGAAACACACAACAGGAGAGTTGTGAGCTTAAGTGTTATTCAGGTTCTTTCTGAGGACTATCAGTTCAGTTCTGTTCAGTTGCTCAGTCGTGTCCGACTCTTTGCGACCCCATGAACTGCAGCACACCAGGCTTTCCTGTCCATTACCAACTCCGGGAGCTTACTCAAACTCATGGAGGTAGCTACACAGTAGCTCAGAGTAAACTGTTCCAGGTAGGAGAGGAGTAGGGGAGGAGAAGCAGGAGAGGAGCCAGTAGATGTGTATGTTTTGAGCTAGAAAATACTTGCAGTCATATTGAAATACAAGCATGCTGTTTCTGTTTAGTCACTAAGCTGTGCCTGACTCTTCTGTAGCCTGCCAGCTCCTCCGTCCATGGCATTTCCCCAGCAAGAATACTGGAGTGGGTTGCCATTGCATACATCTTGGTAAAAGCTTACTGCTAATCACAAAGAACATATCTCAAGTGAATGATTTAGTGCTTTTCTCTATACAGGAAGATGCAAGAACCTGGGGTCACTGAAATCCTTCCTGAGATATGCATCTTAACTCTCTAGGGCCTTTATCTGAAGCATAGAGTGCCCTATCCTGTTTACCATCTTAAATTGCTCTCAGGGGCAGGTGAAATGTCCTGGGTGACTGCAGCATGTTGTGACTCAACCCTAGCAGAACTGGGTGATAAGTGACCCTTTTTTTTTTTCCCCACAGCTTACACTTATTGAGAATTTGCTATGATGGATAGACAGTGGTCTGTGTGCTTAGATATTTTCATTCATACACTCCTCATAACAACCAAATGAAGTGGCTTCCATTGTTATCCCTCTGAGAACATTGAGGCACTTAAAGGTTGAGAAACTTGAAAAACAACAGGTTCCTACTGTATAGCACAAGGAACTATGTTTAATATCCCGTGACAAACCATAACGGAAAAGAATATGATAAAGAATATATATACGTGTAAATGAGTCACTTTGCTGTACAGAAGAAATTAGCACAACATTGTAAATTAACTATCCTCCAAAACATTTTTTTAAAAAGCAAAGAAGATAAATGAATCATATTGAAAGGGGAAAAAATATTAAGACATGTTCAAGATCACGTCTAGTAAATGGAGAAGCTGGGTTCAAACTCAGAAAGTCTGAAAAATCCGGTTTAAAATGCCAAGCTTGACAATGTCCATAAAAATTTTAAATGTTTAAACCTATTATCTATACCTGTTTGTGAAAATTAGTAACACAGCACATAAAAGAAAATAACTATCAAGGTAAAAGTGTATCTCTCTCCCATGTAAATAAAGTCCAGTCCAAGATTGGTAGGACAGCTCAATTATATGAAGTGCTTAGGAATCTGTTTTTTTCCCAGCTCACCTCTCACCCCCCAAAAGGGTGTGGCCCTAGAGTTCATAGTCCAAGGCAGGAGGTGAATTACAGGAAGGAATAAATAATAAAGGACAAAGGCACCATCACTTCCTCTTACAGTGCTTTGGCTGCAAGGGAGGCTGGGCCTGCTTAATTCTGAGCAGCCACAGGCACAGCTAAGTATCAGTAATAAGCACAGAAGATCAGAGGAATGGATATTGAGGGGTCTCTTTCCTTCCTATTGACACCACAATTCTAGTTCTAGGAAAATGTCCAACTGATGAAAGGCATATTTATTCAAAAACTTACTAGACTGATTATTCTCTACCTGTCCTTCCAGATACATTTTTGACTCTGCTCTGCCTGCCTGTGTCACCCCCATGAATCAGCATCATTTGGGCTTCCTTGTCTACTAGATTCCACTTATATTCAGCAGGAAACCAGAGAGCAAGAGGAGAGCACAGTCAGAATATTTACTCTGATGGCGGCAGTTCTGGCAGTGGCTACACTTCTCAATCTATGACCACAGCTCCTGTTTGGTGGCCTCTCTTGTAGGGCTAAGGGCCCACTGGCTTCTACCAGCACTGCTCCCTCCCCTTGTCCTTTCATACCTAGGGGAGGTAAAGGCTTCTCACTGTTGCCTGTTCCTGACAACTTAACCATGTATTGTTTGGTCCATTAATCCAGCCAGCCCCTGTGTCAACAGTCCCTCCATCAAATTCTCTTCAGGTAAGCTTCACATGTACCATCTGCTTCCTCCTGGACCCTGATACAATATGTACAAGGACTTTCACTGCCACATTGCTTCAAATCGCAATAGACTAGAAACAAATTAAATATTCATCAATAGCTGCTGCTGCTGCTAAGTCACTTCAGTTGTGTCTAACTCTGTGCGACCCCATAGACAGCAGCCCACCAGGCTCCCCCGTCCCTGGGATTCTCCAGGCAAGAACACTGGAGTG
This sequence comes from Okapia johnstoni, assembly GCA_024291935.2. Taxonomy (NCBI): domain Eukaryota; kingdom Metazoa; phylum Chordata; class Mammalia; order Artiodactyla; family Giraffidae; genus Okapia; species Okapia johnstoni. The sequence goes on along the minus strand of CM044312.1, from coordinate 65,948,710 downwards.
GATTGCCATTTCCTTCTCCAATGTATGAAAGTGAAAAGTGAAAGTGAAGTCACTCAGTTGTGTCCAACTCCTAGTGACCCCATGGACTGCAGCCCACCAGGTTCCTCCATCTGTGGGATTTTCCAGGCAAGAGTACTGGAGTGGGGTGCCATTGCCTTCTCCATTCATCAATAGGGGTATGATTAAACACATATAGTATAACCAGAGTAGAAATATTATATAGCAGTTTAAAAAATAATGTCTCACTGTATATACTGAAAATTTTAAGAGGGTCAATATCATGTTATATATTTTTATCACAAATAAAAAGTAGGTTTCCAGAAGCCAATATGGAGAGCTCTTGATGGTAAGATGCTACCAAGTACTTTTAAAATATAGATATAAATATATATTTAGGTAGACATTTAGGTAGACATGTGGATATGGGAGAAGGCAATGGCAGCCCACTCCAGTACTCTTGCCTGGAGAATCCCATGGACGGAGGAGCCTGGTAGGCTGCAGTCCATGGGGTAGCTGAGAGTCGTACACGACTGAGCGACTTCCCTTTCACTTTTTTCTTTCATGCATTGGAGAAGGAAATGGCAACCCACTCCAGTGTTCTTGCCTGGAGAATCCCAGGGACGGGGAAGCCTGGTGGGCTGCCATCTATGGGGTCGCACAGAGTCGGACACGACTGAAGCAACTTAGCAGCAGCAGCAGACATGTGGATAATAGTGGTGACTTCTGGAGGGCTAGAGAGATTTACTAAATTTTTTTTGATACTATATGAATTTTTACCATGTATCTATTACCCTTAAAAGAAACTAGTTAGGGGAAAAAACATTGTTTTCTTTAGGGCACATATAGGGAAGTGTAGGACTAGGATGGTAATACTCCTTTGATATTCCATTATTTAACTAGAACTCCAACTTCCTCTCCTCTCCACTCTCTGTCCTCCCTTTTATCCCCTCTCCCCATATAGGGCCACACTGAGGACCTGTTGCAGAGACCAGTACTCGAGAAACCAAGCACCACATTGGGAGAATTGGAGAACTCAGGTTTATTACACTGGGCCCAGAGGAGTTAACACGCCAAGCTCTGAGCCCCAAACAAAGGGGTTACAGAGTTTTTATACACAGACATGCATGATTAAGCGGGTTTGTGGGTTTACAGGGGCTGGGTGATTGCAAAGAGCAGGACAAGGGTGAGTGAGATAAGCTCCAGTTCCTAGTATTGTGAGTCCCCACTTTCTGAGACTTACGTGATCCAGACTTTGCAAGGAGCAAGCTGAGTTATAGAGGCAGAAGGAGCAGGAGGTTATGTAAAATTTTAACTTTTCCTCTCCAGACCCTCCTTCTAAGAAGTGGCAGCACCTCATCTTCTTGGGGCTGGAGTGGTTCTTATTGTGACTCTCCCAGGCAGCCATTGCTCTGACCTCAGTCAAGATTTTCTGTGATCCAGAATCTCCTTACTTGCTTATTGTTCTTTAACCTTTCAAGGACTAGTCTCTTAAGAATTAAACTGCCTTTCAGGTTTCTGAAAGAAAAAAAAAATCTTATTCTAGATTTACAGCTCTTGGAATGTGGTGAATTCTGCTAGGATTGATCAAAAGGATCCTGAAAACCTGATTTTGCTCAGGGCTAAATTCAAAAGCACTGGGGTTTTGGTGTGGCTTTTGTCTTTGGATCCCATTCCTTCCCTCATTTATTGACTTAGCATCAATATGTCGAGCACCTGTGTTACCCAAAAAACTGGGTTCACATCTTGGTGAATGTCAACACAAAAGACATAACCAAGCCAAAGATTAGGAAAAGGATTTATTACTTGAGCAAGTAAGGAGGACACCAGAGAGCTTTCCCAAAGCAATGTCTCTCTGAATAGCAAAATTGGGGAAAGTTACAAGGTCACATGCTTATTCATGAAGATTAAAGCAGTGTATGCATATTCATGAAGGGACTTGAGCAGAGGAAAATTCTGCATAGAGTTGGGCCAAAGTTCAAGAGTCCAAGCTTTAGATGACTGAAGCCATGAGGGTCAGAAAAGGTCAACATCATCATCCCTTAGGTTCCAGTTGATCTGGAAGTTGACCTTTCAAGGGGGATTTAAATTCTGCAAAACAGCTCAAGAAAGTGCTTCAGGCTAATCTTTACCATTGAAACAGAACTAGGAGTCATTAAAACTGATTTGTTATCTTTGCTATTGTTCCTTCTTTTGCCTGATAACAGTGGTTTGTTCTTTTATTCCTTTAAGATCATTATTTCTGGGACCTGTCAAAGGGTAAGCATTGTAGTCAAGCTTAGATCACAAAATGGTATAGCACAAAATGGCTTCTCTAATGTCAAAAAGCTATATCTGGTTCTCTTCCGTCAGGTCCTTCAGGGACCTTCCTACCCTATTTGCTTCTACCAGCTCTGTTCCAAAACTCTAGGAAGTGTCATCAGTTAAGAAAATGAATGGACCCTGTCCTGAAGAGATTAAGTCTTATGGAGGCGACAAAAGTGTAAGAGGTGCCAAGAGAAGTGAAAATAGAGATGAGAGTCAGGGGTCAGAGACAGTGGCTGATTGTAATCAGAGATCAGGATGGGTGACTAGAAGGACTTCCTAAGAGTGTGAGATGGGGTGATCGGGTAGTGGTAACAAAAGGTGGTAAGGGTGCCCTGGGAGGACAAGTGAAAGGGAAGAGCAATTAGAACAGCAGAAGCAATGCAACCTGAAGCAAGACACTTAACTGTAACTTAAAACTGTTGATGGAAGTTAAAACAAGAAGTCAATATGTTAAAAGTCATTAGGAGTCATCCTTATCCTACAGAGAATCAAAAGGGAAAGATGAAAGAATAAGAGCACCTATCACAGTCATGATTTAGGGAAGAAAAAAAAAAAGAATAGTTAAATATTTGGCTGCTGTTTTAGACTGCTTTAAAATGTGTTCATATTAAGATATTGCTTTAATGTTCTTGTACCTGTGGTGGGGGAAAGACATCTAAGCATGAAATAATAGGGCATATTAAAAAACTGCTGATCGTGGATAGCTCTAAACCCTAGAGGCATGGATAAATGGCCAGGGAATGATAAGGAAGCAGTCACTGAATTGGGATTGTTGTTGTTCAGTTGCTCAGTTGTGTCTGACTCTTTGTGACTCCCATGGATGACAGCACACCAGGGTTCTCTGTCCTTCGCTATCTCCCAGAGTTTGCTCAAACTCATGTCCATTGAGTCAGGGATGCCATCCAACCATCTCATCCTCTGTCACCCCCTTCTCCTCCTGCCCTCAATTTTTCCCAATATCAAGGTCTTTTCCAATGAGTCAGCTCTTCCCATCAGGTGGCCAAAGTACTGGAGCTTCAGCTTCAGCATCAGTCCTTCCAATGAATATCCAGGGTTGATTTCCATTAAAACTGACTGGTTTGATCTCCTCACTGTCCAAGTGACTCTCAAGAGTCTTCTCCAGCACCACAGTTCAAAGTCATTAATTTTTCAATGCTCAGCTTTCTTTAAGGTCCAGTTCACATCTGTACAGGACTACTGGAAAAACCACAGCTTTGACTATACAGACTTTATCAGCAAAGTGATGTCTCTGCTTTTTAATATGCTAGCTAGGTTTGTCATCACTTTTCTTCCAAGGAGCAAGTATCTTTTAATTTCATGGCTGCAGTCACCATCTGCAGTGATTTTGGAGCTCAAGAAAATAAAGTCAATCACTGTATCCATTGTTTCCCCATCTATTTGCACTGAAGTGATGGGACCAGATGCCATGAACTTTTATTTTATTTAATTAATTAATTTATTTATTATTAATTAATTTATTTTAGTTGGAGGCTAATTACTTTACAATATTGTAGTGGTTTTTGCCATACATTGACATGAATCAGCCATGGGTTTACATGTATGGTGAGTTTTAAGCCAGCTTTTTTATTCTCCTCTTTCACCTTCATCAAGGGGCTCTCTAGTTCCTCTTTGCTTCTGCCATTAGGGTGGTGTCATCTGCATATCTGATGTTATTGATATTTCTACCAGCAATGTTGATTCCAGCCTGAGCTTCATCCAGTTCGGCATTTTGTATGATGTACTCTATATAGGGCTTTCCAGGTGGCACTATGGTAAAGAACCAGTGTGCCAACGCAGGAGACAAGAGATGTGGTTTCAATCCCTGGGTAGAGAAGATCCCCTGGAGGAGGGGATAGCAACCCACTCCAGTATTCTTGCCTAGAGAATCCCCATGGACAGAGGAGCCTGACAGGCTACAGTCCAAAGGGTTACAAAGAGTTGGAAGTAGGACACAACTAAAGCGACTGAGCGTGCACGCACTCTGCATATAAGTTAAATAAGCAGGGTGGGGGCACCACAGTAAGGAGAGTGCCACCTCACTTCTACCCCTGGCTTCTAGATGTCTTCATGTTAATGTCATCTATTGGAAATATCTGATTCAGCTAATGGGGTATTGGGAGAGTTTAATTTAAAATGTGCGTGAATGCAATTTGAAAAAAGTAGTGGGAAGGACCTGTGTGGGAAAGGCTTTTCATATCATGCTAGAAGAGTGGGGAACCATGGATTGGTCAGACAGTGATGCAATCAATTATGTATGTTAGAAAGATCAATCTAGGGGAAGTATGGAAGTGGGGTCAACAGTGATACTGTTGTATTGGTACTGAGCACAGTTGGAGAAGGTAGAGGCACCCAAGGAATGCTGATGCAATAGAATCAACAGAAGTTAGTTACTAGCTAAATGATAGGGATGAGGGAATGGGAAGGATTGAAGAAATCTCCTAGTTTTCTAGTGCCCGAACAAGGAGAGATGTCATATGCCATGATAAAGAACAAAGAAGGAGGAAATCTAGGGAAAATATGTTGAGTTTGAGGTAATTTGTGAGACAGTCACATAACAAGGTCGAGGACACAGTCAAGAATGAGAATAACTCAATTTCATGCTTTTACTCATATCCTCTTTGTCTACTCAGTCTTTCTTGTCACTGCTTCCTAATCCTTGACCCTGCTGTCTCCTTCCCACCCCAGTTTGCTTAACTAACACTTACTCACTCTTTAAGAATTAGCTCAAGCAACACCCCATCCAAAAACTCCCTGTGACACATCACCTCCTCACAAAGGTGGTTTTCCCCTCATGCTTTTCAAATGATCAATGATTGTTTCTTTTCTTTCTTTTCTTTTTTTTCTTTTTCTGTCCTATTTGGCAACACTACATGGGATATGCGATCTTAGCTCCCCGACCAGGGATTGAACCTATAGTGCAAGCACAGAGTCTTAACCACTGGGTTGCCAGGGAAGTCCCTATGCTTGTTTTTATCATTACACTGAAATGTACGCTGAATTATAATTCATTTACAGGTCTGTCTCCCTTACACTGGAGAAGGCAATGGTAACCCACTCCAGTATTCTTGCCTGGAAAAGCCCATGGACAGAGGAGCCTGGTAGGCTGCAGTCCGTGGGGATGCTAAGAGTCGGACATGACTGAGTGACTTCACTTTCACTTTTCACTTTTATGCATTGGAGAAGGAAATGGCAACCCACTCCAGTGTTCTTGCCTGGAGAATCCCAGGGATGGGGGAGCCTGGTGGGCTGCCATCTATGGGGTCACACAGAGTTGGACACAACTGAAGCGACTTAGCAGCAGCAGCAGCTCCCTTACACATGATTTTTACCTCCTTGTTGGTAGGGTCTACATCTTCATCTCTAATATCTCCAATATATAGCACTATGGAAGTATATTAATTAAGATGGACTCTCCGTGGCTGTTGAATGAATGAATGTCTTAAGTGGGAGAAGAAACATTTCTTCCTCGTAAACTGGAGTGAAGAATGGAAGGTGTTGAAGGTTGTGGGTGTAGGCGGCTCAGTGAGAACTTGAAAGTGTCAATAATCTAAGTGCTATCCACAAAATAAGAGTCATTTCCCAAAAAGAAAAGTGAGAAAGACACTTTGAGGAAAATGACGGAGATTTGGAATAACTTCTGTAAGGAGTGGGAAAGAAAGGTGATCAGACTTATTTATTTAAGACTGTCAAGGAGCCTTAAGGGTCCAGTTGACCTTGGAACAATAAAGTGACAGTAGCAGTGACCTCAAAGACTATGTGATTCTCTCCAGCAGCTCAGTGGGTTGAGTATGACAGGAGGAGACTGAGAGTGGAATTCATCCCAGATTCAAGTCCAGCAAGGCAGATTTGGCAGAGGACAAGAGAGGCTCTGATGCAAAGTGACACACCATGGGGTGTAGACTGAATAAAGAAGGGAAGTGGATCTGTGAGGGACAGAGATTGAGAGAAATGAGAATGAGGACCGCAAGGCCCTCTTGGGCTGAAGAAGAGAAGCTGTGGGAAAGAACCTGGGACACCTGGTCAGGGGTGGCTCTTCGATGAGAATTTAGGATGTTAAGTTGGTGATTCCAGAGTTGAATGTCTGAATGGTGACAGAGCCCAGGGTGTGGCCACAGAAGTTAACTGCTAAAGGGACCTTGTAAGTAAGGCTGTGCAAGTCACAGCCTTAGGGAATGAGGGAATTTTGAAGCTACATTTGTGGACCGACTGTCCCAGAACTCTGAAACTGTCCATCCTAGAGACACGAACTGGGTGAAAAAGAAGACTAAGAACAGGATTCTAGAAAGTTCAGTGAAAAAGGGTGGTACTCAGGAATTAAACAGATGGAATAAGAAGGAGGGAGGCAAGAAGTTCAAGGGAGAGTAGAAAGGATTCCTGCAAGAGAGTTGAAAGGTAACAGCCAAGTGTGGTCATGGGGAGCCTGTAGAATCCTGATCAATCTCTATCCTAACTCTGAAGGAGTTTTCTTCCTCCTGGAGCAAACTCTCCAACCTCGAGAGATTAGACAGCTTTTACTTTTGCACTTTGTCCTGGCATCTTGATTCTGCTTTCAGAGATAACTTTTCAATTGAGTTCCCAGTCTCACATTCTTATTTTGCTTTTCTATGAGCATAACTCCATGTTCTTAGAATGTTATGATGCCTTTTCTCATCAAAACTAATGTCTTGTTTTTCATTCCTTACTGTGACTGATAGGATCAATTCTACTGCAACTACACTGACAGTTGATCATGGACACACAGGCTACTCTTTCCAGTAATATTTGCACCTTGGAAGATCCTCTCAGAAATATAACAGCATAACCCAACCCATGCTACAAAGTCAGCAAAGAGGCGGCCTTCCTGATATGCCTCAAAACACAAAGCTCTACGTATTCTAGAGCTTCTCCTTTTATGAGTTTAAATCCCACATGAATAGGTAGCCCAAAGGCAATGCTGTAAATTATTTTAAGTTAGGGAGTGAAAGAAAGGCAAACTGCCAGAAAGACATTTTAAGTTGACGGGAAGAAGGGGTTGAATTATAATGTCCTACACCCACAGTCATTTATTCAGGACATCATATGCTCCTAGGATTTCAGGGTAAACAACATGTGCTTTAATAGAAAAGCTCCAACCTCACTTTCCTCTTCATGTTCTGTCTGTATCTGGTCACATGAATGCTGCTGGCCACTTACTAAAACAACCCCATCTATAACAGATGGAAATTGAGTGCCTGTAGAATACAGTAGTGGGCATGTGTGGACCAAGGATATAAAGTATAAAATATGGTCCCTGCTTTAAAAAACACGAAACTTGAGGGAAGCCTAAAACAAATAGACATAGGCAATTAGCAATAAAAGTCAGAACCTGTGTTAAAGCAATTCCTGACAGCATCAAGGATTAAAAGTGTTTAAGAATTGTTAATATTGTTAATATTAACAATACTGCTAATATTGTATTGTTTTAGAATTGTTAATATTGCCAATGTGTTAGGAAGTTCCATCAAGTGTTGGAATGTTGAGAAGGTTGGCCTTTCCTGAGCATAGACATGTCCTGAACTTGTACATTGCGACATCAACCAGTCAGATCAGCAGCCTCAGCTCCTGCTTCTTGAGAGATGTACTGGCATGTCTGGCTGTCTACACACCTCTTGGCCTGACAAAGTAGGTCGTGCCAGGGTTTCTGGCTCAGAGACAGTGAGTGGCATGGGAACAAGCTGTAACTGAAAGAGACCATGATGATTATCTTTTGTAGAGACTTTTCAGAGTAGAAAGACTAAAAGAAGATTCTATCATCATACTTTTTATCTTCAGCTCATTCTCTACTTTGTTATACAGCCTATATGCTAATAAGATACACAAATTTAATACATTTCTACTACCATGACATAGAGTGTTGTAAGAAATTGTGTACATTGTGTAGTACATGTTTATTTACAAAATTCTTCCACACCTATGAAGTCATTTGACCCTCAAAGCAAACTCCGTGGAAGTGAGCATTATTGACCCAGTTTACATGGGTTTCATTTCAAGTTCACAATATCACTAAAGTTGAGTCAGCAGTTGTCTTATTCATCCTCAGGGGCAGGAGTTACCCTCCTGTAGAGCAGCTGAGCCTGGTTTCAAATGTCCCCTTCTTTCTATCTCTAGACCCTCTCTCTCTTACCTATTGACTCTTTCTGCTAATTTCCTCCATGAAATTCAATTCAATAGGCAATTTATGAATATGAGCCATGAGCCAAATATAATACTGGGAATTCAGATTACTGAACTGACACCCTCAAGGAGAAGCCAAAGTAACTAGGGAGACAGAGAAGCAAATGAGTATAACATGGCAGCTATCACAATAGATGCATAGATACCACAATAGCTCCAAGAAGGGAGTCATAATTAACTCTGCCAGGTAGGCTTAAATAAGTGGCAGTTGAGCTACAAGTTGAAAAATGAATAAACAGGGTAAAGGGGACATTTCAGGACATTCCATTCCAGATGGAAGAGTCTATGAAATGGTAAAGGGGTAGGAAACTGCAAGAGGTTTAATTGAACTCACCTCTTATTCATATCAACACCCAATGTGACTGGAGAAAAACACACAAGGGTTACCTCAGGCCCACTGACCACAGATAAGTTCACAGGGCTACTCAATTATACCTCTAGATGACTACTTCCCAACTCCTTTCTCTGCAGACCTCTAGCTGTTCTCTCTCATCTTATACCTCTGCTTACTATTGCACTGGGAATATGGAACAAGTGAATAGAGAACTTGCAAAATCACCCACTACCACATCTACCATCTCACCTCTTCCCATGTTCTTGGATGACCTGTCATCCCTCTCTGAGTCAAATCTTCTCTGGATACTTAACTTGAGGCACTTCTGCATTCTCAAGGACACTGCTGCCAGCAATTCTCCCCCACTCTCCCACATCATCACTGCCATCAGCAAAATGGATGATACAAAATGGCTGTCATTTCTCCAACCTTAGAAAGAAAAATAAGCCCTCTCTTGACCCCACTTCCTTCCTTCCCCACCACTGCCTATTTCTCCTTCATTTTGTAATGAAACTCCTTGAAAGAACAGCCTTATCCACTTGTCTCTAGTCCTTCTCCTCCAACTCTCTGTTTGACCCCCTCCAATTAGGCTTCTCCCCAGTGCTGCTGAAACTGTCCTCGCCCTGTGCCAATGATCTCCACTTTGCAAAATCCAAAAGATCATTTCTTTGACCTTGCATCCTACTTGACCTGCCATCATTACTTGACCCATTTGATCCCTCTCTCCTTGAAACACATTCTTCACTTGGTTTCCAGGACTTGACAACCCCCTGAGATCACCCCTCCTTCTTCAGTGGCCACATCCTCCTGTTTCCTTTGCTGGTTTCTCCACATCTTCCAGAACTGTAAGAGCTAGAGCTCCCAGGGCTCAGCCCTTGTACTTTACTTCCCCGTGTCCTCTTACTCGCTAGGTGATCTCATCCAATCTCATAGCTTTATTTTTCCTCAAAGCTTTAAATACCAAGTAAACCACCCACGAGTCCCACCTGAACCTTTCCTCTAACTCCAGACACCTATATCCCACTGCATACTCAAAACATAGCTTAGATCTCTGATGGACATCTCAAAATCAGCATGCTAAAAAAACAGCTCCTGCTATTTCCTCTAAAACTTACTCTTCCCATGATCTCTAATGCAAACTGAAACTATCTGTATCTTGTGGCTCAGGCCAAAAACCTTGGTAACACTCTTGGTTCCTATTTTTTTCTCATACCCTGCATTCAATCCACCAGCAATCCTATTATCTCCACTTTAAAATATATACAGAATCATAACCCTTCTCAAGGTCTCTACCACTTTCATTCTGGTTTAAGCTAGAGTCATTTATGCATTATGGAAATAACTTCCTTCTTTATTTCTTGCTTACCCTCTGCCTCCCACCCTATTCAACTCTCCAGAGAGTAGTCAGGGTGATTCTTTTAAAATGTAAAATAGATCAGGCCTCTCAACCAACTTTCTGTCTCATCTAGAATAAAAGCCAAAGTCCTTTCATAGACCTGAGCCTCTCACATCATCTGCTTCCTCCATCCACTCCCCTCAACTGCCCAAAGTCTCGACTAAATAAATGAATGAGTAGGGAATTCCCTGGTGGTCCAGTGATTAAGACCTGGTGTTTTCACTTCCAGGTCCCAGGTTTGATCCCTGGTCTGGGAACTAAGATGCTGAAAGTCCCTGGCATGGCCAAAACAATAAAAAATAAAGTAAATAGATGGGTTTCCCTGGTAGCTCAGCTGGTTAAGAATCCACCTGCAATGCAGGAGACCCTGGTTTGATTCATGGATGGGAAAATCCCCTGGAGAAGGGACAGGCTACTCACTCCAGTATTCTTGGGCTTCCCTGGTGGCTCAGATGGTAAAGAATCCACCTGCAATATGGGAGACCTGGGTTTGATCCCTAGGTTGGGAAGATTCCCCTGGAGGAGGGCATGGAAATCCACTCCAGTATTCTTGCCTGGAGAATTCCCATGCACAGACGAGCCTGGTGGGCTACAATCCATGGGGTTGAAAAGAGTTGGACACAACTGAGCAACTAAGCACAGCACAAATAAATGAGCAAAGAAATGAATGATGGGATGTTAAGGGAGAGGAAATTGGTTTGATACTGGAGAGTGAGTCAGTGATCAATGACCTTTTTAAACAAGCCAAAGAATTCAGACTTCATTTGAATATAATGGGTAGTCGTCAAAGTTGAAGAACTTTAGTATGATAACTATCACCCATAAATTTTCTCTTTTAGGGTCCAGTCCACATGTCACCTTTTATACAAATCCTGACTTTATTTCTCTACTAACCTCACATTTGCTCCCAGAAAACCAGCCTCAGCAAACTCCTTGCTGCTCCTATGATATGTCACATTTTCAAAGTTCCATGCCTTCACCTTCTCTGTTCCTTCTGTCAGGAATGCCTTTCCTTCCTTTGTCTGAAACAGGTCTACTCATCCTTCTGGAATCCGCTCAGTGCCATCACCCTTATTAAGTACTCCCTGACCACCTCAAGAGTAATACGGTTTCTTCTTTGGGCTTCCAGAGTATATTTTACCCATTTCTGTTATAGATTTTATCACCTTGTATAGTTATCATTTAAATATTGGTAAGTGCCTGGAGGACAGGGTCCATGATCAGTTTTGTGTGGTTTTTTTTAATTTAATTTTGGCTACACTGGGTCTTCACTGCTGTGCACAGGATCTTTATTGTGGAGTATGGACTTTCTCTAGTTGTGGCACATGGGCCTAGTTGCCCCAAGACATGCATGATCTTAGTTCCCTGAACAGGGATTGAACCCACATCCCCTGCATTGGAGATGGATTCTTAACCACTGGACCATCAAGGAAGTTCCCACCATGATCAGTTCTTGGAGGGACTCCTGTACTTTGCACACACAGTGTCTTCAAGCATGCTCAATGCATGTTTGTCAAATGAAAAGGAGACAGCAAAGTGGAATGAAAATTAGTAGAAGAAATATATAAGAAACCAGGGCGGTGAGATGTCTTCAAAACCAAAAGAAGGATTTTTAAGAAGTAAGGAGTGGTCAGTACTTGAGAGATTTAAATAAGCTGACAGATGTCATTGTATTTAAGAAGTAGGAGAGATTTGGAGGTATAACAGTCAAGGTTCAGTAGCATAGTGCAGAAACTATCTTATGTTTAAAGCAGTGATTTAATAGTAGGAACATTAGAAGGGCTGGATAAGTTGGGTTTAGACTCCAGGACAACACGGCAGAGCTGTTGTTCTGCCAGAGTGATTTCAACCTCTCCCATGATGGTAAAGCTAAAACAAGAGGGCCGTCAGCAGAACTGTTAGCTCCAGAGCCACTACACCTGCTAGGTTTCCACCAGTTAAAAGAGATGGCCTACACCCTGCCTCTGGATTCTAATGACTGCCCCTAAATCCCTACTAATATTGCCACAGGAAAACACATCTCTGTGACCACACGTTTCTACTCCTGTAAAACAACCTATCACAAACTCTATTATCCCAATCCAGGCCCAAAGTCCAGGCAGGGTTCTTTCCCTGAGTCTCACCAGGCAGAAGTCAGGGTGTCATCAGGCTGGGTCCTTATCTGGAGACTCAGAGAAAGGAGTGATCTCCTTCTGAGCTTATTTGGGTTTGGCAGAATTCAGTTCCTTACAGTTGTAGGACTGAGGTCTTTGTTTCCTGATTATTGGTCAGCATCAGGAAATACCCTCTTTTATTCCACTTCAAATTCTAGAGGCCATTCACAGCTCCTTTCTGGGTTTTCTTACAGGCCCTCTCACAACATCATAGCCAGCAGCAAGATCCTTCAGATGGAGCTTCACGCAGATTTAATTCTGTCTGACTTAGGAAAAAATTAAGAATCTGGGGTTTTAAACACCGATCATATTGCAGAGTCTTTCTCATTCAGGTACAGTAGATGTGAACACGGCAGAGAAAGAGGGGCACTGTGTGATCTAGGAAGTGAAGCTTTAGGGCTACATTGTAGTGATTGTTACAAAGCCTAAAAATTCCTTAAAGACTAGAAAACCTTGAAACCAGTGAAACTGTGATGACTTGAGGATCTTTACCATTAGGATTGTTGAATATCTAGATATACATTCTATACAGAAGCAGTAAAATGCAATCATTCTCTTAATAAAGATTTAATAGAAAACAAACTATGAATACTAGGGGGTAAGGCAGAGGTAGGATAATTTGGAAGAATGGGATTGACATATACCCACTAACATTATAAAATAGATGACTAATAAGGACCTATTGTATAGCACAGGGAACTCTACTCAATACTCTGTAATGGCCTATATGGGAAAACAAGTAACTAATGAATGGCAGAGTAAAGGGTTTACTGAGACTCAGTATTTGAGACCTGCCATCAGTTCTGAGTTGCTTAAAGCAAGCATATAATATGTTGCTTATCCCATCTATGAACCACACTTACAAAATCTATGACACATCTCTAATTGCAACACATTATAACTTTCAGAGTGTTTTCCCTTTCTCCTAATTATGTTATTCTTAAGATAGGGTGTGATTCACTCACTGAAATGATACTGAGGATTCAGAGAATCAGCAAATTCTGGAGGACCAGGTTTGGAAAAGTATTAATAGCTCTGGAGGTCAAGAGGCAGAATATCTAAACATGAGTTCCTTGTAAACAGCTTTAAGGGGTATAACGGACATACACAGAACTGCACATCTTATAGTTTATAAGTTGATAGGTTTTGACTTATGGATACACTCATGTACACATCACCACTTCAAGGCGAGGAACATATTTGTCACCTCCAAAAATTTCCTGGCTCTCAGTTATCCCTCTATCCCACACCTTTCCATCCTCTATTCTTAGGGAATCACTAGTCTGTTTTCTGTTATCATAGATATCTTGCATTTTCTAGAATATCATATAAATGAAATCATAAAGACATATTCTTTTTTCTGGGAGAGGAAGGAGCATCCGGCTTCCTTCACTCAGAATAATTATTTTTAAATTCATACTTGTTGCTGTAACAGTAGTCCTTTACTTTATTGTTTATCCATTAACATGTCAAAGAACATTTGGGTTGTTTAAACATTTGGCTTATTATAAACAAAGCTTTTATGAATGTTTATGTAAAATTCTTTGCATGGAGATAGACTTTGATCTCTTTTGGGAAAATACATGAAAGTAGATTGGCTGGGTCATATACCAGGTGTATGTTTAACTTTTTGAGAAATTGCTAACTGTTGTTCAAAGAGGTCATGCCTTTTTTATAATTCCATCAGCAGTGTATGAGTTCCAATTGTTTCATATTCTAGTTAACACTTGGTAGGGCAATTTTATAATTTTCGACATTCTAATTGGTGTGTAGAGTTACCTTATAGTTTTTATTTGCATTTCCCCTTATGGTATTGAACAGCTTTTTATGTGACATTCATATATTATTGTCAGTAATATGTATTTTAAAATCTTTTGTCTACTTTTAATTGTGCTATTTATTATCTTCATGATATTGAGTCTAAAGAGTTCTTCATATGTTCCAGTTATGAGTTCTGTATCACATATATGATTTGTAAATATTTTTTCCCAGTCTGTCTTATTCCATACTCTTAACAGTGTTTTAAAAAGCATAAGTACATAGTTAGATGAAGTCTATTTTTTTCCTTTAATGAATCATGCTTTTGGCCTTAGAGCTAAGAAATCTTTGCACAATCCAAAATCAGAATGATTTTTTCTTTGGGTACTTTAAAAATGTTGCTCCATTGTATTCTAGATTGCATTGGTTTTGATGAGAAATTTACTTTCATTTTTATCTTTTTCCTCTGACTTCTTTTAAGATTTCCTCTTCATCTGTGGATTGAAATAGTTTCATGATGGCGTGCCTTGGTACAGATTTCTTCATCTTTCCAGTGTGCGGTTCATTTGAGCTTATTGTATTTATGTTTGTTGTTGTTGTTGTTCAGTTGCTAAGTCGTGTCCAACTCTTTCCGCCCCCATAAACTGCAGCACACCAGGCTTTCTTGTCCTTTACTATTTCCTGGAATTTGCTCAAATTCATGTCCATTGAGTCGGTGATGCCATCCAACCATCTTCATCCTCTGTTGCCCCCTTCTCCTCTTTCCCAGCATCAGGGTCTTGCCCAGTGAGTCACCTCTTCGCATCAGGTGGCCAATGTATTGGAGCTTTAACTTCAGCATCAGTCCTTCTGATGACATTCAAGACTGATTTCCTTTAGGATCGACTGATTGGATCTTCTTGCTGTCCGAGGGACACTCAAAAGTCTTCTCCAGCACCATAGTTCAAAAACATCAATTCTTTGGCCCTCAGCTTTCTTTATGGTCCAACTCTCACATCCATACATGACTACTGGAAAAACCATAGCTTTGACTATATGAACCATTGTTGGCAAAGTGATGTCTCTGCTTTTTAACATGTTGTCTAGGTTTATCATAGCTTTTCTTCCAAGGAGCAAGTGTCTTTTAATTTCGTGGCTGCAGTCACCATCTGCGGTGATTTTGGAGCCCAAGAAAATAAAATCTGTCAGTGTTTCCACTTTTTCCCTGTTTATTTGCCATGAAGTGATGGGGCTGGATGCCATGATCTTCATTTTTTTGAATGTTGAATTTTAAGCCAGCTTTTTCACTCTCCTCTTTCACCTCATCAAGAGGCTCTTCAGCTCCTCTTCACTTTCTGCCATTAGAATAGTATCATCTGCATATCTGAGGTTATTGATATTTCTCCCAGCAATCTTGATTCCTGTTTGGGATTCATCCAGCCCAGCGTTTCTCATGATGTACTCTGCATATAAGTTAAATAAGCTGGGTGACAATATACAGCCTTGACGTACTCCTTTTCCTATTTGGAACCAGTCTGTTGTTCCATGTCCAGTTCTAACTGTTGCTTCTTGACCTGCATATAGGTTTCTCAGGAGATGGTAAGGTGGTCTGGTATTCCCATCTATTTAAGAATTTTACACAATCTGTTGTGACCCAAACAGTCAAAGGCTTTAGCATGCTCTGTGAAGCAGAAGTAGATATTTTGTTTTTTTTAATTCCCTTGCTTTTCCCATGATCCAGCAGATGTTGGCAATTGTATTTATAGCTCTCATCAAATTTAAGAATTCTAATCCATTGTTTATTCAATTTGTTTTGCTGCCTGCTCTCCCCTTTGGGGATCCAATTACATGTATACACGGCCCTTTGAAATCTCTGTATGTTTCATTTTAGATGGTTTACACTGCTATGTCTTCAAGTTTACTAATCTTTTCTTCTGTAAAGTCTATATGCCACTAATCCCATCTAGCAATCTTAGACTGGGTTTTCCATTTAGTCTTTATCATTTTCATCTCTAGGAGTTTGGCTTGGGTCTTATTTATTAGTTGCCTGTCTCTATTTAACATGCTCAATCCATCCTCTAATGTCTTGAACATATGGGATATAGTCATAATAACTATTTTAATGCTCTTATCTATTAATTCTATCATCTGTATAATTTCTGAGTTAGTTTTGATTGATTGACTTCCCATCTCATTATGGGTTGTATTTTCCTGCTTTTTTTGAGTGTCTAGTAATTTTTGATTGGATACCAAAGTTGTGAATTTTACCAAGTTGGGTTCTAGATATTTTTGTATCCCTATAAATATGCTTGGTTTTTGTTCTGGGGTACCATTAAGTTACTAAGAAACAGTCTTACCTCTTCAGATCTTGCTTTTGAGCTTTTTTAGACATGACAAGAGTAGCATTTAGTTGAAGAATAATTTTTTGCCACTACTGCTGCAAGAGTCTCTTTAGAATTCCATCAAATGACATGAAAATTATGGCATGTTCCACACTGACTGTAGGGAGCATGGATTATTCTTTGCCTTATGTGACCCTCAGTATTGTTCCCTCTAATTCTTATGATTATTTCTTCCCCTGGCCTTTAACAGTTTCCTTATATACATGAGCTGATCAACACTCAATTGAAAACACAAGGCAGACAGACACTCTGTTGATCTCAGGACTTCTCTCTGCACAGCTTTCTCTTCTCTGATACTCTACCCTGTGAAATCCAGCAGGATCCCCAAACTACTGACTCCATCTCCACAATTCTGGAAAACTGTTGGGCTCTGCTGGTTTCCTCCTCTCTACACTACAGCCTCACAACCCCATCCTTTCAGGAAGCTAATGCACAGTAGGGATCACTTCATTTATTTCCCAGTTTCAGGGATCACTGTCCTGCACTGACTGATACCTGATATCTTGAGAACAGTGGTTTCATACATTCTGTCCACTACTTAGTTGTTCCAGCAGGTGTATAAATCTAGTCCATGTTATTATATTTTGACTAGAAGTGGAAGTGTTAACTCCAAATTACATTTTAACACTGAGGCTTACTTCCTTCATTTTGTTTTCTAATTTTTTTCTTCTTAGATGGTAGATTTCACATAGACATATGGGGAATGACAATTGCTAGACATGGGGAGAAATTAGAGGGTATGAGCTGACAGATGGGAAGTAGAGTTTGAAAAGGAAAAAGGGAAAGAATTAGAAATGGAATGGGAATAAGCAGTCAAAACCTAGAGAAAGGAATTGACAGAGATTATCAAAGCTGTTTGAAATCATAACTCTCACCTTTAACAGATCTAATATATGACTGC
This sequence comes from Okapia johnstoni, assembly GCA_024291935.2. NCBI lineage: Eukaryota > Metazoa > Chordata > Mammalia > Artiodactyla > Giraffidae > Okapia > Okapia johnstoni. The sequence goes on along the minus strand of CM044312.1, from coordinate 65,931,291 downwards.
AAAGTGATTCACACTACTCTCTTCAACTGTAATCGGTCAGTGAGATTTATTAATTTTACTCGTCTTCACAGCACAGCAGCAAAGGTAAAGCTTAGGAGTTTGTCATCTCTGTTTCCCAGCGAGAAAAACTCCAAGCCTATTGAGTAAATGATAAACTCAAAGTCATTTAGAGAACAGTGTGCCTGGGTGAGAACTAGAAATCTTAAGTATATCTTTTTTTTTTTTTTAACTTTGTTCAGATGCTTATCCAGCATCATTCACCTTGGGAGAGAGTAGCTGTGGCACAGAAGAAAACACACTGGACTTAGGATGGGAGTCTTGGGTTTTAGTTCAACACAGTCACTAATGAGCTATGTGATCTTGCTCTCAGTTCTCCAGGTCTCAGTTTCCTCGACTACAAACCTGAATAAGAACTCCAACGTGAGGGGTCCTTGCGAGGGTTAAATGAGATGATGCAAGTTTTACAGAGCGCCTTACACTTAATACTACACGTTAGTTTCCCTGCATTATCTCTTGTAGGGAGACATGCAATTTTTTTTTTTTAATGGAAGGACATTCAGCTCCTAAACAAAGAGGTGAATCTGCCTTATGGACTGTCAAATAAGAGCTGGCTAGAGGCCATCCCCTCCAAATCAAAGAATCAAAGTCAGAAGATGTGAGACTCACCCCTTAGGTATCTGACCTTGGACAGATTATTCAGCCTGTCTTAGATGTTAAAGTGAGGATCATAATAGCTATCATTTATTGAGGACTTGCTCTGTGTTGTCAGGTATACATTAACATTTGGCATATTGTCATTTAATCTTCTGTGGTTCCCAAGTGGCTAAGTGGTAAGAAATCTGCCTGACAATGCAAGAGCCACAGGAGACACAAGTTTGATCCCTGGATTAGGAAGATCCCCTGGAGAAAGAAATGGCAACCCATTCTGGTATTCTTGGCTGGGAAACCCCATGGAAGGAGGAGCCTGGAGGGCTACAGTCCATGGGGTCACAGAGAGTTGGACACGACTGAGTGACTGAGCATGTAAGCACCCATTTAATCTTTACAATCTTTTGTTGTTAGTTCCATCTTAGAAGAGGCAACTGAGACTTAGAGATGTAACTTGTCAGAAGATCACACATAGCACAAGGGGTATAGCTGGGATGGGTTCTAATGCTTCTATGGGATGGGTTCCAACTCTGCTTCTATGCCAACATGCATGCTCTCAACCACAATGTTATCCTGCCTTCTCACCTGCATGCTAAGTATACACTGAACTAAGGGCTGTGTTAAGGTCACTTGCGGCATATTTATTCCCTCAGTGAGTTCTTCCCTTTCCTCACCCAGAACATGCTCAAATTACCTGAAACCTCACTCACCATGCAACATGAAATGCTTCTTAAAGCAAACTGATCAGTCTCACATAATCTGCCTATCTCCCATCACATAAAGGTGAGGTGGACCTTCATATAGGATTCTGTTCCACCACTCTGACTGGCTTTGAACAATTTCTCCTGTGAACCTCATTCATCAGTTGTCAGTCTTCGTGCATCCATCTGCCCATCCTTGTCTCTGTCATCTCCTTCTACACAAGCCGCTCAGCTCTACTCCTTAAAAACTTTGGCATTGACTCCCAGGCATTCTCCATTCAGACTCCTGTATAGAGAAGTTGTCAGTGAAGTTGTCTTCTTCACTGACAACTCATCTAACACTCTAGTCTCCTAGACTTCCTTCCACTTCTGCCCACATCAGAAGCCTACTTCAGACTCCTGGTGGGCCAAGGAGGAAGCCCACTGCTGTCTACTCTCCCACTGATGGCAATTGTACACTGGTCAAAATATGAAGAGCAATGACTTGAGAAACTTAAAAATTAACAACAACAGGCAAGTGGGGGAAGGGAACAAAAATTTGAAGAATGACCTTGTGATAGTTCTTACTATGTGTCAACTTGGATGGGCCATGTTGTGCCCAGATTAAAACTTATTTCTGGGTGTGTCTGTGAGAGCATTCTTGGATGAGATTAGCCTCTGATTCAGTGGACGGTAAAGCAGATTGCCTGTCAGGGGGATGTTCAACTTTAAGGAATCCAATGTGTTGCATTTTTCTTCCTTTGTGTGTCATTTCTCAAGGATTCTCTGTTCCTTATCAGTTCCTATTCCAGGAACGAGCAGAGCTGCATGCGGTTCTCAGGACTGACATCATGGAAAGGGTACCTGCTTGGATTCCTTTCAGTAACTCCCTTCAGTGACTCTTTTCAGCGTCAGCGACCTTGTATGTATTAGACTATCCATTTTGTTGCAACTGATGGAATTTCATTCTTTGTAATGGCTGAGTAATCATTTTACTAAAGATATATAAGCCTGCATTTCTGCTAATAAAATACCCTTGCTCCACTAGAGACCTGGATCCCCCGTGTCCTTCTTTCTGTCTTCATTCTCTTCAGAGCATGGAAGACTGCCGAGCTCACTTTCTGGCCCGGGCTTTCAAGACCTCCTTGAGAGGATGCCCTGTGCCTTCGTGAGCGGCACAAGTCCTGTGCATGGGCTATATTGGTTTTCCACATAACCCGAGAGATACTGCTCTCTCTCTTTCTTTCTTTTTGTCGACTCCGGTCCCCAGGTCCCGGTCTGTAAAAGACTGCAATTGCCCTACCCAAAGTGAGTGGCCGTGATCCAATTTGTTGAGGATCTGAATAAAAAAGGCAGAGGAAGAGGAATTTGACCCTTTTTTCCTGCCTCACTGTTGAAGCAGGACACCAGTCTTCTCCTGTCCTCTTGGATCTACATCATTGGCCCCTCTGGTTTTCAAGCCTTCAGATTCAGACTGAATTATACCATTGCATTCCTGGATCTTTTGCTGACAGACAGCAGATCAAGAGACTTCACAGCTTCCATAACTGCATGAGCTAATTCCTCATAATCAACCATCAATCAACCAGTCTCTCCTCTTGTTTCTGTTTATCTGGAGAACCAAGAATAATATAGACTCTTATATGAGAAGTCTATATTTTTTCCTCTTTTGTCTCCTTGGTTTACCTGAGAGTGTCCCTAGTGTGAAATTCTGAAGTGGGTATGGGCTACAAAATAAAGAGAAACCCTGTCTTCCTGGTCAGAGGACTGGGAAAAGGGGTTCCTATTATCTCTAAAGAACGTGGAGGAAATCTCCTGGGTGTTTTTCTTTTTCTCCTTTTTCCTCTCTTTGCCCTGCCCCAAGAATAGTCTCAGTTGCAGAGATACACTGTAGTGAAATGACACCTAAAACCCCAAGAGAAAACCCGCCTTTCTGGCCAGAATAACCAATAAAAGTGGTTAAAGAGTATGAGGGGGGATCTCTATTAATTCTTTTGTTCTCTATTTTCTTGCCAATTGCCCCAAGAGCAGTTGAATGTAGCAGAAATATACAACAGACAGGCTGGCTAAAACTCCAAAAGAAATCCTAGCTTTCTGGGCAAAGGTCCAAGAAGAGGGGCTCTTTGAAAGTGAAGAGTGTGGGGAAACCCAACAAGGGGGAGAACTGAAGAAGGGAATCCCCAGCTCTATGCATGACCTAACTTCAATACCAGCACTTCCCCTGAGCATATGCATGGGATGGACCCAGAGCAACACAGAAACAGCTTACAAATTGGAAAGAAAAGATATAATTATCTCAACTACCAAATGACATGATGGTCTACTTGAAAAAGTCCTAGGGAATACAGACAAAAGGTTTCTAGAACTCATAGATAGTTTCATAACACCCTAGACTATAAGGTCTGTATATGAAATTCAGTTTTATTTTTATATACTAGCAATTAATAATTAAAATATGAAAAACAATTTTAAGTACCATTTAAAATCACACCAAAATAAAGTAACATTTAGATTTAAATCTAAGTGTTAACAAACCATGTACAGGGTCTATCCACTGAAAGCTACAGAAGACTGATGAGTCATCATGGAAGATATAAATAAATGGAGATATCTGTCATGTTCATAGATGAAAGCCTCAATATTTTTAAGACATCAATTCTCCTCCAGCTGATCTAGAGATTCAACATAATCCCAATCAAAATTCCAGGATTTTTTTTTGCAGATATCAACAAGCTGATTCTAAAATGTGTATGGGAAGACAAAGAAACAAGAGTAGACAAAACAGTTTTGGAAAAGAACAAAGATGGACAAATCACTCTACCCAAATTTAAGGCTTACTATAAAGCTACAATAATCAAGACTGTATGGTATTGAGGAAAAGACAGATACACAGATCAAGGAGACAGAGAGTCCAGAAACCGATCCTACACATAAGTATAGTCAATTTTTGACAAATGTACAAAGTCATTTTAATGGAAAACAGATAGTCTCTCAACAAATGTTACTGGAGCAATTAAATATTTACAAGTAATAAATCTTGACTTAAATTCACACTTCACATAAAGATTAACTGAAATGGATCATAGATGTAAATGTAAAATATAAAATTCTTAGAAGAAATCATAGGAGAAAATCTTTAGAAACTAGAGTTAGGGTAAAGAGTTTTAAGAAGCAAAATTTAAAAAGCATGATACATATACTTTTAAAAAATAGTAAATTGGGCTTCAACAAAATAAAAAGCATCTCCTTTTCAAAAGACAGCATTGAGAGAATGAAAAAAAACAAACTGGGGGGAAATATTTTCAGATCACATATCTGACAAAAGGTTTGGATTCAGAATATATTAACTCTCTCAACAGTAAAACAGCAACAATCCAGAGAGAAAATGGGCAAGACTTGAAAAGACACTTCAGAGAAATTGTATACATGGTGAATAAGCACATGAAAAGTTGCTTAACAGTCTTAGTCACTAGGAAGTGTAAATCAAACCGCAACTTTACACTCTTGGAGAGGGATATAATTTTTTAAAAGAAGACAGATAATTGCCAGTAATTGGCAAAGATGTGGAGAATTTAGAAGCCTCATATATTGCTGGTGAAAATGGAGAATGGTAGAAACATTCTGGAAAACAGTTGGCAGTTCTTCAAAAAGTTAAACATAGAGTTACCCTATGACCCAGCAATTCTACAGCTATGTGTATACCCCAAAGAAATGGAAATATATGTCCATACAAAAACTTGCATATGAATGATTCATAATAGCCCAAAAGTGAAACAACCCAAATATCCACTGATGATGAATAAACAAAATGTTGTATATCCATAAATGGAGTATTGTTGGGCAGCAGAAAGGAATCAAGTACTGATATATGCTACAACACAAAAGAAACTTTAAATTCTTATGCTAAATGAAAGAAGCCAGTCACATATTGCATGGTCCTATTTATATGAATTATCCAAAATAGGAAAATCCATAGAGACAGATAGTAGACTGATGGTTGCCTGAGACCGGGAGGAGGGGCACTTGGGGAATGTCAGTTTAATGGGTACAGGATTCCTTTTTAGGAGGTAAAATGTGTTAGAACAAGGTAGAAGTGATGGTTGGCAATACTGTGAATGTACTAAATGTACTGAATCAGACACTTTAAAATGGTTAACGGTTAATTTTATTTTAAGTGAATTTTACCTCAATTAATTTTGTTTAAAAGCCAGGGATCCAGGGCCAGTCATTTTAACTATGCTCTCACAAGTACTTGGTGGTTCACCTACCCTTTTGGGCTTCTGCTCCACTGGCTCTGACAATTGCCAACCATGGATTAGTCATGGTTCCATGACTGCCAATCTTTGTGAGGTCCTCAACAATATCTATTTCCAGAAGTCATTCCAAATCCTGCCTGCTCATCTAAGCTAAAACCACACCCCTTTCTTTTCATTCTTAACAAATGGAATTCACCATATAATATGAAATAAGTAGAAATTATCAAGTATCCAGATGGTCGACACCAAAATCAGGTTGATTATATTCTTTACAGTCAAAGATGGGGAGGCTCTATACAAAACAAAACAAGACCAGGAGGTGACGGTGTATCAGATCATGAACTCCATATTGCCAAATTCAGACTTAAATTGAAGAAAGTGGAGAAAACCAGTAGACCATTCAGGTATGACATAAATCAAATCCCTTATGACTATACAGTAGAAATGAGAAATAGATTTAAAGGACTAGATCTGATAGACAGAATGCTTGATGAACTATGGATGGAGGTTCGTGACATTATACAGGAGACAGGAATCCAGACCATCCCCAAGTAAAAGAAATGCAAAAAAGCAAAACGGCTGTCTGAGGAGGCCTTACAAATAGCTGTGAAAAGACGGGAAGCAAAAAGCAAAGGAGAAAAGGAAAAATATACCCATTTGAATGCAGAGTTCCAAAGAATAGCAAGGCGAGATAAGAAAGCCTTCCTCAGTGATCAATGCAAAGAAATAAAGGAAAACAATAGAACAGGAAAGACTAGAGATCTCCTCAAGACAATTAGAGATACCAAGGGAACATTTCAGGCAAAGATGGGCACAATAAAGGACAGAAATGGTAGGCAACTAATAGAGGCAGAACATATTAAGAAGAGGTGGCAAGAATACACAGAAGAATTGTACAAAAAAGTTCTTCACGACCCAGACAACCACGATGCTGTGATCACTCACCTAGAGCCAGACATCCTGGAATGTGAAGTCAAGTGGGCCTTAGGAAGCATCACTATGAACAAAGCTAGTGGAGATGATGGAATTCCAGTTGAGCTATTTCAAATCCTGAAAGATGATGCTGTGAAAGTGCTGCACTCAATATGCCTGCACATTTAGAAAACTCAGCAGTGGCCACAGGACTGGAAAAGGTCAGTTTTCGTCCCAATCCCAAAGAAAGGCAATGCCAAAGAATGCTCAAACTACTGCACAATCGCACTCATCTCACATGCTAGTAAAGCAATGCTCAAAATTCTCCAAGCCAGGCTTCAGCAATACGTGAACCGTGAACTTCCAGATGTTCACGCTGGATTTAGAAAAGGCAGAGGAACCAGAGATCAAATTGCCAACATCCGATGGATCACCGAAAAAGCAAGAAAGTACCAGAAAAACATCTATTTCTGCTTTATTGACTATGCCAAAGCCTTTGACTGTGTGGATCACAATAAACTATGGAAACTTCTGAAAATGGGAACACCAGACCACCTGACCTGCCTCCTGAGAAACCTGTATGCAGGTCAGGAAGCAAGAGTTAGAACTGGACATGGAACAACAGACTGGTTCCAAATAGGAAAAGGAGTACATCAAGGCTGTATATTGTCACCCTGCTTATTTAACTTCTATGCAGAGTACATCATGAGAAATGCTGGGCTGGAAGAAGCACAAGCTGGAATCAAGATTGCTGGGAGAAATATCAATAACCTCAGATATGCAGATGACACCACCCTTATGGCAGAAAGTGAAGAAGAACTAAAGAGCCTCTTGATGGAAGTGAAAGTGGAGAGTGAAAAAGTTGGCTTAAAGCTCAACAGTCAGAGAACTAAGATCATGGCATCCGGTCCCATCACTTGATGGCCGATAGATGGGGAAACAGTGGAAACAGCAGCTGACTTTATTTTTCTGGGCTCTAAAATCACTGCAGATGGTGACTACAGCCATGAAATTAAAAGACGCTTACTCCTTGGAAGGAAAGTTATGACCAACCTAGAGAGCATATTAAAAAGCAGAGACATTACTTTGCCAACAAAGGTCCATCTAGTCAAGGCTATGGTTTTTCCAATTGTCATGTATGGATGTGAGAGTTGGACTATAAAGAAAGCTGAGTGCCGAAGAATTGATGCTTTTTAACTGTGGTGCTGAGAAGACTCTTGAGAAGTCCATTAGACTACAAGGAGATCCAACCAGTCCATCCTAAAGGAGATCAGTCCTGGGTGTTCATTGGAAGGACTGATGTTGAAGCTGAAACTCCAATACTCTGGCCACCTAACGCAAAGAGCTGACTCATTGGAAAAGACCCTGATGCTGGGAAAGATTGAGGGCAGGAGAAGAAAGGGATGACAGAGGATGACATGGCTGGATGGCATCACCAACTTGATGGACACGGATTTGGGTGGACTCAGGGAGTTGGTGATGGACAGGGAGGCCTGGCGTGCTGCAGTTCATGGGGTCGCAAAGAGTGGATACGACTGAGCAACTGAACTGAACTGAACTGATCAAGTATCCGGTATTTAGTAGGTGCTCAATAAGTATGTACTGAAAAATGAGCAAGGAACATTCTCCATTCTCCTACACTTTACTCCTACCAGTATCAATCATCTGCATCCTTTGGTCCCTTTCCTCTTGTCCTAAAGAAGTGTTGCTCCTTCCAAGCTGTCACCCTCCCATGGTTTCTTAATATCCCCAGGTAGAATGCAAACACCTTATCAGGACATTTCCAGTCTCACTCTCGTCACCCGTGTCACAGGCACTCCTTACTCTGCATGCCTACCCTTCTCTGTCATTTATTTCACCTTGACTTGAAATGTTCAGAGTCAGTCTTCAATACCTACATTAATACCCAGGAAAACTACCCTCAAGCTCTCTGGCCAATGAAACTTACCACTGGATTTGACAATAATTAGGAGGTTACAGGTAACACAAATAAAAACTATCTGGGACCTTTGGGAAGACAGACTCAGTGTACATGCCAAACTGAAGCAGAATGAAGGGTAAACTATATAATAAAAGTAAGACATTATTTACTTTTTTACTCTCACTCTCGTGTGAGTAGATAGTAGAGTTTTCTAGCAACATGGTATGCTATGTCTCAACAATTGAATGCTGAAGCAGATATGAAAATTCAGCTGTCTTTTACTAAACCAATCATTAATGAGCTTAGCAAAATGTAAAGCCATGTTTTCCCTTTTCACTGATTTCTTTGGGAAAAGTTATTTTTCATAAAATGTCATTTGTGGTCATATGTACTAGTTTTATTATTGCTATTTTTAAATGATTTAAATATTTTTGAAATTCCTTGGTTTTAAATTCTGAAACAATATACATCCATAGTTATGAAATAAACACAAAAGCTCTTTGGGGTCCTCAACAGTTTAGTGAAAACAAGTCCTGAGACAAAAAAATTGAGAACTACTCCATTTCAGGATTTCTAAGTGGAGCTGTGGGCCTGCCTGAGAATGAGTACTGCATTTTGTAATGGAACTGATTACTCAGTTTCCTTCAATAGCATCTGTTGGTTTTAGAGCAGGAGAAGGAACAAAGAAAATGCATTGTTGAGCTGATCCAGTAACAGGACTTGGCAGAGTTGCAGTAGCTGGACATGGTCAAGCTGTCTTGTTCTTCTGGACAAAGAGGATAAACTGTCACCTTAATAAATTACCTCTTACATTCTGCAAGAATTGGGAAGTTTAAAGGATTTCTTAATCCTGAACTTCATTCTCCCTCATAGATCCCCTTTGGATCATTTTAATCCAGTTAATTCTGTACTTAGAGTAGTTTTTCCAGCTTCTTAACGTCGATCTCTTATGTTTAGTGATATAAACAAAGTCCATCTCTTCAACTTCACAGTTTTCTCTGTCTCTGAGGATAAACTCATTCCCGGGTCACTTCAAATAATGGAGCCTGTTAAATTATATACTCCTTGCTCTGACTTGGTTACATATGTCCAGACAGTTTGGATATTCTAAAAAGGAATACAGACTGTTGTGATTGCAGTGATGTTGACCTGCTGATTCACCCAACAAATATTTTTTGGAGTATTCTATATGAGACAGGTACAAGCCAGAAACTGAGGACTCAGCACTGAATAAAACAGGCAAAGATTCCTTCTCACTTGGTGTTTCCAGTCTAGTGGGGAAGACTGAGAAGGAAAAATAAATCAAAATAGAAATGATGGTAATGCTAGAGGGAAGGAAGCCAATAAATCTTGGGAGATGATAGAAGAACTGGAGTTATGAGTCTGAATGCTAGACAAGGTGACCAGAGAAGGTGGCACTAAAAAGGTCAAATCTGAATAAAGACCTCAAGGAAATGAGTGAGCCACGTAGTGACAGGAGGAAAAAGAAGAATCCAGGTAGGAGTCACAAATTCCCAAAGACAGAGGAGTAACTGCTGCGCCGATGGACAGTGTGGAGGCCATTGTGGCTGGAGAAAGAGTAAGGAGAGAAGAAGAAGGAGGAAGAGGAGGAACAAGAGGAAGAGAAGGAGGAAAGGGAGGCGGAGAGGGAGGAAGAGGGATGGGGAAGAGAGAAAGGGGAGGGAGAGGAGGAAATGTGGGGAAAAATAAGAGGATGAAGAAGGACAGTAGATACAAATGCTGCCAGCAACATACAAGGAAGACACAGCAAAATCTGGCCATACCAGCTCCTCTCCCTCATGTCACATGCTGTAATTCTCTCTCTTTTTTTTATTTTTTACTGAGCTACAAGTGACATCCTTTAACCTATTTTCTCCACCATGCAAGGTTCATTCTATTTTTAGCACTTAATGGAAGCAAGAAAATGGAAATAATTTAAATGTCCAACAGTTCAATTCAGTTCAGTTGCTCAGTCATATCCAACTCTTTGCGACCCCATGAACTGCAGCGCCAGGCTTCCCTGTCCATCACCAACTCCTGGAGCTTACTCAAACTCATGTCCGTTGAGTCAGTGATGCCATCCAACCATCTCATCCTCTGTCTTCCCCTTCTCCTTAAATCTTTCCCAGCATCAGGGTCTTTTCCAAAGAGTCAGTTCTTCACAACAGGTGGCCAAAGTATTGGAGCTTCAGCTTCAACATCAATCCTTCCAAAGAATATTCAGGACTGATTTCCTTTAGGATGGACTGGTTTGATCTCCTTGCAGTCCAAGGGACTCTCAAATGTCCAACAATTGTCCAACAATTGTGTTTAAATAAATTATGGCATGCTATGTGATTTTTAAAATCCATAGTTCAAAGGATCTCCCTGGTGGTCCAGTGGCTGAGACTTCGCCTTCCAGCTAAGGGGGTATGGTTTCAGTCCCTGATCAGGGAGCTATGATCCCACATGCCTGGTGCCCCAAAAACCAAAACATAAAACAGAAGCAATATTATAAAAACTTCAAGACTTTTTTTAAAAAAAAGGTCCACATAAAAAAAATAATCTTAAAAAAATTCATAGTTCTGCAGTACATCTAGGACTTAAGAAAATGTTTATGTTATATGAGTAGATAAAAAAGTGGATCTCAAAGCTATGTGATTCATTTTGATTAAATCCATGTATATATACATTCTTCCTCCTCCCCAGAGAATTACACCACAGTGTTAAAAATGTTTACCTCCAGGTGGCTGAATTATGAGAGTTTTTATTTCCTTTTATTATTTTCTAACTTTTCTACAATAAACCTATATTACTGTCATAATCAGAAAATAATAACACTTAGAAGTGAATTAAATCATTTGGTCCAGCACTGTTTGAATAAATAAAACATTTCATCTCATAAATTAATTAAACACCCTCAAGATGTTAAGGAGGGGTTTAAAATAATTCAGTGTTAACAATGTTAAGGTCTGTGTTACAATATGAGTCTATAATATATTTATTTGAAGATCATATAATTGGTTTTATCTATTTGCTCTAGAGAAGAATTCAGTGACAGTTTCATCTTGGACTCCCATTTACTGTAATTAATACATTAACTACCAGAATACTGTCAAGTAGGTCCATCTCAAAGGCTGTGTTATATTTAAAAGACCAAGGACTGCTAGAAAAGTAAGAATCACAATGATAAACGGTCACTGTAAAATCTCATTAGTTTCTTAAACAAACGTGTTTTCCAAAAGATTATAATGCTTGATATGACAGGTGAACCTCTTTAATTATTTCAGTGTGTAGAGGTTAGAACATACTGTAATGATAAAGCAAAAGCATATTTTATGTTGTATAACCTTAGACCTCTAAATTCCACAATGCTCAGAAAATAAAACATTACGAGACTTCCCTGGTGGTCTCATAGCTAAGACACAGAGCACTCAATGCAGGGGGCTCAGGTTCAATCCATGGTCAGGGAACTAGACCCCACATGCCGCGACTAAGAGTTTGAATGCTGCAACTAAATATCCTGTGTGCTACAATGAGGCTGAAGATCCCGTGTGCTGCAACTAAGATCCGACACAGCCAGGTAAATAAATAAATAAAAATAAAAATATATATATTAAAAAATATATCACCAGCACCATGGAGTCTCGCCCTGTGATCACCCCCCAGACAATGCTCCATCTCCCACTCTAAATTTCACCAATATCCTGATTTTCAACATCATAGGTGAGATTTGTCTGTGTTTGAAGTTTCAGGCACACAAAATGCATATAGAATGAAACAATATGCATTTTGTGTGCCTGACTTCTTTCATTCAACATCATGAGGTTCCTCTGTGCTGCTTTTTGTAGCTGTAACTCAGTTATGTTCACTGCTGTATTGTCTTCGTTTGGATGAGTATTCTACCATTTAGTGATCCATTTACCATCAATAGACATTTGAGCTATTTCTGTGTTATGGAACTTGGGTCCCACTACTGGCCATATGACAGGCCAGTAAGTCAAGTGATAATGTGTTGAAGTAAGCAAAGCTGGGTAACCGAGAAGATGATGGACTACTGTCCTTAAAAACCATCTGAACACCTTAGGCTTTTAAAGGCAGTGTGAAGGGCTGGGCTGCAGGACAAGTGATGAGTTTGTGTTCAATTCTCCTATTGGTTGGCATCAAGGCGAAGTTTTGAGCATCACCCATCTTCTGGTTTCAACCCTTCTGGGGTCTACATGTTTGTGGCCAGCAGTTTTCATCTGGTGGGGGGATGCTTCCTATAAATACAACTTAGGAACATGTGTCAGACCTTTACCTGTATTTCAGGGAACTGGGAATTCAGAGACTCTGCTTGTGGCTGGTTTACAGACTAAAGTGTTACCAGTTTCCTGGTCAAGCACCTATTCTTTGTTACTTCATCCTCACATTTCCTAATCATTAACTCTTGAGCCAGCTTTCTGAGACTCAGGGGAGACCTGGGTTCAGTTCAGTTCAGTTCAGTCACTCAGTCATCTCCGACTCTTTGCGATCCCATGAATTGCAGCAAACCAAGCCTCTCTGTCCATCACCAACTCCTGGAGTTTACCCAAACCCATGTCCATCGAGTCAGTGATGCCATCCAACCATCTCATCCTCTGTCGTCCCCTTCTCCTCCTGCCCCCAATCCTACCCAGCATTAGGGTCTTTTCCAATGAGTCAACTCTTCGCATGAGGTGGCCAAAGTATTGGAGTTTCAGCTTCAACATCAGTCCTTTCAGTGAACACCCAGGATTGATCTCCTTTAGGAAAACTGGGAGACTAAAGCAAAAGCCATTTACTTCAAAAGCCAGGGACAGGAGCTTTTATATGGTTTCATCCAGGCTGGAATTGTTATAATGAAGGCTGCTGTGGACATTCCTGTCCATGGCTTGGATAAAAGCATATCCACTTCAGCGTGTTAATGTTAACCCATTTGGTTCTAACCCCTACCTGTCCATTGGCATCTCCCTGATGCCTCTTACTGGGCAACATTGTTCTCTCAATGGGTACCAGTTCCACAGGGAAATTCTAACCTGAACTGGGATTAAGAACCACTGAGCTAGATGTTGAAACTCTGAGACAAAAGGAGGAGAGGAATTCAGTTCAGGAGATTTTGGATGAATTGTTTCCAGAAAGAGGACCATAAAATGCAATGTAAAAAATAAGCTGTGTTCATTTTGATTTCATCTTTCCTTTTTTTCCTTCAAGTTCTAAAAGCAAAAGGTTACATGGACTGGGTTTATGATACTTTCAGTGGTCTCCAGACTATTTTGAAAATTCCCCAGATACTCAAAGCAAGGTTGTTTTAGACGTGTTTTAAAATTAAATGTGTCATGATAATGGCATACATGGGATAGGGGATTAGGCTTTCAAAAATTCAGACAGACACTAGTGAACTGTCCCAGCTCCTTAAGTGGGGAGATTTCAAAAATGGCAAGAGTTAATTTTCTGTGGTCCAGATCAACCTGGAATGAAATGAAATATGCTTAATTATCATTGTTGCAACCGAGAATTTGGTTGGCACTGTTTAATTCCCTGGTTTCTTGAAACTATTTTTTTGGATTCATGCCCAGGAACTGTCATGAAGAATGTATTTCAGAGAAAGGAAAAAGCAAAAATGAACAACGTAGCTCTAGAAAATATAGCAATAGAAAGTACTGAAATATCACAAAACACTAAAAATATGTTCTTCTTTGGGATGAGTCTCCAATATGCTTTGGAAGATAGGAGAGAACAGAGGCCATTCACTCAATTCTTTTGTGATATGTGCAGAACGTATTAGAAACTTTATAGTATTTATGTGTAGTCAGATAGTTCAATGCCTTCAATTTGTAGTGTGAGAGTTGTTTTAAGTTTCCACTGGACCCAGAATAACTCCTTCACCAGCCTCCCCTATTGCCTAGCTTGGCATGAACTCAACCTCTTGGCCAAGAAACATTATTTGAACTTTGACCTTTATATGCCAAAGGTAGTGTAGACACATAAATACTCCATCCTTGCCTTCAAAGAACTTACAATTTTTTATGGATGGGGAAGGCCAATACTCACACAAAGAAAACTAAAACTTCAAGGCCAAGTATGATGTATCAGAGGAAGACCCCTGAGCTGAGTGATCAGGACAGGCCTCTCTGAAGCAGTAGGTATGAACCGAATCTTAAAGGATGGTCAGGCTTCTCATGAACAGGCTGGAAGGAGGAGGGCACAGACTAGAGCAAAGGTGCAGCAAAGGAAAGGGGCAGATGTTCTGAGAACAATGAGGACAATCTTCATTGTCCTAATGGTTGGAATCTGAGACTTCTAAAGCAGTGGTTATTAAAGTTTTGTGATTGGGATTGAGGCAGAGAAGAAGATTATGCATATTCACAATCTACCAATTCCATATCCCTGTGTTGCTGCTGCTGCTAAGTCACTTCAGTTATGTCCGACTCTGTACCCGAGTCGGCAGACCACCAGACTCCCCTACCCCTGGGATTCTCCAGGCAGGAATACTGGAGTGGGTTGCCGTTTCCTTCAATTCATGAAAGTGAAAAGTGAAAGTGAAGTCGCTCAGTCGTGTCTGACTCCTAGCGACCCCATGGACTGCAGCCTACCAGGCTCCTCCATCCATGGGATTTTCCAGGCAAGAGTACTGGAGTGAGTTGCCATTGCCTTCTCCGCTATCCCTGTGTTAGAAGACGCCAAAAAATCTGGGATGATTGAGTACAAATCAAGATGGTGACAATGCAGCAAATTGATAGACACAAAACAATCAAGAATGAAAATCCAAAGCAAAATCCTCTACATATATGAATTAATTCCCCAAATAGCAGTGATTGAAATCCATGAACAACTTAAGACCACTCTTATAATGCTCTGTTTAGGGCATTCTTCCTAGCTGTTCAAGCAGGAAACCTCGTCTTCCATCCTCCCCTCATCAACCTCTTCCCTATGATCTATCCAGCAACAGAGCTCACAGCTCTGCCTCCTCCACAACGCAAGCCAGCTCATCTCCCACTACCTTCTAACTGGTCTCTCTGCTTTATTTGTTAACCTTTGTGTCCACCTCATTCTTCCCACTCCAGTTTCAATCTATGCTTTACACAGCAGCTAGCATATCATCTGAAAATCCTGAATTGGAGCATATAATTATCCCCCTTTTAAAACACACCTATTGGTCTCCACTGTACTCAGGATGACATAAAGAATCTATAACATGCCCACACGACCCTGGAGGGACTCACCCTGTCCCTTCTCTAAAGCCATCTTTCCTCCTGCTTCCCTTCATTAGGTGATTGGAACCTACTCTTTCCTGGGTCTTCAACCTAGCCATGCCACTCATTCTCACAGCATTTAGTCTTTTATTTCATGGCACTTAGCACAGTTTGTAAATATACATGTAACTTTTGTGTTTAAAGCATCATGAAAATCATCACTGCGCCTAGCAGCTTGACACTTAAGGTTTACAACAAATAAAATCTATAGTGCATGAAACAGAGGGAATTCTGACACCTCCGTGTCTTAGATTCAAGTTCTTGATAATCTCTACCACTTCAATTAATTAATTATAAGCAGTCTTTATTCAAACAAAAATGGGAAGGGTTAAATTCTCAAGCACAGAAGAAAAATATTGCATTTTTGATAGCTTTGTTGTTCAGTCACTTA
This sequence comes from Okapia johnstoni, assembly GCA_024291935.2. Taxonomy (NCBI): domain Eukaryota; kingdom Metazoa; phylum Chordata; class Mammalia; order Artiodactyla; family Giraffidae; genus Okapia; species Okapia johnstoni. The sequence continues at coordinate 65,915,251 of CM044312.1, read as the reverse complement.
AGTCGTGTACGACTCTTTGCGACCCCATGGACTGCAGCACACTTAAGCCTCATATGGATGCCATTCTGAACAACAAAAGGCCCCACTCTTGAGATGTAGTATATTTAGAAATAGTGGGAAGTATGAAAAGAAAATCATAATAATAATACATCTATTGAGATGGATGAAACTGGAGCCCATTATACAGAGTGAAGTAAGCCAGAAAGAAAAACACCAATACAGTATACTAATGCATATATATGGAATTTGAAAGATGGTAACAGTAACCCTATATGCGAGACAGAATAAGAGACACAGATGCATAGAACAGTCTTATGGACTCTGAGGGAGAAGGTGAGGGTGGGACGTTCTGGGACAATAGCATTGAAACATGTATATTGTCATGTGTGAAACAGAACACCATTCCATGTTCTATGCATGGGGCAGATGCTCAGGGCTGGGCATTGGGATGGCCCAGAGGGATGGGATGGGGAGGGGGGTGGGAGGGGGGTTCGGGATGGGGGGCACGTGTGGACCCATGGCTGATTCATGTCAATGTGTGGCGAAAACTACTACAATATTGTAAAGTGATTGGCCCCCAACTAAAATAAATAAATTTAAAAAAAAGAAAAGAAAATCATAATACTAATACAGTCTTTATTATATGTGATGTTCCAGGCTTTCTGTTACACTTTTTATAGGCATTATCTGTAACCTTAGAACTATTCCGAAACTAGGTATTACAGCCTCCATTTACAAATGATAAAAGTAAAAGATTATTTTCCATTAATCACAGAGCAGGAGGGATTGATGGAGCCAGGCTTTAAAAGATCTACAATTTGCACAATGTAATCTCTTTGAAATTAGCAACATATTGCAGAATTTCCACCTCTATTGATATATCCTATATTGGTTGACAGGAGAACCATAAATACATTTTGAGTAATAAAGAATATCATTTAGAAATCAACATTGTCTCATTCTAAAGTTTCAGCTGGAGAGACTTTAGGATTAAAAAGAAACTAAACTCAAATTGAATTATAAATGTGTGTGATTCACATGATAAAAAGTGGCCCTTGACCCACATGCCTTGTAAACAGGCATGACTCCCTAATATGTGCTGGTGAATCCATAGGCTGGTTGAGCAAACATTTAAAGACATGTAAGAGCAATAACTGCTCCTGAGGAAATCTTCACTGCTCTAGCATGTCGTGAGATCATAAATATTCTAAGAGATGGAGCACTGTTAGGGAATGATATTCCAAGTTGACCTGGCATGAAGAGGAGACTGCTTGAGAGCTTTGAGACTTCATCAGACTTGAACTTGGTAACAATATCTATGTTACCTGGAAATAGAGTCTTACAGAGGTAATTCAGTTAAGGATCTCAAAATGAGATCATTCTGGATTTTGGGTGGCCCCCAAACCAATGACTGATGTTCTTGTAAGAGAAAGGAAAGGGAGACTTCACACAGGGTCACCAAGAAGAACACATGGAGACAGAGGCAGATACCAGAGTCACACTGTCACAAGTCAAGGAATGCCAAGACTTGTTGGCAGCCACTAGAACCTAGAAGCATGGAACAGATACTTGCTCAGAGCCTCCAGAAAGGACTAACCCTGCTGACATTGTGATTTCAGACTTAAGGTCTCTAGAATTGTAAGAGAATCAATGTCTGTTGCTTTAAGCCATCAGGCTTCTGGTCTTTGTAGCAGCATCCCTTGGAAACAAATATGGGCCCCAGGGCTCATGTCTGAGTGTAGAAGTGAACAGAAATGACTTACAGGAAGTATTACGTTGAGCTCCTGCAGGAACTTGTTTGCCAGGATTTATACAACACATAAGACAAAAGACTAGGTTAACATTCTAGTAATTTGCTGAAATCTCCATGACATTAAAAAGAGAGGCCAGATTACATGTGTAGCCTTGGTTAAATTCAGGATTCCTGAGTAGGCCCTTGCAAAAAATAAAATCCTGTAATTCTGTAAGCCTCATGTAGACAGTGTTTGGATCCTAGGGTGCTGGTGGCATTCCTGCAGGGCTAAGGCTCTACAGGGGTAGAGACCAGTGGCTCTTTCCCCTCCAGGGTGACATCCAGGCTGGGAAAGAGGTGAGCACTTGGGGAGGGGGAAGGAATGATGGAAACAGGCCTAGCCTGCAAATGGGGACAATACTAAAGTGAAGCCCAGTCTTGTATCTTCCACCTCATTTTTTGGCCTTTCCTTCAGTGTCAGGTAGTTAGAGAGGGAGCATCAATGGACTGAAACACCAGGGCAGATGATTGGTTCATGGCACTTGTGGAAAAGAGGCTTTGAGTTCAAGGCTCTGTTGGGACTGAGAAGCCATGGGAAGGAGGTGGTTGCCTCTAGACCTGATGGCTGTTGGAAAAAGCAAGATCAAGAACAATAGTATAAGAGACATCAGAACATTTCATGAACCCCTCAACTATAGGGATAATTTGAGGGTTGAGGTTGCAGCTGCTTTAGCTAATAGAAGCGGGAGAAAAAGGCTATTGTTAAACTACAACGAGATCCCACCTCATAGCCACTGGATAGTTATTACTATTTTAAAAAGCAAACAAAAACAAAACAGAAAATAATGAGTACTGTTGATAATGCGGAGGAACTGAAACCTCTGTGTACCATTGGTGAGATGCAATGAAATGGTACAGCCACTGTGGAAAAAATATGGTGGTTCTACAAAAAATTAAAAGTAGAATTAAATTACTATATGATCCAGTAATAATGCTTCTGGATATATATTCAAAAGAACTGAAAGCAAGGTATTGAAGAGATATCTGTACACTCATTTCATAGCAGCGTTATTCACAACGGCCAGTATTGCTGATCAAGGGTCTATCAACAGATGAAAGGGTAAACAAAATGTGATATAAAATACAATGGAAGATTTAAATACATGGCAAATAGATGGGGGAAAGCGGAAATAGTGACAGATTTTATTTTTCTTGGGCTGGAAAATCACTGAAGATGGTGACTGCAGCCATGAAATTAAAAGACACTTGCTCCTTGGAAGAAAAACTATGACAAACCTAGACAGTATACTAAAAAGCAGAGACATCACTTTGCTGACAAAGGCCCATATGGTCAAATCTATGGTTTTTCCAGTAGTCATGTATGGCTGTGAGAGCTGGACTATAAAGAAAGCTGAGAGCCAAAGAATTGATGCTTTTGAATTGTGATGTTGAAGAAGACTCTTGAGAGTCCCTTGGATGGCAAGGAGATCCAGTCAGTCAATCCTAAGGGAAATCAGTCCTGAATATTTATTGGAAGGACTGATGCTGAAGTTGAAGCTCCAATACTTTGGCCACCTGATGTGAAGAATTGACTCTTTGGAAAAGACCCTGATGCTGGGAAAGACTGAGGGCAGGAGAAGAACGGGACAACGGAGGATGAGATGGTTGGACAGCATCATCAATACAATGGACATGAGTCTGAGCAAACTCAGGGAGATAGTGAAGGACAGAAAAGCCTGGCATGCCACAGTCCATTGGGTTGCAAAGAGTTGGACACAACTTAGCCACTGAACAATAACAATACAATGGAATATTATTCAGCCATAAAAGGAAGGACATTTTGATATATGCTATAACATGGATGACCCTTGAGGACATTATACTAAATGAAATAAAGTGAAAGTTGCTCAATCATGTCTGACTCTTTGTGATCCCATAGACTATACAGTCCATGGAATTCTCCAGGCCAGAACACTGGAGTGGGTAGACTTTCCCTTCTCCAGGAGCTCTTCCCAACCAGGGAAGCGAAGCTAGGTCTCCTGCATTGCAGGCAGATTCTTTACCAGCTAAGCCACAAGGGAAGCCCGAATGAAATAAGATTATCACAAAAAGACAAATGCTATGTTTCCACTTATATGAGATTGCTACAGCATCAAATTCATAGAAACAGAAAGTAAAATGAAGTTTTCCAGGATCTAAAGTGGGGGTGGAGTGGGGGAAATGAGAAATATTTATTTAATGGGGAGAGAGTTTCAGTTTTACAAGATGAAAAGAGTTCTGGAGATGGATGGTGGTAATATTTATACAATATAAACATACTTCATATACTAGCAGTGTATATACCACTGCATATGCAGTGTATATATTTTGTGTGTGTATATATATGGGCTTCTCTTATAGCTCAGTTGGTAAAGAATCTACCTGCAATGCAGGAGACCCCCAGCTTAGAGGGCTCAAACAAACCTTGTGCACACCAAGACCCAGAGACCCCACAGAGACTGAGACAGAACTGTGTTTGAGTGTCTCCTGTGGAGGTATGGGTCAGCAGTGGACTGTTGCAGGGGCAGGGTCTTTGGGCAGCAGAGCTGGGTATGGCATAAGCCCTCTAGGAGGAGGTTGCCATTAACCCCACCATAGAGCTGCCAGAACTTACACAGGACAGGGGAAAGAGACTCGTAGAGAATGCAAACAGAACCTTGTGCACACCAGGACCCAGGAGAAAGGAGCAGTGACCGCACAAGAGATTGACACAGACTTGCCCGTGACTGTCCAGGAGGCTCTGGTGGAGGTGTGGGTCAGGGGTGTCCTGCTGCAGGGTTGGGGGCACTGAGTGTAGCAGTGCATGCATAGGACCTTCTGAAGGAGGTCGCTATTATCTTCATTACCTCCACTATAGTTTCAGCTCAGTTCAGTTCAGTCACTCAGTCGAGTCCGACTCTTTGCGACCTCATGGACTGCAGCACACCAGGCCTCCCTGCACCATTACCAACTCCTGGAGTTTACCCAAATTCATGTCATTGAGTCAGTGATGCCATCCAACCATGTCATCCTCTGTCGTCCCCTTCTCCTCCCACCTTCAATCTTTCCCAGCATCAGGGTCTTTTCCAGTGAGTCAGTTCTTCGCATCAGGTGGCCAAAGTATTGGGAGTTTCAGCTTCAACATCAGACCCTGCAATGAACACCCAGGACTGATCTCCTTTCGGATGTACTGGTTGGATCTCCTTGCAGTCCAAGGGACTCTCAAGAGTCTTCTCCAACACCACAGTTCAAAAGCATCAATTCTTCGGTGCTCAGCTTTCTTTATAGTCCAACTCTCACATTCATACATGACTATTGGAAAAACCATAGCCATCACTAGACGAAATTTTGTTGGCAAAGTAATGTCTCTGCTTTTTAATATGCTATCTAGGTTGGTCATAACTTTCCTTTCAAGGAGTAAGCATCTTTTAATTTCATGGCTGCAGTCACCATCTGAGTGATTTTGGAGGACCCCTTCCCCAAAATAAAACAGCCTGCCACTGTTTCCCCATATATTTGTCATGAAGTGATGGGACCAGATGCCATGATCTTAGTTCTCTGAATGTTGAGCTTTAAGCCAACTTTTTCACTCTCCTCTTTCACTTTCATCAAGAAGCCCTTTAGTTCTTCTTCCCTTTTTGCCATAAGGGTGGTGTCATCTGCGTATCTGAGGTTATTGATATTTCTCCCAGCAATCTTGATTCCAGCTTGTGCTTCATCCAGTCCAGCTTTTCTCATGACGCACTCTCCATATAAGCTAAATAATCAGGGTGACAATATGTAGCCTTGACGTGCTCCTTTCCCAATTTGGAACCAGTCTGTTGTTCCATGTCCAGTTCTAATTGTTGCTTCCTGACCTGCATACAGATTTCTCAGGAGGCAGGTCAGGTGGTCTGGTATTTGCATCTCTTTAAAAATTTTCTACACTTTGTTGTGATACACACAGTCAAAAGCTTTAGCATAGTCAGTAAAGCAGAAGCAGATGCTTTTTCTGGAACTCGCTCACTTTTTTGATGAGCCAATTGATGTTGGCAATTGATCTCTGGTTCCTTGGCCTTTTCTAAATCCAACTTGGACATCTGGAAGTTCACAGTCCATGTACTGTTGAAGCCTGGCTTGGAGAATTTTGAGCATTACTTTGCTAGCATGTGAGATGTGTGCAATTGTGCGGTAGTTTGAGCATTCTTTGGCATTGCCTTTCTTTGGGATACTGACATTTTCCAGTCCTGTGGCCACTGCTGAGTTTTCCAAATTCGCTGGCATATTGAGTGCAGCACTTCACAGCGTCATCTTTCAGGATTTGAAAAGGCTCAACTGGAATTCCATCACCTCCACTAGCTTTGTTTGTAGTGATGCTTTCTAAGGCCCACTTGACTTCACATTCCAGGATGTCTGCCTCTAGGTGAGTGATCACACCATCGTGATTATATGGGTTGTGAAGATCTTTTTCATACAGTTCTTCTGTGTATTCTTGCCACCTCTTCTTAATATCTTCTGCTTCTGTTAGGTCCATACCATTTCTGTCCTTTATTGTGCCCATCTTTGCATGAAATGTTCCCTTGGTATCTAATTTTCTTGAACAGATCTCTAGTCTTTCCCATTCTATTGCTTTCCTCTATTTCTTTGCACTGATCACTAAGGAAGGCTTTCTTATCTCTCCTTGCTATTCTTTGGAACTCCACATTCAAATGGTTATATTTTTCTTTTCTCCTTTGCCCTTCACTTCTCTTCTTTTCACAGCTATTTGTAAGGCCTCCTCAGACAACCATTTTGCCTTTTTGCATTTCTTTTTATTAGGGACAGTCTTGATCACTGCCTCCTGTACAGTGTCATGATCCTCCGTCCATAGTTCTTCAGGCACTCTGTCTATCAGATCTAACCCCTTGAATCTATTTGTCACTTCCATGGTAAATCATAAGGGATTTGATTTAGGTCATACTTGAATGGTCTAGTGGTTTCCCCAACTTTCTTCAATTTAAGTCTGAATTTGGCAATACAGAGTTCATGAGCTGAGCCACAGTCAGCTCCCGGTCTTTGTTCCACTGACTGTATAGAGGTTCTCCACCTTTGGCTGCAAAGAATATAATCAATCTGATTTTGGTATTGACCATCTGGTGATGTTCATGTGAAGAGTCTTATCTTGTGTTGTTGGAAGAGGGTGTTTGCTATGACCAGCGCGTTCTCTTGGCAAAACTCTTTTAGCCTTTGCCCTGCTGCACTCTGTACTCCAAGGCCAAATTTGACTGTTACTCCAGGTATTTCTTGACTTCCTACTTTTGTATTCCAGTCCCTATAATGAAAAGGACATCTTTTGGGGGTATTAGTTCTAGAATCTCTTGTAGATCTTCATAGAACCATTCAACTTCAGCTTCTTCATCATTACTGGTCAGGGCATAGACTTGGATTACTGTGATATTGAATGGTTTGCCTTGGAAACGAACAGATCTTTCTGTCGCTTTTGAGATTGCATCCAAGTACTTCATTTTGGACTCTTTTGTTGACCATGATGGCTACTCCGTTTCTTCTAAGGGATTCTTGCCCACAGTAGTAGATATAATGGTCATCTGAGTTAAATTCACTCATTCCAGTCCATCTTAGTTCGCTGATTCCTAGAATGTCAACGTTAACTCTTGCCATCTCCTGTTTGACCACTTCCAATTTGCCTTGATTCATGGACCTGACATTTCAGGTTCCTATGCAATATTGCTCTTTACAGCATTGGACTTTACTTCCATCATCTCTTATATCCACAACTGGGTGTTGTTTTTGTTTTGGCTCCATCTCTTCATTCTTTCTGGAGTTATTTCTCCACTGGCATGCTCTCCAGTAGTATATTTGGCACCTGCCAACCTGGGGAGTTCATCTTTTGGTGTCCTATCTTTTTGCTTTTTCATATTGTTCATGAGGTTCTCAAAGCAAGAATATGGAAGTGGTTTGCAATTCCCTTCTCCAGTGGACCACATTTTGTCAGAACTCTCTACCATGACCTGTCCATCTTTGGTGACCCTCACAGCATGGCTCATAGTTTCACTGAGTTAGACAAGACTGTGGTCCATGTGATCAGTTTGGTTAGTTATCTGTGATTGTGGTTTTCAGTCTGTCAGCCCTTTGATGGAGAAGAATAGGAGGCTTATGGAAGCTTCCTGATGGGAGAGACTGACTGAGGGGGAAACTGAGTCTTGTTGTGATGGGCGGAGGCCATGATCATTAAATCTTTAATCCAGTTTTCTGTTGATGTGTGGGACTGTGTTTCCTCCCTGTTATTTACCTGGGGCCTACCATCCCCAAGAAAAAGAAATGCAAAAATGCAAAATGGTTGTCTGAGGAGGCCTTACAAATAGCTGTGAAAAGGAGAGAAGCAAAAGGCAAAGGAGAAAAGGAAAGATTATCTATTTAAATGCAGAGTTCACAAGAATAACAAGGAGAATTAAGAAAGCCTTCCTCAGTGATCAGTGCAAGAAATAGGGGAAAACAATAGAATGGGGAAGGCTAGAGATCTCTTCAAGAAAATTAGAGATACCAAAGGAACATTTCATGCAAAGATGGGCACAATAAAGGACAGAAATGGTATGGACCTAACAGAAGCAGAAGATATTAACAAGAGGTGGCAAGAATACACAGCACTGTACAAAAAAGATCTTCATGACCCAGATAATCATGATGGTGTGATCACTCACCTAGAGGCAGACATCCTGGAATGCGAAGTCAAGTGGCCTTAGGAAGCATCCCTATGAACAAAGCTAGTGGAGGTGATGGAATTCCAGTTGAGCTATTTCAAATCATAAAAGATGATGCTGTGAAAGTGCTGCACTCAATATGCCAGCGAATTTGGAAAACTCAGCAGTGGCCACAGGACTGGAAAAGGTTAGTTTTCATTCCAATCCCAAAGAAAGGCAATGCCAAAAATACCCAAACTACCACACAATTGCACTCATCTCACATGCTAGCAAAGTAATGCTCAAAATTCTCCAAGCCAGGCTTCAACAGTACATGGACTGTGAACTTCCAGATGCTCAAGCTGGATTTAGAAAAGGCCAAGGAACCAGAGATCAAATTGCCAACGTCTCTTGGCTCATCAAAAAAGTGAGAGAGTTCCAGAAAACTACTGACTATGTAGTAGTTCCAGAAAATTACTTCTGCTTTACTGACTATGCCAAAGCCTTTGACTATGGATCACAACAAACTGTGGAAAATTCTGAACAAGATGAGAATACCAGACCACCTGACCTGCCTCCTGAGAAATCTGTATGCAGGTCAGGAAGCAACAGTTAGAACTGGACATGGAAGAAAAGACTGGTTTCAAATAGGGAAAGGAGTATGTCAAGGCTGTATATTGTCACCCTGCGTATTATTTGACTTATATGGAGAGTAAATCATGAGAAATGCTAGGCTGGATGAAGCACAAGCTGGAATCAAGATTGCTGGGAGAAATATCAGTAACCTCAGATACGCAGATGACACCACCCTTATGGCAAAAAGGGAAGAAGAACTAAAGGGCTTCTTGATGAAAGTGAAAGAGGAGAGTGAAAAAGTTGGCTTAAAGCTCAACATTCAGAGAACTAAGATCATGGCATCTGGTCCCATTACTTCATGGCAAGTAGATGGGGAAGCAGTGGAAACAGTGACAGACTTTTTGTTTTTCGGCTCCAAAATCACTCTGGATGGTGACTGCAGCCATGAAATTAAAAGACGCTTATTTTTTGGAAGAAAAGTTATGACCAACCTAGACAACATATTAAAAAACAAAGACATTACTTTGCCAACAAAGGTCCGTCTAGTCAAAGCTACGGTTTTCCCAGTAGTCATGTGCGGATGTGAGAGTTGGACTATAAAGAAAGCTGAGCACCAAAGAATTGATGCTTTTGAACTGTGGTGTTGGAGAAGACTCTTGAGAGTCCCTTGGACTGCAAGGAGATCCAACCAGTCAATCCTAAGGGAAATCAGTCCTGAGTGTTCATTGGAAGGACTAATGCTGAAGCTGAAATTCCAATACTTTGGCCACCTGATGTGAAGAACTGACTCATTGGAAAAGATCTGATGCTGGGAAAGATTGAAGGCAGGAGCAGAACGGGACGACAGAGGATGAGATGGTTGGATGGCATCACTGACTCAATGGACATGAGTTGGAGTAAACTCTGGGAGTTTGGATGGACAGGGAGGCCTGGCATGCTGCAGTCCATGGGGTCACAAAGAGTTGGACATGACTGAGCGACTGAACTGAACTGAACTGATACACATACACACACATACACATACTACAATGTCACATACATTATATAACAGTAATATATTCCACTGAACTAGTATATGCCCCTGAACTATACTTTTTTAAATGGTTAAAATGGTAACTTTTATGTTGTTTTACCACACTAAAACCCATTAGTTCATTCTACTATTCTACACTGAACACCTGCACAGGCATACTCCACATCCCTATACCTACATCCACACATTGGAGGCTGGGGTAACATGTAGAAACACAGGTCACTTTTCATGCTGCTGAGCTAAGTGGAAGATGCCTGTTCCTGTAAGATGGATTTTGTAAAACCAGCTGTGTTTAATGTGTAGTGAGTATCATAAGTTAGCTGACTAGTCAAATAAAAAATCTGAAAGTTAACCCAAGTCCCTGTCTCCTTTGTACCCATCACCAAGTGGCCGGGTCTGGTTCACCCTGCTTCTCTGATGCAGTCTAGGTCTATCTCTTCCTCTTTAGTCACCTTACTTCAAGTCTTCTGTCTGTGTTTGGCAACACCCTCATTACTCATCTTCCTGCCTCCTGTCTCACTCCTCCTAGACTCATCCTCCCCAGGTCTGCCAATGGGATCCTTCAGAAAAGCAAGTCTGTTCATGACCCATGTCTTAGAACCCTCCAACTGTTGGCCATTGGTTCTGGGATGTGCCTCCCTAGGCTTGAAAGGGAACCTCATCCTTGGGTCCAGCTTGACTCTCCAGCCTCACCTCCTACCTTCTGCCAACCCCTGATTCCTGCTGTGTCTCTCAAATGTCAGCCTCCAGAAGAATGAATGATCATTTTTAAAACATGCTGTCTCATGTCTGTGATTTTTCACCTGCTTTGCCTGGGTCTGAAAATGCTCTCTTTGCATGTTAACCTCACAAACTTGGGATAGCTTTCCAAACTCAGTGAAGGCCAAGGTCTCTCTTATAGCAACATACTCCACCCCACTCTGAATAAGTCTAATCTCTCCTCCCTCTCTACAACCCCTTTGATTTAAACATAATTCTATGCTGGTACAGTTCACAAGGTGTGAGAACTCATGCCATGCGTCACTTCCCTACTGAACTGGAGTTTCTTAAGGGTAAGGCTGCATACTTAGTATATGATAAATGTTGGATAAATGAAATTGTTAAAGAATTCTGCTCACTAAAGTGGCCATACTGATAAGACTTTGAGAATAATCATAAAATGTGATTGCAATCTTATTAAAATTAAAGTGATCATAAATATGATTATTTTATTAAAATCAAGTGACCATAACTATAAAATTTCTGTCAATTAAGGAATTTTCACATTTCCAAGGAACTCCAGACGCATCTAGCCCATTGAGTCCTGCTTCTCAATTATAACGTAACACCAGGGGTTGGGGCTTGGGCATCATTATATTTATTTTAAAGGTCTCTAACTGGAGAAAAGGACTTCAAGACCAATAGCAGCCATGTTTTAAAAGCTCTGATCTCACCTATTTACCCAAGTGGGCAATGACTTCTAAATCCATCCCAGGACGACAAACATCTTATTTATTTTTATTTTTTCAAGAATCTCTGGAGACACAATTCTAGAATCCCTTGCCTTCTAAAACAATGTTCTTCTTAAAATAAATAAAATCAAGTGTTAAAAGAAACTTGTAACTATCCATAATTTATTTTTGAAATTAAAGATTGTTTTTATAATTTTTAAATGGTTTGAAGTCCTTTTCTGAGCATCTGATCTTTTATCCCGCTTGGCATGAAGCTCTTTCAATCTGCTATGTCTTTGCAAAAACAGTTCCATCATTACACTTTCCTAGGAAGTCTGGGGTCATGACAGAATGAGCTGGCTAGCAGAGAGTTTATTTTTAATTAAGAATCTGATCCAAACTTGATAACGAATAGTGACACCCAACTTCTTTTTCCTTCCTTAACACTTCTCTATGCTCATGGGTAAATGTCCTTTTCAGGGATCATCCAATCTATGAAATGTCTGCTTGGCTACATACATTTCTGAGCTCTCCAGGCCAAAGTGGAGCTTTTAACACCCTTTAATTCAAAACGTTGAGAGGCTCTTTCAACATGCTTGTGTTTTGTAATGTGAACAAAGGCGTCTGGGGGAGGCCATCTGGAAGGAACATGATTATGAAGATCATTTGGGAGTGTTTTGAATACGAAAAGCTGTGTGTCCATCCTAAGTTCTGTCATTAATTTAAAATAATGCCATCTCTTTTCTACAAACTTAAATCATTTTTATTTAAATTTTCAGGCCCAAACAGAATCTTTTAAAATCATCCCCTAAAGAAATCTAAAATATGACACAAATGAACCTATCTATGACAGAGCAACTGATTCATGGACATAGAGAACAGACTTGTGGTTGTCAAGAAGGAGAGGTTGGGGGATGGCTTGAGTGGGGGATGGGATTAGCAGATGAAAGCTTTTATACATAGGATGGATAAACAGCAAAGTCTACTGTACAGAGAACTATATTCAATATCTTATGATGAGCCATATGGAAAAGAATATTTTTTAAATAATATATATATATATGTATATATATACCACATATGCACACATAGTGGAAATAAACACAACATTGTAAAACAACTATACTTCAATGAAAAATGTTTGTAATCATCTCCTAAATTAGAACCCACGCCTGTGTAACAGGGCAAAAGCACAAAAGCTTACTCTGACCTATCATTTGCCCCAGATACACACTTACTCATTCCTGCATGATTTTTCTTCAATTCTTTCCTTCATTTCTCCACTGTTACTTTTTCTTCCTCCACAGCCAGTACTCATTCAATCCATCTATATGAACCAGTTTAATGAGTTCTCTTTCTATTGCTGCTATAACAAATGACCACAAACTTCATGGATTAAAACAATATACAATACACATTTATTCTCTCACAGTCCCAGGGGTTAGAAGTCTGAAATGACTCTTATGAAGCTAAGTTCAAGGTCTCAGGAGGGTTGTGTTCCTTCTGGAAGCTCCAGGAAGAATTGATTCCCTTTTCTCTTTCAGCTTCCAGAGGCTGCAGGCATTCCTTGGCTCATTTTGATCACTTCCTCCTTTCATTGCTTAAATGTACTGGGTTTAATTCACTACCAACACCAAATTCATGTCCTAGGAACCTCACAAGGTGATCATTTTGGGAAATAGGGTCTTCACAGAAGCAATTAGTTAAATTAAGATGAGGTCATACGGGAAGGAAAGCTATGACAAACCTAGACAGCATATTAATAAAAAGCAGAGACATTACTGACAAAGGTCTGTATAGTCAAAGCTATGGTTTTTCCAGTAGTCATGTACGGATGTGAAAGCTGGACCATAATGAAAGCTGAGTGCCAAAGAATTGATGCTTTTGAACTGTGGTGTTGGAGAAGACTCTTGAGAGTCCCTTGGACAGTATGGAGATCAAATGAGTCAATCCTAAAGGAAATCAGTCCTGAATATTCATTGGAAGGACTGATGCTGCAGTTGAAGCTCCAATATTATGGCCACCTGATGTGAAGAACTGACTCATTGGAAAAGGTCTGATGCTGGGAAAGATTGAAGGCAGGAGCAGAAGGGGATGACAGAGGATGAGATAGTTAGATGGCATCACTGACTCAATGGACATGAGTTTGAGTAAACTCCAGGAGTTGGTGATGGACAGGGAGGCCTGGCATGCTGCAGTCAATGGGGTCACAAAGAGTCAGACACGACTGAGCGGCTGAACTGAACTGAACATACTGGATTAGGGTGAGTCCTAAGTCCAATATGATTAGTATCCTTATAAAAAGAGGAGATTTGAACATAGAGAGCCACAGGAAGCAGATCACATGACAATGGACATAGGTAAACCTACAGGCCAAGGAATGCTGAGGATTGCTGGCAACCACCAGAAGCTAGAAAGAAACAAAACAGGATTCTTTTCTAGAAGCTTCAGAGGAAACATAGCCCTGCAAATATTTCTGATTCATGGCCTCCAGAACTATGGGAGAATAAATTTCTGTTTTTTTAAGTGACCAGTTTGTCATACTTCATCACAGCAGGACTAGGAAACTAATATAGATATATTGGAAAAGAGGAATCTGTTCTGTGCATGTGTCAGGTTATTCTAAGGGGCAGTTTGACTGACACGTCAGATGATCAACTAAAAGCTTTCTTTGTTCCATTTGTAACATACAAGGGCCTTTATGGATTATTGGTTCTGTGCCTGGGGCTTCCCCATTTGAGGACCTCAGACTGTCTTCCATCACATGGGAAGTAAGAGCCATCTAGGTCAGGGGTTAGCACACGATTTCTATAAAGGAATAGATAGTAAATTTTTTAGGCTTTGTGGACCAGGGGAAAATTAAGGACATTATATTTGCTGTTGTTTAGCCATTAAGTCATGTCTGACTCTTTGTGGCCCATGGACCGTAGCCCACCAGGTTCTTCTGTCCATGGAATTGTCCAGGCAAGAATACTCAGGTAGGTTGCCATTTCCTTCTTCAGGGGATCTTTCCGACATAGGGATCGCACCCGCATCTCCTGCACTGGCAAGAGATTCTTTACCACTGAGCCACCAGGGAAGCCCAAGGGTATTATATAGTCCCTCATAAAGTAGGAAACAAAACCAATTTTCACACATTTTTTTAATTGACAAAATTCAAAATATGTTAGTACCACTATTTCATATTACAGGTCTAGTAACAAGAAGAATAAAATTCTTTGGGGAATAATAGCATTTCACTTACTTGGGGTTCGAATGTAATTAGCCTACCACCAACATAGAATGCTAATGCTCATCTGTTAATGCTGATCTGTAATGAGAACTTCATCTCAATAAGTATTTTAATTCAAGGATGAAAACTGCATCTTTGAAAATGTCTTTTCACATAGAAAAGTACTACAAAAACTGCTATCCATTTATGAGCATATGATTTTAATTGGGTGTATTGATTGCTTGCAAGACATTTATAGAGTTCTATTACATTTTTCCATCAATACTTATCTTTTAGTACATCATTACATTGCAGATTAATCACTTCCAATTGAAAGTTAAGTAGAAGCCCCTCCAAGGCTCAGTTAAATGGATTTTGAAATATGGAAATTTTCTTTGCACTTGCATTGAGGTCCAAAAACTGCTGCTAGAACTGAAGTCTGAACTCAGAGAATATATCCACTGCAAATATTCTTAGAAGGAAGATTTCACTTTTCTTTGTATCTTTTAACACCTCTGCAGGTGTACAAGGCAGCTTGACATTTAAATAATGTTAGTTGTTGAAATGACTTTACTGCAGTGTTAGTTTCTCATATGGGTGCTGTTTGGCCTTGAGATTTTAGGTTAAATTCATTAAGAAACATCAAGTCTGCAACAAAAACTAATTTTCAAAGCCATTCAGTGTTAATAGCAGTGGTTGAAGGCAGTTCTTCTCACTTAAAAGTTTTCAATTTCAACCGAGCTCAAAAACAGCAATAGAATTTTAGCACTGCCTTTGAACTGCTGTGTTGGCACAAGGCAGGATATTCAGCTTCTCTTTCAACAAAAATTCACAGAACCCACCATGGTCACATCAATGAAAGCAAAAGAGTTTTTCAGTGAAACTACTGGTTGGATGGGCTAAGACTCAAATATTTCGGAAAAGTACCTGCTGAAGCTTTTAACACCATACATTTTCTCAAGCTTATAAATAACTAAGCCATTACTGCTCTAAACATATTTTTATGCTATCAACTGCAACATATTTTAGCAAATTCCAGCTCAGGTTGTACAGAATTAGTACTCTCAAATTCTTTGAATATGTTTTCATCTGTAGTTGTTCCAAGCAATCTATTTATAGGAGGTAATTGTTTAGTTACTTCAAACTGTGCATTGACTCCTTAAATAAACAACAACTTAGCAGTATCAGTAATATCTGTGGGCTCAACAAGAATCAAGGAAACCACTCCAAATTATTTGTCTTGGGTTTTAATCAACTAATGATGTTGCTCCCAATGTCCTCCACTCCGAGCAACTTTACTCATTGAAAGGCTAAACATCTCAAACAAGTTTAGTTTCCTTGGTCCCATTTCAATGGCTGCTTCAATCAATCACAATTTACTTAATTCAGTTAATTCACCCTTGGTAAATAGTTTTCCTTGGTAAGCTAACAAATGAGCCACTTAAGACACTTTCTCTGGTTGAAGGTTCATTTTTATTTTTATGAAGAAATTCTGCTGTGATGAGAAACTGTTTTAAATTTTTCTAACCATTGCTTCTTGGTGAGCTGGGAATATTGTGATGGTTATTTAGTTTGGTTTGTTGACATACATTGTATTCTTTTAATACAATAATAGTGTCATTGCATAGTAGGCGAAATGCTTTGCCAGCTAATTCTGTAACAAAATAATTGCACTCCACTGTGCCTTAAAAACATGATATTCAAAGTTCACTTTTCATTTCTTGTTTGACTTATCTCTACTTCAAATTGAAAAAAATAACCAGGGAGTGGGGAGAGAAAGGAAGGGAAGGAGGGAGAAAGGAAGGGAAGGAAGGGAAAAAAGGAAGGGAAGGAAGGAGGGAAGGAAGGGGAGGGAGGGAAGGAGAGAGGGAGGAAGAAAAAGGGATGAATGAAATCACATGACATTTTAAATGCTGTTGAATTCTAACTTCAATTGCAGTATGCAAAGTATCAGTTCAAAGTGATGAGAATGCCATATATAGTCTCTATCGCAACTGCTCAATTCTGCCACTATAGCTTAAAAGTATATAAATAAGAAAGTCCAGAGATAAACCCCCACACCTATGGTCACCTAATCTATGAAAAAGGAGGCAAGAATATACAACGGAGAAAAGACAGTCTCCTCAAAAAGTGGCGCAGGGAAAACTGGACAGCTACATGTAAAATGAAATTAGAATACTCCCAAACACCATACACAAAAATAAATGCAAAATGAATTAAAGATCTAAATGTAACACAAACACTATAAAACTTTTAGAGGAAAACATGGGCAGAATGATTTTTGACATAAAATGCAGCAAAATCTTTATTTATCCACCTGGTAGAGTAATGAAAATAAGAACAAAAATCAACAACTGGGCTCTAATTAAACTTAAAAGCTTTTGCACAACAAAGGAAACCATAAGCAAACAAAACAAAAAGACAACCCTCAGAATGGGAGAAAATATTTGCAAATGAAGCAACCAATAAGGGATTAATCTCCAAAATTAGCAAACAGCTCATGCAGCTTAATATTAAAAAGAAAGCAAACAACCCAATCAAAAAAATGGGTGGAAGACCTAAATAGACATTTCTTCAAAGAAGACACGTAGATGGCTGAAAAGTACGTGAAAAGATGCTCAACATCACCGATTATTCAAGAAATACAAATTGTACTACAATGAAGTAGTACAATGAAGTGTAACCATTGAAATGGTTACACTGACCACCATTAAAAAGTGTACAAACAATAAATGCTGGGGAGGGTGTGGAGCAAAGGGAACCCTTCTATGCTATTGATGGGAATGTAAATTGGTATAGTGGACAACAGTATGGAGATTCCTTAGAATCTTAAAGACAGAGGTACCACTTAATCTGGCAATCCTGCTCTTAAGCATATTATCTGCAGAAAACTATAACTGGAAAAGACACATGCATCCCAACATTCATTGCAGCACTATTTACAACAGCCAAGACATGGAAGCAACCTAAATGTCCATCAACAGAGGAATGGATAAAGACAATGTGGGACATAAATACAATGGAATATTACTCAATCTTAAAATGAATTAAATAATGCCATTTGCAGCAACATGGATGGACATAGAGATTGCCATACTGAGTGAATTAAGTCAGATAGAAAAAGACAAATATGGTATCACTTATATGTGAAATCTAAAAAAAAAAAAGGTACAAATAAACTTATTTACAAAACAGAGGTAGGAGTCATGGATGTAGAAAATGAATAAATTGGGAAATTGGGATTGACATATACACTATTATATATAAAATAGATAATGAAAGCCTACTGTATAGCACAGGGAACTTTACTCAATTTTCTGTAATGGCCTATATGGGAAAAGAATTTATATAAAAAAGAGTGGATATATGCATATGTACAACTGATCACTTTGTTGTACACCTGAAACTAACACAACATTGTAAATCAACTATACTCCTTAATAATTTTTTTAAAAAAGCACATAGATAAGATGAAAACAAATAAGTAAGACAGGGTTCCAATAAAATGTTATTATTATATTTGTAGATTTACAGAGAGTGAAATTTAATTTTCATATAAGTTTCATGTGTCATGAAATATTCTTTTAGTTTTTTCAAATCACTTATAAATATTAAAATCATTCTCAGCTTGTGGACTATACAGAAACAGGTGGTGTGCCAGATGTGGCTGGTGAGCTATATATAGCTTGTTGAATCCTCCTTAGTTATTAGGCCATCTCTAATGGTTCACAAAGTTCAATATCATAAAATGCTGTGAGGGTACAGTCATTGTAGTTGCTTCCTGTATATCACTGTTCAAATATTTCGAATAAAAGGTTATGAATTTTTAATACTGAACTTTTTCAAACCATTTCATCTTTTTTTTTTTACTTTACTAAATTATTTTTCCTTTTCTTTGTTTGCTAATTGTTTACTTTTTCCCTGAAATCTACACAAAGGCAGTTTCTTTTTAGGCCTATATATCCTATGTCCACCCCAGAGGTTTCCAAATCCCACAGGTGACTTCAGAAAAATAGTTCTAAGGGACTTCCCTGATGGTCCAATGGTTAAGACTCCATGCGTCCACTGAAGGTGGCATGGGATCAGTCCCTGGTAGGGGCTCTATCTTGCATGCTGACCAGTATGGCAAATAAGTAAATAATAAATTTAAATTAGAAAAAAAAACAATTCTAAGACATTACTAGTTGTCAGGGTTTTGGAAAGGGAGAGAACTGACCACAATGGGCAACGTAAGGGAATTTGGGACATATGGGAACAACTCAGTATCTTGATCAAAGTGATGGCCCGATGATGCTGTGAATTTGTCAAAACACAGAACCTTATATCAAAAGAGTGAATTTTACTGTTGGTAAATTTTTTAAATGAGTCATAAAAAAATACAATATGGCCTTTTAGTTTCAGATCCAACATGCAAAGAACTTAGAAGTCATCACTCCTAGCCTCACAACAAGATAAAAACTGAACAAACTAAAAAATCAGTGACTTCTTAGATACGGTAGAAAATTAAGATCACATGGCAAATAGTCACCAAAATTGGAGAGGCAGAAATTCAGATCTACATAAAGAAAGGAAGAGCATTAGGGAGCATTTTTTTTTTAGCCTTAATAGATCTACTAGATAAACATTTGTTCAAAGTAATGGTAGCAGAAACATATTGGATGATTATAACATGTGGAAAAGTGGAATAGATGACAACAGTGTTATAACATCCCTTAGGAGAGGAGGGAGGAATTGGGAACACCCTATTATAAAGTACCTGTACCACCTGTGAAGTGTTACAGTGATATTTGAAAGTGGACTTAGATTAGTTATAAATGTATAATGCAAACAATGGGTAAACCATTAAACCTTTTTTACAAAGAAGTATAGTTGATGTGCTGAAAGCGAAGAAAATGGAATAATATAAACTAGTCAATTAAAATCAGAGAAGGAAGAAAAAAAGGAAAAATTTAAAAGGAAGCAAAGTAAAAGGGCAACGAATAGAAAATAGTTATAAATATGGTAAATATTATTCCAACCATATCAATAATCACATGAAATGTGAATGACCTATATATAAAAATTGAAAGTGAGAGACTGTCAGAGTGCATTAAAAGAAAAAAGACCCAACTATATGCTGTCTACAAGAAACTCACTTTAAATAAAAGACACAGCTAGGTTAAAAGTAAAGCGATGAAGAAAGAAATCCCATGCAAACACTAATATAAAGAAAGCTGGAATGATCACGTTAATTTCAGACAAAGCAGGTTTCAGAACAAGGAAAATTCTTCCAATTTTACTGAGATACTATGACACGCAGCACTGTACAAGTTTAAGGTGTACAACATAATGACGGACTTACAAATCATGAAATGATTACCAAAAGTTTAGTGAATATCTCTCATCTTATAGAGATACAAAAGTAAACAATTAGAAAAAATATTTTCCTTGCAATGAGAACTCTTAGGATTTACTCAAACTTTCAGTATAACATAAAGTAGTGCTATTTATATTTATCATGCTGTACATTACACCCCTAGTATTTATTTATAACTGGAAATTTGTACCTTTAGATTTTCTTCATCCAATAACCCCTTCCCCCACCCCGACCTTTGATAACGTTAAATCTGATCTTCTTTTCTCAAAGTTTGTTTTTTTGGTTGGTTATTTTGCTTTTGAAGCATAATTGACCTACAACACTATGTTAGTTTCTGTTATACAACATAGTGATTCAATATTTCTACACATTTCAAAACTGATCACTATGATAAGTCTAGCTACAATATGTCATCATACAAAGATATTACATAGTTAGAGACTACACTCCCCACACGGTAAATTTCATACTCATGTCATTTATTTTGCAAATGGAAGTTTGTACCTCTTATTCTCCTTTACCTATTTCTTTCCTCCCTGACCCTCTATCCTCTGCTAACCATCTGTTTTCCTCTGTACCTATAATTCTTTGTTTTATGTTTGTCCATTTGTTTTTTATTTTTAGGTTACATATGTAAGTGAAACCATACAGTATTTGTCTTGCTCTGACTTATTTCACTTAGCAAAATACTCTCTAGGTCCATCCATGTTGGAACAAAGGGCAAGGTTTCATTCTTTTTATGGCCAAGTAATACTCCATTTCATATAATTTTGTGTGTGTGTGTGAAGTTGCTCAGTCATGTCCGGCTCTTTGTGATCCCGTGGACTGTAGCCTACCAGGCTCCTCCATCCACGGAATTTTCCAGGCAAGAGTACTGGAGTGGGTTGCCATTTCCTTCTTCAAGAGATCTTCCTGACCCAGGGATCGAACCCTGGTCTCCCGCATTGCAGGCAGATGCTTTACCATCTGAGTCACCAGGAAAGCCACAAATAAATAAATATACAAATATATGCATACCACATCTTTATACGTTCATCTTCTAATGGGTATTTAGGTTGCTTCTATATACTAGCTATTGTAAATAATACAATATGGAACACAAAGGTGCATGTATCTTTTCTAGTGTTTATATTTTCTTTGAGAAATATGCAGGAGTGGAGTTGGTAAATCTATTTTTAGTTTTTTGAGGAATTTCAGTAATGTTTTGCATAGTGGCTGCTCCAATTTACATTCTCACCAACAGTGCACAAGGGTTCCCTTTTATCCACATTACCAGCACTTGTTACTTGTTGTTTTTTTGATAATAACTATTCTGACAGGTATGAGGTGAAATCTCATTGTGGTTTTGCTTTGCATTTCCCTAAGGATCAGTCATGCTGAGCATCTTTTCACGGGCTGGTTGGCCATTTGAATGTCTTCCTTGGGAAAGTGTCTATTTAAGTTCTCTGCCCATTTTTTGTAATCAGGTCATTTTTTTGATGTTGAATTGTATGCATATTTTGGATATTCACCCTTTATTGGATATATTGTTGGCAAATATCTTCTCCCATTCAGTAGGCAGCCTTTTTGTTTTACTGATAATTTCCTTTGCTATGCAAAAGCTTTTTTAGCTCGATGTGGTTCCATTTGTTTATTTTTGCTTTTGTTTCCCTTGCTTGAGGAGACATATCCAAAAAAAAAAAAATATTACTAAGAACAAGGAAAATTCTGAAGGATAAAGAGGGGCATTATATAATGATAAAGGTGTAAATTCTCCAAGAAGATATAACAATCCATAACTTATACATGCCCGAAAAAGGAATATCAAAATACTTGAAGAAAAAACAGAAATGCAAGGAGAAGGGAAAATTCACTATTATAGTTGGAGACTTCAACATCCGTCTTTCGGTAACTGACAAAAGGCAGAAAAATCAGTAAGGATACAGTTAAACAAACAGCAGCACCAATCAACTGGGTCCAGTCGATATCTATAGAATAATTTAGCCAAAAACAGTTGAATAAGCCATGCTTCAAGTTCTCACAGAACATTCACCAAGACAGACAACATTCTGAGCCATAAAACACATCTTTACACATTTAAAAGAATAGAAATCATACTATGCTCTTAGGCCACACGAGAATTAAACTAGAAATCAGAAAGATAGCTAGAAAAATCTCAAAATATTTGAAGATTAAACATCATACTTCTAAATAACACATGAGTCAAAGAAGAAGCCTTGAGAGAAATTTTGAAAGTATTTAACTAAATGAAAATACAACCTATCAAAATGTGTGGGATGCAGTGAAACCTTTACTTGGGGTAAAATTTATAGCATTGAATGCATATACTAGAAAAGAAAATCTAAAATTAGTAGCTTAAATTTCCACCTTAGGAAACTAGAGGAAAATGTACAAATGAAGGCCAAATCAAGCAGAAAAAAAGAAATAAAAATTAGAGTAGAAATCAATGAATTTTTTTAAAAGCCAGGAAACTAATAGAGAAAAATCAATGGAGAAACTGGTTCTTCGAAAAGATCAATAAAATTGATAAACTTCTAGCCAGGCTACCCAGGGTGGGGGTGGGGGGAAGGCATAAAATGCTAATATCACAAATGAAAGGATTGCTGCTGAGTCCATGAACATCAGCAGGATAATAGAAGAAGGTTGTGAACAACTCTACATCCAAAACTTTGATAGTTAAATGAAATGGACCAGTCCTTAAAAGACATTTCCTACTAAAACTTACACAAGGGAAAATAGATTACCTGGATAGTCCTGTTCTTATTACATAAATTTAATCAAGAATTAATAACCTTCCAAAAAAGAAAGTAACAGGCCTAGATGATTTCACTGGTGAATTTTATGAAACATTTAAAGGGGCTCCTAACTCATTCTATGAAGTTAGCATTAATAAAACCAGCTAATAATAAAATAAGATGCAGACATTATAAGAAAGGAAAGCTACAGAATTATAAGAAAGCTACAGACTAGTGTCTTTCATTTACATAGAAAAAAAAATATTAATAAAATGTTAGCATATCAATCCAACAGCATATAAAAAATTATACACCATGACAAAGTACAGTTTATTATAGGTATGTAAGACTGCTTTGAAATTTGAAAATCAATTAATGTAATCCATCACATCTAAGCGCTAAAGAAGAAAAATCATATGATCTTAACAATAGGTGTAAAAAAAAGCATTTGGCAAAATCCAACACCTATTTATAAAGAAATAAAAAACTACCAGCCAACTAGAAATAGAGGCAGACTTAATCAACTTAAAAAAGAATGTCTATAAAACAAACCAAAACCCCTACAGCTAGCATTATATGTAATGGTGGAAAACTGGATGTTTTTTGAAATCATTCTGTAGGTAACTATGAAGAAGCCAGGTAGGTGGAAGACATCCAAGGAAGATCACCTTCCCTATAATATTAATATTTTCATGGAAAGTGAACGGGTTAGTCACTCAGTTGTGTCTGACTCTTTGCAACCCCGTGGACTGTAGCCCACCAGATTCCTCTGTCCATGGGATTTCCCAGGCAAGAATACCAGAGTGAGTAGCCATTCCCTTCACCATGGGCTTACTTATAAAAGAACACCTCTTGGTTCTACTTTTTTTAAAATTTTTTTTAAATTCCATCACTTCTTAGAGGAGGATCAAGTGTCACTCAAATAAATTATTCCCTTCCCTTATTCTTCTAGCCATTTCTTTGGACCCTCCAAACAGTGATACCTTCTTATATGATCTTTTTACCTATCTGCAGTATTACACACTGTTGGGCTGCACCCTGCAGTCCTGCAAGCCTTGAAACTGCCCAGACACATATGGAAGAAAGAGCTTGGAGACAGCAACAGAGAGAGACACCAGTGGTTTAATGGACAGGGAATCGTATAAGTCTGAAGCAAAGCGCTGGAGCAACATGCCACCATGTACAGCAAACAGTGGGCAAGACTCGGCAGCCATCTCTGCTACTCAGGGGAGAAGGAGGCTACCATGTATAGGGGGAATTGATATACAGTTGGCTCATCAGTTACCAGGGAAACCTGAGGCTGGGGTAGGAAGCAAGCTTGTAGGTAGTTATTGACTAAGCCCTATGATTAAGAGGATTGGATAGTCATGTGAGTACAGTGTAACTGAAGAAGGGACTGGTTGAGCAGAGGATGTACAGAGAGCAAGAGACAGCCATCCTGGGTGACCTGACCATACACACACCCACTCCTCCCAAACGTTCAGCCTTCAAAGTCTACACCTTCCAAGATACCCTTCTTAACAGTTTCCCCATTTAACTTACATTTATTCCCAAGATACAATCAGATTCTGCACTTTCCCTAGATGAAAACATAATCAGCCTGATTTTGAATAAAAACAACTCATAAATAGGATGTCTGTTGCTCCTTCCCTATCCCTGGCTCACAGTGCAGCATTTTAAAGCCTGTATTAACTGATGAAACTGATGACAAAACATACTGAGAACAATTCTGTTCTGTTGAAATTTTCCTGGTTCTGCTCTGAAATTCACTGTTGACCAGTTTGTAGCTTGTAATCCCACCTTTAACTGGGAGCAAGAAAGTATAACCAGTCAAGTATTCAGAATATAAAAATCTCAACCACTGAATGGTATCTCACATGAACAGAGGGAAGTCACGTACAACCTCACAGTTTAGTCAGAACCACTTGGAGTTAATAATGTATTACTCATAGCCAAAATACTACCTGCAAATTGTATTTCTGTCTGTATGTCTATTGCTCTATAAAAAAGAAGGCAGATCCAGAGTTGTGTCATAGATCTTGCTACCAATCTTAGGTTTAGGTTTTCAGTCATTTGTTTACATGTGAGTTTCAAAATCATGGCTGTCTAGACTATGAAAACTGGTTAAGTGCAAGAAGTTTCCAATTTCCATGCGAATCGATGGAGTCAGCTGAGGAAACCATCCTGAAAGGATGATGTTGCTGAAACCCCAAGAACAGGAAGAGTCGGTGTGAACAAGTTAGCTTTAGATGGTTCATACAGAGGAGCTTCTTAAATACAGCTCAAATATGCATTCCACATAACAACAAATAAATGACGGAACCACAGCAATGACTACAATCTGTGCAGTAGACAGACGCCAGAGAGACAAATGTATGGCTGTGGAATCTGCTCACTTCACAGCTCTTGGTGTTGCTCTGCATTGTGGCCCATAAAAATCATCCCCCCTAGAGTTGTGCAGTACACAACCTGTGCAACAATAAACAAGCCTTAAACCATTCTGATGCTAGTATATAATAGCAAATGCATGCCAACAAAGAGCACCGATTTTAGGTCTGAAATTATAAGCTTTATCAAAATTGGATTTATTTTAATAATAATACTGGACTTCACCAAAATTAATACTTTTGTTGTGTCAAGGACATGGAGAGAACAAAAAGACAAGGCACATACTAGGAGAAAGTATTTGCAAATCATATATGCAACAAAGGTCTCATATCCTGAATATCATATATTTAAGTACATAAAGAGATGCTCAACATCATTAGGCTTTAGAGAAATGCAGATTAAAACCACAATGAAATACTGCACACCTAAATGTGCACACCTAAATACTGCACACACTAAAATGATTTTTTTAAAGACAGTGCCAAATACTTGAAAGAAGATAGCTCAACCACAATGCTCATCCATTCCACTGGATTGCTAGTGGAAATGTAAAGATACATCTACTTTGGAGAACAGTTTGGCAGTTTCTCATAAAGCTAGCCTACATTTGTCATATGACCCATTAATCCTACACCGAGATGTTTATTCTAGAGACATGAAACTTATATTCACATAAAAACCTGTACAGAACTGTCTCTAGTAATTCTATTCATTATTGACAAAAACTTGTAATAACACAAATATTCTTCAGAAGATGAATGATTCAACAAACTCTGATATATCTACACAATGAAATTCTACTTGGAAAAACCAGAAAGAACTACTGATATATGAATAACATGTATATCTCGCACAGGTGTTATGCTGAATGAAAGAAACCAGCCTCAAAAAGTTAACTACACTAAGGTTCCACTTATCTGATAACTGTAGAAAAGGCAAAGCTAGTGGGTATGAAGATGAATGGTTGTTAGGACTTAGAGGTGGATGAAGAGTGACTACAATATGAGGGATTTCTGGGGGCGAAGGGGTGATAGAATTATTTTACATTATAATGGGGGGGGTGTTTACTTGACTCTATATGTTTGTTAAAACTCAGGTTGTTTAGGTGCTATTGTGTCTGACTCATGTGTGACTGCATGGACTGTAGTCACCCAGCTCTTCTGTCCAAGGTATTTGCCAGGCAAGAATACTTGAGTGGGTTGCCATTTACTTTTCCAGAGGAATCTTCCTGATCCAGGGATCAAAGCCACGTCTCCTGCATTGCAGGTGAATTCTTTACCACTGAGCCACCTGGGAAGCCCAAAACTCATAGCACTATACACAAAAAGTGGTTATGTTTATAGTCTGTGAATTAAACAACAAAGAGCATTTTTAAAAACTCGAAGTCTGTCCTCATCTCTCCGTTTCCTGTCTCTACTCTGATCCCTGTACTTTCTCCTCTCCTGGACTACTCTAATGAGTCTTGACTAGATTTTCTCCCAATTGCAATCTTTAAATATATTTTCAGATTAATTAATTATGAGATATTTCTATGACGCAAAACAGTGTAAAGGGAAAAATCAGATCTAAATAGCTCTCCTCTCTTTACCATTCCCTATGGCATTCCCAACACTGTGATCCAATGTGAAAATTAAAATAAGCCTCCAAAAGAATATGTATTTGTAGCATCTTACACACTTACACCATGGTATAGCAAAAATAAGGAAAGTTTGATCATAGGCTGAAAACAGATTTTTTTTCTCATATGCAGTTCATTTTCTTGCTTGTGGTTCATTTTCAGGTCTCCTGCTCTAACCACTATACCCACTGCCTCTACCAGGTGCTAATCTAATCTGAGTTGAATTGAATTTCTAGCTGTTGCCACTCAGTAGCTTCTTTTGCCTGCTGCCTCTGTCCTGTGAACCTGGAGGGAAAGTCAGTGAAAGAATTAACATGCGAGGCCTAGCATGACAATAATAACGGCTGCCAAAGAGCAACAACCTCCCAGAGATAGCATCTATTAGATAATTAACTGGCTATTTAGGAAACATGAGCCAGAAAATAGAAGAAATAGAACTTCCCAATGGGATGCTAAAAAAATGTAGTGGAGTTAAAAATTGAAAAAAAAAAAAAAAAAAACAGAACAAAAGAATTTTATCCCCAATGTCACTGCAGTTGTTCCTGGATCAACTAGATAAACCTGAGAAGAATGATCTCAAAACAAAAAACTGCAAAACTGTAAATATGCACTGGGTAAAATTTGCATTATTTTAGGTATAATCAGAACTGCAGAAAACTACGTTTATGTGGAAATAATTTATATGTCATAGCTACTAAGAGGAGGCACATTTATTGCTAATAACTAATGCTCAGGTGGTGCTGATCATTCTATCACACATACCTAATAATTAAGCATCTTAAAAATAAGGAGGGAACCCACACAGGGAGACAGAGATGGTTAAACAGATGGGGTGGTTAAGGAGCTCAGTGAAATGGGAAGCTTTCATTGCAAAATGAACAATTAGCCTGAAAATTCAGTCATGTGAATAAGGCCTCTGGGCGCCTGGCATGAGTGCTGGGGACGATTAGGGAGCAAGGAACTGAGTGACACTTCCTCCGTGCCAGGCACACTACCTGATAGATGACTCCTGATTGCCCCTGTGTGCAGGGAGAAACTGAGGCTTTAGGAAGCTTTGGAACCTGCTCTCAAGGTCACACAGCTAAGAAAGCCACAGAGATGGCCCTCAGACCAGCCCATGATCTTAACCATGACATGCTATGTCTCATGTATGCGGACCCTTTTGCTGTCTCTTATAACCAATGTCACAAGTACAAGCCTTGGCCAACGTTCAGAAATGTTCTATTAATATTTGCAACCCTCTGCCTCCATCCCCAAGCAGAATTCACTTGTTTCCAGAATTCTGGTCTCTGAGCTAGAACAATATGAAAAATAAATTTTAAAAAATTAGTGGTTAATATATTAACATGTTATCCCTTGATCTCAGGAACATATTGAAAAAGATATATAATGTTATAATAAAAGACAAAGCTCTAATTTCACAATGGAGGTCACACTCCTTCAGTTTGTTTGTTTCTTTCTTTGGGGGCAACACGTGTTTTTCTTTAGTCATTCATCCTCACCCCAGAAAGAGGTGCTGGTTTTCTATGTGTTTGTGTTGGCTGGTAAGTTTCCATTAGATTGCCAAAAACAAAGAGCCACTCAAGTTAACTAGTGGGTATTTATAATAATGATAATAAATATTATTCTTCACTATTATTATAAATAATAATATTTATAATAATGGTGGAAATGGAAGTCAAAACTATAGGATTTTCAGCCACTGGATTGACTAGACCGCAGACCAAAAGAGGAACCATGGCAGAAGCAGGCCTTGCAGGCTCTGCAGGCTAGTTAAGAAATCAACAAATGGGTGACTGAGTATTCATCACCTTCTCGATGACATGATCTGCTTCCCTCCTTCAGAGGCCAGCTTCTCTCAGTCTCTGCTTCTACTGCTTTTACTTTAACTATCACCCTTCCCCATACTGCGTCTGCTCCCTCAAAACTTCTGCTTACCCATGCTAATTGTAGAGACATATAGAAAATAACTGGTAAAAAAATGGAATGAAACCACTATTCAATCATATCCTTCAATGATAATATATTGCTATGTACATACATATGTGTACATATATTTTTATATACATGCTATATGTTTATTTTTAAAACACAAGTTATATTAAACAAATAGTGCTTTAATGACTGAATGCCTAACAGAAAAAAAATGAACCTCAATATTCTTTCAGGTCATACACAAAAATTAACTCAAAACGCATCATAGACCTAAACCAAAACACTAAAACTATAAAATTTCTAAATAAAAACCACAGAAAATCATTGTGACTTTGAGACAGGCAAAGACTTCCCAGATGGGTCACAAAAAATCATAAGCCATATTCATTGGTTGTGACAAATAAGTCATATAAATATTGATAAGAGGGAAAGTTGGGTGTGGGGTTCATGGGAGCTCTCTGTGCGACTTTTGCAATTTTTTATGTAAATCTAAAACTATTCTCAACTAAATTTTATTATAACAAAAGATGGAACATAAAGTTTAAAATAGCCAAGTTCATACATTTTAAACTTTGGTTCTTTAAAAGACACAATTATGAAAATGAAAAGATAAGCTATAAACTGGTGAAAATATTTTCAAATCATATCTGACAAAGGAATTGTATACAACTTATAGAAAGAACTCAAAACTCAATAATACGCAAACGCTAATTTTTTTTAATAAATTTATTTATTTTAGTTGGGGTAATTACTTTACAATATTGTGGTGGTTTTTGCCATACATTGACATGAATCAGCCATGGGTCCACATGTGTTCCCCATCCTGAACCCCCCTCCCACCTCCCTCCCCATCCCATCCCTCTGGGTCATCCCATTGCCCCAGCCCTGAGCATTTGTCTCATGCATCGAACCTGGAATGGTGATCTGTTTCACATATGATAATATACATGTTTCAATGCTATTCTCCCAGAACATCCCACTCTCACCTTCTCCCTCAGAGTCCATAAGACTGTTCTATGCATCTGTGTCTCTTATTCTGTCTCACATATAAGGTTATCGTTACCATCTTTCAAATTCCATATATATGCATTAGTATACTGTATTGGCGTTTTTCTTTCTGGCTTACTTAACTCTGTATAATGGGCTCCAGTTTCATCCATCTCAATAGAACTGATTCAAATGGATTCTTTTTAATGGCTGAGTAATATTCCATTGTGTATATGTACCACAGCTTCCTTATCCATTCGTCTGCCGATGGACATCTAGGTTGCTTCCATGTCCTGGCTATTGTAAACAGTGCTGCGATGAACATTGGGGTACACACGTCTCTTTCAATTCTGGTTTCCTCGGTGTGTATGCCTAGCAGTGGGATTGCTGGGTCATATGGAAGTTCTATTTCCAGTTTTTTAAGGAATCTCCACACTGTTCTCCATAGTGGCTGTACTAGTTTCCACTACCACCAACAGTGTAAGAGGGTTCCGTTTTCTCCACACCCTCTCCAGAATTTATTGCTTGTAGACTTTTGGATAGCAGCCATTCTGACGTGTGAAATGGTACCTCATTGTGGTTTTGATTTGCATTTCTCTAAAAATGAGTGATGTTGAGCATCTTTTCATGTGTTTGTTAGCCATCTGTATGTCTTCTTTGGGGAAATGTCTGTTTAGTTCTTTGGTCCATTTTTTGATTGGGTCATTTATTTTTCTGGAATTGAGCTGCAGGAGTTGCTTGTATATTTTTGAGATTAATTGTTTGTCTGTTGCTTCATTTGCTATTATTTTCTCCCATTCTGAAGGCTGTCTTTTCACCTTGCTTATAGTTTCCTTTGTTGAGCAAAAGCTTTTAATTTTAATTAGGTCCCATTTGTTTATTTTTGCTTTTATTTCCAATATTCTGGGAGGTGGGTCATGGAGGATCCTGCTGTGATTTATGTCGGAGAGTGTTTTGCCTATGTTTTCCTCTAGGAGTTTTATAGTTTCTGGTCTTACGTTTAGATCTTTAATCCATTTTGAGTTTATTTTTGTGTATGGTATTAGAAAGTGTTCTAGTTTCATTCTTTTACAAGTGGTTGACCAGTTTTCCCAGCACCACTTGTTAAAGAGATTGTCTTTTCTCCATTGTATATTCTTGCCTCCTTTGTCGAAGATAAGGTGTCCATAGGTGCGTGGATTTATCTCTGGGCTTTCTATTTTGTTCCATTGATCTGTATTTCTATCTTTGTATAAATACCATACTGTCTTGATGACTGTGGCTTTGTAGTAGAGCCTGAAGTCAGGCAGGTTGATTCCTCCAGTTCCATTCTTCTTTCTCAAGATTGCTTTGGCTATTCGAGGTTTCTTATATTTCCATACAAATTGTGAAAAATTGAAAGCATTTCCCCTAAAGTCAGGAACAAGGCAAGGGTGCCCACTTTCACCACTACTATTCAACATAGTTTTGGAGGTTTTGGCCACAGCAATCAGAGCAGAAAAAGAAATAAAAGGAATACAGATAGGAAAAGAAGAAGTAAAACTCTCACTGTTTGCAGATGACATGATCCTCTACATAGAAAACTCTAAAGATTCTACCAGAAAATTACTAGAGCTAATCAATGAATATAGTAAAGTTGCAGGATATAAAATTAACACACAGAAATCCCTTGCATTCCTACACTCCAATAATGAGAAAACAGAAAGAGAAATTAAGGAAACAATACTATTCACCATTGCAACAAAAAGAATAAAATACTTAGGAATATATCTACCTAAAGAAACAAAAGACTTATATATAGAAAACTATAAAACACTGATGAAAGAAATCAAAGAGGACACAAACAGATGGAGAAATATACTGTATTCATGGATTGGAAGAATTAATACAGTGAAAATGAGTATACTACCCAAAGCAATCTATAGATTCAATGCAATCCCTATCAAGCTACCAACGGTATTTTTCACAGAACTAGAGCAAACACTAATTTTAAAAGATTTAAATAGATTTCAAAGATTTAAATATCACTAGAGAAGGTATATGGATGGCTTTATAAGCACTTGAAAAGAAGTTTGGCATCAGTCACCAAGAAAATGAGTGACCACTGCACACCTGTAACAGTGACTGGATTTTTTTAGTAGCTTTGAAGATGCAAAGCAATTGGAATTCTCATTGCTGGTAGGAATGCAAGATGGTACACTTTGAAAAAGAGATTGGCAATTTCTTAAGCATACACTCATCATATACCTCAGTAATCCTTCTCTGAAAGTGTTTACCCTAGAGAAGTAAAAGCATTTTGTTCTGTAAACAAATGATGCATATTGGAAACTGGAAACAATCCCAATGTCTACGGACTGGTAAATGAACAAACTGTGATGTGTCCACACATTGTAATGATGCTACACAGCAAAAAGTGAAAACTCTGATGCACAGCGCACATTATGAATGAATTTCAGAGGTGAAAGAAGCAGATGCAAAAGGCAACATACTGCGTGATTCTATTTAGATGTTTCTAGAAAATGTAAAACTATAGTTTGCAGGGATGGGTAGTAGAGGGAAAGGCTTGACTACAAAGTGGCAAGAGAAGCTTTTGGGGGTGGTAGTATACATCTTGATTGTGGTAGTTATCACATGACATGTATATTTGTCAAAATGAATCAAGATATATACCTGAAAAGGGAAAACCCTCTGTATGTAAATTATACTTCAAAATACTTTGAGGTATTTGATTGAAAAAATAAAATTTCAGAATATGTCTCCCATGTAACTTCACATACTGCTGCTCTTTTTTGGTTAACATCAGAGCACTAAAAATGCTATGGCAATATGACTTAAATGACTACAAAAAAAAGTTTATTGTGTGTGTATATCATAACTCAATTACCGTCCCATTATTGAGCATTGCTTATTTCCAATTTTCTTACATATAGTTTTATAAAAGCATCTCTGTATACCAATTTCACCTTTCATTTCTAATTATGGCATTAGGACAAAACTCTAGACATGAAATTACTGAGCCAAAGGGTATAAGCAGCGGCTTAAGTTTATGGATATTTATTGCCAATTTACTCTCCAGAAAAGGTAAACACAGCTTAACATATCAATCATCATAACAGTGGGTTTATAATAGAAATCTTAAAAATATCTGTTTTTTGAACATGGAACAATCATACAAGAAAAGACTTTCTCAAAGTATTTTAAGGAGGCAGCAACCTAACTCTCAGATCTAGAACATCAAACTAAAACATGAGAAAAATGTCTACAAGGTCGTGAGAAAATGAACAGATCTACAGAACAGAGGATTTTCTGTGAAATTTCCAGGGGCTCTTTATCAAAGAGCTCTTGAATAAATTTTTTTCTCAAGAAAGAGGATTCATTTTTCCATCTGTAATACTTTGCATAATGAAGGACAACTAGCAGAATAATTTGTTTGAATCTGATTTACACTTAAATTTTCAAGAGCAATAATTTATTTCAACTAAGTTATGTCTCCTTTTAACCATCAGGAGTAAGAATGTTGGAATTTTCATAATAATCTTTCAATGTAACAAACCCTGTATTCCGAAATAGAATCCTAGCCTCAATATTCTTTCATGTGTTGGTCACTATAATCAAGACATATTTTATATGAATCAATGACTATACTTTACAATGGAAACGGAAAAACCTTATTAATTTTCTAATGATGTCTCTCTATTCAGACATTAGCTCTACTATAACTAAGATAAACACATTGCTTATCTAACATTTTAGCTTAAAAGGACAAAAATTAAAGAACTAAAACTCAGTTCAGTTCAGTCACTCAGTCATGTCCAACTCTTTGCGACCCCATGGACTGCAGCACACCAGGCCTCCCTGTCCATCACCAGCTCCCAGAGTTCACTCAAATTCATGTCCATTGAGTTGGTGATGCCATCCAACCATCTCATCCTCTGTCGTCCCCTTCTCCTCCTGCCTACAATCTTTCCCAGCATCAGGGTCTTTTCCAACGAGTCAGTTCTTCACATCAGGTGGCCAAAGTATTGGAGTGTCAGCTTCAGCATCAGTCCTTCCAAAGAATATTCAGGACTGATTTCCTTTAGGATGGACTTGTTGGATCTCCTAGCTGTCCAAGGACCTAAATCTGTCCAAGGACCTAAACCTGTCCAAGGAACTAAACCTGGACCACATTAAATTCAGTATCAAAATGTCCTCATGAAGAATGAATAAAATTTCTGAACCTCGGCCATATGATTCTGAAGTTCTGATCATTTTCCATCACTGACTTGAAAGATGAACAATGTCTGTCTGAATAGCTCCATCTGAAACCCTCTTTTGTGAATTATTCATGCAGGCATGAATTTTGATTGTACAGAATTCATGTAGAACTTGTATCATGAAACTTCAGAATAGAAAGAACCCTGATTTGCCCAAATCCTCACAGTGGGTTGGTAGTTGTGCTGACTGTGAATTCAGCTTCTAAACCTTACACTCTCTGTACTCACCCCATCCTGCCTTGCTCTCTGTTCCACGTTGGCTGGGATAATTCACTTGACTGTACATTGCAAATGTCTCCTGCCAGAATGTTTGACCTGTGAAATGAATCCAAAATCACATCAATAAAGGTTTCATTCCAAACCACTTTTTTAAACTTACAGGTGAATTTATTAACCTAATAATTAAATACAGGTTATACAATATTTTATGAAAATAAATATTTTGTTATTACTTATTCAACATAATCACAGATTTTCTATATTTTCAAAGATAGTTAGATAATTTTTTTTCCTGAGTAGACTGAATAAATTAAAACTTTCACTATTTCTAGTGGATTAGTTTTTTGTCTTTTTTTTTTAGTTTTTATTGGAGTAGAGTTACTTCACAATGTTATGTTAGTTTCTGCTGTCCAGCAAAGTGAATCATAAATATATGAATAAATATATCCCTTCTTTTTACATTTCCCTCCCATTTAGGTCACCATAGAGCACTGAGTAGAGCGCTCAGTGCTATACTGTGCTATACAGTAGGTTCTTGTTAGTTATCGATTTTATACATAGTAGTGTATATATATCAATCCCAATCTTCCATTCCAAACCCTCTTTAATATTTCATTATATCATCTAGGATTCAGAGGATACCAAATCAACTTCTAAAATTAAAAACAAAACATATTTAGAAGAAAATTTTAGTATAAATGAACATTAATTTCTACTGTTATTTACTATTGTTATTATTTAGAACTTATTTAAAGAAAAATGCTTAAAATTTGAAACTTTTGAAAATGACTTGAGCAGGCAACCAGAATAAATATTACATCCTTGCACTGTGATCCTCTTCTCTTCTCTCAGATACACACACATACACGCACACTCTTATTTCCCACAGACTGCCAGGAACCTACCCCAGGCCATCACCAATGCATGAAACTCCACCTGCACTCAGGACCAGGCTGCTCAGACATCCTCACTGAGATCTGCTGCTGCTGCTGCTAAGTCGCGTCAGTCGTGTCCGACTCTGTGCGACCCCATAGACGGCAGCCCACCAGGCTCCTCCGTCCCTGGGATTCTCCAGGCAAGAACACTGGAGTGGGTTGCCATTTCCTTCTCCATCACTGAGATCAGCCTGGCACTAAATGGAAAGAGGCAGAGTACAGGCCCCCATGCACTCTCCTGATCTTTCAGCATCTTCTCCTTCCAGGTCTCCCTGCCTCTCACCCAACCCGCTGACACAGCTCCTTCTCCCAGCTCCAGCTACCTGAGAAACCTACCTAGTATTTGATTCCTACAGCAAAACACAATAAAAGTCCAAGAAGGGCTAAGCCAGGCAAATGGACTGGCAGAAAAAGATGCTGGACTGAGAACAGACTATGATGATTCTCATCCCAGCTGTACCCTACTCATTACTGAGAAACACTGGGCAGGCACTATGGCTCTCTGGGCTGAAACAGGAAAATGGATGGGCTGAGCAAGGCTGTTTTCAGAACTTGCTCTGAGTCACAACTTTCAAGATCCAGGGTGCCTGCCCTTTAAGCAGAAATAAAGAGCCCTCCAGCACAGGGACTCATCCAACAACTGTGTCCCTTGACCAAATGCTTCCACAAAACAGCCACATTTTAGGACTCTTGATGAGCACCTTCTGGTTTGTTTTGCCTTGTTTAAAATATCTAGCCCAACACCAGGGAGTGTGGGGGTGGAGGTAAGTGGGTCCCTGCTCTGGCTTCAGCCCTCCCCCAGACATTGGCCTGAGTCAGAATGAGTTTATGGGATTTAAAAAAAAAAAAAACTTGCTCAAAAGCAAAATAGCTTCTGAAAGAAATGCTTGCAATTCACCAAATAGACACATTCAGGAGTCCCTTCACATTAATAGTCATATCCCCCAAGTGCTGAATTCCACCCTGTACATAATGAGAGAAAAGCAGCAGGCAGACCTCTAGCAGATAACAATGAAAAAGAAAGCTACAGAGGGATCTTACCTATGTAGTAGCTGCAAGCACAGATGAGGAGAATTGCCCACCAGCCTATTAGTGCCTGGTGGGCAGGGTTTACCTCTAGGACAGATCCTGGCACAAAGAGGTCCTCGATAAATTTTTGTTGAATGTCTGAATAAACCCACGGGTGGATCAATGAACAGAGAAGAAGCAAGCAAGCACAGTTCAGCAGAGGCCCACCCACCTATTTTAGTATGAGAAAAACAGGTCCTTTTAGTAATAACAGCCAGAGGGTAAGCATTACAGGGCAAGAGAATGAGCATGTTTGCTTGGTGGTGTTTTCCCGAATGATGCAGGAGTATTTGATCCATCCTTCAGCTGAAAAGTAGACAGTGCATGACTACCAGGAGTTCTGGTATAAAAGAAGCAAGGACCAACTCTCCATCTTTGCTAGAATTTGAACTTCCATTTGAAGACTCCTTGGGTGCCTCCTTGCCCTCTCTTGTCTCCTCTACTTACTCCCATATACCTTGTCCTTATTTCTGTGTATCCAATTCTGTGTCCATTATTCCATTTTGTCTTGTTTTGTCAGCTCTGCAGTGTAAGTAAAACCTCAGATTTAAACCTTATGAAGGTTTTTGGAGATAAAAGGGAATTTGAATATACTTGGAATCCCACCCACATTGTCGTGTTGTAGTAGTCCAACAGAGTTGCTTCCACCATAAATAGGAAGAGGTGTCTGCAGTGGGCCTGCAGGATTCCAACACAGAGAGGTGCTAGAATCACAACAACTTGGGGAGGGGTGGAGGAGGAAGGGTTTGAAACTCTACATGACTCCTTGTGGTTACATTCATGAAGTCTATGTTTTTTTGTTTGTTTGTTTTTACTGGCTTACAAGTCATTTAAGACAACTGTTATATTAAATAACCTCTTTCACTTGCTTATGACATTTAGAAGAGGAGGCACATATAAAATGCCTTGCATGTCAGCCAGATTGCCCTGAGATCCTCAGCCAAACAAGACAATCTAATCATAGGAGTAAGGAATTCATGCTTTTGTTCATTTGTTCATAATTTATCCATTTCACACACACTGAATGTCTCCACTGTACACCAGGAGAAATACAAAGGTGAAAAAACAGGGTTTTAAAATTGAGTTTTTTCCACCTTGAGATTTCACAGTTCTATAGTTGATTCCTCTAGGGGTGACTAATTTATTTAACTTCCTCCAAATATGTTTATAAAGATGAGTGGAGAAAGCTAAACGCAACAGGTGTAGAACCTTCAAATCTTGGCTATGTCACAGTGATGTGTGATATCTGGAAAATTTCTTAACCTTTCTAAGCTTTAGTTTATTCATCTATAATGATGATACCTATCTCATAGGATTGTTATGTTTGCTTGAAAAAAAAAAACAAGCATAAAATGCATAGAACAGTCTTAGCAACAGTTTTTGCAACAGTAAATGTTGCAAATTGGTTATTCAATTTGCAAATAATTCCTGGGAGGAATTCAATCAAAGTTAATTTGTTCCTTCTAGTATCCTCTCTTCCTCTGACCATTTTCCCTAGCTTTGTACTTTTAGTACTGTTAGTGAATCTGACCTCCTTCTCGCAAAGAAGTTTGACTCTCATATGCTGCTTTATGTACTGCAGCTGTTCTTTGCTTTCAACAATCACCAATATGAAAATTTCAAATGAGCTAACTCAGACTTTGTTTTTTACATTAGCACTAATAAAAGCTAACATTTATTAACTCAAAGCTAGCCAAGTTGCACGCACAATTCAGCATTTTACCTGTGTCACCTCACTTAATTCTTTTAAGAGCTCTATGAAGTAGGTGCTATATTGCATCTGCTTTTACCACTGAGGAACAGAGAGATTAAGGAGTTTGCCCAAAGGTATGCTACTGGTCAGAAGGGAAGGTAGGATTCT
Source organism: Okapia johnstoni (assembly GCA_024291935.2). Classification (NCBI taxonomy): domain Eukaryota; kingdom Metazoa; phylum Chordata; class Mammalia; order Artiodactyla; family Giraffidae; genus Okapia; species Okapia johnstoni. The sequence goes on along the minus strand of CM044312.1, from coordinate 65,877,258 downwards.
GGAACTCTGGCAGCCTGGTTCCAGAGGCCACCCTCTTAACCACTACGCTATGCTGCCTAGAAATCTCTTCAAGAAAATTAGAGATACCAAGGGAAAACTTCATGCAAAGATGAGCTCAATAAAGGACAGAAATGGTAGGGACCTAACAGAAGCAGAGGATATTAAGAAAAGGTGGCAAGAATACACAAAAGAACTGTACAAAAAAGATCTTCATGACCCAGATAATTACGATGGTGTGATCACTCACCTAGAGCCAGACATCCTGGAATGTGAAGTCAAGTGGGCCTTAGGAAGCATCACTATGAACACAGCTAGTGGAGGTGATGGAATTCCAATTGTACTATTTCAACTCCTGAAAGATGACGCTGTGAAAGTGCTGCACTCAATACGCCTGCACATATAGAAAACTCAGCAGTGGCCACAGGACTGGAAAAGATCAGTTTTCATTCCAATCCCAAAGAAAAGCAATGCCAAAGAATGCTCAAACTACTGCACAATCGCACTCATCTCACACTCTAGTAAAGTAATGCTTAAAATTCTCCAAGCCAGGCTTCAGCAATATGTGAACCATGAACTTCCACATATGGATTTGGAAAAGGCAGAGGAACCAGAGATCAAATTGCCAACATCCGATGGATCATTGAAAAAGCAAGAGAGTTCCAGAAAGACATCTATTTCTGCTTTATTGACTATGCCAAAGCCTTTGACTGTGTGGATCACAATAAACTGTGGAAAATTCTGAAAGAGATGGGAATACCAGACCACCTAAACTGCCTCTTGAGAAACCTGTATGCAGGTCAGGAAGCAACAGTTAGAACTGGACATGGAACAACAGACTGGTTCCAAATAGGAAAAGGAGTACGTCAAGGCTGTATATTGTCACCCTGCTTATTTAACTTATATGCAAAATACATCATGAGAAATGCTGAGCTGGAAGAAACACAAGCTGGAATCAAGATTGCTGGGAGAAACATCAATAACCTCAGATATGCAGATGACACCACCCTTATGGCAGAAAGTGAAGAAGGGCTAAAGAGCTTCTTGATGAAAGTGAAAGAGGAGAGTGAAAAAGTTGGCTTAAAGCTCAACGTTCAGAAAACTAAGATCATGGCATCCGGTCTCATCACTTCATGGCAGATAGATGGGCAAACAGTGGAAACAGTGGCTGACTTTATTTTTTCTGGGCTCCAAGATCACTGCCAATGGTGATTGCAGCCATGAAATTAAAAGACACTTACTCCTTGGAAGGTAAGTTATGACCAACCTAGATAGCATATTAAAAAGCAGAGACGTTACTTTGCCAACAAAGGTCCGCCTAGTCAAGGCTATGGTTTTTCCAGTGGTCATGTATGGGTGTGGGAGTTGGACTATAAAGAAAGCTGAGCGCCGAAGAATTGATGCTTTTGAACTGTGGTGTTAGAGAAGACTGTTGAGAGTCCCTTGGACTGCAAGGAGATCCAACCAGTCCATCCTAAAGGAGATCAGTCCTGGGTGTTCATTGGAAGGACTGATGTTGAAGCTGAAACTCCAACACTATGGTCACCTGATGCGAAGAGCTGACTCATTGGAAAAGACTCTGATGCTGGGAAAGATTGAGGTTGGGAGGAGAAGGGGATGACAGAGGATGAGATGGCTGGATGGCATCACCAACTTGATGGACATAGGTTTGGGTGGACTCAGGGAGTTGGTGATGGACAGGGAGGCCTGGCGTGCTGCAGTTCATGGGGTCACAAAGAGTTGGACACGAATGAGCTACTGAACTGAATTGAACTGAACTGATGCTGCCTTTAGCTAAAGGACTGTAATGTGTTGATTACTTGGTAGTATTGGGCTGCAAGTAAGATCATAAGAGAAATCAAAGTTTTCAGCCAATTCATTTGATCACAAAATGCTAGGAATTCATCCAAAGTTTATTACACAGATTTCTGTAAAGAAAATACATACACATATATATATACTTATGCATTTTGTATGTCTACATATATTATCTCTCTCTATATATGGTATAAACATGTACATATATATTTCCATCACAGATGGCTTCTGTTAAACATGAACTGAATCAGTGCACCTAGTTCTTCTGTAAAATTTGGTAACTTGTGTTCTCAGTTCATCAGAACTCCATAATCACAATTCATTCATTCAGTATCTACTGAATACATAACTGGAGCTACTGTAATGATAAAAAGATGAGCCCTGCCAGTGAGGAATTTGTGGTCCATAAGGGGAGAGAGAGACCTAGCAAGGAGGTCATTACAACATTATTGGTGTAAACAAGTACTGTGACACACAAGGGTGAAGTAAATATCCCCCAAGACTGTTTACTTAATAATAATAAGAAGAAAAGAAAAAGCCCCCTTTAGACTTCTGGAGGCACCCTTCACATGGGTTCTCATGGATATATTTTTCATTAATTCCACAATCTCTGAGGGCCGAGTCCTGCTGATCCAAGCCCTTCCAAGATAATAATAGAACTTCCCTCAGCTCAGCTGGCTTCAAATAAACCAGGAGAGAGTATTCTGCAAAGACTCAATCTTCCTCCACCAATCCTCCCACCCTCTAAACTCCTAGGTTTCTAGAAAAAGCAATATCTGAGGTCAAATCAGACAGTTCCTTACAGAGACAGGGTCTCTACTATGTATGGATGATTTCAATGGAATTTTGCCCAAGGGCTACAAATGGAACTCTAAGAGATGAACTCAAAGTCTCATCCTTCTGTGATGATTTAAGTTCACTGGGCTTGGGTTAACAGTAGTCAACATTATTTCCAATCTCTTTGGTTTTGTACAAAGGATGGAAAGAAAAGAATTAATACACAAAAGATTTTTTTTAAAGCTCAGCTTTACGATGGCAAGAAGGAAATATAGGGGGGAAATGTCTTTTAATTCATGTTAAAAGCAGAAGGAAGAAATGTCTTCAACTTTGAAGAACAAAGGAATAACAGCACTACACAAAGCAAAATTTTTAAAGATAACTCATATAATCTTATTAACAGCAATGTTTTTAGTACAAAATTTATAGATTATGGTATATCTCATAACTCCTTGCTGCCCTAAGGGAAAAAATATTTTATTGTTTAACTTTTATCTGATCTTACATATGTCTTCCCTTTTATTCTTAAAGCACATCTTATTATCCTCACTAATCAAGTAAAAATAGTTTATCTTTTTTTTTTTTGACAACACAAATGGAATATAGTTTATATACCTAACCTTCTTGTTCCTCCCTGTAGTATCTAGCATGATTCATTGCACATTTATTTCCTGATCAATAAAGAAGATATTTTCATTTGGGACCAAAAAAAGACATTCGTTTATTTATTCATCTTCCACAGAGAGAACCAACTCCTATCAGAGATCATAAAATATTTGGATACTGAACGTGTCAGTGCTCTTCCAAATGTTCATATTCAATTTGAGGAAAAGCTTATTTGACAAGTTTGGTCAAATGCCTAATGGAATAATGCAAAAGAAGTAAAGATCTGAAGGGAAAAAACATTGAAAGGTAATGAAAAGGTGGAGACTAAGATTTAGATCTCAAAAAAAGCACTAAATTTATACTTATAAACACTTTCCAAAGCTTTGCTAACCAGGGTGCATACAGTGCTTTGAAAATCTAAAGGGATAAAACTTTCTAAGGCAGAGTTTCTCAAAGTATGATCTGACCCTCCCACCCCCACCCCCATCAGAACCATAAAGTGCTGAGATTCTAAGGTCCAGCTCCTATATTTTTAGGAAATCTACAAATTATTGGTAAAATACTCAAAACTAGGACAAGAATTTCAATCTGCAAAGGACACACAAACCCTACTTTCTTTACCATAAAGTTTATGTTAGTTTGGCAAATGGATGAAGATGACCAAAAACACATCAGTCTTCAAGGAGCAGTAAAGCCCCTAAGTGCTTGAAATTTATCCTGCCCCTTTCAAAAGAGGTGCACCAACACTGCTCTATGGCCCCAGAAACCAGATGCTCTGTCAGAACTAATCCTCTTTTCCTAGCCACAGCACAGCACAAAGGTTATCCAGTGAGATAGTCTATATTCATATCTGCTAGAGACTTACAGACTAATCAGATTCTCACTGCTCATGGGGCTGGGAGGTGAGAAAAATGGAGAGAAGCAGACAAACCCAAGTGTGTCAAGAACATCTCTTTTTTTAAGTCACTGGTGGCAGGCTTTCTGCTTCTTTGTAGCTGAATGCACTTCTGACTGATACTACTTGCATTTTAGTGAATACCACTGAAATACAGTTTCATATCTTATTAGTAGAGATAACACTAATGATACAGCCCTTATCAAAGACAAAATTATTAACAACAGAATTGAACAGATGACATTTGAGAAAAGATGCCAGAAAAGTCTCCTAAAGGAATTCGAGTCTTAGACAATCCAAATATTCTGCAATATAAGCATACTTTCATAAAGTAAACTGTATGTTACTATATAACTGGTAGTCGAGAAGAATGTTGTTACTCATGGGTCTCAGCAGAAGCCCAGCATAGAGAAGAGCTTGCTTAAAAGCATAGAGACAACACAGTGAAAGAGTACTTTGCAGCCACAAATTACTACAATTAGTTAGTAGACTGAGACAACTATGCAGCTGCAGACATAGGCTATTCTCCATAAAAAAGGAAAAATGACTCAAAGGATGAAATCAACAGCCCAGAGGGTAGAGCTGGAGCTATAGAAAATGATTCTCAGGTTTTGCATCCCAATGAAGGAAGAGTCAACCTGTGTCCAGCTGACTTACAGATTTGCTATGGATCAGTGACCTTTGAGTACCTCTTTGTTTCCTTCTTTTTGAAAAGCAGTGTCTATTCTGATTAGTCTATGCCTGTGTTGGTTGTACCTTTAAGTTACAGTATTTGGATTGAGAGAAAGTGTACTCAAGGACCTATGCTTAAGAAACTGTACCTGAGGGGACTTCCCTGGTGGTCCAGTGGTTAAGATTGAGCAATTCCAGTGCAGGGAGTGTGGGTCTGGGAACTAAGATCCCACATGCACTGCAGCAGGGTCAAAAAAACTTTTTATTAAGTTTAAAAAAAATTGCACCTGAGGAGCCTCATTCATACCTGGACCTAATTTAAATGAAGCATCCTGGATGCTGAGCTGATGTTATAAAGGTCTGGGACTTTGAGGATGCTCAGTATGGGCTGAGGATATTTTGCATGTCAGATGAAAGTAAATAATTTGGTCCCAGAGGGCAGACCATGTTGGCTTAAAATATGTTCACACGTTCACTTAGGTCTCCAAGAGTGGGGCCTAGTTCCCCTTGCCTTAAGTGTGAGTTGAACTTAGTGAATCATTTCAAAAGAATCAAATAAGGCAAAAGTGACAATATGAGTCAGAATACTATAGAAAGTAGATATGATAGTTCCAACAGTGTTAAAATCTGGGGTTATGTAGGCAATGAGTCATCACAACCTAGAATTCTAAAGTTGTCAAAACTGTCAATTAAGTGTGAGAGCAGAATAAAGATATTTCAGATGCGCAAATTCTCAGAATATTTGTATTCACTCATGATAAGGAAGTCAACTGAGGATGTACTCAAGCAAAAGATGGAGAAGAGAAATAAATAAAGCAGATAATTAATAATAGCTAACATTTACTAAGTGCTTATTTTATGCCAGGCACTGTGCTGAGTCTTGCTCATGTATTATTCCGTTTAACCACACGACAATCCTATGAAGAATATACTACTATTACCTTATGGAATAGGAGATTGAGTTATAAAGGAACCAAATAAGTTACCTATATTATTGGTAAGTTGTAGAACTAAGATCTAAGCCTGGGCAGTCTGTCTGACTCTAGAGCCCATGATCTTAAACACTCCCTATCTTTTCAGGTAGTCATGTTACCATGAAACATGGGATCAAATCAGGACAGCAGCTAAGGAAAACTTCAGGATGAAAGCTAAGAAGCAGGACTATCATCATCAGTGTAATAAACTGGGGCAGGAGAAGAGAAGAAATGAGACAACTCTAGGAGGAAAAGAAGATGACTTCATAGATAGCATGATTTGAGAACATTAAAAGAATGCAAAGAAACAAAGAGCAGTTAGAAAATCAAGGAAAATCAAAAAAATATCCATAAGATGGAAAGTCGCCGGGCCCAACCAGGGCACAGCAAGATGGCTCCTACAAAGGAAGGTGGTGAAAAGAAGAAGCTGGTCCTCCATCAACAAGGTGGTGACCAAAGAATATACAACCAAAATTCACAAGTGCATCCATGGAGTGGGGTTCAAGAAGCAGGACCCTTGGGCACATAAAGAAATTCAAAAATTTGCCATTGAAGGAGATAGGAACTCCAGATGTGCACATTGATACCAAGCTCTACTGGGCCAAAGGATTAAGGAATGTCCCATACTGTAACCATATGTGGTTGTCCAGAAAAAGTCATGAGGATGAAGACTGACCAAACAAGCTTTATATGTTGGTTACCTACATACCTGTCACCACTTTTAAAAATCCACAGACAGTTAATGTGGAAAAGAATTAACTGTTGATTATTGAATAAAGTTATAGAACTGCCTTCACATCTTGATTTTCCTTTTCAAGTTCCAGCATAAAGGCTTGCATATCTTTAAGCAGTTTCCAGTTACAGGATCATCTGGAAAGTGTTTCCTAAGTACTGTACTTGGGCCTCTTCTCCCCAGTGCCTGGAGTTTCTGAATATTTGGACAGGAACTAGGCAGGTGTTCTAAGGTGGTTTTGAAGTGCAACCTGGCTTGAGAATGACTATCCCAACTATAGTTGGGACATTGAGGGGTATTAATGTTAAAGTTTTTACATGCATGTCTTGTTGATTTTAAGATAAACAGTTTTCCAGAAACTGGCATGTAGAAGTTAACTGCTATTTTTCCCATTTTAACAAACTAAAATGATACATTTAATAGTCTTAGATTTAATTAAACATGTACAATTCCTTTTTAGTTCGCTTACTTGTAGTGGCCCCATGAGGTGCTTTTAGTCCTGGTTTACTTCAGCAATACGTGAACTGTGAACTTCCAGATGTTCAAGCTGGTTTTAGAAAAGGCAGAGGAACCAGAGATCAAATTGCCAACATCCGCTGGATCATCGAAAAAGCAAGAGAGTTCCAGAAAAACATCTATTTCTACTTTATTGACTATGCCAAAGCCTTTGACTGTGTGGATAACGATAAACCGTAGAAAATTCTGAAAGAGATGGGAATACCAGACCATCTGACCTTTCTCTTGAGAAACCTGTATGCAGGTCAGGAAGCAACAGTTAGAACGTGACATGGAACAACAGACTGGTTCCAAATAGGAAAAGGAGTATGTCAAGGCTGTATATTGTCACCCTGCTTATTTCACTTATATGCAGAGTACATCATGAGAAATGCTGGGCTGGAAGAAACACAAGCTGGAATCAAGATTGCCGGGAGAAATATCAATAACCTCAGATATGCAGATGACACCACCCTTATGGCAGAAAGTGAAGAAGAACTAAAGGGCCTCTTGATGAAAGTGAAAGAGGAGAGTGAAAAAGTTGGCTTAAAGCTCAACGTTCAGAAAACTAAGATCATGGCATCTGGTCCCATCACTTCATGGCAAATAGATGGGGAAACAGTGGAAACAGTGTCAGACTTTATTTTTTTGGGCTCCAGAATCACTGCTGATGGTGATTGCAGCCATGAAATTAAAAGATGCTTACTGCTTGGAAGGAAGGTTATGACCAACCTAGATAGCATATTTAAAAGCAGAGACATTACTTTGCCAACAAAAGTCCATCTAGTCAAGGCTATGGTTTTTCCAGTGGTCATGTATGGATGTGAGAGTTGGACGGTGAAGAAAGCTGAGCGCCGCAGAATTGATGCTTTTGAACTGTGGTGTTGGAGAAGACTCTTGAGAGTCCCTTGGACTGCAAGGAGATCCAATCAATCCGTCCTAAAGGAGATCAATCCTGGGTGTTCATTGGAGGGACTGATGTTGAGGCTGAAACTCCAATACTTTGGCCACCTCATGTGAAGAGTTGACTCACTGGAAAAGACCCTAATGCTGGGTAGGATTGGGGGCAGGAGGAGAAGGGGGGTGACAGAGGATGAGATGGTTGGATGGCATCACCGACTCAATGGACATGGGTTTGGGTAGACTCCGGGAGTTGGTGATGGACGGGGAGGTCTGGCGTGCTGCAATTCATAGGGTCGCAAAGAGTCGGACATGACTGAGCGACTGAACTGAACTGAAAGCTCAATAGTAACTTTTCTTAAAGGTTACTAACAAAATCTGCTAAATTCAACCTGAAAGCAAGGTGTTTATACCACTGACATGAATTAAACACCATAAAGAGATCCCCTTTTGAAGCCCTATTGATGACAGTAGTGAGGCTGGGGGGCCACTTGGAGTGTAATGTACTGTTCTTCTATGAAAATAGGGGATGGTGACATCTCCAGATTATCCACTCACTGGCACAATCCAGACCTTAGACTGAAATAGACCAAGACAATAGAAAAATTTCTAATATTAAAAAAGCTTGGAGGCCAAAAAAAGAAAAATATCCACAAGATGGTCTTAGTCTGAATGAACCAACCAAAATATGGCATGTTTTAAAGCACTGATGGTATATAGTGAAAAAGGATCCATTTCACCTTGACACTAAGGATGTCCTCATTCAAGAGGTACAAGTGTTGCAAACATAGATTAGAAATTCTAAGATTTGAATGTTATTTACACAGTCATAAGAACAGAAACCATTTATCGGTTTTCAATTTTTAAAATTAAACTCTGCACAATTAAAAAAAAAGACTTGATTGCAGGGAAGAATAAAATGCTAACAACAATGAAAGAGTACAAAGCTGATACTAGGTGGAGGAGAAATAAAAAATGCACAAAGGATAAGGGTGACATCTTACAATGTAGGAAGTAAAAAATGATAGAACAAGTAAGAGATTTAAGTATCTAGTTTAAAATTACATAATGTGATGGTTAATTTTATGTTTTAACTTGGCTAGGCCACAGAGGGCCCAGATTTTTGGTTAAACATTATTTCTGGCGCATCTGTGGTGATGTTTCTGGATAAGAGTAACATTTGAATAAGTAGACAGAGTAAAGCAGACTGCCCTTGGAAATGTCAGTGTTGCTGTTCAGTCACTCAGTCGTATCTGACTCCTTGTGACCCCATGGACTGCAGCAAACCAAGCCTCCATGGCCTTCATTATCTCCTGGAGTTTGCTCAAACTCATGTCCATTGAGTCAATGATGCCATCCAACCATTTCATCCTCTGCTGCCCCCTTCTCCTCCTGTACTCAATCTTTCCCAGAATCAGGGTCTTTTACAATGAGTCGGTTCTTTGCATCAGGTGGCCAATGTATTGGAGCTTTAACTTCAGCATCAGTCCTTCCTATGAATATTCAGAGTTGATTTCCTTTAGGATTGACTGGTTTGATCTTGCCATCCCAGAGATTCTCAAGAGTCTTCTGCAGAACCGCATTTTGAAAGCATCAGTTCCTTGGTGTTCAGCCTTCTTTATGGTCCAATGCTCACAACCATACATGACTACTGAAAAAACCATAGCTTTGACTAGATGGACTTTTGTCGGCAAAGTGATGTCTCTGCTTTTTAATATTGCTGTCTAGGTTTGTTACAGCTTTTCTTCCAAGGAGCAAGTGTCTTTTAATTTCATGACTACAGTCACTGTCCACAGTGATTTTGGAGCCCAAGAAAATAAAATCTGTCACTGTTTCCATTTTTTTCCCATCTATTTGCCATGAGGTGATGGGACTGGATGCGATAATCTTCATTTTTTAGATGCTGAGTTTTAAGCCAGATTTTCCACTCTTCTCTTTTACCTTCGGGAGGCTCTTTAGTTCCTCTTTGCTTTCTGCCATTGGGTGGTGTTGTCTGCATATCTGAGGTTATTGATATTTCTCCTGGCAATCTTGATTCCAGCTTGGGATTCATCCAGCCTGGCATTTCACATGATGTACTCTGCATATAAGTTAAATAAGCAGGGTGACAAAATACAGCCTTGACGTACTCCTTTCCCAGTTTTGAATCAGCCAATTGTTCCATGTCTGGTCCTAACTGTTGCTTCTTGACCTGCATACAGGTTTCTCAGGAGGCAGGTAAGGTGGTCTGGTATTCCTATCTCTTTAAGAATTTTCCACAGTTTGTTGTGATCCACACAGTCAAAGGCTTTAGCATAGCTAATGAAACAGAAATAGATGTTTTTCTGGAATTCCCTTTTTCTATGATCCAACAGCTGTTGGCAAATTGATCTCTGGTTCCTCTGCCTTTTCTAAATCCAGCTTGTACATCTGGAAGTTCTCAGTCCTTGGACTATTGGAGCCTAGCTTGAAAGATTTTGAGCATTACCTTGCTAGCATGTGAAATGAGTGCAACTGTGAGGTAGTTTGAGCATTCTTTGGCATTTCCCTCCTTTGGGATTGGAATGAAAACTGACATTTTCCAGTCCTCTGGCCACTGTTGAGTATTCCAAATTTGCTTCTATATTGAGTGTAGCACTTTAAGAGCATCATCTTTTAGGATTTAAAATAGCTCAGTGGGCCTCATCTAATCTACTAAAGAGTTCAGTAGAGTAAAAACTGAGTAAGAAAGAATTCACTGTCTCTGCCTGACTTTCTTCAAAATATTCGTCTTCTCCTACCTTCAGACTTAAACTTGAAATGGAAATTATACTATCAGCTCTTCTGCTTTTTGGGCCTTCAGATTTAGACTAGAACTATACATTTGGATTCCTGGGTCTGGACTTCTCAGCTTCCATAATTGTGTGAGCTAATTCATATTCATACTGCTTATTTGTAGAACCCTGACTAATATACATTTGAACTTCATCCATTATGCCTTTTTGCCCTCAGATCCAGTTTCTGCATTTCTCCTACAAACTATGCTTCCTAGGTTCTTTGCCAACTGGCTTCCAGTGTAGTTTGTCAAACAGTGGTCTGACTGCAGAAAGGAAGGGAGGAATAAACCCAGAATCGAGCTCCTTTCTGGGCAGCCCTTCCTCCTGTGATACCAGTTCCTACTGGGCACAATTCTTTATTTCTCTAGCCCTGGGGTAGAAACACTTTCTGGTGACACTAATTCATGGTCACCATCATTTTTTTGGCTCTGGGATCTCCCATCACCTAGTAACTGTTTAAATACCTATAATGAATCACTTTCTGGTTGGACTCTGACTAAAACAGTAATAAAGATAGGAATTCAGTAATATAAGTATATCTGGAGGAGAAGGGAGAGAAGAAAGGTGGTATAAGTGGACTATATCTCATCTTCATACAGGAAGTCAGTAAATGGTGCACAACTTGATAAATCAATAAACAGCACTACAGTACATTATCTAGAATCATGAAGATAACAAACAAAAGAATAAAAACCTGAAAGGGTTCTAAGTGTAGCCTCAAACTGTGGAGTCAGTAAAAGGGCCATGTTGCCAAGGACTCAGGGGAGAGAGATGAATAAATGGAACATAGGGGGTTTTATGACAGTGAAACTATGGCAGGGTGAATACATGGCATTATATATTTGTAAAACTCATAAAACTATATAAAACTGAAAACAAACCCTAAGATAAACTATGGATTTTAGTTAACAACAGTATCATTATTGGCTTATCAACTGTAACAAATGCACTGCACTAATGCAAGATATTAATAATAGGGGAAAATGTGTGAGTGTGTGTGTGTGTGTGTGTGTGCGCGTGTGTGTGTGGTGGCAGGGATAGAGAGGTACATGGAAACTCTTTGTACTTTTCAGTCAATTTTTCCGAACCTAAATCTGTTTTTTAAAATAAACTCCATCAGTGAAAAAAAAGAAGAGAGGCGAGATAGGATGAGAGGAGGAAGCTATCTAAAAGACATGAAGGAAACTTAAACGTTAATACGTATTTCTAAGTGAAAGAAGGCAATCTGACAAAACTACATACTTTATGATTCTAATTACATGACATTTTGAAAAAGGCAAAACTATAAACAGAAAAAAGTAGTGGTTGCCAAGGGGGAGAGAGGAAGTGATGAATAGCTAGAGCACAGAGGCATTTTAGGGCAGTGAAACTATTCTATATGATACTATAACAGTGGATACCTGACATTATGGGTTTGTCAAAACTTATGAAATTGTACAAAAGAAAAAGTGAACCCTAGTGTTAGTTAATAATAATGTGTCAGTAATGGGCTATCATGTCCTAGCCCAAGCAATCAGATAAGAAAAAGAAGTAGAAGGAATCCAAATTGGAAAGAAGTAAAACTGCACTGTTTGCAGATGACATAATAGTAAACATAGAAAATCCTAAAGACACCAGCAGGAAACTAATAGAGCTCATCAATGGATTTGGCAAAGTTGCAGGTTACAAAATTAATACACAGAAATGTGTTGCATTTCTATATACTAACAACAAACTATCAGAAAAAGAAATTAAGAAAATAATTCCATTTATAATCACATCAAAAAGAATAAAATACCTAGGAATAAATCTAATTATGGAGGCAAAACACCTGTACTCAGAAAACTGTAAGACATTGGTTTAAGAAACTGAAGATGTACAGATAGAAGGATCTACTGTATTCATGGATTGGAAAAATAATATTGTTAAAATGACCATACTACCCAAAGTAATCTAACGATTCAATAAAATCCAATCAAAATATTCATACCAATGGCATATTTCACAGTTTATATGGAAACACAAAAGACTCTGGATGATCAAAATAATCTCGAGAAAGAAGAACAAAGCTGGAGGTATCATGCTCCCTGATTGTGAACTGTACTACAAAGCTACAGTAACCAAACAATATGGTACCGGCAAAAAAACAAAACAAAGCAGATACACAGCTCTGTGGAACAAAATAAAGAGTGCAGAAATGGACCCCCGCTTAAATGGGCCGTTACTCTCTGACAAAGGAGTCAAAAAATACAATGAGGGAAAGGCAGCTTCTTTAATAAATGCTGTTGGAAAAACTAGACATTTACATAAAAAAGAGTCAAACTAGGCTATTTCTCACACCATATACAAAAATTAATTCACATGGTTTAAAGACTTAAATGCAAGGCCTGAAGCCATAAAATTTATGGAAGAAAACACAGGTAGTATGCTCTTTGACATCAGTCTTAGTAACATTTTTTGCATAAGTCTCCTAAGGCAAGGGCAACAAAAGCAGAATAACAAATGAGACTACATCAAACTAAAAATATTTTTCACAGTGAATAACTATCAACAAAAGAAGAAGGCTTCTTACTGAATGGGAGAAGATATTTGCAAACTATATATAATTAGGAATCAATATATCAAATATACAAAGAGTTCATGCAACTCAACATTAAAAAAATAATTAAAAATAGGCAGAGAAAATACACATTTTTCCAAAAACACACAGATAGCCAACTGGCACATGAAATGATGCTCAATATGACACATCATCAAAGAAAAGTAAACCAAAACCACAATGAGCTATCACCTTTTAATTGTCAGAATGACTATTATCAAAAAAGATAACAAATAACAAGTGTTGGTGATGATGTGGAGGAAAAGGAATCCTGGTGTACTGTTGCTGGCAATATAACGGTGCAGCTGCTATGGAAAACAATATAGATACTCCTCAAAAAATTAAAACCAGAATTACTACATGATGCAGCAATTCTACTCTTGAGCATTAATCCAAAGAAAACAAAAACACAACTAGAAAAGATATATGCATCCCTATGTTCATTGTTGCATTATTTACAGTAGTCAAGATATGGCAGTAGCCTAAGTATCTATCAATAGATGATTGCATAAAGTAGGTTGTGGTGCATATATGATGGAATATTAGTCAGCTATAAAAAAGAATCTTTCCTTTTGTGACAACATACTCTAGAGGATATTATGCTAAGTGAAGTGAGTTAAAAAGGAAGACAAAAACAATTTTCCTTATCTGTGAAATCTAAAAAGTAAAACAAATAAACCAACATAACAAAGCAGAAAGAGATTTATAGATACAGAGAACAAGTGGCTTCCATAGGGTGGGAGGTGAGGGAAGGGGAGAAAAAGGTAAGGAAGATTAAGATGTACAAATTTCCAGTTGTAAAACAAATGAGTCACAGGTATGAAGTGTAGAGTGTGGCAAATAGAGTCAATAATTATATAATATGTTTGTATGGTGAAAGATGGCAATTAGATTTATCATGGTGATCATTTTGAAATGTACAGAAATATTAAATCACTGTTGTGTAATAGGAACTAACATAGTATAGGTCAGTTAAGTTCAGTTCAGTCGCTCAGTCGTGTTCGACTCCTTGCGACCCCATGAATCGCAGCACGCCAGGCCTCCCTGTCCATCACCAACTCCCGGAGTCTACCCATACCCATGTCCATCGAGTCGGTGATGCCATCCAACCATCTCATCCTCTGTTGTTCCCTTCTCCTCCTGCCCCTAATCCTTTCCAGCACCAGGGTCTTTTCCAATGAGTCAACTCTTCGCATGAGGTGGCCAAAGTATTGGAGTTTCAGCTTCAACATCAGTCCTTCCAATGTACACCCAGGACTGGTCTCCTTTAGGATGGACTTGTTGGATCTCCCTGCAGTCCAAGGGACTCTCAAGAGTCTTCTCCAACACCACAGTTCAAAAGCATCAATTCTTCGGCGCTCAGCTTTCTTCACCGTCCAACTTTCATATCCATACATGACCACCGGAAAAACCATAGCCTTGACTAGACGGACCTTTGTTGGCAAAGTAATGTCTCTGCTTTTAAATATGCTATCTAGGTTGGTCATAACCTTCCTTCCAAGTAGTAAGCGTCTTTTAATTTCATGGCTGCAATCACCATCAGCAGTGATTCTGGAGCCCCAAAAAATAAAGTCTGACACTGTTTCCACTGTTTCCCCATCTATATGCCATGAAGTGATGGGACAAGATGCCATGATCTTAGTTTTCTGAACGTTGAGCTGTAAGCCAACTTTTTCACTCTCCTCTTTCACTTTCATCAAGAGGCTCTTAAATTCTTCTTCACTTTCTGCCATAAAGGTGGTGTCATCTGCATATCTGAGGCTATTGATATTTCTCCCGGCAATCTTGATTCCAGCTTGTGTTTCTTCCAGCCCAGCGTTTCTCATGATGTACTCTGCATAGAAGTTAAATAAGCAGAGTGACAATATACAGCCTTGACATACTCCTTTTCCTATTTGGAACCAGTCTGTTGTTCCATGTCCAGTTCTAACTGTTGCTTCCTGACCTGCATACAGGTTTCTCAAGAGACAGGTCAGATGGTCTAGTATTCCCATCTCTTGAAGAATTTTCCATAGTTTATTGTGATCCACACAGTCAAAGGCTTTGGCATAGTCAATAAAGTAGAAATAGATGTTTTTCTGGAACTCTCTTGCTTTTTCGATGATCCAGCAGATGTTGACTATTTGATCTCTGGTTCCTCTGCCTTTTCTAAAGCCAGCTTGAACATCTGGAAGTTCACAGTTCACGTATTGCTGAAGCCTGGCTTGGAAAATTTTGAACATTACTTTACTAGCGTATAGGTATACTATATTGCAAAAATAAACAAACTGATAGAAAAAATAGATCAGATTTGCGGTTACAGGAGGTAGGCTGGGGAAGCCAGAATTGGATAAAGGCAGTCAAAAGCTACAAACTTCTAATTGTAAGTTACTAGGGATGTAATGTACACTGTGATAAGTATAATTAACACTGCTGTATATTATATATTAAAGTTATTGAGAGAGTACATTTTAAGTGTTATCATCACAAGGAAAAATAGTTTTTTCTATTCTTTTGTTTTTCTATAAGATGATGCATAAACTTATGAAGTTTCCTAAGCTTACTGTGATAATCATTTCATGATGCATGTAAGTCAAATAATTCTGCTGTACACCTTAAACTTATACAATGTGAAAGTGAAAGTCACTCAGTCATGTCCGACTCTTTGTGACCTCATGGACTATATGGTCCATGGAATTCTCTAGGCCAGAATACTGGAGTGGGTAGCCTTTCCCTTCTCCAGGGGATCTTGCCAACCCAGGGATCGAACCCAGGTCTCCTGAATTGTGGGCATATTCTTTACAGGCTGAGCCACAAGGTAAGTCCAAGAATACTGGAGTGGGTAGCCTATCCCTTCTCCAGCAGATGTTCCCAACCCAGGAATCGAACTGGGGTCTCCTGCATTGCAGGTGGATTCTTTATCAACTGAGCTATCAGAGAAACCCCCTAAACTTATACAGTGCTGTAGGTCAATTACATCTCAATAAAACTAGAAGAAATATCTTAATTAAAAAAAGGGTCCTCCATCAATTATAATAAATATATTCCTATTAAGGCAAGATATTAATAACTGTAGAAACTGAGAGTGGCACAAAATTCTGTACTTTCTGTGGAATTTGCCTGTAAACCTAAAACTGCCCTAAAAAAAAACAGCCAATTCTACAAAACCTTGACTTAAAAAAACAAAAAAGTCTAGGAAAGGAGTGTTTGTGGGTAAGGTGGGGCCTTATAATTGTTAGCCCTCATGTGCTTTTTAAGGTTTTTTTTTCTTTAATTATGTACACATCACTTGGATTAAAATGTTTTTACTTTTTTAAAACATGTGTTTACCCACCAGGATGGCTACAATGAAAAAGACTAAAGATACCAAAGTGTTGGCAAGGATGTGAAGTATCTAGGACATTCACATACTACTATGAAAGTTTGTGTAAATTGGTATAACCACTTAAGAATACTTTGGCCACCTGATGTGAAGAGCTGATTCATTTGAAAAGACCCTGATGCTGGGAAAGATTGAAGGCAGGAGGAGAAGGGGACGACAGAGAATGAGATGCTTGGATGGCATCACTGACTCAATGGACATGAGTTTGAGCAGGCTCCAGGAGATGGTGAAGGACAGGGAGGCCTGGGGTGCTGCAGTCCATGGGGTCTCAAAGAGTTGGACACGAGTGAGTGATGAACAACTTTAGAAAACTGGCAGCCTCTGCCAAAGCTGATTATTTGCACAGCATGTGATCCAGCAAATTCACTCCTAGGGCATCCATGTATACTCAGTCACTAAATTGTATCCAACTCTTTGCAACCCCAAGTACTGTAGCCCACCAGGCTCTTCTGTTCGTGGGATTTCCTAGGCAAGAATACTGAAGTGGGTTGCTATTTCCTCCTCCAGGGGATCTTCCCAACCCAGGGATCGAAACTGCGTCTCTTGCATCCCCTGTATTGGCAGACAGATTATTTTCCACTGAGTCACCTGGGAAGCCTCACTCCAAGAAAAATATTAAAAAAAAAAAAAATTCACCAAAGGACATGTTCTCTTACATGCACTGAAGCTTTATTCATAATTGCCCTAAATTGAAATCCACCTAAATGCCCATCAAGAGTTGTAAAAACTTTGTAGAATATTCACAGTGGAATTCTACACACCAACAAGAATAAATAATTAAGAACTACATGCAGTAATATGGAGGAATCTCACAAATAATTTTCAGTGATAGAAGCTAGGCAGATGACACATAATTCCATGCATATAAAGTCCAAAAACAGGGAAAGTTATCTATGCTGTAAGAAGTCAAAATAAAGATTCTCTTGGAGGGGAGATGGTGAGTGATTAAAAGGGGCGTAGGGGAATCCTCTGAGAGTACTGGCTAGATTTTGTTTTTTCAATCTGAGTGCTGGTCCCCCCAGTATACTGAATTTATGAAACTGTATCAAGCTGAGCTCATACTTTTTATACATCCACTTTTTAGTATGTGTATCATGCTTCAATAATTTATTTTAATCTGAGAGTTTTGAACCCTAAGCCACACTCTTTTTTTCCAAATTCTTGCCACTAAACATTTAAACAAATAATATGTACTTTAAAAATCCTGGCAGATATATATATATATGTGTGTATATATATATAAATATGTATACACATATAACAGTTACTTTCTGTACTTGTAAGAATCTCAGTGTTACATTTCTATGAATACTTTCAGAAGCAGAAGTCCACTTTTGAGTCCAAAAGAATATTTATTCAAATTTGCTGGGTCAGCCATTGTGTTTGCTGTTGTTATTATCATCACCTTCCAGTTGGTTTCTGGATATATTTGTCATGTTTCAGATCATGGTTTAGCACGACATTTACCAAGAAAAGTGAGTATGAACAGTGAGAAGTCCTTGCTCTTGTATCAAATCAGCAGTCAGGTTCTGTTTTGAGCTTCTTACTACTAGATAACTTCCACCTAACACAATTCTTTGTGTCAGCTTCAGATACTGAAGCCTCAGCTTTCTCACCAAGTTAAAATATGCTCTGTTATTCTTTGTGCTAAGAGGAATTAGGTCTACCCTTGTGGCTCAGTCAGTAAAGAATGCGCCTGCAGTGCAAGAGACCTGGGTTTGATCCCTGGGTTGGGAGATCCCTGGGACAAGGAAATGGCAACCCAGTCCAGTATTCTTGCCTGGGAATCCCTATGAACATAGGAGCCTGGTGGGCTATAGTCCATGGGGTCGCAAAAGGTCAGATTGGACTTAGTGACTGAACAACAACAAGAAAAAGAATTATAACTAAACTACAGGCTGTAGACCCCAAATCTGCAAATGAGTGAGTCAGTGCTTCAAACATGAAGATTTTTACTTTCAGTAATAATTTTTTGCGGTTCAAACATATCATACTCATTTGTTTCCTTGAACAACCGAACTATAAACTTCACAGTTTATTCTAATTTAGTTTTGTACATGCAAAGTAACATGGTTCTTAAGCAACCCTTCCTGAACTTATGCCAAGGGAAAACTTAGAGCGGAAATTTGGCAAGTTCTAAGATCAACAATGTTAACCTATTACTTTTATAAATTCTCAGATAGTTTAAAACATGTAACAGTACATTTGAATTATCTTTCAGAGATATCATGATGATTAAAGAAGATCCCCCAAATTTTAAGAGAGACTAAGAAAACTCCAACAGTAAAAACTGTTCTGTATTGGGTTGGCCAAAAAGCTCATTCAGGGTTTTCCACATCTTACAAAAAAACCCTGAACCAATGTTTTGGTCAACTCAACAAGTCATCTTAATCCAAACTCTTGCTTTATAGTTTGTCAGCAGGCTAAAGATACTTCGAGATTCTTGTCTTCAGTTTAATTCACCCACAAGTTACCATCTCAATCTGTCTTTTAGCTTTCCTAGACCACACTCTACTCTTGGGGTGCTAAATTCCCAGGGGATTAATCACTCTCAGCATTTATATTCTCAGCACAGGTATCTCCAATTAATAGCATTTATTAAGAATTTCCTATGTGCCCACCACTAATATCCCCTATCTTTTTTTTTTTAACTAACCACATATACTTAAGGAAGCTAAAGCATGGATAGTTTACATAACTTATCTCAAGTTCTAATTATGAGTGATGAAACCATAATTCCACTCCAAGCACTGGGATTCAGTTTACTACACTGTGTTGCTTCTAATTATTGACAGGAACTTCAGGCCACACAGTAGTACTATGAATCTTGCCTTTGGTAATACTCCACTCCTACCTTCTAGACTAATGAAAATTTTGGCTTTACTCATTCTGTGGAACAGCATTTACTGCTGCTACTCACAAGGAGGCACTTGGACATTCTTTTCTACCATGAAACAATGTGACCTTTAACTTTTTATCACCACCACAGGCGGATTTGGGGCCAGGGTTCAAAACTGAATTTTGATGCATCTTTAAAGTCTTTTTTTTTTTGCTGGCAAATTTTGGTAATGACGAGATTGGCCATGAAATACTATTCTGGAGATTCACTAGATCACTTAAGAGGTGATGTCAAAAAGAACCTCAAGGCAGCACAAAACACAGATCTCAAGACTGGTAGGAGTCCCAGGTTCATCAAAAAAAGTCAAAATGATCCCAAGATGCTTTCCAACTTACATACAAACATAAAATCCCATTTCAAAAACTTTCAACATCATTAGAAAAATCAGTCACTGTGTATTCTCTAAAATTTATTTACAATTAATAAGTTAAAAAGCAGAGTACAACCAGATTGTAAATCTTAATCATATGCACATCAAACTGTCCAAGGAAACAATTTAGTTCCATTAACAAACAATTGTCTTCTAAAGTACTTAAGACATAACAGGCTATCAAAATATATTTGAAACACACCAATAAAGTAAATATTATGTATATACGTCCACTAAAAACCACCAATTTAAAGAACGCTGTGGCAACCCTTAAAACAACAAAAGGCTTTGACTTCAGAATTGCTGTTTCTTGTATTCAAATAATTTTAATGTTTCTTTATTGAAGGATTTTATAGTACTATCATTTGCATGGAGCACATCAATAGGTGTCAGCCTATCGTTTCTTTATTGAAGAATTTTATAGTACTATCATTTGCATGGAGCAAATCAACTGGTGTCAGCCATCAGCTTAGTTATACAAGTCCAACAGGGTACTCAAACTTAGACAAAATAAATACACACCACAACAGCGACACTTTGCACTATCAACAACGGAGCTTGCCCTCAACAATCATGACATTACTGGTTTCAGGAAGGAAAATTAAGTTGCTGGTTGACAGGGAGGATAAAGATGACATCAGGAAGATTCAAAGGTTAGCTGAGGTGACAGTCACCATATTTAGGCACTCAAGAGTTAAAAATGAAAAAAAAGCATAGCGAGGTGATCAACTTCCTCCTAGCTTCTTCCTCTACTTGTGCCATATGAGATATAAGATAATCTTATAAGAGAATGGTCGTGAGATTTCTTTTAAAAAACTATATACAAGCAAAACTACAGACTTAGAGGACAGAAAATGGATGCCTCATCCTAAAGGCCACCTTGCCAAGTTTCTTTTCACATTCTGCCCAATGTACCCACAAAATACTTTCACTTTCCTATTAATATACTAGCCAACTATATTAGTTCTTTCTTCACATTTTAGGAGTTGTACCATAGGCTTTGCTAAAGAACACTTGGCAAAAATAAAGACTTTTTTGACATCTATTTCACAAACTAGAAATGGTATGATTTTTAAAGACCAGATAAATAACATATTGAATTCAAGATGGGCAATCAGATCCAAACTGAAATCAGAAAGCCCAGATAATCCAAAGAAGCATTTATGCTAGTTCAAGTGCACTAAAGTAACAAGGCATGAGGGAAAAAAGTTAAGAATTGCAGTTAAAATAAAATGCATGGTGTCAATGGTTGTTTCTGTTTTGTGCTGTGCAGTTATCTTCCCAGCTAAGTTTAATTTCAAAACCCTCTGGGAAACTATCTGGAAAAGCTGTATGTTGAAATTGCATTCTAATATGGCCATTGAATTTATTTTTTAATTATTATAAAACTATATACAATAGTAAGTGGTACCAATACATAGTTTTTTCTTAGGGGCTAGTTAACTAAAAAAAATGAACAGTTTGGGAGTGGAAGAAGGGAGAAAACCCTATGTATCTGAAATACAACTGCCAAAGGAAGCTAATAACCAAAAGAATATATATAAGCTTCCTATCACAGAGATCAAATGTAACACTCTCCATCATCTAAGTAATGATTCATTTTTATTTACCCATGTGACAGTGTTTGTTACAACGCATTATTATTGAGTAGTGAATAAAAGAATATGAGGCATACTGGGAAACTGGCATCAAGTCATGTATATATAATATATATATATTTTTTTCTTTTTTACAAAACAAGAACACTGAAATTAAAGTCACAAAACTCCTACTTATGTACTATTAAACTTGAAAAATTCAATTCAGAAAGCTATGCCATTTGAAATCTAAGAACACAAGAGTCGAAATTGCAACTCTTACTATTCTCCTAAAAAGCTGCCAAGCAGAGAGAAATCTTAATATTGAGGACTTCCTATGTTAAGTTCCAGCCAGTGTAAGTAGTTTCATGGCAGAATACTTATATTTGAAAAACTGCGGTACAAAACACCACTTGACCCTTTAGATATTGCAGTAAAATCTGGCTGTGGCACCACTGGCTAAAAACCATTAAGTCTTGCTGCCACTAATGACCAAAGGCACTTGGATAATCAAGAATTCCACTCTGGGCCATACGGTATAAATGCTATTATAAAAGTGTATAAGAAGGGTCAGTACTCAGTGCGACTCGCCTGTTCGATTCCTGTGGTCTTCAGCTGTCAACAAAGACAGGTAACTGCAAACATAATTATGAATGGCATTAAGATAAAAAAGGATACTCGTGGAGGAAAAAAGACAGATGTCACAATGTCTATAAAGGTGATGGGTATTAGTCGGGGCACTTTCTGCTATGCAACACAAAGTAGAGAAAGATCTATTTTGCCCAAAGTAACTTCAACAAGTTATTTGATACCAAGAAACGCCCCCACCCCTCTAAAGAGCTAATAGTTCTGAGAACTCTAATGGGTATTCTGTTTACCATTTTAATCACCAGGTTTACACAGATTCATTTCTCCTATGTGGCTCCCAATTTAAAATAGGTTACCTTTGAACTTCTGGATTTGTACGTTAGACCAGTACAAAAAAGCCAAACCATTTCCAATAGGATTCCATCCATCTCTTTAACCAACACCAGTTCTTTGTAACTCATTTTTCTTTATCACAAGCCATGTGGTTTCAACGTACTTTAATTTTTATTTAATCAAAAAGAATTTAACAAATCGACTTTTCCTAAACAGAACTTTATATGAGTTTCTACCATTTTCTTTAGGAGCTCAGTAAATATAAACATCAAATCTCAATATAAAATCTTTAGAAACACCTCAAAAATGTTGAAATAGTTGTACTTTGCATCTCTTTGTTTATAACCACTGAGCCCATGGCATTCAAATCATACAAATCCTTGCACTCTTAACATTAAGTCATAAGCTTGAAAAATATCCTTGGTCAAAGCTTTGGAATCCGGTTAAAATTAGGAAACGAGTGGGATTCAGAATACCCTGAGCAGAAACGGGTGCAACAGCACAAAACAGGCTCGATCTATCGTCCAGACAGTTTCGATCTTTCGTCCAGAAACAGCGGTGGCAGTTGAAAAGAAAAAAATGGGGGTAGGGGGTAGGAATGAGGCCAGTATAGAGGAGCGGGGTGAAAACCAAGTAGATTCTGGCTTTATTACACAAGCACGAAACCAAATTCCTTTGGAAAAAAGAACGACTTCTTCGGAGGACTTCCAGACCAGCGACTGCCACTTGTCCATCCCTCCGTGAGGGAGCTCCGTCCCCGGCTGGGAGGGTGACGCGGGCCGCGCGTCACGCCCGGGGCACCGGGAAGCGGCGGAGCCTCACCACGGGTTCCAGGTTCACTCGCAGGACTTGGCGCGCTTTACGCCGTGCCGCCGCCAGGCTGCGCTCGCCCCACACGTCGCCGCCGACGCGGATGGTGGGGAAGGTGGTCAGCGTCGGGGTGGCCGCCCTCCAGATCAGGGGTGCGGCCCCCGAAGCAGGGCTCCGGCGCCGCGGGCTTGACGGGGCAGCTCTCCTCAGGGACCGGCGGCGGGGGCGGCGGCAGCTTCCTCCGGCGGGCGGCTGGCGCCCGGGCTCCGCGGCGCCTCCTCCTGGCCGCCGCGCTCGGGGCCGGCCTGCGCGTCGGGCCGCGGGCGGCGGGGCCCCCCCGGGGGGTCGGGTACGAGGGCCCGGCAAGAAGAGTAGCCGTAGACGTCCTTGCTGCGCAGGATGTGCGGGGAGAACTGGTGCTTGAGGCTGCAGAGAAAGCTCCAGAGCTCCGCGTCCGAGCTCATGAACTCCGTGCTGCGGGGCATGAACAGCTTGAAGGCGTCGCCCAGTGCCTTGGTGCTGTCGGCCAGCGACAGTTGCGACCGCGAGTACACCACCTTCTCCTCCTGCGCCTCCAGACCGGCCCCTCCTCCCGCCCTAAAGCTGCCGCCCCGGGCGGCCGCGGCCGGGGCCGCCGGGGGCCGGCGCCGCCGCCTCTTCACGCTGCGCCGCATCGGAGGCCGCTCGGGGCCGCCCGCGCTCGCCAGGTCCCGCCGCCGCCGTCCCAGCCCGTGTTCGGCTCCGCGGCGGCGGCCGCTGCTGGCACCTCTCGCTCGGCGCGTCTCTCTCTACTTTTCTTGCCTCTGCCGCCGCTGCCCCTCCCCCTCCGAGGGCGGAGGACGCGGGTGAAGATCCTGCCGCCCGGTACAAGATGGCGGCCGGCGCCCACCCCTGGGCTTTGTCATTGGACGGCGCCTCGCCCCCCTGGTTTCTCTTTCTTCTCCTCTCTTGCCTCCTTTCGCCCTCTGCCTTTCTTTAAATGTGCCCGCCTTTGGCCCCTCCTACTGCAGCCCCGACTCCACCCATTGGGTGCTCTCAGAAGAGGGCGGGGACTAATGGGGGAGAGGCCAGTTCCTGGAAGATGGTGCTGGGGTGGGTGATGGTGGCTCTTGAACACGAGTCAACAGTTGGGTGGGTATATGGGGAGGGTGCCTTGTCTAGAGTAAGGGGTGGACATCAGCTCCACTTTGGGGGGAGTCACTCTACTCTCAGAATGAGTGGATGTGCATTTATGGATTGAGCTGGGAGGTCTACCAGTCTGAACAACAAAGGGAGACCTACCCAAAGACTGTAGTTTGTATCACAGAAGGGGTGTAAGTCTAGAGGGAATGGGCCTTCCACAATTCTCTTCTGAACCTTCAGAGGCCTCTTTTGCATCTTCATCCAACTCTTCCCCACTTTGACCCCAATCCATGTCAAGCAACACTAGTAATCTGGAATCATTCAGATAATACGGACGCTGTCAGTGGCATAGTCTCCTTCTAGACAATGGAACCATCTTCACATTTAAGAGATTCTCTGCTTATCAGGAAAGTAAAGCCTGTTATACCCATAGAACTTTGCTCAAGTTGATCAACGATCAATTACGACAAAGCCATTCTCCTTACAGAAAATAAAAATTTTAAATATACAGTTGGTTTTAAATGAGTGCACTTCACCTTTCATTTAGTTTTAGTATGTCCCTTTGCAGCACCATCTCTAGCACTGAGAAAGGATATAGTTTCACAATCAAAAGGTTTCTGTTGAAAAGAACAGGTTGTTAAGATCCCATCACCTTTTGTATTTGAGAGGAGGGGATTGAATGTTTATAGAGTAATGCACAGTCTTATGTCATCTTTTCTATCCTCAATACTTAGTTCAGCACCTGTCAGACAATGGGCACTCTATTTCTGTTAAGTGAACCAATAAAAAACATAATTATGTGAGAAACATATATTCAAATTGCTAAGAACAGGACAAGTTCACATTTTACATTTCAGGTTTCTCTTAACTCCATTAAAGTTTTAAGGTTAAAAAAAAATATCTCCTAATACTTAGAACTGTGAGGTAGACATGCAAATTTTACCGCCGAGTGAGCACTTTATTTTGCAGTAGGAAACTGATAGAGCAGAGTTTAGTGATTCACTCATAGCTGCCATTGGTTCCCTCGAATATTTGAGCTAAAAGACACCTAGTTCAATCTCCTTATTTCATGGATGAGGAAATTTGGATCCACAGAGGTTGGGTAATAAGGCTTCTTGATTGTAGGACTAGGACTATAGTTTAGGTCTTTGGATTCCTAATCTTAGTGATCTTTATATTTCACTGGAGATTTTACAAATTGTGCTGCTTAGACTCAAAGAGGTTCAATAGAAAATGCTGTATGTAAGAGTGGAGTGACCAAGGAACAAAGCTGTTCACCTGATTCCACTTCCGGCTCCTCCCAGAATTGAGCAGTTTTTAATCTGTCCTATACTGGATTTACAGATTATATTTTCTTAGAACCAGAGTTTGTTTAACTTCAATAAAAAATAAAACAAAAATATTTTGAAAGTTGCTTCTCTACCAGAGCATCCTGTCCATGCACTGGCTTTATGCAAAAACCAAGCTTCCTACCAGAGGACCAGTTCTCAACCTACCCAAATCATGGTAACTTTCTAAAGAGAAAATCAGTTTCCTAGAAGAGCATACCCTGATCTCAGAACAAGGTTATGGAGCCAGTTATCAGCTTCCTAAGTCCTTATAAAAAAAATGATATTACAACTCTTTACATCACAATTAGTTCTGTTGGTAATTTTGGGAACACATACTAATGTGAAATTTGTATAACTTCCAATGGAATGCCCCTGCAAGACAGACATAGAAAATCTCACAGAGTAAGCCAGCAGAATGGTAAAGGGACTTCATAGTGAAAGAAAAATAAGGATTTATGTACTCCTGGCTTCTCGTCTTGATATTTCTTCCCTTTCATGTTAATCCTGTTTTAAGTACTTAGGGTTCTTAAGTATGGAAAGGCTTAGGGTCTTTTGCCACACAAATATACCAGACATCTATACAAACTTACAGAATTGATTTCGATTGAAAGGATAAATCTTATAAGACTATTCTCATACTAAGGAAACATAGGTGTCAACAAATTGCAGAGCATTCAAAAGTTCATTTTATAATACATACTCATTTAATTTACTTAAACTAATATCTTTATGGAAATATTTTTAGGAATTAACATCATGTCAAATGCCTAAATTATTGTATAATTTTAAATTTGGCATTGTTTAATTTCTCTGTTCTGTTTTCTCTGTTTTTTATTTTTACATTTCTTCTTGCCTCCACCTTTTGATTAGCTTAAATAGTCCTACAAATGGTACTTATCCATTCTCCAGAAGTGAGTAAAATTTACACATAATTTTTTCTTTTAGTTCCTGAGACTCTCCTAAGACACTACAAAGTTTTTGGAAAGTTAAAATTAAATTTATTTAATTTTATTGCAAATTAAAATCTTGTTCTTGAGGAAACTGTTTAAAATGTCGAGTTTATTCCTTTACCTCTCAAGGAGAATGATGCTTCCTTCCTACATCTGATAGTGGTGAATAGTAAAAACAAACAGAACAAAAAATTAGCTTTACATGTATATTTTCTGAATTTATGTAGTTTAAAAATGAAACCAAAAAGAATAAAGTGATTAGAGAAATTAAAAATAACATATATCTCTTAGCTATCCAGAACTTGTGCTATAAGATTCCACTTCTATAAAATAATTTGCTTCTTGCAAAGTGGCCAAAAAATTAAAAAGTATCTGTAAATGTTTGGGAGCATCCACTCTGGAATCAAAAAGACTTGGAATCAAACAGATCTTTATAACAAAATATCCTTAGATATTTTTAAAAATCATTCTGAGCCTATTCATTTATAAAATGGGTGTAATCTCTACTTCAATAGATTATTTTGAGGATTGAATGAGCAAACATGAGTAAAACTTGTACTAGAGTGTCTGGATCACGGTAGGTATCTGATAAATAATAGTTATCATTATTTGTCTTGTCTAATTATGAGGACTTTGTTTGGTTTAGCCTACATATTTCAAATCCTATATTACAGTGGGAGTCTATAGATATTTTTAAGTAATAGATTGATGAGGGGAAAATAAAAATGTTACAGCAAGAAGGAAATTTAGAGACCATCTAATGAGTCCAACACTCTCCATTCAGATGAGACTATTGAGATGCCAAGAGAGCTGCCAAAGTTTACGCAGCCAAAGGGTGGAATATTCTGAACTAGAACCTAGGTCTCTGTTAATCCAAAGTTGTTTCTAACAACTCTGGTATTTAATCCAAGGAGATAGCATTAATTTGTAGTTCAAATGAAATTACATAGAACACGATTCATCAGTTTCAGCCTTTTCATTAAAATAATTATGAAGTAATGTAGATTTTTCTATAAAAGTTACCTCAAACCTCTGATATGCTCCTGTGTGTGTGTGTGTGTGTGTTACTTGCTCAGTCGTGTCCAACTCTCTGTGACCCCATGGACTGTATGTAGCCTGCCAGGCTCCTCTGTCCATGGGATTCTCCAGGCAAGAATACTGGAGTGGGTTGCTATTCCCTTCTCCAGAGGATCTTTCCAACTCAGGGTTCGAACCCTGGTCTCCTGCATTGCAGGCAGATTCTTTACCATTTGCTACAGGGAAGTAAAAATGTTTAATTTAAAATACACAAAATACACATATAAATTGAGAGGCCAGGACTTCCACTTCCAAGAAAATAAAATGCATGTACTTTCCCTATTCCTCCTGCTACTTTCAGTTTAAAACCCTGGGCATTATATAAAAAAGGAACATAAGAAGACTGAAGAATAGAGATGAGAAAGTCAGGCTAAGGATTTCAGAACCCAAAGCACAACACATTAGTGAATTCCTTGAGTTTTCTTTTTTCTCTTTTCTGCACACACCTCAGACTGGGTGCTGGAGAAGTCAGCAACCAAGAAACACCAACAGACATAAAAGTGCCAACAAGATTATGTTCTCTCTAACTTACGACCAAGAAAGGAGTAGCCTCCCAAGACAGAAATTTTTACAAAATTATCAATCTACTGCAGCAAAATAGCACCAAAAAACAAACAAACAACTATGGCTTCTACCCTTTCCAGGCTATAACTAGGCACTCCACCACCCCTTCTGGAGTAGTGTCAGAGAAGGTCAAGTAGAGAATCATCAATCTCATCCCTGCTGGGCAATAGAGAAGCTATTCTCTTCTAAAATGTCAGTGGAGACCATGTGGGGAGCAATAACAAGACACTCCCAGTAGAGGTCTAGTAACCAGCTAGCATTCCCACCCCTACCAAGTAACAATGAGGCAGAGTGGGAAACTTGGACTTCTACTTGGCAATAGTGAGGCAGCATCCCTTCCTTTCCTTTCTGTAAAAATGTCAAATTAAACCTGCTAAAAACAGATTGTTTAAATAATATCCAGAGTCTCATAACATAATAGCCAAAATGTCTAGGTTGCAACTGAAGGTCACTTAATGCTGAGAACCAAGAAGATCTCAAATTGAATAAAAAGGGATCATCAATAAATGTCAACACTAAGGTGAGAAAGATGTCAGTATTTTGTAGCAAATATTTTAAAATAGCCATTATAAAGACATTTTAACAAGCAGTTATGAACACACTTGAAACAAATGAAAAAGTAAAGAGTTGCAGTGAAGAAATAAAATAGCAAAGAAACAGGAGATATAAAGAGGAACCAACATGGAAATTCTAGAACTAAAAAATACAATAATTGAAATAAAAAATTTAGTGGATGGTCTCAACAGCATAATGGAGAAAAAAATCAGTAAACCTAAAGATAAAACAATAGATTTAATCCCTTCTGAAAAAAAGAGAGGGAATATACTAAGAAATCAGAACAGAGCCACAAGGACCTATGGGATTATAAGATCTATTATTAGTGTCATCAGAAGACTGGAAAGAGAGGAGAAAGAAGGCTGGGCTGAAAAATGTTCCAAATTTGGCAACAGACATAAATCTATAGATTTAAGATGCTGAACACACCTAAGCAAGATACACCCAAAGAAATCCACATCAAAACAAATCATTGTCAAACATCTGAAAACTAAAAACAAAGAAAAAAGTCTTGAAAGTAGCAAGATAAAAAGTACACCTGATGGATGAGGGAAAAATCATTTGATATCTAATCACTAGAAACCATAGATAGATATTCTCACTAGAAACCATAGGTATCAGAAGGAAGTAGCTCAACAATTTTCAAGCCCTAAAAGAAAAGAGCTATCAACCCAGGCTTCTATATCCAGTGAAAATATCCTTTAATAATGAAGAAGAAATCAAGACATTCACAAATGAAAGAAAACTAAGGGAATCTGTTGCCAGCAGATCTACCTAAAAGAATGGCTAAAGGAAGTTCTCTGAACAAAAAGAAAACAATAAAATGAGAAAACCTGGGACATTGGGAAGGAAGAAAGAACACAGTAAGCAAAAATATGAGTAAATATAACTTCCCTTTTCGAAATCATGTTTGATGATTAATATGAACTGAATGTTTGTATCCTCCTGCCAAATTCATTTGTTGAAGCCCTAAGCCCCATTGCGGAGGTGCTGAAGATTAAATAAAAGTCATAAAGGTGGAGTTCTATTTTGATATGGCTGGTATCCTTATAAGAAGAAGAGACTCCAGAGTACTGTCTCTCTCTCTAACATGTGAGAACACAGAGAGAAGGAGACTATCTGCAAGCCAGGAAGTGGGCTCTCACCAGGACTAAAACAGCTGGCACCTTGATCTGTGACTTCTCAGCCTCCAGAACTGTGAGAAAATAAATTCCTGTTGTTGAAGCCACACCGTTCGTGGTATTTTGCTACGGCAGCCCAAGCAGACTAACACAATGGTTGAAGTAAGTATTATAACACTAATGCATGCACTGAGTATATATGAAAAGGAAATATTTAAGATAAATATATTGGAAATGGAGAATAAAGGGACATAGGTAGGTAAAATGGAACTTGCACTTCACTGTAACTCATAAAATGACATGAGTGGACTGGGATAAATTATGTTTATATAGGATGATACCTAGCTGCTGCTGCTGCTGCTGCTGCTAAGTCACTTCAGTTGTGTCTGACTCTGTGCGACCCCACAGACGGCAGCCCACCAGGCTCCCCAATCCCTGGGATTCTCCAGGCAAGAACAGTGGAGTGGGTTGCCATTTCCTTCTCCAATGCATGAGAGTGAAAAGTGAAAGTGAAGTCGCTCAGTCGTGTCTGACTCTTCGTGACCCCATGGACTGCAGCCTACCAGGCTTCTCCGTCTGTGGGATTTTCCAGGCAAGAGTACTGGAGTGGGCTGCCATTGCCTTCTCTGGATAATACCTAGAGCATTCACTAAAAAATATAAAAAGAGACATACTTAAAAATAATATAGGTAAATCAAAATGGAATTCTGAAAAAAGGCTTAAGTGACCCACAAGAAGGCAGGAAAAGAAAATAAATGAAAAATAGAAAACAGAAAATGAAATAAAATGAAAGGCTAAGTCTACAACATAAAATTAATATAATAGTAGTTACTTATAAATGATTAATCAAATCAGCAATTGCCCAGATGGGAAACAGACTAAGACATAGATCAGACTTGAAATTAGTTCAGTTCAGTTCAGTTCAGTCACTCAGTCATGTCTGACTCTTTGCAACCCCATGGACTGCAGCATGTCAGGCCTCCCTGTCCATTACCAACTCCCAGAGATTACTCAAACTCATGTCCATTGAGTCCGTGATGCCATCCAACCATCTCATCCTCTGTTGTCCCCTCCTCCTGCCTTCAATCTTTCCCAGCATCAGGGTCTTTTCAAATGAGTCAGTTCTTCACATCAAGTGGACAAAGAAATGAAGTTTCAGCTTCAGCATCAGTCCTTTCAATGAATATTCAGGACTGATTTCCTTTAGGATGGACTGACTGGATCTCCTTGCAGTCCAAGGGACTCTCTCAAGAGTCTTCTCCAACACCACAGTTCAAAAGCATCAATTCTTCAGCGCTCAGCTTTCTTTATAGTCCAACTCTCACATCCATACATGACTATTGGAAAAACCATAGCCTTCACTAGATAGACCTTTGTTGGCAAAGTAATGTCTCCGCTTTTTAATATGTTGTCTATGTTGGTCATAGCTTTTCTTCCAAGGAGCAAGCGTCTTTTCATTTCAGGGCTGCAGTCACCATCTGCATTGATGTTGGAACCCTCCAAAATAAAGTCTCACTGTTTCCATTGCTTCTCTGTTTGCCATGAAGTGATGGGACCAGATGCCATGATCTTAGTTTTCTGAATGTTAAGTTTTAAGCCAATTTTTTCACTCTCCTCTTTCACTTTCATCAAGAGGCTCTTTAGTTCTTCTTTGCTTTCTGCCATAAGGATGGTGTCATCTGCATATCTGCATATTTCTCCCGGCAATCTTGATTCCAGCTTGTGTTTCTTCCAGCCCAGAGTGTCTCATGATGTACTCTGCATATAAGTTAAATAAGCAAAGTGACAATATACAGCCTTGACGTACTCCTTTTCCTATTTGGAACCAGTCTGTTGTTCCACGTCCAGTTCTAACTGTTGCTTCCTGACCTGCATACAGGTTTCTCAAGAGACAGGTCAGATGGTCTGGTATTCCCATCTCTTTCAGAATTTTCCACAGTTTATTGTGATCCACGCAGTCAAAGGCTTTGGCATAGTCAATAAAGCAGAAATAGATGTATTTCTGGTACTCTCTTGTTTTTTCGATGATCCATCAGATGTTGGCAATTTGATCTCTGGCTCCTCTGCCTTTTCTAAAACCAGCTTGAACATCTGGAAGTTCACAGTTCACGTATTGCTGAAGCCTGGCTTGGAGAATTTTTAGCATTACTAGCATGTGAGTAGAGTGCAATTGTGCGGTAGTTCGAGCATTCTTTGGCATTGCCTTTCTTTGGGATTGGAATGAAAACTGACCTTTTCCAGTCCTGTGGCCACTGCTGAGTTTTCCAAATTTGCTGGCATATTGAGTGCAGCACTTTCACAGCATCGTCTTTCAGGATTTGAAGTAGCTCAACTGGAATTCCATCACCTCCACTAGCTTTGTTCGTAAAGATGCTTTCTAAGGCCCACTTGACTTCACATTCCAGGATGTCTGGCTCTAGGTGAGTGATCACACCATCATGATTATCTGGGTCATGAAGGTCTTTTTTGTACAGTTCTTCTGTGTATTCTTGCCATCTCTTCTTAATATCTTCTGCTTCTGTTAGGTCCATACCATTTCTGTCCTTTATTGAGCCCATCTTTGCATGAAATGTTCCCTTGGTATCTCTAATTTTCTTGAAGAGATCTCTAGTCTTTCCCAATCTGTTGTTTTCCTCTATTTCTTTGCGTTGATCACTGAGGAAGGCTTTCTTATCTCTCCTTGCTCTTCTTTGGAACTCTGCATTCAGATGGGATTATCTTTCCTTTTCTCCTTTGCTTTTCACTTCTCTTCTTTTCACAGCTATTTGTAAGGCCTCCTCGACAGCCATTTTGCTTTTTTGCATTTCTTTTCCATGGGGATGGTCTTGATCCCTGTCTCCTGTACAATGTCATGAACCTCTGTCCATAGTTCATAAGGCACTCTGTCTATCAGATCTAGTCCCTTAAATCTATTTGTCACTTCCACTGTATAATAATAGGGGATTTGATCTAGGTCATACCTGAATGGTCTAGTGGTTTTCCCTACTTTCTTCAATTTAAGTCTGAATTTGGCAATAAGGAGTTCATGATCTGAGCCACGGTCCGCTCCTGGTCTTGTTTTTGCTGACTGTATAGAGCTTCTCCATCTTTGGCTGCAAAGAATATAATCAATCTGATTTTAGTGTTGATCATCTGGTGATGTCCATGTGTAGAGTCTTCTCTTATGTTGTTGGAAGAGGGTGTTTTACTATGACCAGTGCGTTCTCTTGGCAAAACTTTATTAGCCTTTACCCTGCTTCATTCTGTACTCCAAGGCCAAATTTACCTGTTTCCTGACTTCCTACTTTTGCATTCCTGTCCCCTATAATGAAAAGGACATCTTTCTTGGGTGTTAGTTCTAATAGGTCTTGTAGGTCTTCATAGAACCATTCAAGTTCAGCTTCTTCAGCATTACTGGTGGGGGCATAGACTTGGATTACCATGATATTGAATGGTTTGCCTTGGAAACGAAGAGAGATCATTCTGTTGTTTTTGAGATTGCATCCAAGTACTGCATTTGGACTCTTTTGTTGACCATGATGGCTACCCCATTTCTTCTAAGGGATTCCTGCCCACAGTAGTATATATAATGGTCATCTGAGTTAAATTCACCCATTCCTATTGCTGCTGTAACAAATTACCACAAACTTGGTGACTTAAGACAACAAAAATGTATTGTTACAGTTTTAGAGGTCTGCAGTTTGACACTGGACTAACTGGGCTAAAACCAAGTTGTAAGCAGGGCTTCATTCCTTCCTGGACATTCTAGGGGCGAATCCATTTCCTTTTCTTTTCCAGCTTCTAGAAGCCACCCATTTTCTTTGGTCTTTTCTCCATCTTCAAAGGCAGAATTTAAACACCTGTGACCGTTCTTCAATAGCTATATTTCCTACTGACTCTTGATGCTTCCGCTTACTTCTTGAACTAAGACCCCTTACAATTACACTGAGTTTCCAGAGATAATCCTGGATAACCTCTATTTTAAAGTCAGCTGATTAACAAACTTAATACCATCTACTGTACAGTTGTGTTTATTTCACATGCTAGTAAGGCTATGCTCAAAAACCTTCAAGTTAGGCTTCAGCAGTTTGTGAACTAAGAACTTCCAGATGTACAAACTGGGTTTAGAAAAGGCAGAGGAACCAGAGATCAAATTGCTGACATTCTTTGGATCATAGAGAAAGCAAGGGAATTTCAGAAAAACATTTACTTCTGCTTCATTGACTATGCTAAAGATGTTAACTGTGTGGATCACAAGAAACTGTGTAAAATTCTTAAAGAGATGGGAATATCAGACCACCTTATCTGTCTCCTGAGAAACCTATATGCAAGTCAAGAAGCACCAGCTAGAACCTTACATGGAACAACTAACCAGTTCAAAATTGGGAAAGGAGTATGACAAGGCTGTATATTGTCATGCTGTTTATTTAATGTACATGCAGAGTACATCAT
Source organism: Okapia johnstoni (assembly GCA_024291935.2). Classification (NCBI taxonomy): domain Eukaryota; kingdom Metazoa; phylum Chordata; class Mammalia; order Artiodactyla; family Giraffidae; genus Okapia; species Okapia johnstoni. The sequence continues at coordinate 65,842,929 of CM044312.1, read as the reverse complement.
GCAAAATGCTGGGCTGGATGAATCACAGGCTGGAATCAAGATTGCCAGGAAAAATATCAACAACCCCAGTTATGCAATTGATACCACTCTAATGGCAGAAGGTGAAGACAACTCAAGAACCTCTTGATATCAGAAGGTGAAAGAGGAGAGCAAAAAAGCTGGCTTAAATCTCAACATTCAAAAATGAAGGTCATGGCATCTGGTCCCATTACTTCATGGCAAATAGAAGGGGAAAAAATGGAATCCAGTTACAAATTTTATTTTCCTGGGCTCCGAAATCACTGTGGATGATGACTGCAGCCATGACATTAAAAGATGCTTGTTCCTCGGAAAGAAAGCTGTGACAAACCTAAACAGCACTTTAAAAGGAAGAAACATCACTTTACCCACAAAAGTCCATATAGTCAAACCTATGGTTTTTCTCAGTAGTCACGCATGGATGTGAGAATTGGACCATAAAGAAGACTAGCACCAAAGAATTGATGCTTTTGAACTGTGGTGCTGTGGAAGGCTCTTGAGAGAGTCCCTTGGACTGCAAGGAGATCAAATCAGTCAATCCTAAAGGAAATCAACCCTGAATATTCACTGGAAGGACTGATGCTGAAGCTGAAGCTCCAATACTTTGGCTACCTGATGGGAAGAGCTGACTCACTTGGAAAAGACCCTGATGCTGGGAAAGACTGAAGGCGAAAGGAGAAGAGGGTGACAGAGGATGAGGGGCATAGATAGCATCACTTACTCAATGGACATGAATTTGAGCAAATTCTGGGAGATAATGAAGTACAGGGGAGCCTGGTGGGCGCACTCCATGGGGTTGAAAAGAGTCAGATACAACCTAGTGACTGAACAACAATTCCACCTGCAACCTTAATTCCCCCTTTTCATGTAAACTAACACACCTTCACATTTCAAAGATTAAATGTGAACATCTTTGGGGAACCATTATTTTGCCTACAGAATTATAGGTTTAACTAGTAATAGCACAATTTTAACATAAACTGAATATTCATATTCTATGCCAGACCCCATGTTAACCATGTCACAGGAATCACTTCATTTAGTCTTTATAACAGTCCCATGAGGTAAATACTGTTCTATCTGTCCCATTTTACAGATGAGAAAACTGGGACTATTCTTTCCCATCTACATTTCCACTTATTTCTCCCATCTTCCTCTTTTCAAATCTTATGCATCCTTTGAGGTTCCTCGCAAAAGCCATATCATCCCCTATGTTCTCTCTTCCTTCTCTGAAGGCTGTGTCATTTTGCTTTCATCTTCTATACTTTGCCATCCATACCTATATTCCACTTTAAACTTGCCTCCAGGAGAATCACTGTTACTAAGGGGTATGTATTGTGTCTCTCAGTTGTGATGGGACAGAAGAAAAGTTGCAAACCATATAGATTATAAACTCCTTCACAGAAAGACACATGGAAAGGGAAAAATATTGAAGATGTGTCTTACTCATCTTTCTATTTGTCATATTTGTCCCATATATAGCAATAATGTCTTAATATTTTGCTCTGCACATAGTAGTTTATAGTTTAAAAAATACTTTACCTGATTGAATCCTCAAAGAGCCAAGTCAGTGAAACAAGAAAAAAATGTTATTATACTCATTTTACAGAGGCAGAAACTGAAGCCCAGTAAGGTGAAAATGATAAAGCTGGATCCTGAAATAAAGGTTTCTGATTCAAAGACCAGTATTCTTTTCAATACTGTTTCTCTTTACTCATGGTTTTAAAAAAACACACAACAATTATTTTTAAACAAATCTTTTTAAATATTATAGAATGATTTATGGCTATCTTTACAACTTCACCCTTTACATTCTCATTTGGTTCTAATTTTATCATTTGGGGACATGAACAAACTAGATAATCCATTAAGATGACATTAAGTTCTAAAATTCATTGAACAAAAGGGATAGAAAATAAAGCCCTTTTAAAAAGTGATTAGACACAGAAAGTTAAACAAGTGGTTCTCAGTCAGTTAGGAAGCCAAGCCCAGGCAGCTGAGGCAGTGCAGTGACCCAGGTTCTGTGTTAAATGCATCTTGTGTAGGAAGAACCCCAGCCCAAGTGAACACTGGACAACCCCAAGGCAAGGGCTCCCACAGCAATGATCTCCTTCCAATAGTTTCCACCACATCCCAGCCTGGGCACACAATTGGTGGAGAATTCTCAGGGGATAAAATTTGTTATGATTATGAAAAAGAAAGGGAGAAGTTAGCTTAGATCCCAGTTTGTGACCCTTTGTAAGAGCTACCAAGAACTTTAAGGTATAAGAGGCCTTAGACACTGTGTATTTGCTTGCCACTCAATGGTGAATTCTTGCTACCAAAAAAGAAAAAGCACTGACCCTTCTGTTAGTCTCTTCACCATACAAGAACCTGTGCTTCTTAGCCAAATTCACTTCCTCTGACAGAGGAACTTTTTATTGGCCATTCACCAAGAGGGAGGTCCATAGAAGACTTCACTAAGAGACTTGTTTTTACTACTTTACCATCATAATAAACACTTTATCCAATCTAACCAACATCTGAGGAATATGACACATTACTTGTCCTTTGTGCTTTGTGCTCTAGAGTGGGAAGCCTTATGCTTGAACTTTTCGTAGCCCTCTTGCAACTGTGAGGCAAAAATCCTGGGGATGAAATTTACTGAGAATAGGGGTGAGGGGTGGGGACTGGGAAAAAGGGCCTAGATTCTCAACCACAGTGTTGAACTGTCAAATCAACCCTGATATTGCTCGTTTCCAGACATCTAGTTAAGGAATCAGAGAAGGCAATGGCAACCCACTCCAGTACTCTTGCCTGGAAAATCCCATGGACAGAAGAGCCTGTTAGGCTGCAGTCCATGGGGTCGCGAAGAGTCGGACACAACTGAGTGACTTCACTTTCACTTTTCACTTTCATGCATTGGAGAAGGACATGGCAACCCACTCCAGTGTTCTTGCCAGGAGAACCCCAGGGACGGCGGAGCCTGGTGGGCTGCCGTCTATGGGGTCGCACAGAGTCAGACACGACTGAAGCGACTTAGCAGCAGCAGCATCAGCAGCAGGTATATACCTTGCTTTAAATTACTAGTTTCTGTTTAGGATGTGAAAGAGCAATTTCCTATGTTCTATTTTTTTTTTTACCATTTTCAACATTTTGATCAGTGCTTTAGTTAAGAGGATGGGTGGTGAACTTATCAAACTTAGACATTCCATGGAGCCATTTAAGATAGCCATTACCTCCTTCTAAGCCATCTAAAACAATGAACCAATTCTTTTAAAGATGTAATTTCAGAGGAACAAGTATAAAGTCTAAACCTGGAGTCTAACAACTCAACTGTAGAAGTATTAATATAACACAAAAGAACTATGCTTAATAGCAACATACGTTTATTACTCACCCATTAAAAATAATGAAATAATGTCATTTGCAGCAACATGGATGGACCTGGAGATGATTATACTGAGTAAAGTAAGTTAGACACAGAAAGAGAAGTATCATATATTATGGTTTATATGCAGAATCTAAAAAAAATGATACAAATGAATTTATTTACAAAACAGAAACAGATTCACAGTCTTAGAGAATGAATTTATGGTTACTGAGGGGGAAGGGGTCAGGGAGAGGGATAGATTGGGAATTTGAGATTGACATGTACACACTGCAATATTTAAAACAGATAACCAGCAAGGACCTACTATTTTAAAAAATAAAATATCAAGAAGTTTCAGTTGGCAGCAAGCTTAATATGGTAGACATTTTGCCCAAGACCTTATGTGACCCTACAACTTTATTAATCATAATCACTATGGCTCTGCACCCTTCAGATCATTCCTAGAGTACTGTATCTAGTCCTGGGACATGGGCACACAGGAGCCTACTCTCTAGAAGAATGAGGTGGAAGATAAAATGACTCAACACTAGGTCATGGAAAGAATGGACAGATAGTTTGGAGTATTTTGCTTGGAAAATATAAGTCTCATGTAGGATATTATTAATGACTCTCAAACATTTTAATATTTGCTTGTTCTCTCTAAACAGGGAAGCAACTAGTCATGGAGCTCTTGTATGATTAGAAAAAAGCACTCACCTCTAGGCAAATGAATTAGAGAAAAGTGCCCCCTGCCTCTGGGCAAATAGAATGTCATTCTTTGGTACAGAATATGGCAAAGGAAATACGGGTACATTTCAGTCCCCACTTGTCCCCTTTGTCATTCATTTTTGTGCAAAGATCAGTCAACTTTATGCAGTGGCCCTAGCTCTATGGTAGGGTCAGTAATCTATGGCCATGGACCAAATCAAGCCTATGGGTTGTTTTTGTAAATAAAATGTTATGGATGAGAGCCACATTCATCTATATTGTCTGTGTCTGCTTTCCCATTACAATGGCAGAGATGAGCAGTGCAAATAGGGCTGTATAGCCTGCAAAGCCTCAAGTATTTACTCTTTGGCTTTTTACAGAAAAAGTTTACCAAAGCCTGCAATATAATGCTTTTTTAAAAATTATTAAGTTATAGTTGACATACAACATTAGTTTCAGATGTAAAACATAGTGATTCCATATTTTTATACATTTTGAAATAATCACCACAGTAAGTCTAGTTAATTTTCTTCTGCTCACAAATACAAGGATTTGGAGAGGGGAGCAATTCGGGATTTAAAGGTAAGTGTTCATTTTTAAGAAACAGATTTTGGGGAAAAATTTTACTCCTTGATTTTCCCAGAAGCAACCATTTTCAATACCAGCATTTTCTCTCATGTTTTGAAATAACATGCTTATACTGATATTCCTTGCTTCCTTGGTTTTAATATTATTCATGTAGTTCTTACTATGCAAGATGGGGATTCTCCTTTACTCTACCTCTTAACATATTTCTATCACATATTTTTGCTAAACCTGTATCTGGCATTTACACTGCCATGACTATGTAAATAAAGCAAACTTTCTAACCATTGAAGCCTTCCAAAAATGGAAAAATATCTTGCAAGGTTAGCAAGTTCCTGTAAATATCTGGAAGGCAGATATTTTCTTATTTCTCTTTATATCCCCAGTACCTGCTACAGCTGCAGTATAAGTGAGGTAATCTTTAAATGGGAATGTTTATTGTGAAAGAGTCTAGCATTTCCTATTTCCCAAGAAAGTATCAAAGTAGCCTCATGGGGGAAATAAAATCAGAAGTCTGTTGAATTTCCTGACTCTTAGTTGTGATTGAGATCATAGAGAATGGTAGCTAAGAGGAAGAGTGTTACAAACTCTCCAGGGCTTCAGGTTTCCAATGGCATCTGGAGGTTGTGAAAGTGTGGATGGATATGGCACCCACATGTCACAGTGCATGGATATGGCACCTTGGATACAAGTAAAGAGAGGATGTCTAAGAATGGAGATTCCTTTAAAAACTAGGGATAAAACCACCATATGACCCCACAATCCCACTACTAGACATATACCCTGAGGAAATCAAACCTGAAAAAGATACATGTACCACAATGTTCATTGCAGCACTATTTACAATAGCTAGAACATGGAAGCAACCTAGATGCCCATCAACAGATGAACAGATAAAGAAGCTGTGGTATATATATAATGGAATACTACTCAGCCATAAAAAGGAACACATTTGAGTCAGTTCTAATAAGGTGGATGAATCTAGAGCCTATTATACAGAGTGAAGTAAGTCAGAAAGAGAAATATAAATATCATATACTAATGCATATATATGGAATCTAGAAAGATGGTACTGATGAATTTATTTTTAGGGGAACAATGGAGAAACAGACATAGAAAACAGACCTAAGGACACAGTGGGAGGAGGAGAGAGAAAGGGTGAGATATATGGAGAGAGTAACACAGAAATTTATAATATCATATGTAAAATAGATAGCCAATAGGAATTTGCTGTATGACTCGGGGAACGCAAACAGGGACTCTGTGACAGGCTGGAAGGGTAGGATGGGGAGGGAAATGGAAGAGAGTTTTGGGAGGGAGAGGACATGGGTGTACCTATGGCTGATTCTTGTTGATGTATGACAGAAAACCCCAAAATTCTATAAAGCAAATATCCTTCAATTTAAAAATTAAAGTGGTAAAAGTAAAAAAAAAAGATTCTAGCTAGTTGCTTCTGAGGAGATTGAGTGTGCTCAGTGCTCAGTCATGTCTGACCTCTTTGTGACCCCATGAACTGTAGCCTGTCTGGCTCCTCTGTCCATGGGATTCTCCAGGTAAGAATACTGGAGTGGGTTTCCATTTCGTCCTCCAGAGGATCTTCCCCACCCAGGGACTGAACCTGCGTCTCTTGTGTCTCCTGCATTGGCAGGCTGATTCTTTACCACTAGGCTACCTGCGAAGCCCAATCTCTTAATCTCTGAGGAGATTAACTCCTCTAATTAGACTGGAAACATGTTTCCTGAATTTTGCCCTGAAAATACACCACACAGATTTTAAAAAAAGATAAACAATTTCAAGATTTGAAAAAAGAAAAAAGAAACCCTTTAAGTATGGGGGATTTACTGATGATATACTAACACAAATCTTATTAACTTGTTTGTATTTGCAAAATGATACTTAAGTAGCATGTGCAGAACAGGTCATGTACTTGAACACCACACTCAGCTTAACTTCTGTCTGAAGTATCTTTAAGCAATAAACAGATATGTACCAAAAAGAGAGAGAGGATGTCTAATTTAGATTCAAGATATTTTCATTTCCATCTATAGATCATTACTGCTTATTGCCAAATTCAGACTTAAATTGAAGAAAGTAGGGAAAACCACTAGTCCATTCAGGTATGATCTAGATCAAATCCCTTATGAGTATACAGTGGAAGTGACAAATAGATTTAAAGGACTAGACTTGATAGACAGAGTGCCTGATGAACTATGGACAGAGGTTCGTGACATTGTACAGGAGACAGGGATCAAGAAAATCCCCATGGAAAAGAAATGCAAAAAAGCAAAATGGCTGTCTGAGGAGGCCTTACAGATAGCTGGGAAGAGAAGAGAAGCAAAAAGCAAAGGAGAAAAGGAGAGATATTCCCATCTGAATGCAGAGTTCCAAAGAACAGCAAGGAGAGATAAGAAAGCCTTCCTCAGCGATCAGTGCAAAGAAATAGAGGAAAACAACAGAATGGGAAAGACTAGAGATCTCTTCAAGAAAATTAGAGATACCAAAGGAACATTTCATGCAAAGATAGGCTCAATAAAGGACAGAAATGGTATGGACCTAACAGAAGCAGAAGATATTAAGAAGAGGTGGCGAGAATATACAGAAGAACTGTACAAAGAAGATCTTCACGACCCAGATAATCATGATGGTGTGATCACTCACCTAGAGCCAGACATCCTGGAATGTGAAGTCAAGTGGGGCTTAGAAAGCATCACTACGAACAAAGCTAGTGGAGGTGATGGAATTCCAGTTGAGCTATTTCAAATCCTCAAAGGTGATGCTGTGAAAGTGCTGCACTCGATATGCCAGCAAATTTGGAAAACTCAGCAGTGGCCACAGGACTGGAAAAGGTCAGTTTTTGTTCGAATCCCAAAGAAAGGCAATGCCAAAGAATGCTCAAACTACCGCACAATTGCACTCATCTCACATGCTAGTAAAGTAATGCTCAAAATTCTCCAAGCCAGGCTTCAGCAATACGTGAACCGTGAACTTCCAGATGTTCAAGCTGGTTTTAGAAAAGGCAGAGGAACCAGAGGTCAAATTGCCAATATCCGCTGGATCATCCAAAAGGCAAGGGAGTTCCAGAAAATCATCTATTTTTGCTTTATTGACTATGCCAAAGCCTTTGACTGTGTGGATCACAATAAACTGTGGAAAATTCTGAAAGAGATGGGAATACCAGACCATCTGACCTGTCTCTTGAGAAACCTGTATGCAGGTCAGGAAACAACAGCTAGAACTGGACATGGAACAACAGACTGGTTCCTAATAGGAAAAGGAGTACGTCAAGGCTGTATATTGTCACCCTGCTTATTTAACTTATATGCAGAGTACATCATGAGAAACGCTGGGCTGGAAGAAACACAAGCTGGAATCAAGATTGCCTTGAGAAATATCAATAACCTCAGATATGCAGATGACACCACCCTTATGGCAGAAAGTGAAGAAGAACTAAAGAGCCTCTTGATGAAAGTGAAAGAGGAGAGTGAAAAAGTTGGCTTAAAGCTCAACTTTCAGAAAACTAAGATCATGGCATCTGGTCCCATCACTTCATGGGAAATAGATGGGGAAACAGTAGAAACAGTGTCAGACTTTATTTTTTTGGGCTCCAGAATCACTGCTGATGGTGATTGCAGCCATGAAATTAAAAGACGCTTACTCCTTGGAAGGAAGGTTATGGCCAACCTAGATAGCATATTTAAAAGCAGAGACATTACTTTGCCAACAAAAGTCCATCTAGTCAAGGCTATGGTTTTTCCAGTGGTCATGTATGGATGTGAGATTTGGATGGTGAAGAAAGCTGAGCGCCGCAGAATTGATGCTTTTGAACTGTGGTGTTGGAGAAGACTCTTGAGAGTCCCTTGGACTGCAAGGAGATCCAATCAATCCATCCTAAAAGAGATCAATCCTGGGTGTTCATTGGAAGGTCTGATGTTGAAGCTGAAACTCCAATACTTTGGCCACCTCATGTGAAGGGTTGACTCATTGGAAAAGACCCTAGTCCGGGTAGGATTGGGGGTGGGAGGAAAAGGGGACGACAGAGGATGAGATGGTTGGATGGCATCACTGACTCGATGGACATGGGTTTGGGTAGACTCCGGGAGTTGGTGATGGACAGAGAGGCCTGGCGTGCTGTGGTTCATGGGGTCACAAAGAGTCGGACACGAGTGAGCGACTGAACTGAACTGAAATTGGGATGACATCTAAATCTATCAGAATGACTGGATTTCCACTAATGTTCAAGTAGAACTTGAAGCAGAGCAAAAAATTGGATTCTGTTTATAACCAGAGAAAATTTTATGCAACTAAGAGCCATGCCAAATCAAGCCAGGGCCTTTATATAACTTTCAAGATACTATCTTGACCTATAGCATGATCATCTTTTTGATAAGTATTATTACGGGGATTTTATGATCATTATCTAGCTTTACTTTGTAGTAATGATGAATCCTTCATTCACTCGAATTTACATTTATTGACTCTATCAGTTTGTTTCTCAGTATAAAATAGGGGAGGAGAAGAGGGTGTTATTTTTTACTCAACAGTGCCAGCCTCTGAGTTAGATGTTTTATCACATGTATTTAAATAATATACCATGAAAACCAAGAAAAAACCAATCCGAAATTTTCTTAACTTTGAGCATTGGTTATAACATTGGTTTTCAGTGACAGGACATAGACTCTCCCAAGATCTTCTATAAGATGAATTCCAATTTTGATATAGGACTATAGCCTTGGCCAGGGATTGCAAATCTACAAAAATGCTTCATTTGAACCTGCACAGGATTACAATAGCCATGAAAGTTTAAAGGAATTACAGTTCTCTGGCTGTTCTTGAAAAATGTTACTCCCGTCACTACTGGGTCCTCATTCAATATGGTCACAAGGGCTGGAACTGAGGTTTTGTAACCTATGTGCTCTCAGTAATGTGTGAGTCTACAATCCTTGGACTGTATGAAATCTCAAGATTGTCAGATCAAAGTTTATGGTCTTAATACTGGTGGTACTGCTTGTCCCCACTTCAGTACTGACCAAGTTTTGGCTAGCTTCAGGGAAGTGAAGTCACATTCTGGTGATGTGAAAAACAGGGCTTATATCGGGAATAATACTAATAGAGAAGACTTTTAACACATGTGATGGACACAGCTTTGTTGTGGTGATGTCTAGCAATTCACTTTTTTTGACTCTGTCTTCTTGAAACTAGTCTTCTGTTTTTATTTGCTTATTTGCAAAATGTTTGGACAGTATTTATGAGGCAAAAGCCCTGATAGGCATCAATGTTATCAAAAAGGTAGGGCATAAACTCAATGGAAAACATATTCTTTTAACAGGATACCAATGAGGATTACATTAAGTAAATGATTAGTTAACATTAGAAAAAGTATTACATAGTACAGCACTAAAACCGATGGACAACATTTCCCTGAATTCTGTAAGGATCTTTGTAAATCACTAAAAACACGCCTCGATGAGAAAATCGGAAACTCCAATGTAGAATCATATGGATAACAGTGTGCTGATACCTGGAAACTTGTTTTGTTACGACTATTAGCAGAATCATGTGGATAACAGCGTGCTGATACCTGGTAACTTGTTTTGTTACAACGATTAGCATTACTCCTTATGTAATAATTTATCCATATCTGCTTTTTAGCACTTATCACAGTATTTTGTAGTTTGCTTTCATGTTTCTTTCCTAAAAGTCTTGAAGACATGAATCAAGTCCAATTTCCTTTAAATCTTCAGCTCTTAACAGAGTACTTGGTACTTAGGTGTTCAGTAGATATTTGTTGAATGAATGAGTATATCAATTCATTAATCATACAACAGGCAACTTTTGAAGTAATTAACTATTACTACCCCAATGTTCAAATTTTAAAACTCATGTCCTAAAACAATCTAAATAATTGGTCTCTTCCTTAGTTTCAAGCCCACGCTCGTGCATGCTTGTGTGTATCTCTGTATGCGTGCACATGTGCATGCACGTGTTTTCCCTACCATCTCCTTTCACTTGGCATCCTCTAAAGATGTTTATGCAGCTGACGTCAACCCACAGAAGACTTGACAAAATGCCCAGCCTGGACCATGAATCTTATAGTAGTTACAGTTCACTGCAGTAAGTATGAAGGGATGATTCTCAGCCAAGAACACCAGAATTTCAGTGTGGTTTCTTGAGTCTTAAAGTGGGAGACTTCAGTTGATGGCAGTAACAATCTGCTTGTCCAAGGTAAGGTCCTACCAGGTGCAGGAAACACTTGAACCCAATCAAACCTGTAGTGCCCTCCAACCAGGTCACTCTTAAACTCCAGCATAATTTCCTTAACTGGCCTGTGGAAATAAAAAGCTGCTTCTCACAAGCTAGGTTCCCTGGATCTCCCATTGAGATGGCTGATACTATTACCTGCTGTGCCACCAGGACTTTCCTGCTACATCATCTACCTGTTACATAATAGTGACTGGGTGTGAAATAATGCTAGCTGCATTTGTAACACTGATGTGACTGTGGGCACACCCCTATCATCAGAGTGGTTTGTTGACTTAGTGTACATCAGAATCACCCAAGGAGCTTGCTAAACATACATTCTTGGATGCTACCCCCAGATATTCTAACTTAATAAGTCCAAGATGGCGCCAGTTCACCCTCCAATTTTAGCAAGCACTTCAAGTGATTCTGATCAAAGTAGCCGACAGATAATGCTTTGAGAAACTCTTCATTAAAGACTAAATTATGCTTTATTATTTACGTTTTCTATGGCAGCTATCCACTAGCAATCTTTCACTCCCCTTTCCCAGATATCCACAAGTTCTTTAGAAAGCTTCTTTGGTTGTAAGTTAGTTTTCTCTATAATCTAGGCACAGACATAGAGCTGTTACCCTTCTGTTTTTAAATAAGTCTCCCATATGCTTTCCTCTAGACCAGCAGTTTTTGTGCTATGCTCCACGGCTATTCAGGATTGTATAAAGACCTTCTAAGGGATTTTAAATTTTTCATATGTAAAGAAATGTTTTCTTTGATGTGTTGCTTTATTTGAGACACACAAAATATGTACAATTTCCACAACCTAAAACAGAAGAGGAAAAACAGCCAATAGAATGGTTGACAACTTCATAATACAATACATATTTATGAATGTTTGCTTAATTTCAAATAAATACTTAAAAACTTGTGTTTCCCTCTACAAAACTTCCAGGAAAATTCACAGTTGACAAAAAGAGTTAAGTCAGATAAGAATACATCCTAGGTTCACTGCACAGCAGACAGGCTTCCCATAAGTCTCTGATTGCTTTGCAGCTGTATGCTCTCCAATCAAAGACAGGCTCTAATCTTTATAGCATCAGGGGTTCAGCCTTCATCTGTAATATTTGAAGCATGAGAATTAAAGGCAGAGTAGAGTTTCCAGGACCTACATTTTGATTAAACCAAATTCTTCTACGCTCCTATGCTTCCTGTTTTCAAATACTTTTCATTCTTTTGTGAGGATTTGGTCCATTAAGATGTCTGAAATGTTCATCCTTTGGGTGTGCTTAACAAAAAGCCCGGCATGGTTGGTCTGCCAGAGTCCATCCCCTGTGAATGAAGCTGAATGCACTTGAATGAGCAATGATGTATGAATACTCTTAAAAAAAAAGGCGCTGGTGATGGACCTTCAGCTCCATTCTAAGTACTGAACCCTTCAAGATGCAATGGAGCAGTCTCTGCCAAGTCAAATGGCCACACAAACATAAACCATCAGCTCTATTTACATAGCCAGAGGAGAATGGAGGAGAATGAATGCATGCTCATGATGAAGTTTTAGTGTATCTTTCAGAACAGGTCAAGCTAGCTCAGCAAATATTGATTGAGCACCTTCTATGTGCAAGAGTATCAGTGAAAATGTTTATATTACTGTAGGACCCTTTTCCATTCACTGAGACACAACCAAAACTCCAGGCTTGTCTCCAGAGAACCTGATGGAGAATTGTCTGGTTCAGTGTGAGATGGTCCTATTAGACCCTCCTCAACCCCATACTGTGAGAGTGTGATTGAAACAATTGGCCAAGGGATCATATTAAGTGCGAATTAGTAAATTTTCTGTGAGGGATGGAGTCCAAAACATCAAATGGTGGTGTTTTTTAAACTGCTGGTTACAAGTCAATTAATGCCACAACCCAACACATTTTTAAAAAACAGAATAGGACAGAGAAAAGAAGAAAGTGTCAGCATATTACAAATAGTAAAGCTAAGCACTACTTCATGAAATATGATTAATTGTGTGGGAGGAGAGAAGGGATGAGCATGATTGTGTGCGTGTGTGTATGTGTGTCCGTGTGTCCGTGTGTCTCTGTATGTGTCTCCTAGGTTATTATATGAATATATTCAGATGGTGAGTAGAGGTCCAGAAAATTTGAAAGCCGTTGAACAAACGATTCACTAAAACCTTTTCCAACACCAAGATTCCACAGTTCCCAAATTTTCTAACTTCTACATGATTTTTAAACTACCTTGTATCAGTTATACTTGTAAACGGTTTTAAAACTCAGATAATTCTACAATTTAAAAAACAATCAAACTTCTAAATGTTACCTCTTCCCTCCCCAATTTCCATGCCCTAAGGAAAGTAGTAAAAGCTTACATTAATTTAGAGGTGAAACTGTAAATTCTGTTTATAGCTGTTATTCATAGTTAGCTCCATATTTCAAAATATGGAGAGTATGCTGATACTACTTCTTGACTTGACTTGTTGAATCTTAGAAATTATCTATTTTTTTCTATGAAAGATGAATACTGAGCTCTCTTACATTACACACACACACACATACCCTACTCCAAAAGCTAATCCCATTTCTATTACAATTATCTAAATCAATTATCACTATGATTAAATGACTCTATGACTTATTTCCAGCTGAACAAGTAGGGTAATATGATTATATATTTTTGCTTATTTTCTGTTATCCTGGAGTTATATATACTTCTTTTTCGTTTCTTTAGCTTCCACATATACCTCTTATTCATATATAGACTTTCATCAGAGCTATAAGTACTCTCTCAAGACTGTTAAACACATCTGGCAAAATGTCAGTTTCATTACTTCTTAGACACCTCCCTCTTGACCTCCTCAGCCTTCTTGTGCCAAATTGAAATTAGTGTTTCTCTTGACCTGATTCTCTGCTATCATCCTGGGTTCTCTCTCTTCCACCATTGGGAATTCCCTTTATCTTTTTCCTAGGATGGATCTCCTCAGATATCTGGATCTTATGTCATCATTTTCTTTCTTGGTTTACTCCTTTGTTTAGTGGAATACCTCCTCCAGTAGTTTCTTTAAAAAGAAGGTGCATGTGAGTTAAATCTTTGGAGAGCTTTGTACCTGACTTTCACAACTGATTAAAAGTTTGAATGGAAATGGAATTCTGTCCTGGCTGTCACTTTCCCTCCGCATTTTAAGAAGACTGCTCCATTTTCTTCTAGTTTCCAATTTTTATGTTGAGAAATCTAATGCCATTCTGATTCCTGAAACTTTGTATATGACTTGTTCTTTATTTCTGTAACTGTTAGCATCTTCATTTTGTTCTCGAAAGGCATGAAAATTAATGATTACAATAGTTTGTGCTTTTCTCCCCAAGCATCATGCTGGGTACTTAATGTGGAAACTCAAACCTTCCCATTCTGGGAATTTTTCGTATTATTTCTTAATTTTCTCCCTTCTACTTTCCTATCTTTCTATTTCTAGAAACATATTCCTTTGGCTATTTTTCTTACTATTTTCTTCTTTCTTCCTAACTTTATTTCTTTCCTACCTACTGAAATATTTCCTAGCTTTATCTTCTAACCTTCTATTACATTTTTCATTTCTGCTATCATATACTTAATGTTAAGACACTGTTGTCATTTTCTGAATGTTTCTTTTCATGTATGTATTATCTTTTCTTACCTTTCAAATTTTCATTGTAATTTTCTAGTGTTTTCTGCTTCCTGCCTTGTCTATGTAGCCTCCAAGTTCCTTTTTTTAAAAAAATTTCCCTTCAGTTCTGTACACTGTTTTTCTTATTGCTGTTCAGTCGCTAGGTCGTGTCACACTCTTTTGACCCCATGGATTGCAGAATGCCAGGCTTCCCTGTCCTTCACTATCTCCTGGAGTCTGCTCAAATTCATGTCCATTGAGTTGCTGATGCTATATAACCATCTCATCCTCTGCCACATGCTTCTCCTTTTGCCTTCAATCTTCCCAGCATCAAGATCTTTCCCAATGAGTCAGCACTTCTCATAAGGTGGCCAAAGTTTTAGAGCTTCAGCATCAGTCCTTCCAGTGATTTCCTTTAGGATTGACTGGTTTGATCTCCTTGCTGTCCAAGGGACTCTCAAGAGACTTCTCTAGCACCACAATTCGAAAGCATCAATTCTTTGGTGCTCAGTTTTCTTTATAGTCCAACTCTCACATCCAAACATGATTACTGGAAAACCATAGCTTTGACTATATGGACCTTCGTTGGCAAAGTGATGTCTCTGTTTTTTAATATGTTGTCTATGTTTGCCATGCTTTCCTTCCAAGGAACAAGCATCTTTTAATTTCATGGCTGCAATTACCGTCCGCAGTGATTTTGGAGCCCAAGAAAATAAAATATGCCACCATTTCCACTTTTTCCCCATCTATTTGCCATGAAATCATGGGTCTGGATGCCATGATTTTAGTTTTCTGAATGTTGAGTTTTGAGCCAGCTTTTTTACTCTCCTCTTTTATCCTCATCAAGAGACTCTTTAATCCCTCTTCTCTTTCTGCCATTAGGGTGGTGTCATCTGCATATCTGAGATTATAGATATTTCTCCTGGCAATCTTGATTGCAGCTTGTGAGTCAACCAACCCAGAAGTTCATATGATGCACTCTACACATAAGCTAAATAAGCAGGGTGACAATATATAGTCTTGACATACTTCTTTCCCAATTTTGAACTGCTGTTCCATGTCTGGTTCTAACTGTTGTTTCTTGACTGGCATACAGGTTTCTCAGGAGACAGGTAAGATGGTCTGGTATTCCCATCTCTTTAAGTTCTTTAAGAATTCTACAATTTGTTGTGATCCACGCAATCAAAGGCTTTAACAGAGTCAATGAAGCAGAAATAGATGTTTTTCTGGAATTCCCTTGTTTTCTCTGTGATCCAACAAATGTTGGCAATTTGATTTCTGGTTCCACCACTTCTTCAAAACCCAACTTGTACATCTAGAAGTTCTTTGGTTCATGTACTGCTGAAGACTAGCTTGAAGGATTTTGAGCATAATCTTCCTAGCATGCAAAATGAACACAACTGTATAGTAGTCTGAGCATTCTTTGGCATTGCCCTTCTTTGGGATCAGAATGAAAACTGACCTTTCCCAGTCCTGTGGCCACTGCTCACTTTCCCAAAGTTGCTAGCATATTGAGTGCAGCACTTTAATAGCATCATCTTTTAGGATCTGAAATAGCTCAGTTGGAATTGCATCACCTCCATTAGCTTTGTTCGTGGTAATGCTTTTAAAGGCCCACTTGACTTCACACTCCAGGATGTCTGGCTCTAGGTGAGTGACCACACCATCATGGTTCTTTGGATCATTAAGGGCTTTTTTTGGATCATTCTGTGTATTCTTGCCACCTCTTCTTAATTTCTTCTGCTTCTGTTAGGCCCTTACCATTTTTGTCCTTTATCGTGCCCGTCCTTGCATGAAATGTTCCCTTGATATCTTCAATTTTCTTGAGGAGATCTCTAATCTTTCCCATTCTATTGTCTTCCTCTACTTCTTTGCATTGTTCATTTAAGAAGGTCTTCTTATCTCTCTTTGCTATTCTCTGGAACTCTGTATTAGTTAGATATATCTTTCCCTTTCTCCCTTCCTTTTCACTGTTTTTTTCCTCAGCTATTTGTAAAACCTCCTCAGACAACCACTTAGCCTTCTTGCACTTCTTCTCTTTGGGATGGTTTTGGTCACTGCCTCCTATACAATGTTACAAATCTCTGTCCATAGTTCTTCAGGCACTTTGTCTACCAGATCTAATCCCTTGAATCTATTCGTCACTTTCACTATGTAATCATAAGTGATTTGTTTAAGGTCATACCTGAATGATCTAGTGGTTTTGCCTACTTTCTTCAATTTAAGCCAGAATTTTGAAATAAGGAACTCAAGATCTTTGCCACAGTCAGCTTCAGGTCTTGTTTTTGCTGACTGTATAGAGCTTCTCCATCTTCAGCTGCAAAGAATATAATCAATCTGATTGCAGTAGTGCCCATTTGGCAATATTCACACTTTATCTCATGTTAAATGGGTTTTACCCTCAACTTTCTGGTGACCCTTGATCTTTGATCATATTTAAAGATGGGGCACTGAAACCTGGGCAGTGGGCAGTAAGGATTTTGCCTTCACTGATTGGACAGGGATGCAGCCATTTTGGGGGAATTCTAAACCATCAGGATCTGTTGGTTTTTCTCTTGGCTTGACCGTCGTCAAGAGAGGAATTCTGCAAACTCCTGCCTAGGGTGTGTAAGCCTCTCTATCAACATTTTTGGAGCTGTGTAGGCTACAAGAAGTAATAATTTTATCCATCTAATACATAGATTTACCCTGTTTTCAGGGCAGCCCTCTACCCACAGGTGAGTCTGCTGTCCCTGATGCCAGAGTCCATCTGATTCAGAGACTACACTTCCATCTCTGGGAGAATAGTTGCTGCTTGGTATGGAGTTGAGAAGATCAAATGGAAATCCACTCCAGTATTCCTGCCTGAAAAATCCCACGGGTAGAGGAGCCTGTTGGGCTACAGTTCATGGGGTTGCAAAGAGTTGGACGCAACTGAGCAACTGAACACACACACACTAAACACACGCATTGAGTGTGATAAGAGGACCTGACTAATTCTCATTTGGAGTTTCAATCCAATTCATGTTCAGATTCAATTTCTGGGTGTTTCGGAGGTTCACAAGCAAAAGTTTACCTACTCCTAAGCACTCTTCTGGAGAAGGAAATGGCAACCCACTCTAGTATTCTTGCCTGGAGAATCCCAGGGACAGAAGATCCTGGTGGGCTGCCATCTATGGAGTCGCACAGAGTTGGATACGACTGAAGCGACTTAGCAGCAGCAGCAGCAAGCACTCTTTACTGTTAAATTAGCCTCTAGCTTTCTGTGGTCTCATTATTTGCATTTTCCTCCCACAATGTTGTTGCCTTCACCTTATTTTCCGTTCTTCTTGTCTTTTGGGGATATGTGCTTTTAAATTTTTACTTTGGTGGAGTTACCAGATGTTAATAGATGCCATGTTTTTTAAGCTTTTAAAAGACTATATTTAATGTCACATTTTACGTATGATTTTCACAAATGAATTTTCAATCCTGCATTCCAATACTATGCAATAAATTTAGGGTGGGTAGCAGCTTAAATTGATATGATATTTTATACAGGTGGTATTTTTAAATGCGGTTTGGTACTGAATTATCAATATAACATTTTTATCTGATGCATTAGAGAACTGGTTTTAATTCAGTTAAATTCTGCTTGATTCTCCACAGTGACAAAGCAGGATTGCATCAAAGGGTATATTCCTCCTTTCCTCCCTGCTTCCTCCCCATGATATTATGTCCCAAATATCTTTATGTCACACAAACATGTTGTTCCCAGCATAATTCGGGATCTGAAAGAGAACACAGATGACAGCGAAGTAGAAAACAAGTGATCTAACGCATTGGTCGACCAGTGCCTGCCTTGCAGTTTATCTTTATGTCCTTCTTATGTCAGGAGTGAACTTGTGGTTGTTTTACTGGCTTCCTTTCCTCGCTGTACTCAGATTAGCTGCCATCAGGTGCAGGATGCAGTGCAAGAAAATGAGGAAGCAGGATGGAAAAGAGGTTTTCTTGACTCAATGCCTGCACTGTCTTACTAGTTGCAACCTTCTGGGGGCAGAGGAAAGATCAAGGCAAAACACCGGTGACAAGTAGAAAAGAGTTTTCCATAAAATGAATGACATGAGACACATCTCTTTCAGATACTTCCTTCTCTTTTCTTTCCTCTTTTTAGATACAGGTGCACTGACTAGGGATAAAAAAGTTCCTCCTCGGTGTAGTCATGAAACAAGGTCTCCTACCAAGATCTTTCATTCATACTCAGAATCAGCACAGAGCACCAAGGGACTACGAATTTTATAATTCCACTCTTTTTATCAAAACAGCAGATAAGCTCAAACTCTGGCTCTGCCAATTATGAGCTGGTTGATTTTCTTTGAGTGTGAATTTACACATCCTTTCAACAGAAACTGAAAGTTATTCAACTTCATTTCTTCCATTTTTCGCCTTGGTTTCCAGAAAATTTGGAGCTAAACCATCACTCTGTTGTACCAGATGACTTATTTCAAGAAGCTGGTGGGGTCTTTTCCCTTTGTTTCCTTAGATAATCTTTACTGTGTTTGATCAAAAGTGCCTCATGTTATATTTCAGTCTATTTTAAAGCCAAAGAAAGTCATCAGGTATGAATCAAAAATACTTTTACGTATTGATGCTTCTGTGAGTGAGCGAGTGAGTGAGTGAAGCCACTCAGTCATGTCCGACTCTTTGCGACCCCATGGACTGTAGCCTACCACGCTCCTCTGTCCATGGAATTCTCCAGGCAAGAGTACAAGAGTGGGTTGCCGTTTCCTTCTCCAGAGGATATTCCTGACCCAGGGATCGAACCTGGGTCCTCCCACATTGTAGGCAGATGCTTTATCGTCTGAGCCACCAGGGAAGTCCTTTATGCTTCTATAGATGTCTCTAATCCAGGCTAACCTTTCTCTACATGGCTCTTGATGCCACTTTACTCTTTCTCTGACAATTTTGATTGGGTAAGTAGTGTGATATGCTGATTTCAGTTCATTTTATTTACTCCTTTAACAGAAAGGTGAATTGGTGTTGATATTTTAAAGTCTGATTTTTAAAATTGTAGAGTTTTCTGAAAATTAATGCAAAAGGAAACATGTTTGGAGCTACAGTTTTCACTTCCTATCAGAAGAAATCATACAAGTTCATAAAGTAAGGAATTCTCCTTAGAACTGCCAGCAAGCATTAACTTCTACTTCTTTTAAGTATACATGTAATCCAATTAAGCAAGCATTTACTACCAGACCTGTCCCCATCTCTCAGAATACAGACACGAAGAGGCAGAATTTGTTCTTGAAACATCTGGCAGCCCAGTGGGAAAAAAATAATAAAAAATAAACAGGTACAATAGTGTTATAAACACTATAGTAAAATGCTATGGGATCATGGAGCTGAAGCCAACTCTTTATAACAGGAACTGATCCTTGAATACTTTTGAATTTGTTTAGCTTTCATACGTATCAGCTTCCCAAAGTGGCTGGGCCAACTTTTTCTTTACCAGCCATATATTTGTCTTTCAGTGGATTCCAGATCTTCACCCACTATTGCTATTGCAAGTGTCCTTCCTTTAGCCATTCTGATAGATATGTCATATGTTGTGGTATCCATTCTGTTTTTAATTTGCATTTTCTTATGAGTAGATGTTGGTGGAGACAACAGGTAGGGAAGGGTGAGAGGAGGAAAGTGCATTACAGACAGTGTAACAGAAAGAGGAAGACTTGGAGACTGGAGATAATGATGGATATGGGAAGTGCAGAGGATGGCAAGAGATGAGACAATAGAGAAGACAAGGAGGGGTGTGAAAGGTTTCGGATAGCACACTAAACTTCCCATAAAATCACTGGAAGGCTAAACCATTAAGATATTTAAGTAGGAGATAAATATAACCTGATCTGTAGTGCAATGATCCCTCTGACAACAGTGTGGAGGACAGATTGGAAGAAGCACTACCAGAGTAAACAGCTAGGGATGGAGACAAATTGGGCCTGGATACAGGTGATGACACCAAGAACTGTACTAAGAAGGTGGTTTTAAAAGACATTTAGCCAACAGAATTAGCAGATTGGCTGGACAAGGCAGGAGAGGATGAGTGTGGAGTCCAAGATGACACACAGGATTCTGGCCTGGTAGCTAAATAGATGCTGATAATATTTACCAGCCCCGTGGATAAAGAAAAAGAAGCAGATACAGCACAGGTTATGATGGGAGAGAGAAGCAAAGTTCATTTTGGTCATGTTATATTTAAAGTGAGGCTTCCTTGGTAGCTCACCTGATAAAGAATCCACCTGCAAGGCAGGAGACCCTGGTTCAATTCCTGGATTGGGAAGATCCCCCTGAGAAGGGATAGGATACCCACTCCAGTATTCTTGGGCTTCTCTGGTGGCTCAGATAGTAAAGAATCTGCCTGCAATGTGAGAGACCTGGGATCTGTCCCTAGGTTGGGAAGATCCCCTGGTGGAGGGTGTGGTAACCCACTATAGTACTTTTGCCTGGAAAATCCCCACGGACAGAGGAGCCTGGTGGGCTGCAGTCCATGGGGTCACAAAGAGTTGGACATGACTGAGCGACTAAGCAGAGAACAGAGTTGAAGTGATGGCAAAACAACCAATTAGGTAGACATTTTCCCAATATGACCCAGCAATCCTACTACTGGGTATATACCCTGAAAAAAAACCCTATAATTTATGTATCCCCAATGTTCATTGCAGCACTATTTACAATAGCCAGGACATGGAAGCAACCTAAATGTCCATTGACAGATGAATGAATAAAGAAGATGTGGTATACACACACACACACACACACACACACACACACACATATATATACACAAGGGAATATTACTCAGCCATAGAAAGGAACAAAATTGAGTCATTTGTAGAGATATGGATGGACCTAGAGTTTGTCATACAGAGTGAAGTAAGTCAGAAAGAGAAAAACAAATATAATATCTTATGCATATATGTGTAATCTAGAAAAATGATATAGGTGAACCAATTTGTGTGGCAGGAATAGAGATTCAGACATAGAAAACAGAGACAGGAAAAGCAACTATACCACAATAAAAATTAAAAGAAAAGAAAAACACTATCCCAGAAGCCAACCAGAGCATCCTTGGGTCTGATATTTCATTGCCTTAGAAAAGAATTAAGAGGATATTGTTTTCAAACCTTAATCCATAGGAATATCAGAGCTATATTTCTAAAGGGCCAACGGGACCCTGAGGATTGAAAGAGGAAATAAACAAAAAGTGCCATGGCCTTTGAGAGTAGGAAAAGGGCCCCCTTAGAAAAAAAAATCTGCAGAACAAAGAAGGATGCTAGGAGGGGGATTGCTGTATGTCTCTTAGAGCAGCTGGCAGAGTCAAAAGCGAGACTGCATAGCAGAAAACAAAAGTATAAATTGCTGAGTTCTCCAGATTACATAGTGGTCATCAGCATGTGTAGGGTGGCTAAAGCCACGGAGAAGGGTGAGCTTACTCTGGGGTTGCTTATAAGGTAAGAGGGGAAAAAGTCCAAGATGATGGGAAACATCAGTGTTCAGAGGTTAACAATGGAACAAAAGGAGTCTGAAAAAAAAAATGCCAAGAGCGGCAAGAGAACCAGCAAAGTGCAATGACATGGAAGCCAAGGAATAGACAGCTTCTAGAAGGAAGTCATCAATATGGTCATGTGCTGGAAAGAAAAGACAAATAAGGTGAGGATTTTCAAGAGTCAGAAAGTCATTAAAGACTTTGCCAGAGCCATTTCACGAGATTGATAAGTTATAGGCTTGATTATGGTTAGCGGTAAGTGAATGAGCAATGAAGAAGTGAGGAAATGTTTTATATTCTTTTATGGGGTTAAATAATGAAGTAGATAAAATATAAAATGATCTCTAAGAGGCATTACAACTTTGGTGGAGAGAATTTTCCTTTAATATGGTAGAAATTTTAGCATAGTAAAAGCTATGGAGAAAACAGTGATCGAGGAACTGAAAAAATGGGAAAGAGAAGAGGTTAAGGAGTGACTGAGGCATCAGAAGGAAAACCAACAAGGAGGTTGAAGAGAAGGGAAGGCTATCAACTATACCAACTGCTTTTAAAAACTCATGAAACATAAGGAGAGAAAATAGTCTGCTGTGTTTGACAACTAGGACATCAAGAATGGCTTTTTGGCGAGCAGTTCAACTGAGTGTTGAAGGCAGAAGCAAGGGTGCAAGGAGCCGAGATCTGAAGGAAATTTGGGGAACTGAAAACAGAAAGTATAAAGTTATGCTGTCAAGACACTGGCCTGTGGTGGAAGAAAATAGGTCAATTCACTATACCTCTCACCTCCACTAGGTCCAAGGTCCCTGGCCATTGTACAGGAACCCTGCCTTGCTTACTGGACAGGGGTGGGCACTAGAAAGGTGAAGTGAACTTTATGGACACAGATGTCAATCAAGGTAGGACACCTAAAGTAACAACACTGACTTATTCTTGGTAGAACCTCTTCTTGGGGGAAATAAAAATTTGTTCATGGTTCAGTGACAGAAGCACAGTACATGACTGGAAGAGATTCTTCTGTTTCTGGATGAAGGAAACATTCCCTTTTTCTTGGAAATTAATTGATCTCCCTAACAATTAGCTGCTGAAACAATATTCAGAGATACACTCTCTGTTAGACTGCTTTCCAGAGACACAATCTCTATTAGATTGCCTTTCAGAAATCACATTTTCCCTTTTCTATATTCCTCATTATTTTGAACCATGAATAGGAAAGTGTAGTGCCAGTAAGGAACCTATGACTCAAATACTTTTGTTTACGTACTCATGATCTCAGAATAGCTAAGAAATCAGTCAATACCCAAAAATAATTAGCTAAATAAGTTAATAAGCCAAATAAGTTAATAATCATTGATGAAGTCTGGTTTTTTTGTATCAACTTACTCATTCTGTAAGTATGGACATTTATAATTACACCCTTGAAGCTAACCAGGATTTTCAAAAGTCAAGTGTAACCATGGATTGTGGCTTTTATTAGTCACAGCCTCCAGGAGTGTTGATTCAGCTGAGCAGGAAGCAACAGGAAGACTCACTTTGACTTAGTTGTAGTCATGTGTGGGGGAAGGGCGTGAGACTGGACAGAAGATGAAAAAAAGAGAAGCAAGTAATTTTAAAAACACCTTTTACTATGATTAAGAAAGTAGCATTTATTTTTCATGCCAGAACGTGTTCAGTTTCATAATAGGTTATGAAGTTTTCTACATTCCTTTAATGATATCTGAACAGAGTAAGAACAGAGAGGAAATTACTAAGCATGACTGGCAATTGGTGATAAATTGGTGATAAATACTTTTGCACTGTTTAAAAATATTTAACATCCTCTGCTTTTGCTGTACAAGGGTACACTGCCATCTTATTATCATTTTTTTAATGTTACAACTCAAGTTGTTGAGTGCCACGTCTAGTCTATTGAAGGTGAACGAAACAAAACCATCACTATTGAAAAAAATCTCAAACACAAGGATAGGTTCATCAGTTTGTAGATAACCTGCCTTTCTGAATACTTGAGACCATTCTTTAAAAATAGGAAGAATATAAAATTAAATTAACTTAAGAATTAAAGAAAAAGTTAAGAATTTAAATTGTAAAAATACAAACAAAAGGCAAAGCTAACTTGAGATAAAACTTTTGATCTTAAGAATCCTTTAAGATCTATCCTTCATGGATAGACAATCTTTCTTAGAGTATGAGTTTTTGGTCCACTTTTTAAATTATGCTTCCACCCATCTCACCCACTCCACAATTTCATACAATACTTGATGTATATTTATTCAAGAAATATTTCTTGAGGTCAAATGTATGTTAAGCATTTGCTAGAGAATAAGGACACAGGAATGGGTAATAAGGTGCCTACTTTCTATTGGAGAGTATAAAGAAAAACACCAAAAATATATAAATAAATAGTTTAATGACATGTTCTATACATTAACAGATAGGTTTTATAGATGTTGCATCAAAAATTGGTAAAAAATACAGAGTACCAACTATGCAGAAACATCCAATGGGTCCGATGGGTCAGAAAAGATTTTACAAGAAGTGTCATGAGCCATATTTGATTCAAAGATTCCTCACTGGGGAAAGTGATCAGACCAAGAGAAGAGATGTCTAGACAATGAGATAGTTGAGAGTTCCACAATATAACTGTCTGGGCCCTGCCTGATTGCCCTCCAGCAAAACCTGCAAACAGAAAGCCCAGCCTCCCCACACAGAGCCTGGCATCAGTATTTAGTGCCTGTTCATAAACATGGGCACACAGCCAAGAATCATCAAATATTTGAGGAAAGCCTCCAGTGTGAAAGACACAATCCAAAACAAACAACCAAAAAAGCAATCTGGGGGAAAATCCAATTGAAAGAGAAATAATTTCTAAATATCAAAAATGACATTTTTAGGAAAAATAAGAAAGATGGAACACAAATAGGGATGGAACGCTATGAAGAAGGACAGAGACTAAAAGAAATTTAATGATATTAGAAATACAAAACTCAGCAGAAGAGTCAAATGAGGAAAGTGAGGAAGTATCCTAGAATGTAAAACTTGAGATGTTAGACTCTAGATGATCCAGCACTCAAATCACAAGTTTTACAAAAAGAGAACAGAATAAACAAAGAAAGGAAACAACCGGTGAAAAACCTTCCAGAATTTAAAGACAAAAGTTTCAAACTATGAGAGTTCACAGACGCACCTAGCACAGCATCACAAAATTTCAGAATCCAGAAGAAAAGAGAAACTTTAAAGTTTCTGGGGTAGGGGTGGGGGGTGGATTACATTCAAATAATCTAGGATCAAGATGGCACCAGACATCCATTGCAAAGCTGGTAGCAAAAAGACAATGAATGAACACTGCTCCCAAAATCTTGAGGAAAATTTACTTTAACCTAGAATTCTATACTCAGAAAAATGAATCAATTAAGTGGTAGAGGGGACTAGAGTCATTTTAAGACAGACAAGGAGTCAAAACTTTTTCATCATCTTTTTGAGTTTGCTACTAGAACATACACTCCACCAAAACTAAAGAGTAAGGCAAGAAAAAGGAAAGCATGCAATACAAGAATTTTGAGATCTAACAGAAGAGGGATGTGAGGGAAACCACAGAGTGACAGCTAATGGAAATGTCAGGATGGCAGTTAATACAAGCCTAGAGAGTATCCAGTTCAGATGGGGACAATACAAATCACACTCAAAGAAATAGTACCCTAAAAATAAAATGAATAGGATATCTGAGCATTTAAATGTATTTATAAAAAATACAGGTTTATCTAACAGTTTGGATAAGAAACAGAGAAATGGAAAACTAAACCAACAGATGAAGGAAATTATTAATGAAAGGAAATCAAAAAATTCTACAAGAAAGAAAATTAATAGTTCACTACATGGTTCAGGTGGGAATACTGGTAACACAACCACAATAATGTGAACAGTGAACACTAATCTAAGAATTATAATTGTATTGGGGAGAGAAAGAAAGGGGAGAATATGTATGCTGTCCTGAGGGGTGAGAGGTGGTAAAAGAGCATGAAATACTTATTAAATACTTGTTTTCTATAATGAGAATTCAATAGAGAAGTCTAACTGGAAAAGAAAATCAGAAGAAAGCAGTATAAGGATGATACTTAGAGAAAAAGAGGCAAATACCAGAAGAAACATCAAAAGACTAGAAAGTGCTTGCCTCCAAGAAGGAGAGATGGGGATATGTGCCTACAAAAAAAAACAACACACACAAAAACTGAGTTTTATTCAAAAAAGAAAACTTGGAGAATTACTATACTTCACTGAATTTCAATGTACTAAAATGTATTAATGCTCTCCTATAGCTTAGAAGTTTTTACATTGATTGAAAGAGCTATTTTGGCTTAGATATTTTTCTCATATCTCACTGTTACACATTCACAAAAAAGAAACTGTAAATTAAATAAATTTAGCCATATTATTTGTAAAATGTCCTTACAGAGAACTCTACCGAGTTCTCTTGGACTCAAACTTGTTGATCTCCATATTTTTCCAGACAGTATTGATCTCAGTGCTATTAGAGTATTAGCAATATACAGTATCTATTAAAAGGGTGCTTACTTAGACTTCCTAAGTAAACCACTTAATAATTTAATATTGTGTTCAGGTTTTCTTCCAAGCTGCTGACATCCATTCTGCAGCTTTTCATACTGTCATAACTTAATTTTACCAGGAGGTATCAATGAAAGTTTATTGTAAAACAATTAGGACTCATATTCCTTCCTCAGATGGTCCTTCAATGATTACTGAACAAAACATCAGGGAGTTGCAGTTGTCCAGTCATATCACCTTAAATAATAATCAAGTTTGTGTAAGAAGATAATATTCACTATGTTAGAATGACTTCTTGGCTGACAGCAAGTGGAAGACCCCATTAATTATAAGTGTATCCCAATTTAAGACACGTTAAAACATAAAAACAAAAAAAGCTTCAAAATTATCTTCAGTACAGACTTTAAACTCAAGAAGAAGAAGAGAAAGATGAAGAAAAAGAGAAAGACTGTTCTAACAATCCTGACAACTAAGGCACAAGCAGTAAGAAAGTAGAGAAGAAGAATGGACACGGGTATATTTAGAAATTACAATCAACAGGTCTTGGTATTGATAGAAAGTTGAGAATGAGGACAAAAAGGGAGTAGAGAATGATTGTCAAGACTCTTAGGTTATATATCTGGATAGGGAGCAAAGAAAGTATTGCACGAAAATTAGTTCAGTTTTTGGATACAATAAATTTGAGGTTTCATTTGATATTCAGATAGCCATGTCCAGTAGGCAATTGGACATATAAATCTGGAGCTTAATGGAGTTGTTTAGTCTGCAGATATAAAATTAGGAGACATCAATCTATAGTTTTGCTGTTGTTGTTGTTGTTTAGTCACTAAGTCTTGTCTGATTCTTTTACGACCCCATGGACAGTGGAGCCTGGCAGGCTGTAGCTGTCCATAGGATTTCCCAAGAACACTGGAGTAGGTTGCCATTTCCTTCTCCAGGGGATCTTCCCCAACTAGTGATTGAACCCGCATCTCCCACAATGCAGGCAGATTCTTTACCATTGAGTAACCACAGAAGCCCTCAATCTGTGGTACTGGATGGCCCATGGACAGCCAGCCTATTAAAACAGAAATAAAATCAAAACAAACCAAAAACATGAAAATCCCCCAACAATCAGTGCTGCATTGGTTAGTATTTACAAAGTATATACAAAGAAGAGAATCTACTGTGATCAGTTTTAAAAGAAAGAGATTTATTACAGAATAATTATAGAATAATTAAGTGGCTTCCTTAGGGAAACTAATGAAAAAGACTCTCCTAAGTTTTCATTATTTGGGAATAACAATTCCCAAAGCTACATTGCTGCCATTAAAATAATAAGACATCTGTAAAATCAGGAAACTGTCTGCTACATCAGAAACTATTGTTACAGCCACTTTCTCCATAATCACCACTCATTCCCCCCAATATTTTTAAATGCCCTTTGCCCTGAGTCCCTCCTCTCAAACTAGCCTGAAATCTAAGTCTTGCACAAACGCATCTACCAGATTGGCAGAACTTAAATTATATCTAGAATTCTAGTATATTTAGAAAATAGAAAATGTTTTGCGCTTTTTTTTTTTTTGGTGGGCAGTGGGGATTTGAAGGTTTTATTTGACTTTCTAGCATTCATGATTAGAAGGAAGCTGGCCTGAAATGCATGATGAATGAGCCAAACCATGTTACTAACCAGGAGAACAAAAACAGAACACTGGAGAAAATGAACAATGCAAGTGTGAGAAGGAAAGGAAAAAGAGGAAGGAAAAAGAGACAGCATGGTCAGAATGGTAAGCACCACAGTGAGCACACTACAAGGAAAGCCAGAAGGAAAAGGAATTTTTAGAAGAAAAAAAGATTTAGATAAAACCCTGCCAGGTAGGAAAACATGAGGAAGAGCCAAGAAATGGATGGACAGAACAATGGATGTTTCCTATAGGGTCTTTCCTCAAGGACCATAGATAGAGGGGAAGTCTCCCTACCTGAGGATCTTGGGCGTCCCTCATTGCCCACAAACAAGATGACATCCACATCATAATCCACGCATGGTGGAAGTGGAGCATGGCCAGGGTGGACTATAGCTCTCCTCTAATCTATTCTTCATTTGTTACAAAAGTTCACAAGTAAATGAATTGTTTGGGGCGGTGTCAGCATGAACCAATATCCTTCACTATACTGATCATTTAGACCAATAAGTAGGTAGCTTCTGTTCTTCAAATAGGACACAGTTATGATAAAGAGATATGCAGATGCTCAAATTCTCCTTTAAGAAATGATTTGCTGCCCAACAGCCAGGAGTACAAACAGCAAATGGCCTCCAGCTGACACCCTCTTCAGAGTCTGCGTCAATGTCAGAGCTTCCTCATCTGACCCCACATTATTGCCAAGCAGCCTGCATGCAGTGACTAACTAAAGCAGGGGTATAAAATTCTGGCCATTTTGCTCACATGTGAGATGTATCTGATGTGCAATATTTGGTCCAGAGCTTCCATGCAAGTTCCCTGAAACTTTCTTGAGCCTGCACTGCAGTTCACTTTTTACTTCCTCTTGCTTAACCTCCTTTCCTTTCGTAGATGTTGGTCTCTAATAAATACTCTGCATCCCAAACTCAGATGGGATATAGGGAATAACAATTCCCAAAGCTACATTGCTGCCGTTAAAATAATCAGACATCTGTAAAATCAGGAAACTGTCTGCCACATCAGAAACTATTGTTACAGCCACTTTCTCCATAACCACCACATCATGCTCCCAAATTTTTTTAAAGGCCCTTTGCCTATAAAAAAGGCACTTACCATCCACATCAGCAGGTAGGGAAAATAAAGATTAAATTAATAACAAACATGGCTATTTCCTTTAACCTGCTAAAAGAGGAAGACTTCCAGACCAGCTTTCATAAGGATGCCACCTCCCCTCTGCTTGTTAACCTGTACCCCAAACTTTCTGCCTCACTCGATTTCTCATCACCCAACACTCAGTCTCCCTTTCACGGTTTCAGTTTGGTGACTCAACTTACGTCCCTGAAAAAAATCCATCTCACTCCCTAGGAGACTATGCCCTCCCTAGCCTCCTCTCATATTTGCTAACATATGTAAAGCTTCATAACTTCAGCCAGATGCTTATTGCAAGGCTCTCCTCTGTTGGTTACCGCTGGTTCCTGAAGGTGCAGAAAAGAAGGGCTTGGGCTCAAGCTCTGAGTCTGAGTGCATTTGAGTTCTTTAAACCTGGTTTGGAGTTTCTGCTAGCGAGAACTATTCGTACGTACATCTGATAAAGGACCTGTATCTACAATACGTAACGAACTCTTACAACTCAGAAATAAAAAAAATTAACCCAATTTTTAAAGGGTACATGATCTTATCAGACATTTCTCAAAAGAAGATATACAAATGGCTAATAGATACATGAAAAAAATGCTAGACATCATTAGCCATCAGAGAAAAATCATAATGAGATTCTATTTCATACCCATGATGATGCAATAACCAAAAGGGCAGATAAGTGTTGACCAGGATGCGAAGAAATTGGAACTGCCATACACTACTGGTAGAAATGTGAAATGGTACAGCCACTTTGGAAAACACTCCGGTAAGTCCTCAAATAGTGAAACAGAGTTACCATATGACCTTGCAATTTCACTTCTAGGCATATACTCAGGAAAATAGAAAATATATGTTTACAGAAAATCTTACACATGAATGTTCACACTAGCATTATGCATAATAGGGGTTGTCCAATCCAAATGGCTTGCATCAAGTGATGAATGGATCAAAATATGAGGTATAATCATATATTGAAGTACTATTCAATCAGACAAAAGGAATAAAGTACTGATACATGCTAAAATCTGGATGAACCCTGAAACATTAAGTTAAAGAAACCAGTCATAAAGGGTCACATATTGTATGATTCCAACTATGTGAAATTCCTCAAATAGGCAAATCTATAGAAAAAGAAAGTAGATTAGTGGTTTCCTAGAAACTGGGTATTGGGAGAACTGGTGGAGTGGTGGCCAAGGGGTTTCATTTTGTGGTGATATAAATTTTTTGAAAACTGATTGTGGTGATGGATATGCAACTCTGAATATACTAAAACCCACAAAACTATACTTTAAATGACATGCAAATTATATTCCAATAAGGATTTTTTAACAGTGAATTTCCAAAACTGAATAAAATAAGTAAGAGAGGTTGCTAGTCTAATTAAGTTCACTGGTTGGGGTAAAAAAATTGACAAAATTCTCAACTGAAAATCTTTGCTTTCTAATTGAAACAGAAGGCAAACCCATATACTAAGGAGTTATAATATGTCCAAGGTAAAGACTACCAAGGTGGTCCAGTTTCTTGAAATCAACTTCCAAGGTCTATCATGACAGTGGGTGGCTGAGGTGAAGTGAGGAAAGAACTGGTGGAGGCCCAGGAAGTCCCTTACTACACATCTATTTATTGAACTGAATCAAAGAATTACTTTCCTTGCTAGAACTTTATGAGTCAGCACTAAGGTATCAATATAATCTTTCAAATCTTAGAAATTATCACTGCATTTGTTCTAGGCAATTTTCATTTTTATTCTACTCAATTCAGGGATGGTTGTATGAGTTCAAATGGAGACCATACTCAAGTTACCTTTCATCTATGGAAGAGAAAAAAAAAAGATTTTTCAAGTCCACTGTAATTGCATTAAGAACATTAAAAGCTACTGAGAAGAGTACGTGTAACAGAAAAGCTGACTCCATATTTGATCTATTCCTTTAGTTCCAACCTTTGTGCTTTGCTGCTGTGCTTAGTCACGCAGGCTCTGCATTTTTGAAAAGGAATATTGCCTAGAGCCTGAAGTGTACATAATAGCCCTTTATCAAGACTCTGTCTCCCAAGCATGATCCTTTAAGGTATAACACTTTCATTCATATAGAGATTAAAAGTTGCAGAATGGAAAATAACATTTGTCTTATTGGAGGTTTACAGAAACACTGTGACCTGACCCACTTGTATCCCTGTAAGAATAAAGGATTTTCACAGTCCCTTTGGGGTCTGGCTAGTACTAAGAAATCCTGCAACAACCTGCTGCACCTCCTCCCCTTTTAGTATAAAAGAAGCCTGAATTCTAACTGAGGTAAGATGGTTCTTTGGGATGATACTCTGCCATCTTCTTGGTATGCTGACTTTCCAAATAGAGTCACTATTCCTTGCCGCAACACTTCATTTCTCCATTTATTGACCTGTCATGCCATGAGCAGTACAAGCTTGGACTCTGCAGCATGAACTTCCAGAAATTTAGAAGAAAACAATGAATATTCAAAACAATTAATAAAATACTAAACACCTCTATCTACTGATTGAAGAAATTTCCCTAAAACTCTTTTTCTTTGCCGCTCCTAGGTCAACAGAGTCTGGGAACTCTGAAGGTATTCCCTCCTCACCCCACCCTGATCCAGACCTTCTCAGGTCCCAGTTGATCTCTCTAGGATCAGACAATTTTCTTTCTATAAAGGTCACCAGTCTCACCTGTGGAGGTCCCTACACATCCCCATCTCTAAATGAAGTTTGGAGTTGATATAATCTCCACACTTCCCTTGCCACCCAAATCAGCCTCCCCTTACTAACACAAACACACAATGACCATCAG
This sequence comes from Okapia johnstoni, assembly GCA_024291935.2. Lineage (NCBI taxonomy): Eukaryota > Metazoa > Chordata > Mammalia > Artiodactyla > Giraffidae > Okapia > Okapia johnstoni. The sequence goes on along the minus strand of CM044312.1, from coordinate 65,810,736 downwards.
TAGTCAAGGCCAGAAATAGAAACCAATCTGTTGTATTAAGCACAAAGGAATTTAATAAAGGAATTAGGTGTCTGCAAGTTAACTAGAATGGCTGGAGGAGCAGGCTCTAAGGGTGGGCCTTCAGAAATAACCCCCAGAACAATGCAAATCTGACAAGCCAGGCAACTGGTAGCTTGCAACAATCAGGATGGTGAGCAATCTGTAGGCGGACACTGGATGGAACTACTGAGTTCATAAATCATATGGTTCAAAACCAAAGCTGCGATGCAGGGATCAGACAAGAAGGATGAGGAAGCTATGGCTGCCACACAACAATTGCCTCTCCACCACACCCATGAACCTAGTGGCTGGGTACTAGAACCACTTCAGAAGCCCCCCCCCCCGCCCCCCGCCCCTGCCCGAGATCTTGTTCACCAGCAGAAAATCAGCCAAATAGTAGAAGGAAGATGGCTTCTACTTCACTTCTGCTTTCGACATAATAAAATCCATCCAGAAGAGTCAAGCAAATGTAGTTTCCTGCTTTCCAGTCTCAGCAGTACAGGAAACCACCTAAACATGATGGAAATAGATACTGAGTACCAATCAGCTATATCCAACACACACACACACACAATCCATAACAAGATTACAACCCCTTTTGTTATGTGAATTTTTCAATACCACTTGCAGAAAACAAAACAGAAATAATAAGAAACATGGAGAATTTCACATAAGCTATAGTTCTGGTCTCTACAGTTCCTGGTTACTGATTTCCTCTAAGAGATTATGTAGATGTCTGATGGGGAAGCTCTGTGCTTTTAATCCTCTTGAGGTCCAGGCTCATCAAGGCTCTCTGATACTCTGTAATAAAGAGTCTTGACCTAATTTTTGATTATTTGAGGTTGACAGCTTTCAAGCCCTGCCATGCCCCCTTCCCCTTATACCTCCCCCGTCTGGGCAAGGTGATAAAAAAGACTAGGTGCTCCCACCTTTGGCAGTGTTAGGAAGTTCAAACCTGGTAAATCTCAGCCACCATGAGGGAACTCTCACCCCAGCCCCACCTTCTAACAATTATAAAACCCTAAGCCAGCCTCCCTTCCCTGTTCTCTCAAACCATTTTCAGACCTACTTGGGAGAATGTTCTATTCTCCCAAGAAAGCCTTATTGTGGGAGTGATAAATCTTTCATACCTCTTGGCCCACATGGCATCATCATTCTTGATGTAAGAACCACAAAGTGGAACATCCATCTTGCCCCTGAGGAATGTTCACAAGATACTCCACTCCACAACCTTCCCACAGCATACATCTCTGACTCCCGTCTTGCTACCTGTTAGTCCCTGTTCCCTCCCAACAGAGACAACCAAGGAAGAATGATTATTTCTTTGTCTTGAGTGGGCACTTGGCTTCTCTGGAGAATAAGACCAGGTGAGGTTCAATTAACTAGGGCTCTGCTATGCCTAGGAATGTTCTTCTCAGAGCACTTCCGCCCAGGGACCACATTCACCTTTCTCCCCCATTGGCAAATCCAGATTAATGTCTCATAGCCACATGAAACCGTTCTACTAGACAATTTCATTCACAGTCACTTGCTGCTGTCATCTGTGTCTATTTTTAACTCTGCTATGTTCTTTGGAAGCTTGATGCCTGGTTTAGTACCTTGACCTCACCTCAAGATTCTTTTAATCTGGGAGCACAAGTGATGCTATTTTCAAAGTTCAGAGACCTTTAGTTCCAATGATATTTACTGGCAAACAACTAATACCACTCTCCTACATTTCATCATGGTTATCCTTCACTGCCAACCCAGATTCAGACCTCTCCAGCCACCTGTCTTCTCCCACACTTTCTTCTTAAAACTGCTCATTTTGCCTGGAATAAACTTCCTTAACATCTTCATCGGGCTTCCCTGGTGGCTCAGTGGTAAAGAATCCTGCTACAGAAGACATGGGTTTTATCCCTGGGTTGGGAAGATCCCCTGAGAAGGAAATGGCAACCTACTCCAGTATTCTTGCCTGGGAAATCCCATGGACAGAGGAGCCTGATGGGCTACAGTCCATGGGGTCACAAAAGAATTAGACATGACTTAGTGACTAAACAACAGTAGCATCTTCATCTGGAAAACTCCTCATCCACCTAGTTTCTGTTCAGAGCTTTCTGTTCTCCACCAAGGCTAAGACTGCCCTTTCATTATTCCCACTATAAAGGTAAATAAGTATTAATAAAAGATAATAGGGATTGCAGATTGGCAGCTTACAGTCTGATTCTGGCTAGAAGCTCTATTTTATTTGGCCTTCAGAGAGGTGGTTTTTTGTTTTTTCATTAAAAAAAAAATTTTCCCAAAAGAATTCAAAATAGAATCTTAAAGAGATATTTGCACACTCATGTATATTGCAGCATTACTCACAATAGCCAAGAAGTGGAAGCAACCCAAATGTCCATCAACAGATGAATAAGTAAAAAAAAAAAAAGTGGTGTACAATAGAATGGGAGCATACAACAGAATGTATTGTGCAACAGAATATTCATTCTTTAAAAAAGAAGAAAATCCTGTTGCACAGTACAACATGGAGGAGCCTTGAGGATATTATGCTATACTGAACCATCTCCAAAAGGTTAGAATAAGACTTATTTGCTTAGGGTGTATGGTCTTTTAATATCTCGCTATTATTCTCTTCTCCAGTTTTTAAGTTACATATAGAGTTGGCCAAAAGTTCATTTGGGTTTTTCTGTTACATCATATGAAAAAAACCCCAAACAAACTTTTCAGCCAATCTAATATATTTCCATAAGAAAGTTGTGTGAGGAATTCCCTGGTGGTCTAGTGGTTAGGACTGCATGTTTCCACTGCAGGAGGCAAGGGTTCAATTCCTGGTTGGGGAACTAAGATCTTGCATGCCACAGCGTGGCCAATAAAAAGGAAAAAGAGAGACACATCTTGTGTGTAATTTTTGTCTTTATGCTTTTCTTTTTTCAATTTTTGAATCATTTTAATGGTAATTTTGTAAAATAAATTGGAAACAGTTCTATATTCCCTCCATGCTCTCAAACAGCTTAAAAATGAAAAAAAAAATTAATTGCAACTTGAATATTTGAAACAATTTAACTATAAAACCATCTGGGTGTGAAGGTTTTGGGTAATTCTTTACATTTTTCCAATGTCTAGTCTGAATATATTCATGCTTTTTATGTGTTTTAAAATAAATTTGGAAATATTTTCTTGGAAAATCCTGGATTTTCTTAGGATATTCATATTTATCATCATCTAATCATTGATCATATTTTCTCACTTAAAAACTGTCTTTTTCATGAGGATGCAATCAGTCAAATTAAGAATGTGGAAAATTCTAGGGACACGTAACTTCATTTTTTAAACAAATAAATGGCATATGGGATAGGATAGCTGTTATAGACTAGAAATACTTAAGCAATACATCAACTAAATAGAATGTGTGGACTTTCTCTGGATACTTATTTTAATAAAACAATTGTTGAGAGTTTGATACTGTCAGGGAAAGTTGAACACATACTGGATATTAGATGATATTAAAAACTACCGTTAATTTGTTCAGTGTAATGCTATTATGGCTAAAGTATACATTTTCAAAGTCCTAATTTGTTAGTGATATATTATGAAGTATTTATAGGTGAAAGGCTATGGTGTATGGATTTTCTTAAAGGACTCCAAGAGAAAAAGAAGTGGGGAATGGAAAGAATACAAAAGAGAGGAATAAATAACAAAAGTGGCAAAACGTTGATAATTGTTGAAGCTGACTGATAGTACATGACAAATTATTGTATTATGGAAAATATCTAAAATTTCTAAAATTTTTTCCTCCCTCTGTATTGGTTATCCCTTTCATCATTCTGAATGTTATTTATGTTTTCTCCATTTCTTCTAAATTAGTCTTCTAGAGATTCTTTTGTTTCAGAAAATACATTTTTAAATTTATTTACTAATTGTTTTGCTTTAAAAGTGAGTAATTTAAGTTTTTATTTTAAAAATAATTCATTCATTTGTATTTTTTAGGTCAGTTTTGTTGTTCTTTGTACAGCTTCTAAAGTTGAAGAGTTAGTTCATTTATTTTCTTTTCCTGGTTGGTAATTATAGCATTTAAAGCTATGAATTTCCCTTTAGTACAGTGTTGGTGTAACCCTTACATTTTGCCAGGCTCAATTTTGTTTGTGTGAGAGGCTACAGTGTATATGGTAGATCAGTACTTAATATTCATTCCATTGTGCTTCTATTATGCCTTCCTGAACATCAGAGCCCAGAAAGCTAAAAACTGCATTTCCCAGATTCCCTAGCAGATAGGGTTTTGAAAGATACTTACATCTGGCCAATCAGATGCAGTCATGCAAATTTTGGAAAGTAGAAGAAAGGCAGAGGTAGAGACAGAAACAGATCCTCTACTGTTGGGCATACCTGGAAGTGATTAATTTCTCTGCAGCTGAATTTGCTTTGGTCCCAGTGCCAGTCACTAATTTTAGAGATGCCATTAGGCAGGCACAAGGCATCATTTCACTGGTGCAGACTACAGCTGAGGCTGTGTGGTTCTGGAGCCTGCAGTAGTAACGACAATTTCCTGTTTGTGGTGGCATCCTCCCTAAGACAGTCTGTTTAGTAGCAGCAGCTTTTATAGGATGGAAGACACGGCAGCTGCTTTGGTGACACCATTTGCAATGTGGTTTTCAGAGCCATTTCTGAAAGCTCAACCTAGCATCTGGTCTTCAGCTCACTCTTAGCATTACTAAAAGCCATTTAATTCCCTATACCAATCTCCCTAAACTTGCCAGAATGAATTCTATTATCTGTAATTGAACCGTGACTAATATAATAAATGAAAACAGCAGTGTGATTCCATAATGCTTATGATACAGGTTGGTTGCCCTTGACAGACCCAAATAAGTGGTGGCTTTTAAAAGAGAACTGTGTGTCTAACATAAATTTCTGAGCTAGTGTTGCTGTTTCACTCTGCAAAGTTGAGGCCCTTTCTATCTTTTTGCTTTGATATTCCTCGGCTATTGCCCTTGCCCACACAGTCAAAAATAGCTCTCCACTGTGTCTGCATTCCATCCAGAGAGAAGAGAAAGAAGGGGATGGACCATCTTCCATTCAAAGGCATAACTCAAAAGTTGCTCATGTGACTGAGGCTCACATCCCATCGGCCAGAACTTGGCTGCTAGGAAAGGTGACATCTTTTTGACTAGTCTCTGCCCCTTGATGCCTTGAATATTTTATTAGGATTACAAAATTCAAATAGTGGTCTGACCTAGAAAAGGGAAACATCCCTAATTGTTCCATATCCTTACTGCTTTTGATGTTCTAAATATGTGGACGTAGTAGTTTTCTTCATCCAAGAGTTATTTGCTACCCTGGTATTCAAAGTGTGCATTATGAGGACTAACAGGACAAGCATCACCTGCAAACTTACTGAAATGCAGGATCTCAGGCCCAACCTTAGATACCTACTGAATCAGAATGCACATTTTTACAGGAAATACTGGTTCAGAAGTCAGAATTCTACCTCCAGACTTTGAATTATTAATAGATGAAGATGCAGCTCTCTTTTCCTCTTCCCCATTTCAATCCACTCCACTCTCTAAGAGGGATTCAAGGAAGTAGTTTCTCTACAGAGTCAATTTACAGGAAGCCCCATTTGTGATAAAAATAGCAACATAAGATAATGAGGTGTCACTGGAATTTGCTAGGGTTCAATTTCAGTCCCTGCTTTCTCTCTTGCTTTCTCCCCACTTTTTCCTTTCCACTTTTTAAAAAATTTTAGGGGTTGCAACAAGTTGTCTAAGACCTAGGTTCATATGTCTTGATTGGCTGTCATAGTTAAGAAAATCTGAATTTGATTGGCTTTAGATAAATGTGTACTCTTGAGACCACCACATTCCCTACTAATTCCTACCCATTTTGCAGCAGCCCAGCCTGATTCACTTGTTTACCCTACTTCCCATTTGAATTAGTGAATCAAGCAATGCTCCTTTTTTTCTGCCTGCTGGAAGAATTCAGAGTTGAAGAATCCACCAGCCCCCTCTATAAAGGATTTAAAGTACTGTTATTGACCAAGATGTTTTTATTTATTTCCCTCATTTTATATTATTGGATTCCTGACATAATTATTTCCTTTCACTCAATGAAATGCTCATATTACATCATCTCCAGCCTAGTCTCTTTACAATGTGAACCTGAAAAACTGGTACTACTGGATATGAATTTTAAAAGAGTTTGTAACTAATCATTCCTGGCACCTGACTTAAGTTCAGTCATCATTGATATTATGAGACCCACAGTTGTACTATTTTCCTCACCATAATTTATCAGAGATTGTTTTTCATTTTCCTGGAAACCAGTTTTCCTCTCATACTAAAAATTCACACAAGGATGAGATCAAGAAGCAGAGGAGGAAGACTCTGAGCCCACCTCCCTCCATGAACACATGAAAAATACATCTACATGTGGCCCAAGTCTCACTGAAAACAAACTGGAGACTGGCAGAAAGATTCTTACACAACCACAGTTGTAAGGAAACTTCCACAACAGGAAAAAAAAAAGAAGTGATCAGGTCAGGACGTGGGCAGCTAGAAGACACAGAGGAGGAGGGAGAATGCACAGGCTCAGAGACCCTACCTGGGGTATGAGCAGTTCAACACATATTGGACAGAACAGCACTGGGCTCTGACACTAGGAAGATGAGTCCCCTTAGGTGGTTTGAAAACCAGTGGGACCAACGAGAGGACTGTAGGAAACCTAGAGTTTGCTCATGAATAGTGTGCACATGCTGTTTAGTCCCAGAAACAAGTCAGAAGAAACAGATGGAAACAGCCTGGGACTGTGGCTAGTTTTCCACAACTGTCCCAGCCTGTGTCCCAGACCACATCAAGCACCTGCTCCAGACCACTTCAGTTTGCCACAGCTTCCCACTAGGGCTAAGACTGCTGTTGCTGAGGAAAGTGCATGGTTGTGGGGGACGGAGCTGGTTCAAACGTGGCTCTGCACCTGAATGAGGCAGGGCAGCCATTGCTGGCACTCATGGAGGCAACAGAGAGGGAGCAGTCTGAAACTATGACTGGTGGTTTGGACTACCCCAGCATGCACCACAGCCCATACCAGGAACCTACTCTGGTCCCATTTGCTCCAACACTGTTCCACTCAGGGGCAAAGGTGCTGATGCTGGGAGGGGTGAGAAAGAACATTGAAAGGATATAGAATCAACCAGAATCTAATCCTCAGAGCTTCTGCTCCAGCACCCTGGACCAACCTTGCATCTGACAGGGTGCTGTCAGTCACTGAGCATAGGAGAAACCCTAGCTCACACCTAGCTCTGACTCTAGCCCCTCCATCTCAAGCCCCACCTCCCATCAAAGTGATAGCTGCCAGCACAAACTGAGGGAAGACAGGACTGTGCTCACTCTGGATCCAGCTTTCCTACCAAAGCCACTGGGCACACAGAGACTGCAGATGGACACTGTGACACAAAGATACCCCCTCAAGAGTAGGATAGGTAACAATTTCACCTAATTTTATAGAGATATAGAAAGTTATGTAAAATGAGAAGACAGAGGAATTTGATTCAAATGAAAGAGCAAGAAAAAAATACTTGTTAAAAACAACTAAAGGAAAAGAGATAAATAATTGATAGATAAAGAGGTCAAAGCATTAGTAGTAAGAATGTTAGCTGAAGTGGGGAAAGAAGAGATGACTACAGGGAGAAGTTTAACAAGGAACTAAAAAACATAAAAAAGAACCAGTCAGAACTGAAGAGTACAATAACTGAAATGAAAAGCATGTTAGATGGAATGAACAACAGACTAGGTAGTATAGAGGAATGCATAAGTGATCTGGAAAGCAGGATAATGGAAATCACCCAATCAGAAGAGCAAAAAGAAAAACAAATTAAAAATGAGAAAGTTTAAGGCACCTCTGAAACAACATCAATATGCCAGCAAATTTGGAAAACACGTCTGTGGCCACAGGACTGGAAAAGGTCAGTTTTCATTCCAATCCCAAAGAAAGGCAATGCCAAAGAATGCTCAAACTACTGCACAATTGCACTCATCTCACACGCTAGTAAAGTAATGCTCAAAATTCTCCAAGCCAGGCTTCAGCAATACGTGAACCGTGAACTGCCAGATGTTCAAGCTGGATTTAGAAAAGGCAGAGGAATCAGAGATCAAATTGCCAACATCCGCTGGATCATCGAAAAAGCAAGAGAGTTCCAGAAAAACATATATTTCTGTTTTATTGACTACGCCAAAGCCTTTGACTGTGTGGATCACAATAAACTGTGGAAAATTCTGAAAGAGATGGGAATACCAGACCACCTGACCTGCCTCTTGAGAAACCTGTATGCAGGTCAGGAAGCAACAGTTAGAACTGGACATGGAACAACAGACTGGTTCCAAACAGGAAAAGGAGTATGTCAAGGCTGTATACTGTCACCCTGCTTATTTAACTTCTATGCAAAGTACATCATGAAAAACGCTGGACTGGGTGAAGCACAAGGTGGAAGCAAGATTGCTGAGAGAAATATCAATAACCTCAGATATGCAGATGATACCACCCTTATGGTAGAAAGTGAAGAAGAACTAAAGAGCCTCTTGATGAAAGTGAAAGAGGAGAGTGAAAAAGTTGGCTTAAAGCTCAACATTCAGAAAACTAAGATCATGGCATCTGGTCCCATCACTTCATGGAAAATAGATTGGGAAACAGTGGAAACAGTGAGAGACTTTATTTTGGGGGGGTTCAAAATCACTGCAGATGGCGATTGCAGCCATGAAATTAAAAGACACTTACTCCTTGGAAGGAAGTTCTGACCAACCTAGACAGCATATTAAAAAGCAGAGACATTACTTTGCCAACAAAGGTCCATCTAGTCAAGGCTATGGTTTTTCCAGTGGTCATGTATGGATGTGAGAGTTGGACTATAAAGAAAGCTGAGCACTGAAGAATTGATGCTTTTGAACTGTGGTGTTGGAGAAGACTGTTGAGAGTCCCTTGGACTGCAAGGAGATCCAATCAGTCCATCCTAAAGGAGATCAGTCCTGGATGTTCATTGGAAGGACTGATGTTGAAGCTGAAACTCCAATACTTTGGCCACCTCATGCGAAGAGTTGACTCATTGGAAAAGACCCTGATGCTGGGAAGGATTAGGGGCAGGAGGAGAAGGGGACGACAGAGGGTGAGATGGCTGGATGGTGTCACCGACTCGATGGACATGGGTTTGGGTAAACTCTGGGAGTTGGTGATGGTCAGGGAGGCCTGGCGTGCTGCGATTCATGGGGTCGCAAAGAGTCAGACACGACTGAGCGGCTGAACTGAACTGAACTTAACTGAACTGAAACAACATCAAGTATACTCACATTCACCTTATAGGTATTCCAGAAGGAGAAAATAAAAAGAGGTTGAAAATGTAATTGATGAAATTATAGTTGAAAACTTCCTAACCCTGAAAAATGAAACAGATATGCAGACACAGGGAGCAGAGTCCCAAACAGGATAAGCCCAAAGAAACCCACACCAAGACATACCATAATTAAAAAGGCAAAAATTAAAGACAGAATTCTAAAGGCAGCAAGAGAAAAACTAAAAGTGTGTGTGTGTGTGTGTGTGTGTGTGTGTTAGTCCCTTTGTCATGTCCAACTCTTTATGACCCCATGGACTGTAAGACAAGCTCACCAGGCTCATCTGTCCATGGAATTCTCCAGGCAAAAATACTGGAGTGGGCAGCCATTCCCTTCTCCAGGGGATCTTCCCAACCTAGGGATTGAACCTGGGTCTCCCATATTGCAGGCATATACTTTACCATCTGAGCCACCAGGGAAACTCAGTCGGGGAAGCATCCAAATTGAAAGTGAAGAAGTAAAACAGTCATTATTTGCAGATGACATGATACTATATAGAGAAAAACACTAATGTCTCCCCCCATAGAATTTTAGACCTAATAGATGAATTCAGCAAAGTATAAAATTAATAAATAGAAATCTGTTACATTTGTTTACACTAATAATACCAGAAAGAAAGCACGAAAACTATCCCATTCAAACATCACATCAAAAACAATGGAATAACTAGGAATATAGTTAACCAAGGAGTTTACAGACGCATACTCTGAAAACTATAAAACACTAATGAAGCAAAATGAAGATGATACCAAAAAAATGGAAGATACCCTATCTTGGATTGGAAGATTAATATTGTTAAAATGTTCATTGTGCCCAAAGAAATCTATAGATTTAATGCAATCCTCATCAAAATATGCGTAACAGTTTTTACAGAACTAGAACAAATAATACTAAAATTTATATAAAACCACTAAAGGCCCCAAATAGCTAAGCAATCTTGAGGAAAAAAACAAAGTTCCCTGACTTCAGACTATACTACAAAGCTACAAAAATCTGACAGTATGGTACTGACACAAAAACAACTGGAGGTAGAAAAACCGGACAGCTACATGTAAAAGAATGAAATTAGAACATTTCCTCACACCATATACAAAAATAAACAAAAAATGGATTAAAGGCCTACATGTAAGAGCTGGAAACCATAAAACTCTTAGAAGAAAACATGGGCAGAACATTTTTTGACAAAAATCATAGCAATATTTGTTTGGATCTATTGCCTCAGGCAAAGATAATAACAACAAAAAAGAAGCAAACGGGACCTAATTAAACTTAAAACTTTTGGCACAGCAAAGGAAACCGTCAACAAAACAAGAAGATAGCCTACTGAATTGGAGAAAATGTTTGCTAATCATATGACCAGTAAGGGTTGTATTTATTTAAAATATATTTATTAAAAATAATTCATACAACTCAATATGAAAAAAAAAACTTCACTTAAAAATGGGCAGAAGACCTCAAAAGACATTTTTCCAAAGAAAACATACAGATGGCTAACAGGTACATGTGTCTATATATATAGACACACATAAACATATGCTGTAAGAAAGAATGAAATTTTCCCATTTGCAACAACATGATTGGATCTGGAGAGCATTATCTTAGTGAAATAAATCAGACAAACTATATGTTATCACTTATACGTGGAATCTAAAAAATAAAACAAATGAATAAAAACAACAAATCAGAAACAGACTCACCAATATAGAGAATAAAGTAGTGGTTACCAGTGGGGAGAAGTAATGGGAGAGGGGCAAGATAGGGATAGGGGATCAAGACGCACAGACTACTATGTATAAAATAAATAAGCTTCAAGGATATATTGTATAGCCCAGGTAATAGAGCCAATTTTAATAATATGTTTAAATGGTGTTGAACCTATAAAAATATTGAATTGCTATGCTGGACACTTGAAACTAACATTATAAATCCACTATACTTCAAAACAAAACAATACCTAGCAAATTAATAAGAAAAAGAGAAAGAAAAAAAATGTACACAAGAAACATAGAGTTACCATGAACCAGCAGTTCTACTCCTAGGTATATACCCAACATGAATGAAAATATGTCCATGTAAAAACTTGTGTACAAATGCTTATAGCAACATTAATTACAATAGCCAAAAGGTGGAAACAACTCAAATGTTCATCAACAGATGAATGGATAAATAGATGTGACATATCCATGCAGTGGAATATTATTCAGCCGTAAAAAGAAATTAAATACTATTATGTATTACAATATGGATGAAAACTAAAAACAGTTTGGTAAGTTATAGAAGGGAGTTACGAAGGGATACATACTGTATGATTTCATTTATGGGAAATGTCCATAACAGGTAAATCTATAAAAATTGTATATTAGTAGTTGCCTAGGACTAAAGTGGGGGTCATTTGCATGTAGAGGGTAACAACTAAGGGATCCTGTGTCTCTTTTTGGGTTGATGAGACTATTTTAAAACTCATTGGGATGATGGACACACAACTCCATCCAGTATTTAATTAATATACTAAAAAGTATATTCAAAATTAAATGTACATTGAATTGTACGCTTTAAATGGGTGAATTATATCTCAATAAAGCTGTTTTTAAAATCTGTATATGAGTCATTGCATATAAAGTCAAATAATTTTCAACAAGTGTCAAGCCCATTCAATGAGGGAAAAGAACATCTTTCTAATAAATTTTGTCAAGGAAACTAGATATGCATATGCAAAAAAATTGATATGGACCCTTATCTTACACCATATATAAAATTAAATCAAAATAGATCAAAGATCTGAAACCATAAAACTCTTAGAAGAAAACACAGGGATAAGACTTCAATGCACTGGATTTGACAATGATTTCTTGGGTATGACACTGAAAGAACAGGCAACAAAAGTGAATATATTAAGATAAATTTTACTACATCGAAATTTAAAAGTTACATATATCAAAGGACACAAGCAACATAGTGAAAAAGAAACCTTCAGAATAGGAGAAAAATATATGCAAATCATATATCTGGTAAGAGGTTAATATCCAGAATACATAAAGAACTCCTAAAACTTAAAAAATAACCCAATTTAAAAGTAGATGAAGGACTTGAATAAACATCTCTCCAAAGAAGATAGGAAAGGACCAACAAGCATGTGAAAAGATGCTCAATATCACTAACATTCAGTTCAGTTCAGTTCAGTCACTTAGTCGTGTCCTACTCTTGGCAACCCCATGAGCTGCTGCACACCACGCCTCCCTGTCCAACACCAACTCTCGGAGCCCACCCAAACTCAAGTCCATTGAGTCGGTGATGCCATCCCACCATCTCATACTCTGTCGTCCCCTTCTCCTCCTGCCTTCAATCTTTCCCAGCATCAGGGTCTTTTCAAATGAGTCAGCTGTTCGCATCAGGTGGCCAAAGTATTGGAGTTTCAGCTTCAGCATCAGTCCTTACAATAAATATTCAGGACTGATTTCTTTTAGGATGGACTGGTTGGATATTCTTGGAGTCCAAGGGACTCTCAAGAGTCTTCTCCAACACCACAGTTCAAAAGCATCATTCTTTGGTGCTCAGATTTCTTTATAGTCCAACTCTCACATCCATACATGACTACTGGAAAAACCACAGCCTTGACTAGACGGACCTTTGTGAACAAAGTAATGTCTCTGCTTTTTAATATGCTGTCTAGGTTGGTCATAACTTTCCTTCCAAGGAGTAAGTGTTTTTTAATTTCATGGCTGCAATCACCATCTGCAGTGATTTTGAACTCCCCCAAAATAAAGTCTCTCACTGTTTCCACTGTTTCCCCATCTATTTTCCATGAGGTGATGGGACCAAATGCCATTAGGGAAATGCAAATCAAGACCACAATGAGGGATTTCCCTGGTGGCCCAGTGGCTAAGACTCCATACTACCAATGCAGGGGACCCAAGTTCAATCCCTAGTCAGGGAACTATATCCTGCATGGCCACAGTGAAAACTGGAGATCCAAGAATTTAAAGCAAAGTCTAAAAAGAGTATTTGTACACCCATGTTCATAGCAGCATTATTCACAACAGCCAAAAGTGGAAGCAACCCAAATCTCCATCAGTAGATGAATGGATAAACAACATGTGATATCTACATACAATGGAATATCATTCAGTCTCAAAAAGGAGTGAAATTCTGACACATGCTATAACATCAGTGAACTTTGAGGACATTACACTAAAGTAAAATAAGCCAGTCACAGAATGAAATATACTGTCTTATTCTACTTGATTAAGGTACCTGGAGTCACCAAATTCAGAGACAGAAAGTAAACTGGTAGTTACCAGGGGTTGGAAGGAGAAAGGAAAATGGGGTTATTCAGGAAGAGGGGCTATAGGGTTTCAATTTCACAAGATGAAAAATTCTGGAGATTTGCTGTACAACAATGTGGACATACCTAACATTACTGAATCATACCTAACATTACTAAATCATATGCTTAAAAATGGTAAAGATGGTAAATTTTATGTTTATTTTACTACAATTAAAAAATAATTAGGACATGGAAGCAACCTAGATGTCCATCGGCAGACGAATGGATAAGGAAGCTGTGGTACATATACACAATGGAATATTACTCAGCCATTAAAAAGAATACATTTGAATCCGTTCTATTGAGATGGATGAAACTGGAGCCCATTATACAGAGTGAAGTGAGCCAGAAAGAAAAGCACCAATACAGTATACTAATGCATGTATATGGAATATGAAAGATGGTAATGGTAACCCTATATGTGAGACAGAATAAGAGACACAGATGCATAGAACAGTCCTGTGGACTCTGAGGGAGAAGGTGAGGGTTGGACGTTCTGGGACAATAACATTGAAACATGTATATTGTCATATGTGATGCAGAACACCATTCCATGTTCTATGCATGGGACGGATGCTCAGGGATGGAGCGTTGGGATGACACTGAGGGATGGGAGTGGGAGGGAGGTGGGAGGAGGGTTTGGGAGGGGGAGCACATGTGAATCCATGGCTGATTCATGTCGATGTATGGCAAAAACTACTACAATATTGTAAAGTAATTAGCCCCCAACTAAAATAAAAAAAATAAAAATAAAATAAATAAATAAATAAATAAATAAATAAAAAATAATTAACAAATCCATATATATTGGGCAGAATGGGGTGATTGATCCCTCTTTCACTGGCATAACTGTTACTTTAAAAAAAATAGATGTTAATTGCAGACCCTTGCTTCCCAGGTGGTGCTAGTGGTAAAGAACCCACCGGACAATGCAGGAGACATAAGAGACTGGGGTTCGATCCCTGAGTCGGGAAGACCACCTGGAAAAGCGAATGGCAGCCCACACCTGTATTTTTGTCTGGAGAATCCCATGGACAGAGGAACCTGGTGGGATATAGTCCGTGGGGTGGCAGAGTTGGACATGACTGAGGTGACCTCAGAGCAGCATGCACTACTAGTTCAAGGTAGCTTTGTGTTTATTTTTAATCAGAATGGTATGCAGCATATGCTATCTGCTAGACTTAATGTTTTCTAAGAAGGTTTCTTTTTAATTTTTTTGTAATATCACTAGTATCTAGCAAATATTAACAAAGTTACTCAAAATCAGTGTTTTTTTTCTGTTTATGGGGGATAGGTGGAAATTAGGAGATGTCATACTTGACTCCCTCATACAGGCATACAGTTTTGTTTTTTTTGTTGTTGTTGTTTTTATTAAATGAAAAGTTCTTTAAATTCTATAGTGCTTTACAATTTTCAGAAGATTCATATACATGATTTCATATAATTTTATAATGACATTTTTTCCCCTACCCCATCTTGCCCCTCCTCCCTCCCTCCTTCCACTGGTAGCTACTAGTTTGTTCTCTGTATCTGTGAGTCTGCTTCTTTTTTGTCCTATTCATTAGTTTGTTGTATCTTTTATATTCCACATAAAAGTGATCTCATATGGTATTTGTTTTTCTCCATCTGACTTATTTCACTTAGCAGAACAAGCAACTCCAGAATCCCTACAACCTAAAATGGCTCTTTCCACCTGTCAACCTACCCAAATCTAGCTTAGCTTCCCACAGTCTACTTCCTTGTCACAAGGGCTCTTTCTCCCTTTTGTCTTGGACTGCACAGCAAGGTATGGGCTAGTGTTGTGTTTCAGCAGCCTTATGCCAATGCTTATCAAGAAGTGGGGAGTTGTTGACTCTCTAACATTTTTATTTTGATTTAGCAGAAGAAATATTAGAATCTTCCTCATTGAGGGAAGAAGGTTCAAGAAAATCAAGCTCTCCTTCTTCCAGATTCTTCATCTCCATTCTTCTGCTTGCCAACTTCTCTGCATACTTGCAGTTCTCATGAGCTTGCTGGCACCTGCTCCCTTGTTCTGGCTTATTTCCTGCTTGGTTCCCCCTTTGTCTCCTGATCCTCTGCTTGGGGTTATCTGCACACTCTGCCATGAGTGGTGTTGATAGGTGGATCTCCACTCCAAATTACACACAAGATTCTAAACACATCTAGCTCCTCCCCTAAACCACCTCTTCATGATTGGCCTCAAAGCCACAGGTGTTCCCTGACCTACAGCTT
Source organism: Okapia johnstoni (assembly GCA_024291935.2). Taxonomy (NCBI): domain Eukaryota; kingdom Metazoa; phylum Chordata; class Mammalia; order Artiodactyla; family Giraffidae; genus Okapia; species Okapia johnstoni. The sequence continues at coordinate 65,794,788 of CM044312.1, read as the reverse complement.
CCAGAGATAGGTATGCATTAGAATCACTGGTGTGACTATCTGGAATTTTTAAAAATAAATAGATGGCTTCTGAATTAGCAGTTCTAGGAGCGGGACTCAGCACTGTGTCTTGTTAAAAGGACCCCAGGGATGGGGAGGGGACATACATAAACCTATGGCTGATTCACGTCGTTTGGCAGAAACCAACACAATTTCATAAAGCAATTGTCCTTCAATTGAAAAATAAGTTTAAAATTTAAGAAAAAAGGACCCAAGAGAATTCTGATGATATGAATGGAGTTGGAAACACATGTTCCAACCTTTGCTGATTAGCCTTCAGAACCACTCTGTTCTCTTATCCCCTTGTTGTTGTTGTTGTCTAGTCACTAAGCCACATCCAACTCTTTGTGACTCCATGGACTGTAGCCTGCCAAACTCCTTTTTTTATGGGATTTTTCAGGCAAGAATACTGGGGTGGGTTGTTATTTCCTTCTCCAGAGGATCTTCCTGACTCAGAGATTGAACCCACGTCTCCTGCATTGCAGGCAAATTCTTTACCACTGAGCCACTGGGGAAGCCCCTCTCATCCTCTTGGAGTCCCTAAAGTTAAAGTTTTTGTTTATAGAGGGGCAAATGTAATAAAATATTTCATTTAAATTAGGAGTAAGTTCTTTCTACCTCATGGCCCTTCTATCATTAAAACTAGACTGTGGGACTAAGGATTAATGACCGTAAGAAAGAGATCATGGCAGACAAAAGACAGATTTTGGGCTCATATATTTCTAAAAAAATATCCTTGAAATTAATACCAAAGAGAATATATTTCAAAGCCAAGGAATTCAACAGCAAGAGCAACAGTACATTTACTGGGGGTCTGTTCATATCCAAAAAGTTAAGAACTTCATGCATAAACTTTATGCCATAAGCAGAAAAGCTGAGAAGATTCCTTGATTAAGGACTTAAAGTAAGTCCAGCAACAAGAGACAGAGGAGATTTAGTCTCCAACCTTGTGCTTCACCCCTACTCAACATAGCCACAGGAGAGGACCCAAGTCACATCCCAGGGAAGCCTGGGGAGGCAGCAGGCTTTCCAGAGAAGCCTTCAGGGTTGACAACGTGCAGCAGCTAAGCAACAGCAATGGCATCAAGTTGTGTCGTCCAAGGGGCACATGCTGGTCTTCTAAGTCTCCTTTAGATCCAGAGGGACAAGAAGACTTCCCAAGGTTTCCCATGCTGCCAGCAGAGTTGCAGCAAGGCAGAAACAGGGATGGTGGATGAGAAGGGGCTCTGTGGCCACAAGGAGAGGATACCATCAGAAGGAGAAGCCTGGATGACACAGGCTGGAGTCCACAGCCAGACCCCTGGTTTCCACAGCACAACAGAGCTGCTGACCAAAGACCAGCCAATTACATCTCAGAGGAGACTGAAGAGGACACAGAACCATCAGGATCTGATGCCTCTTCCCACAAATGCTTTAATCTCTTCTCCCCATCTCACCTGTCCATTCCCCTTCCCCACCCCCACCCCACCCCCATAAACAGAACTCCAGGAGATGGGAGAGACAGTTCTCTGAAATAAATGAGAAATCACTGAAGTGACTGAATCTGATGGGAGATAACTAGGTCACATTTTTGCCATCGGCAGAAATGGGAGCTTAAAGTAAGATTAATAACAGAGGGAGAATGTTGTATGCCTGAGATCAGCAGAGCATAGTCATTCTGAGCTGATACACAAGAAACTAATAACAGTCTGAATCTCATACACTCAGTATAAATATGATGATTCTTTTTGTTGTTGTTGTTCAACAACTTTTTTTTATTTTTTTATTTTTTTTATTTTTTAATAAATTTATTTATTTTAGTTGGGGGTTAATTACTTTACAATATTGTAGTAGTTTTTGCCATACATTGACATGAATCAGCCATGGGTTTACATGTGTTCCCCATCCTGAACCCCCCTCCCACCTCCCTCCCCATCCCATCCCTCTGAGTCATCCCATTGCCCCAGCCCTGAGCATTTGTCTCATGCATCGAACATGGAATGGTGTTCTGTTTCACATATGATAATATACATGTTTCAATGCTATTGTCCCAGAACGTCCCACCCTCACCTTCTCCCTCAGAGTCCATAAGACTGTTCTATGCATCTGTGTCTCTTATTCTGTCTCGCATATAGTGTTATCGTTACCATCTTTCAAATTCCATATATATGCATTAGTATACTGTATTGGTGTTTTTCTTTCTGGCTTACTTCACTCTGTATAATGGGCTCCAGTTTCATCCATCTCAATAGAACCGATTCAAATGTATAAAAATACGGAACGCTTCACGAATTTGCGAGTCATCCTTGCGCAGGGGCCATGCTAATCTTCTCTGTATCGTTCCAATTTTAGTATATGTGCTGCCGAAGCGAGCACATGATGATTCTTAATAGTACATTAGTTGGACACTTTGAAATACATGGGGTAAGTATGCTGACAGAGGTTCTCTGGGCAAGTCTTGGTTCCAAAGGGAGGTAAGAGCTGCTGGGAATGTATAAAAGCTGGCTTAGCAGAAGGCTGGTTTAGCAACAGACAGAGCAGTATGTTCAGGAATCCTGTGAATCATTTTCATCAGAAGCCCAAATTTGTATAGAGATGTCATTAGTGCTAATAATTTTTAAACTATTATTCTGGGCCATGATTTATCAGATAGAGTGGCAGCTATTGTTAGATTTTTAAAAATTAGATTTTCAAGTATAGATATTAAAGCTAATTTGGAAGATCTTACACGATCTAGAGCTGTGTTCTTCAGACTTCCTTATCAATCCATCAATCTGAGCAAATAGCCCCAACAATTGTGTGCATGCAGCCCCAGTACTGCTAACTTGGGGAGGGGAAGGGCTTGAGTAGCCCCTGGCAAGCTGACTACAGATCCTTGGTTCTTTCATTTTTACCCTCCTATGGATTATTTCATTCCCTCTTCACTCTTCTCAAAACTCTACTTCTCCCCAGGCTTGCTCAGCTAAAGCTCTTGCCCTTTAATCTCTGATAAAACAGTCATCAAAACAGAAACTCCATTTCTTCTATCCCCACATCTACTGAACCACCTACTCTGTGGCCTCACTCTGCTTTCTGGCCAGGTATTAGGGATACTGTCTCTGTCTGAGACCCCAACTGCTCTCCTCTCAACTACCCCATGACATGTCTCAGGTGAAGGCTTTCTTAATTTTTGCACCCCAGATGCCTTGCTGCCCTCATCGAGTCCTCGTTCTGCCTTGAAAGTGTACACAACATCCAACCACTTCTCACCATCTCTACTGCTGCTGGTCTCAGCTGCTCCAGTGACATAAACTCGCTGGTCTTTTTTGCCTTATCACCTGCGCCATCTTCTCTCAACACAGCAGTCCTAGTTCTTTCCCAGTGTGAGTCTGTCAGCTGAGGTCCTTCTTCACACAAAACTCTCCAATCACTTCCCCTCTATTCAGAGCAAAATCCAAAGTCCTAGTGGTGACCGGAAGACCCGACATGATCTAGAGGCCAGCAGACCCTCTGACCGCAGCTCCTGCAACAAGGCCTCCCCACCCCACCCCTGGCTTCCCCCACTGATCCTTGAATGCATGGAGTCAAGCCCACAGACAGATTCTGCTTTCACTACTTCCTCTGCCTGAGATGCTCTTCATCCCGGAATCTGCATGATTCGGCCTCTTTCTTTATATTTCTGCTCAAATTCAATCTGTCATCAGAGAGGCCCTCCCTGACCACTCTGCCGAAAAGAATGGTCCCCTTTATCCTGATACGTTGTTCTCCACAAGCATGTCATCACCTGGCAGACTTTGTTCTCTCTCTCTCTCCTCCCATCTCCAACGGACTAGAATGTAACATTATGGCACTACATTTGCTTTTTTGCCTGTTAATGTAAAAATGCATACCTACCACCGGCTACACAGCAGGCCCTCCATGAACATGTCTTAAATTATTATATGCACAATTATTTATGAGTTATTTTTATGTATGCCTATTGATCCACACATATGGTATTAATAATCTTTATTCCTTAATAAAATTAAGTTCTAATAGTCCCCTTTCTCCTCACCCTCACCTCTGCCTTATTCTATTAAGCTTCCTTAAGCTGGACCATTGTGCCCACCTCATGGACCACCTTTTGTTCCTTGTCACGGTGACCCACTAGAGGACAGTATCATACTGTTCCTTCATGCTCAGGAGGAAAACTGGATGAGAACTATTGGTTCAGAACTTCCTTTGTTATTTTCACCGTATCATTTCAGAAATGGTCTACTGTTCCATCAAAGAAATACAACTATTCTCTAGAATTCTATTTTTAAACCACAAAAATATCTTCCCTCCCCCCCACATCCCCAATTCCACCACCATTATTCAGTAATAATAAATTTATTCAAATCTGAATTAAAAATTAGGGGAAAAATCACTTTTATATATAAACATGTTCATACTGGTATGGAGAAGGCAATGGCAACCCACTCCAGTACTCTTGCCTGGAAAATCCCATGGACAGAGGAGCCTGGTAGGCTGCAGTCCATGGGGTCGCGAAGAGTCGGATACGACTGAATGACTTCACTTTCATGCGTTGGAGAAGGAAATAGCAAACCACTCCAGTGTTCTTGTCTGGAGAATTCCAGGAACGGCAGAGCCTGGTGGGCTGCTGTCTATGGGGTCGCACAGAGTCAGACACGACTGAAGCGACTTAGCAGCAGCAGCAGCAGCATACTAGTATACAGAGTATGTGCAGATAAAAACGTTTCTACTTATATAAAAGCTTATACATGTCCATCAACCTAGCAGCTTTTCATATAGGCTTCCTTTAATAATAAAAAAAAAAAAGCTGTAAAAATTAACACCAACTGTTAACACAAATAAAGCACTTTAAAATGTAGCTTGGATGTTCAGAATGCAAAGCTTTAAGGGTGGTGCGAATCCCATGAACAGAGGAGCCTGGTGGGCTGCTGTCTATGGGGTCGCACAGAGTCGGACACAACTGACACGACTTAGTAGCAGCAGCAGCATCCGAGTCTGAGTCTGCTGCTGCTGCTGCTAAGTCGCTTCAGTCGTGTCCGACTCTGTGAGACCCCAGAGACGGCAGCCCACCAGGCTCCTCTGTCCCTGGGATTCTCCAGGCAAGAACACTGGAGTGGGTTGCCATTTCCTTCTCCAATGCATGAAAGTGAAAAGTGAAAGTGAAGTCGCTCAGTCGTATCCGACTCTTTGCGACCCCATGGACTGCAGCCCACCAGGATCCATGGGAATTCCCAGAATCCATGGGATTCTCCAGGCAAAAGTACTGGAATGGGTTGCCATTGTCTTTTCCAGCATCTGAGTCTAGTGCAACAATTCTCTGAAAGTTAAGCAAAGACACTTTTCTCCCCTGTGGTTTCTTTTTGTGAATATAATGAGTCCTTGGCTACCCCTCATCCACTCGTGCTTTGTGACCGGAGGCTGGTTCATCTCCCATCTTTAGGCTACATGCAAAAAGGATGGGAGCCATGAGAATGGTGACCACAGAAGCAAATATCTGGCATTTTATCAGGGAGGGTATAGAGGTAAATGACCTGGGGGTGGTTGTGGGGAGAGAGGGTGGGGATCGGAGAAGGCCTGATTTGTCCAGAAAAAAAAAAAAAAGCTGATGCCTATTTCCTCCATGGAGAGGATGTTATATGAGTTGGTGAGTCAGTGCGAATCAAAATTTCCACTGGGGTTTGGGGGTAGTATATAGACAAGCATTGAGGCTGTGGGGAAAGGGAAATCACACCTAATTTCTTTCCTGCTTTTACAGTTTTGAAGGCACAGGCTAACTTTGTGCCAGCCTCTTTTCCTTTTCTTTCTAATTAAAGGGAAGCACCAAGGGATAAGTGTGGCCAGAACAAAACTGTGAGCACTGGGATGCTTATAGGAATGACCAAAAAGGGGGCGACTGAGACATTCTGAACAGCCAGACTTCACTAGAATTGAACGCAGGCGGTCCTTGAATTGGCTTTTATTTCTTTCATCTGTCTGGTCCTCAAGTCCTCACTTCTGCTTTCTAAGTACGTTTACCCAGCCTGTGTCTTCAACAGGCCCTCAAGGTGCCAAAGCTTAGAAGGCCCATGGAGTGGGATGGGGGGTATTATTCTAACTATTCTGTTGAAAAAACAAGATGGAGACTCAAATTTGCATTAGGCCCATGAACAACACATACCCACACTCACACCACCCACCCACACACCCACACACCCACACACCCACACCACCCCCCCACACACACCACCCACACACACACACATTACTTACACCTCTACCACCCCTCCCTGCCCCCATCTCCATCCCCACCTTTCCCACTGCCAGGCCAGACAGTAAGACTAGACTTGACTAAACTTGACTCCTCCACACTTATCTAGCAGCTACCCCCTCCAACTTCCCCTCTTCTTTGGGCCTCTCTCCGTGTGCCCAAGGACAGGGGACAAGAGAAGAAAATCAAGCCAGGTCAAGAACCTCCCCGCCCCCCTCCCACCCCAGACTGTCTCCATTGCTGGTGCTTTGGAGCCGGCTTGTACTGCTGGCTGGAGCATCCCGTCCAAATCCACCAGCATGGTGATGATCACAAGGGTAGCCGGCAGGCAGCCTGAAGGCAGCTGGAAAGGTAGGCATGTTTACAGAGAAATCAAAATGTTACAAATCAGGGCACAGGTTCTTTGGGGCAGCCAATTGTGAAACTTACCAGGACACCATTGCTCTCAATCTAAATATTTGCCTGGGTACTTCAAATGTCTAGGTGCCCTAGGCCCGCTCACAGAACAAAGGACTGAGCAGAGTAAACCGGCCATGGACCGGCCTATCCCCAGCAGGAAACAGGCAGGGGAGGGCAGCGAGAGCCGGAAGGGTGGAATCACGGCCCCAGAGAGGCATTCTATACCAAACTGCAAACAGACCTTGCTGCTAACCAGGACTGCTTGGGACTCTGGAGGGTCGACACCCGCCAGAGGGTCGCAGCCAGAGATCAGCTCCCCAGGGGAGAGCACGGCACGCCTGGGAAACTGCGCCCATTGTACACCCAGAAAACCGAGCGGCTGGGACGGGGGAAGGGAAAAAGACGCAGCCCCCGACAGCGCTAGCCAAAAACCTGGTCACCGGAGCTGCTCGGACCTGGGAAGGGCACAAAACCCAGGCTCAACCAAGTCTGTGCCTTTGTGAAGTACCCGGGAACCAGAACCTGAGCAGCTTAGACCTGGAAAGTACAGGCAACCCCAGGGGCTGCTTCAGACAGTTCATGCCAGTGCAACCTAGAGCCTGAGCAGTGTAAACTGGGAAAGCACACACACCGTGAGCGGGGCAAACCCAATGTGGCTGAAACATTTGAGCACACGCAGTGACAGTGTTCCTCCTCCCTCCCCAGTGCACGACTGAACAAGTGAGACTAAAAAAAAAGTGACCACCACTGCCCCCCTTGTGTCAGGGTGGAAACTAGACACTGAAGAGACCAGCCAACAGAAGAAGCTAAAAGAAACAGAAGAAATCGCTTTGGAAGTGACAGATGCCAACAGATTAAAACCCTGTAATTAGCACTGACTACATAGGAAGGGGCCCAGAGGCCTTGAGAAGTACAAGCTGGACCAAGGAACTATCTGAAAATGAACTGACCCCACACAGTCCATAACAGCTCCAGAGAAAGTCTGAGAGATATTTTTACTAGTATCATTCTTTACATTTTTAGAACTTTTTTAATAATCTTTTTGTTAATTGTTTTTAAATTTTATTTTATTTTCTTATTTTATTTTTAAGTCCCTTATTACTCCCTCAATTTTCATTTTTATAACTATTACCTTGCAAAAAAAAAGACCCTATTTTTATTTTTTTTCTTTCTTTAAGACATTATTTTTAAAGTAAACTTCATTTATATATATTTTATAATTTTTGTGACTTTGGTGGGTTTTTTTCTTTTTTCTTTCTTTTTTTTTCCCTCTTTTCTTTCTCCTTTTTTAATATGGTATTTTTGAGAATCTAATCTCTACTCTAGATTTTTAATCTTTGCTTTTTAGTACTTGTTATCAACTTTGTATCCAAGAACCCAATCTTCTGCACCCATTTTTACTTGGGAACGAGATCACTGGCTTGATTTCTCTCTCCCCCTTTTAACTCTCCTTTTTCTCCACCAAGTCGCCTCCATCTCCCCACTCCCTCTTTTCTTCTCTACCCAATTCTGTGAATCTCTTTGTATGTTCCGGGCTGTGGAGAACACTTAGAGAACTGTTTACTGGCTGGATCTGTCTCTCCCCTTTGGGTTCCCCCTTTTCTCCTCCTGGCCACCTCTGTCTCCTTCCTCCATCTTCTCCTTCCTGTGTAACTCCGTGAACATCTCTGAGAAATCTAGACAGTGGAGAGCACACAGGGAAGTGATTACTGGCTAGCTTGCTCTCTCCCTTTTTTATTCCCCTCTTCTCCTCCTGGCCACCTCTATCTCTCTCCTCCCTCTTCTCTTCTCCATGTAACTCTGTGAACCTCTCTGGGTGTTCCTCACTGCAGAGAAGCCTTTCATCATTAACCTAGATGTTTTATCATCGGTGCTGTATAGATGGAGAAGTCTTGAGGCTACTGTAAGAATAAGACTAAAAACCAGAGACAAGAGACTTAAGTCCAAATCTTGAGAACACCAGACAACTCCAGAATCCAGGAAGCACTAAACGATGGGAGCTCATCAAATGCCTCCATACCTACACTGAAACCAAACACCACCCAAGGGCCAACAAGTCCAAGAATAAGATATACCACACAAATTCTCCAGCAACACAAGAACATAGCCCTGAGCTTCAACAGACAGGCTGCTCAAAGTCACACCAAGCCCACTAACATCTCAAAACTCATTACTGGACACTTCATTGCACTCCAGAGAGAAGAAATCAAGCTCCACCCACCAGAACACAGACACAACCTTCCCCAACTAGGAAACCTTGACAAGCCACCCATCTAACCCCACCCACAGTGAGGAACCTCCACAATAAAGAGGAACCACAAACTGCCAGAAAACAGAAAGGCCATCCCAAACACAGCAATATAAACAAGATGAAAAGGCAGAGAAATACCCAGCAGGTGAAGGAACAGGACAAATGCCCTCAAAATCAAACAAAAGAGGAAGAGATAGGGAATCGACCTGATAAAGAATTCCAAATAATGATAGTGAAAATTATCCAAAATCTGGAAAACAAATTGGAGTTACAGATTAATAACCTGGAGACAAGGATCGAGAAGATGCAAGAAAGATTTAACAAGGACTTAGAAGAAATAAAAAGGAGTAATTATATAATGAATAATGCAATAAATGAGATCAAAAACAATCTGGAGGGAACCAACAGTAGAATAACGGAGGCAGAAGATAGGATAAGTGAGATAGAAGATAGAATGATAGAAATAAATGAAACAGAGAGGAAAAAAGAAAAAAGAATTAAAAGAAATGAGGACAACCTTAGAGACCTCCAGGACAATGTTAAACACACCAACATACGAATCATAGGAATCCCAGAAGAAGAAGACAAAAAGAAAGACCATGAGAAAATACTTGAGGAGATAATAGTTGAAAACTTCCCTAAAGTGGGGAAGGAAATAATCACCCAAGTCCAAGAAACCCAGAGACTCCCAAACAGGATAAACCCAAGATGAAATACCTCAAGACACATAATAATCAAATTAGCAAAGATCAAACACAAAGAACAAATATTAAAAGCGGCAAGGGAAAAACAACAAACAATACACAAGGGGATTCCCATAAGGATAACAGCTGATCTTTAAATGGAAACTCTTCAGGCCAGAAGGGAATGTCAGGACATACTCAAAGTGATGAAAGAAAATAATCTACAGCCCAGATTACTGTATCCTGCAAGAATCTCATTCAAATATGAAGGAGAAATCAAAAGCTTTACAGGCAAGCAAAAGCTCAGAGAATTCAGCACCACCAAACTAGCTCTCCAACAAATGCTAAAGGATCTTCTCTAGACAGGAAACACAGAAAGGGTATATAATCTCGAACCCAGAACAATAAAGTAAATGGCAATGGGAACATACTTATCAATAATTACCTTAAATGTAAATGGGTTGAATGCCCCCAACCAAAAGACAAAGACTGGCTGAATGGATACAAAGACAAGACCCCTATATATGTTGTCTATAAGAGACCCACCTCAAAACAAGGGACACATACAGACTGAAAGTGAAGGGCTGGAAAAAGATATTTGATGCAAATAGAGACCAAAAGAAAGCAGGAGTAGCAATACTCATATCAGATAAAATAGACTTTAAAACAAAGGCAGTGAAAAGAGACAAAGATGGACACTACATAATGATCAAAGGATCAATCCAAGAAGAAGATACAACAATTATAAATATATATGCACCCAACATAGGAGCACCACAATATGTAAGGCAAATGCTAACAAGTATGAAAGGGGAAATTAACAACAACACAATAATAGTGGGAGACTTTAATACCCCACTCACACCTATGGACAGATCAACAAAACAGAAAGTTAACAAGAAAACACAAACTTTAAATGATACAATAGACCTGTTAGACCTAATTGATATCTATAGGTCATTTCACCCCAAAACAATGAATTTCACCTTTTTCTCAAGCGCACACGGAACCTTCTCCAGAATAGATCACATCCTGGGCCATAAATTTAGTCTTGGTAAATTCAAAAAAATTGAAATTCCAAGAATCTTTTCTGACCACAATGCAGTAAGAGGAGAAAAACAATTAAAAACTCCAACATATGGAGGCTGAACAATACACTGCTGAATGACCAACAAATCACAGAAGAAATCAAAAAAGAAATCAAAATATGCGTAGAAATGAACGAAAATGAAAACACAACAACCCAAAACCTATGGGACATGGCAAAAGCAGTGCTAAGGGGAATATTCATAGCAATACGGGCTCACCTCAAGAAACAAGAAAAAAGTCAAATAAATAACCTAACTCTACACCTAAAGCAACTAGAAAAGGAAGAAATGATGAACCCCAGGGTTAGTAGAAGGAAAGAAATCTTAAAAATTAGGGCAGAAATAAATGCAAAAGAAACAAAAGAGACCATAGCAAAAATCAACAAAGCCAAAAGCTGGTTCTTTGAGAAGATAAATAAAATTGACAAGCCATTAGCCAGACTCATCAAGAAACAGAGGGAGAAGAATCAAATCAATAAAATTAGAAATGAAAATGGAGAGATCACAACAGACAACACAGAAATACAAAGGATCATAAGAGACTATTATCAGCAACCATATGCAAATAAATTGGACAACTTGGAAGAAATGGATAAATTCTTAGAAAAGTACGACTTCCCAAAACTGAACGAGGAAGAAATAGAAAATCTCAACAGACCCATCACAAGCACGGAAATTGAAACTGTAATCAGACATCTTCCAACAAACAAAAGCCCAGGACCAGATGGATTCACAGCTGAATTCTACCAAAAATTTAGAGAAGAGCTAACACCTATCCTACTCAAACTCTTCCAGAAAATTGCAGAGGAAGGTAAACTTCCAAACTCATTTTATGAGGCCACCATCACCCTAATACCAAAACCTGACAAAGATGCCACAGAAAAAGAAAACTACAGGCCAATATCACCGATGAATATGATATAAAAATCCTTAACAAAATCCTAGCAAACAGAATCCAACAACATATTAAAAAGATCATACATCATGACCAAGTGGGCTTTATCCCAGGGATGCAAGGATTCTTCAATATCTGCAAATCAATCAATGTAATACACCACATAAACAAATTGAAAAATAAAAACCATATGATTATTTCAATAGATGCAGAGAAAGCCTTCAACAAAATTCAACATCCATTTATGATAAAAAACCTTCCAAAAAGCAGGAATAGAAGGAACATACCTCAACATAATAAAAGCTATATATGACAAGCCCACAACAAACATTATCCTAAATGGTGAAAAATTGAAATCATTTCCCCTAAAATCAGGAACAAGACAAGGGTGCCCACTCTCACCACTACTATTCAACATAGCTGTGGAAGTTTTGGCCACAGCAATCAGAGCAGAAAAAGAAATAAAAGGAATCCAGATTGGAAAAGAAGAAGTAAAACTCACACTGTTTGCAGATGACATGATCCTCTACATAGAAAACCCTAAAGACTCCACCAGAAAATTACTAGAGCTAATCAACGAATATAGTAAAGTTGCAGGATATAAAATTAACACACAGAAATCCCTTGCATTCCTATACGCTAACAACGAGAAAACAGAAAGAGAAATTAAGGGAACAATTCCATTCACCATCACAACGAAAAGAATAAAATACTTGGGAATATATCTACCTAAAGAAACGAAAGACCTATATATAGAAAACTATAAAACACTGGCGAAGGAAATCAAAGAGGACACAAATAGATGGAGAAATATACCGTGTTCATGGATCGGAAGAATCAATATAGTGAAAATGAGTATACTACGCAAAGCAATCTATAGATTCAATGCAATCCCTATCAAGCTTCCAACGGTATTCTTCAGAGAACAAGAACAAATCATTTCACAATTTGTATGGAAATACAAAAAACCTCGAATAGCCAAAACAATCTTAAGAAAGAAGAATGGAACTGGAGGAATCAACCTGCCTGACTTCAGGCTCTACTACAAAGCCACAGTCATCAAGACAGTATAGTACTGGCACAAGGACAGAAATATAGATCAATGGAACAAAACAGAAAGCCCAGAGATAAATCCACGCACCTATGGACATCTTATCTTTGACAAAGGAGGCAAGAATATACAGTGGAGAAAAGACAATCTCTTTAACAAGTGGTGCTGGGAAAACTGGTCAACCACTTGTAAAAGAATGAAACTAGAACACTTTCTAACACCATACACAAAAATAAACTCAAAATGGATTAAAGATCTAAACGTAAGACCAGAAACTATAAAACTCCTAGAGGAAAACATAGGCAAAACACTCTCCAACATAAACCAGAGCAGGATCCTCTATGACCTCCCCTCCCAGAATATTGGAAATAAAAGCAAAAATATACAAATGGGACCTAATTAAACTTAAAAGCTTTTGCTCAACAAAGGAAACTACAAGCAAGGTGAAAACACAGCCTTCAGAATGGGAGAAAATAATAGCAAACGAAGCAATGGACAAACAATTTATCTCAAAAATATACAAGCAACACCTGCAGCTCAATTCCAGAAAAATAAACAACCCAATCAAAACGTGGACCAAAGAACTAAACAGACACTTCTCCAAAGAAGACATACAGATGGCTAACAAACACATGAAAAGATGCTCAACATCACTTATTATCAGAGAAATGCAAATCAAAACCACAATGAGGTACCATTTCACGCCCGTCAGAATGGCTGCTATCCAAAAGACTACAAGCAATAAATGCTGGAGAGAGTGTGGAGAAAAGGGAACCCTATTACACTGTTGGTGGGAATGCAAACTAGTACAGCCACTATGGAGAACAGTGTGGAGATTCCTTAAAAAACTGGAAATAGAACTGCCATATGACCCAGCAATCCCACTCCTGGGCATACACAACGAGGAAACTGGACTTGAAAGAGACACATGTGCCCCAGTGTTCATCGCAGTACTGTTTATAATAGCCAGAACATGGAAGCAGCCTAGATGCCCATCAACAGACGAATGGATAAGGAAGCTGTGGTACATATACACAATGGAATATTACTCAGCCATTAAAAAGAATACATTCGAATCAGTTCTAATGAGGTGGATGAAACTGGAGCCTATTATGCAGAGTGAAGTAAGCCAGAAAGAAAAACACCAATACAGTATACTAACACATATATATGGTATTTAGTCAATCGGTAAAGATAACCCTGTATGCGAGACATCAAAAGAGACACAGATAAATAGAACAGTATTATGGACTCTATGTGAGAGGACGAGGGTGGGATGATATGGGAGAATGGCATGGAAGCATGTAAATTATCATATGTGAAACGAATCGCCAGTCCAGGTTCAATGCATGATACACGGTGCTTGGGGCTGGTGCACCGGGATGACCCGGAGGGATGGGATGGGGAGGGAGGTGGAAGAGGGGTTGTGAAAGGGGAAAACATGTACACCCATGGTGGATTAATGTCAATGTATGGCAAAACAAATTAAAAAAATAATAACAAATGTCTAGGTGCCCTCATAGCTATTTCTGAAAGCACAAGCCCAAATTTAAGTCCGGTGCTCCTGGCAACATGAATGTTTAGTATTTCTGGCTAATGCTGAGAAACAGTAGCAACAGGGAAACTCCACTCTAAAGTTTTTTTTTTTTTCATTGAAATGGTTTTTCTGGTTTGATGATAATACGGCCGGAAAAATACAGAAAAGTATAAAGAATGTAAAAATCTGTACTGTAAGTTTACTGCCTTAGAGCTGAACAGTGCTGCTATTTTTATACAGATCTTTCCAGGTGTGTGTGTCTGTATCATGTAACCTTTTTTCTAGTGCAGTTATTATTTTTACAAAATAATACTTATCTGTAAAAAATTTTTTTTGCTTATTTGTAAATACACATTTACAAAAACAATGCTTGTTCCTTGACACAAATTTCAAGCAATATCATTGAAATAAAAAGTTAAAGACCCATACTCAACTTTTCTCACCTTCTTCAAACTCCTACTACCCCGTGTGATCATTGTTCATGGTTTGCAGAATATTCTAGACCCTTCCCAGATGATCAGACCTTTAAAAAAAACAAAGACTGCATCCTATATAAATACTGTCTCACAATCTGGGTTTCCCTCAATAAAATAGTACCATATCAATACATGTAGATTTGTCTAAGTCTTTTAATTATTGTAGAGTTTTGTAACAGGAGCATACTACATCTTATCTAAGGGTAACTGAGCAGGGCTCTATGGGACCTCCCCAGAACAGGACTCTCTCCAGCGTCCTCTGCCTGCTTTTTGAAAACTTTTAGTCAAAGAATAAATTTAACCAGAGAAATGAGAAAATGAAGAAAGGAAAACAATCAAACAAGACAAAATAATAATTGTTATAATTAAACAAACTCAAGGATCTTTGGTTCCTCCTCAGGGGCTATAAATAATATTCTGAACCATGTCCTTTGAGCTGTTTTGCAGCTACTGAAACCACCACCAGGCAGAGAGAGTGCATGTTGCCCACAAGCACATGGACCCCCAGAAGGATTGGAACTAGATGGTTGATGATGTTAACTCTCATTTGTTTCACCACCAGCCAATCAGGAGAATGTCCACAAGCTCATCACGTACCTCACAACCTCCCTCCCTCGCTCTTCTTTAAAAATCTTTCCCTGGAAGCCACCAGAGAGCTCAGACTTTTTGAGCACTAGCTGTCCCCAATTCTTTGTACAGCACATTACAATAAATGCTGCACTTTCCTTCCCCATAACCCCATGTCAGTAGATAGACTTTATTGTGCACAGACAAGTGGACTCGAGTTTGGTTCGGTGAAAGAAGTATTCCTCTATTGGTGCAGACATTTGTCATCTTCCTCTCATTCTTCCTTCATCTATTTATTCCTTTCTGCTATAAAAAATAATGCTGCAGTGAGCATCCACACTTCAAACACCAGTTTGAGAGCTCCCCTTTGTCTATTGCTGTTTATGAGTGAAGAGAGGTGAATTCACACAAACGGGTGATCTAGGTCTCCCCAGAGCCAGGGAGTTTTGCTTCTCATGAAGGAGGGCTCATTGCAGGTTCTATGTTAATGGACAGCAGGCTTCATTAGGCTGCCTCCTCTGACGTTCATGGTCAGGGAACAGCCAATATTGGAAGAACATTGGGCAAAATTTTCTTGCACTCAGTTGTTCTTTCTCTTAGTGCTTGATGTGGACATCTGGTAGCAGTTCAAACCCAGTTCTATTTATTCATCAGAACCAACACCCATCCTAGGAGCCCTCTCCTCTCCGGACAAATCTTTTATTTTCTATTAACCAGATACAGTCACTTGAGCCACAGAGGGCATGAAAATAAAAATATTAGCATTATTTCTATGTCACTGTTCACATGATTATTATAGAAATAATTCACATCAGCATACTACAATGTTTATTTTATTCTTGAATATTGTAACCTCTGAGGGGAAAATTATATTTATTTTAAAAAGGTTAAAAATGAAAATACAAGTGACAAGTCTTTGCTAGAAAATCATGGGAAATGGGTTAGATAAAACTATATGGAGTGGGAGAAGGTATCAATTAAAAATAGAAACTGAGAGAGAGAAAGAGCCACAGTATAGTAAACTTTAGTGTAAAAATGAGCTTCAGGGATCTGTATAAAAACTGTTTCCTAAAATTCAAGATGCCATAAGTCATCAGTTAATTCTGCTTTTGAGCAATGACACATGGTTCTCACCAATTATCTTTAATTTTTCACAGTTGGAATTATTAGTTGCCTTCATGGTATAGCAGTCATAATAATCAAACCAAGAGTCTGGGACATTATTGTATATCTTCTCGGTGTGACTTTGAGCCTTAGTTTCCTCATCATTAAAATGAGGAAACACACACAATTTCCAGCTCTCAAATGCTATATATATCCTTCAGAGAGAGGCATTTAGTTTATTTCCTTATTATCCCCATTATTTCTAAATACTCATATGCCAAAATGGACCATGCATGCCTGAAAAATTACCATGAAGAAAATCACAACCTAAACTGGTAAAACCCAGGTAATATAAACAAATTCACATGAATTCTTAGGTATTATATAGTTCAATGCTGTATGTATATTTCCTTTTGTCAATATAACTATAGAAAATTCTCCAACTTAACCCTAGAAAAGTCCCTTTAGAATCCAGTGATTGAGAAAACACATTATATAAAACCACTAGGATGCATTCCATAACATTTTTAAATTGAAAATCTATTTCTTTTATCATATATAACTGAAAAATAATAATAATTCACATCACTAATATGAAGACAATGCTTGAGGTGTATATGACATCATAGACCCAGTAACCAGTGTTTTTGTCCTCTCACTAACCCCACCTCAGTGGTCTTCAGCTCATCCACCAAGAACTACTCCTCTACAGCCTGCCACCACAAGATAATTTTAGAGATAAAGAGACTTTAAATGAATACAATTTTCAGTACTCTCATTTTACCAGATATTAGCTATGGAGTATCCAAAAATTATCAGTAGCAGAACTAAAGCTAGAACGCACATGTCTGGATTCCTTGTTCCCTTACTATTCTGGAATATGACCAATCATCCCCTTTGTAGTAGGTTCTATGGGTGCCCTATCCAGGCCCCATTTACCTGGCCAATGCCTCCATTCTCCAAAACTGTCGAGTGTTGCTGCTGACAGCTCACAGCTATACCCTTCACCCGAGAATTGCCTTCAGCAGAGCTGAGTCTCCTGGAAATGCCCATGAGGGCTATGCCTCTCCTGTCTCCGCCATGGGCAGTCCACAGGCAATGACTGACTGATGTAATGGCTTCAGAACTTCCTGTGGGGTCAGGCTGAGATTAGACTTTAGTTGAACTCAAATCTGCTCAGCTTCTTCTCTGGCCCTATCTCACTTCCCTGTTCTTCTGTAGTTTCCTCCCGAGAGGACATTCTCAATGAATCACCTGCACAAGAATCTCCATTTCAGGCTTTGCTTCCAAAGAACATGACCTAAGACCCTCATTTCCAGAAATAGAGCTGACACCCATACGAGGCTTGCCATTCTGTCTTGATATAGCTCGAATCATTAGAAAGTTTTTTTTTATTATTATTTTACTAAGGTCACACCTGTCTCTATAATTTCCACCCATGGTTCTATGTAGAATAAGTCTCATCCATGTCCAAATGACAGTCCCTCAGATATTTGAAGAGGGAAGAACACTATGTCTTCCTTAAATCTTTTTTCTGGGATGTGAGGAAAAAAAACAAAAAAAATTTTTTAAATCACAGAATGACATTTTAACTTAGTGTAATGTCTGAAAACAGACATTTCATGGAACAGAATGATGGAACACCAACCAGAAGAGAATTTTAAGAAGGTTAGGTTCAAATCCTCTGGGGATGTGAGGGTATAATACAGTATAGAATTGAGGAGGAGACCAACCCTCGGGGAAAATCAAGACAGAAATTACTTAAAAACAGACACAATGAATAATTACAAGAATCCCATGGAAGAGAAATCTCATAATTCTCAGGATAAAATATCATAGAAATGGGTCAGGGAGAAACTCTGGAACTTAAATGTCAATGCACAAACATATATATATATATATATATATATATATATATATATATATATATAGAGAGAGAGAGAGAGAGAGAGAGAGAGAGAGAGAGAGACAGAGACAGAGACAGAGACAGAGAGAGAGACAGAGAGAGAGAGAATATATCTTATGTTTCTATATATAAGATACACGTATCTTATATACATAAAAAGTATATGTATCTATAAGATACATATATCTTATATACATATATATATAAGATTTTTAGATAAGTAATGGTAAACAGTGTCTCAGAAACATCAAGAGATTGATAAGATGCATACAATACAATATAGAAATATACCTTGTGCAAAGGGAAAATGTTTCAATGAAGGGATAAGATAGGAAAACTGTGTCACAATGTATACATAGGGATACACTATTCTATTCTAGGCATGCATTTCATCAAAAAAAAAAAAAGTATGTACATATTCCCATGGAAGTTCAAAATCTGAGGGCAGAAGCATTTAAAAGAAAACAAACGCTGAAATAAAACTACTATCTTCAAGAGAAAATAATAGAGATACCCAGCCAGATGAAAGGTTTAAAAATGCTGTACAGCATTTTGTGGGGACTTTATAATTTTAAACATGCTTTCTCAATTTTTTTATTTTTTTACTTTTACACCCTCACAGTAACCCTAAGAGATGAGTAATGTGTTGTCACCATTTTATGGAAGTTATGTGAGGTTGATTATAATTTCCAAATCACCCAACTCTTAAACGTAGATCCAAGGCTTGAGCACTAGCCTTCTCACTCTAAAGTCAATGTTCTTGCCACTTTACCACTCTGGCTTCTAACACACAAAACAAAACTACTAAAGCATTGACCATCTGGACCCTGGTGGTGGTTTTATGATATTAACAACATCATTAATTTCCTAAGGTTGCCATGTACATTACCACAAACTAGGTGGCTTAAAACAACAGAAATGTATTGTTTCACAGTTTGGCAACTAGAAGTCTAAATTTAAGGTGCTGGCAGGGTCATGCCCCCTCTGAAGGCTCTAGGGAAGAATCCTTTTTGTCTCTTTCTAGCTTCTGGCATTGGCTTGAAATTCTTGGCGTTCTTTGGCTTGTAGACACATCACTCCAACCTTGGCCTCCAAGGCCTTCACATGGTGTTCTCCCTGGATCCAAATTTCCCTTTTCTTATAGGAACACTAATCACACTGAATTTATTCCCCCACTCCACCCTAGTCCAGTAGGACCTAACTTGATTATATCTGCAAAGACCTTATTTTTCAGTAAGGTCACATCCACAGGTTCCATGTAGACATAAATTTGAGGAGACATATTCAACTCAGGTAGCACTAGTGCTAAAGAACTCGCCTGCCAGTATAATAGATAAAGAGTCATGGGTTTGATTCCTGGATTGGAAAGATCCCCTGGAGGAGGACATGACAACCTACTCCAGTATTCTTCCCTGGAGAATCCCATAGACAGGAGTCTGGCAGGCTGCAGTCCATAGGGTTGCAAAGAGTCAGACATGACTGAAGCAACTTAGCACACAACACAGCATTACAGTCAGTACACAGCAGAATGAGTGACCTGTTCTTGGCTTGTGTTGCTGAAAATTTTCTCTCCGAAGGGAAAGGAAGAAATTTTTTTTTAACTTTTATTCTGGATTCCAGTTTGACCAACAAGAAGAAAGAGGTTTCAAATGTCAAAACAATGAAGCCTTGGAAGAAAGCGGCCTTGATATTTCACAACAGTGAAAAAGGTATGGTCAGGCCTTCAGAAATGGGGCTTAAAAATAAAATAAAATAACAAGGGGATATATTTACAAGAGGGATGTGGACTTTAAACATAGAATTCATTCAGCATTATAAAAAATAGAAACTGTGGAGGGAGAAAACATGCTTCCTGGAAAGCAAATGTAATAAGGATCAATAGTCTCTCATAATTGACCATAACTGAGGTCCTGGGGTTGAAATGAAAAAATCAACAGTGTGAGTAGAGAGGTGGCCTTAGAATAGGTGGCTCTCTGAGAGGAAGTGGATGAAACACTGGATCTGGAATCATAAGACTTCAAATTCCTGTGGCCCAGAGGGGTCTCTGATGAGTTCAGAAAGACGGATGGAGGTGGACAGAGTCATGAGTGTGAGAAGAAAAAGAAAAAAAAAAAAACTAGAGTACATAATATGAGAAAGTAAAGGGCCAAAATAAGTTGGGACTGAGATAAACACTGAAGACAACAAGAAAGCTGTTTTTCTTTTTAATCTCTGTAGTCAGGAAAAGATCAGAGAAGGAATAGGCATGCTATATCTCAGGCAGTATAAACTTAACAAATAATAGCACAACAAAAGAACTACTCAGTTTTCTGCTCTATCAATTTTCTATTCATGAAGTATCAATATCTCTCATGGAGAATGAACATCAGTTACAGAACAAGTATTATTAAGAGATAATTAAAATGTACAATAGGAAAAGAGATAGATAGTAAGAGAGCTCTCATCCATTCTAAATGAGTTCAAATTCTATCTCAAAGTAAGGAGAAAATTTGCAGATGAAATCAGACAACTGCTGCTGAGAATGAAGAATAAGAGAGGTATTGAGTGGCTGGAAAATTTCTCTACTCCCCAAAGAGTGAAAGTGTGAGATTTGTATATAAATTAGTGAGCCTCATGCAGATTCCAAGCAAAATGCTAGAATGTATGATTTGTAAGCAATACATGAGAGTGGATTCACTAAGAGCAAGTTATGTCAACCTCATCTCATTTCCTTTCTTAGATTTGGTTGCCCATGTTTCAGAGAAACACACATGTGCACAGAAAGTACTGGTTTTAACATAGCATTTACCTATTCTCATGGTGTGTTACTTTTATTGTTAAAATGGAAACATGAAGTCAGGGGTTAGGAAGATGGTTGGGTGGCTTACTTCATAGTTAGGAAACCAACCTCACCCAAAGAATGTTGGTCAAAGGCTTGGCTTCAATGTTGATAGGGAACTCCAAGAATTTATGATTTGCTCATTCCTATTCAATATAATAGTCAAACACATGGAGACCAAAGAATGTGTGTATGAGTACTTGGAAGACAAAAAAATTTGGTAGAGAGATCTAAAGCAAAAGCGCTTCATGTAGAAATCCTCAAACAAAGAAAATATAAGTTATTTAGAATAAATGTAGGGTCATGTGCTTAAGCCAAAAAACAGAGAGAATAATAACAATAGCTAACATGTTGAACACTTGCTATGCATTATATCTTCATATGCATTGTATCTGTTTAACCTTACAATAGCCACATTATAATTAGAATAATTATTGTTGTTGTTGTTCATTAACTCAATCGTGACCCCATGGGCTGCAGCATGCCAGTCTTCCCTGTCCTTCGCCATCTCCCAGAGCTTGCTCAAACTCATGTTCATTGAGTTAGTGATGCCATCCAACCATCTCATCCTCTGTCATCCTCTTCTCTTGCTGCTTTCAATCTTTCCCACCATAAGGTCTTTTCTAATGAGTCAGCTCTTCACATCAGGTGGCCAAAGTGTTGGAGATTCAGCTTCAGCATCAGTCCTTCTAATGAATATTCAGGATTGATTTCCTGTAGGACTGACTGGTTTGATCTCTTTGTTGTCCAAGGGACTCTTAAGAGTCTTCTCCAGCAATGCAGTTCAAAAGCATCAATTCTTCAGAATTCAGCCCTCTTTATGGTCCAGCTCTCACATCCATACATGACTACTGGAAAAACCATAGCTTTGACTATACAGACCTTTGTCAGCAAAGTAATATCTCTGTTTTTTAATATGCTGTTTAGGTTTGTCATAATTATTATCATTCACACAGAGGTCAAGGCTTAGAGAGACTAAATAAATTTTGCAAGTTACATAGCTAGTAAGTGGTAGAGCCATGTCTCAAATCCAGGTCTGCCTAATTTCCAGAGACTGTGACCCACTTTGTTGTTCTCATCAATGCAGGAATGAAGACATGTGGTATAGTCTTTTTTTGAGTTTTAAGTGAAAACACCTAGACAAAAAGAAGCTAACATTGCATAGTAGCCACTCAATAACATCATCTTCTTTCCTTTCATAATATTGAAATTTTATGAGAAACATGGTAGTTGAGTTCAAGTATTTTAAGAATTGGTTAAACCCATGTAGCTCAAAATGAAAAACTCAGACTATTTTTAAAAATTACACAGAGACAGATTTTTGTTCAGTAAGATGAACTTATTTCTCTTTTGGATCTGCTAAGTCATGGAACAATTACCTTGCCCTGGAGTGAGTCCCTTATCAGCCTTTCTCAGGACTGTCTGAGAAGGGGTGCCTGAGCCATGAGGAGAAATCACTAGATTGACTTCTTGGAGTCTTCTGAAGCTAAGATTCAGTAAAGAAATTCCAGGTTAAAGAAGCTGTAGTCTAAAGCCTAATTCATCTGTTCTAACTCTACTTGGGAAACATGAAACAGTTGGAGCACTTCACTTAATGTGTCATTTATCCTTAGAGTGTTTCTTGGAGGTAGAGGAGTCATTAGTATCCCTGCTTTATTTGATCAGAAAATGGAAGTGACTGCAGTTCATGTGTGGTGGGCAGGATGGAAAGGCAGTTTCTGTGGGCATCTGGTAATCTTTCTATGACCTCACTGCTTTCCCAGCACTAATTATCTCAACAGATCTTGCCAAGATTTTTAAAAACCAAATAAATCAAAGTTAATTTTGAGTCCTTTCTTTGAAGTATGTATGTGATATTTATAAGATAACATTCAAGAAAAAATCTTGTCGTTACAATTTCAAATAGACCGAAAGTCATATTTATTTAAGGCATTTGGTCATTTAATACCACTTTGTCAAACATGTGCTCATATGATTCAAACCTCCATCCACATGGTTTTGTGCAAATCCATCCACAGCCAGTAAATAAGAGCCATGTTTAAATGGAATTTTGCAAAGGCAGTCCTGGAATGTTGGCATGGGCATGGCACAGCATACTAAAGAAGCTTAGTACTAGAAATCCAGGGTTGTACCCTAGCCCTTGGCCCTGATGCTGGGCTATGTGACCTTGAGCAAGTCAAGTAACTACTCTTAGTTCAATTTCTTGGTTTCTAAAATTTATAAAGTTCTTGAACTACATTGATCTCTAAAGTTTCCTCTGACTTGTAACATCTCCAAGTCATATGGTCTATGAGGAACACCAGCTGACTTCTGACAGCATTTCCTCTTTCACAAAGGAAATGGTTTAGTTTATAATCCCATTGATTTTTAAAAATTTTCTTGGAGTATAGTTGATTTACAGTGTTATTTTAGTTCCAGGTGTACAGCAAAGTGAATCAGTTAAACACACACATATATCCACACTTCTTTAGACTCTTTCCCCATATAGGTTATCATAGAGTATTGAGTTCCTTGTGCTGTACAGTAGGCCCTTACTAGTTATCTGTTTTACATAGAGTAGTGTATATATGTCAATCTTAATCTCCCAAATTATCTCTCCCCCCTTTCCCTCCTGGTAACCATAAGTTTGTTTTCTGCATCTGTGACCCTCTGTTTTGTAAATAAGTTCATTTGTACAATTGTTTAGATTTCATGTATAAGTGATACCATATGATATTTGCCTATTGATTTTTAATATTTCATACCCAGGTTCTATCAACCAAAATTCCACATGATTATTGAGCCTGATTTCAGCAATATTTTTCTCTAGTAATCTTAACCAAGTAATTTTTTGGTTGGAATAAATTTAAAAATAGGAAAATAATTTTGTAACTTTTTAGTTGTATTCGTGTATTTTGATTTAGCAATATGTCTTTTCCCCCCAATGAATTCAACAATGTTAAAAAACACTGTTACATAAAAGACTCATGAAGACAGAGACCTTTCTGACATAAATCGCAGCAAGATCTTCTTTGATCTACCTCGTAGAGTAATGGAAATAAAAATAAACAAATAGGACCTAATTAAACTTAAAAGCTTTTGCACAGCAAAGGAAACCATCAACAAAACAAAAAAACCCACAGAATGGGAGAAAGGATTTGCAAATGAAGCAATTGACAAGGGATTAATCTCCCAAGTGTACAAACAGCTCATGCAAATCTAAATAAAAAAGCAAACAACCCAATCAAAAAATGGGCAGAAGATCTAAATAGACAATTCTACAAAGAAGACATACAGATGGCCAAAAAGCATATGAAAAGATGCTCAACATCACTAATTATTAGACAAATGCAAATCGAAACTACAGTGTAGTATCACCTCACACCAATCAGAATGGCAATCATCAAAAAGTCTGCAAACAAATTCTGGAGAGGGTGTGGAAAAAAGGGAGCTCTTCTGAACTTTTGGTGGGAATGTAAATAGGTACAACCACTATAGAGAAGAGTATGAGATTCCTTAAAAAACTAAAAACATAATTACCATATGACCCAGCAATCCTACTCCTGGACATATATCCAGAGAAAACTGTAATTTGAAAAGATATATGCAATTCATTGTTCATTGCAGCACTATTTACAATAGGCAAGACATGGAATAAAACTAAATGTCCATCAAGAGAGAAATGGATAAAGAAAATAGTGGTACGTATGTACAACGGAATATTACTCAGCCATTAAAAAGAATGAAATAATGTTATTTGCAGCAATGATGAACCTGGAGATTATCATACTAAGTGAAGTAAGACAGACAAAAAAGGACAAATATGATATCACTAATATTTAGAATCTCATTTTTAAAAAAATTGTATAAATGAGCTTATTTACAAAATAGAAACAGACTTACAGATATTGAAAACAAATTTATGGTAACTAAAGGGGAAATGTGGGGGGATGGATAAATCAAGAGCTTTGGGATTAACATACACACACTACTATATATAAAATAGATAACTAACAAGCACAGGTAATTTTACTCAAAATTCTGTGATAACCTATAAAAGAAAAGAATCTGAAAAAGAATGAATGTATGTTTATGTATAACTGAATCACGTTGCTGTACACCTGAAACTAATACAACATTGTTAATCAACTATACACCAATAAACATTTTTAATGAAAAAAGAAAAGACTTATGGAGGATTAATACCAAGTCTCATATTTTGGCACCCATAAGCAGTCACCCACTGTTCCCATCTGAGAACTATCTACACAGACCTCAAGTCTATATATTTGGTTGGTAGATGTTCGAGTATCTCCATTGTCTTCAGCCCCTTTGCACTCACTACCAGGCACAAGGGTACATTTTGAGTGAGGTTAACTCCTAGGAAATGATTGAATAATGTGCATAGCTGAAACAAAATAACCCTCCTCCCTATCACATCCCCCAAGTCCTCCCCACCGCATCCCCACTGCCTGGCTCAGTAGGCCTGAGCTGATGGCCCTTGCTGGTCTCCCACAGATGAGCCAGGGGAGCTGAGACCCCATTCCTTGGTCTTCTGAGGGCTCCCAAGCTCCCGCTGCCCGCCCAGACCCTGCCCCTAACCACCCAGGCCCCAAGAGTGGCCAGAGCTGTCCTCACGATTCTGATCTATCTCTTCAGACCTCCAATGTCCAGACACCACCTCTAGACATGTTCTGTTGACAAAAAAAGTGTTGCTTTGCAAAAACAAATAAAAAGAAGTTAAGTATATGCTAACATCCTTGAACCTCTAATTTCTTAAAAGAAAAACAAACTTTAAAAAATGGCGATTTCCCCTAGTCCAGGTTCGATGCATGATACAGTGTGCTCGGGGCTGGTGCACTGGGATGACCTGGAGGGATGGGATGGGGAGGGAGGTGGGAGGGGGGTTCTGGAAGGGGAAAACATGTACACCCATGGTGGATTCATGTCAATGTATGGCAAAACAAATACAATATTGTAAAGTTAAAAAAATAAATTAAAAAAAATGGCAATTTCATCTCACCCATTATATTTAATTCTACACTAAGAAGAATGTTCACATTTATTAATAGACCGCGGGCTCAAATTAGGACTTCTTTCTAAGGAAAATCTCCAGAATGTCATGACCTAGTAAAGTTCAATTTTTTGCACATCATGATTTGTTGCCATAAATACAGATGGAAATGAAGTAGTCAGAAATTTTTATCACTTTAAAACAAAGGGACCAATTACTAAATAATTTGCTTAATATATTTGTATATTCAATATAAAATTTTATAAATAAATAGTATAAATATCAGTGTTTCTTTGGATGAACTTTAATAAGTGTCAATGACAAGGGTTTGGGAGGGACTTTGTACTCCTTGAGGAGTCTAAGAATGCTGATTTTGCTGTCATTCTGTATTCACTGCAAATATTTTAGTTCAAAGCATAGTCATATGAGAGCAAGTGGCTGGATCTTCCTGGGCTTAAAAACAAAAAGTAGTTTTGCTTTCTCCGTCATATACCCTATCAGCAGCGACCTAACCTTGCTTTCTGATGTTATGCAGGAAATGGATGCTTTTAGATAACAAACTCACCCACACTCACTTTTTTCCTTCTTTGAACCTTGCCTCTCTGCTGCTTTGTGATGTCAAACCACCACAAAGCTTTCACTCAAATGGTGTCAAAACATAAAGACACGCAGGACTGAATCAGCTCATGAATCCTCAAAATCAAAAGTCATTCTGTCTTAGCCACACATCCAGCATTTGTGACTTAGCTCAGTGAATCACAGTGCAGCAAAGTAAGAGCCACCCAAAAGTTCTTTTTTTTTATTCTATCACCTGTTTCTGTTTTCTGCAATGAAGAACTGTAGAATTCTCAACTCAAAGTGTGCCTACAAAGTACTGAAATGGAACTCTTCCTCCCCACAACACATTAGAAATTATAATATCAACCACTTTCACAGCAGTTGTTCTTTAAAAAATAAAAGCAAGCATGTTTTGGAAATGTAGTTCCAACAAACAGCCACAGAAAACCATTAACTTTACTATTATTTTATTAGGGCTTCCCTGGTGGCTCAGATGGTAAAGAATCTGCCTCAATGCAGAACTGGTTTTGATCCCTGGGTCAGGAAGATCCCCTGGAGAATTCCATGGAACTGCAAAGTTTAACTATATTGTTAATCTAGCACATGTTACCTCAATAACACGAAAAGGCTTTTTCCTCTTCTCTCATCAGTTTGTCCCACTAAGTGGACCCCTGCATCCCTTCCCTTATATAGCTCCCTTTTACAGCTCCCTCCTCCTCATCACCACTCCTCCCTCTTCCTCCCCGCCTCCACCCTGCCTCCATCTACCACACATCCTTAAAGAGGATTGCCCCAGGGCTGTAATAATCAGAAAAAGTTCCTGGGGTTCCAAATTTAGCGGAGTCAGGAAAGCCTTACACAGAGAACCTGGGAAGACAGAGTGGCTCATATAAATTTACCCATGGATTCCAAGTGGGTAAGGAATTGACTAACAAATATAAATGTAAAGTACCAAAATTTACATCTTTTCCAAGCAACCAATTTTGTAAAATAATTACTTTCTTTTCAACAGTTTGCTCACTCCATATTTGTCCCTCCAATCTCTCCACTGTTCATGATTTCATCTTTGAATTCTTTCCCTCAGCTTTGGGCAAACGACATCACTCAACACATCCAAAAATTGAAGTAAATTCAATTGTTCATCTTTGTGTTAATATTTGCTGAGGATCACCAACATAAAAGAAGATATTCAGCAGCACTAGAAGACAACTTTTGGGACTTCCCTGATGGTCTCGTGGCTAAGACTCCTTAATCCCAATGCAGGGGGCCTGGGTTCCATCCCTAGTCAAGAAACTAGATCCCACATGCTGCAACTAAGAGTTCTCATGCTGCAACTAAAGATCTCGCCTGCCACAAAGAAGATTCGGCACAGTCAAATAAATAAATCAATAAATAATAGATTTTTTTAAAAAAAGAAAGAAAGAACTTTCAAAAGACCTACTACTAATCAGAAAACCCATAAAACTGCCAAAGGGAGATTCCACAATCAGACAGTGTGATACAGCTGCACAGTGTTAGGGCCTCGTACTTCTTTGCTGTTGATGAATGGTACCCATATCTTAGATGTCACTTGTTATCAGTATGGACTTTTTTGGAACTTCAAGCAATATGCCTAGACCTAATTCATGATTTATAATTATAAAAAGCATTGAGTAGGCAGAGAGCTCGACCTCCCCAAGGTGTGGCTTAACCAAGAAAGTTCAACAAAGTGAGAGTTGCCATGGGTGGGCAAGGGAGTGATTCTAATGAGATACTGTGGTGTTGCGGCTGGGTTTGAGGGAAGAAGGCATCAGGGAACACACAAGATAAGATTATAGGTCCTAATAGAGGTGAAGGATTGCTGGAAATGGGGTGTATTATGGGTTACATCTGTATCCTCTCAGATTCTGTATGGTAAAGTCCTAGTACCTCAGAATGTGACCTTATTTGGAAATAAAGTCACTGCCAATGTCATTCATTGCATTAAGGGGAGGTCATATTGGAATAAAGTGAGCCCCTAAATCTGATATGACTGGTGCCTTTTCAGAAATGAAGATTTCAACACAGATACACACACAGGGAGAATGCCATTTGAAGACGAAGGCAGAGACTGGAAGCCGATATATCATGTGTCTGCAAGCCAAGGAAGCCCAAGGATTGCCAGCAAACCACCAGAAGCCATGTGAGAAGTGTGGAGCAGATTCTACCCCCCACAGCCCTCAGAAGGAATCCACTTGCTGACACCTTGATCTTGGACTTCCAGCCTCTGACCTGTGTGAGAAGAACTGTCTGTTGTTGAACCCACCCTGTCTGCGGTGCCTCGTTATGCAGAAAAGAGGGTGCTAGAGGATGTGTACTGGGAAGAGAAGAGGTGGGAGTTCAGAGAACAGGTGCATATATGGAGATTATGGAGGGCATACAGGGATGGGTAATGACGAGGTCTGGTTTGACCATGGAAGGGACAAAAGGTGAAGGGCTAGAGGGATGGAGAGACAGTCTATGTGTGTATTGAAATTGCCGAGAATCAAAACTGGAATAGGACTGTGGCCATAAGGCAGGAGCACAGAGGAATGACCTTGAGATGATGGATATCAGCAAAATGGGAGGAATGGGTGACATTATCTGACAACCTGACATGCAATGCAACATGTATTTAGGGAGGAAAGAGAATGATGATCCAGAAGTAGCAATGAGGAGTGAAAAGGAAATGCATCCTACCTCCAGTCCCCATAATATAAAACTGGGGGAGGAAATCATGGTCACCATGCACCAGGGATTCAAGAGAACAGGAAGGGAAAGTTTTCAATAATGAGTCATGTCTCAGTAAGGATGACCCTATATGCGAGACAGCAAAAGAGACACAGATGTAAAGAACAGACTTTTAGACTCTGTGGGAGAAAGCGAGGGTGGGATAATTTGAGAGAATAGCATTGAAACATGTATATTAGCATATGTGAAATGTATCGCTAGTCCAGATTCGATGCCTGAGACAGGGTGCTCAGGGATGGTGCACTGGGACAATCCTGAGGGATGGGATGGGGAAGGAGGTGAGAGAAGGGTTCAGGATGGGGGACACAGGTGGCTGATTCATGTGAATGTATGGCAAAAACCACTATAATATTGTAATTAGCCTCCAATTAAAATAAATAAATTAATTTACCAAAAAAAAAAAAAAAGAGTCATCTCTCCGTTAGAGCAGGATGATGGCAGGAACATCCAGGGATGAGAGGTTGAGGATATTGGGATTTGTAAGAACAGACTCTGAGCTCCAGCAGGCCCAAAGCAAGCAGCGTTGAGGAAGAGTAGGAGATGTCCTCCTCTATGTTCATAACCAATGCTGATTCAGCTGGACTAATTTAATGCCTTTGTTCAAAGCCTGTATACTAGCCAATATATTATGTACAATAAAAAGCCAATATAATATTCAGTTTCCAACTGTAATTACTGAGACACTTTCTCTTCAAGAATCCTCATCAACTCCATTTTCTGGCTGTTGCTAATTCTGTTCCAGTACCTGATAATTACACAGTTAAAAGCAGTAACAAAGCTTGGTTTTCTTCTGGGACTTACAGAAATTACGGCTGCTGTGGATGCCTATTCTTGCCCTGAAAAACAATCTGTCTCTTTGCTACAGTGGAGATGGGGATCAAAGGGAAAAGAAACGAAATATCCAGCTGAGCATCTCCTAAGACACTCCTATCATTCTCTAACATAAGCATCATCCCGGCACTTTTAATCTGTAGGGACTTTGGGGGCTCCCAGCAGATAGGTCCTTTCTCACTACAGCCCAGGGTTTATTGATTTCATGACCACTTAGGATGGACCATGAAAGTGCAGCCTTCATTCCTAATTTACAAAACCTCACAGCAACTTTTCCAAAGCTGAGGGTTGTATCTTCGTGGGTCATTTATTTCTTCTCAACAAGTATTTACTGAGTGCTTCTATATGTGGCAGGAACTCAGTAAACACTGAGTCAAGAAACTAACTGATACATAAGACTCAGCAGTGATAAGGAAGATGAAGAAAAATATAGTAGAGTAAGAGGGTAGAAAACGCATGCAGGGAGTGATATTTTAGTATCAGTTTTCCTTTCTTCACATCTACAAGGTAAACCCCTATCACACTGCAACAGATTTCAAGTGATTTCAGAAAATTTTATGCCACAGGCTTGTTGTTCTGCCTGGGACATCTGAGGCTGTAAAAAGTCCTCTCCACAAGTGTAGCGTCTTTACTTTGTTGAACTAAAAATCCAACTCTATCCAGCTACCCAAGGGGGATCAGACTCTGAGGAGCTGTTTTCAGCTAATCATACTAAAGGAGATAATTTTATAAACCACAGTGTAAATTGCTTGATCTGTAATAGGAGCCATATCTGACCAGAGAGCCATATCTCTGCTTTTAGCTCAGGTATGTTTTTCTGACAGGGAAGTCCTCTTAGAGAAACACGTTATTTCATATTTAACTATTTGACTACCATGACAACCGATAGGGACCCTCCTGCACTGACCTAGGCCTGGAGGTATGTGATTAGAAGAGTTCAGTTCAGTCACTCAGTTGTGTCCGACTCTTTGTGACCCCAAAGACTGCAGCACGCCAGGCTTCCCTGTCCATCACCAACTCCCGGAGCTTGCTCAAACTCATGTCCATCAAGTCGGTGATGGTATCCAACCATCACATCCTCTGTCATCCCCTTCTCCTCCTGCCTTCAATCTTTCTCAGCATCAGGGTCTTTTCAAAAGAGTCAGTTCTTTGTACCAGGTAGCCAAAGTATTGGAGCTTCAGCTCCAGCATCAGTCCTTCCAATGAATATTCAGGACTGATTTCCTTTAGGATGGACTGGTTGGATCTCCTTACAGTCCAAGGGACTCTCAAGAGTTTTCTCCAACACCACAGTTCAAAAGCATCAATTCTTCAGTGCTCAGCTTTCTTTATAGTCCAACTCTCACATCCATACGTGACTACTGGAAAAACCATAGCTTTGACTAGACGGACCTTTGTCAGTAAAGTAATGTCTCTGCTTTTTAATATGCTCTCTAGGTTTGTCATAGCTGTTCTTCCAAGGAGCAAGCGTCTTTTAATTTCATGGCCTCAGTCACCATCAGAAGAGTAATCAGTGATTTTGTGTGATTAGAAAAAGGCACCCTTCCTTCTGGTGGATGTAGGCTCATGTTAGGGCATTCAGCTTGATGAGGGGGAGGTGGGCTAGATTTCATCTCCCACTCATTTTTTAGGGTAGGTACTGTTACGCAGTGTACAACCTAGACAACTGTATGTAGAAGACCAAATTGAAGCAGTAAATTAAAAAAAAATAGTAATTGGATATTTAAAGGGATATTTCCATTAAAATATGTGGTATATAGTATCAAGAAGACTGAACGTCATGAAGTGATGACTCTTATACCATCCAGTGTGTGTGAAACAAGAAAAATCAGTCAGAGTTTTTTTCATTTATCCACTTACAAAATAATTGATCTAACTCTGAACAGGCCTTTTTTTTTTTTAACACGCAACTATGGTTGAAAATATTTTAAAGCCATTCTGGAAAGTGTTCACATTTACACACTCTATTTCACTCTAAGAATTAGGGACAAATTCACTGCTGGGGAAGAGGCTGAAATCCGGAGAGATAGAGATTAGACAACCTGGCTTTGCCCCTCCCCCATTCAGATAGAATTACACTGAACCCCATTCCCACTTGTTAGAGGACAGGAGAGCAGGCAGGCTTGGAAAGGCTGCACCAAGCTTCATCTTTCCACCTAGTTATGACCCACTTCCTCACTGGGACCCACAGGTCAAGCCTTGACCCTCAAGGTTAAACCCTGAGGTAACACCTCCTTTGCTTTCCCTCCATTTGTCCTTCCCTGGGGCTTGGCTTGAAGGACAGTTTCTTGATCAGACAAAATCAATTCTAAGATGTTAATCATTTGAAAACATTGATTAGATCTGCCCTTAGTGTTCGTGGGACCTAAGGCAAGAATCCAATAAAGGCCCACAAACCTAAAATTTCTGCTTATTTAGAAGTCATAATCCATACTAACAAGTTGCTGAAGGACATATGTTCTGTTCTTCATGATAAATGTACCTTCAGAAGGACCCAGAACACCAGGCATAGGAATGCAGCAGTACAGGGAGAGCCAGCTCCAGGCCCACAGCCACACTCCTGTGGACCACAGCCAGCCTTTCATGAGGTGCTTCTTCCTGCCACTGGTGGGTGCATCAGCTGACACAGCCATGTTCCACATCCCCACAAACAGCTTCCCCCTGCCAACACTGAGGCTGAAGGCTGCCTGCAGCAGAATATGCCCTCTTGAGCTCAGACCAGGGAAGAATTTCATGTAGAACCTGGGAGGCAGCTCAGTGCCAGTTGGACAGAAAATTTCAGGGGCCCAGTACCCAGATCATGGTCTAGAAAGTTTGTCCTAGACTCTCGGTGGTATATCCCCTTAAGTCCATTGATTCCTCATCACATGGGCAGAGCAGGCTCCTCTAAATCTAAGACCCCAAAGCAGAAGCCCTTTGGTCTGGGCCTAAGGGTGATACTGTCACTGATTATTTAATTTTTATTCTATCCACTTCAATTATGCATCTCATCTTATCAAAATGTGGTCCAGAAGAAGCCTATTAAAATGTCAATTCCTAAGTCTTACAAGACCTATGAATTTACATTATCTGGATGTTGTTTCTAGTAATCTACATTTTAAAATGTTCTTTCTAAATGACTCTTAAAATTTGAGAACTGCTATCAAACAGCTAGCGCCCTGTCTTTCACATGGAATTCATCAACTCTACCAAAAGCTGGGCCCCTGAATGAGCTGATGAACTGCTCTCCATTCTAGAGAATTTACCACCCAGATAATCCTGCTGGTCCTCAGAAGTTAAGGTCAGACTCTTCAGCACATCATTAGATAAACACTGCCCACACTGTACTTTCCATTTCCAAGAACATCATTACTTAATTCCTGGCAAGTTGCAGTGTAATTGAGTAGGTTGCAATTTCCTTCTAGCCAGTTTCCTGGGAACACCATGATCTCTTAATGAGAATTCTGGAAACATGCATGATTTCCCAGTAGTAGTGGGGCAATTTGTAAATTATCATTAAACTCTGTGCCTTTTAATTTCTGTCACCCTTTCCTTTCATCCACCATTCAGCAGTCAGTGGACACTTTCTGTATATATCACCTTCAGGGTAGGATCAACCAGGCAGAACTAAAACCATGGCTTATGAGCTACCAGGAAGACTTGGTTAATCTATAGCAGAGACCGTAGTCTGCAAGGCATGGCTTTCTACTGTAAGTGGCATGAGTTTGAGAGAAGAAAGAAGGCTTTATCCTTTTTAAAACAATTTAAACACTAAAGGCTTAACTCTAAATATCAAGATCCAGAGCCCATGGACTCAAGAATCTTATACCACAAACCATAGATGGGAGAAGAATGTAAATGCTGACTGAAAGTAGGTTAAAACGTAGTGAATGGGGCAAGAATCATAGCAGATATGACTAGGATTTAGACACTGGTAAGTCCCTGAGAAAGTACCCAGTTCTCCATCCCCAACACCACGTTCTGAAGGGGATGTGGGAAACAGCAAGTTAGATATCCAGATAGAAACCCCAAATGAGTCTGTGGAGGGCTATTAAGGAGAAGGGTCAGAGCCTGGCCTCCAAGTGAGATGCACAATTCCTGAGAGTCTTCAAACTTCATAGAGAAAACCCAAGTCCAACATGGCACCTAAGTGAGAGATGAGCAATGGCTGAGGCAAATAGCCAAGCAGATGGGCCTCACGAGAGCCCTGTATACCCCAACAGGGCACAAGAGATGGAACTAAGAGGTACTATAATCTGGTAAAGGGCACTCAGACCAGAAGAGATCTCTGACTGGTAGAGAACTCAGAATATATGAATTTGACAACTGAAGGCCATGATGGGGCTAGAGATATCACCATTCATGCAGTAGGAAGAGACAAAATGCCAAAGACAGGGTGGGACAAACCACACCTCAGCAGAGGCCGGCAGGGACAGAAACTACCTTAGCCCAAATTTACCTCATCCCACCCCACCCCTTTGATGTATCTGGGAGAAATAAAAAATAAGGATGGAGGGAATCTGAGTTTTAAACTTGAAACAACTGAATCATTTTATTAAGCTGCTATTACTGTCATTAGAATTAGAAAGGTGTTAGTTGCTCAGTCGTGTCTGACTCTTTGAGACCCCATGAACTGTAGCCCACCAGGCTCCTCCATCCATGGGATTTTCTAGGCAAGAATACTGGAGTGAGTTCTCCAGGGGATCTTCCCAACTCAGGGACCGAACCCCATGTCTCTTGCGTCTCCTGCATTGGCAGGCATTCTTTACAATCTGAGCCACCAGGGAAGCCCATAGGCAAAGTTAAATTTCATTACAGAAAAATAGATTTTGCACACCTGGGTTACACAGCCTGACACTGGAACATAGATAAAATATCCAACCTGCCACATAAGCAAGAAATTCCTAAAATCTGATCTGCTCTATTTCCAGACAAGGGTGTGTCAATTTTTACCAGCTTACTTTTGAGAAAAACTATTTCTGGACTCTCAGGTTCCTGAATTTAGATTCTGGGGCTATACTCCATTTAAGGACTGTTTGAGGCTTGTCATACACATCCTTACACATCATCCTCAAACATCTAACAAGTATGTGTCCTTGCTAGGTCATGGCTGAGATTTAATTTTACCCTGCCTACGAGCTCAGTTGACCTGTTACTATTTTGCAGATGCTAGCAGAAAACAAGAGGCTTCTGGGCCAAAGACAAAGGTCTTTATTACCCATAGCACAATAAAAAGCATGATTATCAGTATATTTGCCTTGGTTTCCATTGTCCTCGAGATACACAGGAGCAACACGATGGGCCCCAGTGGATAATATGCAGTGGGTTTGTGTCACAACTGAGTTTGAAGAATGTATAATTTTATAGCAAATAGTAAGCAAGAGTTTTGCTTGGGGCAATTTTTACCTGACCTCTCAAAGTTACTAGCAGCATAAACAACCCTGAGAAATGGTCCAGGTAAAAGAGTGGTCAGAACCTTGCAGACTTGGTACACCCAACATGATGTGGAGGAACAGAATAGGCCCTGAGAGAGCTGTCTTTCTCAACAAACAGGAGAGGAAATAGTGATTCAGGCCACAACATGGGCAAAGTTCCCAACCAAGAGCCTGAGGGACCGGGGTTCCATCCTGTTCTGCCTTTCAGTGGCCACATGATGTGCTTCAAACCTAGTCTTCCAGACCACAGTGTTCTCATCTCTAAGTCAAGAGTAATCACATGTGTCTTGTCTACTACAAATGGCTGTTACTAAGGCCAAATGATCTACTTCATATGAAATCATCTTCAGTCAGTCAGTTCAGTTGCTCAGACATGTCTCACTCTTTGCGACCCTGTGGACTGCAGCACGCCAGGCCTCCCTGTCCATCACTAACTCCCAGAGTTTACTCGAACTCATATCCATTGAGTCGGTGATGCCATCCAACCATCTCATCCCCTGTTGTCCCCTTCTCCTCCTGCCCTCAATCTTTACCAGCATCAGGGTCTTTTACAATGAGTCAGTTCTTCGCATCAGGTGGCCAAAGGATTGTAGTTTCAGCTTCAACATCAGTCCTACCAATGAATATTCAGGGTTGATTTCCTTTAGGATGGACTGGTTGGATCTCCTTGCTGTCCAAGGGACTCTCAAGAGTCTTATCCAACACCACAGTTCAAAAGCATCAATTCTCTGGTGCTCAGCTTTCTTTACAGTCCAACTCTCACATCCGTACATAACTACTGGAAAAACCATAGCTTTGATTAGACAGACCTTTGTCGGCAAAGTGATGTCTCTGCTGTTTAATGCTGTCTAGGTTGGTCATGACTTTTCTTCCAAGGAGTAAGCGTCTTTTAATTTCAGGGCTGCAGTCACTATCTGCAGTGATTTTGGAGCTCCCCAAAATAGTCACTGTTTCCACTGTTTCTCCATCTATTTGCTGTGAAGTGATGGGACCAGATGCCATGATCTTAGTTTTCTGATGAAGTCATCTTATAAACTATAAAATACTATACACATTAAGGAATTGTTACAATTATCACAAATCCATCACCACCTTCTTTTAAAATAATT
Organism: Okapia johnstoni; assembly: GCA_024291935.2. NCBI lineage: Eukaryota > Metazoa > Chordata > Mammalia > Artiodactyla > Giraffidae > Okapia > Okapia johnstoni. The sequence continues at coordinate 65,758,101 of CM044312.1, read as the reverse complement.
CAAATGATGTATACTTCTAATTTTTTCACAGAGAATCATAGGATATAGATGAAAAATATTCAAAAGCACTTGATCATTGACTTACAACTCAAGAATTTATAGCAACTTCTAGCTTCCTTCTGTGCTGTAAACTCCTTAAAGGACCTTTTTGTGTGTTCATCTTTGCTTCTCAGGCACCCAGCCCAGTTTCAGGTACCTAGTAATCATGAGTATGATAATGGAGTCATTAATCCCTTCAAAGGAGAGAACTGACTTCAACATAAATCTGCTTGCAAAGTTCATAAATAATGGATGAGGCCATGTCTCAAGGTGCTGGCCAAAAATTGAGAGTTTTGAAAACTGTACAATTTTGGGGTTTTTTTGTTACTATTTCTCCAGCTCTATTTTATGGTCAGAAGAGCTCATATCAACAGCATACCTATGTCTGCCTTTTTCTCTGTGCTGTAAAGTTTTCTGTCCACTTTTTCCCCATGAAGTTCATTATCATCAATGGTTAAAACTGTAAAGATTTGATACATTAAATTATTCATCTTCAAACTTTTTCTCTCATACTAAAAGAATTTTGAAAAACTACGTATCCCCTACATTTTTCAAGTAAATACCTAAAATTTTTCATGGTAAGTTTGAATAGCTTCAAAATGTATACTTTCTAGCATATTGTAAATATTCACTCTTAAATAAAATTTATGTCATAATTTGTGTGCAACAAACTCTAAATGCCAAAGCAATTTGACATCTATTCCCACTCACTAAAAATTTCCCAGACAAGCTCTTTTTTAACAACTGGAAAATTTTTCTCTGTGATCTCATATTTTCCCCCAGAGAATCTTATTAATGTGATATATTTTTATAATTGAAAGATTTTATCTGATCATCCTTTTAACTTCTCTACAATAGCAAAAATAATTGTTAATGGATTGAAGTTTAAACATTGTGATTTTTTACGACCATAAAGTTCTAAGTAATTTTAAAGTTTTCTAGGTTGAGCTGCCTTTACAATGATTTTAGTACACAATTGGCCAAAGCAATATAAATTTACAACATATTTTGAGAAGTAATTACAAAACAGAGCAAGTAAAGTCTTATTGGAAAATTAATCTAAGTGAATAGATGGATCTTTTTAATAAGTTCCTATTATAGCTTTGGCTTTGACTTACTATTTGAATGACCCAGGATTCAGCAAACGTTCTATTCCTTCTTTTAATTTTTATACACATAAGCCCTTAGAAAACTTAATTAATAAGTAATGAGAATGTTAGGCATTTTCTTGTGGAAATATCACTCTGTTACTTGAGTACCTTCTTAATTATAAGTCAAAAAGAGCATAGTGATTTTTATCAAAGAAATATTTTAATTTTCTACCTAATGACAACTTGGATAAATCCTCTTCTTATTTTAGTGAAAGCAAAGAATTGGAAAAAAAACTCAAGCATTAGAGTTTATAATTTTCTCAATTTCTAGGAAATATGACCAAAAATATCTCAACTAAGTCTTATCATATGCTATTGATTATACTGTTCAATTTTTTCTAAGAGTCATCTTGCTTATGGAACTAAAATAGATGAAATCAGGGCTAAAAACAAAATTGTAAATTATTTATTTTAGGACTTTTCCCTTTGTAAAAAAAAAAGACATATATGAATATCGCATTTCATTTGTAAGGACATCTCAAAATGCATAGTAGAGATATGACAGAAAAACAGACACAGAGAGTAGAGGATATTTATTGGTATGTAAGTGATTTCTTCCCAAAGTTGGTTAAAGTCAAATATGTTGATGTAATTACACATTTCACAGAATTGGAATCAGTACATTAACATTTGAAAAGAAGAGATTAATACTAATTAAATCAAGCTGGTTTTCCAAATATGTAACATATTTTGCTTAGGTCATTTTATACATTTTTATACAGATTTGCATTTGGAGAAGATTTTGATTTGCTTTTTAAGCTAAATAGATGTTCTCCTATTAAGGATATAGTTTAAACATTTTATGTAAATTGACTATAAGAAAAAGAACTCATTCGTGAATAAGTACAGGCTTAAAAACTGTGCATTACTGTTTACAACAGCCAGGACATGGAAGCAACCTAGATGTCCATCAGCAGACGAATGGATAAGGAAGCTGTGGTACATATACACAATGGAATATTACTCAGCCATTAAAAAGAATCCATTTGAATCAGTTCTACTGAGATGGATGAAACTGGAGCCCATTATACAGAGTGAAGTAAGCCAGAAAGAAAAGCACCAATACAGTATACTAATGCATATATATGGAATTTGAAAGATGGTAACGGTAACCCTATATGCGAGACAGAATAAGAGACACAGATGCATAGAACAGTCTTGTGGACTCTGAGGAAGAAGGTGAGGGTGGGACGTTCTGGGACAATAGCATTGAAACATGTATATTATCATATGTGAAGTGGAACACCATTCCATGTTCTATGCATGAGACAAATGCTCAGGGCTGGGGCATTGGGATGACCCAGAGGGATGGGATGGGGAGGGAGGTGGGAGGAGGGTTCAGGATGGGGAACACATGTAAACCCATGGCTGATTCATGTCAATGTATGGCAAAAACTACTACAATATTGTAAAGTAATTAGCCCCCAACTAAAATAAATAAATTTGTTTAAAAAAAGACCCAAAAAACTGTGCATTAAGGATTGTTGAGCACATTATTTAAAGTATAATCTACAGCATATTCCTGTTGAGTTACTTAAGCCTAATGCTTTGGACTAAGTATTATCCCCCTAACATTCCTAGGTTGAAGCCCTAATGCCACCCTACAATGTGACTTTATTTGGAGAAAAGCACTTGTGAGAAGGTCATAAAGTTTTGCCAGGAAGAAGGACCTCACTAGAACTGCACCATGCTGGCATTCTGATCTCAGACTTCGCCTCTAGAACAAAAAGAAAATATATTTCTGTTGTTGAAGCCCTCTAGTCTCTGATATTCTGTTACTTTAGTCCAAGCTAAGACATGTAATAAGCATATTGTAGGATTCAATAAATGAGCATAAAAGTGACTGATGAGTGACAGAGAGCAGAAAAGTTTCACCTTCTTAAAAAATGAGCGTTGTGAGTCTTTTCACCTTGAAATCATGCAAATTATACCAGTGAGACTAGACTAAAATGCAGGTAAATGAGCATATTCACTGAGTTCATCCTCATTACCGAGATGGTGAAATTGTAGAGAAAGGGTGTTTCATAGCAGAGTGGCATTTCCCAGCATGCTTCTTACCAATCTTGAATATTTCAAGATAGCTAACTAGCTAAGTACAGAAATCCATCATAAGGTTGTCACCTGGGCAAATAAGGTGCTGCCATCTTCAATATTTCCAAGAAATGTTCTTTTTACTCTGTTCTCAAGAGTTTCTTTTCTCAGGAATGATACCTTCTTTGCCAGTTAAGACCAAAAAAAAAAAAAAATCAACCCCCCACAGTGCATAATTCCATTGTATACTTGAAATAAAAAACATCCAAATATATAATCAGCATATCTGTTTAAGGTATTGTCTCAATCCATGCAGGCTGCTATAACAAATTACCATAGACTATGCCATTTAAACAAGAAACACTTATTTCTCACAGTTCTGGAGCCCAAGAAGTCCAAGAACAAGGGCCCAGAAGAGCTGGTATGTGATGAGAGCCATTTTACTGTAACCCCATATAACACAGACAGAGAGAGCAGGCTCCCATGTCTTCTTATAAAGGCATTAATTCTATTCATGAGGGCTCTACCCTCAGGACCTAATTATCTTGCAAAGGCTTTGCCTCCAAATACCATTAAATTGGGAGTGAAGATTTCAACATATGAATTTTGTGGGGATACATTCATTCCATAATAGTTATGCATTGCTTTTAACAGAGATAAGCACAGGACAGGAATAGACACAATACCCTATTACTTTTGGTTCATGGTGCCATTTTGATTAAAGGGAGCTCTCAAATACTTGTAGTTTTAGTTGCCTCTGCTTGGTGTCCCAGAGGCTTCCCCACCCAAGCGAAAATATGGTTTGGGCTGGATGAGACCTCTCCTGTAAAGCAGAAGATGGGTGATTGTGGAAGATAGAAAAGGAGAAGCAGCCTGATATCGGTGCATTTGTAAAGAAGCAGATAAATACAGAAAAGAAAAGAAAAAAAAATATATATATAAGGGCTTCCCTGGTGGCTCAGATGGTAAAGAATCCACCTGCAATGCAGGAGACCCAGGTTCAATCCTTGGGTTGGGAAGATCCCCTGGAGAAGGAAATGGCAACTCACTCCAGTATTCTTGCCTGGAGAATTACACAGACAGAAGAGCCTGGCGGGCTACAGTCCATGGAATCACAAAGAATCATTTATGTATGTGTGTGTGTGTGTGTGTGTATAAAATCTGGAAATGGACTCCTTTGAAATTATCTGAATCTGTATATCTCGTGGAATTCCCTCATGTACTGCCAAAGCTACGCAGACCCCAATTCAAATGAAACATTCATACTATTGCTAATGATTTTCATTGCAATGTACTAAGAGCCTACTTTAAGTTTTATATTAGGTTCTTCAAATATATCAGCTCATTTAAATTGTGTCTTCCATGTGGTAGCCATTATTAACCCCATTTTACAGATGAAGAAATTGGGACTCAGAAAAGATAAGTAATTTGCCCAGATTCTCACAGTTAGTAAATAAGTGCCAAAACCAAATTCAATCCTTGTTCCCTCTGACTCCAGAGCCTGTGCTTTGTGATAATCTTTTGTGGCCTTGTATATGTGTTCTTGATTGACAGCAGCTTAATAGGCATCTCTCCTAGATAATTGGTACTCCCAAAAGCTTCTCTAATGGTGGATTTTCAGAATTATGTGGCAGAGCTATGAGAAATATTTTCATCAAAACAGCCTTCCCAGTGCTTTCTCAAATCATTAAATAAATGTATTTCTCTTCTCTTGACACCCATATTACCCTATTTTAATGAAGTTGCAATGGGGAAATCAAATATGAATAGCAAATAAACGTTCAAATTAAGAAAACTTGAAATAATTCCAAGGTCTTTATTTTGTCCACTGTTAGCATTTCTCTCTTCATGTTTTCATACTTGATTAAGGGACTTTGGAGTCACTGGATTTTTTTCCCTCAAAATACTCTCCCCAAAAGATTAATTCTTTAACTCTCAGTTAAATAGCTAAAAATTGAAGGTAATAATGATCATAACAGCAAACTTGAAAGAATACTGCTTTCTGCAAAAAAATAGACAAATTTATGGTACCCTAAAAAGAAATAGTGTCTTATTCAACCTATTCCACACATGTACACGCACATTTTTCACTGTAACTAAGTAAAGTGAATCTACATTTGTACATCATAATATTAATCAAATAGCTAATATTCAGCTATTTATTCTCTTTTTTATTGAAGTGTAGTCAATTTACAATGCTGTGTTAAATTTCTACTGTACAGCAAAGTGATTCAGTTTTACATAAGATACATTCTTTCATATTCTTTTCCATTATGGTCTATCATAGGATACTGAATATAGTTCTCTGTGCTGCATAGTTGCTGCTGTTGTTGTTCAGTCACTAAGTTGTGTCTGACTCTTTGTGATCCCAGGACTGCAGCACCCCAGACTCCTCTGTCCTGCACTACGTCCCGGAGGTTGCTCAAATTCATGTCCATTGAATCGGCCATTCATCCTCTGCTGCCCCCTTCTTCTTTTGTCTTCAATCTTTCCCCGCATCAGAGTCTTTTCCAGCAAGTCAACTCTTTGCATCAGGTGGTCAAAGTATTGGAGCTTCAGCTTCAGCATCAGTCCTTCCAATGTATAGTCAGAGTTGAGTTCCTTTCAGATGACTATTTTGATCTCCTTGCTGTCCAAGGGACTCTCAAGAGTCTTCTCCAGCACCACAGTTCAAAAGCATCCAATTCTTCAGCACTAAGCCTTCTTTATGGTCCAACTCTCTTATCTGTACGTGACTAGTGGAAAAAACATGGCTTTGACTAGATGGACCTTTGTCAGCAAAGTGATATCTCTGCCTTTTAATACTCTGCCTGGTTTTTCATAGTTCTCCTTTCGAGGAGCAACTATCTTTTAATTACATGGCTGTAGTCACAATCTGCAGTGATTTTGGAATCCAAAAAAATAAAATCTGTCACTGTTTCCACTGTTTTCCCTTCTATTTGCCATGAAGTGATGGGACCAGATGCCATGATCTTAGTTTTTTTAATGTTGAGTTTTAAGCCAGCTTTATCCACTCTCCTCTTTCACCCTCATCAAGATGCTCTTTAGTTCCTCTTCACTTTCTGCTATTATAATGGTATCATCTGAATATCTCAGGTTGTTGATATTTCTCCTGGCAATCTTGATTCCAACTTGTGATTTATCCAGCCTGGCATTTCACATCATGTACTCTGCATAGAAGTTAAATAAACAGGGTGACAATATATAGCCTTGCTGTACTCCTTTCGCAACTTTGAAACAGTCAGCTATTCCGTGTATGGTTCTAACTGTTGCTTCTTGACCTGCACACAGGTTTCTCAAGAAGCAGGTAAGGTGGTCTGGTATTCCCATCTCTTTAAGATTTTTCCAATTTGTTGTGATCCTCACAGTCAAAGGCTTTCTAGTAGTCAATGAAGCAGAAGTAGATGTTTTTCTGAAACTCCTTGCTTTCTTCATTATGCAACAAATGTTGGCAATTTTATCTCGGTTCCTCTGCCTCTTTGAAACACAGCTTGTACATCTGGAAGTTCTGGGTTCATATACTTCTGAAGCCTAGCTTAAAGGATTTTAAGCATAACGTGCCAGCATGTGAAATGAGTGCAATTGTACGGTAGTTTGAGCATTCTTTGGCATTGCCCTTCTTTGGGATTGGAATGAAAACTGACCTTTTCCAGTCCTATGGCCGCTGCTGAGTTTTCCAAATTTCCTCACATATTCAGTGCAGCACTTTAAAAGCATCATCTTTTAGGATTTTAAACAGCTTAGCTGGAATTCCATCACCTCCACTAGCTCTGTTTGTAGTAATGCTTCCTAAGACCCACTTGACTTCACACTCCAGAATGTCTGGCTCTAGGTGAGTGACCACACCATTGTGGTTATCCAGGTCATTAAGATCTTTCTTGTATAGTTCTTCTGTGTATTCTTGCTCCCTCTTCTTAATCTCTTCTGCTTCTATTAGGTCCTTCCAATTTCTGTATTTTATTATGCCCAACCTAGATGTCCATCGACAGAAGAATGGTTAAAGAAGGTGTGGTACATATGCTCAATGGAATATTATTCAGCCATAAAAAGGAATACATTTGAGTCAGTTCAAAAGAGATAGCCAACATGAATTTGCTGTATGGCTCATGAATTTGCTGTATGGCTCAGGAAACTCAAACAAGGGCTCTGTATTAACCCAGAGGGCTGGGATGGGAAGGGATATGGAAGGGAGTTTCGAAAGGGAGGGGATATATGTATACCTAGTCCAACTCTTGATCTACTTCATACCTATGGCTGATTCATGTTGAGGTTTGACATAAAACAGCAAAATTCTATAAAGCAATTATCCTTCAAAAAAAATTAATTAAAAAAAAATGTTCCCTTGATATCTAATTTTCTTAAAGAGATCTCTAGTCTTTCTCATTCTATTGTTTTCCTCTATTTCTGCAGTAGGGTCTTGTTTATCCATTCTGTTTATAATAGTTCACATCTGCTAACCTTGGGTACTTACAATTTATTAAAGTATAGTTAGTTAGTTAGTTCAGTTGCTCAGTCATGTCCGACTCTTTGCAACCCCATGAATTGCAGCATGCCAGGCCTCTCTGTCCATCACCAACTCCCGGAGTTTACCCAAACTCATGTCCATCAAGTCAGTGACGCCATCCAACCATCTCATCCTCTATTGTCCCCTTCTCCACCTGCCCCCAGTCCTTCCCAGCATCAGGATCTTTTCCAATGAGTCAACTCTTCGCAACAGGTGGCCAAAGTATTGGAGTTTCAGCTTCAATATCAGTCCTTCCAATGAACACCCAGGACTGATCTCCTTTAGGATGGACTGGTTGGTCTTCTTGCAGACCAAGGGGCTCTCAAGGGTCTTCTCCAACACTGCAGTTCAAAAGCATCAATTCTTCAGTGCTCAGCTTTCTTCACCGTCCAACTCTCACATCCATACATGACCACTGGAAAAACCATAGCCTTGACTAGATGGACCTTTGTTGGCAAAGTAATGTCTCCGCTTTTTAATATACTATCTAGGTTGGTCATAACTTTGCTTCCAAGGAGTAAGCATCTTTTAATTTCATGGCTGCAATCACCGTCTGTAGTGATTTTGGAGCCCCTAAAAATAAAGTCTGACACTGTTTCCCCATCCATTTCCCATGAAGTGATGGGACCAGATGCCATGATCTTAGTTTTCTGAATGTTGAGCTTTAAGCCAACTTTTTCACTCTTCTCTTTCACTTTCATCAAGAGGCTCTTTAGTTCTTCTTCACTTTCTGCCATAAGGGTGGTGTCATCTGCATATCTGAGGTTATTGATATTTCTCCCAGCAATCTTGATTCCAGCTTGTGCTTCTTCCAGCCCAGCATTTCTCATGATGTACTCTGCATAGAAGTTAAATAAGCAGGGTGACAGTATACAGCCTTGACGTACTCCTTTCCCAATTTGGAACCAGTCTGTTGTTTCATGTCCAGTTCTAACTCTTGCTTCCTAACCTGCATACAGGTTTCTCAAGAGGCAGGTGAGGTGGTCTGGTATTCCCATCTCTTTCATAATTTTCCACAGTTTATTGTTGTGATCCACACAGTCAAAGGCTTTGGCATAGTCAATAAAGCAGAAATAGATGTTTTTCTGGAACTCTCTTGCTTTTTCGATGATCCAGCGGATGTTGGCAATTTGATCTCTGGTTCCTCTGCCTTTTCTAAAACCAGCTTGAACATCTGGAAGTTCACAGTTCACGTATTGCTGAAGTTTGGCTTGCAAAATTTTGAGCATTATTTTACTAGCATGTGAGATAAGCGCAATTGTGCAGTAGTTTGAGCATTCTTTGGCATTGCCTTTCTTTGGGATTGGGATGAAAACTGACCTTTTCCAGTCCTGTGGCCACTGCTGAGTTTTCCAAATTTGCTGGCATATAGAATATAGCACTTTCATAGCATCATCTTTCAGGATTTGAAATAGCTCAACTGGAATTCTACCACTTCCACTAGCTTTGTTCGTAGTGATGCTTTCTAAGGCCCACTTGACTTCACTTTCCAGGATGTGAAGTATAAGTATACTTAAAATATAAGTATATTATAAAATATTAAAACAAATTAAAGTCTGTTTTCTTGGGTAGAGGTGGGATCCATATTTTTTCAGGTCTATAAACATGTGAGATGCGGCAAGGCATAGTGTGAAGAAGCCAGTTCAGTTCCATACATTAGAGATTTAGGAGAGGAGAGTCAGTCATAATTACCCAGACTAGAAACATCAAACAGCAGTCATTGAGACAAAAGAGTATATCTGGCAAGCCCAGTTATACTACACTGCTGAGACACTGCTAAATGAGGCTAAATGAGGGAACCCTCCCTCCCTCAAATCTAAGGAATTTAGTGAGGCACAGAGTGGGAGAAAGAGATTGTACTAGTTCTTAAGAGCATATTCCATCTTTAAAAAAAGGTACAAGTGCACTTAACTACAAAACAGAAATAGAGTTACAGATGTAGAAAACAAACTAATAGTTACCAGGGGGTAAGTGGGGTCGGGGGGATAAACTGGGAGGTTGGGATTGACATATACACACTGCTATATATAAAATAGAATACTAATAAGGACTTACTGTACAGCACGAGGAACTCTACTCAATACTCTGTAATAATCTATATTGGAAAAGAAGCTAAAAAAAGATTATGTATGTGTATCAGTTCAGTTCAGTCACTCAGTCATGTCTGACTCTTTGCGACCCCATGAACCGCAGCACGCCAGGCCTCCCTGTCCATCACCAACTCCCAGAGTTTACCCAAACCCATGTCCATCGAGTCGGTGATACCATCCAGCCATCTCATCCTCTGTCGTCCCCTTCTCCTCCTGCCCCTAATCCTTCCCAGCATCAGGGTCTTTTCTAATGAGTCAACTCTTTGCATGAGGTGGCCAAAGTATTGGAGTTTCAGCTTCAACATCAGTCCTTCCAATGAACACCCAGGACTGATCTCCTTTAGGATGGACTGGTTGGATCTCCTTGCAGTCCAAGGGGCTCTCAAGAGTCTTCTCCAACACCACAGTTCAAAAGCATCAATTCTTCAGTGCTCAGCTGTCTTTATAGTCCACCTCTCACATCCATACATGACCACTGGAAAAACCATAGCCTTGACTAGACAGACCTTTGTTGGCAAAGTAATGTCTCTGCTTTTTAATATGCTGTCTAGGTTGTACGTCTATATGTATATCTGATTCACTTCGTTATACAGCAGAAACAAACACAACATTGTAAATCAACTATACTCCAATAAAAATGCTTAAAAAGAATATATTCCATAAAAATAATGACCAAAGATCCACCATGAAACAATAACAATGTCATATATTCATGTTTTGTTTAAGGAAATTTCATGTAAATGTATTCTTCACAACAACCCATGGAGTTTTCGGAGCAGATACTGTTTTTATTATGTGGCAGAACAGAAAACCCAGGCACTGAGAGACAGTGTGAATTGCCCAGTGACCCTCCGCTGCTTCTTGTAATGATCGCACAGTCCAAGGGGGTCCCACTTCTTCCTAGTAATCTGAGGCACTGTCTGCTTGCTCTTCCACACCCTTCTAATATCTAATATTTGTAATAGATTCTTCTTGTCACTTCTGCTAACCCCTTCTCCATCTACTCAATCATCTTATGTCTACATCTCCCTCATTCCTCGTTTTCAGCAAAGGTAGATAACATAATTGGCAATGGTACCCCACTCCAGTACTCTTGCCTGGAAAATCCCATGGGTGGAGAAGCCTGATAGGCTGCAGTCCATGGGGTCACGAAAAGTCAGACATGACTGAGTGACTTCACTTTCACTTTTCACTTTCATGCATTGGAGAAAAAAATTGCAACCCACTCCAGTGTTCTTGCCTGGAGAATCCCCGGGACGGGGGACCCTGGGAGGAGCTGCCATCTCTGGGGTCGCACAGAGTCGGACACAACTGAAGCGACTTAGCAGCAGCAGCAGCGGACACGATAATTATGATCCATGCCCCAACATTCTGTTAGTGGTACTGAGGGCTGCGGACCCAGAAATCCCCACCATAAGAAGTTGAGAATTTCAACTATGTAGTTTGACTTTACATCAGTCTATGATAATGAACTCTGTCAATGCCCTTTTAGCCTATGCTGGATTATTACACTTGCACAGAAATACTGATTGACTGTTTTCTTGTAACTGATAACCTAAAACAATGACTTTGCTGTGTATTAATATAATCTCAACAAGAATATGGGAAACAATTGCATTTTGAGTACATGCACAGCCCTAAATGGACTCTGGTTTCCACTGAATGGATTTATATGCCTTGTCATTTTGATCCTGCATAAATCTTGCCATTTCTGGATGAAGACATATATTTATAAACATATACTACTGGACAAAAATTGAGCAGACATTGAAGTTAAAATTTTCAATTAAGTTAAGTCTATCTCTCTACTTCTCTATATATACTGGATTTTTTCACATGATTCCCTATTTTGTCATATCTCCCGTGTAACTGTCCAACGTTTAAACCGATGTCTGGTTTCAATAATAATAATAGGTGTCATTTCTTGGACTTTGGATCTAAGTGTTCTTCATTTTCTTGCTAAGCTCTCACAATAACCATATAAGGCAAGTACTCTTCACTAATCCCATTTTGCAGATGCAGAAACTAAGACATAAGAGAGATTATGGAACTTCCCCTGAAGCCTTCTAGGCAGCTCAGGCATTTGAATCTAAGCAGTCTGGCTCCAGAGCCCACTTTCTTAGTCATCACACTAAACTGTCTCTGATATTGCATGCTTATCCACTGTATCTTACTGGTTTCATCACTGTATTCCAGCTGCTTGTGTCACCTACATGCCTACCATATATTCAACCTCGTTGAATTTAAAAGTTAAACAAATTAAGTTATAATGAATTGCAGACTTAAAGGTAAAATATTGGGTGGCCAAAAAGTTAATTCAGGTTTTTCCATACATACTTATGGACATACTCGAATGAACTTTTTGACCAATACAATATAAAACAACAAAATTTTTAGGTAATAAACAGAAGAGTACCTTTAGGATTAGGAGAAGAGTTTTTAGACTTGACAACAAAAACATGATCCCTTAAAGAAAAATTTGATAAACTGGACTTCATCAAAGTGTAAAACTTTTGCTCAGCCAAAGACCCTGCCAATTATCCTCCAATTAAAAATAAATAATTTTCATTAAATTGCATCAAAAAAGAAACAAAAACTCTGTTAAGAGCATATAAAGATAAATTACAGATCAGGAGAAAGTATTTACAAATCATATATTCAATAAAAGACTCATATCTAGAATATATGAAGAGCTCTCAAAACTCAACAGTAAGAAATAATCCAATTCAACCCAATTAGAAATGCACAAAAGACACAAACATACATTTAATTGAAGAGGATATACAGAGAGCAAATACACATATGAAAAGATGTTCAACATCTTAGCCATTAGGGAAATGCAAATTAAAACCTCAGTGGGGTATTACTATACACATATGAAAGTGACTAAAATTAGAAATACTGAAAACATCAAATGCTGGCATGGATATAGAGAAACTGAATCACTCACATTGCTAATAGGAATGTAAAATAGTACAGCTACTTTGGGTAATAATTTGCCAAAGTGTTGTGAAATTAAACATATAATTACCATGTAATCCAGCAAATGCACTCTTGGGCATTTATCCTAATGAAATGAAAACTTGTGTTCTAACAAAACCTATATAAAAATGCTCATAACAGCTTTATTTTTAATAGTCATCAACGAGAAACAACCTAAATATTCTCCAGCAAATAAACAGTTAAACAAACTGTAGTATTTCCATACAATGGAATAATACTCAGCAACAAAAAGCAACAAAGTATTGATATTCAAGATAATTTGGATGGATCTCAAGGGAATTAGGCTGAGTGGGAAAAGCCAGTCTCAGAAGATTGCATGCTGTATGATTCCATTTATACAACATTCTTGAAATACCAAAATTCCAGAGATGGAGAACAGATTAGTGGTTTTCAAGTGGTATGCTGATTATGATAGTGTTACATGAATTCACACATTAATAAAGTTGCACAGGACTATACAGACAGAGATATAAATACAGATACACACACAAACACTTTTGAGAAAATGCAATGGCAATGGCAGCCCACTCCAGTACTCTTGCCTAGAAAATCCCATGGACGGAGGAGCCTGGTGGGCTGCAGTCCATGGGGTCGCTAAGAGTCGGACACGACTGAGCAACTTCACTTTCACTTTTCACTTTCATGTATTGGAGAAGGAAATGACAACCCACTCCAGTGTTCTTGCCTGGAGAATCTCAGGGACGGCAGAGCCTGGTGGGCTGCCGTCTATGGGGTTGCACAGAGTCGGACACGACTGAAGTGACTTAGCAGCAGCAGCAACAATGGTGAAATCTGAATAAGCTCGGTGGATTGTCCCAATCCCAATTTTCTGGTTGCGATATCATGCTATAGTTATGCAAAGTGTTGCCACTGGGTGAAATGGAGTAAAGCATACATACAACCTCCCTATATGTTCTTTGTTACAATTTCCTGTGAATCTATAATTATTTCAAAATGCTTTTTTTTTTAAGTTGGACAGTTAAGACCAAGACCTTAACCTTGAGGCACTCCATTAGATACCTCATTCCAGTCAGAAAAATGTCATAATCAACCCTAACTGGGGCTTCCCTGTTGGCTCAGGTAGACTCTGCCTGCCATGTGAGAGACTTGGGTTCAATCCCTGGATCAGGAAGATCCCCTGCAGAATTCTTGCCTGGAGAATTCCATGGACAGAGAAACCTAGCAGGCTACAGTCTATTGGGCCACAAAGAGTTGGACATGACTGAGAGACTAACACACATACACACAACACTAATTGAATAAAGTTATTTCTATCAGCTGTAAATTAATCTAATAGTATGATCATCAGGACTTCATTTCACCATCTGAAACAAAAAAGATCAAGGGGGACTTTAGTTGCTTTTCTGAAATAAAGATAGACTTACATCCACTGGTTGCCCCTAACCTACAAGTCTAGAGACTAAAAATGAGATAGCTAGCAAGACCAGTCCTGTTGAGGCCAGGCTGGGTCCTGATGATGATTTCTTTTCTATGTTCTCATAAATCACATTTAGTAATTCTTAAATTTGATCCAGGATTGATGAAAACCTAGTCACGTGTCCTGATTTCTCCTCTTTACCTCTGTGGAAACAGAGGAGGGAGCTTTAGACAAAAAAAGGTATCTGTCTTGAATGAATCAGAAATTTTCCTGCCAAACAAATTCTTCACAGTCTTTGAAAGATCTACTCTGATATGTTAGGCTATTATCCAAGAAATCTAATCTACTTCTCTAAACCAACAACAAAAGCCAACTCTTCATTCCCTACATCCTTTTCTTCTAAAATCAACTGAAAAGGAAAAATGAAATGAAAACCCTGCCTATGCTTTCAAGTCCTCCATATTCTGTTCAAAATTCCAACAGAGATAAAATTCTAACTTCTTAAAGTCATGGATTTTATATCAGAAATGGATGTTAGAGATCAGCCTTGTCATCAAAGTGAAAAAGAAACAGACTTGGAAGGATGAGTGCAGCAAGCCAAGAACTGGCCAAACGGAAAAAGCAGACTTTCCTCTCCCAGCCAGTGTCCCTTCTGCTGTGTCTCATTTGCTCAACACTGTCTTAGCGATATTTTCTGGTATCACATCTTACAGTAGCCGCTGAAAGAAGAGGGCTGTCCCCTGATGGGCTTTCTCAGGGGATGATTCTTTCATGTTCCAAAGGATGGGATGGGCTCCTTGAAGAAAACAACATCTGATTTCCTTCTTTTTCTATGCTTATCAGGGTCTGATTTTCAAGAAGTCAACATTTACAAAGTCCCCACTTCATAAATGAGGACTTTGTAAATCAAAGGGAAGCCTACTGACTCCTCTTGCTCTAGTTAAAATCAGGGGAGCCCTCCCCACATTGTTCCCTTCCACATCACTTTTCACATGAATGAAGAGGGGATCCATTCATGCTTCTCACAGTCCATGCCATTATCTTCCCTGAGACCATCTGGACCAACCCCAGCATACTTTTAACCCTATTTATGTCACCACAAGAAGCCTAGGGCTCCCAGGGCAGCACCATCTTCCCAACAGCTCTAAGAACAGCAAGGGAACCACCACCCCAATTACACACACACTTGCACACACACAGTCCTCATCACCCGTCTTGCCTATTTTTTAACTTAGCATTTATGATCTATTTCAGTGGATCTGACAAACCATCTACTTTACTTGCTTCTCTGTCCTCTTTGCCTGGAATAAAAGCTCTGTGAGGACAGGAATTTTTTGTATCTTCTCTTCACTCTTCTACCAATGCTGCTACCACTTTACAGGAGCTCAAAAAATAATGGTTAAATAAATAAGCCCCCAGAACCATTTCTAGAAGTCTGAAAGTTCAAGGACCAAAGGATGACAGAGAAGTGTGAGAGGAAAGCAGAGATCCTGGTTTCTCGTGTATGGCAACCAGAAAGCTTGAAGAGAAGAAGGCTTCAGCCCTGAGGATCTCCAGAACTGGCATCCATCACATGAAAGAACTGGTAACAGGGGGGCTCTTCAGACAGCACACAGGGCCAGACATAAGTAAACAGGGAACAGAAATACCTTGCACAGAAATAACTACCGTGTGTCAAGCACTGTGTCATTAACTTATCACAAGCACCAATCAGAGTGGTCTTGTTCTCACGTACAGATGAAGAATCTGAGGCAAAGAGGAGCCTGAGATCCACAACAGGAAAGTGGCAGAGAATGTTTTCAAACCTAAGTCTTGTGGAGTTCCAAATCCATGCCCTTTCTTCTCCCTGAGCCTACCTGACCTCTTCACTCCAGGTATCAAGGCACCTTCCAAGATTACCTGGTCCCAGTACATGAGAGGCTCCACCTCCAAGCCCCAGATAATGAATAGCATCTATCAGTTCTCCACTTGTGGTAATGAAGGAGATCAGGCTGAGACCATGGGTGCTGTCTTCCTTTCTCTCTTTCCTATTTTCAGCTTTATTGAGATGTAATTGATAGATAAAATTACATATACTTAAAGTGTACAACACAATTTATGATATATGTATACATTATAAAATATTTACACAACAAAGCTAACACAACCACCAACTCACATAGTTACTGTATGTGTATATTTGTGTGTGTGTGTTGTGTGTTCATGTGTTTATGTGGTGAGTACACCATGCTGTACATCAGATCCTCAGAACTTATCTCACAACTGCAAGTTTGTACCCTTTGATCAATACCTACTTCCATTTCCCCCACCCTCAGCTCCTGGCAAACACCATTTTACTCTCTATTTCTATGAGTTTGACTTTTTTTTAGATCCCATAGATTCTATATAGCATTTATCTCTCTGTCTAGCGTATTTCACTTAGCATCTTGTCCTCCAAGTTAATCCATGTTGTCATTGTAAATAGTAGGATTTCTTTTTTATGGCTGAATATTCAATTGTATATATCTACCACATGGGGAAAACTATAGAACTCACTAAAAAGTATTATACTGTAAAAAATTAAATTATCAACTAAAGAAAAGTACAGTGAAAAGGAGTGGGAAAGGAGGTGATTAGAATATAATCTACTGGTATATTTTGTGAGTAAGGTTTGATTAATCATTGCCAGACCTCAGGAGAGCAAACAAAGGAAACTTCAAAAGCAGGAGAGAGGTACATTAGGACAGTGAAACACTTGAATGAATTTTCTCTGGGATGCTGATCCCTGGAGAAATCTTCAAGGAAAGAATGTACATCCTTCATCTTGGATGGTTCTTACTACCATCGGTGAGAGGTTTTGATCCAGATCAGATAGCCTCTTACTGTTCCTTGGCATGCCAGCTGTTCAGAGATGCAGTGCTTGAAGAATTAAGGTCACAGGTAATAACCATGATTATTGCTCATCATTACACCTCAAGTAAACCTACAGAAAGACATTGTTTAAAGGTACTATAGGTTTTTAGCATCTTAACTGGACAGAATCTTCACATCCAAGAAATCTAAAATCTAATATGGGACATTAGGTTTAGTTGGAGAAGAGAGAAATAAAAGTGTGAAACTAGGATAGTTGTAAGAAAGATGGTCATTAAAAATGAATGCAATGAGGAAGACGTAATTTCTCTGCCTCTGTTTCTAACAAATGGTGGTGTTCTGGGAACAGGTTATTTTCCAAACTGTCCAGTAGGTGTCAGCATAAGACAGTGTTCCTAGAACTGACCAAGCTTTAAATCAGATACAAAAAATAGACCAATAGACTATCAAGTTATAAAATAGAGAAAACATAATAAAAATGGGACTAGAAAAATTCCACAGGAGCTATTTACAAACAGAGCTGACATAAACAAACTTTCCTTATGGGTAAGATGACAGAGTTGGATGAGGTGGCTCAGAAGACCCCATCTGGTTCTCATATTCTTTGCCAAGTCAGCGTCTTCCAGAGCTGGAGCAGTACTCAGCATTACTGGAAGAGTGGGTCACTATTAACTAGTAGAGGAACCAATAAACATTCCCAGGGAATACAGATAACAATGCTCAGGTAGAGGGACGCTCTTTAAAAAGCAGGTACCTTCCCAGCTTCTCAGAGATTTACAGTGTAAAAATAAAAATCCTCTAGTTCCCAGAAGGATTACGAAAATGAACCAAGGAAAAAGGAGGAAATCAAAGTCCGTATGAGCGGTTTGCAGAATGCGTTGAGTCAGTCAGGGTGAGCTTCCTGGCGGAGTTCGCCTTTGGCCTATGACTGAAGAGCAGAGAGCCACAAAACCAGGTCTCCAACCTAGCTCCACTTTTCTGCTCTTTAGTCAGTTTTCCTCCTCCAAATCTGAATGTATCCAGAATAAAGAAAAAGGGCAAACAATAAAGAATACAAACAGAAATTATTTTTCCAATTCACTACGTAAAGGTAGCTTTCCTCCTAGCTCAGTCAGTAAAGAATCTGCCTGCATACTAATGCATATATATGGAATTTGAAAGATGGTAACGGTAACCCTATATGCGAGACAGAATAAGAGACACAGATGCATAGAACAGTCTTATGGACTCTGAGGAAGAAGGTGAGGGTGGGACGTTCTGGGACAATAACATTGAAACATGTATATTGTCATTTGTGAAACAGAACACCATTCCATGTTCTATGCATGGGACGGGTGCTCAGGGCTGGGGCATTGGGATGGCCCAGAGGGATGGGATGGGGAGGGGGGTGGTGGGGGGTTCAGGAGGGGGAGCACATGTGGACCCATGGCTGACTCATGTCAATGTGTGGCAAAAACTACTACAATATTGTAAAGTAATTAGCCCCCAACTAAAATAAATAAAAAAAATAAAAAAAAATAATAAAAAAAAGAATCTGCCTGCAATGCAGGAGACCCAGGGTTGACGCGTGGATCAGGAAGATTCCCTGGAGAAGGAAATGGCAACCCGCTCCAGTACTCTTGTCTGGAGAATACCACGCACAGAGGAGCCTGGCAGGCTGCAGTCCATGGGGTCACAAGAGTCGGACACAATTTAGTGACTAAACTACCACCACCACATAAAGGTACTATTGACACTTTAAAGGAAAAATAGGGGGAAAGGATATATCTATCGACTACCTAACAAACACAGTATGTCTATCATACAATACTTACCAAAATCCTGAGAAATACTGAATCACTACCCTGTATACTTGAAACTAAAACAATATTGTAAATCAATTATATTACTTCAGTTTGAAAAGAAGTTCCAAGATGCAACAGATATTGTTCTCACTTGTAGATAAAGCATCCAAGGCTCACTGAAGTTATATAACTTGCCCAATATTATGAGATCTAGAATTTATGACAAATAGATTTAAGGGACTGATCTGACAGACAGAGTGCCTGATGAACTATGGACAGATGTTCGTGACATTGTACAGGAGACAGGGATCAAGAGAATCCCCATGGAAAAGAAATGCAAAAAAGCATAATGGCTGTCAGAGGAGGCCTTACAGTTAGCTGGGAAGAGAGGAGAAAAGCAAAGGAGAAAAGGAAAGATATTCCCACCTGAATGCAGAGTTCCAAAGAATAGCAAGGAGAGATAAGAAAGCCTTCCTCAGTGATCAATGCAAAGAAATAGAGGAAAACAACAGATTGGGAAAGACTAGAGATCTCTTCAAGAAAATTAGAGATACTAAAGGAACATTTCATGCAAAGATAGGCTTGATAAAGGACAGAAATGGTATGGACCTAACAGAAGCAGAAGATGTTAAGAAGAGGTGGCAAGAATACACAGAAGAACTGTACAGAAAAGACCTCCATGACCCAGATAATCACAATGGTGTGATCACTCACCTAGAGCCAGACATCCTGGAATGTGAAGTCAAGTGGGCCTTAGAAATCATCACAACGAACAAAGCTAGTGGAGGTAATGGAATTCCAGTTGAGCTATTTCAAATCCTGAAAGATGATGCTGTGAAAGTGCTGCACTCAATATGCCAGCAAATTTGGAAAACTCAGCAGTGGCCACAGGACTGGAAAAGGTCAGTTTTCATTCCAATCCCAAAGAAAGGCAATGCCAAAGAATGCTCAAACTACTGCACAGTTGCACTCATCTCACATGCTAGTAAAGTAATGCTCAAAATTTTCCAAGCCAGGCTTCAGCAATACGTGAACCGTGAACTTCCAGATGTTCAAGCTGGTTTTAGAAAAGGCAGAGGAACCAGAGATCAAATTGCCAATATCCACTGTATCATCAAAAAAGCAAGAGAGTTCCAGAAAAACATCTATTTCTGCTTTATTGACTATGTCAAAGCCTTTGACTGTGTGGATCACAATAAACTGTGGAAAATTATGAAAGAGATGGGAATACCAGACCACCTGACCTGTCTCTTGAGAAACTTGTATGCAGGTCAGGAAGCAACAGTTAGAACTGGATATGGAACAACAGACTGGTTCCAAATAGGAAAAGGAGTACGTCAAGGCTGTATATTGTCACCCTGCTTATTTAACTTCTATGCAGAGTACATCATGAGAAATGCTGGGCTGGAAGAAGCACAAGCTGGAATCAAGATTGCCGGGAGAAATATCAATAACCTCAGATATGCAGATGACACCACCCTTATGGCAGAAAGTGAAGAAGAACTAAAGAGCCTCTTGATGAAAGTGAAAGAGAAGAGTGAAAAAGTTGGCTTAAAGCTCAACATTCAGAAAACTAAGATCATGCATCTGGTCCCATCACTTCATGGCAAATAGATGGGGAAACAGTGGAAACAGTGTCAGACTTTATTTTTTTGGGCTCCAAAATCACTGCAGATGGTGACTGCAGCCATGAAATTAAAAGACGCTTACTCCTTGGAAGGAAGGTTATGGCCAACCTAGATAGCATATTTAAAAGCAGAGACATTACTTTGCCAATAAAAGTCCGTCTAGTCAAGGCTATGGTTTTTCCAGTGGTCATGTGTGGATGTGAGATTTGGACGGTGAAGAAAGCTGAGCATTGAAGAATTGATGCTTTTGAACTGTGGTGTTGGAGAAGACTCTTGAGAGTCCCTTGGACTGCAAGTAGATCCAATCAATCCATCCTAAAGGAGATCAATCCTGGGGGTTCATTGGAAGGACTAATGTTGAAGCTGAAACTCCAATACTTTGGCCACCTCATGAGAAGAGTTGAATCATTAGAAAAGACCCTAATGCTGGGTAGGATTGGGGGCAGGAGGAGAAGGGAACGACAGAGGATGAGATAGCTAGATGGCATCACCGACTTGATGGACATGAGTTTGGATAAACTCCGGGAGTTAGTGATGGACAGGGAGGCCTGGCATACTGCAATTTATGGTGTCGCAAAGAGTCGGACACGACTGAGCGACTGAACTGAACTGAACTGAGAATTTATGAGTTATTATGCTGCACCAGCTGTGTGAATGCACTTAAAACCATCCTATGAAGAAGTTTCTAGGATTCCCATTTTGCAGATAAGGAAATGAAATCTTAGAGAAAATAAGTTCTTGCTTCCCCAAGGTCAGAGAGCTCCTCATTAGTCAAGCTCAAACTCAGATTCATGTGCTGCAAGATGCATTCTCTTGAAACTGACTCTGAAACAGAATTAAGACTCTGAGTGTTTTGGGGGGAATGCCTGTAGGATTGACACCTGTGGAAAGAAATGAATGAAAACAGGATTAGGAGGCCCATCTGAGTTGGGCCAAATAGCCAGGCTTTTCTACACCTGCCTTCAGTCACTGCATGTGCACATGGCCTTGGGAGAGGCAGCCCCATGAGGCTGAGGCAGACCCCAAAGGGCTGACAGCCCACACTCCTTCCAGGAGAGGACATCTCTACGTCCCTCACATGGTACCTGCATTTAGCAGCTCATCGTGTTCTTCTGCTCCACCATGATAATGGCAGGCAGTTGACTTCAGTGGTGTTGTCACAGTGGGTACAGAGTGGTACGCCCAGGCCCCAGACCCCAGGCCCCAGGGGGAAATGAGCACCAGACTCTCACCTCTGGTATACCTCAAATAGCATCAGCTAGAAACTAAGAAAGGGGTGGAAGTAGACAGTGCTGACTCGGCAGTAGTGTTGGTCATCAAATGCTGGCTGTTAATTGACAACATCCAGGTGGCCTACGAAGGCAGGTACCAACCCACTTGCAGACCCAACATTTGGTCTGGACACTCGTGCTCTGTGGTAACTCTGATCTCCCTGCTGCTCGTCACTCAGTCTCTGAAGGCACCACCAGACATGGCAAACCTGCCTGGTGTCCCCGGTGCTGGCCTGGCCCCCCGCCGGCCTGCCTGCTCTAGTGAGGCAGGCATTGAGAGGGCAGCTTTCTATTTGGAAATGCAGTCCACTTGTGGTATCTCAAGCAGTGACAACAGCACAATTCCAGCCCAAGTCATTCTCGAGCTTCTACTTGAATTCAGAGAACAGCTGACATGACAGAAGGCAAAAAGCTGGTGAGCTGAGCTCACTCGGGGACAAGTGGGCACCAAGCCAAGCCAGCTTTCTAAGGTGACATTCTTCTTCACCGTCATGCTAGTTGGGCATGGACGAGGTGCCAGTGAAATTGCAGAATGGGAAACATGTTGCCTGGTGGGCCTGTAGCCTGTGTCTGCCAGAAACCTCAGCACCGTCATCTCCACCCTGTGCTGCAATCACTGGTTCCTCATGAGTTTCACTGCCTTGGAACAGCCATTCCTTGCCCTGGAACAGCACGTCCCCTTGGCCACAGATAGCAAAACTCAGCCAAAGCCTTGGCTCAAATTCTCCTCTGTGAAACCATCCATTCTCACCCTCCAGTCAAAAGTAATTTCTCTTTGAATTCATTTAGTAGCTACCACAAAGTGGCAGGAGTTCTAACATTTTAAATCGTGCCTAAGAATCACCCCCAAGCGCTTGATTAAAAGCCAAATCCCAAGGAGACGGTGGGATGTATGGCGATAGTAACACGGAAACATATACTTTACTCTATGTAAAACAGATAGCCAGTGGGAATTTGCTGTGTGACTCAGGGCACTCAAACTGGGGCTCTGTGACAACCTAGAGGGGTGGGATGGGGAGGGAGATGGGAGGGAGGTTCAAGAGGGAGGGGACATATATATACCTATGGCTGATTCATGTTGACGTTTGACAGAAACCAACACAATATTATAGAGCAATATTCCTTCAATTAAAAATAAATAAATTTAATTATTTTTAAAAAGCCAAATCCCTTGGCTCTAGGCTTCAGACATGCTGATTCATCAAGGATGGAGAGGCCTGGGAACCTGCATTTTCACTATCAGCCCTGATACTCCTGACGTATTTGGTCTGCAAAGGATACTTTGAGAAGAATTAGCTTCACAATTTTACAAGATTTCTTCCCTCCAGAAGAAAAGGAGGATTCACTTGCTATAGAGGCTATTTCCTCCTCTAAAATACAAGTTTATATGGTGATAGAAACCCTGTCATATTCATTGGAATCTCTCTTATAGTATCTAGCATTGCAGTTTGCATACAGTAGGTGCTCAGACATTGTTGATTGGTCAGCTAAGAGTCTTTTCCATCTCTTAGTTTTCTTTTTACTCTTCCAAATGATTTGAGGTTTGGAGGAAAGCCTGCATCTAATTCCTGCTTCACCCATATTTCCCTCCTGGGCTCCCTTCTGTTTTAAGATCTACATAAGCCGCTAAGCTTGCCCATCACCCCTTCAATCTGCTCCTCTTTTACTGGAACTTTTAGTTGTTTAATGGGAGATTCAGGCAGGATTTTTAAAAATTCACTATTTTATAAAAGATGATATTTCATTCTAAATTTTAAATATATATATATTCATTGGGTATATTTTAGAAAATAAAAGCATTAAGAAAACTTAGCTGTAATCCCCATTTCCTGTTTAATGCACTTTTTCACACATCCTGAAAGATCTCACTTTCTGGGGGCTATATCAACAGACTTCATTTTCCTTTGAACCTCCCCTTTTTTTCTGAGAAGTCTGTCATATTATTACAGATTGAGAAGGGGGACTGAGGGGAAGAGGAATCTAAAAGCTGTTTAAATAAACAAAACTTGTTCTACAGTTTAGCCTCACCTATCAAAAAGTAAACAAATATGAAACTTATGGTAAAAGACTTTCTGGACTTGACTGTTCTCCTGAATTCCTTTAGTCAACAAATTTATTGAGCAACTACTATGTGCCAGGCATTATCCTAGGTTCTTGGCCCAAAAGATCAGTGGTCTGTGTTGTTCACCCACATGGGAAGACTGAGCCTCTATGGATTCGTGGCCATGGATGGATGGGCGAAGTGGGGATGGGCTGCATATTCATACATGGGAAACTGTTATATAATAAGTGAGGTTGGCTCTAAAACCAGCATACTATGTAACCAACTATGGGATATCTGAAGTATAAGAAACCCAAGTCCTATATGGGCGGTGAAGCAAGAATTCTTTGTTTTGCTCCTAACAAGAAGAGCCATAAATCTTACCATTGCCAATTATCCGCCCAGCACCCCTGTCTCCTGGCACTTTGAGCTATGCTGGGTCCTAGTCTCATGGTGCTGATTTGCATAACCATCTCCTCTTTCTAGCTTCACTGCCTTCTACAGTGAATAGTTTCTGTAATTTGCCTAAGTACTCAATGCTTTCATGTGTTATCCCTGAAATAGCCAAGTACAGTAAGTCCCCTACATACGAACTTTCAAGTTGTGAACTTTCAAAGATGCAAACATGAATTCGATCAATGTCATATGTGAGTGAAATTGCAGCTTGCACTCCATCTACTATTGCTCATGATACTTCAGCTCTGCAATATCCCAACTCCTCTCCCTTCTTCAGTCAGTAATTCTTCTTGACTTTTCATTCAATCCCAGTTCCTGTATGCCACTACTGTACTGTACTACTGTACTTTCCAACGTACTGTACTGTAAGACCAAAAAATGTTTTCCCTACTTTTTGTGTTTTTGTATGTATTACTTGCGTTAAATGTATCATAGACCTATTATAATACAGAACTATTATAGTCAATTGTGTTAGTTGGGTACCTAGGCTAACTTTGTTGGATGTATAAACAAATTGGACTTACCAACATGCTCTTGGAAGGGAACTCGTTCCTGTAAGTCCATGTAGGTGACTTACTGTAGCATAATCAGTGAACACAACAGACAAAGATCTGCCATTGTGAAATATACATTCAAATAAGGGAGACAGGCAAGAAACTAGAAACAATCAATATAATGCAGAAAGCAAATGATGTTAAATGGTGACAAGTGCTCTGGGGAACCAGAGCAGAAGATCAGAGGTGCAGAGGTAGCAGAGGAAGGGGGTACGATTATCGATTATAGATAGGAGGTGCATCAAGCAGGCCCCACTGAGAGGGTGGTATTTGAGGAAACTTGTGAGGAAGCCCTAAGGTGGGAAGTTGCTTGCTGAGCTGACAGTGAGGAGACCAGCGAGACTGGATCCTAAGGAGCAAGCAAGGCAGAGAATATGAGGCTAAGGAGGGAGCTAATGGTGCACCAAACCTGCTTGGCTACTTATGCCTCATGGACGGGCTTTTACTGTAGGTGGGATGAAGAGTCATTACAGAGCTTTTTTTTTCTCTTTTTCTTTTAATAAAGTCATTTTTGAAATTTTTTTATTTTTGACTGAGCCATGCAGCATGTGGGATCTCAGTTCCCGAACCAGAGATTGAACCTGTGCTCCTTGCATTGGAAGCATGGAGTCTTAACAACTGGACCACCAGCAAAGTCCCATTACAGAGTTTTGAACAGGGAAGTGAATAGGGTTTTAACAGGATCTCTCTGGCTGCTTTATTGAGAACTGATCACAGGAGGCAGAGGAAAGACGCAGGGAGACCAGTTAAGAGGCTATTGTAGCAATCCAGGCTTGAGATGACCATGGCTTGAGCCAGTGTAGTAGTAGAAACGATCAGAGTCTGGATGCTTGTGGAAATGAAACAGGTGGAAAGGGGGCAGGATATAACCTTTAAAAGAATGACCTAGCTTTAGGATATGATGAAAACTGGTTAGAACCAACTAGGTCCAAGATGGCAGAAGATTCAACTTTCAGTAGACCTTGGGCCTCATTAAACATGCATTGTAATATATTAGCATAGGCTAAGTGACACACTAACCAGCACCATGACAGTTCTGAGGCCAACCATAAAATGTCAAAAAGTAGACATTGGCCCAATTCCTGGAAATCCCCATCTCTTCCCCAAAATAACTGGAATAATCCTCCCACTTATTAGCCTATTAAATTACTCAGCACATAAAAACTAACCATGCTATATTTGGGGGGCCTCTCACCTTCTAAGATGGCCCACACTCTGTCTGCAGCGTGTATTTCTTTCTAAATCCCCTTCTTACCTATCACTTTGTCTCTTGCTGAATTCTTTCTGCAATGAGACATCAAGAACCTCTAATTCACCAGGCATAGAAGGGAGAGCGTATTGATCAAAAGAGACAGTTATACTGCATTAACAAGACACCCCCAAAGGAGCAGCTCACTGTCCTTCATGTCCAGTGTGAGTTGGCTGTGGTTTTGCTCCTTGACTTGGGTCTGGCTTCAGGCTGGCAGAGCTACCTCTGTCTGGACCATCACGGGCTATCACCTGCTGGCTCTTAGAGCAGCCTCTGGAAATCATATCCATCAGTTCTGTCCACATTTATTCAGTTAAAGCAAGTTATATGGCTACACCTAAACTCAACAAGACGGGGATATTTAATCCTGCAAGGAGGTGCACATCAGGAGAGAAAATGGATTATTGGGTGAAAAGTAATACTATCAGCCATAGAGAGCCAACAGAATCTCCTACTGGATTGGACGTGGGGTATGAGTGAAGGAAAAGTGTCAAGGATAATGTAGAGATGTTGGTCTGAGCAACCACAAAGAAGAATTGCCATCAACCCAAATGGCAAAGCTACAACTAAAGGACAGCAAGGAGATCAAACCAGTCGACCCTAAAGGAAATCGACCATGAATATTCATTGGAAGGACTGAGGCGGAGGCTGAAGCTCCAATACTTTGGCCATCTGATGTGAAGAGCTGACTCATTAGAAAAGATCCTGATGATTCGAAAGATTGAAGGCCAAAGAAGAGGGCAACAGAGGATGAGATGGTCGGATGGCATCACTGACTCAATGGACATGAATTTGAGCAAACTCCGGGAGACAGTGAAGGACAGAGAAGACTGGCATGCTGTAGTCCATAGGGTTGCAAAGAGTTGGACACGGCTGAGCAACTGAACTACAATAGCAACAATTAAAGTAGTTTATAGTAGAGGATTAAGAGACTTCCCTGGTGGCTCAGACGGTAAAGCGTCTGCCTATAATGCGGGAGACCTGGGTTCAATCCTTGGGTCAGGAAGATCTCCTGGAGAAGGAAATGTCAACCCACTCCAGTATTCCTGCCTGGAAAATCCCAAGGATGGAGGAGCCTGGTAGGCTACAGTCCATGGGGTCGCAAAGAGTCGGATAGGACTGAGCAACTTCACTCATCATCATCGTAGTAGAGGATTAAGAGTTAAGTCATGGGCATGATTGGGTCAAGTTGTCCATCAGATATACAAGTAGAGATGTCAAGTGGGAGGTGGATAACATAGGTGTGGATTTCAGGTCTGACATCTGGACTAGAAGCACAAATCTGGAAGACACAGTCATATGGTGGCACTTAAAGTCAGGAGCCCAACTTGATTCCTAAGGGTATGCGGCTGAGCCTGAAGCATGATGACATCAAGTTAAGGAAGAAGACAAGAACCAACTGACCAAACTGAGCCTGAGAAGAACTGAGCAGGGAGGAAACCCAAGGAAGTGCTGCAAAAGCCAAATGAAGACATTTTATCAAAGGAGAAAAGGGGGCAAAGTGTGTCAAATCCTATCAAAGACCTGAGAAGTTTATTATTGGATTTTACAGTGCAGAGATCTTTTGGTGACCTTGAGAAGAGCAGTCTCCATGGAGTGGCAGGAGTAAAGCCTAAATAGAAAGGATTTGAGAGAGTCGGACACGACTGAGTGACTGAACTGACAATCAACACGTTTTTGCCAACAAGAAATAAGTTTGCTTATTCCTGTGACATAAACATATGTGCTTCAGGATTCAACAAATTCTTGGAAAGGATTTTCTGTCTCCTGCTGGTTGTGGATGTGTTTTTCCTGCAAAAGTTTCTCAAGATTCTTAAAGAGGTGGTATTCAGTTTGCGAGAGGTCAGGTGAATATGGTGGATGAGGCAAAACTCTGTAGCTCAGTTCTTTAAGTTTTTGAAGCACTGGTTGTGTGACATGTGGTCAGGCATTGTCCTGGAGAAGAATCGGGCCCTTTCTGTTGACCAATGCAGCTGCAGGTGTTGCAGTTTTCAGTGCATTTCATTGATTTGCAAAGCATACTTCTCAGATGTAATGGTTTCTCCAGGATTCAGAAAACTATAGTGAATCAGACCAATAGCAGGCCACCAAACAGTGACCATGACCTTTTTTGGTGCAAGTTTGGCTTTGGGAAGTGCTTTGGAGCTTCTTATAGGTCCAACCACCAAGCTGGTCATCACTGGTTGTTGTACAAAACAATGTTGTACAAAATTGTGTTGTTTACACAAAATTGTGTAAAATTTTTGTTACATGTCACAATCTGATTGAGAAATGGTTCATTGTTGTTGCATAGAATAAGAGAAGACAACACTTTCAAAATAATGATTTTTTTTATTTTCAGTCAGTTCATGAGACACCTGCTTATAGAGATTTTCCACCTTTCCAATTTGCTTCAAATGACAAATGACCATAGAATGGTCAATGTTGAGTTCTTGGACAACTTCTCATGTAGTTGTAAGAGGATCAGCTTCAATGATTGCTCTCAGTTGGTTGTTGTCAACTCCTGATGGCCAGCCACTGTGCTCCTCATCTTCAAGGCTGTTGTCTCCTTTGCAAACCTTCTTGAACCACCTCTGCACTGTACATTCATTAGCAGTTCCTGGGCCAAATGCATTGTCATTGTTGCGAGTTGTCTCTGCTGTTTTCCAAGCCATTTTGAACTTGAATAAGAAAATCACTCGAACTTTCTTTTTGTCTAATGTCATTTTCCTAGTCTAAAATAAATGTAACATAAACAGCAAGTAATAAGTCATTAGCAAAAAAAAAATGTGCATTAAATTGATGTATAATATAACCACATTTAAGAATGTACTCCAATATCAAACAGCAAAGTTCAACAATGAAAAATTGCACTTACTTTTGCACCAACGTAATAACATAGAAATAAATGCTGATGGGAGTGGATCCAGTAGTGTGTGGGAAGTTAGATGAGAGGAAAAGGAAAGAACTGCTACCATGCTGTTCTTGACTACCTATGAGAGGATGGGAGGGCTCAGCTTTAGACAGGAACAGGAATGGTCCATGGGCTTCCCTGGCAGTTCAGGCAGTAAAGAATCTGCCTGCAATGTAGGAGGCCCAGGTTCAACCCCTGGGTCAGGAAGACCCCTTGGAGAAGGAAATGGCAACCCACTCCAGTATTCTTGCTGGAGAATTCTATGGACAGAGCCTGGCGGGCTAGAATCCATGGGATTGCAAACAGTTATGTGAGTCAGACATAACTGAGTGACTTACACACACACACACACACACACACACACACACACACACACACACACGGTCCATCCAGGCAGACAGGAAGGATGCAGATGCCGTGCAGGTGGATGGGAAGAAGAAAAGGCGAGTACATTAAAGTTCTCTTCTTGCTGCTTTGATTTGCTCCATGAAGTAGGAAACAACAATCATCAGCTGAGAGTAAAAATGGGCAAGAAGAGTTAGAGATTTGAGGACAAAGGTAAAGTGTGAGATATTTACTCCAGATAGAAATCAGAACAGTGGTTTTCTCTGGAGGTGGTGGTACAGGAATGGACTGGCAAGAGACTTAAGGGAACTTTCTGGGTGTGATGGTAGTATTCTATATCTTGATGGGGGTGTGGGCTACACAGTGCATCCATTTGTCAAACCATCAAACTTATAATCTTCACATTTCACTGAGCATAAGTTACCCCTCAGTTTAACAAGAAGGAAGAGGAGGAAAAAGAGGGGAACAGCAAGAGAAGAAAAGTCACCAAGGAGAATGGAAAAATGGATGGAGAAGTGTGGTGTTACAGGCCCACTTTAGGTTAATGGTCATTAATTCAATTAACATCCAGGTGATGGTGTGTTATTCAGCTCACACATTTAGCTGTACAGGTACAGAGCAGAGTTGGGTTGATCCAGGACTGATTTTGCCAGGCAGGTCTCGTGAAGTGAAAGAGCTATGCAAGGGAGTGTTTGTAATGATTGATTGCAACGACTGTGGCTTTCAAAATAAGGCTGTATAGTGTGTGGACTGAATATCAAATCCATTAGCACACTAAAATAGATACCTTGACTGTCAAGGTAGAAACATTCATGTATTTTAAAGAAAACACTTTATTGTTGATCTGTCTAGTAATCAGCTTCATTGATGCTTCTAATCATCTCTGATTGCATCTTATCCTGTTAAATGTATTCATGTGCTCTTTGAAGGCCCCCCTTTGAGAGCTCAGAAATACATTATTCAACACAAGCACATTCTCTGGCTATCCACCACTTAGCCAGCGACATGTCTATCCTTGCTTTTCTGAGTTTTAGGTAGCAAATTCTGCCATTGTCTTCTGCCAGGACTGACCTCATGGTAAATGCAGTGAATAATGGTCCAGGAGATAAGATTTCAGTAGTGCAATCAAGTTTCTTACCTCTGAATGAAACTTTTTTTTGCCTAATGTCTTGGCTAATATCTGAATGTCACATAATTATAGTGTTCCAGCTTAAAGTTCTAATCATAAATTAAAATTCAAGGAATCTTGTTATCAATAAATTATACCTTACACTTGAAATTTCCCCTCCTACTTTCTGAGCTTCCATGTTTGGACAGAAGGATGAAGAGTTGGGAAACTTCCAAGACAAAGAGTTTCGTTTTCAGACTGACACCCTTGGTGCCCCTCTCTTCGCTGAAGACCCAACTCATGGTCCTACTGCTCCTTGCTGGGTCTGCAAACACAACAAAGAACCTCCCTTTTGCTCCTTGACCCTGCAATCCTGCCCCCACCCAGTTCATCCACACCAGGTATTTGGGACAACTTCTTTAGTGGCTTCCCCAGTGGATCCACTGGCAAAGAATTCGCCTGCCAGTGCAGGAGATGCAAGAGACACGGATTCTATTCCTGGGTCAGTGAGATTCCCTGGAGAAGGAAATGGCTACCCGCTCCAGTATTCTTGCCTGGAAAGTTCCATGGACAGAGGAGTCTTGGGGGCTTACAGTCCATGGGGTGGGAAAGTCGGACATAACTGAGTGCACACACAAATACACACAAGGTCATTTTAAAGGGAACAGGTTAGGCAGGAAAAGGTTAAGCTGAGTGTTAGGTTGGACTTCCTTCAGGGTCCAAAGGCAACAGGAACCTAAGATGCTGACTGTTCACAACAGGGTTCTGCTTGGGCTCAGACCCAATCTGATCACATCTTGAATCCAATGCCCTCATATCTAAGCATCTCCCTCAAAGAGATTCTTGCCTTTAGTTTTCAGAAGGAAAATCATCTCTTCTGGAAAATTGTGCCCCTCACCTAAAGGGACCCATTTTCATCCCAGAACCTACCCTCCTCCCCATAACTAGAGCACATCCTTCATCCAGGCCTTTCAGCAGGGTCTTCAGCAAGACAATCAACAGTTAGACATTGACACCCTCATGGTCCTCTAGATGACCAGCGGTTGGAAGGGGAGGGGTTGTCCAGAGTGAGCATAGCCCTCCTACTCACTCTTCTTTTGCAGATTCCCCACAAGGATGAGCTGAGGGCATTCACCTGTTTCCTAATACCTATTATTTCAAAAGTTGACCCATTACACCAAGTCCATTTACACATCCTTCAGGGACAAACATGATTGCTCATGAACAGTCTAGACCCATAATGAGGAAGAAACTATTTAGTAAAATCAATATTTTTCCTTCCACAGAGTCAGGAAGTCACATTACTATACAGAAGAGAATCTAGTTTCTCTCTCACTCCCACATTTTTGATGGACACTTCCTTGGTGAAAAAGAAAAACTTTGAGATACATGCACCCCAGTGTTCATAGGAGCTCTATTTATAATAGCCAAGATATGGGAGCAACCTAAGTGTCCACTGATAGACGAATGGATTAAGAAGGTGTAGTACATATATACAATGGAACACTACTCAAACATAAAAAAGAATGAATAATGCCATTTGCAGCAACAAGGATGGACCCAGAGATTATCATACTAAGTGAAATAAGTCAGAAAGAGAATGAAAAATATTGTATTATATCACTTATATGTGGAATCTAAAATATGACACAAATAAACTTATCTATGAAACAGAAAAAGACTGACAGATATAGAAAACAGATTTGCAGTTGCCAAGGGACGGAGGTGGGGTGGG
The DNA here is from genome assembly GCA_024291935.2 of Okapia johnstoni. Taxonomy (NCBI): domain Eukaryota; kingdom Metazoa; phylum Chordata; class Mammalia; order Artiodactyla; family Giraffidae; genus Okapia; species Okapia johnstoni. The sequence continues at coordinate 65,725,991 of CM044312.1, read as the reverse complement.
GGATGGATTGAAAGTTTGGGGTTAGCAAATGCAGACTATTATACAGAGAATGGATAAACAACAAGACCTTACCATATAGAACAGGCAACTATATTCAATATCCTGTGATAAACCATAATAAAAAAGAATATGAAAAATGTAAATACATGTATAGTCACTTTACAAATAAATACAGTCACTTTGCTGTATAGCAGAAATTAACACCACATTGTGAATCAATTATACTTCAATAAAATTTAAAAAGAAAAACTTAGAGACAAGCCTCTGTTGTGGGTCTGCTCTCATTCTGCTGAGTTCTTATGTTGTGTAAAGCGAAGCAGTGGTCTCTGGCTAGTTCCCACATTGGTGATGCTAAGACCTGGGTAATACGTTTCCCGGGTACCCTTCTCTCTCCTCCTGCTGATGTCCTTTAAAGGATCAGAGTGGGGCAGAGATGGGTTCATAGCCTGACAACACCAGAGGCGTGTATTTGACATCAAAACTGAAGATTGGGGACCTACACCTGGGGTAAAGCATGCATTAGGGGAAGAGGCACAAGAGGAGACAAGTTATAACAACACACAGAGCAGGTCACAAACGGATTTATAGGCCACACTGTTCCCAGGCCTTTGACTGCATGAGGAAGCAATTCTGAGGCCCGGCTTAGCCAGATTTCCGGCTCATCAGTTGCCCAGGAGGCTCTCACATAAATCAAATGTTGAGGGCAGTCCAGTAGTTAGGACTCCATGCTTTCACTGCCAAAGGTGAGGGTTCAGTCTCTGGTCAGGGAACTAAGATCCCATAAGCAGTGCAGCCAAATAAATTAATAAGTAAAATAAAACTTTGAGGTCTGTGAGTCTCACAATATTTTTTTGCTTCTGAGTAACAAATCAAAAAGCAATTCAACAACTATTTCTTAAACACATATACATCTTTAAATACTGATAAGATGGTGAATAAAATCGAGAAGTAGTTGGCCAAGGGTAAACTGGTTACTAAATATTAGTACAGCTGAAATAAGATACCAGTAGTAAAATATGAAGAGCTACTATAAATCATCAGTACTTTAACGCCCAAATCTTAATTCTGTTTAAGTTTATTCACACTTATTTTTCTAAATCCCAGTTATTAACAATATTACCTAAATTTTCCCAGAATATGCTTTCATACACACATTACTTCACAAAAAGCCTATAAGCAGAGTATTATTATCTTTACTTCTATTCATGAGGAAAGGGCTGGAGGAATTCAGTGGCTTGTTCAAAATCACACAGCAAAAATGAGACAGCCACCCACATCAAGGGGACATGCCTATTTCTGCCACAAATCTTTGATAAATCTCTTTCCTCTGCTTGAAACGCCCTTCCCCCAGGCTTCGCCTGGCTGGATTCTCATCATCCTGCTGTCTTCTCAAATGCTTCTCCCCAAAGGACTCTTCCCTAAATGCCCTGGTCTAAAGGCACCATCCCCACCCCAAGTGCCTCTCTACCCCAGGAAGCTTTAAAGTATTAAAACATCCCTCAAGCAAAACTGGCCCACCACCTGTTCACCTGTTGTTTTTATAAATACAGTTTTATTGAAACACTGCCATGTCCATTCATTCACATACTATATGTGGTTGCCTTCCCACCACAACTGCAGAACTGAGTAGTTAAGACAGAGATTGTATAACCACACATCTGAAATATTTATTATCTGGCCTTTTACAGAAAGTTTGCCAATCCTAGCTCTATTCCATTGCTCCATTCATCTTCTTGATAACACTTTTCATACCGTGTGTGTGTGTGTGTGTGCGTGTCCCCTGCTTTTAGAATGTAAGCTCCATGAGGGCAGGATTCATCTGCGGTCTTCACCATTGTATCTCTAGCACCTAGGTGATCAATAAATACTGTTGAGTGATAAATGGCTTTTGGTTCATCCCAATTTCACAGTCCCCAGATGATTATCTTTATAGTTAGGATAAACAAAAGAGGGAAATATGTGATCTCCTTTGCTGTAATATATTTCATTGCCCATTCAGTTCAGTTCAGTTGCTCAGTTGTGTCCGACTCTTTGTGACCCCATGGACTGCAGCATTCCAGGCCTCCCTGTCCATCACCAACTCCTGGAGTTTACAAAAACTCACGTCCATTGAGTGGGTGATGCCATCCAACCATCTCATACTCTGCCGTCCCCTTCTCCTCCCGCCTTCAATCTTTCTCAGCATCAGGGTCTTTTGAAATGAGTCAGCTGTTCGCATCAGGTGGCCAAAGTATTGGAGTTTCAGCTTCAACATCAGTCCTTCCAATGAATATTCTGGGCTGATTTCCTTTAAGATGGACTGGTTGGATCTCCTTGCTCTCCAAGGGACTCTCAAGAGTCTTCTCCAACAGCACAGTTCAAAAGCATCAATTCTTTGGTGCTCAGCTTTCTTTATAGTCCAGCTCTCATATCCATACACTACTGGAAAAGCCATAGCTTTGACTATACAAACACTTGTTGGCAAAGTAATGTCTCTGCTTTTTAATATGCTGTCTAGGCTGGTCAGAACTTTTCTTCCAAGGAGAAAGCATCTCTTAATTTCATGGCTGCAGTCACCATCTGCAGTGATTTTGGAGCCCAAAAAAGTCTGTCACTGTTTCCACTGTTTCCCCATCCATTTGCCATGAAGTGATGGGACAAGATGCCATGATCTTAGTTTTCTGACTGTTGAGTTTTAAGCCAACTTTTTCACTCTCCTCTTTCACTTTCATCAAGAGGCTTTTTAGGTCTTCTTTGCTTTCTGCCATAAGAGTGGTGTCATCTGCATATCTGAGGTTATTGATATTTCTCCCGGCAATCTTGATTCCAGCTTGTGCTTCATCCAGTCCAGCATTTCTCATGGTGTACTCTGCAAGTAAGTTAAATAACCAGGGTGACAATATACAGCCTTGATGTACCCCTTTCCATATTTGGAACCAGTCTATTGTTCCATGTCCAATTCCAACTGTTGCTTCCTCACCTGCATACAGATTTCTCAGGAGGTAGGTAAGGTGGTCTGGTATTCCCATCTCTTTCAGAATTTTCCATAGTTTATCATGATCCACACAGTCAAAGGCTTTGGCATAGTCAGTAAAGCAGAAGTAGATGTTTTTCTGGAACTCTCTTGCTCTTTCAATGATCCAACAGATGTTGGCAATTTGATGTCTTGTTCCTCTGCCTTTTCTAAAACCAGCTTGAACACATAGAATTTCACGGTTCACATACTGTTGAAGCCTGGCTTGGCGAATTTTGAGCATCACTTTGCTAGCATGTAAGATGAGTGTGATTGTGTGGTAGTTTGAGCATTCTTTGGCATTGCCTTTCTTCGGGATTGAAATGAAAACTGACCTTTTCCAATCCTGTGGCCACTGCTGAGTTTTCCAAATTTGCTAGCATATTGAGTGCAGCGCTTTAACAGCATCATCTTTTAGAATTTGAAATAGCTCAAGTGGAATTCCTTCATCTCCACTAGCTTTGTTCATAGGGATGCTTCTTAAGGCCCACTTGACTTCGCATTCCAGGATGTCTGGTTCTAGACGAGTGATCACACCATTGTGATTATCTGGGTTGCGAAGATCTTTTTTGTATAGTTCTTCTCTGTATTCTTGCCACCTCTTCTTAATATCTTCTGCTTATGTTAGGTCCATACCATTTCTGTCCTTTATTGTGCCCATCATTGCATGAAATGTTCCCTTGGTATGTATAATTTTCTTGAAGAGTTCTCTAGTCTTTCCCATTCTATTGTTGTTCCTCTATCTCTTAGCATTGATCACAATAGGTATTCTTGACATAGGAACAACAAGCATAAAGTAAAAGACCTTAAAATCTTTCCAGTAATTAATAAATATTGTTGAGTGATAAATAGGTCTTGGTTTATCCCAATTTTACAGTCCCCAGGTGATTGTCTTTATAGTTAGGATAAACAAAGGAGGGAATATGTGATCTCTTTTGCTGTAATATATTTCATTGGCCATTAACAGTACTTTTTTTGCTTTAAAAATAGGTGTCTGAACAGCATTGTCATACAGTTTAAGATTATTACATTAAATTATTTAAATTAATTGACTGTTATTTAACCAATATTAATCAGGACAGTGTGCTTCAGTCCATGGGGTCACAGAGTCAGACATGACTTGGTGATTAAATAACATTTAATTTTTAAATTATAATAAAATGTAGCATTTTGATAATAATATTAATGCTCATTGATGAAACTTCAAAATCCACATTAGTCTAAATTCTTAACATTGTATGTTTTTTCTAATAAAACAGAGCTGGGAAGCATTACCTACTAAAAATTACACAGTGTGGCCATTATAATTTATGCCCTACCTTATTTCTTCCCAACTAGAAGAACCCTGAAACATTCATCATAGAGCATAAATGAGAAAGAAAACTATTCTGTTTCTTCTATCAAGTTCCTATTTGGCCCCATCTACCACCACCTCTTGCCTATCGCTCTGGCCCAAAAGACCAAAGAAAAATTAGGGCGTGGTGAGACAGTGGTTAAATGAGGTTACCATAAGTTGCCTGAGATGAAATAATCAGGGGAAAGAATTTCTAAAATGGCACTCCCCAGTAAGATCCCCTGCAAACATAACCCCAGGTATTAAGAGGTTGGTAGTCACTTGTAAGTTTTAGTTTGAGTCAGTGACCAAGAGTCCAGTCACCTCTGAAACAGAAGACACAACGTTTGACCTTGATTGTCACGTCTGCAACACTGCGACTTCATCACATATCCTTCTTTCACAAGTCTACTGTGTCATTTAGATTGTCCAGGGTCTTCCACTTAAAATGTCAGGTAGTTTTATGTTCTAAGCCGAATGACTGTGTTTTCTTCCTCTTTTACTCATTCTCCCCCAAACAACTTGGATTTTTTTTTAAAGCTCTTAATCAGAATTGAGAAGCTTACCAACAGATGTTATCAGAACTCTTAACATACAAAACCAGTATTCTTCCCCTGCTCCTCTATATGTGACTTCAGAATTTAGGAATAAATGCCAAGGGAAAATTTTTAAGGCCTTTTACTCTATGTTTATTGTTCCTATGTCAAGAATACCTATTGTGATAGTTTTATTCAAATAGGAGGCTTACTTCCCTTCTCTGAGCTCCATGTGAAAAGAGTTCCCATGGCTAGGAAGAAACAATACACAATGCCAGTACTTCCCTGAAGGACAGACCCATGGAAACTTAAGTACATTTTGTATATAGTGTGTTTATTTAACTTACCCTGATTACCATATTGGATCTAGCATCCCTAATCCCTGTCTATTCTCTTGCCCTGCTTTATATTCTTCGTAACATGAGTCATGTTACTGTTATGTTATCCATATTATGTTACCTTACTTATGGTAGTATCTGTCTTCCACACTAGCACAGAAGCCCCACGGTCTTATACTCCGCTGAATCCTCAGAGCTTTGAACAGGATCAGCACATAGTAGGTGCTCAGTAAACATGAGCTGAGTGCATCGGACAGCTTTGGTCCTCCTTCCTGATCATATCCTTTTACTCTCATATTGTTTCTGGGAGTCCCTTCATGTGCCTTTGCTTGTGGTAGCCCCACCCCTCTAACTCTTCTTCAGAGCACTGCTCTGGGGTTACCCAAGCTGTTTTGCCACCTCATGCAGAGGACCTAAGTGCCTGGGTCCTTACATCTCCCCTGGGCACCCACGGCCAGTGACTGACTGATACAGGAGGATGAGAGCCCAGCTTACTTGCCCGGAAGTCCTCAGCTCAGCATCTGTTTCTTAGGAACCAAACCTAAAACACTGAGTAATTGAACATGTGCACTCTAAGATTTCACACAAACTCGAATCATTCCTTAAAATGTTTGCAATAATAACAAAAATGTTGACCACATTTCACTTGATTCACAGTAAAGGATTGATATTTACCACATGAATCTATGGTACAACGAATTATGTGGGGCATTTTCTTTTTGGCCATGCTGCATGGCATGTGGGATCTTAGTTCCCTAACCAGGGATCAAACCCATGACCCCTGCATTGGAAGCACAGTCTTAACCACTGAACTGCCAGGGAAATCCAGTCTGGGGCATTTTAGAAAGGGTTTGGCTTCAAAAGTAATTTCACAAACAATAACTATAAGCACTGGAAAAAAGAAATGGCTGAGTCAGCCCCCAATAACTATGCAGAATTATACTTCTCTTGATTAATGCTGTGATTTGAAAAGCACTACTTTTTTAAAAAAATAGAATTATAACAAAGAAAAATTAAAACTGCATTTGCTTTTAATGTTGCCTGCTTCTCGTAACTTCCTGCAAATGTCTTCATTTCTCAGTTGAAATGTGGGTAAAAGAAGTTTACTCTGCGTTCTCCAGAATATCATTAGCACAAATGAGAGCACATCTGCGTGACTAATTTTGATTAAATTGTGCTTCATCTAAATATCTAAACACCAGGTTTGCTTCCACAAATGTCCTTTATTTAGCTTGCCTGTCTCTCAGAATATGTTTTCTTCTGCTCTTGTGGTAAAAAAGGACACCAGGTCAAAGGTCAAACCCCAAGCATAACTGACAGATTTAGAAATAGATAATGGCCCACATTTTGGAGTAGAGGTCAATATAATTTTCTGAAATCAATTCTAATAAAAAAGACAACCACTTATGTTTCCATTTTCCTGCCCTATGAATTTTGTAGCGATGCAGGCAGCAGGCAGTTTCCAGTAACGCTTTTAGAAGCATGACTAACACTCAAGGAAATAAAAGATGACAGTTTTTATAAGCAGTAGCTGGAATTAGTAAAAAAATCTGAATGCCTCCATTTTTATACTTTCTGTTTTCAGGTATGTAGTCTCCACAGCTTCAGTCGTCTTGTTACTTTAACATACTTTTGGTGTCAGGAGTGACATAAAGATTTTGCTAATCAAGATCATCCATAAGCTAGTGTCTCATTTTACTGGGTATGCGTCTCTCAAGGCCTGCATAGTCCTGGCTCTGGCGATACTATTACAACTTCATGGGATTGGTCTCTCTGGGGTTAGTTCTGAGGAACTGATTCTAGAGTCTACACCTCAAGAGACATTGTTCACTTAGTGATCTCTGCTTCCGTGGACTGAGTGTGAACTCATGCTCATGGTGGTATTTTTGGTCCTTAAGATAATAGGGATGACTCTTACTCTTCTTCAGAAGCCCTGGGCCCACTCATTGGCTTCACTCCAGCTCTTCCCCCACTTTTAAAGGGCTCCAATAGGACTTCTAGGGCATCACATGTTTGGCCTACAGCGGAGTATCCATTTTCAAACATCTCATCCAACTTTCTAGGGCAAAATATCTATGAAGATACATAAATGCTAAGAATTTAACATAGTCGCAGAGAGTGCAACTTCTATTTATTCTATGCAGAGAATCAGGCAACATGTGCAAAAACTTTGATAACTGTGTATTTGTGACTTGAGTTTAGCATTATCAAGACTATGTAGAAAAGCACATCTGGAATCTTTCTGGGTGTGTCTATTTAATATTTTGTTGCATAGCAATTATGTATGAATTGTAAGCAGTTTTCACAAGTTGCTGATTACTTTGACCAAGCCACGTTTTATAGTTTTTTTGCTTGTTTCTATGTTTTTTACTGAGTATGTACATGTGATTTAATACTGTTTATAAATATCAATATCAACATATTTCCCTAACATCATATATAACCAAACTATAACAATACTAGTCCAAAGACTGACCACCAATTGCTGGGGTGACCAGGGAGCTGTCCTCACCCCCACCCTCTGTGGTCCTAATTCAGCCATAACACAACTACCATAAACTTCAGTCCTCCATCCAGCCCCCATCCTCAAACAAGGATAAGCAGATCATAAAATTCCTAGGATGTGTAAGGGAATGACATGGAAGGAAGCGCAAGGCTAGATGGGAAGATGGCAGGCAACCCCAAATGAGAGAGCAGGGAGGAGGGTAGATTTCTGCAACAGACCTGGAAATTTCTACAGCCACTTGTATAGTCCTGGAAGTCCTAGGTGGGCACAGAACACTCAGAAAGGTCCACACTGATGTGAAACTTATCATGAACCACTACCAGCAAGATGGTCCTGCAGATCCACAGAACTCCTGGCCAGCTAGCTACCTGGACTCACCCTAGGTGTTTCATTACTCGTGAAATAACTCAACCCACACAGTTTAAGTTATTGAATTTTTTAGATTCTGCTTCTCCCAATTCATTATGGTAGATATTTAGTGTAGATTTTACTATACATACTTAAATGGGGAAAGGGGAACAGGAAAAATATAGGAGTAAAATAAATATACGTTTTTAACCAAATGATATCCTACTGCAAGAGGATGCAGGAAATCAGGTAGTATTAGGTCATCCAGGCATGACAGGGGGCTCCCTGGACCAGGGCTGTGGCTGCAGGGCAGAATTAAGTGGAGGTATTCTGAAAGCTATTTTGTAGTTAGAATCAACAGAAAGTGAGGTTGGTCAGGTGTAGTGTGTGAGAAGCAGGAAGGGTCAAAGAGAAGCCCCAGATTTCTGACTTATGCCTCTGAGTAGATGTCAGTGTCATTTATTGACATAGGGAACACAGAAAGAAGAAGAGGTTTGAGCAGAAGCAATGAGGTGTTCAGCTTTGGGCCATTGGTTTTGAGATGCCTGGGGGACACCTCAGCAGACTTTGAGGATACAGTTGTGAATCCAAGGAAGAAGCAGCCACTGATGCCAGCAATAACAAACTAGGTGACCCTCTGTTCTTTGCAGCCAGGGAGGCCTCTTAAAGATGGGCTGATTATCCCACTCCTGGGCATATATCCAGACAGAACTATAATTCAAAAAGATACACACACACCTATGTTCATAGCAGCAGTGTTCACAATAACCAGGACATGGAAACAGCCTAAATGTCCATTGACAGACGAATGGATAAAGAAGATGTGGTACATATATACAATGGAATACTACTCAACCATAAAAAAGAATGAAATACTACCATTTGCAGCAACATGGATGGACCTAGAGATTACCATGCTAAGTGAAGAAAGTCAGACAGAGAAAAACAAATGATATGACTTATATGTAGAATCTAAAATATAACACAAATGAACTTATCTATAAAACAGACTCACAGACATACAGAACAGACTTGTGGTTGCCAAGGGGGAGGGGGAATAGGGGAGCAAAGAATTGGGACTTTGGGATTAACAAATGCAGCTTATTATATATCCTGTTGCATAGCAAAGGGAACTACATTCAATATCCTGTGATAAACCACAATGGGAAAGAATAAAAAAAGTAATGTATATATACGTATGACTGAATCACTTCTGTACAGAAGAAATTAACACATTGTAAATCAACTACAGTTTAATAAAATAAAATTTTTACCAGTATGGGCTGACTGACTGGTAATTACATATATTGGAGTGCATCTCCTTTAGGGCCATTAACACACTCTGTAGCCCTCTTTGCTTACACTGCTCTCAAATAAATAGCACATCTGAAAGATCAATGCCAATTCCACATCCATTAGGTCTGCAAATCAAAATTTGTTGTCAAGTAACATGTGAAGTGAAACAAAATGGCACTCAAAGGTATGTAAGAGATTCTTCTGTGCTAACTGATACTATTCATGAATCTCTCTGTCATCATTCATTAGGCACAAGTTTCAACCCTGGGCAAGGTGGTGCTGTGTCACCTTCCAGGGGAAGTCACAGACACAATCAGAAATGGTACTGATTCATAAATGCCTCCTAGTATATTGTCTATCACATCATCAACAGCAATTGTCCCATTCGATACACTGCCTGACAAAAAAGAACTTTCTTTTCTCCTGAAATTTGAAACCCAATGTAAGCTGGAGTTGAGTTCACCTTTCTAGGACAGGGATAGCAACATTTCAGTGTTGCAAACCAACCGAAGTTAATTTAATCAATCAACAACTGTCAGATTAGAAGGAAGACTCTTGCCTCTACAAGCTCACTACTGGGTGGATGTTATAGTAGAAGTCTCAGACCAAATGTTGCCCTGTATAGAAATAGCTTCATAATCAGGAGCAAAACCTGGTAACTCTAAGAGAAGTCCCTGTTCTCTGTCCTAAATAACATACTCCAATTAGCATACTGCAAGAAGAGGGCCCTCTAAGTCAGAGGCAGTGATAATCCTAGGGTTATCAGATGGCATCCACTGAGTAGGAAACACAGGACAAATGGTATTCTAGATCTTTGGTCCTAACTCCAAACATGTTTTCCTGTTGTTCCTGTTTATTCTTGTGGCTTATTTAATCAAGGGAGGTAGGAACCATTAAGTCTTTGTAACTAACCACATATTATTTACACTGTGGATTCCACCAGTGAAATATTATTGCTAACATCTCCTATGCTAATCAACAAGTCCTATGGTACAGCTTAGATGCCTAGGAATTTCCCTGGTGGTCCAGGGGTTAAGAGTTCACCTTTCAACGCAGGGGATGCAGGTTTGATTCCTAGTAGGGGAGCTAAATCCCATATGCCTTGCAGTCAAAAAAGAAAAATGTAAAACTGAAGTAATATTGTAAAAAATTCAATAAGGACTTAAAAAATGATCCACATTTTTAAAAAAAATAAGAGAGAGAGAGAGCAATCCTATTAAAACAACAACAACAAAAAAAACCACCACTAGAGGGAACCTCCTTGGAAGACAGACTCCTAGTTAGAAGGCTTCCAACCTTGCCTGGAAAATGTATTTTTAGTTTAAGCATCTCCAAATGTTAGTTAAGTTCCCTAGGATTTACATTAATGTTAACTTAAACCTGTATATATCACAAACAGAAATATTTTAAAAGCAACAGTCACACAAAGACAATATGACATTCTGGTTCTTAATTTTGTTATTGCTTTGATGTTAAAAATAGAACCAAAACTTCAGAGCATGAGTTATATTCCAATTATCTTTTGCTAGGTAACAGACCATCTCAAAGCTTAATGGAATCTCACATACAGTATGGTGATTGTAGTTAATAATACTGTATTGTCTACTTGAAAGTTACTAAAGGAGTAGATCTTAAACATCCACACCACAAAAAAAGAAATGGTAATTATGTGACCTGATTTATAGTCATCAACATTTTGCAATAGATAAGTGTATCAATTTAACATGTTGTACACCTTAAACTTACACAATGTGCCAATTATATCTATTAAAAAATAACTTAGAGAATAAAAGAACAATCATTTATTTCATCACAAATCCACAATTTGGTTATGGCTAGTTGGGGGCCACAATTCCCCTCTGCAACAGGACATCTGGTGCCTCAGCTGAGGAACTGGAAATAATGAAAGGGGGAAGGGCGCTTAAATTCCAGGAAGTTCTGGACTCACCTGTCTGGTCCTGAACTTCGAAGACTCAAACGTGGACTCAGCTGGAACTGCCAAGCTGAACATCCATAGGTGGCCACTCCACGTGTTAAGAGCTTCTGACAGAATGGCAGCTGGACTTCCAGGGGGAGATCCCCCAGAGCTAGTGCTATGAGAGGCTCAAAAATTGCTTCACCTCCGCAATGTTCTATGGTGACAAGCAAGTCCCAAGACGCCCCAGATCCAAGGGAGGGGAATGAGACCTCATCTCTAGAAGGGAAGTGGAAGGTTACACTGCAGAAAAGCAGATGGGGATGGGAGATGTCACGGTAGCCCATCTTTGGAAAACACAAGCTAGGACACCGAAATGAGTAATACACAGTCTCTGGGTACTTACCTTCAAATAACTCATAATTTAGTTGTACAAGTAGAAAAATCAACTAATAATTACAATCTTAAACAAGATGACAATAGATCAGGGGTCAGCAAACTGAAGCTCACTGCCTGTTTTTGTAAATAAAGTTTTATTGGTACACAGCCATGCTTATTCATTTACAATTGTCTACAGCCGCTCTCAAGCTACAATGGCAGAGCTGAGTCATTTTGACAGATACCATGTGGCCCACAAAGCCTAAAATGTTTATTTACTTGCCCTTTAGAGGAAAAATGTGCTTACCCTTCCAGACGATTCTAGTATAATACTAGAATACTGCTTTGGCAGTATTGAGGAGGGAAAAATAAAACTTCTGTGGGAATTTCAAAAATGTCACCCAAAAAAGGAAAAAAATTTAAGCTAATTTTTATTCAATGATTTATTCTTATTTACCTTGCTTGGGGCTTCCTTGGTGGCTCAGACAGTAAACAATTTGCTTGCAATGCAGGAGACCTGCGTTCAGTCCCTGGGTTGGGAAGATCCCGTAGAGGAGGGCATGGCAACCCACTCCAGTATTCTTGCCTGGAGAATCCCCAAGGACAGAGGAGCCTGGCAGGCTACAGTCCATAGGGTCACAAAGAGGAAGGATTTAAGGCTGTTTACAAAGATATGCAGTGGACAGCAGAGGTGTTGGGAAGGGGGCATTCCAGGCAAAAGGAAGAACACACATAAAGCAAGTCTAAGCAGGTGAAGAAGGTGGTATGTTCAGATCATTAGAAAGAGTTCCATGTATTTGGACCATGTGGTGAATGTTCCAGGCCCAGGAAGAAATGAGAGTTCACAGGAGAGCAAGAAATATGAAATTTGAAACATGGAACCCAATAACTCTCAGGGGAGCAGTGATGAAGCCTGAATCTAGGCAGGACCACTAAGAATGCAAAAGCAAGATTATGTCCAGTCACTCACAGAGATCATTACCTCTCTTATTCAGACATCTCTTCCTTTGTGACCTCCTCAGAGCAGTCTTCTCTAATCAATGTTTCTAAAATGGCAACTCCTTTCTGTGAGTCTTTGTCTCCTTACCCTGCTTCACTTTTCTTCCTAGAGCTTAATACCAGCTACCATTTTATAGTTATTTGTCCACCGCCTATTTAAGAACTTGGAATTTATCTGCCTTGTTCCTTGCCGTGACCCCAGTACCTGGCACACAATAGACGCATCTATTGAATGAACAAATGAATGAATGAATAGAAAAATGTCAAAGGGCAGTGGCCACAATTCAGAGACAAATGGGAAATGGGAGGTGGGCAGAGGAAAACACCAGGGATCACTCCAAGTTTCCTAGCTCAAATGGCTGGGGAGATGCTGCAGCCATCAACCATGGCAAGAATAGGTTTGGAGGGGAATGAGGCATTGGATAAAGAGACGCAAGTGTGATTTTCAACATACTGAATTCAAGGTTCCTGGGAAGCCTCTTCAAGGAGTTGTTGAATAGGCAGCTGGAAATATAAAAATGAAGATTAGGAGAAAGGAATAGAGCAGGTAGATTTGAGACCACCTGAGGACAGGAAACAGGTGATGCCATAGGAGGATATGAGATCTTCCAGGAAAAGGCATCAAGAAAGAAGAGAGGTGGTGACTGTATCTGGGAGGAGAAAGCACCCTTTATAGGGCTGCCAGAGAAAAAGCAATCCAGGAGACTTGGGGACAGTCAGAGAGGAAGAGAACTAGACAAGTGCTGGTGTCAGACGAACCAAGGCAGGATATTTTCAAGAGAGAGAATGGCCGACAGATTCAGATACAGCCGAAAGCTTGTGATAGGAGAGGTGGTGAGGGGGTCCCCCAAGGAGTTTCTAAAATGGTCCCATGGTGACTCATACTGTTTAGCATCAGTTACAATTTAGAGAATTTGCTGTAATTTCTAAGACTTGATTCCTTGTTTTCTGCCAGGCTTGTTTTCTGCTATGGATCTGCTCTTAGATCCATAGATCTAGAGATCAAAATTTTATTTCTATAGTTGACAGTCTCTGTTGTCTCTGTGAACAGATAAATCTATGGTAAAGGTGATATTAATCCAAGCCATTTTAATAATACCACAACTACAAACTACCTGGGCAGATCATTAGGCTGTCTGCTCCCTGACTAATGAACTCCTGTCTTGGGTATGTAACAACAACAAAAAAATGCAGTCTTTGTTTTGAGTATGAATAGACACTTAAAAGGTTTATATCAGTCATTAATTGAGGTAATGAGGCTCTTCAACAGACCCAGCAGAGAATACTTGGCTAAAGATGCTCCAAACTTTCTTTGAATTTCAACCAATGTCTTTCATCCTCTCCTATCCACTGTCATCTCGATTTGACAACTATCAGCCCCTGAAACTGTTCTCTCCACATCAGGACCAAACACGTCCTGACCAAACTCAATGATCCCTTCATTCTCACTGGCTGCCTCTCACCTGTTAGCTGCTGTCTACCTTTACCCTCTCCTGGAAAGCTTTTTGCTTTGGTTTCTCTGATACCAGGTTCTCCCGTTTCACTACATATTTCTTCTTTATTTCTTTGAGTGGCTGGATTTTCCTTTTTCTTCTGTCCCTAACTGTAGTCTTCTCCTAAAATCCAGTCTTTAGTCTTCATTCTCTTAAACTCATCCTTGTCTCATCTGCTTCTCTATTCTCCTATAGTCTTCTAACTGGTCTTATAGTTTACATATTCTTTCAATGATGTTGTTATACAGAACATAAGCATATATAACATATATGCTATATACAATATGGCATATACACAATGTATTAGTAAAGATGCTGCTTGTTTAAGTGGTCAGTGGTCAACTTGGAGAATTCCTTTGTATTGAATTTAAAGAAGATATTCTGACTTAGGATATATATATACAAACAAAGCACTTTGAAAAAGACTATTTAAGAATTATCTAAAAGAAACAAAAGACTTATATATAGAAAACTATAAAACACTGATGAAAGAAATCAAAGAGGACACAAACAGATGGAGAAATATACTGTGTTCATGGATTGGAAGAATTAATATAGTGAAAATGAGTATACTACCCAAAGCAATATATAGATTCAATGTAATCCCTATCAAGCTACCAATGGTATTTTTCACAGAACTAGAACAAATCATTTCACAATTTGTATGGAAGTATAAGAAACCTCGAATAACCAAAGCAATCTAGAGAAAGAAGAATGGAACTGGAGGAATCAACCTGCCTGACTTCAAGCTCTACTACAAAGCCACAGTCATCAAGACAGTGTGGTACTGGCACAAGGATAGAAATATAGATCAATGGAACAAAATAGAAAGCCCAGAGATAAACCCACGCACCTATGGACACCTTATCTTCGACAAAGGAGACAAGAATATACAATGGAGAAAAGACAATATCTTTAACAAGTGGTGCTGGGAAAAATGGTCAACCACTTGTAAAAGAATGAAACTAGAACACTTCCTAACACCATACACAAAAATAAACTCAAAATGAATTAAAGATCTAAACGTAAGACCAGAAACTATAAAACTCCTAGAGGAAAGCATAGGCAAAACATTCTCCAACATAAATCACAGCAGGATCCTCCATGACCCACCTCCCAGAATATTGGAAATAAAATCAAAAATAAACAAATGGGACCTAATTAAAATTAAAAGCTTTTGCACAACAAAGGAAACTATAAGCAAGGTGAAAAGACAGCCTTCAGAATGGGAGAAAATAACAGCAAACAAAGCAACAAACAATTAATTTTAAAAATATTCAAGCAATTCCTGCAGCTCAATTCCAGAAAAATAAACGACCCAATCAAAAAGTGGGCCAAAGAACTAAACAGATACTTCTCCAAAGAGGACATACAGATGGCTAACAAACACATGAAAAGATGCTCAACATCACTCGTTTTTAGAGAAATGCAAATCAAAACCACAATGAGGTACCATTACACACCAGTCAGAATGGCTGCTATCCAAAAGTCTACAAGCAATAAATGCTGGAGAGGGTGTAGAGAAAAGGGAACCCTCTTACACTGTTGGTGGGAATGCAAACTAGTACAGCCACTATGGAGAACAGTGTGGAGATTCCTTAAAAAACTGGGAATAGAACTGCCATATGACCCAGCAATCCCACTGTTGGGCATACACACCAAGGAAACCAGAAATGAAAGAGACGCGTGTACCCCAATGTTCATTGCAGCACTGTTTATAATAGCCAGGACATGGAAGCAACCTAGATGTCCATCAGCAGGCGAATGGATAAGGAAGCTGTGGTACATATACACAATGGAATATTACTCAGCCATTAAAAAGAATCCATTTGAATCAGTTCTATTGAGATGTATGAAACTGGAGCCCATTATACAGAGTGAAGTAAGCCAGAAAGAAAAACACCAATACAGTACACTAATGCATATATATGGAATTTGAAAGATGGTAATGATAACCCTATATGCGAGACAGAATAAGAGACACAGATACATAGAACAGTCTTATGGACTCTGAGGGAGAAGGTGAGGGTGGGACATTTTGGGACAATAGCATTGAAACATGTATATTATCATATGTGAAACAGAACACCATTCCATGTTCGATGCATGAGACAAATGCTCAGGGCTGGGGCAATGGGATGACCCAGAAGGATGGGATGGGGAGGGATGTGGGAGGGGGGTTCAGGATGGGGAACGCATGTAAACCCATGGCTGATTCATGTCAATGTATGGCAAAAACTACTACAATATTGTAAAGTAATTGGCCCCCAACTAAAATAAATCAATTTATTTTTTAAAAAAATCAATAATGGGGAAAAAAAAAAGAATTATCTAAGGACGAAATTGGGCAGAGTTTAATCCAGATTGAGCACAAGACCAGTTCAATAATAAAATACATTTTCTATTATAATTATATTACATTAAGATTAAATTTTATTAAAATTAAATTGTTAATTGAAGGGCACTGTGGTAGGTGCTGGGGCTTCCCTGGTGGCTCAGATGGTAAAGAATCTGCATGCAATGCAGGAGACTCAGGTTCAATCCCTGGGTGGGGAAGATCCCCTGGTGAAGGGAATGGCTACTCACTCCAGTATTCTTGCCTGGAGAATTCCATGGACAGAGGAGCCTGGTGGGCTACAATCCATGGGGTGGCAAAGAGTCAGACATGGCTGAGCAACTAACACTTTCACACTTTCACACATGGTGGTGCTAATAGACATAACAGGATAAAGGCAGCCACACCGAAGCTAATTAAAGCTATTTCTACAATTCATCACAGAGGTTAAATGTACATTATTTATTTCATACACTTTCTTTAATAAGAATTTAAGTTATTTAATATTACATAGGCTTATCTTCTACGTATTTAAAGCTTATCATTTATCTGTAAGCATTAAGACTTTAAAGTCTTTAAATAAATCTTTTAGAATCTAAAGTGTAAGTGTACATAGCACACTGATAATATTATAAAATTTTCTGTCGTTTCCATCAAATACTAGATTTCGCCTGGCACCTGCTGTCAACAAATCCTTAGAGACAAAGACGTTAATTTGTTTCATGGAATGGATGAAGTCAGTTAAGACCAGTCAAAAATAAACATGCAGCCCAAATACAGTAAGTGATATGAAAGAAGTTGGCCCTTCAATGGAATCCTTTTCGAGTTTTCCAATTCCTGCCACCAGTATCATTTTCTTACTGATCCTCAGGCTTGATACCTTGGAGATTCCTTTGCCTCTGCCTACCCCTTTGTTACTTATCTCTGGCCTGTCTCCAGTTACCACTCCTGCTCTTTATTTTCAGAGCCACTACCTGGTCTAGACTGTGTGCTCCAACATGGAGAGTGAGATGCTTTCTTCACAGCCCTCCTACTCCCAATCTCTCACTGTTCAGTTATTTCTTGCCTGATCAACCTTACATATGATGGCATGGCTTTTCATGTTGAAGAGTCATCAGAGGTTTTCTTACAATATATTCCAGCAATCCCACTCCTGGGCATATATCCAAAGAAGACTCTAATTCAAAAGGATACATGCACCCCAATGTTCATAGCAGCCGTACTTGCAACAGCCAGGACATGGAAGTAATCCAAGTGCCCATCAATAGACAAACAGATAAGGGAGATGTGGTGTATATACACATATGTGTGCGTGTTTGTGTGTGTCTCTGTGTGTGTATATATATATACAGTAGAATACTATTCAACCATAAAAAGAATGAAACAATGCCATTTGCAGCAACATGAGTGGACCTAGAGATTATCATATTAAATAAAGTAAGGCAGAGAAAGACAAATACCATATGATATCACTTACATATGGAATCTAAAAAATTGATACAAATGAACTTGTTTACAAAACAGAAATAGACATTTCTATTCTTATAAGAATATAATCTTATATTCTTATTTTCTTATATTTTCTTATCTTTCTTATTTTCTTATAATCTTATATTTTTATTTCTATTCTTATCTTTATAGAGATAACAAATTTATGGTTACCAAAGGGGAGAGAGATACATTAGGAGTTTGGAATTAAAAGATACAAGCTACTATACACAAAATAGTTAGAGAACAAGGTCCTACTATATAGCACAGGAAACTATATTCAGTACCTTGTAATAATTTAGTAAAGAGTATATATATATATGAATTGTTTTGCTTCATACCTGAAACTAACACAACATTGTAAATCAAATACACTGCAATTTTTAAGAAAAAAGCAATCAAAGGCTTTCTATCACCTGTCACATGAAAACCAAACTGAATCTGGGCTACAGTTTCTTCAGTTGTAAAATGGCCATGCAGATCTTGAGGAGTGATTTTCAAACTTTTGAGCAGCCCCAAGCATAAACCAGATTTAAGGAGAGCTTCTAGATTAAAGCACACAAAGAAACCAGATCCTACTACTCCCACCACTGCCTCTTCCCCTTGCCAAGCAGCCTCCATAGATAGATCACTGATCTGAAAGTCTCTAAGCTCCTCTCTTGCTGCTGTAATACCTGGGATTATCTCCTGAACTTAGATCCAGTGTCCCCCATCACAAAGCCTTGTCTTTCTTTACCAAACTCAGGTTTTTCTACCCTGCTTTGGGTTCAGGACACAAGCCCAAATTACCCATGGACAGGATGGAGATTGAGGCAACTCAGAAGTTCAGCCTCACCCAAAGAACTTACAGGCCCTGAGTTGCCAGATAGTTTCCAAACAAGCTAGAAATCTGACTCTTCCTTATAAAATCAAATCTCTTGATGTTTGTAGCTGTAATGGTTAATTTATGTGTCAGCTTGACTAGGCTGTTGTGTCCCATTGTTTAATCAAACACTGGTCTAGGTGTTGTTGTGAAGAGATTTTGTAGATGTGGCTAACATTTATAATCACTTGACTTTAAGCAAAGGAGATTACTCTCAATAATGTGGGAGGGATCCATACAATCAGCGGAAGGCCTTAAGAGCAAAAAACCTACATTTCCTGGAGAGGAGGAATGAAGGATTCTGCTTCAAAAATGTAACATGGAAATCTCATGAATTTCCAGTCAGTCGGTCTGCCCTACAGATTTCAGATACCACCCCCATGATCACATGAACCAATTCTTAAAAATCAATCAATCTCTTTATATATACACACACAAACACACATATATATGCATATTCTTAAATAAACAAAATAAAAGAAAAAGGATAAATATCAACTGAAACTGCAGAAATACAAAAAACCATAAGAGAACACTATGAACAATTATTTGCCAACAAATTCAGCAGGCTAGAAGAAATGGACAATTTTCCATAAGTATACATTCCCCCCAAAACTGAATCATAAGAAATAATTTGAATAGACCGATCGCTAGAAGTGAAGTAGAATCTATAATATATACATATACTTGGTTCTGTTTCTCTGCAGAACCTTGACAGATAAAGTAGCCAACTCATATTTTTGCCAAACTCCATAGACCAAACAGAACATATACCTGAACCCTACTTGCAAGCCACCAGTATGAAACTCAGTTCCCTGCAACACAGCTCGTCTCCTCATGAGCTGCTGCTTCACACACACCAGGTCATCGCTGCCATTGTGCCCTTCTCTTCCCAGTTCATCTTCTCAACAAAATGCAATGCTTCCTAAAGGCACTAGGCTTAGGCTCCTCTCTTTCAGGAAGCTTCTATTATAATTTGATACCATGATAATCCCCATGCATTACTTTTCATTCTTTCTACATTTAATGTTCACAGATAGGATGTACTATGTTATACTAGATTTATGATTTCTTAAATTGCTCTCAAAATGTTATCCACCTTATCTTTCAAATAATAATAAAGATCTCACCTTTAGAGTTTGTCTGCCATCATTCTACGACTTATACTGAAAACAAATTGCTCTGGAAATGAGGAGACATGAGTTTCATTCTCAACTCTTTGGGAAGGTCACTAGGCATCTCTGGGCTGGATTTCCTTCATCTGTAAAACAGGATAGAACTAGTTAATGGCTAAAATTTACTTACTGCTTTACCATGTTCCAGGCACTGTTTTATGAGCTTTATGTATATTCATTCACTCACTTAATCCTTAAAATTTTATGAGGTAGGTACTAATATATAGAAGGTTTCCCAGGTGGCTCAGTGGTAAAGAATCCACCTGCCAATGCAGGAGATGCGGGTTTGATCCCCGAGTCAGGAAGATCCCCTGGAAAAGGAAATGGCTACCCATTCCAGTAGTCTTGCCTGGAAAATCTCATGGACAGACAAGCCTGGAAGGCTACAGTCCATGGGGTCGCAAAAGAGTCAGATACAACTTAGCAACTAGACAACAACTATATAAAATAAACTGAGACTCAAAAATGTAAGGTAAATTGCCCAAGGCAGGCTTGCAAGCATTGGAACTGGGATTTAGATCCAAGCAGTCTGGTTCCTGAGCCCATGTTCCTAGTCCCATACAGGAAACAGACTTCTAGTACATATTGTATAATTCCCAGCAGCTCTAAAATTCTATGATTCTAAAATCACCTTCAGTGTGCTCTTTATTATAAGTCACAACAAGGGCTCATTAAATGTTTAATTAAATGAGTCAACTACCTTTCAGTTCATTTCCATTTTATTAGCATGATAGCCTGTCACATAATATATAAGCGTAGGGTGCTAGATTTGACTGAGACCACCACTGGTCACTAGTGACAGGTCTAATCACAAAGTCTGACTTGGCCATCAAATGTCCTGTCTATGCTTCATCCTATACGTAGACTTTACATCACTCATAGGTCAGATATTTTTGAAACCATTGTTTTCTGAAATGTAAGATGAACAGATATCTTTAGAATTAATTTGTAAGGCAGGGCTTTCAAAATGTATCACAGGCTACCACTGATCATACAGTTGGGATCAAAATAGACAGTTCCAGCTGATAACATAAGCCCAGAACAAGAGGTAACTTTTTGCCAAAAAGAGCAAAAACAGTGACAACAAAAGATGAGATTTAGCTTAGATATAGCAGACACTGTCAGTGACCCAGTCATATACTCTTGCCCACCCCCAAGGTCTTCAGGAAATAGTTCCTACACACACACCAACAGCTTCCAGCCACAGGCGCCTGTGTCTTTCTGCCCCAGAGCATGCTCACCCCAAACATAGCACAGGCCTGAAATGCCAAAGAACTTATGTGGCCAGGAGCAACCCTCAACCAGTTAGGGATAAATAATCAACTTCCTCTCCTATTAGCAGGATGGCTCTGGGGCATTTGCTATACATTTTCTTGGAGGAAGGGAAGGGAGGGCCGGTTGCCCTGTGTGTTAGACTCCGGGGTCCTCTATGGCCTTTGCTGAGATGGACTCATCTGTTCACCAGCTTCAAACTGGAGAAACAGTTTAAAATGCATATTCCCAGTTTCTTTTTCTGGATGTTTTGATTCAGGGAGACTGGAGTGAAGCTAAGAACCCATATTTTGAACAAGTCTCCCAGAGAGTTCTGATGTTGTCTGACCTTTGGGAAACACTAGCATAGCCCCTCCTGTTTCCTACCAAACGCTGAACTTCCTGCTGTCCTATGAGATAGGAAAGCCTCATGACCTACTGTCTCACACTGAGGTGGATGCACACAGCTTAGTATCATCATCATCTTTGTTCATCATGAGTCATGTTGGGGCAGAGGATATAAGGCATCCATGGTAAATCTTGGCACTGGTGGCAATAGACTGATATGGCAATTTAAATATGGTAATCATAGAATTTTCAAAGCAGAACTGAGGAAGCAAAAGAAGAAAAAGATCTTTTGGTATTAATTCTAGTTATTTCAATACCATTAAAAAGAAGGAGCTTCTAAGAAAAGCCGCACAAAATCTCTGAGGGGAAAGAGGAACAGTAGCATGAAAAAAGACAGAAAAGAATTACATGTAATCTTTTACTAAAATCTACATCTAAACCTCTGATAATTATCTTACTTTAAAACAGCTGGAAAAAGAAATTAGCAAGTATTTATAATTGTGTACCTTAAACATTAGGTAAAATGTTTGCTCTTTGATATTTTATATAATAATGAATTTTATAGCATCACTTTTGAAGCATTTTCAAATTGAATATTGTATTTTAATGAATAAATATGATTTGATTTGTGTCACTTAAAGTTGATGTCAGCAAAATCTTCCATCCAAAGCAACTTTAGATTTCCAGTCCCATAAAGTTAAGTTTAACTTTTTAAAATCTGATGCGAAATCTTACGTCAGCCTATATTTTCAAGAAGAACCTTTACCTGATGTAATAGTCAGAACATACCAGGTTGGACTGTAGTTACAAATCGCTTCAAGATTTCAGCAGCTTGACCCACCATGCTCATCACAAGTAACCAGGGGAGTTCTGCTCATCCCAGTCTTTCAGGGGCAAGCTGACAAGGTTTCATCTCAACATGTCCTTCCAAGTTCTCCACAGCACAGGGAAGGAAATATGGTAACTTATGACACACTCCTGCCCACATTTCATTGGTCAAAGCAAATCAGTGATCATCCTAATTTCAAAGCGGGTGGGGAGTATTGTCTTACCATCCAGCTGGAGTGTTTGTCACCAGCCCTAATGACTATCATATCTGATTTTGCATTTTACCTCCTTTGGACTTTTGCACCACATAACAGTTGACTTTATCTATCCCCCTGTTTGGAATTCATTGTATCAATTCAATAAACTTATACTGTCAGTCCAACAACAAAGCATTTTGGTCTTTTAGAGCCATTGTATTCACTCAAGGTCTCCATTGTTTCTTAAAGCCAGCATCCCTAGTACCTCTCCTTTTGGCAGACCCAGGGTGCTCTATGCAAGTTTAAAGAGAAGCTGGTAGCCCCACTATGGCAGAGACAACTCGCTCACCAGACTGATGACTCTCCTTACACCACATAGAAGAGAGTTGCTGAGTTGCTACAGAGCCTGTCTTTCTCAGATCCTTGCGCTAGGTGTGGTTACAAGACTGAGTTCTGATCAGAGAAATGTAGATGGAAATGACCTTTACCACTTTCAGGTCCAACCCACAAATATGTCCTGCACCATCTGATGCGCTCATCTCCTGGCTGGATGTTGATGCCTGAGGCAACCTAAAAAGCCCCATGTTGGAGACGGCAGAGCCTCTGTCAGTCTGCTCTCTCTTCAAACGACTACATGACCCAGACCTTCCACCAATCCCCTACCCTGTTAATGACACGTATAAACTTTTAGTAAAAAATAATTTTCCTTTTGAAGTTTATACAAATAAACTTTTATTATGAGAAATAAGCTTTAACAGTGATGGGGTAGTAGGATAAATGGACAAAATACTTCAAACGTGAATTTTTTGGTTGTTCTCAGCAATGGCAAAGTCAGCCAATATAATTCCTTAGCAATCTATTAATCTCTCTCTGTTCTCTTCTGCGTAACTGCTGGATTAGTGTGTAACTGCTGCCCTGTGTATTACAAGAGAATTTCCCAGTAAGTAAAGGAGGAACTGAATTATTATAGAGGAATTTGGAGACAGCAACAGGGAGAACTGCCAGTTTCTGGTTTTGTAAAAGTCTTCAGTTATCACTAACCACACAACATAGAAAAGAGATGTAATCACAACATCAATGACTGCCTAAGGCTGACAGGCCATATTCTAAGCATCTCATGACAGAAATAATGTATAACACATGAAATTAGACACACAATAGCATTGAAGTTTTTTATCATGCTCATCAAATCCTATCCTAATATGTCATTGCAAATGTAATGCTGTCTTGGCCAAACTTATCCGCAGCCCACTAACCTCCCTGGGCACAAGGATAGGCTGTATTTCCCAGCCACCCTTGGCATAAGGTGGGTCATGTGACAGACTTCTGCCCAACGAAATATGGGCACATGAGATGTGAGCCCTTCTTAGACCCAATGGAGGACTCAAGACCCAAGAGGAAAGCAGCAACACTAACTAGAAGTAGCTGTGTCCTAAATGAATGCTTAGAATATCACCTCCCCCACCCAACCAGCTTGGGACTATGATGTGAGAAAGAAAGAAACCACTGAGATTTTGTTACAGCAATTAGGACACTTCATTTCAGTTCAGTTGCTCAGTTGTATCTGACTCTTTGCGAGCCCATGGACTGCACAGCACGCCAGGCTTCCCTATGTTAATTAGGACGCAGCGTACCTTAATGAATACATCAGGACTGTCGCATTTGCCTTAGAGAACCATGTGTAAGGTTAAAACTGAGGAGGATGGTTTGCAAAGTAAACTTTAATAAAGCTGTCAATCAAAATAAGAAAGCCTAGGGGGCCCTAAAGGTGTCCTAATCCTGCCCCTACTCCCACCCACCCTGTTCAGTTTGGTTCTTCCCAGTGGTTCAACAACTCCTCCAGAATGCTTCCTGCCAGTGTCCCGGCAGGAATACCATGACTTGGTCACCACCCACCCTCTCTCGGCCTCTTCTCCCTTTCCAGACTAATAAGGAAATTTCACTCTTCTGAGCTTTAACTGCTATATATTATTTCTTTTGCTAGACTGCTCTTTCTGGTACCTTTGCCTGTGAGCCTTACCTGTTCTACCTGCCACCCCGATTGAGGCCATCCTTCTGGAAGGCTCAGCTGGAAAAGATTGCCTCCTGCTCTGAACTCCCATTCTTCTTTCCCTGTGTGACTCTGAGGGTCCAACTCATGTTCCTGCTGTGTGATGGTGACAAGTAGACATCTTCTCTGCTTGATAGGTTTCAAGCTCCTTGCAGACAGGGATGCATGTGCCAGTACTCAGATAATATTCGATAATAAATGTTAAATGAACTCATGAATAAATGTTAATGAATGCACAAGTCAATGAATATTTAAGTAGAATGCCACACAGCAGCTTGGATCAGAGACCCCTTTTCCTCCAAATTAGTCCACATGAAAGTATGTTTCCTTTATGACATTCTGCCCAGCCTGATGGCCCTCCTATATGAAGATGGAGCATTTGGGCCGATGTCACTGCTTGTGAGGAGCAGACATGATGGTTCAGCACTGGCCTCCAACTGAAATATCAAGATTCAGATGGAGATAAGAGTCTACAAGAATATGGGAGGAAAAGGGAAGAAACAAACAAACAAAAAAACATTTAAGAAAATAGGGGAAGTTGCTTAAATTTGAGACATTTTCAAGTAAAAATAATTTTAGGTAAATATTATTTTTTGAACTTTCATTGGCATACAACACACACACACAGAAAAGGGACCATTGAGCGGACAGCATGGTGACTGTTCATACATATAGCCAGCACCATACCATACCATATAGCCAGCACCTCCTCAAAAAACGGACCTTTACCAGCAGCGCAGAAGCCCCTCCTCCTTGAGTCAGTGGATACTATTTTAAAAGAAAAGGAAGGAAGGAGAGAGGGGAGGAGTGACCAGGCATCTACTTGAAAAGAAAAGAAGAAACCCAGCGCTGGCAGGCAGGGAGAGGAGGGGACAGCCTAGGGGAACTCACAACCTCACTGAGATACACCCATCAGGGCTTCCGATCTGCTGAAAATTCTCACGGTACTAAACAAATCCACATCATGGGTAACTGCAGCAAAGGCGGCCCAAGCTTTGGAGGTGACAAGGATTCCTACCAAGTACAGAGCAAGGAAATGCATGCGCTGAACCCCAGCCTGGGAAAACTTGGCTCAGACCCAGTGCCCCCCAACCCTTTCCCACTCCCAGCCCATGCCCCTGGGCCCTTTCTCTACACCTGAGAGGCAGAGCATCCTCTGTACTTCCTTCCAGTAGGATGTGATTCCTGCCATACTCTAGCCAGAATCCTGGGCTTGGGAAGGAACAACCTCTAAGGTAATGGCCTCAGCAGCAGCTTCTATTGTACTTTGTCACTTCTGGGGTCTCAGGAACAGGGCTCTGAGAGCAGGTTCCATCCAAGCTGGTCCACTAAGTCTTCCTCTCTCCCAGGACACTCTGCTCTGCCCCTGAACAGGAAAAATCTCAGGAGTGCAGGATCTGTCTTTGGCTTGGAAACTTCACTCCATCTTTATTACAAACAACCTTCTTTCTGTCGGGATCATGGAATGTGTGTAAGAAGTAGATGGAGATAGGTAGGTGACTAGACAGAGGTATAGGTAGATAGATACAAATACTTGACAGTCTGCAGGTAATCTGGAAGGCAGGGTCCCAGGGATGCGTCACATATCCATTATATGGGAGGATTTCTTGCTCACAAGGATGGACAGGCAGTTTTCAGTCTTATATTTCTGTTCACTATTAATAAGGGAACAACAAAGAGAACTAATACATTGGATCAGCCAGAGGGGCTATAAAGAGCCCCTCGAGCATTGTTGTTCGTGAAAATAAATTTTAGTCAAAATGGGGTCCATCCCAAGTCCGACACATATCGTTATTTCTACACACCATTATCCTCTGAAGATTTCTGTGCTGAGGTTTTAAGAGGCGGTAGACTGCAGGGCTTTGGGTTAGGTGGTTCCATGTGAGGGAGGGGATGCCTGGGTTTTGGTTGCTCTGGGAGGCTTTGGGGGTAGCATCCAATATTCCTGTTGCTTCCTTTAAATGCAAGGGAATCCACTGACTTTCAAAAAATAGGTAGTTCATACAAATGATTCTTTCCACATTTACTGAGGCCCTTGCTTTGCCAAGCACTGTGTTAGGTCCTGAGGAATTCAGTGATAAACAGAGCATTCACTGTCCCCAAGAACTCAGTCTCATGGAGGAGGCAGCCTAGTAACCCTAGAGGGGATAATAGTAACACCCTTCTCCTCAGAGGCATCTCCTTGGGATGTTGTGAGAATTAAATGAATGAATATATTAAAGTGGTTGTGCTTAGTCACTCAGTCATGTCTGACTCTTTACGACCCTTTGGACTTTAGCCCACCAGGCTGTCCATGGGATTTTTCACGGCAGAATACTGGAGTGGACTGACATTTCCTACTCCAAGGGATCTTCCCAATCCAAGGATCAAACCCACATCTCCTGTGTTCCTGCATTGGCAGGCGACTGAACAACAACAACAATTAAAGTGCTTAGAATAATATAAGACACCTGGAAAGTGCCATGGAAGAATTTGTTCTTGGTGGTGGTGATACTACTGTTACTTTTGTGGTGATCCCTAATGGAGGAAAGCTTTCCTCAGTCAGCCTGTCAGTTCAGTCGCTCATTTGTGTCCCACTCTTTGCGACCCCATGGACTGAAGCATGCCAGGCTTCTCTGTCCATCACCAACTCCTGGAGCCTGCTCAAACTCATGTTAATCAAGTCAGTGATACTATCCAACCATCTCATCCTCTGTCGTCCCCTTCTCCTCCTGCCTTCAATCTTTCCCAGCATCAGGGTCTTTTCCAAGAAGTCAGTTCTTTGCTTCAGGTGGCAAAGTATTGGAGTTTCAGCTTCAGCATCAGTCCTTCCAATGAATATTCAGGGTTTATCTCACTTAGGATTGACTGGTTTAATCTCCTTGCAGTCCAAGGAACTCTCAAGAGTCTTCCCCTACACTACAGTTCAAAAGCATCGATTCTTCAGTGCTCAGCTTTCTTTATGGTCCAACTCTCACATCCATACATGACTACTAGAAAAACCATAGCTTTGACTAGACGGACCTTTGTCAGTAAAGTAATGTCTCTGCTTTTTAAAATGCTGTCTAGGTTTGTCACAGGTTTTCTTCCAAGGAGCAGTGTCTTTTAATTTCATGGCTGCAGTCACCATCTGCAGTGATTTTGGAGCCCAAGAAAATAAAGTCCCACACTGTTTCCATTGTTTCCCCATCTATTTGTCATGAAGTGATGGGACCAGATACCATGATCTTTGTTTTTTGAATGTTGAGTTTTACGCCAGCTTTTTCACTCTCCTCTTTCACTTTCATCAAAAGGCTCTTTAGTTCCTCTTTGCTTTCTGCCATAAGGGTGGTGTCATCTGTATATCTGAGGTTATTGATATTTCTCCCGGAAATCTTGATTTTAGCTTGTGCTTTCTCCAGCCTGGCATTTCGCATGATGTATTCTGCATATAAGTTAAATAAGCAGGGTGACAATATACAGCCTTGATGTACCCTTTTCCCAATTTGGAACCAGTCTATTGTTTCATG
This sequence comes from Okapia johnstoni, assembly GCA_024291935.2. Lineage (NCBI taxonomy): Eukaryota > Metazoa > Chordata > Mammalia > Artiodactyla > Giraffidae > Okapia > Okapia johnstoni. The sequence continues at coordinate 65,697,835 of CM044312.1, read as the reverse complement.
TCTGGTTCTAACTGTTGCTTCTTGACCTGCATACAGATTTCTCAGGAGGCAGGTAAGGTGGTCTGGTATTTCCATCTCTTGAAGAATTTTCCAGTTTGTTGTTATCCACACAGTCAAAGGCTTTGGCATAGTCAATGAAGCAGCATAGCAGTGAAGTTGCTTAGTCATGTCCGACTCTTTGCGACCCCATGGACTGTAGCCTACCAGGCTCCTCCATCCATGGAATTTTCCAGACAAGAGTAGTGGAATGGGTTGCCATTTCCTTCTCCAGGGGATCTTCCCAACCCAGGAATCAAACCCAGGTCTCCTGCATTACAGGCAGATGCTTTACCATCTGAGCCACCAAGGAAGCCCTAGTCAATGAAGCAGAAGTAGATGTTTTTCTGGAATTCTCTTACTTTTGCTATGATCCAACAGATGTTGGCAGTTTGATCTCTTGTTCCTCATCCTTTCCTAAATCCAGCTTGAACATTTGAAAGTTCTTAGTTCATGTACTATTGAAGCCTTGCTTGGAGAATTATGAGCATTACTTTGCTAGCATGTGAGATGGGTGCAGTTGTGTGGTAGTTTGAACATTCTTTGGCATTGCCTTTCTTTGATATTAGAATGAAACCTAGTCTTTTCCAGTCCTGTGACCACTGCTGAGTTTTTCAAATTTGCTGGAATATTGAGTGCAGCACTTTAACGGTATCATCTTTTAGGATTTGAATTCCATCACCTCCACTAGCTTTGTTCATAGGGATACTTCCTAAGGCCCACTTGACTTCAGATTCCAGGATGTCTGGCTCTAGGTGAGTGATCACACCATTGTGGTTATCTGGGTCATGAAGATCTTTTTTGTATAGTTCTTCTGTATATTCTTGCCTCCTCTTCTTAATATCTTCCGCTTCTGTTAGGTCCATACCATTTCTGTCCTTTATTGTGCCTATCTTTGCATGAAGTGTTCCTTTGATATCTATAATTTTCTTGAAGAGCTCTCTAGTCTTTCTCATTCTATTGTTTTCATCCATTTCTTTGTATTGATCACTGAGGAAGGCTTTCTTATCTCTCCTTGCTATTCTTTGGAACTCTGCACTCAGATGGGTATATCTTTCCTTTTCTCCTTTGCCTTTAGCTTCTCTCCTTTTCACAGCTGTTTGTAAGGCCTCCTCAGACAACCACTTTGCCTTTTTGCATTTTCTTTTCTTGGGGATGGTCTTGATCCCTGCCTCCTGTGCAATGTCACAAACCTCTGTCCATAGTTCTTCAGGCACTCTGTCTATCAGATCTAATCCCTTGAATCTATTTCTCACTTCCACTGTATAATTGTAAAGGATTTGATTTAGGTCATACCTGAATGGTCTAGTGGTTTTCCTTACTTTCTTCAATTTAAGTCTGAATTTTGTGATAAGGAGTTCTTGATCTGAGCCACAGTAAACTCCCAGTCTTGTTCTTGCTGACTATATAGAGCTTCTCCATCCTTGGCTGCAAAGAATATAAAAGATTTCGGTATTGACCATCTGGTGATGTCCATATGCAGAGTCATCTCTTGTGTTGTTGGAAGAGGGTGTTAGCTATGGCCACTGCCTTCTCTTGGCAAAACTCTGTTAGCCTTTGCCCTGCTTCATTTTGTACTCCAAGGCCAAACTTGCCTGTTACTCCAGGTATCTCTTGACTTCCTACTTTTGCATTCCAGTCCTCTATGATGAAAAGGACATCTTTTTTGGTGTTAGTTCTAGAAAGTCTTGTAAGTTCTCAAAGAACTGTTCAGCTTCTTCAGCATTAGTGGTTGGGGCATAGACTTGGATTACTGTGATATTGAAAGTTTTGCCTTGGAGAGAAGCTTTCCTAACCCTATTCTAGAAAGCCCTCCCAGAGGAGGTTATGCAAACTGTATCCAGTGCTCTGTGGGTATCCTCAGGGGATTGGTTTAGGACCTGAGCAGGTACCAAACTCCAGGGGTGCTCAAGTTCCTTAAAGAAAATGGCTTAGTACAATCATAGACCATAAGGGATAGATTATAAAGGATCTGACATATCACACTAAGGAATTTGGACTTTAAAACTCAATTTCCAGAAAAATCTTTTTTGGAAATTTGCAGAGGGCTGACTAAACTATATCTGCTAAGTTGAGCTGAACAAGAAAATTGAGAAAAGTGACCTCAATGGTCAATTTTTGATAATAAGAAAGGAAGGTCCCCACAGACCCCTGGATCTGGCTGTGGATCTTTGGGGTTGTGTTGACTGTGACTGATTTCCTGTGGCTTCTTTTCTCAGATCCTGGAATGATGCCTCTCTACCCACACAGCATGATGGCATTCAAGGCTGCGACAAACTCTTCTGTTATCCTCCCCAACACCTCAGAGTCTTCATATCTTGTTCTGGTGTCCACCTTTCTCTGCCAGTCAGGAATCCAGCAGGATTAACTTAAATTACTCATGTAATTCTGTCCCCTTTCCCTGTGATTGGCTGAGGGAGAGATGGGCCAACAGACAGGAAGGAACCCAGGAGGCTTCTGGGAAAGTTTTCCTCTCTGCAAAAGACACACACAAGCCTACTGTCTTCTCTTCCTTTGTACATTGTATTGATGTGTGACACCTGGAATTGCCTGTCCTCTATAGCATCCAACACAATGTCTTACATAGTGTAGTTATATAAGTTTATGTTTCATTGAAAATGTATAAAGACTTCCTATCAGTAGGATGGTTGCTATCTCTTTGGTAGATTAGGAAACTGAAAGAGATGTATTAGCATAGATTAGGCCTAGAGAATAAGCGGAAATAAACCCAGGTCTCATGATTGCTAGTGCTTCGACATTACCAGGATGCTTCTCTTTTATCAGATTCAGACCAAAAAGCTTCATAAAGATTGGCATTTAATAATTCAGACAGAGAAAGAAAAATACTGTATAGTATCACTTATATGTGGAATCTAAAAATACAATAAACTAGCGCATATAACAAAAAAGAAGCAAATTTAGAGATATAGAGAACAAACTACTGGTTACCCGTGGGGGTGGGTAGGGATACAGAGGTGGGGGAGTGGGTGATAACAAACTATTGAATGCAAGCCAGGCTACAAGGATATATTGTATGGGGAATTTAGCCAATATTTTATAATAACTGCAAATGGAGTATAACCTTTAAAAACTGTGTAACAGTTTTTAAAATAAATTTTTAAAAAGATTAGCATTTGTACCTAGACAACAAAGTATGAAAGTGAATTATTAGATGAGATTAAAATGACTTTAAATTGATTATATCATTATATAAGCCATCTGTGGTTGATCTACAAAAATATGAAAGATGGATTCCAGTGCTTTGTCAAGTTGAGAGATACACACACATCTGAGTCAGAGAGCTATCCTATCCAGGAACAATAACAATAACAGCTTCCTAATCAGTGTGCCTCAAAGGTCCCTGGAGAATACAGACACTGTCTCATGCACTGAAGAATCTCTTCCCCTATCCCCATGTCACAGTCAGTTCTGGCTGCTATAACAAAATATCATAGATGGGGCAGCCATAAACAACAAATTTATTTCTCATAGTTCTGAAGGTTAGGTGCTTGAGATGAGGGTAGTTGCGTGGTCAGGGTCTAGTGAGGGTCCTCTTCTGGTCTGCAGACTGCTATCTTCTCATTGTGTCCTCACAGGGCAGAAAAATAGCAAGAGAATTCTTTGGAGTCCCCTTTACAAGGGCACAAATTCCATTCATAAGGGTACCACCCTCATGACCTAATTATCTCCCAAACGCCCCACTTCCTGATACTATCACATTGGGGGTTAGGATTTCAGTAGATGAATCAGGAGTGGAGGGGAACACAAACATTTAGTCCACTATACCCAATATACCATACAAATACCATTATAATGTACATGTACCGAGACATGAAAGAAGTTTGGGAACCACAGGCCTATCTTCCCGTGTCTTTTCCATATCTCCTATTGCTGCCTTCATAAATCCTCCAGGTCAGAGAAATGATTAGTTCACTGTTCCCCAAATACTTTTTGGCTTGAAGACTTCCCCTCTGATTCCTCTTGCCTTACATCCTGGACCTCCCTTTGCATATTTGATATGTTTGAAATCCCACTCAAAGTGACCTCCTCGAGTAAACTTTTGTATTATGGAAGACCACTTGGCCTATACTATCAAATTGCAGTTTTTTCATCTGTATATTTTTTCTCTCTAGGCTACAAATAATATCTCTACAGCCTGTCTTAAAGAACCTTCCTCAAAGCAAATAATTCATTCTTCATCTATTTATTGACCATTGGCACATCTTACTGTGTTCTTACTTTCTAATCTGCTTGATCTTGTGGTTCCCATAGTGTTGAATGTGATAATAAGGTCAGACTATTTGATTATATTTTTTCAGTCACAATAGAGTGTATGTCTACTCTATGGAAAACATAGTGCTGGATATATGGAGATTCACAGAAGGGCAAAAAAGAAGAAAAGAGAAAAACATATTAATAAAATGGGATAGTGATAAGGCCAAGAGGGGTTCTACCCTGAAAAATCTGGGGATACAACTAGTAAAGAATTCCTCTGTGTGGAGGAAGTATCTACATATAGGAAGGAGACACTGGCCATTATTTCTTCCCTGAAACAATGACTACATATAGTCAAATTTTAGGGGCTATATTAGGACTTGGGGAAGAGCAGGGTTCTTAATCTCAAACCACTAAAAAAGTCTGAAGTATTTGCAAGTTTAGTCATAGAACAGACAATATTTGCATAATTGGACTTAGATGAGTAGTTCCTACAGAAGCAAGAAGATTCAAGAGGTAGAGTCTAGCATTTCCGAAATAATGTATGTTTGTGTGTGTGTGTGTGTGGTGTCAGGTTGTCAGGACTTAGTTGCCTCTATCTGTTGAATGATCTGGGGAACAGAGTTGGCCAAGCTTATGGTCCCTCTGTGGTCACCCCTACCAGCCCCAAATTGCCACTTCCACTCCACCCACCTACCGCTCCACACATTCTAGGTAAATCACAGCTTGGCCAGCTCATGTGGGGTGGCTTCTTGGTGCCTCCCTCAAACCAACCAAGAAGGCTAACTTAGAAGCTTCAAAAGCCACCAGGCTCCTATAGGAGTATTCCTTTATAGGAATACACTTTGGAAAGCTGATAAGATCCCTCTAAATATTTGAGAGGCAGCCCTTGAGTTAAAGGCTTACCTGTTGGTGTCAACTATTACAGCACTGTTTATAGAAAGCTAAGATCCAAGAGGCCTGTGGTAAAAGGAGCAGATTAGATAATCATTTATCTCTCAGAGTAATTGAGAGAAACTCTTAATTATCCATCTCCAAGGAACCTGTGAGGCCAAGGCTATGTTCACCTGTTGTCCCTGGGCCTCAGTGGAGTCCATGAGAGCCTAGGTTGAAGGATGAACTCTGGTATAGGAAACCCTGGAATGGAGGAGAAGGGCCACTGTTTCAAGATCTAGAAGGAACTGAGGTTACTGGAATATACAGAGCTGCTATAAAAGTGACTGAGGATGGCTTTTCTATGGATTCTTCACTCCCCTGGGAATCAGGAGCCACCTCCCAGAGACCCTCTCGCTGGTGGGGCAGTACTCAGCTCCCAGTCCGGTGACACCAAGAAACCTATTTTGTCTGCAGTCAATCACTGCTCTCAAGAAGTCTCCAACCCCAACACACACACACACACACATGCACACACACACATGCACACATACACATTGTACTTTCAGTCTGAGCCTGTGATATTTTGGAGCCTAAATGTTTTGAAAAATAGAAAACTGTCTCACCAACCTAAGGAAATGAACTTCCAGACCTTGTCTTTGAAAATGTTCAGCTTGATAACCAGACCCCTGGATCACTAGGTTTCTCTTTCCTCATCCCTCAATTACAGGGTATGAACAAGGGGTCATTTGCATTTCTATGAGGGAAAATTCATTGAATGGGCTTTGCAGGACTAGTGGGTTTCCTTTGGCTCTTTAAAATCTTCCCACCAGGCTGGCTCTCTAATAGCGTAGCTAGGAAGCCTTTCTCTCCACTGAGAACTAACTGGAAAAATAGTTCACGTGTGCGTGTCTCATGAATGCATATTTGGTTTGAATCTATGTCATTTTATAATAATTGGTTTGCACTCTCGAAATTAAAAAAAAAAAACAGTTCATAGAGTAAAAAATACACATACTTTCATGCTTAGTTCTCTGTGTGTGCTTTAACAGGAAATACATTTCTTACACTTTTAAAATGAGCAATCACACATATAATCAAGTTGGTTAAAACTTCCTTCCTGGTAACTGCAACACTTCCTCTGCATCTGGATGTGAAGGGAGACCCAGAAAAGCGGAAGAGTTTAGAAGCACACTGGGTACGTTTGAATTTGTTTTGTTTTTAGAAATTAAACAAATGATCCTTCAACATCGTCGCCTCTGCTGCTGTATCAGGTATTGCTTCCTTCTATTTTTTGCCCTTTGTTGGGTCTGACTCGCAATAGTGACACTTCCTTCTCGGCCAGAATATTTTTATCTGGAACTGCTGTCGCTCTTCTGACGATGCTGCCACTGACTGTTTCATCGTCTAGTCCAACCCGTGTGTGTGGATATCCACAAGGTTCCGGCAATAGCTTTGCAGGTGCATCAGTCCTTTTTTGTTTTTGTTTGGGAGGAAGAGGGAGGGCCAGCCAGCCTTCAAGTTCTTACAGATGAATGATTTGCGATTAGTGTGCTAAACAGTGTTTTTAACGTCTCTCTCTCATAAAAGGAGAAAACTTCACAGCCTCAACCATGAAGGAAAGCAGTGAGTATTTAGTCAGCCAGTTTTTTTCTGCATCTCGTATCTTGTAAGTCTGTTTGATGTCATGAAGGGAGAAGTAATTGCTGTGTATTTGCATGTTGCCTAAATTTGGACCTATTTTATTTCAAGTTGGTGCCAGTATTCGCAGCTTACAGTTCTCTTACTTTGTCATTCTGTAAAGTAGCAAAAGACCAAATAGTGAAGGGCTTAAGCTACAAGAGACAGTTCTCTGGGACAGTTGGTTTCATGTATTTAGTAAGTGCAACTTCATAATATGTTGAGAGAGGGACTGTTGACTTTAAAAGTAAATTTAAGTCAAGATTTGAACAGAAGTTTGGATCTAATGAAACTTGCCTTTCTTACCTTTTAATCAAACTCTCCTTTTTGGTATATATCAAATGCTCCACTGTTTCTTAAGGAAATAAAGAATTACTTTTATGTTTCACTAACATTAGTACTTTAAGAATAATATTTTCTTAAACATTAATTTTTGTTTTACTAATTGATTCTTATTTAGAATAAGAATCAAAATATTAAAGGGTACTACTAAATAGTAAAATCAAAATATCTTATCCATATTTCAACTTTAATATGTTAAACATTTCAATTGTTATTTGAAGAGTTTCACACTGAAATAAGTAACATTTATACTTAAATGCTTTGTGAAAGTAGGTCCTTATTAACTATTTGTGGAAATAGTGGATAAATTATTCAGAATATATTGGTGAATTCTAGTTATAGAGATGAAAATATTAGAGCAAAAAGAAGTTAAATAGTCAATAGGGGTCCCAAAGCAGGTCCTTCCTTCCAACGTATAGGTTCTCCAGAGGCAGATGAGATGAATTGGTACAAGGGTAACACTACATGAAAGTTCATATTTGGAGAGTACAGCCCTGGGGACTCAATACTGCCCTAATGGAGCAGTGACAGCCAAGATACTTACATAATTCATGATTCACAGTTAAAAATATCTGCAAATGTTCTTGAGAGGAGCTTCACCAATTCTGATCTGTTTGAGTTTTATCAGTGAAATGACTACTTCTCCTCACTAGAAAGAAAAAAATGAAGAGAAAAAAAAATAGGAAGTTGACGGGGGCGCAGATACCTGATCCAGACAGTTTGAAAAGGGATCATGAGGCAACTTGGATAAGGTGTCTGAGTCCCCCAGGAGACATGTGAGACTGAACAAATAGGAAATAAGCCAAAGGCTTGCTTTCAAAGGGAGTTGTTTCAGCATCTCACATGGCACCTTGTAAACTAGAACCTGTTGCTCTAACTGGATTATTTGACTCATCCATGCGTTTCAATATGCTTAAAATAATTACCACTTAGAGCCATTACAGTTCATCAGACAGCATACTAGAACAGTGCTTTACCTCTCTCTTTTTTTAAGTTAAAATTTCAAACATAACAGAAGTAGAGAGAATAATCAATGAGTCCCCATCTACCCACGGCCCACATTCAACAAGTTATTACCTTATTTAATGCTCCTGTCTACCCTCTGAAGTATTGCTAACCCCGTTTGATGGATAGGAAACAGGCTCAGAGATTAGTTAAGCAGCTCCTCCCCCAGTTTCTAAGCGTGGGGCCAGGATTCCTGGGCCCCTATTCCAAGCCCCCTGTGTCCTCCTGCACATGTCCCTGTCATCCGTCTACACCTTCTCCTTGCCAGCTCACGGGCCACCATAAAAGGCAAGCGCCTTCCCTCTGAAGAACCCTCTGTTCCTCTCTCTGCTCCCAGGTCACGTAGGGCATGGAGCTGGAAAACCATGAACAGCCTGTGGTGCTGAGAGAGGACAACTGCCGCCGGCGCCGGAGGATGAAGCCACGCAGCACGGCAGCCAGCCTGTCCTCCATGGAGCTCATCCCCATTGAGTTCGTGCTGCCCACCAGCCAACGCAACACCAAGACCCCCGAAACGGCACTGCTGCATGTGGCCGGCCACGGCAACGTGGAGCAGATGAAGGCCCAAGTGTGGCTGCGTGTGCTGGAGACCAGTGTGGCAGCCGACTTCTACCACCGGCTGGGCCCCGACCACTTCCTCCTGCTCTACCAAAAGAAGGGGCAGTGGTATGAGATCTATGACAAGTACCAGGTGGTGCAGACCCTGGACTGCCTGCACTACTGGAAGGTGCTGCACCGGAGCCCCGGGCAGATCCACCTGGTACAGCGGCACGCGCCCTCAGAGGAGACGCTGGCCTTCCAGCGCCAGCTCACTGCCCTCATCGGCTACGATGTCACAGATGTCAGCAATGTGCACGACGACGAATTGGAGTTCACACGCCGCCGCCTGGTCACCCCGCGCATGGCCGAGGTGGCTGGCCGTGACCCCAAGCTCTACTCCATGCACCCCTGGGTGACATCTAAGCCCCTCCCTGAATACCTGCTGAAGAAGATCACCAACAACTGCATCTTCATCATCATTCACCGCAGCACCACCAGCCAGACCATCAAGGTCTCGGCTGATGACACCCCGGGCACCATCCTCCAGAGCTTCTTTACCAAAATGGCCAAGAAGAAGTCCCTGATGGATATCCCCGAGAGCCAGAATGAACAGGACTTCGTGCTGCGTGTCTGTGGCCGCGATGAGTACCTGGTGGGCGAGACACCCATCAAAAACTTCCAGTGGGTGCGGCAGTGCCTTAAGAATGGTGAAGAGATTCACCTGGTTCTTGACACTCCGCCAGACCCAGCACTAGACGAGGTGAGGAAGGAAGAGTGGCCGCTGGTGGATGACTGCACCGGAGTCACCGGCTACCATGAGCAGCTGACCATCCACGGGAAGGACCACGAGAGCGTGTTCACTGTGTCCCTGTGGGACTGTGACCGCAAGTTCAGGGTCAAGATCAGGGGCATCGATATCCCCGTCCTGCCCCGGAATGCAGATCTCACAGTTTTTGTGGAGGCAAACATCCAGTACGGGCAGCAAGTCCTTTGCCAAAGAAGAACCAGCCCCAAACCTTTCACAGAAGAGGTGCTCTGGAATGTGTGGCTTGAGTTCAGTATCAAGATCAAAGACTTACCCAAAGGGGCTCTGCTCAACCTCCAGATCTACTGTGGCAAAGCGCCGACACTGTCTGGTAAGGCCTCTGCAGAGACTCCCAGTCCCGACTCCAGAGGCAAAGCTCAGCTTCTCTACTACGTGAATTTGTTGCTCATCGACCACCGATTCCTCCTGCGCCACGGGGAGTATGTGCTCCACATGTGGCAGTTATCTGGGAAGGGGGAAGACCAAGGAAGCTTCAATGCAGATAAGCTCACATCTGCCACCAACCCAGACAAGGAAAACTCAATGTCCATCTCCATTCTCCTGGACAATTACTGTCACCCCATAGCCTTGCCTAAGCATCAGCCCACCCCTGACCCAGAAGGGGACCGGGTACGAGCAGAAATGCCCAACCAACTTCGGAAGCAACTGGAGGCAATCATAGCCACTGATCCACTTAACCCTCTCACTGCGGAAGACAAAGAATTGCTTTGGCATTTCAGATATGAAAGCCTTAAGGATCCCAAAGCATACCCTAAGCTCTTTAGCTCAGTGAAATGGGGACAGCAAGAAATTGTGGCCAAAACGTATCAATTGTTAGCCAGAAGGGAGGTCTGGGATCAAAGCGCTTTGGATGTTGGATTAACAATGCAACTCCTAGACTGCAACTTTTCAGATGAAAATGTAAGAGCCATTGCAGTGCAGAAACTGGAGAGCTTGGAAGACGATGATGTTCTGCATTACCTGCTCCAACTGGTCCAGGTAGGGGAGGCACTCATGTCAAGGAATTTATCTGCATGTGCAGACAGTCACCATATTAAGCCATCTTCCAGTGCACATTGTCCAAAGAGAGTCAATGATCAGTCAAAGTAGATCTCTTTTTTTTTTTTTACTACTCAAAGAGTAGTAAACGTTTCCTTTTACTTTTTTTCTGTCTTTGAGGGCTTTCTGACCAGCATTTTGATGACATGAATAATTCCACTTTTTTAGGAGAACTGGCCCAGTGGGAATGAGAGTTTACACTGTTAATGATAGACTTGACTTATTGAATTCTCCCTTATGCCAAGGCTCCAAGTGACCTACATAGTTTTCATGTATTATCACATTTAACTCTCCCAACAATGTTGATAGCAGTCCAGTTAATATTTGCATTTTATATATAAGGAAACTGAGGCACTGAGAGCTTAAGTAATGTGCCCAAGGTCACTCACTATAGACATTGTCAAAGTATATTGTGCTGCTGGACAAGCAAGAGGGAAGACAGGAATTGGAAGAGAATTCTACTTTACAGAGCAGATGTGTTCATTCACTAATTCAACAACTCAGACTGAGTGCTTCCCCTTTTCTGGTTGTTGGATATAGAGCAGTGATCAAAACACAGCTGGACTCTGCCCTAGTGTAGCCTGTAGTTCATGGAGACAGACATCAAGTGAGGACACATACAGGCAGATACTGAATAACATATTGTGACAAACATTTTGAGGAAAAGCTATAGAATGTTATGAGAAAATAGTCAGGAGTCCTGGGGACACTTAATTTAGATTGAAGAAGCCAAGGACAATTCTGAGTAGGTGATGTTTGTCAGGCTAACTGTTGGACACCAAACTGTCTAATCATTATCTATATTTATAGGCAGTTTCTGGAGTTTTCTGATGCAAATTTTGGATAGTCTAAACTTTGAATCTTCACCCTCCCATTACTCAGATACTTGAAACATAGTTGGCCTTTGTCTCTATCTAATCAAATATACTCAAAGTTTTTCTCTGCCCATGAGTTCAGAGGTTAGCCTAAACACTAATGAAAATTTAATAAAAATCAAAGTATCCTCAGTTTTCTAGCTCTCCATAACAAAAAGAACATGAGGCAAATTTGAAAGGGATCTGCTTCAAGTCCCAAGGCCATCATGAATTATTTTACATTGTCATTTTCACAAGTGAACTTTTCAGGCTTGGAAAATGAATAGTATTCTTCTTAGAAACATGTAAATAAAAGAGGTCAGTGATATTAACATTGAGTTTGTGGTCCTAAATTTGAAGAAGAGCAGTCATTTGCAGATATGGCCAAATGACTCATTCATTCCTGATTAAAATGGTCTCCTCATTGAGACCTGCATCATCTTTACAGAAGTGAAACACGAAGAAGGTCAAAAAGACTCACATTTAGGTTAAAAACTTAGTAACATTTCTGAAGTGACTACTGGTGGCTAAATAACCATATTCTCAGAATTAAGATCTTAACTACAGTTACAGTGGCACCAATTTGAACATACGTCATCTTTGAAAGCATGGGGATAATTGAAATATTATCAAGTCAGTATTGATCATTTCCAAACTGGAAAACCAAAGTAAGGATTAGAAGTTACCCAAAAGTTCCCAGGCCCTAAAACATAAAGTGAATGGAAATTTCTCCTGTTTCTTAGGGAAAAAGATAGACCATGTCTATTTATAAAGGAAATACTCCTGAGATATTTAAGTTTAAACTTCTCTTTGTGCTTATATATCCCATCTCTCCTGTAACTTTATATATGCACCTCTAATAATCAAACAGTATTTGTTAGTCTTACTGCATTTAAAATTATGATCTATTGCAGACATGAAGAAAAGTACAGAAAATGATGTAATAAATATCCATGCACCCACTAGAATTTAATTATTCTTCAGTTTTTTTTTGTTTTTTTTTTTTGGCTGAGTAGCATGTGGGATCTTAGTTCCCCCACTAAGGATGAACCCGTGAGCTCTGAATTGGAAGCACAGAGTCTTAACCACTAGACCATCAGGGAAGACCCTACATTTTATTTTTTAATTGCCCAGGCTGCCCTGGGGAAGGAGTTGGAGTGGGGGTGGAGGGACAGAGTTTGGGGCAGCTACCCACCTGGGCCCTATTTTTTTTTTTTTTTACTTTTAATTGGTTCTTTTCTTTTTTTCAGCCATAGGGCTGCCACCTTTGTAAATATCTCCGTGTTAGCCAAGTGATGCGAAAACTACTCAACACTGCTAAACCTGAGGAAGCAGATAAAACGAGATTTTCAGGCAAAAAAACCCCTGTATACTCTGAATCGTACAAGGGAGTGATGATTACTCTGTTGCAGTAAGAACCTGGGAGGCAGTTGAGTGACTTTTTAGTGAGATGCCAAGCACATATCTTGAGCAGAAGAGGAGCTACACAATTTTTAGGATCTTCATATCTAACAGATATTTTTCTCCCCAAGTGTACAATATCCCCACTGTTTATTTTCTTCCCAACAACCTTTCTTTCCTTCCCCTTTTATAGATTTGTGTTCGTCTTTCTCTTCTATCCTTCCAATAAGAATCAGGTAAGCCCTTCATGGGAACAAAAGCCCTCCCCTCTTCCTCTTTAAAGTTATCAAAAGCACGTTATTATGAGTCAAGAGTTCTGGCTTCTAATACTGGTCCTTAAGCAAGTGGCTCACTCTGGCCCAAAGTGCCCTTGAAGAGAAAGGGCTGAACTTAAGTGACTTGTCAGTTTCTCATCCTCCTATCCACACAAACCCACCAACGCAGAGACCAATTTTTCTCCATTTCCTGTTTCCTGATTAACCAATGGAGAATGCAGTCCTACAAATGCCAATGTGTTCTTTCCTTAGGCTGTGAAATTTGAACCATACCATGACAGTGCCCTTGCCAGATTTCTGCTGAAGCGTGGTTTAAGAGTAAGTACTTCCATTTTGATAAGAGCATGACATTTAAAAGGTTATCGAGAATTGACTGATAGATCTGGAGCATTAGTCATAATAATTTTAACCTTCTTGTTTCCACCCTCAGAACAAAAGAATTGGTCACTTCTTGTTTTGGTTCTTGAGAAGTGAGATTGCGCAGTCGAGACACTATCAGCAGAGGTTTGCAGTGATCCTGGAGGCCTACCTGAGGGGCTGTGGCACGGCCATGCTACGGGACTTCACTCAACAAGTCCAAGTAATCGACATGTTACAAAAAGTCACCATTGATATTAAATCACTCTCTGCCGAAAAGTATGATGTCAGCTCCCAAGGTATGGGTGGCTCGATTTTCTTGGTGCTCTTTCCAAATGCCTTTGTCTCCAAATACCATCCCTGGGATCCTTCTTGCTTCTGGAAGGCAAGTCGTATCTTCCTCAGGGTAGCCAAGAATACATTTTTAAATTTTCTGTCTTTCTTCAGTAAGCAAATTTCAAGTTCTCCCTTTACAAGTTAATAAGTTTTGAAATGATATTTATATTCTAATGATGAGAGTATGGTAATAGATGTTAAACTCTTTGAAAAATTAAAACTGCATTATGCAGATATAAGATGTATTTTTAAAGAGCAACTGTGCATGTACACATACACAAAGATTAGTTATTTCCAAATATTTACCCTTTCAAAACATGCATATAATTTTCAAATCTTCACTCTTTCAAAGTAATGAATTATTGAGAATTTTTTCAATTTTTTAATATATATGTATATGTATACCTCATACATTGCAAGATGTATTTATATTTATATATGTGCTTCTTATAAAATATATATATTACCACCTCTATGTTCCAGTATTGTCTTATCTCTAAGAAATTCTAAATGAATCACTCTTTATCTATATTCCCATTGGTTTTTGTTGATACTACATTAAATTAAAGCTATTAACACATTTTTCTGGTCTACTGAGCTATATGAGCCTTGAGCTATGAATTATCTCTTATCATGCTTGTATACCTAGATTCAGCATTATAGCTCATAATGGACCCTCACTAACATACTCAACCAATTTTAAGCTTTTGAATATTTTGATTTTCCATTTTCCCCTTTGATTCTTTTCCAATATACCAATAATGCTCTCTCCTGCAAATAATGGTGATAAAAATCTTACCTTTTTTGTTGTTGTAAGAAAGAAAGGGGAAAATTTGTACCAACCCAAGCAGTAATTTTCCATTTATATATTTGCCTTTAGAATTTTGAGGCTGTCATATTACTTCTATACAACCTAACTTCCTCTTTTGAAAAGACTTTACCAAACCCTAACCAAATCCATTTAATATGGTCTTCAGATATGTTTCCTAAATCAGATGGCAGTTTAAAGTTTCACATGTTGGAAAGAAAACTACAGTAATTCCCTAGCATTATTCATAAAGCATCCTTCTGTACCTGTCTGGGTATGCCATATATATTCAGATATTTCTGTCCGCTGTTGTAATGTGTGTGCATAGTTTGTTGGTCTCAGTAAACCTGTCACCATGAAAGGTTAGTTCCTCAAGGACAGAAACCTACTCCCTTTTCTCCTATTCTTCACCTTACCAAATGTATAGAATGTTGTGAATATGTGTGATTTCAGGAAATGTTATAGGTGATATTGGTAATTTCTTGAACTCATATAACCCTTGTGTGCTTTTGACAATTACAGTTATTTTCCAACTAAAGCAAAAGCTTGAAATCCTACAGAATTTGAATCTTCCCCAAAGCTTTAGAGTTCCATATGACCCTGGACTGAAGGCAGGCGCACTGGTGGTAGGTATCGTCTTGATGTCTCCCTGTCTTCATGTCTTGACGATGTCTCTGCCTGCTTCACCAGGCCTTAGTGGATAAAAGCTGACATTTACTGAGAGACAGGGAAGCTGGAAAGTCCCTGGATGGGCTTCTGTCAAGCTGTTCCGCAACTGCTAGATACTAAAAACCTCAGCACTGGGCAATATCCCATTCATTTTAAGTCAGGTTTCTTGAGGAACCATTTGTATACAATAAAATGTATCCATTGCAAGCTTACAGTTCAGTGAGCTTTGCCAAATGTACACAACCACATAACCATCACCACCACCTCCAATTATTTTGGCCACCTGATGTGAAGGGCTGACTCATTAGTAAAGACCCTGGTGCTGGGAAAGATTGAAGGCAGGAGGAGAAGGGGATGACAGAGGACAAGATGGTTGGATGGCGTCACTGACTCAATGGACATGAGTTTGAGCAATCTCTGGACTTTGGTGAAGGACAGTGAAGCCTGGAATGCTGCAGTCCATGGGGTCACAAAGAGTTGGACATGACTGAGCGACTGAACCAAACTGAACCATCACCAAAATCAAGACATAGAATATTTTCATAGAAATTTGTAGAAAAATTCTTTCGTATCCCTCTGTGATTAGACCTTTCCTCCTTCCGTACTCCATTCTGGATAACAGATCTGTTTTCCATCATGAAATTTTGCCCCTTATAGAATGTCACAAAGAGGAATCATACAATATGTAGTTTTTGTTATAAACAATCTTTTTATTTCAGCCATTCAAATGGGTATGAAGTGGTACTTCACTGTTATTTTTATTTTCATTTCCCTAATGATGTTGAGCATCTTATCATGTGTTTATTCTCCATTTTTTTTTGTGTGAAGCTTCTTTTCATATCTTCCATTCATTTTTAATTTGGACTATCTTTTTATTCTTGTTTACAAGTTACTTATATATTCTGGATATAAATCCTTTATCAGGTATATAGTTTACAAATATTTTCTCCCAGTCTACAGCTTACTTTTTCATTTTCTTATTAATGTATTTCAAAGAGCAGAAGATTTTAATTCTGATTAAGCTCAATTTATCATTTTTTTCTTTTATGGTTCACACATTTTGTATCCTAAGAAATATTTGCTTCATCCAGTGATTTTCAACCAGGGGTGAACCCCTACCTCCTCCACCAAGGGATGTTTGGTAATGTCTGGAGACATTTTTGATTGTTCCTACTGGGACAATGCTACCGGCATCCAGTGGGCAGAGACCAGAGATGCTGCTAAATATCCTACAATACATAGCATAGCTTCCCCACCAACAAACAATTATCCAGTCCAAAATGTTAGTAGTGCCAAAGTGGAGAAACACCTCCTAATTCAATGTGACAAATTCTTTTCCTAAAGTTTTAATTCTCACATTTAAGTCTTTAATCCATGTTTAATTTTATATACAATTGACAGTAAGCTGGCTCTTTAGCAAAAGCACACGCTACTTACTGTCCTTTTGAAGTTAGAAATTGGTTCATGCTCAGTCACTTCAGTCCTGTCTGACTCTTTGCCAGGCTCCTCTGTCCATGGGCTTTTCCTGGCAAGAATAAGGGAGTGGGTTGCCATGCCCTCCTCCAAGGGATCTTCCCCACCCAGGGATCAAATCTGCATCTCTTGCATTGCAGGTGGATTCTTTACTGCTGAGCCACTGGGGAAGCCCAAAAACTTAGTAGGAATAATGATATAGTAACACAGCTTCATATCATTTGCTTTTTTAAGGTCACATTTTTGATCCATAATGAATTCACTTTTGGCTAAAACTCCTAAGATTTTCTATTTGGAAAAAGTAGCTGCTAAATCACCTTTCTCCCACCTTGAATTCATTTCAATGTTACGTGGGTTTTTTGGAGGGGAAAGGCATTGTATAATATCGGAGTGCAAGAGTTTCATTTATTGCTGTTAAATTTCACCTTGTTAGATTTGGCCTAGAATTAGATTGCATCTAATTTTGCAACAACCACGTTTAGGCAGTATGGTAGCAACAGAACTCTTTTTTCAAATTAATTGTTAGAATGAGGCCAAATATATAAACAAATAATAACAAAATTGCTCTGTGTTAGAGGGGACATAAAAGTACAAGAGTCCTATGAGAGTGGAATATCAGAAGATGGGATATGCCATGCCTCTTTGGCACTCCACAGATGCTTGGGTTTCCTTGGAACACACTTTGAGAACCACTGGTTTAAGCACTGTGAATTGCTTTCACTAGCATTTTTGGATTTGGTGAAAATGCCATGTGCATTTTTACCCAAATCACTGAAATCTTTCTCCAACTTAAAACTTTTTCCTAGGTGTTTATAGTGATGCTTTGCAGGAAGATGTATGTCTCCACGATATGTTTTCAATTGTGTGTAGGAAATACATGGCTGTTTTCTTACAGATTGAAAAATGTAAAGTGATGGCCTCTAAGAAAAAACCCCTGTGGCTTGAGTTTAAATGTGCCGACCCTACAGCTCTATCAAATGAGACAATTGGAATTATCTTTAAACACGGCGATGATCTACGCCAAGACATGCTTATTTTACAGGTATACTGCTGTTAAGGATTTTTTTTCAGTTGTTCAAAAAAGAAGTCTGTACTAACTGTAAAAAAAAATACCTTCTACTGACCCTGTTCCATTCTCCTATTTTGTATAATGAACAGTGATCAAAGATAACATAATAGAGTTTTCATTGGGGGAGTATGGCCACAGACCATTAGATATGAATCTAGTGAGCCTCATGGTTCTGTCCACTCCTGAAGAGATGCATATCCAGCATTCCCAAATAACCTGAAACACATCCCTCACCTAACTTCTTTTCTATACACCCCATTCCTAGTGTGGTACCGTGAAATAGAGATACATTGACCCCCAAGCATCCACTTTATTCACATTCATTCATTACACACTCAATGGACGAGGATTTGAGCAAACTCCAGGAGACAGTGAAGAACAGGAAGACTAGCTGCAGTCCATGGGGTTACAGAGAGTCGGACACAACTTAACGACTGAACAATGAACAACATACACTCACAGATGTTCTCCTTACATACATCACCTTTGGTATATATCCACATACACAAATTCAAGTGAATGATCTGATAGGATGGAGGGAGAAGATGAATAGGGAGATGATTGGAGAATTCATGCAGTTTACATAACAGGAGTGAATAGATTTTTAGAACAGAAGGTGGATGACGAAGGTATCAATGTTGATCATTTTCATATTTTTGAACACAAATTTTAGCTTTGCAGATTTGTAAAGTAATATTTGCTGTACCCTAGTTGTTCAGTACTGTAGAAGTAACATAATTTCTAATATGTCATGTGGTTTATTTAAAATAGTTAAGCCATGGAATCAAAAATATGGTACAAATGAACTTATTTACAAAACAGAAGTAGACTCACAGATGTAGAAAGCAAAACTATGGTTACCAAAGGAGAAAGGGTGAGGGGGATAAGGCAGAAGTTTGGAACTGAATTAACAAATACACACTACTATATATAAAATAGATAAACAAGGACATAGTGTATAGCACGGGGAACTCTACTCAGTATCTTGTAATAACCTATAATGGAAAAGAATCTGAAAAAGAATGGGAATAATAATCATACCCACACTAGAGGGTTAACGCAAAGGATCAACATAAAACAGCCTCAGTGAATGTCAGTTATCATTATCGTCATTGTTACTGTTGCCCTGGTTGGAGCCCAAGAGTGCTTTATGGATAAAAATGTGTAAAGATGTTAGAATGGAATTTATATTCATTATAGCAAAATATACATAACTAGGAATAATAGATGGGTCATGGCTAAAACCTACCCCCAAAGAAATCCAACTTTCCTCTTCTCCAAAGTACCACTCAGGAGCCAAAACTGAGGCTCCCAAGGAAGGGAAACATTAGAGTACCAGGTTGACAAATAAAAGTACATTCATTATTTATATATGTTACATTCACTTCAATATTTTGTGTTACCAGAAAAGATTGTTGTCATTTTTAATGGAGAAGAGAAATAGGTATTTGTAAAGGAAACATTTTTGTGTTTTGATGTCCAGATTCTACGAATCATGGAGTCCATTTGGGAGACTGAATCTTTGGATCTGTGCCTCCTGCCATATGGTTGCATTTCAACTGGTGACAAAATAGGTATGTGGGGACCTCGGGAGATGAATATACTGCTCAGCTCATTTTGAAAGGCCATCATCCCATGGGACATCCCTGGTGGTCCAGTGGTTAAGACTCCCATTTCAGGAGACATGAGTTCAATCTCTGGTTGGGGAACTAAGATTCTGCATACCACATGGTCCCCTCAGAATTTTTAAAGACCATCATCCCTTCAGTATAGGCCTTTAATAAATGAACAATTACAATTGTAATCCATATAAAAGGAAGAGGATGTTCCAAGTCTAGTGAATGTGACTCTCAGTTTAATATGGACATGTTGAAAATACATGAATGCATGATTTAATTCCTTGTGACTACATACGGAAATGGTTTTAACAAGAACTTGTTCCCTCCTCTAAACTTTCACTCTTTTCATTGCACAGTAAATTTCTCTCTCACAAAAAACATCAAAAGTAGATGGAAAGATCTGCCACTTGTTTTACGAGCCTGACTTCACATTATCAAAGCTATTATGTACTCTCCTCTTAGGTGTGTTTGTAGACATTTCACATTTTAATTTCAATTAAACAAATTTTTATTCCAGTTTCCAATTTGAGAAGTAGAGAACAGCCTTCCCATTTGACTCTGGAATTTAAAAAAGAAAAAGGAACAGGTTGCCAAGTGAAAAAAGATGTGCTTGGCATATTGATGGTTTTGCTTATCAAAAACAAGCCCTTTCCTCTTTTCATTCATGGATACTGAAAGCAGGTCCCACACAACTTCCCTATCCGCCTCCTTTTCTTTCTCTTCCTCATAAGGAAACCACCAGCACGAACCTGGAAAATAACCTTCTGATTGAGAAAGCTCTCTGCCCTCCACCCAACAAAGACACAGCCATTCCTCCTCTGGGTCAGGTGCTTGGCTCCAGTTCACATCAGATCTGTGCATCTTCCCACAGGAATGATTGAGATTGTAAAAGATGCCACAACGATCGCCAAAATTCAGCAAAGCACAGTGGGCAACACGGGAGCCTTTAAAGATGAAGTGCTGAGTCACTGGCTCAAAGAAAAATGCCCTATTGAAGAAAAGGTGAGCTCCTGCTTCTCCCCACTCTGAAGGTTCCTGAGAAATTGTGAGATACAGCAGTCTAATGACACGTTTTCAAAGGGTCTGCGTTGCCATGCCTCCTAACAGTGTGGAGCACTTTCTTCCTGAGCTCATGGGGGTTTAAATGCTGGTGACATAGTAGATCTGTGCAAAACAGAGGCACTCTTTCAGACCTCACTGAGCATTTGCTTCTCTTTTGATTATCAGGCCTGCTTTGCATAAAATTTGGTTCTGGGACATAATTTGTTAGCACTTTTTCAGACCATCTATTTTTGTCATTCAGCAAAAAAATTTAGTTACCACAGACAAATTCCTTCTGATCTGGAAACACTCCAGATCATAAAAAGTAATTTGCAATTTACCCCTGCCCCCTAATCTAAATGGAAATTAGGGATGTTGAAAATGCTACTTCCATTCCTTGGAAGTACATGTGCGAGTCCTTCACAAGCTGTGTGGTTAGGCTGCTTGGTTGCTGGTTAAAATTCTGCTGTACAGGATTAGCACTTCTTGTTTGCATGGGTAGCAGCCTTTTGGGGGAGGGCATATAATTAGTAGAATTTATTAGCCTGTTATACTGTGGATTTGTGAACCCATGCATACTTTAAGTGGTCACAAGCAAAACATATGTTCACCAACAAAGGAGGAATCATTATGGGGTCTGAATTGTTGTTGGCAAGTGATGCATGGAGAGGCAGTGAACCCTTTGATTACATTACTGTTGTCCTTTGACTATTGTTTCCTTCTCGTGCTGTGAGTCACTGTATCTTCACCTAGAATGTAAGGAGAGCAATGGAGAAAGTTGGCACCTCACAGATGAAACTTTAATGAAACCAAGCACACTGACTTTCTCCCTGAAAATGATTCCCAGAATAGCATCTTTTGGGGAGTCCTTTGTAATAGATTCATGCTGCTCTTTGCAGTTAGAACACAACTAATATTCAGATGCATTTTAATTAGTTTCAGGCAGCGGTGGAGAGATTTGTTTATTCCTGTGCTGGCTACTGTGTGGCAACCTTTGTTCTTGGGATAGGTGACAGACACAATGACAATATTATGATCTCAGAGACAGGTGAGTTTTGTTTACTACAGAGTAATGTTTTCTGATTATGGTAAAATATCCCTAACATAAAATTTACCATTTTAACCAGTTTTAAGTGTCTATTTTGGTGGCATTCACTGTACTCACATTATTGTACAACCATCACCACCATCCATCTCCAAAACTTTTTCATCTTACCTAATGGGAACTTATTATATACTAACTTCCCAGCCTCACCCTACCCACCTCCCCTCCCCCACCCAGGACAGAGTAATTTTTAAATGGAAGTCAAGGTTGGAGCACAGATCTAGAAGTCATTATTGTGTAGGGACACAGAGGCTGTGATCACCCTAGGGAGGACCCAGGAGTGAGTAATGGAAGAAGATGCAGGAAAGAAGACTTCAGAAGGACAAGCTGGACAGTAGCTGGAAAGCTAGGAAGGTGGATATGATCAACAATGTCAGATGGTACAGAGAAGCAACAAAAAAGTCACCAGAAAGGGACTTTGCTAGGGGTCCAGTGGTTGGATTCCATTCTTCCAATGCAGAGAGCACAGGTTTGATCCCAAGTAGGGGGACTCAGATCCCACATGCTGCTCAACCAAATAAATAAGATGTTTTTAAAGTCACCAATGCCCTTAAATCTAAAATGCTACGCATTTCTAACTTACCCATCCTTTCTGGTTCACTGTCTAACAGTGGTCAGTACTGGCAGCATGCCATGACATTTTTCTCTAAGAAATTTGATTCTTTACCATCTGAGCCACCAGGGAAGCCCCAATTTAAGGGTGAAGCCTGAGGGGGAAAATAAAATACTGTATTGGGGTAAATTGCTGATTATCTTTGGGAATCAAGAGATAATGCACTTATGGGCCCTTCAGATGACAGAGGGCTGAATAAATGAAAAGAGGTGAAGAGAGTTGTGACGATGATGGTGACATGGTAGAAACTGACCCAGAGGAAATTCAAATGTTTTATTTGTAAGAGTGAGACATCTGTCTCTCCTGAGTTCCATAAAGGGTGTAAGAGAGTCTTGGACATAATGATGACATATATATGACAGAGAGTTTGGATTTATATTTGTAAGAATAGTTCTGAGACAAGAATTTTTTTAATGGTATTTGGCTGTCATTTAAAGATCATCAGAAGGGTATCAAAACTATGCATGTTTCAAACAGTGCTTTGCGGCTACTTACTGCACACACCTGCTAAGACAAAATATATCACAAGCAGAGAGTAAAAATAGCTCTCACACCCAAGATAGCTCATTTTCAGTCAACTGCAAAATATGTCCAGAAATGAACAGACCAGGGTGTTGTTTGCAAGTGCTGTTGCTGGTATAATGACGTCAGACATTTTCTTTTCTTAAGGAAATCTATTTCATATTGACTTTGGGCACATTCTTGGGAATTATAAAAGTTTCCTGGGCATTAATAAAGAGAGAGTGCCATTCGTGCTAACTCCAGACTTCCTGTTTGTGATGGGAACTTCTGGAAAGAAGACAAGTCTACACTTCAAGAAATTTCAGGTAATTGCTTCCCTCTTGACTGCCTGCTGGGAACACCAGCCAGATGGTGGTGCTGCAGCCCTCACCTCTCACTTTGCTTTGAGTCTCCTCTTGCCTCGGCCCACCCGCTTCTCGCATGACTCCCCCCGCCCCCCATGCCCTACCTCTTCCCAGTCTCTTCTGTTCCTTTCCCAAGTACAAAATAATGCTTCTCAGTCATCCCCTCCTAAAACCAAACAGCAAGTAGGAGTATTCCATCATCAATGGGACTGGTTAATATAGAACAGCAGGATGATGTGGCCCTTAAGAGAGGGCTTTTAAGAACTCCTGGCCTGCAGGTTTAGCCTTTGAATATTTACCTAATCAAGATGCTGCCTAGAATATACAGATTTTACATGTCTTTTCAGGACTCACCAATGATGGTGAGCTTCTCTTGATTTTTGCTCCAGGTGTGTATTTATCAGTTACTAGTAATAACACAAGGAATTCTTGCTTGTCTCTTTCTGTAAAGGAAGGTCCCTTCTCTCATTGGAAACCTTGTCAGCTCTATTATAGGTTGTCCCAAGAGTTTTGGGTTGTCCCGCTCACCTGTCCACCCACTCCTCCGTGGGTCTCCCATCTCTTTAAGGGTGTCCACATTTAACTTTCTCTTTTATTCCTTCCTGGTATACATCCATTTTTGACTATCAAATAGTAATTCAAATACCCGAGGAGTAAAATGTTTGCTCTTTCAAATTTAATAACTGTGAATGAACTCAGAAAAGTTGTCCTGACTACTGCAATACACCTATTTTAAAGCCATCAAAACACAAACCAGACCAGCAGTGGCAAAGAGTGATTACTTTATATGCATGTTGGTCTCGAGCTCCCTTTAAACAGCCTCCCCCTTAACACCTTTGAAACATGGTTTGATTGGCATCCAGCATTTCAGGACTCACTCTCTTTTCTGAGTGTCTTCTTGAGGCTCATATTAACCTTGGGAGATGACATGGGCCTTGACATTCAGGGGAACAGGAACTGGAATGTGTTGTTTTGAAACCTGTCTGTGCTTGTTTGTTCTCCTGGCTGATTTTCGATGTGGTGGTTACCAGACTTCCCCTTCCACAGCACCAGGGGGGTTGTCAGAGAAACTGAGATCTCTGTGGCCAGATGGTCTTAGGACTTTTAGTGTTTTTCTGTGTAAACTCAACTGGGTTGCAGACTATTTCCAGGGATTTGACACATTTCAGTCCTGTTTTTCTTTAAGGTTAAAAAAATCACATATTGTGACAGCTTTCTGGAAGAGAAAAATGGTTACACACACACACACACAACCTGGAAGAGTTTTACCATTTAAGGGGGGGAGGGGGGCAACCCACTCTAGTTTTCTTGCCTGGCGAATTCCATGCACAGAGGAGCCTGGCAGGCTAGAGGACATGGGGTAGCAAAAGAGTCGGACTTGACTTAGAAACTAAGCAATAGCAACAAATAATAAATACTCATTCCTCATCTCCTGGAGATGGGGTTCATCTGCTTTGAACAAACACAGCAGCAACAGTGCCATTTAAACACTCAGACAGACACTAGGGTCTTGACCTCACAACAGTCTCTCCATGTTTCTCTATGTATGTTCTCTTCCTTCTGGCCAGGGGTTGTCCCTAAAATGACTGCTCATCGAAACTATTGTTGACAAAATTCCCATCCTATAGTGCCTGTATCACCCCACAAATCCCAGCAATACTTCCCCTTTAGTCTTCCTTGTTGTCATTTTAAGTTTCAAAATATTCTTTAATGAAAAGACTTGGGGTTTGGGGAGGCTCACTCCCTGTCCAGACAGCTTCCTCCCAAAGCAACAATTCTTTGTAGGGAGTCTGTCCCTTCCATCTGGAAGCATTTCTACATCCTCTGTGACCGAAAGCTTGTTTTTTGAGCCATTAGAACTGCTTTCATTAAAGCAACATTCTAGGCACATGTGTACTGCCAAAAACATAACTTTGTCAATTTTATTGTATTTATCTATGACTGTTTTACAGTACTGGCGTACTCTATAAGTGCCTGTAAATGAACCTTAAACAGATCAGCATGGCACTGTAGTTGAAAGGATGGGCTTTGGAGCAGACCAACTTTAGTGTGCATCTTGGCTCTGCTGCTTAAAGCCTACGAATATAATACAAATTACTTATCCTTTCAGAACCTCGATTTCCTCCTCTGTGGGGTGGGAATTCTAAGACCCACCTCAAGTAGGGTTTTTAGGGATTATTTACATGAAATATGTAGAATGCTTGGCCCAGGACCCAGACTACAGCAGGAAATCAATCAACGAGTCCTCCATTGTCATATATATAACAGCAGCTCTTCAAACTTTGAACACTTTTAGGACGAGAAGCCCTCTGTGAAATGAGATCTCAAGCACCACTATAATATAGAAAATATGAAAAATAGCATTGTTCCTATTAAGGAGCAAGAAGGGGTCTGAGCTCTGCTTGATTTGCCTGCGCAGCCTGCCCTTCTCTCTGCTGGTCTCCCCGCCTTTTCCCCTCCTCACTCTCAAGAGGAAAAAGGCTAAACATTTATATTATACATGTATGTACAAAACGTTACATATGCAGAATTTCTAAAGTTTCCAGCTTGACAAAAATGAGCAGCAAGTTTTTTCATCATTTGACTCGGACCTGCTGACAGTTGTGTTTTTTTGTGTGTGGTTTTTTTTTTACATACTACTAAGCCTTCTAGAATATTTTCTTTCTCACTTTGTGCTCCTTTTTGAGATGAAGTTCTGCAAGGTCAGGGGAGGGGAGCATCTTCCAACTCTCTAAAGAGCATCCAAGGATCTTGTATGACTAGCTGCAACTTCTAGGTTGGGTAGGAAGCATCGTATATATTTATTCTTTGAAGGAAAGGTGTCCTTGGTTGCAGCGAACCACTAAATTTGAATTGATAAGGTTCATGAATGCACGCAGCACATTTGAATCACCTTGAAGAGTTGACCCACTTTTGTCAAGGGTGAGGGGAGCCTGCTCCACAAAAAAGGAAAAGCCTACTGAGTTCGTGATGAGAGGACTGGAGTCAGGGGAACTGAAAGAGGAAAGTGGCTCTGTCCCACCCCCACTCCTTTCTGAAGTAGCTGGTCAAACCTAGGAGCAGATTCATGAGTCATTTCTAGAATAGGACAGAGTTCAGGAACAAGCTGTAATAAGGCACACCAAGGCCCACTACTTGAACCCAAGATCATCTGTTTGCTTTCAGTAGCACCTTACACACAGGGTGCTAAACAGATATGTTGCAATGATGATGATTTTGATCAATAAATTCTCTGCGGGGGGCGGGGGAAATAACTCTCCTTTACTAAAGAGATTAAAAAAAAAAAACAATGGTTTTCCCACTGGTGGTGTATTTGAGGATCATTTTGTTTGATACGTCCCTGACCAATTATAAAACATACTCCCAAACAAATACATTGATATAGCTGGAAAATGAAATTTGGCTTCCCATTTACTTTATATAAGAATGTAGAGTTTTTTCCTAAATTTTAATTTTGTTTTTTGGTCCCATCACATAGTATGTGAGATCTTAGTTCCCCAACCCAGGATGGAACCCACGCCCCCTGCATTGGAGTGTGGAGTCTTAACCAGTGGACCACCAGGGAAGTCCCCTAAATTTTAAAAGTAGTAAATGTTTCCTTAAAAAAAACAAAAACCAATAAAATATTAAAAATATCAGGATATAAAATGCTGCCCACTATATCACCTTCCAAATACAACACTGCCAACATTTTAGTTGATGTTGTTCAGTCACTCAGTCATGTCTGACTCTTTGCGACCCCATGGACTCCAGCACACCAGGCCTCCCTGTCCATCACCATCTCCTGAAGCTTGCTCAAACTCATGTCCATTGTGTCGGTGATGCCATCCAACTATCTCATCCTCTGTCATCCCCTTCTCCTCCTGCCTTCAATCTTTCCCAGCATCAGAGTTTTTTACAATGAGTCAGGTGGCCAAAGTATTGAAGCTTCAGCTTCAGCATCAGTCCTTCCAATGAATATTCAGGATTGATCTCCCTTAGGATTGACTGATTTGATCTCCTTGCAGTCCAAGGGACTCTCAAGAGTCTTCTCCTACACCACAGTTCAAAAGCATCAGTTCTTCAGTGCTCAGCCTTCTTTATGGTCCAGCTCTCACATCCATACATGACTACTGGAAAAACCCTAGCTTTGACTAGACAGATCTTTGTTAGCAAAGTAACGTCTCTGCTTTTTAATATGCTGTCTAGGTTAGCCATAGCTTTTCTTCCAAACAGCAAGTATCTTTTAATTTCATGGCTGCGATCACCATCTGCAGTGATTTTGGAGCCCAAGAAGATAAAGACTCTCACTGTTTCCAACAGTTCCCCATCTATTTGTCATGAAGTGATGGGACTGGATGCCATGATCTTAGTTTTTTGAATGTTGAGTTTTACACCAGCTTTTTCACTCTCTTCTTTCACTTTCATCAAGAGGCTCTTTAGTTCCTCTTCACTTTCTGCCATAAGGGTGGTGTCATCTGCATATCTGAGGTTACTGATATTTCTCCCAGCAATCTTTATTCTAGCCTGTACTTCTTCCAGCCTGGCATTTCAACTTTATTCTATTGTTTCCTTTATTCTATTAAGCACTTTGTCTTTTACCTGAATAAGCTCTTCCATCAATGGTATCATTGTAGCTTTAAATATTTCAAACTTTTTACTTCTCTTTTGTCATTTGGATTAGGAAAAGAATGAGGAGAGAACATTGATATTCGAAAAATGCTAAATTTGAGTTTGGATCTGACTTCTAATCCCATTCCAACCGCTATCACCTTCAAGACCAAATGAATCAGAATTTGGTTAAAAACTGAACCTAAGAACCAGACACAGTGTTACTCCCTTTCCTTAAACTGTTTAGTGGCTTCTCATCTCATTTTGAATTAAATCTGAACATCTATGCTTGCCCTGCCAGATGCTGTTCCTCGGAGACCCTGCTCCCCTCCAGCCTTACCCTACGGCTCTCACCTGCCTTCTCTCACTCGGTCAAGGAGGCCTTCCTCTGCTTTTTCCCCCAGTTCAGCTGCCCCATGCTCAGGCCTCCTCCCTAGAACAACCTTCACTGCCCTTCTAGATGAGGTCCCTGGTGTTATCCCAGCCAGAGTCCCCTGCCTGTTGCCTTTGGAGGATCCATCAGAGCAGGACCACGTCTGACCTGCATCCTGCACGTGGTACCAGTTGGTAGAGGAGCAATTTCTGCCCCAGGAGGAGTTAGATGAGACTAGGGAACCCCTCAGGTTTCTTCCTTCCCCACAATTCATTGTATTTAGTGAGTTTATGAAGTGGTGATAGGCACAGATTCACAGGCTGCCATTGCCTGGATGTTAGTTAATAAGCCTTTACAATGCATTTTAAATACCATACATCCAGAGAGGAAGTAAGCCTAATTATGAAACCTAATATTTTGGTAAATAATACAGATATGTAAATGTCATCTGATGCCTAATCACATTTGTAGAGATTTCCTTGCTGACATAAACATGACTTCCTCCCACCCCCATCAGAGCAGTAGTCACGCCAAATAGGACATGCAGTATAGACCTAGAGTGTACATTCAATATCGTTTGCAAGGAGAATGAAACTTGGCCTTGCGGAGACAAGCATTTTGAAGATGTTCTTTGTACACAGTAGGCACTTAGCAAATGTGTGTCAGATGGAGCTGAAGAAGTCAAGGGAGTTGACCTCTTCACATACACAGTTCACACATGGTTGGTGATGAGCGTACTTAAAAGGCACTTGCCCCTAGGTGTCACTCTTCAGAAGGGTTTGATAAGAGAGAGGTCTGGAGTCTATTCCTGGTGTTGCTTTAATCTAGGAGGCTCTGCTGTGTCGCCACCACAGGCAGTGTTGTCCCCAAGCCAGGGCATCCCCAGGCCCCTCAACCATCAGGCTCAGCCCTGCACCAAGTCGCTACACAGGGTCCTAGCTTCAATGTCTAGGAACTTTTATTCAAAATCCTTTTCTGCTGTGGTCTTGCTCTCATCTCAGATCCCAGACTATTATAGGAAAACCCTCAGCTTTTCCTATTAACCTGTTAGCCCTGCCTGTTTACTTGCCTCTAGAACTGGGATCATGCTCCCTCCTGCTACTGCCTTGATGGAGAGTCATGTGCTCTCCCTGACTCCAGCCACAGGGGCCAGGGCACCACAGAGATCCCAGTGTCCGACACTCCTCTGAGGACTGAGGTCACATCACCATCATTCCCCAGTCCTAGGCTCCCATTCCCTTCCTGTGTGGTGACCCCTGCATTTGTCTACACCTCTGACTGTCTATACATGTTGCCTGCCAGGCTGGGCTTTCTCAGCCTCCTGCTCCATCCTGTTGGAGTCACCAGGCCCTGTTTCTCCTGGCCCATGAGAATACACCCATTCAACACATGACTATCTTCTGAGACCTGTACCAGGTCCAGGGAAGGCTTGAACTTTTACAGTTGAACCCTCTTTATATATGACTGGTCCCTGATTCACCATCATTTTATTATTTTTTAAGATTTTTTTTTTTGATGTGGACCATTTTTTAAAAATCTTTACCAAATTTGTTACAATATTGTTTCTGTTTTGTTTTGGCTTTTTGTCCACATGACATGTGGGATCTTGGCTTCCCGAACAGGGACTGAACCCACACCCCATGTACTGAAGTCCTAACCACTGGACCACCAGGGAAGTCTCCACCCTAATTTTAAAGCAGTGAGTCTTGTCCCACACTGAACTTGGCTTTGGCACAGAAAGCATTCATTCATCATGCACTGGCAGATTATTAGCAGCGTGGAGGTCGCACTGCTGGGCCCAGCTGACATGAGCAGAGGTTCGACCCAGCGCACCACAGAAGAGATGCGCACACAGCTCTGTGGTTGAGGGTTTTTACCCATGGTTTGCAGAGGGAGCAATGACTCCTGCCCTGGTGGGTAGAAGAGGGGTGTGGCAATGAAGAGAGTGTTTTATCGGAGGCCTTAAGATCTGAGTCCACTTATATTTTGCCAAGCAGATGCAGGGAGTGGAAGGAACAGCCAGGCAGAAAGAAGAACATGAGAAAAGGCATGGAGTTATTATTTAGTACCAATATTTTATGAATGAAAAGTATAGTTGTCTGGAACGGGTAGAACCTAAGTATATGTGGGAGAGTATAGGAACATTTCATGCAAAGATGGGCTCGATAAAGGACAGAAATGGTATGGACATAACAGAAGCAGAAGATATTAAGAAGAGGTGGCAAGAATACACAGAAGAACTGTACAAAAAAGATCTTCATGACCCAGATAATCACGATGGTGTGATCACTCACCTAGAGCCAGACATCCTGGAATGTGAAGTCAAGTGGGCCTTAGAAAGCATCACCATGAACAAAGCTAGTGGAGGTGATGGAATTCCAGTTGAGCTATTTCAAATCCTGAAAGATGATGCTGTGAAAGTGCTGCACTTAATATGCCAGCAAATTTGGAAAATTCAGCTGTGGCCACAGGACTGGAAAAGGTAAGTTTTCATCCCAATCCCAAAGAAAGGCAATGCCAAAGAATGCTCGAACTACCGCACAATTGCACTCATCTCACATGCTAGTAAAGTAATGCTCAAAATTCTCCAAGCCAGGCTTCAGCAATACGTGAACCGTGAACTTCCAGATGTTCAAGCTGGTTTTAGAAAAGGCAGAGGAACCAGAGGTCAAATTGCCAATATCCGCTGGATCATCGAAAAAGCAAGAGAGTTCCAGAAGAACATCTATTTCTGCTTTATTGACTATGCCAAAGTCTTTGACTGTGTGAATCACAATAAACTGTGGAAAATTCTGAAAGAGATGGGAATACCAGACCACCTGACCTGCCTCTTGAGAAACCTGTATGCAGGTCAGGAAGCAACAGTTAGAACTGGACATGGAATAACAGACTGGTTCCAAATAGAAAAGGAGTACGTCAAGGCTGTATATTGTCACCCTGCTTATTTAGCTTCTATGCAGAGTACATCATGAGAAACACTGGGCTGGAAGAAGCACAAGCTGGAGTCAAGATTGCCGGGAGAAATATCAATAACCTCAGATATGCAGATGACACCACCCTTATGGCAGAAAGTGAAGAGAAACTAAAAATCCTCTTGATGAAAGTGAGAGAGGAGAGTGAAAAAGTTGGCTTAAAGCTCAACATTCAGAAAGCTAAGATCATGGCGTCTGGTCCCATCACTTCATGGGAAATGGATGGGGAAACAGTGGAAACAGTGTTAGGCTTTATTTTGGGGGGCTCCAAAATCACAGCAGATGGTGATTGCAACCATGAAATTAAAAGACGCTTACTCCTTGGAAGGAAAGTTATGACCAACCTAGATAGCATATTGAAAAGCAGAGACATTACTTTGCCAACAAAGGTCCATCTAGTCAAAGCTGTGGTTTTTCCAGTAGTCATGTATGGATGTGAGAGTTGGATGGTGAAGAAAGCCGAGCATCGAAGAACTGATGCTTTTGAACTGTGGTGTTGGAGAAGACTCTTGAGAGTCTCTTGGACTGCAAGGAGATCCAACCAGTCCATCCTAAAGGAAATCAGTCCTGGGTGTTCATTGGAAGGGCTGATGTTGAAGCTGAAACTCCAATACTTTGGCCACCTCATGCAAAGAGTTGACTCATTGGAAAAGATCCTGATGCTGGGAAGGATAGGGGGGAGAAGGGGACAACAGAGGATGAGATGGCTGGATGGCATCACCGACTTGATGGACATGATTTTGGGTAAACTCCAGGAGTTGGTGATGGACAGAGAGGCCTGGCGTGCTGTGATTCATGGGGTCGCAAACAGTCGGACATGACTGAGGGAGTTAACTTAATTGATAGCAGAATTTGAGTCAAGAAGGGAACTTTGTGTCCAATTTGAAGCAGTGAACTGGCTGGATTAGGGAGGTAGAGAGCCAAGCAAAGAAACCACTTGGAGCTCAATTGATTAATCACAAATTAATGTGATCAAGGCCTATTATAGCTCAACAGGGAGAAGAGTTTATCTATTGAATTGCTCATACTATACTGAGTTGATAAAGGATCTGCATCCTCTTGGGATTTGCACCCTGGCCTACTAATGACGTGGAGCTCAGCCTCCTCCACCCAGGTCTGAAGCCTGAAGTTTCACCCTTTCTTCACACTCTCCATGGGAAGATGCCCTCAAAAAGGGTTTGCATCAGCCACGGGTAGGAGCTGGAATATGTTGGTGTGACTTCTCTGCCAGATACAGGCTTGCGTTGGAACTTAAGATAACCTTTGCTGAATTTTATCACTTTTCTGGAAAGATAGGAATACAAGACTGGAGAGATGGCCTTGGTTTGGATTTGTGCATTAATCCACCAGCATGCGATGTCACTCCGTTCCTAAGATCAGACCCCTGTTACTTCTAAACATTTATCAGGAGTAACCTTCCAACTGGCATCCTTCTCTGTGTTTAGTTTCTCTTAGAGAATTGTTTTGTCTACCATCAGAATATTACCGAGAACATTATTCACCATGTTACAAAGTGTACTCCTTATAAAGATCCTCTTGCAAAAGTTCTATTAGGTCTTGGTCTCCAGAAAAGCTGTGTTTCTCCTAAACAAATAGATGTTTTTTTAAATCTTCTGAACATTGGATGAAGTAACAGAGTCACCTTTCCTTTTGACTGAAGATTTGTTTGAAGGCTGCCCTTAGCAAGTCTGTAGGATTTGTGATACACAGTTTTAAATTAGTCTCTTTTCCAAACCCATTGTGGATCATTTCCCCTGTTATTCCCTTTGCTTTTACTACCCACTTCTAATTAATGTTATTGTGACTCTTATGTATCTAAATAATCCACCTTCAACCCTCTTTTGGTACAAAGCTAAAAGACAAATACACACACGCACACACCCCTACAGTCTAGTTAGAATATTTAAAGTAAAACAGTTTAATTGTAACCTGTAGATTTCTAATGAGCGCCTAGCCAAGTGCTTGAGAAGAAGGCAGCACAGCCTTTCCCCTGGTAGACAGAGCTAGTCTGGGAATCATTTCTAAGTCCTTAAGACAATCCTAACTCAAACTCCGCAAATGCACAGCAAAGAGTTGGACACACTCTTCTTTCGAATTTAGCAGATCCCTACATTGTTAGGTCTGCTAATTAGTGACCTTCTCTGTTTTGCCAAAATAACTTCTAAAGACATTGCTGAGTCAAGTGATTGATTTTTATTTAAAGAAATGAAATCTTCTTCAAATGAAATATCATTTTCCCCCTTATCTCCTTCCTCTCATAGACAGAGGCCACATTACTAATTAGGAAAAGTAGGTGGGTGAGAGCATTTCCTTCTCACTGATTAGTATTATTATGAGTGTTATTTTTCCCTCTCCTCTCAGCACTGAGTTCTTTTTCTGGAGTTTCTGTTTTATGGCCCTAAGGTTACTTCCTCATTCTTGTGGCTGTGTACAGTAGTATTTGACTTCCTCTTTGTTTCTAGTTGAGAATGGAGGCGTTTGGTTTTAAGAAAAAGTAGGACTATTCCACATGACGTTGGACCATTTAAGTAGCCACAGCTCACTGGTGGTTAAAAAATTAATAGATTATGCATAGAAAGGACCTTGTTTTCAGTACAGTGAACTGATAAGTTGATGATGAAGCAAGTCAAGTGTTGACCCTGAAATGGTTATGAATTCCTTTGTTTCTAAGACTTACAAGAAGGGTAGCTCTGTAAAGCAATCTTTCTTTTGGTTCTGGATATTGTCAGTTAAGGTATTTGAATCAACTCTGAAATAAAGAGCAGATGTACTATGTAGGCTCAATCTACTTATTCATGAGTGGTGGTCCAGCCAATGACAGTAATAATGTTACACTCTTTCCCCAGGCTCACACTTGTTAACAAGTGCCTTAAACCAAGTCCTCCAAATCAGGGTCTTCCCTTCCCCCTTCTCCTCCACTCAATAGTACAAAGCCTCAACAACAGCTGAGAAGGATAGAGTGAGGATGCCTGAGGTCAGTGCCCTGCAGTCCTGGCACAAGGGAAAACTCTGTTGCTACAGCCAGCAATTTCTGTATTCTGTACTTCCTCCTGAGTTCCCCCAAGCCACATCCTCACAGCTGCTCAAACCAGAGGCCTGTGCTGAGACAGCATGGTCAGGACGCTGGGACAGACCCTTCATCTGAGTCTAAAGCCAAACTCCTGGGGTTTGAGTGGAAGGAGCGAGTGTCCATCGGAGCCCCTGCTAGCTAGAGAACCTCCTACAGATGTAGCTGGGTGCCATAGGCTTCTATCATCCTGCCCACCCCAGGGGCCAGGACCAAGACACCCCCTCCATCAACACTGGTGGGAGTGGGGCTTATCTCCCCAGCTCACCCCACCCCTAGGTCTCTGCTGTCAGAGGGATATTTTGGACAGGTCTAGATGGCAAGGTGAACTCCTCAGCATTGAGAAGTGTGTGCTCAGTCAGGCAACACCTCATCCTGTCAATAATAATAGCCAACCGCTTACAACAGCACTTGAATCTCACCACAACTGCGTGGTATGGGGTTACTGTTACTGTTATTCAGATTCTGAGATGAGGAAACTGAGGTCCAGAGAGGTCAAATAACCTCTCTGATGACAAACAGCTTGTCGATAATAAAGCCAAGAGTTCAATGCAAGCAGTGAAGTGTGACTCTGTGTTTTTAACCACTGCCCCTCACACCTTTAAGCAAAAGATAATTAAATCTGTACCACATCTCTAAGTATGCACCACCAGTCAGAACTTAGACATTGTGTCTGACAAATATGGGGTGTGTGGTCTTTCTCAAGAAGTGGCCCTTGTCTGTGAAAATTAGAATTAACCAAATAAATTCAAGCCAGCAGAAAGTCCTTATATAGAAGAGATGACTCTGGAGAACAACTGAATGGTTTTTTCCCTTTATGTGTGTCTCTGTGG
Organism: Okapia johnstoni; assembly: GCA_024291935.2. NCBI lineage: Eukaryota > Metazoa > Chordata > Mammalia > Artiodactyla > Giraffidae > Okapia > Okapia johnstoni. The sequence continues at coordinate 65,662,959 of CM044312.1, read as the reverse complement.
CTACAATGATTAGTGGATAGGTGCATAGCCACTTAAACATTTTCTGAGCACCTATGAATTGGTATTATAATAACCTGATTCTAGACTTATTTTCCTCCTCAAAATTATTCTGTTAAAGAGCTTGACCACACAGTGGGCTCAGACAGCAGGGGGTTTGCCCAGAGCCCTCCATGTACAGAAAGCTAGAAGATGATTAAAAATCACAACGTCACCTAATTCAAAATCAGAAGGCATTCCCATTTCTGCCCTTGTGAAGATTGTGCAAGTTGGCACATTAACAAGACTGCTGCCTGGGGTGAAGTCTGCTTCTAGCCTGTGTCATTACCAAGAGATGAGAGAGATGTCAGTGGGTCCTAGGGATGAGCAAAAGACAATGATTTCCAGCCATAAGTGGAGTCATTAAGAATGCAAGAGTGCTAATGCACCAGGGCTGCTTCCAGGGCAGGCGTGATGGCTGGGCCAAGGCAGGAACAGCCCCAACAGTGCTGTGGGTCTGTGGGTCTCCTGCTTTGTGGTGACTAAGCAGAGAGGAGATGCAGAGTTGCTCTCCCCTCCAGGTAGGGAAGGGAGAGAACGAACATTTATTGAATCCTCCCCATAGGCCAGCCTCTATGCTGGGCATTTGATACATATTGTCTGACTTAAAAAATGCCAGAAGAAGAGTCCATGGGATTTTGTATCTAGACAGGGTGATATATACACAATCCAGCCTTGACATACAGAGTGACAGAGGCCTGACCCCCACTATCATTGCAGTTACACTGCCGCATGCAGGTGACACAGGCAAGACCATCTCTAAAGGCAAAAGGAAAAATCACTACTAACATTTTGGCCTGTAAACTTATATTCTTTTTTCCTATGTAAATATTTTGTGTCCACTTACAAAAATGGGATTATACTACATGTGTTGCTGTGTACCTGCTTTTTAACTCATTTTTACATGCTTATTATATATCCTTCTACAGAATCATTCTAGTAGTTTCAGAGCATGAAGCCATAGAAACTTTCATAAACCCTTCTTATCAACCTCCAAGTGTAGGATATTTAGGTTGCTTTCAAGTTTCTATAATATTAAACAATGTTCTAATGAAAATCCTTATAGATAAATCACTGCAATATTAACCAAAAAATTTTAAGGTAAATTCCTAGCCTAGAAATTGCTAAGTAAAAAGATGCTGACATTTTTTAAGTCAAGTTTTTACTGAAGCATAATTGAGAGAACAGAATTCAGTCTTTTTAGGTGTATGATTCTTTGAATTTTGACAAATGTATCAGTTATGTAACCATCACAATTAAGTTTTATAACATTTATAAGTATTTTAAAGCTTTTGATATATGTTAGCAAGTTGTCTGCTAGTGAAAGTATAACCGTTCCCATCTACCATCAGCTTATGAAAGAGAACACTGGATATTATCCTTAAAAATTAAAAAAAAAAAGACTTTTCAGTTTGGTAAGTGCATGTTTCCACCTCATCTTAAGTTATGTTTATTTGATGGACTAATGAAGTTGTATGTTTTTGTCAAATGTTTATTATCTGGCTTTACATCTTGTAGTATGATATACTGTGGTCCTCCAAGGTGGCGCAAGTGGTAAAGAACCCTCATGCAGGAGACATAAGAGATGCGGGTTCAATCCTTGGGTTGGGAAGATCCCCTGGAGGAGGGCATGGCAACCCACTCCAGTATTCTTGCCTGGAGAATTCCATGAACAAAGGATCCTGGAGGGCTACAGACCATGTTGTGAAGAGTCAGACACGACTGAAGTAACTTAGCATGCATGCATGATCTACTGTAACCCTGGCCTACGTTTCTAGCCAACTCTTTGTCTCTTTCTTACTGCTTTGTAAGAGCTATGGTGGGGGGGTGTGGAGGCTAGGAATAAAGAAGTGATCTGTCATGTTGCAAATATGTTTTTTCTTGTCTTTTGCCTCTTTTAATATTGTTTATAGCTTTTTTTCATCAAAAATTTGAAGTTTCCATAATCTCTCCATCTTCCATTTGGATTCCACCTTGGAAATCATCTTCTTAAAGTCCTTCCTTTCTCATTTTCTGATTTTAATATTTTCCCTTCTTACATTTTTCTCAAATTTTACTTTTTTAAAAAATATATTTTTATTTTTTTACTGTGCTGGGTCTTAGTTGTGGCATGCAGGATCTTCAATCTTCACTGTAGAATGTGGACTCTTGTAGTTGTGGCATTCAAACTCTAGCTGCAGCATGTGGGACCTACTTGCCTGCCCAGGGATGGAACCCAGGCCCCCCACATTGAGAGCATGGTGTTTTAGCCACTGGACCACCAGAGAAGTCTCCCCTTCTTATATTTAAATGTTTAATTCTTTTGGAATTTGTTTTGGTTTATCATATGGAATCAACTTTATTTCTCTCCCACTCCAAATTATAAGCCAATTGTATCAGAGCCATTGATCAAATAACAGATATTTCCCCCACTAATCAGAGAATTAGCCTTTATTTTATGTTTACTATGTAATATATAATATTTAAAGTTAGATATCTCTGAACTTTACCTACTGTTCCACAAAATTATCTTTTTTTGGAACAGAATAGACACAGTTATAAATATCACAACCTTATAATGTGCTTTAACTGCAAGCACTGATTTTTGTTACTATACTTTTTCAAAATATTGTCTCAGGCCCTAATTACTCCAGACGAACTTAAAAGCTTATCTGAGTTTAAATATCCAATAAGAATTTTTATTCATTTTTATTATATGTTAATCTGAGAACATTTATCTTTATAATAAGCACTTGTATCAGTGAGGAACATGCCTTGACACTTTACATGTTCAAGTTTTCTTTTACATGCTTCAGTGAATTTGTACAGTTTTAAAAAACGAGTTTTGCATGTTTTTTGTATAGGTGTTTATCTCAGAAATCACAGAGAGTTGTTACCATTATTCACAGCATGTCTTTTCACTTTACTTTCTAACTGGTAGCTACTACTTATAGCATTCTATTTATTAATCTCATAAAAAGCTAGTTTAATAAAAACTAGTTTCAATAGTATTTGAGTTCTTCCCTCCTTCAATGTTCCAAGAAGACAATTGCTATTTGTAAATACTATGATTTTACCTTCACTTTTCTAATTTTATGCATTTCTTTTCCCTCAAATCATTATTCAAAATGATCTTGACTGGTAATTTCATATAACTCTTCACATTATTACATGTTCATTATATATTAAGTTACATGTTACTTTTATAAAACTCAAAAGTGGATTTTATTACAGTACCTTATGATAAACTATCTTGCAATTTTGTGATAAACCCTAGTTGGCTATAGAGTGTTATTCTCTTAACACGTTACCCAGTATTTTATTTAAAATATTTAAACCCATAATCATTCCTTTCAGTTTTCTTTAACACAACATCTTTGTCAAATTATGATATTAAGGTTGGGCTGTCCTCATGTTGTAAAGTTGGGAACCTTGTAGCTTTTTTTCACATTGAAACAATTTGACATGTGCATTCCTGCCACCTCAGAAGTGAGTTTAAATCACCTGTGTCACCTACTCTAAGGCTTTTAGAGGAGGCAGCAGCCATGTCATTGTTGTAAACTCTCTCTCTCTCAGTATTCAGAGTTTATATTAAATTTCCAAATGTCATTCAACAATTTTGAGAGTCAGACAATGAAAAGCTAATTCATCTGTTTTCTTAAAATAGAACACATTGGGAAATAAAGAAGAAAAGTAGCTAAATCTCAAAAATCGCGTTTCCATCTCTCCTTTGGATTCCGTTAACTCTGAGCAAACATTATGTATGCTTACATAAAGTTAACTGATTCCAGTATGGTGTTCAAAAACTGACTCATTCCTCTTCAGAGACTACAGAAATGTCCACCTTCAATTCCCTAGGAAAGAAATCAAAGTAAAAAAATAGAATAAGAAATAAGATGAAACTTTCTGTATCAGTTTTCTTTGAGCATACCCTAGGTGTATGTAACCACGCTACAGTGCTTCAGAGACTGTAAAAGCAGCCTATGTTCTTGTCAAATGTTTTTCATCTGAGGCAGGGGACTGCCTTGCTTGCGATGATTTTCTCACAGGGACAGGATAATGCCATGTAAATTCCAAAACAGTCTGCTGGTCCTTATCCTACTTTGTTACTGTAACAATAGTTAATAGTTTTTTCTTTTCCTTTATCCAGGATGTGTGCGTCAAGGCTTACCTAGCCCTTCGTCATCACACAAATCTACTGATCATTCTGTTCTCCATGATGTTGATGACAGGAATGCCCCAGTTAACCAGCAAAGAAGATATCGAATACATTCGGGATGCCCTAACAGTAGGGAAGAGTGAGGAGGATGCTAAAAAGTATTTTCTGGATCAGATTGAAGTTTGCAGGGACAAAGGATGGACTGTGCAGTTTAACTGGTTCCTACATCTTGTTCTTGGCATCAAACAAGGAGAGAAACATTCAGCCTAATACTTTGGGCTAGAATTAAAAATCTTTAAGTAAGCACAACAGTCATTGAACTTGATTTAAAATGCCCTAGAACATTATGAAAGCTGCCGTTTGAGAAATATAGTTCTTTTTCTAGCTGAACTCTTCACTGGAGAAATATCAGCCTAATTGTTTGTTTAATTGCTGTTCAGTTTTAGGTTTATTTGCAGGTTTGTTTGTTTCTCATTTTTCTCAGTGATGTTGGAGAACATTCTAAGTTTAAACAGCCTAATTACCTCCTCACTGTGACTGATGTTCTGACTATCATATTATTGGATGCTTCCCTAAATCCTTCAGAATCATTGGTAACATCTCTTCATCTGGGTTTCCTCTCAATTTTGGTTATCCTTGACTTTCTCAAATTCTTTATGGAAAAGAAAAAAAAGCATGCTCATTGTAACCTTTGTCTCATTCCTCTAATGCTTCTAAACATCCTCTCTGCATCTGCAGATGTTACTAATGTGCTAAAAGCAAGGAAAGCGAGCTCCTCTTTTCAGGGTCTTTTGTCATCAGATTCTATTACCACTGAGACCCACAAACACCAAATGGAAAATTGGAAACTTTGTGCCCTGGCCCTCATCTGCTGCTCTGGTTCCACGATTATAAACTGCAAAATTTGTCTCAACTCTGCCCACAGAGTAAACTCTCAAGTACAATTATGATAGTCTGCTTCCCCACAGAAGCAGGAAATAACCAAAGGGACTCATCTGGGGCCTTTATATTCCTCTCCCTGAGCCCTCCCCACCTCCCTCCCTGTCCCTCTTCTTCCTCACTTCCAACCTTCTCAAAGTTCTTTATGCAGAGTTGTAAAATTTGCAAGAACACTTTTACCCTAGAACTCAACAATAAGTTGAAAAACAATTTCTTCTCTAGGGAATACTAGAATTGTAGGTACTTGTAGAGATGTTTGTTGGGGTTTTTGAAAGGTACATTATTAAAGGAGATAGTCTAGAAAATATGCATGAATTTCCAAATGGCTTAATTTTAAATTTTGGCCTGAGCAGCTTTTTCTTTCTTTTTTAATGGAAGAAGATATTTAATATCTAAAAAAATCTCCAGGTTAGGAAGAACACTACTTGCCCTATGCACCTCACAACTTAAAGGACCTTTACACTCTGACACAGTCTTCAGATTTCCTAAAAATAATTGAAATGTCTTCTCTAAAAACTATTTTCATCTCTTAAACATTTTACTATTTATTGGAAGTGTTAACATAGAAAGATGATTATTTATAAAATATTTTAGAATTATCTATAGTTAATACTTGACATAGAAATAACTGTTAATGGTGTCTGTGTTTAAATATCCATGCATGTTAAGTCACTTCAGTCATGTCCAACTCTTTGTGACCCCATGGACTGTAGCCCACCAGGCTCCTCTGTCCATAGGATTCTCCAGGCAAGAATACTGGAGTGAGTTGCCATGCCCTCCTCCAGAGGGTCTTCCTGACCTAGGGATCAAACCTGCATCTTACCTCTCCTGCATTAGCAGGTGGGTTCTTTACCACTAGCACCACCTGGGAAGCCCTATGTTTAAGTATACTGGGATATAAATATATATTTAATTTTTAAATGTTCTAAATAGATACATGTCAGACTTTGGTGTAGATCAAACTTTTCTTTATGAGTACACAAAAGTCCAGTAGGTCTTAACTCTAGCTCAAATCACAATTACCAGAGATACTTTAAAAATACCCTGCCTGAGTGCCCATCTTGGGTTGTAATTAGTTTGGGATGAGGCCCAGTGTTTTTCCAAGTGTTTTTCTAAGTACTCCAGGAGATTCTAACAAGCAACCAGTGTTCAAAAACCCTGCATGACCTTTAAAGGTGCAGATAACACTGCTTCCTTGCCACTGAGCCTTTCCTCGACTCCTAAGGTATCTAGAAAATGCTCCTCTTCTTTGACAACTCATCCTTTTAAAATCACACTTATTGCCCTGTACATAAGACCATACCTGTAATCAAATGTTTATTGCTCTGTGTTAGTGGAGGATAGACATTTTGTAGTATTTTTAAACCATCTATTCCCCACCATTCTTTCTCAATAACAGGAAGATTGATGCTTTCTCATTCAGAAGAGGATGTTTCATTAATTTCATAAAGCATAGTCAAGCCCAGACCTTGCACAGATTCCACTTATTTGCTTTGCTGAAGCAATCATCTTGAATGTATTTATATTTAACCCATTGGTGCAGATGTGTACAAATTTGCTCAAGTGAACAAGTTCTTTAGTTATGCAGATTCTGTACCTATGCATATCACATTGAGCTTAATTTTTCCAGATTCCAGTGAAGGTACAAGTTTAACTCTATAGACTTCCAAATAAACAAAAATCACCTTTGTGTGCTTCCTTCATTGTCCCTAATGAATCACATGACCCATAACTTTTATACCTTTGAAAATGTGCTAGAACCTGAGTCATCTTTCTATGGAATTGGCACCAGGCATATCTGAATAATGGCTTTGGTGCTCAGCTTACATTTAGACCACCTCTGTGTGAGTACAGATAGCAATGTAACTGATAAAAATGTTGCTTCTGCTCTAATTGAAATACTTCATCTCTATGGCTGTACATTAGGTCTTTAAACACTGATCCATGGCTTTGGAACTGGGACTATGGCCACTAAAGTAAAGTAAAACATAGAGAATATTCTAGACCTTGTCCTGGCATTTGCCTGGCTTTGGTGATACTAGTGAGAGAAGGGGGGAAGTGGAGACATTGTAATAAAATATATCAACTCTTAGAGCGAACTCTTGATTTAAAAATATTAACTTTGTTAAATAAATTCTTTACAAGAGATGAATTAGTTAAAAAAGAAAAATTTCAATGTTGGAATTCTGCAGCATAATTTGGAGACTGTTAGTTCTGTATAAATGGAAATTATTTTTTGAAATGAATTTGAAAAGTAATTTAGAGAGTAAGTTTCTGGAGCAAATTCTGGCCTTTATTTGCTAAGTGAGGCTCCTTTGCCCTGTGAAATAAATTTTCAATTATACTTTACTATATAAAGAAAAAAGAAATTTGGAATTTTAAAGGTTCTGGTGTATTATTTTCTGTTTAATCCAACCAAATAACTCTGGTCACAAAATCAAATGGTTTTAGTCTAGGTGCTTGTCTGCATTTTCTCAAAGATTCATTTTCAGGGCAGATGCTAGGGAACTAAAGCACACACTTTGGCTTAAGTGAATCCAGTCCACTCCCTCTCCAGACAGCCCCATCCTCTCCACTTGAGTTTGTATTTCCATTGTAAATTGTTATATGTAAATTTAAATAAAAGAAGGAATCTTACATCTTGTGTTCTCTGCACACATTTTTTTTAATGTCTGAAAGTTAAGATAGTCCTAAAACTCAAATTCTTTCTTTCAAGAAACCTTTACTGAGTGCCCACTACCTATGAGACACTGTGTTAAGTATTGGATATGAACAAAGCTGACTGAGTCCCAGTCCTTAAAACATTTATAATTTATTAATGATAGCAGACACTTCATGATGGGGGTTGTTGTGAGTTGCGTGTCCCCCCCAAAACATATGCTGAAGTACTAACCCCTGATATCTGTGAATGTGATCTTCTTTGGAAATAGGGTCTACACATGTAATCAAATTAAGATGAGGAGGGCCCTACATTTACCTGGACAAAACTATAATTCAAAAAGACAAATGTACTTCTATGTTCATTGCAGCACTATTCACAACTTCCAAGACACGGAAGCAACCTAAACATCTATAGACAGATTAGTGGATAAAAAAGATATAGTATATATATATGTGATGGAATACTACTCAGTCATAAAAAGAGAGAAATACTGCCATTTGCAGCAATATAGAAGGAACTAGAGATTATCATCTAAGTAAAGTAAGTCAGAAAGAGAAAAATATCATATGATATCACTTATATGTGGAATCTAAAATATGGCTTAAATGAACCTATCTACAAAACAGACTAACAGACATAGGGAACAGACTCACCATTGCCAAGCAGGAGCGGGGAGAAAGATGGATAGACTGGAAGTTTGGGATTAGTAGATGCAAACTATTGCATTTACAGTGTGTAAACAAGATCAGGCTTCAATAATATGTGAACCATGAAATTCCAGATGTTGAAGCTGGATTTAGAAAAGGTAGAGGAACCAGAGATCAAACTGTCAACATCCGTTGGATCATCAAAAAAGCAAGCGAGTTCCAGAAAAACATCTATTTCTGCTTTATTGACTATGCCAAAGCCTTAGGCTGAGTGGATCACAACAAACTGTGGAAAATTCTGAAAGAGATGGGAATACCAGACCACCTGACCTGTCTCTTGAGAAATCTGTATGCAGGTCAGGAAGCAACAGTTAGAACTGGACATTGAACAACAGACTGGTTCCAAATAGGAAAAGGAGTACATCAAGGCTGTATATTGTCACCCTGCTCATTTAACTTATATGCAGAGTACATCATGAGAAATGCTGGGCTGGATGAAGCACAAGCTGGAATCAAGATTGCCAGGAGAAATATCAATAACCTCAGATATGCAGATGACACCACCCTTATGGCAGAAAGCAAAGAAAAACTAAAGAGCCTCTTGATGAAAGTGAAAGAGTTGGCTTAAAATTCAACAGTCAGAAAACTAAGATCATGGCATCTGGACCCATCACTTCATGACAAATAGATGGGAAAACAATGGAAACAGTGTTAGGCTTTATTTTTTGGAACTCCAAAATCACTGCCGATGGTGATTGCAGCCATGAAATTAAAAGACGCTTGCTCCTTGGAAGAAAAGCTATGGCTAACCTAGACAGCATATTAAAAAGCAGAGACATTACTTTGCCAACAAAGATCCATCTCGTCAAGGCTATGGTTTTCCCAGTAGTCATGTATGGATGTGAGAATTGGACTGTAAAGAAAGCTGAGTGCCGAAGAATTGGTGCTTTTGAACCGTGGTGTTGGAGAAGACTCTTGAGAGTCCCTTGGACAGCACAGAGATCCAACCAGTCCATCCTAAAGGAAATCAATCCTGAATATTCATCGGAAGGACTGATGTTGAAGCTGAAACTCCAATACTTTGGCCACCTGATGCAAAGAACTGACTCATTTGAAAAGACCCTGATGCTGGGAAAGATTGAAGGCAGGAGGAAAAGGGGATGACAGAGAATGAGATGGTTGGATGGCATCATCGACTCAATGGACATGAGTTTGAGTGAACTCTGGAGTTGGTGATGGACAGGGAGGCCTGGCGTGCTGCAGTCCATGGTGTTGCAAAGAGTCGGACATGACAGAGTGACTGAACTGAACTGAAACAATGTCCTAATGTATAGCGCAGGTAACTATATTCAACATTCTGAGATAAATCATAATGGAAAGGAATATACAAAAGAATGTAAAATTTTTTAAATAAAAAGATGAAGTGAGCCCTAATCCATCATCTACTTAACAGAAGAGAAGGAAGGATGCCTTGTGAAGGAACTAGAGATTATAATGATGTATCTACAGGCCAAGGAACTCCTGGAGCTACCAGAAGCTAGAATAGGAAAGGAAGGATTCTCCCCTGGAAGCTTCCAAGGGAGTATGGCCCTACCAACACTTTGGTTTCACCTTTATAGGCTCCAGAACTGAGAGAGAACACATTTTTATTGCTTTATGCCACCCAGTTTGTGATATTTTGTTATGACATCCCTAGGAAACTAATACAATATCAATAATGAAAAATTCTGTTGGGTTTGAAGGGCTAGGAGGATCACAGAATTTAGGTAACTAAATCTATTTATATTTTCTGCTGTTACCAAAGAGATTGAATTGTGAGCAAAATATATGATAATATGCTTATATCATTAATGCGTTTTAAAAGCTCTAATAATTCACTAAGAGAAAGACAAGTATCTCATTAGAAAATATTTAATTCATACACACAAAAAAATGCATTGTGGCTATTAAGCACATGACAGCAGAGTCCAAATTACTACTGATTAAACAAATGCAAATTAAAACCTAAGTTCTTTTTCACCGTCCAATAAACAAATATTGATAATGCCCAGAATTAGTGGTAATTTGAGAGAAAGAGCACTCTATTTCACTGCTGAAAGCAGAACAAGTTGGTAAATTCATATATGGTATTTTGTCAAAATTAAGAACATAAAGAAGGAATCAGTTCTCTAGCCCAGCAAGTCCACATCCAAGAATTTATCTTTCAGAAATTCTCAGACAAGTACACAATGACTTTGGATAAAAACACTTCCCAGCATTCTTTGTAATAACCAGAAATTGGAAACAACTGAAAATTCCCTCTCAGTAGCAGACTGGTAAAATCACATCCTTACAATGGACTGTAATGAGCCCTTGAAAAGGTAGATCAAAGTCTCTTGATAACCAGGTAGATCTATGACCTGCTGAGGAATGAAACAACGTGGTAATAAGACAGTGTTTCTTTAGTTATATTCAAGCTAAAATGTAGGTTTGTATATGCCTTGAAGACTGGGGGATATACTCATGCCAAACCATTAGTAGTGACTTTATTTTTTACTTTGCAGTCATTTTTTTTTCTTGGATCTTGGGGAATTTGAGTTTCTATTAGTTGGATTTCTTAACTAGGGAAAAAAAATAAGTCATTCATTTTGTGAGGGAAAATGCAGTCTGCATGATAATCTTATCCTATAGCTTACCATAGAGCCTCATTAAAAGCTAAGAAAATTCTGTTTTTCAGAGGGAAGATAATCATATGAAGTCAATAACTATCAAGCACTGGCACCAAAGTTGTTGTTGAAACTTCTTGGCATGAAGAAGACAATGTCAAAGCCTTCTGCCTTACCTGACCCCGCCTGACTGTTATCTGCTCTATGCTAAGACAGTCCCATCCATCTCCTAAAATGTCAATGCTTTGGGAGGGAGGCCTCCAGAGATGCTCTCTTCAATCACTAAGTGATGTCTTGCCCGACTGAGCTTTCAGCTCTGCAAACCTGTGCAGCCAGTGCAGCCATGCTGAACTCTCTAGCTCACAGTTAAGGCTCCCCTTGGAGGTGCAAACTGCCTCATTTTCACTTCTCATGAATGTCAGATTTTTTTCTACACATTTGCTTATTAGTGTGGCTTAAATCTCACTACCTACTGCTTTGGTAAGAATTTTCCTTTCTGGGGGCTGAGCTCTGAATCTGGGTTCATCATACACGTGTTTTTCTGATTTGGAGGATGTAATGGAGATGTAAACAGACCTACTAAGGAACACAAAATCCCTTTGCAGCATCTCAGCAGCACTTCTCTCTCTCCTCACAGCAAATGGCCAGTCATCCAAGTTTTATACTCAGATAATCAAACTCAGAATTCTTTTGATGACACTCAGAGAGTTAAAATGGGTGCCTAGTGTCTACAGATGCACCCACCACTACCCCTATCATTTCCAGCCACAAGCAAGGTTTGTGGCTGAACAGGATCTCCCACCATCAGTCATATGACTCCAGCTATTAGGGACCAGTCTGGCCTCCAACCCAGCAGCTTGCCTTTGTGTCATCACCAAGCACCTGTGCTACAAAACAACTGGTCTGTGACTGCAGAGGCCTTCCATTGGGGAAATCTCATGCCCACAAACCACTCCCAAACCCCTGACCTTTCTCCAACTCCTGGTTCTGGAAACCAGAGAAGACCATTATTCATTTTGGAAGCACCTCCTTGATGAGATAATCACTGTTCATGGTAACAGAGCACATTCTGCAGATTTCACTGGGTAGATGGCTTTGACTCCTTTAATCTATGCAGATTGAGAGGAGTCTGAGATCTGAGAGATCCTGGTAGAAGTGCTGGACCATAAGCCAGCATTTTGGCGATAATCTATGTGAGAGTCTGAACCAGATGCTGCAGCAGGAGTTTGGACTAGGTGGGGCAGTAAAGAGAGCAGTCAAGTGACTTTGGTATTAGATCATTCCACATTCAAGCAATGGTTGTCTCTAGAAAAAACTATCTAATCTCTAAATTTCAACCCTCTCCTCTGGAAACTGAGGGGACAGTAGTCCCTCATTTGCAGGTTTGACTGTGCAGATTAAATGAAATAATGAAAATGAAGCATTAAGTAGAGTCTGGCTCTATATTATTGCTATTGTTCAACAAACAGAAGCTGTCATTTCTCTCTTCCTTTTCAATGAAGGCTGAAGAATCTTGAGAAATAAAAATGAAAAGTTAATGGCATCATCCTTGGAGTGTGACCATTCAGAGTATTTTCAATGATGGAAATCTTAACAAGTTTCTAAGTATGGTGTCTTCCAGGAAGGACTTCAAAGGAGAAATTATTTCTATTTTATGCCAACATCAGATACCAAAGAAATCTAAATAGCATCTTTCTCTGATGAGTTATTCCAATCAATACAAATTAGTCCCTGGGTTTTTCTGGGCCTAAGGCAAGTCAGATAAACTAGAATCAATTGACAAGGCTACTAACTTCTATTTACCTTTTTCCATCAGCTTTATTAAAAATCAATTTACATAAAATTCATCAATTTAAATATGCAAATTGATGAGTTTTGACAAATGTATGTATCCATGTATCAACCACCACAATCAAAATATCAAACAGTTTCATCATTCAAAAATTTCCTCTCATGCCTTTTTGTAGTTAATACCCTCCCACAGAAATGCTTCCTATGATTACAGTTTTGTCTTTTCTAGAAATTCATATAAATGGAAACATAATATGTGGTCTTTTGTGCCTTACTTCTTTCATATGGCCTAATGCTTTTGAGATTCATCTATATTGACTAGTACAATATAATTTAGGAAGGCTCACTTTCTGGACAGATTTGCTGCAGTTCACTCTAGAGCCAAAAAATTCTCTCCCTGCAAACCAGCTTTTCTCCTGTTAGTTGAGCAGGTAACTAAGCAGGGCTACTTCTCAGCTCTCCTCTGGTATGACTGTCTAGTTAAACCTCCAGCATATTTGAGATCCAATTAAATTGCACTTAAGGTTATGATTGGCTCAGCTTTGGTTAGGTGTCCACCACAAGGCCAAGCAGTTATGACCAGGGAGGCCCAGTAATGTTGTGAAAACATGGCTACAGGGATTTACCACTGCTCCACTGGAAACAAGGGCAACAGGCTAAGTTTCTGAAAGAGTTTGACCTTGAATGAAGACATGTAGGTATAGAAACATTTTCGTCAAGTTTTCTGATTTTCTTGCTTGAATATTTCTCTGAATATTAAAAAATATACATAAACAGATGCTATTGTATTCAAATATTGTACATAGCCTCATATAGAATCTAACTGGTAGGGCACAACTGCTGAATGCAAACATCACTGTGTATCATTCATTAGTAACTATCACAATAACATGGAACAGAGGCAGTTCAACCAAGCCAAGATAGTCCTCTTTACCTTTCACCCCACAAATGAACCCAGGTCATTTACTTCTCACCAGCTAAGTATGCACTGACATTTAGTGCAGGAAACATAAAAAATGATTTCTGGCTATGTGGGTGTGTTTCATGCAAACACTTTTTTTCAGCAGTTTCTGACTTCAAATAAGAACTCCAGACACTAGAAGGCACATTTAGTTCTTAATATATTAAAGAAAAAAGGATAGAAATTATATCATTAACCTAAAAAACCTTTTCTAAACAAACTTGCATCTGCACATTCTCAAGAAACAGGTGTCACAGCCTGAGAGTTCTCCCCTGTCCCCCACCCTACTGAGGCCATATATTAAAGGGTCAAGTCCAGGCTTCTCAGCTGTAGTTCTACGAACAGTGATTGGCCTTGTTTATTTTGCTTAAGGTTATTGCAGTATCAAGGGGCTTCCCAGGTGGCCCAGACAGGAAAGAATCTTCCCGAAATGCAGGAGACCCAGTTATGATCCCTGGGTCAGGAAGATCCCCTGCGGAAGGAAATGGCTACCCACTCCAATATTCTTGCCTGGAGAATCCCATGGACAGAGGAGCCTAGAGGGCTACAGTCCATGGGGTCATAAGAGTCAGACATGACTGAGTGACTAACACTCACTCACTGTAGTATTAAGTTTTTCTTTACCAGTTGGTTCTACAAGAAAAGATTTCCCAGGTAGCTTTTGGCATCTTCTGAAGCATTTGCAAGTTCTGATTTACTGAAGAGAAGTAGAAGTCCTGTAGTATGTATCAGAATGGGTGGTGGGGATTCCTCCTCTTCCTCAAGCTAGCTCATGTATTATTATTAGCTATTTGAATCTGAATTCTCAATCCTCTCATGTTCATATTAGAATAAAAATGACTTGGAAAAGAGCCATGCATATTTGGTATCAGTTCTATAACTTTTTTCAATAGCTATGATCTTATAGAGCTCTTGGGTAAACTTAACAAAAACAAACCCAACCTATCAGATTTTACATAATGTTAGGAAATTATTGAGACCTTGATTCCCAAAGTGCCACAGGATCAAGGTTGAGAATGAGTCTCACTTGGCTCAAAGGAATATATTACAAATCATGAGGTTTATATAAGTAACTCCTTCTCAATTCCTTCACAATTCTCTTCCTGTTTCCTCCCCTTCCATGTTCATAATAATCAGGGTTTTTATCTAGGAGAAATTAGCCTGGCTCTCCAAACTTTGCCTCTAATTTAGGGATGTTTATCTTGAGAGGTGCATGTTATTTCTTCCTTGGGAACTCTTGACATTTTAAGGCATCAGCTCAATATCTTGGTTTTAAGGTCTTCCCCCATGTTTAAAGCAGAAAAAAAAATGAAAATCAAGCAAATCACATAGGAAAAGAGAGTATCATTCTAAGATATGGAAGAGACTGCTTGATTCTATTTAATAGATCAGGAGCAAAAGTTTAACATTGATTAATCTTGGATGGACAAAAGAAAGAAATATTAGGACAGCACTTACAACAGATCCCTTACTAAGCAAGGCCTCCAAGACAATAGCCTTGTTCCCTCTTGAAGTCATCCTTACCACTTAGGATGCCATGACGCCAAGGCTGAAAGCATCCAACTTACTTTCAAGATAATGTCCTTGTTCTTTCAATGTGATTATCAAACATGTATATGTCAGGAACCACGGGCAATCTTTGGAATTCAGAACTGACAACAGACAATTTCTTCAGAGACAGAGTAATTAAGTCTCCTGTCTATATCTTTTCCTGGCTCAAACTTTTAGGAAAAAAAATCACATTGGCAAATTAATCCTGATAAAACAGTATTCAGGAAAAACTTTCATGTATCAACTTAGCTTTTTAAATTTTCTAAAACCCAAGAGTTCAAGTTCTTCAAATGTTTGTTACTGATGAATGACTGTTATCTTTCCTGTCCCTTGCTCTTCTTAGAAGGAAAATGGAGCAAGCAACCCAAATTAACATAAGATTTGTATAAGCAAAAACTACCACTACTCTCTTGCAAAATTCAGTAAAGGCTCATCATTTTTCAGTGGCTCTTCCCTTTAAATTCAATCCTCTGTTTCTGCAAATCACAAGCAAAATATGCCATTTATTCAAAACTAAAAGCTGTGCTCCCTTTTCCTCAAGTTTCCTGGAACTCTCTTAAAATTTTAAGTTTATCTTAGTAAATACGTAGGGCATGTTTTGAATTCTTGGAATAGTTTGTCTTCACCAAGTATGTCAATTGACTTAAGTCAATAGTTTGAAGTTACACAGTGGAATATAGAAACTGCAGAACAGAATTAAAGATTTCAGAATAATTGGACTAAATAATCAAAGGACTGATATTGTGACAACTAGAATTACTAGGATCTAAATGTATTCAGATTTTCAAAAAAATCATTTCAAACTTTCATGAGACAAGTGCAAAATACATCATGAAAACCTGCAGATCTAACATCCAGGAGTTCAGCTACTGATGGGCAACTCTCAAGGTCCATCCATTGTATGCATTAACTGATTATTTTGTAGGAAACCAAGTTTGAACCCAAGCTCTGAGGCCCATGTAGAGTTGAGGCATTTAGCTCATCTAAATTAGCATTTAGTGAGCTGTTAGGACCCATTGCATCCATATCTCTATAATCCTTTTGGGTATCCATCAAAAGCATACACAAACAATGTAGCATCACATGCTTTGCATGTTTGGTAGTGGTCTGTGTTATGCTTTTACTGTTGGAAAGTCCACTTATTCACTTGTGCATCAAAAATTAGTATGAGTTAGTCATTGGGAATTCTGTAGTGAACAAATACAGGGAAAGTCCCTGTTCTCATGTACTTAAATCATACGGTAAAGATAGAAAGCAAACAAATGAGATAATTACAGACTGTAATCTGTGATTAAAAAAATAAGCTAGGTGATGTGTTACTACGTAAATGCAGGAGGACAACCACACATAAATGGGTCAGGAAGGGCCTTCTCAGAAATTAACATCTGAGCCAAGACCTGAAGAAGAGAATTAGGGTGCCAGCCCCTAATTAATTATTAGCTTTTGCTGGAGAAAACTAAATACCTATAGAAATAGATGATGCTATTCACCTATTCCAGGGGTACTCGAGTATCAAAAGCCATCTTGTGGAGAGAACAAGATGGCGGAGGAGTAGGTGGATATGGAGTATATCTCTCTCCATGGATACATCAGGAATACACCTTCAGACACAGAAGTGCATGCAGAACACCAGCTGAGCATGGACAGGAATACCTGACTAGTGGAAAAGAATATATAGACCCATGCAAAAAATTGGTAGGATGAAGGAACTAGGAGGTAAAACAGGTGTGTTAGTAGGACTGGACCTGCCCCTGGCGGGTGGGGGAACTGAAGCAGGGGTCTGATTCCCCACATCAGGGCAATTGACTGAGTCAGAGGAGAAACATTTAAGGTTGAGAGGGAAACAGCTGATCTGTGACAGCCTAAATGGAATGAGAATCAGCCCTTGCCACAGCCATGCATACCCTGGACAGGGACATAGACCCCCTGGAAGACACAGCAGCTGGGAACTGGAGTTTAGGAATTGTGGAGCAATCCCAGGGTGAGGGCTGCTGTTGACTGTGGAAAGACAAATCCAGGGGATGTGAGGGAGGAGACTGTGGTGGGAAATGCCTGTGGAGGAAAGCCGGGCAGCCATGGAAGCAAGGCAATACTGCTGAGTCACACATAGGGGGTAGAGCCATCACCATAGCCTCTCTCCCCCAACACGCCAGCATTGGTAGCTGAGCAATAGAGAGGCTGGCCCATCAAATGCCTGACGCACTGAACTACAGAGTAGGACCCCACCCAGAGTGCCCCTTTAAGTGCCTGACTTGCTGATCTACAGAGTAGGACTCCAGCCAGGGAGCCCCCCTCTATGTGCCTGACACGGGGGACAACAGAGAAGGACCCCAGGCAAGGGAGCCCTCCGAGTGCCTGAACTGGTGGAGTTACAGAGAAAGACTGGTCAAAGAGGCCTTCTGATCACCAGCTACAAGCAGCTTGAAAAAAAGACTCTGATAGGGCCATAACTCCTGTGGCAGAGGCAGTCCATGTCCCTGCACACTTGGCACTGTCAGGGTCCCACAAGCCAAGCAGCTGTGCCACCTTCACATTCAACTCTCACTAGGGCAGAGTTCCCACAGGCAAAAAAAGCCTTGAGTCTAGGCATGCAGGGTCACTTCAGTAGTGTCCGACCCTGTAGGCTGTTGTGGCCTGCCAGGCTTGTCTGTCAGGGAGCGGGATTCTCCAGGCAAGAATACTGGAGCGTATTGGCCAATACTGATTGCCATACCCTTTTAGAGCACTATATTTCCTGCTGCCCTAGCTGCCAACTCCCCTCAGTACCTGGTGCTGCCAGAACCCCTGCAACCCAAGCAGCTGCACCACCTGCACCTCTGGCCCTCACAAGGGCAAACCCAAGTCCTGCAGGGCAGCTTCGGGAACAAACCCCAGTGGATGACCCACATGCAGAGGTGGAAATAGAACTACAGTTGAAACCCAGGGGCAGTAGATTAAGGAAGAAGACCCAAAACTTTGCCACCAGCTGTACAAGCTGCAGATTAAATCCACACGATCAACTAGGCAGACTCTGGGTATATGGAATACATAAAAGGTCACTGAAAGCTTCCACAGAAGAAAATGCACTGGTTCTCCATCTGTGGACACTGGAGGCGAGAACACATAGGAGTAGGAACAGATTAGAATCTGAGCTGTCCCCACAGCAGGTCCAGAAATCAGCACAGTGTTGGAGGGCATCCTAGGGAGGTGAGGTGGACTGTGACTCCCAGAGAGGGAAAGGACTCTGACAGCAGTGATTTAAGAAAAACATTTATTATTCTTATGTTTTGACTTGTTCTGTAGATTCTGTTAGATTTCTTTTTCTTTTTTCCCCCTTTTCCTGCCCTCTCTGTTTTCGTTGTAGATTTTATTGGCACTATGAAATCCAATTAAGCTTTTGAGCTTTTTTTCTCTTTTTTTCTCAGTCACATTTTTTTATTGTTGTTATAAACCTCTGCCTCTATGTTGGACTTTTGCAGTTCTGGGGAATTTTCCTTTTATTTTTTTCTTTTCTCTTTTTAAATTTTAATTTTTAATTTTTTAAACCTATTATTATTTTTTCTAATTTATTCCTTTGTTTGCTTTTCCTATTATTTTCCCCTTGCAGTTAATCTTTAATGTATATAAATCTTTTTATCTACCTCTATTAAACTTTGCATATCCATTCTTTCTTTTTATTCTTTCCTTTCCTCTCAACATATTTGTTTTATTTTCATTGCTTTATTCCCCACTTGGCACCTGGCTTTAGTTTTGTTTTCCAGTTTGTGCTTTAGTTAGTTTTGTTCTTAACTGGTAAATATAATTATGATTTCGTTTGTTCACCAGATCTATTATACTTTAATTCTGTTTGTTTTGACTTTGCTTATGGGTGTGTACATATATGTGTATATTCTATTATTTTAATTTATTATTTTCCTGATTTTGTAACTGCCATTTGTCTGAAATTCATCTTTGGTTTCTTGATTTTGGACATTTGTTTCAATCTCACTTAATGCCATAAAAAACCACTTGTGGAATCTTCGTTCCTAACTAGAGATCAAGCCCTGAGCCTTTGGAGTGGGAACACTAACTACAAGACCCTAGACTAACCCCAGAGAACTAACCCTAGGGAGTATCAAATAGTGAGAACTCACACAAAGGTAACCACTGGGATACAAGACCTTGCATCACCCAACCACCTCTAGCACCCTGTGCAGGACACCTCATCTAAACAACAAACAGAACAAAAATACAAGCCCAAATCATCAGCAGACAGGATTACCACATCACTCAGCCTTGCCCATCAGAGGACAAACAAACAAACAAACAAAAACTCAGCACAAATCTCACCCTATACTGCTGCTGCTGCTAAGTCGCTTCAGTCGTGTCCGACTCTGTGCGACCCCATGGACGGCAGCCCACCAGGATCCGCCGTCCCTGGGATTCTCCAGGCAAGAATACTGGAGTGGGTTGCCATTTCCTTCTCCAGTGCCTGAAAGGGAAAAGTGAAAGTGAAGTCGCTCAGTCGTGTCCGACTCTTAGCGACCCCATGGGCTGCAGCCTACCAGGCTCCTCCGTCCATGGGATTTTCCAGGCAAGAGTACTGGAGTGGGGTGCCATTGCCTTCTCCGCACCCTATACTAAGCTTACACAAACCACTGGACCAATCTTGGTAGGGCAGAAACCAGAAGGAAGAAAGAATTCAACCTTGAAGCCTGGGAAAAGGAGACCTCAAATACAACAAGCTAAAAAAAAATGATGAAAAGGCAGAGAAATACTACACAAATGAAGGAACAAACTAGAAACACAGAAGTCCAAATAAATTAAGAGGAAATAGGCAAACTATCTAAAAAAGAATTCAGAATAATGACAGTAAAAATGATCAAAAACCTTGAAAACAAAATGAAGGAAATGCAAGAATCAATTACAAAGACCTAGAAGAATTAAAGAATAAACATACAGAGACAAACAACACAATTACTGAAATTAAAAATACTCTAGAAGGAATCAATAGCAGAATATCTGAAGCAGAAGAACAAATCAGTGAGCTGGAAGATAAAACGGGGTAAATAATTTCTGAAGAGCAGAATAAAGTAAAAAGAATGAAAGGAACTGAGGATAGTCTCAGAGACCTCTGGGACAATATAAAACATACCAACATTCGAATTATATGCGTCCTACAAGAAGAAGAGAAAAAGAAAGCTTATGAGAAAATTTTTGAAGAGATTATAGTTGAAAATTTCCCCAACATGGAAAAGGAAATAGCCAATCAAGTCCAAGAGGCACAAAGAGTCCCATACAGCATAAACCCAAGGAGAAACACACCAAGACACATACTAATCAAACCAACAAAGACTAAACACAAAGAAAGAATATTAAAAGCAGAAAGGGAGAAGCAACAAGTAACATACAAGGGAAACTCCATACACTTAACAGCTGACCTTTCAGCAGAAACTACAGGCCAGAAGGGATTGGCAGGATATACTTAAAGTACTGAAAGGGAAAAATCTACAGCCAAGATTACTGTACCCAGCAAGGATCTCATTCAAAATTGATGGAGAAATCAAAAGCTTTTCAGAAAAGGAAAAGTTAAGAGAATTCAGTACCAACAAACAAGCTTTACAACAAACATTAAAGGGACTTATATAGTCAAAATATACAACAGAAGAAAAAAGATCTACAAAATCAACCCCAAACAATTAAGAAAATGGCAATAGGAACATATATACCAATAATTATTTTAAATATAAATGGATTAAATGCTCCAACGAAAAGACACAGATTGGCTGAATAGATACAAAAACGAGACCCATATATACGCTGTCTACAAAGAAACCCACTTCAGACCTCAAGACACCTACAGATCAAAATTGAGAGAATGGAAAAATATAGTCCATGCAAATGGGAAGCAAAAGAGAGCTGAGATGGAGTAGCAATGCTCATATCAGACAAAATAGACCTTAAAATAAAGATTATAAGAGATAAATCGGGAAAGGAGTACGTCAAGGCTGTATATTGTCACCCTGCTTATTTAACTTATATGCAGAGTATATCATGAGAAATGCTGGGCTGGATGAAGCACAAGCTGGAATCAAGATTGCCAGGGGGAAATATCAGATATGCAGATGACATCCTTATGGCAGAAAGCAAAAAAGAACTAAAGAGCCTCTTGATGAAAGTGAAAGAGGAGAGTGAAAAAGTTGGCTTAAAGCTCAACATTCAGAAAACTAAGATCATGGCATCCAGTCCCATAACTTCATGGCAAATAGGTGGGCAAACAGTGGAAACAGTGACAGACTTTATTTTGGGGGGCTCCAAAATCACTGTACATGGTGACTGCAGCCATGAAATTAAAAGACACTTGCTCCTTGGAAGAAAAGTTATGACCAACCTAGACAGCATGTTAAAAAGCAGAGACATTACATTGCCAACAAAGGTCTGTCTAGTAAAAGCTCTGGTTTTTCCAATAGTCATGTAAAGATGTGAGAGTTGGACTATAAAGAAAGCAGAGTGCTGAAGAATTGATGCTTTAGAAGTGTGGCATTGGAGAAGACTTTTGAGAGTCCCATGGACTGAAAGGAGATCCAACCAGTCCATCCTAAAGGAAATCAGTCCTGAATATTCATTGGAAAGACTGATGCTGAAGCTGAAACTCCAATACTTTGGCTATCTGATGCAAAAAGCTGACTCATTTGAAAAGATCCTGATGCTGAGAAAGATTGAAGGCAGGAGGAGAAGAGGATGACAGAGGATGAGATGGTGGACGGCATCACCAATTCTATGGACATGAGTTTGAGTGAACTCTGGAGTTGGTGATGGACAGGGAGGCCTGGTGTGCTGCTGTTCATGGGGTCGCAAAGAGTCGGACACAACTGAGCGACTGAACTGAACTGAAACTATGGTGGAGGTAATGAAGACAATGGCAACCTCCTTCTAAATGTCCCAAGCATGCACTGCTACACTCACTGCTACTGGAGTGGCTATGAGGAGATACCCCACGTTCAAGGGCAGAGAAGCCCCAGCAAGATGGTAGGTGCTGGAGCGGCAGCTGTGCAGTGCTGCAACAACTTTGAGGAAATACCCCACTGCTGCTGCTGCTGCTGCTGCTAAGTCGCTTCAGTCATGTCCGACTCTGCCTGACCCCATAGGCGGCAGCCCACCAGGCTCCCCCGTCCCTGGGATTCTCTAGGCAAGAACACTGAAGTGGGTTGCCATTTCCTTCTCCAATGCATGAAAGTGAAAAGTGAAAGTGAAGTCGCCCAGTCGTGTCTGACTCTTAGCGACCCCATGGACTGCAGCCTACCAGGCTCCTCTATCCATGGAATTTTCCAGACAAGAAGACTGGAGTGGGGTGCCATTGCCTTCTCTGAGATACCCCACATCCAAGGGCAAAGGAGAAGCCTGAGCAAGACAGTAGGAGGGGCAGAATCACGTTTAGAATCAAACCTCATACCTGCCAGAGACACTCCAAGGGCTCAAACAAACCTTGTGCACGCTGGGACCCAGGGACACCACAGAGACTGAGACATAACTGTGTTTGAGTGTCTCCTGCAGAGTTACGGGTCAGCAGTGGCCTGTCACAGGGGCAGGGGCTTTGGGTACAGCTGACGTGGGTATGGCATAAGCCCTCTTGGAGGAGGCCGCCGTTAACCCCACCATAGAGCTGTGAGAATTTACACAGGACTGGGGAAACAGCCTCTTGGAGGGCACAAACAGAACCTGTGTGCACAAGGACCCAGGAGAAAAGAGCAGTGACCCCACAAGAGACTGACCAGACTTGTCTGTGTGTGTCCAGGAGTCTCCAGTGGAGGCATGGGTCGTCAGTGGGCTGCTGCAGGGTTGGGGGCACTGAGTGTAGCAGTGCGTGCATGGTATGTTTTGAAGGAAGTCGCCATTTTCTTCATTACCTCCACCATAGTTTGGCCCAGTTAAATAAAAGAAATCAAAGGATATCTAAATAAATGGAGAAGCATCCATGTTTGTGGATCAGAAAATAACATTGTTAAGTTGGTAATACTCCCCAAACTGATCTACAGAATCAAGACAATGTTCAGGAAAATCCCAACTGGCTCTGTTGTAGTAATTGATGATCTGATTCTCATATGGAAAGGCAAAGGTCCATAATAACTACAGCAATTTCAAAAAACAAAAACAAAGTTGGAGCACTCACATTTCTCAATTTCAAAACTTAACTACAGAGCAAAAATAAATGAAAAAGAAATGAAGGAGACAATAGTAAATAAAGGTCAATAAAACTAAAAGCTGGTTCTTTGAGAAGATAAACAAGATTGACAACCAATGGCCAGACTCATTAAGAAAAAAAGGGAGGAGACTCAAATCAATAAAATTAGAAATTAAAATGGAGATGTTATAACAGAGAACACAGTAATAAAAAGTTCATAAGAGACTACTACAAGCAATGATTTGCTGACAAAATGAAACATTTGGAAGAAATGACAAATTCTTAGAAAATATAACTTTCCAAAACTGAACCAGGAAGAAATAGAAAATATGAACAGACCAATCACAAACACAGAAATCGAAACTGTAATAAAAAATCTTCCAACAAACAAAAGCCCAGGGCCAGATGGCTTCAGAGATGAATTCTACCAAAAATTAGGGAAGAGCTAACACCTATACTGCTCAAACTCTCCCAGGAAATATTAATAGCAGAGGAAGGAAAACTCCTGAACTCACTCTACAAGGCTACCATTACCCTGATACCAAAACCAGACAAAGATGCCACAAAAAAACAAAATTACAGGCCAATATCACTGATGAACATAGATGCAAAAATACTCAACAAAATTGTGGCAAACAGAATCCAACAGCACATAAAAATAGTCACACATCATGATCAAGTGGGCTTTATCCTAAACTGGAAGGATTCTTCAATATAAACAAATAAATCAATGTGATACACCATATTAATAAATTGAAAGATAAAAACTATATGATCATCTCAGTAGATGCAGAGGAAGCTTTCAACAAAATTCAGCACTTATTTATGATAAAAATTCTCCAAAAAGTAGGTATGGAAGGAGTATACCCTGACATAATAAAGGCCATATATGACAATTCCACAGCAAATACTACTGTCAATGGAGAAAAACTGAAAGCATTTCCTCTAAGGTCAGGAACAAGACCAAGGCGCCCACTACCACCACTATTAATCAACAGTTTTGAAAGTCCTCATCATACACAGCAATCAGAGAAGAAAAAGAAATAAAAGGAATCCAGACTGGAAAAGAAGTAAAACTCTCACAGTTTGCAGATGACATAATACTATAGATAGAAAACCCTAAAAACACCACCAGAAAATTACTAGCTCTAATAAATGAATATAGTAAATTCACAGGATATAAAATTAATACACTGAAATCCCTTGCATTCCTATACATTAACAATGAAAATTAAGAAAGAGAAATTAAGGAAACAATCCCATTCACCATTGCAACAAAAAGAATAAAATACCTACAAACAAACATACCTAAATAGACAAAAGACCTGTATGCTGAAAACTGTAAGACACTGATGAAAAAAATCAAAGATGACACAGACAGATGGAGAAATATTCCATGTTCTTGAATTGGAATAATCAATATTGTGAAAATAACTATACTATCCAAAAACAATCTACAGATACAATGCAACCCTATCAAATTACCAATGGAAATTTTCATAGAACAAGAACAAACAATTTCACAATTTGTACGGAAACACAAAAGACCTCAAATAGCCAAAGCAATCTTGAGAAAGAAGAATGGAGCTGGAGAACTCAACCTTCCTGACTTCACACTATACTACAAAGTCACAGTCATCAAGACAGTATTGTACTAGCACAAAAACAGAAACATAGACCAGTGGAACAAAATGGAAAGCCCAGGGATAAACACAAGAATCTATGGGCATTTTATCTTTGACAAAGGAGTCAAGAACATACAGTGGAGAAAAGACAGCCTCTTCAACTAGTGGTGCTGGGAAAACTGGACAACTACACGTAAAAGAATGAAACTAGAATACCTCCTAACACCATACACAAAAATAAACTCAAAGTGGATTAAAGACTTAAATGTAAGGCCAGAAACTATAAAGCTCCTAGAGGACAACATAGGCAGGACACTCACTGACATAAATCACAGCAAGATCCTCTATGACCCACCTCCTAGAGTAATGGCAATAAAAACAAAAATAAACATGTGGGACCTAATTAAACTTAAAAGTTTTAACACAGCAAAGGAAACTATAAACAAGGTCAGAAGACAATCCTCAGAATGGGAGAAAATAATAGCAAATGAAACAACTGACAAAGGATTAATCTCCCAAATATACAAGCAGTTCATACAGTTCAATACCAGAAAAACAAACAACCCAATCAAAAAGTGGGCAGAAGACCTAAACAGACATTTCTCCAAAGAATACATATGGATGGCTAATAAACACATGAAATGATGCTCAACATCACACATTATTAGAGAAATGCAAATCAAAACTACAGTGAGGTATCATCTCATGCAGGTCAGAATGGCCATCATCAAAAAATCTACAAGCAATAAATTCTGGAGAGGGTGTGGAGAAAAGGGAACCTTCTTGCACTATTGGTGGGAATGTAAATTGATACAGTTGCTATGGAGAACAGTATGCAGATTCCTTAAAAATCTAGGAATAAAACTAGCACATGACCCAACAATCCCACTACTGGGCATGTACCCTGAGGAAACCATAATTGAAAAAGACAGATGTACCCCAGTGTTCATTGTAACACTATTTATAATAGCCAAGACATGGAAGCAACCTAAATGTGCATCAACAGATGAATGAATAAAAAAGTTGTGGTACATATATACAATGGAATATTACTTAGCCATAAAAAAGGAATGCATTTAAGTCAGTTCTAACAAGGTGGATGAACCTATAGCCTATTATAAAGAATGAAGTAAGTCAGAAAGAGAAAAATAAGTATTGTATATTAACACATACATATGGAATCTAGAAAGATGGTACTGATGAACCTATTTGCAGGGCAGTAATGTAGATGGCATACATAGAGAACAGACTTGTAGACACAGTGGAGGAAGGAGAGGGAGGGACAAATTGAAAGAGTAATATTGAAACATACATGTTACCGTATATAAAATAGATAGCCAGTGGGAATTTGCTGTATGATGCAGGGAGCTCAAACCCAGTGCTCTGTAACAAACTAGAGGGCTGGGATGAGGTGGGAGGGAGGTTTAAGAGGGAGGGGACATATGTATTCCTATGACTGATTTATACTGATGTTTGTCAGAAACTAATACAATATTGTAAAGCAACTATCTTCCAATTAAAAATACAATAAAAAATAAAAATTTAGTAGAATTCACATGTAAAAAAAACTTAACTACAAAGGTACAGTAATCAATACCATGTGATACTGACATAAGAATAGACATATAGACCAATAGGCTAGAATTGAGTCCAATTTACAAATGAGTAAAGCATCAGAATAGACATTTCTCTAAAGAAAATGTGAAATATCAATAAGCACGTGAAAAGATGCTCAGCATTTTTAGCCATCTGGGAAATGTAAATCAAACTCTCAATTAAATGCCACTTCCTACCCACTGGGACAGTTATATTAAAAAAGAGAACAATGAACATTGGTGAGGATGTGGAGAAACTGAAACCCTCATACACTACTGGTGGAAATGTAAAGCGGCACAGCTGCTTTGGAAAACAGCCTGGTGGTTCCTCAAAAGATCAAGCATCGAATTACTACATGTGTGTGTCAGTCACTCAGTCGGGTCCGACTCTTTGTGACCCCATGGACAGGAGCCTGCCAGGCTCCTCTGTCCATGGAATTCTGATCCAGCAATTCCACTCTTAGATATATATACATAAGAGAAATAAAAACTATGTCCAGATAAAAACTGGTACGAAATATTCATAGAAGCATTATTTACAACAAGCAAAAATTAGAAACAACACAAAATTCACCAGTTGATGAATGGATTAAAATATAGTTTACAATTGAATATTATTCAGCAATAAAAAGAATAAAGTATTATTATGCTATAGCATGGGTGAATCTTGAAAACACTGTGCAAAGTTTATGTGAAAGAAGCCAGTCACAAGGGTCACAAAGGGCATGTATTGTATGATTTCATTGATATTAAATGTCCAGATTTGGCAAATCTATAGAGACAGAGAGTAGATAAGTAGTTACCCAGGCCAGGGGCAGGGTGTGGTAGGGAGGAAGAGGGGAGTGACTGTTCATGGTTATTGGGTTTCTTTTTGACGTGATGAAAATGAACTAAAATTGATTGTGAGGATGGTTACATAACTCTGTCACTATACTAATAAAGTATACACTTTAAACGGATGAATTGTATGGCATGTGAATTATATCTCAATAAAACTTTTATATTAAAAAAAAAGTTAGTAAAAAAGAATGTGTAGGGCTTCCCCGGTGGCTCAGTGGTAGAGAGTCTGCCTGCCAATACAGGAGACACAAGTTTCATCCCTGACTCAGTAGGACACCACATGCTGCAGACAAGTAAGCCAGTGCACCACAACTATTGAGCCTGTGCTCCGGAACCTGGGAGCCACAACTGCTGAGCCCATGTGCCACAGCTACTGAAGCCTGTACACCCTAGAGCCCGTGCTCCGTAACAAGTGCAGTCGCCACAGTAAAAAGCCCACACACCACCCCTAGAGAGCAGACCCTGCTCTTTGCAACTAGAGAAAATGCCCACACAGCAGTGAAGACCCAGCACAGCCAAAAATAAAAACAAAATTATATATATAAAAAAGAATGTCTCTGTGTATAACTGAGTCACTTTGCTGTAGAGCAGAGATTGGCACAACATTGTAAATCATCTATACTTCAATGAAAAACAAAAATTTAAAAATAAATAAATAAATGTAAATCAGAGATAATATCAAAGCTCCTATCATTTTCTGAACTTTAAGATCAGAAGAGTTAACAACAATTTATTATTCAACTTACCTATTTTGCTTTCATATGTGACCTCTTTGGAATGACACTAGATGAAAATCTGTTCTGTTTACTGGCTTTAAGAAAAGGAGCATCCATCAAGTACCTCAGTAAACCACTCCAGTTCTGACAACAACTCCATGAACCAACAGTCTTCCCTAAGACAAACCTCACCTTAGATTTTTGGCTAAGATTTATTTCCCTTAGGGAGAAAGATTAATACAGTAATTACAGTGTTTCCTTTTTCTTTTTTTTTTTTTTTTTTTTTGGTGTTTCTCTTTCTAATCTAGAACCATGACTGTGGTCATATCATGCCTCTGCTCTATTGGTCTCATCTTGGGCTTGATTCTTTATTGCAAACACTGAGTAAAAGTCCCTCATCTTAGGACAAGAGTGATGCTGTACAGATAAGTGACTTGCTCCCTGCTTTCATTTCTCTCTGATATTATTCCTTTTTTCCTTATAATATTTATTTATTTATTTGGCTGTGATGAGTCTTTGTTGCAGCATGTGGGATATTTAGTTGTGGAATGCAAACTCTTAGTTGCAGTGTGTGGGATCTAGTTCCTCAACCAGGAATTGAATCCAGGCCTCCTGCATTGGGAGTGCAGTCTTAGCCACTGGACCACCAGGGAAGACTCCCCTGTCATTATAAAATGAGACTATCTGATCATGTCAATTTCAAGGAATACTATGATAAATGAATCACATATAAAAAGAAAATGATTACCTAGTAACAACAGCATCATTTTAAAAAATGGTATGATACTGATTGCTATTTTACAGCTTTGCCAAACCCAAAAGATCTTGTCTTCTTTCTGTGAGTGCTTTTAAGTGCCTTAGTTTAAGGTTATTAACTTTTTTACTATACCACAGCCTTCTGAAAATCTGAAACTAGTATAGTCAAAGCTACAGTTTTTCCAGTAGTCATGTACGGATGTGAGAGCTGGACCATAAAGAAGGCTGAGTGCCAAAGAATTGATGCTTTGGAACTGTGGTGCTGGAAAAGACTCTTGACAGTCACTAGGACAGCAAGGAGATCAAACCAGTCAATCCTAAAGGAAATTAACCCTAAATATTCATTGGAAGGACTGATGCTGAAGCTGACACTCTACCCAATTACTTTGGCCACCTAACGCGAAGAGCCAACTCATTGGAAAAGCCCCTGATGCTGGGAAAGACTGAGGGCAGGAGGAGAAGGGGGTGACAGAGGATGAGACAGTTGGATGGTGTTGCTGACTCAATGGACATGAGTTTGAGCAAACTCCAGAGGATAATGAAGGACAGGGAAGTTTGGTGTGCTGCAGTCCTTGGGATCGCAAAGAGTCAGACATGACTTAGCAACTGAACAACAACAGTGACTGGGGAGTGTGAAGAAAAGGTTTGAAAAAGTAACTTTTCCTGGGGGAGGAGAGTTCTCTAAGAAGATAGAAAGGAAGAGAAGAGTGACAGGTAAAAGCTAATATGAAGCTTTTAATTTGGCATTCTATCAGTTTTCCTTCTACCCAGCATATTTAGATGGGACTCTGTCCTCAGTTTATACTTTATATTCATTGCCTCTGATGGAGAAGGCAATGGCACCCCACTCCAATACTCTTGCCTGGAAAATCCCATGGACAAAGAGGCCTGGTGGGCTGCAGTCCATGGGGTCACTAAGAGTCAGACACGACTGAGAGACTTCACTTTCACTTTTCACTTTCATGCATTGGAGAAGGAAATGGCACCCCACTCCAGTGTTCTTTCCTGGAGAATCCCAGGGACGGTGGAGCCTGGTGGGCTGCTGTCTATGGGGTTGCACAGAGTCGGACACGACTGAAGCGACTTAGCAGCAGCAGCAGCAGCATTGCCTCTGAAGCTGTCCTAGAGAGTTCTGGCTGAGGTATTTCCCATCTAGAAAATTTTAATAATGGATCATGGAATAACTATAATTTATTTTAATGCAATAAGAGCTTGCCACACTAAGATAGCTTTTTCTCCAGATTATGTTGTGCTTAATTTATG
The DNA here is from genome assembly GCA_024291935.2 of Okapia johnstoni. Taxonomy (NCBI): domain Eukaryota; kingdom Metazoa; phylum Chordata; class Mammalia; order Artiodactyla; family Giraffidae; genus Okapia; species Okapia johnstoni. The sequence continues at coordinate 65,632,654 of CM044312.1, read as the reverse complement.
CTTTTTTCAGATTTTTACCCTAATGGAATCCTTGTTTCCTTAAAATCGTGAAGTTTTTGACTTTAAGTGAAATTCCATTTCTGCACAACACTTATTGAAAGCTTTGCCTCTGTGAGATTAAAGAAGATGACTTGGCTACAACACTCTAGGATCTTAGAGTGTAAGGAGGGGATAAAGGGACAAACAACGTAGACACAAGCCAGAGCATGACAAGTGTCAGCCATCAGTATTGGTATTTAGTTGATGATTTTCCCCAAACTTTCCTTCCCTGTTTAATTCCCAGTGGCTAGTAAGAATTTGGATAAAATGCAAATATTGGGTTGGCCAAAAGTTTGTTCAGGTTTTTCTTTTTTCTTTCTTCTTTTTTAATGTGGACCAGTTTTATTGATTGTGGACAGGCTTTATTGAATTTGTTACAATATTACTTCTGTTTTGGGTGCATGCTCAGTCACGTCCGACTATTTGTGACCCTATGGACTGGGGACCAGCAGGCCCCTCTGTCTATGGGATTCTCCAAGCAAGAATACTGGAGTGGGTTGCCTTGCTCTCCTCCAGTGGATCTTCCAACTCGGGTATCAAACAGGATTCTTTACCACTGAGCCATTGGGGAAGCCCTTGCTTCTGTTCTATGTTTTTTTTTTTTAGCTCTGAGGATCTTAGCTCCCTCACCAGAGATCAAACTCACAACCCTGTATTGGAAGGCAAAGTCTTAACCACTGGACTGCCAGGACAGTGCCACATTATGGAAAAACCCAAACGAACTTTTTGGCTAACAATTATCCCAATATGAGGCCTTCTATACACTACTATATATTATTTTTTCCGGTTTACAGTCCTGCTCAATACCACTCCAACACTCTTGCCTGGAAAATCCCATGGACAGAGGAGCCTTGTAGGCTACAGTCCGTGGGGTCGCTAAGAGTCAGACACGACTGAGCAACTTCACTTTCACTTTTTCCTTTCATGCACTGGAGAAGGAAATGGCAACACACTCCAGTATTCTTGCCTGGAGAATCCCAGGGATGGCGGAGCCTGGTGGGCTGCTGTCTATGGGGTTGCACAGAGTCGGACATGACTGAAGCAACTTAGCAGCAGCAGCAGCAATAATAATACTCAAGCCATCTAATACTCTAGCACTTTGATCTCTTTCCAGTACGAGATTTACTCCCTCTAAAAGAACAAACCATGATAAGCCAGAAAAGCAGAGAAAGTCTCAAAAGTAAGCCAGAGACTCCAGTAGAAAACTGTTTAATTCTCTATGATCTTAGAAGATTCAGCTGTTTTTAGATTGCCTCAACAGTTGGATCCTTCTTTAGATAGCTCTCACAAAAACACAGGTAATACTAACATCTTAAAATCCACCAATATGATGCGTAAATATTAGAAACTTTCACAAATACGAAACTCCAACTCCTTTTATACACCAAAGAATTAATGGAGTGTTCTCACAAAGCAGACAATGAGGTCTCTCTCTGGCAGAGATACAGAAAAACATTTTATTTTAGAAGATGGTTGTAAAGGCTTTTATTCCTCTAGGTGTGCATGCCATCTATTTGATGTGTCATATCCATTATATTTTCTCATTTTCCTCTAATGCTTCAACTACTAATGCTGCAACCTAATATGCTACCCACTATTAAACTTGAGAGTTTAGTCTTGGATAGGCCAACCAGATAAAGCTGGCTGATAAGTTTGACTGCCCAGCAGACCTAGTGAACCTCTTCAATATTTCTTAGTTGCACTGCTATGGCAAAAATCCCTGATCCCATACAAATTCACCTATGTCTCCTAAGGCAGGTTGATTCTGCCCTCAAGAAGTTTTATTGAAGTTCATTTGCTCATGTTCAAAATCCCTACATAGACCTGGGTTTCTTTTCTAGGAGGAGACAATAAAAAACAAACCAAAACAAGGAAAAAAACAAAAAGAGAAAGCACTATCCACATGAGGTAATTCAGAGGATGTACCAAATACATGAGCTATGATGCCTGTCCCACCACAGTCCAAGCTAGGGAGCTCTACTCTGCTCCAAGAGACTGTGACTTCACCTGGAGACAGTTGAACATGAGCCAGTCCATAGCTCAGCTAATGACTTGTGAGGTATCCTAGCATCCTAGCATGGGAAGCTGATGAATCCTTGTGTTGAAAGTTTTTAACTAAGAAATATTGAGAAGATAAGGGCATAACGATCTCACACTCTGTTTCTCATGTTCATAACGGAAATGGTAATATAAGTATTCACAACATAGCAGGGATTAATCAATAATAGTAAAGCATTTGGAATAAGATCTGGCACTTAATAAACATACTATAAATGCATTGTCATCATTATCGTGAGTGATTGTCTCCTATTCAAAAAATCTCGCATGAGAATGCATATGTATATATGTGTAATGAGGTGAAAAAGAAAGGAATGAGAGATGATTAGCCCTACCAGATATGAAAATAAAAGAAAAATAAAGCTACTTTAAATAAAATGATATACAATTCATTAGAAAGAGGCAGATATAAATTGTTCTTGAAATTGACCCAAATATATATGGAAATTTAGTATATGATAAAGGTGGTATTTCAAATTAGTGAAGAAAAAGTACATTAATAAATTATTAATAAATATTTTTAGAACAACTTGGCAGTTACTTGGAAAATAAATCTCTAACTCACCTCTGATATAAAAAAATTCTAGATAGGTCAAAGATTTAAATATAAAAAAATGAAAGTAATAGAAGGAAATATGGATGAACATTTTATAATATTAGAGGATGCTTTTCTAGGATGAAAAAAATCTGAAGGCATTTTAAAAAACTGTAATTAAAGCAAGCATTGGAAGAAAAGTTAGAAGCAAACATTTGGGGGCAAAAATAATGAAGTGAAAAACAAATAGCAAATAGAAATATCTGCAACACAAATGAAAGTCTGAGGACTAATTCCTATAAAAACAGAGAACTCTGACTTCCCAGGTGGTATAGTGGATAGGAATCTGCCTGCCAATGCAGGGAACACGGGTCCAACCCTTGATTCGGGAAGATTCCACAGGCCTTGTAGCAACTAAGCCCATGTGTCCCAACTACTGAAGTCTGTGTACTCTAGGGCCTAGGAGCTGCAACTACCAAGCCTGTGTGCTGTAACTACTGAAGCTAGTGCACCCTAGAGCCCGCAGGCCACAACCACTGAGTCCATGTGCTGCAGCTACTGAGGCCCACACGCCTAGAGCCTGTGCTCTGCAACAACAGAAGCAACCACAGTGAAAAGCCTGTGCACCACAATGCAGAGTAAGCCCTGCTAATAGTAACCAGAGAAAGCCCGAGTGCAGCAATGAAGACTCAGCACAACCAAAAGTAAAGTAAATAAATAAAATCAAGCTTCTCTTTAAAAAATACAAAGAACTCTTAAAAATCAGTAAGAATGATTTTTCTATCTCTTTCTTTCAAAAGAAAGGACATAAAGGGCATACAAATAACTAACAAATATAGGGAAAATATTTAATCTCTTGATAATTCAATACATGTAAATTTTAAACAAAATTCAGTATCATTGCAAAATTATCAGATTAGCTAAGACTTCATTTATAACCATCTGTGTTGTTGAGAATGCGGGAGAAACTATTTTATTCACTGCTAGTAGGACAATTTGATCATATATTTTCAATTTTCCTTTTCCTAGCAATTCTCTTTCTACATACTAGGACAAAAATACAAGAGTACATGTAAAGATGTTCACTGCAACATTGTTCTTAAGAACAAAATGCTGTAAACAGTCTAAATGCCTGTTAATAAATGCTAGGTCATTCAGTAGTGTCCAACTCTTTGCAGCCCTATGGACTGGGGACCAGCAGACTCCTCTGTCCATGAGATTCTCCAGGCAAGAATATTGGAGAGGGTTGCCATGCTCTCCTCCAGGGTATCTTCCCAACCCAAGGATCGAAACTTCATGTCTTATGTCTGTTACATTTGTAGGTGGATTCCTTACCACTATTGCCACCTGGGAAGCCTATTAATAAGGCACTAGTTTAAAAAATTCCATAGTCTAGAATACTGTATAGGCATTAATAAAACCATGGGTAGATGTATATATTGCATGTACTGATATGATGGCGCTAGTGGTAAAGAATTCACCTGCCAATGCAGCAGACACAAGGGAGGCAGGTTTGATCCCTGGGTTGGGAAGATCCACTGGAGTAAGAAATGGCAGCCCACTCCAGTATTGTTGCCTGAAAAATTCTGTGGGCAGAAGAGTCTGGTGGGCTACTGTTCATGGGGTCACAAAGAGTAAGCCATGACTAAGCAACTGAACATACATTGACATGGAAAATGCCCAAGATATATTTTCACTGGAAAAAATAAGATGACAGAAGAGAATTTTTAATAACCCATTTAAGTATCTCAATATCAATATAAATAAGCATGATATGTCCCATCTATATATTCATATGTGCATAAAATATATTCATACTAAAATATATGCATGAGGCATATTATGCATACATCTATAAGTAGTAGTAGTGGTTGTGGTGATGTACCTGTGGTGATCATGTTTGTATATACTTTGAGAGTGTCTATGTGGCATCCCCAACTCCTACCCTCTGGGGAATGGGGTGGTAGGTAGGAAACAAGGCAGTCAGGAAGGAAATAAAAAACCTTTACTTTTTAATCTTATACAGTTTTGTGCTGGTAGAATATTTTTATAATGAATGGGTATTATTTTTATAATTTTAAAAACTCAAAGAAATTATTAATCTTGTGATGGCTCCTTGTGGCAAAAAAATAAATCTCAAACTCCTTAGGGTCACACAAAATTGGACACAACTGAAGCAACTTAGCACGCACACCATGGGACATGGTCTTTCATGGACCTAGTGCTCGTAGGCAGGTCTGCGTTCACTGCTGCTCCCACAAGATGGTCCCAGATCCCAGGATCTGGTAACATCTCTCTTCATCTCTCTAGCCCAACTGGAGGCAGCAGCTTCCAAGCTGTTGCTAAACTTGAAGCTGCCTCGCCACCTCTGTTGGAATTATTAGCTCTTCCATTGGCCATGTAACCACTTCTCTGCATTCAGTTTTCTCCTTTTGAGATGACTGAAGTGCTATGTGTTTTCTGGACTGAGTATGATGTCCTATTCCTTCTTTCTATTGTAATGAAAAACTAACACAGTCTGTTCTACCTTATTATAAATAAACCCGGCAAGTACTCCAGTACCTCTGGGCTTTTGTTCAAGTTATTCCCTCAGACTGGAATGTACTTCTTTCCCTTGTCTTTCAGTCAAAAACTTTCTCATTCCCTAAAGCTCAGCTCAAAGCCTAGCTTCTCCAGGAATCCTCATCTACGTCTTACACATATTCACCGGCAGCCTGCATTCCAACCACATGTAGAAGCAAGTGGATTATCCCAATGCACTTTGTGTAAAGTGTTGAAAAAGACACTCCAGTGGCAGGGGACATTGTAGGCCAATCACCTAACACCTTACTGGCTACTGAGTTATCAATTTTTTTTCTATTTTGAAAAGCTGAGAAGTAGTCACCTTATCATAGAGACTTCTGTAACCACCCTATAAATAATGTATCCTTTTCTGGGGAAATGTAATTGCCAGTAAATTCCAAAGTCCTTTGTTTTATTTTTTAATGAGCTCACTTTCGCATTTAGGTGCCTTTTAATACCACTTTTCTCTTCGGTTTGGTAATAAATGGCTCCACATTCTTGCTCCGGTTCGGTGAAAGTTCTTTTTAAAGACAGTGCCAGCCGAAGTGTAGTCATGTGTGTCCTATCCCAGCGTGTAGACGCATTTATGGAAACCAACCCCCAGGGGTCAGAATTAACAAACTAGAAGTGAACTCACGGATTTGGTCATTAGCTCAAGAACACTCAGCTCTGTTTCTCTGGAGAGTAACCTCTCATCTGTTGTGAGAATTGGGGTTTTTCCCAAGGAATTTTTGACTCCCTAGCACCCAGTGATATGCAGAAGGCTATGGCAACCCACTCTAGTACTCTTGCCTGGAAAATCCCATGGACAGAGGAGCCTGGTAGGCTGAAGTCCATGGGGTCGCTAGGAGTTGGACATGACTGAGCGACTTCACTTTCACTTTTCACTTTCATGCATTGGAGAAGGAAATGGCAACCCACTCCAGTGTTCTTGCCTGGAGAATCCCAGGGACGGTGGAGCCTGGTGGGCTGCCGTCTATGGGGTTGCACAGAGTCAGACATGACTGAAGCAACTTAGCAGCAGCAGCACCTGGTGATACAGGAGTAGGTCTGAATGACAGAGAAGATGATGAGTAAGCTAATGAACCTTTTGTATATTGCACAAAGATGTTTCTGACCTGACAATTTTGATGACTATTTTAGGTGTTTTTTAATCCTTTAACAAGGAAGAAGCTGTTAAAGCTGTTGAAGCTGAAACTCAGATACTTTGGCCACCAGATGCGAAGAGCTGACTCTTTTGAAAAGACCCTGATGCTGGAAAAGATTGAAGGCGGGAGGAGAAGGGGACGACAGAGGATGAGATGGTTGGATGGCATCACTGACTCAATGGACATGAGTTTGAGTAAACTCTGGGAGTTGGTGACAGACAGGGAAGCCTGGTGTGCTGCAGTCCATGGGGTCGCAAAGAGTCGGACACGACTGAGCGACTGAACTGAACTGAACAAGGAAGAAAGTTCTTTTCTGATTTGCCAACTTAGGTCCTATATTTACCCTGACAATTCTTTCTTCTTGTCACAAAACCACAATATGTATCTTTTTAGGAAAAAGTTACATTACGTAATATATATATAAAAATTATAATTAATGAATGCTCTTCAGAAAATCGTTTCATAGATGCACACTTGTATCTGACCTCAGTTTATAGAGTGTAGCAAAGGCAAATGGTTGAGAAATGTTTAATGTTTAAAATATTTACAGTATTCAAATTTATTTATTAATTTCAGATTAACACTTAATACCTCTTAGTGGATATTCCTATTAGGAGAGTTGCTTCTTAGGAGACTTCCTTCCTAGGGAAAATTACTCACTAGGAAGGAAACAAAAGTCCCAGAGTTCCCTGCATCCCAGCTGATGCTACTTTTGCCCCCCAAGGAAGCACAAAGAACAGCATAGGGCACTGTGCATGGTGAACAACCAGTCCTGTGGCACCTGCATTAACCCAACTTTCATGCAAGTTCCAGCAACCCCACTATCATCCTTGGCCATTATCAACATTGCAAACCCCTCTAATCATCTATCCCCTTCCCCATTCTGCTCCTCAAATCCAATTTTCCTACTATTCACCTACTGTCAGCTGTCATTCCTCATGTGACGGTAAATAATCCCTTTTATTATTAATCTAATTAAAGAAGTTCTGCACCCTCTGTGTTCTCTGCTTTCCTTGTGCAGAAGGAAACTCCACTCTCAGAGTCTCGCCCTTTTCTGCAGTCAGCTGCTACAGAAGTTGCGCTGTATTTTCAAGCTCTACTTGAGTCCAGATTCCTGCCATTTCCACTCCCAAGTCATTAATATCACCGTTAGTCCCTCACTGTTATTCTCATCTCTGACCTCACCACACATTCACCTTAAACTCAGTGACTTATGCTACGATTTCTTTCCAGAGCACATTGCAAAAGACTATTCATAGACCACCTTAGTCTCCCAATACCTTGGGCTTTCAAGACCACACCCTGAGTTTAATCGCTCCCTAGAATTTCTGCTGTTATATCCACTCTATGCTACTTTACTATGGTAGCGCAAGCAAATTGAGACAACATCCAGTATCAACCTGGGTTCTCTATATTAACTTTTATACTGTACTCTGAAACAATGAGTTTTCTTATGCAAAATTTAGATGCACAGTTTTAAGACCAAAACATGAAGTCATCCTCTGTAATCCTTTGTCTCCTCCTCTGTAAAACAGATATGACATTTCCTGCTCTGCCAGCCTCACATCATTACTGTGACAATCAAACACACATGAACACTCTGCAAACCTGTAAGTGCTAGGAAATGCAAGCATCACGTGATCAGGCTCCTGGCCACCTTTTGAGCCCAGAAGGCAGCTGCACATTGTGAATGTCAGCTCCTTGCTTCCTTTTTCACCCAGAACAAGCAGTTACTATAATTCTTAGTTGAAATAATTACATGGAGAAGCATCCAGAAGCAGCAGGAAAATTTCAGGCAGCCCATTCCAGGGAGTCAGCCCAGGAGGAAACCTTGGAAAACCTTAGCCAGAGAAAGGAAGAGTAAAACAAATGTGCAATTTAAGGAAGGAATAGAGCCAAAAAGCAGAGAGAACTCTGGCTTTTGTTTCCAAGGAAACAGTCTGTGTCCGGAAAGCAAAGGCCCTTCCAAGGAGAAGAGAGAGAGAATCTTCTCTGGCTGTGGGGTTTGGTGAGGGTGTAATGGGGAAGAACAAACCTAACTCCATGTTGGATCTGTTTCTTTAACTTTTGTATTCTATTGCATTTGCTACAAGTCACTCATCACATATGTTGCCTATAACTTAAAGTATACATAATGATGCATCTCTGGGGAACTCTGCCTCCCATGCCTGAATGTTAAGCTGAAATACCTTTGTTCAGCACAGTTGAGACATCCTGACTAGGCCCACCTGTGAATGGCTGCAGGAAAGAAGAAATTAGCACGTCCCTTCTGGAGTCTAGCCAGAATCAAAAAAATATTTACAAAAACTTACTGCCTTTTTTTCTTTCACCTCCCCACCTGCCCCTCTTCATTCTATAAAAGAAACTAGCATCCAAACTCAGGCAAGGTGGTTCTTCGGGACACTAGACCCTCATTTTCTCAGGCTGCTGGCTTTCCGAATAAGACTCTATCCCTTGCTCCAGTGACTTGTCTTTCAATTTATTGGCTTGTGGTGCAGAGATCAGTATAGCTCGGATTGGGTAACAAGGGTAGGAGAATGTATATTTAAGGCCTAAGAGAAAACAAATCATTTGCCCTGAGCATGGATAAAATTGAAAGCAACAAGGAGAGGAAGAAGGTGAACAGCCTGAACCTGGACTAAAGTAAATTCCATCAAACATGGTTAAATACACACAATGCCTAAAGCAAAAGCAGGAACTCAGGTTCACACATCAGCCAAACCACAGTCTCTCACCAGAGAAGCCAAGACATAAAAGTGCTTGGTTGGAGCGCTTGCTCAGTGGGATGGGATGAAGGGATGCTGCACTGAAGGGCCTGGCAGCATCACAGGCCCAAATACTGGAGACGCAAAACTGAAAAGTGCATCAGACAACTACAGGTCGGCACACGCACGCTCCACCCCCAGCTCTCTGCTCACAAGTCAAGACTTGGAGATAAGTCCTAGTATTTCAGGACCCCAGTTTTCCCCTCTATAAAATGAGTTGATAAAACTGGTTCAGCTTGCCTTCTAGGGTTGTTGTGAAAATCAAACGTGCTCTAAGGGAAACCATTTCATAAATGGAAAGGAATCACACACAAGTGGATACAGGTATTTCCACACAGCCTCATCCCGGGGACTTGAGCACACTCAAGCTTAGATCCAAGCTCTCTGGGGAACTTAAGGGTGTTCATTCTAACTGGAACCACTTGCTTTCTGGTGAGCTTAAACCATAGCACAGAGGTGGCTGTGGTGCCTGTCACCTGAGGCTCTATTTTTTCTTACTCCTCTCATTCCTCAGACTCCTGCCCAGTACAACAAACTATAAATCCTCCAGACCCCCACACTCCCCACCCACTTCCTCCAGTTCAGTTTCCTCTTCTGCTTCCCCATCAGGGGAACCAGAATTCACTAGAACCTGGCCTGCTACAGGGTCTGCTGCACCCTCCACTCTCCTCTACCTTTGATGCAACAAAAATGATGCCCCTTTCTCTTGCCAAAGGGGGACATGTGTTTGTCTTGGCCAGAAGGGGTCAGAGAGAGCAGTGAGGATTGCCTGTGATGGGCTACACCAGCACCCCAGGCCTAGCACCCCGAGCCATCTCGGAACTCTCTTAGGGGCACTGAGGTAGCTAGGGTGTTATGGGGGGCCACAGAGGAGGCTGTAGGGCTGGCTTCGTGTCCTCTCCATGCACTCAGGCTACAGCCTCTTGGCACCACCCTGGGAGGGTTCTGCCCTGCCCCTGGCCTCTGTGGACTCCAGAGCACTGGCTCATCCCCCAGCAGGCTTCACCTTTTGAACCCAGATTGGAGCCAAGGACTCCGACAAATTCAGTCACACAGGACTCATTATGTTTTCTTTCCTTTTTGCTCTTTGCTAGAAAACAAAAAACTAACTCAAACCCAGGTTCCATAACAACCTAGAGGGATGGCAAAGTGTGGGACATGGGAAGGAAGTTCAAGAAGGAAGGGACATATGTATACCTATGGCTAATTCATGTTGATATATGACAGAAGCCAAAGCAATATTGTAAAGCAATTATCCTTCAACTCAAAATAAACAAGTAACAACAACAAAAAGTGCCCACCATCCAGTTTGGCAGTACTGTGTTTACCAAGGTTCACTCACCCGACAGGTTTGCTCCCAAATCCTTGGTATCGAGCCCCCAACTCCAGGGCAGAGATGAGTTCCCATTCTGTGATGAGAGGTTTAAGCCCTTTGGAGGGAAAGAGGGCATGGAGGCTGCTCCACGATAATAGGATGTTTTATTGTACTTCACAGTGTCCTTTGCTCATCACATTATTTTGCTGCAGCCTCACACCACCATATAAGGGAGGTCGTTCAGATTAGAAATGGACCTCACAAAGGTCAAACAGCTTGCCCATCAGACACCCAAGCTGACTAGAGATGGTCCTGGAGCCTAAGTTGTCTTTTTCTGATTACTTCCCCTCCACAAGTTCTGGAACTGAGGAGGGCTCTGGGGAAGAGACTTTTCTGCTCCAGGAGAGAGGATGCCCGGAGCCACAGAGCCAGGGGAGCAATCACTGGGGCCAAAGGAGTGAGAATAACGTCCCACCAACACCTCTGAAGATGGCCCCGTGGGTCAGAAATCCTCTCTGCTCCTGGAGCTGGCTTTCCCCAAATGTACAGAAGACTGCACTTTTGTCTGCCTGTCCGATGGCAACCTGTAGGAGGTTTCCTCGGGGGTGCATGAGAAGTAACACCAAAGCCACGCCCCTCCACATGGTGCCCATTAGAACCACCTGGAGACCTCATTGGCCACACTGACCACCTGGCCCCAGGTGATTTAAATCTCTGCAGATGGTCTGCTGCACAGGGATGATTTAGAACCACTGGCCTAGGTGATGCGAATGAGTGAGGCAGACCTGGGATGATGAGGGTGGGTCATAGAATAGGGATACTCCGAAACTGAGCCAGTGTGCTATCACCTCTCTTCTCTACTCTTTCCCCAAACCGTTCCCTTTTAACTTGAATTTCTGAATCCTTCAGTTCTGGTTTGTTTAGGCTCTCACTTTCTGCCAAACCCCACTGCCCAGCCCGAAGTCTCAGTACCCAAGAAGTGTCCCCCGTCTATTCTAGAGCACCCCTCCAATCCCATAGCATCACTCCCCGATGGAGAGGAGAGGCAAGGAGAAGAGTGACTGGTCAACCAAAGACCCACAGCGTAAGACGAGGAACTGTCTGCCCAGAGACACCAGCTACCACTTAGCACTTTGAGCAGAGACATGCTTTTCTTCTACCCAAGGTCAAGTTCAGTCAGTTCCCTAACTCATCAGCAATGCTGCTTAACTCAGGCTGCCTGCTGCCCTCCTGACATGTCACACAGGCCCTCTACCCTGAGGAGTCAGGGTCCGGGTTAGGACGAGGAGAGGACGGGCACTGGGGGCCTTAGCAGCCCTGTTGGGGAGATTAGGGGAGCCCGGTGGTGTCACCACGGAAGGTGCAGGAGAACTCAGAGCCACAGGGGAAAGAAGGTCTTCACCTGATCCCAATACCTGGCCCAGCATCCCACTGTCACTTCCTGAGCCTCAGCCCATAAACGCTGTGACATCAATGACAGCTGCCGCTCAGCACCAGTACCATGTGCCCCTGGGGATGCAGCCCCACCCTCATCCCAGACACCATCAGTTCTCACCTTCCCATTTAGCTCAGTCACCAGAGGTCCAGGGATCCTGACACTCAGCGTCACCCCGAGTCTCATGTTTCCACCTCTGGGCCTTAGTGCTAGCTGTTCAGTCTGCTTGGGCCCCTCTTCCCTGGCCATCTGTACAGTGAAATCTCTCACATCCTTCAACCTTACCTCAAACTGAGGCCTATGCCAACCACTCTATTTTAGATCCCCCCACACACACGCACACACACGCCTCTGCCTGCATGCTCCTCACTCCCCCTTTATCCTGCTCTCCCTAGTTTATCTCCCTTTTCCATAACATATAACACCTTCTAACCTAGGACATCATTTCCTTAGGGATTACTTTTGTTCATTATTTTCTTTCTTACCCAGTTGAAATATAAGCTCCACCGAGTGGAAATCTTTCTTTCATTTGTGGATGCAGCCCAAAGACCCAAAAGAGTTCCTAATAAGTTGTAATGCTCTATTAACACATGTGGAGTGACAGATGAATGAATGAATTTGCATTTTGTTCGCTGTGTCCTTAATCTATTAAACAGGGATCCACCACATACACAAACTTCCCTGAGCCTGCTGGGAACCCTGAACCGGCTCTGAGTTCAGTGTCAGTACCAGAACCTCAGCCTTTTTCAGTCTTTTTTTACCTTTTCACCTCAAGCCAAGCCTGGCTTTTCACTGAGAACCTCTTTAAAAGAGGCAACTTTTTCTCAGCTTAGATTCACCACCCACAGATTCACCTTCTGTATCTAAAGTAGCCCTGACTCTCTTCTATGATCCTCTTCTTTGAGCTCTTCTTTCTTTCCTTTGAAGCCCTTGTTATAACATGAAATTATTATTTTTTAACTAAAACATGTTAGTGGAATATTTTAGTCTTATAATAATTTAAAAATTACCCTATATTCTCTAGCTTTTACAATTAATTTTAAATATATATTCATATTTTGTTGCAATAATTCTTTTAATTAGTAATTATTATATTATTGTTTAGCATTGTAGCATTTTTATGCAACATAAACATTATCAATGAGATAAAATACTTTATCCTTCCTCCTGATGAGCAGTGTAGCAACTGATATTAACAACCAGTGGAATGATTCCACTTGTTCATTTAAAAGGTTAAAATTATGGTTACATCTGTATCTTTAATAATCACCTATGCTAAATACATAATGTATATCTGTTATTGAATAATATAACTTTCCTTTGCTATTGTGATACATATTTTAAGCTTTTTTCAATGTTGAGAATTTTTTTAAATCTTTGACATTTGTTTGTGGTAGCTCAAAGTTTTCAAGATGGTAATTAGAGAAATAAAGATAGAATATATATAAAGGAAATGATAATGTTCTATTTTAAAATTGTTCATATTAATTCTATAGTCCAGAAAGCAACTAGAGCCATAAGCAATTCTAGAGTCATAATGTAACTGTGTGTTTCATGAGACTGTCTGCAACATGAAATTATTTCTTTGTCCTTTACTTGTGATTGTTCTCCCTCTAGATTGTAAGCTCCATGAGAACAGGCACTGCATCTGTTTTCCTCACCACCATATTGCCCTGAGCATTCATGACTCCACTCAAGGAATATGAGGCAGTAGAGAAGAGATGAAGAGCTGAAGGGATTCGAGGCGTCAAGGAGAGCTGGATCTGTCCTTGTTTATTCAACTCTCTCCACCTTATTCAGCTGCAAACGAGGAAATGACTCCATTGAGGCATAGTGTCCCCTCATTCTACATTAGACAGTGAGTAGATCTTGAGAAGAAATAGCCCTTTTGGATATTAAAGGGACGAGGCACAAGATCTGCTAAAGAGGATCTGGTAATGGAAGCTGGGTGTAGAGGAAAGGGAGGTCCTAGTTCACAGGCAGTAGGAATGACTAGAGCCAAGTCCAAGGCTATTGACATGTTCTCCCCCATTTGCTTGATTAAGGCATTCATAGTGGCTAATTCCAGGCTCCATCCCATAGACACAGATGGTGACCAGAGAGCTAATTCTTCCAGTCTATGTGTTGACAGCTCTGTCTCCTTGATCTTCCAAATAAATTCAAGCATTCCATGAAGTGATATCAAATCACACATTTGATTCTCCACATTTAGAATAGCAAACTTGGTTACATGCCCACCCTCTGCTAGAAGATTAACACGCATCCCCTTGCCTGATATTCACCATAATCACAGGATGTAGCTCTCATGGTTCCCATTTTATGAACAAGGAGTCTCTGAGTATGTGAGGAGCATGGATTGGTATTCAGGAAGACCAGTGCCAAAGCTTGCAAGCTTAACTACCACATTTTACTGCTTCTTGTTACTGTCACCTTCTTAGTAGAACTCCATGGAGTTCCTTTGACAAGGAACCTCTGTGCTCTGCCCTCAACTAAGACTTGTTTACAAAGCTGGCCCTATGGTTGTCAGCAAGAGAAGTGCCAGTTTACAAGAGTTAGTAGATTAAAAAATAAAGCAGTTGACAACAATTGCCTATATGTTATTTTATTTTGAATTTTCATCGCTCTGGAAACCACTCCTGTTGTTCCCATTCTGTGAAAATGAGAAAAGCCACAGTGTCAGTGACACAGCGGTCACCAATCCTCTCTGTGATGTGGGCTCCTCCTGCTATAAGAAAAGTTAAGTTACTGAGGATAAAGCCTGAGGAAAGCGTTTTCACATTGCAAATGTCTATCAGTGCATCACTTACTTTTCCAAAAATAGGACTTTTATTCAGATCTACTTTGTTCTCCTTCAAAGAGAAACCACATTTGAACAAAAGCATCAGTACCACCTGCAGCGCTTTGGCATGTGCACATGAAGTTATTTCTGAACCGAGGACTGTGGGCTTGGGGCAAGGGGAGCATCTTTCTTTCTGCAAAGTTTCACTTAGGATATTCTGAATTTCAACCTGAGCCATTGTCTGTGTTCTGTCTGCCTTCCATTCTGGCACAGAAAGTCTTCCTATCTTTGCCAGACCCTTTTCCCAGGCTATCCCTGGAGGCAGGTGCTTGTGGGGATTCTGTATCTATTTAACAAACAGAATATGGTTAAAAGAAGCATCTGTTGCTGCTGCTGCTAAGTCGCTTGAGTTGTGTCCGACTCTGTGCGACCCCATAGACAGCAGCCCACCAGGCTCCGCCATCCCTGGGATTCTCCAGGCAAGAACACTGGAGTAGGGTGCCATTGCTTTCTCCAAAAGAAGCATCTAGGGCAACCTAGAAACTGAATGAAAGCAATGGAGAAAGATTCTTTGCACATCTAAAGCTGAGAGGCTAGAAAAATAGAAGGATGAAGGAAAATGTTGCTACAAGAAGACATGTCCAAGGAGTGGGGACCTCACATCAGTGAGAACAGGAACTCAAATTGACACTTTCTCCCTTCATAGCTACAGTTGTGAATCTGTAGCCTTCCTAAAGCTGCAGCCCACACTAACTGTTATGAGAAGGGCAGTACTCAATAAGAACTTCATCTCTTTGTCTTGAACTTGGAAGTGACAGTTCCGCTGCCTATCCTCTGAAGCCAGCTGGCCAGGTGCTGCACAAGAGTGTTCCTTGCCTCTTTTCTAGATGAAAACAGCAGGCATGGGGTGCCTTTTGGGGGAGTACTGCCACTTAATTATAATGAACCAAGCCCCCAAGCAAACAGTGTAAAGCTCAGGACTACTCTAAAACCACTTTGCTGCCCGACTAAAGCTACATGGCCTGAATACATTCAAAGTATACTCCTCGTGGAAGAAATCCCTTGAGATTCAATTCATAATTTTCCAGTAAGGGAACAGTATCCTGAAACAGGGCTTCTTAGAACTGTTAGGGGAAGCACACTGATTGAAACCGCCCACTCTGGCCAGGCACCATAGTAACCATTCGCATGAGTTGTTTTATGACAGGAGATCCTGTTAAGGAATATGAAACTAATAAGCCACCACCAACCGGAAGAGTTCAGGAAAGGTCAAAAGGAGACACTGCATGTCTGTCCACTTCCCAGAATCCCTCTTGCTAGCATCCATCTTGGCTGAGCGATGCATGCGCCACCAGAAAAGACTCTGAATTAGAATGATTGGCCAAAGACCACCTGGAAACTAGTCCCATCACCATAAAACCTGACACTGTGAGCCACGCGACAGAGCTGTTCTCCTGGGTTCCCTTACCCTACTGCTCTCCACCCAGGTGCCCTTTCCCAATAAAATCTCTTGCTTTGTCAGCACGTGTCTCCTCGGACAATTCATTTCCAAGTGTTAGACAAGAGCCCAGTTTTAGGCCCTGGAAGGAGGTCCCCCTTCCTGCAACAGAACTATAGCCTGAACCATCTGTATCTGAATTAGCTAGGGTACCGATTAAGAATTCAGAGTCCTGAGCCTCATCTCAAGCTTACTAAATCAGATTTTCTGGGTGGTGGCATTTGGGAATTTGCATTTTGCAGAGTTAGGGGTTTCTGAGGCACGGGATGGTTTGGGAATTGTTGGATTTGAGAATTAAAGACTTAAACCCTTTCTCAGAAAAATTCGGCCCAAGTGAGATTGCAAACATTTTCAGAGCAGAATTTTTTTTTTCAAGCTCTCTCTTGTTAACAACAAAGGACTTAGGGAGCTGCAGATTCATTACAGATAAAAGATCTGTATACAGAGAGGTGGCATCCAGTTCACTTCAGTGTGTGTTTCGCTACCAGTGCTGTCTGCTACTTAATGGTAGTTCACCCTGAACAAAAGGAGCAGAGATGCCAATGTTGCAGGTGAATATGACTTCTGCTTGCAATTGCCATGGAAACGGCAGCCATTATCACTAGATAGAATCCCCTCCCAGCAATCCTGCTGTTCTATTTTAAAAGCTACTGTTTCTGCTTGCTTCAAATAGGAAATCCCACTTTCTTGGGGCATGGTTCTGAGGGTTTATAAAAGTGTATCCAAAAGAGAAATAAACAGGGAATTGTGCTTTCCTGCTGCTGTGTTTTCTTCTCTTACATGTCTTCCAAAAGCATCTTAGCATAACCCAAACAGGATGGAAATTCTCATCTTTTGGCACAAATCTCATCTTGCCTCTGGCTTGGAGAGGAATAGGAGAGGGTGAGTTTAGGGTTAAAATCATTCCTTTTCCCTCCTCCTCTCCCTTCTTAAAATCAATAGGCTGAATTATAAATTCATCTGATCAGGATATAAAGTTGAAATTTTAAAATGTTTATTTTACGTGAGTTAACAGGAATGTTTCAAAGGATGAATATCAGGGGAAATAGTGCCATGCTTTTGTTCTAGAAACCCAGAAGTTAATGTTGGGCATGTCGTGCACAGTAAGCACTGCATCATACATTATGAATTGAACATTTTATCTTTGTCTAAAAATGGTAAAGTAGCAGCAGCTATAAGCATATGTGTTTATCACATAGGAAACAAGCCTCCGTGGGCTGTGTCCTCACCAAGAGAACTCTCCTCATTCCAGAATCAGACCTTCTCCCTTCCAGGTTCTGAGACCCAAGTGCTCCCTGAGTATATTCATCTCCTCAAGGGCAGACTCACACCAACAAAACCCCCAACATGGAATGCCAGATCATTCACTGATAATGAGAAGTACAACTCAGAGAGACAGGAACATGCATATTACATAATCAGCCCTTTCTTCCCTGGTTGGTCAACCTAGAGGGGAAGCCAAATAATCTAGTGGTCAAAATGCCATTTTGTTCATTTACAATATAAAAAAAAAGAAATAACATTATAAGGCACAGGATGCTAAAAGCCCTTGTAACAGATTCATTTCTGTAGGCAGAACCGAAGAGGAAGTGGGATAATGATCAGAGATCGCCTGGAGAGCAGGAAATCAGAACAAAGAGTTCTGCAGACATATCCAGTGCTTAATAGCATCAGGCTGAGATAGCCTGATGCTTCTACTTACAAAATGGGATTGGTCTGGCCAGTGGGAGGGGATTGTTCCCTCTCCCCAGGACAATGCTTTGGAGGCCCTTGCTAACTGTTCCTGATGACTCAATTTCCTATGCTCCCAAGCTGATCACCATGCTCCTGATTTGCATATTATTTCTTTGGTTCTGCTTAACATCAGTCGGGTTACTGTCTTGTTTTGTGAACTGGGGCTGGGAGTAGGGGAGGAAACATCTTTTAAACAGCTTTGTATTCTGTGCTGCGTTGATTTTATAGTTTAATAACTCTTTGCCAGATACCCTAATTCAGTTTCTTAAGAGCAACCGCTCTGAAGCTCCCAATAGGTGGGCAACATACCTGAGTACAGTGTTACATTTCCTCAGATTTGCAAGTGATTCCAGCTTGTATTTGAGGAGACAGTAATAAATTCACAAACCATTTCTTCCTCAGCAGGGTTCTGAGAGTGAGCTGGGTCAAGCCACCATCAAATGCCATTGTAGGAGCATCGTTGGTTGCTTAAGAGTAGCCACCATCCTTATTGTCCTTGTCAGTCTTCTGCCCTAGTTACCACATGTCCGTTACCCACTAGGTGAATGCTTGTCTCCTAAACTGAGAGGAAGTAATAGAGGCAGCTGAGGGGTTAGGAGAATAAAGCAGAAGCTGAGCAAGAGGGTACAGAGAGGGACATAGGTCCACTAGGTCCGTCTGTGGAGGCAGCAAACAGACCAGTTAGAGAATTTATTTCAATTTATTCTATTAAAATACTTTTATTTGTTGTACTGAACATCTTTTGAATGAATGTACCTGATTTGGCACCTAACTTACTCATTTTTAGATAAATTCTACCAAATGGAAGGAAAGAGGGAACATGCACTTTATATAACCCGGTTGGATGGCATGACCCACTCAATGTACATGAGTTTGAGTAAGCTCTGGGAGTTGGTAATGGACAGGGAAGCCTGGTGCACTGCTGTCCATGGAGTCGCAAATAATCGGACACAACTAAGTGACCGAACTGAACTGAACTGAGAGGCCATCTGCTCTCTTTAGGTTACTAGGGGAAAGGAGCTGGGGAACCAAGTTCTTCTAAAAGTTTAAGCCTGGAATGAAACTACCATCCAGAAACAAAGGATCAGTTTAGGGAAATGAAACAGAATATAAAAAAACAAAACAAAAAAACAGATAAACTAGGCCACTCAGCCTGTTACCTTCCCTTCCTAATCTATGTCCTACAAGGGTCCTTCTGCCCCCTGTCATTCCAGCCAACAGAAGATCATTCAGTTAGGTCCCAGACAGGCTGAGGGTGGGGCTGCTTTTTTAGGGAGCTGGAGGGGACAGAGTTCTGGGTCTGGCACAAGAACCCTGCTCACAGCTCCAGACTGAAATACCTGGCACAGCATCTCTGCACACAGCCTGCTGCCACCAGCATCCTGAATTGCCATGTCTCTGGCTGTGTTTCTCCACAAGGCCCACCCACCCAGCTGAAGTGTCAGGCACAGCAGTTCCATGCTGGGAACTCTAATGCAATATGTTAGATGCAAGGCCTCTGCACACGAACCCCTACAGGCAAGTGAAACTAGATTAAGCCCTGAAGAAGAGGTTAGACCTTATCACCCAGGTTCCATTGTGTTTTCCCCAGGGATTCCAGAGGGCTTTGCCAGTGACAAATCCATAGATTCCAAGAGAGATGTGTGAGGTGGGCACATCAAGGAGTGGGAACATATTTGAGAGGTCTGGGCTCCACTTTCCCAGGCCCTTGGACCCTTAACTCTACTTCCAGCATGTGTATCTCCCGGGGTGAAGCAGAGCCTGCTAGTTCTTGGCTGCAGGGGCACCATTAAGATTTCTGTGGAAAGTGTGTGTTCAGCATTCAGCCTCCACCCTCAAGAGACAGCAGACTCCTGGAGTGGCCTGCATGGGGCATTTGGGGGGCCCTGCAGCCATTGGAAGGTTTGCAGAACTCCAGCGTGGGCTTTTGCCATCTCTAGGAAACCGGGGATCCCATCTAAATGAAAGTGTTGTAGCCACGCGTTCTGGGAAACAAACTCACTCTGAAGGACAATGCAGATAGTGGGTGCAGTTTATTATACCGGTGGCCCAAGGTAGAGTCTCCTCTTAGCCAAGGACCCCAACCAGTTTTTGTGAAAACCTTATATACCCTAAGTGCCCAAACCCACTTCCCCAAATTCCCTGAAACTAGTCTGAACAAAGAAAAAGAAAGATAACAATCAAAGTTAACCTGTCATTCATATGCCTTAAGCCTAGATAGTTAACAGTGGACAATTATCAATAGGACTGTGGTCATACCCCAATCGGAGAAGGCAATGGCAACCCACTCCAGTACTTTTGCCTGGAAAATCCCACGGATGGAGGAGCCTGGTAGGCTGCAGTCCATGGGGTCGCACAGAGTCGGACACGACCGAGTGACTTCACTTTCACTTTTCCCTTTCATGCATTGGAGAAGGAAATGGCAACCCACTCCAGTGTTCTTGCCTGGAGAATCCCAGGGACGGCGGAGCCTGGTGGGCTGCTGTCTATGGGGTCGCACAGAGTCGGACACGACTGAAGCGACTTAGCAGCAGCAGCAGCATACCCCAATGAGCATAATAGAATGTATGATTCTATTCTGTTACACAGATGATTAGGGTATTCTTTTAGGCAAGGGAGAGTCCTGCGGCTCTTCCTTCCAGGGGCCTGGCTTTCCAGTTGGTAGGTCGTTTCCATGATACTGGGCATATAGCTCAAAGTCTACAGTCCGGCCCAAGATAGAGTCCTGTTTTCAAGATAGAGCCTATTCTGTTTCCTCCTTCAAGAGGAGTCTTAAGATTTTGCTGAATGAGTCTGGGATTGTTGAGCCTGAAGCACTATATTGAGAGTCATGCTGATCACAAAGGAGAAAATGCCAGTATCCTCTGTGAAGTTAGCAGGGTCTTCTCTTCAGTTTCCAGAGTAACCCCAGGAAGGAAAAGATATGACATGTCCCAGGACCTACCCAAAGTTAAAGTCTAGGACTTAAGTAGAGGCAACCCAGATAAGTAAAAGGACAATGTACCAATTTGGTGACACAAAGATCCTACTGCCTTAAATTTTGCAATGTAGAAACAAGATAAAGTTGGGTAGGATTCAGGATTCCCATAATGGATTCTGAAAAGAATTGATTGAATAGACATTTTCTGAACCATTATTAAACTTCCATGTAGGAAGGAAGAAGAAACTAAGGAAAAGCTGGAAGGCTGGGAAATGTTTTTTTCTTTTGGATGTACTAGAGTTTTACTTCCTTTTTAAGTCGAACCATTGAAGCTACTCAACTCTACTTGGACTAACTGGTGAAAATACAAAGGCATAGTTTATATATAGTATAATTATATATGTATATATATACACACACACAAATAAAATGTTTAATTTGGAGACAGAATAAAGCTTGGCACAGGGAATTCCCTGATGGTCCATCCCCTTGGTGCTTTCACTGGTTCAATCCCTGGCCAGGGAACTAAGATCCCACAGCTCTGAGGTGCAGCCAAAAAATAAAGCTAGGTATATAGCCTGACCAGAGAAGGCAATGGCACTCCACTCCAGTACTCTTGCTTAGAAAATCCCATGGACAGAGGAGCCTGGTAGGCTACAGTCCATGGGGTCGCTAAGAGTCGGACACGACTGAGCAACTTCACTTTCACTTTTCCTTTTCATGCACTGGAGAAGGAAATGGCAACCCACTCCAGTATTCTTGCCTGGAGAATCCCAGGGACGGCAGAGCCTGGTGGGCTGCCGTCTATGGGGTCGCACAGAGTCGGACACGACTGAAGCAACTTAGCAGCAGCAGCAGCATATAGCCTGAAACAACATCCAAATAAAAGTGGAAGGGGGTAAGAACTCCAGAATTTGAGTTTAATTACTACAAAAATGTCTACCTGAACAGCTGTAGAAGCCCAATATGAATTGGTGAATAATCTTTTAAAGAAACCAATTATGGCATTAAATACAGTCTTTCATCTATACACTCTAATTTTGTAGTTTTTTGATTGCAAGTAAATTCATATTCAATGTTTAAAAACTATTTTGAATCCTATTTTAAAAAGATAGTTTGCTGCTGCTACTGCTAAGTCACTTCAGTTGTGTCCGACTCTGTGCGACCCCACAGATGGCAGCCCACCAGGCTCCTCCATCCCTGGGATTCTCCAGGCAAGAATACTGGAGTGGGTTGCCACTTCCTTCTCCAGTGCATGAAAGGGAAAAGTGAAAGTGAAGTCACTCAGTCGTGTCTGACTCTCAGCAACCCCATGGACTGTAGCCTACCAGGATCCTCCGTCCATGGGATTTTCCAGGCAAGAGTACTGGAGTGGGGTACCATTGCCTTCTCCAAAAAAGATAGTTTAAAGCTCACTAATTTAAAACAAAGCATTCACACTATCGAAACCTCATTGGTATATACAGACAGTCCCTGACTTAGGATTTTTTCACTTTAAAATGGTGTGAAAGTGATACACATTCAGTTGGAACCATTATTTGAATTTTGAACTGTGATCTTTTCCAGGCACGATATGCAGTGCAAACTCTCTGTCTTGATGCTGGTCAGATCAGAAGCATAGCTCCCAGTCATGAGGGTAAACAACTGATACATTTACAACCACTCTATCTGGACAACTGTCCTTTTTTAAAATTTTGTACAATATTCAATAAATGACATGGGATGTTCAAACTTTATTATAAAATAGGCTTTGTGTTAGATGATTTTGTCAAACTGTAGGCTAATGTAAGTGTTCTGGGGTCTTCCCAGGTGGCACTAGTGGTAAAGAACCCACCTGCCAATGCAGACAGCATAAGAGACACAGGTTTGATCCCTGGGTGCAGAAGATTCCCTCGGGGAAGGCATGGCAATCCACTCCAGCATTCTTGCCTGGAGAATCCTATGGACAGAGGAGCCTGGTGGGCTACAGTCCGTAGGGTTGCAAAGAGTTGGATGCGACTGAAGTGACTTAGCATGCACAAGTGCTTTGGGCATGTTCAGGCTATGCTATGTTATGATATTCAGTTGGTTAGGGCTATTAAATGCATTTTTGACTTATGATAGTTTCAACATACTTTGGATTTATTAGTGTGTAACCCCCCTTCATAAGTCCAGGAAGATCTGTACTATATTTTCAAACCTGAACCATTTAACCTACCTAACTCCACATGAACTAACTGACAGAAGCTAAGGTTTCTAGTGTGGATGATGGTGTCTGTGAGTGAAACCCTTTACATTCAACTGCTTGGAAGGATCCATAGACTGAGGAATAGTCCCTACTCTGCTCATCTGAGAGCAAAGACTATGAGCCACAGCCCTGCCTTCTCAGTGTTACCTCATGCAGTGTGTCACCTTGAAGAGTTCTTACATTACTGCAGAAGAAAACCACACTGGTTCTTTAGTCTCTACTTGTTCTATAGACAATTTAGGATTGCCAGGCATAGGAAGAAAACTAGCAACAAGAAAGCAAGACCAAGATAAGTAATTGGGAAACAAATAATTCAGGAAACAAAGCAATTACAGTTAAAATCTTCAGAGAGATTATCTATCTGTAAACCAAGGTGAAGGTACTATCAACAAGAAGCAATCAAAAGACAGAATTAATCATTAGAAATTATTAGTTACTATTATTTTTAAAAACACAATAAAAGAATGGAAAAGTCCAAGGTGTTGCTCAGGTCTTAGAATAAATAGAGATTTTAAAAGTGAGATAAAAGCTGAGACAAGTTCATGTTTTTGTGTATTTTACCATAATAAAAAATTTTTTTAAAGTTGAGAAAAGGCTAACTCAGCAAGTCTTGCATTCAACAAATCAACTTCCAAGAGAGCACAGAAACCATGATAAAGAGGAAATTCGCAAAGAAATAATGAAAATCTTTTAAAGCCAAGTGGTCACAAACCTTCAGTTGAGAGGATCTATTAAATACCTAATTCAAGAATTTAAAAATACTTATTCCTAAACATGTTACTATGAAATTTCAGAACATCAAGCATAAAAAGAACATCTTCAAATCTTCCAAAATAAGTCAGCCACAAGAGAACAAGCCAAACTGGCATCTAATTTCTCATTAGTACAGTGGCTGATGAAAAGCAGTAGAGTTACGCTTTCAATTAAGGGCAAATAATTTCCAATCTGTTGTGGTGAGATTATATCTTGAAGTATTAATCTGGATATTTCCTATGCATTTATTTAACCTCTTTACTTAACATGAACCCCAAGGGTCTATATTTTTCCACATATTTCTACTCAGGTAAGCATGAGTCACCCACTTTGGAAGCAGCAACAAAGACTATAAAATTAAAAATAAAAAGCCTTTAGACAAAGAGTCAGATGGAAAGATGTATCTTCATGTTTGCAAAGCTAGTTTTTCCACTCGAAAGCCTAGATAAAAGATGGATCCAGGAAAGGGGAAAAAAGAGGCAAAGGGACCACTTCAGAAAGGAATGACAAAAACTCTGAGAGGAATTGGGTTGGGGTAAGTTTGGTTGCCTGGAAACTGATTTGTTGCTGAGCTGTGCACACTGGTTGCAGTCTCCAGTGAGAAAGTCTACCTTTGTGATCTGATGGCTGGTCATCATCTATTGAGTGTCTGATGTGATGGGACACTCATTAATATAAATGGCTTATCCACACTCTGATGGTATACACTTAACACATTTTGTGGGATGTTGGTAACATGAATATTTAAAGACAGGGCTGGACAAAACCAACTGAAAATTTCAGTATTTTGGTTATCCTTGAATACTATACCCAATCAAACCATCAAATGCATTAATGAAACATAATTTGAGACACTTATATCTTAGTTTTATGCCATTCTTAAGATGTTTCTTGATCTGTTTTATCAAAATGAGGAACAGAATCAAGAAAGAAAATACGGAATTTAGGAAACAGTAGATGCACCACAAAGGAGCAGTAAAGGAAAGATGTTCAAGTATTCCCAAAATGATAGCTGTACTGCAGGCCTAGAAAATAAGCAGTTGCTGTAAAAGCAGGAGGACGGAGTTTTCTGGAAGAAAGAAAGGTCTTTAGGAGGGTGATCCTGATGGAAAAGATGGTGTGTGGACAGAATGTTTGTGTCCTCCAAAATTCACATGTTGAAACCCCATCCCTTAATATGATGGTATTCAGAGTTGGAATCTTTGGGAGGTAATTAGGATTAGATGAGATCATGCAGGTAGAGCCTTCACGAATGGGATTTGTGTTCTTATAAGAGTCATGACACCTTGCTTTCTTTCTCTGCTCTCTACCATGTAAAGACACAACAAGAAGTTGTACTCTGCAACACAGAAGAGGGCCGGCCCTCATCAGAACTCAGTGGTACTGGCACTCTGATTTTGGACTTCTAACCTCCAGCACTGAGAGAAATAAGTTTTTGTTGTTTAATCTACCCAGTCTACAATATGCTGGTATAACAGCCTGGCCTAAGACAGATGGTAAGATGGAATAGAATTTGTCCAAGCCAATCCTTTAAGAAAAAACAGAGAAAGAGACATTTAGAAACTTAAAAATAAAACTCCACAAGAAAAATATATCTAAATATGTAGCAAACTCAAGTATATAATGGTTTTTAAAATTTTTCTAAATTGTAAGAAAAGAGAGCTCCATTTGACTTTGAGGAAAAGATATCCTCCTACTGGTGCTGAGTTTGTATCATTTGGCTCAGTAAAGAAGTGAAAGTATTTCAAGCATGTAACTTAGACCAGCATTTGCACAGCCCTAATAAAACAAAAGCTGCTTTTTTGATTTGTAAGGAAAACTTGACTGTAGTAGCAGAACAGAAAACAAATTGGTAATCTTGATATTGTGAAAGGTTAAAATTTAAAAAAAGCGGGCCATGGCAGGAGGAGGAAAGCTAGAGAAAAGGTTGGAACATGACTCTCTTTTTATAAAGCTGGGAGTCGATAGATAACATGGAAAAGTGATGACGAAACAAACAGGTGCAAGTAAATCATTTACAGTCAAAAAGATAACCAATAGAAGAACTAGGGGGAAAACAAGATAGACACCTAGCATTGGAAGGAGTAGAGAAGAATGTCAAGTATGAGAACTAAAACAGAAACATTTTAAAATATTGTCTTTAGTTTAGCTGTTATGACAGAATATCATACATTGGCATTGGTAGGTTTAAACAACAGAAATTATTCTTCACATTTCTGAAAGTTGGGAAATCCAAAATTAAGGTACCGGCAGATCCAGTGTCTGTGAGAGTATTCTTCCTGGTTTGTTGAGGGCTGTATCCTCATGGGCGAGGGAGAGAGGGAAGAGGAAGAGTAAGGGGGAGAGAAAGTTCTCTCCTCTTTTTCCTCATCTTATAAGGGCACTAAGCCCGTCTTAACAGCTCCACCCTCATGACCTAATTAACCCCCAAGTGCTCCACTTTCCAATACCATCACACTGAGGATTAGGGTTACAATATTTGAATTTTGAGGGGACATAAACATTCACTCCCTAGCATCAACTATGGAAAGTGAACCTGAGGCTGGAGAGAGGTGGGGAGATTATTGTTTTTTATTATATACTTCTCTCTGCTCCTTGATTTATTTTGAGTGTATACTTCTTTGATCAAAACATTTTACATACATTTCAGGAATCATCTCCTCTGTGATGCCTCCTCTGACCTCCCTCTACTAGCAGAGCTGGTCATTCATCTATGCCCTGGTTGTACTTATACCAAATGTTATGGCCTAAGTTGTATCCCCCCCAAAAAATGCATATGAGGGACTCTAACCCCCCATGTGACTATATTTTGGAGCTAGAGCCTTTAAGAATGAAGATTAAATGAACAACAACACAGTCCTACTGTATAGCACAGGGAACTATATTCAATATCCTATAATAAACCATAATGGAAAAAGGAATATTAAGAAGAATACATATGCGTATTTATATATGTGTAACTAATCACTTTTCTGTACAGAAGAAATCAACACAACATAGTAAATCAACTATAACTCAATAAATTTTTAAAAAAAGATTACATGAAGTCTTAAGGGTAGAGCCCTGATGCAATAAAACTGGTGCCCTTACAAGAAAAGGAAGACACACCAGAGCTTTCTGCCAAGTGAGGACACAGCAAAATGACAGCTGTTCGAAAGCCAGGATGAGAGTTCTTACCAGAACTTGACCATTTGACCATGCTGGTACCCTGATCCTAACTCCTAGCCTCCAGAACTGTGAGAAAACAAATTTCTATTGTTTAAGCTACCCAGTCTATGATATTTTGTTATGACAGCCTAAGCTAATATACCAGATTTCACTGTCATGACTTGATACATCTATCTCTTCTTCTGGATTGTAGACTCTTGAGAGCAAAGTCCCAAATTAACATAACTGTCATGTCCTGAGGACTTACTATGTGCCAATCACTATACAAGATACTCACACACTATCTCATTTAAACCTCACAACTTTATACCATCAGAACTATTACCCTCATTTTACAAATAAAGAAACTAAGCCTTGAAGAAATTATGTGGTTTGTCTAAATTCATTAGAATCCATTTATAGCCAGACTCTCCACACCATCATACTGCCTTCTTTGTCTTCTGTTTCCTTGCCTCCTAGAAATTCCCTATATGAAGCTGATTTTGAGGGGTTGCCTATTAATTTCTTGGATAAATGTATTTCAATTTCATCAAGGGAAAAGTACCTGTTTTTCTTTAGAATGATATATTCCTGAACTTAGTATTTTTGAACCCTTCTACCTCCCATGATAATAAAATGAAATAAAATGTAAAAGCCCCTCCTCCAGACAGATCTATCTGCATAACTTACAGAGCTCAGTGCAAAAAGAAATTGCAGGGCCTCTTGCTCAAAAATTATTAAGAATTTTAAGAGCTTCCAGGATGGTGAATACATGGAGATTTGGGGAGAGTGGTGCATCATGGAAGCTCCAAGCTCCTTCCTACATACCTTGCCCTATGCTTCTCTTCCATCTGGCCATTCCTCAGCTAAATCCTTTTATGATAAACCAGTAAGCATTGCCCATTTTGGACACCCACCTTGCATTATTCAGAGAACAACCCACTCCATCGATCTCTCTGCAGCAATATGTTGAGATCTTCCTCATTCCTTTTTCAGCCTCAGAGTCCTCTACTATGTGGCTTATTCACCCACTGTATGCTGATAGACTTTTTCCCTGTTTCTAGTCTTCTGCTATTACAATAGAGTTACAGTAAATTAAAGAAAAAAAGAATTCAAGATGGCAACAGCAGGGCATTAAGTGAAGTACAGGGCCCTTCTACACACAGGGTCTTGTGTAAATGTATAGTCACATGTCCATGAAGCCAGCCAAGCCCCTACCTGCAGTATTTTCAGCTACCTTTCTTTTGAAATCAATCGTAAATCCAAGTTTCTCATCATCACATATGAAATTGTTAGTCACACAAGAGCATAGGTTTGGGTAGAGTAAGGGTAATTGTGCATCACACACTTACTTCTTTCTTTATGGAAAGTGGTTATCTTTATTCATCTGTTGATGGATATTTAGATTGCTTCCATATCTTGGCTATTGTAAATAACGCTATGAATATTGGGGTGCATATATTTTTTGAATCACTGTCAAGTGCTGGTTCTTGATAGACAAATGAACCACTTTCAGGGACTAGAAAAACAAAGGAGAAGTGGGTGTGTACAATGCAGGAGACCCTGGTTCAATCCCTGGGTCAGAAAGATCCCCTGGAGAAGGGAATGGCTACCCACTCCAGTATTCTTGCCTGGAGAATTCCATGGACAGAGGAGCCTGGCAGGCTATAGTCCATGGGGTCACAAGGAGTCAGACATGACTGATTCAATAACATTTTAAACATGTATATACACAAACACATATACATACATGCAAAATGGAATATTATTCAGCCATAAAAAGAACAAAATTTTGCTATTTGCAACAACACAGATGGACCTGGAGGGTATTATGGAGGGTAAAATAATTCAAACAGAGAAAGAGAAATATGGTATGTTTTCACTTACATGTAGAATTTTAAAAATAAAACAAATATAATAAAACAGAAACAAACTCATAGATACAAACTAGTGATTATCAGTGGGGAAAGGGGTGGGAGGGCAAGATAGGGGTAGGGGATTAAGAGGTACAAACTACTATGTACAAAATAAATAAGCTAAAAGTATATATTGTACAGCACATGAAAATAGCCAATATTTTATAATAACTTTAAATGAAGTCGGAGAAGACAATGGCACCCCACTCCAGTACTCTTGCCTGGAAAATCCCATGGACGGAGGAGCCTGGTAGGCTACAGTCCATGGGGTCGCTAAGAGTCGGGCACGACTGAGTGACTTCACTTTCACTTTTCCCTTTCATGCACTGGAGAAGGAAATGGCAACCCACTCCAGTGTTCTTGCCTGGAGAATCCCAGGGACGGCGGAGCCTGGTGGGCTGCAGAAGTATAATCTATAAAAATTTGATTCACTATATTGTACACATGAAACTAATATAGTAAGCAAACTATACCTCAATAAAAATAAATAACATAAATAAATAAGATACAAGGATGTAATATACAGCATAAGAAATATAGCCAATATTTTATAATAAATTCATATGGAGTACAATCTGTAAAAAATATTAATCATTATATTGTACAGCTGAACCATATTGTAAATCAACTATTCTTCAATTTTAGAAAAATGAACCATGGACTTCTTGGTGGTCCAGTGGTTAAGAATCCTCCTGCCAATTCAGGGAGCATGGGTTCTATCCCTGGTCCGGGAAGGATCCTACATGACAAGGAGTAACTAGGCCTGTGCACCACAACTGCTGAGCCAGCGCTCTGGGGCTCTTGAACCACAACTACTGAGCCTGAGTGCTGCAACTACTGCAGCCCTGAGCCCTAGAGTCCATGCTCTGCAACAAGAGAAGCCACTGCAATGAGGAGGCTGTGCACCACAATGAAGAGTAGCCCCCACTCACTGTAAGCAGAGAAAGCCCAAGGACAGCAGTGAAGACCTAAAGCAGCCATAAATACATAAATTAAAAACAAAATTTACATGCTGCCAACCCTAGCAAAATTATTCCATATGGTGTGCCCCATTCTCAGTCAGTAGTTATGGAGTTTTTAAACTGGGAATTGCAAATCCAGTACCTCTAGGAGCCAGACATGGATAAGTGAGGTCAGCCAGCTGAGGATTCGGGAGACTGGAGAGCACTTCTGGGTCTCTACTACAGCTGTTCCTTTGGTCAAGCTGGTTCTTACCTCACACCAATGCGGACTGGTGTAGTCAGAATTTCCGAATTTTCAAGCAAACCCAGAAATAGGTTTATTCCAAATTGTAAACATTAGCAACTAATTTTAATAATTACAAGAAAAATAAGGCCAAATAAGAATTGTCTGGGGGCTGGAAATGGTTTGAGAGCCCTTAGCTTGAGACCTCCATGACAAAAGATTCGTTTTATCCTACAGAGTTCTGAGAAAACCAAGTTTGGACGAGAGTCCCATAAGAATCTTGAGAATCTTAAGTCCCATAAGACTCTTAAGAATGCTTAAGTGGCTAGGATGTTTGAATGAGGAAGAGCAAAATGTCTGGAGACATTTTTGTTTGTCACAATGGGTGGGAATGCTACTGGCATTTATCTAATGGGCAGAGGCTAGTTGAAAGTTACTCATTCATGTCTGACTCTTTGTGAACCCGTGGAGTCCATGGAATTCTCCAGGCCAGAATACTAGAGTGGGTAACCGTTCCCTTCTCTAGGGGATCTTCCCAACCAAGGGATGAAACCCAGGTCTCCCACATTGCAGGTGGATTCCTATAATGCAGGGAACAGTTCCCACAGCAAATATTCATCCAACCAAAATGGCAATAGTGCTGAGGTTGATAGGTCAGCTCTAAGGCACTGATTCACCTCCAGAATGTCGCTCTCAGGCAAAGCTTAAAATGTAGCTCCTTGGGTTCCCACCCAGGCTGCTCAGTCTTAGGCCCTGTGAGTAACACTCAGATATGTACATTTTAGAAATCTGCCCAGGTGATGTTAATGCATGCTAAAATGTAAGAGCTATTGACCTGAAATAATAGAATCTAAAGAACTCATTTATATCTAGAGAACTACCATCACATGTTTAGCAAGGATACATGTTGTTTTTTTTTTCCCCCTCTGGATATGTCTTTTTTTTTTTTTTTTTTTTTTTTTAGTTGGGGGCTAATTACTTTACAATACTGTAGTAGTTTCTGCCATACATTGACACGAATCAGCCATGGGTTCACATGTGCTCCCCCTCCCGAACCCTCCTCCCACCTCCCTCCCCTCCCCACCCCTCTGTGTCATCCCAATGCTCCATCCCTGAGCAAAGGATACATGTTTAATGATAACAGAGAAAACTTTTCAGCTGCAAAATACTGCAGAGACAAAGCAATAGTATCAGAATAATCCACCCCAAATCACAACCTGCTCCAAAAAGATAGGGAAGTTATAAAGAAGTAAACTGTCATCACAGCTTTACCCTCTAAGTAGAAAAGATAATTTCCTAGACTGCTGAAGGTATTTTTTAAAAGTTTATCAATATGAAAAACAAATCAGCTCTAAAAATCACAATTTTAGAGGCAATCTGTATTCCTAAATTATTGCAAATTCAAGAATTTGAAATTCATATATATGAAATTAAAGAGAATTTATTATAAATATTCTTACTACCACCTTCAGTACATGTCATAGCAATGGAAACTAATTTAAGCTTTATAAAGCAACTTGTATGTAAGTTTGTTTTGTCATGTTCCATTAACCCTGAAGTGTAAATTTTAAAAGAAATACTTCCAAGAACTCTCCCTCTCTTGTGGGGTGCATTAGAAGCTCCCTCATTCCAGAAAGGGCAATAGATATACTTTCTTTCTTCTCTGTCCAATTAAGTCCCCTCTAGAAGGAGTTGCTGTTATTCACAGAAGTGTATCCCACTCCTTGAAGGTCGGGAATGTGTGGTGGTCATCATCCCTAGGACATAAATGGAAAATTCAGCCCAGAAGCATAAGCACAGATAAGGGGAGCTTTGTCCCTGGGTTGACGTAATAAGAATTTCAAGGCTGTAAACCAGATAAGCAGTTTGAGAGAAGCAACTTCCTGGATCGTAAAATTATTGCCTTGTTTGCAAGAGTAAGTTTTTTCTAACTTGGGGAAAAAAAGGCATTTTTGTAGACTGTCAAGCCCCCTGAACTCTAGAAAGGCATCTAGAAGATATAGGGAGACAATGGAAAACACTTTCACACTCCGGTAAACTTACCTTGTTTATAACCTTTGTGCTGGCCTTTTTCATTTCTTTCAGAGGAAACCAAAGTTAAATTAGCCATACATAAGCCAAATTGCCATTACAGTATTGCTTATTCTCAAACCCAGATAAGCTTCTATCGTCTGGACTAACTCAGTGAGTAAAAAGGTTGAGAGACACAGTTTACCCTGGGGAGTAGCATTATGGGGGGTTCACTCCCAGAAGCAGCAGCACATATCCACAGAGGAAGGAGAGCCATCAAAATCCCTAGGACAAGATAACTAATAAGGACTTACTATATAGCACAGGGAACTCTATTCACTACTCTTTAATGACCTATATGGAAAAGAATCTTAAAAAGAGTGGATATATGAATAACTGATTCACTTTGCTGTACACAGAAAGTAACACTATAAACTAACTGTATTCCAATAAAATTTTTTAAAAAACAAAATCAAAACCCAAAAATCCTTAGAACATTACATAAAGAATTCTCTCAGTTTAAACTTCTTTACAAAAATCCTTAGGACAGAAAAGACAACATCCCCAGGGCCTCCCCTATCCTCCACACATCACCCTATTGACATCCTTGATAATCACGCAAGGCCACCCAAGCCCTTTTTTGTCCTTGGGACTTTCATACCTTGTCTCAGTGCCTATCCCTCATAGCATTCAAGGCTTTCTACCTCCCTCCCCAAAAGAGAGATTTTCAAGGCTCATTCTGCTCAGTTCTTTCAAGTTGAGGAAATTAATGTGACAGAACTCACTAGTGCATAAAAAAAGGAATTTGTTACCTCTGTGGGGATTCAGAATATATCACCTCCAAATATGCCACTTTGGCATCCTGATTATTTTGAATTAAGGTACTTGAGAGTTGGTGCAGGAACAACAGTCTGACCTACATATGACCTCCTGAAAGAGACAAATCTCCTATGTAAAAGATACCCTGTGGGCTTACCTCTTGGCTCAGATGGTAATGAATTCACCTGCAATGCAAGAGACACAGGTTCGATCCCTGGGTCAGAAAGATGCCCTGGAGAAGGGAATGGCAACCCACTCCAGTGTTCTTGCCCGGAGAATTCCATGGACAGAGGAATCTGGTGGGCTACCATCCATGGGGTTGCAAAGAGTCAGACACAACTGAGTGACTTTCTCTTCACTTCAAAAGGTACCCTGTAGCAGGAGGGCAGAAGGCAGCCCTGGTACACCACTGTATATATGTAATTAAATTTGTTTTTCTCTTGTTAATATGTCTTTCATTACTAGGGGTTCTCAGCCAAGAAAATAGAAGGATAGAGAGAAAATATTTTTTCCTTTGCTACACCTCCTTCCAGAAAATATTTATATTTAAGAAGCTGTTAATAATAGAAAGGTAATTGTTAATCCAACATAAGTGATCTGTAAAGGTAAATTTTCAAGGGCCAAATCTCCCTGATGGAGATCTTCCACCCCTCAAATCATTTTGGATAGTTAGAATGTAAGCCCTGGAAAGATGATTCTTGTAAAGATGAGTCAGCTGCAGAGTTCTCTACTGTTAAAACCCCATTGAGAAATGGAAATGCCCTTCCCCAAGATTATGTTTGAAACAGAAAAGTTAGATAGCATTATACCTGGAGCCTGCAGTACAAATTCCTTTCTCTTCAAAAACAACAACAGTAAATTCCCAAAGAGAGAGCACCTCAAACTGAAAAAGCAACCAGTCATTTTCCATTACCTTTGCAGGGAATGAGGGGAAATAAGAAAGACTGTCTCTCCCTTGGCCTTGTTCTGAACCAGCTTGCCCATCTTTGAAGCTGAACT
The DNA here is from genome assembly GCA_024291935.2 of Okapia johnstoni. Classification (NCBI taxonomy): domain Eukaryota; kingdom Metazoa; phylum Chordata; class Mammalia; order Artiodactyla; family Giraffidae; genus Okapia; species Okapia johnstoni. Next base: position 65,598,810 of record CM044312.1, on the reverse strand, counting down.
GCTTCCAATGCAGATATCACAGGTATTCGTGGTTTCATTAACTAACTGTCTCTCCACTAAGAATAGCAATGGTTTTAAAGCAGGCTGTTATGTAAGGAAGAGTTTTCTTCTGTTGTTATAATAAATATTAAGTTACAGAGCTGAGAACGTGGCAAATATTTTCAAAACCACAAACAGAAGAGGCATCAGTGAAAAAGAGCTGCAGCTCAGAGTGAAAACACTGGAGAACTGAGCCTCCCTCATGCTCTAAGAGACAATTTATGGCCTTCAGGTTGTGCGGTCCCAGCTGAGGCAGGGAAAGGTAGGTCGAACAGCCTTTAATAGTTTACAGCTGAAGACAATTTAGGTATCAACTTTTCTCTCAACAGAGGAGAACCCAGGTGGCTTGTGGGTAGTGGATCAAACATAAATTCTAATCTTGAGTCATAAGACGAATAAAGTTTAGCTCTATGATATAGAATGAGTGCTTTGCCTGCCACTGAGGAAAAAAGGTATAAAGAAAAGGGGGAAAGAGAGACGTAGCACTTCAGCCCCACTTTTGTCACTTGGTTATCCTTATTCACTGAAATGTAAGCTGTATGTGGCAGGGCCTTTTGTTTGTTTTACTCACTGCTGTATTCCCAGCACCGAAGCACAATGAGTGGTACACATTAGGCGCTGAAAAAATATTTTCCAAGTGAATCAATATATTATTGTTGTCTTGAAGAAGTCAAACAGACAGCCGTTAGGGACTATTTCTTCACTGATTATTTCCCTATTTGCCCCACAGCATTGCTACGCTTGTCCAAAGAGCATGAGTGCCTGAGTGGCATTGTGTGAAAAGAAGCTGATGAAATGTCGATGGCGAGGCACTGGAGGAAAGCTGCAAGGCCTGAAGGTACAGATGGGGGGTTGCGGTGGAAGTTTTACTGGTCAGAAGGGAAGGGTGGCCAGAGCTACATGTGAACACAAATGCTAGAGGAGAGGAGAGTGGCAAGGGCAGTGGGGGCGGCAGCCAACCAAAGGGAGTTTGTTTAACCAGAGCAGGAAAGCTGTTTAAGCCGCCAGTTTTTTGCTGGCTTTGGCCTAGAGCCTAGTGAGGATGAGCTACCAGCTACAAATGGAGCCAGGAAAGAGAAGGGCGAGCAGAGGAAAGTTGAAGAATTAGGGCAGACTGGTCAAAAAGGACTAGCCATTTCAGCCTTCCATAAAAAAAGAAGAGCAAGAGGGACAGAGAGCACAAAGAACAGAAGAGAATCTTATCAGACATCCTGGAGCTTCCATGATGGTCTCAATGTTGTGTCCTTTTATTGTTTTCACCAAAGGTATCTTGGCCTTTCTCTGAAAAATGAAGACTTTGGAACTGGTAAGTTGTTTTGTTTCATAAAAACTAATTTTTGTTTGTCTTTAGAAAACCGATAGTAAAGTATATACTGTGGATTCTGAATTCCCCCATCATACAGTGTGTATGTGATGGTCGAGTTTCAAAGCTCCTGAATATCTTCTTTGGTATGGGTTACTCTGTCTTTGGTGCCTCATGTGGAGGTAAGGGGCCATCCACCAACTTCACAAAATAATCCCATGATCCCAAAGCCACCCCCATGGTGGTATCGATGTGTATCAAGTACTGGCCTTGCTCTGAAGTGGACTCAGCCATATATAAGTTGGATCTGAATTCCACATTGTGATCTCCCACTGCTATATCTTGGGCTTTTAAGAGAACCTCTTTCATTATTTGCGCCCCTTTTTTTGGTCACTGAATTCCAGTTGAGCCAAAGCCTGGTCAAACGACATTCCTCATAACAACTTTGCCAAATACCACATCTTTGCTGTACTTTGTCTTCAACAATGGTAGATTTCAGCTGGTATCTGAGAAAGCTCTCCAGGTAGTTGTGAAGGATACGTAATTTTATTATTCTCCCATTTTTGAGAAATTTCAAGAGAAGCACTGGTGTGGATGTGTGATTAGGGTGAAATGTTGTAAGATGAAAGAAGCCCCAAGATAAGCTTCTCCCTCACATCCATAACACATCCAAACATTCTTGTCTTGCAGCCACCATCTTTCCTGGGACTTGTAAGTTGCTTATTTAGGAATGTGATTTGGGGAGCAATAGGGTAGGACAGGGAAGGGGAACAGGGAGGGAAAGAGAATCAACACAAGGATATGAAACTGAGCTGACAATTGCTAAGGACAACTGGTGCTTTCTCCTACCCAGACCTTCCGAAGAACTGATGTAAAGCTCCTCTGAACTGTCTACAGAGGGGAAGACATGTTAGAAAATTAACATTAATAACAGCGCTACCTAATTTGCAGATGTTGGTCAAATTTTCCCACTTGTCCTCTCCTATCCTTTTTTCGTCCATGATCCAATCTGGGGTCAAATGTATTCACAGTTCTCCTGACTCCTTCATGTTCTCCAATCTGCATAAGTTCTTCAGTCTTTCCTTATCATGACCTTGACACTACTGAAGAGGACTGGCCAGTTATTTTACAGAATGTGACTCAGTTTGGATTTGCCTGATAATGTTTCATGATTCAACTGAGGTTGTACACTTTTGGCAAGAACATCTCAGAAAAAATATTGTACACGTCTCAGTGCATCATATGACGTTGATATGTCTTACTAGTGGTGATGTTCATCTTGATCATCTAGTTAAGGTGGTGTCTTCTAGGTTTCTCTAGTGTGAAGTTATAATTTTCTCCTGTGTAATCAATATATATCTTGTGGGGAGATTCTTTGAGACTATGCAAATACCCTGTTTCTCCTTATACTTTGCTCATTGATTTTAGTATATATCAGTGGTTCTTACCTATAACACTTACAACTAGATATTGGCCTAATGTTGACTTTCTGTATTCTTCATTCCTTCTACATTTATCAATTGGAATCACAATCTAAGAGCTAAACTTGTCTTTAAATACCTCTGACAGTTTAACAGCCCTAGATAAAGGTATTGGTTTGAGGCTTGACTAAAGGAATAAGTGAGAAACAGAACTGATGGTGTGAGGAGAGGGAAATTAGGTACTTGCTGGTGGTTTTCATTTAGGGACCAATAATTTGACTTGTTATAGGGAATAGCCAGAGATGAGGAATGCAGAGTCAGGAAGTGTTTCAGGTATGAAACATAAAACAGCAGTGTCTTCTATAGTAAAAAGAAACATATTTATGCAAATATCCCAAGATTAATGTCAGAAGAGAAGAAGGGCGTAAAGGTACCAGCTGCAAAGATGCAGAATAAAAGCAAAGAATAAAAAATAAACTTGATACATCTGCTTACAGGAAGATAGAGAAGTTGTCCGAAGTGAAAAAAAAAAGTGTGGAGGAGAGACTTAAGAAGAAATGAAGGTTTTAGGTCACAGCTAGTGATCCCAGCAAAGAAAATTAGGAAAATTAGCCAGAGGTGGAAAACTACAGAACCAAGAAAAGGAAAGAGTCTTGCAGAGTAGGAGTCTGACAGTCCCAGTTCACGACAAGGGCCTCGTCACTCAGGGATCTGGGAAGAAAGAAATGGAAGGGAGGGAAGAGAAGGGAGAAGGACGAATCGAATGTAAAGGGCATCCTAGCCGTGAGTCTCTTAGTTACAGTAACAACAGCTGAGCTCAAACCACCTTAAGCAAAAAGATACTTTGTGGGCTCCCAGACCTGGAAAGGTCAGGACAGGAGATGACAGAGGGTTGCCATCCCCCAAAACTCAAAGTTATAGGCCCATATCTCACCCCCTCCTCCCTACCCCACCACACTATCTCTCGGTTCTTTCTCCTTTTGGGTGTTGGCCTTACTGCTTCCCATCTCAGATGGGCTTCCTCTGTGAAGACAGGGAAGATGGCTGCATACTAATTATTATCACCCTTATACAGAAGAGGAAACAGACACAGGTAGGTTAAGTCATTCATCCAAGGGCCCAGAGAAAAGAAGCAGTAGAGCAAGGACTTCATCCAGGCAGTCTAAGTGAAGATCCTGTGCTCTCAACCACTGACATAGGATCTGAGTAGACATTTGAGAAATAAAGATAAAATCAACTAAGAAAAAATACAGAGTTTGAAAGGAAGCCACAAAGGAAGGTTGAATAAATCCCCACAAAGAAAGTATAAATCTATTAAACCCTGCGATATTATAGCACTTATAGGCACTTAGAGTGCTATAAAAACACTGCTTGAAGGAGTCCAAAGGTAGGTACTAGAAAAGAATAATGTAGAAGACCAGTCCATTGTATCCATGGGGAACTAAGATAAAGCTACTGATAATTTTTTCCAAATTTTTGCTATTGTGGTAAAATACACATAACACAAAATTTACCATCTTAACTATTTTAGAGTGTACAGTTCAGTGCTATTGTGTATATTAACACTGTTGTACAAATATCATCATCATTCATCTTCAAATCTCTTTTCATCTTTGTGTTGTTGTTCCGTTAGTAAGTTGTATCCAGCTCTTTGTGATCCCAGGGATGGTAGCATGCCAGGCTCCTCTGTCTTTCACTGTCTTCTGAAGTCTGCTCAAATTTCTGTCCATTAAATCGGTGATAGTAATATACCTGTTAAACACTAACTCCCCATTCCCCTCCTCTCTCCAGGTCCTGGCCACCACCATTCTACTTTCTGTCTCTGTGAATGTTAGTACTCTAGTATCTCATATAAATGAAATTACACAGTATTTGTTTTTTTATGACTGGTTTATTTCACTTAACATAATGCCTTCAAGGTTTATCAACATCATAACTTATGTCAGAATTTCTGTCCTATTTAAGGCTGAATAATATTTCATTGTGTGTACCTGCCACATTTTTGCCTATCCATTCATCCATCAATGGACAAGGCTATTGATTTGCTATTCTTCAGTGGTGGAATAGAGAAGAATTTAAAACATGTTATTTTATTTACTAGGAAAAGCAATAAATAGGCCATTGTCATTATCCATCTTTTCCTGAAAAATACTCCTTGTACTTGCCTCAACTTAAACTAATTGCGGTAGACCAAGAGTAGAAGAAACCCCATGTTCATTGCAGCATTGCTTACAATAGCCAAGATACAGAAAAACCTAAATGTCCATCCATATATGAATGGTAAAGAAAATGGGGTATATATACACAATGGAAGATTATTAATCCATAAAAAAGAACAGAATTTCACCATTTATAACAGCATCAATGGACTTTGGGGGCACTATGCTAAGTGAAATATTAGAGAAAGACAAATGCATATGATCTCTCTTATATGTGCAATCTAAAAGCGCAGCTTCATATATACAGATGGGTGGTTGCCAGAGGAAGGGGTTGGGAGTGGGCCAAATGGGTCAAGGGAGACGAAAGTTACAAACTTCCAATTATAGAATAAATAAATCATAAGGATATAATGTAAAGCATGGTAACTATAGTTAATCATACTGTATCACACATTTGAAATTTGCTAAGAGAGTAAATCTTAAAAGTTCTTATCACACACACACACAAAATTCTGTGTGTGTGGTGATGAATGTGAACAAGACTTACTGTAGTGATCATTTCCCAATGTATACAATTATAGAATCATTTTGTTGTACACCTGAAACTAATATAATGTTGCGTGTCAATTACACCTCAACTTTTTAAAATGTGAAAGTACATGTAAAGCACTAAGTCAATAAACAAATACTAGTTAGTATTAATACTATAATTATTATTAGAAATGTATCAGTCCAAGAACCTATGCTTTTATTAGTGTTTTTCAATACATTTATATAATGTGGAAAAAGGGTAGAAGGCAACAAAACACCACTACTAAACCAAAGCTCCCTATGACACACATAGTTTGCTTGTATAACATGTATATCTTTATAATAAACCTGAAATCTTGAGAATAGAGAATGTCTATAAAAAGCTTTTGGGACACGTACAGTGCTGGAAATGAGCCAAGTGTTACTGGTATCCTAGGAAATCAGTTCCTTGAAGACTGCTTCTGAAAGTATGGTTCAGAATAATCAGCCCAGGAGCCTCTGAGCCAGGCAGCAGCAGTCCTGGGAGGTTCTGACCTAGCTGTCATTCCCTGGGCACTGCGCTCCACCCTTGTCACCAGTGGCTTAGAGCCCCGTTACTCTTTGCCTCAAGAAGCATGTTGCAAGATGACCCAGACATACAAGTGCCCTCTAACTCTCCATACTATTTCCACAGCTTTAAACTTGCACCCAGTTTGCCCATGTATTTCTCATCTGTGAATTTCTCCCAGTATTTTCTCCATTTCCTCTAACCCCAAGGTCTCTCTGACCTCCTTAGGGGCTGCTGCATGTTCTACAAAGACCCAGAGGGACATTTGAATTGGCACGCTACATTCTGCCAAGCATACAATTCTGACTATAGCAATCTGCCTCAAGAAAGACCCTTAAACTTTCATTTAGTTCAGTCTTTTAACCTTTGTCATTTCTGAATACAAATATTAAGTCTGAGACTGAGCATGAACTGTCCCTTTTCTCAACCCATCTCATTTACAAATGAAACACTATCCAATTTTTAGACATTTGGAAGCATTTCTCACATTTTAAATTAACTGTGTTCAGCAACCTTCACAGAAAATTCTATTATATTCTTACCTAATCTTATTCACTAAAATTTCAACCTGCTATTTGTCGAGGGAGACATTGCTTCAATACTGGTTGTCCTCCAGTATCTTTTCTCCCCTTCTCTTATAGTGATGGAACCCCTGATTTATGGACATTACATGGGACGTCCAGTATAAAGTTCAGTATAAAGATGGCATTGTTCAACCTCCTTTACCATTAAGCATGGTCATGTTACTAAGAGCTGGCCAATTGCATATGATAGGAGGTATGTTCAACTCTGGGATGTGTCTTAATGGAAGAATAGGCCCATCTTTCTTCCATTTTCTATCATGCTGCTTGCAATGTGGGTGTGGATGCACTGGTGTGTCATATTGGACTGTTTGGGTAAGGGCAATATCCTAAGTATCATAGAACTATGAGATGCAAAAAATTTGGATCCCTCAATGACCTTATGGCTCCATGCCATGTCTGAAACCATCTATTTCTTGACCATAACATGAGAGAAGATAAATTTATACCTTATGTAAGTCACAGTTACTTTGAGTCTCTGACATATACAGTAGAACCTATATAATAAATACATCTGTTGGTACACTTGATAGAGATAACCCTAAGTATAGCAGATTAGTGGAAATGTGTAGAGAATTTGAAGGAGCCCTTTCCTGTGTTTGGGGGAATTCCCTATTTTGTAGACTTCAGTGAATGATCCTGATCCTTGATTTCACTGTCTCTGGAAGTTTGGGCTCAGGTATGTAATCCAGTCTTGGCCAATCAAATGCTTCTGCTCAAGACCTTAAATCTGGAATGAGTGAAGCAAAGGAGCTGGAAGAGTCAAGAATTCATCTGTGCCCTCTGGAGCCTCCAGGTGCACCCAAGCATTTAGTGGGAGCAGCAGACATGTTGCTATCATATGTCCTTAGACATGATCTGGGCTCTGATTCTTACCTGGGTTTTAAGCATGGCCTACCTGGAGATGCTTGACTTACTCCAAGAGGCTTTTGAGAAATTGCTTTTTTGCTTAAATCAGGGAGAATTTCCCATTTGCAACTAAGAATGCTGACCTATATGCTCAGGGGAGAGCTACCACACAATTATGGTTAAAAAAAAAAAACTCTGTATGTTTTTTCTTTTACAACTGTTTCAGCTTAATAACATATCCATATAACCACTAGAAGCTATTGAATATTTTTCAACTTTGACTATCATGTTCACATGGTTCTTCATCCTCATACTAAAGACTAAGACTAGAATGAATCCTGGGGACTATCTTGTCTAGTTCCTTCACTAAGGGACACTGAGACACAAAGAGATTTTCTCATTTCAGTGGATGAAATTTATTTCTCTGCGTGGTCTCTGATAACTTCTCCAACTAAATCAAAACCATTCCAAATTAAGGGCCTATCTCTTCTTATATTGAAATTTTATTTTAGAAATATAATGAGGTACTTTTGTATTCCATTACATAAACCACCAAAGGAAATAAAAAGCCTATTGGACCCAGAACCAATCCTAAGAAAACATCACCAGTAGTCAATAAACATGAGAGGGAGACAGTTTATAAGTTTCCCTCAGGGCAGCCCTGTTTTTATGTATTGAAAACAAACATGGCTTTTGCATTTGCTTCCAATTATCTCCAATTTCTTGGCAAACATGCTCATCACTCTGTAATATTTTAAAGTGGACAAATATATAGAGTATTCTAATCTTTCCTGAGCTACTCTCAAACATCTCTTCTTTATAATGCAATTTTGGTTTATTGGTGATTTCCTGCATCCTTAAACTTCCATTAAGGTTAAGCTGTCATGACTAAGTTTATATTTATACACATATCTCTTCTATATTATTTAGGATTAGGTTCAACTGTAAGAAACAGAAAAACTCTAAGTGCAGACAATGATGTCTACTTCATAGTGTTATTACACAGATTAAATGAGATTTTATATATTTAATATATGGCAGATTAAAGATGACCACAATTTCTTTGACATCCCTCCCATTGAGAGGTGAGGTCAGTGTTCATTCCCCCCTGAATCTAGGTTAGTCCTTTGACTATTTTGACCAGGAAACTATGGAAGTAGTGAGGCTGCGGCCCCCATTTAACATCACCTGATGCTGGAGTTGACCAAGTCACTATTGACTGAGTGAACTTCTGAGAGTAGTATAATACTAGCTTGAATTATTTTCCCTTTCTCATAATTACACAGAATTAGACTGTTAGCAAAGTATCCTTATTTATGCTCCCATCTTCCACTTCTGTCTCTTGGAATACTTGATCTCAGAAGCCAGGTACCATCTGGGAAGTATGACCACTGTGAGACCACCTTGCTGTGAGAAGCCTAAGCTCTGTGGAGATGGGGGTCGAGGAGCACTGTCATGCCAAACATGTGAATACAGATGCCATCTTGGAAGATGCCCAGTGGAAGCCCCAGCTTCCCTAAAGGATGCCATGTAGATCCTAGACAAATTGCCCAACACAATAAAATGGTTGTTTTAAGTCACTAAGTTTTTTGGGGTGAAGGGTAGTTTTACACAGTGGTAGATAATCAGAACAGTATACAGAAGCACGTGCTAAATACTCGACTGTGGGGCTGATCCTGATTCAGGTTTAGCAGTGAGCACTCAGTGACTCTTTGGAAGTCCTCCAAAGATGATACCCTGGATGAAAGATATCATACATTGATAAAGGAGCACATATATTACTTTTATCACAGTTTTGTATTCTTACTATTTTGATAACAGTATTAGGATTTAGTTGGTTTCCTTTATAATACTGTGCATTTTCTTTTATATAATTAAATGCCTTATGCTTTAGAAAAGGCAGAGGAATCAGAGATCAAATTGCCAACATTCACTGGATCATCAAAAAAGCAAACGACTACCAGAAAAACATCTACTATTGCTTTATTGACTATGCCAAAACCTTTGACTGTGTGGACCACAATAAACTGTGGAAAATTCTGAAAGAGATGGGAATACCAGACCACCTGACCTGCCTCTTGAGAAACCTGTATGCAGGTCAGGAAGCAACAGTTAGAACTGAACATGGAACAACAGAATAGTTTCAAATAGGAAAAAGAATACGTCAAGGCTGTATATTGTCACCCTGCTTATTTAACTTCTATGCAGAGTACATCATGAGAAATGCAGGACTGGATGAAGCACAAGCTGGAATCAAGATTGCCGGGAGAAATATCAATAACCTCAGATATGCAGATGACACCACCCTTATGGCAGAAAATTAAGAAGCGCTAAAGAGCCTCTTGATGAAAGTGAAAGAGGAGAGTGAAAAAGTTGGCTTAAAGCTCAACGTTCAGAAAACTAAGATCATGGCATCTGGTCCCATCATTTCATGGGAAATAGATGGGGAAACAGTGGAAACAGTGTCAGACTTTATTTTGGGGGGCTCCAAAATCACTGCAGATGGTGATTGCAGCCATGAAGTTGAAAGACGCTTACTCCTTGAAAGGAAAGTTATGACCAAACTAGACAGCATACTAAAAAGCAGAGACATTACTTTGCCAACAAAGGTCCGTCTAGTCAAGGCTATGGTTTTTCCAGTAGTCATATATGGATGTGAGAGTTGGAGTATAAAGAAAGCTGAGCGCAGAAGAATTGATGCTTTTGTACTGTGGTGTTGGAGAAGACTCTTGAAAGTCCCTTGGACTGCAAGGAGATCCAACCAGTCCATCCTAAAGGAAATCAGTCCTGGGTGTTCATTGGAAGGACTGATTGAAGCTGAAACTCCAATATTTTGGCTACCTGATGCGAAGAGCTGACTGATTTGAAAAGACCCTGATGTTGGGAAAGATTAAAGGCAGGAGGAGAAGGGGACGACAGAGGATGAGATGGTTAGATGGCATCACTGACTCAATGGACATGAATTTGGGTAAACTTCGGGAGTTGGTGATGGACAGGGAGGCCTCTCGTGCTGCGGTTCATGGGGTCGCAAAGAGTCGGACACGACTGAGCAACTGAACTGAAGTGAACTGAACTGAACCTTATGCTGAGATAAAGTCCATACAATTTCAATTAACTTCCAAAAGAATATGTGACAAAAAAAGGAATAAGGAAAAAAATTAAGAATCCTGTTGGATTACTAATTATTAGAGAAATATACATAAAAACTACAATGAGGTCCCACTCACACCAGTCAGAATGCCATCATTAAAATGTTTATGAATAACAAATGCTGGAGAGAGTATGGAGAAAAGGGCACCCTCCTACACTGTTGGTGGGAATGTAAACTGGTGCAGCGACTATAGAGAACAGTATGGAGCTTCCTTAAAAAGCTAAAAATAGTTACCATATGATCCAGCAGTACCATTCCTGGAGCATATTTTTGGACAAAAGTATAATTTAAAATGATACATGTTTTCCTATGTTCATAGCAGCACTATTTGCAATAGCCAAAAATATGCAAACAATCTAAATGTCCATCAGCAGATGAATGGATAAAGAAGATGTATGTGTGTGTGTGTGTGTGTGTGTGTGTGTGTGTGTGTGTGTGTGTGTGTGTGTATATAAATAAGCAATGGAATATTACTCAGTCATAAAAAAGAATGAAATAATGTCATTTTCAGCAACATAGATGGACCTTGAGATTATCATACTAAGTGAATTAAGTCAGAAAGAGAAAGACTAATACCATGTGATATCACTTATGTAGGAATATAGAATATGACACAAATGAACTTATCTACAAAAGAGAAACAGACATAGAATACGAGAAGACTTGTGGTTGCCAAGGGGGAGGGGAAGTGGGAGAGGGTTAGAATGGGAATTTGGGATTAGCAGGTGCAAAGCATTATACATAGGATGAATGAACAATGATAATGTTCTATTTTAAGTACATGAAGCAGAGTCCGCTTCCTACCCACCTCCACAGACTTATGGTGAAACTGTGATAGCTTAAAATAAACTTTAATCACATTAAGCCACTGAGATTTTGGAGTAACATAATTTAACTTGTACTTCCTAGGATAGGGTCTAATTATAGAAGGATACTTTTATGCTCATCAAAGAAAGCCTACCAGAAAGAGAGACTATGATGAGGACAGAAAAGTTTAGCTAGGCTAATATAAAAAGATAAGAGTGATTTTTGAAGACTATAAGCTATCTCATAAACGATCTTAGCTTTGGCCTTGCTACTCTGGAGTCCCACCTTGTCTAGGCTCCACTACCTTCCCCATGCAGATCTTGGGCTCCTCGTTTATTCCTTGAGGCCAACCCTTTGCCTCCTTCTAGGCTTCTTCCAGGTTTTCTGAGGACTGGCTGTCACTCAGTGTTGACCTCTGCTGCCTTGAGCACCAGCCTCTGTCTCCCCTTGGCTCAGGTTGATCTCTTTGGCTTCACACTGTGCCTCATTCTCAGCCTTGGCCTTAGGTCTCCTGGCTTAAATCCCAGCCAGGACCCAAAATGGCCCCTGCCCAGCATCACCTGATGCTAGACTTAACCCAGTCACCCTTGGTTAAGTGAATTTCTGAGGGTTGCTGCTAAGTCACTTCAGTCATGTCCAACTCTGTGCGACCCCATCCCTGGGATTCTCCAGGCAAGAACACTGGAGTGGGTTGCCGTTTCCTTCTCCAGTGCATGAAAGTGAAAAGTGAAAATGAAGTCGCTCAGTCGTGTCCGACTCTGCGACCCCATGGACTGCAGCCCACCAGGCTCCTCTGTCCATGGGATTTTCCAGGCAAGAGTACTGGAGTGGGGTGCCATTGCCTTCTCTGTTCTGAGGATTAGTCCAACACTAGTTTGAATTTTTCTTCCTTTCCCATAATTTCTTTGAGTTCATTAAATTAGAAAAATATCTGTATTTATACTCTCAGCTGTTCATGTTATTGATCATATATAGCAGGAAAGGAAAAAAAACCTTATTTATCAAGCACCTTACCATGTGTCAGCCAATGTGTTAAACACTTCTGCATTTCATTTACTCCTTGCCAAAATGCTCCTTTGAGAGGGGTATTTTAGCTGAAGATTTACAGGAGAAAAAAAGCAAGCACTACAAGATGAAGTTATTGCCTAAGATCACATAGATAGAAGTGGAGCAGGAAATATGAACCAGGTTCATCTCTTTCCAAAGCCCATTCTCTTTCACTCCACAGTGTTAAACTAACTGACCACTCCATTCTGGTATGATTATTCAAACAGGCATATAGAGTTCTAGGTGAGCCTTGGGGAAATGCTGCTGTTGTAGCTCAGTCGTCAGTTGTGTCCAACTCTTTGTGACCTCATGGACTGCAGCATGCCATGCTTCCCTGTCCCTCACTATCTCCCGGTGTTTGCTCAAACTCATGTCCATTGAGTCAGTGATGCTATCTATGCAGCTCATCCTCTGCCTCCCCCTTTTCCTCTTGCCCTCAATCTTTCCCAGCATTATGTTCTTTTCCAATGAGTCAGCTCTTCGCATCAGGTGGCCAGAGTATTGGAGCTTCAGCTTCAGCATCAGTCCTTCCAGTGAATATTCAAGGGTTGATTTCCTTTAAGATTGACTGGTTTGCTCTCCTTGCTGTCCCAGGGACTCTTAAGAGTCTTCTTCAGCACCACAGTTCCAAAACATCAATTCTTTGGTGCTCAGCCTTCTTTATGGCCCAACTCTCACATCTGAATGTGACTACTGGTAAAACCATAACTTTGACTATAGAGACCTTTGTTGGCAAAGTGATGTCTCTGTTTTTTAATACACTGTCTAAGTTTGTCACAGCTTTTCTTCCAAGGAGCAAGCATCTTTTAATTTCGTGGATGCAGTCACCATCTGCAGTGATTTTGGAGCCCAAGAAGATAAAATCTGTCACTGCTTTCAATTTTTCCCCTTCTATTTGCCATGAAGTGATGGAACTGGACGTTATGATCTAAGTTTTTTGAATGCTGAGTTTTAACCCAGCTTTTTCACCCTCATCACCCTCTTCAGTTCCTCTTTGCTTTCTGCCATTAGAGTGGAATCATGTGCATATCTGAGGTTGTTGATATTCCTCCTGGCAGCAATCTTGATTCCAGTTTGTGATTCATCCAGCCTACCATTTCAAATAGTGTAGTCTGCTAAGAAGTTAAATAAGCAGGGTGACAATATATAGCCTTGATGTACTTCCTTTCCCAATTTGAACCAGTCCATTGTTTCAGGTCCAGTTCTAGCTGTTGCTTCTTGTCCTGCATACAGGTTTATCAGTAGAGAAGTAAGGTGGTCTGGTATTCCCATCTCTTTAAGAATTTTCCACAGTTTGTTGTGATCTACACAGTCAAAGGCTTTTGCGTAGTCAATGAAGCAGAGTAGATTTTTATTTTTGGAATTCTCTTGCTTTTTCTGTGACACAATGATGTTGGCAATTTGATCTCTGGTTTCTCTGCCTTTTTTAAATCCAGCTTGTATATCTGGAAGTTCTCAGTTCATACTGCTGAAGCCTAGCTTGAAGGATTGTGAGCATTACTTTGTTAGCACGTGAAATGAGCACAATTGTATGGTAGTTTAAACATTTTTTGGCATTGCCTTTCTTTGGGATTGGAATAAAAACTGACCTTTATAGTCTTATGGCCACTGTTGTGTTTCGCAAATTTGCTGGCATATTGAGTGCGGCACTTTAACAGCATCATCTTTTAGGATTTTAAACAGCTCAGCTAGAATTCGATCACCTACCCTAACTTGTTCATAGTAGTGCTTCCTAAGGCCCACTTGACTTCATCCTCAAGGATGTCTGGCTCTAGGTGAGTGATCATACAATGTGGTTATCCGGGTCATTAAGACCTCTTTCATATAGTTCTTCTGTGTATTCTTACCACCTCTTCTTAATCTCTTCTGTTTCTGTTAAGTCCTTTCTGTTTTTCTGTCCTGTATTGTGCCCATCTTTGCATGGAATATTCCCATGAAATTTTCTTGAAGATATCTCTAGTCTTTCCCATTCTGTTGTTTTCCTCTATTTCTTTGCATTCCTCACTTAAGCAAACTTATCTCTCCTTGCTATTCTTTGAAACTCCACATTTAGTTGGGTATATCTTTCCCTTTCTCCTTTGCCTTTCATTTCTCTTCTTTTCTCAGCCATTTATAAGCCTCCTCAGACAAGCACTTTGGCTTTTTGCATTTCTTTTTCTTAAGGATGGTTTTGGTCACCACCTCCTATACAAGGTTATGAACCTCTGTTTAAAGTTCTTCAGGCATTCTGTCTACCAGATCTAATCCCTTGGAGCAATTTATCACCTCCACTGTATCCATCTGACTTGTCTCTTGAGAAAACTCTATGCAAGTCAGGAAGCAACAATTAGAACTGGACCAAATAGGAAAAGGAATACGTCAAGGCTGTATATTGTCACCCGACTCATTTAACTTATATGCAGAGTACATCATGAGAAATGCTGGGCTAGAAGAAACACAAGCTGGAATCAAGATTGCCGGGAGAAATATCAATAACCTCAGATATGCAGATGACACCACCCTTATGGCAGAAAGTGAAGAAGAACTAAAGAGCCTCTTGATGAAAGTGAAAGAGGAGAGTGAAAAAGTTGGCTTAAAGCTCAACGTTCAGAAAACTAAGATCATGGCATCTGGTCCCATCACTTCATGGGAAATAGATGGGGAAACAGTGGAAACAGTGTCAGACTTTATTTTGGGGGGCTCCAAAATCACTGCTGATGGTGACTGCAGCCATGGAATTAAAAGACGCTTACTCCTTGGAAGGGAGGTTATGGCCAACCTAGATAGCATATTTAAAAGCAGAGACATTACTTTGCCAACAAAGGTCCGTCTAGTCAAGGCTATGGTTTTTCCAGTAGTCATGTACGGATGTGAGAGTTGGACAGTGAAGAAAGCTGAGTGCCGCAGAATTGATGCTTTTGAACTGTGGTATTGGAGAAGACTCTTGAGAGTCCCTTGGACTGCAAGGAGATCCAATCAATCTGTCCTAAAGGAGATCAGTCCTGGGTGTTCATTGGAAGGACTGATGTTGAAGCTGAAACGCCAGTATTTTGGCCACCTCATGTGAAGAGTTGACTCATTGGAAAAGACCCTAATGCTGGGTAGGATTGGGGGCAGGAGGAGAAGGGGACGACAGGGGATGAGATGGTTGGATGGCATCACTGACTCGATGGACATGGGTTTGGGTAGACTCCAGGAGTTGGTGATGGACAGAGAGGCCTGGCGTGCTGCAATTCATGGGGTTGCAAAGAGTTGGATACAACTGAGCAACTGAACTGAACTGTATAATTATAAGGGATTTGATTTAGGCCATACCTGAATGGTCTAATGGTTTTCCCTACTTTCTTCAATTTAAGCCTGAATTTTGCAATGTGGAGTTCATGATCTAAGCCACAGTCAGCTCCATGTCTTGTTTTGGCTAACCGTATAGAGCCTCTCCATCTTTGATTGGAAAGAATATAATCAATCTAATTTCTCCATTGACCATCTGGTGATTTCCATGTGTAAAGTCTTCTCTTGTGTTGTTGGAAGGGAGTGTTTGCTATGACCAGTGCATTCTCTTGGCAAAAAACTGTTAGCCTTTGCTCTGCTTCATTTTGTACTCCAAGGCCAAACTTGCCTGTTACTCCAGGTATCTCTTGACTTTCTACTTTTGCATTCCAATCTCCTATGATGAGAAGGACATCTTTTCTTGGTGTTAGTTCTAGAAGGTCTTGTATGTCTTCATAGAACCACTGGACTGTAGCTTTTTTGGCATTAGTGGTTGGGGCATAGACTTGGATTACTCTGATGCTGAATCGTTTACCTTGGAAATGAACTGAGATCATTCTGTCATTTTTGAGATTGCACCCAAGTACTGCATTTTGGACTCTTTCGTTGACTATGAGGGCTACTCCATTTCTCCTAAGGGATTCTTGCCCAGTTATAGATAAAATGGTCACCTGAATTAAATTTGCCCATTCCCGTCATTTTAGTTCACTGATTCCTAAAATGCTGATATTCACTCCTATCGTCTTCTGCTTGACCACATTCAATATACCTTGATTCATGGGCTTAACATTCCAAGTTCCTATGCAATATTGTTCTTTACAGCATCAGATCAGACTTTACTTTTACCACCAGACATAGCTGAACGTAATTTCTGCTTTGGCCCACCCTCTTCATTCTTTCTGGAGCTGTTTCTCCACTCTTCCCCAGCAGCATATTGGACACCTACCAACCTGGGGGGCTCATCTTCCAGTATTATATCTTTTTGCCTTTTCATAATGTTCATGGGGTTCTTGAGGCAAGAATATTGAAGCGGTTTGTCATTCCCTTTTCTAATGAACCACATTTTGTCAGAACTCTCCACTATGACCCATGTGGTTTGGGTGGTCCTGGAAGGCATGGCTCATAGCTTCACTGAGTTACACAATGCTGTGATCCATGTGGTCATTTTGGCTATATCTCTGTAATTGAGATTTTTGTTCTGTAGGCTGTAGGTTTACAGTTCTTGCTTCTTCTGTCTATACTCTGCTGGATTAGGATAAGAGGCTTGGGTAAGATTTCTGATGAGGGACTGGATGTGGGAAGAACTGAATCTTGCTTTGGTGGGCAGAGCCATGCTCAGTAAATCTTTAATCTAATTATCTGCTGATGTGTGGGGCTATGCTCCCACACTGTTTGTTGTTTACTATTTGTAAACTCAGTCCTGGAGTCTACAGGTTCTATGGTAGGGCTATTGGTGACCTCCAAAAAGGACTTATGCCAATATGTGCCTTCCAGGACTGCTTCTGCCAGTGCCCCTGCCCCTGCCACAGGACACTTCTGACCCACACTTCCACAAAAGACCCTCAAACACTCACAGTCAAGTCTATCTCAGTCTCTTACGGGGTCACTACTCTCTTCATTGGATCTTGATGTGCACAAGATTTTGTTTGTGCCTTCCAAGAGTCTCTGTTTCCTCCAGTCCTGTGGAAGTTCTGTAATCAAATCCCACTGTCCTTCAAGTCGGATTCCCTGGGGATTCTGTCTTTTTGCTGGATTCCCCAGGTTGGGAAGACTGATGTGGGGCCTAGAACCTTCACAAAAGTGCAAGAACTTCTTTGGTATTATTGTTCTCCAGTTTCTGGGTCACCCACCTGGTGGGTAGGAGATTGGATTTTATTGTAATTTCACCCCTACCCTCTTTGCAGCTTCTCCTGTGTCCTTGGATGTGGTTTATCTTTTCTCAGTGGGTTCCAATAGCCCCCTGTCAATGGCTATTCAACAGTTAATTGAGATTTTGGTGTTCTCACAGGAGGAGATGAGCGCACATCTTTCTACTGCACCATCTTGATGATAAAGTTGGGAATAGAAAGTGTGAACGTACAGGACCTGCTCTGAGCATCAGAATATTTCATATTTCTCTTGCAACTTGAGTCATGAAACAGACATATGTCCATCATTTGCCAATGACATTAAGGTGATTCATTGAGCAGCAGTAAAACATAATCATGGTAAAATTTAATAAACATGAAACTTCAGAAGGAAAAATACAAATGCTTACTTCAGAGGGTTATTTATGCAAACGTTTGCTTAAAAATATTCTCAGGTTCATAATGACTCAGTAGAACACTAATGATACATTTTGATGTTGGTAATAGTGTTGAATATTGTGTTGTCATTTTCTAAAGTATGACTCAAGGAGTTATTTAAAAAAGCATGACATGAAGAGACCATGATATAATTTTCCCACTCTGTTTAACCTTGGTCAGGACTTCACTGGATTATGTGGCCATTTTAGAGTCATGCAAGTCATATGTGAAGATCTTGAGCAAGTTCCAGAGGCCAAGCAATAAAAATTATTAGCTTGGGTAAAGAGCCCTATTAGCAAAGCCCAGGGGGACAGGGTTTGTTGAGAAGCAGAAGAGATCTGTGATTAGGATGAAAAAACCAGGAATATCAGCCACTATAGTAGTATTTCTCTAAGTGTGCACCAGAGCCATATGCATCAGCATCACCTGAGATGCATGTAAGAAATACAAATCTTGGGAAAAGCCCAAATCTACAAAACCAAGTTTCTGTTGAGGGAGGGGAAAGCCCCACAAGGATTATATGCACTGAAATGGAGAATATTTCTGTAATTGGTTCTCAGCCTTGGTTGCACATTGGAATTACCTGGAGACATTTCTCAGAGATTCTGATTAATTGGTCTAGGCTAACTTCAAGACACCCAAATTAAAAGTTCCTCAGATGATTGTAATGTACACCCAAGTTTGACAACCTCTGCTTTGTGCTAAAATATAACGTACAAATGCCAGCAAGCAATTGTCCAAACTCCACTGAATAGTTGAGAAATATGTTTATTAAGTTTGCAAACACTTTAACTAGATAATTCCTTAGCATGCATTGCGTCATCTTTTCAACATAAATGCATTTTATTTTTATAAGTGATTTGTCTGTTCTCTTAATCAGGACCTGAGACTCAAAGTCATTGTGAACAAAGTTATTATTTTCTCAGTTCTGCAGACCTTACTCTCCCTTTCATTCTGGTTTTCCTCACACAGTGACTGGGAGGTATGATAAATAAAAAGATTATAGAATGCTTTTTAACGATGTGTACGTCAGAGCCCCTTGGTCCTTGCTGTGGTCTTCCTATTCTTGGTGTACCAAATCTGGTCACTAGGTACCAAATCTGGTCACTAGAGGTGAAGATAATGAGTACAAGTTTATTTGAAGACATATTTGCTCAGAACCCAGAAAACAAGTGCTTCCCAGTTGGTGAGATGTCCTGGTGGTTATCAAGTACAGCAGACAATTCCTCCATATAAGAAGGACAATTACTCTGCTGATATTAGCCATTTGTGCCTTAGATTAAATTGAAGTCCATTACCAGGGATTTTTGCATTATGGACCTTATCTGATTATATGATGATATTAATTGGCCCCTGAAGGTACTAGACTTCATTTCTGGTAAAGTTTCTTCACTTATACTTTTGAAATTAGGCTTTAGATAACCGTCTTTCTGTATAAATGTGTAATTTTTCACATTATCTTTTTTTAAATGGTGGTAAAATACACATAACATAAAATGCTCTATCTAAGCCACTTTTATGTGTACAGATCAATAGCGTTAAGTACATTCACATTGTACAACAAACCTCAAGAATTCTTTGTATCTTGCAAAACTAAAATTCTTATTCATTAGACAACAAATTCCCATTCTCCCCTCCCCACAGCTACACATTATCTTTTAAACAGGTGAATTGTCAGTTTAATCTTCTCTTTTAGAAGTTTCCTAAAATTCATTGGTCTACTTGGTTTTAGCCACATCTGCCAGTCCAGTCTTACAAAATTAAAATAGTTTCTATGTCATTGGATTGGTCCACATATCACTGAGCTAAGACATCACTTACTCCAAAAGCAGGTACATTCTAATTTTTCTTTAAGTAAAATGTCCACTTAAAAAAGAATAAAAATGAAATACTATAAATTGAATTTCTCTTGAGAGAAATCTAAAAGTTTTGTAATACCCATGCTAGAGAAATAGTAACTGTCAAATATCAGTGAGGGAGAAAATCAGTTCAACAGATTAAACAATCTCTATCAAAATTTAAAATGTAGATATCTTTTCAGTGACTATTCAACTGCCAAGTTTTTACAGATATATTCACAAAAAATAAAAGCAATCATTCATCAACTGGGGACTGGTTAAATACTTACAGTATACTATATAATGAACTATTACGGCTGTTGCTGTTTGGTTGCTAAGTCGTGTCTGACTCTTCTGTGACCCCATGGACTATAGCCTGCCAGGCTCCTCTATACATGGGATTTCCCAGGCAAGAATACAGGAGTGGGTTTCCTTTTCCTTCTCTAAGGCATCTTCCTGACCCAGGGATCGAACCCAGGTCTCCTGCATTGGCAGGCAGATTCTCTACCACTGAGCCACCAGAGAAGCCCAATGAGGTAGTATACAACTGTTAAAAATAAGCTGATAGCTCTGTATGTGCTGATATGAGAAGATCTGCAAGTATATTATTTTAAATATATATAACGAAATGAATGTAAAAAAATGTAATTACATACACACACATATATATATATTGGTATCTGAGAATATATTCTCTTTTCTGGAAGGATAAACATGCTGTTGTTAAAAATTGCCCCTTTGGAAAATAGGCTGGTGACTGGAGACAGGTGTCAGAGGGAAGGAACACACCTGTTTTTCATTTATACCTCTCAGTACAACTTGAATTTTTTAAAACATAGGCTTGTATTACTCTAAAAGTATTATAAATATCAACATAGTTATCTAGTCAATGAGATTATGGAACATTTAAACTTTACTGTTTATCATTTTCTTTATATAAAGTATATTTTTAAAAGCTCTGTTCATATGAAAATCAAAATATAACAAAACATGAAATTTTATTTCATAACTTAGATATTTGGGCAAATAATTATTTTCATAACCAGTTTAAGCCATGTAGTCTTCCATGTTTTGTCTCTACAATAAAAAAAACAAAGCAAACTAAATCAATCAAGAAAACTGTATTTTCTTTTTTGACAAGACAATAAATGACATTTATTAAAAATCCCATTTCCTTCTTAATGTTCTGCAAACTGTCTCTATAGAAACTATGTAATTTTATTACTTTTTTAAGCTTTAGTACAAGATTCATCATTTTCTATAGATTTTGCTTAGACAGTTTTACTCAAAGATTCTGTTGTTCCCTTGAATAGAATATAATATCAAGGGATCCCTCAGGATATGAGACACTTGAAGATTGCCTTTGCAATAAGGTTGTCTTGTAATAAGATTGCCGCTTTCACTTCTCCTAGTCCTGGGAGTTAAATTTTGTCACAAGTGAAAATATTCTCCTTTTCTCGGGTTAAAACAACATAGTCCTAATATCTGTATTCTAACATTCGGTGCAGCAGAACATAAGGCCTTCCTACCTCTGGAAAGAAGCTCAGTATTTCCATATACACCACCCATCAAAAGTCACATAAGAAAATGTTTCCTTTTTTTACTGTTGTAAACTGGACATGTGATATTGATTATCTGCTTATTATAGTTAACATAATGTTTGTCTCTGGGCATGAGTAAACACAGCGAGAAGCTATGCAAATCAATGCTGTTATGTAAATCAACAAATAAACCTTCCTGTTGTTATCAGTAAGTAAGTTGTTACCAGATCAGTTCTTAACTTTTAAAAAGAAGACGGTTTTGTTTAAAATGGGTCACTTTGAAAGACAGTAAACAAAACTCAAACTCACTTCTAGTTACCAGAATATTAAAGTAACAAAAAAGCCCAAGCTACTTTGTATAATTTTAAATGGTGTTCCTGACAGAACTCATCCTACTTTGTCCCAGCATAAAAATGCAGAATGTACTTATTTAAGAGTTGAGTAATAGTCATTGGAAAATAAATTTCTGGCAAATGTACAAACTATGTGTGGTTCCCATAGAATTAAACAAAAATAGATCTTGTTCAAAATAACAATAAAAATCCCATGGGATTGACTAATAAAAGATGGCTGGCACAATCTGAATTCCATGGCAAGGGCTAACATAAAACTTTAAAAAATGGTAACAGTATAATCATTTATCATTTTTTTGTAGCTGTGGCAGTCATCTTGGAACTGTCTTGGTGGCCAGAGCTTCAGAGAACTCAGGCTACTGACCACACTGGAAAAAGAAAAGTTTCTCAGTGTTTTCAGTTTTTAATAAACTAATAGTGGATCATACAGACACCACAGACCTTAGGTTTTGTGCTGATTACAAAAGAATCATTCCTTAATTACAATTTCTTGTGTGCTAATGTTTCTAAAATCTTATTGCATGGATCAAAAGGTTTTCTTGCTGTTGTTACTGAAAGGCAATTCTGAGTGCCCCATACACAGGGAGGCCAAACTATATCAAAACATCAGAGTTTGGAACAGGGAGAGGTTTACTGAGGGCCATGCAAGGAGATGGGTAGTTCATACCTTAAAAACCCCAAACTCCCTAAAAGCTTTCAGCAAAGTTCTTTTCTAGGAAAGATGATGGTGGGGTGTGGTTAGTTGTTGCAGATTTCTTGGTGTGAGAGCCTTTATTTATGAGGTCAGGTCATGGTCAGGTAACGAAGTTCCTGTAAATCTCCACCAAATGAATGTTATTTTCTGTTATGACGAGAAAGAGTCAGGCCCCCAGGCATAGCTTTCACCCGTCCTGGCTAAGAGGAAGCAGATCTCAGCCAGAGGCTTCCTGGCTGTCATTGCTGAGGGAGCCAGGCACCCAGAGCCCAACTGGCCCTCAGGCTCCTCATGCCGCCCAGAAGCTGGAGGCCAGGTCCTGTCGACTGCGTTCTATGCAGACTGCTGCTGCTATTAGGTCACAGAGGCGGGGGTCGGGGGAGAGGTTCACCACCACCTCAAGGACTGGGCTAGTCCAGTAGGCAGCCTTGGCCAGGGCTGGAGCCCTTAGGACTCAGCCCCCAGACTGTCTCTGGGCAACCTCCTCCCCACCCCCCAGGCTGCAAGCTTGAGGCCGGGTGAGCTGGAGGGCCCCAGGAAGAATGCCAGGATCTGCCTCTTACCTCACTCTCCACCTAATGACCGCCATTTCGCCAACAGTTGGTTGAATTCTCTCAGTAACGGTTGCTCCTTGACAGTTGGTGGCTTGTGGGAGGGGCCCACTGCAGCGCCGACCAATGGTTGAGCGGGACCTGTTGCCTGGTAACAGGGTGGGGCGTAATGGCGGCATAGTCACTGTATTGCGGTAAGGGCTGCGCTTGGCCACACTCTGTTACACAATCAGATTTTAAAATAAGAATAATGTGATCAGAGTATATTGTTCGTTACTTTTTTTACATTAGGATGATAAATATCCCATCAGATTTTAAGTTCCCTTTGTTTACTATAAATACAGCATAGTCCCAAACCCCTTCCACTGTCGTGTAATTTTTACTATATAAGCAATTGATGTATAACCATAGCTAAATGGTTATGTAGTTTTTATTTATTTACAAGAATTTTCATATATTAAGCTCAGTAATCAGGAAAAATCCTTTATCCTGAATATGTGTCTTAAAAAATAATAGTCATTTAAAATATACGAATGATTCCCATGTGCCTACTTTATTCTCTGGGGAGAGTCTCCTAAGAGATATTAGAAGGAAAAGGCTCCAGTAAGGAAAACATAAAATGCAAACAATCTGTGTATGTGTATTAAGTCTCCGTTAGTTGGTTTGCCCTTGGAAATATCTGGATGGAGTTATTCCTCACTCTCTAATCCTTTCTAAAGAGAAGAAAAAAATTCTGCTTGCTGCTATTGGTAGGACAGGTGACCAGGTCCATCCGAGTCCCAGCAGACTAGAGAGGAGTTCTCCACAAGACCTCACTCTTACTGATGCACTGAGCTCCTATCTCCCCATCTCAATGGTCTTTGAGTGGCAATGGAGGTACCACAGAGTCACAGCTAGTATCAGGGAAAATGTCCCTCAGAAGTGGACATCTCTATAATATGTGTGGCATTGTTACTGAGATATATGGTGACAGAGCAGAAAGAACATGAATTTTTATGTTAGAGCTAAACTCAACATCTTGGGTCTACCTTTTCCTCCTGTGTCATCTTACACAACTCATTTATCTAAGCCTCAGTTTCTACATCTATAAAGCAGGAATAATAATTATTTCATAGATTTTTGGAGAGAAGTAAATGCAATTACATTTTTAGTGTGTCTTACACATAAAAATATAAAAGCATAACTGTTGTAGAGTCACATTAGACCCAGTCGTTGAGGCAGTGGCCAGACAAGCCATGAGGAAATGCCTCCTTCCCGACATACAACATAGACAAGTATGATTTCTGAGGGGCTGTAAGAGAGATGTCCACCATGCTTGTGGGAACCCGTTGGGGTTTGCCTTGCTAATGGCAAAAAGAAAACTAGTTAGAATAGACAGCATTCTCTTTTCCACCCTGAACTCCTGACACTGGGCTAGCAAATGCTTAAAATTCACCAAGTAGAGTTTTATCCCTTAGTTAGAATACCCCTGAGAAAGAAAACACATCAAACCTTTATTCATTATTTTCTCTTTCTGACTCTTAGGAGAAAGGACTTGATCAAATCCTTTCTTGAGAGCAGTGAAATAGAGAATAAGGACCATTCGGTAAGGAGAAAACAGAAGAGGGAAAAATGACTTGTCAACTTTTCTTGGGTCATGTGAAATAGTTCCCTCTGTCCTGGGAATGTTCTCACTATTAACTAGCAAAGAATTCTAGAACTAGTCCTTTAAAGGAATTGTTGTATTAGCTAGACTTGGAGATGAAATGTCATTTTCTGCAAGTCCTTCATAACTAAGTTGTCTTTTGCTCAAGATGCTGATATAATGACTCACATCCTAGAGGCTTTGGAAGGATATCCCTATGAGATAGTCTGCATTCTTAGTGTGGTCATGACGTCTTAACCAGAAGTGCAAGTTTTTTTTGCTAGAAACACTGGAGAACAGAAAGCAGTTCAACACAGTTCAACTGCTCTGGAGAAACTGCTGATAACTTCTTTAGTGCTTCTATTTTCCTCTCCTACTGGTAGATCAAGTTCTTTAAGGCCCAGGACTCAAGCTGGCTTACTTCCTCCTGTCTTTATCAGTGTGACTGCAGCAGGAGCTACAGTGGCAGCAGCTTTGATAGCCCTCCCTATCTCCGTCCCTCTTTTCCTAATTCCAAACTCAGATGTGGTCACCCTTTTCCTCTCAGACACAACTATAGGAACATGACAGCTCAGGCTGCTATTTTGCTGTAATGTAAAACTACATTTTAAGCATTGTAATAAATTCCATGGTATTTGAAACTACTGTATTTATATCTTGCATATTATGGATTGTGAGAAAGGTCACCTAAATGAAGGTGATCTCTGCTTTAAAAAGTCCCTGATGGTGACTGTAGTTAACAATACTGTATTATATACTTGAAAATTCCTGAAGAGTAGATCTTAAATGTTCTCATCAGAAAGAGAAAAAAAAAATCAGGGAATAGGGGGCGGGGGGTAGTTGGATGGGGGTAGTCATAAGGTATAAACTTCCAGTTACAAGATAAATGAGTCCTGGGGATGTGATATACAGCAAGATGACTAAAGTTAACACTGCTGTATGGTTTATAGGAAAGTTGCTCTTAAAAAACTAATCCTTAAGCTTCTGAACATGAGGAAAAAAAAATTTTTTTTTGATAACTATATGATAAGATAGATATTAACTAAATTTGTTATAGTAACCACTTCACAATACATATCAAGTCATCATGCTGTAACTTTAAACTTATGTAATGTTATATATCAATTATACCTTAATAAAGCTGGAAAAATCCCTATTTATTGTAAGGAGTCAAAAATCATACTAATAATTCAGCTGATGCTTGAATAGTGGTCTGTGTGAGATGTTCTGGGATATAGTTTTTGACCAAATTATTTTTCTCATTTTGTCCAATACTTGGATATAAACTAAGTTGACATGGTTCTCAGGATAGCTGGCACCTTTTGTCCATTGCTCAACCATGACCTTGAACTTCCTCCACCTCCATTGTCCATAGAACCAAAGAACAGTATGAATACCATGTAGCCTAAGAGCTTCACATTGCCACAGGAAACATGGAAACCAAAGAAGCCCATGCTACTCTTGTGTAGCTTCCTCAGAGCTCCTTTCAAGTTCTTCTGCCTTGACTCCTATTGAGCCTACTCCCTAAGCCACCAGTTTATTCTACCTTGACTCTCTAGAAAATAGGTTACTTTAATTTATGACCCAGCTATCTCTAGAAATTCCAAGTGCTTTAGAGACATTTTCTCATTCAACAAGCAACACCTCTAATAGACCCTGGGGAAACACAGTTCCATTATTGCAAACAGAGAAAATTAAGTACACACGGTCGAAAGTATTTGCACATACCAAGCTGTTAAATCTTCTGAAACAAGGAATCAAAGCCTACTAATGCACTAAAATGTGATTGCTTTGTTTCCTCAGAACCCAAGATTTTGTGGATGGGCCTTCACTGTGAAAGTATAAATGAGGCAATGCTCAACAAAATGAGTTTATCAAAAGTGAGGATAAATGCTCCTTCCTTTCTGATAGAATTCAACAAGCATGAGGTTGTCGCAATTAGAATTAGTTATCTTTTCCAAATTTAGATGACCTTTTTTAAGTGGAGCAATTGAAGTCTAATTAAGCACATTCTTAATTTCACTTAAGAATCAATTTCTAAATCCAAAATTTATTTCAGCACCAAAGCTCTGCTTACATTTAATTGAAAAATACTTAATAGATAATTTTTTTTAAATGTTGAACATGCACATGGAAGTATTTGATATATTCTCATAAAAAATATATGCAGGGATTTTATTAGCCACTTTTAGATGTCAGAGAAGTGTAAAAGACTTGAAGAATGAAGTCATTGATAAAGAATGCTGCAATCAATGTGTGGCAGAAGGAGTTACTTGGTTAGATAGGGAAATAAAAATGTTCATTACTAGACTGTACCTTTCGTTTGTGACAGAGGGAAGGTGTGGGGGATCAACCACAGGCTTTTTAGCCAAGATCCACTTAACTTCAGGAACTCCACAGAGAGGATTAGCGTAATGAGAAGAACTGAGAAGAATCAGCATCTTCTTTCCTCTGACCTGATGGAAGCAAGTGAAAGAGTCTCCTAGGCCTTGTGTGCCTCTATTCACTACTATTCCTCACACTAATGATGGTTTAGGCACTTAGAAACAACAGTTCTTACACTCAGATTGGACTTAAAGTGTTTTCAAAACACTATCATATCATCTCTTCTTTCGTCCTCACCCAGCACATTATCTCCTTTTACCAAATGCAGGCACATTCAGTCTCTCTGAAATCCAGGCTGCAACCCTACTTCAACACCATGTTGAGATACAACCCAGAACTGTGGGCAGATAGGAGAAAAACATCTGTGCCCACTGCTCACCCCTGGCCTCTAAAAGGCAGAGAGCAGAGCTAGCTACAACCTTTGGATCATCAGTGTGAGGTTCTTACAAAGGTAGACAATCTACTGGACCTCTGGGTGGGGATTAAGGACAGAAGTTTCTGTGCTCTCCTGCCTCATCCATCCCAACTTTGTAGGCTGAGACACTGTGTCAGATTAAATGGAATGTATACTGTTGTGAAATAGGCTGTATGAGGTGTCCCAACATTCCAGCTTCACAGAATGGGTACAGTCAAGCCCACGGCAGAGTATGTCTAGAGAAATGGACAGAGGAGCCTAGCAGGCTACAGTCCATTGGGTCACAAAAGAGTCGGACATGACTTAGTGACTGAATAACAACAACAGTCAGTGTAGCTCAGACTGGATTGGTTGTAGCACACAGAACCCATTATGAGGTCCACCATGGAAAACTGGACGTTCTTACTCCAAAATGTCCATAGAGGTTAGTTTCACCTCTGTCCTAAATTAAGTTAAAACAAAACACATTCAACATTTTCCAAAAAATAAAGCATAAGTGCATTTGATAGATCAAAGAATACCAAGATAACAACTGGCAGTGGGTTTCAGAGAGATATACTTCATTTTGAAATTGAATCAAAATTCACATCTTACCCTCCTGAAAAAGAGATTTGTTTTTTTAACAAAAACTTTATAAGAAACTTTAAAATTTTCTTTAGAAAATTCCTAGTTTTGGTTACAGTAGTAAAGGGTGTAGTAAAGACTATTGGAATCACCAGCTTGCTTTGGCTCCCATGCTACTTTGTGATGCCAAAAACTTGGCCTCTGCACACCAATGCCAAATCGAATCTCAGAGACCAAGTCCTGGGTGAAGTAGAATAGCTTTATTGCTTTACCAGGCAAAGGGAGACACAGCAGGCTGTTGCCCTCAAAACTCTTGTGTCCCAACTCAGGAGGATTTGGTGAGGAGATTTATAGCAATGGTTCAAGGGTGGAGTTACTGACAAGATTAGGATGTGTGCAGGGCCTGCACTCCTTTAATTTGGTCTCGGGTAATCTCTTGATGCTTCTCTGGTTCCTTTAATCTGAACTCAGGTGGTCTTCTCTGGAATGAAGAATGCTGACATCTTCCATTTGTTGGGGATTTTATTTCTGCTGTTCAGTTGCCAAGTTGTGTCTGACTTTTTGTGATCCCACAGACTGCAGTACACCAGGTTTCCCTGTCCTTCACTATCTCCTGGAGTTTGTTCCAATATTAAGTTACTTATTCTTTTTTATTTTTTTAATTGAAGTGTAGTCTATTTACAATGTGTTAATTTCTGCTGTACAGCAAAGTGATTCAGTTATGCATATATAGATACATTCTTTAATATTATTTTCCATTATGGTTTGTCATAGGATATTGAACATAGTTCTCTGTGCTCTACAGTTGCTGCTGTTATTGTTCAGTCATTAAGTCATTGAGTCAGTAATGCTATCTAACCATCTCATCCTCTGCCGCCCCCTTCTCCTTTTGCCTTCAATCTTTCCCAGCATCAGAGTCTTTTTCAATGAATCAGCTCTCTGTATGTGGCCAAAGTATTGCAGCTTCAGCTAGCAATAGTCCTTCCAGTGAATATTCAGGTTTGATTTCCTTTAGGATTGACTGGTTTGATCTCCTTGTGCCAAGGGACTCTCAAGAGTCTTCTCCAGCACCAGAATTCAAAAGCATTAATTTTTTAAAATTAATTTATTATTGTTTTATATTTGGCTGTGCTGAGTCTTTGTTGCTTTGCCTGGACTTTCTCTAATTGCAGTGATCAGGGGCTACTCTTCATTGCTGTGCTTGGGCTTCTAACTGTGGTGGCTTCTCTTGCTGCAGAGCACAGGCTCTAGGCACTTGGGCTTCATTAGTTGCAGCACACAGGCTCAGTAGTTGTGGCACATGGGCGTAGTTGTCCCATGGCATGTAGAATCTTCCCAGAACAGAGATCGAACCCATGTTCCCTGTGTTGGGAGGCAGATTCTTATCCACTGTGCCACAGGAAAGCATTAATTATTTAGCACTCAGCTTTCTTTACATTCCAACTCTCAACATCCATACATGACTACTGGAAAAAAGGGCTCAAAGATATTATTATGTGTATCCCTTTAGGTGGAATCAGAACTCTACCACAAGACTGCCCTCTTGTTTTTTGGCTCTTCCTCCCTTGTCTCTGCATCTCCTCATTCCCTTGATGAGCAACTGTTTGAATTTGCCCTTTGGAACGCAAGGAAGGTCATGGAGGCTACAGTCTGTTCCCTACAAACAAAAAACAGGAGACATGTAAAGGCTTCCATGCCCAGGAGCCAACAGGGTTCTGCTTGGTTTCAGTAACATCATGTCTCCCAAATACCCCATAGGAAATGATTTCCTGTTTTATTTGTGGGTCGAGATTTCTGTCACTGCAGAATTTTTCATTTTATAATTTCAAAACATTTTGAAATACTATTATTACCACCATATTTTTAAAAAAAGGAAACTCAAGCATGAAAACACTGTCCAGCAGTTAGAGTCAGTTTAGAGCTGCGCTTGTTAGTATGGGCAGAGGATCCCTGCAAGTCCCCAAGACCCTTCAGAGGATCTGCCAGGTCCTTCCTTTACCAACCACATGTCTATGTGAAGCAGGGTTTTCTTCAGATACTTCAACCAACACTATATACGGCTATGGTTCAATGTAGAAGCAGATTGGAGAATCCAGTTGCTTTTGTTAGCCTAGACATTATAGAAATTTGTAAAATATAAAACAATGCTCTTCTTCTCACTGAATTTTTTTCACTCTGCAAAATACAGTTGTTGCTGTTTAGTCACTAAGTCATGTCCAATTCTTTGCGACCCCATGGACTGTAACCCACCAGGCTCTTCCGTTCATGGGATTTCCCAGACAAGAATATTGGAGTGGGTCGCCATTTCCTACTCCAGGGAATCTTCCTGACCCAGGGATCAAATCTGTCTCCTGCATTTTAGCAGGTTCTTTACCACTCGCCACCAGGGACTTATTTGCCAAATAATAAAGATACAGTTATAAAAAACTGTACAGTTATATGTTATCAAATATGTTATTTATGTTAATATATAATAGGCATTACATATTATTGTTACTCTAAAATGAAACAGTATTTTAAAATTTCAGTTTTAATTTCTAATGTGGTAAATAGCAATGGGTATAGCTCACATAAACAAAAGCTCTTTGCAGTCTTCAGTAAGTTTTTTTTAATAGTTTTTTTTTTAATGTGGACCTTTTTTTAAAGTCTTCACTGAATTTGCTACAATACTGCTTCTGTTTCATGTTTTGGTTTTCTGGCCACAAGGCATGTGGGATCTTAGCTCCCCAACCAGAGATCAAACCCACATTTCCTATACTGGAAGGTGAAATCTTAACCATTGGACTACCAAGGAAGTCCCGTGATACTAAAACATTTAAGATCTGCTAGGTGAGGGACTAAAATTCCATTAAAAGAGAAAATCAAATCCCATTATCAAAAGAGAATAAGAAGGATGGATTTGAAATTTAAATAAAGAGCTCAATGTTGTAATTAAAGGAAGAAAAAATTCAGAAAGAAGATAGTTTCAGTAAGATTAAGGAAAAAAAATGTTTTAAGTAAAAGATCCACATGCAAGGACCAAAGGACGTGGAAAAACAAAATTCAGGCATTGACCTCTCCTTTTGAGACTTACATGGGAATTTGCTTTTAAAGAGGAATTTGGGTTTATTTGTGCTAGTAGGCTGATAGCAAAATTGAAAGAAGAAAGGGAGTGTTGATAGTAATGGAAACATTGCAGATGGATCAAGATATTTTTAAGTCTAAGATTTGTTGGCTAAGTTAATATGAGATCTCAAATTGACACATGAATTGATTTTATTTAAACGACAAGTAAGGGTACTACTTAACTGTTTAACAATTGTAAATTGGTTAAATAAATGAATACATCCTTACAATGGCATATTCTGTCAATTATGACCTGGAAAAATATTTAATGATTTGGAAAAATGTTCACAAATCAAAATGCAGGTTACAAAACAGTATTCAGAAAAATATAAGTATAGGAAAAAGATAAGATGGCTATAAACCAAAAATTATGGGCATTTATTATTACATTTTCTGTATTTTATTGTATATTCTAATTTTTCCAAAATAGTGATTATAATAATAGCACAAAATTTTTGTTTTGGTAGAGCTACCTAATATTCTTGTTTTCTTCAAGCCAGTCCCAATTTGGAGCTGTCACTCCAGTATTCTTGCCAAGGACAGAGGAGCCTAGTGGGTTACAATCCATGGGGTCGCAAAAGAGTGGGACAGAACTGAGCTACTGAGCTTGGCAAATGGCCCTACACAGACAAGCCACACCCATTAACTCCTCCCTCCTTTTAACAAACAGCCCCAGGAAGTCAGTCTCTTCCTTCCCTTTACAAGGGCCTGGGAGCACTCTGTACTGGGTTTTGGGTTCAGCAGCTTCAGCAAGTGCTAATTGATTATATTCTGAGAATTTAGAATTAAGTAGTTTGGAGCAGAATAATGAACTCTCCTTGAAATAATGAACGCAAGTTAATGTGAAGTATATCCCCAGGATTTCCTGTAAGAATCTTTTATTATAGTGACAGGAGTTTTTACAAGTACTTATCATAAATAATTTATTGCCTCCGGTGGCATGCTAGATACTCTACGTGACTGTTACTATGGGAACATCAATGTCCATATACAGTTTAATTCTGTTCCCAGAAGCTGAAATAAAACTCGGCATTATCTTAACGCTACAGATGTGAGGATTTAGGCATTCAAAAGCTAAGTAGCTGGCTAAAATCCAACAACAAATTGAGGAAGAGCAGAAACTAGCCTGCTGACACCTAAGTGCGGACACTGACATTGGAGCTGGGAGCATCCTCGAATCACGTGCACTGTGAGTTTGGCTTGGCATAGACTCTTCAATACTAGGGTGATACCAGGACAGCTATGGCTCAGTCATGTCCAACTCTGCGACCCCATGGACTGTAGCCCACTAGGCTCCTCTGCCCATGGTATTCTCCAGGCAAGAATACTGGAGTGGGTTGCCATTTCCTTCTCCAGGGGCTCTTCCTGATTCAGGGATCAAACCCGGGTCTCTTGCATTGCAGGCAGATTCTTTACCATCTGTGCCACCAGGAAAGTGGTGTAATAACTAGAAGCAGTTTACAAGAGGAAGAAGGCAGTGCAACTCCAAGGCTCTACATTACCCTTAAGCGTGAAGCTAGCAAACCAAGGCACTGAGAAGGTGAATGCCAGTCAGTGACCCTTGCTTTGCCCAAGGAGGAGAAGCCAGGGCAAGCAGGAAGGGAAAGGAATGTACATGTGCAAGAAAGTGGGAGTCCTGAGAAACAGACAAGTAAAAGGAGGGCTGTTTCATTTTAAATAAATGTGGCACAGGGAAGAAATGCAGGTATTTAGATGGAAAGGCTAAGAGATTTTTAAGTAGCAATTGTCAAAGGATAGTAGTGATAACAGAGTAACTTCTGTCTTCCCTAGCATCAACAGGCATGGTGGCCCTTCTTTAGGTCATCTTCTAATCTTCCGTTTTTGGTACAAGAAAAAAATATAGAAAAAGCCCAGGGAAACTACATAGAGAAGGGCCACATTTTATGTGGCAGTTAGTCTAGGGAAAAAATGTTACAGTCAACTGACTTACAAAAAAAAATTATTTAATTGCAAAATTGATATAAAAAGCCTATTCCTCCCACTAGCGATTACTTTTGTATTCTTTAATACTTTTTAACAATCATAGTATGTAAAATTTAATAATACTTTATATAAATTATTACTTAGAAGACTGATATTTAACCATGAAACTGTTTACTCTGATCTTGATGGAAGAGTTATAGGTCACTCTAACCCAGGGTCAGCAAATATTTTCTGTAAAGGGCCAGATGGTAAATATTTTAGGTTTTGCAGGCTACAAAGGATCTCTTTAAAAATGTAAACATCATTCTTAACTCAGCTGTACAAAACATAATTTGCTACCCCTGCCCTATACTACTGCAGCAAGCGTAAGGGCCATAAAAGGCAGGAGGGCAGAATGGATGGATCATCTATACCCACCATGATCCTCTGCATAGATGTGGTCCAGCTTGTTCACACTGTGTCTCCAGCCCCTAGATCAACGCCTTGTGCACATTAGGCCTAAATCCATAATTGCTTGATTCAGTAAATGATGGCTAGGTTCAGAATCCTGGAGAGAAGCTGAAATTTGTGGAAAATCTTCAAATTCTCCTCCCTTCACCCTCCTTGTTCAAAATTTTAAAATAATTTGTTGTTGATTCTTTCCTACTACAAATCTTAGCGTTGAGAATCCACAGTAACAGGCCTTTGCTCTCTTCTGGCTGACAAGGGCCATAATCAATAATGAGATGACTAAATATTAGGATTTATGGCAAATATTGTTCTG
Source organism: Okapia johnstoni (assembly GCA_024291935.2). Classification (NCBI taxonomy): domain Eukaryota; kingdom Metazoa; phylum Chordata; class Mammalia; order Artiodactyla; family Giraffidae; genus Okapia; species Okapia johnstoni. The sequence continues at coordinate 65,565,064 of CM044312.1, read as the reverse complement.
CGTATCTGAGCAGTCTAAACAGAAAACAATATTTAGAGGGAGTTAAACATGTAACAGAGAACTGTTTTCCATGTAGATCATCCTGGGAAAAGGAATATACATATTTCCTAGTAGAGTAGAAGGAAACTAACAGTTCCTGAGCCAACTTTACACCAATGTGTTTCATACATTATTTAATATAGTCCACATAAGTCATTATAAGATAGAGAATATTAACATTTTATGGGTAGAAAACTGAGGCTCTGGGAATTTGAGTGACTTGTTTGAGTTCCAAAAATTCCTAAGTGATAAACCAAGATTCAAATCCAAGCCTGTCTGTTCCCAAACTTCAAGCTCTTTATAGTATACCTGGCTATGGTAAAGGATGTATTAACATTTATAGCTCTATCAACAATTTCCCTTGTGACCTTTGAGATGATCACTTCACCTCATTCATTAAACACAAATATAAATAGCTTCCCACCTCTCACGGAGTTGAAAGAATTCATGAATGTTACAAAATACAGCACATAGCACTACCTTGCCCTCAATGAATATTTGCTGAATTTGAATTTTGTTGAACATCTGAACTGGCTGATAGCCCTGAGAAAAGAAAGAAGAATATGTGGAGGAAATACCTGATATATCACCCCTGAGAAGGAGAAGAGAAAGAAGTATGAAATGCAATTAAATGATTGTGCAGCACAGTTGAGGGTATAAACAAAGTGGGTTGGAAAGCAGGAGTCAGAGAGTAGACGAAGTTGGGTTTCTAGGAGAACTAACATAAAAAATACATTAACAATTTTCAAAGGATTTTTGTTTCTGCTTGTTAGCAACAGAGCCTTTCTTCAGAAATTTTTTTTTTTATAAATTTATTTATTTTAGTTGGGGGCTAATTACTTTACAATATTGTAGTAGTTTTTGCCATACATTGACATGAATCAGCCATGGGTTTACATGTGTTCCCCATCCTGAACCCCCCTCCCACCTCCCTCCCCATCCCATCCCTCTGGGTCATCCCATTGCCCCAGCCCTGAGCATTTGTCTCATGCATCGAACCTGGAATGGTATTCTGTTTCACATATGATAATATACATGTTTCAATGCTATTGTCCCAGAACGTCCCACCCTCACCTTCTCCCTCAGAGTCCATAAGACTGTTCTGTGCATCTGTGTCTCTTTTTTTTTTTTTAATAAATTTATTTTATTTTAGTTGGGGGCTAATTACTTTACAAAGTGTAGTGGTTTTTGCCATACATTGACACGAATCAGCCATGGGTTTACATGTGTTCCCCATCCTGAACCCCTCTCCCACCTCCCTCCCCATCCCATCCCTCTGGGTCATCCCATTGCCCCAGCCCTGAGCATTTGTCTCATGCATCGAACATGGAATGGTGTTCTGTTTCACATATGATAATATACATGTTTCAATGCTATTGTCCCAGAACGTCCCACCCTCACCTTCTCCCTCAGAGTCCATAAGACTGTTCTATGCATCTGTGTCTCTTATTCTGTCTCGCATATAGGGTTATCATTACCATCTTTCAAATTCCATATATATGCATTAGTATACTGTATTGGTGTTTTTCTTTCTGGCTTACTTCACTCTGTATAATGGGCTCCAGTTTCATCCATCTCAATTCAAATGTATTTTTTTAATGGCTGAGTAATATTCCAGTGTGTATATGTACCACAGCTTCCTTATCCATTCGTCTGCTGATGGACATCTAGGTTGCTTCCATGTCCTGGCTATTGTAAACAGTGCTGCGATGAACATTGGGGTACACGTGTCTCTTTCAATTCTGGTCAGAAAAATTTTTTTAAAGCCCAGTATAGAAAACAAGTACAGAGCTATTCTTAGCCCCGGTCTCTGACTTCCGTGGTGTCCCCTAAGAAACTTTTATGGAACCCCCCAGGCTAGCTCAGTGCATGATTTGAAAGTTTCTGCTCATATTTCTGCCTCTTCCCTCAACACTCTATCAACCATACTACATATATTTAATAAAGGGGACTATTCTCTTTCTTGTAATAACAGTATAAATATCTACTCTGTAGAATGTTTTCCTCTTGGTGATTAACACAGTCAGAAGTCAGAGGCTGAGGTATCCTTAGGTGTGGTTTGATTCAGTCTCTAAACGATGGGGTCAGGAATATCCATCTCTCCATTTTTCGACATTGCATTCTCTGTAAAGACTCCATTCTCAAACAAGCTCTCTATACTTGTGGCAGAGATGAATCCCAGCAGTTTCAGGCTTTGATCATCCTCAGTCCCTACAGTCTCAGGAGAGTGACTCTTTCTTAGTAGCGCGAGTCTCCTTAAAGGATTTGATTGATTTATCATCAGTGATGTGCTTATTTCAATCCAATTACTATGATTGGAGAGAAGGCAATGGCAGCCCACTCCAGTACTCTTGCCTGGAAAATCCCATGGATGGAGGAGCCTGGTAGGCTGCAGTCCATGGGGTCTCGAAGAGTCGGACACGACTGAGCGACTTCACTTTCACTTTTCACTTTCACACTTTGGAGAAGGAAATGGCAACCCACTCCAGTGTTCTTGCCTGGAGAATCCCAGGGACGGGGGAGCCTGGTGGGCTGCCGTCTATGGGGTCACACAGAGTCGGACACGACTGAAGCGACTTAGCAGCAGCAGCACTATGATTGGAGTAATTCAGAAAGTGGTTGGTCAGGGCTGGTTCACAGTCTCACCATTAAGAGCTGGGAGGAAGCCAATTCTACCAGAACACATGGATCAAGAAGAATGGATTTGAAAGGGGAGCAGGGCACAACCATTTAAAGAATGAGGAGGGGGACAGAGTCAAGAAAAACAAAATATAACAAAAACTGGTTAGAACCAACTAGGGTCAAGATGATGGAAGATATGACTTCCAGTAGACTTTGAGCCTCATTATAGGCTCATTGTAATAACATTAGCATGCTAAATGACACACCCACTAGCAACAAGACAATTCCAAGGCTGAACATAAAAAGCCAAAAAGTAGGCAGTGATCCAGTTTCTAGAAATCTCACCCCTTCCCCAAAATAGTTGGAATAATCCACCCACTCATTTTTCAGTCCCTAAGTTGTTTCTGACTCTTTGTGACCCCATTAACTGCAGCATGCCAGGCTTCCCTGTCCTTTACTATCTCCCGGAATTTGCTCAAATTCATGTACTTTGAGTCAGTGATGCTAACTATCTCATCCTCTGCCACCCTCTTCTCCTTTTGCCTTCAATCCTTCCCAGCATCAGAGTCTTTTCCAATTAGTCAGCTCTTTACATCATGTGGCCAAAGTACTGACGCTTCAGCTTCAGCATCAGTCCTTCCAATGAGTATTCAGAGTTGATTTCCTTTAGGATTGACTGGTTTGATCTCCTTGCAATCCAAGGGACTCTTAAGAGTCTTCTCCAGCCCCACAATTCAAAAGCATCGATTCTTCAGCGCTCAGCCTTCTTTATGGTCCAACTCGCCCATCTGTACATGACAACTGGAAAAACCATATCTTTGACTCTATAGACCTTTTTTGGCAAAGTGTTGTCTCTGCTTTTTAATGTGCTGTCTAGGTTTGTCATAGCTTTTCTTCCAAGAAGCAAGCATCTTTTAATTTCATGATTGCAGTCACTGTCCAGAGTGATTTTGGAGCCCAAGAAAATGAAATCTGTCACTGTTTCCACTTTTCCCTCTTCTATTTACCATGAAGTGATGGGACCAGATGCCATGATCTTAGTTTTTTGAATGTTGAGTTTTAAGCCAGCTTTTTCACTCTCCTCTTTCACTCTTATCGAGAGGCTCTCTAGTTCTGAGGTTATTGATATTTCTCTGGGCAATCTTGATTCCAGCTTGTGATTAATCCAGCCTGGCATTTCACATGAAGTACTCTGCATATAAGTTAAATAAACAGAGTGACAATATACAGCCTTGTCCTTGGCTTTGGGCAGGAAAGAATGCAAGAGTGAGCCATAAAAACAACCCCAGGCCCTGGGGACACCTCACCTTCTGAGACAGCCCACATTGTATCAGCAAAATGAGTATCTCCCTGTGTAAATCCACTTTCACTCTACTTTGCCTCACTTTTGCATTCTTTCCTGCCCAGAAGCCAAGGACCCTCACTTGGTGGCCCATCTGAGGAACTTGCTAGAGACCTGGAATGTGACCATTCATTCTCTTGTTCCCTTTTCTCCTACAGCATTATCATCAAAGGGTTGCTAAAGAGAATCAGTCACAGCAAAGGTGCATGAGATGGATGCTCTTCCTGCCCAGTGTCACCAAGCTGCGGTAGCCCAGTGAATACATGTGCATCTGACAGTCATTATCTACCTCACAGAAGATGCTGGTGTTCATGGGTCATGGCACTATCCCCTCTGGCCACTCGTAGAGAGGCTGTACATTCTATCTTTCCATTTATTTCTATTTACGCATTCATTCTCTAGGCACAATATAAAATAATTAACTAAATATAATTTTTTAAGATATAATCACCATTCAGTCTTGCCCCCCTAAGGTGATACAGATGTTATCCAGATCATATTTGTGAAATTAATAGTCTGTTGGGTCCTCTTTAAGAGGCCTAGTTTTATCTGCAATGTTTTAATTATTCCTATCAGTTCAAAGTATAATTTTAACTTCATTTTGGAGACTTTGCTGCCTGTTTTCCTTTTATGAAATCTACTCTTTAACCAGGTAAGGTTGTATTTGGCCAATGAATGGGACCTCAGTGATTAGAGAGGAGGAAAATGAAATTGAACATTTCCCCCCTTTTCCCCTTTTGGTGTTGAGGTGGTAACAGCTCCCTGGTGTTGCTAGGCCCAAGACAGTGTACTATCCCTTGCTGGTCTCCCTAAATCCTGTCCACACCATTGTAAAGTCTCTTCGTTAAATACTCCTCAATTATAGACTTTGGACATGCCATCTCTTCCCTGTTGGGACACTGATATCGGTTGCTGTTGACTTTAAACCCAATAAAAAACTTTATCTCCTATTACCAATAGATAAAGGTAAATAAGACTAGAGCACAGATGTGTAGCCAACTAGTTATATAGTGATAAAAACCCAAAGATCCAGAAATTTAATCTTTGGGCTGTGAAAGAACAAATGTTAGGTATTACTTTCCTAAAAAACAACAACAAAAAGAAATAAAATATAGTTTTTTTCAATTTTTTATTGAAGTATAGTTGATTTACGATATTGAGTTAATTTCTGCTGTATAGCAAAGTGATTCACATATACATTTTTAATATTCTTTTCCATTATGGTTTATCACAGGATATTGAGTATAGCTCCCTGTGCTGTACAGTAGGACCTTATTGTTTATCCATTTTATATATAAAAGCTTACATTGCTAATCCCAACCTCCCACTCCATTTCTTCCATACCTCCCTCTCCCTTGGCAACCACAAGTCTGTCCTCTGTGTCTGTGAGTCTGTTTCTCTTTTGTAGATAAGTTCATTGTGTCATATTTTAGATTCTGCATATAAGTGATATCATATGGTATTTCTCTTTTTCTCTTTATGGCTTACTTCACTTGGTATGATAATTTCAGTTGCATCCATGTTGCTACAAATGGCATTAATTCATTCTTTTTAGTGGCTGGGTAGTAATCCATTGTATATATGTACCATGTCTTTATCCATTCATCTGTTGATGGACATTTAAGTTATTTCCATGTCTTGGCTATTGTGAATAGTGCTGCTATAAACATAGGAATGCCATGTATCTTTAAATTACTGTTTTGTCTGGGTATATGACCAGGAGTAGAATTGCTGAATCACATGTTAATTATATTTTTAGTTTTCTGAGGAACCTCCATACTGTTTTCCATAGTGGCTGTACCAACTAACATTCCTACCCACAGTGTAGGAGGATTCCCTTTTCTCCACACCCTCATCAGCATTTGTTATTTGTAGATTTTTTTTTTTTGATGAGGCCATTCTGACCCCTGTCGAGGTGGTGCTTCATTGTAGTTTTGATTTGCATTTCTCTAATAATTAGTGATGCTGAGCTTCTTTTTTTATGCCTATTGGCCATCTGCAGTAAAATAGAATTTTGAATTTAAAAGTAGGCTTTAAAGAGTCTCGAGTTTCTTAACAGGATATGAAATTGAAGCAAGTCAGGGTTAAGTGGCCCACCTAAGATCACAAAGCTCCTTAACTAGAGAACTAAGAGTAAATTGGCCTTCTGATTCTTAGTCTTCTGCAACTCTGTTTCCCCCAGGAACATAATTTTAGTTTCTAAGAGAAGAAAGCAACATGAACCTCTTAGAGCTTTCTTTCATCAAACAAGAATTCCATAAAAAGGGAGGGAACAGAAGTAGACATGATGATTTTAAAATATGCCCACGATTTGTTTACAGGACCCTATGGAGGCCTTCCCAGGACAGACTCTTCCCCCATATCCTCTGCTGTAGCTCCTCTCTGAAGTACCTAGATCATAGAATCTGATGTACATTTCCTGGGTTGTTCTACAGATGTTAAAACTCCTCTAAATGGAAAGTTTTAGCTACTTGAAGACCCAGAGTGTGTAGCACCCAGAGCTACTAGAGCATGAGGATTGATAATGTTAACCCCTGTGACACTGCCCTGTTACTTCACCATCAACCAGAGAACCGTCCACAACCTAATCAGATACCCCAGAACCCATCTCCCTCACCTGGCCTTTAAACATGCTTTCCTAAAACTCAGCAGGGAGCTCAGGTTTTTTGTATTAATAATACAGTTAATAATTAATACAGTTACAGTATTAACTGTCCTGGTCTCTTCATAAAGCACCCTATAATAAAAGCTGCACTTTCCTTCACCATAACGCAGTGTTGGTAGATTGGCTTTACTGTGCTGAAGGGAGTGGACCCAAGTCTGATTCAGCGTCTGTCAATAATTCTCCCTTTATGAGGTGGAGCTAGATTCCTCTCCTCTTGAGCGTAGAGGAGTTGACTTGCTTCAAACAAAATATGGTAGAAGAGATGGTGTATCACTTCCATGACTAGGTCATGAAAGGAAATGTGACTTCTTCCATTAATCTCTCTCTCTGAGACATTTGCTCTAGGGAAGCCAGCTGCCGTTTGTACGGACACTGAAGTAGCTCTATGGAGAGAAACTAGGACCAACTGCCAAAAGTCCTTTGAGTGCGCTATCTTGGAAGCAGATTCTCCAGACCAGCACAGCCTTCAGATGATTGCAGCCCTATTTGACTTCTGTCTAGAGCCAGAACCACCCCTCTAAACTTCTCTTGAATTTTGAACCCACAGAAATTATGAGATAATAAATGCTAGCTGTTTTAAACTGCTAAGTTTGAGGGTAATTCATTAAATAGCAATAGTTAATACAGTAGAGAAGAGGAAGGAAGGCAGAAAAGAAAAGGGAGAAAGAGTAATCAGAAAAAAATGCTGCTTATAAAACATTCTTACACAGCACAGCCAAAAAATGTTCAGAGAATAACTAAAAACCACAGAAGCCTGATGAGTTAGGAAGGTGCCAAATCAACGTATTGGGAGCCCAGAATGTCATGGTTTCTGTAAGAATACATCCAAAAAATGTTGTATAATTTAAAATCATGCAAAGCACCACCCTGATCATATTGATCAGATGTATACAAGCCCAATATTCTATTTATGGGGGTAGAAGAAGATTTTTTGGGAGAATATGATTATTCTTTACGGCACTAATCTCTGAAGTCAAGAGAATATGCTCATTATTTCTAATTTCACTCATATGTTTAAAATATACATACATACACACATATGCACACATGTATGTTTATTTAGAGAGAGACTTTTTAAAAATTTGAGTTTTCTATCATTTTATTTTTTCCTTAAAACGGCCTCCAAGCTCCAAGAGTTGATCCTTCCATCTAAAATCCTTACAATAGTCTTTGCAGGAAGATCTGGGAGCTCAGAGGCAAAGGAAGCTCTGTTAGTTCAGTGATAATATTTGAGGAGGGGTTGGCTGTCAGAGACATAAGCCTCCATGATATAACCAAAGTTGCAGTCATTACCCATCTCAACGAAAGATTTAATCTCAATGAAAATCAGTTGATCATCCTGTCAATTAATTCAATAGTTTGAGCCTTCATGAAAGACGCAAGTCCTTCTTGTTACATATAAATACCTCCCTATGCACCTACCATTTTGTAGCTTTACATTACATTTAATACAGGATGAGGAGCCCTCTGAACTTTCTGCTGACTCTGATATCTGTGGATGTCATTCATCCTAAATGTGGATTATTTCTTTTCTAGTCTCTGATTTCTTTTCCATTCAGCTTTCATCTTCTCAGACTCAACAATGGACCAACATCAAAGGAGGAAAGCAAAATTAAAGAAGAATAAATATTATCAAAACGAGAGTTAAATGTTTTTGAACAGTGTTGTATAAAAGATAATAACTTGTTCCCAAACAAGCAAGGACATGTGATAAGAGAGTAGCCACACTTTATGCTTGAATTCAGAAAAGTCAGCGAGTACCAAGCCTAATCTCACATGTGTGAGACTGGGGTGTGGGGGATAGGGGAGCAGGTTGTGAGACAGAGACGGTGAGGAGAAGGCAGGCAGACTAGGGAAGGGAGTCTGAGCACATGGCCTGGAGGAGGCTACCAAAGGAGTGGGATCAATCAAGAAGAAGAAATCTCCAAAATTAAAGAACTGAATCAAGCAGGTTTGGGAAACATGAAAGAGGTCACTGACTTGAGTAAGTTTTTCTGAGAGACAGACTAACATATATATAAATCAGATGGAGGAGAAAACGGTCCTTGGTTTGATAGATAGCTGAATGAGGAAGAAAGTAGTAACTACATTAGTAAATAGATAAATAAATACCAGTTAAAAGAGAAAATGAAAAAAGTAGGAAAGTTGACCTCATGTTGGTTTTTTTCCCTCAGAGAAAAGGGAAGTCTGCAATAACTTGTGAGTGACAAGACACCAAGACTCCTAGGGGATGCTCCATGACCATGCAGTCTGGCTCTGGGAGGAGAGCCTCTTAGGATTATGCAAGTATTAGGGGATGAAACAGGACTCCTTCTAATGCTCTGAGATCGTACTGTTTATTTTCCTAATGAGAGACTGTATTTTCAGTGGCAGAGGCAAATGTCTGAGAGTTAGAAAGCATAATAAAGTTCAGGAGGGAAAAAAAAAAACTTCCTGGAACAGATTGGCTTACCATTGCATTTACAAATAATTCCCCTACTGTTAAAACACGCCTTTGGCAGACAGATTCAGTTTGCTTCTGGAAAAAAAGGGAAATAATAAAATCTATGACATCAGTGCTTTTGACTATTTCATTGAAGGAAGCTAATAAAAGATAGCAGTAATTGGAGGTGCTCCACAATTTTTGATTCAGATGAGAAAAAATTTTAAAATTTTTTCATAATTTTATTGTGAAGTCTAATACTAGCAAGTGACAGAATAATACCTCATTTCTAAAATTATGCTGCAAAAAGGTGACAGACTTAGAAGTTCCAGTATCTTAAAATCAATAATGGAATGACCAGAAAGAGCTTGAATGGTGCTTGGGTCTGAAGAGACAGTCATTAATACATTGAGACATACATCTTTTAAAAATAGAGTCAGCAGATGCGTTGTCTTCTAACTGTGTGAAATGTATAAAATCACTAGGAAAATATGATTAGAATTCCAATACATTATGGATAAAGCTTGAAATAAGGCAAGAATATTCATGCAACCTTCTGTAATATACATAACAATAGAAAGTCTGAAAATATACTCCATGGTAAAATGCTAATGAAACATTAATAAGCAAAATTTTCTGTACATGATCAGTGAAAGTAGAGCATTATTAAGGGTTAGAAATCTCTTATTTAGGGAAGAGTGCAGCTATATAAATAAAGAGGACAGGATTAGAAATGGTACAAGCAATCTTTTTGGTAGAAAAAAGAATCAGGAGAAAAGAATACATAAAGTGTGATCCCTGCTGCTGCTGCTGCTGCTAAGTCGCTTCAGTTGTGTCCGACTCTGTGCAACCCTATAGACGGCAGCCCACCAGGCTCCGCTGTCCCTAGGATTCTCCAGGCAAGAATACTGGAGTGGGTTGCCATTTCCTTCTGCAGTGCATGAAACGGAAAAGTGAAAGTGAATTCGCTCAGTTGTGTCCGACTCTTAGCGACCCCATGGACTGTAGCCTACGAGGCTCCTCCGTCCATGGGATTTTCCAGGCAAGAATACTGGAGTGGGGTGCCATTGCCTTCTCAGAAAGTGTGATCCCAGTTTTGTTTTAAAAAAAATAACAGCTGTTGTCTCTGGATATATGGAATATATGAAATTCTAATATTTCCCTTGTATTTTTTACTTTTCAAATAATAGCATGTATTATTATTTAAAATAATATTTTTTAAAATTGTGCTGCATATTTAAGGTCAGTACACTGTATAAATAAGGGAAAGACCATATGTTAGTTGTAACCTACAAAAATAATATTTTTATAAGGATGACAAGAACAGATGGATTCTGTTTTCATTTTGGTGACAAATACATAGGTCTAGATTCAGTGTGAGCAACTTCAGAGTGATTGAGGCAGAGGAGAGGAAAAAATATGTTTAAAATGAGAAAGTATTTTTATAATATTTTTAAATAAATTAAATTCTCATTATAATCTTAAAAGTAAGATTTTTTTAAAAACATGAAAGGAAGCAAAACAAAATTAGAAGAGGTATTAAAGAGAATGTCATACAGAGTTGATTTCTTATAGAGTTGAAAATTACAAACATGTATGTACCTTGAACAGGATGTGAAGTATTTCTACTGAAACATACATAGGATCATAGGACTCTAGGCCTTGAAAGAATCTTAGAGATTATCTAATATCTAATTCCTTCATTTTATAGAAAAAACTAAGATCCAGAAAAGCAAAGTGCCCCAAACCTAGTTGTCAGCATTTAGTGCTCATTTTGTCTTGTTCTACTGTGGTTTATGCCCTATGTGAGCACTGCAGTCTTCCTCTTACAATTTCCAAAAAAAGAGAAGGCACATTCATTAGGGCTGGGCCATGATACAATAGTGCATATTAAAGGGATGTGTTCAGCTTTTCTAAAACTGAAGAGGATTGGATAACTGACAGATAATTGAAAGAAAAAGGTAAGCTACTTATAAATTACATGGAGAAAATGGAGAGTGGTGGGGTGGCCATGAGAGATATCAGTGACCTCAGACACAACTTGGGAAGCATGAGTAAAAGTGATCAGCCCACTGAGATTGACCTTGAATCAAGGGTAGAATGTGGCAGCTCCCTACTGAACAATGCTGGATGGTAAAAATACTGACATTGTAGGTGTTTAGGGTTTATGTTTGTAAAAAATGGATAGAATCAGAAATAATTTTTCATGCAAAGCCAAGTAGCAAAGTTTTCTGGAAGTCATGAATGAGAACAAAGTGTTAATGGAGTTCTTCTGTTCAGGGAACCATGACAAATAAAAAATAGGAAGCAGAAAGAGGGTAGGTCAATCAGGAGGTGTGTGCCAACACTGAACACAGAAATAAGTTGGCTTTTTAAGGAATTGGTGGTGGTGGTTTAGTTGCTAAGTCATGTCTGACTCTTGCAGCTGCATGGACTGTAGCCCACCAGGCTCCTCAGTCCATGGGATTCTCCAGGCAAGAATGGGTTGCCATTTCCTTCTCCAGGGGATCTTCCCAACCCAGGAATCAAACCCGGGTCTCCTGTATTGCAGGCAGATTCTTTACTGACTGAGCTATGAGGGAAGCCCTTTAAGGAATGATTTGACATAAAATAGTGCATCCAAGCTTTAGGGAAAATATTCTGAGCAGAAACAAAAATGTACAACAACCCAAGTGGGTGGGTAGAGATATTTAAATTTAGGTTTTTGTTACATTGTTTCTGCTTATTTGTTAAATCATGTCTGATTCTGTGACCCCATGGACTGCAGCACACCAGGCTTCCCTGTCCATCACTATCTCCCAGAGTTTGCTCAGATTCATGTTATCTAACCATCTTATCATCTTATCTTCTGCTGCCCCTTTCTCCTTTTGCCCTCAATCTTTCCAAGCATCAGGGGCTTTTCCAATGAATTGCCTCTTCGCATCAGGTGGCCAGAGTATTGGAGCTTCAGCTTCAGCATCAGCCCTTTCAATGAATCTGCAGGATAGATTTCCTTTAAAATTTACAGGTTTGATCTCCTTGCAGTCCAAGGGACTCTCAAGAGTCTTATCCAGCACTACAGTTCGAAAGCATCAATTCTTTGGCACCCAGCCTTCTTTATGGTCCAGCTCTCACATCTGTACATGACTACTTTAGCTTTGACTATACAGACCTTTGTCAGCAAAGTGATGTTTGTGCTTTTTAATATGCTGTCTAGGTTTGTCATAACTTTTCTTCCAAGGAGCAAGCATCTTTTAATTTCATGGCTGCAGTCACCATCGGCAGTGATTTTGGAGACCAAGAAACTAAAATCTATCACTGCTTCCACTTTTTCCCCTTCTATTTGCCATGAAATGATGGGACCAGATGCCATGATCTTAGTTTTCTGATTGTTGAGTTTTAAACCAGCTTTTTACTCTCCTCTTTCACCCTCATCGAGAGGCTCTTCAGTTCCTCTTTGCTTTCTGCCATTAGTGTGGTGTCATCTGCATATCTGAGGTTGTTGATGCCCCTCCCTGCACCAATCTTGATTCCAGCTTGTGATTCATCCAGCCTAGTATTTCACATGATGTACTCTGCATATAAGTTAAATAAGCAGGGTGACAGTATACAACCTTGTCATACTCCTTTCCAAGTTTGGAGCCACGCCATTGTTCTATGTCCAGTTCTAACTGTTACTTCTTGACCCGCATACAGGTTTCTCAGGAGACAGGTAAGGTGGTCTGGTACTCCCATCTCTTTAAGAATTTTTCACAGTTTTTTATGATTCACACAGTTAACATTTATAAAATATGAACTATAAAAATGAATGGAATTTCATGGAGGAAACATCAATGTATAAATACTGAAAGGAGAAGAGATTAGCTTTGAATAAATATTACAATTGTGTTTCAAGTTTTCTCTTTTTATATCACCCAGAAAAATCATTTTAAATTAAAAATATTTATGAAGTTTTGTGACGAAAGCATTGGCCAGCTTTAAAAAAAAATTGTCAAGTATTTTTTTCATGACTAATGCTGACTTGTTTGTCCCACTTCTCCTTAGATTCTGAGGCTCCTGCAATTATCCAATAAAGCCAGCTGAGGGGGGACTTTAAAGGGTCCCTGCACACTGAGGGGAGATGTATTTCAAGGGAGATAGTTTTATGGAAGATAGCTACGTTTTGCCGGCTGCTGTCTCGGGGGCTTTGGCTCTGAACCAAGTATCTGTGCAATGATATCAGCTGCTCTGGGCCCGCTGCTAACATCCTCGGCCTTTGTTTAACAGCAGAAGATAGCATCCCAAACACCAGCAGTCTACTGGGAGGATGCAGTTGTGCTTACCTCCAGATTGAGTAGGTCTTCCAGTTTACATGCTCTCAGATTCATCTTGTATTTCTTCATAATTATGTAATTTGTTTTCTATTTACTTATATAATGTCAATCTCTCTAACCAGAAAGTAAGGACAGGAATCATTTACTTCTATCCTGATTGTTCATCTGTGTAACCGTAACTCCTACTACAGTGCCTGACACAAATTATGTCCTTCCAGTAATGCTGACTTCATGGAGGAAGAATTCTCTCCAATAGCCAGTACAGCTATGAAAAGAAATGCTCCTTAATCTATGTCAAACAAGTAATTTGCCACATTTTTTTACTCCTAGAAAATGGTTGCATTTCAAGTATCTTTTAAGGCTTATTCATTTTGCTTGGTGCAAGTCTCAGCATTAGGATTCTTGATTCATTGGGATGTACTCCAAAAATAGGAAATCAAATCTAAATACATAAATTGGGCTAGGAAGTAGTCTCTTGAATATATTATAATTCTAACTGATGATAAACTCTCTTCCCAATAGCTTCCCATCCTCCCTGGATTGTTTCATACCAAAAAAGGCATGCTTCACAGAGCTCTTTGTCCTTTAAGCGGCAGGTTCTATTTAAATACATAGATAAGCCTTGTCAGGCAGTGCTGTATTAAGAGTACAGTACTACTATAAAGTAACTTTGCAGTTAAAACAATACTTTTGGTAGCTTTTCATGTTCCTTCAATCCTTCCTCATTTTTTGGAGAACTTGTGAACTCTGGGCCTGCCTTAAAAGAAATTTTTTAAAAATCAAGAACTAAGCAACAGCTAGAAATGCCACTATAACATTACCATTATCATACATGCAAGCATACACAAGCAGTAAATACATTTGATTTCCTAATTTTTGCATGATCTTCCTTCGATACAGTGTCTGAGAAATCATCAGGAACACTATATGCTCAAATCTTTGCTCAATCCTTACATTTTATAGAGTTCATGTGATTTTTCACCTTGTGTCCAGCCTTTTCAGACAACAGGCTTATTCTATTAGGATCCATGGAGAATAACACATTTCCTGAGAAAACAAGATCTTTCCTCATCTTGAAGTACCAAACAGAGCCTGAAAGAGATGATTTAACAAGATTTAACCTTAGGTGCCCTCACTGAGTTATTATGATTCATTTCAGATGTTATCTTCATTTTCCCAGTAGCAGAGTAATATCTTAGAAAAAGATGAGGTCACTAAGCTGCTCTAAAAACACATCTTTCCAATTGATACAGTTTATGTATATAATCTTGCTGATTATGTTTCTGCTATTGAATAGCTGGGAAACTTTGGAAATGTCATTTTAATTTCCTCCTGGCCTTATTTTCCTGATCTACAGAGTAAAGGAGTTGCAAAAGATCAATGATTTAACATATTTGGCAACAAAACCCTTTCTTCAAATAAAATATTTTGTCAAAGCCTAAGGTATGGAATAGAATATGGCCCAAATTAACATAGCTTGAAAATCACTGATTTAATCTTATGTCAATTTGACTGTGAAATATTATAATTCCCATTGATATATTTGTGGTTCATCCTGAGAAATATTCACTGAATATCTGCAGATATTAAGCCCTGCAATTATCTACTGTAGCTTATGCAAGCCAGGCCATGACCTGTTCCTCCTAGCAGAGTATTTTCCAGAGGGAGAACACTAATTCCATAAATAAAATAAAAAGTTATGATACAAATACAAAAGGATACACAAAATAGGGAGTGGTTACTTCTAGCCAGGGGATTGAAGAATTTTTCATGTGGGGTGGCATTTGACCAAGAGGTAGGGTTTTTGACTGGGGAAGATGTGTAAGGGTTTCCTGGTGAAGCAAACACGGTAAGTGAAGGTGTAGAGGCAGGAATTTGAAAAGCAGTTTAAGAGAAAGGCACAACCATTAGTTGTGGTGTAAATGGCATAATGGGGACTTAAAGCTAAAGTTAAGAAATTAGGTTGGAATCAGATTATCAAAGTCCTTAAATTTCATAATAATGAGGTTTGCTTTTATTCCCCAGGAAACAAACTGCCATTGAGGGGGGGGGGATTTATTTTTTAGCAGCAGGTGATATAAATAGAAATGTACCTAGAAAATATTTTTCAGAATAAGGTATAATAAGAAATGAAAAAAACTGGAGACAGGAGGGTTAATTAGAAGACAATTGTCTGGCAAGAAGTGATGGAGACCCAGCCTGGGCACAGTGCTGTGGACAAAAATATGTCACCCAAAATTATCTATTAATATGTTGATGTTCTAACTCCCAGTGTGACAGTATTTGGAGACAGGACTCTTAGGAGGTCATTAAGGTCTTCCCAGGTGGCACTAGTGGTAAAGAACCCACCTCCCAATGCAGGAGACGTAAGAGACCTGGGTTCAATCCCTGTGTTGGGAAGATCCCCTGGAGAAGGAAATGGCAACCCACTCCAGTATTCTTGCCTGGAGAATCCCATGGACAGAGGAGCCTGATGGGCAACAGTCCATAGGGTCGCAAAGAATCAGATACAACTGAAGCGACTCAGCAGCAGCAAGGTTAAAAGAAGTCATGAGGATGGGATCTTAATCCAATTGGATCAGGTAGTATTATAAAAAGAAAGAGAGAGAGAAATCTTTGTCTTTCTCCAAGCACACAGATTGAGGAAAGGCCAGGGGAGGGCTTGGTGAGAAAAAGGTTGTCGGCAGTCTAGGAAGAGATCTCTCAGAGAACCCAACCATGCTGGCACCCTGATCTCAGACTTCCAGCCTCCAGGACTATGAGAAAACAGACTCTTGTTTTTTAAGCCACCTAGTCCAAGCTACTTTGTGATGGCAGCCTGAGCACTGAAGATGGTGACATTAGGAATGGCAGAGAGTGGACAAATGTCAGCAAGATGCCATGGAAATAGAATCAACAGGATTTGACATCTAATCCACTTTGTGATGTGGGAGGCAAGGTCAACAGTGACTATAAGCCAGTGACTCGAAGGTGTTATGATACCATTTATAGATACAGAGAACAGAAGGGAAAGAACAGTTCTGAGGGGGCAGAGCTTAATTTTTGTTTCTACATGTTTGGTGATTGAATCTGAGGCATTGGCAATATAACTGTGCAGAGTCTTCTAGCAGATAAATGAAACTGTGGGTTTGGTGGTTAAGAGAGATGCCCGAACTAAAAATCTAATCCATTTTGGAGTCCTCTACAGAGGGATAACATCAAGGACTGCTCATGGATGAACAAAAACATTCATGCACAAAAAAATCTGAATGACCTCAAGTCTATCAAAAATGATGCCTGTCTTTATGTTTTCCATGTAGGCCTGGCTTAAATGTGTTTTTACAAATTCTAGAACTTGGGCAGTAAAAGAGATTGAGAAAATACTGAATATCTACTTTTAAAATGGTAAATAAATGTAGTTTAAACACTTCCAAATATCCCCTTTTGCTCTGATACATGTGTAATTTGTTTCTGTTGGCAAGAAAAAGACCAACCAGAATTTACTTGACCAGACAGTTCAGCAAACAAAAGATACTATGACCCTGAAGCAGGGTAAAGGGTGAACTTTTCTTCAAATAAAGTACACATTAGCTCTAAGAGGACTGAAAGCAAAAATGGAACATTCGATTCCAGAAGTATGCTAATTAGCAAGAGAATTCCACACCTGGGAATCTTGGTTCTAGAATTTCCCAAGTGACAATGAATTAACTAAATTGGAGAACAGAACATGAGGAAGAAGAAAAGGACATAATGAAAGTAGAACAAGATGTTATAAAACGAAGGAAAATTTCATAAACATTTAACTCGATGACACAGTAAATAGGATATTTAGAGAATGAATACCTTGAAGGCCCTTTCCTGTTTAAAAAAAAAAAAATAGCTACCTGTCTTAGGATCAACCGATTTCTAAAATTCATAGGACTTGATGCAGGCTTGGGATTTCTCACAGAATGTTCAGCCCACTAAACAAAGACTGGAAAGTCACAGCTATATGGTTCCCCTGACCCAGAGAAACAGAGAAGGCGATGGCACCCCACTCCAGTACTCTAGCCTGGAAAATCCCATGAATGGAGGAGCCTGGTAGGCTGCAGTCCATGGGGTCGCTAAGAGTCAGACACGACTGAAGCGACTTAGCAGCAGCAGCAGACCCAGAGAAAAATAAAGAGTTCCATGAAATGTGGCGATCCCAGTAACTTAGCACCTGCCATAAAAATTCATACTTCTTAGTTTAACAAAGTAATATGTGTAGGTCATTCCCAGTTCCCAGAAACAACCACTTGCAGTCAAATTTAAGCTCATTTGTTAGATAATGACATATTTCTAAATAATATATATGTTACCATTTCTTGATTCTCCAATTGGATATTTCTATTGACTTCCTGTTATGAAATGTCAGGATTTAGTGCTCTTATTCCATCCTCCAACAATACAGACACAGACATACACACACACTCTTCCCTTTTCTTTTTCTGCCCGATATAGTCATACCACACTTATTGGTTGAATGAATTCTCATTGTTTTCATTGTTATGACTACATAAATATTGCTCATGGCTAAGCCACATAATGTGCTTTGATTTTGCCTTCTTTCTTTTTCAACCTTCTGTTTTCCCTGGAGAGGATCTCACTGTTGTCTTCAATTGTCTAGTTTTCTGTTGAACTATTATTCATTCATTTCTTGAACTCTCTTCTAGAGGTGTAGTTTTCTAAATATACCAAGCTAAATTCAAGCACATTACATAATTTGTCAGGGGCTTTCTTCTTCTTTGGGAACTTCCTTCTGTATGTCTCTGATTTGCTTTTTCAACTGGGGCTGCACACAGCTGCTATCTCAGGCCCTCTTCACCACTATTCTAAGAATTCTCTTAGCCTTTCTTCTGTGTTCATTCCCTCGCCTGAGACAACATCCTCCGTTTTTTACCCTTTCTTCCTTCTTTTTACTCAATAAATATTGAGTGCCCACTATGTTCCAGGCATCGTTCTAGGTGTCATGGATAGAGAAGACCTAATAATAATGAGTTCAGCAGGAGTTTGTGATGCCTATTAGACATCTTCCCCGGTGGCTCAATGGTAAAGAATCCACCCGCCAATGTAGGAGATACAGGAGACGTGATTTCAATCCCTTGGACAAGAAGATCCCCTGGAGCAGGAAATGGCAACCCACTCCAGCATTCTTGCCTAGGAAATCCCATGCAGAGAGGAGACTGGTGGGCTACAGCCATGGAGTCACAAAGAGTTGGACACAACAGAGTTTGCACATACATTCATATTAGACATCTCACTGCAATCGGATATAGAGATATTGGGTTCAGAGAAAGATATAGGGTTCAGAAAGACTGGAGATAGAAATTTGAGAATCATTCATATATAAATGGTATTGAATGCCCCTTGGCTTGCTCCTTGGAGAAGTGAGTGTGGAGAAAGAAGATATCAGGGGTGCTTCAACATTTAGAGGTCAGGAAGATAAGACATATCCAGGAAAGTGAGACTGAGAGGCCAGGGAGGTAGGAAGAGAACCAAGAAAAGCAATGTCCTGAAAACTAAGTGAAGAAAATGTTTTACCTGGGCTTTCTCAAGATGGCTCCCTGCTTAGTGGAGCCAGCAAAGAGATCATCTCCCTTCAGGGAGGCCCTGGTTCCTCTATAAGGGGGTTTTAGTTCACTGAGTCTTATTCCCTTCAAACAGAACAACAGCTAAAGAGGCAGACTGCCTAGGGTCCCATCCCAATACCATTTGTGAGCTATGTGATCTCAGGCAATTACCTAACTTTTCTGTTTATTCATCTGTAGGATAATAATATTTGCATCTGATAGAGTCTTTGTGAATATTAAATGAGTTGGCAGACATAAAGTGCTTAGAACAGTATATGATAAGTAAATGTTAACAATTATTTTTCTATTACTGTGTATCAGAAGATATTAAAGTGCTTCTTGATTTTTCTTTCATTCACTGCAGTCTTTACATCTCTGAGTTAATTTTTTTAGTTAATTTCTTTTCATCCCAGTCTTTCATACTAAAAGTTTTCCTTGGAAACAATGATTCCTACCTGATCTCACGTTTATGAGATATGTAGGGGTGAATGTGGTTATTCACTGATGAATTTCAAAATGGGGTAAAAAGAGCTGAGTTTTTCATGGAGGGAGCCTCAAATGTCAGCATCTGTATATCTTGTTTCTTGGGTTGGTTGGTCCTCTAAAAACAAATCCTTGCCTAGAAGGGTGTAAAGCTCCAAATCAGAATCTGGAGAGTTCAGTGGTGAGGAAGCCACCAATAAGTAGCTCACCAAATCAGTGCGTGCATGCTCAGTTGCTTCAGTTGTGTCCAACTCTGTGCAACCCTATGGACTCTAGCCCACCAAGCTCCTCTCTCCATGGGATTCTCCAGGCAAGAATAGTGGAGTGAGTTGCCATCCATGCCCTCCTCCAGGGGATCTTTCTAATCCAGGGATGGAACCCACATCTCCTGCATTGGCAGGAGGGTTCTTTACCACTAGCACCACCTGTATAAGTCCCCTTATTTTTAGTAGAGAATCTTATCCCCACCATAGAACAACAGACTTGTTACAAATTGAGAAAGGAGTACGTCAAGGCTGCATATTGTCACCCTGCTTATTTAACTTATATGCAGAGTACATCATGAGGAATGCTGGACTGGATGAAGCACAAGCTGGAATCAAGATTGCCAGGAGAAATATCAATAACCTCAGATATGCAGATGACACCACCCTTATGGCAGAAAGTGAAGAAGAACTAAAGAACCTCTTGATGAAAGTGAAAGAGGAGAGTGAAAAAGTTGGCTTAAAGCTCAACATTCAGAAAACTAAGATCATGGCATCTGGTCCCATCCCTTCATGCCAAATAGATGGGGAAGCAATGGAAACAGTGACAGACTTTATTTTGGGGGGCTCCAAAATCAATGCAGATGGTGACAGCAGCCGTGAAATTAAAAGTTGCTTACTCCTTGGAAGAAAAGCTATGACCAACCTAGACAGCATATTAAAAACCAGAGACATTACTTTGCCAACAAAGGTCCATCTAGTCAAAGTTATGGTTTTTCTAGTAGTCATGTATGGATGTGAGAGTTGGACTACAAAGAAAGCTGAGTGCCAAAGAATTGATGCTTTTGAACTGTGGTGTTGGAGAAGACTTTTAAGAGTTCCTTGGACTGCAAGGAGATCCAACCAGTCCATCCTAAAGGAAATCAGTCCTGAACATTCATTGGAAGGACTGATGTTGAAGCTGAAGCTCCAAAACTTTGGCCACCTGATGCGAAGAGCTGACTCATTTGAAAAGACCCTGATGCTGGGAAAGATTGAAGGTGGGAGGAGAAGGGGTCAACAGAGGATGAGATGGTTGGATGGCATCACCGACTCAATGGGCATGAGTTTGAGTAAACTCCGGGAGTTTGGTGATGGACAGGGAGGCCTGGCATGTTGCAGACCATGGGGTTGCAAAGAGTCGAACAAGACTGAGCGACTGAACTGAATTTATCCCCACCATCAGCTGTGCCAACCACTATAGAAAGTCAACTCCTCCATCTCCTGCTGGGAGTGAAGGAGAGCAGTTGCTCACCTCCGTAGGACAGAGGAGTGGCCAGCAGGTGGACAGTGTTTTCAGCACCTGTTACAAACATTACACTAACTCTTGCCCCTTCTCCCTCTCTAGGAGCACCCAGTGTCTTCAAATTCTCTGCTTCTGAGCCCTGGGACACAGAAGTGCTCTTGCATCTTGCTGGTTTGTGTTTACCCAAGCTTGTGTTCCAACATTCTCTAGTTTGCTCAGTAAGCTCCAAAGTTCTCGTAGACAACAGTCATTTGCTCTTGTCTCTTCTCCCATTTTTTCATTCTAAAAAAAAATATTTTTTAAGTTTTTAACTGTGGTAAAATACAGGTATCAAATTTTATGATTGTAATCATTTTTAAGTCTATAGTACAGTAGTGTCAAGTATATTCACATTGTTGTGCAACCAACCCCAGAATGTTTTCATCTTGCCCAACTGAAACTCTTACCAATTAAACAACTCATTTTCCCCTCCCCTATGCTCCTGGCAACCACTGTTCCACCCTCTGTTTCTATGAATCTTGACTCTCTAGATGCTTCCCTGATGGCTCAGTGGTTAAGAATCTGCCTGCAATGCAAGAGACTTGGGTTCGATCCCTGGGTGGAGAAGATCCCCTAGAGAAGGAAATAGCCACCACTCCAGTCTTCTTGCCTAGGAAGTCTCATAGACAGAGGAGCCTAGCAGGCCGTAGTCCATGGGGTCTCAAAGAGTCAGACACAACTTAGCAACTAAATAATAACAATAATAAGATAACTCACATAAGTGGAATCACACAGTGTTTGTCCTTTGTGTCTGGCTTATTTCACACAGTACACTGTCTTCAAGGTTCACCCATGCTATAGCATGTGTCCAAATTTCCTTCCTTTTTAAAGCTTAATAATTTAAATTTTGTGTTATTATTTTATATTTTTATTATGATTCACTTGTCCTTTTGTTCTTATGAGTTTATAGCTTTGTTTTATTTTCCCCTTTCCTTTAGCCATTAGTTTAGTGGACTTTCAGAAAGCAGAGATAAACTTGTGAATCCAACTTAGTCCTAAGAAACCCACTTTCCATTTATGAAAACTAGCATTTAAGGATACATACTCTGTAGCTTTTGAGAATCTCAAGACTTTGCAAGACTCCTTAAAGGAGAAAAGAATAGTGAAGTTGTTTCTTGTCCTCATCTAACCAAAGAAGAACTTGTACTTTGACGTTAAGCAAAAAGGGTACTTCAAATAGCTATCTTCTTGGAATACATATAACATGTGTATCCACTCTTCCCTGGGTAATCTAGTGTAGAGGCTCTCAAAGTGTGGTCCCTACACCTGCAACATAAGCATCACCTGGGAGTTTGAGAGAAGAGCAAATTTTCAGGCCCGACCTTGGACCTACTAATCTGAAAATCTGGGGGTGGGGCCAGCAACTGTATTTCAACAGGTCCTGCAAGTGCTTCTGGTGCTCCCTAAAGTTGGAGAACCATCAGTCATCTAGACGCAATTCTTCGTAAAGCTGCATCTAGAAATTAAACATTTATTTAGTCTCAGCCCAAACGTTTAAAAGATTTTTCAGGCTATGAGATGAACATCTTTCAGCAAATAAGTGTGAGGTTCCTATACCACCAAGTGACTGTGTTTGGGACTTTCTTCTCCACTGAAGAGGCAGACTGTCATATATTTATACTACCTGACTGCTTTATTTTTTTTATTTTTATTTTTTTCCAGTAAGTTTACCATAGGATATTGAATATAGTTTCCTTTGCTGTACAATAGGACAGAGGATTGGCCATAGTTATTATTATGCATTATAGAAGTTGTCCAAACTATTGGCTTATCCATGCTGTTGTCTTGTTTTAGCTGGTACATATCAACAAACTTTTGTTTCTGTCCAATATGTTTCATTTCCCGTGTGTGAAAACAAATTTTGTAGCACTCTTATTTTATTCCAGTCCTGAACTCTTGGAGTTCTTTTACAATTGCTTCTGATTTTCTGAGAAATTAGTGCAGATTGCTGTGTAAATCAACAACCAAAAAATCAATATCAGTGATGTTCTTTTAAAGAATTCAAAGATAAACAGTCCCCATAAGTCACTGTCACTGCACTCCAAGGTTCAAAAGGAAATATTCTGAAAATGAAATTAGGGGAAAGTGTATAACATTACCAAAAGGGCTTTGGGGTAGTGAATAAAGGCAAGAATATGATTTGAGAAGTGAATGTGTGTTCTAAGAACAATATTAACATAATAGGAATATCAGCATCAAACTTTACTTTTTTTGGGTCATGGTTATTGATTTAAAGACTGACAGAAGTAAAAAAATGTTATCAGAGAGCTGTTTGCAAAGATGCTTTAAATCTGATATGTCTTCTGTTATACTATTGCAGAATATCCTAGGATGGGAGAGACCATAGAGGTCATCTAACCCAATCATGCATTTCATGCTTGACTCACCTCTATACCCCTAAAGAAATGACAGCCACATGACCCTCGCATTATGGTTCATAACAGAGTCATCTACCATGCCTCACACAGTAAAACTGCAAGGAAGAATAATGGCATTTTGAAACAAAAATAAAGAATGCTACTTTGAAATATGGCTCTTGTTAATGTTTGGGAAAGTAGTGTTTTTTCCTTCTGTCATTCCTGGGTGTTAAGCATTGTGGCAGACACTAATTATTGCTCCCAGAATTTGTTCTACTTCATCTCCAAATATTTGCTTGGCACACAACTGCTCAAAATAGAGTTTCCATTCCCAAGCTTTCCTTATAGCCATGCATCTGGGTTACTATCATTGTGTAATAAATCAACTTAAAATGTAGAGGTTGAAAACAGAGTTTTTATTATGCTCAAAGATATGTGATGGGGCATCACAGGGTTGGCTTCTTCTGTCATTCTGGCATGACTTCTATCAGAGCAGTCATGAGCTCACCCAGATTCAAGAGGAGGGGAATTAAGGCTTCAGCTCTCGATGGGGTATGGCAAGGCACACTGCTGAAGAGCATATGGAACAGGTGAGATTTCTGCAGTCACGTTTGGAACATGCAGTTGGTCACACTACAGGTATGGCCATTGACCAAGCTCTGGACAAGACAATTTAAGAGGAATTGGTGTGTTTAACTTCTTGGAAGTATTCTTAGATAGGGGATGAGCCTCTTGATGAAAGTGAAAGAGGAGAGTGAAAAAGTTGGCTTAAAGCTCAACGTTCAGAAAACTAAGATCATGGCATCTGGTCCCATCACTTCATGGCAAATAGATGGGGAAACAGTGGAAACAGCGTCAGACTTTATTTTGGGGGGCTCCAAAATCACTGCTGATGGTGATTGCAGCCATGAAATTAAAAAACACTTACTCCTTGGAAGGAAACTTATGACCAACCTAGACAGCATATTAAAAAGCAGAGACATTACTTTGCCAACAAAGGTCCATCTAGTCAAGGCTATGGTTTTTCCAGTGGTCATGTATGGATGTGAGAGTTGGACAGTGAAGAAAGCTGAGCGCCAAAGAATTGATGCTTTTGAACTGTGGTGTTGGAGAAGACTCTTGAGAGTCCCTTGGACTGCAAGGAGATCCAACCAGTCCATCCTAAAGGAGCTCAGTCCTGGGTGTTCATTGGGAGGACTTATGCTGAAGCTGAAACTCCAATACTTTGGCCACCTCATGCGAAGAGTTGACTCATTGGAAAAGACCCTAATGCTGGGAAGGATTGGGGGCAGGAGGAGAAGGGGATGACAGAGGATGAGATGGTTGGATGGCATCACCGACTCGATGGACATGGGTTTGGGCAAACTCCGGGAGTTGTTGATGGACAGGGAGGCCTGGCGTGCTGCGATTCATGGGGTCGCAAAGAGTCGGACACGACTGAGAGACTGAACTAACTCATGTGGCGAGAGGAGAAGTTCCCTTCTCTTTTTTACTTTCCTCTTGACTGAAATATAGGTGAATAGACTGGAGGTAGAGCAGCAGTTTGGACAACAAACTGAGGATTACAGAGCAACAAGCTGGAAGGAGGCTGGGTGCCTAATGATCCTATAACCACCACGCGAGCCCTGAACCGCTGACATTTACATTACAGAGAAATGAACTTCTCTCTTGTTTAAGTTACTGTATTTACCATTCTCTTGTTAATCCTAAAAAAAAAAAAATCATCATAAATGAATATAGATGATGCAAACTTGTCTTAAATTACTGGGTCTATAAAGATGATAATGCTTATATGGTCTATATATTTATTTGGTTAAAGTTTGACTAATATTGTGGACCATGCAGTAAGGATCATGGTGTTTTATAAAAGCATACTTCTTAAAATGCTTGACCCTCATCATCAGGAGTACCTTACTATGTTTAAAGTTATTATGAGATTAAGAAATGCAAATAAAGGAAAATAGTCACTCATGGAGTGACTATCAGTTGTATTATAAACAAAGTGTTATTTTCAAAATGTGTTTTTATTAAAGGGACTAGTTTGTTACATCTTGATTTGTAGTCTTTGAGGTTTCTGAACCATGTATTTTGGCTTTTTGTGTGTAGATAGAAATCACAATAACTTAACTGAGCTTGCTGTTAAGATATTTTATTTTACAATGATGGTCATGATGAAAAATGAAATATGTTTTTAAACACCATTTAATCGGCAAAAGACATTTTCTAATTCGAAACTGTAAACATTCGCAGAATAAGCCTTGCTTCAAAATCAAGGACTTCTTGAAAACACACATCTCGGATTCTATTTCTCTTTATATTGAACTACGTATTCCTATTTTTGGAGATACAATTCAAAACCACTCAAAGCATAAGGGAACGTTTTAAAATAAACAATAACAGTTTAATCAGGCAAAGGTTCTTTTGCTTGAGGGCCATCTGTCCTGACATTGACATTTTATTCAAATTGCTGCACTATCCTGTTTGAAGGCCATGGACTAACTTCTAAGGGCCTCACAATAAATCGTGCATTTGTCTTAACGAGTAGTAACTGCACAAAGTGGACAACGGGATACTATCAGTGAAGCAAAACAATAAAACAGGTTGAGTGGAGAAAGGCTGTATAACATGTGGCGAAAGAAAAAGAAAGGTGTCACAAAGATGGGGCATTATTTCTTTGTCCAAAAGAACCAGTACTACACGACTTCAAACAAAAGACATCACCCGCACGCACGTATTACAACTAGATTCTCAGAGGAAAAGAAAATGCCGCTAACAGGGTGGAGGCCCAAGTTTCAGGGCAAATCGTGTGGCACCAGTTCTGCTTGGACTCGAGGTGGTGAAAGAGGCGTGGGAATTCGGCCGAGTGGCCCGTCCTCTCCGGGGCGTGCGGCCAGGTGGACTACCAGGCGCGCCCGGGCCCGGGGGTGACCCGGGGAGTGCCGGGTTGCGGGGGGTGGGGGGACCCGCCCGGGCCGCGCCCCCTAGGAGAGGGCCCCGCCAGCCTGCTGGCGCCGGCCTGCGTTGCGTCTTCAGCCCCTCGGCTGTGCAAGTGGCGGGTGCTCGGCGCCCGCTGGCAGGGTTGCCATGGTTTCCGTGGGTCACGTGGGGGCGCGCCGGCGCCCCCTCCCGCGTGCAGCGGTGGGGCGGGGGCGGGGCGGTCCGGGCGGGGGAGAGGAGCGGCCGCGGCGGGAGCGGGAGGAGCCGGAGATGCTGCCAGCCCTCCCAGGGCCGAGCTCGCTCAGCCGCCGCCGCCGCACGGAGGAGCCGCGCGCCGGAGCCGCGGGCCGGGCCAGCCTGGCTGCCGGGGCCCAGTGCGCTGCGCTTGCAGCCGGTAGCCCCGCCAGCGCCCGTCTGCGCTCGCTTGGCCGCCGCTGGGCCCGAGGCCGGTTCAGCGAGGGGGCGAGGGCGGCGCCCGGGCGCCCGCCGGCAGGGGAGGCAGGATGAGCATCGAGATCCCGGCGGGACTGACGGAGCTGCTGCAGGGCTTCACCGTGGAGGTGCTGAGGCACCAGCCCGCGGACCTGCTGGAGTTCGCGCTGCAGCACTTCACGCGCCTGCAGGAGGAGAACGAGCGCAAAGGCGCCGCGCGCTTCGGCCATGAAGGCAGGACCTGGGGGGACGCGGGCGCCGCCGGCGGGGGCGGCACTCCCAGTAAGGGGGTCAACTTCGCCGAGGAACCCAGGCACAGCGATTCGGAGAACGGCGAGGAGGAGGAAGAGGCCGCGGATGCAGGGGCATTCAACGGTGAGGACCGGATCCCCCGCGCGGGCCCCCACCCCTGCCGCTCCCCCTCGGTCCTTAGATCCCCGGAGCTACGCTCACCCACCTCTCCCAGCCTTCCCTACCTTCCCCTCGCGCCCACCCCCTCAGCATCCATTTCTGTCTCTTCCACTCGCCCACTTTCTTCCTCCGCGCTCTCGTCGTGCCCTCCCCCGCGTTCCCTCCTCGGGAGGTGGGGAGCCGAAAGGTGAGGCTTCTCTGCCCACTCGCCGCCCACTCTTCCTGGGCTTGGAGGCAGAGGCCGGCAGGTTTGGAGTGGGCATCTGAGAAACAACTTTCGCTGGGGTTGCATAAATGAAGCTGGCCCATTTGGCATCCTCTTTCAGCCCTTATGTGTATTAGTGGACTGTCCAAAACGAAGAGGCGGAGGGGTGGTTAGTCGCATTGGCTTCACTCGTGTTAGGACGGCAGATTCACTAAAAGGAGCGTGAAATTGGACTCACGGGGCAGAATAGATTTATGGTGATAGCTTTGGCATTCTTGGAAACAAGAGTCATCTATTATTTTCCAATTTACTGATAGCGTGTTGTATTCTTTTGGGACACGCAACAAAGGATCCTGTTTAGCCTGCAACCGATGGGGTCTCTGGAATGAGGAAACGGGCTAATGGTTTGGTTTAAAACAAAATTTGGATGATTTGATGCCTTAAAAAAAAAAATGGGAAAAACACTGTAGGAAGTTCTGAAAGCTTGTTGGTTGTCTTTAGAATGAAAAGCAATGAGTAATTGTAAGGACTGTGCCAGACACTGAAGCTAGAAAGAATGAATGGGAAAGACAAGGGGGTTTTCTCCAGTAGCTGCTCCTGGCAGGTCCCACCCCTCCCGCTTATAACCCTCTTTCCCTGACACACGCAGACACGCTTACACATTAACAGCCTCCTGCATTTACACAGCATGCCTAGATCCCATCTTTGTGGCATCCCAAGCTAAAATACCCGGGTGTGCAAATGTGCAGGTGCTTTTTCTTTGTGGTATAAGACAAACGTGCATTCAGCATCACACCAGCTTTTATTTATTTACACTACTCGTGGTTTGTGTGTCCGCAATGCATTTCATATTTTAAAGTGTCATTTCCTTGTGTACGTTTCTAAGAAGGTGTTTCTTTTCTTTGCAAAGTTGTTGAAATGTGTTATAAAATTAAGGTATTTTTAGCTTATCTGAAGCAATCACAGAAAGCCCTGTAAATTAATGCTCTCTAAAGATAAAATAGAAGATTGTTACTTTAAAAATTTTGATTTTGGACTTTGTAATGTTTCCAGGGGTAGGATAATCATAGTCTTCATTTTGCACAAAAACTTAATCGAATGCTTTTCTTATTAGAAATGACATGAGAAGGAAAGAGTGCACATTTTAAGTAGATGGGCTGGAGAAGCCACTGATGAATGACACAAAGGGTAGAGACATCTAATACCTCTTTTATGCTTGAGACACACATCCACACACGAGTACATCCACACGCACATGGACACACACAAAGAAAACAAAAAGGACTAGTTTCCCAGATTGAAGAAAACCAAAGACTAAGGGACTTGGTAAAGAGCCTGTATTTGTTCAGTGCAATATATTGTTAGTATAACTAAATATTTTGCTTGTGTAATGTTTTGAAGTACTTTGCATTTATGATTTTGTTTTCTCTTTAAAACAATGTAGATTGTACACAGAACAGATTTCATTTCCATTTAGCAATGAAGAAATAAGCTATTACCTTCTGAGTAGTAGGGATCATTTAATATGGTTTTATAGTTTCCAAAGCACTTTGATTGTAAAAATTACTCAGTGTCAGTTTTACTAAATACTGGTTAAGCAATTGCCAAATTTATTCCCCATTCCTATCCCCCCCCCCAAGACTTTTATGACTGCAACCAAATTGGTCATTATCCATTGCACACATATGTGTCTATGTATAACAGAAACTTTGGCAATGGTGCTTCCCTTTTCTAGGTGCAGTGAAAAATATATATTCAGAGTAGTTTCTATTCTAATCATTTCTCAATTTTTTAAAAGTAATTTGTGTTGAGACCCCCAATTTAAAGAGAATTCTAGACTACCAAGGGATTGGCAAACTTTTTTGTAAAGGGTCAGAGACTAAATATTTTCCGCTTTGTGAGCAATGTATGGTCTCCATCACATATTCCTCTCTCTCTCTCTTTTTTTTTTTTTTTTAAAAAAACAGTCCTTTAAACATGTATCCCCTCTGTACAAAACTGGCCACAGATCAAGGCCATAGTCTGTCAACCCTTGGTCAGAGGAGGGAAAAAGGTCAAAATAATACTCTTGGGGAGAGGGAGGGAATGAGTCTATCAGTTTAATGCCTAAGTCTAAAAAAGTGCTGAAATATAAAAAAACACCTGATACTGGGTAATCCTCATGACATAGTAAAGAATAAGAAAAGTACTAAAGAATGGAAAAGTACTGGAAGACAAGTCTTAATTTACTGAAACATAGCACAAGATGAAAAGGATAAGTCATTCTTAAATTTTAGTATACATCTCAAGGAAGTTTGATTCTGAAATGAGTATTACCTGGTACTACGCTTTTGGAGCTTTTTTTGAATAGGTTGGGGCAGACTTGGGATCTTTTTTTAACAGATGATATCTACTGTTCCCTGACCCTACTTTGAGAAAGACTGGTCAACAGATAATGATAATAATGATGGTTATAATATCACTTTCTCTTATTAACAGTTAAAAAATATCTGCCATTTACTGAGCACTATCTAAATGCCTGGATTCATTATCCCAGCTTTGTAAGAAAGATGAGACTGACAGTTGTTCAGTGTTTCACAGCTGGTAGGCTGCAGAGGTTGTAAGAGCGGTGGGCCTGGCACCATGCCTGTGCTCCTAAGTCCTGCGTTTTATCTCTGGGAAGGGGGTGGGCCTGGCATCCCTTGAGCATCCCTTTTATGTCAAGCTCTGCTTGAGGCCCTTAATATATTTTGTCTTTAAGGTTTAGAAAAATAAACTTGTCCAAGGTCACACACTGGAGAAGGAAATGGCAACCCACTCCAGTGTTCTTGCCTGGAGAATCCCAGGAATGGCGGAGCCTGGTAGGCTGCCATCTATGGGGTCGCACAGAGTCGGACATGACTGACGCGACTTAGCAGCAGCAGCAGCAGCAGCAAGGTCACACACAGGACTAGTGACGAATAGAGCCTGGTTTCTTACTCACATCTGTCTGACCTAAGATCATCAGAGGTCTCTCCCTTAATGAAATTTGTCCAGCTGGCTGAATCAGAGGTCAAGTGTTCCTGTTTTTTTTTTTTTTTTTTCCAGTAATGGTGATGAATTTGCATTGATTAATTCATACCTACTCTCACGAATCCCTTAGGACAAGTGATGGTATTTGTAGGAGGTTATTCAAAAAAGAAAGTTTTTGACCATGAAGCTGGTTGCCATTGACTCCTGCAGAGAGATCAAGCATGTGACCTTGAACTCATAGTGTGGTGGTTGAATCAAGCAAATGAACCAGCATTTGGGACCTTGGCCAAAAGTCTGATGAGTGAAGGTGGTCTTTGCTTCTCTCCTCCCTTTCCAAAGGATTCTTCCTCTGCTGATTGCTTTCTTGTTCCCCTCCTGTTCTTTTCTAAGTTTATCCCTTCTGATGTTTACTTCCAGTTGGCTGTCAATTCTTGTTAAAAGGGCAACCTTTAGGTGTTAGAATGATAGTGGCATATTGTGATCCCCTTTCTGGGAACTCTTAAAGTCCTGAAAAAAGCTATAATTGAAACTCTGCCTCCCTCTTCCCCATCCTACAGAAATCAAATGAAACTTGACATGTCTCTTCTGCAAGGGCCATGTCCCCTGGCTTGGAATTATTAGGAGGGTTGCAATAAGCCAGAGTTGGATCAATACCAATTTGGAGTGAAATCTGTGGCAATTAATGCAGGCATTATTGGGAGATCTTGTGTTGCTCAATTATTTCTTAAGTGAAATAACTCAAATTACAAAATGAAATAAATAAAATTCTAAATTGACAAGTGCTGCTCAGTCATGTCCAGCTCTTTGCGACCCCATGGACTATAGTCCGCCAGGCTCCTCTGCCCATGGAGTTATCACAACAGGAATGCTGGAGTGGGTTACCATTTCCTTCTCCAAAATGGACAAGTAGTTGGAAACAAATTACACATGGGCCCACGAAGAGGAATCAAACTGGAAGAAAAACAGACTAATGTAAAATATGGAAGAACTATTATACTAAATTATGGAGGGCAAAGATCTTAAGGTCAGTTTAATTCACAGGGCAGAACTATAGAACCATGGCTTATAAGCTTGGATGTCAAAGGTATATAAATAGAAATTTAGCATGTAAAATCTGTGACTTAATCCTCTTAACTCTGATTGACGTCAAATCTTTTAGGAGAACTTTATCTACCTTTACATTTTTATAATTTAAGGGGATTGTGTAGAGTTTACCAGAGATCTTGAAAATTATGCAAAATATTGGAAAGTTGGAGCTTATGGTGAGAGATTAAGGGAACAAAGGTACATAGCATGAGAGGAAATGGTTGAAAGAGCTGAGAATAGCATGCATGTGTCTGAAAATTTTTCTTAAGAGGATTAAGAACAAATGTTCTTCATCTCTATTAAATACAGAATTGGAAGAGCTAAGCTTCATTGTAACTTGAATAAAAGTCAGAAATTTATCTGTCTGGAATGACGTGTGTAGTCTTCCTAAAAAATGAGTTGACAAAGCAATGAGGGTAATAGATTGACTTCCTAAGAATCTGCTGTGAAAAAGTTCTTAACCGTGTTCATACTGGAAGTAAAAAAACATGTTGACATTCATGGCCTAACCGACAGTAGGAAATTGTAGAGAGGAATTAGAGCTTTAAAGGAGAGTTGCTTTGGTTGATTTTTTTAGGCTCATTTGTGTGAGCCCTTTTTAAAGAATTTTCTCTGTGGAGGGCTCCTGGAGACTGTTGTGAGACAAAGCAGCCAATCCTTAGTCTCCCACTTCATGTAGCCATCAGCATACAGCTAAAGAAAGAAATTTATTTTAGTGATGGTACTTGTGCAATGGACTGAAAGTTAAAATATTTTTTTAGTATATAATCAGCCTCTTAAATCCATTTAAGTCTGAAAAGCATTCATGGAAGTTGATTTTGGAGGGTTAACTTGCAACTTAGACGATGTCTTTTTTTTTTTTTTTTAATGTATGAAATGCTGTGCTCAGCATGTTGACATGTCATCATAATAATAGTCCTTGGTTTGTGAAGTTTTAATGAGGATAAATAGAGTAATATTTGCAAGGCCCTTAGGATACTGCACCCAACAAGCATGGGTTACCTGTTAAATAATCTCATTTACAAGAGGCCTTCCGGAAGTATTTTCTTCACAGTAAGGCTTTCATTGTGTTTGGTGGAGATGAATCTAATGTTTGCACTTTTTACACAGATGAAATAGGAAATGAGCTTGCTGGGCAGTTTCTCTAAGGATTTAATGTGAAGTTATGTTGCATAGTAATAAAACCCACATCATTTCAACTCATAATTTGTAGCTAAGCACTGTAAGATTTTGTTGTTAATGAGACTTTTCTGGTCTTTAGCTATTGGAAATTATATAGTAGTTTTAAATCCTCCTCCTGAAATGGATTACATCATTCATGACAATGGCTAAAATATTAAAGCCATTATTTTAGTTAGGAGCTTAAAACAACATTAGAGAAGATTTAAAAAAAAATATTTTGCGTTAAAGATGGCAATTATGATTTTTCAAAGAACAGTTAAGAACATTATTCATTTTAATAGTAGCATTAAATGGATTACTTTAGGAATTGAAATTGGGAAATCAAAGGACTTTGGGTGTCCTTTCTCAAACTTTTATCCATCTATTACTTTCGATTGGGAAAAGGGAGGGAGGAGGGGGAGGAAGGATGGGAAAAGAGATGAGGTGGGAGAGGAGTAAAATCAGTTGCAACTTGTGAAGTGTTCTTTGAGAAACTGTTACCTTTTCTTAAGCAGTGGCATAGAATAAAAGCATCTCAACAAAACCTGAAGCACTGGATACTTTCATATGTTTACCTACCTATCTTAAAGATCAAACTGTAGCTATTATTTAACTTAAGACTGTTACAAGCTTTCCATTTGAAGGCTTGTAAGCTTTCCATTTGAGTTTGTACATAAAGTGATGTATTGTGTCTGGGCGGGACAGAGTAAATATTTAATGGTTATTCATTGTTGCAAATCTCATTCCCTGGATTCCAATGAATTTACAGCTGTCAAAAATTATGTCCATAGCTGTGTCAAAAAAAAAAAAAATTGTGTATCTTTTTCAACCATGTGGATACTAACAAAAGATCTTTGAAACTGTCAAGGAGGAATTTATTTGTGATCCCCTAAAAAGAGAAATCTTAATGAGAGTAGTAGGAATAGAGAAAGCCTATGGTGAAAGTAGGGGTTGATGGAATATTTGAGGTAAGGGATTCAACGAAGGTGTTTGTGTTGACTGATCTTGGGGTCCGCCTTAGCAGTGTTCACAGTCACAGAGTAAAAGGTCTGAGACCTGGGACAACCCATGAGGAGAAAGAACATGTGTAAGTTGAGAGTTAGGATCCTCTGCTCATTCACCCACTGCAGACATATTTACTGAGAGCCAACTCCTTTTTTTTTTTTTAAAGAAAAAAGAATTAATTATTCTTTTAAGTTTACTATCTCTAGACTCCTTAAGAGACAATCCTTTTGTCACAGACTGTCTCATAGATAGAATATGTTGTCTATAACATTTAACAGATGGAGCAGCTGAGAGCCAGAGACGTTCCTTGCCCAGATTTAGTCCGTTTTGGTCTTTTTGTTCATAAAATTATCACTTAACATTTTGTGTGCTATTGATATTAACTTACATACTATAAATCCTTTCTGTTTTCCATCAAGGTGATAGATAAGATCTGAAAGGCCAGGCTAACAAGAAGTACTTTTGTACTTTTCCCTTCAGAGTCACCAATTTTTTTTCTCTTTGATTTTATTTTTTCATTGCAGTGAAATTTAATATTAGATTTTATTTTTGTATCAATTGCTTAAGAAGAGGCAATGGAAAAGAAGAAAGAGGGCAGTGAATTTTCTGAGTTGGATGAGTTGTTGTCATTGTGTTCTTGGTTCTGTTCTTATTGTCCTTCCAGCCTTATCCTTACTACATAGCTGTCATTGAGATGGTCATGGTTGCAAAACCCCATACGAAAACTTCACTGTGATACTGATTATTATCTTTATTTTATGGGAGCAAGTTTTTGTGTTTCGGAAATTCAGAATGACTCAGACTCTTCCATTATGTAATTATTTTGTGGAAAGAATTTGAGCTCAAATTTTCAGGTCATGGCTTACATGAAAACAACAATCTAAAAAAATCAGAAATATAAACACAGTTGGTGTAACATTTATAAATGTTTCAGCAATAGGCTTTGCCATGTGTAGCTTAGTATGTTTGGAAGCTAAAAAAAAAAAAAAATCATTCCAGTTGCTGCTGTTTAAAAATGTTTCTGTATTTAAAAAAAAAGACAAAAGGTCAAAATATAAACACATGTTCCACATAAAAGTGAAGCCAAAAAGATATACTGTATACAGTGATTCCGGTATCCATTCGGCTGGGGACTGACACTGTTTAATTTACATTAGCTGTTCCAAGATAGAATAGTTCATGGGAGTTTTACTGAGGGGATTTTTTCTTTTTTGGGGGGTAAAAAAGAAGGAAAAACTTCCATTTGTTTAAATACGTTTTAGTTAGACTCAAAAAGCATCTTTCCAAAAGGTTCTTAATTAAAACATGACTCAGCTGTTTCGTTTCAGTTGCTATAGAAAGCTAATGTGTGTTAAATGATACTCTTTTTATTTAATCATTGTTAACATTTTTGGCTACTTAACTGCCAGGCACTGAATAAGGCTATTATACATATCATTCAGCCCTCCCTGGAGTGAGTGGTAGAGTCAGGATTCGAACCTGACAATCTTAAGTTCAAAGCCCATCTGCTTGACCACACACTTCAGTGTTAGTAACTCTTACAGCAATAACATGGCTGAAAAGAACCACATATCAAAAAATAAGCCACCTACTTTTCCCTCTAAAAATTTAGTCTAGCTCAGCATTGATCTGTCCCTTTTACAATTTGCTTTTTCTCTCTGTTCTACCCAAATTAGCACTTGGTATATTTTTCTTACATGAGCTTTATTTTGTTTTATTTTGCTGTTCTCTACAGCCTGTGAGATCTTAGTCCCTCAACCAGGGATCAAACCAGGGCCTTTGGCAGTGAGAGCACAAAGTCCTAACCACTGGACCATCTGGGAAGCCCCAGTACTTGGTGTACTTTCAAAACTCAATAAAATATTTATTTTTAGAAATGAACACCTCATATACTGAGCTGTTTAATTATCTTTTTTTTTTTTTGGTTATGTACCCTCATTAGCAAAATTGCTAATGAGGGAACATAGTGAATATACACATCTCAAGTATGTCTTTATAAATGTTGTGCAGGTACCAGTATGTTAACTTACTATGTATATGAGAAAGCATTGTTGTTGTTGACTCTTTTGCGACCCCGTGGACTTCAGCCCACCAGGCTTCTCTGTCCATGGGATTTCCCAGGCAGGATTACTAGAGTAGGTTGCTGTTTCCTCCTCCAGGGGATCTTCCGAACCCAGGGATCAAACCTGTGTCTTCTGCATTGCAGGCAGATTCTTTACCACTGAGCCATCAGGGGAGTCCCATGAGAAAGCATTCTGCAATATAAATTTTGAAAGGGAGATGTAAGAAGTCATTGTAAACAAGTTCTAATTTTTTCCTACATCCTTAAAGACTGCCTTATACTCTGCCTTGGGGTGCATGACCCCATTTTGGAGACCACAGTCCTAACAATTCAACTAAACTGATACTCTATTAATATATAAGCTAGCTGTAATAAACTTTGGCTTCCTCTTTTAAGCTCTTGAATTATAGGGTCCTAGTGTGTGTGTGTTTGTCTTTTTAAATAGACATTCATTAGGTAAGCTAATTGTTTAACTCAACCAAAGTTTGGCAGAATAAAGAGGAAAATTCTGTCTTATAAAGAGGAAATAAAATCATACTACGTGACAGATAAGATCCAGGCTTTTTCCTTTAAATTTGTATTCCTAATTGTACCTTGAACTTCACCTCGATTATAGAGTACTAAGGATCTTGGTACACATTTTGGGGATGTGACAAACAGAATCATACCATATTATAGGTGTTTAGTTAAGAATCACTAAGTCATGGAAATGCTGTCCAAATTAGAAGAAAATCTAAAGTTTAAAATATTTTAAAAGATTAGGACCAGGCAACACCCTAAGGAGAAAAAAGTTAAAAATAAAATAGTTTAAAAGAAATGCAGTTGCGTAGAGTATAGTGGTAAAGAACCCTCTTGCCCATGCAGGAGACGCAAGAGATGTGGGTGTGATCCCTGGGTCAGGAAGATGTCCTGGAGGAGGCCGTGGCAACCCACGCCAGTATTCTTGCCTGGAGAATCCCATGGACAGAAGAGCCTGGCAGGCTACAGTTCATAGGGTCGCAAGGAGTAGGACATGACTGAAGCTACTTAGCATGCATGCATGCATGCACGCACAGGGTATCTCAGGAAAGCAGTCTCTGGAGAGGACAGTTGTTGAGAGGGGAGACTCTTCACTGTCTCCTTTTTTGTAACTTTTGATGAAAAGCTTATCATATACTTGTATTACCTATTAAGTACGTTTTAAGTGAAAAAAGGCATGAAAGAAAGTCGATTCGTTTGTAAACAGCCCTTGAGTAGTAGATAAAACTCTGTAGAGGCATATAGTGTGGTTCAAAATTGATGTAGTCAGATACGCTTGCCTGAATTATTCTCTTGGTCCTAGGTACCCAGTCCTCTTTCCTTAGCTTTCTGCCAAATCTCAGTTTTTCTCCAAAGGTTAGCTTCATTTCACCCTTACAAAATTCTCTGGTCGACATGAATGGTGTCAAAATGGCAGGAAGAAAGCTCGGTGGCTGTCAGATGTGCCCGGCACAGGCAGGCAGGGATATGCAGTAATAAGCTCCCTCCCTCCAAGACTTTCCTGTGTACATCTCACTTGGCTCACATTAGGTGGCCAAATACATCTTAATTCACCTCAAGTTGAATACTGAATGTCTAATAATAGTAAATGTCTGTAAGCATATATTTCTGAAGTGATCGAAACCTTCTTGGGCATGTGAATATTAAAAATAGCCTCTTGATAATCCTTTATATTTTAAACATTTTAAAGTGTTTTCATGAAATGTAAAAGCCTTTGCTAGTCTTCAGTTTCATAGGTTTAGACTTCATTATATTAAACAAAGTAAGGCAGCATTATATTTTGGCCTGATATGTGATCATTCTGCAAAATGCAAAGAACACAAGCATTCAGGCTTGTCTTGCAGCTGAGAATTGCATATTCTCACTGAGGAGACGTTCTGATCTCTCTACACTGACCATGTCACTGCTTCTGCTTCTGTGAGCCCTGTGTTACATCTCAAATGCCTCTGTTGCCCTGAACCTGCTTTGCCCTTTTTTCTCTTCATCTTGCCTCATTCCTACCACCTTGAAAGATGCTGCCTTCTTCCCTTTATTACGAGAATCCTGCTCACCCCCCAGGGCTGACACTTGCTCTTTGGAGCCCTCCAGTTTTAACTGTAGTTCCAGCACAGACCTCCCCTCTCCTTAAGATTTGATGTGTCTACCTGCTTACCAGCCACCTCTGCGTGCATGTTCTTCAAGCAACTCAAATAATTTTGCCCTAAACTGAATGTGTTACCGTCATCTCCCTCAATTATTATTCCTTCCACTTTTCCCCTGCACTAATTTGATAAACATGGTCAGTAGAGCCCCTTTCCTCTGCCTCATACTTCCTAAGCCTGGTAGTTTATGGAAAACAGATTGCTTTTAGTGCTGAAAATTTTTAAAGTAATGCTGAAAAATCAGAAACAGTGAAAACTTTTTAAAAATATGCCCTTGCTTTGGCATAAGCTCTGGATTTGAATCTTGATTCTGCCATTTATAACTTTTGGAACCTTGAGCAAGTTATTTTATCATCTGTGCCTCAGGTTCCTCATCTGTGAAATGGGAATTATGACAGTACTTACCTCAGAGGGTTAAATGAGTTAACAGCGTCTGACATATACTAGCTTTATATATGGGTTTGTTAAAAAATAAGAAAAGGAAGCAAGGGAGGAAAGGCAAGTTTTAGAAGTCAGAACATGACAGTTTTTAAAAATGAAATTTGAACACAGGGAGCTCAACCTGGTGCTCTGTGATGACCTAGGTGGATAGGATGGGGGTGGGGGGGTGGGAGGGAGGCTCAAGAAGGAGGGGATGTATGTACACTTACGGCTGATTGACATTTTTGTACAGCAGAAACCAACACAACATTGTAAAGCAGTTATCCTTCAATTAAAAATAAATTTAAAAAAAATGAAGCTTGATTGAGAATGTAAGACACTGGAGATTACTTTCAAGTCAGATTGTAATAGTACTTAAAGAAAAAGTTATTAATGAAAAGTATAAAACTAAAGTTTTAGATCTTTCAGCTAAGTGTTTCAAACTTTAAAACCCCTTGCTCTTTTAAATCTCAGGTCCTCCTTTAATTCTATTTGAAATGCAAGGTAAATAGTCTGACTTTAAAAAAAAAATAAGGGAAAAAAAGCAATGGGATAAAGCTTTGCTTTGTTTTCACACCATCTCCTTCCTTGAGAATCAGTGTTTAACTGGTAGAATAAATAAATTTGTGTGTGTAAAATCTCCCAGTTTAGGTTTTATTCAAGTTTTAATAAGTCATTTTAAAACAACTTGAAAAAGAGTGGGGTAGGGATATTGATAATAGGTACTTTATTTAAATGAGGCAGATGCTTATAGTAAAAACATGACTGTGTGCCTGAAATATAAATTGGAAAAATTGGTTGCATTAAATTGACAGCTTGTTGCCATTTCCTTATGTCATAATATTTATGAAAAAGCTTATGGTGGGACAAACTTTTATACCTAAGTTTTATGTTAGAATGATGTTATTCTGAAAACCCATCATTCTGTACTTGCTCCACTACAAATTACTATCTTAATAGATTTTTAGAAAGAAAAAGACAGTTCTTTTGGATCTTTGTTTTTACATGGAGTTTTTCACAGGTCTTTGATATCTTATTTGGCTGTCATTAACAACAGTTTACTAACTAAGCAATATTAGGATCTTTGATTCCTAGTAATTCCTTAAAAAGAATTGAAAAGATATTTTAGTGTTCAAATTTTAAGAAAAACTCATTTGTAAAAGGATATTTTGTGAAATATATTTTAGGAGCACATTTAACATTGAAAGAGTACAAAGCTTCAGTTATGCAAGATGAATGAGTTCTGGGAATCTAAGTATATAGCAGGGTGCCAGTTACCAGTACTGTACTGGATGCTTGAAATTTGCTGAGAAAGTTGATCTTAATTAAAATCTTCACACATACAGAATGGTGACTATATAGAGGTGATAGTTAAATTGTTTAGCTTCATTGTGGTGATTTTTTTCACAGTGTATAAATATGCCAAAATATCAAGTTGCATGCCTTACATATATAGTTTTTATATGTCAAAGGTAACAAAGTAAAAAAAAAAAATGCAATGTAAACTAATCTGGTTGGACTGAGAGTATTGAGAGATTCTTATCTCCAAAACCCAGTAGAACAGAAATTTTCTTTCTCTTGTTTTCTCTTTCTTTCTCTTTTTTAAAATTCTGAGGTGTTTCCAATATACAAAAATGAATACTCATATAAACCATCCCCTGTCTCTAACAGATTCTAACATTTTAACCCTTCAGGTTTTTTTTTTTTTAAGAAAATAATTATACATACAGTAGGAGTCTCCTGGTGTGTCCCTCTCTTATCCCATTCTCTTAACTTCCTTCTCCATAGATAACCACCACTATGATGAATTTGGTGTCTGTATTTCCTATTTTTGTTTTTGTATAGTTACTACAAAGGCATCTATTTATAGATTAGGAATAATGCTATTTTGCATATATTCCAAGTTTGTATAATTGTGCCACTTATAAAAGTTATGTAAATTATCATCCTTCAGCTTGTTTTTAAGAACAGTGTTTGAGATGATATTACATTGATTCGTGTAGCCCTTGTTTACTTCTTTCAAACTGTTAGTATACCCTTATGTAAATAGACAGTTTATCTGTTCTTCAATAAATATTTTGCTTGTTTCTAATTATTTGTTATTACTGTGCTGTGATGAGCGTAATGTGTGTGTGCATGTGTGTGTATTATGCAAATGTACTCGAGTTTTTTAAAGTGTGGGGACCCCTGGAGGACCATTCCTTTCCTACTCCTTGACCTTTTCAGGGAGTCTATGGGTTGAAAATAACAATAATAATAATATATAATAAGTTCTTTGCCCTCCCCCTCATTCTCTCATAAGTAAGTATATAGTGGAATTTTCCAGAGGGTGCATAATGTATGCTATTGCAGCAGATTGAATGCAGAAGTAGATATGAGAACCCAACTGTCTTCTATTATGCAAGATTTGTAAAAAATGTAAAATAGTCATTCTTCTTATTAATTTTTTTTGTTTTGGAGAATGTAGTTATTTTCCATAAGAATATGTTATTTATAATAATGTGTAGGTGTCTTACTGTTCATTTTTAAGTGAAATAATTTTTAAAACAACTTTAATTTCTTATATAATATATATTCATGACTATCACCCATATAAACAAATAATTTTTAAGAATGTAAAGAGGTTTTGTGACTGAAGTTAGAGGATTGCTGCTCCAGGTTATATATCTAAGTGTAGAAAGGCTGGTTGGAGGTAACACACAGCTTTCACTGTACCTCATTTTGCCTTATTTGCTCTGCAAAGCTATTATCCAGTTTTCACCCTCAGCAGTAGTGTAAGAATTTCTAGTTCTGCACATTCAAGCTACCATTTGATGTTGTCAGATTTTAAGCAGCTTTGCCAATAGAATGGATGTTACCTTGCGATCTCATGAACTGAATTTGCTTTTCCTTGATTACTGTTTATCTTGAACATCTTTTTTATGTTCACTGATCGTATTTGTAGTTAATCTTCTGTGAGAAACAATTTTTATTGCCATCTTTCCTATCTGACTGTGTTGTTCTTACTGATTTGTATGGGTGTTCCTTTTCTTTCCCCTTCCATCCATTCATCCATCCATCTTCTGGTTACTAATCCTTTGTTGGTAACATGCATTAAGAAATATCTTCTCCCATTCTTGGGCTTGTCTTTTCATTTTATTTACAGTAACTTAGGTTGAACAGAGTTTTCTTTGTTTTCTCCTCTAGTGTTATTGAGATATAATCAACATACAGCACTGTATAAGTTGAAGGTGTCCAGCATAATGGTTTGATTTATGTACATCATAAAATGATTACCACACTAGGTTTAGTGAACATCCATCATCTCATATAGATGTAAAAGAAAAGAAAAAAAATATTTTTTTCCCTATGATGAGAACTCTTAGGATTCACTCTCTTAACAACATTCATACATAATATACAGTAATGTTAATTATATAGATCTTATTGTGCATTACATCCCTAATACTTACTCATGCTCTAACTGGAAGTTTAAACCATTTGACTGTCTTCATCCAATTGCTCCTCCCCTCAACCTCTGCCTCTGGTAACCATAAACCTGATCTCTCTCTGAGTTTGTTTGTTTGTTTGTTGAAGAATAATTGACCTACAGCAAACACTCTGTTAGTTCCTGGTGCAGAACATAGAGATTTGATGTTTCTACACATTACAGATTGATTGCCACAATAAGTCTAGTTACCATTTGCCATCGTACAAAGATAGTATCAATACATTATTATTGATTATATTCTCCTTGCTGTATATTTCATCCCCATGACTCACTTGTTTTGTAAATGGAAGTTTACCTTTTAATTTCCTTCACTTGTTTCACTCATTTTCACTCATGTTCGTGCCTTTTCACTCAAGAGCAGAATTTCTTGATTGTATTATAGGCTAACATTAATCCCTTCCTTGATACTTACACTTTTTTATGCCTTAAGAAATCCATCTCTGCCCACATTAAGAAGATAATCTCTTCATTTTCTTGTAAAAATGAAAAAGTCTT
This sequence comes from Okapia johnstoni, assembly GCA_024291935.2. Classification (NCBI taxonomy): domain Eukaryota; kingdom Metazoa; phylum Chordata; class Mammalia; order Artiodactyla; family Giraffidae; genus Okapia; species Okapia johnstoni. The sequence continues at coordinate 65,522,891 of CM044312.1, read as the reverse complement.
TTGAGTTTCACACTTTAGGTTTTAATCTATCTATAATTTACTTTTGTGCATGGTGTGAGATGAGAATCTCATTTCATTTTGTAAAAATATGCATCATTTTTTTACTTTTTCCCTCACTGATTTTTAAACATCAGTTTCTCATTTTTATGTGAATGTACTTAAAGGCTATTCTATTCATTTCTCCATGCTTTCATTTTAATATTTTTATCTTAATATGACTTTATATGGTCCTGATATGTGGTAGGGTAAGTAATTTTTACTTTATTTTTTGGGGTTTCAAAATCATTGCAGATGGTGACTGCAGCCATAAAATTAAAAGACGCTTACTCCTTGTAAGAAAAGTTATAACCAACCTAGACAGCATATTAAAAAGCAGAGACATTACTTTGCCAACAAAGATCCATCGAGTCAAAGCTATGGTTTTTCCAGTAGTCATGTATGGATGTGAGAGTTGGACTATAAAGAAAGGTGAGCGCCAAAGAATTGATGCTTTTGAACTGTGGTGTTGGAGAAGACTCTTGAGAGTTCCTTGGACTGCAAGGAGATCCAACCAGTCCATCCTAAAAGAAATCAGTCCTGAATATTCATTGGAAGGACTGATGTTGAAGCTGAATTCCAGTACTTTGGCCACCTGATGCGAAGAACTGACTCATTGGAAAAGACCCTGATGCTGGGAAAGATTGAAGGTGGGAGGAGAAGGGGACGACAGAGGGTGAGATGGTTGGATGGCATCACCAACTCAATGGACATGAGTTTGAGTGAACTCCAGGAGTTGTTGTTGGACAGGGAGGCCTGGCATGCTGCAGTCCATGGGGTCGCAAAGAGACACGACTGAGCGACTGAACTGAACTGAAGTAATTTTTACCTTATTTTTCTTCAGAATTGTTTAACTACTCATGGGCTTTTATTATTCCACAGAACGTTTAGGATAACTTCTTTAAATGATATTGAATCTTCCTGTCCATGAACATTGCATATCTCCATTTATTCAGTTTTCCTTTCATTTCTTCTGTGTTCTGTAATTTTCTCCATAAAAGATTTTCTTGTCTTTTCTTAACTTTATTTCTAAGTTACTTATTATTTTTTGTTGCTATTATAATTGTGATTTTTTTCCCTTACATATTCTAATTTATTTTTACTGGAATATATATAAGGAGCTGTTAAATCTCAACAATAAAAAACCTCTAATCAAACTGAGCAAAAGACTTAAACAGTTTAATAAAGAAGGCATAAGAATGGCCAATAAATCCATGGGAGAGTGCTTAGTATCTTTGGTTATTAAGGAAATTAACATTAAAATCATAATGAGATTCTACTAAACAAACAAGAATAGCTAAAATAGAAGACATATCTTATGTTAGCAAAGATATAGAGTGACTGAAATTCTTGTTCATTACATGAGAGGATGAAATGGTACAAACAAGAAATCAGCAGGTTTTTTATAAGGTTAAACATTTATTTACCTATGATCCAGCAGTCCCACTCTAGGTATCTGTGCTGTGCTGTACTGGGTGGCTCAGTCGTGTCTGACTCTTTGCAACCGCTATGGACCATAGCCTGCCAGGCACCTCTGTACATGGGAATTCTCCAGGCGAGAATACTGGAGTGGGTTACCATTCCCTCCTCCAGGGGATCTTCCCAACCCAGGGCTCAAACCCATGTCTCCCACATTGCAGGCAGATTCTTTACCATCTGAGACACCAGGGAAGCCCATTAATACTGGAGTGGGAAGCCTATGGTTTCTTCAGGGAATCTTCCTGACCCAGAAATTGAACCAGGGTTTCCTGCATTGCAGGCAGATGTTTTACCAGCTGAGCTACCAGGGAAGCCCCTTCTAGGTATCTACATGAGAAATGCATATGTTCACAAAAAGATCTGTATAAAAATATGTATAGAAGTTTTATCCATGATGGCCCAGATTGGAAAAAATCATCAACAGGAGAATGGATAGACAAATTGTAGTGCATTCACACAATGAAATACTACTCAGCAAAAAAGAACAAACTATTGATCTTCTCAACAGTGAGAATAAATCTCACATTTGTATGAAATTCATAGACAGGCAAAACTAAGCTATAGTGGTAGAAATACTAATAGTAGTTTCCTCAGGGATGGTGGGAATTGACTGTAAGGAGTTGGTGGAAACTTTCCAGGGTGTTGAAAATGTTTTGTGTATTGATTGGAGTGTTGGTTACACAGGTGTATACATTTGTCAGAACTCACTGAATTGTGCAGTTCATTGTATGTCATTTTCACCTTGATTAAAAATAAAACTGTTCGAAACATAGATGTTCTTAAAAGCCTCTTTCCCACATTTTAATTGAAAAGTGCCTTTGCTTTCTGCACTGATTAACTTGTGAAATTTTTCATTATTTTTGTTGGAAACTAGCAGCTGGGTTGAATTTTTCTAATTATGGGTCATAAATGGGATTGCATTTTACTGCTTGTACAAAAAGTCAAAGGCCGGTGTAACTCTACTGTTTTAAAGTTGATTTTTATGTTCCAGCCAGTACAGTATTTTATGAGTTTCATAAATTTAATGTGTGTATGAATTATCACTTACATTTGTCCAAATAATCTTTAAGTATCAGGGAATAACCTTATTAATTTTTCAAGAGTACTATTCATTCAGTATTTGTTGAGTCAAATGCGTATTAAGCAGAGTTCTAGGTACTGGGTATACAGTAGTGAAACAGACAAGGAAGGATGCTGCCCTCTCAGTAGCATGGGAGGAAACACACAGTAAACATAATACACAAGATGATTGGATGGCATCACCAAATCAGTGGACATGAGTTTGAACAAACTCTAGGAGATAGTGAAGGACAGATAAGCCTGGCATGCTGTAGTCCATGGGGTCGCAAAGAGTTGGACACTACTGAGCTACTGAACAACAGCAACAAAAGGTATCTTTAGATAGTGCTGACCACTTGGAAGACAAAGAATGATGTGTTTTGAGAGGACCTGCACGGGGTTAAACTGAGTATTCAGAGAAAGTCCTCTTTTTTTTAGGAGGCATTTGAGCTGAGCCTAGAATAGCAGGAACATCATTCTGTGAAGACAAGGTGGTGTTTTCTGAAACCATACTTTTGTGATTAGGCCAACCTTAATCACATTTCCTGATGGTTTGGTCTTCATTTCAGATCCCTTATATTTTTCTTAACTATTCTTTTTTGGGTCTGGTTTTATTGTGCCTTCAGGGATGTGTGAGGATTTTAACTCTCCTAGCTTTTGGTTTTTGTAGTATTCTTAGTGGTCTAGTCTGGATTGTTCACTCTTAGGAACAAAACATTAGTCTCTGTAAATCTGCTCTTTGCACATACTTGATCTTACAGGTTTAGAAGAGACAGTTTTAGCATATGCAGAAGCAGAGACTGCATTGATGTAGCTTTGACAATGGCCTTTCCCATCTCCAGTTCTTCTTTGGAGCCCACATTTCAAAATCCTTAAAGTATTGGGAGCCTCTTTCTGGACATTGTTATTACATCAACTCTGTGTGTGGCTTTATAAGCTTAGCTACTTTAAAACTCTTGTAGCTGAAGTTGAATTTTTCTTTCTGGTCCTAAGAGGCCATTTTTGGTAAAGTCCTCATGAATTAAAAAGTGGAGAATCAAGTTCATTCATTAGAAAAAGTAAACCAAGAGTGTTTTTCCCCCCTAGAGTAATAGTTATATTCTATTATCTCAGTATTTTAGAATATCAGTTATATTTTGAGGAGTTTGCTTTGTGAATAGAAAGAATGAGCCTGTGCATCTCTTTAGTGGTCCTTAAAGGTGGCATTTTAAAAAAGCTGAACGTCTGTATTTCATCTCATTCTGCCCTACTCCAGCCATGCTCCATGTATATGGGTAGACAGGACACCTAAATCTCATGCTATATAATCGAAAAGGAAAAAGAAAACTGGTCCCTCAAACGCTTGCTTCTCAAACAGTTCCCATCATGTCTGATCAGAAGTACTTTGAGGGGACGTGGCTTTGACAAAGACACAGAATATAAATAAATGGTCCTTTGCAATGTCAGAAGGTAAACATGTATAAAGAAGTTTGAAAATTGTGTTTGTTTGGTTAATTAGCACAATATTTCAGGTGTTGTTGTTTATTTGCTTTTGTTGCTGTTGATCTTTTAAACAAGTTAAATTTTCCTTCCTTCAAAGGTGAGCCTTATAGCTCAGGCATAAGAGAAATTTACTCTGAGCCAAGTATTTATTCTGTCAAAAATAATTACCTAACATGGTTTCAGTTGACATAATTTCTAGAATCTTTTATTTAGAGAGCAGATTTGGAAAATGTTTATTCTAGAAAAGGTGACTCATGGTGAAGTGAGCCAGAAAGAAAAGCACCAATACAGTATACTAATGCATGTATATGGAATTTGAAAGATGGTAATGGTAACCCTATATGTGAGACAGAATAAGAGACACAGATGCATAGAACAGTCCTGTGGACTCTGAGGGAGAAGGTGAGGGTTGGACGTTCTGGGACAATAACATTGAAACATGTATATTGTCATATGTGATGCAGAACACCATTCCATGTTCTATGCATGAGACGGATGCTCAGGGATGGAGCGTTGGGATGACACTGAGGGATGGGAGGGGGAGGGAGGTGGGAGGAGGGTTTGGGAGGGGGAGCACATGTGAATCCATGGCTGATTCATGTCGATGTATGGCAAAAACTACTACAATATTGTAAAGTAATTAGCCCCCAACTAAAATAAAAAAAATAATAATTGAAAAAAAAAAAAAAAAAAAAAAAAAAAAAAAAAAAAAAAAAAAAAAAAGAAAAGGTGACTCATGAGACTGGGGATGTTAATTATTGTGCTGACTCCAAGACTGTTGTGTATGTCTTACTTCAGGGTACATGAACTCTTTTCTGCAAAAAGTATTTAACCAATGTGGCTACAGTATAGATAGGGTGGCTGTGTGTGTGTGTGTGTGTGTGTGTGTGTGTGTGTGTGTGTGTGTGTGTGTGTGTGTGTGTGTGTGTGTGTGTGTGTGTTTAATGACTGTAAATCACAGCTCAGGGCTCTTATTTCTTTAACTTGATGGGACTTCTTTCCCAGCATTATGCTCAGAGATGCAAACTGTCTGTATGACTGTCAACCTGGCTTTTCTTTTTGAAGGCCAAACTCATTGGTTCATGGTTTCAGTTGACTGCATTTGTTTTCATAGAATTTCTTGAGTTTTCTAGTCTTCTGTGAAATTTCTCTTTTATCTAAATTTTCCTGTTAGAGTAGCTGCTTGTGTGGTGTAAGCCCTTGCAGCCATAGTATTTGAAAATACTTCCTGACTTGGTCAAGCTCTTCAGAGGCAAGGGCTCTGTCACATTCCCAGTGCCCAGCATCCACATCCAATAAACAGCAGAGTAAGTGGGACAAGGAGACTTGCTCTGTTTACTTCACAGAGTTGATGGATTCACCCACAGCTGTTGATTCAGTGCCTCTTATCTGCCAGGCACTGCTTATCTTGGGCTTCAGGCAAAAAGAAGTGAGAAGATACGCAGGTCCCGCTGGCACTGGTGGGGAGTCACAGGTGTGGGAGGTTGTTTTCCCTGCTAGGAATAGAGAGGCTTATTCAGCCATCTCAAGTAATGGAGCGTTTTTTCTTGTAAGGATGCTCCAGGATTAAAGACGACTTGAATCAGCTACACTTCTGTGTCTCCTGGGGGCGGAGGGAATTAAGACCCATCTAGTTTGGAAACTGACAGAATCTCTGGTTAGATAAGCATGAAGATATTCATAGGAATACAGGACTGTCAGTATTCTGCTGGAATGGCCCTTGGGAGAAAGTCAAACCTATATAAACATTTCTGTATTTTCCCTTGAGGATTCATTAAGATCATAGGTTATATCTCTTTCAAATGTTAGAGGCATTTAATATATTCTTAAATCATATTTGTTTGTTTCTCCAGGCAGATAGTACATTTGCTATATTTTTCCTTCTATATTCTCCTAATATTGGGGGGGCGGTGTATAAATACACTCCCAGAATATCCATAGAGTAGGAAAGTGAAGGTCGCTCAGTCATGTCCCACTCTTTGTGACCCCATGGACTATACAGTCCATGGAATTCTCCAGGCCAGAATACTGGAGTGGGTAGCCTTTCCCTTCGCCAGGGGATCTTCCCAACCCAGGGATCGAACCCAGGTCTCCCGCATTGCAGGGTGCATTCGTTACCAGCTGAGCCATAAGGGAAGCCCAAGATTACTGGAGTGGGTAGCCTATCCCTTCTCCAGCGGATCTCCCCAACCCAGGAGTCAAACCAGCGTCTCCTGCATTACAGGCGGATTCTTTACTAACTGAGCTATCAGGGATCCATAGAATAAGAAAATCTAAAGGTGGAAACCAAGAGTCTGGGAAAACCTACTTTGACTTAGCAGATTTTAAAACATCATCTGTTAACTTTTTTGTGAATTTGTTCTGCTCTTTGTATATTTAAAAAGTGGTAATGTTAAAATTGGTAATATTAGCTCACAATAAATAAACATCAATCTTTTATAGTTGAATAGGAATTTATAGTTCATAGGCACTTTCAAAGATGTCTATTTTTTCTTAAAACCCTCTTGAATTAAGGAGGGCAGATCTTACCTTGCATATTTTTTAAACTGAGAATTTAGCTCAAAGTTACATGATTCATCCACGGTTTCCTGGAAGGCGATGGGGCTGGCAGTGGAGCCCACGCCTCCTGACCCTAGTTGGTGCCCAGGGGTGCGTCCTTCTTCACCTTCCTCCTGCTCCTCTTCCCTGTACTTGGGTTCCTGCGAGAGAAAACACCAGGCACACCCTGCCCAGATGCAAATTGCTTTACTTCCAGCGAGGCCTCCACCCCGAATCTCAACCTTCTTCCCTATTTTGGCTGCTGGACTAAAAAAATAACAAGAAAAATTGTGACGGTTACTGTTGGTTTGCCAAGAGCTAATGCAGGAAACACTTGTGTTTTATCCCTGCCAGTGGATATGAAGGGACATGGTTTATGAGGGATTGGATTTTTGGTAATTTTGTCAAAACCCAGTGTTTACCTTGACAACTGCGTAACATATGCTTGGTGCCCCCATCTTTTTAACTACCCAGTCCTGTGCCCCATTTACTATGGGCGACAGAAGTCATTGTCATAGAACCTCTCTACCCACAATTTAAAATTTTATGTAATTTCTAGCAAAAATATGAAGGAGAAACAAAGGCAAGTAATTTATAGTAATGTGTTGCAGTAGGCATGTGCTTACATGTACACAGGGAAACATAGATTCTCCCGCTTACTTGTAGAGTCACTAAGAAGATGAAAACTGCAAATGTAGTCCAATCAGGTGTATTCTACTGGCCATTCAGATACTCCGATTATAGTAGTGACATGATTTTTTGAAATGATGAACAAATATTAGTATAATTCCAAACAAAACAAAATACCAGAAGCCCGTCCAATTCCTTTATGTCGTATTTGTGTTGCAGAAAATTTTATGTACGTTAAAACTGCATCTAATAATTGTACTTTATATTTTTAAAAATCTTATTTATTTATTTTTTGGCTGTGCTGGGTGGGTCTTCGTTGCTCCATGGGCTGGGCTTTTCTCTAGTTGCAGCAAGCAGGAGCTACTCTCTAGTTGCAGTGTGCAGGCTTCTCTTTGTGGTGGCTTCTCTTGTTGTTGAGCCCCGGGCTCTAGAACACAGGCTCAGTAGTTGTGGTGCATGAGCTTAGTTGCTCCACAGCATGTGGGGTCTTCCTGGACCAGGGATCAAACCCATGTCTCCTGCATTGGTGGGTGGATTTTTTACCACTGAGCCACCAGGGAAGCCCTGTACTTAAGTAGTAAATAGTATTGGAATCTAGTCTCAGATGGTTGTAAGTTGACTTGCTTGCCAACGTGAATGTCCAGTTGGATATGTGAAAGCATGAACGTTGTGGGATTTAGGACAGTTCTTTGTTGTATAGAACTGTCCTGTACATCGTCTGTCAAATGTCAAAGATGTCCTCTGAGTTATTAAGATGGTTGAAAACATTGCTCCCACAAACTTAGAGTACACCTGCAAGAAGGCAGTGTCACTTCCTTGAAAATCTGTCTCTGCCTCCAACACTTCAGAAAGACGCACAAACCTGAGGGACCCCAAGGGAACAAAGACATCCCAGAACTTCAAACCAGAAGCTCGTTGTGCTGTGACTTCATTGTCTAGAGGAGAGGCTGGAGCAGGAGGCAGAGAGTATCTCCTGTGTTTTCACCCCAGAGCTGAGATATGCTTTTTACCTTCATCTTGCCCTGCTCAGCCTGCACTATCTCTCTTGCATTCTTGTGGTTGAATTTTTCCGCACTCTCTCCTTTCCCATCCTCATGGCTGTCTTGGGGAGGCTTCCTTTAGACTAGGTTCTGAAGGAGTTGTGAAAAAGAGGTTTGAAAGTATCCAAGAAAACTGGTGGACATTTTTTTGTGTGTGTGTGATATCTAAAATATACTGTTTATCTGATGAAAGATTTTTATTTAAGTGATTTGTGACTTTGCAGCTATGTGGCTGAATTAATTTGGTATGTAAATAGTGGAAATTTTGTATCTTGATCATTTGAGAGGATATAATTTTGCTATAAACTATAGTATTTTAATAATTGGGTTTGTGAATTATTTCACAGAATTAATCCTCATTAAAAGTGGAGATCAATATGGGAGGAAATACTTACCTATTACTTTGTGATTTCAGGTGTCAGTATTTTTGCTTTCTGCACTTGGTGGGAAGCATTTTGGTGCTAGAAGTGCTTAAGTTCAAATACTCAAGTTCTGCCACAGTGTGGCTATGTGATCTAAAGCAAACTAATCAGTATCTCCAAGCCTTACTATAAAATGTTATCATCAGTAATGTGGAGGTGCTGATATTTAAAGGCATAGTTGCAAGGGTTAGTGTAAAACATCTGACATAATTTTCTTCTAGTACTTATTCCTAAGCATCTGTAATTTTTGTGCTGTTTGACATAATGCTAACAAAAATTTTAGTCTTCTTTTTTTACTTGACCTCTTTCCATAGTGTAAACCGTCTTTATAATGACTGTTTTAAAAGTATTGAAGTATTAGAAAGTATTACAGTAGACCCATGACATCCTGCTACTAAAATACACTGTGTAGTTAGTACCTGATGTCCTTTCTGTATATAATATGAACTGTAAACTTACCTGCTTCTATCAAGAAAATACCTCTTCCTCATTTCTTGAGATAGTTATAAACAAAACCAAGAAGAAACAACAGAGCTGAGTTGAGTGTGGGAAGTGGGCCAAGGGTGGGCTTGCGGTAGAGCAGTACACTCCCACGCCCAGCCTGAAATTGTAGCCTTCTGCAGACAGATTTGCATGTCATGCACTTTTGGGTTGAACCCCCAAATTGTCAACACTACAAATATTAAATCTGAGAATATCAACAATATACTATTTTTACCTAATAATGATATCAGCATACATGAGCATTAGTTTTGTTTCCAGATTTTTTCACTGTGAAAATGATGCTGTTAAATAGCTTTTTCCTTTTCTAGTAATATTTCTTTGGGATAACTCTCTTAAAAGTTGAATGACTTTTTTAAAGGAGACAAACCTTTTATGATACTTCATGTAACTGCCAAATTGTTTATAAAAATATTATATAGATTTTCACTGTACTAGGTAGGTAATTTCAGCTACACATAGCTGGGGATTTTCATTTAAAGAGTTTTGGAGGCACTATTTAACAGATGAAATATTGGTTTTAATTTATATTTCCTTGTCTAGTATTAAATTTAAACATTTAATTTTCATATATTTATGTATTTCTTCTAGCACGTGTTACTCATTCATATCTTTCTCTTATTTAACTTATGGGATCATTAACAATTTAGTTCCTTTTCGGGGTTTTGGATAAATTAGAATTTTATCTAAGCATATTATCCCACTTTTCTCTTTCAGCTCCAGTAATAAACCGATTTACAAGGCGTGCCTCAGGTAAGTCTCCTTATGGATTTTGCTTACTAATGGTGACATTTTAAAAAGGGATTGGATAAGAAGGTATGAAAAGAATAATTGCTATAGAGTAATAACTTATTTATCAGTCATTTTCCCAGAAAACAGCGATATGATAAAATCAAGAACTAGGAAGTAAATGGAAATATCCTCTGAGGGGCTAAACTTAAAATCGCACTGTGGCTAACGTATGGAGACTCTTACCCAAATTTGTTTATTTCTGCACTTGAAAAATTACTAATTACATGGTTATCTGGTTTGCCAGACACAGTTTAGAAGAAGTGATTTAGAACTTGGGTAAAAGTGAAATCACTCAGTCGTGTCTGACTCTTTGTGACCCCACAGACTGTAGCCCACCAGGCTCCTCTGTCCATGGGATTCTCCAGGCAAGAATACTGGAGTGGGTTGCCATTCCCTTCTCCAGGGGATCTTCCCCACCCAGGGATCAAACCCGGGTCTTCCACATTGCAGCCAGATGCTTTACTGTCTGAACCACCAGGGAAGGGGACTCAAAATGGGAAGGGATGATAGTTTTTAATAAAGACATTAAAACTCATAACACTGAGATATAAGAACTTGTCATCATGGAGCCATTTAGAATAGGAGCAAATTGCTTTATATTTATTGGTGTCCTAGAGATACCTTAGTAACCTCCTGCATATTCACATTGAGGGAGACATTAGCCATTGGCAAGAATTTTAATTTGGTTCCCTACACTGGATACTTCCCCCATGGCTCAGCAGTAAAGAATCTGCCTGCGATGCAGGAGATGCGAATTCCATCCCTTGGTCGGGAAGATCCCCTAGAGGAGGGTATGGCAACCCACTCTAGTATTCTTGCCTGGAATACCCTGGGAGAGGAGCTTGGCGGGCTATAGTCCATAGGGTTGCAAAGAGTCAGATGTGATTCAAGCAACTTAACATGCACTCATACTGGGTGCCACCTACATTACATGGGTAGGTAAGTACAGGACACAGCTGAAAGCATTTCTATCCTAAGTGAGTTTGGACATTGAAATGGATAAATTGTTGTTTGGAAATTCACCTCTGTGAAATACCTTCTTCTCTAAAGATAGAGGACAAATGAAGTACTACCATGTTTGGTTTGGAAAAAATGACTTTCTTTTATTTATAACTAAGTTTTTTGGTTGAAAAACACAAGATGAAATTCAAACAGATCATCTTTGACATTTGTACAATACAAATGAGTCATTTATTTCATAAAATTACCTCCTTTCCATATGTGCTATATTTATATTATTAAAGGTGTTTTAAAATTGAGTTTTGTATTTAATTTGTCAACAGTTTCTGGTATAATTTACTCTTATTATGTGGTGACCAGGTCTATAAGGAATAAGATAGAGATTAGGAAAATATGTTCTGTTGGGATGGTATCTGCTTCATCCTTGTGAGCTTTTTGTAATGTCAAGGCATATCTATTTTAAATGTTGGAAACAAAGAGTAGATTATAATGCCTTTTGTGGAGTAAGAAATTATGTTTTTGTCAGTAAAGCATCAGTCAGACTTTACCCCAAAGTATAGTGATCAAGAGTGATCTTATTCTGCTGTAATACATAGTCTTTTGTCAACAGTGGTGAAAACAGAGAGGAACAATAAGAGAGAATCAGTAGTGTGATATCTTGTTTTCATGATGCGAGAGTCTTTCCATAGAAATGTAATTAAGACTGATAGAATAAATGATCTCCCTTTCTGCCTGACATGAGACATTATTTCTGGGGAAATTCCATTAACATTTGTTGTTCAGTATACTTACCATTGGTTGTAGATCCAGGGCTCAGTAGGTTCCTGAGTGGAGTCTTAACTACTAGACTACCAGGGAAGACCCAGTGTAGGTTAATTTTGAAACAACATTATTTCAGCCCCTACCACCACGGCTAAATCTGTGTCCATTGTATCTCAGCAAAATTGGCTGGAAATGCAGATAAGATGGAACACCAGCAAAGAAATACACATTCAAGTCAAATGTTGCATTTTTTTTTTTCCTAGAGTGACAGGTAATAGGAAATGTGAAAACAGGAGGAAGCAATTGAAAGAAAAATGAAGTGATATCAAGCTCAGAGCTGTGTTACAAAAGCTTTTAAAGGTATAAGTATTGTGCTGTGCTTAGTTGCTCAGTCGTGTCCGACTCTTTATAACCCTAATAATATAACATGCCGGAGAGCACTGTAGGAATGAACTTTGACATTGATTATTGGGAGGAAAAGACAACTGGTTTATGGAGTACCCTAGTAGGTCAGGGGCTATGCTAAGCATCTTATACACATGTTCAGTCTTTCAGGCAAGGGAAATAAAATATTTACTACCTTAGATAAAAAGAACAATGGTCTTTAACTAAAACTTTTTTGACAAAGAAGAAAACAAAACAGTCTTAAGGCTTCTTAAGGAGGAAATTCTTTAGTTCTCTTTGTAAATTTAATTTAGTGGCTAAAAGTAATTTAATTTCGTAGTAGAGATAGACTTCAATTTCTTTTGAAATAGCATTTCCAAAAAATAACAAAACTAGATACCCACTTAAAATAGAGAAATTCATATTTTATAATTAAAACTATTTCTTGGGCTATCTTTTTTTGATGACATTTTAGTTCAGAAATACTTTTCAGAAATAAACTATAAATTTAAATTTGTAACGTGAGACCTGTAATTTAAGGGGAAAAAATTACGTCAGGTAAAATCAACCAGACGTATAGGATATAAGAATTTATTACTTATTTATCTATTATTTTTAAATGAGGGCTTCGCTGTAGTTCAGATAGTAAAAAATCTGCCTGCAGTGCAGGAGACCTAGATTCGATCCCCGGATTGGGAAGTTACCTGAGAAGGGAATGGCAACTCACTCCAATATTCTTGTCTGGAGAATCCCATGGACAGAGGAGCCTCACGGGTTACAGTCCATGGGGTCTCAGAGTGGGACACAACTGAGCGACTAACACTACTACTACTATTTTTAAATAATAGTTGTAACAACAGATACTGTGTGTATACATTACAACAATAAAAATAATGTTAGTGCTAGGTATTCAGTCACTTTTGATTGAATGAAAGTTTAGGACTATTATATACATAGTCCTAATCTGACTGAATTTCCTAAATCTTTGAGGTTTTGGCTTTTTGATTCATACTGCATCTGTCAAAAGTAGATACTTCAACCTGAATGCTTCAAACAAAACATTTTTCCTTTTTATGCCTTTTTCTTTTGTTATGGTTCAGGAGGATGAGGGGACTGTTTATATAAGAATGTGTTTAGCAGATACATTATTTGGGGTCATTTTTAAATACTTTTAGTAACACTGTATCTGTTGAACTGTCCTCATGTGTTTTCAGCGCCTGCCCATAAACCTGTTGGTTTTTATTTCTATAAATAAAAGGAATTAGTTTCACTCAGTTTTCAAACAAAATTCCTAGAATTTTAAAGAGTTTTTAGAAGTTTCATAAACTAGTTTTCCTTTTGGTTCAGGAATGAAAGGCATGTATTAGTAACATTGTGTATGTTTAAAATGTACAGCGTATTGATTCAATACATTTATATATTATAATATGATTAGCTGTAAACTTATTTGTAAACAACATCCCATGATCCTAACCCTATTTTTAAACAATTTTTGTTTTGTTTTGTTCTTTTGTTCTTTTATGATCCATTTCTCCTCTGAGTAATCACTTCTGACCGGTATGTCTTTTCAGATACATGAAAGTCATATACATAATCTGTTTTAGACTTTTGATAGAAATAACACTGACAGTTTGGGTTTAGTTTTCTTAAAGCTTATGAACTTTGTTTTGGAAGATTATTTTCTAGATGGAAAAAAAAGGAAATATACCATTTATTGTTTGTTGTTGTTTAGTTGTGAAGTCATATCCAACTCTTTGCAACCTCAGGGACTGTAGACCTCCAGGATTCCTCTGTCCATGGGATTTCTTAGGCAAGAATACTGTACCGGAGTGGGTTGCCATTTCCTTCTCCAGGTGATCTTCCTGACTCAGGAATCAAACCTGTGGCTCTTGCTTGGCAGATGGATTCTTTACCACTGAGCCACCGGGGAAGCCCATTTATTGCTTAATTACTATTAAAGTTAGTGGTAGTAGTAGAAATAATGGCTGAATAAATCTTTGAAGAATAAAACTTAAAGCAAACAGCAATTCTATTGCATTGATTTTTATCTAGTATATTGTATGGGAAAGACCCTGGAATGTAGAGTTATACAGACTGGAGTTCAAACCACCCATTTACTGTGTGAACTTGTGGATAAGTTATTTATCTCTTCGAGTGTTTCTTTCTTATTTTCATTTTCTTTCACTTTGAGATCATAGCAGCAATAGTCACCTTGTTATGATTAAGTTAGATGGTTTTTGTTAAAGCAGAGTACCTAGGCTCTCAAAAAAGTTGGTGGTCAGCCCCCTGGAACATAGTTTAAAACAAAACAATAAAATGCTCAACTCTCTGTCTTAGTCTGTCAAAAAAGCCTTAAAGAGTCGTAACAGTATTTGATATTCATCCTTTAATATGGGCCTCTCTTTTTATTGTTTAGACATTGCAGGGTTTTTTAAGAGCTTAATGGTTTTCCTCTGTGGTTTTGGCTCTGAATTGAAAAACAAATTGAAATGACCCATTAATCTTGAGACAATGCCTTCTCAGGAGGTCAAACCTCTCTGAATTTTTTTTAACCTCAGAATTTTATTTTGAAAAAGTCAAGCTTATAGAAAAGTTTTTGGAATAGTTCAATGAACACCTTTATCTAGATTTCCCAGGTGTTACTATTTTGCCACATTTATATGCTCTTTTCTTTTTTTCCTTGCACATGCCCAGATACATTTATTTTTTTTTTAACTGAACCTTTTAGGAATCATAAATAGTTCATGCATATCTCTTGAGAACAAGGACATTTTCTACATAATATAACATGCAGGGAATTTAACCTTGATATAATGCTGTTATCTAATCTACCGTCTAGAGTCAGATTTCCTCAGTTGTTTTGGTAAGTCTTTTTTTCCTTCATTCAAGCACATTCAAGGATTTTACATTGCATTTAATTGTCATGACTCTACTTTTCTTGTCTTTCATAAGTTGGCTCCCTGAAATTTTAAAACTGCTTTTTTAGAGTTCTGACAGTTGTCCCCAACAGTGAGGCACTTTCCCCTACGACCTGTTCTTAGATTGTACGGGCACATCCACTGTCTGGTCACGATGCCCCATTGAAAACCATGAAGTCTTTGCATGGACATTTAGTATTGCTTTCACGAACAGCTATTGAGCATCACTTGATCTAGTACATCATTTTTTTTTCTTAAAATAGAAGTGAAAATTAAACTCCAAATTATGAATTAGCTAATTTTCTTTTCTCATGTTGGGAATTAGCCACTATTCAGTTTTAGCCATAACATGGGCACTGAATTTTATAGTATATTTTTAACAGAGCTAAGATCTAATTTTCCCTAAACCAGTGTGTGGAATAATTCAGAGGTGAAATTAAGTCTTTGAATCTCACACACCCACTGTGTAAAATGGCACATTAAAAACTCAGTAATATCACCCCCAAACAGAGCATGATTAGTTCCCAAGGAAAGTAGTGAAATAGCAGAAGTTCAGATCTCGTCTTGAATCTGATTCAGGGAACATATGCTTCCTTGATTCAGGGAGCATATGCTTCCTTTTGTTTTGTTTTGAAAATATTTTGTAGCCTTGGTGTTCATTGTTTTTATTTTAAAGTTATTTGATGGGAGCTTTTAGCCCCCAAATTATTTTCTCCCAGAGGTCATTCTCGTATTTTCAAACTAATTTGCCTGTATGAATATATTCACATTTATATTTTGTTCTTAACAATAGATAATGCATTCTGTGAGAATCCTACTTTAATTTACTAATTCATTTAGCAAATGTTACCGAGTCTTTATTTTGTGCCAGTTGTAGTGCTAGAGATGAAGAAAAGAGCAGGATAGGGCTCCTTAGGAAGTTTAGCGTCTAGCAGGCGTGTGCTTAGTACCACAATATCCAAAGAGTGAAAAGGAGAAAAGGTACAGTTCTTCCAGGGTGTGGGGCTCACAGAAAGGTGCCATTGAGCTGGTCTTTAAGGCTTATGATGTGGATTTCAGCAGGTAGATAAGGGCAGTATCTGTACTTTATCACTAGTAGCTAGCTATTTTTATTATAAATCCTTTTTTATAGTATGGTGCTCTACACTTGACCTCTGCCATCAGGCACCTGTGGCCTGAAGTAAGCAGATGCTCAAGGCCATGGACAGCAGAGGCTTGAAGGCCAGGGGTTATTTCTGCCTTTAACTAAACCATTGCTGCAAAATGTTTAGGGTCTCTTACTAGGGGAGGCCGTGTAGGCTCTGCTTTCAGATAGACCTAGGCTGGAACATTTACTCTACTACTCATATATCCACTTATTAAAAGTGTGTATGTGTGTGTGTTTGTGTTGGTCTTAGGTACCTTTGTTTCTCTAGGTATAAAATGGAGATAATACCTACCTCACAAAAAGATTGTAATGATTAAACAGTAGATAATACATGAAAATCATTTGATACAGTATTCACCCCAGTTTGGTTCCACAATCTCAGCCTGAGGTTCACATGAGTCTTAGGAATAGGCAGGGGCCTCCAGGAGCCTGGAGTGGACTTAAGGGTGCCAGAGGTATCTTGTAGACTACACAGTGGGACACCAAGAGTTGTTTAGAAAGATAACACCCAGGGGTGGGGCTGAAGTCAAGAGTCAGACAGCTCCATGGAGGCAGCCAGATGAAACCAGAGTGCCGGCACCAGGCAGGGAAGTGAGGGGAGAGTGGAGGGTGGACCTGGGCGTGGGGTGGGGGGGGGGGGTCTCTGAGAGGCCAGTGCACAGGCCCTGGGACTCCTTGTGGGGGGAGTAGTTCCAAGCCACTTGTTCTCTCTGTGTTCTCAGGCTTGTGTTAAAATGGATTCTCCCTTGGGGTTCGTCACAAGTCAGAGGAGGTGACCAGAGCCAGTGCTGCTCCCTCTGTGCCCCCAGTTTCTTCCCCACCTCCTCCCTCCCTGGCAGTCCTAGCTGACTGGTACTTCTGACTTGCAGTGCAAGACAGCCAAGTGGACCACGGCAGGTGTTCCGTCTCTGGTTCTTTTTTGTTAGGCCCAGGAATGCTGATAAACTGTCCTATGGCCAGTGGGAGATTAGCTCCTTACCTTTATTGCAATTTCTCCCAAGTTCTCTTGGAGACCCCCAGGAAGGGAAAGAGAAAGGCAATAGTAAAACCTTGGTCTGTAGTTCAGGGCCGGGTGGGGTATCTCCTTCTGCTCCTAAATGTGTCCTCAGACTCGGGACCAGCAGATGCCAAGTGCTTGGAAGACGGCAGGGAGGCCTGTGCTGCTTGCTGAGCCCCTTGTGTGTCAGGTCCCTAGACACTGCCTGTGAAACAGACAGGAGGAGATAGGGTGGACATTTGAATTAACTGCAGCTGTTCTGTAAGGATGATCAGAGCGGACGTCACTACTCCACAACTGTGTGAAGGACCAGTTCTCCCTGCCCCTTCACCCCCGATCCATTGCAGACCTGCCCTTTTGTAAATTGTAGTGAAATTTCCAGGGCGGTATCACACAGCTGTACTATTGAATAATTGTAATAGCTCCTAGAAGCTCCTGCTGTCTGGACTTATCTCACTATGGATGCTGAGGTTTAGGTGTCATGACCTTGGTGTGGTCTGTATGAGATATGGAAGTTCTCATAAGAAGCTTTTCGAAAGGGTAATTGTACATTTATCTAGAGGAACTGATGACTAAAATGAAACCAAAAAGGATATTTTACCATTTGGGCATTTTTATTAGAGCAGACTGAACAAGAGCGGCTCTCTTGGACAGGTAGGATGCTGGTATGTGGGGGCCCCTGGCCCTGGTTCATGGCATATGTGTTCTTACCCCTGTTCCTGGCATCCATGTGCCTCTTCATGTTGGAAACACTCCGTGGGGTTTGCTTGTCTGGCCTTGTGGCAACTCACCCTGCGCCACGTACCCCACCCCTCAGCACTCTTTCTTTCTTTCTAGGCGCCATCTATGCATGCACCCAAGCTGCTGTTACTGTTACACATTGTTTGATATCGTGGCTGTTCACATGTCTCTTTTCCTCTGCTAAACCATGAGCATGCTAATTAGTGAACTGCGGGAAAAGGGCATTTCTGGGTGAAGTCGAAGGAAAAAGAGAATGGGAGGTAAGGAAATGGGAGTCCCAGAAGGATGGGAAGATTGGGTCAGCTGTGTTGTAATGTGCTTTAAGATTCCAGAGGAGTTGGGACCAGTGTGCGTCAGTTGTGGAGTGAGACTGCTAAAGTAGATATTGGATGAAGCTTTACTGGAGTTGAGGAAGCAGAAAAAAAATTGAGGGTGGACATGGACATTGGTGTGTTCTGTGACTATGGCAGAACTGGAAATAAGACAGAGCTAGATGCTGGTCCAAGAGTGCCAGAATGTCATGAATCTCAGAAGCAGGGCGTCAACAGGGAGTACACGTATGGTCTGGATGCCGGAGTGGGGAGCCAGGGCCATCCCTCACCATCATTTGGATCCCATTGTGTCCAGGGCATAGGACCTTTGACAGTAGTGGTGCTCTTACAGTGGTTGGGGGCAGGGGCTGTCCCGCAGGTCAGCTATTGAGTAGATATTTATTGAGCACTTAGCATCACCAGGCATGGTGTTGGGCGCTGGGCAGAGCAGCAATAAACATGTTCTGCCTTCCAGGACCAATGGGGAAGCTTAGAGAAGCATGGAGATGAAATTGGGGAAAGCTGGTTGTCTAGATGGTCTTGCATCTTGTGGATGACCAGGGATGACAGAACAACGAGGACAGAGTTGGATGGAGGGTCTTTTGGTTATAATTTATTCATTATGAATGCTTGTTTAACTGAACTTCCTGTAAGGCTAACTCTGTCAGGTTCCCAGTGAGAGTACCTTAACCTCAAGTTTATCATGATTACAGAAGGCAGGAGGTATAGAAGCAAAGAGCTTGTATTTGAGGCCATTCTTCCATTTATTGACCAAATATTCAGCAAGAGCCTGCAGTGTGTTTGGCACTGGGCTGGGCCAGAGGCCGATAAATGTAATTTAGGATTTCAGTTGCATTACTTTTTAGCTGTGTGACCATGGACAACTTCCTTAAACCCTCTTCTGTAAAACTGGGGTGGTGTAATTCATGAAGAGATGTAGGCAAAGCTTTAAAAAAAAAAAAAAAGGCATGGTGCCTGATGCACAATGGGTGCTAAATAAACTTTTATATATCTTCAGGCTCAATTTGTCAAATTTTAATCTAATCAGAATGTCACAATATTAGTATCTATGTTATTTTCTCCGATAATCCCTCCCACTTAATTTTAATTCACCGAAGTGCATAATTCTGTGTATCTCTTACAGCTAATTCCCTTACTGCAAATGTGGATTAACTTAATTAACACCATATCAATATTTGTGGGGAGATGGGAGAGATTTCTCTCAAATGTAACATCCTTTAGCTCTTCAGGTAAAAACAGAAAGCAACTTCAGTCTCCCCTAAATTATAAGCTGTGCTTGTAGATGGTTATTTTGAAAATAAGTTGATCCACTTTTTAAGATTTAACCTTTAATTTTAGATGGGTGTGTGTATAGCCTTCGCCTCCCCACCCCTACCCCCCAACCCTCTTAATCAGATTGAACCAGCTGCTTCTGGGAGCTGATTACTGGAGAATGTTACTGTCATTGCATTCTGAGACCCAAGAGCCTGGCAGTGTATTTTATACCACCTAATCATTTGATCATGTTTTCTGAAAATTAATGGTGGAACTGAAAACATTAACAAGTGGGTTTCACCACCACTACCATCATTTTTTGCTGCATTTGGTTTTGCATTAAAACCCGAGATTATTGGTTTTGTTGTTATTTTACATAAGATAGTATAATCAAATTGCTAAAAAAAATGAAAACACAAATTAATAGTTTTTGTTTTCAGGATGGTGAAAAAGAGCCTTTCATTTGAAAGACTGAGCAGCTTAAATAATTATATCATTATACTTGTTTCAAGGACTTGTGAATATTAGTCATCTTTACTGGCCTCCATCAAAAAAGGCGGAACTGACCCTCTCCTTAGATATTTTAAAAGAGAATTCCAAGTTATAGTTCCCATTTAAAAGCAGATGTAGGTAGTTTGATACGCTCCTTGCATAACGTAGATGGGGTACCAGACCCATGGTGCTCCAGAAAATGTACATGACTTTTATGCTGTGGGGTTATTTTCAGAGCTGAGTTTCAACAGGTTGCTGAGAGTGGCGTGCTGCAGTAGAAACTGAGAACTTCAACTCTGTGGGTTTCTAAAAATGAACTGCTACTTTTAAGTTACCTTTTTATTTGGTATTTTCACTTAATTCAGATTCTGTGACCGTTACAGTGTTGGTTTTCTTTTCTTCAGCACATTTATGTGAAAGGGACAATTTAATCTATTTTTAAGTACCTTTCTTAGAGTTGAGAGCTATTCTTGGAATGAGAATAATAAAAAAAGGCTTGTAATCCAGAATTATATATTTTTGTTGATTAAAATAAGCATTCATATTGTATTACCTAAGCAATTAAATTAGAAGTTAAATAAAATCAGAGTTTTTCTTTAGTTAAATCATTTCTTGAATTACATCTTTTAGAAGGGATTCTTTGGAGAAGGCAATGGCACCCCACTCCAGTACTCTTGCCTGGAAAATCCCATGGATGGCGGAGCCTGGTAGGTTCCAGTCCATGGGCTCGCTAAAAGTCGGACACAACTGAGCGACTTCACTTTCACTTTTCACTTTCATGCATTGGAGAAGGAAATGGCAACCCACTCCAGTGTTCTTGCCTGGAGAATCACAGGGATGGGGGAGCCTTGTGGGCTGCCGTCTATGGGGTCGCACAGAGTCGGACACGACTGAAGTGACTCAGCAGCAGCAGAAGGGATTCTTATTGTTAAACCATGTAGGCAGAGGTCCTGGTGTTTCTTGGTTGGTTGTCTCAGCCTGGACAGAGATTCTAGGCAGAGATCGTTGTATGTTCTGAAGGCAGCCTGTGCATCCTGTTAGAAGATAATCTGAAGCATACTAAACACTTTAAAAGTTACCTTGAGCAAAGATCAATTTGAATCGAGTTGCATCCCATCTAGCAGATAGGAAGGGGCCCTGAGGAGCTGCACGAAATGAAACACTTTTAATAGGCAGAACGTATCGTAGCAGAGCCAAGGAAGTTACACTAGGAAAAAGGTGAATTGGTTATTACTGCAAGGTCACTTTCCTTAAGGGAGTAGCAGGGTCTGTGAGGCAGGCCAAGTGACTCCTGATTGGCTGGTTTAAGATTCCATTTCTGGGAGAGCAGAAACTGTAATTAAGTCTCAGTTTGATGACTTGAGGCTTAGTAGAAGCAACTTCATTTTGGGCCTGTTGTCTTGTTTTTACCAGTGCTAAATGTTTCTCATGAATTTTTAATTCCCCACGCTTTCCCCTTTGCTTTTTTCAAAGAATAAATTTCTCTGACAAGGGAGCTTGAGTAAGGAGCACTTGCTTTGATTATGAGCCCTAGCAGTCTGACTTCTTGTGAAAGTAGATGGTGATGATGATACTAAAATCTGTGCAGGATGGATCATGTACCAGGCACTGCTTTTTAGCTGCCTTCCTCATGATAACCCACAAGAATCACTGCTGCTATCTTCGAAGGAAGTTTTCTTTTGGTCTCCATTTTACAGGTGTGGAAACTGAGGCACAAAGAGTTTAGCATGCCTAAGGTCATGTTTTCATTTTTTAAAATATGATTAATTTATACTTGAAAATTGAATCAAACTAGTTTTTAATAGTTTTATTAAATGAGAGATGTAGGCTAGTAGAACTATAAAAATTTTGGCTATGTCACAGCCAAATCATCCCCTTGTTTCTGAGGATTCTGGAGAACACTAAATCGAACAACTAGCTATACTTCCTTTATAATTCATCCTGAATTTTGAAATTATGTTAAATGTTTTATACACCAAATTCCATCAAAGGAAAGAAAAAGCAATGATTTCTAGTACGAGCATTATTTCTACACATACTTGCAAATGAAGCATTTATTGTTATTGTTCTCTGACAGCCAAGGTTAGTCAAGTTTTCTGTGCCCCAAATTAGAGATGGTTTACATTCTGATACTTTTAGCAGTCAATTCACATGATTCAAAATTTTTTTTCCTTTTATTTTTCCTTCTTAGTAGCAGAAAAGGTTTATTAAAAAAAAATCCGAGCCCTGAACTGGTGGTGTAGCATGTGATTCTACAATTTATTAAAATCAACTTTTCCAAAGTGGTCCTTATACAAAATATATAAAGAACACTTCCTGATGTGACTTGCACTCTGCCTTCGCCCTTGACATCTTGATTCAGATTAATTTTGATCTAAATTTAAGTATTTCCTTTCCGTTTCAACTAGGTAGCTGAAAATACTATGTTACCACTCAAATTAATGGATAAGTATCCAGAAATATTATAAACTATAATACTACGTGTTTTTACATAGAATTAACTACATTGGTAGAAATAATTTGCTTCAAGTTTAGTGAGGTTTATTATTTCTCTTTGTTTCTCCCTGGAGAAGGGGAAAAAACTCTTAATACTGGGAAGAATCAGTTTAATTTATATTGTCATGACCACCATCTATATGCTTTTTAGATGCGTGCAAATCAAACTGGAAGATTAATGATGCAGGTATACCTAAGGAACATGCTTAGAACTGAATCAGCCAAATTTTCATGGTTTGCAGAATTTTATTATTGTAATTATGAATATTATAAATAAAAAAGATCTAGTTACATTTATTTGTATAAACTAGAAATCAATGAGTCCAGCACTCTGAGCAGTCTAAAAACAGTATGTGATATGCCTCGTGGTGATTCGGAAGGGAGAGGGTGAAATGAGAAGCACAGAGAAACGTGGGCACGAGTGGAGGGGGAGGGCTGACTGGCCATGGCTTGTTCGTCTTCTCTGTGTTAATTTGAAATCATTTCCTGCTCTCATCTGTCTTCAGCAACAGAAAGTCAGTATCTTTTTTTCTTTTTTTTGGCTTTCTTAATGATAAAGTCATTTCCCACTATATTAAGTTCAACTATAAAAATCTTTCTAAAACAGAACCTTTATGGATCAGTATCCCTGTTTTTATAGGTATCCATGTTTTATATTGTAATCAGTGTGTACATGTACCTTTTATATCATTTAAAGTTTTTTTATTATTAAGTTGGTACGTGCTCATAGTAAAAAGGCAAATAGTACAAAGAAGTATAAAGTGAACACTAAAGGTGCTTCTTTCTCCCATCATTCCCAGTCCTAGTCCTAGAGGTAACGCAGTTAATGGTTTCTTGAGTACTTACCTGGGCATTTTTATGCACATACATATTTAGTTAGAATTAAAATTATATCCAGCTTTGTACATTGCCTTTTTCACTTACCAGTGTGCCCTGTACCACTTTTCATGTCCTTAACATCTAGAGGTACCCCATTCTTACTTTAATGACTGCATAGTGTTCTACTATATGAATGTATTAAAGTTTATATAAATAACGAGGGTGTTTACATTTTCAGTTCAGTTCAGTTCAGTCGCTCAGTCGTGTCTGACTCTTTGCAACCCCATGAATCGCAGCATGCCAGGCCTCCCTGTCCATCACCAACTCCCGGAGTTTACCCAAACCCATGTCCATCGAGTTGGTGATGCCATCCAACCATCTCATCCTCTGTTGTCCCCTTGTCCTCCTGTTCCCAATCCTTCCCAGCATTAGGGTCTTTTCCAATGAGTCACGTCTTTGCATGAGGTGGCCAAAGTATTGGAGTTTCAGCTTCAACATCAGTCCTTCCAATGAACACCCAGGACTGATCTCCTTTAGGATGGATTGATTGGATCTCCTTGCAGTCCAAGGGACTCTCAAGAGTCTTCTCCAACACCACAGTTCAAAAGCATCAATTCTTCGGCACTCAGCTTTCTTCACCGTCCAACTCTCACATTCATACATGACTACTGGAAAAACCATAGCCTTGACTAGACGGACCTTTGTTGGCAAAGTAATGTCTCTGCTTTTAAATATGCTATCTAGGTTGGTCATAACCTTCCTTCCAAGGAGTAAGTGTCTTTTAATTTCATGGCTGCAGTCACCATCTGCAGTGATTTTGGAGCCCCCCAAAATAAAGTCTGACACTGTTTCCACTGTTATTCCCATCTCTTGAAGAATCTTCCACAGTTTATTGTGATCCACACAGTCAAAGGCTTTGGCATAGTCAATAAAGCAGAAATAGATGTTTTTCTGGAACTCTCTTGCTTTTTTGATGATCCAGCGGATGTTGGCAATTTGATCTCTGGTTCCTCTGCCTTTTCTAAAACCAGCTTGAACATCTGGAAGTTCATGGTTCTCGTATTGCTGAAGCCTGGCTTGGAGAATTTTAAGCATTACTTTACTAGCGTGTGAGATGAGTGCAATTGTGCAGTAGTTTGAGCATTCTTTGGCATTGCCTTTCTTTGGGATTGGAATGAAAACTGACCATTTCCAGTCCTGTGGCCGCTGCTGAGTTTTCCAGATTTGCTGGCATATTGAGTGCAGCACTTTCACAGCATCATCTTTCAGGATCTTTGCATAATTGTGCAAGTACATCTATAGGATATATTTCTATAAGTGGATATATTTCTAGAGGTCAAAAGTATAAGCATGTGACACTTGTGTAGGCATTATCTAGTTGCCCTTTAAAATAGTATACTAATTTATACTTTCAAATTATGTTTAACATACACTTGCAGAACTTTAAAATGTGTATCAGTTCAACAGATCAGTATGTTTTAGTTGGCATTTGTAAAAATTTGCGTGAGGCTTGGCATTACTTTTTTTTTTGACCATTTGTATTTTTCTGTTAACTGCCTATTCAATTTTTTTCCCCCTTTACTGCTTTATTAAATGTTTGAGCTCTAAGGTCACAGAGCTTTGGGTTCAAATTTGAGCTTTGCCATTCAGTAGCTATTTGACCTTGAGAGGGTTGTTTAGGCTCTTTGAACTTCACTTCATTTTCTGGGGCTGTGAGAGTACCTTACTCATGGGGTACTGTTGATTGATGAGATAATCAATGTAGAATACTTAACCCATTTCCTAAAGAATAGTGTGTGTGTGTTTGTATGTTAGTTGCTCAGTCTAGTCTGACTCTTTGCTACCCCATAGACTGTAGCCCACCAGGCTCCTCTGTTCATAGAATTCTCTAGGCAAGAATACTGGAGTGGGTTGCCATTTCCTTCTCCAGGGGATCTTCCAGACCCAGGGATCAAACCCAGGTCTCCCGCACTGCAGACAGATTCTTCACCATCTGAGCCACCATGTAGGGAGAATAGTAGAATGTAATAACGTGGTAGGAATATAATAATACAATATAATATAATATTATTATACATTATAATATAATATTATATATAATAATATAGTAATATGTTTCCTAGTAGTATTACTAATACTACTAAGATTTTTGAAGAAGATTAAGATTTTTAAAAAAGATTTAAAAAAAAATCTTAATCTTAAGAAATTAAGAATAGAATGTGTCAAATGCCTTCATATCATTCATATGATCATTTGGTTTTTCTCTTTTAACATAATGATATGGTAAATTGTATTAATAGATATTCTAATATTGAACTATCCTTATATTCCTAGAATGAACTCTGTTTGGTCACAGCATTGATTATTAATTATATTCTTAAATATAACTAACACTGTCAACTATTATTTTAGTACAAATTAAAACACATTTTTTAACATAGAATCAAGATCTGGATTTTGGATATACTTCAGACAACATTATTGAATATGCTTTCCATTTTGGGTGAGTAATTAGGGATCAGAGCTAGGAATGATCTATTTAGAAACCCCAACAAGAAGCATTTATTATGATTTACATGTACTTTGTTGTTGTTATTGTTCAGTGACTCAGTTTTGTCCGACTCTTTGTGACCCTATGGACTGCGTGCAGCATGCAGTCTTCCCCGTCCATCACCATCTCCCAGAGCATGCTCAAACTCATGTCCATTGAGTTGGTGATGCCATCCAACCATCTCGTCCTCTGTCACCATGGTTGTGTCTAAACTATGGAGCAAGAAAAGGCATAGGGAAATGACATTTTGTTTCTGCATCATATTTTCTTGTCCATTGAGATTATATATACTTTAGGGTTTTTACAATAATGACTTTAGTATATTTTATAAAGCTATAAGAACACTTTTTCATATATAGGAAAGTAGAGTACATTCTGATTTGTGCCTTTCAAGGACTGTGCATCTCAATAGTAACTCTGAAATAGTATGTTATATTGTTTCAGTGACTCGAACCCTGTTGCTTAAGGTTAATTTTAGATTGAGAATCCAGCAGAGAAATGAAATAAATACATAAGGAGCATTTGTGTCAACGACTTCTCCTGGTTTTGCTTCCAAAATCATTTTCACTCATCAAATACTGATTTTTAAAAAATTCTTCTTTTTTAACTTCAGAAGTACTAAGGACATTAGAAATGTAATATACATGAGGGAAAGATTTTCTATATTGATAAAGTTAGAATTTGGGTTCCATGTTATAGATCCATTCTGTGTACAGAACTAGAACCTAGAATTCCACTGAGAAATCCTTTGAATGATCATAATAGCCTCCATGGACAGGGGAGCCTGGCAGGCTACATTCCATGGTGTCTAAAAGAGTAGGGCATGACTGAGCAACTGAGCTCGTAGCACAGCTACTGTATTGTTCTAACATTGCAACTAAGGAAACTGATACATGGAGGTTAAAACTTTGCCTGAGGTAACAGTGACAGAGGGGCAGAGATAGGATTCACGTTCAGGCATTCTGTCTGCCAATGCTGTACTCTTTTAAATACCCCATTCTACAGACAGAGATGGAACTACTGCCATTCAACAAATATTTATCAAGGGTCTTCAGTGTGCTGCAAATTCTTAATTGTAGATCTAGGGCATTGCCATGGTGAGCAAGGCACACAAGCTCCCTGCTGTCATGAAGAGTACATTCTTATGGAAGCAAAATAAAGGTACAAACTTCATAGTTTATAAAGACCCTTCATCACTATAGCCAGTTGTGTTTTGCAAAGGTGTTTTACAGTAATGATGGATGTTTTCTCCCCTTTCTGCATTTACCTAGTTGGTTCATGAAATCCCTGTCTTGGCTATCTGTGATACACTGTGTTCTTATGTAGACCCAGGAGACTGGGCAGTGTAGGGGGAAATTCCTATGCTTCGACACCTGAAGCCCTGAGTGGGGGGAACCCCAGCACTTCACTGTGTGTTAGCTGTGTGTGAACTCTGAGCTTTGGTGTCTTCATTTATAACCTGGGCATTGGCTTCCCTGCTCTCTACAGTGGTTGTTACGAAATGAACTTAGGTCCCTACGATTAAATGAACTCAGGTATAATATAGAAGGATCATTTGTTTCCTACTTTCTATACATTTTCTAGTCTTCATATTTTTCAGTGAAAGATAAAAATACAGGTAGAGGGAGTCAATTGAGTTACCTATCAATGATGTTTAACTTTTTTCTCTCAACAGAATGCTATATTTGGTCAAGTAATTTTTGTTTGAAATTATTATTTAGGCAAACATTGACAGTCAATGTTGCAGAATAAATTACAATTAATATTCATAAAAATATCTTCCTGAGAGTTAAGTACAAAAAAAATGCATCTTAACTGCCTATTTTCTCAAAATTTCCATTGGTATATTACATTAGTATGCTAGAGTTTACTTCTGTGTTTTGTACCATAAAAATAATACATTTTAATTTCATCTCGCTTTAAAAAGATATTGCTTCTTACTTGCTTGTACCTGGTAATACCCACATGTGTTTCTTGATAGTCAGTCAGTATAATGTGACAATCAAATTTTGTTGTTCTATAATGAGTTCTTCATGGAAACCATATGTGTTAATTAAATCATTAATGTGTACACTGAATAACTCCGGCCTTGTGTCTCGTCTGTCACTGGATTAGTGCCGACTTTTACTGTTGCTTTTCCTTCCTCTCTGTTTCTGTTGGCACCTGTACCAGTTACAACACATGTAGGTTGCTGTAGCAAGGCTAGGTAATCTCTCTTGCTTTAGTCTTCCCCTGTTTTTCTAATTCATCTGGAAGATCTCTGTCATGATACCCTATACATCATGAAGTCTATACATTTTAAATTGATATTCGACTCAAGACCCTGAAGAACTTAGACTCAATTACTCTGTAACCCTGTCTTTTGTTACCGCACCATAAACCTTCCCATCCAGTCAAGCTGTGACTCCCTATTGTATTCTAAACATTCTTTGATTTAAAATGTCATGTGAGTAAGGTATTATTTTAACCCCATATTGTAGACAAGGAAACTGAGGCCCAGAGAAGTTAAATAACTGGTCCACAATTCTTCAGGTTTTCTAGGGAGCAGTTAAAGCTTGAACCTAGTGAGTTTCCCGCTGGATGCGTGCTCTTCAGCACAGACTCTTTTAGGGACTAAAGCCCAACTCAGGTATCATCCTGTATAAGAATCTTTGGGTGACTGGGTTCTTCATTGAGTGGCTTATGACACCTGTGGCCTGAGGGAGAATGCCTCTCCCAGAAGGTGACATTTCAGTCAACATGTAGGAAGAAGTTAGTGGGTCTTGGAGGGTAGCATTCCAGGAGGATTGTGTGTGCAAAGGACCAGAACTTAGTCTCCTTCACAAGTGTGAATGTTTATCTCGTCTACTTCATCCTTATGTCTTTTGATAGCTTAAGCCAAATATTTCAGTCTATTTTTCAGGGTTTATATCTCTTGTGATGCCTCTACAGCTGGCATTTATTTAATCACAGCAACTGTCTGAGGTAGATCTTAATAGCCACACTTTATTGCTGAGAAAAATTGAGATTTATAGTACTTGGTAATGTACAAAGGTCACACAGTTAATAAGTAGCAGGAAAAAAAAAATGGCAGAGCTGGGATATGCCTCAGCTTGTCTGAATCCCATGCTCTTTCCCCACACTGCAGATCAGCCACTGTGTATAACCTTGAATAATAATTTATACTCCTGCCTTAGGTGATTAATCTCCCTAACCAGAGTGCAGGGACCCTTTGTAGTACTTTTATTGTCATGAACACCAACCACAACTTTACAAATAAAGAGTTAATAATTGAGTTGTTTCATGTATTAGTTTCATTAAAGCTAGAGGCATTTTGCATACAGTAAAACAAAATTTTAATAGTTAAAAATGAGTTGTTTGCAGAGTGCATGTATCATCATCATAAAAACAATCAAACTATTGACCAGCCAGTCATTCTGAAATCCATGAAATGTAAAAACTAAAGACCACAGGCCAACCTTACTTGCTCTGAGAAACAGCAAAACTTGGTGGAAGAAAAGAATTTCAGTTTTGTAGCTGCTGCTGCTGCTAAGCTGCTTCAGTCATGTCCGACTCTGTGTGACCCCACAGACGGCAGCTCACCAGGCTCCTCCGTCCACAGGATTCTCTGGGCAAGAATACTAGAGTGGGTTGCCATTTCCTTCTCCATCAGTTTTGCAGACTACTTTATCATTTACATTCTCCGATATCATAGATAAAGAATTGTGGGTACTCCTGTCAGAACCGTACGTGGTCCCTGAGTTAAGTGTCGCTCACTTTTGTTGTTAGAATTCCACTGAACTCACTAGAATTTGAACTTATTTTGCAAATACTACTTCCTTATCAATGACAGGCGTATGACTTTATTTTTAATTATTTTTGCTATTGGTTGGACCTTTATTATCTTTTTTCTTGTCCTAATCTTTCTGTACCAGTGTTCCCCTTAATTTCTGATGTCTCCCTGACTGTAAGTGACTGAAATGCACATTGAATTCCATTAAGTGAAATTTGGAAGTTTATTGAAATAATGATGGGGGGGTTAGTCTCACAAAATCATCCAGCCACAAGCAGAGGGCAGGAGTGCAGCTGGGTACCTGGGTTTTGAACACAGGTAGGGATCGCTCCATCTCTTGCCTCCAATTCTCTCCTCTACTATAGGCCACTTTCTCCATGTGATGGGAATATGACCACCACAGTTCTCCACTTTACAGCAGTAGCCACCAGAAAGAGAGCCACCCTCATTCCCTCTGAGTCAAGCCCCATGAAGATCCCAAGAAAATCTTCTAGTTAATTAGCCCAGTCATCCTGGACTGACCTAGAAGTTGTCTCATTTGCCTGGGAAGTTGCCTAGAAGTTGTCTCATTTGCTAGGGCACAGGACTTGAAACCCTGACCTCTCCTGGGGAATAAGTTTGTCTGCCCTGTTTTGGGTTATAGGATCTTGTCTGTTAGCTGATTCCTAGGTTAGACTGGCTGCCCCAAGGAAGCCCTCTGTCTTTGTTGGAGGTAGCTTTTCCCTTGGTTCCTGAGCTTCCTTTCCAGCCTAAGGGGACATCTGCAGTGTCCTCAGTACACTTTTGAATCAGAGACAGTTGATGAGCCCTGAGCTCTGTGTGTGAGGGATGCTCTGTCGTTTGTTTCACCACCTGCCTGTGTGACTGCAGGTGACCCATTTGGATTTGTCTTTTTCTGTTGAGAAAATTTCCATTTTATGATTGAATAATGCTTTACACACAGAATGACAATAAATAACAATAGCAGACAAATGTTGCTTCTCTTGAAAAGAACGTTAACTATTATCTTGCATATCAGTTCACCTGAGTACTAATGGAAAATGCCTCGAAAAAGAAATAATACTTTACATTTATACCACAAGTTTTTCAAAGAGATCAAGTAGGATGCTAAAGGTCACTGTAATTTTCCTCTCACAGACTTTTATTGATGTTGGTTTCTTCTCAACATTAAGAGCAGCCAACCACCTGGCTCACTCATATTCTGCAAACTAACTGTGTTTTTAAATGAGATTGGATTTTTTCCTAGACTTGCAAAGGTTTTTAATTTCAGAGAGAACTGCTTTTTTGTGCAACAATGTTGGTTTTGGAAATGTTTATACTCTGATAACTAGAAGAGATGGATTTCTATCTGGTTGGTTGTGCTGTCACTTCAGTTAAAAAGCATTTATCATTAACTCACCATTTACAACATTGTTCAGAGAGACTGCTAAAGATGAGTGAGATTTAGCTTGTGCCCAAACCCCTGGAAGAACTGACCGTGTACACATGACTGACCTACTGGACAGTTGTAGGGCAGCACAGCAGAACTGGGTCAGGTGCCACCACTGTGAATTCACAGTACACACTCTACACAGAGCATGCATGCAAACGAACAGATGCACAGTCCACTTAGTGAGTTTGTACCCTCAGTGAGTGAGAAAGAAAAGGAAGTCTACCCTTCATGCTGACTGGTTCAGTTCTTACATGCCTCTCAGAGTAAGACCATTTCTAGGGGTTTAAAGATATTCATTTTCTACACAACATGGCTTCTGAATGTAGCCAACAACTTCTGCTACTCAACAGAAGAAAAAGCAAGAATGCTGGAGGGAAAACCCATTGTTGTGGACTTATTGCAGGACCACTTGACTGTCTTCGGCAATGGCTTTTTATGAGATTTTCAAGACTAGCATTTACTGTTGGAGATTTTGCTTCATATATTGTATTTAGAATTTAGCCCCCACATAGTACTTGATTCCACTGAAAGGAAGATGCAAATAAGGTGCAATGTTCCTGCATAAAAGGAGACTTTAATTCTAACTTGTGTGTTTTGGGCAAGTGTCAGGAAGGATGTGGCATTTGTGTAGAGCTTAGAAGGGAGAGAAAGATTTTGACACGTGGGGATGGGGAATGGAAGGGATACATTTCCAGTGACCAAAGCTGTGAAATAATAATGTGTTGAGGTAATAGCCTAGCCTGTGTGTGCTCGGTTCTGTCTGGCTCTTTGTGAACCCATGGACTATAGCCTGCCAGGCTCCTCTGTCCATGGAATTCTCCAGGCAAGAATCCTAGAGAGTAGGT
Source organism: Okapia johnstoni (assembly GCA_024291935.2). Lineage (NCBI taxonomy): Eukaryota > Metazoa > Chordata > Mammalia > Artiodactyla > Giraffidae > Okapia > Okapia johnstoni. Next base: position 65,491,010 of record CM044312.1, on the reverse strand, counting down.
TGCCATTTCCTACTCCAGGGGGTTTTCCCGACCCAGGGACCAAACCCGAGTCTTGTGTCTCCTACATTGGCAGGCCAATTCTTTACCACTGTGCCACCAGAATTAAATTGAAGAAAGTAGGGAAAACCACTAGACCATTCAGGTATGACCTAAGTCAAATCCCTTACGATTATACAATAGAAGTGACAAATAGATTCAAGGGATTAGATTTGATAGACAGAGCGCCTGAAGAGCTATGGATGGAGGTTTGTGACATTGTACAGGAGGCAGTGATCAGGACCATCCCCAATAAAAGGAATGTAAAAAGGCAAATTGGTTGTCTGAGGAGGCCTTACAAATAGCTGAGAAAAGAAGAGAAGCTAAAGGCAAAGGAGAAAAGGAAAGATATACCCATCTGAATGCAGAGTTCCACAGAATAGCAAGGACAGATAAGAAAGCCTTTCTCAATGATGAATGCAAAGAAATAGAGGAAAACAATAGATTGGGAAAAACTAGAGATCTCTTCAAAAAAAAATTAGAGATACCCAGGAAACATTTCATACAAAGATGTGCACAATAAAGGACAGAAATGGTATGGACCTAACAGAAGCAGAAGGTATTAAGAAGAGATGGAACAGAAGAACTATACAAAAAGATCTTCATGACCCAGATAACCACGATGGTGTGATCACTCACCTAGAGCCAGACATCCTGGAATGTGAAGTCATGTGGGCCTTAGGAAGCATCACTACAAACAAAGCTAGTGGAGGTGATGGAATTCCAGTTGAGCTATTTCAAATCCTAAAAGATGATGCTGTTAAAGTGCTGCACTCAATATGCCAGCAAATTTGAAAAATTCAGCAGTGGCCACAGGACTGGAAAAGGTCAGTTTTCATCCCAATCCCAAAGAAAGGCAATGCCAAAGAATGCTCAAACTACCGCACAATTGCGCTCATCTCACACACTAGCCACGTAATGCTCAAAATTCTCCAAGCCAGGCTTCAACAGTACATGAACCGTGAACTTCCAGACGTTCAGGCTGGATTTAGAAAAGGAAGAGGAACCAGAGATCAAATTGCCAACATCCGCTGGATCATCAAAAAAGCAATAGAGTTCCAGAAAAACATCTACTTCTGCTTTATTGATGACACCAAAGCCTTTGACTGTGTGGATCAGAACAAACTGTGGGAGATTGTTCAAGAGATGGGAATCCCAGACCACCTGACCTGCCTCCTGAGAAATCTGCCTGCAGGTCAAGAAGCAACAGTTAGAACTGGGCATGAAACAACAGACTGGTTCCAAATTGGGAAAGGAGTACGTCAAGACTGTGTATTGTCACCCTGCTTACTTAACAGAAACAGACTCATAGATTTAGAAAACAAATTTATGGTTAAGAGGGGAAAGAAGGGGGAGGGATAAATTAGGAGATTGGGATTAACAAATACATGCTACTATTATACATATAAAATAGATAATCAACAATGACCGACTATATACCACAGGGAATTCTAGTCAATACCCTGTAATAACCTACACGGGAAAATAATCTGAAAAAGAATAAATACATGTATATGTACAACTGAATCACATTGCTGTATACCTGAAACTAAGACAACATTATAAATCAACTATACTCCAATATAAAATAAAATTTTTTTAAATTCAGGAATTTATGGAGAACCAGAAGATGGTTTTGAGGGGCTGATTTTTAAAGCCCTGTTGATATCCTTGGGGAGAGGTAAAACCAACTAGATTAAATGGAAGGTGTGTGTTTAATCATTTCACCAAGACAGGATTATACAGTTAAGTACCTTAGCTAAAATCTTTAAATTAATTTTTCTGACATGAACATAATTGATCTGGAAATTAAATATTCACTTAAGTACTATTCAGTGAAGCCTGCCAGCATTACTGCTAGATAGGTACAGGTTGCATTTATATTGCTCTTTTTGTAGCTAAAATCTAGGCAGTAACATGGTAGATTATAACAACTTCTAATATTTTGATGCAGCAAATAGTAAGATATTAAGTTGTACATTAAATAGCTGAATGGTCAATTAATATTTGAAAAGCACTTTTAAGGAAATGATAATGATTCTTTTTAGAGTTGATGATCCTTATTCTGTAGATTTTTAAGTTAAGAAGTTTTTCTCCCTATTTGTATGTAAACTGTGAGGTTGATTTCAATACCTCTTCTCTCTCCTTTTAAGCCCCTAAAAAGAAATAGGGATAGGAAGGCTTGGGTTCAGGGCCTTTATAAGGTAGAATTTCACTTCCCTGTCTCTCTGGAAAGATCATGCTGCTTGTCCTGTGAAATGTGGTGTACATACTTTCTTGGCAGAGGTGACATGTCACTTCCACACTGAAGCTTTGGGAACATAGGGGAGGAAAATTTCTCCAGTACCCTCTTTCGGTCTCTGGCTGGGCTTAAGAATTAAACTGATACAAGATTAACCCAAGAAAAGCATACAAATTTTTATTGAATTTTTACATATACATAGGAGCCTTTGGGATTGCCCAGTTGGTGCTAGTGGTAAAGAACCCACCTATCAATGCAGGAGACATAAAAGACACAGGTTTGATCCCTGGGTTGGGAAGATCCCCTGCAGGGGCCTGATAATCCACTCTAATATTCCTGTCTGGAGAATCTCATGAACAGAGAAGCCTGGCGGGCGTCCATGAGGTCTCAAAGAGTTGGACACGACTGAAGCAATTTAGCCGCAGTAGGAGCCTTTACAAGAAAATGAAGACCCAAAAAAGTGACCAGAACAGGAGACTTTAATATCTTTTAGACAAAGAACCAATAAATTTGTGAAGAGTTGACATGACAGAGGAACTTGAGCTGTGGGCAGTAAATGGTGAAGGAGTAACAAGGTTTGTTTATACAGCCTTCTCTGCCCAGCTAGTAAGAATGTTTCTTTTCCTCCTGGTACAGGCAGAAGAAGGTACCTTTCACATGGGAGGTTATCTCTTCTTTCAGGGAAGAAGGGCTGGGAGAGGGGTGAAGGTCAGAGTGACTTTCCTACTTTTGACATTTTCGCAAACTCCTTCAGCCTTAAATGGTATGTCAAGGTGCCATGTTTTGAGATACTGTGTTTTGGGATGCCGTGTCTTGAACCCCATCAGTGGCCAGTGAGTAATTTGCCACTGACTTGGAGACTGGTAACATTCTAAACGGTGGCAGCTCTGTGGACCTTCAGGCCTCTGTGAAGACCACAGGGTGTTCCCACCGTCCTGAGATAGAAACGCAGGGTAAACAAGATGTAAACTTCTGTTTTTTTAAGTCATGATGATTTGGGGATGCTTGTTACTGTAGCATAAGCCAGTCTACCCTGACAGATACAATTTCCTTAGATGTAAGAGTCAAAAAAGAGATACTAGAATAACTATTTATGTCTTCAAATATTTTTGTTAACATTTACTAGGTGCCATTCATTCTTCCAAGTGCTAGAAATGTAGCAGTGAACAAAATCTTCTCTTTTCTCAAGAAACTTCTTCCCATTCTTCATTATTAGTTTAGGGAGTCCCTTTTTCTGCAAAGCCTTGTTCTCTGAGCAGCAGGTCACCTCTTTCTCTTCCTCGCTCCTGTGCACTTTGTACACACCTTCATTGTGGCATTGATGGTATCGTGGTTATTCTGTCTTGCTTTCTAGGCTGTGATCGCCTAGAGAACAAGTAGTTTATACATGGTACATAGTTATATGTAGTATTTACTAGCAAGGAAACAAGGACCTACTTATAGCATAGGCAATGGTACTCAATACTTTTAATGACTGTAATGGAAAAAGATTCCATTTAGATTAATTTATATAATCTAAAAAGTAATATATGCAGAATATATAATTATGTATATATAATAAAAAAAATATATATATATATATAACTGAGTCACTTTGCGATATACCTGAAAGTATCACAATATTATAGATCAACTGTATTTCAGTAAAGATTTAAAAAGTAATATAAATACATAGATGTAGCAAATTACATAGTATAATATAGAGTGATAATACAGATACTTTGCATCGTTCTCTCTGCATCACCTCCCACTTTCAAAAACTATTTTTTTAAGTGGATAAGTTCAGACTTCCTGTGGGTCCTTTTGCTTGAAAGTGATTTGGGATCAAAATGTGAACTTCTGTTTTGGGACATATTTTCCAAATGTCTTTGCTTTGTGAATTACATGTTAAGATGATCACTGATGTGTCACAGTGGATAGGTACCAGATTGTCTGGGCAAAAATGTGAGTGAAGAGGGGAGAGGGGTGTCTATGGTTTGTCATCGTGCCTCCTCCTTTTAATTAGTTATAACTAGTATACTCATATACCAGTGTGTCTCAGTCTTATTTTTATTATTGCCTCTGCCCCCAAGTTGTTTTGTAGTCTTTTTCCTCCTAACTGTTCCTTCCATGAGATTTTGGTACAACAGATATACTGTATATCTGGTTAAGTATTGTATGAATACCTTTTCTTTATATGGAAAAAAGGGGGCTTCCCTGGTGTCTCAGTGGTAAAGAATCCACCCGTCAATGCAGGAGACCCAGGTTTGATCCCTGGGGTTGGGAAGATCCCCTAGAGAAGGAAATGGCAACCCACTCCAGTATTCTTGCCTGGGAAATCCCACAGACAGAGGAACCTGGTGGGCTACAGTCCATGGGGTCACAGAAGAGATGGACACTACTGATCAACTAAACAACAATTGTATGTATATCTGTAGTTTATATGGAAGAAAAGTAAAGTTTTTTTTTCTCCTCTTTCCCCAACTAATCTTGTTTGAAAATGCATGCCTTAAACTAGTATTTGTAAAAGGTATATTTTTTTTCCCTTTATAGGAGCTCCTTTCCACTTCAGTAAGCTAAGTTTAACCACATTGCATCAGAAGTCTGTTGTCTAATACACCTGTGCTTTTATAACAGCTTTATTTTAAGCTGAATATCATTTAAATAAGTATGCTGAAATCTTAGTGCATTGAGAACATTGGGGAAGTAAATTTTACACATTTTGCAGAAGTCCATTTTTTCCTAGGTTTTAGACCTCTGAAGCATGCAGTCTTTCTCTGCAGGCCTCATTTGCTTTTGATTCCTTCAGCAAATATTTATTGAGGCTGTACTGTGTGCAAGGCTCCGTGCCAGGTGCTGAGGCCCAGTGGCTCATGGAGCTGGGCCTGTTTCCTTTATTCTTTGTTGGCTTTTTCAGAACTCACAGGGTAAACTTGTCCAGGGCACAGTTGTTTTGACTGTACTGATTTTTATACATTCCCAACAAAGTATGGTGGGCACTTGGTGAAAAATCCTGGGAGTTGGTGTAATCCCTTGTGCAGTATAAAAAGAAAAAGATACTTGGTCCTGGCACCTGGCACAGAGCTCCTAAAACCCTGGGGATCTCCTGATTTCTTGGGTGTGCTCACCAGAGTTTCTTGGCCGAGGGGCTTCTGGATAGCTTCAGAAAAGGGGCTGGTCCCAGAATGATCAAATTATGATTGGAAGCTTGGAACTCAATCCAGCCTTGGAGTAGGGGAGAGGGACTGGAGATGGAGATTAATCACCAAAGGCCACTGGTTTAATCCATGACCACTGATTTAACCAAAGGCCACTGGTTTGTGCCCATGTAGCAAAACCTCCATCAGTTCAGCTCAGTTCAGTTGCTCAGCTGTGTCCGGTTCTTTGTGACCCCATGGACTGCAGCACTCCAGGCCTCCCTGTCCATCACCAACTCCTGGAGTTTACCCAAACTCATGTCCATCGAGTGATGCCATCCGACCATCTCATCCTCTGTCGTCCCCTTCTCCTCCTGCCCTCAGTCTTTCCCAGCATCAGGGTCTTTTCAAATGAGTCAGCTGTTCGCATCAGGTGGCCAAAGTATTGGAATTTCAGCTTCAACATCAGTCCTACCAATGAACACCCAGGACTGATCTCCTTTAGGATGGACTGGTTGGATCTCCTTGCAGTCCAAGGGGCTCTCAAGAGTCTTCTCCAACACCACAGTTCAAAAGCATCAATCTTTGGTGCTCAGCTTTCTTTATACTCCAACTCTCACATCCATACATGACCACTGGAAAAACCATAGCTTTGACTAGATGGACCTTTGTTGGCAAAGTAATGTCTCTGCTTTTTAATATGCTGTCTAGATTGGTCATAACTTTCCTTCCAAGGAGTAAGCGTCTTTTAATTTCATGGCTGAAATTACCATCTGCAGTGATTTTGGAGCCCCTGAAAATAAAGTCTCTCACTGTTTCCACTGTTTCCCCATCTATTTGCCGTGAAGTGATGGGGCCGGATGCCATGATCTTAGTTTTCTGAACGTTGAGCTTTAAGCCAACTTTTTCACTCTCCTCTTTCACTTTCATCAAGAGGCTCTTTAGTTCTTCTTTGCTTTCTACCATAAGGGTGGTGTCATCTGCATATCTGAGGTTATTGATATTTTCCCCGGCAATCTTGATTTCAGCCTGTGCTTCTTCCAGCCCAGCGTTTCTCATGATGTACTCTGCATAGAAGTTAAATAAGCAGAGTGACAATATACAGCCTTGACGTACTCCTTTCCTAATTTGGAATCAGTCTGTTGTTCCATGTCCAGTTCTAACTGTTGCTTCCTGACCTGCATACAGGTTTCTCAAGAGGCAGGCCAGGTGGTCTGGTATTCCCGTCTCTCTCAGAATTTTCCACAGTTGATTGTGATCCACACAGTCAAAGGCTTTGGCATAGTCAATAAAACAGAAATAGATGTTTTTCTGGAACTCTCTTGCTTTTTCCACAGCAGATCCAGCAGATGTTGGCAATTTGATCTCTGGTTCCTCTGCCTTTTCTAAAACTAGCTTGAACATCTGGAAATTCATGGTTCACGTATTGCTGAAGCCTGGCCTGGAGAATTTTGAGCATTACTTTACTAGCGTGTGAGATGAGTGCAATTGTGCAGTAGTTTAAGCATTCTTTGGCATTGCGTTTCTTTGGGATTGGCATGAAAACTGACCTTTTCCAGTCTTGTGGCTGAGTTTTCCAAATTTGCTGGCATATTAAGTGCAGCACTTTCACAGCATCATCTTTTAGGATTTGAAATAGCTCAACTGGGATTCCATCACCTCCACTAGCTTTGTTCGTAGTGAGTGATGCTTCCTAAGGCCCACTTGATTTCACATTCCAGGATGTCTGGCTCTAGGTGAGTGATCATACCATCGTGATTATCTGGGTTGTGAATAGAAACCACTAAATGACCAGCTGCAGAGAGCTTGCAGACTGGGGAGCACAGCATGAAGCTGGGAGGGTGGCGTCCAGAGAGGGCACAGAGACTCTGTGCCCCTCCCACCATATCCCACCCTACATTTCTCATCCGTTTGGCTATTCTTGAGTTGTATTCTTTATAATAAACCAGTAAGAGAAAGGCAAGTACTTCCCGAGTTCTGTGAGTCATTCTACTGAATTATCAAACTAGAGGAGGGTGTTGTGGGAACCCTCAGTTTATAGCCAGTTGGTCAGAAGTATGGTTGCCTGGGGATTGTGATTGATGCCTAAAGCGGGGGCAGTTTTGTGGAACTAATGCTTCAACTCTTGGGATATAATGCTAACTTTGGGTAGGTAGTGTCAGAATCGAAATTTGGACACCCTGTTGGAAATGATGTTGGGAAAGACAACATGCTTTTAAATGTAGGAAAAAGAAACCTTTGGCCCTTGTCTGTCACATTGTGTGTGTGTGTGTGTGTGTGTGTGTGTGTGTGTGTGTGTGCGCGTGTGTGTGTAATGCATGAAAAGATTGCGGGCCAAGTCCCACAAGATGCAGACCCAATATATAGTTTTCACTTTTCTGTCCTGCAAACCCTAACATTTGTCTGGCTACGTTAGTGCACATTATACTGTCTGCAATGTGGGAAACTACTTAAATTCTTGGAGCATTCTAGATTACTAATGTATTATCCAAATACATATATACACAACATGGCAGGAAAACTCAACGTGAGGTTAACATAAAGAAGAGGCTCTTTTCCTCTTAACTGTATAATTGCCAAACAGAATAGAGTATATAGTTTCAGGCTCAATTTCAGATTCCCCAGGAGGGATGGGATACACTTGAGAAAAAAATTCAAGGCAGCTCAGGTTATCTGGAAGCTTGGGCTTAAGGGTCTATCCAGATATAGAGTCTTTCATTCATTCATTCCTTGTATAGATATTCACTGAGCTCCTAATCTCTGTGCCAGGTCCTTTGGTGAACAAGATGGAAGGTCCTCATTTTCATTCATTCTCTCTGTTCCCATTTTTTTGGACAAATAGTATACAAAGAACAACTTTTTATTCATTCATTCTATGTATTTTTGTTTGAGAGTCTATAATACAGGTAGATTATTGGGTGATATTTAAAAGAGACATTATCTCTGCCCTCAAGGACTTTCAAGCTTGTTTGTTCATCAGTCAATCATTCATTCCAAAAAAAATGTGCATTGAGCCAGCCACTGTGCCAGGTCGGTGCTTTTTGTGGTTGTTTAGTTGCTAAGTTGTGTCTGACTCTTTTGCAACACCATGGACTGTAACCCGCTGGGATTTCCCAGGCAAGAATGCTGGAATGGATTGTCATTTCCTTCTCCAGGGGTTCTTCCCAACCCAGGAATTGAACCTGCTTCTCCTGCATTGCAGGTGGATTCTTTACCACTAAGCCACTGGTCAGTACTAGGGACATATAGAAATGAACATAGTTTCCAAAGGGCTACAGTTCTGCCTGGGTGGGGCACAGGTGGTAACCTGTTTGGTAAAGTGTAGTAGGTGATGGTAATGGACTCTGTCCACACTCTGGGGACAGTGCAAAGGGAGCACAGCAGTGGGGTGTCCTAAGTTAGCCCTGTCCAAGCGAGAGGTCAATGTTTGACTCTTGACCTCACTTTATTTTTTTTGGTTTAAACCACAGAAATGTATTTTCTCACAGTTCTGGAGGGTAGAAAGCTAAGAGCAACATGTCAGCATATTTAGTTTCTCATAAGGCTTCTCTCCTTGGTGTGCAGAAGACCATCTTCTCACCGTGCTGTCTCATGGTCCTTCCTCCACTAGTGTGCATCCTTGATGTGTCTTTGTGTCCAGATTTCCTCTTTTATAAAGACATCAGTCAGATTGGATTAGGGCCCAACCTAATTGTTTGATTTTAAGTTAATCACCCCTTTAAAGGCTCTACCTCCAAATATTGTCACATTTTGAGGCATTAGGGTTTAGGGCTTCAATATATAAAATTTGGAGGGACAAAATTCAGCTTTTAAAAACCAGATTGTAAATATTTTAGGCTTGTAGGCCATAAAGTCTCTGTTGGAACTCACAACTCTGCCATTGATCTGATTTTTCAGCTGGGGCTGAAGAGAAGGGATGGCTTGAAAAGGAGGACGTGTGGGAAATTCCATTCAGAGGAGACTGTGTCAGTGAAAGTAAGCAGGTGTGAGGGTCCCCTGGCAGTGTAGGAGGTGCAGTAGATGAGTTTTAATACCCCTGGCAGTGTAGGAGGTGCAGTAGATGAGTTTTAATACCCCTGGCAGTGTAGGAGGTGCAGTAGATGAGTTTTAATACCCCTGGCAGTGTAGGAGGTGCAGTAGATGAGTTTTAATACCCCTGGCAGTGTAGGAGGCGCAGTAGATGAGTTTTAATACCCCTGGCAGTGTAGGAGGCGCAGTAGATGAGTTTTAATACCCCTGGCAGTGTAGGAGGCGCAGTAGATGAGTTTTAATACCCCTGGCAGTGTAGGAGGCGCAGTAGATGAGTTTTAATACCCCTGGCAGTGTAGGAGGTGCAGTAGATGAGTTTTAATACCCCTGGCAGTGTAGGAGGCGCAGTAGATGAGTTTTAATACCCCTGGCAGTGTAGGAGGTGCAGTAGATGAGTTTTAATACCCCTGGCAGTGTAGGAGGTGCAGTAGATGAGTTTTAATATAGTGAAACTACCGCACTTCAATGCCAAGAGCTAAACCTTGTAATATTGGCACAACAAATGATTCAACGGAATGGATAGTCCAGAAAGAAATAAATATGTGATAAGATAGGTTTCACAGATCAGAAGGGTATTAAGTAATAATACTGAAGCATTTGATAAATTATTTAGAAAGAGAATAGAGTCTTGCTAGTGATGATTTTTAGTCAGCATTTACAGGCTTGAAACTTAGAAATTAGAGGATTAAGATTTCCTTCTGTGAATTAAAACTGAAGAGCAACACTAATGGGTCAAGGTGCTATATATAACAGGTTACCTTGAAGAACATAATATCTTACAATATCACCTCACTGAACATATAGACACCATTAGAATGGTTGACTCTGTGGTCCCCACACTCCCAAGAGCCTCAGGTTTGGTTTAATGTTCTGCTTTTGTCCTCTTAAATTTTTTAATTTATGAAAATGGGCCTGTATTTTCACTGTGCACTGAGCCCTGCAAGTTATATATCAGTACTGCCTGTGAGGTTGGTCAGACAGGGAAAAAGAAAATTACAAAGCCAAGCTTTAGAGGTAGACGTTCTCCTGCTTTTAGGAAAGTTGCAGCAACACAATTCTAGAGTCTGGGCCACATTTGCAGGACTGTATGGGTTGCATATGTATCCCTTGGGCTGTCCCAGACTGATGCATTAAATAGTTTACTTGACAGACTCGCTCCTCCTCCCATCTCCTTCTCACTAAGGAAGCTTTTAATTTTGATTTGGCTTCTGTGGGCTTCCTGCAGGGAGAGAGCTGGCTGGTTATGGTGACTCCATAATAATTCAGGAAGTTGGTTACTAAGCTGGCATCCTGGTGATATTCATCAATGAGGTTCTTTAATGGGATCCTGTCCCTGGTAGAAGGCCCCCTTCTGTTAGATTTCTGAGGCAGAAGGCTGAGGTCCAGGCATTGTGTTGGTGAATTCACCAAAGCCAGCAAGGGCAGAACAGTGGTTAAGAACAAGGCCTTTCCATAAAAAAGGATGAAGTTCCAGGACCTGCTACAACAAGTTAATAATATACCAAAAACATTGAATGTACACTTTACATGGGTGAATTGTATGGCATGTGAATTATATCTCAATAAAGCTGCTTTTTAAAACATTAAAAAAGAAGAAGAAGAACAGGGCGTTTGGAGTGAGCCAGACAGCCCTGGGATCAAGTCCTGTGGTTGGTACTGCATTGTGTGATCTTGGCCAAGATATATAACTATGCCCTGTTCTTTCATCTCCCAAGCGGTGATATGACACCTGGGGCTGTTGTGAGACTGAAGGAGAAAATATACACCTGGTCAAGGCTTCTCAGCCTCAGCACTGTTGACATTTTGGATCAGATCATTCTTTGTTGGAAGGAGGGAGGAGGGAGAGCTGTCCTGTGCATGATGGGGTGTCTCCTAGCTTCCCCCAGCAGCTTCCTCTTAACCCCCTACAGATGTAACAGCCAAAATGTCTCCAGATGTTGCCTAATTGTCATGCTGGGGGACAGAATAGGCCCTGGTTAAGAATCACTCACTGCCCAAGGTGTGTAGAACAATGCCTATAAAAAGACAGCTACTGGCAGATTTCATAATAATATTGACAATCCTTGGACTAAAGATATAGATGACAGTACTTCTGAGGCCCCTGGAAACACATTTGTCAGCCTTTCACCTGTCCTCTGCTTGTTAAATTTCTATGTCGATGCCAGAATCAAGTCCACATAGATTAAAGTGTCTGTGCTAAGTCGCTTCAGTTGTGTCTGGCTCCTTGCGACCCTATGGAATGTAGCCTGCCAGGCTCCTCTGTCCATGGAATTCTCCGGTCAAGAATTCTGGTGTGGGTTCCTATGCCCTCCTCCAGGGGATCTTCCCAACCCAGGGATTGAACACGTGACTCTTAGTATCTCCAGGATTGACAGGCGGGTTTTTTACCACTAGCACCACCTTGATTAAAGGATAAATGTAAAAAGCCCTCCCTTTACAAACTGAAAGAAGAGAAGTTACAGATCTGTAAATTTGCAAATACCAAACTCAGAAGCAGTGGTATTTTGTGATGTTTAACGTCGGGTTTAAATCATATTGGGGAATTTTTTTTCTCAATGTCATTACATTAAAAACAAAAAACATGAGTAATTGGTTAAAAAAAAAAAAAGACCTAGTAATTATAGTTAAAAAGCAAACTGGGGGGAATTTCCTGTCATCCAGTAGTTAGGACTCCGTGCTTTCACTGCCTTGGTCTGAGTTTAATCCATAGTCTGGGAACTAAGATCCTGCAAGCACATAGCATGGCCAAAGAAAAAAAGCAAATTGGATAAAATGATTATAAGAAATATGTTAAAGTGGTATCGAGAAACCGGTGTAAATCAAAAAGAAAATAAAATACAAAAATAAATGTCTCAGGCATAGGTGATATACAGTCGGCTTACAAACATTTGAAAATTGTTCAAATTCAATAATACTTAAAAATTTAAATCTTTTTTTCATTTAAATTGGCAATAATATCTAACTCTGTGGTACCATTTAGGGGAGTCTCCTCACACATTCCTTATAGAACACTGGATGGGTATAAAATCCCCCTGTGAAGAAATGTCATGATAAATATGCCTTAAAACTTGTCATACCTTTTAGCCCCCAAAATAACATTTGGGAATAATTCCACAACATAATCTGAAATGTAGACATATATTTGTGCATGAAGATATTTACTGCAAGGTTGTTTCAATAGAAGCCAGTTTTGTGTCTAGCATTAGGGGACCAGTAAATTGGAGCTTATGATAAATAATTAGCAGTCTTTAAAAAATATTTATAAAATGTTTCCAATGGCATGCAGAATTCTTACAGTGTTAAATGAAAAAGCAAGTTTTAAAATTTTGAATGCAGTATGAACTCAGCTCAGAATAAAGACTGGAAAGGAATATACAAAATATTTAAAGTATTTATTCATGGAAGATTGAATTATGGATAATTTATGCAAGTTACTCATAATTGCATGATTAAACTGACCATTTCAAACCAGACTTAGATTTTGTGTGTGCCTGTTCTTTCTGGTAATTTTTGATCTTAACCATTTCTCTAGCTTGCAAATGAAAGTGAAAGAGGTTAGCTATGTTTCTCTGAGTAAAAGAAAGAAAAGAAGTTATCAGTGCCTAAAAGGACAGCTTTATATTTTAGTAAATTCCTTATAAATTGCAATAGCAAACTGGCTTTGGGGGGTAGATTACTTGCCCTGGATGAGGTGAATTCATGCTTTTTTACACCACAGCATTCTTTTTGTTCATTAATTTTTAAAGATACATTTATTGTAGCATGTTTCTTGGTGAAAGAATCTTTAAAATTTCCATGTTTATCTTCACAGTATGTGCAGAAGCTTATAATCCTGATGAAGAAGAAGACGATGCTGAATCCAGGGTATGTAACTTACTGAATACATTAATTTTACATTATACTCTTGTCTTGGATAAGGAAAATAGCAATAGAAAAGATGTTAACAGGCTTATAGATTAACAGAAAGCATAATGGAATTATTTTGACTGTTTCTTTTCCTAGTCTTCTCTCTGATAGCTTACTGCTTCATGTTCTGTAGTTACTTTGATCCAAAGCATCTCTCTCTTTGGGTAAAAGGAAAGATGGATGTAATAACTCACTGAAGTTGTGCTCTTATTTCTCTTGCAAAAATATAGCCTGTGATGAAAAATGTTTTTAGCTATCTTTCTCAAAGTGATAATGTTATTTTTCTTAGACAAGTAAGTATTTTTAGCAAAGAAAAATACTGGGAAAAGACTTCTGCTCGTACTAATTTATCACAACAGATGCTTACTCTGAAACAACAACAGATACAATAAAATTACATCTAAAGTGTCAGTACAGCAGTTATTATGTTTTAAAGCCTATGTATCTGATTGTTTTCTCAGAAACTGATTTGGAGGGCCTAATGTTTTTGCAAGAATTTGTCTGGTTTGAAGCACTTTTTAAGCTGTGTCCTTTTGCTCCGTTCTCCTATTACTTATTTAGTAAACAGTAAACTAAATAGATTACTGAGCCTGGAAATGGAAAGTAATCATTCATTTATTTATTTTTGAGTACATTGCAAAAGTTTCTTTTTTTTATTTGGTGTTAAAAAATGAAAAGAAAATCTATTTCTGTAGCTCTGAAAAATACTTCAATAAGATTGAGTTTTATAGAAAAGCAGAATACTGGGTCCCTAAGTCATTACAGCATTAAGCTCCCTGAAATGTAAGTAAAATCCAGTGGTAGAAAGATCAGGAACCTTAAATGACACAGAAGATTTTGAAGGAAATTCCATTTCACAATTGTCCATGATGGAGACAGTACCAGATTTGCAGTATTCACTTCTGAGAACCAAAACTTACATATTTTTATAAAGTCCATAAATTCCAGTCTGAAAATTATGTTGCCTTAGGGTCAAGGTATCATCACTGATGTTTAATGTGCTATAACCACTACAATGTGGTCCAAACAACCCTCCCCTATCCTACACTTCATTTATGTATTTCAACGAAACAATAATAGGTTACTTTGAAGACAGCATTTTGTGTGTATGTGTGTGTGTGCATGTATATGTGCTTAGTCATGTCCAACTCTTTGCAACCCCATGGACTGTAGCCCTCCAGACTCCTCTTTCCATGCAATTTTCCAAGCAAGAATCCTGAAGTGGGTTGCCATTTCCTACTCTAATCATTCTTTGTATTTGTGTATAAATGTACATGATAAAGCTTAGTAATTGAGATGTTTGATGAGCTGGTTTGACCTAGTAAAAATTTAAATTAAAAAGAACATTTAAAAATATAGTTTGAAAGCAATATATTGTATCTCATGGACTTGACAACTGTTAGCTACCTTTTGGTCCATACCATAGGTAAAGTGGTTTGACTGGATCACTCCAGCTAATTGCTAACAGTCTTGTTGGGAGGGGTATACCAGATAAGAATCATTTGGCTGGGGGAAAGAAACCCCAAATCACATTGAGATAAAAAAAAAAAATGGGGAATTATTGGACATGTGCTTGGAGATCTTACAGAATTCTTGAAGGAGTTAAAGAAAACCCCAGGCTGTGGCTAGCAGGCAGGAGTCAGCCCCCTCTGGGGTCCTTTCACAGCACTGGTGTAGCACTTAGAGTATCAACACTGAAAGGGACTCAGCTGCCACTATCTCTTCTGTCTCTCTCGGTTCACAATCCTAGTTTCCTCGTGGAGAGTTTTCACAGACCTGACCTTGGGATTGGGGGCCAGGCCAAGGAGTACAGACTTAACTGTGGGGCCTCACTTATAAATGAGGGTATCCTGCAATCCCACCCCTGGGCATTTATCCAGAGAAAACTTTAATTCAAAAAGATGCATCATAGCTGTACCCTTTATATAATAGCCAAGACATGGAAACAATCTAAATGTCCATCAACAGATTAATGGATAAAGATGTGGTAAATATATACAATAGAATACTACTCAGCCATAAAAAAGAATGAAATAATGCCATCTGTAGCAACATAGATAAACCTAGAAATTGTCATACTGAGTGAAATAAGACAAAGACAGATGTATGACATCACTTGTATGTGAAATCTTAGAAAATTGTGTAAATCAACTTATTTACAAAACAGAAATAGACTCATAGACATAGAAAACAAATTTATGCTTACTGTATAGATAGTGGGAGTAGGGGGAGAGAGAAATTAGGTGTTTGGGATTAACATATACACATTACTATATATATATATATACGAAGCGAGCACTGTATATATTACAAAATAGGTGAAGAACAATGACCGACAGTATAGCACAGTGAACTATATTCAATATTTTATAATGACCTACAATGGAAAAGAATATGAAAAACATATATATATAAAACAATTACTTTACATCTGCAACTAACACAACTTTGTAAATTAACTATGATTTTTTGAAAGGTATATAAATAGATAAGGGCAGTTCCTAGTGAAGGAGGCATCTTTGTGGGTTGGACATTCAACCCAAGTTGTGCCTGTGACACCCTTCGATGTTACTTTAGTAGATTTTTGGTAATTAATTAATGATTGATCATTGTAATAAAGTGTCTTGGGGTTTTGATTAAGTTGACTCTTCTCTAAACATGTTGCTAAAAACTGTACAATTTTTTGTCTTACTAATAGATACTGTAAGACAGTTTGTACCATAGCCTTTAGAAATGATTATTACAGATTTCAAAATTAATTGGCTTTAGAAAATGTCCATAAGGAAAACATACAGTGCATTTTGATAAATTAACTTTTCATTTGGACATTTTGTCTTATTTCAAAAACTGTTTATTTTATTGGGCTTCCCTAGTGGGTCAATGGTAAAAAAAAAATCTGCCTGCCAAGCAGGAGACACAAGTTTGATCCCTGTGTCTGAGAGATCCCCTGAAGAAGGAAATGGCAACCCACTCCGGTATTCTTACGTAGAGAATCCCATGGACAGAGGAGCCTGGCAGGCTACAGTCTGTAGGGTCATGAAAAGTCAGATACAACTTAGTGACTAAGCAACAACAACAATCTGTAATCTCAGAGTTATGCAAATAGATATTTATTATCTTATAAAATAATATGTATTCAAAGAAAATTTAAGTACTTAAGATTGACTTTGGAAAATAACAAATTAGATTTTACTTGGAATACCTTTGATAAATGAAAATGTAAGGGTTATGTACATCTAGCATGTGGAAAGGGGCAGAGAAGAGCTAGTAAATTGAAGAGTGGAGTACTTCGTTTTGTACTCCATGAAATGTTTTGGGAGTGCTTTCTGCATATCTGGTCGAGTGCTAAGTATACAGTGGTGAACATGATGGACAAGTCCTTGCCGTCTTGAAGCTCAGAGTCTAATAACAGAAGCTAACAGAAAGCTAGTAAATTAGCAGTCACAAAATATGAACTGTTGAAAGGACAGTGTGATAGGGTGTAGGAATTAAAACCAAACTCCCCAGATCAACTAGGTCCCTAATGAAACAGAATAGTGGGAGAAGGGCTCCTTGAAGTGAGACCAGAGGATGAACATGGAGAGAGTCTTGCCAGAAGTCTGGGAGTGCATTCTGGGTTGACCCGAGCCTGTCAGCGCAGGAAGAGCTGGAGGCTCTGAGTGAGGGCTGGTGTGGCTGGAGCTGAGTGGCTGAGGTGAAGGGGGAGGAGGAGGTGGGAATGTGATGGCCTCCCCCGAGGGTTTACTCTGGAGAATGGGGTGTTCTGACTTAAAAGATTACTTTCAGCTCTGTGTGGAGAACCTATTGGACAGATATGAAAACATCTTGTACAGACTTCCCTTGCTTAACAAAATAGATGCACAGTGTTTTCTTTAAAGGAAATGTGTCAGTCTTATTGTTTCTTCTATTTTTTTTAATTGAAAGGCAACAGAGGTTTATAGCAGTGGTTGACAAACTTTTCCTGTAAGGTTTTTTTTTCCTGGGAATTCTGTTTTCAAATAATAAATACTTCATGCTTTGGGGGCCATTCAGTTTCTGTCACAACTCTTCAGCTCTGCTGTTACAGCTTAAAAGCAGCCATAGACAGTACATAAATGAACACGTGTGGCTGTGACCCATGAAACTTTACTTGTGGACATTTGAATTTCTTGTAATTTTCATGTGTTAGGAAACATTCTTTTGATTATCCTCCCCCAGTCATTAAAAAAATCATTCTCAGTGTAGGGATCATACAGAAAGAAATTTGGCCTTTAGGCAATGGTGTGCTGACCTTGGCTTATAGTAAGAACTCTGTGGCCAGCCTGCCTGGGGTGAAATCCCAGCGCTACAACTTCTGAACTGTGTCACATTGAAGAAGTTGCCTGGACAAGTTAATTTTCTTACCTTTTTTCTTTTGAGTGTTCGTGCAGTGTTTGTCTTTCTCTGTCTGGCTTATTTCACTGAGCAGTCACCTGCTTTGTGGGGCCTGTTACTAGGATGTGTGTGTGTGTGCGCTCAGTTGTATCCAACAGAATGTGACCCTATGGACTATAGCCTGCCAGGCTCCTCTGTCCGTGAAATTTTCCAGGCAAGAATACTGGAGTGGGTTGCCATTTCCTACTCCAGGGAATCTTCCCAACCCAGGTATTAAACCCATGTCTCTTGAGTCTCCTGTATTGGCAGGCAGATTCTTTACCACTGTGCCATCTACACTTCCTCTTACTAGAATAAAACTAGTTAATATTTGTGAAGCCCTTAAAACAGTGCCTGGCACATGGTAAATGCCACATCAATATTTGTTTGAACAATAAGATTTTTATCTTGAACATCAATATTTGTTTGAACAATAAGATTTTTATCTTGAAATCAGAAATGAATACTTTAATGAAAAACAAAATTGCCCCTTGTAGAAATCACACTTGGGCAATTGCAAAAGACCTTAATTGTCCATATGCAGATCTCAGATGTCAGATCCCACCAAACCCAACAGGAGCAAATGAGTCTGTAGGAGGAGGAAAGCATCTGAGCAGTTGGTATGGGGCAGGGAGGGCAGAGCTTCAAAGATTCACCTGCTTTCTGACTGTTTGCTTTTCAGGATGCAGAGCAAGATTTTTAATGACAGAGGTTGAGGGTGAGGGGCGACTATGATAGATAAAAGACCCTGAGGAGTGATGGCAGGCAGAAGGAAGAGAGGGGAAAAAAGAAAGCAGGGAGGAGAGCAGTATGCAGTAGTAGTGGTGGCAGGATGGAGAAACAAGGTTTGGAACTGTGAATTCATAAGAGAAGTGGCAGGAGAGAGAGAGAGAAGAAGATGGGTTTTTGTGTGAGGTGTTCATACAAAGTGAATGGGTTGGGGGAGAAAGACTTAAATTGATGACAAAAGTAAATCAGGTTCAATATGGTGTTGAAAATGATTCAAGAAGACAGTTTAGGTGATACAAATTTTATTTAATGCTGCATGAAGCAGGCAGTCTCCATTCCCAAGGGTCCAGAGAACTGCAAAATGGGGTGGAGGGCAGGAAGCTCTTAGAGGATAAAGAATAAGCAACAAGGAAGAGAAAACCAGAAAGTGAATGAGGAACAAGGAAGCAAGCATAGAAACCAGATTTGGCTTGGCCTTTGGGGATCGGCTGACTGGATATACTGTTTTGCTGGTGAAGTGGAGCATGTCTAGAGACACGGGACTGATTTAGGCTTTGCTTTGTTGATGTGGCACCTTGGGCAGGGGTGGCTCCATCTTGGGCTCAGGAAATTATTTTCAACATTAGTGACATGGTATCCCCAACCTTTTCTCTCTGAGGAGAGAGCTTCTCAGTAGGCAAACATTTATGATCACTTCAGTTTGAAGTTCCAGATGGCTTTTGTGAAGTGAGAAATAACTTTTTGTTTTATTTTGTTTGATTGTGTTAAAGTCATCCTTATTTGACGTAGGCAGATACAAATTTTGGTTGACGTGATTTAGTTTATATCCAAATTGTTAAAGTTTCTTAAATAGCAGTGAGTTCTTAGGCAGCAGAATCTGCTTTTTCTAGGCCCACATGCCATAACAGAATCTAGTTTGATGTGAATATTGGTTAGATAGGAAATAGTAGTTTGCATATCCCTTACCCTAAAGAAAAATCTGCAACAGCTTCCTTCTCTCACTGGCTAATAGTATGTGAACAGTACACATAAAAATAGTACACATAAACTGTACATTTCCTCATTTCTTCTTGGGCCTCTGGCTTTTAGCCATCTGAGATGGGTTTGAAATGCTGGTTTTAATTTCCCATTGTGAGTTTTGATATAGTCATGGACACAGAGCTCAGCACCAGCCAATCCTGGTTGTTCTGATGGTGGGGCCCCTACTCATCATCATGTCCTCCGGTCACTGTGTGTGTGACATTAGAGTAGGAAAAGGTGATGTGCGGGTCTCCAGGAGACCCACTAGGTGTCTTCTGCTTTTAGGACCATCTCTTGCCTTGTTACCCCATTTTATAGTTATATGGTAGCCATGTTCACAAAAGAATGGGCCTTTGGGTCCAAGTCAATTGAGCCTTCTGGTGGTCAGAAGGGACTCTGAAGAGTTGGCCTGCTCACTTACAGAGGGCATCCTCTTGGCCTTCATCCTCCATATTGAAAGTTTGAGCATCTAGTGCAGTGGTCTTCTTTGAGCTCACTCTCAAATGAGCACACCAGGAGTGTTCGATTCATTTTCCCTCGAATCCATAGTCTCCATAGTACATGATTGCTTGCTCCCTGTAGAAAATCACTCCCTGTGGGCTCGGTTATATGTGTTGTGCATAAAAATGTATTTAATGTCTAATATACAGGTAAGAATTTACTCACATCTAGAGATTTTATCAAGTTTTGAAGAAAGGGGGTACATTCTGAAAGAGTATTAAGTTTAGTGGTAAAAAGTATGAAACAGTATTAAAGAATATTAAAAGAGTGTTAAACAGCATAAGGGCTTCCTAGGTGGCGCTCATGGCAAAGAATCTGCCTGCCAATGTGGGAGACATGAGATAAGGGTTTGATCCCTGGGTCAGGAAGATCCCCTGGAGGAGGGCACGGCAATCCACTTCAGTATTCTTGCCTAGAGAATCCTATGAACAGAGGAGCCTGGCAGACTATTAGTGGAAAAATTTCCTGGTAGTATTAAATAGTAGAATAGGGACTAAAAGATTTTGATGGGCTTCCAGGTGAGGTCGCAAAGACTTGGATACACCTGAGGTGACTTAGCACACAAACAGAATAAAGACAGTCTGTAGATTTTCAACATAACTGTTATAACACTTGGTCCTTTTTTATGTTCCCACTGGACCTTCAGAGTCTTTAGTGATTAGCCAGTCCAGACCTTTACAGAATGAACTTGCTAACCTGGGGGAAACACTTCTTTGAAAAACATTCAAGTGCTGTATTGATTAATGTCCACCACCTCCCTGAGACAAATTGTATTACTTTCCCTGGTGGTTAATGTCTAGTCACTTAAAGTGAACCTCAGCCATAACCATTCTTCCTTCTAATGTCCTGCTAGGAAATTTTATCCGTTATGAGTAAGGGGAAGAGTCTAATTGTGGACTTGGTGTTCTTGTAGATTATACATCCCAAAACTGACGATCAAAGAAATCGATTGCAAGAGGCTTGCAAAGACATCCTACTATTTAAGAACCTGGATCCGGTAAGATAAATCTCAGTAATAGAGATAATTTTTTTCAGTGTCCATGTGAAGAACTGTTCAGGGTTTTGGAAGAAGAACTGTGCATCCTCTTTACAAGCTGACATCACCCAGGGTGATGTAAAGGCCCCACCATGGATGCCTGCGTGTGCAGTGGGTTGTGTTATGGTTGCTGAGGGATCACTGCTGTTAGAGAAAGTGTTGAGTGCCTGCTGTGTGTCGGGGGAAGGCATTAGGTCATTCATCAAAGGTTACTGCAGACACAGCCCTGAGAAGTGGCCCGGATAAAGGGCTAAGACTGCATTCTTTGTCCACTCAGTAGGGGTATGCAGGGCCCGTGGGGGAGTGCCTCTCTCACCAGCCAGTTTTATATTTTAATGTATGACTTTTATATTATACATGTTTTAAAAGGAAACTTCTACTTGACTTTAAAGGTAGGAGGATTTTTTTTTCTTCATAAAAGTTTTGAAATCTCTCATCTTTGGTTTGGTATGTATTTCTAGAATCCCCTCTCTCAGAACGAGTGATCATGCTGTTCAGACTTTGCCCTGCACCCTGACCTCAGTGCCCTGCTTCCTTCATTGCAGATTATGCTTATTCATTGCTCTGGTCGTTTGGGAAAGAACCCTTGCTACCATGTTCTCATGTGAAACCTGAGTCAACTTTTATAACTTATTTCAGTTCTTTTTTTTGGTCAAACTGAACATCTTAATAGTTTTCAGATTGATGCCTGAGAGAAGAAAACATTAAATCAAAACCCACTCTTACAAGAGGAAGTCTTTTTTAGAAGGCCATTTTTATAAAGAATACTTTTATAATACATTTTACGATGCATTATACCAAGTCTTCTATGCTGGGTCATATTATACCCTGAAATTACTTTTTAAAGCTCCTTGTTTCTGATACCAGTTATGTTTATATTATATCCTCCAGGATCACAGATTACATTCTGTAACTTTGGAGGTTTTATTTTAGGACCACATAGTACAGGTTTTGTCCACTTTGATCCAGGTCCTCCAGAATTATCACTGAGTTTGCAAAACTAAAGCTGTAAAGAATGGAGTTGCTGGTAACTAATAATGGAAGAAAAAGAAATGGAATCAAGATAGAAAGTGTAGGAATTTAGTTTATGAGTGGAAATATTTCCTGGTAGTATTAAATAGTAGAATAAGGAACTAAAAGATTTTGATGGGTTTCCAGATAATCTTAGATTTCTTTTAAAGAATGATAATGATGCTATGAAACAAAGGACATGGAAACTACGATCTCTAGTGATCTTTCACCAAAACAAGTTCAAATAATTGTTAGTGAAAAGATACAACATTGTCTGTGTGTATGTCTAAGATGGTAATTTTGGTATTGGAATTAAATTAATTTAGTATTTAATTTTTTGCTTCAGGTAGACACAGAAGACAGCTATGAAATTAACCCTTAGTTTTATCCTTAGGGGTAGGCTTCAGCAAGGAGATTCTGTTTTCAGGCCAGAACTTTGCAGGGGAAAATTTCAGGGTCACCAAAAACAGTTTCTCAAGCTTTAATATGCCTATACATCATCAGAGGATCTTGTTTAAAATGCAGATTCTAGTGAGTAAATCAGTGGTGGGGCCTGACTTTGTATTTCTCCCAGGCTCCCAGGTGATAGCAGTGCTCTCCTCTCTCAGTCACACTTTGAGTAGGAAGGACTAGAACCCAATGTGAAGACACTCTAGGGCAGTATTTTGGTACTACCATATGTTATTTTGTTTGTGTACTTTCCTATTCATTTCAACCAGTATTTTAATGCTTCAGCAGTGATAACAGGCATCAGTGAAATAGCTGCCAGTTATAGTTTCCTCGGATGCTGCCTGTTCTGTTCGATCTTCTAAAGTAAATTGAGTTTTGTTACCATTGCAACTTTAATTCTTTCAAAGCATTATGAAAAGTTTGATTGCATTTTAAATAATAATAAAACTTTTCCTGTATATTCTGGCAGGGAGCATCTTTACTTAATTACAATGGTTATTTTTATAAACATGGGAATTTTTTTAGACTTTTTAAAGATTTTACTGCTCTGTTGAAGGTCTTTTTATATATATTTAAAGGTCACAGTTTGTAAGGACAAAAAAGAAAAAATCAGTTCATGAAATTACCAAGTTCATAAATTACCATTGTTGAATATTTTATAGGGAAGAAGTAAATGTATTTAAATAGTTGTTTCCAAAAGATCTTTTTTTGAATTTGATCTCATACCATCTTGATTTATTTCTCTACTATCTTAAATCCTTCTAAGAACAATATAGAATATAAATAAATAAAAATTAATTTTTCTCAGAAAACAACCACTTGAAATAAGAAATTTATCCCCAAACATAGCAGGTTGAAGATTTTAAGTTCATATTTTAAGCAAATTTCCAGTTTTTTATCATATATATATTTTTGCCATAACCCAAATGCATTTAAATTGAATTACATATTCCACTTATATAATCTGCATATCATATAGCAGCTCCTTTCAGGTCAATTCCCTGACCACCCACTGTGTTCCAGGGCCTGTATAAAGCGTAGGATGCCACAAAAATACTTAGACATAGTTGTTGTGCTCTTGGAACTTATACTTGGTGAGGGATTCAAATACACATAAAAATCCATTTGGTAAAATGTGATAAATGCTGTAAAATGGTCAGGCTAGGGAAGGATGAAGACTTCTCAGCCCCACCTGAGGATCCAGGAAGCCAGAGAGACACCTGAACTGAGCCTCAGAAAATGAGTCAGAAATCGCCAGTTGAAAGAAAGAAATGGAGTGTCAACACTGGATTCTGAAGTGGAAGATGGAAGACATCCATCGGTGGGGGCTGAGATGTACGTGCTGTGTCAGGAAGGACCAGCGCAGCATGCCACACAGGAGCAGTGGACACACAGTCTATGTAGGCAGTGGCATTTTAAGCAGAGACAGTAACAATCAGGGGTGTCTAAGGTCACTAGGGTGACAGTGTAGGGGTGGAATTAAAGGTGAGAGAGGGACAGGTCAGGAACAAAAGAATGGAGCTCAGTGAGGACACAGAGATCCATGCCTCATTAAGGGGAAAAGAAACAGGCTCAACTAAGGAAGGGGAGAAAGGGATGGTTTCATAAAGTACTCAGAACGAGCAGAAGTTGGTCCCTGGTGATCAAATGAATCGAGACCTAACAGAAAGAGTCTTGGATGACCCCCAGTGTCTGGTGCCTTTCCCTGAAAAGGAAAAACTTGGAAGGAGGAAGGGGAAACCATAATTACAAATTAATGAGAAGCACAGTTGTGGCTTTGTATCCACTATCTCATTTGACTTTCTTAAAGGCGTTGTTTAGCTTGAAAATCTAGCACCTCCTAGACCTCAGAACATTTTTTTCTTGGAGTTCTGTATATTCATACATTGAGCCCAGCATTTATAATTATTAATCTCTTTGAAGATATTCTTTTCATGAATATTTTAATGCTCAACTCAGTAGGCCATTTTTCTTCTGAAATACTTCTAATTTGAGGCAAACTGAAATAATTGTCCTACGCTATATGATAGGCTCTTTAATTAATGGAGAGTAAATTGTTATTTTTTAAGGGAGTCAGGGCCCTTTTACCGAGCTCAGTCTCGAATTTGCAGTCTGTAGGCGAGTAAGATGTGGTTTTCCTACAGGAGCTGTCAGTCCCCAAGATAAGCCTCTGCATATTAAATATTTCCTACATTCTTTGCACTCTGTGCATAATTATGGGGAAATTACATTTTGATTGACTAGAACAGACACTTGTCACACAGAGAAGTTCGGAAAGAAATAATTGTTCTGTATTTTAGCAGGGATTACTTTTTCATACATCCATGTATGAATTCTTATGCTTTATAATATTTTAAAATGCAGCTAATCCCAAGATAATGAAAAATTATTATATCGCACTGTATTTCATCCTTTTTTACATTTAACATCCAGGCCTAGAGCTAATCAGTGAAGCTGATATTCCCCCTCCACCTGCTCTAAACAAGTTGAAATATAAATAGTAAGCAAAAATAAAATATTCGTAAACCATTTAATCAAACCTTGTAATTTTGATAGGTGACCATATGTTGCCTGGATTGATGAACTCATTTGGTCCCCGTGGGACCAATTAGCATCACATCAAGAAAGCACTATTTTACAGACCCACTGGCTTCATCTCCAGCCCTGGCTGTTCTTTCACAAGTAGGTGCCAGAGCTCACACAGGGACCCAGGAAGGGGATGAAAGCCACTGCCTGCAAACCGATCACCATCTTTCTTCCAAAAGTTTTTCTTAACTCACATAAAGACACAATATTACATTCTGGGTTCAAATGGAGAGTTTGGTAATTTAATTAATTAAATTTAAATCACTATGCATATATGGGCTTCCCTAGTGGCTCACTGGTAAAGAATCTGCCTGACAATGCAGGAGACTCAGGAGATGGGGTTCAATCCTTTGGTCAGGAAGATCCCCTGGAGAAGGAAATGGCAACCCACTCCAGTATTCTTGCCTGGGAAATCCATGGACAGAGGAGCCTGACAGGTTACAGTCCATGGGGTTGCAAAGAGTAGGACACGAGTTAGCGACTACACAACAGCAACAACATACTCATATATAATTTACAAAAATTCAAAAGGAACAAAAAATAGTCAGTGAAAGGGAATCTCCCTTCTATCCCTGTTTCCCAGCAATCCATTTTCTCAGGAGTCAAGTTCTTTTAGCACTAAGATGCATATTTTTCCAGGGTTATGCTATGTATTTACAGGTAATTCTTTTAAAAATTTTAGTGGCAGCAAACTCTACACAGTGTTCTGCCTGGTTCTTTTTTTTTTCTTTTTACTAAACAGTATATTTATATTTACAGAGATTACATATTCTTTTAAAAAATTATTTATACAAGTTTAAATTGGTAACATTTATGTATATAAAGCTAATCCATGGACACATATTATGTTTTGCTATTGTCTAATGTTTTAACATTGTACATACAAGAGGGGCCCCATACAGGAAGTCAAAATAATGTTGAAAAAGGAAAAAGTTGGAAGACTCACACTTGCAAATGTCAAAACTTTTACTCTACCACCTGAAACTAACCCGATATTGTGTATCAACTATACTTTTATAAAATAAATGATGTTTTTAAACTATTTACTACAAAGCTACAGTAATCAAAAGAATGTGTTATTGGCATACAAATAGGCATATAGAACAGTGGAATAGAATTGAGGGTCTAGAAACAAACCCATACATCAGTAGTCATTTGATTTAAACAAAAATGCCAAGATCACTCACAGGAGAAGGAGTAGTCTTTTCAATAAATGGTGAAAGGACAACTGGATTTCCACACGCAAGAGAACAAGGTAGGACTCCTACTTCACACCATGTAGAAAAATTAACTCAAAATGGACCAAAGATCTATATATAAGCTCTGAAATTATAAAACTCTTAGAAGAAAACACAAGGGTAAGTAAGTCTTCATGACCTTGAAGTTTGCAGTGTTTCTTAGACAGACACTGAAGTCAAGAGTAAGAAAAGAAAAAAGATAAATTGGACTTCATAAAAGGTAGCAAATTTTGTACATCAAAAGACAGCATGCACTAAAGTAAAAAGACAATGTACAGAATGGAATATTTGCAAATCATACGTACACACACACACCACAAATAAATATATATGTATTTGTATCATGTATAAATGATAAGGGCCTCATATCTAGAATATGGAAAGAACTAATAACTCAACAACAAAAAGACAGACAACCTAACTTAAAAATGTGTGGAGTTCTTAAATAGACTTTTCTCCAAAGATAACATACAAATAACCAATAAGCACATGAAAACATTCTTAAAATGGTTAGTCACAAGTGAAAATACAGGTCAGAACCACAGTGAAATACCACTTTACACCCACTAGGATGGTATCAGTTTTTAAAAAAGGAAAATAACAGGTGTTGGTGACGATGTGGAGAAATCAGAACCTAGTACATTGCTGGTGGTAAAGTTAAATAGTTCAGGCACTGTGGAAAATAGATTGATGGCTTTTCAGAGTTAAACACAGAATTAACCATATGACTCAGCAGTGTCACTCCTAGGTTTAAATCCAGAAAAACTGAAAAAGGTGTTCCAAGAAATAGTTGTATATGATTGTTCATAGTCACACTGTTCACAATTGTCAAAAGGTGGAAGTAACCTGAGTGCCCATTGAAGATGAATGGAAAAGTGATTTGTGGTGTGTGTGTGTGCATATACATACATAGAGAAAGTTTATATATATGTGTGTGTGTATTTTTATGTATATATATGTATGTATGTATTTTTACCACACTCCATTTTATATACATATATAAAGTGGAATATTATTCACCCATGAAAAGGAATGAAGCCTCCCTGGTGGCTCAGTGGTAAAGAACCACCTGCCAACAAGAAGATGTGGGTTCTATCCCTGGTCAAGAAGATCGCCTGGAGAAGGAAATGGCAACCTACTCTAGTATTCTTGCCTGGGAAATCCCGTGGACAGAGGAGCCTGGTAGGGCTACCAGTCCATGGGGTTGTAAAGAGTCAGATATAACTTAGTGACTAAACAAGGATATACGCTACAACATAGATGAACTTCAAAAACCTTATAATGAGTAAGGTAAGCCAGGCACTAAAAGTCACATATTGTGTGATTCCACTGTATGTCTGACTCTTTGTAACCCTGTGTACTGTAGCACGCCAAGTTCCTCTGTCCATGGAATTCTCCAGGCAAGAATACTGGAGTGGGCAGCCATTCCCTTCTCTAGGGGGTCTTCCCAACCCAGGGATCAAACCTGGGTCTCCTGCATTTCAGGCAGATTCTTTGCTGTCTGAGCCACAAAGAAAGCCCCATCATATGAAATATCCAAAAGAGACAGAAAACAGGTTGGTAGTTGCCAGGGCCTAGTAGGAGAAAAGAGTGGGAACTGATTGCTTAATGAACACAGGGTTTCCTTTTGGGGTGATGAAAATGTTTGGGAACTAGATATAGATGGTGGTTGCACAACTTTATGGCCACTAACATGTTCACTTTAAAATGGTTAATTTTATGTTATATGAAATTTCACTTTATAAAAAAATTTGTATTAATGTATATAGCCATCTGAATGTGTTCATTTACTTTAGTTTTAATATTTAATGGTTAGAATACATTTTAAGAATGAGTTTGGGGTTAACATGTACACATTATTATATATAAGAGATAATTAGTAAGGATCTACTATATAGGACAGGGAACTATATTCAATATCTGGGTAATAACCAATGAGGGAAAAAAATCTGAAATATATATGTATACCTGAATCACTTTTCTGTACACCTGAAACAAACACCACACTGTAAATCAGCTACATTTCAATATTTTTAAAAATGGTTAAAAAAAGAGCTGTTTACAGAATTGATCCCTGAAGCGCCTCTACAAAGTCCTGAGTTCCAGTAAACAGTTTGAAAAACACTGAGCCCTTTTGACAGCGTGTACAAGGCGGGGAGCCTGACTTGACAGGAGCAGGGAACTCGTGTCTTTGCTCCATCACCGCTAGACAGCTCTCCTCCTTAGGCACGTCTTCACATTGTTCCAAAATCTCCAGAAATGTCTGCCCAGCCACACCAGTTCTGGCCTCTGGAATCACGCGCATCATCAGTGTGACAGCAGATAGCAGGTGCGTTCACTGGAGTTCCTCTTAGGGCAGGGTTGCAGACTCCTGGTTGCCCTTCACTGAGTGTTCTCATGCTTATCAGCAACTCCAATAAAAGACAGGGATCTTAAAAGCCTCATGTTCTTTTTTTATTAGCTGTATAGCTTTCTGATGTATAGATGTACTGAACTTATTTATCCAGAGCCTTGCAGATAAACTTGCTTTTTCAATTCTTTGCTCTTGCAATGCACATTTTGCAATGAAAAAATGCCTGTGCACATATCGTTTCAAAAATGTGCATAGAATAACATCCTAGACAGGGACCACCTTCAAAATGTTACTGACTGTTGCCAGCACTCCCTTGGAGGCCTGTTCCATCAACCATCTTCAGGGGAACTCCTCCTGCCCGTACCATCTCCAACAGTCTAACATTTTTATCTTTCTGAATCTGACAGGTAAAAAAAGAGTATCTCCTTTCCATTTTAATTTGCATTCCTCTGAGAGAAGTCAGAACATCTTTTTATATCTTTAAGAGTTCCTTCCCCTTTTGCTGGAAGCCTTGCTGTCGGTTCTGTATCTTTGATGTTCTAAAGCTGCACTGTCGTGTGAGTGTGGAGGTGCTGGCCTGTGAATGAGCCCTTTCAGTCTGAAAACTTACATCCTTTGGTACTGGGAAATTCATTCTTTACTGTCCTAATTATTTTCTTTCATTTGTTGTCTCTGATATCATTTTGTTCCTGACTCCTATCTTTTCATCTATCGACTTTCTTTGAAGTTTTTTATTTTAATTTACCTTCTTAGCTCTTTATTTACTTACAAAAGATTCTGTAATGGTGGGTACATTTTTACCTTTGTGGGTACCTTTGTTTAAACCACTGAGTGAATAGCACCAAGAGTGAACCTAGATGTCAGCTGTGGACTTTGAGTGATATTGATGTCATTGTACGTTTATCACTTGTAATAAGCGTACCCTCTTCTGGGGCATGTTAATAGAGGAGAGGCAGGGGGAAGCAGGGGGTTTAGGACAATTCTTTATACTTTTTGCTCCATTTTGCTGTGAACCTAAAACTGACCTAAAAGATAAAATGTTTGAAAGGAAAAAAAAATTGGTAATGATGTTTTCAATTTTGAGCTTACCCATTTTTCTCTTGCACTTTTTCTAGTCATCCTGTTTTTCATCTCATGATTATGACATCATCTTGAACATCTCTGGGTATATAGAGTAAAACTTTCTGAAAGCTCATCACTGTTCTTGACTTTTCTAGCTCATTGGTGTTATACTGCTGTTTATCTTAGTCTTGTAGGCTCCCAGAGTGGCTATGCAAAGCTGATGAGGACCCCTGAGTAAGTAGGGCAGGCCTGTCCACCAGTGTCCTGCTGGTTGGGTGGCAAGGAGACAGCTGTTCACGTGGAGGAAACTCTCATCCAAGCAGGTGAAGGTCCTTGTTCCAGGGCACCAGTCTTCACAGCAACTGTTCTGGTTTTGTCTTATTTATTTAGTTTCTCCTAAAAACCTGACTCTGATCTCTTGTCTGGGAAGAGTTGGGATTAATACTTGGTTGCTAGTGTTCTGTGTTCAGGATACAGACATTTGGAAGGAGAGTATCAACTGATCGTGGAAGACTTCGAATCAATCCCTCTGCTTTCAGCAGTGTCTCAGTCCCATTCTGACCAGGCCAGGTGTTTCCCAGTCTGGAGCATCTGGTGCTCTGACAGGTGGTCAGCCTCTCCACACTGCAGGCCCCCTGCCCATCTCTGGGCGAAACCCTCTCTCTGCCCTCATGTAACTTCTCTTTGCTCTAGAAATCTCTCCTCCAGTTTTCCTCTTCCTATTCTCATCTTTGTGGAGTCGTACCTTCATGGTCCCTGTGAAATATTAATGGGATCTCAAGAAGAAGAGAATCACACGTAGTCTGTTTGTGCTTTTGATCCAGAATATTTTGTTTCTTCAATCTTTGTTTTCCACTTGCATCTTTCCCCCCACGCCCCTCTAACTTATCTTCAGATTCTTAATTTGTTTATAGTAATAATTGATTTTGGCCTGGGAGGTTGGAGTTGCTGTCTTTTTATATCCATCTGTTCAGTTCAGTTCAGTTCAGTCGCTCAGTCGTGTCCGACTCTTTGCAACCCCATGAATCGCAGCACGCCAGGCCTCCCTGTCCATCACCAACTCCTGGAGTTTACCCAAACTCATGTCCATCAAGTCAGTGATGCCATCCAGCCATCTCACCCTCTGTCATCCCCTTCTCCTCCTGCCCCCAATCCTTCCCAGCATCAGGGTCTTTTCCAATGAGTCAACTCTTTGCATGAGATGGCCAAAGTATTGGAGTTTCAGCCTCAACATCAGTCCTTCCAATGAACACCCAGGACTGAGCTCCTTTAGGATGGACTGGTTGGATCTCCTTGCAGTCCAAGGGACTCTCAAGAGTCTTCTCCAACACCACAGTTCAAAAGCATCAATTCTTCGGCACTCAGCTTTCTTCACAGTCCAACTCTCACATTCATACATGACTACTGGAAAAATCGTAGCCTTGACTAGACCGACCTTTGTTGGCAAAGTAATGTCTCTGCTTTTTAATATGCTGTCTAGGTTGGTCATAACTTTCCTTCCAAGGAGCATAGTGAGTGACTTAACACCTTCCTACATCTTCTGAATTTTCTGTTACTATCACCACACTGTTTCTCCATACCCATTTGTTCTAGCTACCCAAAGACCTTTGAATTGTTCCAGGACTTGTTCTGAGGAAAGATTTCTTTGGCTTTCTAGGTTATTCTCACTATCCAGGGTTTATTCTTAACCCTTGTCAAGCACACTTCAGAAGAACAAACTTTCAAGATAGTTGTTGACTGATGGGCTTGATGTCTCTGACTTCAGTTTTAATACATCTGTCCTAGAGAGGTACATGGTTGCTTCTTAAAGAGAACCTTAGTGATAAAGGGCATGGATGGAATGTTTGCTACAATCATGTTTGGTTTTGCTTTTGTTTTTTTTTTTTTTTTTGGTGTAGTCTGTATTGTTTTTGGTGCTAAACCAAGGACTGGAGTCAGGGTTTAAATTGGCTAAACATTTATAAATTACAGTGATGATTAAAATAGGAAAGATTTTTTGAAAGTTTCGATATCTTTAAAAGGCATTTGTAATAGTTCTTTATTAACCTGATAATTTTAGTTGCTAAGGTTATATTTCACAAGGTGTATGATGATTTGGTGGTTAGTTTCCTTTTGTATTAAAGTGGTGATAGTTGCAAATATTCTGAAATAGACCAATTATAATTACTTTTATTCAGGTACTGAATATGAGAGTAAATATATAATCATCTGGTTTGTATGCGGTGAGGAGGGGACTGTTCTGTATGTTTTTTTTACAAGACTCAATGGCAGTCATGATATTTCCATTTCTTTGAGCTTGTTCACAAAAATATAGAGCTAATTGTGGTTCTTTAAGAAAACATGTTCTAGATAAACAAAGATTATGTCTTTTATTTTTGAAAAATAGGAGCAGATGTCTCAAGTACTAGATGCCATGTTTGAAAAATTGGTTAAAGAAGGGGAACATGTAATTGATCAAGGTGATGATGGCGACAACTTTTATGTAATTGACAGGTAAGTTTTGTGTGACTTTGCTCCTGAAATGTAATGAACCTTTTGTGAAAATCTCAATGTGTTATAATGACTGATGGATTAACATACAATAATTGTTATTGCCTGTCTACCCTTATTCCTATGTAACTGGGCCTATAAACCTGCTTTGAACTTGTGCAATGAAACGGTGCTGGATCAAGGAAAGAGGCATAATGTATGGATGACTATTGACTTTTGGTGAATCAATAAATCTCAGTCATTTACTGGGAGCCTCCTCATTCATTAAGTTTACTTGAAGGCTAGTTACACTTGTCACAGAATTGGATACTCTTGTTGACATGAAAACAGCATTGCGATACTACAGCATCTGGGATATTGAATCCATATAACTCAATCTGTTATTATGTTTTCTAAAAAGTTTCCTTTATTACTGCTTAATGAAGTGAAGCATGCTCATGGTTTAAAAAATTCAAATTCAGAGGGATGTAAGGTGAAAAGTTAGTCTCTCTTTCTGCTGCTTTAGCATCATCTCATCAGCAGAGTGAGTAGCTTGAGTGTCCTTACAGAAGTTGTTGATGCATTATTCTATTTGTTAAAAAACTCTGAAGAGAAATTATTTAACTGAGAAGGTTTGTATTTATATTGAAAATACAATTTCAGAAAACTGAAGTTGTGTTTCACTTCATCAAAGAACAGTGTGTTTTAAGCAAAACTTGGGTTCAGTTCAGTTGCTCAGTCATGTCCGACTCTTTGTGACCCCATGAATTGCAGCACGCCAGGCTTCTCTGTCCATCACCAACTCCCAGAGTCCACCCAAACCCATGTCCATCGGTTTGGTGATGCCATCCAACCATCTCATCCTCTGTCGTCCCCTTCTCCTCCTGCCCCCAATCCTACCCAGCATTAGGGTCTTTTCCAATGAGTCAACTCTTCGCATGAGGTGGCCAAAGTATTGGAGTTTCAGCTTCAATATCAGTCCTTCCAATGAACACCCAGGATTGATTTCTTCCAGGATGGATCGATTGGATCTCCTTGCAGTCCAAGGGACTCTCAAGAGTCTTCTCCAACAACACAGTTCAAAAGCATCAATTCTGCGGCGCTCAGCTTTCTTCACCGTCCAACTCTCACATCCATACATGACCACTGGAAAAACCATAGCCTTGACTAGACGGACTTTTGTTGGCAAAGTAATGTCTCTGCTTTTAAATATGCTATCTAGGTTGGCCATAACCTTCCTTCCAAGGAGTAAGCGTCTTTTAATTTCATGGCTGCAGTCACCATCAGCAGTGATTTTGGAGCCCCCAAAAATAAAGTCTGACACTGTTTCCACTGTTTCCCCATCTATTTCCCATGAAGTGATGGGACCAGATGCCATGATCTTAGTTTTCTGAACATTGAGCTTTAAGCCAACTTTTTCACTCTCCTCTTTCACTCTCATCAGGAGGCTGTTTAGTTCTTCTTCACTTTCTGCCATAAGGGTGGTGTCATCCGCATATCTGAAGTTATTGATATTTCTCCCAGCAATCTTGATTCTAGCTTGTGTTTCTTCCAGCCAAGCGTTTCTCATGATGTACTCTGCATCTAAGTTAAATAAGCAGGGTGACAATATACAGCCTTGACGTACTCCTTTTCCTATTTGGAACCAGTCTGTTGTTCCATGTCCAGTTCTAACTGTTGCTTCCTGACCTGCATACAGGTTTCTCAAGAGACAGATCAGATGGTCTGGTATTCTCATCTCTTTCAGAATTTTCCACAGTTTATTGTGGTCCACACAGTCAAAGGCTTTGGCATAGTCAATAAAGCAGAAATAGATGTTTTTCTGGAACTCTCTTGCTTTTTCGATGATCCAGCGGATATTGGCAATTTGATCTCTGGTTCCTCTGCCTTTTCTAAAACCAGCTTGAACATCTGGAAGTTCACGGTTCACGTATTGCAGAAGCCTGGCTTGGAGAATTTTGAGCATTACTTTACTAGCATGTGAGATGAGTGCAATTGTGTGGTAGTTCGAGCATTCTTTTGCTTGCCTTTCTTTGGGATTGGAATGAAAACTGACCTTTTCCAGTCCTGTGGCCACTGCTGAGTTTTCCAAATTTGCTGGCATACCGGGTGCAGCACTTTCACAGCATCACCTTTTAGGATTTGAAATAGCTCAACTGGAATTCCATCACCTCCACTAGCTTTGTTTGTAGTGATGCTTTCCAAGGCCCACTTGACTTCACATTCCAGGATATCTGGCTCTAGGTGAGTGAGCACACCATCGTGATTATCTGGGTCATGAAGATCTTTTTTGTGTAGTACTTCTGTGTATTCTTGCCACCTCTTCTTAATATCTTCTGCTTCTGTTAGGTCCATACCATTTCTGTCCTTTATCGAGCCTATCTTTGCATGAAATGTTCCCTTGGTATCTCTAATTTTCTTGAAGAGATCTCTAGTCTTTCCCAATCTGTTGTTTCCCTCTATTTCTTTGCATTGATTGCTGAGGAAGGCTTTCTTATCTCTCCTTGCTGTTCTTTGGAACTCTGCATTCAGATGGGAATATCTTTCCTTTTCTCCTTTGCTTTTCGCTTCTCTTCTCTTCCCAGCTTTTGTAAGGCCTCCTCAGACAGCCATTTTGCTTTTCTGCATTTCTTTTCCATGGGGATTGTCTTGATCCCTGTCTGCTGTACAATGTCACGAACCTCTGTCCATAGTTCATCAGGCACTCTGTCTATCAGATCTAGTCCATTAAATCTATTTGTCACTTCTACTGTATACTCATAAGGGATTTGATCTAGGTCATACCTGAATGGACTAGTGGTTTTCCCTACTTTCTTCAATTTAAGTCTGAATTTGACAATGAGCAGTTCATGATCTGAGCCACAGTCTGCTCCCAGTCTTGTTTTTGCTGACTGTATAGAGATTCTCCATCTTTGGCTGCAAAGAATATAATCAATCTGATTTCGGTGTTGACCATCTGGTGATGTCCACGTGTAGAGTCTTCTCTTGTGTTGTTGGAATAGGGTGTTTGCTATGACCAGTGCATTCTCTTGGCAAAACTCTATTAGCCTTTTCCCTGCTTCATTCTGTACTCCAAGGCCTAATTGGCCTATTACGCCAGGTGTTTCTTGACTTCCTACTTTTGCATTCCAGTCTTCTATAATGAAAAGGACATCTTTTTTGGGTGTTAGTTCTAGAATGTCTTGTAGGTCTTCATAGAACCATTCAACTTCAGCTTCTTCTGCGTTACTGGTCAGGGCATAGACTTGGATTACTGTGATATTGAATGGTTTGCCTTGGAAACGAACAGAGATCATTCTGTCGTTTTTGCGATTGCACCCAAATACTGCCTTTTGGACTCTTTTGTTGACCATTCTGGCTACTCCATTTCTTCTAAGGGATTCTTGCCCACAGTAGTAGATATAATGGTCATCTGAGTTAAATTCACCCATTCCAGTCGATCTTAGTTCGCTGATTCCTAGAATGTCGACGTTCACTCTTGCCATCTCCTGTTTGACCACTTCCAATTTGCCTTGATTCATGGACCTGACATTCCAGGTTCCTATGCAGTATTGCTCTTTACAGCATCGGACTTTGCGTCTATCACCAGTCACATCCACAGCTGGGTATTGTTTTTGCTTTGGCTCCATCCCATCATTCTTTCTGGAGTTATTTCTCCACTCATCTCCAGTAGCATATTGGGCACCTACTGACCTGGGGAGTTCCTCTTTCAGTGTCCTATCTTTTTGCCTTTTCATACTGTTCATGGTGTTCTCAAGGCAAGAATACTGCAGTGGTTTGCCATGCCCTTCTCCAGTGGACCACTTGGGTAACAACCCCGAAATGTTAAAGGAGGGCAGCCTGAGCTCAGCCTTCATCTCTCCACTTCTGTTAAGCAGTGAGGAAGTGTTTATGAGATGTTTGGAATCCTTAGCCTCTCCCATTGGTGTAGAACATGGATCATCTCCCAGTCTGATCTGTTGGGTTACACTGGCTTCTCTGGGCCCAGCTGTGTTCTACTCAGAGGCCTCACAGGAAGTCCCCCCTCACCTGTCTGTGTCGGCTCTGTTCCCTGCTCTGGGCTGTGGGAGGTACCTTTCCTGCATCAGCACCGCATGTTCGGTGAATCCTTCAGCCCCTCATCCCTTAGACCTTGGTGACCTGTAGGGGCTGCACTAGCCAGGGCTGGAGGGGGACTCTGATTTTAGAATGGTCTCACGTGTAAATTAAAGTCACGATCCTGGTACCATTAGCAGCTTTCATCAACAAAACACCTCGGAAAGTCATTCAGCTGTTTAATTGTATTGAATAGTAGGAGTATATGAGAACCTCAAATACCGTACAGGAATCACTTTGGTTTAGTTGGTATTTTGACTATCAAACCTCCTTACATTAGTGCATAGTGCCTTCCCTTAGTTCCTCATCACCCTTTTAACACATGAAAATTCTCAGGCACACAAAAGTGATGTGAGTCTGGAAGGTCACGCAGATGAGTGTGGGCCGACCCAGCACCCGGGTCTCTTGGCCACCGTGTGTGCTCTTTCTGTGACTCTGCACTGCCCGGGGACTCATGTTCTCAGGGGAGAAATCTATAGGAAAAGCAGCACGTAGTGTTTTAGCCGATTTTTAGACTGATGTGATTTTAACAGGACTGGTAGCTCACTGCACTTCTCATCAGCACATTTGTTGTATATTTTATCCTACTCAAAGTAGAAAAATGTAGAAAACGGTTTTAGTGCAAATGTATAAATAGAAAAATTAATCTAGACTTGAAAAATAACTGTCCATGAGACAAATTCTAGAAGGAATCCCTGAAACAGCCATTCTAGTCATGGATTATATTAAAAACTAGTTATTCTTATTCATGACTGTCTTTTGTCCAGTACCTCATGTGTTTGCTTTTGTTGCCTCTTTACCATCTGTAATCCTTTCCTAATCTTAAAAGCACTCCTTGTTTTGTCTTTGCTAGACGTTAGCCAATAGAATAAAGCCAAAGAATTTCTCCTGTCTGACCTCACAGGTGTTTCAGCAAGCCTTGAAGCCATGTTCCCTGATCAGATACAGTACATGAAAAGACAGTCTTCCACAGAGAGAATGAAGTTAATAGAAATAAAGGATCTGGAGTACAGTGACATGCAAACAGAGTTTTATTTGCTAGAAAAAGGAACCCAATTAAAAGATAAGCACAAAAAATCTAGAAGACCGGGATCAGATATTTAGTCTGAATTTCTACCACCTTTAGATGGGTGGTCAGTCTAACATACAGGGCCAGATGATATAAAGTGCCAGAGAATAAATTTTGCCGGCTTTGCAGGCCATAAAGTCTGTGTTGCAACTACTCAAGTCTGCTCTCATAGCACACATCAGCTACAGAGGGTGTGGAAACAGCCAGCGTGTTTGTCTTTCCAGTGAAGCTTGATTTACAGCAGCAGGCAACCAGTCTTGGGCCCCAGCTTGCCGGCCCCACCTTTAGATCATAAAGGACCCTGTAGGTACTGTACAGTAATGGCTGACCAGATTTGTTAGAGCTATATTCTTTTTTAAGATTATTTTCTTCTGATCTCAAAAGTAATGCCTGTTCATTTTGGAAACAAAAACTTTTCAGTTACTTAGTGAATGTTGCTAGCCTCCATGATTCTTAAACTCAGAGCTCATTGAGGTCAGCAGATTCACATGCATTCCTTCAGATGGTTTTCTTTGCCTGTTCTCTTTGGTTGCAGTCAGTTATATTTTCATCCCTTATTTTTTTTTATCTTAAATGTGTGTTGTTTACTCTCATTTGCCCCCAGCAGGCCCATGTACAGACTTTACCCTAGTCCTACTGATGGTCTCTTCTTCCTGCTTGTCCAGAACAGGCAGTGTCTTTGTCATGTATTGATGCCCTTTTATTAGTGTTTGTCGTCAGAGAGGAAAGGAAAGTAAGAGCCCATCCCCAGCTGTCACCCTTGGGGATGTGCCCTCAGTTTCAGGGACGGCTCCTGTTACTTCCTGCACCTTTGGAAGGCTTCCAGTGCATCCACCCAGCTCCCGCTGCTCCCGGGTGTAAAGACCTCTGCAAGGATGTAGAAGCTGGGAGCAGTGGCTTTTTTGGAGAAAACTGAATGGCTGGACCAGGGCAGAAGGGAACTTCCCACTGTTCATCCTTCTAGACATTTAAAATTTTAATCAAGTGAATGTGTTATGATGTCTGAGCAAGAAGACCAAGCAATAAGTAATTCTTTAACAACAACAACAAAAAGAATGAGATTTTATTGCCAAAGGCTCATATTTTGTTGTGATGAGACTTGACTTACTTTTACATCTTCTTTTTCATGTATCCATCAGAGGAACATTTGATATTTATGTGAAATGCGATGGTGTTGGACGGTGTGTTGGCAACTATGACAATCGTGGGAGTTTTGGCGAACTGGCCTTAATGTACAACACACCCAGAGCAGCTACAATCACTGCTACCTCTCCTGGTGCTCTATGGGGTTTGGTGAGTGAAGTATTTATTTGATCTGAATGTCATTTGTAAAAAATCATTATGCTAGCAGCCAGGTAGCTGTAGTATTTTAGTTTTAACAGGTAGATGCTTTGGGGGTCAGCATCGGTCATCAGAGAATTTATTAAGCAACTAATAGATGCTCCTAAATGCTCCTCTTTTACCCATTCTTAAAAACCAGCCAGTCACATAAACAAACAAAGGCTTCAGTGCTGTTTTTTCTGGTAGGTTTCTGTGGTAGGTATAATACCCATGGTTCCAAGTGTGGTCCCCTGCCTTGTAGCATCTCTTAACTGGAAACTTGCTGGAAATGCCCACTGAGGCCCCACTTACTGATTCAGGCCTGCTGACTCAGAAACTGGCTATGGGGCTCTGCTATCTGTATTGGAGCAAGCCCATCATATGAGTCTCATGCATGCTTGAGAAACCACTGTAAACTGAGACTCTCTGTGTAGTATAAATTGATTGGTAACAACTCTGCATTGACAAGCAGCTGTGTAGAGAAAAAATACTCACGTGGATGCACGTCAGAATTACTTAGAGGTGTTAAAAAAGAAATTCTCTTACCTAGGATTACAGACAAACTTATTCAACTCTCAGGGTTGGAACTCTCAGACCTGGGCTTTTAAAGTAAATTTCTTGAGGGAGGCTCAGAAGGGAGGGGATATATATGTATAGTTATAGCTGATTCACTTTGTTGTACAACAGAAACTAACACAACATTGTAAAGCAATTATACTCCAATTTAAAAAAAATCCATCCAAAAAGAAAAATAAATTTCTTAATTATGCCTTTTCTGTAAGGCTTAAAATTTGGTTTAAAGACTTGAGTGAGGGAAGGGGGGGCATTCTTTTCATAAATGATCTCAGGAGACAAAAGTAGCAGATCCGAGTAAAGCTGATTCTGGACTCTGGTTAAGCTAGTGCTTAGGGATCACCTGGAAATCTAGTTAAAAAGCAGAATCTGACTCATGGGGTCTGGCCTGAGGCCTGTGATTCTGCATTTCTCATACACTTGTGCGAGGCACCAGTGGAGTGGCTGCAGGGGCCCAGAACACACTTTAAGGAGCGCTGATTTAAGGGAATGTTGATACTACTTGTGTTTTCTTTCAAAATTGTTGGTAACATCCCACTCTATGGTTCCGACATGAGTTTATTTGGTTATTTCTCTCAAATCCTTTTGTGGAAGGAGGTGAGGTTGAAGTAACAGGAAGGTTGTTAAAACCTCCTTTTCAAGAACTGTAGTCTCACAGAAGTTAACACATGGTTCAGTCACCACTCAGCCTTTGACTCCAAGGTGAATTCAGCCAATAAAAATATCTCTCAATCAGAGAAACAAGACCTGTTGTGCATTTCTTCTTCTGAGACCCAGGCAGCTACTGCTTACTTCTAAAAATGTCATGAGTCACTTTTTAAGTGGTGTGAGCAAAATTGGAATTGTTTCAGGTAGAAGGGAGCTTGTCATCTGAAGTGTCTTAAGGATAATCAGAGATTTAAATACCCAAAAGCCAGCAAAATAAACACTCAAAACCAAGTAGACTTGGCCCTTAGGAAGTGTTTGCCCACTGTCACAAGGGTGGGTTGTGATCTGTTTCATTAAAGAATGTACCATTTAAAATTTAATCATCTTGATGGGGTGGCCAGGCAGGGTCAGATTGTCACGATAAGGAAGGCTCCTCATGCACATCCTTGGAATAAGGTCACATACTTAGCGGGTTGGCCCTTTGAGTACTGATAGCTCTTAGCCCTGGAAGGAACTTTAAACTAGGGACAGAGGTCCAGCAATTTCCAGGTATATGTGATACTCATGTTCTCAGGAAGTATGAAGGATTTTTCAGAGATTTTTTTTAATTTTAACTAATCTGTACCTGTTTGAAGATCTCTTGGAAGAGGGCATGGCAACCAACTCCAGTATTCTTGCCTGGAGAATCCCCATGGACAGACGAGCCTGGCGGGCTGCAGTCCATGGGGTTGCAAAGAGTCAGATGTGACTGAGCGACTAAGCACACAGCTGTTTTAAGTTCTGTGAAAGTGAGCAGTTTGTGATGATGACCTTAGGGTATGTGTATAAGTGAAGTGGGTGTTTTTTAAAAATTATAGTCATTAACATAATTAATACTTCAAATCTGCTTTCTTAGCAGCTGGCCTAACTAGCCCCCTTTCAGACAAAGTCAAATAGAAAAGGAATTTTGCTTTTGAGACCAACAGGTTGGAGCTCTGCCATGTAAGTGCAGGTGCAAAGATAAGCAAATCACAAGAGAAAAGTCCTTTGTAAAATAGTCCAACTTTGTAAATAAGTCTAGGTCACTGTTAGCCTTGGGGGATTACCTGATCTACATGATCATGCTCGTGATTCAGAGAGGTGACGATTGAAATGACTAGGGTGAAAACATTTGAAATGAGACTTTCTGGATTTTATTGATATGTCACAGTGAGTGTGAAGAGGTGGGCCACTAGTAGAAGATTTTTCCTGAGACACATAGCTTGTTGCTGTGGTTAATTTCTAAATTGCTAACCTATTTCTTCTCTGTTTTGCAATAAACCTTGTTCATAAAATGGTGTTGCAGCTGCTTCCCAGACCTGTTTATATATCAGAGTCACTTGGGGAGCTTTCAGGAAACGCAGAGTATTATAGAGCCCTATTGAGTCATTAAAGTCTGGGATCTTAGAAACCTCTTTGGAAAAAAACACAACTGACTCCAATGCAGAGCCAGGCTTGGAAATTATTTCAATAATTTTACTTGTTATCTTGAAAAATTTTTTTCTTTTTTAAAAAATGATTGAGTGCAAGTCCAAATCACAGCCCTTATAAAACTGTAGTAAACTGAATTAGAGAACAGGATGTTTAATTTCCTAGATACTTACATCCACACTGGCATTTTTCTCTATCCTATCAATTCATTTAAATTCAGCCTTAATATGTTGTCATAGTAGTCTATTAATTAAAGAACATATCCCTGTTAATTTTATTTTGTATTAAAATACTATAGTTGTTGATCAGCATATGCCAAACTAACATAATTCTGAGAGCTCTTAACTGAGAACTAATATAATGTTTGTAGGAGTTTTTAAAATGTAAAATTTGTAGAAAGACCATTTCTTGAGCCATTACCTTTAAAGTTTTCCCTTGTTCCTCAATTCAGTGTTGCATCCTTGAGGTTAAGTTGTATAAACATAGGAACATTTGAGGACAATGAACATGATAAACACTAGAATTGAAGTCTACTCAAGAAAACTGTAGTTTCTCTGTGCACAGTTTTAAAAACTCTGATATGTGGATGTTACAAAAAACCCTAGAGTTAATTTTTTAAGCTCTCTTTACATTGTAACTGCACGATTTAAAAACATTTTCTAATACTACTGGTTTCCATGTATTTTTTTCTTTTTACTGCAGCCCACAAGAAACACATGAGGAAATGTCACAACCAGTGTATATGTGTGTGTGCTTTTGTGTATAACTGAAACAAATATATAACAACACTTTATCAAAAGGGATGAACACCCAGATTTTCTGTTTTGTTTTGGTTTTTAAATAAAAGGCTGATCATGAGTGAAGGGGGTCAAAAGGTACAAACTTCCAGTTAAAAATACATCCTAGGGACTTAATGTACAGTGTGGTGTCTACAGTTAATAATACTGTATTGTATAGTTGAAAGTTGCTATGAGAGTAGATCTTTAAAGTTCTCATCCCAAGAAAAAGAATTCTGTAACTATTTCTGGAGATGGATGCTAAGTACTTACTGTAGTGATCATTTCACAACAGATACAAATACTGAATGATTATGTCCTACGCCTGAAACTAGTATGATGTTGTATGTGTTATACCTTAAAGAAAAAAAAATGCTCATCTTGTCCCACTGAATTTTAACACTCCAGGGCTGTTATCTATAATGAACTGAGTGCTAGTTTGAACTCATAAAACTGAGTAGAATGTTGGTTGCCAAGGGCTGGTGGGCATAGTTATAAAGTGAATATGTTCTGAAGACCCAGTGTACCTGATGATTATAATTAACAATACTGTCAATATATACTTGAAAGTTGCCAAGAGAAAGAATGTCACCACAAAAAAAGAAATGACAATTATGTGTAGTACTAACTCTACTGTGGTCATAATTTTACAGTATATAAGTATATCAAATCAACATGTTGTATACCCTAAACAATATTACAAGTCAATTGTATCTCAAAAAGCTGGGGAGAAAAATAAAAAACAATAAGCTGGTATTTTTTAAAAGTGTGCAACAGCGCCACCTCGTGGGTTTAGCCCGCTAGTTACATGTTGGTCAGATCTCTGTTCTGAATTAAAAGTAAACTGTTGCTTTCTTTCAAAAGCATGAAAATAACATTTTATATTTATTTTATAAATTTTATTAAATTTCATGTTATATGAAAATAACACACATCTTATATTTGTCACATCCACAACCACTTGTATAAGGAAATAAAAATCTGAAATAAGTTGTATTAGAAGTATAAAATATTAATCTTTTATTTTGAAAATCTTCAATTATTGTTTGTTTCTTACAGGGAATAAAATGAAACTATCTCTTCAAACTTTCTTTCCCCATAAAGTCTACCTTTTAATTGTCTTCATATTTGATATTCTGCCTTTAGGACAGGGTAACCTTCAGGAGGATAATTGTAAAAAATAATGCCAAAAAGAGAAAAATGTATGAAAGCTTTATCGAGTCACTGCCATTCCTTAAATCTTTGGAAGTAAGTATATGTTTGTGCTTTTATTTTATTTTGCTTTAAAAGCTTCTGTTTTGTTAGGAATGCTTAGCTCTGCAGAAGGTTTCTTTGAATAATAATCTATCCGTATTTTCACTTGAAAAGATTACATTGCTTTAACAGCTTGGTATTTCTTTTACTTCCTGTAAGTGCATCTATTTTGTTGTTTACAAGTAATAGACTCCTGGGAGCAGCTATAGCAGATTTATATGAGGTCTCTTTCTAAAAGCAGATGTAAACTAATCACATAAATGTAGGCAGTAGCCTTTACAGGAAGAGGTTATCTAAATACAGAATGTCCTCACTGGCCTCTCCTTCCTTATTCCTTTCCTCTTAAAATTGGCATCCCAAGGTCTCTCTTTCTTTTTGCAGGCTGCACTTATTCCCTCGCTGTGCTTCTCAAATCCCCTGGCTTTAAATGTCTGTTGATGCCTCTTAAAATTGACATCACTGCGCAAGGCCCCACCCTTGAATGCCAGGCTTATCTGACTGCATATTTAACATTTCCTCTGGGATATCTAAAAGACATCTCAAACCGACACATCCCAAACATCCTTCCTTCTCTTCCCCACCTGAGTGATAGCAATACCATCCTTCCAGCCTCTCACCCAGAATCCTTGGGGTTAACAGACCTACCTGCTGACATGTCCCTGTGTTGGCTTGTCAGTATTCACCTGGTAGAAATTCGGGCCTCATTTCAGAATGCATATTGGGCAGCTCATCTTCTCCAGCAGCAGATCTCTTTAAGTAAAAATAGGTCAGAGTTGGAAATTCAAATGCCTTCAGAGCTAGGCAAGTAACAAAGAAGAAAACCAAGCCAGGATGGGACTTGGGTAAACTGGAGAGCGTGTGCTCCATCTTAAGAAACAGCTGCTAGTCCGCCAGAGTTTATTTATGCCACATGGAAATATGGGCCGAGTGTTGCTGACAGTTCTGATTTTTCAAGAGAAGCTGGAAATTCAAGTTTTTATGAAAAATTTGTTTAAAATGCTGGCAAGTAATTCATATAATGGGGCTTCCCTGATAGCTCAGTAAGTAAAGAATCTGCCTACAAATGCAGGAGACACATGAGGCATGGGTTCGATCCCTGGGTTGGGAAGATCCCCCTGGAGTACGAAATGGCAACCT
Source organism: Okapia johnstoni (assembly GCA_024291935.2). Lineage (NCBI taxonomy): Eukaryota > Metazoa > Chordata > Mammalia > Artiodactyla > Giraffidae > Okapia > Okapia johnstoni. The sequence goes on along the minus strand of CM044312.1, from coordinate 65,446,513 downwards.
ACTCCAGTATTCTTGCCTGGTAAAATCCATGGACAGAAGAGCCTCATGTCCATGGAGTCACAAAGAGTTGGACACCACTGAGCGATTGTGCTTTTTATATTAATTAGGTTTATTAATATAAACACACACATAAACACACACATTGCTCAGCTTATTTGGCCTGTAGCTACCATTTTTAAACCCATGAAATAGTTAAGATTACCTGATAGTTTGTTTCATACAGTTGTTCATCTGTTTCCACAGGGATTGGTTCTAGGACCTTGGTGGATACCAAAGTCTGCAGATCCTCAAGTCCCTTACAGCAGACCCTCCATGGCCCTGGGTTCTACATTTGTGGATATGGAGGGGCAACTGTATATTTACTGGAAAAAATCTGTACATAAGTGGACTGTGCACAGTTCAAACCCATATCATTGAGGGGTCAACTGTATTCTTTTTTCCTTTATAGGTTTCCGAACGCCTGAAAGTGGTAGATGTGATAGGCACCAAAGTATACAACGATGGAGAACAAATCATTGCTCAGGTATAATACTTTTATGGAGCTCAGTTTGAGGTTATTTTCCAAAAGATTCTTATATATTCTAAGTCTTAATAAAATTTTCATGTGTCCATAATTAGTATGTGGTGATGGATTAATATAATTATTTCCTGCCAAATCTATTACAAATGGCTTAATTTGTAGCCATCAAGCTATCTGAATTTTTTTATTTTTGTAAATTAAATCTTAAGGAATATATATTAAATCATCCAATGGATTTAGGCATAATTTTATATTTGTACCAGACATGAAGGTCACATGTATATAGAGAATTAAGATGTCATTTATAACAGGGAAAAAAAACTGGTAATCATTCCATAACATTTATTAATAAGGACCCAGAAGGTGCACTGGAAGGTGTAAAGTTTTGCACAATCTGTTCATTGGTGAAACCTCCTAGGGCTGCTTCCTGGTGAAATTAACCAAGAAGGGGACACGTTGCACCATGTACTTCACTGGCTGCCAGGCACTGACGGGGCTGGCATGCTCTTGAACCCATAATGGTTTCTCAAATCCCATTTGGAACCTGAAGCAATACACACATATATTGGTTAGAACAGACCTACCCAGAAGCAGGATTTATAGAGATGGTTAAAGTTTACAGATAAAAACATATCGATGATACTACTAATTTCCTAGTTACAGCTTGAAGCATTGACTGCATGATTTAAACAGGTTTTTTAGGGACTTCCCTGGTGGGTCAGTGGTTAAGACTTCACCTTCCAAACCTAGGGGTGCGGGTTCAATCCCTGATTGGGGAGCTAAGATCCCACATGCCTCATGGCCAAAAACCTAAAACATAAAAAAAAACAGAAGCAATTTATAACAAATTGAATTTGTAACAGATTCAATAAAGACTTTATAAAAAACAGGTTTTTAACAAATTCTGTAATTTTCCTATCAACATTATACTATATTGTAATATTTATCTGAAATATTGTCTCTTTTCATACATGTGAAACAAGATTCAAGGTCTGTGAGGCTGAGAAAAGAATGAGTTTAGAAGGCAAATAAACAAGTAAATCAGTCAGTCCTTCCCCACTGCCATCCTCAATCTGTCAAATTAGAGAACAAGGCTGAGATTCCATGATACAAATTGAAAAACTGCAAAGCATAGAGCACTTTTGAAATGACTTTTTCCAATTATTTTGAAATAATTATAGATTCACAGCATGCAAAAAAAAAAAAAAAAGTCCCATGTGCTCTTGACTCAATCTCTCCCAGTGCATTTTGTATCACTAGTACATCAAAACCAGCAAACTGACATTGACACAACCAACAGAACTTAACTCATTAGTTTTACATGCAATTTGAGCATGTTTTAAAAATGAAATTACATGGCAGTTGATAGACCTTTTATAATTTAAGACACTTGAATATTTAGCATGAAGCTCTTATAGAAAGCCTGATAAAAAGGTAAGGGAAAAGACATATGTATACTGAGAGTTTATTAAAGGTATATTTAGATAGTTATCTTTTAAGCGTTTATAAACATGCATGTCTGCACTATAGTATAATGGAAACTCTGCATTCCTTATGATGTATTATAATCTGATTCTGTATTTCTTGAATTGTAGTAAAGAGTTTTGAAATACCTGAGTTTCTCCAGAATCACTTTGAGAGGCTTAGGAAAGTCAATGTCATCTTTCGTTATTACATTACTTAATTCATAAGGCATCATTGGAAGTCGAGGAAGTTTGTTCAAAAAAGAAAACAAGAAAATGCAGCTATGTAGGTAGAAATGGCAACACTTTATTTTAGAAGTCTTTCTGGGCCTTGAGGTGGGCTGTCAGTAACCCAGCATCTAAAATTTGGTCCCCAGCCACCTGCAGGACAGGCATCAGAGCCCACACATACTGCTTAGTCTTCCTGCTTTCTCCACTTGTGGAATTGCTGGGTTATCTTCAGTTGCCCTGTCTGGCTTTGTAGGTTAGGAACAACCCAGTGTGGCACATTTCAGCATAGGAGCAGCTGACAGAGGTGACGCTGCTGGGAAACAGAGCTCGCATTTCTGACCATGTCTGTGCTTTATCCAGGCTGCAGTTTGAGTGAAATTCTTACCTTCGTGTTAGTTTCTGTATTTTCTTGCTAGTTTTAGTAGAAATGCTATGCTGCTGCTGCTGCTAAGTCGCTTCAGTCGTGTCCGACTGTGCGACCCCATAGACGGCAGCCCACCAGGCTCCATCGTCCCTAGGATTCTCCAGGCAAGAATACTGGAGTGGGTTGCCATTTCCTTCTCCAAGAAATGCTATAGTAGATAGTATATCATTTCAGATGATTTTACAAATGAAATTGTTACACTATAATTGTTGATCATAACATCTCAATTTAGGAGGGGCTATAACCTGTTCTGTGGGGTTTCTCCTTTCAGGAGATGATCTGTAAACTGGCATGGGATTGATTTCAGAGGTATGGTGGGGCAGCAGGATTGCTGTCAACTAAAGTTGCATTTTTCACCCTCTGTTTTTGTTCTATTTTGACAGGGAGACTTGGCTGATTCTTTTTTCATTGTAGAATCTGGAGAAGTGAAAATTACCATGAAAAGGAAGGTAAGTCCTAAAAATCCATGAAATATTAGCAAGTAACATAATAGACTTTTTTTTTTTCCCCCTGACTAAGCTTCTCTTCTGTTTTTCTTAAGCTGAGTGAAAGCTAACACTTTCCATCACCTTGTCAGGGTAAGTCAGAGGTGGAGGAGAATGGTGCAGTTGAAATCGCTCGGTGCTCTCGAGGGCAGTACTTCGGCGAACTGGCTCTGGTAACGAACAAGCCCCGAGCCGCTTCCGCACACGCCATCGGGACCGTCAAATGTTTAGGTAAGACTCACGGCCCAGGGCACACTTGCCCCAGTTGAAATCCTTCTGTGTGCATTGTACATATTCAGCATCACACCGATTATTTTACTGGGTTCACAGGTTTTACAGTCCCAACAAAATACAACAAGATTAGGATTCATTGCACTGTAAATTCAATTTGTAGAAGCCAACTTCTTAGCAAATTTTCACAGACATACATATTGTTCCTTTTTATAGGTATGAAATAACATTTTAGTATGTCGTTAAGAATTCTGAATACCATGATTTGCATCTAATTTTTCAAATGAACAACATGCACTGTGTTCCATTTCTGCTAAAAAAAACCCCCTCAAACAGCACTTTTATAAGGTATACTAAGCTCTGCAGGGGAAGTTGGAATGTCTGTAGGAATACTTGCTCATCCTAGGATTAGGAAACAAAAGTTCAAGTTTGTCATAGCACAATAAAAATCTTGTTCAGCTGTTTATTACTTCTGTGTACCACACAGAAATGCCGTGAACAGAAGTGCCATCTTCAGCTGGAAGGCATCTATATATAGCAGAGATTTTATATGTGAGAAATAACTTATTTTAGTAATGAAAAATATAACTCAGGAGATATTAATACAGATGACATTTTCTTTAAGAAAACTAGTCAATACCCTGTAATGACCTGTATGGGAAAAGAATCTTAAAAAAGTGAATATATATATATACATATAAACTGATTCACTTTGCTGTACAGCAGAAAGTAATAAACATTGCAAATCAACTATGCTGCTGCTGCCGCTAAGTCGCTTCAGTCGTGTCCGACTCTGTGCGACCCCATAGACAGCAGCCACCAGGCTCTGCCGTCCCTGGGATTCTCCAGGCAGGAACACTGGAGTGGGTTGCCAGTGCCTTCTCTGAAATCAACGATACACCAATAAAAATTAATTTTCAAAAGTAATTAGCTACCCTGTACTCTTCATCCACAGTTCAGTAGAATAAATTTAGCTTCAGTGTTAAGATTTGCAAGTATCCCCATAATTTTCTTAGAGAAGTTGTTTTTTAAATGGTTTTAAATAAGTATGATATTACTCTAGTGTTACACTTGGATGAAAAAGAAAAATTTAGAAGCTGACAGGTAATTTCTCTGAGTAGAGGTGTTAGACAGTAGGGAATAAAGATGATGAGAGTGAAATCCCATTACTTTTTTTCTATAATAAAATATATATTCACATTAAATTTGAGAAATACAGAAAGGTAGGAAAAACTAAGAGTTACCCAGTACCACCGCCACCCAGCAATTTCCACATCCTATTATAATTCCTTATCATCCTTTTTTATTTGTATGAGTTTTCAGTTTTAAATCAGTTTTGTAAACTGCTAATTTCATTCATTATAGCTTAGGCATTTTCTCATGTTTATTACATCAAATTGTAACATTGGTTAAATACACACTGAATTATTTAATCACTTCCCACTGTTACATAATTTTTGAGTTTTGACTCCATTTTGCAGGGTGGGGGAGAGCTTTTCTGTGGTGGTGTATGCATATTACTACTTTTTCACATAATAGGATTTTTCCTGAGAAATTCTTTTTGGAAGTGGGTTTTCTTTTTATGGTTTTTGATAACTGTTGCCAGATCACTTGTATTTGCACTTATTTACATGCTGCCAGCAGTGCAAGAATTCCCACTCACTCTATTGTAAACACTGCCTTTTTTAGTTCTGTAAATTTAAGAAGCAAAAAAAAAAAAACCTTTAATTTGTATTTCAATGATAGTATGATCATATTTTCATATAAATTGAGTTTTTAAAAAGGCTCAAGACAAGCAATCGAAGCAACATAGAGCATATACTTACAGAAGCAGACAAAATCATGACTTGGGCTACCATTTTGAATTGTCTAGACCCTGGTATGAAAGAGTAATAATTTTTATAAAAGGCAACATTTGGTCTTCACAACATTGCATTGTAAACCCTGACAAGGGAAAACAAGATAGAAAACACTACCTTGCCACCCTTGAGTTCATACTGCTAAAGTGGTGACATAAAAACGAATTTATTTTCTAAAATTCCAAGGTCTTGCCATAACAATCCCTCATTCTTTTAACCTGAATCAGGAACTTCCAATACAACGTCATATGGCTACGGGCCACTGGCTGCTTCCTTTTTGAAGTGGAATGTTTTTATCTTTATGCCTTTTTCTTGTATCTGATGTTTATCCAAAAATGCCATTGCATCATTGACATATGTGAAATAGGTACCATAAGTGACTTATAAATTCAAGATTTGTAAAGAATGTTATTCTCTCCTCTTCTTAGCCATGGATGTGCAAGCATTTGAAAGGCTTTTGGGACCTTGCATGGAAATTATGAAAAGGAACATCGCTACCTATGAAGAGCAATTAGTTGCCCTGTTTGGAACAAACATGGATATTGTTGAACCCACTGCATGAAGCAAAAGTATTGGAGCAAGAAGACCTCTAGTGACAAAATTACACAGTAGTGGTTAGTCCACTGAGAATGTGTTTGTGTAGATGCCAAGCATTTTCTGTGATTTCAGGTTTTTTCCTTTTTTTACATTACCATGTATCAGTAAACAGAGTAGATATTTAATAGTTAATAGGCTTTAACATCACTTTCTAAAAAGAGTAGATCAAAAAAATATCAATATACTGATTAAACGACTTTCTACTCCACAAAATTATGATTTGACTGAAAGATTTATTCAGATGATTGTAATATATTGAAAGTATCTGTGTTTAAGAAGATAATTAAAGGATGTTATCATAGGCGATGTGTATTCAGTTTGACTTACTCAGATTGATATGTTATGACTACACCCATGTAAAAGGGAACTTGGCAGTGAATCATGCTATACAGCATGGCATCACATTCTTTTTACAACTCACTATATATAGTAAGTACAATTTAACCATTTTTGTTTTAAAGTTTTTCTGGCTTGATAAGTTATGTGCTGGCCTTGGCCTACTGGTAAAATGGTATAAAACATCATATGCAATTTTAAAACCTTTTATATTTTTGCAATAAAGTACCTTTTGACTTCTTTGGTATAATGTCGGTAACCTACATATTCCAGTGGTTTTAAGGACAGGCAGTTTAGTCATTGCAACAACGGGAAAACGTCTTTAGATGAAAGGTCATTAGTTTCCTCCTAAAGTATCTATCTGTGCCTGCTTTTGTCATTTTTGCAGTTCTATTTGTTATCTTTAAAAATTTGTTTGACATTTAATGTCACAAATATTTTTAAATGCTCTTTAAACTTAATTGTTGTCTTCTAAAAGCCTAAGATCTTATTATATATGCTAAAAAAAAAAGTCTCCTATACCAAAAATGTTTGGGGTCCTTATCAACATGCCCATAGATATTTCTTTGTTCTTCACTAGACATGTGTAATAAAATCCTTGCAGACATCTGCTCCCATGGGTTTCCTCCAAAGTGGGAGAAATAAATTCTTGTAAGTAAAACACATATAAGGATAAAAGGAATTTCTGCCCATTCCAAGTATGCCATTAGGCCTCGCCACTTGCTTTAATGCAGACTCTCAACTACATTCATTTCATTCTGCAAATGCAGAATGAACTCAGCTGAATAGATTTTTGTTGATAATTGATAATGCTTGTTATCCTGCTACATAAAATGAATTAATTATATTCCACCAAAGCAGTATACTCTTACATGAGTTCTAGGACTACGTGACCCCAGTGTCTAGAGACATTAATTCTAACCAGTTGTTCCTTTTTAAATCAGCAATTTCATTTTGGGAAATATGTTTCAATGAAATATATACATGGGTAAAATAATTCTGTGGCTAGTGTGGTCTTATTAGAGAATGTTTCTGGTCTTGCTTGTATAATGAAAATGTGGTTAAGATATGTGAATTGGATAATGTATATATAAGAAGTATGTAAAGTATACCTTCAGCCACATTTTAGGACAGTTTTAACTACTTTGCAAATGAGAGCTTACTGCGTGCAGACTTGTTTTCTATAATATTTCAGATTTTAAAAGTCATGTCTACTGAACAAGAAAAAAACACAAAGAATCCCAAATTCTTGGTTCATCATTCTGTATTTTCAACTTCCTTCACTTTTTCAAGTTACCTATTTTGTTGCATAAGCTAATTGTTAACTACAAATGCCTGTTTAATAAAGAACTCTGACCAAGGCTGTAAATGCCAGTTACATTATTTTCAGTATTGTTAGTTATATTTAAAATTTCCTTATAATAAAGCACAGTTTTATAATAAAATGTTATTATTGAGGTGTTTGTTGTTTTTTTTTTCTGTTTCTTTAATGTGACTTCCATAGTGCACATTATACTATGTGAAATGCATGACAGAAGTACGGCATATGTGAAAAGAAAGGTAAGATCTGGGCATCTTGCAGCAAGAAAGTGTGGTTCTGTAGGACAATAGGTTTTTAAAAATCTTAACTATTGGTTATGTGATATAGATAGTTGTGATATGTTGTACTCATTCAGCCATTTAGAATGGCTTAAACCACATGTTTAAGTTGTGGATGCCACTGTTTAATCACTAGCCAAGAAAGAGACTTTCTGTTTGGAATTTCTCTGTTGACGATTCATTCAAGCATGCATCATGTATGACTAAGAATTCTGGGAGGACTCTCAATTTTAATACAAAGGTGCTTTCCTTTGTTTTGTGTGTGTGTGTGTGTGTGTGTGTGTGTGAGTGTCCTGTTGATACAAACTAGGGCTTGGTGCGTATAAACGTAAAACACTACCTGGGACACATGCTGTGTGAATGTGTTTGGTTTATTCTTACAAACCTGGCTAGCAGACTCTTTAAAATGCTTTAAAATTCTGCAAGTGAAACATACAGCATGCAGCAAGGAACTTCGGATTTTATTGTAATACGTAGGACTGAGTGCTGAGTTCTTTTTCTTTCTAAAGCATCTTTAAAATATGGATATAATTTTTCCTATTTTGTTTCAAGAAATGTTACATTTCTAACAAGGACTAGATGGCCTTTGGCATTCTTAAAGAACATTAATAATGTATAAGCCTAGAGTGCTAAGTAACACATCTGGATGAGCTGTACTATCCAGCTTAAACAACTGGAAAAGAGAGTCTCAAATCTAAATAAAATGTTAATAAGTAAGGGAGAAATAGAATTACTAACACATGTGGGAGAAAATACGTAAGGGAGAAATAGAATAATAAGGAATGCTGGCTTCTAAAATAAATGTGTTAAGTACAGCCTCATGTTGAGTATCAGAAAGAATTCTAATAGGAGCAAAAAAAAAAAAAAGAAATTGGAGCAAGAGTTGAGACAAACTCTTACTTGCTCCAGGATACTTTTCAAGGCAGCAAAACTGGTTGAGCAACTGAAACTATACAGTTGTTAGTAAATAGTCTTTACGGGTATTAGAAAAAAAAAAACACCTTGAAAATAAAATGAATTACGGAAATGAAAGCAGTAAGGTAAACCCGGTGTTTGCGGAGGACTTGGGTGCCTCTACTGCTGCTGCTGCTGCTGAGTCACTTCAGTCGTGTCCAACTCTGCTACCCCATAGACGGCAGCCCAGCAGGCTCCGCCGTCCCTGGGATTCTCCAGGCAAGAACACTGGAGTGGGTTGCCATTTCCTTCTCCAGTGCATGAAAGTGAAAAGTGAACGTGAAGTCGCTCAGTCGTGTCTGACTCTTCGCGACCCCATGGACTGCAGCCCACCAGGCTCCTCCGTCCATGGGATTTCCCAGGCAAGAGTACTGGAGTGGGTTGCCATTTCCTTCTCCAGTGCATGAAAGTGAAAAGTGAAAGTGAAGTCGCTCAGTCGTGTCTGACTCTTCGCGACCCCATGGACTGCAGCCCACCAGGCTCCTCTGTCCATGGGATTTCCCAGGCAAGAGTACTGGTGTGGGGTGCCATTTCCTGCTCTGCCATTAGTCACTACAAGAAGTTAAATCAGTTTCATTTGTATAAGTGAGAAAAATCCATGACTCCACCAAAATCATTTACTTTGTGCATCCATGGCAGAACTCATGGGCAATCATGATTCTCTTGCTTCCCCCCTGCAATTCTTGGCTTCATACTTCAACTGGAAAAAAAAAATTAAAAAGCCCGAAACAGCCTAAAAGTTGAGAGATATATTTATTTGGGGAATTTAACTGAGGACTATAGCCTGGGGAAACAGCCTTTCAGATAACCCTGAGGGACTGTTCCAAAGAGGTAAGGGAGGAGCCAGGATACACAGGAGTTTTTGCTGAAAAAGACCCTCCCCCCTCAAAAAAATGTAGTCAGATATCAAAAGATCATTGCTAATCACACACAAAAATAGATATTTCAATTTAAAAGATTTTAGTGGTTTTCTATATCTGGGGGTTTACAAGTGTCTTGGCTCATTGAAATTACTGCTTTGATATGCATATTAACCATCTAGGGCCAGTATCCTGTTTTTTTTCCATCCTGAACTCCTCTCAGGGTGCAGGGGTGACTGCAATGGTTGCTGGCTTGAGGGCAAGCAAATTCTTTGTTTACTGAAATGGTAGGTAACTTTTTTTTTTTTTTGGTCCACACTCATATTCTCTGAATAATGATGTAATTGAGCCTGGTATATAGAGAAATGTGTACAAAGTTTCCAAGGAAGACTTTCTTTAACCAACAGATCTGGGTCTTTTTTTTATGCTTTAAGTTTGTAAATTTAAAGTTGCTAAGGAAATCCTGAAAAGGTAACATTTATATATGGAAAGATGTGATGGTGGACCTTATGGAGGTAACTGTCTCTGCCATAAAAATGAAGTGCCATCTCTTAGCTGATGTTCCCCCATTTTGATTTACCCACAGCTTGGGTCTTGCCATTTTCCTGAAAAACTCAAGCCACTGCAACACGTAAATACATGAAATGTTTTGTTAGTACCAATTATAACTGGATCTTTAAAGTAGATGCATTTATTATTCTCAGTTGTGAAACTAAGCAGGACCTGTGGGGTACAGAAACTTTTCGTGTCCTGTTTCTTGTTTGTAGGAAAAAGCTTCAGCTTCCTATACCTTTCCTGATTTTCAGAGGGCAGATTCAAAGTTACTCATTAGGGAAACAAGGGAATGCCAAAAGGAGAAGCAGTGAAGAAGTAACAGTGCAGACAAAGGGCAGGATTGTGGTTTCTCTTGAAGAGATACATTCATAACCATCTGATACATCTCTCTCTGAGTTCTCCTGTAGGAACTAAGGCTCCCACCCAGGGGGAGGATGGTAACTTCAGGCTGAACCCAAGATTCCTGTTACCTCACCACCAGCAAATCAGTGGAAAGTCACACACCCTATGTTCTCACCCCAAATTTTGCCCTTAGAGACTCTTCCCTGAACCCCACCAGGGAGTTTGGGGTTCTTTGAACATGAGGTGCCCATTCTCCTTGCTTGGCCTGCAGTAAACCTTAAACTTTCTCTGCTCCCAACCCCTTTGGTCTCACTGTGCGTCAGGCACTTGCCTTTGGGAAAAACTGGAAAAATGGTTTTATTCCCCAGGCGCGAGGGGGTTAGGGTGGTTTAGTTGCTAAGTCTTGTCTGACTCTTGTGACCCCATAGACTGTAGCCTGCCAGGCTCCTCTGTCCATGAGATTTCTCAAGCAAGAAAACTGGAATGGGTTGCCATTTCCTTCTCCAGATCATCTTCCTGACCCAGGATCAAACTCGGGTCTCCAGCATTGCAGGTGGACGCTACCTACTGAGCCGAGAAGCTCAACGAGCTGGAAATGGACTTTGAAATAACAAAAGCTGCCTTCACTTTTGACACCTAGAAATGGAACCCTCAATGTCTTATATTTCACATGATAAAAGCTTACCAAGTAGAACCTTTGAATGAGTTCATGAGTGGTAAATATGCCCAGGCACAACCTTAGATAAAGTTGCTTCTAACTGCTGATTTTCCATCTCTGCCCTAAAACCTACCAGGACCACAGTCCTGCTGAGGAACAAGAGAGTGAATCCTGGATCCCTGGAACTGCACTGCCGCTTTTAGGTGGAAGGCTGACATTTAATACAAGTGAATCTCTCTTTACAAAATGACTGTATTCTTGAAATATATACAAATGACATTTTTAAAAGCCAAATATCTTAATTAAGAGAGGTGCTCACTATAAAGACATCTTTGGCAAGTCTTTTCTTTCTTAAATTGCTTTTCAAAGCTGAACCGAAATATCCTCCACTTTTTTATTACTATACTGCACACTATGATATGCTATGTAATTTGAAGGAACTGGAGTGTAATAATTAGACAAATATTGTCTGCCTTTGTGTGACTGGTACATAAGGGAATCAAAATGAATTACAAGATAGTTGTTATGAGAGTAAGATGAGATCTGTTCTCAAAAAAATGGTGATGAGTAGACACAGCAAGTGACACAAAGCATATGGAAACTATATTTAATGGGGTCAGTGTTCAAAACAACTTATGACATTCAAAATAACATATATATTAATAAGAAAATGTATCTTATTTCCTTTTATTAATCTGTTCAGCAGGTATCTATAATAGTTATTGATTGCCTGGGCAAAATGATGCATATGATATGGACCAGACAAAAAGATGAATAAGAAATATGGAAGGAAGAAATAATGTGAATTTGGGGGGAGGTAAATGTAACCATAAAGGTTAAGTGTAGCACATTTAAGTGGCTTGCTAGGTGGCTCAGTGTAATGGTTAAGAATCCGCCAGTCAATGCAGGAGACAAAAGAGACATGGGTTCAATCCATGGGTCACCAAGATCCCTTGGAGGAGGAAGTGGCACCCCATTCCAGTATTTTTGCCTGGGAAATCCTACAGACAGAGGAGCCTGGTGGGCTACAGTCCATGGGGCCGCAAAGAACCAGACTGAGTGACTGGGTGCCCAGTGCACATTTAAGTACATATTACTCCTGTGATCTTAATGGCTATTTATCTAAAATTAGCTACCTTGGACTGGTAACTAAAAGAAAATACACAGAGGAAGGCCTAGCATCCCAAACAGACATGAGAGAAAATGTGTCAGAATTTGTGCTCCATTTCCTAATTTGAGTACTTGACTTCATTTGCTTGCTTACCTTTTAACATTTAAAATATTTAAGCAATGCCATGTACTTTAACTTCTATGTTTCTTAGCCCAGTAGTCATTGGTATGCCAACTGTGTTGGAATACAGTAATTTCACCTCTAAATAAGCTTTATCTAGTTTTTAAAAAACAAATTAGAATTCGATGTTTCTTTATGAAAACAGAAGTATTTTACAAATTGCTGAAGACATTTTGATTTTGGATGACAACTTCTGACATATTTGGGCATAGTTTATGTGGAATATGTATGTGTGTATATGGTATTTGCACTGACCAGAAGTAGAAAATTTTATTTTTGAACTTTCTTTTTGGTTACAGCTTGTAGGATTTTTATTCCCTGACCAGGAATGGAACCCACACCCTTGGCAGTAAGAGCTTTGAGTCCTAACCAGTGGACTGCCAGGGAATTCCCAAAATTGATTTTTTAATGTCAGTTTTATCATGGAAGTATGTTATGATCAAATGTTTTTTAGTATATATAAAAATCCCTTACAGGTTCAGTCGTGTGTGACTCTGCAAACCTATGAACTGTAGCCCATCAAGCTCCTCTGACCATGAGATTTCCCAGGCAAGAATACTAGAGTAGGTTGTCATTTCCTTCTCCAGGGGATCTTCCTGACCCAGGGATGGAACCTAGGTCTCCTGCATCCCCTGCATTGGCAGGCAGATTCTTTACCACTGAGCCAAAATATTTTATATTATATAAAATATAAATGTCATTTTATATTTTATCATATATAAATAATAAGTAATTGGTACAAAAATTCTTTATATATATTTTAGTGAAGGAGTAGAATTTATACATGTAAAGAATTCTAAGGAGATCTTACTGGTTTTGTACTTTGATCTTTGTTCTGGCTGAGTTGGCTGGTGTTCTTAGTCACCCAAAAATGAATAATGAGGTTCCTGTAAAATATACATAAGGTGTGAAAGGTAAGCATTTAGCTTCCCAGGAGAGTCCAAAGACGGACTAATTGTCCACTTAAAGGTACAGAGATTCTAACACTGACATTTAATCAGTTATGACTGAACTAACTCAAGAGAATTTTACTCTTCTATTTAATGACCTGGACAAAAATAAGTGTATGTGAAAATATTTTATATCTTTGTATCCATATGAACTAGCACAGTGGTCAACCAATAGTAGGAACTAAATAGGTATTTCTGAATGAATGGATAGGAAAACCTTTATAGTGCTTAATAAAAGATAATCACTTCTGATAATGTACAATAGCTTGATCTGAAGTGCTATTCTTCTTACCACTGTGTTCACAAATAAATATCTCCACTAAGACTTTTAGTAAACGCTTTGAAATAGAAAACCTTTTAAAATAAGTTAAGGTTCAGCCAAAAGCAGATCTCATGGTTCATGCAGTGTATGTGTGTTGGGGGTCAGGGGGAAGGTGTGGTACCAGCTCTTGAGAGTTCATTTTTTGGGTGGTGGAAAAGGTTTTTAGTTTCCTGGAGGGAGCTAGTCATTAATAGCTCAGATTTTAGTTTTCAATGATCAAGTGAATTCCATGGATTTTTCTTTTTGTCAGGAAATTAAAACACTGGAATTCATATTTTCAATTTTTCAATTCTGAGGCGCAATGAACCTCCACTACAAAAAAAAAGCGAAGAAAGAAAATAAAAATACACAAAAGAGCAGGGCCACAGTTGAGTCTTGGGGTCACTCCATTAATCTCTGAACTAAGATAAATACAAATATTGTCTTTTTTACTCAGGTAAAAATTTAGGCATTTTATTGGCCCTCTGAACTATTTTTAAGAACCAAAAGAATAATTTGATTACTATCTGTGAATACAGAATGTGCATCTTTGATCACATTGTAGGGAGGACTATTCTATAAATAATTCCCTTTAAGGATTCCAACAGGGAATCCCTAAAAGAATTTGAAAACTTGTTTCAGTATGGGAAAGTTACTTTGGATTTCCATATTTGTTCCGTGGTTTTCAGATTTAAAAATTCCAGAAAAGTAGGGGTTTTAAAGGAATCACCAGCAAGGATTTAAGGCTCCTTTCCAAAAGTTTGACTTTATAGATTTCTCTCTAGTATGTTTTCCTCCTCTTAAACATACATATAGTGATCTAAAGATATAAAACCTAAACCATAGCTTAAACGACTAAACACGAAAAGTTCAAAGGAAAAAAAGCTTCATAATGCCTTTGTAATGGGAATGGTAAAAACACCAATTATAGACTAGGAACTGGACAGCCTTGTTTAAAATGAAGGTATCTATAAAGCCAGAGAAGCCATCCTCCTCTCTTGAGTCAGAAAATTCGTAACTCAAGGAGGAACTCCTGGTGGAAACGAAGTAGGAAGACATTCTTCTTTCATCAATGGGAAGACCTCCGGAGTGGAAAAATGGTTAAACAGAAACTCACCAGAGAAACCCTGATAACGATTCACAAATTACATCAGTTTAAGTCACACATTACACCCTTCCGTACTACCTTAAACAACGAGTAAGCTGGTCAATATAGAAAACATCGCTTTGCCTTTCCTCAATTCCAAAGTCAACAGTAATGACCCCACCTCCCGCTTTACAGTTTTGTAAATTGTCCAGACCTCTGAGCTTCTCGCTCATTGTTCATCCCCAAGCCTCTCGGTGCCTGGCACGCAGCCGGCATTCAAAAAATCTCGGGTGAACTGAACAGAGTCGCCAGAGAAATCTCAAGCTGCTGTCCAGGGAGGGGCGAAGCCAGGCTCAGGATAAAGGAATGTTAAGTCTTCCCATTGGACCCCAGCACCACCTTTATTATCCCCATCATGCTTGGGGCCGTGATTTCTGGGTGACTGGGTCCCCCTCGAGGCAGCACTGCTTCCGCTTGTGCAGTCGTCTCCTTCCCCTCGCACTAAAACAATACCTTGGCCTCTTGCCAAATTCTGAGCTGCAAGCAACTCTGGCTGTTTATGGCCCGGAATGGGTGCTGCGAGAGGCTTGAGGCTGCTCTGAGTGCTAGCACAGGCCCAGAGGAAGAGAAGGGGCCAAAGCTTTAAAACACTCCCTTCCTCCGCCCCCTCCTTTTTGTCCCAGACACCAAAACAAACGAGCTGATACACGTGTCCCTATGACTCTTGTTTACTATCAAGACTGCACCGTGCACGCACTTCTGGGATATGTAGTCCAAACCGTTCCTCCGACGTGCAGTCTCGGAGAGAAACACAGCCAGACCCAGACTATGAACCCACAATCCATTTCGGGGGCAATGTTTGGCTGGGGTCCCGGGAGTCTCGGCAGCAATCCAATCCGAAGCGCTCACCCTGGTGATTGACACTCCGTCTTCCCCAATAAATACAACACAAAAGTCAATACAAGCCCGCCCACCGAGACTGACCACGGTACCACCCAATAGGAAGGAGACATGATAGAATGGCAGTGCCGCGGGCCAATAAGAAGGCGAAGGAGCTGGGCGGAGGCTCAACCCCCGGGGGTTTGAGGGGAGGGGGAAGACGAAGCTTGAAAGACTTGGTAATGGCGACGGGTTTGGTAAGTAGGAAAGTTTCGGTGGAGGACTAAGAGCGGCGGCGGGAGCAGTAACGCGCCCCGGGGAGGCTGGCGTCAGTTGGAGAGGGGATACGCGAGTTGCTGGTGGTGTTGTCGCGGCCGGGGCGGCCCGCGCCGGGGCTGCTTATACTCCGCGGCGGGTTTGTTGTCTTTCTGTTGGAGAAGGGGTGGGGGTGGGGAAGGGAGGGGCAGGATCCCGAGGGTATCTGGCGGCCGGGTGAACTCGGGTAGGCTCTCCTCTTCTTGGCGGCGTGGGCAGTTAGCCGTCCGATACCGGCCTGCGGCGAACCCACCGGACTGGCGCTTCCCGCGAGCTCACCTGGGCTTCGCGTCGGAGCGGTCCGTGAGGGTCTTGGGGCGGGGGCTGGGAGGCGTCTGCGAGGACGGCGCTCTGGGCCGGGTGGCGCGGTGGGTGGCCGGGCCGGGTGAGGAGATGGGGCGGGCCTGGGCGGGGGAAAGGGGGCCGACGCGACTCTGGGGCTGCCCAGGAAAGTTTGACTTCAACTCCCCGCGAGTGGGCGGAGGGTCGGAGGTTGGCCCAGGGTGGGCGGCCGGCCGCGGGTGGAGGACTCTTGTGAGGCGCCGCCTCTTCGGGGGCCAAGAGGGGCTCAGGCTGAACTGGGAAGCTCGCGGAGCCCTTGGGCCCCGGGGCTCATTGTTACGCAGTTCGAATGAATGGACTCCTTGGCGCCTGCGCTGTGGAGTTGAGCCGAGGGGAAAAACAAGCCTGGAGTCCAGGCTGCGGTCACATGATGGGGGGAGGGGAGGGGAACGCGATGAATGGCGAAAGAGGGTGGGGGATGGACTTGGCGTGAACCGGGAGGCACTGCCTCTCTGTGACCGAGATCGAGGCTTGGCAGGCTATTTCAGTCTCCGCCTTCCAACCTATGCTGCTGCCGCAGGCGGATTAAAACAAAAAAGACTAGCGAAATCGACTGTCGGGGCTGGGTTTCTGTAGATCCTTCAAATGCTGCGTGCTGTCTAGGGGAGTTCGCTCGCCGCCGTGCATTCTTTTGAACACATCACCTAGAGTTAATTCTTCAGGAGTTTTCAGCAAGAATCTTTTGTAAAGGGAGCTCTGACTGCAGGGAAACTTTAATTCTGGGAGCCAATGATGCTAAGGGAGGAGGTTAAAAGTTAGTTGTGTATATACCAGGAAGTGTTGGGAGTCCTACCAACAATTTCGACTGACTGCTATAAATTTATTTCCCTCTTAACTAGCAGTAACGAGTGATTCCTAACAATGACTTAGTGAAATTAAAGTTGCGTTTGAAGAATTAGAATAGTTGTAACATTTGTAAATATTTTTCTATTGTGTAACTACTGATAATGATCTACATTTGTGATGTACTGCTAGTTCTTTCAGTCTCTGCTTTTTGTTGTTACTGTTTCTGCTGTTTTCTGATTTAACTTGTTGAGTACTAGGGTCAGCTGTTCAATTTCCACGATTGAACTACTCAGTTCTTGCAGAGTAGGTAATAGTTGACAAAGTTTTAAGGAAATCTGAATTATAGTCAAAAGAATTCAATACACCCAATACATTTTGGGGCTGTTTTATACTTTTGAGGAAGCCAAAACAAAATATTTAAATTCTAAGTTGACAGTACATTATTTATAGAGTGAAAAATTGATTTCACTTCCTGGTTTCCATTTTACTTTGTTTTACAAGCCCAATTACTTATAAAAAAATTAGAAGATTTTATTTATCTGGCTCCCCCGCCACGCCAACCAAGGATCAAACCCTTGCCCCCTGCGGTGGAAGTGCGGAGCCCGAACCACTGGTCCCCCAGTTACCTTTTTCAGCTTAGGAAAATCTTCCCCTTAGTTCAGAGTTACCTTCTCCCGGGATTTCCCACAATTTTCCATGTTTCACAATGCCTCCTTCTCAGACTTCAAAACTGGTACTATTACTTTAAGAGTTGTTTCCTCCACTGTATTTTAATTTTTTCGGACCGTTTCCTCACTACCCAAATGCTCAATGATATAGGCAAATAACCTGGGCTTTATGAGGGAGAAGCTAGCTGGTCTCCTGTATTTCTGTTTGAAATGAAAATATTAGTACTTTTTTTTCTGCCATAAATTATCTTAAGAAGTTAGTACCATGTTAATGAAACGATGCAAGGTATTTTACATGTATTATCTTTTAAGTATGAAAGTGAAGATTTACCTGGAATGAGAAAATAAATCACACCAGATATTTTTAAGCTGACGAATACTTTGTATATCACAAAATTCAGGAAAAATTATATTCTCTTAATGATATTCTTTTATATTCTTGTTTGTGCCTAACTCATCAACAGTAATCATATACCTTCATATTTTGACCTGCATTTACTTTGGTATTTCATATTATAGTTTATACTGTCATTTTCTATAAATAGAAAAAATAATTTTCTTCTCTAGTTTATTGAATTTTTTAAAGTTATTGGTGGTTTAGAAAAGCTTTTCTCACAGGTTGTTACACATGATGTAAAGATTCAAGTTTTTTCCTACAGTGACTCATCTTATGTACTGTTTATATTGACAGTATTCTTTTAAACAGGTTTACCGATGATTTGCAGTGGTGTGTTTGGTGTTCTCTTCATCAAGTTTCAGTATTTTGCGTCAGATCAGCACAAAATGAATAAGAACTTGTATAGATGTATTTAACACTGGGCAGCAGTGACTGATGAGTTAAGAGAAAGCTTTGGAACCATTAGGAGGGTGTTTCACGTAGTGTCTTTAATACTTCTGATCATTATGATACAGGTAGACTGGTCCCATTTTACAAAAAAGGAAACTGAGGCATAGAAGTTAAATTGTTCATAGTCATATAGCTTTTCTAAACTACTACCAAAAAATTCAATCAACTAAATTAGAAGAAAATTATTTTTTCTATTTTATATGTAATATGTAGAAGTGACAGTATAAGTGATACTCTACAGTAACATTTTATGGAAAGAATGCCTCCCACTATTGGGATGTGGATTTTTTTTCCCTGTTAACATTACGGCACACTAGAGGTGTTGAAACCTCTCTCTGAACTCTTGTTTGAAGCTTCTGAAAGAACTGCATAGAGGCCCTCAACTGCTTTTGGTGTAGTTTGTGTTTAATCTAGTTTGTTACGGAGGTTCATTTTAGCTTGCAGTTGTGTAATACATTTTAAATACTACCTCAGTTTCTCATGTTAGAGATTTAAAATAATTGCAAATTACCGTTTCTTCACCTCCTTCCCCCAAACAGTTGGAGCTTCATACAGAAGTCCTTTGGGATTATGGGAGGCACAGAGAAGATCCTTTTCCTTTATCCATAATGAGGATGAAAAGATAAAGATTCAGGAAAGAATAGACACTTGAATGTAATTGAAATTAGATGTCTAATCTGTGTTGGTCTATATCTTTTGTCCTTTTTCTCATTTTTTTGTGGGGGGAGGGGGGAAGGGAAAATGATCTGATTCAATCATCAGAGCCCTGTTTTACTCATCCAGAATATTATTTATTTTTTTGGGTCACACCACACACCATGTGAGATCTTAGTTCCCCAACCAGCAGTTGAACCCTTGCCCCCTGCAGTGGAAGCACAGAGGTCTTAACCACTGGACTGCCAGGGAAGTCCCTCCTCATCCAGAACAGTACTTTGTTCTGAGCTTTATATGATTTGAAGTTTATACAAAATTAGATGAAGTATGTGGAAATGCTTGACAAGTAGCAGATAGGCATTTAGTAAAACCTAATTTCCTTTTCATTCACTGAAACTTCGTTATTTCTAGTCATCTCTTCCTTTCCTTTCATTGAGATTTTGTGGATATTTACTTCTGAAAGTTTGCAAAACAGAAGGAATAGGGCTGTCTCATCTCCACCCACCCAGTAAAAAGTTGTAATATTGACCATGACATTTCAGAGTACAACTGCGGGAGAATTTTACTCTTTTTGAAAATCACCAGTCTAGTGAGAGTTGACATGTGCAGAGATAACTAAAACACAGTATGAGCTATGTTGAATCCTATAATACCAAAGCAGTATACAATAGCATAAATGAACAACAGTGTTAGCTCAACCAGGAGAAATTTGAAAGAGAAGCTTGTTTCCCAAAATGAATGTTTACTTGGTGTGACGTATGTGAGGAGTTATTTTGAATATGGATTCTCTGGTGTTCTTTACTGTATCAGAGGCCTTGTTTCTCCCAAATAGTTTGCCAAAAACAGGCAAAAAACTTATGTTTGGTTTGAATTTTGGTTTCATGTGTTTGTTTTTTTCCTCGAAATAGCTCTGTGAGATCAGTAGAGGTACCTTGAGGTTAAGCGACCTACCTCAGATTACCTTTTTCTCCTTTTCTTTTTTTTAAAGAGAAAATGATCTGATTTTCAAGTCTGTTGCTCCTGTTTAGTACACAGGTTGAGAGAAGGAGAATCTCCACTATCTCAAGACCAAACTTTTGATAGCCTTGAGCAATAAGAGGTACAAACAGTGAGAGGTAGAAACACATAGAACTCAAGTTCAACAAGTATTTGATATTTTTGTTGTTTTGAAACCAAAATGTTTTTTCCAGCTCCATTTAAGGTGTATTGTGATGGGCTGTTGGTAGATTACTAAGAGTGCTGAAGAGATGCTGTAAGTTGCAAGGAGATGTGAGTGCTGTGAATGGTGACTGGGCTCCTGGGACCTGCACAGGGAGAGAGCAGACCTAGCTGGGAGGAGTTCTGCAGGCGCTGGGGCACGACAAACCAACTGCAGCTCTGCTGAGGAGGTATACATGTGCAGTGCAACTCTGGGAAAAAGTGAGAAATTTTTCATGTTTGAGATTGCAGCTTGGACTGATTTATGCCGATCACTTCTGTGTGTGAAACATGTCCAATAGATGTTAATATGAAATTTGAGTCGTTGAGTCAGGTTAAATTGTGTCTTGTATCCTTAGAATGTCAGAAAGTTTTTTATGGAGAGGATTAAACTCGACTAAACTTAATATTAGCTGTACCAAGAACTCACATAGAATAACTAGTTTCTTTCTTGTTGGGGCATTACTAAATGAGGAATCTGCACTAATACTACCAATTACCACTTATTTCATGGGGTGTGGGGAGCGCCTTGCCGCTTTTCTGGAGGGGGCTTTCATTGGGGGGCCTTATTTTGCTTTTGTTGGGGGGGGGGGGGCCTTGCCTTGTGGCTTGTGGGATCTTAGTTCCCTGACCAGGGATTGAACTTGTGCCCCCTGCAGTGAAAGCACTGTCTTAACCACTGGACCACCAGAGACATCCCTCATGAGTACTTTTGCAGAGGAAGCTGGGAGTGAGTGGCATAGACAGAAACTGGGAATGTGAATATATTATGCTCTCAAAACACTCTCCCTTAAGTATTTATTATAGATGTTCTTGCATACTCATTGTGTTTCAGTATGATTTTTAAAAAATAGACAAAAAATGAAGTATAGTTCTGATTATGTTAGACTTCTATTCAAAAATTTGCAATGGTTCCCATTGTTTGCTAGTCGCCAATAATAGTACTGGCCACTCTACATTGAGAGTTTGCTCTGTTAGGCACTATTGTAAGCTTTTGACATTGATGAGCTCACTGTAGATGCTTTTATTATTTCTATTTTATGAACAAGGCATGAAGACTTAAATAAATTGTCCAGGGCACATAGCTGGCAGGTAGCAAATACATAAACGCAGGAGCCTGGTTTGAAAAAAAAAAAGTGGCAAACCAGCTTTCCTAAACTAGAATTGAAGATTCTGATCCCAGTCTACCTTCCAGCCCTATTATTGACAACCAGGAGATAATCCTAGCCTCTGGCTTCTATCTTCTTCTGATTTCATCCAGTACTTTGCTAATTCTGAGTTTGCTCATGTGAGTTTCTCTCATTAGGAGCCTCCCTTCCTTCCTTTTTTACCCATTCATAGCCAAGCCCTGGCTCCATAGAACTGCAGTCGTTTGCTTCTGTCTTTTTACTCAAGTGTAGGTTCCTTGAGAGTCATGATCAACTGTTCATCATTGAGTTTCAACATTGTACCTAGTAGAGTGCCGTGTACATGATGTGTATTAAATGACTGAATATATTATACATATATATACACACACACAAATATATATATTTAGATAAAAAGGGAATACAGCAATCATTTTTAGCCTGCTGGTTCTCCCAGTGCACCAGGAGTTTGTTTGAAAACAAGTAAACACCAGTGCACAGGATTGTTCCTCAGATCAAATAAATCACATACTCTGGGAAATGGGGCCTGGGCCTCATTGGTTTGAAGCAGACATGGTTCTGTGTGCCACCAGGGTTGCAAATCACAGATCAAGCTAAGTTTGCTTAGCTTTTGCAATGAGAAAGTGGAGGCTCAGAATCAGGATTTGGCCACTTACGCTTGAGAAGTCAATTTGTGTTACTAGCCACATCTCTTGTGGCTACCAATTTTGTAGGAAGCTATTTGTTATACACTAGCATATTTGCTGTAACTATATCATAAGACTGTGATTATTACATAATAGATTGTACTTACTGAAAAGTGTTCATTTCTTGGGAATGCCTCAAACATCTTTTAGATAAACTGTTATTTGCTTAAAGTAATGGTATGATCTGTGACTTTTATTGAGATGTGTTGGATAATTTGTCATATTTTGCAGGGAGGAAATTACCAAAGCTGAATAGCTAGCTGTCTGGCTCCTATTGTTAATTATTTTAAGTAACTGTTCTGTTTAGGACATTAAGTATCCAAAGTGTGCATAATATTGCCCTGTGTCAGTCTAGGGATAAAAATTTTTTAAAGATCATTTTACTTTTTTTTTTTGCTCACTTTGTTTCATTTCATCTTTACAACTGCTCTGGGGAGAAGAGAGAGCAGGTGTCATGAGCCCTGTTTCCATATGGAGATACTGAATGAGTGAGAAGCTCAGTCATTTAGGTCATAGATTTAGTAAGTGATCAAGCTGGAATCAAACCCATGTTTCCTTACACCTAACCCAGGGCCCTCTTCACTGCTCCACAGTACATCTCACAGTTTACATTGTGTCAGGCTCCAAGTGCCCAAGATGTGAGTCATATTTGAGGAGTACAGGCAGAAAGCTGAAATAAAGTACTAAAGTAAGGCAATGGTCAGTTTAGCTGTATGTGTCAAAAGCCTTCAGTTCAGTCGCTCAGTTGTGTCCAAATCTTTGCGACCCCATGAATCGCAGCACGCCAGGCCTCCCTGTCCATCACCAACCCCCGGAGTTTACCCAAACTCACGTCCATCGAGTTGGTGATGCCATCCAGCCATCTCATCCTCTGTCGTCCCCTTCTTCTCCTGCCCCCAGTCCTTCCCAGCATCAGGGTCTTTTCAAATGAGTCAGTGCTTCGCATGAGGTGGCCAAAGTATTGGAGTTTCAGCTTCAACATCAGTTCTTCCAATGACACCCAGGACTGATCTGCTTTAGGATGGACTGGTTGGATCTCCTTGTAGTCCAAGGGACTCTCAAGAGTCTTCAACACCACAGTTCAAAAGCATCAATTCTCCTGCGCTCAGCTTTGTTAATAGTCCAACTCTCATATCCATACATGACTACTGGCAAAACCATAGCTTTGACTAGATGGACCTTTGTTGGCAAAGTAATGTCTCTGGTTTTCAATATGCTGTCTAGGTTGGTCATAATTTTCCTTCCAAGGAGTAAGCCTTAGAAGATGTTTAATTGCCATCCAACCACTAATCTATCTCCTGGAAGTCTAAAGAAATAACCAGATGTAAGCAAATACTTAAAAAAAAGAATGTAAAGTAAGAGTGAAAAAACTGAGAACATGTTTAGTAGTAGGACGGATAAGTAAGTTTTGGTAATTCTTGTGATTATATATAATTTAGTTTTTAAAAATAGATCTTTGAAAGAATGCTTATGAACAGGCAAATGCTTATGAACTTAATGTTAAGAAAAGGTCTCATATATAATATGATGTATGAAGAAAAAGAAATGATTTTGTTTAGGTAAAATGTAGATGTCTGTGTGAAAAAGACATTGGATCATTAGATAGTAACATCAGAATGTCCCAGTAACTCAGGTTGGTGGGATTAGAAATAATTACTATATTCCTTTTTTCTTTCCTAAGAAAAGCTCTTTTTTTTTTTTTCTCCACAGTGATCATATGTTTTATAGTCAGGATAACATTTCATAATAAAAAGAAAATTCATGAAAAAAGCCTTTGTAGAAAAAATGTCAGTGTTTGTTGGTGATTATGTCATGACTTAGCTTTTGGTTTAAGTATCTTTTCACTGCATTTTTGATTAGCCTGAGCTGTGGTACTTGACTTTTAGTGCCTGTTTTTTGGGGCCATGCCACATGTGGCTTGTGGGGTCTTAGTTCCCTGACCAGTGATTGGACCCAGGCTCCTGGCAGTGAAAGCACTGACTCCTAACACTGAACTGGCAGGGAATTCCCAGCTTTAGTTTTTTAAGTGACTTTTAACAGCAGTATATTTTATTGTTTTATTGTGAGGAAAAAAACTATGTTATGTTAGAATTTTTTGTGTGGGTATATTTCATTAGAACTTTTAAAAATGAAATTTGGGGTAGAGCCTGAGAAATCAGGAAATCTTGCTGCTGTCACTTGTATTAAATAACTAATTTGATCATTGTTGAAAGGCAAGAATGTAAAAGGTATAATCACATTTTACTTTCATAACAATTTAGTTGGTAGACTTGGCTGAGAAATTAGGTGTATCAGTTTATATTGTTTCCTTCATTGTTTCAATTTTGTAAGCTTGAGATAATGGTAGATTTATTGTTTGTTTAGCTAAATTTCCCATTATTATTATACATCTTTGTAAAAATAGTAGCCTTTTTATTATGATTAGATTCCAAATTCTCATTTAGAAAACATTCTTATTCTTATGAGAAGTGTGATATATGTCCATTTTAAGAAACTCTATTTTACTTTATGTTTTGTTTTGGCCACAAGATCTTAGATCCCCAGTCAGAGACTGAACTTGTGACCCTGCAATGGAAGCATGGAGTCTTAACCACTGGAAGTCCCAAGAAACTCTTTCTTAAATATTCTTTAGAGACTGTAACATTAAACTTGTTCACTTTCAGAAGATGAAAAAACAAAATAGTGAACACAATTGATAGAGAAATTAGAATCTTCCCCAAAAGGTGCCAAATAGAATAGACCTTCAGTCGTCCCATGTGTAGCGGTTTTGAGGGGGATACAGATAGCAATATATGATTAAAGATACAACATTGTGATGTCTCTGATTGATTTTATACTTTCATTATTCCAGATCACATGACTTGACTTTTTTTTCTTGTATTATTTTTAAGTCTGAGCACCATAACATGGTGTGGGAAGTGAAGACAAATCAGATGCCTAATGCAGTACAGAAACTCCTGCTAGTAATGGACAAGAGAGCTTCAGGAATGAATGACTCATTGGAGTTGCTGCAGTGTAATGAAAATTTGCCATCCTCACCTGGATACAACTCTTGTGATGAACACATGGAACTTGGTAAACAAAATTAAGTTTTTAGGGATCTTCACTGAGATTCGGATTAATTTTCGTGTTTAGCTAACTTTTCCACCTACCTTGAATTGCTAAAAAGTATGTTAAGTTTTGTACACTAGGAATTTTCAGTGTTCCCTTGTTATTGCTTGTAAAGTATTATTTAAACCAGCATAACTTTGGGCTATTTATTGTTATCATAGAGACTCATTTACAAATTCAGAGTCACCTGTCTTTGTGGGTGAAGATGAGTCTTTAAACACCTTATGAAAAACCTTGTGGTAAAGATGTTACTTTTGAAACATCCTTATAAGCTCAGTGACTTATGCTGGCTATGCCTTTATGCCTAGTTTGTTGGTATGATGGGGGAAATTCCAGTGGACCCTTGAAACTGGAGGCTCAGACATTTGTAATGATCGTACTGCTGGGCTACTCCAAAGATGCATGATATATAGAACTGTGTAGGTTTGTTGAGGTATGACTTTGAATGTTGCTGCTTTGAGGTAAATGTTGAAGAGAATAAGCAGCCGATGAGTGAGCTTGTCTTGCTGCCGACTTTTCATCTTGGCTTTGTCCCCATTTAACATGCGTTTTCCCCTGATGTTCACAAAATCCAAGATGTGATTGTCCTCATTTTATAAATGATGAAATAAAGGAGGTTATATGGTAGAGTCTTCTTTGGGAATTTGAAGAGCTTAAAGGTCTTGAGACATAACCTGTTGGCATGCTAAGGGTTTGCTAAGCTCAAAATATTTATTAAGTTGTGGTTACTATTGAGTGAGAAGTATCATCTCAATCAAGTACTTGGTTCTGCATTGTCATGTTTTAGTTGGTTTCAGAAGGAAATCAGGAACCTAGGGCTCAGGAGGTCAAAAACTTTTACAGCCCCTCATGACTTCAATTTGAAAGTAGTTTCCTTAACTTGAAAGACAGAAATGAACCCTTCACAGTAAATACAGAGGTGATAGTCAAAAAATGATGTTGGCAATGAGGGAAGGGAAGTAGCTCCACCACCATGAGCATTACAGAGTGGAATTATCTTAAGTTGGTGTATTTGGCTGCTTTGGGAAGGGAGGGATACCTTCTAGTAGGTTTTATGAATGGATATCCTGAATTAGTACTTACTTGCAAGACATTTCTGTTTTAGTGAGTTATTCTGGGATATTCCCTGAATAGGAATGAGTATCTGCTTTTACTGTGACAATTTAGGAGAGCTCTCAAGTCTACAAGATCTTCTGGGTTTATATATTGAAGAGACCCATTGGATCCATGGAGTTTATAGGCATGTGTTTCACAAAGGGATTTTGTTGTTGTTTTTAAGGCCTGCAAGAGGCTTTTTTTTCCAGTTTATTTTTTTAGGATTCAGTCTACCTTACAGTGTAGTTTTGGCAGGTACAGGAGTGGTCCTTGGGTACTCTTTTCTGGTGTTCTTTCTTGGGCAGCTGAAAGTCTGTCAAGAACTACCTTTTGAAAACACACTTTTTGGAAAATAATAAATATTACTGAGTTTAGACTTTCTCATTAAAAAGAAATAATTTGGTGTAGATAAAGTTGAATAAGTAGTACCTAAAAATTCTATAATCTAAGTTTCAGCTTTGAAAATTGTTGTTTCCATTTATTGTAGTAATCTTGTCTAACAGATTCAGGTTGTATGAACAATAAGTACACATATGCACCAATAAAATGCCTTTTTCCTCATTAACGTGGTGACATAAAAACGTCTGAGTAGCATATGGATTATTCCCAGGTGAGCCTGTGAAAATCTGGGGGCGGGGAGTCAGAAAACACAAACAGAACAGTTGTGGAAAATACATGGTTTGGTTTGTGTATTGAAGTCATTAATCCATTTATATCTAAATTTACTTTTCTGTTAGGCTTTGTTGACCCTTAAATGTATAAGATGTCATTGTTTTTTCAGTTGAAACTTGTTTCATTCAAGAAAACATTTTGAATTTACACTTTTCCTTTCACAAAATTAACTAGCTAAATTTCAGGCCCTCTTTTCCAGCTGTGATTACAGTGTTGTCCTCTGTAGTAGTAATTTCCTTCTGATAATCTTGAGTGTGCTTATTTACAGATGATCTTCCTGAACTTCAGGCTGTTCAGAGTGATCCTACTCAATCTGCCATATACCAACTAAGTTCAGATGTGTCACATCAAGAATATCCAAGACCATCTTGGAACCAGAATACCTCAGAAATATCAGAAAATACTTACCGTGAAAATGAAGTGGATTGGCTAACAGAACTAGCAAATATTGCCACCAGCCCACAAAGTCCACTTATGCAGTGCTCATTTTACAACAGGTGGGAACATTGGCTGTATTTTAATTGAAAACTTTGTCATTACAAAACACTTTTTTCCTCCCTAGTTTTAAAAGTAATAATGCTGTTGATCATCTAAATAAAGATGCTTTATTAAAGTCCTTAAAATTAAGCTCTTTATCTTAAAATGATCAAAGAGGTATTTAACCCCATGTCATTATTTCATACTTTGAGGATTAGATAAAAGTGATGTGAGAACAGAGTCTCAAATGGTTTAAAGTCATCAAGAAGTACATTAGACCAAGAATACTTTTCTTTATATTTTTTGCTTAGAGAAATGAAAGTTGTTTAAAGAGCCATAATTAAAATAAACATTATATTTTAAACTTAGTCAACCTTGAGTTTGGTTCCTTTTGGTCTAAGTTTATTTTTTTTTTTCCCAGTGTATGTGGCCTTCTGTTATGTATATGTTTGCTGATATTGAAATCTTGAATTTCTCGAAGTAAACTCCCATTGGTAAAAAAACCCTACTGTTTCGTATACCTAGACCAGAGTTTAAGAAAATGAGTTATTGTGCTGTAAAATTATGGAATCTTCCAACTAATATTCCTAGAGAGACCTAAATGGATAATACTTTATTAATTATCCCCCAGATTATAAAGTTGACTATTTAAAAAGACGTAGATAAATATGATAGTTTATAAGAAAGACAAGTAGCCCAGATTTGCACTCATGTGGGTGGGTAGACTGGGGTCCATATACAGTGATGTAGGAATAACTGATTTTTGGTAGTATTCGTACATCAGTATAATTCTTCTCTAAAAAATAAACTTGTTAGGTGTGGAGCCTTGGTTTTCTTGCATCCCAGCAAGTTTTCCTGCTTTGCTTCTATTCAGCAGGATATTGGTCTTGACTGGAGCAAATTCAATTTAATTAACTTCAGTTTAAGTCCATGAAAATTTCCACAAGGATGAAAAGTTGACTTTTCAAAGTATTTCTTCCTTTATTGTCCCAGTTTTTACTGTAATCTTTAATAGTCAAAAAATGAAAAATTCGTTTATAATTAAAAAAAGAAAATCCAGATTTTACTATTGAACTTCCTTTTCCCCCCAATTTTAGTTGAGATAGTAATTTTCATTTTTCACGACAAACTTGAGGATTAATAATTTAATTCATGGAAAGCTGAGTAAAGCCCTCAGAACTAAAGGAGTAGCTGCTTAAAGGTATAAATTACTCCCCACTGCATTTTCTATGCTTCCCTCCTTCCTCGGGAACAAGACAAGGTAATGCTCTGCTGTTTTGCCTGGCTTCTAACCCTGTCAGTGGTCCATGGCTGTTCTCCACGACTTCTTGTAGATTGTCAAACTGTTAGTTATTGAGCTTTTGGATGTCTGAAGTTGTAACTGGAGAGTATCAAGGGGTTGAGGACAGATAAAATTTGTATTTTGCTTGCATAGATAGAAGGATGAAGAGACCATGATGTTAGTCATTCAGACACATCTAGCATATTAATTTTTATAGAGCATTTAGGCCATACACATTTTAGAACATTACATTGTTCTCTTTTAAATGGTTATACAGAAGAACTGATAAACTGATTTTCTTTTATTAAGAAAGCAGGGACGAGCTTAAGGAATTTTTAACAATTTGGCCGCTCAATAAATATGTAAATGTGTAATAAAAGGAAGAAATAAAAGACGAAACATTTAAGTATTTATATTTTGAAAATTGGTTGGAGAGTATGCTAAAATATGTGGAAACTAACTTGGGTTTTTACTTGAGTGATGTGAACATGAAAACAAAGTACAGTTTTATATATAGAGTAATTTTCTTACTCTATAAGAAAATGTTAATTAAGATGAGAAAAATCGGGGGACTAATAGATTTCTCACAGAGTAAGGGCAAAATTGGAAAGTAAGATGCCCTCCTCTTGTTAGAAAGAGGATTAGTACAGACACTGTAAACATTTTTCTGTTAAGGACCAAATCCCTAGTTGACATGGAGAATTATCCTGATTTGGGACCTTCAGTTGACCCTCAGTCTTCTCTGCTGCTTTCCAATCTCCTGAATCGGTGCACATTAGTGCTTGCCCTCTATGGGCCTGCTGCTTATTCTTACCCTTCCCATATGTTTGTGGTGGAAGGATCTCAGTGTGTTCTTGAGAGCCTTATGTACTCTGAAGGGAGTGCTGCCTGGTGAAGAGATCTTTGACAGGAAAGAGCGGGAAGAGGTAGCTTGCTTTTTAAGGTGATCCTGGGGGTTGAAGTAGCTGGCTTTTATGTGTAGATGCTTTTCAAATAGGCTGTTTTCTACTATAATAAGTTTAAATATTTCAGCTTCAGGTAATTCATTGAATCTGCAGGTGGTTGGTAGCTAAAGAGTTCCGAGTTTGTCACAGAGCTTGGAGGCTGTGTTCAGATTGAGATTTAGTGACCACATCACAGTAAAACAAAGGGGCAGGGAGCCCTGCATGAGGGGACATCATCCTTCATGAAGGGAACTGCATATTTGTATTTAATGATACAAAAATGAATAAATAAATGAATTTGGAATTTATATTATCTTATCTGAAAAAAAGTTTAAAATGTGTGAAGAGGGAAAGAAGTTATGCAACAACATATATAGATGAAATTTTTGTATCTTCACCAGTGTTTCCCGTAGGTGTCTTACATGTAATAACACTGGTGTTGTGAATGTGAAATTCTTTTCATCAAAAGGAAAGCCCTAGTTTAAGGACCTTTGCTTTGTGACTAAAGTGGCTGATTTATTTTAGATCATCTCCTGTACACATCATAGCTACTAGCAAAAGTTTACATTCCTACGCGCGCCCTCCACCGGTGGCCTCTTCTAAGGGTGAGCCGGCCTTCCCTCATCACTGGAAGGAGCAAACACCAGTCAGACATGAAAGGGTAAGTTCATTCATGAAATTAAACTTTTATGATGTTTTCACAGCAGCAGAAAAACATTAACTTTTCCCTCACTAAGAGTGTTTTCTGAAGTACACACAGATGGGAAATAGTCTGTCTCGTTTTTCTGCTAGTGATCTGAGTTCGATTTTATAGGTACAGCTCTAATAACCGTTAGAAAAATTCATTACCAGTAAGAAAATGCATTTAACTAAAACTTCCCAAAACTTCAGAAGGCAGTTTTTTCTTCCACAGTTTAAAATAAGTAAGTTACCTACTAATAAAGTTTGAAGACACATATTAACAAAATTCATTGAAAATAAAAACTAAAAAGTTTGTAATACTTTTTTCCACAGGCAAACAGTGAGTCGGAATCTGGCATTTTCTGCATGTCCTCCCTCTCAGATGATGATGACTTGGGGTGGTGCAATTCCTGGCCTTCAACTGCTTGGCACTGTTTTTTGAAAGGTTAAAAAAAGGCTCGAATTCTTTAGTTTACTTGTGTAACAAACACACTGATCACACATCTAATGTTTGTTTTTTACTTCAACTTAGGCACACGACTGTGCTTTCATAAGGGAAGCAATAAGGAATGGCAGAATGTAGAAGATTTTGCTAGAACCGAAGGCTGTGATAATGAGGAAGATCTCCAGATGGGCACTCACAAGGTTGATTTAAAATTCTTTAAACTTTTCCAAGCTTTTCAAAGGGAGCACAGTTTTTTATTAATCTACAGAGGTATCCTCCACTTGCTTTATGTTAAATGGCATCCTATGTCTTGGGAGGAGCTTTTGTGAATCCTCTTGGTGAGAACAACAGTGACTTGAGATCTTACCTTGATAATGAAGCTTTCTTAGATGGGAAAAAAAGTATTTCTTAGCACTTTTTACACATTGCATTTTGGGGAAAACTAAACTGACATTAAACATAAAATGAATAAATAAACCAAAGCCTTATTTTAGGTAATCTACAAAGTGGTTAATTCCCCCATGGATAGAGAGTTGAGTTACTTTTAAAATGACCCAGTAAAATGCTGGTATTTTCTGAGTCGGTAAGCAAAGGCAGTAATGGGTAGCAGTGGATAAATACTGATGAAACCTTTATCTTTGAAATCTTCAATTTCTCCATCTCCACTTTGGGCTGAGAAAATGGGCCTGTGAAGTGTGCTTGTTTAAAAATTCCTGTTTTGATCCTGCTGTCCGTTACTGTTGAGTACTTGAGAAAGATAGTCTTGATGCCTTCAGTTTTCCCTGTCACAGGTTACTAGCTTCATTCTGATTAGAAACCGGCTTGTTTTGTTTGTCATTTCTGCAGCATTCTGCACAGTGGATGGTCTTCTTTTGATTTGTGTGGCATGGTACTGCCCTTATTTTCCTTCTGATGTCTTGGTTTCTTTTTGCTGTTGACTTGTCTGCCCATGATGTTGAATGTTCGATAAGGTTCTACCCCTCTTCACTCTATTTACCACTTCCTTGCTGATGATAATGTTCAAAGCAATTCTTTGCGGCCCGTGGAAACTGCTCTGGTCTTGGAGTTAGGAGAGCTGTGCTCCTCTTTTTTGCTGTGCCAGCAGCTATTAACATTTGCGTGACTGGCCTTGGACAGTTTGTCTGACCCACTGGGTGTTGGCTTCCTGATCTGTAAGATGGAATTAGATTGATTTTAAGTTCTTACAGCTTTAAGAATCAGAAGATTCTTTAATCTAGTTATTAGTATAACCAACACTGGACTGCCTTTTTCTTCCACTCCAGGCTATTTTCCTCCTCCTTTTAGGAGTATTATTATCTTCTCTTGATTGCCAGATTCAAAATCTTTCCTGGTTGCTTCATTCAAAACATGAAGTTGACTATTTCCTTTCCTCCCTTTATATTCAGTTGATCCATTCTATTTCCTTTAAGATTTTTTACGTTTATCATTTTTTTTAATTAGTTAACTTTGATTGGATATTATAGCTAGCCATTGGCATGTCTGTCTCCTTTGTCTCTCTGTGAATTTAAGGGTAGGGATCATGTGTTTTCAGAGCCTAGCACCTAGCATCTACTAAGCACTCAATAACTACTGGTTGAATTTAAATTCAGCCCAGTTCTTCTACCATTGCAGTTGTCAATTCAAGACTGTAGTGGGTTTCTCTTGTTGAATCTTCAAATAAATTGAATACTAGAGATAGTTTTTATCTGTAGTCTTTGTCGTCATCATGAAATTGAGTCACTAATAAAAATACTTTAATTGACTTCCCAGTTCCTTCTCAAAGGAAAGCTTGAGTACTTTGCCAGTCTTTAAGACCCTTTTACTTACTTACTAACTGGGCCTTTCTTTGCAGCCTTATTTGCCCCAACTCTGAATTTATCTTGTATTTTTAGCAAATTCTCAGCACTCTCCAAAGAAGTTGCTAGTTAAAACTATTGCTGGTGGAAGGAGAGTGCTTCTAGATTCCATTTCACATGGGAATTGAAAGCCCCCCTAATCTATTGGAGTTAATATCTCCCTTTAAACTCCATATAGCACTATTTATTTTTACATTGAAGTACTGATTCCAGTCTGCTTTATAGTGTAGTAACTTATATATGCCTTTCTTCACTACTGGGTTGATAGCCCCTCAATGGCAAGAATCCCATCTTATTTTTACCTTCTCGACAAAGTCTTACACGTAATAGGAACATCACTCCATGTTGAACTGAACATTGCCAATTTACTTGCTCTGTGCATGTATTTCCAGGGCTATGGTTCTGATGGTCTAAAGTTGTTATCACATGAAGAAAGTGTATCATTTGGTGAGTCTGTACTGAAGTTGACTTTTGATCCTGGTACAGTGGAAGATGGTTTACTTACTGTAGAGTGTAAACTGGACCACCCTTTCTATGTTAAAAATAAAGGTAGGGCTTCAATTTGAATTTGTCATAACTTTTAAAGAAAGCTTCTTAAATCTATAATTAATGTCTTATAGCGTGATTTTTGATGATTAAGAAAAAACTTTTGAAGGGAAATCTTCTTTCACACTAAAATTGCCATAGGAAATGCCTTATAATACCTACTGATGTTTAAATCACTTAGTAGTCAGGTGGAGCTCTACTTCCTGTGGGTATGAACTTGTGGATTCATGTAGTGTATACTATAATAAGGTCTCTATTGTTTTGATATAATTTGGGGAATGAAATATTCTGGTAATTGAAATTTGGTTTAGGCCAAATATGCATTATACCTGAGTCACATTAACACCCTATCAAATGTAATGATGCAGAGACTATTTCATGGTTTCAATCATCATCATTTATGGCTTACTATCTTGTAGGTAGATGGAGTACTGATTGATAGAATTGATATATTAGTAAAATGCTGAAGTAAACTAGTTTTGGAGGGCTTTTGCATTGCTTAAATAAAATACTTGGATTTGTTTTGTGGCAAAGATACATGACTTGTGTTACAAATCTCTGAAATATTAACTTTTTATTTTTGAGACTCAGAGGTGACATGTCTAAGAAATAATTTGGGTGCTTTCTATCAGTCTCTATCCTTTATGTAATGACTGTTTGATTTAACTTTAGGTTGGTCATCATTTTATCCAAGCTTGACTGTGGTACAGCATGGCATTCCATGTTGTGAAATTCATATTGGTGATGTATGTCTACCTCCTGGACACCCCGATGCCATTAATTTTGATGATTCAGGTGTTTTTGATACATTTAAAAGGTAATAGTAAATAATTCTTTTTTTTCCTCTGTTAAAGTTAACTCTTAATCTCCCTAATGATGGCTATTTAGGAGATTAAACCTTTAAAGATGTGAGAATTAAAAAGGACTACTTAGAAGAAGTATGTACAGTCAACCCTTGAACAGCACAAGCGTTAAGGACACTGATCCCACACAGTTGAAAATCCACACATAACTTATAGCCAGCTTTTCATGTAGGCAAATTCACCCAACCATGGACTGAGTAGTATTTACTATTGAAAAAACTTAATCCATGTTTAAGTGGACCCATGCAGTTCAAACCCACGTTGTTCAAGGGTCAGCTGTATATGAATACATGAAAAAATACTTGGTAATTAAAATAGTAATTCTAGAGAAGTTTTACAAAGGATGAAATAATGCCATTTGGAGCAACATGGATGGATGCAGACATGATTATACTAAGTGAAGTAAGTGAAAGACAAATACCATATGATATCACTTATATGTGGAATCTTTAAAAAAAAAGATACAAATGAACTTATTACAAAACAGACTTACAGACTGAAAAATTTATAGTTACCTGAGGGGGATGGGGAGGGATAAATTAGGAGTTTGGGATTAGCAGATACAAATTGTATACATACAATAGATAAACAACAAGGTCCTACTGAAATAGATCAGCTTTGATAGTTAAAAAAAAATTGTTAAATCTGGCCAGTTGTTTTGACCAGTTCATTAATCTGTTAATTGTATCCTTTTTCCTTTAGTTAACTCTTTAATACTCAGTTTGACCAAGGTCTTTAGTTGTATAGATTAACAGTTGTGAGACTAGCAAAAAAGTTGATGTTTGGAAAGACTTGCAGAAAGTGATTTTTTCCCTGAGATCACCTTGTTTAATAAGTTTTAGAACAGGATAAGAACCCATGTGTGCTGACACTCAAGAAGGTTGACCAATTGTCTGAATTTTTGTGGAACTTTTCTGGTTTTAGCACTGAAAAGTCCTGCATCCCTAGAAACCCCTCAGTCTTGGGAAGACGGAGGCAGTTGGGTCACCCTTCTCCCAGAAGGAATGCAGAGAAAGTTTGAATATCATATCTAGGATTTTAAGACCCATTGTTTCTTTGTGATAATTAACAAATTCATAAGCATTTAAGTAGAGAATTTTGAAGAGTTTTTGCTGGGCTGACGATTTTATTTCATTCAGTTTAATATAAGGTTAATGTGTTTTTATTTCGAAAGCATAAGTGACACTGTTAAAAAGGAAAAATAGGTAACCAGCACAGGGCCTGGCCTAGGCTGTATGCTCATTAAACGTCCCTAAGATTGGAATCTAAATGCTGTTTGATTCTTTCGTATACAGTCATCTTTGAAAAACAAGACAAGTGTTAAGGTCTGATACTCAGAGTATTCTTAGGATGTAGATGCATGATACCTCTAATGTTTTGGTGAGAGTGTAAACTGATACAAAAATTCTGAAGATCAATTTGGCTTTATTGTCAGCCACTGAATATCAGCAGTTCCATTCCTCTGTATGTACACCAAAGAAACTAAATGCTTGTAGACGTGCACTAGGAGATGTGTGAAGCTCATAGCTGTGTTGCTCATGATAGCAAGAACATGGACACAGTATCAGTACTCATTCACCGGAAACTGGATGTGATACATTCATGCACAGGAATTCTTTTTGTCAGTGGGAAAGAAATGAATCTTGTGTGTGCTCATTCGTGTCTGACTCTTTTGCAACCCCATGGACTGTAGCCTGCCAGGCTCCTCTGTCCATGGATTTCCCAGGCAAGAATACTGGAGTGGGTTGCCATTTCCTTCTCCCGGGGATCTTCCCAACACAGGGATTGAACTAGATTCTTTATCACTAGTGCCACCTTAGACATACATTTTTAAACATGAATCAACTTTAGAACTGTTAAGTAGAAATTATCTTTCTATGACTGAGATGGCAAAGAATCTGCCTGCGGTGCAGGAGACCCAGGTTCGATCCCTGGGTCAGGAAGATACCCTGGAGAAGGAAATGGCAATCCACTCCAGTATTCTTGCCTGGAGAATCTCATGGACAGAGGAGGCTGACTGGCTACAGTCCATGGGGTCACAAAGAGTTGGACACGACTAAGTGACTAACACACATTGTATATAAAATATACATTATACAGTTAGGTTAGGGATCCTCAAGTTAACCCCCAGGTTCAGTGTCTTACTGGGAGGACTCACAGGATTCAGTACTGAGTCACATGCATAGCTATGATTTCTTACAGTGAAGGGATATGAAGCAAAATTGTGAAAAGGAAAGGCGTGGGCTTAAGTCTGGTGAAGCCCGGCTTCCAGGAGTCCTCACCCTGTGGAGTCACACAGGACAAGCTCATTTCCCTCAGCAGGGAGTTATGACAACACGTAGGAATTGTCATCTGCCAGGAAGCCTATTAGACATGCAACACTAGAGGTTTTATTGGGAGCTGGTTTCACAGGCTGTCTCTGCCTGGCACGTACCCAAAGCTTCCAGAACGAAAGCAGGTGTTTAGGGTAAACAGTATTTTCAGTACCCACAGTTTAGGAACAGTGAGCCACTTTACCAGTTGTAGGAATGAGGGGAACCCTCTTGAAATCCTAGTTCCAAATGCTAGTCATTGCCAGCCTGTAAGTAACCCTTTGAAAGGACAGCAAGCCTGTGATGTTCTTTTTTCTGCACAATGAAACATTCTAAGTAATATAACATGTTAATATAGTTTCCATTTTAACAGTGTTGTTATAGTTTCATTGTTTATGAATGTATTTTATAATAAAATTGCTGGAAGAGGTAGTGATAAACAGTTCAGGAAAGTGGTTACCTCTGGGGGTGGCCAATGTAGAACTTCAGTAATATTAGAAATATCCTATTTCTTTTTTTTTTTTTTTAAGTTTTATTATACATACATGCATTCTTTTACACATGGCTTATCACAGTATATTGAATATAGTTCCCTGTCCTATACAGTAGGACCTTGTTGTTTATCCATTCTGTATGTAATAGTTTTTGCATCTCCTAACTCCCAATCCTTCCCTTCTACACCCTTCCTCCCCCTTGGCATCCACAAGTTTGTTCTCTATATTTTGGCCATGCCATAGGACTTGCAGGATCTCAGTGCCCAGCCGGCTCTAGGCAGTGAAATCACCGAGTCCTAAACACTGGATCGCCAAGGAATTCCCTGTTGTATTTGAGATTACTCTCTTTGCAAATGCAAGCCTCAGTGCTTTAACTGTAAAATGGAAGTAATACCACCACCTAACTCTACTCCTTGTTGTGAAGACTAGAAATTATAGTACCCAGCTAGACATTGCTGGCAACACAATAGGTGCTTTTGGGTCATGCTTGTTGGGGATGGGCATTTGAGTTGATGTTAGCTTGCAGAGGAGCAGAAGTCAGCAATAAACTGATGAGCTCTTAAACACAATTTGTGGCTTTATTGTAGAAAGGAAGTTTCCAGAGAACTTGAAGAAGCCCATTTGAGAATTGCTGGCACACAGTAGGTGTGCTGGTCGGGGAAGAGCATTTGAGTAGATGTTAGCTTGCTGAGGACCAGAAGTCAGCAATAAACTGATGAGCTCTTAAACACTATTTGTGGCTCTACTGTAGAAAGGAAGCTTCCAAGTGAGAATTTGATTTGAAGAAGCCCATTTGAGACAGTTCAGCATTGAGGCCAATCTTCTAGGCATCCCTGGGCAGGTTTAGGGATAGTCACTTTACCAATCTAGGTTACGTTTTCAATAATAATACTTCACTTGAGTACCTGTGAGCTTGCCTCTGTCTTATGTAATCTGTTCTTCCAGCTGGGCAGCATTGCGTAGCATGTATTATTTTCATTTTAGAGATGAGTAAACAGGCTACAGGATTACCTGCCCAAGGTTGTATTATTGGTAAGTGGCAGAGATGGGCTTTGAGCCTAATTAAAATTTATATTATTACGTTCTCCACATTTGTTTATTTTACCCTCTTGGTCAGTCATCAGACATTTTGAGAGCCTAGGATATGCTGGCATTGGGGACTTTTAAAATCAGTTAAAACATAAGCTTGCCTCTCTGCTTCCAGTCTAAAGAAAGAAGTGGATGAATGAGTCCATGTATATGGTATGTGATGCGCTGGTTGAGAGGCAGTGTAGTCTGGTAGCAACTTGGTTCTGGAGCTGACTGCCAGGATTCAGGTCCTGGCTTTGTGATAGATTTGCTGTGGAAATTGGGGTAAGTTAATTTTTCTGTGGGTCTTTGAAAAAAGAAAAAAAAAACAGCTGTAAAAGGGTTAAATGAGTTAATATTTGTGATTTGCTTAATATACACTACAATACTGTAGAGATTTTCTTTAAGAGTAATAGACATTGATGGTGGGAAAGGGGGCATTGTAAGCTTGAGGAATGGCGTGTAGAAAAAGTAAGGTGTGAAATAAAAGCATATTTTAGGAACTACAGATTGTGAAGGCAGTGAATGTTCAGTATAGCAAAAAAATTACACTTTTAAGATTGATTTTGTGTAATATTGTAATGCCATGGTCATGCCAAAATCTGAATTCTGTGATTGAATATTTCAAACTACAGATTTTATCCTTAATGGAAATGGATGGTTGGTTGTACCACTAGATGGTGGTATTTTCAAATTTCAGTAGTCAGTTAGCTTACCCTATTTTTAAATCTCTTGGTATTTCAAATTGTAATTAAATATTTTGCTTCAGTTAGGGATTTGATACCTGGGTTGGGAAGATTCCCCTGAAGGGAGGGCATGGCAACCCACTCCAGTATTCTTGCCTGGAGAATCCCACGGACAGAGGAGCCTAGTGGGCTACAGCCCATGGGATCCCTAAGAATTGAACATGACTGAAGCGACTTAGCACGCGAGCACAGTAGAGATTAATAATTTTGTCAGGTTTGTTTACAGTGGGTAGGTTTGCTGTTTTTCTGAATTACATACGAGAGGGGATTAAGGTAGCAAAAATAATTTCTCTGGCATAATACTAATTGCTAAGCATTTATTGTATGATTTTTGGAGTCATACTTCTTCAAGTGCACTTATTTGATGTAATATCTTTTATTTCTTTAATACATTTTATTGAGGTACAGTGGATTTATAATGTTTCAGGTACACAGCAAAGTGA
This sequence comes from Okapia johnstoni, assembly GCA_024291935.2. Lineage (NCBI taxonomy): Eukaryota > Metazoa > Chordata > Mammalia > Artiodactyla > Giraffidae > Okapia > Okapia johnstoni. Next base: position 65,407,213 of record CM044312.1, on the reverse strand, counting down.
TTCAGTTATACTCTTAATTTTGAGATTATTTTCCATTATATGTTATTATTGTAAGATATTGACTAGTTCCCTGTGCTATACAGTAAACCTTTGTTGCTTGTTGTGATACCTTTTAAAACAGATGTTGTGATAATAAGTAAAAGTCATTTTTATTGTGTGCCGTGAATGGTGTGGACCTCACTCATGTAGCTCTCCATCTGTGTCTAAAATCATCTATAATCTCATATTGTTTTACCTGTAAGCAGATACTATTCCTGTAGCTCATATCAACCTGTTGACGTATTGCCAGAGTTTATGTTTTCAGGGGGAGAGAGAGTTGGGTTTAGAGTAAAAGATTTTCTGCTAAGATTAAAAATGTAAGTGGTAAGTTAAAAAAATTCACACAGTTGGAACAAGAGAGTTCTTTTAATAAGTTGTCTTTAGGCTATGGTCCTCATTATCTCTTAATTTTCAGACAATGTTTTCAGTAAATCTGATGATTATTCACCTTGAGGTTTGCCAACAATGGTACAGAGTACTGTGGTATTGCTGAGGCAACCTGGGGCTTTGGAGATGGACAAACATGAGGATTTAGAGCTAATAGCTGTGAGGTTGTGGGTGAATGATAATTTACCTTTTTTTAGCCTGTTTCTTCATATAGAGAGGATAATAATCACCAAGCAAGCTAATTGAGAAAGTAAGAGATAATATGGAGAACTTACTTTGGTACCTCTATAAACTGAATATATCAGATGAAATGTAGCCTTTCTGACAAGTGTGGGTGTTTAAGTTTTAGGTTGTGTTATGTGGATCGCCTTTAGGGGAGATTTATGCATGTATGACTGCTTGTACCTAAACAAATGATCGGGCTACTGTGCATTTTAGTTCCTTTAGCTACATTTAACCAGTTCTCCCTGTCCTTAGCCAACATCTTATCTTTAGTAGCAGTTAGTCCTTAGGTCTGGTATGTATACCTGCTACTGTTTAAATTTTTTTAGTTTCAGGCTTCTGTAGGTCAACAAAATAGATTGTCGGATTTCCCCAAAAATGAATCTAAAGTAGGAATAAGTGAGTTGTATGGGATCAGAAGGAGGTGTTTGCTATGTATAAACTATGTGGATTATAATATATTCCTTTGGGGTGGGGAGGGGTGAAGTACTTTTTTAAAAAATAACTTTTTGTATTCTCAAGATTTAAAAAACTTAATTTTAGTAAATGCACACGTAAGCTTTCATCTTATAAGCAGCTGTCAAAGGTGAAGTTGTTAGAGTGGTATTGGTAGTATTTAAGGTAAAATACACTGAAGTTTCCAATCAGATCTTAAGGATACTTTTTTTTAATCCTGTTTTTACAGATCAGATAATTGTACTGAATTAAACTTCTTTGTTTATAGCTATGACTTCACGCCTATGGATTCTTCTGCCGTTTACGTGCTAAGTAGTATGGCTCGTCAGCGTCGTGCATCTTTGTCTTGTGGAGGACCTGGAGGTCAAGACTTTGAAAGATCTGGATTCAGTAAAAACTGTGGCTCACCGGGATCATCACAGCTCTCTTCCAGTTCTTTGTACGCTAAAGCTGTCAAAACCCACAGCTCAGGGACTGTGAGTGCCACTTCTCCTAACAAGTGCAAAAGACCAATGAATGCCTTCATGCTTTTTGCCAAAAAATACAGAGTTGAATATACTCAGATGTATCCAGGGAAAGACAACAGGTAAAAATAGTGATGATTCTGACTGTGATAATTGAATAATAGTTCTATGGAGTTCACAGGAACTGGGATGATTAAATCAACTTATTCTTCAGTAGCTTTCATGATTGAATTCTGTTGTCCAGGTTGGCTTTAAAGTGAAAGTTAAGACAAGATAATTAGGTTACCTAAGAGGTCTGCCTTCTAAAATAATATGTCACTTGCCTCTTAGAGGACTTAGTTTTAACAGCTGTTCTACTTTTATAGGAGAGACTAGCACCTTCTTTTGTCAGACCTCAAGGAGGTAACTTTACAACTGTGTCATACCCTGGGATGTGCAGGCATTGGCAGTTTCTAATGACTGCCAGATTTGCCAGAAGACTAAACGTAGAGGTATCCTCAGTAGAGCTCGGGAATAAAAGTTAATGCTAGTCCTTCCTACTGTTTCTTGTACCCCTACCTCATCTTGGAATCCTCTACTATTCACTTCCTCAAACCAAGTTCTCCACAAATTATCTTTCCCATTCTTCCTAGTTCCCTTACCCATATTAATATTATGAGAAAAGTCAAATGATTATGCACCGAGTAATTCAGCTTTGAATCAGGTTTGAGTGGCTCATCTCTTTATATACATATATTTGAGCTGCTACTGACATACCACATACTAAGTTTCAGGTGTACAGCATAATGCTTTGCTATTTGTATATAATAAAATGAGAGCAACAATAAGTCTAATTAATATACTTCACCATGATTAGGAATTTTTTTTCTCGTGATGAGAACTTTTAAGATCAGCTTTCCTAGCAGTTTTCAAATACACCACAGTATTTATTACTCACTGTGCTCACCCTTCTGTACATTACAGCCCATCACTTATTTTATATCTAGAAGTTTGTACCTGTTGACCAGCTTCACCCATTTTGCCCATCCCAGATAATCAAAGACAAAATGTTTAATTGCATCAACTTATTATATTAAAAAATACATACACTTAAACAACATTTTAAATTTCAAGGAGTAGAGCATCTGTGGTGACTGTTTTTCTAAAGTTTAGAGGCTAGTTTTCTAGCCTCCTTATCAGCCATTGTGAAATCTTTTGTATGTACTACACAGTCATTGCAGACTTCTTTTTCATGTGAGTGTCATGAAATTGAGAGTTAACTAAGGGTTAAGCTCTTCACAGAAGGCAGATAGTTCTGTCTGCTTGCTCTGGATGAGACTATTTTAGTAGGTTTGGGAGCAGATTAGTAAATGAAAGTGAAAGTGTTAGTTGCTCAGTTGTGTCCCACTCTTCGCATTTATGAGGTTCCTCTGTCCATGAGATTCTCTGGGCAAGAATACTGGAGTGGGTTGCCATTGCCTTCTCCAGGGCACACCCAGAGATTGAACCTGGGTCTCCTGCACTGCAGGCAGATCCTTTACCATCTGAGCTACCAGGGAAGCCCTTCAATTAGTAAATAGGAAACAGTTTCATACTTCAATCCTGATGTCTTACCAGTTTGATTTTTTCCTCCTTGAATTTATCCATTTTAAAGTACAAATGATGCCTAAGGTTTATTTGGTGGTGTCTTTTGGAGATAAGCAGTAAGTGTATAGTTAATGCCATTGTATTTTCACTATGGTTGCATGAAAGAAAATAGACTACTTGATGGGTTATGGACACAAAGAAAAAGAAGAGCTTTTAATACAAGGTGAATACTTTATGCTGCTGATAATAAACATTCTGCCTTACTTAATATCTCAAACATTTTTGAAAAACTGATGTACCCAATGATAATTTAAATTGTTTCTTTGATATACTTTTTTTTTCTCTTCAAATCAAAGCTGTGTAAAATACCCAATTTTTAGCCATTTTAGATGTTCTCTGACAATTGGAAATATTGGTCCTACTCCAGGAGGCTTTAACTGCCAAGATTATGATGAATGGACCATATGACTTAGGATTTTACTGGAAATGACTGCTATAGTCTTGACCTTTCCTATTCTGTGTTGGGCAAGATTTTTTTTCAACTTGGTATTTCTTCCTGAAGTAGAAGCACTTGACATGAGTTTTCTGAAACATTCTTGCCTTTAACGTTGTGTAAATGTTTCTTTTATAGAGCCATAAGTGTGATCCTTGGTGACAGGTGGAAGAAAATGAAGAATGAAGAGAGGAGGATGTATACATTAGAAGCAAAGGCTTTGGCTGAAGAACAAAAACGTTTAAATCCTGACTGTTGGAAAAGGAAAAGAACCAATTCAGTATGTTTCAACAAGTAGTTCTTTAAAGTGATCCTGACTTACCTCTAAAACTGTACTATCATCATGCTGATGCTGCTGCTAAGTCGCTTCAGTCGTGTCCGACTCTGTGCGACCCCATAGACGGCAGCCCACCAGGCTCCGCCGTCCCTGGGGTTCTCCAGGCAAGAACACTGGAGTGGGTTGCCATTTCCTTCTCCAATGCATGAAAGTGAAAAGTGAAAGTGAAGTCGCTCAGTCATGTCCGACTCTGTGCGACCCCATAGACGGCAGCCCACCAGGCTCCTCCGTCCATGGGATTTTCCAGGCAAGAGTACTGGAGTGGGGTGCCATTGCCTTCTGTTAAAACCTTTAAAAGGGTGTTGAAGCTGTTTCTCAGCCTTTTAATCTTTCAAAGCCTAATAATGTTTGTCCATCATCATGTAAGGCAGGCTGCTTTTCATCATTAGTGCCATTCACTCTTTTAGCATGGAAAAGTAGAAATGTTCACTGGAAATGCCAAAGTGGAAAGATATGGAATGTATTTCTAGTTGGGTTGAAAGATAGGGATTATTAACTCATTAATATCACAGCAGAAAATTTTTCTAATTTGGTATGGTATGTCTCAACAGCTTTTCTTAGTTGGTGATGGGTAAGGATGGTGGAGGTAGGGGTAAGTTAACCAACTTTCATGGGGACTTCTAACATTTGCCCAGAATTTCTAGGTTAAAAAATCTCAAGATGGAGAAGAAATAGAAAACTGGCAAGGCTGGTAAACAAGTTCACACCATAATAATGCTGTATCGGACAGACTTGATTCTTAGAACTTCTCCATTACTAGACTGGCATTTCTTAAGTTGTGTTTTTGATTAATTACAAGAAAACTTCACATGATAGAATGAGCTTAATTTGAAATATCATTTAAAAACAAAGGGACAACAGTATTTTGTAGCAGGGGTGCTGGCCAAGGATGTTCTAATTCATCCCATGTATTTGTCTGTTTCTGTTATAGTAACACGTAGTTCACATCTACTTAAGAATTTCTTTTAAAAAAGTAGATTCCAATATAAGAACGTGACTGGACTGGGTTTTGTAAGTTATTACCTTAGGATTCCATGTGGTAGAACTTTGCTTGGATTCCCCTTTCATTTCTGCTCATCCTAGTCCATCTCTCTCGTCTCATTTTCATACATTTTCTGGTTGCTTGGACCACTGGGTATTACCAAAGTTTAAAAAATCTACCACTTTTGAGAAAGTAATCTTTTTTAATAGTATGGTTATTAATATGTTATCTATCTTAGCTTTCATTTGTAAAATTAATTATGTATTGATTTGTAAACATTCACTGAGTTTTAATTTTATCTCCACAGGGCTCACAACAACATTAAACAGGATGCTTATGTTCTTAAGTCTGTATTTGCTTAAACATTGACTGTTGATGGAAAGATTTAAGAAGATGAAGGTCTCACCATTTGTCCTGAATTCGTGTGACCATAAGATACCGATAGCATTGAGTCTTGAAATGATTTAATAATATGAGTGAGGATTTGCTTTCTCCATTAGAGCATTAAGTAAGCTAAAACTATCAACATTGTAAACCAAATTGCCTTATTTTTCTTCCAAACTTCATATATGTCTATCAGGTAATATAGGCTTGAAAATTGATATCCTGTGGTGCTAAAGTACAGTAGTAAAGAGAGGAGAAGTGTATACATGTTTTATTTTAAATTGTACAAAAGGGGAATTTAAAAATATGTAACTGCTGTTTATACATTGGCTCCTTACTGCTTATTAATCTGTATTGTACACATAATGGGGTGAAACAGAAGCCGGGAGTTGGCCTTCCTTGAGCAACCACCACATGGCTCAGCATCTGTGCCAAACACGGGGGCTCCTAGTCTGGCCAGTGCCAAGAGGTTGCCAGGACACAGGGCCGGTGGATGGTGTCAGTGCCAGCCTAAGAGCCACCTGCCGCGGTGCCTGGAGAATGCTGAGTCGGACACACCGGGTAGCGGCACCCACCCTTGACTTCGATGGAGACCTAGCCCAGGCCAGGGTCAAGTTGGTTAATAGCATTGGGATATAGTCACTGTAATGGTGCTGTTAACAGTTGACACCATTGTGTTTTTAACTTTGTGTCCTCTATCTCCTCAGCCACGTATCTTATACCGTTATCTGTCATCGCGTCTATGGTGGGGGCGGACTTTGCACTCAAGCGGTGCGACACTTGCACTTTACCTCCCTCCAGCTGCCCAACGAGCGCCAGCACGCTGGCGATAGAGCTGCCTTCGCTCTGAGCTACAATCATGGCTTTTCCTGTTACTCACCAAGTGGTGTTTCTGGTTAGGAATCACAGCTATAAAATTGATTTCAGTTCATTACACTTCTTGATGTTGCCCCTAAATTTTGCACACTATATTCTTGTATATTATTTCAAATAAAATGAAAAAAATTGTTAATCTCTGACTTCTGATTTATCCTGACTGAACTTTATGAATGAGTCATCAGAATCATAGGTTCAGGAAATGGAAAATATTTTACAAGTGGCTTGTAGGATTTTAAACTTTCAAATGTTAATGACAAGGCAAGGGCAATAGAAAGAAGGACCCAGATTACTATTTATAAGACTCCTTTCAGCGTAAAAGTTAATTTTTAACTTGGCATCTCTGTTATAAAGGAGAACAGCCACCAAAGTCTGCTCTTAATTAAGTGACACCCAAAGTATAAAGACAGCCTTGCTCTATTATTAAAGATACAGTAAGACACTGGTAAACAACACTGAGCCCTGCATCCTAGCTTCGGGATATGCCAGTGGTTCCCAAACTGTTGCACGTTAGAAACATGTCAGGATATTTAACAAAAAATAGTAATGCCTGGTTCCTACCCCCATATATGTTAACATGGAGTACAAATTGGGCATCAGGATTATGTAAAGCTACCAGTGATTCTAATGTACAGCCAAATAATGGAAACTACTGAGTTAACTACTTATCCATCAAGAAGGGATGCCAGTTGGGGAGAAGCAGCGTATTTACTATATAACTTGACCCTATCCCTTAAGCTGTGGGGATTCGGTGATGGGAAAGAAGTTTTAGATAGCCTCATAGAAAAGCCTTATGGGAGATAAGAGTTGGGTATCTTTTTGGAAAAATAAGTTCTGCAGAGTTTCAAGGTGGTGATGATGAATCTATTTTGACATTTTATTGCTACTTAAGGAAGAAGGGCTTAAGAGGTAAACAGAAGAGGTCAACAAAGAAATACAGAAAAGTCAATTACATTTATGAAACAGTAGATAGTAGCTGTCATTTCGAGTATGTATGTGTCACCCCTGGATGGGTTAGCACAAAATGGAGATTAAGAAATACTTCACATTCTTACTGAAGAGCAGACACAGCTTTCTGAAGCAGCTGAACCATTATGGGATAAACCGGTGCAAATTCTTTGCCTTCTCTGCTTCTTACTGATTGAACATAAGCTTCCAGGGCACCCCTGAAAACCAAAGGAAAACAATGTCAGAGGGCTATACAAATGAAAGAAAACAGCTCGGAGGATGCCAACGTTTAAAAGCTCATTTCTGCTTTGCTCAGTCAACCAGTGGCCCTCAAAACATTTGTCAGTAGGGTTCCTGTGGTTAAGATGCAGAGGTGTGCACAGTTTTCAACCTGCATTGCACTTAGTGGTCTAATCACACAATGGGAGGCTCTCTGGCAGCTAAGATTCCTAGTGCAGAGACCTGCAGAGCCAAGTGCAGCCTGTGTCTGTGCACAGAGCTCACAAGGGGGCGCCCTGCACCACAGAGTGTGGACTGGACTGCACTGCCGTGGGCAGGGCCCTCACTGCACACTAACGCTGCAGGGGCTTAATATTCTTGTTACTTAAAGAATGTGAACCCACAAGTAGGGTAAACTGTTCGTAGGCTCCAGTTGTTGGCAGTATGATCATGTTCTCAATTAATTAGATCAGGGGGTCAGCAAACTACAGCACAGATCACGTCCAGCCCTATGCTTGTTCATTTATGCATACTTTTCATTATTGGTCTATTTAAGTTCCAAGTAAAACAATCAAATTTTTGTTGTAATCATGAAATCACACACTCCAGAGCATTTCCATAGCTATCATAGCTCACGTACGCCTCAAGTCTCATCTAGTACCTAATTCTTACCTGTTTTATTTGCTCCCAAACACTGAAAAAAATAGTCCTCTGTCAGGTTTGGTCATTACTTTCATTCAACTATAGGGACTATATTTGATGGGAGTGTGGCCAGTTCAGTGCTCAGGCCATGGCACCCCTCAACCTCACTACCCACTGTCATGGTTTTATATGGAACTGAATTAAGAGATTGGAGAATCTCTTAATTTCCTGTCCCGACCTCCCTCCTCATATCTGCATTCTGGACATCTTTATCTGATTCCTTCCAGGATTCCCTCAGACTCCCCTGTCAGAAACAGGGCCATCCAAACCCACAAGATGTACACCACCAAGAGGGAACCCCAGGGTAAGCTACGGACTCCAGGTGACAGTGGTGTCAGTGTGGGTTCGTCAGCTGTCACAAGAAGGCCACTCTGGAGGAGGGGTACTGATAATGGAGGAGGCTGTGCATGTAGGGGTAGGGGGCATATGGCAAAAATCTCTGTACCTTGTCAAATTGGCTGCGAACCTGAACCTGCTCTAAAAAATAAAATGCCATAAAAAATGAAAAAAGACCAACCTCTGGTAAAAAACCTACATGAACAGTAGTAGTTGCCCCCTTACTATTTCAGTTAAGTGACCATCATCTCCCCGTGGTCTATATCTAAACTGTTTCAGTCCTACACATAACCAGTTTTCAAGTTCTATTAATTTACCCTACATATTACCACCTTACCTGTCTCCTGAGAAACCTGTATGCAGGTCAAGAAGCAACAGAACTGGACATGGAACAAAAGGACTGGTTCAAAATTGGGAAAGGAGTATGTCAAAGCTGTATATTGTCACCCTGCTTATTTAACTTATATGCAGAGTACATTATGCAAAATGCTAGGCTATGTGAATCACAAGCTGGAAGCAAGACTGCCGCGAGAAATATCAACAATCTCAGACATGCAGATGATACCACTCTACTGGTAGAAAGCAAAGAGGAACTAGAGAGCTTCTTGATGAAAGAGGAGAGTGAAAAGGCTGGATTAAAACTCAACATTCAACAAACTAAAATCATGGCAGCCAGTCCCATGACTTCATGACAAATAGATGGGGGAAAATGTGGAAACTAGCAGATTTTATTTTCTTGGTCTCCAAAATCACTGTGAATGGTGACAGCAGCCACAAAATTAAAAGACTTGCTCCTTGGGAGGAAATCTATGACAAACCTAGACAGTGTATTAAAAAGCACAGCCATCACTTGCCCAAAATAGTCTGTATAGTCAAAGCTATGGCTTTTCCAGTAGTCATGTATAGATGTGAGAGTTGGACCAAGGCTGAGCACCCAAGAATTGATGCTTTTGAATTGTGCTGGAGATCAAATCAGTCAATCCTAAAGGAAATCAACCCTCAATATTCATTGGAAGGACTGACGCTGAAGCTGAAGCTCCAATCCTAAAGGAAATCAACACTCAATATTCATTGGAAGGACTGACGCTGAAGCTGAAGCTCCAATACTTTGGCCAACTGATGCAAAGAGCCCACTCACTGTAAAAGACCCAGATGCTGGGAAAGACTGAGGGCAGGAAGAAAAGGGGTGATAGAGGATGAGATGATTGTATGGCATCACTGGCCCAATGGATGGGAGTTTGAGCAAACTCAGGGAGATAGAGAAGGGCAGAGGAGCCTGGTGTGCTACAGTCGATGGGGAAACAGAGAGTCGGACATGACCTAGCAACTGAACAACATATTTCCAAATCTGGTCCCTCCTCTCACCTTTGCTTCAGTCTGAATCCTGCCATTTTGTGCCCTAATACTGGGGTAGCCTTGTGGGTGGTGGTCACCCCAGTGCCATCAGCCCTGCGCTAGAGGACCTGCCACACTATAGCCAGGGTGGCCACCTGTGATCCACCACCTGCTGTGCCCTCCTACCCCCGGGACTGTCTACATTCACAACCCCACTGCACACCAGCTTCATCGTCAACCTTCCCCAACTGTATCACTGCTGGGTCCCAGACTGTGCTGTACCCTAAAAAAGACCCTCAAATCATTAACTTCTGTTGTCTGTGTTACCAACACAGGCAGAGCCCAACCCCTATGCCCACCCACTGAGAGACTCCCGGGGTGCCTGTGCAAATACTCTAAAATAAAGTCGAGCTACTAAAAAACGCCTGTTTCCCTTTGTCCACACCATCTCGTTGTTAGTGACAGCCATTCTTTAAGTTAGTGAGAGCCTTCCTTGGGACTGGCTGTCCTTATGTTTGGAATGCCAACATGCATCCCTCCCCTACCCCGCCCCGCTTCTTCCTGGTAGAGCTTTTACTTAGGATCAGCTCAAGTGCCTTGTTTTTGATAAAGCCTTTCCTAACTCCAGGCAGCACAAAACAAACCACCCTGGAGTCACAAGAAGTGGAAAAGTCTAGGACTTCTGCACCAATAGCATAGCTTAGCAGGACCCCAGCATTTGGGGATGGATCTCTGAAAGCTGGCTTCATACTTAATTACTCACAATAAAGTAATCAACCCAGAAACCAGCAGCGCAGGGGGTGGGGATGGGCAGGGGTGGACGCCTGGCAGGCACAGCTGGGGACTTCCCTGGTGGCCCAGTGGTTAAGAATCTATCTGCCAACACAGATGTGGGTTCCATCTCTGGTCCGGGAGGATCCCACATGCTGCAGGGCAACCAAACCTGTGTGCCACAGCTACTGAGTTTGCACTCTGGAGTCCGCGAGCCACAAGAGAAGCCGTAGCATTGAGAAGCCCAGGCACTGCAGCTAGAGGGCAGCCCCTGCTCGCGACAACTAGAGAAAGCCCGTGCACAACAATAAAGACTCAGCCTCCGCCATAAATAAATAATTTTTTTTAAAAAAGCACAGCTGGTACATTAGGCTCTGACCCCCGACCAAGCTGTGTGATCTAGACTGTGTCTTGAGCCTGTCCATCGGCAAAGTGGGAAGAATACCCACAAGATTTAGTTAGAATTAAAGGCTTGTCCTGTGAGGCACCTGGCTCTCTTCTAAGTACACCTCTGAACCTATGAAGCCCTCCAACACGGTTTTCCCCACTGTACTTCTGCATTGGGAACTCAGAGTCTTAGCCACTGGACCATCAGGGAGGTCCCCCCACTGCACTTCTGATGGCCTCGGATTCTCTACCTAAAGAGCAGGTCTTTACCCTTCTGCCCACACAGTCATACTGCAGTGTAAGGATATCTGTGCTGGGGAGTTTCACTCTTAGGATGTAACAACTGTTTCACGCATGAATGTAGCCCCAGGACTAGTGCTTGACAAATGCACAGTGAATGAATTTTAAAAATGAATTAGATACAGGAAGATAGGAAGGACTATGAAGAAAAGGACAAAAGCACCAAAGAAAGTAAATAGAAGAGAAGCATGAGTGTAGGGGATCCTCAAAAGTACATGCACACAAAATGGAATCTAATGAATGCCCTTAGAGAACAACGTTCTGTGAGATGCCTTATTCATGTCAGAGCTGAGGCTTAACCGAAGCTGGCTCTCTGTGAGGAAAACGTGCTTCTTTTAGTGATACTATTCAAGTTGCCATGGCATCCCAGGCACTCGGCCCACTCCCACCATGCAGGCCCTGCAGACTCGCAGACAGCAGAGAAACCCCCAAGGGCCCACTGTCTTTGAGACGATGGTGTGGAGAAGGAAATGGCACCCCACTCCAGTGTTCTTGCCTGGAGAATCCCAGGGACGGGGGGAGCCTGGGGGGCTGCCGTCTATGGGGTCGCACAGAGTCGGACACAACTGAAGCGACTTAGCAGTAGCAGTGGCTGTATAAGTCTAAGAAATCAGAGCACAGAAACTGTGAATGAGACTCATCATTCTGCAGTGAATGGGTTAGAGAGTTAGAGTCATTTTATCTAATATTTGGACAAAAACCCATGTAGCAGTTTCGTCTGCTTTCAGAACGGTAAGACATTACATAAAACCACACAGTATGTGGAAGAACAGAAATCAGCGTGGTTAGTGCTTTTGGTTTTGTTCATCAAAAACACTATGAGAACTATGGAGAGAGAAAGGATTAAAGCTGCCCTCCCACGTAAAATCAGAGCAAGATTTTCAAGCAATTATTATATTACTTCATTTGCCTGAGCAAAAAACATCAGCTTTCTTGGAAATTGGGCCAAACATTATGTAAGACTCTCAACTCTGGTTTGTATCCAAAATAGGAAGATTATTCAAGTTATCCTTATTGGAAAAAAAGTAGCATAGGAATTCTCCAAACATTTAGTAGAGGAAGGGGTTGTGTTGACACTACTGCATTGTGATATAAGTGGAGGTTTTTATAGAAAACAGAACTGAAAAAAAAAAGAAAACAAAACTGATTTTTGTCAGCCATGAAATATCAGTGTGCTTAATACTAAAACACATACATGACTTAAAAAAATACCCGTACCTTCACAGGCTCTCCCTTGGCTCCATCCACCCCAGAATCTCATCTTAGGCACCCAGTTCCCAGAATGGGTAGGGATCTCGTGCCACCGGAACATCAGCTCCTATGAGACCACACTTCACCCTCCATCCATAGGGGTCCTGTGGTCCTACAGAAGTGGAGGAGCTGAGAGAATGGTTCCCAGTCTCTGGGTCCTGGGAGGGTGAGTGGGGGGGGGTCCAAGGATGCACTTGGCACAAATCTGACGATTGTACAGATGCAAAGTACCAATTGGCAAATAAAGTCTGTAGACAGCTGTGACACCATAAAAGTGCTCCCCTACTGAGACTCAGGGGGAGCAAAGGCGAGGAGGCCACAGTCAGAAGAGTTGCTGCCCCACTGCCAGTATCAAGAGCCGGGGTGTTTGCGGCCAATCCTACCTCTTCTGCAGAGCTTGAGAAATCTTTGCATCAAAACCTCAGCCTTCATCTTTGCGGAGAACAGAGGCAACACCTGCAGGCTCTCCCGCTGCCACTCTCCCCCCGAGGGCACACACACGCCTGCCTGCTGGGGGCTGGGGAGGTGCCATCTCCCCCCCTTTCCCCACTTACCCCCCATGGCCCCGAGAGCCACTGGTTTATTAAGTTGACTAGGATTCATTCAAGCTCTAGAGAAATATCTGGCGTCAAAAGGAAGCAGAAAGGAAGGCAGAAGAGAGGTCATTACTTGCCATTAGCTCCGCAGTAGTTGCTGTACCCTCGATCTGCCCTACTTATGACAACCCAACACACCGTGCGGGGAGCAGCAGAGGAGTCTACAGCAAGGTTTACCCCAAGGCTGAAACAAATTTACTGACATTTAAAGGACAATACTCACCCTGGGTTTATCTACAGGGGCAAGAAATTCATCCAGTGGTGCTTCAGTATGCAGGGACGAAAGCAGTTTTGCAATGACAGACAAGAAAGGGTGTTCTCTAGGACAAAGCACCCCTCCCTGCCATCAGCCTGGGCCAGAGGAGAAGCAGTATTTTGAAATCCCTCGAGGGCTTTATTCCCCGTTCAGGGTGGAAGGCTCTAATAGCAGCCATGTGTGCAGTGATGGGCAGGCCTTCTTCAGAAAGCATGACAGTATTTCTGAGCGTGATTTTCGGTTGCTAAATATACGCTTAGCAACAGCACTGCTGATGATATCACTCAGGAGACATTTTTAAAAAGAAGCAAAAGAAAACAGATCTGTGATGTGCCCACAGCAGGATAACTGTTGTAGATGAACTCCATCCAACTCTTTAAGAAGACAAAAATGCACCCTGTTCGATTAACTGAGTCCTGAGTCCTCTTCTATCACCCAGTGAGCTGCAGATGGGCGAGTCTATGGGCCTCAGGGGAAACTCACAGACATCACAACCCCCACAGCAGCCCTAAGCAGAGTCCCTCATTCGCACCTGAAGCCTTTTCTGAAACCAGCTTAACCAGACACTGGGCTGACGGTGACAGGATCACCGCATGTCCTGCCCAGTTTCTGGATCAGATGCTCTTAGCTGAGAGGGTAACAGACCAGCAAGGAAGAAGAGCAGGTGCGGGCCAACCTCCACTTTATACACACAGGCGCTGGCTGGGCCGGGGGCTCCCCTGGGATCCAGTCATCATGCTTGAGCTCGGTTACCCTCCCAGGACCCGGTGGGCTGATGTTTCCTCCTGGGACCTCCCACAGCTTCCTTCCTCTGTGGGGCTCTCACCTGGCAACTCGGTTTCAGTCCTGGCTATGCTGTAAAGAGCTTCCCAGCCACTTTAAGAAATCCTGATGCCAGGGCCCAACCCCGGAGATTCTGAGGGAGTTGAGGGTGTGGTCTCAACACCAGGATTTTTCAAAGCTCTGTAAATGACACTCGGGTGCAAACACAGTTGAGAATCACTTCACACATGAGCCCCACACTGCCCTTGGACAACCCAACTCACCCCCTGAGTTCAGGCTTAAGCGAACGTGTTTGGTGCTGCTTCCCAGACCAGCAGCATTAGGAGTCCTTCGAAGAGCTGAGGATGGCTCCCAGAGTGATTTAAGAGGTACAGCTGATGGGCTTTGGAGAATGAGGGTGACCAAGGAGGTGAATAATGGCTTAAAGGTTTTCTAGCTTGGCTGAATACAAGTGACAGTGATAACCTAACCAAGATAGTGAGTCTAGGAGAATGAGCAGGTTTGAAAGGAAAGATGATTTATTTTTAACATTTTGGGGTTGAGATTTCTGTGGGATTTTGAGTGGTGACATGAAACAGCAAGTTTGCCGGCCTGAGACCCCAAGCAACCAAGGTGAACCACAGTCCCGGGGTCACAGGACAGAGGAGTCACTAGAGTCAACAGTCTGAGTGAGCTCACTGGGGAACCGAAATACAGACTGAACGTGAAGGAAAAGGAGCCAGGAACACACCGTGGGAAACGATGACATTCAAGGAGTGGACAGAAGAAGACAATTCAGCAAACGAGACTGAGGGAAAAACAGTCACAGAGGTCAGAGCAGGAACAAATGATCAAGGGGTCAGGAAAGATCTGAGACGGCGGGGTCTGTCTTGGCTTGCTTTGTGTCCTAAGGGCCTTGCACACAGTGGGCACTAATAAAAATGTGTGGAGTTGGTCAGGGGATGAGTTTTAAGAAGGAAGTGGTAGTCACTTTCAGCTAAAGCTGCAGAGTGATATTGCGAGAGAACAGAAACATTGGGATTTGGTGGCTAAGAGGTCTCGGCAGGTCTTGGTGAGAGAAATTTCAAAGGAGCGGTGCTGATGCAAGAGAGACGCTTAGTAAGTCATATGTGACAGTGGAAGCTTCCCTCCTTGGGCATGGTGGGGGTGCGCAGGGTGTGTGTGTGTGTGTGTGCATGGGGGCACGCAGTGTCTGTGCATATGTGACAGTGGAAACATCCTTCCCTGAGCATGAGGTGTGCATGGCGGGGGGGGGGGTGTGTGCAGGGGTGCGCGGGGTGTGTGCATACGTGAGGGTGGAAACATCTCTCCCTGAGCATGGCAGATGTGCACAGGGTGTGTGTGTGGGGGGGTGGGGGTGGGATGTGTGTGTTTGCATGTGCGTGCACACGTGCATAAATACACCTGGGAGGCAACAGGCTGCTGGGTGTCTGCTAACAACTGCATCCCATTTACTCACATCTGTACTCCACCACTTCAATAACTGCCCCACGTGGAAATGAAGCAGAAAATGTGGAGCCAAGGCCAAGAGTCGTTTCACAGCTGAGGATGGTTTTCAAAGTGCAAGGTTCTTAGGGCTGCATCAGGCACAGGACAGCACTAGCAGATGCAAGGGACATGGAAAGCAAACCCTGATGGGCCCCCCAGCTCCCCTGGCGGCGCTCTGGCAGGTGTGGCCTGGGGGTGCACCATGTGGACACACCTACCTGGGCCCCATTCCTTCCCAGCGTCCCCCAGGCCCTGGGCTTCGAGAAAACACAGGTGTGCCTGCCACACATGGCTTTACCTGATGAGGAGGAGCCTGTCCTTTTCAGAAGGGTGATCATCCAGCCACTGGGAGAAGCGTGCGTGGGACCACTCCGCTCTCTGCGGGTGGAAACACAGTCAGAGGAGAGCGGCTACACCCTGTCCTGTCCTGTGGGGCATTCGCGGGTCCGGAGAGGATCTCTGGGACTCCCGAGGTCAGAGGACCCCAGACACCAGCCCCAAAGGTGGGCAGCACGGCCCTTGGTGCACCTTCCCAACCCCAGGGAGCCTTTTAGGTTTGTCAATTGAAGGTGGGTCAGCAAAGGAAATGGGGCCTCTGTGAAAAAAGCTTTATGAACATAAAATTATTCGTGTCACTGT
Organism: Okapia johnstoni; assembly: GCA_024291935.2. NCBI lineage: Eukaryota > Metazoa > Chordata > Mammalia > Artiodactyla > Giraffidae > Okapia > Okapia johnstoni. The sequence continues at coordinate 65,390,996 of CM044312.1, read as the reverse complement.
TATTTAAAGGGCTAATTCTAGATGTGGCAGGTGATCTACACATTGATGAGAAAGTAGGGCCTGAGTAGTGGGGATCTTCCCTCCTGAATCATTTGCTGCTAAGACACAAATTCATGACTTCCCTCGGCAGGAGAAGGCTGGAACCTTCAGTGAGTTAGGGGTGGGGTAGGGGGAGTCCCCTGCATTCACTGAGTTCAGAAGGAAGACGAGTAAGAGGATTCTGGCTTCACCTCCTTACCTGGAAGGGGGATTTCAGCTCAGGGGGTGCTCTTGTGAACAAAAACTGAATAATGATGCTGAATGGAATTATGTCCCCTAATGCAGGGCTGCTGGCCACGTGTTCACTTGTCTGGAATAGCAGTGGTCTAAATGAAGGAAATGTAGAAGTCATTTAATGCTGTTCAATATGGAAAGAGGTGATTCAATAGAAGAATCATAATAGCATATTAACATTAGTGTAACAGCATAATACATAGTAGAATGAATAATAGCAGTCTTCCTAGACTGGATAATTCTTAACCATTTCTTAGCATAACAAACACACACACACACACACACACACACACACACACACACACACACACACACATATAGGCTGACCCTCCCTTCAGCTCCTTCCTTGGCCCCCAGCTCACTGCCTTTGGGGTCTGACTTTACTTCAAGGTGATTCAGCAAAAACCCCTCTTAGAGCTCATCTGATAACAGGCTAAAATGAAAGCACACAGTTAAAGCCTTCAAGTAGTTCTAACTAAAAGGTTCTGCTGCTGCTGCTAAGTCGCTTCAGTCGTGTCCGACTCTGTGCTACCCCATAGACGGCAGCCCACCAGGCTCCGCCGTCCCCGGGATTCTCCAGGCAAGAATACTGGAGTGGGTTGCCATTTCCTTCTCCAGTGCATGAAAGGGAAAAGTGAAAGTGAAGTCGTGGGATTTTCCAGGCAAGAGTACTGGAGTGGGGTGCCATTGCCTTCTCCTAAAAGGTTCTAACGGTGGCCAAAACTTTCAGCTTTTATTTTATATATAATCCTTCCATGGGCTATAAGCTAATGTGGATAAATTCAACCATTTTCTATACAGCTTTTCAAAGGCAATCATATCCTTATATATGAAATTATTACCTCGCTGGACATCCCTCTCTTCTAAAACACTGTGTGTCTAGGTGTCACCATCCAAGATAGGCTCATCTCATTTTACTGTGCTTCACAGATTTGGTGGGGTTTTTTTGTGTTTGCTTTTTTTTTTTTTTAAAAAAAAACTGAACATTTGTGCAAACCCTGCTCTGTGGTGTCAGATGATGGTTAGCATCTTTTTTTAGCAATATTTTTAATTAAGATATGTACAATTTTTTTTGACATAATGTTACTACATCCTTAATTAACTAGATGATAGTTTAAACATAGCTTTAATATGCACTGGGAAACCAAACAATTCATGTGACTGGCTTTACTCTGAGAGTTGCTGTGAGGCAGTGGGCTGGAACTGAACCTGTAACATCTCCAGGGTATGCTTGCCTGCATTTTACAGGAACCTGCAGGCAAATCTACCCTGTTACTAACCACCTACTACCTTGTCAAAATGCTGGCAAAAATAATTTGAAACTTTCACTGACTCCTCCTTGGCTTTGGGCTCTGATAAAGGCCAAGTTGTAGAGGTTGAATCTCAAGAGGTAAGATGGCAACATCTGACTAAGCAGAGATTCTGAAGCCTGTACAACAGCTCTGTACCCTGGCTTCGCACTTCACCGGATGTTATTTACTCCAGTCTACAGCTAAGGGCCTGCACAAAGCAGGACGAGCTTCTTCACCACACTGACGGCTCACTCAAGAGTCAGGAGAGCTCTCACCAGACAGCTGATTCTGGCTGGATCCAGAATATTATTGGAAAGAATGTCTTTATATTAATTATTCTATAAGTAAAATTTGGGGCTTCCCATGCGGCTCAGTGGCAAAGAATACGCTTGCCAACCAGGAGACGTGAGTTCAATCCCTTGGTGGGGAAGATCCCCTGGAGAAGGAAATAGCCATCCACTCCAGTATTCTTGCCTGGGAAATCCCATGGACAGAGAAGCCTGGTGGGCTACAGTCCATGGGGTCCCTAAAGAGCCAGACATGACTGAGTGACTAAACAAGTAAAATTTATCCCTTGTAGGAATTTTTCTAATTTCAACTGTTCTATAAAAATAACATCATTCTGTAATTTACAGTCTCTAGCTACTCTGGAAACTCTTCAGTTCACTTGTGCTGTTAGCAGACATCCATAAAGCTCTGAACCAGGTCCTCCGTGGGAGGAGGACTAGGGTCTTCCCACAGCCTTGAGTGGTACGCTCACCTCAAAGATTCTCAAGGTCAATCATCTCACAGAGTTCTATGCTGCAGAGCTGTAGGCAACATGTTCAGCACCTACTCAGGTATGAAAACGTTGCTGCGGGAACTGTTGGTTTGCCTGGAGGCATCCCTGTAAGTCGTTCTCTTGTGTGTGGAAGATCCCATCTCCATAGGAGCAAAGCTCCCAGTTTTAACAACATAGAGCACTTATGAAAAGCTTTATAAATGTGAACTCGTTTATTCCTTCAAACAACCCTATGAGGTAGGCACTGTTATATCCCCATTTTACAGATAAGTAAACTAGGAGGAAGAGAGCAAGTAAAAGCCAGGAAAGGGCAGAACACAGACTCAAACTTCATTTTGCTAGGTAGCCTCTTTTAGTATATCAACTGGAGTGACTATGCATCTATTTTTAGAACAGACTTATTCCCAGAAGGAAACAAAGACCCCTGGAGAAAGCACAACTTCAAACTGTCAACAGCTCCTATGTGATAACCTGAGCAAATGAATGTTTCCAGTACATTGTCTAAAGGCTATGCAGTTAGTATCTATTTAGGAACCCCAGATTCTCTCTATGGGTCAAAGTGGATCTCCAGTCACCCATCTACTTAAACCATCTCATCACACTCTCTTGTGGAATTATTTTCACCTGGCATGACCTGAAGGTCCTGTGGGGTGATGACTGGCATGGTCTCAGAGGCCTCTGGAAGTTGACTCTGGGTGGAGGGGATGACACTGCACCCCAGAGCTCCACTTCGTATAGCCAGTAGACCCCTGTTCTGGCAGGGGAAGTGGAAAATGTCTCACAGCCTGAGGTCCGCGGGTGCTGAGCAGCTGACATTTCCATCCTCCAAGTCCAGCCAGGGGCCAAGAGCACCAGTGACGTGACTGCTTCCAGGTTAGAACTAAACAGGGGGAAGAGCCAGTGGGGAGGGGGTTCCCCTACTGGGTCATGGGCTCACCCTGCAGGTCCGGCACACATGAGAGGCCACCCAGAGCCATGTGCTGAGACAGGGGAGCTCATGCCTTCCCCTCTCTCCAGCCACCCCTGGTCCGGTGAGGGTCCTCCCCTGCCCCAGTAAAGCCCACTCTTTGCTATGGCAGGTGACATGGTAGGATTCACCTGGAACCCTGGCTGATGACAGGAGACCCAGGGCAGGGGCCAGTCCTGTATGACAGTCCTCAACTCACTGAAAAGCAGCCAGATGGAATCCTTTCAGCCACTATGACAGGAAGATGACCAGGCATTTTGGTCCCTAGTCTCTCTCGGTGCTCGTTATCTGAAGCCCCACGTACAAACGGTTTAGAATGAAACACTAAGAAACACTGAACTATTTTCCAAAGAACTGATACTTTTTCTTCCTTCCCAAAATGAGAATTACATAGCTGATTCTGTTCCTCTTTTATCTTCGGCTTCAGGAAATTTAAAGTCAAATTTGAAACTTATCTACAGCAATTAAATTAGTTTTGCAGTTTGAATATCTGTGTTTGTACACACACACACACAGACACACACACACACACACACTGGCTGTGCCATGTGGCTTACAGGATCTTCGTTCCCTGACCAGGGGTTGAGCCCAGGCCCACAGCGGTAATAGTGCTGAGTCCTGGCCACTGGACCGCCAGGGAAGTCCCATCCATCAATACAAACGCTACAAGTGTGGAAAGGGAAGAAGGGTGAGAAAGGGAGTGGGAAGGAGACAGGGAGGGAGAAACAATCTGAAACGTGCCCCGTCCAGCAGCCCAGCTGAGCTATGCACCGCGGCTGCTGTTGGTGACACCAGCATAGGGCAAAGCTGGGAGAAACCAGCTCATTTTGAAATAGCATCTTTTGGTCAATCATCTGTCCCTTTGGAGCTCTGAGTCACAGATGTTCTTTTTCTGCCAAGACCAAATGTAGCCACTAACAAGACTGCCAAAAAAGCCATGGGAAGCAAAACTTGATTTGATTTGGTATTATGCCTCACTGACACAATTACCTGTAAACACTGACTGAAGACATTTTGTTTCTGGTGCTTGTTTTAAGAAGCCGAAAGAACACAGCATGAAAACCCCCATCCTCCCTGACTGCAGGTGGAATCTGAAATACCAGCGAGTTCAAAAAATGTATCACCATCTGAGGTGATACAAGGAACAAAAGGAAACAAATTAAGGTGTTACAGAATGCAGACAGCCCAATGCCACAAAATCATTCTGAGAAAAAATACTCCAAATAGCAGCACTTTCAAGGTTAAACTTCATAGGCAGCTAGTAATCTTAATTAATCACATATTAGGTCTCATTAGAAAAAAAAATCATGCTTCTAGTAGAGATCTCCACATCTAAGGGATCTGTGAAGCTGTCAGTCTCTGTTAAGGCCAGGTCTGCAGTGGAGACCCGAGTCCTCCTGCTCACATGTCCACAGCCAGTGTCCGAGGTGGTGTGTGCTGCGTGCTGCCTGCCGCCACCCCCACTCCACAGCTGCTCTTGGTGAGGGGCCAGCAAGGAGGCCAGACTACTGAGACCCGGAATCAGCAGAGAAATGAGGGGGCGGGGAGGACACAGGACTTCTCCCTGCACTGGACATGTGGGGGTTTCGGAGAGACGGGAAGAGGTCCACATATGGTGGCTGGAGGGGCCGTGTGTGTCCCAGGAGGGAACAAAGCAGGAGGCTGACGCCTGGGGGTGAGTCAGGGCTCAGAGCACAGAGGTGCGAGGCTCCCCAGGATCCTGTCTCAGAGTCCAAGGTTGTCTGTCCCAGGGGACTAGGATGAAAAGGAGGCAGGGATTTCAGACATTCTCTAGGAATAAAAGTGCACACATGGTTCAAGATTCCTGAGGCATCTCCCGGCAGGCTGTCTGTAGTGGAAGTCAGGGAGACAGGACATTTCAGATCAGGAGGGCATGGCCAGAGTGGGGAGTCTAAATGGTCTGTAACACTTTCTAATGTTTTCCTGGATGTTTCACATGGTGTTCTAGGACTTGTCCCAGTGAGAACGAACGAGAACTTCTGGAATAAGACGTCGGGCATGGTGGCTGCGAGCACAGGCGGTAAAGTCAGGCAGGCCAGGCGTCTCAAATGCAGCCCCATAGCTCACAGCTCTCACACGTGCAGTCTGAAAACTGACCCCTCAGCCCCGAATGAGCCCCCGACTCTTAACTGTCATCTGAAGATGGAAGGAGAAAATCCCAGGACAACACTCAACACAGGCTAACATACAATAAACGACCCAACAATGACTGCTAGAATAAAGATGACAAAAATGAAACGTCCAGCCCTACATGTTCACCCTGGAGCTCCCGGCACTGCTGAAGTCCTGGCAGACAGCAAAGCAAACCAAGCCCCAGATGTGGCTGCCTTCTGGCTCCAACGCTGACATTAGAACTTGGAATTAAGAACCCGGAAACCGTGCGGAAATCGTGACTGCAGAGCATGGTCTAAGTGGAAAGAAGGAACAGAAGCCATCTGGGGTCCTGGGGCTGGGAGCGCTCATCCTGGAGGCTGTGGAGACGGCCACCCTCGGGTCTGCAGACACGCCGGCCAGGCCTTGCTCTGAATCTCAAACATCAGGTGATCAGGGAGGTAAACTGTAGCTATGGGAAAACCTCACCACTCCTCCAGCTGAAGACAGATGACGTGAATGCTACACTCTGTAGTTACTGATGGTCTCCCTTCTCCAGTGCCCCGCATGCTAACAGACCCATCAGAACAGCCCCTATCTCTTGACAGCTCTCAGTGCTTTTTCATTAAATCTGAGGAGGCTTTCAGCAGAGCAGGCTGTGGATGTAATTCAGGGACCAGGCTGTTCCCTGGGGGGTGGGGACGCTGGGGCCTACTAGAAGGCAGGGTCTTTAGTGATCTGCATGGACAAGCCCCTGGCCAGGTGGAAGGAAGGTAACCTCCCGCACGAACACCACTTGGGGGACACCACCATGCTGCAGAGGGATGGACGGGGATGGGGGCTCGTGTGTCCTGTGTGCAGTACAACACAAATACCCAGGGGCAAGTCTCTAATGTCAGCAGCTTTCTGAGGCAGCCTTCTCTCCAGGGTAAAAGATTCCTGCTGCCTGAGAAACTCTAATGTAGACAGGAAAATGTAAATGCATGCAAGAAGCTCGCAGGCCTAATTAAAGAGTCCACTAATATCACCATCAAGGAGAATGCCCTGAGGCAGATGGCTGCCTGATGGGGGAAGGGGGCGCTTGCCAAGGCGAGGGTGTCTGGGGAGGGGAGAGGGAAGGCTGCACCTGAGGTTGGGGTTGGAGGCGCCCCACCTGGTTCTGTCACCCTCCCTGGCACTGGGCCTGTTGCCCCTCCTATAGCCACTGCCTCTAAACCTGCTGGGGCTTTGGTTGTCTGGCTGTCTTTCTTGCACCCCAACTCCTTACTATATAATATTTTAGTATATTTTATGTTATTTTTAGGCTCACTTGTTATTTTTAAATGGGAGAAATACTGCAAGAGGAATTTTTAAATATATTTGTTGACATTTCTAGCTATAAATCTGTAACAACCAAAGCAAAAAATCTGAAAAGTTTAAGAAACCTCTTTAAAAAAAAACCACTAGAAACAATGCTACTCTCCAAAGGTAACATTTTGATGCTCATCCTTGAGTTCTCCTCTCCAAGGCCACAGGTCATTATTTTTAAAACAGTAGGGATGCCTATTGTATATACTGGTGAGTAGTCTGTTTTTTTCATTTTGTGATACATCAGGAAGTATTTTTCTTTTTCTTGAACATTAACAGTATAAATTTTTAATTGGCTGCATATATTTGATCCGATGAATGTGGCCTATTTTAGCCAGTTTCCTACTGATGGCCACTGAGCTGGTTTGGATATGACTTAGAACCTTCAGTCCAGGAACAAGAGTCCAGATCACTTATGGAAATGACCACTAGATGATGCCTTTTCCTTGTCACAGCACAAACAAGAAGATGAACAAGAGTGGGCCCTGCCACTGCAACTGCTCAGCACTCAATTCTGGAGAAGAGACGGACCTCTTAACAAGTTTTTGCAGGAAGCAAGAGGAGGGCCTAGAAGTGAGTTACTGGAATCAAGATGACACTGTACTGACTGACTCCTCTCTAGGATGGGCCTCTGCAGGACTTTCACATGAGCATGCTGTCCTAAGTCAACTCCCCTCTCAGGACAACTGCAGAGAAACTGGCAGGGCCAGGGCCTTGCCCAACCACGTTTACAGGCAGAGGCAGCAGAACTGTCATCTCTCTTCTCCAAAGACAGGTCCTAAAACCTTTCCAGTCTAGGGCTAGATTTGAACCCCAGAATATACTACGCTTTCACTTTATTTCCTAATCCACTTAATCTTAAAATCTTTATCAAATCGTGTCCAAAACCGCTCAAACAACTGAGAAAACACTAGAATCAACCCAAAAGATTTCTGTAGGTTCAATATATCTGTAGGAATCAGTTCAGTTCAGTCGCTCGGTTGTGTCTGACTCTTCGTGACCCCACGGACTGCAGCACGCCAGGCTTCCCTGTCCATCACCAACTCCAGGAGTTTACTCAAACTCATGTCCATTGAGTCGGAGATGCCATCCAACTGTCTCATCATCTGTCATCCCCTTCTCCTCCCGCCTTCAATCTTTGCCAGCATCAGGATCTTTTCCAATGAGTCAGTTCTTCACATCAGGTGGCCAAAGTATTGGAGCTTCAGCTTCAGCATCAGTCATTCCAATGAATATTCTGGGCTGATTTCCTTGAGGATTGACTGGTTTGATCTCCCTGCAGTCCAAGGGACTCTCAAGAGTCTTCTCCAACACCATAGTTCAAAAATATAAATTCTTTGATGCTCAGCTTTCTTTATAGTCCAACTCTGACATCCATACATGACTACTGGAAGAACCATAGCTTTGACTACATGGACCTTTGTTTGCAAAGTAATGTCTCTGCTTTTTAATATGTTGTCTACGTTGGTCATGACTTTTCTTCCAAGGAGCAAGCATCTTCTAATTTCATGGCTGCAGTCACCATCTGCAGTGATTTTGGAGCCCCTCCCAAATAAAGTCTATCACTGTTTCCATTGTTTCCCCATCTATTTGTCATGAAGTGATGGGACGCGATGCCATGATCTTAGTCTTCGAATGTTGAGTTTTAAGCCAACAACTGTCGGAATACATTGGTAGATAAGTCTCTTTTAGAATTTTTCAATGAATTAAAGATATGGAGAAGGCTCCATAGGCAAGATTCAACTACTCTGATTATATCTGTGGCAATGCCTTGGGAAATGAGAGATCTGTGGGAGGAAGCTCAGGTACCAGCCATTTCAGGAGAAAAGGGCGCACATCTTTACAGATGGAGAAAGGAACAAAACTCCGCCTCTAGCACTGGAGCAGCTCAAGTTCAAGAATAGAGGGCCCTGAGAGAAGGGTGAGAAACCACTGGATGCAAAAAATTAGTGTGTCATGAAACCAATTAAATGGGTTAAAATAACCAAATGCAAAAGAAACCAGAGACTATCACATGAAGGAAGAGCAATTTCTGTTTCATGGCACACGTTTGTGTGCATGTTTGTGTGCATGGTTTTGAGGGTGCTTGCATGCAAGTATATGCTAGATGGTAACATAAAATCTCTCTTACTGTCAGTCAGAGTTGAACTTTTGAAACACACCTAGATTGACCACTGCCTTATGACAGAAGGTAGCTATAAAAACCCTAGGATTTAAAAAAATTATACAGTAATCAATCATTAATTTTTTATTCCCTAAATAGATACTAGAAGGTGTTACTATTCAAACTTTAAACACTCCTTTAAAGATTCTTTTTCTCATGTGGAAACTGGGGTGGCTTGACAGAAAATCTTAAATGACTTAAAAAAGAACTGTTCTTATGTGAAACCCTCAGAACATGTATCTCCATACTGTGACACAACTTTAAAAGCATTTGGATAGGGACTTCCTTGCTGATCCAGCAGTTAAGACTCTGCACTTCCATTGGAGGGGGCACAGGTTCGATCCCTGGTTGGGGAATTAAGTTCCCACATGCTGCGTAGTAGGGCCAAAAAGTTAAAAAAAAAAAAAAAAAAGCAAGCACCTGGATAAAGGTTGTCTTGCATTAGCAAATGGGAAGATAAGCACTGTTTTAATACATGCACGTGGAATAAACAACCCAATACGGGAGGCAAGACTATCAAAAATATTTATCTAATCTTAAAACTAGCAAATTCCAAATCATGGTTTTTCCCATGCCTTTTAAAATAACTAGCTTGTTAATGTCCTCTAGCATGCTAAGACTCTGTGACTCAGGGCAGCATTTTATCATCCAACTGGGACCGCTGTGTTTCCATCTTACTCAAAGTAAGTAACTTTCAGTTCAGTTCAGTCACTCAGTTGTGTCCAGCTCTTCGCGACCCCATGGACTGCAGCACACCAGGCCTCCCTGTCCATCACCAACTCCCAGAGTTTACCCAAACTCATGTCCACTGAGTCGGTGATGCCATCCAACCATCTCTTTATAGTTTTATTAAGGATGTTTTTGATGGTACATAGAGATGACTGGAAGATCAGTAAGTTCAGTGCCTCTTAATCTTTCAACCTGTCCACATTTGGTAGTGCCAAACCCAAAGGCTTCCATAATATTTAAATACTTATAAAAGGTTTGAGCTAATTCAAAGAAGGTATCTGAAACACTTGTGACCCCACTTTTTCTGAAATCCAACTTTGTACACATAAGTAAGGCATTTGAGAAAAATACAAGTTCAGGCTCTTTTGTTGGCATTAAAAATATCTTTGCCAAGTACACATAGGCAAAGTAAAGAATAAGCCTTCCCTTTCAATCAATAACCTTAGGTTCTTATATCTCAAGTGCTATTATACCTGAATTTTCTACGAAGATCTTGGGTGACATAAGAGAGTGAAGCAACCTTTTAAAGAACATACTACTTATTGATTACTATAGTTTCTAGTACTGAGTTAGTTATAGAAAGCCACATGCCTGGACTCTCTTACCTATCTTTAGAAAGAAATAATAAAAAACATCATGCTCCAGGATATTATGGATAGCTGACATCAAGGTTTCCCATCTGGCATGCTTCAGTCACAAGTTGTAACTATTACGTTGATCCCCTTGGCTCTTCAGTTCAGTTCAGTCGCTCTTAGGGTTGGTCATCTTTTTGTACATATGCATTTTCTATGTGTGCCATGATGTGAAAAGTTTGGGAAGTATGGCTTATTGAATAAACAGCCATATGCACAACATCTTTTTATTTTCTAAAATCTGATACTTAAGACCTAGACATTAAGCTATTAAATGGTCCTTAAAATTTGAGTTGGTAATGCCTAGATCTGCCTAAGCATTTAGCACTGAAAAGGATTTTCCTGTTAAATTGATACATTCTTAGATCATGGGTTTGAATCAATTCATTTTTCTTTTTGAATTGATTTCTAGGAAGCTCAATCCCAAATTTTGTGCTCAATTGCATTAACCATGGTTACCTTAAAGTATCTACTACATTTACAGTCATTCTCTGCATTTCAACACTAAACTCGGTTCTTCAAATACTCTATTTAATAGGTTTTTTTTTTTTTTTAATGGCATGCAACCTATGACCTTTTTAGAAGTAGACTGGGTTGGAAATGATAAATGAACCAATAACATTTTCAGAAAAAGATGTCTATATAGTTATGAACTGCCTGGTATTATTCAATATATTTCTGTAAGAATGAAGAATTTAAAAAATTCCCCTAGAAAGAGCATAATAAAAAATTTAACAGCTTAATCTTGTGAACTGCAACACACATACACACACACGTTACTGCATATAACATTATAAATTTCTGGTTTGGATAACTTTCAAGATGAACCATATGAAAATGCCATCGTTTGTTGTATATCACAAAATGGTTGAATAATGGCAATTTCATGTAGATCAACATATTGAATAGGAAAGGATTTATCTGCTAATAGGGTATGGTTATGTTAACAGTGATAACAGAATTATGGCTCACCTGAATGACCTCAGCATTCGATAGGACTTTCCCAAATCAGATACTCTTCTGCAGAAAGGACCCACAGCCAACTCCATCTGAAATATTAAAAGATATCCCATAGCTTTTTATATCAGAATCTTGAAGTGAACTGGGGACCCACTTGGATCACAGAAAGGTGTAGCTTAAAGAAAACTTAACTGGATCTGGTAAGGCAGTTTTGAATGTCACGTTTATTAAAAGGCAAGAACTTAGATAGCTTTTGCACTTATTTACTAAAAGGGTCATAAGATAATTCCTTCAAGAATAGAAAAGCAGTTTTTGTTGTGTATGAGGAGAAGGTTTATATTTTTTTTCCATTGAAAAATCAGAAAAAGAAATGTTTTCAAGACTGACTATGTGCCTGTACTTTAACCAAGCATCACAAGCCCTTTCCTATTAAACAGAAATGATGACAGTTTTCACGAGGCTGGTGAAAAGTGATTAAAAGCACTGACTCTGGAGGCAGCACGTGTGTGTCAGTTTCTGATCTACAGTGACTAGTTGTGTGGCTCTGGGCTTAACCTCGTTATGTTCCAAGTTCCTCATCTGTCAAACACAGATAATACCCATCATAAAATTATGCAAACAAAATAGATAATTTCACAAAGCACTATGTGCACGGCATATAGTAAGTGCTTATTAAGTGTCAGCAATTACTATCATTTTTTAAAAAAAATTTCCCCCTTTTAAATTGTTAGTGGATTAATTTGCTTCCTGACTGAAGAATTCAGCAACCACTACTTCTCTTTATTTTCCTCCTTTGACTGAAAATTTTGTCATTAATTGGAGTTTTAGGTTACCTGTTCTTTATCTACCAAGTGCATATGCAAAGTTTTTGCATATATGGCAGATGATAAGCCATTTCACTATACTTGCTATGAACAGAGCCCTGGTAAAGAATAGTTTAGAAAATTTCTGAGAAAAGCCTGCTCCCTGGTAAATCAACGTCTTTTTTCAAGAAAAATAAATGAACAAAAAATGGGGTATCTGTCTTGTGGCCATCTTCTGAAAAACTTCAAATCTTCTTGCCATTGGAAGACCATGGAGACATAATCACTCATTAGAGAAACATTTTTTACTCCCTACTAATTGTCAGGCACCAAACTAGACATGGAGATAAGAAGATGAATTAGATGGTCTTACTTCTGAGGAGCTCTCAAGTTTATTGAAGAGGATACATATTTATTTAAATAATATAATCTTCACTCATCTAGCTTATGAGAGATCTGTGTGTGTAAACACAGACACACACATATATTGATTATTATTAAGAGAAACAACAAGTGTGAAATTGACTGTGTGAACTGAGTGTCAGGGGAGAATACAAAGCAGCTTCCTTTCTTCAGATGGTCTTGAGGGTGACTCGTGACCGGTGGATTTCTCTCTCAGCATACAGAAGACACAGGGTGTACTGTATGTCCTAGAGGGAAACCTTACATGGTCAGAAAACTTTCTAAAACACAAAAGAATAAGTAAATAAAAAGAGAAATCTGAGGAAGAAAAGTCAGATTCTTTCCAACATTACAAAAGAGAGCAGCTTCGAGCCAATGTTCTTGAAGACAGTGGGCGATGGGCTGTTCCTTGGGACCTATTTAGTTTATTCACGAGATAGGAGTTTCTGGTTTCCTACAGAATGCGGTACTTATTTTACAGTGAGCACAAAGTAAAAATGTGATTAACATGTGCCTATGCCTGTCTGTTTTTCTGTGGATGTGCATTTATAATGGTTTTTTACACAATGAAATTATATAAAGTATTCTTTACGAAACATTTTTGTCAATTTTTTTTCAGTTACCCCAGTGGGCTTTATCATTTTCAAAGATTAGAGCAAACAACCCTTGCCTTAGCACTTGAGCAGGACTGAACGTTAAATAAAAAAGCTAGGAGAAAATTACAGTATGAGAATATGACCGCGAATGGCTGTGTCACCTCTGATGACTGCAGGAGATTACTATGCCATACGACAATTTCAAAATGTTTAACATAAATTTTTCATCCATTAGGGACCCCTAGAGTACTAAAGACCATCTTCTTCTGCCAGAGTTCCACTAAACAATAAAGGCCATGCTTCTGAAGGGCAAGAGTGTTCCTTTTAGAGGAGGTGACTCTGCCATTAGCTGTGGATACAAAACAGCACCTGCAACTGCCTCTCTCCAGCTCTCCTGTTTGGAGGCAACAAACAGTCAGCAGCAGGCATGGTTAACTAATTACATAGCTGCTCCATGCCCACTGTGGACATCTGGCTAACTACAGGGCATCTTCAGATACTCCTGGGCATTTCTGCCCTGACACTGTTCAGAAGAATAGGCAACAGGAATTAGAATCTTGATTACTTGCATTATTTTCCCCCTAAATTTATAATTTTCAGGCAAAAAGCAAGAGAGATATAAATATATATTTAAAGGGAACCAGAAATAAACAGAAACTGCTCGGAGTGCCACTGAGTAAATCATTTAATGCCAACGTCAAAAGTCATCCATCTCTAGGGATTCCCTGGTGGCTCAGTGGTTAAGAATTTGTGTGCCAACGCAGGAGACACAGGCTCGATCCCTGATCTGGGAAGATCCCACATGCCACGGAACAACTAAGCCCATGCCACAACTATTGAACCTGTGCTCTAGAGCCCGGGAGCCACAACTTTTGAGCCCACAAGCTATATAGCCTGTGCTCTGAAATAAGAGAAGCCACCGCAATGAGAAGCACAGCAACTAGAGAGAAGCCCCCACTCGCCACAACTAGAGAAAAGCCTGTGCAGCAACAAAGACCCAGCACAGCCAAAAATAAATAAATAAAGTGTTAGTGTTAAAAAAAAAAAACAAAAACCCTTCTCTCTGGGAAAGAAACACAACTGAGGAGCAGAGGGGAATGTGTGGTTCAAAGGACAGTGTGGACAGGTCCCCAGAGAGATTCTGAATCAGAAGAACCCCAGTGGCTTGGACAAGCCTAGTGCTTGAGGACTGCTGTGTGATTAGTGTAAACACACAGACCATGTGGTCACAGTAGGGAATTAATTACCATAAGAAAACCATCTCATGCCCATGACCTGATTCCTAAGGGGCTGTGCGCTGCGCACGTTCCTCATCATGAACTCACCAGATGGCTCCCTGAAAATATTTTCTCTTTCACCTGTGTAATAGTGCCAGTGGGGAGAAGTTAGGATTCCTACATAAATCTTTAAAAATATATCATTATCTGCCTTTGCAAACTGGACTTGATGACAAATAATCAGTAATCCCAAACCTACGCTCTTTTGAGTTCTTTCTCTTTCTGTTATTTATGCCAGAATAGCAGGCACTTTTATCACAAGAACTTTTTTTGAAACCCATAAAGGATAAGTGTGTTCTTGATTCCAATAGCCGCTATGGTTTTGTTTAATTTTGAATACAAATTGATAGAACTTTCAGCAATGAGGCAGCCAAAAGGCTTTCTAGTTCCAGGTGATGCCTGTCATGAATATAAATGTCAGGGTAATGCCAGCTAAGTGTTTTGACTTAACTCAGAAAAATACTTCCAATCAAGTACAAAAGCTGAGGTAGAATATCATGCAATTGTAGTTGTGGTAAGAAACTACACTAAATGAAATGAAAGCCCCAAACTCACTTTAATATTTTTAAAATATAGGGGAAGACACAATAGCTGGATAATATTTGCCAAAGCTACTGGCCACAACCATGACTAACTTCCAAAGTGCCTGTGCCTGTCATTCCACTGCCCACGACCCACAGGGCTGGGAAGAAGCCACATGGTGAGGGGCAGGGTGTTGTGAAGCAGGGACACTGTCCAGGAGTGAAGGAATCAGCCCACAGAGGGTGCAGCCACCAGTGTCACTGCAGGGCTGGAAAACATACTCTAACACCGAGTAAGACATGGAAAACAGAGGTGGCCTTGGTGCATAATAAGTTAGTATATAATAATGATTGATGAGTTTCATTTATCTTAAGAGAAGGGACCTGGGAAAAGGTATGATTTATAGGCAACATGTCTTCAGAAAGAAGGAAATGTCAAATAAAATTCTGAATGTGTGGTTCTCAGGAAGGTAGCTCAATCCTGTCCCTGGAAGCTACGCATTTTAAGCAGGTGCCGGCTGCAATAGCAAGGGTCACAGGATAGCACTCGCCAGCTCTTGGGACTCATAAGGGGATGTATCATTAAAATAAAAAACAAAAAGCCTTCTTCCTGCAGCACTCTCATGTCGGCCATCTCCTGCTCGGCTGCCACTCTAATTGGACTTGAAGTGCTGCCTCCAGGAAAGTGACTCAAGAACCAGCTGGAGCAGAATGCAAATAAACCGGTGGGGGAGGGAGCCCAGGAGAGGGAAGAGGACAGGGAAAGAAAAACAAAATGAAGGAGGAAAGGGAAAAAGAAGAACAGACACTCACTGGGGTACAGCTCACAGTGTTTTTAACAAATAAGAGCAGGTCTTGGTACATCACTGTGCTTTCATTTGATAATCAGCCTGTAACCCCTGTAACCCCAATAAACTTGTCATACCCACAAATATGACACGACATATAATTCTCTTTAAGCTGAAGTTTACCTGTAACAACAAAATGTACAGATGCCTAAGAATTAAGTTGACAAAAATGGGAAGGGTAAAAGGAGCCACGCAAATGGTGACATTTATAAGTATTCTCATGTTGAGGCTACTAAAGGCGTACTTTACAAAGGAAGGCTCCTTACTCTGACTTAGTGGTCTCGGGCATATCACTTGGGGATGAAAATGACTGACTCTACATCAATTAACACGCAGAGAGCCTGCTTCTTGAAACATCAGGGTATGCACCTTATTGTAACTGCTGGGTCTGGAGGAGCCTCTACATCCCCTGCTTGGTGTAAGTAGCCCACCACATTCTTTCCTAGGAGCAGGAATGATGAACCAAGACTTGCTCCCAGATACACACAGGAATAAAGAGGGACATTAAAAATTGTCTACCTTTATAAACAGGGAGGATAGGGCACACCACTGGGAATAATCCATTTGGATTACTGTTTAGACCAGTAGGGCTAACAGCTTTCAAAGGCTTACAAAATGAGTTCACCTTTGACATGCTATGTAAATACGAATTATTTATTTCTGAATTTTTTTTTTATGAAAGTAGATGTGTGAGGTAGTTCTTATCTGCTTCTGATACTATATTTATAAGGCTTTTTAAAAGTCTGTATCAAGGACAAAGGAAAAAAAAACCTTTCTATAAGAGCTGATTATTGTTCTGCTATTTTAATGTGACTCTACTTCATTCACATCGGATAGTGTGGAATGACTTTAAGGCTGGCTGTGCATAAGAAAGGTATTCTTATTTAACAGATGAGGATCAAACAATCTACCTGGACCTCTGTACATGTAAATGAATTAGAACCTGCCCTGGAATGCTGAGCTGACCCTGGAGGACCACACATGTGTTGGAGCTCCTCTTTACATGAGAGCAGACTGCCCTTTCCCACTCTTTGAAGGATAAATTTCATTCTCTTCATTATTTTCCAACAAGGTTAATCGTTATTCTTATCATTACTGACCTGGTAGGATAATAAAATCGTGAGAAAGTCCTATATTATGAAAAATGGGAAATGCTACTTTACTGTGGAATGAGCTACTTAATGTACCTTCAACAATCAAAGAGGACTGACAATTCTTTTGTTAAAGTGAAAAAATATCTTGTAAGAAAGTACCTTTAAGTTCTTTCCTTTTTTACCTATTAGGTTTAGGTTTACTTTTCTTCATGTTTCAACTCTTTAAACACTGATTAATACACAGATGGTCTTTTATTTAAATGGATAATATTGAGGTTGAAACATTTTCCCTTTTTACCTGTGCAAAATCAGCAGCAAGTCGCATTTTCCCACCTTCACCAAGAGGTCTAATGAGACTGGCGTTGCGGATAAAAAGTTCGATGGCTCTTTGGGCAATAGCTTCAGTGTTGTCAAAGACAAAATCCGAGCATTCAAAGTGTTTAAAGTAGTCACTCATAACTCTGGCAATGAAACCTTGAAGCTCCTTCATGTAGAGAGAACAGGGAACATCAGGCTTTCCTGAGCTGGGTAATGATCTGCAAAATAAAAAAAAAATCAGCCAGTTCACTAAAAGGCACTGTTGGACATTTCCTTTCCCCCTCTGCCTGCTATTTCACTCCTAAGCAATTTTTTTCCATAATGGTAGAAAAGGCATTGTTTATTTTATTAAGAGTTAAAAAGCATCATACAATGTTTAAATCATATTTTAAAGACAGATTTAGGATGCTAGGAATATGACTGAAGGAATCTTTGAATCTGTTTACTGAAAGACTATGAAGAATGAAACCAACAACCATCTGTCTTGGATAATTCACAGAATGCCTTATGCACTCTGACCTCTCAAGGACTCCTGCAGCTTTACAATTCTCCATCCACTCACATGGTTTGCCTGGTTAGTGAATAAATCAATATTAGATACTGAAACAGGATTTTACACTTGGTAGCAACAGAAAACACTGCCTTCCCCAAACAAATTCTTGGCACAAATATCTCTGCTCTTGTGCTATTTAATCCAATCAGTCCAATAGTAGAATTCTGACTGTGGAACTGGTTATGTAACAATACACATGGTATGCAATTTTTTCCTCCCAGAAGATGTTTGGAAAGGCTTTAATTTGGATCAACAGATGATGCCAGCTGATGCTCCATGAAATACTATTTATAATTCATAAGTGTTTATAATTGCTCTTTAAAGAATATATGAAAAGAATGTGTAATATTTATAGGAAAGAAGTTATGCCAAAATTAGAAATCACCTGATATTAATTAGAGAGCCAATGAGATCACTGGCTATATAATGCTGAATCTTTTTCAAAAAATAAATCATATTCTGAGAATGATGTAGCGAAACTGGCAAGGTTTAGGAAAGAACAACAGACATGATTCAAATGCCTAGAGCAAGCGGATGAGGTGAACTTAATTATTTTAAAATACAACAATGGTTATTATAAGTGGAATGCTAACCGAAGGTCTTGCACTTCCAGAAAGCAGATAGAAATAGAGAAAACAGGCTAGGTTCTAGCAGGAAGAGATTTTCTTTGGGTGTAAGAAACAGGCCATGGAAGGGGCCCGGTGGAACACTGGTGTTTGCAGTATCACAGTTCGGAGTGCTGCTTGGAACAGAGCAAAGGCACAGCCTCAGGAGGTGATGGCAATCTTCACATGGGGTTTGGTTTTGCCAGATTCATACCATCATGGCCTATCTTTATTCAGATTTTGTCAGTCTAAAAGGCTATGCTGGGGGTGGGGGGCGGGAAGGCACCAATCTCTTTCTAACCTTCTTATGCTTTATCAGAAGCACTGTCATTATCTTGGTACTACTCGGGAGGACTACTTTAAGAATTTTAATCTGGCCAGGTGATATGATTTCCTTGAGGATTAGAAAATAACTCACTAAAACAAGTTTCATAAACATGTGTCAATGTAAGTAAAATGCTCTATTAGGCAAAATTCTGAAATATGTTATCACCAATTTTCAATGTGGATTTGAAGCCTGATTTAAATTTACTAGAATATAAACCTTGCTTGGTGATTGCTAAAACTCAGTTTTCCCAGTTATGTCAAAAGTTTTAAGTAAGAGGGTCTCAAATGATAAAGTGCAGCAGAAAGGTGAGCAGCAATGTCAGGGTCTTTGTAATAAGAGCCCGCATACAGAGGCAGAAGGCAGAAGGCCTATAAACAAATGCATGCCTGAGAAGCAGCACCAGGCATTCTGGGGTCTGTGTGTGCTCTTCCCTCCCTCTTGTCCACCACGTCAAGGACCTAGGGTCCTCCTAGGGGCTACCTATCAGTTAAAGGACCAATCTGGTTCACTGGTATTTAAGCAAACTAATAAAAACATATCTCTTTGGGAAATCAACTTTTAATGTCTAATCAGTTATCTGCAGGCACCAGCTGTGGCTCATCAATACAATTACTGAAGGAAGTATCTAACCACTCTTATTAGAACAAGCCTTTAAAAATTACTTCAGTTTTGCTTCCTTTTCAGAGGCAATGATGATTGGTCTAACTGGGACATTTCAGATCACTTTTGAACAAAATTCATTTATTTCCAAATACTGGTAATCAGTAGTTTCATATTCCTGTATCCAAATATTACAGCATTTTTGTGTAGAACCCACTTTACCTTTCTGTGCTTCGTAGTATTATTAAAAATAGACTGACCTTTTCACCTTTCAAAAGATACTTTCTTAATGAAATAATAAGTGATCTGAAAAACCAAAAGTGCAATAGTCACATAATTTTTCTATAAACAGACCAGTGGCTAGAAATTCAGTAAAGTAGGTACTCTATTAAACAATATGAATATAAAGAAACAGGGCAATTAAAAATAAAAATTAGCTATAAACTAGAAATAAAGAATATATATATACACACAAAATATATGTTTAGTTCTAAACTATGTTTTTTTTTAATCACTTTGAGCATGTGCAAACTGTTTCAAATTCTCCAGCTTTCTAATACACTAAATCAAAACCATTTTACTTAAAAAGATTTCAGTAAACACTAAGCTAGGAACTATGATTTTTATTCTCAAAACACACAGATATGGATAGGCAGTTCATATATGAAATAGCTATGGAATAATACCAGTGTTTATGGCTAGGAGTGATATGACCAGATCAGACTGCACTAAGACTGTGATGAAGGGAAATCATCTTTTTGCAGAGGGCTGGGCAGGACCTTGCCCTCAGAGCCAGAGTAGGAATCAGACTAGCAGAGTGATAGGACATTTTATACAAGGAATACCATGCCAACACCAAAGGCTCAAGTACAGGCTATTTGTGAGAAGTAAGGAAAAAAAGATAATTGCAAAAACAAGATGGTACCAAACGTCCTGAAGTATTAATAACAAGCTGAGTCCCACGATGTTGATGGTTCCATGTCTGAATAACAGGAGACAAATGATGACAAGAAAGACTGAAAAAAATCAGTTAATGGTGCCCAATGAGTAAAGCAGGATAAGGGTGGAGGCCAATTCCATCACAAGAGGAACAAAGTTCTGGATGGTCTAGGTGTTAGAGACTTAGGGAGTTGAGGTGGAGGTGGGAATGAAAAACAAATGCTATGAAGGTTAGTAAAACCTTTGGCTGGAAGTCATTACCCAGAAAAATCTTCTTGATGCATAGTGATGATGATAGCTTCAATGGCGTCACCCACGGAAGTCAGCAAGGGTTGCAAAGCATTTCCCATAAGAACATAGATCGCCTGAAAAGAAGATTACATTAAGAAGAGACAAAATTTAAATAGATCAAACACAAAGAAATCTGAGGTGTGAGAAGCATTTTGACTAAAAGTTTTCACATTATATCAAATTCAGACTATATACAGTTTAACTATAATAACCCAACAGAAGTCTGCTCTTCTCATAACTGCTGTCAGTAATGATTTTTAAAGTTTAAAATATGTGGAACACGGCACTGAAAAATTTCAACTCCCCCACTTTTCTCATATTTTCAAAAAGTTTAACACTCAAATGAGCCTCTGGAGAAAGGAGAAGAGAGGGGTAATGTCACTTATGAAGCAAAGATCATATGAACACATTTTTTAAAGTTTCTGGAAAGACTGACACAAGACCAAAAGCAATTCTTCAAAACTGGAGCAACATCGTATGCTTTAGACCAAATTGGATATAATAAATATATTAGTGACTCTCAAAGGGCAGAACAGTTAGGCATTTCGTGGATCAGATTTCTATTTAGAGTTTGACAGCAGTGAGTCTCAACTGGGGGCAATTTTGCTCCCCAGAGAACACCTGGCAATGTTGAGAGACATTTCTGATCGTCATTGTTGGGGTGGGGGAGGGGTATGCTTTCAGCATCCAGTGAATAGAGCAGAGACACTGCTAAACACCCCACAATGCAACGGACAGTCCTCCATGACAAAGAACCATCCAGCCAAAAACATCAATAGTGCTAAGGTTGAGAAACTCTTCTACTGTGAAGTATACTCATCAGTTATGTTATTATGATCCTAGGCCACAGTTATGGTTTTTATGTGAAAATATGACTGGCCCTCAGTAAACTTTCAAAATCTAAATTTTAAATATATTATATATGCTTCAATCATGATTACATACAAGGAAGATGGATGACTTTGGCTCATACAAATAACTGAAATCAATGAAAAAAGGTTAAATAGGATCGTTATTCATTAGATTCCTAAATGTCATCTCAAGCCTTAATTTGCTGATAAAAATAAAGATATGTATACAGGATTGATAGAGACATGGGCTCTGTGTTTTCTCTCTAAGCCTTCTGCCCCACAATCCCTCGGCTCTCCTTTCAGAAATAAAGGATGAAAATGAAACAAGATAAAAGAGAGAATGTGTGTGTGTCTGCACACACACAGTGTGCCCTCAGGGAGCTCACAATCTGGTGACAAGAGATAAGCTGTGGTGATATCAGCAATCTGAGAGCCAGGGAACATGGGAGAGACATCCAAATTATACCTAGAGGATTAAAAATCAAAAGGTGTTTTGTGAACTGAATTTCAAAGGTTAAAAGAGGTTAAAAGCCAAGTGTATGTGCTGGGAGGGAGGGTGTGAGACTGGGGGGAACATACGTCAAGAGCACAAGAGCCTGGGGAAGGTGATACATTTGGGGAACTGTAAGGAGTTTAACACAGAGTATGCGGTGGCCACGGATGTGGAAGAGAGGCTGAGCACATGTACTCTGTGCAGGCTGCTAAGGAGACAGGAATATATCCTGAAGGGACTGGGAAACCAACGATGGGTTTGAAGCAATGGAAAAAAAAAAGTGGTTAAAGATTTGAATTTGGGAAAAATCACGCTGGGACAGCAGACTGGATAAATTAGACTAAAGGCAAGAGGACATGGTAAGATGCAAAAGGGGTGAGTGCCTGAACCAAATCAGAGGCAGCAGGAACAGAGATGAGGAGATGAGGCAGAGACACTGGGAAAGGAGAAGAGAGGACTTGGGAATCAGATGTGAGAAATATGGAATGGAAAGACAGAAGGGTACACTCAGATTGTTTTTCTCCTGTAATGACTTGGTGGCAGTGTCAACTGAATGTGTAAATGCATAAGCAATTGGCTGATTTAGGGATGGAGGGAGGAAACGCTGGGCTTAGTTTTGGACACAAGTTGGAAGGGGAAACCCACATGGGCTCTCCAGGAGGGACTGAGGGCTTCACAGTTGTAGTTTCTAACACGTTTTAACTAGATATGGTTGCCTTTGGTTTTTAAAAGAGAAGATGAAGCCAAATGAGTCATTGAGATCCCAGAGGACAGTTCATAAAGTAAGGGATACCATTTTCATGTCATGCAAAAGAGGAGCCCTTGACAGATTAAGAGGGGTAGTAGTACTTATTTAGTAGATGTCACGTGCTGGATACTGTGCTTTGGGTTTCACAAATAACCATGCCACTGAAAACTCAATTGTTCCTTCTTCTAAGAATTAAGAGAATCTCTAACTTACTGATGCAGAATTTAAAGTAATTTGTAGACAGGGAAACTAAAGTCAAGTTAAGAAGGTTGTCCAAAGCCATCAAGTGGAAAACCTGGGATTTTCTAGGTGCATTTGACTCCAATGAGCTTTTTGTTATTCTTTGCCACCGGGCAGAGAAGTAAGAAGAGATCTGGAATATAGTGAAAATAAATAGACAGGAGATTTCAAGAAGGAAGGGCAAGTTTTCCACACAGTATGAAGGAGTGAGTGCCTAACTACAGATCCTCCTACACATAATTGTGGAAAAATACCAAAAACAAAACAAAAAACCTACTGGAGGCTTCTGGAGATGGGAAAAAAGCAAGCAGTTTTAGAGGAGTGTGGAAATATATAACAATCAGAAGAGACAAGAGGTTTCCTTTTTGTGCCTCTGCAATGAGAGTGACTTCAGTCATGGTAGTGGCCAGCCTAGGTGGCTAAAATGATGAGAGAAAAATCAAACCAAACCTGCAGTCTTTCAGGTCAAAGGAACAGGGTTCAACTAGGGCTGCTGAGAGTAAGGGGGGAACTTTAGAGAGGAGAGAGCCAGAAAAGAAACAAGCCTATTTTTCCATGTGTGAACTCAGCACTAGTCTTCAGCTGATTCAACCATGTGTGTGCAAAGCAAACAACAAGTGGCTTGCAATTAAGGCTTAAAGAACTGAGATCTTCGACATGGCCAACTGCAGGTCTGACAGTGTACAATTTCAGTCTCAACAAGCTACTTCTCTGCTACAGAAATGGTCAACATGTTCATAGGAGCAATATATAAAAATACTGAGTCTACAAAACATAATGTTTACATTGTCTGCTGCTGCTGCTGCTGCTGCTGCTGCTGCTAAGTCGCTTCAGTCATGTCCAACTCTGTGCGACCCCACAGACAGCAGCCCATCAGGCTCCGCCATCCCTGGGATTCTCGAGGCAAGAATACTGGAGTGGGTTGCCATTTCCTTCTCCAATGCATGAAAGTGAAAAGTGAAAGTGAGGACACGACTAAATAACAAAATGCTAGGAGATGTTTGGATGGTATCCCCAACTCGATAGACATGAGTTTGAGCAAGCTCCAGGAGCTGGTAAAGGACAGGGAAGCCTGGTGTGCTGCAATCCATGGGGTTGCAAAGAGTCAGACACGAGTGAGCGACTGAACTGAACTGAGATGTTATCAATTCTAAAGGGAAAAGACAATCAATAGCTGCCAATTCTGAAATGATCCACTTTACAGTTATCAGGAAAGAACCTCAAAGAGATAAAGAAAAAAATGCCCATCATAAATAATAGGAAATCTCAACAGAGTGATTTAAAATGTAAAAAAGAACCAACATGGAAATTTTAAAATAAAAAAATGATACTCCATGCAAGTAGATGTAAATGTACTTCAATTAATGCAAAGTTTCTAGATTTTACATGACACGGTACAATATTAACTCTAAAAGACTGTGGCAAGTTAAGAATGCATACATCCACAGAAGAACAATGGGAAAAAAAATCACAAAAATAGACAAAGATTTAAGAAATAAATATAAGTGACATTCAAAAAAATAATAAATAATCCAAAAGGTGGCAGAAAAGGAGGAAAAGAGGAAATAAAAAAACAAAGGTAACAAACAAAAAACAATAAAGCTATACACCCAAATAAAACCTTATTGATAACTGTATTATGTTAACAGACTAAACACTCCAGTTCAAAGGCAGAGATTATGGGAACAGACAAAAGGCAAGACCCAATTCTATACTGTCTACAAGAAATGCATTTAAAAACTAAAGACACAGAGGAGTTGAAAGTAAAAGGACAAAAGAAGATACATCTTCTTTGTAAACATTAAGAATAAAAAGACTGGAGTAATTTAATATCAGATAAAATAATGCATGACAATAAGTATTAACAAAGCTAAAGAAGGATATCTCCTAATGACAAAAGGGTCAGTTCATCAGAAGGCATAAAAATGATAAATACTTACAGAACAGAGCCTCAGCACAATTACTTATATAGCTTCAAAACTGAAGAAGAGTCAAGAATCAACAGAATGGAAGGGAGATATAAGAAAGTCCACAACCATGGAAAATTGTAACTCCTATCTTTCAGCAAGTGATAGAACAACTATAAAAATATCAATAGAGGCACATGAAATCTGAACACATCACTACACTTTGACTTAATGGATATTTACAAACAAGATACTAAATAACTGAGGATTACAAGTTTTTATCAAGCATACATGGTTCATTCATCAAGACAGACCACATGCTAGACCTTAATACTTAATAAATTTAAAAGGACTGAAATCATACAGAATATGTTTCCTGATGATAACAGAATTAAATCAGAAATCAATATCACAAATCAACTATACTTAAATAAAAAAGTGATAAGCAAGAAAAAAGAAATCAGTAAGACATCTAGAAATACCACAAATAATTAGAAATTTAAAAAAATGAATCAAAGAAGAAATCACAAAGGAAATAAAAAATATTTCAAAATGAATGAAGATAAAAGCATGACATATCAGAGTTCGAGGGAAGTTTACAACTTTAAATTTAGAGGATGGGAGGGGTCTAAAAATCAATGGCACATGGTCTCCAAAAAACAAACAACAAAAGGCAAAGAAAATTCAAAATAAGAAGGAAATAAAAAAAATCTACAATCAGAAATCAGGGAAACAGACAAACAGTAGAGAAAATTAATAAAGCCCAAAGATGTTTCTTTAAAAAGATTATGAAACTGGTAAACCCATGACTAAACTGACTAAAAACAGATAAGAGAACACAAATCATCGGTAAGAAAAAGAGATTATCACATAGATCCTATAGACTTTAACTAGACAGTTAGAGAATATCATATACAGCTTTATTCTGACAAATTAGGTAATTTAGATGAACAAATACCTAAATCACAAAGAATCAAAGCTCAATTCAGAAACAAAACAACAAACAAAAAAAACAGATTATCTGAACAGCCCTCTACCTATTAAACAAATTAAATTTGTAGCTATAAACTTCCTACAGAAAAAACCCTACAGGCCCAGATGGCTGCACTGGAGAACTGTACTAAGCATTTAAGGAGAAAACAATACAAATTCTACACAAATTCTTTCAGAAAATAGAAAGAAGGAAACAGTTTCAAAACCAGACAAAGAACTACCAAAAAGAACCAATATCACTTATGATTACAGATACAAACATCTTCAACACAAATTAAGTAAATGAAATCCAGAAAGAAATACATAAAGAGGGTAATACATCATGATCAAGGTTGGTTTGATTTTTGAAAATAAATTCAGTATTTTATTAACAGAATAAAGAGGTAAAACCATGTGATCATTTTATACAGAAAAGGCTGTTTGATGAAAACAACACCACTTATAACTTTAAAAAATCTCTTTAAATCAGGAATAAAAAAGAACCTGTTTAATCTAACATAAGCAATTCAGTCTGTACTTGGCAGGGTCACTGCAGGAAGGCTTTGGACTGACTGCATCTTCTCTTACTCTTCTCAAGGCAAAACTTATGTTAGTACATTAAAAAATGGGAATGTGCGCTGGTGTCACACCTTACAGGTACACAGTAGAGTTTCCCAGCCTTGGCATTACTGAGATGTGGGGCCTGGTAATGCTGTGTTATGGGGGACTGTGCACCGCAGGATGCGTGACAGAATCCCTGGCACGAGAGGCCAGTAGTGCCCTGCTCCCGGTCACGATGATCAAAAATGTTTCCAGATATCACTCAATGCCCCGAGGGGACAAAATTGCCTTAATGGAGAATCGCTGCTTTGTTGGGATAATACTGGGCAGCACTGCCCTAAGACACAGTGAATATTTATAAGACTCTTGCTTCTCTTGCTTATGATATGATTATCATAACTGGAACACAATCTGTAGACACCAACAGGGTCTATTTTTAAATTCTAGAAAATATAAACACACAAGTAGCCTCTCTCTTTAGGATAATCATCAACATGCTACTTTTGGCATATGGAGAAGATTCTGAATTATTTTTAAATGTGACATCTCCCACTCATCCAAACAATTCTAAAACTGACTCTGATCTACAGAGTCAAAGATTAAATTAAATTCTTTTACCTTTAAGGCTGAAATTATAGTTTGCTCAGCTGCTGGTGGGAATGAGCTCTGACTGGAAACCACCTAGAACAAATCCAGTTATATTTTGAGTAAGTTATCTATTTTTATAAATACTAATTTTGATCATAACATGATAAAACTGTTTTCACATTATCAGTACTTTAGAGTAGCATCTCATACATGTTTTAAAAGTCCATTAGTATGCAATAGTTAGGATAGGTTTTTAAATGTTTTCCTGTATAAAGCAATTATCTACTTAAAATAATTAAAACATTAAGAATCCTAAAAGTTAGCTTTCCTTAATGATACAGTTTTAACTTGAAAAGATCAATTTAAAGCCATATTTATTTATTTTTAAAAAAATCACCTTTTCTAAGTTGACTATAATTTTTAACAAGTCAAATGTCAAATGTTTCCCTTTCTACAAATCAATACAAACACGATGAAAATTCTGAAAGTATCAATGAAGACATTTAAATTAGGCTAAATAAATACAACTTTTCATTGCTTTTGAGTCTACAGAGTAATAATGAAAGGAAATGGAAAATATATACTTTTTATTTACTTTTGTTATTTACTCTTCTGACATTTACCTGTTAATAACTCTTTAAAAATATATTTTGTTTAGTGTACCAAATACACAGTTTGGAAACCCCTAACTAACTGTACAGACAAATAATAAAGGCCAGGATCGAAGACTGTTGAGAAAGAGTTCAGCCCTCAGCTTAGTTTACAATCACATTTTCACCTTATTCCTTGGCAAAAAACTAAATAATAATTCATGATTGTCTAAATTCGAGGAAATAAGAAAGAACTTGAAATTAAGTCAATAGAGCTTAATTAAAATAAAGGTTACCTTTGTTACTGATTGGTGCAACTTATATAGTGAATTTACTACTGCCACATTTCTTCTCTGTCCTTCGGTAAGTCCCCCTTGTGTGGAGAGCTGTAAGAATTCAACACAAAAGGAATTCGGTAAGAGGTCCAATCACCTGACTTGCATCCCCTTGTGTGGAGAGCTGTAAGAATTCAACACAAAAGGAATTACCAAAATGATAGCTCATACTTAACTGGGGGGAAGTTTATGGTCCTCTGACAAAGCGAATGTTAACTGAAAATATTCAAGTCAAGCTCTGGACTTCAGGCATAGCCAGGAACCTCTGCAGAGATAACAATCTCAGTACTGGCAAGGGACCACAGGCACACACTAGGATTGAGGAATCAGAACCAAAAGCCAATGAAACTGTCTGGAGGTACAGGCTGAATTATCCTGGTTCCTTTTTGGTTGTGGTAACGAAGTATCTTGTTTAGGCATTCTCTATTTCAGAAGCCTCCACTCATCTTAAGCCCTTTTAACTTTCATTGTTTCAAACTATTTCCTTCAGGTGATCTCCTTAAAACTTACTTTTCAGGAATTCACATACATGCTCAACATGTAGAAGATGCTTGTTAGGTATCTGTTGAACAACTGAAGGGTCAGAGTAATGGTTTTTCATTGTTGCTTTTTCAAAGTCCACCTTATATGAGGTGAATAAAATCATATGGAGGTGGAAAAACATAGTTTTGGCTGTGAAGCATTAGGAATTAGTGAACTAGAAAGGTAAACACAGTAAGAGAGTCAATATTCTAAACTATGAGAAATGTACATACCAGTGCAGTAAGTTATACTATTTAATACAGCCTGGAAAGATGCAAGAAAGCAAAAGAGCAGCATCTGAGTTTTAAAAATCACATGGAAAGAAAGGGAATTCAAAGGCTAAAGGAATTCTTAATAAATAAAATGATTGCTATGTGCTAATGATAAATTTATTATTTGTTTTTAACTATCTGAAGAAAATATTTTTCAGAAATTCTGTAATATGCTCACTAGGAACTTTGTGTGAATTCAATGTGTGAGAAACAACTGAGATGGAAGTGCTGAAACAATGATAAGTTATGTTAACATGAAGAATATTTCTGTATAATTTTTAACTTGTAGACGAAATGATCCCAAGACCGCCCTATGATCACAGTTGAGGACTACAAGTAAAAGAAAGAAAACTGACAATTCAAGAGATGAGTTGGATGAGAGCTTTAAATTTCTTTCAGATAATGTACTGAAAATTACTTTTGGGGAAATATAACGTTGGTGACTTAGAAGAATGTCTAAAAAGAACAAGAAAATATATTATGGATTAGTTATGCATTGCATACAGTTAAGTTACCTTCCAGATATTCTATTGTTCTAGTGTTCTTTTCATCTGCAATTTCTATTACTGCTAAGGATATGTCAAGGGTTCAGGATAACTTTTTTTTAAATGTGGATTTGGTCATAATAATTTTAAATATTTCTTTGCAATCACATGTAAAACAAATGAGGAAAATATGTATTAGAATTTCACAGACTTAGAACAATGCAAAATGTACACTAACCTACAATGCTTCCTGAGTGAAAAAAAAGTCAAAACATTTTTATATTAAATGAGATATTTTTAACAAAAACTTGAAACAAGTTCTGATGAACCTTCAGTTATAGTTACATCTACACTAGTTTTTCTGAAAGTGGTGAATGTACTTGGATTACAATTACCCAATTTAAAATTTAATGTGAAATTTATATTAAAACAAATTCTCAAATTCTCTTGAATTTGCTTTTTATCCCATTTTGGAGTTCACAGCACAGAAATTTTTTTAAAAAAACTACACACAAAAAGACAAATATAATATGCTATTGCTTATGTGGAATCTATAAAAAGGGTACAAATGAACTTATCTACAAAACAGAAATATAGTCACAGGGGTAGAAAACAAACTTATAGTTACCAGGAAGAAAACAGAGGAGGGATAAAGTGGGAGACTTGGATTGACATAGAAACACTAGTATATATAAAATAAACAACTAATAAACAGCCACTGTATAGCAAAAGGAGCTCTACTCGATGTTTTGTAATGAATTGTAAGGGAAAGAATCTTAAAAGAGTGAATATAGGTCTATAAGCATAACTGATTCACTTGCTGTATACCTGAAACAAACACAAAAACTATACCCCATTAAAAAATTTTTTTAAAAAAGAAAAAAACTCACAAAAGGCAAAGTATTATTACTACTGATATTTTTAACAACAACAAACAAAGGAGTGTATAAAGGGCAAATATCTAGCTCTCCGATTGTCACTCCCTGCTCCCAAACAGAGAAGACATCAGCAATTAATCGTGGTCCTGTTACAGCCTTGTAAGACAATGTTCTAGTCAGTCACTACAGATCTCTTAGACACAGGAGATGAAATCTATCTGTAATCCCTGAGTGACGTCATATTAGTTTTTCTGGACATATGGACCAGCGAGTCTAAGTGTATCCTATGGTTCATCTAAACACTTTTGAGGTCAAGAGATGCTGATGAGCAATATATTCCAAGAGTCTCAAAACTGCTGTGCCCCTTCATAGCCTACTATTAGAAATGCATTCTAAGAAAATAATAAAGCTATACACAAAAGGATGATGTTATTTATGAAATAGAGAAACTAGAAAGCCCTACATGTCTAAGAACAAGAGAATAGTATATCAGGCAATTCACAAGCTGGAAAAAATAACAATGGAAGATTCTTACATTATAGTGTTAACTGTATAAAACAAACAAAAACAAAGATCTGTCTGTGTAGCAGTTTGCTCTCACAAACACACACAAAAAAACTGGGAAGAAATAAAGCAAAAATGTTAAACAGTAGTATGAGGGATTATATAATGTGTAAGATTACCATATACTAGTAAAAGGCACTATGGAATTTCATAGAGTATCTAAAAGCTTAATTTACAGAACACACTTCAAAACTGTCATACAATTTCCTCCATTGTAAAAATGAAAGATGTACAATTCCATTCCTGAAAGATCTAATATAATATGAGAAAATAAACTGCTTTGGTTACTGCTTACTTCCCCAGAAGGTTTTTGGGAAAGATAACCTCATTTGATCTACTTATCTGTGACACAGATTAAAATAATTTTTATTCATATTTACTTATCAAATGCTTTCATTATAATTACCTGGTTTAGAGTAAAGAAGAATCATAATTAAATATCACTAAGCTTATTATAACATGCCAATTATCTCATTAAAAATCTATACACAGATGCACATTCACAATTAAATTATCTAACATCTCTAATACTACATAGTTTGTAATATATTAGAAATTGTATTGTATTTGAAATTCAGAGATAGGGCATGTTTCTGCAATGTATACAGCAAAGGATAAACCCACAGGTTTACACAGCAATTCTTCATTTTCCTGGCATGTCAACCTAACTGAACTTGTTTCACAAATAAAATTAATTTTCTTAGGTGTTAAAACTATCAGAAAATACTTTCATGAAAATCTTGCTACACTGTCTGTCAACACTTTCTGGTTTCATAAATAAGACGGGAGCATATACCTTTAGAAGGCAAATTCTACTTTCCCTTTCTGGATGTTCACTGGTGACTGGTATTTTTGTGCTATTACACATCTTTGTTTTAAAAGTGATTCCATCAGATCTTCATAGGGTCTATATGGCTGCTTGCCTCTTCACTCATTAAACAGCTTTAGACTATTACATCTTTTGAGATTTTGTGTTTCTTTTTCCTTTTAATTTGACGATTTTACAAATCCTTCTCTTACTCTTAAGATGTAAGTTTCCTCTTTTTGATCCTCTCTCCCCTCATCTTGGTTGGTCTAACTTGCTTTAAATTGGGAAGCAAGAGGACGGACTACGTGCAACCTGGGAGACTTCTCCATGAAGTAAGCTTATACTTTAGTGCATGAACATTTGTGACATCAACTCTAGTTCAGAGGATGGTTTCAGTTCTTTCCTGGTTCTTATATTTCAGGCTACTGAATTTCTCAAATATTTGACTACTTGATTAAAAAAAAAAAAAAACAGTTGTTACTACACATCTGTTTAGCTAAAAATAAGGACAAGTCCATTCAACTACAGAATAGATTCAATGGTAATGTTACATCGTGACATCAGACTAGAACATCACACAGATCTGGTAGCAAAGAAATGACAACTTGAGATGGGTTCCCTTTTGGACAGTTAACATATAAATAAAAAGCTGGAAATCAAATCTTGTTTATAGATGAGTAAAACCAGCACACAGGAATCAACCATAGCTTTGTAATTCAAAGCTGCACTGCTCAGACACCCTGGATTACTTTAAAACCCTTTTACCAATCTAGCTTTCTCATCAACCTCCTCTAGATTTGCTCCCATGCTCCTGTCCTTTAAGTCAAAACCTCCATCCAGCACATGGGATTTGGTAACTACAGTGGGTCCAGAAGACAAACACAATTTGCGAGGAATGGATCACTTGGAACTTTTACTTTATTTTTCTTCAAAGAACCTTATGCTTTTGAACAACAGATGGAGTTTCCACCTACCCATGCCCGATCACTGGTTCCTAAAGCACTGACTTTGTTAATTAAATTTAGAGTTAGAAGTCTTTATATTTTTAATTCTTTGAAGAGAAAATGGTTTACTGTCAGTTATACTGAGCGTTTTCCATTTTCCAATAATAAATTCTAAGACTAATTTATTAATTGACAGAAAATCTCTTTGAATATATATAGAGAATAAGATCTCTTAGATTTATGGTAGTTTAGGTTTAGTATAGACTGGAATTCAAACCATAGAATTTGTAATAAAATTTATTACCCTTAGGGATATAGAAAAACTAAAATTTGAGCATCCAACTATTAAGACCTAAGCTAGTCAATAAGATTTTTAAAAATAATTAGTTGTTTATTTATTTGTATATTACAGACTACTACTTTCACAGTTTTTGATATAAAGTCTAATGTAATTAAAACTATAATTTTATATGCATTATTAACTTTCATAGCAAGAAGTTCTTTATATGGTCTAGAGATAATTTTCAATTTAACTGAAATCTTAACAGTAAAAAAATTGTATTACTGAGCTCCAAGCTAATGAGGCTCTCTGAATATTAATATTAATAGCAGTGTTTACAATGTCAAACCAGAAAAAAAAAGTTTAATTACCTGACTGAGGTAATTATATTTACTGTGATCAATGATACAGTTAGAATTCATCTTACTATCAACTTTCATATCACTTTTTCATTTTGCTTTTTATTCTGTTTACTTTTTAGCATTTTACTGAACTGGTAATTGTCTTTATATCCATCTTTTCCATCAATTATCTGTGAAGATATACATTCTATTTCTATTTTTTCAGTGGCCATAATTAAGCTGTTAAAATTCATGCTCAACTTAGGTCAAAATATCTATAGCTTTACACTCCTCCTGAATAACACAAGGATTTTAGAATGCTTTCAAACTCATTATCTCTTCATCACTATAAACTTTAATGTGAATTTGTATTTTAGGGGTTTTGTTTCCATGTCCCAAATTAGTTGTTATTATTTCTTATTTTAGGCAACTAAAATTACCTATATATTTACCAAGTGTGCTTACTATTCCTTCTTGCATTTCAAACCTTCTTTAGAGTTACATTTCCTCCTTCAGTGTTCAACCATTACAGGGCTTCCCTCTCACTCAGAGGGAAAACAATAAACAACTGTATGATTGTTTGATTCAGCAATCTGTATGGTTCGGCAATCTGAAGAAAATGCAATCATTATCTGGAAAAGACATACACAGCACAGTGTTTACTGCAGTATTATTTACACTAGCAAACACATGGAAACCACCTAAGGGTCCATGGACAAATGAATGCATAAAGGAAATGTGGTGTGTACGTATAATGGAATATCATTCAACCACAAAAAAAGGAGGAAATTCTGCCATGTATGACAACATGGATGGACTCTGAGGGCATTATGCCAGGTAAAATAAGTCAGATAGAAAAAAAAAATACCACATGATTTCACTTACATGTAGAATCCAAAAAACAAAACAAAACATATTCACAGATACAGAGAAAAGATTGGTGGTTGCTAGAGATGAGGTGTAAGGGATGCAGTAAACGGGTAAAGACTGTCAAAATGTAAAAACTTCCAGTTATAAGATAAGTCTGGGGATCTACTGTACACTAGGGGGACTACAGCTAACAAAACTGGATGGTATTAGTTCAGTTCAGTCATTCAGTCCTGTCCAACTCTTTGCAGCTCCATGGACTGGAGAACGCCAGCCTTCCCTATCCATCACCAACTCCCAGAGTTGAATGCCATCCAACCATCTCATCCTGTCGTCCCCTTCTCCTCCTACCTTTAATCTTTCACAGCATAAGAGTCTTTTCAAATGAGTCGGTTCTTTGCATCAGTAAGCTCAGTTCAGTCACTCAGTCGTGTCTGACTCTGCAACCCCATGAACAGCAACACACCAGGCCCCTCTGTCCATCGCCAACTCCCGGAGTCAACCCAAACCCATGTCCATTGAGTTGGTGATGCCATCCAACCATCTTATCCTCTGTCATCCCCTTCTCCTCCTGCCCTCAATCTTTCCCAGCATCAGGGTCTTTTCAAATGAGTCAGCTCTTCGTATCAGGTGGCCAGAATATTGGAGTTTCAGCTTTAGCATCACTCCTTCCAATGAATATTCAGGACTGATTTTCTTTAGGATGGACTGGTTGGATGTCTTTGCAGTTCAAGGGACTCTCAAAAGTCTTCTCCAACACCACGGTTCAAAAGCATCAATTCTTCTGCGCTCAGCTTTCTTTATAGTCCAACTCTCACATCCATACATGACCACTGGAAAAACCATAGCCTTCACTAGACAGACCTGTGTTGACAAAGTAATGTCTCTGGTTTTCAATATGCTGTCTAGGTTGGTCATATTTTCCTTCCAAGGAGTAAGCGTCTTTTAATTTCATGGCTGCAGTCACCATCTGCAGTGATTTTGGAGCCCAGAAAAAGAAAGTCAGCCACTGTTTCCCCATCTATTTGCCATGAAGTGATGGGACCAGATGCCATGATCTTAGTTTTCTGAATGTTGAGTTTTAAGCCAACTTTTTCACTCTCCTCTTTCACTTTCATCAAGAGGCTCTTTAGTTCTTCTTCACTTTCTGCCATAAGGGTTGTGTCATCCGCATATCCGAGGTTATTTAGTTCTTCGCTTTCTTCCATAAGTGTGGTGTCATCTGCATATCTGAGGTTATTGATATTTCTCCCAGAAATCTTATTTTCAGCTTGTGCTTCATCCAGCCCAGCATTTCGCATGATGTACTCTGCAAATAAGTTAAATAAGCAGGGTGACACTATGCAGCCTTGACGTACTCCTTTCCCAATTTGGAACCAGTCTGTTCTTCATTTCCAGTTCTAACTGTTGCTTCCTGACCTGCATACAGGTTTCTTAGGAGGCAGGTCAGGTGGTCTGGTACTCCCATCTCTTTCAGAATTTTCCACACTTTGTTGTGATCCACACAGTCAAAGGCTTTGGCATAGTCAATAAAGCAGAAATAGATATTTTTCTGGAACTCTTGCTTTTTCAATGATCCAGCAGATGTTGGCAATTTGATCTCTGGTTCCTCTGCCTTTTCTAAAACCAGCTTGAACATCTACTGTTCATGTACTGTTGAAGCCTGACTTGGAGAATTTTGAGCATTACTTTGCTAGCATGTGAGATGAGTGCAATTGCGTGGTAGTTCGAACATTCTTTGGCATTGCCTTTCTTTGGGATTGGAATTCCAGTCCTGTGGCCACTGCTGAGTTTTCCAGATTTGCTGGCATACTGAGTGCAGCACTTTCACAGCATCATCTTTCAGGATTTGAAACAGCTCAACTGGAATTACATCACCTCCACTGGAATTCCATCACCTCCACTCGCTTTGTTTGTAGTGATGTTCCCTAAGGACCACTTGACTTTGCATTCCAGGATGTCTGGCTCTAGGTGAGTGATCACACCATCGTGGTTATCTGGGTCGTGAAGATCTTTTTTGTATAGTTCTTCTGTGTATTCTTGCCACCTCTTCTTAATATCTTCTATTTCCATTAGGTCCATATCATTTGTGTCCTTTACTGTGCCCATCTTTACAGGAAATGTTCCCTTGGTATCTCTAATTTTCTTGAAGAGATCTCTAGTCTGTCCCATTCTGTTGTTTTCATCTATTTCTTTGCACTGATCACTGAGGAAGGCTTTCTTATCTCTCCTTTCTATTCTTTGGAACTCTGCATTAAATGGGTGTATCTTTCCTTTTCTCCTTTGCCTTTAGCTTCTCTTCTGTCAGCTATTTGTAAGGCCTCCCTAGACAATCACTTTGCCTTTTTGTATTTATTTTTCTTGGGGATGGTCTTGATCACTACCTCCTGTACAATGTCATGAACCTCCGTCCATAGTTCTGCATGCACTCTATCAGATCTAATCCCTTGAATCTATTTGTCACTTCCACTGTATAATCGTAAGGGATTTGATTTAGGTCATACCTGAAAGTGGCGAGTTTTTTGTTGCTAAAAGAGTAAATCTTGAAAGATGGTAACGATAACCCTATATGCAAGACAGAAAAAGAGACACAGATGCATAGAACAGTCTTATGGACTCTGTGGAAGAAGGTGAGGGTGGGACGATCTGAGAGAACAGCATTGAAACATGTATATTATCATATGTGAAACAGAACGCCATTCCAGATTCGATGCATGAGACAAATGCTCAGGGCTGGGGCAATGGGATGATCCAGAGGGATGGGATGGGGAGGGAGCTGGGAGAGGGATTCAGGATGGGGAACACATGTAAACCCATGGCTGATTCATGTCAATGTATGGCAACAATCATTATAACATTGTAAAGTAATTAGCCCCCAACTAAAATCAATAAATTAAAAAAAAAAAAAGAGTAAATCTTGAAAGTTCCCATCACAAGAAAAAAAAATTACGTTGTGCTCCTTAAGATAACATAATGTTATGTGTCAATTATATCCCAATACATACATACATGGTACCTTAAAAATGTAATACACATTATCAGGATTCAAGCAGGAAGATCAGGCATTAAGATTAATTGGTGATTAAAAAAGAAAAGTTAATGAACTCTCTTTTTCTTGCCAAGTTCCCAGTCTCGCTTTGTGATAGATGGCATAACTGGCCCCAATCCTTCATCTCTTTCTGCATCCACATCCTGTGCTGTCTGATACTGCACCTTGGCTGGGTTGTTTTGGTGAGCCAGACTTCTGGCGCTCCTTTCTCTCTTGTGCCTCTGCCTTCACCATGAGATTAAGCTCAGAAAAGCCTGCTGCAGGATCAGAGATGTGAAGAACAGAGGATTAACTATGGTTAAAGCCAGCCTGACCAGCAGCCAGCCTGCTCTGGAGTAAACCCAGCCAAAACTGGCAAAGTCATCTAGCTGCCCCTCATTGGTCCCAGGACGTATGAGCAGTAAATGCTTCCTTCATGCCACTCAGATTTCGTGGCTGTCTATCATACAACATTTTTGTGGCAACAGAAAATGCAGACTTTCAGACATTAAGTGACAACTGAATTGCTTACTTTCTCCTGAAAATATTTCCTAATTACAATAACCATTACTTGATATCTGTCTCTGTCTTCACCATGGCCAACTGAATCTTAGACAACTTGACCATTTACTACTGATATGCCACAGACCCAGAAAATCAAGGTCTTACAAGTCTGGGAAGCAGGTCAGAAAGCTACCTTAAAGAAAACAAGTCCAACATAAGAACAGAGGTAGAAAAGAGTGGAAAGCTGTCTAAAGAATCAAGTGAGTAACAAGCCCAAAGGGATCAGTGTAGCTAAACTGTATTTGGTCCAAGAGAATCTACTGGTATGTTTCCTGTTGGCACATAATATGAAAACTCTTTCAACCAAGTGATTTTCCACTTTAAAAAATCTTTTACTTGGATGTTAATAACATAGGCTACTGCCATATGAAGGCTATATGGAGCAGTACCCAGGTATGTCATCCTTTTAAAACTAAAATAGTTAAACTCCTATGCTTCTATATCATGTAGGCTTTCTTTCATTATAAGAATGTCAAGTCACCAAAAAGTTATTGACTATACAAAGAATAAAGCATATATTTACAAAGCTTTTAAAAAACCCTACTGCCATCTAGAGCTACTGACCTCATCATACACAGCTACTGACCTGCACTGAAGTTGAAACCTCCCCTTAAATGTCATTCCTATTACTGTTTCAAATGGTCTGCAGCTTAATTAAATGCCAATCTACTTTTTTACAGTTTACAACATTTGACATTTACACTAAGATTCTATATGTCATTTTTGAAAACCATCAGATAATAGTTATCACTGGAAAATGCCCTAACAATTTACCTTTTAAAAAGAATGTTTGCCTATAATTTTATCACAATAGTTTGTAAGTCTATAAATTATCAAGATGCCATAAAAATTCCTTGTATACTAATATTCTAATTTCCTTTAAACATATCAAGAATAAAGAAAACATTGATTCAAACTTGTGATAGCAAGGTCTAGTGACATTTTCTACTAATGGTCACACTTCAGACCTATATAAATTATCACTATATTATCATTAATCAATTTGTTTGACTCAATCATAAGATATTATAATATAAACATCTACAGGTGTGTGTATATTTGGAACATAAAATTCTACTTAGCTTAATAAATTAATTATAACATCACAATTGCTGTCAAGACAAATGAATTAGAATTTTTAAATGAAGACAATCTAAAACACTGATCTCATTTTCACAAAAGAGCACCTTAAAGGCTGATATTCACATGACACATACTAAATCAAATATATGTGAAAGGAACTAAACCCCAAGAACAATAACTCACATGTGAGAATTCAAGGCTAAATCCCTGTTATTTCTAAATTAAATAACTGCATCATCTCAATATCTGCTATAGTCTGAATGTTTGTAATTCCCCACCCATATGTTAAAGGGCTTCCCAGGTGGTGCAGCAATAAAGAATCTGCCTGTCAATACTGGAGACGTGGGTTTAATCCCTGGGTCAGGAAGATCCCTAGAGTAGGACATGGCAACCCACTCCAGTATTCTTGCCTGGAAAAATCCATGGACAGAGGAGCCTGATGGGCTACAGTCCGAGGTGTGTCACAAAGAGTCATGGCTGACTGACTAAGCACCCACGCAATTCATATGTTGAAACCTAATGCCCAAGGTGGTGGTATTTATCAGGAGGTGGAGTCTTTGAGAAGTGACTAGGACTTGAAGGCAGAGCACTCATGAATGGGATTAGTGACCTTATAAAAGAGGCTTGAGAAAGCCACCTTTGCCGTTTCCACCCTATGAGCTTACAGAAAAATGATAGGCATCTATGAAGCAGGAAGGGGCTCTTACCAAATACCAAATCTGCTGGTGCCTTATCTTGGACTTGCCAGGCTCCAAAACTGTGAGAAATAAATTGCTGTTGTCTGTAAGTCACCCAGTTTATGGCATTTTGTTATAGCAGGCCAAAAGGACTAAGACACTATCCATTAAGAATGAAGAAATAAACTATGATACATAAGCGTACTATGCATGTATTGGTTTGGCCAAAAGGTCCATTCAAGTTTTTTTCACACGATGTAACAAACAAACATTTGGGAAAAACCAAAATGAACATTTTGGCCAACTCAACGTTAAAACAGTAGATACAAATCTCTATGTTATATTGCAAAGTGAATAAGTAAATCACAAAATAATACCTAAGTAAAAAAGAAAGATATATTTGTGTTGTAGTACAAGAGAGTTTTAGCTTGGTCCAGACTCAAATGTGAGTCTGATGCTAGTTTCAAGACTTGCTAGCTGGCACTGTTTTTTTTAGTAGTCTATAGTGGGCAGGCTACAAAGCTTTCTCAGCCTCAATTTCCAAATTTTGCTGTGGCAGATACTTTCATTTCAAGGGTTCTTGTAAAATAAATGGCACAATCCAAGACACTGTAGATGTTTAATAACGGCAGTTATTTTTATGGCCCTACTCTAAGTGTAAAAAATGAATTCTCTGGTACCATTTAAGAGTCAGAAAAAGGATGTAGGAAATTGTCCCTATAGAATTTTAGGTTCTTATAACACATAATTCTGGTGATTAGTAAAAAGGAAGGCTTAGAAAAAAATAACACATGTGTAATGATAAAAAATATTTCATATTATTATAAGCAAATACATGTACTTAGCATATAATTCACATATGATATATTCTATTATATCTTAAAACATTCAAATCATAAGGTTGAAAAGAAGTAACATATAGCTTTTGTAGGCATATAGAGGAATATATCCAAATACACATAGTGAGTTTAGAGAACCATAAAGATGGTCCACAGAAAGGACCAACTTGAGAAATAACTTTATGATTCTTTCTCCTGTTGTGAATTAAGGCTATGGTTAAGCATACTAAAATGTTCTGATAGCCAAGAAACTTCCACAAGTAACCTTTAAGAAAATAAACTTAGGATCCTGGAAAGCTGTTTATTTTACATTTCAAGTTTTGTATTTTCAAGTCACCCTTTTTGGAAACACACTGTCACTAAAATTCTAGCTTTCCTTTATCTATCTCACCACTTAACCATTCATTAATGATCTAATTTTTGTCCCTTTTCAACCTTGTGGACTTGAGGCCTAAATATCTCATCTATAAAAAGAATTCTCCATTTATAGACTTAGTTATACTAAACTTCAAGCTGACATTTTCACTTACAGATAGATATTCTACTTTAAAATCTGTTTCAATTTTTCTCCCACTAAAGATTTAATACTTGTCTATTTTCTGCTAAATGTTTTCAGCAAAATAATTATAAAGAAAAATACATCAAGATCAAAGAATAAAACTTGTCAAATTTAAAAACAGAGAACACAGACCACGCAATACAGATTATCTGTAGAGTTAGCACAGCAGCTCAGTGTGGTCAGGACAGTGGGAAGGGTGGCTAGTGTTTAAGAACATACACTTGGTTAAGATGACTTTCTTTTGTTTTACTGAGGGTGGATAACGATGCAAAGGACG
Source organism: Okapia johnstoni (assembly GCA_024291935.2). NCBI lineage: Eukaryota > Metazoa > Chordata > Mammalia > Artiodactyla > Giraffidae > Okapia > Okapia johnstoni. The sequence goes on along the minus strand of CM044312.1, from coordinate 65,350,291 downwards.
TCCTCAAGTTCAAGGATATAGTGAGTGGTTGAAAAAAATAAATTACTTAACTGAAATGCTGGACTGGATGAAGCACAAGCTGGAAATAAGACTGCTGAGAGAAGTATCAATAACCTCAGATATGCAGATGACACCACACTTATGGCAGAAAGTGAAGAAGAACTAAAGAGCCTCTTGATGAAAGTGAAAGAGCTGGCTTAAAACTCAACATTCAGAAAACTAAGATCATGGCATTTGGTCCCATCACTTCATGGCAAATAGATGGGGAAACAGTGGAAACAGTGAGAGAGTTTATTTTCAGGGGCTCCAAAATCACTGCAAATTGTGCCTGCAGGCTTGAAATTAAAAGATGCTTGCTCTTGGAAGAAAAGCTATGACCAACCTAGACAGCATATTAAAAAGCAGAGACATTACTTTGCCAACAAAGGTCTGTGGAGTTGAAGCTATGGTTTTTCCACTGGTCATGTATGGATGTCAGTTGGACTATAAAGAAAGTTGAGCACCAAAGAATGGATGCTTTTGAACTGTGGTGTTGGAGAAGATGCTTGAGAGTTCTTGGACAGCAAGGAGATGCAACCAGTCCATCCTAAAGGAAATCAGTCCTGAATATTCTTTGGAAGGACGGATGCTGAAGCTGAAACTCCAATACTCTGGCCACCTGATGCAAAGAACTGATTCATTTGAAAAGACCCTGATGCTGGAAATGATTGAAGGTGGGAGGAGAAGGGGATGACAGAGGATGAGATGGTTGGATGGCATTCAATGACTCAATGGACATGAGTTTGAGTAAGCTCTGGGAGTTGGTGATGGACAGGGAAGCCTGGCAGGGAAGTACTGCAGTCCATGGGGTTGGAAAGAGTCAGACACAACTGAACGACTGAACTGATACTGAAATAAATAAAAACATAGAGGAATGGCAGAAATAATGTTATTAACAGCCAAAATATAAGGATGAACATTAAAACGTTATTTGTCAATGTTCAATAGCATTTTTTAAAAAATAAATGATGCTCTTTGTACTATTAAGTAATACTTAAGCTTTCTTTAAAAATTAAAATGAAAGTAGAAAAGTAAAACTGCTTAAAAAAAAAACAGAAAAAATTCACTCAAAAAATTTTAATTTAGTGACTTTTTTTACACTTAATGTAGCACTTTAGGATGGTAGGCCTGAGTAACTTAGGATCACAGACAATCTGGCCAAGAACATCAACTCAATCAGAAGTTTTTGACATATTTTAATTTTGCTAAAGCTTTTTGTCATTACCGCCTTAACTGAAGTCACATGTTCCATTTACTACTGCTCTTGCCTGATGTGGAAAAGTGAAATATTTTCCGTGTATATGTTGGCTCTTCCTTGTGTTATCTTCAGTTGGGATCATCTCATGAGGTTATTTTTTTCCTGACAATTTCAGTAATTATACTGAATTCTATTGGATATCATACTGAATTTCACTTATAATAATAAACCATATTTTTAAACTAATAAACATCATAATAAAGCTTTTATAGCAAAGACTGAGAGAAAAACTAATGATCTAATTACCTACAAACAGCTTCCATGGTCTCTGTGGGGCCAGTTCTCAATAAATAATGTTTAAAAAAATGCTTGTAAATTATCTGTCAAGGTTGCAAGAATAGAAGAGAGCATCGTATTAACATGCAAACACAATGGGCCACCCACTGGAACTGAAAGCAGCAAGCCTCAGGATATGACAGTGACCACCAAGGATCATTTTATGCAAAATCCTTCAGTTCAATTTGTTACCAACCAACTGTAAAAATTATACCAGAACCAACTGAACCATTTGGATATAGATAAAATTGGATTACAGTTATCCCTGAACAACACAAGTTTGAACTGCAATGGTCTACCAACATGCGGATTTTGTTCAATAGTAAATACTACAGTACTTAGTAAATACTAAATACTAAGTACTAGTAAATAGTAAATACTACACAATCCACAGTTGGTTGACTTCACTGAAGTAGAAGGGATGATAAGGAGGAACAATGAAAATGTTGTTATAAATTATACGTGGATTTTTTGATTGCAGGGAGTGTAGGCGCCCCAAACCCCCAAGCTGTTCAAGGGTCAACTGTACTTCATTTTACCATGTTTCAACTGGAGCAGTAAGGGAGGCCACCCAAAAAAACCATGGTTGGTGATCCCTACAATGACAGTAGAGATATCACATTTTGGCACATACTCTAAAATTCTTCCATCAGTGACAGTTAAAGATATACTAAAGTCTTATTCCTTGAATTTCAATTAGCATACACACCTACTAGTTAAATATGTATACTTAACTTTAAAACATTAATGTAGAGAATTAAGATTATGATTCAGTCATGTAGCTATTATTTTAAATATGTGCAATCATCTGTCTCAAATAGAGTAATTTTGGAGTTAAATTTTCATGGTCTAGAAACTTTAGAAAGTAAATCAGTATTTCTCTTTTACAGTTTAAGCACTTAACATCCTCCAATCATTTTCTAATGGTTCAACTTAATTTCACACTAGGTAACAGTACGTAAATGATACCTGGAGTGAGGGATCATGGGAGAGGAAATTTGACCAATTTGAAATAATTATTAATATACTTACAATATACATAATTTAACTTACAAAGTGGCACATAGATTTCTTAAAAAGTCTTACAAAATCTGCCTGCATTCTGTAAGTGTAGCAATGATACGAGGGCCATTTTTTAATAGATATAACACTTATTTCTGATTTAAATTCACAAGAAAGTTTCACAATTTCACTTTAAAATTTTACAGTAAACTACTATTCAGTCAAATCAATATTTATAGTCAAGTATTGTATAATTAGTTATTTGAAACAAAATCATGAAGGTTTACAGAAGTGATTATCAACTTACCAGCTGCTCTGATTTTACACCATACAACTGGATGGTCTTTGCCACATTTTTTGACACAGCTAATGTGAGGTTTGAATCAACAGCAGCTACGTTTAGTTCACTGAAGAAAACAAAAACAGACTTTAGCAATACAGTTTATCAACAAAGACAAGTATATGAACTTAAACCCATTAAACAACATGGTGGTTCTTTTTATAGATTTCCCTGGTTGCCTCCAAGAATTGATTGGATTGTTTCATTTTCCCTCCTAAATTCAGCATTAGGAAAAAGTGCCCTGAGACGGTTTGGTTAATGACCAGTTTCTCATTAATAAAAGCATGTCATGTGTGAGTTCAGGCTGTGATTAAGAAGAGTAAATTGTGTACAGATTTTTCAAGTAGCACTCTTGTTCATACTGATAAGTGCAATTAGAGACACTGCATATCACAGACATCTGCAAGAAAATGACAGCTCTTGAATGGAAATGATGACCTTGGAAGGACACAGGCTAAAAATATAAATTACACGATATATCAAGATACTAAGTTTCTGTAGAAATTATGCCAACTCATGTTATTTTGATAGCGTAGCTTTTTTATATTAAAAGCACAACAAGGATTTAACTGGAAATTTTAAAAATCTAGACTCCTAAAGTATTTCTTTGCCATGCTTATTTTCAATTTTTTACACTGGATTATTTGGGATACTTCAGCTCACTGCTCCAAAAAAAGTATTTATAAAGACCATGTAAAGTATACTAGCAGTTAAAAACTGCATGAAAATGCATATACAAGCAGAAAGCAAGAAAAGTCATTATTGTCTCTGAAGTAGCAGAAAGAATCTTGGTATTTCCCAGATTCTCTTTATGAAGAAAGTGAAAGACTTTAACATTAGTGCTTACTATGTGCATCAAAAATGCCCTTTCATTTAACAGTGAGACACAATCTTATTAACCCTCGTATTCACATTCTATTGAACAGTGGCATAAGTATGCTTTTTCAAGTCCCACCTTACAACTGATCACAGTGTGGTCAAGTTGCACAGGGGAAAGGGAGATACTTCTTTAATATTTCCATAAACAGGTCACAGATCGAGTTGAATTCATGACTGGTTTGATCACTACTATGCTAAACAAATAATGGAGATATAATCAAGGTTTAACAATCCAGAGTCAGGCCTTTGAAAATCAAAGTAACTGTGGAGAGATTTAGGATCAAGATTTTGGGCTCTTTCAACACTGTATACATAGGAGATGTGCTTCTGCAGATTATACCTGTGGCTTTCTAGTCTTACTCTCAGATGCCTCAGAATCATTATCTAATGTGTAATATAAAAGAATTTAGACTTCTATACCCTGGTCCTATATTGCTTAACAACTATTTTCACTCATAAAATGTTCACCTAAATGTACAGACCTACTGTTATGACAAATTATATACTATGACAGGAACTGAGAGTCTCAATTGCAGACTGGATCACCTGGGTGACCATAAAATGTCTAAAGACAACAGTATAACTACATTGTCTGCAAGCATTCAGGTGGCACCTCTGCTAGGATATCTTCCCTTTTAAGAGTTTTAAAAGCTGTCACATTCAACTTAGAAGGCTTAAAATAGCAAACACAAGTTGACTCATCAGGATTATAATACTTGTACACCATGATGTACTTTCTGGATTTAAGATTAAAAAAAAAAAATTACTCTCCATGCTTTAGATTCTCAATCTGTAAAATTATTTTTATATTTACTGTCCTACATAATACCATAAATTTACTATGGCATAAAGAATTAGGTTAGTTTACTCTGCATCCTTGACAAGATAAAGAACAATTATAACTGACTATTTTTAGGCTTTATTTAAACGGTTTTATTAATTGGAATCTCAAGTACTTAGGACATGTGCACTCATTCACTGCAAAACTCTTGATTTAATTGCTGCACTAATTACTTGAACAACTAGAGATAAATTTAAAATGTACTGCCATCAGACATCACTAACAAATGTGGTGGGCATTTTATGGCATGCCATTATATAAAAACACATACCTTGCTATAGTTTTAATGATACCTTCAAGTTCATCAGCAGAAGGAGGATTACGACCACCAGGGGGAAAAACCAAGTTGATAGGATCAAAGAGTCGAGATAATGATTTTGATAGATACGCAGCCTCGTAGGGTTGTAGCGAGTCTTTCAAAGCCTTTTCTGGACTGTAGGAACAAAGTTTATTAAAAATGAACTTAAATTATACAAGACTAAATATTATGGTATCAGGTTGTAAATACTTTTCTTAAAAACATATCCTCCATAAGACTCAAGAAAAAGGGATATATATATATACTTATGACTGATTCATATTGTTGTATGACAGAAACCGACACAACATTGTAAATTATCCTCCAATTAAAATTAAAATAAATTAAAAAACACATCTCCTCTATAGAAGGTAACTTTATATGGACTAAAGAGAAATTTTGTTTAAAAATTTATAAATATATTTATATACATTTGATAATTAAATGCTTACTAAGAACTAAACATTTTTATTTATACATAATTCCTGGGTATAAATGTAAAATAATATGCCCCAATACCTACTGTAGCAAGTTTGTCACTTGAAACTATAAGAGTAACACTGTAAAATCTGATTAATTCTAATGGGGCCATGTCTTCACTTAGCATGTTTCTACACAACATACAAGAGAGGCAAGTCTGCAAAGACTGGCTCCCACCAGTTCAACCCTTTGCACACATAGATGCACTCTCATAAGCTCAGCGTCTGAGAGAGAAGTATGCAAATGTAGGTTTTTATCAGCCTTCTGATACCAAAGTTGATACTAACAAGAGTGAGGACAAAATAAAAAGTGTTTGTACAAGTTCCACAAAATCACAAAAAATCTCCCAACTGGAGTTCCTACTTTTATAACATTCTTCACAAACTAAAATTTAACCTACTAAACACTTCTTTCTCCCCCAGACCTCCAATGCTTTCAGTTATTTTTGTTGATTTTCATTTAGTTGTCCAATTACTGGACCTTATATTTTACCTCTGAAAATTATTATCAAATGTCTATAACCATATAATTAACTCTGTGTCTTCTCACATCAACCCTGATTATGATCCTTCTACTAACCTTTCCATTATCTTAAAAAACAAAAACAAAAACAAATCCCCCTAAATGTTCATCTTGAAAACATCTGATCTGCTCCTTTGGTATCAGAAACTTGACTTTCTCCTTTCCAGCCTTGTTGGTCAAATGACAAGACCTAGAGGTCAGAACGCTCTTGGCTCCTACATCATAATTCCATGGTTATCTCTCAACACTTTCTCACTCAATGTAAGTATTTCAGTCAACACATAGTTGCTGAGAATCCTATGTACCAGCCCTTGTTAAGTGCCATGAAGATAGAGATGAAATTTGCTTTACAGCCCAGTGAAGAAATGTGCAGGTGGAGTGCTAACTATAATAATTTTTATAATAGATGATGAAAGAGCCCAGTAGGAACAGGGAAGAACTAGTACCTAAATCCGTCTGAGTCAATCCTCTACTGAGGTCCGCACCAGCTATTTAAACGTCTTCCCTACTTCTGCTCTGATCATTTACTGCCCTTAAGAAGCCTCTGGAGAAGGCAACGGCACCCCACTCCAGTACTCTTGCCTGGAAAATCCCATGGACAGAGGAGCCTGGTAGGCTGCAGTCCGTGGGGTCACTAGCAGTCGGACACGACTTAGCGACTTCACTTTCACTTTTCCCTTTCATGCATTGGAGAAGAAAATGGCAACCCACTCCAGTATTCTTGTCTGGAGAATCTCAGGGATGGGGTCGCACAGAGTCGGACACGACTGAAGTGACTTAGCAGCAGCAGCAGCAGTAGCAAGAAGCCTCTTCCTTCTTCCGCAGAAATTTCAGCACTAAATTATAAGTACTGACATTCTTCCTGTTCTCCAAGGATTCGCTCAGAAGGTCCTACAGTTTTACTCCAGAAACAAAGCTGCCAGGGCCTAGGTGGCTCTCTGCCAGCAGCGAATCTGTGAGGGGTCGCACAGGAGAAGCAGCTCTATGCTCTATGTTTGAGAGGCTGGCTGAGAGGAACAGCAAGGCCAAGGCCTGTGGTAGCTGCAGGAAACCAACCCACTGACACAGAGATGTGACAGAAGAACAATGTGACAGGGTCCAGCCTCAGGTGGAAGCAAAAGCCTAGCCTCACCCTAGCCCTGCTCCCAAGGCAGCCTGCCTCCCCTGCTCCCTACCCTATTCTACCCTGTTAGTTTTGGAGAAACTGAAGAACTAGGCATGGGGGGTGTAGGATCCTTGGTGATTATGTCAAAACAGACAGCTTTCCTAAAACCTATCCTGTGCCTGCATGTGTGCTAAATCACTTCAGTTGTGCCCGACTCTTTGCATCCTATGGACTGTAGCCCGCCAGGTTCCTCTGTCCATAGCATTCTCCAGGCAAGAATACTGGAGTGGGCTGCCACTCCCTTCTCCAGGGGAACACACCTGACCCAGGGATCGAACCTGCGTCTCCTGCATTGCAGGAGGATTCTTTACCGGGAGGATTCTTTACCGCTGAGCCACCCGGGAAGCCCGTCCTATACTAGACGTCTACTTTTATTTTAGCTTTATTATGGAGCTTCCATATTTGAGTCATCTCCACCTCTAAGGTCTCCAACCTTGAAGACACCTTCCACACCTCCACTTGCCCCTACCCTCCTCCCTCCTACAAATTCTCTTTAATGTGTACAATTTGCCAGGTACTTCCTGGAAGTGAGGAATGTAGCAATGAAGTCAGCTAAAAAAATTTCCTGCCCTCTTAAAGAGACGACACACAAAAGAAGAAATAAAGCTTTTAAATGACTTAATTGTGGAATATAACGAAAAGTAAGAAATTCTAAGAGAAGAAGGAAGCAAAGAAGCCAGAGAGCAGTTTTTATCCAACTTTAGATAGAGTGAGGCAAGGCAAGGCTTCCTGGGAAGATATGAGGGAAAAGGAGGGAGCAAGTTACATAGATTTCCAGAGCAGGCACTTTTATGAGGAGACAAGAAGTGCAAAGGCCCTGAGAGGGGACTTATACCTGGCCGAGTCTGCCAAAGAGTGAGAGGAGCAGAGCACTTAAGTGACAGGAGAACAGTACAAAATGAGGTCTAAGAGCAAACAGGTGGAGCAAAACATGCTGGGTTTTGTATATCAATAAAAGTGCTACATTTTACTCAAAAGAACTTGCTCTTTGACCTGACTGGGATCAGTGCTGTGAAATCCTTTCCTGTGCTCAGACTCCATCAGCCCAGCATTTCAAGGTGCTCTCATGAGCAGCCTGATTTTTCTAATTTACCTTCCTTTCAAAGCTGTAAGAAATATCTCATTTAGATGGTCTCTGTACCTGCTGCTAGGCTGCCCAAGCACTCCAGAGAAAAAGGAAATTGTTTCTACTGAACACTGATACAAACCCCTTGATTTCAAGAGACCTGACGCTCAAGGTATTAAAATTCTTCTTTGCAGTCCTTCACTCTCTATAGCGGACCATTTGTTTCTAGACAAAGACCAGAACTACTACAATGATCTTTGTCAACTTGATACCAGCTTTTTTTTTTCCTTTGTAACTTCACCTACATCTGATTTTCTTCTTATCTGAAAGAGTAGCTTTATTCCTTTGTTGATACCAAAACCTCTCAGATGAATTGAACCTACCTCCTCCTTTTCTATTCTCTATTTTTCAGAAACTGCTTTATCGAGATTTACATTCAATTCAACCATTTAAAGTGTATAATTTGATGGTTTTCAGTATATTCATGGGTATGTGATACCATCACCACGCTCAAACTTAGAACATTTCTATCACCTTCAAAAGAAATCTCATACCCTTTAGCTTTAAAACATTTACCTTCCTCACTCCATTCCCAGCCCTATCCAACCACCAGTAGGCTTTATATCTCTAGAGATTTGCTGTTCTTGACTTTCATATGGATAGGATCATGCAGTATATGCATTTGTATCTGACCTTTTTCACTTAGCATAACTTTTTCAAAGTTCAGGCATGCTGTAACAAGTGTTAGTACTTCATTCCTTTTTATGGCTGAATAGTATTCCACTGTGTGGACAGATCACATTTGGTTATCCATTTGTCTGCTGATGGACATTTGGCTTGTTTCTATCTTTTGGTAACTATGAACACTGCTATAAACACTCATTAAAAATTTGTGTGTGAATATACTTTAAAAAGTTCACTTTATTTGCTTAGTTTTTATTGTGATAACATATATAACACATGAGTGTTGTACACAATAAGGAAGCACTCACATATTGATCTCATTTGTCTGACACTTGGCTTCAGCTAACTGGCAGCTGAGAGCAGCATGAGAAATGCTTCAGTGCTGTTCTTCTTAGGCAGAAAGCCCTCTGGTTGGGAATGGTGGGAGAGGGGAGCCCCTGGTTCTTGGCTGCCACAGTTTGGAGTGGAGCTTGTGCCTTGCTGAGCTGGGAAGAGGAGGGGAGGAAACAACTGTCTTGGTTCTAGTATCATAGACTCTTATGGAATTCTTTCTACCAAATTTTCATAAACATCCCTGCATTGATGATTTTTCATTTGCTGTTTGCTTTTAAAATCATTTCCAGAGGCATTGAATTGTTTGATTTTTGTTGTAATAGTTTTCACCAGATTCATTGGGGATGGGTCAGCAGAGTGGGGAGTGCTGTCATTCCAGAAGTCAATCTCCTCCCATTCTGCCTTTCATCAATTCTAATAATGCTCTTGTATCCACCATTCCACACTTAGGCCTTCAACCACCTTATTTTGCTACAGCAAGAGGTCAATTCTCAGTCCTAAGCTTCTTCAGCTTTTCAATAGCATGTGACACAGTTAACCATTCCTCCTCTGACTTAAATGAACTCATTCCTTAGAGTTCCACACAACTTTGAGTTTTCCTCCTATCTCACCTTTTTTTTTCTGTCTCAGTCCTTCAGACTGCTAATCCTCCAAGAAAGCTATAAATTCTGGAGTGCATATCTTGGGCCAAAGTTCCCTTTTCTCTTTACGTATATGTTCCCTATAGAATCTCCTCCAGTCCCATGGTTTTTAAAGATCTGCATAGTGATGATTCTCAAATATGCATTTCTAGCCCTGATTCACAGTCAACTACCTTTTCAACAAGTCTATAACATCTCTATTTGCATCTTTGATTCAACAGTTTCAAAAGAAAACCCTTTGTTCAACACTACTTGAGACAATGGCTTCCAATCTTTGGTCTTCTCCCAACTTGTCCACACATATCCTTGATTCTTCTTTTCCTCTCAAACCCAATCTGCTAGCAAGTTACACTGTTCGCTAAACTATATCTCGAATCAATCTGACCAGTTCTCACCACCTCATCCACTCATCCTGTTTTAGGCTGCTGTCACTTCCTGTCTGGATAAACAAAATAGCTTCCATTTCCCACTTCTCTTTCCCTGTGGTGATGCTTTCCCTTTGTCCACATAGAAGCCCTAGTGTTAATTTTAAAGTGTTTATCAGTTCGTATCATTCCTCTGTTTAAAAGCAATGGTTTCTACCGTTTTGAATAAACTCAAAATCCCATATCATGGTGAATAAAGCCTTACATGATCTTATACTTCCCTCCCTCTTTGAGCCAGTTTCATAGCCCCAACTCTCCCTCTTTCACTGTGTTCCAGCTTTCTATTCCTCAACATCTCCATCTTAATTTTCTCAAAGACTACATCTGCTGTTCTCTCTGCCTGCAGAAATCTTACTCCAAATCTTCCATGGCTCATTTCTTACTGAGGTCTTGGGTCAAAGTTATCCTCTCATAGAGGTCTTCCCTCACCACCTTATATAAGGCACTCTATCATGTCGTCTTGTCTCTTATTTTGGGGGGGGGGGTGGTTGTAGGACCTTAGTTCCCCAACCAGGGATTATAGCCAGGCCCCAGTAGTGAAAGCACTGAGTCATAACAACTTGACCATCAGGGAATTCGCTTGTTACATTTTCTTCATAACAAGAACAGCTCTCAAATTCAGCATGGATACTTAATGATGAAAAATGCTAACCTGGTTATTTGTGCCTTGACTCTACTCAGATTCTTCTGAGATCTTGTTCATTACCTCTTGCTCTCTCCACTGGCTACTTCTATCTATAAACACTCTCAGTTTTCCCTCTATAATTAAAAACAACAAAAAAAACCTTCCTTCGGCTCAGCTACCATGGTCAAATTTATATTTGATTCTTTGCCTCACTCCTCAAAAGAATATGTAAAACATAAGGTAATTGTTCTTCACTATTCTCATTATTTTTTGGTTTCTTAGGGTACAGGTCACAACTCCTCTTCCACATCAACTACTTTACTGAAGTTAGTCTCCAAAAGGTGACAATGATATCCCACTAGTCAAAATAAAAGGTTTTTTTCATTCTGATTTTTTCCTCTACATTGAATTTACTGTCTTTCCCCTACCCCCATGAGTAACATATGCTCATTTTAAATAAAAGCAGGACTACAAAATAAAAACTCTACCTATTGGAGACAAAGCATTACTACTTTTTGCTATGTATGTTTCCAGAGCTTTTCAGTACAAGCATATGAATTTAAAAATAAAACTAAGCCAGAAATAGAATGATAGTATACATTTTACTTCATATACTTAAAAAAAAAAAACAAAACCTTAATATACTGGATTGGCCAAAAAGCTTGTTTGGGTTTACTTCATGTTTAATGTGAAAGAGTAACTGAAGAGAACAAAGTCCCTTATATGACTCCAGCTTACTCTTACGCCACTTACTCTACCAGTCAAAACTTATACAATCTGTATTTTACCAGTCAGAACTTCTTACTACAGTGGATACAATTCAACTATAAGTATTCAGGAAAAAAAAAAGTTGAGACAAACATTAAAAAAGCACTCATAAATCTATCATTTTTCTTACAAGGTAGGTGATAAGAATCTGTTGTTACTTGAGTCAATCTCATCACAATAAATGATTCAAGTGTTTAAAGGAAGTGTGCAAACCAATCAATTGATTTGGTACTTACAGAGAAATATGAAAACAGTACTTCTTTTCAATTTAGGAGGAAAGCTGGCAGGTTTAAACTTATTGAGTTGGTACATTGTTTTCCACTGTGGCTTATAAATATAACTACATATACTATACTTCATAACTCATCTAAGAGACTTTCAGGTTTAATTTCGACAGTACTTAGTTTTTGCCCATCAGACTGAGAACCTATCCCAGCATAAGATTTGTCTCCACTATAGTTTCTGAACATATTAGTTCCTTTTATATCACATTTATGCCAGTGACCCATCAATAATGATGCTATATAATTAAAATATAGTATCAGTTAAAGGACAGTGACTACACATGCTCATCTCTTAGCTTCTATTCACCTTACTTGGTGATATCCTTTAACATAAATTCTCAGTAGGAATCAGGCTGCTCAACTAAGGATAAAAGTTTGACTCCTTAAGTCAAAAGTGTTGTGAAATCTTTTAAGGTAAATAAATAAATACTAATCATTACAAGTATTCAGAAAGATTAACATTTCCCCAATTTCTAACTTGTAATAAAAATAAAGGACAAAATCCTCAACATGCCAACAAACAGATTTGATTACACAAACATACTCATAATCTGGCTTTTTTGGTATGAATACATCTTGTGTATCATCTTCCATGTGTTGTAAGTCAGCATAGAGGTCTGCAGTTCCACTTGAATTAAAATTTCCTTGAATATTTTGGCTGTATTGTTGAAGACGCTTCCATAAGTCATTATAAAGCCGCAATAATTTTGGGTATTCTCCTTCAAATGCCTGTTTCAAAAACATAGAAGCTGCCAAGCAAAACAATAAAATGGATTAGATAAATGATAAAACAATAAAATGTAGCAAATAAAGTTTCTTTTGTATATGAAAACAGTAGTACAAATAGCCTATACCACAGGACCAAAAAAAAGGTGTGTTTTAATAAGGCTTTTCAAAATAATGCCGGTAACAGTAATTTTCCTCCTAAACTATTTACTGCATTTGATATAGGTACCCTATATTGGGTTGGCCACAAAGTCCCTTTGGTTTTTGAAACTTAATCTATAAGGAAACAAAGTTGAAGACTTTAATTTTTTCTTTCAAAAACTGATAAAATACACAGAAAATCAGGAAGCATAAAAAAACCTGACAACCACCCATAATTTACTTAAATTGACATTTTTAGAATACTTCATCCAAAACAGCAAAATAGCCATTGTTTTCAAGTACACATGAAATATTTACCAAAAATGACAACTGGTGATGCCAGGAAATCATCTGAATAAATTTGAAAGGTTTCAAATCATACAAATTATGAAAGCCAAAACAGTTTTAGGTAAGAAATCAGTAACAGAAAGATATATTTAAATGATCCTGGATAAAAATCCAAAAGTAGAATTGCTAGACCAGTTCTATATTTAATTTTCTGAGAAACCTCCATATTGTTCTTCATAGTGACTGCATCAGTTTATTATATTCCCGCTAAGAAGGTACAAGGGTTCCCTTTTCACTACAACCTCATCAGCACTTATTATTTCTTTCTTTTTAACTAGTCATTCTATCAGATGTGAGATGATATCTAACTGTGTTTTTTATCTGCATTTTGCTGATGATGCTAAACATCTTTTCATGTACTGTTGGCCTTCTTTATGTTGTCTAGAGAAAAATGTCTACTCAGATCCTGTCCATTTTGTTTTACTGGATACTTTGGTTTTTTGCTACTGAGTTGTATGAGTAGATACCCCTTGTCCAAGGTAAGGAGCAATGGCTGCACTTTGCTGGAGCAGCCGTGAAGAGATACTCCACGTCCAAGGTAAGAGAAACCCAAGTAAGACAGTAAGTGTTGCGAGAGGACATCAGAGGGCAGACACACTGAAACTATAACTACAGAAAACTAGCTAGTCTGATCACACAGACCACAGCCTTGTCTATCTCAGAAACTAAGCCATGCCGTGTGGGGCCACCCAAGACGGATGGGTCATGGTGGAGAGGTCTGACAGAATCTGCTCCACTGGAGAAGAGCATGGCAAACTACTTCAGTATTCTTGCCTTGAGAACACCATGAACAGTATGAAAAGGCAAAAAGATAGGACACTGAAAGATGAACTCCCCAGGTCAGTAGGTGCCCAATATGCTACTGGAGATCAGTGGAGAAATAACTCCAGAAAGAATGATGGGATGGAGCCAAAGCAAAAACAATACCCAGCTGTGGATGTGACTGGTGATAGAAGCAAAGTCCGATGGATAGGAACCTGGAATGTTAGGTACATAAATCAAGGCAAATTGGAAGTGGTCAAACAGGAGATGGCAAGAGTAAATGACGACATTCTAGGAATCAGCGAACGAAGATGGACTGCAATGGGTGAATTTAACTCAGATGACCATCATATCTACTACTGTGGGCAGGAATCTCTTAGAAGAAATGGAGTAGCCAGAATGGTCAACCTAAGAGTCCGAAATGCAGTACTTGGATGCAATCTCAAAAACAACAGAATGATCTCTGTTTGTTTCCAAGGCAAACCATTCAATATTACAGTAATCCAAGTCTATGCCCCGACCAGTAATGCTGAAGAAGCTGAAATTGAATGGTTCTACTAAGACCTACAAGACCTTTTACAACTAACACCCCAAAAAGATGTCCTTTTCATTATAGGGGACGGGAATGCAAAGTAGGAAGTCAGGAAACACCTGGAGTAACAGGCAAATTTGGCCTTGGAATACAGAATGAAGCGGACAAAGGCTAATAGAGTTTTGCCAAGAGAACGCACTGGTCATAGCAAACACTCTCTTCCAACAACGCAAGAGAAGACTCGACACGTGGACATCACCAGATGGTTAACACTGAAATCAGATTGATTATATTCTTTGCAGCCAAAGATGGAGATGCTCTATACAGTCAGCAAAAACAGGACCGGGAGCAGACTGTGGCTCAGATCATGAACTCCTTATTGCCAAATTCAGACTTAAATTGAAGAAAGTAGGGAAAACCACTAGACCATTCAGGTATGACCTAAATCAAATCCCTTATGATTATACAGGGGAAGTGACAAATAGATTTAAAGGACTAGATCTGATAGACAGAGTGCTTGATGAACTATGGACAGAGGTTCGTGACATTGTACAGGAGACAGGGATCAAGACAATCCCCATGGAAAAGAAATGCAAAAAAGCAAAATGGCTGTGTGAGGAGGCCTTACAAATAGCTGGGAAAAGAAGAGAAGCGAAAAGCAGAGGAGAAAAGGAAAGATATTCTCACCTAAATGCAGAGTTCCAAAGAATAGCAAGGAGAGATAAGAAAGCCTTCCTCAGTGATCAATGCAAAGAAATAGAGGAAAACAACAGAATGGGAAAGACTAGAGATCTCTTCAGGAAAATTAGAGATACCAAGGGAACATTTCATGCAAAGATGGGCTCGATAAAGGACAGAAGCAGAAGATATTTAGAAGAGGTGGCAAGAATACACAGAAGAACTGCACAAAAATGATCTTCACAACCCAGATAATCACAATGGTGTGATCACTCACCTAGAGCCAGACATCCTGGACTGTGAAGTCAAGTGGGCCTTAGAAAGCATCACTACGAACAAAGCTAGTGGAGGTGATGGAATTCCAGTTGAGCTATTTCAAATCCTCAAAGTTGATGCTGTGAAAGTGCTGCACTCGATATGCCAGCAAATCTGGAAAACTCAGCATTGGCCACAGGACTGGAAAAGGTCAGTTTTCGTTCCAATCCCAAAGAAAGGCAATGCCAAAGAATGCTCAAACTACTGCACAATCGCACTCATCTCACGTGCTAGTAAAGTAATGCTCAAAATTCTCCAAGTCAGGCTTCAGCAATACGTGAACCATGAACTTCCAGATGTTCAAGCTGGTTTTAGAAAAGGCAGAGGAACCAGAGATCAAACTGCCAACATCTGTTAGATCATCGAAAAAGCAAAAGAGTTCCAGAAAAACATCTATTTCTGCTTTATTGACTATGCCAAAGCCTTTGACTGTGTGGATCACAATAAACTGTGGAAAATTCTGAAAGAGATGGGAATACCAGACCATCTGACCTGTCTCTTGAGAAACCTGTATGCAGGTCAGGAAGCAACAGTTAGAACTGGACATGGAACAACAGACTGGTTCCAAATAGGAAAAGGAGTACGTCAAGGCTGTATATTGTTACCCTGATTATTTAACTTATATGCAGAGTACATCATGAGAAACGCTGGGCTGGAAGAAACACAAGCTGGAACCAAGATTGCCGGGAGAAATATCAATAACCTCAGATATGCGGATGACACCACCCTTATGGCAGAAAGTGAAGAAGAACTAAAGAGCCTCTTGATGAAAGTGAAAGAGGAGAGTGAAAGAGTTGGCTTAAAGCTCAACGTTCAGAAAACTAAGATCATGGCATCTGGTCCCATCACTTCATGGGAAATAGATGGGGAAACAGTGGAAACAGTGTCAGACTTTATTTTTTGGGGCTCCAGAATCACTGCTTATGGTGACTGCATCCATGAAATTAAAAGACGCTTACTCCTTGGAAGGAAGGTTATGACCAACCTAGATAGCATATTTAAAAGCAGAGACATTACTTTGCCAACGAAGGTCCATCTAGTCAAGGCTATGGTTTTTCCAGTGCTCATGTATGGATGTGAGAGTTGGACGGTAAAGAAAGCTGAGCGCCGCAGAATTGATGCTTTTGAACTGTGGTGTTGGAGAAGACTCTTGAGAGTCCCTTGGACTGCAAGGAGATCCAACCAGTCCATCCTAAAGGAGATCAGTCCTGAGTGTTCATTGGAAGGACTGATGTTGAAGCTGAAACTCCAATACTTTGGCCACCTCATGCAAAGAGTTGATTCACTGGAAAAGACCCTAATGCTGGGAAGGATTGGGGGCAGGAGGAGAAGGGGACGACAGAGGATGAGATGGTTGGATGGCATCAACGACTCGATGGACATGGGTTTGGGTAAACTCCGGGAGTTGGTGATGGACAGGGAGGCCTGGCGTGCTGCGATTCACGGGGTCGCAAAGAGTCGGACACGACTGAGCGACTGAACTGAACTGTATGAATTCTATATATTTTGGATATTAACCCCTTATCAGGTATGTAATTTTCAAATTACATTTTCAGTTACATTTAGTAGTCTGTCCTCTCATTTTGTTCATGGTTTCCTTTGCTGTATAGAGGTTTTTTGTTTGATATAGTCCCACTTGTTTATTTTTCCTTTTGTTGTCTTTGCTTTTGAATTCAAATTTAAAAAATTGTAATGGAATATGACTATATACCTGTTAGACTGGCTAAAATTACAAAAATCAAATGTTGGTGAGTACAGAGATACTAAAACTCTATATACTGTTGGTAGAAAAGCAAAACTGATCATTTTGCAAAAAAGTCTCGCATTTTCTTAAGCTGTTAAAGATATACCTACCATATGGTCAAACCATTCCTCTTCTACATGTTTATCCAACAGAAATAAAAGTATATGTCCATATAAAGATTTATATATGAACACTCAAAGCACCTTGATTTATAATAGCCAAAAACTGGAAACAACCCAAATTGTCCATCCTTAAGTGAATGCATGTACAAACTGTAGTATACTTGCACAACGGAATACTATACAGAAGTACACATTACAATATGGATGACTCTAAATACAATCATGCTGCATGAAAGGCAAATAAGAATCCATAATACATGCTGTATTATTCAATCTGTACATAGTTCCAGGAAAAGTAAACTAGCTCAAAGTGACAAAAAACTTGTCAAGAATTTGCATGGGGAAGTAGAAAGGAGATGGCAGGGAGAGAAATTATAAAGGGGTACATGGAAACTTTTGCTGATGACAAGTATATTCACTGATCTTCACTGCTGTGATGCTTTCATGGATGTGCATGTATGTCAAAACTTAACAAAACTGTGTACATTAATTATGTTCAGGTTATTGTATACCAATTATACTCTAGTAAAAAACTGTTTAAAAAAATCTCAGCAAGGCCTTTGAAATCCCTCCTCCCCAAAGAAGAAGCCATTCACCAGGGCCCTGAGTGTTCCCACATATTCTTGCAGGGTATGTCAACAACGAGAGGCCCTAGCTGCTCTTTATCCAGGCCATTTATCTGTAGCAAGGTTTGCATCTGGAGCAAGTAGCCTTGAAAGATGAAGTAACTTCATCAGCACACAAAGAGCAGGCTTGCTTACTGCTTACAGCAAAAGTTGCAGATTCTCCCAGCTTAAGGGAGACAACAAACAAGGATGTCAATGCTCACGCAGCTTGGTATGCTGTGAGTAATAAAGTCCTTCTGCTCTGACCCAGGAGTCTCACGTCTTCTGACAATATCCAGAGCACTTTGGCAGGCTAACCTTTCTAAGTAGGGTAAAAATCTCAGATCTTTCACAGTTCTTGAAGCTAAGTCACATTCCTTTCATTCTAGGAATCTGCTTTTTGCCTTTCCATTTACCATAATTTACAATTTTATTTGTGTAACATATATTTCCCATACTTGACTATAAACTCCATGAAAACAAGGACAAGACTTGCTTTCTTCAATGCATATTTGGTACTCAACACAGTGCCTGACATAGTAGAAATTAAGTAAGTATCTCTTAATGACAGAATAAATTAAGTTTTGCTTTTCAATGGACAGTATGCTCACTTTCACAGACATCTTATCTATGCAGAACAATGCACTGTTGAGGGTTTCAGAAAGCCAAACTTTGACTATATTATCTCAGTAAACATGACTGACTCATCGATTCTAAGTTACTTAAATCAAATACATTTAAAGTTTACAAATAAATATTGTGTGGTAATTCCAGAAGTTAAATTCTACTTTACTTTCTTTTATAAGTAGGTTTAAAATGTTCACATCAAAATTACCTATAAACTTGAATACAATCAATTATTTATTTGATAAATGTCTGTAGAACTTAACTGCATATCTTAATAATCTAACAAATCATTTACAGATAGAAAATGACAGGTTACTAATTCTCAGTTACTAAGTAATTCATTACTCAGATTATGCCTTCATGTGAGCAACTGTTCTTTTTGAGCAATAACTAGTGACTCCAACATAGACACTAACATGGAGATGAAACTCATCTTTATTTCAGTACCTTGTTTTATGAAGATTTCTTCATAGCAATGAACACTGTAAGAAATTATTTATTAGTTTGTGTTGACTGTCTATGTTCCCTCTTTAGAATGCAAGTTTAATGAGACAGGGATACTATTTGATTTGTCTCTGTATTTCCTTTACCTAGAATAACACCAGGCACTGAATTACTGAATGAACAAACTGAAAAAAAGAATGAAGAAGGACTTAGGTATGGAATTAAATCTTTTCCCTAGATTCTAATAGCCTAGACTTCATTACCTCACTCCTCCTAGACCCCCTAGTTTATCCCAAAGCTGCAGCTCTCACAGATCTGGCCTTAGTCTTGAGTAGCCGTGCTTAATTTCAGCCTGTGTATCTGACTCTGCCAGCACATCTACCTGTGTGAAGACGCAACACCTCATCTTTCAGCCACTGATTGGAGTCCTGACCAAGAAAGGGCATCACTCCTGAAAACTTCCATCAACCTCCAGACAACCAAATCCTGGTCAGTGTGAAATCTGGAAGGTAGACTAATCGACTCAACACGTATTTGCTGATCATTTACCATATGACAAATACTGTTGTAAATGGTGCATACGCAGTAGTGAACAAAAGAAGCAAAGTTCCTACCATGAGGAGCTTATGCTCCAATGAAGGAGAAAGACAGTAAACAAATTAGTATGTAACATAATATCAAGGTTAGAGAATAGTGATGTTGTTCAGTCGCCCAGTCATGTCTGACTCTTTGCAACCCTATGGACTGCAGTATGCCAGGCCTTCCTGTCCTTCACCATCTCCCAAAGTTTGCCCAAGTTCATGTCCACTGCATTGGTGATGCCATCTAGCCATCTCATCCTCTGATGCCCCCTTTTCCTTCTGTCCTGGATCTTTCCCAGCATCAGGGACTTTTCCAACGAGTCGGCTGTTCACATCAGATGATCAAAATACTGGCACTTCAGCTTCAGCATCAGTTCTTCCAACAAGTATTCAGGATTGACTTCCCTTAAGATTGACTGGTTTGATCTCCTTTCTGTCCAAGGGACTCTTAGGAGTCTTCTCCAGCATCACAGTTTGAAGGCATCTATTTTTGGGGATTCTGCCTTCTTCACGGTCCAGCTTTCATAACCGTACGTGACACTGGGAAGATCATAGCCTTGACTATATGGATCTCTGTCAGCAGAGTAATGTCTCTGCTTTTCAACACACTGTTTAGGTTTGTCATCGCTTTCTTGTTAAGAAGCAATAGTCTTTTGATTTCATGGCTGCAGTCACTGTCTGCAGTGATTTTGGAGTCCCAAGAAAAGGAAATCTGTCACTACTTTCATCTTTTTCCCTTCTACTTGCCATGCAGTAAGGGGGCCGGATGCCATAAATCTGTTTTTTTTTTTTAATATTTAGTCTTAAGCCGGCTCTTTTACTCTCCTCCTTCACCCTCAACAAGAGGCTCTTTAGTTCCTCTTCACTTTCTGCCATTAGAGTGGTATCATCTGTGTATCTGAGGTTGTTGATGTTTCTCCTGCCTATTCTGATTCCAGCTTGTAACTCATCCAGCTCCGCATTTCTCATGATGTGCTCACGTACAGATTAAACAAACAGGGTGACAGCAGACAGCCCTGTCATACTCCTTTCTCAATCTTGAACCAGTCAGTTGTTCCATACAGGGTTCTTAACTGTTGCTTCTTGACCCACATACAGGTTTCTCAGGAGACAGGTATTGGTCTGGTATTTCCATCTCTTTAAGAACTTTCCACAGTTTGTTATGATCCACACAGTCAAAGGCTTTAGCTTTTGTTGTCGATGAAACAGAAGTAGATGTTTTTCTGGAATTCCTTTGCTTTCTCTATGATCAAGCGGATGTTGGCAATCTGATCTATGGTTCCTCTGCCTTTTCTAAACACAACTTGGATATCTGGAAGTTCTTAGTTCACATAAATCTGATGCCTAGCAAGCAAGATTTTAAGCATGACCTTACTAGCATGGAGATGAGTGCAATTGTCCATTGGTTAGCACATTCTTTAGTACTACCCTTCTTAGGCACTGGGAGGAAGACTGACCTTTTCAAGTCCTATGACCACTGCTGGGTCTTCCAGATATGCTGACATATGAATGCAACACCTTGATGGTATCATCCTTTCGGTTCTGAATAGCTCAAATGGAATTCCATCGCATCCACTACCTTTATTAACAGCAGTGCTTCCTAAGGACCACTTGACTTCATACTCCAGAATGTCTGACTCTGTGTGGCTGACCACACCATCATAGTAATCTGGGGATAGGCAGTAGCATTTTATTTACTGACGACAGGGAGGGCCTCTCCTAGTGAAGTAAGGATATGACCCATTTACCCATTTGGATGCCTGGGGAAAGAGTGATTTGGATGGAAGAAATAGCAAATGCAAAAGATGTGAGGTAGACAATCCCAGCAGAGGCTACTGCTCTTATTTTAACAACCTGCCATGCTTTTGGCCTGGGAGAGTGAGCCTCCATAGCTAAGTAAAGTCCCTCCTTTTTAAGTACATTGCTACTCATTTCTAGTTCATTCCTTTCCTAATCGGCTTAGTTTCCAAAACCTGCCTTGCACCTAAATCAGCAGAGGCATTACTTTGCCAACGAAGGTCCATCTAGTCAAGGCTATGGTTTTTCCAGTAGTCATGTATGGATGTGAGAGTTGGACGGTGAAGAAAGCTGAGCGCCGAAGAATTGATGCTTTTGAACTGTGGTGTTGGAGAAGACTCTTGAGAGTCCCTTGGACTGCAAGGAGATCCAACCAGTCCATCCTAAAGCAGATCAGTCCCTGGGTGTTCAGTGGAAGGGCTGATGTTGAAGCTGAAACTCCAATACTCTGGTCACCTCATGTGAAGAGTTGACTCACTGGAAAAGACCCTGATGCTGGGAAGGATTGGGGGTAGGAGGAGAAGGGGATGACAGAGGATGAGATGGTTGGATGGCATCACCAACTCGATGGACATGAGTTTGGGTAAACTCCAGGAGTTGGTGATGGACAGGGAAGCCTGGTGTGCTGCGATTCATGGGGTTGCAAAGAGTTGGACACGGCTGAGCGACTGAACTGAACTGAACTATGAAAGTAAAGGAGAGTTTGGTATGTCTTGGAAAGTATTTTCTGTTTCATAGTTGCATTAGATATATATTGCTACACAATAAACTGCCACAAAGGTAGCTGCTTATTTTAAAAAACATACATTTATTATCTCACAGTTTCTATGAGTCAGACTTGCTGGGTCCTCTGCTTCAGGGTCTCCTTATAAGACTCCAATCAAGCTGTCACCCATGGCTGGAGGCTCATCAGAAGGCTTAACTCGGGGAGAAGATTCCAAGCTCATGTGGCTGTTGTCAGGATTCAGTTCCTGATGAACTGAACTGGATTGAGGGTCTCAGTTCCTAGTTTGCTGTTGGCAAGGGGTCAACCATATAAAGTGGACCACTCCAATATTACTGCTTATTTTATCAAAGCTTATAATCCAAGAAGGCAATAGAGAGTGCTTGGGCTGCCGTCTGTGGGGTCGCACAGAGTCAGACACGACTGAAGCGACTTAGCAGCAGCAGCTAGTAAAATGGAAATTATGCTCTTACGTTACCAAATCATACAAGGGACCTCTCCTTTGCATGGTCTATAGATTACAAACAAGTTGTACCTTTATTCAAGGGGAAAAGATTACACAAGGGTGTAACTATCAGGAGGGAGGGATGAATGGGGGCCATCTTTCTGCCCTGATAAAATGAACGATACTTCATTCATATCAATAAAAATTACAAAAAGTCAATGCTGAGGGCCACACAGCAGTCTGACAAAGACCTACTTTTCAAATACTGATATATTATAGACCTGGTGGCTAAAGCAGTAAAGAAGCCACCTGCAATGTGGGAGACCTGGGTTCGATTTCTGGGTCAGGAAGATCCCCTGGAGAAGGGAATAAAAACCCACTCCAGTATTCTTCCCTGAAGATTTCCATGGACAGAGGATCCTGGTGGCTACAGTCCATAGGGTTGCAAAGAGTTGGACACGACTGAGTGACTAACACAGACTATACTACTCCTTCCTAATTAACAGTTTCATATAAAAAGTCATTTAAAGTACTGTTGAATAACAGACCAAATACACTACAGAAATAGTTCCAGAATAAAATAATGGTAAGTCAATTGCACCCAAGGTAATGAATTTTCCCATTACTCATAAAAAGAACTTTTCTTCTAAGTTCCAGAAATGTATGGTCCAAGTTATATATTAAAAGCAATCAATGTTTATATGACCTAAAACTAATTATAAATGCATTTTATTGAGGATTAATATGTCTTTTGATTTAATTTTAAAGTTATGATTTAATAAAACTAAAATCAGAATAGAAAACAGACCTTTTTAAAGCTCAGAGAAACCCTATTTAAGATGAACAGATATTAAAATGAAAGCTTTAGATGGAAAATCTGACCAAAGCCTAAAACATTAAGCTTTGAATGAAGAAACTGAGTTTTAAAAAAGCACAATCTAATATTAGCCACTTGCACAAACTACACACACACACACATAATTAAGATGCAATAACTGTTTGAAAATATCCAGATATGGTGCCTAAGAGATTTTTTAGGTTTTGTTTTTTCATAATAACAGCAATACAAAGTATGGTATCCAATACCAACTGGGTATGCATTCTATACCATACCCTTCCCTTTTAACAGGAATACAAAGCATACACATTCTTCTCCAAACTAACTAGTTAACTTTGAATCCATGAGAAACCTGTATGCAGGTCAGGAAGCAACAGTTAGAACTGGACATGGAACAACAGACTGGTTCCAAATAGGAAAAGGAGTACGTCAAGGCTGTATATTGTCACCCTGCTTATTTAACTTATATGCAGAGTACATCATGAGAAACGCTGGGCTGGAAGAAACAAAAGCTGGAATCAAGATTGCCGGGAGAAATATCAATAACCTCAGATATGCAGATGACACCACCCTTATGGCAGAAAGTGAAGAAGAACTAAAGAGCCTCTTGATGAAGGTGAAAGAGGAGAGTGAAAAAGTTGGCTTAAAGCTCAACGTTCAGAAAACTAAGATCATGGCATCTGGTCCCATCACTTCATGGGAAATAGATGGGGAAACAGTGGAAATAGTGTCAGACTTCATTTTTTTGGGCTCCAGAATCACTGCTGATGGTGACTGCAGCCATGAAATGAAAAGACGCTTACTCCTTGGAAGGAAAGTTATGGCCAACCTAGACAGCATATTTAAAAGCAGAGACATTACTTTGCCAACAAAAGTCCGTCTGGTCAAGGCTATGGTTTTTCCAGTGGTCATGTATGGATGTGAGAGTTGGACGATGAAGAAAGCTGAGCGCCGCAGAATTGATGCTTTTGAACTGTGGTGTTGGAGAAGACTCTTGAGAGTCCCTTGGACTGCAAGGAGATCCAATCAATCCATCCTAAAAGAGATCAATCCTGCGTGTTCATTGGAAGGTCTGATGTTGAAGCTGAAACTCCAATACTTTGGCCACCTCATGCGAAGGGTTGACTCATTGGAAAAGACCCTAATGCTGGGTAGGATTGGGGGCAGGAGGAAAAGGGGACGACAGAGGATGAGATGGTTGGATGGCATCACTGACTCGATGGACATGGGTTTGGGTAGACTCCGGGAGTTGGTGATGGACAGAGAGGCCTGGCGTGCTGCAATTCATGGGGTCGCAAAGAGTCGGACACGACTAAGCGACTGAACTGAACTGCTGATACGAAGATGACCAAACCTCATTATCTCACAATAAAAGTTGCAACAAAAATAAAGGTCACCTTCAACTTCTTACCCTCTATTCCCCTATTAATGTCTGTCTTTAACTTTCTTCACAGGAACAAGTGTCCATTCTATACATGACCAATTATTCAACTTCCGCACGTAATCTCATTCTATTTCAGCTCCTCCTCTATTACTCTCTCCTGTATTTTCAGCCTCCAATTAATTTTTTATAAAAAGACTGAACATACTCTCATTGTATAAAAAGCCAAAAATACAAATAATATGGCAAACACTTCCCCTTTACCTTCCAACAGTTAATGAGTAGCCACTGTCCTGTCACTGCTTATAATCATAGTCTGCATACATCTCCTTGCCTCCTCCAGGCTGTAACCAGACTTCCAACTGCCACAATGCCACTGAAACTATTTTGGTAAAAGTCACAGTATCAAATGAACCTATCTACAAAACAGAAACAGACTCACAGACATAGATGACAGACTTGTAGGTGCCAAGGGGGAGCAGGGAAGGAGAGGGATAGACTGTGTATCTGGGGTTATCACCACTTAACAGCTTGATGCTGTTTTATCTATATAACCCTAGCCAGTTTTCCTCAACTGCTGCCAGTTGTTTTGGAGCAAATGACAACATATTTTTTCATTCATAAATACTTCAGCATGTATCTCTGATAGTAAAGACTATTTTTAAAAAGTAACCATAGTTCTCTTATCACACTTTACAAAATTAATAATCAGTGACAGCATCTGTATGACTGACTTGTGATTTTTTTTTTTAGCTTGTTTATTTAGGACCCATAAATAGTCCATATATTATAATTATCTGATATATCATCAAGCCCCATCTATAGTTCCTCTCTTTTTTATTCCTTTCAATTCTTTATTTAAGAAATTGGGTCATATATCCTACAGAGCTTCCCACAGTCTGAATTTTGCTTATTGTACCCTCGGATCCCTGTATTTCCTGTAAATTATCAGCTGGATCTAAAACAATACATTTCAACCTTGGCTGCACATTGAAACAACTTTGGAAGCCTAAAAAAAAGTCCTGATGCTTAGGTCTCAACTCAGAGACATTAATGCAATTGCAGTATAGGCTGTGAGATTTTTAAATATTCTTTAAGTGATTCTAATATGCAACTAAGTTGAAAACCACTGTAGCAGTTAAGAGATTTGATCTGTTTCCATGGTCTATAATTTCTGGTAAGCCTACTACATATGTATCATACGAATTTGTATGGAAATATAATGTGCACTCAGTTGTGTCCAACTCTTTATGACCCCATGGACTATAGCATGCCAGGCTCCTCTGTCCATGGGATTTTCCAGGCAAGAATACCGGAATGGGCTGCCATTCCCTTCTCTAGGGGATCTACCCAACCCAAGGGCTGAAGCTGCATCTCTTGCATCTCTTGCATTGGCAGGCAGATTCTCTACCATTAATTTGTATATTGTTTGCCTTTTTTATATTTACAGTCCATTTAACAATCATTGCTCAGTTCTACTAAAAGATTTCAAGATGAAGATAACATTCTTTGAATGTTCTTTGAATATCTGTAACATTCTTTGTACATTTATTACAAGTGGTATTTTTACAAATAAAACTTCTGCCATCAATTATTCAGCTTCTCTAATTTATCATTTGTAGGAAGGACAGTAAAAATGTTATTTCCCCTTTATTTACCACTTTTCAAAGCAAGGAGCAGGTTTCCACAGTATCACCAAGAGTAATCAGTAATTATTTCTTTACTCACATCATTATGAGCCCATGGATTTGATGGACTTCACCACCTGTGACTATCTTCTTATTGATGCTAAATTTATTCCTTCTCTTGTAGATATCTATTCAAATTGCTTCCTGGGTCCTACTAATTCAATCCTAACAGTCTTGGTCTTCATATCTTCCTTGCTTTCTAGTACACCGGGTTAGAAAATTATCCTGCACATTTCTCCCCTAACCCCAAATTAGCCATGTCTTCAAAGAACTGGGATTTCTTTCAATGAGAAATCAAGTTTTAAATCCACAGCATTGGTTTTAGAGAGGTTCAGTACCAATGAAACGGTCACTATTTTCAGGTCTTTACAAGTGGACAGAGCTATGAAATGTTTGCAGATTTTTAAAGAAAATATATCAGTTGATCTCACCCATTTTTATATCTTGTTTCACCGTTGCTGAAAATCCAGATTCAGTCTGATACCAGTATATTTATTTACACCACACCATATGGCACAAAGGCTTCCCTCATAGCTCAGTTGGTAAAGAATCCACCTGCAATGCATGAGACCCCGGTTCGATTCCTGGGTTGGAAAGATCCTCTGGAGAAGTGATAGGCTACCCACTCTAGTATTCTTGGACTTCCCTTGTGGCTTAGCTGGTGAAGAATCCGTCTACAATGTGGGAGACCTGGGTTCGATTCCTGGGTTGGGAAGATCTTCTGGAGAAGTGAAAGTCTACCCACTCCAGTATACTAGCCTGAAGAATTCTTGGACTGTATGGTCCATGGGGTTGCAAAGAGCCGGACACGACTGAGCGACTTTCACACTATACGACACAAACAGCAGTCTGAGTATAACAATAACATGATTGTTTAGAAGAGCTACACTGTTTGGGGGGAAGTTCTTATTATCCTATAAGAATATCCTAGTAGGGCTATAAAAACAAATTACTCTGTTTAAAAGTAAAGTAGTCAAACAGATAAACAAGGACCTACTATTACTATATAGCTATATTCAATATATACATAGCTATATTCAAGGAACTATATTCAATATCTTGTAATAACCTATAATGGAAAAGAATCTGGAAAAGAATGTGTATTGTGTGTGTATATAAATATATTGTATATTCAGAGGAGTCTAGCTTTCATCCCTGGCCTCTCCAATGTATTCTTCACACACTCCCCCTCTATTGGTAACCATTTTGTTCTGGATTTTAAGGTTTAGTCTTCTGTTTCTAAAATACAAGCAAAAATGTATATTTATTTATACCACTGCCTTTCTTATTAGCACACTGTAGACATATTTTTCTTATATTTTTAAACTTAACAATATAACTTGGAGATTGCTCTATAGTAGTACATAAAGATACTCCTCATTCCTTTTTTGCTTCTTATTCCTTTTCATAGGTGCATGACATTTCATTCTAGGATGCATCATAGTTAAACCAATCCCCTACTGATTAACATTTGGGCTGTTTCCAGTTTTTTCCAAATAATGATGCAATGAACAGCCCTGAGAATATGTCTCTTCATATTTTTGATAGTGTATTTATGGAAGTAGAACTGCTGAATACAAAAAAGAAAAAGTGAAAGTGAAAGTTGCGCAGTCACATCCGACTCTTTGTGACACCACAGACTATACAGTCCACGGAATTCTCCAGGCCATAATACTGGAGTGGGTAGCCTTTCCCTTCTCCAGGGGATCGTCCCAACTCAGGGACTGAACCCAGGTCTCCCACATTGCAGGCGGATTCTTGACCAGCTGAGCCACAAGGGATGCCAAACAACTGCTTATATAAGTTTGTTAGGTCCTATCTACTTTGTTAGACGATTTTGTTAGAAATGCCTCTAAGGTTTGGATGCTAATGAACAATGTGTGAGAGTGACTATTTCCCTACAGGCTTGCCAGCAGAGTGTATTATCAAATTTCTTTTTACTTATGGCTAATTTGATGGGGTCACAAAGAGGAGGACATGACTGAGTGACTGAATAATTTGATAGATGAGAAATGATGTTTCTGTACATTTTTATTTTGCATTTTTCTATATATGGTGACACTGAGAATCTTTTACAAACAAGATATATTTATACTATTTTGGTAGGGTTGTTGGTCTTTTTTCTTCTTATTTTAGAAGATTTTTTATATACTAACACTTCTTCATTGAGGTAAGTTATATTTTTCTCATTTGTTATTTTATTTTGCTTAAGAGTTTTTTGGCCATGTAAATTTTTTAACACAGTCAAACTATCAATCTTCTCATCATTGCTTCTGGAAATTAAATCAGAGAAGTTTTCCCTATACCTAGCTTGCTCACTTGTGTTTCTTTTGGCATTTGAATAGCTTTATATTTTACATTTCATTTTCTGGTCTACTTGAAATTTACCCTGCTATGTGAGGTAAAGTGGGGGTTTTCTCCTCTGAGCTCTTTTTAATCTCAATCTACTCTTCAACCCTGAGCACTTTATTCATTCCCATAACTACATGATCACACTTATCCATTCAATAAATTTGTATGGAAAATTTAATTAAGTAGCCTAGTCTTGTTTTACCTCAATCAAAACTGTTTAATAGTTTATAAATAATGATATAAAATACTTTAAAATATCAAATAAATGAAGGTATAAGGAAAAAACTAAAAATTATTTTATATCCTATTACCCTATAATAATCATGCTTTTGTATCCTTGTTTATCACACATACATACTGTTTGAAATACTAAAAGTATTTCATATTTTAGGGTCTCATTTACCTTATAGGTGCTCACTATATTTTTAATGAAAAGTATTTCTACTACACAGTTTGCATTTTCTCTCAGATTTCCTAATACATAAAGCCTTTACTATTAAAGTAACACTTTAAGAATACATTTCAACAGGATGTCTATTTTGTATTGAGCACTGTGCCATGTGAGTGACAGGAATATAACATGGAACAGAGGTACACAGAGATGGTTTCTCTACAGCCTAGTGGGAGATATGGACAAGCAAGGAGGTGAGCCATAACAATGCAGTGAGATAAGGATTAAGACTGGGAACATGTTGGAGTTTTGTGGGAGCAGATAGAGGATGCCATACCCATATTTGAGTACAATGATGAAGAGGGAGACATCAAGGAACACTTTATTTCTAAGCTGAGGCTGAAAAGATGAATGTGAGTTATCCTGATGAAGAGGAGGATACAGACGGGTGCTTCAGTATTTGTAAATACTGAGAAGAAAGAGGGTGATTCATTCAAGAACTAAAGCTCCAGGACAGAAATTTTAAAAAAAAAAAAAATTAGAAGGGAGAAAAATACTGCTAGGCGGATAGGAAGGAATCAAAAAAAAAAAAAAATCATGTTGGAACTGTATTCTGAGGGAGACAGGGGGAAGAAGAGTGGCGGCAGACCAGCGCTCCCAAGGTAACAGCTAAAGAAGGCAGACATCGTTTTAAAAAGTCAAGCTTGTCCCATACAGAGAACCTTTGCTGGAGAAGATGAAAACTGGCAAGGCTTTTGGTGATTTATGAGACTGGAATGAACATTTTGAAACTTAAAAAGTCTCAACCTGAGTAGCCTATAGAAGACCTACCCAGTTACGCAGTTGCAAGGGAAGCTGGGGAACTAGGTCCAAAGGCTCAAAGAACAGAAGTTAAAATATCCTTCATATTTGTGGAAACATATCATAGGAAACCTAAGACGAGAGAACACGCCTACCAACAGAGAGAGGCCGGTTTTCCTTCCCGTGAAGACATCCAACAGATTCTGGTGGGAGCCTAAAGAGCTTGTCTGGAAACCTCTGGAGAACAGAGCTAAATTAACTTCAATACTTCAGGGCTGAGGGGACAAAGACCATCCAATCTCTCAATTAAAAACCTGGGACAAGGGACTTCCCTCACAATCTGGTGGGTAAGACTTAACGTTCCACTGCAGGGGGGAGGGAGTTTCATCCCTGGTTTGGATAACTCACAGCCAAAAAACCAAAACATAAAACAGAAGCAATACTGTAACAACGTCAATGAAGACTTTTAAAAGGTCAAAAAAAAAAAATCTTAAAAAGAAAATTAAAAAAAACTTGGGAGAAGCATGTCTAAGTAAAGGGGAGAATTAGAGACAGACTGTCTTACTAAAACAGCAATTACCCATCAGCCAAAGGGAGAGAAAAGAAACAAACAAAATATTTCATAATATGTAAATGAAATCCTATAAATCAGTAAGACAGACAATGCTGTAGAAAATAACATTTTTAAAAGACTATATGCAGATGGCCAATGTACATATGGAAAAGTGAATAATATCATTAATCACAAAGGAAATAAAAATTAAAGCACAATGTGACTTGACTCAACATCCACCAGAATGGCTAAAACAAAACAGAGAAAATACAGATGGGCAACAAACACTTGAAAAGATGCTCAATATCTCTCATTATTAGAGAAATGCAAATCAAAACTACAAAGAGGTACCACCTCACACTGGTAAGAATGGCCATCGTCAAAAAATCTACAAACAATAAATGTTGGAGAAGGTGTAGAGAAAAGGGAGCTCTCTTGCACTGTTGGTAGAACTGTAAATTGATGCAGCCACATGAAGAACAGTATGGAGGTTCCTTAAAAAACTAAAAATAGAACTACCATATGATCCAGCAATCCCACTATTGGGCATATACCCTGAGAAAACCATAATTCCAAAAGACACATGTATCTCAATGTTCACTGCAGCACTATTTACAACAGCCAGGACATGGAAGCATTCTAAACGTCCACTGACAGATGAATGGATAAAGAAGATGTGGTACATACATACAATGGAATATTTACTCAGTCATAAAATGGAAAGAAACTGGGTCATTTGTAGTGATGTGGATGGACCTAGAGTCTGTCCTACAGACTGAAGTCAGAAAGAGAAAAACACTGTATATTAATGCATATATATATGGAATCTAGAAAAAAACAGTATAGATAAATCTATTTGCAGGGCAGGAATAAAGAGACAGACACAGAGAATGGACATGTAGACACAGTGGGGTAGGCATAGGTGGGACAAATTGGGAAACTATTCTAACATTTAAAAAATCTACATTAAATAAAGTACTTATAATTGCAAAGCTTGTTTATCCCTCTATTTCCCGGCAAGATTGGACTCCTGATTACTGTATTTTTTAAAAGTAAAGATAATGAGTTTTAGCATACATTTTAAGTCTGAAAGCTTTCTAAATCTTCAAATGTGCATATCTCCTAAAGTGTCTCTCCAATTCACGTATGATTTTCCAAAGCACTAGAGATATATGCTGTGTAGTTCTCTTAATTCTATGACTCAAGTCCTTCGGTTGCTTAAGACTTCTGAGAGACTACAACTGCACAAAGGATTTTAAATATTTTAAAACAGGTTTACTTGCCAGAACATTTTAAGCATGTTTCAAAAAATCTTTTTAAGCTTTTATAAAAGGGCACTAGCATCTTTTCAATATAATATTTATTTTGCTTGTTTCTATTGAGAGTTGAAAATATGTGTGCCATAACCCAACAGGCTGGTGAACAACTGTTATTATCTGGAAACTACAATAGAGAGGTAACAGACATAAATCTTAGAAATCATTTTGGAAATAACTATCAGCCATAGACAATTAAAGCTGCACATGTCTGGCAGAAGCTACTCTGAATCTTCATAATCACAAGTTCAGGCCCCTTCCCTTTTTAAAAAAGTAAATTCATTGTCAAACCCATAGATATATCTTATTATATCAAGTAGAAATTCTTTTTACTAAGCATGAACATTTATAATCAGAAAGAACATGTTCCTAACTAGGAAATTTTTCCTTTAGGCATTTTCTGCCAAAATCTTACTTACTTATACAATCTATTACATTGTGTATAATCTTCAACTCTGCAGATGGCTGCATTTTCTTAATATTGCCTGTCTATAATTTTAACAATTACTATATTACATTTCATGGACTGTTTGTGCTATATATATAGACTCCAGCTCTCTCTTTAGTCTTGAAACTAAGCAAGCACAGGCCTTGTAGGCCTGCAGGGTGCAGCCCAACAGCTTCTTAAGTGTTTCTCACTTTATTTTAATTTTGTAATATTTTCCTCAAACTTTTATTTAAAAAAAGTTTTTTAAACTTATTTTGTGTTGTGTTAGTTGCTCAGTTGAGTCCAACTCTTTGCAACCCAGGGACTGTACTCTAACAGGCTCCTCTGTCCACGGGATTTCCCAGGCAAGAATACTGGAGTGGGTAGCCATTCCCTTCTCTAGGGGATCTTCCCAACCCACGGATAGATCGAACATGGGTCTCCTGCACTGCAGATAGATTCTTTACCCTCTGGGCCACTAAGAGTTCTCCCAAAGGAAGTTGTTACGGTAATAATGTTATTAGAAGCAACCAACTACTCCGAATGTAAACATTAATGGGGTTTTCTGCCTACAAATATTGTATTTACTCTCACTAGCTTCTTTGACTATACAAGTCAGATAGGTTCCATAGGATAAGAAGTGAAACATATCCACTGGATTTGGTAACCAAGAGGTAGGTCATTGCTTGCTTCATTGAGAGCAATTTCAGTAGAATGCAAGAGTTCACCAAGTTGAGAAATCAATGGAATAAAACTGAAGACAAAAAATGCAAACTACTCTTTTGAGAAGTTAGAATAAAAGAGGAGAGATTAGACAGTAACTAAAAAGAAACTCTATAGCTTGACTTTAGCTTTTATTACATTAGAGCAACTGAAATAGGTTTATATCAAAGGGCGAAGATCAAAAGAAAAGTGGAAATGCAAAATCAAAAAAAAGAATAATGTTGCTGAGAGGAAGGAGTAAACAAAGGATCAGGCATCCACCAGTAAATGGGTGGCTTTGAAGAAGAAAGTTATCTTATTCTTCAAGGCCCACAGGGAGGAAATCAGGCTTTTCTTTGGAGGACAATTACAGACTTCTGAGTTTCTTAATGACATTAATTGTCCTGCTGACTCAGGAGAAAAGGTTAGTTACTTAAAGTGAGCAGATGGGGAAAAGGAGTGTATGTGGAAAGAGCCAAGGGTTTGTAATGGTCACAGAAAATAAGAAAGCAGATGACCAAAGATAAGTAGATGATGGTACCATTAAGCGCACACACACACACACATACACACATACATACCCTACATAATATTGGGTTGGCCAAAAAAGTTTGTTTGGGTTTTTCCATAACTTATTAAGATAAACCCAAATGAACTTTCCGGCCAACTCAGTATTTTGAAATGCACTTACAAAAACCGTTCTTAAAGCTAGATGATAAGATGTGGTGATAAGATGCTTCTGGTAAGATGTGGTAACATGAACAAGAATTACTCTCCTCTTTGAAATAACCAAAAAACGAACAAGGTGAAATATATGATATAATGGTTTTTAAAATACTGAACACAATGTGATCCTTGAGGAACAGGAAACAAATGCGTGGACCCTATAATTGCCAGCAGTTGTTTCCAGGCTATGGCACAGGAAAAAGGAAGCGATCTTTCTCCCTCTATGGTCCTCAAGACCAGGAAGACAAGAATTCACAAGACAACACGCCAGAGAGAGCTGCACAAAGAGAGAACTGCAAAGATCTGCAAATGATTCACCCTGAGTATTCAGCAAAACACTAATCAGTATATGTGAGAGAAACCTTCCAGAGTTTGGGGGGGTAAAAACAAGCATAAGGATTAAAGAGAATATACCTGTTCCTCACGCAAGACTGGGAAGAGTGCCTGTTCCCGAAAGCCAAACTAAAAAACCAAAACTATTTGGTAGAGTAATATGAGTCTAGCCTCAGCAGTGGGAAATAATTAGCTCCAAAGTAAATACTGCTCAGGTTTTGCCAATAAATCTAAAAAGCAAGACTCAAAGGGATCAAAATTATTTTTCAGCAACTTGACAGTATCCGAGAGCAAGAATATTGACAGGAAGACAAAAGTATCTAGTACCAAACAAGGTAAAATTCATGTCTGATACTCAATCACAAATTATTAGATATACAAAAAAGTAGAGAAAAACATCAGTGATGAGAAGAAAATTCAATGAACCAGACCCAGAAGTGACACAGGACTGAATTATAGACAAGGGCATTTCCATTTCAGTCCCACTCCCTCGAGTTGAAAATGAGCAGAACCATGTGGGGCTCCAACGCACGGAAGCCTTTGGGTCCCCCATTCTGTGTTTGTAGGGAGTAGACTACTGCTTCCCTGACCTTCCCTGAGTTCTAGAGGGCAGGTTTGAACAGTGGCTAATCAGGGAAGGGAGAAGATGCAGAGACAAAGGAGGAGCGTCCAAGAAACAATCATGGAGATTTGAAGCACGGTCTGCTTTAAGGCATACATGTAACAGTATCTTTGAACTCTTCTACAGAACTAAAACACCCCAAAAATGGAAGATGAAGCATTCTTCATTGCAGAAAGGTCACAATTTGATAACCTGAAGAACCACAGCTTAGGACTTCCCTGGTGATCCAGTGGTTAAGAATCCACCTGCCAATGCTGGGAACATGAGTTTGATTCCCGGTCAGGGAAGATTCCACATGTCTCAGGACAGCTAAACACGCCCACCACACCTAGAGAGTAGCCCCTTCCTGTAACAGTGAAGACCCAGTGCAACCAGAAAATAAACAACAACAAAAGAACCGTAGCTTATGGGGAGACCACCTGAGACCACCAGATTAAAGGAATGCAGGCCCTGCACATACCCTGACCCTTATCAGCAACCCTGCTCTTAAACCACTGCTATAAAACTCCTCACCAAATACCTCCAGGTTGGGAAACAAAGTTTTTCAGGGTATGAGCCCACTGCATTGCCCTGTGTCTGACAAAGTAATAATGCTATTCTTTTCTACTTCACCCAAAATTCTGTCTCTAAGATTTGATTCAATACAGGTGTACAGAGGCTGAGTTTTTGGCATCAGAGTTACATTCTCTTAGTATTTGTGTGAGTTTTGAGATGAAGCTTACCTCATACAGTTTCTACTAAAAATGTGCTAAGTAAACTAATCATAAACAATACTGGAAGATGTAATGATTAAAGGTTTGAAATTTTCCAATAATGCTAAGGCTATTTCTTTGCACACTCCTTCCATATTGAGAGAAAAAATATCATAAATGAAATTTAAATTCACCCATTAAATAAAGAAAGTAAAATGCAGTCTACAACAACTCCAAGGTTTCTGTAAAGGCTTTAAAGTGATAAAGTGCATTTTCAGTGAATGCTTGAAAGCAGAATATTGTAATAGCCATAAATGAGCTTTTACATTAGCCTTCTTTTATTCTGAAAATCAAGATTTTAATGAATTTTGTAATTATTCTTACATATTTTGTAGGCAAATTTACATCTTTGTGTTTCCATACTGGTATGTAAGTATTAATAAATGTATTCCTTTGAACATAATTGGCTTACAGTGTGAAAGTGTTAAAGAAAATCTCATGATGATAACTGGTTTCATGAAAAACTATTTCATGCATGGAGTAAGAAACTAGAATAAGCAAAATTATTAAGTAAATAAATTAAGATCATTTCTACTTTAGTGACTGAAAATCATATGGTATTTAAACAAACATGGATGCGCATTAAAAAAAATGAAACAAAGCAGAGCCCAAAACAGTCTTACACACTTACAACCACAGGACGTGCCGGGACAGCCAACAGGCAAAGCATAACATCTCAGATCCACATGCAAAGAGATAAACCTTGACCGTGATCTCACATCACACACAAAAATTAACTCCAAATGAATCTAGTAAAACTTCTACAATAAAATATAGGAGGAAATACTTATAGCCTTAGGTTAGACAAAGATTTCTTAGATAAAAAAATCCTTCAAAAGTTATAAAAGAAAAATTGATGTTATACTGTTTCAAAAATAAAACTTTCGTCAACACAGACAGATGTATTTCCAAAACAAACATCTGAGAAAGGACTCTGAATGCAGATATATAAAATTATCTTAAGACTTAATAATTAGAAGACAGTGAAAGTGAAAGTGTTAGTCACAGTTGTGTCCGACTCTTTGTGACCCCATGGACTGTAGCCTGCTAGGTTACTCTGTGCATGGAATTCTCCAGGCAAGAATACTGGAGTGGGTTACCATTTCCTCCTCCAAGGGATCTTTACAACCCAGGGATTGAACCCAGGTCTCCCAAATTGCAGGCAGATTCTTTATCCTTGTGCCACCAGAGAAGTGTGAAGAAGAGGACAAGCAATAAGCTAAAAAATTAAATAAAGCTAAAAAGTCAATACTTTTTACAAACACTTGATTAATAAAGATGTAGAGATGGAAAATAAAAGTGAAAATATGGTCATCACTAGTCTTTAGGCCAGTGGAAGTTAAAACCACAATGAAAATCTACTGAACACAAGAATGGCTAAAAGTAAAATAACAATTTCATGGATTGATAAAAAGGTAGAGGAACTATTATACATTGTTGATGTGGATGAAAAATCATACAATCATCAGTTCAGCAGTTATTTAAAGGTAAACATATACGTATCGAATGATCGGGAAATTCTGCTCAAGTATTTACTCAAGAGAATGAAAACATATGTCTACAAAAGATCTGTATATAAATGATTACAGTAGCTTTACTCATAATAACCTCAAACTTTAATAACCCAGTTATCTTCCATCTGGGGAATAGACAAATAGCATATATCTATACAATGAACGTTTAGTCATAAATAAAAATAGACTACTGGAACATGCAACAACATGAATAAATCTTAAAATAACTATACATTGCTATAAAAGTTCTCATACTGCATGATTCCAGTTTTATAAAAGTCTATGAAAAGCTAACTTATACTGACAGAAAACTTACCATTAGCTGCCAGGAGCCAAGAGGTAGGAATAAGAAATTAACTATGAGTACATGAAGGACATTTGGGGGTGATGGAAATGTTCTATGTCTTGTAACGGCAATTATAAGGATGTAAACACTTGTCAAAAACTCATAGAATCCTCTGCTCAAAGTTGGTAAATACATGTAAATTACATACTAAAAAAGATGACCAAACAGATACATAAAGCAGAGAAAAGCACAGTATTCTCAGAGTAGAGTGATTTGGAGAAGAACACTAATGGAGAGAATCAGTCCTAAATAAACCGTCTGCATAAGTTCTGTCTGGCCACACGGGAATGAAGACCTCTGTGGTCACTCACTACCTTGCTGCACAGTTCTTTACAAATAGAAGCTGGGAAACAGGTACTGTGGTTTATTCACCCAGCACTGCCAGGGACTAAATAATGCTTACATATACTAGTAATTTCAGTAAATGTTTATGAATAAAAATTTAACTACATACAAACTCTCAAAATTCTTTTAAAAAGCCTATGTACAATTAATGCTCTTACATTCAGGGATTAGACAAAAACACTTCTATGATATTAGCTAGTTTGTATATTTCACTGTTTAGAACTACTCTGACGTTATTTCATGATAAAAACAAACAGAAAATTTTTGGATCATATTTGGTTAAGCAACTTTTAACTCATGATGTGGGCATTTCATCTGTTCATTCATCAAATCTTCATTTTTACAAAAAGGAAAAAGCTATAAGGTCTCTGCATCTTAATATCTCTTAGTTAGGAACTAAAATACTCTAATTAAAATACTCTATAAGCATTAATAAAATTCTTCAACATCAAACATCCTTTTACACAGGAAAAATTCAGAGTTCCTCTGACTGAATTATGGAGAATTAACTTATTCTTCTGAAGAATTTCATTTCATATCCTAAGTGTTTTAAAAGTGTAGAAAAGAACTTATTGCTTATATAACTGAATATACAGGTAACATAAGAAATGACAATTACCCAGGAGTTTCTGAAAGATATGTTCTATAAACCAATAGATCAAAACTTCTTGAAATAACTGAAAAACTTTGAAATCAATTTGCAAAATAAATACTATACTTACAATTTGTCGCTGTCTGAAATTGAGAAGAAAGTGCTTGAGTAACTGAATTCCAAAATGTATATAAAATTTCAGCATGTCCATCCTGTGGCCCAAAAAAAGGGGGGTGTATTATATTTTTAAATGATAATGGATAAGATATAGCATTGACAATGTATTAAAAATATATTTAAGTCAAAATTCCTAAGACATCTATCAAACAATGAAATTATTAAGTAACTAAGTAGAAATATATAGATGATTTAAATCATGTCTCATGTTCAGATAATCAGTCACCATCCTTCTCTGCTACTTACTAGCTGTGTGAGCTTGGGCAAGTTGCTAAATCACTGTATGACTATGATAACAGTACCTACACTGCAGAATTATTAACAGGATTTTTAAGTTTATAAAAGTAAACTCTTGGGACAGTTCTTAACATATAATAAACCCTCAGTGAATGTTAGTTATTACTATAACAATTATCATCATCACTTTATATACAAAAGGCAATTTGTGTGACCATAAGATAATGAAGAATAAGCATACTTAGACTAAGACTGACCAGCAGGATATAATTCACCAATTATAAAAGAGAACTGCCTGAAGAACAGATATCATTTTGTTTTTTTTTTTTAAGTCACAGAAATTACTATTTGGAATAACAAATGGCAACCCACTCTAGTATTCTTGCTGGGAAAATTTCATGGACAGAGGAGCCTGGCAGTTTACTGCCCATGGGGTCACAAAGAGCAGGATACGACTGAGTACAAATTACTATTACTCAGCTTAGCAGGATACTATCATTCAACTATTAATACATATTTTAGAAAGTAATTACTACAAGAAAGGATAAACATTAGTTAAGTATCATTTGTTAAAATAAGAAAGTATTTTAATACTGTTAAAACAAAATGGCACTTCTAGAAATTTTACCAAGTCCTTTAAGGTACTTATACATGTGTGGTATATAATATCAAATCGTTGATATTCTATTTTTGAAGTACAAGAATGCCAATTTCACACAGTTCACTTTAGTCACATAAATATGTATAATGTTCAAATATGACTACTCTCATAAAAAAGAATTAAGAAATTCATTAATTCTGTTTTAGTTTTGCACTTGCAAAAATGAAATTCTACTTTTCAAGGTTATAAAGAAAATGAACTATGAAAAATACTGATTTCTCACTTCTATATCTACACACATATCTATTTTCCTTGTTATTTGTTTCTTTAGTAAGTCTTTTGTTTTGATTTCAAATGGGTATTGTGTATGACAAAAAGAGGCAAATAAAATAATTGCTAGTTTCTTACTCAGGGATCAGAAAGGGGATTCAGATCACCAAGATTTTATGCAATATGTATACTGTATGTGTGCATGCTCAGTCACTCAGTGGTGTCCGACTCTGCAATCCTATGGACTGCAGTCTGCCAGGTTCCTCAGTCCATGGAATGTTCCAGGCAAGAATACTGGAATGGGTTGCCATTTCCTCCTCCAGGGGATCTTCCGGACCCAGAGATCGAACCTGCATCTCCTATGTCTCCTGCACTGGTAAGCAAATGCATTGTGTATCATATAGCTTAAAGTGGATGTTTTTCCAACAAGGACCTATAATAGCACAAGGAATTACATTAAATATCTTGTAATCACTTCTAATGGAAAAGAATCTGGAAAAGTATATATATCTACTATATATAAAACTATAACTGAATCACTTTGCTGTACTGTAACTAGTGCAACATTGTAATTGATTAAACTTTAGTTTAAAAAATTGACTTTTTCATCAAATTAAAGAATTATAATACATCACATTAACAAAACGAAGGCCAAAACCACATGATCATCTCAACTGATGCACAAAATAGCATTAGACAAAGTTCAACACACTTTCATGATAAAGCCACTCAGCAAGCAAGGAAATTATCACAACGTAATAAAGGCCATATACAACAAGTCCACAGGTAACATCATAAAGGTAAAAATCTGAAAGCTAAGATGCAGAACAGTTGGTGACTATATATATATATATATATACACATATATACATACACATGCATATCATATATGCTTCTACACCCACACACACACTTAAATAAGAAAACTTGGGTCAATCTTGCTTAAGCATACAAATACAAAATTCTCAGGTATAATAGTAAAGTGACTTTGGTATCCTTTTGAATTATCTACCTAAACAAGTTGGATTTATGTCAACAATGTAAGTATCATTAAATATTAGGAAATGTATTAATGCAATAGCCCAATGTCTCCAATAAGGAAATCTACAGAATCATATAGCTGAGTAAATAAATGACAATTAATACCCTTCATTTAAATTAACAAAATACTTAACACTCAGTCCTCATTTAAAAAAAAAAATTCATAGAAAACAATGCATAAAATGATTCCTGTCCTTTTAAAATTGTGGCAAAAAAACACAAAATTTACCATCTTAGCGACTTTGAAGATGACAGTAGTGTTAACTCCATGTACCTTGTTGTACAACAGATCTCTGAAACTTTTCCATCTTGCAAAACTGAAGCTCTATAACTAATGAATTACTCCCATTTTCTTTCTTCCCCAGCCCTTGCAAACTACCTATCTACTTACCAAGAATGTAACTATACAAAATATGTGTATTTTTTGTGATCAGATTGTTTCATTTAGCATGATGTCAAGTTTCAACCATCTTTAGCATT
This sequence comes from Okapia johnstoni, assembly GCA_024291935.2. NCBI lineage: Eukaryota > Metazoa > Chordata > Mammalia > Artiodactyla > Giraffidae > Okapia > Okapia johnstoni. The sequence continues at coordinate 65,309,289 of CM044312.1, read as the reverse complement.
TTTTTGAGACTAAATAATATTCCATTGTATGTATGTATATATGTATGTCTGTGCCTGTAACAGATTTTCTTTATCCCTTCATCCACTGTCAGACAGTTCAATTGCTTCTATCTCTTGGCTATTATGAATAATGCTGCAATGAACCCGGCGGGGAAAATCTCTATTTAAGATCCTGTTTACAATTCTTTTCTATCTCTTATCTCCAGAAGTGAGATTGCTGCATTATACATTAATTCTATTTTTACTTTTTTTGAGAAAACTCTAAACTGTTTTTCTTAGCAGCTGCACCATTTTACGTTCCTATTAACAATGTACAAGGGTTCTGATTTCTCCACATCCTCACCAACACTTGTCTTCTGTTTTGAAAAGTCATCCTAATCAGTGCATGTAAAATCTCATTACGATTTTGATTTGTACTTCCTGCTGATTAGGGGTGCTGATGATCTTTTAATTTGCTTGTTGGTCATTTGCATGTCTTCTTTGAAGAAATGTCTATTTGTATGTCTATTCAAGTCCTTCACACTTTTTTTAGTTGAGTTACTTGGTTTCTTGTTACTATTGTTGAGTTGTAGGAGTTCTTTATATATTATGGACATCAACCCCTTATCAAATATATAGCTTGCAAATATTTTCTTCATTCTGTGGGTTGCCTTTTCATTCTATTGTTCCCTTTGTCACATAGAAGTTTCAAAGTTTGATGTAGTCCTATTTTTGCTTTTCTAGCCTGTGATTTTGGTGTTACATCCATGGAATCACTGCCAAGTGCAATGTTATGAAGATTTCCCCCTGTTTTCTACTATGAGTTTTAAAATTTTAGTTCTTACATTTAGAGTTTTAATTCATTTTGAATTCATTTTTTAATACAGTAGGGTTTTAATTCATTTTGAATTAATGTTTTAATACAGTTTAAGATAAGGGTCTAATTTCTTTATTTCGCACATGAACATCCAATTTCTAGAAGAGACTAATAATACAAAGTTTGTGTGACCCTCTTTATTCTACATACGATTATTTGTCTTTTTTTAATCCGAAATTAATACTGTCACTATTGCTTTCATTTGAGAAATGTTTATCAATCCATTTATTTTATTCTTTCAAGTTGTTTGTTTTTTGATGTAACTAGTATAAATGTATTTTATTTTTAAATGTTGTTTTGTCTTTCAATAAGGAAACTACAAACCCAGTATGTTTAACTAACAGGTTGCTTCGGCTTTTATCATCTCATTGTGTTCCCTTTATTTTCTGTGTTTGTTCTGTGGATTATTTTTGTTTGCTCTTATCTTCTCTAGAGGCTTTTCATTTATTCATTTTGGATGTGTCATTATCTATTCCTACAACTAACCATGAATTCCTTTGAGGCAAATCATCTCTGTAATTCCACAGAATTACTGAAATAGATTCCTAGAAATAACAGGAAATCTTCAAGGCTTTTTAGAATTGCCAAAGTAAACAAGAAAATTCTAAGACAAGGACAAGCCATTTTAAAAGAAAACATAGGGTCCCGGATAATCTGGCTACTTCCTCCTTTTTAGTGACAAGTCACTTAAAACTTCAAAGCCAGAAAGTATCTACTTTTAACTTATTCAGAGAACTCAAAAGTGTCCATGCTCTAGAATGTATGTGAACCTTGGCTAAGAAATTAATGTTTTCTGAATATCCATTATGTAACAGGCATTGTTGAATGTTATCTCACTCAAATCTTACAACAACCACTAGAGTATAAGCTCCACAATTGTAGAGGCCTCATTTTGTCTTTTTTACCACTCTAATTTCAACATTGAGAATGTGACTTGGACATAAAGGCACACAATAAATATTTATTTTGAGAATGAGTGGATGACATTTTTACGTACCTTTTCAGAGTAAAAGCAAAGGTCAAAGAGAAAACGTGACTTGCTTAGAATTACACAGAAAGTGGTAGAGCTGGAATTTGATCTAAAGTCTGTTTGTTTCAAAGTATTGTGTGTGCTAAGTTGGTTCAATCATGTCTGATTCTGTGCAACCCCATGGGCTGCAGCCTGCCAGATTCCTCTATCCATGGGGTTCCCCAGGCAAGAACACTGGAGTGGGTTGCCATGCCCTCCTCCAGGGGATCTTCCCGACCCAGGGATCAAACTCGCGTCTCTCAGGTCTCCTGCATTGGCAGGTGGGTACTTTACCACTAGTGCAACCTGGGAAGCCCCTATTAAAGTATTAGCCTCCTTTAACTTGACTTAAAAAGCCTTATATGGTATGACTGTTCCAGTCTATTTCTCTTGTTACACACCACTGAGATCAAAGATTCAACCACACTCCAATTCTTTCAGGTTTTTGAAGGTTCTTTTGTAGTTTCTCCCAGTTACTAGCCTTTAAACTAGAACCTTCATTAGTCAATTTAGGTATCATTTCTCTTGGTTCCTCTATGTTTGGTGTGTTCTGTTAAATACATCTATTGCACCCCATATTCCCCATCATAATTACATTTTCCCATTTAAATAAAGGAACAGAGCAGTGGTCAAGAAGAGGAAGCCTGAAAGTAGGGTATTAAAAGTTCAAATCCAGACTTCACCACCTCTAGTGACAGAACCTGTAGGGCATCTGAGTGAAGATGATCTAGGACATGGAAAAGATACAACTCTCTTGCTTAAGAATAAAATCTAAGCTGGAGAAAGAAATTTAGGTGTTATCACCATTTGGAGGTGGTAGAAACTATTAGAATGTGTGAGCTTTTCTATAGATTGCATATGGCATAAGAAGAAAAGGATAGGACCCAGGGGAACAACACTACTTAAAGGTTGGGAAATAAATAATTTAGAGTGGAGAGAGAGAAGTGGGTAGAGCTTGGGCACAAGTTAGTGATTGATGAAACTGAATGAGGGATACATAGGAAGTCACTGCCCTATACTTTGGTTCTATCTTAGCTTTTGTTTGAAATGTTAATAATAAAATGTTTTTAAAAGAAGGGTAGGTGGAGGTAGAGGAACTGATGAAGGATTCTGAAAAGATGCAGTATTTGTGAAAGGGGAAAGCAGAAGTCATTACTACCTCAAAGGAACAAAGTGGAGTGAGCACAAGGATTTGGTAGTTGGGACATTAAAATTCTTTTAGTAAGAACTGTTTCAGTGGAGCAGAAGCTTAATTTCAATGATTTGGAACAAAACAAGTAAGAAGTAGAGATACCAAGTAATTTATGGAAATCTTGGCATGAAGGGAAGAAATGCTTACAGAGAGGTACAGGACCAAGGATTTTGCTCTGGTTTTGGGTTTAGATGGAAGGAAGGAAGTGGGAAAGGTTGATACTGGAGAAAGCAGAGCATGCCCCCGACACGGATAAAATGTAGAACGCAAAAAAGTAGAGGGACAAGTCTGAGAAAAGAGAAGATACAACCAACAACATAATACAATTCAAAGAAGATGATACAAACTTTGATACAGAAAGGGAAGGCAAGGAACGATTCAGAGAGATTTTTTTAAGACAGTAAACTATAGTCCATAGGGTCACAAAGAGTCAGACACGACTGAAGCGACTTAGGACAGATGGACGGATGAACTGGATGAGACAAGGTGAGAGGGAACCAGGTGTAATTAAGTTACAATCAAAGGACAAGAGGAAGTCAAAGGTTTAGCAACAAATCTGTGCCAGAGATCTCTGTGGAGAGATCACGTTGTAAGAAAGCCTGAAGACTCGATTAAAAAACCCAAACAGAAATGAATTTATATTAGCTCTAAATCATCTTCTGGATGAAAGCAAAGGGAGCCTAGGGAAGCAAATGTAAAGCAAAGAAAAAAGTTATCTTTACTGGAAAAGAGCCTTCAGTGAGCAACATTTTGCTCTCATTACAAAAAACGAAGGTAAAGAAATTCAACATGGACTTTAACATGAACACCAAAAAGCAAAATGAGAACATCTTTTGATTGCATAATCAAAAGAATTCCACTTAAAATCAAAATGTTGGGTTTTATATGCATATTGTTCTAAAATAAAAGAATATTTATGGTACAATCTACTTGTTGTTTTAAGAAATGGGGGCTTAGATAAGGTGGTAGTGGGAGAAGTGAAAAGCAGACAGACTTCAGTTAACTTCTGATGATTGAACAGATAGGACTTGTTAAAATGTAAGAAAGTGTAGAGCTAAATAGAAAAAACATACACAAAGGTTAACATAAGTTATCTCTGGGTGACAGGCTTAAACAGGGTGCTTCTTTTATTCTTTTTAATTTTTTGGAGGAGTAATTAAGATAATCTAACTTAATTCTAAAGGCAAGAATAAATTCTTGATGTAAAAAATTCAGTGCTGAAATATACATGGCAAAAACTTAAAGTTCCTCTTCAAATTCAAATCCGTTATCCCACACTTTTCCCCTAGAGATCATCAAGTTAAAGGGTTTTAAAGTTACAGGAGCTAAAAAAAATAAAATAAAATAAAGGGTTTTAAAACTCTTTCCACATAGTTTACTGTAGTGTTTCTCAACCTTTCTTTTCATTATTTCCCCTCCAAAATGAAAACTAATTAATTATACATATGTTATATATATTATACTAAAATAATTATACAATGTAACTGAAATTAATTTAAACTCAACTTAGTTTTTCCCTAATGACAGATACTAAATACTAAGGAATAAGATTTGGTGCAGTAGAACTGAACTCTGGAGGGCACAAAGCATTGTAATATATAAGATTGTTTGTGTTTATCCTTCTCCCCAAAAAACAGAACTATTTCTCCCTCTTGAGGTGAATACGGCCCTTGTTGAGAATGCATGGTGGACTGGTGTTTTAAATAGACTGTCAGTCAAATTAGATTCGGAGAAGGCAATGGCACCCCACTCCAGTACTCTTGCTTGGAAAATCCCACGGACGGAGGAGCCTGGTAGGCTACAGTCCATGGGGTCGCTAAGAGTCGGGCATGATTGAGTGACTTCACTTTCACTTTTCCCTTTCATGCACTGGAGAAGGAAATGGCAACCCACTCCAATATTCTTGCCTGGAGAATCCCAGGGATGGTGGAGCCTGGTGGGCTGCTGTCTATGGGGTCGCACAGAGTCAGACACAACTGAAGCGACTTAGCAGCAGCAGCAGCAAATTAGATTTAGTATGAACCATATTCTCCTTCAAACTTTTCCCTTGGCTTCCTTTATCATATTCCATTTGACTTCATTCTCTTGAGGTACTCCCTGTGGCCTCCTCTGTTACAATGTTTCCTAAACTTACGAATATTTTAAAATATTTTTAAATACACATTCTAATATATGTTTACTTATTTGTTTAAAATTATATATCTGTTGTTTAGTCGCCATGTCATGTCCGATTCTTTGCAACCCTATGCACTATAGCCCACCAGACTCCTTTGTCCATGGGATTTCCCAGCCAAGAATACTGGAGGGAGTTGACATTTCCTTCTCCAAAATTATAAATAAATACTACTATATTAATAAAATATGTGCAATACAAAATGTACAAAAATAGTTTAAGGATGAAACTTAAAAAAAGGATGGGTAGAAATTATAACTCTTTTTCCATGTAAAATTGTATACACACTTTGGAAAAAACAGAGCTCTATATAAATTTTATATGTTGCATTTTCAAGGTACATTTCTTTTCTCTCCATAGCCAACCCTACCGATTACTATGGCTTTGACCACCATCTATGAGGTTCAGTTCAGTTCAGTCACTCAGTCGTGTTCAACTATCATGAACCCATGGATTGCAGCACACCAGGCTTCCCTCTCCATCACCAACTCCCGGAGCTTACTCAAATTCATGTCCATTGAGTTGGTGATGCCATCCAACTATCTCATCCTCTGTCATCCCCTTCTCCTCCTGCCCCCAATCCTTTCCAGCATCAGGGTCTTTTCCAATGAGTCAGTTCTTTGCATCAGGTGGCCAAAGTATTAGTTTCAGCTTCAACATCAGTCCTTCCAATGAACACCCAGGACTGATCTCCTTTAGGATGGACTGGTTGGATCTTCTTGCAGTCCAAGGGACTCTCAAGAGTCTTCTCCAACACCACAGTTCAAAAGCATCAATTCTTCGGCACTCAGCTTTCTTTATAGTCCAACTCTCACATCCATACATGAGCACTGGAAAAACCATAGCCTTGACTAGACGGACCTTTGTTGGCAAAGTAATGTCTCTGCTTTTTAATAGGCTGTCTAGGTTGGTCATAGCTTTTCTTCCAAGGAGCAATCATCTTTTAATTTCATGGCTGCAGTCACCATCTGCAGTGATTTTGGAGCCCCCCAAAATAAAGTTTCTCACTGTTTCCACTGTTTCCCCAACTACTTGCCATGAAGTGATGGGACCAGATGTCATGATGCTAATTTTCTGAATGTTGAACTTTAAGCCAACTTTTTGACTCTCCTCTTTCACTTTCATCAAGAGGCTCTTTACTTCTTCTTCACTTTCTGCCATAAGGGTGGTGTCATCCGCATATCTGAGGTTATTGGTATTTCTCCTGGCAGTCTTGATTCCAGCTTGTGCTTCTTCCAGTCCAGCATTTCTCATGATGTACTCTGCATATAAGTTAAATAAGCAGGGTGACTACATACAGCCTTGATGTACTCCTTTTCCTATTTGGAACCAGCCTGTTGTTCCATGTCCAGTTCTAACTGTTGTTTCCTGACCTGCATACAGGTTTCTCAAGAGGCAGGTCAGGTGGTCTGGTACTCCCATCTCTTTCAGAATTTTCTACAGTTTATTGTGATCCACACAGTCAAAGGCTTTGGCATAGTCAATAAAGCAGAAATAGATGTATTTCTGGAACTCTCTTGCTTTTTCGATGATCCAGTAGATGTTGGCAATTTGATCTCTGGTTCCTCTGCCTTTTCTAAAACCAGCTTGAACATCTGGAAGTTCACGGTTCACGTATTGCTGAAGCCTGGCTTGGAGAATTTTGAGCATTACTTTATTAGCGTGTGAGATGAGTGCAATTGTGTGTTAGTTTGAGCATTATTTGGCATTGCCTTTCTTTGGGATTGGAATGAAAACTTTTAGATATGTACTTAAATGACAAAGACCATTTTAACTTTTCACTTCCAAACTGGAAGTTTTTATTTCTTTTTCTTTCTCATTGCACTAATTAAGAAAATGTTAAGCAGAAGCAGTGAGAGCACAAAGAATACTTGTCCTCCTACCTGATCATTTCTCAACTGTCACTTGTCATTTTTTTATTCCATTCTTTACTTCTAAAACGTATGCAGGTATTCTAGATTCCTTATCAATTAATTCTAACATCTGAAGTCCATAGCGTCCTTCAGAAGTTCTTTAGGAGTCTAAAACCTGTTTTGCATTGTGTTTATTTTTCCTGTGGACTCTCAATCACAGATTCTAGTCTATTTATATGACTGGTGATTTTCAACTATGAGCTCATAGTTGGATGACCTTAACATGTGGAGAATTCTGACAGCTAAAACTAGAAATGCTTTCCTTCACAGAGGATCTGCACTTGGTTTTTGTGAGAGTAGGTACTGTTACCAATCAAGGACCATATTAGCCACAGTCATAGGTCTCAAGATCTCAGGAGCTTTAATGCAAAGTTCATTCTCCCTCCATGCTAGAGACCCAGAGCTTAGTGGACTGACCCCATCACTGACATGAACATCTGACTGCAGAGCAACTTCAGCATTTGCAATGACTTGCTGCTGTTAAGTCGCTTCAGTCGTGTACGACTCTGTGCGACCCCACAGACAGCAGCCCACCAGGCTCTGCCATTCCTGGGATTCTCCAGGCAAGAATACTGGAGTGGGTTGCCATTTCCTTCTCCAGTGCATGAAAGGGAAAAGTGAAAGTGAAGTCGCTCAATCATGTCCAACTCTTAGCGACCCCAAGGACTGAAGCCTGCCAGGCTCCTCCGTCCATGGGATTTTCCAGGCAAGACTTAGAGCTCACAAATCTCCATTACAGTTTCAACTACTTTATCGGCTTATGTGTACCTATATATGCATATGCCCCTCAGAGATTCTCTTACTTTTTGCAGGGCCAAAAGTGCATTAAAAATTATGCTTTCCTAACATCTAAAATTTGTTTTACTGCAGGGAGAGGGCTCTTAAAAATAGCTCATCCTCAAGCTAGTAAAGCAAAAATCTTCTAACCTTTATAGGTAAGAGTATTTATTGATAATAAGTGATTTAGAGATGTAAATGGACTTACTGCCACTTGATTTTTTTTTTAATCAAATTGGGATGCGATTGATAAATGAGTTAAACATTTTGCTCCTTTTTTCGTCTAAAAATATTTCATTTTTGTGTCCTAAAATTTTTTTGAGTCTTAAATGCTATTATCAAGTCACGTAATACATTAAAAAGGGCAAAAGAAAACACGTCCTTATTCATAGTTAAAATCGTTGTTAGTACTACAGCTGCTCAAAATGCTGAATACATTCCAAATATAGTCTAATGCATCCTACACACATGATTACAAGATTCTGTTCAATGATAAAAAAAAAAATGCTGGCTTAGAAAGTGAAAGTATCATATCTACACCCCCACATACAGCTAAACTGGCTTAATTCTGCAGAAAAGAATCTACAACCTGTTTGCTACTATTTGGATCCTGAATAATTTGTCAATACCTTGGTACATTCACTTTCAAACTAAGTGCAACATATAATATTGATGAGTATATAGCGATACCAGAACTTTTTAACTTTAAAAGTTTTAAAAGTTTTTAAAAAGTTGCCAAAATTGAATTTTTGATGTCTAATCAACAGTCTAGAAATCTTTTTTAAACTGAGAAGATATACCCATTCAAGTAACCTTTGGAAATAAAAATAAGAGAAAAGAAGTATTTTCCACAGTTAAATCACATAAATAATTAATATAACTAAGTATAAATGTGTCTTTTCAAATTTATAGAATGAACTGAAATTAACACGCTAATTTTACAAGTTAACCAGAACATTCATTAAATTAAGCAGAAGCAGAATTAGTTATCTTAATTAAGGAAAAGTTTTCAAAAGGCTCTACATTAACTATATATTCTTAAGATTCCTTATACCTGATATAACTGGCCCAATTTTATTTTATGCTCAGTATATTTATGCCCTTTTAACGCTATGATGTATTATTTATAGCATGATGAACATTTACTGCAAAACCTTCTGAACTAATAAAGCATTCCAGAAACTATGTACAGGTCTATCAACTAAAATCGATATCACAGCAAACAAGAAAGCACATTTGGCAATATTAACTTCAAAACTAAAAGTTTTAAAAGTAAACCCATTTTTTTCTTTTGCCTAGTAAAATATAAGCGATTTGACACTTCTCATAAAACCTCACAGAACTGAATGAAGGAAAATTATCATCACTGTTTCTACAACTACAGAATTACCAAATGTTAGATCATAAACCCATGATTCTTTAGTCAAGTGAGCCATGTAATCATGACACATTTATAGTGAATCCTTGCTATTGTCTTATTTAAGGAAGCAACATTTCTTAAATTAAATTTCTGACACTCAGCATAAATTAATATACTTGCATATCATGTTATCAGAACTGTTAAAAAAAGAAACTGACCTTCTTGCACACTACAGTTCTTTGTTACAATGCACATGGAAAATTTCTAACCCCTAAATAATCTAACTTTTAAAGTTTAAAAAAGATTGAAGTAATAATCAGGATAGCAAATTATTGAGCCAAGTTCTGAATTAAGTCTATATTATCTAATTTTCCCTCAGAAAATCTCAGCTCAGTGGGTAATAATATCACCCTCATTTGATATCTGACATTCTGAAAGATTATAAGACCTACTCAAGGTTGCATAATCAACAAAGAAAATCTTAGTTCTGTCTGATACTAAAGTCCAAGGACCCAGTTCTTAATCACTGTATTGTCCTGCCTTTAACATTACTTGACTAAATGTTCAGAAAGATAACCTTTAAAATATCTGGCTATCCAAATTATTAAAAAAAGAAAAACTATACTTAATCCAATAAAAATTATTTTAGAATATTTTAAGATTTTTTTAACCACTTCTATTGACTATAAGAGATAAATTTTAAATAATGAACATGGCAAGGCAGTTCATTTTTCTTCATATAAAGTCTCAGAAACTTAACTAATCAAGTTTTTCCTATAAATATACTTTTTTTTAACTCATAGGAAATACAAAATAAATCAATAGCATACCACTACACACCTACTAAAATAGCTAAAATCCAAAACACTGACAATATCAAATGCTGATGAAGATGTAGAGCAATAGGAACTTTGTTTCTTTGCTAATAGGCATGTAAAATAATATAGCCATGATGACAGATAGTTTGGCAGTTTCTTACAAAGCTAAAAATACTCTATAATATACAGCAATCATGTGCTTTGGTATTTACTCAAATCAGCTAAAAGTTTATATGTACACAAAAATCTGCATATGAACATTTATAACAATTTAAATCATAATTGTCAAAAAATGGAAGCGACAATACGTCTTTCAATAGGTGAATGGGTAAATAAACTAGGGCTATTTAGGTACAAAGTAAAATATTATCAGTGAGTAAAAGAAATGAGCACTCAAGCAACAAAGACATCAAGAAACCTGAAGTGATATTATTAAGAAAAACGAGTATGAAAAGGCAACCTACTGTATGATTCCAATTATATGATATTCTATAAAAGATAAAACTCTAAAGACAGAAAAAAGATCAGTGGTTGCCAGGGGTTAAGAGAGAACTGTGGAAAGGATGCAAAGGTGGAGCGCTAGTATTTCTAAGTGTACCTTTTTTGTATGATACTATACATCCGCTAGATCACAGAAAAAGCAAAAAACATCTACTTCTGCTTCACTGACTACACTAAAGCCTTTGACTATGTGGATCATAACAAGCTGTGGGAAATTCTTAAAGAAATGGGAATACCAGACCACCTTACCTGTCTCTTGAGAAACGTATATGCAGGATAAGAAGCACCAGTTAGAACTAGACATGGAACAACAGATTGGTTCAAAATTGTTCAGTTCAGTTCAGTCGCTCAGTCGTGTCCAACTCTTTGCGACCCCATGAACCGCAGCACACCAGGCCTCCCTGTCCATCACCAACTCCCTGAGTCCACCCAAACCCATGTCCATTGAGTTGGTGATGCCATCCAATCATCTCATCCTCTGTCGTCCCCTTCTCCTCCTGCCCTCAGTCTTTCCCAGCATCGGGGTCTTTTCCAATGAGTCAGCTCTTTGCATCAGGTGCTTCAAAATTGGGGAAGGTATATATCAAGGCTGTATACTGTCACCCTGCTTATTTAATGTACATGCAAAGTACATCATGTGAAATGCCAGGCTGGATGACTCACAAGCTGGAATCAAGACTGCAGGAACAAATATCAACAACCTCATATATGCAAATGATACCACTTTAATGGCAGAAAGCAAAGTTGAACTAAAGAGCCTCCTGATGAAGGTGAAAGAGAAGAGTGAAAAAGGTGGCTTAAAACTCGACATTAAAAAAACAAAGATCACAGCATCTGGTCCCATCACTTCATGGCAAAATAGATGGGGAAAAAGTGGAAACACTGACAGATTTTTTCCTGGGCTCCAAAATCACTGTGGATGGTGATGGCAGCCATGAGATTAAAGGATACTTGCTGGGCTTCCCTGGTAGCTCAGTGGTAAAGAATTTGCCTACCAAAGCAGGAGACACAGGTTCAATCCCTGATCCGGGAAGATCTCACATGCATGGGACTTGTGCCACAACTACTAAGCTTGTGCTCTAGAGTCCAGGAGCTTCAACAACTGAAGCCCATGTGCCCTAGAACCCATGCTCCACAACAAGAGGAGCCACTGCAATGAGAAGCTCACGCACTGCAAGAGAGTAGCCCCCACTCACCACAACCAGAGGAAAGCCTGTGCAGCAACAAAGACCTAGCATAGCCTAAAATAAATAAATAAAATTATTTTTAAAAAAAAAATGAAGCATGATCCTTGGAAGAAAAGCTGTGACAAACCTAGACAGCATATTCAAAGCAGAGACATCACTTATGCAACAAAGGTCTGTAGTCAAAGCTATGATTTGCCATTAGTCATGTACAGATGTGAGAGTTGAACCATAAAGAAGGCTGAACACCAAAGAATTGATGCTTTCAACTGCAGTGCTGGAGAAGACTCTTAAGAGTCCCTTGGACAGCAAAGAGATCAAACCAGTCAATCCTAAAGGAAATCAATCCTGAATATTCATTGGAAGGACTGATGCTGAAGCTGAAGCTCCAATAATTTGGCCACCTGATACAAAGAGCTGACTCACTGGAAAAGACCCTTATGCTGGGAAAGACTGAAGGCAGTCAGTCTTCAGTCTGACTCAAGGAAAAGAGGGCAACAGAGAATGAGATGGTTAGATGGTATCACTGACTCAATGGACACGAGTTTGAGCAAACTGAGGGAGATAGTGAAGAACAGGGAAGCCTGGCGTGCTACAGTTCATGGGGTTGCAAAGAGTCAGACCTGACTTAGCAACTGAACAATGAACAACAATAATGGTGCAGACAGGAAATTACATATTTGCATAATGCCTTATGAATCCTGCATTGGTGTGGTGCATTTGTTACAACTGATGAGCCATGACTTATATATTATTAACAATTAAAGTGCACAGTTTACATTAGGATTAGTTCACTGTGTTGTAGTTATGTTTTGCATAATGCATAAGAGATGTTATGATAGTCTAGTAAGTATCAGATATAATTTCTGCTCAATTTTTTGTAAACCTAAAGCTATTTTAAAAAACAAAGACTATTAATTTTAAAAGAAATCTATAGGTACTGAACTATAACAAAAGAATAATTAATTATAAAATTTATTTAACACAGGAAAATGTTAACATTCTTTTTATAAATGTTCTTTTTATAGAAAAGAAACAAGTTGGCAAGAAGTCAAAGACAGAAATTACATCTGACTTTACATTAGAATCAAATGGTTTAATAGCAAAGAAACCTAGAAAGTTAATTCTTAATTTTCTTACCTGACATGAAATTAATAGCATAATTTGGTTTATATTCAAATTATAAACCAAACAGAAAATATGTATTAATTTAGCTTTCAGTGAATTTCAAAATATGGACTACAACTTATTTAACACACAAATTTAAAAAGTCTATTCTGGTACATTACAATCTAAAAATACATTTTCTAGAAATTATCTTCCTAGTAAAAAGCATTAAATAGATATTATAGAAAGCATATGACATAAATTCTAAATCACTTCATTTTAAATTATCTATACGGTTTTGATTTTTAAAAAATATACTGAGAGGTTTAAAAGGCTAAACCACTAAACTAGAATAAACTTTCCATATCAAGATATATCCCTAAAAATCCTGAAGCTGCAAAAAAATCTAGTAGTGTAAGAACTTTGACTGTGTAGATCACAACAACTGTGGAAAATTCTTCAAGAGATGGGAATAACAGACCACCTTACCCGCCTCCTGAGAAATCTGTATGCAGATCAAGAAGCAACAGTTAGAACCAGACATGGAACAACAGCTTGGTTCCAAATTGGGAAAGGAGTACGTCAAGGTTGTATATTGTCACCCTGCTTATTTAACTTACATGCAGAGTACATCAGGTAAAATGCCAGCCTGAATGAAGCACAAACTGGAATTAAGACTGCCAGGAGAAATATCAATAACCTCAGATATGCAGATGACACCACCCTTATGGCAGAAAGTAAAGAGGAACTGAAGAGCCTCTTGATGAAAGTGAAAGAGGAGAGTGAAAAAGTTGGCTTAAAACTCAACATTCAGGAAACTAAGATAAGATCATGGCATCTGGTCCCATCACTTCGTGGCAAATCGATGGGGAAACAATGAAAACAGTGACAGACTTTATTTTCTTGGGCTCCAAAATCACTGCAGATGGTGACTGTAGCCATGAAATTAAAAGACGCTTGCTCCTTGAAAGTAAAGCTATGGCCAACCTAGACACCATATTAAAAAGCAGAGACATTACTTTGCCTAAAAAGGTCCATCTAGTCAGAGCTATGGTTTTTCCAGTAGTCATGTATGGATGTGAGAGTTGGACTATAAGGAAAGCTGAGTGCCGAAGAATTGATGCTTTTGAACTGTGGTGTTGGAGAAGACTCTTGCGAGTCCCTTGGACTGCAAGGAGGTCCAACCAGTCCATCCTAAATGAAAACAGTCCTGAATATTCACTGGAAGGACTAATGCTGTAGTTGAAACTCCAATACTCCAGCCACCTGATGTGAAGAACAGACTCACTGGAAAAGACCCTGATGCTGGGAAAGACTGAAGGCAAGAGGAGGGGACGACAGAGGATGAGATGGTTGGATGGTAAGACAGACTCGATGGACATGAGTCTGAACAAGCTTTGAGAGTTGGTGATGGACAGGGAAGCCTGGCGTGCTGCAGTTCATGGGGTTGTAAAGAGTCAGATACGACTGAGCGACTGAACTGAAAGTTAAGAAGATTGTGTTTATAACCTTTTCTCCTGAAAAACATTACAAAATTATTTAGAGACCTTCATTTCAGCTTAAATTTTTCAGAAAATTTTAAGGATTATTACTTGGGCCTCAAATCATTCTAAAAATCCTATATTTTTTACAAAGGTTCTACTGTCATTGATAATTATTTTAACTAAATAATAGTCTTACATTGTAGTTATATAATAAACAAATGTTTGTTTATAGCTTTATAACAAAGGAAAAGGCTATTTAAAGAAGTTATAGTAAATATAATAAAATTTACGTGCTATCTCTGCAATTTATTATAGAAATTTTACTTAGGAGTATATTTTACTTCTCTTTTGTTCTAGAATTCCCCAAACTGTAGGGTCAAAAGTTATTTTAGACTTTTTAAAACAGGTTGATTTTTTTTTTTTTAATATAGATGAGTACAGTGAATTCTGAAAGGGTCTAAATATTTACTCATAAATACTACCTTACAAGAATAAACATCAACTGTATGTGTGTACTGTACATTAGTGTAGTCTTGAAAAACTTAGAGAGTAGTTGAAAAAGTAATCTTAACTGGCTTTATTTTAATTAAATAAGAAAATTTTAAGTAAAAGAAAAGGACAAATACAATGAAAGTACGTATCCCTATTCCTCATAATCCTTTTTAATTAGTAATAATTCACTTGCCTTTAAAACCTGGGCCATGTAAGTTACCAGTGTTCACTCAGTATAGTAACTGATTGTTGATAAGAACTGATACTTGAGTTTTCATGTGGAAACTTTAACCAATGCAACAATATCACAATGGTTTTCAAATGTAACATACAGCAGTGTTAATGACATTCATCATACTACACATTACATCCCCAGTACTTATTTATCTTGTAACTGGAAGTTTGTACCTTCATCTATTTTCCCATCATCTCCTTCCTACTAGCAACCACTTGCTTTATTCTCTGTATCCATACCCTAATTTCTATTTTGTTGATGTTTGTTCATTTGTTTTGTTCTCTCGATTCCACATATAAGTGAAATCAAACAGTGTCTGTCTTTCTCTGTCTGACTTGCTTCATATACTGTCACTGTAACGTATCACAGCCACAAACATTACTATGTACTGAGTGCTAGAATCCTCCTAGCAAATTACCAAACCTGGGTGGTTTTGGAGATCCCCAACACAGGAAGTCAAATATTTAAAATTGTGAACTACAAAGGAAACTATCTACACCGCGGTGCTAGAAATTTAGAGAACCTTTTCTCTGGAGCACTGTTAAGATTTAATAAATAGAATAATCAGTTACTCTCTTCATCATTATCAAAATGAATGAATAATATGTAGAGTTAGGGATTTCTATGCATGGAGGGAACTCTTGTGAACTATGAGGCCAGGAGATTGATAACTGACAGAAGGGAAACTACAATACAAAAAAATCATACATTAATGTGCTTTATAGGAAAAACTAACAACTGAATGGATCAAAACATCTTCAGAAAAGACATTATATGACAGTTTAATAACCACTAACTAAATCTCTCATACACCAAAAATTTTCATCTTAGTCTCTATCAGGACTTTGAAAACTTTTTAATTAATTTATTTATTTTAATTGGAGGCTAATTACTTTATAATATTGTGGTGGTTTTTGGCATACATTGACATGAATCAGCCACACGTGTACATGTGTCCCCCATCCCGAACCCCCTCCCACCTCCCTCCCCATCCCATCCCTCTGGGTTGTCCCAGTGCACCGGCTCTGAGTGCCCGGTTTCATGGATTGAACTTGCAGTGGTGATCTATTTCACATCATTTGTATGACAGAAAATGGGAAATTACTATATGCAGTTCAGAAATTAGTCTATAAATAGTATCATTTAGTATCTACGCAATAAACAAACATGCAAAGAAAATCTGTGGCTATCAAGAAATACATTCTCTTTTAGCTATTTGACGTGTAGTCTCTCTGTAAGACAAGAACACAAATAATACTGGCTAATCATCTTCCAGTATTCCGTAATAAAGAGACAAAAATACTTTCATTTAGACATACCTTAACTATTTCTTCAATGAAACAAATGTGAGAGACAGGATCCCTCTTCTTGGCTAATATTTTTTGTAGATGTTGCACCTAAGAGGAAGGAAAAGAGGGAAAACGTATATAATTGAGTATTTTCAAATGAAACAAGCATAGAGTACAGGTACTAGAAACAGTAAGGGAAGGGCAAAGGCATTTTGCTAGAGCCCTTACATACATTATAATTAGTTAAGGAGGTATTTTGAACTTTCAGAGATTTTAAGAAAGCTGTCGAAGATCACATACTTTGAATAACTAAGAATTAACCCACAGCTCAGTAGGTAGATTCTGCCTGCAATGCAGGAGACACAGGAGAAGCAGGTTCAACCCCTGGGTCAGGAAGATCCCTGGAGGAGGAAATGGCAACCCAATCCAGTATTCCTGACTGAAATGAAAACTCCCATGGGCAGAGGAGCCTACTGCACTACAGTCCAAAGGGTTGCAAACGGTCGGACACAACTAAGCACACAGCACGCTAACCCATAATTAATGCTATTTTTCACTCTCTCAAATATTTACTTGACCACAAACAGTAAAAATATGATCCACAAGTTTCTCCATATTGGTCCAGAGGGAAGCACGAAAAGCTGCAGTGTTCCCTGGGGTTGGCATGGTAGATCGTCCAGGTCCCCCTGTTTATGAGAGACAAAAAAACAAGCAAAATAAAATGTTTCAAATTTAACAAAATGTATGTTATCATGAAAAGCACATATAGACTAACATATGAGAAGTTTCTTTATGAAGAAATAATACTTTATCAGGAGTGATATAAAAAAGAATTTTAACCTTTTGTGTTTAAGAAAGGAAATAAAATCACGCACGCACACACACCCCCACACACACACACCCACTCACACCCAACAAGGATAATACAGAAAACAGGAATTCCCTGGAGAAGGAAATGGCACCCACTCCAGTATTCTTGCTTGAGAAACCGCATGGACAGAGGAGCCTGGAGGGCTACAGTCCCAGGGGTCACAAAGAGTCAGACATGACTGAGTACACATTCACTAACACTCTCTACAAAAAGAACAAAATACTGCAGTTTAGATATCTCGTTTGTTAAATGAAAGTATTAATCTTGACTCTATAAATTATTTGATAAATGTAATATTCTATAAATATTTTTAATTTGAATATAGTTGATTTATCCTATAATTCTTTATAGCATTTTTTTCTCCCAATCAGACTAGCTCTCCATTATAAAATACTCTTAAAGGGAACCTAAAAACCCCTGCAAATTAAGACTATGCCCCCATTTTCTGTAACTTCTCCTGTTTACTCTTACCTGACATCCCATGAAGGGATATGACATATCTGATTTTCTGCTTAACTTCAGATAATGTCATTTCACTGTTTTCCACTCACAAATGGATTGAGGCCTTGCAGATCTGAAGTAGAATCAGTAGAAATATATTGGTACTTACTCAAAGTAAAGGAAGGTCTTAAAAGCCACAAAAGCTAGAAAATAAATAAGAATTTTAGACAGCTGTTTTTTTCTTTTTTGGGATCTTCTGGCCTTTAACATAAACAGTGCTGCTACTGCTGCTAAGTCGCATCAGTCATGTCCGACTCTGTGCGATACCATAGACGGCAGCCCACCAGGCTCCACCATCCCTGGGATTCTCCAGGCAAGAATACTGGAGTGGGTTGCCATTTCCTCCTCCAGTGCATGAAAGTGAAAAGTGAAAGTGAAGTCTCTCAGTCGTGTCTGAAGCTTTGCAACCCCATGGGCTGCAGCCTACCAGGCTCCTCTGTCCATGGGGTTTCCCACGCAAGAGTACTGGAGTGGGGTGCCACTGCCTTCTCCGACATAAACAGTGAACAAGCCAGAATCTTACAAGTGTAGAGGAAGAGGAAATTTTTTAGTAAAACAAGCGAGAAGATCGCTATCACGGGTGAGAGAGTTTTAAATATAACTCTGCGCCCCCAAAGTCATAGATATATAATAACTTCATGAAAATGTGACCAAGGATACTAGCATTGGTATCAGCCTCCAACACATGTAAGTGAAAACTTATCACGTATTTTTGAATCCATTTGATTATGCCCCAACTCACCATTCTGTCAAAGAAACAAAAACTCAGTAACACTAAAAGACAACATTTCCCATTCCATGATATTCTACAGGAGCCATGAATTTCTATCATTCAAAAATTTGAGAAACCACCTCTTGTGTTTAGTTTTTCATCATACCAGGTTCTGATGTTCCTTGTTATTTAGAAGCAAGCTTGCTTTATACATATATACACATACACAAAAATTAATATATGTGTATATGTATAACTGAATCAACTTGTTGTGCATCAGAAACACTGTAAGTCAACTACACTTCAATAAAATACACACATTTATAAAAAGAAATGAGCTTGGACACAGGCGGATTCAAGTCACAAAGTATAGTTCTAGCCTTCTCAGAAGCTATCTTACTTGAGCTATGTTCTTTATTTGTGTTTGACCTAAAAGTGCAAAGTACAGGGACAGTGAGTATGACACATTGATCAAGTGAGTTTGGTTTCAGGTTATTACCTGCTGAATTTGTATGTGGTTAGTTTTACTATTCAGTATGTTGCTGGTATGAGGAAGAAGTCCCTTAATGAAGTCATGGAGGAATGAAAGATGCCCTTGCCATTATGTTCTTAGTAGGAATGTTTCCGTTTTTGTTCAGACTTCAGTTATGTTTTATGTACAACTAACACTTACAGTTTCAAAAACACAGATTTTCTTTGTATCTTGTCTTCATAATAAGGAATAAGTTACTAAATCATATAAATTGATATACTGTGTGTCTAACAAATGCAGAAAATGTTTCTTCCCCCCCTCCAAAAACAAAGGAATTAATAAAAATGGTTTCCTAGAGGGGGCAGTTGCAGTGGTAGGAAGTAGGACCAGGTGAGAAGTACAGAGATACAAGCAGTGAGTCTCTGTGAATCATATAAATGTTTTACATATTTCAAAGTAAATTTAAATTTATAGGAATGAAAAAGGAAACTCAAACTAAACACAAACAAATACAAAAACACATAAAACTAGTGGTACGTCAAGTTAGTAAGATAACCATAGCCAGGAAATTAATTATTTCAAGGAATTTTTAATTACAGCATTCTGACTTTAATAAGATACATTTTAGGGGCAAAAAGAGTTAACACGTCTATTTGCTTAACAGATGTGTTGCTTCATTGATTGCTGAGCAAGGCTTTCTTATTTCTCCTTGCTATTCTGTGGAACTCTCCGTTCAGATGCTTATATCTTTCCTTTTCTCCTTTGCTTTTCACTTCTCTTCTTTTCACAGCTATTTGTAAGGCCTCCTCAGACAGCCATTTTGCTTTTTTGCATTTCTTTTTCTTGGGGATGGCCTTGATCCCTGTCTCCTGTACAATGTCATGAACCTCCATCCATAATTGATCAGGCACTCTGTCTATCAGATCTAGTCCCTTAAATCTATTTCTCACTTCCACTGTACAATCACAAGGGATTTGATTTAGGTCATACCTGAATGGTCTAGTGCTTTTCCCCACTTTCTTCAATTTAAGTCTGAATTTGGCAATAAGGAGTTCATGATCTGAGCCACAGTCTGCTCCCGGTCTTGTTTTTGCTGACTGTATAGAGCTTCTCCATCTTTGGCTGCAAAGAATATAATCAATCTGATTTCGGTGTTGACCATCTGGTGATGTCCACGTGTAGAGTCTTCTCTTGTGTTGCTGGAAGAGGGTGTTTGCTATGACCAGTGCGTTCTCTTGGCAAAACTCTATTAGCCTTTGCCCTGCTTCATTCTGACTTCCCAGGCCAAATTTGCCTGTTACTCCAGGTGTTTCTTGACTTCCTACTTTTGCATTCCAGTCCCCAATAATGAAAAGGACATCTTTTTTGGGTGTTAGTTCTAAAAGGTCTTGTAGGTAGGTCTTCATAGAACCGTTCAAGTTCAGCTTCTTCAGCATTACTGGTCAGGGCATAGACTTGGATTACTGTGGTACTGAATGTTTTGCCTTGGAAACAAACAGAGATCATTCTGTCGTTTTTGAGATTGCATCCAAGTACTGCATTTCGGACTCTTTTGTTGACTATGATGGCTACTCCATTTCTTCTAAGGGATTCCTGCCCACAGAAGTAGATATAATGGTCATCTGAGTTAAATTCACCCACTCCAGTCCATCTTAGTTCGCTGATTCCTGGAATGTCAACGTTCACTCTTGCCATCTCCTGTTTGAACACTTCCAATTTGCCTTGAATCATGGACCTAACATTCCAGGTTCCTATGCAATATTGCTCTTTACAACATCGGAACTTGCTTCTATCACCAGTTATATCCACAACTGGGCAGAGTTCCAAAGAATAGCAAGGAGAGATAAGAAAGCCTTCCTCAGTGATCAATGCAAAGAAATAGAGGAAAACAACAGAATGGGGAAGACTAGAGATCTCTTCAAGAAAATTAGAGATACCAAAGGAACATTTCATGCAAAGAAGGGCTCAATAAAGGACAGAAATGGTATGGACCTAACAGAAGCAGAAGATATTAAGAAGAGGTGGCAAGAATACACAGAAGAACTGTACAAAAAAGATCTTAATGGACCAGATAATCACGATGGTGTGATCACTCACCTAGAGCCAGACATCCTGGAATGTGAAGTCAAGTGGCCTTAGGAAGCATCACTACAAACAAAGCTAGTGGATGTGATGGAATTCCAGTTGAGCTATTTCAAATCCTAAAAGATGATGCTGTGGAAGTGCTGCACTCAATATGCCAGCAAAGTTGGAAAACTCAGCAGTGGCCACAGGACTGGAAAAGGTCAGTTTTCATTCCAATCCCAAAGAAAGGCAATGCCAAAGAATGCTCAAACTACCACACAATTGCACTCATCTCACACGCTAGCAAAGTAATGCTCAAAATTCTCCAAGCCAGGCTTCAGCAATACGTGAACCGTGAACTTCCAGATGTTCAAGCTGGTTTTAGAAAAGGCAGAGGAACCAGAGATCAAACTGCCAACATCCATTGGATCATCGAAAAAGCAAGAGAGTTCCAGAAAAACATCTATTTCTGCTTTATTGACCATGCCAAAGCCTTTGACAGTGTGGATCACAATAAACTGTGGAAAATTCTGAAAGAGAAGGGAATACCAGACAATCTGACCTGCCTCTTGAGAAACCTGTATGTAGGCCAGGAAGCAACAGTTAGAACCGGACATGGAACAACAGACTGGTTCCAAATAGGAAAAGGAGTACATCAAGGCTGTATATAGTCACCCTGCTTATTTAACTTATGTATGCAGAGTACATCATGAGAAACACTGGGCTGGAAGAAGCACAAGCTGGAATCAAGATTGCGTGGAGGAATATCAATAACCTCAGATACGCAGATAACACTACCCTTATGGCAGAAAGTGAAGAAGAACTAAACAGCCTCTTGAAGAAAGTAAAAGAGGAGAGTCAAAAAGTTGGCTTAAAGCCCAACATTCAGCAAACTTAGATCATGGCATCCAGTCCCATCACTTCATGGCAAATAGATGGGGAAACAGTGGCTGACTTTATTTTGGGTGGCTCCAAATCACTGTATATGGTGACTGCAGCCATGAAATTAAAAGACGCTTACTCCTTGGAAGGAAAGTTATGACCAACCTAGACAGCATATTAAAAAGCAGAGCCATTACTTTGTCAACAAAGGTCCGTCTAGTCAAGGCTATGGTTTTTCCAGTAGTCATGTGTGGATGTGAGAGTTGGACTATAAAGAAAGCTGAGTGCTGAAGAATTGATGCTTTTGAACTGTGGTGTTGGAGAAGACTCTTGGGAGTCCCTCAGACTGCAAGGAGATCCAACCAGTCCATCCTAAAGGAGATCAGTCCTGGGTATTCATTGGAAGGTCTGATGTTGAAGCTGAAACTCCAATACTTTGGCCACCTGATGTGAAGAGCTGATTCATTTGAAAGGACCCTGATACTGGGAAGGATTGGGGGCAGGAGGAGAAGGGGACGACAGAGGATGACATGGTTGGATGGAATCACCAACTCAATGGACATGAGCTGGGTAAACTCTGGGAGTTGGTGATGGACAGGGAGGCCTGGCATGTTGCGGTTCATGGGGTCGCAAAGAGTCAGACACGACTGAGCGACTGAACTGAACTGAACTGTGTTGCTTCATAGCAATAATGAAATTAGATGTATTTTAGGATGGTGCAAATGAAGATTCTCTCCACAAACAGAACAAAGACAGGTGTGTAATCGGGATTAGAGGTCTTTCCTACTGCTGCTCAGTAAAGCAGAGAGATAAGACAAGTCCTCACTAGAAATGAACATGTCTGAGACTCAAATTCTGATCTCTATGCAACATTCCCCAATAAAAGAATACAAGGCTTACTGAATAAAAAAGTGATTCTGTCCCCAGAGCAGCGAAAATAGAAAGTCAACCTGGAGTACAATGGGCCAGAGAGCAAAAATGTGTTTAAAGACCAATGGAGATTAGGAAGCTTCCACAAAACAAATGTGAGAGTATCTGATGAGTCAAAATAATACCAATGATAATAGTTTCTAAAACACTGATTAAAAAAATATTCTCTGAGCTCAGAGTTAAAAACTCAAATGTTTAAAAAGGGTGGAAACTGCTGTTTACAGAAGATTGTCAGTTAATAAGTGCAAAAGAAATGATAATGTTGGGAGAAAAAATCACTATTTTGCAACTACCAACTAGTAAAATATTGAAACAAGGGAATGATTATCGGTGGGTAAAATGTTATGGGCAACAGGATATTCCACATGGTGCAAAGTATGTACCCAAAGTTACTTACTAATTACTAAGAAGAGTACTTTTGCAAGCAGAAATCTGGCATACACTATAATAACAAACAAGCAACAATGAGACAGACTGACATAATTTTAGTGCTTCCTGGTATGATGTAATGGGAAATACACATCATCTTACCAGTTTTTTTACCTTGAATGTAATAATGAAGAAACAATCATACAAATCCTGAGTGTGGGGTTTGCTGAACATGTTAATGCCATAAAAGATAAAAAAGATAGTGCTTTTTTTTTATTAAAGCAGAGTAGAAACAAGACAACCAATGGAATAGCATGATCACTAATTGGTTCCAATTGGGAGGGGAAACAGCCATAAAGAATATTTTATGGAAATAGCTTAAAAATACTGAATGTGGATTACATACAAAATAATATTAATGTATCAGTGCGAAATTTCTTGCGGCTGATGCCTAAGAATGTTACTGGATATGATATACACGCACAGCTCTTTGCACATGTTAGAATGTTTCAACATAAAATGAGGATTTTAACCTCAAAGTGAAAAGTACACATTTCAATTCAAGCTAAGCTTAAAGACTAGGTAGTACAAGAGCCCATCAACGGTTAGAGCCTATCATACTTTTACAGAGGGCAAGAATCAAAAAAACCAGAGGCTATGTTTGTAAGCTTTTCACTCTAGTTTCTCAGTAATTCCAAGTTTAGAAAGAACTAAATGCTCCTTTTTTTTTTTCTTCTTTGCCTTGCCCTGTGGCTTGTGAGATCTTAGTTCCCTGAACAGGGATTGAACCCGGGCCCCAGCAATGGAACTTCTAAGTCCTAATCACTAGACCACCAGGGAATTACCTACATGCTCCATTAGTAAAGAGATGTTATTATTTTTTTACTCTGATAACAGTGGAAAGCAGTAACAAAGAGAAACATTTAGGAGTTTAAAATATGAATACTCCTGTTCAAAATCTAGGTCTAATTAATTTTTCAAATATTCACATTGTTGTACAAAGAATATTAAGTAAAAGTGTACATGAACTGGAGAGGTAATACTGAAACAATATGCAATTATCTTAGATGTTACATAAAGAATGAACTTGTAACAGTGAGGAAAAGGCATGCAGTGCATTTGTAAAAATTAGAAAATGTTAATCAAATTACTGGAATATGTATAGCTTTGTTTTATTATAAAGAATTACGGAATGCATCAACCCACTACTCTTAGAATAGGTAAGAGCAGAAATACAAAAAGGTACTATTTTCTGCTAGCAATTATTTGGAGGAACTGAGGCACCAAAGAAAACTAAGATCACAGTCACTGGTTCTATTAGTTCCAGTGGCTTCATTTTTCATGTTTATAGTTTAATACTTAAGGACTTTTATCCTCATACACTAAACACATCTTGCTAAAGAAATAAACATAATAAAAAATAATCAACTAAACATAGAACAGCTGTATAAAGGGAGCAAGAATAACTAAAACAAAAACTGATGCCATTATCCACTAGCTTTATGAACCTCAAAAAACAAAATTAAGTGTTTTAAACTAAGTTTTATTAATGTGACAGAAGAAACTAAGAGCTACTCAAAGAAACAATACTTGAGTAACTTCTAGTTAATGGAATAAAATCATTTTCTTGCCTTTGTCCCTTAAAGGGCAATGGAAAAAAGAAAAAAAAAAAAGTAGAAAAAAATGTCAATTTCAAAGAAACAAAAAAGTCTATTAAAAATTTCAAACTTAAGATTATGAAGCATATATGCCAAATGCTATAGATAAATCAAAATGAACAAGGAATCAGATAGCTGACATCCTAGGTCATTAGCAAGGAACAATCTGCTCCTAAAATCAACTATAAGAATTTAGATAAGCTATCCACTGATTCTTTGCTTAGAGCGAAAAGGGACAGTCATAGATGGGCCAGGAGAGAAGCCAGAAAAATGTTCAATGTTGCAGAATGGTGAAGAGAGAAAAGCAGAAGGAGAAACCATTATAAAATGACATTTATAGTGTATGAGAATTATGCATGAAGTAGGGCACCCAAAGCCAGTGCTCTGGGACAACCTAGAGGGATAGGGTTGGGAGGGACATGGGAGAGCGGATCAGATGGGAGGGACAGATGTATACCTGTGGCCAATTCATGTTGATACATGGCAAAAACCATCACAATGTAGCAATTATCCTCCAATTAATATAAATTAATTAAAAAAAAAGAATTAGCCCTCTAGCATAAGGAAACTGAGCTATTTAAAATTTTAAAAGATGATACTGTCCTGTACTCTGTACTGATAAAAGTACTGTACTCTACATGTCAGAAAATTTGGAAAATTTAGCAATGGCCACAGGACTTGAAAAGGTCAGTTTTCATTCCAATCCCAAACAAGAGCAAAGCCAAAGAATGTTCAAACTACCATACAACTGTGCTCCTTTCACATGCTAGCAACATTATGCTCAAAATCCTCCAAGCTAGGCTTCAGCAGTATGTGAACCGAAATCTTCCAGATGTACAAGCTGGGTTTTGAAGAGGCAGAGGAACCAGAGATCAAACTGACAACATTTGCTGGATCATGGAGAAAGCAAGGGAATTCCAGAAAAACATCTACTTCTGCTTCACTGACTTCATAAAATGCTGGCTGTGTGGATCACAACAAACTGCAGAAAATTCTTAAAGAAATGGGAGTACTGGACACTTTACCTGTCTCCTGAGAAATCTGTATGTGGGTGAAGAAGCAACAGTTAGAAGTAGACATGGAATGATGCATTAGTTCAAAATTGGGGAAGGAGTAATACAAGGCTGTATACTGTCACTCTGCTAATTTAACACGTGCAGAGCACATTATGCAAAGTGCCAGGCTGGACGAATCACAGGCTGGAATCAAGGGATAGTGGAGAACAGAGGAGCCTGGCAAGCTACAGTCCATGAGGTGGCAAAGAGCTGGATGTGACTTTGCAACTCCACAACAACAAGGTAGGAAAACTATGAGAGGTAAAATGAGGTGAAAGAGGAAAGAAAGAAAAGAATGTAAGGTTTCCACAAGAAACGGTTTGAATGGTTTTACTGAGAATCACAATAAGCTCTAGAATGGTTCATAATTTGAGGCAAGAATCATTCCAAAAGTAGAAGGAAATGACAAAATGGTGAACTGTTATTCTAGACAATAAAGATATTACAAAAAAATAAAACTAGAGACCACTACCTAATGAACATAGATGCAAAACTCAACAAAATATCAGCAATTAAAACCCAAGAATGCTTAAAAAGAATTTTATACTATAATCAAGTGGGATTGAAAGACTCAGGAATAATCGGCCAAAGACGTCCTAGAATTAATCAGTTATTATACCAAGGTTGTAAGAGACAAGGTTCACAAATATAAGTCAACTGTTTTCATATATACCGACAATGAACAAGGGGAATTTGAATTTGATAACAAAATACCGTTTACATTACTCCCCATTCCAAATGAAATACTTAGGTATAAATAAACCTAACAAAATATGGACAAAAATTATATGAAGAAAACTAGAGAACTCTGATGATAAAAATAAAAGAGGAACTAAATATATAGAGAGATATTCCATGTTCATAGACAGAAGAATCAATATTGTGAAGATGTCAGTTCTTTCCAATTGGATGTATAGATTCAATGCAATCAAAATCCAAATTCTTGGAAAAAAAATCTTCCTATATCAACAATTGATTCTAAGGTTTATATAGAGAGGAAAAAGAATCAGAACAGCTAACACAATATTGAAGAAAAAGAACAAAGTTGGAAGACTGACTAGCCAACTTCAAGACATTCTATGAAGCTTCAGTAATCAACACAACGAGGTAGTATTGGCAAAAGAAGAGACAAATAGATCAATGGAACAGAATAGTGAGTTCACAAATATACCCACATAAATATAGTCAAATGCTCTTTTACAAAGGAGCAAAGGCAATAAATTGGGCAAAGGCAGAATCTTCAACAAATGATGTTGGAATAACTGGATAACCACACGCAAAAAAATGAATCTAGACACAGACTAGACACAAACTAAGATCATGGCATCCAATCCTATCAGTTTATGGCAAATAGATGGGAAAAAAGTGGAAACAGAGTCAGATTTCATTTTCTTGGGCTCCAAAATCAATGCAAACAGTGACTGCAGTCACAAAATTAAAAGATACTTGATCCTTTGGAAGAAAAGCTATGACAAAACTAGACAGAGTATTAAAAAGCACTTTGCTGACAAAGGTTCATACAGTCAAAGCTATGGTTTTTCTAGTAGTTACGTATGGATGTGAGAGCTGGACCATAAAGAAGGCTGAGTGCCGAACAATTGATGCTTTCAACTGTGGTGCTGGAGAAGACTCTTGAGAGTCCCTTGGACTGCAAGGAGATCATACCAGTCAATCCTAAAGGAAATCAATCCTGAATATTCATTGGAAGGACTGAGCTGAAGCTGAAACTCCAATACTTTGGCCACCTGATACAAAGAGCTGACTCATTGGAAAAGATCCTGATGCTGGGAAAGACTGAGGGCAAGAGGCAAAGAGGGCAACAGAGGATGAGATGGTTGGATAGCATCACTGACTCAATGGACATGAGTTGTAGCAAACTCAGGGAGATAGTGAAGAACAGAAAGCCCTGGCACGCCACAGTTCATGGGCTCGCAAAGAGCTGGACATGACTTAGCGACTGAACAACAACAAGACACAGACCTCATATACCTCACCAAAATTAACTTAAAATGCATCACAGACCTAAAAGTAAAATGTAAAACTGTAACATGCCTAGGACATAACATATGAGAAGACCCAGATGACCTTGGGTATGGCAATGACTTTCTAGATACAATACCAAAGATATGATATGAAAGAAATAACTGATAAGCTGGACTTCTTGATTTCTCATATAAGGATGCTGAGAATTATTTATATTGATAAAATTTATTACCATAAATATTATATAGTAGTCTAATTAATAAATAAGCTGGCTTATTCATCTTCCAATGACGGAGAGACTGTTTTCATTGTTAAACTATTATGAATAATAGCAAAATAAAAATTCTTACACATATGTGACAGAGTTTCTTTAGGGTATACTCTTACAAAGCCAATTATAAGATAATAAGGTATACCCATTTTTAACCTTAGTGATCAGTACGATAAAATTGAATAAAGTGGTTGAAACATTTTCTTCTCCTACAATCAGAGTATAAGAATTTCTGCTCTCACTGGATATTTAGTTCTGGTCTTAGATTTTGCCAATCTCACAGAGAAATAGAATCTTGAATCATTTGTATTTCTCTAATAATTAGTTCACATCCTCTAAAAAGAGGCTAAACATCTTTTCATGTTTATTGGAGGTGTTCTTCTGTGATTTGCCTATTCATATTCATTATCTATTTTTCAACTGAGTTATTTATCTTTTTCTTAGTGGATTACAAACTTTCAGGTACACCTTGGGTAGCATATTTTCCCATGTAATTACAATAATGTTATTTTTTAAATTTTGAAACAATCTTAAACATACAGAAAATTTGAAACTATAGTAAAATTTTTTTTCTTGAATCATTAGGGAATCAGTTACTGACATGATGCACTATCACCCCTGAAGGCTTTAATGTGTATTTCCAGCAAAAATGACAGTGCTGTACATAATCTCAATATAACCAACAAGATTAGGCAATTAACATTAACACTGCCAATGTAATATCTTTAAAAATAACAGTGATTATTCTTTTAAAAACAATAAAGAATAGTATTTCTACACTAAATCATGGTATTCACTCCTCAACAGATGACAATAAGGCTTGAAAACGCTTCATTCTTTCCAAAAAGGGGAGCATACATTAGGACAGACAGCAGGTGAATAACTACTTTCATTTTTTTTCCCCCTATTCTTGACAACACAATAGAGAATGAGATTAAACTCCTGCTGGAAATTTAAACATTAGATCAAACTTTCTGAGAATAATTGCTGGGAAAAGCTGAGCGGGAAATCTCCTCTGGCAATTTCTTTTCAAAGCTGTCCTCCTGGGATGGTCTTAATACAGACCTATTCAGAGGCTAGGGCTAACCTTTAAAAATCCCTTTAAGATCAAAGATTCTTTTATCTCTTTTTATCTTATACAAATTATTTATGAGGGACATACTCTGTTATTTAAAGTTATGTTTATATAGCAAACATAAAAATAATAATCAATGGCTGAAAATGTTTTAGTATTAGCTCTGCATCAAGAACTGTTATTAAGTTTACATGGACAATTCTATGATATTAGAGTACTCTGTTCAATACAAAAATGGGAAGAGGAGAAAACTGGTGACAACAGGCATTAAAAAACACTGGGGAATTTTTTCTATAGTCTGAATGAAATAAGGCAGTAAAACTGAAGAAAGAAATGGAGTCAAGACAGATTTGTTTGTCTTTAAGTAGAAGAAAATAAATAGCATGATTGTATGTGATGGGAAAGAGATACAATGAAAAACCAACGATGTGGTAGAGAGAAGGGATCTATGAAAGCAATGCCTTTGTTTGAGTGATGGGATCTAAGGCAAAAGTAGAGTATTTGTCTCCGTTAGGAGCACGTACAGTTCATCCATATTAACAGGAAAGAGGAAAGATTTTAAGGAGAGAAATGCAAAGTTAGGGTTGCTTAGGAAAATGAGAGGCACCCAGAACATGCAGTCTCTCCTCTCAATGAAGTGTATTATATACATGAATGTCACCATCAGGCATGGTTTTGCAAGAAAAGGGTTGGGGACTGCTGTCTTGAATCTACCTGTTTGGGTTCTCCTTAGACTTTGCTATAGTTGTAATGTTCCCAAAGCTTTTATCAGCATCTATCTATCTCCACACTCAGCTGTTATTGCTCCTGAGTACCAGAATTATACATGCCCAGAAAGATAAAGTATAATAGAGATTGTATTTCCTTAAAAAATATTTTCTGCCTCAATAAGAAGTACATGTGAGGATAAGGATTTCAGAAAGAAAAATATGTTCCTTTTTTTCCCTTGCATCTGTTTCCTCTGAACTAAATAAAGCCACAGTTTATAGTTTTTATCTAGAAGTTCTGAATATACCAATTGGCCAGTTCAACTCACTGATTAGACAAAAGTTATAAATAAAATTCTAAAACAAAATTTCTTCTCTCATTTTCTGTCTACTAAAAAGTGAGTCATTAGATTACTTTGAAACTTGAATGCTTCACATACTATTCAAAGGACTTTTCAGTTATAAATAAATAAATGAAGCTAAATATAAACCACATCCATACCTCTCACAGCTGACTGGGAAGGCTGAGTCAAAACTTTGATATCTAATGCACTGTTGATATTTTCTTCTATTGCAGCACAATATCCATCCACAACACTGGTAATAGTGTCCTTCAAAGTTCCAAGATTATGGAAAACCTGAAGAGCGGTTCCGACCTGGGTTGGATTCTTTAAAAAGGTGGTGATAGGGTGGGGTGGGAAAAGATATAAATAGGAAAAGAAACAAAATAAATATAAATCTACAAATCTAAGTGGTACTTGAGCAGTTACTATATTTTTTAAATTATTACAAACAAGAGCAAAAATAATGCATTTGAAACAAGTACTATTTTTAGTCATTTACTTATTTCTTAAAAGACAAAGTTAAATACCATGTGTATGATTTCCTCCCTTCCCCTTTTCCTCCTCCTTCAAAGGATAATCACAAAATAAAGAATCTGCTACATTACTGGAGCTTACTTGAAATTTACCATCAATCTCTACAAAGAGAGCCATGTAAGAACTAACAACCCTATATTTGTTTAGAAAGAAATAAATTGTGCAGAGTAAACTGTGGGCTGAGCCTTGTGAACTGATACTACTATTCATTATATTATCTTCCTTCATTCATTCACTGAAACTACAACTATATACAGAGTGCCCACTATGGGGTCTATCTTGCTTCTATCTGCTAGAAATATAGTAGTAAATAAAACCAGTTGAGTTTCTGCCCTTATGGAACTTCTATTTACTGAGAAATATATAAAAAAGAAATATAAAGAAGTATCAGATAGTGATAAATGCTATAAAAAAGAAAGCAGGGAATAAAAATAGAGAATGATGTGTACTATTACAGAGGGAAGAGTCAGAGAATGCATCTCAAAGGTAGTATTTAAACAGAGATCAACATCTGGAAAATATGGGGAAATACAGATCTGGGCAGGGGTATCAACAAAGGAACCGAGGTGGAAATGTGTTTGGTAGCTAGTGAAAGAGCAATCAGGCCACAGTGGTGGCTGGAGCAGAGTGACTGAAGCAGACAGGGGTAAGCAATGAGGGGGAAGTAGAAACACTACCAGTGAGTAGATTCAGTCCACAGTGATATGAATAAGCTGCTGGATTTGTCATTAAGTAAATGACTGAATTAACAAGGTAGATCTACACCAACATAGTTATAGGTCTAAACAGCTGAAATTCCTCTTTCATTTATGATTCAGCATCTGTCATCAAAGGCACACAGTTAAAAAGTGAGATTATTTAACATTTTCTTGACTGTTGAGTATAAATAACACAAAATGTTATCTCTGAAGTCTACTGGCGATAATAAGAGTACATGGCGCACACACACACTCAGAAGCAGGGTAGGATCAGCTTAGAGACAAGATCAGGAAACATGGTTGGTGAACACCCATTTTAGATTGTTTTTTAATTAAGCAAGAAAAAGTAGCAAATGGACATTGTTTCATATTAAAATATGCTTTTGCTTTTAGTAGATATCAAGAATAAAAATTAGGCAGCTGTAAAGACATTTCCCTTATCACTATTCAAGTCTATATAATCTAAGAAAGCACTACCTGACCAATTTCAAAGATTATCTTCACCTTAAAAACTAGAATATAGACACATATTATAACATTATATTTATTGCCTTTATTATCCTCAAAGGATCTGAAAATCACAGTTTCTCAACATACAAGTTTTCAGTAACTTACAATAATTATGTAACTTCAATAGCTTACAAAGAATGTAGATTGCAAGTTATATGCATATGTTAACTGAAAACATTTGGAGTCTTATTTTATTTGAGAGATCTAGTCAAAATTGATCAGTCTTCCAAAGTTTCTATTCCAAAAATTAACTACTGAAAACTTTCAAAATAGTAACATGTACAGGGCAACATTAAAGAAGCATCCAGTATCAGAATGGTTATCATCAAAAAGACAACAAACAAGTGTTGGCAAGGATGTGGAAAAAGGGGAACCTTCATGTACTGTTGTTGAGAATGTAAATTAGTGCAGCCACTATGAAAAACACTATGGGGGTTCCTCAAAAAATTACGTAAGTAATTCTGAGGAACTCAGCTCTCCCCTCTGTATCCTGAATTCATAAATTTTAAAATGATGAGGACAGATAGATTTCCAAAGCCGGCTGAAGTTCCTTTTTTTTTTTTTTAAATAAAAATGTAACCAACAAGATCTCAACTCTAAAATTCTGATTCGGCTGGATCAGACTGAGGCCCAGTTATTATATTTTAAAGCTCTTCAGGTGCAGCCACCTGGGAACCAACATTTGGAAACCACTTGACTAGATGACTCTGCCAGACTTTGAAAAATGAGAATCATTTGTTCATGTGAAAGACAGGATTTTCTGGTAAAAAGAACTAAATACACAGAGAAATGACAGAGGAAAATTACAAGAGTATGCTTAAGGAATGGTATATAGATTTTACTGCCAAAAGTTTTGCATATGTGGGGGAAAAAAAGATAACCTTGAACAGGCAAATAAGGGTCTGGTCACTGACAAGCTTGAACTGCATTCTGTGAAATTTCTATTTAATATTACTGGTAACAGAAAAATGATTCATGTAATAAAATTATCATAATCTAAGATGTTTGAGGAAATAAAAACAATTACATCAGCTCTGGCAATAATTTAAAAAGAAAAAAGAAGGAAAAATAGCTTGGACTAGGGAGTTGCAATTAAAAACAAAGAACAGGACAGATAGGAGAGATTCTGAAACACTGAAAAGAAACTGTCTACTGACTGACTATGATGGACAAGAGGGAAGGAACAGTCTACCATATATGGAAGTTTCTTCAAGTGTGGGGGCCTGAAAAGACAGAAAAAGAAAAAAGAAAATCAAAAGAAGGAGATGATTTGGGCAAGTGGGTGGAGGAGTGGCGGGACGAGAGGGTGAACGGCTGTTGTTAATGAAGTGCTCACTGTGAGACACGCAGAGTCTCAGGTGCCGACGGGGTGTTCTCAGTTGGAGATGAGAACACTTTTGAACTGGATAATCATAGGAACCTAGACTGAGTAGCAAGCTAAATTGATGTAATAAATAATAAAATACAGAATGTTGGAAACTTTTAATCACAAAGGGAATAAAGATCAGAATTGGTGAGAGTGAGAAAAAAGAAATGGGGTGATAGAATACTCTAAATCAGAGTAACAAGTGGGAACATCAGAAAAACTGGGAACGAAATCATTTGCTCTAGCTATGATTCCAGCAAAGAATACCTCCTAAATATAATAAACATTAGTGTTCTTTCCCCATCATTCTCTCTCATCACAGGCAAATACCACATGTTTTGACCAGCAGATTTTTCTGGGTCCTTATTAGTAACAAACATCAGGCCTTCAGTTCCCTTATCTGTAAACTGAGGGGACTGGACTAGATGAATTCTAGCACCCTCGCCAATACTAACACATGATTGTACTGTCATTCAGTGGACATCATTTACTCATGCTAGCGCTGTGCAAGGTACTGGGGATTTAAAAAGACTGAAGCAAATACTCTACCGTCTGACCTTTCAATATCTACGGTCTGATGGGCTATAAAGACAATTAAAGCAGCAATTAGAATGTACTATGATAAATTAGAGGAGAAATGGATAGTTTAATAGGAGAGGTGATTAACTCAGAATTGGGGAGGGAAAGAGGGATAGAGG
Organism: Okapia johnstoni; assembly: GCA_024291935.2. Lineage (NCBI taxonomy): Eukaryota > Metazoa > Chordata > Mammalia > Artiodactyla > Giraffidae > Okapia > Okapia johnstoni. The sequence continues at coordinate 65,275,199 of CM044312.1, read as the reverse complement.
AGTCAGGAAATTTTCTTTAAAGAAGAAGGCACAGCCAAGACCCAAAGTGAAGTTGTCATGGGAACGTGTTGGGAGCCGGAGATAAGGAGGGGTCGAAGATTTACAGAAGGAGTCAGGAAAACAAAAGGAAAATCACTTCAAGCAGAGGAATAGCACATACAAAAGCCTGTGAATGAGCACACTGTAGAAATTAAATCGACTAATATAATATCTGATAGGTAAGCTGCTGCTAAGTCGCTTCAGTCGTGTCCGACTCTGTGCGATCCCATAGACGGCAGCCCATCAGGCTCCGCCATCCCTGGGATTCTCCAGGCAAGAATACTGGAGTGGGTTGCCGTTTCCTTCTCCAGTGCATGAAAGTGAAAAGTGAAAATGAAGTCGCCCAGTCATGTCCGACTCAGCGACCCCATGGACTGCAGCCTACCAGGCTCCTCCGTCCATGGGATTTTCCAGGCAAGAGTACTGGAGTGGGGTGCCATCGCCTTCTCCAAGAGAACTACACAAATACCTAAACCAGTGCAGGCGCCCCTATCAGTCAATCTCAAACTTTTGGTAAATATAAAAGAACTACCTCAGGGAGCTTGTTAACTAAAAAGGGACACTTAAGGAAGACCTGAGATTGCTGGTAAGTTTCCATTTTTTTAATCTGAACGCTGGTTATGTATGTTTGTTTGCTCTGTGAAAAATTCATTGAGCTATACTCTTATGAGGTATGTACTTTTCTGTTGATTACATTTTCACCATTCAGTCTAAAATAAGAGGGTTAAGAGCATCAGGAAAAAAAATGCACATGCTTGCAACCCAAGTGTCCACAGAATGGATGAGGAAAACGTGCTATTCAGATAACGAAATATGATTCAGTCTTAAAAAGAAATCCTGTCATATGCTACAACATGGGTGAACATATCATGCTATGCAAAATAAACTAGTCACAAAAAAATACCGTGTGGCTACATATTATTAAGATATTATTTACAAATTATTTACATATGATTAATATGAAGACTGTACATATACAGACAAATTCATAGAGACAGTAGAACAGTGGTTGCCAGGGACTCGGGGATAGAGAGGGATACGAGTTGTTCAATAGACACAGTTTCAGTCCAGTGAGATGAAGAGACTTCTGGAAACTGGATGTGTGACATGAACTAATATGAACATACCTAATGCTACTGAACGCTGATGATAATCGATTACGTATTAGGTGTATTTCATCGGAATTTAAAAACGCATATGCTTGGATCTCAACTTCAGATACACTAATTTTTTTTTTTTTTTTTTTTATTTTTTTTTTTTTTATTTATTTTAGTTGGGGGCTAATTACTTTACAATATTGTAGTAGTTTTTGCCATACATTGACATGAATCAGCCATGGGTTCACATGTGCTCCCCCTCCCAAATCCTCCTCCCACCTCCCTCCCCTTCCCATCCCTCTGTGTCATCCCAACACTCCATCCCTGAGCATCCGTCCCATGCATAGAACATGGAATGGTGTTCCGCTTCACATATGACAATATACATGTTTCAATGTTATTGTCCCAGAACGTCCCACCCTCACCTTCTCCCTTAGAGTCCACAGGACTGTTCTATGCATCTGTGTCTCTTATTCTGTCTCACATATAGGGTGACCATTACCATCTTTCAAATTCCATATACATGCATTAGTATACTGTATTGGTGCTTTTCTTTCTGGCTCACTTCACTCTGTATAATGGGCTCCAGTTTCATCCATCTCAATAGAACCGATTCAAATGTATTTTTTTTAATGGCTGAGTAATATTCCATTGTGTATATGTACCACAGCTTCCTTATCCATTCGTCTGCCGATGGACATCTAGGTTGCTTCCATGTCCTGGCTATTGTAAACAGTGCTGCGATGAACATTGGGGTACACACATCTCTTTCAATTCTGGTTTCCTCGGTGTGTATGCCTAGCAGTGGGATTGCTGAGTCATATGGCAGTTCTATTCCCAGTTTTTTAAGGAATCTCCACACTGTTCTCCATAGTGGCTGTACTAGTTTGCATTCCCACCAACAGTGTAAGAGGGTTCCCTTTTCTCCACACCCTCTCCAGCATTTATTGCTTGTAGACTTTTGGATAGCAGCCATTCTGACTGGTGCAGATACACTAATTTGATAGGTTTAGGAAAGAGGCCAAGGAATCCAGCTAATTATGATAAACCTAATTTTTCTACTGCAGTCATCCAGTAAGGCCTTATTATGAACCAAGCATTATTTTAGGGGCTTTTACACATGAGGTCTAATCCTCCCCAACAAAACATTCAAAGTAGCTGTACTGTTCCCTACTGAAAGAGAGGGAAACTGAGGAATAGAGAAGTCAGCAGAAGCTCCAAGACAACAAAGAATAAATGGCAGAGTAGGGATTCAAACATTAAAACATCTGGATTTTAAAGTTCATGCTTTTTCCAAATAACAACAAAATAACCATTAGTACCAATTAAAGTCTGACTTTCTTTAAGCAGTAAAGTAAAATTTGAAAGTAACTAAGGAAAATGGCCAATAAGTGCTGTTACTTTACTATGTAATTGAAAGTTGCTTAGTTGTGTCTAAGACTTTTTGCAATCCCATGGATTGTAGCCTGCCAGGCTCCTCTGTCCATGGAATTCTCCAGGCCAGAAAACTGCAGTGGGTTGCCATGCCCTCTTCCAGGAGATTTTCCCAACTCAGCAATCGAACCAAGGTCTCCCGGATTTCCGGCTGAACCACCAGGGAAGCCCAAGAATACTGGAGTGGATAGCCTATCCCTTCTCCAGGGGATCTTCCTAATCCAGGAATCGAACTGGGGTCTTCTGCATTGCTTGCTAAGTAAGGACATTTTTTAAATTTCACTATCTATCATCACTTCATAAAAGAAAGGTTGTTTAAATTAACAAGGAAAACAGGGGGAAATTCTCAGAGTAAGTAGTTGCCTTGTTTTCATTTTGAATTTTAATGGGAACTGATAAAACCTCAGCATGACTGCTACCAACCTACAGTGTTTGGAAACCAGTACTTCTGTTATCTTTCTGTACAAATAAGCAGGTTAGCCAATCTTGCTTGCATACAATATCCTCAAGTTTCAAGTTTCCCTGAAAATTGCCCATAAAAATATTCCTTCTTTCCTAGTACCCAGGGCCACTGTGTTCTCTTTGAAGTTTGATGGTTTAAATTCAGCAGCAAACAGTTAACTCCTTGCCACACTCACCTGGCTCCACATGCTCTGCTGCAAATCCCAACTTCAACAAAGCTGAAATCAGTAAAATCACAAACTGTCCTTAATAGAACACTTTCTCATCCCATAGGCAAACTGTGCAAACACAACGTGAACAATTCACTGCTCATCTCGGAGATGCCTATTCTTTGGGTCTATTTTCCCAATGTTCCAAGATTAGCTCTAGGACTTCTCTGTTTCCCTACACCACCTACCCAAATCCATTCCTCTTTACAAAATCAGACCCATTCCTGGTACTTCTTAGAAGTCTGCATTCATTGCCAGGTTCCACCCTGATCTGTGGAAACAGTATACTACATGAAGATGCCTTGTCCCCTAGGTAGTAATGTTTAAAATGGCCTCCATATCTACCACTTATTTTCTTTTGTCAACATAAGTAGAATAAATATTACAAAGTTCATTTTACAGTTTAGGTAACTAAGATACTAAGAAGACAGGTCCAAAGTGGCTTACTAGTAGGCCAGTTTTAGGCCTCAGTCCCTTCACTCCCTGTTCTATCCTCTTCCACAGCTCACCCTGTCACCACCTGACTCTAGATCTCCAGATATACCAGTTTTTCAGGTATTTGTAAGAGATCTCAAAATAAAATGAACACATTTGAAAAATACCATGCTTTCTAGAAAGAAAGAAACTAACGACAAGGAGCAATGTCTTCTATTAGGTACAAAAGTAATTGCAGTTTTGGATCATGAGTTTTAAATCATTAAAACTAGGCTCAAACACATCTTTATTAATCAACACATTTTTGCCAATGAGAAATAAGTTGGTTTATTCCTGTAGTATAAAAATCCATGCTTCAGGACTCAATGAACTCTTAGAAAGAATTTTGTCTCCTGCTAGTTGTGGAAGTGTTTTCCCTGCAAAAAGTTGTCAAGATGCTTGAAGAAGTGATCAGGTAAATATGGCAGATGAGTCAAAACTTCATTGCCCAATTCATTCAATGCTTGAAGTGTCATGTGACATGTGGCCAGGCGTTGTCATGCAGAAGAATCAGGCCCTTTCTGCTGACCAATGCCATCTGCAGGTGTTGCCGCATTTGGTGCATCTCATCCATCTTCAGAGCATATTTCTCAGATGTAATGGTTTCTCTAGGATTCAGAAAGCTGTAGTGGATCAGATGGGCAGCAAACCACCAAACAGTGACCGTGACCTTCTTTTGGTGCAAGTTTGGCTTTGGGAAGTGCTTTGGAGCTTCTTCTCTGTCCAACCACTAAGCTGGTCATTGATGACTGTTACATAAAATCCACTTTTCATCACACTTCACAACCTGATCAAGAAATAGTTTGCTGTTGTTGCGCACAATAAGAGAAGATGACACCTTTAAATGATGATTTTTTTGATTTCTGGTCAGCTCAAGAGGCACCTGCTTACCAAGTTTTTTCATCTTTCCAATTTGCTTCAAATGCCAAATGATCATAGAATTGCAGACACTGAGCTCTTAGGCAGTTTCTCATGCAGTGGTAAGAGGATCAGCTTCAATGACGGCTCTCAATTGGCCACTGTCAACTTCTGACGGCCAGCCACTATGCTCCTCATCGTCAAGGCTTTCCCCTTCTTTGCAAAAGTTCTTGAACAACCACTGTGCTGTACATTTGTTTGCAATTCCTGGGCCAAATGCATTGCTGATGTTGCAAGTTGTCTCCGATTCTTTACGATCCATTTTGAAGTCAAATAAAAACAAATGCTCGAATCTGCTTTTTGTCTAACCTCATTTCTGTAGTCTAAAATGAATATAAAATAAATAGTAAATAATAAGTCATGAGCCAAAAAACAAAGTGAGAAATGGCCAAGTTCAACAAAGTGGCCAAGTTCAACAACGCAAAATTGCAATTACTTTTGCACCAACCTAACAGACAATGTCTTCTCTTTAAATGAGAGTCAATATTCTAAGAGCAATTTTCTACATATTGTCACTGTGACCTTCAATAAATCACTTAACCATGTATGAAATTTTCCAACTTCATAAACTGTAATATAAAATGAGATGAAAGACAATATAATAAAGTAGATCTATTTCAGAAGTAGATGAAAACAGATTTCTACCTTTTCAAAAACATTTCAGAAGATGGCATTTTCTTATTAAACTAAAGTTATTTCTTCTGCTTTGGAAACGAATACATGTGATGTAAGTTTTTTTCTTTCTTTTTCAACATCTCCTTAGCATTACATGGGAGGAAAAAAAAAACCCCACAAGAATACAATCAGGAAAGAAGCATAGTTGTTTAGGATCCCTAAAAAGCTTGCCAAAACAGGAACACTGTAACCAAAGTAACAGCTGGTGCTGAGCTAATGGAATGAAGAGATAGCAAGACTGCTGCAAAGATTGTGCCATAATATAGCAAGCAACGTTCTCATGTTAACTAAACTATAGATAATACGAGGTGACCTCTGTGAGCATAAATACAGTATTAAATAAAAAGTACAACAGGATTTTAAAAGCTTCATACAACTGAAATTAGAAATGGAAAAGGTGACACAGTTTGATTTAACTAAAAACAAAATGTAAAAATCATATAAATGTTTAAGACCAGGATTCCACTCTGCAAGGATCAAATAATCTTTGTGCCAAAAAGACTAACCATCACACTTTACTTTTTTCCCTAATGAACTCTTTAGCCGTTAACTTCTCTTTCTTTAGGTTTCATATAATTAATAGATGTGCTTAGTTACTCAGTCGTGTCCGACTCTTTGCAACCCCATGGACGGCAGCCTGCCAGGCTCCTCTGTCCATGGGGATTCTCCAGGCAAGAATACTGGAGTGGGTTGCCATGCCCTCCTCCAGGGGATCTTCCCAGCCCAGAGATCAGATCGAACCCAGGTCTCCCGCATTGCAGGTGGGTTCTTTACTGTGTGAGCCACAGGTTTAATATATTAAAAAAATACAATGAGCCGAGGGAAGGAAAACGACAAATAAAGAAAATAAAATTTCCTGCTGCGATTTCGTTTTGGTTATTAGTGTGGTTTCAGGACTACAGGGTTTCCTCAAAGTTTCATTAGTAAGCCATTTCATGCTCAACTAAAATAAGACAAAAATAAGAACCCCCAGAATCACATTTAAAAGAGGGAGCGATGGAGAAGGTGGGGAGGGAGGTGGGGCGGGAAATCATCTGCACGTCCCCAGGCTCTGAAAACACAGAGGCTATAGAGAGAAATGCAAAGCCAGTTCAAGCAGAAATTTAAAGAACAAGTATCTTCCACTATATAGAAAATCCTTACTGCTGGAAAAAAAAGCTTATTATTTTATTTTTTATAGCATAGAAAGGATACAAATCTAAGAGTTTTTATCGCTAAGCAGATAATTCTTTAAACCACTCCCTCAGTAGAATACGTATTTAATAGAAATAGGCTAGTTTTCAGGCAAATTTAATACAGTAAAAAGCACAGCACCTCAATCATGCACAATAACTGAGGAATTCTAAAATCCAAATATTTTATTTCTCAAGAGTAGTGTTAATAAATTCACAACACTTTATAGATAACAAGTATATAACGGGTCAAAATATTTACAGCAATTTATAATATCTCTATACCCTAACATGATACATATATTGGATACTTTTTTGAAGCTATGTCTAAAACATTGAAGACTTAATGGAGCCCCAAGGAAGATTACAAGTATTGAAGGAAGAGAGAATCACATTAAATAATGCAATTTAAAGGCAAGAATTATATTAACTATGTCGGTTGTGATCCAGAGCTTACCAGAGGCTTTTCTGATTCAGTAACGTGCAGTCCACTGATGCTTGATATGTACTTCTCAGCTAACCTAATATAATTATTTCAGAACCTGTTAACAATCAGCAGTCAACAGTGCATAACCCAAACGAAATTAAGAAACTAAGAAGAACACTTAATAGTGCAGTATGATCTTATCAACCAAAAATCAACTTTATAAGCCCTTTTTGAGAAGCAGTAGGGAAAAAGGACTGGGGAAAATGAGTGTAAAAAGAAAAAGGAGAGAAAAGAATGAAAGTGAACATGCATTGGAAGAGGAAGGTTCTGCAAAAAAGAATAACACAGAGAGAGCCTTAAAAAATGGAGAAGGTAAAAAAGATCAATATACAAAAAAAGGTCTTTTTAACTTTCAAATTTTTGTATCAAATGAATCTGGAGTGCACAGTGCACACAAATTATAGTTTGGCATTAAATAAAAGTTTTAAAGTGATGCCAGTACTCAGAATAATATTCTCATCACATTAGATAATAGCAGATTCAAGGACATTTCAAGGACACTAAAAATGTGTTCAATAATATACAAAAGCAATCATGAGACGTTAATGTTGCAAGTACCCAAATCTTACTCAACCACAAATTTTTAACTTAAATGTGCATATGTGGCTTACTTTTAAATAAAGCAATACAATATAATAATTCTAGTCATTCCTTGTTTTACCGAATATATTTATGGCAGCCATTATTAGGTATTCTCTAAAAATTCTTTCCCTCCTTCTTTCTTATTATTAAAACCTAATTTTCTCCATGGATGTCAATGTGCACATGCTTCATGAGTAGCTTAAGCCAGTGTTGACAATTTTGTTCCTCTTTGTCAGGTTCTTGTTTTCACAGTCCTCCTGACACTTGGGGTAACTGTGAGACCTATTTGGTCAATGAGACATAACAATACGTCTGCTGAGGCAATTTTGAAAAAGGATTCTGTAACATGCCTTTTGGCTGGCAGCTGACACTGCTCCATCTCAATACTGTGAACATGGATTAATGCCTGCAGTGTGACAGCTATCTTGTGACCATGATATGACAAGCAAGGGGACACTAAGGAAGGCAGAATGCAAAGAGAGACCTGCATGCTTGTGAAGTAGCTGAAACAATGTTAGCACCACCCACATCCAGACAAACCCCTATCTGTTTAAAACACTGTTAGCCTAGCTTTTTGCTACAGTACTCTCAGTTTCGTCCAGCATCAAACTGATGAAAACACAATATTTAAAAACACATGAATCCATAACAATACTTGAAAAAAAATAAAAGAAAAACAAAAGAGAATAAAATTATGCCCCATTTGCTACCAGGGAGGTGACTTAATATATAAACTCCTTACTCTGTAAGTTGGTAATGAAAGTGCAAAATCTAAATATTTATCCAACATTTTAAAAAGGAACTGCAGTTCAAGGTTACCAAGTACCTTTTCAATTAGTGAGAAAAATTCTTCTTTACAAAAGAATCACAGCTAACAAGTACAAACTAATAATAAAAACACAAAATTACTCTTTCACAATCTCTATTGAAAAAAATAAAAAGATTTGGGCAAAAATCATCAATAGATATTAAAACCATTAGGAGAAAGACTGTGAATTAAATATTCTCAAGGTGCCAAAATACATTCAAATTCACAATGAAGTAATTCAATGGAAGAAAAAAATAATCTTTTTCAACAAAAGGTGCTCAAACAATTGTGTATGTCTATAAGAAAAAAATGAACCTTAAACACACATAAAAATTAAACTTGAAACATAAAATTATAAACTTCTAAAAGAAAACACAGGAAGAAAGCTTTCCAACATTAGGGTAGGCAAAAAATTCTTATATAACATGCAAATGAAAGCATAGGTAAACTGGCCTTTATCAAAACTAAAAAAATTTGCTCTTCATAAAAGATGACATCTTTTGGAAAAAAAAAATTAGTAAATAAAAGCCTAGTAGGCCTGATCAAGAAACAGGAAATAGCAACAAGGATATACTGTACAGAATAGGGAAAAATAGCCATTATTTTACAATAAATTTAAATCACATATAATCTATAAAAATACTGAACCACTGTGTTGTATGCCTGAAACCAATATAATATTATAAATCAACTATACTTCAATTTTTAAAACATTTTTAAAAAGAAACAAGAAACAGGGACTTCCCTGATGGTCCAGTGTTAAGAATCTGCCTTGCAATGCAGAGGACACGAGCTCAATCTCTGGTCTGGGAACTGAGCCTTAAGGTCTCCATATCTCAACTACTGAGCCCAATGCAGCCAAAATAAGTAAATATTTTTTAAAAAAGAAGAAGAAACAAGACACAATCCAAAATTAAAAAATTAAAGATGATGTCAAGAGGAAAAACAAGGCGGCATTATTCTTAACAGCCCCAAACTGTAACAATTACTCAGCAGTAAAAAGGAGTACCCACACATGCAACAGTGGGAAAGAACTGTGGCTCAGTTGGTTAAGAATTCACCTGCAATACAGATCCTTGGGTTGGGAAGATCCCCCTGGAGAAGGAAAGGGCAACCCACTCCAGTATTCCTGCCTGGGAAATCCCATGGACAGAGGAGTCTGGTGGGCTACAGTCCATGGGGTCACAAGAGTCAAACATGACTTAGCAACTAAACCACCACCATCATACATGCAACACAAATGAACCTATATAAACATGCTAAGTGAAACAAGCTAGATACGTAAGATGACCTACTGTATGGTTCCATTTGTATGACACTTTTAGAAAATGGCAACTATGTAGAGAGATAGAAAGCAAATCAGTGATTCCCTGGGTTTGAGGGCAGGAGGAAGAACTGACTACAAATAGTCATGAGGGAACTATTTGGTGGTGACAGTAGCTTAAGCAAAAAAAAAATACCTGGACTGAGAAATGGTTGCACAAACGCAAAAATTTATTAACTCATCAAACTATATACTTAAGTGCACAAATGTTATGAAATATAAATTACACCTCAATAACAATGCTAAAAGAAAAAACGGCAAACCATAGGATGGGAGAAAATATTTACAGTTCACATGTATGACAAAAGACCAGTACTCAGAATACATTAAGAATTCTTACAAATCAATAAGAAGACAATAAAGTCTTTAAATGTTAGGCAAATACCTTTCATCGTTAGGCATTTGAAAAGTTGGTCACATCAGTAATTAAGAAAACGCAAATTAAAACTACAGTGAGAATCTTATACCCCCATTAAGATGGCTAAAATTTAAAAGACTGCCAACGTCAAATTTTGGTGACAATCTAGAGGAACAAAAATTCTAACCAACTTACGTGGGGCTGTAAAATGATGGAAACACTTTGGAAACCTATCAGTCTCTATAAAAAGTAAACATATCATTCCTTGCAAAAACCCAACCATTTTTTGCCTTAGACATTTACTCGAGGAAAAGGAAACATGCTGATACAAAGACATGCACCTGATTGTACATGGCCACTTTGTTTGCAGTAGCCCTAAACTAGAAATAACCCAATGCCTGTCAGTAAGTGAACAGATAAATGTAACTTAAATACAATGCAATGTTAATTAGCAACAAAAATAACACAAAACTACCAGTATACAGAAAAGGAATCAATCTCAAAATAAATATATTGAATGGATAGAACCAGACACAAGGAAGAACACACTGTATGCCTCCAATTATATAAAACTATGGACAATGCAAATTAATCCACAGTGATGCAAGGAGATCCAACCAGTCCATCCTAAAGGAGATCAGCCCTGGGTGTTCATTGGAAGGACTGATGTTGAAGCTGAAACTCCAATATGTTGGCCACCTGATATGAAGAGCTGACTCATGTGAAAAGACCCTGATGCTGGGAAAAATTGAGGGCAGGAGGAGAAGGGGACGACAGAGGATGAGATGGTTGGATGGCATCACCGACTCAATGGACATGGGTTTGGGTGGACTCCGGGAGCTGGTGATGGTGTGCTGCAGTTCATGGGGTCACAAAGAGTCGGACACGAATGAGCGAATGAACTGAACTGAACTGATGCAAAATGGTTATCTGGTTCTGGTTCTTTGTAGTTTCCAAACTACAAAATAAAAACTTTAGTATTTACTACTCTTATAAAAAGTCAGCATAGAATTGTTTAAACTGAGTAAAATAAATTAGAGTTATCCAAGCACAAAAATTCTGAATTTCTGAAGAATATACAATTACACATAAAGAGTGATTACCAAATTTTAAGCAAAGAGTAGTGACAGAATTCTGTATGAAATACAATAAAAATTCAGGCAGTTATTGAAAAAAATTATTCACAGTTCAGTGAACTGAAAAACTATGGAAAGCAATAATACCAAAAGACCTTAAGGCTGAAAGCAGTTAGTTAGATGTGAATCTACACTGAAAAATAGCAGTAAAATAACAAAGCAACCAATGTTACTATGGGTTGTTCATGACAAGAGATTATATCAAAGAATAAGAAAAGAAAGTGACTGAAAAATATAAAAACAAGAAAAATACTACTACTTTACATCTGACATAAAACAAAAACAGAGAAATACCATGTGATAATTAAAATATTGTAAGAGAGGAAACAGAGCTGGAAGAAAGGATGTAAGGACGGAACATGATAAAGCATCCATCATGAAGATAATACAATCACTTAAAGCAGGGCTCAGCACACACTTAAGGTCCTTAAAGGGCAAGATACCAGATAGTTCATGTTTTGGCGGCCACACAGGCCACATACGGTCGCTGCTGTATATTGTTCTTTCATTTTTTTTCCCCCAACCATACAAAAATGTAAGAACAATCAGCACTTGACAATACAAAGACGGTAGTATTACCAACCCTTGATTTAGAAAGTTAAAGAGTTCAAGTTACTGTCTGCTCAAATTTAAGGATAAAATAGCAAATATACACTAAACAAAACTCATTAAGCTTTAGGGAAAACATTTATATGATCAGTGTAAAACCTAAGGAGAGCTTACAGTGATAGGAGCAAACAGATGAGAGTGGGTGGCAAATTATCCATTGTGGCTGATAAAATAAAGAAAATAAATGAAATCGTTGGATCTGTGTAACTTGAAGAGCTCTTACTGTAATCATCTTGTATATATTTTTAAATTTGATATATAATTGACATACATTATATTAGTCTCATGTATATAACATAATTTGATACTTGTGTATATTGCAAAATGATTACCACAATAAGTCCAGTTAACATGTTACCATACATAGTTACAAAAATGCTTTTTCTTGTGGTGAGAACATTTAAGATCTTAGCAACTTTCAAATATACAACACAGCATTAACCATAGGTGCCATGCTGTACATTATATCCTCATGACTTGTTTATTTTATAACTAGAAGTTTTTGGCCCCCTTCATCCATCTTGCCCATTCCCTCAAATTGTTTATTATGTGTCAAGAAAAATGCTTCATACATTTTTGAAAAATTACTGGAACTTTATATTTAGTAAACAGCAAAAACACTGGGACCAAATATACAAAAGAAGCTCCTGTAGATTCAAATAATGAGATCTGTTCTAGAATTCATGTGACCAGCCAGGAAAACTAGCAACTAACAGTAGGAAAGTTAGCCCTCTTAAAGCAGGTATTCAGCTTGACTCAACTGACACTGAGTCAACTATGTGTTTGTTGGGCACACAGAGAAGAAAAGAATCATTAAAAAAAAAAAAAAACAAAACCTGTTGCCAACTGAACTCCCAAAACTAATTATGAAAGTAATCAAGTTCAACTTTGCCAAAAGTTCCTTTTGTAGCTTAGAAAAATGGTTAACTTCCATAAATCTTCAACACCATACATCTGAATTGGTACCCTCTCTGTGCTGGAAGGGGCTTCCCTGGTAACTCAGCTGGTAAAGAATCCACCTTCAAAGCAGGAGACTCCAGTTCGATTTCTGAGTTGGGAAGATCCCCTGGAGAAGGGATAGGCTACCCACTCCAGCCTTCTTGGGCTTCCCTGTGGCTCAGACGGTAAAGAATCTGCCTGCAATGTGGGAGATGTGGGTTTAATCCCTGGGTTGGGAAGATCCCCTGGAAGAGGGCATGACAGCCCACTTTAGTACTCTTGCCTAGAGAATTCCATGGACAGAGGACCCTGGCAGGCTACAGTCCATGGGGTCGCACAGTTGGACACAACTGAAGCGACTAAGCAGCAGCAACAGCTGTGCTGTAAACAATTCAGAATTTTTAACAATGTAATTTAAAAGGGTTCATAACATCACTATCAGTTACTGTATGCTATGTAGACATTTATTTAGTGAACTTCAATTCCACATTGTCCTCTTAGAGAGACTTTGTCTGGATCATGTTGTCATGGTACTTTTAGCTGACAACTGATAAGCACCAGTCCTTTGTGTGGACTTGACCAAGGAGGCTTTCTGACTCAGGGAAAAGGCAGATTGTGGATGTTTACCTCCTAGTACTAGCAACAATTACCACAGGGGAGATTCCAGCCCAGAATGGAGCTGAGAGACTCTCTTCCTGATAATCCTAAAGACAAGTAAGCACATGATCCCCTTCCACCCTAGAACCTCTAGAAAGCCCTGTACTTGTTTACCAGAAAAGCTTGTAATTCACAAGCAAAAGCCATCTTTCTAATTAAAATGTCATCATTTCACTGTGGGGGCCTGGTATCTATGGTGATGCAGGAACTCATCCAGATCAAAATCTCTGTCACCTATTCTGAAAGCTAGTTACAGCTTGAGGTAATGGAGTCTGTTGCAATCTTGAAAATACTATAAGGTTTTCTTCTTCTTTGTCTGGCTTCTTTCACGAAAGATTTTCAGGATCAGTAAAAAAGAGAAACAGGAGTCAAGGAGGAGCTGCAGATAGTCGTTTACCTAGCCACACATATGGAACAAAAACTGCCTGTCAAATTAAAGAATGTTCTTTCTTATGTGGTGATAATGGTATGCTTCACCAGAAGAAGTACTCTAGGTCATCAATCCTAAACACTGCAGAAAGAATGTGACAGTGGTATCACTACGAATCTTTTCCATATAGAAATAGCATGACTTTGTGAGGTCACCAGTTTACTTACAGTTTTGCACTGTAAGAAGAAAACACAGTTCCTCAGTATCTAAATAATTATTTAGTTTACGTCTTCCAAGACAAACATTTTGTAATACTGCAGTAGAGTCTTTGTAACACTATGAAGCTATTAAAACCTACAAATGAATACAGAACAATTAAGCAATTAAGTAGGGAAAAACAGTAATGATCAAAAAGAGGTTATCTGCACCTATTTTAAAAATTTTGGTTTCAGAAAAAGAATGCTACAAAAAGAAATTACTCTAATTTTCTTTTAGTAAATTTAAGTTTTACAGTTAATTGATATTAAAAATGATGGCCACCAACTATATACTCAATAAAAGAAGATAACTAACTTTTCTGAGGAACCAAATTAATGTCAGAAGTTGATTATTAAATGCAAGTAATGACACATGTTTACTGAACACCTGGATTCAGGTTATGAGCCTATAAACTAAGTAACAGTTCAGGTATGCAGTATTACATCAACATTAAAATGCTGTAGTTATTTTAGTCTATGCTTGTAATAAATATTAACAATAAAGGGTTTAACTATTTCACTAGTTCAGTGATTTCTTGTAAATGGGAAAGTATATTTTGAGAATCTAATATATATAACCTGCAGCATCTGTTTTAATGGGAAGTAGAGTGTTCCAGGCATAAAAAGAACTCGAAATCCCTAGAGGAGGAAGGAAAATGCACATGTGGAAAACTAAAGAAAGCTTGTGAGACTGAAAAACAGAGAGTACAGGGGAGAGTGGCATAAAAGGAGTATAACTAAATGCTGATGAGAAGCAATAGAGTAAAAGAGAACGAAGACATGAGAGACAGAAATATAAAGGAGACAGGTTTCCCAAGAAAATGGGATCCAAAAATGGGATATAGAGAGGTACCTCTGTGAAGGAGAAATTAAGAGCATCTGCCTTAGTTGGTGTGTGGGGTGAGAGGGGAAGGGTGATGGAAAGTGGAGAGTCTAAAATAGTCATTTCAGAGAATGGAAAAAAGAGAGCTGGCCAGAGAAAATCAAAAATTCTGAGGAGTTGGTTTAGATTAGTCATTCCATGGAGGCTTCCCAAAGAAACTTTAACACTATAAAAATTCCTGTTGTAATATAAATTGCTTCACAAATTGTCAGATGATTTAAAATGTAATTATTTAACATAATTAGAATAAACTGCTTGGTCCTATTGAAGAAAGAGGAAAAGCAGTGACCCCAGACCATGACTCTACTACTTGACAGCTGACTCATCTGCAGCTAATTTCCTAACCTTTCCAGGACGTTGTTTCCTTAACTTAAACAGTGGATAATTATATCTTCCTCACTTATTTGTTACTGTGGTTGAGAGAACAAATGTAAAGTGACTAACACAAAGCCTGGCAGAGAAGGAGCATTCAATAAAGGTTAGTTTCACCCTGAATTCCTAAACTGCCTGCTGGGACAGCTGTAGGACACCTATGAAGTGCTGCTTTATAAGAGGAAAAGGAAAGAGGCTCCGAAACACAAGCACTTTCTGCTAAGATATCCTGGTTCCTGAGAACATTATCTCAGGGACACCATTATTGATAAGGGTATAATCTCATACTGCTAAGCCAGAAACCTGACTTTGTGAAGATAATTCAGAGGGCCCAGATCTGAGGGAGATAGACACACATGACTAAATTTAGACATAAATAATGCTATAAATACAAATATCAATTTACACATGAGGAATGTTGTAAAAATTGTGAAATGAACCAGAATGCTAATACTGGCAAGACAGTACATTTTCTTCCTTTAGGAAAATTATGGAGAAGGCCAAATTATATTCAGAAGGTTACTTTATATCTATGGAATTTAACAAGAAAAATGAATTAAAAATATTAATGGTTAATGTCAGCGAACTATAACATAATTGGTGGCTCAGATGGTAAAGAACCTGCTTGCTATGCGGGAGACCTGGGTTCGATCCCTGGGTCGGGAAGATCCCCTGGAAAAGGGCATGGCAACCCACTCCAGTATTCTTGCCTGCAGAATCCCCATGGACAAAGGAGTCTGGAGGGCTACAGTCCACGGGGTTGCAAAGAGTCGGACATGACTGAGGGACGAAGCACAGCATAGCCTTAACAAAGAGACAATATTCCCATCCACTAAGCAGAATCTATTTTCCTTCAAATCACACTGAAAAATACAACAAAATTATAGTTCTCTAGTTCCATGCAGATCATTCCACATCTACCCATGTAGATGCACAACATTTAAAATTTTTTTCTTCTTTATCCTCATAATTTCATTGATTAGATGTAGGCAATTGGCTAAACAACAATACTTACCCACTTAAATGATCTTTTGATTAACTTCATAAATCTGCATATACAATACTATCAATATTTAAGGAATATTAATTTCTTAAAAGTTGATCAGTTTAATTTCAATGTGATTTAAAAACTGAAGGAAAGTCATATTTGACAATTATTAAAATGGACATAAAGTAACAACATACATAAAATAGAGTTTGCTCAGGGACTACTATCCTAGAAAATATCTTCCCGCTTTAAATATATGAGAATATAATAAAACAAATTAGTCTTTAAATGATAATCATTTCCCCCCTCTCTATTAAAACAGTATTTGAGTTCTACAAACTGTGATACTATTTCCTTTCTACCATTTTGGTTTTCATTTCCATGACTCTAAAATACAGTAAAATAATAAGAATTGCATAAATCAAAGACATGCATACATATACATATATACACAGCAATAAAAACTTCACAGGTAAAAAATATTAAACAGTATATATAAATAAAGGTTTAATCTCTGATGTAGTAATAATATGAACATTAGAGGAATACAAAACTTCTGTGACACTGCCCTTTCTGAAATGTTAATTACTTCCCTTCTTGTAACTAAATGAGCTGGGCCAGCACCAATTTTCTATAGAAATATTCATGTTAATTCAAAACTGACTTGGAATTCCTTGAATATTTCTTTAAGAATGAGGTATCCTCTGTTACTTGATGTAGACAAGTATTTTTCAACAGTATGAGCATTTTATCTTCATAGTGAGACCAAGAGTTAACACATAATTGGCAGCAGATAAAACTAAACTCCAGGGTTAGAAGGTAGAATCAAAGTTATCTGTGGGAAAGGCGAGAGTAGTGATTGTGAGTGAGTGAAGAGACACCAGGAGTGCTGGTAATGTCCTATATCTTGACCTGTGTTTTGATTTCACAAGTGTGCTCACTTCGAAGTATTTCATTCTACATGTGTGTCTATGATTTGTTCATTTTTCATTATATATATATGATAATCAACTTTAAAAGTTCATTTAAACATAACTGACAACAATAGCTGAGAATCAGAAATCAAATATTTCCTGATTTAGAGACTGAAGAACTGAATATTTATAAAATTATTCCTGTCCAATACAAATGCACAAAATGAATTTTTTTTTTTCAAAATGAAACTTTTGGTTTAAAGAATATGAATTAAAAATTTGGGTCCAGTACAAATGGAGCAACTATCTGGGTGCAATGCAAATATAGAACTGAGATTTATATTTAATTTGCTGATTCTACTACATCAATACCATTAGGCTCTTCTAATTTAGAAAATTAAGCATCAGGAAAATGGTATCTTAGGATAAATTTCTAAAAAAGTTTCTGGCACTGTGATTATTAAGAGTGGCAAACTAAACCGTTTACTAGATGTATGACCTTTGACCAATTATCAAGCTTTCAGTTTCCCCATTTGTAAATGGAAATAGCAATCATACCATCCTAACTGGGTCGTTGAAAAGCTTCAATGAGTACCAGTGACTTGGACAAAGGAAGCCTACTCAACATCTGTTAGCCATCTATCTACATATACATATGATATCTAAAATACATTACATATTACATATAATGCACATTAGAAATCTTAAAATCTATTTTAAGTAGAATTAAATAAACATACTTTAAAAATTTTTCTTGTACTTCCATTATGCCTACTCTCAAATTAAAATCATAGATGTAGTTCCTCAGTAATAAGGACATACATTATTTTAAA
Source organism: Okapia johnstoni (assembly GCA_024291935.2). Lineage (NCBI taxonomy): Eukaryota > Metazoa > Chordata > Mammalia > Artiodactyla > Giraffidae > Okapia > Okapia johnstoni. Next base: position 65,257,202 of record CM044312.1, on the reverse strand, counting down.
CACAAAATCAAATGTTCATCTATATTATGACATTTTTCACATTAAAAAAGTAATATTATTTTTATTACCTGAGTCTCCACACCCTGCTCCAGTAGGCGCTTAGCTTGATTTTCCACTTCAAGTCGAGCTCTTGCAACAAAAAGTAGATCATTTTCTATCACTTCTATTCCAGAAAGGTCTATTCCTTGAGAAAGATAATCTATTTAAAAAAATACACACATTTAAATATTTCAATACTGAATAAATATAAAGGTATCAAAACATCATGTCTAGCTTCTGCAAAATGTTAAAAGCTTGCTGTTGAACACTATTCCCTTTCAAAATCTGTATTTTAAGAAATAGAATTACCCAAACATTCTCTACCTAATGAGAACTTTACTCTGGAGGAAAATGTTTCAAACATTATAGAATTGATAAAGCAAGAATTGAATTATTATTATTACAAATTCAAAGTAATGTCAACAGGTTACCAAAAAACTGTGCCAAATTACTATAAATAAATATCCTGATGAACTTTGAAATTTCTCAAGTTGCATGACAGGGAATGGCTACCCACTCCAATTTTCTTGCCTGCAGAATTCCATGTACAGAGGTGGGCTACAGTCCATGGGGTCACAAAGAGTTGGACACAACTGGACAACTAACACTTTTCACTTTCATTCTAAGTTTAATAAATTAAAAAAAAAGGTAACATGTAAAAGTTTTAAAACACATAAAGTGTGCTAAAATGTCAAATTTTGAAATATGAGACCACTACTCACACTTAACAATTAAACCTTAATAAGTGTGGAATAGAAAGCCAGAACTACCTTTCTAGCCACTTAATACTAATACCTGTTTAATCGTTTTATGTACCAAGAATATATGTGAGAAAATGGAAGTGATCCAACATATTTATCCTCTCTTTAGTAAGAAAATGATAAGACTAGTAATTTTAGAAGAAATGATACTACTCAACTCCATGTTTACTTAAAATGAGAAAATCTAATTTAATAGACTAAAGAAAGAGAGATTCAACTGAATGACCTGACATAGGTATCAAAAAAATGAATAAGACTTTTATTAATATAGTTTGGAGGTCCTATCCATAGCAATCAGAGAAGAAAAACAAAAGGAATCCAGATTGGAAAGGAAGAAGTAAAAATGTCACTGTCTGCCAATGACATGATACTACACACAGAAAACCCTAAAGATGCTACCAGAAAACTACAAGAGGTTATCAATGATTTTGGTAAAGTTTCAGGATACAAAATTAACATACAAAAATCTGTATTAACCAATGATGAACTATCAAAAGAGGAAATAAGGAAACAATCCCATTTACCATGGCACCAAAAAGAATAAAATACCTAGGAATAAATCTAGCTAAGGACGCAGAAGATCTAAACTCCAAAAACTGTAAGATGCTGGTAAAATAAATTGAAGACAATACAAACAGATGGAAAGATATACTGTATCCTTGAATTGGAAAAAATCAATACTGTTAAGAAACTATTCTACCCAAGGCAATCTACAGGTTCAATGCAATTTCTATGCAATCACCAATGGCATTTTTCACACAACTAGAACAAAAAAATTTTTAATTTATATGGAAACACAGAAGACCCTGAATACCAAACAATCTTAAGAAACAAGAATGGAGCTGGAGGAGTCATACTCTCTGACTTCAGACTATACTACAAGGTCATAGTAACTGAAACAGTTTATGTATGCATGCCTGCTCATTCACGTTCGACACTTGCAACCCCATGGACTGTAGCCCACCAGGCTCCTCTATCCATGGAATTTTCCAGGCAATAATACTGGAGGGGACTGCTATTTCCTTCTCCAGGGGATTTTCCCAACCTAGGGAACAAACCCTTGTCTCTTGTGTCACCTGCACTGGCAGGAGAACTCTTAAACATTGAGCTATCTGGGAAGTCCAGTATAGTACTGGTATAAAACAGACACATAGATCAGTAGAACAGGATAGGTAGCCCAGAAATGCACTTATGGTGAATTACCCTACAACAAGAAAGAAAAATGTACAATGGAGAAAAGATAGACTCTTCAATAAGTGATGCTGGGGAAACTAGACAGTTACATGTAAAAGAATGAAATCAGAATATTCTCTAACATATTTGAAAATAAACTAAAAATGGCTTAAAGACCTAAATGTAAGACATGACACCATAAAACTTCTAGGAGAGGACACAAGCAAGATGTTCTTTGACATAAATCATAGCAATAGTTTCCTAGATCAGTCTCCCAAGGCAAAATAAATAAAAGCAAAAACAAACAAAGGGGATCTAATCAAACTTACAAGCTTTGTCCAGAAAAGGGACCATCAACAAATGAAAAGACAACCTATAGACCAGGAGAAAATATTTGGAAACAGTAACCAACAAGGTATTAATATCCAGACTACATGAACAGCTCAAACAACTCAGTACTGTAAAAACATACAAACCAATCAAAAATTTGGCAGAATACCTAAATTGATGTTTCTCTAAAGAAGATATACAGATGGCCAACAAGCACATGAAAAGATGCTTCAACATCACTAATTATTAGAGAAATGGAAATCAAAACACAATGAGGTACTTTTTGATGGTTAGTAATTCTTACTCATCTTGTTCCACTCCCATTTATGGAATCTATGGCTTCCTTAGTGACTAGTATTATCTCCTTCCATAAATCCTCTCTGCAATACAAATTCCCTCTAAGATTTCAAAATTCTTACTGCTTCTTCTTTTACTAGCATCCTCCTCTGTTTAAAAGAAAGTAAAAAGAAGAGAAATTATAGTTTGCTAAATAACTCAGCTATGCGTTTACTTTTCCTAATAATGTTAGCACTACATTATTTATTTGGGATAAAAGAGATGAGGGAAGAGTACACATGTGAAGTCTGGATGGTGCTCGAAGCTGGAAGAAATAAAGGAGGCTAAATTTTCATGTTTCAAAGTGGGAAGCCAAATAAGATAAAAATTAAGAAATGGAAATACAGGCAGGTGATTTAGAGCTATGGAGGTGAATACCAAAAAATCAGCAAAAATGGTGGCCTCCAGGGAAAAGTAAATGGGGCAGAAACAAGACAAGAGATTGCAATTTTTAACAATAAATTTTGTAGAACTATTTGAGTATGCTACACATGCAAAACTTTCATAACAAATAAAACATGGGAAGAGTACATGGTAAGTAAAGAAAAATAGAAGTTTAAAAAAGATGGCTAGTTAATAAAAAATTTGTATCCTCTAAATTAATGATTGTTTCTAAAGTAAGTAATATTTAAAAAGAAAAATGTGAGTAATTCAGACAAAAAATATTTTATACTGTTAACTGCAACAATAAATATATATACATATAAATATATGTGCACATGCATATATATACACGTGTGTGTATATATACATATAAAAAGAAACATTGTAAATGAGATAAAATCACTTTGGAAATCAACCTGGATAATTGAGTAAGATTCCATATGAACATCCCATTACTAAAATATACCATTCCTAAGCTCATTCCATATAACTGAGAAAAATTCTTAGGTTTGTACATTGGAAGACATGTACAAGAATGTTCATAACAGCACTGTTACATTGAAATAATGTGTATAACTGAAATCAACTGGAGAACAAACAAAAGCATTCCTTCAAAATACTACTACAGAAGAGTAAAACCAATGACAAGTATACACGTCAATGTGTCTCTCAATAACATAATATTAAGGAAGAAGAAAACATTTTAGAAGAATACACACAGCCAGAGGTAATTTATAGTAAAACATGTATGATTAAACAATATACTATATACACATACAAACAACAACATTTAGAAAAGTTACAGAGATAGGCGATACAACATGCTTATAATATTCTAAAACAAACTTGTTAGGTAGTATTTGTATTTTATACATGTTAAATTTTTTTGCATTTTTACATTTTTCTATTGAATATTAAAATACAGGAACCAGTGGCACAGATTACAGTACAACAAACAAGAACTTACAAGAGTTATAACTGTATTTCATCTGTTCAAAACAGAAAAGACTAAACATGTTAGTAAAAACATGGGTAATAAAGTAAGGCACAAATTGAACTTCTAGAGATAAGTTCAAATTATAGAAGGGATTAATGGCGTATGAGACACTGCAAGAAAAACAGAATATACTGTCTCATGAAGAAGAGTTTGATGCTAGAATACTTAACTGATAACTGAATAAAGGATTTTCTTTTCCTTCAAAAATATCATGCTCTTGAAAGAATTTTTGAAAATCAGGAAACTATTTCAAAACGGAGAAATTATATAACCGCAGAACACACAGGCCGCAACTGCCAAGTGGATTATTGGAATATACATGAATATGTCTGAGAAATTTATGAATCCTCAAATTCTCAAGCAGCATTAAAATAGCATATATCCTCCCCCCCGGGTATTTATGTAAAAAAGAGCAGAAAAAGCAAAAATTGACATACAGGGACTGGGCAGCTGGTTACACTGATGAAAGTGACTCCCTCCTACAGACCAACTTTGCAAAGAGCACAATGCAGATAACTGCCTGAGAGAAATTTCAAGCAACCTTCAGATGTTCTTAAAATACTTAAAATCTTGTTTGTGCTTAAAATAAAAGGTCTACTATATTCCTTTAAATTCTTACCCTACTTTTTAAACCACCCACAAGTTATTGTGTTCCTGTTTTTATCTGTAATTATATTTACAATGTCTTCTTTATTAACAATGTTATAAACATTCACCCATAATATGATAGTACTTATAAATATCAGCTCTTGATGACTGCCCAATATCTCATCAAACAAATGATCAAAAATTAACTTAATCATCTGCCTAAATGTAATAATTATTTATAATAAATACATATAAAACTTTAAATATCTATAATTATTTCCTTGGGAAACGAAAAAGAATTAATGGATCAAAGTAACAATTTTAAGCCTGTTGATACAAATTATCAAACTACTTTTCCAAATGACTGTACTACTTCAAACATTCTCCCAATAATCTATGGGAGTTACTTAATCACGGATGGCTCTGGATATTACCACTGTATTGAGTATTTCATATGCTGCTAGAAGGTTCTTATTGATGGTCTGACATGAATTTCTAAATGATGAGGCTGAGTAACTTTTACTATATGTATTTTCTTTGGGGAATCTTTATGTAATTTTTACTCCCTATCTTTTTATATTACATTGCTATCTATTAATTATATAATAATATTCGCTGTTTGCCTATTATACTTGCTATAAATATGTTCCCAGCCTGTTGGCAACATGTTAATTTATTTATTTATATATTACTTCCTAACACCATTTCCAGAACACAGTCATTCAATTATATTATCTAAAAAGCTCTGCATTAGATTTTTTTACAGAGCCCTGATTTTTTAGAAACTTCAGATTAAAGCCTGCCTTTTACAAAAGCAAATAGCAACATGTAAGGCTATGATTTATAAAGAGTTATCTGGCAGACTGATGAATAATAATCTGTAGAGGAAAGCTGTCATTGTAGACTCCATTCAACAAAAAGTTTATCTTTAAATTAAAACAAATAGTATTGTAAGATCAGGGCTTATTACAACAACTACATTTTAACTTGTTCTGCAACATCAATCTTCCTTGCCACCATATCATATGTTTTATCAAAACACAGTTCTTAGAGAATACTGAGCTCAATAACAAATATAAGTTAAGACAAAACAACCAACCACCACAAAACACTGAACAATGTGGATGCTGCAGAGTTACAATATTGATAAAATTAACTTGTCCAATCAATAACGAGATCTATTGTGCAATTACTGAAGGTATCATCATCACCATCATCATAATAAAAACAACATCATCTTCATCACAGAATGCTAGTTTTTTACTTGTTACAAATAGCTAAGTCTAAGATAGGGTTGTTTTAAAAGTCCCTCCCTCGTCAATAAGAAAAAAACTTTCACTAAAGAAATCTTAGAAAAGACATAAAGTTAGAGGAAAAAGTCAAAAACTCCAACTAAACTTCAACAATAACATCTACATACACATACTGATTTTCATTGATTGGTTAAATTTGACATATTTTAATCATATTTAAGTTTACATCACGAATCTGATGACAAAACAGGTGTACAAGAAAAATTATTTTCAAGAAAAATGTTTAATACATACATACACAGTGATTTCAATAATGTGTGATATAATTGAAAACATAATTATATTAAAATATGAAATATCTGAATATATGAAAATATAATTGAGATTATAAAGCAAAATTTTTCAAAAGCAATGTGCTATCTGCATAAAAGTAAAACTGACAGAACAGACAACAAAATAACATGGGTTTAAAAGGTATAAGATTTTAATATACAATAACCAAAATACAACTGAACAGGAAAATCTATTTTTAAAAAGTTATCTCACAATATATAACACCAATCACAGAAGAAAAATTTTAATAATTTAAAATATCTGTTTCTACTATAGGGGAAAGTAATTACTGAACCAAATAAATTACAAGAGAAACTTCACAAATACTAAAATATACATTTTCTAACTTTTTCTAACATAAAAATAAAATCAGAAAAAGAATAAAAATAATTTGAAATTAACACATAAAGGTAAAAACATATAAGAAGTCATAGTTATCTATGGGCAAATAATCAAAGGATATCTAAAAACAAGTTCATGTAAGAGAAAATTCAGGATGAGGCCAATGTCTGAAAATTTATTAACCTTTCTAATAATCTCTGAAATTTATTCTTATGTAAAATTAAATATTATAATACATGATCATTGGAGTACATATAAAAATCAATAAAAAATATACTTTAAGTAAAGTCAATTCTATTCAAGAAAACAGATATATCCTTTCAAAGGCAGTGTATCACAGAAAGAAGGCTAATTAGGAATGAGAATACCTAAATTTTATTCTACCCAATTTCATGACCTGAGGAAACAATTACTTAACCTTTTTGAGATTCCAAAATTAAAGAATAAAGAACCTGTGTTACAAATCTTACAGGGTTGTATGGATCAAATGAGATAATATGCATTAGTAATGTTTTGTAAACCACCAAAAACATGTAAATATTGATAACTTATTATTTTCATAAATAGGGTCTTAGTTACTAATCTCTTTTTTTCTTTTTAAAATGAAGTGGAAAAGACCTTGAGAAACATAATCTAAAGTTTAGTATTACCCACCCCCCCAAAAAAACCACCAAAAAACATGAATGTGAAATTTACATGTTTCTAACCAATCCTCAATGAATACTACTGCTTGAACTATGCACAAAATAAGCCTCACACTTAAGTAAACCCCTCTGGGTGAAATCTTTATATTTTAAGTCCAAAGCACTTCTCAGGGCACGTTGACCTTTCTTGTTCTTCAAAGCCTCAGGAAAATTTATTATCAAATGCCTTATTTTTGTCCTGGCTCTCACTTTAGGGTGGAGGAAAACCTTACTATTAAAATGGGGATTGGTTTTTCCCTTCCAAAGTCTTACCCCTTTTTTTCAGCTAGCACCAAAAACTTGCTCAGGGCCTAAATAAATAAATACGACAGTGTATTATCTTTCCTTCGGACATAGTTTTTTTTTTTTTTCCTTTTCCCTTACCCTGACTTTCTAACCATGGTGCTCTTGATATGGTATTAGAATTTTAAAACTAGGATTTATAGAAAACTAACCTTTTTTTTTCCCTTCCAGAAAGGTATTTCAGGTGTTATATTTACTGCCTACCTTCCAATCAGTATCTAACCAGAGGTAAGAGTCAATACCTCTCCCTCAACAACTGAGAAACACTAGATAAAATCAACAAGGAATAGAAAAAATGACCACCATAAACCAAGGGAATCTAATAACATCAACAGAGCATTCCACCCAATAAGAACAGAATATACATTCTGTTCAACTACATATGGAACATTAATCAAAACAAAGCATGTCCTAGGTCACAAAACAAACATTTTAAATTTAAAAGAATTGAAATCATACACTCAACTGATCACAACAGAATCAAACTAAAAATCAGTAATAGAAAAATACCTATAAATTTCCCAAACATTTTGAAATCAAACAACGCATTTCCAAATAATCAAGAGACCCCAAAGGCTCTCAGAGGAAATTTTCTTTAAATATTTAACTACATGCAAATGAAAAATCAACATTGAAATCTCTGGGATTCAACTAAAGTGGAGGTGGAAAAAATTTAATAATAAAGGTATTCTTAGAAAAAGATTTATTATTAGGGGAAAAAATTCTCAACAATGCAATTGTTTACTGCCTTAAACTAGAAAATGGAAACAATATGAAAACAGGAGTAGCAATACTCATATCAGACAAAACAAACTTTAAAACAAAGGCTATAAAGACAGACAAGGAAGGGTACTATAGACTGATAAAGGGATCAACACAAGAAAAGGATACGTATACTTCTTGACATATATACACCCAATACAGAGCACCTCAATTTATACGGCAAATACTAACAGACATAAAGGGAAAGACCAACAATAACACAATAACAGCAGGAGACTAACACTCCACTGACATCAATGGACATACAGACAGAAAATCAATAAGGCAAGAGAGGTTCTAAATGACACAGATAAGTTGTATTTCATTGATATGTTCAGGACACAACATCCAAAAAAAAAAAAAAAAGCAGAATATACATTCTTCTAAAGGATGCATAAAACATTCTTTAGGATAGATCACAAACATGGTCACAAGGCAAGCCTCAACAAATTTAAAAGGATAGAAATTATTTCAACCAACTTTTCTGATCACAAAGGTATGAAATTAGAAATCAACCACAGGAAAAAAAAATGAAGAAAGAACAAACACACAGAGACTAAACAACACACCACTAAGAAACAATGGGTCAATGACAAAATCAAAGAAGAAACCAGAAAACACCTCTAAAAAACGAAAATGAAAACACAACTTTACAAAATCTACGGGATGCATCAAAAGTAATTCTAAGAGGGAAGTTCACAGTGATACAGGCCTTCCTCAAGAAACAAGGAAAATGACAAATAACCATCACTTCAGAGAACTAGAAAACAAAGTCCAAACTCAGCAGAAGGAAGGAAATAAAGAGCAGAAAGAAGAGAATTTTTAAAAAAGTAGAAATGATCAATAAAATCAAGAGCTGATATTTTTAAAAGATAAACAAAATTGACAAATCTCTAGCTAGACTCATCGAGAGAGAACCCAAATAAACAAAATAAGAAATGAAAGAGGAGAAAAATCAACTAACCCCACAGATAAAAAATATCATAAGAGAATACTATGAACAGTTATATGCCAACAAACTGAACAACCCAGAAGAAGTGAAAAGATTCTAGAAACATACAGTCTGCCAACAGTGGGTCACAAAGAAAACAGATAATGTGAACAGACCAATCACTAACAGTGAAATAGAATCTGTAAACAAACTCCCTGCAAACAAAAGTCTAGGACTGCATGGTTTCACTGGAGAATTCTATCAAACATATAAATAAGAACTTGTAACTATCTTTCTCAAAACTATTCCAAAAAATTAAGTCACTGAGGCTACCCATCATCCTGATAAAAAGACAGACAAAGACATTATTAAAAAAAATAAAATTACAGGCCAGTATCTTTGATGAATATAGATGCAAAACTCAATAAAATATTAGCAAACTGAATCCAACAATATATAAAAAGGATCGCACAACATAATCAAGCTGCATTTATTCCAGGGTCACAAGAATGGCGCAACTATGCAAATCAGTCAATATAATACACAACAATAACAAAAAAAGAGACAAAAACCAAATGATTATCTCAATAGATACAGGAAAAGCATTTCACAAAAATCAACATCCATTCATGACAAAATGCTAACCAAAGTGGAAAGAGAGGCCATATCTCAACACAATAAAGACCTTTATGACAAACCCACAGCCAATATAATACTCAATGGTAAAAAGCTGAAGGTCTTCCTGCTAAATTCACAAACAATACAAAGATGTCTCACTGCTACTATTCAACACAGTATTGGAAGTCCTAGCCACAGCAATCAGAGAAGAAAAATACAACAAAACAAAAAAGGAATTCAAATTGAAAAGGAAGAGGTAAAACTGTCACTCTTTGCAGATGATGTAATAATGTATACAGAGAATCCCAGAATTTCCACACAAAAACTAGTAGAACTAATAAATCAATCATCAAGGTTGTAAAATACAAGATTAAAACACAGAATCCAGTACACTTCTACACACTAAAAATGAAATATCAGAAAGTGAAAGTTAAAAAACACATGCATATAAAATTATGGGAAAAAAAAACCACCTAGGAATAAACTTCACCAAGGAAGTGGAAGACCCATACTGTAGAAAGACCCATACTGTTGATAGAGGAAACTAAAGATGATTCAAAGCTCATACTCTTGGACTGCAACAATACTGTCAAAAGGGACATACTACCCAAGACAATCTAAGATTTAATGCAATCCATACCAAGACAGGACATATTTTTTATAGAACTAGAACAAATAATCCTAAAATTTATATGGAACCACAAAATACCCAGACTTACCAAAGCAATCCTAAGAAAAAACAACAAAGGGAAGCATAAGCCTTGGAGACTTTAGATTATGCTATAAAGCTACAGTAACCAAACAGTATGGTACTGGTACAAAAACAGACATAATAGATCAATGCACTAGAATAGAGTGCAGAGGTAAACCAATACTACCACTGTTAATTAATCTATGACAAAGGCAGCAAGAATATACAATGCAGAAAAGAGTCTCTTCAACAAGTGGTGTTAGCAATGCTAGACAGCTACATGTAAAGAAATGAGTTTAGAACATTCCCTCATACAACATACAAAACTAAACCCAAAATGGTTTAAAGACATAAATGTTAGACATAACACTATAAAACTTCTAGAAGGGAACATAAAATATAGGCAAGACATTCTTTGACATAAATCACAGCAATATTTTCTTACATCTGTCCCCCAAGGCAAAGGAAATAAACGCAAAAATAAACAAAGAGGATTTAATCAAACTTAAAAGCTTTTGTACAGCAAAGGGCAAACTCCAAGAGAAGGTGAGGAAAGGGAGGCCTAATATGCTGTAATCCATGGGACTGCAAAGAGTCTGACATGACTGGGCGACTGAATAACAACAACAATAACAATAAAAGCAAAGGAAACAAAGTAAAAAGACAACCTACAGACTGGGAGAAAAACATCTGCAAACAATGCAACTGACAAAGGATTAACATTTAAAATATACAAACAGCTCATACAACTCAATATTAGGGGAAAAAAACACCATCCAATCCAATAAAAAAAAAGGGTAGAAGACCTAGAGATACGTTTCTCTAAAGAAAACATACAAATAGCCAAAAGGCACATGAAAAGATGCTCTGGTTATTTTACATCAATTATATCACAATAAAGCTGTATTTTTTTTTAATGAAGAAAAACTGCAACAGAAATACATCAAACAGAATTAAAGGGCTTATTCAACAACCAAAAAATCATTTCCCATCTTCATCTTACTTATGAAAGACATCAAGAATTATCTGTATGACTTTGATATTTTTTCTCCTCTCAAACTGCCATCTAAATGATTCGTATGTGGTAAGTTTTGCATATATACATAGAAAACAGACACTAATCCTACCTTCAGAACATTTATATTATAGCTTTGCTGACAAACTGCAAAACAGAACTACAATCCAGGCAGTTCACTTAACGAAAAAGTTTAACAATAAACTTACACATTAAAAGGGTTTTTTCTCCAGAGAGCTAAAAATAATTATATAATTCCTAACTGTGGATATAAGAGGTACTACTTCTCTATGGCCCTGGCACTCCACAAGATTAAATGTTTGGTGGACAGTGACTTCACTATATTAGTAGATGTTATGATAAATTTAGGCAATACTGAGTTAAAAACAAAATAAAGCTGGTTTCTTCACTACACTGTTCCTTGTAACTATTAATATGCACTAAAATCATCTGAAAGAGGCATATACAATAATATATAATATTTCCCAAATGTATTTATTTCTCATCCCCCACCCCCCAAATTACATAAGATCTAGTAGGACTAGCACTCACAGAACACACTTAAGAAAACACAGTAACTTGACCATAGTGGTTTAGGTACAATACTAAAGAAACAAAATCCATCTAAATCCACTGATAGAACTTTCATTTACCCTTTAAAAATCTCAATAAAGGACCTTATTTACACTGTATAAAGCACAAAGAAGCAATAATATAAATAAAGAAGATACATAACCATGTATTCTATTCTTGTGTGACTAGAGGATCCATTAAATACTCTAGTAGGGGAGAGGCATATAACATTCTTCCCTCAAAGTCCTAGTAAGAAATGATGAAGGAAAAGATCAGGGTGATGCTTCCACAAGCCAAAGAACTCTAAAGATTGCCATAAACCACCATAAGTAGGGGAGAGGCACATAACATTCTTCCTTCAAAGTCCTAGTAAGAAATGAACCCTACCAACATCCTGATTTTGGACTCTCAGAAGGACCAGAACACGTGATCCCAAAATGTGCCACCAGGCATGTGGATCATTTTGAGCTGAAGGTGAACAAGACCTAACAGACTAGGGAAGAGTTTATTTTACCCTTCCCTTAACCACCTCAAAGTTTTAGGCAGAGAGTCTGTACCCAGAAGAGAGTTAAAACCAGACATAACATTTTATATTGGAAAAGCTTACCTGCATGGCATGGGAAACATTTATTTGGCAAACATTTGCTCTTCCCATCTTCCTGTTAACTGCCTTCCTCCTGTGAAGTCTCAGATCTCCACTCTCCTCCTTAGCTAATGATGGCATATAAGCCTCAGTTGCCTGACCGAGAGCCTCATACCTTTTGGGGGTCTCTTACATATGAAATTAAATCATTCTCCTATAAACCCCCTGTTCTATACTAATTTAATTGTTAGACCAGCCAAAGAACCCAAAATGAGAAGGGAAAAATTTCTCTCTCCTACAACTTCTAGCCTCCAGATATGTGAGACAATAAATTTCTGTTGTTTAAGCCACCCAGTCTGCAATACTGTTAAAGTAGCTCTAGCACACTAACATACGATACCAGGTGTCCAGAGACTGTTACAGGAACTTGTATATTACTCATTTAATGCAACAACCCTTCAGCTAGGTATTTTCATCTATCACTTTATAGACATCAAAACTGAGGCACAGAGCAGTTAGTATCTTGCCCAAGTTCACAATTATTAGGTTTCAAATGCAAGATTAGGGAAGTAACACAAATGGTGGTATTCTGGAGCATGGCAGAATATTTCAACTCTCTGGCTAACAACATCAAAGTTCGAATCTCTGGCCCTAAAAAGCTTTATTCTCATCATATACTCTTTAAAATCTTCTAATTCTTTCTTTCTACTTGAAAGAGTAGGAGTAGATTCAGTTGGCCTCAACAAGGAACCCTGACTGATAGATAAGGAGATTTCCATTAGGAACTGGAGTGATGGTGAAAGCTGAATTACTTACAAAATCTGGCAGCAGCCAAAGACTCAAAAAATATCCAAGTGATTTCTAACTACAGCTTGTCATATAGGTTTTGAGTTTTGCAGTGAGGTAGTGAAGGGCCTATCTGACAAACATGGCCACAAAAATTAGTTCCTAAAAAAAGATCTTAATGACCCAGATAATCACGATGGTGTGATCACTCACCTAGAGCCAGACATCCTGAAGTGCGAGGTCAAGTGGGCCTTAAGAAGCATCACTATGGAGGTACCATTTCACGCCCATCAGAATGGCTGCTATCCAAAAGTCTACAAGCAATAAATGTTGGACAGGGTGTGGAGAAAAGGGAACCCTCTTACACTGTTGGTGGGAATACAAACTAGTACAGCCACTATGGAGAACAGTGTGGAGATTCCTCAAAAAACTGGAAATAGAACTGCCATATAACCCAGCAATCCCACTGCTGGGCATACACACCGAGGAAACCAGAACCGAAAGAGACACGAGTACCCCAATGTTCATCACAGCACTGTTTATAATAGCCAGGACATGGAAGCAGCCTAGATACCCATCAGCCGACAAATGGATAAGGAAGCTGTGGTACATATATACACAACGCAATATTATTCAGCCATTAAAAAGAATACATTAGAATCAGTTCTAATGAGGTGGATGAAAGTGGAGCCCATTATACAGAGTGAAATAAGCCAGAAAGAAAAACACCAATACAGTATACTAACACATATATATGGTATTTAGTTAATCGGTAAAGATAACCCTGTATGCAAGACATCAAAAGAGACACAGATAAATAGAACAGTATTATGGACTCTATGGGAGAGGGCGAGGGCGGGATGATATGGGAGAATGGCACTGAAGCATGTAAATTATCATATGTGAAACAAATTGCCAGTCCAGGTTCGATGCATGATACAGGGTGCTCGGGGCCGATGCACAGGGATGACCCAGAGGGATGGGATGGGGAGGGAGGTGGAAGGGTTTTCTGGAAGGGCAAAATATGTACACCCATGGTGGATTCATGTCAATGTATGGCAAAACAAATACAATATTGTAAAGTTAAAAAATAGATAAACTAATTTTAAAAAAATTTAAAAAAAAAAGAAGCATCACTCTGAACAAAGCTAATGGAGGTGATGCAATTCCAGTTGAGCTATTTCAGATCCTAAAAGATGATGCTGTGAAAGTGCTGCACTCAATATGCCAGCAAATTTGGAAAACTCAGCAGTGGCCACAGGACTGGAAAAGGTCCGTTTTCATCCCAATCCCAAAGAAAGGCAATGCCAAAGAATGTTCAAACTACCACACAATTGCACTCATCTCACACACTACCAAAGTCATGCTCAAAATCCTCCAAGCTAGGCTTTAACAGTACGTGAACCGAGAACTTTCAGATGTATAAGCTGGATTTACAAAAGGCAGAGGAACCAGAGATCAAATTGCGAATATCTGCTGGATCATCGAAAAAGCAAGAGAATTCCAGAAAAACATCTACTTCTGCTTCACTGACTATGCTAAAGCCTTTGACTGTGTGGATCAGAACAACCTGGAAAATTCTTAAAGAGACGGGAATACCAGACACTCTATGTGTCTCCTGAGACATCTGTATGCAGGTCAAGAAGCAACAGTTAGAACCAGACGTGAAACAACAGACTGGTTCCAAATTGGGAAAGGAGTATGTCAAGGTAGTATATTGTCACCCTGCTTATTTAACTTATATGCAGAGTACATCATGAGAAACATGGGGCTAGATGACGCACAAGCTGGAAACAAGACTGCCGGGAGAAATATCAATAACCTCAGATACGCAGATGACACCACCCTTACGGCAGAAAGCAAAGAGGAACTAAAGAGCCTCTTGTTAAAAGTGAAAGAGGAGAGTGAAAAAAACTGGATTAAAACTCAACATTCTAAAAACTAAGATCACAGCATCCGGCCCCATCACTTCATGGCAAATAGATAGGAAACAATGGAAACAGTGACAGACTTTAATTTCTTGGGCTCCACAATCACTGCAGATGGTGACTGCAGCCATGAAATTAAAAGATGCTTGCTCCTTGGAAGAAAAGCTATGACCAACCTAGACAGCATATTAAAAAGCAGAGACATTACTTTGCTGACAAAGGTCCATCTAGTCAAAGCTATGATTTTTCCAGTACTCGTGTAGGGATGTGAGAGTTGGACTATAAACAAAGCCGAGTGCCAAAAAATTGATGCTTTTGAACTGTGGTGTTGGAGAAGACTCTTGAGAGTCCCTTGGACTGCAAGGAGATCCAACCAGTCCATCCTAAAGGAAATCAGTCCTGAATTTTCATTGGAAGGACTGATGCTGAAGCTGAAGCTCCAATACTTTGGCCACCTGATGTGAAGAACTGACTCATTGGAAAAGACCCTGATGCTGGGAAAGATTGAAGGCAGGAGAAGAAGGGGACGGCAGAGGATGAGACGGTTGTTTGGCACCACCAAGTTGATAGACATGAGTTTAAGCAAGCTCTGGGAGTTGGTAATGGACAGGGAAGCCTGGTTTGCTGCAGTCCATGTCACAAACAGCTGGACATGACTGAGCAACTGAACTGAACTGACTGACTGACTGATCTCAAAGCACTTCATCTATTATGACCATAAACACTTCTAGATCTCTCTCTAAAAGCAAGGCTATATATACATAGACCAATTGAGAGGAGGCGGGTGGGGAGCAATGGAGAATAATGAAGAGGTTCACACTACCAGGGGAGACTAGAGATCAGTGTTACAGCTTGGCTTTTCCTATACAACAAAGTTGACAATGTCCCAAAGTTAATAGTTTCTTCTCTTTTTTGTCTTTTATGCTCTTAATCTAATTCACTTCATTTTAACTCCCTATGAAAACACTGTGCCCACAAATTAGTTCACAACTTGACAGTTAAACATATTTTAAAACAAAACATATTATTCTATTATAGACTGAATTATGTCCCACAAAAAGACATGTTAAAATCTTAGCCCACAGAACCTATAAATGTGACCTTATTCAGAAACAGGTTCTCTGCAGATGTAATCAAGTTAAGACAAGGTGACAATGGATTAGGATATGCTCCACTTCAATGACCGGAATCCTTCTAAAACGAGGGGAATTTAGACACAGACACAGAGAAAAGAAAATGCCACATTAAAACAAAGACCCACGGGGAAGAAGGCCATGGGAAAAGTGAAGTCGCTTAGTCATGTCCGACTCTTTGCGACCCCACGGACTATAACCCGCCAGGCTCCTCCATCCATGGAATTTTCTAGGCAAGAGTACTGGAGTGGGGTGCAATTTCCTTCTCCAGGGAATCTTCCCGACCCGAGCATCGAACCAGGGCCTCCTACATTGCAGGCAGATGCTTTACCGTCTGAGCCACCAGGGAATCATGTGAAGACAGAGGCAAAGAAGAGAATGACACATTTATAAACCAGGTAAAACCAAGGATTTCCAGCACCAACCAAAAACTAGCAAAGGTAAGGAAGAATCTTCAGAGATAGCGTAGCCATGTAAATAGCCTTGACTTCAGACTTTTAGCCTCCAGAACTGTGAGAGAATAATTTTCTGTTGTTTTAAGTCACTTGTTTTGTGGTAATTTGTTAGAGTAGCCCTAGGCATCTAATACATCTTCTCTCCAATATATTCACTTTTTCCCATCTTTAATCAAGCCCCAACTTAGGCCTGAAGCTATAGACCTAACAAGTTAATTGAGAACTGAAGTCAACGAAGGTTCCACAAGCAGAGCAGCTGCAGGATGAGCCATTTAATCTTCTACACAACGTACACTGGCCCATTACCAGCAAGTTCCCGTATTCTTAGTTTAAGAGCTCTTAAGCTACTGAATACAATTTTCACAATGAATGAATTATGCTTGTAAAAAGGAATTAGGAAAATGGAACAGAAAACTGTTTAGGCTTAAAACACAGATATCAGACACTTTGCATAAATAAAATGGAGATCGTGATCTCAATTCCAGTACTAGTGTTTCCTGTCCATCTGCTTCATACTGCAAGAAAATAATCAACAATTATGTGTAAAAAACCAACTGGAACAATGAAAGATACTAAGTACTAGAATATATTACTAAGTACATGCCATGCGTGTTAAGTCGCTTTAGCTGCAGAATGTTTCTAATTACAAAAGTCCTGAATTAGTCCTCCAATAGTCCCAGGAAATTCTGGGTGACTAGATGATACATTAAACCATGATCATATCAAATAAACTATGTACACAAGTTGTTACCCATTATAAGAGGTAAAGAAAATTCAAAAACCAAAATATTCTAATGATTCCTCCACTTTAAGAATGAGTATAGTAAGATTTAAAATGGATAACCAATAAGAACCTACTGTATAGCACATGGAATTCTGCTCAATGTTATATGACAACCTGGATGGGAGGGGAATTTCAGGGTGAGTGGGTGTGTGTGGGTGTGGGTGTGGGTGTGTGTATATATATATATATATATATATATGTATGTATGGTTGAGTCCCTTCACTGTTCACCTGAAACTATTATTAACAATATTATTAATTGGCTGTACCCAGTACAAAATGAAAAGTTTGAAAAAAAAAAACCAAAAAAATGAGTAAAGTAATGGTACAGTTTCCAGATGATTTTATAAGATAATCTCTCAGGTATTTTTGGTTTTGTTTTTCCTATTTATTGAGATTTATGTCACATACCATCAAATTCACCCATGTAAATGACATATGTGTATATATAACACATAGAGACTATATATCCAATATTTACATATTCAGAGCTGTATAACCATCACCACAATCTAACTTCAGAACATTGTTATCACCTCCAAAAAGAAACTCCATGCCTATTATCAGTCACTTCCTATTTCTGCTTCCCTGCCAACCCACTCTGCCCCAATCTGAAACAATCTACTTTCTGTTCTTATGGATTTTCCTATTCTGGATATTTCATATAAATAGAATGATATAATTTGGTCTTTTGTGATTGGCTTCTTTTACTAAGCATAATGTTTTCAAGGTTTATCCACAAGGCAGCATGTATCAGTACTTCATTTCTTTTTACTGCCAAATAATATTCCACATATGAATGTACCATGTTTCTTTATTTACCATTTGATGGACATTTAGACTGTTTCTAATTTGGGGCCATTATGAATAATGCTGCTATGAATATTCATATATAAGTTTTTGTGCAGACTTATGCTTTCATTTCTCTTAGGTACTATGAGTGGAACTGATGGGGTGTATGGTTACTTATGTTTAGCATTTTGAGAAACAAGCAAACTCTTTTCCAAGTGGGTGCATCATTTAACATTCCCATCAGCAGGATATGAGAGTATCAATTTCTTCACATTCCCACCAACACTTACTAGAGTATGTGTTTTTAATTTTTGCCATTCCAGGGAGTATGAAGTAGTATTCTGTATGGCTTTGATTTGCAATTCCCCAGTGACTAATGATGTTGAGCATCTTTTCATGTGCTTATTGGCCATTTGTGTATCTTCTTTTAAGAAATATCAAGTCCTTTGTCCATTTTTTACTTAGGTTCTCTTTCTTAACTTTTGAATTGAAAGGCTCTTTATATATTCTGCATACAAGTTCCTTGTCAGACATATGATATATAAACATTATCTCACATTCTATGAGCTGTTTATACTTTCTTTTTTTTTAATTAATTTATTTTAACTGGAGGCTAATTACTTGCTAATTACTTACAATATTGTGGTGGTTTTTGCCATACATTCACATGAATCAGCCATGGGTGTACATGTGTTCCCCATCCTGAATCCCCCTCCCACCTTCCTCCCCATCCCATCCCTCAGGGTCATCCCAGTGCACCAGCCCTGAGTGCCCTGTCTCATGCATCAAACCTGGACTGGCGATCTATTTCACATATCGTAATAAACATGTTTCAATGCTATTCTCTCAAATCAACCCACCCTTGCCTTCTCCCAGAGTCCAACGGTCAGTTCTTTATCCCTGTATCTCTTTCGCTATCTCACATATAGGGTCATTGTTACCATCTTTCAAATTCCATATATACGTGTTAATATACTGTACTGGTCTTTTTCTTTCTGACTTACTTCACTCTGTATAATAGGCTCCAGTTCTATCCGCCTCATTAGAACTGATTCAAATGCATTCTTTTTAATAGCTGAGTAATATTCCCATGTGTATATGTACCACAGCTTTCTTATCCATTCGTCTGCTGATGGACATCTAGGTTGCTTCCATGTCCTGGCTATTGTAAACAGTGCTGCGATGAACATTGGGGTACACGTGTCTCTTTCAATTCTGGTTTCCTCAGTGTGTATGCCCAGCAGTGGGATTCCTGGGTCACATGGCAGTTCTACTTCCAGTTTTTTAAGGAATCTCCACACTGTTCTCCACAGTGGGCTGTACTAGTTTTCATTCCTACCAACAGTGTAAGAGGGTTCCCTTTTCTCCGCACCCTCTCCAGCATTTATTGTTTGTAGACTTTTTGATAGAAGCCATTCTGACCAGCATGAGATGGTACCTCATTGTGGTTTTGATTTGCATTTCTCTGATAATAAGTGATGTTGAGCATCTTTTCATGTGTTTGTTAGTCATCTGTATGTCTTCTTTGGGGAAATGTCTGTTTAGTTCTTTGGCCCATTTTTTGATTGGGTCATTTATTTTTCTGGAATTGAGCTGCAGGAGCTGCTTGTATATTTTGGAGATTAATTCTTTGTCAGTTGCTTCATTTGCTATTATTTTCTCCCATTCCGAAGGCTGTCTTTTCACCTTGCTTATAGTTTCCTTTGTTGTGCAAAAGCTTTTAAGTTTAATTAGGTCCCATTTGTTTATTTTTGCTCTTATTTCCATTACTCTGGGAGATGGGTCATAGAGGATCCTGCTGTGATTTATGTCAGAGTGTTTTGCCTATGTTTTCCTCTAGGAGGATTATAGTTTCTGGTCTTACATTTAGATCTTTAATCCATTTTGAGTTTATTTTTGTGTATGGTGTTAGAAAGTGTTCTAGTTTTGTTCCTTCACAAGTGGTTGACCAGTTTCCCAGCACCACTTGTTATGTTTATCCTTTTTTAATGGTGTCTTACCTTTTCTGTTCCTTGATGCTGTCCTTTGATGGACAAAGGTTTTTAATTTTGATGAAGTATAATTTATCTATTTTTTCTTCTTTTCATTTAACCACTTGGTATCTCATCTAAGAAACTAAGGTCATGAGAATTTACTTCTGTTTTCTTCTAGAAGTTTTTGGCTTTAACTCTTATATTTAAGTATATGATAAGTTTGAGTTCCTTTTTTGCATGGTATAAGAAAGAAGAACATATTTATTTGTTTGCATAGAGATATCCATTTATCCTTGGTGGCAAGTGGTGACTATCCAATAGTCCTTGGTAAAGAGACTATTCATTACCCACTGAATTGTCTTTACAGCTTTGTAAGAAATCTATAAATGTTAAGAGTTTGCTTCTGGACTTTAAATTCTACTTCTACTGATCTGGAGTTCTATCCTTATGGCAGTGCCAAACTATCTTAATTACTGTAACTCTGTAGTAGGTTTTTAAGTCAGAAAGCTCAGGTTCCCCAACTTTGTCCTTTTTCAAGTTTATTTTGACTATTCTTTTTCAAACTTTGTTTTAGCTATTCTGGGTTGCTTGCATTTCAATATGAATTTCAGGATTATTCTGTCAATTTCTACAAAAGCATCAGTTGGGATTTTGATAGGGACTGCATTTAATCTGTCAATTAATTTGGAGAGTTTGACCATCAGTGGTGTCTTAAAGATATCCATATTCTAATCCTCACAATTTGTAAATATGCCACTTTCCACAATAAACGGGACTGTGCAGTCAACTGTGATAAATTAAGAATCTAGAGATGGGGAGATTATCTTGATTATCTGGGTGACCCCATGGTAAACACAAGTGTTGTTATATGAGGGAGGCAAAGGGAGATTTGACTATAGAAGAAGGTAATGTGAGAATGGAAGCAAGGGGAGGTAAAGGTGATAGGAAGAACTTTGATGAGCTAAGGAATGAAGAGAGCCTGCAGAAACTTGAAAAGACAAGAAAATGGAGTCTCTCCTTTAGCATGTAGAAAGAACTAGCAGCTAAAACTTTTAGTCTCATAACACTCATTTTCAACTTCTCCAGAATTGTAATAAATTGGTATTGCTTTAACCCACAAAATTTGTGATATTTGTTAGAGCAGCCCTAATAAACTAACACACCTAACATACTCCAAATGTTTTTGCACATAAGAGTTCAATATACATGTAACCAAAACTAATAAAAAAAAAACTACAGCTATATTTAGATGTTTCTATATCCTTTTCTCAGTAAGTGACAGACCAGGTAAATGGAAAATCAGTAAGGATATCTATATAGAGAGAGATAATACAAACATTGCCAATTTTTTACAATTGGTAAATCCAGGTTATTAATAATAAATATTATTAATAATAAATATTAACTATACAGGGGACAAACCTGGCAGATATCATCTTAACCTCATGATCAAGGTTAATGTTACCAGTAATTAGATGGCAAATAGATGGGGAAACAGTTGAAACAGTGACAGACTTAAATTTCTTGGGCTCCAAAATCATTGTGGACGGTGACTGCAGCCATGAAACTAAAAGATTCTTGCTCCTTGGAAGAAAACCTTTGATCAACCCAGACAGCAAGTTAAAATGCAGAGATGTTATTTTGCCAAAAAAGGTCTGTCTAGTCATAGTTATGGTTTTTCCAGTATTCATATATGGATGTGAGAGTTAGACCATAAAGAAAGCTGAGCACCAAAGAATTGATGCTTTTGAACTGTGGTGTTGGAGAAGACTCTTGAGAGTCCCTTGGACTGCAAGGAGATCCAATCAGTCCATCCTAAAGGAAATCAGTCCTGAATATTCATTGGAAGGACTGATGCTGAGGCTGAAGCTCCAATATTCTGGCCACCTGATGTGAAGAACTGACTCATTTGAAAAGACCCTGATGCTGGGAAAGACAGAAGGCAGGAGGAGAAGGGGACGACAGAGGATGAGATGGTTGGACGGCATCACCGACTCAACAGATATGAGTTTGAGCAAACTCCAGGAGTTGGCGATGGACAGGGAAGCCTGGCATGCTGCAGTCCATGGGGTCGCAAACAGTCGGACACAATTGAGCAACTGAACTGAACTCAACTAAAATCCAGGTTATAAAATAAGGGCACTCATTTTATTATTTCCTCAATTTTGCTCTAGTTTGAAAACTTTCAAAATAGTAAGATGAAAAACATTCACTGAAGTAAAGGGGAAATAATATATAAAAGACAGCCTACTTTCATTTTGAGCATCATCAAACTCAATTATCTTACCATTGAGGTATTGTTATTTACTATAAAAGTCCTACTTATTTGCTAGTCAGTTTAGTTCAGTTCAGTCGCTCAATCGTGTCCGACTCTGCGACCCCATGAACGACAGCACACCAGGCCTCCCTGTCCATCACCAACTCCCTGAGTCCACCCAAACCCATGTCCATCGAGTCGGTGATGCCACCCAGCCATCTCATTCTCTGTCGTCCCCTTCTCCTCCTGCCTTCAATCTTTGCCAGCATCAGGGCCTTTTCCAATGAGTCAGCTCTTCACATCAGGTGGCCAAAGTATTGGAGCTTCACCTTCAGCATCAGTCCTTCCAATGAAAATTCAGGACTGGTTTCCTTTAGGATGGATTGGTTGGATCTCCTTGCAGTCCAAGGGACTCTCAAGAGTCTTCTCCAACACCACAGTTCAAAAGCATCAATTCTTCGGCACTCAGCTTTCTTCACTGTCCAACTCTCACATCCATACATGACCAATGGAAAAACCATAGCCTTAACTAGACGGACCTTTGTTGGCAAAGTAATGTCTCTGCTAATTTTTAAACAAGGTTCAACCTCCAAACAAAGTCTAAAGAACTGTTATTTTGGACAGCAATTCTGTGGATTTTCTTTAACATTTTATCATGAAAACTCTTAAAAAGAAGAGAAAATGATATAACAAGCCCCCTGTTTCAGCAACTCTCATTATCTAACCAATTTTATTTTGTCCATATCCCCACTCCATGTTTATCTATTTTGCTGAAGCATTTTAAGCAAATCTAAGAAATTAAGTTATTTCCCCCATATATACTTCAGCAGAAGCATTAAATATTAAGTACAAAAAGAATTATCAAGAGGAATATGTCAAGTGAAAAGCCCAAAGTATGCTATAAAACTAGTTGCTTTTTAGTCAAAGAAAGTTGAAAAATTAAGCATAAGGAGAGCAGACAATAAAACACTACTA
Source organism: Okapia johnstoni (assembly GCA_024291935.2). Lineage (NCBI taxonomy): Eukaryota > Metazoa > Chordata > Mammalia > Artiodactyla > Giraffidae > Okapia > Okapia johnstoni. Next base: position 65,233,425 of record CM044312.1, on the reverse strand, counting down.
GAAGAAATAAAATTTAAGCTGATAAAATACACCATGCTAGGAAACATTATGTCAGTACAAAACTGATATATCATACACACACATGCACATATGGAGTAAACAAGATGGAACCATCAAATGCACTAGGGGTATAATCTTAGAATACTGAAACAATATACCTTGCAGATAGCCCAGAAGGCAAATACTATAATACACACACTAAAAGGCAACAGTTTCAGCGTAACTATCTCAAGTTAATCAAGAATTACTCTCAAAAAAGATATCCAACTAGCCTTGTTAAGAAAAGCTGCCTCTTGATGAAAAATGTCTTTCCTCCTTAAATAACAAGTCAAACTAGAAAAATGAGGATTTCGAAAGAGATACAATGTTTAGAGAGGCAATCTTTTGAGATGTTGTGGGTTCAGTTCCAAACTACCACAATAAAGTGAATATCACAATAAAGGGAGTCAAACAAATTTTTTTAGGTTTCCAATGCATATAAAGTTATGTACATATCCTTAACTTAAAAAAAAATGCACTGCTAAAAAAAGAAAAAGCTAACCATCATTTGACAATCTGTTAAAAAAGAAAAACACAATATCTGTGAAGCACACTAAGGCAAAGCACAACAAAATGAAGTATACCATATTACATATACTCTGTGCATGCATGCTAAGTCACTTCAGTCTTGTCTGACTCTCTGCAACCCTATGGACCACAGCTTGCTACCTTGTACCTACATATATATATATATATATATATATATATATGCATCATTTTTTGCAGCAAAAATTCTACAAAAAACTTTATATTCAACATAGTACTGAAGTCCCAGAAAAAGCAATTAGACAAGAAAAAGAAGTAAAAGACATCTAAATTGGAAAGGAAGAAGCAAAATTATCTTGCTCAAAAAAACATGATCTGATAAATAAAACCCTGAAGTGTTAAAACCAAAAAACCTGTTAGAACTAATAAATGAATATCCAAAGTTCAAGGATATAAAATTAACAAACAAAGATCAGGGCATTTTATTATACCAACAAAGAATAATCTGAAGAGGAAATTTAAAACACAGTCCTATTTACACTAGCATCAAAAAGGAAAAAGAAAAAGAATTATTTAGGAATTAATGAAGGAGAAAAAAATTTATATACTCTGAAAACTACAAAATGTTATTGAAATTCAGGATGACACAAAATAAATGAAAAGACATATGAGTGTTCATGAATTGGAAGATTTAATGGTGTTAAGACATAAATACTACTCAAAGTGATCTACAGAATCAATGTAATCCCTATCTCAATTCCAATGGCACCTTTGCAAAAACAGAAAAGGTCATCCAAAATTCATATGGAATCTCAAGGGATTCTGAATAGCCAAAACAATCTTGAAAAAGAATTACAAAGTTGGAGTTTTCATACTTTCTGATTTCAAAAACTTATTACAAAGCTACACTAATCAAAACTATTGGTATAGGCATAAAAATAGGCATACAGACCAAGTGAATAAAATAGAAACCCCCAAATAAACCATGACACATATGGTCAAATGATTTATTTACAAGAGTAGGGTGCCAAAGCTATCAGTGGGGAAAGAATGGTAGTCGCTAAGTCTCTTGCCACCCCATGGACTGTAGCCCATCAGGCTCCTCTGTCCATGGGATTTCTTCTTTGTCCATGGCAAGAATACTGGAGTGGGTTATCATCTCCTCCTCCTGGGGGATCTTCCCGATCCAGGGACTGAACCAGTGACTCTTGCATTGCAAGTAGATTGTTTACCATCTGAGCCACCAGGGAAGCCCGGGGAAAGAACAGTCTTTACAGTAAATGAAACTGGGAACACTGGACATTCACATGAATAATGAAGGTGGGCCCTGATCTTACATAATACACAAAAATTATCTCCAAATGGATTAAAAACCTAAAGGTATGAGCTAAAACTATAAAAATTCTTAAAAGAAAACAAAGGATAAAGCTTCACGACACTGGATTTGACAATGCTTTCTAAGATATGGCACCAAAAACACAGGCATGTAAGAATAAAATTGGACTACATCAAAAATAAAAACTTCTACGCATTAAAGGACACAATGAACTAAGTGTAAAGGCAACCTACAGAATGGGAGAAAATATTTGTAAATCATGTATCTGATAAGGGATTATTATTTTAAATTGGTAAAGAACTCCTACAACTGAACAATAGTAACCAAAAGATACTCAATTTTAAAAAGGGCAAGGGACTTAAGTAGACATCCCTCCAAAGATGATATACAAATGGCCAATAAGCATTTGTAAGGATGTTCAACATTATTAATCATTAGATAAATATAAATCAAAACTACAATGAGATATCACCTTATATCCATTATGATGGTCACTATCAAAAAACAGAAAATAAGTGTTGGCAAGTAATGTGAAGATATTGGAAACCTTGTGCACCATTACCGGGAACGGAAAATGGACTGCTGCAATGGAAAATGGTATGGAAGAGCCACAAAAAATTAAAAATAGAATTACCATATGATCCAGTAATCTAATTTCTGGAACTATATCCAAAAAATTGAAAAAAAAAATCTAGAAAACATATTTGCAAACTCATATTCATTACAGCCTTATTCTCAATAATCAAGAGGTGGAAGCAATTCAAGCATCCACTGATGGATGAATGGATAAAGGAAATGTGGTATATACATAGACTAAAATATGAAACAGACTTAAAAAAAAAAATGAAGGAATTCCTGTCGCATGCTACAACATGGATATGGTTTGAACATTAAGACTCAAAAAGACAAAAGCTATATGATTCCACTGACAGTTAAAAATCATAGAAACAGCAAGAAGAATGGTGGTTGCCGGGAGTTGGTAGACTGAAGTAAGTTGTCTGATGGGTATAGAATTTTATTTTGCACAACACTGAGAACACAATTAACACTACTAAACTATAAACTTTCAAATGATGATGATGGTAAATTTTGTTACGTGTTTTTTACCACAACTTTGAAAGAAAGAAAAAAAACAGAAAATAACAATCGTTGGAGAGAATATGGAAAAACTGCAACCCTTCTACATTGCTGGTGGGAATACAAACTGGGGAAGCCTCTGTGGAAGATAGCACAGCAGTTTCTCATAAGATTAAACATAAAATTACCATACAATTGACCAACTATAGTATAAACCCAGAAGATTCTAAAGCAGAAACCTGAACAGGTATTTGTATACTTAGGTTCACACCAGCATTGTTTACAATATTTAAATAGCAAAGCAACCCAAATATTCAAAGAGATAAAGGGATAAAGAAAACGTGGTATGTACATAAATATTATTCAGCCTTAAAAAGGAAGGGTGAGATGTATGGAGAGAGTAACATGGAAACTTACATTGCCACATGTAAAACAGATAGTCAACGGGAATTTGTTATATAACTCAGGGAACTCAAACAGAGGCTCTGTAACCTCTAGAGGGGTTATGATGGGGAGGGAGGTGGGAGGGACGTTCAAGAGGGAGGGGACAAGTGTAAACCTATGGCTAGTTCATGTTGATGTTTGGGAGAAACCAAGAAAATTCTGTAAAGCAATTATCTTTCAATTAAAAAATAAATCAATTTTTAAAAAGGAAATTCTTACCCACACCTAATGTGAATGAACAGAATTGAACATGTCTTTCCTTTTGCTGGATAATTATTACTGAATAGCCACTGTGTAAAAACTGCACCTCTAGATCTCACTGTTGAGACAGAAACTGTAAGATTTTAACATGATTTTATATGCCTGTTTGGAGAAGGCAATGGCACCCCACTCCAGTACTCTTGCCTGGCAAATCCCATGGACGGAGGAGCCTGGTAGGCTACAGTCCATGGGGTCGCTAAGAGTTGGACACGACTGAGCGACTTCACTTTCACTTTTCCCTTTCATGCACTGGAGAAGGAAATGGCAACCCACTCCAGTATTCTTGCCTGGAGAATCCCAGGGACGGCGGAGCCTGGTGGGCTGCCGTCTATGAGGCCGCACAGAGTCAGACATGACTGAAGTGACTTAGCAGCAGCAGCAGCATATGCCTATTTGCTTTATCACGTCTTAAATATTATTTATTAGATTAAAAGCTTCATTTTAACATGTATCCTAAAATGCTTTTGTTTAAAATAATAACAGAATTAGATATTCCTCATGGAAGTGACAATTCCTATTTTCCCATAACAGTAGTATACTAAGTATTGATTTTTGTTAACTGCAGTCACTGCAGGTTGCCAAACCAATATCTACTTTTCCCTTCTTCATTACTAACAGAACTTCAGTTTTGTTCAGGGCAGTGAGTTACCCAATCTGTCAAGGATTGCTGGGCAAGTTTTACTTCCCAGATAGACTACACCTTTTCCTTTGTAAACTCCTTTTTCCTGCCTGGAACCTAGATGTAATATTTGGAACTGCAGCAATCTTACTGAGGCCCTAAGGATAAAAATAAGAATGGTGGAATAGAAAAACAGAAGAAACTTGGTTCCTTGACATTATCCACAGTTGCTTTATACCACTTTTGAACTACTACATGAGAATGATGCACCTGTTACTTTTAGCCATGGTATGTATGGCTAACGTTCAAAACCTTCAAGCTAGGCTTCAACAGTATGTGAACCGAGAACTTCCAGATGTACAAGCTGGCTTTAGAAAAGTCAGAGGAACAGGAGATCAAATTGCCAACATCTGCAGAATCATCAAAAAAGCAAGGGAATTCCAGAAAAACATCTACTTCTGCTTTATTGACTACACTAAATCCTTTGACTGTGTGGATCACAACAAACTGTGGAAAATCTTAAAGAGATGGGCACACCAGACCATCTTACCTGCCTCCTAAGAAACCTGTATGCAGGTCAAGAAGCAACAGTTAGAACCTTACATGGAACAATGGACTGGTTCCAAATTGGGAAGGGAGTATGTCAAGGCTGTATATTGCTACCCTGTTTATTTAACTTATATGCAGAGTACATCATGCAAAACGCCAGGCTGGATAAAGCATAAGCTGGAATCAAGATTGCCAGGACAAATATCAATAACCTCAGATATGCAGATGACACCACCCAAACAGCAGAAAGCAAAGAGTAAATCAGTCTCTTGATGAAAGTAAAAGAAGAGAGTGAAAAGGCTGGCTAAAAACTCAACATTCAAAAAACTAAGATCATGGCATCCAGTCCCATCACTTCATGGCAAATAAATGGGGCAAAATGGAAACAGTGACAGACTTTATTTTCTTAGATTCCAAAATCACTGTGGACAGTAGCTGCAGTCATGAAATTAAAAGATGCTTGCTCCCTGGAAGAAAAGCTATGACAAAACTAGACAGTGTATTAAAAAAGCAGAGACATTATTTTGCTGACAAAGGTCCGTCTAGTTCAAGCTATGGTTTTTCCAATAGTCATGTATGGATGCGAGAGGTGGACCAGAAAGAAAGCTGAGCGTTAAAGAATGATGCTTTTGAACTCTAGTGTTGGAGAAGACTCTGGAGAGTCCCTTGGACTGCAAGGATTTCCAACCAGTTAATCCTAAAGAAAATCAGTCCTGAACATTCATGGGGAGGACTGATGCTGAAAGTGAAGCTCTACTACTACCTGATGCAAAGAGCCACCTCTTTGGAAAAGACTCTGATGATGGGAAAGATTGAAGGCAGGAGGAGAAGGGGACGACAGAGGACAAGATGGTTTAAGTGATGGCGTCACTGACTCAATGGCTATGAGTTTGCGCAAACTCCAGGAGTTGGTGATGGACAGGGCAGGCTGGTGTGCTGCAGTCCGTGGGGGTGCAAAGAGTCAGACTTGACTGAGTGACTGAACAACAGCAATGTCAAGGTGTATGTTATCCAGAGCCTAACAAAGTGTTGATACATGGTACTGACAAATGAGTAATTACAAACTATGATTTAAGTACTTAAAAAGAAAAGACCATGAGAGGAAATATAGAAAGTCACAAACTGTATGAAGAAAACAAATTTATACCTTATTATTCCAACTGAAGCTTAGCTCTCCTCCCATTTGCTTTACAGATATTCATCATAGATTAAGGACGCCCTCTACTATTTCTTGTTAGCATAACTTGTTATTTTAAGAAGATGTTAATATATTGAATAGTTTTTCTCCATCTATGTAACGTTTTGTCATTTATTTTGTCATTTTAATTGTCAAATGTAATTAACTGATTATTGCAATACTGAATTAAATTTGCAGTCCTCAAACTCAACTTTCCTGTGATGATGCTATGTCCTTTTTAAACACTGCTAGATGCTTCACTATTCCCCCTCTCACTCCCAAAGCCACAGTTTCCAAGATTTCTAACCCAAGGAGAGAGTTTTCTGGACTATCAAGTATCCATAAGGCATCCAATACAGGCAGAATGTTTCATTCCTTTCCTTTATCCACAAGGTTTCCAGAAAGTAGAGTCTTACAGTGTTGAGGCCAGAGAAAATGTCATTCTGAACTCAAGGCATTAATTAAAATCACAGTGGGTTTCCCAAAAGGCTCAGGGATAAAGAATCTGCCTGCCAGTGCAAGAGAGCAGAGACATGGGTTCAATTCCTGGGTCGGAAAGATTCCTTGGAGAAGGACATGTCAATCCACTCCAGTATTCTTGCCTGGAAAATTTTCATGGACAGAGAAGCCTGGAAGGCAACAGTTCATGGGGTTGTGAAGAGTCGGACACAACTGAGCACACACACGGTGGTAACAGGTTGGAAATTATGAGGCACGGGATCCTGCGTGAGAGAGTAGTCAGAATGGGTTGTACTCTACCAGAGTCTAAAAAACTGAGCAAAAGAGGAAGTGTGCCAAAATGATTTCAAAATGAGATAGGCTGGAAACAAGGAGGAGAGGGGAAGGGGAGGAGGAAGAAGAGCAGAGAGAGAAGACTGATGGAAAGGAAGAGAGTAGCAGCCTAAGTTTGGTAAAGTGAACTGCAAAGGGGACAGACTATGGACGAGGGGACCAGAAAAGAGGCCTATCCTCTTGCTGGGGAAGAGTTCAGTTTCTAGGATCATTACCATCCACACACTGCTGCTGCTGCTGCTGCTGCTAAGTCGCTTCAGTCGTGTCCTACTCGTGCGACCCCGGAGACGGCAGCCCACCAGGCTCCGCCATCCCTGGGATTCTCCAGGCAAGAACACTGGAGTGGGTTGCCATTTCCTTCTCCAATGCATGAAAGTGAAAAGTGAAAGTGAAGTCACTCAGTCGTGTCCGACTCTTAGCGACCCCATGGACTGCAGCCTACCAGGCTCCTCCGTCCATGGAATTTTCCAGGCAAGAGTACTGACTTTAAATTTATATTCTCAGCCCCAAACTCCCCACTGAATTCCCTTACTGAATCATCTCCTCTTGGGTAGCTAAAAGATATTCCAAATTTAATTATGTCTAAGATGAACTGTCATTTCCCCCATACATCTGCTCTTCCCTCAGTATTCCCCATATCAGTAAAAAGCACTGTAATGTACTATTTACTTATCGAACTGCCTCATATATCATGCCTGTAATCCCCTTGAGAGTAGAAATGTGGCTGTGATATTCCTAGTTACGTTAGTTGCTCAGCCATGTCCGACTCTTTGCAACCCCATGGACTGTAGCCTTCTAGGCTCCTATGTCTATGGAATTCTCCAGGCAAGAATACTGGAGTGGGTTGCCATTCCCTTCTCCAGGGGATCTTCCTGCTCCAGGGATCAAACCTGGGTCTCCTGCATTGCAGGCGAATTCTTTACTGTCTGAGCCACCAGGGTATTCGCAGAGGTTAGGATTATATCTAAGAGGAGAACTTCGATAAATACTTGTTTAAATTAATTACCAGATTAATTCTGGTAAGTCTTAATTCTAAACTCTTCCACAGAAATCAGTAAAGGAATTAAAACTTCTGGCAGCTACAAGATAGACTAGTTTTAGTTCTTCCTTCTGGTAAAAGCAGCAAAGAAGAATGTGTATGCATATGCTCAGTATGAAGCAGAGAGGAAAACAGGGTAGAAAAGTATGAAGAAAATAGAAGTTTCCCTTATTAAGCACGCACACACACACACACACACACACACACACACACACCATATCTTTCCCACACATCTCTCTCACACATACACACTCATAAAGTGACTGAAATACATTTGTGGCCATTATCATGATGGATGAGCCCAGAACTGCTTTAACAAGATTATAGTCTTACAACACACAATTAGAGAGGAGATTTACCATGCAAACACTTTATTCAAAGCAGATTCTGGTAAGAAGAAAACCCAGGGCTAAAACCAAGAGGGCTTCACCATTAAGGAGGAGAAACGATTTACCCCACAGGGAACTAAAGAGTGCCAGAATGCTACTTCATTTTCTTTTATCTTCCCTAGATTTAGAGCAACCATCCTATTTTGCATCCTGGGTAGCTCAGCTGGTAAAGAATCTGCCTGCAATGCAGGAGACATGGATTCAATCCCTAGGTTGGGAAGATCCCCTGGGGGAGGACATGGCAACCCACTCCAGTATTCTTGCCTGGAGAATCCCATGGACAAAGGTGCCTGGCAGGCTACAGTCCATAGGGTCACAAAGAGTCAGACATACAACATACCTATTTTGCAGTTTTTCCATATCTGTCCTGATAACCTTCAAATGACCATACGAATGGATCTTAGGGAATGTTTAGTTGCTAATAAAGGGAATATTACTCGTCAGTGCACCTATTTTCCAACACCAAACTGCTTTTCTCTAAGTGGTGACTTATAAAAAATTCAACATAGCCCCTTCTTTCTAGTCCCACCATCCCTCACTCCATCCTCAAGAGCTAGGTCACGTCTAATCCTAAGTCTTGCAGATTTCTGCGGGTTGACAAGCTTCTTCCTGGCTTCACCCTTTGCAGGTATTTACATTTCCACTTTATACTCTTTAAAAATTCAATCACCCCTCAGCTATCTGATTTTCATATTTCAAAATTCTTTAATTTCTCTCATCTACTGTATCACTTTTTGCATGCATTCTCCTTGTGAGTTTATTTCTTTTTAGTCCTTTATTGACATTTTAGTGAATTTTAAGGAGGAGGCAGAAATAAAGGTGCACATTCAATCCACTGTATTTAACCAGTAATCTAGAGATTACATTTTAGTCAAACGAGAATACTAAACACTCTAACCCTAAATGCTTGCACCTTTCCAATTTTGAAAATCTTGATAAAATCCTATCTTTGGTGTTAATTACACACATCTTTTCTACTCTCCTAAACTGTAAATAATTTATCTTCAGAATTTTCACAGCATATTACTTGTATTTCTTCTGGCATTTACTTAAAACCATATGTTCTAAATTTTAATGACTAATGCTGAAAAATCTCCCCCACTGCCCAAAGTTATTCACTCACTAAAACATTTTAAATTCCATCAATCAGAAATTTACTCAGCAAAATAAGTGAACTTCTAAAAATTCAAAATACTCCTCAAAATGATGTTTACCATTATATTAATTTAATAAGACTCTTTTCCTCTACACCAAACTATGACCCATGATCTGAGCAAATGTGTTATCTGACATGTAAGGAAAGGAAATTTTGCACAAGTTCAAGGACTAAGTCTCTGAAAAAGGAAGAAGCAGGACATGGATAGCTTAGAATCTCTTCTGACTCCAGCTGGGATCGGTTCTTCACTTTTAAGGGCTCATGTATTAAACTGAGTCTATCCAGATAAGCCAGGATAATCTTTCCATCTCAAGGTCGATAATCTTACTCATATTTGCAAAGTCTCTTTTACTAGGTAATATAATATATTCACAGGTTTTGTGAAACACAATATGAACATCTTTCAGGGGCCATCATTCTGCCTACCACATCCCCAGAAACAGAGTGATTTAATAAATGTTGATTGTTTTAAACTTTTAGCTAATTTATTACACAATAGATAACAGATAAAAAGTATCCCGAAATTACTAACCAGTAATATACGATTACATATAAGGTGGTCAATATATCACGTATTCACATACACACATATACACCTGGTCAGGCATTATGCTAGCTATTTTTTCATATATTATTTAACTTGTGTCAATAATCATATATTATTATCTATAAAACAGAATTCTCAGTAATTGGTAGAGTTAGATTAAATTTCAGTTATTACAAATCCAAACTGTATTTATGACACCTATTTGTCTTTTGTAAAGTTTTAAATTTGATCATTTCAAGAATCAGATTTTTATTCTAAGTACAAAGTCTTCAAAAATAATTTTCCATAAATTTATTTTATTCTGACACCACTCATGAAATGCTTTACAGCTGCACTTGACAACTGAAATGACTTCTCCATTGGAAGGGGTCATATGGAAGTTATGCTTACACCAGTGTTCAACTGATTGCAGTGCCTCTGCCTTCTAAGTGCCTCTGTTTTCTCTGTGGTCTTCTGTTCCTATATCCACTCTCTTACATACTATAATTTCTCAGAGGTATGGCTTACTTCCACTCCCTTTGGGGGATCCAACTCCACACCTCTTCATATTCAATCACCAACTATATGTAGAATTAACTTTCAGATCTGTGCCTTATGCCCCTTTTTTTTCCCCTGGGCTTCAAATCCACACATACGATTCCCTATTGGATACCTACATGTGGGTGTCCAACAAGCACCTCCAATTTAACAAGTTCCAATGTACACTTAAAATTACCTCTCAAAAAAACAAAGAGGCACAACTCAGTGAGTAGCCCTACTACCCAGTTAACTTGGCAAGATAGCCCTACTCCTCTCACTAAATCTCAATGCTTCTGTGTCTCCTTAAAATGGATCCTACTACTTTGTTCCACCTTCAATACTCCAACAATTCTTACCACCATCAACTCCTGCCTAACATACTACATCTCCCTGGCTCTAATTACACTCCCAATCTTCACTTTCTAATCCATTTGACATTGCCATCTAAAATCCAAGTCTGACCATGTTATTCTCTTTTTTGTCATGTTATTCTCTTACTAATACTTAGAAGCCTTTACTGAAGTCACCACTGCTCTCCTGTAGAAGTTCAAATTCAAGGCTTGCAATTTATATGACCATTTACTACTATCTGGCCTTATCTCTCAACACCTTCCTCTTCCTCTCCTCTTCCTTTGTCTTCTCTTTCTCTAACCTCTTCTTGGAAAGGCTGTCTCTTTTGTCTGGTATGCTTTCACTAATCTGGACCAGTACCCATTGTCTTGATCTGGCTAATACCTGAATATCCTATGTCAGCTTATCCACTTCCTTTGGGAAGCTTTCTCTAATCATCTTCCACCATATCATCACCCCTCTTATGATTCCATAGTACCTCAAACTGGACCTTTTACACTGTACTTACTTTGTACCATCATGGTGTATTTTATTTGTCTTTCTTACTAAACTTCAAACTTCTTATTTATCATTGCTTCCCTAGAACTTTACGTACTATTTGACAGACAGAATGTACTAAATAATATTTGTTAAATGTCTAGCTGAGTTATCAGACTTGCCTATGGTGATTTTGATATCATTTAAAATAACCTCCTGAACAACAGTCCAGTCCAGTCTCCATGAATAAAAGTAAGGATTATAGCTCAAGGTACAGGAGTAAAATCTCTCTTACTAATATAGTACATTCAAAAGATATAAATGATAGGAATTTTAAGAAGTCCCTAGTTTTTAAATATGATTCTTAGGAGAGTTACTACATATAATATCATTAGTGAAAATTAGACAAATATAAAGAACTAACCAAGATGAGACTGGGTAGGAGGGCAGGGCTAGGCTCACATACTAACTAAAGCGCTTTCCAGGTGGCACTAGTGGTAAAGAACCCACCTGCCAATGCAGGAGATGCACACATATTAATAACTAAATGACTCCCTGAACATCAGGAACTCCAACATGTGTTTCATACACTTGTCTCAATAAAGAAACAAATCAGTTTAAAGTCAAGGAATCTTCCAAGACAAGTAAAAAACATTTACAACCTAATGTGTTAAGTCATCTAATGTTTTCACAGAGCAATTTCCCCAGGTAACTTAAGTCATTGTGATAAGCCTTTTACTGGTCTCCTTTCGAAAACTAGTGAAAACAACCATATTTTTAACTTAATCTGAAATATCTTCAGTACCTCACATGTTCAAAAAAAGCATAACAGCATGGCACACATTTTGATTCTATTAGTTTAAGAGCTCATCTGTGAGTCAACAGATTTAAATATCTGACAAATTTATTACAATATTGGTAAATGTGTTTCTTTATTCTAGGCTCAAATACTCTCAAATCCAAGAGTAAGGTCAAACATGCATTTTAAAATGTTGAATTATTATATTATGATTCCTTTCAGATCACTCAACACTTTTCTTCAATTTTTAATAACTCTCAGTTATATTTACATACCTAAAACATCTAATTCAAAGCAAATTTTAGAAATTTACTCAAATAGATAAAATAGTCATAAACAGTGCTATTATACATCCATTAAAAAGAGGAAGGGACAGGAAAACTCAAGAGTAAAAGACTATTACAAAGAAAAATACAATCAAATAAGACAAAAGCAAGCCATTAAAATTGAAAAGACACAAAGCATTGCCAGACTGTAGTATATATGACTACAAAAGATAACAAATGAATAACTACACCTAACAAATACAAAGTCTTACTACAAAGTATAAATAACCACTCTACCACTTAAGGTAGTCACTTAAGACAACAACCTAACATAAATACAGCCCTTGAAAGCTTAAGATGATTTCAAATTTTAATTTAACACAAAAAATGACATGAAATCTGAAAAGTAACATCTACAGATGGAAGTCTAGTACTGTGCGTTTTACCTCTGCGAGTTGCAGGCTGAACCATGATTCTATTCTTACATTACAAATCTGTTGTGTGGGGAGCGAGGGAGGAATAACTGTGTTACAGAAAAAAGAATAGAACAAATTGTTGTAAGAACATGTAGTTTTTAAATGTCTTCATTCTTTATAAGTAACCTTATTCTTTAATGTTTATTTTTTACATTAATGGACTCATGTATATTTAAAACACCTAATGCTCTTCATGTTTCTTAGCATGAGAATGAGCCAGAAGTCACTGCTAATTAACTCACATTACTGTTTTTTTAAAACCTGTAGTATCATAAGAAAAATGAGGAAGGGATTCTTCTGTATTCTTTCTTTCCCTATCATAAACCAGAACACCAATGCAATCCACTACCAAGAAGAGGAGAGAAGAGAAACTGGTGGGGACAGCAGCTGTGTTGAATCTCAGAAAGGACATGCGTTGGCAGATTTGTGAGGTGATGCTTGCAACACAATGTGCCTAGATCTAGTCTGATTTCAAATTTTTTTAATAAAAAATTCTGTACTTGATGCTTTGCTTTTTAAAGAACTATATCCCTACCCATAACAGAACATTTTTGCTTGAGATGTTCTAATCTATTAGTCTTATGTTGTCACTGGGGGAGCAGGGAGGAGCTGTTAATTTACAAAATGAAGAAAAACATGGCCAAAATCGACCCAGAAATGAGTATGTATCATAAAAACACCTTATATCTATATACTTTATTACCGTGTAAAATACCGTTTTTATATTTGCAATTTAAGTTCAACTAAAAGTCCTAAGATAAACTGTCCCAGTGGTTTGGATTTTTCCCTTAAAAATCAACATTTTAATATATAAATTCAAAACAACAGGATAGATAGCAAATATGCACAAACTGACTGAGTACAGTTGGAAGAATGCGGGAAGATAACATATGAGAGCAAGATGGAACAAGATATAAGTGAACTTGGAAGAGGATGAAACAGGAATCCACGTAGTAGGTTTAGGCTTAAATGAAAGAATAATAGCATAATTATTCGTCATTTGACACAGAATGAAAGGTAGACAAATAACTGAAGATCTAGGAAGGCTTTTAGATGGATGGAAGAAGGTGACAAAGTTCAAGTCTCCATTTTTTTTTTTTTTCCAGTGAAGAAGTAAGGTCTTTTGGTAAAAATGAGGCAGAGGGAAAAGTTTCTTGAACAAAGCTGTGGTGGTCCATGTCCAGAGTGATCAAACTAAGGCCCATGGGCCAAACACATAAGCTACATCTTTAAAGAGTCAGCAAGAAAAAAAGAATACACATTACAGACTGTATGTGGCTCCAAAAGCCTAAAATATTTACCATCTGGCCCTTTACAGAAAAAGTATCAATCCCTGGCCTAATAGCACCTGTGAAAGCAGGGAAATGACTAGAGATTAGGCTGATACAACAGCATCAATCTCTATAGCTATGTGATCTCTTTTCCAGCAGTGTTATCTTCTTCTCCAACAGGGAAAAAAATTAACAAAGGCACTTATGAAAGAAAACTGTGCAGGAGAGATATCTTAAATGGAAAGAATCTGAGTTACATGATACAAAATGTTATCAGCCTATAATTAAGACTATAATTTAAGAAATTAAGCATGAAAGTAAAAATTAAAGATTTTAATAATTTTAAGACCATGATAAAAGGAATGCCACAAGACAGTTAATAATCAATTGCTAAAAGAAAAATTCCATGATAATTAACATTTAAAACAAATTTGGAATTTCTGCTTGCAAGCTAAAGAGTAGTAAGTACAAGGCTTACCCTAGCAACTAGAAAACTGGACAAAATTTTTGAAAATACTATTGTCAGATATTGGACAACAGCAAATGCAAGACTATAATTCCTGGAAACAAATGAACTGAAACTATAATGCTCGAGCCTTTCTGCCTAAATACACTTTCTTCTACAACACAAGAGAAAACCCTAGTGGAGTACAATGGGTGTAGAGGAGTTGAAGGGATGAATCTGAGTTAAGGAAGGCTGAGGCAGCCGGAAGCTAAAACAGAAAAAAATAAGCTAAGCAGAGACAGCTCCAGAAATTTCTATATAGGGCTTCTTGAATATTCAAAGGAATATTATGCTATGAATATATATGGTAAGACTCAAAAAGGTCAAGTGAAGAACTATTAGAAAATCTGCAAACCAATCAACTCTCCGGGCTCAAAAAGAGAACACCACAAGATATTCCAGCTTGGAAAGACAAAATGAAAAGACAACACTGAACACAGGGGAATTCATTACAAAGCTATGAAGGATTATGCCTTAGTGGTAAGGATAAACAAATTTCCAATACTGGTAATGAAAGTACAATCCTACAAATACTAAAATATGAGAAAAAGTTCCTCATATGCTCCTCAAATGTTCCTTTAAAAGTTCCTCTAAATGTTCCTTTAAAGGTTCTCAAATGTTTCTTTAAAGGTTGCTCTAAAACTGCCTCAATACAGCTTAAAAACAAACCTCTAAAGAATTAAGTTGATCCATAAATAACTTGACTACCTGAAGGAACAAAATATACCATTCACTAAAAGAAGAAAACAAAATCCATTTACAGTGTTCAAACACAATGGCCAGTATCCAATCAAAAATTACTAGAAATACCAAGATGCAAAAGAATGATGAAATTAAGCAATAAAGATTTTAACATATCTATTATAATTATGTCCACAGGTTTTTTTAAAAAATATGAACACAATGAAGAGAAAATGGAAACTATAAAAATTGATCAAATAAAACTTTTACAGCTGGAAAAAACAGTATCTGAACTGAAAAATTCACTAGAAGAGCTCAATACAGATTAGACACTATGAGAGAGAAAACCAATGAACCTAAAATCAGAGCCAACAAAACTACCGAAACTAAAGCTGCAAAATATAAGTGAACAGAGCCTTAATAATATGTGGAACATCAGTATTCTTGCCTGGAGAATGCCCATAGACAGAGGAGCCTGGCGGGCTACAGTCCATGGGGTCGCAAACAGTCGGACATGACTGAGCGACTAACACACACACCAAGAGCCCAAAATCATGTTATCAGAGTCCCAGAAGAAAAGGAAAGACATAAAAAAGAAAAGGTACTTGAAGACTGGCTTTTTTTCAAATCTGATGAAGAAAACAACAAAGAGCAAAAACAGCAGCAACAACACAAACCCAAGAATATAAGCAAACCCAAAAGAAGGTAAACACAGAGAAACTACACCAATGTAAATCACAGTGCAACTATGGAAACAATGAAATAAAAAGAAAATCTTAAAAATGACTGGAGGAAAAAAGACAAGTTACATAGCAACGTACAAAGGTAAGATCCATCACAGACCTCTCATCAGAAACTATGCCTACAGGAAAAAAAAATTTTTTTTCAATGACAAAAGAAAAACAGTCAGTATAGCTCTCTATGTAAAATGAAAATAAGTAAAAAATGAAGACAGAATAAGAACCATAAGAACACTATTTATTAAGAAAATGAAGCCGAAAGCTGGTTATTGAAAAGATTAGCAAAACTGATAAACTTCTAGGCAAACTGACCAAGAAAAAAGAAGATACAAATTTTCAATATTGGTAATGAAAGGGAAGGTATCAGTACAACGGAACAAATATTAAAACATGAGAAAAACAAATCAATGTCAATAAATTTGACAAACCGAATGATACAATAATTTACTTGAAAGATACTTATCACCAAAACAGATGAAAGAAAAACAGAAAATCTGTATCTATTACCTATTAAATCACTTGACTTATAATTAAAATATTTAAACAATATAAAACCTCTTGGCTCATATGCTTTCTCTCTTTGTTTTGTTCAGTCACGAAGTTGTGTCTGATTCTTTGCCACCCCATGGGCTGCAGCACACCAGACTCGTCTGTCTTCCACTATCTCCTGGAGTTTGCTCGAATTCACGTCCATTGAGTTGGTGATGCTATCTAAGCATGTCATCCTCTGCCGCCCCCTTCTCCCTTTGCCTTCAGTCTTTCCCAGGATCAGGGTCTTTTCCTATGAGTCGGCTCTTCACACTAGGTGGCCAAGGTACTGGAGCTTCAGCTTCATCATCAGTCCTTCCAGGGAATGTTAAGGGTTGATTTCCTTTAGGATTGTCTTCTCTATTAAATTCTATTAAACAATTAAGGGAAGACTAGCATTGATCTTACGCAAATGTTTTTAAAACTAATGGGAGAGGAAACGTTTTTCAACTCATTATGAACCCAACATTATTGTCCTGATTCCCAAACCAGACCAAAGAATACAATAAAAGAAAAAAACAAACCAATATCCCTCATGAACATACAGGCAAAATACCTTGTCCAAATAACTATAAACAAAATCATGCAATATCTAAAAGGGTAATCTACCAAGTACAGTCGTTAAGTTAATCTATATCATCATAGTAAATAGCTGCCCGGAGAGCTGAGGCAACAAGGTAACCAACCAACCAACCAACCCAAACTCTAAGGAAAAACGGGTGCCTTGTAGAATAAATGTAGACATGAGCACTTGAGTACCGTAGGAAGACAATCCTGGATACCATTAAGAATAATTCAGCTAAAATTGTTAATAAATTCCTAAAGGCTGAGTGTGTGCCAGCAAGAAAACACAGAACCCATGGAGACCACAACCAGTTCACAGGTTCTTCAGAGCCTCACCAGGTTTGCATCAAAAAAACAAGAAAGACCAGGTGCAGAGTGAGAGGTCTAAGAAAGCATCCCTCATGCTTGGAAATGACAAGAGCAGCTAATGAGAGAAAGGCATGCAGTTCAGCCTTGGTCCTTTCTTCCATCTCTAATAGAAGGAAGAATAAAAGCCTAAAGCCATTGGGGTACAAAAAACCTCTCATTTTCTGACCATTGTTGAAAACACATTCAAGGTAGGAAAAGGAAATGGCAAAAAAACTATTTTCCTAGGGGAGGAAAAAGCAGATATCTTGCTGTTTCTGATAACAGATCCAAGTGGAAATGACAGCTATTGGGAAATACACACTGCAGCGACCAAAACTGACTGGTGGTTGCAATTTGTTTCCATAGTTTGCAGTCCCAAAGAAAGATGCTTTTAACCTATCTTCCAAGTGGTGCACCTGAAGGCTATGCTATAGGCAACAGCCCAGGAGTCAGTAAAAATACAACATTAATCAAGAGGAACACTGCCCAGAGCTATGAGAATGGAATAGAGTGGTCATATCCAGTCTCAGTTTTCTGGAGCTGGCACTGAGGTTAAACAGCTGCAGCAGCACGATGAATATCATCAGCTTATAACTTGGCCAAACTTTCAGTGAGCCAGGCCCATGTACTTACAGGAACTTCTGTGCATCAAGGGCTCCAGGGAACAAGTGCTTTGCTTCAGGTGGTGGAATGAAAGAAAAGGTTTTCCCCAAAAGGGTTCACTTCTATTCCTTTATGTAAAACCAAAAGTACACTAAGACCAGGCCAGCTGCACACTTGAACAAACCACTTTCATTTGTTTCTTTCAGTTAAGTCTATTGGACCCTTTCCTTGTTAGCTGTCAAGTCTGAGTTAACCTACCCACAAATGGTGACACTGGACCAGAGAGTCACAAGGCAACTATGGGTCAAGTGTCTAGTTTTAACAAGTCCTTAAGCAGTTCAGTTCAGTTCAGTCGCTCAGTCGTGTCCGACTCTTTGCAACCCCATCTATTTCTGCTTTATTGACAATGCCAAAGCCTTTGACTGTGTGGATTACAATAAACTGTGGAAAATTCTGAAAGAGATGGGAATACCAGACCACCTGACCTGCCTCTTGAGAAACCTGTATGCAGGTCAGGAAGCAACAGTTAGAAGTGGACATGGAACAGACTGGTTCCAAATAGGAAAAGGAGTACATCAAGGCTGTATATTGTCACCCTGCTTATTTAACTTATATGCAGAGTACATCATGAGAAACGCTGGGCTGGAAGAAACACAAGCTGGAATCAAGATTGCCGGCAGAAATATCAATAACCTCAGATATGCAGATGACACCACCCTTATGGCAGAAAGTGAAGAACTAAAGAGCCTCTTGATGAACGTGAAAGAGGAGAGTGAAAAAGTTGGCTTAAAGCTCAACATTCAGAAAACTAAGATCATGGCATCTGTTCCCATCACTTCATGGGAAATAGATGGGGAAACAGTGGAAACAGTGTCAGACTTTATTTTTGGGGGCTCCAAAATCACTGCTGATGGTGATTGCAGCCATGAAATTAAAAGACGCTTACTCCTTAAGCAGTAGGCCTGTTCAAAAGAGGTGCACTTGGCAGCTGGGTCAGGCAGGTGGCACTGCTGTGCTGAGAAATGGCCTGAGCACTTTAGCAGCCTCAAATTCTTAAACTAAAGCTAAGGTTTTTTTCTTTCCTCCTAGGATGATACATTGTGCCAGATCACCAGGGAGGGCATCATGCAGGAGTCCATGAATGGGTCAATCTCCCATGAATTTAAAAACACTCACAACATAAGAATGTGAAAAATGTTAATACCAAATACACATTTGGCACAGGAAGCCAGAACAACAGTACATTAAATAAGACCAGAGGCTCCACCTACACTTTAGCTTTTCTTCAATTTGAGTGCCGTCGTGCCCCCCACATACACACTCAGCACCGTGCAGGAACACAAACCAAGGAATTAAACACATACACAAAAGAGACTACAGCCTCAGCTGCCAGGAGACAACATTACCTTCTGACCAGGAGCAGGAGGAGTACAGGGCAGTGGAGGAGGCAGGCTTGTAGAAGCAGCCTGAGCTGGTGGGAGGCTTTTCTTCTGCTTGGCTCCTCACCCCAGAGTCAATGCCGCCTCCTCCCACCTACCTCCAAACTCTTTTAAGCCCCTGAGCCTAAGGGCTGTTAATTTGCCCATGTGCACACTGCGACAGCTCCACCCTGCAGTTCTCAGTGCTTTCAGCCTCCCTGCCACCTACGGTTACTTTCTCCCCCACAGGACCAGGTTGGAAAGTGCTTGGGGACCTCTATCCAACAGAGCTATAAAAGCCTGAATCTCTCCCCTCTCCCTGAGGTCCCTGCCACACTTGGTGTCTACTTTAAGCAGCTGAGGTTGGAATCGAGGGGGGAGACGAATCGAAGGGCACAAAGTAGCTCTGCCCCCTAAGACTTCACAGCTACATTCAATTTCAAGTGGCTGCTACCTAGACTCCACAAGTGAATTTAAAATGTATTAAGTCTACCCAAAGCTCTGTTCTCATTGCTGACACCTTTTATTTTAGCTCTAGGGAGCCCTTAATCAGCAGCTACAGCTATATTGCCTTTTGTCTAGGCCGAGAGGCTTGCTGCCTCATTGATATAATATTCTTTCTTCCTACAGTCTAGAGCCTGAGCAAAAACCAAAGTACCATTTGGGCAGTTTTGTTTAGTTCTCTCACTGCTTAGCCTCTAAAAACTCATTAACAGGTAAGACAGTAGGGCCTAGCCCACCACTTAAACAAGAGCATTTGCTACCAGATCTCATGCTCTCTAAACCAGCCCACAAGGACCCTTGTCTTCTCTTTTGTAGGAAGCCATGTTTCAGTCAATATTATGCTCTTGTTGCCAAAATTGTCAAAAATCATGAAGGATCTAGATTTTTACCCTATTTGCAAGCTATGAAAGCTAGCTTGTTTCTGTCACGTATGCTGGCAGAAAACTTAAGATGCATGGATCAGACAGAAAGGACTCAAAACACAGCAAGCATCATGAGGGATCATGTCACTGACAGTTCACCTTCCCATCCAACTCTTCCTGACAGAGGAGCCTAGGCAGATACTCTGGATACTGTGGGTTTGCATCACAGCCAAAGAACACTAAGCTGGACAATTAACCATTTTTATAACAAGCAGAAGAAAGTCTGCTCTTTGTGGAGTTATTATTGTATCACTTAAGGATGCTAGCTTCAAACACAACTCCTTGATCCTTGAGAAATGGATCAAGGAAAGAACAGTCAGGTCTTTTCATTTTTAGTTTGCCCAGCAACACCAGCATGTCCTAGGACCTTCAGGAATGCTCAGAGTCCATGGCAGATTCCTTCTCCTAACATACTTTTATAAAATCTAGTAACAGATGTCCTACACAGCATAAGGCAAGATAAGAAATAAAAGTTATACATGGTTCAAAAGGGAGTCAACTTTTTCTATTTGCAAACGACGTTAACTGTCTGTACAGACAATACATGCAATTCACAAAATAATTTCTCAAGACTAACATATGAGTTTAGTAAATTTTCAGGACACAAAGTCAATATACAAAAACTAACTACATTTCTCCATACTAAAAAAAAAAAAGAGAAGAAAAGAAGTAAGCGAAGGACCCATAACAGCACAGAAGAGGGGATCTGCCATCGCTTTGTTAAATATAGCATCTAGTTAATCAACTGACTTGGTTCAGAACACAGAAATGAATTTGATCCTGTATAACCTACAGAATTACAAGAATATGTGAAGCAGCAACAGGGGAAAAAAGAAAAAGAAAGAAAGAGACTGAAGTGAAAAAAAGCACAAATATGTTTGTGTAATTCTTTGATTGAAATATAAGAGAAAAATGTCAACAAAATCCATAATATTTAAAGAGGCAAAAAGGGATACCGGCAGTGAAAAGAGTAAGCCAGAAAACTGGGTCAGGGGTGGTAATGATTTGGACAAGGCCTCCAAAACAACATGCCAACAGTAACATGCCAACAGTAGGACAACAGACGGAGACTAAAAAGTAGTAATAATCACAGGGTCCAAAATCAAGGTTTGGATGAGAAAAACAAAAAAAAAATTCCACATATTTATTTTCATAATAGATGCTGGCAAATGACTTACATACTGTGAAAAATAAAAATGAAAAATTGAAATGCCCAACTTAGGTGAGGTAGGGAAGGATGGGAAAGAAGGCTTTGTGGAGTTTTTCAGTTCAGATAATTCTGATGCAAGTACTTTATTCAATTATGATCAGTTTTCAATTATCCTCCTTTGTGAGTAATGAATCACCAATATTGTTGACTTTCTACTACCCTGGTTACTCCTCATTTGACGGGGAGCTTTCAGCAGATGGTCTATTTTTATTTTTCTGATAAAACATTTGCTGTGAAAGAAATTTAAAGTTGAGAAGCCAAATGAAAATTTTGAATTAGCTGTATACTGAAATAATTCTTTCTACCTTGGCCTCCAATATTAGAGAGTTGAGAGTTAGCTACATAAAGTATTTGCTGAAAAGTACCCTTGAAACAATACAACTTAAAAGTGATTTTTCAGCAATTAGAAACTGCTATTGCATACATAAATAAAGGCCACAGTGACACCAAGTCCTGTGAAAGGCAAGGGGAAAGTGGGTCACCCCATAGCTTCAAAGGCTCAAAGGAAAAGACTCCTCCTCCCAAAGAAGAAGATGAGGAACCAGAAAATCCTCCGGAAAAGAAAACATCTTCAAGCCCTCCACCTGAGAAATCTAGGGATGAAGGGTCTGAAGATGAAGCCCAGTCTGGGGAATATTAAAAGTGATGATGGTTTGGGGAGAGATTTTATTAAAAAAAAAAAAAAGAGAGAGAGAGAGAGAGAGAAAAGGAAAAAGAAAAAAAGAGGGAAAAAGAAAGAAAAGCTATTTAAGATAGAATATTGCTTGACTCATGGGCTTTCAATGCTTTTTTCCCCCTCTTGTTGAAAGTAACATTTTCTTCTTCTCCCTTTATTTTTTTTTTTAAAGAAAACCATTGTGTGTTTATCTTTTTTGTCTATTGGTCTCCTCTTCGTCATGACCTCCTCATCCCTTTCCCCCCTTTTCTCAATGAAAGCCATGTTAATCACTGGATTGACTGCTTCATCTTTTTATTTTTAATGGAGAGTATGCCACAGTGGTAAAGCAAGAAGATTTGAGGTAAACACTATGAAAATTTTGCTTTTTGCTAAATGGGAGCAAGTTGAATGGCAATCAAAAGATGTAGAAGGTTTTAGTTAAAAGTTATTGCTTCTTTGTTTACCTGAATTAAAAAAAAAATCAGATGTCATCTAACACAAGTTTATATTTTATATATAAAAATATGGATGTCTAAAAAAATGATGACTTTAAACTTTCACTGATGGGGCAGGTAGGATAAAAGATGAATCTGAACTGCTACTAAAGGTATTCATTTTTTTTTTTTTTTACTGTAGGGCAGGGCAGGGAATTGAGCTTACCTGACCTTGTTTGGGGATGTGGGTTTGTTTGTTTGTTTGTTTCTAGTTTTATCACTTGTTATCTCTAGGAGACTCAGAGCCAGTGATCCTTTTATTCTGCTACAGTCTTTAAAGAACGTAAAAAAAAAAAGCAAGGTCCGCCAAAACTTAAATCTTTCTTGATTTCCTATTTCATTCTCTAGTGGTTCATGTTTTTAAAGATATGTAAGTATCTATTCTGTTTCTTGGAAGAAAAATTTTACCAAGGATCAAAAGAAGAAATCCTAGAATTAAAATAGGGAGATCTATATATCACAGTGGATTTCTTCTCAAACTGTCAATGTTTAGGTTTTAAGCAAAATAAAGTGCCAGTTAATCTGAAACTCAATCACAAAGACTTGAGATTTTTCCTTTATGAAAACAGAGAACTGAAATTCTTTTACACCATAAATGTGCACTCAGAGTCCATGAACCATGCTGTTTTTATTTAGGGAGAGAATGTTTTCCTGTCAGACCCCATTCTTACCATTTCTTGGTAGAAACATAGTGTGGTGTGCATCTCCTGACTTCCTGCTAGTGCACAGGACACTACTGCACCGCCCACTCGCAGTGCCTTCCAGCCCTGTTCTAGGACATGATTTCTCCCGGTTCTGTTCTTCACTTACTTCATATCCTGTGCTTGATGGGAGTATGTGAAATGCTGCTCTGACACTATTCAGTTAGCGTTTGTCTTTATACCAGTGCCCTTGCTTACTGCATGTATTGCTTACAGCAGCAGTTTAAGGGGCTCTTCAGCACTGGAGAAACCATGCATTCAGGAGGCCTGTGTGCAGTTGATAACAGACCAGTTACATGCCTTATGAAGGCAGTCAGGAGACAGATCTGTGGGTTTGCTTCTCTACATTCTGATACCATGAGCTAATGAGAACAAGGTTTAGGGGGTCTTAGTGTGCTAATGGGTTTCCCAGGTGGCTCAGTGGGTAAAGAAACTGCCTACAGTGCAGGAGACGCCAGAGATATGGGTTCAATTCCTGGGTTGGGAAGATCCCCTGGAGGAGGGCATGGCAACCCACTCCAGTGTTCTTGCCTGGAGAATCCCATGGACAGAGGAGCCTGGCGGGCAACAGTCCATAGGTCGCAGAGAGTCAGACACAACTGAAACGCCTGAGCACAGCACATTGCATACATACTTTGCAAACAGTTTCAAAGCATCAGTTGTGGTTAATTCCAACATTTCACAAAACTGAGTTTTTTATTTATAATTTCAAAATCATCAAAAATTCTGCAGCATCAGAACCAGACAGAAGCTAGATAAGAATGATCTGATATGAACAGTAAATTTAAATGTGAACAGTAAATTACTCTCTCATACTCAAAGTTGTCCAAACTTAAGGAGGCAAATATATAAAACTAGAAATCAAAGACTCTCATATCAAGAATTTTAGTTCCTAAACTAAATAAAAATTAAAATGCTTTTAAGCAAAAGAAAAAATACAACTTGTGAAAAAGGATTTTAATAGAGCTATTTCAAGGTTAGATTCATATCTGTTGCTTTAGTTTTTATTAGGAAAGTTAAACTGCTTTTCCAGGTTATTAATTAAGTAATCTATAAAATGATTTTTTACAAAATTTAAAAAATTTTATATTTGGTGTTAAATCACTAATTGCAGCATTTTTCAAAATTAGTATCCTATATGAACACAAAAAATACTAAAAACTCTGAAAGTCTGTTGCTATGGAAATAGGAATCCTGTAAATTCTGACATTTATAATTTGATGTTCATTTTTTTCATGAAAAAATAAATCTGATTCTCGATCCAGGAGTTTAAATTTTTTCTTCTTTGTTAAAAACAAAGGAATTTAGAATTATCCCACTAAGAAATCAGAGAACCTTATATTCACCAAACCAACTTGTGGTTTTTAAAAAGAAAACTATAGGGGAGTTTCCTGGTGGCTTAGTGGTTACAATTTCGGCCATCAGTATCCTGGATCAGGTTCAGTCCCTGGTAGAGGAACTGAAATGCCACGAGCTGCGGGGCACAGCCAAAAAATAAGAAACAAAAAGAAAACTATACCAAGCAATGTATGCAGTAAGAAGTAATTATTATTTGTAGTATCTTGTGTATCCCTAACCACAAGTCACAGGAAATAAAAAGTGTTGTCTAGACCTGAACTTTCTTGTTGCCATTATGTCTTAGAGAGATTCCAGAATTTATTTTTTTCAAAATAGTCTGAGTGTAACTTAGAAATACTGTCTCATAGAGAGCTAAACAAAGCACATAAATAAACATTAATTTAAAAAGTAAAAGCTATATGGTGACACAGAGAATATATAACTTGAAAGTCATGTAACTATTCAGTAGTGACTGAACCCAAATCATCCAATTTTAAGCCAAAAGAACCCTCAGAATTTTCCAAAGAGACAAGGCCAGCTATATTCAGTTAGAGGGGGGTTTGCAGAGTTCTAACATGAGCTCTACTACTAACTTTCCTTTCATGTCATTAAACTTCTCTATGCTTTTGTTTCCTCTACTTCATGGTGATATTGTGAGGATAAATATAAACAAATACTTCAATTCTCTGGCAGGAAAGCACTATATGTATTCCAGTATGTTAGTAAACTTCTTAGCTCTACCATAAGTTTCAACTGATGCTACCTTTTCTATGGTTTTAGGTTTAAGCTTCAAACAACATTGTCTGTGTGTGTGTGCGCACGCCTGCACAACCTTTCAACATGCCTGTCTTTTCTAAGATCCTTTTCTCCAACTTTCAAAATGCACAAAAAGTGGCACAATATTTTAATTTTTATCATTACGAAAGTTCTGCCACCCAAAGCTGTGCAGGAAACTTTAGAAATTCACAGCAAAATTTTCTACCACATTACTCTCAACTTCTATGGAAATCCAACTCACAATCCACATTATTATTTAGCCAGCTCCATGTGCAGCTTAACCCCTAGCAGTGGAAGATTATTAAAATGTATACGGACTTTCAAAATTATAAAGAATAATTTCAATTATAAATTAAAAACCTAATAGACATTTTTTAAAAAATGTAGACCATTAATATTCCTAAAATAATGGAAGCAGGTAATCGATATTCTAATAATTCAATGATTTGAAACATGTCTTCTGTCTTGCTGAGATACATAATCCAGCCATATTATATATTCAAGTATAAAAAAACAGTTTTCCTCAATAAAATGTGTTCAATATTGAAAATAGAAAATTATTCAGTCTGACACATCTTAACAATTGAACAACCAAAACTAATATAAATTTAAATTTAAATATTTTAAGTTACTTACATCATTGCTTTTAATTCTTTTGACAGAATATCCTAAAAATAATTTAGCTTTGTAACTTATGAAGATATGTAATTAACTTCCTTTACCAATATATTCACCCAATAACTTTAACATGCAGCTGCATGTAATTTAAGGTATAGCAATCCACTGAAAGAACACATGTTAAAAACAGAAACAGCCAGTTGAAATAAAATACAATGGCACATGATCAGTATGTATCTACTGAGTAAAATGGGTTACCAGAGGTGAAGGCTGAGCAGTAATAACAAAAGTAATGCATGCGATTACATCTTTACATACTTTTTAAAATAGTAATGAAATTTTAAAGAATATTTGTAGGGTAAAACAACCTTAAATCAAGTTTTATTGATATTTTGAATGAATGAATGAAATGAATGAATACCTGAATGAATGACTACTGCAGTCATAATAATGTTTAACACCTTGAGATGTTCACAAAAATTTGGAATACACAGAGAAAAATGACTCGAATACAAACAAACTAGTTGAAATTCAATGTGGTTCACAGTAAAGATGCAATGGCTTTCTATTTGTAGAACAAAGAATCTCAACCTAAAACATATATACAACTAAAATATTTTCAAGTGCAATTATCCAAGGCTTTAAAAAGAATACATACATTTTACTATGTAATTCTTTCTTACCCCCTCCCCCTGCCACCTCCCTATATTTATTAATGTTTGGCATAAGTGAACAACAAACCAGAAAGGAATATGCATTTTTAAAGACTGATTTACTCATGCTCTTTTAAGAGCAACACACAACCATTTATAAATATAGCCTTTTAAAAATGCATCCTTATATAAAACAGTGGGGGATGAAAAATCCCTGCTATACATATGAAGCACAATTTAAGCCCAATACAACTGACCAATCAAAATTAGTGAATGCACTGCATCTCTCTGCAGTGGAGAGAAGCGACAAGGTAGGCTGTCATTCTGCAAAAGCTGCCCAGAACAGGCTTTCCTCTGAAAAGCAGTGCCATTCCTTTTTAGAAAGACTGAATCTAAGTGTTGTCTCTGGAGACAAGAAGCCTTCAGTATGTTAAATTACTTTCATTATGTATTTTCAGATGCTTATTGATTCCACAGTAGGAAGAGTGAGAGACTGCAGCAGCCTCCAAGCAGCACTACATGTTCCATACATTAGCAGTACTGCTGAAACAATGGCATAGTACAGACACATATTTTCATTAAGGTCTCTTCCGAAGAGGTGTTTATGACCCTCTTTCCCGGTCCTCTACTAACCAGTGAACAAAATGAATCAATCAAAACTGGAAATGCTTCAACTACATCAAGAATTTTTCAAATCTTTAGCAGAGGTAAGCTGTGCTCCTTATTATAGTATTCAGCTGCTTTTGAACCAGCATAGTGGGGTAAAATTACTTTGAAAAATTTCAGCCTAAATTTTAAGAGTTTATTTGCTTAATTCTACTTATTGCTAAACATGTATCTTTTAGATCTATTTAAGATATGATATGTTTTAAATGTAATTTTTTAGGGTGGTATGTTAAATATAAAGAATATTCTTTGTTGAATCACGATGAAGATATCGGCTTTTTAAGTCACTTCAGATCACTAAATACTCTAATGTCATTACTAGTCTTTCTCAAGTGTTCAAAAAATTATTATATTTCTTGAAAGAATCAGGTTTATTATTTAGCTATTATTACTCAATTTTAGCTTAAGTTTATTATCGGGCATGTTCATTGAAAATTTTTTAATTTGCAGTTACATTTTATATCACCCTTTATATTTCAACTACATGAACAGTTCATCAAGGAAATTTATAGTATTTATCATGGAATCTGTTTTAACCAGTTAAAATTCAAACCATGTGCTAATAATTAAGCAAGCCACAATATTTTACAGCAGGAAATACTGTTAAATTATTATAAAGACAAGAAGGAATGACAGTACTTTCAGTGTATGCTAATTGCTCATAATCTCTGAAAATACACCTTAACTTCTAAAATGATAGCAGAAATTGGTTTAAAAAAACACAATGTCTGTAATGTTAACTCTGTTGCTGAATAACATAATTTTTAGTCTTCGTTAAGAAAAGAGAATATTTTTATTTAAAGAAACCTTTAAATTTATGCATAAGCTATGGCTCTAATAATACATACAGTCTCCTTACTTTGATAACAAATACTATGTATGTTGTTAAATAAGCACAACTAAAGTAACTTTCAATTAATTGAAAATTATTAGGAACCCTATTCCTTAACTACTTTTTTCTTTTTCACAAGGGCTCAAAGCAGCTAATTCAGTATTTACAACTGACAATATGAAGAATGCATCTGACCCATCATCTCCCTAGCTGTCTGAACCGTAAACTGCTGGATATTCTTGCAGCACATGATTTTAAGACATTAAGGAGTTAAAACCGGAGAATAGAAGTCTACACGACTGCTGGGATTATAACACATCAATAGTAATAATCCTGAGAAGATGCCATATAAAATAGCCACAAAATGAAAAACAACTTAACTGAAAAACCCTGCAAACAAAATGGTAAGCATTTTTAAGGGAGAATTTTATACTATAACATTAAAAGAACTGTGGAGCCACCAATTCTTGAAGAAACAATGAAACATGGATTGCCAAAAGAAATGACATACATTACCGGCAAGCTAATGAAGCTTTACCAAGTATTTTTCTGCACTAAATATTTGGATAGTCATATCAATTAATATTACTAAAGAATTTTTCCATTGGAGTTTTATGACCAATTATGTGTCCTCTTCTAATGAAAACAAACCAAATTAAATAGCAGATGGTTTTCATCAAGAGAACATGGACTGGACTTACAAAGCAAGTTATGTGACCAAGAAATCATTTCAAAGTAATGAGGACTGCTATAGAAACAGTTTTACATTTGTAACAAAAGGATGTCTAAAAACATTTTAGAAGCTAGAAACTTTATGTTTCCTTTTTGTTTTCACATGTTCTGGAAAATAAAGAAACATCACCATAAACTCTCTCAAAGGGAAACATAACGCCTATCATTTGAGGAAGTTTCTCTCGGTTGTGACTTTTTAAGGTAAAACAAACACAAGTATTTGGTACTGGTCTTTAGAAATCCATCAGCCAACTAAATCTTACAATTCATGCAGTTGAAGTACTGAAGAGAAAAATGAAAGAATTCCTACAAGACATGAAATAAAACACAGCTACTTCACTGTTGTCAGGTAAAAAAAATCATGTCCAAATCTGTCAATGACATCATGTTATCATATTGTGGAAAACTGCTATAGTGAGCCAAAAGGCCCATAAGGCAACAACAAACAGGTAGGTCAGAAGATGCATGCAGCCCACAGCACTGTTTAACATTTACAAGAGAAAAGAATCTTGATCTACAGTTCAATTCATTTCCCTCAGTTATTGTCTAAAATTGACACTTCTAACTGCTGTGACAAAGATCTGATGTTTTAATCTGTCAGTTCAGAAAATTTGGCACACTTTAAAATTTCTCATTTTTATAGCATTTCAATGCTAGCTAAGACTTTCACTTACTCAAATATATGCCTTTAGTAATACTTTACATCAAGGTCAAAAGAAATTAATAATGTTATCAGCATTTGTGTTTCTGAAATACTACCTCTAAAATTATATGCATGAATAAAACTGTATTCCAAAACTTGTCAAAGGTTACACGTGAAAGGCTAACATAAATTCTGAAAATTATTAGCTTTTATAATTTGTTATGATTTTGCAGGCAAAATGCTGTACTTGAAATGTGAAATATAGTTGGTTGTATCATTTATATTTTAATATACAAATTACTGACATTTTATTAGCCCAGCAAATCAGACATTATTTTTATAAATTACTCTAAACTTCTATATTAAAACATAAATATGCATGAATTAGCAAGAATTATTTCTTTAATTTCCCTCAAAATGATATATACTGGGTGATTTATACAAAAGGCTTCATAGGGAATGTGTAAATTTAATATATTCCTCAGAAAATGGGCTTCAGACACTCCTTTTTCCCTAAAATTTCATTTTTTGTTTAAAAAAATCCTGCTTAATAAAATCAACTGATATATTCTTTTAAACCATCGCAAAAATGGCTATTTCTTAAGTGATATTAAATTTCCATTTTCTCCTTCTACATGACATGAAAGGGTGTGGTCACAAAATAAATCATTCATTCATAGGAGTGATTAGTGCTCTTTTACCAAGGTTTGTGGTGTTTTATTTCAAAATACTGTCTTTTTTCTTCCAATTTTTGCTCGTTGTAAAGTTCAGTGAGCACTTTCACTTCAAAATATGAAATATTTATCATTTTCCTACTTCGGTGGGAAAAAAACTCCAGATATCCCCAAGCACACTGTAGACTTCTGAATATGAATTTCAATCAGGAACAAGGACAAAGTGATTTAAAACAAACTAGGGCTCTGTGCCATTTATCATTTTAAATGAACATTTGTCCTGTTCATTTGAAATCTCATGGGAATAATTATACCTACACTAATTGTGCCACAACATGTTAAAACAGCATTTATTTTCCACCTACTCACAACATTTAAAATGAAATCTTAAAACACTGGGCTAAAATTACTTTCACATACTGGGTAGTTTTATTATACAAAAATACACTGTATCTCAAATAATAACCTTGAAAAACCCTAATAAGGAAAATCTTTTTGGTTTGTTAAATAATTTTGAACCATATAGAAGCAATCCCCAATAGTTATTTCTTCAAATGGGCCAATTTCCTTTTACATCAAAACAATGTAACCTTGATGTTTCTATATTTTCCATTAACAGTTTATAAATTTAAAAATTAAACTAAGTACACAATAAAATTTTTTTTCACAATGAACACAGGTTTTGTCATTTAAATTGCTGAATATCAAATAGTGTATTCTATTTCACTTTCTAGGGAAAAAACAGCTGCTCCAAAAGAATGTGTTTTTCTCCCATTCTGGAAATCAACATGCAGTCTGAATCTAACATTACAGTGCGAGATGACATTGATGACATCAACACCAATATGTACCAACCACTATCATATCCATTAAGCTTTCAAGTGTCTCTCACCGGATTTCTTATGTTAGAAATTGTGTTGGGACTTGGCAGCAACCTCACCGTATTGGTACTTTACTGCATGAAATCCAACTTAATCAACTCTGTCAGTAACATTATTACAATGAATCTTCATGTACTTGATGTAATCATTTGTGTGGGATGTATTCCTCTAACTATAGTTATCCTTCTGCTTTCACTGGAGAGTAACACTGCTCTCATCTGCTGTTTCCATGAGGCCTGTGTATCTTTTGCAAGTGTCTCAACAGCAATCAACGTTTTTGCTATCACTCTGGACAGATACGACATCTCTGTAAAGCCTGCAAACCGAATTCTGACAATGGGCAGAGCTGCAATGCTAATGATATCCATTTGGATTTTTTCTTTTTTCTCTTTCCTGATTCCCTTTATTGAGGTAAATTTTTTCAGCCTTCAAAGTGGAAATACATGGGAAAACAAGACACTTTTGTGTGTCAGCACAAATGAATACTACACTGAACTGGGAATGTATTATCACCTGCTAGTACAGATTCCAATATTTTTTTTCACTGTCATAGTGATGTTAATCACATACAGCAAAATACTTCAGGCTCTCAATATTCGGATAGGCACAAGATTCTCAACAGGGCAGAAGAAGAAAGCAAGAAAGAAAAAGACAATTTCGCTAACCACACAACATGAGACTACAGACATGTCACAAGGCAGTGGTGGGAGAAATGTAGTCTTTGGTGTTAGAACTTCAGTGTCTGTAATAATTGCTCTCCGGCGAGCTATGAAACGACACCGTGAACGACGAGAAAGGCAAAAAAGAGTCTTCAAAATGTCTTTATTGATTATTTCTACATTTCTTCTCTGCTGGACACCAATTTCTGTTTTAAATACCACCATTTTATGTTTAGGCCCAAGTGACCTTTTAGTAAAATTAAGGTTGTGTTTTCTAGTCATGGGTTATGGAACAACTATATTTCACCCTCTATTATATGCATTTACTAGACAAAAATTTCAAAAGGTCTTAAAAAGTAAAATGAAAAAGCGAGTTGTTTCCATAGTAGAAGCTGATCCCATGCCTAATAATGCTGTAATACACAATTCTTGGATAGATCCTAAAAGAAACAAAAAAATCACCTTTGAAGATAGTGAAATAAGAGAAAAATGTTTAGTACCTCAGGTTGTCACAGACTAGGGAAAGTCTAAGTTTCACCAAACCCACACTCAAAATTTTTAAATTGTAAAAAATGAATTACTGCCAAATATAAGAAAAACAATTTAAGTATAGGTTATGTTGTAAACTTTCAATGTAAATGTCAAGATTAGATTAGGTCATATATATTCAATTTCTTCATTACTTAATGTATTTGTTGCATGGCAGTTTGTTAAGGTAATATCATGTGTATATTTTGTCAATATTATGTCCATCAGAAGATATTCATGTAAGTCATATTTTCTAAAGAATAAATACATAGCCTTAAAACACTGTATAACTTTAAAATATAACTAACACAGGTATTCTTGCATTTTTTTATAAAGTGTATTGTTTCTAAGCCACAAACTATAGATATATTTATATGTTAATAACTGGAATAGCGTTTTAACGTAGAAACCAAAATTATGGGTTCCAAACAATCAAAACAAACCAGGATTTTCTATACCTGCTATATTATGTTTTCTAACGTAGTCTACTTGCTATAATGTTTTATGCATCAAAAATAATGACCTATATATGAAACTTTATCCTTTTTGGAATGTATGAAATTGCAGGATTTATCAGGATTTTAAAATTCAAGAAGCAAAAAATAAACAACTCTGTATATGTACATCAAGACAGGGAAACTTTTGAAACTCAAGTTTATTATGAAGAAAAGTTTGACTTTTTAAGAACAAGGGCACTATGCCTATAATACACAAATGAACTGACAATAAAAAAAGGAAGAAAACCAAAGCTGCTTTCTTCCTTCCTCACTTTGGTTGAGTTAAACAAAATGCTCTGGATTAATACAGTATACAAGCAAAAACCAGTACACTAAAATAAACTGACATCCTAATTTTATATTCAAGTTGGACTTTTTGTATAACAGAAATTAACTACTAAAATCTGAATTCTAGGAAGGGGAGAAAAAAAGACTTTATGTCATTATAGAAAAGTCACCTACTTATTTTAAATACATAGCAACTTTAGAGTAATACAATTTATACAATGTTCCTACACTATCAGAGCTCCTAAGTGTTTCAAAATACCCTAGTTCTTTTTAACTCTGAAAATCATTAAAGTGGCAATAAATCTTGCAAATGTTTTTTACTCTACAACACATAAACTTAAAGCATTTGCCTCCAATCCTCAATTCATATTATAAAACTATGAAATTACTAATCCCAACTATAGATATCAGGTTTGAGAATCTTATATCAAACAAGGATTTTCCAATTGTTATAATCTAATAATCTATCAGTAAGTGCTAATTATCACTGTATATGAAAACTAGCAATAAGTTATTTAAAGTAGGCAAATACTTGCTACCTTGTAATTGGTTAACTGGACAATTCTTTATTCTGTTTTTTCATACTGTATTCACTAAATCAAGTAGCAACTCATTTTTAAATAAAAAAATTTTGTCAAACAATTCAATAACAATCTCTCATTGAAAGAAACTGTTTTTCATCAGCTGGTCTTCTATAATTAAAAATTAAATGTTGGACTGTTAAGAAAAACAACTGCAATACACCATTTTTGTGTAAATAAATGAAATTCACCCAATCTAGTTTACTGAACTGTCTTATATCCTGAGGAAATGAGCACCATGGAATAGCTTGAATTCACCGAGATTACATGAGAAATTTAATAGTGATATATTTCTGATAATAATTTTGACATAATGTCAAATCTTAGCAAAGGAACAGTTTCCTTCTGCCTTACTTTGTACTCTTTAATAGAATTAATGAAATGTCTCAATTTGAAAATATGAAGCATAGATAAGTAGGACTAATATTTTGAAACTCTAAAGAGATATCAGGATTTCATAAAGACATCAAGAAAAATTTTGTTAGATAAGTGTATCTAGCACAGAGTATCTTCAACATACTTCCTAAAATTTTTAAACTAATTTTATACTTGGATTTCTGAGTATAAATATTTTAATATCGAGTTTTTAATCTAAGTGAAAATCAGATTATTTTTAAAGTTTTCATATTAAGAAAAACCCTTTATGTTTTAAATATTTTTCATCTTCAAGTCTATAAACATGCCAAAAAACTCAGTTAAAAACCATTTTTCTAATAAATCTGTCTAAACTGCCTTATTGCCTTCTTGTTCTCTGTAATAAGAAAACTAACAAAATAAGAAATAAACAGCAAATACTATAATGTTTCCCTCTAAACTATTACCATTTTTACACTAGACACAAGAACAATTAACAAGCATTTCTGCCCACCTGTAGTGACCTTTCAGATATATAGAAGTGTACCCAATGATCTGTAATCAAGAATATTCATATTTACCAGATAACCTCTGATAGCTTGTTAGTGTTAAATAATATGTAACTTGTAAACTAAAATAACATTTATGTTAAAACTTCAGTTTTTAAAAACAAGTCACAAATGTTTGCAATAGCTGATCTCAGCTTAAAAGGAGAGAATGAGAAGCTTAGACAATCTTTTTTTAAATGCTTATTCAATGAAAAGGTGAATTATTTTTATTCTTCTTATAATGGCTCTTACCATAACATGTAAATTTTTTACTTTACTTCAAATAATTTTATTTTTAAAAGCATTAATGCAAATTTTTCATGTTAGAATGAAGTTTTAAATGCAAAAGCAATAAAGGTAACAATAAATTCAATATGGGATCTTCTTAAAATCTTTTTTTTTTACCCACTTGCCACAAATCACATTCACAGATATCAATTTCTATACAGCTGTGTTAGTTCCTAAAAACTACAGAAACAACTATTATTTTTAAAAACTAACTAAAGAAGAGCACTCAACAAGATATGGAACTGCTGTTTTTTTATTTGTTTCCTAATTTAAGGCCATTGTCATTCTACTAACTTGTACCCAGCAGATGTTCAAACATATTAAAAAAGAATTATTTACAATTATGCTTTAATTAAAAATGCCATTCATAATAATTATGTACTTCTCACTCATGATAAGTCAATTTTTAGGTATGTGGTCTGTTTTTTTAATCCCCCAAATAAAATTATAGCAAAATTCAGCTCTCTGGACATTAAAAAATCAAACTCCTGAGATTTCACTGAGATTAGACTTTTAAATGCAAAAACCTAAATGTATAAGAAAGCAAGTGCTTTATTCGTAGGGCTTTCTTCAACACAGTAACTTCAAGACTACTTTTCAAAGCCAATAAAACTTTTGGCTTGATTATATTTTATGACTATACATTCAAGTAAGCTTTGTAATTCAATTAACATTTGAATATTTACAAAGTAGAAGGCATTATGGAAGATATTTATATGACAGAAACTTATACATATTACCCTCGGAGCTTAAAAAATAGAATCAAGGCAGTAAAAAGTATGAAAATACCTATTAAAAAAAAAATCAATGCAAAAATGTGGTATTTTAAAAGAGTCAAATTCTTAATAAGAAAAGAATTATGTTGGATTTAAGAATAGTATAAATAAAAGGATTGTTGAGGAAAGCTACTAAAGCATATTCTGGAAACAGAAAATACAGTTCTCTGTAGAAGAAAAGTAATACAGCAGTGAGAACTTATCTGGTAAGTTAAATTAGAACCCAAAGATGGAGGTCTTCAATGCCAGCAGAGAAATTTGAGCAGGGGAATAATGCAATAGGAAGCGAGCTACAAAAAGCAAACAACAACAACAACAAAGCAATATGCAGAAGAGCTGATGAAGACACAGCAGTGGGAAACTGAAAAACCAAACTGTTGGTTGGGTAAAACACAGAGGATAGGAAGCAGCTGCCATCACCTTGATAGGTAATGAAAGGCCTGGCAAAAAGTGCTGGCAGCTCTGCAAAGGAGTATATACACGTGACAGGTAACATAAAGGAAGAATCAGTGAAGTATCCAACTGACTAGAAAGCCAACTGGTATAAGAGACTGAAGAATTAAAAATGATGGCCATAAGAAGGACCACAAGAAGTGAGATTTCCTCAATGATCTAAGAACTTTTTAAACTATGCTTTGAACAAAGCATTAACACATACGTAACAAGGACAGAAACAAGAATTTCTGGCAAAGCAGAAAATTCAATTAAGTAAAATAAATAACATTATTCAAGAATGTTCTAGTTATTATGAATATTCAAAATAAAAACTCCAATTCGATGTTTTATATTATCTACTTTATATTTTTCACATATTGTTTCATTGAGTTTTTCCATTTAACACATTATTTTCTTCTTTGGTAATTTTTTTAATTATAAAAAATTTTAAACACTGGCAAAATTTGACATATACAAAGTAAAAAATATAAATATGATCCTTTGTGTCTTCCTAATAATTTATTATAAATTATCCACCCAACTCATTATATACATATCACCTTCATTCTTTGTCAATGGCTACATAAAAATAATTTTTAAAAATTAAAAAAATTCATGTAAGCAACGTTTCTGAAAAACAATATTGATAACATATCAAGTACTTAAACTTTTTTATAATATAATTAAATAGCTTCAAATTACATTTCAAAAAGTAAGAAACTTACTTAACAAATTGTGAAGCAGCTTAGTTTTCTAAATGGAAGTTAAAAGCAAGGGAAAAACACATAAGATAATCTATTTCTTTTCTTCAATTCCACTCTGTAAGATAAGAAATATAGAAAACTTTTGACAGTTATTTTCTTTACATTTCAGAGATGGATACCCGTATATACCCCTTCTGAATGGGACAGCTGCCTATGGGACCAAAGTGAACTCAAAGAAAGCTAAACATGAGATGACGAATAATAAATGTTAGGGAAGAGAGAAGCTCAGATCCTATTATAAACAAGAAATACAAGGAGATAATTAAACTCAGAAAAACTAGGAAAAAGATCCAAAAAAACTCAGAGATGCTTAACTCTTAGAGAAATACAAAGAGAAAATAGAATTATAGATTTGAGTTCACAAAAGACAATTAATTTGAAGACTTTTTCTAAAAAGCATTCAAAACAGTGAAAGAATTAAAATGCAGTCAACAGACTAGACAGATCAGTAATATGATAACTTATATTACATTGTAATAAGCATAATGAAAGAATACTATAACAATTCACAAACATCTGGAACAAAATAATACTGAGATGTAGAAACAAACGGAACACTGGGTTCATCATTTATACGAAAGCTATCACCTTCTAAAGAATACTCATTTTTGTGCGAGAAAAAGATGAGCAAATTTAACACAGTAATATTTCTCCCCTGGCTCGTGATAAAATAACGTGTGAAAATAACCCTAAGTATCTCTACCCTTCTATTCACACTTTTCTTTTTTTAACAGACCTCTATACACTGTATCTATGGCTTTCAAGGATGACAGCTTTGTATTTACACCAACAAGTGGTAAAAAGTGCTGTCACTCCTGTCAGGGCCACCAATATTAACTTCACACCAGTATCAAACCCTGAAGCATCAAGTAAGATAGAAACGGAGAGCTGAGTTTGTCTGGGATTGAGGTCATTTTCCTCACCCTGCTTCCATGTAAGCAATTATTTAATGTCATATATTTCTGAGAGACATTTAGCAAGGCAGACTACCAAAACACATCACCAACTTTTCAGGGAGAAAAGAAAAAGGAACAAGAGAAGATAATAAGGTTATGAGGAATCACTTTCCACAGAGACAGTTTAGGACACACAATACTAGTAAGTGATGCAAAATGAAAACATATTAATTTAACGTAAAATTTTTTTAATGTTAATACTAATAAATCAGAGTTCAGGCCATATGAGACACAGACTGTAGGAATGAGAAATATATTAATATATGGAACTGCCACATATACACAGCAGCCATTACTATTACATACAATCCCACATGTCAGACTATTCGTGGAATACTGACTGGGTAGAGAAGAAACAAAGATATGCATCTCAAACTACATTTCTACACTTTAAGAATTTTCTTTCCAATTCTTAAAAACCTCAGTCTTTCTTCTGCTATTAAATTTCTTCAAAGTATCACTTCTTGCAAACAACAAAATGCTAGCAAACTGTAGCTACCTAACTTTATAAACTGTCTTTAATCCACATAATACAATAACAGTCTGTAATACTAATGTAACCTTTCACAATGCTTCCCTAGAAAAAGTGACTGATAAATACCAATGGATGAGTAAATATTTGAGAAATTGAAAGGAAAAACTTTTAAACTTATTAATCTTATTTCAGTTTCAGTTCAGTTCAGTAGCTCCGTCATGTCCAACTCTTTGCAACCCCATGGACTGTAGCACGTCAGGCTTCCCCATCCATTTGGTTAGGAGAGAGTTTCTCAAAATATAGCCCCCTTTATCAGAATCTCCATGGTGTTTATCTGAATACTCCAATTTCTGGGCCTTACTTTCACTTAATGAAGCAGAACCTCTATGGCTGCAGCCAAATAACAAGTTTTAATAAGTTCTCTTAGATGATTTGTATGTTAAAGATTAAGAACCATTACTTTATATACTAGAAGATAGACTATCACAGCGACAGACATTCAAATAACTATTAAATGAAAAGATACAGAAGCAACTTGGAACTCAATTCAGGCCACAGTGCCTTCTTAAGGAAAAAAAATTAAGCACACTTCATTTTACCTTATAAAATTCTTAGTTGGACCTATATACTGTTAGGGGAAGCACACTGACTGAAACTGCCCACCCTGGCCAGGCACCATAGTAACCATTTGCATGAGTTGTTTTAAGACAGGAGGTTCTGGTAGGGAACTCGGAACTAATAAGCCACCACCAACCAGAAGAGTTCAGGAAAGGTCAAAAGGAGACACCATATGTCTGACCACCTCCCAGAATCCTCTCTTGCATCCATCCTGGCTGAACAAGGGCATGCACCACCAGGAAGGACTCTGAGTCAGAATGACTGGCTAAAGATAACCGGAAACTAATCCCATCACCATAAAACCTGAGTCTGTGAGCCATGTGGCAGAGCAGTTCTCCCGGGTTCCCTTACCCTCCTACTGCTCTCCACCCGGGTGCCCTTTCCCAATAAAATCTCTTGCTTTGTCAGCACATGTGTCACCTAGGACAATTCATTTCCGAGTGTTAGACAAGAGCCAAGTTTCTTGGAAGGGGTCCCTTTTCCTGCAACAATACTACAGTCCACCAGGACGTTTGTTTCCTTAAGAACTAAAATTTGGGAATTCCCTAGCAGATCAGTGGTAGGACTTTGTGCTCTGACTGCTGTGGGTCCAGGTTCAATCCTTGGGGCAGGAACTAAGATCCTGCAAACTGTGCTGCATGACCAAGGGAAAAAAAAATTTATTTTCTAAAAAGTTTTCTAGGCAACATGTGCATACGTGCTTAGTCACATCCAACTCTTTGTGACCTATTGGACTGTATGTAGCCCACCAGGCTCCTCTGCCTGTGGGATTTTTCAAGCAAGAATACTGGAGTATTCATGTCCTCCTCCAGAGGATTTTCCTTTAAAAATCATACACTCAGAAGATAAAATAATACCAAACACAAAGAAGACAACTGTCAAGTGTTACTTCATTCAGCCATTATACTCAGTTAATTACAAATCGCACAATTACTGTCTGTCATAATGTTACCTTATTCTGACCAGAAGGTAAGCAGTATATTTGCATGTTTTTACTCATTTCAATACAAAATTTATTACTTCACAAGGAAAATACTAAAAAATTCATTTTGTGTATCTTTTGAACAGATGTCACTCAAATTAGGTAGATGGTTACAAATATTTTTCCTTTATTATTGAAATTTCCTTTGTTTGTGCCATCAACACAATTTAGGAAATATCAGCTACTCTTTGGTAGTTTATGACAACTTTAATTTCCTATTTGGTTCTATGACAGTTTAAGTAACACTCGTATTCAGTGTTATTTAAATACTTCAAAGAGTAGAACAAAAACACTACTCTGGGAACATTTCTTATTAACCTTACACTAAGAATTCTTCCCAATAACACTGATATTATCTACTGCTATAATTCTTTTGCTTTTTAGCATTTTCAGTGAATCACAGAACTCCAGAGCAACCTAATATTACTGAAAATGTGCTACTAATGAATACAATTTAAATATACAAAGAAAGTTCAGGTGACTGAATATAGCCACCATACAGAAAAACATCTCCCAAAAAATACATTTCAGATAAACAATGACTTTGGTGCAGGATTTCCTGGAGTCTCTTAAGTCCCTTGAAATTGTGTGCAAAATTTAACAGGCATACGTATGCATGTGTTTCTCTGGAACAAATCTCTACAAACTCAAAAAGATTCTCACAAAAGCAAGTAACCCAAAACTAAAACTATTCTTAATGTTAGGAAGTAAGAAAGGAAAATTGGTAAATATTATTTATATCCTATGTCATCCTAAGGAAAATACAAGACAAATTTTAAAGCATCCAACTTTAGATACAATTAAATTAAACGAGAAAATGAAAATCAGAGCAAACAGAATGAAAAAAGTTAAATTAAAATTAATCCTGGTATACAATAAAAATGCAAAACACTAATCATTAAGTCTTGCACACTTACAAGAGGTGGGGAAAAGCTTGTTCCCTTTACTTTCTGTTAGGTCGGATAAGAGAGAAAAGGGGTCAATTACTTAAACCAAATCCCATATGATTATACAGTGGAAGTGACAAATAGATTCAAGGGATTAGATCTGATAGAGTGCCTACAGAACTATGAAGGAAGGTTCGTGACACTGTGTAGGAGGCAGTGATCAAAACCATCCCCAAGAAAAAGAAATGCAAAAAGTCAAGAATAGTTGTCTGAGGAGACCTTACAAACAGCTGAGAAAAGAAGAGAAGCTAAAGGCAAAGGAGAATAGGAAAGATACACCCATCTGAATGCCGAGTTCCAAAGAACAGCAAGGAGAGATAAGTCTGAGTAATGCAAAGAAACAGAAGAAAACAACAGAATGGGAAAGACTAGAGATCTCTTCAAGAAAATTAGTGATACCAAGGGAACATTTCATGCAAAGATTGGCAAAATAAAGGACAGAAAGAAACAGTATGGACCTAACAGAAGCAGAAGATAGTAAGAAGAGGTGGCAAGAATACACAGAAGTACTACACAAAAAAGATCTTCATGACCCAGATAACCATGATGGTGTGATCACTCACCTAGAGCCAGACATTCTGGAGTGTGAAGTCAAGTGGACCTTTGGCAGCATCACTATGAACAAAGCTAGTGGAGGTGATGGAATTCCAGCTGAGCTATTTTAAATCCTAAAAGATGATACTGTGAAAGTGCTGCACTTAATATGCCAGCAAACTTGAAAAACTCAGCAGGGGCCATAGGACTGGAAAAGGTCAGTTTTCATTCCAATCCCAAAGAAAGTTCAAACTACTACACAATTGCACTCATTTCACATGCTAGCAAAGCAACACTCAAAATTCACCAAGATAGGTTTCAACAGTACATGAACTAAGAACTCCCAGATGTTCAAGCTGGATTTAGAAAAGGCAGAGGAACCAGAGATCAAATTGCCAATATACATTAGATAACAGAAAAAGCAAGAGAGGTCCAGAAAAACATCTACTTCTGCTTTATTTACTATGCCAAAGTCTTTGATTATATGGATCACAATAAACTGTGGAAAATTCTTCAAGAGATGGGAATATCAGACACCTGACCTGCCTCCTGAGAAATATGTATGCAGGTCAAGAAGCAACAGTTAGAAACAGACATGGAACAATGGACTGGTTCCAAATCGGGAAAGGAGTACGTCAAGGCTGTATATTGTCATCCGGATTATTTAACTTATATGTACAGTACCTCATGCTAAATGCCGGGCTGGATGAAGCACAAGCTGGACTCAAGACTGCCAGGAGAAATATCAATAACCTCAGATATGCAGATGACATCACCCTTATGGCAGAAAGTGAAGAGGAACTAAAGAACCTCTAGAAGAAAGTGAAAAAGAAATGTGAAAAGACTGGCTTAAAACTCAACATTCTAAAAACTAAGATCATGGCATTCAGTCCCATCATGTCATGGCAAATAGAAGAGGAAACAATGGAAACAGTGAGAGACTTTATTTTCTTGGGCTCCAAAATCACTGCAGATGGTGACTGCAGCCATGAAACTGAGACACTTGCTCCTTGAACAAAAAGCTATTACCAACCTAGACAGCATGTTAAAAAGCAGAGACTTTACTTTGCCAACAAAGGTCCGTCTAGTCAACTATGGTTTTTCCAGTGGTCATGTATAGATGTGAGAGTTGGACCTTAAAGAAAGCTGAGAGCTGAAGAATTGATGTTTTTGAACTGCAGTGTTGGAGAAGACTCCTGAGAGTCCCTTGAACTGCAAGGAGCTCAAACCAGTCCATCCTAAAGGGAATCAGTCCTGAATATTCATTGGAAGGACTGATGCTAAAGCTGAAACTCCAATACTTTGGCTACCTGGTGCAAAGAACTGACTTACTGGAAAAGACCCTGATGCTGGGAAAGATTGAAGGCAGGAGGAAAAGGGGATTACAGAGGATGAGAGGTTGTATGGCATCACCAACTTAATGGACATGAGTTTGAGCAAGCCCTGAGAGTTGGTGATAGACAAGGAAGCCCAGAATGCTGCAGTCCATGGGGTCACAAAGAGTCAGACATGACTTAGTTACTGAACAATAACAACAATGGAGCCGATCAGACCAGTTGGAAGAGAGAGATAGCACTTCCAACTGGTAATAAAACAGATATTCTTAAAAACGAAAACATAACAAAAAGGCACCCAGGTAATTATGATGTACTTATTCCTTTCATCCTCACTTCCCAACTTTCAAAGATTCACTGATTAAGAGAAATGGAAAAACTGATTAACTTTCAGAAAAATCTTTCATAAATATTTTCTCTCAACAAAGTTCTAGAACAACTCGGTGGCAGAAAAATGGTTAACTGCAAAACCACAAACCAAAAGAGTCACCTGAGCTGAGGCAAAGACTAACATCAGGAGAATGACACTTATCAGAGAGGGCTGCTAGAAAATTCCAAAATGAAAAGTTAATAAACTGAATTTTCATCAACTAAGTTTAAGATAAATCTATTTTACCCAAAATTTCTAGTCCTCATTAAAACATCTTACCTATTGATGATTCAAAGACACAATATGAATAATCACAATGAACTAAAAAACAAACAAAAATAAAACTGCACTTTGAACACATGATAAAGGACACCATTAAATATTTTATTTCTGTTGTTAAATCCAAGAAAGAAGATGAGAAGCTTCTACTTCTTTTCTTCTATCACTATCCTTTATGTTAACAAATAGTCTTACTGGTTCCATAACACAACAAACTTCTCAAACTGCATAAACGTTTTTAAAATCTTAATGAGTAACATATGTTATAGGATCTAGTAGACAGGTCATAAAATGCCCAGTCAAACTGGCAAGCAGCAATAGCATAAAATCCTAGTTGCCATGATAAATAAGTCACCTATCTTGCAAGCATTTTTTTTTAATCATAAAAGCACTTTTATAAGGCTCATTATAAAGGCACTTACCCTCACTTGCCCAAACATTTCATAAAAGGTTTGGGTTGCAGGCACTTACAAAAGTAGTGGTAATAAGACTAAAATGTCAGCATCGATATCACAACGCAAAATATAACTACAAAGGGTGTAAACGGGACTTCCCTGGTGGTAGAGTGGATAAGAATCCACCTGCCGATACAGGAGCTGCTGCTGCTGCTGCTGCTAAGTCACTTCAGTCGTGTCCGACCCTGTACAACCCATAGACGGCAGCCCATGAGGCTCCCCCGTCCCTGGATTCTCCAGGCAAGAACACCAGAGTGGGTTGCCATTGCCTTCTCCAATGCATGAAAGTGAAAAATGAAAGTGAAGTCGCTCAGTCGTGTCCGACTCTTAGCGACCCCATGGACTGCAGCCCACCAGGCTCCTCCGTCCATGGAATTTTCCAGGCAAGAGTACTGGAGTGGGTTGCCATTGCCTTCTCCACAATACAGGGGACATGGGTTCAATTCCTGGTCTAGGAATATCCCACATGCCTCAGAGCAA
Source organism: Okapia johnstoni (assembly GCA_024291935.2). Classification (NCBI taxonomy): domain Eukaryota; kingdom Metazoa; phylum Chordata; class Mammalia; order Artiodactyla; family Giraffidae; genus Okapia; species Okapia johnstoni. Next base: position 65,189,017 of record CM044312.1, on the reverse strand, counting down.
CTAAACCAGTGCACCACAACTACTAGCTCACACTGCAGGGCCAGCAAACTGCAACTACCAAACCTGTGTGTTGCAACTATTGAAGCCCAAGCACTCTAGGACCCACAAGCCGCAACTACTGAGCCTGTGAGCCACAACTACTGAAGCCTGCGTACCCCAGAGCCCACAGGCTGCAACTACTGAAGGCTGCGAGCCTAGAGCCCATGCTCTACAATGAGAGAAACCACAGCAATGAGAAGCCCACATACGGCAACAAGAAATAGCCCCTACAGCTCCAAACTAGAAAAAGCCCGTGCAAAGGAACAAAGACTCAGTGCAGCCAAAAATGATACATAAGTAATTTTTTTTAAACAGTGCAAAAGAAGAACAATGGAGCACATGTCCCTGGATAAGCAGCAGAAAGGAAACAGCCTAGAAATAACTGACTGAGGAATAAGACTGGCTGATAGACAGTAACAGGTGTAAAAATAAAGTTGTAAAAATTATACTTAAAGGAAAGAGTAGGATAAACTGGGAAGTATACTTATAGTCTATAAAGCAGAGCAATTTTACCTCTATTTTGTAAAGAATACATGTCTACAAACCAATACAGCAACAGGAAAACAGGCCCGTGACAACTAATTCATCAATGAAAAGCAAATGACAAACACAGCAAAAACAAAATGCAAATTAGAATAAGTTAAAAAATAAGTTAATATACTGTTTTTCACATATGTGACTGGCAAATAATTTTTAAATGCTAATGTCTATCAATGATGATAAAGTTGTAGGTATAGTCTCTCACATTAGTTCAAGAAAGAAGTTTCATTTTGAAACATTAAGCAAAAATCTTAAACATAACCTCTGACCAGGAATTCAACTTCTTAAATTTATCCTAACAATGAAATAATTGTGCAAAAATATATCTCCAAGCATGGTCATCAAAGGATAGTTATACCAGTAAATAATATTAAAATGTCCAAAGCAGTTAACAATAATAGACTATTTACAGAAATTTTTAGAAAGTTTTCATCTGAATATTAATTAGCATCAAAATGATGTATTTATGTTTATTAACATGGAAGTAATGTAATATTAATATAAAAGAACATATATAATAGATGCTGTAATGTACAAGGAAATAGTTGGGAGATTTCCCAAAATGAATTCCTAGGTGTTATCTACCTATACTTTCTAGTTTTTCAGAAATTAATATATACCTGAACTTTCTTGTTTTCACAAATAACATATCATAATTTTAAAAATTCAAAGATTATTCTATTAAACCATTGATAGTAGTATGACAGTAGTACTTAATTTTTTAAATAACACTAGAATTGAGCTGACTATTCTGAAAAAAATAAAACTATACAGCCAATGGCAGGCCTTATCAAAATTCCTTCCTCAGTCAAATTTAGGAACTTAATAGTCATCAAATATAAGTATAAAATCATATTACTATGTCGTGGAGCAACTAAGCCTGTGCCTCACAACTATTGAGGCTGTGCTCTACAGTCTGGGGAACCACAACTACTTAGCCCACACACCTAGAACCGGTGCTTTGCAACAAGAGAAGCCACCACAGTGAGAAGCCTGTGCACTGCAACTGGAGAATAGCCCCTGCTCTCCACAACCAGAGGAAAGCCTGCGCAGCAATGAAGACCCAGCATATCCAGAAATAAATGAATAAAAACAATAAAATTACTTTTAAATATTATTAAATGAAACTTACACAAGTAAAATTGAGACTGTGAAAGTCAAATTAATTGGTCATTCAGTCATGTCCAACTCTTTGCGACCCCATGAACCGCAGCACACCAGGCCTCCCTGTCCATCACCAACTCCCGGAGTCCACCCAAACCCATGTCCATTGAGTCGGTGATGCCATCCAATCATCTCATCCTCTGTCGTCCCCTTCTCCTCCTGCCTTCAATCTTTCCCAGCATCAGGGTCCTTTCAAATGAGTCAGCTCTTCAAATCAGGTGGCCAAAGTATGGGAGTTTCAGCTTCAACATCAGTCCTTCCAATGAATATTCAGGACTGATTTCCTTTAGGATGGACTGGTTGGATCTCCTTGCAGTCCAAGGGACTCTCAAGAGTCTTCTCCAACACCACAGCTCAAAAGCATCAATTCTTCGGCAAGGATGTATTAAAAACAGTCATTATCTTCACAAAGGTACTATGCAGATTGAGACTGCTTTTTTAATATTCAGATCTTGTTTCTCTTCAGCTTTATGTTACCTTAATTTATGAGCGTACTTTATAAAATACTCCTACATTTAAAACAACATATTTTCCCAAATTTAAAATGTTCAATATATGAAACATAACATGTTTCATTTTAAAAATGCTGGGCAAATCCATAAACATTGCACATTAACTGAAATTTCTCTAGCTTTTGGTATGTAACTTTTATAAGTTTTCTGATATTACCCTGTACTTTTAATTAGGTCAGGCTATCAAATCTAAAAATATTCATTAAAGTGTATACTTTGTGCATCTTTTTTATACTTTAATAAAATGTTAAAAATAAAACTGACATCTCTTTAAATGATGCCTCTTTTATGCTCTTTAATGTTCTCTAGGATAACCAGAAGCAAAAGACAAACCCCTAAGATGTATTTTTGTTTTCTTAGAATACTCAGAATGAACACATTTAAATCCCAGACCAATCTCATATCTCAAAAGAAAAATGTAGGCAGCATCAATGGAGAAGAAGAACATGCCATTAAAATTTTTTAAATTGTTTTTAAGCTGTAAAAGTCCTCCAACTTCTACTCACAAATAATATTGCTATAGCTGCTACCCTATGGTTTCTCCAGTACTCACGTATGGATGTGAGAGTTGGACTATAAAGAAAGCTGAGGCCGAAGAATTGATGCTTTTGAACTGTGGTGATGGAGAAGACTCGAGAGTCTCTTGGACTGCTAGGAAATCAAACCAGTCAATCCTAAAGGAAATCAGTCCTAAATATTCATTGGAAGAACTGATACTGAAGCTGAAGCTCCAATACTTTGGCCACCTGATGCAAAGAACTGACTCATTGGCAAAGACCCCGATGCTGGGAAAGATTGAAGGCAAGAGGAGAAGGGGACAACAGAGGATGAGATGGTTGGATGGCATTACCGACTTGATGGACATGAATCTGAGCAAGCCCCGGGAGTTGGTGATAAACAGGGAGGCCTGGCATGCTGGAGTCCAAGGGGTCAGAAAGAGTCAGACAGAACTGAGCAACTGAACTAAAGCACGTATCCAAAATTTACAAAAGTCCCAACTTGACAAAATTCTTTTGTCTTATAGCTCTGTGGTTCTCATTAGCACCTCCACCAGGGAACAAGTAGAAGAAATAAATAAGTGCAAGTCAAAATCCTCTTCTTACTACCTGTGTGATACTAGGAATGCTACTTAACCTCATCGAGGCTCTGTTTGCCCATTTGCAAAATGACAGCATCTACTTCATCTCACTGAGGTTGTGAAACCTCAATGAGATAAAATATATATAATGGTTAGCACACTACTTGCCACAAGCAATGACAGCTTTTATCATTTCTCTGAAATTTTATTTTTTAATGTGTTTTCAATTATGTGATGTGTTACAGTTGTAAAAAAAAAAAAAAACACTATGTATTGATTAATCTAGTTACTCAAAAAAATACTTTTTCTCACCTCAGTATATGAGACTTGATGTGTTTAGATGTGTTTATTCACCACATCAGTGGCGCTAGTGCTAAAGAATCTGCCTGCCAATGCAGGAGACCCGAAAGATGCAGGTTTGATTCCTATGTTGAGAAGATCCCCCAGAATAGGAAGTGACAACCCATTCTAGCATTCTAGCCTGGAAAATTCCATGGAGAGAGGAGCCTAGTGGACTACAGTCCATGAGGTCGCAAAGAGTCAAACACAACTGAGCACACAAACACACAGAGACATAGAGCCCATCCTTAACTTGAAAATTTTTATAGTGATGCTTCACTATTTTGTTACCAGAAAAAAAATGCATAAGAAATGTTTATTATGTGATTTTAAAAAAATGAATGAAAAAGATGGCATTTTTGAACACATAAAAGTGGAACACACAACCACAGATAATGATGAATAACCAATGTGACTTCAAAATATATATTAACAAATTCATCCTTTAGTTCTATTTCCAAAGAAAGAAGAATAAAAGGAAAGCAATACTGGAGGGACCTACTATATACTAGGCAAGGTTGAAGACAATCTAGCAATTTGTCTCATTAAATCTACCCAACGGTCCTTTGAAATCTGGGAGAGAATCTACCTTGTCAAAACTAACATAGTTAGCAAGAGGGATGGAAATGGGATTTAAATCAAGCTCTAGATGGCTTCAAAGCCTATGTTCTCTTGTCTCTTAATCATGAACTATATACACAGCAGAAACAATTATGTTACTTTATGGTACAATTTTAGGATGTTTTGAAGTCTCTAAAGTGTCAGTAAAGAGAATATTACTATGATGAAAGAAAAGTTCGTGAATACTATGTTGTTCCAGTTATTACATTAAAAGAACTAGCCTGCAAGTGCCCATTCAACAAGATTTGTTCTTAAGTCATTTATCCTCAGAAGTCTTCCCGGCTACTCCTTTTTGGTTTTTATTTTCATTGCCACATTTTAACCCACTCTGGAATACCACTTTCATTCCTTTGTTTTAGGTAGAAAGTCTCTACATCAAATAGATGGCCATTCTTAAGCATCACCAAACTTTATTAAAACAAAAAATACCTTCTCTCCCTCCTCCACCCTCTGTCCAGAAATTACCACAGCTCAGCATTTATGGAGAAGACCAAGCACAATTCCTCATAACACAGTTTAAAAGCAAACAAGATTTTGAACTACTAACTTTACTAGGAAATTAATTCTATGCAAAATGCCTTGTTTATCATATTGAGATCCTGACTAAACATTATTCTTATTTCTGTTAGAAATAACTATGTCACATAACCAGGCTCCATCATGTGCCTATAATCAGATCTGGAATAACATCCTACAAGTATCCCAAAGACCAAGAATGGATTTATTAATCAGTCCAATAACTCTAAAACAGTCTTAAAGGCAAGCACATAGTAGGGTTTTAAAACATTTATCAGTATAGAATTGATTATGTAAGCTTGTATGTGTTCTGTGTATGTGCTAAGTTGTGTCCAACTCTTTGCAACCGATGGACTGTAGCCCACCAAATCCTCTGTCCATGGGATTTTCCCTGCAAGAATACTGGAGTGGGTTGCCGTTTTCTCCTCCAGGGTATCTTCACCACCCAGGGATCAAAATCATGTCTCCTGCATTGCAGGCAGATTCTTTACTGCTGAGCCATCAGGGAAGCCATACAGAAGCTTGATTAGAATAAACAGCAGTTTTCTTTTACACCCAAATTATTTACCCATAAAATCTTTAATGTGGCCTGAGGCCATTATTTGTTTCTTAAGAGCAACAGGGAAAAAAATACATCATTAGCCATGATATCAGAAGAGTATGCAGGATATTTTACAACCCCTATTCCATTACAAGCTGGTTTTAGAAGAGACAGAGCAACCAGAGATCAAATTGCCAACATCCGCTAGATCATCAAAAAAAGCAAGGGAGGTCCAGAAAAACATCTACTTCTGCTTTATTAACTATGTCAAAGCCTTTGACTGTGTGGATCACAACAAACTGGAAAATTCTTCAAGAGATGGGAATACCAGACCATCTGACCTGCCTCTTGAGAAACCTGTATGCAGGTCAGGAAGCAACAGTTAGAACTGGACATGGAACAACAGACTAGTACCAAATAGGAAAAGGAGTACGTCAAGGCTGTATATTGTCACCCTGCTTATTTAACTTATATGCAGAGTACATCATGAGAAACGCTGGGCTGCATGAAGCACAAGCTGGACTCAAGATTGCCGGGAGAAATATCAATAACCTCAGATATGCAGATGACACCACCCTTACGGCAGAAAGCAAAGAGGAACTAAAGAGCCTCCTGATGAAAGTGAAAGAGGAGAGTGAAAAACTTGGCTTAAAACTCAACATTCAAAAAATTAAGATCATGGCATCCAGTCCCATTACTTCATGGCAAATAGATGGGGAAACAATGGAAACAGTGAAAGACTTTATTTTCTAATCACTGCAGACGGTGACTGCAGCCATGAAATTAAAAGACACTTGCTCCTTGGAAGAAAAGTTATGACCAACCTAGACAGCATATTAAAAAGCAGAGACATTATTTTGCCAACAAAGGTCCATCTAGTCAAAGCTATGTTTTTTTCCAGTAGTCATGTATGGATGTGAGAGTTAGACCATAAAGAAAGCTGAGCACCAAAGAATTGATGCTTTTGAACTGTGGTGTTAGAGAAGACTCTTGAGAGTCCCTTGAACTGCAAGGAGATCCAACCAGTCCCTCCTAAAGGAAACCAGTTCTGAATATTCATTGGAAGGACGGATGCTGAAGCTGAAACTCCAATATTTTGGCCAACTGATGCGAAGAACTGACTCATTTGAAAATACCCTGATGCTAGGAAAGATTGAGGGCAGGAGGAGAAGGGGATGACAGAGGATGAGATAGTTGGATGGCATCACCGACTGGATGGACACGAGTTTGACTAAGCTCCGGGAGTTGGTGATGGACAGGGAAGCCTGGTGTGCTGCAGTCCATGGGGTCGCAAAGAGTCGGATACAACTGAGTGACTGAACTGACTGGATATTCCACTGCATACACATACCACATCTTCTTGATCCATTCACCTGCAGATGAACTCTAGGTTGTTTCCATGTCCTGAATATTGTAAATAGTGTTGCAATGAACACCGGGGTACATGTATCTTTTAGAATCGCAGCTTTCTCAGAGTATATAACCAGTAGTGGATTGCTGTGTCATATGGTAGGCTTATTCCTAGTTTTTTATGGTAGCTCCATACTATTCTCCATAAAGACTATTTCAGTTTACATCCCTACCAACAGTATAAGAGGGTTTCCTTTTCACCACATCCTCTCCAGCATTTACTGTTTGTACATTTTTTGATGATGGTCATTCTGACTGATGCAAGGTAATACCTCATTTTAGTTTTGATTTGCATTTCTCTAATAGTGATGTTAAGCATCTTCTCATGTGTTTACTGGTCTAGATAAGCCATTTTTAAAAACACTTCGTTGAAGGCCCTGGAAAGAGACCAAAAGCAGGAACATACCAAAGGAAGGGTTAGACTTAAAGTATATAAATTGCAAAGGATAAGAGTTCTAAGTTTGGGCTTTTTTGCCTAAGGGCACTGACTCCCATTACTGCCATCAACTCCCATTTCAATGCCCATAGCTCTTGCAGCAGAAAAATACATGTTTACAGTCCAGAGATGGTAGCAAACATGAATTAAGGTAAACAGATTAACTATAAATTTAGAAACAAAAATCCTAAAAAGAACAGACCCACAGCAGGAGCAAGACCCAAATCCCTTTTAATAGCTTACCATTAAAATAACACATGTAGGTGAGAAGGATCCAGGAGGGTGTAAGGAAAAGCAAGCAAAAATCAGAGGGGTGTGTACCATTAAAAAATAGGCAAGACGTGAGTTTACTCCATCTTTTAGACGGATCATTCATGCCATGTGCTCTGTCTCTCCATCATGTCTGACTCTTTGCAACCCTATGGACCACAGCCCATCAGGCTCCTCTGTCCATGTGATTTCCCAGGCAAGAAAACTGGAGGTTGCCATGCCCTCCTCCAGGGGATCTTCTCAACCCAGGGATTGAACCTATGTCTCTTGCGTCTCCTGCATTGGTATATGGGTTCTTTACCACTAGAACCATTTTGGAAGCCCCTTTTTAGACTGACGGTTTTCTCCAAACACTACATGGCTCAAGCAGCAAAAACCTGGAGCCTTACTATAACTTGAAGTATCACAGGACAGAGCTCAGAGCTGAAAAAGCAGCTGGAAATTTACAAAGGAAACTTCTTACGAAAAAAAGAAACACAAAAGTTGAGGCCCATGATCTTAGTATCAATTCTGCCAAAATTCTTGGTGACATCTAAATAGAGGTACAAGGGAGATCTGTAAGGTATCAGGTTAATAAAGCAATAGCTATAAACCAAAAGAACACAGCAGAGATGAAGATCACAGTACAGAAAGAAGATTGTGTAGTTTGAGACCAACAAGTTAACTGCCAGTTGTAACAATAACAACAACAAAAAAGCAATCCTCACAGAACATAACAGAATCTAAAGTGACAAGTATATTATCCACAATGTCCAGTTTTCAACCAAAAATTACTCCATATGTTGGGTCAATGATACAAAACGGACAGCCCAGAAATAAATCCACACACCTACTTTTGACAAAGGAGATAAGAACACACAATGGGAAAAAGACAGTTTCTTCAGCAAGTGGTTGGGGAATGCTGGACAGCCGCATGTAAATAAATGTAGAATACCTTATATCATATACAAAAATAAGTTCAAAATGGCTTGAAGAAAAATATAAGATGCTATACCATAAAACTCCTAGAAGGGAACATAGGCAAAACACTCTCTGACATGAATTGTACCAGTGTCTTCTTAGGTCAGTCTCCCAATGCAACAGAAATAAAAGCAAAAACAGGGGCTTCTCTGGTGGTTCTGTGAAGAATTCGCATACCAACGCAGGAGGCACAGGTTTGATCCCTGATTTGGAAGGATCCCACATGCCACAAAGCAACTGAGACCATGGACCACTACTGCTAAGTCGCTTCAGTCGTGTCCGACTCTGTGCAACGCCATAGACGGCAGCCCACCAGGCTCCACCATCCCTGGGATTCTCCAGGCAAGAATACTGGAATGGGTTGCCATTTCCTTCTCCAGTGCATGAAAGGGAAAAGTGAAAGTGAAGTTGCTCAGTCGTGTCCAACTCTTAACGACGCCATGGACTGCAGACCACCAGGCTCCTCCATCCATGGGATTTTCCAGGCAAGAGTACTGGAGTGGGGTGCCATTGCCTTCTCCGATGGACCACTACTATTGAGCCTGTACTCGAAAGCCCATGTGTGGCAATTACTGAAGCCCACGTATCCTTGAGCCCATGCTCTGCAACAAGAGAAGTCACTGCATTAAGAAGCCCACACACAGCAACTAGAGGTAGCCCCTGCTCTCTACAACTAGAGAAAAGCCCACACAGTAACAAAGATCCAGTACAGCCAAAGACAAATGAATTTTAAAAAAATAAACAAATGGAAAACGAACTTTTAAGCTTTTGCACAGCCAAGGAAACCATAAAAAAAAAAAAAAAGACAACCTACAAATTGGAAAAAAAAATTTGCAAACATTGCGACCGACCAGGGCTTAATTTCCAAAATATACAAACAGCTCATACAACTCAAAAACAAAAACCCAAACAATGCAATCAAAAAACAAGCAGAAGATCTAAACACAACTCTCCAAAGAAGACATATAACTGGCCAACAGGCACATGAAAAGATGCTCAACATCACTAATTATTTTTTTAAAAAATGAGAAATGTAAATCAAAACTACAATGAGGTGTCACCTCACACGGGTCAGAGGGGCCATCATTAAAAAGTCTACAAGTAACAAATACAGGAGAGGGTGTGGAGAAAGGGAATTCTCCTACACTGTTAACGGGAATGTGAATTGGTGCAACCACTATGGAGAACTGAAGTTTTTAGTTCCGTAAAAAACTAGAGTTACCATATGATCCAGCAATCCCACTCCTGGGTATATATCCAAAGAAAAATATAATTAAAAAGGTACATGTACCCCAATGTTCACAGCAGCACTATTTACAACAGCCAAGACATGGAAGCAGCCTAAATGTCCACTGACAGAAGAATGGGTAAAGATGCGGTATATATACCCAATGAAATACTACTGGGTAAAGAAAGAAAGAAAGAATGCCATTTGCAGCAATAAAGATGGACCTAAAGAATACCATACTAAGTGAAGTCAGAAAGAAAAAGATAAATACTGTGTCACTTACATTCAGAATCTGAAATACGACACAAATGAATTCATTTACAAAACAGAAACAGCCTTGTAGACACAGAAAACAAACTAATGGTGACCAAAAGGGAAAGGGGATGGTGGAGAGATAAAGTAGGCGTTTGGGATTAGCAGACACAAACTACTATATATAAAATATATCAATAGCAAGATCCTATTATAGAGCACAGGGAATTATCTTCAGTATCCTGTAATAAACCATAATGGAAAAGAACGTTAAAAAGAATATATTATATATATATAAAAGTGAATCATTTCTCTGTACACCAGAAACTAACACAATATTGTAAATCAATTATATTTCAATAAAAAAAATTACGCCACGTGCACAGAAATGGGTGTACATAACCCATACTCATGGGGAAAAAAATTAAAAGGCAGACCATAGGAATTAACTCTGCAAGTGGACTCACACAAGGGATTTAATAGACAATGGCTTCAAAACACCTAATTTCCCCTGAAGTAATTCAACATAAATACTAAGTAGATTGTGCTCAATTAATGTTGTAATCCCTAGGGAAATTCCTACAAAAAAAAAAAATAATGCAAACCTATAGCTAAAAAGTTCAGAGAAAAACTAAAATGGAATATACATATACAAAGCTATCTGATGAGCACACACAAAAAAAAAGAAAAAAAGAAATTCCAACAGAGAAAAGCCCAGGACCAGACAGTTGCACTGCTGAATTCTACAAAACATCTAAAGAAGAATAAAAACCAAAAACTTCTCAAACTGTTCTAAAAACTGAAGAGAAGGGAATACTTCCAAATATCAAAGCCAGACAGAGATACTACAAGAAAAGAAAACTGCAGGCCAATATCTCTTATAAATACAGATGCCGGAATTCCCTGGTAGTTCAGTGGTTAGGACTCCACAGTTTCACCTGAGGGGTGAGAGATGGGGGGCGTGTTTGATCCTTGGTCGAGGAACTAAGGTACCGCAAGCTGCACAATGCAGTCAAAGAAAAAGGGCAGGGAAAAAGAGGAAAGAATAGATTGGCAAACCTGGAAAGACAGAAGAAGGGGAACATAAGGATGATGAAAGAAGAAAAGAGAAATGAAAGAAGGGAGAAAATATGGTAAGACTACATGAGCGAACATATAAGGACCATATCAACATAAAGTATTATTACTATTATTAATAACATATCCAGAAGAGGGTTGTTGTTTTTTTCTTAAGTTTGTGAAATAAAGTGAGAGAACTAAATGATATGGTAAAGAGATCTGGAAACTGTTTATTTGGTACAAATAGTTAAGCAGAATATCTCCACTTATAAGTTTAGAAATAGGAACAGTGTCTAGTCTCCACCTAGTTCCTCCTTTTCATCTACACTTATTTGCACAGAAAACCTTTCCAAAAAGTTTGGAACTTTTCAGTTCACTTTCCTCAAGTCTCCTCAGCCCAGATGAGGCCACATGTCTACATCTAAACAATAACAGAAAAGAATGAAACTATCAGGACCAATCATGATTTAAGTCCTGGAGCAGGGGAGTAGTCCCATCCTTGTACTCACTGTTACTAAGAAGATGAAAACTCAACAAATACCGAACTCTGCCAGAAAGGATGAATGAGAAAGAAACTGGGAAGTCCACCAGTAATGGTATGTTAGACTGATCAAGTGTACATTCATACACTTTGGAAACCAAATTAAAATTTAAAGGCTGGCATCCTGTTTTGAAAAATAAAGATCCCATCCAATTGTTCTTTCCTGCAAAATATGAAGGATGTCTTCAGGTGCCGATAAATTCAGCATTTTCTTCAGGAAGCTGCTCTGGATAAACTTGAGAAGTGATGCAGAACATATAACATAGACATGGATATTTTTCAAAGCAGACTGAATGTTATCAATCCCTATAAACGCTGCAAAAAATTCTTTGTAAATCTCTATGTATCACCTCATTCTGACCATCATGTTTTTCTGATGTACTCACCAGAATAAACTAGCGATACACGTAAGATATATCCTTAGATAACTAACTTGGCCTTTTTGAGTTATATGCTGTAATTCAACTGGATTTTAGAGAACGATTTGCCAGATACAATGACTTGGGAATTCCTTTTCCTCAAACGGAAATTATTTCAGTTTTAATATAATTAATATTAAAATAATACAGATCATCACCACTTACCTCTGAATATATTCCTAGTAGTGATAATAAAACTGTATTATCAGCATTATCTTCTATTTACATACGGTTAAAAAATATATATTTCTAATTTGTTGAAACAGATTTCAAGTCCCTAACCAAAAATTAAAGCAAATGACTAAAACTGTATCCTGTCTTACCAAACACGTCTCTCAAAAGATCATGCCTGCCTACCTGCCCTGTTGTTTACATGGTATTAAAATGAAGAACTCTAGAAGTATAACTATGATCATAAAAATACATTGAACCTCTAAATTCGCCTATAGCCAATCTCAATTTACTAAAACAAAGATTGATAAAACCTGTTTACCATAGTTCTTAGAATTTTTATACATAAAGCAATCAAGTATAATGGCAATGAAAAGTAGAACAGCTCACCTAATGTTCCCCCAAAATATCAGATTTAGAAATTCAAAGCTGAAATTCACTAGAAGCAGGCTGATGCCATTTTTAAGGAACAATCAATAAAATAATCAATAAAAAGGAACTGTCAATAAAATAAGATGCCAGTATTTGGGGCACTATTTATATTCAAGATACACTGCCATTTAAAAAATTTATATACTCTGGCTTAAACATCCAAATAGGAAATAAATCCCTAAGGAACAAAAAAATCAAAAATTTGGTACAAAAATTTTACCCGTTGAAGAATCTTACACTAAATTAATTTTTCTCAAACAATGATGAATATTCCAACACGGGGTGACAAATAATAAGGTAAACTACAGTTTCCATAAGTATTACTTGACCATATGAAATAAATTATACATCGAGAGATACTACTTTGAAATGTATAAAAACTTTGAAATGTTACAAATAACATACTAAAGTTTACAAAAACTAAGCTGCCTGTTTTTGTCTGGATATTATTCTTGTTTTTTGACACTATGTGATGAAAGATAAAACTAGTAAAATAAGATTTAAAAATGCCGTATGGGTATTATCTGTTAAATATAAATTTGACTAACTTTAAATTCAATTAGTTAAAAAATGAGGGTTTATCGATGTGTGATTTTATTGATAATATGCATATGTCTTCAACTACTGGCAACCCTAGACATCAGCATGCATGCATGCTAAGTCACTTTAGTCGTGTCCGACTCTGTGCGACCCTATGGGCAGCAACCCACCAGGCTCCTCTGTCCACGGGATTCTCCAGGCAAGAATACTGGAGTGGGTTGCCATTTCCTTCTCCAGTTTAAAAAAAACTGTTTTAAAAAAAAAAGAACAGTAATTAAAACGACTAGATGAAAGTGTAAGGGATGACATTTAGATTACTGGAACAGATGTCAGATTACACAAATAAACCCTCAAATTTTGGGTCAGTTGATTTTTGACAAAGATGCCGAAATGATTCATGTGGGGAAAACAGTCTTTTCAACACATGGTGCAGGATTCATGCTCACAGACATCAGCATAAACCCATTATTCTGGATTTGAGCACAGCATCACCCCCATCTGGTGGTAGCTGAATCCAGTCACATACGTAAGTATTTTCCCTGGTGGCTCAGACAGTAAAGAATCCGGCTGCAACGTAGGAGACCTGGGATGGACCCCTGGGTCTGGAGGATCCCCTGAAAAAAGGAATGCTACCCACTCCAGTACTCTTGCCTGGAGAATTCCATGGACAGAGGAGCCTGGAGGGCTACAGTCCGTGTGGTCACAAAGGGTCAGACACAACTGAGTGACTAACACTTTCACTTTCAGAGACCATCTAAATCATTGGAAAAGACCCTGATGCTAGAAAAGACTGATGGCAAAAGAAGGGAGCAGCAGAGGATGAAATAGTTGGATAGCATCACCGACTCAATGGCCATGAATTTGAGCAAACTACAGGAGACAGTGGAGGACACAGGTGCCTGGAGTGCAGCAGCCCATGGGGTCACAAAGAGTCAGACACAACTTAGTGATCCAAAAACAATAAATCAAACACAGTTACTGAAGACATCTGTCATCATATGTGACTAACACTGTAGGTTTAAAAAGGCACATATTGAATTTGCTATGTTGAAGCTGTCACAAAAAGCTATATATGTTTTAAATGCATTTAAGATGTTATCTCACCTAAAGATTATCATACTAAGCGAATTAAGTCAGAAAGAGAAAGACATATACCATATGATATCATTTATAGGTTAAATTAAAATATGGCGCAATGAACTTAGCTATGAAACAGAAACACACTCACAGACATAGAAAACAAACTTATTGTTACCAAACAGGAAAGGGGAAGAGGGAGGGATAAAGTAGGTGTTTAGGATGAGCAGATACAAACTACTACATATAAAACAGATAAACAACAAGGTCCTACTGTGTGTAGCATAGGGAACTATATTCAATAAACCATGATGAAATAAATCATGATGGAAAAGAATATTAAAAAGAACATGTGTGTGTGTATGTGTGTGTGTGTGTGTGTGTGTATAACTCAATCACTTTGCTCTACACCAGAAACTAACACAACATTGTAAAACAACTCTGTTGATGTTCAGTCACTAAGTCATATCCAACTCTTCTGCCATCCAATGGACTATAATCTGCCAGGTTCCTTTGTCTATGGGATTTCCCAGGCAAACCAACTATACTTCAACTAAAAAAGAAGTCACCTTAGACCTAATTTAATCCTGGAAACAGTTATATGGATTATTCACAAATTTCCTACTAATAAACAATTTTTAAAAGCCTGAAATAAAACTTCCTAAAATTTTCATCAACTATATCATCTTACAGACATCTCAAAAAAATTAATTAGTTCATTAATTAATCACCTCTTATGTGACAAGACTATATTAATCATACTTTTTCCCACCTATGAATAAACCAAAAATGTTTGCATATAAGTACTGTTTTATCAGATTGAAAAGTATCAGTTATAATAAGAATATTAATTGATAAAATAAACTTAGACTATCCATTCCTTCCATAATAAATATTTCACGAAATGCTTCTGTGATAAATTTGGTTTTAAGAATATTTTCTCATGATATATGGTGTTAATATGCTGCAACTCAGCAACAAAATTATAAAACTCAGAGAAAAGACCAGACACAATGAAAATTAATGGAGGATATACTTTCTTTTTTTGGCTGTGCCACACAGCATAAAATACATTCACTGTATAAACATGGTATATCTTAAATGTGATTTAGGTGTATTGCCTTAACTAATGCTCAAAAAGAGACCTAAATTATCTACTCCCAAGACTTTTCCTGAAGAAGTCACAAATCATTGTGATAAAATTTAAACCTAAAATCTGCACTGTGTAGTTTTTCTTTTAACCATACAAAATAATCTGAATGAAAAACTACATGTAAGTCTGCACTAAAAAAATTCTGCTTATTCTGTCAATAAGTTACCAGTTTGATTCTAATTTTTACTTTCCTAATGCCTAATGATGTTGAGAATTTTATATGTATATTTCCCACTCACATACATTCTTTGATGAAGAGCCTGTTCAAAGATTCTGCCTATTTTTTAATTGGGTTGTTTATGTTCTTACCAATGTTCAAAGTTTCTCATATATTCTAGACACAAGTCCTTATCAAATATATACTCTGCAAACATTTTCTGTCTATGGCTTGTCTTTTCATTCCTCTAACAGAGTCACTCATAGAAGTTTTAAATTTTGATAACATCTAATTTACCAATTTGTGGGGGGGGGGGGACTGTGCTTTCAGTTATACATCTAAGAAATCATTTTCTAATCAAAGTCATAAAAATGTCCTATGTTCCCTTTCAGAAGTTTTATAGTTTTAAGTTTTACATTTAGGACTATGATCCATTTTCAGTTTTGCTTTATTTTTTAATATGAAGTAAGGTCTGAATACAAGTTTCCTGTTTTACATATGGCTATCCAATTGTTCCAGTACCATCCATTGAGAACACTATCTTTTCTTCAATAAATGTACCAAAATTCCATTTTTCTTACATGTGTGGATCTTCTTCTGGGCTCTCTACTCCATTCCATTGACCTGACTATCTCTTTGTCTTGGTTAGTGGAAGTCATTGCAATAGGTCTTCCAATCAGGTATGGTTAATGCTCCAACTTTGCTTTCTTTTAAAAGTTTTAGCTAATTCTAGACCCTTTGTATTTGCATTTGAATTTTAAAATCAGTTTGTCAATGTCTAATAAAAGCCTGCTGGGACTCAGACTATAATTGTGAATCTATACAAATCAATTTAGAGAGACTGGGCATATTAAAAACGATCAAGTCTTCCAATTCACAGACAAAATTTATTCACTTATTTAGGTCTTTTTTAATTGTTCTCAATAATGTTTTTAGTTCTCAGTATACAGGTCTTGTGTATCTTTTGTCAAATTCAACCCTAAGTGTACAGGTCATGTGTATCTTTTGTCAAATTCAACCTTAAGTAGTTCATATTTTTGATGTTATTATGAGTGGTATTTTTTAATTTCAATTAATACTATTATATAGAAATAAAAGTAATTTTTATATATTGATCATATATCCTGAAATCCTGCTAGATTCATTTATTAGTTCTACTAACTTCTTCTTGTGAACTCAAAGCAAGATACTACTACATACCTATTAGAATGGCTAATATTAAGATGACTGACTGTAACAAGTGTTACCAAGGATGTAGAGAAAGTGCAGTTTTCATCAACTTTGGGTAGAATACCTGGGCAATTTCAGATCATATACACCTAGTATATGATCTGGTTATTCCATATCTATATTTTTTATCAAAGAAAAATGAAAGCAAGTGTCTATAAAAACAACTTTATATGAATGTTCATGATAGCCTGATTTGTAATAACCAAAAATTAGGAACAACTCACATACAAATCTACAGGTAAATGAATAAACCAACTGTGGAATATCCATATAATGGAAAACTACTTAGCAATAAAACAGAACAAGCTATTGATACACACAACACAGAAGCATCAAAATAATTAAGCTGATTGAAAGAAGCCAAAAAAAAAAAAAAAATCCATATACAAACTATCTGATTCCATAGAAAGTAGACCCATAAATGCATGAGAAGAAATTATCAAGGGGCATAAGGAAACTTTGAGGGAGACAGTCATGTTCACTATCTTAATACTGATGGCTTCATGTCACAACTTGCCAATATGTAAATTTTCAATATGCTGCAGTTTACTGTATATCACTTAGACCTCAATTTTTTAAAAAAAGAATAAACTTTTTAATTGATAAATAACTTTAAATTGATATATAATTCACATAGCATAAAATTCAACCTTTTGAAGCACACAATTCAGTGGCTTTTTGTAGTGACAGAAGTTGTACAACAATCACCAGTATTTAATTCCAGAACATTTTCACCACTCCAAAGAGTGGCACCCATTAGCAGTCACTGACATTCCCCCGAGTCCCTCAGAATATAATTAATTTTCAGATGATGATGTATTTCATATGGTCACTACATTTCAAGCCTCAAGACCTTTCAAGTTTGAGAGACTGGTTTTAAGTTAATTTCAAGTACCTGCTACTGTTTATCATTATATTCTTTCTAGTGAGAACCAGAACCATACAAATATAAACATGATAATTTCACAGAAGTTCCAATCATAGAAATGTCATTTATACTGTACATGTATACCTGTAACAGTGATTACTAAATTATTAACATTATTAAGACATTAATTCCAAATGTAGAAACTTTATCTCCCTCTTTGCTCTCCTTATTATCAATGCCAGGACTGTCCAAGAATTAAACTACAATGGTGAATAATGAAGACGTGATGCCTCTGAAATTTTTGAATAGCACATAATCTGCAAAGCTTTGAAAATTTAAGTTAATACAATCCATTTTGAGATACCTCTACCATTTACTCGGAGAAGGCAATGGCACCCCACTCCAGTACTCTTGCCTGGAAAATCGCATGGACGGAGGAGCCTGGTAGGCTACAGCCCACGGGGTCGCAAAGAGTCGGACACGACTGAGCGACTTCACTTTCACTTTTCACTTTCATGCACTGGAGAAGGAAATGGCAACCCACTCCAGTGTTCTTGCCTGGAGGATCCCAGGGACGGGGGAGCCTGGTGGGCTGCCGTCTATGGGGTCGCACAGAGTTGGACACGACTGAACAGGTTTAGCAGCAGCAGCAGCTAAATTTACTACCCTTTCTCAACAACTCATCATCGTTTAACATTTATAAAACTTTGGGTAAAGCCAAAACCTCATTGGAAAGATAATGAGTTTATACTCTGCACTGCACCAACTTAGAACATTATGATGAATAATTGTGCCTTAATGAAGAAAAAAGAAGACATCACCATTTGCCTCACAGCATATGTTGTTTCTAGAAGAGATGATAATCAAAATCAAAATCTAGCAATTTTTTATCATGGAAGAGTGTCAGTGATGATAAATATAATAAGCCTTGGAATAATGTGTGTTTGCTTTTTAATGATTCTATCACCCTACAGTTTATTTTTTGGAGCACAGAAATTAAATGTGACAAAGCAAAAAATAACAGCTGATACTAGGATTTTTTACACTTTTATATTTAGCACATATTGTGAAAAAACCCTAAAGTATTCCTCACTGCTTAAAAATTAACTTTAACATATTCCAAGCACACCAAATTACAAGTTCAATATATTCCCAATGATGTGCCTAACCAATGTATTTGAGCATTATAAATTGAAATGCTGTTGAAGCATGATTTGTGAAGGGTATTACATTTCTATAATCAAAAACAAGCAACAAGCATTACAGTATGACTACATAATTGAAATATCAAAGACAGGAAAATTCAAAAAGAATATAAAATGCACATCTTTCTGATATTCTTTTGGCACAACTACTTTCAAAACACATTACTAAGAGTAAGGAGACTCTTGATATTTGAGATGGATGTAATCAAAGACTTTCTGAACCTAAAATGGTACAAATTCCACTAAACACATCCACTTCGGAAAAATTACTGGGTACCCAATGAAAAGAAGAAAATCACAAAGCCTCATTAAAATGCAGGTGTTAGGTGGTTCTTTGTGTACTTAGAAGATATTCAAAATTTTGCCTAAAAAATTATGAACTCCTTCATCATGGACCTTGCAACTTGTTAATAGTCAAAGCTGTGACTATTAAACCCTCAAATGTCAAGAGGCTGCTCTAAATGTTTGAGTAAAGAATGATGAATGAGAAATGAATTCAAAAGATCTTCTAGGCACCGTATCAACATGAGACTTCTGACCTCAAAAACAGCACTTCTCCTGAACATTTCCCCTTAGGGAATGAAAACTTAAGTTCACATAAGACCTATACACAAATGTTAAAGTAGCTTAAATTTCTAATCACCAAAAACTGGAAACACAAATATCCTTCAACCAGTGAATCGATGAACAAGAGGACTTACCAAGTTCATTGAGACTCTGAGCAGCTTTTGTTATCTCTCTACTTCCCCCCTGAAGTTGTCCTTGGAGTCTCTTACTGAGATATAAGATGCGAATGATTCTCCGAAGCAAATCACAGGCAACCTGTGAAATGTTAAGTAAGTAAAGTCAATCCATGAAGTTTTATGACTATGTGAATCTGTCTAATCTTTCCAGATGCTAGAGGTCCAATGTCCAGGCAAGACAGAGATCTGACCAATTAAAGCAGAATCAGTTTTTGGTTTTGATTTTTTTAATATCCTTATGCAGTCCCAGTGTATAGCCAAGGTTGATAACCACTGTGCTAGGGCTGCTTAGCTTCCTACTACTGTTCCTTATTGTTTCTAATCTTAGTTTATTGTTCCTAGGTCCCTAGGGGAACAGACTTACTAGACCTTAAAGAATAAGCACGCCCTTAATTGATTTGTCCTAATTTATCATTAATGACTAAATGTAAAAGAGAAAGCTATTTTTAAAATAAACCTATCATTTGTATGTCACCTTCTATTCCCTTTTCTGTTATTACATCCAATCCTGGGTCTTTACCTATCCAAAAGACTAAGACATGAAATAATGACTCATGTATTTCTAGACAGAGGTAATCCAGGGTGACTGCCAGGGGAGAATGACAAGAAAGGAGATTGATAGAATAACATATATGTAATTACCTTCAGCTTCAGTGGTGACAATAAAGAAAAAAGAGAGTCTATGTTGCTATATCACAGCCATCTTTGCATGATCCTGAAGCTGGCTGAAGCAACAACATCTCCCATCTAAGGAGGAAAATCCTAGCTGGTGGCAATAATAATTAAAAGCCCTAGGAAGACAGGGTCCCTGAGGCCTCAACTATAAACATTTTTTCTGAATGAAATACACATACACCTCAGAGCCACACACTCGTGCACATACAACATACACAAATGTACAGTCAAATATACATTTACAAACACATGTAATTCAAGGCAGCCAAGTACTAAACATGTTTACCTGACTGCTTTTCTGAGTAACAACAGTCTGAAGTACTTAAAATAATAAAATAATGTCAAGTAAAAATTTCCCCCTGCAAACTGGAAGATTTAGGCATCTTAATCTTTTAGTTAAATTTTATTTATTTTCTGAATAGGTGATGGAAGCATATAATTCAAAATTCAAACGATCAGAAGATAAAAAGTAACCATCATATTTCTATGTCTCAACCATGTAGTCACCAAAAACAACCACTATTATCACTTTCTTGCTTGTCAGAATTCTATTTTTAGATGTACTATTTGGAATATAAAATCCCAAACAATCATTTCTCTTAAGATTCTAAGCACACCATGAGGAGAAATACCAGATCTTACTTTAGCCAAATCAGCACGAACTGTCCTTCCAGAATTCCCTAATACCTAACCAATAAAGGATATGCCCTCAAATATGAAAGCTTTGAGCTTATTTCTAATGCTTTTCTGTTTAACCATACTTAATCTGTCACCAAGTCTTACTGATTATTCTTCTATTGCATAATACAATAGTTATTTTACCTCTATTCCCAAAAGCATCACCCTGATCCAAATCTTTACCACTTTTATCTTAACACTGTGGTCTCCTGGGTAGCTTTTCAATCTCTTGCTGAAATCCATCTTGCTGGCTTTACCGTCTTCAAAACAGTTTTCAGCACTTCAGCCCCCCTTTTTAATAAATTTCAGTGGCTCTCTACTAACAGATTATGTTGAATTCAACAGCATTTAATAAAATCCTTAGTCAACATATCTTAGATAATCTATAAGGCACCAACTCACACCATTTCCTAACACAGTTGCTTCCACTCCAATCAATTTCCTTTTCTTCCTTATTTTTTATTTCATACTTTTATCAGCAAATATAATACAAACAATTATTCAGCACTGACAAGAAACGATCTATCAAGACAGAAAAAGACACAGAGGAATCTTGAATGCATTTACTAAGGGAAAGAGTCAATCTGAAAAGGCTATATATTATATGATTCCAACTATATGACTTTCTAGAAAAGACACAACTATGGAGACAGTTAAAAGATCAGCCGTTGCCAGGAGTTGGGAGAATAAAGAGTCAAAGTACAGAGGATTTTGAGGGCACTGAAAATACTATATAAAGATGGATATGTGCAACGTCATTTTAGTTGTGTCTGACTCTTTGCGACCCTATGGACTGTGGCCCACCAGGCTCCTCTGTCCATGCGATTCTCCAGGCAAGAATACTAGAATAGGTTGCCACGCCTTCCTCCAGGGGATCTGCCCAACTCAGGGGATCGAACTCACATCTCCAGCAGCTCATGCACTGCAGGTAGACTCTTAACCGCTGAGCCACCAGGGAACCCCCTTAGTGATGGATATATGTTTCATTATGTATTTTGCAAAAGCCATAGAATATATACTAAGAGAGAACTATGGACTTTCATAATGATGTATCAATGTAAGTTCATCATTTTTAACAAATGTCCACTCTAGTGACAGATGTTGATTAACAGGGAGGCTATGCATGTGTAGGGGCAAGGGATACATGGGAAATCTATATCTTCCTCTCAATTTTGCTATGAATCTAAACTGCTCTAAAAAAATTCAGTATTTAAAAATATATTTAGATATATATATATATAGAAACTTACATATAGATATTAAATAAATCAACTTGGAACTACCATGTGGATCAGGAAACAAAACTATCTCTGCCACCACATAAGCCCTCCATGCTGTTGCTGCTGCTGTTCAGTTGCTCAGTCGTGTCCAACTCTTCATGACCCCATGGACTGCTGCACGCCAGGCTTCCCTGTCCTTCACTGTCTCCCAGTTTGCTCAAACTCGAGTCCATTGAGTCAGTGATGCCATACACCATCTCGTCCTCTGTTGTCCCCTTCTCCTCCTGCCTTCAATCTTCCCCAGCATCAGGGTCTTTTCAAATGAGTCAGTTCTTCACATCAGGTAGCCAAAGTATTGGCGCTTCAGCTTCAGTATCAGTTCTTCCAATGAATATTCAAGGTTGATTTCCTTTAGGATTAACTGGTTTGATCTCCTTGCAGTGCAAGGGATTCTCAAGAGTCTTCTCCAACTTTTCACAGTTCAAAAGCATCAATTCTTTGGCGCTCAGATTTTTTTAAGGTCCAAACTCACATCCATGCATGCTGCTGCTGCTGCTAAGTCACTTCAGTCATGTCCGACTCAGTGAGACCCCATAGACGGCAGCCCATGAGGCTGCCCCATCCCTGGGGTTCTCCAGGCAAGAACACTGGAGTGGGTTGCCATTTCCTTCTCCACATCCACACATGACTACTAGAAAAACAACAGCTTTGACTATATGGACTTTTTTGCCAAAGAAATGTCTCTGCTTTTTAATATGCTAAGTTTCTCATAGCTTTTCTTCCAAGGAACAAGCGTCTTTTAATTTCATTACAGTCACATTCTGCAGTGATTTTGGTGCCCAAGAAAATAAAGTCTGTCACTGTTTCCATTGTTTCCCCATCTATTCACCATGAAGTGATGGGACCAGATGCCATTTTCTTAGTTTTTTTCAATTTTGAGTTTTACACCAGCTTTTTCACTCTCCTCTTTCACTTTCATCAGGAGGCTCTTTAGCTCCTCTTCGCTTTCTGCCATAAGGATGGTATCATCTGCATATCTGAGGTTATTGACATTTCTCCCAGCATTCTTAATTCCAGCTTAAGCTTCATCCAGCCCAGCATTTCACATGATGTACTTCTGCATATAAGTTAAATAAGCAGGGTGAGAATATACAGCCTTGACGTACACCTTTCCCAATTTGGAACCAGTCTATTGTTCCATGTCCGGTTCTAATTGTTGCTTCTTGACCTGCATACAGGTTTCGCAGGAGGCAGGTCAGATGGTCTGGTATTCCCATCTCCTTCAGAATTTTCCAGTCTGTTGTGATCCACACAGTCAAAGGTTGTGGCATAGTCAATGAAGCAGATGTTTTTCTGGAACTCGGTTGCTTTTTCTATGATCTGATGGATGTTTGCAATTTAATCTCTGGTTCCTCTGCCTTTTCTAAATCCAGCTTGAACATCTGGGAGTTGTTAGTTCATGTACTGTTGAAACCTATCTTGGTGAATTTTGAGTGTTACTTTGCTAGCATGTGAAATGAGTGCAACTGTGTGGTATTTTGAACTTTCTTTGGGATTGGAATTAAAACTGACTGACCCATGGGGTCACTAAGAGTCAGTTTTCCAGTCCTGTGGCCATTGCTGAGTTTTCCAAACTTGCTGACATAGTGAGTGCAGCACTTTCACAGCATCATCTTTTAGGATTTGAAATAGCTCACCTGTAAATCCATCACCCCTACTAGCTTTGTTCATAGTGATGCTTCCTAAGACTCACTTGACTTTGCACTCCAAAAGATGTCTGGTTCTAGGTGAGTGATCACACCATCATGGTTATCTGGATCATTAAGATCTTTTTTGTATAGTTCTTCTGTGTATTCTTGCCACCTCTTCTTAATATCTTCTACTTCTGTTAGGTCATTACTGTTTCTGTCCTTTATTGTGCCTGTCTCTGCATGAAATGTTCCCTTGATATCTCTAATTTTCTCGAAAAGATTTCTTAGTCTTTCCCATTCTATTGTTTTCCTCTATTTCTTTGCATTGATCACTTAGGAAGGCTTCCTTATGTCTCCTTGCTATTCTTTGTAACTGTGCATTCAGATGGGTATATCTTTCCTTTTCTCCTTTCCCTTTCACTTCTCTTTTCTCAGCTATTTGTGAGGCCTCCTCAGACAACCATTTTGCTGTTTTGCATCTCTTTTTCTTGGAATGGTTTTGATCACCACCTCCTGTACAATGTTATAAACCTCCATCCATAGTTTTTCAGACACTCTATCAGATCTAATCCCTTGAATCTATTTGTCACTTCCACTGTTTAATTGTAAGGGATTTGATTTAGGTCATACCTGAATGGGCTAGTGGCTTTTCCCTACTTTCTTCAATTTAAATATGAATTTTCAATAAGGAGTTCATAATCTGAGCCATAGTCACCTCCCGGTCTTGTTTTTGTTGACTGCATAGAGCTTCTCCATCTCCGCTGCAAAGAACATAATCAATCTGATTTCAGTATTGACCATTCTGGTGATGTCCCTAATGTAGAGTCATCTCCTGTGTTGTTGGAAGAGGGTGTTTGCTATGATCAATGCGTTCTCTTTCAAAACTGTTAGCCTTTGCCCTGCTTCATTTTGTACTCCAAGGCCCAACTTGCCCATTACTCCAGGTATCTCTTGACTTCCCACTTTTGCATTCCAGTCATGACATCCTCCATCCAACCTCCCTACTTTCCCCAGCCCAAGACAGACATCATTCTGGCTTTTGTGGTAATCATGTCCTTATTTTCATTTATAGCTTCATCACTGAAGTGTAGATACCTAAATGCTGTAATTCAATTTTGCTCTTTTTAAATTTATATAGGTTCCCTTAGCATCTGTTTTCCTTTGCAATCTGCTAACTATGTTGGATCATCTGTCCAATACAGTTTCCCACAGACTGGGTTTAGTTGATTACTGTCTTCTAGTTTAACAAGTCCTTGTATCTTCTATATTCCCTAAACATTAGTAGTTGGATGTAAGCAGTTTCATCAGATTCAGGTTAATATTCTGGGCAAATTTATTCATTACTGTTGTTAGCAACACTGATACTCAACATCAAAATCCATTAAAACATAATTTACAACAGACAACAGATGTAGAGAACAAATGTATTGATACCAAAGGGTAAAAGAGGGGGTGGGACGAGTTGGGAAATTAGGAGTGACACATATATACACTACTAACAGATTACTATTGAGAACCTACTGTATAGCACAGGGAACTCTACTCAGAGCTCTGTGGTGACCTAAATGGTAAGATAATCCAAAAAAGAAGGGATATAGTAGGAGACACAGGAGATGCGGGTTCAATCCCCAGGTCAGAAAAATCCCCTGAAGAAGGAAATGGCAACCCTCTCCAGTTTTCTTGCCTGGGAAATCCCATGGCCACAGGAGCCTGGCAGGTTACAGTCCAGGGGGTCGCAAAGAGTCAGACACGATTTAGCAAATAAACCCCCACCACCAAGTATATGTATGGCTGTCATTTTGCTGTACATCAGAAACTGACAGCAGTATAAAGCAACTATACTCCAATTTATAAAAAATAATAAGAATAATAATTATGACTGCAAAATGGTGTTACTCCAGTTTTATCATTTTGTCTTTATCTGCTAGCATATAAAATGTCTCTATTAGAAGACACTTTACCTCATCTATATTAGTTTATCCAGTGGTACTGTTCATACAGAAAAGCAAGAATTATCACTAGGTTCCTTCCATTGGTTTATCAATGGTTTATCTTCCTAATAAGCACAAAAGATGAACAATTAAGTTCTGTTTTGGATATCATTATGGACTCATAGATTTAAAGATAATAAAAAGATGTGAAGCCACTGTGGCTCTTAGCCTCACAGGTGCTCAGTGTGTCCCATTTTTGGCCATGGGAGCCTCTGAGGCTGATCACTTCTACTGATTTGCCTGAGACTGAGAGGTTTCCTGGGATACAGGTCTTGCAGTGTTAAAACTGACACAGTTGGTCACCCTAGAGCCTATTCAAGTTGGCTCCTGAATCCTTTTGTCATGACTCTACTTAGTGGTTATCGATAGTTTCCTTGGGATATACAGGTATAAAAATGTTATAATGTATACTTCATGCCCCAGATCTGGAATCAAAGATTTATCAAAGAAGCCCTGATTTCCTTTAGAAGTCAGCAGCATTTGAAGACCATGTTGGGGGAACCAGATCTGCTCATTTCTGAGACTTCGGAGTAGACATAGTTAGGAAATGTTAAAATTAAAATACCACATAAATATTCATTTGCTTGATTCCACGATACACATAAAACAGTCTCAGATTAACATTATACATATACATATATATAAAAAATAGACGCATATGATGTGTACACTATTTTAAGATAAAATTAGAACATCTCATGAGTTCACACTGATACTTCCTTCCACTTAAATAGGAACACAGGGTATTTACTTAATCTTCTAAATTACATCTGTAAATTATTTCTTCCACAGAGACTCCTGGCTCCAGAGACATCAGAGATAGCAGAATTAGAATATGTATAATTATTCATTTGCTTTGCTGCATGATACAAACATTACCTGAACTCAAAACCAAAACTACAAATAAAAATATGACTGAAGATAGTTTAAAAAAACTGTTCCCCACATACTCTCCCCATGATGTCTTACAGTTGAATTCTATTTCTTTGTCAAAACATACAGCCATAAAAGTCTAGTGGTTTGGAGTCTGCCTTCCAACGTGGGGGATGGCAGTTCGATCCCTGTTAGAAGAACTAAGATCCCACATGCTGCGGGGCGACCAAGCCCATGCACCACAACTCCTGAGCCTGCTCACCTCAACTAGAGAGAAGCCTGCGCACCACAAGGAGACATCTCATGTGCCACAAGACCTAATGCAGCCAAAACTAACTAAATAAATATTTTTTAAAAGTAACATACAGCCATTACATACTACTTTATATCCCTCATTTAAACCTAGTTCTTACTGTCACTGCTAGTTTTTACTTTGAAGTTTCTCTAGTCATTTTGATTGTCTCAAGTATATCATCTATCAGAGTCCTAATAAAAGGTTATAAGAGCAAAAGTCCCCGGATTCTATGAGGACGGCAATCTCTATACATCAAAATCAGTTCAGCTGTTAAATCCATTATCTTTTGCTGCATAAGAAACCAGCCCAAAACATAGTGGTTTTAAATGATTTGTTCTTCCACACAACTCTGTGAGTCAGGAATTGAGGCAGGGTTCATGTGCTTCATGTGGTATCCCCAGGATTACTCACCCCGCCACCCCCTGCTAACCACGAGGCTTCACTCCCCCGTCCGGCGCCTCAGCACTTCTCTACCTTCATCTCCCGCCACCAGCATGTGCTTTCTCACACCGTGATGGTCTCACAATGACTGGACTCTCAGCAGAGAGTGGCTTTCCCAGAGCACAAACAAAAGCTGCTGTGCCCCTTGAATGCTAGCTCCCAAACTAGCCCAGCATGACTCCCACCAGCAGCGGTTCTCCCGTGCTGCTGTGCTGCCTACTCTCAGTGTTTGCAAAGTGTTTAGGGACACTGGCATCTTATGCTGGTGTTGTTATCTTCCCTCTTCCTTCCTTCCTTCGTTTCTGGTATATTGTTTGGTGGATAATTAATTTATAAAGCCAGTTAACTAAATCATCATAACACAGAACAATGCAGATAAAATTATTTGACATCATTATCAATTGAAAACTATAAAGTATCCTATAAAAGTATATGGTGAAAACCACATACATGTAAAACACATGAACATAAAAACAGAAAAGGCTTTATGAACCATTTCCTCCTCCTTCATACCAACATTTTCTTAAAACTTTCTTACTTATTAATTCCAAAGCTAAAAAACTAAATTAAAAACCTTAAATTGGAAAGCTAATATATGTGACATAAAAAGCGAAGAAAATTAAAAAGATAAAAAAACTTACATGCACGTATGTGAATTATACCCCAATAAAGCTGTTGTACTTTTTAAAACATATGATTAAAAGTGTTAAAAACATTAGATTTAAAAGTTTAAAAACTCATTTTCTTATATAACGTTGAAGTTAAAAAAGTTTATATATTCTATGTAAGGGATAATAAGCTCTTAAATTTTTCTTTCTGAAAAACTCTGAGGCAGTTCATAAGCAAACAACGTTACTAAAAAGAGCTAAGATAGAGATGACTCTTGGGGTGATAATTAAATTCAACTCGTTTTCATGTATATAGATGAAGTCAGAAGCTTCTGCTCAGAGAAAGAAAAAGCCTTCTGGAAAGAGTGAAGTGGGGATAAAAAGCAAAAAACATTAAAGGTAAAAGTACTTTCTTCTAATTGAGGGTACATCATAGTGATTTTATGTTCAAGGCAAAAACAAGTTCAGAGCTATTTCTTTCTTCTTCTTATATCACATGCATTAAAATGAATTAACAGCTCAAAGAATAAAAAGATTAAACAGGAACATTAAACTTTCTCCAAAATTTAAAATGGAAATGTCTAGACAAAGTAAACAGAATAAAAATGGTTAAAACATAAATAAACTTCCAAAGAGCCCTTGGACTTCAAAGCAGTTTGAATTTCCATGATGAACATCCCTCTTACAGGTAAAACTCATCCTAAGGTAGGAGTCAATTTAGGAAAAATTAAATACTAGAAACAAAGATATCCAAATGTACCTGGCATATTTTTCTTTTCTTTTCTCTCCCTTCTTCTCTTCCTTCCTTTATGATAAATTTACCAGATACTCAACTCAGTTGCTGCTATACAGTAGTACAATATTTTTTATGATAAGAGTATAGAAAATAACAGTAATAAATATAAAAAGTGTTTATTTTAAACACAAATAATCCTGACCTCATACTAACATAAGCGTAAGAATAAAAGCATTCATAAGAGAAACTATCACAGTGTCACAGAATTACAGCATTTTAGAGCTGGAAGAGAATTCAAAGATCCAGTCCAAACTTTCATTGTATAAAGATACTACACCACCAAGAACACCACAACAAATATAGTAATTATGTAAAGTGAAATGTGTATTACTAACCTTATTATGGTAATCATTTTATAATATATGCATCTACCAAATTATCACACTGTGTTATCTTAAATGTACATGTTATATGTTGATTATACTTCAAAGCTGCAAACAAAAAAATACTAAAGTTTGTTCGTGACCATGAACCTAGAAGGATGAAGAGTGTGGTCAGGTCTCATAATGCCTAGTTCAGTGCTCTTCATCCATGTTTTATGAATCTAGATTTGATTTTAATTTTTCTACCTACAAGCAAGTTTCTGAAAACCAGGAGTCATGCTTTCTACTTTTTTACATATTCCATAGAATCAAAATCACAGAATACTAAATTTAGCGAAAGAAATTCTGTTTCAGTCTGAACACTGCTGCATATTGGCTATATGAACTTCAGCAAGTAACTTTCAGAACCTAAGTTTTTACTCACCCATAAAGTGATGAGATATGTAACTTCTACATACAATTATTGAATTAGAATACCTGAAATTTTTCATACATTAAAGTCCCAGATAAATTTTTAAAAAAAAATTTTTTTATTATGAATACGAAGTGAGGTAGCAAAAATGAGATTCTTAAAACTTACTGTCAAAAGACTGTACTAAACAAAGAGGGGAAACAAACTGCATGATGCTGCATTTCGTAACCATTTAATATGGTACATAACACTATTCTACGGCTTCCCAGGTGGCACCAGTGGTAAAGAACCCGTCTGCCACTCTAGCAGATATAAGAGACGCAGGTTTGATCCCTGAATCAGAAAGATCCCCTGGAGGAAGAAATGGCAACTCACACCAGTATTCTTGCCTGGAGAATCCCATGGACAGAAGAGCCTGGCGGACTACAGTGCATTGGGTCACAAAGGGTAAGACACGACTGAAGTAACTTAGCACACACACGCATCGAACACTATGCTAAGGTGAAAAATTCCTACAACAAACCAGAGGAAATCTACAGATTA
Organism: Okapia johnstoni; assembly: GCA_024291935.2. Classification (NCBI taxonomy): domain Eukaryota; kingdom Metazoa; phylum Chordata; class Mammalia; order Artiodactyla; family Giraffidae; genus Okapia; species Okapia johnstoni. The sequence goes on along the minus strand of CM044312.1, from coordinate 65,158,970 downwards.
CCTTCAAAAGACCAGATCAGAATGACAGTTTCTCAACAACTAAACTGGTAGCCAGAACAGAAGTGAATTACATATGACACAGATAGAAAGTAACAAGGAAAGGAGGGAGAGAGGAAGGAAACAGAAAAATAACTTAAAAGGGACCAAAAGATTTGAAAAGACATTTCTCCAGAGAAGATACACAGTGACCAACAGGCATAATAAAAGATGCTCAGTATCACTAGTCACTTGAAAAATTTGTATCAAAACAACGAGATCCTACTTCATAACTCGTAGGATGGCTATTTTAAAAAGAAAAGAAGTATTGGCAGGAAAGGAAAAAATTGGAACCCTCATACATAGCTGATAGGAGTGCAAAATGGTACACCTTCCTTGAAAAACACTTTGGTACTCCCAAAATGTTCTTTTTTCTAGCTGTATTGGGATATAATTGACATATAAGGTACAGTGGTAGAGAATCTGCCTGCCAATGCAGGAGATGCAAGAGACACAGGTTCAATCCCTGGGTTGAGAGGATCTCCTGGAGAAGGAAATGGCAACCTGCATAGTACTCTTGCCTGGAAACTTCCATGGACAGACGAGCCTAGCAGGCTACAGACCACAGGGCTACAAACAGTCACACATGACTCAGGAATTGAGCACACACAATCCTGTTTAGGTATGTGTATATGATTTGATACATCAAAATATTAAACATAGAGTTAGTATATGACCTAGCATATCTCAGATACATACCCAGTTTTTAAAAAATCTACATACAAAAACTTGTACACAAATGTTCCTAAGAGTTCTTACTCATTAATAGCCAATAAGAGGAAACAACCCAAATATCAACTGATAGGTAAGTAAAATAAATGAATAAACAAAAATGTGGCATATCCATACAATGGATTATTATTTGGTCACAAGAAGGAAAGAAGTATTGACACACACTATAACATGGATGTGCGAAAACCACTAGACCATTCAGGTATGACCTAAATCAAATTCCTTACGATTATACAGGGGAAGTGACAAATAGATTCAAGGGACTAGATCTGATAGAGTGTCTGAAGAACTATGGATGGAGGTAGGTGACATTGTACAGGAGGCAGTGATCAAGACCAGCCCCAAGAAAGAAATGCAAAATGGCAAAATGGTTGTCTGAGGAGCCCTTACAAATAGCTGAGAAAAGAAGAGAAGCGAAAGGCAAAGAAGAAAGGAAAGATTTACCCATTTGAATGCAGAGTTCCAAAGAACATCAAGGAGAGATAAGAACGCCTTCCTCAACGATCAATGCAAAGAAATAGAGGAAAACAATAGAATGGGAAAGACTAGAGATATCTTCAAGAAAATTAGAGATACCAAGGGAACATTTCATGCAAAGATGGGCACAATAAAGGACAGTAATGGTATGGACCTAACAGAAGCAGAAGATAGTAAGAAAAGGTGGTAACAATACACAGAAGAACTATACAAAAAGATCTTCATGACCCACATAACCACAATGGTGTGATCACTCACCTAGAGCCAGACATCCTTAAATGTTAAGTCAAGTGGGCCTTAGGAAGCATCACTACAAACTAAGCTAGTGGAGGTGATGGAATTCCAGTTGAGTTATTTCAAATTCTAAAAGATGATGCTGTGAAAGTGCTGCACTCAATATGCCAGCAAATTTGAAAAATTCAGCAGTGGCCACAGGAGTGGAAAAGGTCAGTTTTCACTCCAGTCCCAAAGAAAGGAAATGCCAAAGAATATTCAAATTACCGCAGAACTGCACTCATTTCACACGCTAGCCACGTAATGCTCAAAATTCTCCAAGCCAGGCTTCAACAGTACGTGAACCGTGAACTTCCAGATGTTCAAGCTGGATTTAGAAAAGGCAGAGGAACCAGAGAGCAAATTCCCAACATCTGTCGGATCATCAAAAAAGCAGGAGAGGTCCAGAAAAACATTTACTTCTGCTTTATTGACTATGCCAAAGCCTTTGACTGTGTGGCACAACAAACTGTGGAAAATTCTTAGAGAAATGGGAATACCAGACCACCTGACCTGCCTCTTGAGAAACCATATGCAGGTCAGGAAGCAAGAGTTAGAACTAGACATGGAACAACAGACTGGTTCCAAATAGGAAAAGGAGTGTGTCAAGGCTGTATATTGTCACCCTGCTTATTTAACTTAGAGTACATCATGAGAAACACTGGGCTGGAAGAAGCACAAGCTGGAATCAAGATTGCTGGGAGAAATATCAATAACCTCAGATATGCAGATGACACCACCCTTATGGCAGAAAGTGAAGAAGAACTAAAGAGCCTCTTGATGAAAGTGAAAGAGGAGAGTGAAACAGTTGGCTTAAAGCTCAACATTCAGAAAACTAAGATCATGGCATCCGGTTCCCATCACTTCATGGCAAATAGATGGGGAAACAGTGGAAACAGTTCTGACTTTATTTTTTGGGGCTCCAAAATCACTGCAGATGGTGATTGCAGCCATGAAATTAAAAGACGCTTACTCCTTGGAAGGAAAGTTATGACCAACCTAGACAGCATACTAAAAAGCAGAGACATTACTTTGCAAACAAAGGTCCATCTAGTCAAGGCTATAGTTTTTCCAGTAGTCATGTGTGGATGTGAGAGTTGGACTATAAAGAAAGCTGAGCGCCGAAGAATTGATGCTTTTCAACTGTGGTGTTGGAGAGACTCTTGAGAGTCCCTTGGACTGCAAGGAATTCCAACCAGTCCATCTTAAAGGAAATCAGTCCTGGGTGTTCATTGGAAGGACTGATGTTGAAGCTGAAACTCCAATATTTTGGCCACCTGATGCAAAGAGCTGACTCATTTGAAAAGACCCTGATATTGGGAAAGATTGAGGGCAGGAGGAGAAAGGGAAGACACAGGATGAGATGGTTAAATGGCATCACCAACTCAACGGACATGAGCTTGGGTAAACTCCAGGAGCTGGTGATGGACTGGGAGGTCTGGCATGCTGCAGTTCATGGGGTCACAAAAATTCGGACAGGACTGAGCGACTGAACTGAACTGAAACTCTCCCTAGGCTAAAGACACTCTGAACTTGCAGTAACAAAGATTTAAAACCAATCCTCAGAAAGATTAAACTAATTCCAAGTAACTTAACTATAAACAAGAATAAAGTCCAACACTACATCAGGAAATTTTTAAAACCCAGCACCCCTGAACACAAAACACATCTTTCCATTATGAAATAAAAAAATACCAAGCATGCAAAGAAGCATAAACAACATAAAAAAGCATAAAAACAAAACCCATAACAAGAAGAAAGGTCAAGTGACAAAAACTGACCCCAAAATAGCAAAGATTAAAATACTGAAGTACAAATTCCCGGATGGTACAGTGGATAAGAATCCACCTGTCAACGAAGGTGACACAGGTTCAATCCCTGGTCCAGAAAGATTCCACATGCCGAGGAGTTACTAAGCCTGAGCATCATAACTACTGAACCTGCGTGCTCCAACTTCTGAAGCCCATCCACCTATAGCCTGTGCTCCACAACAAAAGAAGCCACTGCAATGAGAAGCCCATACACCGAGACAAAGAATATTCTTCACTCACGGCAACTAAAGAAAGCCTACGTGCAGCAACAAAAACCCAGCACAACCAAAAAAATTAATTTTTTAAAATACTGAAATATCAAAAAAAAAATTACTGAAATATCTATTATATGCAAAAGCCTTTGGCTCTGTGGACCACAACCAACTGTGGAAAATTCTTAAAGAGATGGAAACATCAGACTACCTTACTTACTTCCTCTGAGAAACCTGTATGCAGGTCAAGAAGAAACAGAACCAGACATGGAACAATGGACTGGTTCAAAATTGGGAAAGAAGTATGTCAAGGCTGATATTATCACCCTGCTTATTTAATTTCTGTGCAGAGTACATCATGAGAAATGCTGGGCTGGATGAATCACAAACTGAAATCAAAATTACTAGGAAAAATATCAACAACCTCAGATTTTCAGATGATATCACTTTAATAGCAGAAAGCAAAGAGGAACTAAAGAGCCTCCTGATGAGGGTGAAAGAGGAAAGTTCAAAGATGGCTTAAAACTCAACATTCAAAAAACTAAGATCACAGCATCCAGGCCCATTACTTCATGGCAAATAGATGGGGAAAAAGTGGAAACAGTGACTGGGCTCCAAAACCACTGCAGATGGTGACAGAAGCCATGAAATGAAAAAACTCTTGCTCCCCTTGAAAGAAAAGCATGACAAATCTATCCAGTGTATCAGAAGGCAGAGGCATCACTTTGCCGACAAAGATCTGTATAGCCAAAGCTATGGTTTTCCACTAGTTGTATGGATGTGAAAGTTGCACCATGAAGAAGGCTGAGTGCTGAAGAATTCATGCTTTCAAACTGTGGTACTGGAGAAGACTTGAGTCCCTTGGACTGCAAGGAGATAAAACCAGTCAATCCTAAAGAAAAGCAACCCTGAATATTCATTGGAAGGACTGATGCTGAAACTGAAGCTCCAATACTTTGGCTACATGATGCAAAGAGCCAACTCATTGGAAAAGACCTTGATGCTGGGAAAGACTGAGGGCAAGAGGAGAAGGGGACGACTGAGGATGAGACGGTTGGGTGGCATCACTGATTTGATGGATGTGAGTTCTTGAGTAAACTCCGGGAGATAGTGAAGAACAGAGAAGCCTGGCATGCTGCAGTCCACAGATTTAAAAGAATCAACAGGACTTAGTGACTGAACAGCAACCATCTATTCTAAAAGTTATATGACTAGGTTATTTACATTTGACCATAGAAAACTGTAAGGATAAAAGTTAGGTTTCTTCCTGTTCTCTAACAAGAGAAATAATTTTGAACTCTAAAAAGTTAGTAAAATGATTATACACTGTAAGAGTGAAAATAATTCACTTGAATAGTAGTTTCTATTTTTATTTTTTAAACTGAACATCTTCTTTTAAAGCACTTGAATATTTTCTCTTTTTCTCTCATATTCTCTTACTTCCTCACAATTCATTCTCATGAAATCTACCCCCTTACAAAGACAAAATGAACTAAAATTACAAAGAAATAACAAATGAGGACCTACCTGAAGTCTTGCTAGTTGAGCAGTACGGGCTACTATTTTATTGTATGGCTCAACAATTTTTGCTTTCATCCTAAAGGAAAAACAAAAAGAGGAGAGATAAAATCATCTTCAAAATATCAATGGATAAAAATCTTTCCATTTCACTTATTCACAAAATGAACAACAGTACCTATCAACGGCTCCTTGTAAAGCCCCAATTCTTGTCTGCATCATCTGAAGGACACCTAGGAAAACATAAGCTTACATTACTTTACAAATTTACAAGGGTTTCAAGTTGGGTAAAAAGTTAAGTTAAAAGGAAAAAATTGAAAAAAATTTCCATTTTTTTCTGCTATCATCATAATCGAACCATATCTTTTATCTAGACTATTCAAAAACCTCTAACTAGTCTTCCTCTACTCCAAATCTTACTTCACTAAAGAAGTCTTACAAGGAATAGGGTGCACACATGCTAAGTCGCTTCAGTCGTGTCCAGCTCTTTACAATTCTATGGACTATAGCCCACAGGGCTCTTCTGAATATGGGATTTCTCCAGGCAAGAAAACTGGAGTGGGTTGCCATGCCCTCCTCCAAGGGATTTTCCCGACCCAGTGATCGAATCCAAGTCTCTGTGTCTCCTGCACTGGCAGACAGGTTCTCTACCACTAGCGCCACCACAAGGAATAGGGAGTGACTGCTTAATAGTTACAAGGTTTCCATTTGGAGTGATGAAAAAAATCTGGAACTGGATAGTGATGCTTATTAATGGCACTGAATTAGCAGTAATATGATTAAAGAGGTGCTACGCTAAGTCGCTTCAGTCGTGTCCGACTCTGTGCGACCCCACAGATGGCAGCTCACCAGGCTCCGCCGTCCCTAGGATTCTCCAGGCAAGAATACTGGAGTGGGTTGCCATTTCCTTCTCCAATGCATGAAAGGGAAAAGTGAAAGTGAAGTCACTCAGTCGTGTCCAACTGGTAGCGACCCCATGGACTGTAGCCTACCAGGCTTCTCCATCCATGGGATTTTCCAGGCAAGAGTATTGGAGTGGGGTGCCATTGCCTTCTCCAGATTAAAGAGGTAAATTCCATGTTAATGTGTGAAAAGTGAAAATGAAAGTCGCTCAGTCATGTTAAGACTCTGTGACCCAATGGACTGTGGCCTGCCCGGCTCCTCTGTTTATGGGGATCCTCCAGGCGAGAATACTGGATTGGTATCCATTTCCTTCTGACCAGGGGATCTTCCCAATCCAGGGATCAAACCCAGGTCTCCCGCACTGCAGGCAGATTCTTTACCAGCTGAGCCACCAGGGAAGCCCAAGAATACTGGATTGGGTAGCCTATCCCTTCTCCAGGAGATCTTCCTGACCCAGGAATTGAATGGTGGTCTCCTGCATTGCAGGCAGATTCTTTACCAGCTGAGCTACCAGGGAAACCAGTTGTTAATGTGCACTGTACTATAATCACACACACACACAAAAAAAGCCTGAGTGATCTTTAGAAGTGTAAATTATATATTAGCACTCATTTGCTAAAATCTATCCACAGTCTCCCCTTCATTCCTAGGTTAAAACTAAAGTCCACAGCTTGGTCTCCAAGGCCCTGAACAATTTGGGTGACGTCCTCTGCTCCTGGTATACTCTCTCTAACTACCAATGATAGATAAATAATATATATGGAGAGCAAGTATATTATTGCCTTTATTCTCTATTTACATAACATGATGAAGAACCATTTATAAAATTGTAGAACTATTTTCAGGAAGACAGATCTTAAATTTGACTATTTATATGCCTAAAAATGGGTCTTCCAGTGTTACAGATCTAATTATTTTGAACTCCATTCTTTAAAACTCAGTTTCTATATTAAACTGACATAGCTGTAGTTTTGAAACACAGCATTCTACAAATAAATTTAAGTAAAGAATGTTGTCACCTATTAGATGAGGTAATTTAAAGGTTAATTAACATTCCTATCAGCATACAAACATGTTTTAATTTGGCTCAGTTCAATAGAATCCTTTCTGGACCCAGAGATTACGCTTTTCTGCTGGCTTTATGGTTCACTGATCTGAAATCTCCAAGAATGTACTGGCCTTCCGTGTTATCATCACTTCCTCACATCTTTTTCTCTCCACAACCCACTCGTGAGCGCTTTCACACATATTCCACTAAAACAGACCTTGTCAAGATCACCAGAAATCTCCAAGGTGCCAATTTCTATTATCAGTTCTGTCTTGATCCTGTTCAAACTCTCAAAAATTCATTTCATGTTGAACCACTCCCTCCCTGAAACATGTTCTCTAGCCTTCCAAATCATTACACCCCCTGGGTTCCTTCCGATCACAATAGTTGCTCCTGCTCTTTCTCCATTAGATCTCTACGTGCTGGAGTGCTCCCAGCGGGGATCCTCAGTTATCTTCTCTTCTCCATACAGAGTCTCTTAGTATTTAAAACACGGGGACCAAATGAAATCTCCATCTATCCAATAAAACACTGATGTGAGACATACACATATGTACCTGTATCCATATTTTATTTATATCTGCCTAACTATACACACACATACACACACACAAATCTTTAGTTCAGAACTTTCTTATGACAAATTTAAGACACCCAAGATAACATCTGCCCCAACCAAAGTCATGATCCTCTCCAGTCTAACTCATCTCAGTTACTTACACCATTATCTATCCAATTTTTCAGACTAAAATTTGAGGAATCACTCTTGGTTAGTTTTTTTCCCTCAGACCTTTCATTTCCCATCAACAAATCCTATCAACTCTATGCCCATCTTATACCATCTACTTCTCTCTCTTTACATCTACAACTCTAATTCAAGGCACCATCAACTTCTATTACTCTAATAATTTAAATGGGAACCCCAGATTCTACTTTTGCCTTCCTATAGAACCACCAGAGAAAACACTTTAGAGCATTAATCACATAGTATCTCTAATTAAAACCCTCCAATGACTTACCATTGCATTTAGAATGAAAATCAAAATTCCTTTCCAAGAACCTCATCTACTATTCTTTTCCTCATTCACCAAACTCTTCATCGTACTAGACTTTTCTTTCTTTCCTTCAAACATGCCACACTAATTCCATTTATTGGTCCCTCAGCTTACCACACTCTTCTCCCCAGAGTAATGTGGTAGCTCTTTCTCATCACTCAGATCTCAGCTGCTCATCCTAGCTAGTAAGGGACTCCCCTTCTATCTCGTCATCTATTTTATTTTCTTTTAGAACTTACAAATACCTGAGGTTTCCTACTAACATATTTTTTTGGTCTAATTTCCTACCTAGAACATAAATATCACATGAACAGTGACTTTGGCTTTTGTTCACAGGTGCCTGGTATCTAACAATTTCTCAATTACTGAATGAGCAAATAAATTAATAAATTAAGCAATCTCTTTTTAATTACATAGGCTTAATTGCCCAGAAAGAAAAACACCAATACAGTATACTAATGCATATATATGGAATTTGAAAGATGGTAACGGTAACCCTATATGCGAGACAGAATAAGAGACACAGATGCATAGAACAGTCTTGTGGACTCTGAGGAAGAAGGTGAGGGTGGGACGTTCTGGGACAATAGCACTGAAACATGTATATTATCATATGTGAAGCGGAACACCATTCCATGTTCTATGCACGAGACAAATGCTCAGGGCTGGGGCATTGGGATGACCCAGAGGGATGGGATGGGGAGGGAGGTGGGAGGAGGGTTCAGAATGGGGAACACATGTAAACCCATGGCTGATTTATGTCAATGTATGGCAAAAACTACTACAATATTGTAAAGTAATTAGCCCCCAACTAAAATAAATAAATTTATTAAATAAATAAATAAATAAATAATTACATAGGCTTAATTGGGATTCCTGGGTGGCTCAGTTGTAAAGAATCCTCCTACCAGTGCAGGAGATATGGGTTCAATCCCTGGGTCGGGAAGATCCCCTGGAGAAGGAAATGGCAACCTGCTCCAGTATTCTTGCTGGGAAAATCCCAAGGACAGAGGAGCCTGGCAGGCTACAGTCCGAGGGGTCACAAGAGTTGGACACAACTAAGCGACTGACAGGCACACACGCATGCACAATTAAACATACCTCCATAAAGACAGGGATTTTTTATAATGTTATAGGTGCCTGGAATCTAGCATATTCTCAATTAAAATTTAAATGAATAAATGAACAGAACAGAGAGAGTAAATTTTATTTCATTTTAGGAGATAAAGCACAGTAGATTTTACTGAATGTTTTCTTTTTTAATTAATTTTATTGGAGTGTAGTTGCTCAACCACATTGTTAGTTTCTACAAGAATGTAAATTTTAATAAAATAGGCTAAATAAATATACCTCCAAATGAATTATATAGCACAAAATTTTAAATATATAGGAGAAAAAGCAGATGAAGTAAAAAGTTGGGACAATACTCATTTTCAAATACATAACACACATCTCAAAAATTTTAATATGCTTAGAAATATACATCATGCTAAAATAAATACTGATTCATACCTTGACTTCTTATGTTCAAATAATCTGGAGAATACTTTTAGATTATCACAGGAATTTACAGAAGTCAGCCTTTGTACTTTCATCCAATGGATAATCATTTTAACTCAGTCAAACAGCATATTTTAAATGCTGTAATCACTGAAAAGTATTCAGGGGAAAATCAGCACACTACAGAACTTAACATATATAGGGAATTACCTGGCAGTCCAGTGGTTAAGGGAGAAGGCACTGGCGACCCACTCCAGTACTCTTGGCTGGGAAATCCCATGGACAGGGGAGCCTGGTAGGCTGCAGTCCACGGGGTCGCTAGGAGTCGGACACGACTGAGCGACTTCACTTTCACTTTTCACTCTCCTGCATTGGAGAAGGAAATGGCAACCCACTCCAGTGTTCTTGCCTGGAGAATCCCAGGGACGGAGGAGCCTTGTGGGCTGCTGTCCATGGGATCGCACAGAGTCGGACACGACTGATGCAACTTAGCAGCAGCAGCAGCCAGTGGTTAATGTGGAGCTCTATACCAAAGTCACTGGTGTAAAGCCTGACCAAGGTCACAAATGTGGAGCCTTGTACCAAGGTCATCTCCAGAACTGACCAAGCCCCACAGCAATTGTTGCCATGAGCCTCCACCCGTCTAAACCAGCCAGTTCCAGTTCCCTGACCCCATGTTAGATTTTGAAAAAAAAATACCCACCCTGTGCTGTGCCCAGCGGGTGCTGTGCTCAAAGAGCACACCCTCTGCAAACCACCCTATAGTACCCTAAACAATCACCTAATGCCACCCAGCAAGAACTTGGTCTTGAGGCTATAAAATTGGCTACTAGCACACAAAAGCCATCGGCTCACCCTTGAGCTTGCCTGCAGTTCTAAGTGTCTCTCACTGTAATAAACTCTATTCTCTCACTCTGCCTCATGTCTGAAAATTATCTTCCAATCCATGCACAGACCGTAACAATTAGAATTCAGCACTTTCACTGCCGTAGCCCAGGGTTCAATCCCTGGTTGGAAAACTAAGATCGCACAAGCTGCATGATTCCGTTCTTTTAAAAAAAATTAAAAGAACTAAGCTTATATACGAAAACCACAGTAAGAAGTATTTTTGTTGTGATGATTTATCTACACATATTTACACTCAAAATCAACATACTACGATGACATCCCTATAGGTTTTATAAAGGAAAAAAATCATTTATCATTTGTTTACAAAAATTACATTTAAAACAAGCTATTGTTTCTTGCTTCCAGAAACCTATAAAATACTATGAGATTAAAAAAATTAACTTCCAATAGTAAGTCAGTACCTAGAGCCTCTTAATTTTTCCATAGTCTAGTATCTATCCTAAATACTCAAGTAACAAACTATTATTTTTAAAATACTACGTTCTTCATCAGGATGCATTAGAAACAGTGTACATGCTAAGAATAATACCTTTGAGTGCATGTAAGAAATACTGGGGAAGCATTAAAGAACACTGCCTCACAAAAGGCAATATCCTTCTTCCTCAAGAATTCAATCAACAAAGGGAAAAATCATTTAGCTTTCTTTTGATGTGTAGTGATTAATAATGTAATCACAACACGAGTGATGATGGAAAACAGTATTAGCATTTCATATTTATGAGATGTAGTTTAACAGAATGAAAAATTCATAAAAGAAGTAGTCAAATAAAAATAGAAGAATTTATAATAAAAATCCAATGCATCATTCTACTATACTTTCATTTTTGAAAAGCATTTCAAAGAAGTCAAACATAATGAAAGAATTGAAGCCTATTTCCACTACTTTGGTGGAGCTGACTTTGTTTGGTGTTTGCAGGGAGCGAGGCGGGGGCGGTCAGTGGTTTCAGCCCGGCAATGTGACTTGCTGAATCTTATTTCCCTGACCAGGGATTGAACCTCTAACCTCAGCAGTGAAACTGCAGAGTCCTAACCTCTAACCACTGGAATTCTCTGCTTGTTTTCATTAACTCAGTTATAAAAGCACTAAATATGTGCTAGGAATTGTTCTAAGCATTTTGTTAACTCAAATTAGCACCATATTAGTACATATTAACACTCCTTTATGGACAAAACAGGCACAGAAAGTAACTTGTCCAAACTCACACATCTAGTAGGAGGCTAAACAATGATTTAAATCCAGAGATTTTAGCTCAAAGGTCAAAGAACCTGCTTGCCAGTGCAGGAGACGTAAGAGACGGGTTCAATCGCTGGGTCAGGAAGATCCCCTGGAGGAGGGCATGGCAACCCTGTCTAGTATTCTTGCCTGGAGAATCCTATGGACAGAGCAGCCTTACAGGCTACAGTCCACAGGGTCACAAAAAGTCAGACACACATGCTAATAAAACCGCAAAGTTTTACTAAAGTTTTGTTGGAATACAGCCACACACATTCATTTACATATTACTTGGTTGGTTTCACTCTGTAACAGCAGAGTTTAACAGCTGTAACAGAGACAATATGGTCTGCAAAGTCTCAAATTGTTTACTTTCTGATCCTTCACAAGAAAAGTTACCAAGCCCTAGGCTAGCTCTATATAAAGTATAACAGTTAATGGAAACATACCTTCCAAGGACTCAATTCCAGTTGCTTGTGCCAATAAATCTTCATGTCTTGCAACGACCTAAAAATCAAGAATGAATAATCAGCATTGCAGGTATTAGGTATTTTAATTTGTAACCACAATGTAGAACTGAAGGTCTCTCTCTACATGGAAAGGGGAAAAATGCTAATACAAAAGAAACAAATACAAGTAAAAAAGGTGTGCTTGAGATGTCTGATTGGCAGGAACATAAACATGCTTAAAGCTTGACATGGTGCCAAAGAAGTCTTTTCGTTAGCCCCATGTTTCCCTAGTAGGATGTGCAAAAGGAAGATGTGCCAAAACTAAACAAAAACCTGCTAATTCTCGCCACACTAATTAATACATGTTTTCCTTTTAAAGAGTGTTTTCAAACAGCAGGTTCTTTTAGTTCTTGAACTTAATCAGCATCATCACAACCACATTCTAATTTGCAAAGATAAAGCAGAATCAGCACCTCCCTGAACATCTCTGTTTTCAGCTTCCCCATGTCACAGCAAATCCTCTTTCCTATGGAAGACTGATATTTTTAAGAATATTAGGGCAGTGTGAAATGTTATGTCAAAAAAAAAAAAAGAAAGTTAGGAATTAAAGGCTACATGCAAGAGAATCCTAGAAACATCAAGAAATCAAGCAAATTTTTAGAATAATCCAGGACTCCTTTATTAAAATGAATAAGTAGTTTCGTGTCTAATCTGTAAACTGAAGCTCATCAGCAGATTTATTCACTGGAACCCTAAATCCTCCACTCTGTCCAGTGCCAGATGTTACTGTCATTCTAGCAATTTCCTCTATCACATAACTGTTACTTTTGGTCTCCTATGTCTCTTATCTGGAAGACTTCTCAATTTTCCCCAGTCCACTGACATGGTGATTAATGCATCCATCCTAATACAATGATTTTCTTCTAATTCTCTATTCTTTGTCCCTTGTGATGCTGCCAAAGTTTGAAAAACCTGAAACTACACTGTTATAGTCTCCCCTGCAATCAACTGGATGAATTTCTAAGAGATTTAGAAGACAGAAGAGGAAAGCTATTTTCCCATTACTGTTTCAGCTAGTAAGCCAGATCCTGGGACCTGAGGCTTTAGAGACAGCTGAGATAGCCCTATTGACCATTCCAGAGTTCAGTTACCAGAGTTCAAGCACCCAGAAGCTGAACTTCAGCAGGGACATGGGAGTTAACAGCAGGTGCTTGAAGGCCTCTGGGCTGCATCCATTCTTCCACCCTGTCTATTAGCTGTCCATCCAATCCTCTGTATTAAGTATCTTCCTGCTTTAAATACCTAGAGTGGTTTCTGTTTCCTGTACTAAAGTCCTGACTGATACATATCTCTGTACATCTTTTGTAATTTAACTCATCTCACTGATATTTTAAATTATTTTGATTATATTTTATTTATGAGTTTGGTCAGCATTATCCCAATTTTGCTTCTGCAGAAAAACAATTACAGCAAGTTCCGATCTCATATCAGGACAAAGATTTTTCTCAATTCCACATCCAAAACTACTGTTAAGTGTAACTTGCCCTCTCTGGGAGATGTTAGTTTTTACTGATTCCTTCAGAGAAGTTACTACATGCAGAGGATAAGGAAAATGCCAACCACAAAAAGGCAGAAAGAATTTCAGGTGGCTTCTGCAAAAAGCTACCCCGAGAAATATAGGCAGAACTAAAAGCATTTTCCCCTGTCCCCATAAACAATGTGTACTACTCTATCTAAAACAGGCATCACTTGCCTGTCATTATTTCTGTCTGTATCTGCCACTGGTCTGTGAATGCTTAGAGAGCCAGGAAATATGTTCATTTTTCTAGTCCCATAGACCACAGCAAACCAGACTATAAAAACTGACTATAAATGTTTCCCAATAAATAATTGATCTCTAACTATATAATCAGAATTTTACAGTTAAATTGACCTTAGAAGTCATCCCAGTCCTAAACAAGTAACTCTTTTAATTGATAAAGCAAGACACAAAAAAGTTTAAGGGAACATGTCTCATGTTATACCAGATCTAGGTTTCCTGGTAAATAGTTCATTTATTCATGCAACTGTTCATTAATTTAAATGTTTAAGTGCCTACTCAGAAAAAAAAGCCAAGACTCAAAGGTATTATATAATATGAAAGGTAACAGCACAACTGAGACTCGGACCTATCTCCTAACTCCCCTTTTGGTCCTATCCACCACAAATTTATCAACTACCTGCAATTTTATCAAATGCTACACTTTGTGCTCATGAAGTATGAACTCCTGATGGGAACAGTTTTCCTTATTCACACTATTCTGCTTCCAAAATTCCATTTTCTATTATCTTTATCGAAATGTTAGTCACTCAGCTGTGTCTGACTCTTTGCAAGCCCAAGAACTCTAGCCAGTCAGGCTCCTTTATCCATTGAATTCTCCAGGCAAAAACACTGGAGTGGGCTGCATTTCTTTCTCCAGGGGATCCTCCTGACCCAGGGATCAAACCTGGGTCTCCTGCACTGCAGGTAGATTCTTTACCATCTGAGCCGCCAGGAAAGCCCTAAGACATCCTATTTTTTGCCAACCTATATTCCCTCCATATCAGATGAGATGATGAAAACAAAGTATGAATAAAAGGTTTTAGAGAGATGGGATATCCATTTTTCAACTGACAAAAAGTAGCTTCCATAAAACTTTCAAAAAATGTATTTGGAGGGACTTTCCTGGTGGTCCAGGGGTTAAGACTCCATGTTTCCAAGGCAGGACACGTGAGTTCAATCCATGGTTGGGGAACTAAGATCCCACATGCTGTGTGGTACAGCCAAAAATTAAAAAATATATATATACTTGGAAAAATATACATTTGTTCATATAAATCTGCATTTAGATTAAATAATAAAAGGATTATAAAATGATATATAATCACTCTTGGGTAAATTGTATGATCCAGAAGATTGGAATTACCTGTAAGTGTAGTTCTTTATCCAACTGACTGATTCCTTGGGCAAGTTTTGCTAGTTGTTCAGCAATTACAGCTTGATGAATAGATTGAGAAGTATAAGTCTTTACATCAAAGTCTTCATTTAAAAAATCACTATAACACTCTGGGGAAAATATAAGAAAAATTATTACTCACACTGCACCAAACCACAGATGGAACAACAGACTGGTCTAAAATTGGGAAAGGAATTCATCAAGGTTGTATATTGTCACCCTGCTTATTTAACATATGCAGAGTACACCATGCAAAATGTAGGGCTGGATGAATCACAAGTTGGAATCAAGACTACTGGGAGAAATATCAACAACCTCAGATATGCAGATGATACCACTCTAATGGTAGAAAGTGAAGAGGAACTAAAGAGCTTCTTGATAAGAATGAAGGAAGAGAGTGAAAAAGCTGGCTTAAAACTCAACATTCAACCGAAGATCATGATATCCGGTCCCATCACTTCATGCCAAATGGATGGAGAAAAAAATGGAAACAGTGGCAGATTTTATTTTCTAGGGGTCCAAAATCACTACAGATGGTGACTGCAGCCATGAAATTAAAAGATGCTTGCTTCTTAGAAGAAAAGCTATGACAAACCTATACAGCATATTAAAAAGCAGAGACACAACTTTGCTGACAAAGGTCCACACAGTCAAAGCTATGGCTTTTCCAGAAGTCACGTACAAAAATAAGAGTTAGACCATAAAGAAGGTTGCATGCCAAAGAACTGATGCTTGCAAACTATGATGCTGGAGAAGACTCTAGAGAGTCCCTTGGACAGCAAAGAGATCAGACCAATCAATCCTAAAGGAAATCAACCCTGAATATTCATTGGAAGGACTGATGGCTGAAGTTCCAATATTTTGGCTCCCTGATGCAGAGTCCATTCATTGGAAAAGACCCTGATACTAGGAAAAATTGAGGACAGGAGAAAAGGACAACAGAGGATGAGATGGTTGGATGGCCTCACTGACTCGATGGACATAAGTTTGAGCAAACTCTGGGAGACAGTGAAGGACCAGGAAATCTGGTGTGCTGCAGTTCACGAGGTCACAAAGAGTGAGACACGACTTAACGACTGAAAAACAACAAAACCACAGAAATTAAACGACAGAACAATTGTAACCACAGTTAACATACTTTGAGATCTTTCTATACATCAAAAACTAACAAAAAAGCTCTCTGTTGTAAAGGAGGAAGATGTGGTGGCAATAGCAGAAGAGTGGCAATATTTACTAAGAATATTCCTGCACATCACATACTAACCTAAGCACTTTATACATACTAACTCATTCAATATGCACACAGACCTGTTGGAACTCATACTAACTTATTCTATATGCACACAACCCTTTTGGAAATATCATTCTCCCCATTTCACGGGTAAAGAGATGGGCAGAGACAAGGCACGAAACTTTTACCATCTCATTGTTTGAACCCAAGGCAGTCTAGCTCCAGAGCCCACCTCTGGACCACTACGCATACTCCTAAAAGCTAGTTCTTAGGAGCACCAAAGAATCAATGCCTTCAAATTGTGATGCTGGAAAAGACTCTTGAGAATCCCCTGGACAACAAGGAGATCAAATCAGTCAATCCTAAAGGAAATCAACCCTGACTATTCATTGGAAGGACTGATGCTGAAGCTCCAATACTTTGACCACCTGATGGGAAGAGCCAATTCACTAGGAAAGATTGAGGGCAGGAGGAGAAGAGGGCAGCAGAGGATATGACTGGAGAGCACCACTGACTCAAAGGATACGAGTTTGAGCAAACTGTGAAACACTGAAAGACAGGGAAGCCTGGCATACTGCAGTCCATGGGGTCTCAAAGAGTTGGACATGATTAGCAAACAACAAAAAAGCTAGTTTTATCAGTAAGTTAAAAGAAAATATTGGAAAAAAATACTAGCAACAGTTTTTAACACAAGAAAATAATGTTAATAACAATAAGAAAATTGACTGTATCTGAAAATTATGGTCTCCAATATCTCCAGATCGATGCACAAATACTGTTACAATAAAGTGAATCTGAAATTTTAAAAGTAGGCACATACAAACTTACAGGTATTACTGAAATTTTGGATTTATGAGTGAAATAAGTAAAAGGAAGCAGAAACCATGTTGAATGTAGGCCCTTAAGAGAAAGAAAAAAGGAGTGGATATAGCTGTTAAGATAACTTTCTGTACAGAAATCCACAAATGTGTGAAAGGAAAATGGAATTATGAATTAAAAATAGATATACAGAAGTGAAGTCAATGTAGGTATAAATGATTATCTCTAGCCATATGGTAGATATAGGTAAGACTGCCTTGACAAGAGATTATAAAACAAGCTATAATATAGAGTACTTTTACAAAAACTTCAATTATCTATATTCACTATAATATATGCTCCTCAAGGGCAAAGTCTTTGTTTTCTGTACTACCACACCACAGAGCCTGAATAATGCCTGACACACAGCAGGTGTTCAATACTGGCTGAATGAATTAATCTATATATCAGCTACAAATATCATTCTGCTAAAAGCTGAGATTCATTCTTGACTACTCTCAAAGTGGAGTGAAAGAAGGAAACTGCTATTTTGGCCTTAATCCTGAGAACCCTATTTCCCTAGATTTTGCCAAGCAATTCTCAGAATCAGGATCCCGCCAGGCAGACAAGTGGAGAAGGCTATTACAAAAGCGAAGGTTTAGAGGCAGTAAATACAATGGTATATTCTGAGGAATAAGGATAATACTGACTTCAGTATGTCTAGATCACAATGGATATTGACAGTAAGGGTAAAGAATGGCAGGATTTGAGGTTCCAAAGGAAGGCTGAGGTGCAGTTTGAAAAGAGGCTGGTAAAACAAGCAAAATGTTCAGACTATACCCCATTTGTTTTACAGCCAAGAAAGAGTGCTGTGAGCCTTGTGTTGTAGAACCGTTTCTGGCAGCAGGATGGAGAATGACTGAAAAGGGATTAGCCACGCAGTGGTGTACTGGGCTGGCTCAGACTGACTCCTGAGAGCCAACTGTTAAACTTTCAGGAATTATGTGAGCCAGTGGACATCTCATGTAGGTATCTTCAAACTGACCATGCTAAGGGTATTTATACCATGAAAATTGGCATATAATACAAAAGCAGGGATTTTCAGAAAGCTATTTTCAGAAAGCTGGTTTACCAGCATTCTCACTGAATAGAGAGCCACAGGAGCCAGTTGGGTGCTATGTTAACAGCCCAAGTGACAGGATGGAGACCAAACACAGTGGCACTAAGAATGTCAAGGAAGTGACAAATGTGACAAATACTGAGACACTACAATGTACAGGACTTAGACACAAGCTGAAAATGGGTGATTCCGTAGAGCAAGAATTAAAAGATGATTTCCAATTTTCTTGATTAACGGACATGTAATCTTTGTATAAAGATGAACATGAATGCATCCCTGCCTCCACAGAACTCATAACCTATAGGAGGACAAACACACACCTAACTTGCCATATACAATTAATGATAACAGAGACTATTAGAGCAAAGGGTTAGAGGAGAGGGGTTTAAAAAATTGATTTCACTTTTTCATGTGCAGAATCTATACTATTTGTTCATACATGGGCCTTTTTAATAACTTTTTATTTTGTATTGGGGTATAGCCGATTAACACTGTTGTGAGTTTCAGGTGAACAGCAAAGGGACTCAGCCACACATATGTATGTATCCAGTCTCCCCCAAACTCCCTTCCCATCCAGGCTGCCACATAACATTGAGCAGAGTTCCATATGCTATATAACAAGTCCTTGTTGGTTACCCATTTTAAATATAGCAGTGTGTACCACATGTAGATTTTTTATATGTAGAATTAGTAGTGCTTGTTCACTATCAAGATAGAAATGTCCAGTAGACAGTGGTTCTATAGCTCAGAAGAGAGGTAAGGCCCATATATGTGTATATTTGTGTACAAAGATATTAATAGTCAAACAATGAAAAAAAGACCAGATGATTTAGGAAGCCACTTTAGAATGCACAAAAAAATGGGGACAACAATTCAGAAGCAGGGAAACACCAAAATTTGGGGGTAAATATAAAAAAATGAAAGCAAAGGAATTAAATGTTAAGAGAGAAAGAAAAACAGGAAAGAATAACCAAAACCAAAATGGACAGTTTAAACAAAGTAAGTGGCCAGTAGTGTCAAAGATATTATAAAAATCAAACACAATGAAGGCTGAATACTAACCACTGGCTTTGGAATGGGAGGACAGAATATCCCTAATGCTTCTCTTTTATAGTTTTCTCATTCTTACAGATGTCACATCAGAAACATCTCACAAAACTTCAAACTGTGCCTCTACTCACCAGCCCTATCAATCCTATCCTCCATCACTGGCAGATCCCTGACACAGTGAATCACTCTTATTGATGGGAATATTTACTTCCTTAGGAATGTTGTGGGGGGAAGAGTGGAGTGAATCACTGAATTGGGACACAACGAAGACAACAAGCATCTAAAGAAAGCAGAAAAAGAGCACTTAAAGAATAAGGAAATTTAAAAACAAAACAAACAAACCAACAAAAACCATGCAACTCACAAGCCACATGAGGAAAAGTATTTCAAAAATCAAAACCTTTCATAAGATCAAGTAAGATAAGGGCCAAAACAGTGTCCATTTGATTTATCCACGAGGCAAAGCGATCTCAGTGGCACAGAATGAGAGTAACTGGTCCTTGAGGAGGCAGGAAGAAAATCCAGAACACCAAGAGGAGGGATTGTCTTTAGGAGGCAGTACACTTCTTCTGTAATTAAAAATACCATGAAAAAGAAGAAAGGATGGCGACAGGTTCAGGCTAGTTCACAGACTTAAAGGCAAGAAATGGAGGAAGCCCGTATCAGATTCTCTTTTAGGGAACTTGAAAACCATTTGTTGAGCTCAAAGGGAGTGGCTTGAATAAAGTAAAGAAGATTTAAATAATTACTGTTGAAGATGAGAAAGAACTAAACAGGAAAATATAGAAAGCAGAACTGAGGATTATGTACCCTCCAAAAACTGATTACAATTTCTGGAGTGAAACCTACTGAAATCAATACCCATGTGTGGCAGTACTACCTCTGTGCACTTCACCTGGAGAAGTTCTATTTATACTTCAAAACTAACTCCAACTAGTCTTTTTTGACATTCCCTAACCACCATCAGTTATCATCCACTTTTGTATTCATGTTTTATTTCATATATAATTCTACTGCTACCATTACAATGCTGCATTACAGTGTCTAACTTTATAACTTCATAGGACTATTTCCCCTACCAAAATCGTAAGCTACATAAGAGTGGAAATTGTATGTGTATCAGGAGTCAAGACTTCATAAAACTGAATTTAAACTAAGATACAAAGATGCATTAGCCAGAGATCTTAGAGAACAGGATCTAGTTCTGAAAATGACATCGTTAGTAAATCTTAGCAAAACTATGTAAATTATCATCAGAAGGCAAGAAACTAAGGGCAATAATAAAACATACAACAAAGAAAACAAACAGCAATTTAGAACTTTATTTCATTCATTTATAATCTATTTTGTTCTACAAATGTGTGCATATGCTTCTCAGTGTGATGTTCAGTTTTTAAAAACACTCTGCACCTACCATAGGTAACTCTGCAGAATATAAAAAGGGATTTTACAATGCAGTAGAAAAGACTAAGTACACAAATTATTTTTATACAATGTAGACCGTGACGTCGATTTGGGAAGGAAATTAAGAACAGATGAGAAGGGTCTTTAGAAATTTGAACTTTATTATGAAAGAAAACAGATTTGGAGTATGTTAACGTCACTAATACAATTATGTGCGCTTCTCAAATGTAGTATGTCTAACTTTTCTTATTCCTAGCAATTTGTCCAAAACTATAAATAAACGTGACTGCTATATTCAATACATATGGTTAATCCCAGCTTGAATGAATGCTCCGAACCTTCCCCCACGTATGGGTGTGGATAAACCACTAGTAACAAACAAGCGAGCTTGTAAACGGGGTCACCTGTGCAGTCCAAGAATTTGTCAAAGGGGCGGATGTTTCCAAATCTACATAAAAAGAGCCCCCCTTCATCAAGCGCTTGTCATCTGTCCTAGTTCTTACACTTTTCATGGCATTAAACGCTTCACCCTTCGGTCAAGAACTGCGGCAGCAATAGGTCACCGAGTGGCCCAGGAGCGTGGTAAAGCTGAAATGAGGAGCCTCTAGAAACCAGGTGTCCCCAGGGCAACCGGAAAGAAACGGGTCAGCAAGTCCCTGGGGAAACACGTTGGCAATGCCAGCACCCAGATGCCAGTGGGCCAGGCGGAGGGGAGTGGTCACGTCGAGAACGGAAAACTTTCTGCAAAGAGACAGGTTGAATCCACCAACCAGGCCCAGGTGCGGAGCAGACAGCTCCCAAGCCCCAAGGCCCGACTACAGCCCGGCCCCCCTTACCGTCCTGCAGGAGCTCTCGGACAGTGGCTGCAGCCGCTCCGGAGCCCGGAGCCCCACGGCCAGCCATAGAGACGCCGCCGTCGCCACCTTCCATGTTGGCCGGTGCGAGAGTGTAACCGTCAGCAGCGGCGCGCCCCGCCCAGATGATGACGCAGAATTTTGGCGCCGCCCGCTCTGCCCTGTCCGCCGCTCCCGGCGGTCTAGGAGCATCCGTTCTACTGTGCTGAACCGAACTTACCTGTGAGCGGCGTGGAGCCCGCATCTGGTGGGCAGAGGGCCCAGCGCGTTGAGGAAGCCGAGGTCGCGGGACCGGCGCTTTCCTCCGTGGTGCTAGCAGCGTTCTCCAGGCGGAGGAACAGGTGAGCGCCGGGACGTGGCCGCGTGGTTCTCCGCTGAAGCAAGTATTTAATTAATCTAAGAACAGAGGCCTCTTGATGGAGGCAAGAGAGCGGAGGCTTCTGGGAACTTCGCTTGCACCCCTCAAGTACAGCTGGCGGGTGTTAATAGCTACCTACCTGTATCTGCTTCTCTTGTGGCTCAGCTGGTAAAGAATCTGCCTGCAACGCGGGAGACCTGGGTTGGGAAGATTCCCTGGAGAAGGGAAAGGCTACGCACTCCTGTATTCTGGCCTGGAGAATCCCATGGGCTGAACAAGTCGATGGTGTCGCAAAGAGTCGAACACGACTGAGCGACTTTTCACGTCACCTGTATCTGCCACATGCCTTGCTTCGCGTTCTTGGAGTAAAGGCAGGTGGAAAAAGTTTGGAGAGGAAAGTTGCCAGGAATGAATACTGGGGACAATTAGGAAGAGCCGAAAATCAGTGAAGTAGGACAACTGAAACAGAAATAAGTGGGACTCAGTCATTACCTACTCTCCCATGAGACAGTAACCTTAGGATTTTCTACTGCTTAGCTTCAGCCACGTGTCGTGAGCGACACCAGACTTCTCCTTATAAATTGATGAATTTTCCATTTTTTGAGCTGTAAGATCAAGTTAGTTCCCATTACATTGGCACTTTTCACCTCTACTTCTCCCTCTATAAATTAATAGTAAGTTAACAGGTCAGCCACATGTGTGCAAGAAGGTTAAGCATTTCTTTGTAAAAAGATCATACGTTTTCCTTTGCGTGCAGTAAGTGTGTACACAGGGAGCCAGTTTTTCCCAGTGCCAGAGCTACAGGTTCTCTTGATTCTGCTAACAGATTTTCGAGAATGTGAAATAATTAACCGTGCCAAACGCTGTTGGAGGTATTTTATATATCTAAACGTATTAGATACCTGTAAGAACTCAAGCAAGTCTCAGCTCACTGTTATGCTTACCCTTGAGTTTGTCACAGATGTTCTTCCCTAATATACTTGATATCAATCCTGATGTGAATAGGATTGATTGTTCTGAATGGAGGTCTCACATATTGCCTAGAGCAATGTGCCCAGAGTCAGTTTTCATTATCAATAATACACAAAATTTGACTAATAATTTTTAAATAAACATTGTCTTTGAATTATAGATCATTTTTCCTTTCCTGGCTTTTACATCGAAAAGTTGCAGAATATTCATTCACTCAGTGAAGAATTTTGAATCTCTACCTGTATGTACCAGCATGAGTGTAAAACATTAGACTGAATTCCTGTCTTATCCAGAAGGAGCTAACAGGTACATGTAAAACCCATTTAAACAAAACAATTGTATCACATGCTTTGGAGGATGTGGATTTATTTATCCCAAAGCTTGACTGCACATTAAAGTCACCTAGAAAGCTTTAACAACCACTGATACCTGTGTCTTAAGCCCAGATATTCACATGTAATTGCTCCGGGGTATGATTTGGGCATCCTGCTTAAAATCTCCCTACATCATTCTAATGTACAACCAAGATTGAGAACTACTGATTTCTTCATTCAGCAAAAACATTAAGGGAACCCTTCTTTGTGCCATGTAAGGGAACAAGAGTGAATAAGAATGAAATTATTCCTGCTAAAGTCACAGTGACCTAGTTGCCATTGAACTAGCTTGTTAGTCGTATCCTCACCTGACTCTTCTGTGATGTTTAAGATGCTCATCCCCTCCTTCCTTTGTAATAACATACCCCTCTCTTGGCTTCTGAGTATCACATTTCAGGTTTACTCCTTCCAGCTCCCAAGTTCATCTCGCTGTCTCCTTTATATTCAAATTTTTTCTCCCTTTTTACTTAAATGTTGGTGCTTTTAATGATTTCTACACAATATGGTACCCATAAGTACTTTGTCCATGTTTTTAGTTTCAACATATTACCTAGAGGTTCACTTCAGTCGCTCAGTCTGACTCTTTGAGACCCCACGGACTGCAGGCCTGCAGGATGCCATGCTTCCCTGTCCATCACCAACTCAAACTCATGCCCATCCAGTCAGTGATGTCATCCAACTATCTCATCCTCTGTCATCCCCTTCTCCTCCTGCATTCAATCTTTCCCAGCATCAGGGTCTTTTCCAAAGAGTCAGTTCTTCACATCAGGTGGCCAAAGTATTGGAGTTTCAACTTCAGCATCAGTCCTTCCAATGAATATTCAGGACTGATTTCCTTTCGGATGGACTGGTTTGATCTCCTTGCAGTCCAGGAGTCTTCAACAGCACAGTTCAAAAGCATCAATTCTTTGGCGCTCAGCTTTCTTTATACTCCAACTCTCACATCCATACGTGACTACTGGAAAAACCATAGCTTTGTTGGCAAAGTAATGTCTCTGCTTTTTAATATGCTGTCTAGGTTGGTCATATCTTTTCTTCCAAGGAGCAAGCATCTTTTTAATTTCATGGCTGCAGTCGCCGTCTGCAGTGATTTTGGAGCCCAAGAAAATAAAATCTCTCACTGTTTCCATTATTTCCCCATCTATTTGCCATGAAGTGATGGGACCGGATGCTGTGATCTTCGTTTTCTGAATGTTGAGTGTTAAGCCACCTTTTTCACTCTCCTCTTTCACCTTCATCAGGAGGCTTTTTAGTTCTTCACTTTCTGCCATAAGGGTGTTGTCATCTGCATATGTGAGGTTATTGATACTTCTCCCAGCAATCTTGATTCCAGCTTGTGTTTCATCCAGCCTGGCATTTCACATGATGTACTCTGCATATAAGTTAAATAAGCAGGGTGACAATATACAGCCTTGATGTACTCCTTTCCCAGTTTGGAACCAGTCTGTTGTTCCATGTCCAGTTCCAACTGTTGCTTCTTGACCTGCACACATTTCTCAGGAGGCAGGTAAGGTGGTCTGGTTTTCCCATCTCTTGAAGAATTTTCCACAGTTTATTGTGACCCACACAGTCAAAGGCTTTGGCACAGTCAATAAAGCAGAAGTGGATGTTTTTCTGGAACTCTCTTGCTTTTTCAATGATCCAACGGATGTTGACAGTTTGATATCTGGTTTAACCTAGAGGTTAAAGACTCTCAATCTATATCGCTAGCTTTTTTTTGAGAACCATATCTATATAACCTGTATGAGGCATCACCACCTGGAAATCAGCTGAGTACCTGTTTGATGTGCCCAAGTGTTGACTCATGTTTCCCTGCCAAAGCCTGTCTGTTCTTTCTTCTGGTTCTCTGTCTCATTGATTGGAATTGTCATCCACCAGTCTCTAAAGCCAAAAATGTTGACATGAAACTAGTATTCTCTCTTACCACATATAACTCATGCTGTCATCAGGTGATTTCCAACCCTTAAATGCCTTGCTAGTTTATTTTTATTTCTAAATAGCTCCTAAATGCATTCTCTTTCCTCTTTCCTCACTCCTAGACTCCCAGATCAAATACTCATTACACATGGCTTGGTCTACTACAGTGGCCTCCTTACTGATATTTTATCAACACCCCTAACTGCTCCAGTGAAATCTTTCTAAATCAGAAATCTGATCATGCTTCATTTCCCTGCTAAATTTTTTCAATTATAACTAGTCTACAAGGAGAGACAAACAACTTACACAAGAATATATGCCCATGGAAGTATGTCATATGCACACGTTAACATATTGAGTGCACATGTAAAAATTACCCACAGAGGAGGAAAAGTGTCTGAGAACCAAGGCCCTAGAGTATAAATCTAAAAAGTCTTAACCTGGTGTATAAAGCCCATTACTATATAGGTGCTCTCACATCCTGTCTAGTTACAGCTCAAGCAGTGCTAAACTATTAATGGTTTAATGGTTCACTGAAAACATCAAGTATTTTCATGCTGCTGTGGCATCCTTTGTACTGTTCTCTGTAACTGGACATTTCGCCAACTTCACTGATTCCTCTAGGCAGTTATTTCTACAATGCTGAAATTGTGTCTTGAGTGTGTGTATTAGCGTTATTGTGTAAGTTTGTTTAATACATTTTTAAGGACACCGAAAATATTTTCATCTGTGTTCTCAGCATGTAGCAGGAACTTAATCTTTGTTGAATGGATAAAAATAAGATCAACTGGGATTCCAAGAAGATTGTCAGGGTCCTCAGGATGGAGAATTAAGAATACAGTGACTATGAGCCAATGAAGACGGGCTCAAGGTTTAATTAAAGGTACCACTTAGTTGACACGCCTCTAAATGTTTATTGTCAGATGATAAATGGTGATAAACTGATAAACAGTGATCAGTAAAACTAGTTTATCTTATTCCACTTGTACATTCTACCTAAGGAAATTAAATTATTAGTTTATATTTAGGTTATATCAATACTTTCAGATTTAGCCAACCGAAAAATTTCATGATGAGCTATTAGACTTTTCTAAAGTTGGCCAATATTTGTTTTTAAATTACTAAGGCCAAAATTGGAATATAGTAAGCAGCCAACACTGTGAAATGATAAGATTTTAAGTACACTATAGCAACTGTAAAACACTTAGGAATTACCTAGTTTAATCACTTGTCCCTCTGGGTATAATAGTGATTTACTGTGCAGCTATGTGATTACAATTGAGATTTTCATGAAACAATGTTCACAAAACATTTAAATGTTTAAAAGTATAGTTAAAAGTTTGTTTGCCTTCTGATTCAAATAAAAAGAATAGGATTTAAGAATAAGAATAAACATTAAACATACCAGTATATCTTTTGAAATGCTTGGTACTTAAGCTGTTCTGTTACTACCATTTAACTTTCCTGGATAAAAAAAGGTATTTCAAAGTGCCAGACATACTTAGTACTATATATGAATTGATTCAATCAAATTTCTTGGTTAAATCAATGCCAAAGAAACTAAAATGGAAAAACTAAAATAACATGGAAAATAATAACATGTATTGTAGGAAAACATCTTTTAATTTTCCACATCCTGAGCACTTATTAATTTGAGCAGAAACTGTTACTATAATCAGTTAAGTATAGAATTCAAAACTGTTAGTTTTTGACTTGAACAAGCATAATTTATATAAAATATAAACGTTACAATTTTACAGTGTGCTAAAAACTATCCATGACATATAAATAAAGTCAGAATTCGCTAGTATCCTATTCGATACTGTGAAAAGAAACTAAGATTCCTAAGCCTACAAAACCTAATGAAAAATTCATGTTCTTGGCAATTGAAATTGTAAAAATAATGGGATTCAAGTGAAAGTGCCTTCCTCCGTGCAAACTGATTGTCTTTTTCAGATTTGAAACAAATCTGTTTTCATGAAGAGTGACTGCATACAAACTACAACATGTCAAGAAAGAAAAGATCCAATAGAAATGTTTCATTCTGGGCAGCTGGTAAAAGTCTGTGCCCCAATGGTACGATATTCAAAGTAAGTGTTGTTAAACAGTTAATGAGCTTAGGTGTGATTTCCTTTTTATGCTCTGACTTTTTAAAAAGTAAGACCACGCCACCATATGGATCTTCAAACACCTAGCTTTGGGCTAGGATACAGGCTTGAGTCCTGGTGCTGTTACCTGCCTGGCATGTGTACAGTCTAAGTGGTCACAGTATTTGTCTTTTTAAGACTGGCTTATTTCACTGAGCATAATCCTCAAGGTTCACCCATGTGTACCATGTATCAGAATTTTCTTCCTTTTTAAGAATGAATAATATTCCATTGTACGTATATATTACATTTTGTTTATCCATTCATTCATTCAGCCCAGCTTGAGTTGCTTCTGTCTTTTGACTCTTGGGAATAATGCTTCCATGAACATGGATAGGAGAAGGAAATGGCAACCCACTCCAGTACTCTTGCCTGGAGAATCCCATGGACGGAGGAGCCTGGAGGGCTACAGTCCACGGCGTCGCGAAGAGTCGGACACGACTGAGCGACTTCACTTTCACTTTTCACTTTTATGCATTGGAGAAGGAAATGGCAACCCACTCCGATGTTCTTGCTTGGAGAATCCCAGAGATGGCGGAGCCTGGTGGGCTGCCGTCTATGGGGTTGCACAGAGTCGGACACGACTGAAGCGACTTAGCAGCAGCAGCAGCAGAACATGGATATATAAATATCTTTTTGAGACCTTGCTTTTTGTTCTTCAGGGTATTTGCCCAGAAGTGGAATTGCTAGATTATGTGGCAATTCTGTTTTTAATTTTTGAGGAATTACTGTGCTATTTACTATAGTAGCTACACCATTTTACATTCCTACCAGCAGTGCACAAGAGTTTCAGTTTCTCAGCATTCTCATCAACACATTGTTTTTTGGGGTTGTTGTTATTGTTTTAATAGCCATCCTAATGAATGTGAATTATCTCACTGTGGTTTTTATTTGTATTTTTCTAGTGATGTTAAGCATCTTTTCCTGTGCTCATTGGCCATTTGTGTATCTTCTTTGGAGGAATCTCTTCAAACCCTTTGCCCATTTTTTAATCAAGATTGTTTGGTTTTTTTGTTGTCCCAGTTTTGCTTGCTCTTGAGTTTTAAGAGCTCTTTATATTTTATAGACAGATCTTTTGTCAGATAGGTGGCTTACATGTGTGTTCCCCCGGCAAGTAGCTTGTCTTTTCATTCTCTTACCATGTCTTTTGCAGAGCAAAAATTTTTACTTAATGATGAAGTCCATCTTATCAATATTTCCTTTTGCAGATTGTGCTTTTGTTTTCAAGTATAAAAAATCTTTATGTAGCTGTAGATATTAAAGATTGTGTCCTACTTTTTTCCTTAAAGTCTTCTAGTTTATGTTTTACATTTAAGTTCATAATTCCTCGTTTCTATATAACTGTGAAACTTAGGCTCAGGTTGGTTGGTTTATTGTTTTTGCTGACAGTTGTCTATTCCAGCACCATTTGTTGAAAAGGCTGTCTTTCCATTATTGAATTACTTTTGCATCTTTATCAAAACTCAGCTGAGCATGTTTATATGGTTCTTTTTCTGCACTCTCTGTTCTATTGATCTGTGTGTCCCTCTACCAGTACCACACAGTCTTGATTACTGTAGCTATGTAATAAGTCTTGAAATTAAGTAATCTGATAAGTCCCACTTTTCTTTTTCAAAACTGTTTTAGCTGTTTAGTTCCTTTGCCTTTCCAAATGAATTTTAGGATGATCTTTTCTCTACCTACAAAAAAAATCTTAGTGGAATTTTCATAAGAATTGTATTAAGTATGCATATCAATTTGGGTAGAATTGAATTCCTTGTTGTGTTGAGTCTCCTTATGAACACAGTATCTCTCCATTTATTAAGATCTTTGATTTCCTTCATCAGTGTTGTATAGTTTTCAGCATACAAATTCTATCTTACACTCAATTATTATACTGAGGCTTACACTCAGTTATGGAGAAGGGAATGGCAATCCACTCCAGTATTCTTACCTGGAGAATCCCATAGACAGAGGAGCCTGGCAGGCCACAGTCCATGGGGTCGCAAAGAGTCGGACACGACTGAGTGACTAACACTACTACTACTACACTCAGTTATTATACTTTTGATTTTGGTGTTCAGGTGTTCATTGCTGGTATATAGAAGTAAAATTTCTTTTTATGTTTTATTCTTACATTCTGTGAATTTGCTGTGTTTACTTGTTACTTCTAGGAGGTTCCTCTTATAAATTCCTTAGGATTATCTAAGTAGACAGTTATGTCACTTGCAAACAGAGATAGTTTTACTTCTTCCTTTCCATCTGATGCCTTTTATTTCATTTTCATGCCTCATTGCACTGACCAAAGTTCCAGCACTGTGCTGAATAAGAATGATGAGAGTGGACATCTTTCCCTTGTTCTTGATTGGGGGGAAAAGTATTCTTTCAGTTTTAAGTATAATATGAAATGTAGAATTTTTTGTGGATGTTCCTCATCAAGTTGAGAAAGTTCCCTCTATTCCTGCTTTTCTTGGAGGTTTTAGTTTTTAATCCTGAATGCTGTTTTGTCGAGTGCTTTTTCTGCATCAGTTGATACAGTCATGTGATTTTTTTTTTTCTTTAGCCTGTTAATACGGTGGATTACAGTGCTTAATTCTGAATATTGAAACTTCTGCTCTAACTAGCTTTTTCTGATACCACCACAGCAGGGGAAGAATGAGAAAGCACCACCTCATTACTCTCAGGTAGAGGTAGAAGTCTAGGTTTTCCACTTGGTCTCCTTTGACACCCCAGGGGCATAAGGCTCCTCATTACCGCTGAGCGGGGCTACGAGTTCCAGCTCCCCATGCAGGGGGTGGCCTGGTAACTGCTGAGCAATGATGAAAGGCCTGGCTCTTTACTAAGCATTCTCTAACATTGTTCCTGGGGTGAGGGAGAAGGGTGCCTTGCTGCTGCACTGTTGGTGTGGAATTCCAGGCTCCCCACTTGGTCTCCACTGATAGCCTCCTTGTTTCTGGCCAGCAAGGATTAAAGTCCCAGTTCCCTACCTGACATTCTCTAACACCACCGTGGAGGGGTGTTAGAGTTTGTGACAGCTTTGGAAGGCTAGAAGTCAAGGCTCCCCACTCAAGCTTTGCTTGTGGAGAGGCAGGCCACAGATTTTTCTCTGGTATTGGGCTAGAGTAGAGCCGTTATTATCTAAAAGCTTGCTAGGCTGCCCCCTTCTTGGTCCTTGGGGTAGAATGAGCAGGCTTTTGCTGAGGCTGTTTTTGTCTGCATCCATTGCTGTTTCCAGGTTGCCAGCTTCTTCCGTTTCAAACCTAGGATATCTGAGGGAAAAACAAAACTCGGAGAACTCACCATTGTCATTCCTTAGGTCCTGCCCAAGGTCACTAGCCTGTCTGCTCTCTTCTCTCCCCCTTTCATAAGTTTCCTTATGTTTGTTTTGTATATAATATCCAGAGTTTTTAGTTACACTAAGCAAGAGGCATAGGAAGAGTACATCTACTCCATCTTTCCAAAGCAGAACTTTAATAAATACTTAATGAATAACTAAACTCTGAAGAAGATAGGCTATCATGCTTTCTGAATGCCTAATTAAAGTTTTATATGCTCACAGGTTGTCTTTTAGAACACTAGTCAGAAAATACGATTGTGATCTGTGCTATACACCAATGATAGTTGCTGCTGATTTTATCAGATCTGCAAAAGCCAGAGACAGTGAATTTACCACAAATCAAGGTATGTGAAAGCCAGAGTTTTCTGTCTTTGTAAAACTTAAAAACAAAACAACAACAACAAAAAAACTCAACACTCTTGTCTAATCGGACAACAGAATTCGGAGAGTTTATTTTAAAATCTTTTGGTTTTCTGTAAATTTTTAATAAGCTTTTTACAATGTGTTTTTCCTCAGTGCCTTGTAAACTATGAATAATTTATCAAAGTGTAAGTCAGCCTCCATTCAGGCCCCCATTCTCTCACCTGACAGATTCCTATCTCACTGCCACCAGCCTTATCCCATCCCAAACTGTCTTGCAGACAGCTCCGAGTGAGCTCTCTAAAACTTAAATTTAATCACTTCTTTTCCCTAACTCAAAATCTTCCTTAGACCTCTCATCACTTTAAGAAGTGGTTCTCAAAGTGTGATTTCCCAGACCAGTTAGCATCAGCATTATCTGAAAACTCATTAGAAATGGAAATTCCAGACTTCACTCCAAGCCTGCTTAATCAGAAACTCTGGGTATGTCACAAGCAATCTGTGTTTTTAAAAGCCCTTCAGATGCTTCTGAGCTTGCTAAAGATTGAGAGCCACTGACCTAAAGAGGAAGATTCCAGCACGTGTGGATAATATGGAAGTTCTTCATGATCTAGAACACTGAACACATGTTCTGCAGCTTTATCTTCCATCAGTTTCTCTCCATGGCCCGCCGGCTTTATTCTTCGAAATACTAAGTTATTTTAAGTCCCTGAACATCCCCTAATCTCTCACACTGCTCCACCTAGAGTATCCTTCTTAGTCAGGCCTGTCCCCCTATCTCTGTCTCCCTGGGAAAGGACACTTCATACTTCTTAATGCTCTAAAGTTGTGACCAAGGAACTTTCCTAATCACACTCCATTCATGTCCTGTTTCCTAAGCACAGGCTTTTTATTGTACTTAACTGTACTGTACTGTGATTTCCTCCTTACGTGCCTGTCTCTCCCACTAGACTACGGGCTTCTTGAGGGTTGGAATTTTTTTCTTGTGGATTTGTATCCTCAGCTTCTAGCCCAGCATTGAAAATATATTTGACCAATAAATGGTTGTTAAATTGAAATTTTATAACTCTCTTGAGTTACGAAGCAGAAAGAACCTTACCTGTATCCTCAGGAAAAAGCTTATTCTCCTATCCTCTGATAATCCTATAAATCAGTAGATTGCCATAGAACTTCTGAGTCAGTGGAACCAGAGCCATAGCAAGAAATCTGCATTTTGGTAAAGACCCAGTAAATCTCATACAGGTAATCTTAAAAAAAACCTTTAGAAAATTCAAAATACATCTATTCAAAATCTAAAACATCCAAAGATGAGTAAAATGTGTCCTTTAAAACCTAGGAAAGCTCTGATACATTCGGCTATATTAAAATTTAGACTGTTATATATAAGAAAAGTGAAAGTGAAGTCGCTCAGCCATGTCCGACTCTTTGCGACCCCATGGACCACAGCCTACCAGGCTCCTCAGTCCATGGGATTTTCCAGGCAAGAATATTGGAGTGGGTTACCATTTCCTTCTCCAGAGGATCTTCCCGATCCAGGGGTCAAACCCGGGTCTTCTGCATTGTAGGCAGACGCTTTACCGTCTGAGCTACCAGGGAAGCCTTGGGCACAGATAGTACTCAAAGACAAACTAAAAACTGGAGAAAATAGAATATTTTGATGTCTATGATAGATAGCAGAGCTAATTGTTTTATTTTTAAACTTAAATAATAAAAAGGGAGCAACTGAAAGAAAAATTGCACATAGAGAACTCTGCAAAAAGTACGGAGAGAGAGGCTACAACTAAAAAATATGTTGTTACATATACAGTGTAGGATAAGTTGTAAGGAAACCAGAACTGTCATCTATATTGATGTATATGTATATCGGTAAACTCTTCTAAGGAAATTTTGTAGTATCTTTCGAAATGTTAATGCCTGCCCAGCAGTTATAGTCCTAGGAGTTTACTTCATGAATATACTCACAAAAATATGTATGTAAGAGTATCTTCATTGCAACATTGTTTGCAAGAGCTTCAAATAAAAAACAGTCTGTAGTTCACCCATCATAGTGAATATACACTAAAAAGAGGAAAATAGGTCTGCGTATAGATCCCAGGTACATCAGGGGAAAACACCATAGGGATAGCAGTGTATTTAGAATGTTCACATTTGCTTAAATTTTACAAATTTTGTAATGTTTTAGAATGCAGTATAATCTCACCTTTAGGAAAGGAGTCTGTTTGGCAAAAGTGTTATACTTTTCATTTTATCAAATTTTGTACTGTTTGAATTTGTACCAAGTCTAAATTGCATGTAATAATTTAAATTATTTTAAATTATTTTAATGCTATCTTGTTTGAACACATGCTTCTTAGTCTAAAAATAGAATTTTATCCTGTACAAACATTAAAATTTGTTATCTCGTGTGTGTGTATGTGTTTCTGTGAATTTTAATGTTGAGCTATTCATTTTATCAGGTGATTGCCCGTTGATTGTTCAGTTTGCTGCTAATGATGCAAGACTTTTATCTGATGCTGCTCGTATAGTCTGTCCTTATGCGAATGGAATAGACATTAACTGTGGTTGCCCTCAAAGGTAAAGCTCAAAGAAGTTGGAAGAATTTTCAAAAGATTAGGAAAAACTAGTAAACATGGTAAACTATCATTCTGATATTCCAAAAACTGAAAAGTAAGAAAAATAGACTTAAAGAACTTGGGCTCGAAGAAACAAGAAAAACGAAGAAAATATTCTTTAGAAACACACATGCAAAGATATTTTCTGATGGCTACAGCGGTGTGTAGACCCTTGACTGTGTAGACCCTTGACAAGTTTTTGTCTCACCTCACCACTAGAATTTTTTAATGTGTGGATCTGCGTTGAACCTCATCCATAAGTAGTTATGTGAGACTCGGATATAGCAACCCCTAAAATATATTTTTACTGCTATGTTAAACATACTTGCTCCAAGCACTGTGATTCTATGATTTCGGAGCTCACCACTTGTTTTTTCTTACTTAATTTCAGTTATAAGAATACCTTCTCATAATTACCTTTTCTTCTTATACTACAGTTACTTGGTTGAGTCTGAGTAACTGGGTGTTGATAGAATGTGCTTAATTTGATAATATCCTTACCTCTTGGCACCATACTAGATTATCTGTCAATAATTCAAAATATGTTCAAAGAATAAAGTCAAGGCTTTACATATAGCATAATCCAAATCAGATTAGACATGTTTGTATACTCATTAGTAGAGTTCAATAAGCTGTTTAGTGGTGTTGGAATGCTATAAGCCAAAAATATCTTTCTACTCTTAAGATTAATAAAACCTCTTGTTATGTATAATAAACATCACATTTGGAGTCGAAAAAATCTGCAGTAATTACAATTAATTACAAATACTTTAATCTGTTTTGGTTGAATGAACTTTAATTTTCTCACTTGCCAGTGAAAACCATTTCCCCTAAATACTTCTTGATCTGGGAACATGTTTTCCTAATCTTGATATACTTAGAAATGTTGGATGTATGAATTTTAAAAATTATGGTTCCATTCCAGATTGCTAGGTAGAGAAATAGATAAATGCACTTACTGTGCTTTTAGAATTGCATCTTCTCTTCCAGTTGTTTACCATTTATTTGTTATGTTTACTTTATGAAGGTGGGCATTGGCAGAAGGTTATGGAGCTTGCTTAATAAACAAGCCAGAGCTTGTTCGAGACATGGTGAAACAAGTAAGAAATCAAGTGGAAAACCCCAGATTTTCAGTATCTATTAAAATAAGGTAAAGGTAATATTTTAATCTCTTGGTATGATAGTCCATCCATTACTCAGGAAATAAAAGAATATTCCTTTTGTCTGGAGATGTGGAGATGTCTCCTTTTAGTATGCAGGCATCTGTGTGCATGTTCAGTTGCTTCAGTCATGTATGACTCTTTGTGACCTCATGGATTGTATCCCACCAGGCTCCTCCTCCATGGGATTCTCCAGGCAAGAATACTGGAGTGGGTTGCCATGCCCTCTTCCAGGGGATCTTCCTGACCCTATGGGATCGAACCTATGTCTCCTATGTCTCCTGCATTGCCAGACAGATTCTTTACCTACTGAGCCACCTGGGAAGCCCCACTTAGGCATCTATAATATGAAAAATGTTGAAACAAAGATGCTTAGTGAATTAATAGATAGCATATTTTTTATTTATAACTCAAAACAATTTCTTCATATTTAACAAAAATCAAAATACCCCTTAATTATTAAAAAACTCACTCCCAAAAGAAACAACTTTTTCCATGTACTATTGAAATAACTAATGGTAAGAAACATTTCTGATACCAAGAGTGGAAAATAGGAATAATATTTGCACTAAAATTTCACATTGAAAACTAAAAACTATAGTTTTTGGGTGACTGGTTAAAAACGTATTTTGATAAATTATTATAATTCTCCCACTTGTGGATTGGAGCATGCACAGCAAATATTACGATAGCAACTTTCAACGCATCTGTGATAGTACTTTGATGAATCTTTCAGTTATCAAAACCAAAAAAGAGCCACACTAGGTAACAGTTCTTTGTCATCCTGTTGTTGTCAATAGTGAAATAGCTAAATTCAGGATTTTGAATGGGAACTGATACCTGAACAAAACTTTACTGATAGTGGTATGTGGTGATAATATGAACAGCATAGCTAAACTAAATAATGTAGTAGATGAATAATGTTCTGTTTAGTTTATTGATATTAGCATTAAGATTTGTGTGCTGTAAAAAGATAGATATGATTTTGAAATTATAGGATCCATGATGACCTTACAAGAACTGTAGATCTCTGTCGAAAGGCTGAAGCAACAGGAGTTTCCTGGATTACAGTCCATGGAAGAACTGTTGAGGAAAGACATCAACCAGTTCACTATGAGGCCATTAAAATAATTAAGGAAAGTATGTCTATACCTATAGTTGCTAACGGAGACATCAGAAGCTTAAAAGAAGCAGAAAACGTGTGGCATATTACTGGGACAGATGGTAAGAAATAACTCCTTTGACTTTTTGGTTTTTTAATTAGAAAAATTAAAAAATGGGGGTGGGAGAGTAATGTTTATGTGGTTTTCATTATTTTTCTTTCAAATGGAGCCATATTTTCTTGTTGTACCAATTTAAGCTAAGCAGTTTACTAAAATGTTAATCCTTCAACTTAGGAACAACAGATTATTTAATTGGGGTGAATTAGTTCAGTTACTTCTCTGCCACCATCTCATCCACTGAGTGACCAGTAGAGCCTATAGAATAGAATGAGAATTTGTGAATGGAAGAGTGGCTGCTGCTGCTAAGTCGCTTCAGTCGTGTCCGACTGTGTGCGACTCCATAGATGGCAGCCCACCAGGCTCCCCCGTCCCTGGGATTCTCCAGGCAAGAACACTGGAGTGCGTTGCCATTTCCTTCTCCAGTGCATGAAAGTGAAGTCACTCAGTCGTGTCTGACTCTTCGCGACCCCATGGACTGCAGCCTATCAGGCTCCTCCACCCATGGGATTTTCCAGGCAAGAGTACTGGAGTGGGGTGCCAGTGGCTATAGGAGCCAAAGAAACCCCAGACTGCTATGCAGTTTCATCATCCGCCTCAACTTTGGCATATCAAGCCCTGTGATACCTATTGCTAGATGAGAGAATGCAAATAAACTTAACTTCAAGCAAATCCAATTTATAACAATCCAAGTTTACCCTGAAAAAACACCCAAAACTAATTTGTAATGTAGAAGTATTTAAAACGTTAAAAAAAAGCCTTATAAGTTCATTTACACTTGATTGGTTTATAAAAAGTATAAAAACTGTTTAATGAGACTAAGGTTATTGTAAAATCTTGTAATAAATTATTTTTTAATATTCTCAGTTTGTTTCATTGAGTTTGACCCCATAACTATGAGTTCTTAATGTGTGGACAAATGTAATATGCTTTAATTTGTAGGTGTGATGGTTGCAAGAGGACTCTTAGCAAACCCGGCCATGTTTGCTGGATATGAGGAAACCCCACTGAAATGCATCTGGAACTGGGTTGACATTGCTCTTGAACTTGGAACTCCTTATATGTGTTTCCATCAACATTTAATGTATATGATGGAAAAGATAACTTCAAGGCAGGAAAAAAGAATATTTAATTCTTTGTCAAGCACATCAGCCGTCTTAGATTATCTTACAGACCATTATGGGATTGACCGGACTTCCTGAATTATTTTCTATCTGCAGTGAAACCATTGAAGGTCACATCTTGGTTTTTACTTTGAATCAGTGACTCTAAAACATTAGTATAAAAACAATGCCCTGACAGAATTTTTAAAAATCACTCCTGGACCACATCCTCAGAGATTCTGGTTCAGTAGATCTCTAGGGTAGACCCAAATTTTAATTTTAAAAAAGATCCTAGGTGTTTCAAACATTGACAGACCTTGCTCTGAATCCTATTATGAATTTAAATGTGAGAATTTTTTTCCTAAAGGAATCACATTTTTAACATTTTTAAATAAAACTTTTATTTTAATACAAAAATATGGCTCATATGGTATCTGTTAGTTAACATGAAGTGTTTTAAATGAAAATCAGTGCAGAAAAGTGAGACAGCAAGTGCCAACATCTATAAGAAATGAAAAAGAAAAAGAAATTCTGTATAGAATTGCTTTCAGGGCTTAAATTCAAAGTTTAGATTGGCAAATTAAACTGCTACTGCCTAATTCATGAATTACACACCTCAAGGTATTTGTTTTAAATTGTATGTAACAAATTCATTAGACGGGATATTTTCTGTAATTTAAGGGAGACTTCCCTGGTGATCTAGTAGTTAATACTTCTTCCATTGCATGGAGGTGCAGGTTTGATCCCTGGTTGGGAGCTAAAATCTCACATGCCTCGCAGTCATTAAAACCCCAAATGATCTACATCAAAAATAAAAAAATCTTTATTAAAAAAAAGCTAAGAGTCCATGAAATTCTTTAAATGACATTATATTTGTTACATTTCAAGCCTCTAAATTCTTAGAAGATTGAGAGCTTGGTAAATAACAGTTCAGTTCAGTTGCTCAGTCGGGTCTCTGCGACCCCATGGACTGCAGCACGCCAGGCTTCCCTGTCCATCACCAACTCCCAAAGCCTACTCAAACTCATGTCCATCACGTCAGTGATGCCATCCAACCATCTCATCCTCTGTCGTCCCCTTCTCTCGCCTTCAATCTTTCCCAGCATCAGGGTCTTTTCCAATGAGTCGGTTCTTCACATCAGGTGGCCAAAGTATTAGGGTTTTAGCATCAGTCCTGTATATAAATGATACTATTAATTTCTATCTCCTACATCTTAAATATAAAAATTTGGTCAATAATCTAGAGATAATTACACAGTTGGCCCTTGGTGCTAAAACATTTTATATATGGGACTTGAGCATCCACAAATTTTGGCACCTGCAAGAGTTCTGGAACCCATGTCCCACAGATACCAAAAGACAACTGTGTACTTGAAATATTATTTCCTGGAGAAGAGTAACCAGGTTTTATTTAAAAAACCTAATTTTCATACCATTTTTAGTAATGTTATTTTTATGCTTCCCAGCAGTTGAGGATAATTTTAACTTGAGAGTTCCATGGCTTAGGGAATACCCTGGCAGTACAGTGGTTAGTTTTCCCGGCTTTCACTATCAAGTGTACTGGTTCAGTCTCCTGGTCAGGGAACTAAGATTGGCACAAGCCGAGTGGCATGGCATAGCCAAAAAATTGAAAGTTAAAAAAAAAAAGTTACATGGTTTGGAGATACTGCTAAAGGAATTTTGGTGGTGGTGAAGGTGCCACTGCAAGAATTACCTCAATTTGTTAAAACAGTTCTAAAATTAAGTGGTCTATATCAACATCAAAACTTATAAGCAGTTATCTAGAACTGGTTAATTCATGAATTTGGGAATATGAGATAAATTCATTTTAACATAAGCACCGTGTTATAATATTTTTTAAGGTACACTGCTTTCATTTTTCAGTTAATGGATTTTTAAAGATAACTGCTTTCATTAAATATGAGTAGCATATTAGCACATAGGGATTTATAGTCAAAACGTAGTCCTTTTTAAATTTGTTAATTAACTCTGAGGTGAATTACATGTGTTGTGAGGACAATGGCATAATTAGAGTAAGGTGCACAGCGTTTCCAAGGAGCCAGTGTAAAGGGCAAGGAGTTCTAAACGCACTTAAGTTTTTTTTTCTAAGTCCTTTATGGTTAACCTATGTTGTCTTTTCTATGTCATCAAGTATATTTGTGACAAAGAGAAAACACTGACTTAAATGTGTTTTTATATTCAATAACCACCTCTTATTTTTATCATTTATTTAATGTTCCCAAAATAATCCTCTACAGGAGAATACTTTGATGTGCATTTCTAATATGTTGCTAATATGGAGGGGGGGGGGACTGTCATAATTTGAATGTACTCACGTAATTTGAATACCCGGAAAAGAGTAATTCAAAGAATGTATGCATACCCACGTTGTTCTCCTTTCCAATCCCTAAAGTGTACTTCCTCTTCCGAGCCCATGGACAAAAGGAGAAATCCTAACACGAAATGTTGGGCGCTACCTATTCTACATTTTCAGAGAATGCGGCACAATCACCAGATCCTGGCCTTTCTAATACGTAACTAATAGCTTGTTCCGGCCAACGAAACTGTCTACGGTAAAATACAGACCAGGAAGGAGTGTTTTAACCACGTTCACTAAGTTGGCAGCACCCTGTCTAACCCGCCCGCCCCGATGCCACTCTGTCGCCGACCCCACAAGCTCTTTCAGAAAGTCGGTTAACCGCACGCC
Organism: Okapia johnstoni; assembly: GCA_024291935.2. Taxonomy (NCBI): domain Eukaryota; kingdom Metazoa; phylum Chordata; class Mammalia; order Artiodactyla; family Giraffidae; genus Okapia; species Okapia johnstoni. The sequence continues at coordinate 65,119,156 of CM044312.1, read as the reverse complement.
TCCCACCCAAACCACACTTTATTAGAATAATGTTAAGCTGGCTCCCCAGAAGAAGTTGCCCTTGGGAGCCCCTAAGCACCAGATCGAAGAGTCTTCTTCACCCTGTAATTCCACCACCCAATTAGAAAACAATTAATGCTAATCATCGTGTTCGCACCGCCTGGCACGTCCGGAGGCCGGAGTTCGGGAAGGGTCCGGCGTGGGGGCGGTGGGGGTGGGGCACGCTCCCCTCCCTCCCCCCGCCGCAGCGTGTGACGTCCCGCGCGTCGGCGGCCGCGGAGCAGCGCGGGGAGCCAGGCGGCCGCAGGCGGGGGGTAAGGCTGGGCGAGAGCCCCGCGGGCCTCCAGGCGGCGTGGGGCGAGGGGTCGCGCAGCTACCGCCGCGGTTGGTCCGCGGGGCTGGCCCTTCCCTCGGCGTGTTCGCGGAGCGGGGGTGGGGGTGGGGACCGGGCTCCGGCGTTAGCGGAGGGTGGCTTTGGGCTGCTGACGCCGTGAACCTGGACCGAAAGCCCGACCGCGGTGCCGCCTGGCCGGTTCCGTAAGGCTCGCCAGGGAGGTGCCGACCCGGGCCTCTGGGCCCACCCCGACCCGCTCCCTCCTCTCCCCTTTCCCCTCCCCGCCCCGGGTCACTGCCGGGCGCCTCCCATTTAGGGGAGGTTCGGACCCCGGAAACTTCTCGGCCGGAAACCTCGCGCTCCAAGGGCCTTTCCTTAAACCGAATTTTCTTTGAAAGGCGACAGAGTAAAATAGGTGTTTCTCTATTTAGGTGTGAAGAAAAACAATGACACTCCAGTGGGCGGCAGTTGCAACTTTTCTTTACGCTGAAATAGGACTCATTTTAATCTTCTGTCTACCTTTTATTCCTCCTCAGAGGTAGGACCCCTCCAGATCGTTGCAACAACATATATGATGAGCTCTTTAGACGGTTGAGTGAGTTACGGAAAAAGTTTTCTTAAAAGAATTTTCAGTGCTGATTTTATAAAAGGTGCTCTTTAAAAATAAATTCACACGCCAATTAGGTAATAGCTAATAACCACATTAAAGTATCACTTCATAAAGCTTTTTATTATATGTACAAATTGGAGAAGGGCATGGCAACCCACTCCAGTATTCTTGCCAGGAGCATTTCATGGACACAGGAGCCTGGTGGGCTGCAGTCCATGGGATCGCACAGAGTCGGACACGACCGAGCGAATGAGCACACACATATGTACAAATAACTTTTCCCCCTCCCTTCTAAAAGGAGAAGGTCCTCGTCCCTCTTCCTTTTGGTTCTGTTAATTCTAATAGATGTAATAAAGTGATGGTCATCGTTTTTACATGTCTTGTTGTTAGCTTTTACCTTTGTTTTATTGCCCTGAGTTGGAATAGTGAGCCAAATAAAAGTAAATGGATAAAGGATGTTTACAATACACAGTGATGCAGAAATATTTCACTGGGGCAGTGGAAAGACAATTTGGAAACTTAAGCCAATAAATGATTGTTAGTTTTGGTCTTACATAATTCATTTGTATTCATTTAATGGCAGTTTTACTACTCTATCCCTATGCAGAATTAATGAGTATAAATTAAAAGTGCTGAATATGCAAAGTATCAGAACCATTCCTTAACATTAGTTTCTTAGTCAAAGACCGAAAAAGGTCTTTCAATAGGATTTCAGTTGTAGCCTTAACTCTCTCCACCCCTATTGTAACCTACTTTTTAGGAGTTCAGTTTTAGATCCAGACTTGGCAGTGTGAATAATGAAATACTCTTGTGTAAAAATGTTGCAATACGTTTGCTCATGTAAAAGAAAACCATTCATTAATGAGATCCTACAGATAACCCACTGAAATTTAGTTAAGATTCCTTGACTTGAAGAGACTTTTGAAAGTTTTTTTTTTTTTTAATTGGGGTATAATTCCTTTACCATATTGTGGTAGTTTCTGCAGTACAATGAAGTCAGTCAGCTATATGTATACATACGTTCCCTCCCTCTTGGGCCTCTCTCCCACCCCACCCCCTTTTCTTACCCATCTGAATCACCACAGAGGACTGAGGTGAGCTTCCTGTGCTTTAGCATGTTCCCACTAGCTAGCTACTTGACGAGTGGTAGTGAATATATATGTCAATCTCAATCTCTGAATTCACTCCCCCACCCAACCCCGACCCCGACCTTGTGTCCACAAATGTGTTTTCTGCATCTGCATTTCTCTTCTTGCCCTGCGGACAGGTTGGTTCATCTTCAGGGTCCAGTAGTCTTCCACAACTTTTAACTTTCTTCTTACCTACCTGGATTTTTACTCACTTCCATTTTTTTTTTTTTTTTTTTAATTTTTATTTGGTTGTGCTAGGCCTTAGTTGTGGCATATGGGAGCTAGTTCCCTGACCAGGAATCGAACCCAAGTCCCCTGCATTGGGAGCTCAGAGTCCCAGCCACTGGATCACCAGGGAAGTCCCCCTCACTTCCATTTTTATCTCTCAGCTGTGCCATCACTATTTTCTTGCTTATGAAAGAAAAAAAATAGAATTATAGGAAGGGGCCTTTGAGATTTTTGAACTTTATTCAGCCTATTCATTCTATGAGAAGGTGGCCTAAGGTTATCTAGTTGAGCTTTGGCAGATTCAGGACAAGAATCTGCCTTTCAGTCTAGTGCTCTTTCTATTTCATCACCCTGTCTCTTATCCTATTGATTTTGTTTCAAATCCTCAGTAAGACCCTTTTAAGCTTTTTGGTAATACTTGCAACATTAGAATCCTATATTTAAGAGAAAGAAAGATGTTACTTATAAACATGTAACATCTAACTTATAAAGCTTTAGGATTTGCAAAAAAATTTTTGTCAGTTGATCTTTTCTCCCTCAAAATGGTTCATAGATTATGGATCTTTTTCTTCCTGTCAAATATATATTTTCTCCATGCTGATAAAGTAGCTATCTGGTAGATTTGAGTACATGTACACACATTATATAAACATATCCTCTTGGACAAATATATACTAGAAAAACATGGTATACATATATATATGTGTGTATATATATATGTATGTCCACAGATCATTTATAATATGTCCTTACTGTGTGTATTCACATCTTTTTATCCTTTTACATGTGTAATCACCTTACTCTTCAAAGAAAAGGCTTCAGTCTTCATTTATCATACTTTGGCTATCTACTTTTTTTCTCACATAACCCATTAGTGAAAGACACATATTCAGAGATTAGACTGCCTGGGATTATATCGAAACTCTGCATGCTACTGTGTGACTTTGGGCAAGTTATCTACCATCTCTGGCCAGTTTCCTCATCTGTAAAATGGAAGTAATACTAGTATCCACCTCATATGGTGGTTTATGGTGATTAAATGAGCTAAGCCAAGTGCTTAGAAGGCAAGTATAGTAAGGACTCTATATAGTAGCTGTTATTAGCTTTTCCTTAAATCAAGCCTTATAAACTTGCTAATTGTTCCCTCTGGTCTGGGCGGGTCTCCTTTTGTGTTCCTTATTATACTGTTGATTTACTTGAAACGTGAATTTACATTTGGACCTAGATGAAGGTATTGCTAGTTTTCTTTCTAAAAATACAAATCTTTGTAATGTAAAATTTGAATAGTATTCTTGGAGTTGGAAGCAAAGAGGCAAAAGAAACTACATCCATATCAGCTCTGTCTCACCACAAACTTCAGGTTATTATTAGAGTTGTTTTCAAAACATAATCTTAAGCTACTTCCCTGGTGGCACAGTGGATAAGAATCTTGCCTGCCAATTCAGGGGACATGGGTTCAATCCTTGGTCTGGGAAGATTCCACATGCCACGGAGCAGCTAAGCCCATGCACCACAACTACTGAGCCTGCATTCTATATCCTGCAAGCCACAACTACTGAACTCACTTGCTGCAATAGAAAAGCCTGGGGGGCCACAGTCCATGGGGTAGCAAAAGAGTCGGAAACAACTAAGCGACTGAGCGTGCATAGAGCTTCTCCATCACTGGCTGCAAAGAAAATAATCAGCCAGATTTTGGTATTGACCATCTGATGATTTCATGTGTAGAGTCATCTCTTGTGTTGTTGGAAAAGGGTGTTTGCTATGACCAGTGTATTCTCCTAACAAAACTCCGTTAGCCTTTGCCCTGCTTCATTTTGTTCTTCACGTCAAGTTTCGCCTGTTACTTCAGGTGTCTCTTGACTTCCTATTTTTGCATTCCAGTCCCCTGTGATGAAAAGCACGTTATTTTTGGTGTGTGTCCTAGAAGGTCTTGTAGGTCTTCATAGTACCATGCAGCTTCAGCTTCTTTGGCATTTAGTGGTTGGGGCATAGACTTGAATACTGTTATGTTGAATGGTTTGCCTTGGAAATGAACCAAAATCTTTCTCTTGTTTTTGAAATTTCACCCAAGTCTGCATTTCAGACTCTTTTGTTGATTATGAAGGTCTACTCCCTTTTTTCTAAGGGATTCTTGCCCACATAGATATAATGGTCATCTGAATTAAATTTGCCCATTTCCATCCATTTTAGTTCACTGATTCCTAAAATGTGGATGTTCACTCTTGGCATCTCCTGCTTGACCACGTCCATTTTATCTTGATTCATGGACCTAACATTCCAGGTTCCTATGCAATGTTCTTTACAGCATCGGACTTTACTTTCACCACCAGACACATCCATAACTGAGCGTCATTTCTGCTTTGGCCCAGCTACGTCATTCTTTCTGGAGCTATTAGTAATTGCCCTCTGCTCTTCCCCACTAGCATATTGGACACCTTCCAACCTGGGCAGGGGGTGGGGGGCGCATCTTCCGGTGTCATATCTTTTTGCCTTTTCATTCTGTTTATGGGGTTCTTGCAGCAAGAATACTGGAGTGGTTTGCCATTTCTTCCTCCAGTTGACCACGTTTTGTCAGAATTCTTCACGATGAGCCATCCATCTTTGGTGGCCCTTTACGGCATGGCTCATGGCTTCATTGAATTATACAAGCCCTACACTTGTGTAGTGGCCCGCACACCACTACAAGGCTATGGTCCATGAAGGGAAATTTGAAGTTTACTTAAGTGCTTATCTTTATATATCTCCTTTTAACTCAGTTAATGTGTTACTCATTTAAAATGCCCTTGTGTGAAATTTGTTACCTTTTCAGTTGTGTGATAGATTACTTTGTCACTCTTTGCCATTGATAACTCATGCTTTCTTACCTGTGTCTTTGCTCATATTGTTCATTCCATCTAGACTGTTTCCCTATTTCATTTTCTCTATGTTCAAGTAATGATCTAAATGTAATTACTTGGGTATAAACACACATAAAAATCCCTCAAGAGATAGATTTTTTTTTTTTCTTTTTTGCCACGCCATGCATCTTGTGGGATCTTAGTTCCTCAACCAGGGATTGAAACTGGGCACTCGGCAGTGAAAGTACAGAGTCCTAATCACTGGACAACCAGGGAATTCCCTTTCAAGCTGTATATTTAAGATTTTTGCTCTTGACAGTATTCACTATGTATGTGGTACACAGTATTACACACACATTGTATAATAGCTCAGTGATTTAATGTGTATGTAATAGCTCAGTGATTCAATGTGTGTATAATAGCCCAATGATTTTCTTAATTTTCTTATGGTAAAAGTAGAAAAACTTTTTTACTTGGAGTAAACATTGAAATTGTATCTATTTTTTTATTATAAAAATAAATAGTGTAGAAAGTCAGACCCCTTAATGCTGAAATGTTATTAGTTGTTAGAACAATAGATCTTTGTTATTTCTGAGTTATTATCCTGATAAGGAAAATGATATAAAGTGATAACTTCTATCAGTAGTTTAACATTTTTACTATGAGAATTCCTATTTAAGGTTTTGATCATGTGTATTTACTTCAGAAGTTACTTTTACTTAAGAATATTTAAGCCACCAGACAGAAGATAATCAAATGTCGGATTATTATTAAATTTGAAAGTTGTTCTTTATTTCATGAGATATTCTTATTGATAAGAATTGACAGTTCTGTTACATGACAAAAAATTAAATTTCTGTAATTCTTTTCACTCACTACACAATTGCCAAAATGTTAATTTAGTATTTAGAAAGTGTCTCAAAGTGTTCTCTTGACTTTTTATACCTGATGTAATTGTATTGCTTTACAGATGGCAGAAGATATTTTCCTTTAGTGTTTGGGGTAAAATCGCAACTTTCTGGAACAAGGCTTTTCTTAGTATTATAATCCTATTGATTGTTCTGTTTCTAGGTAAGTACTAGAGTCCTCCTTTGACTAAGCTTAACTGTAATTTTTTATATTATTATTATCATTAATGAATTATTATTATTAATGATTGGTTTTTAATTAAGTTGATGCTGCCATTGGTATACAGTTGACTTTGTATAGTATATGATAGTATATGGAGTAGATAATTGATATGTTGATAGATATGATTACTGTTGTATATATACAAGCATAAATTGCAGCAGAGTACAGTGGTTCTTAATCTCTTTAATGTTGTTTTAAGATTTAAATGCAGCGATGCATAGCCTAATTTTCAGAATTAGCAGTTATACAGTCCTTTGTTATTGTGGTGTCTTAGCTATCTACAGGTTTAACTGTTTGGGAGACAAACAGGGCAATAGAATCTCTAGGCCCTCAAAAGAAGTTTTAGATGCAGGGTGTGAATCTTGATTGAACCCTGGTTGAAAGACAACTATAGCACAGACATTTGGGTACTACTGCAAAAATTTGAATATAGACTGTTAGATAATGTTAGGGAGCTTTTGTTAACTTTAGTTATGATATCAATGTTATTATTATATAGCAGAAGCCAGCAACCTATAACCTGCAGACCAGTTGCCTATTTTTTGTAAATAAAGTTTTATTGAAACATACCATGCCATTCTGTTTATGTGTCATCTATGTATGAACAACTATAGCGTACAATAGCTGAAACAGAGACCATGTGGCCTAACATACACAACTTGCTCTTTATAGAAAAAGTTTACCAACACCTGTTACATAGGATTATGTCCTTATGCTTAGGAATTGCATGCTGAAATACATAGAAGTAAAGTCTCATGATATTTACAACTTACTTTCAGTTGGTTAAAAAAAAAAGCAAATATGGCAAATGCTAATAATTGTTGAATCTAGGTAGTGGAAATATGGATGTTTATTGTACTAGTTTTTCAGCATATTTGAAATTTTCATAACAAATACCTTAGAAATTAGAGGCAGACTTTTTTTTTTGAAGTGGAAAAGAATAGCTTTATTGCTTTGCCAGGCAGAGGGAGGGGGCCACGGTGGGCTAATGCCCTCCAAACTGCATGTCCCAACCTCGAACGAGTAGTGAGGAGTTTTATAGTAATGTTTGAAAGAGGGCATGATCAGCTTGTGGACATCCTTCTGATGGGTTGGTGGTGAGGCAGTTGGGAGTCAGCATTCTCAACCTTCTGTTTCCAGCCAGTCTAGGGTCTCCATGCTTGTGCGCAGCATACAGTTAACCTCTTTCACCTAGTGAGGGGTTCGGTGTCTGTCTCAAAAACGTGCAGATTTTTCCATCATTTCCCCATTTGATTATAGGTCATCAGTAGAAAACTCTTAATAGTCAAAATACATGTCCCTTGATGCCAAGGTGATTCAGCTTCTTGCCATGGGTATAAATCCTGTCCTTTGGTGACAGACCTCCTTTATGTTTGTCCAGATGCTGGCAGAGGTATTGCAACATCCCAGACACTACTTTTCTCTTGAAGTAGACTTTTAAGGTTTTTGTCAAATTAGAAATTCCATTAGTCAAAATAATTGAGATCACCCAGCTAATACTTGGCAATTCAGCTTTTGATACCACTGCAGTGTATTGTCCCTCAGAATTCCCTCAGAGTTGTGTTGTGAGTTAGGCAGGTTTCACAGGTGTCAGCCTGGGGCCATAACCACCACTATCTTGTGAGAAAATGTTTCTTGTCTTCCATACTACTAGCCTCTGGAGGGGAATCCTGTTTATAAACTGGAAATAAATGGCATGAGAAGGTATGAGTAAGTCATTGCATCAGGATGTGAATGGATTTGCGCTTCATTTCAAACTGTATTTGTCTCATGGTATGTTCTTAATGTTACTGATTGAATCTCTAGCCATAAAAGAAATCACACCAAGCAGGTGAAAAACAATAAGGAAAATCAGGTCCCAACTTTGTCACCAGCTGGAATCAAGATTGCTGGGAGAAATATCAATAACCTCAGATATGCGGATGACACCACCCTTATGGCAGAAAGTGAAGAAGAACTAAAGAGCCTCTTGATGAAGGTGAAAGAGGAGAGTGAAAGAGTTGGCTTAAAGCTCAACATTCAGAAAACTAAGATCATGGCATCTGGTCCCATCACTTCATGGGAAATAGATGGGGAAACAGTGGAAACAGTGTCAGACTTTATTTTGGGGGGCTCCAGAATCACTGCAGATGGTGATTGCAGCCATGAAATTAAAAGACGCTTACTCCTTGGAAGGAAGGTTATGGCCAACCTAGATAGCATATTTAAAAGCAGAGACATTACTTTGCCAACAAAAGTCTGTCTAGTCAAGGCTATGGTTTTTCCAGTAGTCATGTATGAATGTGAGAGTTGGACAGTGAAGAAAGCTGAGCACCAAAGAATTGATGCTTTTGAACTGTGGTGTTGGAGAAGACTCTTGAAAGTCCCTTGGACTGCAAGGAGATCCAATCAATCCATCCTAAAAGAGATCAATCCTGGGTGTTCATTGGGAGGACTGATGTTGAAGCTGAAGCTCCAATACTTTGGCCACCTCATGCGAAGGGTTGACTCATTGGAAGAGACCCTAATGCTGGGTAGGATTGGAGGCGGGAGGAGAAGGGGACGACAGAGGATGAGATGGTTGGATGGCATCACCGACTCGATGGACATGGGTTTGGGTAGACTCCGGGAGTTGGCAATGGACAGAGAGGCCGGCGTGCTGCAATTCATGGGGTCGCAAAGAGTCGGACACGACTGAGCGACTGAACTGAACATATGTAAAGTACGTAGTCCACTGTTCTCATCCACTAAAATGACATTGGTGTAAATAATGCAGACCCAGTAGGTTTGAATTACTCAACATAATACATCTTTTATTTTGAAATTTTTTTTCTTGTCTAATAATCATTACTAGATGTTTATTCTCCTAGAGCCAATACTAACTGAAAAGTGTGTGTGTGATTTAGCAAGTTGAAACAGGCAGAAAGGAAGTAGGAAACCCAGGAGGATTTATTTAGTGTCAGCAGAAATGCTTCTCGGGAATTTGAATTCTGTAAGCACAGAATTGATCCCACAAAAAGATCATCTCCATGTGCCTTATAGAAAATTGACTAAGTGTCACATCCTCCTCTTATTGTTGCCCCCCATCCCACTTTTCAGACACAGTTTCTTTACTATTATGCAAGCAGTGCATTCTACAAATGGGTTTGTGTTTTTCTTTGGTAGTACTGCTTAATCTTTAGCATTTCTGCGTAACGGATCCAGGAGTGTTATTCCTGTTTAATTGCCAAGGAGTAGTGACATCACACTTCTCAGGTGGCTCAGTGGTAGAGAATCCACCTGCCAATGTAGGAGACACAGGTCCTGTCCCTGGTTGGGAAGATCCCCTGGAGAAGGAAATGGCAACCCACTCCAGTATTCTTGCCTGTGAAATCCCATGGATAGAGGAGCCAGGCGGGCTACAGTTCATGGGGTCACAAGAGTCAGACATGACTTAGCAACTAAACAACAAGGAGAACAACAATGACTTCATAGAACTGTTTGGTTCCTTTGGTCTGCTCAAAATAACTCATAAAGACTTTTTTTTTTTTTAGTTGTGTTGTAGTGGTTGGCATGCTCTTATTGTTTTGAGGCAATCTTAGAAATGACAAAAAAAAAAAAAAAAAGGAAATCTTGCCTTTTGTGTCCACATAAATTGACCTTGAGGACATTATGCTAAGTGAAAGACAAATACTGTAAGATCTCATTCATCTGTGGAATCTTAAAAAATGAAATCAAGCTCATAGATACAGGGGACAGATCGGTGGTTGCCAGGGTTGGGGGTAAGCAATATAGGTAAAGGGAGTCAAGACATATAAGCTTTCAGTTATAAAATAAATAAGTCATAGATATATGATGAACAGCATGGTGACTTAGTTAATAATTCTGTATTGCACATTTGAAAATTGCTAGGAGAGTAGATGTTGAAAGAAATTTTGCGTCACAAGAAAAAAGAAATTCTGTAACTGTATGGTAATGGACTTGTAACTATTTTACAGTATATACAAACATTATTTTTAATTAGCAAATTACAAATAGAAGGAAGTTTCCTCATTCTGATGAAGAGCATCTACAAAAGCCTAGAGCTAGCATCATCCTTAGTCAGATATTGAAAGTTAGCCCCGTAAGGTTGGGAACAAAGCAAGGATATTCACTTTGACTATTTTTGTTCAATTAAGTAATAGATTTTCTAACCAAGATAATAATAAGTTAAGAAAAATATAGAAAGCATTAAGATTTTAAATTAAAAAGTAAAACAGTCATTTGAAGATGACATGATTATTTATTTAGAAAATCCTAAAGTGTCTACAAGAAAAATACTGTGTCAAAGAACTATAGTGCATCACAAAATACAAGGTCAATATACAAAACAAAATGCATTTCTATGCTATAAGCAACAATTCAAAATTGAAAATTTTTAAATTACTTTTATAAGTACAACAAGAAACCTAAAAATTTCTTGTTTTTAGAAAAGAACTTTATAAAGGATGTATAGGATCTCAACGCTTAAAGCTACAAAAACGTTGTTAGAAGGAATTAAAGAAAATGGAAATAAACGAAGATTTTTTTTCAGTTGAAAAACTCACTATCATTGCAATGAAATACCACTTCATACTCACTAGGATAGTTATAATCTAAAAGACAGATAATAACAAACGCTGATGAAGATGTGGAGAAATTGGAACCATCCCAGTTTACATTACAATGGAAATGTAAACTGGTAAAGCTGCTTTGAGAAAACAGTTTGGCAGTTCCTGAAAAAGTTAAACATAGAGTTACCATGCATGCATGCTGAGTCACTTCAGTCATGTCCAACTCTTTGCAATTCTATGGACTGTAGCCCACCAGGCACCTCTGTCCATGGGATTCTCCAGGTAAGAATACTGAAGTGGGTTGCCATGCCTTCCTCCACGACAACTTCCCAACCCAGGGATTGAACATGCTTCTTTTACGTCTCTTGCATTGGCAGACAAGTTCTTTACCTCTAGCACCACTTTGGAGTTACCATGTGATCCAGCAGTTCTACTCATAGGTATATACCAAGAGAAATGAAAACATATGTCAGTATAAAAACTTGTACATGAATCTTTATGGCAGCATGGTTCATAGTAGCTAAAAAATGGAGAAAATCCAAATATCCATCATCTCTTGAATGGATAAACCAAATGTGGTGTAGCTGTACAACAGAGGATTATTCAGTTACAAAAACTAATAAAGCAAGTTCATCTGTGTAACTTGCTGCAACATAGATGACCCTTGAAAATATTATGCAAGGTAAAGGGAGCCAGACACAAAAGAACACATAAAATATGATTTCATCTATATCAAATGTCTGGAATAGCCTAATCCATAGAGACAGAAAGTAGATTAGTGGTTGCCAGGAGGTGCAGGGAGGACAAGAATGGATATGGGCTTTCTGTTTGGGTTGATGAAAATATTCCGGTGTTGGTTACACAACTTTGTGAATATACTCAAAACCACCAAATATGCTTTTAAGGGTAAATGTTATGTGAATTTTAGCTCAAAGTGGTATTTAAAAAAAATAAGTAAAATAGGGGTTAAAATTAGCTGTTTTTCAACTAGAATCTCTTTCCTATATGGCAGTAACTCTTCCCTAGGAATGTTTATGACTGCATGAAAGGAGCAACCTAACTTGCTTATATGCCACTGGTCTTTGTGACATTGAAGGCAGATAGCTTCCCAGGAAGCTACAAGAATCCAATGACTAAGAGTACACCAAATAAAGATGGTAATAATCTGAAATCTGTCTCCCACTAGAGAAAAGTGATTCCCCTGAATCTGAGACTTAACAGAACTGAAAGTATCAAAAGAGCAGCTCTCTGAACATTTTCAGTAACAGGTACCATCCACAGGACACTTGAGGGATCATATACTACCATAAATCAATCCCATTTCAACAAATCTTTGCCAGTAGAAATCTCAGTGTAATCAAATACTTCTAAAATCTCAATAATTTAAAATAATGGTAGCCTATATATAAAATAGGTAACAAGGACCCACTGTATAGCACAGAATTATATTCAGTATCTTATAATAACCTATAATGGGAAAAATCTGGAAAAGGAAAAGATAACTGTATAACTAAATCACTCTGCTGTGTATACCTGAAACATTGCAAATCAACTATACTTCAATTTTTTTCAAAAGAGTAATACTTCAGTCATGTCCGACTCTGTGACCACATGGACTGCAGCACACCAGGCTTCCCTATCCACCACCAACTCCCAGAGCTTGATCAAATTCGTGGCCATTGAGTCAGTGATGCCATCCAGCCATCTCATCCTCTGTCATCCCCTTCTCCTCCTGCCTTCAATCTTTCCCAGCATCAGGGTCTTTTGTAATGAATCAGTTCTTTGCATCAGGTAACCAATGGCCAAAGTATTGGAGTTTCAGCTTCAGCATCAGTCCTTCCAATGAATATTCAGCATTGATTTCCTTTAGGATGGACTGGTTTGATCTCCTTGTAGTCAAGGGACTCTCAAGAGTCTTCTCCAACACCACAGTTCAAAAGCATCAATTCTTCGGCGCTCAGCTTTCTTTATAGTCCAACTCTCATATCCATACATAACTACTGGAAAAACCATAGCTTTGACCAGATGGATCTTTGTTGGCAAAGTAATGTCTCTGCTTTTTAATATGCTGTCTAGGTTGGTCATAGCTTTTCTTCCAAGGAGCAAGCGTCTTTTAATTTCATGGCTGCAATCACCATCTGCAGTGATTTTGGAGCCCCCCAAAATAAAGTCTATCACTGTTTCCATTGTTTCCCCATCTACTTGCCATGAAGTGATGGGACCGGATGCCATGATCTTACTTTTTGAATGCTGAGTTTTAGGCCAGCTTTTTCACTCTCCTCTTTAACTTTCATCAAGAAGCTCTTAGTTCTTCACTTTCTGCCATAAGGGTGGTGTCATCTGCATATCTGAGGTTATGGATATTTCTCCCTGCAATCTTGATTCCAGCTTGTGATTCATCCACCCCAGCGTTTCTCATGATGCACTCTGCATGTAAGTTAAATAAGCAGGGTGACAATATCCATCCCTGACGAACTCCTTTCCCAGTTTGGAAAGAGTCCTTTGTTCCACATCCAGTTCTGTTGCTTCTTGACCTGCATACAGATTTCTCAGGAGTCAGGTCAGGTGGTCTGGTATTCCCATCTCGTGAAGAATTTTCCACATTGTGTTGTGAGCCACACAGTCAAAGGCTTTGGTGTAGTCAATGAGGCAGAAGTAAATGTTTTTCTGGAACTCTTGCTTTTTTGATGATCCAGTGGATGTTGGCAATTTAATTGCCAATTGGTTCCTCTGCCTGTTCTAAATCCAGCTTGAACATCTAGAAGCTCTTGGTTCACATACTGTTGAAGCCTAGCTTGGAAAATTTTGAGCATTACTTTGCTAGTGTGTGAGATAAGTGCAATTGTGCAGTAGGTTGAACATTCTTTGGCATTACCTTTCTTTGGAATGGAATTGGAATGAAAACTGACCTTTTCCAGTCCTGAGGCCATTGCTGAGTTTTCCAGTTTTGCTGGCATATTGAGTGCAGCACTTTAACAGCATCATCTTTTAGGATTTGAAATAGCTCAACTGGAATTCCATCACCTCCACTAGCTTTGTTCATAGTGGTGCTTCTACAGCCCACTTGACTTCACATTCTAGGATGCCTGGCTCTAGTTGAGTGATCACACCATAGTGGTTATCTGGGTCATGAAGATCTTTTTTGTATAGTTCTGTGTATTGTCGCCACCTCTTCTTACTATCTTCTGCTTCTGTTAGGTCCATACCATTTCTATCCTTTATGGTGCCCATCTTTGCATGAAATGTTCCCTTGGTATCTCTAATTTTCTTGAAGAGATTTCTAGTCTTTCCCATTCTATTGTTTTCCTCTATTTCTTTGCGTTGATCACTGAGGAAGGCTTTCTTATCTCTCCTTGCTATTCTTTGGAACTCTGCATTTAAATGGGTAAATGTTTCCTTTTCTTATTTGCCTTTCTCTCCTTGTCTTTTCTTAGCTGTTTGTAAGGCCACCTCAGACAACCATTTTGCCTTTTTGATGTTTCTTTTTCTTGGGGATGGTCTTGATCACTGCCTCCTGTACAATGTCACGATCCTTCGTCCATAATTCTTCAGGCACTCTATCAGATCTAATCCCTTGAATCTATTTGTCACTTCCACTGTAAAAAAAAGTATAGTAGATGTAATAAAAATGCTAGTACAATAAGAGAAATGGGTTAGCCTGAAATTGATTGTAATGGCATATGACCTATATATGTTATTGTCAATAGGTTGAATTTTAATGCAGTGTAGCCAGATATCAGAGACAGTGCAGTGATGGTAACTCCTAGATGAATAGTAAAAAAGCAAAATACTGTTACATTCAAAGTTTACCACTGGCATCTATTTTGAGCATAATATCCTCCCATGTATTATAAAGAGACCCCCTAGCTAAAGTTCATTATCTAAAAGTTAGGTCACTTGGGCTAAATCTGCTTTCCGTTATATTAATAATCTTATATTCTTAAAAGCCAAAAGCAATGTGTTTCCTCTTTTTCTTTAATAGATGCTGTGAGAGAAGTAAGAAAATATTCTTCAACTCATACTATTGAAAAGAGCTCAGCCAGCAGACCTGCTGCCTATGAACATACACAAATGAAACTCTTTAGATCTCAAAGAAATCTTTACATTTCTGGATTTTCATTATTTTTCTGGCTGTAAGTTTTTTTTTTAAGCACAATTTTAAAACATGATTTATGTTTCTCATTTTTTCCACCTACAGTATAGATTTTTCTTCTGTACTATTGAGCACACTAACATCTTTTTTGAAAGAACTCAGATGGCAGACCCAAATAACAAATAATAATCCTGGCTTACAGGTTTGATAGGCCCATAAGGTCCTGCAGGACCTCGCCCCTGCTGCTCTCTGGAGCCTCCTCTTGTACTCTTTTCTGACACATATACCACCATTGCACCCACACTGTCCTTTGCTGCTCCTTCATTCATTCATTCATTATTGCAACAAATATTTATTGAGTTCCTTTGTGTACCCAACTCCTTCCTACTTCAGGGTCTTCACACCAACTTTCCCTTCTGCCAAAACACTCTTCCCTTCCCTCTCTCCCTGGTTAATTTCTACTCAACCTTTAGCTCCTTTCTCAGGTAAGCTGAGACCTGTGACCATTATTTCCCCAAAGTAGGTAGGTCTCCTATTGTACACTCCCATAGAATGTGTAGTGTATATACTTTTCTTCCAAGTGTCATTTAATTACTTATGGTTGTAATTAAATACTGTTTTAACTCTCATTTCCCCAACTAGAGCCTAAACTCTTTGAGAGCAGGGCCACTGTCGTGTTTCCAATTATATCCCCAATGCCTGGCACAGTAATTAACTCTTAGCAGTTCTTGAATTGAATACTTGAAGATAACGATTACTACTAGTAACGATGGAGGTTACCCATCAATACAAATAGGAGAGTAGTTTTTAGGTTTAGCCAGCCTTCTGCAGTGCTCTTTTTATTCATTTATTTTGACTAAGAGGCATGTGGGATCTTGTTTCCACATCCAGGGATTGAATCCATGCCCCCTGCATTGGGAGCACGGGGGCTCAAGTCTTAACCACTGACCACAAGGGAAATCCTGCACAGTGCTCTTTACATAGCAAATTTTTAACTGAGGGGGAAAATTTCTTACTGGCCCTTCCTCAATGTCCAAAATTCTCTTTCTGCTCCTCCTGGCCAAAGTCCTCTACAGACAAAAATAAGTAAATAAGTCCCACTGAACCCACGTTCCAAAAGTTAGTCTTCTAGCAAAAATTTCAAAGAAATGAGACACAGGCTTGTTTTAACTAGAAGGACTTGAATTATGTATCTGTCTTCTTTAAACCCTGGAGGAGGAAGTGGCAACCCATTCCAGTATTCTTGCCTAGAAAATGCCATGGACAGAGGAGCCTGGCAGGCTACAGTCCATGAGGTCACAGTGAGTCAGACATGACTGAGTGACTGAACACACACTTCTTTAAACATCCTCCCTTGCTTAAACATTACCACACCCACACCTGAAGGGGAGTTACTGGATAATTAGTGCTTGAAGTCACAGTTCTTGGGGATTAGTCTAGTTATACACTACTCTGACATTTTTTTAATTTTCTTAGAGTGTTGAGACGTCTGGTTACCCTTATTACTCAACTGGCAAAAGAGCTGTCGAACAAAGGAGTACTTAAACGTCAAGCAGAAAATATTAACCAGGCTGCCAAAAAATTCATGGAAGAAAATGAAAGACTGAAACGGGTATTTAAATTTTCTTTTTAAAAACTGGTGTAAATGTTTTTGGTATTCCCAAGGGGTGGTATATTTTTTTCAGCATCAAAAAGAGCATTTTTATATTTTATAAGCAGAAAATGACCATAAATAACAGTATTCTACAATATGGTTGTTCCAGAAGTATTTTATTATCTTTAGATTTGTGTGTTCTCACAATTTCCCTCAGTGGTAGATTAATGCTATTGGAACTACTTCCTATGATTCAAGGAGAAAACAGTTCTGGGAATATGAATTTTAGTTCCTTTATTACCGTTAATTTTACTTTATAACATAAAGCAAGTTTTAATAAGTCTCTCTTAAGTTTCCATTTCCCATTCAGTTGAATTACTGTTAAGACTTTGTGTGTGTGTGTATGTTTTTCTTTAAATGATGTTTATGTAAGAAGCAGAGAAAAACAGTTGATACAGATTGAAGACTGCATATAATATTTTCAGTCTCTAATTTGGGTTATGTTGCTAATAATTCTTTGAGAACCCTATGCTGTCTTTCCCCTGCTACTCAGGGAGACTGAAAATCAGGTACCGATGTTTTCCATGTTAAGTAAAAAGAACAAATGGGAAAATGGAAGGTACAAAATTACTTTCGGTATTTTTTTCTTAACTTTAAAATTTAGGAGTCAGATCTCATAGCTTGAGTGCTTTCAGTTTATGTTAAGCCCTATAACCTGTAAGTTTTCCTAATTCTGCTTCTTAGGAAAAAAAGTCAAAAGAACCATTCAGAAGTGAAACATTTTCTTAAATAATTCCTAATATAATGCAATAAAATTATTTCCCTATTATAGATTAATGAAGTGCAATCAATTATAAATTACATTAAATTATATTTATGTAAGGGCTTCCCTGGTAGCTCAGTTGGTAAAGAATCCTCCTGCAATGCAGGAGACCCCAGTTCGATTCCTGCGTTGGGAAGATCTGCTGGAGAAGAGATAGCCTACCCACTCCAGTATTCTTGGGCTTCCCTTGTGGCTCAGCTAGTAAAGAATCCACCTGCAATGCGGGAGACTTGTGTTTGATCCCTGGATTGGGAAGATCCCCTGGAGAAGGGAAGGGCTACCCACTCCAGTATTCTGGCCTGGAGAATTCCATGGACTGCATAATCCATGGGGTCGCAAAGAGCTGGACACGATTGAGCGACTTTCACTTTCACTTTTCATATTTATGTAAAAAGTATTGTAAATATAACAGAGAATTACCCAAATCCTAAAGCCCAGCCTCTTACAGAAAGAACTCTTAAGCATCACTTTTTATTAATTCTAAAAGAGTTACCTATTAACTAGTACAATATAAAGCTCTCTAAAACTATTGTTGTTGCTCATTTGCTAAGTCGTGTCTGATTCTTCGCCACCCCATGGACTGCAGCACACCAGGCTTCCCTGTCCTTCACTATCTCTGGAGTTTGCTCAAACTCACATCCACTGAGTTGGTGACGCTATCCAACCAACTCATCCTCTGTCATCCCCTTATCCTCCTGCCTTCAGTCTTTCTCAGCATCAGGTTTTTTCCCAATGAGTTGACTCTCCACATCATGTGGCCAAAGTATTAGAGCTTCAGTTTCAGCATCAGTCCTTCCAATGAATATTCAGGGTTGATTTCCTTTAAGATTGACAAGTTTTATCTCCTTGCTGTCTAAAGGACTCTCAAGAGTCTTCTCCACGACCTATTAAATAAGGGAAAACTCATTGCAAAAAAATATTTTTGATGCTACAGTATCATGGTCACCTGTTCAAAAACCCATGTTTTATTTATGATGTCTGCCTTATTTCCACTACACAAATAGGATTCAGAAATGTTTCTTGGGGTAGATTTTAACAGCATCTTTTAAGAAAACAAGCACTGGTTAGTATTTTTACTTTGTTTTGTTCTGTTTTGAAAAAAGCTTTGGTCCATAGACATCATGTAACTTTCTGTTGGTCGTCAAGCTGTGTCAGTGTTTCTGTGTTCAGAAGCAAGCAGTATGTCACCAGTGTTTCAGCAACACAATCAGACTTATTTTGTACGTTAATATTATTTGCTTCATTTTCTGTCCTTTGATCTATTTTATAATGGTAAAAAAATCTCTTAATTCTCTATAAGAGACACGTTATCTAATGGAAAGTGTATTACCCTAAAGTTTAAGAGATTTGGGTGCCAGTCCCAAATCTACCAGTAATTAATTAGCATTGTGATCTGGGGCAAGTCACCACATTTGTTCTGGGTCTCAAGTTTATAAATAATAGCTAACATTGTTCACATGCTTCACAGTAAGGTATTAACTCTTTCAATTGTTGCAACCACCCTAGGAGGTTGGTGCTGTTAATATTTGCATTTTATAGATGAAGAAATGGAGGCACAGAAAGGTTAAGCATCTTGTATAAAATCTTTCCACTAATAATAGACAAAACTAAGGTTTGAATCCAGGCAGGTGGCCTGCCTCTAGAGTCCACACCCTTAAACACATTGTTTTGTTCCCTTCGATCATATGCTAGCCCATGAAATGACTTGCAGATGGTGCATTGGACCCCATTCTGCTATGATAGTCAGTTAATGAAATAATTATGAAAGACTAATTAACTTATATATGACTGGTTTAAAATAACAACAGTGATGGAGCTTTACTTCTTACTTGTTTTTTCCCAGCCACTTACCCAGGTGGGGTAAGGTGGGTAGGACAGTTAACGTGTGCATTTACTGTAGCTGGTAGCTATAAAATTTCAGATTCCAGGGCTCTTGGTCTTTCTCTAGCATCAAGTTACACATAATAATAATTCAGTAATAAATTTGAACAGGTTTATAGGTGCACTAGTGAAAGCTTATTTACAAGACCAACACCAAATTCAAGTTTTCCAAATCAGTGGCATACTAATTCAGGCAGTCAGTGTAAGCATTCCTTTAACTCATTGGTTCTCTTCCAATTTGGATAATCACTGAAGACTGTGTGAAATGAGTTCAAGTGAAGTAATAGCAAGAATCGCGTTGAAGTGGTCAACAGACCTGTAGAATTTAGAGGGATTTTTGTTCCCCTAGGCTCTGCACTTAAAAAAAAAAAAATGTTTTTTTTTTTTTTAATGTTAAAGATATGAGACTTCTTCAGCTTTAGTAGGTACTTCAGTTCTTTATCTCCTAAAAAAATATTCTTGTAATTATATATTCATTCGAGTTTTGATTCCTCCTTTGGGTCAGCCTTATCTCTGTTACAACACAGTAGTATTGTATTTGATCTTGTGCTGAGGTATTTATGCTCATCTCATCGTTTCCACTAGCCTGAGTTTACCTGAGAGCAAAAGATTGTATTTCTGTTCTATTTTTACTTCTTATACTACATAGTATTGTCGAATATTTGCATATAGTAGTAGCAGTGCTAGGTAGAACTTTGTTTTGTTTTGTTTAATATATCAGTGTTTGAATATGTCAGTTTACATTAGGAAAGGAATCACCCTGCAGTAGAAATTCTTTTCTATGTCAATCTGTTTTAAATTGTCGTGAGTGAATTTTTTTTTCCTGACTGGAAGTTTCTGTATCAAATTGCTGCCTTTTTACTTAGTCAAATAACCCATGTCAATATGTACATGTTCTGTTTTTCAAACATTAATCTAACTTAACATCTTTAACTAAACATCTTAAAATGTCTTTTTGATGTCAGTTACTTACTTCTATTAACACTGATGATTTCCATCCAGGCAATGAAATTTTTACCCCATGATGTTTTTTAGTCAAATATTTTACTATTCAGATCTTAATTTTTTTTGCCTAGAAAAGATAAGCTACAAACATAAAACAAACACTTTAAAAGCCAGAATAGATTTGAAAATACAAAGAATATTATGAAAGATTAACTGGGTAAAAGTAATTTGGAGACCATTCAGTGTAAATTAGGTAGAATTGTCCAAGCATAGAGGTGGCCCTGTCATACTCCACTTAACCCATTTCTATCCTGAAAACATGTTCTTTTCTTACAAATCATCAATATAAAAGTAGTCTGAGTAGACAGCTCTGCAACTGGAACATAAAGGCTTTCCAAGTAATATTATCCTCAGAACTATTTTTTTCCTTAGATTAACATCACATATTAAGGAAAAGATATTTTTTATCTGAATACTTTTGAAAATATAATTTTAATTGTAGCCCAGCCAGAAACTCTTGTTATTTTCGTGTCAGAGGTTTCAGTCATAGAAGAAATTGTGTGTGTGTGTGTGTGTGTGTGTGTGTGTGTGTGTTTGCCAAATATCAAGTTTCTGTTAACAGAAGTTTACACTGTAAAAAAATATAAAGCACTGAAAAGGACAAAGAATAAAGGCCAATAATTTAAAATATGTTATTTAGCTCTTTTCCTAAAAGAATGTCTAGCTATTACAATCTAAGATTACTTCTTTCTATAACTCTCTTTTCTGATAGCTCTTGAAAAACTATGGCAAGGAAGAAGAACACATTTTGGAAGCAGAAAATAAAAAACTAGAAGAAGACAAGGAAAAACTGGAAACTGAATTAAAGAAGACTTCAGATGGTAACGTTGTACACCTGCACAAAAGTAGAAAAAGTATCATATTTTATGCTGTTAAACTTCACTGTTTTTGCTAAAACAAAGCCAGTGGCTACATGTTCTTCTGGCTAAAATACCAAGGGTGACCTATTTACAAATTCCTGCTCAAATATGAAGATAAAACATTGTTTCAGCCAAGAGAAACACGCTCTGTTTTACAAACAGACATGTAGGTGTTTCAGATCTGTGTTGTAAACACAAATGTTCCTGCCTTAGCAAAAGACCCGTGTTCCTGAAAAGTTGCTTGTAAACACGTTTGGAAAATATCATAGTTTTTCATCAAAGTGCATTGCTGCTAAAAGAAGCAATGACAGGGAAAGTTTTGGTTATAAGATAAGGTTATAATATTAGGGCTTGAGATAAGCCCTAATATTTTCTACCTGCCAGATGCAAGGAAAACGTTCCTTGAAAGAAATGGTACGGACAGAGTAAGCCACAGACTGGGATGTCAATAGAGAGTTCAGTGTCTCATTCCAAAATACAATGCAATAAGGACCTGGGGTAGGGCGTCCCAACTCCCGTTTCCCTGAAGGCAGCTATTTCTTCTGCATTTTTGGTTTTTTTTGAAAAACAGTTCTTTTGGTATCTTCTTATTCTTAGACAAGGAACAAACTATTATTGCCTGCAGCTGCGTAGCACTGAAAAGTTGTAAATCTGATGTCATCCAGGAAACTGCCTCAAAGTTGATGGCTTGACCCCTGAGCAACATTCCTGTATATGACAGATAGTCCTTGATGTTGTCCAGATGCTGGGGAACCTCTCAGGCAGAGTCAAGATAATGATCAATGCATAGGCCTTCTCCAATTTCAGATCTCTTCCACTGCTTTGTGTTGGAAATAAATTGGAGAACATTTAGTGATTGAATAAAAAATACTTTATGCCGTTTGTAAGTTTAGATTTAAAACAAAAAATAGGCCTCAGTATAAGTTTCTGTAATACACCTTGCTGTTGTTGATTATGTACATTGTTTGGACAGAGTTGAGTTCATCAAGATGTATTTGCATTTGAAATGGAAAGCCTGAAGATAAAAGCTAATTGCTTTAAAAAATCAGTACGATATTTCATCTGATATAAAATATATAGTCTCTTTCCTACTTCGTATTTAAGGTAAAAAAAAAAAAAAAAGAAGAAAGAAAATCATTTAGAAGCAGTAAGTTAAAAAATAATTTACTCTTCCAGACAAAGTGGTAGATGGTGTGGTTGGTATAGCTCAAAATTCTAAATCTTCTCATAGTTGTACTTTTGGCTCTTCTGCAGTTCCAAACAATTTGGAACATGATCACGAAGTTTTAACATTTGTATGAAAATAAATTCAGTAATCAGACATTTCAAAAGACAAATAGTGTTCTTTTTTTACCCAACACAAAATATTGCTGGTAATCCTTCTGAAGAATGCAAGGGACTATTTCCAAAATACCTTTAATTAGTTTAAAAAATTATTTTAAATTCCTGCTGTTTTTTTAATATCTGCCAAGGATCCTTTTCCTTAAGTTGTAAGCAGAGTAGGACAGAAATAAAAGACAGACAAGAGTAGGTTGTGTGCCATACCTACCTCTCTTAACCCTAGCCAGCTTAGTTTTTTTCTCCCGTTGCTTTTTAAAAAATCCAACTCATGTATTTTGAGTTATAACTTCATAAGTCTGATATATAACTCTAAACTCAGTGTTATTTTGAGTAATATAAAGAAGCTCAATATTTCTTTGACAATTCAGATGTTTGGAGAAAATAAACTCATTTATAATATAGGCATTTTGTTTATGAGCTGATAACAAGCAATTCCAAGTTTCCTATTTGAAGTGTAGACTGCAGAACTACTTTCAAAGTGAATCAAGGTTGAGGTAAAAGCAGATTTTACCTGTTTGAGTATGTTCTGTTTGGTTTCTGCAAGGAGTGTAGTATTTTATGAACACATTTTATTCTAGATAACATTGTTACTGACCTTGAGAAGATCCAAGTTCCATTTCTAATGGAGGTATAACCCTGGCTGTGTCCTCTTGACCTATACTAGTCAAATTCATTAAGACAAGAACTAAGAAATAAATTAGTAGTTCAAGGTTTGGATGAGTTCAGCAGCACAATGCTTTGTATATAGTACCATTCAAATAATATTCATAGATGTCTAAAAATTGAGAGTATTAAGACTGATGGTGCTTAAGAAATGTTTCAGGAAGTTCTCTTATATTTCAAAATTGAGTATAAAGGCACTGTGGTATATTTTTCAAAAGAAGTAAATAGAATATTGTCCATATGCATGGTCTTACCCTTAGTGTTTCTTTATAATCTTAGTGAAACAGTTTCTCCAAATCTATAGTGGAAGTGAAGCACAGACACAAATGTCTATTTAAACTGATTCAGTTCAAATTGGGAAAGTATTATTCTGAAAGCGGGTATTAAGAGCACTCACTCTATCAGCAGTGCCAAAATCTCCATCAGTTTTTAACCACCAGCTCAGATTTTTTGCCAGTTAGTAAATTACCTGTGCTCCGGTGCAGTCATATGACCCTAGTGAGCCAAAGGAGAGCGTGCATGTCCCCAGACATCCAATTTACACTCAAGACTAACTTAGTCAGGTGTAAGGACCTGATCTGTCATTTTTAATGATCTGTTTAATGGTAACTCTGATGTCCCAGTGTGTGGAGTAATTGGGAAAGGGCACTGCCATGAAAAATGAGAACTTAAGCTCTGAAGAATTTACAAAGTTCACAAGCCCTCATAATAAAAGTAGACTTTGTATGTAGCAGAAAACTTTCCGATATCCAAGGAGATTGATTTCAAAAAATTCTTCCCAGGAGAGCTTCCCAGGATTTATGCTTAATACTTTCTCAGTACTTATTCTTAAAACTAGAGGAAATGCATATTATTCAGTCATTGCATGTATCCAGGCAATGATTTTAAGTGTGATTGAGTTGTATATGAAAATGTCTCTTCCTCATTCCTTTAGGAGCAGAAGTATATCCATAGCATGCTACGTTGAAAGTTCCCAGGACTGGCAGTCTAATAGTAGAAGTTGAGTACTAGTGTATTTCTCCTACATAAAGGGAAAAGAAAAAGAAGAAAAAAAAGTGACTAAAGCAAATTCCTTGACCTTGCCATTATTCTTTCTTCCTTTTCTTCCTTTCTTTTTCTTTCCATCAGCAATTTTGGGGGAACTATTTAACATTCATTGTAAGGTTGAATGTAAGAATCCACCACATTGCAAATGGATCTTTACTAGCTGAGCCACCAGGGAAGCCCACGAATGCTGGAGTGGGTAGCCTGTCCCTTCTCCAGCAGATCTTCCCGACCCAGGATTAGAACCAGGGTCTCTTGCATTGCAGGTGGATTCTTTACCAGCAGAGCTACCAGGGAATCCCATTCACATAACTTATTCATTGTGAGATCATTTAACATGGAGCGTAACTATCCTTAAAAAGCAACCTATTGAGGATAAAAGCAAATTTTTATTTATTTTTCTTCTAGTTTTATTGAAATATAGTTGACAAATGGCACTGTATAAGTTTAAGGTATGGGATTCCCAGGTGGCTTAGTGGTCAAGAATCCATCTACCAGTGCAAGAGACTCAGGAGACACCGGTATGATCCCTGGGTCAGGAAGATCCCCTGGAGTGGAAATGGCGAGCTACTCCAGTATTCTTGCCTGGGAAATTCCATGAACAGAGGAGCCTGGTAGATTACGGTCCATAGGATCACAAAGAGTCAGACACGACTTAGCAACTTAGCACATATGTGTGCAAGTTTAAGGTGTACAGTTTAATAATTTGATTTATCGATACATGCATCATGAAATGATTATCACAATGTTTAGTGAACATCCTTCATCTCATTACAAAATTAAAGAATAGAAAAAAAATTTTTTTCTTGTGTTGAGAACTCTTAGGATTTGCTCTCTTAACAACTTTCAAAACTAACATACACCAGTGTTAATTATATTAATCATGTTGTACATTACATCCCTAGAACTTACTTGTCTTATAACTGAAAGTTGATACATTTTGACTGCCTTCCTCTAATTCCCCCTCCCCTCGCTCTGCTCTTTTTTTCCATGAGTGTGTTGTTGAAGTGTAATTGACTTATAGCACTATACTAGTTCCTTTTACACAACATAGTGATGTGGTGTTTCTATACATTTCAAACTGATCACCACAGTAAGTCTTATTACCATGTCGCCATACAAAGATAACACATAATTATTGACTGTATTCCCTACACTGTACATTTCATACCTGCAACTCATTTATTTTGCAGCTGAAAATTTGTACTTCCTTTTTTTTAAGTTTCTTCTAGGCTTCTCATTATTATTATTATTGTTATAATGCAGGATACAGGATCTTAGCTCCCCAGCCAGGGATCTGACCTATGCCCCTTGCAATGGAAGGGCTGTGTCTTAACTACTAGACCACCTGGGAAGTCTGGAAATTTTTACTTCTTAATCTCCTCACCTGTTTCTTTCTTTTCCTTAACTTCCCCCTCCCCCACTCCCACCCCTGGCAAGCACTTGTTTATTCTCTCTATATATAACTTTGTATCTTGTTATGTTTGTTCATTTGTTTGTTTGTTTCATTGCACATAAAAGTGAAATAATACAGATTGGTCTTTCTCTGTCTGCCTTATCTCACTTAGCATACCTTCTAGGTCCAACCGTGTTGTAACAAATGGCAAGATCTCATTCTTTTTTATAGCTGAGTAATAATAATATTCTTGCCTGGGAAATCCCATGAACAGAAGAACCTGGCAGACTACAGTTCATGGTATCACAAAGAGTCAGACACAATTTAGCAACTAAACAACAACAACAACAAATATTCCATTGTGTGTGTGTTTGGATGTGTGTGTGTGTATGTCACATCTTTTTTACCCATTTATCTATTGATGGGTAATTAGGTTGTTTCCATATCTTGGCTGTTGTAACTAATGCTGCAGTGAGGTACATGTATCTTATGTTCTCTAATTGGTGTTTTAGTTTTCTTCAGAGGAGTGCTATTGCTGGAGATAAAGCAAATTTTAAACATTACTTAAAGTCTATACAAACAGAACAGAAACGGAATGTAAAGGCCCATTCTGTGTTCCTAAGTATTGGCAGCATATAACGGGGACCTTAGATTTGAATCAGGAAACAGAATCTTCTAATCCTATTTAAACTTCAAGTTTATTAACTAGTTATTTTATTCAACTCTCAACCAGTTTACTCAACTCTGTTCCTGGATAAATGCTTCCATTTCACCATGGCTTACCTTGAAAAGAAATAACATTCTAGCATTTCCTTTTACAGACCAATTTCTCTACCCTAAGGATGTTTGAGTTTTTTTTTAAAAAATCATCATCCTCTAATGCCAGTAATACACAAGTCATAACTAATATGGGGACCAGAGAGTAAAAGTAGTTGAAGTGCTTTACAAGGGAAATTGAAGATCAAGATAAGAGAAAATTACAGAGAAATTACTATTCTGTATATCAGTAACCCTTTATTTCTGCCTCTCGAGTCTTAAACAAGAATAAGACAGATTTAAAACTGTGGGGTTTCTAGTTTCTTGCAAAGGAACTATTTGAGCCATCTATCTAAAAATAAATTCTCGAAGTCCAAACTAAGCATATCTTACAGTTGTAAATTCTTGTGGGTGTAAACTCAACTATCTTTAACTTGCACTTATATCAAAGCCACCAGCTTATTTTTAACTTTGCAATGCTTTTTTAAAATTTGGTGGGTTTAGTTGTATTATGTTTTTTGCTTTATGACTTTTTAATAAATGTTTTTATGCTTTGAATAAGAAGACACATGTAGTTTCTCCTCTGTTTACTTATCTGGAAATTTCTGCTTCTTTAATATCTCCTTTTCCTTTGAAGCAAAGTCCATATTTAAAAAAAAATAACATAGTTTATTTGATGAATATGGCAATAGACCATATGTTATTAACAGTACATCAGTTATTTAAATCAAATAAAATATATGACCCATCCCTTTAGTCAACTTTTAACTCTTAGGTTGGTTTTTAATTTTTAAATAAAGGGTGTATTGCCATTTATTAGTGTATATTGTCTCTACATGCAGTTGGTATTATTATCAAACCAGAAGAAGGAGACTTTCTTGCTGTGGACTGTTTCCTGGAACAAATATGTCATGGTGATATGTTCTCCTGCTTGGTTCCCTATCACATTCCCATTTAGTTGTAATGTTTTCCATTTTGTGAGCTTCTTATCTGTTTCCAGGCCCTTTTCATGTAAAATAAACTATATAATTATTATACAGTGACCAAGAGGAGTAGTTCCAGGGAAAATAGTAACTGAAGACAGAAACTCAAGGATGACTTTCATAGCATTGACAATGTGTGCTGTGCTTAGTCGCTCAGTCATGTTCGACTGTTTGTGACCCCATGGACTGGGGCCCACCAGGCTCCTCTGTCCGTGGGGATTCTCCAAGCAAGAAAGGGTGCCCTCCTCCAGGGGATTTTCCCAATCCAGGGATCAAACCCAGGTCTCCCACATTGCAGGCAGATTCTTTACCATCTGAGCCACAAGGGAAGCCCCAAAATACTGGAGTGAGTAGCCTATCCCTTCTCCAGGGGAACTTCCTGACCCAGGAATCGAACTGGGGGCTCCTGCATTGCAGGTGGATTCTTTACCAGCTTAACTACCCGGGAAGCCACCAAGCATAAGTGATGTTACCTGAAGAAAAGCTTTCATTAGCTCTAAAAAGGGGCATTAAAGCAAGAGAAAATATTCTTTTCCCTGGAGAGCTTATAGCCTTGATGGATGGATCCAACATATATACATGAAGTGACTACAGTTTATTCCTTCCTCTTTGTGACATATGAGTTAGTTTACTAAAAAAAAAAAAAAAAAAAAAACTGGAGTAGAG
The DNA here is from genome assembly GCA_024291935.2 of Okapia johnstoni. Classification (NCBI taxonomy): domain Eukaryota; kingdom Metazoa; phylum Chordata; class Mammalia; order Artiodactyla; family Giraffidae; genus Okapia; species Okapia johnstoni. The sequence continues at coordinate 65,091,231 of CM044312.1, read as the reverse complement.
AGTGCTAAATGCATACCAAATAATGGAGTGTTCAGATGATTAAAATGTGATCAAGCATAATTCTCTGAATATGTTGATAGGCATATTGATTGAATCAGTTTGTTTCAGGTTTATGTGTAATTGCCGAGTGTGATACAGAAATTAAGCTGGACAACTCTACTCTAAAGACACTTTCAAAATGGATGGAAAGCATTCAACTAGGAAAATGAGCTGAAAAGGGAAGAAAACCTTTTCTTCCTAAAGCGAAATCTCATTGCAGCATCCTATATCTATATAGTGTTTGTTCTTTCTATAAGCAAAATAGATAAATGGGGAACTTCTTAGGCAGTTTCTTAAAGTTTCAGGTGTAATTTGAGTCCTCTCTTCTCATGTTCTGATAGTTTATTTTATAGTTCTTTTGAATAAATTGATAATCTAAGAGAAACTGATAAGACTTAGAAGTGTGTTTTAGGATAGGGATCAGCAAACTGTGGCCCATGGGTCAACTCCAATTTGCTGCCTTGATTTTAGAAATTAAATTTTATTGGAACAAAGCCATGCTCATTCATTTACATGTTTTCTGGGCTGCAGAGTTAAGCAAACTGGGCAGACTCTGCATGGCCTAGAAAGCTAAAAATGTTTGCAGTCTGGTGCTTACTGACTCCTGTTACAGGTGTTTAAATAAAGAATACCTTTTTCAGTATAAATGAGATGATATTGAAGAGATTGATTTCTGCTTTAATATTATTATAAAATTTGCTGCACACCTAAGTACTCATTGAATGAATGTTGATCAGATAATTTAAGGAATTATGAATGCTTATATATAGTAAAACTAGTTCTTTTTTTTATAGTCAGAGTCAATTGATTACTTCAGTTCTGCATACATGATGATTTGTAAATTAGAGATTTCACGTGTTGTTTCTGCTTTCACATGAAATTGCTTTTTAAAACATACTCTTCGAAGCAGTATTTATATGCTATACCTATACAGTGCTTTGCCTAAAACATACACCCTGATTTTCATGTGCAAAGCCAGCATATTTATATAATTTGTAATTATTCTTTGCTAAGCAACATAGCCAACATTTTCTTAAATACATTACTTAGCCAGTAATGAAAGATGAAGATTCATGAAAGATGTCTTTATGCATTTATTGTTTCCTTTGCCAACAGCATAACATAGGTCTGATTTTATTTATTAAATTATAAAGCCTGCTCATTGGTTCCTTGGTCCAGAGTCCCAGTAATCTTTATAAGTATCATCATGCCTTACATTCATGTCTTTTCTAAAACCCAAAAGCACTTCACTCACAAACCTCATTCATGTTCATAGTCCCCCAGAGAATAGGGGCAGGCACCGTATACGTAACGATACGTAGAAAAATTGAGACACACACACAAAATCATTCATTTCCCCTTTCTCTCTGTATATGAAAAATAGAGCTATATTTGGTTTTATTCATTAATGTTTACTCTTTAGTATAATTATTTTTGCAGCTTTGTTTCTATTCCAAAAAATATCTTACTCCTTCTCGTGCAAAGCAAGCAGTCTTCTAAAGAATATCTCTCCTGTTAGTTTAGCATCTTCACTTTGCCACTAGAGTTGCAACACCATCGATTTGATTTGGCTTTTTCGGTCTTTAAAACTCTGTATTAGTTCCTGTTGCCTTTATAGTGCTTCAGGAAGGCACACATGGTCTTCTGTGATTTGCCCCCAGCGTCATCTCCAGTTTTGCCAGTCCCACCCTTCTCCAGTCTTAATTTTATATCCCTACTGTATTACATTTGTAAGGCCTCCTCAGACAGCCATGTTGCTTTTTTGCATTTCTTTTCCATGGGGATGGTCTTGATCCATGTCTCCTGTACAATGTCATGTACCTTCGTCTATAGTTCATCAGGCACTCTATCAGCTCTAGTCTGTTAAATATATTTCTCACTTCCCCTGTATAATCGTAAGGGATTTGATTTAGGTCAGACCTGAATGGTCTAGTGGTTTTCCCTACTTTCTTCAATTTAAATCTGAATTTGGCAAAAAGGAGTTCATGATCTGAGCCACAGTCAGCTCCTGGTCTTGTTTTTGCTGACTGTATAGAGCTTTTCCATCTTTGGTTGCAAAGAATATAATCAGTCTGATTTTGATATTGACCATCTGGTGATGTCCATGTATAGAGTCTTCTCTTGTGTTGTTGGAAGAGGGTGTTTGCTGTGACCAGTGTGTTCTCTTGGCAAAACTCTATTAGGCTTTGCCCTGCTTCATTCTGAACTCCAAGGCCAAATTTGCCTGTTACTCCAGGTGTTTCTTGACCTCCTGCTTTTGCATTCCAACACCCTATAATGAAAAGGACATCTTTTTTGGGGTGTTAGTTCTAAAAGGTCTTACAGGTCTTCTTAGAACCATTCAACTTCAGCTTCTTCAGTGTTACTGGTTGGGGCATGGGCTTGGATTACCGTGATATTGAATGGTTTGCCTCGGAAACGAACAGAGATCAAATACAAATAGCTGTGAAAAGAAGAGAAGCGAAAAGCAAAGGAGAAAAGGAAAGATATTCCCATCTGAATGCAGAGTTCCAAAGAATAGCAAGGAGAGATAAGAAAGCCTTCCTCAGTGATCAATGCAGAGAAATAGAGGAAAACAACAGAATGGGAAAGACTAGAGATCTCTTCAGGAAAATTAGAGATACCAAAGGAAGCTTTCATGACAAGATGAGCTCGATAAAGGACAGAAATGGTATGGACCTAACAGAAGCAGAAGATTTTAAGAAGAGGTGGCAAGATGACACAGAATAATTGTACAAAAAAGATCTTCACGACCCAGATAATCACGATGGTGTGATCACTCACCTAGAGCCAGACATCCTGGAATGTGAAGTCAAGTGGGCCTTAGAAAGCATCACTATGAACAAAGCTAGTGGAGGTGATGGAATTCCAGTTGAGCTATTTCAAATCCTGAAATATGATGCTGTGAAAGTACTGCACTCAATATGCCAACAAATTTGGAAAACTCAGCAGTGGCCACGGGACTGGAAAAGGTCAGTTTTCATCCCAATCCCAAAGAAAGGCAATGCCAAAGAATGCTCAAACTACTGCACAGTTGCACTCATCTCACACACTAGTAAAGTAATGCTCAAAATTCTCCAAGCCAGGCTTAGAAATACATGAACCATGAACTTCCAGATGTTCAAGCTGGTTTTAGAAAAGGCAGAGGAACCAGAGATCAAATTCCCAACATCTGCTGGATCATTGAAAAAGCAAGAGAGTTCCAGAAAAACATCTATTTCTGCTTCATTGACTATGCCAAAGCCTTTGACTGTGTGGATCACAAGAAACTGTGAAAAATTCTTCAAGAGATGGGAATACCAGACCAACTGACCTGCCTCTTGAGAAACCTGTATGCAGGTGAGGAAGCAACAGTTAGAACTGGACATGGAACAACAGACTGGTTCCAAATAGGAAAAAGAGTACGTCAAGGCTGTATATTGTCACCCTGCTTATTTAACTTAGATGCAGAGTACATCATGAGAAATGCTGGGCTGGATGAAGCACAAGCTGGAATCAAGATTGCCAGGAGAAATATCAATAACCTCAGATATGCAGATGACACCACCCTTATGGCAGAAAGTGAAGAAGAACTAAAAAGCCTCTTGATGAAAGTGAAAGAGGAGAGTGAAAGAGTTGGCTTAAAGCTCAACATTCAGAAAACTAAGATCATGGCATCTGGTCCCATCACTTCATGGAAAATAGATGGGGAAACAATGGAAACAGTGTCAGACTTTATTTTGGGGGGCTCCAAAATCCCTGCAGATGGTGATTGCAGCCATGAAATTAAAAGATGCTTACTCCTAGGAAGGAAAGTTATGACCAACCTAGACAGCGTATTAAAAAGCAGAGACATTACTTTGCCAACAAGGTCTGTCTAGTCAAGGCCATAGTTTTCCCAGTAGTCATGTATGGATGTGAGAGTTGGACTGTGAAGAAAGCTGAGGGCCAAAGAATTGATGCTTTTGAACTATGGTGTTGGAGAAGACTCTTGAGAGTCCCTTGGACTGCAAGGAGATCCAACCAGTCCATGCTAAAGGAGATCAGTCCTGGGTGCATTGGAAGGACTGATGTTGAAGCTGAAACTCCAATACTTTGGCCACCTCATGCAAAGAGTTGACTGATTGGAAGAGACCCTGATGCTGGGAAGGATTGGGGGCAGGAGGACAGGGGATGACAGAGGATGAGATGGCTGGATGGCATCACCAACTCGATGGACATGAGTTTGGGTAGACCCCAGGAGTTGGTGATGGACAGGGAGGCCTGGCATGCTGCAATTCATGGGGTCACAAAGAGTCGGACACGACTGAGCACCTGAACTGAACTGAACTGAACTCTATTAAATATGGGAGCGTGTAGTTGTCCTAACAGTGGTATTTCATCATCTTTGTCCTTTGACCCTTTGGACTGCAGGTCTGTCTGCCTCTACTGCCCTCATCCTTCAGCTTCCCCATGACCACCTCTAAGAAGCCTCCCTGAAACTCCCGCCCTTCAAGCTGGGTTGAATGGCCTCCTTCTGGACCTCCATAGTTCTGTGTGGATGTGTATTTAGTAGTGTACTCTGTAGAAATTATTTTTCATTTTTTATCTTTCTTACTAGATTGTAAGTGCTGGGAAGGCAGGGCCACATCTAAATCAACTGTCCCCAGCACACACATAGTATTCCAGGCCTGGTAGCTAACAGATACTAATAAATCTCACCCCCAAATACTGATGCTCTCTTTTCCCTCCTTACCCATTTTAGATTTCAAGGTTCATCATAATTAGGCTCTTGCAAACTGCTACTGCTGCTGCTAAGTCGCGTCAGTCGTGTCCGACTCTGTGCGACCCCATAGACGGCAGCCCACCAGGCTCCGCCATCCCTGGGATTCTCCAGGCAGAATACTGGAGTGGGTTGCCATTTCCTTCTCCAGTGCATGAAAGGGAAAAGTGAAAGTGAAGTCACTCAGCGACCCCATGGACTCTAGCTTACCAGGCTCCTCCGTCCATGGGATTTTCCAAGCAAGACTACTTATCTCCTTTTTCCTCCCATCTGCCTCCCCCTCCCCCCGCCCCTTTCCTTGTCTACTTCTCTTGTGTCTCTCAAGGTCTGAGTCTTGGTGATAGTCTACTTATCCATCTACTTTATACCCACAGACAAGCATCTCAACATTGCTGAAAGAACTAACTTCTTGTTTTAAATATACAGTCACTGCATTCAGATGGTCCCTAAGCCCTGTTACAGTCCTATTGCACTTCTCTAAATTCTTCACTTTTTCACTCTCCAGAACTGTTTTAGATCATTTCATCTCAGTTCTAAATTCTAAATCCATCCTACTTCATTAAACTCAGAGAATTAATAAAAAAAAAAGTCATCTTCTTACCACTGAAACTACTATCCTCCCCCAACTGGACTCAAACTCTGAATGTCATTGGGTTACAAGTTTTAGTCCCTCTTCTACTGCTGTTACTCTCAACCCCATTATCCTTCCCAAGGGCTCTTGTTTTATGCAATTACTTCTTCACTTCCTGTCACCCTACAGGCATCCTCTTGACACCTCCTATCCCAAAAAATAAAAGTAAAAACCTCTTTTTGTCTCATATTCCTTTACTTACTGCCCCATTTCTCTGTTCTGCTTCACAGCAGATTTTTTTTTCTTTTAACTTTTTATTCAGACATGATAAATTCAAATCACAGAAGAGATGCAGAAATACTACCAAGAAAAGCCCTGTAGCCCTCACTCAGATAAAATCTTATATTTGCCCTATCTTTTTCTCTCTCTCCATATTTTCCTTATTATTATTTTTACAGTTTCCAAATGGTGATTTTCTAATTTCCTTATTCCTTCTCCATTTATTAAATGCCATTCTATTGTTAAAGGAGGAGCTTTTCCATTTTTCCCACAGTTATTTATTGATTTGCCTATTTAATATTTTCAGTAGATTTTATTTTATTGTTCAGATTGTCTCAGATTTGGCCAGTGGGAGTCTTTTCAAGCTGGGTCCCCTATCATTTTGTCATGCCCCCATTCTGTAAGCATTTCCATTCTGGTATAACATTAGATATTCCGAGCTTATCCTGTACTTTTCCTCCTCCATCCTTTGAATCAACCATTTCTCTAGTGAGCCTTAAAGTGAAGAATGATATATAGAAAGTAAGATCTGGACCCTCAGTGTGCTACTGGCGTGTCATTGCTCCTAGGTGCCCTTAGCAGACAGAACTGATAGTAGCTTAAATTTCACCACCTCAGAGAAACTTCCTGAGTGCTCCCATCTCTGTGTGGCTGCATGTGCTCCATCCTGGCACTCTGTTCAAACTTTCTGCATGACACTTAGCACTCACTGTTGTTTGGTTGGTTGGGTTCTTTATTGAGTGTCTTCCTCCCTGACTAGAAAATGAGTATTATGAGAACAAAGACCCCAGCTATCTATTCATCCTCAGCACTTAGTAGAAAGTCTGAGGCCTAGTAGGCATTCCATATGTTGATGAATGGATAGATGAATGGATAACTCCCTTGTCTTACGACAGTTTTATCTGTGTAACAGCTTCATCTTCTCTAGTCATGAAGACTAGGAATCTTTGGAGGGGCTCCTAGGTTTCATGAACTCTCAGCAATTAGAGACTGGAAGAAACTTTCCTTCTTCATATTCTTGATGTAAATAGTAAAGATTTATCATTATTGTTAAGAAGCTTAATTCTCACCACCCTTCTATATTTGTTGTACATACTGACTCTAATGTAGATTTGATAAAAACTTTTTATATGCCCTCACTTTAAATATCTTTAAGATGTTTATAATCATACTGCCCCTCAACCCTCCTCTTAAGTAACTTAAACCTTTTATATGTGAGACTTACTCGTGAAGATGAAGAAACCTATACTTTGTTATTCTTGAAATGTATTAAGTCCATGCTTCTTTACTAGAATTTTTGCTTTTCTCTACTTCCTCACTCCCCACTCAGTGACTTTTTTAATATTACCACTTTGGTGGGTTTTTTAAAATATATAATAATTTTAAAACATCAGAAGATTTTCCACTAAAGAAAAATGTAAGTTTTTCTTTCTTTAAGCAAAGGAATTTAAAAAATCATATTAGATAGGTTCTTACTAAGATATTTTTTATAACCTAATGAATTTTATTATATCTTATCCCATATACATATATTTTATGTGGGCTTTTTTCCCACTGTAATTTTTTAAAACGTGAACTTTATGTTAGGATGTGTATGCTGTGTACTAAGTCGCTACAGTCATCCGACTCTTCGTGCCCACCAGGCTCCTCTGTCCATGGGATTCTCCAGGCAAGAATACTGGAGTGGCTTGCCATGCTCTTCTCCAGGGGATCTTCCCCATCCAGGGATTGAACCTGGGTCGACTGCATTGCAGGCAGATTCTTACCATCTGAGCCACCAGGATAATTTAGATTTATACAAAATAGTACAGAGAGTAGACAATATAGTACAGAGAATTATCATATTCCCCATACTCAGTGTCTCCTAATATTCATGTCTTACATTAATATGGTATATTTATATAAATAATGAATATTATTATTGAAAAAAATCCATAGTTTATTCAGATTTCCTTAATTTTGACCTGAGATCTTTTCTGTATTCTAGGATCTCATTCAGGATACCACATTACATTTAGTTTCATATCTCCTTAGGTTTCTCTTGGCTACAGTAATTTTTCAGACTTATCTTTGAAGACCTTGACAGTTTTGAGAAGTACTGGCTTTTTGCAGAATATTTCTCAATTGGAATCTAATGTTTTTCATGATTAGACTGGGGTTATGGGACTTGAGAGGAAAGTCACAGGGGTAAAAATGCCATTTTTACTATATGATTTCAAGAATATGTTATCAACATGATTTACACAGTTGATGTTGACCTTGATTTTCTGGTTGAGGTAGTGGTTGACACTACCTCACTAAAAAAAGCTACTTTTTTAACCCCTTATTTCCACAGTGTAGTCTTTGGAAGGAAAGTCACTATTTGTAGCCTAAGATTAAGAAGTAAGGGGTTATGCCCTATCTCCTTGAGGACAGAGTATCTGAATAAATGTTTGAAGCTCTTCTGCACAGATTTGTCTATTTACCCCTATTTATTTATATCAGAAAAACGCATGGATATCCACTTTAGACTTCAGATTATAATTTAATACTACTTGTTTTGTTGCTCAGGTCATTTTTTTCAGCTTTAGTCATTGGGAGCGCTCCTTCAGTTGACTCCTGTGTCTCCTTGATGTATCCTCATCATCGTGGATTTTTTTTGCTTTTTTTTTGAGTACATCATTCTAACTCTACAAGATACTCCAGGCTTATCTTGTATATATCTTGCCCCATTACTAAAATAAGTATTTTCATTTCTTTTTTTTTTAACTCAACTGGATTCTGTGATAGTATTTGCTTTTGGTTTTTAATTCTGAATTCAGTTCAGTTGAGTCGCTCAGTCGTGTCCAACTCTTTGTGACCCCATGAATTGCAGCACGCCAGGCCTCTCTGTCCATCACCAACTCCCGGAGTCTACCCAAACCCATGTCCATCGAGTTGCTGATGCCATCCAGCCATCTCATCCTCTGTCATCCCCTGTCCTCCTGCCCCTAATCCTTCCCAGCATCAGGGTCTCTTCCAATCAGTCAACTCTTTGCATGAGGTGGCCAAAGTATTGGAGTTTCAGCTTCAACCTCAGTCCTTCCAATGAACACCCAGGATTGATCTCTTTTAGGATGGATTGATTGAATCTCCTTGCAGTCCAAGGGACTCTCAAGAGTCTTCTCCAACACCACAGTTCAAAAGCATCAATTCTGCGGCGTCAGCTTTCTTCACCATCCAACTCGCACATCCATACATGACCACTGGAAAAACCACAGCCTTGACTAGACGGACCTTTGTTGGCAAAGTAATGTCTCTGCTTTTAAATATGCTATTAGGTTGGCCATAACCTTCCTTCCAAGTAGTAAGTGTCTTTTAATTTCATGGCTGCAATCACCATCAGCAGTGATTTTGGAGCCCCAAAAAATAAAGTCTGACACTGTTTCCCCATCTATTTGCCATGAAGTGATGGGACCAGATGCCATGATCTTAGTTTTCTGAATGTTGAGCTTTAAGCCAGCTCTTTCACTCTCCTCTTTCACTTGCATCAAGAGGCTCTTTAGTTCTTCTTCACTTTCTGCCATAAGGGTGGTGTCATCTGCATATCTGAGGTTATTGATATTTCTCCTGGCAATCTTGATTCCAGCTTGTGTTTCTTCCAGCCCAGCATTTCTCATGATGTACTCTGCACCTAAGTTAAATAAGCAGGGTGACAATCTACAGCCTTGATGTACTCCTTTTCCTATTTGGAACCAGTCTGTTGTTCCATGTCCAGTTCTAACTGTTGCTTCCTCACCTGCATACAGGTTTCTCAAGAGTCAGGTCAGATGGTCTGGTATTCCCATCTCTTTCAGAATTTTCCACAGCTTATTGTGATCCACACAGTCAAAGGCTTTGGCATAGTCAATAAAGCAGAAATAGATGTATTTCTGGAACTCTCTTGGTTTTTCGATGATCCAGCGGATATTGGCAATTTGATCTCTGGTTCCTCTGCCTTTTCTAAAACCAGCTTGAACATCTGGAAGTTCACGGTTCACGTATTGCTGAAGCCTGGTATGGAGAATTTTAAGCATTACTTTACTAGCATGTGAAATGAGTGCAATTGTGAATTAGCATGAGATATTTGTAACAATTATATTTTTATCAAAATATCAAGAGTGGTCTGTTTGCTTTGTGAATTTCCAGCTAGTCTGAATTTTTTTTCATTAAAGATATAATTGGGTTTAGATGAAACCAAGATTCCTATCAAGTGATTAAAATGGTCCTCCATTGTTTACCTGACATTTATCATATTTTCAAAACTGAACTGATTTCACACAAATGGATTTTTCACATGCTTAAAGCTTAGACTTGTCATTTATCTGCTCTGTAATTCCTTCAAGGAACCCAACAAATGCTAGGCACAGTGCTGGGTGCTCAGACTAGAAAGACAAGACACAGCTGCATTTTTTTTTTCTTTTAATTTTTAAAAACATTTTTGGCTACCCTGGGTCTTTGTTGCTGCACTCAGGCTTTCTCTAGTTGTGGCAAGCAGGGGTTGCTCTCTTGTTGCGGAACATGGACTCTAGGGCGCAGGGGTTCAGTAGTGGCACATGAGCTCAGTAGTTGCAGCTCACAGGCTTATTAGTTGCTCTGCCGCATGTGGAATCTTCCTGGGACCAGGGATCGAACCCATATACCCTACATTGGCAGGCAGATTCTTAACCACTGGACCACCAGGGAAGTCTAACTTTTTTTCTTGAGTAGTCCACAATCTGCTGGGGACATAGTTTGTTGTTGTTGAATTGCTAAGTCATGTCCAACTCTTTGCGACCCCATGAACTGTAGCCCGCCAGGCTCCTCTGTTTATGGGATTCTCCAGGCAAGAATACTGAAATGGGTTGTCATTTCCTTCTCCAGGGGGTTCTTTCTGACCCAGCGATCAAACCCGCATCTCCAGCATTGCAGGCAGATTCTTTACCACTTAGCCACCAGGGAAGCCCAGGGATATAGTTACACTTCAGCATAAGTGATATAATAAAATTAAGCTCAAGATGAAGTAGAAACCAACAGAAGAGATCAAGAATAATTTCTTGACATTTTAAAGGATAAATATTAATTAGCCAGATGAAGTAGGAGAGAATGAGTCAGGCAAGGAGGTTGAAGGAGATGAGCAAGGATGTTTTAAGAAAATGAACAGCATGCAACTGAGAGAGTAGTACTTTCTGAAATACTACAAGGAGCTCACTGTGACTGGACCGTAAAATAAGATGGAGGCAGTGATGCAAGTTGAAAAGTAGGTCTAGGATCCATCATACAGGGTCTCGTGTGCCATGTTTACATGTTACATCTGAGGGGCACTGTTGTGGGGTGTTTAGGCATAGGAGCGAGCAGTCTCTTTGACATCACTGTGAACAATGAACTAGAGTAGCCAAAAAACAAGGTGAGGAATCCATTTCAGTAGAGATGAAGGGAGTGGTAATAGTGAGTAGATAGATTGGAGAGATATAAAGGAAGTAGAACCAACATACCTCATCCACATATGGGTGTGGGGTTAAAAGAAGGTAGGTAATGTTTGAAGTAGTAAATAAAACAGACCTTACCTGCATGTACCTGACAAGATAGACACACACAAAAATAAGCATAATATAATTAAAACCACAACTTACATCCCTTACTGAACAGATGTTTGTGTGTCCTTTCCAAGTATTTTGGAAGTATTACTGTAGATTAATGGTCCAGTGATGATCCCTGTAAAGGAACAGTGCATATAAGGATTAAGTATACTGAATAGTCAGGTATGTCACTCTCAAGTTCCCAAAAATAGAACCAAATGGACTGAAAAGAAATCAAAACCAGATGTATGAACACTTTTCAAATTAGTTTTCCTCTAGTGCAGTCCTTATACCTCATATACCACAGCTATCTTGAGCTCTCTTGCCAATGGGTCTAAAAATGTTTTTTTATGTTCCTGGCAGAGTTTAGTTGATACTGTCTGTTATTTCAGATAGAAATCATAGCAATACATTTACACAGTGCATCGGTCTCACCAACTCCTCCCACTGTGCAAATAGCTCAATAAATGTAAGTTTGGCTCTTGGAAAACCACAGATATTTTTGGCCTGCTTACATGTCATTTTACACAAACATTTTGGCTTCCTACATGTCACTGTAACATTAATTAGAGTTTTTCTTTATAATAATGATTTGTGCCTCTAAAAGTTCTCAGTGAGCATAACTGAACCTGTCCAGTAATCTCATGAAATATCTCAACATTTCCATACCACTACTGGAAAGTGATGGCTCATTTTGGCAGATGGGAAAATTGAAATAGTGACTTAGATGTATCACCTCAAGCCTCCTTATCTGATGTCTTCCCTATATATGCTGTTTCCAAAATAACATGGTTTGAAATAAAACAAGAAGCATATTCAAATGTCAGATAACAACTTTATGTAAATCGCTTAGTCATAAAGGCAGTTCCAGAAGGAGGTAGAAGATGACCAAAACAGAATATTGTGGTTTTTATAAAATGAGAGGCAAAGAAAGGACTGGGAACCAGTCCAGGAGGCTCCAGACAGTGACAGCCTCTCCTAATTGGAGTAGATCAGTAAGCTGGTAATCATTAGGTTTACTAACATCCACTGAAATACAAAATAAAATAAGAAACACAGTTCATGCCTTGGCTTGATAAGTGCTAGAAAAACAGGATTTGCCTGCAGTTGTTTTGTTATAGCTTTGTACTTTCTTCATAATCAAAAGAAACTTCTGCATAAGCTATACCGTGGTTTCTAGCTTTTCTGACAGATTCGTAGGGTCACCTGATTCATTCTTTCTCCTCACTCAATTCATAAGAAAATAGTATCTTTTAATAAGGAAGTTGTAGTATTTTTTAATGAGTTGATATATGATTTATTAAATCTCCTAATTAATTTATTCATGTCAGAAATTTAAGTATAAGTCGTTTTTAACATTAAGAACTGTTCGATACAAGCTCCTGATCAACATTTTTAAAACCACTGTTACAGACTCCTCAGATATTACTAAGTTGTAGAATCTTCTTTGCTTTTTATGTACCCAAGTCCAGACTCTTAAACATTTTTAGTAAGGACGGTCCTGAAGATGACACCATGCTCTATTTTTTCGAGTATCTTCTAGGAAATGCCTTATGCCCAAATTGAAAACTAATGCATCATCTTTATGTTGTGGCTATGATCCTTATGAAATCTAACTACCAGAATCTCTCTTCCACATCCAACCCATGCCTTTCTTTACTAAGTGACACATTAAAGTTGTCAAATTCAGTTTTTAATACCTAATTTAGATTTATGGATCTATAGAAGTAATGTGAGGAAATTACAAAGCTATGCTATCTAATATCACTAGCCATTAGCTATGTATGGCTATTTAAATCAGAATTTAATTTAAATTTAATTTAAAACCCAGTTCTTCTGTTGCACTTGCCATATTTAAAGTGTTGCACAGGGAACTCAGCCCAGTGCTCTGTGATGACCTAGAGAAGTAGGATGGAGCGAGTAGGAGGGAGGCTCACAAGGGAAGGCGTATACGTATACTTATAACCAATTCATACAATGTTGTTGTACAGCAGAAAGTAACACAACATTGTGAAGCGATTATATTCCAGTTACAAAAATTTTTTAAATAAAGTGCTCAATAGCCATATAATGCTAGTGGCTGCCATATTGGACAGCACAGATACAGAACAATGCAGAGTTTAATTAGACAAAATAGTCAAGAAAGTATTGATACAAAAGGTACTTCAGTTGGTAGTGACTTACACATTTATATATAAAAATGCCCATATGATGGCTTCTCAGGTGGGAAGACAATCAAACTGTTTATAAAGAAAACCTAAAATTTAATTTCATTTTGCAGAAAAAGTGACTTAAATTTTATAAATCCCACTTTCTTTCCTCAAATCCTACCCTCAAAGATTTACAAATGCGGAACTTCTGAAGGCTGCATGTGTAGAATTGTATGTAGAGCTAGTTCAGGATTCCCAGAATTTCTCCAGTCCATCTTACACAACTCTTCCCTTCTGCACATTTTCTCACTAGCTTCTACACAAAGTATTGACTTAAATGTATATCCTTATATATATGTTTTAACTTTTATCTAATCTGCTGACTTAGCTCCTTGGTAGACAAAGACTAATATATAGCCATATTCGTGAATCACCTTGAAGTAATGTCTTTAAATGCCACTTATACACCCCATGTTTTTCTACATTGTATAAGAAAGTGATCATTCTTAAGGAAATAGGGTCACCCATCTCTTAATAAAAATGATAAAATATTTTTTCCACCCTCAGTTTTTTCAAAAGCAGACCCTTCTGATAAATTCTATTCGGTAATGCTTGAGTCCAGGCTGAGCCTGGGAAAGGTTAGGGTAAATCTGGAACATCTTCTGCCAGAAACTGTTGGAAGAATAGTCAAAGGACATAAATGCCAGCCTGAAAGGGGTTCCCCCTGGCCAGACCTGAGGGAAATTAAGTATATTAATGAGTTATAAATCATTTTTAAAAATAGGAATCTATTTTTAGTTCATACTGATGGTGGATGGATGGATATGAAAGAAAGGAAGACTCTTCTTTATACTACAGTGCTGACTGATAAATTTGGATTGAGTGGTGAAGTTGGAAAAGCACTATTTTGCAATCATCATAACAAAGATTGGTTTGGGAAAGAATGATCTGTAGATGCTGAATATAAACTTGAAGTTTTGACAAGAAACAGGATGTTTTGTTGTTCAGTCACTCAGTCATGTCCCAACCCCATGGACTGCAGCACACCAGGCTTCCCTGTCCTTCACCATCTTCCGGAGTTTGCTCAAACTTATTTCCATTGAGTCTATGATGCCATCCAACCATTTCATCCTCTGTCGCCCCCTTCTCCTCCTGCCCTCAATCTTTCCCAGCATCAAAGTCTTTCAGTGAGTTGGCTCTTCGCATCAGTTGGCCAGAGTATTAGAGCTTCAGCTTCAGCATCAGTCCTTCCAATGAATATTCAGGGTTGATTTCCTTTAGGATTGACTGGTTTGATCTCCTTGCTGTCCTGGGGACTCTCAAGAGTCTTCTCCAGCACCACGGTTCAAAAGCATCAATTTTTCAGCACTCAGTCTTCTTTATGGTCCAACTCACATCCATACATGACTATTGGAAAAACCATAGCTTTGACTATACAGACCTTTATCAGGAAAGTGATGTCTCTGCTTTTTAATACACCGTGTAAGTTTGTCATAGCTTTTCTTCCAAGGAACAAGCATCTTTTAATTTCATGGCTGCATTCACCAATTGGAGTGATTTTGGAGCCCAAGAAAATAAAGTCTGTCACTGTTTCCATTTTTTCCCCATCTATTTGCCATGAAGTGATGGAACCGGATGCCATGATCTTAGTTTTTTGAATATTGAGTTTTAAGCCAGCTTTTTCACTCCTCTTTCACCTCCATCAAGAGGCTCTTATGTTCTTCTTCACTTTCTGCCATAAAGTGGTGTCATTACAGTCTTAATTGTCCAAACACTTCTTAGTTACAGGAGGAAAATAACTATAAAAGTGGAAAAACAGAGGCAGATGGGCCTCTGGATGTGATAACCTTAAGATACATTCAACATCAACATATATTCAACATTATGTCATATTTGCATGTAAGAGGGAGGTATAATCTGAATTTAATCAGAGAACATCAGGCAAAATCAAAATGGAAAACATTCTATTGAAAAGAAGGGGCTGTGTTCTTAAAAATATCGGTGTCTTTGAAGAGTAGGGAGAAGAAGGCAAGGCGGAAAGCTAATGAACTATCCCAGATTAGTGGAAATTAAAGAGACATGACATCTTAATGCTAATCTTCAATATAGGACTAGATATCTGGACTAGAACTGAAAAAAAATGATAAAAAGGACATAAGTGTTATAGTTGTGAAGATTGGAAATGGATGGTAGATCAGATAAAAAGTATTATATTGATGTTAAATTTCCTAAATTTGGTAACTGTACTATGAATATCTTTGTTCTTAGGAAATACACAGTGATTTCCTAAGGGCAAAGGGGCATGAAGTCTGTAACTGGATCTCAAATGGTTCAAGAAAATAACTGTGCTTATACAGAGAGAATACAATATCAAATAAAGGCTACAAAGGAGTTCTCTTTGCAACTTTCCCATAAATTTGAAATAATTTCAAATTCAAGATTTTTTAATTCTATTCAATGTTCTCTAGCCCTTTCTAAGGCACAAAATGACGTGATGATAATGAAGATGCAATCAGAGAGACTTTCAAAAGAGTACAACCAGCTCCTGAGAGAACACTCAGGACTTCAGGTGGGTGACATCCACTTTATGAGCTTCAGCTTTTAAAAAATAATTACTTAAGTCAATTATTTGGGCTGTCCACCTTCCGAAGTCAAGGTGTTCTTAATTCTGACTTTGCTAAATGATTAAGCCAATTTTTACTTGGAGGCTTAATAGTGGGACTTTGCATAAATATGCAAGATAGTCATGACATCGAGATTTACAGCATGCTAACTTAAGCACTCGTGTTGCGGCGATGTTTTAAGCAAAAGAATTGAGCAACATTGAAAAAAAGACTGGTCCTGAAATAATTTAGTTTTGAATTTGGAATGTTTGCCATATGCATGTCAAAATACAACCAAAAATCAAAGTCCTACATCACACTACTCTTCTGTCCTACTGTTTTAAACATCTTAGGACAAACCTTGAAGCATTCAAATTTATGTTTTTCCTCCAGAGTTGAGTTGAAAGATGCAAATAGGGAAAACCTTTTTGTCATTGAAGTCACAAAGTTGGGGCTGTGATTTTCTTTCTCTTCCCCTTCAGTTCAGCAAGAGCCAGTTCCCTACATTCACCCATGGAATGGGCTTGTCTTCCTTACCTCTTGGGCTGCCAGGTCATAACCTGAATTGATTTGCCAGCCCACTGGGAAGACCCACCCATTCCAGAGGCAACATGGCCTTCCCAGTTCCTCCCAAAATGGACTGTCTCTGCTCTTCTGCTTTCAGGTTGGGCTTTTCCTTAGAATTTGGTGTGGCCTTTAATCGAGGCTTTTTAGCAATTACAGCTCTACAGTTATTTCACTGTACAAGAAACCTTAGTCCCAGGACTCATTTCCCTGCTTGTCAGTGGTCATCGTATCTTCAGGGTCTAGCAGTGTGCCTGGTACAAGACAAGCAAACACTCTACTCATAGGCCTTGGAGTCAGACAACTGGAACAACTCTTAACTCTCATGCTAGCTTTGTGATCCCAAGCAGTTTATGTCACCCTTCCGGGGCTCACTTCTCTTCATCTGTAGAATCAGAACAATAATAGCACCTGGCTCACCAACTTGTTGGGAGGATTAAAGAAAATGTGTAGGCCACTTAGCATTGTACCTGTCCAGTAAACACCCAAGGAATGAGAGCTTTTACCATAATTATCACCATTATTGGTATTAATTCCGCTGTAGAAATTTTACTGAAGTAGTGAATTACTCTTATCCAGGTACTCTGGCCTTGATTAGAGCCAGTCAAGAGAAGGTCCAAAGCACATTGGCAATCTGTTATTCCCAGCCAAGTTGCATGTTTAACTAACCTACTTTGACAATAGGACAACAAGACAGATAGATACCTTATGTGCTCCAGACCCAGGACACCCAAAGCTCAGTTCACAGGGTCTGGAGAAACCAGTTAGATTTTCAGCAAGAGCACCCTTTCCCCATCTCTAAAACAGAGTTCCTGAAATTGTTGGCTTCATCATGGCATGATGAGATGAGAATTATTCCTTTACATCCTTCAGGATCCTCCATGGAAAGTGGAGAAACACTTCAGAAGCCTCTTGCCTGGAAAAAGAACTTCTTCACCTTCCCGTGTGTGAGGTCAGGGTATAGGCAATAAGGATGAGTACCTTACACCAGTGGACTCTGCCTAGGTGTCAGAAACATTTAGATCCCTAGATGGAGAAGCAGCAGGAAGACTCCTTCATGGCTGAATATCCCATTGTAGCAGCAGCCAGTGATTCTCTTAATCCCTAAAAAATGTATGTTACTGAGATTCACTCAACCCAAAAACTTTCCCCAAAAATTTCAGCTTACAAGCTTACACGTTCTTGATAAAAGTATTCAAAAGCTTTTATGAGAAATCCGCCCCCCAAGAAAGTGACTGTTAAATCTGTGTCTTTGAAAAAAATGACCTCATCCCAAATATGCCAAGTACCAGGCTGAGAGTTGGGCATTGATGCGTTTAGGCCTTATATCCAGGTTTTTGAAATATTTAATTGATAGTACTTACTAAGGATGTGCCCTGGACCAAGCACTTAATTGATGGCTTCGTATATGTTATCCTCATACTTTCTGTCCTAGCTTATCAATTAAAATATATATTATGTAAATGAGGAAAATGAGACCCGTAGGTGTTAAATAATGTACCCAAAGTCACTAACTGAAAAGTGATAGCATTCACAACTGGATTCAAAGTCAAGAAATCGTCATCATTAACATTATACTCTTTCACCTACTGGTCATTGAACTATCAGTTCTGGGATCTGTTCTCTGGCTTCTGGGCAGATTGAGCCAAAGGGAGGCATGGGTAAAAGACTAAAGGCAGGAAAAGGGGAAAGCCAGGAACTTCCCCTGCTCTCTCAGCTTTGGGCAGCATCTGCCACAGCAGCCTCATCTCTTTCCACAGTCCCAGTTCGCTTCCACTTGGTGTCCCTCATTCCTGGGATCTGTAATACTATCTCCTCCAACCCAAAGAATGGTTTTCTCCTGTTGCTAATTCCTGAGGTGCCTTGCCATCCTGTTTCAGTGTCTACTCTCTTACCACCTATAAAACCAATTCCCTGTAACAAATATCTATTTGAAGGAAAAAAAACTCTTAGCCCCCATGGTTAAACAATTCTATAAACCTTGGGTGAATCATTTGACATTCATGCACCTTGGCTTCTTTAATGCTTAGATGAGGATTTTAATATCTCATGAGCATTAAATCAAATACTGAGGAAGAAAGCCCTTCAAATATCTTTAAACAAGATAAACTCTCTACATCTGTAAGGTGTTATAAGTTATTTGTTCAATTCAGTTCATTTACTCCGTCGTGTCCAACTCTTTGCAACCCTATGGACTGCAACATGCCAGGCTTCCCTGTCCATCACCAATTCCCAGAGCTTACTCAAACTCATGTCCATCACGTCAGTGATACCATCCAACCATCTCATCCTATGTCATCCCCTTTTCCTCCTGCCTTCAATCTTTCCCAGCATCAGAGTCTTTTCAAATGAGTTAGTTCTTTGCATCAAGTGGCCAAAGTATCGAAGTTTCAGCTTTAGCATCAGCCCTTCTATGAATATTCAGGACTGATTTCCTTTAGAATGGACTGGTTGAATCACCTTGCAGTCCAAGGGACTCGCAAGAGTCTTCTCCAACACCACATTTCAAAAGCATCAATTCTTCGGCGCTCAGCTTTCTTTATACTCCAACTCACATCCATACATGACTACTGGAAAAACCATAGCCTTGACTAGACAGACCTGTGTTGGCAAAGGAATGTCTCTGCTTTTTAATGTGCTGTCTAGTTTGGTCATAGCTTATCTTCCAAGTAGCTAGCGTCTTTTAATTTCATGGCTGCAGTCACCATCTGCAGTGATCTTGGAGCCCAAAAAAATAAAGTCTGTCATTGTTTCCATTGTTTCCCTATCTGTTTGCCATGAAGTGATGGGACCAGTTTTCTGAATGTTGAGTTTTAAGCCAACTCTTTCACTCTCCTCTTTCACTTTCATCAAGAGGCTCTTAGATCTTCTTCGCTTTCTGCCATAAGGGTGGTGTCATCTGCATATCTGAGGTTATTGTTATTTCTCCCAGAAGTCTTGATTCCAGCTTTTGCTTCATACAGTCCAGCATTTCTCATGATGTACTCTGCATATGAGTTAAATAAGCATGATGACAATGTACAGCCTTGACGTACTCCTTTCCCGATTTGGAACCGGTCTGTTCCGTGTCCATTTCTAACTGTTGCCTCTTGACCTGCATACAGATTTCTCAGGAGGCAGGTCAGGTGGTCTGGGATTTCCATCCCTTGAAGAATTTTCCACAGTTTGTTGTGATCCACACGGCCATGATCAAAGGCTGTGGCATAGTCAATGAAGCAGAAGTAGATGTTTTTCTGGAACTTTCTTGCTTTTCAATGATTCAGCAGATGTAGGCAATTTGATCTCTGGTTCCTCTGCCTTTTCTAAAACCAGCTTGAATATCTGGAAGTTCAGTTCACGTACTGTTGAAGCCCAGCTTGGAGAATTTTGAGCATTACTTTACTAGCGTGTGAGGTAAGTGCAATTGTGCGGTGTTTTGAACATTCTTTGGCATTGCCTTTCTTTTGGATTGGAATGAAAACTGACCTTTTCCAGTCCTGTGGCCACTGCTAAGTTTTCCAAATTTGCTGGCATATTGAGTGCAGCACTTCTACAGCATCATCTTTTAGGATATGAAATAGCTCAACTGGAATTCCATCACCTCCACTAGCTTTGTTTGTAGTGATGCTTTAAGGCCCACTTGACTTCGCGTTCCAGTATGTCTGGCTCTCGGTGGGTGATCACACCATTGTGGTTATCTGGGTCATGAAGATCTTTTTTGTATAGTTCTTCTGTATATTCTTGCCACCTCTTCTTAATATCTTCTGCTTCTGTTAGGTCCATACCATTTCTGTCCTTTATTGTGTCCATCTTTGCATGAAATGTTCCCTTGGTATCTCTAATTTTCTAGAAGAGATCTCGAGTCTTTCCCATTCTATTGTTTTCCTCTATCTCTTTGCATTGACCACTGAGGAAGGCTTTCTTATCTCTCCTTGCTATTCTTTGGAACTCTGCATTCAGATGGATATATCTTTCTTTTTCTCCTTTGCCTTTTGCTCTCTTCTTTTCTCAGCTATTTGTAAGGCTTCCTCAGACAAGCATTTTTCATTTTGCATTTCTTTTTCTTGGGGATGGTTTTGATGACAGCCTCTGAGCTATGAACCTCCGTCCATAGTTCTTCAGGCACTGTCTATCAGATCTAATCCCATGATTCTATTTGTCACTTCCCCTGTATAATCGTAAGGGATTTGATTTAGGTCATACCTGAATGGTCTAGTGGTTTTCCCTACTTTCTTCAATTTAAGTCTGAATTTGGCAAAAAGGAGTTCATGATCTGAGCCACAGTCAGCTCCTGGTCTTGTTTTTGCTGACTGTATAGAGCTTCTCCATCTTTGGCTGCAAAGAATATAATCCATCTGATTTTGGTGTTGACCATCTGGTGATGTCCATGTGTAGAGTCTTCTCTTGTGTTGTTGGAAGAGGGTGTTTGCTATGACCAGTGCGTTCTCTTGGCAAAACTCTGTTAGCCTTTGACCTGCTTCATTTTGTACTCCAAGGCCAAATTTGCCTGTTATTCCAGGTGTTTCTTGACTTCCTACTTTTGCATTCCAGTCCCCTATAATGAAAAAGACATCTTTTCTTGGTATTAGTTCTAGAAGGTCGTGTAGGTCTTCATAGAACCATTCAACTTCAGCTTCTTCAGCATTACTGCTCAGGGCATAGACTTGGATTACCATGATATTGAATAGTTTGCCTTGGATACAAACAGAGATCATTCTGTCCTTTTTGAGATTGCATCCAAGTACTGCATTTCAGACTCTTTTGTTGACTATGATGGCTTTGGGAATCAACAGACTAAAATGGACTGGTTGGGTGAATTTAATTTAGATGACCATTATATCTACTACTGTGGGAAAGTTATTAATTGAACACATTTTTTTCCCATTCATCTACTTAATCCCTCATTATCCAATATGAGAGCCTGAATAATATTCTGAGGTTTAGGTGTCACTATATGAGAACCATTTTCTTAAAAGTCACTCTTACACTTTGATATTCACTTTCTGAACCCGCTTGAGAAGCAAAAGATTGCTCTAGGCCAGCCACAGTAAAAAGCTGTGCCAAATTGTCCTTCATGAATTTTACTTCTGTTGTCAGACCAACCTCAATAATTGAATTACATCAAAAAGTTCATTGGGAAACAACTTTTCAGTTTTATATACTCGATTTATTTTAAATAAAATAATCATAAAATAAAGGACTTAAAATATTAAGGATGAGAGAGGGGAAAACGTTTTTCTACTGTAAACAAATCCCACTTTACATCTTTTAAATCCCTTTGGATTTCCCCATCCAATCCTCTCCCTGTTATGGTGGTAGTGGTGGTTTAGTCGCTAAGTCATGACCAACTCTTGCAATCCCATGGACTGTAGCCCGCCAAGTTCCTCTGTCCATGGAATTTTGCCAGGCAAGAATACTGGAGTGGGTTGCCATTTCCTTCTCCAGGGGATCTGCCCAACCCAGGGATTGCATCCATGTCTCCTGCATTGGAGGTGGATTCTTTACCACTGAGCTATCCCTGTTATAGGCACTAAATAAAAAAAAATAGAAAACAGTCCCTTGGAAATATGTATTAATGGTCTTTGCCATTCCTTGTTTTCCCTGACACTCTTCTGGAAAAGAAAACACAGAACATACTCAGGGTCATTGGCAGCACAGACCTGTCAGCACTAGCCACTTTTAAAATTTCATTTGGAAAATCATCCTTTGCTAAGGGACTTGTCAGAGTAGCAGCTCCATTAAAGCTGTGTTTTTTTCTAAAGTCAGATACGTGTAAAAACAGAAAGGAAACCTTGTTCAGATACCTCCTCTAATGCTGTCTTCTGACTTGTCCTGAAGTTAATGTTGCTGAAGTTGTTTTGAAAGCATGAATGCTCAGTCCAAAAAAGAGCTTGATATTTTCCCCAGTGCAGCAGTAACCACACAACTCTATTGTCTGTGATATTTTTTTCTCAGTGTAGAAAATGATCTCTTATGGTTAATGTCTATCCCATTTTCCTCCAGTTAAAGTGATGTATTGTAGTCATCTTATGATCAGCAAAGGGTATGATTTGAGAAGCCAGTTCTATTGGCTAATATCAGAAGAACAAAAAAAAAGGCCACCCCACATGGGTTTTTCTGTTCCCTTCATTCTTTCTTTGCCAGAACCACTTTGATATTCATCTTCTGAACCCACTTGAGAAGCAAAAGATTGCTCTAGACCAGCCACAGTAAAAAGCTGTACCAAATTATCCTTCATGAATTTTACTTCTGATGTCAGACCAACCTCAGTAATTGAATTACACCATAAAGTTCATTAGGGAAACTTAACCTTTTCAGTTTTATATACTTTATTTACTTTAAATAAAATAAATCATGACATAAAGGGCTGTTAAAATATTAAGGAAACAGGTGGAAGAGGGGAAACTGGTTTCTCTATTGTAAACAAATCCCACTTTATATCTTTTAAACCTCTTTGGATTTCCCCATCTGATCCCCTGCCTGTTATAGGCACTAAATAAATACAAGAAAACAGTACCTTCAAAACATAGTAGTCTTTGCCTTTCCTTGTTTGCCCTGACTCTCTTCTAGAAAAAAAAAGCACAGAACCTACTCAAGGTCATTGACAGCACAGACTTGTCAGCACTAGCCACTTTTAAAGTTTCATTTTGGAAAATCACCCTTCTCTTAAGGGACTCGTCAGGGTAGCAGCTGCATTAAAGCTATGATTTTTATCTAAAGTGTTAAGATATATGTGAACACATAAGAGCTATACCTTGTTATTCAAATGCCTCCTCTAATGCTGTCCTCTGACTCAGTTGCTTTAAGTTAATGTTACTGAAGTTGCCCTGAAAGCAAGAATGCTCAGCCCAAAAGAGAGCTTGATAGCTTCTCTGTTGCAGCAATAACCGCAGAACTCCATTGTTTGTTTTGTTTTTTCTCAGTGTAGAAAATGATTTCTTATGGTTAATTTCTATCCCATTTTTCTCCAGTTTTAAATGATGTATTATAGTCGTCTTATGATCAGCAAAGAGTATAATTTGAGAAGCCAGTTCTACTGGCAAATGTCATAAAAACAACAACAAAAAAAGCCACCCGTATGGATTTTTTTGTTTCCTTCATTCTTCCTTAGCCAAAAATCTTAATTAGGTTTGCAAAAGGGGAATTTCAGAAATTTTGTTTTCCTTGTATAACTTGTGAAATGAAAGCAAAATAGATTAAAGCAAGGGAAAAGACGAGCTTAACAAGAGTGTTATTTCTTCCCCTTTTAAACGCTTTTTCAAGTAAAACTACACATTTTGTAGTTTTTTAAAATCTGAGACTTTGTATTTTCATTTGATTATCCTTGTAATCAATAACTATACACAGAAAAGAGAATGTTTTTTATTTTTTTAATTTATTTTAATTGGAGGCTAGTTACTTTACAATATTGTGGTGGTTTTTGCCATACATTGACATGAATCAGCCATGGGTGTACATGTGCCCCCCATCCTGAACCCCCCTCCCACCTCCCTCCCCATCCCATCCCTCAGGGTTGTCCCAGTGCACCGGCTTTGAGTGCTTGTTTCATGCATCAAGCTTGGACTGGTCATCTATTTCACATATGGTAACATACATACATGTTTCAATACTATTGTCTCAAATCATCCCACCCTCACCTTCTCCCACAGAGTCCAAAAGTCTGTTCTTTACATCTGTGTCTCTTTTGCTGTCTTGCATATAAGGTCGTCATTACCATCTTTCTGAATTCCATATATATGCATTAATATACTGTATTGGTGTTTTTCTTTCTGACTTACTTCACTCTGTGTAATAGGCTCCAGTTTCATCCACCTCTTTAGAACTGACTCAAATGCATTCTTTTTTATAGCTGAGTAATATTCCTGTGTATATGTACCACAACTTTCCTATCCATTCTTCTGCCAATGGACATCTAGGTTGCTTCCATGCCATACAACCCAGCAATCCCACTGCTGGGCATACACACCAAGGAAACCAGAACTGAAAGAGAATGTTTTTTAAAAGTCCTTGTCATATTTATGAATATGTTTCTCTATAACTTCCCAAGTCATGTTTTTTTCTTACAGGATCTTGCAGGGAAAGACAAGAAATGCCTGTGAACTTTATGAAAGAAGATTGTGAATATACCATGTCAAGAAGAAAAATTTGTTATCATGTTAGCCTCTAGAAAATATAAAATTCAGTTCAGAAAAACATACTATGACCAGCCATTATTTTTTTAATGCCACACACATAGACTTATCATAATGGCATTATCGAAGTATTGATGTTTCAGATATATTGTAAAGCCTGTATTCCATCTCCTAAATAAAACATAAGCATGTTAAACACTTAATTTAGATACTGATAGTAACACTGGTGTATGGTGGCTGAAAGAGTGAAACTTGGAAACAGTGACCTTAAGTGCTTTTTTTTAAACCTGATGGTACTAGGTAACTCTTTTAAGACAGCTATATTGATAATTACATTTTCAGTATTGTGTTTCTGCACCTTTTAAACTATTTTTGTTGATATTTGTGTTAATAACACATAATTAGTAGGCGTTCTGCTTTTTTAATGTTCATCTGGGAATGGAGTTTACATCTATTTGCATAACTGCCATAGCACTGAACTGAAATTATTTTACAACAATGTGGAATTCTTGAGATAGAAAGTTTATGTATAATGTATCCAAAAAGCAATGTTTCCCATTGCTGTGAGAGTTGCTAATTATACAGATATGAGACTTCCCTGGTGGCTCAGACGGTAAAAGCATCTGCCTACAATGAGGGAGACCCAGGTTGCATCCCTGGGTCGGGAAGATCCCCTGGAGAAGGAAATGGCAACCCACTCCAGTATTCTTGCCTGGAAAATCCCATGGATGGGGGAGCCTGGTAGGCTACAGTCAGTGGGGTTGCAAAGAGTCGGACATGACTGAGCAACTTCACTTCACCTCATATATACATACACTGGTGTCACAATTTCTCTGAGATGTTTCTATATTCTGAAAGCTACATATTAAATACTATTTTCCATTCATATATTCGTTCAGTTTCCTTTAGGAGAGGATGATTGTTATATTAATGTGATTTAGGTCGTTCCAGTGTTTAGACTTGAAAGCTATCTTCCTTGTTTCTTAAAGACCTAGATATAAAAGAAAATGGAAAATAATTACTGGAGTGTTTACTTCCCTGATGTTTGTTTTATCCTTTGTTATGATCATTTTAGCACCAACTTCATGCATAATTAGTTTTTTTCATTGTAATGTGGCAAATACATAAGAAATGAGCAAGTACATAAGAATTTTATTTCAGATAAAAGTAGTTACTGCTGGAAAACAGACATGTAGGAGACATTTAACAGAGTAAGAAATGGGAGTTAGGCCATATGGGCTGACAGAACCATAAATAACAAGGCAAGGGAATGCTGACAGAGGAGAGAACTGAACAAGTAGCAACTTAAAAATATCAACGTGCCAGCCTACCAGAGTGAGATACAGATTCTGAGTATTTATGATCCTGGCCTGGTCAACAAATCAAGTCTAATGACAGAATAACATACAGAAAAATAGAAATTACACAGCTTTAGAACTGACAACCAAATAATAATCCTATTCTCACCACTAATTTAGCCATGGGATTTTGCACAGATAAATCAAACTTGCTAGATTTCCATTTCCTCATCTCTGAAATGGGAATCATAACATTTAGATCGGGATTAATATATAAACTGAGATAACACAGTGATTCTCAAAGGTTGTGCAGACTGTACAGCAAGGGGAAAGACCAGGTGCTCTTTGAAGAGCATAAGGATTTGAAAGATTCCCAGAAACCACTTTATACATTCAAGTAGTCTTAGGCCTCATCGCAGTTGTACAGGTCTGCAAACAGTCCTCAAAAGTGCACTCAGTTTTCCCAAGTTAACATGAGTAGTTAGATCCAGGGTTAGGATTTGAGTCTAGAATTTAGGTGTCCTGGTTCCCCAGATATTACTCGTTTTTGTACACAAATTAGCTATAATTTACTAAATGAAATACTGCCATGTACTAACCAAGGTTTGGACCATGGAGTCGGGCTCCCGAGTGTGTCTGTTTTACACCGCGCTGAAGCCTCTTGAGCTCTGCTTGTTAATTCTTTTGACTCTCTTTGTCAGTGAGGATGTTTAGCAAATCCTATTATTATAAATAAACAAGGACCTAGTCAAATTGCATATTAAGTTCCTCCTGTCAGTAATGACTTCCTTATATCTTAGGCTGTATTATAGGTTCAAACAGAAGGGTTACACTTACCCTTTTCTATCAGTTAATAGTTTTGTCAGATTCTCTCCCTACTTGCAAACGTACCTTGAAGTTCCAGGTTATAGAAAGTCATGCTCAAGAAGCTCTAGCTGAGGGACTTCCCTGGCAGTCCAGTGGTTAAGACTGCACTTCCAATGCAAAGAGCATGGGTTCGAGCCCTGATTGGGAAACTAATTCCCACATGCCACTCAGTGTGGCCAAAAAAACAAATAAGTTCCATCTAGAATTTGGCATTAGTCATCTTCATTGCTTGTCTGACTCTATATTGGACCCCTGTACTGGTAACTAGATTACTAGGAACTCCAGTCTAGAGCCTGGAATTTAACTGCTTCCTATGGTGCTGTCTTGATGCCACCAACCTGCCTGGATCTGTAAATTCCCATGCTATAGTCCCAGTGGGGCTCTGCTTGCCTCCTGCTGAGAGCTTTGCCTCCTCGGACCACACAGCTACAGCGTCCTGGATGCACCTGCTCCCATTATTCTGCTCCACCTCTGTGGCTTGGTCTGGTTCTGCATTCCCACCCAGAGAAGGTTCATTGCCTTCTCTGTCCCTCCCATCTACATACCACCAGAGCTGAATGGCCATGCCTGGTCCAACCAACATGTGTTGCACCACGTGTTTGAGGACCCATGATGCAATGTGTAAATACAGTGGGCTTTTTATGCCTTGCTCTTGTCTAGAATGAGTTATCTGAAGTCCATGAAGCCCTTTTGAATTTCTTTTATTCTTCAGTCTACCCTTCCTAGAGTTCTTGACCCCCACTAGTGAGAATTCAGTTTGCTCTTTGTTTTAGCATTTCTTAAATCAGTTAACTGGGGCTTCCCAAGTGGCTCAGTGGTAAAGAATCCACCTGTATTGCAGGAGACATGGGCTTAATCCCTGAGCCGGGAAGATCCCCTGCAGAAGGAAATGGCAACCCACCCCAGTATTCTCGCCTGGAAAATCTCGTGGACAGAGGAGCCTGGCAGGCTACAGTCCATGAGGTCACAGAAGAGTCGCACATGACCTAGTGATAAAGAATAACAATTTACTAAGTGCATTTTATTATTTCATAGTTCAGCTCTGGTGGTATGTAGATGGGAGGGACCGCCCATCTCTTTTCTACTCAAAGAGTCTCATCATGCCTGCCATTTATGTTTGGATCATGATTTTAAATTACATCCTCTACTTTCTCTGCAGTCCAGCTTTTTATATTTAACGTAACCGTTATTAGTCCATCAGCAGCATGCAGTGTGCCCCCACAATATCTGTGCATTTTACACAGGAAGAATTTACAAGGGAAGTAGACTTCTGGTCTCTCCTTTTTTATCTTTACTGTGACTTTCACCACAAGGAGGACAAAGCACACAAACACAAGAGCATTCAGTTACCCCTTGTGTACACACACACAGAAATAAGAGCTTGACTTCTGATTGTGAGAAAATTAGGAAAGACTACAGTTCCTACACGGTTTTTTGTTCTTCGTGGTCACCGGTTTTCTAAATTTGAGCAAAGAACATATTTGAAATTTTGGCTTTGCTCCCAAAGCCGGATGCCTTCCTGGTCAACCAGGTTTCTCCATACTGTATTATCACTCCTTCAGAAATCTTTGTTCCTCCTGAAGCAACACCATGATAAAGAATTTCATTCTCATTCTCAGCGCACGGATGACTTCCTGCCACATCTCAGCCAAGGACTTCCTGAAATAACACTCTACAAGGATTTACTTCCTGAAAGCTTTTTTTTTCAAGTTTTTTTTTCTCTTGAAACAAAACACACACACAACATAGAAGACAGAAAAAAATACAGTTCAGTTAGTGTTCTTACATACAAATATTTATATATATACAAATATTTACAAAAATTAAATCATACCATACGTACTATTTTGTGACTTGCTTTTATTCCTCCACATCAATACATATTTTCCTACAGCAGGACCTCCAATAGGGTGTATAAACATCACCCATCACCTGATGGGTCAGGGTTTTTTCAAGTTATGTACAGTCGTACCCATATGCCCCGTTCACTACTAACTACACCATTGAGAATTACCCACCCAAGCAACAGGACTGTGCCATAACCACCCGTTATGTGAGGACAGAAAAAGGAGATGAAAGCCACTGTCCTGCGACAAAGAGCATGTGATTCATCCCCTGTTGTTGGACATTTAATGAGAAATTTTATAGGCAGAAAATGCTCTACAAGCAGACAAACAATTATTATATGCATAAATCACCTGAAATCAAATCCCACTTTGACTCCTAGTTTCTTCATTTTTAAAGTGAAACACTACCTCACCACCTGGAGTAACAATCTGCCTGCGATGCAGGAGACCACCTCCAATCCAGGAGACACAGGCTCTATTCCTGGGTTGGGGAAAGATTCTGGAGAAGAAAATGGCAACTCATTCCAGTATTCTTGCCTGAGAAATCACATGGACAGAGGAGCCTGGTGGGCTACAGTCCATGGAGTCACAAAGAGTCAGACAGGACTGAGCAAGTAAATAACCACCAAGACTCCACCTCAGGGACTTAGAGGATTAGATGAGGTAAAACAACTTTTTCTGGAAGAAATCGACTCTGAATATTACAAAAAAACTGTTACCCAATGGAAAATTGCCTTCATGAAGAAAAGAAGAGAGGAGGAAGGAAGAGAGAAAGCAAAGAAAGACAAAAAAAAAGGGGGAAAAGGGAGGGGGAGAGAGAATGGGAGGGAAGGAAAGAGAGAATGGGATGGAAGGAGAGAAAGGAAGGAAGAAAAAGATAATCTGAAAAGAGAATTTATAAATACGCTTTAAAAGTGGACCCCCTAGTTATACACAATGAAAAGGCAGCATAAAGCAGTTTCTGAGAACTTCTTCCTGACAACTATGGGTTGTCATTCTCCTGACACCTCTCCTCCTGCCCCAGGCAAAGCCCAGCGTCTTATTTGCATAGAAATGCAATAAATGTTTTTTTGGATTTAATTCTATTTCTAATGTATCAGATTCTCTTCAGATAATTCCTCCCATTCGTTGTCTTTAGAGTATATCCTATTGTTTTAAGATTACAACAAAATTAATTACAATTTTGACCAACTGTCTTAAATTAATACATCCCTGTTCCAGACCAGTGACATATTTCCCTTCAAATACAATTGGCGGATTTGATCTTTTGGAAGGGCCTGGGTCTGGGATGTTTTAGTAACCACTTGAACCTTTATTGCCACACTTTTTTTTCCTTTCCTTTCCTTTCCACACTTGTGCATGTGTGATATTTCTCAGTTCAGGTCAGTTCAGTCGCTCAGTCGTGTCCGACTCTGCGACCCCATGAATCGCAGCGCACCAGGCCTCCCTGTCCATCACCAACTCTCGGAGTTTACCCAAACTCATGTCCATCGAGTCGGTGATGCCATCCAGCCATCTCATCCTCTGTCATCCCCTTCTCCTCCTGCCCCCAATCCTTCCCAGCATCAGGGTCTTTTCCAATGCGTCAACTCTTTGCATGAAGTGGCCAATGTATTGGAGTTTCAGCTTCAACGTCAGTCCTTCCAATGTACACCCAGGACTGATCTCCTTTAGGATGGACTGGTTGAATCTCCTTGCAGTCCAATGGACTCTCAAGAGTCTTCTCCAGCACCATAGTTCAAAAGCATCTATTCTTCGGTACTCAGCTTTCTTCACCGTCCAACTCTCACATCCATACATGACTACTGGAAAAACCATAGCCTTGGCTAGACAAACCTTTGTTGGTAAAGTAATGCTTTTAATATGCTATCTAGGTTGGCCATAACTTTCCTTCCAAGGAGTAAGCATCTTTTAATTTCATGGCTGCAATCACCATCAGCAGTGATTTTGGAGCCCCCAAAAATAAAGTCTGACACTGTTTCCACTGTCTCCCCATCTATTTGCCATGAAGTGATGGGACCAGATGCCATGATCTTAGTTTTCTGAACTTTGAGCTTTAAGCCAACTTTTTCACTCTCCTCTCTCATTTTCATCAAGACGATTTTTAGTTCCTCTTCACTTTCTGCCATAAGGGTGGTGTCATCTGCATATCTGAGGTTATTGGTATTTCTCCCAGCAATCTTGACCAGCTTGTGCTTCTTCGAGCCCAGCGTTTCTCATGATGTACTCTGCATCCAAGTTAAATAAGCAGGGTGACAATCTACAGCCTTGATGTACTCCTTTTCCTATTTGGAACCAGTCTGTTGCTCCATGCCCAGTTCTAACTGTTGCTTCCTCACCTGCATACAGGTTTCTCAAGAGGCAGGTCAGGTGGTCTGGTATTCCCATCTCTTGAAGAATTTTCCACAGTTTATTGTGATCCACACAGTCAAAGGCTTTGGCATAGTCAATAAAGCAGAAATAGATGTTTTTCTGGAACTCTCTTGCTTTTTTGATGATCCAGCGGATATTGGCAATTTGATCTCTGGTTCCTCTGCCTTTTCTAAAACCAGCCTGAACATCTGGAAGTTCACGGTTCACATATTGCTGAAGCCTGGCTTGGAGAATTTTGAGCATTACTTTACTAGTGTGTGAGATGAGTGCAATTGTACGGTAGTTTGAACATTCTTTAGCATTGCCTTTCTTTGGGATTGGGATGAAAACTGACCTTTCCAGCCCTGTGGCCACTGCTGAGTTTTCCAAATTTGTTGGTATATTGAGTGCAGCACTTTCACAGCATCATCTTTCAGGATTTGAAATAGCTCAACTGGCATTCCATCACCTCCACTAGCTTTGTTCGTAGTGATGCTTTCTAAGGCCCACTTGACTTCACATTCCAGGATGTCTGGCTCTAGGTGAGTGATCACACCATCGTGATTATCTCAGTCATGAAGATCTTTTTTGTACAGGTCTTCTGTATATTCTTGCCACCTCTTCTTAATATCTTCTGCTTCTGTTAGGTCCATACCATTTCTGTCCTTTATTGTGCCCTTCCTTGCATGAAATGTTCTCTTGGTATCTCTAATTTTCCTGAAGAGATCTCTAGTCTTTCCCATTCTGTTGTTTTCCTCTATTTCTTTGCATTGATCGCTGAAGAAGGCTTTCTTATCTCTCCTTGCTATTCTTTGGAACTCTGCATTCAGATGGCAGTATCCTTCCTTTTCTCCTTTGCTTTTTGCTTCTCTTCTTTTCACAGCTATTTGTAAGGCTTCCTCAGACAGCCATGTTACTTTTTTGCGTTTCTTTTCCATGGGGATGGTCTTGATCCTTGTCTCCTGTACAATGTCACGGACCTCTGTCCATAGTTCATCAGGCATTCTGTCTATCAGATCTAGTCCCTTAAATCTATTTGTCACTTCCACTGTATAATCATAAGGGATTTGATTTAGGTCATACAATGGTCTAGTGGTTTTCCCTACTTTCTTCATTTTAAGTCTGAATTTGGCAAAAAGGAGTTCATGATCTGAGCCACAGTCTGCTCCTGGTCTTGTTTTTGCTGACTGTATAGAGCTTCTCCATCTTTGGCTGCAAAGAATATAATCAATTTGATTTTGGTGTTGACCATCTGGTGATGTCCATGTGTAGAGTCTTCTCTTGTGTTGTTGAAAGAGGGTATTTGCTATGACCAGTGCATTCTGTTGGCAAAACTCTATTAGCCTTTGCCTTGTTTCATTCTGTACTCCAAGGCCAAATTTGCCTGTTACTCCAGGTGTTTCTTGACTTCCTACTTTTGCATTTCAGTCCCCTATAATGAAAAGGACATCTTTTTTGGGTGTTAGTTCTAAAAGGTCTTGTAGTTCTTCACAGAACCATTCAACTTCAGCTTCTTCAGTGTTACTGGTCAGGATATAGGCTTGGAATACCGTGATATTGAATGGTTTGCCTGGGAAACAAACAGAGCATTCTGTCGTTTTTGAGATTTCATCCAAATACTTTTGTTGGCCATGATGGCTACTCCATTTCTTCTAAGGGATTCCTGCCCACAGTAGTAGTTATAATGGTCATCTGAGTTAAATTTACCCATTCCAGTCCATTTTAGTTCGCTGATTCCTAGAATGTCGACATTCACTCTTGCCATCTCCTGTTTGACCACTTCCAATTTTCCTTGATTCATGGATATTTCTAGCTCTTTGAAAAATAAGAGAAAGGCAAGGGTAGGACCAGGTATACAATTGGTGGAGTGTGGGGTTGCCCAGAGCAGATAAAATTTGTGGAAATCTCTGTAAGAAAAACAATATAAAAGTACCAAAGCAAAATTAGGTTTGAACATGAGAATTTCTTCAGAATAAGAACAAAAATGACAACAAATTGCTAGTGCCTTGGAGACCCAGCTCCCTTTCTACTAAGGTCTCCCTGGTCAGTTTATCAGGAATTCTTCCTGGCTGTGCTCTACCACTCCAGTATTCCAAGGGTACCTGTTTCAGGTGAGAGGCCCAAAGCTTAAACTTCATACAAATCTACCTCTAGGTGTTCAAGTGGCTAAGAATTCATGCTCCCAATACAAGGGACTTGGGTTCAATCCCTAGTAAGGGAACTAGATAGATTCCACATGCTGCAACTAAGAGTTTGCATGCCACAACTAAACAACAACAAAATTTCACATGCCACAACTAAGATCCAAGATCCCTCATGCCACAACTAAGATCTGGCACAGCCAAATAAGTAAATATTAAAGTAAGCTAATCTGCCTCTAGGCAAGAAATGAGAGGGAAAAGTTAATGTAATCAACTTTTTCAAAATTTAGTGGAACATGCATCACAATTGCTGTTTTACTTCATAATACATACATTAGTTTCCCAGGGCTGCTGCAACACATTATCACAAATGTTGCTCATAACAACAAGTGTATTCTTTTAAGATTCCTGGGATTAGAAGTCTGCAATGAGTGTTCAGTTCAGTCACTCAGTCATGTCCAACTCTTTGCAACCCCATGGACTGCAGCACACCAGGCCTCCCTGTCCATCACCATCTCCTGGAGTCCACTCAAACTCATGTCCATCGAGTCAGTGATGCCATCCAACTATCTCACCCTCTGTCATCCCCTTCTCCTCCTGCCTTCAATCTTTCCCAGCATCAGGGTCTTTTCCAGTGAGTCAGTTCTTCGCATCATGTGGCCAAAGTATTGGAGTTTCAGCTTCAACATCAGTCCTTTCAATGAACGCCCAGGACTGATCTCCTTTAGGATGGACTGGTTGGATCTCCTTGCAGTCCAAGGGACTCTCAAGAGTCTTCTCCAACACCACAGTTCAAAAGCATCAATTCTTTGGTGCTCAGCTTTCTTTATACTCCAACTCTCACATCCATACATGACCACTGGAAAAGCCACAGCCTTGACTAGACAGACCTTTGTTGACAAAGTAATGTCTCTGCTTTTTAATATGCTTTCTAGGTTGGTCATAACTTTTCTTCCAAGTGTGAGGGAGCTAAAATCCAAGTGTTAGCAGGGCAGGTTCCTTCTGGAAGCTCTAGTGGATGATCTGTTTCCCACCTTTTCGAGCTCTGCACTTGTCTGGCCCCATTCTGTCCTCAGAGCCAGTTACGGCCAATGGAGTCCTTCTCATGTCACGTTGCACTCTGACGTTTGTCTTCTGCTTCCCTCTTTTACATTTAAGGACTCTTGTGATTACATGGTGTCCTACCCAGAGAAACCAGGATAATCTTGATCTTAAAGGCAATGGATTTACTTACCATCTGCTTTTGATTTAATTCCACCTGCTACCTTAATTCCTCTTGGCCACATAATTTAACAATTTAACAGTTTCTGAGGATTAGAATATGGTCATCTTTGGGGGAGGGTGGTGCTATTGTTCTATCTGAGCTCCTGTGGTGGCTCAAATGATAAAGAATCTGCCTGCAATGCAGGAGACCTGGGTTCAACCCCGGGTCAGGAAGAACCCGTGGAGAAGAGAATACCCACTCCAATATTCTTGCCTGGGGAATTCCATGGACAGAGGAGCCTGGCAGCCTATAGTCCATGGGGTTGCAAGAGTCAGACATGATTGAGTGGCCAACACTTTCACTTCACTTTATTGTTCTAGCTACCACAGTGAGGAAACTATGTGAATGCCAAGTACTTTCGAAAGTGTGGTTTGTAATCAGAGTCCCATAACATTTTATTAGTTCTTAGTGTGGAAAATTTGTTGGGGTGTTGGGGGGGGTGGAGTATAGAGGGAATTTTATTTTTTTAATTGAAGTATTAGTTGATTTACAATGTGTAAATCAATGTGTAGTTTCGGGTATATAGCTAAGTGACTCAGTTATACATACATATTTTTCAGATTCTTTTCCCTTATAAGATTATTATAAAATACTGTGTATAGTTCCCAGGAGAATTTGTACTTTTAATTAGACTATCTATGAGGGAATTCACAACGCAGTTGTACATTTCAAAACTGAAACAGAGTGGGACCCGAGCTCACCATGCCCAGAGCCTGCTGCCTTTGGTTTTCCCTAAGGAAGGCAGTTGCAAAATTCTGTCAACACTAGAAGATATCAGATGCAGGATTTTATCTAAAGAAAACAGAATTTCAAAAAGATAGCTGGTTGAACACACACTTTTACTCTCTCCTAAACTGCACTAAAACTAAAGAAAGTTTTTAAAGGCATAAACCTATAAGAATAAAGTGAGTATGAGAAGGAACAGCACCAATGTTCTAGGAGCTGCAGAGCAGATGAACAAGTGGGACTGACTTGGTAGAATTGAAAAAGAATGAATTCTACTTTCGGAGGAGGGAGGAGGTGGGGGGGCAGGGGCAAGTCAAGAAAAGGGCCAAATAACAGAAGCTCTGGGAGTGATGGCACCAGCTACTCCCGGCAAAGGAGGGCAGGCATAGGCTGAAACGAGGAGGGTTGGTTGAAAGCTGTTTGAAAAGCACTTAGATCCCTAGATTCCCCAGTCTTCCTGCAGCGCTGGGTGATGGCCCTCCCGCACCCCAACAGAGACACTTCGTCTCTTTGAAGAGGGTAAAGCAGAAGATCTTTTTGCAAAAGAGAAAACACATGAGTTAAGTAAATGACACATCATACTAATTGCAGAACTTCTTCAACCCACCATGACAGCAGCCAGTCCCTCACTTCCAGGCAGAAGACCAAACAAGTCTTTTTCTAGGTGAGGATCTCTCAGACCCTGTAGGAAAGACCTTATGACACAGCCATGAGTGTTGACATCAGGGTTTCCCAGTCAACTCTCCCTGCAGGACACCTCACCCTCTCACTCAGAGATTCTGGGCAGCTCTTGAGGCCCGTACTTGTAAATACAAGGAGTCATTCAAATCTGAGGAGACCTAAGAAAAGCCTCTGATATGAAAAAATAGAAACCAAAAAAACAAACTGGAAAAAAAAAAACTGTGATGAAAATACAAAATGTGCAGGAAGAAGAAAAGTACAGTAAAAATAATAACAACCCAACGTCTTCAGAGAAACTGAATTCTTATTTCAATACACCCATGAAATCAGAATTGGAAGCTATAAAAAAAAAATTTTTTTCCAGAAAATAAAAATGAGCCCTTTTAGGGAAAAACAGAGGAGAGCCCATCATATCATCATATCCCTAGCATACTGTCTAAAAATAGACCCACTCAAATGACCTGAATTCAAAGAGAAGATTCTACAAGTTTCAAGTGAGAAAACCAATACACAAAGGTGAAGGGAATCCAAACTTCTCAAAAGGAAATCTGGGAGGTAGAAGATGATAGAGCAAGGCTTTCAAAAGTCTGAGAGAAAAGCATTTCTAACCCAGAATTCTATACTCATCCAAGTTATAAATCAAGTATGAAGGAAGAATAAAAACATTTTCAGGCTCTTAAATTCTCAAAAAATTTACCTCCCCCACACCCCTCCTCAGGAGACTGAGGCTAGAGGATGTGCTCCACCTAAGTGATGAGTAAACCGAGAAGGAGGAAGCCAGGAACCAGGAAAACGGAGATCAGCTCAGGGAGAGACAGAGGGCAGGAGGATGGGAAAGGGAGATTCTTAGCTAGGAAGCAGCTCAGATGATTCTGGGAGAGGCTTTTTCAGGAAGATGTTGTTAATCAAATTCCTGTTCAGCAATATGTGAACCATGAACTTCCAGATGTTCAAGCTGGTTTTAGAAAAGGCAGAGGAACCAGAGATCAAATTGCCAATATCCGCTGGATCATCAAAAAAGCAAGAGAGTTCCAGAAAAACATCTATTTCTGCTTTATTGACTATGCCAAAGCCTTTGACTGTGTGGTTCACAATAAACTGTGGAAAATCCTGAAAGAGATGGGAATACTAGATCATCTGACCTGTCTCTTGAGAAACCTGTATGCAGGTCAGGAAGCAATAGTTAGAACTGGACATGGAACAACAGACTGGTTCCAAATAGGAAAAGGAATACATCAAGGCTGTAGATTGTCACCCTGCTTATTTAACTTAGATGCAGAGTACATCATGAGAAACGCTGGGCTGGAAGAAACACAAGCTGGAATCAAGATTGCCAGGAGAAATATCAATAACCTCAGATATGCAGATGACACCACCCTTATGGCAGAAAGTGAAGAAGAACTAAACAGCCTCTTGATGCAAGTGAAAGAGGAGAGTGAAAGAGCTGGCTTAAAGCTCAACATTTAGAAAACTAAGATCATGGCATCTGGTCCCATCACTTCATGGGAAATAGATGGGGAAACAGTGGAAACAGTGTCAGACTTTATATTTCTGGGCTCCAAAATCACTGCTGATGGTGGTTGCAGCCATGAAATTAAAAGACACTTACTACTTGGAAGGAAGGTTATGACCAACCTAGATAGCATATTTAAAAGCAGAGACATTACTTTGCCAACAAAAGTCCGTCTAGTCAAGGCTATGGGTTTTCCAGTAGTCATGTATGGATGTGAGAGTTAGACGGTGAAGAAAGCTGAGTGCCGCAGAATTGATGCTTTTGAACTGTGGTGTTGGAGAAGACTCTTGAGAGTCCCTTGGACTGCAAGGAGATCCAACCAGTCCATCCTAAAGGAGATCAATCCTGGGTGTTCATTAGAAGGACTGATGTTGAAGCTGAATACTTTGGCCACCAATACTTTGACCACCTCATGCGAAGAGTTGACTCATTGGAAAAGACCCTAATGCTGGGAAGGATTGGGGGCAGGAGGAGAAGGGGATGACAGAGGATGAGATGGTTGGATGGCATCACTGACTCGATGGACATGGGTTTGGGTAAACTCCGGGAGTTGGTGATGGACAGGGAGGCCTGGCGTGCTGCAATTCATGGGGTCGCAAAGAGTCGGACACAACTGAGTGACTGAACTAAATTGATGTGAATGAACATACTGGATATAATGAACAAATGGAAAGGGGACTTTGATTATGCTGGAGAAGTGTTTGAGGTTAAATGGTGATGTTTCAGTGGTCATGGAAAACTAGACAAATAATACAAGAGAAGGAAACTAAAAAATACCCCCAAAAATAAAAACTGAAAGCAAGGGGCTTCCCTGGTGGTCCAGTGGAATCTGCCTGCCAGTGCGGGGAACATAGATTCGATCGCTGGTCTGGAAAGATCCCACATGCTCAGGAGCAACGAAGCCCATGCGCCACAACTATTGAACCCATGAGCCACAGCTATGGAAGCCTACACACCTTAGAGCCTGTGCTCCACAACAAGGGAAGTCACAGCAGTAAGAAGCCCACACACCACAGCTAGGGAGTAGCCCCTGCTCACTGCAACTAGAGAAAGCCCATGCACAACAATAAAGACCTAGCACAACCAATGATAAATAAATAAATCTTTAAAAAAAACAAACCAAAAAACTCAAAGGAACACATCCAAAAAAAGACCAGGAAATAAAAAGTAATAGAGGCTTGCCATATAGTTCATTCTGAATAGAAAACAGAATTATAATAATGTGAATCCTCATTCTTTGGGTTGGATTTGGAGCCTTTTCACTCCAAACCCCACCATCAGCACATATTAGCTGTGTAACATTAGCCAAATCATTTAACCACAGTGAGCTTCAGTTTCCTCTTTCTTAAAGTAGCAGTGATTGGTTTTTTTTTCAGGTAACTTAGATATTGCATGCGGTAAGTGCTGGTGCTTAGTTGTTACCAGTAGTGCTGCCCGGGAAGCACCCTTGTAGAACTAGTCAATTCCTAAAATCATAATATTGTTTAAAAAAAGAAAACAGTATTGCTAAGTTAGGAATCTATTTCACTTTTCTAGAAGTACTGTTGAGATGAAGGCAATGTTTATAATACATTATGAGCTCTTTGAAAGAAAGCCTTATTTAGATTTGTTTATATTGGTCTTCTGCCCATATTAGCATCTCCATTTGTTCCTAGTGTAATTAGATTAACATTATATCAGCATATGACTTTGCCTTTTCCAGAACTCTAATTAAGATTTTAAAGACAATGTATACCAGTGGGAATGTCTCATTCACCCTCTGTTAAACACCTTTCCTATTTGATTATGATTTCACTTACTAATTTGTTCTGGCTTTTGTCTTGCAAACAATTTTTGATTTTTATTACATGAATGAGGTTTGAACTGATCCAGCAAATGGTTTACAAGGTCCAGGTGTCAGATGAATTGGCAAACTAAATAGAAGACAGCCATTGAGTAGAAAATCGTGACCAAGGTAACCTCCGCTGATCTATTAAAAGGATCGTGCTATGAATTTTTCCCCAATTTAAGTATTTTTTTAGGCACCAAAACTACACTGATCATTATCATAATAGTAACAGCCAACATTGGATGAGTACTCACTGTATGCTGAGTTTTCATTGCTTTACCCACTCCTCATTTGATTATTGCAGAAATCCTATGATGCAAATACTTTTATTATCCCCAATTTGCAAGCAAGAAAAATAAGTTTTGGAGAAGTTAAATGAATCTCCTGAGTTTCCCAAGGAATGGCAGAGCAGGGTCTCAAACCCAAATCTCATCCCTGGAATCCAGCATGAGCACCATGGAAAGGACCACAAAACCAAAGCAGAAAGAGAAAGGAGTGAACTACCAAGGTCTAGAAAGTTCTCTTGTGTTTAATCATCACAGCAATACTGTGAAAGATAACTACTTCCTTATACCTGTGAGACAGGTTAGGAAACTTTTCCAGGGTCACAGAGATAAGCTTCTGCCCTCAAGAAACCTATTTCTACTGGGAGTTAACGCACACAGAAGGAACTGGCTCAACTACAGATGATGTCAAATGTGTGGTAGAAAAAAAACATATAATAAGATCTCCAAAGAAGGAGCATTCAATCCAAGAGAGACTTGTCTCTGGGAGACTTCCTAGAGGAAGACGATGAACAAAAGCTTGATGTGTCAATTTCTGATAGACAGAAGGGGAGAACAACATTGTTTTTTTCTGCACTTGGAATTTTCCTCTTTTTGGAAATGTTCGCTATTTTTCACGATATTGGCTTTGATGACCAAAATCTCACTTCCAGATTCCTCTCTTTTTATAGGAATTTCAAAGCAGAGACAAATGCCTAAGCTTAGAAAATGATAAGCATGAGTGAAATACATTCAAAAATTTAAAAAAATAAAAAGCATGATTGGAAGAGCAGAATATGGAAACTCAAGAGACGGGAGGCTGTTCTCTTAAGGTTAGAATAAAGGGAGGGAAAGGATACATGCTGAGAAACGAAGGGAGGGAAGAAAAAGAAAATTCAGAGTATGGGGGGGAAAGTGCGGTTCCCTGAGGGAAGTCTATCTTGAGACAAGAACTGGATGCAAAGCCTTTGTGGCCCAGACCATTGACCTCCATGCTGTTGAAGAGATTTTCATAAATAATAAAGTGCTGCCACTTAAAAAAAAAAAAAAAAAGAATTTCAGTGATGTAGGGGAGAAGAAAGCTTTCTCTCAGCCAAGATGTGTGCGTTTCCTCCAGATAAATGGCACGTCGTCTCAGTCTAGGAAAGTATTGCCACTGCTTAGCATTTGGGATGAAGCCAACAGCAACGTTCAGCAAATATGGGTTCCATCTACTGGAAAATAATTGCCTTTACATCTTGTGACATCTTCCACGGACTCTGCAATGAAAATCAATTATAATCCCTTTTGGTGGGAGAAACTAAATTAGAAAGAGAAGTGATTAGAAACAGAAGGCAGCTTGACGCTTGTGATGCCAGATTTGCTCAACGTGTGATTCAAAAGCCATGGATAAGTTTTTCTGGCCATTCTCCCAGTTAACAACCTTTAGCTTACTTAAAAGCCAAAATCCATGACTCAAAAGAGCGTGCTAGGAAGAAATTTTTGACAGATAAAATTAGCAATTCCTGGCAACATCAAATAGCATATACATACACTCATGTACCTTTTTTTGAAATGAAGCTCAAAATATACCAAGATCTAACTCAAACTGCTCCCCAAGGCTCCAAAACTCAGTTATAAGAGTTAACGTTTATCACGTGTTCA
Source organism: Okapia johnstoni (assembly GCA_024291935.2). Taxonomy (NCBI): domain Eukaryota; kingdom Metazoa; phylum Chordata; class Mammalia; order Artiodactyla; family Giraffidae; genus Okapia; species Okapia johnstoni. Next base: position 65,050,194 of record CM044312.1, on the reverse strand, counting down.
CTATGTGCCAGGCAGTGCATTTAATTCTTACACTAACATAATGAATTAGGTACTATTCTCACATAACCTTATTTTTTAAACTATGAGATACAATCAAGGGGAAGTTAAACAGCTGTCCAATGTCACAAAGGTAGAAAACAACAGAGCTCTGGCTGAAACTCAGTCTGACTCCATTACACTCTGGATAAAGTCCTTACCTTCAAAAGAGTTTAGAGTCTAATAGTGAATTCAGACAAGTACACTTCAGTGTGGTAAGACTGCTAAGGACCAGTGTAGGGAGATCATCTAACCTTGCTTTTGGCTCCTGGGGAAGGATTCATGAAAGGAACAACAAAACCAAGGCAGAAGCTAGGAATGGCCAAAGTGGGAAGGAATTCCAAGCAGAGGAAGAAGCACATCTCCAAGCTCAAAGATAAAAGAGAGATCAGTATCTTAGGTGTATAAGAGGAGAGGGCTAATGAAAATGAAGAGTTATTTTGAAAGATTTTAGCTAAGGATAGATCTAACTAGATTTGCATTTCTAGAACTGTTTTTGACTGGTTTGGAGAATGATTTTTGAGAAGAGCAAGAAGAGAATGAGGGAGATCTGATAGGAGGCTATTGCCTTAGGAATAACCTATTAATCAAGGTGGAAGACCCTGAAAGAGGAACAGGTTCAAGATTGGGGTTGAAAGAAGATAATAAATTCCATTTGAACTGTGTGGAAGTTCTTGTGCAACATATGGATACAAATAGGGATCATTCTTTTACTTTAAAAAAGAATAATTCATATAAGCCATTTTAATCACTTAGTTTTACTAATATATTTTAAAAAGCTTGATTCAAAAGTCTACAAGAAATAAATGCTGGAGAGGGTGTGGAGAAAAGGGAACCCTCTTACACTGTTGGTGGGAATGCAAACAAGTTCAGCCACTATGGAGAACAGTGTGGAGATTCCTTAAAAAACTGGGAATAGAACTGTCATACGACCCAGCAATTCCACTGCTGGGCATACACACCAAGGAAACCAGAATTGGAAGAGACACATGTACCCCAATGTTCATCGCAGCACTGTTTATAATAGCCAGGACATGGAAGCAACCTAGATGTCCATCAACAGACGAATGGATAAGGAAGCTGTGGTACATATACACAATGGAATATTTCTCAGCCATTAAAAAGAATACATTTGAATCAGTTCTATTGAGATGGATGAAACTGGAGCCCATTATACAGAGTGAAGTAAGCCAGAAAGAAAAACACCAATACAGTATACTAACGCATATATATGGAATTTGAAATATGGTAATGATAACCCTATATGTGAGACAGAATAAGAGACACAGATGCCTAGAACAGTCTTATGGATTCTGAGGGAGGAGGTGAGTGTGGGATGTTCTGGGACAATAGCATTGAAACATGTATATTATCATATGTGAAACAGAACACCATTCCATGTTCGATGCATGAGACAAATGCTCAGGGCTGGGGCAATGGGATGACCCAGAGGGATGGGATGGGGAGGGAAGTGGGAGGGGGGTTCAGGATGGGGAACACATGTAAACCCATGGCTGATTCATGTCAATGTATGGCAAAAACCACTACAATATTGTAAAGTAATTAGCCCCCAACTAAAATAAATAAATTTATTTAAAAATAAAAAAATAAAAAGCTTGATTCACAAAATTTTGATTATACAGTCTTTCTGATAGAACTTTTTTTTTCTTGCATCTAGTAATCCACAACTATCAAGACAGATATATATACATACATACAATTTTTCTTACCACTAGGGAATTTCAAACATTATTATTATTATTTTGGCTGTACTGCATGGCTTGTGGGATTTTAGTTCCCTGTTCAGGGATGGAACCCGTGGCCCCTGCAATGGAAGAGTGGAGTGCTAACTACTGGACCACAAGGGAATTCCCATATTATTTCTTCTCAAATAACTGAAAAACTTAAAATATGGAACTAAAAAATAAACTCAAATTGCACTAAACACTGCAAAATAAAAGTATTAGTTCGTTGTGTATGTGTGCTTAGTCGCTAAAACTTACGTTAGCTTAATGGGCTTCCCAGGTGGTGCTGGTGGTAAAGAACCTGCCTGCCAGTGCAGGTAGACGTAAGAGACACAGGTTTGATCCTTGGGTTGGGAAGATCCCCTGGAGGAGGGCACGGCATCCACTCCAGTATTCTTGTCTGGACAATCCCATGGACAGAGGAGCCTGTAAGGCTGCAGTCCATAGGGTCACACAGAGTTGGACACAACTGAAGCAATTTAGCATGTACGCATGAACATTTTATCTTAATAATTACAGATGGTTGCATATAGAAATATTATATACATATGTCTATATACATAATATCTTTTTTAGGTAGTAGTTCTAGAAGGTCTTGTAGGTCTTCACAGAACCATTCAACTTCAGCTTCTTCAGCATTAGTGGTTGGGGCATAGACTTGGATTACTGTGATATTGAATGGTTTGCCTTGGAAATGAACGGAAATCATTCTGTTGTTTTTGAGACTGCACCCAAGTACTGCATTTCAAACTAACACCAAGGAAAGATGTCGTTTTCATCATAGGGGACTGGAATGCAAAAGCAGGAAGTCAAGAGATACCTGGTAACAGGCAAGTTTGGCCTTGGAGTAGAAAATGAAGCAGAGCAAAAGCTAACACAGTTTTACCAAGAGAACGCACTGGTCACAGCAAACACCCTCTTCCAGCAACAAAAGAGACGACTCTACAGATGGACATCACCAGACGGTCAATGCAGAAACCAGACTGATTATATTCTTTGCAGCCTATACAGTCAGATAGAGAAGCTCTATACAGTCATTAATTGCCAAATTCAGACTGAAATTGAAGAAAGTAGGGATAACCGCAAGACCATTCAGTTATGACCTAAATCAAATCCCTTACAACTATACGGTGAAAGTGACAAATAGATTCAAGGGATTATATTGATAGAGTGCGTGAAGAACTATGGATGGAGGTTTGTATCTCGGAGGCTGTGATCAAAATCATCCCCAAGAAAAAGAAATGCAAAACAAAAAATGGTTGTCTGAGGAAGCCTTACAAATAGCTGAGAAAAGAAGAGAGCAAAAGGCAAAGGAGAAAAGGAAAGATATATCCATCTGAATGCAGAGTTCCAAAGAATAGCAGGGAGACATAAGAAAGGCTTCCTCAGTGATCAATGTAAAGAAATAGAGGAAAACAATAGAATGGGAAAGACTAGAGATCTCTTCAAGAAAATTAGAGATACCAAGGGAACATTTTATGCAAAGATGGGCACAATAAAGGACAGAAATTGTATGGACCTAACAGGAGGAGAAGATATTAAGAAGAGGTGGCAAGAATACACAGAAGAACTATACAAAAACAATCTTAATGACCCAGATAACCACAATGGTGTGATCACCCACCTAGAGCCAGGCATCTTGGAGTGTGAAGTCAAGTGGGCTTTCACTACAAACAAAGCTAGTGGAAATGATGGAATTCAAGCTGAGCTATTTCACATCCTAAAAGATGATGCTGTGAAAGTGCTGCACTCAATATGCCAGCAAATTTGGAAAACTCAGCAGTGGCCACAGGACTGGAAAAGGTCAGTTTTCATTCCAATCCGAAGGAAGGGCAATGCCAAAGAACGTTCAAACTACCGCACAATTGCACTCATCTCACACAATAGCAAAGTAATGCCCAAAATTCTCCGAGCCAGGCTTCAGCAGTACATGAACCAAGAACTTCCAGATATTCAAGCTGAATTTAAAAAAGGCAGAGGAACCAAAGATCAAATTGCCAACATTCACTGGATCATTGACAAAGGAAGAGAGATCCAGAAAAACATCTGCTTTATTGAGTATGCCAAAGCCTTTGACTGTGTGAATCACAGCAAACTGTGGAAAATTCATCAAGAGATGGGAATACCAGACCACCTGACCTGCCTCCTGAGAAAAAAGCAGGTCAAAAAGCAACAGTTAGAACTGGACATGGAACAACAGAATGATTCCAAGTTGGGAAAGGAGTACGTCAAGGCTGTGTATTTCTGCCCTGCTTATTTAACTTGTATGCAGAGTACATCATGTGAAATGCCAGGCTGCATGAAGCACAAGCTGCAATCGAGACTGCCAGGAGAAATATCAATAACCTCAGATATGCAGATGACACCACCCTTATGGCAGAAAACAAAGAGGAACTCAAAAGCCTCTTGATGAAAGTGAAAGAGAAGAGTGAAAAAAGCTGGCTTAAAACTCAACATCAAAAAAATGAAGATCATGGCATCTGGTCCCATCACTTCATGACAAAGATGGGGAAACAATGGAAACAGTGACAGACTATTTCTTCGGCTCCAAGATCACTGCAGATGGTGACTGCAGCCATGAAATTAAGACACTTGCTCTTTGGAAGAAAAGCTGTGACCAAACTAGAAAGTATATTAAAAATCAGAGACATTCCTTTACCGACAAAGGTCTGTCTAGTCAAAGCTATGGTTTTTTCAGTAGTCATGTATGGATTTGAGAGTTGGACTATAAAAAAAGATGAGCGCTGAAGAATTGATGCTTTTGAACTGTGGTGTTGGAGAAGACTCTTAAGAGTCCCTTGGACTGCAAAGAGGTTAAACCAGTTAATCCTAAAGGAAATCAGTCCTGAATATTCATTGGAAGGACTGATGCTGAAGCTCCAATACTTTGGCCACCTGATGCAAAGAACTGACTCATTTGAAAAGACTCTTATGCTGGAAAGATTGAAGGCAGGAGGAGAAGGGGACGACAGAGGATGATGAGATGTTTGGATGGCATCACCGACTTGATGGACATGAGTTTGAGTAAGCTCTGGGAGTTGGTGATGGACAGGGAAGCCTGGCTTGCTGCAGTCCATGGGGTCTCAGAGTCAGACACAACTGAGAGACTGAACCAAACTGATACATAATATGTTTAATAATAAATAATATAAAATATTATTTAATAATATAATAAATATGTTTCTTTGTTCTGTCAGCTGAGAGGGACTGTAAGCAATGATATTCCAGTAGCAAAGAGCACAACCATTACCTACATCTTGGTTTCTATCACCATTTCCCAATAAAGTGAACCAGAGTTCCTTGGAGAAATGGCTGATTTCAGAACTGACACAGGAAATATATAAGATAAGCCTAGAACATGTTGTAATGCCAGAAAGTAAGAGAATGCTCCAAAAACAAAAAACCACCACATTAATGGGGCATGTCAAAGGAGCACAGGAGCAACTGAAGATCTCCTAATAACCAAGCAGGAACAATGTAATCAACAAATAAAGTAGCATTGGGTTATAATGCAAGGACCTCCCCAATGGCTCAGTGGAAAAGAGTCTTGACTGCAGTGCAGCAGATTCAGGAGATGCAGGTTTGATCCCTGGGTCAGGAAGGTCCCCTGGAGTAGGAAATGGCACCCTATTCCAATATTCTTGCTTCAAAAATTCGATAGGCAGAGGAGCCTGGCAGGCTACAGTCCATAGGATCACAAAGAGTCGGACATGACTGAAGTGACTGAGCACACACACACATAAAGTAAATACTCATAATTCCACAAAGACATCATGAAATGATTGATTGAATAAATGAATAAATGGATAAAGGAGAAGACAAATCTCTCTTGCAGAATAATTCTAAATAATTTATGTAGATAATCTGTCCTCGAGGAGGTGGAGTTTAGCTTCCTACTCCTTAAGTGTGGGCTGCATGTAGTGAATTTCTTCAAGGAGTACAGCATAGAAAGGGAAATGGTGGTGAGAGAGAGTCATGTTACAGTGGAGAAACCCAACAAACACCACCTCAGCCAGGTGCTCAAGGTCAATATCAACAGTAAGTCATGTTGATACTATGTAACCTTGATAGGTGATAAAAATGACTATTTGCCTCTGTGGTTTTCCTCTCCCCAAAAAACATATCACCCATTGAAGTATGAGAAAAACCAGACAAATTCCAATAGAGGGACAACCTACAAAATACTTGGCCAGCACTCCTCAAAACTTTCAAGGTCATCAAACCCAAGGGAAGTCTGTCACAGCCAAGAGTATTACCAAAGGAAACTTGGGTCCACTTGCTATACAACAAAGCCAATCTACAGACACGGGGTTGTGGTGAATGAAAGTAGTAAATGAAAGCATTTATTTGCAGGACACCAAGCAAGGAGAATGGGTGGTCTGTGCTCAAACCCTTCCAGAATTCCCCCTGGGAAGGGTTTTTAAAGTCAACATTTGGCTAGAGGGATGCAGGGTGCATGACTTCCCTCTGCTTGGTTGGTGGTGAGGTAACAGGGCAGTGTTTCAGAAATCTCAATAATCAACTTTCTGGTTCCAACCAATCTAGGCTCTCCAAGTAGGCATCATTCTCCACCTGGTAGGAGTAGGGGAGTGAGAGGTGGTCTCACGATGTGCTTTAAATTGTTGTGCATATCCCTTGAAGAGGAACTAGGACTCTGCTTTATCCTTGAACTATCTTTATTTTTGAAAGATTTTCTCATTATTTTTATTCATATGTATTTCAGCATCATTGGGACCATGAAAATGAATCAATTGTACTTGTTTGTCAACATTGTCTTTTTAAAAAGCTTATTTATTTCTTCATGTTTGTTGCACTGGGTCTTCAGTGCTGTGCCTGCACTTTCTCTAGTTGTGGCGAGCAGGGGCCACTCTTCCTTGATGTGTGTGGGCTTCTCACTGTGGGGGTTTCTCTTGTTGCAGAGTACAGACTCTAGGCACACAGCCATCAGTAGTTGTGGTGCACAGGCTCAGATGCTCTGAGGCATGTGGAATCTTCCTGGACCAGGGGTTGAACCCATGTGCCCTGCATTGGCAGGTGCATTCTTATCCACTGTACCACCAGAGAAGTTCTCAACATTATACTATACTGAGAAAGATTAATTTCCGACTCCTTTTCTTTCTTCTTCTTTCTCTTCCAAGCTTCTTCGTCAGGCATCATGAGTCTTTAGAGGTCTATCCTGTAAAGGTGAGGTCTGGATTTACTGGGGTTTAAGCTCAGGTATGGGGATTTAGTGTTCATAGTGACTCTGAAACCATTTACCACTGAATGGGACCTGAACCCATGTGCTGGGACTCTAACCCAGCCAAATCCCAGTCTGGGACTTGAACCCACATGGTTGTGACTTGAATCCAACCAAAACCCATGGTTCTTAGTTTCTGGACCTAATGAAGCTCAGGTTCTTAATGTCTCATCACAGAAAGAATTCAGTGAGAGACAAAGTGATAGGTAAGAAGTGGATTTATTCAGATTCAGAGGGAAGCACACTCCAGAGTATGGGCCATTGCAGAGGGCGAGTGCAACTAGGAAATAAGTTGGGTAATTTCATATGCTAATGAGTGGGAGGATTATTCCAACTATTTTTTGGAAGGGGTGGAGAGTTCCAGGATTTGCGCCACTGTCTACTTCTTGGTCTTTTGACATTGCCTTGGAATTGTCATGGCACCTCTGAGTGTGTCATTTCACTTGCTGAATGAGGATTAAGGTCTAGTCTTGTCTGCCATCTTGGTCCCAATTCAGTTCAGTAGCTTAGTCATGTCTGACTCTTTGTGACCACATGGACTGCAGCACGCCAGGCTTCCCTGTCCATCACCAACTCCCGGAGCTTACTTAAACTCATGTCCATCGAGTTGGTGATGCCATCCAACCATCTCATCCTCTGTCGTCCCCTTCTCCTCCTGCTTTCAATCTTTCCCAGCATCAGGGTCTTTTCCAAAGAGATAGTTCTTTGCATCAGGTGGCCAAAGTATTGGAGCTTCAGCTTCAACATCAGTCCTTCCAATGAATATTCAGGACTTTAGGATTGACTGGTTTGATCTCTTTGCAGTCCAAGGGACTCTTAAGAGTCTTCTCCAACACCACAGTTCAAAAGCATCAATTCTTCAGTGCTCAGCTTTCTTTATAGTCCAACTCTCAAATCCATGCATGACTACTGGAAAAACCATAGCTTTGACTAGACAGACCTTTGTCGGCAAAGGAATGTCTCTGCATTTTAACATGCTGTCTAGTTTGGTCATAGCTTTTCTTCCAAGGAGCAAGCGTCTTTTGAATTTCATGGCTGCAGTCACCATCTGCAGTGATTTTGGAGCTCAAGAAAATAAAGTCTGTCACTGTTTCCATTGTTTCCCCGTCTTTGCCATGAAGTGATGGGACTGGATGCCGTGATCTTTATTTTTTTGAATGTTGAATTTTAAGCCAGCTTTTTTCACTCTTCTCTTTCACTTTCATCAAGAGGTTCTTTAGTTCCTCTTTTCTTTCTGCCATAAGGGTGGTGTCATCTGCATATCTGAGATTATTGGTATTTCTCTTGGCAATCTTGATTCCAGCTAGTGCTTCACCCAGCCCGACATTTCTCATGATGCACTCTGCATGTAAGTTAAATAAGCAGGGTGACAATATACAGCCTTGACATACTTCTTTCTCGACTTGGAACCAGTCTGTTGTTCTTGGTCCCATTTGATTCTAATTGGTTTATGTTGTGTCCTTGGGCTATGTCATTTTTTCAAAAGTTGTGCCCTGCCCCTTTCCCTCCTATTACAATTCCAAGACCCTGGGGAAGGAGTAAGGGGGAACAGAGCAGCACAGATTTACACTAGATAAGAAAGCTATCCTTGAGCTATTTTTCTTGACTACTTTTTCTTTGTTTCTGCATTCCCGCCCTTCCAGAATTAGTAATTGTTTGAGTCTGGTTTTTGAAACTCAGGGAATGTCTAGGAGACCAAATCTTTTCAACAAACCAGAAATGAGGGGCTTAGAGGGGCTTTTGTATCCAGGAGGGCCCCACAGGAACCTGCTTAGTTCCAAAAGAAGCCTAATGAAACTTAATGCAATGTAGTATCCTGGAACAAAAAAGGTGTTAGCTAAAAGCTGAGGAAATCTGAACTATTGACTTTTGGTGAAAGTTAATGTGAGAATTCTTCATATTATCTTCTTAAATTTTCTGTAAATCTAAAACTACTCTGGGACTTCCCTTGTGGTCCAGTGGTTAAGACTCTAAGCTTCCACTGTAGGAGACACAGGTTCAATCCCTGGTGGGGGAAGTTCCATATGTCATGTGGTGCAGCCAAAAAATAAATACATAAAATAAAACTGCTCTAAAATAAAGTATACTTTTTAAAAAGTCCCTTGCAGGAATTCCCTGGTGGTCCAGTGGTTAGGACTTGGCCTTGCAAGGGTCCAGGTTCAACCCCTGGTTGGGTAACTGAGGTCCTGAAAGTCAAGCCATGAGCGAAAAAAAAAAAAAAAAACACCCTTGCTTCCATCAGACCCTAATGTCTTGTGAATTTTTCCAGAAGCATTCTACTTTTATATATATGGAGTCTCCATGGACCCCTCCCTATCTTCTCTGCAGCTTTCTCTGCTCCGCTGTGTGCCCTGGAGACTAACCTTATGGGTAATGCCAACAGATTTCTCAGCTCTCTAATTTCTTCCAGTAGAACTTGGGCAATGGAGGAAGGGAGGTTGGGGAAGTCCCTACCAGCAGGACAATCAGATGGGAGGGAAGAAGTAGAGGTACTTAAGTCCTTGGCTCCTTCCTCCTTGGACCTGGAACCAGCAGGCCCTGTTTCTGTATTGAAAGCCCCAGTACCTGTGGAGCAACCCGCTCCAACCACACTCTGGTTCTAGTAACAGCTCCTTTCTCACCGCCCCCTTAGGCTAGGACTGCTGACTGCTCTTTTCTCCAGATTTTTAACACTTCCCTTCAGGTAACCCCAAGGGGCTTCACCAAGCCTTATTGGTTCTCCTTGAGCCTACCCCACACTTTTGTAAACAGTGCCTTCATTAACTCTATCTCAGTGTGTTCTCTCTCTCTTCCTAGGACTCTGATTAAGATCATATGCAAATATATATGCCCTTCAGGAATGCAAATATAAGTATACTCTACACATTTTTTTGCACCTCATTTTTTTTTTCATCTACAATACACTCTGGGGTTCTTGCTGTGTTCCTATACATCCTATACATTAACCCACCTTGTTAGTATCCCATGGTATACCATTGTCTATGTATATCATACTTCTAAATATCACATCAAAAGGGGAGAATCAGAAGCTGAAACTAGCAGAGGGACCATGAAGCCTAGGCTGCTAATACACAACTAGAAATTCTATGCTATGGTGGGGGGTGGGGAGGTGAGCAGCTGTTGCTAAAGCCCCAGGTTATTTTCACAGAAGTTAAGAGAGTGGTTTTTGGAGTCAAACTGCTTAGGTTCAGATTCCAGCTCAGCTAGGCTGTGTGACCCTTGGCAAATTACTTAACCGTATGTATCTCCTTGTCTATATAATGGGAATAACAATATTCACCTCAAGGTAATACTTATGCTCCAAAGCAGTTGAGTTTTCAAATCATCCAGTGGGAAAATGCCATGAGTCTCCCCGTCCCATCTCTCTCTCCCATCCCAGTCCTTTGATTCTGTCTCTTTAGTCTCCCTCAGCTTCGTTTCCTTTTTTTTTCTCCTCATCAACCTATCTGTCCCTTGATAGGCTTTCTTTCTGTTGATATTTAAGATTCATTCTTAAATGAAAAATTAGGCAGCACATTCTAGGATTCATTGTGCTGCTACTAATTGGTAGATCAGTAGAGGTAGGAACGAATTTTAAAAGCATATTCTTTATAAAGCAAAGCAGCTGTCAGCCAGCGCCCCTCCCCCACAAAAGAAAGATAAATGGCCTCAGACAATAGGCTGTTGTTTTCCACCAGAAGAATCTAGTGTTATTACCTGGATCAATTTCTGTTCAGATCTACAGGAGTTAACTTGATTACTGAAAACTTCCTGAGCGTAAGCCATTACCAGTACCCAAAACAATACGATTATTAATCACACGTGCAATAATTAGAAACAAGAGGACACATTTTGTTGGTGGGGGGGAGAGTTCAGCACTGGGTCTAAAGTGCTGTGCCAGGGCTTTCTTTAGATGTCGGTGGGGGTGGGGGGGGGGGAGGGCTTTGTTGCGGTGCTCCAGCTTCTCATTGCAGTGGCTTCTCTTGTTGCAGAGCACAAGCTCTAGATGCACAGGTGCTGCTAGTTGCAGTGTGCAGGCTCTAGAGCATAGGTTCAGTACTTGTGACAAATGGGCTTAGTTGCTCCACAGCATGTGGGATCTTCTCAGTCTAGGGATTGAACCCATGTCCCCTGCATTGGCAGGTGGATTCTTATTTATTGTGTCACCAGGGAAGTCCATACATTTTAAATATTAATTTTTTCCCCTTTACTTGATATATTTTATTTAAAAACATAGCTACCATAAACCTCTTTATTGAGAGAATAGTTCTCCAAAGTATTCTGTAGTTTTTTTTCCCTCACCACCTGAGCTCAATTATCTGCATTTTACAAAAGAAGAGAAGCCCCTCTCCCTCCTCCTGTGACCTCTCAGGGACTTGCACTGGCCTTGTTTCATCTGTCTGTCCTCTCTCCCCAAGCTCCAAGTTGTCATTTTCACGTGCTGCTGAGATCTCTCACTCTGGTATCTCCAGATCTGCATTATCTGGATCTCAACCACACTGCCTTCCTTTTAGTTTCTCAAGCACATCAAAGTCCTTCCTGACTGAGTTTTTGCATTTGCAGTTTCCTTTTCCAGAAGGCTGGTCACCTACTGAGAGAGGCCTTTCCTGACCACTCCATTTAAAGCTTTCCTCCTCCTCCCTCTGCTATCACTGCTCACCAGTAATTCTACATGACATTGTTCTGTTTCTCTAATAGAATTTTATCATCACAGAGTATTATCTGATTTACTTATTTGTGTATATGACTGTCATCATCAACTAGCCTATAAATTCTTTTGTAACCAAGCAGCACCCTATGGGCCTTCCCAGAACAGACCCCGCCTCCCTCACTCCCCACCGATGTCCTCTGCCTGCCTTTTGTCTGTGTGCAGTGTTTAGTTGCTCAGTCTGTAGAAAAACTTTAATCAAACAATGAATTTAATTAGAGAAGTGAGACAATGCAGAAAGAACAAGTCAAACAAGACAAATAATAGTTTAGTCACTAAACAAATAGTTTGGTCATTAAACAAAGACAAGGACCGTTAGTTCCTCCTCAAGTGCTATAGATAATATACTGAGTCATGCCCTTTGAGCTGTTTCGCACGTACCAAAACCATCACCAGGCAGAAGAAATTTACTGTATGCTGCCCATAAGCACATAGACCTCAGGTTGGTTGGAATCAGAAGGCTGATGATGTTGTTCCTGGATTATTTCACCACCAACCAGTCAGAAGAATTTCCATGAGCTGATCACATACCCTAGAACTTCCTCCCTAAAAAGCTTTCCCTGAAAACCTTTGGAGACCTTAGGCCTTAAAAAAAATTTTTTTTTATTATTCATTTTTTTGGCTATGCTGGGTCTTTATTGCTGCCTGCACTTTTCTCTAGTTGCAGCTGGTAGGGGCTACTGTCTAGGTGCTATGCAGTGGCTTCTCTTGAGTGGAGCAGGGGCTCTAAGGCACCAAGGAACAGGGGCTTCAGCAGGTGCGGCTCCCTGACTCTGGAACACAGGCTCAGCAGTGGTAGTACACAGGCTTAGTTGCTCCGTGGCATGTGGCATCTTCCCACTAGGGATCAAACCCTATCTCTTGCATTGACAGGTGGCTTTTTACCACCAGGGAAACCCCGCATTCAGGCCTTTTAAACTTCAGCTGCCTGGACTCTTTGCTTGGCCCTGAAAGAAACACTGCTCTTTCCTTCATTACAACCCCGTATCAGCAGATTGTCTTTACTGTGAACATGTTTTGGTTTGGTAACATTTTGAGGGCAGAAACTTTGTCAGACTTGTTCAGTGCCATATCCCCAAAACTTAAAACAGTGTTTGACAATAGTATTCACTGAATCAATAAATGTACCTATGTATCTATGGATGAATGAATGGATGGAATTACTTAAACATCCAACTCAGGATAACACAGCACATTAGTGTTTTTTTGAAACATTTCTCAAGTTTCCCTTTCTCCCTCCATTGACAAACCATGTCCATAGAATAGGTGGGCAAAGATAACTTTAAAAGTTAAAGGATAAAGAAGATGTGGTATTAGATATATAGAATGGAATATTATTCAGCCATAAAAAGGAATAAAATAATGTCATTTGTGGCAATATGGATGGTCCTAGACAAGGCAATGGCACCCCACTCCAGTACTCTTGCCTGGGAAACCCCATGGACGGAGGAGCCTGGTAGGCTGCAGCCCATGGGGTAGCGAAAAGTCAGACACGACTGAGCGACTTCACTTTCACTTTTCACTTTCATGCACTGGAGAAAGAAATGGCAACCCACTCCAATATGCTTGCCTGGAGAATCCCAGAGACGAAGGAGCCTGGTGGGCTGCCGTCTATGGGGTCGCACAGAGTCGGACACGACTGAAGCGACTTAGCAGCAGTAGCAGCAGACATTATCATACTAAGTGAAGTAAGAGAAAGACAAATATCATAAGAAACTTGAGTGGGCCCTCGAATTACTCTTTGCTTAAAAAAAATGTGTCATTATTTCATTTATCTAATGAGAGATAATTTTACTAAAACAATATCAAATTTGGATTTATATTAAAGAATGTGGTGTTTCCTCCACTATCTGAAAATTTATTGAATTATATACAAATAAATTTTTATCGACAGTGGAAGTTGCTTTAAATTGGAATGAACTGCCACATTGGTTTGGAAAGAATTCTTTTGTTGAGTGATTTTCTTTTAGAAGCCTAAATTCTCTTTTTTTTTTTTTTTTTTTAACAAGTTTCATTTCTACCTAATAGTTTCTCAAGATCCTATCATTAAATGATAAATCAACCAATAATTTAAAAAATATTTTCTTATCTATTACATTGTCATAATTTGCCAAGGTATTGTGTAAAGACACAAAACAAGATTAGCATTAAGAATAACATTATAATCTTACCTGCTTGAAATATACACATGTGTGCACATAGGAAAAAAAAGCAAGAAGAAAATAGGCAAAAAACTTAACAGAGACCATGTGGGTGGTGCAATAAGAAATGATTGCTATATTTTCCAACTTGCTCACTACAAGCTATGTGTAATTTTTTAATACCATAAAAGACATATAAGATGCTATTTCTGACTTTAAGGAGCAGATCTTATATCTGGAGAGGAGAAAAAAGATAACATACAGGAAATAAATAGAAAACAATTGTGTACAAAGCTGTATGATTACTGAAAGCAAGCCAAATCAGTTGTTCAGAGGAGAGATCAGAAAAAGAGAAAGTTAAAGTTCTCTTTCTGTTTAAATATGGCAGAAACTTAGCATCCATTGCCTTGATAAAAATAAAACTCAGGATCAGAGTTGAATTTCCCAGGGAAAAATGATTTCCCTGGGCAACTGGTTTTTCACCAGTGCCATTGTGAAGAGGGTGTAGTTTCTGTTTGAAATGTGATTAACAGTGGGTCAAATGCTGCATCCAAACAGAAGTGAGTCAACTCAATTCTACATTAAAAAAAAAAAAACAAGGAATAAGCTACAAACATTACAATTCAAAGGTAGAAAATGATAAAAATCAGAATCTAGATTGTTTTAAAAACAGACTTTGGGGCATTATTTGTGTATTTCCATTATTTTGCAATTCTTCTGACTAAAGAAATTTTTAAGTTAAAAAAAAAGAGGAAGAAGAAACTATGTAAAAACTTGCCCTCTAGACCAGAAAAAGTTAGCAAGACTGACTGCTCTCAATTTAAACTAACATAGGACTCAAATCATTCTCGTATAACAGGAAATCACTCAAAAATATAGCTCACTTATGATTTTTTTATGTATTCATATTTTATCAATTCTATAATGCCAATAATTGTAAAACTCACAATGATTTTATGAACCACTAAGAAAAAAGTGCTAATTGAACTATAACACATCATCAATTATGAGTCCTTATAAAATATGAAAAATGTGCATTTTATTTTATTTTATTTTTATTTTATTTTTTTAATAAATTTATTTATTTTAGTTGGAGGCTAATTACTTTACAATATTGAGATGGGTTTTGCCATACATTCATATGAATCAGCCATGGGTGTACATGTGTTTCCCATCCTGACTCTCCCTCCCACCTCCCTCCCCATCCCATCCCTCAGGGTCATCCCAGTGCACCAGCCCTGGGCACCCTGTGTCATGCATTGAATCTGGACTGGCAATCTATTTCACATATTATAATATACATGTTTCAATGCTATTCTCTCAAATCATCCCACCCTTGCCTTCTCCCACAGAGTCCAAAAGTCTGTTCTTTACATCTGTGTCTCTTTTGCTGTCTTGCATATAGGGTCATCGTTACCATCTTTCTAAATTCCATATATATGTGTTAATATACTGTATTGGTGTTTTTCTTTCTGACTTACTTTGCTCTGTATAATAGGCTCCAGTTTCATCCACCTCATTAGAACTGATTCAAATGCATTCTTTTTAATAGCTCAGTAATATTCCACTGTGTATATGTACCACAGCTTTCTTATCCATTCGTCTGCTGATGGACATCTAGGTTGCTTCCACGTCCTGGCTATTGTAAACAGTGCTGTGATGAACATTGGGGTACATGTGTCTCTTCCAATTCTGGTTTCCTTGGTGTGCAAGCCTAGTAGTGGGATTGCTGGGTCATATGGCAGTTCTATTTCCAGTTTTTTAAGGAATCTCCACACTGTTCTCCATAGTGGCTGTACTAGTTTGCATTCCCACCAACAGTAAGAGGGTTCCTTTTTCTCTGCACCCTCTCCAGCATTTATTGTTTGTAGACTTTTTGATAGCAGCCATTCTGACCGGCGTGAGATGGTACCTCACTGTGGTTTTGACTTGCAAAAAATGTGCATTTTAGAATCAATGAAACATAATATACAATTTGTGACCATGTAGTAATGTTTGCTGCACCCACAGGTATGAGATGAGGGTCCATACTTCTTTCTTCATCATTGTATCATGGCCAACGTAATTCTTAATAAATCCTTGAATGAATAAATGAACAAATGAATGAACGAATGAGTGTGCAGATCTTATAGACGACTCTGTCTTACACTCCAAATGCTTAAAGTATATAAATAAGAAATGCATTTTAAATCAGCATTAACTGCTAAATAAGTGCTGGAAAGTAACGATAATATTGTCTGACATTTATTTTGAAACGACACATCTATCTCTTTGGAAAGAAGTTCTGGAAATGATTAAATTCTGGTAAATAAGAACCACCCACCTCTATGTGAAACAGGTGAATTCTAAAGTGAGTAATTTAAGGTGTTTAATATAACAAATAAATTGGGTGGAGAGAGCCAGCTATTATCACCTCCTACTCTTCTCTGTTTTTAAAGGACGGCCAAATTCAGACCAATGAGAGAAGTAGTTCTATATTTTTATAGAAACCTGTAAGGGAGAGGCCATTCTGTCCATGCACCACTTATTTCTTCAGTAGAAAAGACATTTAACAAACAAACAAGCAAAAAGGCAATATATTCATCCAGGTACATGCAAGTCTTATTATATTTTGATAATTGGTTAAACTGAATCCTTAACTAGAAAAATGCATTTCGAAGAAGAACTCCATCTATTCTCCAAGGAAAGTTACACCATTGACTCCTAGTGTTATTCGATAGCTTTTTTTGTCCTCCATCCTTCTGAGACCTCTACCCTATCCCTTGTTCCTTTGAATTGCTACCATCAACATGTGATCACCAAGTTCTGATACAAAGTGGTCCACAGAGCTGAATGAAGTAGACTAAAAAATGTTCAAAACAGCAAATGACAGTGAACAGAAAGGCCTATCAGAATGGGACAGGGTTTATATTTATATTTGCACAGTATGCCTCCAAGTTAAATCACTAAAGAATTGTGAATTGTCTAGAGGAGTTACCATGGAACTGAGTTATAGTATGAAATCCTAGGCAGCTATTAACAAAATTAAGGAATTTCTGCATGTACTCACCTGGAAAAATATCCATGACACAGCCTTAACCACAAAGAAAAAAAAAAGTTGCTGACCAATACATAGTATAATTTTTAGTTGTTAAAAAAAATATGTTTGGGTCAAAGATTTATCTTTTTAGAATACATTATAGAAGGTAATATAGGACATATAAGGAGCCATCGTACTTGCCCTCAAGAAGTTTTGTCTAGTGAGGGAGATAAAACTTGTATGTGAATAAAATTATGGTCCTAAGGTAGATAGTAAGAGGTGTCTTGAGGGAGAAGTTCGGATAAGGAGCCAAGAGAATTTAGAGAAGTAATTGGATTAATTCTGAGAGCATCAAGCACTGTTCATGGAGGAGAAGGAGCTTTAACTGAATCTTGAAGGTACCTGTGGTGTTGTGAGGGGTGGGGACATTTAAAAACTTGCCTCTATTTCAGTCTAGTTGAATTTGATATCCAATGATAAATATGCTACTTACAGAAAATGCATGTACACTATAAATATGGAAAGAGATGCATATATTTAGTATACGTAACGATTTATTAATAAATGTACATTCAAATAACATACGGAAACTTAGAGGGACTAAAAACTTTATCATAGGATGGTTAGTAGCATCCCTGGCCTCTTTCTACTAGATCTCAGTAGCATCCCCTGAGCATG
Source organism: Okapia johnstoni (assembly GCA_024291935.2). NCBI lineage: Eukaryota > Metazoa > Chordata > Mammalia > Artiodactyla > Giraffidae > Okapia > Okapia johnstoni. The sequence goes on along the minus strand of CM044312.1, from coordinate 65,032,649 downwards.
ACAACCAAAAATGTCTCTAGACATTGCCAAATGTCTCGGGGTGAGGGGAATCCTATATACAAATACATTATTCTCTGCAGATGGATAAAAATTCTAAACTTAATGACGTGGATTTTCTTTTTTATTTTTTTTTCTTTTGGCCGTGCCGCATGTAGGATCTTAGTTCCTCAACCAGGGATCCAAACCACATCTTCATTGAAAGTACAGAATCTTAACCACTGGACACCAGGGAAGTCCCTGGATTTTCTTTTTAGGTTGTATTTTCAAGAGTCTTAACCTTAGTCTGTTGTTCTTGTTGTTCAGTCGCTAAGTCATTTCTTGCTCTTTGTGACCCCATGGACTGTGGTCCACCAGGCTCCTCTGTCCATGGAATTTCCCAGGCAAGAATACTAGAGTGGGTTGTCATCTCCCTCTCCAGGAAATCACCCCTACTCAGGAATAGAACCTGCATCTCCTGCATTGCAAGCGGATTCTTTACCACTGAACCAGCTTATTTTTTTTCCCCCAGAGAAGGAAATGGCAATCCACTCTAATATTCGTGCCAGGAAAATCCCATGGACAGAAGAGCCTGGCGCATTACAGTTCATGGAGTCACAGAGTTAGACACGACTGAATGACTGAGCACAAGCTTTGGAAGATCTGTTGAAAGCTACTGATTTATTCATCCCTCAGAAAAACACACACATGATAATACCGTGTCAAATACAACTTCAGGGGATTTACACCAGGGTTCTCCTGAGAGGATTCTGTTTCCTAATGCTTATGAAATTACCACTGTCTGAACTTTCCAGCTGGGTAACTGAAGGCTGGTGTTGATAATCAGGAGAGAATTTTCTTGTTTACTGAACTCTCCCTCCCCTCATCTTAACCGTAATAGTTGGCTTTCACAAGATTCATCCTAGCAGAAGACAAAATACTGAGGAGATAGGATAGATTCCTACTCCCCACTCTGGCCCTTCTAGTCTTGATTCTTGTTTACTTCAGCGTATTCCCCCCCTTCACAGTTCAGACGAATGAGAAGAAAGATAAAAGAACCAAAGGGTCAGTCAAGTAAGAAAGGGGGCCACCTGGGCACTTGATTTTGATCGTGAAGTGAAACACACATAAGCACAGAAAAGTTCGTATCTAAGCTTGATAGATAAATTGCTTAACTGTCTATAACCACCACTCACTGGGTACTTCCAAAGAAAGACCTTCTAGAAATCCAAAGGCTTATTAAATGCAAAACTGGCCACTGCTCCTTTCCTCCTCCCCACTTGGTTTGAGAGCTGTGTGCCAGAACGTGGAGCTTCCGGATTCATACAACCTAGGAGTCAAGGCCAGACGCTCCTCGCAGTCACTGACCTCTTCTTCCACGCTGGGCTCTGGTCTCCTGTAACAAGTTCCCCAGGGCCTGCTCCGCCCCTGACCTCGTAGCCCACGTTAGTAATTGAGGGGCGGTGGATTTGGGTGGCCTCTGGGTGAGAGCCAGTAAGATTCTCAGCCTTCCTGTTTCGGGAAAGGGAAAGAATTAGGGAGGGGTAGACTTCTTCTTTTTTTTTTCCTGGTAGGATAGGTGGGGAAAGACAGCTGCCTGTGTGTCCCTTTTTTGGACTAAGGTGTCTCTGTTGCTCCGTAAATAAAACGTCTCACTGCCTTCTGAGAGCGCTATAAAGGCGGCGGAACGGCTGTCCCGGGGGCATTCCAGGCTGGTCGTGAGTCGAAGCAGGTGAGATCGTCGCTGAAGATGCAACGCACGCCACGCCGCCCTGCCTTAACTCCTGGGGAGGCATCGCTGGTTGGGGATGGGACTAGTGGAGATGGCTGGGCGGGAGGGGCGGGAGGGGAGGACACGCTATGGAGCTGCCCGGCAGGGGACAGTACAGTCTTTCCGAGAAGCTGAGAGCAAGAAGCAAGCTAGGAAACAGGCCGAGGTGTGAGACTTACTCCACTCCCCAAAGTTCTGTCCCCGGGAGAGCGCTCCCGGCTGCTGGAATTTTCCTGCAGCGTGCGCGCAGCCTTGGGACCCGGGGAACGTGGCCTAAAGGCCCCACGTCCGGCACGGGGGTCTGTGCTTCTCTCCCAGGGCTCTCCTGGCTCTGCGCGCTGCTTCGGGTTTAGGGAGATGGGGACGCTCACAGGGGCCCTTTTCTGCCCGCCGCGCGCGCGTCGTGGGCCCCAGCCCGGGTTTGGGGAGATTTCAGAACGCGGACAGCGCCCTGGCTGCTCATCCGAGGGGAGTCAGTCTGGCTCCGGCAACCCCCCAGCGCAGGACTCACTCTCTTAAGAGCCCGGGAGCCCCGGGCAGCAGATGTAGGCTCGAGGCTGGAGGTCCTCAGGGCCTCCTGCAGGCTGGAGATGCGCGCCCAGCCGATGCGGGCCTGGGCGGAGAGTGTGGCAGAGCGCGGACCCCTCTCTCGGGGATCGACTGCAGCAGGTGGGGCCGGGAGGCAGCTAACTAGTGGTCTTCACCTCCTCTTCTCCTCCCTCGCCCCATCTCCTCCCTGCTCGTCGCTCTCCGCTCGCAGGTCATGGCAGAGCCGGGCGACAGGTTGGAGCCGCCGCCGCTCCCCGAGTACAGTTGCAGCTATGTGGTGTCGCGGCCGGTCTACAACGAGCTCGCCTTCCAGCAGCAGTACGAGCAGCGCCCGAAAGAGCGCAAGACGCTGAGAGAGAACCTGGCCCAGGGCTGCAGGTAGCGCCCGCGCCGGACGGGGCGAGGGTCGCAGTGAATCCGGGAATGTGGGCGCGCAGACCCGCCGGCATGCCCAGCGGCTGAGAGTGGGATGCCGCGCCCGCCCTGCAGGGACGGCTTCGGTCAGTTCACGGACTCTGGCCTCCCTGGTGGGAAGGTGGCTCCATCACTCTCGGCCCGAATCGACCCTAGTCTCGGAAACTCAACTTTGGAGAGGGTGTGTTCGGGGAGCGCTGTCTCTGTGCTGCTCTCTTGAGGGCACCTGGAGTGCGCCTTGGGGTGCAGCGGGTCCCTACGGTCTTCTTGTGAAGGCTAGGCTGAGGAGAGTGGGAGAACAAGTGACTACTACAAAGAGGTAGTGGGTAACTCGTCACCTGACCTAGAGTCCTTGAAAGCCCCAAGCTCATCCGGGAAGAATGACACTCAGAGGCATGGAATGAAGGCAAGGACACAGGAGAGCACGGTGTGCTCAGAGCTGTCCACTGTCCAGGAAGTAGGGCTCTCCGAGAAGAACCTCCATCAGTCTCTAAACCCACTCGGGCCACCCGTAAGTAGACAGCGCAAACGGAAGGAATTGTCAGCTGCTGCTAGATGTTTTTTTTTTTTTTTCTCTTCCTAAAACATTTCAAACCGTTTAAAAAACATTTCAAATATATTCAAAAGCAGGCACAGTAGCGCAATGAACCCTCTCCCATGTTTTTACCCATCACACGGCATCAAGGATGATTAACTCAAAGTTAATCTTGTCTTACCACATACTTGCCCCACTCCACTTTTTTTTTCTTTTTTGGAGCAAATTCCATATGTGTTTTTTGGTTTTTTTTTTTTTTGGACTGTATTTCAGTATTTATCTTTAGGGACTCTTAAAAAATGCAACCCACAATTCCATTATCACACACAAAAATGAAGCAATTCCTTAATATTAAAAAAGTAAGTCAACAAAATTTCAAATTGTCTCATAAATATAATTTTTAAAATAATTGAATCAAGAGTCAAATGGTGTTTGAAACACTGAAAATGTTAATTGCTCTGTCATGTCCAGCTCTTTGCAACTCCATGGACTGTAGCCCTCCAGGCTCCCTCCTCTGTCCATGGAATTCTCCAGGCAAGAATACTAGAGTAGCCATTCCCTTCTTCAAGGGATCTTCCCTACTCAGGGACTGAACCTGGGTCTCCTGCATTGCAGGCAGATTGTCTAGCATCTGAGCGACCAGGGAAGCCCCAAATATGTTTTTTTCTTTTACCTATAGGTTATTGAATTTTAAAAACTAGGTAGTAAGGTACAACAAGATATGTATTCATCATGTTAAGAGTTTTGTAAAAACTGGCTCCAAGCTCCTATTGCCAGAATATACAGAGTTTGTTTCTTGAAAGAAAAAGAAGATGCCTAGGTTAGAAGTCTAAATGTAATCTCCATTTAAAGACTCCACATTGATCAATCTGTGGCTGGACCAGAAAATGGGTTCTTGTTTGGGGATATTTTCTCAGAGAATTAAGGGGGGAGGTGGTTAACACTTAATCCTGTGTTTTCTAGTACAGTGCATTTAAAAGGAAATAGAGTTCTTGGCAAAGACATGGTAAGCACTTCACTGTTAGTATTTTTTCATGCAATTCCTATGCTTTTTTCTAAATAGTTAGAGACATTAGCAGACTTCGGTTCAAAACTTTATGATTTGCAGTGGGTTGTGACCAAGATGGGATTGGAAGTCTCCTTTTCTCGCCTTTTGACAGTTGTTCAAGAAAGAGAACTCTTCGCATAGTGAAGACTCTCCTACCCATCTTGGACTGGCTTCCCAAATACCGGATCAAGGAATGGCTACTTAGTGATATCATTTCGGGAGTTAGTACTGGTCTAGTGGGAACACTTCAAGGTAAGATGATGGTGGTCTAGCTCCGAAGTGATGGAGAATCACAGCCATTCCTAACTTCCCCTCCCTCCCATGGGTCTGCACCAAAGGCTTGCTCATCCATCATAGCCTGCATCTTTCCTCCAGAGCCTGCCCCTTACTGGTGAGATTCCCTTCTTCCTCATCTTCCTTACACTTCTCTTCTTAGGAAACCCTGTTGCTTCTCTATCTGCTTGGCTCCTATTAGAGCCCTGTCACCTAAGCAGCTGCTTCCCAATTTTCATTGGTCACAGCTCACAGTAAGAAATCTGTATGACATCATGATACGTACACATGCATCTCAAGTTTTGTGAAATAATACTTATCCTCACTACAAGTAATACTCTCTAACATTTTATATTCTGTCTTATTCTATTCTGCTTAGATTTTTAAAATGATGATTGCAGTTCATTAAATTATTTTACATTTCATACATGGTCTTGACATGCCATTTGAAACTCTCTTAAAGGAAAGGGAAGGAAGTATGGTAGCCTAGACTACATGTAAATGGTTTTTTCTGCTCTTGCCTCTCCCTCCCCACTTTAAATCCATCCCTGTATTTTAATCTTCTGGCAGAATGTCCCAACACAGGACATTTTTTAAATGGCCTTTAAGCCTTATTTCCATGAACATCTTGGAACTCCATTGCAGAGCTGGTGAATAGCATTATGGGCATTTTCCTTTGTACTCTATCCTCATCATCTTGCTTCTGCCCTCACCTCAACTTCACAAAACCTCTGGACTATGAGAACAGAAATCTAGTTTACTTATTATCATTTTGTGGCGTATCTAGTAGGTGCCAGCCTCTAGGTATTCTCACATGAATAAGATGCACCACTTGCTTTCAAGCAGCTCATAGTCCAGTGAGGAAATAGACAACAATTCAATGGAAGGACCGACTGTCGGGGTAGGGGTAATACTGCTTGGGACGGGAGGGCACACAGGGCACTCAGCCTGGCCTTAGGCCAGTCCCCTAATGGCTTCCTGGAGGAAGAGGCGTCAGCGCTGTTTCCCTGAAGGTTAAGTCTCACTTTGCAAAATGATGGGAAGTAGAATGAGGTAGAAATGTGGGTAGAAAGATAGCTTGAAATGGACTGTTTCAGAAGTTAGTAACAGTGGTTGAGCAATGTCCTGAGTCAAAATTTGCCTATAGAACTCTCAGGATTACTCAGAGCATTGTCTCAGAGATTAATGACATTGCTCAGAGAGCAATGTCTCTCAGCCAGGGAGAGTCCCACAGAGAAGAAGGATGTTCTGTGGCCCCCGTGTGGAGCAGCAGTCTGTGTTCTCAGTCACAGAAGTAGATGGGAGAGCTGGACAGGACGGTGTGGTTCATGCAGTAAGCGATGCCAAGTGTACACAGTAGACTCTTAAGAACTGTGGTATGGCAACCTCCTGCGGCTTCTGGGGGATGAGAACTGTCTAATTCATGTTTAGCCAGTGGCTACGGAGAAGGCAATGGCACCCCACTCCAGTACTCTTGCCTGGAAAATCCCATGGACGGAGGAGCCTGGTAGGCTGCAGTCCATGGGGTCGCGAAGAGTCGGACACGACTGAGCGACTTCCCTTTCACTTTTCCCTTTCATGCACTGGAGAAGGAGATGGCAACCCACTCCAGTGTCCTTTCCTGGAGAATCCCAGGGACGGCAGAGCCTGATGGGCTGCCGTCTATGCGGGTGCACAGAGTCGGACACGACTGAAGCGACTTAGCAGCAGCAACAGCAGCATGATTCTGGCACCAAGTAGGTGGGCTGGTAAACATTTAGTGAAGAGGACTGAATAATGAGTCATCCTTATATATGAAAAATGGTATTTCAAGCTGCATCCCTAGACAAGTATCTTATACAAATTAATTTTAACTTTAGTTTTGTTTAAGTATCAGACACTATGCTAAGGGCTTTGGCAAGTTATCTCTTTAATCCTCACAACAACTCTTAATAGCTCTTTTTCAATAGTCAAAAAATCTATTAAATTCAGCTCAAGGTCATGGAGCTGGTAAATGGTGGAGCTGGGATTTGAACCCAGAGTCTAATTCCTAGGGTCTTAATTTATAAAGGATGCAGTTCCTCACTTTATGAGTGATAATTTTTTCCAGAAGCATGATCTCTATGAAGTTATCTTTGTATGGTGAATGTCTGGGAGGTTAATGTGGTTCATTCATAAATCCATTCATCTAATATTTGTAGGCTGGGCTTCCCTTAGGGCTCAGTAAGTAAAGAATCTGACTGCAATGTAGGAGACCCAGGTTTGATTCCTGGGTTGGGAAGATCCCCTGGAGAAGGAAATGGCAACCCACTCCAGTATTCTTGGCTGGAGAACCCCATGGACAGAGGAGCCTGGCAGGCTACAGTCCATGGGGTCGCAAGAGTTGGATACTACTTAGCAACTAAACCACCACCGATATTTATAGGCCAGCCATGGGATTTCAGTGGTTTACTAACAGGCATGGATACTGACCTCATGGCACTCATTTTAAGTGGGAGACTTCAGGAATTAAATAAGCAGATAAATAGAAAAATAATTACAGATTGTGATATCTATTATGGTGGATCAAATAGGCTTTAATAGGGGTTAATTTGGGGAGGGAGTGTTTGTCTTAGAATGGTCAAGGAAGGCCTTTCTGAGGGGGTGAAATTTAATCAGGGTTGGGAGGATGGGAAGGAGGTAGCCATGTAAGAAACAGAAAGCAGGGTGTACCAGGCAAAGATGCAAAGTCCCTGAGGTCAAATAGAGCATAGTATTTTCAAGAGAGGAACGGGAAGAATTCCAGTATGGATGGAGGAAAGAGCAGTTTAGGGGAGTGAGCAGGAGGAGATAAGGTTAGGCAGGGCCAGGATTAAAATTAGGTAAGTGAGTCCTCCAGGGACCTTCTAAATAATGTGCCCCAGGCACCTCACTTGCCTCTCCCTAGTCCCAGCCCTGAAGACAGACATTTCAGCTTGAAGCTAGTCAAGTAGGAGGTAGAGCTGCACAAATCTGAAATATATTTTGGAGCATGAATCACAGGTAACATACTGATGGATAGAGACTGGCTAACAAGCAGAATTGGGATGGAAAACCAAATGTTTCCTTTTGCACTTGCCACATTTGAGATGCCAGATATGGAGTTGTAGCTACTAGAAGCAGGAAGGACACTGGAGAGTTTTGGACTAGACATAAAAGTCAGGAAAGCATCACTCTAGAGGTGATATTCAAAGGACTGGGAATCCCTGAGACTACCTATGCAGAAAAGTAATGGAAGAACCAGGCTGGAGTACGAAAAGTCAGGGGAGAGGAGGAGGGGCCACAAAGAAACATGATGTTGGGCTCAGGAAGATAGAAAAAAAGAACAATCTGAAGGATGCGGGTTCCAAAACCAAGAGAGCAATTGTTTTCTGCTCTATTTTAGAGGATGGGGTGGAAGGGGGGTGTCTGTAGTGTGGAATACTCTTGGTGATGGAACACAGGCAATACTTTTAAGAAAGTTTCCCATGAAGCAAAGTAGAGAAACGGCTGCTGAGGCCTAAAAGACAATGGTAAAGTGATGGGAGGATTTATTTTTCTTATAATATAGGAGGTACTAGAACATAGATGAAACCCAGTGGGAATGACCTAGCTGATAGAAAAATCTGTGGTCCACAAGGAAGAGGAGAAGTGGCAAGAAGGGACAAATGTAAATGGGTACAAGGATGGGAGTGGGAAGGCTACTCCTTAAAGATGTGTGGGATATTTCTTCCATTTTCAAAGGAGAAAAGACAGACAAGCACTGCATTGTAAAAAACCAATGGGCGTCTCATGGATTCCAGGTTTTGGACAAAGTCTAAGGTTCATCTCTGAACCATGTCTGTATAGAGAAGGGGGATGGAGAGTTTGAGGAAAGTAGGGGCAGCCTCAGTAGCTGTCTTGAGGAGAGGAAAAGCACACTTGCTGAGGAAATGTAATTGGATGGCCAGGCAGTGTGGCATTCCATCTGGGGCTTGCTATCATGAAATTTGCATGAAATTGGCCAGCCCGAATGTAGACATTTTTAGTTCAGTTATTCAGCTGTTTGAATGCTGGCATGGAAAAGGTGATGCTTGAGTTTGGCCAGACTGGAGATTTACCAGAGAAGACAGGAGAAAAAGAGAGAGAGTGAAGCAAAGAAATTCAGAGTATTTGTGAAAATTCTAGGGACAAGGAGGCAAATGAAGATGGGAGGGTGCTGAGGATTGTGGATCATTTCATGGGTTAGAAGCCTCATGAGGACAAAGAAATGTTGCATTAAGGATTCTGGATAGGTGAGCAGAAAGGCTACGTGGCTGTAGGTGAAGAAAAGGAGGCTCAATGTTGAGATTTCAGAGCTGCAGTTTCTAGGGATGGCAAAGGCCGCAATATATCCAATGGCTGGGCAGCTGAGGGGTAGGGAAAAAAACTCATCAATAATGTTACTGAGAAGCCAGAAATGCTAAGGATCATGGGTTTTGTTTTGCTTTTTTCTAAGAAGTGGATTTATTTAGAGAGACACACACTCCACAGACAGAGTGTGATCCATCTCAGAAGGTTAGTGCTGCCATGGGATCTTTTTCACTTTTATTATTAACAAAAAATTCCCTCCAGGCAGCAAGAAATCAATGCAGCCCTTTTATTGCTATTTTTTGTTTATAGATATGGGGAACCTGCTCTCTTACTTCCTACTTATGCCTTCTAGATGCTTCTGAATGTTTGTTAGCACCACCTTTATCAATACATGCCACCATCCTACATAGGAGGAGCACCAACATAGAGATTCCATAGTTTAAATCAATGACAAATTTCTTTACAAATTATGTATAATTTCAAAATTGTTGTACCAAATTCCATTACAATATGATTACAGTATATCTGAGTAGCAGTTGTCCTGAAATAGGATATTATGTGAAAACTGAAAAAGGCCCCATTCTCCAGGCCTGTGAGGACTGCAGAGCCCAGTTTAGGGAAATGGAAGTTTGAGAAGGACTTGAAAAATGTACATGGGAAATAGACTGTTCTCATTCCTTGCTCCTTCTTTTCTAATATTTTTTAATTTGGATTTTTTTTTTTTGCTTTTGTTTTTGCTCCTTCTTTTCTTGTCTTCCCTTTGTGATCTCACCTTTCTAATCTATGTCCTTGGGATGATTGCTTGTTGTAATTTATATATGAAAACAATTGTATCAATAATACAGACTGTTCTAGAATGCAAACTCTCTAAGGGCAGAGACTTTGTTTTGTCTACTCCTATATTCCCCCAAGCCTAGAACAGTGCCTGGCACATGAAGGGTCCATAATCAATAGTTGTTGAGTGAATGAATGCTTATTGTGGGAAACTAGAAAACACATTATAAGGAACATGAAAAATACCTCTTCAGAAGTCTCCTTTGATTCTACTGTGTAGACAGTCCACTAAACCTACATTTTAATAAATATCCTACCAGACACATAAATAAGTATCTATTTAAAAGTATAAAAAATGTCTGAGAATGATAAACACTAGATTCAAAAGAGTGTTGACTCCTGAAGGTGGAGGGAGGAAAAGGGATGTGATTGAGAGAGTATATAGAAAGTTTCAACTGTATGGCCATGATCTAGTTCTTAAACTAGATGTTGGATACTTGGGTGTTTATTATATTATGCTTTTTACATATCTAAATTATATGAAATCTTCCCATATTTTAAAATTCATACAACAAACATGTTTACTTTAACAAAAGTGGAAGCATACATACTGATTACTGTTTTGTATTGTTTCTTTGGCCATGTTGCTTGGCCTGTAGGATCTTAGTTCCCTCACCAGGGATTGAATCTGGACCACAGCAGTGAAAGCACTGAGTCCTAGCCACTGGACTTCCAGGGCATTCCCTGATCACTATTTTGAATTCCACCTTTTCCCACTTATTTCTTATATGTACTGAATTGTACTGGAGAGAGGTAAATTACTATTAGTAGTATTTCTATACAGCACATCAACGTCATTTCATAGATTACAGTATATGAAATACAGTGTAGTTAACCACTTCCCTGATTTGAGACAATGATAAATAAATCATTTGGGGCACCAATTTAAGTTGTTGTCACTTTAAAAAAAAATTATTTTTAATGGGAGGATACTTGCTTTACAATGTTGTGTTGGTTTTTGTTATACAACAGTGTGAATCACCCATAAGTATACATATATCCCCTCCCACTCAAACCTCCCTCTTATCCTACCAGCTCCCCAACCCACCCCTTTAGGTTGTCATAGAGGATGGGGATGAACTCTTTGTGTTATACAGCAACTTCCCACTAGCTATCTATTTTACATATGGTAATGTATATATTTCAATTTCTCTCAATTTTCCCACCCTCTCCTTCCCCTGCTGTGTCCACAAATCTGTTCTCTTTGCCTGCGTCTCTATTCCTGCCCTGCAAATAGATTCATCAGCACTGCTTTTCTAGATTCCATATATATGCATTAATATACAATATTTTTCTCCCTCTGACTTACTTTACCCTGTATAACAAGCTCTAGGTTCATCCACCTCAATTCAACTGACTCAAATTCATCCTTTTTTATGGCTGAATAATATTCTATGGTATATATGTACTACAACTTATTTACTCATTCATCTGTTGATGGACATCTAAGCTGCTTCCATCACTTTTTTTTAAACTGTTATAGATGTAACCCTTTATTAATGCCCTAAAGGTCAAAGAACTTGATGTTCTGTCATTGTGAGTGAGTGAAATGTGGGGAGGTAGAAGATGTGCTGACTAACTATGAAGTATTTAAAAAAACAACCCACAGGAGAAGGAAAGTGCTATGGACTGAACGTTTGCATTCCTCCAAAATTCATCTCTTGAAGACTTAGTCCCCAGTATGATAGTATTTGGAGGACGGAGCTTTTGGGAGGTGGGGCTTCCCACATGGCTCAGTGGTAAAAGAATCTGCCTGCAATGCAGGAGGCTCTAGTTCAATCCCTGTGTCAGAAAGATACCCTGGAGAAGGAAATAGCAACCCATTCCAGTATTCTTGCCTGGGAAATCCCATGGACAGAGGAGCCTGGCAGGCTACAGCCCATGGGGTTGCAAAGAGTTGGGCACTATTTTAGCAACTAAGTACACACACACACCTTTGGAAGGCAACCAGGTAGAGTCTTCATGGTAGGCTTAATGCCCTTAGGAAATCTGTGCCATCAGGTTACAGCAAGAAAGCAGCCATCTGCAAACCAGAAAAGGGTGCTCACTGGACACTGAATCTGCTGGTACTTTGATCTTGAACTTCTTAGCTTTCATTGTTCATTGTTTAAGGCCAAAAGCAAAATTCCCAAACCCCAACACATTGTTGCCTTCCAACTGCCATGTACAGGGGAAGGCTGAGATTCTCCATACAGTGTGACATTCATGGACCCAGAAACCACTCGGGGAAGCCTAGCAAAGGTGTTGATCTCCTAGTGCTATGTACAAAGGTAGATTTTTTTCTTTGTTTGGATCTAACTTCTGTTCCCCAACAAGAAAGGAGAAAGTACATATGTTCCTCATTATGCAGAGAAACACTGAATTCAGACAAAGCCAGGCTAAACCTTTGAACAGAATTGATCAAGTTTTTAATCAACAGCTTTTCCCCCCACTCACCTGAGTGGATGGTTGAATTACTGATCAGTTGTGTCAGTTCTTTTGAGTAGGTGATTTGAATCACGTTCTGCATCCTAGCATAGCCACAGACCATGTGCAAAATAAGGAGATCACTGAAGATGAGCTGCAAATTAAAGAGACCTATGAAAAGGCTTTTCTCTGTACAGTAGACACAAAGCAGAGCTTTTGTTTCTGAACTTGATTGTTTTGGATGTATTTTCAGGCATGGCGTATGCTCTACTAGCTGCTGTTCCTGTCGGATATGGTCTCTACTCTGCTTTTTTTCCTATCCTGACGTACTTTATTTTTGGAACATCAAGACACATCTCAGTTGGTAATTATAAGCATATACAATTCTGTTTGTTCACATTGAACATGTTTGGGCTATATTATGTGTGTTCTGCTTCCATATCTTTGTTACTGTTTTCTAGTAAGATAGGGCTTTTCCTATTGAGTGATCCAAAGGTTTCTTCTTAGCTTTCAAAATACTATGCTATTAGGTAGCTTTACATCTAACTTTTTTTCTAATGAAGAGGAGAAAATTGAAAGATGGTTAAAAAATTATAGACTACCTTCAAATCTTAGCATGTTTGGCTTTGAAATAATGTTAATACATTTGACTCTATTTAGAAAATGTTCTAAAATAAAAAATGATAAGGGAAAATAATCTTCAAGAGGTCTTTGAACCTGTTTTACTAGATTAAATTAGCTTTACTAAATTATGTTCATCAAATACATATTCATTGTCTTATTAAAGAACATAGTTATTTTAAGTCACTAATATTTGAATACTGGGAAAATTGTGCCAAAACAATTTAGAAACTAAGCTTGGCTTTCCTTCTTGGTATAGCCCCAAATAGATTTATTTCCTGATGTTCCTAAAATTTGAATTTTCTTCTGCTAGAATGTTCTAGTAAATGAATGTTTTAATGCTATTTTGCAGCGTTGACATTTATAGTTGAGATAAGTTTTCGCCTACATCCATCTGCTGGCTAGACATGTCTACCTGGGCAATCTTCTTGAAACAAATAGAGCCATCTCCTGCTCTATCTCCAACCCTTATCCTTATCCTTAGTTGTATAATATTTCCCCCAGTGTCTGGAATATTTCCTTGTCTATAAAGGGAGATCAGGAGGAGATTATTGATTAAAAGAACTTCCTTACCTAGGAGAGTTGATCAGTACCAAATACATGACAAGGTAAGGAACATGGAAGTTGATTTTTTTTCTCTCTGGTATTCTATATATTTAGACACTTCAGGTTACTGGATTTTGGTACTGAGTCCTTCTAACTGGTAAAGCCTTCCATGATCAAAGAATAAGATCCTCATCATCATAGATAAAAGTATCAGTAGTGATAGAGCAGCTGCTGAAAGAAAAGTACTTTTGAAAGGTAGAATCTTGCAGAGTGATATTTGATATGAAAAAATAATTTGTCTTGGAAAAAGAAAAAGAGACACTCTACACTACCTTTGCTATTTTTTTAAATTTGTTTTTTACTTTAGCTATTTCTTTAACCAAATTTTGACCTTGTGATATTGATCAAGGTCCTCAGCTCCACAGAGATCAGGACACTGGATGCTCTAGGAAATAAACTTACATGGAATAAAAATAAGATAGAACAAGCAAGGATTCAGCTAATATGCCATTTCTGCCGGGAAACCTTTCTTGAGAACTCCCTCCTCCATCCTCCTTTTCCCCTCATACACAAGAAGATCACACACAGTTTAGACAGCCTTCCTGTGTACTTACAAAGTGTCCGAAAGCTGTATTATAGTGACCCACCTGCACGTCTCTCTTGCTCATTACTGGGTCATGAATGCCTTGAAACATCTGCTTTTTAGCTTCTTTTGTGAACAAACAGTGTTTTCCCAATCATAGCTAATTACTTCAGATGCATCTTTAATCCTGTGTAGACTTGTTGCACCTAAACATTTTCAATTAATAATAATAATTATTTTTTAGTTTTTTTATGGAAGTATAGTTGATTTACAAGTGATTAATAATTATTAATTGATAACAACTTTTTCCCCCAGGACCTTTCCCAGTGGTCAGTTTAATGGTGGGATCTGTTGTTCTGAGCATGGCCCCCGATGAACGCTTTCTCGTATCCAGCAGTAATGGAACTGCACTGAATACCACCATAATAGACTTTGCAGCTAGAGATGCAGCAAGAGTATTGATTGCGAGCACCCTTACTCTTTTGGTTGGAATCATACAGGTAATGGGCTTACAAGCGATATAGAGGTTGGCAGGGTTTGTATCTGAAAGAACTGTTAAGCATGTGGACTTAAAAATTCATTTAAAAGCAAAACAAATCAATTTAAGACTCTCAAAGCTATTTTTTAAGTTATACTGTTTTAGGTCAGATGCTAAAATAGTCAGCAAGCCTCCACTTATTAAGGCTCACTTAATCATCAAAGTCGGAGACAGAAAAAACAAGACAGAGGAACATGTGCGACTAGAATGAGAATAGGAGAAGGGAGTTGTGCCAGAACCCATAAAGAGACAAAAATATTCTGGTCACTGGAGCCATGAAACCTACAAGTCACAGGAAAAAAACCTACATGAATTTTTCTTATTATATATCTAGAAATACTTTAAGGTTCATACTACACATGGTTTTCAAATTTTAGAATGGTGGATGGGAGAGATAGGGCCAGAGTTTTAGCTGGTATTAAGTTGAATTCATTAATAGTTCAAAAGTGTTGGTCCTTCTCCCAGGCAAGTGTGTAATTTTTTCCTTCCTTCTTGTTCTAGTTGATATTTGGAGGTTTGCAGATTGGATTCATAGTGAGGTATCTGGCAGATCCTTTGGTTGGTGGATTCACAACAGCTGCTGCCTTCCAAGTGTTGGTCTCACAGCTAAAGATCGTCCTCAATGTTTCAACCAAAAACTATAACGGAATTCTCTCCATCATCTATGTAAGTGTTGCTTCTCTCCAGGGATGGCTCACTTTTCCTACTGAACCTGAGTCTGGAGAGTATAAGCTCCTCCATGCCATGCTTTGGGAGCCATTGAAAACATTCTTCTTTGAAAGAAGCAGTAGCATCAGGAGACTCATTAAAGAAGGCAGTTTGCAAATCATTGTTTTCAGTGGGTCAATATGGTTTCAGAAGTGTCATCAGTCTTCAAAATATTAATACAAACAAAGTTTTATACTGAAGACTGGTTTGGGAGGCAGCACACTTGAGTTCCATTCTCAACCTTGTCTCTGACAAGCTAAGTGACCTTGGACACAGGGTGTAGAAGAGTGGCTGAAAACTCAGTTTGGATGACCAAGATTCACATATATCCTGACTCTATTATTTATTATTTGCTCTACTGCATAAGCAAATTTCTATGCCTCAGCTTCCTCTCCTGCAAAATGGAGTCGGTAATAATATCTACAAATTAAATTAAATAAGGCTGTATGAGAAGCCCATGGCCTAGGGGCTGGCAAATAACAAAGTACTCAAAAAAAGACTGTTATTTTGAGGGGCTTTCCTGGCTGTCCATAGGTTAAGACTCTGTGCCTATACTGCAGGGGAGGTGGGTACAATCTCTGGTTGGGAAACTAAGCTGAAATTATTTATTATTTCACATCTCAAGACTTGTTTTCTTTTTTATTTATAAAGTGAAATGATTGGAGATGTATCTCTAAAGCCTTTTTTAACTCTGAGAGTCCATAAAATGCATAATGTAAATGTCCCAGCAATTATAGATGAAAAGGAACGTTAGATTCGGAGATGATTCAACATGCAAAAGAGATGCAAAAGAAGGATGTATTTCACACTAATTAGATTTGAAAAAGTTCTTGGATCTAAATATATGTTCTATATAGAGCATATTATCGATGCTTGAAAAATGTGATAATAGTAACATGATGTCACCCTAGCTTGGGGAGAATGATACCAAACACAATGTGCTGGCATTAGGAATGGAGTCCTTTATTGACCTGTGTATTATAATGACCTTTAATTTCTTTAATGACCCATGTAGCTTTTAAAATGAGGTAAGGCTGTGCATACTTATCTAAAAATTAGTGAGGTGGTCAAGGGTTTGCTGGAGAAGGCAATGGCACTCCACTCTAGTACTCTTGCTTGGAAAATCCCATGGACGGAGGAGCTAGTAGGCTGCAGTCCATGGGGTCACAAAGAGTCGGACACGACTGAGCAACTTCACTTTCACTTTTCACTTTCATGCATTGGAGAAGGAAATGGCAACCCACTCCAGTGTTCTTGCCTGGAGAATCCCAGGGACGGGGGAGCCTGGTGGGCTGCCGTCTATGGGGTCGCACAGAGTCGGACATGACTGAAGTGACTTAGCAGCAGCAGCAGCAGCAGCAAGGGTTTGCTGAAGTTTGCAGCATTGCCGTAGTTCCATTCAACATTAGCATTACTTTATCCATTCAACAAATACCACCAAGTGTCTATTATGAGCCACATACCATGCCGAGCAGTGGGACTAGATGCATACTTTCTCAATAGTTGAGTTATCCCTGACTCTTTGCAACCCTTTGGGCTGTGGCTCACCAGGCTCCTCAGTCCATGGGATTTCCTAGGCAAGAATACTGGAGTGGGTTGCCATTTCCTCCTCCAGAGGATTGTCCCAATCCAGGGATCAAACCTGCAAACTTGCATTGCAGGTGGATTCTTTACCTGCTGAGCCATTGGAAAAGCCCAGGACTAGGTAGAGGAGGCAGATTAACATAGTGATTAAGACTATGGACTTTGGAGTCTTGGTTCTACCACTTATGATCCTCTGATTAAATATGATGTGATTCTGGGCATGTCATATTTGACTTCTTTCTCCCTACCAAGTCCTAGGTTTGCTCTGAGATCATCTGACTGCCTTTTTCCGACAGGTTCCCTCACTTTTGCAGTCCCTATGCACTGTGGTTTTTGTTGTTGTTTGTTTTTTGCCTTCTTACTTTCTCTATCAACTGTTCATTCATTTATCCCTTTATTGTCATCCATTCATCTTTTCAATAAGTATTTATTGAAACCTGCCTTGTGCCAGGGACTTTTCACTCCTTGTACAAACCCACTGACTCCTGAATCCACCAAGACTCCCCTGACTGAGTGTGCTCACCTCCTTGTATGAACATTGCTAGGCCTGCATCCTCACAGATTACAGGAGGCCTAGCCTGATAGGCAATCTGGGTCCTTGGTCACTATTGGACTTCTGAAGATGGGGGAAATGAAATTTCACAGTTTTTCTGGTCTCTTAGGACGTGTTTAAGATAAAGGTTGCTGCAAATAACCCCACTTTCAACAGAGACCAAAGTAAACTAGGAAATGCTAGATAGAACAAGGTCAAAAATAGTTATTAAACTATTATGTGCCTTATGTTGTGTTGAACATTATTCTTGAAGCCTCAGGTTAGAATGTGTTAGAGAATTCCGCAAGCCATTCCTCCCAGGTCAGCCAAGTTGGATAAAGATACTTCAGTCATTTTTGTGTGAGGGTGAATATAAGCTTGCTTTTCTGAAAAAAGAAGAAACAGCAGGTCTGGAAATAATTGCATAAGGGTTGAATGAGCTGCTCAGTACCTGAACAGAGAATTCGGCTTATAATATTACCGGTTGTGATTATTCATGAAAGAATCCTTCAACAAATGCAGGGCATTTCTGGATTCCTCCAGGAAAGACTGTAAGATTGTTGTAAGATGGATTTCCCTGGAACGGAGTTAACATCCCTTTTGTTATAAACTTGTGCTTTGGATCATCTGCCTGCTCCTCTGTCAAAAAAAAAGAAAAAGGAAATAATGAATATAAATAATTGGAGGAGGAAATAATGGGAAACAAAGAAAAACAGAAACTTCAGCTTACAAACGCCAGAGATGCTGGGTATAGGATGCAGAAGGGAGGGGCTTCCTTAGTGGTCCAGTGGTTAAGATTCCATGTCCCCAGTTCAGAGGGCACATGTTCTATCCCTGGTTGGGAAACTAAGATCCCACATGCTGTGTGGCCACACACAAAAAAAAAATATAGAGGCTGCAGAAGGCAAATGACAAGGTGTTGGCAGAATTCAGAACTAGTAATACTCAAGCTACCGTGTAGCTACTCAATTATGTAAGTAAATCATGCAGTCCATTTCAAAGTCGTTATGTTTTCCTACCATTCACTCTGAATGGTTTGTCTTGATAGACAAGGGAAGTCTTTCTGCTTGCTGACTAAATTGGCTCTGTGTCCCCATTTCTTCCCTAACGAGAAGGAAGACCACATTGAAAAGTTCTGCCCAGATGGTGAGAGTTTTGAAAGCTACCCCCAAGCTTGATCAGATTCATTACTTAGAACCTATTTCTGTATGTAAAAATGAAGCCATTATGAAACAAAAGTAACACTTTAAGGGTTGATCTTATATATGCACAGAAGTTCTGGTAGGAGGAAATTCCTGACAGCAAGGGGTTTGTTATATTCTTAGAGACAAGATGAATTAAAATAAATTTGGCACCAATAGTTAACTAATGAATTTCCTCATATGTAATACAGGTATAATTTTTAACTTATGGCTTCATACACCCAGTAGGAAGAAATTCTTTAAATGAAATGATTCTAAAATTCTCCAAGCATAGTAGGAAATATAATAAAATATTACCCATTTCTGAAAAGTTTTATTATCTTGATTTGCCTGGTCAGAATACTAGGCTGAAATATGGAATCGTAAGTGTATCCATATTTTAAACATATTTTAGTTAGTATTTTAATTTAATTTATTAAACTATTAATAAATTAGAATTACTTTTCAGTGCTTTCTTAAGTCTCATTTCTGTATCTTGGAGTATTAATACAATCTGACTACTTCAGTTTATATGGGTGAGTTTTATTTCCACATAAATTAAGCTTTCTTTTGTATAACTTTTCATAAGAGATTCTGAATAAATATTCAATATAGGCAACTGATATATTCATAAGCCTTGGTTGACATAATTGTGTAATGTAAACTGATTTTGGTTTTTGCAACTCACATTACATTTATTTTATTCTTTTCATATTACATTTTTAATACAGTCACAGACGCTTTTTATTCGAAGGTCTAAGTGAGTCTCATAGATTACATGAGAATCCTATAGTGATCATTTTTGTAAGGTGAAAGTTTTTAGGATTGGGATAGTTGTTCATATTGAATTTTTCCATCTTGCATTGAAAGTAAACTTTTATTGTGTAGACAGTTAATTGAAGTATTATGTTTAGCTCATGAATTAATGAGGGTCATCATCAGGAAATTTGATTATATAAAGAACTGGATAGCAATACCTTGACGACTCCAAGTTATTTAGAGCTGGGTACTACTATGGTGCGTGCACATGTGCTAAGTTGCTTCAGTCGTGTCTGACTCTTTTTGACCTGATGGATGATAGCTGACCAGGCTCCTCTGTCCATGGGATTCTCCAGGCAAAAATACTGGAGTGGGTGGCCACTTCCTCCTCCAGCGGATCTTCCTGACCAGGGAATTGAACCCATGTCTCTTATGTCTCCTGCATTGGCAGGAGTGTTCTTTACTACTAGCACTGCATGGGAAGCCTGTACTGCTATGGTAGATGCCTTAAATTCTTGAGTTGTTGTGTCTGCTTGTATAGTTTCTGATTTGTTTTCTTTTTCACTTTGCTATCGTTGGCTTCATCTTGTTACTATCAATGTATCTGCCTCTAGCAATTTTTACTGACTCGGGAAAATATTCAAAGTAAACATGCTAGTATTGGGTTTAAAGCAAGGACAAAAACACTCAGTGAAAATCCAAGAGACTTCCCACAAGTCAGATTCTTGAACTCTAGTTCAAGCACTTGGTGGAATGTATTTTGCTTACACAATGGCTTCTCCTCTCATCCCCTTACTCTTGAATGTTTTCCAAAGAATGAGGTTGCTGGCAGGATGACTCCTACATTACTTGGTGATCACTATACATAATTGTAACCAGATTGTTGTTGTAATTATTTGAAGTAATATTTTGTATTCATATAAAATATATATCTATAAAAGGACTCATTCAAAGGGAAGTAACCTTCACTGGGAGATTACTTGTCTGAAAGAACCTTCTAAAGTCATGCCTTCTATGGAAGTTCCTATAACAAAGGTATTAGTGTTTTCTCTTGAGATTCTTCCTTGCTAATCTCCCTTGATTCCCAGAAACCTCCTATTTACAAAACAAAACTAATTTTTCTTGAGCTGGATTGTATGTCCACTTGGAAAGAGTTCAGTTCAGTTCAGTTCAGTTGCTCGATCATGTCCAACTCTTTGCGACCCCATGGACTGCAGCACGCCAGGCCTCCCTGTCCATCACCAACTCCCAGAGTTTACCCAAACTCATGTCCATTGAGTTGGTGATGCCATCCAACCATCTCATCCTCTGTCATCCCCTTCTCCTCCTGCCCTCAATCTTTCCCAGCATCAGGGTCTTTTCAAATGAGTCAGTTCTTCGCATCAGGTGGCCAAAGGATTGGAGTTTCAGCTTCAACATCAGTCCTTCCAATGAACACCCAGGACTGATCTCCTTTAGGATGGACTGGTTGGATATCCTTGCAATCCAAGGGACTCTCAAGAGTCTTCTCCAACACCACAGTTCAAAAGCATCAATTCTTCGGCGCTCAGCTTTCTTTATAGTCCAACTCTCACACTCATACACGACCACTGGAAAAACCATAGCCTTGACTAGATGGACTTTTGTTGGCAAAGTAATGTCTCTGCTTTTAAATATGCTATCTAGGTTGGCCATAACCTTCCTTCCAAGGAGTAAGCGTCTTTTAATTTCATGGCTGCAATCACCATCAGCAGTGATTCTGGAGCCCAAAAAAATAAAGTCTGACACTGTTTCCACTGTTTCCCCATCTATTTCCCATGAAGTGATGGGACCAGATGCCATGATCTTAGTTTTCTGAATGTTGAGCTTTAAGCCAACTTTTTCACTCTCCTCTTTCACTTGCATCAAGAGGCTCTTTAGTTCTTCTTCACTTTCTGCCATAAGGGTGGTGTCATCTGCATATCTGAGGTTATTGATATTTCTCCCAGCAATCTTGATTCCAGCTTGTGTTTCTTCCAGCCCAGCGTTTCTCATGATGTACTCTGCATATGAGTTAAATAAGCAGGGTGACAATATACAGCCTTGATGTACTCCTTTTCCTATTTGGAACCAGTCTGTTGTTCCATGTCCAGTTCTTACTGTTGTTTCCTGACCTGTATACAGGTTTCTCAAGAGGCAGGTCAGGTGGTCTGGTATTCCCATCTCTTTCAGAATTTTCCACAGTTTATTGTGATCCACACAGTCAAAGGCTTTGGCATAGTCAATAAAGTAGAAATAGATGTTTTTCTGGAACTCTATTGCTTTTTTTTTGGAAAGAGTTAATTTTATTTAAATGATCATAGTTCAAGTTTGAACTAAGTACCAAATTAATTTCCAAAAATTTCTACTTGACCTATATATCAATTCAATAGCTTTTCTTTGCCATAAAGAATGGATGAGTCCATATGTATCTACATATGAAGAATTTTAGGAATTTTTATTAACAACTGTACCATTCATGTTTAGTGAAGAGTTTTACCTAAAATATTGGTTAACCAGGACTTTTGATTTCTGTTTTTAATCTCAATAATACATATCAACATGATGAAAATTAGGTCACTTAGTAGCACCTGTAAAACCACTTAAGGTATAAACTTTTAAAGCTTTTCTGCAAGCACTTTCTTTTAAAATATCTCATTTTTATTGTAAAAAATACAGATAAGCTAAAATAAGAAAGAAGAAATCACCCATACTTTTGCCACTCCAAGTTAACCATCATTAGTAACTTGGTATTTATATTGCAAGGGTTGGACGTTAATGGTGTCTGTATTAACAAACACAAATTAAAATTTTTTAAATTTTACATGAAATTCTTAAGTGCTCTTTGATGATGATATGACTTTTCATACAGGAGGTGTATGAAATTATTTTTTTTACAGACACTGATTGAGATTTTTCAAAATATTGGTAACACTAATCTTGCCGATTTTATTGCTGGATTACTCACCATTATCATCTGTATGGCGGTTAAGGAATTAAATGATCGATTTAAACACAAAATCCCAGTCCCTATTCCTATAGAAGTGATTGTGGTAAGTAGAATGTGTAATTAGAAAATTCAGCATTAATTAGCTTTGTAAGAAAGGAACTGTTCAAACAAATGAGCTTTTTTAAAATCTCTTTTATTTCAGACAATAGCAGCTACTGCTATTTCGTATGGAGTTGACCTGGAAAAAAATTATAATGCTGGCATTGTTAAATCCATCCCAAGTGGGTGAGTATGGAGCTCCTCTTAGGCAATAATAATACATTGTCAGTACTTCCTGTTTAAATGAAACAAGCTTCATTTCACTGGTGATCCTTCAATAGTCTCATGTGTATGATTTTAAAGAAATATCCCATTTGTGCAAACTATCAAGTAAAGATCAAGTCATTTGTTTAAAAGCAGCACTATATGCTTTCTCTTTTTCTGTACATTCTTAAGGCATGGCAGGACATGCACAGTTAACTCCAGGCTCCTGATTTAAACTCACATATACAATTACAGTATACTATACGCAGGCAACCCACTCCAGTACTCTTGCCTGGAAAATCCCATGGACAGAGGAGCCTGGTGGGCTGCAGTCCATGGGGTTGCGAAGAGTCGGACACGACTGAGCGACTTCCCTTTCACTTTCACTTTCCTGCATTGGAGAAGGAAATGGCAACCCACTCCAGTGTTCTTGCCTGGAGAATCCCAGGGACGGGGGAGCCTGGTGGGCTGCCGTCTATGGGGTTGCACAGAGTCAGACACAACTGGAGTGACTTAGCTGCAGCAGCAGCATACGCAGAATCATGGTGTGTAATGCTTATTGTATTGAGAACAATCTGCTTAAAGAAAAAGGGAGATCTGGCCTAAATTCTCTTCCATATTCAGCTTAAGATAATAATTATATCATTCGTTCCTATAAATAAAATGCATGATCTTTAAGGAAGTTTTGGTATTTTGGTAGTTTGGTGAATTAAAAGAGTAAGGAACTAAGAGTCTTTGTCCTTCTCTGTCATCATCTAGTTCTGTGGCCCTGGGGCGGAGGGGGGGGGGTTCTCCTGTAGTGTAAATGTTAGCTGTTCAGTCACGTCTGACTCTTTGTGACACTATGATTGTAGTCCACCAGGCTCCTCTGTCCATAGAGGTCTCCAGGCAAGAATACTGGAGTGGGTTGCCATTCCCTTCTCCAGGGGATCTTCCCGATCTGGGGATCAAACCCAGGTCTCCTGCATTGCAGGCTGATTCTTTACTATCTGAGCTAGCAACACAAAGATAGTGACAAACCACTGAAATCTCAACTTGAGCTTCTTGTAAAACACCAGTGAGATCCCTCATAAAGTGCAGAGTGGACCAAGGGCCCTACAGCATAATTTGATCATATGACAGTGAAAAAGAAACCCAAATGTTTATTAGATTTGTAACATTAACTTACAGTACTCATGACTAGACTTGCTATTAGATGACAAGTAAGTACTGATTTCCCTTCCATTAAATACTAGCTGAGGGACCTGTAACACTCTGTGTTTTTCATGCTCTTAATAGAAATTCCTCAGGCCAGCCCAGCCCTGGGGCTTATTCTACAGGGAACTGATACCTTGACATTAGATTAATTGCATGATTTCTTCTAATCTATTAAAAAAAAAAAGGAAAGAAACGTTACAACTGGCTTCAGGGGGCTTGATTTATGTATCATCCATTCCAGTGTTTCACAAACTCACTTTTTTCTAAGAATCACATGAGGCCTTGTTAACACAAATTCCTTCCTGGTTCTCATCCTGAGCCTAACTAATATTTTTCAAAGGGGCTTTACATGATTCTAATGACTAGATAAGTTTGGGAAATTTTACATTAGAGGATCAACATTTTGATAGTGAATCCTAATACTGGTATAAATTTAGTAATAAAAAGATGCAGTGTGGCTACTTGAGTTACAGTGTTTCCACCCTAACAACTAGATTATTTGAATAGTTACAAACAGCTACATTAAAAATATATTTTATAGATCCACGTTGTCAGGTTTCCTAAGGTGTAACTCTTAGAGGAGGTCCATGGCAAATTCCCTGTCCCCTAAGTCCATGTTCTATTACTAGATTTTGGGCACTCCTTTTTACTGCCACAAGTGATCCTTTCTGGCCCTATCAAGAGATTTCCTGGATGTTCTCCTGCTGAAAATGGATCTCTAACCTCTTGCTATTGGGTTAGTCAAGTTGAATGCTCTGACAGACCACCTGTTGTGATTGGTTTGTCTGCCTCACCTGCCTGGCCCCTGGCATATATATAAGCTCTTCCCCAAGGGTAGTGATCTCACTTATCTTGTTCAGCTTTTTGATACCCCAGAAATAAGTATAATAACATTAACAAAAACTGAAAAAGAAAGCATGATGTGGAGAGATTGGAAAAGGGCAAGGAAAGGAGCATGAGATGAGTAGGGTGAAATGAAGAGGAACAAAAGAATGATTGTGGAACTTCCCTGGCAGTCCAATGGTTAAGACCCCTTACTCTCAATGCAGGGGGCGTGGGTACCATGCCTGGTCAGGAAACTAAGATGCCACATGCTGTGTGGCACAGCCAAAACAAAACAAAAAAATATGAATTGTGCCTTCCCACCTCTTCATCTCCTCCCCATGTCAATCCCCCAATAAGGGAGTAAAAGCACAGCCACTACTGGAAGTCTTCTTTAATCCCATTGAGAGTCAATGCCATATGTCACTATTGCTCAGTGTCCAATGACACTGTCCCCCAAACCATAACCACTTGCCCTACTCCCCCTACTGCCTTTCATGGCCAAATATACAATTTCTCCAAGTCTGGTCAGCTTCTGAGCATCCCACTGGGATTCACCCAAACCAGGGCCCCCTATTCTCTCACTAACTCTTTTTCTTAACCAGCAGGCTCTAAGAGGGCAAATCAGATCTGGCTACTCAGGAAATCATCTAATATCTAACATTCACACTCGGACCTACTAAATACTTCACTCTTCTGGGCCTCAGTTCCCTAATCAACAAAAAGAGAAAGGTAGATTCAACAATTTCTAGGATATTAGATTTAGGATAATACTTTGGATAATATTAAGATATTAGCAGGTTCTAGATTTCTATGGCTTTCTATGAGAACCTTTTTTCTACATTGCCACTTCCCGCTAACTATAGGGGAGAAAAGTGTAGTTTCCCATGAAAGGAGCTTCAGGTGTGAGGTAGGTCGGGGAGATTTTTTTTTTTTTTTTGCCAGGGAACTGGCCATACAGATAATAGTCAAGATGCAGGCACAAGAAAGGAATCCCCTCTGATTTTCATGCTTGGGGGTGGTTGCATACTTACAAACTTGTAGATTTATTTCTTTATATAGTTGGTGAGTAGCTTTGGTTTTGTCAAATAGTAACTGTTTAATCCCACAACCATAGTGACTATGGAGCATTCTGATAACCATATACATTTAATCTTTGGGGGGTACTCAAGAAGATTTTAAGTATCATGGCTCTTCGATAAGGATTTTCCATTTTGCTGTTTCAGCATGTTACATTCTTTGTCTCTGAAACAGATCTGACTACTTCTTGTACAGGGTAGATCTCATTTAACAGCTAGGATATCTTTTAAAGATATCCTAGATATCAAAGAACTTTGATATTAAAGATATCAAAGACCTCTAAGAGGAAATTGTAAGGAGAAACACTAGTGTGTGAGATGGTGCAGCATAGGATTATGTGGTATTAAAAAATCAGTAATGACAGGTTTCTTCTTGTCAGAGTGTAGATAAGGCAGCATCCATAGTCTCTCAAATAGAGGACAAAGGAATCAGCCAGTGAGATAGCACCAACTTCTGACTGAAAATTGTAAAAGCAAGTACTACCACTTATCCATCTTAATACCTCTTGTTCTCTTGGATTAAATTCTTTCATGTCTGACTTGGGCTGGGTTGATGAGGCATTTGGTGAGGTGGGGGAAGAGCACTGTAATCAAATTGTCACAGTATTTTTCATTTAAAAACTAGGTTTTTGCCTCCGGCAATGCCATCTGTGAGTCTGTTTTCTGAGATGCTGACTGCATCATTTTCCATCTCTGTGGTCGCTTATGCCATTGCAGTGTCTGTAGGAAAAGTATACGCCATCAAGCATGATTACACCATTGATGGGAACCAGGTATGATCACCCTTTTGCTGAACTGGTTTGGCAGGACTGAAAATAAGAAGACAAAATGGGAAAGAATTTGTTGTCTGTTAAAGAAGGGATTGGTTTCTCCCATCCATCTTTACTGAGTTGGTTTCTCTCCCGCGTGTGCTAATTTGAAGTTATTTTGAAATATGCATGCTGTATCACTTAATTTTTAAAATATATTTTGTTGTTTATATATCCATGTTTTATTATATATCTGAAAGATAAGAATGTAAAAAAAACATAAGCATGATACACCATTATATTTTTAAAAATACTAGCTGTAATTCCATAATATCATCTAATATCCAGTCAGTTTTTAGGTAGATAACCACAATATCATTATCACAACTAAAAAAATGAACAATAATTCTTTAATAACATCAACTATCTAGTCAGTTTTTAGGTTGTCTTAAGTTTTTTGAACAGTTGATTTGTTTGGCTAAGTATCCAAAAAAGCTCCACGTGTTATATTAGCTAGATACATCTCTTTTTTATTTGACATTTTTTAAAGAATTATTTTTTTAAATTGAGGTATAGTTGGTGTACTATATTATATAAGTGTGCAACATAGCAATTCACAAGCTTTAAAGGTTATACTCCATTTATGGTTGTTAGAAAATAATTGGCTATATTCCCTGTGCTGTATGAGTCACTTTACCTTTTAAGAAAAAAAGTCAAAGTAATCCTAATTTTTAAAAAGTTGATTCAGTTAGATCATAAATAACATTTAAGCTTAACATATTAGGAGCAAGTTGGAATAAGAATTCTTCGTGTAATCTAGTATCTCCTGGTAATTAAAAAAATTTTTTTTCTTGGTAATTTATTTTTAAGGCAGCTATAATATGGCAAAAGATTGCCACAAACATCAATGATAATAGTTGTGACCACTTTAAACTGAGGTAGTTCATCGTGCAATTAATTACGGGTTTCCCCCATATCCAAAAGTAGAGAGTTCCTATGAAAATCTTCTTAAGCTGAAATGGCAGTAAAGTGAAGAAGCAGTTACCTTAAAACACATCTTGCAAACAGATGCACAAAATACACTGAGATGAACAAGTGCTTACAAACACAGTTCAGAGCAATGGCGGTTCCATGCAGAGATGCTGAGATGCTGAGCATAGTTTCCCAGAAAGGAGCTTGGTGCTGCCACTCTCTCTGCTTGGGGAGCATGCTGCCTCTATAAGGGGTTGCTGCAAAAACAAACATTTTTCGCCCTTTTTCATAATAGCAAAAATTCTCTTGAGACTTCTTTGAGTTAGCAAAAACAGGTAACTAAGTTAGATAGGTCTTTTATAAAAGCCAAGTGGTGTAAAGCAAACTTTTGAAAAGCAGGGGATACCAGTAACCGATACAAGATGGGTTTTGTAGCGTCTGATCCATTACCATGCTGATTTTACACTGCTTGCAAATCTGCAAGTCTGGTTTGTGTCTATAAACACAGCATAGCAATTCCACAATTAAATGATTAGCTGTCAGAATAATCATTCTCCAAGTCATAATATACTTCCTAGCAAATATCCAACCTCAGAAAAAATATTTTATATGAGAGTTACAGATAGGCCACTCACCAGGAAGTAAGATAAAGCATTTCAGCAAAAGATAAGTCAATCTTCAGAACAGTTGAGAGCAGTGAAGCCTCTCTTAGGCTTTATGGAGCCCAGATTCCACATGTCTTTCAAGGTCTCCAAGCACCTTTAATGGTAAGAATTAAACTGGGACTCCCAGGCAGGCTGGGCTTGGGAGTTTGCTTTCTTAATGCTCTTTGCTTGATGAGAGTCTTCCAAAGATTTGATTTGTAGCATCACTACCATTCATTCTCTCTCTCTCTTAGGAATTCATCGCCTTTGGAATCAGCAACATCTTTTCTGGATTATTCTCTTGCTTTGTGGCTACCACTGCCCTGTCCCGCACCGCTGTCCAGGAGAGTACTGGGGGAAAGACACAGGTACGGGGTGGCGGTGTGGTAAGATCCATCTAGAATGATGTAAAGAACCAGTCAGGGGAATGGTGGTGCAGAAAGGCTTGCACAAGAACTCAGGACAATTAGCCTTTGAGAAAAGTAAAAGTTTCACATCCTGTTCTGATTCCACCTGGAACCTCTCCATCTCTGTGACGATGATCTCCCCCTCCCTGTAAACCTCTCTTTATAGTTTGATGATGCAGTAAGTCTCAAACCTTTTTGTGTCATTGCCTAGCTGGCAGATAGCTCCACTTACTTGCTTTTGCAGGGATGATAACAGTTGATAATGAAGGTGCTGATTTTTTTCTATTTGTTATCTGGGAATAGAGAAGGCCTAGTAAGATCTCTTTGTGGCTTAATGAGTTATTCTGTTTTCAGGAAAATGAAAAGCTGTCTATTTACATTTCCTTTATCAAGGATCAGGAGCTTCCTCCAGAGGCCTTGCATCCCACAGAACCACAACTTGCTAGCTAAGCATATTTCTATTAAACACTTTGTCATTTCTTCCTGAGAAAGACTTTTGTTCTTGAAGTTCTGAATGTGGGTTTGATCTTGCCTTTAACTATGATTTTAAGCTGTGGCATTCCCCCAAACCAGCATCCCAGTTAATCTCTGGAAAACTCCTCCTTCACTAGGCCAGAAAGCTCAGGATCTGTACTCAGGCTATCCTTTTCAGCAGGACATGAGTCAGCTGTACCAAACCAAATGGATGCGGGTGAGAGGCAGGCTCAGGGATTGTGTTTCTGTTATGCCTGGTGACTTTTCTCCTCCCAGCACAGAAAGAACTATTATTTAAGAGTAAATAGTACTTTGAGACTATAAGGAGCAGCAATCCAAAGTAAATAGTTTAACACACACAATCTACACACAGTCTTCAAATAGGATTTTTTTTTTCCAGATAGAGACACAAATAAATATAAAAGAGAGTAACTGAGAAAATGAATGACTCCAACAGTGAGTGGCTCAGGGAGAGTTTGAATTGTCTCCAAGGTGCCCATGATCCTTTCCCATTCATAACAGATCTTTGTGACAGAGTCAGAGGAACTGGCCTTCTCCGATTTCTTGGCTCCCAATGAACAAACATTTAGTTTTAATTTTCAGAATTACTCTATTTAATATCGAGTTTCCTTCTCCATTTTTCTGAAAACATTTCTAGCTCTGAGAGAGCAAATAAAACAATACAGCCTCAAACAGGAAGCATAACCTGAGATCTGTGGTCAAGGGGAAGAGGTTGGAGGTGTTGCCAAAGTTGCTCCTGTGTTCAGGGGCAGCTGTTAGCAGTGAAGTTTTCTGCGGCTTCCACTGGACATGGAGACCTGACAAGCTCCCCAAGGCACATGGCTATAAGTGGGTGCAGGCAGATCCCCAAGAGCTGATGTTCCCTGTCTGCTAACTCCAGGCTCAAATGGGGACAGCCCTCTCCCCACTTCCTTCCCCCCAAGAATGCCCATGCAAAGTGATCCCTTGTCAGAAGGTTTGGGGATAATGGTGTTCTGGTAAGCTAATACACCCTGCCACACACTGGCATGTATTATATTTAGGAATGAAGGATGCCAGGATTTCAGTACTGAAGAATGAAACAAGCACAGAAATCAGTTGGTATTTAATTACTGAAATGTATACTAAGTTCTGGGGTCAAAAGTCTAAGTGTCTGGACTAAAATCCAGGAACTAATGACCAACTAAACTGGCAAGTCTTCCCTTGTTGTTTGACTTTTCCTGCATTTTTCATGTTGGAGCCTCAGTTTCAGTATCTATGCAATGGGGGGTAATCATTGTATCCACCTCACAGGGACACTGTATAGATTAAATAAGCAAATGTTTGTAAAATTCTGGCACATACATGTTGACTGTTGATTGTTCCGGTCACTAAGTTCTCAAGGTAAGAATAATGCTTTAGTACCTATGACACATACATTGCACCTGACACATAACAAACATATATTTGCTGAATGAATGGATGGAATCATGAGTGTCAGTGGATATGAACTGTTTTCAGCACATCTATAGATGCTCAACATTGCAACCTGTGCTTTCTCTCATCCCCATTTGACTCCTAATGATTCATGAAAAAGTAATTCTGATGACAAACTATTCTCTAGCCCTGGTTATCCTCTCACTTAACAGAAGAATTAATTGTCTAGCAACTGAATCTGCTCATAGGTACAAAATATACAGCATTTCCTGTCAAACAAGTAATCTTCCCTTATAAATTAAGTACAGGTAGTGGGCCCCCTTGGAGATTTTAAAAATAGTAACCAAAATTAGTCTTGGTCCCCAAAGTTGAGGGCTAATTATTCCCTATCTTTGGTGAGTAGGTGGCCACCCTCCTGGCATTAGTTGGGCAGCTGGCTTTGGTCCCTGTTCCCAAATCTCCATCTCTTTCTCCAATCCACAGAGCCCTACATCCACAGTGAGAGGCAAGTGGCTCATGATAGATAGATAATAAATATTGGTTGAGTAATTCCACAGAACTAAAGGAAGGAAAGAAAGGAGGGAAGGATACCAGATTCTCTGCTTAGATAGGAGAGGGGGGAAATCTCACTAAGGTACTGGGAACCTGGACGTGTGGTGCTGCAAGATACAGATTACCTAGAAATGGGGATCTGGATGGACAGAACAGACTTTTCAGTATATCATATACATAATATGGCCTCAGGCAGGCCTAGCTATCCTCTGAACATGACTGATCAATTTGCCAGATGGAGTGGATGAGTGTGGCTATGACATTTCCTTACGTTTTTGGATTTTTATTTGTATTGGCTTTATGTGTCTCCTTGAATGCAAACATCTTGCATTAGGCAGTACCAGGGCCCAATACAACCTTTTCTACTGCTTCCTGTCTGCTCGCTTGGCTTCTGGCTCCCTCTCTCTTCTTTTTGTTTTACAGTTTCTAAGCTTCACCTTGGCCAGGCCCCGGCTGTCTCAGCAGAGAATCCATTGGTCATCTAATCACACCACAGCATAGTCCCCACCCCCTCAGCTTCTGTCCTAGCTAGTTGTGAATCTTGGGAGAGCTTTTCTGCCAGTGAAGGTAAAGTTTCTGAAGCTTCCTTTACTCCTGCTACTGGCCCCATCACATGGGATGCTGTAGGAGGATGCTGGTGACACGGTCCTACCTCTCAACAGGCTCATGTGGTGTTTTTAATCTGCGAGACTGGTGAATTTATTTTCTCTGAGATTATCATGGCAACCATGCCTGCAAAGTGTTATTAGAATTGTTATCAGGTTACCTATTCAATAATGCAGAAGAATCAGTTATGTGCTATGAGAAGTTATTTCCCAAGAATGCTTCAAGGATTTGTTGTCCAGGAACAAGGATGGGTTGGGTTTCCTGGAATGACAGATGACTGGAAGATTGGCCTCTTAAAATGACACCAAAAAAATAGAGATCTGTCATGTATCCAAGTGCAATCAAGCCAAACTGGCTTTACTCCAGCAGACTCAGCCTCCACATTTTCTTTTAATTTCTCTGCCATAGCTACTAAATGTATTTAGTTTCAGCAAATAATTCTTATTTCTCTCAACAGGAATGAGCAGAAGGAGGGAGGTGGGGAAGCATCGTGTGCCCATGAACAGGCTCTTGCACACATGCATGCAGCAAGCACACATTCAGAGTAGGAAGCACAGACCCTGACTATGGGAGATGTGTGTGTCTTTCAGGTTGCTGGCGTCATCTCGGCTGGGGTCGTGATGATCGCCATCGTTGCCCTGGGGAAGTTGCTGGAACCCCTGCAGAAGGTATAACCTTGCTTCTTGTCACACCGATTGCATACTTTCCCTTCACTGCTCTGCTACCCAGGAAATAGCAGGGGATTTAAAAGTCATCACATGGCAAATCATTCTCCTGAATAACCCGGACTTCCCCATCTCTCCTGGCAGTCAGTCTTGGCAGCTGTTGTAATTGCCAACCTGAAGGGGATGTTTATGCAAGTGTGTGACGTTCCTCGTCTGTGGAGGCAGAATAAGACTGATGCTGTAAGTTGCTTGCCATCCTTTTTTTTAATTTTTCTGAAATATGAATTACTTATGTGCTTCTTGCCATATTATTATGTCCCCTTATCTCCTGAGTCTTACTTGCATTTTGGGAAACAGCAGAAATTAGAATTTTGTGGATAAACGAAAACTGTGAAGTCTTCCACATAAGCTACAATTTGTGAAGGTCCTATATCTCTGGGAATATCCATTTTGTACAAGAATCCCATATGAGCTCCTTCATATACCTCTGGCCTTCTAAAGCCAAAGAACAAATTACAAAAAACCCCCTCTAATCTAGAAGGACAAATAAAACGAAACTTAAACAAAGCAGAAACAAAATGCAAAACCCCATGTCGATTATAATTTTGATTAAAGTAATCTTTACAACTCTTCTGAGGAATTGTAAAAACACAAAAGAAGAAGAAGAAGAAGAAGCTAAACCCTTCAGAGTTCTGCTATAATTTAAACCAGAACAGATAAAAAGAATGGGAAAAAATTCCCTATATATCTATATGGAAAGATCTTCAAGACAAATTGTTAAGTAAAAAGAGACCAGTTCAAAATGGAAGAGTGTGTATAACACACTAAAAGAAGGGAAAATAATCTATGTTTTACGGTGGTATTTGCTTGTATTTGCCAAAAAAAATGCTGGTGGAAAATGTGCACATGTGTACACACACACAGAAATAAAAGAGGATGTAAGAGAGAAAAGAGGATGGGAATGAATGGAGAAAGGAGAGGGTTGCAACCAAGATTTTTCACTGCACACTTTTTTGGTCACACTATGTTGCTTGTGGGATCTTAGTTCCCTGACCAGAATTCAAACCTGAACCCCCCACAGTGGGTGTGTGGAGTCTTAACCACCGGACCTCCAGGGAAGTGCTTCTGCATACCTTTTTAATACCAATTTTTGAACTATGTTAATATATATCAGGGCTTCCCTGGTGGCTCAGTGGTAAAGAATCTGCCTACCAATGCAGGAAACGGGGGTTTGATCCCTGGGTGGTGAAGATCCCCTGGAGGAGGAAATGGCAACCCACTCTAGTATTCTTGCCTGGGGAATTCCATGGACAGAGGAACCTGGCAGGCTACAGTCCATGGGGTCGCAAAGAGTTGGACATGACTCAGTGACTAAAACAACAATATATCACCTATTCAAAAATTAAATCTAAAATTATTTTAATGGGACAGTTGGCCTGTATTGGGAAGGCCAGTTTCCACTTAAAATATGTAAGGACGTCAGAATATTTTACAAAGCTATAATTTGTTCATGGACAATTGATCTTATTATTTTTACAGGTAGTCACTCACCTCGTGCTACCTGATGAATTAGCATTTTTCATTTTCATGTTTTCCTAGGTTATCTGGGTATTTACGTGCATAGCATCCATCATTCTGGGACTGGACCTCGGTTTACTAGCTGGCCTTGTGTTCGGATTTCTCACTGTGGTCCTGAGAGTTCAATTGTAAGTAATATAAGATCCAAGTTATCTATAAACAGGACAACACACCCTGAAATTTCTTATACAATTTTGATAAGTATAGTAAAACTACTCCTTTTCTCAATAGTTACTATTTATTAGTGCTTCTACAAATTAAACACTATCATAATTAGTCTTCAAAAAAATCCTGTGAATGTTTTATTATTCTCATTTGATAGGTAAGATAATTGAAACTCAGTAAGTTAAGAACATTTCCTAAGATCACACAGCTAGTATGTTGCAGAGCCAGCATTTGAACCCAGATGTGTCCCATCCCCAAATCTATGCACTGACTCACAGTCTCTGCTGCTGTGTTCACCTCCAAGTCATGGTAAGACTAAGAGATACATGATCAGCAAAAGACTGAGGTTGCTGTGTAGTTTCTTTTTAAAATGAGATGAAATCTAAGAGGCACTGGGGACCCAAGTCTTGGGCCCAGACAGCTGCTAAATATATTATGGCTCGTTTTCTTTTGAAGCTAGTAACCCAGAAGTTATGTAATAACCCAGAATAGGAGACTTTAAGACAGTTGATTGTAGCCAAAATTCATTCAAATCTGACAAATAAGGTATGTACCTAATAAGCCATACCAATAATGTAAAATAGATATAATCAGGTCATATAGAGAGTGAAAGCAGCAGAGACACAGTTCAGAGTAACAGAAAACAATCTGTGAGGCAGCTAGGAGGTGTGTTTGTTTTGTTCAGAGTCTTGAGAGGCCTTCGGTAGGTACCTTCCTATGTCTCTGGCATTTTCTGAACAGAGAGTCAAAGAGAGCTTCTCTCGAAGTCTCTGCTATCTTCCCAGACTTCTGGCTCCTTCTTGGCCTGCAGTTGGGCCACAAAGGAATGAAAAACCTGGGTAAACCTAACACAGATGTCTACAGCTTAGTCTAGGTCCACCTTTCCCGTTCCACCAGGCAATTCTCCTTCCCTGCCCTGGCATGTTGGAGCCTACCCAAAGGCTTGTGTTTACCATCTCAGTACCCTGAAGTGGTTGCCCAGGGGCCTGAAAGACTTCTCAAGCTCCCAAAGCACCCAGTTTTCTTCTGGGAAACACCCAAGAAACTCTCCTTGGAAGGTGATGTCTTCTGCGCTCTGGCTGCCTCCGTATTTACTATGACTTGTGTGTGATTGAGGGGAAGAAGGGTTTTTAGAGAAAGACTACACAGTTTCTGAGCTTTAAGTTAAAAATCAGCATGGCACAGTAAGCCAAGGAGAAATGGGTGAAACCATTTACCTGCAGATTTGATAATGAAGCTTTGAGCCAACCAAAAGCAGTATCCTCCCCAGGATTTAATTTCCAGTAATTATAAGCCTGTCCAGAGAGCACATTGCTGAGAGTACCCCAAACATACATTCTTTCTTCAGGCATAGTATTTAGCATATGTCCCTAGTTACAGTTGAGGAATCCTGGAATTTATGTGATTGCGTCAGGAACAGGAAATCAACAATCTGGTCCTCCCAGGCTCCTATTTCTATGAAATGAGACTAATTGGATCACCGCAGACTTTCCATACTTCATCAGAAAGTTGCTATAACTCACAAGGTAGTTCTAGGCACTGTGCCAGGCCATGAAGACCCACAGGTTAAAGACAGAGGCTGTGTGCTTCTCTTCCCTCCAGAGCCTTTTTGAACTTCTCTAAACCTCAGTTTACTCACCCTTAAAAATGAGGATAATACTGTTGACCATTCAGGGCTCAAATAAGATTTAATATGTGTGAAAGCTCTTTGCTTATCATATAAAGTGCTACACATATGAAAGTACAATGCTCATTACTTCTTGCAGGCATTGGAAAAGAGGCACACTTCCTCTTTTACCCCCAGGCTTGCACAAATACCAGCTGTTCACTTCAGAGTTAGCTACCAGGAAACGTCATCTGCAATAAAGACAGAGTCCCAAGACATCCAAATTATGGGCTCTTCAGAATCTGTCATTTCTTCTAACTTTTTATTCCAAAATATGCCTGTTCCAAAAAATCCTGACCTTAATTTTTCTTCTTTTAGTCCGTCTTGGAACAGCCTTGGAAGTATCCCTAGCACAGACATCTACAAAAGCACAAAGAATTACAAAAATGTAAGTGCCCTTGGGAGACACTGGTTGGACTTGGGTTTGCTAAGCTGGATTTTCAGAGGTTGCATATTTCTCTTCTAGTGTGTTAGGGATAAGGTAGCCAAAAAGGGAGGCTACTTCTGTTGAGACAGTCCATAAGTATACTGGGCGTGTTAGGAAAACCTTTTGTTCCAATGTGCCCTCTGATATCCTGCGTGTACTTAGTTGCTCAGTTGTGTCCAACTCTTTGCGACCCCATGGACTATAGCCCGCTAGGCTCCTCTGTCCATGGGGATTCTCCAGGCAAGAATACTGGAGTGGGTTGCCATGCCCTCCTCCAGGGGATCTTCCTAACCCAGGGGTTGAACCCAGGTCTCCCTCATTGCAGGCAAATTCTTTAGTGTCTGAGCCACCAATGAAGCCCTCTGGCCACCAGGGAAGCTCTCTGATATGAATTTTGTTCATGCTAGTTAAGATGTCATTTTAATGTCAAACCACTTTAAGAGGTATGTTTTTAAAAACAGGCAATTCAATTATTTCCAAAAGTTGAATCAAAATTCTATTTCTCTGAGTGAATGGGGTCAAAAGACACAAACTTCCAGGTATAAAATAAACCATGGGGATGTAATATACAGTATGGTGACCAAAGTTAATAATACTATATAGCATATCTCAAAGTTGCTAAGAGAGTAGATCTTAAAAAGTCCTTATTACACAAAAAATTTTGTAACTACATATTGTAACAGATGTTAACTAGATGTAGAGTGGTGATCATTTTGCAATATATACAAATATCAGATTGTACATAATATGTACAATGTGAACATATGAAACTAATATGTCAGTTATAACTTTAAAAAGACAGAGCCTCAGAGAACTCTAGGACAAAATAAAATATATCAACATATGAGTAGCAGCAGTCCCAAAAAAGGAGAAGAGAAAAAAAAGATAAAATATTTGAATAAGTATCAAAATGTTCCCAAATTAGAAGAAAAATATGTACAAATCCAGAATGCCCACTGAACCCAGTTAATGTACACATAAAAATCCATATCTAGAAATATTACAGTGATAGGGCTGAAATCCATGACATGAAAAAATTTTTTAAGCAGCAAGAGGAAAAAAATTTCTATTTCCCTATGTTATCATTATCCTCTATGAAATTGTCTGAAATCCCTGTGAAATCATGTTCTTTGTCACAAAGAACCTTATCTGATATCTTTATCCTTGGCATTGGAAGAAATATTACATAATACAGAAAATCAAAAATGAAGAAAATGAACATTCCATTGATGGGCTTATATTCCCTGCAAAAAAAAAAAAAAAAAAAAAAAGGATTGCTTAGTGACCAGAGGGAACAAAGACGAAAAGCAGAGAAAGAAAATTCAAAGGGGTAGTCCAAGGTGGATTCTGGAGCAGGAAGATTCTGAACTCCCCTCCCCCTAAGGGCACACCCAATCTACAGCTGCGTACTAGCAACAAGAAAACATATAAAAGTAAAAATCTCACAGGTAAAGGCAAATATATAGTAAAGGTAGATTAACCGGGTATATATTTAGAAACAAAGCCCAACAAATAACTGTAAAATCTCTATGCAATCACAAAAGACCCTGAGTAGCCAAAGCAATCTCAAGAAAGAACTAAGCTGGAGACATCATGCTCCCTGATTTCAAGCTCTGCTACAAAGCTGTTGTCATATTCTCTAGTTTTTCTTCAGATCATATAAATATTTCCCCTTTCTACTACAAAGTTATTATAATCAAAACAATATGGTATTAGCATCAAAATACATATAGATCTATGGAATATAATAGAGGGCCCAGAAATAAATTCACATATGCATAGACAGCTTATAACAAGAATATATAATGGAAAAAAGATAGTCTCTTCAATCACTGATGTTCAGTTCAGTCAGTTCAGTTGCTCAGTCATGTCCGACTCTTTGCGACCCCATGGACTGCAGCAGGCCAGGCCTCCCTGTCCATCACCAACTCCCGGAGTTTATTCAAACTCATGTCCGAAGAGTCAGTGATGCCATCCAACCATCTCATCCTCTATCATCTCTCCTTCCTATTCTTTGGAACTCTGCATTCAAATGGATATATCTTTCCTTTTCTCCTTTCCTTTTGGCTTCTCTTCTTTTCACAGCTATTGTAAGGCCACCTCAAACAGCCATTTTGCTTTTTTGAATTTCTTTTTCTTGGGGATGGTTTCCATGGTTAGAAAACTAACCAATCTAATCACATGGACCACAGCCTTGTCTAACTCAGTGAAACTATGAGCCATGCCATGTAGGGTCACCCAAGACAGACAGGTCATGGTGGAGAGTTCTAAAAAAATGTGGTCCACTGGAGAAGGGAATGGCAAACCATTCAGTATTCCTGCCTTGAGAACCCCATGAACAGTATGAAAAGGCAAAAAGATAGGACACTGAAAGATGAACTCCCCAGGTTGGTAGGTGCCAAATATGCTACTGGAGATCAGTGGAGAAATAACTCCAGAAAGAATGAAGAGATGGAGCCAAAGCAAAAACAACACCTGCTTGGATGTGACTGGTGATGGAAGCAAGGTCCGATGCTATAAAAGAGCAATACTGCATAGGAACCTGAAATGTTAGATCCAAGAATCAAGGCAAATTGGAAGTGATCAAACAGGAGGTGGCAAGAGTGAACGTTGACATTTTAGGAATCAGCGAACTAAAATGGACTGGAATGGGTGAATTTAACTCAAATGACCATTATATCTACTACTGTGGGCAAGAATTCCTTAGAAGAAATGGAGTAGCCAGGCCTCCCTGTCCATCACCAGCTCCCGGAGTTTACTCAAACTCATGTCTATTGAATCGGTGATGCCATCCAGCCATTTCATCGTCTGTCATCTGTCCCCTTCTCCTCCTGCCTTTAATCTTTCCCAGCATCAGGGTCTTTTCCAAGGAGTCAGTTCTTTGCATCAGGTGGCCAAAGTATTGGAATTTCAGCTTCAGCATCAGTCCTTCCAATGAATATTCAGGACTGATTTCTTTAGGATGGACTGATTGGATCTCCTTGCAGTCCAAGGGACCCTCAAGAGTCGGCTCCAACACCACAGTTCAAAAGCATCAATTCATCAGTGCTCAGCTTTCTTTATAGTCCAACTCTCACATCCATACATGACTACTGGAAAAACAGTAGCTTTGACTAGATGGACCTTTGTTGGCAAAGTAATGTCTCTGCTTTTTAATATGCTGTCTAGGTTCATCATAACTTTCCTTCCAAGGAGCAAGCGTCTTTTAATTTCACGGCTGCAATCACCATCTGCAGGGATTTTGTACCCCCCAAAATAAAGTCAGCCACTGTTTCCACTGTTTCCCCATCTATTTGCCATGAACTGATGGGACCAGATGCCATAATCTTAGTTTTCTGAATGGTGATCCTCAAGCCAAGTTTTCACTCTCCTTTTTCACTTTCATCAAGAGGCTCTTTAGTTCTTCTTCACTTTCTGCCATAAGGGTGGTGTCATCTGCATATCTGAGGTTATTGATATTTCTCCTGGCAATCTTGATTCCAGCTTGTGTTTCTTCCAGCCCAGCGTTTCTCATGACGTACTCTGCATATAAGTTAAATAAGCAGGGTGACAATATACAGCCTTGACGTACTCCTTTCCCCATTTGGAACCAGTCTGTTGTTCCATGTCCAGTTCTAACTGTTGTTTCCTGACCTGCATACAGATTTTTCAAGGGGCAGGTCAGGTGGTCTGGTATTCCCATCTCTTTAAAAATTTTCCAGAGTTTGTTGTGGTCCACACAGTCAAAGGCTTTGGCATAGTCAATAAAGCAGAAGTCAATGATGTTAGGGATACTTAACAGCCATATGCAAAAGAATGAAACTGGACCACTATCTTGTATAATATACAAAAATGAACTCAAAATGGATTAAAGACTTGAATATAAGACCTGAAACCATAAAACTAGAAGAAAACAAGGAACGTTAGCTCCAAGACATTAGTCTTGGTGTTAAATTTTTGGATCTGAATCCAAAAGCAAAGGCAGCAAAAGTGGGACTACGTCAAACTAAATAGCTTTTGTGTGCAAAGGAAACTGTCAACAAAATGAAAAGGTAACCAACTGAATAGAAGGAAATAACTGCAAATTATGTATCTTATAATGGGTTAATATCCAAAATATACCAAGAACTCAAACAACTCAATAGCAAAAAACCCCAAGCAATTCAGTTATAAATAGGCAGAGACTCTAACAAGACATTTTCCCAAAGAAGATATACTGATGGTCAACAGGCACACGAAAAAATGTTCAGTATCACTAATTATCAGAGAAATGCAAATTAAAGCCACAATGAG
Organism: Okapia johnstoni; assembly: GCA_024291935.2. Lineage (NCBI taxonomy): Eukaryota > Metazoa > Chordata > Mammalia > Artiodactyla > Giraffidae > Okapia > Okapia johnstoni. The sequence continues at coordinate 64,992,542 of CM044312.1, read as the reverse complement.
ATTTTCCTTCACACCTGTCAGAATGGCTATTAACAAAAAACAAGAAATAAGAAGTGTCAGAAAGAGTACGGAGAAAACAGAACCCTCACATACTCTTGATGTGAATGTAAATTGGTGTAGGCATGAGGGAAAACAATATGGAGGTTCCTCAAAACATTAAAAATAGAACTATCACCTATTCTAATTCTTGCTATTTATGTGAAGAAAATGAAAGCACTAACTCAGAAAGATGTATGCACTCCTATGATCACTGCAGTATTATTTACAATAGCCAAGATATGAAAATAACTTTTGTCCACTGATAGATGAATGGATAAAGAAATGAGCATGCACACACACGTGTGCGTGTACACGCACGAATACTAATCAGCAATAAAAAAGAAAATCTTACCATTTGTAACCACATGGATGGATCTTAAGGTTATTATGAAAAGTGAAATAAGACAGAGAAAGACAAATACAGTTAGAGGCATAGATTCTGAAAAACAGCACAAATAAAAACAAAATGAAACAAAACTCACAGATACAAAGGACAGATTGGTGATTACCAGAGGGGAAGCGGGTTGGAGGTTCGGTGAAATGGATGAAGGGGGCAAAGAGGGTATTTACTGTGGTGATCATTTTGTGGTGTATATGAATATTGAATGATTATGTTGCATATACAGAACTAATATAGTGTTATATACCAGTTTTATCTTAATTTAAAACCTTTCTCATGGTGGGAAGTGGATCTGGCATGAAAGAAACAACAAAATAAAGAAAACATGGATTTTAGCAACAAATAGTTTTTAAAAGCAAAGACAAAAATTTTTTTAGATATTAGATACTGAATCTAAAATTCCAGCAGCTACTACTTCATTTATTTTCACAATCTTTGGTAGTTGTGTTGAGCCAGGTGCTGTCAAGAGCTAGAAATGATTCTACGATGCTCTGAGGCAGGGAATCCTTGGTGAGTTGGGGGTTCTGAGTTCTAGGCTCTGACTTGTGGAGACCTTGCCCAAGTCAGTCGGCCTCTCTGGGCCTCAGTTTTCTCATCTGAAGGGGCTGGATGAAAAGTGCTATGATTCCTAAAGGGTAGAAAGGTCCGTGATTTTGTTAAGTTCACTTTTTGTCTGGCCACTGTGTGTCAGGGTAAGAACAAGCAAATGACATAATAGGCTTCAGTTTCTGCAAGTCCCTTAGATTTTGCTCCTTTTTTTCCCCTCACTATTTTAAAATAGTTGGGGGAGATGGGGAGAAGGCCCGTCATATAAACTTGAGGCAATTCATATGACGATTTGGAGCCTCAGTTTCTTTTTTTTTAACTTTTTATCTTGTATTGGGATATAGCCGATTGACAAACAATGTTGTGATAGTTTCAGGTGAACAGCAAAGAGACTCACCATACATATACGTGTATATATTCTCCCCCAAACATTTCTCCTATCCAGGCTGCCATGTAACATTGAGTAGAGTTCCATGTGCTATGGAATTCTGGTTATCCATTTAGAATATAGCAGTGTGTACATGCCCATCCCAAACTCCCTAACTATCCCTGCCCCCTCCATTCTTCCCCCACACCAACAACCATAAGCTCATTCTCAAAGTCTGTGAGTCTGTTTCTGTTTTGTAAGTTCATTTGTATCATTTCTTTTTAGATTCCACATATAAGGGATGTCATACGATATTTCTCCTTCTCTGACTAACTGACTTCACTCAATATAACACTCTCTAAGTCCATCCATGTTGCTACAAATGGCATTATCTCAATCTTTTTACGCCTGAGTAATATTTCATTGTATATATGTAATACATCTTCTTTGTTGATGGATGTTGTCTGTCGATGGACGTTTAGGTTGCTTCCATGTCTTGACTGTTGTGTAACAGTGCTGCAATGAATATTGGGGTGCATGTCTCTCTTTGGATCATGTTTTTCTCTGAATCTGTGCCCAGGAGTGGGATTAAGGGACATACAGTATCTGTGTTTTGGAGTCTCATTTTCTCATCTGGAAATCAGAGGGTTGAATAATTGCTTTCTAAGACTGTTTCTATTCTGACCTTCTCTGTGATTGTGGAAGTTCAGGAATTTGTGTAACTCTGTCTCCCAGCTGCGATCTAGGCTCTGTTCAAGGAAAGTTGAGTGCCACTGCCTAGCTCCTTGGAGCAATTCTAACTCAGCTCCTAGCTGAATAGCCAAAAGCTTAATTGAATATTTAAATAATTTAAACTCAATTTTTTTTTAAATCCTAGATTGAAGAACTTGAAGGCGTGAAGATTCTGAGATTTTCTAGTCCTATTTTTTACGGCAACGTCGATGGTTTAAAAAAATGTATCAAGTCTACAGTAAGTATTTTATCCCTAGAAATTTGGTTTCTAACCACCTTTGAGACTTCATTCATTTTACAGGTATTTATTTGGCCCTATGCCCTGTTCCCTTTGTACAGGGCATTAATAATTATAACACCCCTGCCCTCAAATAACTTTTAATCTATTAATATTCGGGAACAGGAAAAAACCAATAATAACATATATGTTAAAATTCAGGTAGCAATAATTGTACTGGACAAAACCACAAGAGATGTCTCCAGGCAGAATCCGAGTAAGTTCCAAATAAGAAGTGTAGACAGTAAGTGTTAAGATTTCATGGACGGGAGAGATTCATGTCAGGTGGACTGATCAGGCTTTGCATGGCAGATGGGCAGAAGGAAGGAGATTAATGCAGGAATTTAGGAACTATGTGAGCTGAGAGGAAAATGTGGGAATGTATATTGGGTAAGGGGTGAGGGGCAGTTGGAATAAAGGGTAAAAAGTATAAGTGGGTTATATAAGCAGGGTATTCTGATCTTGAATTCTATGCTATGCTTTGAAGGTGGAATTTGCCTCTAGATCAGTGTTTTCCTGAGGTTCAAAGGAATGTTCCTAAATTTTGCAACAAGAGGGCTTTGTTATGTTAAGGAAATTTGTTAAGACTTAAAGCTAAAAAGGTTATTTTTTGCTTTTTTTTTTTTCATAGTCCTAGAGTCTTCAATATGCTATCACCTTTCCTGAGTCTCTGGAGAAGGAAATGGCAACCCACTCCAGTACTCTTGCCTGGAAAATCCCATGGATGGAGGAGCCTGGTAGGCTACAGTCCATGGGGTCCCAAAGAGTTGGACATGACTGAGTGACTTCACTTTCCTTTTCCCTGAGTCTCTGGGTGGGTGGGTTAGGATGGCCTGGTAGTGGAGACCTCCATCATACCTCAGAATTTCTTTTTTGGCAGGATATAGAAGGGAGTAATACTGCTTGAGATATAGCCTTTCCAGATAAAAACAGTCATTAATGAGCATTAGAAACCAAATGTTCTAACTAACCTAACATTTATTTCCAAAGGTTGGATTTGATGCCATTAGAGTATATAATAAGAGGCTGAAAGCACTGAGAAAAATACAAAAGCTCATCAAGAAAGGGCAGTTAAGAGCAACAAAGGTAAGGCAACGTTATCCTTTCCGCTCCCCCTCTGACATTCTCTCATTTCTCAGATGACATTAAAGCAGTTAGATTGTCTAAAATTAAATGTACCCTCTTTGGTACCCAGATGTGTACAGGCAGATGACACACGTATGTCTGAGAACAGCTGAGTTGTTCTTTTAGGCAAGAGAGAATGGGAAAGAATAAAATGAAATCAACAGAGCTCCTTGGAAACACAGGGTGTGATTTATCTTCTTCTTTCATGAAATAAACCTTATTTTTACTGAAAGGAACAAAACAAGTGCTAATTCAATACCAGAAAATTATTCACAATAGAAGACAGTTATAGGTTCATAGACTTTTAGAGCTATGGTATTACCTTTTATTCAAACTTTCCTGCCAATATATCTCTTGCCTAAGTTCCACCATCTTCCAGAAATCAAGCATTTCCTGCTCTTCCATTTTTCTTCCTAGAGAACATCAAAATTTGGGCTGAGGTAAATCTTATTCCCTAAGAGTTCATCCTCTTGATGTTTTGCTTACCAAGGAACAGTTTGTAGGACTGTTAAGTCATTTTAGATTAATTGTTGAAAGACATCCCAGCTAATTGGTAATTAAGTTGGCAATGCGTTCTTTGTTTAGAATGGCATTATAAGCAGTGCTGGTTCATCAAATAATGCTTTTGAGCCTGATGAAGACATTGAAAATCCAGAAGAACCTGATATCCCAACCAAGGAAATAGAGATCCAAGTGGATTGGAACTCTGAGCTTCCAGTCAAAGTGAATGTTCCCAAAGTGCCAATCCATAGCCTCGTACTTGACTGTGGAGCTGTCTCTTTCTTGGATGTTGTTGGAGTGAGATCATTGCGTGTGGTAAGGTTCTGGTGTTTCGAATTACAGATTTGGAGCTTTGGTAATAGTAAAACGATGTGGGTTTCCTGGTCTTGCAGAAGGGTAACTGATTTGCACGGGTTCTGTAATTTTTCTAGGGGAATGCTTTTGCAATGGAATGTATTATTTTAAAGCATGGGTTGCAGAGCTGGACTCCCTGGGCTTGAATCCTGGCTCTACCACTTATTAGTGGTGTGACTGTGGGCAAATCACTTAATCTGTCTGCACATCAGTTTCTCCATCTGAACGTGGGGATAGTGATGGTACCTCCTTCATAGGCTTGTTATGAGGATTAAATGAGAAGAATGAAGAGTGTCTGGCACATGGTCACCCGTCAGCAAGTATTACCGTTTGTTACGTTTTCTTTTCCTGAGAATATATGACATGGAATATGAAAAGGAAAATGGGAAGAATTTTAAGTATTATGTTTTTATCTGTTATGTGAACAGCAGCAGAATGAGAAACACAGTAGGGCTGGAAAAGCCAGGCATTATCAGGGTTAGATCTGCAGGAAGTAGGCCAGACATCTAGGCAAAGAATTGAATGAAGAGCATGTGGGACAGAAACGTTCTTATCAAAAAGCAGGTATGCAAGCTCAAGTTCAGTGATTCCTTTAGATGTAGATGTGCAATGCCTCAGATGTGCCAAGCTCTTGGCTGGGGACCAGAAACTATTAATAATTATGAAGTAGCCATAGTTCCTACCCTCCTGGGACTAAGCGATCTAGGGGGCAAGGCAAATGTTAAATAATCTTTTAAATAACAATTGTATTAAGTGCTCAAAACAGACTAACTGGATGTCAACTTGACCAGGAGTGTCAAGTTTAAGTGAAGCCTCACGTAGGTATCAAGAGGATTGGGCAGAAAAGCAGGCAGGTTCAAGGCACCGACAATCATGTTTATGTAATAATATCAAACTACGCTCAACTGAGGTTTAACTTTGCTGGGGCTTCTTGTTGCTTTCAAATGCTAAAGTGACAATTTTGAAAACTCAAAACTTTATACTTGCATAGAGGTCTTGATCTTTTTTCCCCAGAAAATTTAGGCTCTGTTTTATTATTGTCCATGGGTCTTTTGTTTTGTCCATAGGTCTTCCATCTTAATTCTTTTAATTAAACTTTTTATTTTGAGATAACTGTAGATCCCCATAAAACTATAAGAAATAATACAGAGAGATCCTCAGTACCACTTACCCAGTTTCTTTCAGTGTAACATCTTACAAAACTATAGTTTAAGAGCACAATCACTATACTGACACTGCTACAGTCAAAATACAGAGGCCCTAGTTTTTAGGTCAGTGTTTACACTTGGTGTCTGGTGGCCTCATATCCACAGCCGTATCTCTTCCACTCAGAGACATAAACTCATACTCTTCTTTCCAATCAGCAGAGGTTGCATTAGGAAGCCTCCTGTACTCCCTTCTTTCCTTCCTTCCACAAATATTTACGAAGCACTTGTGTGCTATCCAGTGCTGGGCTATTGAGCACTGGATGTTGCCACCTCTTGAGACACGGTCTTTTCATCCTAAGCATCATCACTGTATGTTGAAACTTCTGTGGTTTTCCAATTTCCAACAATGAACTTTCTTCAGACTCCTGATTCACCATGAAAGTGTTCAAAGTTTCTTCTGAGGAAGTAGTTGAATGCTACTGAGTTATAGGCAGTAAAGTTACTCATTGTTACAAATTCTCCTTTTTAAATTTTTAGATTGTCAAAGAATTCCAAAGAATTGATGTAAATGTGTACTTTGCATCACTTCAAGGTAATTGCGTATATACATATCTATCTATAAGACTTTTCCTTAAGCCTTTTCTCCTACCTTGGAATGTGAGTACATAATGTCCAAAGGCCTTTTCTTCCAAAAATTATTTTTATTGTGGTAAAAGATATATAAGACTTGTGCTTTTAGTCAAGAATACAGCTAATTCAGTGGCATTGAGCACATTCACCATGTTGTGCAATTAATCACAACTATCCTTTCTTGTTTTCTTTCCTTTTTTTTTGGTCTGTATAACATTTATTACTGAGATATGTTGCACTTTTTGCTTCTGTTTACATCTTTGAGATCCAGTGTATATTTTACATTTACTGCACATTTTTTGTTGTTGCTGTTCTTACTTTTTTTTTTTGTAACTGAAGTTCAGTTGGTTTATAATATTTTATTAGTTCCAGGTATATGGCATAGTGATTTAGTATTTTTTCAGATTATAATTCATTATAGATTATTAGAAGATAATGGCTATAATCCCCTGTGCTATACAGGATTTCCTTGTTGATTATCCATTTTATACTTAGTAGTTTGTATCAGTTAGCCTCATACACCTAATTTGTCCTTCTACCTCCCTTTTGCTGACCAGGAGTTTGTTTTTTTGCTTTTTTTTTGTAAGTTTTTTTTTTTTATGTGGCCCATTTTTAAAAGTCTTCATTAATTTGTTACAATATTGCTTCGCTTGTGTTATGTTCTGGTTTTTTGGCCATGAAGCATTTGGGATCTTAGCTCCCTGACCAGGAATTGAACCCGAACCCCCTGCATTGGAAGGTGAAGTCCTAACCACCGAACTACCAGGGAAGTCCCATAAGTTTGTCTTCTATGTCTGTGGATCTGTTTCTGTTTTGCATACACATTCATTTGTATTTTTTTAAGATTCCACATATAAGTGATACCATAAAGCATTTGTCATTCTCTGTCTGACTTATTTCACTAAACATAGTATTCCTTAGATCCATCCACATTACTGCAAGTGGCAGAATTTCATTCTTTTTTATAGCTGAATAATATTCCATTTCATTTATGCCACATTTTTTAATCTAATCATCTGTTGATGGGCACTTAGATTGTTTCCATGCTGTTGTAAATAAAACAAGACCTAATTAAACCTAAAAGTTTTTGCGTAGCAAAGGAAACCATCAAGAAAATGAAAAGACAACCTTCTGAGTGGGAGAAAATACTTGCAAATTATGTGATTGACAAGGAGTTAATATCCAAAACATACAGACAGCTACAAAGAACAAATGCTGGAAAGGCTGTGGAGAAAAGGGAATGCTCCTAGACTGTTGGTGGGAATGTAAGTTGGTGCAACCACTATGGAAAACAGAATGGAGGTTCCTCAAAAAACTAAAAACAGAGTTGCCATATGATCCAGCAATCCCACTCCTGGGCAAAACTATAATTCAAAAACATACATGCAGCTCTATGTTCATAGCAGCACTATTCACAATAGCTAAGACATGGAAGCAACCTAAATGTCCATCAACAGATGAATGGATAAAGAAGATGTGGTATTAGTACATAAATACAATGGAATATTGTGCAGCCATAAAAAGAATGAAAAATGCTATTTGCAACAACATGGATGGACTTAGAGATTATCCTACTAATTGAAGTAAGTCATAGAAAGAGAAGTACTGTATGACATCACTTGTGCAGAATCTAAAATATGACACAAATGAAACTATCTACAAAACAGAACAGATTTATAGACATAGAGAACAGACATGTGGTTGCCAAGGGAATGAGGGATGGGAAAGAAATGGGTTGGGAGCTGGGGTTAGCAGATGCAAACTACTATGTATAGAATGGATAAACAATAAGGTCTTACTGTATAGCACAGGGAACTATATTCAATATTCTTTGAGACATATATATATATAAACTGAATCACTTTGTTGTACAGCAGAAATTAACACAACATTGTAAATCAACTATACTTCAATAAAAATATTTGGAAAAAATACAGACAGCTCATACAACTCAATATCAAAAAAACCAAACAACCCCATCAAAAAAATGAGCAGAAGACCTAAACAGGCATCTTTCTAAAGAAAACATACAGATGGCTAACAGGCACATGAAAAGATGCTCAACAATGCTAATTGTTAGAGAAATGAAAATCAAAACAACAATCAGGTATCATTTCATACATGTCAGAATTTCTGTCATTATAAAGTCTACAGTTAAAAATGTTGGTATGGATGTAGAGAAAAAGGGCACCCTGGTGCATTGTTGGTGGGAATGGAAACTGGTACCACCACTGTGGAAAATGATTTGGAGTTTTCTCAAAAAACTGAAAATAGAAGTACCACTGGATCCGACAATTCCACTCCTTGGTATATATCTGGAAAAAAACAAAAACACTAATTCAAAAAGATTTATGTGTCCCAAAGATCACCACAGCTATCTATTTTCAAAAATACAATTGCCACAAACAGAAACTCTACCCATTAAACAATTACTCTGAAGGTCTTTTTGAATCTAGAAAGATTTCTTCCCTTGTGTCACAGATCTGGTAACACCTGGAAACCTACATCCTCTTAGCAGTGGAGGATCAATGGGGAAAAACTGTCCTGGGTAGAGCAGAGCTGGAAATGACTTATATCCCTGAGAACTAGAGGAACTTGCAGGGCACGAATCTGTGTCTGTCGATGTACAAGTGGTGTATAGGAATACAGTTGTAATTAGACTGAGTTCTCTAGGAGCAGAGCCTGGGATAAGGATTCTAGCGCAAGTGATTTATTAAGACAGTACACTGCAAAATTCATCAAGGACTGAGGAGGAGAAGACAAAGAGATGGCTTCAGAATCTACTTAGCTTGGTCTCACAGGGAGAATACCTCAAGAAGAGCACCAGACGGTTTTCTTGAGGCAAGGGGGCTGGCCCTTTTACCTCCAGATCAGTCCAGCTGTGGCTGAGGGCCACCCAAGGGAGGAAGTGAAACCTCCTAGGCCTTCTTCAGGTGAGACAGTTCCCATTGGCCAAAGAATATTCTCCAGAGAAGGGTACAGCTGTGAACTATTAGCAGCCAGACTCACAGCAGCAGGAGAATAGGTTCCCTAGAAAAAGAGATATGGCTGGGAAATAAGACCTCTATTAATACTACAACCAGTTATGGTGTCATCATTCCATGTGCTACTGGAAAAGAAACTGACAGAGCAGGATCACATTCTGGAAATGAGAAAAAAAAAGATTTAAAAGGAGGAGGTTCCAAAACTTAGCATTGGTTGATGTTATAAGAATATCTTTTCCTAGAGTCTAACTAAACATTATCTTTTTCTTTTGAAGATCATGTGATAGAAAAGCTGGAGAAATGTGGTTTCTTTAATGATAATATCAGGAAGGACATATTTTTTATGACTGTCCATGATGCTGTCCTCCATCTCCAGAACCAGGTGAAATCTCAAGAGGTTCAAGATTCCATTTTAGAAACGGTAAACATTGAAACTTTATACATACATAGCTTTCCTAAACTACCATGCTTTCTGTAAATGGCAGAAAATTCCACAAACCTAGATTTGAATCCCAGCCCAGTGAAGTTTAAGCCATCTGCTTAACTTTTCAGAGTCTCAGTTTTCTCATCAGTAAAATGGGAGTAAAACATTCCCCTTGCTGGGTAGATATGAAGACTAAATGGGACAGTTTATAGGAAAGCACCTGACAGAAACTAGTACATTATCAGTTCCACAATGTGGGGGTTTATTAATGTAAGTAGGCAGTAGCTGTAATGACTTTTAAGAATAAAGGCACCAAATCTTGGATTTTCTGTGATTTGTATGTAAATGTAATTTAAATTCTCAGCAGTCTGTAAACTCTTATCAGTTTTTTTTCCCCCCTTTGGCTCCACCATGTGACTATGAGATCTTAATTCCTTGACCAGGGATTGAACCTGTGCCCCCTACATTGGAAGTGTGGAGTCCTAACCACTGGACTGCCAGGAAATTTCCTATCAATGTTTTTAAATAGGATTCGTTAGGTCATAAATGATCTTTGAAAAAAGAAAAAAAATTGAAAACCACAAATTATCCTAGAGTTTATTCTCCAAAAAACAGGATAGACCTTGACTTCCCACAGGCCTCCTTATTTTATCATTTTTCCTGTAAAATACCCAGGACAGTTGAGGATTCTGATGTGCATCATTGAACTGGGCCTACTACTTAATACAAGAATGTCATCTCTCATGGACCGTCTCACCATGAATTTGGGAAACTAAAACAAATGTCCATAAAAATGGCAACAATAATAATCATTCTTATAACACAGTCCACTATATTTTAAATTGCTTCCCTTTTTTCTAAAAGTCTGAATTTGGCAATAAGGAGTTCATGATCTGAGCCACAGCCCGCTCCTGGTCTTGTTTTTGCTGACTGTATAGAGCTTCTCCATCTTTGGCTGCAAAGAATATAATCAATCTGATTTTGGTGTTGACCATCTGGTGATGTCCACGTGTAGAGTCTTCTCTTGTGTTGTTGGAAGAGGGTGTTTGCTATGACCAGTGCGTTCTCTTGGCAAAACTCTATTAGCCTTTGCCCTGCTTCATTCTGTACTCCAAGACCAAATTTGCCTGTTATGCCAGGTGTTTCTTGACTTCCTACTTTTGCATTCCAGTCCCCTATAAGGAAAAGGACATCTTTTTTGGGTATTAATTCTAATAGGTCTTGTAGGTCTTCATAGAACTGTTCAAGTTCAGCTTCTTCAGCGTTACTGCTTGGGGCATAGACTTGGATTACCGTGATATTGAATGGTTTGCCTTGGAAATGAACAGAGATCATTCTGTCATTTATGAGATTGCATCCAAGTACTGCATTTCGGACTCTCTTGTTGACCATGATGGCTACTCCATTTCTTCTAAGGGATTCCTCCCCACAGTAGTAGATATAATGGTCATCTGAGTTAAATTCACCCATTCCAGTCCATCTTAGTTTGCTGATTCCTAGAATGTCGACATTCACTCTTGCCATCTCCTGTTTGACCACTTCCAATTTGCCTTGATTCATGGACCTAACATTCCAGGTTCCTATGCAATATCAGGTATGACATAAATCAAATCCCTTATGATTATACAGTGGAAGTGACAAATAGATTTAAAGGACTAGATCTGATAAACAGAGTGCCTGATGAACTATAGAGAGAGGTTCGTGACATTGTACAGGACACAGGGATCAAGACCATCCCCATGGAAAAGAAACGCAAAAAAGCAAAATGGCTGTCTGAGGACGCCTTACAAATAGCTGAGAAAAGAAGAGAAGCAAAAAGCAAAGGAGAAAAGGAAAGATATTCCCATCTGAATGCAGAGTTCCAAAGAATAGCAAGGAGAGAGAAGAAAGCCTTCCTCAGTGATCAATGCAAAGAAATAGAGGAAAACAACAGAATGGGAAAGACTAGAGATCTCTTCAAGAAAATTAGAGATACCAAGGGAACATTTCATGCAAAGATGGTCTTGATAAAGGAAAGAAATGGTATGGACCTAACAGAAGCAGAAGATATTAAGAAGAGGTGGCAAGAATATACAGAAGAACTATACAAAATAGATCTTCAGGACCCATATAATAACGATGGTGTGATCACTCACCTAGAGCCAGACCTCCTGGAATGTGAAGTCAAGTGGGCCTTAGAAAGCATCACTACGAACAAAGCTAGTGGAGGTGATGGAATTCCAGTTGAGCTATCTCAAATCCTGAAAGATGATGCTGTTAAAGTGCTGCACTCAATATGCCAGCAAATCTGGAAAACTCGGCAGTGGCCACAGGACTGGAAAAGGTCAGTTTTCATCCCAATCCCAAAGAAAGGCAATGCTAAAGAATGTTCAAACTACCGTACAATTGCACTCATCTCACACACTAGTAAAGTAATGCTCAAAATTCTCCAAGCCAGTCTTCAACAATATGTGAACCATGAACTTCCAGATGTTCAAGCTGGCTTTAGAAAAGGCAGAGGAACCAGAGATCAAATTCCCAACATCTGCTGGATCATTGAAAAAGCAAGAGAATTCCAGAAAAACATCTATTTCTGCTTTATTGACTATGCCAAAGCCTTTGACTGTGTGGATCACAATAAACTGTGGAAAATTCTGAAAGAGATGGGAATACCAGACCATCTGACCTGTCTCTTGAGAAACCTGTATGCAGGTCAGGAAGCAACAGTTAGAACTGGACATGGAACAACAGACTGGTTCCAAATAGGAAAAGGAGTATGTCAAGGCTGTATATTGTCACCCTGCTTATTTAACTTCTATGCAGAGTACATCATGAGAAACGCTGGGCTGGAAGAAACACAAGCTGGAATCAAGATTGCTGGGAGAAACATCAATAACCTCAGATATGCAGATGACACCACCCTTATGGCAGAAAGTGAAGAAGAACTAAAAAGCCTCTTGATGAAAGTGAAAGATGAGAGTGAAAAAGTTGACTTAAAGCTTAACATTCGGAAAACTAAGATTATGGCATCTGGTCCCATCACTTCATGGGAAATAGATGGGGAAACAGTGTAAACAGTGTCAGACTTCATTTTTTGGGGCTCCCAAATCACTGCTGATGGTGATTGCAGCCATGAAATTAAAAGACGCTTACTCCTTGGAAGGAAGGTTATGACCAACCTAGATAGCATATTTAAAAGCAGAGACATTACTCTGTCAACAAATGTCCATCTAGTCAAGGCTATGGTTTTTCCAGTGGTCATGTATGGATGTGAGAGTTGGACGGTGAAGAAAGCTGAGTGCTAAAGAATTGATGCTTTTGAACTGTGGTGTTGGAGAAGACTCTTGAGAGTCCCTTGGACTGCAAGAAGATCCAACCATCCATCCTAAAAGAGATCAGTCCTGGGTGTTCATTGGAAGGACTGATGTTGAAGCTGAAACTCCAGTACTTTGGCCACTTGATGCCAAGAACTGACTCATTGGAAAAGACCCTGATTCTGGGAAGGATTGGGGGCAGGAGGAGAAGGGGACGACAGAGGATGAGATGGCTGGATGGCATCACCGACTCGATGAACATGGGTTTGGGTAAACTCCGGGAGTTGGTGATGGACAGAGAGGCCTGGCGTGCTGCGATTCATGGGGTCACAAAGAGTCGGACACGACTGAGCAACTGAACTGAACTGAACTGAACTTTCTAAAAGTAGGATAAGTAGATTCTTAGTGTAGATTGAAAGTTACTTTTTGAAGTGAAACTAATTTAGAAAACAGTAGTACATTTTTCAATTCGCCTATTGTTAGTAAAAAGATTGTTCTACTTAATGCTGTTAGAGAAAATACTACTTCTAAATACCAAGATGTGGATCTTAAATCCAAATAAAAACACTCAAGATGCTCAGCTTTGAAAACTTGTAAACATTTTTTAAAAAGTCTAAGGACTTCCTAGGCGTATAGAGGTTGGGAATCCACCTTCTAATGCAGGGCATATGGGGTTGATACCTGGTCGGGGAACTAAGCTCCTGCATGCCACGAGGCATCTGAGCCCTTGTGCCAGAAGCTGGTGAGCCACAATTAAGATCGATGTGGCCAAATAAATAAATTAATGAAAAAAAAATGTTTTTAATCTAACTGAGAATTGACTTATGGTCTTCTTCCCCGTAGGTAAAAACAACATAGCAGGATAGTGTAAAGAGAATTGAGTTATTTATTTGTAAGATTAAAAGTAGCTAAAATGAAATGTTACTTTTACCTTGATATACATTAAGCGTTGCTTTGGGAATATGCTTTATGGGTAAGACAAAGTCCAGATTGTTACTGGTTTCCTCTGTGTATAGATTAAACTACACATTATGGCTAAAAAGCAGAATTTTCCTGAATAACCTACTTGGTCCATAGATGTTGGTTTCTATCTCCAATAAAATTAATTCCCATTCAATTCAACTTGAGATTGTTTATTGTCGTCAGTCAGGAGCCCTTCACTTCGAGTTCCCTGAATGCTCGATGCTTTACTAAGTGCTCTTAGCTTGGTTATTGAAAGAAAATGACCATTGACTGCAGAATCATTTAGGTGGATGACTTGCTAAGTGTACACTTCAGAGATTGGGGAAGAGAGCTGCGAAGGAGGTTAGACAATAAACTATATCAGTTCACACTTGAATGTGAAAAAAATGGTGGAGGGAGAATTCTAAGTGGGAAATATGAAAGAACGAGAAAGCTGAAAAGGATTTTGAAGTATGTCGATTTTAGATGAGAGGCACCAGCAAAGCTGCAAATCATTTTCAGTGAAGAACCAGGTAGGTTGATGGTATTAGGCCTCTAATAAATAGTCTCTGTGTTCTCTTTGTCAAGATCACCCTCATCCAAGACTGTAAAGATCCTCTTGAATTAATGGAAGCAGAAATGATCGAAGAAGAACTTGATGTCCAAGATGAGGTATGATCATTATTTTTGTTCAAAGAAAAGAATTTGAATTTAACAGATTAATACTTGTAGTATTAAAAATATTTGATAAAAACTATCCAGGGAAAATAATTTTAAGAAAATACCAAGAGGGTAAAACGGGAAACAAAGATTCTCCGTTGAAGACATTAAGTACCAGAGGATGGGGAGGTGCCTTTTGCCCCAAGCCTACAGATGTGATCAGCAACCGGAAGCAGCCAACACATTCGTCTTGATTTTATACCTAAACTTCTGCACACTTTCTCTTTCAGAGATCAAAGGCCAATGGGAGAGGAGAAAGGTGAATGGAGGGAATTTTTAAACCAAGAGTTTCATAAGCCTCAGAAATATTGAGTTGGCCAAAAAGTTCATTCGAGTTTACCAGCTCTTAGGGACAAAACCAAAAGAACTTTTTGGCCAACTTAATTGTATGTGAAGAGTAGGAACCCCTTCTTCTGACTGATGATGGCTTTAGAAAGAGACTGATTCAAGTTGAAAGATGTTTCAAAATCAAGTAGCCCCACATCCTCAGCTATGCAGACATCCCTTCTACCCCATCTCTAAGGATGTTCTCTCAGCTTTTGTGTGAATGTTTCTAGACATTGGCAGCTAGTAGCTTTTTAAGGGGATTTGCTACACAGCTGGAAGTCCCCAGGTGTCAGCTGTGCTTACAAACTAGATTCACCCTTTCTCTAAGAATCATCCAGTGGACTGCGATCATTCTGGTTGCCTTCTCTGAACAGTCTTTAACTATTTGAGAGCAGCTTTCATGTTTACAGCAGACTCTACCCTGGGTGAGACTCCTTCTGTTCTCTTTACTGTTCCTTACAGATAAGAAATTTGTTAGTTCTTCCCTGAACAAGAAGGGGATACAAAATCCCAGACAGGGTCAACTATGATGTCCTTTGGTCTCATCAAGATATTTACATTACTGTGACTTAAGAACGGGTTTATTTTCATAACAGCTACATCAAATTTTTTGCTTCTATGGAGCAGGGGTCCACTAAAGACTTGAGTTGAGCATTTTCACATGAACTGTGGTCTAGGTGGGTGCCCCATTTACAGTTATAGAATTGGTTTTGACCTTAATGCAGAACTACGTATTTTCTGCTAGATTACAGGCAGAGAAGATTTTTAGGGAAGAAATCACTAAGTAGAGTGAAAATCAGGGGTTCTGCATTTTAGCCCATCAGCCTAATGAGCCCAGGAATGTCATTATGAAGCTGTGAAGTCCTTCCAGCTTACTAGTTTATGATTAAGGCTATAGGGACAACTTAGTTGAATGAAAACTCATATATCACAATTGGAACTTAAGAAGCTGCCACGCTATAGAAGTATTTTTGATGCCACATAAAAGCATCATTCAGGTAGGGCTCCTGTAGATAAGGAAACCGTAAAGCAGAGTGGTTTTAAGGGGCTGAACTTTAGGCCAACAGACTTGAGTGCTGGCCCTGATTCTGCAGCTTACCATCTGAGTATCCTGGGACAATTTACTTATCCTGACTTCATTTTAGTTTCTTCATGTAAAATAGAAATATTATGTTACAGAGTTGTGACCATTAATGGGTACATGTAAAGGAATAAAACAGTCTTGTACATAGTAAGTGCTCAAGAAATAGTAATGTTGCTTTTAAACTATATCCAATTAGTGTATGATGAGGTACAAAATTAAGTTTTTACCCTACTTTTATTGCGGTGCTATACGCCTGAGTAAATGTAAGCAACCAACACTACAAAGACATACTTGCAAAAAAGATAAGGTAGACTTAAGGAGAATTCTGTTGTATCAACACTGTTTCCCCCTTGCTTCCGCAGGCTATTCGAAGACTTGCTTCCTGAAATTGAGCTCAGGAGGTCACTCTAAGCAAAGACTGACTGCGTGGCAGAATTTTCCCACCATGTAATTCTATGCAAATATTTTCTGCATTGACTATTTTCTTTGAACTTGAAACACTCATTCTTTTTCCAGTAGACTTTAAAAAATCTTTTTTTTCAACCTCTTAACCACTGAAAGAGAAGCACAAAGACTGTTTCTAGGCTTTATTTATAAAATGAGTAGCTTACTTCTAAAATGTGCAACATGGTCAAGAGGGTTTAGCAGTTTGCAGGATCTGAGGGAACCATGCTGCTGCTCCTACAACAGATTTGCTAGGAGTGTTCATGTGGGTACATGTGTACTTCTGTGCAGCTGGGGTAAGGGTCACCCAACAGTCTCTGTGGGCAGGTGAGTCAGGAACGATTATCCTGTAAATCTATTTCTGATTGGCCTTGATACCTATGAGCTGCTCTGATCACAGTGTAAGGTCACAGTGAGTAAAGGCTGAAATAGAATTATTAGTGTACTTATTAGTAAAGGTCTTTAGAAATCCCTTTTGGCAAATGCATCCAAAAAGTTTTAAAAATACAAATTTGGTTAATGAAGTATTACTATATGTGACCAGATATGTAACTAGAATAAAGGAAATGTTCACTTAAAAGCTATAGAATTGACTCAGGTAAGTGAAGTAACAAGATTATTGTGGTTTATTGATATCATTTTTTGATATAATAAGCAAAGCTCACAAATAAGATCCAGTAAAAATATATGATACACTATCTTTAGTTGAAAAATGCAGTTTTAATTTACCTTAGTTTATAGAAATGAGCATTGTGTAGAGTATATTTACGTATGGTCTAGTTAAAATCTAACAGAAAAACTGTGTTATTTTGAACAAAAATCAATTTTAGTATGTTCATAAGACTGTGGTGACTAAAACAAGTTTATATTTTTTGTTAAAATGTTCGAAAGTATGTGAAGTGATCTTTAACTAAATTCTAAACACCTTTCAAAAAATCTAAAAAGTGAACTGTTTATGTGTATATATATGTGCATATTGATTAAGACAAAGCATTCTAAATGAGCTCAGTATCAAAGGAAAAAAGTTGGTTTGAAATATACACATTTAAAATATATGTTTTTAAAAATCCATATGTTAAGCCAAAAAATATTTTTTACTTAACCTTTTCTGAGGGCCAACAGTTTTCTAGGCATTGTGTATAATATATTGGCTTTGGTCCTGTGTACTGGTTGCATGCATTTTACACTGGACTGAATGAAGTTGTACTTCATTTCTAGAGAAAAATACTCAGGTTTTTAACTGAGATAATGTCTTAACTTGACTGAGAATGGTATTGTACCTCTGGCACAGATGTGTGGAGTTCCTAAAGGCGTTTGGCTATCCAATGGCAGCATATCTTATCCCTGGTTTTCTTCTTAAATATAACCAGAAATAAGGTCTCTATCTACTTCTGAAGAAATGTCATTAGTGATCAGATAAAATTGGCTGACTAAAAAGCATCCTTCTCTTCCTTCTACCCCCACTACGTATTAGAATTTCAGTGAGTTATAGTGTCCTGTGATGTTACAATAGTCTTTGATGCTCATGAGTTATACTGTCTTTAATTGATAGGGAACAGATTTCTCACCTAGTTGGGTACAACATAACCAGGATTGTAATGTTATCTCATTTTTACAGTAATACTTTTCTATAATGGCAACAAGTCATAGCTCTAAAGACTGAATGTAATAGTCTTGCAGAAAATGGATGGATACCTCTGTTCAATAGAGGAAATATGCACTGCTCTCTCTCTTTTTTTTTTTTTTTTTTGGTCAAAGGAAATACCAAAGTTATATTTTAAAGGCTAGAGTTTTGTAAGATCTTGGGTCCATTTGTGGCTATATAAGACCACAGTCTATTTGATTTGTTTCCCAAGCACACTCTAGTAATTTCGTCTCTTTATGCATCTTGTGAATAGTAAACATAATTTTAATTCTATATTTTCAGTAGAAATTTTACTTGAAATTAAAGCTTTTGTTATGTTTTTAACCTATAGGATAAGATTCTACTATTGTATGTGAATTTCAACAAGTGAAAAAGTCAAATCATGTACATGTGGAAATATTTGCATGTTTTTTATGAAAAATAATGTTACCTTTTAAACTACTCTGATGTGTCCCTTCTGAACAAAACTATTAAATATAATAAAAATGCTAAATTTTAAGTATGCCAGTACTTTTTTTAATTGGGATATAGTTGATTTACAATATTATATTAGTTTCAGGTATATCATATACTGGTTCAAAATTTTTATAGAATATACTCCATTCAAAGTTATTATAAAATATTGGCTATATTTCCTGTGCTGTGCAATATATCCTTGCAGCTTATATATTTTATACCTAGTAGTTTTTACCTCAGAAGTCCCCACCGCTATCTTGCCTATCTGTCTGCTCTCCCCACTGGTAACCCCTAATTTTTTTGTCTGTATCTGTGAGTCTGCTTCTGTTTCATTATGTTCATTTGTTCGCTTGACTTTTTAGATTCCACACATCAGCGATAACATGCAATTGTTGTCTTTGACTTTACTTCACTAAGCACAATACCTAACAGGTCTATCCATGTTGCTCCAGTGGCATTTTTTCATTCTTTTTTTTACAGCTGAATAATATTCCATTATACACACACACACACACACACACACACACACACATCACATCATGTCTTCTTTATCTATTCTTGGACACTTAGGTTGCTTATACATATTGGCTATTACAAATAATGCTCCTGTGAATGCTGAGATGCATGTTCTTTTCGAATCAGTATTTTCATTTTCTTCATATAAATACCCAGCAGTGGAATTTCTGGGTCATATAGTAGTTCTAATTTTAATTTTTTGAGGAGCCTCCATAATGCTTTCTACAGTGGCTACACTTCTCTACATTCCAACCAGCAGTGTAAAAATGTTCTCTTTTTTCCACATCCTCACCAACATTTGTTATTTGTGGTCTTTTTCATGATAATCATTCTGACAAGTATGAGGTGATATCTCACTGTAGTTTTGATTTGCATTTCTCTGATGATTAACAATGCTGATCATCTTTCCATGTGCCTATTGATCATCTGTATGTTTTCGTTAGACAAAATGTCTATTTGGGTCTTCTGCACATTTTTAAAAAAAATATTTACCTTTGAGGCCGCAGTTTCTTTCCTTTCTCTCTCTTCCTTCCTTCCTTCCCTCCTTTATTTTTGGCTGCAATGGGTCTTTATTGCTGTGCGTGGGCTTTTTCTAGTTGCGACGAGTGGGGCTACTCTTTAGCTTTGGTGCACAGACTTCTCACTGTGGTGGCTTCTCTTGTTGCAGAGCACAGGCTCTAAGGCATGTGGGCTTCAGTAATTGTGATGAGTGGGCTCAGTAGCTGTGGTCCATGGGCTTAGTTGCCCCACAGCATGTGGAATCTTCCTGGACCAGGGATCAAACCCATGTCCCCTGCAACTGCAGACAGATTCATAACCTCTGGACCACCAGAGAAACCCTTCTGCCCATTTTTTTTTTCGATTGAGTTACTTGTTTTTTTGATATTGAGTTGTATGAACTGTCTATATATTTTTAATAATAATTCCCGTTGATCATATAATTTGCAAGTATATTTTGTCAATGGTTTCTTGTGCTGTGCAGTGTGTCAGTATTCTTATCAGTCATCATTTTGATGTATTCTTCATAGCTCTACTTCCATTTGTTTTGTGTGTAATTTCTTTTTGTAACAGACTTATTGATGCAATAAACAATGTCACATAAATATCTCAGTTCAGTCTTTATAATTCTTACCCAAATACTTCCAGCTTGCTCTGTGCAATGATTTTCATTATTTCAAGTAAACTTTTCTTTCTGGTACAAATACACATCAAAATGATGCAAAGCCTAGTGTACTGCATGAATTTTCACAAAATAAGCACACCAGTGCAGCCAGCACCCAGATCAAGGAGCAGAAAATAGCCAGCTCCCCAGATGCCCTCTCATGCTCTTTCCCCATAATTGCCTCAATGGATAATTACTGTCCTGACTTCTAACACTTGTTCTTTGAATTTCATATAAATGGAATCAAAATAGAAAGATTTCTATCAAAATCATAAGATTGTTTCCCTTTCTCTTTTGTGTCTGTCTTCTTGCACTCAGTATTACAAATATAAGATCCATCCATGTTATTGTATATAACAATCTTCATTAATTCTCATTGTTAAATGGTATTCTTTTGTCTGGGATTCCCTGGTGGCTCAGATGGTAAAAAATCTGCCTGCAATGCGAGGGACCTGGGTTCGATCCCTGGGTTGGGAAGATCACCTGGAGGAGAGCATGGCAACCCTCTCCATTTCAGGCTACTAAAACAAATTACCATAGATGGAGTGGCTTAAACAACAAATGTTTATTTCTATTTCTCACAGTTCTGGAAGCTAGAAGTCTGAGATCTTGTGCCAGCATGATCAGTGAATGCCCTCTTCCTGGTTTATAGAGGATACTCAGGGGGTTATCTTCTTGCTGTGTCCTCACATAGCTAGCTCCCTACTTGGAAGACACTAATTCCATCATGAGGGCTCCACTCTCCTGACCTAACTACCCCCCAAGGGTCCCACCTCCAAATACCATCACTCTGGGGCTACAGTTTCAACAACTGAATTTGGGAGAGGGACACATTCAGTTCATTGCAGCTCTCTTCAAGAGACCTGTGAACTCGGTGGCATTGCTACACACCTGAGGATGGGTCCTGATCTCTGTGTGTTGATCAGAGTAGTCAGCCGGACCCCTTACAGGTGAATTCACTTCTGAGCTCATCAATTCAGTGAGTATAGCACTTCAGGATCCTTTAACCCACTCCCCCAAGCTTACAACATATACAAAAGGAGGCCTGGGCATCCTTCGATTCCCTGGCACAGAAGTATTCAGGTGAATAGGAGCAGTCTGGGCCAGTAGAACAATTGGTGTGCCCATGCCCTTTCTCCAGTAAGCTCTCAGTTAAGTGGGTAAAGGAAGGAAGTGGTGAGAAATAAGGCTGAGAGGTGGACTGGGGCCAGATTACGAGGGACCTCGTATGCCACATTAAGAAGCTTGGATTTTATCTATCTTCAACTCTGGTAAGAGATAAAAGCAAAATGGCTGGGTTACATTACTTAGCTAATCCAATCAGCTGACCTGGATACCTGGAAATAAATTCAGAAGGTGAAATTAAAGTAGAGATGAATGAAGCTTTTGTTGTTGGTTTCCAAAGACAGAGTAACAGATGAAGGATTAACCTTAGTGATTTTTTAAGACAATTTCAGAATTCTATCATCTACAATGATATGAGGCATTACTTTTATGATTAGGAAGGTATGTGCTATATTAAAACATTTAAGGCAGAAGTAGATACTGATTTGAGATTGAGGAGTCAATGTTTCCTCATAAACATGTTGCCGTTTCTATGCAGGAGTCGCTGTATTTTCTGGTTTAACCTGCTTTTTTTTAAAAAAAAAAAGAACTTTTGGTCCCTAAAACAAAGGAGGAAGTGATTGCTTAATATTTGTTTAAAGCAGTTGTTAAATGTCTGTGACAAAATACAAGGGTGGCAAACAAGTACTCTGTGCTAGCTGTTACCTGCTCCGGAAGAAGTGAAGGCTTCCAAGCTATGGGGATGAGGCCTCCTTTCTTACTCCCTCATCACCTCTCCTCTACACTGAGTGGTGGCCCAACCAGAGATATGGCCAGCCACTCAGCGAGAAGATGCTCAGGATGAAGATCTGGAGGAGAAACAGCATGTAGGCCTGATCTGCCTGCTCAAAGAGCTGAGGCTACTTTCTTTTTAGTTTCATCTTCCTTTATTTTGTTCAGGGTACTAGCTTTTCCATCAGCTCCTTATTCATCAAGTGCCTTTTTTGTGACATGTACGGAACTAGCAGCTGGGTAGACATTCAGTGGGCAACAAAATTGAGCCCATCTCTATCCTCCTGGGCTAAAGTCTAATGTGGGAGATGGTCAATAACCAGGCCAAGAGCCTGGTAAATAGAGGCTGACAGCTTTACTTGTGGTGGAGGCTTGAAGGCGACACACAAAGGGCCTTCTGTCGTGGGGGGATGACTGGCTTGGGAAGGCTGTGTGTGCTCTCCAAGGGGGTAATGCTTGAGGAAGGAACTAGCAAGCACAGACCTGGGGGAAAACTGTCCAAGCGGAGGGAACAGGTCGAGAAAAGCCCCGAGGCAGGATTGATCTCAGCTGAGAAGCAGTCATTTGGGACGGGAAGAAGATCGGCAGGATGGAGGAAGGTCCTAGATACTCAAGAGTTTGTAAATGGAAGGCTTTCACCTGGGTAAGGGATGGCCAGCTTTGTTTTCAGAAGATTACTCTGGGTGAATTGTTTGTTTCCATGTGCAGAGAGTATCTCTCAAGGAATACACAGGATCTGGTCATCCTGGTTGCCTTCAGGAAGAGGGAATAGGGGTGACTGGGGGCAAGGGCAGGAGGAAGAAGTTTTGTAGACCCTTTGTTCACTTCTGATTTTGAAGGTATTATATATTCTAAGACTAGACACAGGAATAGGAAGAAAGCTATTGCAGATGTCTGGGACAAATCTGAGACGGACAAAAAAATCTGGTGATCAGACTGTGGGAGTGAGGAACAGGGAGGAATTAAGCTGATCTGTGTTTTTGGATTTAGGACTGAATGACAAAGTAGATGGTGATGATAACAAATTGGGGAGAGTTGAAGATGCACAGTTTGGGAGCACTGGCAGCTCCAGAATTTCTAGTTAAAAGAGGCTTAGGAGTGTCCAGCTGGTTGAAGTAGTGGCTAGAAGAGATTTGCCTTAAACAGTGAATTTTCATAGCATTTTTTTTTTTAATCAGTCAGGGTATGTCACATTATACATAGTAACCCCAAGATACAGACAGGTACACACACATGAGAACTAAAAAAAAACAAAAGCAAAACCTCAGTGACTTATATAACAAAGGTGTTTTTTTTTTTTTTCTTTTTTATTGTTTTCTTTCTTGCTCAAAGTTTGCTGCATGTCCAAATGACTCTCTGGGCAATTTTCTTCCACGTGATGGCTCAGCATTCCAGGTTGCTTTAATCTTAGGTATCTTTATCTCAACAAATGATAACCTTAAAGAAGGGGGAAAAAAGACAGTAAGGAGAATTGAACACCTAATCTTAAATATTTTCCACCCGGAAGCAGCACATGTAATTTTCAACCACATTTCAGTGGCTAACATAAGAGCTGGAGCTAAGCCTACCTTCAAGGAGGTAGATAAACATAATCCTTTTATATAAATAAATATGATGTCTAGGAAAGGAAGGAGAGCCAGAAGTGCTGATGACTCTAGTAATGCTTACTATTGTATCTTACATAAGAATAAAAACACTTCAAATATCTGCATCGAAGAAGGGGGTAGAGGTCAGAGGAGAGGTGGAACTTGGGTCATCAATGAGCACCTACGACCCTCTGTAGTGTGCTGTGTTTTGTGTATGGAGAAGATCCCACCCACTCAAGAACCCCAATGTATTTTGCATACATTAAAGATACCTCTATCCAAGTGGAAATGTCAAATAAGCAGCTAAATCAGGTCAGAGGACAGGTCTGGGCTGGAGCTATAATTTGAGAGATTAAAATATATATACCTGCAGTTGGATATGAGAAGTCCACGAGAGAGGTGTAGGCACGAGAGTGTCTACATGAGGAAGATTTAGAGAGGATGACTGGGAGACAGTCATGGATAGAATCCTGCTGACAGTGAAAATTAAAGGGGGGTCTGGAAAGGAGACTAAAAGCTTTAAGAAGTATGCACATTTCTGCTCTTATCAAAGCAAATGCTTCCACTTTCATGATGGAGCCCCACCCCGTCTGTACCTCGATTCCTCTGTTTACTGAATCGATTCTGTTAGCTCTTAAACATGCTCCAGTGAGATCTCCCCTCTGATAAAACAAGGCCTCCTCTCTAGCCACTGTCATCACAAACCTCTAGGCAAATGGCTAGGCAAATTTCAGTCTCCCAACATTCCAAGTTCTGTGGTGCCTTTGCACTTACTGTTCCCTCTGCCTAGAGGCTTCCTCCCAGGGTCTTCTAAAGATTAACTCTTTTGCAACTTTTACATTTCAGCTTAAATGGCATCTTCTCAAAGAGGCCTTCTTTGTCCATACTATGTAAAGCAGCTCTCCCTATGCCATAGGTGCTTGTCTTAGTCTGTTTGGGCTGCTGTCACAAAAACACCAAAAACTCAGTAACTTGTAAACAACACACATTCATTTCTCACATTTCTGGAGAGGGGGAAGTCAAAGATCATGGCTCTGGCAGAGTCAGTGTCTGGTGAGGGCTCACTTCCCGGCTCACAGAAGGTGCCTTTTCACTGTGTCATTACATGGGGGAAGGGGCAAAGGGATCTCTTTAAGGAGTGATCATTTCCTCCTAAAATATCATATTTTCAGCAATTTTAAGATGCTATGTTGATAGGAGAGTTGTTAAGAATATGATGAGGGACTTCTCTGGTGGTTCAGTGGCTTAAGACTCCATGGTCCCGATGCAGGGGTGGGGGGAAAGGAGGCTTCAGTTCTTGGTCAGGAAACTAGATCCTGTAATTAAGAGTCCACAGGCTGCAATGAACATCCTGTGTGCCACAACTAATACCAGACACAGCCAAATAAATAAATAAATAAATAAAAGGAATATTAAAAAGAATATGATGAAAATATTTGAGCAAGTGGTCTGAAAGGCAGATTGCAATGCAAAGCAGAGAAGTGAGTCAAAAGTGGGGACCTTTATCAGAGCTTGCTGTCCTATTAATCCAAATAGTGGGGCTCACCTGCCCAATCCCGGGGCCTGATATCTCTGATGAATGTTCTAACCTGGCTGCACCCTCAAGACAGAGCCTTATCTAGCTATACATCATAGTGCTCAGAACAGTGTCAAATGCATAGCAGGTGCTAGGTAATTATTGGATAAATGCTAAC
Organism: Okapia johnstoni; assembly: GCA_024291935.2. Classification (NCBI taxonomy): domain Eukaryota; kingdom Metazoa; phylum Chordata; class Mammalia; order Artiodactyla; family Giraffidae; genus Okapia; species Okapia johnstoni. The sequence continues at coordinate 64,967,310 of CM044312.1, read as the reverse complement.
AGCTGCAAATATTGCAGCTGGCTTCCTTAGATCAGCGCCAAAAACCACCAAAAGATCTTGACATGAGGAATTTCACTGGTAACCTGCATGGGGGTATTTGCAATTGGGTGTTGGCAAAATGGTCTGATTGCAGGGAGGGCATAGAAAGAGAGGAGAGGAAGGGGAGCCAGGGAGACTGCTCTTTCTAGAAGCGTGGCTGCAAAGGGAAGAAAGGAGATGAGAGCAATTACAGGATGCTAAATGAAGAGAGAATTATCTTTCAAATGGTCGAGATTTGATACACTGCATCAGAATCTCCTGGAGTCTGGGAATCAAAAACCAGAACACATTTTGACCTGTAACTATTTTGGACAACTGCTTTAATAATTATTATGGATCAAATGCTTAGTTTTGGGGGCACAATATATGCACACTGCCTTATGACCACACTTTTTATTATTATTACCACACTTTTATTTCTCTTTCCATAGGACTTCCAAACTTTTGATGGAAGACAGAATGTATGAGACTTTATTTACCTGTGAATAGTGCCATCTAGTGGACATCATCTCTGAAACGGCTTTGAGTTAAGGATTTTTATCTACCTGGCAAAGGTGGTGATGAAGATCTGGATAACATTCACTACATGCTTGTTATCTATTAGTTGGAAACAGCCAACACCATTTTGCAGACTATGGAGACTGAGGCTGATCAGGAAATAAATTTCAGGGTCCATGTGTTAATACATTGGGAGGTGAGTGGATGGTGGTGGTGTGATTTAGCACCTGGGAGATGACAGGTAGGTTCCAAGAAAGCTGCTCAGCTATCCCCTGGGGCAATACAAAGAGACCAAAGATATGTCCTGCACTGGACACTGGGCAGACAGGATTCATTCTGAATTCCTCTGGTGCTCTAAGCAAGAACACAGGTGGGCCAGGCCATCACTTTTATTGTCTTTCATTGCGAGATAAACAAACACAATAAATGGGATAGCTGAAGTAGGGCAAAGACTGGCACTTTTCTTCCCCCCATGTCCAATTAGAAAGCTCAGATTCTACCCTGACCATCTGGACTCTTTTTTTCCTGATGAAGGAAGAGTATATATCTCTCTAGTGAGAGAAGTTAGTGAGAAGCCTCTTAGTAAGAAGTTCAGTACACTTCTCAACTCTGAAGTCTAAAGTCCAGAGTCTCACCTAAATATCATCTAAATAAAATATCATCTAAATCTAAGTGAAACTATAGATAGGATTCATCCTGAGGCAGAATTCCTCTCCAGCTGTAAAACCAAACAAGTGCTCCCAAAATATAGTTGTGGGACAGGCATAGGAGAGACACTTCCATTCCAAGAGGGAGAAATAGTTAAGGCAGGACCGAGCAGGTCCAAAACTCCACAAGGCAAATTCCATTTGTCCTGAGTCTTCGTTGTGACATGCAGAATTCTTAGTTGCAGCGTGTGGGATCTAGTTCCCCCACCAGGGATCGAACCTGGGCCCCCTGCAATGAGAGCACAGAGTCTTAGCCACTGTGAACCTGGGTCCCCTGCATTGAGAGCCCCGTCTTAGCCACTGCACCACCAGGGAATTCCCTCCATTAGATCTTATGGCTGTTTGGTTTGTTGCTCTTGCCCTCCAGCCCCACAGCTCAGCAGGACAGCCCTGCCCTCATGGCTCTCTGGGAGGGACCTGTCTATGCAGCTCTGCTGAGCAGCAGTCTTGCCCTTTGAAACCAAGATGGAGGCGGCCTTGCTGCCTTGTTCAGCCTTGCCTTGGGTGCACTGGATCTGTGATGGGCAAGGCAGCCTTGAGGATCTGTGTAGTCACCTAAGGGGTCCTTCTTGCTTTTTGAAGGATAGTTCCCTGGTCCCACCCTCTGAAATCCAAGTCCAACAACCTTCCTTCCTTCATTCCATCCCATCTTTTGTATTCACTTTACTTCAAACTGACAGTCTCTGTTGTATAATCCCATCTTTCTGCCTGGTTTCTGTTGAGATGGCCGACTGAGTCCATGACTCTTCCAGATGGTTGTTCAGCCATAGCCTTAGTGTTCTCTTCAGGACAAGCTTTTTCATTTTTTGCAGTATGAATAGGCTGAAGATTTTCCAAATCTTCAAGTTCTGGCTTTTTTTTTTTTTTTTTTTGCTTAACAATTCCTTCTTCAATTCAGTTCTTTCCTTTTGCATTTTACTATATGCAGCAGTCAGGAAGAACCAAGCTGTCCCTTCAATAGTTTGCTTGGAAATCTCCTTAGCTTAACGTCAGTTCTACCTTCCACGAAGCATTACAGTGCAGCCAGGTTCTTTACCAATTTATAATGAGGACTGCCTTTTCCTGTAAGCATGTTTCTGCAATAACATTCTACATTTCTTCTTAATGTCTGTATGCCTAGTACATATCTCAAAACTCTTCCAGCCTCTTCCAATCACCCATTTTCACAACTTTAGGTATTTGTGACAGCAGCACCCCACTCACTGGTACCAAATTCAGTCTTAGTCAGCTTGGGCCACCATAGCAGAATACCATAGATGGGGTGGCTTTAACCATAGAAAGTTATTTCTTCACAGTTTTGGAGCCTGGACCTCTGAGGTCTCTGAGGGTGCCAGCATGGTTGGATTCTGCTGAGAGATCTCTAGCTCATTGCCTTCTTGCAGTCTGCTTACGTGGCCTTTCCTTGGGGTGTGCACGTGAATAGAGAGAGAACAAATTCTCAGCTCTTTGCTCAGTTGCTCAGTCATGTCTGACTCTTTAAGGCCCCATGGACTGTAGCCCACTAGGCTCGTCTTCCCATGGAATTTTCCAGGCAAGAATACTGGAGTGAAGTGCCATCTCCTGTTCCAGGGGATCTTCCCAACCCAAGGACTGACATCTCTGGCATAGGAGAGTGGATTCTTTCTGATAAGGGCACTAATCCCATTATCAGGGTCCCAACCTCATGACCTCATCTAATCCTAATTACTTTCCAAAGGCCGCATCACACTGGGGTTTAGGGCTTCAATATATGAATTTTGAGAAGATGCAAACATTCAGTCCATAGTACCAGATATTTAATTTCTTTTGTGTACATTTATTTTTATTGCAAATGAGTCTTTACAGAGCGTTTATCCAACTTTTTATTACATAGTGTTTCAAACACCAGAAAAACTGAAAGACAGTAGTACACCACACCTAGATTCATTAATTGCCTCATCTGCCTTATCTACATGACTTTATGCCTATTATCTATATATTTTTATCTATATGACTTTGTGCCTATTAGCTGTATATTTTGTTTAAAGTATCTTGCTGACATGATATTCAACCCTCAACTATGACAGCATGCATCTCCTAACCAGAATACCATTATTACTCTGAAGAAAATAATTCCCTTATGTCATCTTCCAGCCAATCCATATTAAAATTTCCCTAATATCTTTTATAGCTGTTTTCCAGAGTTTGGATCCAATGAAGCTGCAAGAATTGCATTTAGTTATTATAGTTCCTTAGTCTTACAAATATAGAAAAGTCCTATCCCTTTTTTCCCCATGACACTGACTTTCTCAAGAGACTGAGGCGTGATAATGGCATTGTGACTTGATTATCTCTTAGAGATGTGTACAGAAATATTGACCAATAGGGGGAATGCTGTTACAAAAATACAGTGTATAATTAATGGACCTCAGATTTAAACTTCTTACCTGAGTGGAATCAAGGTTTATCAACTGCAGTAGTTAACATGCTGTGATATGGTGATAATACTAAAGAACACTGTATGTTCATAATTCTAGAACTCTGCCTAAATCTACCATGGTTTTCAACTTATGTTCATTAATGATTCAGCTCACCAAACTATATGGATGACAAATTTTTTTAAATTCCAACTAAAACTTTTCCAACAATACAAAAAAAATACAAGGACAAAATTTTGTGAATCACTCAATATCAGCCTGGAGAAGGCAATGGCACCCCACTCCAGTACTGCTGCTAAGTCGCTTCAGTCGTGTCCGACTGTGCGACCCCATAGACGGCAGCCCACCAGGCTCCGCTGTCGCTGGGATTCTCCAGGCAAGAGTACTGGAGTGGGGTGCCATTGCCTTCTCCGACACTCTTACCTGGAAAATCCCATGGACGGAGGAGCCTGGTAGGCTACAGTCCATGGGGTCGCTAAGAGTCGGACACGACTGAGCGACTTCACTTTCACTTTTCACTTTCATGCATTGGAGAAGGAAATGGCAACCCACTCCAGTGTTCTTGCCTAGAGAATCCCAGGGATGGGGGAGCCTGGTGGGCTGCCGTCTATGGGGTTGCACAGAGTCGGACATGACTGAAGCGACTTAACAGCAGCAGCAATATCAGTCTATACAGAAATAATCATTAACATAGCTGAACAGCTTGCTCAGCTATCTCTCTCTACACCTAGTAGATCGGTAGCAATACTTTCATAAAGACAATACAGTAGCCTATATTCAATGCAAGGCCTATGTGTCCATTTCTTGTCCTGCCTTTGCTCCATCAGTACTGCATTTCCCCTGGCTCCTGCGCCAACTGACATACAGCTAGGACCAACTAATGGTAAAAAAGCTGACTTAAAACTCAACATTCAAAAAACTAAGAACATGGCATCCATTCCTATCACTTTATGGTAAATAGATGGGGAAAAATGTAAAGTGACAGATTTTATTTTCTTCGGCTCCAAAATCACTGCAGATGGTGACTGCAGCCATGAAATTAAAAGACACTTGCTCCTTGGAAGAAAACTATGACAAACACAGACAAGCATATTAAAAAGCAGAGACATCACTTTGCTGACAAAGGTCCGTATAATGAAAGCTATGGTTTTTCCAGTAGTCATGTACAGATGTGAGAGCTGGACCATAAACAAGGCAGAGTGCCAAAGAATTGATGCTTTCGAACTGTGGTGCTGGAGAGGACTCTTTAGTGTCCCTTGAACAGCAAGGAGATCAAACCAGTCAATCCTAAAGGAAACTAACCCTGAATATTCGTTGGAAGGACTGATACTGAAGCTGAAGCTCCAATACTTTGGCCACCTGATGTGAAGAGCTGACTCACTGGAAAAACATCCAGATGCTGGGAAAGATTGAGGGCAGGAGAAGGGGACGACAGAGGATGAGATGGTTGGATGGCATCATTGACTCAATGGACATGAGTTTGAGCAAACTCTGGAAGATAGTAAGGGACAGGGAAGCCTGGCATGCTGCAGTCCACAGGGTTGCAGAGTTAGACACGACTTAGCGACTGAACAACAAAACGTGTATATGTTTAAACAAGCACACACCTACACATAGTTTTGTTTTTTAAAAATTTTTATTGGAGTATAGTTGCTTTACAATGTTGTGTTAGTTTCTACTGTACAGCAAAGTGAATCAGCTATATGAATACATATATCCCCTCTTTTTGGATTTCCTTCTCATTCAGGTCACCACAGAGCATAGAGTTCCCTGTGCCATACAGTGGTTTCTCATGAGTTATCTATTTGATACATAGTATCAATAGTATATATATGTCAATCCCAATCTCCCAGTTTATTCCCCCCCTACCCTGGTGTCTATATGTTTGTGCGCTACATCTACGTTTCTATTTTTGCTTTGCAAATAGGTTTAACTGTACCATTTTTCTAGATTCCACATATATGCATTACTATTCAATATATTTTTTTCTCACTCAAGAAAACCTCAGGCTCACTGTACTGCTTGAGTTTCTTCATGTTGGCAGATACAGGTTGTTGTCTTCTGGCATTAAATGTTCTTTGCTCCTTTTATTGAACGAACTGTGAAAACTGGTATAATAAATCGTCACTAATTCTTTACAATTCTAGTGGTCATTGCCATCCTATTGCAGTTATTTTTTTATTGCAAGGTTTTATCCAGTTGTTTGCCACATCCATTTGTGCTCAAAAGTTTAAATTTTTTTTGACAGGGTCATATTATGTTTGATGGCATTCTTCAGTAAGTCAACAAATATTTTTGTGAGCACCTTCTGCTAAATACTGTATATTATACAAATATCAACTACTAATGGATGCTATCCTCTAGGGGCATACTTGGATAAAATATGTTTCTAAAATATGAATTAAGACAGTGATGTCTTAAACGTAGATCTGAAAGAGCAGTAATTACCAAGAGGAATGAAGGAAATGAACATTTATTGAGGGCCTGTTATTTAGCAAGCAATAAGGAGCCTTTACAGATGTGTCTCCTATGATCTTTAGACCAATTCTGCAAGGAATGTTACTGTCCCCATTTTACTGACATAGAAACTGAGCTTGAGTAACTCTCCAGTATCACACAGCGCGAGTTGAGATCTGAACCCCATTTTGCCTGATTCCAAAGCTCATGCTCTTTCTCTACTACATATATTACCTATTGGAAGCATGAGTCAGAGAAGCCTTGATGGGGAAAGTGGCATATGAACAGAAGCCTTGATGGGTAGGTAGGTTTTAAGGTGGGAGTTAGAACTGCAAATTCATGCCTAGTATTTTTCTCAACTGAGGGACAGGTGGGTGTTAAATCTACTGTCAAAAAACTGTTTTCATGTACTTGGAGACCTAGATCTGAAGAGGGTAGATATTATTAATATCAAATACTGGAAATATTTGATACATCAAATATTATTAATATCAAATACCACATAGCGTAGTGCCTGATCTTGATCTGGTTTTCTTTGATCTTGGATATCTAATCCCTCATCACCCTCTGTGCAGCCACACAAGGATTAAATCTTCTGATGCAGAGTTACTCTTCCTTTTGGACATTTCTAGAAAAGTAAGTTCTACAAAACACAATGGAGTATATAAAGTAGTGGTTTTCAAACTTAAATTCCATGCCATCAGTGCACTTGGACATTTCAGTGAGTTATAACCACCAACTTTTTAAAAAAAGGGACAGAATAGAAATAAGAGAAAATTGCATACAGTAAGGATAAGTATAGTTTCATGACACATAGTTATGTATATGTGTGTAAGTTTCTGTACTGAACAATGGTATAAAATATATTTTTGATAGTGAGGGACATTTCTTTAACTGAAACAGGGCCTATTTACAAACCAAATATACCAGGGAGGCCTGAAGGCCCCTTTCAACTGGCATGGGGTGGCAGCCGAGGATATGTTCAAGTCTAGGAAACAGTATGACACACTGCTCATAGTAGTGTAAAACTGCTAAACACTCTTTTAGGTGTGAGCTGAACAGAGATGTGGAGAGAAAAAAACAAGACAAGCATCTTTTAGTAGAGGAGTGGTTCGGAGGAGCAGGCCTATAAGCTAAAAGGATATCCACTTGCAAAACTGTCCTCAGAAGAGAAGGATGACTGCAGGCGTTCTCTAGAACAAACGTTCCTATCCAAATGGGTAAATACATCACCAGGCTTCAAAGGACAGAGTGGGGAAGTGCCTTCATCAGTAACATTCAGTCCTTGTAGTCTTGCTTCCTTATTCCCCAAATCTGTCTCTTGCCCAGTTTTTGATGGTTTCTGGAAAGCTGGGGGCCATACTTAATTTAATAAGACTCAGCTGTGGTAACATGTTTGGGCTATTTTAGCAGCTGGTAGGGAGAGGAGGAAGCTGGAACCATGAGAGGCTGGAGTTAGTTAAGTCTGCTAATGATGCTTGAAGGCCAATCACTCAATTTACTCCAAGAAACAAAAGTCAAAGAGACTTGGCTAAACATCAGGCTTGCTTTGTGTGTGCATCAGTATGCTAAGAGGTCTAAAACTGCCCTACTGACCCTACCTTCAAGACCTATCTCCAATCCATATTTATAGGAAATAATGAAATTGCAGTGAAAATTTAACACTCATTTAATAATGGGCCAGGTGCTATATCGTTATCTCACTTAATCACCTCCTCAAGCAATGACTACAATAACTACTCTGGTAATAAAAACTATCATTTTATGAGGGCTTATTGGGTGCCTAATATTTAATTCTCAAAGTAGCCCTACAGGTAGGTACTATTATCATCCCCACTTTGTAAATGAAGCCAGCCAGCCACGAGATTAGGTAATCTGCCTAAAGTCTCACAGCTGTGTTGGGCTTGGAACCCAGTTTTTAACACCCAAGTCCATATATCTATTACTGCAGTCCACTACCTTTCATATTCATATCTACTTATCAAACTTGTTCACGTTTAGTGGACACTGTCCTGATTGGTTCTCTTATTAACATATCACTCACACTTGCTGGCATTTTGGCCATCACAGGGAGTCTCAGGCTTCCTGGTCAATTGTTCTTACAGGCTAATAGTATTGACTTCCTCCTACCCACACTTAAGATCTGCTCATTGTTTCTGAATCTACCTTGCTGTATTGTGTTGTTTTCATAAACATATCATGCTAGGTTTTGTTTATATGCTCTTTCTGAACTGTTACTCTGAAATATTCTCTTCAAGGTTCTCTATAATCAAACCTTATTTTTCAGTATTCCCAAACATGGACAAGTGAAGCTGATCACTGTTCTCTATAGAAGCTATGACATCTATGACCTTGCTATTTCTGGTTTGATGTGCCTCTTTCACTCCTCTCCTCACCTTCAAATACTATCCTGTTCATCGAGATAAAGTCAGTCTACCTAACTGCCCTCAGCTCTACTGCTCATAATTTTCTCTGAATGTAGGTAGCACTGCATTCTCCTGAAAGGCACAGAATGTAACTCCATGTTTTTAATTATTTCTATAAATGCTAGGCTATATGGTTCTGCATATAGGAACCATTATTTATACGTTTTTTTCCTTCTGTGGTCTTAGGCACTACAGTGTTACAATTAAAAGAGCATTAAGGAGGGACCTGACTGGTATTCCAGTGGTTAAGACGTGGCATTTCCACTGCAGGGGGCACAGATTTGATATGTGGTTCCAGAACTAAGATTCCATAAGACGCACAGTGAGGGCAAAAAAAAAAAAAAAAAAAAAAAAAAGCATTAAAAAAATGAAAGTTATTGCCCTTGATCTGGTATTGAGGAGTCTCAAGCTCTCTGACACTCATCCTGTTTTTTTTGTAAGTAAATAGTGCTATGTATTTAAATGCAAGGTCATGAGAACACCTTGAAGAGCACTGACTAGCAGATGTCTGTCAATAAGATGAAAATATGATATACACCTTGGTGCTTCTGATTGTCCATTACCATGATGTTTCATTTTTATAAACCTTAGGACAGTACCAAGCTGTAAATTAAGTATAAATGTTGACTTTCAGTAAAATTGTGACTGCTTACAGCACAAAGGTTAGCAACAATGGATACCAGAGGGCAGTAATAAAATGTTACATACAGTTTCTCTTATCATTTTAGGGGAAGAAATTAATTTGTCATATTGCCACTGTACTAGTAAAGTGAGGCTATAGTTAAGGGGAAGTGAATAGAGAGCACAGATGCTTATAGCAATGCATAAAAGCACAAAGTCAAATCAAACAATTTAAATGTTTACCTAACATTTTAGCAATAAGAAATCTAAACATGTGAGTTTCCTTTTAGTAAATTTTCATAACTTGATGCACCGTAAAATGCTGACATAACTTCTGACTTACATATTAAATTACATAAAACACAGTTTGAAGACTTTTTTTTTAATTCTAATACTTTAAATATTAGAATCAGCAGACACTAATATTATTATTCTGAACCTGGATCTGCATCAATCTGAAGTATGGCTGAGTCTACGGCCATACCACCCTGAATGCAACTGACCTTGTCTGAAGTATGGTTGATAGGCTAAATACGAGGATCGAAAAACTTAAAAAAAAAACAACACTTTCTAGGGGAAAACTTTCTTTTATACACAAAATTGGTGGAAAATGCCTGATTTTCATATGAGTATTGTATTTAGAGAAACAGGAAGGTATGGAAGAAAGGTTGTTTTTCCCAACTTGCAAAACACAAAAAATGCCCAGCAATTGAAAGCATCTTGCAAACCACTTAGGGATACAGAAACTTACATTTTAACAAAAGCAGGAGTAACTTTGAATTACAATTGTCCTTAGTTGTGAATGCACCTAAAAACTTGTTTCTAAAGCTGCACAAACGGTAAGTCTTTTAAAAGATCCCACCAAAACATTCACCAAATAACAGAGAACACTTACAGTATTACTCATCATATTATTTCAAGCTCTCACTGGTTAACTATACAGATAGAGCACATCGCTACACATACTTCACTCCGAATTCAGCACCATGAAGCCGCTTCTCTAAGAGGTCGACACAATAATCTTTAATTGATCTAGGAACTCTGGCACTGAAAGCGTGCATAACACAAGGTAATGATGTCGTCACCGAGGGACGACAAGAATAGAACCCAAATCCCTTGACTCCCCAGCTTGTGTTTTCCACTAATTGTGCTCCTTTCTATTCATTCGAGAGCATCAAGTGTGAAGGGCTGGAGAAGGGAGTGGACACATGCGCCAGGGTCGCGAGGTGGAGACAGCCCAGAAGGTCCTCAGGAATCACTCTTTGGCACTTGTCTTTTGTTTCGGCTGAGGACGATGAAAGCTGCAGCAACCACCAACCCTTGGGACCAAGAGCTGGAACTAGGTACTGCCCGTGGCGGTAACTTGTCTCATTTTAGGCCTTTCCCCCTTTTCACGGCTCCCTCGCGGCCAGCCCTAACGTTCTCTCCCCATCCTCAGCTCTACTCCGCACTGGAGTCCCCGCTGACCTTTGTAAAAGACGGCTGCGCTGCATCCGTCCTCCACCTGGCCCCGCGTACAGTCCTTAGGACAGGTGTTCTGGGGGAGGGGGAGGTTTCCCTAGAAAATGAATGGTAATCAAGCGTTAGAAATGGGTTTCAACTGTTAGCAACTTGAGAGGTGGGAACCGGGGTAGATACCCAAGTCAGCTCTGCGTGGGTCTGTGCAGCTCATCACGACAAAGCAAAATGTAGACATATATGCACAGAGCTTTTCTCTCTAGCTGGGAGCCTTACACAGCTCAACCGTCCCCTAGGCAACCTCCCGCTGGAGGACGCCTTCCAGAGCGCGCGTGTTTACACTCTTCCTGGACCGGGGGTGCCGGAGAATATCGCTCTCGGACTCTGGGGGATTCCAAACCGTTACTCCGCCCGCCGGGGTGGGGACAGCCCAACGGCTGAGCCTGCGCAGTTGGGCCAGGTCGGCATCAGGGTCCCGGCGCACTACAAGTCCCAGAAGGCAAAGCTCCGCGCGGGGTGGAGGAGCCAGGGGGGGCGCGGCGGCCGCCTTACCTGCCGCGAGCTTAGTTCTCCGGCTACTACCAGTTCTCCCCCTCCCCCGTTCTCGTCAGTCTCCTCTCCGCATTAAAAGGCTATTTTCTCTGGAAGCACATGAGAGGAACCCTTAGCAACCTCTACACAGACGTCCCCGCGTACTCGCTTTTTCTCTCTCTGCCCGAATTGTGCCTGACTCCCTCATGGGAGTCGGCTAGCGGACTCAAGAGAAGGGAACTTTCGGAGGCACCAACCTGGGCCACCTGGTCACACTTCCGCCTCCCGGGCTCCGGAAGGTACCGCGCACGCGCTCCCTGCGACTCCGGCGCGGCTCACTTCCGCTCCCACTGTGCCCTGCGAGTCGAATCATGGATCACACTGGTAAGGAGGCGGAGGCAGCGGGGGTCCAGGTTCCATGCCCCCTTGGCCGGCCTGAGACTAGTCGCCCCGCGAACATAGAGGGGTTACACTCGCCTTACAGCACTGGGTTGTGGCGACGAGGAAGAAATCTCACAGACCCCCTTCCCGTGTCCGGCCAGGGCCTGCTACTTCCTGGCCTACTCTCCGATGTGGTACCTACAGCCTCGGTGCCGGCAACCACAGCTCCTTCTGAGCCCGGAGCCGGCACCGCGGGCGGCGCGGGCTTCGCAGAGAGGAGAGAGCGCCGGCAGGTTTTTTCCTCATTTTGGCTGCTCTGCCCTACGTTATGGGGACTGGCGGCTAGAGAGTCTGGGAAGTCGCATTACGCTAGGAGTCGATGTGCTAGAGTGGGTTAGAGACTTCCTGCTGTTTCAGTCAGCTTTGGGCGGGTGCTGCGGTGGTCACTGCCTGTCGTTGTTGTCTCTCCGGTCTTTCTTGGACTAGAGGTGGGAGAAGGGAGTCGGATGTGGTTTTTGGAATGATACCGGGAGCAGCTTTTCTGCTTAAGCCTATAGCAGGCCCCGCGCTTCAGCTGTGGTCCGTAACCACCAGTCTTGAGCTTAAAACCAAGATATTCTCATCACTTTATTCAAGTAAGAATGGCTGCACTCTTTCTTAAGTGTTGTTTGTCTTTTGCTTCCTTGCAGTTTTTTGATGTTGAATGAGTGCATTTGGAGTTAGATACTGCTCCGTTCAGTTGTATCAGCCGTATTACTAGTAGGATGATAAAAGGCTTTTTCCAGTATCAAGTGTTAGTTAGGATTCCTCAGTCATCAACTGTCTACTTAATTTCATATATGTGTATATACAGATACTCTTCTAAGCTTGGAGGTGGAATGGTAAACAAGATGAACTGAGTCCCTGTCCTCATGGAGGTTACGTTCTATTGGGAAAACCACAATGAACAAGTTTTTAGAAATACAGATTATTATGAGGGCTTTGAAGAAGACATATGGGGCTGTGGCAAAGACTGTTAGGTGGAAGCTTCAGAGACGGTGTTCAGGAAGAGTCTTTTTAGGAAAGTAACATTTGTAAGCTGTGATCTGATGGATGAGAAGAATCCAGCTTGGCATAAATCACGTGGAAAGTGTTTATAACACGTACTAAGACTCTGAGGGAGGAAAATGTAGAGAAAAGCAATCAGCTGCACTTAGGTAGAGGGAAAGGGCCCTAAGATAAGAAAGGAAGGCAGGAATCGGGTGGTGCAAGACTTTGAAGTCCATGGTAAAGATTTGACTGTTAAGTGCAATATGAAGCCATTGAACAGAAGTAGAGGAGGAACATAATCTCTTTTTAAAAGTATAATAGGTTGTTGTATGAAGAATGGTGTAAGAGAAGGAGGCAAGTTAAATAGAAAATTTAGAAAGTGATTGCAATAGACCAGAAGAGAAGCTTGATTTAGTAAAAACAGGAATGGGCAGATTCAGTGAATCTTTTGGTGGTAGAACTCAGGCCCTGGTGGATTGGTTTGGAGGCATGTGAGAGAAAGGAAAGGTGCATAGTTTGAATGGTGTCCTTTATTGGAAGACTTGGGAGAAAAATACCTTTTTTTTTTTTTTAAATGAAGTAGAGGTGCCAAGAGGGAATTTGACAACAAGACTTTGGACTGCTAAGTATGAGGTGTGTGTTGGGACATAGAAGGGGAGATGTCAAGTGGAAATCATAGGGCAGTTTGTTTGGGACTTGGTACCACATGATGATTTTAAGGCATGAGGATGGATGAGATCACCTAAGGAAAGGGAAAACAGTAGAGAAGAGGGCCTAGCAGCAGGCTCTAGGGAACTCTAGTGTTTGGAAGTTTTATAGAATTGAAACCCTGAAATCTTGGTGTTAGAGTAGCAAATGTGCCACGTTAGTGAAATGTTTCTCATTTGAGCCTGTTATTGGAATTGGGAGTCAGGCACTTTTCACAGTTTAAGAATGTTACGTTAGGAAATTGTAATGTGGGTTGGTGTGTATTTGAGTATTTATTATCCTACTTTTCTAAGTTAAAAGTTTGCCTAACAAAGTAAAATTCATCCTAACATGGAAATATTCACTAATGAACTGACCACTTGAAAAAATAGTTCCTGCTCAGATATCCCTGCTGCTTAACATGAGCCTCTTTTCTATTTTTTTTATCTTTAGTTAATTTCCTTATAAGGCAGTGTCCTTACCAGTTTCATGTCAGAAAATGGTATCAAATGTTGTACACTGATTGTGATTACAAACCTTACAAAATGTTCAAGTTTTCATGAAATTCATAAATGTGAATTTGGTAATTGTTTGAATCACAAGTAAAATCATTGGGAAATGAGAAAGTGCCAGATAGCCAGTAAATTGAAGACATTATGTTGGCATAGGCATCTCAAAAGGAAAATTCTAATATCAAAGGATTAAATGAGGCCCCTGGGGAAATTGATGGAACTCTCGAATGTTATGCAAGAATGACTGGTTTTGTGAATGTGCTGAAATTGTCAGTCATAAAATGAAGGCTATCCTGTAGTATTGTAACAAAATTACTCCAAGAAATTCCTAATTAACACTTGATTGAGTCTTTGGCCATTCTAAAAATTAGCACTTAGTTGTAACTGTAACCTAAATTTTGTAAAACTATTTCTTGGTTCCTTTAATTCAAGATAAAATTCTGCACAAATCTTTTAAAAACCTATATAATACAATATTCCATATTAGGCCTTTTACAGTGGATTTCACTTCATATGGGCGGTTACATCGTTAATTCTCACTTTCTGTAATATCCAAGGACTTCCGTTGTTAGGGCTTTAGGGTTTTTAGTTGTGATATTCAAAAGGAAATTGTGCTGTATATTTTGACTCTTAATAAACCCCCCCCAAGCCCCAAGATAAACCCAGAGTGATGTCACTATTAACAGCTGTACTTTGCTTATGAACTTGGAGTCTGAGGCAGGCTGCAAGATGTTAGAAGGCAGCAGGCTCTTGAAAGTCATAATCTTGACCTCAGGTGTCTAGGGTAGTGTGAAAAGGACTTGTAGTAATGAAGTGTTGTTCACCAACGTAAAACCGTTCAGAGTCCTTTTACTGTCGGAAAGACGACATTGAACTGTCTCATCATGATAACTTGCTATTTTTTTAATTCATTGAAAAATCAGGAATACCTTCTAAGCAAAAAAAAATTCATTCTGTCATACCTTTTTGCTATTACATTGTTTGTAGGTATTTTAAACAGCTAGAGTCAAAGCAGATGAAATACATTATTATCTTTTTGCTACTTCATTGCTTGTAGATATTTAGCAACTAAATAAGCAACTAGAGTGAAAGCAGATGAAATACATTATCTGATTGTTGATACATTTTGTGTAAGTATTGAGAGTTAAATCAAGATGGATTTATCCTAGTTTAAGACTTTTAACTGTCCATGTATTCCCATTCCCATGATTTTTTTTTGCAGATTAGCAGTTACGAAAATAATAATAGAAAGCAGACTGAAAGATATGTAAATAATTAAGGACCGATTTTGAATTTTGTTCTGTGTATTATTGAGAAAGAGTGCAAATTGATGTGTAATTCTAGTATCCTTGAGAATCGTTACTGCTGGGTAGGATACTACTTCCAAATTTGGCTTTAGTGAATTTAATGTGGATAGTTTGGTTATGTTTGTGCTGTCCTGCAGTGGCAGTTACACAGCGTTGCTCACTAATTGTCATGTTTAAAACATTACTATTTTAAATTATTTGCATTTCCTACTTTAGGGCATTTCCCTTTCTGTTTTTTGCAGATAAAGGTAAATATTTTCTGGATTGTAATATGTCGTCATGGACTTGAAAAAAGTGGCTTTTAATCTTAAAATAGAGTCAGTTGTATGAAATAATGCTCCTATTACTCGTAGGACATGAGTAAATTTATTTCGTAACCTAGTAACAGAGACGTAGAAGGTGTCAGTTATTTAGGCCTAGTTGAAGTACAGAAATCTTGCATCCTCCTCACCTATAATTTACCATTACAGTGCTGACTAAGAATAACGCAGTCACCTGTACAATGTTATAGTACAAGTACATTAGTGTGTGTGTTTACTACTAAATGGTGTGGTAATTCTCCGGTACTCTTGCTTGGAAAATGCCATGGACGGAGGAGCCTGGTGGGCTGCAGTCCATGGGGTCGCTAAAGACACGACTGAGCGACTTCACTTTCACTTTTCACTTTCATGCATTGGAGAAGGAAATGGCAACCCACTCCAGTGTTCTTGCCTGGGGAATCCCGGGAACCGGGGAGCCTGGTGGGCTGCCGTCTATGGGGTCGCACAGAGTCGGACACGACTAAAGCGACTTAGCAGCAGCAGCAGGTGTGGTAATTTTTACTGTATTCCTGAATGCTTTTTAGAAAAACTGTTTTACACCGAAGAGGATAATCACATCCCTAAAACTAACTTCATTTTCAGGGCATTATTTATTTAATTCTACCATTGTCAGTGTTAGTTTTGTGTTTCCAGTATTATTGATTGTCCTGTAGATGCAGATGACTAATTCATTGAGTGCCTACTTTGCATGCTTGATGGAAATGATAGTTTTCTTTCTTTCTGCTGTTCTTTCTTTACCTTTTATTTCTTCTTAAAAAAAAAAAAAAAACTTACGGTTGCTAGACAGAGTTTCTTACCTTAGGCTCCTGAAGGATTTTATGTTTCTATAAACCTCTCTGGAATTACATGGAAAATTTTATTGTCCATCCTCTTAGGGAGAGGTTCTATAACCTTTGTCAACTTTTTAAAGGGCTCCATGTCTTAAAAAGCATTACTTTAAGAGTTTATCCAAAATAGAGAAAATTAGTACTTGAACTTACATAGCATAGTATTTAAAATCAGATACTCAGCCCTTCATAATGTTGGGTATATTGCTTTTTAATACCTGTGACCGAATAACCTTCAAAAAGAAAACCTAAAAGAAATTACAACTTTTTTTCCTAACATAGACAATGAGTTACAAGGCACTAATAGTTCTGGATCATTGGGTGGTCTTGATGTTCGAAGACGAATTCCTATAAAGCTCATCTCCAAACAAGGGAACAAAGCCAAAGCTTCACCTCGAACTCCAAGGACTATAAACAGGATGCCTGCAAAGGCTCCAGCTGGTGATGAAGGTAATGTGTTTAACAGGTCCAAAAGTCTTTCTTTTATATCTGATTCCACCAAATAAGCCATGTGATTTTATTTACTGTTAGCTACCTCTTTTTTTTATCTTAAATATGCTCTTCTTCAGTCTTTTGACTTCTCTTTTTGGCATATTTTACTTTCTATCCCTTTATAAAGATTTTTGATTTATTTTCTTTTGTTGTTGAAAGTAACACTATTGTTTAGAAAAATCTAAACAATATTGCAGAAAACATAATGCTAAAGTAAAATTGTCCTCCTCCCATTTTTATTCTCCCCTCAAATAATCCCTGGTATGACTTTTTCATAGTTGCTTTAAAACTGCCCCCCCCCCTTTTTTTTGTAAGATGCGTGTGAGATTCTGCCTTCTCAGTAGATTGAGATGTATCTTATTTAAGAAAATGGGTTTAGGTAATTTCACTTACGGATATACCATAATTTATTTTACCAATTTTTAAAAAACATTTTGCTGTTAAAGACCATTTTGCAGTAAATGTCCTTATTTATTTTGTAGACTACACACCCTAGTATGTATATTTTGAAATTTAAATTTTGCATGAATTTGGGCATTTTAGAACTTGGTGGATTTAGATTTTATGCATTTTAAAATTTAATAGGTGTTATCAAATGGTTCTTCAAAGATAGTATATCACTTTATACTCCCACACCAATGTTGGTACTGTTATCCTTTACAGATTTTTGTACTGATACACATTTCTTTAATTTAGGGTGGTGCTGTATGTTTTCATAGTATAGGTCATTTCTTTTTGCTAGGCTCTATCTGTTCATATCCTTTTCCTATTTTTTCCTGTTTGATTGTCTTTCTCTTGATTTTTATGAGCTCTTTGTAGATTAATAAAATTGGCTTTTGTTATATGTTGTGTATATTCCCTATTTGTCTTTAAAATTTTATGTATAAAATTTTTATTGTAGAGAAGCTTGACAATTCTTGTAGTCAGACGTTCAGTCTTTTCTACTGAACTTCTGGGTTTTATGTCATCCTTAGAAAGGCCTTTCACCATTTCGTGAGTATAAAACAGTTTTTATGGCCTGTGGGCCAAATCCAGTGCTGTTTTTTATCAATAAAGTTGTATTGGAACACATGCATGCCCATTCTTTTAAGTATTGTTTGGCTGTTTTCAGGCTTCCCAGGTGGGTCAGCGGTAAAGAATCCACCTGCCAATGCAGGAGACTCGGGTTCCATCCCTGGGTTGGGAAGATCCCCTGGAGTAGGATATGGCAACCTGTTCCAGTGTTCTTGCTTGGAAAATCCCATGGACAGAGGAGCCTGATGGGCTGTATATAGTCCATGGTGTCACAAGGAGTTGGACATGACTGAGCTTAGGGCACACAACACATGGCTGCTTTCACACTATATTGGCATAGTTGAGTAATTGCGGGTATGGCAATATTTACTTAAGTGGTCTTTAGGCAGATAAAGTTTGCTGCTTTGGAACTTTTATGGATGTATGTTTGGTTGTTAAAACAAAAATAGGGTGTGACTTAAAGTGGGAGGTGATGAAGAGATATCTGAAAGGAAAGGGCTAGAAAGGGGATTTTAGCTTTTTTGCATTGTTTTACTATTACACAATAATTTATTTATACATTACTGTATAGTTTTAAAAATTATTTTAAAACTAGAAAGGCCAGAGATGGAGTACCCTAGGTTATTGATGGAACAGCAGCTGCTGCTTTGTTATCTATACAGATATATGTAGAGTTTAATGATGGGAGTATAGGTTGAACCACTCTGGATAATGATAATGTGCTCATGATTTTCTTGGCTCTTGTTCTGCTCAATAATTTTCTTAGTTTTAGATAAGTAGAAAAATTAACTTTCCTTATTTTGAGTTTTCGATGACAGCAGCTTTTTATAAGATATAAATGGGCCATCTAAGAGCCTAGGGTCACTCAGATGTAACTTAGAAGAACTCTATATTTGTGTTGCAGGTAATTAGATAGCAGTACACTGGTGTATTAATATCAGCTTCAAGAAATTATTGCATCTCTGCCTGTGTGTCTGTCTGCAGATGTTAACCAGTTCTAGGGCCAAAAGTCATGAGAAGCCTGGCATATTGGAGGGATAGATTTGTCTTTTCAGCTTTACTTTAGGTAATTGGATTCTACTTAGAATCCCCATCAGACTGTTCACTGGCTTTCTTTTCTTTTGTATAAGATGAGAGGATTGCCATCAACTTTTTAATCAGGTCAGAGAAATTGAGCCCATTTGATCTTCATCTTGACGTTTATTGATATTGATACATACATTATAGGGGAGGAGACTTGTAGATATGATATAAATTTTGCTGTTTGGGTGAATAACCAGGGAAAGGTCTTAATTGAAATGATGATGTATAAGTATGTTGAGGTTTCTAAAATCAGGTTCAGTTTAAAGCTGAAGAAGAGGTTACCTAATTTTCTAAGTCATAAGAAGAAAGCCTTCAGAATTCTTTGTTAATACTTTGGCACTAATACCAGTTACAACATAATACCACTTTTATAGGTGATCAGAATAAATGACAATCAGTATCTTTTGTGTAATAATCATGATGATAATTATTAGTAGTTTTATACCAGGAATAGTCTGGTGGGTTAATAGGAGCTCTTGAATAGGAGCGAAGAGATCAGAGATCCCTTCCTAGCTCCGCCTCTGTGTGTTGTTATGGTCTCCAGTACTGCAGTATTCTCAGGCATGAGAATTGGACTACATGGGTCCCAGGATCATTTGTAGCAGCTGTTTATTAAGACTTGATTATACTGTTCTTAGAGGAGCTTTGAAAGGTGTCAGTGAACAGGTCCATGTACAAAATAGAAATACAGGTCTATGTACCTGTATTTCCAAAATGAAATTTGAGATGTGAAAAGCTAATAGGTAACATTTTGTTTTCTCAGAAGGATTTGATTATAATGAAGAAGAACGGTATGACTGTAAAGGGGGTGAACTGTTTGGAAATCAACGAAGATTTCCTGGACACCTTTTTTGGGACTTTCAGGTATAACTAAAAATAAAAACATTTATTAGAACAATAAAATATTTTAAATACTTTATTAGGACAATTTAGATTGCGTAAAGAATAGTGTGAACTTTTATTATATCTTTCAGTACCCATAAATTATTTGTTAATGCCCTATTTCACTGTTTCTAAAAATAATCTGAAGTAATTTTCAGTGACGTCAAGTAAAATCAATAAGTAATAACACTATCAAAGGGGGGAAAAACCCCAAACTGATGGTGCCCCAATTAATGTGGCATATGTGGCATATGTGGGAGTTATATCAAGAGACCTTCATTTCTAATTGTTTTAGTAACTTTTATACTAACCAATTCATTGTGTAATTTATAGATATAATTTTTAGAAATGCTTAAGGGAATTTTAATTACATCGTTTCAACAGATAAACATCTTAGGTGAAAAGGATGATACTCCAGTTCATTTCTGTGACAAATGTGGATTACCTATTAAAATTTATGGGCGAATGGTAAGTATAACTAAGTTAAATTCTGTTTTTATAAATTTATATATTTGTGTAGAGATTAGGACTGAAATTTAAGTAGATAGATTTATTATTGTTTAACAATAAAGTTTATAACGAATAAGTATAAAATAGCTAAGGAAAGTGTGGGGATAATATGCATTTAATAAAATTATCTTCACAGATTCTTGGATTGCTTGTAAAATATTAATTAAAGAAACTAATTCTGAAAACTAATTTCTTTGGATGGTTTGATCCTGAAGGAAAAATTTTTTTTTTCTTTAACAGAAGAAATCAGTTATTTCTAAAGGCTAAAATTTTTAATATAAAACTGAATTAAATATTATTATGATTTCTGAGAATTGAATTCTAAGCACTTAAAATACAGCCCTAACTGTAATTTTATAGTAATTTTGATATATAAAAAGATAGTTTTACATTTTTGTTGGAAAAAAATTAAATTCGCTGTTAAATCTGTGGTGGTAGAAGCCGTGGATTCTGCATTGTTGCTTTGCTGTGTGGCATAACTAAATAACAGTAATGAATTGTGAGTTTTAAAATAGTGTAACATTATTTTACTGTGTCCTTCTGATTTATTTTTAAATATTTGTAAGTTCATTAACTTAAGACTACCAGGGAAGAAGTCTACTTATATTAAATGTAGAAGATACTTGTTCTTTCACTGCCATGAAATACTTTCTGGCGATAACAGGATTAGATAAAACATTGTACAGTATTCTTCAGGAGCTTTTAACCTGTAGGGACCATGAACGTGCATGTGTATGTTTTTTGGGGGAAAGGGCCAAAGTTTTCACTGCATTCTCACAAAGAGCTTTGTGACTGAAAAAGGTTAACTGTTGCTTTTATGTAATTAGTACTTAATAAATATTCATTTTAACAAACAGTTCTCAAGTGCCTTCTATGTCTAGGTCACTGCACTTACTGTTGCTTTTTATAGAAGTATTTTGATTTGTTCTAGAATACTTAACTGTAACATGTCTCTGTTCACAGATTCCATGCAAGCATGTTTTTTGCTATGACTGTGCTATTTTACATGAAAAAAAGGGAGATAAGATGTGTCCAGGGTAAGATCATCATTAAATTTTTAAATAATAAGGGTTGTGATATAATGACTTATAGGTTAAAGGTGAGGATATGATATAGACCAGTGGCAAGATGCCAAGTGTGTAGACCTGGCTAATGTTTCTCTGTGAGCCTAGAGTTGACCGTAACCTTCTTAGGATAGGGCTAATTAGCTATTATCAGTTAATTCACATTGGCCAAAATAACAATAATAAATACATCACAAAGTTAGCATTATAAACCAAAAATATTTTCTTATTTTAATGGGATGCTAGAGAGGTAATATCACGTAGTGATTTAGAGCAAAGACTCTGGAATTAGAATTCCTGGATTCAAATCTCTGTTTTGTGATTTATTAGCTATGTCACATAGGCGATTTCTTTATCTGTAAAATGGAGCTAATAATAGTACTTACCTCCCTGGGTTATTATTAGAAGTAAATGAGTAGCAGATAGCAAGTACTGTTTAAGTATAAACTCTTATTTGTTGCCTTCAAATCTGATTATGTCTTGAGTACATCTTAGAACCCCTTCATGTTCTAAGACAGGCTCAGACAAGTTAAGACATTGGGAGGTGTTGATCGATAGTGATCTATTTGGGGATGGTCTTGAAGGATCCAGAATAAACTATGAATTTTTATATCAATTCAGAACCCCTTATAGAAGATTTAAGAAAAACTTAGAAACTTCTTTGGAACAACTGTAGGCTTTCCCTAAGTTAGAACTGATCCCAAGGGTTGTAGTATTAGTTGATAACAAAATTGTGGACAGTTGTAAGGGATAATTTTCTTCTATGGTGTAGGAAGATTGGCATCTGTGAGAGAGAATGAAGGATTCATTAACAAACCAGTAAGAATTAATTCTTCTCTTAGCATATTTTTATTAGCCCTTTAAAGTCAGATATTATAAATTTTACAGTGTGAGTTTAAAGAATATTTTCTCAATAGAATTATAATTCAGAAGCATCAGGAAATTAAAAGTGCATATTCACTATTTGCCTCATTTTCTGTAGTGCCTGATTTTCCAACACAGTGTACATCCACTTAAATTCTATAGTAAATTTGATTGCCTCTCTGAGATAAGGGATTTTGGATGTTGTAAAACACCATGTAGAGGACATCAAAAGATTTTCTCTTTTATGTAAGTGTTTTGATGTTAATATTTAAAAGAGAATTTAGTTTTCAAGTTTTTCAGTGTAACTTCAGTAAGCATATCACTGGTTGGCTATTAGGTATATTAAAACGTAAGCTTATCTGGATTAACAGACCTGGGTCAGGAAGCGAAGAAATGACAATCCAAATTAATGTAAATATTATATACTAATGCTTAAGCATCACCCAAAGAAATGCCCTCCCTCCCGTCCTGTTACTGTGGAGCTATTTCAGAGTTTACAGCAAATTAGAAGCAAAAAATGAGAAGTGTGCCAAATGGCCACTAAAGGGAAGCCTCCTAAGTATGAAGAAGTAGTACCAGCCTACAGTGAGGAAGGAACACCAGCCATCACTCAAAATCAAGAATATGGAGCCATGTGATACAGGTCATGTGACCTGACCCACGTATTCAATGATGATAGCTTATACACGTTTAGTGCTTAACTAATCATTAAGTCCTGTCATTTTCACTGTTTCATTGATGTTTCAAATGTTCTTTTAAGTAGGGTGAAGTCTAAATAAAAACATTATGAGTTAGATTAGAGGTTATAACCCATTTTACAGATAAAGAAACAAAGTTTAAATGACTTCTCCAAGATCTCAGAGCCAATACTAGATCCCAGTTCCAATTCCTAGTTCAGTTTTCTTTCTACTGTTTTAAGAAGACTTCTAAAGGCAAAAGTGGATTAAAAGACAGTGAATGAAGAAGAATAGTTACAATTTGACTCTGACTCATTAAGAAAATAATTGAGTTAAATTTAGTGTTTATCATTTAGAAAAGTAGGAGTGTGTAATACTTTGTAGTAGTAAATTTGTCTGACAATTCAGGAAGACCTCCTCCTTGAAAGGGCTCTTGGCATTCATGGTTTGAATTTAAAATACTGTTTAATATTAAGAACCTGATAATTAGGATGATCCTGTTTATTTTTGTAGTTCTTACAACACCTTTCACTTAGTATCTGCTACTTAGTATTATTTGCTCAGAAAATTGCTTACTGGTCAATAAATACTCTACAAGTTTGCATTCTGTGATTCTGACAGATCCTTTGGTTTGCCCTTCCTGGATTTTGGGGGGTTTTTGCACACAGATAGAAAACATAGAATTGTTTGTGAAAATCAGATAAATTCTAAATCTTGGTAAGAAAAGGTCTTTGCTTCGAACATACTCTGTTTGATAACACTAAATTTTTTTCTTAAGAGTTTTGATGTTGACAGAAATGCTGATGCTTAATAGCAAACAGACCACAAAGTGCAAAAGATTAAAGGTTCACTTACATTAACTATAACTTTTAATTGTGAACTTTTTGCAGTGTTTTCCATAATAAAATTTAAAACTAGTCATATCTTTGAAATTTAGTGCATTATTTTTATAGTCTGTTTTTAGTAAATCAAACTTTTTTCCCCTTCTAATTTAGCTGTAGTGATCCTGTGCAGCGAATTGAGCAGTGTACACGAGGTTCTCTCTTCATGTGTAGCATTGTTCAAGGGTGCAAGAGAACATACTTGTCTCAGAGAGACTTACAGGCTCATATCAACCACCGCCATATGAGAGCTGGAAAACCTGTTACCCGGGCTTCACTGGAAAATGTTCATCCTCCTCCTATTGCCCCACCACCAGCTGAAATCCCCGATCGTTTTATCATGCCGCCAGACAAGCACCATATGAGCCATATTCCGCCAAAGCAGCACATCATGATGCCACCACCTCCTCTGCAACATGTGCCCCACGAGCACTATAATCAGCCACATGAGGATATTCGTGCTCCTCCAGCTGAATTGTCCATGGCTCCACCTCCACCTCGCTCAGTCAGTCAGGAAACCTTTCGTATTTCAACAAGAAAACACAGCAATTTAATAACTGTCCCTATTCAGGATGACTCAAATCCAGGTGCTAGAGAACCACCACCTCCTGCCCCTGCACCTGCTCACCATCATCCTGAATATCAGGGTCAACCAGTGGTCTCGCACCCTCATCATATTATGCCTCCACAGCAACATTATGCACCACCCCCACCTCCTCCACCACCAATAAGCCATCCAATGCCACATCCTCCCCAGGCTGCAGGTACTCCTCACTTGGTGTATAGCCAAGCTCCACCTCCACCAATGACCTCTGCTCCACCACCAATTACCCCTCCCCCTGGACATATTATTGCCCAGATGCCACCTTATATGAATCATCCTCCTCCAGGACCTCCCCCACCTCAACATGGTGGTCCACCTGTAACTGCACCCCCTCCTCACCATTACAACCCCAACTCTTTACCCCAGTTCACTGAAGATCAAGGAACTCTGAGCCCTCCATTTACACAACCAGGGGGAATGAGTCCTGGTATATGGCCTGCACCAAGAGGGCCACCTCCTCCTCCACGAATGCAGGGTCCGCCTTCTCAAACCCCACTTCCTGGACCACATCATCCAGATCAGACAAGATACAGACCGTATTACCAATGATAATAGTATTCTGAACTGATGATATGATGAGGAAACAAAACTTATAGTCAATCTTTTCTTTAAGCTTTGACTGTTCGGGGAAGAAAAAGCGCCTCTTACTGAGGTGGCTGTACAACACTTAGGGTCTTGTCTCTTAAAATGGTTTTAAATCTTGACCTTAGGATTGATTTCAAGTACTATACTGTAGTGCAGTTAAGTGGCTCAGTTGAGCACAGCTATATTTTAAGAACTTTGTTCCCCTAGTGTGGTAAATTGACCCAGAGGTGACCATTTGTAAAAAAAAAAAAAAAATATGAAAACATTTTTCCATCGTTCCACTTTCAAAAGTACGTCTTTTGTTAAACCCAATGTTTAAGTTTTTCTTGTGATACATTTTGTTAACCTGTGTAAAAGGATTAAATTTCTATATGGTTGTAAAAACGCTATTTTTATGTGAACTTTAGTGCAGCCACATACTGTTTTTTAAACCATATGTTTTACCACTAATTTCCCAAAGTTACAATAAAATCCTAAAAGTAAAAATCTAATAGAATTTACTGTAAGCCAGACTGTTAAATGGTAGAAAACTATTTCACATTTTAGGCACTGAAATTTTGAGGTATATTAGGTATATAATGCACTTCACTTGGATGCCTTTTCATTTATAGGCAGCCTCAGGAGCACCAAAATACATTGAAATTCCAGTACTAAGAATATTTATGTCTGTAATGTTAAGAGGCATTGTTTGTATTTTTGGAAGATAGGGCCAAAGTAATCAACTCTATAGGCTCCAAGCTGTTGGGGATGCTGTTACTCATTAATGCTTTTTACCGAATGGTTGGAGTCACATGATGCATCACACTTATTAACCTTAAGTAACGTTTTATAGAACTGTATAAGTGGTATTCTTTAGATGAAGTGTGTTCCTCTCTGCTCATTGTCTGAAACTAAATATTTAGTGCTGAATAGGCTTTATGTAATTCCTCATTTCATGGTAGAATTTGATCCTGTGCTTAAGTGGATTCTTGTTTATTGGGTTTTAAAGTATAATTTGAATGCCATGGAGGAATTTGAATACTGTATTAATGAAGGATGTTCTTGTAATCACATACTTGCGTTGCTCAGGTTTCATTACTGTATGATAAGGTGTTTTTCTCTAACTTGACATTTAAAAACTATTACTGACTTCCTGTTTCTTTTATTGGTTAAGCAGTCTAAAACCTGGAACATTTTTTTAGCATAGCGTCAACAGTGAAGACTACCAGATGATTTTGTATTGAACAGAAAAGTAATGTCTAAATTGTGAATTTCAGTGCATTATAAGGTGCCTTCAGAGTCAGCTTTTGCATTATAGGGGCTTATTACAGTCCAGCTAACATGACCACTTACAGTTTATACAGAATTCATATGTATAAATCAACATTCTTAGGATATTACTATATATCCTTTGAATACACCCCTGTGAAGTACTTCCTCCCCCCTAAAATGGTGCATAACGTAAACATGAAATGTGTAGTATACAGATACCATTTATTATTAAATAGTTTGTAGTGTATAAATTTAGAACATTTCTTTTTGACAAGAGGTGAACTGATGGCTAATTTACCATTTAATTCTGTCAGGAACAGGCAAAGCAGTTTCTCACTTTGGATAATCTGATGCAAAGTCATCTATAAATTTAGAGCTGAAATAATATAAATGACCCTTTCAACCATGACCAGCTGAAAATAATACACTTTTTTTTTAAGTGAAAGTACGTGATTTTTCACACCTAGCAATTTGAGAGTTCGGTGTTAATGTGTTTCTAATGAGAAATTGTTATTAGAAGCATAGGAGTGAAATAGTGTGAAATGGTGGTGAGTGTGTCTATCATATTACTGTAGGTACTTGGACTGGTGCAAACTTGATTACCTTTAATGGCCCTCTTTAGGAGCTGTTAAAATATTGTTGAAAATTCAGTACCATTATTTTGGTTTCATGTAATAGGAAATAACAAAACTCACTTTAAAGCTTCTCAGCTATTTATGAAGAGCTCACCTGATTTAATTGAAATTCACTAGAATTGAATGTATTGAACAAAAAAACATTATCACGGTAAAATTCCACATGTTAAGTCTCGTAGGCTTTAAAATTTTTTGGTTAGGTTTAAGAAATATGTGTTACGCAGGGAGGCAGTTCAGATGAATGTGTTGTAGCAGACAGTTGTTTTTTTTTTTTTTTTTAATGGTGTTAGACTTGAATTCATCCAGTTATTGTTTGAATGAGGGTGGGTGGGTAGAAGGATAACAAAATTACTGTTAGTGTTTCTTTCCTTAAGGAAAAAGATGTGAATCCCAGCCTTATTTCAGGGAAGCCTTTGAAGCTATGATGGACATAAGTCTAAATTAAATGTATGTATGTTTCATTATATTGCTCTTAAAAGACTACTGAGGTGGCAGTTTAATTCTTAAAAACAATAAAATGAAAGCATAAATACTGTTTTGCCTAGATGAATTTTTATCGAATGATGACACATTTGGGAGAATGCAGAATTTTTCACGTCGATACAACTTTTACAGCAAAATTTCACATTTTTGGAGATTAAAACCAGCAAGGTAAACGTTAATATTTCTAAAGTGACATGCTTGTTCAGAATATAATATATAGTATTGGGGAAAATTATCAGTTGCAAAGATTGTAAGAAACTACTTAGTATTCATTTTGCCCTGTAAAGAACCACTTGCTCAAGTTATTGTGTAAGAGTCTAACACTAAAATACAAATGGAAAAGATAATTTGACCATATTTTTAAACTTGAATTAGGTCATTTTATGATATGACATATACAGAGCTGCTTTTGGCTTTGTTCTGATGTACTGGAAGAGTGTCTTTCATACATCTTTTTGGAAAAACATGTAAACTTATTTTTGAAGAAGCGTTAATGGAAAAAATGTGGAAAAATCTCAAGTACCTGAAACAAAAATACACTTTTCTGATTATTAGATCAACCATCAAATTGGTATATTGATGTTAATTGAAGCTTGACATAGTCATACTATATTCTAATTGAAGTGCATTTATTTTTCTTTACTGGTTTGTAATTGTAATCTGTTCAGTTGTGGCCTAGACCAAGCAGACTTCACTTACTACAATATATGGACAATCTAATAAAGCAATATTGGGTATATTAGACTTACAGGGGAAAGAGAGGTAAGCCAGTTAAAATACTTGGTAATGATACTAATAAAAATATTTGAATTTTCAAACATTTTTTGTTTTGATTCATGCCCCTTCAGTTTTCTATCTTTGAGGGGAAAAGTGTTAAGGCAGAATTGTTAAAGCAATATTTTAGTATTTAATTTCCTCATCTCCCATTTGAATTTTTAGGCATTACAGAATCACAGGATTTCAATGAACAATGGTGCATTATGAGTTTTTATCACTTGGGCAGGACCATGTCTTTCTAAAAATCTAGCCTATGTCTTCAGAATATCCTATTTCTATTCTAAGTTGTAAGCACCAACTTTAATACTGTATTTAAGTCCGTTTCTTATTAATTCAGTCTTCCTTGGTGGCTCAGTAAAGAGTCTGCCTACAATGTGGGAGACCCAGGTTCAATCCCTGGGTTGGGAAGATTCCTTGGAGAAGGAAATGGCAACCCACTCCAGTATTCTTGCCTGGAGAATTCCATGGACAGAGGATCCTGGTGGGCTACCGTCCGTGGGGTCACAAAGTGTTGGACACAACTGAGTGACTTAACACTTCCACTTTTTCCTATTAATCTACCTTTGAAATTGTTCTCTGTCTTCAGATTGAAAAATCTGACTCCCTTTTACTTTTCTTTCTATGTGTTGCTTTCAAAACCTTTTAATTTTTTTTGTATTAAAATTTGTATTCATTTCAGTTACATAAGCAGTAAGTTTTGGGAGAAATATGTCATACTACAAGTAAAGATCCCCTTGGCCACTACCATAATTTTCCCTTCCAGAGATAACCACTGTTATAACTTTGGTGTACAAATCATGTTAGTTGCAGAGCTGACAACTAAATAATAGGCTTCATGCTCTGGTTAAGCACCTTAATAATCCATGGTAAATGTAGTGAGTGTTATGTGGTCTGTACTCAGATATGTTCTGAACACCCACCATGTGAAATATATTCATTCATTTATATGTTAGATGCCATTTCAAATTTTAAAAATTTTATATTGGAGTATTGTTGATTAATAGTGTTATGTTAGTTTTGAGTATACAGCAAAGTGATTCACTTAAATATATACATATATCCATTTTCAAATTCTTTTCCCATTTAGGTTATTACAGAATGTTGAGCAGAGCTCCTGTGCTATACAGTAGGTCTTTGATGGTTATCTGTTTTAAGTATAGCAGTGTGTACATGTTGATCTAAGCTCCCAGCCTGTACATACCCCTACCCTTCCTGGGCTTCCCTAGTGGTTCAGCTGGTAAAGAATCCGCCTGCAATGTGGGAGACCCAGGTTCGATCATGGGTTGGGAAGATCCCCTGGAGGAGGAAAGGGCTACCCACTCGCGGTGTTCTGGCCTGGAGAATTCCATGGATTGTATAGTCCATGGGATAGCAAAGACTCAGACAACGACTGAGCAGCTTTCACTGTCCTTCCACACTGGTAACTGTAAGTTTGTTCTCTTTCTGATTTATAAATTCATTTTTTGTTTTTTTAGGTTTTGCATATAAGGGATACATGCTATGTTTGATATTTGATCAGACACCATTCTAATCACTTGGGATACACAAGTCTTTAGAGACAGATGACCAATAAATTTCGTTAAATTATATAACATGCTAGAAGTGTGATAAAATCACACTTGTCAGGAAAATAAGAATAAAAGGAAAGTAAGAATAATGTGGTGTTGATAGCTTTGCGATTTTAAATCGAGCAGTCTGGATAGAATTCATTGAAAAGTTGACATTTGAGGAAAGGTTTGAAGTAGGTAAGAGTTAACCACATATTTTATGTGTGGAAGAACTTTCCAAGCAGAGGACAGAGTCTATGAAGGCTTTAAAGAAGCCTGGCATTATCTGAGGAATAGCAAGGAAACTGGACTGAAATGAGTGAGTAGTAAGAAGAGGTCAGAGGTAATGGCAGCGGAATGGAAAGATCACAGGCTTCCTAGGCCATTGTAAAGACTTGGACCTTATTGCTCTGATATAGCAAGCCATTGTGAGGTTCTGAGCAAAGGAATATAATGATTGAGTTCAATTTCTACCTGTAAATTAAACACATATATGATGAACACGGGTATATAATGATGAACAAAATAGATATGATCCCCACCAATTAGCTTATATTCTAACTAACCCCTAAATTTAATAGCCCTTACATTTTCCTCAAAAATTTTATGTTCTTTTTCAAAATACAGTGGCCAGGTGGAAAAAAAATTAAAGTATTACAAAAATGTAATATTACATATATACAACCATAATGAGAGGTAATTTATTTGATTCTGGAATTAATGTTTTCTAATTGCTTTTCTCAAGAGACAGGTCAGATGGTCTGGTATTCCCATCTCTTTCAGAATTTTCCACAGTTGGTTGTGATCCACACAGTCAAAGGCTTTGGCATAGTCAATAAAGCAGAAATAGATGTTTTTCTGGAACTCTCTTGCTTTTTTGATGATCCAGCGGATGTTGGCAATTTAATCGCTGGTTCCTCTGCCTTTTCTAAAACCAGCTTGAACATCTGGATGTTCACAGTTCACGTATTGCTGAAGCCTGGCTCAGAGAATTTTGAGCATTACTTTAGTAGCGTGTGAGATGAGTGCAATTGTGCAGTAGTTTGAGCATTCTTTGGCATTCCTTTCTTTGGGATTGTAATTAAAACTGGCCTTTACCAGTCCTGTGGCCGCTGCTGAGTTTTCCAGATTTGCTGGCATATCAAGTGCAGCACTCTCACAGCATCATCTTTCAGGATTTGAAATAGCTCAACTGGAATTCCATCCCCTCCACTAGCTTTGTTCGTAGTGATGCTTTCTAAGGCCCACTTGACTTCACATTCCAGGATGTCTGGCTCTAGGTGAGGGATCACACCATCGTGATTATCTAGGTCGTGAAGATCTTTTTTGTATAGTTCTGTGTATTCTTGCCACCTCTTCTTAATATCTTCTGCTTCTGTTAGGTCCCTACCATGTCTGTCCTTTATCGAGCCCATCTTTGCATGAAATGTTCCCTTTGGTATCTCTAATTTTCTTGAAGAGATCTCTAGTCTTTCCCATTCTGTTGTTTTCCTCTGTTTCTCTGTATCGATCGCTGAGGAAGGCTTTCTTATCTCTCCTTGCTATTCTTTAGAACTCTGCATTCAGATGGGAATATCTTTCCTTTTCTCCTTTGCTTTTCACTTCTCTTCTTTTTTTTTTTTTATGAATTTATTTATTTTAGTTGGGGGCTAATTACTTTATAATATTGTAGTGGTTTTTGCCATACATTGACATGAATCAGCCATGGGTTTACATGTGTTCCCCATCCTGAACCCTCCTCCCACCTCCCTCCCCATCCCATCCCTCTGGGTCATCCCATTGCCCCAACCCTGAGCATTTGTCTCATGCATCGAACCTGGAATGGTGTTCTGTTTCACATATGATAATACACGTTTCAATGCTATTCTCTCAGAACGTCCCACCCTCACCTTCTCCCTCAGAGTCCATAAGACTGTTCTATGCATCTGTGTCTCTTATTCTGTCTCGCATATAGTGTTATCGTTACCATCTTTAAAATTCCATATATATGCATTAGTATACTGTATTGGTGTTTTTCTTTCTGGCTTACTTCACTCTGTATAATGGGCTCCAGTTTCATCCATCTCAATAGAACTGATTCAAATGTATTCTTTTTAATGGCTGAGAAATATTCCATTGTGTATATGTACCACAGCTTCCTTATCCATTCGTCTGCTGATGGACATCTAGGTTGCTTCCATGTCCTGGCTATTGTAAACAGTGCTGCGATGAACATTAGGTTACACGCGTCTCTTTCAATTCTGGTTTCCTCGCTGTGTATGCCCAGCAGTGGGATTGCTGGGTCATATGGCAGTTCTATTCCCAGTTTTTTAAGGAATCTCCACACTGTTCTCCATAGTGGCTGTACTAGTTTGCATTCCCACCAACTTCACTTCTCTTCTTTTCACAGCTATTTGTAAGGCCTCCTCAGACAGCCATTTTGCTTTTTTGCATTTCTTTTCCATGGGGATGGTCTTGATCCCTGTTTCCTGTACAATGTCACGAACCTCTGTCCATAGTTCATCAGGGCCTCTATCAGATCTAGTCCCTTAAGTCTATTTGTCACTTCCACTGTATAATCATAAGGGATTTGATTTAGGTCATACCTGAACAGTCTAGTGCTTTTCCCTACTTTCTTCAATTTAAGTCTGAATTTGGCAATAAGGAGTTCATGATCTGAGCCACAGCCCGCTCCTGGTCATGTTTTTGCTGACTGTATAGAGCTTCTCCATCTTTGGCTGCAAAGAATATAATCAATCTGATTTCGGTGTTGACCATCTGGTGATGTCCATGTGTAGAGTCTTCTCTTGTGTTGATGGAAGAGGGTGTTTGCTATGACCAGTGCGTTCTCTTGGCAAAACTCTATTAGCCTTTGTCCTGCTTCATTCTGTACTCCAAGGCCAAATTTGCCTGTTACTCCAGGTGTTTCCTGACTTCCTACTTTTGCATTCCCATCCCCTATAATGAAAAGAACATCTTTTTGGGGTGTTAGTTCTAAAAGGTCTTGTAGGTCTTCATAGAACCGTTCAAGTTCAGCTTCTTCAGCGTTACTGGTCGGGGCATAGACTTGGATTACTGTAATATTGAATGGTTTGCCTTGGAAACAAACAGAGATCATTCTGTCGTTTTTGAGATTGCATCCAAGTACTGCATTTCGGACTCTCTTGTTGACCATGATGGCTACTCCATTTCTTCTAAGGGATTCCTCCCCACAGTAGTAGATATAATGGTCATCTGAGTTAAATTCACCCATTCCAGTCCATCTTAGTTTGCTGATTCCTAGAATGTTGATGTTCACTCTTGCCATTGCCTGTTTGACCACTTTCAATTTGCCTTGATTCATGGACCTAACATTCCATGTTCCTATGCAATATTGCTCTTTACAGAATCAGACTTTGCTTCTATCACCAGTCACATCCACAGCTGGGTATAGTTTTTGCTTTGGCTCCACCCCGTCATTCTTTCTGAAGTTACTTCTCCACTGATCTCCAGTAGCATATTGGGCACCTACCGACCTGGGAAGTTCATCTTTCAGTGTCCTATCTTTTTGCCTTTTCATACTGTTCATGGGGTTCTCAAGGCAAGAATACTGAAGTGGTTTGCCATGCCCTTCTCCAGTGGACCACATTCTGTCAGACCTCTCCACCATGACCCATCCATCTTGGGTGGCCCCACATGGCATGGCTTAGTTTCACTGAGATAGACAAGGCTGTGGTCCGTGTGATCAGATTTCCAAATAGGAAAAGGAGTACGTCAAGGCTGTATATTGTCACCCTGCTTATTTAACTTCTATGCAGAGTACATCATGAGAAACGCTGGGCTGGAAGAAACACAATCTGGAATCGAGCTTGCTGGGAGAAATATCAATAACCTCAGATATGCAGATGACACCACCCTTATGGCAGAAAGTGAAGAAGAACTAAAGAGCCTCTTGATGAAAGTGAAAGAGGAGAGTGAAAAACTTTGCTTAAAGCTCAACATTCAGAAAATTAAGATCATGGCATCCGGTCCCATCACTTCATGGGAAATAGATGGGAAAACAGTGGAAACAGTGTCAGACTTTATTTTGGGGGCTCCCAAATCACTGCAGATGGTGATTGCAGCTATGAAATTAAACAACGCTTACTCCTTGGAAGGAAGGTTATGACCAACCTAGATTTAAAAGCAGAGACATTACTTTGCCAGCAAAGGTCCATCTAGTCAAGGCTATGGTTTTTCCAGTAGTCATGTATGGATGTGAGAGTTGGACGGTGAAGAAAGCTGAGCACTGAAGAATTGATGCTTTTGAACTGTGGTGTTGGAGAAGACTCTTGAGAGTCCCTTGGACTGCAAGGAGATCCAACCAGTCCATCCTAAAGGAGATCAGTCCTGGGTGTTCATTGGAAGGACTGATGTTGAAGCTGAAAATCCAATACTTTGGCCACCTGATGTGAAGATCTGACTCATTGGAAAAGACCCTGATGCTGGGAAAGATTGAGGGCAGGAGGAGAAGGGGATGACAGAGGATGAGATGCTTGGATGGCATCACCGACTCAATGGACATGAATTTGAGCAAGCTCTGTGAGTTGGTGATGGACAGGGAGGCCTGGCGTGCTGCTATTCATGGGGGTCACAAGGAGTCGGACACGACTGAATGACTGAACCGAACTGAATTGCTTTTCTGGGTATATTTAATATTTATATATATAGATTATATATATAATTTAATTATATATTATGTATATTAATCATATAATTATGTAAATTAATATTTATATTGTGCAATGGTAAAGAAGTGACTTTGGAACATATCTGTTGAATGCATCTATATTGTTCACAAAGAGTTGAACACGACTCAGTCAGACACGACTGAGTGACTGAACTGAGTTGCTTTTCTGGGTATAGTTAATATTTATATATATAAATTATATATATAATTTAATTATGTATGTATAAATTATATAATTATAAATTATATAAATTAATATTTATATTGTGCAATGCTAAAGAAGTGACTTTGGAACATATCTGTAGCATGCATCTATATTATTCCTAAGTTTAGTCCTGCCTTGTGCTAGATCAGATTTTAGATAGGTTTTTGTTTCTCTGGAGAGATAATATTTCCTAAAGATTAAGAGCCTGAGCTCTGGAGTCAAGACTGTCTGGACTGAATTCTGGTTCTACTACCTATAGAACTAGCAAGTATATGCAATTTAGACTAATCACTTAAATCTTTAAGCCTTGATTTATTTTGCTTTTCTGAAAAATGACGATAACATAGAACCTACCTTATGGGGACTTTTTTGAGTTAAATGAGTTGATTCTAGATATAAGGTAGAGTCGGTTGAATTTCCTGACAGATTTTTCAGCTTGATCAGCTGGAAGACTGTGGAGTTGGCATTAACTGGGGTGGAAAGATGCTAGTAGATCTAATGAGGGGGAGAAGATCAGTACATCAGTTTTGGCATGTAGATGCCCAGGTGAAGATGGCAGGCAAATATGAAATATTCCTCTTCTCTGTTCTTGTTTATGCAGTGGGTGGTCAAGCTTGCATTTAAGACATTACATTTCTTAGTGAGAAATTACTGTGTTTAAACAAGAATATGTATCACATGCATGAGTTAGTATTAGAAAATGATTTTGAAGATAAACCTGCTCGACATGTATGAGCTCCAACCTTTCTTAATTTTAGTAATATAGCTGCTTCTTGACAAGTGGTTCTGTCTCCCAGTTGATCATTGGATGTCCTCTCCCCTTCAGTCTTGCCCTGATTTGTGTAAGTTTTATTTTTATCTCCCAGCACCAACCTCTTGGCCTCTTCCTAAATCAAAGATCAGAGTTTTTGCCCTAATCAATTTCCAGTATTTGCTCTGAGGCAGGCAACTCAAGGCCCAGCTCCATGCATACTCCTTACTCAAAGCATATCCACCTTAGAGGCCCCGGAGAAAATAAAACATTTAAGGATGAGGTAAGTGAACCTCAAGATGTTATGGTTGAATGGACTGTAATGGGGGTGCGGTAATTGGAATGCTTGTTCCTGCTCTATGATATTTTGGTTGGCAAGAAGAGCATAGAGGGCACCTTTGCTTGGGAAGATGCAGACATTATGTCAATTCTATGTAAGGCGTTTGTCCCACTCCCAAGGCAAATGATCAATTAAATAGGCTCATGTTTTCAATTTCTACTCCCTGCTCTCTATAAAGGAAGAGCTCTTAACCTGAGATTCATAGAGCATCATACACAAATGTGTATGTGTTTTTCCCCAAAGTTCATAGGGTACATGAGGCTCTATAAGATGTCCATGACTCAAAAAGTTTAAGATACATTGCTATAAAGAGTGTTGAGATTCTAGTTTTTAATTGAGAAGATATGTAAATAAGCCTTTATCTTTCTGTAATTGGTTTTAAGTCAAGTAGATAAGCCCTCTCAGTAAGACGATTAATAAAGGATGAAAGAGTACTTTGACAATAAACATTTAGAAGTGAGATCGAAAACAATTGGGACTTTTCTCATTAACAGAGTGGCTTTATGTTGAACAGAGGCCACTGAATCTTTTACTGTTGGTGATGATGTTTAATTTCTATTACATAAAATAAATAACAAATTTATAAAATACAAGTCTCATTGCAGAAAGTTTAGAAGAATTCTCATGTAGCAGGTTTCCAGTCAGATCACTGTAGAGAGGACTCAGCGAGCATGTTTCAGAAAGCTAATAAGAAACTTAAAGCAAGACACACCTATTGTACAATTGATTTTTTTTAAATGAATATATATTAGTACGAACTATATAAATTATAAGATTCAAAGCAATGGTGCAAATGCACTGCAAAATATGCACAAAAGTAGTGACTTGGATGGAAATCTGTCAGTGATATAAAAATACTTACAAACAAAATAATTTTCTTTTGATTAATCTACAAGGTAGAAAATTAAGAGTATTTACATAATTGGTTACCAGATATGTGAAAAATATACCATGCTAGAACAATCTCGTTCCAAAGTTTGAAACATAATTTCTGTCAGAAATATTCTTCATACAATGTATGAACTTATCAATAACTTTCTGGGTATAAAGTTCATCTTTATGTGACAGATGAGGATCCCTCTGAATTATATTTTGTTTAGAATTTTGTTTCAATTGGTACCTGAAAGAAGAGAGAAAGTTCTTGTTTTAAAAGACTTGTTAAGTTTTATCCCTTTTAATAATCATATCTTGTATTTAAAAGGAGTAAACATGATCAATCTGATGAAAATTGGGAGCTAGAATTTACCAGATTCACCAACAAATTTGTCTTCAATTTTAATGATCAAACGTCTTCTAGGGATATTTGGTTAATGTAGACCCATGTGATACCATGTTGTAGTATAAGTGTATTTTTCAAAGGCCTAATTTAACCAAAATAATATAATGTGTTGTAGTAATTATTTCTTCACATTTGTTTCAGGGGCCACACAAACTCCAAGGGCTTATGTATGCTGGCCAGGGACACTCAGCTTTTACATGAATCACCACAGGTGGCCTAACCACAACTGCCAATTTATCTTCCTCTAAGTATTGCAAGGGGCTTGTGTTAAATGCTTGTTTTTTTTTTTTTTTTTATATAAGGAATAGATACAGGATGGTATAGACTACATTCTGTCTGACAGTTGGTTCTAAAGCTTTGGTCAGACATTGGATTGAAACTCTTTTTCTTTACTTTATCCCTTAAAACTTGGTGACAATTCTGAGTCCAGCTGCTGGGCAGAGGGTTTCTGATAAGGCTGTCGTTATAGAGTCCTCAGACAAGGTGCTAGGTGTGCATTTCTCTGGAAAACAGCCCTGGGAAGCAGAATCATGGTTCCCCTCACCCCTCAGGTCTATCTAAATTTCTGGAATGGCTTTTTTATCTAAGATTTTTCTATTTGAACTCTTAATAATCACACAGGGTTATCTTATGCTATACATTGCTTCTAATTTAAATTCCTTTTTGATACTCTTCTTAGATCTTTCTTCATATGAGAGAAGAAGACAAGCATTGGATTCTTCCTTGGGACCCTCACTTCCAATAGTTTTTCATCAAAGGATAGAGCCAGTATAATATAGTCTGTAGAGCATAGATCTTGACATCAGACAGATCTTGCTTCAAATCCTGTTGCTGTCAATTTGGTGCATGACCCTAAGCAAATTAGTTTAACTCTATGAGCCCTTCTAATTTCCTCATTTGTGAAATGAAGATACCTTCTTTGCATGTTGTTGTAAAGATTGAGATCATGAATGTAATGCACCTACCATATACTTGCTTTATAAGGGATACTCATTTTGATTTGTAGTTCTGCTTTTCCCAAACTAGGGACAGACCTTTAAAGGACTGAATATTCTAGAAATGAATGTTCTAGAATGAAATGGCACTATCCAGTTAAATGATTCGGCAACTGTTTCTAGTAAGGAAGTGAAGGAACCTAACATTCAGCACTGAGCTAGATACTGGCTAGGGGCTTCCCATGCCTCTAGGGGTCAGGAGGTGTATTTCGCTTCTCAGCTCCATCACGAATTCATCTGTAGGTGGAAATAGTATTTCTTTCTCTGCCTCATGGATTATGACAAGATCAGAGTAAGATCTTGGTTGTAAATACTTGGAAAACATAAAACATTCTCTCTCTATATGCTCAGTATTTCACTAAGAGGTCTAGTATCACTGTTTTCCATCTCTTTGTATTGATCTGAGTTTATTTTCCCGTAATGTCTCTGTTAGATTGGGATTGCTTCGGTTTTCTAGGAATGAGGCACAGAGGCTCAAACAGGTGCTGGACTTTCTGTAGCGTGCTGAAAGAGGCCTCAGCATTTTTGAAAGTTCTTCGTCATTCTGTCTATGTGTACATAAACCTGCTGAAGATTCTTACCTGACATTCCCGATTACGTAATCCTCCATTTGTATTGATGGTGAAATCATCAGATTTTGCTTCTACTTCCTGAGAAAACCAGGATGGAATTAAGAATTAGGAATATGCTTTTTAATGTTGAAAAATAAAAAGAAATTTAAGAAGTACAGGTGATTGTTATACAAACATGAAAGTTGCCAAAAAGTTGGTACCTGACTGGGATTAAACTTTGAAGTACTGTAATCTTTCTTCATCAAAATATGCAAAACAGCATCATGGATTGTTAAGAAAAATATTGAGTCCTTGACTTCATCATCAAAAAATTCACACCGTGTAAGCTTCTCAATGAAATCATCTGAAGAGAGGAAAGAAAGAATAACAGAAGTTAAGTGTTTGACCATGGGTTTCTCCTTGAGGTTGGGGACTTTGAAGTTCTATTTGCAAACGTGCATTTCACTGATGTTTGGTTAAGTGTTTGGGAGTTGCAGCAGTACAATATTAGTGTACCATTAGTGTACCATTAGTACAATGTCTTCTGGAACTGAAGGACATCTTTCTAATAAAATTATATGTAGAATACCTTCATGTAAACAAAAAGGATCAAATGAGAAACACTTTTAGGCAGGGGCCTTGTGGGTTAATTTCTCTCGTTAAATAACTGGAGCCTCAAAGGTGGCTTATTACTAAAAATGGAGATTCTGCCAAAATAAAAGATATAGTAATGGACCAATGTCATGGTTCTGGATTTACCAATTAGCTTACTGTAGTCCATTTTACCAAAGCTTCTGGGTACCATCAGAAAACATCTTCTTTGACTCCCTCCATTACCTCTCCAGTAATCTTTGAGGAATTACTGTTCTTGGAAGAACTAACCAGCATCATTGGCTCAGATCAATCAAGTATTGCCTCATGTCTATTATATGCAAAGCTCTGGCTGGGTAGGATCAAAAAATAAAAGAGACATGAATCTTGCCCTCAAGGAAGACAGAGCACATATATACTATCTTAATGAAAAGTGTTGTAGAATCATAGAGGCAGGAAGCAATCTAATTTTTTAAATTAATGCTTTCTTGGTTCTTAAAATAATGCCTAGCATATACTAGGTCCTCACGTTGTCGAATGAATAAGAGGGGCACAGATCATGTACTATGGAAATTCAGAGAGAGAAGGGTAAAGATTGTTTCCTCTTGGCAGGATTCTGGGAAAGTTAATGAAGCAGATACCATTTAAAAGAATGCCTAGGATTTGTAGAAAGAGGAGAAAGAGAAGGTATGAAAGTGTGGAGGTGGGGAAGTCTGTTCACAGGCAAATTTTCAACATGGACAAGACCTAGCAGTAGCTGCAGTAGAGGGAGATGAGGGCATTGTGGTTGTCAGGATGCAGGTGGCACTCAGTGAGCAAGGGTGATGATTTAGTTAAGGACCTAGAGGGATGCCAGGCAGCAGAGGCAGCAGGATGAGATGCTTTCAAGA
Source organism: Okapia johnstoni (assembly GCA_024291935.2). NCBI lineage: Eukaryota > Metazoa > Chordata > Mammalia > Artiodactyla > Giraffidae > Okapia > Okapia johnstoni. The sequence continues at coordinate 64,927,476 of CM044312.1, read as the reverse complement.
GACCTGGGATGATGGAAGAGTAAAATTGTTTAAGATTAAAGGATTACTGAGATTAAGAGGATATTTTTAATTATAAGGAACACTTGAAACTAGAGTATATCTGTAGATTTTATGGACAGGAGCCAGTACAGACCAAAAATTAAAGTCAATTTCACACCTCCCTCAATTTCACTGGTCCTCCCCTCCCTAAAATGCTTTCTCTCAAGACACTGTCAAGATTGATTCCTTCACTTCATTCCAGTCTCTGCTCAAATGTTGAGTTTCTGGACATCCTTGATGACCTGTGTAAAATAGCATTACCCCTGTTGCTCTATGTCTCAACCCTGATTTTTTCTTCACAGCATTTATCATTACCTGAAATAGCTTTATTATCAGGCTTTGTTTATTATCAGCTGTTTATTATCAGCTTCATTAGAAAGATTAATGGGATGAGTCAGAAAATGGGATGGGAGAACATTCTAGGGATGGACAAGGACACTGATTAGTTCTTTCAGAGGACTTAGATGAGAAATGATAAGGAGCTGGATTAAGGCTGTAGAAATGGAGACGAAGAGACTGATTCAATATGAAATATTTATGGTGACTCACCGAATATAGAGGAATGGGGAGGAGAGATTAAAGATGGCTCCAAATTTGTACTTTGGGCAACTGGGTGGGGATGTGGTGATGTAGTGACCAAGATAGAAAAGGAGTAGTAGTTGGGGGGATGTATATATTTAGTTTTGAATTTGTGTATCTTAGGTAGTTGGAGGACATCCAGGTGGTTGAATACATGGGTCTGCTGCTCAGAAAAAAGGTCTGAGCTGGAGATACAGTTTGTGCATTCATTAACATATAGATAGCAGTGTGGGTAGGAACCAATGTGAGATACTGCAGAGCTCTGTGAGTGGTGGGAAGAGACTCAGAAGAAAGGTCTTTCAAAAGTCAGGGAGACAGAGGCCAAAGAAAGAGCCCGCTGTTAAAGCTCCAAGAGAATGAGGCTGGGATGGGGGTGGTTGATCTTTGACAACCGGGATATCATTGATGATCTTGGCAAGGGCAGCCTCATCAGTGAAGTGAAGCAGAAACCAGGTAATTATTGGCTGCTGATTCAATGAGGCAAGGAAGAGAGTAAACAAACCTACTTTTTTAGGAAGTTTAGAGTAAACTGTGGTTACATATTCACTCCTTTGCTGCCTGTTAAACTAGGATTCAAATTGTAAAGTTAATTATGTGTCAAGTCAAATATAAAGATGCTGTTTCTCTGGAGATTCCTGTTGGAAATCTGCAAATTAGACCTTGGTGATCATAAAAAATGCCTGTTCTTTGGAGAAGCTGTCTAGATTGAGAACTAGCAGTAAAGGGATTGTCAGAAAATAAAAATAAAACAACTTACCGTCAGTTCCAACAATATACACATCTACCTGGATCCTGATAAATTCTTGCAGAATCTGTTAAAAAGAAAACAGATCTTCCTTAGGGAACAGTTTCACTTGTCAGAAACATAAAGAAAACTATCATAATTGTGTCTTATGGTAATATGTTGCTTTCAGAGCCCTTTACATTTTGAAAAGAGATAATACTATAGAGATACTAAAATTAATAACAAGGCTCTATGACAAAAAGAAATCTAAAGGGAAGAACTCTCCTCTTCAGTAAAAAGTTAAAGATGATCATTCCTGAAGGAAGTATAATGAAAAAAGTCTGCTCTGACTCACAAGAGGAACTCTGATTTAATTTTTAAACAATTTCTTCTATGGAATGATCTTTACTAGAGCTTTCTATCTATATAAAAGTTTTAAAAAACCCATAACCCATACGTTGTTCATTATTCCTGTCCACAGTGCCTGAATGTGTCTAGCACCAAAGAATCTTTATCCATTTGCCTGGTCTCTAGGCTCAGAACAAATGCCAGTAGTGATGTGAGTAAGGTCATAAAAGGTAAGGAAAGTAGCTTGTCCCATTTACGTTAATATCAATAGTGATCATTAATATCACTATTATCATCAGTAAAAACTTTTGGAGGCTCTACTGGGCTGAAGTAAGAATTAGGACCTTCAGGAAGCCTAAGGCAGAGTCCCTGTCCTTTGTGCTATATGCCAAGATCAAAAAATAAATGTTATGTGTATTTTCTCCTCCAAAACAAAAATAAATAGACAAAAGCAAACAAAGCAAAGAAAAAGCAGTCTCAAAGGTCATGTGATACTAAGATTTTTTTTTAAAAGGTTAAGTTTGAAGGAGATGAAATTAATCCTGTTTTCTAATTTTATATACAGTTCACTATACTTAATAGATCTTAGCTCAGTTTTTATGTAGGCAGATTTCTGTTTAAAAAAAAAGCAAGAGAGGGGGATGTGGCATTCTTAAATTTTCTTTACATCTGTTTCTGCATTTCTGTTAGAAACTCTTTCAGAAACGCTGACAAACCTGTGGTAAGACAACAGCCTACAACCTGATTGTTATAGTTCTGTTTTTTAAAATCATACGTGACATATATTCTTTCATACATCTAACTTAAGAAAAAAAGACAAATTGTTACATAGCCAAGTTAAAGCTAATTGGCTTATGACAGATGAGGATAAAAATAAAAGGACCACTATTCTACTTTCTTGCAAGATCTCTATTTCAGGACAATTTAGATAGAACACCCACAAGGATTTGAAGCACAGCAGAATTGGAATTTAATAGGACTGTGAGCGGTATTGTCTATAAGCGTATGTTAGAAATTATATGCAGTCTCATGGGAAATGCACTTTTAAAAAGTTCTCCAAACATGCCCCACCTGCACTCCCTCCATGAAATATTCTAAGATTAAAATTTACTTCTGCTTAAGCATGTGTTATCTAAAGGAACATCCGTCCACAAATACAATGTTTTGTTTTTTTTTTTAACCTTTAGTCACTGATTAGTTGTTTTCTTTCAGAAAAAAAGAAATTACCGTTTTGAGACCCCTCATTGAAGAAACATCAAGAAATGACACTGCTGAAAAGTCAAGAATGAGGCTGTGGAGGTTGATTTTAGGGACCACAATGTTGAGAGGAAGATTAGCATTCCAGTCTATTTGGAAAGGCAGGTCTGTGGTGTTGACAGGTTGATCCAGCTCTTCTATCTTATCATTGTCCAGCTCTTCATCAGAATCTTTAAAGCCATCAACAGTACATATAAATCCTTTCTGCAAGAGAGGATACTAACATGCATAAGAACTCTGACCAAGAAAAGCACTGAAAGTCAAGGTTAACCAGTGAATTTCTGAAGCATAGAGTCAAAGTTGGGTCAAGTGATGGAATTATAAATTCTTTTATTTGGAGAATAAAAATTTTCCCTGGAGAATACAATTTTAAAGAGACCCTTAAAAACGTGACACTAATCGACACATGAAGTACCTTGTTTATCTGCCATTTCATTAAAAGGAATGGAACCAACCACTCGAACTACATTTTACTAAGCTTTTAGCTGTAATACATAGAAATGTGGGAAAGAAGCTTACTGGTGTCACTTGCAGCAGGCCTTTCTTCTGCAGTTTTCGGATTTTCTTCAAAGCCTTGTTGCGCTTGCGAAGAATTCGAAGTGGACGAAAGCCAATCTGAAAAACCCATTGCTGTGTTACAAGAATGCTGGATATTCTGCTACTTGTATAGCATAATTCTACTTATATAACCTAATTCTAGCTATAGCATAATTCTACTTAATTAAATGGGATAATTATAGCATAATTAAATGGGATAGGTTGAGGGACTGGGACATATATCAAAGATATTTACATTAAAATTAAAATTTAAATTTGCATTGAAATTCAAAATTTAACATCATCGTTGAGGGCATTGTATCAGACCTATGGTCTGCTACTCTGTATGCAGTTACTAACATTCAAAAACCTCTGTACCATCCAGGTTTTAATCCCTAGAGTATCCACAAATGGATCTAAACTGTATTTGAAGTTTTTGTGTTTATTCCACACAACCCTTAGGGAGTTTCATTTAATTTTTTCCCATTTGTTGACTATGAGTGGCATCTAATTAGTATCCTGCTTCTAGATATATTTTATTCTATTAGAATTTATACAATTATACTTTATAATATCTATTATATGAACTTTTATAATTTTAGTATTAGATCTGAGGGTAACCTTAACTTTTCCCTTTCCAAAACAAATGTGTTCTTACTGCAGTAATATTTAGCTCCAGAGTAATAAGTACGTGTGTGCGTGCTAAGTCACTTCAGTCTTGTCTGACTTTGCGACCCCATGGACTGTAGCCCGCCAGGCTCCTCTGTCCATGGGATTCTCCAGGCAAGAATACTGGAGTGGGTTGCCATTTCCTCCTCCAGAGGCTTTTTCCAACCTAGGGATCAAATCCTCATCTCTTATGTCTCCTGCATTGGCAGGAGGGTTCTTTACCACTACCACCACCTGGGAAGCCCAGAGTAATAAGGAGGATCAAATTATATAATAAAAAACCCTTGACCAAAAAATGTAGTGAGATAAAAAGATACTAGATTAAGTGAAAAGAACAGTATCTGAAGCCAGATAGACAATCTGATCCCATTTTTGTAAAAAAAAGAAAAGTTGGGTAGAAAGATATTTGATGCATAACAGATGACTAAAAATAATTAGGGCTTAAGGCAAGCTCTTTGCGAGGGACAGAGTGGACCAGAAGGCACGTGAAAGAGTGCTGACGTTTGTTTCTTAACCTTAAAGTCTGCTTTTTTGTCAGCTTCTTTCCAGTCCACCAGGGACACTAGTTGTTATTTAGTGTTAAATATTCATTTATATTTTACTTATTCATGTCTCTTATAAGTATTCACTTGATATCCTGAATCTCTTCAATGATGCAGTCAAATATTAAAGACTCCTATTGTTTCTGAAGTTGATTCCCAAGGAAGATCTATAGGAGACCAACTATCTTATGGTAAGTCTTTTTACTTTACAGCAATATATAATAAAACGAGTCTCTATATCGCACCTTATATAAAGACTCGTTTCCTAACACGTTAATGGGCCCCTTATAAGGTAGTTCCACCTGGGACAAAGGATACAAAAATGTGAACACTACCCATCTGCAGTATATGTGAAATCAGTGACCCTCCTCCTTGTTATAGAACAAGCATTTCATTCCTAGGTATCAGTGGAATTAAAAAAAGTTAATAACCCCAAACCTTACAGCATCGATAAGTTTCTGCTTAAAGAAACTAATGTTTGCAAAGTAGATAGGAGATGGACATCTGAAAATCTTCACGCCTTCTGGTTCATATATCTGTAAGGCAGATGAATCATATTAGATGGTGCCCATTAGATTTATGTTAATATTACTTAGCAAATAAGAGTAAAAAAATGAACCTTACTTCAGAATAATCTTTTCTATTCTTATAGATGTTGCTCCTTCCAACATTAGCCAGTGTGCTGCATTTGGGACTGTAGGGAAAATCAACACCAAGTGAATCATTCATGTATATTTATTAGGCCTATAAGGCTAACACTGGTGTTTTCCTAGCATCCCAAAGCAGGCTCACTTACCCAAAATTTAAAGGTTGGAGAATTCTCATGCCATCATGCTCTGGAGGGCAAACACCTTGTTTGACTGACCCTCCCACAGCTCCAAAACTGTGCCTCCTCCCCATCTCCCACATCCAGTTTACCAAGCACTTCCATATGCCTTTGCCATTTTGATTGTGAACATTACAGTTATTGGGTGAAATAAGGCAGATACAATCACCTTGTTGTATAGATGAGGACATGGAGAAGTATTATGACTTGCCTACAACCACTCAATTTGTCTCATGTTTGATAAGTCACCAAGAAATGAATGAAAATATAAGTGAATAGAAGAGTGTGGGAACATCTCAATGTAAATGTATTCCATCAGTCCATCAAACAAGTATGATAACACCTTCTGTTCTAGAACACCTTAGATCCCAAGAAGCCTTCTCTCTCTGTCATGTCATATAATCCATCAAAGGGTGAGTGACCACATGGTGGTGATATTATATAACAGATTTAAGAATCCAGAAGATGTTTGGATGGGAAATCTGTTTGAATTCTGTTAAAAAATCAAGACTTCTAAGTGGCATTTGTGGCATTTTAGGTTGAAAGGGGCCTTTGAAAAGATCTCTAATCCAGCTCCATGATTTCCATGTGGGAGTCCAATCTAACAACCTTCCCAGAGGAAAAACCCTCCCTCAGACACAGAGAATCTCAGAATCTTCTCAGGAACACTTGCTCTGTGTTGAACAAGTCTGAGGCAAAGACAGTAAACTTGCTCAGAATTACTTCCAGTTTACAGCTAGGTAAACAGACTCAGAGATTTATGATTTCTTTGAATTGTCAAAGAAGGAAGCAGACCAACAACTGGTGGGATTCGGCTGATGTTGTAAGGTTGGGCCATCTTTTGCCTTCAGGCCTTGGAGTGAGGCAGAATAGACTGGCCAATCTTCTTTTCTTTTCTTTTAGTGATGTGGGGTTTGCATTGTAAGGCTTGTGGGATCTTAGTTCCCCAACCAAGAATCAAACCCACACCCCCTGCATTGAAAGTGCAGAGTCAACCACTGGACCACCAGGGAAGTCCCAGTCTGGCCAATCTTGATAGATTTGCATACCTATCAACTAAACTGCTCTTCCCCTAACCAGTGACAGGTTTTTTTTCTCCTCTGACCCAGGCAAGTCAAAGCCTGCAAGGATGCAGACCACAATGAGCACTTACAACTGAGTCCTGAAGACGATAGTCAGGAGCTGGAATGCCACGCTAGCTGCCAGGCCTAAACCGAGCCCCAGGACAACGGCAAAGATGAAGGTCATGACCCAAATGAGCTGTCAAAAAAAAGCAACACAAACACTACTGTTTACTGCTCTGATTCAAATACAGTGTCCTACGTTCAGAGCTATAAGAAAGCATGAACTTCTAGGGCTCAAAGCAGAGGTCAGGAGTACACAGTAGAAGGGAGATGCCTTCTGGTCATTTCTGCTGGCTCAGGTTCAGAAGCCGCAGAAGCACAAACAAATCTTTTCAAAAATCCCAAGAGAGTGTATTCATTTTCTAATCCCATCCCTGAACCAGTTAAGGAAATGACTGAATCTGTCCCAGCTAAAATTCCAGAACCAGTTGCTGTTTGTTATTAACCGGTAGAATCTGGACTAATCTCTTACTTTTGGTCTGCTGACTTAATTAAAGGCTACTATCTCTGCCAGGGGCTTCCCTGGGGACCCAGCTAGTAAAGAATCTGCCTGCAATGCAGAAGACCAGGGTTCGATTCCTGAGTCAGGAAGATGATCTGGAAAAGAGAATGGCTACCCACTTCAGTATTCTTGCCTGGAGAATTCCATGGACAGAGGAGCCTAGTGGGTGGGCTATAGTCCATAAGGTCACAAAAAGTTGGACACGACTGAGTGACTAACACTTTCATCTCTACCAGACTCCTAGCATGCTCCAAAAGTGTAAAAGTCCCTAACACTGATCTAGCAGCAGCAGCAAAACTAAACCTGGCTTATTACTTTATGCTTGTTAAGAACCATAGACTATGTTAACAAGCCTTTTTACACCACAGACTTTGACCCTGATATGATTAGGGACACAGCTTCTCAGAGCAAGGCTTGCTGAGAGTGAGGGGAGCCTTTACAAAGTGTTTCCAAAAGGAATGTTCAGAATTTGAGTTCTTCATATATTCTTTGGACACTGCCATATGAGGTAATGAAGAATAGAAGCAAAGAATACCCTAAGATTCAGAGAGTTTCTGCGGCATTAGAGATGACTACAAGAATTTTGAGAAGAGATCTAAGAAGTTCTCTCTTTGTGCTTCATGGACTATTTCCTACTTGTAAGTAACTCATCCTTTTACATTAAAATCCCAGAGAATAATCATCAGAGTGTGCAGTTTCAAGACAGCAAATAAAACAAATTCAGGTTATTTGCACAGGTAGATAGAAACAAAATTTCCCTTTGTTTACAATATAATACACATTTTACATCAGCATTAAAATTCTATTCCAATTCCTCTCTCAGATAACATCACCTCTACTTACACAATCATACTTATCCTTTCGCCACAATCTTCGTATTTCCACGAACTGCATCAGCATTCCTTTCAAGTTTCCAAGGGCTAAAGCTGCCAGGACAGACTGTGGAAAACATGAAGAGCAGATGTACTTTGAGATGATCCAATAACCATATAGAAGCAAAGGTGAAGGCTGTAGATAAGTGAATCCTTTCAAGGGCCTCAAAGCCTATCAAACGATACACCCTTTTCCGGTGTGCAATGCCATGCATAGCACAGCAGCCCTGGAACTCTGACCTATCCCTGGGTATGATTTTGGCTCCACTACAGTGACAGAGACATGCCATCTGATAGCACTTACTCATCTGTACTTGGGGACAGAGAAAGGCAGATCTGAAGACCTGTGACTGAAAGCAATTCTTCCTAATCAGAGATAGTCTAGTGTGTGTATATTTACTGTAGTAGAGAGTGGGTGTTGCTCTTTGTTTAAAAAAAAAAACAACTCAGGGAGCTTGGGGGTCTTGGAATAGAATTCAAAGCTTCAATTCAGTTCAGTTCAGTCACTCAGTCGTGTCCAACTCTTTTCGACCCCATGGACTGCAGCATACCAGGCTTCCCTGTCCATCACCACCTCCTGGAGCTTGTTCAAACTCATGTCCATTGAGTTGGTGATGCCATCCAACCACCTCATCCTCTGTCATCTCCTTCTCCTCCTGCCTTCAATCTTTCCCAGCATCAGGGTCTTTTCCAACGAGTCAGTTGTTTGCATCAGGTGCCAAAGTACTGGAGCTTCAGCTTCAGCATCTGTCCTTCCAGTGCCAATGTACTGGTTTTGATATTGCAGTGTAGCTGTCTAAGATGCCACCCCTGTGGGAGCTGGATGAAGGGTTCATAGAACTCTGTACAATAAGCCTCCTGCTTTGGGAAATGCAAGTGCAACTTGCAGAAGAGAAATGTTATTTTTTTCTTTTCATTAATTTGCACCTAGTCAGTATTCCATGGAAAAACAATTTGAAACTAGGTAAATAACAAAGGGGCTTCCCTGGTGGCTCAGTGGCAAAGAATCTGCTTGCCAATGAGGTGACTCAGGTTTGAACCCTGGATCAGGATGATTCCCTGGAGAAGGAAATGGCAACCCACTCCACTATTCTTGCCTGGGAAATCCGATGGACAGAGGCTGGCAGACTACAATCCATGGGGGTCTCAAAAGAGTTGGACTTAAACTACTTAGTGACTACTTAGTGACTAAACATCCACAAATAACAAGGACCTACTGTATAGCGCAGGGAACTATACTCAGTATCTTGTAATAAGAGAGAAGAATCTGAAAAAGAATATATATGTATAATTGAATCACATTGCTGTACACATGAAACTAACATAGCATTGTAAATTAACTATACTTCGATGACAATTTTTTTAATTAAAAAAATTTGTAACAGTTTACAATGAAATACATACACAATAACACCCTTAAAAAAATAAAGATTACAGGGCATTGAGAAGCCATAGACAGGAAAAGGGGGATGATTTTACCAGGAACTGGCTATCCAGACTGTAATTGATACGAAGGATTAACTATAAAAAAAAAAATGCTTAGAACTCTGCTGATACTTAGTAAGTGCTAAAGGAGCATTCATTCTTAGCTATCATGAAAGGTTATTTTGCCTTCATATGATAAAAGCAGACCAGTTATTTAGATGAAACAAAAACATTATAGATATAGTGATCTAAGAAGTAATTGTCAGATGGATCCTTTACAAAGTAAGGCCTTTCATTAACATCCTGGCCAGTGCGGTTGGTGTCGTTTATTCACGAAAGAGATAGGATTTTAAGTGGCAACTGCTTTTTTTTTAGTTTCTCCAAATTTAAGTGGGTGAGGTAGAGACCAAGGATACACACAGGAAGAAGTACACAGGGCTGAATTCTCTATGTAGGGGGGTTGTGTGTGCATTTATTTTTATTGAGATATACATTCTTACATATAATATTTCTTCAGTGGTGACTTTTTGACTTCTTTTATGCCATTCCTTTGGAAATCAGGTTAGCATAGTAAGAATGCATAATTTTGACAACAAGTACTGTGCACTGGTTGGCCAGGTTTGGGATAACCATATCAGGACACCAGAAACCTGGGATAAAACTCATGTTCCAGCTACCAACCAACAAAGAAAAAGGCCTAGATAAAAACCAACAGACTTTGGTGGACTGTGTCCTATGTCTATGTCCTCTGTAGTCAGAGGTATAATTGGATGTTTGTAGAATAACAACAATAATAATATTCCCAATAAAGGGTATCATTGGTTAAGTGTTTATCATGGGCCACACCCTGGACTAAATATGAATACTTCACATGCCCTATTTCATTTAATTTTCACAACAACTCTGTGAAGTGGGTACTATTTCCCTCTCTATTTTACACATGGGCAACTTGAGGTTCAGAGAGGTTAAGTAATCTGCCTAAAGCACAGAGATAATAAGCAGCAGAGCAAGACTGGAAGAAGGTCTATAGGACTAGAGCCAGTGCCCTCTATACTACCTCAAAATCACATTAACACCACAAAGAACAAAATAGTGACCATCATTTGGTTTCCTACAGATCCTGTGTTTCCTAGGGCCCGCTGTTATTTTTGTAACCTGGGTACAGCAGTGGTAGACAAAGCATAAAACTACACCCTCAAAAATTACAGTTCTAGAGAGGTAGGCAGAGGAGCATGAGGGTAAAGGTGCAAGGTCAAAGTCTAGCCGTTTGCTCCCATCCATCAATCTGACAGTATTGGTCTTGGAGTCAAACCACACTCTGGGAGCTGCAGGGTATACTCCTAAGAACAAGGTGTGTGGTTGGTAGTACCATTCTCTGAATTCCATACAGCCCTTAATGGTATCAACCTTTAAGAAACTCTTCATTTTAGTCAACCCATATGGAAGCTTCAGTGCCAGGGTGCCTTCCAATCTAAACATTAATCACATCGGGGGTAAACACATAGAGACGAAGAGTAGAGTTGATCGGCAGAGTAGAACTGATAAGGCAGTGTAGAGTTTTAAGAGTAGCATTGTTGGGTATTTGCATTCCTAACATTTATAGAATAGTGCCAGGAGAGAAAGAAATATTTTTGGCCCATAGAATATTGGCTAAGAAGAGTACTTGAGAGTTTGTAGATACTCATTTTCCCTAGTTTAGTTTATGCCTCCTGAATTTAAGAACCAGGGTCCTCGATTCATCACCCAAAGAAGAGAGATGTCAGCCCGAGGGAAGAGTGCTACCTTTTGTAGAGGCTGCAAGAGAAATCCGATGGCAACGATGACAATCAGCACGATAATAGCAGAGATAAGGCCAGCTATCTGTGGAGAGAACATTCTCATCACAAACTCAACTTTCCCCCGGGGTTCCGAATCCCCAGTGACTCATGCAAGGATGGGCCTCTTAACAAAGACCCTCCAGGACCTGAGTTTTGCCTCCTGTACTCTCCTGGACTCCCGATCTGGAGAGAGCGGTACTTGCTGCAAATCCTCTGAACGATCCACCAAATATGTTACTCACTCCCAAGGCGATCAACTCCTGACAGGAGAGCAAGGAGGAATCTTTTTTAGAGGCAGCACCATCAATATTATGTATGTAAAGTAGTATTTCAAGTTGCCTAATTAGACCTATTGTCGGTTGTATACTTACCTGATTGCCATCAATGGGATAATCATACTTGAGAGAGTAGACGCTAGCCACAGAAAAGGCCACTGCAAAGCCAACAATGGCAATGCCAAAGCAGTCTCCGATGGTATCTTGGAAAGTCTGCGTGCTAGGTGTGATAGGGGCCTGAAACCTGAAATTGAAATTAAGCAAGTCAGAATGTTGCCCATCTGGTTAGAAGCCTTCAACAGCATCCACATATCCTCAGGAAAAAGTCCAAATTCCTTAGCAAGGCTCCAATGGCCTCTTCCTCCACATCTTGCTTAATTACTGCCATTGCTCAGAATTTAGACTCCAGCTATACCAAGTTTTCTTTGTTTCTCATCACCCATCATCTCCCACCTTGGAAACTTCTAATTTGCTGTACCCTCTGCCTGAACCATTCCCTTCATTCCCATCCTTCCCTCCAGAGAGTTGTTTCTCATCCCCAAGGTCAGGGTTAGGCAAGATTGTCTGTGCTTCTCCAGTTTTTGATACCTCCTGGTTCTATCCTCCCTCCCAACCGAAAACTCTCCACCCGGACCCAGAGCAGGGACAATGACTAGTTCACTGTTCTATGACCAGGACCAAATGCTTTTCACAGCATATATCAGGTGGTCAGTATTTGTTGAGCAAGTCAATGAATGAATGAATGCATTCTAGGCTGAGTTGTGCCTTTCAAGTATGACTAGCAAGAATTTAGCACCACTGAATACCTTGCAATCTGTTATCTTAACGTTGAAAAGCAATGCTGCCTGGATTTGACATAAGATTGTAAAACTGGTCCAATGATACTGATAAATCTGATATGATTTTGCTAGCATAGCTACATTACAGTGAACATTTAGATCAATATAAGCTTTCTACAAAACATCTCAGATCCCAGTTGTGTGGTTACATTGGGTTACAAAGCGTCGCTCATGATGCTTCCAATGGTTATCCATGGATGAAGGCTCTTTGAGCAAATACAGTTCTGAGACAAGGAAAGCAAGATATACTTGCCTCCATTGATAACAATAACCTTTCATGGAAAACTCTAAGCAAACAAGCGCTGGACTCTGCCCTGAGCTCCACTATCGGCTACAGCCAGCTGTGGCCATGATGGAGAGTGGGTTTCCATTTAAAGTGAGATTGTGTCAGGGAAACATTGAAGTCACAGAGGATATGTCTGTGTTTATACCGCATGGACTTAGAGCAGTTAAATAACACTTACTAAAATATTCAGCTCCTATAAACATCTGTTTCTGATGTAAAACTTATTACAACTGGGTTAACTGGCTCCATTCAGTTCTTTTTTAATTGCTGTTCAGGTTTTGTAAGTGTTAGTACAGATTTAGCTCTAATTTTGAAGGAGTACTATTATTTCATATTCTGCAGCTTTTATAAATCAGAAAGTTAGGAATATTATATATGTGAAATATAAAATGAGTGATACAATTTGAATTTTATACCAAAATACCCAGAAGCCTGCTATTATTATTTTGTGCTAGCCTCTAAACGCCACAGGCAGAATGATGTGATGGGGATTTGCAGTCTGAAAGCTGGACTGATTTCCTGGCTGTGCTACTTACCCAGGTTCCTCATTTGTAAAGTGATGATTATAACACTTGTTCTCTTTTCTTCATAATTTTTGTGGAAGGGTCAAATAGAACAATGAATGTGAATACTATTCTCACACTGTAAAGTACAAAGTGCCTCTTAGCTACTATTACAGTGTCCCTCTGGAATCTGAATATATCCTTTATGTTCTGTTTACTATTTCAATGATCTCTCTCTTTTAGCCAAGTATTTGCGTTCAGTGTACATGACTTCACAAAGTCACTTTTAAGATGTCATATTCATTAATAGCAGATTAGCAATAATTAATAATCATTATCTTTCACTTATATTCTATTTGCAAACACCAGTGGGCATTTAAAATGTTCACTCAATCATCACTCAGAAAAAGTGGGAGTGTAAAAAGCATGTAAAGTGTCTGGTACAGTAATTTAGGTGATAAATTAAGAATAGCAGTAGTGCAGTTTGAACACTTACAGTAGGCCAGGCACTTCAGGACATCACATGTATTAACTCACTTAATCCTTACAAGAATCCTATGTAATAACTACTATTTTTAGCCCCATTTTTTACAGCCAAAGATATTAAGGCACAGAGTTTAATTATTTGCCCAGGGTCTGGAAGTGAGTCTGGAGTAAATTCTAGGTACTCTGCCTCTAGAAAGCATGAATTTGCTTACTGGGCTATACTGCCTCTCTGTAGGGTGTGATGATCTATAAATATGTCACCCCCTTCTTCACCCACACATACTGTGGAGAGAGGTCCATTGACATTTAAAATACATTTACTAAGTAATGTCACTGTAGCTCAGTGATCTTAAGTTTATCTTTTATTTCCAAAATCCTTCTGACAAGATAAAGTATAATCACTTGAAAGTTGCAGAGTGGAGAGAAACCCTAGAAATAGTCTTTCAACTTCAGCCTAATTTCTACCATTTAAAGTGATATTTGTGATCTAAATATCACAGCGTATAACACATTTTTATCCGGTGATAAAAATATTTTTTGCTTAAAAATATATATTTGCTTCTAATAGAAGTTCCCTGGTGGCTCAGATGGTAAAGCATCTGCCTACAATGTGGGAGACCCGGGTTCAATCCCTAAGTCCAGAAGATCCCCTGGAGAAGGAAATGGCACCCCACTCCAGTATTCTTGCCTGGAAAATCCCATGGACGGAGGAACCTGGTAGGCTACAGTCCATGGGGTCCCCAAGAGTCAGACATGACTGAGCGACTTCACTTTCACTTTTCACTATCTATTAGAAGTTAGTTATTTTTAAGTCAACAATGCAATGCATGTAAATTCTTATTCCTAGAATAATTCTTAAATATTCCTAGGTATGGGAAGGAGGAAAGGTTTTCATTTTTGTTTTGTTTTCCTTTTGTTTCATTACCAGGAATACAATGTTTCCTTGGTAAGCAAGCTGGAAGAAACTGATGCGATGGTCAGAAGGCAGAGAGAGGAAAGAGCACAAAACTGGATCTCCCTCAACAATTGAATAAAGGCAATGGACTACATTTTCAAACTCCTTGTACAAACTGCACCTCCCAGACTTTTGGAGTGGTAAGAGTTGCTCTGGGCTTGTTTTGAACTTGATCTTGAGAAAGGACAGAGTGTGCCTATCTGGATTGCTCAAGCAGTGTGTGGCAGGTATTCCTTCAGTGTCTCCTTTGAACTATTGGAACTTGGCTCCAGTAACTTCAAACAAAACACTACATAATGTTTATGGTAATTAATGGTCAGGGAAATCTGGTTTCTCTCGGTTCTTTTTTACGAGAAGGAACAAGTTTAACCTCTTTTTCTACTTCTACTATCTTGCTTTTACCTGCGTGTGAGTCCCTTCTCTGATTTGTGAGTTCTTTCACATGGAGACAGTTTCTGATCTTAAGAACTGCAGACCTGATGTCCTTCGTGACTTATTCCTAGAAGGACAGAAGTGAGCCTTCCTCCTGGGTGCGCAATGGATGCCAGATACAGGGAGAGTGCTGAGCTGGGTTAATGCATTTCAGCTTAGAGTCCTCTGTCACTACTGCTAACTCTCTAATTGGTGCTTGGAGATGCCATCATGAGAAAGACACTTACCCAGGTTTCATCTCCCCAATCACAGCCACATTAAACCTGGTTTTGAAGTCAAAGCCATAGGACACACCTGCTGCAATCACAGTCTGGAAAGTTGCAAATTGCCCAAGTTAGAAATGGGAGATGTCACTAAGAGTCTTGCTTTGGGAAAAACAAGTACCATTGCCAAAGGCCACCCTTTGACCTATTACATAGGAATCTCAAGCTCAGGTTTGGCTACTTTCTGAAAAGTCCCAAGGCAATTCTAATATACTACTGAAACAGAACCACAGCTTCATTCCAATGAGTCTATCACCAGGCTTCTCAGAGGTCTGCTCTTTTGCCTTACATGGAAAGAATAAACCCCAAATCATCAAAGCAAGTTATTAAAGTATGAATGAAGAGAAATGCCATACTAAATGTCATACCAGAAACTGCAGAGAAATTGCCTGTCTCACTAAAACCTCCTAATTTACAGAGAGGGAACGGCTTTCAACATAAAAATACAAGGCAGAAAGTGAGGGTGGGATAATTTGAGAGAATAACATTGGAACATGTATATTACCATATGTGAAATAGATCACCAGTCCAGGTCTGATGCACGAAACAGGGCACTCAAAGCCGGTGCACTGGGACAACCCAGACGGAGGTGGGAGAGGGGTTCGGGATGGGGGACACACGTACTCCCATGGCTGATTCATGTCAATGTATGGCAAAAACCACCACAATATTGTAAAGTAATTAGCCTCCAGTTAAAATAAATAAACTAATTTTAAAAAAATAAATAAAAAAACACACAAGGCAAACGAATTATGAAAGGAAACCTGAAGATGATCACTTACCACAATGAGTTCAATTGGGATGGGCACTGGAAGCTTGGCTTTGTAGCGCTGATTTATTTCTTTAACCACAAATACCACCAACAGGATAACCAAGGATGTCACAAGGTCTGCAATATTAGTCTTCTCTATTTGTGAGAAGACGGACTCTAGGACCTGAAAGTATAAAAATTTAAAAACCCAAGTGCTATATTAATGTGTAATTTGGATACAACACTTAATTCCAAATACATAAAAATAAACGTAAGACATGAAAGGACTGACAGATGGATACCAATTGCCTGTTCTGCTCATGTTAAACACTAGTAATTGTAGAGACTAGCATGGAGATATGAGAAGAGTAAGTTAGCATAGCATTGTCATCACACTGCTTTAGCGATGCTCTTCATCTAGTGTCAAATTTTCTGGGATGCTTTTCACACTTTTATAACTGGTCTCTTCTACTCTTAGGTCTCATTGCCATCATTTTTTTTTGGTTCTTGTTTTTATTATTGGAGTAAAATTGCTTTACAATGCTGTGTTAGTTTCTCCTGTACAACAAAGTGAATCAGCTATATGTATACTTCATTTTTCATTTCATAATCAACACTATTGCTGTCCAGGGAACCATCTTTCACCTCTGATAGTTTTTCTTAGCATGTATCCCCTTAATTCCTGGCTTTTTTTTTTTTAAGGTTCAGACCCCTTATATTTCTTCATTGACTCTCTCTGTCACTTTGGAAAATAGTTTCCTGGCTAGCTGTGCACTGTTTACAGTCTTAATTCTCGAGGCCAGTTGATTCCACATCTATGGGATCTGGACAGCTCAAGCAGGCCCAGACTGGATCCCAAATGACTCCCGAAAGACTCTACTTCTGGAATAGCTCTGAATGGGAGTGAGAGAGGTCTGGTTCCAACTTGGAGCAAGTTTTGTCTCAGACTCCCAAACACTGTCTTGATAGAAGCACCAACAAGCCCCAAAGTCAGGAAAAAGAAGGAAATAACAAAGAACAGAGAGGGAAGAATTGAAGCAGAGACTAAAAGAAAAAAAAAAAAAATAGAAAAGATCAATGGAACTGAAAGCTGGCTTTTTGAAAAGATAAACAAAGGAGACAAACCTTTAGCTAGACTCACAAAAGAAAAAAGTGAGGACTTAAATACATAAATTCAGAGGCACTAAGAACACTGTCTGTTCTATAGTACATCCTCTAGAGGAGAGAAGAACCACTGTTCTATTTACATAGTGGCCAATTTCCTTTTGCTTTATGAACAAGGATACATAAGAGTCAGAAGAATTTCAATTCTAGAAAACCAAGACCTGCTTTTTTAGAAATAGGGAAGCAGTGCCATCCAATTAGCACATTTCTTTCAACATAAGATTTTGAGAAAGATTTTAAAACTCAGGACAAAGCTTTTCATCATGTGCACCATCATTTTTTTTTCTTTTAAAATATACTGAAGAGTCAAATCTAAAAGAAGTGGTACTTAATTTCTGTTGTTTACATCAGCTGCATGGGAGTTGTGATAGATTTTCAGTGTTGTTCTCTTTGCCACTAACTTTTTCTTCGTGTGAATACATTTCACAGCCTGTTGATTTCCTGGAAGTTGTTAAGTAAGCCCCGCAGCAAAGGCACAAAAGGAAAGTTCTCTGGGAAACATGATAGTGAATTTCGTGTATTCCTTATCTTTGAAGCAAAAAGAATACTCACTTTAAAAAGTGAAAATGGATCGGTGTGTGCCGGGACTGTCAGCTGAAACATAAATTTGAGCTGGGAAACCAAAACATGAATAGCGGCAGCTGTGGTGAAGCCACTGATTAGGGACTCGGATAGATAAATCACCACGAAGCCCAGCCGTAGAACCCCCAACAGCAACTGCAAAGAGAGGGCAGAGCCTTGTTAGTGTAGATTCACAATACACCTCGGCAATCTGAAAGATCAACCACTGAAATGGTTCAAACTGTGGAGGTTCACCCTCCACTCTTGGGTCTGGAAGAAAGAAGTGTCTCAGCCTCCTGGAACACCTCCCATTAAGGTACCTCCCTCTGCTTCCCTCCCTCACCACCCGCGCCCCCCCCCCCAAACAAGTTGGTTGACTTTTATTGGAAAATACATAACTGTTTATGTATTTATCAAAACTGCTTGATTTTAACTGAGAGCAAAACTGGTTCATTCCTCCAAAGCATTAGGATTTTGCAATAATGTAAATGGATATAGAAAGTTGGCCTGACTCTCCACTCCTGTCACCAGAATGCAACCTGAGCTGTGAGTTTGCAAAAGCGCTAGAATCGGAGATGCACTCGGACCCCATCATTGAACTGACATACCACTATGTCTTGGTTTGAATTGACTTTTCTTTTTACCCTTTTGTCTTTAGGCAACACCTTGAGGAGTTTCATATTATCACTATCTAACATCTTGAGAACAGGGACATTTTTTACAATCCAGTCATGGTGGTGGGGGCTTCCCTGATAGCTCAGTTGGTAAAGAATCCGCCTGCTATGCCAGAGACTCTGGTTGGATTCCTGGGTCGGGAAGATCCTCTGGAGAAGAGATAGTCTACCCACTCCCATACTGACGACTTCCCTGGTGGCTCAGATGGTAAAGCGTTTGCCCACAATGAGGGAGACCTGGGTTCAATCCCTGGGTCGGGAAGATCTCCTGGAGAAGGAAATGGCCACCCACTCCAGTGTTCTTGTCTGGAGAATCCCAGGGATGGGTGAGCCTGGTGGGCTGCTGTCTATGGGGTCGCACAGAGTCAGGCACGACTGAAGCGACTTAGCAGCAGCATGGTGGTGGGGGTGTGGCTTGGGAGTAAGTCTTTAAGCCCCTCCCTAATCTATGTGAACTATAGAATTCTCCAGTCAAGAATACTGGAGTGCGTAGCCATTCTCTTCTCCAGGGTATCTTCCCGACCCAGGGATCGAACCTGTTTATCCTACATTGCAGGCAGATTCTTTACCATCTGGGGCTTTCCTGGTGGCTCATATGGTAAGCTTCAGGGCTTCCCTGGTGGCTGAAATAATAAAGAATCTGCCTGCAATGTGGGAGACCCAGGTTGGATCACTGGGTCAGGAAGATCCCCTGGAGAAGGAAATGGCAATCCACTCCAGTATTCTTGCCTAGAGAATTCCATGGACAGAGTCCATGGGGTCACAAAGAGTTGGACCCGACTGAGCAACTAACACTTTCACTTTCAATAAGAAATTGGGCTTTCCAGTTGACTCAGTAGTAAAGAACTTGCCTGCCAATGCAAGAGCCACCAGTTCTATCCCTGGGTTGGGAAGATCCCTTGGAGTAGGAAATGGCAACCCCCTCCAGTATTCTTGCTGGGATAATCCCATGGAGGAGCCTGGCAGCCTATAGTCCATGGGGTGGCAGAGTCAAACACAACTGAAGTGACTGAGCACACACACACAATGAGAAATGAGAAAAAATTTCCAAGCTGCCAGTTTCTCTATTACTTGCATGCAGTTCTGTTTAGTATGAACTGTGAGTGTATCAATTCCCAGGTATTTTATTGAATTCATCATTTACTTGTCATCACATATGTCTCCATGTTCTCATTTTTCCTACTCTCCAGATCCACATTCGTTCCTCTTTGTAAAGTGGATCTGTCCCTCCTCTTATGGTTGCCGTGAGTGACTCTTCTTAAATTATTTCCAGTGGGCCACTGAAGGAGGCACACAAACTAACAGGAAGAGTTTGGGGGGGGGGGGTGGCAAGAAGGAGAAAAACCAGAAAGATGTGTACCAGTCAGGACACATAGATTGGGGAGGGTAGATTATGTGACAAAATGCTCACCTGGATGATTCCAGAAAGAATTGTAACTGTTGCAGCCACCATCACCTTCTGCTCATCTATTGATGAATCATTAGTATTTGAGCTATTAGTGATTGTTGAATCAGCGGTATCAGCTGTTGAGGTTAATCTCACAACTACTGCTCCCACCATCATACTCAGAACTGGAAATGGACCTGAAAGAGAGGGTGAATTGTAGTCATTATGCTTCCCCATAGCACAGTTGTCTTTCAACCAAAATGAAGCATGTAGAAAGACTACCATCTGGAGTTCTGGTTTCCTTCTCAAGCCCCAGTTCTAATTTGTAATTACAAGAAATTATGACTCCTCTACTG
Organism: Okapia johnstoni; assembly: GCA_024291935.2. Taxonomy (NCBI): domain Eukaryota; kingdom Metazoa; phylum Chordata; class Mammalia; order Artiodactyla; family Giraffidae; genus Okapia; species Okapia johnstoni. The sequence goes on along the minus strand of CM044312.1, from coordinate 64,907,283 downwards.
GATGCTGCACAATATGGAATTGATACAATCCATGACTGGGGCTTCCCAGGTGGTGCCAGTGGTAAAGAGACCACCTGCCAATGCAGGAGACATAAGAGACGTGGGTTTGATCCCTGGCTTGGGAAGATCCCCTGGAGGAGGGCACAGCAACCCACTCCAGTATTCTTGCCTGGAGAATCCCATGGACAGAGGAGCCTGGCAGGCTGCAGTCCACAGATTTGCAAAGACTCGGACACAACTGAAGCAACTTAGCACGCATACATAATGCATGGCTAACGTCATTCATAAAGAAAAAGCAATGAGCATTAATTAGCCCAGTAATTCACTTACCCACAGATATGTGTCTAGAAGTGCCCAAGAAAAAGTAGATGATGACTGGGAAAAAGGCTGCATATAGTCCATAGCCTGGCGGGATGGTGACTAGCAGAGCAAATGCTAAACCTGTAAATATACAAGCATCAGTGTTTTTATTTCACGCGAAGGAATCATAGAAGTTTTCATTAGGGTCTTCTAGTATTTAAGATTGCACCTTAAAACTTGTTTTATTAAATCAAATATATCAAAGATGTAAATGTAAGCATTAAAGCTATAAAACTATTGCAAGAAAACTTAGATATAAACCTTTGTGTCCTTGAATTAAGCAAGGGTTTCTTAGTGACACCTATAGCATAAGTGGCCAAATTTAAAACAGATAAACTGGACTCCATCAAAATGCAAAAATGGGTACTTCAAAGATACTATGAAAAAGGGAAATGACATCCTTCAGAAAGGGAGAAAGTATCTGCAAATCATATGTTGGATAAAGGTCTATTATCCAGAATGTGTAAGCAACCATTGCAACTCAAAAATAAAAGACACATAACCTAATTTTGAAATATACAAAAGATTTAAATAGACATTTCTCCAAAGATATACAAATGGCCAGTAAGCACATGAAAAGATGCTCAACATCATTAGTCATTAGAAGAAGGCAAATCAAAACCACAATGAGATACCATTTCATACTCAGTAGGATAGATAAAATAACAAAGCCAGACAGTAACAAGCGTTCACAAGGATGTGGAGGTATTTGAATCTTCACCATTGCTAGTGAATTATTATATGACACAGCAATTATACTCCTAGATATATACCCAAGAGGATTAAAACATACGTTCACACAAAAACTTGTGTGCAAGTGTTCATAATAGTATCAGTGTTATTCATAAAAGCCACAGGGTGGAGACAACCCAATGTCCATCAACTCATGAATGGACAAACAAAATGTGGTGTATCTACAGAGCAGGATCTTATTCATCCATAAAAGTGCATGAAGGACTTGTAAATCACGGGAGAAACTTGCAAACATGTTAAGTGAAAGAAATGAGACACAGAAGATTGATATATTCTGTGGTTCTGTTTGCATGAAATGTCCAGAATAGATATCTCCAGTGAGACAGAAAGTTGCTGCCAAGGGCCTGGGTGGAGAGAGGATGGGAAGTGATTTGCAAGAGATTTGGGGGGATGGATATGGTGAAAATGTCTCAGAATTATTTAGCCGTGATAGCTGCACAACCTTGTAAATATCCAAAACAAAGAAACAAACCCAATACTGAATTTACGCATCAAAAGGATGAATTTTGTGATATATAAATTACATCTCAAAAAAAAAGTTACCTTGCAGTACAGCCACCAGCCCTGTGCTGATTCCAGAAACAATGTCACTGAGGAGCCATTCCTTTATGCGATATGCTGGCAACCAAGATGCTATGGGGAAAAAAGCGAAGGCAATTTTCTTGGCCTTTTGTGCAGAACAGCTGAAACAATGAAAACCACAGTTCAGTTAATTAATATCCAATTTTAAGTTTAGTACCTATTGTAGATGGAAATTTGGTAAAGATGATATCGTTTCACTAATCTTCCCACTAATATTCACCTCTTTACACATACTAGCTGCCCTGACTACCACCAAAGGATTTTTTTTTTTTAAGAAAAATATTTCTTTTCTTTAGCCACGATAGAACTTATTTGTCATCCTCAGCTTGACTTGTACAACACTTGACGGAAAATTTTCCTCTGCCCTCATCTATTAGTTTTCTGATATGGAAAGATTGTGTTGAGAGCTGAGATGGTATTCATTTTAGAGACTACCTTTCTAGCCCTGGAGTAGGAGGTTTGGAAATCAAAGATGAAAAGACTGGCTCTGGAGACTGGGTTAGAAAGAAGAACTTGGAAGCTTAAAAATTTCAGATAAAGTGTTTCATTTACTTCTAATGCCAGTACTTTAGAAAATAGCTTACCGGCACAACTTTTTGAGATGATCCAGAAGTGTCTTATGATGTCTGTGTTTCTTCTTATGTTCTTCCCCAAAAGCATTTGCAGAATACACTGGCCTGGCCACAACATACTGATTCCCGATGGGTTCGATCATTTTGCTTTCTCTGACGGTTGTAGTAAGTGGAAGACCTTTGAAACTATGTAGCAAACCCTTCTTGCCTTTAGCAGGTTAAAATGCCTGAAACCAAACAGAGCTTGCTTCTTAAATAACTCAGAGATAATGTGATGCAATTTACAGATGAGTGAGCTCTGAACTGAATGTTACCACCTTTTGAGATCAAAAGAGGCTGGATTAAGGGACCTAGACTGTGTTTTGTGACAGTGATAGCTCTTTTTACTGCAATGAGCTGGACATGGATTCATTGGGTAAGTAAACAAGGGTTTTGATTGATTGATTCTTAAGAGATTACCAAAGAACAATAGGAAGTGACTCAGTTTACTAACCAGTCCGTGCATTTTTGATTTGTAAAGCAAGATCTCAAGAAAAGAATTTACTCATTTTTTTTTTCAATAAAGTTTCCAAAGTTATGGCATTGTGGGTACTGGGACAGATAAGATTTAAATCAAAGTCTATTCATTACTGCTAACTCAAGCCAAAGCTATTCCATTTTATCCATCAGAATTTTTGCAATATCTTTTAAAATGCTTTTAATCTGTGAAATTAAAAGCATATTGCCCATTTAAGTTATTTTCGTATCATTTCTGCCCCAAACTCTGGCTTGACCTCTAGCATTGAGTCCTTGTGAACTTTGTTATGACTGTGAGACCCTCTTCACTATTCTTTCTTTTTCTTTCAAAGATTTTTTTTTTAATGTGGACCATTAAAAAATCTTTATTGAATTTGTTACAGTATTCCTTCTGTTTTATGTTTTGATTTTTTGGCTGCAAGGCATGTGAGCTCTTAGTTTCCTGACCAGGGATTAAACCCGCGCCCCGGCATTGTAAGTTGAAGTCTTAACACTGGACAGCCAAGTTCTGTTCAGTTCAGTCACTCAGTCGTGTCCGACTCTGCGACCCCGTGGACTGCAGCAAGGAAGTCCCATAAATAAAATTTCTCTGTCTTTTCTTTTTTGGCTGTCCCACGAGGCAGGTGGGATCTTTGCTCCCCAACCAGGGATTGAACCAACACCCCCTGTGGGGGAAGCCCCAAGTCTTAACCATGGGGTTGCCAGGAATGTCCCCAATCTAGCCAACCTTAGAATGAAGATGACTCAGGTACTGTGCATTCTATTTATGATAGATGCTGCCATGGACAAAAAAAACAAAAAAAGCCACCATTTTGTTGCTTTACTCATATTTTCACCAGGTTGTTGATGGAAACACATTAGTTCTTTTCCTTAGTTGTTTTTGTTTTTGTGTTTTCTTTCCTTTTGCTGCTGTATGTTTTCTCTCTGCTACGTCACGGTCTAATCTTTTTTGCGAGTGACAAGGATGGCAGATATGATTACATCTCCATCTCCGTGAAGCTTCCTTCCCTGAGGAGGACCATGTCTGGCTCTTTTGTAGGTCAAAGGCGCAGACTACAAAGGGAGTGCTTGGGGGCAGGAGTCAGGGTTGCTTAAGAAATCTTTATAGAATTTAGAGCGAGAGAGCTTGAGGGCCACAATTCCAATCTTGTGGTTCTTCCCTAGGCAGCTATCACTGTTCCCGAAAGCAGCTCCCTCGTAGTACACATGTAACCAACCATCTGAGCCACTGAATCATTCACCCCTATGGTGCCTCTGCTGAAAAAAAGCTCCTGACACTCATAAATTAATGTCATTCCCTAGTCCATCATTTCTGGGATTCTTGAGAATGACCTACTTTAGTTAGGAATTCAAAAGTGATTTTTCTTAATTTAAAAACAAAACAACCTGAACATGTTACCTTTACCTCAGAAATTATTGGAAAACTTTTTTCTTGGTTCCTGGAGTCACAATTCCAGTTTCAAATATGACACCCATATTAATGTACAACATTTTCATGTTCTGTTTTATCTTCATGCCTCAGAGTTTTCTCTGGGTTTCGTTAAGGTGTTTCGTTAAGATTTTGGGGGATTGAAATTCATTCTCAGGCACTTTTCCTCCTAATGATTTTTGAACTTTAAGTCTCATTTGTATACATTTCCACTCTTACCTCCTTTCCTATGATGTGTTCTTTTTAATTTTTCGGCTTTTATTTCATACCGATTACATACACAGACACACATACACATATATACATATACCTACATTCTTTGGTCCTGTGACTTGGGCATACAAGTTTGTCTTTCTCTGCGTTCCCCGCCACCACCACCCACCCCACCCCACCCCCGTCCCAAGCACAAATTTAGTCCTAGGATTATTTTATAGAGTTCAGTTTTTTCCAACTTAACTATTTTGATTTAGTAATAACACTTTGATATTTATAGGAATTAGGGAGAATCGTGTACATTATCCATTCCTCTCCAACCCCCCTAAACTCCACCCATCCACAACGGGCTGTGCAAAACTGTCACCACCAGGCTTCCAGCTACCCGGGCACCTCCATTCTGCCTGCCCCGCTCCTCTGAAAAATGTCCATAGCCCTAACCTTTGCATATCTCAGCACTTATCCATTTATCCATTCGGTGTTTGAGTCTTTCAGCATCTGCCCTTTCTGTGGGCAACTAATTTGAACTAAGATAGGCATAAGTGATGCTAGTATTTTTCTTTAACTGGTGGTCATTTGAATCCAGGAGGCAAGCAGGTGTGCTGAATATTTCCTGGCCTCTCCCCAGTCACGGTAGATACCTCCACCACCCTTGCACAAGGTTGGCTGTCATTGACTCCACCCCTGTGCCGGATCTCAAAATACCGCTGTGCCAGTCAGCGGAAAACCAGAGGGAAGCCAACCTTATTTATGAATTGGTCTTTGGACAATGGGAAATATAGCCATGTCTTAATAGCTACACCTGGGGGAGAGGTGGGAGAATAAGCAGAATAGTGGGTCCAATGAACACTTTCAGAGGGAACCCAAACCACAGCCAAAGAGGAACCTGTGCGCCAGAACTAATGAGCCTGCAGTCTGGAGCCCCTGCGACTACTGATCCTAAGCCACAGCTACTAAAGACTGCATGCCCCAGAGTCTGTGCTGTGCAACAAAAAGAAGCCACTGCAGTGAGAAACACTTGCACTCCAACTAGAGAATATCTCCCCATTCACCTCACCTAGAGAGAGCTTACACGCAGCAGTGAGGACCTAGCACAGACAAAAATCATAAATATTATTTTTTAAAAAAAAGGCAATGGGACTGGAATGAGGATCCTGAGGGTGTGGGGCAGTATCTCTAAAGAGTCCCAAAGCAAATGGCTATAGAAAAATATTTTGGATGTTTTTCTGCTAAAATAATATGGATGATGCACACAACTCTAGTTCAGTGGGCAAGAATGTAAGAGCATCCTGTATTGCCTAGTCAAGAAGTTTGTTTTTGTAACTGATTTACAGTGGTCTTATAACACCTTCTAGGAACTTAGTTCAGTTTTCATCTTAGTTCAGGCAATAAATATTATTATTATTGACAGCTCATTTTATTGGCAATCATTATTATCAGTCTTGCTGCTGAGAAACTAAGTCAAGCTTAATTCAGTCAGGAGGTGCAGCAGGAAAGAGTGAGAATTTGGCAGCCAAGTAGACCTGCCTTCACATCATTACTTGGCCATAGTTTGAGTTGCTCTGGGCAAGTGCTTCAATCCTTAGTTTTTCTCATGGTGAAAGAGGATGTCATTACCTTCTTTGTAGGGGCATTGTTAGGGCTTCCCAGACGGCTCAGTGATAAAGAATCAGCCTGCCAAGGTGGGAGATGCAGGTTTGATCCCTTGGTGGGGAAGTTTCCCTAGAGAAGGAAATGGCAACCCACTTCAGTAATCTTGCCTGGAAAATGCCATGGACAGAGGAGCCTGATGGGCTACAATCCACGGGGTTGCAAAAGAGTCAGACAGTACTTAGCGACTAAACAACTACAAAGGGCCATTTAAAGACTGAAATTGAGGTAAATAAGGAGAGCCTTCTTAGCTTTAATTGGATAGGTAATAGTTTCAGGACTGAGTTTAATATTGGCCAGTAGACTCTACATGACACAGTCAGCTGGAACCTGTCTGAAAACATTAGTGCTACCATCTTTTCTATGACTTCATATTTATTCTGAACTTCTCCAGAATTGGCAGTTTTCCATTCTCACCCATTTATTTCAACATAATGTTAAAGTGTCTACCTATCTAAGCTTCCTAGCATGGTATACAAGGCCCTGCATATTTTGGCTCTGGCCTATCTCACAAGCTTCTTCATTCCTCCTTCATAATTACAGCAGTTTCTTAACAAACTAATGATATTTAACATCCCTTCCCCCCCATTCCTTTGCATGCACTTTTTCCTTTATCTGTGTTTTTCTCCTCCAACACCTGGTAAATTTCAATTCATCCTTTAAAATACTTGGCTGTCAATGACCAATGATTTGTTCCTTCAACAAGCATTTATTATTCTATTGTTTGTTAGGAAAACTTCCTAGTATGCCTTTCTCTCCCATAGTATACGGTATTGTCATTATTTGTTTATAAGTTTCTCTTGCCAATAAGACTCAGTTCCCCAAGGACAAAGCCCAAATTTAATCATTTCTTTCCCTTTTGCAGAGTACCTGTAAAGTAGTCATTACTCAGGAAGATTTTTTGAGATAAATTGAACTATAAACAAAAGATGTAGAAATGATGTAGTTCTAAATTCCAAAGTTGACTTACATAGAAGGAGTGCCCAATATGAGTGATACAGATAACAAATTGTAAGAAGGGCTGTGAGTGTGGGTTGGCATTGAGAAAGATTTCATCTAGGAATTGTGTTAGACCTTAAAGAACAGATAAGTTTGAAAGAGATAAGAAAGCAATGGGGAATTAAGACATCATGTTCAAAGGCTAGTGAGACAAATACTGAAACAGGATTTTGTTGGCCAAAAGGCTGAACTATTAGGAAAAATGTTAAGAAGGCATCTCAGACCCATGAAGCTGACAAAATTAAAGAGAATCCCTTGACTTTCTCTAAGGCTTTGCATTTTTCTAAGCACTTTCACTTTTCTCCCTTGAGCAGAGAAGGTAGATATTATTATCGTTAACTTACAGATTAAGAAATTGAGATCAGAGAAGATAGAAGACTTTCCCAAGTCTCACGGCTAAGCAAGTGACAGGGCTAGGACAAGAAGCCAGGTCTTGTAAACGATTCTTTCTAGTATGTACTCTTCTCTGCCTTTTGATATAGGGGCGCCCATGAGCCCTGAATCCCTGAGAGACAAGAGGACAGAATTCCAGATGAGACACATACAGTGCTCTTGTCCTTGTGCAGAAGAGCCCCTCTGCCATGCTCCTGCTCTCAATATCACACACACAAAATGTGAGCCCAGGTAGCCTGGAGTTCAATCTCATTGAAGTGAACCTGATTATTCTCCCCATTACTACCCAATAAAGTGAAACAGAGGCTGGAGGAAGGCTCTTTTCTTCTTGTTTGGAGAACCAAGGACCTCCATCATGGAGAGAAGCCGAACCAGGTTATTACTCATTTATTCCAGGAATTTAAAAACATCCATTCTGATTTTGTGAATTTTGTTCCATAGTCAAATATAAGCTGTTTAATAGACATTGAGACATCTGTTCATTTATTTATATACCTACTCATTCATTTATCAAGATGGAGGAGGCAAGATATGTGTTAACCCACTGTAAAACTAACCCACTCTAAAACTACTTTTGTCTGAAATCAAATAGTTGCTTCCTCATTTCTCAGTAGAAATGATCTTTATGTGGCCAGCTTTCATTACACTGTTTTTCTGAATGACAAATTTTCTTTGGAAAAGAAAATTATTTAATCCAGAAATTTAATAAGTTGTTTCTCATGCTCACATTTAGGAGAATGTTGTGTAATCTTCTGACATTTTAAAGAATGAAATGAATTTTTTGTTAGGGCTAGTAATCCATAGGAAAAATACTGCTGCACAGTATAGTATTAATCGTGGCATATGACACTCTGCTGCTTTCCAGTGGCAATTTTTTTTCTCTCTCTCTTCCTTTTTACTATCTGTCCTACTTGTTTCTATTCCCTTTTTGCACCCCCCCCTCTCCCATTGGAGAAGGAAATGATAACCCACTCCAGTATTCTTGCCTGGAGAATCCCAGGGACAGAGGAGCCTGGTGGGCTGCTGTCTAAGGGGTCGCGCAGAGTCAGACACGACTGAAGTGACTTAGCAGCAGCAGCAGCAGCTCCACTCCCATTTTACCTTCTTGGATTTTCTGGGGAGTTTGGCACTTAAATCCCTCACTTCTGGACCAAAAGACTTTTCTCAACATCTTCTAATAGATCATCCTATCTCCTGGAAAAACCTTTCCTAAAAGCCTGCTTTATTTGCTAAACTTCAGAACAGATGGTCTACTAGTAAAATCAGATTTGGGTATAGAATAAAAGGAATATGGAAATAACGAATACAAAAACCCTGCTATCATTGAAAGGGCTATTTTAAGTCCTAAAAATGTATACAAACATTTACTCAAATGTCATATCAAAATCTACTCAAATATTTACATCACATTGCTATGGCTCCAGATTTACATTTTAAGCCTATTGTTAGGTATAATTTTTTTTTTTTAGTTCTACCAGTTTATTGCTACCAACCCATCTACCTCCACCCTCCTCATACATGCGTGCTCAGTCATGTAACCCCATGGACTGCAACCCGCCAGGCTCCTCTGTCCACGGAATTTTTCAGGAAGAATACTGGAGTGGGTTGCTACTTCCTTATCCATAAGCCTATTGTTAGGTATGATTTAAAATATTCCTGATCATGGAATAACCTCAAGAATGCCACCCTAACTTTTGAATATGTTTCAGTCAGAAAATATACCATTTGCAAGAAACAGAAAACCAATTTGAGTAAAATAATCATAAATATATTTCCTACCTGATACACAGTCATTGAGGCCCTTCAGCAATGGGGAAATATAGCCCAGTTCTAAGAGGCAGTGTCCATTCACTTAGTTTTATAGGTTCTGTATGCATCCATATGTATATTGATGACTATATATAGGTTATGTGAGGCAGTGGGGAAATCACCTTTCTGTCAGCTTTAATAATTAACTTTCATTAACTTTTACAACAATGGAAAGACTCCAGTGTAGTCTTGACCTTTGAGACTCTGATCAGCAGATGGGATGATTACAACAGCTTCCTCAAGTTCCTTGTGAGATTATACCTCTTATTGCACTTGTATGTGTGTGTGCATTTCATTGGTTTGCAGAGATTTGCACAGCAGATGTGTATGTACAAGTAAAAAAAAAAAAAATCTCAGTGAGGGTTATCTTCCTGACACTTTCCCTAGCAGTTTGGATGGGAGTTCAGAGGTATTATTTCTTGGCTGGATCACTCCATGGAATGTTCATGAGCTGCAAGAGAGTGGTATACAGGCTAACTTGTGGTGTGATAAAGGCCCTTGTTAGGAAGCTCTCCTAATTCCAGGCAACAGGCCTCTGTTTTGGCTCTAACATATGTCCGGCCCATTGCTCCTACTAAGAGCAGCAAAACCTATGTTGCTGAACCCAGTGGGTATTTTGAATCCTCATCTTACTCAACCTGTTAGCATTTGATCGTGCTGACTACTCTTCCAAGGAATTCTCTCTTTTTAAAATGTTAATTCTTTTCATCACACCTGTCTCCATTTTTCACCTGATGCGTCTTCGCCAACTCCACCTTTATCCAACTCCTTGCATGGCATTCCCTTCTGTCCTAGACTCCCTTTTCTTATTGTTACAAGTTTGAGTCCTTGGACTCTGGAATCAATAGAAACTGATAAGAGGCAAGGTGAGAAATTCAGGCAAGCTTTATTGGGATTCGTGCTACTGCACGAGGGAGTGAGAACAAGTAACGGGTTCCTTTGCTTGCTCCCTGAGGAGGGTGGGCTGGTTCCTTAAATGGGGTGAAGGTAGGGGTGAGTTGATGCATCTGGGTCAGACCAGAGGGCTGGCTTAGGTGGTCTGTCCACCCCGTTGGTGGTGTTATTGCAGGGATCATGCCTAGTAGTACCCTGATTTTATTCCCAGCACCTTGGAAGTGGCAGTTGGTTTGTGGCCTTTCTTTGTATCTTATTGTTCATAATTGGCCCCAACTGTGCATGTGTGTACTTATTTTTAGTTCCTTATAGCTTCTTTGTTTTCTGCCACTCAAGGAGACATTTATTCAGACGCAAGTGCAAGCTCTCTGTAGAGAGTTCCAGGTCCTTCCCCGCCCCACCCCATGTCATTCTCTCTACACTAAATAAGAGTCCCACGGCTCGGAGGGACTTTCATGTTTCTAACTTCAGCCCTCCAGATCCACATATTTAAACTGTGTATCCGGTATCTCTCTTTGGAAGTCCCACAGGCATCTCACACTTGACTCATGTGGATCTGAACCCTTGATCTTTCCTCCTAAATCTGCTTCATCTCTAATCTTCCCCATTCTAGTAAAGAACACTCTCTCTACTCATGTCAGAAATCCAAGAGTCATGTTGCTACTTTCTCATGCAAACACTTGCCCAACCCCTAGCCAATGCATCCTCACCAAGTCCTGCTGAATCTACCTCCAAAATAGATTACAAAGTTTCATCTCACTCTTGCCTCCTAGCCTAAATCACCACCATCTCTCACAATAGACTCCTGCTGCACTTCTCTCTTCCTCTCTTAGCCCTTCCAGCCCTTTCACTACCCAACAGTTACAATGATTTTTTTCATGCTAGGTCTCGTGGAGAGCTACTGGTGGTACTTAGGATAAAAGGCCTCCAAAGTCTTGCATGATAACTCTTGCCCAACTCCACAGCCCTATTTAGCTCTGCTCTGCCTATTGTTTTCTTCCCTCCAACCACAGCGACATCTGCAGTGCCCTGAATTTGCCTGCCCCTTTCAGACGGTTTCCTCTGCTTCAGTGTTCCTTCCCTTCCGCTTCTGCCTGGCTGTTTCCTTTCTGTCTGACTGTTAACTAGCTTCAACATCACTTCCTCAAAGAGAACTTCCTTGACTCCCACATCTAAGTGAACTCCTTTCATGATATTCTCTCATAGTGTCTTGTACTTTCATAATGTGGGGCCTCTATGGTGGCTCAGTGGTAAAGAATCCACCTGCCAATGCAAGAGACATAGGTTCGATCCCTGGGTCAGGAAGATCCCCTGGAGAAGGAAATAGCAACCCACTCCAATATTCTTGCCTGGGAAATCCCACGGACAGAGGAACCTGGTGGGCTACAATCCATGGGGTTGCAAGAGAGTCAGATGCGACTTAGTGACTAACCAACTTTCCTAATGTAGCATCATAATTAAAAAATAAGCAGTTTTTTTTGTGTGTGTGAATGCTTGTTTAGTGTTTGGCTCCCTCATTAGAGTAAAAGCTCCATACAGGTGGTGATCTTGACTATCTCATTCACGACTCTATCCCCAATACCTAGAATGAATCTACCGCAGAACTGGTTGAATGACGGTTAAATGAATGAATTATATGTGGTACAATTTTTGCATTCCAAAGTAATTTGAACAAATCATTGTTTATTCTAAATTAATCTAACCTGTATTTTTAACTTTGGCTCAAACATGCACTAACTGTGCAACTGAATTAGTTATGGCATTATTTAAAACACAAAATACTGCTTTTTGTTTTAAAAAATATACAGAGTACAAACTGCTGCTGCTGCTGCTGCTAAGTTGCTTCAGTCGTGTCCAACTCTTTGCGACCCCATAGACGGCAGCCCACCAGGCTCCGCCGTCCCTGGGATTCTCCAGGCAAGAACACTGGAGTGGGTTGCCATTTCCTTCTCCAGTGCATGAAAGTGAAAAGTGAAAGTGAAGTCGCTCAGTCGTGTCCGACTCTTAGCGACCCCCCAGACTGCAGCCTACCAGGCTCCTCCATCCGTGGGATTTTCCAGACAAGAGTACTGGAGTGGGGTGCCATTGCCTTCTCTGAGAGTACAAACTACTATGTATAAAATAAATAAGTTATATTATACAATATGTCTATTGTACAATACAGAGAATATAGCCAATTTTATAGCAATAAATGGAATACAGCCCTTAAAAAATTGAATTACTAAGTTGTACGCCTGAAATTTATATAATATTGTACATCAATTATACTTCAATAAAAAATGTATGGTGTTTATTCAGAACTATTGTGCATTGATCAAATTGTGTTTTTAGGTTTGGTTGCTGAAAGAACTGGAAAACATTGCATGTAAAGATAAAATCTCAGAACCACTGATCTAGTTAAAAATTATTCATTTCAGAACAAATAAGAGTTGTGTAAGGTTTTTGGATACAAGGTGAACAAAGTCAAGTCAAAAGAATTCCTTTACTCAGCCATAAAAAGGAATGAATTTGAGTCAGTTGTAGTGAGGTGGATGAAACGAGAGCCTCTTATTCAGAGTAAAAGCAGAAAGAGTAAAACAAATATTGTTTATTAACACATATATATGGAATCTAGAAAAATGTATGAACTTATTTGCAGGGCAGGAATAGAGACTCAGACATAGAGAACAGACTTATGGACACAATTGGGGCAAGAGAGGGTGGGACGAATAGAGAGAGTAGCACTGAAATATATACATTACAGTGTGTAAAATAGATGCCTAGTAGGAAGTTGCTGTATAGCACAAGGAACTCAGCCTGGTGCTGTGACAACCTAGAGGGGTGACATAGGGTGGGAGGTGGGAGGGAGGTTCAAGAGGGAGATGACATAGGTATTGCTATCACTGATTCATGTTGATGAATGACAGAAACCAACACAATATTGTAAAGTGATTATCTTCCATTTAAAAATAAATAAATTTTTTAAAAAAGAATTTAAGAGAAAAGCATTCTTATATACTAACAATAACCAAATAAAAAATATATAATAGAAAGATACCATTGGTAATAGCAATAAAAGATGCGAAGATAAGGAGGAATAAATTTTAATCTGAAGACATATAAGAACCTTATGGAAAAAAATGGCAAAACATCATTAACACACAAAAAGGAAATTTGAGAAAAATACAAAGCCATACATCATGGATGTGAGGACCTAGTATCACAAAGATGTTTTTCCCAAATTAATTATATTAAATGCTATTGCAATGAAAATCTAAAGGTTTTTTTTAATAGGAAATCTTCATCATAAGACTTATATGAAAGTACAAAGAACCAAGAAAGTCAAGACAATTTTGAAGAAGAAAAAGCAGAGAGACTTACTAAGGCAGGTGTAAAGTCCTATTACAAAGCTTTAGTAAATATGACAGTGCTCTATTGTGCTATGGGAGACCAATACACCAGTGGAAGAGAAGGCCCAGAAACATATTGAAATTTGATATACAATTGATGTATTTCATTCATGAAAAGATTATTATTATTAAATAACATTCAATAATTTGTCCTGAGACAACTTGTGATCCACATGGAACAAATCAAATTTAGGTCAAATTTCACACCATACACACACAAAATTTTTCAAGTTGACTAAAGATCTCAATGTAAAAAGCAAGTTTTGAAAATCTTTATAAGAAAAAAGAATACTGTTATAATTTTGGGCTAGCAGTACTTCTTAAACAAGTCACAAAAATGTGCTCATCATAAAGAAAAAGATCGATAAATCCTACCTCACTAAAATTAAAACATGAAAGACACTATAACAATAGTGAAGACAAACCCCAAAATGGGCAATTAAAAAGGATTAATGTCAGCATATATAAAGAACTCTTACAAGTCAATAAGACAAAAGGCAAAACCCCAGTGTGCTTAGTCGTGTCCAACTCTGCAACCCCATGGACTGTAGCCCACCAGGCTCCTCTCCATGGAATTTTCCAGGCAAGAATATTGGAATGGGTTGCCATTTCCTTCTCCAGGGAATCCTCCCAACCCAGAGATGGAACCTGTGTCTCCTGTGTCTCTTGCATTGACAGGTGGATTCTTTAACCACAGAGCCACCTGGGGAGCCCAAAAACCCAGTACAGTCAACTTACAGAAAACTTGAAGTGCCAATTAACATATGAAAAGATATTCCGTTTCACTAGCAATCAGGAAAAAGTAAATTAAAAGTACAATGAGATCCATTTCATATCTGTAATCAGTAGGGGTGGAGCTAGATTTGGTGGATCTGAAGCTTATGCGATTTATGAGGTTCATTTTAAGAAAAAGAATATAAAGTTACAAATATAAAATTAATTATGCACATCTTGAAGGAGTCTAAGCAAATGGGAGGTCCTTAAGCTTCATTTGCTTAAGCTTCATGGTAGATCTGAGCTGAGTGCTGAAGAATTGATGCTTTTGAGCTGTGGTGCTGGAGAAAGAAGACTCTTGAGAGTCCCTTGGACTGCAAGGAGATCCAACCAGTCAATCCTAAAAGAAATCAGTCCTGAATATTCATTGGAAGGACTGATGCTAAAGCTGAAACTCCAATACTTTGGCCACCTGTTGCGAAGACCTAACTCATTTGAAAAGACCCTGATGCTGGGAAAGATTGAGGGCAGGAGGAGAGGGGGACGACAGAGGATGAGATGGTTGGATGGCATCACCGACTTGATAGACCTGAGTTTGGGTAAACTCCGGGAGTTGGTGATGGACAGGGAGGCCTGGCGTGCTGCAGTTCATGGGGTTGCAAGGAGTCGGACACGACTGAGCAACTGAACTGAACTGAACGGATGCTGGGAAAGATTGAAGGCAGGAGGAAAAGGGGACAACAGAGGATGGGATGATTGGGTGGCATCACCGACTCGATAGACCTGAGTTTGAGCAAGCTCTGGAAGTTGGTGATGGACAGGGAAGGTGGGCGTGCTGCAGTCCATGGGGTCGCAAAGAGTCAGACATGACTAAGTGACTGAACTGAACTGAGATCTCTTTTACCTGACATGCCTGAAAATGCCAAAGGTTACAGAGAATGTAGAGCAGTAGGAACTCTTGTACTACTGGTGTGAATGTAAATTGGGGCATCACTTCAGAGAGACACTTGGCACTGTCTTATCAAGCTAAAGATACACAATTTCTAAGACTTGGCAATTCTACTCTTAGGTATATATCTTTAAGAAACATGTGTTCAAAGATGTTAATAGCAGCAAAAGTCTGTTGACAAGACAACGAATAAAAAATTATGCTTTGTTCATACAGTGGAATTCTGCATAATGTAAATTAATGTATCAGAGCTACACGTGATGACTCACTTATCTGACAAGCACAAATCAAGTGGAAAAAAGTATGAAAGAATAAATACAATATGATTCTGTTCATATAAAGTTTAAAGACACACAGAATGCTTATGATTCATAGATACGTGGGAAATATATAAAAACAAACAATAGAATGATAAATAAGAAATTAAGGATAGTGGTTAACTCTGTGGTAAGGGGGAGGAAATTCACAGTGGGGGCAAGGAGGACTATGAAGAGGGCTTCAATTGAATCTGTAATATTTTATTTTTTGCTGCAGATTTCTTTGTTTTCTTTTAAAATATGCATTAGTTTTCTAGTGCCACCTTAACAAAGTACCACAAACTAGGTGGATTAAAACAACAGAAATTTATTCTCCTACAGTTTTGGAGGCCAAGAGTCTGAAATTAAGGTGTTGCAGGGCTGTGTTCCCTATGAAACTCTAGATAGAACTCCCCCTAGCCTCTTCCAGCTTCTGGTGACCTCAATCCTTGGCATTCCTTGTCTTGCAGCTGCTTCACTCAAGTCTCTCCCTCTGTCAACACTTGGTGTTCTGTGTGTCTCTGTCTTATCTTTTTATTTTTAATTTCTCTATTTGTTTTTTAAATTTTTACTTTCTGGCCATGTCATGTGGGGTCCTAGTTCCTTGACTAGGGATCAAATTCATGCCCCTTGCATTGGAAGTGGAAATTCTTAACTATTGGACCACCAGAAAAGTCCCTTCTCCTCTTTTTATTTGGATGATATTTACTTTGGATTAAGGGTCCATCCTATTTTCTATGACCTCATCTTAACTAATTACATCTGCAATTATCAAATATGGTCATTCTGAAGTTCTGGGAGCGAGGACTTGAACATATCTTTTCAGGTGACAATTCAATCTGTCACAAGATATAATTTACATGCAGTGAATTATGCAGATCTAAAATGTGTATTTTGCTGAGTTTTGACAAATGCATATACTCATTTGTATTAGTTTTCTAGTGATCCTGTAACAAGTTACCACAAACTTACTGGCTTAAACAACTCAAACTTATTATCTTATACTTCTATAGGTCAGAGTGTGAGAATAAGCTCACTGAGCTAGAATCTAGGTGTTGATTGGTCTGTGTTCCTTTATGGGGGCTCTAGAGGAGAATCTATCTCCTTACCTATTCCAGCTTCTAGAGACCACCCACATTCCTCGGCTCATAACTCCTTACTTCATCTTCAAAGCCAGCAATGTTACATCTCCCTGCTCTTTCTTCTATTGTCAATCCCAACCAACCCCTAGAGGCACACTGTTCTGATTCCTATCATCTTCAATTAGATTGGCCTTTTCTAGAACTTTATATAAGTGGGACTCACAGTATCTTCTCTTTTGTGTATAGCTTCTGTCTCATTGCATAATATTTTTGAGGTTCATCTATGTTGTACATGTATCAGTTGCCCATTCCTTTTTCTTGTTGAATAATATTCCATTGTATGAATATACCAGAATTTGTTTATACATTCTGTTTTTTTATAAATATTTGCATTTTTTCCCAGGTTTGGGGAAATCATAAACTTTCTTGTACACGTCTTTTTTGGATGCATGTTTTAATTTCTACTGGGTAAAAATCTAGGTGAATTGTTGAGTCAGGGGATAGAAATATATTTAACATTATAGGAACCTGCCAAATTGTTTTCCCAAACTGGTTTTGCCAATTTAAACTCCCATCATTAATGTATAAGAATTCCAGCTACTCCTCATCTTTGTCAACATTTGGTATAATTGATCTTTTCAGTTTTAGCCGTTAGGTGAGTTATATCTTGAAAAAAAAGAAGCAGAAGTTTCCCCCTCAAACAACAAAATAAGGAATATTTCTTAAAAAGTTTGCCCAAGTTTCATTACGTAAACCTTTAATAGTATATATTAGCAAGCTGTTTTTATAGCCATTGTATAATTGTAACATAGAGGCAGTCTTTAAAAAATAAATAACAGTTGAGGTTTAACATAACAAATGTATTGATATAGATATATCTTAGGAAACGAACCTTTTTCTCTCCTGTCAAATTTTATTCTCTTAACTGACTTGATGCCTTAAATTAAATACTTTTCCTGGTTTTTCAACATTCTCCCACTTTCTAAAGATAGGCTGTGTTTTATTTATTTTTCTTTCTATCTCTAGTACCTAGCACAGTGCTCAGTTCAGGCTGTTGAGTGCATAAACAAGTAAATAAACATACTGATGTAAAGTAAAAGGTTGAAAGACTAGAATTATTATATGATATTATCATAATTAAGCAGTTATAATGATAATAATCATGATTATTATATTTTATTATATAAACATATAATTATTAATTATATAATATATTATATTATATATTAATATGTTTATAATTATGATAATAATTTATTATATTTATTATAATACAATAGATCATATACAATTATATATAATATAAATAATATATAATATAATAAATATAATACACATATTTATTATATGTAATATTTATTATATATTAAATATATTAATATTTATTTATTATATGTAATATAATATATAATATATATAAATTATATATAAGTTATATATATTATAATAATATATTACATATATAATATTCATCAATTATATATATAATATAATATATAATATTCACTTATTATAACAATTTACATATAAAAATTATATATTATATATTATACATATATTTATTTATTATATATTAAATATATATATATTTATTATATATAATATACAATATTATAATAATGTATAATTATATATTATATATCCTATATTTATTATGTTATATTATATATGATATATATTATATTATATACATAATATATATTTATATATCATATAATATTATAAATATATAATATAATATAATATATATCATATATAATATATATAACATAATACAGGATATATATAATATAAATTATATATATCATATATAATATAAATAATATAATATATATCATATATAGTATAATACTGCTACTACTAAGTCACCTCAGTTGTGTCCAACTCTGTGAGACCCCATAGGTGGCAGCCCAGCAGGCTCCACCGTCCATGGGATTTTCCAGGCAGGAGTACTGGAGTAGGGTGCCATTGCCTTCTCTGATATAATATAATATATAATATATAATATGTATAATATATAATACATATTATATATAATTATATATAATATATATAATATAGAATATAGAATATAATACATATTATATATAATATGTATATGTTCATTATATATAATATTTATTTATTATATATTAAATATATATATTTATTATACAGATAATATAATATATAATATATTTCTTATAATAATTTATATATATAAATTATATGTATTATAATAATTTATTGTACATATAGTATTTATTATGTATTAAATATATATTTATTTATTATATATAATAAAGTATAAAATAAATATTATAATGATGTATAATTATATATAATATATATTATATATAACATATATTGTATATAATATATAATATGCATGTATTTATTATATATAATTTTTATTATATATTAAATATATATTATTCATTATATTTATATAATATAATATTTATTATAATAATTATAATAATATATAATATATTAATATGTTATATATGTATTATATATATTGATTTTATATTATATAATATAACCATATATTATATAATATTATAATTATAATTAATTATTATTATAATATAAATGTATAATAATTATTAATTATACAATTATAGTATTACATAATAATTATTAATACTTACATCTGTTTTTATAGAAAGCCAGTTTCAAATTTGTGCTTAAACCTTAGTTTGACCTTAGCTACAAATTTGGATTAAGATAAAATATGCCTGGAAAATCCCATGGACAGAGGAGCCTGGTGGGCTGCAGTCCATGGGGTCGCTGAGAGTCGGACACGACTGAGCGACTTCACTTTCACTTTTCACTTTCATGCATTGGAGAAGCAAATGGCAACCCACTCCAGTGTTCTTGCCTGGAGAATCCCAGGGACGGGGGAGCCTGGTGGGCTGCCGTCTATGGGGTCGCACAGAGTCGGACACGACTGAAGCGATGCAGCAGCAGCAGCAGCAGCAAAATATTTTTTATTCTATTTCTCATTTAAAGGGAAAAAAATTGCTTAAGAAGAAAATTGCGTGCTTAGTTGCTTCAGTCGTGTTTAACTTTTGGCGACCCCATGGACTGGAGCCCACCAGGCTCCTCTCTCCATGGGATTTTCCAGGCAAGAATATTGCGGTGGGTTGCCATTCCCTTCTCCAGTAAGAAGAAAATTAGTATTTGTAAAAAAAAAAAAAAAATCAGCGATTTGATGTCCATCTTCTAAACCATCCATTTTCTAGCCACAAGGTTGTTTCAGGTTTGATGTATTGTGACTCACAATGCTTTTAAATGGCTGTTATTATTTTTAGTAACCTGGAGTCACCTGACTCTGCACCACCAAAAGGCATGATCTTCCAGCTGTATTGAATTCTACAAGAGGTAAAAACCTCTGGATAAAATTTTCATGATTCAAACTCAATCTAAATCCTAGCGCTCTGGGTGATACCTCCAGATCTGTGATTAGAACTCAGGGATCCTATTAAAGTTCTACAGAAATGTGTATGGGTGTGTGAGTGTGAATTTTTCAGGGAAGATTGTCCAATTTACATCAGATGTGCAAAAGACAAGAAATATGAAAAATTACAGAGCAGAGTTAATAGAATTAATACTGTGGCTGCATTGACTTGTCAGTGATGTCAGTATGTGCATAGCAGTGAGTTGACTCATTACATTAAGCAATTAATTCGATTATTCTTCTTCTAAGTTGACCGTTCAAGTGTTTGAATAAATCAAAACAAATTCCCTGGCAAAGCGCAGGTGTATCCCCAGTCATCATTGATAAAGTGGAAAGAAATTCTACCACGAGGCAAATCTCTTGGTCATGGAGAGAACAACAAAAGTTCACCTCTCTGAGATCTGCTGTTATGTCTAGACATCAAATCATTCTGATTCTAATAGAACCCCAGGCTGCCTTTTCAAAGTTCCAATTAGCCCATGCAGATCATCTTTTTCTGTTTCCTTGAGGAGTTAGGAAATGAGACTGTCTTTCATTTCATAAAGATTGACCCCAAAAGGATTCCAGTCCATCAAGGAAAATAATTCCTGATATAATATGAATCTCGATTTATTCCTCTTAGTATCAAGATGAGACAGACCCCAGAGGGAAACTCAAATTTTAAAACAGAGAGAAAAGAATAAAACAAACCAGTGATCACCAATCAGATTTAGAAAAGGATACAGAAGGAAACAAGAAGCAATCCTGTAGAATATAATCCTTTGAAAGATTTTCGATTAGAGTGACCTAGTGGAGGCAAAGTCATCCTCAGATATAAATGGGGGGAGGAAGGGGTGGTAGGAAAAGGGAGTGGGAGGTGATTCTGCAACATTTGCAGGAAGTACACTTTGTACAAATATGAGAACAGTCACCTAGGGTTCATGACTCTCATTTCAAGCGTAAGTCACATTTCCTTTATTGTTTATTGTTATTTCAGCTCATTTTATTATGTGTGGTAGTATAAGATTTCTTACAGCAATATTGGACTGGAGGATTGCATTTTATGTGTTTAAATATAGCATTACAACCTTGCCTCCTCATCATTTTCAACCTCCCTCCCATGGCTGGTCTTCATTTCCAAGGTGGGACTCCCAGTAGAAGAATGAGTGTGCAGAGTATATTGGGATGGGATGGCCAAACTGGTCATTTGGAAACTATATTCTACTTTATTGCCAACATTATTAAATATTTTGAATATGAGTCAACTTTATCTTTAGGAGAGTTTAAAGAGCTGGCTGGGTTTTGTACCAGCTTCATCCAAGTTCCCTGGTGACTTAGCTGGTAAAGAATCCGCCTGCAATGCAGAAGACCCGAGTTCAATCCCTGGGTTGGGGAGATCCTCTGGAGAATGGAATGGCTACCCCACTCTAGTATTCCTGCCTGAAGAATTCCATGGACAGAGAAGCCTGGCAGTCCATGGGTTGCAAAGAGTCGGACACAACTGAACAACTAACACTAGAATTTTCTAGTGAAGAGTAAATGTTATAACTTGTTGTCCACAAGAGTTACAACACCTGAATAATAATAAGACTGAATTAATCCATTTTCATTTCTGTCAAATCAGACAGAGGTGCCTCTGTCCATGAAATTTTCCAGGCAAGAATACTGGGGATTCTACTCCAGAGGATCTTCCTGACCCAGGGATCAAAACTGCGTCTCTTGCATCTCCTGGATTGATAGGCAGATTCCTTACCACTGCAACACCTGGGAAGCCCATATATACCTTGTTGTTTATCCATTTTATACATAATAGTTTGCATATGGTAAGTCCAAACTCCCACTCCATCTCACCATCTCCCCTTCAGCAACTTCAAGTCTGGAGAGAACTTTATTCTTTGCATGGTTGTGATTCCAAAATCAACATTTATACTGACTTCCCACTCATTCAAATGCAGATCCTGTACTCCTAGCCACCTACATGAATGCTCCCTTTAAGTGACCCTACAGCTCCCCAAACTCAGAATGTCTAATATTTCATGCAGAACTTAAAATTATAATACAGTCACATTATTCCTGCATCAGTCTGCCAAGACAAAAAGCTTGAAAATATTCATTCTAATAAGAGTATGGAGAATTAGGGCCGTCTGTGCTCTGCGAATACAGGTGTTTTTTAGTACGTGTTGTTTATTGGCAGTACTTATCAACATTTAAAAGATTATTAAAAATTTAAAATATTATTTGACCTAATTCTTCTAAGAACTTAGCTTAGTGATATGTGTTTGTAAATAAGTAAAAATAATTGCATACAAGAATTTGCATTGCAGGAATGTTGTGTAGTTGCAGACAATAATAGCAAGGGGGTGGTTTGAGGTGGAGAAATGATGTATTGACAGTTTGGGGTTAGCAGTTGTAAGCTATTATATAAAGAACAGATCAACAACAAGGTCCTATTGTATGGCACAGGGAACTATGTTCAATATTCTCTGATAAACCATAATGGAAAAGAATATGAAAACTAATACTTATATATGTATAAACAGCATGGAAATTGATCAATAAACTAAAAGTAGAACTACCATGCAATCCAGGATTCCACTTTTGGGTTTTTATCTGAAGAAAATGAAAACACAAATTTGAAAAGATATATGCACCCCTATATTCATTGTAGCATTGTTTACAATAGCCAAGATACAGAAGCAACCCTAAGTGTCCATCAACAGGTGAATTGGACAAAGAAGGTATGGTACATACATACAATGGAATTCTACTCGGCCATTTAAAAAAGTGAAATCTTATCATTGTGATAATATGAAATAAGTCAGACAGAAAAATAAAATACTGTATGAGTTATATGTGGAATCTAAAAAAACAAAACAGAAGAACAAATGAAACAACTATACAGAAATGGAATCATATATACAGAGAATAAAGTGTTTGTTAGAAGGGAGAAATTGGGGGGAGGAGAGAAATAGGGGAAAGGAATTAAGAGGTACAAATTTTCAGTTACAAAATAAATGAGTCACAAGTCTGAAATGTCGGCAATTTAGGCAATAATTATGTAATATTTTTGTATAGTAATAGATTAAAACTAGACTTATTTTGGTGATAATTTTGAAATGTATACCAGAAACTAATATAATGTAAGTTGATTGTGCTTCAGAAACAAATAAGCAAACTCATAGAAAAAGAGATCAGATTTGGGGTTACCAAAAGTGGGAATGGGAGGAAATCGAATTGGATGAAGGTAGTTAAAAGGTACAAACTTCCATTTATAAGATAAATAAGTATTAGGTATGTAATGTATAACACAGTAAATATAATTAATATTGCTATGCATTATATATGAAAGTGTTTTTAGAGAGTAAATCATGAATTCTCATTACAAGGAACAATTTTTTTCTATTTCTTTAATGTTGAATCTACACGAGATAATGTTTGCTAAACTTACTGTGGTTATCATTTTGTGATGTATGCAAGTCACATCATTTTGCTGTATCCCTTAAACTGATACATCATCTCAATAAAACTAGAAGGAAAAAAATCTTGCTTTATCATATCTATCTCATGTTCTTTTAAATTTTCCCTTAATTTGGCCCTAGTCAATCCATTTCTATAGTGTCCTTCTCAGGTTCCTCTTTTATTTTTATTTCCTGTGGCACAAAGTTACACATGCACATTGTAAACAAAATATACATTTGATGGAAATATACAGAGTAAAAATGCTAGTCCCCTTCCACCACCCCAAGTTTACTTGTTAACAAACAAAGGCAATCAAGAGATAGTAAAGATGGAATTTTTTGTTGTCGATAGATTTAGATAAGAAGAGAAACTATAAGAACCTTTTACCTTTTGTATCTGTTTAAATAGCACTGACCTTTGAAGATTTTTAAAGTGTTTCATGGATGTGATGCAAACATTCCATTTTTCCTCCACATGTGCTCATGGCAGAGGCAGACGTGGCTATTTCTCTTGCCCAACAGAGAACCCAGTAGCAGGTAAAAAGAATAAAGCAGAGAAGCTTTATAGGGGAGGTTCTCAAAAGCAACCAATGCTTGAGTGAAAGGAGATACCATCTGGTGTGACCATGCATTTAAGACCTCAGGTTCTCTCTCCCTTTCTCATGCCCCCCTCACCAGAGGGGGTGAGAACCTCACATGAGGAGGGGTTCTCTCTCCCTCACCCATGCTCCCTATTGTAGTGTATGAGGCTTACCTCACTGGACATAGCTCATTTCTCAGGAGCCTGTCTCCTGAGTCCCAAGAACAATCATTTTTAGGCATGCTCAACTGTTCTGTCAGAGCCTCCCTGCTCATCTTGCCAAAATTCTCCATAGGACTTCATGAATAAATACAAATCTTACACTTTGGTTATTGGACTGCATTGGCAACTGATTTATGTACACATTAAAGTGTACCATTGTATTGTATATAGGCATGTGATTCAGAATTGATTAGATGTGATACTAGGGTCATTTCTTCAAAAGAAAAAAACAATGTATACCATGAGGCATCTGGTTACAAACATAACCCTGCTCTTACAGCATTGTTCCTATGAGAAAATCAGATTTGATTCACAATCTGCTGATTTATTATGCCTTTCTGAGTAAAACAGCCCATTGTAAGTTTAAGAACTGCTTCTAGCATGGTTAGTATTTATCACCATTGGATGTTTTTTGAGCTCATTATGAAGAGATTGAATAGGCAAGTACTGCCAACTTTATTGTGTTCTTTACCATGTAATCAACATATGAGAAACAGACGGAAAGAACACATAAATCATGGGTAACTGAGTATGAAACGGAAGGAAAAATGACTTCTTTTATTGAAAAAGGTCTTTTCTTGACAAAATTCACTAGTCCTAATTAATAATTGACTTTGCTGCATTGCTCTATTTCTCAAAACAGGAAACAGGACTCCTGTCGGCTTTTCTCTTTTGTTCCAGTAACATTAAAATGTATTTTACCGTTGCCATTTCTGATCTAAGCTAACCCAGCACATATCTCAGCCATGATCACAGGACAGACTACTGTGAACCATAGAGACATAACTGTTAGCTCAAAAATTATTTAGCTTACATTTAATTTAAATTAGCTATCAACTCCAAACGTCATCTTCTACTTCTTTGAACATTTATAGAGCTTTGAAAAAATTCCAAATGGTGTTTGGTCCCACTGGCTTATCTTTTCACTCTCCAACATAGAGTTGTCATAAAAGAAGTTTTGACTATGTGGTCCCTTTCCCAGAGCATGCTGCTGCTGCTATGTCACTTCAGTCATGTCCGACTCTGTGCAACCCCATAGACGGCAGCCCACAAGGCTCCCCCGTCCCTGGGGTTCTCCAGGCAAGAACACTGGAGTGGGTTGCCATTTGTTTCTCCAATGCAGTAAAGTGAAAAGTGAAAGTGAAGTCGCTCAGTCGTGTCCGACTCCTACCACGGACTGCAGCCCGCCAGCCTCCTCCATCCATGGGATTTTCCAGGCAAGAGTACTGGAGTGGGTTGCCATTGCCTTCTCCCCAGAGCATGCTATCTTAATAGATATTCAGTGAGGAACATGAAGGGCTTTCCTGGCCGTCCGGTGGTTAAGACTTCATTCTTCCACTGCATGGGGTGCAGGGTAACCCCTGGTTAGGGAACTAAGATCCCTCATGCCTCAGGTGGGAGGGACAAAGGGGGAAAAAAAGAAGGCTGTTCAGTGAGACCAGGCTCAGGGATGAAAGTTAAGGACATTTTGTTAACCTTGCCTGCCTGCAAATGTTCATTTCTGTCCTTATTCTTTCTTTCCCTGTTAACTTGAGAAAACTTATTTTCTCCTATTTAGGTTTTTAGACATTTTCTCTCTCTGTGTCTGTACAGGGAAAAATTTGACATCCAAGAGTGTGAACTGGACATCCCCATATCTATTGTGAGTTTCATGGGTACCAGATTCAAGATCTGCGGCTCCTTTAACAGAAATCAGAATCTCACTATTTGGGTGCAATTTTCTAATAAGTTTGCTAAGATTTGTCTCTTATTATCCAGTGTTGTATCTCATTACCTAACATTGTTTGACTGCCTAAAATGTGCCTTTGTCTCAACATTTACCCATATCTATTGTAATTTGATATTTTATTTATAGCTTTGAGAATAAAACAGTATTTTAAAATTCAAAGAAATTATGTAAGTGATCATCCTTATCTATGTTCTTATGTATTTTCCAGTCGAACCTAAAAGACTAGCAGTGATAGATGATTTTCCTTGACAATGATTCATGCCCCTTAGAGGGCCAAGGAATGATTTTCCTTTCCTTTTTTCCTGCTGGGAAGACTTGAGATGTGATGGTGAGCTGGTCTGGATTATGTGAATACCAGCAGCTACTTTAGGGAAGTAGAACAAGATGGAAGGAGTCCAGGTTCCTGATACCACAGCAAGACTGCATCAGCCCCAATGACATTCTTAGTTTTATGTTGAATGATGCCACTTTATAATTGTACAGCTTATCCAGGTAAAAGAAAGTTTGATTCACTAATCCATGCTGTTCAAATCATCTTAAAAAATTCTAAGGTTGGGGTTTTAGCTAATGAGGAGCCTGTGTTGCAACTAGGATTAATAACTAGTGAGTATCCCATCCTCTACCCCTGAATTTTTTTTTTTTTTGCCACAACTCCAATTTCAAACCACCTGTCTCACTGTTCTTGTAGTGCAGACGAAACTATAAAATCCTGTATTCCCACTTTTTGGTTAGGAAAATACTATGCAGTTACTGAAGCAGATAACTCTTGGCTGCAAATTATAGAAACCCCAAGTCAAATAGATTTTATCATTAAAAAAAAAAAAGTAATAGCCCAAGTAGTTGAAAAGTTCAGAGGTAGGACTCAGTTAAGGTTTGGTCTGGCTTCATTTGTTTGGCTCTGCTGTCCTTCATCATCAGGTTAGATTTTCCTTATGAGAACTGAAGTAGAGATTACTCGATTCTAGTAGAATTTTTAGCTGGATCCATGATGACCCTGCCATAGCGGCTTTTCCAAGCCCCCTGGTAGCTGGGTGTGACTACATGAACAGACCAGAACTGGCCAACAGGATATGAGCAGAAGTGATGTAGGTGATTCTCAGTCTTACTTTCAGAAGTGGGGGTGGGGAAATGGATAGCTATTTCTTCGTGGTAACAAGTCACTGAATTAATACAGAAGAAGGCAACACTTGTGAGGACAAAACTATCTTGAATCCTACAAATTATGACAGAATCAGAGGAAAAGATCCTGGGTCCCTGGGACTAGAACTTCCATGAAAGGTTTGAACTGCTTATGCCTTAACTAAAATATGGGGTGTTTGTTTATTCCAGTGGTCCCCAATATTTTTGGAACCAGAAACTGGCTTCATGGAAGATAGTTTTTCCACGAATGTGGGTGGGGTGGGGATGGTCTCAGGATTAATTCAAGTAAATTACATTTATTGTGCACTTCATTTCTATTATTACTACATCAGCTCCACCTCACATCACCAGGCATTAGATCCCAGAGGTTGGAGACCCATGGTTTATACCCTTATTATTATTTTGAGCAGCCATCTAGAATCCCTGGGATCCCTGTGACCATTTTAGTGGATCTCTGAGGTCAAGTCTATTTTTGTAATAATGCTGCTGTAGGCTGAATAATGATTCCCCAAAGATGTTGACATTTTAATTCTTAGAACCTGTGACTATGTTACTTTACATGACCAAAGGGCTTTTGCAGGTGTTATTAAGTTAAGGCTATTAAGCTGAGTCAGTTACTTTGGAGTATCCAGGTGGGATATATATATAATCACTGAGGGACACAAGAGAGCAGAGTTGGAGGAGATGCCGTGATGATTCCGAGTTGCTGGTTTTGGAGCAGGGAGAAGAGCTCCATGAGCCAGGAAGTGTGGGCAGCCTCTAGAAGCTGGAAAAGGTAAGGAAATGGAGTGTCCACTACAGCAGCGGTCCCCAACCTTTTTGGTACAAATTTTGTGGAAAATAATTTTTTTGTGGACGGAGGTGTGGGGCGCGGGAAGGTTCAGGCAGTAATACCAACAAAAGGGGGTATGGTGCAGGCAGTAATATGCCAATGATGGTTCAGGTCGCTGCTTGCCTCCTGCTCTGCAGCAGGCTTCCTAACCAGGAGTTGGGGAGCCCTGAGCCTCAAGAAGTTACCGTCCCTGATGACATCGTGTTTTTAGCCCAGCAAAGCTGATTCTGGACTTAGTAGAAGGCAAAATTTGTTGTTTTAAGCAACTAAGTTTATGTGATTTTGTTACAGTAACCACAGGAAACTGACAGAAATGCTTAGATATTATTTGCCTTTATCCCAAGCAAACAGTGAAGTTTTCCAGAGGATGGATATCTTATCAAACAGTCTGAGTGCATCAGCTGTGAGAATCCAGCTGTCTTTCATTAAGCTGAATACTTAAGAGGTTTAAAAAAAATTTAAACACGCCACTCTTCTCACTGATTTTTTGTTTTGGAAATTTCATTTTTTTAAAGTTTAAAACTATGTTCTTTACATTAATCTCTAAGAAATATTTTTATTGTTATTTATGTGAGTTAATACTTCTCGAATTCTCAGTTTTAAGTTCTAATACAGTGTATACTGATAAATGTAATCCACACACATAAAAACTCTCATAAAAAAGCTCTCTGTGGTTCTCAGCTTTTAAGGATTCAAAATGATCCTTAAACCAAACAATATTGAGACCAACTAACAGATCCTAAATAATACACTACCAAAATTGGCTGGTGCAATTTTAAATCACAAGTTCATTCACTATACTATACAAAGAAAAGAGAGAACTTTCCCCAAAAAACATCAGATAGAAGCCCCAACTTTTATTCTGGTTGAACCAACTTAGGATCTCTGCCTACTCTTAAACCAATCACTCTGAGAAGGGGCTCATTTACCCTGATGCATTCAGTAATCAGGACCCATGCCCGGGGCTGGGTTTTATTCCACTTAAACTGTGTGGTTGCTACTCAGTGGAAGAAAGGGACATACAGATGCTAGGGAGTCAGCCAACAATATTCATCATAATTACCATAGAAAATAATAATGATGATGATAGCAAACATGTAGCACTTCCTGCCAGGCTCTGTTCTCAGCCTCAATTCTCATAGCTGCTCAATGAGAAAGGTATTATTATTTATTATATAAATAATATATGTTATATAAACAGATTATACACCCTCTGTCTCCACTTCAGCCAAGAAATATACTTGGAGAATTAAAACATTTCACTTTCCTAAGATTTTGACCAAACCTTTGCCATTAGCATATACTAGCAGTAAAATGTGATGGTTCAGAGCACAGACTGTGGGGTTGGACAAATTTACTCATACTATGCTCAGGTTTTTTCATGATGAAAAATAACCTACTTGAGATCCTTGATAATCCCTCACGATTAACCTATAACCTGTATGCTAGCCTTTATAACCTCCCATACTATACACGTTAGTGGGGAAAAATCTACTTTGCATTCAACAAAACTATTTTAGTCCCATTGAATAGTCTCTTTAGACGTACACATTCTGTTTCTTTGGGAACGGTGCTCAGTCCGTCAGACTTCTATCCGCCCTCTTCCAGATGGTGCTAAGTCTTTTGGGTGACTGAGTGTGGAGTGTGAGGGAGTGTCTGTGATGGAGAAGGTGTCCTCAGAGCCACATCCTGGACTGGCAACTGCTAAGGGTGATGGACCAGCACCCCAGTACTCCGCCAGTGTCCGGAGCTGAAGTGGGGGAGGGATCTTCTCTCTTGCCTTGCTTAGGCAGCCCTTACCACAGCTAACACCTGGACCCTGCCTTGGTCTTCACTGGGCCTGAGGGGCCTTTGCACACCAACACTTTGGGCAAATTCCTCAACTAGTCTCTAAACTCATATCCATAACACACATCCCTGTCCCCCGACCCCAAAAATATCGTGTGAACTGACAACCTTGTGGAAAGTGGAGTGCGGCCTTCCTGCTGTCTAACCGCGCCACCTCCTGAATTTATTTCAACATGGTGGCCTCCATGCAGCTGCAGGGCAATTCATAGGCTGTTCCACCTCTCAGTGCTCTCAGCAGAAAGAAGAAACTCTCAAATCCAGGCTTTCCCTTCACCTTATCTACTATTACTCTTCTCATAGGGGCATTGGCACAGAGAGGGAAGATTGTTGTTGTTGTCACTAAGTCAAGTCTGACTATTTGAATCCCATGGACTGCAGCACGCCATGCTCCCTGTCATTCACTATTTCCTGGGATTTACTCAAATTCGTGTCCATCGAGTGGATGATGCTATCCAACCATCTCATCCTCTGCTGCCCACCTTTTCCTTTTGCCTTCAATCTTCCCCAGCTTCAGGGTCTTGTGCAGCATCTTTCCATGATTCTATAACTCTGCTTTTCTTTCCACAGGCCACTGAGAGAAGAGACAGGAGGCTTTTCTGATTTACCCACACCTCTGTTAAAGTTGTAATTAAGTCTTCCAGATACAGTTCTTAAAGAGGTAAGATAATTTAGAAAAATACTTTTCTCTTGGCAAAGTCTGCCTTTAAACCTGTTGTCATGCTAAGGAATTGAAAATCTGATTTTTGGGTATTGGAAGCTGAATATTAACTCTCTCTCTCTTTTATTTTTTTGGACTTCTTTCTGGTATAACAATCCCAAACTCACATTCTCATCTACTCATTTATGCCCTTGATATGCCCTAGGTACTATAGGAGGAAGGCTGTATACATATGAGAGAAAAGTATGCAACATGAAAATATGTATGTCGGGGGAGAGGGGACACATTTATACAGTTAATAAGGTTGTCTCAGGACATGGAAAAACCTAGCTTAGAATCCTGAGTCTGTTACCTATGAGTTATGTGCCCTTGGGTAGTTTGACATTTCTAGTTTTTGACTTCTTTATTTGTTGTGCAGAGAAAACAACAGTATCTACCTTATAGATTTGTTGTGAGGGTAATACTAATTATTACTGTATTATTAGTGCATATGTTTATCACATTTATGGAACCCATAGTAGGTATTCCATAAATGTTTGTTAGTATATTATTAGTGCATATACTTATCACTTTTTTGCCAGTCCCATTTATGTACTCACCCTGTACTTGCCCTGTGAGCATACATGTTGGTGATTCTATACATATTTTTCCTGAATTAACCATGTAGTGTCTGCTCAGGATTAGGTTAAGTTGATACCATAAGAAAATATTACTCTGTGATTTATTAAACCACTTTTTCAAGAATTTTGCTTCCTAACAGTTCCTTACAATTCTTAGTGACTGTGCATAATGAGATCTCTGCATCTTTGGGGACATCTTTGTCAGGTGGAGGTGGTCATACTCCTCTTTGAGCTGTGGAGAAGCTAGAATGGAAGGAAAAGGAGGAAAAAGGAAGAAATGGAAGGAGGTACAAAGGGAAGGAGAAAAGGAGGTAGACACAAGCTGCATAATCTATTACAATCTTTGGTACTAGCTTGATTGACAAGTATGAAGACTGCTGTAATCCTTATGTAGAAAACATCCTTCTACACACAATGTGAAGGCAGTGTGGTTATTGTGGGAATCTTTAATGGACAATTTATATGTTTACCTAATTTATTCAATTAACAATTTCCAAGTTTCTATAAAACAGGCATGAAATTATGATTCTGTGACTAACACAGACCTGTTTTGTAGCACTAAGAAAAGTGTTTTTGATGCACAACTGTATACCTATAAGGAGCTGATGTGGGCAACCACGTATACCAGGGCTCAGCACACTTTTTTTGTAAAGGAGCAGATAATAAATATTTTAGGCTTTGTGGACCATAGGGTCTCCTTTACAAATGCTCAGTTCTGCTGTGGGAGCTGAAAGCAGCCATAGACAATATGCAAATGAACAAGCATAGCTGTATACCAATAAAACTATTGATGAGTACTAACATTTGAATGTCATGTAATTTTCACTTGTCACAAAATAGTCAGTTCAGTTCAGTCGCTCAGTCGTGTCCGACTCTTTGTGACCCCATGGACTGCAGCACGCCAGGCCTCCCTGTCCATCACCAACTCCTAGAGTTTATTCAAACTCATGTCCATTGAGTCAGTGATGCCATCCAATCATTTCATCCTCCTCCCGCTGTCCCCTTCTCCTCCCGCCTTCAATCTTTCCCAGCATCAGGGTCTTGTCAAATGAGTCAGTTCTTTGCATCAGGTGGCCAAAGTATTGGAGTTTCAGCTTCAATATTCATCAGTCCTTCTGATGAATATTCAGGACTGATCTCCTTTAGGGTGGACTGGTTGGATCTCCTTGCTGTCCAAGGGACTCTCAAGAGTCGTCTCCAACACCACAGTTTTCAAAAGCATCAGTTCTTCAGCACTCAGCTTTTATAGTCCAGCTCTCACATCCATACATGACTACTGGAAAAACCATAGCTTTGACTAGATGGACTTTGTTGGCAAAGTAATGTCTCTGCTTTTTAATGTGCTGTCTAGGTTGGTCATAGCTTTTCTTTGAAGGAGTAAGCATCTTTTAATTTTATGGCAGCAGTCACCATCTGCAGTGATTTTGGAGTCCAAAAAAAAATAAATAAATCTCTCATTGTTTCCCCATCTATTTCCCATGAAGTGATGGGACCAGATGCCATGATCTTAGTTTTCTGAATGCTGAGTTTTAAGCCAGCGTTTTCACTCTCTTCTTTCACTCTCATCAAAAGGCTCTTTAGTTTGTCTTCGCTTTCTGCCATAAGGACCGTTTATTTCAATCTGTGATAGTTTCTTTCATGACCATGAGACTTTTAAAGCATCTGGGCAGTTATTCAGAATGTCCCTTGGTTTGGTTTGTCTGATATTTTCTAATATTGTTTGATATTAGGCTTAGATTGAGGTTATGCATTATTGGGGAGACCCAATTACCATAGAAGTAATGTCTCTTTCTGTATCATATTGGGGTACATGACACAGATACATCTTATTACTGATAACATTAACCTTGATCATGAGGTTAAGATGGTATCTGCCAGGTTTCTCCACTGTATAGTTATCATTTAGTTTCTATTTTTGCCTTCATAATTAATAACTTTTCGTTGGGATTGGGAAGGAGATAATTTGAGACTATGCAAATATCTTGTTTCTTCTTGACCTGCAAATGCTAATTTAGTATCAATTTGTGGATCTTGCCTATGGTATAAATAACAGTATTTATTACTCTGGTATCCTAATGATGATTTTCTATTTCCCTCATTTGTCCTACAATATTAGTTGAAATCTTCTATAAAGACGAGCTTGTCCTTCTCCTCCATTTCTTCAGTCATCCAAGTGTTTATATCAGTATTGACTCACATGCTTTTATTCTTTGGGTTATAAACTGATTATTTTAAATAATTTTCTATAGTAATTTTGAAATGGAGAATTTTAATGAATCTCTGAGAGAAAAGATATTTTCTCATTTGTTATTACATATCTTAGTGTTCTTTAGAGAAGCTAAGTAAAATTGAAATCACTGAAAAGTAAAGAGTAGACCATACAGGGAAGTGGCTTTAAGAGCAATGCTCTGAAATCCTACTTCTCAGGTTCCAATTCAGGCTGTGCTCTCTGACTGTCAACAAGCTGTTTACCCACTGCTCTGCTTTAATCACTTGTAAATGAGCTTGTGTAGAAAACAAACTAATGATTATCAAATGGGAAAGGGAGGGAGATAAATTAGGAGTTTAGGATTAACATATATACACTACTGTATATAAAATAGATAACCAACAAGAACCTATTATATAGTACAGGGAACTATTGTCAATATCTTGTAATTTAATGTAATATGTCTTCTAATTTTGATGAAGCCCAATTTACTTATAATGGAAAAGAGTCTAAAACAGAATATATGTGTATGAATATATATTTGAATCACTTTGCTGTACATCTGAAACTAACACAACATTGTAAATCAATTATATTTCAATAAAAATTTAAACAGACAAATAAAACAAATAAAATAAAGTGAGCTTATAAATAATATCTACCTAAAAGGATATTTGAGAGGGTAAAAGAAGATATTGTATGGATAATATTTAGTATAATGCCTGAGTATATAATAAGTGCTTGACAAATGTTTTCACTAGTTAGAAAAATAGCTGAAGGCATGATTAATCCTTTTTCATGACTGAACCAGAAATAATGAATGAAGGGGTTTCTGGAAATCTTTCTTAGATTGGCCCCACATCTTGCTTATGCTCTGCTGTCTTTCTTTATGCACTCAGTAAAAATCAGACTGAGCATTTGTCCTAAGACAGATATGGTATGGACCTAACAGAAGCAGAAGATGTTAAGAAGAGGTGGCAACAATACACAGAAGAACTATACAAAAAAGATCTTCATGACCCAGATAACCACATGGTGTGATCACTCACCTAGAGCCAGACATCCTGAAGTGTGAAGTCAAATGGGCTTTAGGAAGCATCACTACAAACAAAGCTAGTAGAGGTGATGGAATTCCAGTTGAGCTATTTCAAATCCTAAAAGATGATGCTGTTAAAGTGATGCACTCAATATGCCAGTGATTTGGAAAACTCAGCAGTGGCCACAGGACTGGAAAAGATCAGTTTTCATTCCAATCTCAAAGGAAGGCAATACCAAAGAATATTCAAACTGCCACAGAATTGCACTCATCTCACATGCTAGCAAAGTATTGCTCAAAATTCTCCAAGCCAGGCTTCAACAGTGTGTGAACTATGAACTTTCAGATGTTCAAGCTGAATTTAGAAAAGGCAGAGGAACCAGAGATCAAATTGCCAACATCCACTGGATCATTGAAAAAGCAAGAGAGTTCCAGAAAAACATCTACTTCTGTTTTATTGACTACCTCAAAGCCTTTGACTGTGTGGATCACAACAAACTGTGGAAAATTCTGAAAGAGATGGGAATACCAGACCACCTGACCTGCCTCTTGAGAAATCTGTATGCAGGTCAGGAAGCAACAATTAGAACTGGACATGGAACAACAGACTGGTTCCAAATAGGAAAAGGAGTACGTCAAGGCTGTATATTGTCATGCTGCTTATTTAACTTCTATGCAGAGTACATCATGAGAAATGCTGGGCTGGATGAAGCACAAGCTGGAATTAAGATTGTGGGGAGAAATATCAATAACCTCAGATACGCAGATGACACCACCCTTATGGCAGAAAGCAAAGAAGAACTGAAGAGCCTCTTGATGAAAGTGAAAGAGGAAAGTGAAAAAGTTGGCTTAAAGCTCAACATTCAGAAAACTAAGATGATGGCATCTGGTCCCATCACTTCATGGGAAATAGATGGGGAAACAGTGACAGACTTTATTTTTCGGGGCTTCAAAATCACTGCAGGTGGTGACTGCAGCCATGAAATTAAAAGATACTTACTCCTTGGATGAAAAGCTATGACCAACCTAGACAGCAAACTAAAAAGCAGAGACATTACTTTGGCAACAAAGGTCCATCTAGTCAAAGCTATGGTTTTTCCAGTAGTCATGTATGGATGTGAGAGTTGGACTATAAAGAAAGCTGAGCACTGAAGAACTGATGCTTTTGAACTGTGGTGTTGGAGAAGACTCTTGAGAGTCCCTTGGACTGCAAAGGAGATCCAACCAGTCCATCCTAAAGGAATTCAGTCCTGAATATTCATCAGAAGGACTGATGCTGAAACTGAAACTGCAATACTTTGGCTACCTGATGTGAAGAACTGATTCCTTGGAAAAGACCCTGATGCTGGGGAAGATTGAAGGCGGAAGGAGAAGGGGACAACAGAGGATGAGATCGTTGGATGGCATCACCGACTCAATGGACATGAGTTTGGGCAAACTCCAGGAGTTGGTGATGGACAGGGAAGGTGGGCGTGGTGCAGTCCATGGGGTCGCAAAGAGTTGAACAGGACTTCCCAACTAAACTGAACTATTTTTAAAACTTTACTGAACTAGACATGACTTTGAGCAGTTGAGAAAATTAGAGAATTAAAAACAAGTAAGCATCTGTCTTCAATGCTCGGCCCTTCTCTATAGCAGATCTTCTTCCCTGTGATTCCCCCATTCCAAACCCTTAAGCAATGAAACTTCTGTGTATTTATTTGGTAACAGAAGCAGACTACTAACCCTCTCCTGCCACCCCACCCATTGACAATTTGGAATATTATGCTCTCATTCTTTTGTCAAGTCAACAAATTCGTATCTCTACCAGCCTCTATATTCAGTCCCTTTATTCTTTCCTAAGATTTTTCATGCCATTTTATGACATCATTGTTTCTCAGTGTAACTAGAAATTTGAGGGTTCCAAAGTAAAACATTTTATAAAAGGTTTCTAATTTTGATGCAGTCCAGTTTAGCTATTTTTTCTTTTGTTGTTTATGCCTTAAATGTCATATCGACAAATCCATTGCCAAATCCAGGGTTATAAAGATCTGTCCTTGAGTTTTTTTTTTCTGTTTGTAGTTTTAGCTGTTACATTTAGGTCTTTGATTATTTTGTGTAAAATTTTTTTGCGGTATAATGTAAGGTCCAACTTCATTTTCTCACCTATGGAAATCCAGTTGTACCAGCACTTTTTGTCGAAAAGACTGTTCTTTCCCCACTGGAAGATATTGAAACCCATTCCAAAAATCAACAGGCCTTAAATATATTGTTCATTAAGTCTTGTACTTTCTCTACCTAGACCAGAGGGACATGGGAACTTCACCTTCAAAAAAAAAAAAAAAACCACACACACACACCATTTCTGGTTTAACATGTGAAACTCATCTATTGTACTTCCAAATATATCTCCGGTCTGTGTACTTCTCTCCTTACCAGGGGCTATCACTTGAGTCCAAGCCAGCAGTAGCTCTCACTGAACCCCTCCAGTGGCCTCACTACACACTTTCCCTCTCTTTTCTCGACTGTGCCAATCAGTCTTCAAGTCAGCAGGCAGAGACAACTTCTAAACCTAAAATATGGTCATTTCATCACTGGCCTTAAATTCTTACTGTTTCAAGGATAAATTCAAAATTGTTAAGACAGTCCCAAAGCCTGCATGATGTGTCCTGCCAATATCTTCCCTTTCTTGCCTCTAGATGATTACATTCCAGCCTCTCTGGATCCTGTTTCTTGAACTCACCAAGCTCTTTACAGTGTAAAAACAACTGTGCATATATTGTTGCCTCTGCCTGGAATAATTGCACCCCACCCCTGACTCTTCACTTTCCAGTTATCCATCCTTCGATCTCAGCTTACAGTGTTACTTCCATACAGAAGCACTTGCTGATCTGCACTCCTTTTTCTTTCTTGTTGGTCCTTGCTCTTTCCTGACCCTGATTACACTCCATAGCTATTTATTTTGTAATAGCTGACCCTCTTTCTTTGGCCTCAGTGTGTGGCTTGATATTCTTAGTTCCCTGACCAGGAATTGAACCCATGACACTTGCAATGGAAGTCTGGAATCCTAATCACTGACCTGCCAAGGAAGTCTCAATATCTGCCCTTTTTAAAATGCCTATTTCTTCCACTAGAATATATGCTCTATGAGACAAGTCATGTTTGTTTTGTGTTGTTACTGTACTTCCTGTGTAGTATCTGGTACGTAATAATAAATGCTTTGTTGAATGAATAAAGAGCCAATATCTGTAAGATGAGAATGTTGAATTCTGTTTATTCCCTAGTCATCCGGTAAACAAGTATTGAATTTCTATTAGTGCTGGGAATAAAAAAGGAATAAAACATATCCTCTACCTGTTCTGAAGTCCCAGACTATTGGGACAGTGTAGTGGCCTAAATGTTGGTTCTCAAAATATTAGACCCAAATTCTTAAACATTTCAGTGTTAACTTATTTAGAAAAACAGTCTTTGTAGATATGATTAAGAATCTTGAGAGGTGGAGATTAGTCTGGATTGTCCAGGTGAGGTGAGCACTAAATGCTATCACATTATCCTTATAAGAGGGAAGTAGAGGGAGATCTTACAACACACAGAGGAGAAGGTGATGTGAAGATGGAGGCAGGGATTGAAGTGATGTGGCCACAAGCCAAGAGGTGGCAGCGGCCCCTAGAAAGTGAAAGAGGCAAGGAACACATTCTCCTCTAGATCTTCTTGAGAGAGTGTGGCCCTGCTGACACCTTACCTTAGTCCAGGTATATGAACTTTGGACTTCTGGCCCCAAGAACTGTGAGAGAGTACACTGCTGTTGCTTTAAGTCATCCAGTCTGTGATAATTTGGTACAGCAGCCCCAGGAAACCAATATAAATGGTGACAAAAGTAAATAAATCCTTGAAAAACAGCATCTTATGTGGAGATCCAGGTGGTGTATGTTTGCAGAGAAAAGAGCTGTCTGGGAAGGTGTCCCAGAAGAGGAGACATTGAACTGGGTTTTGAAAGATAAGCATTTTCCAGGCACTGCTAGGGTTGGAGCAAGGGGAGGTCATTCTTGGCAGAACTGCAGCATGTGTGAAGACCTGAGGATAGGAATTCCCTGGCAGTGGAAGACTGCCAGGTTTAAGTGGTTAAGACTCTGCACTTCTACTGCAAGGGGCACAGGTTTGAACCCTGGTTAGGGAACTAAGATCTCATATACCATGTGGAATAGTCAAAAAAAAAAAAAGACCCAAGGATACACAGAGTATGGCATTATTGTGGGGGGAAAATATCCCCCTTTATCACTCTTAGGTTCTGGTAGCTGGACCTAATAAAGTGGACACAAGACAGGTTAACAGGAAAAAAAGAAATGAATTTTAAGTCATGCATACGGAGGTATTATAGAAATGAGACCTGAGAACAGGCCAAAACAGGCAAGTTTTATACTTTTTAGACAAACAATGCATTTGTGAGGAATTGACAGGACAAAGAAACTTAAGTTTGGGGTATACAGTTAGTTAAGCATCTAAACAGAGTTTGGAAATGGGTTAATAAATTAAAGTAGCTACTTTTCACATGAGAGATTGATTTCCTGCTTTTGGGGATGGAAAGGTCAGAGTGTCCCTCTTGCACTGACCATTTCTTAAGTAACTTTAATGCAGAATAATCAATATGCCATCGAGGCATGTTTTGGGGTCACCTGCTGGCCCCAGCAGCATGTTCAGGGAACATTGGGTTCATTCAGCTGGAATGTCAGGTAGATGGAGAAGAATGATAGAAAATAAGGAGAGAAGGAGAGAATTGTGAGCAAGTTGTGAAGGGCCTTGCATGCCACATCAATGTGCTTCACCTTTTCTGTAACTGATAGGAAACTAATGGAAATACAGGGATAACTTATGTGTGGGAAATAAAGTTCTGCAGTGTCATGAATAGTGGACTAGAGTGAGGTGAGGCCAGCTCAGTTCTGCTTGTAACTGTATCTCAAGGTGCACAAGACAGATGTAACTTAGAGACTGTGAGACGAAACATACAGGGAAGCAAAGACACACTCTGTCCCATATGCATAAGACTGTGGCAGTAATCCTGGAAGAGATGAAAATCGAAGGCCGTAACAGTAGGAATAGAGAAACGGAGATATTTGGAAGACATCTCCTTGGTATTTAAACTAACAGAACCTGGAGACCTACTGAATATGGAATGCAGGAGAGGGAGGACTCAGGACGAATGAAGGATTTTAGCTGTGTGGTGGAGAAATACTATTAGCAGAATTGTATGGAGAAAATCCTAGGAATCTAGTTCTAGGTCAATTTCAGATGCCAGAAGGATAGCGAATTAGTGACTTGGGGGAGATAATTAGAGTTATTGAGAGTCTAGAGACACTGATCTACAGGTCATCAGCAGGAGATGGGACTTGAAGGCATGAAAGAGCATGAGCAGATAGAGAAGAGAAGATCATCATCAGAGCCCTGGACAGATCTAGTCCTTGAATAGGAGAAGAAATACATACTGTTCAGTTCAGTTCAGTCGCTCAGTTGTGTCTGACTCTTTGTGACCCCATGGACTGCAGCACTCCAGGCCTCCTTGTCTATCACCAACTCTCAGAGTTTACCCAAACTCATGTTCATTGAGTCAATGATGCCATCCAACCATCTCATCCATTTCCCAGCATCAGGGTCTTTTCAAATGAGTCAGTTCTTTGCATCAGGTGGCCAAAGTATTGGAGTTTCAGCTTCAACATCAGTCCTTCCAATGACCACCCAGGACTGATCTCCTTTAGGGTGGACTGGTTGGATCTCCTTGCAGTTCAAGGGACTCACAAGAGTCTTCTCCAACACCACAGTTCAAAAGTATCAATTCTTCGGTGCTCAGCTTTCTTTATAGCCCAACTCTCACATCCATACATGACCACTGGAAAAACCATAGCCTTGACTAGATGGATCTTTGTTGGCCAAGTAATGTCTCTGCTTTTTAATATGCTGTCCAGGTTGGTCATAACTTTTCTTCCAAGGAGCAAGCGTCTTTTAATTTCATGGCTGCAATCACCATCAGCAGTGATTTTGGAGCCCAAAAAAATAAAGTCTGACACTGTTTCCACTGTTTCCCCATCTATTTCCCATGAAGTGATGGGACCAGATGCCATCATCTTAGTTTTCTGAATGTTGAGCTTTAAGCCAACTTTTTCACTCTCCTCTTTCACTTTCATCAAGAGGCTTTTTAGTTCTTCTTCACTTTCTGCCATATGGGTGGTGTCATCTACATATCTGAGGTTATTGATATTTCTCCCAGCAATCTTGATTCCAGCTTGTGCTTCTTCCAGCCCAGCGTTTCTCATGATGTACTCTGCATAGAAGTTAAATAAGCAGGGTGACAATATACAGCCTTGACGTACTCCTTTTCCTATTTGGAACCAGTCTGTTGTTCCATGTCCAGTTCTAACTGTTGCTTCCTGACCTGCATACAGATTTCTCAAGAGGCAGGTCAGGTGGTCTGGTATTCCCATCTCTTTCAGAATTTTCCACAGTTTATTGTGATCCACACACACTGTATAATATACCAAAAAGGTAATAATATGAATGAGTATTATGGAGTCTTTGAGGTGTTAATGAGTTCTATAAATGCCTTTATTTGAAGCACTTTTGGGTGTCTTAGAAACTGTAGCTGTCTCCAGGCCAATAAACTGGAAACTTGTTGGCATTCTGTACATCTGAGCCTGCTGGCTTCCTAGGATCTAGCCTAAGGGTAAGCCTGTGTAATTTGGTTAATCTGAACACCAACATCAATAACTAAACCCTTGCTAGAATCATTA
Source organism: Okapia johnstoni (assembly GCA_024291935.2). Taxonomy (NCBI): domain Eukaryota; kingdom Metazoa; phylum Chordata; class Mammalia; order Artiodactyla; family Giraffidae; genus Okapia; species Okapia johnstoni. The sequence goes on along the minus strand of CM044312.1, from coordinate 64,866,172 downwards.
AACAATTAATACAGTGAACACTTAATGATCCATCTAATTGGTCAATAGGTTGAACATATTAAAATTCAAAATGCCCCGTTTGTCACAACAGTTGGACCAATTCTCCATGTACATGTTTCTTGAGATAAGGATTTAATTTTTCATTTTAGCTTCTGGTCAGATTGCAATTACTCTTAACCTTGGTAAATTGGGCTTAAACTAATGAGGTCAAAGCTTAGTAACCTCTTGTGTCCTCCTTGCTCTTTCTGTGTGTTACCTGGAAGACTCGAGCAAGAAACAGGAAAGAAAAAAAAAGAGGAAAACCAAGGAAAGGAAAAAATACCAGAGAAAAAGAGAAAGGGGGAGAGGAAAGTGGAGGGAAAAGATGAAGCAGAGAGAAGAGAAACAAAGAGGAAGCGGTGTATCTAAATTTGTTCCTTGAGGGTGGGATGGAAACTTTGCTGCGATCACAAGACCAAACAGGAAAGATGTAGTAGGCGTAGGTAGCGGAGAAGTATAGTAGGAAGCTTACATTCTGATGCCAGACAAACCTGGGGTCTGAGCCCTGGTTCTGCCATTCTAGCTGTGCAACATTGAACCAGGTAACCTCTCTGAGCATCCTGAGAGGTAATGTGGTCCAAAGAGGAAGAGCTGTGTTTCTGGAACTAGGTTTAATCCCTGATTCTAACACATACCAGCTGCAGGACCATGGGCAAGTTAGTTAACCTCTTAATGACTTGATTTCCCCATGTTTTAAAGTAAGGATAACAGAATCTCTATCTAGTTCTTGTGACTCTTAAATGAGTTAATACTTGTAAAGTTCTTAGAAGAATGTGCTAGAAGGTGGTAGCTTTTAGCTATAAAATTATAAACAATTAGGTTGTAAAATATTTGTAAAAGCTCCTAACCCAGTGCCTGGTTCATGGAGGGACTCATAAACTGTGGATCATCTTCCCCTGTCTCAACTCCTCAGAAGCCCCAGATCAGAAGAATGACTGTTTCCTTAGCTCCTCTTTCTCCATCAGGGTGCATCCAAGTCCACTTGGACTAGGCTCTTCCAATCCCTCATTCATAGTCTGCTTTCACCAAAGCAAAAAAGCTTTTTTTTTTTTTCTAAAATAATCTTAAGAGTAGTGACAAATGGTCTGATAATTTCATAGTTAACTTTTCAACAGCTTCCAAAGCTCAAAACTTCTGGAATGTCCATGTGGCATATGCTTGGTATGTAGATTAAAACAGTAACCCAGAAGAGAGATTAAGGGGGTCAGAATAGACACTCAGGATTGGTAAAAGATCAGGAACTGGAAAGTCACTGCCATGTTCATCCTTTTGTGTATGAGCTGAGTGCAGCGTGTAGATTAAGAGTGAGGCAAGTGTTTTTGCCCTGTTCCGAACTAATGGAGGTGGAACACACCCTTTCTTTTCACACAATTCATCAGCTGTATGAAACCAAACTTCATGATTTTAAAAAAGTTATTCTCCCTATGTTTGGCACAATGCTTACCATCCAAAAGTCAAAAATTGGATAGGCATAAATCGTGGGTGGAGAAACATCCATGAATGACAGTGGAGAGCTGTACATGAGGGGAAAACAAGAGTCCTCCTTCCACATCTCCCAGTCTCCGGATCACCTCTACTCTCCTGTGATTTTCATTTAATTAAAAAATGTTTCATTTTATTCAATTATAGCTGATTTGTGATGTTATGCTAATTTCTACTGCACAGCAAAGTGATTCAGTTGTACACACACATACACACACAAACACAGTCTTTTTCATATTCTTTTCCACTATGGTTTATCATAGGATAGTCTTTTTGTGAAACAATTTGCCTTTATTTTATCTTTTTTTTTTTGCCTATGCTGTGAGGCATGTGAGATCTTTGTTCCATGACCAGGGATCCAGCCTGAGCCCCCTGCATTGGAAGTGCAGAATCTTAACAACTGGACTGCCAGGGAAGTCTCTCTCACAGGGTATTGAGTATAGTTCCCTGTGCTATACAGTAGGATCTTGCTGTTTATCCATTCTGTATATAATAGTTTGCAGCTGCTAATCTCAAACTCCACTCCATCCCTCCCTGACTTACCTTCCCTCTTGGCAGCCACAAGTCTGTTCTCTATGTCTGTGAGTATATTTCTGTTTCATAGATAAGTTTATTTGTGTCATATCTTAGATTCCACATATAAGTGATATCATATGGTATTTGTGTTTCATTTTCTGACTTATTTCATGATAATTTCTAGGTCCATTCATGTTGCTATAAATGGCATTATTTCATTCTTTTTTATGGGCTTCTCTGGTGGCTCAGTGGGAAAGCATCTGCCTGCCAATGTGGGACACATGGGTTCGATCCCTGGGTCGGGAAGATCCCCTGGAAAAGGAAATGGCAACCTATTCCAGTATTCTTGCCTGGGAAATCCTACTCATAGAAGGAGCCTGGTAAGCTATAGTCCATGGGGTCCCAAAAGTATTGGACACAACCTAGCGACTAAACAACAACAAGTATTCCATTATATATAATATGTACCACATATTCTTTATCCTTTCATCTGTCATGGACATTTAGGTTGTTTCCATGTCTCGGTTATTGTAAATAGCGTGGCTATGAACATAAAGGTGACATGTATCTTTTCGGATTATAGTTTCGTCCAGATATACGTCCAGGTGTGAGATTGCTGGAGCCTATGGTAGTTCTCCTTTTAGTGTTTTGTTTTGTTTTTGTTTTTGAGTAACCTCCACACTGTTTTCCACGGTGGCTGCATCCCATTTACTTTCTACTGCCCTGAGTTCAGGATAATGGAAGAAAGCATAAGAGATCCCCTCTAGTGCTAGCAAATATAGATGACACTAGGTAATTTAAAGGGGATGAGCACATGGATCTGGCATCAAACTCCCTAAGTTTGATTCCCACTTTCACCGCTTATTAGGGATATAAAATGCAGAAGTTTTAAACCTTCTTCTTGTCTCATCTTTTTCATCTCCGAAATAGAAACGGTGATAGAACCTACCTTATAGGGTTACTGTGTAGAGTAGGCAAGATGATTAAATGAGACAAGGAGGCTAGCCCAGGCTCTGACTCATGCTTACCAGTTAATACCTAGTTGCTATTGTTTTCAGTAGCTCGAGGTGAAGGCCAACTGTGCGGAAAGTCTCTCGCCTACTTTGGTATGGGTAAACACCTTTCTTAAGGTGCAGGAGAAATAGAGTTTGTCATAACTGCAGCGTGTGTTAATCACGTGGACTTTATCAGGATACGGCTATCTCTTCTAAGTGTTTACTGTGTGCCAGCTTATCCTTCATGAATTGCTGCCAAGGTCACATGTCAATTAGCTTGGAATTACTGATTAACCATTTTAGCAAGTATCTGTCTCTTTCATCTTCCAAGTGGAAGCCTGAGCTGTCCAAAGAAGGAGTGAGGAAACTTGACATTTTCTGGAGGCAAACTCCAAAGAGGAGGATTATTAACACTTGCCAAGTCCAAACTAGAGTGTGGGAGATGGTAGAGTGTTACTCAGTCCCTTGTACTTTTCTGCCTCCCAGCCAGACTAGTGAAGCCTTTAGCCAGGAGAGCATCTCCTTGCTCTTAAAGTTGGCTCCTGCTTCTCTCCTGGTGACATCCTAAGGTCACCTGCAGGTGAGGTAGGAGTGGTAGTAGTCAAGAATTGTCAGGTCTTTAGGGCTTTGACCTCAGCAAGCCACACTAACTTCATATACTCCTGACACCACATTTAGAGATAAGATCTAGTCAGAGGGGAAATAAAAAGATAATTGTTGGAGGTGTGGGAAGAGTCTGGGGGAGTAGAGTTGGTGGAAATTCAGGTGATAGGATATATTACCAGGCTAACGGTGTGTTTTGGTTTCAGTGAGGTGGTACTAGTGTTAAAGAACCCTCCTGCCAATGCAGGAGACATAAGAGACAAGGTTTGATTCCTGGCTTGGGAAGATCCTCTGGAGGAGGGCATGGCAACCCACTCCAGTATTCTTGTCTGGAGAATCCCATGGACAGAGGAGCCTGGGGGGCTACAGTCCATAGCGTCGCAAAAAGTCAGACACACTGAAGCAACTTAGCATGCATATGTGAGGTGAAATTGGAACTGAACTGATGCTTCAATTTTATGCATCAAAATATCTTTTGCAGGGAATTCCATGGTGGTCCAGTGATTATAACTCTGCAGGTTCATTGCAGGGCACAAGGGGTTCAATCCCTGGTCAGGAAACTAAGATCCCACAAGCCGCATGGTGTGACCACATAATAAATAAATAAGTATTTTAAAAAATATGCCTCTTGCACATTTCCTTTGTTTCTGTGCCCTGTATTCCTTTCATATTCTCACCAAATGAATGTGTCATCATGGAAATTTTATTTGCAGGGAAGAGATCAATGTTGCCCTAAAAAAAAAAAAAAGTTAAAAAAATAGAAAATAAACTGATTAAAACAGAAAAAAAAAAAAAATGGAGGCAGGAGATACTTCTCTGTCTCACCACAGTTGCCATCATCTAAAGACCCTGGGAGGAAGTTGGTGATGGTAGCTTGGGGAGGGTGGGTGTGAGCAGAGGCAGATCTCTGGGGAGCCTGCCTGCTCCACCTCACCTGACGCTGCTCTGCTTTCTCCAGCCACACACCCCCTTACTCTACCCCCTCTCCTCATCCCCGCCTTTCATTCTTATTCACTCAGTTGCATGTGTTAGTTTCTCAGCTATCTCAGACTCTTTGCAACCCTATGCACTGTAGCCCCCCAGGCTCTTCTGTCCCTGGAATTTTCCAGGCAAGAATACTGGAGTGGGTAGTCATTCCCTTCTCCAGCGGACCTTCCCGACCCAGGGATTGAACCTGGGTTTCCCACATTGCAGGCAGGTTCTTTACCATCTGAGCCACCAGGGAAGCCCCTGCATGTGCAAAGGAAGACCTCAATTAATTTTTGTTGAGTGAAGAAAAGAACTTGGATTTTGAGGCTCTGTATACAAAGATTACATTTGTGTGTGTGTGTGTGTGTGTGCCAGCCAGAAAGCCAGGATAGAGTGAGGTTTATAGCTAAAAAAATAAATAAATAAAATTTTGCCCCCTGTAAACAAAAATATTACAGACTAAGGGAAGAGACACTGCATTCTTTTTTTTTTTTTCCTCCTAAACTTTTCTGTCAGAGAAAGTCTTGAAAGTTTTGGCTCTAACTAAATATTCTGTGGAAGATTAATAAAGGGCAAAGATACATATCACAAACCCACATCTGGTACATTCCTTATGAAGCACAGGCTGAACTGGCCAGGAATGCAAGAAGCTGAGCCCTGAACCCAGCACCACACGAAGGTTCTAGATTTTAACAGACACACAGGGAAACAATGTACAGTGATTTTAAACACCCCCTCTACACCACCACCACCACACTCATCCCAGCATTAATCAACCACCAACCTAGATTCAAACACAGCAGGAAAACACTCAGAAGGAAAGGGGAATGTTGACATGACACAAAGGACAGGAATGTAGAAGCTGCTAAGTCAATTTTAACCACTGATCTCCGTATACATGTGGACAGCAGTAATACTCATCAGGGTTGGAGACAGAACATCTATCAATTTAGAGACAATGCTGAGGGGGTTTTGAGGGCAGGGCAGGGCAGGGCTCCTCTCTCTACGTGCCCTGTGATTTGCTTTGCAGCAAAAGAATACTGAACTGGAAACTACTGCAAACTTTTCCATTAGAAAGCATGTGTGTACCTAAGGTAGAGTAACCAGGAGAAAGGTAGGCAGGGAAGCATGGGGAAGTAGGGGGAGACAAGGCTGGGAGGGGAAAGATTCTCAGTTCACCCACATTTCAGCCTGATAAGGGAAGCAAGCACGTCTCCTTTTTATAGTGGAGGCAATTGAGGCTCAGAGAGTCACGTGAATTGGCTGACACCATGGCTTTAGTGAGTCCTGGAGCCCAGGACACTGGTCTTTCCATCATGTTGCTTCCCCCAAGACTTGCTTGGTTTGTCCTGAGAATTTCAGAGAAATGTCCTCGTCAGTGAGGATAGCTCGGGAACCCCATAAAGCCTAAGAAATGTTAGTTTTCCCTTGGACTTTGCAGTTCCTGAGCTATGAACTCCCGCCTGGCAACTGAGAAAGTAAATATATATCTTCTAGGGGGAAATGGTTGCTAGTATAGCGATCTATTTAGTATTCATTCAACACATATTTATTGATCACCAACATGTGCCAGGCACTGTTTTAGGCCAGGGGGATACCATAATCAATAAAAATGAGGAAACACATGCAATAAACAAAACATATAGCATTTACCATATGGCAGATGGAGATAAGTACCATGGAGGAAAGGGGAATGCAGAGGCTGGATGAGGAAGATGATGGGTGTGATATTAAGTAGTTAGGATGAACCTATTGATATGATAAATTTTGAGCAAAGTCTCCAGGGAGATGAGGGAGTAAACCATGAGGATACATGGGAAGAGTGTTCTGGGCAGAGAGAATGTCAGATACCAAGTTCAGTTCAGTACAGTTCAGTTGCTCAGTCATGTCCAACTCTTTGCGACCCCATGAATCTCAGCATGCCAGGCCTCTCTGTCCATCACCAACTCCCGGAGTCCACCCAAACCCATGTCCATCGAGTCAGTGATGCCATCCAACCATCTCATCCTCTGTCGTCCCCTTCTCCTCCTGCCCCCAATCCTACCCAGCATTAGGGTCTTTTCCAATGAGTCAATTCTTCGCATGAGGTGGCCAAAGTATTGGAGTTTCAGCTTCAATGTCAGTCCTTCCAATGAACACCCAGGATTGATTTCCTTTAGGATAGATTGATTGGATCTCCTTGCAGTCCAAGGGACTCTCAAGAGTCTTCTCCAACACCTCAGTTCAAAAGCATCAATTCTTCGGTGCTCAGCTTTCTTCACCATCCAACTCTCACATCCATACATGATCACTGGAAAAAGCATAGCCTTGACTAGACAGACCTTTGTTGGCAGAATAATGTCTCTGCTTTTAAATACGCTATCTAGGTTGGCCATAACCTTCCTTCCAAGGAGTAAGCGTCTTTTAATTTCATGGCTGCAATCACCATCAGCAGTGATTTTGGAGCCCCAAAAAATAAAGTCTGACACTGTTTCCACTGTTTACCCATCTATTTCCCATGAAGTGATGGGACCAGATGCCATCATCTTAGTTTTCTGAACGTTGAGCTTTAAGCCAACTTTTTCACTCTCCTCTTTCACTTGCATCAAGAGGCTATTTAGTTCTTCTTCAATTTCTGCCATAAGGGTGGTGTCATCTGCATATCTGAGGTTATTGATATTTCTCCCGGTAATCTTGATTTCAGCTTGTGTTTCTTCCAGCCCAGCATTTCTCATGATGTACTCTGCACAGAAGTTAAATAAGCAGGGTGACAATATACAGCCTTGATGTACTCCTTTTCCCATTTGGAACCAGTCTGTCGTTCCATGTCCAGTTCTAACTGTTGCTTCCTGACCTGCATACAGGTTTCTCAAGAGACAGGTCAGATGGTCTGGTATTCCCATCTCTTTCAGAATTTTCCACAGTTTATTGTGATCCACACAGTCAAAGGCTTTGGCATAGTCAATAAAGCAGAAATAGATGTTTTTCTGGAACTCTCTTGCTTTTTCGATGATCCAGCGGATATTGGCAATTTGATCTCTGGTTCCTCTGCCTTTTCTAAATCCAGCTTGAACATCTGGAAGTTCACAGTTCACGTATTGCTGAAGCCTGGCTCCAAGAATTTTGAGCATTACTTTACTAGCATGTGAGATGAGTGCAATTGTGCGGTAGTTTGAGCTTTCTTTGGCATTGCCTTTCTTTGGGATTGGAACGAAAACTGACCTTTTCCAGTCCTGTGGCCACTGCTGAGTTTTCCAAATTTGCTGGCATATCGAGTGCAGCACTTTCACAGCATCATCTTTCAGGATTTGAAATAGCTCAACTGGAATTCCATCACCTCCACTAGCTTTGTTCGTAGTGATGCTTCCTAAGGTCCAATTGACTTCACATTCCAGGATGTCTGGCTGTAGGTGAGTGATCACAGCATTGTGATTATCTGGGTCATGAAGATCTTTTTTGTACAGTTCTTCTGTGTATTCTTGCCACCTCTTCTTAATATCTTCCGCTTCTGTTAGGTCCATACCATTTCTGTCCTTTATCGAGCCTATCCTTGCATGAAATGTTCCTTTGGTATCTCTAATTTTCTTGAAGAGATCTCTAGTCTTGCCCAATCTGTTGTTTTCCTCTATTTCTTTGCATTGATTGGTGAGGAAGGCTTTCTTATCTCTCCTTGCTATTCTTTGGAACTCTGCATTCAGAGGGGAATATCTTTCCTTTTCTCCTTTGCTTTTCACTTCTCTTCTCTTCCCAGCTATCTGTAAGGCCTCCTCAGACAGCCATTTTGCTTTCTTGCATTTCTTTTCCATGGGGATTGTCTTGATCCCTGTCTCCTGTACAATGTCACGAACCTCTGTCCATAGTTCATCAGGCACTCTGTCTATCAGATCTAGTCCCTTAAATCTATTTGTCACTTCTACTGTATACTCATAAGGGATTTGATCTAGGTCATACCTGAATGGACTAGTGGTTTTTCCCTACTTTCTTCAATTTAAGTCTGAATTTGGCAATAAGCAGTTCATGATCTGAGCCACAGTCTGCTTCCGGTCTTGTTTTTGCTGACTGTATAGAGCTTCTCCATCTTTGGCTGCAAAGAATATAATCAATCTGGTTTCGGTGTTGACCATCTGGTGATGTCCACATGTAGAGTCTTCTCTTGTGTTGTTGGAAGAGGGTGTTTGCTATGACCAGTGCGTTCTCTTGACAAAACTCTATTAGCCTTTGCCCTGCTTCATGCTGTACTTCAAGGCCAAATTTGCTTAAAACGTTAATGACACATGTTTAAGAAAACCCCAAGTAAAAAAGTTGTTTGGTGGTTTCTGCAGACATAGATTTTGATTCAGGGGGAAAAATATGTAGTTGCTATATGAGCCTACAATTTAAACATTTGGCCCATAATTACCAGAGAAGAAATCAATCTCTGAATCTTGGACTGTGATTTAAGTAGGAAATGATCCTTTGAAATCGCATTTTCATTAGGAAAAGCTTTAACTTATCAATTAATAATTTACTGAGTTTGAGAAGGCTTTTGCATCACATATTGATCAAACCTAATCCTTTCCTATTGTGTTTGAGTTCTCGCTGTGGTGTTGCACAGGGCAAAAGTATATTGTGAGCACATGCTTATCATCATAATGGTCCAATGCACAATAGACATGATTTGGTTCTGCCCAAACTCCAGGGAATTCACCCCAGAAGGTTTTCAGTGAAGAGAAGAAATGTACTGGTGAGGAAGGGATGAACTATTTTATATAGCTTGGATTTCAGTGTAATTCAATATGGTACAGACACCTTATGCCTCTAGACTAGGAGATAATAGCAGCTGTTGGCTTTATAGGTAATCATAATACTGTCTTGACTTCTGCTGCTGATGATTGGTCTGCTGCTGCTGATTGGTTTTGCTCACTCTGAGCAGGGTCTCTAGGCTCCTGGGTTCAACAAAAGTTTATTGAATACATGTTGTCTTAGTCTGTTCTGAGTGCAATAACAAGCTACCGTAGACCAGGTGACTAATAAACAGCAGAAATGTATTTCCCAGAGTTCTGAAGGCTGGGTCATCCAGGGTCAGTGTGCCCGTAAATGTGGTGTCTGAGACCCCTTCCTGATTCGTAGATGGAGGTCTTCTAGCTTTGTCCTCACATGGCTGGAAAGGAGAGGGAACTCTCTGAGGTCTCGTTCATAAGGGCACTAATCCGATTCATGAGGACTCGACTCTCATGACTTTACTACCTCCCAAAAGCCCCTTCTCTTAATACCATAACACTGGGGATTAGGCTCAACCGTTTATTATAAAAGCAGCTTTGCATTAGATGATTTTGCCCAAACATTCTGAGTATGTTTAAGGTAGGCTAGGCTCAGCTATGATATTCAGTAGGTGAGGTGTGATTTTCGACTTATGATAGTCTCAACTTGTAATGGGTTTATTGGGACATAACCCCATCATCAGTTGAGGGAGATCTGTTTAGGTGATTTTAAAAAGTTTATTAATAAACAGTAAAAAGTGAAAGATTATGACTATCAAAGCAAACCAATGGGGCATGGTGACAGAGAATAACCAATTCTCTAGCTTGAAAGAATCAAGGAGAGCTTCTCTAAGAAGATAATGCTTAATCAGAGACCTACAGCATCAGAAGGAGCTAGTGGCGGGAGCAGTTGGGGGTGAGCAGCCCTAGTGGAGGGGTGTTGGTGTTGCAGAGGGGTGGTGGTGTGGAGGCTGCAGTGTGTCCAGGACTGCATGAGGCCAGCATGAGCAGAGTACAGTGAGCTTGCAAAGAATGACATGACTGCTGTTTCATAAAAGCACCAAAAGCAGCAGTGTTCCTTTGGTTGTCTGGGTCACACAGATACAAAAGTGCTTGCAGGAGCTAAGCCTTTTTCTTATATAGATATCTTTATCTATATAAAGATATATCTTTATCTTTATATAGATATACATATATATATTTATCTATATATATAGATATTCTTTATGTCAGACTAATTGGAATGTCATATACATGCAGTACGTTTTTTAATGTGCTAAGTCACTTCAGTTGTGTCCAACTCTTTTTGACTCTATGGACTATAGCCTGCCAGGCTCCTCTGTCCTTGGGATTTCCCAGGCAAGAATATTGGAGTGGGTTTCCATTTCCTTCTCCAGGGGATCTTCCCAACCCAGGGATTGAACCCAGGTCTCTTGCATTGCAGGCAGATTCTTTACTATCTGAGCTGTAAGTTTTGACAGACACGTAAGGTGTGTAGCTACCACCACAGTCAAGATTAAGAATGGTTTTATCATCCAGAAGAATTCCCTCTGTAGTGACTTCCTCCTCCACCCCCAGCTCCTGGCAACCACTGGTCTGTTTTTCGTTCCTGTGTGCTCCTTCGCTCAGTCGTGTCTGACTCTTTGTGACTCCATGGACTGTAGCCCCCAGGCTTCTTTGTCCTTGGGATTATCCCAGCAAAAATACTGGAATAGGTTGCCATTTCCTCCTCCAGGGGATCTTCTTGACCCAGAGATCAACCAATGTCTCCTGCATTGCATACAAATTCTTTACTGCTAAGCCACCTGGGAAGCCCCTTTGTCCCCACAGTTTTTGCCTAAATGAATTATATACCACATACTGCTTCTTGAGTCTGGCTTCTTCACTTAGCATAACATATTTGAGGTTTATTCCTGTTTATATGTACTAGTAGAATACTCTTTTTTATTGCTGAGTAATATTCCTTAGTGTGGATGTATCAGGTTTCGTACCATTCCACAACTGGAGGTGCAAAAATGAATAAAGAAAAATATCTTTCAAAACGGAGTCAGGAAGCCCTGAAAGGGAAGCTGCCACTCGTGTGCCAGTGCGGCAGCTTGCTTTAAATAGCCCAACAGGAAGAAGGAAGATTTTCTTCTTTCCCAGCAACAACTCAGCGAGTGAGCAGCCACCACAACCCCAAATTCTTGTTCTCCTCCAATAAACTTGTGTTCAAACAGCTCCTCCCAACTTCCTTTCTTTTATAAAAGAAATGCTCCTCTCCTTTGTCCTCTGGACTTGCCTGTGATTCATCATAGTTCTCATATCCCAAATTGCAATTCCTCTGCTACTCCCAAACAAACTGGGTTTTGCTGGCTAAACCACTTACCTTTTTGTTTTAAATGTTGACAAAGGTCATTGGGTGGTTTCCAGGTGTTGACAATAACTAATAAAGCCACTGTTAACATTTCTGCCCAGTTTATTTTTTGTATTTCTTTAGGCTAACTACTTGGGAGTAGGATTGCTAGGTCATATGGTAGTATTTTGTTTACCTTTATACAAAAGTACTACACTGTTTTTCAAAATAGTGTACCATTTTACATTCCTACTTTTAACATGGGAAAGTTCTAGTCATCACAGGAACAAATCAGTGAGCACAAGTTTTTTTGAGTTTGTTTGGTTGAAAGATAATTGATTCTCTTTCTTTTTTATCTCACTCAATTTTTAGCATTCACTTCTAGATTTGATTCTATGTTGTTTGGATGTGGGTAGAGAATGTTGTATATTTTGGGACTAACAGTAGAAAATATAATAACTGGATCCCAAACTGAGAGAAGCTGACAGAAGTAGAGAAGGCTCAGTCAAGGTGATTGAAGAGGAGAAGGCAGTACTTGCTTTTATTTTTCAGAAAAAAATTAGATTGTTTTTCTCTCTTGAAGTGCTTTAGCAAAAGTTCAAGGCAGTTCCTGCTTCCTTGAATAGTCACAGAAACCTGCTTCATGGAGAAAACAAAGAAGAGGCAGAAAGATGAGTGGCAGTTATGGGAAGGGGTGTATATGAGTAAATACTTTAAGTAATCCCACACCTTAGGGCAAAATTAAACAAAAACACATATTTTCATCATATACCATTCTTTCACTACTCTAATAAAAATATATGGGTGTTATTGTTTATTTCTTCTTCCAGTCTGTTCCTTGGATAGTTTCTTTTCAAGAGCGATACATTTGAATTCATATTTCATCTACTACTATATGTGACACAGAACCTATATCTGCAGTGTGTCTGGCTAGAGATGATTTGTAGTCTTGGCTAAAGAACTAAATGAAGACCATAGGTAAATTAAATGAGTTCAGGTAAAACCCCTAGGTCAGAGAAGGGTATATTCTAAGAAATAAATGTCATTTCTCACTCACATTACCTACTACTTATCACTCACTGGTGGCAGATGAGATCTGCATCTTTGACCTTACATAGGGTACCTGGTGATTGTGATTATAATAGCTCTATAGATAAATAGAATTTTCTGCCAGTAAAACTTGAAGAGTTAAGCACAAATGGCAAAAATACTTCCCAGTAACTCAGAGCTTTTGAGTCGCCTGGGTCTTCCCAAGCCAGCCCCAACTCTCAGGTACATCTCCAGTGGTGAAGCCCCATGCCTGGTAATTAATGCACTGCTCTGGAGATGCAAGCATGTCAGTGTCAGATGGCTCCTGGTTTTTCCTACTGATGGCTTCCTTGGCCCATCACAGCTAGAAGTGAGCCTTTCAACAGCTGATGACTATAATAAAATGTGAGTATGGAAGGGAGATTTGCTGTTTCTTCATTTTCATCCAGAATCTCCCACAAGGCCCAGTGTACTGTAATATTTGACTTTGTCACCTTTCAAAACACTACGCCCCTCAAAAGACCCTGCCTCTCCAGTATGGGCAGGGCAGCATGGCGGGTGTGGACCAAGTGGACATTAACATGGGTGAGGTTAGTATATAGAGGCTTGGTGTTAGTCACTCAAGTGATATTAAACTGAAATTAGGGTTTGGAAAATTGGGAGGAGAGGATAGGAAGGGAAAGATAATATAAAGATGAAGACTCATTGCCCTTGACTTCAAATAAGGTCTGTTTATAGAAAACATGCTTTAAGTCACTGGTTCAGTCACTCAGTTTTTCAACAGTTATTTATGGAGCACCAACTCAGGGTCAGACTCTAAGTATTAGGGAACAAAACAGATGGGGTTTTCTTGGAAGCTTACATTGTAGTGAGGGGAGACAGAGAATAAGTAAGTAAATGAATGACAGGGAAAACATGAATAACAGGATAGAATGATGCAGACTGGAGAAGGAAAAACTTGGCTCAAGGAGTTTACTTCATTACACCCTCCTTGTTCCTGGAGTTTTAATATAAACTAAAATTTCTAAAATTCACCATAAAGTTCAGTTCAGTCACTCATTTGTGTCCAACTCTTTGTCGCCTTGACATACTCCTTTCCCTATTTGAACCAGTCTATTGTTCCATGTCCAGTTCTAACTGTGGTTTCTTGACTTGCATACAGATTTCTCAGGTCAGATGGTCTGGTATTCCCATCTCTTGAAGAATTTTTCAGAGTTTGTTGTGATCTACACAGTCAAAGGCTTTGGCGTAGTCAAAAAGCAGAAATAGATGTTTTTTCTGGAATTCTCTTGCTTTTTTGATGATCCAACAGATGTTGGCAATTTGATCTCTGGTTCGTCCGCCTTTTCTAAATCCAGCTTGAACATCTGGAAGTTCATAGTTCATGTACTATTGAAGCCTGGCTTGGAGAATTTTGAGCATTACTTTGCTAGGATATGAGATGAGTACAATTGTGCAGTAGTTTGAACATTCTTTGGCATTGCCTATCTTTGGAATTGGGATGAAAACTGACCTTTTCCAGTCCAAATTGTGGCCACACTGCTCATCTTTTAGATTTTTCCAAATTGCTGGATGCGTATTGAGTTCAGGATGTCTTCTAGTGAATGATAAACATCATCTGGTATTCCTTCCCCCTTGGGAACCTATTTTAAAATAATTTGCTATCTGCATATAAATGTATACTTTTAGTGTGCACAGTGCTGCAGTGAACATTGGGTGCGTGTTTTCTTTTGAACCATATTTTTCTCCTGATATATGCCCAGGGGTGTGATTGCTGGATCATATGGTAGATCTATTTTTAGGTTAAGGAAACTCCATACTGTTCTCCATAGTGGCTGTAGCAATTTTCATTCCCACCAACAGTGTAGAAGGGTTCTCTTTTCTCCATACACTCTCCAGCACTTATTGTTTGTGGATTTTTTGGTGGTAGTCTTTCTGACTGATGTGAGGTGATACCTCATTGTAGTTTTGATTTGCATTTCTTTAGTAATTAGTGATGTTGAGTATCTTTTCATGTGTCTCTTGGTCATCTGCATGTCTTTGGAAAAATGTTTGTTTAGGTTTTCTGTCCATTTTTTGATTGGGTTGTTTTTCAGATGTTAGTGGCTCAGACAGTAAAGCATCTGCCTACAATGCGAGAGACCCAGGTTCAATCCCTGGGTCGGAAAGATCCCCTGGAGAAGGCAATGGCAACCCACTCCAGTACTCTTGCCTGAAAAATCCCATGGATGGAGGAGCCTGGTAGGCTACAGTCCATGGGGTCACAAAGAGTCAGACATGACTGAGCGACTTCACTACACTACACTACTAAGACAAAACTGGAGTCTTACGAGAAGATTCCAAACCCGATGGCCCTTTATCTGCTGCTCAATACCACCTGACTTCTTTTAGTTCAGGGTTGTAATACTTGCTCTTCTGTCATCCCTAAATACTCTTAACCAGCACTTCACATAATTGTTTCCATCTTGATTTACGTTTAGATGTCACTCAAGTTCTCCTTCTCAGAATTAGGCTCCCTGACTTCAGACCATCCTACAAAGCTACAGTCATTAAAACAATATGGTACTGGCACAAAAGCAGAAATATAGATCAATGGAACAGGATAGAAAGCCCAGAAATAAATCTACACATCTATGGTCAATTAATCAGTTACAGAGGAGGCAAGACTACACAATGGAGAAAAGAATCTTCTTCAATAAGTGGTTCTTAGAAAACTAGACAGCTGCATGTAAAAAAAAAAAAGTAAGAAACTAGAACATTATTTAACGCTATACACAAAAATAAACTCAAACTAGATTAAAAACCTAAATATAACACCAGATACTACAAAACTCTTGAAGGAAAACACAGGCAGAACACTCTCTGACATAAATCACAGCAATATCCTTTTCAATCCATCTCTCAGAGTAATGCAGATAAAAACAAACAAATGGGACTTAACTAAACTCAAAAGCTTTTGCACAGCAAAACAAACCACAAGCAAAATGAAAAGACAACTCACAGAATGGGAGAAAATATTTGCAAATAATGCAACTACAAGGGATTTCTCTCCAAAATTTACAAACAGCTCATGTGGCTCAACATCTGAAGTGAAGTGAAGTGAAATCACTCAGTCATGTCTGACTCTTTGCAACCCCATGGACTGTAGCCTACCAGGCTCCTCCATCCATGGGATTTTCCAGGCAAGAGTACTGGAGTGGGTTGCCATTTCCTTCTCTGAGGATCTTCCCGACCCAGGGATCATACCCAGATCTCCCACATTGTAGGCAGATGCTTTTACCATCTGAGCCACCAGGGAAATTTCCCCAGAACCACTTATTGAAGAAGATTCTTTTCTCCATTGTGTAGTCTTTCCTCCCTTGTAATTGATTAATTGACCATAGATATGTGGGTTTATTTCTGGGGTTTCTATCCTGTTTTTGCTTTAAATTGTGGTAAAACACACATAACATGGGGCTTCCCTGGTGGCTCAGATGGTAAAGAATATGCCTGCAGTGCAGAAGACCTGGCTTCAATCCCTGGGACAGGAAGATCTCCTGGAAAAGGGAATGGTAAGTATTCTTACTTGGAGAATTCCATGGAAAGAGGAGCTGGTGGGCTATAGTCTGCTACTGCTAAGTCGTTTCAGTCATGTCTGACTCTGTGTGACCCCACAGACGGCAGCCCACCAGGCTCTGCTGTCCCTGGGATTCTCCAGGCAAGAACACTGGAGTGGGTTGCCATTTCCTTCTCCAGTGCATGAAAGGGAAAAGTGAAAGTGAAGTTGTTCAGTCGTGTCAGACTCTTAGCAACCCCATGGACTGCAGCCTACCAGGCTCTTCCGTCCATGGGATTTTCCAGGCAAGGGTACTGGAGTGGGTTGCCATTGCCTTCTCCTGGCTATAGTCTATGGGGCTGCAAAGAGTTGGACACAACTGAGCGACTAACACTTGCACTTTCTTTCACATATAACATGCTTTATCATTTTCACCATTTTTAAGTATGTAATTCAGTAGCATTAAATGTATCCATATTGTTATGTGGCCTTCACAATCCATTCCCAGAACTCTTTGTCATCCCAAACAGAAACTACCCATTAAAAATAACTCCCTATTATGCTGTCTCCCCAACCCCAAGCAACTACCATTCTACTTTCTGTCTCTCTGAATTTGTCTTCTCTAGTGCCTCATAAGGAGAAGGCAATGGCAATTCACTCCAGTACTCTTGCCTGGAAAATCCCATGGATGGAGGAGCCTGGTAGGCTGCAGTCCATTTATGTTGAGGCTCAATTTGTAGTTG
Source organism: Okapia johnstoni (assembly GCA_024291935.2). Taxonomy (NCBI): domain Eukaryota; kingdom Metazoa; phylum Chordata; class Mammalia; order Artiodactyla; family Giraffidae; genus Okapia; species Okapia johnstoni. The sequence continues at coordinate 64,849,208 of CM044312.1, read as the reverse complement.
TTGACATTAGTGGTCTAATTTAACTCTTGCATTGGATGTATGTGTGATTGAAACACATACGCACATAAATCCATGCATCGTGTTTCCAAAAACAAACAAACAAACAAAACATGGTGGGAAACGGCAAATTGACTTAACTGATAGTGCACGTTTTAATCCCCAAGATTGATAGTTTATATAGTTATTTGCTTATTTTTATTCATTAACTGGCTTACTGCCATTCCTAGACATTGTCTTCTACATTTCTAGATATTGATTGGGTATAATTATAAAGAATACCTATTGAGTCTAAGGACTGTATGTGGAAATCATGGTAATTATTTTCTTGAAGAGTTCAATGTAAAGTGTACAATAAAAAATAAACGTATATTTTTTAAAAATTGCATAATGACAAAAAGCACCCAGAGATGGTTTGTTGTCTAAATTGCCCCAAAGCTCAGCGATTCGTCTCGAGGAGAGATTGCTTCTTACTCTGATGGAACAAAGAAACAGCTCTGTTCATGTAGCTGTGCCTGTGTCTGTAAAACTGCCTGAGTGAATATGACACAAGCCATATTCCCTCAAGGTCACTGTAACGTGTTTTGACAGTTAAGGAGTAAGGACCGAAATTTCCTTAAGCCCCACTCTACCCTTAATGATAAGTAACAGTGATCATGATGGCCTCTTTCACCCTCTCTGTATGTTTTTTCAAGGTGCTTCTCAACAGATACATTTAAGTGCACGTCCTGCATCCACACTTCAAATGGCCATTCTTACTGGTAAACAACTTGCTAGTTAAGGGTCAAGGCTCGATGAAAAGGTGTCATTGGATTGGGTTCTTAGCCCTGTGCCCATTAGCGACATACCCCAGAACTTCTGTTTCTCAAGAGCTAGGGGCTGTCGATGATTTTGCAGAGATTGCTGCCATAGTTTGTTCTATAAGCAGGTGTGATGGGAGATGTAGGGGAGAGATGGTAAACTGGAAAAGCAAGTTGAACCAAGTCTGAGTTTCTATGTCTTCCTCCTCCCTACCACCCCAGAAGTAAGGACAGAAATGGGTTTTCCCCTTTGTGACTCCCGGCACGTCACCCAGAGTATCACCTACCCTAGGCATTATTCATTCTCATGGTTTCTGCTGGTTGGAGAGCCAGTGAGCTGCAACACTCCAGATGCCTGGAAACTTCTTTCCTTCTCCTGATTTCCACACTAGCCAACAAATTTTATCAGACCATTAGCCCTGAATTAGCTAGATTATCATCACACCTCCAGTTTACTCCATGTTATCTGAAGAAAACATCTCCTGTGGGTTAGGTGACTAAAACGATATCTGATTTTGGTGATTTGCCTCCATGGTCTAGCACATTGCTTATACCATTGGGAAAATTTACTATAGTTGGGAGTTTGTACTGGATCTAAACACAATTCTTGCAAGCCCGGCCAGTTTTTAACCTGCTTGTGTCTACACTGTGCTTGAATGTAAGAATTTACAACCCAGAAATGTCCTCTGTGATAGTTGTAATTTGGGATAAGTGGATCTAATTTATGACACAGAAAGGCAGAATGGAGAGCTGTGATTGACCAGATGACGCAAAAGTGAATAGACACCTCTGATCTAACACTATAAAGAAGATGTTTTCTGAAAAGCCTTAAGAATACACAGCTCAAACTTCAAAACTCTGATCTTTCTTGCCAGTTCCCATCCCATCTCAACTACCCTGTCCCTCACTCCCAAACTTAAAACCTTACCATACTTCATTCATAAATTGAAGACAAAAGTCCTTAGAGGACACAAAACACAACAGGCTTCCCCTTGATCTAGACTCTGATTACCTTTCTAGTTCTGTCTTTAGATACCTCCCTCACCCCAGTCCATGCTCCAGTCAAACTGGAGTATCATAGGCCTACAAACTCATTGTACCATCTCTCACCCCAGGTCAGGCCTTTGCATATGTTGGGTCCTCTGCCACAGTGACCTTTCCTTCCTGCTTTACCTGGAACAGAAAACATCTGATGCATTTTGACTCACAGCCTCTAAACTTTTTTCCTATGTGAGGACAATCCTCACATTATGAGTCTTGTCAGGAAACAAGAAGTGTCTTTCTTGACAGAAGTGGAAAGGACCCAATACTCAGTTTGCCAGCTACCTTGGTACCTGAGGAGTGGACAGGTAGCCAGCCTTGGTCTATCAGCTGAACTGATCTGGAATGTGGACTCTGGAAGTAAAGCCACCAAGAAGCAGAATAGGGAAGACACCCTACTTGGCCATGGCAGGGGTGGCATGCAGTTTCCTGGGACCGTTTGTGAAGCCACACCACCACCAACATCCATACCACATTGGTACCACTTTGCCAAATTGCTCCATAGCTTTCCCTGAAACTGTGTGACTAGTTGATATCATTTCCAAAGGTTCTGGTCAGAGATATTTTCTGTTATTCACAATTAAGACACTGACTGTTATACCTGACTAGCTTCTATCTATCCTTCCGGACCCTTCTCAGTTACAACTTTCTCCAGAAGCAGTACTCATCCCTGTTCCATCCTGTGCCAGTCTCCTAGGTGTGTTGGCCACCCCACCTCAGCACTAGTGACACTGTGTCACAGCCTGCACTCACTCATCTGTCCCCTCTCCTAGACTGTAAGTTCCTTGAGGACAGAGGCTAGGTTTTGCTCCTCTCTGTTCCCAGAAGCCAGTATAATGTCTAACATGCCAAAGAGTAATAGTAGCTGTAGTACTAATACCAGTAGGGATAGTAATAATAATGCTTATAATTAACAGTTAGTTATAAGCACCTACTGCATGCCAAATGTCTACATTATCTTGTCAGGTACAAAAGACATATTTATTTAATGAACAGATGAATGTATACCAAGAGTTGTTCTCAATATATTTTTGAATAATGTGTCTCAGGCAACCCAGCAGAAACCTTAGTAGCATCTTACTTCATCAATAATACCCTTTCTTGAGATGCAGACATAGAGACTTGTGGACCTATCAGAGGAAAGAGAGGGTGGGAAGAATTGAGATAGTAGCATTGAAACGTATACATTACCATATGTAAAATAGACAGTGGGAAGTTGCTGTGTAACACAGAGAGCTCAACCCAGTGCTCGGTGACAACCTAGAGGGGTGGGATAGGGTAGGGGGTGGAAGGGAGATTCAGGAGGGAGGGGACATATGTATACTGATATGTTGATATTGCTGATTCATGTTGTTGCAGGGCAGAAACCAACACAACATTGTAAAGCAATTATCCTTCAATTTAAAAAAAGTGACATCATACACATTGCTATATTTAAAATGGATGACCAACAGGGACATACTGTATAGCACATGGAACTCTGCTCAATGTTATGTGGCAGCCTGAATGGGAAAGGGGGTTTAGGGAAGGGTGAATACATGTATATAAATGGCTGAGTCCCTTCGCTGTTCACCTGCAACTATCATGACATTGTTTGTTAATCAGCTATACCCCAATACAAAATAAAAAGTTAAAAAAGATAAATGTAAAAATTAATACAATAAATTCTTTTTAAAGCAACATATAATAAAAAGTAATAATACTTCTCTCTCTCCTTTCTTTCTCTGGAGTTATCTCTTGTAGTTCACTCTTGTCCTCAGCTAGATGTTACTTTATACAAAGAAGGATGATTAGCAATGGTATGATGTTAGTTACAAGTGTGTTTGCCTTTCAAAAAAAGCTTCTTAAGGTATGAATAGGCTTCAGAAGGATGAAGTCTTCCCTGTGGACATGGTTGACCATATTTGTTTTTAATGATGTAGACACAGGAGCCAGTGATAGAGTATATTTGTGTAACTGTATGAAAAGAGCAAGAGAAGCTGCCGCCATGCTCCCCTATCTGTGCTATCTTCTCTGAGAAGCCCTCTTCTGGGGTTTCCTAAGCCCCACAGATTTTGTCCAGAGTCTTGGCCAAGGCATTTCCCTGGAACAGATTCGTGCTGAAAAGGAGGAGAAGGCTGTAGAGACGATCCTGTTTAATTTTCTGCTCCCATCCTCCACCTTCCTGCCTCCTGACTGAGTAACACCATTGACACAGCATCTTTTTTTTTTTAAATAAGAAAAATTTTTGTTGAGGTATAGTTGTGTGCAATATTATATATATATATTTCAGGTATATAACATAGTGATTCACAATTTTTAAGGTTATACTCCATTCAAAGTTATTATAAAATATTGGCTATATTCCCTGTGTCATACAATATATCCTTGTAGCTTATTTATTGTATACATAGTAGTTTGCACCTCTTAATCCCCTTTCCATATCTTGCCCCTCCCCCTTCCCTCCCCACTGGTAACATTTGTTCTCTATATCTGTGAATCTGTTTCTTTTTTGTTATATTCACTAGTTTCTTTTGGAGCTTCCCGAGTGGCACTAGTGATAAAGAACCTGCCTCCCAATGAAGGAGACGTAAGAGACGTGGGTTCAGTCCCTGTGTCAGGAAGATCCCCTAGAGGAGGGCATGGCAATCCACTCCAGTTTTCTTGCCTGGAAAATCCCATGGACACAGGAGTTTGGCAGGCTACAGTCCATAGGGTCACAAAGAACTGGACACAACTAAAGCAACTTAGCATGCACAATTTGTTTTAGATTCCACATATAAGTGATATCATACTGTATTTGCCTTTCTCTGGCTTATTTCATTAAACATATTATCCTTCAAGTCCATCCATGTTGTAGTAAATGGCAAATTTTCATTCTTTTTTATGGCTAAGTAGTATTTATTCATTCATTGTCTTTATCCAAGTTGATGGACACTTAGGTTGCTTCCTTCCATATTTTGGCAGTTGTGAATAACGCTGTTATGAACATTGGGGTGTGTCTATCTTTTCGAGTTAGTGCTTCTCGACTTTTTCGGATACATATCCAGGAGTGGAAATGCTAGGTCCTATGGCATTGGCTGAACTTCCCAGGTGGCTCAGTGGTAAAGAATCCATCCGCCAAGCAGGAGACATGGATTCTATCCCTGGGTTGGGAGGATCTCCTGGAGAAGGAAATAGCAACCCACTCTAGTATTCTTGTCTGGAAAATCCCACAGATGGAGAAGCCTGGCAGGCCGCAGTCCATGGAGCACTAAGAGTCAGGCATGTCTTAGTGAGTAAAACAACAACATGGTGTTGAATAGTTCTATTTTTATTTATTTATTTTTTAAGAAACCTCCATACTGTTTTGCACAGTGGCTACACCAATTTACATTCCCACCAACAGTGCTTAAGGGTTCACTTTTCTCCACATTGTCACCAACATTTGTTATTTGTAGTCTTTTTGATGATAGCCATTTTGACAGGTGTGAGGTGATATCTTATTGTGGCTATAATTTGCACTTCTCTGATGATTAACTAACACACTGTATCTCCTCCCTGGCAAACACTTGCCGTATATTGTACCCTAACTGAAAGTCTGAGGGTGAACAGAAGATGCTGATGTCAGATATAAACTCAGTTTAAAACCAAAACCAAATAAGTAAAGAGGAAGCAGGGCAAGAATGGGCTAGGATGACAACAGAGGGTCACTCAATTCTTCACGTCTGCACCATGCCCCTGGGGCGTTAGTAATATGCAGGTGGAGGAGGCCAGTTACTTGTTTCAAAACACACAAGTTTCTCAAATCCTTTGAACAGTGAAAGGAACAGAACACTCCATTAAGATACATTTCTTCATTCTCTCTGAAGTTGAGATCTTTGTTTATAATGGAGGCTGGTCTTAGCTGGAAAAGTGGCAATCAGTTGTAGATCAAAATGATAAAGCCAAACGATGATCTCAGACCATAGCACCAAGTGCCTTTTGAGGACCTGCGTGTCCTGATGGAATGGAGGATATAAAGAAATAAAAACTGAAAGCAGTAGGTGAACATGATTTTTTTTTCAGTTTACTATGGTTAGAGGATCACTATATTTCTGACTCAACTTTACAATGTTTCTCATCTCTAAGCCTGAAGGTTGAGAAGTGTGACTGTGATGGGACTTTGACCAGATACAGCCTCAGCAATGAATCTCTTCCTACTCTTTTTACTTTGGAATCCAACCCACATAGTTAGCTCTTCAAATTTGGGGTTCATGTGAATGTATTTAGTAGATTATGGGCCGTGTGAGTTCTTTGCCTGTTGTTATGACAACAGAGTAGATCAAGGTGAGCTTCTGGCTTGATTTCATCAGTGCCCATAGTGAATCAAACGAATTTCCCCCATTTAGCATGTATTGACCTTAATCATCAAGACTAGTTTACCTGCACTGTACAGAGTGGGTTTCCCGGGTGGTGCTAGTGGTAAAGAATCTGCCTGCCAATGCAGGAGATGCAAGAGATGAAGTTCAATCCCCTGGAGGAAGAAAATGGCAACCAACTCCAGTATTCTTGCCTGAAGAATTCCATGGACAAGAGGAGCCTGGTGGGCTTGCAAAGTGTTAAACATGACTGAGCAGCTGAACACACACACATACAGATTAGTCACTAGCCTATTTTATGTTACCTTGAATGCTTTAAACTTTTGTGTATTTCTCCAAATTTGCATCTATAAGATTTTTAAGGTCAAAGATATATTAAAATGTGACAGGTTGGGAGATTTTTGTTCTTTTTTCCTACCATGCCACAAAAGAGGAAAATTTCAAGACTTCTCACCATCTGCGCTGCTGCAGTCCTGGTTCAAGCCACTGCCAACTGTCTCTGAAACTCTGAGAAAGTTTCCAGACCCATCTCCCTTCCTCTACTCTTAACCCATACCCACCCAACACAGTCCATCCACTACATAGCAGCAAGAGCTATCTTTATAAAGTGTAAATCATGGCACATCACTCTGATTCAGATCTCTCCCAAGGTTTCCCCTTGCAACTAGAAGAAGACCGATACTCTCACATTAGGCTACTAAACCTTCCTGATTGGCTCTCCCAATTAACCCACAATTTGCTCCTTGTCCTCAGCATACCGGTCCCTTCAACCTTCTTCCTGTCTCTTGAACACATCAAGCTTGGTTCCTTTCTGGACTTTTGCACTTACTGTTCTTCTGGTTATTTGCTCTTTTACCAGATCTTTTCATGGATGCCCATATCTCTTTATGTGGATCCCAATTTCCATCTCTTAGAGAGACCTTAAAAGCTCACCCTAGATAAATCAGCACCCTTATGCTCACCTCTGCCACACTATCCTTATCCTATTTTAGCACCTGCAAATCTTTGAAATTAAATTCTTTTAAAAGTCCTGTTTATGTATTTATTGCCTGTCTGCCTCCTTACCCAGCACTAGGATATCAGCTCATTAAAGGCAGGAACTTAAGATTCTTTTGGTCACTGCTGTACTCCCAGGACCTGGAATAGTGCCTAGGCTAAGAACTCCTTATTAATTGTCTGACAACTTAATAAGTTTAACATTCAGTAAAACTTACCTGATAAGTGAACTAATGATCATGAAACAGCATGGATAATTCTTAAATTCATTTTGCAGACTCAAAAGGCCACATGTTGTAAAATTCCACTTCCATGGCATTCGGGAAAATGGAAAACTATAGAGATTTTTAAAAGATCAGTGGTTACCAGAGGTTGGGGTTGGGGTAGTAGGAATTGACTATAAAAGGGTATAAGGGAATTCTATATCTTGATTTTGATGGAATCACACAACTGTATATGTTAAAATCATAGACCTGTTCATTAAACAGGATGAATTTTGTTGTATGTCAATTATACCTCAATAAACCTTATTTTAATTGCCTGATAAAGTTCTTCACTCACCCTGGAATTAGCACCTTTTTATTATTTTTATTGAGGTGTAATTGAGATTAATTTCAAGTGTACAAAGTAATGATTTGATATCTGTACATATTGCAAAATGATCACAGCAATAAGTCTAGTCAATACCTGTCACCACACATGGTTACAAAGTTTTTTTTCCTTGTGATAAGGCTTTTAAAGATCTACTTAAAAAGGCATTAGCAACCTTCAGATATGCAATACAATATTATTAATTGTGGTCACCATGCTGTACGTTACAGTCCCCTGACCTATTTATTTTATAGCTGGAATTTTGTATATTTTGACCCCCTTCACCCACTTTGCCCATCTCCCACTCCATCTCTAGCAACCAGCACTGATTCTTTGTATCTTTGAGCCTGATTTTTTTTTGTATTTCTCATATATCGTATATGAAGTGAAGTGGTTGTTCAGTTGTGTCTGACTCTTTGCAACCCTGTGGACTGTAGCCTACCAGGTTGCTCTGTCCATGGGATTCTCCAGGCAAGAATACTGAAGTGGGTTGTCATTTCTTTCTCCAGGGGATCTTCCCAACCCAGGGGGTCTCCCGCATTGCAAGCAGAGGCTTTACCTTCTGAGCTACCAGGGAAGCCCATTTCTCATATAAGTGAGATCAATATAGTATTTGTCCTTCTCTGTCCAACCTACTTCACTTACCCATAAAGCCCTCAAGGTCCATCTATATTGTTGCAAATGGCAAGGTCTCACTCTTGTTTCATGATTGAATAATATTCCATATATGGAATATGCCACATTTATCTGCCGATGGACATTTAGGCTGTTTCCATATCTCAGCAATTGTAAATAATGCTACAGCGAACATGGGGGAGTGTATACATTTTTGAGTTAGTATTTTTGTTTTCTTTGGGTAAATACCCAAAAGTGGAATTGCTGAATCATATGGCTGAGCTGTTTTTAGTTTTCTGAGGAACTCCATACAGCTCAATGTTTTCCATGGTTGCTTCGCTAGTTTACTTGGAATAAGCACCTAATGGTTTGTAAAAAAAAAAAAAAAAGTTCTCATATTGAACCTGTAGTGAACAATCACCATGTATTCTGCTTGCAGAAATCCTGGGAGCAGCAAGGTATCATTATACAATCTAAAAGTATTAGATGGACATTAGATGTCCATTAGATGGGCATTAGAGGGACTAGGGTTTGACAATTTTGGCTTTGACAATTACTGTGGATTTCAGTTAGGATTTCTTAGGGTCAAGCAACCAAAACCAACTCTGACCAGCCTGTCTTCCCCTTGAATACACCAATAACCAGAAAGAGGAATGACACAGCTTTTCAACTTTTGTTGGGAGGCGAGTACCTGAAATTATGCCCCACCAGGAAGACTACATGTAATGGGAGGGATGTGATTCCCCTAGAGAAAACCGAAGGGTGTTAGGATTCTAGGCAGCCCAGACCAGCAAATGTCTAATGTATTGTGTGACTTCAGTTAACCTCTCTGAACTTCTGTCTGCTCATATTTAAAAACCAACTCTTAAAGTTATAAGAATTAAACATGTTAACTAGTCTATTGAACATTTAGAGTTCCTAGAACATAAATTCTGTTTCATAAATGTTTCCCTTTTCCTCTAACTTTTGGCCTATCTGAAACGTATACCTCTAGCATTTGTTTACTCAAAGGCTGATTAATTTTCCTAATTTCCCAAGCTAGAAACCACAGAGTGAGTTTCAGTCTATTTTTACTGTTGTTTTTGCCTGCTACATACAGGGTATCCATTTCCCCCTGACATCAGTTTTGTAACTGGTCCACCCATCTCCCTTTTGCTCTGTCTCTCTCCCTGAGGCAGTGTAGCGTAATAGTGAAGTGTGTGGACTCTGGAGCCAAACAGTCTGAGTTTAAATCTTGATTTTGTTCCTTAATAGCCATACAATCTCAATCAAGTTACATAATCTCTGTGTGCCTGTTTCCTCATGTGTAAATGGATAACAGTTCTTTCCTCAGAGAGTTGTTATGAGGATTAAACGTATTACTCCATGTAAGCACTTATAGTGTGTGGGTCATGGTGAGTGCTACACGATATATGTTTATTCAATAAATTTACCTCCTTGTAGCTTCCAGAATTATCTTTCTAAAATTTAAACATCCACTTTCAACTTGGGGGAACCTCAGTCGTTCCCTTCAGACCTGCTTCTCTGACTGCCCAGCCAAGGCTGAAACTGGGGCCCCTCTGTGCACCTTGCACTAAACTCTTTTATTGCACTTGGCTGATGGCTTTGTAACTATTTGTTTATACTCTTTCTCTACACTATTCTGTGAATTCTTGGAAATATAGACACTTACCTGATTTATCTGTAAATGACCAGTACCTATCTGTCCAAAGGAGGCGCTTAATAAGTGTTTGCTGATTGAATAAAATGAGCAAAAAAAAAGTTACTATTTCATCCACTGAACAAAATATAGGCTACTGTTCAAGCTGGTTTTAGAAAAGGCAGAGCAACCAGAGATCAAATTGCCAACATCCGCTGGATCATTGAAAAAGCAAGAGAGTTCCAGAAAAACATCTATTTCTGCTTTATTGACTATGCCAAAGCCTTTGACTGTGTGGATCACAATAAACTGTGGAAAATTCTGAAAGAGATGGGAATACCAGACCATCTGACCTGCCTCTTGAGAAATCTGTATGCAGGTCAGGAAGCAACAGTTAGAACTGGACATGGAACAACAGGCTGTTTCCAAATAGGAAAAGGAGTACATCAAGGCTGTATATTGTCACCCTGCTTATTTAACTTCTATGCAGAGCACATCATGAGAAACGCTGGGCTGGAAGAAGCACAAGCTGGAATCAAGATTGCTGGGAGAAACATCAATAACCTCAGATATGCAGATGACACCACCCTTATGGGAGAAAGTGAAGAAGAACTAAGAGCCTCTTGATGAAAATGAAAGAGGAGAGTGAAAAAGTTGACTTAAAGCTCAACATTCAGAAAACTAAGATCATGGCATCCGATCCCATCACTTCATGGCAAATAGATGTGGAAATAGTGGCTGACTTTATTTTTCTGGGCTCCAAAATCACGGCAGATGGTGATTTCAGCCATGAAATTAAAAGACGCTTACTCCTTGGAAGGAAAGTTATGACCAACCTAGACAGCATATTAAAAAGCAGAGACATTACTTTGTCAACAAAGGTCCGTCTAGTCAAGGTTATGGTTTTTCCAGTGGTCATGTATGGATGTGAGAGTTGGACTATAAAGAAAGCTGAGCACTGAAGAATTGATGCTTTTGAACTGTGGTGTTGGAGAAGACTCTTGAGAGTCCCTTGGACTGCAAGGAGATCCAGCCAGTCCATCCTAAAGGAGATCAATTCTGGGTATTCATTGGAAGGACTGATGTTGAAGCTGAAACTCCAATACTTTGGCCATCTCATGCGAAGAGCTGACTCATTGGAAAAGACCCTGATGCTGGGAAGGATTGGGAGCAGGCGGAAAAGGGGACGACAGAGGATGAGATGGCTGGATGGCATCACCGACTCAATGGACACAGGTTTGGGTAGACTCCGGGAGTTGGTGATGGACAGGGGGGCCTGGCCTGCTGCAATTCATGGGGTCGCAAAGAGTCGGACATGACTGAGCGACTGAATTGAACTGAACTATCTTCAAATATACTTTTACTTAAAATCAAGGCTGGTATTTCAATGGCTATTCCTTTTATTAAATCACCATAAAAACCCAAAGCTATATTATTCAATGTTACCATTGTAGTGACATTTGTATAAAAATCTAAAGTAATAGTTAACAAAATGGCAATAAGTACATACTTCTTAATAACCACCTTAAATGTAAATGGATTAGATGCTCCAATCAAAAGACATAGAGTGGCTGAATGGATATAAAAACAATATATATATATACACACACTGCCTACAAGAGACTCATTTCAGACGACACACATAGGATGAGATGGGTTTTTCTGGATGGCATCATCCAAGATAGACTCAATGGACACAGGTTTTTTTCTGTATAGGTAGTACTTATGGTTTGGTGATGGACATATAGTCCCGGGGCCTGGCCTACTATTTAAAAGTCCCTTTCCATCCTTTCTCCAACCCCCGCCCCCTTGGCAACCACCAGTCTGTTCTTTATGCCCATGATTCTGTTTGGTTCATTGATAGGTTCATTTGTGTCATATTTTAGATTCAATATATATGTGATATCCTATAGTATTTGTCTTTTTCTTTCTGACATTTCACTTAGTATGATAATCTCTAGTTACTTCCATGTTGCTGCAAATGCCATTATTTCATTCTTTTCTGTGGCTGAGTAGTATTCCATTGTATATATGTACCACATCTTTATTCATTCATCTGTTGATGGACATTTAGGCTGTTTCCATGTTTTGGTTATTGTGACTAGTGCTGCTATGAACATAGGGTTGCATAGATCTTTTTGAATTATAATCAGTCTGAATATATGCCCAGGTGTGGCATTGCTGGTGTGTGTTGTATTGCATGAGTGCTCAGTGGTGTCTGACTCTTTGCAACCCTATGGTCAGGCGGCCATGCCTTACCACTGGGCCACCTGGGAAGTATGTAGGATTGCTGGATCATATGATAATTCTATTTTTAGTTTTCTGAGGAATCGCCATACTGTTTTCTACAGCGGCTACACTAGCTTACATTCCCACCAACAATATAGGAAGATTTCATTCTCCACACCTTCTCCAGCATTTGTAGGAAGAAGGAAATGATAAAGATTAGAGCAGAAATAAATTATCATACAGACTGAAAAATAGGAAAGATCAATGAAACTGAGTTGGTTCTTTGAAACAATAAACAAAAATTATAAACCTTAGCCAGACTCATCCAGAAAAAACGAGAGAGGGCCAAAATCAATAAAATCAGAAATGAAAAAGGAGAAGTTACAACTGAAACCACAGAAATATGAAGGATCATAAGAGATTAGAATGAACAACTAAATTCCAATAAAAAATAAATGACAGTGGACAACCTAGAAGAAATGGACAAATTCCTAGAAATGTACAATCTCCCAAGACTAAACTAAGAAGAAATAGAAAATATAAACCGACCAATCACCAGTAATGAAATTGAATCAGTTTAAAAAAAAAGCTCCCAACAAACAAAAGTGCAGGACAAGACGGCTTCACAGGTGAATTCTACCAAACATTTAGATAAGAGTTAACACTATCTTTCTTAAACTAGTCCAAAAAATTGCAGACGAAAGAACACTCTTGAGCTCATTCTATGAGTTTTATGGTTTCCAGTCTTACATTTAGGTCTTCTAGAAGCAAACCTATTGAATGGGAGAAGATATTTGCAAATGATGTGACTGATTAGGGGTTAATGTCCAATATATATAAACAGCTTGTACAACTCAGTATTTTTTTTAAAAAAAAACTGAATTAAAAAATGAGCAGAAGACTTGAATAGACATTTTTCTAAAATATGCATAAGGGATAGCTAACAGGTACATGAAAATACTGCAGAATGAAATTTTGCCATTTGTAGCAACATGAACAGACTCAGAGAGTATTATGCTTTGTGAAATAAGTCAGAGAAAGACGAATGCTGTATGATATCACTTACATGTGAAATCTGAAAAAAAAAAAAGCAAAATAGTGAATATAACAAAAAAAGAAGCTGATTCACAGATAAAGAGAACAAATTAGTGATTACCAGTGGGGAGAGGTAAGTGGGGAGGTGCAGGATAGGGGTAGAGGATTAACAGGAACAACTATTAAATATAAAACAAACTACAAGAATATATTATACAATAAGGGGTTATAGTTAATATTTTATTATAATTTTAAGTGGAGTATAATCTATAAAAAAATTTCTAAAAATTTTGGATCACTGTTGTATACCTGAAACTAATATAATACTGTACATCAACTCTACCTCAGTAAAATTTTTTAATAAAAATGAAGTAATAGTGTGCAAGCCTGACACTCCCTGTTTGCTCCAGGCAAGGATGGAACATACAGGCTCTAGATGAGGAGGTGATTTGCACAGACCTTGAACTCTAAGATTTCAGTGAGACTTGTTCTCAGGCACTGGACAGAGCAGAGAGTACCAGGCTGTATTCCCTGCTGCTGCGGCTGCTAAGTCGCTTCAGTCGTGTCCGACTCTGTGTGACCCCATAGACAGGAGCCCATCAGGCTCCGCCGTCCCTGGGATTCTCCAGGCAAGAACATTGGAGTGGGTTGCCATTTCCTTCTCCAATGCATAAAAGAGAAAAGTGAAAGTGAAGTCGCTCAGTCGTGTCCGACTCTCAGCGACCCCATGGACTGCAGCCTACCGGGCTCCTCTGTCCATGGGATTTTCCAGGCAAGAGTACTGGAGTGGGGTGCCATTGCCTTCTCTGCTGTATTCCCTAGCAAGTCCTGAAATATAGAAATTCTGTTACTGATTTGAAATAGATCCATCTAGCTTCAATTCCAGTGGATAAAGTCTATATCTTCTTGTGACAAATAAAAAGACCTGAATTCTTGCCTGGATCTGGAGACTTCTCACATCATACGGGGCACAGTGAGAGGATATAGGCAAGGCTAGTGTTCTGTTAAGAGGCTGTCTGGAATCTGTTCAAATGCCTGAGCAAGTTCTCAGCTGGAAGCTCAGAGTTCAGCCTCATTGAGTGTGAGAGAGATGGTGCTGGCCAAGCCCACTGAGGGACATTAAAGGACCTTGATAAGGCTGGGGCTGCTCTTTGCTTTAGGAGAAAGCTGCATCCCAATAGATCCAGGAGAAGACAGCTGTTCAACACAGCCCTAATACTTATTAATATTGCATCACCTACAGAGATTTAAGAAATATTTATGTCCAGGCACCAGCTCAGACTGATTAACCCATAAAACTCTGGGGGTTGGGCCCAAGCACCAGTATTTTTTTAAGTTCTCCAGATGGTTGCATTGTGCACATAAGATTGAAAATCCCTGGTGAGGAGGGAAGAGAGAGGCCCCTTTCCTACTTATTGCAACAGAGGGCCATCTAGTCAGCTCATCAAAAAGCTATGTCAAGTTACTCAGATCAACATGGAAGAGGGGAGTCCTGGGAACTCCCTCTTCTATTTTATATCATTAGGATTAGAATTCTGTCAAGTGTCTATTTTTACTGTTCTGGTCCCATCGGGGCTTTGGAAAAGCTCATAAGAACCAATTTTCTGGGATCAACATCAGGATTATGGCCATAGCCCTATTTCTGCCTGCAATAAAATATTGATAATAGATGGATAAACAAGAGAGAAAAAAGTCTTACATTATTCATATGTTTTCTCCCATGAAGCAGAAAATGGCATCCATTAACAATAGAAAAATTCTTATTCAGGCTTTTCAAGAAACCTAAAATTTAACAGCATTTTAAAGAGATGATAAATATCCCAATAATTATGTTATAATTTGAAGTTGATATAGAGAGTTGTTCTTTTAGAAAATGATTTGGTGAAGGGAGGAGAAGTTGGATTTGGGGCAAAGATCACAGCATTTGATGTTCAAAGACCTCATTCAAGTCCTGAATCCACAGCTTCCTATTTACCTTGAATGTGGTTTTTGTTTTTTTGTTTTCCATTGATAAAAGTGGTTAGTATCACTACTGCTAATGCATTCTTCAGTGGGCTGTTATGAGATAGTATATGTGAAAGTGTTTTGGAAACTGCAAAGTACCATCCTAATATTATCAGTATGTTAATTAATCATGAAGGAATCAGACCTGATGTTAATTACTCTAGTTATTGTACTTAATTACTCTAAGCTTGATAAGAATTGGAGTCTACAATTCATGAGAGAGTATTTGTCAATTTCAAAACAAAAATTGTATTTTTTATTGAAAAAAAAGTAATACATGGCCAATGGCAAAAAAAAACCCTAAATAATATGACTCCTGTCTTCTTCCTTCAGTTCAGTTCAGTTCAGTCGCTCAGTCGTGTCCGACTGTTTGCGACACCATGAACCACAGCATGCCAGGCCTCCCTGTCCATCACCAACTCCCAGAGTCTACCCAAACTCATGTCCATCAAGTCGGTGATGCCATCCAACCATCTCATCCTCTGTCATCCGCTTCTCCTCCTGCCCTCAATCCTTCCCAGCATCAGGGTCTTTTCCAATGAGTCAGCTCTTTGCATGAGGTGGCCAAAGTATTGGAGTTTCAGCTTCAACATCAGTCCTTCCAATGAACACCCAGGACCGATCTCCTTTAGGATGGACTGGTTGGATCTCCTTGCAGTCCAAGGGACTCTCAAGAGTCTTCTCCAACACCACAGTTCAAAAGCATCAACTCTTCAGCACTCAGCCTTCTTCACAGTCCAACTCTCACACCCATACATGACTACTGGAAAAACCATAACCTTGACTAGATGGACCTTGTTGACAAAGTAATGTCTCTGCTTTTCAATATGCTATCTAGGCTGGTCATAACTTTCCTTCCAAGGAGTAAGCGTCTTTTATTTTCATGGCTGCAATCACCATCTGCAGTGATTTTGGATCCCCCTAAAATAAAGTCTGGCACTATTTCCACTGTTTCCCCATTTATTTCTCATGAAGTGATGGGATCGGATGCCATGATCTTAGTTTTCTGAATGTTGAGCTTTAAGCCAACTTTTCACTCTCCTCTTTCACTTTCATCAAGAGGCTTTTTAGTTCTTCTTCACTTTCTGCCATAAGGGTGTTTTCATCTGCATATCTGAGGTTATTGATGTTTCTCCCGGCAATCTTGATTCCAGCTTGTGCTTCTTCCAGCCCAGCGTTTCTCATGATGTGCTCTGCATAGAAGTTAAATAAGCAGGGTGACAGTATACAGCCTTGACGTACTCCTTTTCCTATTTGGAACCAGTCTGTTGTTCTATGTCCAATTCTAACTGTTGCTTCCTGACCTGCATACAGGTTTCTCAAGAGGCAGGTCAGGTGGTCTGGTATTCCCATCTCTTTCAGAATTTTCCACAGTTTCTTGTGATCCACACAGTCAAAGGCTTTGACGTAGTCAATAAAGCAGAAGTAGATGTTTTCTTCCTTAAAGGCAAGCATTAACAGCATCTCAAGAATCTTTAAACTTTTTATACATAGAGACATATATTTTAAATTACACAAACTGTGTAGCTATAGAAATAGGAACAAACATTCTTCATCTTGCTATTTTCACTTACAAGCATGTCTTGGTAGCCTTCAAATCAGCAGAGTTCATCAACAGAGATTTCCCACATGGGTTTAGCACTGGGAAGTATAAAGGAACCAGCCTCCACTGTGGGTATCCAGAGGGTGGCTAATAGAGGCAACAGTGCAGAGAATATCCTTGAACATACATCTTCGTACACTTGTGGAAACATATTGAACTGGACACTTAAACAGTCAAAAGATATCCAGGAACATTTTCCCACCTAAAGAGATTAAAAGCATGGAAGTAGGAAGGGTCAGGTGAAGGGGACGCAGGAGGTTGTAAGTCCTTCCTGCCTAGGCAGAGTTCTCCTGGGCCACACCAACATCACAGAGCCACAGAGGAGAAAGAAACAATTGCCACGGTTACCAAGATAAATGTGTATTTGTACAATTCTCCTGTTTGATTTAGTGCTGTAAGCATCTGTATTCTAGAATCAGCA
Organism: Okapia johnstoni; assembly: GCA_024291935.2. Lineage (NCBI taxonomy): Eukaryota > Metazoa > Chordata > Mammalia > Artiodactyla > Giraffidae > Okapia > Okapia johnstoni. The sequence goes on along the minus strand of CM044312.1, from coordinate 64,831,918 downwards.
TTGGTTTTCTCTCTACAGGATAATCCACACACTGAGATCTGTTGTTTAAAATTATTCCCAGTAGTAAGTGGTGGCCTGTGCCCTCCACTTTCCACTCTCCCTTCCACCCCTTTTTTTTTTAATTCGTTTGTCTATTTGTTCAGTGGTTTTAGTGGGACCGGCAACTTTAATGTGCTGAGGATACATTGATGGAGTAAGGTGGGAAGATAATATATTGGTAAACAGATAAATAACTAGGATAATTTTAGGATCTGTGATGAACAGGGACTGGTAGGGGAATAGTCGTGTACAGACTAGGAAATTACAAGAAAAATAACTCCTAGCCCCTGCCTTAAAGGAGAGTGTAAGGGAGCAGGATTAATCCTTAGAAATGAAAAGTGGGATTCTTAGCAGTGAGGAGACTTCCCTTCCATTCTCTCTCAAGAAGCTTCAGCAGGAGATGCTTTGCCAAAAGAGAGGATAAACTAAGAAAGGAGAAGACATAGGATCCTAGAAATAAGAGATCCAAGCTAGAAGAAAAGCAAAGGGAAATCTTGGGCGCAAGACTAGAGGGTGCAGAGAGGAGCAGGAGGGTGGAGGGGGCAAGGGAAGACCCAGAACTAATGGTCATCTGATGGGTTTGAGCACATGGTAAAGAGAAGAGTATTTAGAGGTGCTTTAAAATTCTGAGAGAGAGAGTTTTGGAAGAACTTAATGATAGCTGCACAGAGAGCTATGTAAAGAAAAATTATTAGCTTCAGAAAAAAGAAAAAAGACAATAAAGGCTAATATCAACTCAACAATGCATAATATTTGCATATTTATAGTAAAGGACACATGTAACAGGTGATTGTACCAAAAATAGCAATGTAATTATTTTGCCTTTCACCTTTTTAATTCATTCTCCATTGCCTCCAATGAAGATTCTTCCCACTGTTTCCTAACTGGTCTCCTGTTTTTCATTGTAACTCAACAAATATCTATTGAGTATTCATTCACCATACTAGGTTCTGGGGATAGAGGTGTTGACAACAGGATAGATAGAGTTGCCACAGTGATCTCAGAGAGACTGCAGTGAGCGGTCCTGAAGAGAGATCTTATTTCCCTGAGCTAGGCAGCCTGAATGAAAACCGGGAATCTAGCCAGTAGACCACCAGGAGCTAGAGGCCAGAAGCAAAGTGGCGCTGGCTCTTTCCCTTCTTTGAAAGAAGAATGTTTCAAGGAGGTAAAAGGGTACAAAGTTTATTATTAGAGACACAGCACAGGAGAGCACACAGAGAAACAGTTTGTTGAAGTCAGAAGCTAGGCAAAAAAGCATACCCAGAGAGGAGTGCATCCTGAATGAAGAGGAGCACAGTAAGGAGGTGATTTAAATCACTTGTATAGGACAGTCCTTCCAGGTCTTTGTTTACATGTGGCCAGTTACCTTGTTTCTTTCTTCACACCTGACTGGTTCTAAGACCCTTGCCAAGATGCATGCGCAACTTTTTGCTAAGATGGATTCCACCGCAGAGGCCTATGGATACATGTCCACATTTACTATGGGGTGGGGCCCCTCCCCTTTTCAATCCTCCAAAAGCCTTCCTGCATGTGTGCAGACAGGGAAGTCTTCCTTAAAGTCAGAAATAGGTACCTTATCTCTGTACTTGAGCAGAGCTCAGCTTTTGCCACTAGCTTTGTCCTTGGAATGTCTGGGTGAGAACAAAGCTTTAGTTTTACTCTACTTGACAAACCTAGCCCAGGCGCCCATCTGTCTCCTACCTCAATAGAATTTGCATTCTCCTGGGCAGGAAGCGGATGCTGAGAAGTAAACAGGCTTTCATTCATTCATCCATTCAATACACACATGATGAGTGTTTCCTGTGAATCAGGCCCTCTGCTCAGAGTCAGAGATAAATAGATGAACAAGATGGTCAAGGTCCTAGACCTCTTGGAGCTTACAGGTTAGTAAAACAGAGAAAACAAAGAAAGTCACAAATAAAATAATTACAAATGGTACAAATTCTGCAAAGAAAACAGAGTGCTGAGATAGAGTGTAAGAGGGGATCATACTTTTAAAAGGGTGATCAGGGAAGGTTTCTCTGAGAAAGTGTCATTTAAACCAAGACTTAAAGATGAGAAGGAGTCAGCCATGGGAATAGTGAAGGAGAAGAGAGCTCCAGGCAGAGGCCACAGTGTGTGTAAAGGCCCTGAGCCAGAATGAGCTTGGCATATTGAGGAAGGGGAGGGAGACTGGAGTTGGGAGTGGTGAGTGAATGGAAGAGTGGCTTTAATTAAGTTTGGATAGTTGCGATGTCCTTCAGGGCCATGGTAAAGAGTTTGACACTGACTTTATTCTAAACACAACAGGAAGCCAGGGAGGATTTTTATGTGGAGGAATAACCGTATCTAACTTGTGTTTGAAGAAAGTCACTCTTAGTGCTGGTTTGTGAAGGAATTGGAAAGGAGGCAAGAATGGAAGAGGAGAGAACACATAAACGAGGCCTTTATAGCACTTTAGATAAGAAGTGAGGTGGAGGGGCTCAAGGTGGGGCGGGCTGGTGGGTGCATTTGATTTACAATCAGAGATAGAATTGTCAAGGCTTTCTGAAGGATTGAAAGCAGAGAGGAAATAAGGCATGGATTCTATCTCCTTGGTTTGGGGCTCAAGCAGTTAGAGGGCTGGTTTAGTCATTCACTGAGATGGAAGAGATTTCCAGGAGGAACAGCAGGGCTGTGGTGAAGGTGGACAGGAAAAGGACTTAAGTTTTGTGTGATGTGTTTTGGGAACGGTCATCTGAAATTGTTTCACAGATAGTAGAGTGTATCTTTGATGGGGACAATGGTAGACATGGTTTAAGAACTGCTGAGCCCTTTGGGTTTTTAAAAATCAATTAATTTTATTTATTTTTGGTTGTGCTGGGTCTTGGTTGCTGCTCACATTTTTCTCTAGTTGTGGCAAGAGGGGGGCTTTTCTCCAGTTGCGGTGGGTAGGCTTCTCATTGCAATGGCTTCTTTTCTTGTGGAGCACAGGATCTAGGGCGCGTGGGCTTCGGTAGTTGCGCAATGTGTACTTAATATTTGGCTCCTGGGCTCTAGAGCACAGGCTCAACAGTTGTGGTGCACGGGCTTAGTTGAGGAGCCCTTTGGTTTTTTAATGTGCTTATGCAGCTAGAAGTGTCCAGAGGTGATGCCTGAGTCTGGAGTTTAGGCTAGAGGCAGAGTGAGAATCTAGATGACAGGATGGGAAACAAGATCCACACAGAATCCAAGAGAGGGGAACGGGGCATTTCCTGTGTCGGGTGCACCTCTGAGAGGCTCACACTGATCACAGTCAACCGCCAGGCTCCTGTTTTCTTTTTCATATCACACTGGGCGTGTGTTGAAATTTCTTCTAAATCTCGCCAGAAGTCTTGACTCTCAACATCAAACCTGAGTACCATGTTAATGAGAATCCTGTTATTTAAAAATAGGGGCTTCCCTGATAGCTCGGTTGGTAAAGAATCTGCCTGCAAAGCAGGAGACCCCGGTTCAGTTCCTGGGTTGGGAAGATCCGCTGGAGAAGGGATAGGCTACCCACCCACTCCAGTATTCTTGGGCTTCCCTTGTGGCTCAGCTGGTAAAAAATCCGCCTGCAATGTGGGAGACCTGGGTTCAGTCCCTGGGTTGGGAAGATCCCCTGGAGAAGGGAAAGGCTACCTACTCCAGTATCCTGGCCTGGAGAATTCCACGGGCTGTATAGTCTGTGGGGTCTCAAAGAGTCGGATATGACTGAGAGACTTTCACTTTCTCACTTTCAAGTTACTTAGCAGGACAGTGACATGTGATATCTTAGAGTGAAATGTATAGCTTTTCTGAAATATAGTATATTTACCATTGTGAAGTTTCCTTGTGCTGATACTACAGTTCAAGATAGCAGTGCTATTATGCTCATCAGAAACAACAGGGATAACTTCTTAAACTGACTGCAGTTTACCAGCTTTAAGACCTCTTAAGAACCTCTGTTTCCTCCACCATAAATGAGATGGAGCAGATTAATCAACTAGAAAGGCTCCTTGCTTCCATAAGATTCCATAATGCAATGATTGTACCCGTTTATAAATAGGTCCAAACCACTCACCCTGAATTGTTTGCTTCTTTTGACAAGACTGAACAGAAAAAGGAGAGTGATTGGATTTCTGTGGTGGACCAGGCTGTAAAGAGGCAGAGGACTAAGATACCAATGGCCACTAAAGCCATTTCCAGGGCTGATCATCACCAGTTTCCCTGCTAAAAAGACAGACTACCCAAACATCTTAGGGCAGCCGTGGCTCCCAGCATGCAACAAAATGGAAAGGGATCGCTTGAGACTGTCTTGGGTTAATTAGAATATTTTTTCTGGGATTTGCACTGCAAACTGTCTTGTGATGATGGTGATTCCCGCACTTGCAGTGCTGAGAATATCTGTGGCTTTGAAACCAGTTAATTCCACAAAAACATGGAACATAAATCATTCACCAATTCGTTTAGCAAAGATGTAGGTGAAAGTGAAAGTTGCTCAGTCATGTCTGACTCTTTGCGACCTCATGGACTATACAGCCTGTGGAATTCTCTAGGTTAGAATACTGGAGTGGGTAGCCTTTCCCTTCTTCAGGGGATCTTCCCAACCCAGGGATCAAACCCAGGTCTCCCGCACTGCAGGTGGAGTCTTTACCTGCTGAGCCACAAGGGAAGCAAAGACATGGGAGACAGGTACAAATTTATTGCTCATGGAAAAGTTTCATCACAGTAATGAAACCCAGCTAAGTAGGTGAAACTCCTATGTATTACTGCAAATATTTTGTGATTATGAGATTAATTTTTCAAGAATGAGTTGTCAGTTATACCATTAATTGTAACATTTACTGACTTGATAAATGTGCACAGGATTAACCTAAAGAATTATATATTATTGGATTATTTCCATTTAATAAATATTTTTTACTGACCCATAGTTTGACATTCTTTTTAAGTTCAGATCTAACAAAGTTTAACCTGACTGCCTACAAGTCTAGTTTCTTTGCCTCCATTGTATTATATTAATAGCTTTTCATTTCTTGAATATCCGTAATACCAATTCAAACAACTGTCAACCTAAATATATATATATATATATATATATATGTAATTCCAACTTAAAAATGTTTTTTTCCAGAAAAATTTTAGGCAAGAATTATAATCACAATATTTAGGAACTTCTCTGATGATCCAGTGGCTAGGACTCCACTTCAAGGGGCATAGGTTCGATCCCTGGTCAGGAAACTAAGATCCCACAAGCTTGGCAGCTCTGCAAAAAAAAAAAAAAAGTTAGCAATTTGTACAGTATGAGAACTGACCTATCAAATGATCATTGGCCATAAATAATAGATACAACCACTCTGCTGTGTTCTGGATGAACACTGGCTTAATTTTAGTTGGTATAAATTAGGACATTTTGATTTCTATTTTAAGACGGAGATTTTAATCTTGAACACAGACAGGAACCAGGCAAATGATGTAAGTAAAGGACGGGAGCTGAGGGTAAGACAAACTAGCGAGATCCGGTCAGGTTTTAAAGCTCAAAATTCATGCCCAGAGGATAGCAGTGAAATAGTTCCAGCAGATTATTGCCACTGGAATGCAGACTGAAAAGAATCTCAAAATTTGGATTTTTGGAAAAACAACTGTCCGGGCTGGGTGTGGCCCAAGGGCTGCCAACTTGCTCATTCTTGACCTTTCATTGGAAAAAGTACAGAAATTTCTCATTTGTTTTGAATAGCCTTTGGCCAAGATTGACCCAGATGAAAAAATAGTTCTGAATTCTGACTTCTTTCAAAGACATCATTGTGTTTTCTATAATTAGCCTGTGTGTATTTAGTGCAAAGCATAAACAGTACACTTTTGAATGATTGTTTATTGATCCTAATTTAACAAATACAACTATGCAATAAACACAAAACTACATTGTGCTATAGCTTATGTAACTTGTAACCTTTGGCCTTTTCATGACTCTTGACTTTTGTTCTCTTTCTTCAGAACTGGGAAAAAAAATTCTTCTTCTAATTAAAATCAAACAGACAGAGAAGGATAACAGTGACCCTTCTATTTCCTTCTGCTTTCCAGTTGGAGGCACTCCAAATGAATCTGATTTAAATTTTTTCTTGAAAGCAGAAGAGGAAGGAATGGGAGAAAGGAGGAAAGTGAGGCTCATAGGGAGTCTACAGCCTCAAAAAAAAGCTCAGCAGTTGTTTCTGAAAAAGTAAAGATGCAAGTGTTCGGCTCTTCTCTCTCCTTGTTTACTCATTCATTTATTGAGCAGCTGTTACATGCCAGGCACTGTTCTAGGCTTGAGGGGTAGAACAGAAAAAGTCCCTGTCATCTTAGAGCTCCTATCCTAATGAAGTTGATAATAAAGTAAAAACAAATAAGATAGTTACAGAGAATGATAACTAATTTGAAAACACAGAGGTTATGTGACAGAGAGAAAGAGGGGAGACCCCTTGCTTTATTCAGCTTGAACTGCCATAAGTAAATACCCTAAACTAGGTGGCTTAAAGAACAGAAATTTATTTCTTCACAGTTTTGGGAGCTTGAATTCCATCATCAGGATGCCAGAATGGTCGGGTTCTAGTGGCAAGAGCTGGTTTCCTGTCTTATAGATGGTCGCCTTTTCACTGTGCCCTTACACAGTGGGTTGGGGAGGAGGGACTGGGTATTTCTTCATATAAGGGCAGTAACCCCATCATGAAGGCCTCTCCCTTATGACCTCATCTAAACTTAATCACAGTAGTTCCCCATTTGTGTGAGAGATATGTTCTAAGAACCCCCACACTGGGATGCCTGAAACTGCAGATGGTATGGAACCCTAGATATACTGTATTTTTCTCATATATACATAACTATGATAAAGTTTAATTTATGATTAGGTATAGTAAGAGATTAACAAAAATAACAGAATAGAAAAATTATAACAATATACTGTAATAAAAGTTATTGTATGTGGTCTCTGTCTCTCAAAATATCTTATTGTAAAAATTTACTGTCTTTTCCAACTGAACTAAGTACTTATCAACCACTGTGGCCATAACTTCTGTAGTTTGAGGTGTAACAGCAAAACTAGCACATATTTCTTTTTCCTTCTTCACAGTTTCATGGATTGAAGATTCATTCTTATCTTAGATTTTAGCAACCACAGCTTGTGATTTTTTTTTTCCTTCCTCATTGAGTTGAGAACTTTCACCTTTTCACTGAAAGCAAGCATTTAAATCTTCTCTTTGGCATACCAGGATTACGAGCATCACAACTCTTGTGCTTGTGCTTTGGGGCCATTATTCAGTAAAATAAGAGTAACTTGAAAACAAGCACTGCAATACCGCAACAGTCAATTTGATAGCTGAGGCGGCTGCTAAGTGACTAAAGAGTAGATATGCTGGACACAGGGACAATTCATGTTCTGGGTTGGACAGAGCAGGACGGTATGAGATTTCATCATCCTACTCAGAAGGGTGTGCACTTTAAAACATAATTATTTATTTCTAGAATTTTTCATTTACTGTGTTTGGACTACAGTTGACCCTGGGTAACTGAAGCTATGGAAAACAAAGCCTCCAAATAGGGTGGAAACACTGTATCTCCCAAAAGGCCCCATCTCCAAATACCATCATACTGGAGTTTCAGCTTTACTATATGATTTTGGGGAGACACAATTCAGTACATAATATTCTACCTCTGGACCCCTCAAATTCATGTCCTTCTGACATGCAAAATACATTCATTCATTCTATCCAAACAGCTCCCCCTGTCTTAACTAACTCAGAAACCTGAAGTCCAAAGTCTCATCTTCATATCACTTAAATCAGATATGGGTGAGAGTCTAGGTACATTGATTCACAGGCAAAGTTCCTCTTCACTTTGAACATGTAAAATCAAGTTATTTTTTTTAATTTTTAAAATTTTATTGAAGTATAGTTGATCAATAATGTGTTAATTTGTACAGCAAAGTGACTCAGTTATGAATATATATATATATTCTTTTTCATATTCTTTTCTATTATGGTTTGTAACAGGATAGTGAATATAGTTTCTTGTGCTATACAGTAGGACCTTGTTGTTTATCCATCCTATGTATAAATCAAACAAGTTACGTTCTTCCAAAATACAGTGGTGGGACAGACATAGGATAGACACTCCCATTCTAAAAAAGGGAGAAATTGGGGGGAAAGGACAGAGTGGTGGGTGCAAAGAGTGGTGAGTGCCAAGGAAGTCCAAAACTTAGATATGTATATCCCATTAAATCTTTTTTTTTAATAAATTTATTTATTTTAGTTGGGGGCTAATTACTTTACAATATTGTAGTAGTTTTTGCCATACATTGACATGAATCAGCCATGCGTTTACATGTGTTCCCCATCCTGAACCCCCCTCCCACCTCCCTCTCCATCCCATCCCTCTGGGTCATCCCATTGCCCCAGCCCTGAGCATTTATCTCATGCATCGAACCATTAAATCTTTTTTAAAAAATTAATTTTTATTGGAGTATTATCGCTTTACAATGGTGTGTTAGTTTCCACTCTACAGCAAATTGAATCAGCTATGTATTTACATATATCCATTTTTTGACTAGAGTCTCTCATATTGAGTGAAGTAAATCAGAAAGAGGAAAACAAATATCGTATATTAACACATAAACATGGCATCTAGAAAAAATGGTATAGATGATCTTATTTGCTAAACAGTAGAGACACAAACATAGAGAACAAATGTATGCATACCAAAAGGGAAGGGGGGTGGGGAGATGAATTGGGAGACTGGGATTGGCATATATATATACTATTGATACTATGTATAAAGGAGTAGGAAAAGGTATCCCACTCCAGTATTTTTGCCTGGGAAAACTCCATGGACAGAGGAACCTAGTGGGCTTGCATGCATGCACACTCACATGAAATAGATAACTAAGGAGAACCTACTGTATAACACAGGGAACTCTACTCAGGGCTCTGTGGTTACCTAAATGGCAAGAAATTAGTTCCATTAGATCTTAAGGCTCAAGAACAATCCATTTTAGTTCAATATTCTGTCATCCAGGCTCATTGGGGTGGCACCGTCATACCCAGGGCTCAGCAGGGCACCCGGCCCCTTTTGCCCAGCAGGGCTCCCACCTCCCACACTGCAGTCCCCTCTGGGGCCTCATACTTGGGTAGAAGGAAGCAGCCTTGCTCCCTGGGGCTGTGGTGGGAGTGGCAACTCCATGATCACCTTTGGTTTCATTCTTTCCTTTTCTTGAAAGATAACACAAGCTTGCAGCCTTCCTTCAGTCCTCCCCTTTGTTTGGCTTCCTTTTATCTCAGCTTGTGGTTTCTGCTGGTAAGGCCTCATCTACTTTCCTAGCTTCTGCTGAGATGGGTGATGAGATCATGGTTCATGGTCATGGTAAGTTTATCAAACGGTTGTTCAGCCACACCCTTAGCATTCTCTTTAAGAATGAACTTTCTCATTGTCTGCCATGTGGACAGACAGAGAATTTTCTAAGTCTTTAAATTCTGGTTCTTTTTTGCTTAACAATTCCGTTGTCCAGAGCTTAAACTACTCCATAATATTGCTGAGTCAGCATCCATTTTGCGTGGCCTGAAGAGGGCTTGTACTGATAGTAGCTCCTCCCTAGATAACAACCTCCAGTCACAAGTAAATGTGAGAAGTTGCTGATATGACTCTCCAATAACCCTTGTGATAAACACTCGCCCCCATAGCCCACAGCCTTACCCTGTGCACTTAGATAAGACTCCTGCAAAGCTTACCAAAACCTCACTCTTGGTTTGAATTGACCAATCTGACCTTAGCTCGAGAATTTAAAAGCCCTCCACCTTAATAAGGCAAGAGTTCGAGGCTCTGTAGGGGTCTCTATCCACATTCTGCCTTGACCTCCCCAAGAGGCTCCTCAACGTGTACTGTGTCCTTCCCCAAGGACCTATGAGTAATAAACTTGTCTATTTCACTTTTCCTTGCAGTATTTGGCATTGGGGCTCACCATCTGACACCCCGGGGCACTACTTAAAAATGTTAATTAAACGAAGTCTCAGCATTCTTCTTCAACTCATCTCCTTTTGCATGTCACTGTAAGTGATCAGGAGAAACCAAGCTGCCCCCTTGAACACTTTGCTTAAAAATCTCTAAAAGGTAACATCTGAAATGAGCCCTACAGCATGGGACAGAACCAGGATTTTAGAACAATGCCTGGGACAAAGTTTGAATGTATTATAAATGAATGCAAGAATGAATGAATAAAACTAGAAGTGAGGAAGGAGTATTCCAGGCAGAAGGACCAATAATGCAAAGATTCCACAGTAGAAAAGATCTTAGCATGTCCGTGGATCAGGAAGGAGGCCAGTGTGGCTAGAGAACTGGGGAGTAATGAAGTGAGATGAGTGTGAAGAGGTAGGCAGTGTTATTAAATGTTGCTTGGTGATCTGTGCTTACAAATAATGAAATCTTAAGAGATGAACTCTGGAGCCAGACTTTCTCAATTCAAATCCCTGCTCCATCACTTAATACCTGTGTGACCTCTAGCAAGGTAGTCAATCTCTCTGTATCTCCACTTCCTTGTCTATAAAATGGGAGAAATAACAATTATGACATATAATCATAATATAGGTACTGAAAATAATAACATAAAACAAAATTGGTTTGTTTTGAGGATTAAATGAGTTAATTTTTAAATGAGCTTAAAAAAAAGTCTCAATCAATAACTTTGAATGGATGATAGAGTTTATAGTTTGGTTCATGTATTTTCTCATCATTTACAGCCTGCCTTTTGTAAACTGCCTTCACCAGTTTTTCTGTTGGGATGTTCTGTTCTCTCAAGTTGTTTTCTAAGGATCCTTTCAATATTACAAATATTAAAACTTTGTTTTATGCATTGCAAATATCTTTCCTACTTTTCCATTTGCCTTTCAATGGTGATTATGAAATCTTTCCTGTATAGAAATTTCAAAAGTTGATGTTTTCAATCTATTCTTGTAAGATTTTGGTTTTTTAAGCATACGAGGCATAAGAAGACCTCCATATATTGCACCTATATATCTTCTAACACTTTTTACACTATTATATCTAAACCTTTGTTTCCAAAGGATTTTTTTTTTAAGCTATCTAGGAGTATTATCATGGTAAGCATTTGGGTAAATAACCTTTAGATAGCTTACAGTGCATAAATAAATGTTTATAGATACATATACATAATTTTATGTAAGTGTAATGAGAGGCAGCCTGATCAGCCTATTGCTATCAACCACCACTGACTTCTACACTGCCCATCCTCTAATTAAGGGAAGGTGGGGGCAAGGGAGATGATTTATAGAAGAGTAGGGCCAAGAGCTCTTAGCTTGGGGAATTCCCTGGTGGTCCCATGTTTAGGATGCTGTGCTTTCACTGCAAGGTCCAGATTCTGTAGGCTGTGTGGTGTGCCCCCAAATAAAATAGAGTTCTTAGACTTGATTGGTGAGTTTATTCTTCTACTTGTTGGGAAGGTTCTTCCCCTCCTCACCCGCAAGCAGAGTGCTGTGGGGCTCCAAGAGAATCACTCACAGAGACTGGGAGTCCCACAAGATGAGGAGACCCGCTTCTTGATCCCAGGCTTGACACTGTCTGGATAGCCAAGCATGAGGTTGGCTCCAGAGTGGTGGTGGGTGGAGCATTACCTGAGCCTTCTTGGTGAGTCCTCCGAAGGTGAGGGGTTTCCTGTCTCAGGAAGATGGGAGTCTGATTCTTGTCTCAAGATCTCCAGAGGCAGAGACCTTTTTAGAAGCCTTTGGGAAGAACAAGAAGGGTCTAGTGGAGTGTGACTGGTAGGGAAATGTTAGGGGGCATCCTCACCCCAGTTCCTGTGGTTCTTGAAGAGCACAGAAATGGACTATCGTGTCTAAAACTACCTCCTCCATCATACCTGCTGCCCTCTCCTGGGCATCCTGTGCAACCACCCTCCTCCATTACACTTGCTGCCTCTGTCCTCTGAAATCACCTCCTCCATCATACCTGTTCCCTCTTCCATGTATCCTCATAGGTGAAAGGCATCACCACAAACCACCCCATGTTCCAGATACTGAAATTTTGCTTCATGATTGTCTTTTCCTTTTTCATTCCTTTATCCTATCAACCCCTAGCACTGTAGTTTTGTATTTTTACTATTTCCTTCTCTTTTCTCTTTTCCACCTCAAGCATTCAATCACCTCTTGCTTGGGTTACTTCCAGAGGTCCTTCTTGTGGGGTGAGGAGAGCCCCTGTGTTAAGGCTGCTCTTCTGAGAGAGTGATGGGAGGAAGCTTCCAGTTCCTATTGACCCCAAAGCCAGGGAAACCAGGCAGTGAGAATATTCCTGTTCTCTCCAAGCCAAACCAAGCAACTACACCCAAATGGACAGAAATCCCAGCCCCCTTAACTCATTCCTTCTTTGAGTAGAACCTGACCTTTCTCTCTCTTTACCACAATATATCATGTTTTCATTTTCTTCCTCCATTTCCTTACGATTCCAGTTTTCAGTCCTTGGATTTTGATGTCTACCTCTTTTGACTGAAACTTGCTCTCAAAGATCTCCAGTGCCAAATGCAAAGGTGTAACATCTAGGAACCTTTCTGATGCAAGTGATAGAAATTCTAACTCAAATTGGTTTAAGCAAAAAAGAGAATCTATGAGCTCCTATAACTGAAGAGTCCAAAGGATAGGCATGGTTTTTTACCCAAGGCTCAAAAAATGTCACTGAAATGTCATTTCTCTCCTTGTCTTGTCTCTAGGTCCTTGTGTTTGCTCCATCTTAGGGCTATGCATGGGATCAGAACAGTTGCAATGGTGCCAGTTCCTATATCCACTTAGATAGACATCTAGGAAGTACAAGAGTGTGTTTCACTTGCTAGTGGCATCCTATGTCCTTGAACCAATCACTGTGGCCAAGGGAGTGGGTTGCTCTGACTGGCCAGGCTTGAGTCACATGTTCAATTTCTAGTATTCAGGACACAGATGTGCCGTAGAAATACAACGGGAACTGTAAACATGAGACACAGATGGAAGCCATATACGTAATTTTAAAATTGTAATTTTAAATGTTCTAGTAGCCACATTTAAAAAAGCAAAACTGGGAGATATTAATGGTAATGCTATATTTCATTTAGCCCAGTATATCCAAACTATTACCATTTCAACATTCATCAGTATTAAAAATTACTAATGAAATATTTTCTACTCTATTCTTGTTCAGTTCAGTCACTCAATCATGTCCAAATCTTTGCGACCCCATGGACTGCAGCACACCAGACTTCCCAGTCTATCACCAACTCCCGGAATTTACTCAAACTCATATCCATCGAGTCAGTGATGCCATCCAACCATCTCATCCTCTGTCGTCCCCTTCTCCTCCCACCTTCAATCTTTCCCAGCATCAGAGTCTTTTCAAATGAGTCAGTTCTTCACAACAGGTGGCCAAAGTATTGGAGTTTCAGCTTCAGTGAATATTCAGGCCTGATTTCCTTTAGTATGGACTGGTTGGATCTCCTTGCAGTTCAAGGGACTCTCAAGAGTCTTCTCCTAACACCACAGTTCAAAACCATCAATTCCTTGGCGCTCAGCTTTCTTTGTAGTACAACTCGCACATCCATACATGACAACTGGAAAAACAATAGCTTTGACTAGATAGACCTTTGTTGTCAAAGTAATGTCTCTGACTTTGAATATGCTGTCTAGGTTGATCAGACCTTTTCTTCCAGGGAGCAAGCATCTTTTAATTTCATGGCTGCAATCACCATCGGCAGTGATTTTGGATCCCCCCAAAATAAAGTCTGACACTGTTTCCCCATCTATTTGCCATGAAGTGATGGGACCAATGCCGTGATCTTAGTTTTCTGAATGTTGAGTTTTAAGCCAGCTTTTTCACTCTCCTCTTTCACTTTCATCAAGGGGCTCTTTAGTTCTTCTTCACTTTCTGCCATAAGGGTGGTGTCATCTGCATATCTGAGGTTATTGATATTTCTCCCCACAATCTTGATTCCATCTTGTGCTTCATCCAGCCCAGAGTTTCTCATGATGTACTCTGCATATAAGTTAAATAAACAGGGTGACAATATACAGCTTTGATGTACTCCTTTCCCAATTTGGAACCAGTCTGTTGTTCCATGTCCAGTTCTAACTGTTGCTTCTTGACCCGCATACAGATTTCCCAGGAGGCAGGTCAGGTGGTCTGGTATTCCCATCTCTTTCAGAATTTTCAACAGTTTATTGTGATCCATACAGTCAAAGGCTTTGGCATAATCAATAAAGCAGAAGTAGATGTTTTTCTGGAACTCTCTTGCTTTTTCTGTGATCCAATGGATGTTGGCAATTTGATCTTTGGTTCTTCTTCCTTTTCTAAATCCAACTTGAACATCTGAAAGTTCATGGTTCATGTACTGTTGAAGCCTGGCTTGGAGAATTTTTAGCATTACTTTGCTGGCATGTGAGATGAGTGTAAACGTGCAGTAGTTGGAGCATTCTTTGGCATTGCCTTTCTTTGGGATTGGAATGAAAACTGACCTTTTCCATTCCTGTCCCCACTGCTGAGTTTTCCAAATTTGCTGGCATATTGAGTGCAGCACTTTCACAGCATCATCTTTTAGGATTTGAAATAGCTCAACTGGAATTCTGTCACCTCCACCAGCTTTGTTTGTAGTGATGTTTCCTAAAGCCCACGTGACTTTGCATTCCAGGATGTCTGACTCTAGATGACTGATCACACCATCGTGGTTATATGGGTCATGAAGGTCTTTTTTGTATAGTTCTTCTGTGTGTTCTTGCCACCTCATCTTAATATCTTCTGCTTCTGTTAGGTCCATACCATTTGTGTCCTTTATTGAGCCCATCTTTGCATGAAATGTTCCCTTGGTATCTCTAATTTTCTTGAAGAGATCTCTCAGTTCAGTTCAATTCAGTTCAGTTGCATGGTCGTGTCCGACTCTTTGTGACTCTATGGACTGCAGTATACCAGGCCTCCCTGTTCATCACCAACTCCCGAAGTTTACTCAAACTCATGTCCATTAAGTCAGTGATGCCATCCAACCATCTCATCCTCTGTCGTTCCCTTCTCCTACGCCTTCAATCTTTCCCAGCATCAGGGTCTTTTCAAATGAGTCAGTTCTTCACATAAGGGGTCCAAAGTATTGGAGTTTCAGCTTCAGCATCAGTCCTTCCAATGAATATTCAGGGCTATTTCCTTTAGGATGGAATGGTTGGATATCCACAGGAGATTGAAGAGATCTCTTGTCTTTCCCATACTATTGTTTTCCTCTCTTTCTTTGCATTGATCACTGAGGAAGGCTTTCTTATCTCTCCTTGCTATTCTTTGGAACTCTGCATTCAGATGGGTATACCTTTCCTTTTCTCCTTTGCCTTTAGCTCCTCCTCTTTTGCAGCTACTTGTAAGGCCTCCTCAGACAACCATTTTGCCTTTTTGCATTTCTTTTTTTGGGGGATAGTCTTGATCACCACCTCCTGTACAATGTCACAAACCTTCGTCTATAGTTCTACAGACACTCTATCAGATCTAATCCCTTGAATCTATTTGTCACTTCCCCTGTATAATCATAAGGGATTTGATTTAGGTCATACCTGAATGGTCTGGTGGTTTTCCCTACTTTCTTCAATTTAAGTCTGAGATTGACAGTAAGGAGTTCATGATCTGAGCCACAGTCAGCTCCCGGTCTTGTTTTTGCTGACTGTATAGAGCTTCTCCATCTTTGGCTGCAAAGAATATAATCAATCTGATTTAGGTATTGCCCACCTGGTGATATCCATGTATAGAGTCTTCTCTTGTGATTTTGGAAGAGGGTGTTTGCTATTGCCAAGTGCTCTCTTAGCAAAACTCTGTTAACTTTTGCCCTGCTTCGTTTTGTACTCCAAGGCCAAATTTGCCTCCAGGTATCTCTTGACTTCCTACTTTTGCATTCCAGTCCCCTATGATGAAAAGGACATCTTTTTGGAGTGTTTGTTCTAGAAGGTCTTGTAGGTCTTCATAGAACCATTCAACTTCAGCTTCTTCAGCATTACTAGTTGGGGCATATACTTGGATTACTGTGATATTGAATGGTTTACCCTGGATACGATCAGAGATCGTTCTGTTGTTTTTGAGATTGCATCCAAGCACTGCATTTCAGACTCTTTTGTTGACTATGAGGTCTACTCCATTTATTCTAAGGGATTTGCCCACTGTAGATATAATGGTCATCTGAGTTAAATTCACCCATTCCAGTCTATTTTAGTTCACTGATTCCTTAAATGTCAATTTCACTCTTGCCATCTCCTCTTTGACCACTTCCAATTTACCTTGATTCATGGACGTAACATTCCAGGTTCCTATGTAATATTGCTCTTTACAGCCTCAGACTTTACTTCCATCACCAGTCACATTCACAACTGGGTGTTGTTTTTGCTTTCGCTCCATCTCTTCATTCTTTCTGGAGTTATTTCTTCACTGATCTCCAGTAGCATATTGGGCACCTACTGACCTGGGGAGTTCATCTTTCAGTGTTCTATCTTTTTGCCTTTTCATACCATTCATGGGGTTCTCAAGGCAAGAATACTGGAGTAGTTTGCTGTTTCCCTCTCCAGTGGACCACGTTTTGTCAGAACTCTTCACCATGACCTGTCCATCTTGAGTGGCTCTACAGGGCATGGCTCATAGTTTCACTGAGTTAGACAACACTGTGGTCAATGTGATCAGTTTGGTTAGTTTTCTGTGATTGTGGTTTTCATTCTGTCTGCTCGCTGATAGGTAAGGATAAGAGGCTTATGGAAGCTTCCTGATGGGAGAGACTGACTGAGGAGGAAAGTGGGTCTTGTTCTGATGGGCAGGGCCATGCTCAGTAAATGTTTAATCCAGTTTTCTGTTGATTGGAGCTGTGTTCTCTCCCTGTTGTTTGACCTGAGGCCAAACTATGCTGCTGCTGCTGCTGCTAAGTCACTTAAGTCATGTCTGACTCTGTGCGACCCCACAGACAGCAGCCCACCAGGCCCCGCCATCCCTGGGATCTCCAGGCAAGAACACTGGAGTGGGTTGCCATTTCCTTCTCCAGTGCATGAAAGTGAAAAGTGAAAGTGGAGTCACTCAGTCATGTCCGACTTTTTGCAACCCCATGGACTGCAGCCCACCAGGCTCCTCCATCCATGGGATTTTCCAGGCAAGAGTACTAGAGTGGATCTCCATCGCCTTCTCCAGAGGCCAAACTATGGTGGAAGTAATGAAGATAATGGCGACCTCCTTCAAAACGTCCCTTGCACACACTGCTGTACTCAGTGCCCTCAACCTTGCAGCAGGCCACTGCCGACCCATGCCTCTGCCAGAGACTCCTGGGCACTCACAGGCAAGTCTGGGTCAGTCTCTTGTGGGGTCACTGCTCTTTTCTCCTGGATCCTGGTACACATATTTTGTTTGTGCCCTCCAAGAGTCTGTTTTCCCAGTCCAGTGTAAGTTCTGGCAGCTCTGTGGTGGGGTTAATGGCGACTTCCTCCAAGAAGGCTTATGCCGTACCCAGGTCTGCTGCACCCAGAGCCCCTGCCCCTGCAACAGACCGCTGCTGACCCATACCTCCACAGGAGACACTCAAACACAGTTCTGGCTCAGTCTCTGTGCAGTCTCTGGGTCCTGCTGTGCACAAGGTTTGTTTGAGCCCTCTGAGCGTCTCTGGCGGGTATGGGGTTTGATTCTAAACATGATTTTGCCCCTCCTATCATCTTTCTTGGGCTTCTCCTTTGCCCTTGGACATAGGTATCTTTTTTGGTGGGATCCAACATTCTCCTGTCGGTGTTTGTTCAGCAGTGAGTTGTAATTTTGGAGTTCTTACAGGAGAAGATGAGCACACATACTTCTACTCTGCCATCTTGTAATCCCATCATACAATCTGACAATTCCACTTCTGAGTATTATTCCAAAGAAAAGTACTAATTCAAAAAGATACATGCACCTCTTTGTTGACTGCAATATTATCTTATATTTCATCTTGGGACACAAATGAATGTAGAAACCCATATAGTAATGTCAGGGGAGTTTGTAATTTCCTTGGTTTTTTCTCGTCGCAACAAAAATTTGAAGCGACGGACGGACCAGTGTTGCAGCCCTGTGAAATTTCCTTGGGCAGACCGGTGTTACAGCTCTGTGTTACAGTTCAGTTTTATGAAGAAAAACAAAGGATAGTACACCCTTGAGGAGTGAGGGCGGGCCGACCCAAAAGACGGAGAGAAGAGAGACCCCTGGCTCAATTTTGGCTCCTCTTTTTATATGTTTTTTCTCTTCCCCCTGAGCCTGCCCTGTGTAAACTGGACTAGCCAGGAGGGCTGTTTGTTTTACCTGAGGTCCTCACTCTAGTACTCAGACCTTCCTTTGTTCTATTTTTGAGGGATTTTCCTTTCTTTGTCTGTTAGCCACCACCATTCTGGACTCCTTTTTCCTATTCTAACTACCTAACATTGCTCCCTCAAGAGATGGGAGGCCCAATTCTTTGGGAATAGAGACGTTGAGGTCTCTCTGGCTACTGCCTGCTGAACTGGGATGGTGAGGGGCATTGGTCCTGCCCCTCTTGCTGGTCTCAAGCCTCAGAGCCCTTATAGCAGTGTCTGTCTAAGGGTGAGTGATATTTTCTGTGGTCAGCTGTAGTTTTATATATCCTTGTTGAATTGGCACTAAATGTTGTAGTTTGTTGACCTGGGCAGAGACAAGACGTGTTAGACAATTGATAATACATGGAGCAGTCATAAGCAGCATCAATATGGTGATGACAGGGATTAGTAGGGGCATTAGCCAACTCCAAATTTCCCCTCGCCAGGAGAAGGATCCCCCAAAGAGAGATTGTAGCCACCCTGAGAACTCTTCAGCTCGTTCTTTGAGATCCAGTAGGATCTGAATGTTTTTCTTGTGGACTATGAGACTTTTTAAAACTTAGCTGGAGGTATTTACCCAGAAACAACATGTCTCATTCAAGATGGCTCAAGTCCCTCCTTGTTCAGGGATCAGAAGATCTATTTCCTGTCTATTTTGGAGTACAACCCCTGCCAAACTGCATTGGCTCTTTAGAGCTATTCTGAGAAATCTTATCCCCAGAAACTTAATTTTGTGGGTGTTCATTAGAATGGCACTCATTTGTAGTCCTGAATAGGTATCTGAGATCTCCCAGGGTCTCACAGGTGTATTGAGTGTCCTCTTCTGTTTTCTTCCATGGCTTGACTCATGAGTAGCAAATCCAGGAGTCATGTCTTGGTACCTTTACTGCTGTGCAGGTAGAAAGTATTACAGGGTAGGGGCCCTTCCATGTGGACTGGAACTGAACCTTTGGGGACTCATCTTTCCAGACTTTAATTAGAACTTGAGTCCCTGGAGCATGTAGTGGTGGCTCTTTAGAATCTTTGGGTCCTGGTTGACACTCCAAAAGTGTATATCTTGTTGGAGTTGTGCAATGACCATGGTATAAGACTAGAGGGTCTGAGCCTCTGGATCTAGGAAGTGGTCGTTGACATAAACAAAAGGTCTTCCATATAGTATCTCATAAAGACTAAGACCAACCTGTTCCTTAGGGGCAATATGGGTGTGGAGGAGAGCTATTGGTAAAGCCTCCTTGCATTCCAGGGAGGTCTCCTGGGTTATCATTTTTATCACTGATTTTAAGAATTGGTTGGCTCTTTCTAGTTTTCCTGAAGACTGAGGCCTCCAGGCACAATGGAGATAATAAGTAATGCCCAATGCTTTAGAGACCCCTTGGGTGACCTTAGAAGTAAATGATGTCCCATTGTCACTTTTTAATGACCTGGACAGACCAAATCTCAGAATAATTTCATGGAGCAGTTTTTTACCACCTCCTCAGCCTTCTCAGTCCGGGTGGGAAAGCCTTCAATCCATCCTGTGAATGTATCTATCATGACTAATAGGTATTTATACCCACGAGAAACTGGCATCTGGATGAAGTCCATCTGCCATTCCTCTCCTGGGTAGGTCCCATGTCATTGGACAGGCTGGGCCAGCTGGGGTCTTTGAGCTCCTTGGGGGTTGTTTAATTGGCAAGTGGGACAAGAACAGATCACTTGCCTTATAGTCGTTTGGAGGCCTGCTCCTCTGATGGACCTTTCTAGTAATCTTTGGAGGGCCTTTTCCCTGAAATGAGTGGTGGCATGTAAGGAGTTAACTAACTTCCATTGGAGGTTTCCAGGCAGAAAAAGGAGTCCTTCTTTTTGGAACCACCCCATATGATCTTGAAAGCCCTCACTCTTAGCTTTAAGAGTCTCACCTTCAATATATGAAGGAGTTTCTGGCAAGTTAGTCTGTGGAACTAAGGTGGCAACCCTTATTATGTCATTGTTCTCTAATGCTGCTCTCTTAGCTGCCTGATCCACTGCTTGGTTCCCTCATGTCACTTCCGTGCTCCCTTTTTGGTGCCCTTTACAGTGGGAGACTGAAACCTCAGCGGGCAGATGGACTGCCTCCAAGAGCCTAAAGATTTGATCACCATATTTGACTGGGAACCCTCGGGTGGTCAAGTGGCCTCATTCTTTCCAAATAGCAGCATGTGCATGTAGCAGCTGAAAAGCATACTTGGAGTCGGTATTAAATGGCTGCTTTTTCCTTTTCCTAGCTCTAAAGCTCGAATCAGGGCTATGAGCTCAGCTAATTGGGCTGAAGTACCTGGTGGCAAAGGTTTAGCCTCTATGGTCTCGAAACTGGAGACTACTGCTTCTCCAGCTCTTCTTTTTCCATCCAAGACAAAGCTGCTTCCATCAGTGTACCAGATTTCCTCAGGATCGGTCAGAGGATCTTCTGACAATCCCTCTTGGGGTTTTTGTCCAGTGGTCCAAAGTTTCTAGGCAAGAATGAAAAGGGAGAGAGCCCTTGGGGGTAGGCAGGAGGGTAGTTGGGTTAAGAACCTCACAAGGGGATGTAGTCAGGCCTAGATTTTCCATCAGCACTACTTGATATCTCAGGATCCTTTTATCAGACATCCATAAATGGCCTCTCCCATTCAGGAGTTGTTTCGCTTGGTGGCCGGTAAAAATAGTTTGCCCCCAAGAGAGAGTTTTAAAGCATCTTCTATCAGGACTGCAATAGCTGCAAGATTTCAAAGTCAGGGAAAGATCTCTTCCCAATACAGGAGTAGGAAGCCCAGGGACCACCAGAAACTGGTGGGAAAATATTTGTCCATACAGCAACATAGAAGTGCATGGGGGGATATTTTTGTAATTGTTTTTCCTGTAGACCCAAAATTGTACAGGTTTGGGAGTAGAGGGCTCCGGAATAGGAGGCCAGGACAGAGTAGGTAGCCCCTGTGTCAACCAAGAAATTTCTCAGGCCTACTTGCCACATCCAGTTGCACCCTTGGCTCTAGCTCCATGATGGTTATCTGTGACCGGTGGGCTGGCTGGAGTGGGCCGCTTCAGTTTTGTTGAACCATCGTGAGGGAAGGCTTGGTGCTTCACCTTGAGGCTCTTGGTTCCCAAGGGCAGAGTGCTGCCCAAGGTCCCAATTGATGGCTTTTGTAGCAAGCCACTTTAGAAGACTTGTCACGGTTTGGACACTTTTGGCCCAATATCCCTCCTGTCTACAGATTAGGCATTTGCCTTGTACCTTGTCCTTCAAGGACTTGGGGTTTGCCATAGGGCTTCCCTGGAGGGTGGCCAGCATCTGGGCATGCCTTGTCTCTCTCCTTTTCTCCCTTTCCTGGACCTTCACCTCCCTCTCCTGTTCTCTGTTATAAAAAGTATTGGTGGCTGTCTAGACCATCTCATCTAAAGAGGCAACAGGATCCTGCTGTTGTAGCTGTTGGTAACTTTATACCGATGTCTGATGCACACTGGGATAGGAATTTGCCCTTTAAAATCACCTGTCCCTTGTAAGAGTCTAAGTCAAGATTGGTAAACTTATGGAGGGCCTCTTTTAAACTTTCCAGAAAGGCAATGGGGTTCTTGTTGGGCTCCCAAGTTATTGCTGAGACCAGGCATAGTCCCACAACTAATAGGCTTCCTTCTGTTTCCATGGGTGTACTTCCTTAATTTCATGGCTGCAGTCACCGTCTGCAGTGATTTTGGAGTCCAAAAAAATAAAATCTCTCACTGTTTCCATTGTTTCCTCGTCTATTTGCCATGTAGTGATAGGACCAGATGCCATGATCTTAGTTTTCTGAATGTTGAGTTTTAAGCCAGCTTTTTCACTCTCCTCTTTCACTTGCATCAAGAGGCTTTTTAGTTCTTCTTCACTTTCTGCCATAAGGGTAGTGTCATTTGCATATCTGAGGTTATTGGTATTTCTCCCTGCAATCTTGATTCCAGCTTGTGCTTCTTCCAGCCCAGAGTTTCTCATGATGTACTCTGCATAGAAGTTAAATAAGCAGGGTGACAATATGCAGCCTTCATATAGTCCTTTCCCAATTTGGAACCCGTCTGTTGTTCCATGTCCAGTTCTAACTGTTGCTTCTTGACCTGCATACAGATTTCTCAAGAGGCAGGTCAGGTGGTCTGGTATTCCCAACTCTTGAAGAATTTTCCAGTTTGTTGTGATCCACACAGTCAAAGGCTTTGGTGTAGTCAATAAAGCAGAAGTAGATGTTTTTCTGGAACTCTCTTGCTTTTTCTGTGATCCAATGGATGTTGGCAATTTGATCTCTGGTTCCTCTGTCTTTTCTAAATCCAGCTTGAACATCTTAAAGTTCATGGTTCATGTACTGTTGAAGCCTGGCTTGCAGAATGTTGACCATTACTTTGCTAGCATGTGAGATGAGTGCAATTGTGCAGCAGTTTGAACATTCTTTGGCATCACCTTTCTTTGGGATTGGAATGAAAGCTGACCTTTTCCAGTCCTGTGGCCACTGCTGAGTTTTCCAAATTTGCTGGCATATTTATTGCAGCACTTTCACAGCATCACCTTTTAGGATTTGAAATAGTTCAACTGGAATTCCATCACCTCTACTAGCTTTGTTCATAGTGGTGTTTCCTAAGGCCCACTTGACTTCACATTTCAGGATGTCTGACTAGGTGAGTGATCACACCATTGTGATTTTCTGGGTTGCGAAGATCTTTTTTGTATAGTTCTTCTGTGTATTCTTGGCACCTCATCTTAATATCTTCTGCTTCTGTTAGTTCCATACCATTTCTGTCCTTTATTGTGCCCATCTTTGCATGAAATATTCCCTTAGTATCTCTAATTTTCTTGAAGAGATCTCTAGTCTTTCCCATTCTACTGTTTTCCTCTATTTCTTTGCATTGATCACTGAGGAAGGCTTTCGTATGTCTCCTTGCTATTCTTTGGAACTCTGCATTCAGATGGGTATGTTTTTCCTTTTCTCCTTTGCATTTTGCTTCTCTTCTTAGCTATTTGTAAGGGCTCATCTGGCAACCAGTTTGCCTTTTTGCATTTCTTTTTCTTGGGGATTGTCTTGATCACTGCCTCCTGGACAATATCATGAACCTCCATCCATAGTTCTTCAGGCACTCTATCTATCAGATCTAATCCCTTGAATCTGTTTTTCACTTCCCCTGTATAATCATAAGGATTTGACTTAGGTCATACCTGAATGGTCTATTGGTTTTCCCTACTTTCTTCAATTTAAGTCTGAGATTGGCAAGAAGGAGTTCATGGTCTGAGCCACAGTCTGCTCCCAGTCTTGTTTTTCCTGACTGTATAGAGCTTCTCCATCTTTGGCTGCAAAGAATATAATCAATATGATTCCAGTATCGACCATCTGGTGATGCCCATGTGTAGAGTGCGTTCCCTTAACAAAACTCTGTTAGCCTTTGCCCTGCTTCATTCTGTACTCCAAGGCCAAATTTTTCTGTTACTCCAGGTATTTCTTGACTTCCTACTTTGCATTCCAGGCCTTTATAATGAAAAGGACATCTTTTTTGGATGTTAGTTCTAGAAAGTCTTTTAGATCTTCATAGAGCCATTCAACTTCAGCTTCTTCAGCATTACTGGTTAGGGACATTAAAAGTATTTTAATAATAAGCAGTGTGGAGCAATGTTGCCTATAAGGGGGCAGGGTCCTGGTTATAGGAGTTAGTAAGTGGCTTAAGAACAAATTGATAAAAGGCAACAGACCAAATGTTCCATAAAAGTGGAGTGGAGTTTTGATCTGGGGGTATGTTTGTAACTTTAGGAGAAGGATGTCAATGGTTTGGGCCAAACGGCCTGCAGAGCTAACTCCCATAGTGACAAACATTATCCCCAGAAGCCAACTGCCCTTGAAGAAATGCCACCAACAAATGGACTTCTAGCAGGCATTGTGTGCCTGTCACCCACTCCAGCGGGTTCACTGAGAGATGCTGTTGTTGTACATGTTGTAGGAAACATGAAAGATGAAGGTCTAAATATCTAGAGGGATTGGATATTGTATGGCATTTCTCTCCCAAAGGCCAACTATTTTCTGGTTGTCCCTCCAGAAGATTGTAGAGGCAACATTGAGGGCCTGGATGGGGCTCAGGAAAAGAGCATGAAACAGAAGGGAGGGGAGCAGGGCACAACTTTTGAAAGAATGGCATAGCCCAAGGGCATAACATAAACTGATTAAAGTCAGATGGATCCAAGATGACAAATCAAATTCAACTAAACCTTGATCCTCAATCTGCAAGCTAAAGGACACACCCAGAGGCCCCATGACAGTTCCAAGGCTCTATCAAAAGACCAAGGACTGGGTGGTTCCCCAATTGTTGGAATGATCCTCCCACTCATTAGCATATGAAATCATCCAGATTTGGGGGGGGCGGGGAAATAACCACACCACATTCTGTGACTGCTGCACTCGCCCTGTGCAATGGCTCACACCCTGTTGACTGTGCTTCTCTCTAAATCCAAACAAATCCACCTCTTACCTATTGCTCTGTCTCTTACTGAATTTTTTGCAATGAGACGACAAGAGCCTGAGCTTCATTAGGTCCTAAAACCAGGCTCCATGGGTTTTGGCCAGGCTCAAGTACCAACTGGATATGACTGAGTGACTAAGCATAGCACAGAGTCCCTACCACGTGGGTCTGAGTCCCAATCTTCGGTAAACGGTTTCAAGCACAACTTTCAGAAATGGAAAGATGATAACCTGCCCAATACTTTGTAAGCAGTAGCACAGATGGAGAGAGGAGCTGAAGGACGGGAGGAAAAAACAGTGGGAAAAACGTGCTGAGGACTCCCCTTCATAACCTCACAGAAAATCTGCTAAATACCTGACCTGTGCTCACAGTTTTCATTGGCCTGATCCTTGGCACAAAGAAGATTAAGGACAGAAGAACCGACACACACTTGGGCATCAGCTACTAAGGCACAGCAGATAGTAGAGCCTTCAGGACATCCTGGGGCACCCACTGCCGCTCGCCTGTTTGGAGGGGCTTCAAGGAAACAAGAAATGAGAGGTTGTAAAGGAATTAAGGTTTTGTTAGCCATATGTCCTTCCAGCCATAGGAGCGAGGACTTCCTACCCCAACTGGAGGTCTTCTGGAATCTGAGACTGAGCCGCGTGAGCTTTCTGCGAAGTTTGTTTTTGCTGTCCCGGTTTCCAGCATGCTAGGCTTCTTGTCACTTCCCCTGCTCTGGGTTTTCTTCACGTTCAGCTTCTGCTGTGGGAGCTTTTGCCGAGTTGTACTTCTGCTGTGTTCGCAGGGGCCAAGCTGAGGTTGTTTCAGCCAAGTTAAATCCGAGAAAGCACTGTAGATGTCAGGGGAGTTTGTAATTTGTCGGTTCTATCTCATCACAACAAAAATTTGAACCAATGGATGGACCAGCATTACAGCCCTGTTAAATTTCCTTGAACAGACCAGTGTTACGGCTCCGTGTTACAGTGGAGGAGGAAACAGACAGAGCTGGACTCCATCCTAGCCCAGGCTGTGAACATTAGGCTGCACGCACAGTCACCCTCCCATTGGACTCTGAACTTTGTGCCTGGGGTCTATAGAAATGGCATACCAATGGAAAAGCAGACCCGCCCCCCCCCCCCCCACCGGATAAAACAGCCCTAGGACTTGTACTTGGACGCTTCATTGCCTAAAAGAATATGCTAATTATCTCTGTAACAGAACAAAGTCATAAATTCCATTATGTTTATCAGGATGACCACAGGCCTATTGATAAATGCCCACTGTTTATCTAGTCTTATAACACATGAATGATGGGGTTATTGCGATTGTATTTACCCTTTCTTTGTTTATGTAAGTCTCAAGGAATTTGGGGTGGTGGGTTCAGACACGTACACATGAGGTATAAAAGATTTTCACAAATGCTGGTCGGGGTCCTTGGCTAAGAGGAGACTCTGCCTTGGGCCCGCCGGTGTAATAAACTGCACTCCACTACCTGCATTGTCCTTCTGGGTGAGTTTGTTTCCCAGAACCCGTGGCTACAACAACAGCTCAGTTTTATTAGGAAAAACAAAGTATGGTACACCCTTGAGGAGTGAGGGCGGGCTGACCCAAAAGATGGCGAGGAGAGAGGCCCCCGGCTCAAGTTTGGTGCCTCTTTTTATGTTTTTTCTCCTCCCCCTGAGCCTGCCCTGTATAAACTGGGCTAGCCAGGAGGACTGTTTGTTTTACCTGAAGTCCTCACTCTAGTCCTCAGACCTTCCTCTGTTCTATTTTTGTGGGCTTTTCCCTTCTCTGTCTTTTAGCTACCGCTATTCTGGACTCCTATTTCCTATTCTAACTACCTAACAGTAATAGCTGACTTGAGGTATTTTATCATGAAGTTGCCTGCTGCTGCTGCTGCTAAGTCACGTCAGTCGTGTCCGACTCTGTGCGACCCCATAGACGGCAGCCCACCAGGCTCTGCCGTCCCTGGGATTCTCCAGGCAAGAACACTGGAGTGGGTTGCCATTTCCTTCTCCAATGCATGAAAGTGAAAAGTGAAAGTGAAGTCGCTCAGTCCTGTCCGACTCTTTGCGATCCCATGGACTGCAGCCTCTGAGGTTTCTCTGTCCATGGGATTTTCCAGGCAAGAGTACTGGAGTGGGTTGTCATTGCCTTCTCCGTGAAGTTGCCTAGTAAAAGCAATTTCTTGGAGTGCAGAGTAAACACTCAAAGATAGAAATGAATAATCCAGATCGTAGTACAAATATACAGACAATATACAGTATGGAAGGATGTCAATCACCCGCACAGCAATGATGTTCCCATCCAGCCAGTACTGCTGGTGGAAGGAGCCACAATCTGGTTCACTGGGGGAATTTCCTTTCTCCAAGGTGAGCTGCTCTTGTACTCTATTCTTGTGTTGTCTTCAAAGTCAGCATTCTTACACGGCTTCCATATGGTGATAATGTGTGGGGAGGGATGTCTATGAAACATCATTTGTGCTCCTCAAATCATCCTTGTAATGGTGGCATACTGAGAGATCTGTTGAAATTTGAGCAGTTAAGAACGGAAGGCAGAGTTAGCTCAGTTGGTTAGCTCAAGGAGAGGATGGGTGACTTCCTGTGGCTTGCATGCTGCTGCCATCTGCTGGTTTTAAGACACACTGCAGACACCTACACACCTGAACAAATAAACAGCAGCATCTTTTATTAAAATTAATTAATTTATTTTAATTGGAGGCTAATTACTTTACAATATTGTGGTGGTTTTTGCCATACATTGACATGAATCAGCCATTGGTGTACATGTGCCCCCCCATCCTGAAACCCCCTCCCACCTCCCTCCCCATCCCATCCCTCAGGGTTGTCCCAGTGCACCAGCTCTAAGTGCCCTGTTTCATGCATCGAACTTGGACTGGTGATCTGTTTCACATATGGTAACATACATGTTTCAATGCTATCCTCTCAAATCATCCCACCCTCGCCTTCTCCCACAGAGTCCAAAAGTCTGTTCTTTATATCTGTTGTCTCTTTTGAAAGTGAAGTTGCTTAGTCCTGTCTGATTCTTTGCGACCTCGTGGACTGTAGCCTATCAGGCTCCTCTGTCCATGGGATTTCCCAGGCAAGAGCACTGGAGTGGGTTGCCATTTCCTTCTCCAGGGGATCTTCCTGACCCAGGGATCGAACTCGGGTCTCCCGTGTTGCAGGCAGACGCTTTAACCTCTTAGCCACCTTTTACTGTCTCTCATATAGGGTCATCGTTACCATCTTTCTAAATTCCATATATATGCGTTAATAAAAGGAGTACGTCAAGGCTCTATATTGTCACCCTGCTTATTTAACTTGTATGCAGAGTACATCATGAGAAACGCTGGACTGGATGAAGAACAAGCTGGGATCAAGATTGCTGGGAGAAATATCAATAACCTCAGATATGCAGATGACACCACCTTTATGGCAGAAAGTGAAGAACTAAAGAGTCCCTTTTGACAGAAGTGAAAGAGGAGAGTGAAAAAGTTGGCTTAAAGCTCAACTTTCAAAAAACTAAGTTCATGGCATCTGGTCCCATTGCTTCATGGCAAATAGATGGGGAAACAGTGGAAAGAGTGGCCAACTTTATTTTTCTGGGCTCCAAAATCACTGAAGATGGTGACTGCAGCCATGAAATTAAAAGACGCTTACTCCTTGGAAGGAAAGTTATGACCAACCTAGATACTATATTAAAAGGCAGAGACATTACTTTGCCAACAAAGGTCCATCTAGTCAAGGCTATGGTTTTACCACTAGTCAGGTAGGGATGTCAGAGTTGGACTATAAAGAAAGCTGAGCATCAAAGAATTGATGCTTTTGAACTGTGGTGTTGGAGAAGACTCTTGAGAGTCCCTTGGACTGCAAGGAGATCCGACCAGTCCATCTTAAAGGAGATCAGTCCTGGGTGTTCACTGGAAGGATTGATGTTGAAACTGAAACTTTGGCCACCTATTGTGAAGAGCTGACTCATTGGAAAAGACCCTGATACGGGGAAAGATTGAAGGCAGGAGGAAAAGGGGATGACAGAGGATGAGATGGTTGGATGGCATCACCAACTCAATGGACATGAGTTTGAGTAAACTCTGGGAGTTGATGATGGACAGAGAGGCCTGGCATGCTGCAGTCCATGGGGTTGCAAAGAGTCGGACACGACTGAGAGACTGAACTGAACTGATACTGCATTGATGTTTTTCTTTCTGACTTACTTCAGTCTGTATAATAGGTTCCATTTTCATCCACCTCATTAGAACTTATTCAAATGTATTCTTTTTAATAGCTGAGTAATATTCCATTGTGTGTATGTACCACAGCTTTCTTATCCATTCATCTGCCAATGGACATGTAGATTGCTTCCATATCCTACCTATTGTAAACAGTGCTGCGATGAACATTGGGGTACACGTGTCTCTTTCAATTCTGGTTTCCTCGGTGTGTATGCCCAGCAGTGGGATTGCTGGGTCATATGGCAGTTCTATTTCCAGTTTTTTTAAGGAATCTCCACACTGTTCTCTATAGTGGCTGTACTAGTTTGCATTCCCACCAACAGTGTAAGAGGGTTCCCTTTTCTCCACACCTTCTCCAACATTTTTTGTTTGTAGACTTTTGGATAGCAGCCATTCTGACTGGCATGAGATGGTACCTCATTGTGGTTTTGATTTGCATTTCTCTGAGAATGAGTAATGTTGAGCAGCTTTTCATGTGTTTGTTAGCCATCTGCATGTCTTCTTTGGAGAAGTATCTGTTTAGTTCTTTGGCCCATTTTTTGATTGGGTCATTTATTTTTCTGGTATTGAGCTGCAGGAGCTGCTTGTAGTTTTGAGATTAATTCTTTGTCAGTTGCTTCATTTGCCATTATTCTCTCCCATTCTGAAGGCTGTCTTTTCACCTTGCTTACAGTTTCTTTCATTGTGCAAATGCTTTTAGGCTTAATCAGGTCCCATTTGTTTATTTTTGCTTTTATTTCCGTTACTCTGTGAGTTGGGTCATAGAGGATCCTGCTGTGATTTATGTCAGAGAGCATTTTGCCTATGTTTTCCTCTAGGAGTTTTGTAGTTTCTGGTCTTACGTTTAGATCTTTAATCCATTTTGAGTTTATTTTTGTGTATGGTGTTAGAAAGTGTTCTAGTTTCATTCTTTTACCGGTGGTTGACCAGTTTTCCCAGCACCACTTGTTAAAGAGATTGTCTTTTCTCCACTATATATTCTTGCCTCCTTTGTCAAAGATAAGGTGTCCATAGGTGCGTGGATTTATCTCTGGTCTTTCTATTTTGTTCCATTGATCTATATTTCTGTCTTTGTGACAATTCCATACTGTCTTGATTACTGTAGCCTTTTAGTAGAGCCTGAAGTCAGGCAGGTTGAGTCCTCCAGTTCTATTCTTCTTCCTCAAGATTGCTTTGGCTGTTTGAGGTTTTTTGTATTTCCATACAAACTGTGCATCTTGAAATGACTTTGGAACATCCATTCGTACCAGGGCATGGAAAGTCTTAATAGTTTGTTTGATGGATTCTCAAACCTGTGTTTACTAAGATGTGTTTTTCATTTGCTATGGCACACATATTTTCTCCTCCTTTATATCCTTATCTATCTTTATCAATTGTAATTGGTCTTGCTTTCTGTTTCTGTAGGTTGTTTCTCTTGCTGTTCTTTCTTGTATGTCTTCTAAAGCCAATGGCCAAAACACATTTCTTGCCACCTTTAAGCCTTAGTTCCTTCAACTGTAAAATTTAGGATAACACCAACTCCTACAGTGTGTCATGATGAAGATGGAATTGCATACTTGTTGTAAAATGTTTGGCACAGTGACTGACATACAGGAAGTACTCTATAAGCATTATTGTTCATGATGACAAGTATTCACTTTTGAGATTGTACCCAAGTACTGCATTTTGGACTCTTTTGCTGACTATGAGGGCTACTCCATTTCTCCTAAGGGATTCTCACCCACAGTCATAGATAGACTTCAGTCATCTGAAGTAAATTTGCCCGTTCCAGTCCATTTTATTTCACTGATTCCTAAAATGTCAATTTCACTCTTGCCATCTCCTGTTTGACCGCTTCCGATTTACCTTGATTCATGGACCTAACATCCCAGGTCCCTATGCAACATTGTTCTTTACAGCATCAGACTTTACCTCCATCACCAGTCACACCCACAGCTGGGTGTTGTTTTTGCTTTGGTTCCATCTCTTCATTGTCTCTGGAGTTGTTTCTCCACTTTTCTCCAGTAGCATGTTGGGCATCTACCGACCTGGGAGTTCATCTTTCAATGTCATATCTTCTTGCTTTTTCATAGTGTTCATGGGGTTCTCAAGGCAAGAATACTGAAATGGTTTGCCATTCTCTTCTACAGTGGACCACGTTTCATCAGAACTCTCCACCATAGCTGACTTCAAAGGATGTGTTTGCTGCAGTCAGTTATTTTGGTAGGCATAGATGTTTATCTTGTCTTTTTTGGGAGCTATGCCCCTCTGGATAGTACAGAGTGTCCAGTGGGGTTCCTTGGGCTATAGAGTAGGTCCTTACTGATGATCTGATTTTGTAAAATCTGTGTGGTTATATTAATCCCAACCTTCTGATTTATTCCTTTTCCCCATGGTTTACCTGTGGAAACATGTAGTGGGTTCTCTAATGATCTGAGTCTGTTCTGTTTCCTAGATGAGTTCATGTATATCAATTTATAGCATCATTTGATAAGTGACAGCGTGGGATATTTGCTTTCCTATGTCTGCTCGCTTCCTATGATCCTGGCTAAGTCCATCTGTATTACTGCAGATGGCATTCCTTCCTTCTTTTTTGTGGCTGAGTAAAATTCCCTTGTATATGAATACAACATCATCTTTGTCCATTTTTCTGTCAATGGACATTACGGTTCCTTCCATGTCTTGGGTCTTATAAGTAGTGCTGAAATTAACGTCAGGTGCACATGTCTTTTTGAAGGGGAGTTTTCTCAGGAAATAGGCCCAAGGGTGGGAGGGTCTGATCATAGGCAATCTCTTTCTTTAGGTTATTAACAGAATTCCATAATGTTCTTTAGCGTGGCTGTTAACCAATCCACATTCTTAGAGAAGGGATAGGAGAGTTTCTTTTTCTCTGGGCCTTCTCCAGCTTTTCTGACTTGCCGAATTGTTGATGATGACCATTCTGGTGGTGGGAAGGTGATATTTAGTTGCAGCATTTTTTTTCTTTCTATTTTTACTTTATATTGGAAGAGAGCCAATTACCATGTTTTGACAGAATCAGGTAAACCAAAAGGAACTCAGCCATATATATGCACGTATCCATTCTCTCCCAAACTCCCTACCCATCTGAGCTGCCACACAACACTGAGCCAGAGTTTCCCAGGCTATAACTAGGACCTGATTGGTCATTCATTTCAAATAAACCTGAGTGGGCTTGTCGATCGCCAGTTCTCTAGCTATCCCTTCCACCTATGATTCCCTATGGCAACAGGAAGTTCAATCTGTAATTCGGTGAGTCTGTTAGTGTTTTGCTCAGTGTGTTTATTTCTAAGATTCTTTTATAGACTGCACTTAAAAGTGATGTCACAGGATATTTACCTTTCTCTCTCTGGCTTCTCTCATTATCACCATGTCTATCTACGTCAGTCTGTGTGCTGCAAGTGGCATTTATGCTTATTTTGTAAGGGCTGAGGAATGGTCCCTTGTGTATATGTACCCCATCTTCTCAGTCCATTCTATGTCAATGGACATCATGGTTGCTTGCGTGTCATGGCTATTGTAAGCGGTGCTGCAGTAAACTGTCAGGTACCTCTGTGTTTCTCAGCTATTGTTTTCTCCTGTTGAAGCTTAAATGGCAGGATTGCCGGATCAGCAGCTCGCTCTGTCTGTAGGATTTCAAGGAACCCCTATGCTATTCTCCGGAGAAGGCAATGGCACCCCACTCCAGTACTCTTGCCTGGAAAATCCCATGGATGGAGGAGCCTGGTGGGCTGCAGTCCATGGGGTCGCTAAGAGTCGGACACGACTGAGCGACTTCACTTTCACTTTCACGCATTGGAGAAGGAAATGGCAACCCACTCCAGTGTTCTTGCCTGGAGAATCCCAGGGACGGGGAAGCCTGCTGGGCTGCCGTCTATGGGGTCGCACAGAGTCGGACACGACTGAGGTGACTTAGCAGTATGCTATTCTCCATGATGTCTGTGACTAACATATATTCCGAACAGAGGCAAAGGAGCTTTCCGTGTTCTGCAGGCTCTGTCTGTCTTTCACTGTGTGCAGACTATTGGATGATGACCATCAGGTCGGCTGCAAGGTGTTAATTCCTAACAGGTTTGATTTCAGTTCCTCTAATGAAGAGACACACGGAGCATTGTTTTATGTGCCTTATTTTTTTTTTCTTCCCGGGCAGTGGTATTAGAGTCTGTGTAAAATTTAACTTTGAGATTGGCTTCTCAAAAGCCTGCCCTATTTGGAAATGTTATTCGGTTACCTAACACAGGCCATTTCTTGAGCGCAGGAGTCATTTCCAACCCCACAGGCCTTTTGAGTTTGAAGCTGTATTTAACAGGGGTTTTTAAGTTGTAGTTACCAACAATGTCCACAAGGCGGCAGCACTTTATCATTCCCAGTTGTTACGGCTGGGGACCCCAGGGCCTTAGTGAAAGTCGTGTTCCCCGTCACCCTTCACTCTCCCCTGCTCCCACTCCCCCCAAATCCCAAGCCCTGGATTTTGCCCTGCTCTGGGTGTCGTATTGTGTAAGTGAGATGACTCTTTCGGAGGAAGCTGGCAGAAGGAAACCCACCACGGGGAGACGTGGAGACCCTCTGACTCTGGAAGGCTCTTCCACTCCCCAGGGACCACCATACTTTGCATGCACTAGAGATGGTTTAGCTCTGCAGGGCCGGCTCCATCTGGAAATTGTGGATTTATCCGGAAGGGACACACACGACAGGTCCAGCTGGGGATCATTGCCTGGCACATCGTTTTTAGCTCCCTCAGCGCCAGGATGGTGCAGCCCTGGGACAAAAGGCTGCTCGGGCGCCAGGGATGGGACCACAGCCCGGGTCCCTGAGGCCTGGGGTCAATACAGAAGGCCTTCCATTTGACTTGCAGTACACTGTGTGTTTTGTGTTAGAACATAGTTGATTTCCCATATTGTTTGTGTTGTAAGGAAACAGCAACTGGATTCAGGGAAACATGAAAGTGTATCTAGTCTTTGGCAGACGACTGTCACGTCTAGGTTATTACAGGAGTGTTCAGTAGGGTTCCCTGTGCTATTCTGTAGGTCCTGTTAGTATCTATTTTTATATCTATAGTCGAATGTGTCTATGATCATTTCAAGCTCCTATTTCATTCTTCTCACTGATATTTCCGCTTGTGGAACACAAAGTGGGTTGGCAAAGTCTCTGAGTCAGTGTGTATATTCAAGATGATTTCCTGAGTATCAATTAAGAGAGTCCTCCTGTATGGGATACCGTATGAGATTCATCTTCCTCTCTGATTTACTTGGCTTACTGGGATCCTCGCTGGGTCCTTCCATGTTGCTACAGATAGCATTCTTTCCTTCTATTCTGTGGCTGAGTAACATTCCCTTGTATATAAAGATCACCTCGTTTTTTGCATTGATCTGCTGATGGATGTTATTTTTGCTTCTATGTCTTGGTTCCTGTAAGCTGCGCTGCAGTGAACATTGGGGTGCATGTGTATTTTTCAAGTAGAGGTTTCTCTGGAAATAGGCCAAGGGTAGGAGTGCCCAATGTAGCCAATTTTTCTTTAAGTGTGGAGGGGACATCTAAGCTTTTATTTACAGTGGGGGGTAACCCATTTCTTGGTACACTCCCAGGGTAAGGCACTGGAGGGCTCTGTTTTCTGAAGGCCCTCTCCAGCATTCCTGGCTTGCCGACTTGTTGATGATGACCTTTCTGTCTGCCGGGTGGTGATTCTCAGTTGTAGTGATTTTGTTTTTGTTTCAATTCTTATTTTACATGGGAAGAGACCCAATTAAAATGTTATGATAGAATCTCAAGGACAGCAAAGGGGCTCAGCCATTGCTATACACACATCTGTCCTCCCCACACTTGTGTCCCGTTCAGGCCACCACAGGACATAGAGCAGAGTTCCCCTAGCTCCACACTAGGGCCTTGTTGGTCAATTTTAACTATAGCTGTGTGGACTGTCAGTCCCCTGCGCCATAGTTTTCCCTTCCACCAGATATTCCCCTGTGGCAAGCACTAGTGCATTCTGTAAATCTGTGAGTCTGTGAGTGTTTTCTCAGTTTGTTCATTGCTAAGATTCTTTTAGCGATTACACTTATAAGTGATGTCCCAGGATATTTTGCTTTCTCTGTCTGACTTTTCTCACTCAGACAATCCCTAGATCCATCAGCGGTGCTGCAAGTGGCATTTATTCTTTGTTTGTAATGGCTGAGGAGCGTTTCCCAGTGTCTATGTACCACATCTTCTCGGTCCATTCATCTGGGGATAGACATCATGGTTCCTTGCACGTCGTGGCTATTGTAAGCGGTGCTGCAGTGATCGCCGATCACAGACACTGTCTGTGTCTTTCTCAACTGTGGTTTTCCGATGTAGCTAAAAGGCATAACTGCCTGCTAGGCAACTCTCTGTGTCTTTCAGATTTTAAGGAACCTCTATGTTCTCCAGGATGCTTGGGACTAATTTGCATTCCCAACAGAGGAAAGGAGGTTTTGGTTTTCTTTGACTTTCATGGCTTGCAGACATTTGGATGATGACCATCAGGTCTCCTGGGAGGTGTTAGGTCCTAGTCGTTTTCATTTCAGTTCCTCTAATAGAGAGCCACGATGAGCATCTTTTTATACGCCTGGTTTTTTTGTTTGTTTAACGGGGAGTGGTGTTAAAGAGTTTGTAAAATTGAACTTTGGAGATTGGGTTCTCGAAAGCCTGCCCTCCTTGGAAATGTTATTCTGTTACTAAACATTTCTGCAGCGCAGGAGTCCTTTGCAGCCGCACAGACCTTGTGAGTTTGAAGTTTGATTCCACAGGGGATTTTAAGTTGTAGGTACCAAGGATGTCCACAAAGCGGCAGCACTTTCTCATTCCCTGCTGTGCCCAGAGGGCACCAGTTCAGTTCAGTTCAGTCACTCAGTCGTGTCTCTTTGCAACCCCATGGACTGCAGCATGTCAGGCCTCCCTGTCCATCACCAACTCCAGGAGTTTACTCAAACTCATGTCCATTGAGTCAGTGATGCCATCCAACCATCTCATCCTCTGTCGTCCTCTTCTCCTCCTGCCTTTAATCCTTCCCAACATCAGGGTCTTTTCAAATGAGCTAGCTCTTCGCATCAGGTGGCCAAAGTATTAGAGTTTCAGCTTTAGCATCAGTCCTTTCAATGAATATTCAGGATGAATATTCAATGAATATTCTCCTTAAGGATGGACTGGTCGGATCTCCTTGCAGTCCAAGTGACTCTCAAGAGTCTTCTCCAACACCACAGTTCAAAAGCATCAATTTTTCTGTGCTCAGCTTTCTTTATAGTCCAACTCTCACATCCATACATGACTACTGGAAAAACCATAGCCTTGACTAGATGGACCTTTGTTGGCAAAGTAATGTCTCTGCTTTTTAATATGCTGTCTAGGTTGGTCATAACTTTTCTTCCAAGGAGCAAGCGTCTTTTAATTTCATGGCTGCAGTCACCATCTGCAGTGATTTTGGAGCCCCCCAAAATAAAGTCAGCCACTGTTTCCACTGTTTCCCCATCTATTTCCCATGAAGTGATGGGACCGGATGCCATCATCTTAGTTTTCTGAATGTTGAGTTTTAAGCCAACTTTTTCACTCAACTCTTTCACTTTCATCAAGAGGCTCTTTAGTTCTTCTTCACTTCCTGCCATAAGGGTGGTGTCATCTGCATATCTGAGGTTATTGATATTTCTCCCAGCAATCTTGATTCCAGCTTGTGCTTCTTCCAGCCCAGCGTTTCTCATGAAGTACTCTGCATACAAGTTAAATAAGCAGGGTGACAATATACAGCCTTGATGTACTCCTTTTCCTATTTGGAACCAGTCTGTTGTTCCATGTCCAGTTCTAACTGTTGCTTCCTGACCTGCATACAGGTTTCTCAAGAGGCAGGAGGCCTCCTGCCTGCCTCCTGAGGGCACCAGGGCCTCAGCAAAAGTCATGTGCCCCATTAACCTTCAGCCTCCCCAGCCTGCTTCTCACAAAGCCCAGACCTGTGTCGTGCCCTGCTCTGAGAGCTGTGCTCTCCAAGCGAGGCCACTCTTTAGAAGGAAGTTGGTGAAAAGAACCCCACCCCTTGGAAACTGGGAGGCCCCCTGACTTTGGAAGGAGCTTCCAGTTCCCAGGGACCAGCCCTAGAGATGGCTTTAGCTCTGCAGGGCCGGCCCCGGTCTGGAAACTGTGGTTTTATCCAATAGAGATAAACACGACAGGTCCAGCTGGGGCTCATTGGCTGGCACATCCTTCTCAGCACCTTCAGCCCCAGGATGGTGCAGCCCTGGGACCGAAGGCAGCTCAGGCTCCAGGGATGGGACCGCAACCCCGGTCACCCAGGCTTGAGGTGAATAACGTTGGCCTCCCATTTAATGTGCAAGATAGTGTGTATTTTCTAATATAGTGGATTTTCCAGGTGGTGTGAGTTGTAAGGAAACAACACATTGATTCAGGTATCCCTGGATGTGTATCTAGTCTTCTGCAGACAATTTGCATGTCTAGGTTAGTATGAGGATGTTCAGTCGGGTTTCCTGTGCTACTCTGTAGGTCCTTGTTCAGGATCTATAGTTTATTTTTATATTTATGTGTCTACGATCATCCCAAGGTCCTATTAAATTCCTCTCCCTGACATGTCCCCTTCGGGAACACCAAGTGGGTTGTCAAGTCTCTAAGCTGTGTGTGTTTTGAAAATAACATCCTGTGTATCCATTTTGAGATTCCTCCTCTAAAGGGTCCCAGATGAGACTCATCTTCCTCTGTCTGACTTACTTGGCTTCCTGGGGTCCTTGCTGGGTCCTTCCATGTTGCTACAAATAGCGTTCTTTCCTTCTTTCTGTGGCTGAGTGATATTCCCTTGAATATAAGTATCAGCTCCTCTTTGTGCCCTGAGCCGTGGATGGATGTCCAGTTGCTTCCCTGCCTTGGCGCTTGGAAGCACTGCTGCACTAAATGTTGGGGTGCACCTCTGCTTTTCAAGTAGAGGTTTGTACTTGAAAGAGGCCGAGGGTGGGAGTGCCCTCTCATAGTCCATCTTTCTTTAGGTGTGGAAGAACCTCAAGTCTTTTAAGGACAGTGGCTGGGAACCAGTTTTATTAATACCTTCCCAGGGTAGACATTTGGAGAAGGCAATGGCACCCCACTCCAGTACTCTTGCCTGGAAAATCCCATGGACGGAGGAGCCTGGTAGGCTGCAGTCCATGGGGTCGCTGGGAGTCGGACACGACTGAGCGACTTCACTTTCACTTTTCCTTTTCATGCACTGGAGAAGGAAATGGCAACCCACTCCAGTACTCTTGCCTGGAGAATCCCAGGGATGGCGGAGCTTGGTGGGCTGCCGTCTATGGGGTCACACAGAGTCGGACACGACTGAAGCGACTTAGCTTAGGGTAGACATTGGAAGCTCCCTTTTCTGAAGGCCTTCAGCTTTCCTGTTTGCCGACTTGTGGGTGATGCCCATTCTGTCGGCTGGCTGGTGATATTCAGTTGTAGTGTTTTTGGTTTTGTTTCAATTCTTATTTTATATGGGAAGAGACCCAATTAAAATGTTGTGATAGAACCTCAGGACCTCAAAGGGACTCAGCCATTTGTATATGCATATCTACTCTCCCCCACACTTGCCTCCCATTGAGGTCACCACCTAACATAAAACAGAGCTCCCCTTGCTATCCACTAGGGCCTTGTTGGTCATTCATCTTAAATACAGCTGTGTGGACTTGTCGGTTCCCAGCTCCACAGTTGTCTTTTCTCCCCAACACTCCCCCGAGGCAGGCACACGTGCATTCTGTAATTCTGTGAGTCTGTAGGGTTCGCTCAGTGTGTTCGTTGCTAGGATTCTTTTTTCGATTGCACTTGTAAGTGATGTCCCGGGATATTTAGCTTTCTCTCTCTGACTTTTCTCCCTCAGACAGTCTCTAGATCCATCAGTGGTGCTGCAAGTGGTGTTTATTCTTTTTTGTAAAGGCTGAGGAACCTTCCCTTGTATCTGTGTAGAGCATATTCTCCGTCTGTTCATCCGTGGATAGACATCACGGGTTGCTTATGTGTTGTGGCTGTTGTAAGCTGTGCTGCAGTGAACCGTCTGTGCCTGTGTCTTTATCACCTGTTATTTTCTCGACTTGCAGCTTAAAAGGGGTGATTCCCTGCTGGGAAGCTCTCTATGTCTTTCGGATTTTGAGAAACCTCTATGCTGTTATCCACAATGCCTGTGACTAATTTGCATTCTCAACAGAGGCAAAGGAGGTTTTGGTTTTCTCCATGCTCTCTCTGTCCTCCATGTTTTGCAGACTATGGATGGTGACCATCAGGTCAAATGTAAGGTATTGCCTCCTAGTAATTTTGATTTCAGTTCATCTAATAAAAAGCCATGTTGAGCATTGTTTTATGTGCCGGATTTTTTTGCAGGGAAAGGTGTTAGAGAATCTGTTAAATTGAACTTTGAATATTGGGTTCTAGAAAGCCTGCCCTACTTGGAAAAGTTATTCTGTTACCTAACCCAGGCCATTTCTGCTGTGCAGGAGTCCTTTACAGCCCCACAGGCCTTACGAGTTTGAAATTCCCTGAGCAGGTGTTTTCAGGTTGTAGTTACTACAAATGTCTGCAAGGTAGCAGCACTTGCTCCTTCCCGGCTGTGCCCAGCAGGACACAAGGGCCTTGGTTAAAGTCGTGTTCCCCATTAACCTCCCGCAACCCCACTTCTCACAAACCCCTACCCTGAATTTTGCCCTGCTCTGGCTTCTGTATTCTGTTAGTGAGGCCAGTCTTTAGGAGGAAGCTGGCAGAACGATCCACACCACTGGGAGACTGAGAGACCCTCTGACTCGAAAGCTGTTCCAGTTTACAAGGAGCAGATTACTGAGGAAATCAAGAAGCAAATCAAAGTTTGCACGGGCACAAATGATGATAAAAACACAATCACCCAAAGTATCAGTAAATGCAGTGGTAAGAGAGAACTTCATACGAAAACAAGCCTACCTCAGGAAACAAGAGAAACATCAAATGAACAGTGTGTTGTTCAGTCGCCTAGTTGTGTCTTACTCTTCGTGATTCCTTGAACTACAGCACACCAGCCTTCCTTTCCCTCACCATCTTTTGAAATTTTCCCCATTTCCTGTCCATTGAATTTCTGATGCCTCCAACTATCTCACTTTCTGTCGCTCTCTTCTCCTGCTTTCGACTTCCCAGCGTCAGGGTCTTTTCCAGTGTGTCAGCTATTCACATCAGGTGGCCAAAATATTGGAGCTTCAGCATCTGTCCTTCCAAAGATTCAGTTCAGTTCAGTCACTCAGTCGTGTCCGACTCTTTGCAACCCCATGGACTGCAGCACACCAGGTCTCCCTGTCCATCACCAACTCCTGGACTTGCTCAAACTCATGTCCATTGAGTCGATGATGCCGTCCAAACATCTCATCCTCTGTCATCCCCTTCTCCTCCTGCCTTCAATCTTTCCCAGCATCAGGGTATTTTCCAATGAGTCAGTTCTTCGAATCAGGTGGCCAAAGTATTAGAGTTTCAGCTTCAGCATCAGTCCTTCCAATGAATATTCAGACTGATTTCCTTTAGGATGGACTGGTTGGATATCCTCACAGTCCAAGGGACTCTCAAGAGTCGTCTCCAACACCACAGTTCAAAAGCATCAATTCTTTGGCACTCAGCTTTCTTTATAGTCCAACCCTCACATCCATACATGACTACTGGAAAAACCATAGCTTTGACCAGATGGACCTTTGTTGGCAAAGTAATGTCTCTAATTTTTAATATGCTGTCTAGGTTCATCATAATTTTTCTTCCAAGGAGCAGGCATCTTTTGAATTTCATGGCTCCAGTCACCATCTGCAGTGATTTTGTAGCCCCCCAAAATAAAGTCTGACGCTGTTTCCACTGTTTCCCCATCTATTTGCCATTAAGTGATGGGACCGGATGCCATCATCTTAGTTATCTGAATGTTGAGCTTTAAGCCAACTTTTTCACTCTCCTCTTTTACTTTCATCAAGAGGCTTTTTAGTTCCTCTTCACTTTCTGCCATAAGGATGGTGTCATCTGCATATCTGAGGTTACTGATATTTCTCCCGGCAATCTTGATTTCAGCTTCTGTTTCATCCAGCCCAGCATTTCACATCATGTACCCTACATATAAGTTATATAAGCAGGGTGACAATATACAGCCTTGACATACTCCTTTCCCAATTTGGAACCAGTCTGTTGTTCCATGTCCGATTCTAACTGTTGCTTCTTCATCTGCATACAGATTTCTCAGGAGGCAGGTCAGGTGGTCTGGTATTCCCATCTCTTGAAGAATTTCCCACAGTCTGTTGTGATCTGCACAGTCAAAGGCTTTGGCGTAGTCATTAAGGCAGAAGTAGATGTTTTTCTAGAATTCTCTTGACTTTTTGATGATCCAGCAGATGTTGGCAATTTGATCTCTGGTTCCTCTGTCTTTTCTAAATCCAGCTTGAACATCTAAAAGTTCATGGTTCATGTACTGTTGAAGCCTGGCTTGGAGAATGTTGAGCATTACTTTGCTAGCATGTGAGATGAGTGCAATTGTGCAGTAGTCTGAACATTCTTTGGCATCGCCTTTCTTTGGGATTGGAAGGAAAACTGACCTTCTCCTGTCCTGTGGCCACTGCTGAGTTTTTCAAATTTGCTG
The DNA here is from genome assembly GCA_024291935.2 of Okapia johnstoni. Classification (NCBI taxonomy): domain Eukaryota; kingdom Metazoa; phylum Chordata; class Mammalia; order Artiodactyla; family Giraffidae; genus Okapia; species Okapia johnstoni. Next base: position 64,790,313 of record CM044312.1, on the reverse strand, counting down.
GCATATTGAGTGCAGCACTTTCACAGCATCACCTTTTAGGATTTGAAATAGCTCAACTGGAATTCTGTCACCTCCACTAACTTTGTTCATAGTGATGTTTCCTAAGGCCCACTTGACTTTGCATTCCAGGATGTGGCTCTAGATGAGTGATCCCATCATCGTGGTTATCTGGGTCATGATGATCTTTTTTGTATAGTTCTTCTGTGTATTGTTGCCACCTCTTCTTAATATCTTCTGTTTCTGTTAGATCCATACCATTTCTGTCCTTTATTGTGCCCATCTTTGCATGAAATGTTCCCTTGGTATCTCTAATTTTCTTGAAGAGATCTCTAGTCTTTCCCACTCTGTTGCTTTCTGCTATTTCTTTGCATTGATCGTTGAGGAAGGCTTTCTTATCTCTCCTTGCTATTCTTTGAAACTCTGCATTCAGATGGGTATATCTTCCCTTTTCTCCTTTGCCTTTAGCTTTTCTTTTCTCAGCTATTTGTAAGGCCTCCCCTGACAACCATTTTGCCTTTTTGCATTTCTTTTTCTTGGGGATGGTCTTGATCACTGCCTCCTGTACAATGTCAGGAACCTCCATCCATAGTTCTTCAGGGACTCTATCAGATCTAATCCCTTGAACTGTTTGTCACTTTCCCTGTATAATTGTGAAGGATTTGATTTAGGTCATACTTGAATGGTCTAGTGGTTTTCCCTACTTTCTTCAATTTAATTCCAAAGATTATTCAGGGTTGGTTTCCTTTAGGATTGATTCGTTTGATCTCGTTGCTGTCCAAGGGACTCTCAAGAGTCTTCTCCAACACCACAGTTCGAAAGCATCAATTCTTTGATGCTCTGCCTTCTTTATTGTCCAGCTCTCACATTTGTATATGACTGCCAGAAGGACCACAGCCTTGACTAAAGGGACTTTTATTAGCAAATTGATGTCCTTGACTTTTAACACACTGTCTAGGTTTGTCATAGCTTTCCTGCCAAGAAGCAATCATCTAATTTCATGTCTGCAGTCCCCTTCCCACCACCTGCAGTGATTTTAGAGCCCACAGAGTCATTTTAGAGTGACAGAGGAAATCTGTCACTGCTTTCACCTTTTTCCCTTCTATTTGCCATGAAGTGATGGGACCAGATGCCATGATTGTAATTTTTTAATGTTGAGTTTTTGCCCTGCTTTTTCTCTCTCCTCCTTCACCCTCTTCCAGAGGCTCTTTAGTTCCTCCTCCCATTCTGCCATTAGAGTGGTATCATCTGCATTTATGAGGTTGTTGATATTTCTCCTGGCAATCTTGATTCCAGCTTGTAACTCATCCAGCCTGGAATTTCACATAATGTGCTCTGCATATAAGTTAAATAAACAGGGAGACATTAAACAGCCTTTTCGTACTTCTTTCTCGATCTTGAACCAGTCAGTTGTTCCATACAGGGAACAGTTAGAAAACTGTTGCTTCTTGACCCGCATACATTTCTCTGGAGACAGGTAAGGTGGTCTGGTATTCCCATCTCCTTTAGAGTTTTCCACAGTTTGTTGTGATCCACAGAGTCAAAGGCTTTGGCATAGTCAATGAAGCAGAAGTAGATGTTTTTCTGGAATTCCCTTGCTTTCTCTATGATCCAGCAAATGTTGGCAATTTGATCTCTGGTTCCTCTGTCTTTTCTAAACCCAGCTTGAACATCTGGAAGTTCTTGATTCATGTAATACTGAAGCCCAGCTGCAGGATTTTGAGCATAACCTTACTAGCATGGGAGATGAGTGCAATTGTCTGGTGGCTTGAACATTCTCTAGTACTGCCCTTCTTGGGAATCGGGATGAAGATTGACCTTTTCCAGTCCTATGGCTACTGCTGGGTCTTTCAGATTTGCTGAAGTATTGAGTGGAACAGTTTAACTGCATCATCTTTTAGGATTTTAAATAGTTCTGCTGGAATTCTCATCACCTCCACTAGCTTTATTGACAGCAATGTTTCCTAAGGTCCACTTGGCCTCACACTCCAGAATGTCTGGCTCTGAGTGAGAGACTGCACCATTGTGGTTATCTGGGTCATTAATATCTTTTTTGTATTGTTCTTCTGTGTATTCTTTCCATCTCTTCTTGATCTCCTCTGCTTCTATTAGGTCTTTACCATTTCCATGCTTGATTGTGCCCATCTCTGGATGAAACATTGCTTTGATATTTCCAATTTTCTTGAAGAGATCTCTAGTCTTACCCTTTCTGTTGTTTTCCTCTGTTTGCATTTTTCATTGAACAGAGCCTTCTTGTCTCTCCTTGCTATTCTCTGAAACTCTGCATTTAATGAGGCATACCTTTCCCTTTATGCCTTGCTTCTCACTTCTCTTCTCTCCTCCACTATTTGTAAGGCCTCCTCAGACAACCACTTGGCCTTCTTGCATTTCTTTTTCTTTATGATGATTTTGCTCGCTGCCTCCTATAAAATTTTATGGACCTCTGTCCATTGTTCTTCAGGTACTCTCACATTATATCTAAAGAAGATCTATTTATAAGCTTTTGTCTGTTTTTGTCTTCCTTTTTAAATTACAGTGTGAATTAAATATACGTATTAACATTTGCTTCTTGAAACCCTGCCTGTTTCACACTCTTCTTTGATAAGGGACTTCAGGCCAGTTTTTCAGGGCAGGAGTCATTTACAGCCTTGCAGGCCTTGTAAGTTATAAGTTGCCACATTTATAGGTTTAACAGTTCTTGTTATGAAAAATAAATGGTCACAAGGTGGCAGGATTTCTTCCTTCCCACTATCCTCTGGGTGTTGTGGCACCAGAGCCTAGTGAAAGCCCTGTCTGTGGCTTGTCATTGAGAGTTGATGGTGCCACAAGAAACACCTAAGGGCAAGTATCTTTTTTTTCCCTTAACTCTTCATACTTTGGATGAATTGCTTCTCCTGGTAAGGCTCTCCCTACAGGGTAGTGAAATTTGGTTAGCATGTGGATTAAACATACTTTTTGCATTCATCATTAGCTAGTATGATGGCAAAGAAGTTTGGCTTATTTAGGAGAGATTTGTTATTGGCTTATTCTTGTTGGTTTTTAAATTCTATTTAAAAAGATGAATCTGAAGAAAAAAAAAAAAAAAGGAAAGATTTCTAAAGGATCAACAGTGCATACCTCCAGAAAACAGATATTCTTCATTTGAAGAAAAATATTAAAAGATAAATATTTTTGTTTAAAATATCTTAGATACAAACATGTTTCAGTCTAACAACTAAGATTCATTTTGCAGAAAAAATAATTATAAAGTATAATACCTTCTGCTGCTAAGTCACGTCAGTTGTGTCCGACTCTGTGCAACCCCATAGACAGCAGTCCACCAGGCTCCCCTTCCCTGGGATTCTCCAGGCAAGAACACTGGAGTGGGTTGCCATTTCCTTCTCCAATGCATGAAAGTGAAAAGGGAAAGTGAAGTCGCTCAGCCGTGTCCAACTCTTAGCGATTCCATGGACTGCATGCAGCTTATCAGGCTCCTCCGTCCATGGGATTTTCCAGGCAAGAGTACTTCAGCAGATGGAAATTGGCAGTTCTTTAAGAGATGCAGAAATGTGAATTCTGGATATTATCTTTGGAGTATCTTTTTCTGTTGATTCTGTTAAATTTTTTTTTTTAATATGTCTTTCTTAGCCCGTAGACAGTAACAAAGAAATGCCCATTTTGCATGGACAATGATTATATTCTTTAGCACAGTTACTCAGAGTAAATGCTTAATCTGGGTATCACTGTATTTCTCCAGTAATCACCCCTCTCCCACCTCTTCATCTAAGCCCATTTGATCAAGCTTGTGTGTAGAGCTGTCCTCTGTCCCTCTTCATACCCTGTCATGCTCAGAAGTAGATCCAGGTGTTCTCCGCTTAAGTGATTTCCTAGTGCCCTCCCACCATTCTCTCCCACAGTATTTCTTGCTCTGTTAATCCCTGGATATGGCAACAACCCTTTCACCTCACTGTGTATTTATTCACATATCTTAAGTGTTTTTGGTCATTGAACTTCTTTTTCTACCAATTTCTCAATGGCTAGTGTAAATTTTTTTTAAACTGGAAACATCATTACATAAATGTGTGGAGTGAAATCAAGTAAAGGGTATTTACAGCTCAGTTCCCCTTAAGTACTGTTTCCACCAGCAGAGGTTCAACTTCTTCAAGAAAAAACCACATAGAGGACATCTTCAATAAGCTGCAGAAAGTGGCCTTGAGAGGTACACTCCAGTAATTCAGTTCTTCTTATCTTAGTCTCTCGATGAGAGAGAGAAGTATCAAATGAAGTCTCTGCAAAGACAGATTTCAGAAACATCAGGGGTTTTTCATTGATTGAATGGATCAGCAATAGAATTGTGTGGCTCAAATCCATAAAAATGGTTAGAAATAGAGAATTTATTGGAAAGAGTAATAGACGTGGAATTAGAAATCCTGTGTATGCGTGGTGCCATTTTCAATTCATAGATTTTCTCACTTAGACAAATAATTGCATTTCACTGAGCAGGAATTTCTTTTTTTTATCATCCAAACTGATGATACTAACACAGGGTCGCTCTGCAGAAGATGGCTAGTGTGTGCGGGAGAGAGGGGATTTTCCACACCACTCCTGCTCAGTTGCTCAGTGATGTCTGACTCTTTGCAACCCCATGGACTGTGGCCCACTAGGCTCCTCTGTCCATGGGATTCTCCAGGCAAGAATACTGGAGTGGGTTGCCATTCCCTTCTCCACCGCACTGCTTGAGCACCACCCTAACCCATTTTATGGACAATTCAGTGGCATACCTGTAGAGGCTCAGATCAAGTGACTCAAATTGTATTATTTTGAAAGTGAATTCAACTGTATGTTTGATAAATGTCAGTGTGTAAGAACAGTGTAATAATTTGTTTTTCTAAGGAACAACTATGTGCCAGGTGCATCATTTAAGTTTTTAAAAATCCGTTACACAGTCTTCAGTGATAGCATCATTCTCTTCACTTTACAAATGAGGAAAAGATTTAGAGAGATTAGCCAGTTTCTCCAAGGACTTGAGCAAGTGAATTGCCAAAGGAGAGTTGGTGACTACAAAGTCTATACCTTTTTCCCTCTAGCACACTGTAAACTATTATGCTTTTCTGTCCTTTAATCTTCTTTGCGTAGAAGTCTTCATGACTCAGAAATTACATTTCCTTGTTTTGTTTTTTGACTCTTCGCTGTTAAAATCCTATCCACTTTTCAAAGATCAATTTATTATTATTTTTGTTTTGACCGTGTTGTGTGACTTGTGGGATCTTAGCTCTCTGAAACTGAACCCTCTGATAGGAAGCACAGGGAAACCAATAGTGTAAATACTTGGTTTTTTGTATAAAGATTTCCCTCAGGTCCCCAGCTCATTATAACCTCTCCCCATTAATATTCCTGCAGCATTTACTATCTTTTCTGTCTACTTTCATAAATTTGTCCATTGAAGAAAGTGCAAGCAACCTAAAAGTTGAGGGTTACATTTTATTAGGCAGATATTTTTGAGACTTCAAACCTGGGAGATAGCATCTCGAGTAACCTTGAGAGAACTGCTCTGGAGGAGGCAAGAGGAGGAGCCAGGTTATATAGAAGTTTTGCAACAAAGGGCAGGTAGTCTAAACATTGAAAGATTGTTGTTAGTTAAAGAAAACCAGATGACCCAAGTTAAGGGATTTAGCTAGCCCTTTTCTACACGTGGGAAGATGCAAGAGCCTGGGTTCACTGAAATCATTCCTTGGATATGCACCTCAGCCATCTGGGGACTGTGTCTTGTGTTTTTCAAATCCTGAGCTTCCCTGGGGCTCACTGTAGGGAGTGGCTGTAGTCTGATGGTTGTTAAATGTCAGGTATTCTTTGCCTTCCTGTGAACCCTCAGGACTCATGGCTCACACTGAAGGGCTGTAATCACGGATGACTGTGACATCCTTGTTTCTGGATGTGGCAGGAAATATTTCATTTCTCAGATTCAACAGTTTTTTGTTTTGTTTTTTTCTTTTTGGAGTGTCTATTATGTGCAAGGCACTCTTCTAGGCTTTTGGGAACCATCAGTGAACAAAGCAGAAATCAGCCCTCATGGAGCTTAGATCCTGGCAGCAGAAAACTATAAAATAAACACAACAGAGGAGTTACAGCATATGTTAGAAGATGGTAAGTGCTGTGGACAAAAATAACGTGGAATCAGGGAGAATGAGAATGAAGGGCCCGGATGGTGTTTATTAGGGTCAGGACAAGCCTCACTGAGAACATGACCTTTTTTTTTTTAATTGAAATTTAGTTAATTTACAATGTTGTTAATTTCTGCTGTACCCCAAAATTATTCACACACACACATATACATGTACATTCTGTTTTAGAATGTTCTTTTCCATTTTGGTTTATCCTAGGATATTGAATAAAGCTCCCTGTCCTTCCTCACTGGCTCAGTGGTAAAGAATCTGCCTGCAATGCAGAAGATGCAGGTTCAGTCCCTGGGTCAGGAAGATCCCCTAGAGGAAGGCCCGGCAACGCACTCCAGTATTCTTGCCTGAAAAATCCCCATGGAAAGAGGAGCCTGGCGGGCTACAGTTCACTGGGTTGCAAAGAGAGGGACATGACTGAAGCAATTTAGCATGCACGCACATGCTATGTAGTAGTACCTTGTTATATATCCATTCTATATATTAAAGCTTGTTGTTGTGTCCAACTCTTTGTGACCCCACAGACTGCAGCACTCAAGGATTCCCTGTCCATGAGCTGATGTCATCATGAAGGGATTTAGTGCTTTTTTAGATATGAAGAGATACAGGGATTGGGATCATGAAATCAGTTCCTGAAAATACCTAACTATCTAAAGACCTGCTTCACTAGATTCCCTGGAGCACAGAGTGCCTCACTCCACCCTGAACTCCCTTAGGGAGTGTTGAAAGTCAATAGCTGCAGTAGCATAGGGTTCAATCTCGGTAGAAGTGAAGTAAAAGTCACTTAGTCAGTGTCTGTGACCCCATGGACGATCAGTTCAGTTCAGTCACTCAGTCCTGTCCGACTCTTTGTGACCCTATGGTCTTGTTCTGATGGGTGGGGCCATGCTCTGCTGCTGCTGCTGCTAAGTCGCTTCAGTCGTGTTCAACTCTGTGCGACCTCATAGACGGCAGCCCACCAGGCTCCCCCGTCCCTGGGATTCTCCAGACAAGAGTACTGGAGTGGGTTGCCAGTGCCTCCTCGTAAATCTTTAATCCAATTTTCTGTTGATGGGTGGAGCTGTGTTCCCTCCCTGCTATTTACCTGGGGCCAAACTATGGTGGAGGTAATGAAGATAATGGTGACCTCCTTCAAAAGATCCCATGCATGCACTGCTACACTCAGTGCCCCCAACCTGCAGCAGGTCACCACCAACCCACGCCTCCACTGGAGACACCTGGACACTCACAGGCAAGTCCGGGACAGTCTCCTGTGGCGTCACTGCTATTTTCTCCTGGGTCCTGGTGCACAAGGTTCTGTTGTGCCCTTCAAGAGCCTATTTCCCAGTCCTGTGTAAGTTCTGGCAGCTCTACAGCGGGGTTAATGGCAACCTCCTCCAAGAGGGCTTATGCCATACCCAAGTCTGCTGCACCCAGAGCCCCTGTCTCTGTGGCAGACTGAGAAACAGTGGAAACAGTGACAGACTTTATTTTGGGGGGCTCCAAAATCACTGCAGATGGTGACTGCAGCCATGAAATTAAAAGATGCTTACTCCTTGGAAGAAAAGTTATGACCAACCTAGACAACATATTAAAAAGCAGAGACATTACTTTGCCAACAAAGGTCAATCTTGTCAAGGCTATGGTTTCTCCAGTGGTCATATATGGGTATGAGAGTTGGACTATAAAGAAAGCTGAGCGCAGAAGAATTGATGCTTTTGAATTGTGGTGTTGGAGAAGACCCTTGAGAGTCCCTTGGACTGCAAGGAGATCCAACCAGTCCATCCTAAAGGAGATCAGTCCTGAATATTCACTGGAAGGACTAATGCTGAAGCTGAAACTCCAATAGTTTGGCCACCTGATGCAAAGAGCTGACTCATTTGAAAAGACCTTGATGCTGGGAAAGATTGAAGGCAGGAGGAGAAGGACGACACAGGATGAGATGGCTGGATGGCATCACCGACTCAATGGACATGGGTTTGGGTGAACTCTGGGAGTTGGTGATGGACAGGGAGGCCTGGCATGCTGCAGTCCTTGGGGTCGCAAAGAGTCGGACACGACTGAGTGACTGAACTAAACTGATGTCTTCTTATCCTCTTATCTGTCCGTGGACGTCATGTTTGCTATTGTTAGTCATGCTGCTATGAACACTGGGATGCATGTATCTTTTAGAACTCTACTTTCATTTGGATGTAAACCCTGAAGTGGAATTTTTGGATCACATGGTAATTTTATTTTTAGTTGAAAAAGTGATTTTTGATGGAAGACTCAGAGGAGGCAAGGGTGTGAGTTTGACTAATTGTGGTTGGGGTGAAAAAGTATGAACAGAGGGCCCAGCCTGAGCTGGCCTGTTGTCACATATTCTTCACTGCTTGCAGGAAATGCCTTATTTCCTCAATTAAATAGCTTTTGAGATCACAGAGATTTGCTGAGAACATTTTTGTATTCCTTTCAATATCCTGCACAATATTTCAACAAAGACCACTTGGTAACTGTCGATTTATTGATTCTGCACATCAGTGATCTATAATATCTTTATTTAGAGTCATTTTGAAGCAGAGGATGGTATATCCTGTCATCTCTACCCCAACACATACATTTCTTTTCTGGAGTTTCCTTCTTTTTCAAAAGGCATCTCAGAGTGAATGGTAACTGTGGAGACAAAGAGGAGCAATCAAGAAACAATAGTGAAGCCTAGGGGCAGGGTCCTGGTTCCCCCTCAAAGGGTTGTTGTTCTTTAGTCTCTAGTCATTAAGTCATGTCAGGCTCTTGGTCTGTAGTCCTCCAGGCTCCTCTGTCCTGGGAATTTCCCAGGCAAAAATACTGGTGTGGGTTGCTATTTCCTTCTCCAGAGAATCTTCCTGACCCAGGGCTTGAACCTGCATTTCCTGCATTGGCAGGCAGATTCTTTACCACTGAGCCACCAGGGAAGCCCCCCACCCCCACCTCAAGCAATACACAAAACATTATGTTTAAGCAGTTCTGCAGATACTCAAAGCCCTACTGGATAAAAGAAGAAGGCGATGGCACCCCACTCCAGTACCCTTGTCTGGCAAATCCCATGGACGGAGGAGCCTGGTAGGCTGCAGTCCATGGGGTCGCACAGAATCGGACACAACTGAAGCGACTTCACTTTCACTTTTCACTTTCATGCATTGCAGAAGGAAATGGCAACCCACTCCAGTGTTCTTGCCTGGAGAATCCCAGGGACAGCAGAGCCTGGTGGGCTGCTGTCTATGGGGCCACACAGAGTGAAGCGGCTTAGCAGCAGCAGCAGCAGTCTGCTGCCCAGAAGTACGTCAACCCTAGACCAAAGGTCTACATGCTGATGATGCTGCCTCCCAAGTATCTCACCACTAACCAGTCAGAAGAACGTCCAGGAGTTCTGTGAACCATTACTGTGAAACTCTTCACTACCCCCTTCAGGTGAGACACACACTTTTGAAGGCATTGTCCTGCTGTGGCCCCCTTTCCTGGCAAAGCAGTAAAGCTATTCTTTGCTACTTCCCCCAAACTCTGTCTCTGAGATACAGTTCGATACTGTGCGCAGAGGCCAAATTTTGGCTACAGTAAACCCACAAAATACCCAGGTGAAAGGGCTCTGTGGGCAGTTTGGTGGTTTAGTCGCTAAGTCGTGTCCGACTCTTGTGATCCCGTGGACTGTAGCCTGTCAGGCTCCTCTGTCCATGAGATTCTCCAGGAAACAATACTGGAGTGGGTTGCCATTTCCTTCTCCAGGAGGTCTTCCTGACCCAGGAATCGAATCTGGGTCTCCTGCATTGCAGGCAGATGATTTACCAACTGAGCTATGAGGGAAGCATTGTGTTCTAACAGATGGAGACATTCAACCCCAGCAAACAATCGAGGCCAGCCAACACCAGAGATGAGGTGTTCTCTGTAAGAGAATGAAGTGGTACAAAGAAAGAACCAAGGAACTCCCTTCCTTCCTGGTTAGTGTTGTATGCACCATGAACAGATGTAGCACAGAATTGTGCAAAGGGTAGGGACTCTCTGTGGTTTACCGCTGATTGATTGCTTGATCTTAGGTATAGTATTTAAGCTCTCTGAGCTAGTTTCCTTTGCTTAAAAAAAAACTGAGTTTATGATACCTTTCATGTAATATTATGATTCCTAGGTTCATTTAAGGTGTGTGGTGCACCTCAACTTTCTGGATTGAAAGTAACCTCCGAGAAATAATCTCTGGTTCACTTTTGGGAAAAAGAAGTTATTGGCAAGGTTATCTGATAGTGAAACAACCAATGTGGTTTTGAGAAGCCGGCAAGCAGCTAGGTGGCCCCAGCTGGGATTTTCCACAGGAAGCGTCTGAATGGGGCACTGCCACTGTCACCACTGGCCACTGACCCTTGAGGCATAGCAGCTGCCAGTGGAACGGATTCTAAGCTGTCAGTTTCTTTGTGCCACCCCTTTTGATGGCGGTCCTGGCGGGAGCATCTGCTTGGCTTAGGTTTTGTTCCCATTCTACCCGCCGGGGTCAGAAGAGCCAGAGCTGGCCACATGGGCTTCCTAGTGCCATGTGATCTCATGCTGTGCTAGATCCCTCAAACATGGAATGAGGATTCCACTAGACAACAGTCCCCAAACTAATGAACTTCTGTTACAGATGTGACTGTATTGTGGTTCTCTGGAAGCAAACTCTTTGCAACTCAGTGGAATAGCTTTATGTCTGGAAAGGAGCTTGCAGCCCCTCATTTGAAAATCTGGACAACCGAGGTCCCAAGACATGACTTATGCTAGATTACACAGAAAGTGAAGAGCATTCAGGTTTAGAACTTTGGTCTCCTGATTGTTATTCTAGTTCTCCTCACTACGTTCTTTCCCATGTGTAAAATGGTATGGTGATAATGCTTACTGCCTGGAGCACTCCTTTGAATGGTTTGGATTTTAGGTCAAGCATCACTTTTTTAAAAAATTGGAGTATAATTGCTTTACAACCGTGCTTCACCTTCTGCTGTACAATGAAGTGAATTAGCTATATGTATACATATATTCCCTTCCTTGAAAACCTCCCTCCAATCCCACCCACCGTCCCACCTATCTAGGTCATCACAGAGTACTGAGCTGAGCTTCCTGTGCTAAACAACAGGTTCCCACCTGCTATCTGTTTTACACATGTAGTATGTTAGGGTTAGTCGCTCAGTCATGTCCAAGTCATTGCAACCTCAAGGACTTCAGCCTGCCAGGCTCCTCTGTCCATGAAATTCTCCAGGCAAGAATACTGGAGTGGTAGCCATTCCCTTCTTCAGGGGATCTTCCTGATCCAGGGATTGAACCCAGGTCTCCCACTTTGTAGGTAGATTATTTACTGCCTAAGCCACCAGGGAAGCCTGTATATACATCAGTCCTAATCTCCCAATTTGTCGCACCACCCCCCTTCCCATGCTGTGTTCCTGTGTCTGTTCCCTACATCTGGGTCTCTATTCCTGCTCTACAAATAGGTTCATTTGTACTATTCTAGATTCCACATTTATGCATTAATATATGATATTTGTTTTTCTTAGGGAAGCCGTCTGTCTCCAGTTTCTCCCCAGAGCTGTACTTCCTTTTATTTCTGTACTGGTTTCACTAAACACCCCACCATCTAAGGTAAAAGTTTGGAGTCTTTGTTGGTGTTCCCTTCACTCTTATTCTCACATTCAGAATTGATAGAACTTGGTGATTATAGCCAACCTTATTAGTGTCTCACCTGTATACTTTTAGCATTCACTTTTTCTTTTCATGCTCACCCAAAGCCGCCTTCTTGGAAGCACTAGGGATGTTTTGCCTGAGAGATTTCTCTGTTAGTGCTCACACAGCCCACTTATAGGGCAGGCCAGATGTTCCATGTAGTTAAAAATCCCTGGGAGCAGTCCTCAACCAAAGCCTGATGGAAGTTAATGGATATATTTTGGGTAGAACAACTCTGAAGCGTGCTCTATGCTGCTCTCCAGAGGTCTCCAATGTGTCTGGGACCCTTGACCACATGTGTAATCTATTCATTGTTGCTGTTCAGTCACTCAGTTGTGTCGTACTCTTTGCCACCCCATGGACTGCAGCACGCCAAGCTTCCCTGTCCTTCACTATCTCCTGGAGTTTGCTCAGATTCATGTCCATTGAGTGGGTGATGCCATCCAACAATCTCATTAATGTAACTGAAATCACTTCCATCTCTTTTCCATCCCCCACTGATGTTTTCTTGGATAATCTCTCCAACAAACTTGCTGTACTCAAATGCTTATCTCCAGGTCTGCTTTTAGCTGTAGTCAACTACAACAGTGACTAATTAGATATTGGGATAAAGGGAGGAGTTGAGAATGGCTGTAATATTTTTCATTATGGATGACTGCAGGTATCATGAATCGTAAGTATAAGGAAGCTAATATGTATTTAATATTTTAGATATTAGATAATTAAAACTGTAGTGCTGGCAGAATCACCCACTTGGACATGTTCAGTAGAGAGTTGAAAATATGGAATTGGAGACCAGGAGAGATGTAGAGACAGGAGCTAAGGATCTAGGAGTTATCAGTGTACATTGTTGTTTAGTTGCTAAGTTGGGTCCTTCAGTGTATGTAGGTGGGTGCTAAATGCATGAAAATGGTTAAGATGGCCAAAATGCTCATGTACAGAGGAAAGAACAGGGAAAATGGACATTGAATGCGAAGTGGCAGTCTCTAGAAATAAATGCTAAATATCATTCCTATCTTCTCTCCCAAAACAGCTTAGCTAGGCAAGGAGTAATTTCTTTTTCTTATTCTGCTGTGCCACAAAGCTTATGGGATCTTAGTTCCCCGCCCTAGAATCAAACCCTGACCCTTGGCAGTTAAGAGTGTGGAGTCTTAACCACTGGACTGCCAGGGAATTCTCAGTAATTTCTAAGTAGTATTTAAATCCACAGTGCCTGGGTAGTAAACGCAAGAAATGTAGAATTGAGTTTTATCCATGCTAAATAGTTATTACAAAGCAAAGATCAGACTTTGAACCTCTGTGCTCAATTTTTGTTTTTTTGGTCCCACAGCTCTGGCATGTGGTAGCCTAGTTCCCCATCAGGGATCAGACCTACATGCCTGGCATCGGAAGGCAGATTCTTAACCACTAGACTGCGGGGGAGGGCCTCCCTGATGGCTCAGACGGTAAAGAAACTGCTTGCACTGTGGGAGACCTGGGTTCGATCCCTGGGTTGGGAAGATCCCCTGCAGAAGGGCATGGCAACCCACTCTAGTATTCTTGCCTGGAAAATCCCCATGGACAGAGAAGCCTGGCGGGCCACAGTCCACGAGGTTGCAAAGAGTCGGACACGACTGAGTGATTAAGCACAACCACACAGACTGTGGGGGAAGTCTCTGTGCTCAATTTTGAAGACATAGTTTTTCAGTATCTCTTATAAAAACCTATAATTTCACCCACCACCCCACACATTCTGGTTTACTCTAACAGGGAGATGTCTTAACCAGCTGAGGAGACAGAAGATAATGTGTTTTCTACATATTGCTAGTTAGTTTACTTAGAGCAGGATGCTGGCGATACCAAAGTCTGTGACCCCATCACTAATAGGGTTTTTGAGCTGAGGGAGAGATTATAAAGCAGTAAATAAGCCTAAAGGATTTAACCTCAGGGCTCCAGTTATGTGTTGTTGGTAAGACTTTGAAGGTGGTGTTTGACCTTTTAGGATCTCATCCAAGAAGTGTAAATACTTGGAATCCTTCATATAATTTAAGGATAAAGTGAGATAATGCCCAGAAAGTACCGAGATTCCTCAGCCTAGCACAGTCAAGAACTGGTGAAGCTATACTTTCTGTAGCGTGCTTTAAGGAAACAACAGTTTTGTTTGTTTGAACTGCCTTTCAAGTATTAGATTGGATTGCAAATCCGCACACTTCCATACCCGTAAAAAGTCCCATATTCCCCGGTGCCACAAAGCACTACTCTCTTTACGACAGTGTACGACGCCGGGCCTGACTGGCGCGCACCACGCGGGCCAATCGTGCGGCGTCCGAGCGATGACGTAGGCCGCGCTCGTGCATGCGCAGGGCGGGGAGACCTTGGGGAGGCGGCCGAGACGCTTAGCGGAGGTGAAACCCTTGGCAGGAAGGAAAGTGTAGCGGCAAGATGCAGAGCTGGAGTCGTGTGTACTGTTCCTTGGTCAAGGTGAGAGCCGACTGGGTGGGGTCGTGCTGAATCAGGCCCATAGAGCCCCACTGACGGGATCTGGGACGCGTCCTAAGTGTGGATGTGGGAGAGACCGGCGGCCAGGCCGGGACCACCTGCGACTCCACCCCTGAACCCGCTCATCAGGGGCGGCGGCTTGGAGGCAGAAGCCTGGGCCGTGGAGAGGCTCCGCCGGTTGTGTGACGGCCAGCAGTCGCACACAGTCCCTTCCCAAGCCTGGGCCTGGAGCCTGGGGGTCCCGCCTAGGCCCTTCGACCGTGGCGGAGAAAGTAGGAGTCACCCTTGCGCGTTATAGTTGACTTTTTCCTAGTTCTAATTCCGGCCCTAGTGGCCTTTTGCAGTAGACAGCTAATCTTGGGCCACCGCTTGAAAGATTCAGACTGAGCCCTAACTCTTAGCCCCAGGAATTCCTCAAAGGTCCCTTCAGTGTTTGCAGCTTTAAGCGAGCGTGCATTGACTTCCCTCTTAGAGCTTGTATTTTTACCTGTAGCGCGTTATCAAGATAGTCTTCCCTTTTCATCAATGTACCGAATACCGCCAAATCGTATATATTTGGGTTTGTGACTGAATACAGTATTGTCGGAGACCTTGAAAGTAATACAGAAGTTAGACTCCTTTGTTTCAAGATGAGTAGCCTGTGTTTTGCGAAGTTAATGTAACAAGCTAGAAGTCGTACGTTCAGTGAGAGATCTGGGACTAAAACTCAGCGCAGATCTCTACTCTGCTGTTCTTTGGTCCGCTGTCCTGACCTCAGGTGCAAGCCTTGCCTTGAAGTAGACAACGTTGGTAGATCAAAGTGTAGGATTTTTCACTGCCTACTTTGATAGGAGCTATTTGCAATTGTTCCTTTGTGCCTCACTGTTCTTAGGAAAATAATAGCCATCCATGTTTAGAGATTGTTGTGGAGATTATGATGCAGTTTGTAACACTAGTAGCTCTTGTATCTGAGTACATTACTTGGTGCATTTTCCTAAGACATCTTGTCTAATTTTCTGTTCCTTTTGTATGGTTCAGGTACATCTCCATAGATTGTACATGGTAGTTTTGATTTTAGGAAACAATAATTACATGTAAAAGGATTATCATAATGTAGATTATTCAAGTACTTAAGCTGGAACTTTAAATGCTTTAATTAATGACATTAAAATGATCTCTGGAGCCAAAAGTTAGCCATGCCTTCTAAAAATTTAATAAAACGTAAGCACCATCTAATAACATGTTTTAGTTAGGTAAAAAAACATTTATAATAAAAAGTGTGGCAAGCTGACTGTTTTTACAAAAGCAGAAATTGTGTAACCTCCCTGTGACAGTGGAAGATACATTAGCAATCATTGCTCAATACATTTGCCTCATCATTGATTTCATGGATCTCTAGTAGTTCTATGTTTTGAATTCATATTTTATGTAATAGGATCATTTTCTTTCCTTTTTTCAGAAAGGCCATTTCAATCGAATATCTCATGGTCTGCAAGGAGTTTCTGTAGTGCCACTAAGAACTTATGCAGATCAACCAAGTAAGTACTTAGTAAAACAGGTTCTGCTCATATTTCCTTTATATTTAAATATAAAAGCAAGTGAATGTTAAGAGTAACTAATAGTAAAGTAACTAGCTATAGAATTCATCTGTTCAAATGTTTGTTCACTTAAATGCTGTTTGTTCACTTAAGTGTTCCGTTGAACACCTAGTGTGTTCCAGGTGGTAAACAAGAAAAAGCCTTGCTGTTACAGAACTTGTAGTCTCATGGTAAAACACAAACAGTATACAAGAAACAGGGAAATAATTTGGGAAGTGATTGAAAATGAAATCTGGTAACTGAGGGTAAGGAGACTATTTTAGATAGTGTATCAGGCCTTTTCTGTGCAAGGCCCTGAGTAAAGTGAGGGTATGAGCAGGTTATTTCAGACAGAGGGAACCAGCAATGAGAAGGCTCTGAGGTAAGAATTCAGTTGTGCGGTTTAAGGAATTGCAAGAAGGTTAGTGTGGCTAGAGTAGAGACCCGTAGAGTGTAAAATCAGAGAGGGTAGGCAGAGATCAGATCATGGAAGATTTTGTAAGCCAGGCCAGGATTTTACTCCAAGTGTGAATGGAAATCTCTGAAGGGTGCTGGGCAAGGGGACTGATATTCTGTTTCCATTTTAAAGTGGTGTACTTCTACTGCAGGGTGCATGGGTTCAGCCTCTGGGCTAGGAGCTAAGAGCCCACATATTGTGCCAAAAAAATAAAAAGTTAATTCTGTCCTCTGGTAAGACTGAGTGTGTCAGTTGCTTAACACTGTTTAAAATGATGAGACATCTCTTTCTGTGCCGAATGGAAATCTTAATGGGCTTATCAAAAGCGCATTTTAAAGATTAGAAGAATGTACCCTGAAAGGAAGCTATAAATTATGAATACTTTCTTCTTTTATACTTTTCTGTATTTTTGAAGTTTCTATAAAGGATATGTACTTAAAAAAAAATTTAAAACAGGAAGTTCTTGGATTTATAATAAGATACTTTGGCTTCCCAGTACCAAGACTATTGATTATTTGAAATCATGTTTTGACATTTTTTGGAATTTCTCATGTAATCATAAGTAAAGTTGTATGTTGATGTCTTAAAGCTTCGTTATAGAAACCATTACCCGGGGGGACTGTGACCATTGGTCTTCCTGCATTCTGTGAAATAATTTTATCCTGAATCCTAAAACTGTTGTCAGACTACTGTCATTTTGTATATTTTATTCTTAGGAGAGAGGGAAGGAGGAGGATTCTGGTCACTCACGACCAACAGTGGGTGATTTACCCTTGCTTTGAACAGGTCAAAATATCCTTTAAAAAATACAAATTTGGTTTAGGAGAAAGTTCAGCCTGTTACATCCCCTTTCCCTTTCAGTTTCACTGAGATATAGTTGGTGTACACTCTTTGTTTTTTTGTTAAATGAAAATTCTTAATTCAGCAGGAGATCAGCAGGAGATTTTCATTTCCAAAGCATGCAAGTAAAGACTTTTTAAGGCTCACTCTGCACCTTTGGTGTTACATATTCAGCAAAGATTCATTTAGTACCTTCTATCTGCTAGGCAGTCCCTGAGCAGGAATTTTATTGTAATGTTATATAGACATAACTGAGCATTCATGTTGAGTAGATTATAAATCCCTTAGTACTTGTGTAGATACTGTGTATAAAGTCTTTGGCTGGATGAAGTAACAAGCATTTTATATACGTCTATATATATTTATATTTGTCTGAGTTACTTATTTAATGGCTGACCTTTCTTCAAGAGTGCACACTTCTTTAGGGCAAGGACTGAATGTGACTGCTTATCACCAAAAATAGACAGTTGGTACTCAGTTCTTATTTACTGAATAAACCCTGAGATCATGTCTGTTTTAATTATGCTCCATCACAAGCATCCAATATGGTGCCTGGTACACAGTAAGTTTCCAGAAACAACAGTGATATTAACTGATGCATTGAGTGCTTACTCTGTCTCAAGCACAGTCTTTAATCCTTGTGGCTGTCCCACCAGTTACGTACTGCTGTTTTCTCCATTTATGAAATTGAGAGTTGAGTTTAGAGAGCTGAGCTAGGAAATCTGTCATTTCCCAGCTGTGTAGCTGGGAAAATTCTTCTGACTCTAGAACTTACACACTTTTAATCACTGATCTATTTGACCTGTCTCCTTAGATGAGTATTGGTTGACCAGCCTGAGGAGTTCGAGCTTATTATGATACAGTCCCCGTTACAGCATCTGGGTGATTTCTGAATATGGGCCAAGTTCATCAGGTTGTGTTATTATCGATATGACCCATTTCATGACAAATACTTAAAGCACTTAGTCACATTTGTTACATTCATCTGTTCATTTACTCATTATTTCAACAGATATGAAGTCTCTACTATGTACTAGTTGCTGGGATACACTAGTGGATAAGACAGACAAGATGCAGGTTTACAGTTTGCAGGGGGAAGATAAACATCCAACAAATTATTACATTTGTGATGAAGACTCCATTGATGGAGCATATAGCTATATATAATAGTTATGTATGGATTGAGACTGGTCACAATTATTTTCCTAAGGAAATTAATGTTGATATTTGAAAAGCATTGTGGGAGCATGTGTGGAAGGAGGTGTTCCAGGTAGAAGAAATGGCATGTGGGAGTATTTTGATGTGAGAAGTATAGTGCATTTGAGGAGACTGAAAGGGCCTGTGTGGACGAAATATGTTGATAGTTGAGAGTTGATGTTTCCAGGTTACAAAAGACGTTCTGTTTTAAAGGCTGTTGGAGGTCACTGAAGTGTTCTAAGCAGGGGCATAATATAATCAGATTTGTTTTTAAAGCTCATTCTGGTTGCACATTTGGGGTTTTTATACTTTTTCTTTCTCTCTCATTATACGGTAAGAACCAGGGCTCTGTCATCTATTGGTAGCGCAATAGCTTAGAATAGTGTCTGTAGTGTGAAATGTATGCTGTCAGCGTTTATTTTCCAGGTAGGTGGAGCAGAATGTATGTGGGTAGACCAACACAAGTCTGGGTATAAGCTACCAGTAATTCATTATTGCCAAAGCTTAAACCACATGATACTGGTGGATGAGCAGAATGTGATGGGAGATGAGGCTGGAGAAAGTTATTGAAGAGATTTGGATGTGTACTTAGCAACTTGAACTTTATCTAACAAGAAATAGGGAAACCAGTGAGAAGCAAAAGAATAAGGTCTGAGTTGGGTTTTGTCAGGAAGTAATACCGTGGTAGTTGTGTAGGGTATTGTGGAGGGTGGGGATGAGACTGGAGGCTGCAAGACCAAAGATGGGAGATGGATCTGAGAAGAGAAGAAACATTTGTTGAGTGCCCAGTAGGTACCTGGCATCCTCCCAGGGTCTTGACATAACTTATCTCTGGCCTTTCAACCCTAGGATGTAGGTATTACTGTCACTATTATGCGTATGTTGCATCAAAGCCCAGGGAGATTAAATGATTTGTCCAAGAATTTAAGAGATGGTGGAGCTTACATTTGAACTCAGATTTGTTTTACTTCACCATTCTTTCTTCATTTACTGTGTTTCTCTTTCCTCATGGACCAGGAGGTTGTAGGGTTATGATCAGAAAGTAAAGTATTAAAATTCAGGAGTTTCTTTGCATCCTAGCAGTTTTGCGTGATGAAGGTATAGAATGTGACTATGGAAATAGGCTGGAGATTAAGGCTATTGATAAGTTTAAAACACGGGACTTCCCCAGAGGTCCAGTGGGTAAGACTCCATCTTCCAATGGAGTCCTGGTCTGGGAGCTGAGGTTCCACATGCTGTGGGTGTGGCCAAAAATTAAAAAATAAATACATTAAAAAAAAGTCTCTCTCCCCACAACACACACCACAACATGGTAAACCTTATCATGTAGCTCTTATATTCATTCAGTGAATTTGGCAATTAATGATTACTGCCTTATGATATTTGTTCCTGTTCCTTAAAAAACAATTATTAATTGTTTTCTACAATTGATTTCTCTATGTTTTGATATGTACCTGTTTTCCCTAACTATACTGTGAGATTTCTGAAGATAGTGATGATTTCCTCATAGGGTAGGCATTCATGAAATTGGATTTCATTCTGATAATGAAGAATTTTTTGTCATTTTGGTTGGAATTCCTGATTGCCCTGGAGATTATGGGACCATCTGAGTGGTTTGAAAGGCATAATGGTACAGGAACATAGACTTCAGAATCTAAACAACTTGGCGTAAATGCTGGCTGGATCACTTACTAGTTGTGTAACCTTACGCAGGTTATTTAATTCCTCTCAGCCTTATTTTCTCCCTGTTAAATGGCAGTAATAGTTATGTAACAGATGTCCTTAGCCTTAAATAAGACAACCAGAAGCATTTAGCTCTCTGCCTGGCATGTAGTAAATTATCCAAGTGGTAAATAATATTGCAGACTGACTTTTTAATATACATGTTGTATCAACAATTTGTTGATGATTATAATTGGTTTGTAACCTGACACCTTTATTTTACATGGTATCCTTAGTTTCTTCTTAATGGTGTAAAAAGCAATATTTTGTAACTTCTAGAGCACTTTTGCCTGCTTTTTCTTTCCATTCATTTCATGGTATTGACTAACTGGGTCACCTCTTATTGTACCCAGTATTTTTTTTTTTTAAAGTATCAGCCTGATAGCTTCCTCTTGGTATTTCACTGCCACCTGAAATGCAGATTACTATCCAGCTGTCTTTTGCTGTTTTGGCTTAGTCATCTTTCTCTTATGCTATCAATTCGTATTTCTTTTTCTGTTTTTCTTTTTCACTTTTACAGGCTGAAGCTAGTTTTAAAATTTTCTGTCAAATGCTCTCTGAATTAATGTATTTTGTTTAACTACTTTTCCATATCCTAATTTTTAAAACTATGTGTAGGAACCAAATTGAGAAATACTTTTTGACAAGGAGATGGTGAGTCAGAATCATGTGTTGTAACCCTTCACTTGCAAGCAGCCTTTGCTAAAGATGAATGCTAGCTGGCTTGTTTTTCCAGTATTTTATTTTGAAAAATTGCAAATATTTAGAAAAATTGGAAAAATTTTACAGTGAATACCCATGGATTCTTCTCATTTTTCTGTACTTACATTATCACATGTCTGTTCATTCATATACATATCCATTCACTCATCTTACTTTCCTGATGCATTTCAAAGTAAATTGCAGACATTGGTATACTTTCCCTAAATAATGGCTTATTTTTAAAACTTTGGCCTGAATCATACCCATATGATGACGTGCTACAGTCCATGGGGTCACAAAGAGTGGGACACAACTGAGTGATTGAACTGAATACCCTCCTATACTTCAGCTGACAGATCTTTAGATGAAGACTTTTCTTCTTTCCTTTCATCTTTGTGCTTCCTAGCATGTTAGTGGGATTCTCATGGAATGGAACATCTAATATCTTCAGTGCAAGCTGAACAGTTTCTTGGTATTTTCTGTAGCTTTGAAAAAGACCTAAGATCACATAGTAAATTGGGAAAACACAAGTTTTTGACTTTTTTGTATTTGTTTATTCAATAAACCTGTACATTATAATTAAAAATACGTTAAAAATTTAGGCAAGAAACAAGTGTTTTAGCTTGCATTTAGATTACTGTGAAATTAAAAATTAGACCCAAACTAAGGGATGTTGGTTAGGTCCTCATTTGGTTCAAGATTTGAATATAGAAATGTATTTTATAGAAATTTCTATTTGAAAATCAAAATATATTTTATTATGTACTTAATTCTGAACATAAATGAGTGAACTAAGCAGTATGGCAAAAAGCACAAATGGATCAGAATTGATACAATACTTTTTATCATGTGTTGGTCTAGCTATATTTTTTTCATGTATTGAGTAACCAAATTATTACGAAGGATAATCAGTACTTTAATTTATTCAGTAGGGTGATTCTTATGATTTTGTGGATAATTGGGTTGGATAACCTATTACTTGTTCTGCAACATAGCTCCTGTGATTCTGCTGAGGCCAGCAAAAGTCTTTTAAAGGATACTCCACTCCCATCCTCTAGGGGGTATGTGTTTTGTGGGGAAGGGGATGATAAGAAATTAAAATTGCTGTCTTTGTAGATCAGAATATAGCTATTATATAGCAAATACTATATACATTTGGGTACTGTGCTAAGCTATTTGCATATGTTATTTGTTCTATATTACAGCCTTGTGAGGTAGATTTTTTTGTGTGTGCTCCTTATTTTGCAGATGAGAAAACTGAAGATGAAGCAGATTAAATTATTCACCTAAGGTTAGATAGCTAGTAATTATGTAGCTTGATTATTGCTCTTGGAGGTAGTTAAAATTAAGGAACGGAGTAGTAGTAAATAATAGACCACTGGAAGGAGAGACAAAAAGCCTAATTTTGTCTCTGCCACACGGCTGCTAGATGACCTTGAGCAAGTTTAATTGACCTGTCTGAAACTAGTGGGTTTTTTCTTTTTTAACCTAGTGTTTTTTACCTGTGATATATATATATATATATATATATATATATATATATATATCTCAGAGAGAGAGAGAGAGAGATATATATGCCATCTTTACCTCTCTCCTAGGAAGTTCTGAGAAAAACATATGTGAAAGTGTGTTAAAATTACTAAGTTTTAGAGTCACTGAGACTGTAAGGACAGTGGATGGGGGAAGGGAGACTGTCTCTAACTCTTAGTGGTTATTGTTGCTTTATTTGATGTTGTATTGAGAAGACTGGGAATAATTGGAACTTATTTTTAGATTTGTTTCATAATTATTATACTCCTAAGACTACTGATCAAAGTTAATTTTCAGCTTCTTATCTTTATATGATAAATGTCCAGAATAATTCATTGAGTGTTCTGTTTAGCCTATTAAACTATACAAAATTTATCATTATTCAGATAGTTCAGAATGTATTTGCCAAGTATTATAGGGAAGCAGAATTTTCCCCCTGTTATTTTAGAAGTTAAGTACCTGAAAGGATATAAGCGGTTTTAAATTTATTGAAAGAGCTAAGGTATTATACGAAATTATCTCATTTAATCTAAACGTCAGTCATTTACGACAGTGTTATTGTTCCTATATGACAGAAAAATGAAGTCGCTTAGTCACACAGCTAATAAAAGATAAGAGCTGAGATTTGAAGCCAGGTATGACAGATTGTGAAGCTCGGGCTCTTTCCTTCATACAGATATGTCACTAAATGTCTGTCCATTAACATTCAATAAAACTATGGAATTTAGCAGAGTCAGTGGATACAGTGGGTATAGAACTCAGTTATATTTTGATATACCATGATCAATAAATAGAAAACAAAATTTAAAAATCTGTGTCATTTTCAGTTATGTCAGAGAATGTCGGGTAATTCGGAATGAATAGTACTATGTAGAAAGTGCTGGTTATTTGCACTTTTTTGAAGTATAAAATGTAAGGTTTTTTTTTTAACTGTAGTGCGTTTGATCATTAATAAGCAATTTATTGTTTTGTATCAATTTGCTTTGATTGTAGTTGATGCCGATGTGACAGTAATTGGCTCTGGTCCTGGAGGATATGTTGCTGCTATTAAAGCTGCCCAGTTAGGCTTCAAGGTAAGGTTTAAGCTCAGATTAGGCATTGATTTCCTTTTTATTTGGGAAGAGTTGAGCACATTCACAAAATACTTTGCAGGTAATTAATAATGATAAATAATTTCCTAATTCTATAAATTATATTTAGATCTGAAACTTATGAAGAAAGAGGATTTATTCGGTTGTAGTATTTCCGTGAAATGGAAAGTGAAGTCACTATCCCCTCCCCGCCGCACGCGGCCCCCCCCCCCCCCCCCCCCGCTCCCCCTACTTTTTGTTTCATTTTGGCTTCTAATCGCACTCTGGGAATCCCAAGTGGCGCTAGTGGTAAAGAACCTGTGCCAATGCAGGAGACTTAAGAGACACAGGTTTGATCCCTGGGTTGGGAGGATCCCCTGGAGGAGGGTGTGGCACCACTCCAGTATTCTTGCCTGGAGGATCCCATGGACAGAGGAAGCTGACAGGCTACCGTCTGTAGGGTCCCACAGAGTTGGATGTGACCGAAGTGGCTTAGCGTGCACACGCACGCTTGGAAGATAGAGTAATAGAGCTAAAGAAAAACATGCTTTGGTTTTTAAACAAATAGCTTTCAGAATGATTCACTTTTGTGTTAGTATTATGCAGATAATAAATTTTAAAAGAGTCTATATATTTCATTCTTACAAACACTTTCAGTAGCATGTTTTGTAGAAGAATTAAGACATACATTTGAAATTTTAGTGAACTGAAACATTGCAGGTTATGTGCAATAAACAGTGTTTTCTTTGCTTATAGACAGTCTGTGTTGAGAAAAATGAAACACTCGGCGGAACATGCTTGAATGTTGGTTGTATTCCTTCTAAGGTGAGTGTATGTTTTGTACAGTGCAGAAATTTTTTTCATTAGCTGCCAACTGGAAGGATATATTGAGATTAGAATGTTAAACCAATACAGTTATTAAAAAATAACCCAGAGATGATAAAAACACATTTTTTCCTTTGTAAAAACTTAGGTTACTGTCGTTAGTATGCCATACATTCCTGAAATAACTTCCCTGTCTCAGAATGCCTAGCCTTTGAGCTAGGCTCTGATGACAGGATCTGATTCCATTTTTTTGACTTTTCCTCTACAGTGAAACAATTAATAGGCAGTAAATTCTTCTTTTAAGCCCTTTATGTATGAAAAATGACTGCCTTTTTAACCTGCCATTCTGAAGTTGTATACTTAATCCTTTGCTTTTAAAGAAAGTAAAGTTGTTTTTCATTCTTGTTTGTTGAACGTTTAAGTTGTTATTGTTTTTCTTACATTAAATATGTAAGAACAGAAACTGAATTGGTGTAGTCCTGTATGCTATTTTGTGTAGAGAATGTCATTTTGTAAGTGGTTTTTGCATGTATATAGTTTGTGAAATTTGATAATTTAGTCTTTTTATTTCCTTTAGGCTTTATTGAATAACTCTCACTTTTACCATTTGGCCCATGGAAAAGATTTTGCATCTAGGGGAATTGAAAGTATGTATACCTTTCATATTTAGCAATATCATCACTTGGCTCTTTTGGCTAAGGAGGACTTGTGTCTAATGACAGTGTAATATATGGTTAGCGAGGGAAGAATAAGACAGATCTTAACAATGTGAGATTTATTTAAAAAAGAAGGCTTAAATCCATATTTCTACTATGGCATCTTCTGTTCCTTTGCTAACGTGTGTGTGAGAGAGAGACAGAGTATGTGTGTATGAAGACTCAGTTTTTGTTTCCTTAAAACTTAGAGATCACTAGGGGGGCGCTGGATTCCTTAGTGCAATGGACAAATAGTGGTGAAGGAAGGAAGGTCTACTTGAGTTGTTGGTAGTGAAAAGAGATGCAAGGAGAGGGGGAAGGATGTGGCATAGTGGAAATGGACATTTCATAATGTTTTAATTTGGTATGTCCTATCTCCTGTCATTCTTTTTGGACTGTTTTCATTTTGTCCTTTTTCTCCAACTATTGTTGTTTACAGATACATCCAGGAGAATAGTCCTAGGAAAGGTCAAAACACACCTTGTGATGGGGGGAGGCTAATTTGATTTTTATTTCTTTGTAGTAGGTTTCTGAAAGCTTGGGCTTAGTGTAGGCAGACAGGTATAGGAGTGATGTATATACATTAAAGCAAATATTTTAAACTAGATAAAAAGTAGAATCGAAGTTTACTTTCCGTACCTACTAAGGAAAGAGGAGACGGGGTTAATTAGAGATGTGCATTGTAGGCAAAGCTTCATGTTCTGGCACTGTGACCTTAAGTAGATCACATCTCTTAGGGCCTTTGTTTCCTCATCTCTAATATATGTATTGGTTGCATGAGCTTATTTCTGACATACTCTTCTTGCTTCTGAAATTCTTTTGGAATTTGAGCTTTATTTTCTTATATTGTTGCTTCAGAGTTTTCTTGTGAATTAAATGACTGAATAAAATCTAGTTGATTAAACTCTTTTATATTAAACTATATTTGAAGTTTTCAAATGTGATTTTTTAGTAGCTTTTGTTTCATGAAATTTAGCATTTTCTTCGGTTTAAAATTTCCAGTGATGTTTTACTTTGTCATTTTTACTTAAATCTCTTCCAGACATACAATTGTCATAAAGTGTTTAAAGAATGTATTGCCATAGTGGAGTGTAATGGTTTATTTTGGACTTAATTTTTCCTGAAGGTGAACTTTTTACATTGTGTGATGTGTTCTGTTATTGTGATAGGATGCTGTTGGCCTTTTGCCAGCTATGATTATTATATCAGTTATTAGAATTCAAATTTTTAATACAGCCTTTTATACAGTTTTATATGCATTCAGGCTGCAATTTTTCAGACCTTGATTAGTGAAAAATATCACACATTGCTTCAGGAATTTAGCTATGGACTAAAGATTTATTTAACGAATTACAGTGTCTGAAGTTCGTTTGAATTTAGAGAAGATGATGGAGCAGAAGAGTAATGCAGTAAAAGCTTTAACGGGTGGAATTGCCCACTTATTCAAACAGAATAAGGTTAGTGCATTTTATGTTCAGATTTTTTCATTATTTTATATACACGATAAACATTGCTTTATGCTGACAGTGATGCTGTTAGAAATTGGTTGCTGGAGGATATTTAATTTAAAACAGTATGTTAGCCTAAAATAGATTTCCCTGATGCATGTAACAAAATTTTTGCTGCTCCATATGTAGCATTACCAAGTAAAGAAGTGTTTTGTATTAGATAAATTATTTAATAGTTTTTTCTTACAAATCATATTTGTTTACCAAAAAAATTATTTTTAAACTTTGTGAACTTTTAAACATTATTTTATAAAGGTTGTTCATGTAAATGGATATGGAAAGATAACTGGGAAAAATCAGGTCACCGCCACGAAAGCTGATGGCAGCACTCAAGTTATCGATACAAAGAACATTCTTATAGCCACAGGTTCAGAAGTCACTCCTTTTCCTGGAATTACGGTATTTACATATTTTACAACTACACAACCTTTCTGCTTAAATATATTTTATGTCCTTTATGAACTTCGAATGAGAGATACCTGACTGAAGTACTGTATGTCGACAGTCATTCAGCTTTGGGAATTTGCCTGTCTTTATTCTGCAGTGATCTTGACCAGAAATGGAACACTTTATATTATGATATATTTGAATTCAATATGAGGTTAACGTTGACCATTCTATTTTGAGATGCTACATGATAAACTTTTAAGTGAGCCATTTTTAATGGGTTTTGATAAAATTAAGTCTATGGATAAAAGTCATAAATAGCTCAAAGCAAATAAATTACTTAGTATTTTTAGTGATTAAGATCACAGTTTATAAATCAGTAGGTTTTTTCGAGTAATTTTGATTATCTCTCTTTTTTTCTTTTAAATTGCAGATTGATGAAGATACAGTAGTGTCATCTACAGGTGCTTTGTCTTTAAAAAAAGTTCCAGAAAAATTGGTTGTCATTGGTGCAGGGGTAATAGGTGTAGAATTGGTGAGTGATGTTTTTTCTGTCCCTTATTACTTCCGTGGAGTTGGAAAGTACTTAGCGTTCCTCTGATTGTTTGTATAACATCACAGGCAGGTTAGCATTGAGTTTTGTTTAAATACTGTCTAGTAATAGTTTTCAAGATAATCTGTTTATGTAATCGTTACTCATTAGAACATTCTGTTTTGTTTTGAAATCTGCTTCCCTGTATCTTCCAGCTTTCCTATTCCCTAGAATTGGACTGATTTTCAAAGATCTACCAGCCCTTCAGATATTTAAATCTTCAAGCCCTTCAGCATTCTGAGTGAATTGCATTTCAGATAAAGACGTGACTTACATGATGTGGTTCTTCCTTGCATCTCCATCCTCATTTTGATCCCTCTAACTCAAGTTTTAGAAATGGCAAATTACTTGGCGTTCTCTGAATACTGTGCTGTCTCATACCTTTTGCGTATCTTGTTCTTCCTTCTTGTCCATCTGGCAACTTTTATGTTTGTCCAGTGACCTCCTCTTTCTGTTTTAGGAGTCTTTTCCCAGGGCCATTTTACCTCTCCTTCTAAAATCACAAATCCAGACATTTTATTCTCTAACCATAAACTCCTTTCCTCTTACTCAGAGAGCCTATCTAGCTGAAGAATAGCTGAGTTTGTCATGTTTTCTAGTCCCTAGCTTCCTCTGTGTTTTTGCTGTGTGCCCTTATCCCATCTTGGCTGCTTTCCCAAGCAGCTTAGATTCCATAGTGCGTCCCTAACGACTTCCTTACAAGTGTTCTTGAGTCCCTTGCCTCGCCGTTCTGTCGTATCTGCTTGGCAAAACTCTATCCTGGTTGAATTCAACTTCCTTTTTTTATGCTATACCCAGGATATTGACTACACCAGGAGAAAGACACACACCCTCAACCCGATGCCCTAGATTTGAAAATATTTTTACCCATTTTTATACTTGTTCTCTTAACTTTCTGTGCTATATCTGTGTACATGGTTTTTTCCCTGAGACTCAGCCTTTCACCTGTGCTTGGTAGTGTACTGTCTCCTGCCTTCTTGGTGACTTTGTTTTGTGATTTTTGTTTTTGTATTTTTTTTAGCCTTTAGCCGCTATTTTTGCTTCCTTCTCGTTTCCATTTAAACTTGCTTCTCTGAGGGCACCTATGTGCATTCACACATGCTAAGATGCCTTTGTACTCAAAGACACAGACTTTGTACACAAACATAAGCCTTTTCTTGATCCTGTGTCCTCTTTAAGTTCCTGATTTCCCTCTCACCTTCTCTCCGCAGCCAAACTTCTTGGACGAGATGCCCACACTCTTGTTTCATCAGCTCTCACTTAACCTCTTCATCCATGGCTTCTTGTGCCATCAGATTGCTCTTAACAGAGCATGTATGGATTTATTGCTCAATCCAGTGGAGTATTTTCTTCACTGCTTTTTTGGTAGCAAACAGCATTGTTGATTTTCTTGCCTTTGAAACTTTTCCCTTACCCTCTCTGCAAACAGCACTCTGGATTTTCCATCTACCCTTTGGGCTGATTTTCTTTCTCAGCCTACCCTTTAATTGTTGCTATTGCTCTAGATTCTATCTTAAGGTTCTCTCCTAGATTTTTTTGTCTTTTCAGAGAATATTCTGTTCACTCTTAACCTCAATTACCTGAAGACTCGTCAGTTCAGTTCAGTCACTCGGTCATGTCCGACTCTTTGTGACCCCATGAATCGCAGCACGCCAGGCCTCCCTATCCATCACCAACTCCTGGAGTTTACCCATATTCATGTCCATCGAGTCGGTGATGCCATCCAGCCATCTCATCTGTCATCCCCTTCTGCTCCCAATCCTTCTCAGCATCAGGGTCTTTTCCAATGAGTCAGATCTTTGCATGAGGTGGCCAGAGTATTGGAGTTTCAGCTTCAACATCAGTCCTTCCAATGAACACCCAGGACTGATCTCCTTTAGGATGGGCTGGTTGGCTCTCCTTGCAGTCCAAGGGACTCTTAGTCTTATCCAACACCACAGTTCAAAAGCATCAATTCTTAGGCACTCAGCTTTCTTTATATAAATATGTGCAGTTAATCCTTTCTCCTTGCCTCTGAGCTTTTGTATGTGAATGCTTACAGCTTCTTCATTTGTAGGTCTCACAGGCACTCAGTGAATGTGTAACTTAACCTGTCTTTCCCGCCTTCACTTACCAAAATACAAAACAAAACCTGTTTATTTTCTAACATTTTCTACCTCATTGAGTGGTACTGCCATCTATCTAGAGGCCTAAACAAGAGGTCTTGTTTGGGAACTGTACTTACATTTGGGAACTGTAAGTGACCTCTTCCATTTCTTTGTGCCCCATATTAAGTCAGTCTGTGGGTTCTAATGTGATACTACCAGTTAGGTAACTCATGAGTATATCCTCTTAGGATAAGTACAAACTCTTAAATATTGTTTGGTGCTGGCTCAAGTCTCCAGCCTCATTTCTAAGCCCTCTCCCTCTCAAACTATGTTCAGATATTGAGATAGCAGTTCCTGAACAAGCTGCATTTTGTATTTTATCTGTAGTCAGGCCTGCCTTCTGTTTGAAACATTTCATCCCTCTGTGTTTTTCTGCGCTTTCTGAGCCCTTCTCTGCTTACCGTGGATGTCCTTAGGTACTCTTGCTGAGTGTTCCATTGCACCCTGTCCTTGTTCTAGCATTTATCTTACTTTCTTGATACTACTTTTTCACTTGTCTCTCTTGCATTAAATCATAAGCTCCGTGAGGCTAGAGATGCCGGCTGTTTCCTTTACTGTGTGTCTTTAACATCTAGCATAGTGGTTGATATGTAATAAGTACTCATATATTAGCTTTTGTTATTATTGCTTAATAAACTTCTGTTGGTATAATAAATACCTTTCAAATGTCAGCTAAGAACTTACCTTTTTAGTGGAGACTTCTGTTTAAGAAAACTCCGGTCCTTCCTTCTTTGAGTCTAGTATAATGTGTCTACATGTTTTCATCATCTACTGATAATAGTATATATTGCATTTATTTGTTTATGTCTCTCTTTTTTATAGGATCATAAGCTCCTGAAAGGCAGAGACTGAGTTTTAGTTATATTTAAATCTCCATTGCTTTTCTTAATGACTCTTACTTAGGATTTTTAGATAGCAGATCCATTATTTCATCATCATCCTTTTAAAGATCCAGTCCAGTCCAGTCTGTCATTTTTAAATGATGTTCCAAACTGAGCAAAATAGTCTGGGTTTTGGAGAGAATGTCTTTTAGTCTTCTGATATGCATACTATACTTCTTTGTGTAACCCTTTAAGATCAGTTTTTTTGCTGTTTGTTCATTTGTTTTTAGCATGTATTGAGCTTGTGGGCAGATGAAAACCTCACATCTTTTGCTTGAGCAATTCTGATTTTTTTTTAAAACCTAAATAAAGGACTTTGAACCTTATCCGTGCTTTTAATTTAATATTGTTCACTTGCACTCATTATTTCCAGCCTAGTTCTTTGTCTTGATTCTGTCATTTTTACACTTAACTGCTCTTTCTTGCTTTGTCATGTTCATAAGTTGGGGAAGTATGTTAACTAAGGCGTGTGGTCCATCATCTGATCTTATCTGAAATTGGTTAATCAAGCATTCTCTAGTGTTATTCAGGTTGTCAATGCAAAATGTTAAAAACATCTGATACTGCAATCTTTTTTTTTTAGTTTTACAAAGCTTTTAATTTAAATTTTTTTTTGGCCACACTACACAGCATGTGGATTCTTAAGATACCTGATCGGGGATCAGACTCACGCCCCCTTCCATGGAAGAGCAGGAATCTTGGATGACTGCTAGGGAGGTCTCTGATACTACAGTCTTTTACCAGTTACGAACATAACTGGTTACCTTTCCGATACCAAAATATACTGCATTAACCAGCCCAGAAGAACTTTCAGAAATAAAATTGGGGTAGTTTACATGACCTGTTTGAAACACTTGTGGTAGTGTCTAATGGTTGTCAAACTGGCTATTTAAAAATCTCTACTGTCTAGTATTTAACAGGGATTGACCTCTGTTCCACACTTCAGAATCTGTTCTTTTTCAGTTTTTATTTATTTTTGTTTAAAAAATTTTTTATATTGGGGTATAGTTGATTAACAGTGTTGTTATTTTCAGGTGTACAGCAGTGATTCAGTTATCGCATATACATGTATCTTTTCTTTTTCAAGTTCTTTTCCCATTTAGGTGGTTACATAATATTGAGCAGAGTTCCCTGTGCTATATATATATATAGACTATCCTTGTTGGTTATCCATTTTGTTTTGTTTAAAAACATTTTTTAAAATTAGTTAATTTATTTTAATTGGAGGATACTTACTTTACAATATTGTGATGGTTTTTGCCATACATCAACTTGAATTGACCACAGGTATATATGTGTGCTGGCCCGGCCCCCCTTTTCCCCCACCCTACCCTGCCCTATCCCTCTGGGTTGTCCCAGAGCACTGGCTTTTGGTGCCTGCTTCATGCGTCGAACTTGTACTGGTTATCTGTTTAACATATGGTAATGTACGTATTTCAACGCTATTCTCTCAAATTATCCCACCGTCACCTCTCATTGAGTTCAAAAAGTCTGTTCTTTATATCTGTGTCTCCTTTGATGCCCTGCATGTAGGATCATCGGTACTGTCTTTCTAAATTCCATATATATGCATTCATATACAGTATTTGTCTTTCTCTTTCTAGCTTATTCACTGGTTATCCATTATAAATACAGCAGTGTGTACCTATCAGTCCCAAACTTCATAACTATCCCTCTTGCCCACTCTTCCACTCTGGTAATGTACTCAAATCCCACTGGCCTTCAAAGCCGGATTCTTTGGGAACTCCTCCCATTCCCATCCCCCAGGCTGGGAAGGCCTACATGGGGCTCAGAACTTACTTCTGTGGGATAACTTCCATGGTATAATTGTTCTCAGATTGGTGAGTTGCCCACCCAACTGGTTTGTGATTTGATTTTATTGCAGTTGTGCCTCTCCTCCGGTTCCTTGTGGCTTCTTTATCTTTGGATATAGGGTGTCATTTTGGAAGGTTCCAGAGTTTGTTTTTTTTCTGTCATTGTTTGTTTAGCAGTTAGATGTGTTTTTGTAAGGAGTGAACTCATATCCTACTCCACCATCTTGAGCTAATCTCCAGGAATGTTCTTTTTTAGAATCTATTCTTTCCCACCTCTGACAGTGCTCTTAGGCTAATTAAGTTCCCAGAGTTCACTGACTGACCCTCTGTTACCCGAACTCTGTGATCTAATTTATTCGATTTGGGAGTTAATTCATCCAAAACAATTAGTAGTTCTTATTTTGGGCTTCACTTCTTCTTTAATGATATTTCTTCTTTTCACACCGCATTGAATATTGTTCTCACTGATGGATAAAACAAACAAAAAGGAGGCATATAGCTTTACTTCCTTTTGTTAATCAGCATAATAATAGCCCAAGACCATGATTCTGTTTCCTCCATCTCTGCACTTTTGCATTAGATTTTTTGCAAGCTTCAAGTCATTTAAACATCTTGACACAATGTTTTAGGTGTCTGTTACTGTATTAAAATAATTTTTACATGTCATTTTAAAAATTTAGGTTTATGGAGAACTTCCTGTGTCGACATACATATCTCTCTACTTTCTCATAAGATTATTCATATGACTTATTTTTTACAGTTCATTTTCTTTCTTCCATTATAGTTTAATGTAGTGCTTTCGAATCAGACAGATTTAAAATTGAATTTTAGCTTTGTCTCTTAAGGATGTTATGTCTTTGTTAAATTCATTACCCTCTCTGAACTAATTGATCCATCATAAAAATGAGGATAAGAATAATTGCCTTATAAGATTTTGTTGAGATTTAATAAGGTTAATACATTTAAAACACCTAGTGCCTTGCATTTGATAAGCTCTAAATAAATGGTAGATATTACTGGAGTTTTCCTATATAAGGATTTTGAAATCAGCTTTCCTAAAGAATAGGGCACTTGTCTAGCTATGCTCACTATTTTCTCAAGATGCTGCTGCTTCTTATCATTTCTACTCTTAACTGTTTCTTACTATTCTGATTTAGATTCAGAGGAGTGATTCCTTTTTTTGTAGTGAAATATAACTTATATATCATGTAGTTCACCCATTTAAAGTATACAATTCAGTGATTTTTAGTGTATTTACAAAGTTATGCATCTGTCATCAGTATCTAATTCCAGAACATCCCAGAAAGAAGTGAAAGTTGCTCAGTCATTTCCGACTTGTTGTGATTCCATGGACTGTTAGTCCGCCAGGCTTCTCTGTCCGTGGAATTCTCCAGGCAAGAATACTGGAGTGGGTTGCCATTCCCTTCTCCAGGGGATCTTCTTGACCCAGGGATTGAACCTGGGTCTCCCACACTGCAGGCAGATTCTTTGCCATCTGAACCATCAGTCATTCTATATTTCTCCGTTTTCCCAGTCCTTGGAAAACACTAGTCTCCTTCTTATGTCTATGGATTTGCCTATTCTGAACATTTCATGTAAATGGAATTCATGCAATATGGCATTTTGTGTCTGGCTTATTTCAGTTAGCATAATGTTCTCAACATTCAGGTACACTTTATTTCACTTTATGGCCAAATAATTTTCCATTCAATGAATTTTAAAAATGTGCTGTATCCATTCTTTAGTTTATGAACATTTGGGTTGTTTCCACTTCAGAACTAACATGAATAATGCTGCTATGAACATTTTTGTACAAGTTTTTGTGTGGACATCTGTTTTCATTTCTCTTGAGTATATACCTAGGAGTAATTCTGTGTTTAACCTTTCAAGGAACTCTGTTCTCCAAAAGGGCGGCATCATTTTATAACTCCCTCCCCAAGCACTGTAAGTTTCAGTTATTCCATTTGCTCACCAGTAGTTGGTGGTGTTTTTTTTTTTTTTGAGCCTTTCTAATGGGTGTGCAGTAGTATCTCATTGTGGTTTTAATTTGCATTTCTCTAGTGTTGCAGTGTTGAGCATATTTTTATGTGCTTTTTGCCATCTCTATATCCTTGAAGTGCCTGTTTAAATGTTTTGTATGTTTTTTCTTTGGTCCATTTGTTTTGTTACTAAGTTTTGAGAGTTCTTTATAGAATCTTTATCAAATAGTTTTTTTGTAAACATTTCTTTATCAAATAGTTTTGCAGATATTTTTTTTTATCAAGTAGTTGTTTTGCAAACATTTATCAAATAGTTGTTTTGGGAACATTTCTTCCTAGCCTGTGGTTTCTCTTTTTTGTGTTCATAATACTGTCTTGTAAAGAGAAGTTTTTAATTTTGAAAACTTTGGTGTTATAGCTAAGAAATCTTTGCCTACCTCAGTGTCACAATGATTCTCTCTTGTTTTCTTCTAAAAGTTTTACAGTCCTTGGAGAAGGAAATGGCAACCCACTCCAGTATTCTTGCCTGGAAAAGTCCATGAACAGAGGAGCCTGGTGGGCTGCAGCCCATGGGGTTACATGACTGAGCACGCGTGCATGAGGGTGGAGGGAGATGGGTTGGTAGCAATAAACTGGTAGAACTAAAAAAAAAGTTTTACAGTCTTGGATTTTACATTAAGTTCCATAATTTTGAGTTATTTTTTGTGTATGCTTGTTATTGAATTTTTAGTGTCACTGTATTGCCTCTAGTTAACTCAGTTCTCACCCTAAAAATCATGAAATTGTAAAAATAAATAAATGAACTTAGTTTAGTTGATAAGAAAGTCTTAAAATGAATTTTAAATTATTAGGTGATTTTAATGTAAGTTCTTGCAAAGGATACATAGCTTTTCATAGTTTATTTAATGCTGTAAAATAATCTTTATATTGCCAATTTGACATATAAGTATTCACAATTTATAATTGTTAAAATAAAATTTAAAATTATATTTAAAATTTAAATTATAATTTGAATGAAAAAAGTAAGCATTTATCTTGAGAAAATAAAATATGAAGCTAGATTAGTATTTTGCAAGCATCAGTAATTAGCAAAAAGAGGTTACTTCTTTCCCCTCAAAGCCTTCCTTTTCACAGTGTTTCCTTTTTCTGAAGCAATTATCAGTATATTTCATTCCTTCCCCAAGTCTTTGTGCAGTTGTTGCTCCCTATGAGGGCTTCCCCTTGACCACATTTTTTAAAATAGCAGACTTTCTCATTGCAGTAGCCCTGGTTCTACTTCAGCTTTATTTTTCTCATTACACTTTACTATCCTCTGCATAAATTCTACTTACTTGCCTTCTCTGTCAGAATTTAAGGTCTCTGAAGGCAGAGGTTTGTTCACTGACGTATACCTGCCATCTAAAATGGTGCCTAGCATATAGTAGGTGTTCAGTAAATGCTGAATGAATAAATGTATGAAGTTATGCACGTTTGTCACAGTGTTAATTTTAAACCTCAGAGTTTCTAATAGGAACATAGTAACCTAGGAAAATACCTTACAATAAACTGTTTAAGATGATTTTTTAAACATTTGCTCTCAAAGCCTTTATTTTCATGATTATTGTTTTTTTATTTGCATGATTATTGTTTGCAGGGCTCAGTTTGGCAAAGGCTTGGTGCAGATGTGACAGCAGTTGAGTTTTTGGGTCATGTTGGTGGTGTTGGAATTGATATGGAGATATCTAAAAACTTTCAACGTATCCTTCAAAAACAAGGGTTTAAATTTAAATTAAACACAAAAGTTACTGGTGCTACTAAGAAATCAGATGGAAAAATTGATGTTTCGTAAGTATGCTACATTTGTTTTTGATATGGTATCCTGTGTTTCTTTAAGAAAAACATTTAGTTTTAAGAATCAGATTTTTTTTAACTTAATACCACTTTATTGTGTAGTGTAGCTCAGTATTGCTTATCCAGTCAGCCCACTGAAATTCATGATTGCGTTGATAGAAAAATTAATCCAGTGTTCTCATTTGTAATGTACTTTTTCATAGTATACATTGAGAAAAATTGAAACTCTTAACATTCAGTAAAATCATTATTTTTAGACAGATGCATGGGGAAATCAGTAAGATTATTGATTAGATGCTTACTATATGCCTCGTATTCTACTTATTCAACACTGAAGTAACTTGCCTAATGTCTCATAGCTGGTGGGGCAGAAGTACTACTTGAGCTTGGATCTATGTTCTTAAACCATGTTAATACAGCCTTTTGTTGTGACGTTCAAATGATAGACCTCTAGAGGATATGCACATTTTTCATTGCCTGACCCTGTTTATGTTTTATTTATGATAAAATAGACTGTCAGAAGTGTCATTAATACTTGAGTAATGTCTGGTCTTCAGTTTCCAATATCTGTCAGCTATTCACGTAGATGTGTTTTACAATTACCTAGTATTGAGGCTGCTTCTGGTGGTAAAGCTGAAGTTATCACTTGCGATGTACTGCTGGTTTGCATTGGCCGACGACCCTTTACTCAGAATTTGGGACTAGAAGAGCTTGGAATTGAGCTAGATCCTAGAGGTAGAATTCCAGTGAATACCAGATTCCAAACTAAAATTCCAAAGTAAGTTGCATACCTACCTGCATTTTCAATAATTTTAGATAAACACGTGTCATGCTTTAAAAATGCATTGATTTGGGGAGGAATAGTAAAATTATCACCTGTAAAAGAAAAATAATTAATTGAATTTTTCATTACCCAAAGTGTAGAACTTGAACTTGGAAGAGCTGTATTTGATTTATTTTTCAGTGATTTACTAACTGGAAACTCATAGTTTTTGACTTTGACATAACAGAAGATGAGAGTCTCTGATTTCAGAAGTTCACTGTTTATTTTGATCTCTGTGGCAGTATCTATGCAATTGGTGATGTGGTTGCTGGTCCGATGCTGGCTCACAAAGCAGAGGATGAAGGCATTATCTGTGTTGAAGGGATGGCTGGTGGCGCTGTACACATTGACTACAACTGTGTACCATCGGTGATTTACACACACCCTGAAGTTGCTTGGGTTGGCAAATCAGAAGAGCAGTTGAAAGAAGAGGTAATTCTCTATGAGGGTGGTTTTACTCTAACGTGTGATTTGACTTAATGACAATGGTGGTTAAGAACTCTTTCATTATTGCATTAATGTATTTTAATAACTATGTAGAACATTATAAGTAAGTTTGAATAATTTTTTACTTTATTAGTATCATAAAGGAGAGAGTATTTGCTTGCCTGTATTTAAAAATTAGTAATTCTATAGGTTTTATATTTGGCTTTGAAGTATATCCAGGTGGGCTGACACTTGGCATTTACTTGTGTTTGTTTCCAAAATATTTTTCTGTGATAAACCTTTTGGTCTTTCCTTTTTATGCTTTGTGAAGAATTGCCTTTTTGGGATTTAGTTCTGATAAATGGTAGATGATTTCAGCAAATGGAAATGAATTTTTTGAGAATTTATGTAAGCTCTCAATTTCTGTCTCTCACAGGGTATTGAATACAAAGTTGGGAAATTCCCATTTGCTGCTAACAGCAGAGCTAAGACAAACGCTGACACAGATGGCATGGTGAAGATTCTTGGGCAGAAATCAACAGACAGAGTATTGGGAGCACATATTCTAGGACCAGTGAGTATTGTAAAGCCAGAAATCCCATTAGGATTTCTGGAAAGCATTGCTATTTAGTACATTAATTTAAAACCACCTAGTGGTTACATTCTGAGGTTATTATTTACTAGCAGAAGTTTGAACATAGCCTCTTTGTGCATTGTTGCTAGCAATGACAGTCTTGCCTATCATATCATCTGTATTCTGTGCTGCGACTAAGATATCCCTTTAAAACACACACCAGGCCATTTGCCTGCTTAAAACTCTCTGGTGGTCCTTTCCACTTCAGACTTACACCCAAGGCTCCACTGAATTTTGGTCCTGACTATCTTTCTGACATCATCTCTTTCCACTCATTCTCTTTGCTCATTAATTCCCTGTCTCATGGGTCTTCTCTCAGTTTTTTTCTTTCTTTGTATGTTTTTGATAGGTAAGAAGTGGATTTATTTAGAGAGAAACATACTCCACAGAGTGTAGGCCATCTCAGAAAGTGAGAGCACCTTCTTGCAATTTCTTGATAGGCCAAAACTTGTTCCCATTTTAAAGCCTTCGTGCCTATAGACCCTTTGTTTAGAATCCTGTGTCTCCAGATCTTTGTATGACTGGCTTATTTAGCTTGGTGCAAATGTTACCTTCTAAGAGAAGCCTTTCCTACCACCGCATTTAAGTATGCCCTCCCCTGGGTATCTGATGTGTCAGTGATGATAATAGAATATTTGAGTGCTTACTCTGTAACAGTTTTCCCTAAATACATGCATTAACTTGAGTTTTCAGGACTCTGTGTGGTAGGTGGTGTTTATCCCATTTTTGAGGTGAGTAAATGGAATGAAGCACAGAGTCAGTGAGTAATTGAGGTAGTAAGTGGTAGGATTTGAATCCAGGCCATTTCTCTTGAGAAGAGCTGTGCCCAAGCTCTTCTGTGCTACTTTTTCTGTTGGGATTTTTCCAACTGGAAGCAGTTAACTATTCTAATCTCTCCTGTTAGATGGTAGTTGTTTTGCCATAGAAACAGAATTACTCCTTGATTTATTTTAAAGGGTGCTGGTGAAATGGTAAATGAAGCTGCGCTTGCACTGGAATATGGAGCATCCTGTGAAGATATAGCTCGAGTCTGTCATGCACATCCGGTAACAACACACACACAATTAATGGCTACCTGAATTTTCTTCTGACCCACAAATACTTGGTTTTTAATTCTAAATTTCTTCCCTTGCAGACCTTATCAGAAGCTTTTAGAGAAGCAAACTTGGCTGCATCATTTGGCAAATCAATCAACTTTTAAACTAGAAGATTATATTTTTCTGAAATTTCCTGGGGACTTTTGTAGAGGTCACATTTCTCAACAGGAAATGCTCACAGCTGCAGAAATTTCTAGGACTGAATTATGAAACGTTTGGAAGGTATTTAATAGGTTTGGACAGAATTGAATAATCTCTTTATCTATATTTTAAATAAATTTAATATTATTTCACTGCATTAATATCTGCAGAAAAAAGCTACTTCTAGTAGCTTCCTGGAAAATTTTCTTAAACCCATATTTTCATGCTGTTGATGAAGGGTTCAGCGTCACTGAATTTATAAGTAGCTTTTATCTCTGATACCGGATTTACTTACATGGATGCAGCTGGAGTATGGTATGTGAACAGCTCTGTTTGAACCAAGGTGATCAGGTTATTTGAAACTTGGTTTTCACATTGGAAACAGTCATTAGAATAAGTTGGAAACATGTATAAACTGATGTAAATAAAAAATGATGATCTCAGTTACTTTAATCCCCAGTGTCTTGGTGGTTAGAGGTAAAATTTGTGTTTAGATTTTTAAGGTTCTGTTGAGGTCTAAAGTAAAGTTATATAGTTAACCAAAGTAAGGCACTGTATATACAAAAATCAAATATCAGTTGGAGAAGCAATGTATTATAGTGGAAAATGAAGACATGGAAATAAATATGTCTTAAATATTCATTAACTGGTTATTCTGAGTGTATGTCAAGATGGTCCTAGTTTTTTTTTTTGACTACCTCTAGTGTATATTCTTCTTTGTTACCCTTTGTTATTGCTTTTATAGACCAGGATGTGTCTTTTCTTTCCACATTGTAGGACAATACTAAGGTATTTAAAAGGTCATTATCCTTTCATCTGTTTTAGCAATATCTACTAAATGTTAAGCATTTATTTTTGGAGAAACAACATAAGGGAATCTTTAATTGGCTTTCTTTTCCTAAGTGGATTTCCAGTTTATCCTGTCTGGGTAAAATTGACTTTTTCTTCAAAGAGTGCTATAAAGTAATATTTATGGATAAATATTTAAAATGACTGTTTCTTAAAACACTTAAATAAGTGTTAAATACTAAAGAGACTTTTGCATATTATAAGCCATTTCACATTTATTCATCAAATTGCAGTGCACTTGATGGCAATTTAAAGGGTACATATATTAAGGAAAGTTTGGAGAATATAGTTTATAAGCAGAAGGCTATGCAGAATAAGATATCAGTTGATCAGAGATTAAAGGAAAATGTTTAATAACCTTCAGGTTTTAATTTATTTACATATAGGTCACATTTTCCTTTTTTTTCACATGTCCAGTGGTCTTGAATTGTATTATGGTCATTATAAATGAATACATTCTAAAGACTGGATTCTCTTACCTCTGGAAAATATTGAATTTTTTAGTGAGCAGTTGACTTGATTGAACGCCAAACTCCTGTTGTCTTTATGCGTGTGGGGTGGAGAGGAAGGCAGCTGAAATCTCTACTCAATTGTTTTAGCTTCACCTGGGCTGCTTGAAGTTTGCACCATGCACGTGTAGTATACAGGTGAGTCAGAGGTTGGACAAGGAATATGCAGAATTTATTATACCTGTCTTTTCTGGGGTTCTTCCCCTCATTTCAATTGCTGTTGGTTGCCCCAAACTCTGTCCTCTGATTCCTTAAACAGTAAAAACTTGGCTTCTGCTCAAGTTGCCACTTTCTGGGACTTGCCCTTAAGTGAAAAACTGTTAAAAATGAGAATTCCACCCAGTGCTGTTGTTTGAGTGGTACTCCCCCACCCCACCCCCACCTGCTTATGATTGCTGTCCAGTAACTTTACTTTTTTAAAATATATTTTATTCATAGTTTTCAGTTAATCTATTGGAGTGTTGGTCTGAATGTGCTATTCCCTGTTATTGGTAATGAACTCTGAATCTTTTTAAAATCTGAAATCCCAATATCCTGTGAAGGGCTAATTTATTTAAACTTCAAATGTGTCCTCTACTCTAGGTAAAAAGATCTGATTAAAGAATAGTGAAATATAATTTAATATGGACTACTAGCAGTAGAGACACAAAATAATAGTTAAATGCAACTTTAAAGGTTCCCATTCAATATGAGAATGAAAATGTATCTGGGAATGAAGTCTTGTATAAAACAGATTTTAAGTGTTCACTTATTGTTATGTCCTAAGTTCTAAGTATTCTCTTGACTTGTGAAGGATGGGGCTGTTAGTTGTCCAGTTCATTGAGCTGATTAAAGTTAGTAATTTCAATTAA
The DNA here is from genome assembly GCA_024291935.2 of Okapia johnstoni. Lineage (NCBI taxonomy): Eukaryota > Metazoa > Chordata > Mammalia > Artiodactyla > Giraffidae > Okapia > Okapia johnstoni. Next base: position 64,748,960 of record CM044312.1, on the reverse strand, counting down.
AAAAAGTGAGTAATTTCAAAGTGAGATTTTTAGTCATTTGGCTGAAAAGGAATGAGGAGTAGTGAAGATTTCTACTTAATTGTAAGTAAAATACTTATAATCAAGGGGGAAAAAGATTTAGATGCTCTAGTAGATGAGGAGGTACAACCACTTTGTTAATTATTAGAGTTTCTACCTAAATAAGAGTGACAAATAAATGCCTGGAACCAGAAGAAAGTTGCCTTATTGTTGAAATTACAGCTGTTTACATAACCGTAACTTATGTTTGGGCCCAGCTTCAAATGCAGCTGTGTTAGATGTGTGGGTGGTTGTTAAGTGGAACACAGAATAATAGCCTTGCTCTAAGGAGAAGGTGTGAAAAAGTCACTTAGGGCCTGGCCTGTTTCCAGCTAACTCAGCTGTAAAGTTGACAAAGGCTTGACAGTTGTGTTCCATGTATCTTCTTTGTCCTGTGGAAAAAGTGATTGTTACTGGATTGTGAAATTAAATAAAATACAATGTAAGATCTGAGAAATGACAGCATCCTTCTGTACTTTTAATTAGCCCTGCCCACTTGGCATAAGCAGTGTCCCTAAACGTTGGCTCAATTTAAACATTCCCCTCAGCAACCCTAGCCCTGTTTTAAGTGGCAACCCTGTATTTTTTAAAAATTTTATTGGAGTATAGTTGATTTACAATTTGTATTAATTTCTTCTGTACAGCAAAGTGACTCAGTTATATCTATATATATTTTCCATTATGACGTGTTAGAGGATTGTGAGTATAGTTCCCTGTGCTATACAGTTGGACTTGTTTGTCCATCCCATATATAATAGTTTGCCTTTGCTAATCTCAAATTTCCATTCCTTTCCTCCCTACGCCACCTCTGCTGTGGCAACTATTAAGTCTCTTCTTTATCTCTGAGTCTGTTTCATATGCTGATTTGTATACCATTTTAGATTCCATATATAAGTGGTGGTGGTGGTTGAGCTTCTAAGTCGTGTCTGACTCTTTACTGTCCCTTACATTGCAGCACCCCGGGCTCCTGTGTCTTCCACTCTCTTGGAGTTTGCTCAGATTCATGTCCAGTGGGTCCGTGATGCTGTCTAACCATCTCATCCTCTGTAACCATCTCATCCTATGTAAATGATAATCATTTGGTATTTGTTTCTAACTTACTTCACTTAGTATGATAATCTCTAGATCCATCTATATTACTGCAAATAGCATTATTTCATTTTAGCCACTTTATTTCTGTGTATGGTGTGAGGCTGTGTTCTAACTTCAGTGATTTATATGTGGCTGTCCCCCACCACTTGCTGAAGAGACTGGTTTCTCATTGTATATTGCCTCCTTTGTCGAAAGTTGATGGTAGCTGTGTGGGTGTATTTCTGGACTCTCTTCTGTTTCCTTGATCCATATGTCTTTTTGTACCAATACCATATCTTTTTGACTGCTGTAGTAGTGTCTTTGTAGCACTGTCTGAAGTCTGGGAGGGTTATAGCTCCAGATTTTTTCTTTTTCCTCAGGATTGCTTTGGCAATTCTGGGTCTTTTATGGTTCCATGTAAATTTTAGGATTTGTTCTAGTTCTGTGAAAAATGTCATGGGTAACTTGATAGTTCAGTTCAGTCTCTCAGTTGTGTCCGACTCTGCGACCCCATGGACTGCAGCACGCCAGGCCTCCCTGTCCATCACCAACTCCCAGATTTTACTCAAACTCATGTCCATTGAGTCAGTGATGCCATCCAACCATCTCATCCTGTCATCCCCTTCTCCTCCTGCGTTCAATCTTTCCCAGCATCAGGGTCTTTTCAAATAAGTCACTTCTTCGCATCAGGTGGCCAAAGTATTGGCGTTTCAGCTTCAGTCCTTCCAAGAATATTCAGGACTGATTTCATTTAGGATGGACTGGTTGGATCTCCTTGCAGTCCAAGGGACTCTAAAGAGTCTCGGAGCTGGTGCACTGGGATGACCCAGAGAGAGGGGATGGGGAGGGATGTGGGAGGGGGGTTCTGGATGGGGAACACATGTACACCCATGGCGGATTCATGTCAATGTATGGCAAAACCAATACAATATTGTAAAGTAAAAACATAAAAAAGAGTCTTCTCCAACACCACAGTTGAAAAGCATCAATTCTTTGGCACACTTGTAGTCCAACTCTCACATCCATACATGACTACTGGAAAAAACATAGCTTTGACTAGATGGACCTTTGTTGGCAAAGTAATGTCTCTGCTTTTTAATATGCTGTCTAGGTTGGTCATAACTTTTCTGCAAGTGTCTTTTCATTTCATGGTTGCAGTCACCATCTGCAGTGATATGGAGCCCTCCCAAAATAAAGTCTGTCACTGTTTCCACTGTTTCCCCATCTGTTTGCCATGAAGTGATGGGACTGGCTGGATGCCATGATCTTAGTTTTCTGCATGTTGAGTTTTAAGCCAACTTTTTCACTCTCCTCTTTCACTTTCATCAAGAGGCTCTTTTGTTGTTCTTCATTTTCTGCCATAAGGGTGGTGTCATCTGCATATCTGAGGTTATTGATATTTCTCCTGGCAACCTTGATTCCAGCTTGTGCTTCCTCCAGCCCAGTGTTTCACATGATGTACTCTGCATATAAGTTAAATAAGCAGGGTGACAATATACAGCTTTGATGTACTCCTTTCCCAATTTGGAACCAGTCTGTTGTTCCATGTCCAGTTCTAACTGTTGCTTCTTGACCTGAATCCAGATTACTCAGGTCAGGTGGTCTGGGATTCCCATCTCTTGAAGAATTTTCCACAGTTTGTTGTGATAGACAGTCAGAGGCTTGGGTGTAGTCAATGAAGCAGAAGTAGATATTTGTCTGGAACTCTCTTGCTTTTTCTGTGATCCAGTGGATGTTGGCAGTTTGATCTCTGGTTCCTCTGCCTTTTCTAAATCCAGCTTGAACATCTGGAAGTTCTTGGTTCACGTACTGTTGAAGCCTGGCATGGAGAATTTTGAGCATTACTTTGCTAGCATGTGAGACGAATGCAGTTGTGCAATAGTTTGAGGATTCATTGACATTGCCTTTCTTTGGGATTGGAATGAAAACTGACCTTTTCCAGTCCTGTGGCCACTGCTGAATTTTCCAGATTTGCTAGCATATTGGGTGCAGCACTTTCACAGCATCATCTTTTAAGATTTGAAATAGCTTAACTGGAATTCCATCACCTCCACTAGCTTTGTTTGTAGTGATGCTTCCTAAGGCCTGCTTGACTTCACATTCCAGGATGTCTGACTCTAGATGAGTGATCACACCATTGTGGTTATCTGGGTCATGAAGATCTTTTATAGTTCTTCTGTGTATTGTTGCCACCTCCTCTTAATATCTTCTGCGTGTGTTAGGTCCATACCATTTCTGTCCTTTATTGTGCCCATCTTTGCATGAAATGTTCCCTTGGTATCTCTAATTTTCTTGAAGAGATCTCTCGTCTTTCCCATTTTATTGTTTTTCTCTATTTCTTTGCATTGATCACTGAGGAAGGCTTTCTTATCTTTCCTTGCTATTCTTTGGAATTTTGATAAGAGATCACATTAAATCTGTAATTGCTTTGGATAGTATTGCCATTTTAACATTAATTCTCCCAATCCAAGAGCTTGAAATATTTTTCCATTTCTTTGAATTATCCTTTTTTTATATAAATTTATTTATTTTAATTGGAGGCTAATTATTTTACAATATTGTAGTGGTTTTGCCATACATTGACATGGATCCGCCATGGGTGTACATGTGTTCCCCATCCTGAACCCCCCTCCCACCTCCCTCCCCATCCCTTCCCTCTGGGTCATCCCAGTGCACCAGACCCGAGCACTCGGTCTCATGCATTGAACCTGGACTGGCGATCCATTTCACATATGATAATATACATGTTTCAATGCCATTCTCCCAAATCATCCCACCCTCGCCCTCTCCCACAGAGTCCAAAAGACTTTTATACATCTGTGTCCCTTTTGCTGTCTCACATATAGGGTTATCATTATCATCTTTCTAAATTCCATATATATGCATTAGTATACTTATTGGTGTTTTTCTTTCTGGCTTACTTCACTCTGTATAATAGGCTTCAGTTTCATCCACCTCATTAGAACTGATTCGAATGTGTTCTTTTTAATGGCTGAGTAATATTCCATTGTGTATATGTACCACAGCTTTCTTATCCATTTGTCTGCTGATGGACATCTAGGGTGCTTCCATGTCCTGGCTATTATAAACAGTGCTGTGATGAACATTGGGGTACACGTGTCTCTTTCAATTCTGGTTTCCTCGCTGTGTATGCCCAGCAGTGGGATTCCCGGGTCATATGGCAGTTCTGTTTCCAGTTTTTTAAGGAATCTCCACACTGTTCTCCATAGTGGCTGTACTAGTTTGCATTCCCACCAACAGTGTAAGAGGGTTCCCTTTTCTCCACACCCTCTCCAGCATTTATTGCTTGTAGACTTTTGGATGGCAGCCATTCTGACTGGCGTGAAATGGTACCTCATTGTGGTTTTGATTTGCATTTCTCTGATAATGAGTGATGTTGAGCATCTTTTCATGTGTTTGTTAGCCATCTGTATGTCGTCTTTGGAGAAATGTCTGTTTAGTTGTTTGGCCCACTTTTTGATTGGGTCGTTTATTTTTCGGGAATTGAGCTGCAGGAGTTGCTTGTATATTTTTGAGATGAATTCTTTGTCAGTTGCTTTGTTTGCTATTATTTTCTCCCATTCTGAAGGCTGTCTTCATCTTGCTTATAGTTTCCGTTGTTGTGCGAAAGCTTTTAGGTTTAATTAGGTCCCATTTGTTTATTTTTGCTTTTATTTCCAATACTCTGGGAGGTGGGTCATAGAGGATCCTGCTGTGATTTATGTCAGAGAGTGTTTTGCCTATGTTTTCCTCTAGGAGCTTTATAGTTTCTGGTCTTACATTCAGATCTTTAATCCATTTTGAGTTTATTTTTGTGTATGGTGTTAGAAAGTGTTCTAGTTTCTTTCTTTTACTGGTGGTTGGCCAGTTTTCCCAGCACCACTTGTTAAAGAGATTGTCTTCTCTCCATTGTATATTCCTGCCTCCTTTGTCGAAGATAAGGTGTCCATAGGTGCATGGATCTATCTCTGGGCTTTCTATTTTGTTCCACTGATCTATATTTCTGTCTTTGTGCTAGTACCATACTGTCTTGATGACTGTGGCTTTGTAGTAGAGCCTGAAGTCAGACAGGTTGATTCCTCCAGTTCCATTCTTCTTTCTCAAGATTGCTTTGGCTATTTGAGGTTTTTTGTATTTCCATACAAATTGTGAAATTATTTGTTCTAGTTCTGTGAAAAATACCATTGGTAGCTTGATAGGGATTGCATTGAATCTATACTCATTTTCACTATATCGATTCTTCCAATCCATGAACATGGTATATTTCTCCATCTATTTGTGTCCTCTTTGATTTCTTTCATCAGTGTTTTATAGTTTTCTGTATATAGGTCTTTTGTTTCTTTAGGTAGATACAGTCCTAAGTATTTTATTCTTTTTGTTGCATTGGTGATTGGAATTGTTTCCTTAATTTCTCTTTCTGTTTTCTCCTTGTTGGTGTATAGGAATGCAAGGGATTTCTGTGTGTTTAATTTTATATCCTGCAACTTTACTATATTCATCGATTAGCTCTAGCAGTTTTCTGGTGGAGTCTTTAGGGTTTTCTATGTAGAGGATGATGTCATCTGCAAACAGTGAGAGTTTTACTTCTTTTCCAATCTGGATTTTTTCTTTTTCTGCTCTGATTGCTGTGGCCAAAACTATATTGAATAGTAGTGGTGAGAGTGGGCACCCTTGTCTTGTTCCTGACTTTAGGGGAAATGCTTTCAACTTTTCACCATTGAGGATGATGTTTGCTATAGGTTTGTCATACATAGCTTTTATTATGTTGAGGTATGTTCCTTCTATTCCTGCTTTCTGGAGGGTTTTTATTATAAATGGATGTTGAATTTTGTTAAAGGCTTTCTCTGCATCTATTGAGATAGTCATAAGATTTTTATCTTTCAATTTGTTAATGTGGTGTATTATGTTGATTGATTTGTGGATGTTAAAGAATCCTTGCATTTCTGGGATAAAGCCCACTTGGTCATGATTTTTAATATGTTGTTGGGTTCTGTTTGCTAAAATTTTATTAAGGATTTTTGCATCTATGTTCATCAGTGATTTTGGCCTGTAGTTTTCTGTTTTTGTGGCATCTTTGTCTGGTTTTGGTATTAGGGTGATGGTGGCCTCATAGAATGAGTTTTGAAGTTTACCTTCCTCTGCAATTTTCTGGAAGAGTTTGAGTAGAGTAGGTGTTATTTAGCTCTTCTCTAAATTTTTGGTAGAATTCAGCTGGGAAGCTGTCTGGTCCTGGGCTTTTGTTTGCTGGAGGATTTCTGATTACAGTTTGAATTTCTGTGCTTGTGATGGGTCTGTTAAGAGTTTCTATTTCTTCCTGGTTCAGTTTTGGAAAGTTGTACTTTTCTAAGAAGTTGTCCATTTCTTTCGAGTTGTCCATTTTACTGGCATATGGTTGCTGATAGTAGTCTCTTATGATCCTTTGTATTTGTGTTTTCTGTTGTGATCTCTCCATTTTCATTTCTAATTTTGTTGATTTGATTCTTCTCCCTTTGTTTCTTGATGAGTCTGGCTAATGGTTTGTCAATTTTATTTATCTTCTCAAAGAACCAGCTTTTAGCTTTGTTGATTTTTGTTATGGTCTCTCTTGTCTCTTTTGCATTTATTTCTGCCCTAATTTTTAAGATTTCTTTCCTTCTACTAACCCTGGGGTTCTTCATTTCTTCCTTTTCTAGTTGCTTTAGGTGTAGAGTTAATTTATTTGACATTTTTCTTGTTTCTTGGGGTAAGCATGTATTGCTATGAACCTTCCCCTTAGCACTCTTTTACAATGTCCCATAGGTTTTGGGTTGTGTTTTCATTTTCATTCGTTTCTATGCATATTTTGATTTTCTGGGATTTGTTGGTTATTCAGCAGCGTGTTACTGAGCGAATTCACTTTCACTTTTCCCTTTCATGCACTGGAGAAGGAAATGGCAACCCACTCCAGTATTCTTGCCTGGAGAATCCCAGGGAAGGTGGAGCCTGGTGGGCTGCCATCTGTGGGGTCGCAGAGTCGGACACGACTGAAGCGACTTAGCAGCAGCAGCATGTTGTTCAGCCTCCAAATGTTGGTATTTTTAATAGTTTTTCTCCTATAATTGACATCTAATCTTACTGCATTGTGGTCAGAAAAGATGCTTGGAATGATTTGTTTTTTTTGAATTTACCAAGGTTAGACATATGGCCCAGGATGTGATCTGTCCTGGAGAAGGTTCCATGTGCATTTGAGAAAAAGGTGAAATTCATTGTTTTGGGATGAAATATCCTATAGATATCAATTAGGTCTAACTGGTCTATTGTATCATTTAAACTTTGTGTTTCCTTGTTGATTTTCTGTTTGATCTATCTATAGGTGTGAGTGGGGTATTAAAGTCTCCCACTATTATTAAATCTGTAATTGCTTTGGATAGTATTGCCATTTTAACATTAATTCTCCCAATCCAAGAGCTTGGGATATTTTTCCATTTCTTTGAATCATAATTTCCTTTATTAATATTTCCTAGTTCTCAGCATGTAAATCTGTGTTATTAGTAGTGATATCTTTATATTATCTCCTTCCTTCTGCTGATGAGGTTTTGTTTGTTCTTTCTCTAATCCTTTTAGGTTGTGGGTTAAGTTTTTTGGGGATTTTTCTTGTTTCTTCAAGAAGGCCTGTGTCACTAGGAACTTCTGTAACTGCTTTTATTGCATCCCATAGATTTGTATGGTTTTTTTTTTTTATTGTCATTTCTCTCAGGGTATTTTTAAATTTCCTTTTGGATTTCCTCTTTGACCTGTTGGTTTTTTAGTATCATGTTGCTTAGTTTGCATGCAGTTGTTTTTTTCTTGATGCTTTTTCTGTGCTTGATTTCTAGTTTCATGCCTTTCTAGTTTCTACACTTCCCTAAAAGTTGCTGCTGTTTTGGTCTCTTTTCTAGAGTAAGGAATACTTACAGTAGATTTGGATCAACTGAGCAGCCACTGAAATGGTGAAAGTAGCTCAGGGTGCTTCCTTCCTTTCTATCTGGGAATCCAACTGGGAGGTGATTTTGGGGTGGATTTGTGGAGGATATTGACCCAAACAGATGAGTGATACTGGCCTATAGACATAACAGAAATTAGCATCTCCATGGAGACAATCAGCTTATAAATGCATCTTTACAGCGAAAATAGCCTTGTTAAAGGAATTCATGAATACTAAATCAGGAAAAATATACTCAATATAAATTTATATAAAAGCTTTGTACTTTATTTAACTCCATACAAAATGTGGTGATTAAAAACATTAAATAGGTCGAGTTTTATTTCGAAGATCATTAAGTCAGTTTTTAAAAGGTAATGATTTTGCTTTGGTCACCTCAGCCATCTTTTACTTACAGCTCCCCCTCCTTTGTTACAAGCAGGTGCTATAAACAGCAACTTTCTGGCTTATATCCTTTAGGAGTGAACGAACTTCTCCTTCCAGTCTTACTAATTCTTGAGCTTTATCTTCTAAATATTTTTGATTGTCCTCATATTTTCTTTCTAAATCTATGGGAGATAAAAATAAAAGGTCTGAGCAGTTATACTATAATCTCAAAATCAAAGACTAATCCTCTTTTATTATAAGGCTTTAAGTGCTTGAGACAGAGTGAATGGTACTTTACCTTTTAAATAAACTCTAAGAAAACAAGTTAAAAAAAAAAATACCTTTCAGGAGTTGCAGTTTGCTGTTTGCTTGAGCCAAAAGTGTTTTTGCTTCATTTTGTAGCATTTCTGCTTTCCTTCTGGCATCTGCTGACTCTTCAGTTTTCTTGGCAATTAAATTTTCTACTTGCTTGTACTTTTCATCCAGTTCATTGTCCAGAGTCTGCAGTTCCACGTTTTGGTAGAAAAAGGTAATAATGTTAGTGTCAATAATATAATTGTGGCAATCTTAGATCACGTAGATGCTAACTTGCACAGCTAGCATTCTGAATTAATTACAGGCCATCACCACGGGTACTCAGGTTTCAAGCTACACAATAGTAAGTAACTGAAAACATTAACTTGAAATGGTATAATTAGATATAACAGTGACATCATTTTTTATTTTTGTTTTATATATTTTTCAGTTATTATTGGAGTATTGTTGCTTTATAGTGTTTGTTAGTTTCTACTGTACAACAAAGTGAATCACCTATATGTATGTGTATATCCGTTTTTTGGATTTCTTTTCCATTTAGGTCACCACAGAGCACTGAGTAGAGAGTTCCCTTTGCTATACAGTAGGTTCTCATTCCTTTTCTATTTTATACACAGTATCAATAATATATATATGTCATGTCAATCCCAATCTCCCAGTTCATCTCACCCTCAACTCCCCATTCCCCCTTGGTATCCATACATTTGTTCTCTACATCTGTGTCTCTTTGCTTTGTAAATAAGATTGTCTATATCAGTTTTTTCAGATTCCACATCTGTGTGTTAAGTACAATGTTTTTTGTTTTTTTTTCTCTTCTCTTTCTGACTTACTTCATTCTGTATTCATCTCTGGGTCCATCCATGTCTCCACAAATGACCGAGTTTTGTTCCTGACATGATTTGTTAAAATGAAAAGATGTCAGAGACATGGTGGAGTTGCTGTAGGTCCCTGGGGGACTGGTTTTTTCTTTGGAGGTGGTGTAGGAGTAATTCATGGAAGGAGAGTTAGAGAAATAGATTTTCTCAAAGGTAGGTGTGCCAAGATCCAAATATTAGACATCAGAAAAAAGTGGGAGGACCATTGACTAATTTAGGGTTGATAGTGACTTGATACCAGGAAACCATAGGGAAAAGGCCGATTTAACAAAAAGAAGGGCAAGATTTTAGTCATTCTTTTTAGGAACACTGTTCAAACAATAGCTATTCATAGAAGAATTTCATTGTCAAGGTTTTACTATTTACATAATCGAGTTTACTATTTATGCAGAATGTCCTGTAAGATGACTACTTGGCTGATTAATGTTCTTAGACCTGCAGGAAACTAGCCCACAATGAAAAAGATGTGGCAGTGAACTTACTGTTCTCTTTCCCAAAGTCAAGGTATAGGGAAGTTACCTGTATGTACTGCCTAAAAACTACAGTAGCTTCTCGGAAAAGTCTTGATTTCATTGTTTATAGCTTCCTACTATTAATTTAAGAGTTTCAACACTCCCCTGAAAAGTTTAAAAAGGTTTCTTTAGTGATAAATATTTACTGACACAAATTTAAAAATTAAATGTGTTTCAGTGATTACTTGGCTTCTAGTGAAAAATTGGGGCTTGAGACTTTTCTCTGCAAAATATAGTACCTTCCAGTGAGAAGGAAGAGGTGGTTGATTCCAAATGAGCACAGAAGAGGTGAGGTATGGTTCCCTACTAGCTGCTGTGTGTTAGGGATTGTTTAAGCATTCTCTACCCTGCTTTTAAAGATGTCTCAAATGGCCAGGTAATTTACTGTTTGCCACAAAGCTCTTCCTAATTGAAATATAAGTTCAATATGCTTGTTAAATTAATTTCATTTTTCTAAACCCTTATCCAAGTTTGGATTTGAGGGCCTACATCTCATGTATGGATATTTTCATATCCACTCCCATTCTTTCCCATCTTTGTCTCTAAAGACTGCTGTTTCAAAACAGGTCACCCAAGATGTTTCTGATGGAGAGTAGTTGCTCCCTTGTCCACACAGCTATGTGGTAACAAAGCTTTACTTACCTTCTTAACATCTTCTGCACTTTGTTTCACAGTGTATACTACTTTTTCAATATATTCTGCCTCCCCAGAATTCTGGGCAGCTTTCCGCTTAAGTTCTTCCACATTCCTCTCTAGCTCGCTGATGCGCTGGGAGGCATTGAACAAAGTTTCCTCTGATGTGAACAAAGGAATAGCCACATAACTTTCCAAATTAATGTGGGTGGGGAAACCGTAACTTCCAGTCAATTTTAGTTTTTTTTCTATCAACTGTAAATGTTAAGCTCTAGTAGTGGAGATTAAAGCACTCTGGGAGCTGGAGGAATGTTAAAACTATGAAAAATTACTATAGGATTGTGACGTGGCATAGATCGGGAAAGTTACAACTGGAAGCTGTAAGTACTCAATTATTTAGGGAAAAAAGTATCTCATCTGGGCAACTGGGGAGGGTCCATGTTTGATCTCTTTTCAAAGTATATCAATAAACACTGATTTTTTTTTTTTTTTAAAGCTAGCCAAAGTAAGCCTGACCCATGACAGAAGAACCAGTTTCATTGAGCATCTAATTTTTCTTAAAAATTATCTTCAAGGATGGTTCTATTCTGTAGAATAACTCTGAAGAATAATGTCATAACTAATGGATTCAGTATACACATATGCTCAAAGTTGTAACTATTTCAAACCAAATGATTCTTGATCTGAGAGTTCACCCATTAGTTAGAAAACAATTCTTAGGGAGTAGTTATTCTTAGGAGAAGGCAATGGCACCCCACTCCAGTACTCTTGCCTGGAAAATCCCATGGACGGAGGAGCCTGGTAGGCTGCAGTCCATGGGGTTGTTAAGAGTTGGACACAACTGAGCAACTTAGCAGCAGCAGCAGCAGTTATTCTTGGAAGATAACCCTAAGAGTAAGTAAGTGAATAGTTTGTGTCCAGCTTTCATTAGTATGGTTTAGAGGTTCTCTTTCTTAATGTTTACCTGAAACACTTACTATCCTCCAAGGTTTCATCTTTACATAAATTGCATCATCAAGCCAAATATCTAGCCTACAATATGATTAATAGTTTCCATTTTGCTTTTCAAAATAGTCATTTTTTAAAAAGTCACTTAAAAGTTCATTTACATGTTAACAGCACACTGACAAGAATGAAAAACCTAGAGATAAAGCAGAGGGTTAGAACATAATCTGTTGGGAAAACATAATTTTTCTAAACTTAAGTAGCCCGAAGAAAGGGCCTTATATATATATACTCAAAGTGGCTGAGGAACTGTCTGGCTTCATTTTACTGAGAGTAGTAGAATAGAGGAAGATGGGCTTATATTAACTAATGGTAGGGAAAGCAGATTGAAAACCCATCTCCCTGGTTTTAAATATGGGTTGTTGCCTTGAGAAGGGGAATTGGCAGCAAGTAAGAGAAGCATCTAATTTCAGAGTTTAAGTTTTTAAGGCTGTGAATAATTCTTTTTTTAGTGAATGTCTTTAATATTTGGTAGGCTCTAAGGGCATCTTGCGTGTAAGTTTCCCATGCATTCTGCATAAAACAGATTGTCGAGCTGTAAGAGTTCTATTGTTGTTTAGTTGCTAAGTCATGTCTGACTCATTTGCAACCCCATGGACTGTAGCCCGCCAGGCTCTTCTGTCCGTGGGGTTTTCTAGGCAAGAATACTGGAGTGGGTTGCCATTTCATTCTCCAGAGGATATTCCTGACCCAAGAATCGAACCTATGTTTCCTGCATTGCTAGGTGGATCCTTTACCACTGTGCCATCTGGGAAGTAAGAGATCTATCAGGTTCATCTAAAATTAGGTATTAGAAGCAGACATTTTGGCTTTCATTGCTTTCCGGTGGTTTTCAAAACTATAGTAAAGTTTTTGTGAATGATCACCTCATAAATCTAGTCTTAACTATGTAGTTGCTTTTGGGCTGCAAAAGCTTGCTCTGCCCATCCTGTCTCTCCATCTGGAGATGTTCTAAAACTGAAAATTAATTAATAGTATGTTTCATACTAAATAGAATCTTATTCCTTGAAGGAACTGGAAACTCTTATTATCTTTCTTAAGGCTTTTTATGGGGATGCAAATGAAAGGGGGTTTAATGTTTGTTTTCAGGCTCCTTTTTTCCCCTAGAAAACAAGACTTTTAGCATCTGTGCTAAGGGAGTAGTTCAGATTTATTAAAGGACTCCTTTGATGTTCAGCTATAAGAATTTTCATAGGTAACTGTCAGACGTGCTTCTTTTCTGACAAGTGTATGTGTGTGTGTGTGTTTACTCCCATACACAACAATGACTGCAGTCTCTTACCGAAGTGAGCAGATTCTGGGTTCCCTGGATGTCTTCATCTGCTTGTTTAATTGCCTTCTCTGCTGCAATCTGGGCCTTTTCTGCTTCTTCCAGAGCTTCCCTTACCATGTCTGCAGTGACTTTAACATCTGTTGCACTTTTGCTAAGTAAAAAGAACAAGGTGATATATTACTGATACATGTGAACAAGAAAAAAGTACTTGGTCTTCTTTTAAAAACCAGCTTTCTTGAAGTGATACAGAGAGACTCCCACGGGTCACTCAGTCAGAAATGTCACTGATGAAAGAAAAGACTTGACTCCATGCTAGATACACAAAATGAGCTCCGCTAAATGGCATATAATACTGTGTTCAGATACCTGGCTCTTTGAGCTTCTTCTAACAACATCTCAGCTCTGGCAATGTCAGCAGCACTTTGCTGTAGAATAACCTCTACTTGAGAAAGGCTTTCAACTCGTTCACGAATATCTTCTGTCAAGTTCTGTAACTGCTGTGGAGTGCTAGGCATTTCCATTTTCAAGACTTCGTTAGCAACTGCTTCAATGCTGTCTAGATCAGCACTATCTTCTGTTAAAAGTAAAAAGCAAACATGGTTCACTCTTTCAACCATATTAGTCTTCTGCTACTGTGTGTTCAGCCTGGTGGGGTTATACCAAGCAAAGGTACTTCCTATTTAAGGGTTTTAAATGTGAGTTGAGGATATGAGACCTACACACAGGAAAAGTAATGCAGACAATGCATACGACTGGAGTTGGTGACAAGCTGGGGTCGTCAGGGAAGACTCTGGAGGGTGTTGAATGATGATAGGGTTTGAGAGAAGAAAGAACATCTCTGGATGGAGAGACAGGATGGGCAGAGCACGTTATGTGGAAGTTGACTGAAGTGAACGGTTCAGATTGTAGAAAACTCTACAGGCAAAGGTAAAACGCTGGAAATTGATCCAAAAAGGCAATGAAAACTTTCAGTTGAAAGACTACTGCAGTAAATGCAGATTTAAGTGTTGAAATCCCTAATGAATTATCTATACTCAGGAAATTAGAGAATCTAGTCAGAGAAGCAAGAGAGTCAATATAGTTGTCTTCAAGGAGTTTCAAATGTCAGGTGTGAAAAGAGATGAAAAAAATACCAGAGTTTAAATTCTAAGTATGTCATTGATTTTTAAGCTTTTTTTTTTTTTAAACTTAAAGAATATTAAAATTATAAAGCCCAGGGAAATACATGGTTGAATGATGACCATCACATAATATTCCATAAGATGTTCCTAGCAAATACTGTTGGCTCCTTACTTACTAAGCTGTTCTCCCTTTTTCCTTACTAACAGAATACTGATTTTGTTCAGGTACCAATCTGTAAGTTAAGATAAGCTTATCAGCTCAGAGTTAAATATTGATTAGCCTGCCAATTACAGTAATCCCATTACTGTATGGAATTACTGTATCAGTGACATCTATACATGGTACTCATTTCTGGCCAGTGAGATTTATGGAGATAACTTCTCAAAGGCTTCTGGGAAGGATTTCCTCTATTTAAAAATGATACAATAAAGAAATAGGTGGTCTCTTTTTCCATTAGCTATTTGTGGAGCTTTGGCAGCCACCTTGTAACAAGGAGGAGCTAGCCTGAGAAGAGTTGATATGCTTGATTAAAATGACAGCAAAAAGATGAGAAATGCATGGATTCCAGAATCATGGAGCTACTACTGAACTTATTATGTATTATAAAAGACACCTCTGTTTTGATTACATCCATTTCAGTTGAGAGTTTTAACCTGTGACCACAACTATCCTCACTGATGGAACTCAAACTGTGACCAGCAACATTTACGAGCTGGACCACAAATCTTGGAGATTTTCTATTTCGGTACAGAATGCTTAAGGTGTAGACCTATCTAACCATAAATAAAATATCCTGAAAACAACAGTATTGCAAAGCTTTGGGGACAATGCCAAAAAAATCCTTATAATTAAGGTTCTAATGACATTACATGTATTTTCTAACACAAGTTCCGAATTCAATTCTCACAGTACATGTTTGACTTCTTGACTTACTACTTGGGCATCACATCAAGTATGTCTTATATCTGCATAAATTAGAGATTATTTACATACAGGTACATAAACGTTAAGAAATGAAAATATTTCTTAATATGGAAAACTTTAAAATTTGGAAGTATTTTATCCCCTGCAAGAAGTTGATTTTATCAAAACTGCAGATTTGAATTATGGCCTCTCCAACACTCTTTAAAAATTGTTTTATATTCCAAGATAGGAAGAAATGTCTAAAAGTAAAACGAAAAAATTCCTTACGGGTCAAAAAGTTCCTGATTTGCTTGATCAGATTTCTCAGATCCTCATTGCTCCTGTCCACTTTTTCTTTGGTAGCATTGGTTTTCAACAGAACATCTTGAGCATTCTGTTTTGCCTCATCAGCCCTCAGTTTTGCTTCAGAGACCTATATATGGGGATGGGAACAATGTTACTCAAACAGACGAGAATACTATAAATGGTCCAGAAGATGATGAAAAACTGAGTATTTGGAATCATGGGTTTTAGAAACGTCTCCCATTCAACCATACTACTATGTAGACCGAGTAATCAGTATATCAATTCCTATACAGCGGTCTTACATAGCTAGGGCTAGCATATACAATTTTTTTCCCCAGTTTTTTGACCTGTAAGATGTTCTTTAGTCTTTTTCTCAGGTACCAACATACATACTTCAGTTAACATGAAGCTAATACTTCATGTCACTTCAGAAGAATAAAGGCTCAATTGAAATAAAAGCTGGATGTATTCATAACCCTGGACCCATGGTTATTAACAAGGATATTTCAAATTATCATAATGAGAAATAAGCAAATTCTTAGCCCACCTATGAATAAAACCTCATCTCCCTGACCTCACAAAAACTTTTGCCTTTTCTTATTACTCATCATTTGAGATTGATTTCTCCCTTTCAGGTCCTCCATAACTGAAAGCAAACAAAAATAGGCCATCCACTGAATTACCATCTTGGAGAGCTGTTCCACCTCAGCCAGGGCACTCAAGACATCTCGGTCAAAGTCCATGGCTTTCTGCCAGGCGCTGTGTGCAACAGTGACCAGCCCACCACAGCCAGGCCCGCCACACTTCTTTTCTCCTTCGTCAGTTCTGCAGTTTGGGCCGCCACATTCAGTCTCAGAACAGGAGGCCCCTGGAGGCGTTCCACACGTCTGCAACAAAGCCAAGGAACAAGCATGGGGTGCAGAGTGAGTCCGAGGTAGCTAACAGCTGTGCAGGGCCTGGGTGGCCCAAGAGAGTGTGTAGGTGGTCCTCGGCAAGGGTGCTTGGGAAAGTGTTTAGGATAGAGAGGAGCAAAGAGCTTAGGGATAAGCCAGCTTGCTTCCTTCCAAGGAAATGGTGATTTAACCCTGCATCAATGCTTTCAGTACCTTCTGCCCTAACACCATAGGGGCTCTGCTCCATCAAGTTGAAGTCTGCTGATATGAAAGCCAAAGAATGCGTCCCCTTTCTCCTAACTGGTTGAATTTACCAAAAGAAAAAATGGTATTGAGAACCTTCTTTAGACCTAGCAGCCTGCTAACTGTTCTGGTAAAAAGGGTGATAATCAGGCCTTTTAGTAACTTTCTGTCTAGTTAGGAAGACAAGAAAACTCTAGGGAAAACAGCCAAAAATAGGTCAGATCAAGTAAGAAGGAAAGCAGACGGAGATTACTGAGGCGTGGGTTGGTGGGATTTTTAGCAGGAGAAGTGGGGAACGTTCCACATGGGAGAGGAAGAGAGAAAATAAAGGTGGGTATAACTTTTCCAAATAACCCCCAAAGCCCCTGCCAGACTCCTCTCTCACCTGCCAGAAACTTCCAAAGGCTTGGTTGTAGAATATATGATAAATTACAGGTTTGCTATATGATGGAATAGGCTGAGCAGGAAGACAAACTGTGTTTAGAGCTATTTTGTTGAAAATGCTCACGTTGAAAAGAGGGAAAAGCTATACTACAGTGAAAAATAGTTAACAGAATACTCCCCAAAAAAGCAAGTACTTCTTTTAAGAAGTAAAAGAGTAGTTTTTTCAAAATACAGTCTACTCTCTAACTTCATAGTTCTGTGATAATTATCACATTATCTCTTAAAATAATACTCTTTCATGTATCTGGTTTATATCACATAAAAATCTTCAGAAAATAAAGTTTATTCTGCATGTTATACAAGAACACAAGCCTTAATCAAGAAGGCTTAAGACCTCAGGGATACTTTCTAAAAACATTCTAACACCCCAGAAGATCTGTTTTATTTCATCAGCCTGGCAAGCCTGGAAAAAAACATCATCAGTCTAACTGAACATACACAAAGACAGAACCGAAGGTCCCTGAAAAACACAAAGGAGCAAAAATCTTTCTATGCAAAAAGTGGTGGTGTGGAACCTAAAAAGGGAGTTCTCACAAGATTATTAACAAGCACATACAATGAGAGATGGGAAGAAGGCGGCAAGTGTCTAGGCCACTCACCTGATGGAAAGCAGCTCAGGGCAGGGCTCCCGTTCTTAACACCGGAGGAACCTGCCGCAGGCCACCTATTCCCAAGATGCCCCCTGCTGCAAAGCAGACATCCTCTAGCATCCTTAGCTGCTTTTCATTTTAGTTTGGAGAAATTGGTGATGACTAGTTTTAATTAGAATTTATAAGGAAGGAGTCGATACTGAAGAAAGACTGAGAGAGTTGGCGTTTCGTGCCTGCGTATGGCAGCTCCGTCTTATGTTAGGTGCAAGTCCATATTGCTCTAGGCCTCTGTTTCTGTATTAAACAAATGGTAAGACATCTCCTAACTTTCCATTAGGTGCTATCAAGTTTCCTAAGGTAATGAAAACAATCTTGTAGGCATCAATTAAATTTGTCATAATACAGCACAGTGTTTCTGTCTGTTTCAGGAAGGAAGGACTGTCACCAAGACAAAATTGTAATGAAGTCTGAACTCCCAGCCTCCCATGAATCCACTTTACCCCTTCTTGTATTGATCCTCTATTTCTAAAGCCAAGAGAGCAGAAGCCTTATAAAGGTATATAAACAACACCCTACAGCTTCTCTCAGATAAGTATTCTATGAAAAATAATAAGGGAGCAAGAGGAAGAAAAACTTAGTTTGGATTTTTTTTTTTTTTTTTTTGGCTTTCTGCCTGATTTCCATTAAACTCACTACTCAAATTTCATTTGACTCCAGAGTTATTTTTTAAAAGCTTCTGGGAAATAAATTTACTTTCTAGGCCGGTCTCAGGTTAATCTTAACTAGGTAAAGTTACTAGGACAAAGGAATATTTTAGCTAATACCTATACATGAAAAAAATTCTTTAGCTCCCTTTATTTTTTTTAGGAAGTCTCTCCGAGAATGATTCTGAATTGCTTCACTGGGATGCAGTTTGCACTTCAAGTCAGAGCAAAGTTAAAAAAAAAAAATGTCCACAGTATAAAAAGAATCCCATTTAGATAAGAAGTGAGTCAATTCAGCAGCATGGGAGAGTAGTTCTGATTCTTTGGTTGTACCACAGAGAAACTGGTGCAAGAGAGGAAGGCAGAAACTCACATGCTGCTGTTTTTAATCTGGCTTGGTCACGGATACCCCAGACTGGGCTAGAGACCGATTTCCCTCCTGCTGACTCATCTGCAAAGTGGACAGTGCAGGGTATTTTTTCTCTTGTAGCATGGCAGCCTGTGGGCCAAACTCTCAAACCTTACCATTTCGGCAGCAGCTGAAAGGTCAAGACTTTGTAGTTTGCCTGCCAGTTCATCCAGAAGGCGGGCCTGCTCCTCCTGTTTCTCTCTGAACTGTGACTCTCGCTCCAGCATCAAATCTTCCACCCTGTCTCTAGTGAGGGCTGACTGCTCCACCGTGCTGTTGGAATTTGTGGTGGAGGCAATCACACTCTCCTCAGCCTCTAGAGACATCTGGAAATACTTGGTAATGCTGTCCAAGGCGCCTAGAGCATGAGATGAAATTGCCCACAGTTAATCCCCCTGTACCCAATCTCCCTAAATTGACCATATGGTTTTGTTTTAAAATTCAAAGAATAAAAACCTTAAATATAACTTCTCATGATCAATGAATACACTTTGTTCCATTGGCACCTAACTGTGGCTCTGGAGGATGCCAAACATCTGGATTAAAAAATTAAATCAATCATGAAGATTTTGTTCCTACACAGGCAAGCATCCAGTTCTTTCTAAATAGCTGGTATGAAGCGACTTGTAGATTACATGTCCAGATGAGTTTTCCCTTTTCTCATTTAACTGTTTATATCCACTCAAATGGCTAATGTTATATACATAAAAAAGCCTGACATGTTTTGGCTTTAAGGAACTAGCTAAAAAAAAATAATCATGCATAAAACAGGATGCATAGAGTGATCTGACATATTTTACTTTCTTTTGCTTTGAGGGGAGAGGGTCCTATATAATATGGCCTACGATATCAATAAATGATTTGCAAATGTGATTTCCTGGTCAAGTAACATTCTTGAATATAAAATGATTTGCAGAAGTATCAACTTGATTTCTTAACTTTTTATAAGAGTCCCTTTTCAAGTCATACCAAGGAGGTAAACCACTAAATGGAAAAAAAAAAAAAAAATCAGGAAACGGATGCCATTCTACCGCAAAGACCACTGCCCACTCTATGCAGTCTCTTCTGTGCCCCACATCCCACACTGATAAAATGAAGACTTTAATCCTTCTTTGTGCCAGAGACTCAATGAGGAAAAGCTTTAAAATTATTACAAAGCACTTACTTTTCTTCTGAAAGTGCTCCATTAAAAGGTTAGATAGTAAAATCCATTGTCTAGGATTAAGTATTTGCATTAAAAAAATGCTCACCCCGAATATCTGAATTTTTGATAAATTCCAACTGTTCAGCAAGCTCTTTCACTGTGTTATCTAGACTTTCTGCTTCTACCTGTAGAGCATCTAGTTGTCTGGCTGTGCTGTTATTTTGCATTGCTGTGTCAGACAAATCCACTTCTACTTGTGCCATCTTTTCTGTGACATCTTTAGTTAGTTTCCTGTAAAGAGAAGGTAAATGAACTTAAAGGCAAGAAACTAAACGGAAACTGTGAAGTCTCATTTTTACATTTTCCACTAATACTGTATTCATTACTCTGTAATTTCAAACCAATTCAGTAGTTTGTAACAGTTCAAGTACTGGTTTTAATCTTATCATTAAGAGATTATGTTAAATCTAATGATTTTTCTTTCTTCAATGCTTTGAAGGAAAACACAGCAGTTCCACTCAGCTGTGTTGTGACAGATGGGCTATTTGAGGGAGTCTGACTATGATGTAACAGGAGCACACATCCAGAGCATGCGTCCCACTCTGTAACATAAGCAGCTGCAAGCCCATACAATTCCACAAACCCAAAAGACATAAGTGACTTCCGTGTACAATTATGGCTCTCAGCCACCTGCCAGAAATACTCCTATCTGAACTTCAGGGATCTCCTTCAAGATGAGACATGCAGAAAGAAAGCCCCGTGGCCACCAGGAAGACAGTGGAAATAAGGCAAAGAAGCTTTTCATACACACCCCCCTTCAGACAAAGTCCTATCAAAGGAGCCACCTTCCACCAACAAAGCAACCCTTTCATTTTTCCTGAGAAAGCAGCATCACTGAGGATGGAATATGATAACCATTTAGTTTGCACAATATTTCACTTGGAACGCAAACCCCACTGCCTTTGTTCTGTATCTTCCTGTCTCCAAAGCTGTACTTTTGGCACCTATTTGTAAATTACTCACATATACAGTGTGCATGTGTGTACATATCACAAAGAAAGTACAAATCAAGAAGACCTCAGCTCTGGGTATCACCTAATGGAGTGTAATTGTCTTCTCAGGGATATAATCATATAAAAAACGGAAAATGTAGAGATGCTGAAAGGTTGGGGGCCATTCGAAAAATGATATTTAAGGCTGAGATAATACCATGACCCAACTCAAAGGAAATGTGCTTAAAAGGATTTGTGGGTTAAATTACATTTTGTAAACCTGATGGCTTTTTTTCCTGACCTGAGGCTAGTTTCTTTTTTTCCAGTGCTTTGCTTTTATTAATCTGTTGATTCCCAAAAGGCTTTCATTTATCCTCAGGTCTCGTACAATGTTATAATTAAAAAAAAAAAAAAAAAGTCAAACCTTACATTGTAGAGTTTTAAATAATGCCACTTGGGATCCTAGCACATGCATCCTTGGATGCTGTGTTGAAAAAAGATTAATGAAATTCATTTTCCTGAGATGATTTCAATCTGTGTGATTAGATGAAGAGTGAAGGTAGAACCAGAGCTGTTGGAGGAAGGCAATCGCTCTTCTGGCAGGCTCCCGAAGGACACCAGAGTTTTCTGTTCTCCCTTAAGATGCATGACACCAAGGCCAAGAAATCATTTCTTAAGTGGGGTTGCACTCAGACCAGGGCCTTTTAAGGCTTGTTATCACTACATGTAAGAAGGCTGAGCTGTACTGTGGTCTTTTTTTAATGAGGTAAAATTCCTCATTAATTGCATTATCGCCTCACATCAGACATCTCCTAACATCCTGATCAACCACATGATCTTGGGCACAAGATCTGAGGCTTGAAGTCAAGGGACCAGTTACTTTCAATCTAGAAGTTGTAGGAAGGACCTCCTACAAGGTACTTGAGCTAATGTCAGCTGTTAGCTTCCTGCTTCTCATACACAGTGTGGAGATGAATGAAAAGTCCGTCTGACTTCTTAGAGATGCCGATTAAAGTCCCATCACACAAAAATGCTCCTGTAGTTCTGGCATGATGTACTATTGCCTGAACATACAGGATTTAGCCATGAAACAAGCCCCTTGCTCCTGCCAAATGAGGAGTCTATAATAAAAACCCATAGCATTTGGAGAAGCACAAATGCTCCATATCCTTTCCTGTTTTGTCCTTTAGGCTAGATCTTATTTTACTGTTTTGGGGGTCCTTTCTGGCAAAGGGAGTTGGAATGTTTGAGAACAGGAAAGATAACTGGGAGAAATGGGAGAAAAATAATCTCATTTCATAAAAGTTCAGCATCACTTAGCTCAATTCTCTCTGCTTTCACTGGCAAAATACACACTCTCCAATCAGAGAGATGATTACCCAGAGAAGGACTAAGAAGAGGAATTTTCATCATAGGGAATCTGCTAAAATTGGATGAATGAAGCACAGCTCTAGTGGACCAACAGCTGAGCAGTAGAAATAACCTAGAAACAGGAGTCTAACTTGTGGTAATGGAATTTCCCTGGAAGTAGCAAAACATATGACAACAACTTATATTTATAATGTTTTCTGCAATTACATTACCATTTCATAGATCAATCCTTTTGTTACTCTGTAAGGCAAAAGTAAAGAATATCCTCCCCTCCACCGCAGGCAAGAAGGGAGGCTTGGAAGTGTATGAGTCATTTTAGTTCACAAGCCTAGCAAATAACCCAGCTGTGACTGTTATGGATCCTTTGCCACTGGATCCAGAGACATTCTATTGTCTCTGGATCCAGAGACATTCTATTGCCCGAGAGTTATTGTTTGCAGAGAAAAGTGCTGAATATAACGTGCATACATTCTGCACTGCAGTCTCTGCAACTCTGGGCCCAGTGATGCACCAGCGTCCACTCGCCCCCAAGCCCAGAGCAGTGACTGCCAGAAAATGAATGCCCAGCATCTATTTTCACTCACAGCACTGACCACCCCTCCTGATGGAAGCACCACGCTATTGATTCACCAAGTTGAAACAACATCGTGAGCTGTTACTCTGGCTTATCAACTACTTACTCTGCTTCCTCAAAGAGATTCCCGATGTTCTTCAGTGGCTCGGCAGCTGGGCTCTGGGCCAGGATGTCTCTGATCTCGTTGACTTTCTTCTCCACCGAGTCCACAATCTCCCGGTAAGGCCCAATCACACCACTGATCTTCAAGGCCTTGGCTTTCTCCAGGAACTTCTGGGTCCTGTTGGTCAACTCAGCGATGATCACGTCCCAAAGAGCAAAGCACTGGTGGCAGGGTGTGCAGTCGGGGAAGACGCCCGAGTAGCCCCGGGTGCACTTGTCACAGCGTAGACCCTCCACACCCTCCACACACACACACTGGCCAGTGGACTGGTCACACTGCGGTGTCTCGATGCCCCTGGGGTCGCAGTCACAGGCTAGAAGGGAGACAGCAATGCTGGCTGAGCCACTAGAGCCCAAACACTAACTGCCTAACCCTCAGCCACTGTTACAACAGGAAGGTCTGTAAATGGCCTACGACAGTTTACCAATGACCCTCACAGAGACTGCAGTTGCTCCCTCCACAACACATGGTACCTCAACCCTGACTAACTGCTGCTCAACAATCACAGAGATAATAAATTTTTCTTTAAGTGAACACCATTGTGCATCATTGTACCTGCCTTTGTACAAATGGTTTACATGCATCGTCTCACTTAATTCTCACAATAACCCTATGGGATCCAAGTGTTACGATCATCAGTTTTACAGATGAGAAAACTGAGGTCTAGAGAGATTACATGACTGCCAAGTCTTGCAGCAAGGAAGCGGCCAAGCCAGGAGTCTAACTCAGCACTTTGCAGCTCCAGAGTCTGTGCTTTTAAGCTCTGTCTTGCCTCTGCTCCCCTTTTTTTTGATCTGTCTGTAGATCCTATCAGGACAGGATGGGGTCTGTCAGATGACACCCTGAAGATGTGAGGCCTTTGGCCTAAGATAGAGCAGTAATGAGCAAGCAACATACCAACATCCCTCTACCTGGTCACAGAGCAGTGAATGGTTGATGAAATGCAATAAGGTTGATAAAGAGAAAACTAAATGAGAAGGAAGTCTCAGGAATTCTAAGTGTCTAGTTAAAAGGCTTTCAATTAAGTATCATCTAACTTGGTGTCAGCCACTGTGATAACCACCCCTAGCACTAAGAGCACAGGCTCATAAAACATCTGAAGTGCAGAGGCCTTGGGAGCCATTCAGTCCCAACCTCTCGCTGGCCCGGTAGGGTTGGCATCTGAGGCAGAACCAAATGGTACAAGGAGGAAATCTGTGTTCTTGGTCAGTGGGCTGTGGCTGAGATTACTTACCACGATGCCTGTGCCATCGAACCCTGGCTCAGAGTCCCAAAGCTCAGCTGACTAACTTAGTTTTCTATCAACACTTGACATTTGTATTTGTTCAGTGTTTGAATAACAAAAGGCCTGCAGGTGGCACTAGGGGTAAAGAACCTGTCTGCTAATGGAGGAAACTAAGAGACTTGGGTTTGATCCATGGGTCGTGAAGATCTGGAGATGGCAACCTGCTCCAGTATTCTTGCTTGGAAAATACGATGGAAGAGGAGCCTGGCGGACCTCAGTCTATGGATTGCAGAGTTGGACACAACTGAACATGCGCACACACACACCCCTTATCCCTGGCCTTAAACCCCTTCTGGAAAAAGGTGGGAATAAAAATAAAAACAAAGATCCTATTTCCCTAAGTAGATTGTGGACTCCAAGGGCAGAGGTACACCTTTAACTCTCTTTCTATTCTCAGCTCTGTGTACAGGGTTAATTCTCAAACTGGAGTTCAACTGTCTTTGCCAAACGAGGCTCTACCCTCACTTTTGATACAGGCACACAAGAGACATCAACACACCCCTACAAAAGAAAATAATCTTCCTAGGACTCAATGTTAATTGTGGCAAAGCACAACAATGTTCACTGTAGCACTACTATATATAAAATAGATAACTAACAAGGACCTACTA
The DNA here is from genome assembly GCA_024291935.2 of Okapia johnstoni. Lineage (NCBI taxonomy): Eukaryota > Metazoa > Chordata > Mammalia > Artiodactyla > Giraffidae > Okapia > Okapia johnstoni. The sequence continues at coordinate 64,724,159 of CM044312.1, read as the reverse complement.
TATAGCACAGGGAACTATACAATATTTTGTAATAACACATAGTAGGAAATATACATAACTGAAAATACACATATAACTGAATCACTGTGCTGTACACCTGAAACTAATACAACATTGGAAAATCAACTATATTTCAATTAAAAACAAAAAATCCTTCCTGAGTCAATAGTATTGTCTCCAAAAGACTTTCTAATAAAACATTTTGCAGAACCAGTTTCGTGGATGGTCCTGAGAAACAAAATACTCTACCTTCCGAAGCCAGAAAGATGTGTGTTTGTGGCCTGGACCGTTCACCTGACTCTCCTCACACCTCGCTTTGTATTGTTGCTTTAGCTCTGCCTGGCCTCTGTTTGCCAACTACAATCCACGATCTCAAGCACCAAGTCTGCGTAGAGTGATGCTGTAATAAAAACTCAGGCTGCTGGCTGGTGAATCCTGCCTTCCCCACACCCAGCTACTCGACCCTAGGTGGGACAAAAACTGAGTCACGCTTTCCATGTCTATAAGGGATAATGATTATACCTAGCCACTCTTAGGATTGCTTTCAGGATGAAATCAGAGTTCTGTGATCAAGTAGGTTTGGGAAATTCTACGTTCTCCTTTTGAAAATTCAAAACAAACAGCATGTTAAAGACTCAGAAGAGTTCTGAATTAAAAATCTTGTTCCACATTTTTTTTTACCCAGTCATATCCCAAACTCATTAGATGGTGGGATCTTTTTCCAGCAGAATACCTAATGACAACAACGCCTCCCCGCCCCCCCCCCCCAAAAAAGGGAAAGACTTGGGAAAATCACTGGCTCCATCAGTTTCTACAATCAAAGAGACTGGGAAGGACTCGGCTAATGCTTGTATCTGAAGGTCTGTGTTGTTTAGCCTTCAGGAACGGATTTCCATATCGTCTCATAGAATTTAGTCATCTTCCAAAAAGCTGTAAGTTACCTAGGTCATCTAAGTCCTACCCTCTCAAACTCCAGCAGGCATCAGAATCACATACAGGGCTCAGTTAACACATTCCCCCCATCTCTCCCCACAGATCTGGAATCAGTGGGGCCTGAGAATATGTATTTCTAGTAGTTGCCAGGAGATGCTGATATTGAGGGTCATTACACCCCATTTTGAGAAGTACTGACCATATTATCTTCCCAGCTGTTCACCTTCCTTTTGCATGTTAAGTGTATGTGTGTGTGTGTGGGGGGGTCATGATTGTGGAGCAATCATGACCTTCAAGTTCACCAATGTAAGCTGATGAATTGACCTAAGGACTTGTGTAAGTAGAGGGCCTTCGTGATGCCATTTGAAATGAACGAGATTGTCAGTTGCTACTGTCCTGCAGGCCCCAGTGGGTAGCCCTGTGTGGGGCTTCATGTGGCCCAGCAGTTCTGTCCTACTTTTTTTTTGGGGCTGCACTATAGGATGTAGCATCTTAGTTCCCTGACCAGGTATCAAACCCATGCCCCCTGCGTTGGAAGCAGAGAATCTTAACCACTGGACCACCAAGGAAGCCCCAGATCTGTCCTGCTTTACTGTTACGCTTAGGATGGCCACAACAGTGCCAGATGGTACATATGCTTTTAGTTTGCTTAGAAAATCTTTCTTTCCCGAAGATAATGCAAAGGTACAGTCCTAAAGAGGTTTTCACTGAATTCATGCTGGGGGCAAGGGATGTGTGCATATATTGAGTTTATTTTTAATTTCTCTAACAATTGTTCATTTATGTGATTGGAATAGGCATGTCTTGCTCTAATTCTGTCATGGCCTCTTTGAGGGGGAAAATATTGGTCCCAAACTGTGGGATTTAAAAGGCAAGTGGCCTCTCATTAAGACTTTCCTTGTCTTTCACACAGCTACATATTTTCTCATAAGGAGAATACTTAGCTATGACTTAAGTCTTTCCAGAAGCATATTGCTAATGAGACAATAGCAGAAAGTCTAAAACTGGGCCTCCAACAAGTCACTTCAACAGAAAGGTTAGCAATGGAAGGCATATTTGGCAAATAATTACATAATGTGAAAAAAGCGGTCACGTTCTTTTCCCAAAATCTACCTAATTCTCATCCCAGCTGATCTCTGGACCCTGCCCCTCAAGACCAGTATCCCAGAGGGCGGGCAGAGCTCCAGCACCTCCAGAGATCAGGACCTGTTTGCCGACCACATTCCTTTCCTCCATTTGAAAAGCAGAGTCAAATTTCATAAATGGCTGAATTGCAGTTTCATCACTGAAAAAGTCTGACTACCCAAAAACGCATCAGGTTTTCACTTCACACTGAAGCTGGGAAACTGTTAAAGCGCCAGTGGACATGTGCTTCCTTCTTTTATTAAGCTTCCAGAACTGCTTCTCTAATGGGGTCACCTTGGAGGCGAGTAGTAAAAGGCCCAAACTTACAACCTTGTAAAAAACACCCTCTGAGAGTATTTTTCTTTCTGCTGAAGCAGAAAGGTTGGTTCTCACCTGACAGTTTAAAACTTTACAGACACTAAAGCTGTGAAGGAGACTCTCCAACCTCACATTCACTGGGACTGGGAAAATTTATGAAGTAATTGTACCGGCTGTCTCCGACAGGGCCAATGTGTTTTCTCCTCTTTTCAGAGGAAGGGATAGGAGTCCAGGGGACCTGAAACTCAGTGTGGCTTTAAAGAATGGCATTATTATGTAGAGGACCAAAAACTTTCTCTTGGAAAGGAATATATATATAGTGAAAGTTGTTGCCTGATTTTTAAGATGAACAAATCATGAAGATGAAGAACAACATTCTAAAAACAAGACTGTCATCATTTTAATGAGCCATGAGAATTCCACCTTCATATATAAATATATTCTTGGTTACGTGAGCAGTGGGTCGTCTCTATCCTTACTAAGTTTTCTCCTCATTTAAAACAAGAGGTACAAACTATTAAGTATAAAATAAGCTACAAGGAGGGATTCCCTGGTGGTCCAGTGGTTAAGAATCCACCTTGCAATGCCGGGGACATGGGTTCAATCCCTGGTTGGGGAACTAAGATTCCATATGCTGCTGGGCAACTGAGCCTGTGTGTTACACCTACTGAGCTGGCGCACTCTGGAACCTGTGCGCCACAACTACAGAGCCTGAGCAACCAGAGACCATGACACAGCTGGAGGGCCCACATGCCACAACGAAAGACCCCAGATGACCCAAAGAAGAAGACTGCCACCACTAAGACCCGACACAGCCAAATAAATAAGTACATAAAATAAGCTACAAGGATATATCGTACAACACAGGGAATATAGCCACTGTTTAAAAAAAAAAACAACTATAAATGGAGTATAACCTCTAAAAATTGTTAATCACTATATTGGACACCTGTAACTTATATATTATTGTACAGCAGTGATACTTCAACCAAAAAATTAATAAAACATGATCTCTAAGAGGTAGGTAGATGAAAAATAGTATACCCATTTTACAGACTCTGAGATCTGGAGGAAAATGTCAGCAAGGAAACAGAAGAATGGGAAACAGCCTACGTGCCTCTTTCTTAGCAGGTGTCACTTTCTGCTTTCTTCGTATCCTTCCTTCTTGTCTGCAGACCTCCTCTGCCCCCTGAAGAAAGTTCATCTTCAAGGGCTTTCCACCATCTGATGACACTGAATCTCCTCTGTCTCTCCATGAAGACAGTTCCCATGACACGCCGAGGCCTCCAGTCCCTTCTGGCTCCCCCCTCTGATGCCTGCAGAGTTCAGCACCTCTCGTTTCCTGCCGTCCTGCTGCTTCACGTGCTGTTTTCCCCCAGAGCCTGCAAGGGGCCCCGACCAGGGAGTGGCTCTCCTCCACAGTGTCCACTCCCCACTGGGCACACTGGGCAGTCACTCAGGCTTGTGTTGGTCCCCGCTCCTTTCCTTTTGAAACTTGAAGCTGCCTGGGGACCAAGAGAGTGCTCTCCTCAAATCAGGGGACAGGGTTTACTCATTTTTGTCATGAACCTGCCTCAATAGATCCCCAGGGATGTGCTCTCATGCCAAAAGTTAATTCTTGCTTTACTTCGGCATTTCTATTTTGCTCTAAAGGAAATTTCAGTACTTTCTAATCTCTGAAATGTGATTTTATTTTTCTGTAAATTCTCTAACCTCCTCCAGTCCCATATTTTTTTTTTTTGGCCTCAGTAGTATGATTTTAAATGGAAGTTTCAAAAGTTTTGAAACGGAAGTTGGAGAATGAATAGTATTCTCCTGAAGAAATGAGCTGGCTGTCTGGCCCAGGAGTTGGTAAATGTTTTCTATAAAAGGCTCCATCATAACTCCTCAACACTGGCACTGCAGCAGAAAGGGAGCTCAGACAATATGGACACAGTGGGCATGGCTGTGCTCCAGTCAAACTTTACTGAAGGGGGCTGTGAGCTGGATCTGGTACCTGGCTATGGACAAGCCCTCCCTCTACTAACAAGAATATCTGCAATTCTCTAAAGAGTCAAATTAAATCTGACTTCCTGAGCCACCTTGGAAATAAAGCAAAAAGGTGAGTGATTATAAAGGAATCCAAGCCTGAGAAAAGATGACAAGCATTAAAAAAACAAATTATGTCTGAGCAAAAACGTACTTCGATTTTCTACCAAAAACTACTGGAAATGAGAAACAAGCAGGATGAAAAAAACAGCCAGAGCCTCTCACCTATGGCCCATATTTCCAATCAGCCTGGCCTTTCCCAAGAGCCAGAGGCCTTGCCTCTGCGGTCTGCCAGTCAACAGAAGATTCCTCCTGTGACCCTTTGACTCCTCAGGGCACGGGGCAGAGCTCTGGGCCGAGGGTTTTCTTGGGCACGTTCAGGACTGGGTGGGTGAGCTCCTCTCCAACCAGCACAGTGATAGGCTTGTTCAGACTCAGGCCTGTCGGCCAAGAGCCCCAACCCGCCTGAACAATGGGCACATTCAACAATTCACGAGCTGGAGGCTCAGCTCGTCTGTCTTTGACATAACCCCATTTTTTTCCATAAGGAGAATACTTAGCTATGACTTAAGTCTTTCTATAAGCATATTGTTAGCGAGGTGGCTCCAGAAAGTCTGAACTTGTGCCTTGTTCAACCAAAAGATTTGAAATTCACTCCTGGGCAGTGAGTGACCTAATTTGAGAAGACTGTTCACATTTGCATTCCCCATAGTTCAATCTAATTTCAGATAACACCTACTTGTGTTCCCGCTGGTTGCTGGACCCTGTCCCTTCAAACTCTTGCCCTCCCATTTCCACTGGTGACTGTGTTCCTGAGCTCGATCTGCTCCTGCATTCTTGTCCCTGCCCTCATCAGATTATTTTGGTCCTGCTCCAACGGCTATCCTGTGCGCACAGGGCCCGTGGCTGGCCAAAGCTCCCCCACTGCTGGCTGCAGTCAATTCTTGCCCTTACTAGGTGCCTTGTCAGTTATGAACTTCCTTCATGGGGTGTCAAAAGCATTTGGGTCCCCACAGTTTCTTATGTAACAGGCTGACCTTTCCTCTGCGTAAAACAAACAAAAGAAGTTGGCGAACATCAATGCCATGGATTTCTCTCCTTGCAAAGTTTCTAAAACATGATCTCACTTTCAACCTAAACAAGTTGATACTGTGCTTATAAGCCACAATTTCTCTGGCAGATTTAGAGGTGAAGGTTTAAAGATTAAAGGGTAAGGGGTAAAGTTCTGAGTGTTAAGTGCACAATTCTCTGATTGACTCCGACTCTGGGAAACAGGCTTTTCATGCTAACAAAGCTTAGATGGAGCAAAAGGTCAGAAAGCTTTGGCAGTCAAAGCTATTTTGCCAATGACACATGCTGACAGAATCAGGCTATAAGCATGATAGAACCATTATCTGGAGAAAATCAAGCCCCTGGGGCAGTATAAGATTGAGAAATTTAACGGAATAGTGGTGAGAGCCCTGAAGAAACTAGATTTTAAGCAAGATTTTACTTGCAGGGGACCTCCTAGAGCAAGTGGTCCACTGAACGTCATGGACCTTCTAAAGGAAGTGAGAAGATCAGATCCCATTAAGAACCAACGTCGGGGACTGAAGAATGATGTATATGAGTACATCTGCATATCGACACAGCCCTCGTCATACAGCCCTCGTCGTCTCCTCTGTGGAGCAAACATTCGTCTCATCTACGATGCTGGCGCAGACCGTTCTGGCTACACAGCAGATGAAAGAAACAAATCACAGGCCATTGGCTCTGGTCGTGTCTACTGCTTGAGTCTTTGGACTGTCAAGGGACATATGAGCTGACTCTGAAACAACACGCAGTTTCTAGATTTGTGACTTTCAACAGAAGATTCTGAATGAACTGCTAACCTAAAAATCTGTATTATTTCTCACCACAGTTCAGTCTAAAAAAGAGATTTTTTAAAAATGCAGTGTCTAACAGGGACCCAGAATGTCATATGTATAATGAAGAAAATATATCAAAGAGCAAATAAGAAAGTACAGAAGACATTCATCCATAGTTATAAATTTAAAACATACGGATGAAAACCCAAGTAGGAAAGAAAGAAGAGGAAAACAGTATAGGAACAGTCTACTAAAATCTTCTCCAAGAATGCTTTTAGTTTAAGATCTGAAAAATAACCTGGCAGGTAAAATATTGCAACAGATAAAAATTAAGCAATCCTTCTGATTCACATGACTGTAGCAATATCTTGTTCTTAAGAAAATATCAAGCTTTCCCTCAAAGTCCTAGTTAGTCACAAGCCTAAGGGAGAATCTGGGTTTTCATCACATTTAACACATGTGGTGCTCCCGTCACCTGCTCCTTTGTTGCACACGAGGGTTCTAGGATGTTACCCTCCGAGTTCCCACTGGTGGGGAGTGACAGTTGAGGGCTTTAACCGTCAGCATCATCTGCTTGTTTCACTGAGATCAAACCATCTTACCAGAACGTTTAGCTCTGCTTGTGCCGACAAGGAAGTTTACCCCAAAATACTGTTCGGGGGGAATCAATGTGCAGAACTTGATGCTGAATATGAGCTCATTTTGCTTAAAAGCATTTTAAAAAGCCATTCTGATTACTCAGCCTTAAAATAGAACGAAATAATGCCATTTGCAGCAACACAGACAGACCTAGAGATGATCATACTAAGTCAGAGAAAGACAAAGACTGTATGAATCACTTACATGTGGAATCTAAGAAACAGTACAAATGAACTTATTTACTGAACAGAAAAAGACCTACAGACACAGAAAATAAACTTCTGGCTACCAAAAGGGAAAGGTGGTGGGGAAGGGATAAATTATGAGGTTGGGATTAACACATACACACTGCTCTATGTAAAACAGAAAAACAACAAAGACCTATGTACAGCGCAGAACTATATTCAGTATCTTGTAATAACATATAAGGGAAAAGAATCTGAAAAATATATATATAACTGAATCACTATGATGTACATCTGAAATAATGTAAATCAACTACATGTACGTTGTTCTGTGTCCGACTCTTTGCAACCCCATTGTTGCGAAAGTCAGCTACATCAAACAACTACCAGGCTCCTTTGTCCAAGGGATTCTCTAGGCAAGTATACTGGAGTAGGTTGCCATGCCCTGCTCCAGGGGATCTTTCCGACCCAGGGATTGAACCCGGGTCTCCTGCATTGCAGGCAGAGTCTTAACCGTCTGAGTCACCAAGGAAATCAACTATGCTTCAATTTAAAAAATAGTAAAAAATAAAGCCATTCTGTGTGATCTTGGGTGTGTATGTATGCTTGTCTGTGCTGAAGCAGACAAACTTCAGCCCCGGGGAGCGAAGCCAGCAGTCAGCAGGTGCACTTTTACCACCTGCATGTCTCTAGGGCTAGATAGCTTCCAGTTTTTGTTGTTGTTAAACAATAAGCATGCATTTCTTTTGTAATTCAATCTACTTCTTATGGACAAGTTCACTTGTGCTGTACTGGACAGAAAGCTCCCACAGACACTCGGCCCCTCCAGTCGCGAGTCCGGCGCCCATGCTCACCTCGGCACTCCACGCTGGGGTCCCCCCAGAAGAGCTCCTGGCATTCGCTGCAGGTGCGGCCTCCAAAGCCAGGCATGCAGTGGCACTGCCCTGTGAACTGAGGCCAAAGACATATCCGTGTCAGGTCAGTTGCAAGGCCGGGAGACCTAACGGTCTGCCCGAGAAGACCTCACGCCTGACCTGACCGAGAACAGGGAACCTCACCCCGATCGTGGGTGCTAAGGGCCCCAGGCTGGCATCTCCTAACTGCTCCTCTGTAAGTGGGGCTGGGAAGGCCCAGAGCACGTTTCCTTTTGTTGACATGTTTCCTCACTCGTATCCTCATACATCACTCACAAGCCTGGACCACCTGTGACTGTGTGTGTCAGGGAATAGGAGAACTTTCTATACTGTTGGCTATTGTTATGTGGCCCATTTCAGGCTGTGTGGCTAAGAAAAAAAAAGTCTGATTCAGCAGCCAGGAATTGGAAAAAATGGCCCCCCTGGTCCATTCTAAAGTGAGCTGCCCCCCCTGCTGCTGGGGTCCTAGGCTGCTGTGCCCCGGTGGTATCCAGTGAGGACTCTGTGCACATTACTTTACATTGTCCCAGCCCATGGGGGCAAGTGAGGGCGGATTTCCATTCTGTGCTGTGTGTGCCAAGCTGTGTGTCCTGGTGCAAGGCTGTGACCACAAGGAAGGGTCGCTTGCTCTAACTGGGGCCCAGCCACCAAAGAGCTGTCATGTGGACTCAAAGTCCTCTTTCCCTATGCTGTGATGGCTGCCCCGGGCGACAGTGCCTCACCTCATTACAGGATGGCCCGAAGGAATGAGCAGCATTGCAGTTGCAGGGGTCGCACCCCGTCCCACTGGCCAGTTGCCAGGTGTTAGGCGCACAGCGGTCACAGTTCTGGCCGATCACGTTAGGGAGGCAGAGGCATTGCCCGGTGGTTTTGTCACACTGGCAGTCAGAGCCGTTACAGTGCTCTTGCACTGTGCCCAGGTAATTGCAGACACACTCTGAAAAAGAACAACCTGGTCAGATTGTACTTACAGAGGCCCACTCAGCAGATACACAGACAATGCGAAAGTCAGCTACATCAAACAACTACCACTTTCTCTAGATTTCAACCTGGAATGGAGGGGATTAAAAAAAGAAAATTCTAGAACTGTGGCTCTTCATCTTATGATGTTCCACACAGCTCTGACATTTCCCAGGCAGACATGCAAAATGGCTGGCATGTATTTTCAAAAAATACTTGATTTAATAAGTGGCTGGTGAATCATTATAAGATTGAGGATTTAACTGGAAATAAAAACCAGGCTGTGGGAGCAGAGATAACTAATGATTTCAAACTCTTGGCAGGAAACAGCAGTCACGGCTGTGTGAGCCATGGCAGGTAGAGCCCTTTAAACTAGGAAGGCTTGAAGGAATCCAGTCCTGCTGGTCCTCAACATTCCACACGTGTTTGTATCAACAAAGACAGGGGCCTGGGGGCCGAGCAGCCGTAGCAGGAAATGCTGGCTGATCTCGAGATAAGAGAGGAATAATGAGTTCTGAAAGAGATACTTCAGAGATGTTACTTCTTTCTTTTCCTTAAGCTGGAAGGCTCTATCCATCACTGACAAAAGGGTAGACCAAAGTGTGTATTTAGGATGCAGAAGTCTCAGCCCATCAACAAGTCCATGGGCAGAACATAAAATCAAGCCACTCTAGACTTATGGAGACAGTGTGTCTGCTGCTTCCTCCCTCGGGCCTGGTGTGGAGGGCAGTGCAGGTCTGGGGCAGTGAGGAGCTCTGCGCCTGCTGTGGAGCCGGTCCAGAGGCTGCCCGGCCACCCTGGTCTGAGGCACGTGGCGCCGGCTGCTGGTGAGCACAAAGGCATATCCAGCCTCAGATAGCTGAGCTGCTTAGTCACCTGAGAAAATCGACCTGCATATGTCAGATGTTTATGCAATGCAAGGACGCACTGTGCTTATTTTAATAAAACTTTCCAATTAAAAAAAATCAATCCACTCTATCGATGACATTTATCATGGGGACAGTGGCACAGCTTTTGGTTCCTTCTCAGGTGCTGAGCCACAGCTCAACACTTCAGTGCCAGGAACGAGGCTGTAAAAAAAAAAAAATCATCCTTATCTTTCTCTTGTGGCTAGTGAAATTTTCTCTTTCTGAGAAGTGTTTTGCCTGATGAGATATTGGGCTTCCCTGGTAGCTCAGTCAGTAAAGAATCTGCCTGCAATGCAGGAGACATGGGTTCAATCCCTTGGTGGGGAAGATCCCCTGGAGAAAGGAATGGCAAACCCACTCCAGTATTCTTGCCTGGAGAATCCCATGGACAGAGGAGCCTGGTGGGCTACAGTCCAAGGGGTCACAAAGAGTCAGACGTGAATTGAATGACTGAAACAGATGAGATAAATCCCCTAAGAATAAAATCCCCCAAGAAGGAGGCAGGGGAGGAGGAGCAGGAGAGTGGAAGTCATTCTAAGGACGGAGCAGAGGGAATGTGCGTCTTACTGCGACAGTCCTGGCGGAGTGCGTCACCATAGTATCCAAAGCGGCAGAGCTGGCAGTGCTCCCCCTCCGTGTGGTACAGACACTTGAGGCACCTCCCGGTCTCCTTGTCGCAGGCTTCCGGGTCTGCTGTGTCGATGTTGTGGTGACATTGGCAAGGCCGACATGTTCCCCCCACATCTGAGGGATTGCCAAAGAAGCCTGAGGCACACTCGTCACATCTGGAGCCTGTTGTCCAATAAAACCAGCATGGGGCCTTTGGCTTGCTGACTGCAAGATCTGATCCCCCGACATTCCTGCCAACCAGAGAGCCCACCCAGGTGGTGCCTCGATTCCCAGGGCCCTAGTTACTGGGCCAAGGCTGGCCACGCTTTCAGGGAACGGGCTGTCAGTCGTGAAAGGCAGCAGGCTCTTTGCAGTGATGGTGCTGCAGCCTCAGCTCTGCGGTCATGGTCGGGGAGGGACAGTTAGGAGAGTTCCAACCCATGCACTCAGCTCATTACACAGGGATGGACAGATCAGGAGCAAAATAATGGTTTCACAGCAAAAAGCTTAGCTTGATGTTTATTCTTAACCCAAGGATTATATTCATTGAAAAACTCTGGCTCCTCCCTGAGCAACCTGAAAAATGGGGCCCTTTGTGATGACCAATTTCCCTTCTTAAGAGATTTCGAAGAGTAAACAAGTTCCTAATGTATAGCACAGGGAACTATATTCAATAACCTGGGATAAACCACATGGAAAAGAACAGGAAAACGGATAAATATATGTATAACTGAGTCACTTTGTTGCACAGCGGAAATAAACAACACTGTAGATCAACTATTTCAATAAATTTAAAAAAATCCTAAAAAGTGCAAATTGGCTGAGCTGTGTATAAGCATAAGGAGTATCTAAAACAGTGGCATCAAGGATGAAATAAAGGGAGTCTGTATGTACAACTTGCTACACTCCATGAATGCTGGCAGATAATGTGAGTACAACAAATAATGAAGAATACTTCTAGCTTTGATCGATTCTGTTGTCTGGGACTCATAGATGGTATTCTTTTCTTCATTCTGCCCACTATTCGGCTACTTTACTTTTGGAGACTCTCCTACTAGGCGTTGGATAAAGGAAGGAAGAAGTGAAATATAAATTAATCTTTCTACTGGTTAGGAACAGAACCGGTTAAGAACATTAGACTTCACAGGGACTTGAAATGAACTTGTTATTGTGCTCTGTATTATAACATTTTTATCAGAGACATGAGAATTGAGTCTGTCCCACATACCAAACAGGAAAAGAATATCTATATTTCAGATTCCCTTCATTTTTAAACAAAGATTTTTTTTAAAAAAGCAACTAAATTGGCTCACTCTTCAGCTTCTCTTCTTTCTTAACCACTAACCTCATGAAGACACATCTTTTCCTCCGAAGGTCTGCACATCACTTACCAATGTATCCAGGATTACAGACACAGGCAAGCTGTAAAGTAACAGGGTCTTGATAGCAGCTACTGGCAAACTGGCGTCCACTCTGGGGACCATCTGGGCAAGGACAAGGGCGGCAGTGGTCTCCTGACCCAATGATGGGGTCTCCATAGTAACCAGCCAAGCACCTGTATCAGTTGAAGGAGAGAGATGGTCATGAACCACAGTGATAAGAAATATGTTACAAGAAAAAGTCTAAGAAACCATGTTCTCTGTTTAGGAACATCGTTCCTGATTCCTCATGTTTCCACATGAAGGACTTTCCAGTAGAGCAGTGGCTTAAACACTCCTTTCAGTCAAAATTCCCTGGAGGGCTTTTAAACACAGATTGCCGGGTTCCCTCTCCTGATTTAGGAGGTGACGCTGCTGCCACTGGTCTGGGGATCCCACAGCAGGACCACTGCATTAAAGTTACATTCCTGGCCTCACCTGGACTCTCATTCACTCCTCCCTAAAGAGGTACTTCTGCCCAAGTGCATGCTATCTAACAGCTGCCTGTCCTAGGCATTCTGGTCAGCTCCTTCTGTGCATTAAGGAGCTTGGGGGAAAGAGAGCTTGTAGTTGTTGGTCTCTGCCCATGCCTGGGAGGGGCGATGTGTCAGTAAGCCCATGGTGGCTTGTTCTACAATCCAGCCTTTAACAGTGAAAAGTAGCTAAAGATGCTCTCTAGATGCATGCCCCTTGTCTCTCTCAGGGATGAGAGATGGTATTTATCAGTTCCCAGACCCAACAGGTCCCAATTCCCTGCCTTACAGATAAGGCAGCCATGGAGTTGAAGTGATTTGCAAAGCTCAAACAAATAGTTAGTAATAAGCCACGATTTGGATTCAGCTTCCCGACTATCAGCAAGGAATTCTTTTAGTATGCCAAGGTGCTTTTCAACATGACTGGTAATTAGGTTACTTTTTAAACTTTCTATAGCATAAGAGCTTGAAGGAAGTTTGGATATCATCTAATCCAACTTAGTTATCCTACTATCATAAAGTTGGATACTCAGAGAGGTGAGCTAAATCACCCAAGAGCAGAATTGGGCCTGGAACTTCTAATTTAGTTTGTTTTTCTTTTTTCTCTTTTTGAGGCAGAGGATTATTTTAAATGAGGGGTGGGGAAGGATGAAGAAATAGAAGGGGAAAGTTGTTCAGAGGGCATTAACCTTCTATTTAATTAGACACTGACACAATACAAGAACATATGTCCCAATTACATGCTGGAAAATCAACAGGAATGAAGCAATTCTGTGCAACAGTTTGAGAAAATTTCCTATGAGGCTTTTCTAGGTGAAGTACGTCCAAACACAACATTATGATAGAAACTGAGTGTTCACTTCCTGCCTCCTCCTTCTCTAAGCCCCTTGGCAGTAATCTGAGTCTAGAGCTTCTTCTTAAATTCACAGGACTGGAGTTGATCATCTCGAGAAGAGGAAGAGAATGGGAGACCAGCTCAAACTAAGTAGTGGCATCTGAAATACTTCCGTTAAATTCTGTCATCCAAACTAGGGCTGAAAACCTTTCCTCCTCCTACATCCTTTTGAGTTCTCCTGCAAGCAATCAGAATGCTTTAGAAATATGATTTCACATCGGCCTTGTGGACAACCACCTCTGCTAACAGGTGTTCCCCATGTTCTTCACCCTTTTCATCTGATTTTCTCATCTGTCTGTCTTGAATTTATTCTCCATGTCCACTGAAACAATGGTAATGAAAAATCAAATGCAGAAAACACAAAGTGACACCAATACATTAATTTCTTCCTTTCAATCTTGTATAACTGCCTCCTATCTTTCTACAGCACAATCTTGTGGTTGGAAATACTTGACTTTTACTCTAAGGAGTAGTCAATGAACTCTCCAAATTCTTGAGTACCATCCAGCATACAACTAAGAGCCATGTATTTGCTGCCTTGCACATCCTCATGCTGTAATCACATATTCAATTTTCACTAAAAACTTCTTTCATCTGATGAGCAACTTTTGCACTAACTGAAGCATTTGCTGAATATTTTTTTTAAAAACAAAAGTCTCATAGAGTGTGGACATGAGGAGAGGTTTATTGACTTGAAAGGTAGAGACTAGTATTCCAAAAACAGCAGATTCTAAGAGCATGTCTGCCTTTTTAAATTAGTAATAATGATGTAAGTCAGGATGTAATTTTTTTCATAGACTGTTTCTTACCTACTGAGCTGGGCTGTAATGTGATTAGAGGCACATTCTATGTCCCATTCTTCCTATCCCTGGTGCACCGCACTACATCCATAATAATTGTTCAATTAACATCTCCTAACTGGAGAACAGATCTGCTTGTGCACATTTTACATGGGCTCCTGGCAACGCTAGCTGCATAAAGCGTTGCGACCAACAAAGCCATTTAAAGTGGCTAATCCCCGTTTGGATTTGGTTTCTACTTTGACCCAAATTAGGAATTAACATCTCACAACTCTCACCCTAGGCCAGAATTGGCCAAGCCAGAGAGATGATTCCTGTACAGCCTAGAAGGACTCTTCAAGAGGGCAGATTCCTGCCAGTTTTGTTCTCTGTTGTATCTCCCCTGCCCTCAAACAATGCCTGGCACACAGAAGGTATAAACTAAATCTGTACTGGATAAATGAATGAGTTCCTAGAAAATACCAAGGTGATTAGAAATGAATGAGCAACCCTGGAGCCTGGTAGAGATTCATTCTGTGGTTTGTCTAAGACGCTGTTTGCTCAGTCAAAAACAACCTTGTTCTCTTTCAAGAGGTGGCACATACCTCTCACAGTTATGCCCTGCGGTGTAGTCCTGGCAGCTCAAGCACTCCCCTGTCACTGAGTCACAGTCATCGGCGTGGCCATTGCACTGGCAGGGCTGGCAACTTGGAAAGCCCCAGAACCCAGGTAAGCACCGGTCACACTGCCTCGTGTACACCCCTTGGAAGCAGTGGCACTGGCCAGTGATGGGGTCGCAGAAACCATTGACAGATCCTTGCAGATGGCACTCACAAGCTGAAGAAAGAGGCAACCAAGGGACCACGTTGAGAAACTGGTTAAATGCAAACACATCTCTTATACAGGCCGGCCCCCTCCTTTCAGTGCAGAATGCTCATGCGCCTCTGTGATCAACTTCCAGAGTGCAGCATGTCTTCTGAAGCTATGGAACACCCACCGCATGACTTATGATGTGAATGACTGCGTTACAGTTCTTCTCGTCAACTTACGTTTGCATCCGTTGGGCCCAAAGCCAAAGGTGCCAGGAGCACATCTGTCACACCTTCTTCCCACCACGTTCGGCCGGCAGTGACACTGACCTCCGTTGGGGTCGCAGACGGAACTTAAGGAGCCCTGAGGGTCGCACTCACAAGCTGCAGGGAAGACAGGCAAGAGCCCATGACTCAGGGCAGCCACGCCTGCCATAGCGGTAAGCCCAGCACATCCCATCCAGTTCTGCACAGGCTTGTCCTTTTGCCCAGGTTCTTCCCTGACCCCTCATGGGTACCTCGGCTCATTTAGAATTCCCAGATGGGTGTAAGGGAAGCAGCAGGAGCAAGTTGACAGATAAAAGCAGTTTTTCTAGGAAGGAGGTCACTAATGTTTTCTCTCTTTGCCTTCAAACCTTAAATATCATAGAACCTTCAACAAAAGGCCAGTGACCTTTCAAAGAGCAAAACATCCATTTCAGTTATGGGATGCTCCTCTGATTTCATTCCACTCCCTGCCCTGCATATGGCAAGTCTCAGGGACTTTTCCCTCATCCCCTATTCTTTGTGTATTTCTTGATGACCGAGTCCACTGTCAGAGATGCTTTATCCCTAACACACTCTTAAAAAAACAAACATAAACTGCAGTTGAGTGACTCTTTCCTTTGTGCTGTATGTCTAACACAGAACCATCGGTCATGCCTGCCAAAGTATCTCATGATGCCAAGTGTCCTAGGAGCTTTTGAGAAAGAAGGGGCAGAAGCAGCAGCAGTGATACCTACCCAGGCCTGTCTGGTGCAACAGGGCAGAAATGCTAAAGATGATGTTTCTGCAAACATCAGTCATCGGTGTCTTCACAACGCTCCTGCTGTTCTCCAGACATCGGTATCTCTGAAAGGTTTCCCAGGCGCTGTTGGTGACCACCCCGTCTCCTGAGCCTCCCACAGTGAAGATGTCCAGTGACTTACAGAATGGCATGAGAACAAGCTAGGAAGAAACCATAAGAACACATTGTTCTTAGGTGGCTGTCTGGGGTCACCAATTAACACAAATCAACACATAAAAACCCCAAGTGCTTCTTTGATTCTTGAAAAGAAAAAGAAATAAAAAACCCAGACTCATGGCGTCAAGTGGAAATCTTTTCATTCTTAAAACATTCTTGCCAGAAAAAGTCTAGATACCCCTTACATAGTTTGATGGTTTTGAAATGTCATTGTTCAGACACTTCCTATTTTTCAGGAAGGATCAGCTTGAGCAGATTCTTCCAGAGGGTGTTTTATTAAAGTAAACAAGCAAAGTAACCTTGGAGGCAGGAAAGACTCTGCCTCACCTCTCAGCATTATCCTCTGCAAAGCCCTCTAGGGAAGCAGATGCATGTTGTTTGCCCAGTCCTCCCTGTTCGCATTGGAAAAGACCTCCACTTACGGAATCAATTAGGGTATAGGGGCTGTCCACACCGCTATCCGAGGAGGTGTACTGGGGCAGTTCTAACCGCACGGTGTAGTTCACACCCTTCTCGAAACACACAGGGCGGGGGAGGACCACATACCTGCCCCAAAACAGAAAAGAAAAATAACAACCAAAGGTCAACCTTTGAGCATCCAATCTATCAAAGCTCCCTGTAGATCCCAAAGGAAGGAACAGTCTGTGTCTGGCTTGGCTCTGAAATAGTTACTGTACAACTCACAACGTGAGACAGCAGCAAAATAATTAATTTGCGTGTTGGTTCTACTGAGCTGCAAACCACTGCCACACTGACCTGGAGCCAGGTGACAGGGACACCACCTGGTTGTCATCATCGGGAACAGTGTTTCCACACCGGCTGCTGGTTGGAATCTTGCCGGGCCGCTGCACCGTGATGACAGCTTTCTCCCAGAGCTCGGGGAGCTAGAGTAAGAAGCAGAGGATCAGAAGGATGATTTGAGCTGGCCTGCTGCTGCCTGTTTGTTTGGAAGTCTCCATCCACCTACCTTTTGCCAAGTTTAAATGGGAAACACTCGCTTGCATTTCCCTTCCCACTTACCATTTTCTTGGCTGTTACCCCAGTTCCAGTCCAAATCTCTTCTCACCTGGACACTGAAACAGCCTCCCACAGCTCTCCTTGCCTCTCCCAATATCCCTTTCCATCTACCTTAAAACACACCTTATTATTATCTTTTTTTAAAGCATAGTTGATTTACAATGTTGTGTTAGTTTCAGGGATACAACAAAGAGATTCAGTTGTACATACACACATATCTATTTTTTCAGATTCTTTTCTGTTACAGGTTATTACAAGATGTTGAATATAGTTCCCTGTGCTCTATGGTAGGTCCTTATTATTTCAGTGTTCCATATATAGCAGTGTGCCTCTGTTAATCCAAAACTCCTAATTTATCCTTTCTCCCTTTCCCCTTTGGTAATCATAAATTTGTTTTCTCTGTCTTTGAGTCTATTTCTGCTGTGCAAATAAGTTCATTTGTGCCATATTTTAGATTCCACATATAAATGGTATCATATGACTCTGTCTTTCTCTGACTTAAAAGCAAAAATTAAGATTAAAAAAAAAAAAACCCAAACCCACAGCTTAGATAATGACAATCCCCTGCCCAAAACCCTTCAAAAGCTTCCTGTTAATATAGACTCCAAGTTCATTTACTGATCCCAGCATTTCTCCTAACAGCATCTCCAATCACCCTTTCCTGACTATGTGGAAGGACACTCCAATCACCCCTCTGTCTGCTGCTCATGCTATTCCTCACTTCCGCTTGTGTCAAAATTCTGTCTCCATCTTAACACCTACAACTGATTCTTTAGGAAACATTCTGGCAGCCACTGGGCAGTCTGGCTGGTATGAACCTCTCATCTTGCAGCAATGCTTGTGTCTCTACTCTTACACTTTCCACCTTTGGTGCCAGTTAGGGACACGTGTCCATGGGCAGGGCAGGGCAGGCCATGAGGGCAAGAAGAGGACCTGGCACGTTCTTACCACCACCTCAGTTCTCAGCAAGACTAAGTGCTTAACAAAGAGATCACTAAATGTTTGTGAAACTGAATTTAAGAAAAATGTACATTTTCACTTTCGAGGAAAACAGAAAGTCAGCGAGTTTCCTCTATTCCAAGGCACCCTGCACATTTCACAAAGACACAGTATCCATTAGAATAAAAACTTTTACCAATATCCCCCAACCCCCATTAGTCCACTGAGGGGTTACCTGTGGCTCATAGCGAATTAGGATGTCATACTCCATAGAATATGGTATGTTGTCGATGAAGAACTCCAAGTAAGCCCCTTCAGGCACTCGGACGAAGCCCGCTCCAGTCCAGGAAGGAATCCGGTCCTGGATATACTGCCGTTCCACTATGCTGACCCCCTAAGGACAAGGGGACAGGAGCGATGCTTTACTTGAAATGGAATTTGATGTTAACAGTCAAAGAAATCTGAAGGCACCCAAAGGTCCAAAACTGTAGATACGAAACCTATTTTTTTTGCAAACACATTTTCAAACATACTTCAACACACTTCAGTAGATTCTATAATTTTTTGGAATATAAACAGGTAATTTTGATTCTTTTTAGTTTTTAGGTTGAAGTAGTCTTGAGACATTGGAGACAGGATTAAGGCTTAGGATATACCTTCTATGATACAACCAGGGGAATGAGCATGAAGGAAGGAAAGAGAACATCCCAAATGCTGTTATGAGCAAGGCTAGGAGTGACCAGGTATATCCTGCATTTCTACAAGACTGGCCCAATATCTATGGATGCAATTCTGTCATCCTCATTGGCATTTCTTTCAAGCTCCAGGTACAAATGAGGAAATTTAATACAGTCATGAATGTTCACTTCTGATGAGTGAATTCTGATGGTCACTGAGATTGAGAATGGATCAATGTGAGTTGCTTAACTCAAGGGTGCCTTTGAGTGTATTCACAGAATTACACATAATACCTGTGATTAGTCACCTCCAAAGATGAAGTCTGTCATCACTTATAATGAACGTGTGTGTAGCTTCACCATCCAGAGGTGAAAACTATGTTCCCCTGCCATCAAATCTGGTCTGGCCTTGTGACTTGTGACCATGTGAAAAAATGACCTTCTGGGTCTTCTTAGCCCAGACCTTAAGAGACCTGGAGGTTTCTGTTTCCTCCTTCTTGGAAGCCAGATGCCATGGAAGAAGTCTCACTACTCTTCATGCTGTGAAGAAGCTCAAGACAGAGAACGGTGCTCACCAGTCTTCAGCTGTTTCTGCCACCCCAGCTGAAGTGCCAGACATGTATTTTAAGCCACTAACTTTTGGGATAGCTGTTATACAGCAACAGAAAACTGAAACAATATACTCTGAATGTTAACTATACTAGCTCAATAACTTTGGAGTGTCAGTAGAGAATAGAAAAAAGAAAAAAAAACCCAACTCCCTTAAAAACACCAATAGCCTTATTACTGAATGTTTTGAAGTCTTTCTGAGTGATGGATTTACCTAGTTTTAAATAGGACCGTTCTCAAGAAGGCCTGGTCCTGATCCTTGCTTCATGCTCACTGATAAGATGCTCCTTACCTAGTCTCTCTACAAAACGTGTATATCACATTACTGACCACCCCCCCCCCCCTGCTTTACCCACCTGGCAAGCACACCCCTACTTACAGGCCCAAAGTTGGCTTCTTCTGCTTCGTAGATGTAGTGATCCAAGGTGGTGAAGTAGTAGCCAGATTCCACTTCGCTGCACTGACGTCCGATCATGTGGGGTCGGCACAGGCACTGACCCGACTCTGCAGAGCAACTGGCAAGGAAGCAGAGAAGGTCAGCGGTGCTCACTACATCCATCAGTGAGCCCACTGGAAGCAGGTCCATGTTTGCCATTAAACGGTAAATGGGGTGAAATACTCAGGAGGGTATTTTTACTCCACTCTGAAAGTAAGTACATGGAAAGAACATTGCCTACAAATTAATCCCAAACTCCTGAGCTTCCCTGGTGGCTCAGATGGTAAAGAATCTGCCTGCAACGCGGGAGACCTGGGTTTGATCCCTGGGTTAGGAAGATCCCCTGGAGGAGGGCATGGCAACCCACTCCAGTATTCTTGCCTAGAGAATCCCCATGGACAGAGGTGCCTAGCAGGCTACAGTCCATGGGGTCACAAAGAGTTGGACACAACTGAGTAACCAAGCACAGCACCTGAGGTTGAAAGGTCTCAGTAACTTGGCCTTTCAGTTTTATCTCCCCTGTTCTCCACCCTGCTCCATATGTGCCATGGTGGTGTTTCTGTAGCTATCATATATGTTCTTGCATTGGTGTCTTCTGTCTTTGGCAAATACAACCCCTTTCCTGGGCCTGACATCTAAATATCCAACTCTCAGAAGAACAGCTCCAACTTAGCGGTGCTAGAGGCTAATCACGTATCCAAGAGGGCAGCACCCAATCCCTGCCTTGGGAGAAGACACCACCCCCCATTGCATCAGCCATGTCAGAAATCAGAAGGTATTCTCTAGATTCCCTCTTTGTAGCCAGTCAAGGGCCAAATTCTGTGATAGCCCCTCCTAGCATCTTGGGTGTCTCTCCCCACTTCCCACTGCCTAGGCTATACCTTTCTTCCCTCTCTCATTCATGGTAAAAGCAGTTAAAGTCTTCTAACTGGTATCCTTATCGCCAGTCTTCCAACTTTCAACTAGAACTTCCACCTTCCCCAGAGCTGCCCAAATGACCTTTCTGAGATTCATTAACCATAACACTTCCAGGCACAATGGCCTTGGGGCAGTGCACCAGGCCCCGCTGTCCCCTGCCCCCAGTTTCGCCCATCTCTACCTTTCTGGCTTCTCCTCACCTCTCCCACCACACTGAGTGACTGAGTTTCTCCAGTGCACTGGGGGACGCATGACCCTTTGCCTTTGTTTCTACTGTTCCTGCAGCCTGGAATGTCCTGCTCCCTCATTTACCCAGCAAAGATCCACCCATTCTTCTCTCAAGATTCAGCTCACGCATCATATTTCCTGACTATCACTCCCCATCCCATAGAAGGAACCACCTTCTCCTTCATGGCATCACCTCCTTGCAGGAGAAACCATATATTTGCCGCTTCAACAACCAAGCTGGTCATGAAGTAGGGTTCATTACATTTGAGGCACTGTGTCTTCAAATTCTCCCAATTTTTCAACCATCATCCTTTCAGGAAGTCTTGTTTGGTTCCCTCCCTCTACTGTTCTCAAATGGTGCTTTCTGAGGCCTCAATTTTTTGTGCTCTGTACTAAGACATTTATTACTTTCTCTCTTGTTGTACAATTATTGATAGACCTACCTAACCCCTGAGTTGACAGGAAACTCCTTGAACACCTGGATTGTGCCTGACTCACCTCAGTTACCCTGCCCGACCCCCAAGCTGGCCCAGTGCTCAGCACACAGACACACACAAACATTGGTTCAAGAAATAAATGCATGAAAGATAGGTGTTCTGAATTTTAAAAAGAAAAATACTATTTAATGGAAACAATGCTTTTGTGTTATTGGTCATTATTTAGGTAATAAAGGCCTCAACTGTAACATACTCATTTTGTCCTCAGCCTATGTTTGTCTGTCTTTTTCCTGGTAACAGGATTTTGTGTGCAAGATAAAACTGAATTATACAGAAAGCAAACTTATGGTCACCAAAGGGGAAAGAGGAGGGGAAGGGATAAACTAGGAACCTGGGATCAACAGATACACACTACTATATATAACAAGAATCTACAGTACAGGGAACTATATTCACTATCTTGTAATAACCTATAATGGAAAAGAATCTGAAACAGAATATATATGTATGGATCATTTTGCAGTATACCTAAAACATTGTAACTCAAATATCCTTCAATAAAAAAAGAAAAAAAACCCTGAATTACATGGATCTATCTTTACTTCATTAAAATTAAGATGCAATTTGGAATTGTTACTTTAAATCTATTCCCAGAGAGGAAGAAAGCTTGTTCCAATTAGGATCTAACCCTCTTTCAACATAATCCAACCAACAACACCAAGTTTTCAAAATTCAGGCATCAGACATGACATCATATGGACAAAAGAAAATGCCTTCCTCCCAGATGTTTACTGAGGGAACAAATGTCTCAAACATGAACCACACAAATCTTTTCTATGCTATCCATCACTAGAGAACAAGAAAATGAAGGTAAGGATCGAGAGGTGGCACACTCCTGAAGTACTTTTATCTGCAGCACAATTCTAAAGAAGAAACAACTCATGAGAACCTGACCTTGTGAAGGGAATTCCCCTCATGTCAGCCCCACAGCCACACGCCCGTGTCTGTACACTTTAACTCCTGTCACCAGTAGGTGTGGCTCCCATTCAACACTTATTCCTTTGGTGAACTCATTTACCAAAGGCTTTACCTGCCCCCATGCAGGTGGCCCTCACCTCCTCAGAACTTTGCTCTGGTTGCACACCTTCAGTCATGCATGGGGCATTTCCATGATTTGTCCAGTTGTCACCTCCAATTCATATTGTCCCAAACTATTTGTCCCCTCACACACTGATCTACCTTCAGCTCTGTTATTTCTATCAGCAGATTTAAAATTCCTCTGTTATAGAACAGACGTATGGTTACCAAGGGGAGGTGGGGTGGGGTGGGATGGATTGGGAATTTGCGGGTAGTAGATGCAAACTGTTACATGAAAGGATAAACAACAAGGTCTTACTGTATAGAAAAGGGAACTAGATTCAATAGCCCGTGATAAACCATAATGAAAAAGACTGTATGTATGTATAACAATCACTTTGCTGTACAGCACAAATTAACACAATACTGTAAATCAACTATATTTCAATTTAAAAAAATGTCTGATGTAGGTGAGACATAATCTTCCCTTTCCTTTATCCTTAATACAACACATGTTATTTCAAGATGGTTCTTGACTCAGCCATTTCCTCTTGCACACCTTCAATCATGCATGGGGCATTTCCATGATAGTCACTGTGGCTATGTTAGTACCCTATGTCATTGTTCCACACCTGTCCCTCTATTCACCTCCCAAATTGACCTCTCCAGCTCCTCTCTCCCCCGCCCAGTCCATCCTTTTACGCAGCCAAACCAGTCTTCCCAGAGTCCCACCTTCACCACTTCACAAAAGCCCACAACACAAAACCTACCACTGTTTCTTCTTCTATCAAGTCATGGGGTCTCTACCTGACTTCCAGCAGCATCTATAACCTCTCCTCTGAAAACAACTGCTTTTCTTCCCGGTGCCCGTCCTTGGCTTTAGCCGAGTCACACTCCTCATACTCTTTTATAAATATTTACTGAGCAAATATTAGCCCTGGCAACTGTGCTTCTTGGTGTTGATTCTCTCCCCTTTCAGTTCATTGTCAGCTCTCTCTCTTTTTGGCTCACTGTGCAGCATGTGGGATTTAGTTCCCGGAACAGGGATCAAACCGGAGCCCCCTGCTATGGAAGCATGGAGTCTTAACCACTGCACCACCGGGAAAGCCCCTGTCAATTCTCTTGTGAACCAATCCTTCCTTCCTTGTTAAGTCCATTATTTCCCTCAAAATGAAACAGAGAAAGAAAAAGGGGAGAAAAAATTGTCCTTGTCCTAAAGAACTTCTAATCTAATTGCTGGTATAAACAAAAAAGAGCAATTGACCAATATAGCAAAATAAAATGCAGGAAGTGCCCACCCAGAGCTAAGAGCAAAGACAATGCTCATCTGAGTGAGGAGCCGAGGGGACACCAGGACAGAGGTGGCCCAGAGAAGACAGGCGGACAGGAGCCAAGAGGGGTAGTGGAGGAACGGGAGCAAACACGGCCAAGGTCAGACCAGGTCTTGCCCACACCACACTCATCCCATCTGTGTCTTCACTGGAAGCTCAAATATCACCTCCTCCAGAGTGGAGACAAAGATTTATTATGTGTCATTGTTCTTTCCTGAGTTCAAGCAAAAATCATTTCAGATAGAAATATACACTTGATAATTATACAAGTTCCCTTCACCAATTTTTCTGCAACTAGATACAGATGCAATTCATTGGGCCAGTTAGGTAGAATAATGACATGAAACAGAATAAATCAGGGCCTGTGGCAGGTGGAATAATGGCTCCCAAAGATGTCCATGTCTTCCATGTCCTCATCCCTGGATTCTGTGGATATGTTACCTCATGTGGTGCAAAAGACTCTCCTGATGGGACCAAGCTTAAGGACCTTGAGATGGGAGGTTACCCTAGGTTACCCAGGTGGGCCCAAGCGAATCAAATGAATCCTTAAAAGCAGAGGAGAAGGTCAGAGCTGTCCCACGAGGAGGATCTGACCCATTGTCACTGGTTGTTAAGGTGAAAGAAAGGGGTCATGAGTCAAGGAACGTGGGCAGCCTCAAGAAGGTGGGAACGGCCCTCAGCTGACAGCCAGCAGGAAAATGGGAACTGCATCCTGCAACCAGAAGGAACTGAATTCTGCCAACAGAGCAAGTGAGGAGGAGAGCCTCCCCAGAGCCTTCAGGTGGAAACACAAAGATAATAAATTTACGTCGCTTTAGGCCACTACATGGTGGTGGTGAATTTGTTATGGCACCAATAGAAACCTAATAAAGCCCTATTTTTTCCTCAGAGGATAAAGGCCAAGATTATTTCTCAAAAGGGAACCCTCCTACACTGTTGGTAGGAATGGAAATTGGTGCAGCCAGTATGGACAACAGTATGGAGATTCCTCAGGAAATTATAATAGAGTTGCCATATGATCCAGCAATTCTACTCCTAGGAATATACTTGGACAAACTACAATTCAAAAAGATATATGCACCTCTATGTTCAGAACAGCACTATTCATAATAGCCAAGACATGCAAATAACCTAAATATCTACTGACAGATGAATGAATAAAGATGTGGTGTGTATATATATATATATATATATATATATATATATATACACACACACACACATATACACACAATGTAATACTACTCAGCCATAAAAAGAATGAAATAATTCCATTTGCAGCAACATGGATGGACCTAGAGATTACCATACTAAGTGAAGTAAGTCAGACAGAAAGACAAGTATCATATGATATCACTTGTGGAATCTAAAATATGACACAAATGAACCTATCTATGAAACAGAAACAGATTCTCAGATATAGAGAACAGACTTTTGGTTGCCAAGGGAGAGGGTAGTAGGGGAGGGATGCTTTGGGAGTTTGGGATTAGCAAATGCAAACCATTACATATAAAAGGGATAAACAACAAGGTCATACTGTATCCCAGGGAACTATATTCAGTATCCTGGGATACACCATAATATCCCATAAAAGAAAATGAAAAAGAGTGTGTATATATATGTGTATGTATACACATATAACTGAATCACTTTACTGTACAGCGGGAATTAATGCAACATTGTAAATCAACTATACTTTAATAAAATAAAAATTTTTTAAAAGATCATTTCTCAAAAACACAGATTTCTCATAAATGTAGAAATTAAGGACTAGTAGAAGGAAAACTCATTTAAACAGTGATGAGCAGGGAAAATACTGTGCAATCTCAACCTTACTATTAAGAAGTTAAGCAAAATAAAAGCATTAAATGACAAAAAGCATCATTCATAAGTACCACTCCTCTGTTCAACACTGAAATCTCCTCCAAAATTCAGATTACAAATAAGAACTGGTTCCACAGTGATGAGCAGTCAGCATCATACATTTTATCCAGAGTAGCTTTCCCACCCCCTCAACCAATCCCTGCCCCCAACAGAATACTTTCTTAAAGAGTAGGAGCTGTGTTCTATAACTTCTCTATGCCCAGCTGCCATAGCAATTAACAAAGGGTTAATTAATACATCAGGATCATTCAATACACTGATGAAAATATCTACTGACTTCTGCTCTGGTTTCAGAGTACAATAAATTTCAGTTCTTCATTTACTGAGCATGTATCACTATGCTGGGGACAAAAGGAGATGCAAAAATAGGTAAGACACAATCCCTGTTCAAAGAGATCTTCTAAATACAAGCAGCTGTAACAAAGCAGAATTAGCACCAATACTGATGCAGAAGTAACACGTTTTCACATCAGAGGAAGGTTGGAGGACTTAAGCCTAGGAAGGAGAGGTCTTCAAAAAGGTGGTGGGCTTCAAGCCAGATACCAGAGTCCTAAACTACGCTGATGAAATAATTACAAAGGATGCTGCCAAGATATTTATATTTTTCAGTGTTTTTAAACATTTGCAAGTAGCATTTACTTAGCATGCACTCTTGTTTATTCATTAAAGTGGGTTATCTACTAGGCAAAACGTCATTAACCTGGCTAGAGTCACGTTATTTAAACGAATCGGATCTTACTTTAAAATATTCAAAAGTTGAGACTAGCTGTCAACATAATAGACATGGATTACTACACTTTTATTGTTCTACCAAAAGTCATTCGGCTCATTAAACAAAAACATTTAAAAACTTCTTCCACTTCATGACTTTACACTTACTCTGGCCCTGGCCAAAGTAACTAAGGAATGTTTGGGATTGATTTAGAGACTGCCTCTCCCAGGGAGAGTGCGTTTAATTTTTATATCATAAAAGTCTTTTGTTTCTCAAATTCTTTGACTCGATCAGTGTTTATTCAACATGGGTCTGAGGCAGAGCAAAGTAATATTATCAGGTGGAAGATATTTGAGTGCTTGTAACAAAACAATTCAGAAAGTATAATTGTGAGTATCCGCTATGCACTGAGTATTCTAGTAGAGTAAGTGCTTTAGAAGGCAGGGCCTCTATCGCCCCTGTGAGATTCTTCAAGTCCTTGTGGGGAAAAACAGCCTTGAAAAGGATTACTACAGGGACCTTTCCTGATGGTTGGGTGGCTAAGACTCCTCACTCCCAACGCAGGGGGCCTGCGTTCAATCCCTGGGTCAGGGAACTAGATCCCACATGCCACAACTATGGCCTGGCGCAGCCAAATAAATAAATTTAAAAAACGAACAGGATCACTACAAAATACTGAAGAATCACAAGACTAGAGGCTTTTTTAAAGTTTCTTTTTTTCCCACCAATGATGCCAAAAGATAAGGCAGCTATCTCATCCATCACCCTAGAAAGATCAAATTACCCGCTTTAAAAGCTTCATTAAAGTATATATGTATATGTATAACTGGTTCACTTTACTGTACAGCAGAAACTAACACAACACTGTGAATCAACTATACTCCAATAGAAAAGACAAAAACAAAACTTGACTGAAATGTGTTGCTTCACAAACTCTTGACTAGCGCGTTCTTGTTTTTATACAGTTTTGCAGGAGACTGGAAGGGTAGGCCACGGGCTGTGTGTGGGTGGATTTAGAGACAGGAAGCATGGTGTGGAAGAGACCGAGACAGGACATTAGGAACAGGACATAAAGGAACACAGGACATTCCTTAGTTTAGGACATAATTTGGAGAAGTAAGTACGCCACTTTCCTCTAATTAAGAAGGATTTTCATAGTGATGACAGCTTTGAATTGAGGAATTGGTTACTAAAGGAATGATTTATCAGCATGTGTTCTGGGAGTCACCAAGGAAAGTCAGCAGTGATTTCATTAACAGAGGGGGCAGCTGGTCTCTTTCCGCTTTTAGGGAATTATCCTCGCTTCCTCCCCTCTGGAGGTTTTCTAAGAACGGACATTCACCCTGACTTCTGGAGGCTACGTGCTGTCCTGAGTTTACTACATGATCTGGAACAGAACAAATCAACCACAGAGGCCAAACAGAACATGTTCTTGCTGCCTGAAGTCTCATTCCTTCCCAAGCAGACTACTACAGTGTTGGGAAAACTTCTTGTTAGAGAGTCAATTTTTGAATCCATGAGGCTTACTCAATGAACTCAGCACATTCTCCCAGGCAAGATTCAAGGCCACAAGGAAACATCTGTCTCCTCCCAACAGTCACTTACACCATTTTTACCAGATGTTCTGAATCTGATCCAGTAACACACAGAGACCAGAATTCTCTCTGACTCAAAGGTAATAAATCCAACTCCCACAAATTTAACATCTCGCCAAAATGTGTATTTCGATCATTTTGGGGAGAGTATCATATCTCATCGATTCAAGGAGTGGCAATATATTTAAGTCCCTAAAATTATTTTATATAATTTTCATTACTGTACTTCCAAGTTGTAAAAAAAAAAAAATGAAATAGTGAAGAAGAAAATGAAGAGTCCTTACACAAATCAAAATGGGACCCTGCTTTTTGTCTTTTAGATTGGTGAAAAATAAAAGATTTGATGATACCAGCTGCTGGTAGGGATGGGAGAAAACAGTACTTTGTAACCGGTTGAGAAGAAAACAGATTAGCACCATCTGTCTGGAGAACAACCCGACATCTCCAATAAAATAGGAAATACACATGCACTTTGAGTTAGCTGTTCCATCACTGGGAATCCAATCTACAGACATGTCTACAAACATTCATCAAGATTATCTATAAGGATATTAACCGCAACACTTCTGTTTGGTATGCATCACGTGGCATGTGGGATTTAAGTTCCTGACCAGAGATCAAACCCACACACTCTGCCGTGGAAGCGCAGTCTTAGTCACTGAACCACCAGGGAAGTCTCTACAACATTTAAAATAATAATAATAATAAAATCAATAAATCATAGCACTATCACATGACAGAATACAAAAAAAAGGGAGATAAATTGATGCTGATATGAAAAACAGATCTCTAGATTAAAAAAGCAAGTTGCAGAGTAACGTACATACACATATTACTTTGATTTATAAAAAAAGTTTGTACAACTAAGTACGAAATCCTGGACTATTTTTATTCCTTTGTACAGTCTATTTAAAAAATAACCCCCAACATGTTATTTCAAAAGAAATGAGAGAAAAGAAATTGTCAGTTTTAACAGGTACTCTGAGCACCATTTTTATTTTCTAGAGACACACAAGGAATTGCTAACAGTGGCACTTTAAGGCAATGGAACTCAGTGGAGAAAAAAGGCAGGATTCCTGTATGAGCTGTCTGAATTTTTTTTAAGCCATGGGCATGTGCTGTG
Source organism: Okapia johnstoni (assembly GCA_024291935.2). Taxonomy (NCBI): domain Eukaryota; kingdom Metazoa; phylum Chordata; class Mammalia; order Artiodactyla; family Giraffidae; genus Okapia; species Okapia johnstoni. The sequence continues at coordinate 64,695,114 of CM044312.1, read as the reverse complement.
TTTATAATTTAAAAAATAATAAGGGAGTTCCCTGGCTGTCCAGTGGTTAGGACTCAATACCTTCACTACTATGGCCTGGGTTCAATTCCAGGTCAGGGAACTAAGATCCCATAAGCTGTGTGACCAAAAATAAAAATGAAAAAAAAAAAAAAAAACAGAAAAGTAAAATACAAAACAAGTAACACTATTAAAAACCAGGAAACATAAACAGATTAGAGAAGGCGTCAAAGCTAACTCTTGGAATGAATTAATCTTTAAAAACCTTTAGAACACAGGTAAAAGTGATTATCAGGTATTCAAGGCAAAGGTAAATGCACTCTGTCTCTCAGGAAAACACCGAGCGTCACCCTTGTCCTAGAGGTCATGAGGACTTTGGGGGTGACCGAGCGCAAGACTGTCCGAGCAGCTCCACTCACCTATTGTTCAAGGCTCCCCCAATGTCACAGTCACAAGGTCGACATCCATCCAAGTCGTTGCTTAAGCCCCAGTGCTCTGGCTGCAGAACAAAAGATTAAACATCTAAAGAGGGGTTCGTGTAATAACACAATGGACCCAGCAAGAGACAAGTTATGGCGTGTTTTGGATGTTCCACCAAACGTTCATTTGCACTGTGAAAGCAGAAAGCCTACACAAGGCATGAGTATTCTAAAATAAAGAACCCCAAGCTGCAGGTCACTGGGGTCAGAGAAGATTGCACATAGCCACACGGTAACCCCAGATCAGAGCAGTTTCTTTGCCCTGCAAATAACCTTCATTCAAAAATTAACATGAGCTGGCAGCAAATGTGCCAATTTTCTTCATTAGAATTACTCTGGCATTAAGTCAGTAATTATGAAAGCAATCACAAGAATGTTTTAAAAGACATAAAATAATTTTAAAAATTACCTTCATAAATATTCTCCAGCTCACCATAGTGAACTTTTGGTCTGCTTCCTTCCAGATTTTGTTTTTCTTGATGAACTTTTTCCCTACATAATCAAGATACTACTCACATCCTGTGGCTTTTTTTCACACCAGCATAAGCATTTCCCCCTTGTGTTACGGTCATTTTCAATAGCAACAAAATATCATACTGTTTTGTTGTTGCTTAGTTGTTGAGTCCTGTCTGGCTCTTTGCTTCCCCACGGACTGCATTCCATCAGGATTCTCTGTCCATGGGATTTCCCAGGCAAGAATACTGGAGTGGGTTGCCATTTCTTCCTCCAAGGGATCTTACCAACCCAGGGATCAAACTGGTGTCTCCTGCATTGGCAGGCGGATTTTTTTTACTGTTGTGCCAGCAGGGAAACCATTATACTCTATAGAAACCCCCAAATTTATTTAACTATTTTCCTACTGTTGCTTCCAAGTGTTTTTGCTATTAATAAAAGATGCTATGAGTCTTCTAGTGAATTCACCTTTGATCAATTTTCTGATTATTTCATTAGGATAGATCCCCAGATGTGGAATTACTGGGTCAAAGGGTATGCACATTTCTACAGGCAACGGATACACATCTCCAAAATGCTTTTTGCAAAGTATGAGCCAATCTGTATTTCCATCAGCAGCACCCGAGTACCAGACTCTATGACTTCACTTATTAGTCAGCATTACCATTAAAAATACACTTGTTAGTTTTGTCTGTAAAAACAGTACTTCACTATGGTTTTATTTTACAGTTCTAGCAGCAATGGTAAATATCTTGACAAAATTATTCATTAGTAATTTCTCTTTTGTGAATTGTCTACTAGTGGCTTTTATTATTTACATAAAAGGGTGATGGCAGAACCTACAAAACAACTGTGAAAATCATTCTCTATTGGAACACCATATTCACAAACCACCCATCCCATGTAATTAGGATTTACCTACCAGACACTGGTCACACTGCTGTCCTGTCACCAGACGCTTACAGTAGCAGTAACCAGTCTCAGAATCACAAGGATTACTGCCAGGAATCGTTCCCAGAGGATTGCAAGCACAAGCTTCGTTAAAGATAAAATGAAGCAAAGAAACACAAGCCAAGTGAGTCTGTAGTCATCAACATGATCATCAACATGATCAAGAATTGCCAGGTAAAATGGGAGTTATGTGCACATGAGAACTCCCAAACTTTTTAACACAAGTGCTTACATTTACAACCAAATGGATCTTCAGCGCTTAAACCATAGAAGCCTTCTTTGCAGATATCACAATGTTCTCCTTCCACGTATAATTTACATCGACACTGACCAGCAATGAGACCGGCAGAAAAGTCCGTGTAGCTGTCACAGATTCCCCCGTTCTGAGAACCAGCTGGGTCACATGTACATTCTAAGAAGGATGAGAAGCACCAGGTAACACAATGTGTGTGTCTGCAGAAATACCCATGTTCCCTTCATCCCTCCAAATGTCACAAAAATAGACTAAAGAAGGCTGGATTATCAACTAAGTTCCACTCCCAGCATCCTATATAGTGGCTAAAATAAGGCTAGGTCTGAATCCTGAGAGGAGGATGGTTACTACTTGACTATTCAAGCTGAAAGGTGACCCAAACAGGTCCCCCTCTCTCTCCGCCCCGTCGTGACCTTCTCCCACGTACGTTCACAGACATTAGGATCTCCGATGTCTCTCTCCGGGTGCTGGTAGTAAAACGGTTTGCACTGCTCACAATTGCGCCCCATTGTGTTGTGCTGACAGTCATCACACACCCCTCCGCTGACGTTGCCAGTGGCCAAGTAGACTGCCATGTCGAAGTGGCATGAGCTGGAATGTTTGTTGCAGTTACACCCTGCAAAACAAGACCTATGTCAGGAAAAACCTTTTCAACCTACTTACCAGTGGAGGAGAAGGGGACGACAGAGGACGAGATGGTTGGATGGCTTCACTAACTCAATGGACATGAGTTTGAGCAAACTCGAGGAGACAGTGAAGGACAGGGAAGCCCACATGCTGTAGTTCACGGGGTCGCCAAGAGTCAGACACAACTAAGGGACTGAACAAGAAAAACCAGTGGAGGATGGGATTGGTGGGAAGGAAGCTCATTTTGGAAACTGGAGATGAAATTCAGGCAAAACGGCAATTAACAAGAAGGCACTGGCGGTGAAAAAAAAACACATCTGCTTATGACATCAGTTGAAATCCTAAATCATGCTGGAAACCTTCCAAGTGTGACCTTTATGAAATAACCTCATTTGCCCTCTTTGGAAGAGAATGGGCTATAAAAAGTATAAAAGCTCTGAGGGAAGTCCCCTTGCAGGCTCACCCACAGGAAGGCTGCACTGCACGGAGGACGCGTTTGGGTCATGCACAGAGTGGGACAGGAATACATCACTCCAGAGGGTTTTCCAGGCGATATGTTCCTGGGGAAGCCTGTCTGGGCTCTTGGCTTTGAGGAACATGGTATGAAGGCTAGGTTCTCTTCTTCCCCATTCCTACCACCACAGTAAGCCAGGCTCTATGAATCATACCCTTAACAGCCATCAAGCCAGTCTTCTTGGGTCAGCCTGTTTCTCCTCTAGCCTGCTTGGCAGAGTTCTCTTGGTCCAACGCAGCTTTAACCATCTCCCTCTCATGCTCAACTATCCTCATCGACTCCTCTTGTCCTCTCACAAGGAAGCTTAATTCAGTTGGGTTCTCAAAGGGCTCTACAACTGATCTTCTCCATCCTAAAAGGAGGGACTGTGTCATCCTGCCTTGGGTGCATTGGGTTAATTAAACTCTAGAATCATGGAATCATGAATTAAACCATGGTATCATGAGAATGTCCTTGTAGACTTGTTTTTTGTATTCTCCTTATCTGAACTCCCTTCCACCTCCCCCCTGCTTTCTTCTCTTTACCTAAACAATCCTAACTATTTGCTAGGGCCTCGCTGGTTGTCCCTACTAACAAAAACCTTGACCACTCCAGCCCTCACTGGTTTCTGAGCTCCTAGAACTGTCCTCGGTGGGGTCAGAGGCAGGCCTGCTTGCAGGGATGATCATCTATCAGAATCACTGTGTGAGGTGGGGAGGGTGGTGGTTTTCAAACATCCCCTCTGCCCAGAGAACAGCACCAGGAGGGATGGTGGATGGATGGATGGAAGGAGGCCACAGGCTGAACCTGGGTTGGCACAGAACAAGGCTGACAAGTACTCCATCTCTCTTAGACCTTATGGATCCACCACACCATCATTTTCATTCATTTTTCTCTCACAGTCATCTGGCCTTAAAAAAAGTGCAATGTTAGAAGTGGCACACAACGTCTGCCAAACACATGGGTGCTGCTTAATAAATGCTAATTGATTAATTTGAGTGGATAATGGCTTCCTAGGAGTATTAGGGTGAGGATGGGAAGAGGGTACTAACTTTTATTCCTTTTGCAAAATAGTGTACTATTATAGCACCTCTACTCAGAAAATGGATACTGGGGTCTGAATTGATTCAAAACATCCCTTTGCCTAAGACTTACTTCTTTTCTTGTTGTTTTGGTACCGCTGCATATCTTGCAGGACTTTAGTTTCCCAACAAGGGACTTTCACCACCCTTGGTAGTGAAAGCTTGGAGTTCTAACCACTGGACCACCAGGGAATTCCCTGCCTGAGACTTACTTTTACAGGCATTGCTGTTTCGACCTTCAGCGGGTCTCCAAGGTAAATCATGGTAGAAATCTGTGCACTGTTCACAGTTTAAGCCCATGGTGTTATGCCTGCATACGCAGTGTCCATGAACCTTGAAAGTTACAAAAACAGGAAAGAGCCAAGTAAGAGATATACTAATGGCCAGACCTTCCCCACAAGCAGTGGAAAATATCATACTCATAAATATCATACCTTTTTCATACTCATCCCTACCTCACTACAATGAGGGTTTCTTTGTTTTTATTTTCTAATTTTCTTTTTCAGTTTTAATTTTTTTCCCCCTTATTTTTTGGCTGCATAAGGCATGTGGAATCTTAAGTGTCCAGACCAGGGACCAAACCCATGTCCCCTGTAGTGAAAGAATGGAGTTATAACCACTGAACAATCAGGGAAAGTCCTGCTTTGTTTTTATTTTGTCCCTTCCCACTGGGAGTCCTGTCTTGATGGCTTTAATTCCCATCTCTAGGAACAGTTTCTACTATACAATAGGTACTCAATAAATATTTTTATTGAAGTATTAATCTAAAAAAACACAGAAGAGCAAGTTTTAAAAAAACTATTATAATAGAATTCAACAAAAGTTATAATGGATAACTAAATGTGCACACATCACCGGACACCAACTCAATTTCCTGCAACCTTTACCCCACACCATACAAAAGACAGGTTTTCTCTGCTTGCTTTGCTTGGTTTTTGACTTCTGGCTCAGCACTTAAAAAACATTTTTTCAACCCAAAATGAGATTTTAAGAATTAATCAGTTTCCATATTTACATTTTCAAGGAAAAAAAAAAAGTCAGAAAAAGAAGCAGATTATTTTGCTTGAGGAAGGGCTCAGTGTGCTCTTTTGCACACACCACCTGTCACATTTGAGCCCCTGAGGGACATCAATGGAAAATCAATTCTTCTCACCCAGCAAACATGCACGTACACCCATCCCTCACCTAACACTAGTTTTTACAGAATGGAATTCAGAAACAGGACAGACAGGTCCACCCTGAACCCACCTTGACAGGAGTGCGATTAGCAGAAGAATAAAATCCTCTAATTACAAGGTGGTTTTGCATAGACTGAAAAACAGTCCCAAAGCCCATACCATAGGACTCTATAGCATCTGAATCAAGAGTACAATGTACCATTAGATGCATGGTAGTGACAGGGCTACAAGAGGTTAGCTACACACAGGGTTTGTTACACTGAGAAGTAATTATCATCTACCTGGCATTCTCTGTAAGATGGAACAATAAGATCAGAAGGACCTATTCTCCCTTTAGGCTCTGTTAAAAATTCAACTTTCTCTGTCCAATAAAGGTTCTAACTGGAGGAAAGGGAAGGCAGAAGTTTTAGACAATTGAACACACTCAATACCGCATCCTCACCTTCTTAGGTGAGGACTAACACTCTTTGAAAAGGTCAACAGCAACTAAGCAAGGCACACCTTTCATCCAGAAGTGAGGCCCATGGTCCAGTGGAGGCCCTGGTGCACAGCCCTGGTGCACAGTCAGGAGAACGAGATGTGAATTTCCATTTGCCATGTACTTACTCGAGGCCCTTTGGCAAAAGACTGAAACTCTGGTCTCTTCTAACAGGAATTATCAATTCATTTAGAAACTGGAAAAACACCCTAACTTTATCCATCTGGCAAGTATCCAAGTCCCCCTTTTTAAAATTACATGATTTGAAAACACAGAGAAAAACAATTATCATATATTAATGCATATATGTGGAATCCAGAAAAATAGTATAGATAATCTTATTTGCAAAACAGAAATAGAGGCAGAGAACAAAGGTATGGACACCACGGAGGAGTGGTAGAATGAACTGGGAGTTTGGGATTGATATATATACACTACTGATACTATGTATAGAACAGATAACTAAGGAGAACCTACTGTATAGCACAGGGAACTCTCCTCAGTGCTCTGTGGTGACCAAAATGGGAAGGAAATCCAAAGAAGAGGGGAGATACACACACACACACATGGAGGGCATACCAACCCATTCTAGTATTCTTGCCTAGAGAATTCCACAGACAGAGGATCACATGGGGTCACAAAGAATCTGACACAACTGAAACACCTTAGCACACACGCACGTGTATATATATACATATAGTTGATACCCTTTGCTGCACAGTAGAACAACACTGAAAAGCAAGTAAACACTGATTAAAACTAATTTAAAAAATTTGAAAACACAACATAAAAGTGGGAAAAGAATGAAACTAGAAGATTAAGATACAAAGTCCATTTGACTCCTAAACGGTATCCTGTGGTTCTAGGTTCAAATTTCCAGTTTCTCTGGGCTGGTATCAATTTATGCTTTCTGGCATGAAGGCTGGAATGCTTGTGGTTTTTAATCTTCCCTCAAGTAAAGGAAGATGGGACTGTCAGTTGAGAAAAGTTTTTAATACTTGTTGTATAAAATGTCTACCACAGAGGCAGCCTGCAGCCACAATTTTCAAAAATTAATTCAGTGTTTGTGAAATGAGTAGTCCTTACATTCTTGCAGTCCAAGAAAATCAGCAAACAAAGTGAAAAAAAAAATCAACCACTGGAATGGTACAAAAGGCTATTAAATAAAGGGAAGTCTGGACAAATAAAACTCAAAATAAAAAGGCTTACAGTAAGACTAGCTTCAATTTGCTTTTAAGAATCATCTGTACAAAGGAGAAGACTGCCTGGAGCACGTACTTACCATTCCTTCTACTTCTTCATTGACTCCGTCCACCGGGGCACACTCGCTGGCGTGGCCATAGCAGAAGCAATTTCCTCGAACCACCATATCGTAAACTGCGTAATAATACTTTTCTCTGATTTCCATTCTGGAGTCCAAAAGGTTATCTCCCAAAGTATGTAGTTTCACAAACTTGATCCTCAAGTTGGTAATTTTTAAGAGATCTACAAAGGTCACCAAGAAGATGAAAAGTTTGATCAAAGGAGCAAGACTTTGTTTGCAATTAAGACAACACCTTTCTTCTTTAGAGAAACACATGACAAATAAAAATAGCTTATGTAAAGTTTACTTCCCTTTCATGATCTAGATGCATGTAATAAGGTTTAGCCTAATGTGACAGTCTCTGGAAGAAAGGTTACTCCCTTCTCATCACCATTTAACAAGAACATCTATTCTGTGATGGATTTGGTGGCAGACTGATGTTGTAGAAAGAAGTGTGAAAGTAGAGAAATTTAAGAATGCAGTTGTATGCTTGCCAGAAGCCACTGTCACACAGTAATCTAAACTACTGCAGTACCATCTGGTTCCCGCAGCATTAGTGTTAGTCTCAAAATCAGAAAATTCCATTCAGGTGGGAAAGAATTTATCAAAGCACCCTAATTGTCATCATTATTATAAAATAGTTAGAAAACATGTTTGTGTTTATTTCCGAAGGAAAAAAATGCTACCTGAAATTTCCTACCAATCAGATGAAATACAAGTTACTAAAACTGATTTGACATGATAGGATAACCATAATCAAGGGACTGACTATCTCAACCAAGTTTTGAAGCACCATTACAATCTACAACTTTTTTGGTCCTTGTTTTACAATATAATTTACCAATATAATACAGTAGCATGAAGATAGAGGAGTTTAGTATTGGGACGTTGGGACAGATTGCTTTCCTAAATAGAGGTTCTTGTAGAGAAATGTCTCTTACTTGAACTTTCCTTCCTTTTCCTGGGTTTATAGACCAATGCTTATTACAGAAGTGGGGCTGTCAATTACATTCTCTAGCAACTTGATAAACCAACAGTCATATAGCCTTCTCCATCAGTATTTCCATTAATCACTAAGTTGCTAAACATTAATTATTAAACAGTCTACCTGCCCTCTCCTTTTAGCTCCATAGCCTAAAACTGCTTCTAAGCTTTCATTTCTGTTGATGGATTCTTACAATTTACAACACAGGACAATGGGGCATTGGCCCAACACATCAGATACTTTCAAAGCCTAGACACAATTTTAAATACTTATAACATATGTACAGCGTACAATGAAGACTATAGAAATAGCTGTGGGTTGAAAGAGAAAGTCTATGAGGCCATGCATTCAACTTAGGCTCTTTGTAAAATCAAAAACTAAACAGAGAAATTGTGGTACTACTTCACTGAATGGAATTTCTGAATGCCAGCATTTTCTTCTGCACAGAATGAGCACAAGTGCCTATTGACAAGAGGCCAAAAAACAAACTTCAAGAGCAGCTGGAGTATTTAGAAACCCTTGAGCTGATCTCTGTGGAAGTCCTCAGAAGAGCAACTGTGCTCCCTCTGAGCTCTCCTGCCATATTTAATGACATCTAAGCCTCAAATTGATTGCTGTTTTAAGAGGCACAATCACTTTTGAAGTGAGTCTCAGAGGACTCAAACAATAGGGACAGATAAAGAGAGATTGTTCCCTTGATCACAAAGTAAATCCAAAGCGTGATCTGTTACAATGGATGCTTGTTTAATATAGAAATAGGTTTTTTGATGCCAATGGATAGCCAAACACAATAGAATTCTAATGGCAGCACATTCCCCAAGTGAAACAAGTACCACCCAAAAGGAACAGACTTAGAGTCCTTTGAGAGACCCAGGAGGTGTTGGTCAAGGAACTTGTGTGGACACTTCTTGCAACTCGATTTTGAGAGCAGGGAGCACAGGTCTCCCAGAGCACACTTAGAAATGACACAAGGCTGAATGTGCCATTAAATATTTGATATTATTCTAAGTGAAGTTAGACAGAGAAGGACAAATATCATAGGATATCGCTTATATGTGGAACCTAATAAATGGCACCCCACTCCAGTATTCTTGCCTGGAGAATCCCATGGACAGAGGAGCCTGGCAGGCTGCAGTCCATGGGGTCGCAAGAGTCAGACACGACTTAGTGACTAAACCACCACCACCAATTTTAAAAAAATAATACAAATGAACTTATTTACAAAACAAAGATTTACAAATATTGAAAACAAACTTATGGTTACCAAAGGGAAACATGGCGGGGCGGGGGTGAGGGGAAGGAGAGAGAAACCAGAAGCTTGGGATTAACACTGCTGTATATAAGATAGATAACCAACAAGGACTTCTTGTGTATAGCAGAAGGAACTCTATTCAATATTCTCAGATAACCTATATGAGAAAACAAACTGGAAAATAATGAATATATGTATAACTGAAACACTTTGCTGTATACCTGAAACAAATACAACATGGTAAAACAACTGTACTCCAATAAACAAATTTTTTAAATAAAATCTTAAAATGTAAAAAAATGTGTTTGACAATAGGATGAATAAATTCTGGACCAGAGATGATCTGGGCCATTTTTAAAATTAGTTTAAGTGGGGAAACAGTACTTTTCTGGCAATCTTCCTTGGAGTCCTTCAATTCTACTCTTTCGTGCTGTGAGCTGTAGGGTAAGGGTGTGTGTGTGTGTGTGTGTGTGTGTGTGTGTGTGTGTGTGTGTGTGTGTGTGTGTGTGTGTGTGCCACCGGGGCTTGGTTCAAATTAGGGGAAGACCAGCTGTAGGGTAAGGGTGTGTGTGTGTGTGTGTGTGTGTGTGTGTGTGTGTGTGTGTGTGTGTGTGTGTGTGTGCCACCGGGGCTTGGTTCAAATTAGGGGAAGACCAGCAAGACCCTGCCCCACCTCTGCTCAACTGACTGCACCTCAGCAGCTGGAGAGAGGGAGCCTCACCTTCGCTCTGAGGTGTGGGACCCAGTCTAGAAAAGGTCTGAGTGACAGCTGAAGGCAGCAACAACACCAAGAGTGGCAGCAGCTTCACGGATCCAGCACTTTCTATGTGTCGGGCACTTTGGTGAGTCATTTATATATATTAACTCATTTTCCTTCCACAACAACCATAAGGTCAATATGACTATCTCCATTTACAGATGAAAAAATAAAGACTAAGAAAAGTTTTAAATAAATTCCTTGCCTAAGATCACAGAATACGCTGGAGCTAGAACTTAAACCCAGCTCTGTTGGACTCCAAAGCCCATTCTTTTAATTAGTGCACATTCTGCCTCCCAAGAAGATCAAAATGTATTTTTGTGAAGACATAAGCATGGTTACTGAATGATGGAAAGCCCTCTGAACTGAGAGTCATAACAAGAACGTTTAGGATCCAACATTAAATAGTCAAGTCACTTTATGCATGTGAGTCCAACCCTCTGAGCCTCAGTTAACTCATCTGGAAAATGGAACTACAATCCTCACTGAGCATATTGAGCAAGGTTGAGACCTATGATTTCCCCTAGGATTCTTTCTTTTCTTCTTCCTCTGACAATAAGAGCCCTGGCCAAGAGTTTGAGAACACACACAGCCACCGGCTAGAGAGGTTTCCCAGCATCTCCCACAGTGTAGCCAGGGGACTACTTTGGCCAATGGTGTATGAACGGATGTGATGTATGGCTTCTAAGCCACTTGCCTTTTACTTGTGCCCTCTTGCAGGTTGGTACAAGGACAAGGTGGGGTTGATCCAGGTCTAACCATGTGGACACAGACTATAAGCCAGAAGGAACTTGGGAAGTTGGGTGATCTAATGGTTAGAAGTGCCAGATTTAGCAACAAAAATACAAGGTGCTCAGTTACATTTCAATTTCAGATAAACTAATCATTTTGGTACAAATATGTCCCAAATACCACATGAGACATGGTTATCCCCACCCACAAATATTGCATGAAATGTGCTCATACTAGCCACAAATATTATATGGGATATAGTTATGCTAAACAATAACTTATCATTTATCTGAAAATTCATACTGAACAGGGTTTCAGCCTGTATTTTATCTGATAAGACTGATTGCTTGTGGCAGGTGAACAGTACTTTATCTGGAAATCCCTCTGGGTGATTCTGTAAGAGAGAAATAAACTTTTTTGTTTGAGACGCTGCATTTTGGGGGACACTTTGTTAGCAACAGCCTAAAAGTGAAAGGGAAAGTTGCTCAGTTCGACTCTTTGCAACCCTATGGACTATAGCCCACCAGGCTCCTTCCTCTGTCCATGGGATTCTCTAGGCAAGAATACTGGAGTGGGTTGCCATTCCCTTCTCCAGGGGATCTTCCCAACCCAGGGTTTGAACCCAGGTCTCCTGCATTGCATGCAGACTCCTTACTGACTGAGCTGCCAGGGAAGCTAACCTGTACCTTAATTATGCATGTGAGCTTAGTCGTGTCTGACTCTTTGCAAACCCATGGGCTCCTCTGTCCATGGGATTTTCTAGGCAAGAATAGTGGAGCAGGTTGCCATTTCCTTCTCCAGGGTCTCTTCCCAACCCAGGGATTGAACCCACGTCTCTTGTGTCTCCTGCGTTAGTAGGCAGATTGTTTACCAGGTGAGTCACCAGGGAAGCCTTAATTATACATATACATAATTATATATGTATACACATAATATATAGGATATATATTAATGTATCACACACACACATATCATATATGACTTTCCAGTTGGTGCTAGTGGTAAAGAACCCGCCTGCCAATTCAGGAGAACTTAAGAGCCTTGGGTTTGATCCCTGAGCCAGGAAGGTTCCCTGGAAGAGGGCATGGCAATCCACTCCAGTATTCTTGTCTGGAGAACCCCATGGACAGAGAAGCCTGGTGGGTTACAGTCCACAGGGTTGCAAGGAGTTGGACATGACTGAAGAAACTTAGCACATACATTATTTTTATATATACATATATAGAGAGAGAGAACAAAAAAGTAAATAAGGTATTATATGACCAGCATAATGGTTTAAGGACATCAACCTTTTACTCTTATCAAAATATGTTCCTGTCAGTGAGGACTTTGATTATTGCCAATTTCAAGAGCTTCTGATAGAGCACTGCAGAGAAAGAAGGAAATGAAGAGGGTGGATTTAGCACTGAGTATTTAGATTCTGGGTAGCAGTGGTCTGGGTAAACTTTCTCCCATGATTGCTGTTTTCCATCCAAGCTTTAATTTGAAAACAGGCTTACTCTGTATCCTTGGACTGTAAGGATCTTCTATTCTGAAAGCAGGATCTAAAGCACGAAATATCACCTAAAAATAGACATAAGAGTAATTGATATTGTTGCTATGATCAAAAACTGGATTTGTAAACAGCATGGAAAATAAAAAGTATAAACAAACCTCTCCTTCCGTTGAGGGCTCAATGTCAGAATATCGGGAATCACAAATTATATCGTCGACTTTCTTCATGGGGCCAGTGGAAATGCCGGGAAATGAGCTCTCACAGTCATAGGCAAAGTATCTGTATACACCCCAGGTTTTTCCAAAGTCGGACGACCGTTCTATCAGCATAGCAGCTGGACGGAATGTCTAAAGGCAGGGTGGAAGAGACACTGCATGCTTTTATTGGTTATCTATATTTTTTTAAATCCCAGAGGAAAATATCACTCAACTGTGTGCCACAAACCCTGACTGCATGTGGTTGGTTTTACACTGTGGCTGGATTTCAAATACTTCAAGCTGTTCCACGGAGTCTCTTCTTGCAGGAAAGTGTCTTGTCTCTAAATATTGCACTTTCTCCCACCCTATTAGAGACTAGTAAGTTGTTTCTCTTTAGGAGCTGATTATAAACAGGCCTTAGTGCAGACAAGTTTTGGCACATCGAGCCACCATACCCATGACATGACAGCTGAGGTTGAGTGCTTGTTCCTTAATCATTCAGTAGTTGTGTAATGACAGCTACTCAGTACCAGACAATGGTCTAAGTGCTGTAACTCGTCCAATAAGGTCTAGGAATGGGTAGAAATCATTTACAAAAATATCCATTACACTCTATAGTAGAGTCACATGCAGTATGCTTTGGAAAAACACGGGGAAAGAATTACTAACCCAAGAAGCTGGAGAATCCCGAAAGTCCAGCTACACACTCCAAAATAACTGAAAGCAGGGACTCAGATGACTCTCATGCATAAACATTCAGAGCAGCATTATTCATAATCACCAACAAGTGGAAATCACTCAAGTGTTCATCAATGGATAATGGATATACAAAAGGTGATACACATAAGCAATGGACTATTATTATTCGGGAATAAATAGAACTGAAATTCAGATACTTCCTATGACATGGATGAACTTTGGAAACATTACTAGGTGTGGTCACTCACCTAGAGCCAGACATCCTGGACTGTGAAGTCATGTAGGTCTTAGGAAACATTACTCTGAACAAAGCTAGTGGAGGTGATGGAATTCCAGCTAAGCTATCTAAAATCTTAAAAGATGATGCTGTTAAAGTGCTGCATGCAATATGCCAGCAAATTTGGAAAACTCAGCAACGGCCACAGGACTGGAAAAGGTCAGTTTTCATTCTAATTCCAAAGAAAGGCAATGTCAAAGAAAGTTCAAACTACTGTACAACTGTGTTCATTTCACACGTTAGCAACATAATGCTCAAAATCCTTCAAGCTAGGCTTCAGCAGTATATGAACAGAGAAATTTCAGATGTACAAACTATATTTAGAAAAGGTATAGGAACCAGAGATCAAACTGCCAATGTCTGATCATAGAGAAAGCAAGAGAATTCCAGAAAAACATCTATTTCTGCTTCATTAAATATGCTAAAGCCTTTGATTTTGTAGATCACAACAAACTGTGAAAAATTCTTCAAAAGATGGGAATACCAGACCACCTTACCTGTCTCCTGAGAAATCTGTATGCAGATCAAGAAGCAACAGTTAGAACTGGACATGGTAAAATGGACTGGTTCAAAATTAGAAAAGGAGTACATCAAGGCTGTATATTGTCACCCTGCTTATTTAACTTATATGCAGAGTATGTCATGCTAAATGCCAGGCTGAATGACTCACAAGCTGGAATTAAAATTGCTGGGAGAAATATCAACAACCACAGATATGCAGATTGTACCACTCTAGTGGCAGAAAATGAAGAGGAACTAAAGAGCTTCTTGATGGGGGTGAAAGAGAAGAGTAAAAAGCTGGCTTAAAACTCAATATTCAAAAAACTAAGATCATGGCATCTGGTCCCATCCCTTCATGGGAAATAAATGGGGAAACAGTGGAAACAGTGCCAGACTTTATTTTTGGGGGATCCAAAATCACTGCAGATGGTGACTGCAGCCATGAAATTAAAAGACATTTACTCCTTGGAAGGAAAGTTATGACCAACCTAGACAGCATATTAAAAAGCAGAGACATCACTTTGCCAACAAAGGTCCATCTAGTCAAAGCTATGGTTTTTCCAGTATTCATGTATGGATGTGAGAGTTGGACTGTAAAAAAGGCTAAGCACCAAAGAATTGGTGCTTTCAAACTGTGGTACTGGAGAAGACTCTTAAGAGTCCCTTGGACAGCAAGGAGATCAAACCAGTCAATCCTAGAGAAAATCAACCTTGCATATTCACTGGAAGCACTGATGCTGAAGCTCCAATACTTTGGCCACCTGATATGAACAGCCATCTCACTGGAAAAGATCCTAATGTTGGGAAAGATTGACGGCATGAGGAGGAGACGACAGAGGATGAGATGGTTGGATGGCATCACCGACTCAATGGACATGAGTTTGAGTAAACTCCAGAAGTTGGCGATGGACAGGGAGGCCTGGCATGCTGCAGTCCATGGGGTTGCAACAAGCTGGACATGACTGAGCGACTGAACTGAACTGAAAGTAAAATGAGGTCATTGGAGTAGGCCCTAATCCCATATGACTGATGTCTTTAAAGAAGAAGATATTAGGACATAGACAGGTACAGAGGTAAAGACACAGGGAGAAGATAGTCATGTACAAAGCCAAGGAGAGAAAGAAGCAACAGAAGAAACCAACTCTACTGACACCTTCATCTCAGACTACATGCCTCCAGAACCCTGAGAAAATACATTTCTGTTGTTTAAGTCACCCAGTCTGTGTAGTTTGCTGTGGCAGTCCTAGCACACTAACACACCTTCACAACACATTTGTCTGACAGATGAGGAAATGAAGGCTCAGAGAGATCACCTAACTCACCAGCTGTTGGCAGAGAGACTTCAACTGAGGCTGAATGAAGACCTATCAAATCCAGGCTGAATGAAGATCTTTTCTGCCTCTCTGGTTACCGGTGTAATAGCAGCCTGAAAAATGGATGTCAGAAGGAGGAAAAGGACAAGAATTCTGGAAACAAGCAGGGTGGAGATTTAGGAGGTTGTGGTGAATAGGGACAACTGGAAATATCAGATGAAACAAAATGAACACTAAAAATAAGCAAATGCTTCAACAGTGATGAATGAAAGGTAAGCTGACTCAGCAAACAGAATCTGAACAGAAACACTTCCGAATTCCAACCAGTGCTTGACTGAGAGATATAGAGAACAAACTAGTGGTTATAGTGGGGAGCAGGGGAGGGGCAGTGGAGAGGCTGGGGAATGGGAGGCACAAACTATTGGGTGTTAGATAGGTTTGAGGATGTATTGTACAACACAGGGAATATAGCCAATATTTTGTAATAACTGTTACTGGAGAGTGACCTTTAAAAATTATATAAAAATGAAAAGTTTTTAAACAGAGATCAAATGTTGCATGCCAAGATGACCAAGAACTTGAACAGGATCATAAAAAAAATAAATAAAAATAAAATCTGGGTGACAACTTGACAGATATCTGGGTGACAACTAAAGTGAAAAGCAGTATATGCCCAGATCCCCTTGCACCTTCCTTAGTAATCTTGATGGTCTTTCTCACTGATAAAAGGAGGCAAGGATAAGGAAATGGTAAGTCATATTTTGATAGATTCTTTGACTTATACATTTACTAGCTGTTCAGGCTTAATTTATTTTTTACCTATTCAAAAATATAAGGAAATGATGCTTTATATTAAACCCGAGTGAGTTATCAGGCTAAGAATTTTAAAATAAGGGGGAAAAAACCCCAATAACTAACTGAACCATGGCAAACCCTCCCACGGGACATACCTCCTGGGTGGTGAGACTAGGCTGATGTCTCTATGTCGCAAGGGAGTCTTACAGCTGTCCTGGCTGTGCTTCCTTATTCCTCCCTTCTGGAACCTTCCAAGTCCCAAAAGGCCAATTTCCTGTGAGGTTAGGAAGCTGCTGGAAACCAGGACAACGCATTTTACCTACAGGAGGGAAGCCTTTCTGTGCTGTTTGCTGAGTCATTGACCTTCTCAGGCCTCACACTGCTGCATAGCTGTCTCTGAATTTATACTAAATAAAAAAGCTGTGAGCTTGGAAACGTTTGGCTATGTACAAAAACACACCATCGATATGCTAACTAGATTATGCAAGCCTAAGAAAATCCAATCCACTTAGTAAGCATCTATCTCCCTGAAAACATTCTTATTTAATCCAGCAGTCCCAAGCCTGGGCATGTATGCAGACTATAATTCGAAAAGATGTTAACACCAGCACTATTTGTAATAACCAAGACATGCTGCTGCTGCTGCTGCTAAGTCGCTGCAGTCGTGTCCAACTCTGTGCGACCCCACAGATGGCAGCCCACCAGGCTCCCCTGTCCCTGGGATTCTCCAGGCAAGAATACTGGAGTGGGTTGTCATTTCCTTCTCCAATAACCAAGACATGGAGACAACCTAAATGTCAGTCTACAGATAAATGGATAAAGAAGATGTGGTACATATATACAATGGAATACTACTTAGCCATAAAAAGAATGAAGTAATGCCATTTGTAGCAACACAGATGGACCTAGAGATTATCATACTAAGTGAAACAGAAAGACAGATACCATATGATATCACTTACACAGTAAGTCCCCCACATATGAACCTTCAAGTTCTGAATTTTCAAAGATGTGAACATGTTAACACCCAGACGTCACTGGATCGTTTTTCTTCAAGAGAGTAGACAGAATTGGATCCAGCAAGGAACCAGAACCTGTGCCATCAACATCAGGCGTGGGTGAAATTTCAGCTTGCCCTCCGTCTTCCTTGTTGATGATCCTTTAGCTCTACCATCTCCCACCTCCTTTCCCTCCTCCAGTTGGTAACTCTTCTTGCTATTCAGTTGATGCCAGCCCCTAGATGTCAACTGTTGTACCATACTACTGTACTTTCCAAAGTATTGTAAGATTAAAAATGTTTTATTTTTTGTGTTGGCTTGTTTTTTACGTATTATTTGTGTGAAAAGTATGATAAACCAATTATAGTACAGTACTACACAGCTGATTGTGTTAGTTAGGTACTTAGGCTAACTTTGTTGGACTTACGAATAAACTGGACCTATGAGCTCTCAGAACAGAACTTGTTGGTACATAGATGACTTACTGTATGGAATTTAAAATATGACACAAATGAACATATCTATGAAACAGACTCACAGATATAGAGAACAGACTTTTGGATGCCAAAAGGAAGGGCAAGTAGGGGAGGGATAAATTGGGAGTTTGGGATTAGCAGATGGAGCTATTATGTGGGCTTCCCTGGTGGCTCAGCTTCCCTGGTACCTCAGACAGTAAAGAATCTGCCTGCAATTCAGGAGACTCAGGTTCAATCCCTGGGTTGGGAAGATCCCCTGGAGAAGGGAATGGCAACCCACTCCAGTATTCTTGCCTGGAGAATTCCATGGACAGAGAAGCCTGGCAGTCTATAGTCCATGAGGTCACAAAGAGTCAGACACAACTGAGAGACTAGCACTTTCACTGTCACACTTCTCGGTGGCTCCAAAGGTAAAGAATCTGCCTGCAGTGCAGAAGACCCGGGTTTGATCCCTGGATCAGGAAGGTGCCAGTGGAAAAGGGAAATGCTACCCAAATAACTAAGGTCCTACTATATAGTACTGGGAACTATATTCAATATTCTGCAATAAACCATAATGAAAAAGAATATGAAAAATAATGTATATATATATGTATATACATATATATACCTGAGTCATTTGTTATATAGCACAACATTGTAAATCAACTATAGCTGAATAAAATAAATTTTTTTTATTTTTTTTTAAATAAATTTTAAAAAAGGAATAAACACACTCTTCATCCTCACCCCCTTCCTGTCCTCACCACTCTTAATGGTATCAGCAGCCTCCAGGTTCCCCAGCTCAGACATCTCCAGAATCTTTGATTCATCCCTTTCCTTACCCTGACTTCTGCTTCTAATCTTTCTCCAGTTCATGGTTCAGCCTTTGACTCCCTTAGCAAACAGAGGCTCCTTCTCTGGGCAATGACTCTCAAAGTTAGCAGTCGCACAGGGTAGCAGAGTATGGCAGCAAGGGGTGATGTGTGATTAGAAAAAGCTCTCCACGTCAGTCTGACAGGACGCTAGTTGCAGGAGGTGGCTCCCTCCTAGTTGAGAACCACAGCCCTGCGTAAGTCAGCTCCCCCTTACCGCGGACCCTGAGAGCCTCCTGCCTCTATGCCTTCTCTTCTCCATGCCCCAGGCCCTCTGCTTTTCCTCTTGGCTCCCTCGTTTCCTGAAACACAGGTCTCGTTTCCTGTCCATGGCTCCCCATCTCCTATGAAGTTCACACTCCTCAGGAAGGAAGCAAGGTCCTTCAGGCTATAGTCTTACTTCCTGTTGCTCCCCTCACTAGCCCAAGTGTAGACATTCAAGGCATGTCTACATAGTACGTGCTAAACAAACTCTGCCCAAACCGTCCCACCACTGGGGATTTGCTCTCATACTGTTTCCTCTGTCAAGAAGGCCTTTTCTTCTACCTCTTCCTCCTAAAATCCTGCTTACTCTTCCTGACCCACGTCAAACGCAATCACAGTCCTCTCCTTATAAAGCTTTCCCCTTTATTCCAGGCTAAAATGAATATCCTCATCCTCCATGCTGATGTACATTGTCTGAACTTCTGCTATAGCCGTGAGTACATCTTGTCTTGTATCAAGTTATTTGCAAGTATACCTTCTTCCCTTGGGCTTCCCAGGTGGCACTAGTGGTAAAGAACCCACTTGCCAATTCAGGAAAAATGGGTTCAATCCCTCGGTTGGGAAGATTTCCCCTGAAGGAGGGCATAGCAACCCACTCCAGTATTTTTGCCTGGAAGATTCCATGGACAGAGGAGCCTTGTGGGCTACAGTCCATGGGGTCGCAAATAGTTGGACACAACTGAGCAACTGAACAACAACATGCAGGCAACATCTGAGGTTGAGTCTTAATTCTAACTGCCAGGTTGAGCTCATGGCCAATGAAGGGACAAAGTGGTTTAGGGGAAGTCCTCCCCCACCTCTTAGGAGCAGATGTCACAGTGTAAACCTTCACCCTACCCTTTCTCCAAGCAGCAAGAGTGGGCTCCTGGGGAGAAGCAAGGGCATGAACCCAGGCCTGGGGACAGGTAGCTCAGCATCTCTCCTAGTCACATTTGACCTCAGTGCCCACCCCTGACCCTCAGCCTCCTAGGCTCAGGCAGAGGACACAAGCAAGACTTTAGTAATTACCTGCCCACAGGGGAAATCAAATCTACCCTGGGCACCTTTTCCAAAACCTGCAAGGGTGGAGATAAGGCCCCCATGCCCAACAGAAAACGATTCAAAAGTGATTTTAATCTGAGAAGCAATAAGTAAATTATGGGTTTTGAGGGCACCAACATGTACTTTAAGCCATATGAAGCCTATCATTTCCAGGCAGCTGCTTATGAAGAAACAAAGGGACTTTGTACAGAGCCATTCCTTAGTCCTGGAGTCATTTTACATCTCTCAAAGAAAAAGGATGGGAAAAAATCCACACTGAAGAAAGCAGGCACATTTCTTAAAGTACTGTAAAACCATTCCCACAAATTTTGCAAAACCTTGAAAACTAAAGATAACACACTTCCTTTCCAGTTACCAAAGTCAGCATTAAAACATCAATCCAAGGGAGCAGGGATTTACTCTCCAGATGTTTTACTGTGGTTTGGGAGTGAGTCAAAGCTGTCCCTCTCCATGGGGAAATTAACAGATATCTAATTAAAAGTTTACAGCTGAATCATAGAACAGTGGCTCTCTCTACTTATTGCCACAAAGATACAGTATCTGTTAAGTGTAGTTATCCATGCCCATGTTTAAAAGCTGCTCAATTATCCTAATTTATAGCAACAATAATGTTTAGGTTCCCACTTAGGCCAACTCACAACAGCCATCCCTTCTGAAAGGGGGAATTACACAATGCTCTCATTTGTGAGAAAGGGAGGCATTCCTTACCTTGAAGGTCATGATGAGATGAGTGAAATGAAATTCTGCTTCCAAATCCAGTTGGATAGTGACATTTTCCACGCCTATAGGATATTTTTAAAAACAACAAAAGGAAATAGCAAGGTAAACAAGAACATTTGTGAACAATTGAGTCTATTCTCTTCAGCTATCTTTATGCTCCTCATAGAAATTCTCTCTGCAGTCCACCTCAATCTGAAGATAAGATAATAACAATAACCCCCTGGCCTGACTGAGTGATAAAACACATCTCAGAATGACTCTTCAGTTGGTCACAAATCATTCTGGAGTTCAACGTATTGAATGTGCTCCCTGGAACAAGACATCTGGAGGAATGCCTTTAGTTGCTGTCAAGAAAGACATCCTCTGCTTAGTAAAAACTGAAAAGTCTTTCCAACTCTCTAAGCTAAGGGACTCTCAAAGGGGAAAGGAGAGGGGGCATTTCCTGTGCACAGTAGGGGTTCAGCTCTGCAGTCTGAAGCACAGGGACACAATCCAGTCGAAACACAAATATTCCTTTTTGTTTTTATGCAGCAGCAAAGAAAACAGGAGTCCACCACGAATGTGAGTTACGCTCCAATTTAGAAAAACCTATCCCTGATGGAGAAGGCTTTGGGTGCATTGCCACAATGGAGAAACAATGCCAAAGAGACAAAGAATGGGTCAAATAAATAAACTGCCCCAGAACAAATACTAACATCTTCCCTTTCAGGGGAAAGCCTGAACAAACAAATGAGCCTTTGCACTATGCCCTGGGGGTCAAGTCATCCCACGTTAAAAGGCTAAAAAGGCCACTGGAATTCCAGGGATGGACGGCACCTCCTCCACAATCCCCTGGGCCCTCCAGCCTGCCTGTTTGGTGAAAGAGACCTTTCCACGTTTCCTGTGCTCCAGAGAGCTTTTGGGGGTTCAGCTTCCGGAGCAAGAAAAGTATTAAATGCAGAAAGACAGGAATGTGTCAGAATGAATCATGTCACAGGCTAGTGTATTTTCAGGAAATCAGTAAGACTTTTGAAATAAACTCTCCCACTGGAAAACTGCCAAGTCAATTGGGGGTTGGGGTGGGGGAGGGAGGGAAAGTAGTCACTGTAACGGATATGAGTTAGTTGGAATGTTAAAGAAACAGTATCGTCAGGCTAACTAACCTTATCTAACTTCTGAAAAAGAACCATATTACAAACCTTATCTAACTTCTGAAAAAGAGCCATATTACAAACTGACTCTTTAGGTTTCTTTCTGAGCAACGTTAGCTAAGCAACTGTCTGTCTCTCCCTTCCCAGGCTTTTAAGTACCTGCACTATTTGTTTAAAATGAAGAGATAACGAAATAATGTAAAGTCAGAGCAAGACTAGGACCAGTTCTGTAACATAAGAATGTATCTGCCGACGTGGGCTTGAAAAGCACATTCCATTTTAGATTCCTAACCTGATAAAGTGCTACAGGTTTGTTTTTTTTTTAAATATGGAAAGAAAAATCCATGGATAAAAGAACCAAGATCATTCTTTTATGGTGTATTTGATTTCTGTCAGACCTGGGAATAAAGCATCATGAGGGCTAAGTTAAAAGCAGCTGCACATTCCAAGCCCATTTCTGGGCCTGAGCACTGATAATTTAATGCATCGTGTAAAGCTCAACTTGGATAAAACACACAGAAAATAGATAAAAATCACATTCATCAAGAAACTCTTCAATTGTGAACTATCAGAGAGCAGAGAGATGATAGGAGACAGCAACAATCCGTCTGACTTTCTCAAGACTAAGTTCCATCCATCTAATCCTATCTAAGCTCTTGTAACAGTGACAGAGCTCTCAAGCCCCTCAGTTTAAAAATCCCTTCTTTTCGGCCTTTGTCCTCTCTTGTCCCACAAACTCAGAGTTATGGAAACTGATTATCACCTGATGTAACCAAGAAAAACCCTCCTCGAGAACTACAGAATTTGATGAGCTATTTTACTGTCTATCAACTTGATACTGATGTTGAGGCACCCTTCTCTCTTTTTGGCCGCACCACCCTACACCTAGCTGCAGGGATGTTAGTTCTCTGACTAGGGACTGAACCCCATGCCGTCAGCAGTGAAACCATGGAGTCCTAACCATGGGACTGCTGGGGAAGTCCCAAGGCATCCTGATTGTCTTTCGGTCTCACTGGAAAAAATTTGTAATCAGATCTATGCTATTTCACAAGGCCCCTGTGACTTAAGTGCAGATTTACAGAAACTTCTCTTTTACCCTGAACTCTCAACTCAGATACCCTCCTATAAGAATTAACAAGGCTCTAACTGATAAATTGCTTTCTGACATCTAGTCTATCTCGATCAAGTTGATAATCAATGGAGTCCCAAAGCTTACCAATGAATAATCAACCTTCCCTAGAAATCAATAGTCTTCTAGAAAGCATGTATACTTTCGTAATCAATTAGAAATAAGTCTACGAAGAGACTTCCTCCTGGGAATTCCCTGGGGGTCCAGTGGTTAGGACTCCATGCTTCCGCTACAGGGGGCCCAGATTTGATCCCTGGTCGAGAACTAGGATCTTGAAAGCCTTGTGGCACAAAAAATGCTTCCTTTTTATAGACTGATACATAACTGCAAAGCACCCCAAAGCTTCCTGGGCATAGAGCACATAATAAAGGGATCTAGTAGTGCCCAGGCTTCCTCTGGCCAAGTTTAGATTCACTTCTTTGAGAGTCCTTTCTAATAAATGCTGCTTAAAAAAAGATATAATGGTAACTCATTATTAACAACAAACACATTAACTCTACTGTTAGTCCCCAAATTTCAGCATTTGACTTGGAAACAAATGTAAAACTAAGTTGAGCTTAGTCGCATTGCAATAGTAACATCATATCTGATGAATTTATTAAATCCCAACCCAAACGGCAAAGAAAGGAAAAAGGGTTGGATTCACATACTCACTGGAAAAGTTGACTTAGGGTCATTATCCATGTTGAGTGTCTGAGAAATTATGTCTAGTGTGTATTCATAGTACTATTACTAAATGTTCTCTAGATGGAAGGAAGGTGGTGGGTGCTGATTTTGCTCTTTCTTTTGGGATTGATCAAAATGAAAGATGGCTGTTTTGTGGAAGGATAAGGGCCTGAGTGGGGCAAGGCCTTCCCATGCCCCACCCAGACTGCCCCAGCACATTGCCACACTCCCCAAGGGCCCCTCAGGATGAAGACCACGAAATCCTCCTTTGGTTTCGCATGAAAGACTTCCGTCTTATATGAAGTACATACTTCAAGAAGAAGGATCAGATTTTACCAAGAGAAGTCAGTGCTCTGGGCAGTAAATCTGTCGAAGGCCATAATACCAGGATAGAGAAACCAATCGTAATTACAAACACCCAGGCGCCTGTAAACACTTTTCAGGTAACCAATTACACTCCATGGAAGTTATTCCCACACCACACATACCATTTTCGGATTGCCACCAGATCTTAAGGCGGTTTGGAGCAAATGTCGTGACCACATTTTCAATGAGATGACTGTCAGGGTTGAGGGTTTCATGATAAGGATCTTGTGAATTGCATATGAAGCATTTTTTGTCCTCCTGAAAGCAAAGATAGTTTCACGAGTCTGGGAAGCAATCACACACTCACATGCACACCAAAAATCAAGCCCACAATACAAAAATCAAACCTACTTTCTTCAAGAAAAATGAATGTGCCAAAATTACTTAAATGACCTAGCACATGTCTTTCACTTTTTAACTTAACGGAGTATGATATATTCCTGAAAATTTCCTCTTCTCTTGCAAATTCAAGGTCAAAAGTAAAAGAAGGCATTGTTTCCACAAGCTATTAATTTAATCAAAATGAAATGTCTAGGCTTAAGCCTTAATCTCAATGAGTAGCTGGAAAAGCTTACTCTTGAGGCAAAATGCAGAGGAGGTTTTAGAGAATTTTTGCTGACATAAAGCAAACTGAAAATAAAAAGAGAACAATTCAACTGGCCTGATTTTCCAAAACCTATATAAGGCAGAAACCAAGTATTAGTCAGATATATTTAAGAAGCTTTGGGAACTACAGATCAAGACTTCTTAGCTTCTCCCCAACCCCGACAGTGAATTCGTGGTAGCAGCGTGCAGGCTAGCTCACAAACTGCTCAGAATATCCAGGAAGGGGCACCAGGCTGTCCTGTCAAGTTGGGAGCACTGAAAACTGGGACCAAGTCAAAGAATGCCAAGGACCTGAACTGAAAAATCTACCACTACTTTCAGTTTTAGAGCAGCTTTGAACTTTTGGCTTAACATTTTCCTTCTACCTAAAATGTGAGTCATGGCCAAAAGAGCCTTCTTTGCACTCCATCATGGTGAGTTGTAAACAGCAGGATCACTTAATGGTTCCCTTTTCCACATGAGGCTGGGCTCTCTACTCAAGTTTTTCTGAAATGCTTATTAAGTCTGAAAATGATGTCGAAGCAGAAATCTGTTGAGACCCCCCACACATCTTACAAACAACATTTAACACATTATCCACCTATGGATTTTTGCAGCAAGTAATGCCTGTGGTTGGCAATTTGTTACGTAAGTGAATACTGAAACACTCCGGTCAATAACGTTTGGGTAATGAAGGATGGATTAATATGTCTCTGGACCTCCGGTCAGCAAGTCATTAAGCAAAGGTGATATCCTTGTAAGTATCAACCGATCATACATTTGTATGTATTTAGCTAGCTATTACAGAGAAGGCACTGGCAACCCACTCCAGTACTCTTGCCTGGAAAATCTCTTGGATGGAGGAGCCAGGTAGGCTGCAGTCCCTGGGGTCGCTAAGAGTCAGACACGACTGAGGAATGAGTGACTTCACGTTCACCTTTCACTTTCATGCATTGGAGAAGGAAATGGCAACCCACTCCAGTGTTCTTGCCTGGAGAATCCCAGAGATGGGGGAGCCTGGTGGGCTGCCGTCTATGGGGTGGCACAGGGTCGGACACGACTGACTTGACTTAGCAGCAGCAGCAGCAGCTAGCTATTAGTTTTCACCTTCCTCCCAAAGGGATTTTAAGACTGGCAAGATATACTAACTAGAAAACAGAAACCAGGAGTCAGGAATGCAGGGGAACCCTGGACACAATACTTTTGATTCCTGCCTCAAGTTTTACACCTGTTCAGTGTTGGAGAGAATTACACACCCAAGCTCCTTTCTTTAGGCTCTGTATCTGAAGCATAGCACACCTCCACGTGTGCTCAGTTGTGTCTGACTCTTTGCAACCCCATGGACTATAGCCTGCCAGGTTTCTCTGTCCATGGGAGTTTCCAGGCAAAAATACTGGAGTGAGTTGCCATTTCCTCCTCCAGGGGATCTTCCCCACCCAGGGATCGAATCCATGTCTCCTGCACTGCAGAAGGATTCTTTACCACTGAGCCACCAGGAAACCCTGATATCTGAAGACTGCCCCACAATTTCATGGCTAATCATATAAACCACAGAGTCTGGCTCTACTTGTTTTTAAACAAACAGTCCAATTCTCATTCTAGTCAAAGCCGTTTTCAGGATCTGGCGATTCATTTACAGGATGTCCTGGCCTTGGAGGTAAATGTTAGCATAATATTTTAGGTGAAATTTACATGCTAATGTTAGAAAAGGTAACATCAACTGCCTCTGGTGACTTGTAGTCAAGGAAACTAATACCAGAGAACAATTACCAGAACTTTAAAAAAGTGTAATTATAGCCTCCCTTCTAATCAGGAGGAAGCAGTCTAGACATCTCTGTATAAACCTGGAAGCAAATAAGTGGAATCCACTTTACCACATTCCTTTGGTTTAATTTATCAGGTTTCCAGAATGGGCTCTCTTTCTGTTTTTTAAAAGTGATTCCATTTGAAGGCATCTGTATGCAAACCACACAATATTCTGTCCCACTCCTGAAGGGCACATCTACATGTAGGAGGAGTGACCAAATTTAGAGCAATTGACTTAGAACTTGCCCTGTACAGGAGACTAAACTCTTTTGTTTGCTTTAGAGGCCAGAGATATCAGTCTTTTAAAAAAATCAAGGAAATGGATTCTGATTCTGGGTAGTTTATGCTTTGTACCTGCTTTCAAAATTAGTCTTATTAAAAACGTGACCTTTGAAATCTACATCTGGATCCACTTTTAGAAACAGAAAACACTCTGAAATTTCATTTTGGTTCTCCGTTATCAGGGTACCATGGCAACCAGGGCATTTTGAAAAAGCAAGCATCTTATCCTGAAATCCAATGGAGGTGGATGGGAGCAGCACCAAATGAGGAGAGAAAAACACTGGAGTGCTTTTCTCCATGATTGGAGTGACCTTGCAAGGTGTTTGTTAGGGCTGGAATACCCTTTATCCAAGTGAAAGACGGGGAAAGCCCAAGATCACCACTCAGTATATAAAAAAGGAAGAGGATAAACTGCCTTTTACACACATTTTCCAAAGGGGAAAAATTGAAAAACAAACAAACAAAAAACCAAAAAAACATGGGATTTTGGAGACCCTGGGGCAGGGGCCCCAACATCTGTCTGCAGCTCTGCCTTTCTATACAGTGGCGGCAGGAAATGTTTGGCGGATGCAACTGTGCAAACTGAGATGAGGCAAAAGGTTGAGCTACCAGCCTAATCCCGGGACTCCCTGGCTGCCTAGCTTCCTATCTGGATAGCTGGCAGGATACGGGGTCCCCTAGGCTTTCCTCTTCGGTGGGGACTGGAAGAGGTGCGCGCGGAGCCATCTCTCTGCCCTCACCTGGAGGTGGCTGACGATACAGTAAGGCTCGGGTTTGTGCAGCCCGCAGGTCGAGGTCACCGAGAGCTTCTGCGCTCGGCCGATGAGAAGGTCGCCTGTGGCCGGGTAGCAGCTGCCCTCCGCGCAGCCGTAGCTGAAATCGGGTTCTTGAGCGCTCACTCCGACTCCGCACACGGCTGTGGAAGGGGCAAACGGACAGCGTAGGGCACAAGCAGGGCGCAGGCAAAGAGAATAAGCAGGGGGAGGCGACAGAGTAGATTCGGGGGGGAAAAACGCAAGATACACAGGAAAGAGACACAATGGAGTGAGGCCGGGAAGGCAGAACGTGGAGAGGATTCAGAAAGAAACAGATACAGCAGGTTTGTCCAGCTACTGAGAGTATCACTCCTGGGAAGCCCACCTACCCTCGTGCCCACCCTGATCAGCCCTGGGAAGCAGCTCCGGTCACTTCGAGGTTCCTGGACCCGGGCGCTGGGAGGCAGGTGGCCAAACGCTGCACACCCGCTTGTATGTGAACTCTCACGCACACGGTAGCCTGTGCATCCTTGGGTGACTGTGCAAGTGTGTGCGCGGAAATCTGTAAGCATGAGGACGCGTGAGTGTGTGTCTCCACACACTCGGTAGTCGCCTACGCTTCGTCGGGGACGGGGGATCATGGGGTTCGCGAGGAACGCCACTGTCCCGAACAAGGGGCGAGTGGTCAGTTCCTGAGGGTTTGGACTGGCTTCAGCGATTCGTCATTCCAGGGAAGCTCGCGATCTAGCTGTTTCTGGCGCCATCCGGGGGCAAACAGCGATGGTTAATTAAAGCCACATGGCCCCAATTTGTTCCCAGGATGAAGCCTGCACTCAGCTCAGGCACTCTCCCAGATGGGCTTGAGGAGCCCTCCGCGGCTAGCCCACTACCCCATGAAGGCTGACCCCAGAGATGGAGAGACCCACCGAAAAAGGGCCGGAGATGCAAAGCCCAGAGCGCGAGCTGCGGGAGCACCCGGAGCTCTGGGCACAAACACCTCAGGATGCGGTCCCCGGCCACTACCGAGGGCGCTGGCGTTTAATTCCAACGCAGATTTCTATCAAGTCCCTCTCCCCACAGGCTTCCCCCAAAGCTGAGTCCAACGGTTTGGTTTATTCTTCCTGCAAGTCCAAGCCCACACCTCCCCCATCCCCCCCCGGCCCCTTTTCCTCCTAATTACCTAAGAAACTGAACGCGAACACCTGGAGCCGCCCCATGTCCAGTCCCTGCAGCCCAGGGGACACGGTCACCGAGCCGTCGGCTGTTTTTCCCAGTCTTCTTCTCTAGAGAGGTGGAGAGAAAAAAGGCAAATATTCAGAGAAGAGGGGGCCCTCGCATTTCCTGCCGCTCCCACGGAAGCGAAGAGTGGGAGGGTGGGGAAGGAAAAATCGCGCCGCCACTGTGTCCTGCTCACCCGGCGGGACGAGCACTCTCTCGGCGCCTGGCAGCCCCCGAGCCCAAAGAAGGGAATTAGAAAGTTTCGCCCTGGGAGGAACCAAGGGAGGCGCCTCTGCTCATGCGCACACGGGGAGTCAGGGCGGAGGGGGCCGGCCGGCCCCTGCTTGGCGGGGAGGGGGTGAACTTCAGGTCCCACCCTCCTTCCGCGCCTCCTTTGTTTTAAGGCTGCATCCGCGGATGCGATGGGTAGTAGCTCTTCCAGTTCCGTGCGGGGCTGCGGGGCGGCCGCTGGGTGCGTGTCCTGAGCGGTGCGCTGGGGTGCGGGAGGCGTTCGGGCAGGTCTGGGAGGTAGGTGTTCAGATCGCCTGGCGGGCAAGGGGGCTGGTCAGGACCTACCGCTTGCTCCTGCATTTACATTTATAAGGAGTGAGTCACGAAGAGGTGCCCAAGGCTGTAAACTCTAGCGCTAGGCGAGGGCTGGTTAACCCTTTAGAAAGAGGGTCACCTGGCAGGTTTGTTGCCGAGAAAGCCGGGAAGTACCCTGTACTGCTGAACCCGGCCTGGGCGCGACCTCGGATGTCTTCATTCCAAGGAAGCAAAGTGCTCTTTGCTCCGCTGCCTTTGCGCACCAACTCAGGGCCTGCCTGGGAGGCCTGCCACCCAGGTGGCCACAGCATTGAATTACCCATCTAATTGTTTTTTTAAATCGCCTTTTAAATCCAAATGCAGACGTAAGGTGCGAATTCAGGTAACTTCTCGAACAACGATATAGGTTGGTTTATTGACACTTGTCTCCATCTCACCGTGAAAGGAAGTCTCTCAAGAGACGCACCTAACAATCTCCACAAAAGCACAACTTCGCAGATTCTCCGGAGGAATAACATGGCGTACAAATGGTGGGGTGGAAGAGAGGGCCTCTGATGTCGGGTCTCTAGCAGCCCTGAGTGTGACCTGTCTGGTTAAATAAGGTGTAAATACACGCTCACCCTGGAATTCGGGGAGGGAACAGAAGCCGGTGGTGTCATTTTGTCCCCCCCTTTAGGTAAACTAGTCCAGTTCTGCTGCCTTAGCAATGGCTGGAATCAAAGCTTGAGCTTTCTTTAGTCCTCTGGGCAAAAGTGCCCCCTGAAATGAAGGGAGTATGTTAGTTGTTAGTCCACTCAGGAGATTTTACTTTCTAATTAATCACCCCCGCAGAAGGGTTTAAGTGGCCAGTTGGTCAGCTTTTAACTTGGTTGAAATGAAATAGGGCCCTGGGAAGTTTAATCATTAGACCGTAGAGTAAGCTGCTTTGTGAGTTTATCTACATCCTTTTCCACTGAGGGAGGTGGGGAGCCTTAGGTTGTGGTGATACATTAATTATTCACCAAATCAGCACTTCGCCTTGCTTGTAGCCTCTGGAGATTTCTGCCTCTAACTGATGCTTAGGATCCCTGGTGCTTTCTGGGCAGCCCCAAGCACCCATAAAGCTGGTGCTCTTGTGAGGGTCTAATATTGTGATGGAGGGTCTTCAGAACTTAAAAAGATTCACAGGTAAATGCCTTCTCCCTTTGTGGAACTTTGGATACCCTGGGCCAAAGTTGCTTATTAGTTTTTCATCCGTAGAAACTGCAGGCATCTCTAGTTTTGCCTCTTCTGGGAGCCCCTCCTTGTTACTTGGTGGTTCTGTCTGTCGCTGGTCAGTGTCCTCTGCTAGAGGGCAGACACCTTCAACACTCCAGTTGAGTTCAGTTGAGACTTCAGTTCAGTTCAGTTCAATCGCTCAGTCGTGTCCGACTCTTTGCGACCCCATGAATTGCAGCACGCCAGGCCTCTCTGTCCATCACCAACTCCCAGGGTCTACCCAAACCCATGTCCATCGAGTCGGTGATGCCATCCAACCATCTCATCCTCTGTCGTCCCCTTCTCCCCCCGCCCCCAATCCTACCCAGCATTAGGGTCTTTTCCAATGAGTCAAATCTTCACATGAGGTGGCCAAAGTATTGGAGTTTCAGTTTCAACATCAGACCTTCCAATGAACACCCAGGATTGATCTCTTTTAGGATGTACTGATTGGATCTCCTTGCAGTCCAAGGGACTCTCAAGAGTCTTCTCCAACACCACAGTTCAAAAGCATCAATTCTTCAGCACTCAGCTTTCTTCACCGTCCAACTCTCACATCCATACATGACCACCGGAAAAACCATAGCCTTGACTAGACGGACTTTTGTTGGCAAAGTAATGTCTCTGCTTTTAAATATGCTATCTAGGTTGGCCATAACCTTCCTTCCAAGGAGTAAGCGTCTTTTAATTTCATGGCTGCAGTCACCATCAGCAGTGATTCTGGAGCCCAAAAAAATAAAGTCTGACACTGTTTCCACTGTTTCCCCATCTATTTCCCATGAAGTGATGGGACTAGATGCCATGATCTTAGTTTTCTGAACGTTGAGCTTTAAGCCAACTTTTTCACTCTCCTCTTTTACCTTCATCAAGAGGCTCTTTAGTTCTTCACTTTCTGCCATAAGGGTGGTGTCATCCGCATATCTGAGGTTATTGATATTTCTCCCGGCAATCTTGATTCCAGCTTACCTTTACTCAAAAAAATAGATTTGTTGGGTTTTGTTTTTGCATGCATATATTCTGACCACTTGATCTATGAATGTGTCTGTCTTCATTCTCACCTTTATCTTTTGTGTTTCTGCCCTGGAAAATGTGTCCTCCTCTCACTTCCTGAGAGCAATGCTCTCTCACACACAAGCCTGCTCAAGTCCCCCATCTTAAAGGCAAAACAAAAACAAAACCAAGAAGCTTTATTCGGCACACCCTCTACTCCATTCCTCCCTTTGACTTCCTAGCCCAAGTTCTTGAAAGGATAGTCTGCACTCACTCTGTTTCCTCCTGGCTTCTCCTCTATCCCACTGGAAAGCAGCTCCCATCTCCACCCTCTAACTGCCAAATGCAACGGATGTTCGCTGTATTTGATTACTCTGTGGCACGTGATCCTCATGATTCCTCCCTTCTTGAGATCTTTTCTTGGCTTCCAGGACACCATTCTCTCTTAAATAGTCCCACAGGACTTCAATTCCCCACCCTTCCATTTCTCTCTGCCTTCTCTGATCCCTTATGCATTATGCTTCTTTTCCAGCTGATTTCCTCTCTACCCACTATAATCCACATCCCTGGGCTCTACCACCTTGGACTTGCTATTCCCCACATTGATAACTCTAGCATGTACCTTCCTTGGAATTTACACCCAGTTTCTAACAGCCTATTGAATATCACTACTTTGATGACCATAGATGCATGGGCTACAAAACTGAGCTCATTGCTCTACCCATCTCTTCTGTTTCCAGTTGCAGTTACTTGCACCTTGATTTCCCCCCTTAGCTCATACAGAGCTCATACAGCATCATACAGAAACTGTATGATTCGCAGACCCAATGCAAAATGAAAATGAGTATGTTGGGCCACTTGTTTACAAATTCAGTGATTTCACAATGATGCCAACAGAGCATTGAACCAATCATGGGATCTTTCTGAGGGGGAGGCCTTGTGAGGCTACACAGTTCATAAATACCCTTGAAGCCAGCTCAGCCTGGGAATCACACTGGACATTTCCATCTTCATCTCTTACCACCACTTGGGCCATTATTTCTACTTACTAGCAACTAACCATCATGGCCCCATGGCTCCAACCTCATCGTCCTGCCTTAGTCGTCTCTCTTCTAGTATGACCTGAAAACCCACTTGGCTGGTGTTCCAACTGCCAAACTCTACCCTACTCCAGTCTAACCCCCCATAATATGGCTAGAAGGATTTTCCAGAAGCATAGCTTTGATCACATTGCTCCTTTGTTCAAAAGCTTTTGATGGTTTCCCTCTGCCCATGTTAGCCTCCTGAGGTTCCCTAGACATGTTGTTGTTTAGTCACTAAGTCATGTCCAACTCTTTGTGACCCCACGGACTATAACCTGCTAGGCTCCTCAGTCCATGGGATTTCCCAGGCAAGAATACTGGAGGGGGTTGCCATTTCCTTCTCCAGGGGACCTTCCTGATCCAGGGATCAAACCCATG
This sequence comes from Okapia johnstoni, assembly GCA_024291935.2. Classification (NCBI taxonomy): domain Eukaryota; kingdom Metazoa; phylum Chordata; class Mammalia; order Artiodactyla; family Giraffidae; genus Okapia; species Okapia johnstoni. The sequence continues at coordinate 64,662,295 of CM044312.1, read as the reverse complement.
TCTCTTGCATCGGCAGGTGGATTCTTTACAGCTGAGCTACAAGGGAAGCCCTAGATATGACATACTACTTATACCTTCATTTCTCTGCCCTCCTTTACCTCAACTTAGTGAGCTGAAACACATCTTTGACGCCTCTAGTTAAACATGACTTCCTCCCCTCCATCTTCTGCAAACCCGAGTCTGTCTACCAGCACCTTGTAAAAGCCTGTTACAGCATACGTGACATAATCCTGTGACTATTTGTTTACCCCCTTATCTCCCTCAATAGACATCAAGACAAATACCAGTGTTACGTAACGTTCCTTTGTGCAAAAACAATGTCTCGTGACATCTTTGGTGCACAATAAATGTTTCTTGAATCAAAGAAAATCAAGACTTGTTTCCATGTTGTAAAAACCTTCTTAAATCTTAAATGTCTACTTTTGCCTAACAAATTTCTAATCCAAGACAAAAAGAATGATCACAACCAGACTTGAATGCTTCCCAATCTCACTCCTGAACAAAATTTTCCTCTCTGTTATATTTCATACAACTTCCTCTGATTTCTGAAGATCTTATAAGCTTAAGGCAAATGAATCCCTTTTGCTAGTGAAGCCTGTCAATGCTTTACTCCTGCTGACAGAAGCCTCTTGTCCCCTACCTGTACATACCTGGCGCTACCTGCTTCAGCCTAAGGCAGGCTTCTCTGGAGAGTTCTACAGCATTCTGAATGACAGATGGGATTGCCAATTGTTGGCTGTTCCATCTCAAAAGAATGTGTGATAGTTGTCTCCCTGTGGCATTATTTTTTGTTCAAAAAAATCCAAGACATGCTTTCAAGATCACCTTTATCATCTTAGAATGCCACCTATGTGTTTCATTTTAAATCCTTGAGTTGACAGTGGTATAACAAGGATGTCACATTCTAGACTTTCATCATTAAGTCCTAAACCTGGCTATTTATTTAACACTTATTCTCATGAAAATTACTAGGTTCTTGCTGTATTGAAATGTAAGCTTCACAACAGACAAAGAATTAATCTCAAAAATATACAAGCAACTCCTGCAGCTCAATTCCAGAAAAATAAATGACCCAATCAAAAAGTGGGCCAAAAAACTAAACAGACATTTCTCCAAAGAAGACATACAAATGGCTAACAAACACATGAAAAGATGCTCAACATCACTCATTATCAGAGAAATGCAAATCAAAACCACAATGAGGTACCATTTCACGCCAGTCAGAATGGCTGCTATCCAAAAGTCTACAAGCAACAAATGCTGGAGAGGGTGTGGAGAAAAGGGAACCCTCTTACACTGTTGGTGGGAATGCAAGCTAGTACAGCCACTATGGAGAACAGTGTGGAGATTCCTCAAAAAACTGGAAATAGAACTGCCGTATGACCCAGCAATCCCACTGCTGGGCATACACACCGAGGAAACCAGAATTGAAAGAGACACATGTAGCCCAATGTTCATCGCAGCACTGTTTACAATAGCCAGGACATGGAAGCAGCCTAGATGCCCATCAGCAGACGAATGGATAAGGAAGCTGTGGTACAATGGAATATTACTCAGCAATTAAAAAGAATACATTTGAATCAGTTCTAATGAGGTGGATGAAACTGGAGCCTATTATACAGAGTGAAGTAAGCCAGAAAGAAAAACACCAATACAGTATACTAACACATGGTGCTGATGCTGCTGCTAAGTCGCTTCAGTCGTGTCCGACTCTGTGCGACCGTATAGACGGCAGTCCACCAGGCTCCGCCGTCCCTGGGATTCTCCAGGCAAGAATACTGGAGTGGGTTGCCATTTCCTTCTCCAGTGCATGAAAGTGAAAAGTGAAAGTGAAGTCGCTCAGTCGTGTCCGACTCTCAGCGACCCCATGGACTGCAGCCCACCAGGCTCCTCTGTCCATGGGATTTTCCAGGCAAGAGTACTAGAGTGGGGTGCCATTGCCTTCTCCGATACTAACACATACATATGGAATTTAGTAAATCGGTAAAGATAACGCTGTATGCAAGACAGCAAAAGAGACACAGATATATAGAACAGTATTATGGACTCCATGGGAGAGGGCGAGGGCGGGATGATATGGGAGAATGGCACTGAAGCATGTAAATTATCTTATGTGAAACGAATCACCAGTCCAGGTTTTGGTGCACCAGGATGACCCGGAGGGATGGGATGGGAAGGGAGGTGGGAGGGGGGTTCTGGAAGGGGAACACATGTACACCCATAGTGGATTCATGTCAATAAATGGCAAAACAAATACAATATTGTAAAGTTAAAAAATAGATAAATAAACTAATTAAAAAAAAAAAAAAAAGAGTCATGGGAGAGAGACAAGATGGTGCTGAAGGCAGAACCTGAGACAAAGTCAAGAAAGAATAGCTGAGGCTTTTGGAGTCATTTTCTCTTTCTTTAATAGTTTGTTGCCTCAGTTAATCTTAATTTTTTATTTTGCAGAGAGGCAATTTTACACTCCTGATCACTTTGGGAGGCCTTAAAATAACAATTGAGATAAGTATTCCATTTACCTGATGTGAGAACCACTCCATTCCCCTGGTCTCTTGAATCTATTTTATTGACATTTCTGTTTATAAATTTTTCACAAAGCAAGTTTCAGAGTTATTATATTAAAAAAAAAAAAAGAAATGTAAGCTTCAGAATTCGTCTAAAAAAGCAAGTTCAATGACCAGTAAACTTTAGGACAAAAGTCACAGTATTTTCTACTTACTTTTATAATATACAGGATAGTAATTTGTATCAATAGTTTCAAGTGTACTCTATCCCCATCCCCCACCAGCTACTGGAGGGTAAAGACTGTATTTTAGTGGAATGTGGATAAGTAACTAAAATTGAATAACCATTAAGAGAGCACAAAGGGGTCATTACTGTCACCAGTAACGTAAAGTAAAACGGAAAACATCAGGGCCCGAGTCAGGTACTTCCAGTCTGGGACCCATACAATAGAACCTGTTGCTTAGGCTTACATTAACATCCCTTTATCAGAAAACAGCTCCTAGATCTGAGGTGACTAGTCCCACCATATTTTCAGCTCACATCACTAGATGGGGATCATCCCTCCATGGATTTCAGTGAGTTCCCATTTCCCTCTTCCCGCTAATGGGTTTAGGGATGGGTATGGAACTTAAGTTTTCCAGTCAGGGTGACTTTGGGGATTTCTGTGGGAATTACTGGGATTTTCATGGAAGAGAAGAATATCTCTTCCAGATTTAGAGTTCTAGACATCTGCCCAGAACTAGTAGAGGCTGCTTGAAATTGGGGCCAACACAGAGGAAAGCAAAACTAAGGGAAGTTGTAGGGCAAATCCTTAAGGACCACCTTAAAGGGACTGCCATGGTGGCCTAGTGGTTGAAAACCTGCCTTCCAATGCAGGGGAACCTGGGTTTGATCCCTGGTCAGGAACCTAGGATACCACAAACTGTGGGGCAACTAAGCCCGCATGCTAAAAACTATAGAGCCCTGGAGCTCTGGAATCCATGTGCCACAGCTAGAGAGCCTTGCACTCTGGAGCCTGTGCACCAGAACTAGAGAGAAACCCACGCACCACAGCCAAAGATCCTGCATGCCGCAACAAAGATCTTGTGTACAGCATCTGACACCTGACGTGGTCAAAAAGAAAAAAAAAAAAAAAAAGAAAAAAGCCACCTTGGAGTTTCTTGATCCAGCTGTGCCTGAAGCCAGCAGATATTACCTTCGTCAATAATTTTTTCTGGATCTGCAGTATAAGAGGAGCTATAAACCGTTGTTGCTTTTAGCCTGAGAGTTGGGAGGTCTTTGTCTTTTTGTTTTGACTGTAACATAGCCTAATTTATCTTGACTGGTTCAGGCAGGTCTTTATCAATATGGTCTTAAAAATAGTCATCTATTCTCAAATATAGCAAAAGAAATGTCACAAGTGAGAGAGGACCCAAGTCAATATTTGAGTGTTTTAAGATAGTCACTAAAACAGGTGTAAGAAGGCCTCATCCATGCTCATCACAGGTTTTCTGCAAGGCTGCACACACATTGCATTTTACCTCCTAATACAGAGCAAGATGATTCAGTTCACTGTTTGTTTTTTGTTTGTGGATTTTAATGTTTGGTTGCTAACCTCATTTAAAAATGAGTAGGAGAGATTAATGTCTGAGGGAAAACTACAGAGCCTCAAGAAAGCTTTTAATTTTTTTTTTAAATCAGATTTATAGCAGGATTAACTTCAGTGTAGTTCACCTTAAGACTTGAATACTAGTCATGAATTCAAGTTTCATCTTATCTTTACCTTCATTCATGAATGCCCTAGCTAAAGAAGAGCAGTAAAATATGTGGAATATAGAAAAATTGATATAGATGATCTTATTTGCAAATCAGAAATAGAGGCACAGACATAGAGAGCAAACACATGGATACCAAGGGGGAACAAGAGGGTGAACTGGGAGATTGAGATTGAGGTATATACACTATTGATACTATGTATAAAATGGATAATTAATGAGAACTACTCAGCAGAGCAAACTCAGTGCTCTGTGGTGGCCTAAATGGGAAGGAAATCCAAAAAAGAGGGGATGCTGCTGCTGCTGCTAAGTCGCTTCAGTCGTGTCCACTGCATGAAAGTGAAAAGTGAAAGTGAAGTCAGTCAGTCGTGTCTGACTCTTAGCGACCCCATGGACTGCAGCCTATCAGGTTCCTCCGTCCATGGGATTCTCCAGGCAAGAGTACTGGAGTGGGCTGCCATTGCCTTCTCCGAAAGAGGGGATATATGTAAACATATAGCTGATTCAGTTTGCTGTACAGCAAAAACTAACACAGCATTATAATGCAACTATCCTCCAAAAAATTAATTAAAAAAAAAGAAGAGTGGTAAGAATTTTAAAAATGCAAATATTTGCCAATTCACAGATAAGATTTAAGGCTATCAAAAGTAAAGGCTTTTGTTTCTTTGGTCAGCTTTTGTCACCTGTAATAGTTACATTCAAACATTTTTGTTTGTATAAGTGGAAGTTTAAGAAATGACTACAACTTTGACTGCAGCCACAAAATTAAAAGATGCTTGCTCCTTCAAAGAATAGCTATGTCAAACCTAGACAGTGTTTCAAAAAGCAGACATCACTTTGCCGACAAAGGTCCGTATAGTCAAAGCTATGGTTTTTCCAGTAGTTATGTATGAATATAAGAGTTGGACCATAAAGAAGGTTGAGCACAGAAGAACTGAGGCTTTTGAACTGTAATGCTGGAGAACACTCTTGACAGTCCCTTGGACAGCAAGGAGATCAAACCACTTAATCCTAAAGGAAATTAACCATGACTATCCATTGGAAGGACTGATGCTGAAGTGCCAATACTTTGTCCACCTGATGCAAAGAGCTGACTCATTGAAACAGATCCTAATGCTGGGAAAAACTGAGGGCAAGAGGAGAAGGGGGAGACAGAGGATGAGATGGTAGGGTGGCATCACTGACTCAATGGACATGAGTTTGAGGAAACTCCAGGGGATAGCGATGGACAGAGAAACTTGGTGTGTTGCAGTTCATGGGGCCACAAAGAGTCGGACATGACTTAGCAACTGAACAACAACAATTTACTATAGAAATACTTAAGATATATTATAGTAGATACTTAGACAAAAATACACTGGCATCTAAAATGTGCTTTTGGACTTCCCTGGCAGTATGGTGGACAGCAATCCACCTGCCAATGCAGGAGACATGGGTTCAACCCTTGGTCTGGGAAGAGTCCACATGCCTCAGAGCAGCTGAGCCCATGCACCACAACTACTAAAGTCCTCGCACCCTAGAGCCTGCATACCACAACTCCAGGGCCTGAGTGCTGCAACTACTGAAGCCTAGGATCCCTAGAGCCTGTGCTCTGCAACAGGAGATGCCACCACAATGGGAAGCCCATGCACTGCAAGGAAGAGTAGCCCCCTCTTGCTGCGACTAGAGAAAGCCCATACACAGCAACAATGACCCAGCACACCAATAAAAATTTGCTTTAAAATAAATTTGTATTGAAAGTCATCAATGTCAAACTAAGAAGGCAGCTAACACTCAGTGGTTGATGGTTACCAAGTTTTAGAAAAGCGTTCCTTAAAGTTAAGACCAACCTAGACAGCATATTAAAAAGCAGAGACATTACTTTGCCAACAAAGGTTCATCTAGTCAAAGCTATGGTTTTTCCAGTAGTCATGTATGGATGTGAGAGTTGGACTACAGAGAAAGCTGAGTGCTGAAAAATGGATGCTTTTGAACTGTAGTGTTGGAGAAGACTCTTGAGAGTCCCTTGGACTGCAAGGAGATCCAACCAGTCCATCCTAAAGGAAAGCAGTCCTGAATATTCATTGGAAGGACTGATGCTGAAGCTGAAACTCCAATACTTTGGCCACCTGATGCAAAAACTGACTCATTTGGAAAGACCCTGATGCTGGGGAAGATTGAAAGTGGGAGGAGAAGGGGATGACAGAGGATGAAATCGTTGGATGGCATCACCGACTCAATGGACATGAGTTTGAGTAAACTCTGGGAGCTGGTGATGGACAGGGAGGCCTGGCTTGCTGCAGTCCATGGGGTCACAAAGAGTCAGTCACAACTGAGCAACTGAACTGAACTAAAAGTTCACCTCTTCTAGCAATCCACCTAAAATCATATTTAAAAATTATTTTGAAGCTTTTATTTCAGCTGGTGGCATTACTTCCTCAGCCTTTTAAAGATGCTGAAATTCACCAGTAGCCAGAGGAGGAAAAAATGACTTTCTACATTACAATATTTTAATTTTTAAATTCTCCTTTACTCTTTAAAAAAAAATTCAGGTTCTCCCTGGAGAAGGAAATGGCAACCCACTCCAGTATTCTTGCCTGGAGAATCCCAAGGACAGAGAAGCCTGACAGAGAAGCTACAGTCCATGGGATCGTAAAGAGTCAGACATGATTGAGCGACTAAGCATGCTCCAGTGTCATATCCTGAAATAAAATACAACCACAGCTTTGGGTTTCCAAGAGACAAAATCATATTAGCTTAAGAAAAGAAGTTATCCCAGAGAAAGTGCAGCATATCAGTTCATTAAGAAGGTAGAGGCTGCTAATCCTGATGCCCTGAGAACACTGGTATTTCAGACTTCATGGTTGGATCTTTGAGAGGCTGAATTACTTCAGTATTTCAATTGTATCTGATGAGTCAGAAATCCAAAACCACATCCATTTTACATAAACATTAAATCAAGAGTAGCCAGAAAAAAAAAAAAAACAACTCAAATTCTTTCTCCATTTGAAAGGTCAAGTTCAGGGACATCCCTGGTGATAAAGTGATTAAGAATCATCCTTGCTATGCAGGGGCCAGGAGTTCAATCCCTGGTCAGGGAACTAAGATCCCACACACTGTGGAGCAACTAAGGTGGAACACCACAACTACTGTGCTTGCACAGAGCCTGTACTCCAGAACTGAATAGTCTGTGTGTTGCAATGAAAGATCCTGAATGCAGCCAAATAAATAAATAATTTTTTTAAAAAAGAAAGAAAGATCAAGTTCAGCTCCTAGTGGGCCTAAGTCCTTGCTACATCTCCTCATGAGTTCCTATAATTGGCATTTTGTGGGTCCTTACGGAAATGCTTATGGAATGAAAATGTGCTTTTTAAAAATTTTTTTAAATTATTTTTTAATTGAAGGATAATTGCCTTACAGAACTGTGTTGGTTTCTGCCAAACATCAGTATGAGAAAAAGCGCTTCTTATTTAACCTATATTTTGAACCTAGCAGGTTCAGGCAATATCTGTACCAGAAGTTTGAACCAATAGCCTGGGTGCAAACCTATCTCATAGTTCTGGGTTGTTAATTATTATATAGGGTGATCCAAGAAACTAGATTTAATTAGCTAGTTAAATGTTCCACTAATATTCATGGCTTGTACTAGGAACGGTTCCAAGTCCTCTATTCAGTATTTTCTCCCTGGGAAAACGGGGTCTTTGCTCTGAGCACATTTCAGAAGTGATGGAAAAGCTAGTAAAAACCATCTCTCCTTTCCAAGAGACGCAGTCTTGCCTCATCTTTCCAACCCCAGTGCCCTTGGCTTTCTAGAAGTATTAACACGACTGTAGTTCCTTTAAAGGAATAAGCCTGCTCTTCTGGAAAGAGAGCATTTATCTCATCATGGCTGTTGTGCTCTTGCCACCAAAGCAGCTAATCAGATTTATGAAGGCCAGCCCACCCAGAGAGCAGTGGCTGCGTTTTTATCACATCAGAGGCAAGTTAGCACCAGGTTTCACTCCAGGATTAGGTGCTGTCTCATGAATTGGCCTTTTGCCAGACAAAGAAGTTGCAGCATGCATTTGCCCTTTTCAAGATAGCTAATAAAATACTGCTATTAGCCTCTAGGACCGCATGGATTTCTCAGTGATCCTATTTGGAAATTGTGGAATATGGAGCTGACAATGGAGTTACCAACTCATAGGACTTTTTAATCCAGGTGGTGATAATCCCCACTAATTGGCTGACCTGACTTTGGCAACTCCCCCATCTGCCTAATTAGTACCTTAAGCCTTAGCAGCAACATAATCTCTTATTCTTTAAGATTTCTTGAGCATTTACTATGTGCCAAGCACTGCTATGCACTAATGGTACATATTCTACATTCTGAGGCCAGGGTTGTCTAAATTGTATACACTATTGGTAAAGATCAGCAAGGGATTAAGTCTAAGATGAAGGAAGAACATTATAGTTCTCTTTCTATAAATATATATATATGAATAGACAGTGATGAAGTTCTAGATGGAGGCAGAGCAAATAGATAATAGTGAGTAATTTGATGGCAAGTACTTGGTTTGGGAGTTAAAGAGAATTTCTGCATTATCTGTAATATTTTAACTCTTCTAAAATAAGGAGACTATTTGTCTACAACTATTAATAGCATAATTAAAAAACAGACCTAACCAAAAGGCTTTTTCGACATACAAAGTGTTATTATTTTGAATAAAATGTGCTATAAATGTCGAATAAGTCAGAGTTCTTATCTTGAAATATAAGAAGATATTCTTAGAGAAAGCTCTTTTAAGTACTAATGTGTATTGGATATGATTCAATAGACTTATAGAACTAAAGACTTATAGAATTAAAATTGTTTCTCACAAATGGGTTTACCGAATGACATTACAAGGCTCTTAAATTGGGACCATATAAATCACATTTCTGTGTGCCTCAACTTCCTTATCTGTAAAAGGAGTACAAAGTTCAGGTACTTAACTGGGGGTTTGGGGTTAGCAGATGCAAACTAGTATATATAGAATAGGTAAATAACAAGGCCTGACTGCATAGTACAGGGAAAAAGAACTGTATTCAATATCCTGTAGTAAGGCATAATGGAAAGAATATGAAGGAGAATCTATATATAACTGAATCACTTTGTTGTATAGCAGAAATTAACACACTGTAAATCAAAAACACTTAAGTTTAAAAAAATTTTTGAAACAGTCTGGCTGCCAGGACTTCCCTAGTGGTCCAGTGGCCAAGACTCCAAGCTCCCAATGCAGGGAGCCCGGGTTCAATCTCTGGTCAGGGAAGTAGATCCCACAAATCACAACTGAAAGATCTTGCATCCTGCAATGAAGATCAAAGGTCCCCCATGCTGCAACTAGGACTTGGTGCAGCCAAACAAATAGACTGAAAAAAACAAAAAGTCCAGATGCTTTAGCACACCATTCAGGCTCTTTGTAATCTGGCTCCTATACAATCTCTCTCATTTCTGCATTCTCAGCATATCAGTCTCCCACCCCCACTAAGCCTCCATAGATACACCATTCCCCAAACCCACACCCTAACTTATGACTCATCCCATTCCTTCTGCCTGGAATGCCTCTCCCTCTTCTCTGCCAAGCCAGCTTTTACTTATGCTCAAAGTTTACGTGATGATAGCTCACCATTGGAAGTTTCTCAATTCTATTCTCTAGGTATGATATTTAGACATATGCCTATTGGATGGAGGAGGTCTTCCTAGATTTTTAGAATAGATGTGCCATACCTGAGGTCAGGCAACCCTCTCTCCCACTCACTACTGTACCCCCAATACCAGAACCACACAGAGCACACAGTAGGTGCATAAAGAGTGTTAAGGAAGTAACTGGTTAGTGCATGAATAGATTCTGTGTAGATTGAATTCCAAGTGCCCTCAGAGCATCTTAATTTTCCTAGCACTGAGCACAGACCCCATCAGGTGTTTGCTGCATGTATTTGTTCAGTAAACACCTGGCATTAATCCATGGTGTTTTGGGCGGGAGGGGGGGGACCAAATCATTCACAGGTAGTTCTTTAGCAAAATGAATCATATCCAATACACATTAGTACTTAAAAGAGCATGTAGTATGTTTCATTTCCATGGGAAATATACAAAAGTGAGTGGTTTGTGACCTAGATACATGAAGAATTAATCAATGTACAGTATTAACTCAACATTAACTTGCTCTGTACCGTTATGTGGAGAGTGTAAACCTACACAAGGATGACCAAGAAGTGACTGCACTTTCACAATCATGTAAGAAGCTGCATTGTGGCTCAGCTGGTAAAGATTCCACCTGCAATGTGGATAGACCTGGGTTCAATCCCTGGGTTTGGAAGATCCCCTGGAGAAGGGAAAGACTACCCACTCCAGTATTCTGGCCTGGAGAATTCCATGGACTGTATAGTCTATGGGGTTGCAAAGAGTTGGACATGACTGAGTGACTTTCACAAGAAGCTGCAAGGTGGTGATTATATACATGGTTGAGTTAATGTCCCCAGGCCTTATCTATCATCAAGCTCATAAGGGCACTAGTATAAGTGATTATTGGGAAGGTAAAATTGTGTCTTTCTGGAGCACTAGTATACATGTATTAGGGACTTTCCTGGTAGTCTGATGGCTAAGACTCTGAACTTTCACTGCAGGGGGCCCTGGGTTTGATCCCTGGTCAGGGAAATAGATCTTGCATGCCGCAGCTAAGACCCAGTGGGGCCAAATAAATAAATATTTGAAATGTGTATTAACAGTTAATATATATATCAAATTGACTCTGGAAAAATATTTCAAATTAAGCATATAAAGATGTTTACACCGTTTGTAACAAAAGAAAAACTGGAAATAACTTTAATGGTCCTCACTAGGGGATTAGTTAAATAATCACGATAGACCCCTGTAATGGAATACTCAGTTGCCTAAAAAGATGGGACCTATTTTCATACCTGAAGGAAAAACTAGGCTCCAATTATGAAAAAAGTATACATATGCTTTATTTCTTGAGATTAAGAAGAGCTATTGTTCAGGAATTATCTGTGTATACAGCCTCAAATATTAGATGATAGCTTCCTCTTTTTTCTCCATTATTAATGTGCATAGCCTTTGTTCTAAAAATTCAGTTTTTAAAATAGTTTACAGTAGTCGCATTCCTGTGGTTGCAAGAAAGAGTGACTCTGTGGGAGAAGGTGAGGGTGGGATGGTTTGAGAGAATAGCACTGAAACATGTATATTATCATATGTGAAATAGGTCACCAGTCCAGGTTTGATGCATGAGGCAGGGTGCTCAGGGCTGGTGCACTGGGATGACCCGGAGGGATGGGAAGGGGAGGGAGATGGGATGGGGAACACATGTACACCCATGGCTGATTCACGTGAATGTATGGCAAAACCCACCACAATATTGTAAAGTAATTAGCCTCCAATTAAAATTAAAAAAAAATAAATTAAAAAAAAAAGAAAGAGTGACTCTATGTTTAGACATAAGTTCTTGTTAACAGACTTTCCAACCTAGATGGAGATACTGGACAATGCTCACATCGAAGAAAAGGGCCTGTCTTCTGACCAGCCTAGACTGAGGAAAAACAAATCAACCTTAAAATATGCAGGTACTTGATAGAAACTTGAGTTTGAGTTCCATAGGAAGTGTCATGGTCTGCCTGGGTTTGAATGCAATGCTACAGCAGCCAGGATGACTTTTTTAACCACTTCCTTTGCTTCTACGTTCTAATCAAAGTATGGTAAACTGTGTTCCCAGTTATAAGCTGATTTTTCTTAGAGAAAAATCAGAACTTTGTTTACATCAAAGTTTAAATCTTTAAAACTGTCTGTATAGTAAATACGCCTCCCAAAGTAGGTTTAAAGAAACTGAGTATAAGGAGAAAATTTAGATACACATTTTTCTGTATCAGATTGAAGAACAGAACATGGTATTTTAATTAATGTTTTTTGGCCATGCTGTGTAACATACAGGATCTTAATTTTCTGACCAGGGATGGAACCTGGCCCACTGCAGTGGAGTGCAGAGTCTTAACCACTGGCACTGTCAGAGAAGTTCCCAAAACTGGGATTTTATTTTTTATTTATTTATTTTTAAATTTTAATTGGAGGCTAATTACTTTACAATATTGTAGTGGTTTTTGCCATAAATTCACATGAATCAGCCATGGGTGTACATGTGTTCCCCATCCTGAACCCCCCTCCCACCTCCCTCCCCATCCCATCCCTCAGGGTCATCCCAGTGCACCAGCCCTGAGCAACCCTGCCTCACGCATCAAACCTGGACTGGTGATCTATTTCACATACAATAATATACATGTTTCAATGCTATTCTCTCAAATCACCACACCCTTGCCTTCTCCTACAGAGTCCAAAAGTCTGTTCTTTACATCTGTGTCTCTTTTGCTGTCTCGCATATAGGGTCATTGTTACCATCTTTCTAAATTCCATATATATGCGTTAATATACTGTATTGGTGTTTTTCTTTCTGACTTACTTTGCTCTGTATAATAGGCTCCAGTTTCATCCACCTCATTAGAACTGATTCAAATGCATTCTTTTTAATGGCTGAGTAATATTCCATTGTGTATATGTACCACAGCTTTCTTATCCATCCATCTGCTGATGGACATCTAGGTTGCTTCCATGTCCTGGCTATTGTAAACAGTGCTGCGATGAACATTGGGGTACATGTGTCTCTTTCAATTCTGGTTTCCTTGGTGTGTATGCCCAGCAGTGGGATTGCTGGGTTGTATGGCAGCTCTATTTCCAGTTTTTTAAGGAATCTCCACACTGTTCTCCATAGTGGCTGTACTAGTTTGCATTCCCACCAACAGTAAGAGGGTTCCTTTTTCTCTGCACCCTCTCCAGCATTTGTTGTTTGTAGACGTTTTGATAGCAGCCATTCTGACTAGCATGAGATGGTACCTCATTGTGGCAAAACTTGGATTTTAAAAAGAAAAACTTGTAACTTAACATATCAATCATATCAAAATAGATTGGCTTTTTAAAATTTATTTATTCATACAAAATGTTATATGTTGTCTTTTCAAATGAAAGCAATCATTCCCTTAATCCTGAATATCTGTTTTTTCCCATTCATATTTTGCCTTCCCTAGATGAGTCATAATGCAGTAATGGCCAACACAAACCTAAACCTAAAGGTCGTAAGATCCTAAGTGTTTATCTTTAGATATGCAATGTTTATACAGCTTCTCCAAGATCTGAGCTTCTTCCCAGGGTATGAATCCCTGGAATTCTCAAACATGAGTTTGCTTGCTAGATTTTTCAGGCTCCATTTAACTTCCAATTCTACTCTTTTCAGAATTTTCACAGAATGGTGATAACTTTAACAGACTCAGTTAACTGAGGATCAAGAAAAAACATTGAACAGTAAAAGGATGAATATGAAGATGTAAAAGAGGACATGAAAACCATAAAATGTGGGGGAAGAGAGTAAGAAAATGTAGATTTTTTTTCCCCCCAGAATGTGAAAAATTATAAAACTACCAGTTAGAGCCTATAAAACTACCAGTTGAAGCCAATTTGAGATAGGAAGGGGTTAATGTACTTGAAAGGGTAACCACAAACCAGAAACATACAAGAGAGTCACAAAAATAAAAAGGCAGGGGGGAAAAAACCCCAAAAGCAGAGAACATAAGTATAATACAAAAGAAAATCATCAGACCACAGAAGGAAAAAGAAGTGGACAAAGAAGAATGTAAAATCAATAGGAAAATGAGGTTTAAATGGACACCAAATACCTATCTATCATAATTACCTTAAATGTCAATGGACTAAATGCTCCCATCAAAAGACACGCAATGGCAGATTGGATTGAAAAACAAGAGCCTACAATATGCTGCCCACAAGAGACCCACTTTAGGGCAAAGGACACACATAGATTGAAAGTGAAAGGATGGAAAAAGATATTTCATGCAAATATGCAAAAGATAAGAAAGTGAGGGTCGTAATATTCATATCAGACAAAACAGACTTTAAACAAAGGTCATAAAGAAAGATAAAGAAGGACACTATAGGGGTTGCCCTGGGGACTCAGTGGTAAAGAATCTGCCTGCCAATGCAGGAGTCATGGGTTTGATCCCTGATCTGGGAAGATCCCACATGCCTTGGAGCAACTAAGCCCATGCACCACAACTACTAAGCCCGCATGCTGTGACTACTGAAGCCTGTGTGCCTAGAGCCTATGCTCTGCAACACGAGAAGCCACAACAATGAGAAGTCCATGCACTGCAGCAAAGAGTAGCCCTTGCTTGCCACAACCAGAGAAAGCCGGCACACAGCAACGGAGACCCAGTGCAACCAAAAATAAATACATACATACATGCATACATAAAAACCATAGTTTAAAAAAAAAAATGAATCAAGAGCGGGTTCTTTGAAAGGGTAAACAAAATGGACAATCTCTGTCCAGGCTCACTGAGAAGAAAAGAGAGAACCCAAATAAAATAAGAAATGACACACAAAGGACATAATTGATACCACAGAAATACAAAAAAATTGTAAGAGAATACTATGAACAATTAAATATCAACAGATAAGAAATACAGAAGTTTCTAGAAACATATACCCACAAAAATTGAATCAAGAAGAAATAATTTGAACAGACCAATCACTAAAAGTGAAATAGAATCTGTAAAAAAAAAAACTGCCTACGAACAAAAGTCCAGGGCCAGATAGCTTCACATGTGAATTCTACCAAACATACAAAGAACTTACATCAGTTCTTTTCAAACTCTTCCAAAACCTGAAGAGGAAGAAACACTCCCAAAGACTGACGAAGCCACTATCACCCTGATACCAAAAGCAGACAAAGATACAACTAAAAAGAAAACCATAGGCCATTATCTTTGATGAAAACAGATGGAAAAATTCTCAACAAAGTATTAACAAACTGAATCCAACAATGCATAAAAAAGATTATACACAACGACAAGTGAGATTCATCCCACATTCACAAGGATGGTTCACCATATGCCAAAATCAATGTATATATCACATCAACAAAAGAAAAGGCAAAACCCACATAATCATCAGTAGATGCAGAAAAAGCATTTGATAAAATTCAACCTTCATTAATGATAAAAGCTCTTCTCAAAGTGGGTATAGAAGAGAACATATCTCAAGATAATAAAAGCTATTTATGACAAACTCACAGCCAACATAACACTCAGTGTTGAAAAGCTGAAAACGGACTTCCCTGGTGGTCCAGTTGTTAAGAATCCACCTTACGATGCAGGGGACACAGGTTTTATCCCTGGTTGGGGAGCTAAGATCCCACATGCCACAGAGCAACTAAGCCCATGCACTGCTAACTACTGAGCCCACACGTTCCAGAGACCATGTGCCACAACTAGAGAGTCCATGTGCCATCACAAAAGATCCTGCATGGCTTCCAGGTGGCACTAGTGGTAAAGAACTTTCCTGCCGATGCAAAGGACATAAGAGATGTCGGTTCGATCCCTGGGTCAGGAAGATGCCCTGGAGGAGG
Source organism: Okapia johnstoni (assembly GCA_024291935.2). Classification (NCBI taxonomy): domain Eukaryota; kingdom Metazoa; phylum Chordata; class Mammalia; order Artiodactyla; family Giraffidae; genus Okapia; species Okapia johnstoni. Next base: position 64,646,550 of record CM044312.1, on the reverse strand, counting down.
GCATGGCAACCCACTGTAGTATTCTTGCCGGGAGAATCCCATGGGCAGAGGAGCCTGGTGAGATACGGTTCACAGGGTCACAAAAAGTCCGACACAACTGAAGCAAGTCAGCACACACGTAATGCAATGAAGCTCCTGCATGCCACAACTAAGACTCAACTCAGCCAAATAAATACATATTAAAAAAGAAGAAAAAGAAAAGCTGAAAATTCTCCTGCTAAAATCTGGAACTAGACCAGGAGGCCCACTCTCATCTCTTCTATTCAATATAACATTGGAAGTCTTAGCTACAGCAATCAGATAAGACATAAAAGGTATCCAAATTGGAAGGAAAGAGGCAACATTGTCATTATGTGCAGATGACATATATTATATATAGAAAACCATAAAGACTCCACACTAAAACTACTAAAACTGATAAATGAATTTAGCAAGGTAGCAGGATATAAGATTAACATGTAGAAATCTGTTGCATTTTTAACACCAGCAATAAAGTATCAGCAAAGGAATATAAAAAACAATCTGTTTTAAAAATTGCACCCTGCGCTCCCGGGACTTCCTTGGTGGTCCAGTGGCTAAGAATCTACCTTCCAACACAAGGGCCTTGGGATTAGTCCCTGGCTGGGGAAATGGATCCTGCATGCCTCAGGGAAGATCTCTCATATCACAACTAAGACCTGGTGCAGCCAAATAAATATTCTAAAATAATAATAATAACAAAAAACCCCACACCTCTCCCAATAAAATACTTAGGAATAAACTTGACCAAAGAGGTGAAAGAATTGAAGACGATTCAAAGAAATGGACCCTGGTGATCCAGTGGTTAAGAATCTGCCTGCCAATGCAGGGGAAACAGGTTTGATCTCTGCTCTGGGAAGATTACACATGCCATGGGGCAACTAAGCTTGTGCCCCACAGCTACTGAACCCACGTGCTGCAACTACTGAAGCCTGTGTGCCTAGAGCCCATGCTCTGCACCAAGAGAAGCCACTGCAATGAGAAACCCAAGCAACACAACAAAGAGTAGCCCTCACTCTCTGCAACAAGAGGAAGCCCAGATGTAGCAACGAAAACCCAGCACAGCCAAAAATGAAGAAATAAAAATTTAAAAAGAAATGGAAAGATATCCCATGCTTTGGGATCCAAAAACGGGCAGACCTAAACAGATGTTTCTCTAAAGAAGACATACAGACAGCCAGTAGGCACATGAAAAGTTGCTCAACATCTCTAATTGTTAGAGAAATACAAATCAAAACTACAGTGAGGTACCACTTCACATCAGTTCTAATGGCCATCATTAAGAAGTCTACAAGTAAATACTGACGATGTGGAGAAAAAGGTACCCTCCTACACTGTTGGAACAGCCACTATGGAAAGTAGTATGGAAGTTCCTCAGAAAACTAAAAATAGAATTATATGATCCAGCAATCCCAATCCTGGGTATATATCCAGACAAAACTATAACTCAAAGATACATGCAGCCCTATATTCACAGCAGCACTATTCACAATACCCAAGACATGGGAACAGTCTAAATGTCCACTGACAGAGGAGTGGATAAAAATGTGGCGTATATATACAATGGAATACTACTCAGTCATAAAAAGAATGAAATAATGCCATTTGCAGCAACATGGATACAACTAGAGATGATCATAGTAAGTGAAGTCAGAAAGATAAAGACAAATACCATGATATCACTTATACGTGGAATCTAAAATATGACACAAATGAACCTATTTGTGAAACAGAAACAGAATTACAGACACAGAAAATAGTGGTGGTTCCAAGGGGGAGGGGGTTCGGGGAGGGATGGAGTGAGAGGTTGGGGTTAGCAGATGTAAGCTATTATATATAGAATGGACAAAAACAAGGTCCTACTGTTTAGCACAGAGAACTCTATCCAATATCCTATGATAAATCATAATGGATAATATAAAAAAGAAAAATGTACATATGTGTATAACAGAATCACTTTGCTGTACAGCAATAATTAACACATTATAAATCAATTTAAAAAAGAAAAAACATGGACTAATTTAGATAGTCACTTTGACAGAGGTAATAATCTGGATGGCTATTCGGTTACTATACAATTATAGAAAATTTTATATCACATAGAACTAATGCTCCCAAACAAGTAGTTCGTTCAGTAGTTAGATTTACTTTATTTTCCTACATAATTAAATGAATTCTTAAAATATATATCACAGTAAATTTTTTTTGTTTTTTGTTTTTTGCACATAAGATCTTAATTCTCTGATCAGGGATTGAACCTATGCCCCTTGCAGTGGAAGCATGGAGTCTTAACCACTGGACCACCAGGGTAGACTCCTGACAGTCATTTTACATCTTTCCATATAAGAGGTAATCTCTTCCACTGGTAGATTTTATTGTTTGAGGGTTTTGTTTTTTTTTTTTTTGCTGCTGTTAGTTTGGTTCCTTTTTTAACACTACTGCGAATGTTTTGTGGGCTAAATATTTCAAAGTCTTCATTGCAAGAAAGTACCAGTTCTAAAGATTAGATATAAATTCTTAGTGTCACGTTGGGATGAATAGAGAGAGCTTTGAAATGCATTATTCTTAATCTATTACTACATGGTAAACATAAGATAAAATGCAACCAACCATCATCAACAGAAGTATGATGGCTGGGCATGGAACTAAGTGAGATATCACTGTAAATCACAAATTCTATGATCATGAAGAAAATTCTTTACATTCCTATACTTTCTGATTAGTATGTTTAATATAGATTGTGGAAAGTTGCTTCATGTAACAAAGTTTGTTCAGTTATCAGGCTGACTCAGAAGTATGTTGGTAGAGCAGTAGGAACCTTCTACCATGGCACTCATAGAATTTGATGAGTCAGGTTAAAGATTATATGTAGGCTTGAATGAACTTACTTACAAAACACGGACTCACAGACAGGGAAAAAAAACTTATGCTTACCAAAGGGGAAATGCTGAGGAAGGAGGGATAAATTTGGAGCTTGGGATTAACAGATATACACTACTATTATAAATAAGATAGATGACCAACAAGAACCTACTGTATAGCACAGGGAACTATATTCAGTATCTTATAATAATCTATAATGCAAAAGAATCTGAAAAAGAATATACATGCTACTGCTACTGCTACGTCACCTCAGTCATGTCTGACTCTGTGTGACCCCATAGACGGCAGCCCACCAGGCTCCCCAGTCCCTGGGATTCTCCAGGCAAGAGTACTGGAGTGGGTTGCCATTTCCTTCTCCAATGCATGAAAGTGAAAAGTGAAAGTGAAGTTGCTCAGTCGTGTCCGACTCTTCTCGACCCCATGGACTGCAGCCTACCAGGCTCCTCCATCCATGGGATTTTCCAGGCAAGAGTACTGGAGTGGGGTGCCATTGCCTTCTCCGAATATATGAGTAACTTACTTTGTTGTATACCTGAAATACTGTAAAATCAACTATACTTCATTTTTTAAAAAAGATTATATATCGGGTCAATTTATTCCCCAGAGAAGAAAAAGCTAGGTGCTGGCAGATGAGCAAGTATTAAGAGAAGTTCTGTTTCGGCTGCTTTATGTTGGAGCGGAAAAAATAAAGTGCTCCTTCTTTCACTCTCACAAGAGAGCAGAGGGCTAAGGGCAGGAAACATGAAAGAAGAAACAGGGGACCTTTTTCTGATAAACTGTAAGCTGGCAGCTCCTTACTAAAATCCTTAAAGCTTATAATGGAAAATGCCTGCAAGAAATTTGCTCAAAGTTTAAAAACTGCTCACTTTCTGAGGCATCAGAATCAAGGCTGGAAAAGAACTTTTAGTTAGAAACATAGTGAATTTTTAAAAAGTTCTCTTCAAGCTTGTTTTGGGAGGAGTGTGGCAAGGGGGAAAGAAGCATGGGCTTGCATGTGTGTGTGAGGGCCGGAGGTGTCAGGGAGTAGTGGGGGCAGGGGAAAGGGTTTGTATGCAGGAGGGTTTGATTAAACTCGTTTGATTAGGATTACTCAAAAACTTACCAATTCTAGTTGTATTTATTAATATATAAATTTTGCATATGTCTTAAGCATATATAAATGTATAAACCTTTAAGTATTTGATATTTATAAAATTATGTTTTCAAATGTGTCCTTTAGTGCTTTATGCTTAGTCACTTAATGCAATCGATTTTTCTGGGCAAAGCCTGAAGAAGGGAAAAGGGGAGGCTGTCCTTCTCCCTGGTTGAGTGGGCTCTGCCTGGGAAGTGCTCTGCTGCCTGTCTGCAAGGCCATGACCTTCATTTGGGAGTGGCTCACCCTCATTTCAGGCCCTGTGACTTGGAAAATGGCAATAGTCTTGTAAACATATGTACGTGGTAGGAGGAAAAGGAGCGTGACCAACTGCAAGGTTGGAGAGACTACATTCTGAGAGGCAAAAGAAGGGTTCATAAGAGAGCTTGTGAGCTTGGCATGGGGGAGGAGTTTGCAGAGGATTTTCAATAGCTGCTCTGGAGTTGGGTTACCTAATGAGAGCGGTAGAGATGCAGAAAAGATTTCTTTTGTCTTATGTATTCTATTCCCATGTGACATTTTCCCCTCCAAATATGGAAGCAAAGATTTGAATTATTCTCTGTAAGATAGCGTGGAAAACCTGAACGACATTTTGGCCAACCCAATACATGTTTAGAGAGTTGAACCATATGGTGAGCTGGTTTCATATTACGGTTGAAAAATTTCTAGTTCAGCAGTGGTCTACAGAATGCCTGACTTGCAACACTTTGGAGTCAGTTTATGGAGCTAACATGCAAGTGGACAAATTAGTGTGTTCTGCATTATGCCAAGTTCTATGAGGGACATAGAAGTGACTCAAGATATACTCTGTGTTCTTATGGAACTTCCTATCTGGCTGGACAGGTAGAATTTATCAGCCAATCGGCAAAATAAGCGAATGATTCAGAGAAAGGGCTTTGAACCAGACTAGAAACACAGAGACCTTCAGGGCAAAGTGAGCTTCCCTTAAGGCAATGTCAGGTTTGGAGGAGAGAGAACAACTGAGGTTTCAAGGGGGGCAATACTATAGGAGCAATGATGGAAGGGAAAAAGATATGTAACACATACAATATGGCAGAGATTGTCTTAGAGCAGGGCTCCCCAACCTCCAGGATCTAATGTCTCAGGATCTGAGCTGATGTCATAATAATAGAAACAAAATGCACAATAAATGTAATGTACTTGAATCATCCTGAAACCATCCTCCACCCCCTAGTCCACGGAAAAATTGTCTTCTACGAAACTGGTCCCTGATGCCCAAAAGATTTGGGACTGGAGTCTTAGAGGATTTCAGTCACATCTCACTCTTCTCAAAGCCCTTTCATGTGAATTGGCTCTGTGACCCTGGGGTGGGAGGGTGTAGGCCAGGTTTATTTATTGACTTTTTAAAGATGAAAGAAATGAGGACTTGAGATTCAAGAGACTATGAATTGCCTAGGGTCATGTAAGGGACATATCAGGATTTGCATCTGTCATTTGACTCTTGGTCCCCTGTCCTCATAATACAGGGCAGAGAGGGGGCAGTTGTAGCAGTTTAGACAGAATTTAAAGTCCCCTTAGGACCCTTACAGCTTCCCTTGTGGCTCAGCTGGTAAAGAATTCATCTAGGGCTTCCCTTGTGGCTCAGTTGGTAAAGAATCTGCCCGCAATGCGGGAGACCTGGGTTTGATCCCTGGGTTTAATCCCTTGATTGGGAAGACCCCCTGGAGAAGGGAAAGGCTACCCACTCCAGTATTCTGGCCTGGAGAATTCCATGGACTATACAGTCCATGGGGTCACAAAGAGTCGGACGTGACTGAGTGATTTCACTTTCACTTAGGACCCTTAAGATACTAATAAGGATGTTGGTTCAGCTGCTTTAACTGAGTTCAAAACCCCAGTGCCATAAATAGGACTTTGCTTTTCTATTGCATACAAGTTCAAGCTGGCAGGTAGTCCAGGGGAGTCAGGTACAGGCAGTTGTAATCCACAAGGTCATTGGCCCTCTCTGTGCCCCAGAAGGCTGGGCTATCTGGACACATCAATCAACCTGGTCCCTTGGTTCAGCTAATGGGAAGCACTAGCAACAGATTAGACTTGGGATGAGGGGAGAGGGACTGCAGTGTGTTTGTCCCCCAAGACCCTCTGAAGATTGTCACAGCTGGCTGCATCCTTTAATCAAAGATTACAGGTCCTTTTTTGTTGTTCGATTTGTTTTTTTTGGGGGGTGGGGGAGGGTGCTGGTGGTGCATGCCTTCACGCTTGCAGGATCTTAGTTCCTCAGCCAGGGACTGAACCTGGGCCAGGGCAGTGCAAGTGCTGATTCCTAACCACTGGACCACCAGGGAAGTCCCTATAGGTCATGTTGAGTGTCCCTCCTACACACTCCATTTTAGTCTATAGTTTTCACCCTCTGTCCCTCAGCCCTGTCCAAAGCTGGCTAGAGCCCCCTGACTGGTGCTGGATGTGGGATGCTATCCTTTATGGTTTTCCTCCTCCCTGTCCACATCTTTGTCAGCAGTTTCTTATTAAACTGTCTGGCTCATGCCCTTGTCTCCTGCTGGGATCCTGACCAGCACAACCTTCCAGGAACCCGCACCACTTCTACCTTGTTTCACCAGTGTTATCCTCATCTATATGGTTACTTCTGACTCACCCTATTCTGGCCCAAATGAAAAAATAAACAGAAGCTGTATTCATTTCCTATGGTTGCAGTAACCAATCACCAAACACAGGGCTTAAAACAACATGACTTTACCTTGCAGTTCTGTGGGTTCAAAGTCCAAGACAGGTCTCCCTGAGCTAAAGTCAAGGTGTCACACGATTGTGTTCTTTTCTGCAACCAGTGGAGGAGAGCTCCCTTCCTGGTTGTTTCCAGCTTCTAGGGTGCCTTCTCTCCAGCTTCAAAACCACCAGTGTCAGCCAAGACCTTCCCCGGCTGGCGTCTCTCTCTTGAGTCTTTATGATTACATTGAGCCCACCTGGGTAATCCAGGCTGCTTGCCCCGTGTCAAGATTAGCTGATTAGCAGACTAGCACCTCAATTCCAACTGTACTCCTAATTTCTCTTTGCCATATAATATATGTATTACAGGTTACAGAGATGAGGATGTGGACATCTTTGGGGGGTAGTTATTCTGCCTATCCCCTGGAGGAAGAAATGGCAATCCACTCCAGTACTCTTGCCTGGAAAACCGCATGGACAGAGGAGCCTGGTAGGCTACAGTGCATGGGGTCGCAGAGAGTCCGACACAACTGAGAAACTTCACTAACTAACCTAACCTATTCTGCCTTTCAGCGGATGAAGAGCTTCCTTTTTTAAAAACTGAATTGTAGTTGATTTACAATGTTGTGTTAGTTTCAAGTATATAGCAGGGTGATTCAGTTATACATATATGTATAAATCTATTCTTTTTCAGATTCTTTTCCATTGTAGGTTATTACTAGATACTGAATATAGTTCCCTGTGTGATACAGTAGGTCCTTGTTGTTTATCAATTTTATACATAGTAGTTTGTATCTATTAATCCAAACTCCTAATTTATCTCATCCTCCCCTCCCTTTCCCCTTTGGTAACCATAAATTTGTTTTCTATGTCTGTGAGTCTATTTCTAAACAGCTTCCTTTTACGGCTGTATCCTTGAAATCACACTCATCTGACCAACATCCTGTTGGACAGAATTTAGTCCAAAGGTTACACTGAACTCCAAGGGAGGTTGAGAAATAGAGTCTAAGTAGGCAGCCCTGGGTCTGGTTAAACCACGGAGAGTTCTGTTACCAAAAGAAAGAAGTGGGGTAATGAACAGCACTTTCTAGCCTGTGCCCTATATCAGGCTCCTGTGTTCTTGCCAGGTTCTGTTTTCCGTTTCCCTTCACTTCATCTTGCCCCCTGGTGCTTTGGCTAGTGGCACTCACCTACAGGCCCTGAGCCAGCCTTTACCTGGAATTGTAGTTTCTAATTTAGGAGAAGACACAGAACTATTTCCTAAATGGACCATATCAGATACCTCATCATCAGTTTTCTCCTGATCGCCATAATGATTTTCGTGATCTTCATAATGAACTCACAGATGAGCTATAAATGTTTCCAGCTGGTCTTTGGTAAAAAGGTTTCCTCACACTTACTGGCCCACCCACGTCCTGTGTGACCCACCCAGCCCATGGCTCAGCACCTTGCCTTACCTCCCATATCCAGCATCTTAGATCCTATCTGCCCACCCCTGCTATTGAATCTTCCAGTCTGTCTCTACTAATCTGGTCACTACTCCCAGTAACTTTGGCTCCCAGCTCCTGCCCTTCTCCCAACCCCTCCTCTTGATGTCAGAATTCAGCCTAGCTTTCTCTATGTTGGTCCCTCATACATCAACAGACCTCCAAGTGCTGGGTGGATGATTTAGGAAAGTATAAGAAAAAATTATAATAGAAGCAAAGGAAATTGATACATATTGATGCCTGTAAGCATTTTATAGGAAGGATTAAAATGTATCTTCTAATCATATTTTCACCTATGGGTGCTTTACACACTCTAATTCTTTTTTGGGTACTTACATCGAATTATCTTTCTTAGATAGGAGGCTGAGCCATGCCTTTTACCAGGAAAGTTGATGAAGCATTGCTTAGGCAGAATCCATGGATCTAAAATCAAGAGTGGAAATATATGTGATGCTCCTCACAATTATGCCTAAATGACTCAAAGGCAAAATTTTACTTTCTGTACCCATGACATTAGGCTCTTGTCTCTAAGGAAGTATGTTTTCACTTAATAACATAATAGTTGTTCTACTGAATTGGAATGCATATCAATTTCCAGTTTTTCATGCTCCTCATGCTAAATGATAAACAGGTTGCAAAAAATGGGGGTGGAGTGGGGGTGCATTATACAATAATTTCAATTGGATCTTGATTTTTAAAGGGAAATAGAGCTGTTGGGACACAGTGGCGAGAATCTGACAGTCTAGTCCTGCCCTGTCCCAGGGAAAAACATAAGAGCATTCTCCCCTATTCATGCCGGACCTTCCAAGACTCAGAATCCTCAGGAAAGAAGGTTTGGGTGATTCTACCTGGCAAAGAGATGTTTGCTGAAGACAGAACATAAAGAAAAATCAGAAATCACAACTACAACTTCTTGAGTAGTTATAAAAATGAAGACTGTAACCTCAATCTGTGTTTCTCAATATGTGATGTTTTATAGATACTTATATTTTGTATAATAAAATACAAAATATATTTAACTTTTTAATCTATTCCCTCATCCCTGCTATTCTGTACTTAGCATATGTTGGTGGTGAAATTTGTTATTTTGATTATGAGTTCAGTACATCAAGACAGACTTATAACAGAAGTGGAAAAGAAATGGAGTTCATCTGGAGACCCAACTTGAGAGCTGGATGCACTGAATGCATGATGGGGGACCTTGGGTTGGTTCCTCTGAAGACATGGGATGTACTTCCAGATGGCTGAGTGAATGTAACATTGTGTTTGGTCGAAATGCTTGTGTTTTAGAAGAGAAGATGGGATGAAGAATGTATTATTGTATTAGAAAGCCAAAGAGGTAAGCTAGAATGGAAAGGTGTTCACTGGAAGGACTGATGTTGAAGGTGAAACTCCAATATTTTGGCCACCTGATGCAAAGAGCTGACTCATTTGGAAAGATCCTGATGTTGAGAAAGATTGAAGGCAGGAGGAGAAGGGGATGACAGAGAATGAGATGGCTGGATGGCATCACTGACTCAATGGACATGAGTTTGGGTAAGCTCCGGGAGTTGGTGATGGACAGGGAGGCCTGGTGTGCTGTGGTTCATGGGGTCACAAAGAGTCGGACATGACTGAGCGACTGAACTGAACTGAGAATGGAAACTTGTGATTTTTTGTTGCCTGGCAGCAAAACTCTTCTTACTCTGGAAGAGTTCAAAGACAGATGGAGGCCAAATTCCTTTTCTACTACCAAAGCCCAAGGGGGCAGACATTTTTCTCTTCTCACTCCCTGGCAGCCAGGGCACATGAAAAGGCTCAGCCAATTGGACACTTCCACCAGGGATGCTGAGTCATGAGAAAGTGACTCAAGGTGCAGAGACGGTTGGAAATGAACAGGATGGTGGAGAGTGTCTATCAGGGCCAGCCTGAGCATCCTCACCTGAGTGTCACCTGAGGTGTGATCTTGAATATATGTCCAGATGATAATTGTCCTTGGGTATATTTTCTCCAGCTGTTTCTTCATTTTTCTGTGCTATATCTTTTTGGCAAAATTCTCTTCCTGCTTGACAAACTATCGTTGGTTTTCAGCATTTGCGATCAAGGCAACTCAGACTGGAAAATATCATAGCATTTGGGTTTTTTTTGCTGTTAATTATTGGATTTCATTTTACCATTAGTGCTGCAGTGGACTATCCACAAAACTCTCCCTCCCACCTTGTGTTTAAGATTTTTTTTCTTAATATACAAGTTTAACTGGTCTTAGGTTAGATCTTGCTATGCATTGTCAAATTACTTTGCAATGTATAAGAGATACTGTTTTCACTGAATCTCTGCCTTGGTCACATCTTGAACAATGGATATAGCAAGTAATAGAAGTGAAGATGATTTATCTGACATTACTGAGAAGGCAATGGCACCCCACTCCAGTACTCTTGCCTGGAAAATCCCATGGATGGAGGAGCCTGGTAGGCTGCAGTCCAGGGGGTTGGGAAGAGTTGGACACGACTGAGCGAATTCACTTTCACTTTTCACTTTCATGCATTGGAGAAGGAAATGGCAACCCACTCCAGTGTTCTTGCCTGGAGAATCCCAGGGGCGGCGGAACCTGGTGGGCTGCTGTCTATGGGGTCGCACAGAGTCGGACACAACTGAAGCGACTTAGCAGCAGCAGCAGCAACTGAGGAATGAGATTTTCCAACAATGTACATTTAAAAAAAGATAATCAAAGCTTATTATTTTCAACACCAAAGTTTTGAAAGCATAACCACTTTTTAATCACAATCTGTCTAAAGTCCATCACATAATTCCTAACCTCATCAAGCTGCACTCCTTGGAGGCCCACAGAGATGATGGGTTTATCTTCGCCTTTGCACTCACACTTGGTTCCCCAGATCTCAGTGCTTTTGTCATGACTGGGGAATTTTCAGTCTCTCCAGAACTCAACAGCCTCCCCAGTCAGAGGATATAAACTCCTCCCTCTTTAATCCTTTCTTTGCTCTGTGGTCTATTACTTGTACAGTCTGCCCACTGAAAAGGTAGAGCAATTGATGTGGTTATTGCAAACAGATCACCATGCTTGCAAAATTAAGTCTATCATTTGTACCAAGTTGAAAATCACTATCCCAGTGGGAAAGTTGGAGCATGTTCCACTCTCTATATTGGATAGAGATATTGTATGATAGCTGTGTTCTTCGACTCTGGCTCATTCTGTGTGCTGTTGGTGGAAATTTCCAAAAGTCCAAGTGCTAAATGTGTGAAGGATTATAATCATATATTTCAAGAGAGATTTCTGGGATGGTTGTTTCACAAATGTGGGGCCAAATTCCCTTAAAATAATCCCTCTGAAGGAGAGCTTTCACAATGTGCTCTGTTACATAACATACATGCAAAACAGGTTAATATGAAATAACAGATCCATTTTGAAATGAAACAATCTGATCTTTTATACTAAACAATAACATGATCACTAGTCTTTTAAAAATAAGCAGATTTTTACAGCAAATGTGCTTGCAGACAACTTATGAAAAGTAGCTCAATATTTATCTTCCTTCCTCAATATTCCAACACTAGAATATTGTTCTAGTGCCATTTGGGGAAAACAGAATTCTTTGGTTGAGAGAGTGAAAAGATAGGAAAGTGGGTGTAAAAACAAGTTACATTTTGAATTGTATGCATTTATTCAGAATAGAATAAGAGTTTTACAGACAAAGCATATCCAAATAAAATATAGGACAATCTAGTATATGCCATCCATATTTATGCCATTCTAGTATTAGAGTTATTGGTTTAATTTGTTTAAATTTATTTATTTTTATCTTATTGTGTTAACATTTAATATGAGATTTACACTTTGCTTTTTAAGTATACAATATGTTATCACTGCTGCTGCTGCTATTAAGTCGTTTCAGTCGTGTCCGACTCCTTGCGACCCCATAGATGGCAGCCCACCAGGCTCCCCCGTCCCTGGGATTCTCCAGGCAAGAACACTGGAGTGGGTTGCCATTTCCTTCTCCAATGCATGAAAGTGAAAAGTGAAAGTGAAGTCGCTCAGCTGTATCCGACTCTTCTCACTGACTATATGTATAATATGCAATAGATCTTTACAACGTACTCATCTTGCTTAATTGAAACATCTTGCCTGTTGATTAGAACTCCTCATTTCCCCAACCCCAAATGCTGGCAACTTATTTAACACTTAGGCCACTGGATTGAAATGAGTATAAATACATACTTATTTATAGATTTACACTTGTAACATGCAAGTCATTATTTTTTAGCTATAAAAGGAAAGGAAGGCAAAAGCAAAGTTTTCTGAAACTAGAGATGATCTCTTTACTACTCCATTTCTATTTCATATGAAGTGGCATTTCCTTGGCCAGACTTCACTCCCCAGCCACGCTGGGCAAGGAGAGGTCTCAGAGGAGGAGGCAGAAAAGGCTAGTCATTCCCTGTTCCATTGGTCTAAATTCTGTTTTTGTGCCAGTACCACATTGTTTTGATTATTGTAGCTCTGTAGTATAGTCTGAACTCGGGATGCCTGATTCCTCCAGCTCTATTTTTCTTTCTCAGGATTACTCTGTCTATTTGGGGTCTTTTGTGCTTCCATTCAAATTAAATATTGAGCTACCATTTGACTCAGCAGTCCCACTCTTGGGCATATATTTGGAAGAAACCACAATTTGAAAAAAATGCATGCATCACAATGTTCATTGCAGCACTATTCACAATAGCCAGGACGCGAAAGCAACCTAAAAGTCTATCAATAGATGAATGGATAAAGAAGATGTGGTAAATATATACAACAGAGTGTAGTTGTTGTTGTTTAGTTACTAAGTGTTGTCCAACTTTTGTGACCCCATGGACTACAGCCCACCAGGCTCCTTTGTCCATGTTATTTTCCAGGCAAGAATATTGGAGTGGGTTGCCATTTCCTTCTCCAGGGGATCTTCCTGAGCCAGGGATCAAAACTATGTCTCCTGCATTGGCATGTGTGTGTGCTAAGTCGCTTCAGTTATGTCTGACTCTGCAACTCTATGCAACTCTATGAACTGTAGCCTGCCATGCTCCTCTGTCCACGGGATTCTCCAGGCATGAATATGGGAGTGGGTTGCCATGCCCTCCTCCAGGAGATATTCCCAACCCAGGGATCGGACTCGCATCTCTTATGTCTCCTGCATTAGCAGGCAGATTCTTTATCACTGAGCCATGAGGGAAGCCCACAAGGGAATGTTACTGAGCCATAAAAAAGAATGAAATAATGCCATTTGCAGCAACATGGATGAACCTAGAGATTGTCATAATGAATGAAGTAAGTCAGAAAAAGACAAATATCATGATATCACTTATATGTGGAATCACAAAATAGAAATAGTCACAGATGTAGAAAACAAAGATGGCTACCAAGGATGAAAGTGGGGGAAGGAAAACTGGGAGATTGCGATTGACATAAATGCACTACTATATATAAAATGGAAAACTAATAAGAACCTACTGTGTAGCACAGGGAACTCTACTCAATACTCTGTAATGACCTATTTGGGAGAAGAATCTGCAAAAGAGTGGATACATGTTTATGTATAACTGATTCACTTTTCTCTGCTGCAGAAACTAACACAACATTGTAAACCAACAATACTCCAATAAAAATTAATTAAAAAAGAAAATGGATTAAATGATATCTTTCTATTTGATAGATTACTCCTAGATACTCCCATCGTACAAAACACAGGGATTTATATGTCAGTTAAGAGCATATTTAGTTTTGTGGTTTGATACAATGCATAAATCACTTATTTTCACCAGATTTCTCAAGGTTTTCACTCAAATCAGCAGATAAATGGTATTTTTGTCTAAAGAGAAATAGATTTCATTAGAAATGAAGAGAGATGATGAACTTTGGTTTGATACAGTGACTTGCTGTATTTCCAAATGTTGATTCTTTCTATTTTAACTTTACTTTTTAAACAAGTTCCCATCACTTTAGGGCTTCCCAATTTTTCAGTAAAAAAGCCTGAAGACATTTTTAAAGACATGCACATTTCTTCATTCTTCTCTGATACTGAAGTCCGTGAAGAGTAAAAGCAAAGTAATGCCTTTCACTCTTATCCATCCTTTTATCTTATCTATGATTGCATAAATCCGTCCACACACCCATCCATGAATTCATCCATGCATGCATCCATCCAAGCATTTACTTATCTGTTCTTTATCCAACAAATACTTGGGAATTATAGCAAACCCTAACCAGGAGCTCATACAATAGTAGATGAAAGAGGTAGAGAGAGCTACAGTTAACAGTGTGAGGTGGCCTTTAGAAAAGAAACTGACCTTCTTTAGTGGAACTTCTAAAAGAAAGAAGTAAGTGTTTCACTTCACTTGGTTGTATCACATGTGGATACTCAATTGGTTTTGGGTTATTGTCAAACTAGCATGTAGCATGTGTTTAGAATAACAAGCTAGATTGCTGAAGAAATATGAGACTTTCTTGTGGACAAAAGCTGAATTAACTGGTTATACTTCAAATAGAGAAAGAAGATTCAAGACATGTACTATAGCTATTTTCAAGTACTTGTGGGCAGAAAAGCAGAGTGTACATGTTTGGTCATCCTGAGGACATAGTATAAAACCAGCACATGAAAGCTCCATGAAGGAAGATTTTGTCTGAATATAAAGAACTTTCCTTGGTGGTCCGTTGGTTAAGACTCCACACTCTCAACACAGGAAGCCTGGGTCTGATCCCTGGTTAGGATCAAACATGTTGCAAGGCACAACCAAAAAAGAAAAAAACAAAACAACTTTCTAGAAGTCACAGCAGTTCAAAGACTAAGAAGCTGCTATGATAGGTGATGAGCATTCTATCAATCACTAGAAACTTCCACAAACAGGTCATTTGGGATTGAAGAGGGATTTTAGCATTAGAAGACTATTTGTACTAAGAGGAAAATATTAATAGATCCTGGTGTTTCTACCAAGTAATTTAATAAGAGCATGCTGGATACTCTTCATTTGCCCCACCAGATCCATTCCCCATCCTGCCTGTCCTGGAAAGCCAGCCTCCCTAGATGACATCACCTGGCTCCCTTGACCTCTGGCTTTCATTCACACTTGGCTGCCAGGCGGTTCTGAGAAGTGATGGGTTGGGGGGAGGGGAGTGAGCAGATTGCATCCCTGGGGAGCAGCAGGGTTCTGGCAGTTCTGCCATCTCTTGAGTCCAGCTCCTGCAAGACGGCCTCCTCCCTTCTGCCCTGGTGTTCCCAGGGCTGCTTTCCAGCACTCACACTCCTGCTTCTCGTGGCTCCTTCAGGGATGCTAATGGCTTCTCTGATGGTCACCCAGGACCTCCACGCCCTTGGTTGATGCCCTTAATTCCTGTGCTTCTATTCTAATTCCTTCCAACAAGAAATACAGCCTATTTATACCTTCTCCCCTCAAACCAGGTCTAGCTTTCTTTGCCAGATGTTTGGACCAACAGAAAGTAGAAGAAATGATGTTGCTGGACCTCAAGAGCCTGTGCCTTCTACTCACTCTAATGGAACCCTGTAACCACCAGGCTGTCAAGCAACCTGAGCTGAAAGACCCAATGGAGAGAGGAGCAGTACCTCAGCCAATCCTGGGCCCTGGAAGACCTACCAGTTGATCCATCAGCCAATGCAGCTGCTTGAGTAACACCCCAGGAGAGACCCACAGAGGAACAGTGCACGCTCATTGTTCTAAGACATTAAATTTGGGGAATAGTTAGTGATGTGATGAATAGATGAGACAACTCTGCTTATAAACACATGATCCAGAATTGTATCCAAGTGTGTTTTCATTTATTGCTAGGATCCTGACTGACACAAAGCTCTGCGGAGGGATCTTGGCTGTAGACTGAGGCCCACTCTCCACTCTCTTCACTTTGACCTCATCAAGTTAATCAGGGCTCGTTTCCAGAATCCCATGGGCCTCTCTTCCTAACAGATGGAATAGAATACAACCCTTGTGGTTCAGCCTGTTCCCAAATGGCAGAGTTGGGAAGATGGCCAAACCACCGTCTTATTTTCCTACCTTGTTGAGTTGTGAATATAGCCTTAAAGTGAGAAGAGAGAAAGAAGTAGAAGGCATTATTTTCGGTCTCTCGGAGTAGACGTCCCCTGACTCAAACTTCCCTTCCAACTTAATTTCAAGAACTGTGAAAGTTTTAGTCTATGTGGGAAAGTGGAAACAATGTGGACTCTGACATAAAATATAAGACAGAAAGGATTCTCCCTGTGTATTTGTTCCCATAATAGGGACCAAGGTCTGGGAATAATAGAAACTGATTCTTCATGGTATCGCCCTTGGAGTTCAAGGTAAAAAAACATTTGTCCTTTTGAATCTTAGTATTATTTTTTAAATTATTAGGAAAATATTGAAAATGAAAAGAAGCTCACTACTCTTAAAACAATTCTACAAATGTAAAAAGTAGTGTTTTCCTCTTCACCCGCCCCTTCCCCAGAGATATCCAACAGTAAGAGTTTGGTGTTATTTTTTCTGACTTTGGCCTACACTGATGTCACATTTTCATTTTTTTCATGTCATAGCAGTGATACAAGTAGTTATAGGGCCAAAGACTCATTTTATAATCAGTTCAGTTCAGTCAGTCTATTGTGTCCGACTCTGTGACCCCATGGACTACAACATGCCAGGCTTCCCTGTCCATCACCAACTCCTGGAGTTTACTCAAACTCATGTCCATTGAGTCAGTGATACCATCCAACCATCTCATCCTCTGTCGTCCCCTTCTCCTCCCACCTTCAATCTTTCTAAGCATCAGGGTCTTTTCCAATGAGTCAGTTCTTCACATCAGGTGGCCAAAGTACTGGAGTTTCAGTTTCAGTATCAGTCCTTCCAACGAATATTCAGGACTGATTTCCTTTAGAATTCAATGGTTTGATCTTGCTGTCCAAGGGACTCTCAAGAGTCTTCTCCAACACTCCAGTTCAAAAGCATCAGTTCTTTAGCACTCAGCTTTCTTTATAGTCCAACTCCAGCATCCTTGCTTAGAAAATCCCATAGACAGAGGAGCCTGGTGGGCTACAATCCATGTGGTCACAAAGAGTTGGACATGACTGATCGATAACACACACACACACACACACACACACACATCCGTACATGACCACTGGAAAAACCATAGCTTTGACTAGATGGACCTTTGTTGGCAAAGTAATGTCTCTGCTTTTTAATACGCTGTCTAGGTTGGTCATAACTTTTCTTCCAAGGAGCAAGTGTCTTTTAATTTCATGGCTGCAGTCACCATCTGCAGTGATTTTGGAGCCCCCAAAAACAAAGGCTCTGTCTCCATTGTTTCCCCATCTATTTGCCATGAAGTGATGGGACCAGTTGCCATGATCTTCGTTTTTTAAATGTTGAGTTTTAAGCCAACTTTTTCACTCTCCTCTTTCACTTTCATCAAGAGACTCTTTAATTCTTCTTTGCTTTCTGCCATAAGGGTGGTGTCATCTGCATATCTGAAGTTAGTGATATTTCTCCCTCAATCCATTTTATAATAAAGAAGCCCTTATAAGTGAGGAGTTTCAGTTATTTTAATATTTTGAGAGTTACTTATATTCCAAATGAATTTGGTTAACTTGAAAGCATTTGTTGTTGTTCAGTTGCTAAGCAATGTCTGACGCTTTGAGATCTCATGGACTGCAGCACTCCAGGCTTCCTTGTCCTTCACTATCTTCTGAAGCTTGGTTAAACTCATGTCCATTGATTAGATGATGCCATCCAACCATCTCTTCCTCTGTCATCCCCTTCTCTTCTTGCCCTCAATGTTTCCCAGCATCAGGGTCTTTGGGAAACAATAAACACAACTAGAAGTAAAACTAGACCATTCATCATTTGATATTTTTTGATGATTTAGAGGTGGTTCAGGACATGATGACTGCCCAGAACAATAATAAGCATCAGCTGTGGGAAAAGTAGACTGATTAACTTTTTAATTATATGTGTTCTGTGTTTACATTAACTATTTATTTACTTAACCTCTGATGTCTGATGGAAACTAATTCTTCAGCCAAATTGGTCTATGTTTTTCATGGTTCTTTGGCTTTTATTTATTCAAGTTAATTTTTATTGGAGTGTAGTTGCTTTGGGTTTCCCAGGTGGTACAAATGGTAAAGAATTTGCCTGCAATGCAGGAGACACCAGTTCAATCCCTGGTTGGGAAGATCCTCTGGAGTAGGAAATGGCAACCCACTCCAGTATTCTTGCCTGGAAAATTCCATGGACAGAGAAGCCTGGCAGGCTACAGTCCATGGGGTTGCAAACAATCAGTCATGACTGAGTACGCAGGCACATAGTTGCTTTACAATGTTGGGTTAGTTTCCCCTGTACACCAAAGTGAATCAGCTATATATATACATATATCCCTTCTTTGTTTTTTTATTTCCCTCCCATGTAGTTCACCACAGAGCTCTGAGTAGAGTTCCCTGAGCTATACAGTAGGTTCTCATTAGTTATCTATATTACATATAGTATCAATATTTACTACACTTCTTGTGCATCAAAATTTCCATTTTGTTCAGGGTGTGTTTCCTTCTGAGTTGCTACCTACAGACCCATGCTAAATGATGTAGCACTCTAGAGTCTAGATCATACTAACTCCAAAAATGTAATTTGAAGGAGAAGAGAAAATAAGCAGCATAGGTTAGGACAGGGTTCCCCACCTTGGCACTGGTGATATTTTGGGCAGAATAACTGTTCATTGTCGCGGAGACATTCTGTGAATTATATAGAACGTTTAGCAACATCCCTGACCTCCATCCACTAGAACGTTAGTTGAACCACTAGTTGTGACAAACAGGAATGTCTTCAAACATTTTTATCCTCAGGGGAGGGGAGAAAATCACCCCTGATTAAGAAGCACCAAATTAGGGAACTTTCTTGGTGGTCTAGTGGCTAAGACTCTGTGCTCCCAATGCAGGGGGCCTGGGTTCAATCCTTGTTAGGGAACTAGAGTCCACATGCTATAACTGAAGATCCCGCATGCCACAACCAAGACCCAGCACAGCCAAAGAAATAAAAGAAGCACCAAATTAGGACAAGGGCATTTTAAGGTGCCTAAAGGCAATTTCAGTGTGTTCCAATTAATACAGATCAGAGTTCATCAATACTCTTTGAAGTAAGACCAGGCACAAGGCATGTTCTGTTACAGTCAAAACCCAGCTCCTACTTCTGTATCGACTCAGTGGACTCATAAGTGGTTAAACTGTGTCAATAATAAATTGAAACCAGTATTTGTTCTACTAGGAAGGTGGAATATTATTAATATGATGTTATGGTCAAACTGGGGGAGTGCATAAAAGGATAGATAGAACTATCAGGTGATCTGGGAATCCTCAATGTGCGTATTCATCTGAAAGAAACAAAATCTGTATCTCAAAGAGATACTGCTCTCCTGTGTTCACTGTAGCACTATTCACAATAGCCAAGACATGGAAACAAGCTGTGTCTGTCCATGGATGACTGGATAAAAACAATGTGAGAGCCATATATACATGTATCGGATATATACATATACATGTATAAATATAGTTCAGCCATAAAAAACAAGGAAATTCTGCCCATATGTGACAATGGACGAACCTAGAGGACATTATGCTAAGTGAAAATAAACCAGACAGAGAAAGACAAATACTATACGATCTCACTCATATGTGGAATCTAAACACACAGAATGAGGAGAATTGTGGCTGCCATGGGTTGGGGGTGTAGAGGACATGGGGAGATGTTGGTCAAGGAATACAAACTTCCAGTTGCAAGATGAATGATTCTGTGGATCGATCAGATTGTATTGTACACATCAGTAGATCAGAAACATTATTACTGCATATACAAAAAGGTTGGGCTTCCCTAGTGGCTCAGAGGGTAAAGAGTCTGCCTGCAATGTGGGAGACCCAGGTTCAATCCCCAGGTCAGATAGATCCCCTGGAGAAGGAAATGGCAACCCACTCCAGTACTCTTGCCTGGAAAATTCCATGGATGGAGGAACCTGGTAGGCTACATTCCATGGGATCGCAAAGAGTTGCACACGACTGAGCAACTTCACAGTCTTCTCTGGTAGCTCAGTCGGTAAAGAATCTGCCTGCAGTACAGGAGACCCAGGTTCAAGCCCTGGGTGGGGAAGATCCCCTGGAGAAGGAAATGGCAACCCACTCTAGTATTCTCGCCTGGAAAATCCCATAGACAGAAAGGCCGGCTGGTACAGTCCATGGGGTCGCAAGAGTTGGACACAACTTAGTGACGAAACCACCACCACAAAAAGGTAATTATGTGAGGTGGTGGATGTGTTCCTTGTAGTAGTCATTTCACAACATACACA
This sequence comes from Okapia johnstoni, assembly GCA_024291935.2. Classification (NCBI taxonomy): domain Eukaryota; kingdom Metazoa; phylum Chordata; class Mammalia; order Artiodactyla; family Giraffidae; genus Okapia; species Okapia johnstoni. The sequence continues at coordinate 64,626,020 of CM044312.1, read as the reverse complement.
GTCATCAAATCATCACATTGTACACTTTAAATACATACAATTCTATTTGTCAATTATACTTCAAAAAAGCTGGGAACATATAAAGAATAGGTACCTGCTATTCTTCTCATCTTGTCCTCTGTGTCTCCAGCCAGTTTTGCTGCTGCATCTTTTAGCTGTTTCACTTTTCCTAATGTTTCCTTTGTCAGTCCTGGTGCGCTCATCTTATGCTGAAGAACAGCATATTGATTCTGTAGCTCAACAAACTCCTACAACAGAGTAACATTCTCATTATCAGAAGATACTTGTAAAGCAGGCACACATGTGATGTCTGCCTGATACTGTTCATCAAAGGGGTAAAGGGCAACCCTCATCCACTCAGTATGCTGGAGTCACTCTGAGACGTCCAACAGGGCTTTCATTTGCATTGTTCGTTTGTTTACAGGTTGAAAAATTCTCAGCTTTAGTGAATTAAAAATGAAAATTTCCTGTTATAAAATATCAAACATTGTTTTATGTGATGACAACTATTTATGAGGTACCCGTTTGTCCTGAAGTATAAGGTCAGAGCTACACAGGACAGAACTGACTCATCGCTGCCCTTGACAAAGGTCTCGGGTCAGTTGGGTTGAGCACTTACAAGTGCAAGGTGAAGGTGAGAGAGAGTGGGGAACATTCAGAAGCAGCAAGGACACAGGATTTGCTTGGTACGAAGGTGAGAGAGGAACGTGGTAGGAAGGGAGGCAGGAGGTTATGAAGGGCTCCCTCAATATTAGAAGGGAAATCTTCAGGGTCAGCCTCAGTGGCTGACAGCCTAGAACATTAGATAGATGAATACAGGCCCGACCCAGGAATGGACTATGGAAGTGGTAGAAGGTGGGCACCAAGCACCTTTCTCAACCTTTGTTCTATAGAAAACACTCTCAACTCCCAAGTCAGCGGAAAATGTAACCAGCACATTAGGAATTAAGAGCAAGAAAATACACCAATTAGTAAAAACACTTCAACCTCTCTCTTTTGCTTAAGCTGCTATATGAATGAGACCAACCAAAGATTTCCTGCCAAGAAAATGAGTTGATAGCTTCTTTCAGCAACTGAAATGAATAGGCCATTCTCCACAACTGGTTCATGAACTCACTCTGATTTTTGTAACTCAATCTATTCTCTTTGGCTGGTGACTTGTACTTCTTTATCTGCTATGTGATTTAATTAGAGCAAAGGGCAAATATGTATAGTTAGACCCGTGACATAAATTGTGAACGTTTGGAAGTTTAGGAAAAAATTCGGCTAGATGGGGGTAAACAGTCTAACATAATCTAGTCGCAAAACTCGTCCTTGGAAGACAGCCTTCCATGTACAGAAGTGTCTCTATGCCCAGCAGGGTCCCTACACCCACACTATGGAACATGGACCAGCACTAAAGGAAATGCTGACAAATGGCACAAAAATCTGGGGTTAAGGGATTATCTTTCAAAGAAGCACTGTTTGTCTGCTCTTGGTGGCAGAGGTAGGACCAATGACCTCCTCGAGGCCCCCAGCCTGGTGCTGGGTCGCTTCAGCCTGAGCTCGTGCATGGACAGACTTGCCTTGATTCCTCTGCAACATGGTCTGCAGCTGGGCAAGTCTACCCTCCAGCGCTGACTGGTGCTTTGCTACATCCAGCTTATTCTTCATCTCCTGGGCCTGATTTTCAGCCTGCTGTTGATTGAAACACCAGAAAGGAAAAAGTCTCTTTATGTAATAAACCAACAAGAAAATAAATGATGTAATGATCCCTCCACAAATAAGCTAGGTGTAAAGGGAAAGAAAACTGTTCTTTTGCTTTTTCTGTTCTATTAAAACAATATTATAATAAGATGCTTCAGATAATAGGGTCTAAGAGAAAATATGGCACATATCAATGTAGCCACCCTCTGGCTTAAGAGTAAGTAATGCCATGAGCCAAGGCTTTGGGTGTACCACCCTCCTCTCCATATCTCCCTCCACCCCCTCAAAGGTTACCACTACCCTGAATCTAACTTTTCATTCCACATACTTCCATTTCATTCCGTGTGTGTGTGTGTGTGTGTATATATAACTGTATTTTGGGGTATTTCTAACAAAATACAGTATTTTCTACTTTTAAACTTTATACATATAGCATCCCGTGTTTTTCTGCAGCTTGAACTTTTAAATTCAAAGTTATGCTTGTACAGGTCATTTCAGTCAATTTGCATAGCTCTTGTGTATTCACTTTTACCAATTTGAAGTGTCTCACAGTTTGACTGTACAAAAATTGACTTTTCTACTCTCTGGCGATACAGGTGTGGCTTCTAATTTTTTTCTCCCTTATAAATAATTACAAACCCCTTACCCTTATTCCTTATTTTGGTGACTATGCTCGTCATGTCTAAAAGTCTGATCTTTTTGTTATCTCTTTTGTTCTTTGGTCAAAGTTTCCTACCTTCTTTGATTTTTGTTAAGCATAATAAACACTCTTATTTTGTATCGGATGTCCAGTAATGGTTATATCCGAAGTCTCCTGCATTCTGATTCTCTTGTTTGCTCTTGCTGATGATTCTTGCTTAAGGCAATTTGTTTCTTTATTATGTGTTTTAAGGGAATCCTTTGAGGCTTGGTTTTAAGGTACAGTCCTTTGGAAAGGATTTCTCATGGCCTCTGTCAGGCATCTGAGGGCCTTGAAAATTCAGGGTCACTTTAAATGACATTTTTAGCTTGGTTTATGGGGGTCACCCAGGTAGTGTGGATTCTAGCCCCATCTTACCTGAGAGCCAGCTTGTTAATAATTCTCAGTGAAGATTATCCCCCCACACACAGAGGCTAGTGTCTTTACCATCTCTCTCTGTGTAATGGTCCTACATTTCCTTGAGGGTGTGCCTTTTAAGGTCCCTACTCTCTGCAGGGGCCTCATCGCCTCCTTGCGTGGTTTTGTTTTCTATTACTTATGGCAGCTATGAAAACCAGCAGTGCTGAAACCCCAGGGATTGGCAGCTGCCCTCTGCCTGCTGTCGGCTTCCTGCTTGATTACCTCTCTGGATCATGCTTTCCCGTCATTTTTGGCCTCTGAAGATGTCCTCCATTTTTTACCAATTCAGCAATGCCCTTAAGCATGTTTTAAAATAACATTTTCAGGTTTCTTTTTTTTTTTTGCTAGGCGGGTTTCTTTGTGTACTGGGCCATCATGCTGCTAGAAACAGAAGCCCCTTCCTGTGCCCTCGGGTATATGTGAGGGTTTTTCTAGAGTAGGAATTGGCAAACTTTTTCTGTAAAGGTCCTGACAGTAAACATTTTATACATTGTGGCCCAGAAAATCTCTGTTGCAACTATTCAACTCGGTGTCGTGGCTGCACAAATGATCCATGGACAATATGTGGCTGAATTCCAATTGAACTGTGTGACTTTGGATACTACAACAATTGATGGGTGCATGTGGCCCCTGGGCTGTATTTTGCCAACCCCTATTCTAGAGTAGATGCACAGAAGGAGAAAACCTGGAGGCCTTCTTTATTTTTTGCTCCTATATATGTGCAACCTCTTCATATCTAACCTTTTTTAATTTCTTGGTGTACTAATCCTGTTCTGGAGCTTTCTGCTTTTCTTTTCAGGATGCCTGTATTTAGATATCTCAAATGAGTTGAAGAACAGAGACTGAGGAGCTGGCAGTCTGCTGGGAAGGGGATGAGCTTTGGAGGAGAGAGGTCATGGACTCTCAGACTAGGACCTGTTCTGTTCTTTAACTGCCAGGCTTCCTCTTCCAGACCCATCAAGTGGGTTAAAGCATGGCTTTATTCCTGCCAAACTCTGGATGGAACCCTTTCTTTTGGGTTATCTTTCAGTTTTAGGATATGCTGGTGAGATTTTATGTAAATTTCATTATAAAAGTCTGCCAACAATTAACTTAATTTCTTTGGTTGGCGAGCTTTCAAAGCTCTATGACTTTCCCTGGTATAAGAAGGGATAATATGACATCACTTATAGGTGGAATTTAAAATACAACACAAATAAACTTATCTACCAAACAGAAACAGACTCACAGACATAGAGATCAGACTTCTGATTGCCAACATGGGGGGTGGGGGCGGAGGGCTGATCAGACTTCTGATTGCTAACATGGAGGGATGGACTGGGAATTTGGAGGTGGTGGATGTTAAATATTACATTTAGAATGGATAAACAGCAAGGTCCTATTCTATAGGACAGGGAGCTATATCCAATCTCTTGGGATAAACCATAATGGAAAAGAATATTTTAAAAATAATGTATATATGTGTAAAACTGAATTACTTTGCTGAACAGCGGACACTGGCACAACACTGTAAATCAACTATACTCCAATTAAAAAATTAAAAAAAAAAGAAGGGATAAACTGTCCTCAAATCTACCACTAATCAGCTTTGTGACCTTAGGCGAGTGACTTAGCCTCCCCAGGTCTTAGTTTCTTCATTTACAAGTCAGTGGTAGCACCTGCTTTGTCTCCCAGGATTGGCCAACAGTGAAAAGAGCTAATGCTAGGAGAGCTCTGTAGAACATTAATTGCACGTATAATACTATCATCATCATAATCCCATTGGACAGGTAAGACAAGTATGACACTGGCAGACACAAAACCTGTGCTGTCTCCACAGTTGAAGTTTATTTCAGGTTAGTTTCAAAGAAGATGAAGAAATACCTGAAGTTCGTTCTTTTTGATTTTTGTTATCTCAGCAGTCAGCTGTGTGATGGTAGAATCTGCCCGTCCTTGAGTGATTTGAACTTGTTGCAACTTATTCAACATTTTGCTGAGATTCGATAGAACAGTTTCTGCTTTTCTGAGGTAAGATATTAACATATTACATTAGATAAACATACAATTATTCATTTATTTCACCTTGAGAGTTCATTTGACTCAACCAAAAACTTTACTGAATTATTCATAAAGTCTGTTTAAATTACTCTCAAGCAAAGCAAAGTGCTGAAGTCTTCATTTTGAGAAACAGGTACATTTAAATGCCAATAAAAACACATATATTATATAGGCCTACACAGGTACAGGTTTTGCCAGGTGTGGAAATCAAAGATATAGATATCATTTCTTAACTTGTCATAAGCAGAACGGTTTGGGTGATAAAAGTGCCAAGCTTGGAAAACAACAACAAACTATCTTCAGCCAGTTTTTTCCTGACTCCTCTAACTTAAGCAATGCTCTTGAAATCCTTATTGGCGGGGTGGGGGCAAGTCAAGAGGCTCGGCAGAGAGCAAAGAGAGTGAAAGGCTTTGCATTTACAGGCTGTGTTTATTCAGGTTTATTTAAGCTTCACTGACATTCCAGCCGCCCAGGGGCCCAGTCAGAGGTTAAAATCACAAGCATTCCAAGTGATAGTCTATTTTACAGAAATGAGCTCACCTCGAGTCAACATTCACCAGATACTTAGATCTACGGGCTCAGAAGAACCTTTGGAAGAATGTACGAAGTCAGGGAGATAGCTGACTGACCTTAGTAGAGGCATCATTAGAAATGCTTGTGTAGGAGCAAAAATAGCTAAATGGCAAAACATCCCCTTCTTCAATCAACCCATCCTCTCCTCTCAGTGGTAATTTTTTTTCTGTTTAAAGAAAAATATTATCTTTTAAAAGCAGTTTTAGGGTCACAGCAAAATTGAGAGGAAGGTACAAAGATCTCCCATACACTTCTAACCTCCCCAGTTACCAACACCCCACACCAGAGGGTCCATTTGTTACAACTGATGAACCTACACTGACACATCATAATCATCCAAAGTCCACAGTTTACATTAGGGCTCACTCTTGGTGTTGTCCATTCTGTGGGTTTGGACAAATGTATAATGACATGTATTTATCACTAGAGTATCAAACAGAGTATTTTCACTGTCCTAAAATTCCTCTGTGTTTGCCTATTCATCCCTCCCCTCAATCCCTGCAAACACTGATCTTTTTTTATTTTTTCACTGTGCCCATAGTTGTGCTATTTCCAGAAAGTCTTAGAGTAACAATCATACAGTATGTAGCTTTCCTTTTCTGCACTTCTTTCTCTACAGTTACAGAAGGAGGTTCCGGAGTCTTTCCTTCTCATAACTCTCCCCTATTCCCGTATCTTTTTACTGTATTCTTTTTTCCCTTAGATTTTCAATGTATTGGTCATTATAGTGCATTTAGAGAGCACTCCCCAAAAAAGAAAGAAGGAAAAAAAATATCAGGGAGAGACAATTTACCAATAATTCTACCACCTTGTATGATATTGGCATATTCTAACATTTTTTTCCTTATAAGATTTTTGTTTTCATGACTGAGAGCCTCTCTGTGTATAATGTGTTATCTTCTTTTTAAAAGTATTAACATTACTTTTTAAAAGTATAACATTGTAAGAATCTCTGCATGTTACTTCATCAGCATCATTTTTAACAGCGCTATGATCGTGCTGTAGTTACTTAATCTTCCTGGTTGTAAACAGTAAAACTGGAAGGGGCTGGGCTTTCAGTGGAGTCTGAGGGACTTTATTTGTATAAGTGGATGGTGAGACAGTGAAGACAGTTCAGGTCTCAACTCTGCTTCGGGGCATCCAAAAATGATGGTGGATGTAGATGATGGTACCATCATCCACTGACCCTATGACCTTGACTCACAGTACCCATGATCATAAAAACATCATGGTGGCTTCTCATCTTTGGTTAGCGAAGTAGACAAGGGCAAAAGGAAGCAAGAATTAGTTGACTTTGTGTGCTGTACATATCATTCTACTCCAGTACTACTCTTGGGGCACTAGAGTCCTTTTCTTCTCTGCCTTACCATCATATCTTTTTAACGTGATACATATATATATATATATATATATATATATATATATATATTTTAAGTTTAGATTTTCAAAGTACTGCTTATTGCCATAAATATAGAAAGAATCAAAAATCAGTGTAAAAGAAGGGGAAATACACAGATATTCCCACCACTTGTTAAGATATTGGCATATAATTAATACATGGCATTTACTGGCGTATATTGGTATAAAGAGGTGACAGACCACAGGAAGAGTGCTCAGTCTAAGGAAAATGGGAAACCAGCATCTTTGTGCACTGCCTCCTAGCTTCCCAGCTTTCTGGGGCACCTCCACAGACAGCTTAGCCTTCATTTTGGGCAATGAACTATCAGAGGGTAATTTCATTTGAATGCTGTAGCTCCTTAGGCAAATGTTTTTCCAATGGCCTTTCAGCAGATTGCCTGTTAGAGCAGGAGGAGAATATTAATATTAATGGTACTTACTCAGCTGCTTCTGCCTTCACCAAAGCCTTCTGGGCTCCATCTGCTGCTTTGTTTAGCCTGTCCTCTTCTGTCCTGTAGTCCTCACAGAGTTGCGTAAGTTTCTGTATTTTGTCAAGTTCATGGGTTAGATTTTGCGACGTTATTGGTAGGTGGATGTCAAGTACACCATTTGCCACCTTCTCTACGTCCTCTGGAGGCACATTTTCCTCTTAAAGAAGAAGGTGTGTTTTAGATAACTGTGTCTCCTTATCGCTCTATCTTGTCAATATCATCACAATGAATTCTAAGTTAAATCTATTTGTATTTGATTAGTGTTCCTAGAATACAGGAACTAGACTGTAAGTGTCCCATAGACTCTTCTACATCCTCAATTTTCTCTTCTCTGTGAAATAAACACTGTTTGTGTAAAGATGAACACAACCTGTACAAATGTTTGTTGGAAAAATGAAAAACAACAGATTTGGGATATTTTGTGACCTACAAAATGTCTTCACAAGAATTGCTTATTGTAAGTACAGGTTCAAAAGCAATTAAAATGTTTAGATGCCTGTCATTAAGATTCAAAACCATGGAAAACTATTATGCCTAGTATAGCACAGGAAACTCTATTCAATATCCTGTGATAAGCCATCACGGAAAGGAATATAAAAAGGAATGCAAATATACGTATAACTGAATCACTTAACTATGCAGCAGATATAAACAATATAAATCAGCTATAGTTCATTAAAAAAAAGATTCAAACACCATGAATGAGACAATAGGGAAGCCCTGAGTTTGGACTCAGCAAAACTCTACTCTAATCCCCCATGACATTAAAAAGGCTCACAATAGCCTATTATACAAAGTGAAGTAAGTCAGAAAGAGAAACACAAATGTTGTATATTAACACATATATATGGAATTTAGAAAGATGGTAATGATGATCCTATATGCGAGGCAGCAAAAGAGACACAGATGTAAAGAACAGACTTTTGGACTCTGGGGGAGAAGGCAAGGGTGGGATGATTTGAGAGAATAGCACTGAAACATGTATATTACCATATGCAAAACAGATGACCAGTACAAGTTCGATGCATGAAGCAGGGCACTCAAAACTGGTGCTCTGGGACAACCCACAGGGATGGGTAGGAAAGGAGGTGGAAGGGGGGTTCTGGATGGTGGGACACATGTACACCCATGGCTGATTCATGTTGATGTATGGCAAAAACCACAATACTGTAAAGTAATTCTCCTCCAATTAAAATAAATAAATTAATTAAAAAAATAAAAAGGCTAACAATTTTTGCTTATCTGCATAACAGGGTAATTATATCTGATACTACTTCTCAAAGGCCTATTTTGAGAAGGGATATGACAAAATATAGTATGAGCAACAGATTATCAAGAAACTTCTAAATACATCTATGCCCTGCTTTTCAGAAAATAGAATTGGCCTCCTTTGAGAACTGAAGTGGAAGATGTACTGTTGGTGTTTGGGGTAATAACTCTTTGTCTCCTTCTGGCTCCTTAGTGAGGCACAGATCCCAAGTCCCATAGGGGAAGTTAGAGATGAATTAGATTCAGATCTGATCTCCAAGGGGTTTACCATCAAGTCAGGGAAGTATAAGTCATTCCAGATGATTTCTGATATCTCATAAGAGAAGAAGTGATAAACGTAAGACAAAATGATGTGGCGCTCAGAGGGAAGAGAAAATATTTCAGGAAGAACTTTAAGAAGACATTCAAATCCAGTCTTAGAAGCCCACACAGATTAAATCTGTGGAGATGTGGGTGAAGGGACGGGTAAGGGCATTGCCAGCTTAGGCAAAAGCTCAGGGTGGAACAGGTAAATAGTGTGTTTGGCTGGCCAGTGTAGGGAGTGTGTAAAAAGTGTGTGAAAAAGTTTACAAGTGTCTTTAAAAGTTTTAAAAAAGGAGGTGAAGTTCAGAAAGGCTGGGAGTAGATCACACAAGCCCCTAAATGTGGGGCTAAGGAAGCTGGACTTCATTCAAGAGACAATGGGGGCCATCGATGGCTTTCAGTATTTGAGTGACACGACCTAAGTATGTATCTTCTTTGCAGTCATTTTGCCTTTGCTATTTTTAATATAAAAGGACTATTTCACTTCCTTTTTTATTTTTATTTTTTTAGCTGTGCCACGTGGTTTGTGAGGTTTTAGTTCCCCAACCAGGGACTGAATCTGGGCCCTTGGCAGTGAATGTGCCAAGTCCTAACCACTGGACCGCCAGCAGATTCCCAAAGTGAGTGTTTTACTTCCCATAATGCTTTTGAAAAAATGTAGCAAGAATTTTTCATAAGTAAATTAAAACCATACTTTAAACAGAACCATGGATCGATCTGGCTCTTTATAGAAATGGTAACTGTTTTGTTAAAAAGAAAAGTTCTAATAAAAAGTGAATTGAACTTAATTCCATATTCAGTCATGAAACATTTATTGGCATTGATTATGAGATTAAAAATTAACATTTAAATGATTATAAACTCACTTTCAGGAAAAGTGACACAAAACTCTGTTAATAGGGAATTCAGACCACAAGGAAAATATTAAGATGGTCAAAGAAGAGCTGCATAGTGTGACCACCGTAAATGTAATACGTTTATTTGGGCTTTACAGCCAAGAAAATTGAAGAAACTGGGTGGGTGAAAGGCATCGCTTCCTGGTGAACAAGAATCTTGGGACCCTGACCAGGGAAGTTCCTTTTATGGAACAGGATTTTTCTTGATGTCTAGCCTAATTTTTGTTGTAATAATCTGAACACAGTTCCCCCCGCCCCCAATTCCTTAGGCTAATTAAAGTGACATTTTTATTGTGACTCTATTTAAAGTGACATTCTAGTAGCAATGAGAACTAGGCCCAGTATAGCAATAGGCTCTATGATCCAGTGAACTAGGAGGAAAACAGGTAGAACCTGCTTTGCAATCTGTTGCTGGAGCTCAGGACTGTATTTTACCATTTTCACACAACAGTGGTGGTAGTTCTGATATTTAGTTTTGGTGTCTGAATTAACTTGTATCTGTAGAAATAGCTATTGTGTTCCTCGCATTAATTGGCATTGATTATGAGATTAAATCTACTAGATTAAATCACAGATCTACTAGGATCTGTGCCTAATAAGTATCAATCCATCTAGCTTCTCATTGAAAATTTGCTTTTGAACAAACAAATGTCCAGCTGACTGATTTCGTACCCAGTCATTTTCACTGGTTATTTTGGTCATCTTTACTGATTATTTTCACCTCCTATTTTTTTCTTATTTTGAAATCAGTATTAGAGCTGCTAATACAATTTCTAGAAACAATGAGATAGAAAAAATACTTGGTCACAGGGGTCTCTTATAAAAATCAATAGCAAAGAGATTTAATAAAGTGACTGCAAAGATTGTAACCAACATCCTAACAGTCGATTAATTCATGTAGAGATATTAAATCACTGAATTTGGAAGATGGCTATGGGAAAGAAAGCTTCCTCAGATCAACTCCATGTAGTATTCTACCCAAATGACATTATTTGCAGAAAGTGAGGTTTCAGGTCAATTTCCAGCTGTACTATTTGATTTTATCTTTAACTGATAATTCTCTGGGGTTTAAAACACACCTCTCCCAGGGGCTTCCCTGGCGGTCCGCTGGTTAAAGCTATGCACTTCCACTGCAGGGGGCATGAGTTCAATCCACGGTCAGGAAGCTAAGATCGTACGCACGGGGCGATCAAAACAAAACAACAGACCTCTCCTAAAATAAGGCACCAAGAGGAATGTTAAGTTCATAATCATAATATTAACGAATCAAATAGCTCCCTCTGGCAGTCACAGAAAGCCAACATGAGTCTTGGAAAATAGTCAATAACAGTTATCCAAAATAACCAGTATTTTAGATGCCACTTCACTACAGTATTTGAAATACTAACCAACAATTGGCATAGCTTGATCTCACTCTGTCAGACCGTGGAATCTGACAGAGTATTCATGTTAGATTTTCCTTTTTAAAAAATAACATGATTTTAAACACTAAGTTCACTTGTTTGGAATTTTAACTAAATTCTAGGATTTATTACTAAATTAACCTTATACAGAGAACCATATTTTTTGATAGAGTTAATGTTTTCCAATTGTTTTCATTAAGAAATTTAAGGTCAGCGAGCATGTCATTCTTCGGATTTAGGCACGTGATTCCCAGTTAATGTCATCTGGGATTGGTTGATGCTTCAGTGTACACTGAAAAGGAAGAAAAAGGAAGAGGAGAGGGGGAGGTGGGGGAAAAGAGGAGGAACAAAAACTAGTCCTAATATTTTTTAAAAATTACCTAACAAAAATATTTTCAGTTTTTTTATTAGAAGATTCATTTTTTCTTCTTCAGATTCACTTTGGTTTTTCATATTCCTCAGTTTCTTTCTTAGCTGTAATGCACTCTTTTTGCAAACTTCTGCCAGTTTACTTATATTTCTAATCTGGAATAAGAAAAAAGAAAAACGAGGCAAACATAACAACCAGGCATATTCTGTGATGTCTTCTTACTTAGCTGGACCAAATAGAACTCACTAAAACTAAAATAGAAGTCTAGATAACAAAACAATAGATTCATGTTAAAGGACTCTTTTAAAAGGTGATATTGGTTGTTTTCATCATGCTGTTTTCTTAATAATGTAAACTTCTCTCTTAAAACATTATTAGTGATCAAAATTGCTATTGAAAACAATGACTTTTCCTGATACAAATTGAAAATACAAATTTTATTTTTAGGAGATGTTAGTATTTTAGGGTATCAAAAAATTTCACAGAATTACAGTGATCATCATGTTTAGGAAGCTGAGAACATTTCCTTTAATATAAGTTAAAATATTAACTTTAATAAGTTTAACATAAGTTAAAATCTTTACTCTTTTAAACATTCTTCCAATTCAAATAATGTACTCTCTTTGAGTGTATAAAGGAAGCATTCTTTCTTTTAATAAATGAGTTTGAACTCAGAGCAGGCTTCAAAAATAAATTACAAATACTGTGTACACTTGGTGGAGAAATGATAAGGACTAAAACGCTTATAACTTAGAAGTGCAAATTCTTAACTGTATGATTTGAAAAAGGTCATGGACTTTTTCTTAGGATTCCAACAAATGAGAGAAAGAGAAAAAAATGGAGAGCAATAGAACAATATCACCCACATGCTGAGCTGCACTGAATAAATTAATTGTGACAGAAGCAGGGCTAATTAGGATCAAACATTGTTAGGGAAAAAAAATCTCCCTTTATTTCCCCATAAAAAAGCCAGCTTAATTTGAGCCATACAGATTCTGTGGAAAAGGATTTAACGTTAGTCACTGGCAAATGATGAAACAAAACAGAAATATTTACATGATGAAAAAATATGTACCTTAATTTTTTGGTGTTGTTCCTTAATTCTCTAGAACTTTTTAAACTTTAAAATGGATACCAGTTGCTAAGAGAGATTTTAAAAGTTCTTATCACAGGAAACAAAATGTAAGTATATGTGGTGATGGATGGATGTTAACTAAATGTCCTAATCATTTCACAATATATACAGATATCAAATCATTATGTTGTACACCTAAAACTAATACAAATGTCCTATGTCAATTATATTTCAATAAAAAATAAAGTGGATAAATTTGTGAGTAAGAATACATAGAAGTAAGATGAGAATTTCAGAAATAAATACTCTGTTCAGGAAGCACCAAGTTACACAGATGAAATCTCAGTGTAGATTAGTTGATGCCATATTCAGAAAGACCGAGATTACTAAATTACTTCACTCTTAAAACATCTCTCTGCAATCCATCCTCTGTCACGACTCCTGAGAATTCTCTCGTAATCTCTTCTGGCATGCTTTCCCCTTCTAATCAAGAGGAAAATAGCACACCATTTTATCAACATGACAACCTTCATCCTTTTCTAGTTCTCCATTTCTATGTTGATTAAACAAGATTCTGCTATTATATACTTCAGGGGTTATCTTTTAAAAGTAATTGCTTAACATGGGGCTTATTTAAATGGTGTGAGATTTCTGGTTTTTGAGGAGGGACACAAGAGCAGTTTAATGTTACCTGAAATGATTAAGGGTTGATTTAAGCACAGGGATGCAAGACCAGGATTCCTATTTGTTCACTGTTGAATTCCCAGCATGTAGATAAATGCCCAGCATGTAAAATAGGTACTCAACAAATATTTGTTAAAGCATTGAAGAATAACATATAAGTGAAAAAACTAGGTGGCAATATAAATTTGTATGCTAAGTTGCTTCAATCATGTCTGACTCTTTGTGATCCTATGGACTCTAGCGTGCCAGGCTTTTCTGTCCATTGGACTCTCCAGGTAAGAATACTGGAGTGGTTGCCATGCCCTCCTCCAGGAGATCTTCCTGACCCAGGGATTGAACCTGCCTCCCTTATGTCTCCGGCATTGGCAAGCAGGTTCTTTACCACTAGTGCCACAGATGACCATGTAAACAAAACATGTCAACATTTAGGATGTATAGGGATGTTCTTCAACCTGATTATAATCAGAGACCTGCTCCAGAACTTGGATTCTGGAGCCTGTGGAGCAAGGATATAGGACCAGCTGGGGCTCAGGTCCATGGAGACGAGGCTCATGGAACAAATGGCTGCTCTGCAGCATGTATGTGCAGGAGTGTGTATCTTAGCTGTGGTTCTCACCCCATTTTCAAGTCTGGCTCTGTATCCTTCTTTCAATTCTGAGGCACATACATTTCCTTTCTGTTCAGGAGTTGGTTTCTGCCTCTTGCAAACAAGAGTGCTGACTGATATAATATTAATCTTACATTGATAAAAAAAAATGCAGCTTTTTCAGCTTTTCTTCTTCAAAGGTTCTATGTATACTGCCAAAAAAAAAGGGAACTAGGGAGCATACCAACTTATTTTCAAGATGAACACGATGTACTCGGAAAACTCCTAAATTTGTATTTATCCTTTCAAGATGAATATAATGTATTCCTCAAAAAGCCTGAAGAAAACTAGGTAACTGAAAATTATACTCATTTTTTAGAAATGATTTTTAAAATCATTTAAAATTATTTGAGATTCTGTTATCAGGTACTTAAATATTAAAACAACCTTATCATATCAACCTAGGAAGGAGTTTAAGGAATTAAGGGTATAATCCTATTAAAAACATTTTCTAACATTAAATTCTAACATTCAAATTTGTCTATGTAGTAGAATTTCAAACACATTCTCGAATTTATGAAAAATTATTCTTTATTTGGAGAGTTCTATAGTTTTCAAATCTCCAAGGCTAGGAATTTACACATTTCTATGCAGTGTTTGCTATAAAGGAATCATAATCAAATGTCTACGTATGTCCTATGAACATATACTTTATTTTTCTCTTCTCTTTACACACACACACACACACAATGTTATACACACATACATATACATTTATACGTCATATATATGAGAAAACATGTCAATATTCTAATCTACTTCTAAATCACCATTTATAGTCATGTCTATATTTTTAGGGCTTCGCTGGTGGCTCAGATGGTAAAAAATCTGCCTGCAATGCAGGAGGATCCATGTTCAGTCCCTGGGTTTGGAAGATCCCCTGGAGAAGGGCATGGCAACCACTCCAGTATTCTTGCCTGGAGAATCCCATGGACAGAGGAGCCTGGCGGGCTACAGTCCACGGGGTCACAAAGAGTCGGACACGACTGAGCAACTAACACTTTCATAATGTTTCTTTATTTTTATTCTGTATTTCCAGGCAAAAGAACACCTAACATCTAGAATCTATTCTTTCACTTAGAAGATAAATGGAAATCAAAAAATTTCAAGCTTTTTTAAAATTGCTATAGCTATACAAATAAAGCACGAGAAGACATCGTTTACCTGTGTCTTCAGCCTGTGAACTTGGTTGTTCAAATTGTGAATCACAGACTCTGCTTCCTGAGCTTTCTGCAGGGCGTGCCTTGAGAGGGTTGGGGAGCCGTAACAGCTCGGGCCACCACAGGATGAGAGCACACAGGCCATGTCCTCTCCTTCTCCACACACCTGAGAGGAAAAAGGATCTATGTTAAAAAGTAACTTGTTGGTAGAGTGTTTTCCTAACGTCATCCAGGCTCGCTGAGGCAACACACTGCTCTGTTCATGTGTGTTTCTTCAACAGTTGTTCATGCTTAATATGCAGATATGACCCATTAAATATTTCCTAGTTAACTGAATAAGTGTCTAACCTATTTGTTGTTAGCACTGGTTTCAATCAATATCACTTTCATACTTATGGTTGCTTTGGAAAATATTGAGCATTTACATGTTAATTTCATCTTTTTAAAAATAAAAGCTACCTTTCACTTATGAATCAGGAGGAGTAAATGTCCATAATCTGTACCATTTGGGAAATAGTAAATAGTATAAAACAATAAAATCAAGCCATAAGCTTTACTCTTTGATTTTTCTCAAACTTGGACTTAAGAAATAAAAAAAATTATATTATTTTTAGATTAAATGTATTTATATTATTTATATATCATTCCTATACTCATAAAATATAAATTAAAATGAAATAAAACATAAGATAGGGAAATAGAAAAGATTCATATATCAAGTCGGGCTTCCCAGGTAGTACAGTAGTAAAGAATCCATCTGCCAAGGCAAGAGATGTGGGTTCGATTTCTGGGTTGGGAAGATCCTCTGGAAAAGAAAATGGCAACCCACTCCAGTATTCTTGCCTGGAAAATTCCATGGACAGAGAAGCCTGGCTACAGTCCATCATATCCCGAAGAGTCAGACACAACTGAGTGATCAAGCACACGCATATCAAGTAAAAACCACAGATACTTTTACTATACTGTCATGAATATTTACCTTTTCTTGCAATATTTGAATATTTGGTATCTTGATCTGCTTTAATTTCTCCAGTGACAAGCCTTCTTTTGAGGTTAGTGTATCTAAGATGCTAAGTAAGTCATTCCTGGTATTTTTGGAGTTGTTTATGATGGATATAGTTTCATTAGTTTTCTTTTCAGTAGATAAAGAACTCTGATAATACTTCTTGATGTTCTTTGAAAAATCTACATCAACACCAATTGAGGTAAGATAAATTTTGTGGAAACAACCAAAATTACATATGGGCTATCAACATAATCATTCTCCAACTTGACTAGATTGTCTTGGTCTCAATGATCAATACAAAAATTCAACATCCATTCCCTTGGGTTTGCACTTCATGGGGAAAGGTTAGAAGTTGTGTCATAGACACAGATGTAATACCTACAGAGCACTGAGGTTTAAGTCTGCAGACATAGATTTGAATGCTGGCTTCTCCCTTTACTGTGTGGGTATGTCCTTGAGCAAACCCATTAGTCTCTTAGATTATGTTTCCTCTAAATTAGTGATAATAATTTGTGAAGATTAAGTGAAATAATATAAAAATACTCTGTGAAATGTTCCACATATGTAAGGTATTAATTTTGACTATTTATATGAACTCTAAGATGATGAATCAAGTTTATCCCACTACATAGCACAGAAGTTGACAAACTCGTTCTACAAAGGCCAGAGTATAAATGTTTTAGGCTTACTTACCATCATATTGCTGTCACAGCTACTCAACTCTGCCACTATAGAGTAACAGTAACCATGTAAATAAATAGGTGAGATTGTCTTCTAAAGAAACTTTATTTATAAATAGATTGGGAGGGGAAATATGTATACCTACAGTTGATTCATATTGATGTATGGCAGAAACTAACACAGTATTGTAAAGCAATTATCCTCCAATTAAAAGTAAATAAATTTTTTTTAAAAAAGGAAAAAAAAAAAAAAAACCTACCACAGGCTGTGGGTAGGATCTGCAGGCAGACTGTAGTTTGCTGACCTGTGATGTTGAAGTTGATGACAACAGCTTCTGTGCTAAAGTGAAAGTCACTTAGTCCTGTCAGACTCTTTGTGACCCCATGGATTGTAGCCTGCCAGGCTCCTCTGTCCATGGAATTCTCCAAGCAAGAGTGGGTAGCTGTTTCCTTCTCCAGGGGATCTTCCCAAGCCAGGGATCTAACTCACGTCTCCTCATTGCAGGCAGATTCTTTACCGTCTGAGCCACCAAACAGTGCTAAGTGGTTTCTATATACCTATACTTCCGATCAATTTTCATCCTTTCATCCTTTACAAAACACTGTGAGAATTAGCCCAACCACCATTTTACAAGTGGAAAAACGAGGCTCTGATGACAGTAAGATCTCACTGATAGTAAGAGATGCAGCGAGGATTTGAAGCCAGGTAGTTTGACTCTAGAGACTGTGTTCTTAAACACTTCTCTATATTTTGATAACAATACAAATTCCTGAAAGCATAATGTGTTGTTTTAATGTAAATGATAGCATATTATGGCTTTAGACTGTTTTAGGAACCAAAGGCCCATGATTCTGATCTTTACTCCATACATAACCAGAGTCCAGGCATGACAACCACACTTTATCTTCTAAACATACTTGGATGGCATCACCGACTCAATGGACGTGAGTAAACTCTGGGAGATGGTGATGGACAGGGAGGCCTGGTTTGCTGCAATCCATGAGGTCGCAAAGAGTTGGACATAACTGAGCGACTGAACTGAACTCTTACTATATCATGATTTTCATTTACCATAAACCAGTTCCCTAAACAAACAAAAATCATCTTTCTATTGCTTGTGATGATTTTCTGCCTAGATTGATCTGGCAAATTTATATTCTATGCAGCCTTTTCTAATATACCCAGGAATAATACCATTCTCCCTACTTTGTTCCTGAAGCAGTTTGAAGATGCTCTAAAAGAGTCTTTTCATTGTTTGGGGTTGTTTATACGCCTGGTTTTCCCACATGAGATTGGGATGACTTCAGGGTGAGGACTGGCTGAATTTATTGCCTGTCTCTGATGCCCAGTACAGTGTCAGGCATTGAGAAAAAGCCCAGTAACTGCTGTTGGAATGCAAGTTTGAGAGGATCAGCATGGGTCAGTTTTGCTTTCTTCTACCTGGCTTGGGTAACTGCTAATGGATTTTCAATTCTTTCACTGGGCACCTTCTTCCAGATTAGGAGCCAGAGCAAATTCCCTACACTCTATATAGCGTTTATTAAGCATCATCAATAGTGATTTCATTAAATTCAGGCCTTCCTTTAGCATCATAATTGCCATCTATTTTTTTTTTTCTCTTTTAGCTCAAGATCAGATGACAAACAGACATAGGATAAGGAAAAGCAGACAATGCTTTTGCCTTGAGACAGGTTTCATCTCTCAACTAGATGGGTTCAGTGTGAAGAAGATCAGTGCTGCCTCTCCTGGTAGTTACAAAATGTCTGTCCATTTCCAAACATAACAAGGATCTCATGGGAAAAGAGGATATGACTTAATTCAAGTTTTGCTTCAGAGTTCCATTTCTCCTCCAAGTTGATCTTGGCTTTGGCATGGCTCCCATTCATTTTTAAAAACTATGCAATATGTACTGCAGCCTTCTAGTGTGTTACATGTCTCCAAATTCCTACAAAGTTCTTACAAGCAATGTGTAAGTTCTTTTTGATTCATATTCTTTTGTGTTTATGATTGCTGGAAACTGAGAGGCTTATATTTAGGAAGGTATCAAAACATATCTCTCTCATTTTCTTATGGCCACATTAGAATTTCCAAGCTGATGATTGCACAAGATCCTTGTGTGGCTTGGCATCTGAATACTTTGGGTTTTAGTATATGTTTAGTATTGCATAATTGTTAGCATTTTTTGTGCAAATGCTATCCAGTCTCTGCAATGTTTTAAGAAGTTGAAATATTCATGCACAAATAATACCTTTAATGGGTATGTTTTCATGTTTTAAAGTGCTTGGGTGCTGTGGCAATAAGCACGGGGTGATTCACTAATGGAATGCACTATGGATTTAATCAACTTCTGTCCAGAAACAGACAGTTAAGGTACATTCTCTCTCTTACCCATGAGGCTTGCATTCCAGGCACTGGAGTGCAAATCATTTCCTTCCTGAAGATCTTCAAATAAGAGGTTTGTTTCTTTCCTCATTCTGACTATTGTTTCTTTCAGGTCTTCAAATTCATCCACTGTTTTCAGCTGCTCACTTAGTTGCATGATTTGTTTCCTATAGGGGAAAATGAGAGTAAGTGTAGCAAAGCTTGTATTAAATTTGACAGATTGGTGCAAAACGCACACACACACACATACAAAGAAATTGCCCTCATTATTAAGTATCCTCATAGTTCGGATGGATTTCAACTGCAGTAGTCTGACTTCTGAATCTATGCTTATGGACATCCTGAGTGCTCTGTCCTTCCCCCACTGCCATTTTGATTTGCAATTTACTCAGCAAACATTTATTATTTAACTAAACCAGGCCTGGAGAATACAATCATAGAGAAAACAGCTTTGCCCAGAGGAGGTCCTCAGTGAGGTAGCGGCAAATGAGCTACAAAGACATGGAAAGTTGGAGAAGGAAACACATCCTTTCTCTGAGGTCGTCAGGAAAGGCTTCATAGAGGGGGCGGCGTTTGGGTGGTTGTTACAGAGGAATAGGAGCCCAGCAGGTGGACCAGGAAGGGGCAGGCGTCCCTTACCATTTCAGACCTGGCACTGGGACTCCTGTTCCTTTTGCGTTCTTCTCTCTGGTTCTGCTCTGGGCTCTTGCAGTCTCTTTGTTGGGACCATCCACTGTGGACTGGCTCCTTCTGCTTTCTCAGTTCCATTTTATCTGCTAGGTCTGACAACCACAAACTAGTGGTCCATGGGACAAGTTCATTCTCAGACATGTTTCTCTGGCTTATACAGTGCTTTTAAAACGTGCTATTGAATTAGCTGCCTATATTTTAAAGTGGGGACATTTCCATAGAAATCTGGATATCTGACATCACTTAAAAAGTGAGGAGCTCTGGGAGCCCACAGTCTTTATTAGGGTATAGAAGTGCTTGTTCTCACCTGCCAGCCTGACTTGAACATGTTACCACCCTGGGCCCTAGAGCTGTGTTTATGATGCCGGTGGCCCTTCCTCTGAACTAACCAGGTGAGTTGCATCATCCTCCCTGTGTAACTTTTAAGCAATTACTATATACTTCTGAAAATTTTTGTCTGGTGACAAAATTGACAAAATGTATGGCCTTATATTTACACTTGTGTTTTATATAACATGAAACTTTGTAGCTTCAACTATTCTTTGATCCATGAGCTTTTCTGGGGAGGAGGAATATTTTTTATAGAACCATAATCTTGGTTTCTTTGTAGACTGTGTGCTCTTAGATGGGTAGAAACTATACCCAACTCATCCTCATTTGTCCAGATCAGGTCAGCAAACTTTTTCTGTAAAGGGTGAGAAAGTAACTATTTCAGGCCTTGGGGCCATAGCATCCCTGTCACAACTGCTCAACTCTGTCATTGCAGAGGGACAGCAGCCACAGAGGGGGTAAATGATGGGTATGGCTGTGTTCCAATAAAACTCTATTTACAAACAATGTGATGGGTTGGATGTTGCTTGTGAACTATGTCTTGCTGACTCCTGGCCCACAGCAATCAACATCATCTCTAGAACTATTTGATGAATGAAAAAATGATGATAAAAATGACATTGCACTTTGAAAGAACTATTGTACTCATTATACAACTTCACAGTAATGTATGGGCATATAAACAACTGAGGAATTTGGGAACTTTAAGCAAATTTCCCTGAGTACATGGATGAAAAAAAAATTGTATATTAGAAACCTTCCTACTTCCAATTTTGTGTCCTTCAGCTCTGCTGAGTTTGGGCTTCCCAATTAACCTTGCGGTGGCCTTTTTGTTATAATCAATGACATCTTGAAAACTCATATGCAATCCTAACTAGGTAGGAAAGAGACAGACAGATATGATCCCCAGCCTGGTTACTAACTGAACAATGATCATTCTCCTAATGTTAACAAAGGTACATTTCTAAGCTGAAGGCTGTTAAAGCTCTCAGGAGTTAAGGTAAATCAGGAACTTGGCAACCTATTACTTTTGCACAAACCTTACCGAACAGAGTCATGATAATCCTTGACTTTTGAGAATTCCTCAGATGAGAAAACAGGATGTCTCCAAATCCTTTCTATTTCAGACATGTTTTCTTTGAGGCCTTTGAAGTCAGCCTCACAGACAGGCAGGGTCTCTCTTTTATCTTCCATGTTAGCAGCCAGCCTAATTAACCCTTGCACTACTGTGGAGAGGGAAGAAATAGTGTGGTCCCATTGAGCAAAGCACAAGTGACACCGAAGACAAGTGGGGAATTCCTGGTCATGACCCCGGGCACAGCGATCACATCGAGGGCCGCTAATGCCCTCCTGGCATCGACATGTGCCTGTGTCCTGGTCACAGATGGGCTTCTGGGAACCTTCCCTGTTGCAGTCACATGCTGAAAAAGATGGGAGAAGGAGCAGAGAATGTCAGTCACCTGGCCTTTGGCTCATTACCAGCTCAAGAATCAAGTCCCCTCCTCTTCCCTGAGAAACTTCCTAAATCCCATTTCTAAGGTGAACATTTAAAGCAGGATAATTTCAGAGATCTTTGCAAAGCCATTAAAACACAGCATCCCCCTTTTCACTCCAGACAAGTCAGCTCCTGGGGTTTTTGTCTGTTTTTTCTTTTTGTTCTGGCCACGCCACTTGGCTTGCAGGATTAGTTCTCTGACCAGGGATCGAACTGTGCCCCCTGCAGTACAAGTGTGGAGTCCTAACTCTGGACTGCCAGGGAAGTCCCAGGTCTTGGTTCTTACCTGGGCATTATTAGATGTCATTTTTACTGCAAGTGTGTGAGTTGTTCATGTCTGGGTTCTTCACCTATGTGAGTGCAGAGTATGGATCTAATGATACACTTGTGGACAGCTGCTACTGTTCCTTCAGGGTGGCTCAGGCATGTCACAGACTCTCTAAGAAGGCCCATGATCACACTTTTTCTTAGTAAAACCCAGCCTGGATGTGCTGTCTTCCTTACATAAGAAAGACTGTTCTGTTCTCAGAAAAGTGTGTGTGTGAAATCTCCCTTTGGTATTTACCCAAAGGAATTCAAAACACGTCCACATAAAAATCTACAAATGGATGTTTATAGCAACTTTATGCATAATTGCCAACTTAGATGTAACCAAGATGTCTAGGTGAATGGATAAAGAAACTGTGATATATCCAGACAATTATTACTCAGCATTATAAAGAAATGAGTGTTAAGCCATAAAAAAACATGGAGGAAACTTAGGTGCTTATTACTAAATGAAAGAAATCACTTTGAAAAAGTTATGTAGTGTAATATGATTCCAGCTATAGGATATTTTGAAAAGGCAAAACTATAGAGACAGTAAACAGATCAGTAGTTGCCAGTGGTTAAGGGGTGTGTAAGGATGGATAGAAGGCATAGCACAGAGGATTTTTAGAGCAGTGGAAATACTCTGTATGATACTATGATGATAGATACATGTTATTATGCTATGCTATGCTATGCTATGCTAAGTTGCTTCAGTTGTGTCCGACTCTGTGCGACCCCATAGACTGCAGACCACCAGGCTCCGCCGTCCCCGGGATTCTCCAGGCAAGAATACTGGAGTGGGTTGCCATTTCCTTCTCCAGTGCATGAAAGGGAAAAGTGAAAGTGAAGTCGCTCAGTCGTTTCCGACTCTTAGCGACCCCATGGACTGTAGCTAGCCTACCAGGCTCCTCCGTCCATGGGATCTTCCAGGCAAGAGTACTGGAGTGGGGTGCCATTGCCTTCTCCACATGTTATTAGACATCTGTCTAAACCCAATACCAGGTCAACCCTAATATAAACTATTTGCTTTGATGACTACAATGTATCAATATAGGTTCATCAATTGTAACAAATGTACCACTCTTGTGGGGAGGTTGATAATGAGGGAGGGCATGCATCTCTAGGGCCTGGGAGTACATATGGGAAATCTCTGCTTTCCTCTCAATTTCCCTGTGAACCTAAAACTGCTCCAAAACAAAGTCTTTTCAAAAAATGGAGAACATTAAATTTATCATCTTAGTTAAAAGAAAAACAAACAAAATAACACTTTGCATGTGAGGTGGTGGTCCAATGGTTAGGACACCCTGATGGTCCGGTGGTTAGGAATGCAAGCTTTCACTGCCAAGGGCTTGGGTTCAGTCACTGGTCTAGGAGCAGATCCATAGCCATGCAGTGTAGCCAAAAAAGAAACAAAAAATCTCCCCAAACCTGTCACTATATGCACGTCAGATGAGTAGGTTGTTGATTACGGCTAAGGCTGGAGAATGAGGAGAGCTACTGAAGTTATCTGAGGCGATTATTATTACTACCGAAGCAATTTCTAAAAGGTCAGGGAATCACTAGCCTATGCCACAGGCTTAACTGCAAGAAACAAGTGATTTAAAAATCCATTTGGCAGCCTGAGTGGGAATAATGCCAATTACAAATAAAAACTGATTAACACACTAGGCTCCTCCAATAGACATTGTCTGTCTGGCCCATTCGTTTTGGTCCAGAGGCCTCTGCAGGAACCCCTGGGGGGACCCTGTGCATTTCACCACCTGGAGGCCAAGGCTCCCCCTTATTATCTGTTCTTTGCCAGGAGCACTAGAGGGTTCTGTAGCCTGAGCTGACCATTTGCAAAGTTTCCTCTCTGAAAGCATTTTTATAAAATAAGATTATTAAAATATTAGAGGGACACAGGAATATAGGCTCTCTAAGATTTTCTAAGAGCCAACATTCCTTCCTGGTTTTTAAAGTAGCAATTCCACTTGGAAAATTGCATCTTTGAATGTGGCCAAATACCAAAGGCTTTTTTTTTTCTTTAACCACAAAAGCACATTTATAAAGGAATGAACAGGAAGAAGGAGTTCCCATACGTGGCTACATAGAACAGAAGTGACCGCAGTGATAAGTTCATCATATCTGATATTTCTTTGGTTTGACTTCTTTTGGAAGTGGATTTCAAAAAGAGATTCAAAAATCCCTCCTCCTAGAACCAACCCAGACTCTACGTTTGCACTGTCCAATATGGTAGCTACTAACCACACGTGCTATTTAAATATAAATGGATTAAACCAAAGAAACAATTGTTTTTCTCACTTGCAGTAGCCACAGTACAAGTGCTCAATACAACTAGTGGTCCCTGCACTGGATAGTTTGGGTGTAAAATGGTTCCATGTTTGCAGAAAGTAGTATGAAGCAGCCTTGCTCTGGGAATTCTCTGGCAGTCCAGTGGTTAAGGCTCCACTTTTCCACTGTGGGGACATGGGTTCGATCCCTTGTCCGGAAACTGAGATCCCACATACTGTGAGGCGCAGCCAAAAAATAAATAAAAAGACAATCTCATTTTTTAAAGATGCCAGGAGCACTGGCTGTGTATTAAGAATAAATAAATAGAAATAAACAGCCCTGCTCTAAATCCTATAACTAGCGCTAATGGAATGAAAGACATTAGGAACACAAACTCCTCAAGTTTGGAGGCCTTGCCTTCTTTGTTCACTACCCTGAGTACCCAGCAGACACTCTGTGAATATTTTCAAATAAATAAATAAATGAATCTGTGATAGATCCCAAGTTATAAAAGCCATGTTAAGGAAACACCTGCTCTGCTGGCTTCTTATGATCCATTTTCCAGCCTCTACCTTGATCCAAATTAGCTGTTTTTGTCAGCATGCTTCCAGATAACAGAAAATTGGCTGCAAGTTATGACCTCAAAAATCTGTTCCATATTAACAACTTTGAGGAATTTTAATATGACCTAACATTCAATATAGTGCAAAGTTTTAATATAAGAGGAAAAATTGTAAAGGGCTAAAAATACTTTTTTTTTTTTTCAAAACTAAGATTAAAGTTTGTGAATTTTCAAATATGAAGCATGATACCATAAAATTCCTAGACGAGAACTTAGGCAAAACATTCTCTGACATAAATCATACTAATGTTTTTTTAGGTCAGTCTCCCAAGGCAATGGAAATAAAAATGAAAATAAGCAAATGGGACCTAATCAAACTTACAAGCTTTTGCACAGCAAAGGAAGTCATAAACAAAAGGAAAAGACAATCTGTGGACTGGGAGAGAATATTTGCAAATGACATGATAACAAGGGCTTAATTTCCAAAATATACAAGCAGCTCATACAACTCAAAACAAAACAAAACAAGACAAAAAGAACCAAACAACCCAACCGAAAAAAGGGCAGAGGACCTAAACAAACATTTTTCTAAAGAAAACATACAGATGGCCAACAGGCACATGAAAAGATGCTCAACATTGCTAATTATTAGAGAAATGCAAATCAAAACTACAATGAGGTATCACCTTATTGGTGATGGTCAGATGACCATCATGAAAATGTGTAGGGCTTCCCTGGTGGCTCAGTGGTAAAGAATCTGCCTGCCACTGCAGGAGACATGGGTTCGATCCCTGATCCAGGAAGATCCCACATACCACAGAGCAAATAAGCCACAACTATTGAGCTGTACTCTAGAGCCCAGGAATTGGAACTACTGAGCCAGCACTGCAACTACTGAAGCCCTCGCACCCTAGAGCCTGTGCTTCACAACAAGAGAAGCACCGCAGTGAGAAGCCGGTGTATCGCAACTAGAAAGAACCCCTATTCTGCACAACTAGAGAAAGCCTGCGCAGCAAGGAAGACTCAGCACAGCCAAAAATAACAAATAAAATTATATGTAAAAAAATCTATAAACAAATGCTGGAGAAGTGTGGAGAAAAGGGAACCTTCCTAGACTGTTGGTGGGAATGTAAATTGGTACAGCCACTATGGAGAACGATACAGAGGTTACTCAAAAAACTAAAAATAGAGTTGTCATATGGTCCAGCACTTCCTCTCCTGGGCATATGGCTGGACAAAACTATAATTCAAAAAAGATACATACACCTCTATGATCATAGCAGCACTATTCACAATAGCCAAAACATGGTAACAACCTAAATGTACCTAAATGGATGGATAAAAGAGACATGGTACATGTATATAATGGAACACTACCTAGCCATAAAAAGAATGAAATAATGCTATTTGCAGCAATGTGGATGGACCTAGAGATTATCATACTAAGTGAAGTAAGTTACAAAGAGGAAGACAAATACCATATGATGCTACTTACATATGGAATCTAAAACATGACACAAATGAATTTATTTTACAAAACAGAAATAGACTCACAGAGAACAGACTGTGGTTGCCAAGGGGGAGGGGATGGGTCGGGAGTTTGGGATTAGCAAACGCAAACTATTATCTATAGGATGGATAAACAACAAGATCCTACTATATAGCACATGTGTGTGTATGCTAAGTCACTTCAGTTGTGTCCGACTGTGTGTGACCCTATGGACTATAGCCTGCCAGCCTCCTCTGTCCATGGGATTCTCCAGGCCAGAATACTGGAGTGGATTGCCATGCCTCCAGGGGATTTTCCCTGCGCAGGGATCAAACCGGAGTCTCTTGATGTCTCCTGCATTGGCAGATGGGTTCTTTACAACTAGCACCACCTGGGAAGCCCACATTATATAGCCCAGGGAGCTATATTTAATATCTTGTGAAAACCCATAATGGAAAAGAAAAAAGAGAAATCTAATTGGTTTATACAGCTTTTGTTTTATTAATATCTTACAGAAAACTTTCTTTTAAAGTTTGTGAATTTTCTACCAAATAAAGGAATTTAAAATTCAGTTGGTTCACAGCAAGCCTGCGGTAGGACCAGGTTGACTGAACTCACATTTTTAGAACCAATACTTACAAATGCATCGTCCTAGGGGATCCTCATAATGATTTTCCTCACACTCAGAGCAGCGTTTCCCATCATAGCCTAATCTACATGGACACTGGCCTGTAAGCTGTGAGAATGGTCATGGGTAAGAAATTGACAAGCTTTATGATCTAAAAAAAAAAAAAAGCAAATTAATACAAAACAACTTTTCCCTCCAGTGATTTAGGACATACAGCTGTGCAGAGGCAGGAGGAGGATTCCCATGGCCAGCAACCACCCCCGACACCACCAAGGATCAAGAGTTAATGTGTTTTGGCTGAGGGCTCTTGAATATGCCGCCTGCTTCCAGCTGTTCAGGGACAGGTGGCCTCAAACTGGGAAACGGCCACAGATGTAAATGAAAACAGAACACATAATAGGAAACGGGCCACATTCTCCTCCTCTACAGTTGTGGGAGTTCTCCTCTAAGCGGGAGACCAAAGACCTGGTTTTAACATCCATCAATAAGTTTGGCACATGTTTCCATTATGGAATGTAAGTTGGAGTCTTTCCCAATTGGGCTAGTGTTTTTCCTCCACAAACTTTTTTTTTTTTTTTTTTGGTAAATGAATCTTAATCATTTAGTGACAATTATTTAACTGTATTTTGGAGAGAGGGCTGAACTTCTCTGTATCCTCCCAACTGGATTCTTGACCAGATTTTCTGAACACTGAGGAGACTGGAAAATTAATGGGAAAAAACACAAAGCAAATCACCATTGTTGTGGTCCTACGTTATACTTGACCAAATCTGCTTACCCAACGACGATTCCAGAAGTAGCCAAATTCTTAAAGTGACTGGACCTACTAAAGCTTCTACCCATCTCTGGAGTAACCACTGGCTTTTGCTCAAATATAGGGAGCTGCGGGAGCCTGTAGTGCCAGGGGTTGTCATATTGCCACATCCTCTTTGACTGTTGGGCAGTGCTTTCCGTATGTTGATGCAGAATCTGCTCCTTGTAACTTGTTCCCATTGTTCTAAGCCCAGTCTTAAGGAAATTGCACAAAACATATAGCTTTCCTCTTCCTTTGTACAGTCCATCTCCCAACTAGAGGTGGCCTTTCTCAACTTTGATATGCTTCGTTATTTTAAATCAATCACCCCAAGACTTCATCACAAAGTAGCATGGTTCTTCTCCAGTATCCGCAACACTAGTTTGTCAATACAGTGCTTAAAATGTGGTACTCAGAAATGGCAACAATGTTCCTGGGAGTCATCTGACCAGTACAGAGACAAATGGGACAAGAGAGGCTGCCCTGGAGCTGGGCATGGCGCTCCCACTCCTGCCTGAATGGGTATCCCCTCTTTGGCAGCCAAGCCGCACCACTGGCTCACTTGCAGCACACAATGAAAATCTCCCAGATGTTTTTCACACAAACTGATGCCAAGTTATTACTCCCTCTCTGTATTTATGCAATGGATTTAAAAAACCCAGTTGCAAAACTTTACTTTTATTCCACTGACATGTCATTTTCTTGTTTCCAGTCAATAAGACAGTTGTAAAATATCTTGTCTCTTTTCTGTCTTGATCATATTAACTTATAATTTTGTAGTATCTGCAAATTTGATATGTATGTTTCTCCATCAAAACTGTTGATGAAAATATTGCATAGCATATTTGCTTCTCTAAGAATGCACTAGGGACCACCTATTGGCCGACACAGAGACATTTATCAGTAGTTGTTTAAACAGCTGGAAATCTCAATGACCGTGTGGCTCTTCTATACTCCAATGAAAGTGTTTCCTGATTGTAAAGAGCAAACTTCCCCAAGGAATCCCCTGTGGACCAGATTACCCCAAATACTCTTGTCATAAGCAGGTCTTTGGTTAAACCAACACCATCTGATTTTCAGCTTTGTAGGCTTCCCTCAGCTTCCAAGACAGAACTGTGGTCATTGTCAAGTGATCCTCCCCAAAAGTCTAAGAAGCATGCCAGACACTGATGTCATGAACATGAGGACTTCCTCATGAATTAAGGAGCCAAACAGTGTGTGGAAATCTGCTAATTTGTTCAGTTTGTTCTGTGGTTGGTGGCTGCAGGTGTGATGAGTGGAGGGGAGCATATAAAATCATCATGGTCCTCTAGTGTCCAGATCTTGGTTTCTAACATCACTCGCCAATAGAAGGAACCAGTGCTCCTTAAAGAAATGGCTGATTCTAGGGCAGAGGCAGGAAATATACAAAAGGAGCTTAGAGCATCTTGCAGAGCAAAAAGTAGGGAGGTACTTAAAAAAAAAAACAAACACCAACAATATCGAGGTATGTCAAAGACCTGAAGAAACCAACTGAAAAAGTTTCCCATGACCAAAGCTGGAACAACTTGAACAACAAAATTAGGTAGTGTTGATTTATAACTCAAAGTATAGTACAAATATCCTTGAGTTCACTGATATAAAAAATGATTAAATAAATGAAGAAATGGGAAACAGCAGACAAAACTCCAGTGCAGAAGAATAGAATAATTTATGGACATACTCTGCCCTCAAGGAGACAGAGCATAACTCCCTACTCCTTAAGTGTGGTACTGTGCTTAGTGATTTCTTCCCAAGGAGTACAGTGTGGAAAAGAGCAAAAGGATCACTTTACGGTACAGAAACCTGACACTGCTTCAGCCAGGTGGTCAAGATTCAGGTCAGCAGCGATAAGTTATGTAAATAGTGTATAGCTTTGATGTGATGTGATGAGAACAGCAATTTACCTCCACAGGTCATCTTTTTCTCAAAATCCATAATCCAAGTCTTACCACAAGAAAAACATCGGATAAATATCAACTGAAGGACATTTTACAAAATACTCAAAACTGTTATGGTATCAAAAATAAGGAAAGTCTAAGAAACTGTCACAAGCAAGAGCAACCTAAGGAGATATGATGACTGAATGGCATGTGGTGTTCTGAAGTCTTGGAACACAAAAAGGGCATCAGATAAAAAATTAATCAAATATGAATAAATTATAAACATTAATGACAATGTATCAACACTAATTCATTAATTATGATAAATACACCATACTAATATATAATAAATTTAATAATAGAGAAAACTTGGTGTGAGGTACATCTTCTCTATCTTCATAACTTTTCTGTAAACCTAAGTCTATCCTAATATAAAAATTTATTAAGGAAAAAAAGGCCATGGTGTGCATTTGTGTGGATATGAGTTAGAGGAAGGAAGGTAGGAGATAAAGAAAAAGAGAAGGGAAAACCCATTCTATATATAAGAACTACTTCAAAACTTTACTTCCACAAAATTTCACCTTTAATGAGTTGAACAGGGGAATTGAAATTGGAGGTGAGACATACTTATTAATTGGGAAGATTCCAGCTTCTGAAATGAGCATTTTGATTCTAATTAAGCCCTAATCCCTATACTGTGGATTCGACTCTAAAACTCCTCATCATTGTTTTACCCTTCTTCTCACATCTCTATCAAAGTGAAAAGTGTTTCAAAGAATATATTTACTAAGCAAAAAACCTTATCATGAGATTGTTTTTTTCCATAAATAATGTTAATATTCTTAAAAAATTTTTCATTCTCATTGTTTTATTGACTGAAAACCATATGTGCAGTTAAGTATAGTTAACTGTACATGAAACAATAAAGATTTGCTCCTAGACTGCATTCTCTAGAAACAATTGCTGCTGGTCTGGTAGCTCGAAGATAAATAAGAGGACAATCTTATTTAACCATACATGAAGCAACTGGTGAGCCATGGGAGTGACAGCTTGATTTTTAGAGATGGAATTATGGATTCTGAAGGCACTCAATTTTCATTCTGGTTAGTAATCAATTCTGATTAATGATGGATTTCTTGAGGCTTCCCTATACTTCTACGTACGAAACAGTGAAAGAGAAGATTGTGATTTGCTGTGTGTGAAAAAAACACTGAGTAACAGCAATACATAAAGAAAACATTCTTTACATGTTTAGAAAGCATGTCTCCCCACTGTGTCTCATTCTGACACCACAGGAAGTTGAAAGTTTCTTGCCTGGTCACAGCGGCTACTGAGCAAGGTCCGGGGGTCACAATCGCATGGCTGGCATCCTCTGCCAGGGACTAGATTCCAGTATCCATCAGCACAACGGTCACAGGTCCGGCCTGTGACGCTGGGCAGACATGGGCACTTGCCAGTGTCAGGGTCACACAGGCAAGCTTCCCCACTGAGGGGACATTCAGTGGGACTCACTCCAGAGGGATGACAAGAGCACCCTAGAAGCACAGAGCCATCATTGGGGGTGAATCCCTGAAAACACTGGCAGTCAACAACCCATACAAATAGCTTTTTAGAGTGAAGGCATCATTTCTTTAAAAGGCCCAAGGAAGAAGCATTTTACAAGAACAGAATTTATCAAAGAATCTAATAGGTTGAATTCATTCAACTGTTTTTGATCTCCCCTCAACTACAGTTTCCTATGGTTCAGCCAACTATGTTCCAAGAGATCACAATTAGGATGAATGAAAGTCTCACTGTTTCCTCACATCAGTCACCAAAGTTCCACTTAAGCCAATGATCTGAAAACAAATGGTTTACTAAATTGACTTGGGTGAACTGAAATAGTTAAAATATTTCCTAAAAATGAATAGCATATTCCTTGTCTTTCTTTATCATGGAATTAAACCCGTGTCCTCTTCTACATCAGTGATTCTCCTCTTTATACATTAAAGTGTCTAGTTGATGAGCTGGTTACAATGCAGATTCCTGGGCTCCACATCCCAGAGATCCAATTCTGAAGGTCTGAGGCAGAGTCCAGGAATCTGCATAATGATACTCCACCTCCATCCCTGGGTGATTCTGGCAGAGTGCACCGGGGTACACACTCTGAGAGAGAAGACTTCAACCTCCAGGGCATGTGCTGAAGTGTACAGTTACAAAAGGCAAACTTATAACACCAGTGAGTGATTACTATAATGACACACTGGGATGCATGTGCACTGCACCCATTTCTGCTGCTGAGCTCAGGATATCAGCCCATTCTCTGTGGGTGCTGGCACTACGGACCTAACTGAAATGAGTACAGGAGTTGCTACCACAGTTCAAGCTGCCATGTTTCCTGCCAAGAGCTTTGCAGACTTACTCATGCAGGTCTGATTGAGGGCCAATCCAAAGTAACCTGGCTTGCAGAACTGGCAGCTGGGGCCCTGCGTGTTGTAGAGACATTTAAGGCACTCCCCTGTGACTGGGCTGCAGGACCCTGGATCAGTTACATCAATGTTGTTGTTACAGGCACATGGCCGGCAGGGTGCTCCGGAAATTCTCGGATTTCCATAGAAACCAGCAGAACATTCTCCACACTGCACACCTGAAAGAAGGGGAGAAGAAAAGAGAATGAGATAAGAAGTGTGTGTGCGCGCATGTGTGTGGAGAGTGATGTGGATAGTTGGACTCCACTGGGGATTATGAAAGGTCACACATTTGGGATGAATAAGAGAAAGTGTTCTAAATTAAAACCATTTTCATTTACTCTCCATTCAGAGAATAAAAAGGTTATTTGGATATAGAAAGTTCTTGGTAAGGACAGACTCTAGTCTTCCTTAAAAAACCACAGAGCTGTGAGTTCAGGATTCCTGGGTCCTCAAATAACCAAAACCACTCAAAAATGCCTCTGGACCCAAAACTAATCTCAGCCCATGTTCTCCATGTGGCACTCCCATCCTTACCCAGTCTTAGAGGTGAAACAGCAGCAGCCTGAGATAACGCGCCTGGAGGTGCAGAGGGGTGAGTAGTTCTCCTGACATGTGAACCTCTGAGGGCTTTTTTTAATTAACCTTTATAAGACATTTTGAGGGTATTTCCATGAAAGATAGTGGAAAAACCATCCCATCTCTCCTACACTCTACTCTTCCAATCACGAAGGCAACTGCCAATGTTTAGGTACCCAAACCCTGGGTCCACCTTCCATTTTTTGGTTTATTCCATTTAGAAATGGTCTCATAGCTCAACCATGGTCTCAGCTCTTAAGAACTGACCAAACAAGCCAGAGTGTACATGGAGAAGAGGCTGTAAGATTAACTACAGATATGTGCAACCTTAGAGGTAATAAATAAGAAAAACAATGGACATGTGATTGATCATGATGGTAATTATAATAAAAAAAATAATAATGCCATATTTTTCAGTATCATTAAATCATACAGACTTCATGATTTTTTTCTGTGTTTGTATTGTATATTTACACTTATGCTTAAACTTCTTAAATAAAATTTTTGATTGAGGAACAGACATAGATATTGAATTAATTTTTGCAGTATCTGTACATTACCCAAATTGGTGCTTTAAGACATCTGAAAAAAATCAGTTATATCTGTGAAATATAAATCAAATTGATTACTTGAAATTATATAAAGAAAGCATTTGAATGATTTTTATTTTAAAATTTTTGTGTTTTATATATATATATCAATATATAAAACTTAATCACATATAAAAAAAAACTTAATCACATATTTACATTACTTAACACATCATGATTTTATTTTAAATAAATTATTTTGATTTGAACTCATTTGGTCAATTTTCCAGACCATCATTTAAAAACATAAGCTCTGTGATATGAGTTTTTGTCACTGGTTTTCGAACCATTCAAATTCTTTGTTCTGAAAAGTAGCAATTTACTAAATTGTGTCTTCTTACCATTAATTTATTATATCCTGTATCACTAATTTTTCCAAGGCAGATAAATTATGAATATGTGATCATTTTTTAGATAGCAATGTAGGATGAGAAGAAAAAAACAACATCATGAAGTATACTGCATACATGCATAACCTTGAAGACAATCGCAGATTACATGTGAGTTCCAAAGATTCTGATAACAGGAATGGGCAAAATACCGGTTGCTGGAGGGACCATCTGGACACGGGCAAGGGCGGCAGGACTGTCCTGAAGAAGGATTTCCATAGTAACCATCGATGCATCTGTCAAGGCAAATTCTTTTTACTAAGATGTTCCCAGGAAAAGCTCATGCTAGCCAATGTGGATTTGCTATGCTTTAGGACAATGACATTACTTTGCCAACAAAGGTCCGTCTAGTCAAAGCTATGGTTTTTCCAGTAGTCAGGTATGGATGTGAGACTTGGACTATAAAGAAAGCTGAGTGCTGAAGAATTGATGCTTTTGAACTGTGGTGCTGGAGAAGACTCTTGAGAGTCCCTTGGACTGCAAGGAGATCCAACCAGTCCATCCTAAAGGAGATCAATCCTGGGTGTTCATTGGAAGGACTGATGTTGAAGCTGAAACTCCAATACTTTGGCTACCTGATACGAAGAGCTGACTCATTAGAAAAGACCCTGATGCTGGGAAAGATTAAAGGCAGGAGGAGAATGGGATGACAGAGGATGAGATGGCTGGATGGCATCACCAACTCAACAGAGATGAGTTTGGGTAAACTCCGGGAGTTGGTGATGGACAGGGAGGCCTGGTGCCCTGCAGTCCATGGGGTCACAAAGAGTTGGACACAACTGAGCGACTGAACTGAACTGAGGACAGTGCAACTCTTAAAACTCAACATTTTAGAAGATGCTCATTTGCTCTGTAGAAAGGTTTGCTGCTTCATATTGAAAGTCCCACAGCTTAATCATTAAACTGGATATCATAGCATCTAATTTACATGCACATTTTAGGAATATAAAAAGCAAGGTGCCAGGCAAATGCATGTTACTGATTTAATCAGACAAAGTCTGGTTCATAACAAGATTTTGAAGGATGATGAAATGACACTCTATCTTGCCCCGCCCGTCGCCATCACTCTACATTTCAACACAATTGATTCTCTACTCAATGGTCCTTTAGAGAATGTTGTGAAATCAGAACAAAAGGAAAAAAAAAGTGCATATGAATTCCATACCTTTCACAGTTTCTCCCAGTTGCAAATCCACCACAGTTGAAGCATGACCCGGTTTCTGGATCACAAAGTTCAGCGAACCCATTGCAAAGGCAGGGGCGGCAGTTGGGAAATCCGAAGTAGCCTGCCAGGCACCGATCACAATGGCGGCCGGCCACCTCTCCACGGCAGGGACACTGTCCTGTTACTTGGTCACATATGGTGCTCTTTGAGCCTTGAGGGTGGCAGTGACAAGCTGAGCAAAACAAAGAGAAACCTGTCAGGGTCAAGGGGCCAGTGGTAGGTTGGTGAGAGAGTCTCAGTTCTGATATCATAATCTCTAATTTATTGTATCAACCCGATCAAGGTAAATAAATTTGAGTCCATACAGTGCTTAGAATGGAGCTTTGCATGTACTGGGTCCAGTTATATGTACTCAGCTGGCAAGTTATATCTGACTCTGTGCAACCCCATGGACCGTAGCCCAACAGGCTCCTCTGTTCATGGAATTTTCCAGGAAGAATACTGGAGTGGGTTGCCATTTCCTACTCCAGGGTATCTTCCCAACACAGGGATCAGTCCTGTGTCTCTTGTGTCTCCTGCACCCAGTTGCATATGATTTGTTAGTAAGAATTCACTGATTTCATTTGATCAACAGTATGTTGTGGACAACTGCCGTGTTTTTTTTTTTTTTTAATTGTGGAATGACATATGACATTATATTAGTTTCAAGTGTACTACATAAAGATTCCATATTTGTATATATTGCAAAATGATCACCATTGTTAAGTCTAATTAATATCTGTCACAACACACAGTTAAAATATTTGTCTTGTGATGAGATCTTTTAGGATTTGTTCTCTTAGTAACTTTCAATTATAGAGTACAGTATTATTAACTAAAGTCACCATGCAGTACATTACATTCCCATGACTTACTTATTTTATAGCTGGAAGTTTGTACCTTTTGACTTTGTTCACTCATTTTGCCCACCTCACCTCTGGCAACCACTAATCTACTGGTGCTCTATATCCATGAACTTGATTTTTGTTTGTTTGTTTTAGATTCACATATAAATGAGATCATATTCTTAGAGAGCGAACTTATGGTTACCAAGGATAAAGGGTAGACAGGAGGGGTAGACTGGGAGTTTGGAATTGACAGGTACATACTACTATGATACATATACATACATAACTGAATCACTTTGTTGTACACCTGAACCTAACACAATATTGTTAATCAACTATCCTCTCATATAAAATAAAAAAATAAAAACAGAGAAAATGCGATCACACAGAATTCTTTGTCTTCTATCTGATTTATTTCACTCAGCATGAACCCTCTAGGTCCATTCAAGTTGCTGCAAATGTCAAGATTTCCCGTTTTTTAAAATGACTGAATAATATTCCATTATTATATTATGGATATATGAATCAGTTCAGCTCAGTTCAGTCGCTCAGTCGCATCCGACTCTTTGCAGCCCCATGGACTGCAACGCACCAGGCCTCCCTGTCCATCACCAACTCCCAGAGTTTACTCAAACTCATGTCCATTGAGTCAGTGATGCCATCCAACCATTTCATCCTCTGTCGTCCCCTTCTCCTCCTACCTTCAATCTTTCCCAGCATCAGGATCTTTTCAAATGAGTCAGCTCTTCGCATCATGTGGCCAAAGTATTGGAGTTTCAACTTTAGTATCAGACCTTCCAATGAATAATCAGGACTGATTTCCTTTAGGATGGACTGGTTGGATCTCCTTGCAGTCCAAGGGCCTCTCAAGAGTCTTCTCCAGTACCACAGTTCAAAAGCATCAGATCTTTGGCATTCAGCTTTCTTTATAGTCCAACTCTCACATCCATACATGACTGCTAGAAAAACCATAGCTTTGACTAGATGGACTTTTGTTGGCAAAGTCATGCCTCTGCTTTTTAATATGGTTGGTCATAGCTTTTCTTCCCAGAAGCAAGAGTCTTTTAATTTCATGGCTGCAGTCACCATCTGTAGTGATTTTGGAGCCCCCAAAATTAACGTCTGTCACTGTTTCCACTGTTTCCCCATCTATTTCCCATGAAGTGATGGGACCAGATGCCATTATCTTAGTTTTCTGAATGTTGAGTCTTAAGCCAACTTGTTCACTCTCTTCTTTCACTTTCATCAAGAGGCTCTTTAGTTCTTCGCTTTCTGCCATAAGGGTGGTGTCATCTGCATATCTGAGG
Source organism: Okapia johnstoni (assembly GCA_024291935.2). Lineage (NCBI taxonomy): Eukaryota > Metazoa > Chordata > Mammalia > Artiodactyla > Giraffidae > Okapia > Okapia johnstoni. The sequence continues at coordinate 64,589,029 of CM044312.1, read as the reverse complement.
TTATTGAGATTTCTCCTGGCAATCTTGATTCCAGCTTGTGCTTCTTCCAGCCCAGCATTTCTCATGATGTACTCTGCATATAAGTTAAATAAGCAGGGTGACAATAGACAGCCTTGATGTGCTCCTTTCTCTATTTGGAACCAGTCTGTTGTTCCATGTCCAGTTCTAACTGTTGCCTCCTGACCTGAATACAGATTTCTCAAGAGACAGGTCAGGTGGTCTGGTATTCTCATCTCTTCCAGAATTTTCCACAGTTTGCTGTGATCCACACAGTCAAAGGTTTTGGCATAGTCAATAAAGCAGAAAGAGATGTTTTTCTGGAACTCTCTTGCTTTTTCTATGATCCAGCAGATGTTGGCAATTTGATTTCTGGTTCCTCTGCCTTTTCTAAATCCAGCTTGAATATCTGGAACTTCACAGTTCATGTACTGTTGAAGCCTGGCTTGGAGAATTTGGAGCATTACTTTACTAACATGTGAGATGAGTGCAATCGTGTGGTGTTTTGAGCATTCTTTGGCATTGCTTTTCTTGGGGATTGGAATGAAAACTGACCTTTTCCAGTCCTGTGGCCACTGCTGAGTTTTCCAAGTTTGCTGGCATATTGAGTACAGCACTTTCACAGCATCATTTTTTAGGATTTATATATCATATAGTATATCACAGAAATAAATATCTATATATATATCACATTTTATCTATTGATCTGTTGGTAGAAACTTAGGTTGTTTCCATACCTTGGCTACTGTAAATAATGCTGCAGTGGACAAGAGGGTGTAAGTATCTTTCCAAGTTAGTATTTTCATTTTCTTTGCATAAATACTCAGAAGTAGAACTGCTGGATCTTATGGTAGTTCTTTTTAAGTTTTTGAGGAATCACTATCTGTTTTTCATAGTAGCTTCATCAATTTACATTCCTATTGTACAGGGTTCCCTTTTCTCCACATCCTTGCCAACACTCCTTATTTCTTGTCTTTTTTGGTAATAGCCTTTCTAATAGAGGTGAGGTGATATCTCATTGTGGTTTTGATTTGCATTTCTCTGATGACCAGCGATCCTGAGCATCTTTTTACGTAGCTATTGGCCATATGTGTATCTTCTTCAGAAAAGTGTCTATTCAGACATTCTATCCTCTGTCCATTTCAATCAAGCATCATAAGTGCTGTTTATATAGAGCATCTGAATGTTTTTAATGATTCAAACTTCCATTCAAACTTTCCAATTATAAAAATAAGAAGAACCATACTTAAATGGCTAGATTTTTCTTTCCCCTATGTGCGATAATAGAGATTCAATCTTTTTCTGGTAAATTGCAGAATTCTTTGAGCCAATCTTCCCTATGCAAAAATTTGATGCTTGTTTTCTTGACAGGGTGGTATGTGGAAAAAATGTCTTCTCCTTTGTGTGTCAGCACTTTATAATTTTTTTAAAGAAAAGGAAAAGAAATGATGGACCAAAGCACTGTTTGCTGAGCAGACAACCATGCCCAGGTGATGACCAGGAAGCTGTACTATCTCTTGAATCATAACTGAAAAGACATGTTCCCTGATTTGGAATGAGAATTAACCTACCTGGGTGTTTTCATGGTTCCTAAGGAAGATTTCTCAGTGGGGAGCAATGTTTTCACTAATGGTTACATTGTGAACAGAGAACTATTTACTCTGAATATGACAGTCTTGATAAAGGTTTAGCAATGCTAGACAAAGCCTTACCTAAGCCTTTATTAATGGGTGGCTTATGAAATGAGTTCCAAGGTTAGTTGTGACCCCAGCAGCAGAAAGGGTAAAATTTTGGCGACAGGGTCATCCCACTTTTCAACTTCCCAATCTCATTGCTTTTAGCCTTTCCAACCACTGGGTTTATGCACCAGGTGATAAAGCTGGGGTTACACAGACAACTCCATGGGGTTCTCACATCCTCCCTGGGCTACTACATTTCCATCATCACGCATGGTAACTAAGAGAGCTCTGCAAACAGTCAGTGCCCACTGCGTGAAAGAATAAAGTATGGCAGAAAAATTTCAGTATTTTACCTACATAGATAGTCTGAACAATATAGGCAAACTCCCAATTCCACCCCTTTTAAACTCCCCACGTTGATCTTCCTGCCTTCAAAACTCCAAGGTTGAGAACATGTGTGTTTTCCCCATCTGGGTTTTGCTACGTACAGTGACAGCCATGGTGCCCCAAACCGTAGCTTCCTGTTGAGCACGTGTCACAGCAGCGGCCAGTCACACCAGGCTTACATTGGCACTGGCCTCCCAGTCGGCTGCAGTTGGGGCCCCTCCAGCCCTGTGGATGACACTCGCAAGCTGCAGGGAACAAAGGAAGTTAGAGGGAAAGGAAGTGACAGCAAAGCACCTCGGCCCGTTAGTAGCTCTAGTTTCGATCCGTCTTTCTCATTGGATACCTCTACCTCCTCAGATTGTAAGGATTAAAGACAATCAGGCCTGTGAAGTACTTAGCATAGTGTTTGGCACAAAGTAAGTGCTCAATAAACACTACTTACTACACATCACTTAGCAGTAAACATTACAAGTAACTGAAAGGCTTGAAATAGATCGTTTCAATCATTAGTTGTTCCAGTGTAATTCTTATTGATGCTATTATTTCTTCAATTCCTGATGATCCATGATGATCCTGGATTATGCCTTTCATTTTCCTTATTCCATCTTTCATGAAATTGTGGGCATCCTGAAGCCAGAGTCCTGCATGGAAGAAGCATCTTACTGGAACTCAGGAAGCCCAGACTCTCATTGTGGCTGTCACTCTACAGCACTGATTCTCAGCTAGGGGGTAGATCTTGCTCCCCAGGGGACAAATGATAAAGTCTGGGGGCATTTTTGGATGTCACACCTAGGAGGAGGGTGCTACTGATATCAGGTGGGCAGAGGGCAGGGTTGCTGTTAAACATCTTACAATGCACAGGATAGTGCCCCCTTCCCAGCAAAGTGTTACCCAGACCTAGATTTCGAAAGTGCAGAAACCCTGTTCTACAGCTTAGTGAAATGGGCAAGTCACCTCATGTTTTGGACTCAGTCTCACTTATTAAATGAAGGTTGAGGGATGAAAGATGTTGTTTATAGTTCATTCTAGCCCTAACATTTCAGGATTCCAAAAAAATATTTTAGGACCATTGTTCCAGAAATCTGGAATTCCCCAAGTGACTGCCAGGCTCTTCTTTCATATATTTTCTGTACTGTAAGTTATGATTTCAACACATGGAGAGAATGCACTGTGTATCTAATCACTGAGCAACTTGGTATTTACATTGGCTGTTGAGCTAAAACATATTAAACCATTTCAATCATGTTCCTTTGTATAGACAATGTTGCTTCAGCGGAGCCCATTGAACAGATACTTACCCACGGCCCCGTTGTGCAGCCTGGCAGACAAACTGGCTATAAGTTTTTCACATGCTCCAGGGAGCACCTGAGGTCCCGATGCTGAGGCAATTTCAACACAGTTGTGCAGCTGATATTCATCTAAATCCTGCTTGCTGCAGAAATTCTTCAGTGAGTTGATTTGGGGAATAGGACCAAGCTTTTAAAATAACAAGAAAAAAAAAAGATTTCTGTTCATAGTAGGATCCTGTTCAAGATTCTAGTTGTTAAAATAATTAGATCTATGAGAGTCACGGTTGAAGAAAGACTCAGTTTCATCCTTTTAATTGTATGCAACTGAAGATTTTAAGATTTTCAATTTAAGAAATCTTCAACTAAATATTAACATTTGTTGACTTATGACAAAGAAAATAAGCCTTTATCTTTTTATTATTATATTTTTTACTTGCTAATCAATTTGTCTTAGATTTGAAAGATTGCTAACTAGACTACTTGTGATGGATTAAGAAATGACAGCTTAGGGACTTTCCTGGTGGTACAGCAGATAAGAATCCACCTGCCAATGCAGGAGACACAGTTTGATCCTTGTTCTGGGAAAATCCCACATGTCACAGAGCAACTAAGCTGGTGTACCACAACTACTGAGCCTGTGCTCTGGAGACCAAGAACTGTGAGTACTGAGCCCACATGCTGCAAAATTACACCCATGGTGGATTCATGTCAATGTATGGCAAAACAAATACAATGTTGTAAAGTTAAAAAATAGAAAATAAACTAATTAAAAAAAATTATGACTTAGATGGTGCACTCTGTAGTATTACTGTGGAACTCTAATTCTACAAAACTCTCCTTTAGAAAGTTTTGTCTTTTTCTATGGCTGATTCATGTTGATGTTTGGCAGGAACTAACATAATACTCTAAAGCAATTACCCTTCAATTAAAAATAAACACATTAAAAAAAAGAAAGTTTTGTCTTTTTCAGTTACACATGAACAGTGCTTTCTACATCAAACAATCTGCCTCTTGGGAGACTCGCAGTACAGATTAACATATTAAACCTCTGAGAAGTACTGCAAGAAAGTTACCTTTGTTTTTATTGAATTATAGTTGATTTATAATGCTCTGTTAGTTTCAGGTGTACAGTACAGTAGTTCAGTTGTATATATATATAAGAATATATATTGGAGTAGGAAATGGCAACCCACTCCAGTATTCTTGCCTGGAAAATCCAATGGACAGAGGAGCCTGGCAGGCAACAGTTCATGGGGTGATAGAGAGTCAGATATGACTGAGTGCACACACACATACACAAGAATTTATATACATACATATGTATTCTTTTTCAGATTTATTTCCCTTATAGGTTATTATAAAATATTGACTTTAGTTCCCTGTGCTATACAACAGGTCCTTGCTGTTTATCTATTTCATGTAGTTTGTATCTGCTAATCCCAATCTCCTGATTCATCCCTCCCCATCCTTTTCCCCTTTGATAACTATAAGCTTGTTTTCTGTTTTGTAAATAAATTCATTTATAGAAAAATCCTTTTAAAACTCAGTGTTTCCACACTGATTTTACCACTTGGTCCTATATCCAAATAATATTTATTAACATCCTGTATGCTTAGTGTTTCACAGGTGCATTTTGGGAATTGCTGGCTAAAACCACACAGCTATTATGGGGACAAGGACATCATTTCAAGCTTATTCTCAAGGAGGAAAGATCTATAGTTTAATAGTTACATGAAGAATAACTATCTGTTTAGGTTTCTTGAGATTTTATCTAAATTATAACCTAATACTATTCAAAATGTTTACTAATGACTTGGATGAAATAGTGAAGAATGGTATAGCAAACTGATCACCAAGTTTGCCATTTTGAACAATTGGTGGAAAAAAATAGCACTGAAAATAAGTTTGAATTCAACAGGTCAAGTTGGGAGGTAAACCTGATAGCTCAGATAAATCTCCCCTGATCTTTTTGCTTTGTCTACGCTGACGTTCGTTTCCACAGGTTTTACTTCAACCCTCTTCAGTCTTTTCCTTTCTGTCCTCTGACACATCCACCCAGCGGGGCGTAATCTCAAGCTTGGAGGGTGATCTCAGTAATCCAGATTATTTCTGCCCCTCAAATCTCTAACCTCATCCTCCCAGCATGTCACTGCCTCTCACTCCTCAAAATTCATAGAGAAAACAGGTAACAGCAAAGGGATTGGAGTCTCCTACTTCCTGTTTCCCCAACTCCCGTCTCACAGGTAGTGACACCTGTCCTCACCTCTGTGAGAGGTGAAGGAGAGGTATCCCTGCAGCTACGCCCTCTGCCCTAGGGAACTTTCCTGTGGAATATGGACAGGGAAGCCTGGCGTGCTCCAGTCCATGGGGTCTCAAAGAGTTGGACACGACTTAGTGACTGAACAACAATGCCTTCCTTCCTCAGTTTTTTCATTTCAATCGACATATGTATGTGCTTAAATCTCTCCCATCTGTAAAGTCACCTCCTTGATCTCAAATATTTCTCCTGCTACTGCCTTGTCTCTTGATTCTTTGGCAGTCAAATTTCTTTAACAATTGTTTTCTTGCCATCTTCACTACCTCCTCTCCCATTTACCCTTCACGCCAGTGCAACAGCTCTCCCCTAAATGTTGGGGTTCCTTGGGGTCCTCTCATGGGCTCTCTTCTTACCCTACATCCATTTCCTAAGTGATTGTAATGAAGCTGTGTCTTTGGTTTTCATCTGCATTTATGTCTGCTGCTGCATCTCAATCATGGGTTCCAGCTCTGCATGGACAAGCCTATCAGTTGTCCCACAGGTACTGCCAATCAAACACATCCACAACCTGCTTTCCTTTCAGTGCCTATTGCCAGGAAATAGTGCCACCACCTGCCAAGCTGCTTGGTGTAGAAAACTGAAGGCCATATTTGATACCTGCCTCTTCATCATCAACATGCCCAATCCATCCCACTTGCTCCCACCCCCAACATCAAGTCCTTCACAGCGTGGTCAATCTGACCAACTGGTATGTCTAGGATGTGTTTAGTGCTCTTCATTTCCCACCACTTTCCTAATCTAGGCCACCCAGATGACCATGGTGACAGCCCCAAAGACGTCCCATCTTCCACTTTTGTCTCCCCTCTGTTATCAATCTTCTACCCTATTGCCACAGCGACCTTTTAAAAGGCAGTCGATTCAGATAACATCCCTTCTTCAAAGTTTCAGTGACTTCCCATCACCTCAGGATATCTAAGTCACATCTCTTTTCATTCTGCTGCTCCTTGACCTCTCAGCTCACTGGTTCTCTATGTGGGAGGTACCCACCCGCATGGGGCATTTTAGAAATTCCAAGGGGTAATTTTGGTTGTCAAGGTAATTGGGTGAGGTGTGTGAATGGCATTTAGTGGGTGGAGATCAGAAATGCTAGACATTCTCACAAAAAGGAAAATCTTCTCATGTTTTTGACAGCTTTTGAATGTTTCACTGAAGATCCATGAAGGAGGATTCTGTTTATAGTTATGAGTTGAAAGCTTTACCCTGTGTTTTTAAAACATGTTAAACATGTTTACAACACACCTGCTTGCATGGCTGTCTCATATGTAGTGATTCTACATGTATGAGCATCTCCACACTTCACTGTCTCCCAGTGTGTTCACGTCCATGCATGTACATATTGAAGTACATACTATATCTCTATAAATTACTTCCCTTTTATTTCTCCTGTGTGTTTCCACATAACAGTGATAGTATTTAGAAGTTGTGTGTTCAGGTAGGCTATAATTCCTGTGAATTTCACTGCAGGATAGGAAAGAGTGTTACAAAATATTTGTAATAAGAAGGGAAGGTTGTGTCAGATGACATTTAGAGCCACTGCCTGAGCCACACCAGATGAGCTGTCACAACTCCCAGTATCTGTCACGACTGTGCTGTCACTTCCTGTGTAACTGCCTACATCTCCTCCTTAGAGCGTCAGCCCTGGTGAGGGCAGGGAAGGTTCTAGTCTTGTTTATACCTATGCCTATCCCAGTGGCTAATTTTCAGTAAATGCTTATTAAACATTCTGCAGTAAAGAAGCATACATGCATTCTTAGTATTGTATCTTTAAGTTGATACTAAAATGCCTCTGCATTCTCCAAACACAAACCAAGCAGGGTGCCACTCAGAAGGAAGCCAGATGGGTTAGGCTTAGGAGTGAGGACAGCCAATCCAGGACTACTGTTTACAGTTCTCGGTCAGAGTTGGTTTAAGAGTTGGCCCATTCTTGGCACCAAGCCGATGGAGCAGATGACAAGAGTTCCTGTTAGCTACAGAGGTTTATAATGCCGACTCACTTCTCCTAGAAGCTTCTAAGGACTTTATGTTACCAACTACAGTCCATCCCATGGTTTAAAAGAAGAATGGCAGTTTTATGTTCTAGAAAGCGTAATCTACGTTTGAGTCTCAGCACATTTTTATGGACGCACCTATCATGTAATTAGGGCGACTGAAAAAAAAAATGAACTGACTCACTATGCTTGCCAAACAAAAGATATTTGTGCAGAAGGGTTGAACACAGCTTTCCTCTGGTTTTCTTGGTAATGCATCTCAGTTAATCGGGCTACAGAGGAGAATGAACTTAGAGAGGGCCAAGTTCCAAGCAATTGAGTATTTCCCAGAACAGCAGAATTGCTTTAGTCTGTAATCATAATGTGCAAGGACTTTCTCCTACTGTCATCCTGGGTCAGGGACTCTCAGGGACATGGCAGGTGCCCTGCTCAGATCTCCCCACCCACCAGCTGCTGTGGCATTGGATGCTAAAAGCTCACAGCTGCTCCATTCTCCAGAGAATTGGACTCAGCCACTGTGTCCAGGAGTGAGTGTCCTCCCTGGGGGTGGGGTGGGGAGCCTGTAGCTGATGATGACATGGGCACACAAAGCCCTACCCCTTCACCTCCATGTGGAACCAACCCATGAGGCAATTCATGCCCCAGAGCTCCCTGAGCCCATCCTTGCTGAGTTCCTGCTGCTGTCCCCTCACTCCTCTTTCCCAATGAGCACCTCAAATCAGGAGCACCTGAATCTCTGCTTATAGACAATCTCACTCTAAAATGATGATTAAAGGCCTCTTCTGGGCTTTTGGACAGTTTGCCAAGATCTGGTGACTCTCTTAATTTTTATTTTGGTTTTAGGATTTTTCATGGCTATATGTAAGAGAATGATCACTTGATAATTGACCAAATGGAGATATTTTTAGTTAATTTCAAATTGTCCGTGTATATTCCACACCTATCAAACATCACTGCAGTGGTTTGTTTACACACCTGTCTTCTATATCAGGCTGAGGACGAGTTGAGGGCAAGAACCAGATTTTTTCCCCCTCAGGAATCAGCACAGTGCCTGGCTGTACCCTCAGAGAATGGGTGATGAACGGACAATTTGGATGGATGCATTTAACACAGCATCCAGTGATTACTTTGGAATTTATAAACTTGAGAGATATTTAGGACATGGATTTAAAATGAGGAGTAACTTGGCTCTCATAAATTTAAGTTTCATGACTGTTATGATTACAACAATGACATCCCTTTGTTACTAGGAATCCTGATTTGCTTCCTTTCCCTTTCTTTTCTCTGCCTGGGTTCCCATCTGTCAGGTTTTTTTCCCCTTAATTAAACCTGTTGGATTTGATTTTCTTTCTTGTAACTCACATGTTGGCTCATGAGCACAGCTCTATTTAAAGTTCTTTGTCAGAGAATATGAATTATATGGGTTAGGGAAATCATGACAGTTTACATTTCCCATTCAGGAGTTGGTTTCTACTTTCCATTTCAATTATACTGAATTTCAGAAAAACAATTAATAATTTTTTAGTATGTCTCAAGTAATATTTGAGGGCAATATTTGGCACATGTCATATTCAAATTTAACTGGGTGCCCTGCATCTTTCCTCTCTCCATTTCTCCTCTTTCCTTCCTTCCTTTCTTTCCTAAATCTTGCAATCCCATCTTTGATAAAATAATCTTAAATAATGGCCTTTTAAAAATGTTATAATAGCTGAACTTACTGAATAAAAATCCAAGATATACCTGCCCCATACTAAATTCTATAATAGGTAATGAAATCAAGAAGTTCTAGCTTATAAATTAAAAATGTTCAATAGTTATAAACTGAAGTTTAAAGACACAATACACAAAATATGGAGAGAGAGAGATATACATATGTATATACTTATATATAGCTAATTAAATCAGGGGTTGACAAACTTCCTATAAAAGATCAGATAGTAGAGGACAGAAAGAAGGCTCAAGAGGGAGGAGATATATATTCATATATATATATATATATATATATATATATATATGTATGTGTATATATATGAATGACTGATTTGAGTTGTTGCACAGCAGAAACCAATAAAACATTGTAAAGTAATTTTCTGCCAATTAAAAAAATTTTTAAAAACTCAGGAAGGCCAGATAGTTAATATTTTGGCTTTATGAACATAAGATCTCTGCTGCAAATACTCAATGGTGCTTTTGTAGCTTGAAAGCAGCATAGATAATATGTAAGCAAACAGGCATGTCTGTGTTTCGATAAAACTTGGTAGGGTTGTAGTATGCCAATTAAATCACAATATTAGGAGATCCTCTCAGATATTTAAAAATAAAATTTAACAAAGCAATTTGATTTTTATCCACAAAATTTTTAAAAAATCTCACACAATTCTGTACAATTCTGCTAATGGTGGGATGAAACTGGCACTTTCATGCATTACTGATGATCCTGAAAATTAATTGATGAATACCTACTGGAAAATTAATTTGACAGATTTCAAGAGTCATGAAATTTTGGTAAAGTAGGACTGCATTTTAAAATATTTAAAAAATATACGAACTATGCAGAGTTATAAAAAATAGAAGCAACTTAAATGACCACAAGTAGGGGAATAGGTAAGTAGATTAAGTAAATTTATTCAGTGTCTAAACTCTGCCCAGTGACAGGACTGAGCCTAAAGTTGTGGACAGAATGAAAGGTTTGGAATGAATACTTGTGGCCCAAATTTGGAGGAGAAAACAATGAAAGAAGTTACTCAAGGCAATACTATGCATGGTTCTTAAAAATGGTAAGCTTACAATTCACCAGAAGAAAATGCTTATGATGTACTATAAAGTGCAAAAAAAAAAAAACAAAAAAACCCATGAAAAAAAAATCCTGTCTAAGCACTCTGATTACAATGATAGAAAAGCATAATAGGGAGGAAATGGGAAGTTACAAGATGACAGTAAGTAATTAATTATTGGTGGACTGTCTCCCTAAACTTTCTATAATGCAAGTACACAGTTGTGGCTCCAGGCAGAGATGCTGGAATCAGGCCTTCTGGCTCTGAATTCTCACTCCTCACTCACTAGCTCTGTGACCCTTTGCTTCAATTCTGTCTGTAAAATGGGAATAAACACAGACTTCCCTCACAGAGTTGTCATGAAGTCTCAACAATAGAATATGGAAAACACTTCAAACCGGGGCTGACAAGTGCTGTTCTGGAAGATTTGCCATTGTTATTCGATGACCTTCATAAACAGTAGGTGATTTTCATAGTGAAACAAATAGATTTCTATTTCTCATGAAACACTGCAAAGTACAACCCTACATGTACAATTAGAATGGAACTCAGTTCAGAAGGAAGCACCTACAAGGCTCTGTGGTACTTACAGAATCAACAAGGATGTGTGAATGAGCCTTGAACCTTCCTTCCAAAGGCTGGGAAAAATAGACATCAAGGGAATATTGTACATCTGGTTCTAAACAGATGGGTGTGGGAAGCAGCATGATTCTGTATTAAAAGAAATAAAGCAAAAGTTCAGTGTCAAAAGTACAGTTATATAAGCTGAGCAGCGACTGCATTTGGTGTGCTCCACGTGTGCTGTGAAGCGGGCTCCACTGCCGGATGGAGGCGTGGGTTAGCTCTAGACCAGCTCAGGTGGGTTGGGTGGTCAGTTCACATTCAGATTCTCTGTGGCTCTACCGCAGGATTGTGCCAAATAGCAAAACCTTGGGAACTGGCCAAGGGGTGTCACGACTGCTCTGGGGAAAGGATGGAGCAAATGTCCTCCCTCCCATCTATCAGGCTAATATTAACAAGGTTTCTGTTTTATTCAGCCGCAAATCTCCAATGCAAAATTACTGGCCTGAAAACTAGACTTTCGGCTGCTGAGATAACTCAAGCTGAACACTGTACTCTTATTTTTGTAGCATTTCGTTTGTTCACATCTCCAAGCATCTGGGGGAACAGAAAACAAACATTCAGGATCAGAGTCAGGCTGTCTGGGCTGGAGCCCTGGTTTTACTATACATCAGCTATAAAACTCGAGCAAGTCGTCGAAATGTTCTCACTTTTCTCCTCATCTGATGAAGACAAGATCTACCTCATTGAGTTGTTAGGAAAATTCTATGTGATATTAAATGTAAATCATAGTGTAGCATATAGCAAACACTTAATAAACATTACAGTCTCCTTTGATACACCTCTTCTCCCACATAGCTCCTGGTTACAAATTACTGATAGACAAACAACTTTCTAAGAAACCTTCAGCATTTGAGGCCAGCTCCCCATGCATATCTGGAAGCTGCTGGTAAAGCCAAAGGCTTTGGCTGTGGGGTCTCGCGTGAGCAGTGCTTGCTCACTCCAATGGGGTTAATCACCATCTGGATGGTCCAGTCATCTGCAGACTAGACAGGCATCACATAAGGGCATGTTCCTGCGAGGATGCATGCACCAACATATTTCTAATGGATAGTGCACGGGATAAATTTGCAACCCAAAGTCTGCTTGAAAAATGGAGTTTTGCATTTGTGAGAAGGGAGTTACCCTCAGGCCTAAGTTTCTGGTATTTGAATTATGATCCAGGTAGAAAGAATATTGTTTATGGCCATAGATGTAATTCCTGGGTCTGGAAAACCCCTGGGACTCCTGAAGGTCTAATCTTTTCTTCTTTTTTTAACTTTTTATTTTGTATTGGAATATAGCCAATTAACAAACAATGTAGTGATAGTTTCAGGTGAACAGTGAAGGGACTCAGTCATACATATACATGTATCCATTCTCCCCCAAACTCCCCTCCAATCCAGGCTGCCACATAACATTGAGCAGAGCTCCCTGTGCTCAATAGTAGGACCCTGCTGGTCTTCCATTTTAAATACAGCTGTGTGTACATGTCCATCTCAAACTCCCTAAACATCCCCTGAAGGTCCAATCTTTAACATCTGTCTCCCAAAGAGTCAATTAATTCATCATGTTCTTGGATCACAACACAAAGGGGAAAAAGGAATCTTTCACAAAAGGATATATGTTTCTTTCATACTATTGCATAAATAGTCTTATATAAATTTATATTATTTAATATTATATTACCAGATATATTTACTTGTGTATAAATACATACATACATATATATATATATATATATATATATATATAGAGAGAGAGAGAGAGAGAGAGAGAGAGAGAGAGTGCATATATGCTAATTACCTAAACTCTAGAAGTCTCACAATCTGGAAAAGCTTTTTAAAGCTGTCAGAGATATGATCTGTATAAAAATTTATATATATTTATACATACAAGTTTATATACACGTATCTTTTTAAACAATGACGTTCTTGTCATACTCACCAGGTCAAAGTGCCTTCAAGTCCCTTGCTTTTAATTTAAGTGAGAAATTAAGAAGTATGTCATATTAAGAGTTTCAAAGCAGATCATCCACTCTGGTCATACAACAGACAATGAGCCCTTCCAGAATGTGGTCCCCAGAGGGCCTCTGGGGGCTCTGAGACCACTCCCAGTCACATAAAATATTTTTCAGGGGAGATGGTCTATGGAGTTTCAGACCACCAAAGAAAAGATTATGCAAAGAAAACTCTAGATCAAGTATTTTTCTAATTTGGTTTCTCTTCTTTCTTAGATATTTCTCAAAAGGCAGGAGGCAAGAGGAGCAGGTTGGTTTGAGCTTTTCTTTTGTCTCCTGGTAAAATCCAAGTGCAAATAAATGCCTCTTCTGCATCCCCATGAGTCTAAATCTCTGCACATATGTTTCTTATTACACGTTTAGGGGGAAAAATGTCCTAGGAGGGCAGGATTTGCATTATTTTAGTTATTTATTATTCTTATACAACCATTTCATCACCACTTCCCTAGACCTAGTATCTTAAATCTATAGCTCCGGCTTTAGTTTCTCTCCACGGAATAAGATGTGTGTACATATGGCTCCCTGTGTTGCTTTAATATCTTCAGGAAACCCTTTGGTTTACAATGCTCTCCAGATGTTCAGCTTTCTGCAAATCCTGTTATGATGAACCTAAGCAAGACTGGAATGGAAACACTTAGCTTGAGAATGTATTTCATTCAGCTTGGAACCACCACCACAGAAGGGAAATTGAAGGATACCTGAGTTTCATAGCTAATGGCAACTGTGAAATCCATGGGGACAGGGATGTTCCCCACAGCAAACCTCAAACCGGCCCCAGGGAGAACCCTGGCAAATCCAGGTCCCGTCCATGTAACAGGCAACCCAGGAACTGGCTCTCGGAGAAAGATGGAAACAGCAGGCAGTTGGTCAGAAGTCACTGAGCCCTAAAATAGGAGAGGAATGAACACAACTTTGCCTAGAGTGAAGGGTTGGAAGAGAAAATTAAAAACCTCATGTATTTCTTGATGTGTATATGATCCATCTGAGTCCCGGATAAATTATTCCAACCAGGACACATTCCAGAATACCATGGAGAATAAAGTGCTGATTCTGCAGCTGTGGAACATATGTTACTGTATAGAATGATCACTTAGAAAGCAAGATCACTGGCCAGCACGTGAAGTACCCCATGTGTCATAAACTGAGTGATTCCACATTGGTGACCTTGGCTTTTCTCAGATATGACTATGGAGTTCTGGCCAAAATATGGAGGGAAAGAAAATATTCCCATGCCTACTTCATGGATTTTGCCTAATTGTGCATGACAATGAAAAAAACACATGGATTTGTTTTTTCTAGATACTTCTTTCATGCAAATGTGAGAAATGATCTTCTCCCATCTGCATGGGGGCACATGAGTGCAAAACTGCTCACACGCTTGGTTGATTAGCAGCCCTGCTGGTCTCGATGCTGGATGTCAGCCTGGGACCATCTGGACCCTGTAGATAATACTTCCTTGATGACTTTTGCATCTGCCCCTCAACACTTCCAGCCTCCACTGGAATTCTGCCTCTTTCTTACTTTTTGCCTGTGTTGCTGCAACAGTCTCTTGGCTATTCTCTCTGATCCCTCTAGTCCAATACATACCACACACTGCTGCCAACGAGCATTTCAAACGCGTTCTCACTGCCAACAACCTCACGCCCAAATTACTTAGCCTGAAGTTCAAGTTGCCTGTGATCTACCACAAACTGCTCTTCACTTGACAAATGTTCATTTAGTAACAATTCAATCCCAGCCTCTGAATCAGATGTAAAGGTGAATAGACTAGAATCCCTGCCACAGAGAAGTTTAAGGTAAACAAGAAATGAGATAGAGGTGTGTGTAAACTCATCTCTGCAACATTTTCAAACTTTAAAAAAGTACTCTGGGGACATCCCTGGTGGTTCACTGGCTAAGACTCCGTGCTTCCAATGCAGGGGGGCCTGGGTTCGATCCCTGGGTGGGGCAATTAGATCCTACATGCCGTAACTAAGAGTTCACAGGTTGCAACTAAAGAGCCTGTTCTAAGACCTGGAGCAGTCAAATAAATAAAAATATTAAAAAAATAGTAAAATAATAAAATTTTAAAAAGTATTTTGGAAATTTCAGCAGACAGTGTAGGTGCCCCATGGGATTCCCTTAACTTAGTTGGTACACCCATCCCCCATTTGTTGTTATGCTTCTGACTTTCTCTATGGGTCAATTCAAGGTTTGTTTTTCCTGAGACCACCTCTGACTCTTTCTCCTCCTCCATCTTATTTCCTTCATTCCCTTAAAGAGTTTTCCCAAAGAAGATTGTCTTTGTAAATCACTTGCACATGACCCCAGTCTCAGGCTCCATTTCTAGGGCCCCTGACCTGAAATAGTTGGTAGCAGACAGTGTACCTAAAAGTAGACTCGAAGATGCATTCCTGGAGGGGAATAATTTACTGTTCAGGTGGCAAGGAGGACCTCAGTGGGTAACATGTGTTGATGACCCTTGTGGAGCAGCAGAGCCATTGCTAAAACTGTCATCTGGGGTGAACTGGGACAGGATAAAGAGGGGAGGGGAGGCACTGACATGAGCAATATTTCTGGCATCAACAGATATGGGTTATAAGGACTGCGGGCCTGGATGGCTACTATTGGTTGTCACTGGTACATTTGATGAAGATGGAAGCCTCAGGGCAATTGACAGTCAAGTGTGAAAATCAGACGGAGAAGGCAATGGCACCCCACTCCAGTACTCTTGCCTGGAAAATCCCATGGATGGAGGAGCCTGGTGGGCTGCAGTCCATGGGGTCGCTCAGAGTCGGACACGACTGAGCAACTTCACTTTCACTTTTCACTTTCATGCATTGGAGAAGGAAATGGCAACCCACTCCAGCGTTCTTGCCTGGAGAATCCCAGGGATGGGGGCGCCTGGTGGGCTGCCATCTATGGGGTTGCACAGAGTCAGACACGACTGACGCAACTTAGCAACAGCAGCAGCAGTGAGAATCAGAAGGGTTCCTTGGCAGCATTTAAAGAGACTCTTGGGACTTCCCTGGTGGACCATGGTTAAGACCCTGCACTTCCAATGCAGGGGGCTTGGGTTTGATCCCTGGTTAGGGAACTAAGGCCCCACATGCTGCACAGCACAACCAAACAAAAACAAAAACAAAGAGACTCTCATCTCTTTTAGTGAGAGGGTGGGAAAAATCCAAGGCCAAGCATGATACTTAATTGGAAAAGTTGTGGAACTTCAGGGAAGGCTCACTTCTCAGCCTGGGTAAGTCACCTATGCCAAAGTCAGAACCTCCCTTCACAGGGAATCAGGGGGTTCTTGAGACATGAGTGATGTACATGAGAATCATGAACCTGAGGTTCTCCTGAGCACTCTTGGACTATGTATGTAGTCCGCTCACCCTTATTAGAAAAGAGCCCTCCCCCAATCTGCCTCATTTGAAGATTATCCACAAATCTCCAATGATGTAGGTGCCTTAAAAAAAAACACATATATTCCTCAGGATCTGCCCCCGTGAGTACTTGCCTAATAATCAGTGTCAAATTGCAGCATGGTGTGCTGGATCTCCTAGAGAGACCTGCTTAATACGAGCCAGTAGCAACTGGGAGAGGATGGCTGGGCATGGATCATGAGGGGTGCCAGACCAAGGGGGTAGACTATGAAACCAGGTAAGGAGAGCTTGTTTGTTTGGGGTCACTGATGATATAGGATTTAGCTGCTTGGCAAGGGCCCTGGAGCTCTGCGAGATGAATCTAATATGTTGCTGGAGTAGTTCTTAGAAGCTTGGCAAAAGCTCTGGTTCAGAGTAATGAAGCAGAGCTGCCAGAACTGCTGTAGCAGGCTAGGGAGGATGGGCTACAAAGCTCAAAGAACTAGGGGTGCTAGAATAGATGTGAAGTCCAAGGCTGGAAAACCCATCTACTGGCTATGCTCCATTTATCAAGACAGTGAGGAATGAACTGCTGAGGGGACCACCAGGATCACTGAGAAGCTGAGGATTGGGTACCCTCTGTAGGGTGGTAGGACAAAACATCACAAATCTGAGCTCCTTAGTAGCAGTGCAGAGGACACAATCATAGAATATCAAAGGCTGGGGAACATTTAACTCTTAAAAGCAAGATGAGTATAAATATAATGCGTAGCAAAGTTGGAATAGGAGACAAGTTGGCCTGACCTATGGGAATCTTCTATGAAGATGATTAGTAGAACATGATGTTCCTAGAAGCATGACAGATGAGCAGTCAACAAAATATTGCTTAATATATATAATTGAAAGTGATCAAGGGACTTCCCTAGTGGTCCAGTGGTTAAAAATCTTCCTGCCAATGCAGGGGACCCAGGTTCAATCCTTGGTCAGGGAAGATTCCACATGCCACGGGGCAACTAAGCTCGCGTGCCTCAACTACTGAAGCCTGTGGACCTAGAGCCTCTGCAACAAGAGAAGCCGCTGCAATGAGAATCCTGTGCACTGCAACTGGAGAGTGGCCTCTGCTTGCTGCAACAAGAGAAAGCCTGTACACAGCAATGAAAACCCAGTGCAGCCAAAAATAAATAAATGAAGTTTTAAAAAATAAATTGAAGAGCTTTTTAAAAAAGTGATCAAGTATGAATCAACAGAAAGCTGAACTGTTGGAATGTACCTGCTTAGCAGTTGGCATGGAGAAGAAAATGGCAACCCACTCCAGCACTCTTGCCTGGAAAATTCGATGGATGGAGGAGCCTGGTGGGCTACAGTCCATGGGGTCACAGAGAGTCAGACACGACTGAGCAACTTCACTTTCACTTTTCACTTTCATGCATTGGAGAAGGAAATGGCAACCCACTCCACTGTTCTTGCCTGGAGAATCCCAGGGAGAATCCCTGGTGGGCTGCTGTCTATGGGGTTGCACAGAGTCGGACATGACTGAAGTGACTTAGCAGCAGCAGCAGCAGCAGTTGGCATTGATTCTATAATCTGTAGGGTTAGTGCTCTTATGGTAGGAAATGTCGAATAAAAGCTTGAGAAATGCCCACCCTCCATTGCCCATCCCACACACCAAGCCAAGACAGTAAATAAAAACCAATATTGCAAATCAGAGGCGTCCTCAAAGCGCCACTCTCAAGACTTGGTGGGTCCCATATCACATCCGCATTACAAATTTAATACAAATGTAACCAAATTGTAGCCTCACTTGCAGACATTATGATGGATGGAATATCATGACCAGAGTGTATCAAAACCAGAGTATATACTCTGATATGTAATATGCAGCTACTGAAATGAAAAGGAAGAGAAACAATTTGTATTTGCTTGGGATGGGCAGTAGTGTGTATTGTATATATTTAGTCTTGCCCCAAAGTTGTTAATTCTCTTGCTTGCTGTAACAGCATAGTCCAAAAGAATCTGGACCAACCAGATGTTCTATAAAATATCACACTGATCCTCTATCTTGAAGGATAGTGAAGAGGATTCCTTGGTCTATGGCAATGTTATGTGGTCTCCCATAACATCAGTGAGAATCAGACACTCTATGGCCCTGGTCAGCACCCCTACTCTCTGATGGCTCACAGAATGTCTATTTTACCAATGTGGGAAAACACAATTTCCTCAGCCCAAAGGATCCACTTTACAGTAAAAGTCTATCAGTGGTCATGTGGCTTTGGGATTCACTGTTCCTACACAAACCATGGCATCCAGAAGATGCTAACTTGAGATAGCAGTGGGATGGGGCCCCGAAAAGATCCATCAGCTCCACTGGCTTGGAAATGACATGCTATGAGATGGGGAAGTTTTCTTCTAGAGGCTGTTTAAGGAGTACATAAACCAATGGTCTTTATGTGATGCTATGTCCCCAGGAGGGAGAAAGCACAGGTTTGGGAATGAAGTGGAAGTATCCAAATTCACTGTCATTTCCAGTGACCATGAATGTCTTGGGCCGGCAACTCCAGGTTCTATGGGATTAGATGTCTTAATTCTTGGATAGGGACAAAGAATTCCACTACTTTAAAGCTGCTGGATGGTTACACTCCTACATGGAGTGAGCTTAAGAAGCAAACGGGTAGAGTCAGCTTCACAGGCATATAGCCTGTGCTGCTGCATGGGACTCCATGCTTAGAAGGACCCCATGCTGGATTTAATGCTCTGCTCTCATCATCTTGAAATAATTAAGATTTAATAAATTGTTTCCTAAGTGAAATGTCTTGGGACAATGGAGCATGCACAAGGACAGAAGACATATGCACAGTGTATGTCTGCCTCCTTGCTGCCCCATTCGCATGCAGGGCACACAATGCCCATGAGCATGGCATTCAAGTGGACCTACTATGCTTAGGCATTCAGTGAGACTCAGAGGTAGTACAAAGTAAGTGCGTTACATCTATGACTAAGTAAGCAGGGGTGCCAACAGCTCCAAGAAGCTGCACTTTCTGTTCCAACCAGAAATTTCTTTGAAAGCAGAAAGAAGGGAATGACATTCTAAGAAACACATTATTCGTGTTACTTCCTTGTGTCAGCCAACTACTTACACTGAGAATAACTAGAAGGAAACAGGACAATAGGCAGCTCAGAGTTTCTTTTCCTTTCAGTCCCTCTTTACTCACCAATAAGCTGAAGGTATTGTTGGTCAAACACATACTAAGACATGAAATAACAGTTGAGTTAGTTTTGTGCAGCATTCTCATTGTTTTAGGAAGAATAAAATATATATGCATGGTGATGGTTTAGTCACTAAAGTGTGTCAGACTCTTTTGCGACTCCATGGACTATAGCCCACTAGGCTCCTCTGTCCATGGGATTTTCCAGGCAAGATTACTGGAGTGGGCTGCCATTTCCTTCTCCTATACATACATACATACATACATACATACATACATATATGACCCCAAAATAAAAGTTGTGTAATTTCAATGATTATGTGTATGAATTAAATGCTCTTCTGTTTGCAATTAAAATTGGCATTGCATGCTATGGAGATGAATAGTATAATTCATGCTAACAACTAAAATTTTTAATATTTCTTTACTTAGGATGACTTTAAATAGCATATAAAATATTTTGACAAGTTGAGAGACAGAGACTATGGAAGAAAGTAAATTTATATTTTACTATCTTCATGGGGGCCCTTTCCCTGTTTTTTATTTTGGCTGTGCATCATTCAGGATCTTAGTTTCCCTGTCAGGGATCAAACCCATACACCCTGCAGTAGAAGGATGGAGTCCTAACTACTGGACTGCAAGGGGAGTCCCCCTAATTTCTCAATTAGGGGGCTCTGCATTTAATTTCTATTTTGCCCTGGCCCTGCCCATGGGTCTGAGCATGCCAGGAGTGGGCTGGAATTGATGCTGTTAGTGTACCGCCTGGTCCCCTTTATTGGACCACTCTATCTCGCCACCAGTTCCTGGGACTGTTAGCTGCTATGTCTCACCACTGTTCCCTTCTCTTGAGAACTGCCCTTGGCTGAAGGGAGCTGCCTCACTTGGGAGGTGATCTGGGTCTGCCCTGGCAGTTTGTAGCCATGACTGCCTGACATAAGAATACAACAGGTCAGCCCCGAGGTCTCAATGGAGGACAACTCTGTGGTGTAATGTATGCTTCAGAGTTTCCCCAGGGAAGCAGGCAAGGCTAGACTACGCAGATGCCATCCTTGCCTCACTCTCCCCCTCCCCAGCCTCCTGCCCTCTTTCCTGACAGGTTTCTCCTGATGAGCACTCCTTCGATAAAGCACATGTGCTTAGATCTCTGTTGCAGTCTCTGTTCCTAGGGAACCCAACCTAAGACAGGGATTAAGGATGTATGTATATGCACACACACACTTACGTAAAACTAAAAGTTTCACCAAAAAATATGCCCTTGCTTTATCGTCTTCTGTGTACTAAGTTGACCCAGTCAATTGATTTCATGACCTACTTACCAACAGGCATGACCTGCAGTTTGAAACTTACTGATCTATGGGACCTAGAGATGGAAACAATTACTTATGTCCAGATGTTAGGGTAGTGAATGTCACAGAGAGATATATCTGAATTAGGTCTTAAGGGATGACTACAAGTTTTCCAAGTGAGTAATACAGAAGTAGTTGTTTCGGGTGAGAGTCAGGAGAGGAGTCTGTGGCTGCTTACAACAGTGTTTCTCAAAGTGCTTCCAGGGATCACTCATATTACTAGGGGTCCTTGGTAAACATGCAGATTTCTTTTTTTCCCCAAATGATCCAAAAAGTATTTATTAAAAAAATCATTATGCCACACATCTCAAATATCTAAATCCAGTTGAAGATCACAAAATGTATCTGTTTTCCTAAAGTCTCTGCAGGTTGCAAATTGAGCCTCACTACTCTAGAGCAACACTGTCTAATCGAACTTCTTGCGATAATGAAAATGTTCCATATCTGCACTATCCAGTATAGCAGTCCAACGTGGCTACGGAGTTACTTGAAAAAATATGCAGGTTTCATGACACTAGTCAGATTCCCCAATTCAGCATCTCAAGTGGAAGGCCCTAGCATGTGCATTCTAAACAAATTCCCTGGGTGATACTTCTGTGCAGTAAAATCAGGAAGTTTACTGATCTGTGCCACGTCGAACAAGGGCACTCCCAACCCTTCTTTTTCAGGTGGACTTCAGATTGATGCCTGGAGTCAGACAAGGCTTTATGGACAGGTGGCATGGGGACAGAGACAAGTAGAAGAGCAAAACTGCTTTGACGTGTACATGGGCCTGAATGGAGGACCACCACTCATGAAGCCTTCTCTGATCCTCTCGGCTGAAGGTGGTTTTCCTTAAGGGAAATTCGTAACATGTTTTGTGCACCTCTTCACGCACCCCACCCTGAAATGCATTCATTGTTTGTGCACATGCCTCATTTCTTCCACAAAAATCTCAAGGGCACTCTCTATGTCTAGGTATTTCTCTTTCCATTCTTTCAATTAAGAAAAATCTCTTAGGTATAAAGAACTGTTTCAAGTGCTGGTTGTATGAACAGGACAGCCAACATCTGCTTTCTTTTGCTTTTCCAACATGTCCCTTCATGCAAACACACAGGAATGCTCGGTAAAGACCCCAGCATAACAAATGAACAAATAGATCTAAAGTTATCCTGCCTTCAATTAAATAGTAGTTGAATGGCCACAGGGTTTTCTGGTCTCCTCTAGCCTGCAGAAGCTATTGGAGGCAGGGCCCTGAGGCAGCATTACTCTGACACTCATTCCAGCACTGATCAACTATAGCCATTTCAGAATCAAGAGCATGGTCACACAGCATCCCCAGGGACACCAACACGTCCTTTGTCTTCAACTAGAAAGACAGCCATTTCTCAGCACTGTACCTCTCCCTTTTAAAAAGACAAGAAAATATGAATGCACAGTCTGACTCTTCCACTCTCCAGAATCTTGCTTTCCCAGAGTTTTCACTCTGTAGAGAAATAAAGCTAATGAAGTTTTCCCCAGAGGCTCTGGTTACTTTGAGTGTGCTTCTTCCTTTCCTTCACTCTATTCTTGAGGATAATAAGAGCTTAGAGTGACTGAGCACTTACATGAGCCAGGCACGGTTCTAAGTGCATTACCCAGGTTATTTGCTTCTAGCAGAATAGACAATGACCCTGAAGAAATGGTTTACCTCCTTCTGTTCATCTGCTTGTATGCTTTGCTGACTTTTTCTCAGTATTATATTTCCTTTGTCAATTATGAAATCATCTCCTTGTTGCTGGAAATACACATCGCATGTAGGCAAAGCTGTTGCTAATATCTTAAAAAGAAAAGAAATGGTAGTTTAAGTAACGAACAACAGTTTCAATTTTACCATAGTTGAAGAGCTTCAGATTCTACCATAATTTAAAAGGGAATCATGATTCTCACTTAATAGCCTCAGGAGGAAGTCATGGAGGCAGCTTAAAATTTTTTGTTTCTCAGTGAAAATGTGAAATTTTGGGTGCTTAAAGGCTATGTGTTAGTTTTCTTTTCAAAGGCTATTATACTAGTGTAATTCTGAACTGGGAAAACATTTCTTCTTTGCTATTGGTTTTATGGTGTTTTGAACATTAACAATATGCATGATATACCGATTCAAAGATTTATTAGATGTTGTAATTTTGACACCTCCAGACCAATTTCTCTTAGTTCTCATGGTCTGTACAATTTGGCTTTAAATGTTTCCATAAGAGATTATATCAGGACAGCAAAATTCCACCAAGTAAACTAAAACAGCAGAATTGCATCCATGCAACTGCAGTTTCCTTAAAATCCTGGGTTCTGTGGAACTCACTTTTATATTATCTCCTAGTCATTCAGTTGTCTACACGGTTAGAATCTCCAATTGTTCATTTCCATGTTTTCACCGTATCCTGTGTGTTAATCACTCAGTTGTGTCCAACTCTTTCTGACTCCATAGACTATAGCCTGCCAGGTGGCTCTGTCCATGGAATTCTCCAGGCAAGAATACTGGAGTGTGTAGCCATTCCCTTCTCCAAGGGATCTTCCCAAGCCAGAGATCGAACCTGGGTCTCCTGCATTGCAGGCAGTCTTTGCTGTCTGAGCCACCAGGGAAGCCCCTATATGTTTGCTTGATGTTTCACTGTTAGTTTTACAGACAAAGTTTTTAATTTCACAGATGCTCTGGTTGTTCATTGTGAGTGGGAAGCCCTGAGCCCTCTATTCTAGCGGTCACTGTTCAGACTCTTGACAAGGCTGTTCAGTCAGCTCCTTTGGACGGGACCCACAGGATTACGTTTATTTGTCCTCTTCATTTTTTCCCCCTAATTATGTTCATCTTATAACACAAAATCATAAACTATTTTACTAATTTTACACAGAAAACATATTATGGAATACTATATTAAATGCCATACTATGTTAAATTCAATCAATATTAACTTTTGTGGCCATGTTTAATTTCTATAAGAAAACAAGTCAGGTGCTTTCCAAACTGTGTGCAAATCACCTGGGGATCTTGCTAACATGCAGACTGGATTCAGTAGGTCTCGATGGGGGCTGAGAGTCTCTAAGTCTAATGAATCCACAAATGATGCCACTATTGTTGGTCTGCACACCACATTTTGAGTAGTAAGGATGTTGCCATAGACTGAATGCTTGTGTCCCGCTGCTAAACTCCTATGTTGAAATCAAATCCCCATTGTGATGGTATTAGGAGGTGGGGTTTGGGGAGGTGATCAGGTCATGAAGGCAGAGTCCTCATGAATGGGATTAGTGCCCTTATAAAAGATGCCTGAGAGGAATCCTTTGTTATGTGAGGACTTAGTGAAAAGACAGCCCTCTAAGAACCAGGAAGTGGGTCTCAGACATTGAATCGGTAGGTACGCTGACCTTGGACTTCCCAGCCTTCAGAACTGTGAGAAATAAGTTCATATTGTTTATAAGCCATCTGGTCTGTGGTATTTTTAGCAGCCCGCACAGACTAAGAAAGATTAGATAGATAGGTAGGTAGATATGGATGGATGGATAGCTGTAGATATATAGATATCTTTTTGAAGACCTACCAAGAAAGCTAATTGTCATTCTTCTTAGCACGCACAATTACTTGGAAGATGGGTTTTGGATTCACGTCCTTGTGTGTCTCCGTTCTCCATCCTCTCTCTTCTCCCTGAACCTGGCCCCTTCTCCATCCCTGTCTGGACTACTGCAGGTGGTGCTGCTCCAATCTAGGCTCTACTCCTGCTGGAGAGTGTCTGTGAGGACACAGAGGATAGTCTTCATCATATCATTCCTTTGCTCAGAAAGATTAAAAACTTAGCCTCTTTAATGGTGGTGATTTAGCTGCTAAGTTGTGTCCGACTCTTGTAACACCATGGACTGTAGTGCACCAGGCTTCTCTGTCCGTGGGATTTTCCAGTCAAGAATACTGGAGTGGGTGTCATTTCCTTCTCCAGGGGATCATCCCGACTCAGGGATCAAACTCGAGTCTCCTGCATTGAAGGCAGACTCTCTACTACTGAGCCACCAGGGAAGCCCAGCCTCTTTAATGGGAAAATCTAATTTTATCTTCCAGTACTTAGTCAAGGCTATGGTTTTTCCAGTGGTCATGTATGGATGTGAGAGCTGGACTATAAAGAAAGCTGAGCACCAAAGAATTGATGCTTTTGAACTGTGATGTTGGAGAAGACTCTTGAGAATCCCTTGGACTGCAAGGAGATCCAACCAGTCCATCCAAAAGATCAGTCCTGGGTGTTCATTGGAAGGACTGATGTTGAAGCTGAAACTCCAATACTTTGGCCACTTCATGCGAAGAGTTGACTCATTGGAAAAGACCCTGATGCTGGGAAGGATTGGGGTGGGAGGAGAAGAGGACTACAGAAGATGAGATGGCTGGATGGCATCACAGACTTGATAGACATGGGTTTGGGTGGACTCCGGGAGTTGGTGATGGACAGGGAGGCCTGGTGCACTGTGGTCCATGGGGTTGCAAAGAGTCGGACATGACTGAGCGACTGAACTGAACTGAACTTCTTCTCTATGTAAACTTTCTGTTCTACCTGTGAATACACCTGTGTTGTTTCTCCTCTGTGTTATTACTTGGAACTTTTCTGGCTGGATTGTCTTCTCCCCTAGTCCACCAATGGAAACAATTAGTTTCAAGTCTCAGTCCAGATGATTCTACCTGTGTGAAGTCCATTCATAAAGGTTCAGTCATGGCTCTAAAATCCTGAAACACTTACAGACTCTTCTTGTTTTATGGCACTGTCCCCATCTTGAGCTATTTATGAAAGTATTAGTTGCGGTTAAAAACTTCTGGAGGGCAGAGACCTTAACTAATCCCTTTCTATGCCAATCAGCCTGGATCTCAGCATTAACACCTGGCTATAAACTGCGGTTCTTATGACATTTTCCCTGGGTTTGATCATTTGCTAGAATGACTCACAGAGCTTAGAGAATTACTTATTTATGCTTACTGGGTTTTTTGTATAATAAAGGATATGACGAAAGGATATAGATGAACAGTCAGATGGACATGTACATAG
Organism: Okapia johnstoni; assembly: GCA_024291935.2. Taxonomy (NCBI): domain Eukaryota; kingdom Metazoa; phylum Chordata; class Mammalia; order Artiodactyla; family Giraffidae; genus Okapia; species Okapia johnstoni. The sequence continues at coordinate 64,563,067 of CM044312.1, read as the reverse complement.
GGTGAGGGCTGGAAGAGTCCCAGACACAGGAGCTTCTGTCCCTTTGGAGCTGGGCTGCACCACCCGCAGCACACCGATGTGGCCACCAGCCTGGATGTTCTCTGAACCCAGTACTTGTGGGAATTGTATGGAGGCTTCAGCCCACAGACTTGATAGATCGTTACCTCAATCTCCCTCACTTTTTCCCTTCCTGGAGGATGGGGTGTGGGGCCATAAGTTTCAAGTGTCTAATACTTTATAGTGACCAACCACTGACCTGAAGCCATCCAGAGTTACCTCATCAGGACAAGCAACACTCCTCTCACCCAGGAAAGTCCAAAGGATTTAGTAGTTCTGTGTCAGCAGCCAGGGTCAAAGACCAAACATTAGAACAAAGGATGCTCCTAGTGCTCTTATCCCTTAGAAAAGCTCAAAGGTTCTAGAAGCGCTGGGCCGGGAACCAGGGACCAAGACCATTAGGTATATTTTTTCTATTATTTCATGACAGTTGTAGCCTAAATGTCGATATTCCCTTTCCAAAGTGGTTTTTGTTTTTGTTTTTTCAGTTTCCCTCATAAACCTGCAATACCAAAAATCATGAAGAAGAGTCCAGACACAGGATTGTTTTATCTTGACTCGACTCACCGCAGTGCTGAATCGAGGTCAGGACAGTGCAAGCCTCCTCTTCCTGCCCCAATTTCAGTCAGTAAAAGAGCAAATTCCAAGCCTCTTCAGGGGTATTTTCATCCCTCCCACCAGTCATGTCCAGATTAGGAAGAGATCTCAGGAAATGACTTAGTCACTGGAACCTGGAATGAGTTCCCAGTTTTCCATCCAAATCCTGCCTCTAGAATCAACTTTCATATGCCTTCTCCCCCTGAAGTCGTTCACCTCACATTGCCTTTTCCTGTGTCAGATTCCTGCCTGCGGGTGGAGTCACAGGCATGTGAGTGCTATCAGAGTCTAACTTAACTTTTCTCTGTTGGGTTCGGATGCTTGTGTTTGCCCCCCTCATAAGACTTTGAGATAAATATTTTTAGGGAGCATCCCCCACAGGACTGTGGCTTGTAGGTAATGAATGGGACCACGGGGCGTTTTCAATCACACACCCCTACGACCAGCACTGAGGACTGCTAATCCAAGATCAGCTTCAGGAGGTTGGTGAGCACATCTTACACTTGGTTTGGTGCCAGATTCATTCATTCAGTAGCAGAGATTCACGGCTTTCTATTATGCACCAATCACAGTGCTCTGCACTAGAGCAACAGTGGTGATGGAACACACACCCTCCCTTCCCTCTCACGGTTTATAGTGTCATCAGGGAGAAAGACCAGGAAACGCTCAATAAACATTCCCTATCTGACGGGCACCCTGAAAGAGCAACAGTCAAGTCTGTGTCATCACAGCTTAATCCAATTCACACTTCTGTGCCAGCTTCTGTGTTGGAATGGGGATAAAAAAATAAAATAGAATGCAAACTCTGCCCTTAAGACTTTAGAGAGTCTGCAATTCCGTAATAGAATCAACTCTGCTCCATGTTTGTGGGCAAAACCACTCTCTTCCGGGTACCTTGCCCACAATCTCAAGGGTGTGCTTTATGTATTTACCTACATTTCACCGGATGAAGTCTGTAAGGAGGTCAATGAAATACGAACCAAAGGTGCCAGTCCCTGAAGCGGCGTGGCTTCCTCCGCCTCGTAGAGGTAGAAATTCAAAGGAGCAAAGAAATAGGCAGGCGCTGGCTCAGTGCAGCTGCGACCTGTGACGTGTGGGCGACAATCACACTGCCCATTTTTGGGTGAGCACCTGTGGGGAAACAAACTCACCTCGTGAAAAAAAGTGGAGGTGGGGTGGCGAGCGTAAGATAAGGGCCTAGGGGTGCTGGGGTAAGTGCCCTCTGGATTTGAGTCCATTCTTTGAATCCATCAGTCAGTCATCCTGGGGAAGATGTGGAGAGGCAATGGGATCTACAGGTCTGGTCTTTTCATTAACTTTTTATTTTATATTGGAGTACAGTTGATTAACAATGTTGTGCTAGTTTCAACTGTACAGCAAAATCATTCAGCTACACATATACATGTATCTATCCTTTTTCAAATTCTTTTCCCGTTTAGGTTATTATATAATATTGAGCACAGTTCCCTGTGCTATACACCAGATCCTTGTTGGTTATCCATTTTAAATACAGCGGTGTATTCATGTCAATCCCAGACTTCCCACCTACCCCTCCCCCAGCCACTCTCCCCTTATGGTGACCATAAGTTCATTCGCCCAGTTCTACAGGCCTGATCTTGACAAACCAACCCAGATCCATGAAACCCTGGTCACCACTTCTGTCCTCAGTGGCTCTCTGCTTCTCCTCTAAAAACTGTGCAAAGGAGAATGCTGGACCTCTCTTTACACTCAGACAAAAAGTTGGTGTTTTAGGTGGGTCAAGTCACACATGTGCAGTGATATTTCCCACCACCTTGGGATTCCCAAGTAACAGAACTGTTTTCTCAGCCTCAGAAATACCTGAAGTGAAAGAAATCAAGTGGGCTATCTTTAATGTCTCACGATTGCTGCTTTTCAATGCCCTTTGCCTGCCATGGAATGACTTCACTTCTGACTATCAGCATGTCCTAATAAGTGTGCTTTTACTTCTTTTATGGAAATGGGATTGAGGAATACTGCCACCAAACTCACTCATTTTACTGACTTACATGTTGGAATAAGCACCTCCAATATCACAGTCGCAGGGAGAACATCCATGGAGGTGATTTTCCAGTCCCCAGTATCCAACCTACAAACAGAAAACACTCAGTTGATTCCAGTTGTGAAGATACCTGCTTTTCTGAAGTATGGCATTAATATTAAAAGCACTACAAGTCAATTGTAGACAGTAAACAGCCATGAGGCCTGAACAATCACACAGCAGCTTGCTTGCCTACACCCTTGATAATGATCTTCTAAAAGTAAATATCTCCTATTGCCAGGACTCAAATGAAGAGGACAGGCAGGTTGTCTGTGTATTGCTTCAAATGGAAATGCAATGGATAATCAACAAGGACCTACTATATAGCACAGGGAAGTCTATTCAATATTCTGTAAAAACTTAAATGGGAAAAGAATCTGAAAAAGAATAGATAAAGGTATAACTGAATTACTTTGCTGTACACCTAAAACACAACATTGTAAATCAGATAAACTCCAATTAAAAAAAAAGAAATGCAATAGAAACCTCACAGTTCTTCTGACAGCACCAATTTTAGCTTCAAGCTGGGTTGTTTAAGGCCACTCAGGAGAAATTCTTCAACCAGCCTACTTGCAACTGTTTGCATAAAACCAATGGAGTCCCTTACTATAAAACCCCCAGGGAGTTTTACTTCTACACTACAGCAATGTTTGTGAGTTAAAAAAAAAAAATTATTCAGCTGATAGTGAGATCTTGTATGAATTATCACCGTTCAGTAGAATCACTTACTTATAAATAATTGTTTTGGCATAACAAACTCTCCCCATGTGAGAGATCCAACTCTCTTCTTCAAGACTTTTCTCATCATTGCAACATCTTGACCTTTATTCGATATAAACAGCTGGTGAGGTACAAACAACTACCTCTTAATTCTGACATTTACTATAAAAGACTCAGAAAAAGACTCCCCTGCTCAGATATCTATTTTACAAGCTTAGGTGAAATTAAGATCTAGGTTGGCATGGAATTCTCATTTGAAATGAGTTTGTTAAGTATCCATATTTTTTGTTGTTATCTTGGTACAATTTTATGTCCAGTTTTACTCAAACAGATTTATTTTAAACATTAAAAGTTTACACAATTTGTTACATAACACAGCTAAGGGCTTTTGAAATCTTTTCTCCCCAAACCAAACTTCAGTTTAGGCAAAAGCAATGTGAACTGAGCTGCTTTACTCAGGCTGGGGTTGGGAGAACCCCCTCGAGGCAGCACACCCTGTAATGTTTGCTCCCAGCGCACCATCGATAGATCTGCATGGGGTACCAAGCAGATGCCTTGGCTCAGCCATGATGGACAAGATTCCCCAATAGTGGCCCCTGCTCAGTTATTTTCCTTTTGCAAGAACAATGGCAGCTAACTAGCTAAGAAAAACAAGTCAGCTTGAGCCTAAGGTTTGTCTGGAATGACCTGATGTGGTGTCTCCGTTGACCTATTCACTAGCTCTACACCCCTTTTTTGTGTTGCCCATTCATGGTCATGGAACTTGGCACAGCTCACCTTCCAACATGAAACTTCTAGATTACCTGTCCTGTGATCGAGTTCCCTTTTCATATTTTCTCCTTGCTTTCTTTTCCCTCCTCCTCTGCCTCGTCCCCATGTGTTTTCAGTAAAGCGACTTACAATATTAGCACAAACTATGTTGTAACAGACATATGTTTCTTATTTATCAGCTACATTTCTTCAGACACATCAAGGTCACTGTTCTTTTATTAGGTTAAATTTCTGTTTTTTCTTTCTAACACCACTATTGTACTTCATTCAACTTTCCCCAGGAAAGCCAACGCCAGACACTTTCAGAGCCCTCGTGTGGTTCTGCTGGGTGCCAACTAGGAGGAGCCAAGAGGTCATGCATGTTGGGGAGTGGGGCACAGATCTCCTAAGTGATGCTGGCTGGATCAAGTGATTAGGGGCAAGAGTTTCTGAGCATCATGGTTATTACTAATGGCTCCCTCTCTGGCAGATGCCATCTATTATAATCCTTTCTCTCCTCTTTTTTAGCGCCTCTTTACTTTTTTTCTTTTTCATTCTCTCCTCTTTCTCTTCCACTCATAGGTGTCACTGAGTTCTGTTCATGTTGGGAAGGCTAAGAAATTGTGCAACTAGAGCAAGATAAAGGTGTTTTCCCTGCTGAATCTGCTACAGGAAAAGCTAATGTGCTTGGAAACAGCCCAAATATCCTTCAACTGATGAGTGGATAAATAGTGGTATATCCAAATGATGGAATATTATTTAGCAATGAAAAAGATATGAAGTTGCTACAACATGGATAGATCTTGAAAACATTGTGGTAAGCAAGAGAAGCCACACACAAAACACCACATATTATATGATTCCTCTTTATGAAATTTGGAAAACTCAGCAGTGGCCACAGGACTGGAAAAGGTCAGTTTTTGTTCCAATCCCAAAGAAAGGCAATGCCAAAGAATACTCAAACTACTGCACAATTGCACTCATCTCACATGCTAGTAAAGTAATGCTCAAAATTCTCCAAGCCAGGCTTTAGCAATACGTGAACCGTGAACTTCCAGATGTTCAAGCTGGATTTAGAAAAGGCAGAGGAACAGAGATCAAATTGCCAATATCCACGCTGGATCATCGAAAAAGCAAGAGAGTTCCAGAAAAACATCTATTTCTTCTTTATTGACTATGCCACAGCCTTTGACTGTGTGGATCCCAATAAACTGTGGAAAATTCTGAAAGAGATGGGCATACCAGACCACCTGACCTGCCTCTTGAGAAATCTGTATGCAGGTCAGGAAGCAACAGTTAGAACTGGACATGGAACAACAGACTGGTTCCAAATAGGAAAAGGAGTACGTCAAGGCTGTATATTGTCACCCTGCTTATTTAACTTCTATGCAGAGTACATCATGAGAAACGCTGGGCTGGAAGAAACACAAGCTGGAATCAAGATTGCCAGGAGAAATCTCAATAACCTCAGATATGCGGATGACACCACCCTTATGGCAGAAAGTGAAGAAGAACTAAAGAGCCTCTTGATGAAGGTGAAAGAGGAGAGTGAAAAAGTTGGCTTAAAGCTCAACGTTCAGAAAACTAAGATCATGGCATCTGGTCCCATCACTTCATGGGAAATAGATGGGGAAACAGTGGAAACAGTACCAGACTTTATTTTTTTGGGCTCCAGAATCACTGCTGATGGTGACTGCAGCCATGAAATTAAAAGACGCTTACTCCTTGGAAGGAAGGTTATGGCCAACCTAGATAGCATATTTAAAAGCAGAGACATTACTTTGCCAACAAAAGTCCGTCTAGTCAAGGCTATGGTTTTTCCAGTGGTCATGTATGGATGTGAGAGTTAGATGGTGAAGAAAGCTGAGCGCCACAGAATTGATGCTTTTGAACTGTGGTGTTGGAGAAGACTCTTGAGAGTCCCTTGGACTGCAAGGAGATCCAATCAGTCCATCCTAAAAGAGATCAATCCTGGGTGTTCATTGGAAGGTCTGATGTTGAAGCTGAAACTCCAATACTTTGGCCACCTGATGCGAAGATTTGACTCATTGGAAAAGACCCTAATGCTGGGTAGGATTGGGGGCGGGAGGAGAAGGGGACGACAGAGGATGAGATGATTGGATGGCATCACCGACTCGATGGACATGGGTTTGGGTAGATTCCGGGAGTTGGTGATGGACAGAGAGGCCTGGCGTGCTGCAATTCATGGGGTCGCAAAGAGTCGGACACGACTGAGCGACTGAACTGAACTATAATATGTCCACAATAGGCAAATCCTTAGAAACAGATGCATCACTGACTCAATGGACGTAAATTTGAGCAAACTCTGGGAAATAGTGGAGGACAGAGGAGACTGGCATGCTACAGTCCATGGGGTCACAGAGAGTCAGACACGACTTAGTGACCAAACAACATAGAAACATAAAGTAGATTAGTGCTTGACTAGGGCTGGTGGGATGGGAGGTGGTAGCTAGAGTGTATATTTTCTTCTTCTTTTTTTTTTTTTTTTTTAGTTCTACCAGTTTATTGCTACCAACCCATCTCCCTCCACCCTCATGCACGCGTGCTCAGTCATGTAACCCCATGGACTGCAGCCCACCAGGCTCCTCTGTCCATGGGATTTTCCAGGCAAGAGTACTGGAGTGGGCTGCCATTTCCTTCTCCATATCTTTTCTTCTTTATAGTAAAACATGTATAACATAAACTTTACCATCTTCACCATTTTTAAGTATATAGTTCAATAATGTTATGTACACTAACATTGTTGTGCAACCAATCTCCAGAACTCTTCATCTTGCAAAACTGAAACTCTGTATCATTAAGTACCATCTCTCTATTCCTCCTCCCTCCCCCAAGCCCTTGGCAACCACCATTCTATGTTCTGTTTCTATGGATTTCACTTAACAAAATGCTTTCAAGGCTCATCCATGTTGTAGGATGGATCAGGATTTCCCTTCTTTTTAAGGCTGAGTAATATTCCACCATGCATACATACCATATTTTGTTTATCCATTCATTCATCATTGGATACCTGGGTTGCTCCCACCTTTTGACTGTTGTGAATAGTACTTCTATTAACATGGGCATGAAAATCATCTTTAAGATGCTGCTTTCAATTTTGAGGGTATAACCAGAAATAGGAGTATGGTGTTTCTTTAAGGTAATGAGAATCTTCTAAAATTGATTGTAGTGATGATTATACACTCTGAATATACTACAAATCACTGAATTGTATATTTTAAAAAGTGAATTGTATGGCATTTTAATTATATGTAACTAAATCTTTGACAAAAGAAAAACCAAAACAAAAATCAATGTTTGGCCCATTTCTTGGAGGGCATAGTGTTAGTCAGTGAACCAGGGTAAGTGCCTGGAGTACTGAGAGGTATACTGGGAAATTGCCTTAGCTGTATAATTCATTACCCTGAAATTAAATTTTACATCAAATCCAAATAGAAGAGAATTTAAAAATAGAATGATTCATCATGTTGCTTTCTAAACATGCAAATAATCCACAGTTCCTTATATGGGTATAACACAGAGCATGACACTGTGATCAAAGGGAAGTAATTAACCCAGACTCTCTGAGGAATCAGCAGCTCTCTGAGAGCCCAGGCAGCCTTAAATTTCTGTGATCCTAGAGCCAAGGGGCTCCCAATTTGGCCCCCAAAACTCTGCAGTTATTTCTATTTTCCCATGACTCCTTCCTTGCTTCTTTTTTCCCCCAACTGAAAATTGCCAAAGAAGTCATCAATCTATGCAAAACTGCATAATGTAATTTAACAAATTTGTAGAACAGAATCCTGGTGGAGGATTTTTCTTTTTTAATTGAAAGGTTTCATAAAGGCATTAAATTTCTTGGCAGTTATCCTGCATTTGCTCCAGCAGTGAAAATGTGAGCACCCCCTGCTGGTTCTTGATGATAAACTCAGCAAACCACCTAAAATAGTTCTCCACTAATTCACTAAAATTTGTGAGAGGTTTTGTATCACTAAAAAAAAAAAATATCCAGAGAATGCTAGGACTCAAGTATTTACAATGACCAAATGTTAGCACTGACAGGGGCAGCTCCAAGCTTCAAAATGCATTCAAGGTGATGACCCAGCCGCTGTTGACTTACATTGACAGCCGAGGGGGTCTGTGGCGCTCAGTCCATAGTGGTTAGGCTTGCATCTGTTGCATTTTGCTCCTTCCACGTTCTCCTTACACAGACATCGGCCGGTCACAGACCCCAAGTCAGGATCAGAGTGGCTCACACAAAGCCCACCCGAAATGGTCCCATCAGGGTCACACTCACAAGCTGGGGACACAGATGTGCATTATCTTAATTAACTGCAAACTGTGGGAACCCTGAAATAGAAGCATACTGCTTTACCTTCACTATAATTGTTTTAGTTGTTTAAATACAATAAATATGTTTGAATAATTAAACCAGTGAGCAAGGGCTACTTGGATATGTCTCCCATATCTCAGAACTAGAAAAATGTTGAACAATACATAAATATATTTTAAAAAGAATTTTAAGTGGTTCTAAAGGAAGAGGACCAGAGAAAGTCTATTATGAAAGCTAGATGTTAAGAATAGATTGATGAAAAAAGCGACAAACCATAAAATTTATATGGACCACAAACAACCCTGAATAGCCAAAGCAATCTTAAGAAAAGAACAAAGCTGGAGCCACCATGCTTCCTGATTTCAAATTATATTACAAAACAATAGTAATCAAAAGGGCATGGTATTGGCATAAAAATAAACACATAACCCAGTGGAACAGAACAGAGGGCCCAGTGACAGACCCACACATGTATGGTCAACTAATTTATGACAAAGAAGTAAAGAACATATGCTGGAGAAATGCCAATCTCTTCAATAAAAGACATTGGGAAGACTGAACAGCCATGTGCAAAAGATAAAACTGGATCCCTCTCTTACACCATTTACAAAAATTAATCCAAGATGGACTGAAGACTTGAATGTAAGATCTTAAACCAAAAAACTCCTGGAAGAAAACACAGGCAGCAAACTTCTTGATATCAGTCCTGGCAATGATTGTTTGCATTTGAAATCAAAATCAAACACAAACAAAAGGAAAAATAAACAAGTGGTACCATATCAAACTAAAAAGCTTCTGCACAACAAAGGAAACCACCCACAAAATGAAGAGGCAATCTACTGTCAAGGACAAGAAATAACCAGTGTTGTCAAGGATGTGAAGAAAAGGGAACTTTTTTGTACTGTTGATGAGAATGTAAATTGGTGCAGCCACTATGGAAACCAATATTGAGGTTCCCCCAAAATTAAAAATATGAAATACCCAGAAATTCCATTGCTAGGTACTTATCTGAAGAAAATGAAAACACTAATTTAAAAAGATACATGAACTCTGCTCATTGCAGCATTCTTTATACTAGGCAAGACATGGAAGCAGCTTAAGCAGTCAATAGATAGAATAAAGAAATATACCACACTGTGTATATTTACACAGTGGAATATTATACAGTCACAAAAGAATGGATTCTTGCCATTTGTGGCAACATGGGTGGATTTTGAGGGCATCATGCTTAGTGAAATAAGGCAGACAAAGACAAATACCACATGATCTCACTTACATGTATAATCTCAAAAAATCCCCAAAGCAAACTCATAGTTACAGAGAATAAATTGGTGATTTCCAGAGGTGGGGATGAGAGAGATGGGTGAAGGTAGTCAAGAGGCACCAATTTCCAGTTATAGAATAAATGAATCATTACTGTAATAATGTACAGCATGGTGAACATAGTTAATAATAGTGTATCCTATATTTGAATGTTGCTAAGAGAGTAGATCTTAAAAGTCCTCATCACAAGGAAAAAATTGTAACTATGTGTGGTGATGAATGACAACTAGACTTATTGCAGTGATATTTTTGCAATATACACAAACATGAGTCATATTGTATACCTGAAAGTGATAAAATGTCATATATCAATTATATCTCAGTTTAAACATCAGATTGATTATTTTAGGGGTGATGAAAATATTGTGGAGATAAGTAGGGGTAGTGGTTGCAAAACATTGTGCCAGTGAATTGCGTTCACTTTAAACGGTTAATTTTATGTTATATGAATTTCACCTCAATTTTTAAAAAGATTTTAAAAAGACTCTAAAGGTGAAAATAAGGTCAAGAGGTAAGTAAGAGTGGGATGATGTAATGAAATATGTATCATATATTTGATTTCATATAATATAAAGGCATCAAGGGACATGATAAAGAGGAAAAAAAAATCACATAAAATGTCTACCAAATATCTGAAATATGGTTGTTAAGAAAGTAAATCTGTCCTTCCCATTACAGAAAAATGTTACAAAGGTAAGAGCTATCATTCTTTTTGAGTCTTCTTGGAAAGGAGCACCTTCAAGAAAGAAAAAGAGAGAATAAGAAATGTTCAAATCTTTGTTTTAATTTTGGAAATCTGTTGGTGAGGCAAAAGCTTAGATGAAGAGATTCTGGAAAATGAGATAAACAGTCATATGTAACAAAGTAACAACCTCCTCCACCTTTTTTTTTTCCAGTAGAAATTCAAACAATTAAAAGAAGGAATGTCATATGAAAAAGGATGCTGATAATATGAGTAATTCCAGGATGCTGCTAATATGAGTAATTCCAGTGTGTAAAAGCTAGAAAATGTAGCGCTTGACCGAGTATAAGAAAGAACAGTTGGGGCTGCCCAAACAGCAGCAGCCCTTTTATCACTGGAGGTCTGATTGTGACTTTGGTATAGAGGACGAGTGCATTCATTAGAAGACATTAGATGACCACCAAGGTCTTCTTGTATCTTCGTGGACCTGTATTTTCAAGGGATTCCACTTTTAAGGAAAGCGATAAAGATTTTTAAAAAATGAATATCTGGACTCTAAGAAACAACTATGTTAAGATTTATACATGTTTGCTTTGGAGTAATAAAACAAAACCCTCAAATCTAAAGCAATGTTTACCTAACCAGCATTTAGGTTAGCGTGTTTAGCGGAAAAAAATCAGTCCGTTTGGAATCACTGAAGCAAACAGTTGTCTGATAGAATCTTTTGTTTGATCTTAAGTTGTTTATTACTGGATTGTGACTGGTGATAAAATCTTACTATCGAAAACCAGCACTGACTTCTGTTTAGTTTGGGGAAAAACCCCACAATTTTCTTCTAATTAAAGCCAGTTGCTTCTAGGAAGGAAGGAACAAACTAAGTTCATTTTAGAAGTAGCCAAAAGGAAAAAAAACTCATCTTTATTTGGGAGACACTCCAAAGGGTCAGCAAGGAGTTCCAGAGTATAATTTAATTATACACAGAAAAATCCTTTGGGAAAGGGAAATGGGTAAATGGCCAGTAAGTTTGAAATAATCCTGCATTATGGCCTTTAGAGTAGAAGTCCAATAAAATCTTTTTGGGTCACACAATTAAATTCCAGCAAACATATTATTGGTGGAGTCTACCAAATATTTGTTTCTTCTGTATCACATTCAACTGTGTCTTAAACCATAGAAGACTTAAAACTGGTCAACTCTTAGGTCTGGAATCTGATCATGTAAATATTTAGGCTCAAACTAGGACAACTTAGAGAAAATTTATATGAGAATGCTGGTCAAATACACATCATTTGTGTACACACAGTTACAAACACATAAACATGTGCTTAGAGAAGCTAAGAAGTCTCAAAATTGTTTTTTTTACAAGCTCCTCATTTGCCTTTCCTCGAGAAATTCCTTTTTTTTTTTTTATAAACATGTTTTATTTGTTTGCTTATACCATCAGAAGTGAAACTATTGACTGTCATTTCCCTAAAATAGGGAAATCAATCTAAAACACATACTGGTGCTTTTCAAAAGATAGCAATTTAAAAGGGTGGCAGCAGCAGGCATTTGATGTCTTTTTCGTTTAAAAACTTTCAGGCTGCAGGAAAAGCATGTGACCAAGAGTGTTATGATTATCCATTAGATTTTCATCAGTACCTGTACCAATTTAGGTGACAATACAGCAAGATCCAAGGATTAGTGACAGACAATGTACGTCATAAGGAATGATATATACTACCAATCCTTACAAAAGTCATTGTCAAAGAAACTGTTAAGTGTTTGAAAGGTATCTAAATATTTCACATTAAGTACAGAAGCGGCCATCCAGATTATATCCCTTAATTGTTGCATATTTTTCAAAAAGTGCCAATCAAAGCCTAATTCTGCATTTTGGCTTTGTCTTACAGTTAAAAAACAATTTACATGTGTCTTAAACCACAGTCGTCTGGCCAGAGGATGAATAGTGCTGTGTCAAAGCCTAAGGCTGGTACCCAGCCTTGTATGTGTGATTAAGGGCCCATGCATAATTTGGTATGCATCTAAATGTTCAGTGCTCCAATTAAACTGGAAAAGGTGTGAAATGCAGTTGTTCTGCCAAACTACACTCCACTCCTTCCATCTTCCTTTCGAGGGAAATATTTTAGTTTTGTCAGTTACCATTAAATGACTCTAGGGCTGATTTGTAGATTTCTAAATTTCAAATCAAGGGTACTAATTTTCTTTCCTTCTTTTCCTCCAAAAGCACCACTAAGTTGATACTAAGTGCTCTTAAAGAGCAAGACTCTGGTTGATGTACTTTATTTGAAATATTTGGTTTAGTTATTTCTAACCTCTTTTCAGATTCCCAGATTATCTGTTTCTAAACACTGTATTTTCCTGATTACATCTAAGAAATTTCACCTTCATTTACAAATATAGAGCTTTATAAATATTAATAAAAGTTGTGTGTGTTTGCATGTGTGTGTGTGTGTGTGTATGTGCGAAAGAGAGAAAGATGGGGGCAAAAGGACAGGGAGGGAGAGAGAAGTGGATTATGGATTCTGGTAAAAAATGTAGGGCACTTACAACACTGATTTAAAGAAATAAGTTTTCTGAGGACCCAATTCTTTATATTAAACAGGGCATGTAAGGTAAACTTTTTTTTTTTAAGGTAAACTTTTATACAATCAGCTACCTACTGAGTAATCTGAGCCAAAAAATTTCATTTATGCTTATTCCACATAATGATGATTTAAACTTTAAAATCTAGGACATTGGTTGTGTTTGGGTGGCTGCTAATTTACTTTTGCATAAGACTTCAATTTATGTATTATGATTATGTAAAGTCTGAAACTGGAGTTTCAGAGCAAGTACCTCAGACTTCCCATGTGGCACAGTGGTAAAGAATCTGCCTGCCAATGCAGGAGCCATGGGTTCGATCCCTGGGTCAGCAAGATCCCCTAGAGGAGGAAATGGCAACCCACTCCAGTAATCTTGCCTAGATAATCCCACATACAGAGGAGCAGGGCAGGCTACAGTCCATAGGGTCGCAAACAGTCAGACATGACTGAGCAAGCACACAGCATAATATCATTTATCTCAAGTTTGAAAACATGTCAACATGTATCATTTGTTGATTAAAAATGTGTTAAAGTGTAAAAAGAAGCAAGGTAATAATAACTGGTAAATATATGAGAAAATTAGAGATACCAAGGGAACATTTCATGCAAGATGGGCTCGATAATGGACAGAAATGGTATGGACGTCACAGAAGCAGAAGATATTAAGAAGAGGTGGCAAGAATACACAGAAGAACTGTACAAAGAAGATCTGCACGACCCAGATAATCACGACGGTATGATTCCTTACCTAGAGCCAGACATCCTGGAATGTGAAGTCAAGCAGGGCTTAGAAAGCATCACTACGAACAAAGCTAGTGGAGGTGATGGAATTCCAGTTGAGCTATTTCAAATCCTGAAAGATGATGCTGTGGAAGTGCTGCACTCAATATGCAAGCAAATCTGGAAAACTCAGCAGTGGCCACAGGACTGGAAAAGGTCAGTTTTCATTCCAATCCCAAAGAAAGACAATGCCAAAGAATGCTCAAACTACCGCACAATTGCACTCATCTCACACGCTAGTAAAGTAATGCTCAAAATTCTCCAAGCCAGGCTTCAGCAATACATGAACTGTGAACTTCCAGATGTTCAAGCTGGTTTTAGAAAAGGCAGAGGAACCAGACATCAAATTGCCAATATCCGCTGGATCATTGGAAAAGCAAGAGAATTCCAGAAAAACATCTATTTCTGCTTTATTGACTACGCCAAAGCCCTTGACTGTGTGGATCACAATAAACTGTGGAAAATTCTGAAAGAGATGGAAATACCAGACCACCTGACCTGCGTCTTGAGAAACCTGTATGCAGGTCAGGAAGCAACAGTTAGAACTGGACATGGAACAACAGTCTGGTTCCAAATAGGGAAAGGAGTACATCAAGGCTGTATATTGTCACCTTGCTTATTTAACTTCTATGCAGAGTACATCATGAGAAATGCTGGGCTGGAAGAAGCACAAGCTGGAATCAAGATTGCTGGGAGAAATCTCAATAACCTCAGATATGCAGATGACACCACTCTTATGGAAGAAAGTGAAGAGGAACTAAAGAGCCTCTTGATGACAGTGAGAGAGGAGAGTGAAAAAGTTGGCTTAAAGCTCTAACATTCAGAAAACTAAGATCATGGCATCTGGTCCCATCACTTCATGGGAAATAAATGGGGAAACAGTGGAAACAGTGTCAGACTTTATTTTTTGGGGCTCCAAAATCACTGCAGATGGTGACTGCAGCCATGAAATTAAAAGACGCTTACTCCTTGGAAGGAAGGTTATGGCCAACCTAGATAGCATATTTAAAAGCAGAGACATTACTTTGCCAACAAAGGTCTGTCTAGTCAAGGCTATGGTTTTTCTAGTAGTCTTGTATGGATGTGAGAGTTGGATTGTGACGAAAGCTGAGCGCCGAAGAATTGATGCTTTTGAACTGTGGTGTTGGAGAAGACTCTTGAGAGTCCCTTGGACTGCAAGGAGATCCAACCAGTCCATCCTAAAGGAGATCAGTCCTGGGTGTTCATTGGAAGGACTGATGTTGAAGCTGAAACTCCAATACTTTGGCCACCTCATGCGAAGATTTGACTCATTGGAAAAGACCCTGATGCTGAGAAGGATTGGGGGCAGGCGGAGAAGGGGACGACAGAGGATGAGATGGCTGGATGGCATCACCGAATTGATGGACATGAGTTTGGGTAAACTCCAGGAGTTGGTGATGGACAGGGAGGCCTGGCGTGCTGCGATTCATGGGGTCACGAAGAGTCGGACACAACTGAGTGACTGAACTGAACTGAAATATATGCGAGTTTATCCACAGGAAGGAGGGTAGACAAAGAGGAGAAGTGAGTAGCAAGAACATCCCATTCATAGTGCTGTAATGTTGTAGTAATATCCTGAAGGTGACAGGGCAAGATAGTATGTTCTGACATAGCTAGTGGTGGGTTTATTGTTTATATTATATACATAATGTTATTTTCTATTATTTTGTCTATGCCTAAAATATTGTCTTTTAAAAAGTTGAGATTAATAAAATGAAAAACTTTTAAACATTAGAAAAAGAAAAATGAGAGACTTCCCCAGTGGTCCAGTGGCTGAGACTCATGGGGATAGGGTTCAATTCCTGGTCAGGGAACTAGATCCCACATGCCACAACTAAGAGTTCACATGGTACAACTAACGATGTCACATGCCACCACAACAAAGATTTAAGTTCCCACATACCACAACCAAGACCTGGTGTAGCCATAAAGATACATTTTTTTTTTAAAGGAAAAATGAAACAAGGTAAGTTAGCTTAGCAAAACTGAATCTGCTACAGCCAAATGCTATAGCCAATCTCCCTACTCAATTACTTCCCTGAGCTGACATGGCAAGTGCTTGTGGCAGCTTCTGAAACTATCACCCCCTTCTGGTTGAATCCAGAACAGTTTCCTAATTCATCAGTATCAGCCCTGGTAGCTCAGTGGGTAAGGAAACTCTCTGCAGTGCAGGAGACCCGGGTTCAATCCCTGGGTCAGGAAGATCCCCTGGGGAAAGAAATGGCAACACACTCCAGTATTCTTGCCTCGAAAATCCTATGGACGGAGGAGCCTGGCAGGCTTAAGTCCATGGGGTTGCAAGAGTAGGACACAACTTAGAGACTAAACCACCACAGCCATGGCCACAAGACCACAGGGAGGGACCTAGATTATCTGGCCCAACTTGTTCAGAGACAGAAAAGCTCAGAACCAAAGTGATTTTGCAATTCCCACCACTAAGAGGGCAGTTTGGAGATGCTGCTGAGCCCAGTGGGGACCAGTTCCATCAGCACCTGCTCAGATGAGGGGCAAGGAGGGGTCAGAGGCTGGGGACTCACGAATGCACACGTAAGGATCCGAGATGGCCTTAAGGGGGTCCCTGTAGAAGAGAGCTTTGCAGCGGTCACAATGCTGGCCCTCGGTGTTGTGCTGGCAGTCGTCACACACGCCCCCACTGCGGCCCCCGCTCGCCAGGTATGCAGTCATGTCGAAGTGACAGCGGTCAGAGTGGCCGTTACAGTGACAAGCTGAAAACCCAGCAAAGTTATGAGAGATCACCAAGGTCCCCACGGTGAGCATCCCAGGGATGGTGGCTCCCTGCTCATCACCCATTTTCCCCTCCTCCACTGTCTTCAGACTCCTTACACCAAGTATATAGAAGCTTAAAATAGTTGCTTTCAAGGATATTTTTAGCACTCCAATTCTGCTCATATACTCTCTATAAAATGTGTTCTCGAAATGTTCACTATTTAGATTTGTTTTTTAATCAAGCAGAGAAATACAAATCATTTGGGTGATCTAAAAGCCATAGGATGCAATATTTTTTTTCTTGCTGTTGTTCAATAAAGAATATGTTTATGGCTTTCCAGGCAGCACAGAGGTAAAGAATCTCCTGCCACTGCGGGAGATGTGGGTTTGTCTGGGTCGGGAAGATCCCCTAGAGGAAGAAATGGCAACACCCTCTGGAATTCTGGCCTGGAGAATCCCAAATCCAGAGGAATGTGGTAGGCTACAGTCCATGGGGTGGCAAAGAATTAGATATTTAGACTGAGCACACAGCATACACAAAGAATATGTTTACTGACTCAGACTGGTAAATCTGAAGGTTTTACATCACATGTTTGGTAGTATTGTAGTACTGGATTCTCCAGATTAGATGCTAGAGCTGGGTCCAGCCAGCCTCTCCTTCTCTGGGGCAGAACTGCTGGAAGAGTGGCTAAATGTCATTTTCCTCCCAACAGGCGCTCACCCAGACCATCAGAAGGAAAGGCAGTCTGTTTAAAGGGATCTGTGTATCTTTGTGGTAATATCTATGCTACTTGCCTGATTGGGTTTTTCCCTGTAAACAGTATAAGCTTGGGCCACATTTTCCTGGGTCGTGTCCACTGTGATACCCATGGATGGGGATTTTTCATAAGAGCTCATCTAATAACCTCTTTGTCAAATCCTGTTTTCCCACATTTGGGAAAAGAAACTGAATAAAGCTTTAGAAATGCATCAAAATTCAGAGGCAGAAAACACATGACAAAATCCCCTCCTATCTTTTAAAGTCTAAATATTTTATTAAAAAACACAATAGCCTGTCAAACTCCATCCTGGGCCTCATTTCTCATGTCTTATCTGACATATGGGTTTAAGGTCACATTCACTGAGTGTGTATTTATTCAGGAAAACAGTGGGGCTCTCTGTACAAAGTCTAGTGATCACCAGACTGCTGGAGTGACACCACCCCCACTGATATTACCCTCCCATGGCTGTGCCCCTCCTATGCAAGGGCCCCACAACATATAATCTAGTTCTTCAAATTAATGTTAAGTTTTGGTGTGAGGGTTGGAGAAGCTGGTGTTCTTCTGTGCAGGAGACGTGAGGAGTATCACACAGTTGGAGCTGGAAGCCACAAGATCACCCCCTGTGGTGCCAGAAGCCCAACAGAAACCAGCTAAATGTTCTCCAAAAGAGGGGAAAGCAGAGACTGTGTAAGGAGTTTCACATATGGAAACTCAGTCTATGCGAAGAACTGAGGTCCACCCACCTCGGCAAGCACTGTCCAGGAGGCCCGTAGCTGGCCTCCAAGGAACATCCTGGAAGAAGTCCTTGCACCTCTCACAGTTTGGGCCATCTGTATTGTGCTGACAGATGCATCGACCATGAACCTGCATGTGTGAGGAACATGAATGGTGTGAACACAGGGCTCATCTTTGAACTTAGAGGACGTTGGGGTTCTTTAAATGAAAAATGAAATACCAGGCCAAAGGGGTCTCTCTGGGTCTTAGTTTTCCATGTGTTAGTTACAATACGAACCCTGACTGTCTACTGTTACTTGCTTAATTAGCTTTTAAACTTTTTAAATTTTAAAAACTTTTAAAATTTTAAGATGCTTAAGTGACCATTTACAAGGAATTCTTTGTATTTCTGAATTTTGGTATCAGGGAACACATGGCCTGAACACAGGCCCTTGGCAAACTGAGGGCCAGGATGGAGAAGGTGTATGTGTGTGCGCTAGTGCGTGTCTGTGGGCGATGATTTAGGAATGTCAGAGAATTAGAAAACTAAAACTGGAAAAAAGTGTGGGATTCTCTTGATTTTTCACAAAATGCCCTCAGTGCCCACATTCCTAGGGAAAAGTCCCACTTCTGTTGAAACATATGAGGTGTCTACGTGGAAAGATCTATAGCCTCAACACCCGGCCTTGTCCATTATGACCAATAGTTCAAAACTATTTTTAGTTAGACACACTCCCAAGACTCTGCACAAAATTAAATTCTTCTACTGTCTTATTCCTTTAAGATTAGTCCCAGGAGTGGAGAAGATCTGCACTGCTTAGCACAGAGTCATTCATAGCGTGTCACTTGACGTGATGGCTTTCGACAGCATCAGATGTCACTTAAACACTTTGGCACTGAGCCCAGGCTCTCACATGAATAGACCTTCAATACATTTTTATGAGACAATGTATGTGACATGGTTCCTCCCCATCAAATCTCCATTCCCTAAAAAACCAATAAACAAGAGAGAATGAGATGGACCATCTCGAAATCATAAATTAAAAATTCTGCCCATTAGCTCAATGATGCCTACATGTGGCAGAATTCACAAGAACGTCTGTCCAGAGAACCAAAGGCCCCCAGATGGCCTGATGGGCCAGATTGAATGGTACCTGCCTGGCGCAAAGAGAGCTCTTGGATTGCTGATCCCCACATACAGAGTCTGACACACATTCAGCACTAAGACAGTGAAGGGAAGATAGGAGAGCCGATCTTGCTCTCGGGTGAGTTTGTAACTCACCATGCCAGGAGGGCTGAAAACATCACCGTGTGTCTTCTGTGTTGAACCACATTCGCTAGCATGGCCATTGCAAAAACAGCTTCCTTGAACCACCATCTCATACAGAGCATAGTAGTATTTATCAAGGGAATTACTTCCAAGCAAAGTATCCCCGAGAGTATGGAGCCTGGTAAAGTTTATCCTAAGGAAAATAATGAAATTAATAAGTCAAACCGCATTAGGTTGGATGGTTTCAAAGCCCCCTTCTTGACTGATACTCCCTTACCATCCTACAGACATGCAATGACAAGGAATCCTCCTCACATGAAGTTTTACACAAGAAGTCGGTGTGAAAAATGTAAAGCAATTCATACCCTGGATGTAAGGGCTGTAAGGGTTTTCTATTTCAAAGCTGGGATCCAACACCTTTAAAACAACCTGTAAAACAAAGGTAGGTAAATTTAGAGTGTTTTACCCCCCAAATGTAAGTGTTCAATATACTCTTAAAGAAGGTATCCTGACCTCACAAGAAGGCTGAGCCACTATTTCCCACCTGGTGTAGAATGTAGATTATCATTTGGGTTCTCATTTGAATAAAAGTACTGAGAATGAAAATGAAGGAAGGTTGTTAAACAGTCATTCTGGCTCTTTATGCACAAGTGGTCCATGCAGACGGAAGTGCTGCTACCACTGGTGAAAGGACTCCTACGCTTGGTTGGGGTGGAGTGATGGGTTCATGATTCAGCAAGTCCTTCTCAGTGTGGATCTGCACTGGGGGGATTCGGGAGCTGCCTTCTGTCACCATTCCTATGACTCTACCTGATAAGGTAAGACCTCCCAAGCCTACTCCTATCCCCTGATTCTCTGCCCATCACCAGCTTTGCTCTGAGGAAGTTCTGGGCAGATTCCACCCAGGTGGGGGGCTTGCAGAGCACAGAGGGCTGCCATTAGCCTTTATGGTTCCTTTGAAAGGACTAGAAAAAGATATTCCTACCTCTGGCATCCTGGCCACAGTGCCCAACTTGCATTTCCGCCCTTGTTTGCCTTCAGTAGGGGCACTCTTGTACAGGATCATTTCTTGTAAGGTATTTGTAATTTATCTGAATATGAGATGAATTCAGGGCTCATTTCAATGTAGACACTACCATTCCTAAACAAGCAGCAGCTCATGCTCTGTTTCAGTAGACACTACCTAAATTGTTTTCATCTCGATTAACCACAATAACAACAACAACAAAAAGATTTCATTTCCAGGAAAGAAATCGAAAGAAAGGAAATTCTACCTCACCACCAGTGGAGGGTTCAATATCCGAATATTTGGAGTCACAAACAAGGTCTCCCACTCCCTGGGCCTGGCCAGATGTGATGTTAGGGAAGGAAGTAGCACAATCTTTGGCAAAATATTTGAACACTCTCCAGGTGTGTCCATAGTCTGTGGAGCGTTCAACTAACATTGCAGCAGGCTGAAAAGTCTGGGAGAAAAATCAGTTAAACTTGTCATGCTTTTTGCAAAAGTAGAATTTATAACCCATTCCAGATTGACAATATTTTTGAATTCCATTTTTTAATACCTTTATTTGTATCTTTTCAAATCTATCCTAAGGAATTCTCTGGTGGTTCCACTGCAGAGGGCACAGGTTAGATCCTGGTCAGGCCACTAAGATCCCACATGCCATGCAGCAAGGCCAAAAAATAGGAAAAGAAAAAAATATCTATTCTACCATGAACACACCAAAATCTCTATCAAGTGGACAACTATCTATGAGCACATGCTTTGTCCCAGAATCAAATTCCATTTTAAAATTGTTCCTGTAAAAATTAATTGAAGAAAAATGGCATGTACTTTTTTTTTAATAAAGCCAATGCAGTTGACATTTTTATAGCAATCTGCATGTGGTTTTTTTCACTTAGAATACTTTTCCTCTGGCAAACTCTTATATATCCTTCAAAATCTGCCATGAAGTTTACCCTGTTTCCCCAGAGTTGACTTAGCCATGTCAAATAACTCCCCAGCATTCTAATTGTACATCTATTTCTGCACGTGTCACTCTGCTTTGAAATTTCAAAATTATTTATGTTTATACCCATGACTAGACTGTGAGTTCTTTGAAATCAAAAAGACTACTTAAATTTTTAAAACTTTTTATTTTTATGTTCATCTTTTATGACTAAAAACCTAGCACCAGGCCTGACCAAAATATAGAATTCTGATGATGATTAAAGAAATGGACAATAGGAGGCGGGGCTAAGATGGCGGAGTGAAGAATAGGACGGAGAGTCACTCTGCTCCCCCCACAAAACTTACGAAAGAACATCTGAAAGTCTGATGCAAAGTTCACAAGACTACTCTGAATGCTGGCAGAGGACGTCAGACATTAATCAAGTCAGCGCTATTATTTCAGAAGGAGGTAGGAGAAAATCTTATAGAAGATAAAAATAGAGACAAAGAGTTAGGGACGGAGACCCGTCCTGGGGAGGGGAGTCGTAAAAAAGAGGAGAAATTTCTAAGCACCAGGAACTTCTCACGGCGGGGGTTTGGGGGAAGATTTCGAATCTTCGGAGGGCCAACAATAACCGGGAAATCAATAATTAAACCCACTGATTACGTGCTAAGGCAACATCCAGTAATGAAACCCCGACGCCCGCATCCGCCACCAGCAAGTGGGGGGGGCCGGAGAGGATGGGGCGGCACTGCTTAGGGTAAGGACCGGCCTGTAACGTGAGATACGTAGCCTAAACGGTGGGACAGCCAGAGAAGAGAGAACTACCACGCGACAAAAAAAACCTCAAAGCTAAGGCTACTGCGGCCACGCTCACAGAACAAAGGACTGATGCGATACAGGGGAAGAGCTAGCCGGCTGCGGACAAGCCCATCCCCCGTCGGACACAGCGGGCAGGCGGACCAGCCAGAGCCGGAAAGGGGCGAACTCGGTCCAGAGAGGGCACCCCCTACCAAAACTGCAAAACCCAGGCTCCCAAGTTTACTAGAAAGACATGCTGAGATCCCGTGAGGGTCTACAAGCACTGGGAAGGGTCGCAGCCAGAGACCAGCTCCCAGAACTGACACAAAAGCACACAGGAGCCGGAGCCGGGCGCGCCGTAAACGTAAACCGAGAGGCGGGGCACCCAGGGAGGGGTGATAAAGCCGCACCTGGGCGGTGGCGGCATCGCCAAACTCCTTGGCTGCCTGAGCTGCTGCCGACCGGCCAAACCGCCAGCCCAACCGAGTCTGCGCCTTTGTGGAGTACCCGGGAAGCGCGCCCGCCGAACGAGGCGGGGACACAGGGGAGGGGCGGTGATAAGCCGCCGTCGCCCCAAACAGGGACGTGTGCGCTCACCAAACTCCCTGGCTGCTCTGAGCTGCTCGACGGAACGGCGCAAACCGCCGGCCAACCGAGTCTGCGCTTTGTGGAGTACCCGGGAACCTCGAACCAGAGCAGTTTTATTAACCTGGGATGTGCGCGCATATCTGGGCACCCCGGCAGAGTAACCTTGAAGCTGATCGGGGGTAGATGGGGAAAGGACACACGCCGTGAGCGGGGAGTGTACCAGTGTGGCCGAGACACTGTACGCTCTCCACAAACACGCCAGTGATATTGGTTGCTAGTGTTCCTATCTCCCCCACAGCAGGACTTGAGCAAGTGAACCTAAAGAGACCACCTCCGCCCCTTCGTGGCAGGGCGGGAGGGAAATTAGACACTGAAAGAGACCTCCAAACAAAAGCCAAATAAAACAGAGGGAAGCGCGTGGAAGGGACAGGCCAACAGATTAAAAATCCCTGTAGTTAACACGGACTGCATTGAAAGGGGCCTATAGATCTTTGAAAAGTATAAGCAGGAACAAGGATTTTCTGAAAAACTGAAGAGACCCCACACGGCTCACAACTGCTCCGAGGAAAGTCCCGGGATATATATTTTTACCATTATCCATTTATTTCTTGTTTTTTTTATTATTTTTTATTTTTTTTCTTTCTTTTTTCTTTAAGACCTCTATTAACACCTTTAATTTTCATTATTTCTTACCCACCACTACCTTGAAAAAAAAAAAAAACCCTATTTTTAAACAACACTGTGTGTACCATATATCTTATACTTTTTTGCTGTTTTTCTTTTTTTTATTTTATTATTATTTTTTTTACTGTTTTTTCCTGCTTTTCTTTTTTTTTGTTATACTGTTTTACTGTTCTTTTTTCTTTTTATATGTTTTCTTTTTTCTTTTTTTTATTTATTGTATGATTTATAGAGTCTAACTCTACTCCAGATTTTTAATTTTTGTTTTTACATATATGATATCATTTTGTGCATTTAAGAATACAATCTTTAGTACCCATTTTAACAGGAGGTTGTGATTACTGGCCTGATTTACTCTCTCCCTCTATTGACGCTCTTTCTTCTCTCCCCCAGGGAACCTCTATCTCCCACCCTCCTCCTTCTCTTCTCAACCCAATTCTGTGAATCTCTGAGGGATGTTCTGGGTACGGAGAACACTTCGGGGAATCAGAATACTGCCCAGATCTCTCTCTCCTCTTGATTTCCCTTTCTACTCATCCTCCACTCCTTACTGCTTTCCTCCCCCATCTCTATGTATCTCTTGTGAATCCTCTCTGAGGCTCCAGAATGTGGAGAGCACAGAGGGAAGTGCTTACTTACTGGAAAGACTGCTCTCCCCACGTTGTGTCCCCCTCTCTTCCTCCTGGTCACCTTCAACTCCCTCCCTTCACCTCTCCATGTAACTCAGGAACCTCTCTGGTATCCCTCATGTGGAGAATCTTTTCACCTATTACCTAAAAAGTTTTATTATTGATGCTGTATGGATGGGAGTAGTCTTAGGCTACTGCAAGAATAAGACTGAAAGCCAGAGGAACATTAATTAATTAAGAGATCTTCCAAAAAGCCTCCAAATATACACTGAAACCAATCGTCCACAAGAAGCCAATAGTTCCAGGCAAGACATACCACGCAAACTCTCCAGCAAAGCAGAGAACATAGCCCTGGAGCATCAATATACAGGCTGCCCAGAGGCTACACCAAAATCCATAGGACATCTCAAAACTCAATACTGGCACTCCATTTGCACTCTAAAGAGAAGAAATCAGCTCCACCCACAGAACACCGACACAAAGGCTCCTCCAACAGGAAACCTTGACAAGCCACCCATCCAACCCCACCCACAGTGAGGAACCTCCAAATAAAGAGGAACTTCAAACTACCAGAATACAGAAAGGCCACGCCTAACACAGCAATCTAACAAGATGAAAAAGGCAGAGAAATACTCAAACAAGAAAAGGAAAATGAGAAAATGCCCACCAAACCGACAAAAGAGGAGGGGAGGATAGGGAATCTTCTGAAAACAGAATTTAGTGAATAATGAGATAAAAATGATCAGAAATATTGAAAAATAAAAATGGGTTACAGATAAATAAGCCTGGAGACAAGGATTGAAGGAAGATGCAAGAAATGCCTTCTGTCCCCCACTAGTGACCTAGAAGAAATAAAAGGAGTCATATATTTTGAATAATGAAAATAAAGGAGATAAAAGACACGCTGGAGGGAACAACAGTAGATAATAACAGAGGCAGAAGATAGGGATAAGTGAGGTAGAAGATAGAATTGGTGGAAATAAACGAAGCAGAGAGGAAAAATGAAAAAAGAATCAAAGAAATGGAAAACCTCAGGGACCTCTGGGACAACATGAAACGCCCAACATTCGTAATCATAGGAGTCCAGAAGAAGAAAGATAAAAGGAAAGGCCATGAAAACGATACTCGAGAGATATTAGTTGAAAAAAATTTCCCTAAAATGAGGACGGAAATAGTCACAGAAGTCCAAGAAACCCAGGAGTCCCAAACAGGATTAAACCAGGCGAAAAACCCCAAGACCATATATTAATCAATTTACAAGATCAAACACAAAGAACAAATATTAAAAGCAGCAAGGGAAAAACAACAAATAACACACAGGGGATCCCCATAAGGTTAACAGCTGATCTTTCATAGAAACTCTTGAGGCTAGAAGGGGAATGGCAGGGATACTTAAAGTACTGAAATGAGAATATTCTACATCCCAGATTACGGTACCCGGCAAGGTATCTCATTCAGATATGAAGAATTCAAAGCTTTACAGCAAAGCATAAGAACTGAGGGAATTAGCACCACCAAAAACCAGCTCTCAACAATTGCTAAAGGATCTTCTCTAACCAGGAAACACAGAAAGGATGTTTAAACACGAACTTAAAACTTACAAAGTAAATTGGAACGGGACCATTACTTATCAATAATTACCTTAAATGTAAATGGGTTGAATGCCCAACCAAAGACAGAAGAGTGGCTGAGTGGATACATAAACAAGACCTACATATGCCTGTCTACCAAGAGACCCCACCTCAAAACTAGGGAAACATACAGACTGAAAGTGAAGGATGGAAATAATTATAATTTTTTTTTTTTTTTTTTTTTTTTTTTTTTTTTTTTTTTGCATGCAAATGGAGACAAAAAGAAAGCAGGGTCGCAATACTCATTTAGATTAATGACTTTAAATAAAGGCTGTGAAATGGGACAAAGAAGGGACAATACATAATGATAAGAGGGTCAATCCCAAGAAGAAGATGTAACTAATTATAAATATATATGCACCCAACATAGGAGCACCCACACCAATATATAGGCAATATACTACAAGTATGAAAGGGGAAGTTACAATAACACAATAATAGTGGAGACTTTAACACTCCACTCACACCTATTTCTGGGGGGGGGAAATAGATCAACAAAACAGAAAATTAACAAGGAAACACCAAACTTTAAATGATTACTATAGACAAATTAGATTTAATCGATATTTAGGACTTTCACCCAAACAAGCAATTTACCTTTTTCTCAAGTGCACATGGAACTTTCTCCAGGATAGATCACATCCCTTGGGGCCATAAATCTTGCCTTGCGTTAAATTCCAAATTGAAATCATCCCAGCCATCTTCTTTGACCACAATGCAGTAAGATTAGACCTCATTACAGGAAAAAATACTATTAAAATTCAACATTTGGAGGCCTAAACAACTCGCTTCTGAGATAACCAACAAATCCCGAAGAAATCAAAAAGAAATCCAAAAATATGCATAGTAACGAATGAAAATGAAAAACACACCAACCCAAAACTATGGGTGACACTGTAAAGCAATTCTAAGGAAAAAAAATAAAGGGAATGGTTCATAGCAATACAGGGTACACAAGATAACAAGAAAAAACTCAAATAAATAAATACTCTACACCTAATGCAACTGAGAAGGAAGAAAGGAAAGAACCCCAGGGTTAGTAAGAAGGAAGAAATCTTAAAAATTAGGGCAGAAATAAATGCAAGAAACAAAGAGACCATAGAAAAATCAACAAAAACTAAAAGTTGGTTTTCGAGAAGCTAACAAAACTGACAAGCCATTAGCGAGAATCATCAAAGAACAAAGGGAGAAGAATCAGTATAATCAAAAATTAGAATGAAAATGGAGAGATCACAAACTGACTACACGAAATACAAAGGATCATAAGAGTACTACCAACAGCTATATGCCAATAAAATGGACAACTGAAGAAATGGACAAATTCTTAGAAATGTATAACTTTCCAAACATTGAACCAGAAGAAATAGAAGATCTTAAAGACCCATCACAAGACAGTAATCGAAAAACTGTAATCAGAAATCTTCCAGCAACAAAAGCCCAGGACCAGACGGCTTCAACAGCGGAATTCTACAAAAATTTAGAGAAGAGCAAACACCTATCCTACTCAAACTCTTCCAGGAGAATTGCAGAAGATGGTAAACTTCCAAACTCATTTATGAGGGCACCTAACCCCTAAATTCCAAAACCAGACACAAGATGTCTCAAAAAAGATAAAACTACAGGCCAATATCACTGAGATGAACAATAGATGCAAAAATCCTTATATAAAATTCTTAGCAAACAGAATCCACAACATCATATTAAAAAGATCATACATCAATGACCAAGTGGGCTTTATCAGGAATGCAAGGTTTCTTTACATCGCAAATAATATGTAATTCACCACATTAACAATTTCGAAAGATAAGAACATATGATTATCATCATTAGATGCAGAAAAAGCCTTTTGGACAAAACTCAACATCACTTATGATAAAAACTCTCCATGAAAGCAGGAATAGAAGGAAACATTACCTCAAATATTAAAATGCTATATTGACATACCCACAGCAAACTTTATCACAATGGTGAAAAACGGAAAGCATTTCCTAAAGTCAGGAACAAAGGCACGGATGCCCTCTTGTCACCATACTATTCAACATAGTTTGAAGTTTTGGCCACAGCAATCAGAGCGGAAAAAGAAATAAAAGGAATACAGATAGGAAAAGAAGAAGTAAAACTCTCACTGTTTGCAGATGACATGATCCTCTACATAGAAAAAACCCTAAGATTATACCAGAAAAACTTCTAGAGCTTATTCAATGTATATCGTATTGTTGCAGGATTACAAAACTACACACAGAAATCCCTTGCATTCCCTATTACACCAATAATGAGGAAACAGAAAAGAAATAAGGAAAACAATAACATTCCCATTGCAAACAAAAAGAAATAAATACTTAGGAATATTTCTACTACAGAAACAAACAGGACCTTTATATATAGAAAACTATAAAACACTGATGAAAGAAATCGAAGATGACACAAACAGATGGAGAAATATACCGTGTTCATGGATTGGAAGAATAAATATAGTGAAAATGAGTATTACTACCCAAAGCAATCTACAGATTCAATGCAATCCCTATCAAACTACCAATGATATTTTTCACAGAACTAGAACAAATCATTTCACAATTTGTATGGAAGTATAAGAAACCTCGAATAGCCAAAGCAATCTTGAGAAAGAAGAATGGAACTGGAGGAAATCAAACCTGCCTGACTTCAAGCTCTACTACAAAGCCCACAGTCATCAGAAGTGTTTGGTACTGGCAAAGGATAGAAAATTATAGATCAAAAAAATAAACATGGAAAAAATAGAAAGCCCAGAGATAACCCACGCCACCTATGGGCACTTATCTTCGATCAAAGGAGGGCAAGAGATCTCATGGAGAAACGACAAATCTCTTTAACAAGTGGTGCTGGGGAAAAATGGTCAACCATTGTAAAAGAGATGAAAACTTAGAACATTCTAACACCATACACAAAAAAATAAACTCAAAATGGATTTAAAGATCTAAATGTAAGACCAGAAACTATAAAACTCACTAGAGGAATACATGGGCAAACACTCTTCCGACATAATCACAGCAGGGGTCCTCCATGACCACCCCAGAATATTGGAAATAAAAGGCAAAAAATAAACAAATGGGACCTAATTAAAATTAAAAGCTTTTGCACAACAAAGGAAACTATAAGCAAGGTGAAAAGACAGCCTTCAGAATGGGAGAAAATAATAGCAAACGAAGCAACAGGACAAACAATCTATCTCAAAAATATACAAGCAACTCTGCAGCTGAATTCCAGAAAATAAACGTACCACCCAATCAAAATGGACAAAGAACTAATACAGACATTTCTCCAAAGAAGACATACAGATGGCTAACAAACACATGAAAAGATGCTCAACATCACTCATTATTAGAGAAATGCAAATCAAAACCACAATGAGGTACCATTACACACCAGTCAGAATGGCCGCTATCCAAAAGTCTACAAGCAATAAATGCTGGAGAGGGTGTGGAGAAAAGGGAACCCTCTTACACTGTTGGTGGGAATGCAAACTAGTACAGCCACTATGGAGAACAGTGTGGAGATTCCTTAAAAAACTGGGAATAGAACTGCCATATGACCCAGCAATCCCACTGCTAGGCATATACACCGAGGAAACCAGAATTGAAAGAGACGCGTGTACCCCAATGTTCATCGCAGCACTGTTCTCCAATAGCCAGGACATGGAAGCAACCTAGATGTCCATCGGCAGACGAATGGATAAGGAAGCTGTGGTACATATACACAATGGAATATTACTCAGCCATTAAAAAGAATACATTGATATCCGTTCTATTGAGAGGATGAACTGGAGCCCATTTTACAGAGTGAAGTGAGCCAGAAGAAAAGCACAATACGAGTATATAATGCTTGTATATGGAATTTGAAAGATGGTAATGGTAACCCTATATGTGAGACAGAATAAGAGACACAGATGCATAGAACAGTCCTGTGGACTCTGAGGGAGAAGGTGAGGGTTGGACGTTCTGGGACAATAACATTGAAACATGTATATTGTCATATGTGAAGCAGAACACCATTCCATGTTTCTTATGCATGGGTATGGATGATCAGGGATGGAGGTTGGGGATGACAGAGAGGGCTGGGGGGGGGAGGGTAGGTGGGAGGAGGGTTTGGGAGGGGGAGCACATGTGAATCCATGGCTGATTCATGTCGATGTATGGCAAAAACTACTACAATATTGTAAAGTAATTAGCCCCCAACTAAAAAAAAAAAAAAAAAAAAAAAAAAAGAATGACAATAGCGCAGGAAGATTTTCTCTGGCATATAACTCAGTAAGGCCTTTAAATTTTCCTCTTCTTCTGATCGAATTTTTTTTTATTTCTTAAAAACTTCCAGTGCTCTGTCCTTTCATCCTCAAATTATCTTTCTAGTTCTTTCATCTCTAGCACCCCAGAGCTTGGAGAGTTGTTCTTTTTTTCCTGTATCTTCAAGGACTCACTCTCTCTCTTCTTTTTTGTTAATCATGTAAGTTATTATTTAATGAGCACTGGTGTTTTTTTGTTTTTCATTCAAGAGCAAAAAGCCCAGGTACAAAGCTCCAGTCTGGATTTGAACAGCTTTTTTGTTCCTCTGCAGGGGGAGCAAGGAAGTGAAAATCTAAGGTTTATGCAAGCATGTTTGGTAAGTAGATAAGGGGGCGCACTCTACACATGTGTACCTTAAAGGTCAGAATAAGGTGACTGAGCTGAAATAAGGCCTCTAGGTCGTCTGATGTGACATGATCAAGACCTAAAGGATAATCCAGAAAGAAGAAAATCGGTGAGATTTTGAGAGGACAACTGTTCACCATGCTATTTCCTCAATTGTCTGTAATGAACTCTTGGGATCTTATGGGCTGGTGATCAACACTCTTGGCCAATGTCTGCTGGAGTGCTTTCCATGTCCATTCACACTCAGGATTAGGGTTATGTGTCGAGGTAATACCAGTTTTCACCTGATTGCTACCATTTATATTTAGTGAACAATGCGCACAGCCACAAGTTTGTGGCAGTATGACATAGCACCAAAGGGTGTTCTTGGGATGGTCCTGTAGGTAGGAAAGGAGGGCTCATTGTGTATCGCCTCAAATTCTTGACTTCATATAAGCTAGTAGCCAGATATGGCAAACAACCTCACCCTTTCCTTCCAACAGCTACAAGGAAGCACTTGACCTAGTTGTTTGTCACGTCAGTAGAAAACAACCTTGGATCTTTTTCTCCTTGGGACTGAGGGTATGGGGTCCTCTGTGGCGACCATTCATGTTCTGTCCAATGGATGACACTGAAAAGCCTATACTATGCTTGCCCTAAATCCATCTTATATACTGTTGATGATGGATTTCGCTTACTGCGCTTCTCATGGTCTAGAGGTCCCCTACAAGGACATACATCATTTAGGTATCCATAGACAATAGGAGGGTTCTATAGCCCGAACATCCTGGCAGGACTTTGCACTGAGACAGGCTTGTTGCCATTCAGGTATAGCAAAGATGTGAAGTATAAGCTCCAATCAGACATGATGGAGGCTGCTCTCTAGAGTGGAATTGTCCAATGGATGTATGAGTCCCATGGGTCATTTAGACCTTTCTAGCAGGCACATTTTAAATAGTAAAAAGAAACAGGAGAAATTATTTATATTTATTATATATATAGTCTATATATCTATATATTTATCCATATATTATAAATAACATGACATATTATAAATAATACACATTATAGATAATAAATATATATTATAGATAATATATTGTGTGCTGTGCTCAGTCATGTCGAACTCTTTGCTAACCCCATGGACTATAGCCTGCTATCCTCTGTCCATGGGATTCTCCAGGCAAAAATTCTGGAGTGGGTTGCCATTTCCTACTCCAGAGGATCTTCTCAACTCAAAGATCAAATCCACATCTCTTGCATCTCCTGCATTGGCAGGTGGATTCTTTAACACTGCACCACCTAGGAGACCCTAGATAGATAATACATTATCTATAATTTATTTATATATTTAAATCATATGTATGATATAAATATTATATATAATACATTGCCTAAATATATCATATTATATATAAATATATACTATGCCTAATCCAATATATCAAAAATATTCTCATTTCAACATGTAATCAATATTTTAAAAATTAGTGATACTTTATTATACATACTTCTTTCCCCAAACTAAGTCTTAGAAGCCCGGGATGTTTTTACACACATAGCACACATCTTGGTTTGGATTCAGTTCAGTTCAGTCACTTGGTTGTGTCTGACTCTTTGCGACCCCATGGACTGCAGCACGCCAGGCTTCCCTGTCCATCACCAACTCCCGGAGCTTGCTCAAACTCATATCCATCGAGTCGGTGATGCCATCCAGCCATCTCATCCTCTGTCATCCCCTTCTCCTCCTGCCTTCAATCTTTCCCAGCATCAGGGTCTTTTCCAATGAGTCAGTTCTTCACATCAGGTGGCCAAAGTATTGGAGCTTCAGCTTCAGCATCAGTCCTTCCAATGAACACCCAGGACTGATTTCCTTTAGGATGGACTGGTTGGATCTCCTTGCAGTCCAAGGGACTCTCAAGAGTCTTCTCCAACACCACAGTTCAAAAGCATCAATTCTTCGGTGTTCAGCTTTCTTCACCATCCAACTCTCACATTCATACATGACTACTGAAAAAACCATAGCTTTGACTAGACGGACCTTTGTTGGCTAAGTAATGTCTCTGCTTTTTAATATGCTGTCTCAGTTGGTCATAGCTTTTCTTCCAAGAAGCAAGCTTCTTTTAATTTTGTGGCTGCAGTCACCATCTTCAGTGATTTTGGAGCCCCCCAAAATAGTCTCTCACTGTTTTCATTGTTTCCCCATCTATTTGCCATGAAGTGATGGGACCAGATGCCATGGTCTTAGTTTTCTTCATGTTGAGCTTTAAGCCAACTTTTTTGCTCTCCTCCTTCACTTTCATCAAGAGGCTCTTTAGTTCTTCTTCGCTTTCTTCCATAAGGGTGGTGTCATCTGCATATATGAGGTTATTGTTATTTCTCCCGGCAATCTTGATTCCAGCTTGTGCTTCATGCAGCCCGGAATTTCACATGATGTACTCTGCATACAGGCTTCCCTCATAGCTCAGTTGGTAAAGAATCCGCTTGCAACGCAGGAGACCCCGGTTCAATTCCTGAGTTGGGAAGATCCACTGGAG
The DNA here is from genome assembly GCA_024291935.2 of Okapia johnstoni. Classification (NCBI taxonomy): domain Eukaryota; kingdom Metazoa; phylum Chordata; class Mammalia; order Artiodactyla; family Giraffidae; genus Okapia; species Okapia johnstoni. Next base: position 64,530,247 of record CM044312.1, on the reverse strand, counting down.
AAGGGAAAGGCTACCCATTCCTGTATTCTGGCCTGGAAAATTCCATGGACTATACAGCTCATGGGGTTTCAAAGAGTCGGACATAACTGAGTGACTTTCAGTTTCACTCTGCATATAAGTTAAAAAAGCAGGGTGACAATATACAGCCTTGACATACTCCTTTCCCTATTTGGAACCAGTCTGTTGTTCCACGTCTGGTTCTAACTGTTGCTTCTTGACCTGCATACAGATTTCTCAGGAGGCAGGTCAGGTGGTCTGGAATTCTCATCTCTTGAAGAATTTTCCACAGTTTATTGTGATCCATGCAGTCAAAGGCTTTGGCGTGGTCAATAAAGCAGGTGTTTTTCTGGAACTCTCTTGCTTTTTTGATGATCCAGCGGATATTGGCAATTTGGTCTCTGGTTCCTCTGTCTTTTCTAAATCCATCTTGAACATCTGGAAGTTCTAAGTTCATGTACTGTGGAAGCCTGGCTTGGAGAATTTTGAGCATTACTAGCGTGTGAGATGAGTGCAATTGTGCGGTAGTTTGAGCATTCTTTGGCATTGCCTTTCTTTGGGATTGGAATGAAAACTGACCTTTTCCAGTCCTGTGGCCACTGCTGAGTTTTCCAATTTTGCTGGCATATTGAGTGTAGCACTTTCACAGCATCATCTTTTAGGATTTGAAATAGCTCAACTGGAATTCCATTACCTCCACTAGCTTTGTTCGTAGTGATGCTTCCTAAGCCTTGCTTGACTTCACATTCCAGAATGTCTGACTCTAGGTGAGTGATCACACCATCGTGGTTATCTGGGTCATGAAAATCTTTTTTGTACAGTTCTTCTGTGTATTCTTGCCACCTCTTCTTAATATCCTCTGCTTCTGTTAGGTGGATTAACCATGTTTTATGTGCTCAGTAGCCATGTGTGGAGCCACAATATTGGAAAGTCTAGCTCCAGAGAACAGTGACTTCACTGTGGTGAATTGGGATACAGCTTAGTGTTCTAGGGTGAATGGCTTGGGGAAGGGTTTTTTGCTGAGAGGGAAGTCACATTCCAGGCTCTGTGTCAAAGGCTCTCAGCTGTTTCTGGAAAGGAGATCATCTGTTTCCTCTTGTTCTCAACCAAGCACTCAGTTGAGAACACAACTTCTGTGCAGTCAGCTTTGACAGAAGGGCATTCCCTCTTAAGTAGACATGGAATGAATGCTGGGCATGTGCATCAAAGCAGCTGTGAATCAAAAATGGTCCCATTCATCAGTGTGGTAAAAACCACCAACATTGACTAAGGAGAGTCCAACGAGAGACCAATCATTAGGATCCAAATTGAACTAGCATTTAATAGACACCAATCATGTCTGTGTCCAATGGATGACATAGAAAAATAGCCTTATACTATACTCACCCTGAATGATCTTACTTATGATTATTCCCACACTTCCCTCTTACGGCCTGGGATCCCTTTAGGGAAACATGTTTAGAGTTGTAGTCCAAGGTGAGAGATGCAGGGCTGTGGCAAATGGAATCCTTCTCTGGGGGGATAAGAGCTCCAGACCACTGTTGAAGAGGGTCCATCATGAGTGAACGAGCTACATTAAACACATAAAGCTGGGGTGGGAAATAGGAAATCCATGATCAGGTCCAAATTTACAGTGGCATCTAGGAAACAGGGGAAGTGTGAGGTTCAGGATCACAATGTCATGAACAGGGAAGGGCAAAAACCAGGAAGGAAAGAATTGCAGTCAGTAGTCAACTACCCTTTCAATTAAATTTTTATATTAAAATTTTTGATTTGCAGAAAGAAATATCCTCTTTCTGCCTTCATGTGTTGAAGAAGGAAAAAGCACAGGGGAAGCAGAACTCCCCTGGCATTATTATTTCTGTTTACATCAGTGTGTTTTTTATTAGGCTTAATTTACCAATACCTCATAAACTACTTCTATCCCCCTTTCTATTTTCCAAAGAACAAGAGCATACAGAACCGCTCCCCACATGAAAAAAGTAAAACATTCTCAGGTATGTGCTTAAAAAATATTTCTATTTCTCAAGAGGAAAATATTCTTTCTTAAAATGAAAATTGAATTTTGCTTTTTATACAGGGTTTTACATTCTCAGTGGATGTTATTCCATTTCAATATAACTCCTTGTGTGATATTGCCAAAATCATACAGAGAGAAAGATACCTTACGAAAATGTGAGGAAATAAAAGATTGGAAACAAATTTGGTCATACCATTTTCAGATTGCCACCACTTCTTTTCTCTCTCTCTGGTTCAAAACTTGTGATTACATTCTCGATGGTGTGGCTGTTGGGTTGGGGTTGTTGTGTGGATCATATGGAAATCTGGAATCACAGATGAAAGCATTTTTGTTCGCCCTGGAAAAACACATCATTAAAATTAAAAATAAATAATCGTCATTACTTATTGTTGATCTGAATTTAAAAACAAGCTGGGTGTGCTATATTTGTCATTCAATCTAGCTAAAAATAAAAAGCAGAGGAAATCACAAGACATAAATTTTTCCATCAATAGGTGCTTGACTACCAAAACAAACAAAATTAAGACTTGACTTAGAAATTTTTATAAAATGTAAACATTTTGGGACAAAATTGCAAATTTGTAGAACTAATAATTGTTTTCTCATACAAGGAGCAGAGGGTTTAGAGTTTGTTTTAAAACTATAGAAAAATAACTAGGAAATATACTCTTGAGTTGGAATGACTTCCTTTAGTAAAAAAAAAAAAAAAAAAAACTAGTAAGAAATTAATGAAACAATTGGCCATTAGTTTATCTGCAACCATCATCTTTTCTCTCTCTCAGATATTATTTTTGGCATAAAAGCTTCCAGAGCCAAAACCTTTACACTATGCACATGTGGATTTTATAAGAGTTTCATTAAACTCATTACAGAGAGAGACCAGAAAGTTTTTGTGAATTGGAACTAGTTTTGCTTGGGATGGATTTTTCAAAGGCTTTAACAGTCAAGACTGGCCTTTGAATTTGCATTCACTTGTAGCTGTACTTACTTAAAACTCCTGAGGAAACTCTCCCAAGATTTCCAAAGGCCTGTCAATGGCCTGCACAGTTGTTCTGTGGCTAATATCTGTGGGACTTTGGAGGAGCAGTTTTGCAAAGCTTCCAGGAAGCAGGAGTGATTTTCTTACAATCCTCTATACTGGAAATTGCCCAAAACAGCAAATATGCTGGTAGGTATTCAGGAAACGTTGGATTTTTATGCTTGACCATGGCTTACAAGGGCCTAGGTAATCTGACCCAGTCCCCACCTCTTTTGTTAAACAAATGCATGATGATTTTAATGACTATTTCAGCTACAGGTTGTCAAAGTAAACCAGACTTTCAAGAGAGTGGTGTAATTTCTTTATAATCACCGGCCATCATAAGCCCTTATACCTGCAGAAAACCGTAATGCCCTTTAGAAAATTAAGGACCAGTACAAGTTAGATCAGTTCTGCATATGGGGAGATTTGCCCCAGATCTGTCCTAATAGAGCAACAGGAGCCCAGTGATTCCACCAAAAGTTGTCAAGACTTGAAAATATTTCCAATACTATGGAAAATATTGGGGAATATGTCTAACTTCAGGGCCATTTATTTTTTTCTGTAAACACTTTTTTAGAAGTACAGTCTTTGATGGAACTGGCTACAGAGGATGCTTGCTGCTGCTGCTGCTGCTAAGTCATTTCAGTTGTGTCCGATTCTGTGCGACCCCATAGACGGCAGCTCACCAGGCTCCTCTGTCCCTGGGATTCTCCAGGCAAGAACACTCGAGTGGGTTGCCATTTCCTTCTCCAATGCACGAAAGTGAAAAGTGAAAGTGAAGTTGCTCAGTTGTGTCCGACTCTTAGCGACTCCATGGACTGAAGCCTACAAGGGCTCCTCCGACCATGGGATATTTCCAGGCAAGAGTACTGGAGTGGATTGCCATTGCCAGTTGTGTGCAAAATAGTTATGAGAGGCTCAGCTTGGGTAACACTCAGAGTCAATGCTGAAACTTAAACATTTGGAAGAGAATGTTTTGCTATGAGTCGAGCTCTTTGCTAGTCGATGGATGAAAAAAAAATTATCCTCCATGCCACATGATAATTTCATATAACTAATACTTATAGTTTCACCTGTAATGCTTTGTCGGCTGGAAGATATTTGGGGATTTTTTTTCCCCCTAGTTCCTAAGATTTTTAAGATTTCTGTGATCCCTAGGACAGGAAGAAATTCTGGAGTTTGTTTTACTTCTATTTGGCTGTAACATTTGGCATAGGTAGGAAACATCAAGTTCTTAAATTATTTTAACATCAGGTTCAAATAATTAGACTCATGACAATATAAGCAGATGCCAATGGTGGAAAGACAAGATAGGTTGATGCCAGTGTTGCCAAAGTTTCTAATATTAGATTTCGGAAGCACTGCTTTGTCCCAGGGGACCTACCCTTTGGAAAGCATTGAAGGGCCTTCCATTCACCTGACCAAAAATTTAGTGAAACTTCTGTCACTGTCTTGTCACATGTAGAGGAATTTGCTTTCTTATACAAGTACTTTCTAACTTTGGACCAGGGGCTATGCACTCAAGTATTGTCTCATTTATTTATAATCCTCATCCTCTTTTACTAAAAACAAAATGAGACACAAAAGCTTACCAGAGGCCTCCAGGAGTTGACCTTACTTAAACAATACATGGAAAAGCCTGGGTCACAACATTAGGATTCCATACAACTTCCTTCTGCACCATCCTCTTAGTTAAGGGGTTGACTTGGACTGCCTCAGGCTTTGAGCAGGTGTGCTACTCAGATGACTTTGGATCTGTTTTAGAGCCAGGAAGAAAAAAGCAAAACTGGTCCTTTTATAAAACTGGGTTCTTTAGAATAAAAGGTACAAAAGGATGTTCAGACTGAGTGGGAAGTATGGGGGTGGAATTAGGACGGAGAGATCACTCTCTCCCACAAATTATAGAAAGCACTCTGAAAGCTGAGCAAAGTTCACAAAGACTACTTCTGAATGTGGCAGAGGTCGTCAGACATTAATCAAGTCAGCGCATTTCTTCAAAGGAGGTAGGAGAAATTTTAAAAGATAAAAAGAGAGACAAAAGATGTTAGGGAACGGAAGACCCGTTCTGGGGTGAGGGAGTCGTTAAGAGGAGAAAATTTCTAAGCACCAGGGGATACCTTCTCCACAGGCCGGGTTTGGGAAGATTTCGAATCTCGTTGAGGGCAAACATACCGGGAGAATCAATAAATAAAAAACCACTGATTACGTTGCTAAAGGCAAATCTTCCAGTAAAGAACCCCAGACGCACGCATCCGCCACCAGCAAGTGGAGGGCTGGGCGTGAGAGGAGCGGGTGGCACTGCTTAGGTATGGACCGGGCCGCCTAACGTGAGATAGTAACCTTAAACTGTGGTGACAAGCCCGAGAGAGAGAAAATACCACTGCGAAAAACCCAAGCTAAGGCACTGCCGGCCGCTCACAGACAAAGGAGCTCTGAGCGATAAGGGGAAGAGCTAGCCGGGCTGCGGACCGCCCATCCCCGTCGGGACACAGCGGGGCTGGCGGGACCAGCCAGAGCCGGAAAGGGGCGAACTCGGCTCCAGAGAGGGCACCCCTACCAACTGCAAAAGGCTCCCAGTTTTCTAAGCAAAGGACAGCCTGAGATCCCGGAGGGTCTACAGCCGCGGGAGGGTCGCAGCCAGAGACCAGCTCCCCAGAACTGACACAAAGCACACAGGAGAGCCGGACTTACGGGGGCCCGTATTAAACCGTAAACCGAGACGGCTGGGGGACCAGGGATGGTGATATAAGCGCACTGGGCGGTGTGCTCGCCAAACTCCTGGCTGCATGAGCGGACTCCGACCTGGGAACGGCGCAACCGCCGGCCAAACCGAGTCTTGCGCTTTGTGGAGTACCCGGGAACCTGAACCTGAGCAGTTTAAAACCTGGGAATTGTGGCGCGCATATCTGGGCCCACCCCCGGCAGGTGTAACCTGAAAGCTCTGAGAGGGGTAGATGGGAAAGCAAACACGCCCTGTGAGCGGGGGTGAACCCAGTGTGGCGAGAAGGGACACTGTAAGCTTCCACACACAGCCAGTGTACTCGTTGTCAAAGTGGTCCTCTCTCCCCCACAGCAGGGGATCTGAGCAAAGTGAACCTAAAGAGGACCACTCGCCCCATTGTGGCAGGGCTGGAAATTAGACATGAAGAGGACCTCCAAACAAAAAGGCAAAATAAAACGAGGGAAAGCGCGTTTGGAAGGACCAGGCAACAGATTAAATCCCTGTACGTTAAGACTACGGACTGATTGAAAGGGCCTATAGATCTTGAAAAGTATAAGCAGGAACAAGGACCTATCTGAAAACTGAATAGACCCACACGGCCCAAAAATGCTCCAGAGAAAGTCGGGATATATATTTTTACTAATATCATTTTTTTTATTTTTTTTTATATTATTTTATATTTTTTTCTTTCTTTTTTTCTTTAAAGCATCTAATACACCTTTAATTTTCATTTTCATTAACCACCACTACCTTGAAAAAAAAAAAAAAAACCCTCATTTTAAAACACAACTGTCGTAATTAATATACTTATGCTTTTTGCGTTTTCTTTTTTTGTATTTGTAATATTATTTTTTTATAGGTTTTATCCGTTTTTCTTTTTTTTTTTTTACTGTTATACTGTTTTACGTCTTTTTTCTTTTTTTTATAACGTTTTCTTTTTTCTTTTTTGTTATTGTATGATTATAAGAGTCTAACCTCTACTCCAGATTTTTAATTTTTGTTTTAATATTTGGATATCAATTTTGTGCATTTAAGTATACATCTTTAGTACCCATTTTTTATCAAGAAGGTGTGATTACTGGCCTGTTTTTTTTTTAACCCTTCTTCTCCCTCTATTGACGCTCTTTATTCTCCCCTCAGGGAACTCTATCTCCCCACCCTCCTCCTTCTATATCAACCAATTCTAGTGAATCTCTGAGGGTATTTCGTGTACCGGTGAGAACACATTCGGGAACTGAATACTGCCAGGATCTCTCTCTCCCTCTTGATTCTCTTTCTACTTCATCCTCAATCTAACTTCTTCCTCCCACCTCTCGATGTATCTCTGTGAACCTCTCTGAGGTGCTCCAGACTGTGGAAGCACTGAGGGAAGTGTTACGGATAGATGCTCTCCCACGTTTTGAGTCCCCTCCTCTCCTCCTGGGTCACTTCAACTCCCTCCTTTCACCTCTCATGTAACTCAGTAAACCTCTCTGGGTATCTCACTGTGGAGAATCTTTTCACCATTAACCTAAAAAGTTTTATTATTGATGCTGTATGGATGGAGTAGTCTTGAGGCTACTGCAAGAATAAGACTGAAAGCCAGCAGGAAACATTTAATTATAAAGAGATCTTCCAAAAGCTCCACATATACACTGAAACCAGCTCACCCAAAGAGGCCATAAGTTCCAGAGCAAGACATACCACGCAAATCCTCCAGCAACGCTAGGAAACCATAGCATGAGCATCAACATACAGGCTGCCCAGAGGCACACAACTCCATAGACATCTCAAAACTCAATACTGGACACTCCATTGCACTCTAAGAGGAAGAAATCAGCTCCACCCACCAGAACACGACACAAGCTCCTCCAACCAGGAAACCTTGACAAGCTACCCAGCAACCCCACCACAGTGAGGAACCTCCAAATAAAGAGGAACTTCAAATACCAGAATACAGATAGGCACGCTAAACACAGCAATCTATTTTTTTTTTTAAACATAACAAGATGAAAAGCAGGAGGGAAAGTATCAACAAGTAAGGAAAAATGAGATATGCCCACCTAACCAAACATTAAGAGGAGGAGGGATTAGGGAATCTATCTGAAAAGAATTTAGCATAATGATAGTAATAATGATCAAAATATTGGAATAAAATGGAGTTACAGATAAAAATAGCCTAGGAGACAAGGATGAGAGATGCAAGATATGTTTACCAAGGACTAGAAGAAATAAAAAGGAGTCAATTATATTTTGAATAATGAAATAAAGGAGATTTAAGAACACGCTTGGAGGGAACCAACAGTAGATAAGCGGCAGAAGTAGGATAAGTGAGGTAGAAGATAGAATTGGTGGAAATAACGAAGCAGAGAGGAAAAAGAAAAAGAATCAAAAGAAATGAGGGAAAACCTTCAGGGGCCCTCTGGGACATCATGAACGCCCCAAACATTTCGAATCATAGGTGTCCAGAAGAAGGAAGATAAAAGGACAAAGGCCATGAAAAGATATGAGGAGATAATAGCTTGAAATTTCCCTAAATGAGGAAGGAAATAGTCACAGAAGTCACCCAAGAAACCCAGAGAGTCCCAACAGGATAAACCAAGGCGGAAACCACCCCAAGACACATTATTAATCAAATTAACAACGATCAATCTCAAAGAACAAATATTAAAAGCAGCAAGGGAAAAAACAACAAATAACACACAAGGGATCCCATAGGATATCAGACTGATCTTTCAATAGAAAACTCTTCAGGCTAGAAGGGAATGGCAGGAATACTTAAAGTTAATGAAAGAGAAAAATCTACAACCCAGATTACTGTACCCGTCAAGGATCTCATTCAGATATTGAAGAATTCAACAGCTTTACAGACAAGCAAGAAATGAGGGAATTCGAAGCACCACCAAACCAGCTCTCAACAATGTTAAAGGGATCTTCTCTAAAACGGAAAAACACAGAAAGGATGTTTAAACCGAACTTAAAAACTTACAAAGTAAATGGCAACGGGACCATACTTATCAATAATTACCTTAAAAGGTAAATGGGTTTGAATGCACAACCAAAAGGACAAAGAGTGGTGAAAGTGGATACAAAAACAAGACCCTACATATGCTGTCTACAAGAGACCCACCTCAAAACTAGGGACACATACTGACTGAAAGTGAAGGGATGGAAAAATATATTTCATGCAAATGGAGACCCTAAGAAAGAGGGTCGCAATACTCATTTCAGATAAATAGACTTTAAAATAAAGGCTGTGAAAAGGGACCAAAGGGAAGAGAACTTACCATAATGATCAAAGGGTCATCCAAGAAGAAAGATGTAACAATTATAAAATATATGGCACCCAACTAGGTTAAGCACCACATATATAAGGCATATACTAACAAGTATGGAAAGGGGAAGTTAACATTACACACATAATAGGTGGGAGCTTTAACACTCACTACACCTATGGATAAGATCATCAAAAACAGAAAAATTAACAAGGAAACCAAACTTTAAAATGATTACTATTGACAAATTAGATTTAATCGATATTTTCAGGGACTTTCACCCCCAAACAAGCAATTTCACCTTTTTCTCAAGTGCACATGGAACTTTCTGTCACATCCTGGGCCATTTAAATCTAGCATTTGTAAATTCCAAAAAAGTGAAATCATCCAGCCATCTTCTCTGACCACAATTGCAGTAAGATTAGACTCAATTAAGGAAAAAATTATTAAAATTTCCAACATATGGAGGCTAAACTACACGCTTCTGAATAAACAACAAATCACAGAAGAAATCAAAAAAGAAATCAAAAATATCATAGGAACGAATGAAAATGAAAACAACAACAACCCAAAACCTATGGGACACTGTATAAGCAATGCTAAGAGGGAAGGTTCATAGCAATACAGGCGTACTTCAAGTAACAAGAAAAAACTCAACATAATGAACTAACTCTTCACCTAAAGCAAACTAGAGAAGGAAGAAATGAAAGAACCCCAGGGTTCGGAGAAGGAAAGAAATCTTAAAAAGTAGGGCAGAAATAAATGCAAAAGAAACAAAAGAGACATAGCAAAAATCAACAAATCTAAAGTGGTTTTTTCGAGAAAGATAAACATAATTGACTAGCCATTAGCCAGGACTCATCAGAAACAAAGGGAGATGTATCAGATCAACCAAATTAGAAATGAAAATGGAGAGATCACAACAGAATTCACAGAATACAAAGGTAGGGGGGGGGAATATTAAGACGCTATACCAACAGCTATTTGCAATAAATGGACAACTTGGAAGAAATGGACCAAATTCTTAGAAAAGTATTACTTTCGCAAACAAATTGAACAGGAAGAAATCGAAGAACTTTAACAGACCCATCACAAGCACAGAAATCGAAACTGTAATCAGAAATCTTCCAGCAATCAAAAGCCCAGGAACAGACGGCTTTCCAGCGGAATTCTACCAAAATTTTAGAGGAAGAGCTAACACTATCATACTCAACTCTTCCAGAGAATTGCAGAAGGATGGTAAACTTCCAAACTCATTTCTATGAGGCCACATCACCCTAATTCCAAAACCAGCCAAAGATGTCAAAAAAAGGAAAACTACAGGCCAATATCACTGATGAACATAGATGCAAAAAAAAAAAAAAAAAATAATTTTTCCTTTAATAAAAATTCTAGCAAACAGAATACCTAACATCAATATTAAAAGATCTTACATCTTGACTAGTTGGGGCTTTATCCAGGAATGCACGGTTTCTTTTACAACATCCGCAAATCAATCAAAGTAATTCACCACATTAACAAATGAAGATAAGACACAATATGATTTATCTCAATAGATGCAGAAAAAGACTTTGACAAAATAAATACCATTTATGATAAAAACTTCCAGAAAGCAGGAATAGAAAGGAACATACCTCAACATATAAAAGCTATATTGACAACCCACAGAAACATTATCCTCAATGGTGAAAAAACTTGAAAAGCTTTTCCCCCTAAAGTCAGGACAAGGCAAGGATGCCACTTTCACCACTACTATTCAACTAGTTTTGGAAGTTTTGGCCACGCAATCAGAGCGGAAAAGAAATAAAAAGGAATACAGATAGGTAAAAAAGAAGAAAGTAATACTGCTCATGTTTGCAGATGACATGATCCTCTACCATAGAAAAAACCTAAAGTTTACAGAAAACTACTTGAGCTAATCAATTGAATATTAGTATTGTTTGCAGGATCAAAATTAACCCGAAATCCCTTGCATTCCATACACAAATTTTTTTTTTAAAAAAAAATAAATGAGGAAACAGAAAGGAGAAATTAGGAAAAACAATACCATTTCACCATTGCAACAAAAAGAATAAAATACTTAGGATATTTTACTAAAGAAACAAAAAAGACTTATATAAGAAAACTATAAAACACTGATGAATGAAATCAAAGAGGAGACAACAGATGGAGAAATTTACCGTGTTCAGGGATTGAAGAAGATTAATATAGTTGAAGATTGAGTATACTACCCAAAAGGCAATTACAGATTCAATGCAAATCCCTATCAAACTACAATGTATTTTTCACAGAACTAGAAAAATCATTTCACAATTTGTTTATGGACGCATAAGAAACTCGATTAGCCAAGCAATCTTGAGGAAAGGAAGAATGGAACTGGAGAATCAACCTGCCTGACTTCAAAGCATCTACATTACAAAGCCACGTCAATCAAGGACTCTTGTGGTACTGGCACAAGGTATAGAAATATAGATCAATGGAACAAAATAGAAAGCCCAGAGATAAACCACGCACCTTTGGGCACCTTATCTGTCGACAAAGGAGGCAAGTGTATACAATGGAGAAAAGACAATCTCTGTTACACAAGTGTTTGCTGGGAATAAAACTGGTCAACCTTGTAAAAGATTGAACTAGAAAACTTCCTAACACCATACACAAAAATAAACTCAAAATGGATTTAAGATTAACAGTAAGACCAGTAAACTATAAAACTCCTAGAGGAAAACATAGGCAAAACACTTCCGACTTAAATCACAGCAGATCCTCCATAACCAACCCCCGACATATGGAAATAAAAGCAAAAATAAAACAAATGGTCCCTAATCAAATTAAAAGCTTTTGCACACAAAAGGAAACTATAAGCAAGGTGAAAAGACAGCCTTCAGAATGGGGGAGAAGAAAAATAATAGCAAACGACAGCAACAGACAAAAACAATTAATCTCAAAAATAAACAAGACTCTGCAGCTGATTCCAGAAAACAATAAAACGACAATCAAAAAATGAGACAAGAACTAAAAGACATTAGTCTCAAAGAAGGACATACCAGATGGTAACAAACACAGAAGATGCCTCAACATCACTCTATTAATAGTGAAATGCAAATCAAACCACATTGAGGTACCATTACACACCCAGTCAGAATGGCCCGTATCAAATGACTACAAGGCAATAAATGCTGGAGAGGGTGTGGAGAACAGGGGAACCCTCTTACACTGTTGGTGGGATGCCAAATCTCGTACAGGGCCACGTATGGAGAACAGTGTGTGGAGATTCTTTTAAAAACTGGGAATAGAACTGCGTTCTGACCAGCAATCCATGCTAGGCATATATACACCGAGGAACCAGAATTGAAGAGGCGCGTGTACCCCAATGTTCATAGCAGATTGGTTTACAATAGCCAGGACATGGAAGCAACATAGATGTCCATCGGCAGACGAAGTGATAACGGAAGCCTGTGGTACATATACACAATGGAATATTACTCAGCTTCCATTAAAAAGAATTCTTTTGAATCCGTTCTATTGAGGATGGATGAAACTGGAGCCCATTATACAGAGTGAAGTGAGCCTGAATGAAAAAGCACACTACAGATACTAATGCATGTATATGGGAATTTGAAAGATGGGTGAATGGTAACCCTATATGTGAGAAGAATGAAAGAGGACACAGATGCATAGAACAGTCCTGTGGACTCTGAGGGAGAAGTTGAGGGTTGGACGTTTGGGACAATAAATTGTAACATGTATATTGTCATATGTGAAGCAGAACAACATTCATGTTATATGCATGGGATGGGCATGCTCAGGGATGGTGAGTTGGGATGACAGAGGGAGGGAGGGGAGGGAGGTGGGGAGGAGGGTTTGGGAGGGGGAGCACATGTGAATCTATGCTGGATTCATGTCGAGTATGAGGCAAAAACTACTACAATATTGAAAGTAATTAGCCTAACTAAAAAAAAAAAAAAAAAAAGGAATGACAATAGCGCAGATTTTCTTTGGCATCTAACCTCCAGTAAGGAGCCTTTAAAATTTTCCTCTTCTTTGATCAGAATTTTTTTTTTCTTTCCTTAAATAATTTCCAGTGCCTGTGTACTTTCCATCCTCCAAATTATCTTTCTAGTTCTTTCATCTCTAGCACCCAGAGTTGGAGTTTCTTTTTTCCTGTATCTTCCAAGACTCACTCTCTCTCTCTCTTTTTTTGTTAATCATGTAAGTTATATTTAAAGAGCACTGGTGTTTTTTTTTTTTTCATTTCAAGAGCAAAAAAGCCAGATAACAAAGTCCAGTCTGGATTTGTAAGCTTTTTGTTCTCTGCAGTGGGAGCAAGGAAGTGAATCTAAGGTTATGCCAAGAATTTGGTAAGTAGATAAGGGGGCAGCACTCTACACATGTGTAACTTAAAGGTTCAGAATAAGGTGACTAGAGCTGAAATAGGTCTGGTCCAGTATGTGCTTACATGATCATGACTAAAGGAAATCCAGTAAAGAAGAAATCGGTGATTTTTGAGAGACAACTCGTTACCATGCTAATTCTAATTGCTGTAATGAAACTCTTGGGGAATCTTATGGTGGTGATCAAACACTCTTGCCAAGTCTGCTGGAGTGCTTTCCATGCACATTCACAATCTGGATTAGGTCTATGTGTGAGGGTAATACCAAGTTGTCTCCCTGATTGCACCATTTTATATTTTAGTGACAATGCGCACAGCCACAGTGTGGCAGTATGGACATAGCACCAGGGAGTTCCTGGATGGTCCCTGTAGGTAGCAAGAGAGGGCTCATTGTGTTCGCACCTCATAATCTTGATTCAGATATGCTAGTAGCACCAGCATATGGCAAACAACTACACCCTTTCTTCCAACAGCTACAAGGAAGCACTAGACTAGTGTATTGTCAATCAGTAGGAAAACACACATTGGACTTTTTCTCCTGGGATCTGAGGGTCTGGGGGCTCCTCTTGTGGCGACCAATATAGTTTCCTGTCCAATGGATGACCACTGAAAAAGCTCATACTATGCTTGCCCTAAATCATCTTATTTATGATGTGATGTATTTCCATATGCCTTCTCATGGTATAGAGTCCCCTACAAGAATACATTTAGGTATCCAAAGACAAAAAATAGAGGGATATAGCTCCGAACATCCTGGCCAGGATTTGCACTGAGGACACAGCTTGTTGCCATTTCAGGTATTGCACAGATGTGAAGTTATCAGGTCCAATCCAGAATGATGGAGGCTGCTCTATAGATGTTGGAATTGTCCTAATGGATGATGAGTCCCTATGGGGTCCATTTATGACCTTTCTAGAGGCACATTTTAAATTAGTAAAAAGAAACAGGAGAAATTTTTTCTATTATTATATATATATCTATATATCTATATATTTATCCATATATTATAATAACATGACATATTATAAAATAATACACATTATAGATAATTAATATATATTATAGATAATATAATGTGTTCTGTGCTCAGTCATGTCGAATCTTTGCAACCCATGGACTGTAGCCTGCTAGGCTCCTCTGTCCATGGGATTCTCCAGGCAAGAATACTGGAGTGGGTTGCCATTTCTATCAGGGGATTTTCCCAACCCAGGGAATCAAACCCACATCTCTTGCATCTCCTGCATTGGCAGGTGGATTCTTTACCACTGCACCACCTAGGAGACCCTACTGATAGGATACTACATATCTATAATCTTATTTATATTATTTAAATCTATTGATGATATACACATATAGTATATACACATACATGTGTGTACATATAGCATAGTGTATATAATATAATATATATGCCTAATCAAATAATATCAAAATTTCTCATTTCGAACATGTAATCATTATTTTAAAAATTAGTGATACTTTATTTATACATATTCTTTCCCCAAACTAAGTCTTAGAAGCCCGGGATGTTTTTACTCACATAGCACACATCTTGGTTTGGATCTGTTCAGTTCAGTCACTCAGTTGTGTCTGACTCTTTGCGACCCCATGGACTGCAGCACGCCAGGCTTCCCTGTCCATCACAACTCCCGGAGCTTGCTCAAACTCATGTCCATCGAGTCGGTGATGCCATCCAACCATCTCATCCTCTGTCATCCCCTTCTCCTCCTGCCTTCAATCTTTCCCAGCATCAGGGTCTTTTCAATGAGTCAGTTCTTCACATCAGGTGGCCAAAGTATTGGAGCTTCAGCTTCAGCATCAGTCCTTCCAATGAACACTCAGGACTGATTTCCTTTAGGATGGACTGGTTGGATCTCCTTGCAGTCCAAGGGACTCTCAAGAGTCTTCTCCAACACCACAGTTCAAAAGCATCAATTCTTCGGTGCTCAGCTTTCTTTATAGTCCAACTCTCACATCCATACATGACTACTGGAAAAACCATAGCTTTTGACTAGACGGAACTTTGTTGGCAAAGTAATGTCTCTGCTTTTTAATATGCTGTTTAGGTTGGTCATAGCTTTCTTCCAAGGAGCAAGCGTCTTTTAATTTCATGGCTGCAGTCACCATTCTTCAGTGATTTTGGAGCCCCCAAAATAGTTCTCACTGTTTTCATAGTTTCCCCATCTTTTTCCATGAAGTGTTGGGGACCAGCTGCCCATGGTCTTCGTTTTCTTCATGTTGAGCTTTAGCCAACTTTTTCACTCTCCTCCTTCACTTTCATCAAGTGGCTCTTTAGTTCTTCTTCACTTTCTGCCATAAGGGTGGTGTCATCTGCATATCTGAGGTTATTGATATTTCTCCCGGCAATCTTGATTCCAGCTTGTGCTTCATCCAGCCCGGCATTTCACATGATGTACTCTGATACAGGCTTCCTCATAGCTCAGTTGGTAAAGAATCTGCCTGCAATGCAGGAGACCCCGGTTCAATTCCTGGGTTGGGAAGATCCACTGGAGAAGGAAAGGCTACCCACTCCAGTATTCTGGCCTGGAGAATTCCATGGACTATACAGTCCATGGGGTTTCAAAGAGTCGGACATAACTGAGTGACTTTCACTTTCACTCTGCATATAAGTTAAAAAATGAGGGGTGACAATATTCAGCTTGACTCCTCCTTTCCCTCATCTTGGAAACAGGTCTGTTGTTCCCGTCTGGTTTCTAACTGTTGGACTTCTTGACCTGCAGAAGATTTCTCAGGAGGCCAGGTCAGGTGGTTGGAACTTCTCCATCTATTGAAGAATTTTACACAGTTTATTGTGATCCATGGCAGTCAAAGGCTTTGCGTGGTCAATAAAGCAGGTGTTTTCTGGAACTCTCTTGCTTTTTCGATGATCCAGCGGTTATTGGGCAATTTGGTCTCTGGGTTCTCGTCTTTTCTAAATCCATCTTGAACATCTGGAATTTAAGTTCATGTACTGTGGAAGCCTGCGTGGAAGAGGAATTTTGAGCAATACTAGCGTGTGACGATGAGATGCAATAGTGCGGTAGTTTTTAGTCTTGTGCATTCTTGGAATGCCTTTCTATTGGGATTGGAATAATGAAAACTGACCTTTTCAGTACCTGTGGCCACTGTCTGGTTTTCCAATTTTTGATGGCTATTGTGTGTAGCACTTTCACGAGCCATCATCTTTTAGATTTGAAATAGCCTCCAACTGGAATTCACAATTACCTCCATTGCTTTGTTGTTGTGATGGCTTCCTAAGCTTGTTTTTTTCTTGACTTCCCATTCCAGAATGTCTGACTCTAGGTGGAGGATCAACACCATCGTGTTTTTTGGGTCATGAAATCATTTCTGTACTGTTCTTCCTGTGTATTCTTTGCACCTATTCTATATCTCTGATTCGGTTAGGTGGAGTAAACATGTTTTATGTTTGATCAAGTAGCATGTGTGGAGCCACAATATTGGAAAGTCTAGCTCCAGAGAACCAGTGACTTCACTGTTGGTTGAATTGGGTAAAGCTTAGTGTTCTAGGGGGAATGGCTTGGGGAAGGGTTTTTTTTGCGTGTGGAAGTCACATTCCAGGCTCTGTGTCAAATGCTCTCAGCTGTTTTTGGAAAGGAGGATCATAGGTTTCCTCTTGTCTCAACAAGCACTAGTTGGATCAAAATTTGTGCAGTCAGCTTTGACTGAAGGGCATTCCCTCTTAAGTAGACATGGAATGAATGCTGGGCAATTGTGCATCCAAAGCAGCTGTGTGAATCAGAGTGTGTAAAAAACACCAACATTGACTAAGGAGAGTCCAAAGAGAGAGACCAAGCTTTAGGATAACAAATTGAACTAGCTTTTAATAGCACCAATCAGCATTGTCGGTGTCATTGGATGGACATCTGAATAATTAGCCTTATACTATATTCACCTGAATGATTTACTTATGATTAGTTCCCAAACGGACTCTTCGGCCTGGGATCTCCTTTACAGGGATAAAATGTTATAGAGTTGTAGTCAAGGTGAGAGTTTGCAGGGCTGTGGCAAATTGGGAATCTTCTTGGGGGATAAGAGCTCCAGACTACTGTTTGAGAGGGTCTTCATGAGTGAACGAGCTACATTTAACAGATAACTGCTGGGTGGGATATAGGAATATCCATGATCATGGTCAATTTTACAGTGGCATCTAGGAAACAGGGGAAGGGTGAGGGTAGGGAGGTTCAGGATCACAATGTCATGAACAGGGAAGGGCAAAAACCAGGAAGGAAAGAATTGCAGTCAGTAGTCAACTACCCTTTCAATTAAATTTTTATATTAAAATTTTTGATTTGCAGAAAGAAATATCCTCTTTCTGCCTTCATGTGTTGAAGAAGGAAAAAGCACAGGGGAAGCAGAACTCCCCTGGCATTATTATTTCTGTTTACATCAGTGTGTTTTTTATTAGGCTTAATTTACCAATACCTCATAAACTACTTCTATCCCCCTTTCTATTTTCCAAAGAACAAGAGCATACAGAACCGCTCCCCACATGAAAAAAGTAAAACATTCTCAGGTATGTGCTTAAAAAATATTTCTATTTCTCAAGAGGAAAATATTCTTTCTTAAAATGAAAATTGAATTTTGCTTTTATACAGGGTTTTACATTCTCAGTGGATGTTATTCCATTTCAATATAACTCCTTGTGTGATATTGCCAAAATCATACAGAGAGAAAGATACCTTACGAAAATGTGAGGAAATAAAAGATTGGAAACAAATTTGGTCATACCATTTTCAGATTGCCACCACTTCTTTTCTCTCTCTGGTTCAAAACTTGTGATTACATTCTCGATGGTGTGGCTGTTGGGTTGGGTGTGTGGATCATATGGAAATCTGGAATCACAGATGAAGCATTTTTGTTCGCCCTGGAAAACACATCATTAAAATTAAAAATAAATAATCGTCATTACTTATTGTTGATCTGAATTTAAAAACAAGCTGGGTGTGCTATATTTGTCATTCAATCTAGCTAAAAATAAAAAGCAGAGGAAATCACAAGACATAAATTTTTCCATCAATAGGTGCTTGACTACCAAAACAAACAAAATTAAGACTTGACTTAGAAATTTTATAAATGTAAACATTTGGGACAAAATTGCAAATTTGTAGAACTAATAATTGTTTTCTCATACAAGGAGCAGAGGGTTTAGAGTTTGTTTTAAACTATAGAAAAATAACTAGGATATACTCTTGAGTTGGAATGACTTCCTTTAGTAAAAAAAAAAAAAAAAAAAACTAGTAAGAAATTAATGAAACAATTGGCCATTAGTTTATCTGCAACCATCATCTTTTCTCTCTCAGATATTATTTTTGGCATAAAAGCTTCCAGAGCCAAAACCTTTACTATGCACATGTGGATTTTATAAGAGTTTCATTAAACTCATTACAGAGAGACCAGAAAGTTTTTGTGAATTGGAACTAGTTTTGCTTGGGATGGATTTTCAAAGGCTTTAACAGTCAAGACTGGCCTTTGAATTTGCATTCACTTGTAGCTGTACTTACTTAAAACTCCTGAGGAACTCTCCCAAGATTTCCAAAGGCCTGTCAATGGCCTGCACAGTTGTTCTGGCTAATATCTGTGGGACTTTGGAGGAGCAGTTTTGCAAAGCTTCCAGGAAGCAGGAGTGATTTCTTACAATCCTCTATACTGGAAATTGCCCAAAACAGCAAATATGCTGGTAGGTATTCAGGAAACGTTGGATTTTATGCTTGACCATGGCTTACAAGGGCCTAGGTAATCTGACCAGTCCCACCTCTTTTGTTAAACAAATGCATGATGATTTTAATGACTATTTCAGCTACAGGTTGTCAAAGTAAACCAGACTTTCAAGAGAGTGGTGTAATTTCTTTATAATCACCGGCCATCATAAGCCCTTATACCTGCAGAAAACCGTAATGCCCTTTAGAAATTAAGGACCAGTACAAGTTAGATCAGTTCTGCATATGGGGAGATTTGCCCCAGATCTGTCCTAATAGAGCAACAGGAGCCCAGTGATTCCACCAAAAGTTGTCAAGACTTGAAAATATTTCCAATACTATGGAAAATATTGGGGAATATGTCTAACTTCAGGCCATTTATTTTTTTCTGTAAACATTTTAGAAGTACAGTCTTTGATGGAACTGGCTACAGAGGATGCTTGCTGCTGCTGCTGCTGCTAAGTCATTCAGTTGTGTCCGATTCTGTGCGACCCCATAGACGGCAGCTCACCAGGCTCCTCTGTCCCTGGGATTCTCCAGGCAAGAACACTCGAGTGGGTTGCCATTTCCTTCTCCAATGCACGAAAGTGAAAAGTGAAAGTGAAGTTGCTCAGTTGTGTCCGACTCTTAGCGACTCCATGGACTGAAGCCTACAAGGCTCCTCCGTCCATGGGATTTTCCAGGCAAGAGTACTGGAGTGGATTGCCATTGCCAGTTGTGGCAAATAGTTATGAGAGGCTCAGCTTGGGTAACACTCAGAGTCAATGCTGACTTAAACATTTGGAAGAGAATGTTTTGCTTGAGAGCTCTTTGCTAGTCGATGGATGAAAAAAAATTATCCTCCATGCCACATGAATTTCATATAACTAATACTTATAGTTTCACCTGTAATGCTTTGTCGGCTGGAAGATATTTGGGGATTTTTTCCCCCTAGTTCTAAGATTTTTAAGATTTCTGTGATCCCTAGACTGAAGAAATTCTGGAGTTTGTTTTACTTCTATTTGGTGTAACTTTGGCATGTAGGAACATCAAGTTCTAATTATTTTAACATCAGGTTCAAATAATTAGACTCATGACAATATAAGCAGATGCCAATGGTGGAAAGACAAGATAGGTGATGCCAGTGTTGCAAAGTTTCTAATATTAGATTTCGGAAGCACTGCTTTGTCCAGGGGACCTAGCCTTAGGAAAGCTACTTGAAGGGCCTTCCATCTCACCTGACCTAAAATTGAGTGAAACTTCTACAGTGTCACTGTCTTGCACATGTAGAGAATTTGCTTTCTTATACAAGTACTTTCTAAACTTAGACCAGGGCTATGCACTCAAGTATTGTCTCCATTTATTTATAATCATCCTCTTTTACTAAAACCAATGAGAACACAAAGCCTTCCCAGAGGCCTCCAGGAGTTGCCTTACTTAAACAATACATGGAAAAACCTGGGTCACTAACATTAGGCTTCCATCCAACTTCCTTCCTGCACATCCTCTTAGTTAAGGGGTTGACATGACTGCCTCAGGCTTTTGAGCAGGTGTGATACTCAGATGACTTTGGATGCTGTTTTCAGAGCCCAGGGAAGAAAAAAGCAACTGGTCCTTTTATAAAACTGGTCTTTAAGAATAAAAGGTACAAAAGGATGTTCAGACTGGAGTGGGAAGATGGCGGAGGAATAGGACGGAGAGATCACTCTCTCCCCCACAAACTTATCGAAAGAACATCTGAAAGCTGAGCAAAGTTCACAAGACTACTTCTGAATGCTGGCAGAGGACGTCAGACATTAATCAAGTCAGCGCATTATCTTCAGAAGGAGGTAGGAGAAATTATAAAAGATAAAAAGAGAGACAAAAGAGTTAGGGACGGAGACCCGTCCTGGGGAGGGAGTCGTAAAAGAGGAGAAATTTCTAAGCACCAGGAAACCTTCTCACCGGCGGGTTTGGGGGAAGATTTCGAATCTCGGAGGGCAACATAACCGGGAGAATCAATAAATAAAACCCACTGATTACGTGCCTAAAGGCAACTTCCAGTAAAGAACCCCAGACGCACGCATCCGCCACCAGCAAGTGGGGGGCTGGGCGGAGAGGAGCGGGTGGCACTGCTTAGGGTAAGGACCGGGCCGCTAACGTGAGATAGTAACCTAAACTGTGGGACAGCCAGAGAGAGAGAACTACCCTGCGAAAAACCCAAAGCTAAGGCACTGCCGGCCCGCTCACAGAACAAAGGACTGAGCGATACAGGGGAAGAGCTAGCCGGCTGCGGACCGCCCCATCCCCCGTCGGACACAGCGGGCAGGCGGGACCAGCCAGAGCCGGAAAGGGGCGAACTCGGCTCCAGAGAGGGCACCCCCTACCAAACTGCAAACAGGCTCCCAGTTTCTAAGCAAAGACAGCCTGAGATCCCGGAGGGTCTACAGCCGCCGGGAGGGTCGCAGCCAGAGACCAGCTCCCCAGAACTGACACAAAGCACACAGGAGCCGGAGCCGGGCGCGCCCGTAAACCGTAAACCGAGGCGGGGACCAGGGAGGTGATAAGCCGCACCTGGGCGGTGCGCTCGCCAAACTCCTGGCTGCCTGAGCTGCTCCGACCGGGAACGGCGCAAACCGCCGGCCCAACCGAGTCTGCGCCTTTGTGGAGTACCCGGGAACCTGAACCTGAGCAGTTTAAACCTGGGAAGTGCGCGCATATCTGGGCCCACCCCCCGGCAGAGTAACCTGAAGCCTGAGCGGGGTAGATGGGGAAAGCACACACGCCGTGAGCGGGGGTGAACCCAGTGTGGCCGAGACACTGTAAGCTCTCCACACACACGCCAGTGATACTGGTTGCAGTGGTCCTCTCTCCCCACAGCAGGACTGAGCAAGTGAACCTAAAGAGACCACCTCCGCCCCTTTGTGGCAGGGCGGAAATTAGACACTGAAGAGACCTCCAAACAAAAGCCAAATAAACAGAGGGAAGCGCGTTGGAAGGGACAGGCCAACAGATTAAAATCCCTGTAGTTAACACGGACTGCATTGAAAGGGGCCTATAGATCTTGAAAAGTATAAGCAGGAACAAGGACCTATCTGAAACTGAATAGACCCCACACGGCCCACAACTGCTCCAGAGAAAGTCCGGGATATATATTTTTACTATTATCATTTTTTTTTATTTTTTTTTATTATTATTTTTTATTTTTTTCTTTCTTTTTTCTTTAAGACCTCTATTACACCTTTAATTTTCATTTTCATAACCCACCACTACCTTGAAAAAAAAAAAAAAAAAACCCTATTTTTAAAACAAACTGCGTACATATATCTTATGCTTTTTGCGTTTTCTTTTTTTTATTTTATTATTATTTTTTTTACTGTTTTTTCCTGTTTTTCTTTTTTTTACTGTTATACTGTTTTACTGTCTTTTTTCTTTTTATACTGTTTTCTTTTTTCTTTTTTTTATATTGTATGATTTATAAGAGTCTAACCTCTACTCCAGATTTTTAATTTTTGTTTTACATATTTGATATCAATTTTGTGCATTTAAGAATACAATCTTTAGTACCCATTTTTACTCAAGAGTGTGATTACTGGCCTGATTACTCTCTCCCTCTATTGACGCTCTTTCTTCTCCCCCAGGGAACCTCTATCTCCCACCCTCCTCCTTCTCTTCTCAACCCAATTCTGTGAATCTCTGAGGGTATTCTGGGTACCGGAGAACACTTCGGGAACAGAATACTGCCCAGATCTCTCTCTCCCCTCTTGATTCCTCCCTTTCTACTCATCCTCACCTCTACTTCCTTCCTCCCCCCTCTCGATGTATCTCTGTGAACCTCTCTGAGGGCTCCAGACTGTGGAAAGCACAGAGGGAAGTGCTTACTGGATAGACTGCTCTCCCCACGTTTGAGTCCCCCTCCTCTCCTCCTGGTCACCTCAACCTCCCTCCCCTTCACCTCTCCATGTAACTCAGTAAACCTCTCTGGGTATCCCTCACTGTGGAGAATCTTTTCACCATTAACCTAAAAGTTTTATTATTGATGCTGTATGGATGGAGTAGTCTTGAGGCTACTGCAAGAATAAGACTGAAAGCCAGAGGAAACATTAATTAATAAGAGATCTTCCAAAAGCCTCCACATATACACTGAAACCAAGCTCCACCCAAGAGCCAATAAGTTCCAGAGCAAGACATACCACGCAAACTCTCCAGCAACGCAGGAACATAGCCCTGAGCATCAACATACAGGCTGCCCAGAGGCACACCAAATCCATAGACATCTCAAAACTCAATACTGGACACTCCATTGCACTCTAAAGAGAAGAAATCCAGCTCCACCCACCAGAACACCGACACAAGCTCCTCCAACCAGGAAACCTTGACAAGCCACCCATCCAACCCCACCCACAGTGAGGAACCTCCACAATAAAGAGGAACTTCAAACTACCAGAATACAGAAAGGCCACGCCTAACACAGCAATCTAAACAAGATGAAAAGGCAGAGAAATACTCAACAAGTAAAGGAAAATGAGAAATGCCCACCAAACCAAACAAAAGAGGAGGAGATAGGGAATCTATCTGAAAAAGAATTTAGAATAATGATAGTAAAAATGATCCAAAATATTGAAAATAAAATGGAGTTACAGATAAATAGCCTGGAGACAAGGATTGAGAAGATGCAAGAAATGTTTACCAAGGACCTAGAAGAAATAAAAAGGAGTCAATATATTTTGAATAATGAAATAAAGGAGATAAAAGACACGCTGGAGGGAACCAACAGTAGAATAACAGAGGCAGAAGATAGGATAAGTGAGGTAGAAGATAGAATGGTGGAAATAAACGAAGCAGAGAGGAAAAAAGAAAAAAGAATCAAAAGAAATGAGGAAAACCTCAGGGACCTCTGGGACAACATGAAACGCCCCAACATTCGAATCATAGGAGTCCCAGAAGAAGAAGATAAAAGGAAAGGCCATGAAAAGATACTCGAGGAGATAATAGTTGAAAATTTCCCTAAAATGAGGAAGGAAATAGTCACAGAAGTCCAAGAAACCCAGAGAGTCCCAAACAGGATAAACCCAAGGCGAAACACCCCAAGACACATATTAATCAAATTAACAAAGATCAAACACAAAGAACAAATATTAAAAGCAGCAAGGGAAAAACAACAAAAATAACACACAAGGGGATCCCCATAAGGATAACAGCTGATCTTTCAATAGAAACTCTTCAGGCTAGAAGGGAATGGCAGGACATACTTAAAGTAATGAAAGAGAAAAATCTACAACCCAGATTACTGTACCCGGCAAGGATCTCATTCAGATATGAAGAATTCAAAAGCTTTACAGACAAGCAAGAACTGAGGGAATTCAGCACCACCAAACCAGCTCTCCAACAAATGCTAAAGGATCTTCTCTAAACAGGAAACACAGAAAGGATGTTTAAACACGAACTTAAAACTACAAAGTAAATGGCAACGGGACCATACTTATCAATAATTACCTTAAATGTAAATGGGTTGAATGCCCCAACCAAAAGACAAAGAGTGGCTGAGTGGATACAAAAACAAGACCCCTACATATGCTGTCTACAAGAGACCCACCTCAAAACTAGGGACACATACAGACTGAAAGTGAAGGGATGGAAAAATATATTTCATGCAAATGGAGACCAAAAGAAAGCAGGAGTCGCAATACTCATTTCAGATAAAATAGACTTTAAAATAAAGGCTGTGAAAAGGGACAAAGAAGGACACTACATAATGATCAAAGGGTCAATCCAAGAAGAAGATGTAACAATTATAAATATATATGCACCCAACATAGGAGCACCACAATATATAAGGCAAATACTAACAAGTATGAAAGGGGAAGTTAACAATAACACAATAATAGTGGGAGACTTTAACACTCCACTCACACCTATGGATAGATCAACAAAACAGAAAATTAACAAGGAAACACAAACTTTAAATGATACTATAGACAAATTAGATTTAATCGATATTTTCAGGACTTTCCACCCCCAAACAAGCAATTTCACCTTTTTCTCAAGTGCACATGGAACTTTCTCCAGGATAGATCACATCCTGGGCCATAAATCTAGCCTTGGTAAATTCCAAAAAATTGAAATCATCCCAGCCATCTTCTCTGACCACAATGCAGTAAGATTAGACCTCAATTACAGGAAAAAAACTATTAAAAATTCCAACATATGGAGGCTAAACAACACGCTTCTGAATAACCAACAAATCACAGAAGAAATCAAAAAAGAAATCAAAATATGCATAGTAACGAATGAAAATGAAAACACAACAACCCAAAACCTATGGGACACTGTAAAAGCAATGCTAAGGGGAAGGTTCATAGCAATACAGGCGTACCTCAAGAAACAAGAAAAAAACTCAAATAAATAAACTAACTCTACACCTAAAGCAACTAGAGAAGGAAGAAATGAAGAACCCCAGGGTTAGTAGAAGGAAAGAAATCTTAAAAATTAGGGCAGAAATAAATGCAAAAGAAACAAAAGAGACCATAGCAAAAATCAACAAAACTAAAAGTTGGTTTTTCGAGAAGATAAACAAAATTGACAAGCCATTAGCCAGACTCATCAAGAAACAAAGGGAGAAGAATCAGATCAACAAAATTAGAAATGAAAATGGAGAGATCACAACAGACTACACAGAAATACAAAGGATCATAAGAGACTACTACCAACAGCTATATGCCAATAAAATGGACAACTTGGAAGAAATGGACAAATTCTTAGAAAAGTATAACTTTCCAAAATTGAACCAGGAAGAAATAGAAGATCTTAACAGACCCATCACAAGCACAGAAATCGAAACTGTAATCAGAAATCTTCCAGCAAACAAAAGCCCAGGACCAGACGGCTTCACAGCGGAATTCTACCAAAAATTTAGAGAAGAGCTAACACCTATCCTACTCAAACTCTTCCAGAGAATTGCAGAAGATGGTAAACTTCCAAACTCATTCTATGAGGCCACCATCACCCTAATTCCAAAACCAGACAAAGATGTCACAAAAAAAGAAAACTACAGGCCAATATCACTGATGAACATAGATGCAAAAATCCTTAATAAAATTCTAGCAAACAGAATCCAACATCATATTAAAAAGATCATACATCATGACCAAGTGGGCTTTATCCCAGGAATGCAAGGTTTCTTTAACATCCGCAAATCAATCAATGTAATTCACCACATTAACAAATTGAAAGATAAGAACAATATGATTATCTCAATAGATGCAGAAAAAGCCTTTGACAAAAATTCAACATCCATTTATGATATAAAAACTCTCCAGAAAGCAGGAATAGAAGGAACATACCTCAACATAATAAAAGCTATATATGACAAACCCACAGCAAACATTATCCTCAATGGTGAAAAACTGAAAGCATTTCCCCTAAAGTCAGGAACAAGGCAAGGATGCCCACTTTCACCACTACTATTCAACATAGTTTTGGAAGTTTTGGCCACAGCAATCAGAGCGGAAAAAGAAATAAAAGGAATACAGATAGGAAAAGAAGAAGTAAAACTCTCACTGTTTGCAGATGACATGATCCTCTACATAGAAAACCCTAAAGATTCTACCAGAAAACTACTAGAGCTAATCAATGAATATAGTAATGTTGCAGGATACAAAATTAACACAATCATTTTCACAATTTGTATGGAAGTATAAGAAACCTCGAATAGCCAAAGCAATCTTGAGAAAGAAGAATGGAACTGGAGGAATCAACCTGCCTGACTTCAAGCTCTACTACAAAGCCACAGTCATCAAGACAGTGCGGGTACTGGCACAAGGATAGAAATATAGATCAATGGAACAAAAATAGAAAAGCCCAGAGATAAACCCACGCACCTATGGGCACCTTATCTTCGACAAAGGAGGCAAGAGTATACAATGGAGAAAAGACAATCTCTTTAACAAGTGGTGCTGGGAAAACTGGTCAACCACTTGTAAAAGAATGAAAACTAGAACACTTCCTAACACCATACACAAAAATAAACTCAAAATGGATTAAAGATCTAAATGTAAGACCAGAAACTATAAAACTCCTAGAGGAAAACATAGGCAAAAACACTCTCCGACATAAATCACAGCAGGATCCTCCATGACCCACCCCCCAGAATATTGGAAATAAAAGCAAAAATAAACAAATGGGACCTAATCAAAATTAAAAGCTTTTGCACAACAAAGGAAACTATAAGCAAGGTGAAAAGACAGCCTTCAGAATGGGAGAAAATAATAGCAAACGAAAGCAACAGACAAACAATTAATCTCAAAAATATACAAGCAACTCCTGCAGCTGAATTCCAGAAAAATAAACGACCCAATCAAAAAAATGGGCCAAAGAACTAAACAGACATTTCTCCAAAGAAGACATACAGATGGCTAACAAACACATGAAAAGATGCTCAACATCACTCATTATTAGAGAAATGCAAATCAAAACCACAATGAGGTACCATTACACACCAGTCAGAATGGCCGCTATCCAAAAGTCTACAAGCAATAAATGCTGGAGAGGGTGTGGAGAAAAGGGAACCCTCTTACACTGTTGGTGGGAATGCAAACTAGTACAGCCACTATGGAGAACAGTGTGGAGATTCCTTAAAAAACTGGGAATAGAACTGCCATATGACCCAGCAATCCCACTGCTAGGCATATACACCGAGGAAACCAGAATTGAAAGAGACGCGTGTACCCCAATGTTCATCGCAGCACTGTTTACAATAGCCAGGACATGGAAGCAACCTAGATGTCCATCAGCAGACGAATGGATAAGGAAGCTGTGGTACATATACACAATGGAATATTACTCAGCCATTAAAAAGAATACATTTGAATCCGTTCTATTGAGATGGATGAATCTGGAGCCCATTATACAGAGTGAAGTGAGCCAGAAAGAAAAGCACCAATACAGTATACTAATGCATGTATATGGAATTTGAAAGATGGTAATGGTAACCCTATATGTGAGACAGAATAAGAGACACAGATGCATAGAACAGTCCTGTGGACTCTGAGGGAGAAGGTGAGGGTTGGACGTTCTGGGACAATAACATTGAAACATGTATATTGTCATATGTGAAGCAGAACACCATTCCATGTTCTATGCATGGGACGGATGCTCAGGGATGGAGCGTTGGGATGACACTGAGGGATGGGAGGGGGAGGGAGGTGGGAGGAGGGTTTGGGAGGGGGAGCACATGTGAATCCATGGCTGATTCATGTCGATGTATGGCAAAAACTACTACAATATTGTAAAGTAATTAGCCCCCAACTAAAATTAAAAAAAAAAAAAAAAAGAAAAAAAAGATATAAAAATGGCTAAGCATGTAAAAAGATGTTCAACATTAGAAAAATGCAAATCAAAGCTATTCCCATTAGGATGGCCACTATGTTTTTTTGTTTGTTTTTAATTTTTGTTGGAGTATATTTGATTTAAAATGTTGTGTTACTTTCTTCTCTACAGAAAAGTGAATCTGTTATACATTTACACATACGATGGCTACTATTAAAGAAAAACACATAAAATAAATGTCGGTGAGAATGTGGAAGAAAAAAAAAAAAAAAGGATGTTCACATTGGGACTTGACAGTCTCTAAACAAGGCAATTTCCAAGTGGCATTGAGACACTGGCATACAATCAATTCCAAGTCTACACTCTGTCCATCTCCATCTAAAGTAGGGCAGTAAGAGCCTATGTTCAGCATAATAGCCCTGAGCCCTGAGGGTTCTTCCATCTTCATCCAACTTATCAATTATTTAATAAGTCCACTCCATTGGAGTCACTAAAGCAGCCAATTAGAACATATATTGTATAGTAGTCCCTTCAAAGACTGAACCAAAAAAACACCTTTTTTTTGTTTAATTCTAAAGTTAACAAGAAATAGATGAAGCCCATCTTCCTTACTCCCCAATTAGTGAAGGTTTCCCAGATGTTGAATCGAATCATTTGTGTCTCTGATGTTTGGGAAGGCAGACTGTCTCCTTTTTTCTCCTGTTGTCTGGACAGCCCTAGATGTACTTGGAAAAATCTACATCGCTGATGAAATCGTCCCAACAAGCAAACAAAGATCCAACCCACCTTGAGGTAGCTGAGGATGCAGTATTTCTGGGCTCTGTCCAGCCCATAGGTAGAAGAAGCCGTGAGCTGCCCGCTGTGACCCACCAGGAGATCGCCAGTGGGGGGGGTGACAGGCACCTCTGCTGCATTCATCTTGAGCTTCCACATAACTGGGCAACCCTTGAACATGATAGGAACAGGACACATGAGGCAGTCTAATGGTGGTAGAAGGCTTAAAGAAGTGACTGGTTAAGTGGGAGAGTTAACTGTCCACCTATTTTTAATACTAGTTCTGTGATCATGAAGACCCTGGTGGTGGACACTGTTGGCACCTGCAGCCTGACAGAAATCTCTTAGCCTGGGAGGTTATGCCATCTGTGCTCATGTCCCCACCTGGATCAACTGAAGCCAGTGACTGAGGGATGCATGTTTCTCAGCCATTGCCTCAGGCTGGGATCCACTCTGTGATGCAGTTTATGCTCAAAGTCTCTTCTGGGAGGAGGTTGAAGCTGGACTCCTGCTGGGACCCCATTCTGGTTCCACTGCTCTCACTCACTCCCTCTTCGGAGCACTCCCTCAATAAATTACTTGCACATAAATCCTTGTCTCAGGCTCTGCTTCTAGGAAAATTGATCTTTTTTTTTTTTTTATTCAACCTTTTTATTTATTTATTTATTTTATTTATTTATTTATTTATTTAATTTTAGTTGGGGGCTAATTACTTTACAATATTGTAGTAGTTTTTGCCATACATCGACATGAATCAGCCATGGATTCACATGTGCTCCCCCTCCCAAACCCTCCTCCCACCTCCCTCCCCCTCCCATCCCTCAGGGTCATCCCAACGCTCCATCCCTGAGCATCTGTCCCATGCATAGAACATGGAATGGTGTTCTGCTTCACATATGACAATATACATGTTTCAATGTTATTGTCCCAGAACGTCCAACCCTCACCTTCTCCCTCAGAGTCCACAGGACTGTTCTATGCATCTGTGTCTCTTATTCTGTCTCACATATAGGGTTACCATTACCATCTTTCAAATTCCATATACATGCATTAGTATACTGTATTGGTGCTTTTCTTTCTGGCTCACTTCACTCTGTATAATGGGCTCCAGATTCATCCATCTCAATAGAACGGATTCAAATGTATTCTTTTTAATGGCTGAGTAATATTCCATTGTGTATATGTACCACAGCTTCCTTATCCATTCGTCTGCTGATGGACATCTAGGTTGCTTCCATGTCCTGGCTATTGTAAACAGTGCTGCGATGAACATTGGGGTACACGCGTCTCTTTCAATTCTGGTTTCCTCGGTGTATATGCCTAGCAGTGGGATTGCTGGGTCATATGGCAGTTCTATTCCCAGTTTTTTAAGGAATCTCCACACTGTTCTCCATAGTGGCTGTACTAGTTTGCATTCCCACCAACAGTGTAAGAGGGTTCCCTTTTCTCCACACCCTCTCCAGCATTTATTGCTTGTAGACTTTTGGATAGCGGCCATTCTGACTGGTGTGTAATGGTACCTCATTGTGGTTTTGATTTGCATTTCTCTAATAATGAGTGATGTTGAGCATCTTTTCATGTGTTTGTTAGCCATCTGTATGTCTTCTTTGGAGAAATGTCTGTTTAGTTCTTTGGCCCATTTTTTGATTGGGTCGTTTATTTTTCTGGAATTCAGCTGCAGGAGTTGCTTGTATATTTTTGAGATTAATTGTTTGTCTGTTGCTTCGTTTGCTATTATTTTCTCCCATTCTGAAGGCTGTCTTTTCACCTTGCTTATAGTTTCCTTTGTTGTGCAAAAGCTTTTAATTTTGATTAGGTCCCATTTGTTTATTTTTGCTTTTATTTCCAATATTCTGGGGGGTGGGTCATGGAGGATCCTGCTGTGATTTATGTCGGAGAGTGTTTTGCCTATGTTTTGAAAATTGATCTTAAACAACCTCCATTCACTGGGAATTCTCTGTGTGTCTTTTTAGGGCAAATAACAAAGATAAATACACAGACATGAGGAAGAAGAGTCCTAATCCTGCCTCTTAGATCTATTGTTCCAACCTGGAGGAAAATCTACTGGAGAAATTAAGAAATCTTTGGGAAATAACTTTCTCTTAAAATATGTAAATTCAGTTGACCTCCCTTTCCAACCTGGAGTGCTGGATTCAGACACACCACGGAACAGATCATGTTTCTTTGGGATAAAAGATGGCACAGATGGAATTTCAGACTGTGTAGTACTCTTAGCCCTTGGTACCTGCCATCCAGCAGATCTGTCATGAAGGGTTCAGTCACAGAGCATTAAAGGGCAGCTCTATTTCAACTGTCACACTTCTCTACTTTTCATGAGAAACCTCTGAGATAATATCCTTAAATGTTGGTTTAAATATGATTTTTAAAGTTCTGTTTGTCTTAAAATGTTAAATTCTGAGTTAATATAACTTAAATCTCTATATGTGAATGCAGGGTGGGTAATCCACACTGTTTCTTGCCTGCACAGCTTGTCTGCTTTATTCCTTAATGTTAAAGTTACACACTTATAACCCATAACATATTAGTAGATTTTGTTTACTGTTGGACTGAATAAAAGAAAGCAAAAATCTTACTGGAATTAAGGTCTAAACTGAACACACACTAAAGCTAAATACATTATGCTAAAGCTATAATGTGAGTCCTCTATTTTATTGATAGCTATTTATAGAAATAGTTACACTTTTTTTATTTTCTTTTTTGAGCTTCCCTTGTGGCTCAGCTGGTAAAAAATCTGCCTGCAATGTAGGAGACCTGGGTTTGATCCCTGGGTTGGGAAGATCCCCTGGAGAAGGGAAAGGCTACCCACTCCAGTATTCTGGCCTGGAGAATTCCATGAACTGTAGAGTCCATGGGGTTGCAAAGAGTTAGACACGACTGAGCAACTTTCACTTTCATACTTCTTTTAAAAGCATATTTGAACAGGACAGTATTTTTTTAAAATTCAGTTAAATGGTTAGAATTCTATTTTTTGCTTCTTAAGGCCAAAATGTAGGAACTAGTTTTCTCTTGATTGCAACTCAAACTGCAGACATGATAATTTTGCAGAAATAAAACAGCCTCCAAATGGAAAGACACAGGACCCAGAAGAGCTAAAACGATTTTAAAAATATTTCTACTTGATATTAAGGTTTACAATGTATCCACAGTAAACAATAAAATGTAATATTGGTGGAGAGACAGACTCATAGATTAATAGACTAGAGACCTTGGAAATAGACCTACACAAATATGATCAAATGATTTTTGAGGTTCAAAGATGGATGAAGGACAGTCTTTCATCAAGCTGAAGCAGTTGGACATCCAGAGGCAAAAAAATGAACTATAACAAAAACCTCACACTGTATACAAATATTAACAAAAATGGGTCATGGACTTAAAAGGTAAAATATAAAACTCCTACAAACACATAGGAGATTTGGGCAATTTAGGGTGAGGCAAAGCATTTTCAGAATTGACAATAAAAGCATGATTCATAAAAGGAAAACTAGTAAATTGGAACTTCATCAAAATTAAAAACTTTATGAACAGGTAAAAATGCAAGGAGAATATAATTACCAATCACATATCTGACAAACCTCTTGATGTAGAATATATAGTGTTAGTTGCTCAGTCATGTCTGATTCTTGGCAACCCCATGGACTGTAGCCCATCAAGCCCGTCAGGCTCCTCTGTCCATGGGATTTGCCAAGCAAGAATACTGGAGTGGATTGCCATTTCCTTCTCCAGAGAATATACAAAGAGCTCTCAAAACTCAACATTAAAAAACCAATCCAATTAGAAAATTGCAAGCAGCATGAATAGACATTTCACTGAAGGAAATACATAGATGGCAAATAAGCACCTGAGAAGATGTTCAGCATCATTAGTCACGAGGGAGATACAAATCAAAATCACAATAGTACTACATACCCATCAGAATAGCTAAATTAAAAAAAAAAAAACTGGTAACTCCAGCTGCTAGAGAGGATGTGGAAAAACTGGATCACTGCTGGTAGGAATATAAAATGGAACAGTCACTCTGGGGAAAAGTATGGTAGTTTCTTATAAAGCTAAGCATGTGCTTATCATACAATCTAGCACTTACACTCTTAGGTAATCATCCCAGAAAAATTAAAACTTCTATTCACACAAAAAACTGTACAGCATCTTTATAACAGCCCCAAACTGGAAAGAACCCAGATGCCTTTCAATGGGTAAATGGTTAAGGCTTCCCTGGTGGCTCAGATGGTTAAGAATCTGCCTGCAATGCAGGAGACCTATGTTAAATTCTTGAGTTGGGAAGATCTGCTGGAGAAGGAAATGGCAACCCACTCCAATATTCTTGCCTGGAGAATTTCATGACTGAGGAGCCTGGTGGGCTACAGTCTATGGGGTCACAAAGAGTTGGACACGACTGAGAGACTATCACTCACTAAGTAAAGTGTAGCCTGTCCATACCACGGGATAACGCTGGGCAGTAAAAAAAGGAGGGAAGCATTGATACACACAACACTGTGGATGAATCTCCAAGGAATTACAGTGAGTAAACAACTCCCATCTCAAAAGCTATGTACTGCATATTTCCATTTCCTTAATGATGAAATTATAGAGTCGGGTAACAGATTCATGGTGTCCAGGGGTGACAGAGGCAGGGAGGAAGGAAGCTGGATGTGGCTATAAAAGGGTATTACTAGGGAATCCTTGAGTTTGAGAAAGCTCCGGGAGTTGGTGATGAACAGGGAAGCTGGGCATGCTGCAGTCCATGGGGTTGCAAAGAGTCGGACACGACTGAGTGACTGAACTGACTGGGGGAATCGTTGAAGTGACAGAACGATTCTCTGTCTTAACTGTGGTGACGGGCTCATGAATTTAGGCTTTTGATAAAATTGCATAGAATTAAATATACAGACACACACTCACACCTACATGAAAGGGAACATATAAAACTGGGGCACTTTAAATAAGGTTAATGGACTATTTCAGTGTCAGTTTCTTAGTTGTATATTGTACTGTAGTTACTTAAAGTGCTACCATTTGTAGAAACTGGGTAAAATGGGATCTCTCTCTATTATTTCTTACAACTGCATGAGAATCTGTAATTATCTCAATGCAAAATATTTTTTAAAAACCAAACAATTCTCTCTCTACTCAAAAATCATCCCCATCGGCCTCTAGATGGTAAATCATGTAAATCCCACTCTCTAAAATAATACACACAGGATGGGTTCCAGCTGCTCCTATATATTATTCCTTTGAGACAAGAGAATTTATGCTAAATCCTCTTTTAAGCAGACAGAGGTGGGAGGGATGAGCCTAAAAGGAAAAATAATTACCATACTGCGGAATAAGCCTGCTTTCTCCTCAGCTTCTTTGATGGTAAAAATAAGAGTTTTCTTCATGGACTTATTTTGCATTTAATGGATTACTTTCCTTCAACTTACCCTCCAAAAATACAGGCTATTGAAAAATACTCTTTCTCTTGTGTACACATTTCCCACATCTATTCTCTTCATCTGGCGGTTTTGTGATTATTATCGAGCATTAAACATATGTAGATCATAGTTCTACAGCTAAGAATATGATCCACAATGTCTCCTTCCCCATAGGTTACCAAACGTCCCTTTTGGGAATTTTCCATCTTCCATCTCCTTGTAAAGGTTATTATACTACAACAAAGCATGATGTTTCTTTCTCTTTGAGATATGGTAAGTTCCCCTCATACACTTTTAAAATTTTATTGTATAATAAATGATTCTAGCTTGGTTAACATGTTTTTTTTTTCTTTTTATCCACCCAACAATCCAAATCCAAAGTTCCTTTTATTTCATAGAATTGGCATCAAGGATAAATACCTAATTTGAAGTTTGGACTCAACAGACAGAGGCTTTTTCAAAAAGGTCAGGTATAAAATCTCTGCTAGTGCTATATGTAGACTAGCTAAAATTTCCCTCCCAGGGGTTTATTCTTTTAGACAAGTTTCATCCTGAATTATTTCACTGGAATTGTTACTTTAGAGATTAAACATGTTTTTATAACCTGACTTGGCTAAACTTGTTTTAATCAGGTATGTACTTTTCAGAAATAAAAAGTATTCCAAGACTTTGGGAAATTGAACTATATTATTCATGTAATATTCTACAGTCAAATATGAACTTTTGATCTAAAATACTTGGCAGAAAGAGGCTAGAAACATTAAGTAGTTAAAGCTTCATGCCTGAACATAGATAGACTCAGCAATATCCTTCCTGGATTAAAGCTTTCAACTGTCAAGTTATTACCTGAGCAATAGGTTGGAAATGATTCAGAGAATAATGATGTTTCAGTCTTCAGAAAACCAATGTGTTGCTCAAAAATGACATACAACTTGAGGACAGGATCTTATTAAAAATGAATTTAGGAAAGCTGGTGATTTAAAGAAAATATACAGTAAAATTTCTGTAAAGTCAAGGGTCATTTTATGGATATAACCATTACTATATGATCTCGGTAACTCTGTACATTGTTACAATTTTCTTAAACACATGCAATGTTTTCATCTACTTTAGAATTCACTTCAGAGTTCAGAAGCTATAAACATACACATTCATTTATGTACTCACATACATTACTATGAGTGAGAAAACATGCAAAGGATGCAGATTGGATAAGATGTGCACTTTATAAATGGTTCCCCAAACCTGGGACCAATTTTATGATTCTTTCTCCTTTTCTTCCTTTGCCAGAATGCAAGACAGGGGGTTTAAATAGGCTTAGGTATTTATATAAATGCCTGTGGTTGAACTACGGGCTTCCCAGGTGGCTAAGTGGTAAAGAATCTCCCTGCCAGTGCAGGAGATGCAAGAGACAAGAGTTCAGTCCCTCGGTTGGGAAGATCCCCTGGAGGAAGGCTGAGTTGGGGGAGAGCAAGTGTCTCCTGATTGAGGAGGCCTCTCTGGGATGCTGTGGGGAGGTTTAGAACTTTGGCAAGGTGTGAGTAAGTTACGCTATGGAGGGGCTGGGAGAAGATGATGTGATTGGTTGCTTCTGCTTTTGAATACTGGTTTAATCCCTAAGAGAACAACCAAAGCAGATGTAGATGGGGATTTCCCTGGTGGTCCAGTGGTTGGGACTCTGTGCTTAGTCTCCTGACCAGGGTGTGGGTTCAATCCCTGGTCAGGAGATTAAGAATCCTGCATGCCACGGAGTGGCCAATAAAACCCCACCCCCCCCAAACAACAAAGAAAACAGAACAACAATAAAACAGACGTAGATGAAACCAACTCTTCTCAGCCTCTCTGAGGCCAGACCTAAGCTTCCTAGTCCTGAGGGCGTACAGACCAGTGAATCTCCTCTTCCACTGGCTAGTGGCTCATGTCTGAGGCAGAAAACTTTCTACAGAAAACAAATGAACATTTACCATCTACAGCTGTTCTTTCCTTCATGACCAGTCAAGCCAACTGAGAATTTGTCTCAGGGTTTGGGAATTGTATGGAGAAGGAAATGGCAACCCACTCCAGTATTCTTGCCAGGAGAATTCCATGGACAGAGGAGCCTGGCAGGTTACAGTCCATGGGGTTGTAAAGAGTCAGACAAGACTGAGCGACTGTCACTCACTCACTTGGGAATTGTAAAATTGAAAGAGATTCTTCAAGTCTGCTGCCATGAAGAAACTCAGCATGAATCTTTGAAGAGAAGATTCTAAGCAATTTAGATGGTACTCACCCAAACCAGGGCTGTTACAGACACAGAAAGTTCAGGATCAAAGAGTAATTGTCGGAAGCCTCTTCTCTATGACTAATGTAAATGATCCTCATCTTATTAAAGACCGCGCAGTCACGGAGAATTTGGCCTTTTAGCTCAGAGCTGCCACTTACTCAGAAGAGAGAATTTCGCCTATAAATTCTTTACGAGATTTCATCACTGGGTCAAGTGCTACATTCAAAGCAGAGCTATTTTTAAAAATTAAAATGCATTGTATTTGTAAATTAAGAATCTGAAAGTATTTTGCTCTTTTAGCGTCTTTATTTATCTGCTATTGTGAATACTCCATTAAAGACTGACAGAAATAGCTACGTGTGGATACTAGCTCTGGTTGAATGAAACTTTCTGGTTGCTTGACACAATTACACAACAGAAGAGTCATGTGAATATGTGTTGGTATAGAAAAAAGGGGTGGATATGTTTAAAACCTATTTCTAATAAATATTTTAGAACAATTCAGTGCAAACAGAAAACGGATTTTGACATTACTCACCAAGGTGCAAAAGAAAGATCAGCTGAAATTGCATTCTTTTGTCAGGAGAAAATTAAATTCAATTCTGCTAGATTTAGAAAAAAAAGGAAGTTAAAGTCAGTAACTGACAGAATCAAAAATTGTCATCAATTTTAAGTGACTTGAAAATTTGTCTGACGGTCTTTCTTTGGGTACTTATTATCCTTTAGTCTTCTTTTTCTCTCCTTTAAAAACTTAAGTGAATAGTTAGTTTACAATGTTGCATTAGTTTCAAGTGTATCCGATGGTTCTTTGAGGCACAAAAATACCCACAGTGCCCAACTCCTTAAATAATAAGTGTATACACTTTTTACAAATATTTTTTTTCTAGTTTTTGAAGTCATAGGATGCAATCATTAATCTATTTTTTCCATTTTATTTATTTAGAAAAACTTTAATTATACAATGAACATGTGTACTTATTGTTGAAAAAAAATAGAAAAATCAGAAGGCAAAATTGAATTGTTACCCATTGAACTACCATCCAGAGAAAAGTAGTTAATATCTTGCTCTGTGTTTTTCCATACTTTTTTGCTTGCATATAAATATTTCCCAAAAGTGATACAATACTGCTCGCTTGTTTCAATCTATACATCCCAGGCATCTTTCTGTATCAAGAAAAACATTTTTACATCAGGGAATTTCCACCTACAGAAGGATATCAGGACCACTGAGGGGCTTCCGCAAACCCAAGCTGTGTCCCCCTTTGTAGATTCAGCTATGTCCCTCTAGACAGAGGGCCTCCACAAGTCACTGTTGTAAGGGACCTTGACACAGATGGAAGTACCCACGGGCCTCTGTGAGTTGGGAAGAGAGGAAGTGAAATGCTCTCCAAATGACTGGGAGGTATACTCCTGAATGCAGGAACCAGAGTTTAACAAATGCCCGACAGGTTGACTTGTACTTCCTTTCTTATATTTTCCTGTTACAAACATTTTTGCCAAGTCTTTGTTCACATCCTTAACTATTCCTCAGGATATGAAGTGGAAACACTGGATCAAATGAATTGTGTATAAAAATTCTATGCTTGTGTGTAAGTGAAATGTTGATGCTATTATCAACAGCCAAATGCAAAGTTTGTCCCAATTTATACTCTCACCAATTGGAGAAGGAAATGGCAACCCACTCCAGTGTTCTTGCCTGGAGAATCCCAGGGACAGGGGAGCCTGGTGGGCTTCCGTCTCTGGGGTCACACAGAGTCGGACACGACTGAAGCGACTTAGCAGCAGCAGCAGCCGCATACTGTCACCAACAGACTATGGGAACAACCATTGGCCTGAATATAAATTTTTAAACCTTGTCAATTTAAAAAGCAAAAAATTACACCTCATCATTATTAATGTTTTTGCTTGAAAGAGCAGTGAATATAAAATATTTTTAATGTACTTACAGGTGAGAATTTTTCCATTATGGCTTATTACATGATATTGAATATTGCTCTCTGTGCTATGAGATTGTTTTTTTCTTTTGACATTTTCTTCTTCAAGGCTTTTCCTCATGAGTTTTTGGTTTCTCCTGCTAGTCCCATGTTTCAGTCCCTCTAATCTTTCACTCCCTACCCTGTAGCATCAATACAGCATTTCCTGCTTTCTGAACCCCTTTTTCATGCAGATTCCTTTGCCTTGAATGCCACTCTCCTAAACTTCAATGCCAGCCTCTTTACGAAGCTTTTTATAGAGTGTTTTGAAATGACTGATTGTAGGCAAATTTCCCATTCTGTCATCCAAGCTCTTCAGACAGCTTGGGGTTCATTTTGCATCTTGAATGCTATATGGAAATCACTCACTGAGAAGCAAACGCCCTGCGGTATCCTTATTTGAAAATAAGCTCTATTTGCTTTAAAACTTTGCAATTTTGGACTAATGATCTTACACAAAACCTTGCAAAGTCCTATAGGAGAATCCAGAGTGGAGCCTCAGGAAGGTTCATTGCTGTGGGCCACCTGAATCTGGGCATTTTTTTTTTTTAGGTGGTACTTTCTTATTGTTTTTTTTTTTCTCATTTAGGGCTGGTCAGTTACCCAGTTACACTTTTGATAACATGAAATTCCCAAATCTGATGTCCTCCTGGATTCAGGACTCCAGCCTACATGCTTCTTTCATTCTAGATATGCACAAACATTAACAGAGTGATTATCCTTTTAATAAGAATGGGCAATATAAATAAAATTTGAAAATATTATTCTCTATAATCAAATCAAATTCAGTGAGACAATAACTTATGTGCCTACTATTCAGGGCTTGAAATATTCTAGACTGAGTGGATGAAGGTAATTAAAGTGCCTCATAGGAAATATAATGGCATACCTGTTTCTCCCCAGTGGGAATCCATTCACAGAGCAGATTCCAAACTGAAAGACTGCTTCCAACTACAGACCATGGACTAAAATTTCCATCCTTTGCAAAAATGGGAGGGATGCAGATTGCAGAATTCTAAGGACTCAGGTTTAGAGAGAAGGGAGGCAGAACTGCATTGCTGATGGCAGGAGGACCTTTTGCAGAGCATCTGGAGGGAACAGAGCTTCCTCTGTGATGAAAATGAACCTCTGGGAATTTTCTCAGTCCAAGAGTTATCATTAAGCATTAACAAAGTCATGATAGGAAGAAGTGAACTTCCCAGCATAA
This sequence comes from Okapia johnstoni, assembly GCA_024291935.2. NCBI lineage: Eukaryota > Metazoa > Chordata > Mammalia > Artiodactyla > Giraffidae > Okapia > Okapia johnstoni. Next base: position 64,490,192 of record CM044312.1, on the reverse strand, counting down.
ATCAGCTGGTTCAAGAGTGACTTGCCCCAAAGAAGAGGAGGAGGAGCAGAAGCAGATCCAGATTGGATCAGAATAGATACACTTCTCTTATCAACAATTGCTTACGAATTATCATCAGTTTCTCAGTGAGGGAATGAATGACAGAATCACAGAACTTATCTGATCAATGACAGTAGTGGTAAAGAATCTGTCTGCCAATGCAGGAGATGCAACAAATGTGGGTTTGGTCCCTGGGTCAGGAAGATTCCCCTTGAGAAGGAAATGGCAATCCACTCCAGTATTCTTTCTTGGAAAAATCTCATGGACAGAGGAGCCTCATGGGCCACAGTCCCTGGGGTCGCAAAGGGACACCATTGAGCACACACACATATGTACACACACACACATACACACACACATCTGATCATCTCCTGCCAGTTGAGTGTCTCCACTTAGAACAGCAGGTCATAGCCCTGGCTGTACCTTAGAAACACCTAGGGAGATAATTTTTTAATGAGCTCTCTAAAAAATATTTATTTTATGATAAAACACATAAAATTCACCATCTTAACTATTTTCATGTATACAGTTCAGTAGTCCTAAGTATACTCACATTGTTACACACCCCATTTCTAAAACTCTTCTCAGCTTGTAAAACTGAAACCCTGTACCCATTATCAACCTGTCATTTCCCTGTCCCCCAGCCCCATTCTACTTTCTGACTCTATGAAATTGGCTACTCTAGGCGTTTCATGTAAGTACAATCATGTGGTAGCTGTCTTTATGACTCTAATTTCACTTAGCATAATGCCTTCGAGGTGGATCCATGTTGTAGCATGTGTAAGAATCTCCTTCCTCCTTAAAGTTGAATGATATTTCACTGTTTGTACCTAGGGAGAATTTTTTTTAAACAGTCAAGGCTCAGGTTCACCTCAGACCAATTCAATCAGAATTGCTGGGGGTGGGATCCAGGCTCCCCAGAGGATTCTATATATGGAGTCAGTGATGAATGCCATCTTGAATGCCATATGGCAATCACTGAGAAGTGTACTCACGGTGGCATACTTATTTGGAAATAAGCTCTATCTAAACATCTAAAACCAAAACATCTAAAACTCATTAGCTTGTCCCATATACATGCTTGCCTCTTGAATTCCATTCTCAGAGAGTTGTTAAGCCTGGGGAGCTTTAAAAACCCTGCTGCTCATATAGTATTCCATACAAATTAAATCAGAATATCTGATGACACAAATATATGGATAAAGATATATTATGCTCTTGATTTGGAAGAATCAATATTGTCAAAATGACTATATTACCAAAGGAAATCTACAGATTCAATGCACTCCCTATCAAATTACCAATGGCATTTTTCACAAAACATTTTAAATTTGTATGGAAACACAAAGACCCCAAATAGCCAAAGCATTCCTGAGAAAGAAAAACAGAGCTAGAGAAATCAGACTGACTGACTTTAGACTATACTGAAAAGCTACAGACATCAAAACAGTATTGTACTGGTACAAAAACAGAAATATAGATCAATGGAATAGGATATAAAGCTCAGAAATAAGTTCAGATCCCTACAGTCAATTAATCTGTGACATAGGAAGCAAGAATATACAATGGAGAAAAGACAATATCTTCATTAAGTGGTGCTGGGAAAATTGTACACTTGCATGTAAAAGAATGAAATTAGAACATTCTTTAATACCATACACAAAAATAAACTCAAAATGGATTAAAGACCTAAATGTAAGGCCAGAACCTGTAAAACTCTTAAAAGAAAACACGCAGAACATTCTTTGACATAAATTACAGCAAGATCTTTTTCAATCCACATTCTAGAATAATGAAAAAAAAACAAAAATAAACAAATGTGACCTAATCAAATTTAAAAACTTCTGCACAGCAAAGGAAACCATAAACAAAACAAAAAGACAACCCATGGAATGGGAGAAAATATTTGCAAATGGAGCCACCAACAAGGGATTAACCTCCAAAATATACAAACAGCTCATGCAGCTGTATATCCAAATGACCCAATCAAAAGATGGGCAGAAAATCTAAATAGATATTTCTCCATAGATGACATACAGATGGCCAAAAGTCACATGAAAATATGTTCAATATCACTGATTATTAGAGAAATGCAAGTCAAAACTACAATGAGGTATCACCTCATACCTGTCAGGATGGCCATAATCAAAAAGTCTACAAAGGATAAATGTTGGAGAGGGTATGGAGAAAAGGGAACCCTTTTACACTATGGAAATGCCAATTGGTGCAGCCATTATGGAGAACTGTATAGAGGTTTCTTTAAAACCTGAAAATTGAACTACAATAGGATCCAGCAATCTTACGCCTGGGCATATATCTGGAGAAAACCACAATTAGAAAAGACCATGCAGCCCAATGTTCATTGTAGCACTATTTACAATGGGCAAGACACGGAAGCAACCTAGATGTCCACTGACAGACGAACGGATACAGATGTGTTTTATATATATACATATATGAGAAAATGTTACTCAGTCATAAAAATGAACATAATAATGCCACTTGCAGTGATATGGATAGACCTAGAGACTGTCATATTGATTGAAGTAAGTAAGACAAAGACAAATATCATGATACTGCTTGTAGGTAGAATCTAAGAAAAATGGTACAAATGAACTTCTTTACAAAACAGAAATAGTCACAGATGTAGAAAACAAACTTAAGTTTACTGAGGGGGAAAGAGGGGTAGAGGGATTGACATATGCTCACTACTATATATAAAATACATAACTAATAAAAGTCTCCTGTATAGCACAGGGAACTCCACTCAATACTCTGTAATGACCTAGGTGGGAAAAGAATCTTAAAAAAAAAAGAGTGGATATATGTATAACTGATTGACTTCACTATACAGCTGAAATTAACACATTGTAAATCAAGTATACTCCAATAAAAATTAATTTAAGAAATGACATTGCAGGACCCAAACAGGAAGTTCAACACCCTTGGGCAGTTATCACCCCTGCCCCCTTTCCCCCAACAATCTGCCTCTTCTTGCAGCCCCTGGGAACTACTAATCTACTCTTTTCATACATTGGCCTAGTCTGCATACTTCAAATAAATAAAATCATTTGTGGACAATTTGTGGTCCTTTGTGACTGACTTCTTTCAATTAGCATGATATTTCTAAGATTCAACCATGTTGTAGCATGAATCAATACTGCACTATTTTTTTATGCTAAGTAATATTCCATTATATGGATATGCCATAGTCTATTTATTCATCATTGGGTAGACATTTGGGTTTTTCCTATTCTTTGGCTATCATGCATAATGTTGCAATTAACATTTATCCACAATTTTGTATGGATGCATGCTTCCATTTCTCTTGGGTAGATACCAAGGAGTGGAAATATATATATATATATATATATATATATATATATATATATATATTATATATATATATATTTTAAATATGATTTTGTCTAAACCTTCCTATCAGATTGTAAACCCTTAAAGGCAAATATTCATCTTTTAGCCCCTGGAAGTACCTCGAAAAATATCAAAAATATTTGCTGACTTGAATTCATTGCAGCTTGCATTTTGGGGTTTAAAATATTTCAGTCTCTGACCTCAGCACTAAGTGACACATGGTATTTCTAGCTTGATTTTTATTTACTGGCTATTCCACTAACTTCGGCTCCTCTGCCTTCACTGGAAGGGCCTCGGTTGTGACCTAGAGGTGCCCCTTAGTCTTGATTTCAAAATGTGGGTGTAAATTGTCAATCCTGGGTGTTCCCTGGTGCTAAACTTTTTCCTGCCTCTTCCTCCACAGTCTCTCTCTGTGGCTTCAAGTTCCTGATTTTATTTTTATATGTAAATATTGTTTTCCAGAGCCCCACTATGAAACTGGGGCTGTCTTTTAATCTGAAGATTTAAATAATGTAATAGGAAGCACTTGGATGCTATAGAGGGCTAGAGATGATTACACAGTGCTATGTATTTTTATATCACAGCTGGAAGATGGTCCTTGTCTCCATTTAGAACTGATCTTAGAACTGCACTTTGTGAAACAACCCTGAACCACATCCTGTGAAGGATTTACAGCTTTCAGGTCAGAAGAACTGGCCTGGGGCCCGAAGCATTCATCCTGTGGGGTTCTCCAGGGCCCAGTAGAATGATGGGTGGAAAATGGCCCAGGGTTCCCGGCTTCCTTTCCTCTACCCAGATAATGGGAGTGGCTCCAAAGGACTGCCAACACGGGGGTTTAAAATCCTTCAGCTCTCTGAAATCCGTGAGGCAGAGGTGAGTTAGTTCTGGTTAATTCAGGTGACTAAAAATTTTCTCCCTGAAATGAACAAATAAAATATGAAGAAGGGACAGAAATTGTCCCCGATTTTCTTACTTCTTTGTGTTACACAGCAAGTGGACCCTGGACTTCCTGTTACCAATTTGAGTCCTCGTATTTCCCCCTCACTCAATTCTACCTCCTGGAATTGAGTCTCCTTCCTTCTCAGTGAACAGGGATGATGGCTGATTTCTGCAATTACACGGAAATGCTTAAGCCTATAGCAACTTGCCTCTTCTCACATGCGCAGGGGTTCTCATAGGATTGGTTCCCCGCCCCCGCCCCCTGCCGCAGAGCACATGTGGCCAGCGTCTGCAGACAATTTCCCTGGTCACAGCAGGGCAGGGGGATGCTACTGACATCTAGTGGGTAGAGGCCAGAGATGCTGCTAAATGAATATCCAACAATGCACAGGGCAGCCCCAGGCTCCCTAACAAAGAACTATCAGCCTCAACTATCAACTATACAGAGTTCTGAACCCCTGCAGGTGGCTTCAGTGCCCCTAGCTGAGGGCCCGCCACCCCACCTTTACTTCCCTAAGTGATTCAGCCCTAGACTTACTCTCAGTTTTCTGTTTCCCATTTTAGGTGATTGGCTTCAAACTAGAAGAGGGTTATAGTAAGCTGTGCTTCCCTGATGGTTCAGCAGGTGAAGAATATGCCTACAATGCAGGAGACACAGGAAACGCAGGTTCAACCCTTGGGTCTGGAAGATCCCCTGGAGCAGGAAATGGCAACCTGCTCCAGTATCCTTGCCTGGGAAATCCCATGAACAGAAGAGCCTAGAGAAGCCTGGTGGGCTACAGTCCAAAGAGTCAGATAAAACTGAGAGACTAATCATGTATAGTAAGTCCACCAGCTTTTTAGAAGTTCTGTTATTTGCAATCACTTACCCAGTCATGATAAAACCCCTCAGTGTATATAAAGCCCAATTCCAGGTATTGTGGTCATCTCATCCATACCTTCCTTTATCAAGCTACACATTTAATTGGTCCTGCTTTTCTGGTTGGTTTACCACACTGACATTTGCAAAGCCTCAGTGGGGCTACATGAAATTTTTTCTCTTGATAAACTCATTGGTAAGCTTAGTGATCTATGTATTAATCACATAGAAGGGGACAAGAGAGGATGAGATGGTTGGATGGCATCACCGACTCAATGGACATGAGATTGAGCAAGCTCCGGGAGTTGGTGATGGATAGGGAAGCCTGGCATGCTGCAGTCCATGGGGCCATAAAGAGTCAGACATGACTGAGCGACTGAACTGAATCAGCAGGAATTAATGTAATATTATTGCTTTGGGGGATGAAAAGCATGTCAATATAGTTACAAAGGAACTGGATGCATTTTGGTAATTGTTTCATGGAAGTTGCTGGATTATGCTGGTCTTAAAATGAGGAAGTGCTGTGATAAACAGTAAAATATATGAAACTGACAATAACTAATGTTCTGGGCTTGCTAACTGGTTTTCATTACTGATCGTGTACTAACTTTACCTCATTTGCCTTCAACTTGAAGATTGTGCTCAGCCTACATTTTGTCCAAGAGTTTCCTCATTTTTTGTCCAAACAGTTTGGATGAAAATAAATGAAAACACGAGGGGCATATCACGTCAAAGTGCCCAGCCCCTCGATCCACAGTGTGGGTACAAATCGTATTTGGTAAATAGCCTCTCCATAGATAGTCCTGCATTCCACTCTTGTTTCTACTACTGTTCCTTTCTTTTGAAAATGGTACAGTAATATCTAACACAGGGGATAATTTTAATAAATTTATAACATTATATACTTCTTTTGTGGCTCAGACAGTAAAGAATCTACGTGCAATGCAGGAGACCTGGATTCAATCCCTGAGTCAGGTAGATGCCCTGAAGATGGGAATGGCAACCCACTCCAGTATTCTTGCCTGGAGAATCCCATGGACAGAGGAGCCTGACGGGCTACAGTCTATGGGGTCTCAGAGTCGGACATGACCGACAGACTGACACTTCTACTACTACTAAACTTCTGTCTTGACTCACCTGAGTTATTGTATACATTTAAAATCACAATTCTCATAGAAATCTTATGCTTACCTTATTTAACACATTTTATTTTTCACATTACATCAGGAATCATAAACTATTTCCACTGTGTCGTCTAAATGGCATAAGCATGAGGAATGCAATGCTCTAAAGCTTACTTTTCTTTCAATGATGGCAGACACCATGTTTTCCTTAAAACATATCATTTACATACACCTAGGATATTAACAAACATATTTTATATTTTGAAGATATGGACAGCTGTATAGAATTTGAACTTTCTCTAAACTGTCACAAGGTAGATCACCATGATAAAATAAGTATTCCTCTAATACACAACTTTAAATTGTGCAGCTCAACACTGTATCATTGGAAGCTTTCTTTAAGGAACAGAAAAGCTTAGGTCATTGGCTGCACCCTTCTCTAAACTATGTACTGACCATCCCACTGGATACTGTATTATGTATACAGGTCTTATGTATAAAATTTGTTGTTGTTATTGTTACTTAGTAGCTTAGCCCTGTCCGATTCTTTGCAACCAAATGGACTGTAGCCCACCAGGCTCCTCTGTCCATGGAATTCTCCAGGCAAGAATCCTGGAGTGGGTTGCCATTTCCTCCTCTAACAGATTTTCCTGACCCAAGGATAGAATCCACATCTCGTGCACTACAGGCAGATTCACCTGGGAAGCTGAGCCACCAGGGAAGCCCTATATATAAATGTTATTGTTCTGAAAAAGGAATGATTATTCTCTATGCTGGTCCCGCACCTACCCAACAACTTTTAAATTTGCAGGTGCCTTCACTTAATCCAAAAAGTGCCAACTTGCCAGTGAGACCCAAAGTGAGACTTACCTGGATTTCAGAGCTCGCATTGAGAGGTGCAGGCAGCAAACAGGGCATGTGAAGGCATACCTGAAAGTGATAGTCAATTTAAGTAGAAAACGCTTTCCCTAAGGCACCAGAGGGAGGAAAAACAGATGAGCAGTATATCGAAACCTGCCAAAAAAGGTGACTGTGGAGTTACTTGCCTTAGGTTCTCTCTCACACACACACCCTGAATACAGAGGGAAAGAGCTTGACTTCATGGCAAATGTTCTAAATGCTAAATGCTAAACTTCAGAAAGCAATGACTAGGAGTTGTTATCAGGGCTACAGGAACAAACTGCAACATTCCTACCAAATTTATAACTAAGTTCTTAGGTTATGTGTAGTTGCTGTAACATTAAGGAGATAGATTCACAAAGAATCAGAGGCCTACACAAGCTCACTAAAGCAAATGAGTTCCCACGCCCTCTTGAGAAAATGAATTGTTTGTTGTGAGGTGGGGTATGGATGAAAGGTATGAGCCTATTCAAATAATGTTTAATTACTACTTACAATAATAATGTTTTACAAAGTAAACTCTGAACCTGGAAGAGAGTGGTTGATAAATGCAGGTGTTTTCACTATTCACTAAGTAGTAGTGTCTTTTGCTTGCACATCCAACTTTGCCTTCAAAAACCAAGATTCTGGTGGCCTGGAGAAAAGAAGCTGTGCCTGATGAAACTTACAAAGAAAAACTGAGACAGTCCATGGAATATTCTGGCTCCTAGAATGTAAGTAGTAAACATATTCTTTACAAATATGATTTTAAGACAAAATTACCTAACCCATTCACAGATTTATAGTGGCAAATATCAAAAAGAAGAATTGGCTCATTCTGAACAAAAAGATTAAGTTAAAAATCCAGAAGGCTAGCTCACGGCTGGGCCATGGCCTCTGCTGTTCTTGCCTATAACTGCTGCCCATGACACAATGTGTGTTTACCCTCAGGGCACAAAAGGTCAGTTTTTCAGGATCCACTCAGCCTTGAAAGACTTCCCCCCATTTTTACCCTTACCCATAGGCTTTGGCAGTACATGATCTAATATAGAAATTCTGGAAATGATGCTATTCAGTATCTCCTAGATTGTGAGTGATGGGGTTCATGGGCTCCGTTATTTAATTGAACTTGAGTAAATCAATGACACCAAGCAATGCTTATATTTTCAGATACCAAAGAGGTAAAACAGAAAATATTCTCTTCTTCTACCATTTTCTTGGGCTTCCCTCGTGGCTCAGCTGGTAAGGAATCCACCTACGATGTGGGAGACCTGGGATCAATCTCTGGATTGGGAAGGTCCCCTGGAGAAGGGAACAGCTACCCACTCTAGTATCCTGGCCTGGAGAATTCCATGGTCTGTAATAGTCCACGGGGTCGCAGTTGGACACAATTGAGCGACTTTCACTTTCTTTAATGTTGGTGTTTCTTCTGGCTTTATCATCTGAGAGTCCCCTGTCTCTTCCTGTGTGCATTTCTCAGAAAAACTCACGCAGACAGGTTAGTGACTTAATCCACTTCTTTCTCTTCTCTAACCCACCTACTTCCCTGAGCGTCAGCTCCTCATTTCTAACCACCTATGGACATCTCTATCTGGATGACTCACCAGTACCTCAATCATACGATGTTTACAGGTGAACTCTCTTTTGTTCAAACCTGTCCATCTTCTTCATTTCCATCTCAGTTAATGGCATCTTTATCTACCCATTTGTTCAAACCAGGAACCTCAGCTGTGAGACAGGCCTGGGACCTGGGAGCCTTGGCTGCAATGCTTGCACCTGGACAAATGTTGCATCGAGTAACAAAGTGCAAAGAAACTATACGGGACTAAAAATACCTGTGTGCATGAGCAGCTAGGGAAATTCTGGACCCACAAGATACAAAGAGATCAAAAAAAACCCAGCTGCCACTTTTGAAGAGCCTGGAACAAAAACGAGGTACTGTGTATGGCCCCTGCTCATAACACCACGTAAGGGATGGGCAAAACACCTAAGCCACCCTCCATCCTGACCCCTGGACGCACCCCTACCCTCGTCCCATATACGGAACAAGCTTGCCCCCACTCAGGGACCAGGCGAGCAAAGGAACTTGTTTGTTTTCACTCCCCACTGCGGCAGCAGGGACCCCAACAAAGCCTTGCCTGAAGTTCTTGTCTGGCCTCTAGTCAATTTCTGTTGACTGAGGAGGGCCAAGAATGCTGGTTGGTAACAGCTATGCTTAATTTCTTCCTTTTCCTTCCATTCTCCTGAGACAGAGTCAAAATCTGAGCGTGACTCTGAACAATGGATGGGGTCCAGTGACAAAGAGGGAAGTGGCCACAGCTATTCTTTCCGCTCTTCCCCCCTCAGCGCAGCATCAGTGACTGTGCTTGGCCCTGGCTTGCTGGCACTAGGACACTGCCCTTGTCCTTCCAGAGGGAACTTGTGGGCTCAGACTGGGTCCCAGACAATCACCCAACTGGAAGACTTAAAGGCGCAGTTTGATTTAGCACTTGATCCTCGCCATTTCTACTCCCCCAAGATTGTTAGGAAGCCTTACCTTTCACTGGCTGTATACTCCAATGATCCTTTCAAGAACAGTGTGGTGTGGGAAAGGGGAGCTGGTGTTGGGAAGTGGGGAGAGAAGGCTAACTATTATTGACTGTTTTATTTTGCTTAGAAAGACCAAATTTAGTATTTTGTGGGCAAGGTCCTGATGACCAAAGTTATGCGTGTCTCACTGACTTAGGCAGAAATTTTAAAACATTATATTTTTAGTATGGTTCTTAGCTTTTCTCAAGATGAGATCATCAAATAATTTTTATGAAGGAAATCCCCTGATTTCTAAATGCTGTCAAGCCAGCTTTAAAAAAAAAAATACAAAAACAAACTGCATTTACCCTTTCTTCTATAGCCTCACATCAATATGTCAATCAGGGCTATCCTCATTTCTAACCCAGATTCCAGGTGCCTTCTAACCTTCATCCTTGCTCCTCCTGAGCCTCATCCTCACTGTCACCAGAGAACACAGACTTACACCTGTCACGTCCTGGCTTACAAACCTGCATCAGGCCCCTTTTACTGGCAGGAGTTTCTTAGCTGGGAGAACAACACATGTTCCCAAGCTGGCCCCAAACTCTCCACGTTCCCTGCAGGAGAGTGGCTATGCACCACCCATTCTGTCCCCAATATGTCATGTACTGTTATGACTTATGCCTTTGCACAGGACACCATTCTGCCATCTCTGTTTGTTCTTTAGCTTTCACCTTTTGTAAAGCTTTTCTTGTCTCCTCCAGGAAGAGTTGGCTACTCCATTTTCTTCCCAATGAAATGACAGCCTTTCTGTGGTGGTGAAGTATTGCTCTTAGTCTCCCCCTAATTACTTTTTACAATGTGATGGCATGGACCACAGGGAAGACGCATCCTTGTTGCTCTTCCTCTGACTCCATGAACCGGGCTGCTCATGTTTCCTGTGCCAAGAAGCCAAAGGTTCAGTTCTAGCAGGTAAACTCCTCTGTATCCTCTGATCTTCATCCTCCTCACACTCACCATCCATTACGCAAGGGCCTAATGCTGAATATTCTAGTGCCCACAAGTGGGCAGCGCTCCTCACCCACCAAGCAGGCTTTCTCTTCCCTTCCCATTCTACAGGGTTGGTCTAGGGTCTCTTTCTAGCAGGTAGCTTGGCTCAATATTAGGTATCTGCCTTTTCCATATCTACCTTGAGCCTCTTTTACTGGGATCTGAGCACTTTGTTTTCTCCTTTGAGGTGGGTCCCTCTTTACGTTAGCTTCTTTCCATGGCTCTGCCTCAGGGGACAGATCAATATTTTAAGTCTTGTGGATTTTCCACTGCTGGCTTTTGCTTAATCTCCACCGAGGTGACCATTAGCAGAATTCAGACAAACCTGGCCTGTTCTCTGCTTCCTACTCCAGTCCTGGAATGAACTGATTCTCCTTAAGAAGTTGCTATCCTGGACCGTTTTTGGAACTATGACAGTTTGTCATCTACCTTTCTGTGATGAATTCACCTGAGCATAATATTCTACCCCACAAAGTTTTGGCCAAGGATATAAAATGTATCACACACTGTTTTCCCACGTGTCAAGTTTAGGTCAGAGCACACAGTGGACGCTTTCTTTTTGAATGGACTAATATTAGATTGCTGAAACTACCAACAAAATCATAATGAGAGGCTTTCTTGGTAGCTCAGTGGTAAAGAATCTGCCTACCAATGCAAGAGACACGGGTTTGATCCCTGATCTGGGAAGATCCCACATGCCGCATGGCAACTAAGCCTGTGCGCCACCACTATTGAACCTGTGCTCTAGAGCCCAGGAGTTGCAACTACTGAGCCCACGTGAGTCCTAAAGCTCGTGCTATACAACAAGAGAAGCTATTTCAGTGAGAAGCCTGCACACTGCAACCAGAGAGTAGCCCCTGGTAACAGCAACTGGAGAAAAAGCCAGCACAACAACAAAGAGCACAGCCTAAAATAAAAACGAATACATAAAATTATCTAAAAAAAATCATACGGAGAAATCTACATATAATAAAAGTCTCAGTCTCTTAATTTAGAATTAGATTCTAAAATATGGGGCATGTGATTTGAACTTCTCTGGGTCAGTTTTCATTCAGCCTAAGTTACCAGAGTGGATGGACCCAGAAAGTAATCAGATTTTAAGGGAGCAAAGCATTCAAGAGAGGGACGATTTTCTCTAGTGTCGAATAATTTAGAACAGCTAGAAAATTCTGCATGTCCTAATAAGGTCCTGTGGTAATTTAAGTCCAATGTTATTTGTCTAATCAATCACCATCTGCCTTTCTTCACAAAATGTCATTTCCTTCCTTCTCCCCCCATCTCTTAGACCTTCTTTGTTTTCTTCTTTCATCATTTGCTCTTCTTGTTTTCTCCAAAGCCAATTTTAATTCCCAGGGAAAATGCAGGGATATTTTGTTCCCTTTCTTTATTGATTCATTTTTTCTAGTTCATGCTTCAGTAGTCATTTTCAGGCAGCTTGACACTCACTAGCTATGAAACATGCTGAACTAGAGAGAAAAGACCCTGACCCCACTCCAATCCACTTCCAGGGGGACCAAGCAGAATACTTCCTTTTTGGTTCTCAACACTTGGTCAAGTCCCAGTTGACTCAGGTTCGTCCTCAATGACGGCTTCTCTTGCCTTGTGATTCACCAAGTAGAACTAGTGCAGAAACTGCAGGTTTAAGTGGTTCAGGACTCCATGTGGTTTGGAATTGCATTCTCCTCCAAAGATGGCTTATGTAATAGGAATAAAACTAAGGCAGATCTTAAATTCCACTCGCCTGTCAGTATATTAAACTCCCCACTTTAAATCTCCTATGCAGTTTCCATGGATAAGTTTGTTAGCTGCTTGAAAGGACATATTTGGGATCCCTACAAGCTCATGGAGAATGATAGCCATGAATTAAGCCAAAACTGTTCACTTTTTATGCAACATTGACAGATAATAGATTCCATAAATGTTCCTCTAACACTACTTCTGTAGGCCTTTAAGCTCCTTCAGCAGAGTTTTTCAACGGTTCTTGTTATTTGTGTTTCTATTTATTGTTATATTTGAAGTTGATGCCACTTACAATAGTTTTTAACACTTAAAGTAGTTTTCAATTGTGTTCCCTACAGGCCAGATGAATCTGTTCACTTCTGACATCCTGAAAAGCAAACTCTGAAGACTGGAATCACATCTTTTCCCCTTCGGGACTGAGAGGAAGCTTATGGACAGTATCTGCTGAATCTGTTTTATTTCTTTTTAAGATCCAAGAGCTCCCACAAAGCACTAGGGAGTAAGAGACCAGAGAGCAGCATTTGATTTTTAGGTAAAAACTTCCACAGGGGGGTGAACTGAAATAAAAGGATCTTTCTCTTTGTTCTTTTGATTGGTTTGTGATCTGTTTTATTAATCAAATGCTATTTTTCCTTTTAGTCTTTTAAATTATTGTGCAAAATATGAAACCCTAGACACTAAACACTGGTGTATATTTAAAAGTTGTTTCAAACATCAGGGATTTCATAAAAAGTGTTTTCCTTTTGAAATACGTAAACTTATAAGGCTTGTTGCCTTCTTGGGTGATTTTATCATATCTTGAGGCGTTTTTGCCTGATACATGTATCTCGAGTTTTATAATTAAAATTGAAGAGACAGCATCATTTACATTTCATAAATTTGCCTTCAAATAACCATGCATGGGCTACTATGCCAGTTAGAAAGCCCAGCCTCTCAATACAGCTCATGTATATATATATTATATATATATATATATATATATATATATATATATATATATATATAATTACTTACATAAATCTATATTTGCCCATGTCGCACAGCATGTGGAATCTCAGTTCCCTGACCAGGGGCGGATCCTGTGCCACTCGCGCAGGAGGTGCGGAGTCCTCACCCCTGGGCCCCCAGGGAAATCCCCCAGTACAGCTCTTCTTAATCAAAGGGCTTGGCTTCTCTCATTTTCTTTTCCAAAAACAAAACAGCTTTAGTGCTTTTCCTGAAATACAGTATATGCCCATTGATCTGACATCAGATAAGATAACATAAAGAAGCTGAAAATAAAAATCACCTCAAAGCCCACAGTCTTTTGGTGGGGATCTTTCCAGATCTCGCCCCTTCTTGTTCCTGCTCTGTCATCTCCCAGAAACAGAGGGTGGGTGGGCTGCAGGGCAGGAGCAGCTCCCAGACTTAGCAGTGTGGGATCCTAGCTCTATTTCTCTCTTCATAAGACCTTTGAAGCAGGTAAATTCCATTAGGTATAATTTACATACCATAAAATCCACCTAAGTGTATAGTTAAATACATTTGGTTGAACTCAAATGTGGGAGAAGGTAATGTTTCAGACCCCTGGGATAAGATATTTCCTTCGAAGGCAGCCTGTAAAGAAATTTCCTGGTGCAGCCTTATCTCAGCCAGGCGATCGTTGTCCTGCTGGTGACCTGGCCAGCCTTTTGCTCCTTGCTGACCCACCTCACTATCCTTCCCAGACTCAAGGGGATTTTGTGAGGGCTCGGGAGTCTTCCTTGGGTACAAGGAGGCTTGCAAGTCCTGACGGGATGTGTGGAGGGCTAAAGTCTCAGGAGACATTGAAACAGCTAAATGGCTTTTCAGAAGATTCTGTGAACCTAGAGGAGGCTAAGATCACAATGCTCCCTGGAGCTGACACATGCTGCCAAAACTCTGAAAGGACAGATGGGTGCAGGCCTGCCTACAAAGTGTCCAGGCAGAAAGGAAGCTGCCAAACCTCCCTGAAAGGACTGATGTCAGTTGCCCTGTGTTACCTCAGAGTCACCAAAGGCAGAGCCCATTGGCGCCTGGAAAGAACCTTGGTAGATACACTCTTTGGTCTCTTTTAAAACCAACTTTCTTGTTCTTGTCTTTATAGAGGAAGAAGGGAAAATTCATATAGTCTACAGCAACCTGGGCCTGAGGTAATCCTGGCACCTCCCACCTCAGAACCTGCCTTGGAATGTTCTAGTTACCAGACTATGGCAGATGGAGCTCACAGGGCATTTTAGAGCAAGCCAGGGGACTCAAGTCCGTTCATGTACCTTTATAATTCCTATCAGAATTTCTAAAATGTATTTCAGTACTTATGGGAAAGTGTTAAAACGGACCAAGTGTTAAGTTGTTGATAAATGTGTAAAGCTGTGTCATTCCTATGCACAAATGGTCAACATAGAGTCATGGATAATTACAGTCCTAAGTCTTTGCCCTCAAGATGAGGAAACTAAAATCCAGAGCATAGAATGACTCGGCTGAAGCATATACTGGTCCACAGCCGTCCTCCATCCTCCTTACTCTATCAGCTCTGGTCGAAGCTCACGCTTCTTTTATTTCATTCCTTTGTGGGTGTCTTTGTTGCACAGTGTCACACTAGCATACTTTAGGGTTTCAGTGTGTCCAAAGAAGTGGAAGTGTTTTGAAGGATAATGAGGCATGCTCAGTTATTGAATTCACATATTCACTAGGTACTAAGTTACCATTTTACAGATGAGGAAACTGAAGCACAAAGAAGCAACTTGCCCATGGTTACACAGATATCAACATTTCCTCTGATTCTCCTGAAATAAACTGACATAACAAGGAGGCAGAGGAAGAAGTGAAAAAGACCAGTATGTTGGGGACCATCATGGGTAACAAGAGACAGAACCAATCCTCTTAGAGCCCTTCCCTCCAATCACACTTAACTGTGCCAGGAGAAATTGTAAAAATCGTAGAAATGAGAATAAAATTACTAGTGTTCATGTGTACTGCATTCTTCCTAATTATTAATGTCCTCCATAGTCATTGAGTTACTTAATAACTCTGTTAAGTCTTAGAGTACTACGGAGCGCAATGCAAATAACGCTTGTCCATAGAGGTGCAAAACGTATTCTGAGAGGGCTTCCTTGATGGTACAGTGCTTAAGAATCCACCTACTAATGCAGGGGGACATGGGCACAATCCTTGGTCCAGGAGGATCCCACATGCTGCGGAATAGCCAGGCCCATGCACCACAACTACTGAGCCTGCACTCTAGAGCCCATGCTTCACAGTAAGAGAAGCCACAATGAGTAACCTGTGCACTGCAATGAAGAGAACTCCTACTCTCTGCGACGAGAGAAAGCCTGCACGCAGGAATGAAGACCCAGCACAGCCGAATAATAAGTAAATCCTTTAAAAAATGTATCCTGAGGAGATGCAATTGTAAGATGCCCTATAAATATTGACCAATTGAATTGGGCATTTCTGCTGCTGATATACATGTGCTTTTGAAATTTCCCCTTTGGACTGGTTGTAACTGGTAGTAACATTTTGCTGGTTCCCTCATTAACTAACAAGTTAGATAAAATCTTTAGCATATGTTTAATGTTTCAACAAGAGTAAGAAGTAATGTTTCAAGGATAGTAAGAAAATGTAGATTATTTTTAGGATGTGTTTGATCCTATATGACTATCAGTCGAAAGCAAACAGATATAGGAAGAGGTTAACATACCTGAAAAACAGGGCAACCACAACTCAAAAATATACACTAGATTCACAAAAACCAAAACAAAACTGGAAATCATCAAACCACAAAAAGAAAAAGAAACGAAAAAGGAGGAAACATAGAATCAATTGGAAACAAGGTTTAAAGTGGCAACAAATACATATGTATCAATAATTACCTTAAATGTCAATGAACTGAATGCTCCAATCAAAAGACAAAGTGGCAGACTGGATAAAGAACAAGAGCCTACAATATGTTGTCTAGAAGAGATGTACCTTACTGCAAAGGACACATATAGATTGAAAGTGAGGAGATGGAAAAAGATATTACATACAAATAGAAATAAGTAGAAGTTGCAATACTCCTATCAGACAAAATAGACTTTAAAATGAAAAGCCACACAGAAAGATAAAGAAAGACATTATATAATGAAAAAATGATCAGTACAAGAAGAGGATTTTACATTTGTCAATGTATATGCACCTAATATAGTAGGAGCACTCAAACACATAAACAAACACTAGCAGGCATAAAGGGAGAAATTGATGGGAATACAACAACAGGATGTTTTAGTACCACATTCATATCAATGGACAGATACTCTAGAGAGAAAATAAACAAGGCAACAGAGATCCTAAATACACAACAGTTAGATTTAATTGATATTTTCAGGACATTACATCCAAAAAACCCAGAATATACATTCTTTTCAAGTGCACATGGAACATTCTCTAGGACTGTCCACATACTAGGGCACAAAACCAACCTCAACAAATTTAACAGTAAAGAAACTATTTTAATCATCTTCTCTGACCACAATGGAATGAAACTAGAAATGAACCACAGGAAAAGAGGGGGGAAAAAAGATTACATGGAGACTAAGCAATGTGCTACTAAAAAGTCAATGGATAAATGAGGAAATCAAAAAAAGAAATTAAAAAATACCTTGAGATGAACAATGAAAACACAACCATATGAAATCTATGAGATACAGCAAAAGCAGTTCTTAGCTGCTGCTGCTGCTAAGTCGCTTCAGTCGTGTCCGACTCTGTGCGACCCCACAGACATCAGCCTACCAGGCTTCCTCATCCCTGGGATTCTCCAGGCAAGAACACTGGAGTGGGTTGCCATTTCCTTCTCCAATGCATGAAAGTGAAAAGTGAAAGTGAAGTCACTCAGTCGTGTCTGACTCTGAGCGACCCCATGGACTGCAGTTCTTAGAGGGAAGCTCAGATACAGGCCTTTCTCCAAAAACAAGAAAAACATCAAATAACAACCTAATCTATCACTTGAAAGAACTAGAAAAAGAAGAACAAACAAAACCTAGTCACCAGAAGGAAGTAAATAATAAAGATCAGAGAGGAAATAAATAAAACAGAGGTTAAAAAGCAATAAGCCAACAGCTGGTTTTTGGAAGTGTAAACAAAGTTGACAAACCTCTACTCGGGCTCATGGAGAAAAGAGGAAAGACACAAAATAAGAAATGAAAAGGCAGAAATCTCAACTGATACCACAGAAATACAAAAAAATTACAAAAGAGTATTATGAAAAATTATATGCTAACAACTTTGACAACCGAGAAAAAATGGACAACGTTCTAGAAACATGGTGGTGGTGGTGGTTTAGTTGCTCAGTCGTGTCCGACCCTTGTGACCCCATGGACTGTAGCCTGCCAGGCTCTTCTGTCCACGGGATTTTCCAGGCTAGAATACTGGAGCGGGTTGCCATTTCCTTCTCCATTCTAGACACATACAGCCCTCCAAAAGTGAATCAAGAAGAAACAGATAATTTCAATAGACTGATCACTAGAAGTGAAATACAATCTGTAATGAAAAACGAAAACCTACAAACAAAAGCCCAGGACTAGATGACGTCACAGATGAATTCTACCAAACATACAAACAGTTTATACCAACCCTTCTCAAACTCTTCCAAAAGACTGAAGAAGAGGGAATACTCCCAAAGACATTTTATGAACTCTGATACATAAACCAAACAAAGAAACCACTGAAAAAGAATATTACATGGACTTCCCTGGTGGTCCAGTGGTTAAGAATCCACCTGCCAATGCAGGCGATGTAGGTTCAATCCTTAGTCCGGGATGATTTCACATGCTGCGGGGCAACTAAGCCCATGTGCTGCAACTACGGAAGCCTGAATGCTCTAGAGACTATGCTCTGCAACAAGAGAAGCCACCCCAATGAGAGCCCGTGCACTGCAACTAGAGAGTAGCCCCTGTGGGCAGCAATAACAACCCAAATTAAAGCAATACACCACATTAACAAAAGAAGAGACAAAAACCACATGACCATCTCAGTGATGCAGGAAAAAGCATTTGACTCTGCTCAGTGTTAGGTGGCAGCCTGGATAGGAGGGGACTTTGGGAGAAAATGGATACATGTGTATGTATGACTGAGCCCCTTTGCTGTCCACCTGAAACTATCACAACATTGCTAACTGGCTATACTCCAGCACAAAATTAAAAGTTTAAAACAATTCAATATCCATTCATGATAAAAACTCTTACCAAAGTGGGTTTAGACTGAACATGTCTCAACATAATAAAAGCCATTTATGATAAACGCACATCCAATATAATACTCAAAGGTGAAAAGCTGAAAGCCTTCCCAATGAAATCTGGAAAGAGGATGCTCACTCTCACCTCTTCTATTCAACATAGTATTGGAAGTCCTAGCCACAGCAATCAGACAAGAAATAAAAGGTGTCAAAACTGGAATGGAAGATGTATGTGCTGACATGATATATAGAAAACTGTATGGACTATAAACTAAAGCTAGTAGATCTGATAGATAAATTCAGCAAAGTAGCAGGATGTAAGATTAACATTCAGAAATCAATTGCATTTCTTTATACTAACAATGAAATATCAGAAAGAGAATGTTTAGAAAACAATGCCTTTTAAAATCACACCAAAAAAACCCAGACAAACAAAAAACCAACCCTAGGAATAATCCTGACCAAGGAGGTGAAAAACTTCTAAGCTGCAAACTATAAAACATTTGAAACTAAATAGAATTCAAAGAAAGAATATTGTTAAATGGCAATATTACCCAAAAGAATTTATAGATTTAATGTGATACCTATCAAATTACCCATGATATTTCTGTCAGAACTAGAACAAATAATCCAAAAATTTATATAGGACCATACAAGACCCAGAATTATCAAAGCAATCCTGAAGCAAAAAAAGCAGGAGGCAAAACCTTCTCAGACTTCAGTCAATACCACAAAGCCACAGTAATCAAAACAGTGTAGTATTGGTACAAAAACAGACATACAGATCAATGGAACAGAATAGAGAGCCTAGAGATAAAGCCACACCCCTGTGTTCAATTAATCTTCCACAAGGGAAGCAAGAATATACAATAGGAAAAAGACAGTCTCCTTAGCAAGGTGCTGGGGAAGTTGGACAGCTGCATGTAAGTCAATGAAGTTAGAACACACCCTGACACCATGGACAAAAATACTCATAATGGCTTAAAGACTTAAACATATGACATGACACCATAAAACTTTCAAAAGAGAGCATAAGCAAAGCATTCTCTGACAAACTGTACCAATGTTTTCTTAGGTCAGTCTCCCAAGGTAACAGAAATAAAATAAAAAAAATAAACAGACGGGACCTAATCAAACTTACAAGTTTTTGCACAGCAAAGAAACCATTAAAAAAATGAAAAGACAACCTACAAAATGGGAGAAAATATTTGCAAACAATGTGACCCACCAGGCTTAGTCTCCATAATATACAAATAGCATATAAAACTCAACAACAGCAAAAAAACAAGCAACCCAATCAAAAACTGGGTAGAAACTCCAAATAGACATTTCTCAAAGGAGGAAGAGATGGCCAACAGGCATGTGAAAAGTTGCTCACCATCACTAATTATCAGAGAAATGCAAATCAACACTACAATGAGGTGCCATCTCACATCAGTTAGAATGGCCATCATTAAAAAGTCTACAAATAACAAATGCTAGAGAATGTGTGGAGAAAAGGGAACTCTCCTACTCTATTGGTGGAAATGTAAGTTGGTGCATCCTCTCTGGAAAACAGTACGGAAGCTCCGAAAAAAACTAAAAATAGAGCTTCCATATGACCCTGCAATCCCACTTCTGGGTATACATTCAGATAAAACCACAATTCAGAAAGATACATGCATCCCTATGCTCATGGCAGCACTATTCACAATAGCCAAGACACAGAAACAACCTAAACGTCCATCAACAGATGGAAGGATAAAGAAGATATGGTACGTACATATAATGGAGTACTACTCTGCCGTAAAGAGAATGAAATAATGCCATTTGCAGCAACATGGATGCACCTAGAGATTGTCACATAAGTGAAGTAAGTCAGAAAGAGAAAGACAAATACCATGCAATATCATTTATATGTGAAATCTAAAATGTGGCCAAATGAACCTACCTACAAAACAGACTCACAAACAAAGAGAATAGACTTGTGGGTGCCAAGGGGAAGAGGGACGAACTAGGAGGATGGGCTAGGTATATGCTAACTATTACATTCAGAATGGATAAATAACAAGGTCCTACAGTAAAGCACAGGGAACTATACTCAACTTCCATTACAGATAAACCACCTCCTAACTCTTCAATCTGAACTCTCTGGTTCCCCCACTGGGTACATGTAATACCTGTATGGGTGTATCTCCTGTAGCTACTGTCATCTGTGTTATAATTGACTTTCTTTATGCTGTCATCCCTCATCTGCTAACCCCCTGAGGACACGGATTGGATAACAAGTGTATTTGAATATCACAGCATTCTGAATACTTAACAATTAGTCATCAACCTATTTTTATTTTGAATGGGCTGAATTAGCAATAAGGACCAATCTACTTTCTAAAGATAAAATGAAGGGGGTGGGAAGGGATACATTAGGGGTTTGGGATTAAAATATACACACTATTGTATTAAAATAGATAACCAACAAGGATCTACTATACAGCACGGGAAACTCTAGTCAACACTTGTAATAGCCTATAATGACAAAGAAACTAAAAAAAGTATATATACATTTATTAACCAAATTCATTAGTGAGTACACCATTTATCACTGAAAAAAATCCTGTTTAATGCAATTTGCTAGCCATGAGAATGCCATCTAAAAGGTCTTGGTCTCAGTTTTAAATCTAAAATGTACTAGTTATTGTGTGACATGGTATAAATTATGTCATGCTTCTATGCCTGAGTACTTTATATGTAAAACTGAATTAACTATGTCACCTTCTTTCATTAATGTTCTGAATATTGAATTAAATGATGTATAAATGCTAGTTTCAATTCCAGTACACCTCGGTGGCTTTATGTGGCACTAGTGGTAAAGAACCCACCTGCCAATGCAGGAGATGCAAGAGACACAAGTTCAATCCCTGGGTCAGGAAGATCCCCTGGAGTAAGAAATGGCAACCCACTCCAGTATTTGCCTGGGAAATCCCATGGACAGAGGAGCCTGACAGGCTACAGTCCATGGGGCTGCAGAGAATCGGTCACAACTGAGTGACTGAGCACAAACATACACATGCCTGAGTACTTTATATGTAAAATTAAATTAGCCATGTCACCTTCTTTCATCAACGTTCTGAGTATTAAATGATATGTTGTATAAATGCTAATTACAGTTCCAGTGCATATTAGTGGCTCAATAAATCAGAGCTAGCTAGTTGTGTTTGTAGTGACAATGGTAGCAACTGCAGTAGTAACAATACTCAACAATACCTCAATAATATTTCTTACACTATACTTTGATACTGTGATTAGACAGTTAAGTCTTTGACTATCTTGTTTCAAATTTGTTACCTTCACATGTAATGTGGCTGGGCAAAGCCTGTAAAGTGTTTGTGGTATCTGTAATGTTAGTCACTCAGCCATGTCTGACACTTTGCAACCCCATGGTCTGTAGCCTGACAGGCTCTGTCTGTACATGGAATTCTCCAGCAAGAATATTGGAGTAGGTAGTCATTCCCTTCTCCAGGGGATCTTCCCAACCCAGGGATTGAACCCAGTTCTCCAGCATTGCAGGCAGATTTTTTCACCATCTGAGCCACCAGGGAAGCCCAGTAAAGTGTTTGTGGTATCTGTAGTCTGTAACTAACTTGAATAAATTAATAAGAGCTCAACAAAAAGAATATATAAATGTATATATACTGAATCACTCTGCTATAACACAACATTATAAATCAACTATATTTCAATAAAAATGTTAAACATAATAATATAAAGTGACAGAAACTATTTCTTTTAATCCCTCTGAAATGAAATGACATAGCAAGGAAGTAGGAGCAAAGACCAGGCTGTCATAGAACATGGTGACTGAGCTCCACGAAGGTGGAGGTGAGAATCCAGGTTTAACAAGTCTTTGGAGGACTGACCATGCTGGAAGAGGGTGGGCCCCTAATCCAACATGATTGGTATCCTTATAAAAAAGGAAAAATTTGGATGTGCAGAAGTACGCACAAAGGAAGACACCACATGAAAACTGGAGTTATGTTGCCAACAAGTCAAGGAAGTTGAGAGAGGGGCCTGGAGTGGATCCTTCTCTAGAGACTTCGGAGGGAGCATGGCCCTGCCAACACCTTGGTCTTAGATCTTGACCTCTCAGAACTGTGAGTTAATACACTCCTGATGTTGAAGCTGCCCTGTGTGTGGTCCATTTTATGGCAGCCCTAGCAAATGAATACATCCTGGCATCACACTTTGCATCCTTCTTTTCCCCTGACCCTAGTATTGGGGCTGGGGATTTATTATCACCTAGAAATCACTGTCTTTTGGGTTTGTTGACCTTGCTACTTTTTTCGAGGAGAAGGCAATGGCAACCCACTCCAGTACTCTTGCCTGGAAAATCCCATGGACAGAGGGGCCTGGTGCGCTGCTGTCTATGGGGTCGCACAAAGTCGAACACGACTGAAGCGACTTAGCAGCAGCAGCAGCTACTTTTCAAAATCGAATGCCCTCTACCCCACCCGCCACCCCCTCGTGTTAGTTTCCAGTTGCTGCAGTAACAAAATCACCATAAACTTAGTGGCTTAAAAGAAAAAAAGAAAACTCTTTCTTATCTTACAGTTCTGGAGGTTGGAAATTCAGAATTAGTCTCATTGGGCTCAAGTCAAGATGTCAGCCAGTCTAGTTCCTTCCTGAGGTTCTGTGGGGAGAATCCATTCCCTTGACTTGCTCAGCTTCTAGAAGCTGCCTGCTTCCTGCAGCCCCTGTTACTCAAATCTCTTGTTCCCAATGTCACATCTCCTACTCCTCACTCTGACACTTCTGCCTCCCTCTATGAGAACCTCGTGATTATATTGGGCCCACTCAGATAATCCAGAATTATCTCCCCATCTCAAGATTCTTGAATGAATCACATTTGCAAAATAATTTTTATCATGTAATGTAACATATTCACCAGTTTCCAAGATTAGGACGTGGATCTCTTCAGGGAGCCATTATTTTGACCACCATGCCTCTTTCCATACTCACCCTTTCCAAATTCCACTCATCTTCCAAGGTCCTCTCCTGGGACTTTTCTTCCTCAGTCCAGTGACACTGGTCTTTGTAATGCTATACCACCACAGGGCCTGGTCCTAGATCTCTTAATTGTTGGACATGAAGTCACTTGGTTTCTCTACATTGCTCTGAAGATGCCTTAAGTACAGACTATTGTTTACACTCCTCTGGCTCTCCTTCAACACTGGATACTGGCCCTGTACCTAAAGACTTAAAAACTGCTTGGTGGAAGGATCCATTCTTTTTTTTTTAAAGCCATACTGTGCCACATGTGGGATGTTGGTTCCCCTGGTGAATCTGTGCCCCACTGGACTGCCAGGGAAGTCCCAGAGCCATTGTTCTTTGGAGCAACAAGAGGTAGTACAGCAAATCCAGATCTCCAAGTTTCCCCTCTTTTTCCTCATTTTGCTCACTGAAGACAGAGGTAGGACTGAGATTGGCTGAGCAGAGCTGAGACCCCCAAATCATCATCTACCTATGAACTTTACTCCAGAGTAGACCTGGTAAGCAGTTAGCATGACCTTCATATTCTGTGTCCTTGCTTTCTCTGTAGAAAATAATAATCATGACACAGCTAACAACTTCAAATAAGTACCAACAATTTTTAAAGAACTTTATGAAGCTCTTATAAATGTGGGGAAAGTTGAGGAGGCTTTGGTTCTGCCTTGGAGCATCTTGCAGCCTCACAACTAGCAAAGCTGGACAGTTCTTAAAAACTGGCTGTCCTATGTTCTAACATCAGAAAAGAGTAACACATGGATCTCTATTCTTATATAAATGTCATTCCAAGCCTAGTTAGACAGACCTGCAGCAATGCCAAAGAATGTTTAAACTACCGCACAATTGTACTCATCTCACACTCTAGCAAAGTAATGTTCAAAATTCTCCAAGACAGGCTTCAACAGTACATGAACTGTGAACATCCAGATGTTTAAGCTGGATTTAGAAAAGGCAGAGGAATCAGAGATCAAATTGCCAACATGCGCTGGATCATCGAAAAAGCAAGAGAGTTCCAGAAAAACATCTATTTCTGCTTTATTGACTACGCCAAAGCCACTGACTGTGTGGATTCCAACAAACTGGAAAATTCTTAAAGAGATGGGAATGTAAGACCACCTTACCTGCCTCCTGAGAAACCTGTATGCAGGTTAAGAAGAAACAGTTAGAACCAGACATAGAACAACAGGTTGGTTCCAAATTGGGAAAGGAGTACATCAAGGATGTATATTGCCACCGGCTTATTTAACTTATGAAGCACAAGCTGGAATCAAGATTGCCGGGAGAAATATCAATAACCTCAGATACACAGATGACACCACCCTTATGGCAGAAAGTGAAGAACAACTAAAGAGCCTCTTAATGAAAGTGAAAGAGGAGAGTGAAAAAGTTGGCTTAAAACTAACATTCAGAAAACTAAGATCATGGCATCCAGTCCCATCACTTAATGGCAAATGGATGGAGAAACAATGGAAACAGTGACAGACTCTATTTTTGGGGGCTCCAAAATGACTGCAGATGGTGATTGCAGCTATAAAATTAAAAGACACTTGCTCCTTGGAAGAAAAGTTATGACTAACCTAGACAGCATATTAAAAAACAGACAGTACTTTGCCAACAAAGGTCTGATTAGTCAAAGCTATGGTTTTTCCAGTAGTCATGTATGGATGTGGGAGTTGAACTATAAAGAAAGCTGAATGCCAAAGAATTGATGCTTTTCAACTGTGGTGTTGGAGAAGACTCTTGAGAGTCCCTTGGACTGCAAGGAGATCCAACCAGTCCATCCTAAAGGAAATAAGTCCTGAATATTCATTGGAAGGACTGATGTTGAAGCTGAAACTCCAATACTTTGGCCACCTGATGTGAAGAACTGACTCATTGGAAAAGACCCTGATGCTGGGAAAGATTGAAGGCAGGAGAAGAAGGGGATGACAGAGGATGAGATGGTTGGATGGCATCACCAACTCAATGGACATGAGTTTGAGCAAGCTCCGGGAGTTGGTGATGGACAGGGAAGCCTGGCGTGCTGCAGTCCATGGGGTCACAAAGAGTTGAACATGACTGAGCAACTGAACTGAACTGAACCCTAGGCATTTAGGAAAGATACTATGTCTTTCCCTTTCCTAGCCTTTGGACTGAGTGCCTACTGACCTTTACAAACAGCAAGATTTCCTTATATTGTTCAATAGTTTTCCATAACTGAAGAGACCTTCGTCCTTGGCCAACTCTCCCTCTCTCCATTTTGAATATTAGGGTTTTATTGAATGTAGCTTAGGTTTAAGGAGAAATAATTTAAAGGGGGATGGGGATAGTATTTTGGCATCAGATACACTTGAATTTACATGTTAGATCTCTTCTATGGCTGTGTGATCTCTGGCAAGAAAAGCTGTGCCATCTCACAGGACTGATGAGAATATTAAATGGGGACGGACACTGCTTCCTAGAGTAACAGGCATTTCATAGGCACTAAAGGCAGGTTAGTTATTTTATACGCTTTCCTTATTTTAACACAACAAATTCTAGCTAACTAAAGAGGATTAACTGCTGAAAACATCTATAAAGTAGAAAAACACCACAAAGATTATTTGCCTCTGGGGGATGGAATGTGAAAAAATAATTTGCGAAGGATTATGTCTCAGTCTGTTTGGGCTGCCATAACAAAATACCCTAGAATGTGTGGCTTAAATGACAGAAACTGATTTTCTCAGTTTCTGGAGGCTGGAAGTTCCAGGTCAAGGCACCGGACAACACAGTTCCTGGTGAGATGCTGCTTCCTGCCTTCTATGTAGATGGCTGCCTTCTCTCCACATTCTCACATGGGGGTTGGGGCTTTAACATAATAGTTTTGGGGAAACAGCACTGAAATTGAAATGGTGATTAAAAAACTCCCAACAGGACTTCCCTGGTGGCTCAGTGGTAAAGAATCTGCCTGCCAATGCAGGGGACATGGGTTCAGTCCCTGGTCTGGGAAGATCCCACATGCCAAGGGACATTAAGGCCAGGACGCCACGACTATTGAGCCTGAGCTCTAGAGCCTGGGAACCTCAACTACTAAGCCCGAGTGCCCTAGAGCCTGTTCTCCAAAACAAGACAAACGGCTGCAGTGAGAAGCCCACGCACGAAACAAGAGAAGCTCGGCTGGCCACAAGTAGAGAGAACCCAAGCGCGGCAATGAAGACCCAGTGCAGCCATAAATAAATAAATCTTAAAAAAAAATCCCAACAAACAAAAGTCCAGGACCTGAAGGCTTCGCAGGTGAATTCTATCAAACATTTAGAGAAGAGTTAACACCTAACCTTCTGAAACTGTTCCAAAAAATTGCAGAGGAAGGAAAACTTCCAAACTCATTCTGTGAGGCCACCATCACTCTGATATCAAAACCAAAGATACCACAAACACACACATTATAGGCCTATATCACTGATGAACATAGACAAAAAATCTTCAACAAAATACTAGCAATCTGAAGCCAACAATACCTTAAAAAGATCATATACCATGATCAAGTGGGATTCATCCCAGAGATGCAAGGACTTTTCAGTATCTGCAAATCTATCAACGTGATATACCACATCAACAAACCGAAGAATAAAAACCATAGGATCATCTCAATAGATGCAGAAAAGCTTTTGACAAAATTCAGCTCCCATTTATGATTAAAAACTCTCCAGACAGTGGGCACAGAGGGAACATACCTCAACACAATAAAGACAAATGTATATGACAAATCTACAGCTAACATCATATTCAATGGTGAAAAGCTGAAAGCATTTCCTCTATCAGGGACAAGACAAGGATATCCACTCTCATCACTTTTATTCAACATAGTTTTGGAAGTCTATGGCAATCAGAGAAAAAAAAAGAAGGGAAAAAAAATTGAAAAAGAAGTTAAACTGTCACTTTTTGCAGATGATGTGATACTATACAGAGAAGATCCTAAAGATGATACAAGAAGACTATTAGAACTCATCAATGAATTTGGTAAAGCTGCAGGTTACAAAATCAATACATAGAAATCTGTTGTATTTCTATACACTAACAGCAAAAGATCAGAAAGAAAAATTCAAGAAACAATTCTGTTTACCATCACACCAAAAAGAATATAATACCTCAGGATAAACCTACCAAAGGAGACAAAAGACCTATACTGTGATAATTATAAGATACTATTAAGGAATCTGCCTACCAATGCTGGAGACACGGGTTCAACCCCTGATCTGGAAAGATCCCACATGCCATGGAGCAGTTAAACCTAGGTACCACATAGGCTTATTGAGCTCATGTGCTACAACTACTGAAGCCCATGCTCTGCAACAAGAGAAGACACCACAATGAGAAGCCGGGGCACGGCAAACAGAGAGTAGTCTCCACTCGTCACAACTAGAGAAAAAGCCTATGCAACAATGAAGACCTAGCACGGCCAAAAAAATAATAAAATAAAGATAAGTAAATTAATAAATTAAAAAAAGAAATAAACCCATGCACCCATCATGGTCAATTAATCTGTGACAAAGGAAGCAAGACTACACAATGTTGGAAAGAGTCTCTTCAACAAATGGTGCTGGGAAAACCGTACAGTTACACATAAAAAGTGAAATTAGATCTTTCTGTAACACCATACACAAAAACAAGCTCATAATGGAATAAAGACCTAAATGTAAGACCACACACTATAAAACTCCTAGAGGAAAACACAGGCAGACCACTCTCGGACATAAACCACAGCAATATCTCTTTTGATCCGTTTTCCAGAATATGGAAATGAAAAGAAAAATAAATAAATGGGACCTAAACACAAAAGTTTTTGCATAGCAAAGGGAACAATAAGCAAAAAAAAAAAGACAACCCACAGATTGGGAGAAAATATTTGTAAATGATATGACTGATGAGGGATTCAACTCCAAAATTTACGAACAGCTCATGATGCTTAACAGCATCAAAACAACCTAACTGAAAAAAACAACAGAAGCCCTAAATAGATATTTCTCCAAAGAAGATATACAGATGGCCAAGAGGCACATGAAAAGATGCCCAACATCGCTAATTGTTAAATGCAAATCAAAACTACAATAGATACCACCTCACATCAGTCAAAACAGCTAGCATCAAAAAATCCACAAACAATAAATGCTAGAGAGGGTATGGAGAGAAGGGAACCCTCCTAAACTGTTGGTAAGAATGTAAATTGGTACAGCCACTATGGACAACAGTATGAAGGTTCTTTAAAAAACTAAAAATAGAGTTACCATATGACCCTGAAATTCCACTCTTGGGCATATATCTGGAGAAAAACATGATCCCAAAGAACACATGCGGCCTAATGTTCATCGCAACACTGTTTACAATAACCAAGACATGGAAGCAGCCTAAATGTCCATTGACAGAGGAATGGATAAAGAAGATATGGTACATATGTACGATGAAATATTACTCAGCGATCAAAAAGAATGAAATAATACCATTTGCAGCAACATGGATGGATCTAGAGATTGTCATACTGAATGAAGTCAGTCACACAGAGAAGGAGAAATATCCCATGACATCCCTCATATGTGGAATCTAAAAGGAAATGATACAAATGAACTTGCAAAACAGAAACAGACTCACAGATGTAGAGAATGAACTTACAGTTGCCAGAGGGAAGGACGGGGGAAGGGATAGGGAGTTTGGGATGGACACGTCGACAAGTGTATTTAAAATGGATAACCAACAAGGACTTACTGTTTAGTACAGGGAACTCTGCTAAATGTTATGTGGCAGCCTGGATGGCAGGGGAGTTTGGGGGAGACTGGATACATGTATATGGATGGCTGAGTCCCTTCAGGGTTCACCTGAAACTATCACAACATTGTTCATTGTCTATCTCGTGATACAAAATAAAAAGTTTAAAGAAACAGTTTTGGAGCGCATTTCTATGAGTCATTACAGAGAAATGGGGCTTCTAATGTTACCTATTTTCTGGGAGCCCTATTGTCTAGGAGAAGGAGAAAGGAGAATATGACCTTTCATTTGAAAGGTCAAGGATTCCCCAGTCTAGCTGAGGACCAGCCTCACACATCCAGAGACTCTCCAATCCTCGGGTGGTTGGAATTCAGCTTGCTCATGAGGCTTCCCAGGTTTCCCGAGCTGAGTGGGAAGGTGATCATGTGCCTGGACAAACCTCCCCTGGGAGTCATGACACCTCGGATTCCTGGGCACTTTCTGGATAGTCAGCCTCTGACTCCAGGCCCTGAAACTGGCCTTCTCCCTGCTACAGCCCCCTCCTGCCAGCCATCCTCTAGCCATCCAGCTGCCCTTTATCCCCCTGGCCCCTTCCCTAACCTCTAGGGCTGGCAGCCACCTAGGCACCTATCCAGGCTTTGTCTCACCTCCTGGGACAACTGCCCCTGTACCACTGTGAGGGTCCACTGGGCCAGTAAATATGCATCCTTTTTGGTCCTATTAGACATCAGAGCTCAAGTCACTGTCATTCCAGGAAATCCCTCTAAATTCCCCAAACAGGAGCCCTTCTCTTACAGGGCTCTGCTGGTTAAACCATTATAGGGGCATAAATGTATTCAAGTGCCAAGATTTGGCCATTCTCCTCAAAGGGCTTCCTCTGGGGGTGCCCTTCCTTGCTCCTGTTTCCCTCCTGTGGGCAGGGATGCCCTGACATGACACCACACCACCGGCAACAAGCCCAGGTTCTTGACTTACTGGTGGAACATACCAAATGGATGCCAGGGACTCCCCTTCCTCCAGTTAGGAGGGTAAACAGCCCCCAGCACCACTGTAAACAGGGCACTGAAGGCTTATGCCCTGCGTTACTGACACCCTTGAGATGGGAGTCAGCAGACCCTTTTAATACCCATGTGGCTAGTACTTAAGCCACTACTGACACATGGAACCTCACCATTGACTATTGGAACCACAATGCTCAGGCAATTCCTAATACAGGATTGAGTGAGGTCATAAACGGGCCCAAGGAGATCCTTCGAGGTCACTGACCTAGCTCTTATGTTCTATTCTGTTCTTATTACACAGGAATCCCAGGGCTAACTTGCTTTTACTTTGGAAGGGGTTCCACATACATTTTGAGGCTCCCAATGGGATATGTGAACAATCCTGCAAGGATACATAACCTCTGCTGCCAGGACTTAACTACCATACAATTTCAAAGTGCTGTTCTTGGCATCATATTGATGACCTTAGACTGACGGTCCCTTTAAGGAAGCAGAAGGCAGCCTTGTATGTCCTCCCACACCAGTTACAGCAATGTGGCTGGGTAATTACCCTTCCTAAGCCCTAAGGCCCTCCTTACCTGATAAGTTTCAGGGCATCACCTGGTCCTCTAAGAGCCGAGAAACCTCCCCAGCAAACATCAGTTATTCACATTACACCACCCCCATACTTAGGCAAGACACATACTAGGTCTTTTCATGTTCTGGAGGCAACACACCCCTCATCTCTAAGTCTTTGCCCCATATGTGCAATCACATGCATGATTCTGCCACCTTCTGTTGGGATGAAGCCAAACATTGGGCTTCAGAAGCAGTTCAACAGACAGTCCAACAAACCTTACCTTTAATGCCCTCTGATCCTGCTTTCCAAGTTAAGAGCCTGGCCATATCTGACTATGCCTCCTGTTAGTGTCTGGACCCAACAGGAGTTAACCTGGCTTCTTACAGACTTTTAGACTAAGCACCTACCCACAGTGTGCTTCCCTGGTGGCTTAGACAGTAAAGAATCTGTCTGAAATGTGGGAGTCATGTGTTTGATCCCTGGGTTGGGAAGATTCCCTGGAGAAGCACCTACCCACAGTAGCAGCCCCAAAATACCCACCTTGAGTGCAGTTGTGGGCATCCTCTTGGGCTCTCATAGAAACTGAGGCCCTAACTAGCCTTCACCCCACTACTCCAAATCCACGTTCCGATCAAGTCCTGGGTTAGAGATGCCTCCCAGTGGAAGTCCGGCATGGCTCCCAGCGCCTCTTTGGTAAAATGGAAATGTACCTTTAGGATAGGGCCACACCTGATGTCAAATGCCTTTCCAGATTACAGGAAGATGTGGCTTCTCCTGTGCTCAGCCCCTTGCCTGGGAGACTTGAGGAAGTAACGGTGCCCCCTCTCCCCCACTGTGGCTACTTGGGGAGCCCCTTGTGAACAAATGTCTGGGAGGGATGGGGAGTCTGTGCTCTTCACAGATGGCATTATTCCAGTGCAGCTGGGAGATGCGGCTCCACCCACCTCTCCTCGGGCACCTCCCTGGAGGAGGGAGGGGCTCTCCCGCTCAGCCCAGGTGATGGAACTCGTGACCGTGCACCCAGCCCTCAAGGAGGCCATACCACGGGACCTTTTGCAGAGCCACATGGTCAGACTCTTCGGTGGTCACTAATGATCTTGTGGTTTTGTCTGACCATGGGCTGAGGGGCAATTTTCTCACAGGAGGCAAGCCCACCCAGGAGACCCAGATATAGAAGGAATTAGCTGAGTCCCCAGTTCCTATCATTTCTACCCACATTTCTGCTTACACTAACTGCGCCTCATCAGAAGCCATTGTCAACAATCCAGGAAACCCTCTCATAAGCCCTTCATACTCAGCCTGGTACAGGGCTCAGGGTACCTACCATTCCATCAACTTGACAAATAGGCTGCACAACCTCAGGTCACCAGGGAGTTGCACCTTAACAACTTGACCACAAAGGGGCAGGGATCCCCTCTCTAGCAGTAGCTAAGGTTGCAACCAACAAAATGCCTTTTCTGCTCCCAAACCAAACACCAGAGATCATCCAGATGGGGGACACACTCCTAGAGAGACCACCACACGCCTGCGGGCAGAACGGCTTCCTTGGCCCACTGCTCGTTTCTGCTGGGGCTTCCAGAAAGGGCATTCCAATCTCCAGTGCTTACCAGGGCCTCCTCTTGGCAATCCCCACCCCCAGAACTCTTCTAAATAGGTTATCTCTTTCTTCTTTATGCCTGTTCTCTTTGGATGGACAGACATCACAGACTCTGACCAGGAGACCTCTCAGGAGATGCCACAGCAGCCTCTGCAATCTCACACTCTTTGGATCTTCCATCCACGTTAGGCCTGCAGGCAGCTGGCCTCATGGAGCATCTTAATGACCTTCTTAAAGAAACACTCAGGGTCTTCCCTAATGGTACAGTGCATAAGAATCTGCCTGCCAGTGCAGGGGACACAGGTTTGATCCTTGGACCAGGAAGATCTCACATACCATGGAGAAACTAAGCCCGTGTGCCACCTCTACTGATCCCGCTTTCCAGAGCCTGTGAACCACAACTACTGAAGCCTGAACACCTGAGAGCCTGCGCTTCGCAAGGAGAAGCCCCCATACTGCAACAAGCAGCAGCTCTGACTCACCACAACTAGCGACAGCCTGTGTGTAGCCAAGAAGACCCAGTATAGCCAAATATAAAATAAATTAAATAAATGCAATTATATATATAGATATATATAAGGAATCTGCCTGCCAATGCAGGAGACGCAAGAGACAAGGGTTTGATCCCTGGGTGGGGAAGATCTCCTGGAAAAGGAAGTGGCAACCCACTCCAGTATTCTTGCCCAGAGAATCCCATGGCCAGAGGAGCCCGGTGAGCTACAGTACATGGAGTTGCAAAGAGTCAGACATGACTGAGTGATTAAGCAACAACACAACAAAAATATACATTAAAAAAAGAGACACTCAAATTACTTTCAGGCAAGTGGTCCCCAAAAGGGATCAAACTCTTTTGCCCAGGTATTTCTAACCAATAGCATCACTACTGATAGGCTGAGGCCAGCACAAACACATCTATTTTTATAAACAGTTTTATTGGGACTTGGCCACACCCATTTTAAGTATCTGACACACCTGTGGCTGACTTCCTTGCAGAGCTGAGTAGTTGTAATGCAGAACACCTGGCCTGAAAAACCTCAATTATTTGCTATCCAGGCCTTTACAGAAAAGGTTTGACAATCCTGCTCTACTGTGTGGCGTTTGGGTTGTAGGAGGGCAAGAGGGACAGGCAGTATGGTTGGGAGGCTAGAAATAAAGAGATGCTGCATGCATTCAACACAAAGTTTGGAAAAAATATAGAGAACCGGCCGTTGGGTAGGAGAGGAGAAAATGCTTACTTTGCCTTGATTGAAGCCAACGTGGGGCCACTTACTGAGATTGGGTGCACTGGGCAGAGAAGAGTTAGCATATAAAACAACTGAAGATTTAAATTTCAAACAAGTTAATTCTGAGATGTCAATGTGACCTCATCAGGATGGAGAATTGAGAGCTAGGAAACAGATGCTGTTTAGCCCAGGAGAGCAAACATGAGGGACAGCAGAAAGGAAAAAGGAAAGTCATGAAAAGTCTGGGGGAGAAAAATAAGAAAGAAAAGGTTACCTTGAAGCACTGAGCTGGAGACACCAGCAAGCCGGGGTTTCAAAAAAGCCACACCGGTGGTCTTGCCACACAGAGACGCAAGTTAGGGGGGACTGCCTCCCGATGCTTGGGAGGTCTGGGTGTATACCAGAGCTGACATGCATCTTCAGAAGCCTGACAAGACAGGCGTTGACCTCACGGCCCGCTGGAGTGAGGGAGAGATGGCTTCCAGCCGACCTTCCTCTAGAAGTCAGGTTGAATCCTAACCCCTTGCATTTACCACATGGAGACGAGAGCAGGGCCAAAGGTTCCCCACCTCTCCACCCCTGTGCCCTAATCTCCTTGGGTCAGCTGACCAGAGAATGAGAAAGAACCAAGAGACAAGTCACTTAGGCCCAATTCTTCTTTCTTCCCTTTAAAAAAACAGCAGTATCAAAGCTCAATAAAACTTTCGAAAAATAAAATAATTTAAAAAGAAGAAAAAACAGCATTATTGATATAATGGTGGACTTAAAACAAAAAGACTGTCAGTTACTTACCCAGCAAAGATGGGTTTCTTCCGGATCAGAGAATTGCAACCCCTGACTTACAACTATGGCAAGCCACAAGCAAATCTCGCCCACAGCTTGGGAAGAAGTAGGCTTCTCCAGAGGGGTTGGGAGGGCGGGAGCAAACAAAGAGCCCCTGGCTTCTCATTGGCTGAGTCCTTGCCAGGAAAGGAGTCTTTTTCCTGTTGGTCTCTGCTATCAGCATAGGATGTGATAGCGTCCCCTTCCGCCCTTCCAACTCAATTTGAGATTTCTAAAATTTGTTTTTTTTTTTTTTACAGTATACCCATTTTAAGTATATAGTCCTGACAAATGAACACACCCCTGTAAACAACACCTTAATCAAAATATAGACCATTTCCATTGCCCCTAAAAGCTTCCTCAGCCCTTTTGTAGTAAATCCCTCCCCACAGCTCAGCCCCTTGCAACCACTGATGTGCTTTCCATTATTGTAGATTAGTTTTGCTTGTTCCAGTGTTTCACATAAATGAAACTTGTTTGGATTCTTTCAGCAGAATGAATGACCTGTATCAGTAGTTTATTCCTCTTTATTGTGGTATTTCATTACTACAAATATTGGTCTGATACAACAGAGTTTTTTCTCTATTACCTGATGACGAACACTTCAGTTACTTCAACTTTTTTGCTGTTATGAAAAGAGCCTAGTTCCTTCTTTTCATCTCAGAAGGTAAATCCCTTCTATGCCTACAGGTAGAAGAGAGATTGGAATGGAGGTTGACTCCAGTGTTGCCCACACGTTAGGATGCATCAGAATCACCTAGGGTGCTGTAAAAACACAGATGCTGGTCTCCACCCCCAGAACTGATTCAGTAGATCTGGGGTGGGTCAAGAATTTGCATTGCTCTCCAGTAGTGCTGATGCTGCTGTTCCAGGGACCATATTTGGAGAACTACTAATCTTGTGGGGTCTCCTGGAAAAAACAGGAGGGCGGGGAGGGGAAGTGACCTATACTGTGGTGCTGTACTCATCACAAGGCTCATTTATACACAGGCCTGATCACTCTCAGACACACATAAGCTTAGGGATGGTTTGTCTTACAGCTTTATTGAGGTATAACTTATATTCCACAAATTCACTTAGGTATACAATTCATTGATTTTTAGTAAATTTATCAAGTTGTGCCATTGTCAGCACTGGTCCAGATTTAGAACATTTACATCAATCTAGAAAAATCCCCCTTGCCAATTTACAGCAATCTCTGTTCCCATTCCCAGACAACCTGCTTTGTCTTTACAGACTTGCTGTTTTGGACATTTCAAATAAATGGAATCACGCAGTATGTGGTCTTTTGTGTCTGGCTTTTTAATTTAACATAATGCTACCCTTGGTCCTCTATGTTGCAGTAGGTATTAGTACTTTAAAAAAACTACTAAATAAGTTTTTTATTTAACTATATGGATTCATTGTTTAATTGCATGGATAAACCGCATTGTCTTTAAGCATTCATTAGTTCCGGGACATCTGGGTTGTTCTTTGCTATTATGATGAATGCTCCTTTGAACAGTTGTATACAAGTCTTTGCATAGACATATTTTTCCATTTCTTTTTCAGTACATACCAGGAGTGGAATGTCTGGGCCATAAGGTAAATATATTTTAACATTTTAAGAAACGGTCAAACTGTTTTTCAAAGTACCATTTTATAATCCCACCAATGATGTGGAGTCCATTTTCCCTAGATATGTTATCGTTGTTTTTTACTGGGACAAACACAAGATAATTTGAGATCAACTTGTATGATGAAATGTATTCAAAACACTGTTCATTAAATACTTTAAATGCACATACAAGAGTGTAGAAACATGTTTCTTGTGGCCGGTTTCAGTCTTGTCTATACATTAGAATCATCTGGGGAGCTTTGAAAAATTCTGATGCCAGGCTATGTCTCAGACAGTTATAACAGAGACACAATGGGGTGAGTGGGCAGGTGTGAGGACTTTCAACGCTCCCCACGTGAGTCCAATGTGCAGGCTGAGTTTGCTCCTACTCAAGCGCACAAACACAGGCACAAAGTTTGTTGATTAAAAAAAAGTTTGTTGAGTCACTCGCTGAGATAATAGCCAAATAGCTACAGCTGAAGCAAGACGGTGTCTCCAGAACACATTGAGTGAGACTGGAGAGGGTTGATGGCTATAGAAATAAAAAGGAATATACTGTCTGGTTAGACAAGTCAGGAATCTAAGCACCATCTTGGATCTCTCCCTTTCCATTATCCTACCATATCTGATCTATCACTCCCATTAACTTCCTTCCTAAATACCTTTAAAATCCACCCACTTCTCTCCATCTCCAGTGATATGATCTGGATCCAACCTCTATCATCTCTTGTCTAAACAACTGCGAAGCTTCCAAGTGGCTTATCAACCTTCCTGGCTCCTTTCCAGCCCATTCTCGACACTAAATCCTAAGAATTCCACCTCATTCACAAACAGATCTGGTCATATAACCCTTTTCTTTAATCTTTTTAATTACTCCCCACTTTCCACTGCATCTTGACTAAATACAAAAACCTATCCTTTGGTGCTCAGGGCCCAGTATGCTCTGGCCCCGGCATCTGCTCCTGACACAAGGGCCTCTCCTGGGCAGCGGCTTTGTCCTGCCTTCTCCTCCTGGGTCCTACTGTCCCCCAGCTCCCAGCTTCTCAGGGAAGCCTCCTGAGCACCCTGCACCGCTCAGTCTCCTCCATCACTTGCTCTCATGGACCCTGTGCCCTCCCCTTGCAGCATTTATACCTCAGTTTGCTTCTTTAATATAAATACTCTGGGAGTATTCTTTCCCTGTCCTGCTTTTTCTAAAGGAAACAAGAAAAGCTGTCTGTGCTTAAACTGTGCTTACTGTGTTAACCAGGCACAAAATATCAAACCACTTGTGGCAGACAAGATAGCATAATGGGGAGAAAGGGGAGGGATCATTTTAGGAACTTGCCCCTCCTTCACAACCACCAGCTTGCAGGTGAGGTGTGTCTGGAGGGAGCCAGGAGGCCGACTCCTCCTCCTTTCGCTCTGCTGATGGGCCACCAGCCACCCGGCCACCATGCGAGGAAGGAGATACTGATGATGCTCATGGTGACACAGATGCACTCTTTGGAGGTTGCGAACTCCTCAGAGAAAGCTGCCAACTCCGTTTCTCCCAGTAACAGCAGGCAATCATGTTCTGCACCATCAGATCCAGTCTGATTATCAAAGGTCCTTGGCACTATTTCTCCAGAGGCTTTGTTTTCCCAGTTTTTTTGTTTTGTTTTACATTGAATAATGTACGGGAGCCCTCTGGTGGCAATTTGTAGAAAAATCTCATGAGTAGGAGAGAGATGCTTAGCTGGGGTGAGAAGTCTCAGTTCTTCACATTTCTTTCCTTTGCCTCCACAAGCTATTTCCAATTATTCTATCAGACATTAAAAGTAAACCAGGTTACGCTGGGTTATATCAATTATCTAATGTCTTCTCCACCTTGTGAAGTCAGTTTATAAACATAGATCTTAAAGAACTGAACGATAAAAAAGGCTTGCTGAAATTACTTAAATTACAAAAGTAAAATTAATCTTTATGCTTTAAATTACAGAAATACCAATTGCATTTTTTAAAGAATTTTCACATCTTAGGTTTTCAGTAAAATTTAAATTTACAAAAAAAAAAGAGAGAGAGAAAGAGAAAAGTAAAGCAGGGCCATTATAAACCATCTGAACAAGAAGGCATCAGCAAACCAATCCTTTTTGTGGTCAGGCTTACAACTGGCCAGGCCGTGTTGCTAAACAGGCCTGTGACTGATGATGTGGTCCAAGGACGTGGACTGTGAATCTGGCCCATGGTATAGACTGGAGACCCTGACTTGCTGCTCAAAAGTGAATGCTCTCCATGGTACAAGGACTAAGGTCTACATAGGGTCTATTAGCATCTTTCAGCTGATGCATGTATCACGTTGGTATCCAAGGAACTGTGTAGGGAGGGGGAGCTCTGTGCCAGCACAGGGTCTCATGGGTAGAAAGATGGGACCAAGGGCAGGTGGAGGAACAAGCCAGGTCTTGGCTGTTTGCAGAGCTGGACAGGTACGAGACTCAAGAAGAACTGGGCTGCTGAGAAGGGGATGGATGACACATCCGTCAGTGCTACTTGTCCACACTCAAGCTGTTTCATCAAGCAGAAGATCAGGAATCCAGTTGCCATGGCTGGAGATGGTGGATGTCCAGGCAGGCAGAAGAAAGGATGACAACAGGGAACAGGCTCGTGGTGATCGGGCTTCAGGAAAGGAAGCAGCATCTACTTCTCAGACTGTTTCTCCAAAGGCTGGTTAATATCTATTCCTGCTCTGCATTACAATGTTTGATATGCCCCTCTTTTATTAGCTCTTTTTCATACTGTTTAGCTTTTCATTTAACTTTTTCTCTGCCTTTTAAAAGCAAAAATCAAACTCTGCACTATATTATAAAACATTAGGGGGAATTCCCTGTTGGTCCAGTGGTTAGGACTCCGAGTTTCCACTGCCGGAGGCCAAGGTTTGATCCCTGGTCAGGGAACTAAGATTCTTCAAGCAATGTGATGCAGCCAATAAATCAAATAAAACATTAGGAACTCTAGGTTTGAAGAAGTTAAGAATCACAAAGAGATCATGACTCTTTAATAGTTACTTTTTTGACGGAAATCCAGTCACATCTGCCTGTACTGTTACATATACCATTACTTGGACATTCATATTCCACTAGGAACATGATATATTACAAAAGATAGAAGGACTTTTAAAACCACATTTAATTTTTAATACAAACTCTGTTGCACTAGTACAGAAATGACCCCTTCATGCACAGATAAATTTAGCATCTACCATTGTGGAAGAGGAAAAACTATACTGT
Source organism: Okapia johnstoni (assembly GCA_024291935.2). NCBI lineage: Eukaryota > Metazoa > Chordata > Mammalia > Artiodactyla > Giraffidae > Okapia > Okapia johnstoni. The sequence goes on along the minus strand of CM044312.1, from coordinate 64,450,687 downwards.
TATTGTCCCCCACCTCCCCACCACCCCCACACATTGGTAAATTTGAAGTAACTTATCTTTGTGCTCTCTGATGCCAAGGCAAGCCTGTCTGGTCTTTCTGGATTTCCACAAGAAAGGCTGATCTGTGAAGAGTGAATACTGGAGACATTAAACTATGTAGGGCCATCTTTACCTGGGATTACTTCAAACTGTGCTTCGGCAAAGCTCTGAAAATTTCTTCTAGAAACTTGCTGTCAGTATGGAAAATAGTTCACTATTTCAGTTTCACAGCAAAAAGAGAAAATAAAAACCCAGAAGGCATTTAAGTATATGCTTTCCAATCCCACGCACTATATTAATTAGCTAACATTTTATACAGTGCAACATAAACATTGTTGGCATGTTTATTTGTATGTAACACCCCTAAGCATATAGCATCTACACTCTAAATGTATTTACAAATTCAACAAAATATCTACATATAAAAAGCTTTACTTAAAATTAAACTTGATGCAAGTTATGAGAAACCAATTTATTGGCAAATGAAACTGAGCATTCCTTCAACCATAGGTTGTTATAGAATTTCATATGTGGAAGGAAACCATTTGATAGGTATTATTTATGAAGCTGGTAGAATATATATGCTTATTTTCAAAACCACAGATGTAATCCCTTTGACTGTTGGTCTTGTTAGCACTTGTCAGATTTCTTAGATTATGCAAGGCATTCATGTAATTTGCATATACACTGTTTAATGCTGCAGAGTTTCAAAAGCTGCCACATAGGTAATGACTTAAAGAAAAATGTATTCCCGTTGGTTTGCTTTACGTGCTTTTTTTTTTGAAATAACTTAAAAAATTTTTTTCTACCAAGTTGACATCTTTCTTACTGAATATGACTTGTTTTAATAGAAACCATAAGAGACCATAAAATCATCATATGCTCCAGTTGGTGATAAAGGTTATCTTTTTATATATATGGGGGAAAATGCTCCTTAAAATAAACTGTCTTCATTTCACTGTCACAGTTCCTTTTTTCATCCCATTGCCATCTTCAGGGACTCTGCCTTTTCCAAGTGAATTTTAGACAATGACAGTAATCTAGGACTCGAGTTGGCTGTACCAAACGATATATGTAGAAGGCAGTATGTTGTGGAATGCTTGTCATCTGAAGGCACTGCATATGTCTTGCCCTGTGCTTTCTGGAATAATTTTCAAAATTTAGTTGGAGTGATCCGTTTGAGATTCTCTTGGTCTGGCACAAGTGCCAAAATGCATTGCGATATACCCTGATTATGCCTAAAAATCACGGAACGGAATGGCGAGAAGATGTAAAAAGTAGAACACTGTACCAATATAATACCTTGATGATTAAGAGGTCAATGGAGTAAGAGGAGCAAAGAGCAGGTAAGAGGGTCTCAGTAAGCATCAGCAAATGTACCTGTCATAATTAACTCATTTAGCAAGTATATATTGTACATATGGTTCCTAACAGTCTCCCAAAAAGACTAACGACAGCTAGAGTCACCAATTTCACGACAATGTCCACAAAGACATTGAAGTTCTAGAGAATACTACAGTAACACTCTTGACAATGAAAACGGAATTCCTACTTAGGGGTTCAGCAGAGGAAGAGTATCAAACAAAGTACCAACCCATGTTTGAATAACATACACAGGTATATCCTTTAAAGGTGTAGCATTTTTCATGCAACCTATTGAACTGTATCCCAAAGCGGGTAGAAGGTAACCTATTGATGATGTTGTATTATTTTTATTTTTTATCAGTTCTTAGGAAATCAAGATGACCTATGTTGAATGAAAAAGTATACACTTTGCACTGCAATTCACATTAAGATATCATTTGACTGAGTTACGTTCTTGCTTTGACAGTTCTCATCATATGAACACCCAGCAGCACATCGACTTTCTGCCTCTATGTTCATAGTATGAGAAGGTGGACAGACAAGTGCTTATTAAGATAAACATTTGAGAAAAGTTGGATATTGGCAAAGAGCTCACAAATTAGACAAATGAATTCATGGCGTTGACAGGAGATGGTGCCTCTGAGCTTTCGTTTCCTTCGGCTGGCTCTTTCTCTTTCTTACCACTGTACTGTCCGATAAAGGAGCCATCCTCATTGAACTGGCCATTCACTCCCTCTCCATAGTCAACTAGGCTATCATCACTATCTTCCTTTTTCACAGTCCTGTCTGAAGGTGTTCGACTGCCTTTTTTTAAAGGCTTGTGGTCTTCCGCATCACTGGAAAAAAAAAAGATAAAACATGTTCGTCAAGATGGGCCCTTAGGTAAAACGCTTGGTTCTCAAAGATCAGGCATGCAAATTATGAGAAAGCATTTGGCGCCCTGAGCTTCTCTAGTCCAATCTAATCACCAGGTGGCCTTCAATGACCAGAATGTGGTTGGAATGAAAGTCAAGTGCAGAAATGGTTTAATCATGAAGTCTTCGACAGGTGGATGGCTTCGCATGGTGATGTCAATATCAATGACAGATTCTCGCCCCTGATTTGGAAGCAAGTCAGAAATTGTCACAAGCATTACCAAAGGAATAACTGAAAAAAGTTGAAAATCATCACTATTTTACTAGAATTCGAAAGGGTATAAAAGCTTATGGTAGAGAAGTTAGTATGTTAAACTGCATAATATCTCTGATTCTTTGGCTATGAATGGAGAATGATTTTGGTTAAGTGTGAAATATGGATTTTTGTTTTTCTGAGCAAGAAGCAAAATCCTGCATCTCAAATCATTGCGTTATTGAGTGCAGGCCAGACTTGTAAACTTGAACCTTACCTTTCAAGAGACCTACACATTCCATTAAAGGGATGCAGAAGAAACAAATGAAAATAGCCTAATAAAAAAAGCAAAATCCTTATACTGATTGTATACAGTTATTACTTTTGATTAGTTAATGGGTAAAGATTTATTAATTTGGAAAGAAACATAATTTAACTTCAGGGCATTATATCTGTACTATTAGTAGTGTGTCAATATATTCTGACAAGAGTGAGTGATGCCCAAATGGAAAAGCCAGTATTTCCTGTCCTCGTCTTTACCCCACTACTCCCTTCTCCCCAGTGTGTTATGCAGCCGATCCATATCAGACGGTAATCTGAGCAGTGCAATTTAATAAAAATGTGTAGGACTCTGTATATTTGCTTATGTCTCTGTTAAACCCCTAAGTATAACATCTGGAAGTGGAAGAGTAATTACTATATTTCAGAGCATTCACTCAAATGGTCATATAACTAGGTATGCAAGCTGACCTAGTCCTTAACAGGTAATATTTGGTTTAAAAAATAAAAGGGAAAAAAAAGCAATGACATATTTTGTATTCTTTCAAAGAACAAAAATGGGAAACATAAACAACATTAGTTAAAAAAGATTCGAACGATTTCATGTAAAAGAGAGGCCCCCTGAGCTGTAATATTTCACCTAGCAACTTGTGCTAGGACTTTACTGTTCCCTTTCCTTTGAAAAATAACTTCTTTCTAGCCAAGATACAAATAGTTCATGGTATATGAATATTCTGGCCAATAATTCCTACTAGGGTCTCCAGTTTTTCACCAAGAAGAAAATTTCAAGACTGGAAAATAATACTGGCTTTATATGGCATATGCTATTGAAAATTACCTGTGTTAGCAATACACAAGTGCTTGTCACGAACTGAATAAATGCTATTATCACTGTTGTTAATAAATAACCGGGGAGGAATCACAGAATTTTGGAATGGCCTGTGTCTGGGAAATGCCAGGGGACATAGCAGCCAGTCTCCAACCTGGTGTAAGAATAACTTGCACATTTTTGGAATTTAATCATTAGCTTCTAAGCTATGCTTGAATACTTCCTGTGAATTATTGCCCATAACTTAATGAGAAAATTTCACTGAAGAATTTAATGATGAGCAGAATTTTGTTACCTTGATCCCAACTATTAGTATTATTATGCTTTAGAGATCTAATGTTCCAAGGTGTACACTCCACGAAATTCTAGTCTATGACATTTCTCTGATTCATCCCTCCACCCATCTATCTATCCACCCACCCATCATACATCTAACAAATGTTTATTTAGTGCCTACTCTAAGACAGGTTCAAGTCACTGGAGATATAGCAACAAACAAAATAGACTAAAACCTTCACTAAGTTTACTTTTTGAAGGGGAGAATACAGACAGTCAACATATTTCAAAAATTAGATTACAGAGTATGTCAGAGGCTTATTAGTGCTATGGAAAATATAGAGCTGAGTAAAGAGAACGGAGGGTGTCAGGGGAGGGGATGGAAAGTTGACATTCAAGTAGGATTTCCAGAGAAGGCCTTGTTAAGAAGTAATATCTGATCAAAGACATAAAAAGAGTTGAGTTAGTCACGTAGACAGCTGGAGGGAGAGTCATTATGACCGGGGTAAGTAGAGCAGATGCCCTGCAGTAGGGCAAGCCTGTTCTAGGAATGGTGAAGGAGCTTGGGGTGGGACAGTGGAGAGGGAGAGTGGGGGAGAGAGGGGAGAGAGAGATTGAGATTAAAGTAAAGAGGTGATAGATCAGGCCATGTAAGATCTGTCTCACTCTGAGCGAGATGGAAGTCATTGGAGGGAATTCAATGGATGAGTGACCTGATATGACTTACATTTTTAAAGGATTACTGTCATCAGTATTGTAAACAGCTTACCCTAGAGGGAGGGGTTGGTGAACTACACCAAAATTGAGCTGTGCCCATTTATTACGTACTGTTTATAGCTGCTTCAGTGCTACAGCGGAATTGTAGAGTTGCAACAGAAACCGTGCAACCTGTGAAGTCTAAAACACTTATCATTGGACCTTTTACAGAAAGTTAGCCAACTCCTGCTCCAGGGGGCCAGGGAGATTACTGTGATAATTCAAGAGAGAGAGGACTTCCACTTGGGACAGAGTGGAACACTGGGCTGGTACAAAGTGGTATTATAGACATATTCTGAAGACTGCACCAATAGGACTTTCTGATGGGTTGGATATGGAAGAAACAGAGAAAAAGACAACACCAACATTTCTGATCTGAAGCATGAAGGATGGAATTACCCTTGCTCTAGAATGCAGCATGTTTGGGCTAGAAGACCGGTGGCCCAGTTTTGGACATGTTCAAATTTGACATGTCAGAGGAACCATTCATTTTGTGAGACAGTATAACATTATATAACACTGATATCTAAAACCAACAAGAACACTTTGAGAAAGTAAAAGTAACATTACAGGCTAATTTCACTTAGGAACATAGACGAGAAAATCTCAAAGAAATCACGAGCAAATAGAATTTAGCAACAGGCTAATAAGAGAATATAGCATGACCAGGTTGGGTTTATCCCAGGAATGCAAGCTTATTGTAGCATTAAAATACCAATTCATGCAATTCACTATTTTTGCAAAAGAAAAAAAAATTTATGATTATCTCAGTAGATTTAGAAAAAAAGCTTTATGGTAAAACTTTTACCATAAAGGTAAAATCTGAAAAAAAGATTTAGGAAAAAAGTTTCATTCACAATAAAACTTTAATATACTAGGGACAGAAGTGTCTTTCTTAAGTGAGTCTATAAGAAACTCTGAGTTAATGTCATCCTTGATGGTGAATGTTGAAAGTTTCTTGTTTAACATCAGAAATAACAATTCTAATCAAAACTGAATTGGAAATACTAAGCAACATGATGAGAAAAAGAAATAGAAGGCATGTGTATTAAAAAGAAGAGAACCATCATTATTCATAAATAGTATGATTATATAAGTAAAAAATTGGAAAGAACCTACAGGCAAACATTAGAATAAAAAGAGAGCTTAGTAACATTGCTTAATATCATATTAGCATAAAAGTAAGTTTTATCTAAGTACTTGCAAACAATTGGAAAATGAAATTTAAAAAATAATTCCATTTAGGATACCACAAAAACATAAAGTAGGTAAGAACAAACCCAACAAAAATATGTGTAAGATTCCCATGAAGAAAATGAAACTTGCATTCAAAGCTATTAAATAAGAGGTAAATAAATGGAGGGATATACCATAACCATGAACAGGAAGACCTCTGGTAAATGTGTTAACTTTCTTTACTTTGTTTTTTAGATTCAAGTAAAAACACAGCAGGCTTTTATATGGATCTTGGCAAGCTGATTCTAAGATATATAAGAACATGAAAAGAGTCAAGAATATTTAAAAATTTCACAAAGTTGGAGGACTTGACCTACTAGCTATCAAGACTCACCCCAAGCTACTATATTAAGACAGTTTAGTTTTGGTGCAGAGATAGACAAACTGATAAGTGGAATAGAATATCGGACCCTGAAATGGAAATACAGGAAGACCTTGCTGTTGGTTTCATTCCTATATCAAAAAAAATTTTAACATTATCCTATTGGAAAATCTGGGCTTCGCTGCTGGCTCAAATGGTAAAGAATCCACCTGCAATGCAGGAGACCCTGGTTTGATCTCTGGGTTGGGAAGATTCCCTGGAGAAGGGAATGGCTACTCACTGCAGTACTCTTACCTGGAGAATTCTACAGACAGAGGAGCCTGGCAGCCTACAGTCCATGGGGTCAAAAAGAGTCAGACAGGACTGAGTTGCTAACACACACACACACTGGAAAATTTTTTTTTGTAGCAACGTTTTTTTTTCATTTTTAAAAAATTTATTTATTTTTAATTGGAGGATAATTTCTTTACAATGTTGTGTTGGTTTCTGCCATAAATCAACATGAATCATGCTATCATAACTGGGACAACTTATAAAATCCTATTTTCCAACTATTTCCTGTTGGCAAGAAATATAATTGACTTTTACATTATTTTTGTATTAGGCAGCATAATTAAACTCTCTTATGAACTCTAATATCTTCCTGCAGATTTATTTGGATTTTTACACACATAATCGCATCAGTTATGAATAATGGCCACCCAGAAACATCCTTTCCAGTTTAATGGCCATGCGTGTGTTCTTAGTTGCTCAGTCGTGACTGACTCTTTGCGACCCCATAGACTGTAGCCTACCTAGCTTCTCTGTCCATGGGAATCTCCAGGCAAGAATACTGGAGTGGGCTGCTGTAGTGGGTGAGAATCTGTAGCAACATGGGCTGTGCTTGAAAGACATGAAGTAAGGAAAAGGGATATTCTACTCACAGAGTCTTTCCAGGAAAAGCTGTTCAGGGGCAGCTTAAGATCTTTTAAAGACATGTGATATAATGTCCTACTTCAGGAATTAGAATCTGGCTAAATGAGAAAAATATATACGAGGCACCAGCACAGCGCCTGGCATGTGAACAGTACCTAACAAATGAAAGTGCCCATCCCCCTGCCATCACACCTCTTGGCTCCACTCCAGACTCCCTGCCTCAGAGAGGCTTTTTCCTATGAAATACCTTGTATAACACATACACACAAAGAACTTTCCAGATGAGATGGGTGGTGACAAGTCTCTGATGAAGCTCTGGATGAGTGCCTGCCTCTTTTCAACTCAAAGATGAATTTTTTAATGACAGAGTAAGTCAACTGTTTTTGACATTGTGCCAAGTGAAGCTGCTTGGTCAAGTTTCAGTATGAAAGGGTAGTTTCCCAAACAAGAGGAATTTAGAAGTTACAGAAGATCATTGAAAAATCATATCCTTATTAGCTACATGGTATTTAAAGCTTAAAAAAATCCATCCATGTTTTTATGAGAATTTTTTAAGGACAGGAGGTATCAGATGTTAATTCTTAGCCTGGAATGGCAAAGATGAACAAGTTTCCAAAAAAGTAATAAAATCATCATAAAATAGTAGATATAGCCACAAAATATGTTTTTGATACACATAATCATATCAGTCATGGATAATGTTTATCTTTATTCAAGGCTATAAGTTGTGCAATGGAATGGAACCTTCAAAACTCAGCTCCTGAATTACTCCCCCTGGGACAGCTTCTTGTTCCACCTCCTTCAAGGCCATGCACTTGGCTTTGGCTTCCTGTCCCTGCTCCCTTGGGACCTTGGCTGTATCCCTTCCCTTTCAGAGCACTCTTTACACTATGCCCAGATTGTCGTTTTACTTCCCTGCATCCCTCACTAGACTATTGACTAGTGAGATAAGAGTCTGTTGGTTTTAAAATCTCCACAGCCTAGAATACAGTAAGCACTCAGTAAATATTGGCTGAATGAATTCATTGTAAAATAACAATAAAAGAGTGTGCATTTTAGAAATTCTTTAAAATTCTAACTTTAACATTTTTTTTTCATCAATTTTATGATGTCAGATGAAGCACTGGAACCAATTCTTTCCTTTCTCTTACCCTAAAGAATCAGTTTTAGAGAGTTCTCTTTTTAAAAACAGCTGTGCACACAGAAAGTACCCACTGAATGCCTGCAGAGTAAAAACACAACAATGATGGACACATCTGTGATCACTGGGTCTGGTTTTCCTGTGGTCGCCACCACACCGTGGTCAAATCATGCTGCAATAATGTTTGATGTTCACAAACCAAACGATCCCTCTAAAAGTCCGTCACTGTTTATACTGCTCATGATCGGTTTATGTCTCCGAGCAGAATAAATCTAAAGTATATAACAAATGCAATATATGTGCACATCATTCGTGCCTCATGAACATGGGTTAGCACACGTGCAACAGGGTCATGTTCACATGACAAGACTCCCATGCCAAGAGCCTCCATTTATGCTATGAGTTCAAGTGCCATGGTCACATGGCTTATGACCTATGTTCTTTCTGGTTTTTCAAGGGATGGATCTAGAGAATAAAAAAATACTTACGCAGTTGGTTGCATTGTTTCTCTGATTTTTCTATATGTTAGTAAGGATGCAGATCCTACTATCTGTATAATTAAAGAAACAAACAAAGAAAGCTGCAGGCTTCCACCAGAGGGTGACTGGGGGTGGGTGTTAGAGTGAGAATACAAGGTTACGGCATATGCAAAAAAAAAAAACACATCAAATCTGGCCATTGAAGTTCCATCTCTTTTGCACTATGAAATACTCCCTGGCTCAGAGCCAATCACGTAGAAATGGCTTCATCCTCAAGCATGAGAACAAGCAAATCATCAACAGAATTCATTAACATTTAGGCAACAGCCCTGATTTTGTGTGTGTCTGTGTGTGATAGAATGTTAATTTATTTTCAGAATGAAAAAGAATAAGAATCAATAAATAATACAGAGCTCAAAAACTTCTAGAAGGTGCAAAGTAGAGAAGGGACTCTTGTGATTGTCACTGTTGTGACATTTAAGTGTATTATTTAAAATTCTATAATAAACAGTTGAATCCATTTTCATTCATGTGACATCTATGTAATGAAAGGTTTTTTAGTTTCTTCCAGTAGAAAAGAAACCAAAGGAAAAAAATTCTCAAGTCATGCCAGGAAGTCATAAGACAAAGCCACATCTGTAGCAAAGGGTGGCTGGGCGTTTTGGGAAGTGATTTCACTTGTGGGATTGTCCTTGTGAACTTTCAGCTTCAATGAAAAAAAAATCACCGAGTTGTGTTTCAGGTTTAAGACACCTGTCAGAACCTTATCTCCTTTGGCAATTCCCAGATGTATGGAATTTCAAGTTTTTTTTCTTTACACACGAACCAATGAGTTTGTTCTTAATAAACCCAAGGAAAAGTCTTTCTCTTCTGAGAAACTCAAGGCATTAGCTAAAAATAGCTATTTGAAAATGCTTCACAAACATACCACATATGAATTAACACCAAGACAAAGAAATATGACCAAAGAAATATAAACACAGTGATAACGAGGCCAGTAACTACATACTCACTATGTACTGCTCTGAAACCCCAAATGACATTAAAGTTTATTGGTAGATGATTTATAAAGGAGCACAGAAATCATAGAACTAGAAACCTTCAGAGATTATCTCATATTTGAACAACTCTGTTCTTGTATAGATGGAAAAAAACTGACACTTGGATTAAATGTCATATCTAAAGAAATCAAAGGCAAGGGCTAAGTTGACAGCAAAACTAAGTCTCTTGATTCCAGATGAGTTCACATTCAACCTTGATTTCAATCATGTTTTAATGGAATAGGCAGCAGAGGGACCCTGAGAAAGCCTTACTACATTAGATCATGGTTTCACATAACTATAAGAGCAAGTTGACATCTGAGATGCACAGAGTGAGCAGTATGTTGCCAGATTCATTTGGGCATGATAATGTAGGACAGAAATCCATTACCATGTGAAGAAAATATGGAGAGCAATAGTTTGTTTTTGGTTTGTGCAGATACATAACTTTTTCAGGCTATATCAAAAATTTGGCTTTATCACGATAAACAGTGGTGCACATATCTTGGGTAGAATTCTAGTCATAGGAACAATAAAAATAACAAGTTGTTTAGTAATTCTGGACTCTCTTACTTTATAGGAGAAATATGTAGGAGAGTGAATGAAATCAGCAAAGATTTCAACTCACCCAGTGTTAAGGCCTGGCTACCCTTGGCTGCGACCCTCTTCAGACTGCTTTAATGCATTAATACTACTTTGTGGATGGACCAGTGGGGATGCTGGATGAGGTTTTCATACCCTTTCAGTCTCGTAGTCAACATCTGATATCAAGACAACCCTCACTAGATGTTTTTCTGTATCCTAAAATTACAATGAAAGCTGAGGTGCTGAGACACACAGGCAAAGCACTTATATCTGTGTGGAGACTGGTGTGAATCCAACTCTGTAAAAAATATATAGTTTTTCTCAATCAGTTCTCATATTTCTTACCCTTGGCTTTATTTTGCCCCTCATGATATTGACATGGTCATACCAAAAAGGAGCTCTAGAAATAAGTAAAAATGAATACACATATCTTATTTATAAGTATCATCTAGCAATCACAAATAGTGACACATTTTATTTTACATAAAAGCCTTTTCTTCTGGCAAGAGTGAGTCTCAATACTGGCCCAGTGACTATTTAAAAGATTATACTTTATATAATCAAGAGGCTTACAGAAAGAAAGAACAAGGTATAAAAGCATTTTTGATTAATAGATGCATTTTTTTGGAATACCAAAATCCCAATGTTTTAATTGAATAAATATATCTTTTGTTTCTGCTTTTAAACATATCTAAAACAATCATTTATCTCTCTTAAATACCTATATCCCCAGGCAAGAAAATCTTTGTTTAAAGAGCTTTCTTTTTTTTTTTTTTCAAAAGAAACTATTTAGCACATAGGTTACATTACATTTGTCCTTAATGATGGAGCCAAGCCAAGAACATTTTATTTACCAAAACCCTGTGAATTAACACACTGCCTCGAGGGCTGTGATATTTCTTAATAATTAAGAGCTTCTAAAACCACTTAGTCATTGAAGTGAAGTGAAGTGAAGTGAAAGTTGCTCAGTTGTGTCCGACTCTTTGTGACACCATGGCCTGTAGCCGGCCAGGCTTCTCTGTCCATGGAATTCTCCAGGCAAGAATACTGGAGTGGGCAGCCGTTCCCCTCTCCAGGGGATCATCCCAACCCAGGGATCAAACCCAGGTCTCCCACATTGTAGGGGTATTCTTTACCATCTGAGTCACTAGGGAAGCCCAAGAATACTGGAGTGGGCAGCCTATCCCTTCTCCAGGGGATCTTCCTGACCCAGGAATCAAACTGGGGTCTCCTGCATTCCAGGCAGATTCTTTACCAGCTGAGTTACCAGGGAAGCCCTCCTAGCCATCATTTCATGATTAATAGGAGGGTGCACCTGAACCTGTTTTGGTAAAAAAAAACCCTTCTCATCCAAGATGAAAAGAGTAAAATCAGTTTTACAAAAGCACTGCTTAGAGAATGACAGGGATGGTTTGCTTTATAATGCAGGTTGTAGAGTACTATTGTTTTAACTCTTATTTTAACACTTGAGCTTTTCTGTGTTGATCAAATATAGCGAGGGTCTCCGGAAACAGGTCAGAGTGGGAGATGCTCCATCTCCAAACCTATTACTACAAAGGAAATTTATAATGAAAAGTGAGATTTTATTTTTTGTCTATGCCATGCAGCTGGTGGGATCTTGGTTCCCCGACCAGGGATCAAACCTAGGTCCTGGCAGTGAAAGTGCCAAGTCCTAACCAAAAGTGAGATTACTTTAACTGTGAGGGATGTGTAAACATTTATACACAGAAGTGTTTCTAAACTAATTTTTGAGATAAATAGGCAGTTCCAGGCAGAACATGTTCCTGGCTGAATCCTATTCTAGGCAAGACTGAGTGTGGTATCTGGCAGGCCAGGGAGAATGAAGGGTGATTAAGAAGCAGGGGGCTCACCTGTATTCTCCAAAAGTGCCATCGTCTTCTTTCATAGGCTGGATTTCAGGATCTGCGTGGGCATCTTCCTTTTCTTTAACTAAAAAATTACAAAAAAACATTATTATCTATTGATCCTGTGTTTCCTTATTCAAAGTCTTTAGGAGTACACTCTATGAGATATACAGCAGTGGGGAAATTAGTCTGTACGCCATAGATGTTATGCAACCAGATGTATCAAGTGGCCATGCACTTATTTATTGGCCCCAACTCCCCAGTCAGGGATTGAATGTAGGCCACGGTAGTGAAAGCCCAGAATCTTAACCACTAGGCAGCCAGGGAACTCCCTGTATATTTTGATATATTAGTCTCTTGGAGGTAACCTAGAAAAATAGAACAGGTTAGAATAACCTAGAATATTTTGTTAACAGATAAAGTTAACCTCATGAAAGCATTTTGGCACAAGTTTCTTACTCACTTGATAGAAGAGTAAGTCTTAAGTTTCTAAGATCTCCCGCTTTTTTACCAATCTATCTGTTAACTATATTCATGGGTACAAGTTGCTTTGGAAATCTATCCTTTTGCAGATTTTTTCCCCTGTCACTGAAAGGGAAATGGCCAGGTAAAAAGAAAATAGAAATTCACTGGATCTATTAAATTGAACAAAACAGTAACCGTATAGGGTAAGCACTATTACACATCATGATATCATGATCCAGTTCATGCATTACTTCCTTTAGAAAACTTCATGTTTTCCTTCTGCCCCTGCCTGTTGGTTTTAGATGCTATTTCAGCACTTATGACTCATGTGAAGCCTAAGGAAGCAGAGTCACTAATATCTTCAGAGGACAGATTCATTTGCTCCCCCAAGGTGTCTTTTGATCCTTGGCAATGTTTAGGCTTCCATTATATACAAAGGGATCAGCAATTGTCTGAACAGAAAGTCCGAATGTACGGCTCTAGGAAGATACACTCATTGTAGTGTTCGTGATGACTCTCATGATTTCTTTTTAGTTTCGTGGATTATCATGCAGCATTAGAGGGCAATTTCAATCTTTGTTTCTTACCTGGATATTTACCACCTTTGTTTCTTCTGATGAAGCAAACAATCAGCAAAATTAAGATCAAGAGAGCGACAGCACACATTAGGCCAATGAACCAGCCCTGAGTTGCTATGTCCACTTGCCGGCTTGCCATTGCTGGAAAACAAGTCAATGGTGTCAGTGCCAATGGGTTAAGGAGGAGGTGAGAAGTGTTGTAGCTTTTTGCAGTAAAAAACTGCCATGTACATGAGCTTTTCTATATTTTACATGTGGCCCCACACTGGAATCTGCCACTTACCAATCAAGAGTTATATAAATATTCAACTGGTGAAAAATCTTCAACAATTAAGAAAATTCAAATAGAGAAATCTGACTGTTAATACCATTCAATGCTAACAAACCCTGCTGAGCATTGCATTCAGTTATTTTCACTATATATTTTCAACAGAAACATAGTCCCAAACCAATTAAAGCATTTATTGTTTACAGGATAAGCTGTATGTACAATGATAAGAATAGAAGATCATTTTAAACAGAACAGAATGTATACATCTAACGGAGAATTTTTCCTTCAAAGGAACCACTTTCAGAGGCTAAAATATCATTGGAATAATGTTGCCATTTTCCTCAAATGTTTTAGAAACTGTCTGTTAAAAAAAGAAAACTTTCCACACATGAAACCTGTCCACATAAGATAACCAACCTTATTACTTTATATAACATCTCAATTTGTACACAAAATATTCCTTAGATTTATTTTTCATCTCATTTGCCAGAGTTCTGAAGGCTCCGGGGAAATTTCTGAAAAACTTTATTTACCATAAAAGGATCAACATGTAATATTCAATATCGTTCAGGATCCAATCCAAAAACTGTTAGGTCTATCTTCATCAGTGATATTACTGGACTAAGTGGCCAGTTTGAAGAGAAAAATACTCAATCACATGTATACATGTTAAGTCTTCATCTATTCTGAGTCAAATAATGTGAAGCCCTTTATTCAACCAATCACAGTATGCAAATCTCCTAAGAAAAACACAGAATAATTAGCATTTCCAGTATTGTTCAGAAGTGTCAATCAGATGGGACAAAGTGCAGCATCAGTGGCTATTCAGAAAAGCCCTTGAGCATTTGTTTCAAGACACTGGTACAACATTTCTTTAAAACCTTGATTTTTTCCTCTTTTTACCTTAATCAAGGTAAAGGGTTTTCGTCTTTTTATTGGTTAGAATGCCTATATATCATTCTTTTAATTCGACTGAATTTCTTCTGAATCCATTAACTTGGTTGGGTTAGGTGAATGTGATTGCTGGATGCAGAAAGAAGCACGGTGACAAGTATCCCAGGCTACTGTATGTTGCAAAAATAGCACCTCATTGCTTTTTTCCTCCACTCAAAGGATAGGGAGAAAAATTAAATGCTTAAAATCAGGTGTGAAGAGGAATGTGAAAAATTATGTGGATGTGTGTTGAAGAAATAAAATGAGAAGTGAAATACATTCTTTGGAATATGAATCAAATTGCCAGTAGCCAGTCCCAGTAGCCTCTTGGGCCTCACTGGTTGGAGCGCTTTTGAGTTGTATCATCACTAGATACAACTGAAGCAGGAGTATGGGCAGGGCTCCCCTTCCATACACATATCATAACCATCACTGGGAGGATGAAGATGAGGATGATGATAATGAGAACTAACATTTTGAAACTTACTCTACTCTAGGCACTGTACTGAGGACAAAATCTCATTCAGTCCTCACAAAAATCCTTTGTGGTAGGCATGAGGAATAAACTCAGGCTCAGAAGGGTAAAGACCTTGTGTGAGAGTCAGAGCTTCACCCAAGACTGTGGATTCCAAAGAACATGGTATCAGCCATTGCACACTACTGCTACAATGCACTGGTGTCCAGGCATCAACTCTGCAGAAGTCTTTACAAAGAATAAAATGTGTAGGGACTTGCATCTTTTAAATATTTTAAAAGTCCATCACTACACAAACTCTGGCAACATAGTTCTGTCAGTTTACACATGGTCTCTGACTGTGTACATTTTCTTCAAAGCTGAACCAAAAATTAACTGATGTAAGTCTATGGAGCCTTTGCTTGAAGTTACAGAGTCCTTGTTTTTAATATGCTTAATGCTTTACAGTCCTGTAATAAATACTATCTGCATTTACATTTTTCATCTAATTATGTGCAAATTATGTGCAAATTTGCCCCTGATGAGGGCAAAATGCAAGAAGATACTCAAGTATCAGTATAGACATTGTCTCAGGAAGATACTGACTGTCAAAACTGAACTGCTAATTGGTGGTTTGTGGCTATGCAGCTATGCACAAAGTGGAAATGTTTCTTGACAGCTGATAAAGGAACATCCAAGTTGATTTGAGTTTTGCCCCTATGTCTAAAGAAAAAAAGTATGTCTCACTACCCCATTTATTTAAGACTGGGCAGACACAGGATGTTAAGAGGTGCATGTGTATGCATGCTCACACACACACATTCAAGTGCACCAGAAGTTGACATAAAACAAAAATTATGTAAGTGAAAAGAGGTTCTATTGATTTCCCATCCACATAAAAAGGAATATGAAGTCCAGAATGACTGTAAGAGACTTTAAATGTTCCCAGGACATTCCAGAATCATCTTAACTACAAATGCACATATCACTACAAATCCAAGTCATGGCCACCACTGTGCATCTCTCTCTCTCTCTCTCACACACACACAATGAAGACTGTGAGGTTTTTTCTTCTTGAATAAGAGTTAGTAGGATTGGGTAGGAGAGCAACAGAGGATTGTCCCTTTATTTAAAATTTTTACAGTAAAAATCTATTCATGTATTAGTTGAATAAGCCATATAGCAATACACTAAACAAATAGATAGATGTAAAGAATATGAAAACAGAAAAGAAACCAGAGACAAGAAATTGATTTTGTTTCCTAGAAGTTAGTCTTAACAACAGTCTTCTCTATCACCTTGCTTGTTGTCTCATGTTTAACCTGTGTTCTGTGGGAGTAGGTGTTTGAGGAAAATGTCCTTGAGTACTTAGGATCATGAAATAAACATGGAGGACAACAGACTCACAGACTTAGGAAACAAACTTATGGTTACCAAAGGGGAAAGATGGGAGGAGGGATAGATTGGGAGTTTGGAATTCACATATACACACTACTATATTTAAAACAAATAACCAACAAGGACCTATTGTACAGCACAGGGAACTCTGCTCAACATTCTGTAATAACCTAACTGGAAAAAGAATAAATACATGTATATGTACAACTGAATCACTTTGTTGTACACCTGAAACTAAAACAACATTGTTAATCAACTACACTCCAATATAAAATAAAATTAAAAAAATTTTTTTTAAAAAACATAGAAGAAAAAGAGTGAGATAAATGGCTATTTTTGAAGAATCCATTATGTATAAATGTGACCTGTTGAAGAGTTAAAATAGTTAGAAATGTTTACAAAGGGAAAAAAATTACTTTGGTCAAAGTTTGGAGGCAGTTGACCAAAAAAACCCACAGCCCACTGGGGAAAAAAAACAATAAACTGTTGGGCCCAGTAAAATTCAATCTGTTTTAAGTCTTTTGTGAAAGGAGAGAAGAGACACAGTGATTGGGGGAAAGAGGTGAGAAAGCAAGAAAAGGAGGCAGAGTCTTAACAAACGTGCGGGTAAGAAGCACAACACCAGGCTATCACCTCCAGTCTTGTTTTTCAGTGTGTGCCATAGGAGAGAATTATGAAATAGACCCTAGGGACGTCCCCAGTGGTCCAGTGATTAATACTTCCCTTTCCAATGCAGGAGGGTACAGGTTCCATCCCTGGTGGGGGAGCTAAGATCCCACATGCCTTATGGCCAAAAAACCAAAACACAAAACAGAAGTAATATGGTAACAAACTCAATAAAGACTTAAAAAAAAGATTCACATCAAAAAAATCATCAAAGAAACAGATCTTAAAATACCAGTATCAAAGAAAGAGACGGTGTCATGCTAAGAAGAGTCACAAAACAAGCACAGGTGAAAGTTGAGTCTAGGTTTCTAAAATGAACAGAACTCAGAGAAGCAGCTCATTCATGTGGAGAGTTAAAATTCAGCCAGGATGCTATGTTTCCATGACAGACACTAGCATTCACACCTTGAAATCTAGCTGGAGGAGTGAGAATCAAGAGTAGAAGAATATCATGAACCCTACAGTTCATCCCGCAGCCCTACAGGATAGACAGAGAAACTAGGAGGACCAGAAAGCTGGATTAACAGCATCTGATATCCTAGAGCTAATATGTTAAGTAAGGTCACTACGGTTTAATGGATGTTTATCCCCTTAACAGGGAGGCCTGGTGTGCTGCAGTCCATGGGGTTGCAACGCAAAGGGTCAGACACGACTGAGCAGACTGAACTGAACTGAACTGATTCTCTTAACAGTTACATTTACATGTCAAAGGTGACAATAGCTGGTTGTGGCCTTATCCTATTCTCCATTGCTGACACACAAGAACGGCCCATCCCTGATGGCTGGTTGCTCATCTTGAAACTTACTTGCCAGCTGCTGCTATTATTGTAGGTATAACCACATCAAAGACAAAATTATTTTCTAAAGGGTTTGGTTTGCTCTCTGTCCTAGAAAACGACCAAAAGAAAAAACTGCCACAACTTGATTTTGTGGATGGAATCTAATTCTACCTAGATCTGCAAAGTAGGAGTACACTGGGACCATGAAGGGTCCAGAATAGATGGAAAGGTATTCCGAGAGCTGAACAGAATGGTCATTTTTGCTGCTGCTGTTTTTGCTTATTTGTTGGCCGTGTGGGATCTTAGTTCCCTGACCAGGGATCAAACCAGTGCCCCCTGCATTGGAAGGCAAAATTCTTAACCACTGGACTGCCAGGGAAGTTCCTGAAGTGGTCACTTTGCAGGCAACCTGTTCCCCTTGGGATGTGGGCCTCTTTTGGCTTTGAATGGTGGGTGTAGAGAGAGCTTATTCTTGGTGTTGAAAATATGAGCTCTCCTGCCTTCTAGCTGGGTGATAGGGCAGGCCCTTCACCTGTCATTACTGGTCATTGATATGGGGTGGAAGTGGGTAATAACAGTCTCCTTCACAAGATTGCTGTAAGGACTGAATGAGAAAAGCCAAGAAAACCATTCATCTAGTAGAGTTTAGCACTGAATAAATGCTAATACTAGGGCTGTTACTGTTATTAGCATCCTAACTCTATATGGACAGAATAGCTAATTGAGCTTTTAGTATTTTGAAATTAAAAGTTCTCAGTAATAACAAACATCTTGTCCTACTGGCTATGAATGGCAATTCCTCTTTTAAGTTTAATATAGAATTTTCCTAGAACTCTGTACACTTATCGATATGAAAGGTCAAAGAACAGAATAACAGAAAAATATTTTTCCTTAAGCAATATGATTTTAGCATATGAATATTTTCATAAGGTATTTTAATACTACATTTATTTAATAAGTTCTTAAATATTACCTATGGTATTTCTTTTTTTTAAACCACTCATGTTCTTTTCTAAATTAAATGATTTTAAAAATCATAAGGCTTAGGTAAGGAAAGACACAAGAAAATACATTTTTGCCTATGGGTTCTACAGGAAATGCAACATTTCCCCAAGAATGCATGAAATGAGTGAATATAACATGATTTTATGAATCATGAAATGAACACATACCACACAACCCTTCTTTAAATTGAAGCAAATAGAGATTATTTTCCATCTTATGAGGAAATATGGATATTCTTACACCTTACAATAATGTTTTTATTTTAGAGACTTTAATGTCCTTGTGTATTTTGATAATGTTCACATAACTAAAATATATACAAGTAGTCAAATATGGTATGATAATGAAGTACATGAATTCAATAATTTTTTGTTCTACACCAGTTTAATATTCTTCACATCAGTTGTCTCACCCAAGCTGCAGTGTTCGGTTAGATTACTGTCCACTTTGACATTAAAAATTGTGACTTTATCAATGAGTTGTTTCAGCTCTAAAGCATTTCAAAAATTCTGTTCTAACTTTGAGGGAAAGTTGAGACATATAAATGATGTGAAAATTTGAGTCACCTAAATCATGTAGATTAAGAATCATATTTCCCTCTGGCTTTGGCAAAAATGTGATTAGAAGGTGATTTGCTCAATTCTGTAATTCATTTGATATAAAGAGCCAAAGATAATTAAAAACCCAACTCGCCACCCAACTGGGCCGCACAGGACATTCTCAGCCCTACCCACAATACGGCTCCGTGAGCCTCCCATCTCCAGCTGGAGCACTGGGTGGCTTCACTTCTGACCGGGAGCCAGGACTGGTGTGGTGTGCACCTCACCTGGGCCTGTCTTAAACACATCCTCTGAACTCACAAAACCAGAGGCCCCCTCAGCACCAACTCGAACTTTGTACGCTGTTCCTGGCATTAGACCCTTTAACCCAAAGAAGCTCCGAGAACCATTTACAATTTCTCTCCTCCATTCTTCTTTGCCTATGGAAACTTTGCAAAAACAACACATTTGAATGTTTTAAGGGAACGGAAGTCATTTAGTGCTTCAAGAAAGGAAAATTCACTTTATAGGCAAAACACAAAATCTAAGGTGCTAGATGATTTAAGTTGAGTTGTGTCAAATCAATGAAAATGAATACCTACATGACAACGTCCTCAAAGAAAAATCAACTGGATATCAGATGACATTTTAACTGCATATATACCCACTGGATTCAATCTTTTTAACACAAAGGAAACTTCTTGATCTGTACCTTGCCTTGAGAAATTACTGACTTTCTCTAACGATATTTACGAAAAGAACTGTAATACATTAAATAGCTCGATCGAACTATGGAAAGAACCATTTTTTTTTTTTTTTAACATTCACAAGACAAATCTTCCAGTAAACTTGAATGCCTCCAAATTTACCCAAGTTATAGATTCAACCTTTCTCAAGTACTGGTATTTCTAAACTCATAGGTGTTTTTTTTTTTTTTTTAATATTTACTTGCACAATAAGGGCCTAAACAGAAAGTTGGACTATATTCAACATTTGGTCACAAACATTCACTGGCCACTCAGCTCATTAAGTGCAGGGCACTGTATTAAGGAGGAGGATTAAGGAAGTGGATTCTCATACACTGTGAAAATTAAGGTTGCCCCATCTCCTAGTAGATATGGCCAGGATATAAGTAGAGTACCTGACTTGGGAATACATTAAACATAGAAATAAAATTATTTTTTATTACTCTTATTTACAAGTCATGGGTAAAGAGTTTTAAGTACCACAATCTAAAAATAACATATGCAGTGGAACTTATTATGTCCCTTGTATTTCATAACATGAACCAACGAGATTCTTAGTTATGTATAAAATATATAGGTTGATGGTTCACTCTAATTTTTTCACATACATTGGATTCATTTATTTAGATCAAGTTATTTTTCCATTTGATTCACAGTATATACTGAAGATGTTCTCAATCTCTTCAAATATAGCCCCCCAATTAAAACCCGGGTAACGAAATCAGTTCTTACTGCCAGCTACACCATATTCAACATAAAAGTTCACAAGCTCTGGTCCCTCATATTCCCAACTGATATTGGCTGAGGTCTCAGCAGTGGCAGTAGTTAAGTTTGCTGATCCTGGGGTATACTGCTTAAAATAAATATACAATAGAAAAATAAAACAGATAGACAAGTCAAACTGCAAAATCAAACACACACACAATGTAAAATAAGTTTAAGTACTCTGAAATTGTTCAAGTCAAATGAAATTAATTGTTAACAGGGTTCATTTCAACTTCACTTTAGAAAGATTTTTGTTTCTTACATTACAGCATTAGGAAATAAATGAGAAATCAGAAATAATGACACACACATATTAACATGTATGAGTTCTGTGATGTGCGTCCTGAACAGTATAAACTGTTGTCCACAAGAGACAGTCCTGAGAACATCAGAGTCTCCATGTACTGATGTACAGTGGGGATGGGGTGCTGAATAATGCTAGGGGCAGAGGTCACAGTGTATCAGAGACCGCAAGGTCAGACCCAATACTAGTGGCTGCTTTTCCATGCTACTTATCATCTCAGTGTATGTCTTTAATGAATAGGTGTTTAGATAAGAAAAAGAATAGTGGCTTCTGACGTATTTTGAGTCACAAATTTCTTTAAGAATCTGCCTCTGGGAAATTCAGGGACCCCAAGTGAGAAGCATCTGCCCTGAAGAAGTTTGGATGGTTAGGGTACACTGAAAAAGAAACTGCAAAAAAAAAAAAATGCTCAATACTAGTTATCAGAAGCGAAGAAACAAGAAATAAAATGAATAAGAACTATTTCACTTGACACAGTCCAGAGAGCAAGACAATCTTACTTGCTAACTGTTTGTTAAATACTATGTTCTGAGAAAATCATAGTGTAATCTAAACTAAGGCCACCTGATGAGAAGAACTGACTCCTTGGAAAAGACCCTGTTGCTGGGAAAAACTGAATGTGGGAGGAGAAGGGGATGACAGAGGATGAGATGGTTGGATGGCATCACCGAATCAATGGACATGAGTTTGAATAAGCTCTGGGAGTTGGTGATGGACAGGGAAGCCTGGCGTGCTGCAGTCCATGGGGTCCCAAAGAGTCGGACACAACTGAGCGACTGCACTAAACTGAAATGAATCTAAACAGCTTCCTGAAACATCAGATTATGGAACCTACATGATGCTACACACTTGCCACCTAGTTAAGATGACATCTACAGTCATTAAAAGATGTTATTTGGCTACCTGAGCCTGACAGTTCTATCAGCCTTACCACAATGGCCTACAGTAAAAATGACATAGTTATAGCTATATTAACTTGGGTAGTTAAATAGTGATAAATCAAATTATTATCCCAGGGGAAATAACCTAAGATAGTAAACCAGAAAGCAGGAATGGGTTTACTCAGGCTCTGAAATTAAATTCCAAATTATGTTATATAATTTAGAAGCCAAAGCCCTCTACAGAAACAAATTCAATGAAATAGCATTTCTTAGAATCAAAAAGAGAAGTATATTAAACAAGTTCAATAATGCATTTGACCTCTGAGATCTAATTCACCATCACATATATATTGCATGCCCCTCTGTGCCAAGGATAGGGGACAGAAGAAAGCAAAACTGATTATGGAATTACACAAGGTCCTTCTGTGGACCTAACTGATTTTAGTTGTCCGAGGTTTTCCTCTTAAGGGAATAGTAATAAAAATATGATCAATTAACAGAGACACAGTTAAAACATTTCCTGTATCTAAAGCATCAGTGGCAAAGAGTCCAGGCAAAACACTAATTTTCCCCCCAAAATTTTGGAATCATGGAACTGAGGAATGTAGTCTTGGCGTAATTATGGAAGATGTTCAAGGCAGAACCATACCTTCCAACAGAAGAGCAATTTGCTGCTGCTTCTTTTTTTGCTGATTCTTAAAGATACCCAGAGAAGACAGTACAATTTCCTAAGGTTATCCTGTTGGGCCCTTCTTATCACAGAGAATTCTAACCCTCTTTGCTTTTAATCCCCAGTCATGCACTTACTGAACCAATACTCTTGAGCACCTATGATGTGCTGGTGGGATGTGCTAACGTCATTTCTCCTCTGGGCTGTATCTAGTCTGTATCTAATCCCTCTTCCTACTGTAAGTCATTCTCTGCAGAGACCACCGGCAGAGTTAACTAAGCTTTAACTTCCAAAACTACATCTCTGATTCTGTCACTTCCCTGTTTCAGATGTGGATGACTTCTGCCCACAGGGGGACTGCTGTGTATAACCCAAATATCCTGTGGGTTTTTAAAACCCGTGACTTTGTTTATGCCACCTCCCAAGAATGTATACAACCCACCTTCCTGATTCATCTGCCAAAATTCCATCTGTCCTTCAAAGCCCAGTTCAACATTGTTTTCCTTGGGAAATTTTTCCTGATCCTGTTTGGCAAAAGAAATGGTTCACTCCTCTAAGATCAGATAATGTTTTGTTCCAGTTCCATCTATTTTCACTCTTTTTTTTTTTAATGTGTTGTCTTAGCTGCTAGATTATAAGCATACCGAAGGCAGAATTTGCCTTACTGTCCAACACACAGTGCCTTAAAAAGGGCTGGTGCTTTTTATGGGCCAGATAGACATGAGCTGTTGAACTGACTGAACCTTCTCTATAGCTGGGGATTTGGAGTGGGGAGGGGGGTTGTTCCTTTGTTTTCGCTTTGGTTTGGTCCAGGCCAAATAAAGGTGTGCACTTTAAACTTGCTTTTGACTCACTAGCCTTGTTTCTTGACCTGATCAGTAGCTGTGGGACTGACTCTAGTATATTGATAAAGTGAGAGTCTGACCACAGAGAGGAATCGTCACCAGTCCCTGAGCCAGAGCTCTCCTCTGCTCTGTCCTGTTTGACCACAATCAGCTGCTAATTTGGTCAAGAACTAGGTTCAGTTCTTGACTTGCCAGTTAAGTTTTTGCCTATTTATTTGCCTGAACTGGTCACCTCACACAAATGCTCTGATGCCTGCTCCCAAGGTGTGAAAGTAGGTAATAATCCATAGATAAGGCAGTGTCTATCCATCAGCAGTACTGGGACCATAAGTCAAATCCCTTATCCATGTGTTTTCAGTTCATTTCTACAGATGCCTTCACAGGTCCATTTCACCAGACCCCGAAACTATTGAAAGGGACACAGAAATTGAACAAAGGCAGCCAAATGACTACAATTTCTTACACCAGTATCGAGAGTTTTGACCAAACAAAGACCAAAAGAGGTGACTCCTGAAGACCGCAAGAGTACCAGAGTACCTATTTCCATGCTCAAACTGAGAAGAGTGGTAAGGAACAGGGTTAGCCTAGAGTAATACACCTAATTGAATTCTCTTTGTTTCTAATTCATGATTTTGATAATCATTTTGTCATTCTATATTTGAAAGCTCGGGTTTCATGAACATCTCTTAAAATCTGTCAGAAAATTTAAAAATGTAAATTTCAAATCTATCTTTTTTCCCCTCTTCGATCCAAAACGAATGAAAATCTCTAGAGGCTGATGCTTCTATAGCTAAGGATACATACATATTTTCTCTCAATGGTTCATCTCTTTATTCTCTTTCATGCTGCTTTAAATTAAAATATAAAAGATATATTAAGATTATTAAAATTGGGAAGGACTGTGGAGAACTTTTATTTTTCTTGTCTCTCAGAGAGTCCCTAAACTCTACGTGAAGAAGGAAAACAGAGAAGAGAATAGAATACTGTCCTAGAATGAAAAAAGAAATATTTTAAGGAAGGAAAACCCAGGGAAACAAATTATTCTTTCAGCTCTTTAAAGTCTCATCATGGTTAAATATCATCACTTTATGTAAGCAATGTTTAATTACTGGTATACTATTAAATGAAACAATATAGAAAAGAAGGTTAGATTTAGCTTTTTAAAAAAAATTTTAAACACCATAATCTTATCTGAGTTCCACCAGATTTCAACACTGGGGGCTTCAGGAACCTTCTGAGACTCTAGTTTTGCTTATCTCTATAGTAAGAAGTAATTCACAATTCAATTTAGTAACATCAAATGGTAAAACCTCAACTATTTTAATTAAGATTTCTTTTAGTTCATCTTAATTCATTAAAATCAGTAGGTGATATTTTTTCCACTGGCACGCATGTCTTTTTCCAATATGACAAGTCAGTGGAAAACACAGACAACACTGCCACAGCTCAATTACTCGGCTACTGCCTCTCGGCACAGCCCAGTGACAGGCTGCTGCACAGGGAAAGAGGCCAGGCTTTCTCTGGAATGGTCCCACGAAAGGGTCTAAGGGGAGCCCAGCAGCAAACTATTGTCAAACAACCAAGGATTTTAATGGACATGTAACAATCCCCGGAAAAAAGCACACATGTAAAAGAGAGGCTCCCATCCTTACATGATCTTGTGAAAATTTTGAATTTTTACAACTTTGTTCTTTGGAGTCTAAAAACACATACAACATTATTAAGTTGATTGAAAATAGCTACAGTTCTTATTCCATCATTCTGAAATCTAGCTGATCTACATTTTATAATTTACCAAGACTCTGAGTATAAGATTTGCAAGAAAAGAGAAGATAAGATCAGGTCTAAGCTCCTAATATTTGAACAATTTAGGGCAAAGTGCTTCTTTATTTTGGTCGACTTGTTCTTCATTCCTATTTGTACTTTTTTGGTCTGTCAAAGTCCAAGAAAATCCCTGGCCAGGGGTGTTCTCTATGGGTACAATGCCCAGTGAGGCAGGGAGGTCTCTACCACTCACTAAAAAGCTGACAGATCTGCCAAGAGTCAAAGACTGAGGGAATCTTTCGGTGGAAGAAATACTACAACTCATTCAAGCACCATTCTGCCAACCAGTCTTCCTCACCCAGAGATCTGTGAGCAATGAAGGCGAACAAAAGTAATTCCCTGTGATCGCTGGTGCTTCCCCAGAGAGGGGAGACTTGAGTAGTTTGGTGAAGACAGAAATGGAGGAACACAGCTGAGTAGAGCATGTGGGCTGCCTAAACTTGCTCAGAGGGGACCCCACTGGGGAGACTTTCATTCCTGGGCCAGTTGGAGTGTACAGCGAAGTCAAAATTCCAAGTGGACAGTGCAGTGTGATGCCAGCAACATGTACACTGAGTTTAGGAGGACGGCTAAATTGGATTAGAATGGGAAGCTCAGTTGATCTGATTTCTTACTGGCTGTTTTCATCACAGGGCTAGTATTTCTGAGCCCTTCACAGATAGCATGTTATCATGAGGGGGAGTGACAAAGCCACACTTTGGGTCATGTCTGATCCAGCCATGATGTTTAGCATTAAAAGCCAAGAATAGGATTTGGACTCGGGATAAGTCTTGAGAAAAGGTGAATTCAATGTGTGGCTTTCTCTTTGTAAAAAAAAGGCTAGACATGAATTTTAAAGTCAAGATCTTGCAGGATCTTATCTTTCTGTTGGTGTTTCAGAGCTTACTTTATTTTCACTTTTAACCCATGCTGCACTTCCCCATGCTTAACATGGCAAATTTCACACATGTAGAAAGTCATGCAGATGAATTATTTTACCTTTGCCTGCACCTACATCAGGTGGGAGAATACCAGCTTTCATGAAGAGAAACAGAAATAGGACACTATATAGTTAGCATGTAAAGCTACATAAAAACACTTCTTAAAATGCTAAAGCATGCAAGAAGAACGGAGTGTACCACATCAGATACAGGGGACAAAGGTATGCTGGTGTTCCCAAACTTACCAGTAATCAAATCCCCACATTACTTAAAGTGCTTTATTCATACTTGCCTATTATGTAAGATGCTTAGGAGATTTCAAACCAAATTTCAATTTCTAATGCTATGGAAGATAATCAAATAAATAACCCTTTAGCAGTTCTATAATTTAGAGGCATGCAAAATCTTTTACTTTTTTTGTAATCATTTTCACTGAATCTAAAGTTTTTCAAAATCATTTTTAAAAGTATGAAAGGAAGAGTTACTTCCTTTCCTAAATAC
Source organism: Okapia johnstoni (assembly GCA_024291935.2). Lineage (NCBI taxonomy): Eukaryota > Metazoa > Chordata > Mammalia > Artiodactyla > Giraffidae > Okapia > Okapia johnstoni. Next base: position 64,423,909 of record CM044312.1, on the reverse strand, counting down.
TTTAATGGGACTCTTTCGCTTTCTCTGTACCAGATGGCACAGCAAACTATGAAGTCCCATGCTCAAACATAAAAGCAAATGCATTATTTAATAACTGTTTTGATTTCCTTGCCAGAAAACCTAAATCAGTATGTAGACTAGCAAATTTTTCTGATGAATCTAGAACACAACCAGAATTACATGTATTTATTTGTGTATAGGTCTGCATGTCTGTGTGTGCATGAATGTGTGTTACACATATATGTACGTATATGTGTGTGTATCTATATGCAAAGTTGTAGGCTGGAAAAAAACATTGTCTTGAACTGTGAATCAAGTGTGGCAAAATATTGTGATTTCCTACTCTCACCTCAATATTTTAATATACGTTTAAAAGGGACTTAAAAAACAAACAGCAAATCATTATTCCAGAATGAATTAAATCATTGTTTATATATATTTCAGAATGAGAAGTTACTAATAAATGTTTGTATTAGTTGGGTAACATGGATACTTCCACGGTAAGAAGGAAAGAAAAAACATAAACTTAATGGTTTTTGTCTCATGATGCTTCTAATCACATGGATTTTATGCATACCGAGCTTACCTTCATCCACAGTTGTTATTGCTTCTTCTGTTATTTGACTTCCTGATCCTGCTGCTGTTTGCGCATAGAAATAAAACTTATACCGAGTGCTGAAATTTAAATTTTTTAAAGTCCAGCGGGTCTTGTTGGCAGGAATTTTCAGATCTACCAGAGGGCCTAATTCATGTGTGCTGTTAACTGTCAACAAAACATAAACAAAATAAAGTAATAGAGTAAATGAACAAACCAAACAGAAACAACCACAGTGACAGAGAACAAAGCAATGGTTACTGGAAGGGAAGGTGTGTCAGGAGAAGGAAACGGGTAAAAGATCAATTGTATGGTGACGGATAGAAGCTGAACTTCTAGTGGTGTACACCGAAAAGTACATACAGAAGCTGTAGTGTATACAGAAATCAAAACAGTATTGTACACATGAAACTTACATAATGTTATAAACCAATGTTACCCCCATTAAAAAAGAACAAAGTCATTCCCCATTCACTGCTGTAGGAACACTATCATAAATAAATGCATCAACCCAAAATGTTAAACCCGGATTACACTGATTTGTGTAAACTTACTCACTCTTTGTCCGACATAATTTATAACCTTACCTAGTCCTATAAATGGGAGATGGGGATTGACATATACAAATTACTATATATTAAATAGATAACTAATAAGGACCTACTGTATAGCACAGGGAACTCTTCTCAATACCCTTATACTGGCCTATGCGGGAAAAGAATCTAAAAAATAAGTGGAGAGATATATATATATATACATATAACTGAATCATTCTTAGCTGTACACCTGAAATTAACACAATACTGTAAATCAACATACTCCAATAAAGATTACAAAAAGGAGAATGATCTCAAGATTCACCTGTGATTATAATACAAATGCATCTATGTAAGTATATCAGAGAAGGCAATGGCACCCCACTCTGGTACTCTTGCCTGGAGAATCAAATGGACTGAGGAGCCTGGTAGGCTGCAGTCCATGGGGTCGCTAGGAGTCAGATATAACTGAGCGATTTTACTTTCACTTTCTACTTTCATGCATTGGAGAAGGAAATGGTAACCCACTCCAGTTTTCTTGCCTGGAGAATCCCAGGGATGGGGGAGCCTGGTGGGCTGCCGTCTATGGGGTCGCACAGAGTCGGACACGACTGACGTGACTTAGCAGCAGCAGCAGCATGTGAGTATATATGTACATACATAGACAGGTATTTAATTTTGCTTTTGCAAGCCTTTTAAATATAAAAAATAAACTATGGGATTAACCATTTAAAAATTCCTATAATATGGTGCAAGAAGGGGAAATATATTCTCCATTGGTTTCTAAGCTGGGAGAATTTTATATAGATAGACATAGACAGATATATATAGACAGATATTTAATATATATACACAGACAGATATTTAATTTTGTTTTTGCAAGACTTTTAAATATAAAAAGTAAACTATGGGATTAACCATTTAAAAAATTCCTATAACATGGTGCTACAAGGGGAAATATATTCTCCATTGGCTTCTAAGCTGGGTGAATTTTATAGCTGAATCTCAATAGCATTTCTTATCTCTGTTTTTGCAGATGGAGTCATGTGTTCTTAAATAACCCCTAAACTTGTCTTCAGGGGCCTTGTGCCAAACGTACCCCTTTTCTTCCCATTTTCTGGTTCTACATAATGCCCAGGTATGTAATGATAGTACCCACCTAAATCCCATGCTCAAGGTCTGTATTATTCTACAGATCACTTAATGTTCAAAAGCATATATGTCATTTTTCTTTAAAAAGTATGATATGAAGTTCCTTCTAGAATAACAGTTGAAAGTATATATATATATATTCTACACCTGTAAAGAAACAACTCGTTTGTATTTAAGATAACCGTTAAGATCTTTTCCTTCTTAAGCCATATTTCCCAGTTTCTTTCTCCCCATAACTTACTTGGCTGATATTTTAAGGTGTACTCTGTCAAAATGCCATTTGGGTGGCTTGGTGGCTCCCATTCCAAAGTGAGAGAATCTAGTGTTGGATTAACAATCTTCAAAGAGGACGGAGCGCTGGGGACTTTAAATGAGAAGTATAGTCAACACAAAGGTTTTTGAATGTTTCAAACTGCATTAAAGTGACATATTTTCACCAGAACTATTCCACGCATCAAAATTTTTATAACATTCTTATTCATGATTCAGCTGAAAATATGTTAATAGAAACCTGTTTCGCCTCACCATTTCCATCTAAAGTCATTAAAACCATTTTCTCCAAATACATAAGGACTTTGCCTTTATATGGACCCAAACTAACGTTCAAACTAATCTTGTTGTTTTTTTAAAGAGACAGTACTTGTTTGTTTCTTGAATGGTGTCTTAATAAAAGCAAACTAGTAACTGAGCAGAACTAGTTATCTAACCAGACCTGCGAGTAAAAGTAGCTACATTCTGGGCCAAAAAGGACTGTTTTCCCCAACAAACCAGGAGTCTTCAAACAGTCAGAACACCCTGCGTGCTGGGCTCTGGGCCTGAGCCAGCCTGTCCAGGTGCAGAGGAGCTCTTACCCCAAGAGTTGACAGATGCCCAGCATCTCCTGGTGATGGACAACAGCCCGGGTGCTGGCAAAGCCCTGGCTCTGGGGAAAGCTTGCAGGGAGTCAGGTTCTCTGTGGCAGAGGCTGGCAGATTACCAGAGGAAACATGCCTGGTCTTCTTTTATTCCCTTCCTCATGAGGATGATGGATGATGGCAGTCCTCCTTCATGACTGTTACCTTCTCTACCCAACCTACCACACTCCCTAGACCCTCCTGTGATTAGAGCCAGAAACCAGGTAGTCAACTGGAATTTCTCCCTCTGCCTCATTTTTACCATCTCTGGAACATGAAGTTCCACCACATCCACCCTGGTAACCTAAACTATACCCCCTCCCTTCTCGCCTCTCAGCTGCTGTCCCCTCCAGGCCCTCAGTGGCCTTTGACTGAGCCTAGCAGAGTCCTGGCATATAATTCCAGGTTTCCTTACATCACCCCTCTGAGAATCTGACACCCATAAACTCTCCCCTAAAAAATACATATCCCTTGTATATAACACTAGGACGTTCATGGAGCTGCTTAAACCCATCCATCCTGGTTTGAAGGTTGATATCCATAGCATTTAAGATCAGCCATCATACTGGTCCTCCCAAACTGACCTTCCCCTCTTTTCTCTCCATTCTCGGCTGCCTAACTTACAGTTCCCTGAAGGAGCCATGCTGCTTCCTACCTTTGTGTCTTGGACAGACTACTTCCTCTCTTGTCTGTCCTTTAATCTCCTGGCCCTCTTTTGAATGGCACCATCCCTTGAGCTATCTAAAGAGCCAGTGTAAGGGCTCACCAGTGAAAGCCTCTAGTGGAAGGAGCCCTGACCGCCAAGGAGCAATGAGGTTGAGGACAAGGCATTGTAATGAGACGGGAGTGGGACACAGGTGACTCAGAGGCTGCTGGGCAGCTGCCAACACCATGAGCCCTTCAACCAGAAGTCAGGACAGGGTTTGTCTGTAAATTGCTTTTATCTGTGTCTGTGTATATGTTTGAAAAAAGAAAAAAAATTACTAATTAAAATAGATACATGCACCCCAATATTTACAGCAGCATTATTTACAATTGCTAAGATATGGAAGCAACCTAAGTGTCCATCAACAGATGAACGGATAAAGAAGATATGGTACATATATACAAGGGACTACTCCTCAGCTATAAAAAGAATGAAATAATGCCATGTGCAGCAACATGGAGGAACTTGGAGGGTATTATGCTAAACGAAGTAAGTCAGACAGGGGAAGAAAATACTATATGATACCACTTATATGTGGAATCTAAAAAATACATCAAACTAGTGAATTTAATAAAAATGAAGCAGATTCACATATATAGAGAGCAGACTAGTGGTTATCAGTTTGGACTGGCGGGGGGAGGAGGAATACAGAGATAGGGGAGTAACAGGTACAAATTATTAGGTATAAAAATAAACTTCATGAATATATTTACAACATGGGGAATATAGCCAATATTTTATAACTACAAATGGAGTATTACCTTTAAAATTGTGAATCACTATACTGTATACCTATAACTTACATAATATTTGTATAGCAACTGTACTTCACCAGGCTCCCAGGTGACTGTGCCCAGCCTCCTCCAGCCCCAACTCCTACATCAGTGTGTTTGGTTCTCCTCTCCCCCTTCCCCTGCCACAGCCTGCACTTGGAGTGACTCTTCCCTTCTCTTCCCAACACATTCTGTCAAGGTCTCCAACCTTCGGGGACTTCCGTGGTGGTCCAGTGGTTAAGACTCCATGCTTCCAATGCAGGGAGCACAGGCTGACCTCTGGTTGGGGAATTTTAAGATCCCACATGCTGTGCTAGCATGAACTCAGAAGCTACACTGAGAAAAAAGTGAACTACAACCTAGAGGATTCTTTTCCTTTCAAAGATGTTTTTCTTAGGCAATCACATTGAGTTCTCATGCTTTTCGGCTAAGATAACTGAGGTTTAAAGAAGTTATATAACTTGCTTCAGGTCAGAAAGTTAATGATCCAAGTCAGCAACAAATTAGCAAGGTTCTACAAGGCATTGTAATGAGATGGGAGCATTGTACATCTCATTGTAATGAGGTGCTTCCATATCTTAGCAATTGTAAATAATGCTGCTGTGAATATTGGGGTGCATGTATCTTTTTTAATTAGTATTTTTTTTCAAACGTATACCCAAACATGGATAAAAGCAGTTTACAGACAGACAAACCCTGTCCTGACTTCTGGTTGTAGGGCTCATGGTGTTGGCAGCTGCCCATCTGCCTCTGAGACTCACCTGAGTGTCCCAACTGAGTGTCCCAACTCCCATCCCATTACAATGCCTTGTAGAACCTTGCATAAGTGTCCGTCAACAGATAAGTGAATAAAGAAGCTGTGGTACATATATACAATGGAATACTACTCAGTCATAAAAAGAATGGAATTTTTCCATTTGCAGCAACATGGATGGACTTGCAGGGTATTATGCTAAGTCAGACAGAGAAAGATTTTGGGCAGTATGACTATGTGTGGAGAAAAATGTTAAGTTGAGAGAAAGATGGTTTTGGGGAAGCCTGTGAAGCCTTAACCACAGCCTCAGGCCATCAATGAGCTGACACCTTGCCAGCTCTGTATGTGTTGTGTTCATCTATGGGACAAATCACATTTGGCTTCCAGAATATACCTTACTTTGGGGCCCTTCTGTTATCCAGAGCCTCTCAAGATGTGCCATAGTCTCCTAGGACCTCAGAAATACATCCACCCTACCTCCTTCTGGAGTATTGAAGACCTTGTCAGGGCTGGCTGGGCCCTCCCCTTTCCCATTGACCACACGGACATTCAGTGTGTAGTTGCTGAAGGGCTCCAGCCCAGGCAACATGCCATGAGTCTTGCTGCCCTGGAAAGTAAGGATCTTCTTTTCAATGTGGCGTCTGTTTCTTGTCAATGAACTCTGTGCCTTCCAGTAGTAAATCTGAAACAGCAAGAGGAAAAGCCAAGGATGGACAAGCGAATCAACAGAATCTTCAAGATCACAAAATTAAAGCTTTATGTTTTTTCCCCAGAAAGTTCCCTGGGTACATTTTAGACTAGTGGAACAATGGACAGATAATGATTTTGAGGCAAGCGAGTAGGACCCCACAGAGAGTGAGAGAAATTAAATTAAGAATATTTGATGAAGCTGGACTATACTATTTTGTTAGAGGAGTCTAAGTGAAATATACTAAAGAAATGAAACAGCATGAGACCCTCAGAGAAGGATTTAAGTGTCCTTTACTTATATAAAATATTCTAAAAGTAAAAACCATTGTTGTTGTTTAGTTACTAAGTTGTGTCTGACTCTTTTACAACTCGGTGAAAAAAATTAAAGATTACTGCCCAATATTTACAAACTTTTCCAGACTTAAGACAACTTCAAGTACAATATATCATTTAGTTTAATCCTAAAACCCACAGCGAAGGTGTCACAACTTTTATTATGACTATTCCTACAGTATAGACGAGCCCCTGGGCAAAAGAGGCAAGAAGACCCTCTACGAAGTCTATGGCTTTCTCACTAAACTAACCTGCATTGCTTAATTAAAAGTACTTATTTTTTGGCATTAAATTGCAGACACAGATTTTGAAGAGATAAAGTATCGATTAACTTTGGATAAAAATGCAGAATTGTTATTTATTAATTCCTCTTAAATTCTCTTAGGAGTTTAAAAGCACTTTCAAAAGAAACCAACATATCTACAGCATCTGGCCAAACTGAACGTGATGCAGTGCAAAAACTGGCCTCTAGACGTCAGGGTTTAACAAATCAAAGCAGTGACTTCTTGGTCGCTAGCAAAGTTCTTTGACCATCTGTCAATCAAAAATATGAATCAGTCTTTCTATACTTCCCAAGAACAAAGAAAGTTGATGTTTATAAGAATGACCTAGTTGGGACTACATGATCTTGAACTACTATCTAAATTATTAACAACAAAAGTCTACATTGTTCTCAGGATAATTTTGTTTGTTCAACACATGCAGTCAGTATTGCTTTAAAGCTAGGTGCATTTCATTACACTGTAGTTTTCTGAACAATAGTTTTTCCCATTTCATATATTTGTTAACTGTTGAGTTGGCAGACTGTTAGATTATATGTGGGATAAGTGGAGAAAGTACTTTTCTCTCACTTTGTGACCAGTGAGATTTTGATCTGACTCTAGCTGGGACACTCCAGAGGTGGCTTGCCAGATGAACTCTCAAGGCTTCCTCCAGCCAAGAAAAGTGAATCTGGCATTGCCTTTCACTTAGATGGGCATCTTCTAAGAAAAGAACAAGAAAAATGTCTTTCACTTGCCCGATAGCCCTGCAGGTGTCCTCGGATACTTTTCAGAGGTACAGGGTCCCAGTGCACCTCAGCTAAGGTGCTGTTTACCACGTTGACACGCACATTCCCAGGAGCCACCATTGGAACTGGGGAAGATGAGAAAGGGGAGTAAGAAGTATCAATGTCATTTTGAATTTCATGCAAAAATGTTACTGTCTCATAATGTTGACTTGACAGAAGCCCCAAACCTATTCTATGAATTACCAAGGAGGAGAGTAATTTTTCGTTTTTGATATCTGTTCATTTGACTTTGTGAGAATAACATATCTTTTTAAAAAGTAATAACTTTTAACATTCTGAACTTATTTTCTATATAAGTAGGCTGTTTAAATGCAGAAGTGTTGAGCAAAATAACTGCTGCCTCCTTCCTTCCCAATCTAAGTACCTCTGGACATGGCCTTGACTTGCACCTTGGTCATCTGTTTTGCTGGGGGAAAATATACACAAAATAGCATCAGACACTTACGGTCTTCTCCAGAATGTCCCATGACTGCAGCTGGCTCTGGGGCAAACCCTGCATCGTTCAGCGCCTGAACTTTGATCAGGTATGGAACAAAGGTTGGGGTGCCCGAGACAATGTATTTGGATACATTTGCCACAACCACAGACGTCCATTCATCATCGCCATCCTTCTGGCGCCAGCTAACTTTGTACTGAAGGCCTGGCCCATTAGATTCAAAACCATTCAAGGGCTACAAGAAAAGCCAGATAATCAGAGCTTATAAAACAGATTGACTACACCATCTTATACTGGAATGGCAAGTTCAATTCCCAGACTTAGGGACAGTGAGCACTGAGACAGTAAAATATAAGCTATGAATAATTTTCTCCAAGAAACTTTTTGTCTTTTTTTCGTATGTGATGAGATTCATAGCTTGTTTGGGATCAACACTTCAAAGGTAGTTAATGTCTATCTTGAAGTAGTAAAAACCACCCAAGCCTCTCAAATTCTGGCTTCACAGTTATGGGTGGGTGACATAAAACTTTTCAGTTATATAATTTCCCTTATGTATTTCTGCTTGTGTGACAGTACATCAGTCTCTATTTTACTTGGAGACTGAAACTTGTGAACTACTTCTTTATAAAAAAAAAAAAAAAGATACTGGCTTATTCTGTTTTGTTTCTCCATGCATGTATACAAATATACACAAATCTGTATGCATCTAAGTATGGCTGTATGGGTCTATCTAAAGTAAGTTTTAAAAAACAACAAGTAAATATATATTAATTTTTCAAGTCCAGAAAATACACACAGGCCAAAAAGAAAATAGTAGAAGTTGACTATTGGTATGTGTTTTCTAGATGGTTCTTTATGACGGTGATAATTTTAGTTAGCATTTATTGAGCATGTATATGTGTTAGGCACCATCCTACATGCTTTCTATGCATTAACTCCTTTAATCTTATGAGGTTGGTTCATTGCTCTTCCCATCACACAGGTACGTGATGGAGATGTTAAATGTCACACAGTTAGTAAGAGGCAAATCTGGGCTCCAAGGATCAAGCTTTTAACTACTACGCTATAAATAAATAAATAAATAAATAAATAGTCCCCAAAATGGGTGAAAGGGGATTTTTAATATGGATATTATTTTAAAACAACTTTCTGGGATGGGGGAGGGGAAGGAGGATCATGAGACAGGGGATATATGTATAACTATGGCTGATTCGAGTTGTTATATGACAGAAACCAACACAACATTGTAAAGAAAATTTTCTCCAATTAAAAAATAAATAAAAAAACAACTTTTCTTTCCACTCTAAATATACCGAGGAAAGTTGAAGATTTCAGACATAGCTCACCTTCCATGTAATCACCAAATTATCTGGCTCTGATCCCAGCCCTTCCACAGCTGTGGGATTTTTATCAGGTTCTAGAAGTCAAGCAGCCACACACTTATAAGCTTTGATCTTTTGCAAACAGTGGAAAACTTTTCTATTTTATTTCATATCACAGAGGTCCTGCTTTACCTGCAGCTTTAGTCAAATACTGCTCGGATGCCTCGCTGGGCACGCTCCTCCCCAGGTTGTTTTCCGCCATCACCCGGAAGGAATAGTTGACATAGGGCGACAGCTTCAACTGGGCCGTGGTCTGTGTTCCAGGAACTTCAGTTTGGTGGTGCCACAGCCCCGGCTCATGCATGGCATCTTCATATTCAACGATGAATTCTGGCCATACCACATACATGCAACAAACCCAAGACATGAACTCATTCACCCAATGGAAGGTTACTAGGATAATGAACAGGATAATCTAACAAGGGGAGCCAAACATGAGTTATCTCACTTTCAAGAAAAGATCATTAGAATATTTTGACTTCAGAGTCCTATTATTGTCCTCAACACTTAAGCACATCCAATAATGTTTGGTATCCTTTCTTTAGCATGTTGAGTTAAAATTACTTAGAAGTGACCCACATATTTCTAGGAAAGTTTAAACAATGAAAAAATGACTGATTTTTTTTTCACAACAGGAGAAGTTAAATTAAATACAGGAAGATACCATTTCCCACGACATAGACTGGCAACAATAAAGCATTTAACATTCTTTGTGGACTTGGACATAGGGAAATGAGCATTCTTATACCTTGTGGGAAGCATGAATTGGTACAACTTCTATGGAGCACAATTTAGAACATCTAACAATATTTAACTCAGATACCCTTTGATTGAGAAACTGTGCTTCCAGCAATTTATTTTGAATAAATGTGCTCATGCATATGTTCAAAGATACATGAAAAGGAATCCACATGGCAGCATTGTTTGCAAGTGAAACAACCTAATTGTAAACAAACTAAATGTTCATCAATAGAACACTGATTAAATAAATTATGATGCATCCACACAATGGAATATTCTGCAGCTGTAAAAAAATGAATAGGGCTGTTCCACATGTACTGAAACAGAATGATTCCTAAAATATATTGCTAAGTGAAACCAAGAAGGGTTTAGAACATGATCCAGTGTGTGCTGGATACTACAGTTGTGTAAACATAAAAAGATTTACTATGACGTACACACATACACATGTGCTTGAATGTACATGTGCTACTTCTCAGAGGACAAAAGCTGTAACACTGGTGTCACTGGAGGAACTGAGAATCGGGGAGGGGGGGGAAAGACTTATTTTTTAATGGATAGCTTCTCTCTTGTCTCTATTAGAATTTTGTGGTATGTGAATTTTATCCTTGTAAAAACAGGTATTTATTCAAAAAGATGAATGCACCACTATGCAGCACTATTTATAATAGTTCAATGCAGTACTATTTACAACAGCCAAAATATAGATACAATCTAGATGTCCACTGAAAGATGAATGCATAATGAAGATATAGTATATAAATACAATGGATTATTACTCAGCCATAAAAAGAATGACATAATGCCACATGTGGCAACATGGATGGACCTAGACATTACAATATTAAGTGAAATAACCCAGGCAGAGAAAGAAAAATATCGTACAATATTGCTTATATGTTTAATCCAAGAGGAAATGATGTAAATGAACTTATATACAAAACAGAAATAGACCCATAGACATAGAAAACAAACATTATCAAAGGGGAAATGTAGGGGGAGGGATAAAGGAGTTTGGGATTGACATAAACACAGTACTCTATATCAAAGAGATAACCAAGAAAGACATATGGTACGGCACAGGAAACTATACTCAATATTTTGTAATAACCTAGAATGTGAAAAAATAGGTATAAGTGAATCATTCTGCTGTACACGTGAAACTAACAACACTGTAAATCAACTATACTTCAATTAAAAAATAAATGGAAAAAAGGGTATTTAGATATTAATTAATTATCTACTACGTGCCATGTACCATGAAACAAATTATAGATACAAAAATGAACTAGAAATATGTATTGCACTGCTCATAAGCTCATCACTTAGAGTTCTCCTTCTAATCTGTATTAATTTGCTAGTGATCTCCAGTTTCATAAACCGATGACCTTCACATTTATATCTTTAGCCTCTATCTCTCCCCTGAACTGCAGTCTTGATACTTAATCACCTACTCAAGAATTCCACTTGTTTGTTGAGTATGGCATCTCAAATTGGATGTGACCAAGACTGATCCCAATCTTCAGCCCAACTGGTAGTGACAAGTCAGGTCAGAATCTTTTGAAGTCCTTTTTGATTCCTCTCTTTCTCTCAAATGCTCAACAGTCCTGTTGGCTGTATTTTTTAAATATATGCAAAATTTCAGCTTTCCTTTTCTCAGCTCCTCCATCCCTATGAGCTATTACAAGACATGAAGACTTCTTGTGTGAATTACTGCATAACCTCCTAACTGACAAGTTCCCAAACTTCTCAGTCATGGTAGGCTTAGGGTCCCAATACTTTTTCTCATGGCTCCTTTAGGTCAAAAGAAATACCTAACATTTCCAAGTAGTAAGGAGTTAGGTCCATATAAACTAATAAGTGTTTATGCCTTAACTTAAAATGAACAGGAAACCACATAACCTCTCTAACCTTGTCAACAAATTAGATACGACCTTCCTCCTTTCCTGTTTCACACTGATTTTCACACAGTACTTGCTTTTTATCACAGCAAAGGCTTTGCAGAGATATGACATTGTCACGATGTGACATAGCACTATTAATACTGAAACTGTGAACTACCTCCAGCTAGTATTTCATGGGGTGTCTGACAGATGTCACTGTATTTTTTAAAAAAACAAAATTTAAAAATCATGACCTTAAAATCTGGAGGCACGCCTGTGAGTTTGCTGAGGTTCTGCATGGTATTTCAATGTCTGAATTGAGAACTATGGTCCTGCCTGGTCTCGCCACCCTGCTACCCTCTTGTTTCTCTGTAGACTATTTTCAGCAGAATAGCCAACGTGATCCACTGTTGTTTAGTCACAAAGTCATGTCCGACTCTTTTGCAATCCCATGGTCTGTAGCCTGCCAGGCTCCTCTGTCCATGGGATTTCCCAGGCAAGAACGCTGGAGTGGACTGCCATTTCCTTCTCCAGGGATCTTCCCAACCCAGGGATTGATCCTGTTTCTCCTGCATTGCAGGGGATTCTTTACTGGTGAGCCATTGGGGAATCCCAGTGTGATCCATTCCTCTATTTAAGTCCCTCCAATTCCTTCCCAACCCCTACAAGGGACTACACGGCCCTGCACATGCACATCCCACTCCACCCACCAACTCTCTGCCTCTTTGACCGTCTCTCCTACTTCACTTCCTCTTGTTCCTTTCATTCGAGCTACAGTGGCTTCTGAGACATGCTTCATAGACATGCTCTATCTCAGCGTCTTGGCTCTTTCTCTTGCTCTCCCGGGGAAAGTCTTCCTCCAGATAACTAACTACATAGTGCGTTCAGTACCTCCCTCTTCATGTCTAAATTGACATACATAAACGTTACCTTCTTTTTTTAAAATTGATTGTTTTGTAATTGAAGCATAGTTGATTTACAATATTGTGCTAGTTTCAGATATATAGCAAAGTGATTTGGTAATGCATATATAGATGAATGTAACTATATTCATTTCCCATTCTTTTCCATTACAGTTTATTACAATATATTGAATATAGTTCCCTGTGCTAAACAGTAAATCCTTGTTTATCTATTTCATATATAGTAGTGTAAACCTGTTAATCCAAAATTCCTAATTTGTTCCTTCTGCCCTTCCCTTTGGTAACCATAAATTTGTTTTCTATGTCTATGAGTTTGCTTCTCTTTTGTAGATATGTTCATTTGCACCGTTGTTTAGATCCATATATAAGTGACATCATGTAAGATTTCACTTATCATGATTTCATCATGTCTTACTTCACTTAGTATGATAATTTCTAGGCCCATCCATGTTGCTGCAAATGGCATTATTTCACTTCTTATGGCTGAGTAGTATTCTATTTTCTTCACTCATTCACATGTTGATGGACACTTAAGTTGCTTCTATGTCTTGGTAGATTATTGTAAACAGTGCTACAATGAATACTGGGGTACATGTGTCTTTTTGAATTACGGCTTTCATCTTTTCTGGATATGTACACAGGGACGGGATTGCTGGATCACATGGTAACTCTATTTTCAGGTTTTTTTTTTAAGGAAACTCCATACTGTTTTCCAGAGAAATGCTACCTTATTAATGTAGCTTTTCCTAACCACCTTGTTTGTAATTATATCCCTTACCCCTGCATTCTTTAATCTCCTTCTCCCGCTTTGTTCTTTGTGTGGCCTAAACATGGACACACACACACATACAGCCGTGTGTATATATATGCTTATACTCCTCTAGAAAGCAGATGCAGAGACAGAATTAAATGTGTACAGTGTCAATTTATACATGTTCATGGAGGGTTAGGGTTAGCTTTGGGGTTAGGGTTAGGTAAGTAAAGTGACTTTTCAAACCCACAACTGGTAACAGAGCTCAGTGCAGACATCTGAGGTGTCTTTCTTTCCATTAGCCCTTGCTATAAAGTGACGCATTCACCAGTGTTAACTCCTCACCTTGATGACATCAGCCTAGAGAATAAAATCAGGTGAGGGACCATGCCATAAGGATACTGGAAGAGCTTAGTAAAATTAGATTATGGATAAGCTTAGAAGTTTTAAAGTCAGGTACTTAAGAGAGTAGACACAAGTCTGTAATATGTTACTACCTTCAGGTATATGCTGCATGAACACTAAATTGCTTTTCAGTGACTAAGATAATTCTGAAATGATGTGCATGTTGATTTATTATACCTGCTGTAAAGCAGAATAGTTCCAATGAAATTAAGCAAAAACCTCTCCTCTGTCTTCTGTTCTTTAGTGATGTTCCTTTCTCAATGGATTTTCAGTCCTTGATCAGAGCACTCATTTCATTCATGCCAAGTCTTCCTGTTCATCCAGTGTATTAGCCAGATTTAGCTGGTGAGGATGCTTAGAGACTTTTTTTTACCCAGGTTAAAATGACCCCATCAGATTTCAAGGCATTTCTACTCTTTGTTCATACATTCATTCAACAAATATCTATTGAGTACCTATTATGTACCAGGCATTCTTCTGAAACAAGTTAGTCAAAAATCTCTGCCCATACGGAGTGTATATTTTAGTTGAGGACACAAATAAGATAAAAAAATTTATTACTGTATTATTGTGTACAGTGTCAATATATGTATGTATATATGTGTATATATACGGAGAAGGCAATGGCACCCCACTCCAGTACTCTTGCCTGGAAAATCCCATGGACAGAGGAGCCTGGTAGGCTGAAGTCCATGGGGTCGCGAAGAGTCAGACACAACTGAGTGACTTCACTTTCACTTTTCACTTTCATGTATTGGAGAAGGAAATGGCAACCCACTCCAGTATTCTTGCTTGGAGAATCCCAGGGACGGGGGAGCCTGGTGGGCTGCCGTCTATGGGGTCGCACAGAGTCGGACACGACTGAAGTGACTTAGCAGCATGTGAATATATGTATACATGTATATGTACACACACATATGCACACACTACTCATATCTCTTTTTGAGAGAGAACCCACTACCAGGAATGTCAACAGCAGGCTCTATCTGCTGCCCCTTTCCCAAGGATCAGCTGCGGCGTTCCCGTGAGGCCGCTCTCTACCTGAGCTAGTCCAGTGACTGAGCACAGCGAGGGCCCTAGACTCAGCCCCACCCTCTGAGAACCTCCCCTTGGGGAAGATCCTTGCTGACCTGGCTGAGACGATCTGTGCTGGAGTCTGAGAGTTCTCCCACACACTCCTCCTTCCTCTCTCCTTTCACAGACATCAGACCTGCATTACAATCTTAAGATCTTTCCTGCCTACTCCTGCTTTCTCTCCCTTTTATCTTCCATGGGCTCTTTCCCAAATAATCTCTCTAGGCTGATGTCATCAAAGTGAGGAGTTAACACTGGTGAATGCGTCACTTGGAAAGAAAGACACCTCAGATGTCTGCACTGAGTTCTGTTACCAGTTGCGTGTTTGAAAAGTCACTTTACTTACCAAGTCTCAATTTCCTAAGATTTAGACTGGTCTTTCTGTTATTCTCTCCCATATTAATGGGCAAAATATTTTGCAATATATCTTCCTACTTTGGCAGAAATTGAGGCGATTCTTATGGATCTTTAACACAAAAGGACAGTGTATTCACTTAATTAACATCTGTATCAATCAGTGTCCCAAACCAGAAACGGAAACCAAGAATGACTCCAGCTCTGAGGAGAGGTGAGCCATAAATAAATGTTTTGGTTCCGTGAGAAATGAAGCAGAGGATGCCAGGAAATATCTCTGTGGGAAATTTCAATTGCATGTGACAGAATGCTTTGAAAATAATCATAAAGTTTACCAGTGAAAAAGCAAATGACATCACATACTTGTAATAGGACTATTGTTGTCATCGCCTGGGGTCCATGACAGCTGAACACTCCTGTCTAGTTGATCTGTCAATTCTAAATCAAAGGGAGGATTTGGGACATCTGCAGATCAAACACATACATCATAGTTAATCATCCGACCTTGAGGTTCTCCATTACTTGTGCTACTATTCACAGAGGGGACTCTTACAGACACAGAGCACGTAATGGCCAATGAGCATGCAACCGAAAGGAAGTGAAAACAGCTGAGGCTGCTGGGAACCCACACACATCCAGGAGAACCCCTCAGTGAGCTCTGCTTGTATCTTTTTCAAATGAAACTAAGTCCCTTGTGACCAAAGCCAGTGGAATGGACAAGTATGGTTCTCCAGCACTCTCAGTGTGTGACTTTTCATAAACATAGATGAGCACAAACAGAAACAATAATATGGAAGCTGAATTTCTAACAAATGGGAAACAGAATGGCAAACGCCGAAAAACAAAATACAGGTAAATGCATGTACTGTCAAAAGAAGCTGCAAATATTCTTTCTGAAACATGCTAAACTACAGATTTGGGGGCGCCTGAAGAATATTCATATTTTTAAAGGAATTATAAAATTGATGCTATGCAGCTAGCCCTCAGCATGCATACCTTATGTGGATGCTCAGTACTAGTCAGGCATATGGAGAGGTGTGTTTATTCTCAGAGGACACCAGGGTATAGACGCCTGTTGGGATGAAGGTGTCCCAGAAGCATGTCTGCCTCTTCTAATGGTGTATTTCAAATCCAGAAAGTTAATGTTCCCCTTGGGTCTTTTCCTGACCTTGCTCTTGGCAGTACCTCTGGCTCTTGGACAAACCAGAAGCCATATAAAAATGTAAGCACTTCTTTGATACTAATAAAGAAGCAGTAAATGTCTATAAAGGACAGGTATTCTATAGTATAATTCATGGTATCTGTAAAATCCAGCTGAGTTTTTGCCACAAAATTGATTTTTGTATTTAACACTGAAAAAAGATGAGGGTTCTTTAATCAAAAAGATTTCAGGAAAAAATTCTTATTTATTTTTCCAACTCAGAAAAATCAACATGATATGGAAGTGTCCTCTTTTTTGTCTATCTTTAGTGATTTATCTTCTGTGAACACAATGAATTGGTGGTTTTCTCTGACACAAAGGTCAGATGTTGTTCTAGACATCCATTGTTTTCCTATGTAAATTTCTTGAAAAGGGAACCCCCAAGCAACATTTAGCTTTCCAAAACAACTTTTAATAGAGTGAAGATCTAATCTGTGGAATGATATATGAAATTGCTTTTCCTGTCTGTAAAATGTGGACAATAGCTTTTGAAAAGCACAATGCTACTTTACAAAGAAATTATATCAAAGAGGGACTTTCATTAAATTCAATGACTTTGTAATAACACATGAAATACTTGGAATTGAGTGGCAACATATGCAGTGAGAAGTTCCAGGGTTATAACGAAAAAATGATTCACAGCAGTAAATGGACAATACAGTTGAACATCTGACAGAGTCCCTTTCCTTAAAGAAACACAATGACGTGATAGAGATAAGAAAGTAAAGGAATTTTTCTGCATGTGTGAAACTGTTCGAAAGAAAACAGAGAAAAAGGACTCATATTAGTTTACCGTAAATGGGAGCTGGAGTTGGAGTAGGAGCTAGAAAGGACAGTAATATAAACGATTTTAATCAAAATTAGTAATGGAAAGATATAAGATAGCACAAAAAGACAAAGACTGAGCATGATTAAGATTATAAAACTGAGCCTTATGTTTAGCTGTGAGGCATGGCATTGATAAACATACAGTAACAATTTGGGGGTAAAACCTCTTCAATTTTAAATAAAAGTAGATTAATTGCTCTGTCTTATAAAAATATCACTAATATGCATAACCATCATTTTAATTCCAGTGCTGCTACAGGGTACATTTATACTGGAATTATTTCCTCAAAGGAATCTTTCAAAAAAGATGTGGGTATTTAACTCACCTATAACATGGTAAAACTGTAACAAGAAAATAGTTACAATTGACAATTTTTCCTTTCAACCTAAAACAGGGCATCCGGTTGTACTATATGTGTTTTAGTTCTTACCAACAACGCTAAGCACAGCACTGGCCGAAACGTTGTCCAGAGTTGTGTTGGCCACACACGTGTAGGTCCCACCATCATCATCGTTGACATCAGTGACCACCAAATGGTCCTTGTCAACAGTGAACCTGCAATTATCACACATTCAGAGCGGCTGAAATGGACACCCAATCACACCCCATAACCATTTTACTGGCATGAAAACAACGGTGAATTTGATAGAAGGGAAAGATGATAAAGATTAGCAGCACATCAGAGCTAAACTCCTGTACAATACGTGTCACTTTGATAATGATTATAGTTGGAAAATATTTTGAATGAATGAGAAGCTTGTTTTGAAATGATGACAAGGCCTCTGGTGCAGTGGCTTTCAACCATGCCTCTGGAGTTTTAGGCACTTCCTCAAGACCAGGGGCTGAGGTGGGGGCAGTTTCAGTTACCCTGACTAAAGGGCTTTCCCATGGCTTCTGCGACTACCGCTCATCCAGCTCAATTTGTAACAAAGTGTATATTTTTAAATAATTTATGAATATTGTTATTTAGTTTTCATTGAAGTATATATAGTTGATTTACAATGTTTCATGTGTATAGCAAAGTGATTCAGTTATATATATATACTTAAATATATATAAATTAATAAGAATACAAATAATGAGAGTATATATACATATATATACATATTCTCTTTTTCAGATTCTTTTTCATTATAGGTTATTACAAGATGCTGAATGTAATTCCCTGTACTATACAGTAGGTTCTTGCTGTTCATCTATTTTATATATGGTAGTGTGCATCTGTTAATCCCAAATTCCCAATTTACTCCGCCCCCATCCCTTTCACCTTTGGTAACTGTAAGTTTGTTTTCTAAGTCTGTGATTCTATTTCTGTTTTATAAATAAGTTCATTTGTATCATTTTTCTAGATTCCATATATAAGTGATATCATATGGTATTTTTCTTTGTCTGACTTACTTCACTTAGTATGATAATGTCCATCTATGTTGCTGCAAATGGCATTATTTCATTCTTTTTTATGGCTAAAGAATTCATCATTTACTGCAGAAACTTTGTATCATTTTTCCACATGCATAATTTGCAACAGGAGAAATGATTTGCAATAGAAGAAAATAAATGCAAACAATACCAATCAGGTTTATCACTAGAAACAGGAAGATTTAAATCACCAATCACTAAGAAAAGTTTTCTAGAAGTTTCTTGTGAGCATGACAGTTTATCCAGTTGGTCAAAAATCTATGCAAATAGGATTCATGCATGGTTTTAATGAAGCCACATAAATCATCAAACTGTCTTCACGGGGGATTCCCAAGCTAAACCTTTAGCTAACTTAGTCCAATGGTCATTTCTTCATACTTCCTTCTCATCTTTATCAATTCAGATCCCAGAGATAAAACCGACCAGTTGAAGCACAGAACTAGATGGAAACACGGGGCACAGAAAAGGCCACATAGTTCTTTTAAGGAACATTTACAGGCAAGAGGGCACCATTAAGGCACAGTTGAAAAAAAGCCATAGAAACCATTTCTACCAGCAGATAGCACTCATTCCCACTGGGGTGATGACTGTAGCCCCCCTGTATTGCTAAAATTCTCCCGTTCAATTGTGTACTTCTTCAAACCCACCTGAAAATGGGCATGACCTTTCCTCCATTCCAAGCTAGAGGAATGCAGCATGCTCAGGCTCTTTCAAATTCTTTACTTGTTTTATTTTTCTCCTCCTCCTTCTATTGGCTTTAGGTAAAATGAAAAGAAAACTCCCCATCCAAATAAAAACTAGAGTCCTGTAAAATACTGATGAGGATTCAGGCACACTCTGATGATTAAAGAGATCACATTTCTGCTTATTTGTAAAAGGGAATGAAAACATCTGTTGAGACTGCACCGTACATGGCAGAAAACAATGGACGTTGTCCAAGATCTGAAAGGAATTTTTGCATCCTGAATTACATAGTACACCAACACACAAAAATAGACAAACGTTCTCAGGGTCTTATTTCCATAACCTGATACCTTTCTAGGTCTGAACAATTTACAGCAGGGAAAGGAAATGTATATCTACTTTGAAGAGGGGGCAGAAATTTTAAAAACGTAACCATTAAGTCACTATACAGGGACTTCCCAGGCAGTCCACTGGTTAAGACTTCACCTCTCATGGCAGGGGGGTGAGGGTTCGATCCCTGGTCGGGGAGCTAAGATCCCACATGCCTCAAGCAAAAAACATGGAATAGAAACAATATTGTAACAAATTCAATAAAGGCTTTAAAAATGGTCCATGTCAACAAATCTTCAAAAAAGTCACTATACAATAAACCTCTAGTTCAAGAGCAGCTTAAAGAGAGAAGGATGAAAAAGGAAAGGCATTGTCTTCAAATACCTTCCATCACTGGGCAGCTCCCTGTGGTCTTTCAGCCATGTGACAGTGGGGATTAAGGTGTGATCATGTTTCACTTTGCATTCAAAGGACACAGTGCTCCCTCTTTGCACAACTGCATATTCAGGCTGTTTAATGATCCTTGTTGGATCTGAAATGGAAAGTTACTGTTATCCATTGCCAAAGCTGGAGAATTTAACAAAATCAAAATATAGAGAACAGACTTGTGGTTGCCAAGGCAGAGGAGGGTGGGGGAGGGATGGATTGTAAGTTTGGGATTAGCAGATGCAAAATATTACATACAGGATGGATAAACAACAAGGTTCTACTGTGTAGCACAGGGAATTATATTCAATATGCTGTGATAAACCACAATGGAAAAGAATATGCAAAAGAATGTATGTATATATACATATATATATATATATATATAACTGAATCACTTTGCTGTACAGCAGAAATTAGCACAACATTATAAATCAACTATACTTCAATAAAATAAAATTTTGTAAAAACCTGAAGAATTTGCTCCAAGTCACATAATACATAAAAAAATGTTTGCCACCTCTGCCTCACCTTTGATTTCCAGGTGAACATCATTCTTTGCCATTCCTAACTTATTCCGTGCGACACATGTGTAAGTTCCCGTACTGTCCTTCTGGGCCACAGGAATTTCCAAAGTGCCATTTTCATGTAAAATATAAATATCTTCACGCAGAGCACTCCCTTTAGCACCCTTAAACCTTCATTATGAAAACCATCACAAAGAGAAGAAAAACACATCATAGTTTGAAGTCAGACATAAAATGCCCTGTTCAAGGTCAACACATCATGATCTGTGTTACCAGATGATGCTCACAGACTTCAAATCTGTGTAGGCATACTGCATGCGTGTCAGTCAGGGGGGCTGGGGTGAGGGGGTCAATGCAAAGACAAGATGTCAAACTGGAGGACTCAGTGATAAATGGTGCTTAAAGGATGAGGGTGATAATACTAAATACTTAAGTGATAATTTTCACTATGAGAGATTCATAATTTAATAATCATATTATCTATTCTACTATCTATAAAAAATGAAAAAACAGACAAAATGAAGACTGCTCCTTTTGACCTTTTTCTCCTACAATGATGTGTCTATAACTCCATCTGCAGAGATTTCGACATCAAGGTTACAAGGGTTGTACTTTTGAGAGTATAAATAGAAAAATATTCAGAGAGGAAAAAGAAAAAAGCATACATGTAAGGTACATCTACATTCAGCTTCTGGGCTAGCATCAAGAGAAGTGAGGATGGACTCACAGACTTAGAGAATGAACTTATGGTTGCAGGCAGAAGGGATAGTTAGGGAGTTTGAGACGGGCTTCCCTAGTGGCTCAGACCGTGAAGGATCTGCCTGCCATGTGGCAGACCTGGGTTCAATCCCTGGATTGGGAAGATTCCCTGGAGGAGGGAACGCTACCCACTCCAGGATTCTTGCCTGGAGAATCCCATGAACAGATGAGTCTGACAGGTCCAGGGGTTGCAAAGAGTCGGAAAAGATTGAGCGACTTTCACTTGGGATGGACATGTACACACTGCTTTATTTAAAATGGATAACCAACAAGAAGCTACTGTATAGCACATGGAACTCTGCTCAGTGTTATATGGCAGCCAGGATGGGAGAGGGGTTTGGGGGAGAATGGATACATGTATATGTATGGCTGAGTCCCTTTGCTGTCCACTGGAAACTATCACAACACTGTTAATTGGCCATACCCCCAGCACAAAACAAAAAGTTCAAAAGAAGAAATGAGGATGGATGAAAAGAGGTGTAAGACTAAGCATTAACTCTTCTCCTTTGCTAGGAAATTTTCTGCATAAGCATCCGTGTTTGTGTTTTAATTCAATACCTGGCTTTAATCTCACAGCAAGAAGTAGAGCCCCACACAGTGTCTGCCAGCTGACAGAGGATCCATAAATGAATGTTCCGACTTTCTTTCACTCATTCTTTCTGACCTGCTGCCTCTCTTGGCCTTGTCTCTTTCAGCTCAGGCTAAAGCAAGCTGGAAGGATGAACAGGACTAGTACCAGGAGGGATATGTGAAATGAAATGGTCTAAAGAGGGAGTGAAAGACACGGGGGGAGCTTGGCTGGATCCAAGCCAGCATGCTCAGTGGGAGGGGAACACTGGTAATAGCAAATTCTGTTTTTAAGCTTATGGACCCTGCTCTCACCTTAGATGATATTTTATGATCAAGGAATGTCCCTCAACCTATCTCTCCAGCCATCACTCATGACATCCAGCCATCCCAGGTGATAACGTGGCACTGTAATTTTAATTTCTTTTTTCAAAGACATTTATATATCTCTCCAGGTTGGACAAAGCATACCGTCAAGAAGATTATCCATGTGACAGTATTTAGCATAGAGCAAGTCATTAATAAATATTTGTGAATACATTTAATAATTAATAAGATGATGGATTCTTCCCTGCTTTTTCTATCTGTGCTCTGACTAAAACCCTACATACTGAGAAATTTGAAAGCTCTAGAAAATGTAAATATGATAAACAGACAGGATCACTACTTACCACTCGATGGTAGGCAGAGGAGACCCAAAGAAGGCACAGTCCAGTAAGGCAGGTCTGTTTGCGATGACCTGATAGAGTGTGTTTGCAGATGTAAGGATTCGCGGTGGCTCAGCTAAAAACGTTGTCAAAAGGTAAAGTAAATATTAAGATAAAATAAACATTTAGGCCCACTGTGTATTTCTGTGCCTTTTTAAGGTCATTAGAGTTCATGGTAAGGCACAGCCAATGTATCTCTCCCCTTACATTCTCAGGCAGGTGTGACCCTACTGGTCACTCAAGGTGGAAAAACACAAGTTTTCTCCCTCTGCCTCATGTTTCCATCTTACTCAGGCATAGTTTATAATAACTGATTTCTTTATATCTCCTACTACACTGTGAGTTCCTTGCAGGCAAGGAATGACACTTTTTACTGTTTTCTCTCCATAAATCAGCACAGTATCTGGCACAAAATAATGACTAAATACACTTTTGTTGAATGGCCCATCAAAACACACAAGTTGGCAGAAAAAAGCAGAATGCTGATGACTCAAAACACAACCAGAATTGGGACTGCTTCCTGTACATCCATCAACATCATGATGGCTCAGCTCTTCATGTGATTTTACTGACCTTTGTTTCAAGCATGAAGGAAAAAATACCACATATTGGTTGGCTTCCTGACCTTAATTCTATTTGAAAGAGAGCCTACTCCACTTAAAGAGTTGGTATCATGAAAACCATTCTCATATAAATTTTATTTCTAACAAATCTGGTAGTTTAGTCATTTTTGTTCCATAAGGGAAATATAATGTTCACAAAAACCAACCACTTCAGAACATTTATGTCATAGTTTTCTAAACATATTATTATGAATTGATAAATAAATGTACATCTGTGACTTAGGTCAATGCTAAACTTTATGATTAATGACTGATTTTCAAAAATCAGAATCATGAAATTTTCATTTGACTTGTCAGTTTCTAAGGATGGTACAATAGTCACATTCAGTTATTAACAGCGAACCAATGCTCTTTTCCTTTTGAGGAGTTTGACACAATGTAACTATCAGATTGTATCTTATCTATCTTCCTATATCCCTTCCAGCTCCAAGTTCTATGCCACTGCATCAGTTCAGTTCAGTTCATTCCAGTCGCTCAGTCGTGTCTGACTCTTTGTGACCTCATGAACTGCAGCACGCCAGGCCTCCCTGTCCATCACCAGCTCCTGGAGTTTACCCAAACTCATGTCCGTCGAGTCGGTGATGCCATCCAGCCATCTCATCCTCTGTCGTCCCCTTCTCCTCCTGCCCCCAATCCTTCCCAGCATCAGGGTCTTTTCCAATGAGTCACCTCTTCGCATGAGGTGGCCAAAGTATTGGAGTTTCAGCTTCAACATCAGTCCTTCAAATGAACACCCAGGATTGATCTCCTTTAGGATTGACTGGTTTGATCTCCTTGCGGTCCAAGGGACTCTCAAGAGTCTTCTCCAACACCACAGTTTAAAATCATCAATTCTTTGGCGCTCAGCTTTCTTCACTGTCCAACTCTCACATACATACATGACCACTGGAAAAACCATAGCCTTGACCAGACAGACCTTTGTTGGCAAAGTAATGCCTCTGGTTTTTAATATGCTGTCTAGGTTGGTCATAACTTTCCTTCCAAGGAGTAAGCATCTTTTAATTTCATGGCTGCAATCACCATCTGCAGTGATTTTGGAGCCCCAAAAAATAAAGTCTGACACTGTTTCCACTGTTTCCCCATCTATTTCCCATGAAGTGATGGGACCAGATGCCATGATCTTAGTTTTCTGAATGTTGAGCTTTAAGCCAACTTTTTCACTCTCCTCTTTCACTTTCATCAAGAGGCTTTTTAGCTGCTCTTCACTTTCTGCCATAAGGGTGGTGTCATCTTCATATCTGACGTTATTGACATAGCAGGTGCTTAATGTATTTCTGCTGAATGAATGAAAAACAACAATGGTCATTAACTGAATCTGCCATGTCTTTAATAAAGGGAGAGCTTACCCAGCACATTTACAAATGCGTTTGCCAGTAAATATCCATATTCATTAGAGGCATTGCACTGATACACTGCACTTGATCTTTCTTGAACTTTGGAAAAAATAATGGTGTCGCCATCTATTTTTCTGCTGGGGTCATCCGGGGCAACTGTTTGGATATAAAAACAAAAAGTATACATTCATTCCTATTTACTTAAAAGATGTACAACTTGAGGTCTAATTTAGAGTAAGTAGAAGACTGATCTAGGTATATATGTAGTAAGAAAGAAAACCAACAACCAGGCAGCAACCATTAATTTCCTTCCTCAGAATTTAGTTATCACTTATCAGCATGGGTATCTGCTTGATTTCCATTCAGTGTTAAATGGATTGATTCTTTTCAATATTATTTTGAGAAAGGTAGGGGAGAAAACTACAAGTTAGGTGTAAATTGCAATACAAATTCAGGAAACTATTACCTTGTTCACAAAAACTTACTGTTATTTATGAGAAGGAAAGTTAATTATCAAGTGTTAATCACTCAGTTTTATCCAACTCTTTGTGACCCCATGGACTATAGCCCACCAGGCTCTTCTGTCCATGGAATTCTCCAGGCAAGAATACTGGAGTGGGTTGCCATCTCTTCCTCCAGAGGTTCTTCCTGACCCAGGGATCAAACTTGGATCTCCTACAGTGCAGGCAGATTCTTTACTGTCTGAGCCACCAGGAGGAGACAGCAAAAAGTAGTCCAAAAATATAAAACCCTCTACATCATCCAAACTTGTATATTTTAAAAGCCTCTTACTGAAACAGATATGTAAATAAATATAGGGCTAATTATCAAATGTGAAAATATGTATTTTCCTGCTTTGGCAATTTGGGAAGCTGAAATAGAAATAAACTGTGTGCAATTTCTCTAAGGGTAGCAGTTTCAGCTAAATCTCTTAATTATCTAAAAAAATGTTAAGACCGCGATTGATCCTATCTAAAGCGGAATGGAACAAGTTGGTAATATATGAGAATTCAGTCCAACGCACGACCAACAATTTAGAAATGCCATGCTATTGAACATATATTTATTTTTGTGAACACTAAATCTTAGGGTGTAACCTTACATGGCTTTAAAAGTGCACTAAAAGGGGTGTTAGGTATCTGTCTCAGCATGCTGATCAAAACCAACTCTAAATAACAGCACCCATATATGCAATATCCCAGATAAACCGTAATGGAAAGGAATAAGAAAAAAAAAGTCGATGTATGAATAACTGAATCGCTTTGCTGTATAGCAGAAATTAACGTGGCATGGTAAATCAACTATACCTCAATAAAATAAATTAAAACAATAAATAACAGCACCCTTCCTCTTAAACTGCTCTTGGAACCTGAACCACTTACTAGCCTGTACTTACATTCTAAACACCATTTCTCCCCTTTGATGACAGGAAAAGGATGGGCACCTAAGGCATATTTATTACTGCCTTTAGACTCCTTTTATCACTTTAAAAATTTCATCTGTGGGTTATTAATGAAAATAAATAACAAAAGACATCACGCTAGTGTTATTCATCCTTGTTTTATTACACATATTCAAAGTATCATGCCCACTCATTCTCATTCTGCATTAGTTTCTACTGAGGCTGAGCAAGTTACTCTAAACTTAGTGGCTTAAAACTACATACATTTACTATCACACCATTCTGTACGTAGTTGTATGTCTGACATTCCAATCACAATTGATAGCTAACTTAGAAAATCAGCTTAGTATAGCACATGCAACGCTGCTCAACGTTATGTGGCAGCCTGGATGCAAGGGGTGTTTGCGGGAGAATGAATACATGTGTGTGTGTGACTGGGTCCCTTTGCAGTTCACCTGAAACTATCGCAACATTGTTTGCTAATTGGCTATACCCCAGTAAAGTAGGTAAGTGTTAGTCACTCAGTCGTGCCTGACTCTTTGTGACCGTATGGACTGCAGCCCACCAGGCTCCTCTGTCCATGAGATTTTCCAGGCAAGGATACTGGAGTGGGTTGCCATTTCCTTCTCCAGGGGGTCTTCCCAACCCAGGGATCGAACCCAGGTCTCATGCACTGCAGGCAATTCTTTACCGACTGAGCTACAAGGGAAGCCCTATACCCCAATACAAAATAAAAATTTTAAAAAATAAAAAAATCAAATCAAAAGAAAAACCAAAAAAAAAAAAAAAGGAAGAAAGACTATTTTCTTAGACAGTCCAGTTACTTCAACTAGTGATGGAGTGAGCCACGGTGCTTTGAGTTGGCGGACTTCCCTGGGTCCAGTGGTTAAGACTGCCCACTTCCATTGCCTGGGGCATGGGTTCAATCCCTGGTTGGGGAACTAAGATCCTGAATGCTGTGTTGTGGCAAAAAAAAAACAAACCAGTTTGAGTTGGCATCTTAGCTCACATCCACCGTTTATGATTCTAATGATTTCAAAATGGCCTTAAGGAGCATGTTCTTCCAACCAGAAGAAAAATACAAGTTTTAATTCCTTGGACAGAGTATCGATTTCCTCAGTAAATGACAGCAGAGGACTGATATGCCACACTGGCCTAGGAAGTGGATGAGACCTGTGGCCGGCTGTCAGGTACCCTGAGAATGCAGCATCCCTCAGGGAGGCCTGTGTTCCCTGTCCTGCATCCCAGGTCTAGGATCATCTCGGCCTTTCTGACTCACACATTCTCAGCAGTGTCCTTCCACTGCCTCAGCACAGTGTGTTGGACCGAGCAGCATCTCTGGAGTCTCCTTCTCTGTCAACTATTCTCAGTGTTTTGGACCCAGCAGTTGGGCTCCGTGTGGATTCTGACTGCACTTCTGTGGACTCGCCAGGCAGTGGAGGGCTGGGAGTCCCTCCCAGTTCCTTGAATATACCGAGTTCTTAAAAGCTACACCACTATGTGTTTAATGGGGATACAGTTCCAGTTTTTCAAGATGAGTAAGTTCCGGAGCTCTATTTCACAATAGTGTGAAAGTCCTGTAACACTACTCAACTGTACTCTTAAAAATGATTAAGATGGCAAATTTTCTGTTATGTGTATTTGTTTTTTAACTGAAGTATAGTTGATTTACAATGTTGTGCAAATCTTGATATACAGCAAGTGAGTAAGTTTTACGCATATATACATTCCCTTTAAAATAATTTTTTCTATACTGCTTTATCCCAGGAGATTGGATATAGTTCCCTATGCTAGACAGTAGGACCTGTTATGTGCTTTTTCAACCACAGTAAAAAGTTACCTTGCCATGAACATGGAAGACCAGCTCAACTCACAAAGCCAGTAGGACCATCTTCCCCTAGTGGGGGTTCATCAAGCACAACACACACCATTTAGAACAGCTTTTATGTAGCCCACAGCTTGTTTTTTTTTCTGCTATCGGCCCATTCCAATTTTTTTTTTTTTTCTTTAACCTGAGAGGCCTCTGAGTGTATCTGCCTTATTTCTGCTAAATGGAGCAGCCTCCAAATATTTATTTTTGGTGATGTATTTAGGAATCAAATAAGCCCTCTAGGTAAGAGTAATAAGAGTAAATAAGCAGATATTACTCCATGGGGGTTTGGTCTCCATTTTCCTTGAGTACTTACTAAAGAAATACCAGCAAATCCGGGCCTGTCATAGTGACATACGGGAGCTCAGCAGGTACTGGACAAAGAACAAAACCACTGGTGCAGAGAGATTTGAAGACTTTGAATTCTGTGTCCTGGCTACTGAGTGGGAGTAACTCTCCAGTATCTAAACCCAAACTTCCCAAAGAAATAATAATTAATTCTAGGAATATCAACTTCAATTGCTATAAATGTACACTGGGTAAAGAAACTTAAGAGCACAGAAATCACCACCTTACAAAGCCCCAAAGGTGAGGTTCAGAACTGGGGTGACAGTCTTCCAGTAATACGTTCTTTCATTCTACCCTTTCTGACATGGCTGGCCAAGACCATGAATGTTTCCAACATTTAGAAAATAAGAAAAACAATAAGTGCCAGTATACAAGTAAAAAATACTATCAAATTTTAAAATATTTTTGTATCTAATGCATAGTTTTATTTTAAAAAGAGCTTCATGAAACAGACTAAGGAGAGAGAAGTATGTATATCTTGAAGATGAGAAACTAGAGACTTAATGATTTGTTTAATGTACAATTACTGCTCAGATTTCCTGAGTTAGTCTCCTCTATAAACATGTCCTGAAATCTGAACGTCTGTGCATAATGTAGAACAAATATCTGAATGAAGAGATGAATTTTCTTCTTCATCTAGGTGTTACATCCCCTGTGAAGGGATGGCCATTGAGCCCTTTTGAAAAAAAGGAAAAAGATGACTTGGAGGAATCTTGGGGAGTCCTAGACCACATCTCCGCCTGCTTATTATGTATCACTGTCTTTCAATCTCTCCCTTCAATATCAGCAAAATATGTAAGTGTGGCAGGAGGAGGCCTTCTGTCTACTCCCTTCATTCCATCGCCTTCTCATCTTTTAGAGAAAAGGGGACTTGTAACATAATAATAGTATGATCTTACAGATGCTCCACTTGGAAGAATCCGAGAGATCTACCTCAACTCACAAGGGGGATGATTAAAGATCTACAAGCACTAGGTTCTCCCACTGTCTCCCAGGACAAGGTCAGGAATCTTGGTGTCCACAGCCTTGACCTTGGACATTTTCTTTCTGGTTCTGTGTTCTATTTTCACACTTTCCCAGACACTGTGGGTAACACAATAAAAACTATGAGTTCTTTTTTGGCATCAGCACCTCTGCAGCTGTGTTCTTGACTTCTGCAGGTGGTTTCAAACATATTTTACGCAAATTCCATATTTAATAGTCATTTTTTCTTTTTTTTTGCTTCAAGGAAAGTTTAAAGTAACCTGGCCAGTTCTAGGGGGACAGAGCTTTGAAAGACATTGAGATTAGGGCCCTGACTCTTTATGAATGAATTCTTCCAGTTTTGTAAAACAGTAGGGTGCCAGGTCTGAAACGCACAGTCACAAACCAGCAACACTGTATTTTGCTTACAAAACCCAAGTCTGACCCTTTTCTGTCCTGATCCACCTTCTCCTTTTATAGTTCTGATGTGCACTTGGCAGCCAGAACCTACAGAGGTGGGGGTGGGACGGGGGGGGAAGAGAGTGACAATGTCCTTAGGTGACTGTCTACAAATCAGGAGTGGGGAGGTATCTGGTACTATGGTCCTCTGATAATGTTCTCTGTTGCATGGCAGTTGGTGGGGAGCTCAGGCCCCTGGCTGGATGCTGCACTGTGATACTGCAGAAGCACAGTTGTTCCCTGCCCCTGCCCCTCAGCGACTGGTCCATCCAAGGTTTCTGCAACCTTCTAGGGAGGTGCCAGCAAGTCAGCCTGTGCTCCCAGCTAACCTTTGAGGTTTACTCTGGTTCCCCCTTTAATCCTTACCATGCCAATTCTGTGTCGTTGTATATTATAGCAGATCTTGCTCTCTCCTGCCTTCTCCTGTCTCTCTGCCGTCCTTCGTTCTCGCCCTATCACTGCTGAATGCATCTGTGGGTTGCAAACTCAGCAAACTACAGATGACAAGCCACATTCTCTTGTTTCCAGAAAGGTCCCCAAACCTCAATTCCATTTAGAGGCCTCTGAATTAATGGGTAAACTATCAAGCGGGGCAGACAGGGGAGAGGCAAGAGGCTCCTCAAACTTCTACAGATTTTTGGACAGTTTTCTTCTTCATTTACTCCCTATTTTGGATCAGGGAGGTCAGTGCAAGGTGGGGGCAGATAGGATTCACTTTGAACTAGCTGTTCAAGACTCAGTGTCTCAAATGAACTTATTTACAGAAACAGACCACAGACATAGGGAACAGACTTACAGATGGGGAGCACAGGGGGAATGGATTGGGAATTTGGGATTAGTGAATGTAAACTATTACATTTAGATTAGATAAACAATAAGGTCCTACTGTCAAGCACAGGAAACTATATTCAATATTCTGGGATAAATCGCAACAGAAAAGAAAATGAAAAAGAATGTATATACATGTATAACTGAATAACTCTACTGTACAGCAGAAATTCACACGTTACAAATCAACTATACGTGAATACAATTAAAAATTTTTTAAAAATTGAACACTGAAAATTTTAAAAAATTAATTAAGAATTTAAAAAACAGACTTAGTGTCTAGCCAAGAAGTCATTCACCAGAAGCTATAGATGGACCAGCGGCTGAGAGTGGGGCTGGGGAACTGTACTGCCCCTGCCGTGCCCTCCTGAAGACAGCTGTGCATCCCCACCAGGTGCCTCAAACCCAACAGCTTTCAATTCCGAGATTACAAACAGTAATCCATGCATTTTTAGCTTGGCCTCCAGATGTGAAGGAAGACACCTCCCAGGGACACTTCTCATCAGTTGAGTTCAATTCAGTCACTCAGTCGTGTCTGACTCTTTGCGACCCCAGGGACTGCAGCACGCCAGGCCTCCCTATCCATCACCAACTCCCGGAACTTACTCAAACTCATGTCCATCAAGTCGGTGATGCCATCCAACCATCTCATCCTCTGTCGTCCCCTTCTCCTCCTGCCCTCAATCTTTCCCAGCATCAGGGTCTTTTCCAATGAGACAGCTCTTCGCATCAGGGGACCAAAGTATTGGAGTTTCAGCTTCAGCATCAGTCCTTCCAATGAATATTCAGGACTCCTTTCCTTTAGGATGGACTGGTTGGATCTCCTTGCAGTCCAAGGGACGCTCAAGAGTCTTCTCCAATACCACAGTTCAAAACCATCAATTCTTTGGTGCTCAGCTTTCTTTATACATTTCTCATCACCTCAGTATAAACAGACAGCATCTGCTCCCAGCACTGGGTCCCTGGCTTTCCTGCCAGGCTGAATGGCATTTTCTCTTCCTACTTGTCCACCAGTGTGCCCACTCTGAGGCACACAAGAGGAAGAGGGGACCCTTGATCTGCAGGCATTATCAACTCTGATCCCAGCTCTGCTGAGCCTCTTAAGACATACTTCGGGGATGAAAGAAATGAACTTGTTTTGAACCTGAGTTGAGAGATTTTGTTCTAACTGTTTCTTCTCTGGACCCAATCAGATGATCTGGGGTTACAGAAGACAGGTTCCACTTGTCTACAGGGACTTACACTCCATCCCCCAAATGCCAGCCTTTCATAGTTCATCTTCCCCCAAATATTTCATTTAAAAGGGAATGTCTATGAGTGCAACTTCAAAGCTCATTTTAAAAATTGAAGTCTACTTGACTTACAATATTATTTTAATTTCAGGTGTACAACACAGTGATTCAATATTTTATAATAGATTATACTCCCAATAAAGTTACAAAATACTGGCTATATTCCCTGTGCTGGACATTACACCCTTCAGTCTTATTTATGTTATACCCAAATAGTGCAAAACTCTCAATACAGCTGGAGTTACAGGTTCCCTGAGAGGTACCACCTGTGCCTTGTTTGGAAGGATCACAAACTGAGAGAACCAGAAGGAAAAATCAGCTTCCTTATTTTATCTCCCCTCATCCCTGTGTCACTGACCCATCTACATCTCAATTTCCCCCTGCTTCTGAGTGCATTCTGGCTGCTGAGCTTGCGGATTTATCTTTTCAACATTCCCTGGCTCCCCAGCTTCCCCACTGAGAAATGATGGATGTCCCCTCCCACTTGTCAGTTTCACTGAGGCCAGATCTCAGGGGTACATTTAACCTTCCATAAATCGCCACAGAATCTCTGAGCTACGAAACTTGGTACCAAAAGCGCTGAGCATGCTCCATCCCTTCCTGCCATTCTGAATACACTCCTACCAGAAAACTTACTTTTTAGTTCTGGCCTTCCTTCCACTTAGTTTTCACTCACATGTCCCTGAGAGTGGCAACAGCTTTCCAATGCACAACCACAAAATATTCTACAGTTTTTTCTGATTCTGATATTAGTTAAAATTAGGAGTAGAAATATCCAAACCCATTTTGCTGGACTCCTTAGTATCTGTGTTCTCCCAGGAACATATTTCCTTTTACAATAAACACAGGCTGTCTGACTTGAGCATCTGATAAGAACTGTGTTGTGTGACAAACTACTAATAAACACTCATAGAAGCGGGTCTCTCGCTCTACCTAGACCTGGAGCAGTAAGACCTTGATGGTGAGAATCATCAGGAACTTGGGCTGTTTAAAATCTGCCAGTATTTTTCAGATTCATCTTAGGGTGAAGACTATTTCAGGAAAGCCAGTTTAATGGATCTTTTGGGTATGGGAGAGTAGAAGCAATTTTTGATTCTGGCTTGGAGGCAATGAAGGGCTTCCCTGATAGCTCAGTTGGTAAAGAATCTGCCTGCAACGCAGGAGACTCCAGTTGGATTCCTGGGTCAAGAAGATCTGTTGGAGAAGGGATAGGCCACCCAATCCAGTATTCTTGGGCTTCCCCTGTGGCTCAGCTGGTAAAGAATTCGCCTGCAATGCAGGAGACCTGGGTTTGATCCCTGGGTTGGGAAGATCCCTTGGAGAAGGGAAAGGCTACGCACTCCAGTATTCTGGCCTGGAGAATTCCATGGACTGCATAATATATGTATGGACTGTATAGTCCATGGGGTCGCAAAGAGTTGGAGACGACTGAGCGACTTTCACTTTGGAAGGAATGAGGAGCCAAGTTGCTCTATAACGTAATTCTGAAGGTTGTCTTTACTGAATGTCTTTACAGATTATTGTGCTACTGATGGGGAGGGTGAACCCGATGAGGGGTTTTAAACAGAAACCTTTTTTTTTTTCCTCTCTCTCTCTAAGAAGGGGAAAATGTCCAAAGATTCTCTTGTCAATAGCAGCTGGTGGTAGGTGGAATCAAGAAAACGGAGAGGCAGTGGGCTCTCTGTGGATGGCCATGGCTTAGGAATCCAAGAGGAGGGAGATGCAATATCCGTTTTAATTTTCTCTTTTTTCTTTGCTATAATGCCCTTCTATGAGACTCAAGCTTCTAATCAAGTTTTGTGAAACCAGTCTTTGCTATGATTTAGAAGATTGAGGGACAGCCTGTGGCTACACTCTGGGGGACTATTCTAGGCAGCAGGGTGGCAGCCTGGAGAAGCTGGCTGAGAGCTGGAGTGGTCCAGGGGAGTTGGCAGAAGAGGTGATACTTGGCAGCTAAGATCATGTAAACATTGCTCAAGGATGATCTCAGTAATACTTGGGGAGGGAAGACGGGTCAAAGACAGAACATCCAGCATACGACTGAGGTCAAAGGATGTGTTCTTCTTTGGGTATTAAATGGAACAGTGACCTCTCAAGACTGGAGAACTTGGGAACATCTGAGCTCTATTAGGAATGGGCCTAATAATTTAAAACCTCTTTAACTTAAGACAGCCGTATTTCTTATTGTCATATCCACTGTCTCTATCCCTAGCCTCCCTAACACCTCCTCTAACTCCTGTGATATTTCCACACATCATGTGACATTTTGAACAAAGAAGATAATGTGAACTTTTCAGTGGAGTTTATTTCTCACCCTGTCATCGTTCCTATGATTCACACAGAACACAAGAACAATTGCAAAGTCCC
Organism: Okapia johnstoni; assembly: GCA_024291935.2. Lineage (NCBI taxonomy): Eukaryota > Metazoa > Chordata > Mammalia > Artiodactyla > Giraffidae > Okapia > Okapia johnstoni. The sequence continues at coordinate 64,389,524 of CM044312.1, read as the reverse complement.
AATCAGTGCATACTGTTCTGTCAATAACATAAACCATTCAGTCATAATAAATTATACCTAAAGATAACAAAATTAAAATCTAAAGGTAATCTGGCGTTTCTGTGTAACTTATATACGGCTTCCTTCCTTAAGTCAAGTTATTTTATCATCATTTGTCTCCTGTGGAGAAATCGCTATGCTCCAAAAACACACTGAGACTGAAGCCAATCAAGGAAACTTACTTTCTATCGGGACTCCATTTGATAACCAGCTAATTCTGGGTTTCGGGTTGCCATTCGCTCTGCAGATGAGGGTTCCATCCTCTTCAGGGGACAGCACAAGATTTTGAGGTGCTATGATCCAGTATGGAGCCGCTTTATGAGAAAAGGAGAAAAATCCCACAAAATTGAATCAAGTAAGTCATTCTAGGAAGTTTAGTACGCTGAACCATCTTAATGGTAAAAGTAAGTGTGTTGCAAACCATTTGTTAATTTCATTTTTTTTTAGAGTGAACAGACTTCTAAGTGATACTTCAAAGAAGACTTCAGATTTTCAAAAGACTGTTTAAAGAGACTCACTGACATCTATGTATCATTTCAAGAGGCTTTTGATTCAAATATTGTCTTGTTCTACACTGTATGGATCAGATATCATAGAGGTAACAGATTTCTCTAAAGTTAAACAGCAATTTAGAGGTACAGATAGGGATACGAAACAGGAATTTAAATTCTAAGCCCTGTAGAATACATACAGCTACAAAATTAGTAAGCAATTTTTGAAGCTTTGCAGTTTTTGACGTGTTGCCAAGTTAGTATAGAGTGTTCCTGTAAGTCCTTCACCAGCTTTCTCTAATGTTAACATCTTATAAAACCATGGTACAGATACCAAAACAAGAAATTAACATTGCTACAATATCAACTCAAATACACTCTGTACTAGGATTTCCCCAGTTTTTCCACTGTCTTATTTCTGTTCCAGGACCCTGTCCTGGGCATCACATTGCACTTAATTGTTACATCTTCTTACTTAGTTTCCTCTGATCTGAAAGTTTCTTGGTCTTTCTTTGTTTTTCATGAACCTGAGACTTTTAAAGACTATTAGTAAGTTATTTTGTAGAACATCTTTTTTTTTTAATCAAGAGCTTTTCATTTTTTATAACAAGGAACAATATCCTCATTTTATCATTATCAGGACAGAAATGGAGAAAAATAATTATATGTGTGTTAGCTGTGTAAACATATCAATGTTAATTACTTCCCCAACTCTATAAATAAGTTCTCTATCATCTCCTTTTTTTCATAAAGCATTTTTTCTTTGAACTTCTTTCCAGACTTAGAAAGGAGAACTAGTCAATTGAATTCTTTCAGGGATAAATCCAGCTTACTAAATTGATTAATCTTCATATTTTTCCTAAGGTACATTCTTCATTTCTTATCTGTAACCAATATATTTTGTGAAACATTCCAACACACCCTCATTCCTAGAGAATGTTTATACCAGCGACTATTGTATTCTCATACAGATCAATAGGAAGGTTTTAAAGTGAAACAAAAGCTTTTCCACCTAAGGTCAAATTTAGTGATTTCTGAGTGAAGAATTCCTGAATTGCTAGATTATAATCACTGTCCAACCACCATCATTAGTATCATAACTACTTCTTTTTTAAAAAAAGATTATACTCCATTTACAGTTATTATCAATACTGGTTACACTGCCTGTGTTGCACAATAAATCCTTGTAGCTTATTGAAAAAATCATAGTTTGTACCTCTTAACCTCCTACTTCTTTATTGCCCCTCCCTCCTTCCCTCTCCCCACTGGTAACCACTATGGTACACCTATTTTCACTAGAGTTTTTCCTGATGATTTTTCATAATTCAACTGAGGTTTTGGGTGACGGAACCTTCTAATTGCATTAAATCTGGGAGCACATGATATTGACATGGCTTATTACTAGTTATATGAACCTTGATCACTTGGTTAGAGTGATGCCTGCCAGCTCTCTCCACTGTAAAGTTACTATATTCCTGCTTTCCATATTCTATTCATTAGAAGCAGGTAACTTCAGCCCTTACTCAAGGGGAGGGCGATTAAGCTCTATCTCCTTAAAGGATGAGGAGTGAAGAACTGGTGGACATATATTAAACCTACCTCAGTAATTAATCTGGATGTGGGTGGGCAAGGGGAGAAAAAACACTTTGAAGCTATGCAAACAACCTGTTTCTCTTGAAAGTTTGACCCAGTAATTTTATCATTTTATTTATTTATTTTTGAGAGTTATATTTTATTACAATGTAAGCCCAGGAGACAGGACTCTCAGATCACTTTGAGGGACTACTCTGAAGAGGCAAGGGGGCATCCAGGAATTTTAGCATTCATCACTGGTTCTTGGCTACAGCAGTTACAACTGTGGAATTCTAATGGTGACTTTCTATTTCCTTCATTCTTTCAATACTTATTAATTGGAATCCTCTGCAAGGAAGATCTAAGGGAGCAAATTTTTAACCTGATTTAGATGCCCCATAAATGGCAATGAGAAGAGATTCAAGATACCATGAGTATTGATATAAATTTGCATTATTATTATTGAAGAATATAATTAAAAGCATCTAATGAAAGATTCAGGGCTTCTCATGGAGGCAACAACTATGTATTTTAGACAATGATATACCTTTAACTGTGACGGAAATGGTATGATGGATGGCTCCTAATGCATTTTTTGCTATACACTGGTAATTTCCAGAGTCTGTTTCTGTAACCTGAACGATTTGCAGAGTTTTCTTAAAGTTCCTATAAAATGTCCGGTTGATGGGGAGTGTTCCATCTTCTTTTATCCAGTAAATAATTGGGGTAGGCCTGATAAGGTAAACAGAAAATAACATCACGAAAGAAATTCACCTGTTTTTGAAGGTGAATTTTCATGCAAGTTTGTCACAAACATAAAGATCATGAGGAACAGATAAATATTTTAAGTAGCACCACATTTTTATTAAGTAATGCTCAAAACCTTACATTTCAGTCTGTAAGTTGCCATTTTCACACAAGCTAACTGATGGCACACCGTGAACTCTGACTTCAGATATCTATTGAGAAAGGCAGTGAGACTTACTTGACTGAAGGGACCTAATTATTATCTTCAAAGTTCTGATGAAGGAGACACTCTTGGAAAATTTTGCATGGCTGGACTGTATCAATCAAAGAATGACCATGAAATTAACGATACCCAGTTACAACTTTTTTTTTAACTTTTTTTTTTTATATGGGCCATTTTAAAAGTCTTCATTGAATTTTTGTTCTAATATTTCTTTTGTTTTTATGTTTTGGTTTTTGGTCATGAGCCATATGGGATCTTAGCTTCCTGAACCCATACCCCCTGTACTCTGAGCCACGAGACTGACAGGGAAGTCCTTCAAGTTACAATATTTTAATCAGCCAGACTTAAAAAGGTTAGAGAAAGGTTAGAGAAAGAAGAAAGGTTAGAGAAAAACTAACTTTAAAAAGGTAAGTTTTTGTGCCCATAAACTTCTATATCTATTTCCATACCAAATGGAAGAATCTCCCTATTTTATAACAGGCTATCTGATGATGTGAATGAAGTGATTAGAGGAATCGTGTTGTTATTTTAATTTCATTATTAGTGATATTTTAAAACATTATATCAATTGATAGAAGTAGGCCCAACTCACATGTTACTTAAACCATTTCTCACCTATGTTTCTTATTAAATCATGAAATATAGAGACAGATGAAAAGTCAGACTTAGGCTTAGAGTTAAAAAGATCTGCTTCAAAATCCCAGCCCTACTCCTAAACTGCTCTCTGATTTTGGATCTCTGGCCTTTTGGGGCCTCAGTTTCCTCCATTGCCTTAATGGAGACAATAATGCTTGTTTTGATCTGGTGACCTGAGAAGGTTTTCATGAGGGTAAAGTAAAAATCCATTCAGTATATTTACTAAGCACTAAACTATAGATCCCCTGGACGGGGGCATGGCAACCACTCCAGTATTCTTGCCTGGAGAATCACCATGGATAGAGGAGCCTGGTGCGCTACAGTCCATGAGTTCCCAGAGTCAGACACGACCGAGTGACTAAGCACGGCTCGGCTCAGCACAAACTATAGACCGGGGCTCCCCAGGTGGCGCTAGCAGTAAAGAATCTGCCTGCCAAAGCAGGAAACCCAAGAGACGGGTTCAGTCTCCAGGTTGGGAAGGTCCCCTGGAGAAGGAAATGGCAACTCACTCCAGTATTGTTGCCTAGAATATCCCATGGACAGAGGAGCCTGGTGGGCTGCAGTTCGTGGGGTCACAGAGTTGGACACGACTGAGCACACACGCATAAACACAAACTATAGGTCAAGCATTAACTTGTGCATTGGGAAGATAAAAAAAAAAAAGAATGGTCCAGGCCCTCAGGAAGAACACAATATTTATCGTTAGAAATACTAGTGGGATTAATGGGTTGTAGAATTGTTTTTGCTTGTTTACTTGAATAAAAATAACTGAACAGATATACTTGATGAACTGGGTCATGAATAGTGTTATTTCTTGACATGGCCAGCAGGGCCCTCCATGTGTTTTCAGAGGTATTAATAAAATTTTTCCTGGAGGCTGATTCTGGGCTTCTAGGAAGGAATGTGATACTCTGAGTCACCAGGTCAAGGACAGCACAGATCACAACGCATGATCACAACACATTTCTGAGAGTCCAGTCAATGTTCCAGCAAATGTGCCTTACCAATGGTACTTGTTCTATGCCAGGCATGAGAGGAAAGTATTCAGAAGCTTGCCTCCAGCGTTTCCCTAACATAACAGCTGTTCCTGCAGCTGAGCTGAGGCTTCCCTGGGACTCCTCTCACGGGCACATGGGTTCTGAGGGTGGTATCGGTTTTGAGGTATGCATAGATGAGACAGGGCTTCCCTGGTGGCTCAGATGGTAAAGAATCCACCTACAATGTGGGAGACTTGGGTTCGAGTCCTGGGTTGGGAAGATCTCCTAGAGAAGGGCATGGCAACCCACTCCAGTATTCTTGCCTAGAGAATTCCCATGGACAGAGGAACCTGGCTGGTTACAGTTCATGGGGTCACAAAAGCGTACACATAGATGAGACAGCTGCAAAGAAGCTGGTCTGGTGACCAGCACTAGGAGGTAGAAGATGGGCAGCATGCCAGTGTCAAGGCTAGGCACTACGAGGCTGAATGAGCTTCCGCTGTTAGGAGAATAAGCCAGAGCTTGATCTCCTAGAAGGATGTGAAAAATTCATGACCAAGAGCTCCACTGCCCTACTAACAGCCAGGAGACCCAGAGCTGTGAACCCACAGCTGAGCTGCTCAGAAGACGCGTAAGCAGGCTCAAATGAAATCAATCGGATCCAGCCCTGTTATGGCACAATTGCTCTGCATACTTGTAGACAAATCATCAATGACAAACAGCTATTGGTTTTAAGCCTCTAAGTTTTGAGGTGATCTGTTAGACAACAGTAGAAAAATAATAACCTTAATTACAATTATAGCAATCATAAGGTGATTACTGACACTTATTTCTAAAGGAACATTTACATTAACAAAATATTTTCATAATATGAAATAATACATGGTCCATTTTAGAAGTAATCATCACATTTTTCTTGATTGCTTAATGGAGTCTCTATCAATGATTCCTGCTATGATACAATATTAATGTCTCTCTACCAGTCTACTATGTTTATATAAGAAATAGACATCAAGACAGACAGTGTTAACTCACAGCCCTTCTGCAATGCACTCAAGGGAAAGGACATTTCCTCTTAATTCCTCTTTGCGACTTGTATTGCCGTCTGGAGTTAAAAATGTTGGTGGCCTCTGTCTATGTGATTTAGCTGCAAACAAGATCAATATGCATTCAAAGTAAGAATATGGATTTCTAGAAGAACAGTTCACTGTCTAAAAATCTAATCCCTTTTCAAATCCATTTACCATTGATTGTGAAATTTGTTAAACAAATACATACATACTACTTGCCTTATAAATAGCCATCACTCACTCAGTTGGCCAGAAGTAGAAACTACTTTGGTTGCATAAGCACTAATAATGAGGACTATTTTCCATTTTATATTTTCCTAATTTGGGTTAGGGTTCTATGTATGGTTCTATGTTTTGGTGGGTTGGCAAAGTTTCAAAATGTAGACATAGAGAGGAAAATTATGTTATCAAATTATCTACCCCTCAAGATGAGTACTCAGGTCAAAGGGAAAATGAGCTGTCTATTTTCTGGAAGATGTTAGGTTTTTCTGAAAGATAGGACAATGCACAAGGTCTTTTGGTTTACCCTAGGGACAACATTGTAGTCAATTCCGTTGATTAATCATGAAGATAAATCATAGTGGACATCTAATATATCAAGATACCCAAATTGTGAGGTTTACAGAAAACAAAACAAAACTAGAAAGTGACTGGCAGAGGTCTAGCAAATGTGTGCCACAGATTATGGGTGAAGTTAAAGAAATTAAAATTGGTTTCCTCAATGAAAAAATAAAGAGTGCTCAAGTCAGAGATCTCAGGGAGGTATATATAGATATATATATATATATATATAGAGAGAGAGAGAGAGACTACCTTCACGTTTCATGAAGAAGCAACATATGGAGACCTGGCCTAAATGTGTCCTTATTCTCTGGAGGCCTCTCAGAAGAACTTAAAGTAGAAATCCTACTATCCTGAGGTTCTAACAGTCCTCTAAGAGTGTGTAACACTTTAATTTGTTATCTACTTGGTGCTCATAAAAACTGAAAAGGTAATATACAAACTATCCCCACTTCTCAGAAGAAAAGGCTGAACACTAGAAAAGGTATTACTGAAGACAAATTAGAGATTTCCTTAGATTTTAGAGATGGTGGAGGAAAACTTACCCCTTTGAAAAATCACTTTGAAAGTGATTTCGAGGTCCATATTTTTCAGGAGTATTTTAACATAAAATAAAATAATATGAAATAAGGTAAAAAAAAAAATAAAAGTAAGGCAGGAGTTATGGTATGTTACTCTGGCCATTGATAGTACCTTAGTGCTTTTTACTTCATATCTCAAGGGTAAAAAATTAGTAGAGCAGAAATTTGAGCTTATGGATAATTTAAGAGGACCCCATATTCAGAACCCATAATTTTCATTCATAGACTCTATGTTTGAGATCCATGCTTCCCTTAAGGAAATAAAATTCTTTTCCTTTTAAAAGAATGATGTTAAATCTATTTTAAAAAGATTATTTCCACTGAAGATAGTGTCTTGATTTTAAACTAAACTAAGAGAAATACTATTTCTAATTATATGACATTGATAAGGTCATCTGAAAACAGATGGAAAATACAATGCTTTCCTCTCAAAATCTGCTTAATGTTAGTTGCTAAAGGTTATTAAGACTTTTATGTTAGTATTTTAGCAGGTTAATGTACCTTGCCAATTCTTATTAATCTATGAGAAAAGTTTATGAACCAGACAAAAAATGAAAAACGTAACTCTGAACATATATGAAAGATTTTTTTTCAAATTTTGTGGGATGATTCTTTACATGTAAACAGTTATTGTTAACTTTCGTTATTATACATACAACATGGAATATGTTTTAATGACATGTTTGAGAGCTCAAAGCTAAATTTATATGAAACATACATTGATTCTAGTGGTATTAAACATGTAGCTAGGAATTTTGTAAAGAAATAAGGTTAAACAGCCATGGAGGTGAAGTTAGTGGACTAAATTCTACAATGAAGAAGAAATACCAGTTACAATCAATCACCAAAACTCACCACCATAAAACTCAGTGTCATTCAAATTAGCAGCTATAGTGTCATTCAATTCATCCACTGAAATAAACAGAATATTATGAAGAATGCAAAAAGAAGGGGAGAGAGAATTGTACAAAAAAAAAAGTACTGGGCAACAAAACATAAACCACTATGCTGACCAAGTGCCATCCCAACCTAGTAAAAACAGTGCTTTACATTGTACATAACTATCTCATTAATTCACTGAGCCACCCCCAACCAGTAAGATGTGAACATATAACTGAAGCTACAGGACTCCCAGTTAACAGCACTGTGGAGCATAAACCACAAGCAAATGCTCAGAACACTAAGAACTGGGTTGGCCAAAAAGTTCATTCAGGTTTTTCTGTAACATCTTACTAATGTTTTGGCCAAACCAATAGATTCAGGAAGTTATCACAGAAACAATAATGGTAATAACAGTAAAAACTGTAAAATACAGTAAAGTAGGCAAGCTTCCTATAATACACATGCCAACACTTTCATGACTATTCACAGGTACTTCCCTGATCAATGAATCTGTTTACTTCAAAGTTAATGGTATTTCATAATTAACATACTTGCACACATTTGTAAACATCATTGCAAGAGAATTTCTGGAAATCGAACTCTTACCTGAAATCACCTTAACAGAAATTGGTTGCTTCTGCTGTATGGTTTGAGTATGATTAAATCTGGCGTAACAGATGTAGTCTTCCCGGGTGTCCTCTGGGAGCACATTGGAAAAGTAAAGGTCTCCATTCAGACCTTGGGAAACTCTCTCACTCTGCGGAAGTCTTTGAAAGGCTGGAGAACGGCAGAGATATCTAGATCATTCCATCACAAAGTGGCCACTTTCCAAATTAGCAAGATAACTGTATCTACTAATAAACAGTCCTCTGAACTTCACTTGCATGCATTTTTTTCCTCTACAAAGCTCTTTTGAGTAAAAGCAAATAATTGCAAAAAGAAAAGACATATGCATTAAAATTCCAACTGTACCTGTCAGACCCTAAATTCTCTAGAGTGGGGGCAGAGGTAAGACTAAAGTTGCCAAGTGAAGGGTTTTAGAAAACAAGTGTAAACCAAAAAAACGTTTTCTGGAAAGAGTTTGTGTGACTTTTCCTAACATTTAAGTTAATCCCTAAGTACCAGACCACCTGACCTGCCTCTTGAGAAATCTGTATGCAGGACAGGAAGCAACAGTTAGAACTGGACATGGAACAACAGACTGGTTCCAAATAGGAAAAGGACTATGTCAAGGCTGTATATTGTCACCCTGCTTATTTAACTTTTATGCAAAGTACATCATGAGAAACACTGGGCTGGAGGAAGCACAAGCTGGAATCAAGATTGCCGGGAGAAATATCAATCACCTCAGATATGCAGATGACACCACCCTTATGGCAGAAAGTGAAGAAGAACTAAAGAGCCTCTTGATGAAAGTGAAAGAGGAGAGTGAAAAAGCTGGCTTAAAGCTCAACATTCAGAAAACTAAGATCATGGCATCTGGTCCCATCACTTCATGGGAAATAGATGGGGAAATAGTGGAAACAGTGGCAGACTATTTTTTTGGGCTCCAAAATCACTGCAGATGTTGATTGCAGCCATGAAATTAAAAGACGCTTACTCCTTGGAAGGGAAGTTATGACCAACCTAGACAGCATGTTAAAAAGCAGAGACATTACTTTGCCAACAAAGGTCCATCTAGTCAAGGCTATGGTTTTTCCAGTGGTCATGTATGGATGTGAGAGTTGGACTATAAAGAAAGCTGAACACCGAAGAATTGATGCTTTTGAACTGTGGTGTTGGAGAAGACTCTTGAGAGTCCCTTGGACTGCAAGGAGATCCAACCAGTCATTGGAAGGACTAAGGTTGAAGCTGAAACTCCAATACTCTGGCCACCTGATGTGAAGAACTGACTCACTGGAAAAGACCCTGATGCTGGGAAAGATTGAAAGTGGGAGAAGGGGATGACAAAGGATGAGATGGCTGGATGGCATCACCGACTCAATGGACAAGAATTTGGGTAAACTCCGTGAGCTAGTAATGGACAGGGAGACCCAGCGTACTGCAGTCCATGGGGTCACAAAGAGTTGGACACAACTGAGCGACTGAAATGAACTGAATGAGTATTAATCACAGATACACACATATCTCGGAAAATGCATTATGGATGCTTATAAGGATGTTAACTTGGGTTGCATCTACATACACAGTCAGATACTCAATACTGTGAGAGCACCTAACGGTGATGACCTAGGCCCTGCACAAAGTGTCGGACGGACCAAGGTCCCTGTCTTGTCTGAGTCCAGGATAGGGATCTAACTGGAGAATCAGGCAGCAAACAGGCAATTAACAACAGGGTGCAATATTGATTTAATGATACAGATGTGTCCCTCAGAGGCACCCCCCATACCCAGCCTCCTTCACCTCCTCTATTTTTTCTTTTCTGTGTTACCAATTACCTTCTAACATACAGTGTGTTTTACCTGTCGTGGGTATGGCTCATAGCCCATCTCCCTGAACTAGAATTTAAGTTCCAGAAGGACAGAGATACTATTGTAGCCCTGAAAATGCACCTAGTCCCTCACAGAATCTCTGTAATTAAATGAGTAACAAGCAGCACTGTGACTTCCCAGTTTCACATTGAACAACAGACTTCCCCTCAGGTCCAAGGAAATGTCTAGCCTTAAGAAAGGAGGGGAGATTTTCTAAGGAGATGAAGGACTCAGGGAAGTGGGACCACTGATCTATGTGTGAACTTACACTTGGCTGGCTAGCATGCCTCCTGAGGCTTCTGACTCAGTTCACTGGGAGAGTGCTTCAGCTCTGGAGTGAAAGAACGAGGAAAAGTCGCACCTCTCAAGTTGCCTCCAGCCAAGTGTTGGCATCTCCTGGGAGGAGGATTTCTCGGTCTGAGTCAAGCAGCTATGTTCCTCCAGCAGCAGGTACCCTACCCAATCATCATGAAATGCAAAGTGATGGGTAAAAGCCTGCAGCTCCCTTGGGTGGGAGAAGGCACGGAAATCTGGAGACAGACTTTGAAAGGATGCCAGTTAATCATGTGAGCCAAGTTCGTGGTCAAGATGGGGGTTTGGTTGGTGGTTGTAAATTCATGGTTTGAAGTCACTAACCAGGGAAAGAGTTGTTTTAAAAAATAACTCAGAAAAATAATGTATGTTTATTTTATGAATACAAAGAGTTAAAGATAGGGATATATTTATCTTCTTTCATTTCTCGTGCTGTATTTTATTGTGGATAAGTGTTGGGGGATCAAATGAAAGGGAATGGGATTTTATGAGGGTGGGAACACTTTGCCCATTGAATTCCTTTGCATTGCATTGGAAAAAGAACATATGCAGATAGGAATAATTTGGTAAGGTCATCTTGCCAGGAGAATGCTACACATATCTGAATTTTTTTCTCATATCCAGATGCAATTTCACTTGAAAAATCCATATGCATTGTCAATGGCCTAAAATGTATGGAAATGACATAACCAGCAGTGCAATATGAAAAAAAAAATTAGTTTCGTATTCAGATGATTCTGAGACTTCACATGTAAACATCTCTTTATTAAGCAGAAAAGTCATCATTTCTGAATAAGAAGCAAAAACCAATTACTGGGCTTCACTTAGGCAGTGAGATTTGGATACTGTTGTTCTAAACCGTAGATATCACTCAGTTCTACTTGATTTGTTACTTATGCTTTCAAAATCTGTAAACATTATTACATAATCATATGAAAAATATTTTTGTCCATTTATCCATTTATATATATATTTTTTCCACTTCTCTGTGATACTTTCTCTGAGTGATTTCATATAAGAGTCAAAAATGGAAATGAAATGTGAAAGCTAGATTTTATCTTCTGTAATGTGAACAGCTTGTGATTTCAGAGGAAATCAAGTCACTGAGAATAGAATGTATTCCCCACAAGTATTTTCAACCCCTCCCACCATTCCACCCGAAGGATTCGTCAACGACAACGGCAACCCCCATGTTGCCAAATTCATAGTTATTTCTTGATCAGATTGGAAGCTGTCTCATCTTTCAGGAGAGTTTGAAACGACTGATATTCTGTCTTCTTGCCACTTTTTCTTCCCCTTGTTCTGGGGATACCTCCTCTCTCTGTTTTCTTCTTACTGAAGCCACAGCTCTTTCTCATCTGCTTTTCTTTGCTCCCTAAATTTTTGGTCCCAGGAGGTTCCTGGTCTCAGTCCCCAGGCTGTGCTCTTCATCACCCGCACTTCTTCCCTCAATTCTCTCCTCCAGACTCTGACTCTAAAGAAGCATCTCTGCACTAACATTCATGAATGTCTAGAAAGAGCCCTGAATCTTTCTTCTGACTCATGAAGCTCTAACTCTTGCTGGACACCTTCACAAGGATGCCTTCCAGGCTTCTTGCATTCAAAACCCTGGTTTCTAGTCTCCAAGCAGAAACACATGCTAACTCCAAAGTCACATGCTAATCAGAGGTTTGGAAGGGTAGGAGAGCAGAGCAACAAACAATCCCCTAAGGTTAGGGGAGGAGTGGACAGATGTTACAATGACTAATGAATGACTTCATTTCCCTGTGCCTCAGTTCCCTCACCCAAAAAGTGAAGCCATCTGAGTTGGCTCCTGGGGCTGCTGTAAAAAATGGATGAGATAACTTATGTAAAGTCTTTAGCCAAGTGACAGGCACTTGGGCACTAAATGCCTAAGTAGCTATTGTTACTACTGTATATAAAATAGATAACAAACAAGCATCTACTGTATATAGCACAGGGAACTGTGCTCAATACTCTGTAATAACCTAAATGGGAAAAGAATTTGTATATGTATAAATGAGTCACTGGGCTGCATATCTGAAACTAACACAACACTGCAAATCGACTATATTCCAATATAAGATAAAAAATTAACTAAAAAATATTAGCTGTTACTGGGGATAAAAGAACAAAAAAGATAAAAAGACACAAAACATTCTGAACAGTTTTATTTCCTTTCCTCCATGGGCTTCTGCTGTTTCAGGAAAAGGGCAACTGCAATTTACCAGTTGTTCAGTCTTAGTCTTTGGGGTTACCTTTGATTCTGCTCTCTCATGCCTCCATCCTGACCCCAATAAATCCTGGAAGAGACTTTGAAATTATATTTGGAATCTAACTATTTCTTACCCACTCGACTACTACTACCGAAGTCAGAGTTCCCATCAACTCTTGTCCAGATCACAGCACTGGCCTCCTAACAGGCTGTTCTTCTCTTCTTTCTGTCCTCTCTATTCTCCAGGCATGAGCCAAAGTGATGTTCTTACTATCTGTTCTGCGTCAGGTGAAGCCACTCCCTCAATTTGTCCCTACTTCATTGAAAGCAAAAGCCAAAGCCTTATGCATTGAGTCCCTGGACTTCCTGACCTCTTCTCTGCCTGTCACCCTTGGATTATTCAGCCTGGCCATACTGGCCTCCTTGCTGCTTTTACACACACCAGGGATACACCTGTCCTTGGGGCTTACACTGGTTTTCTCTTTCCACCCAGATAGTGAAGGTCTGTCTGCTCTTTCATTCCTGTAAGTTTCTGCTCAAAACTCTGCCTATTTTTGTCCATAGCACTTACTGGCAACTGATGCATATTTTCTAAATACACTTACAGTCTGCTTCTTTCTCTCCTTCCTTTTATTCCCACTGCAATGAATATAAATTCAGTGAGAGCAGAACCCTTGGTTTATTTATAGAGGCACCTGGTACATGGTAGTTCAGTCCAGTTACTCAGTTGTGTCCAACTCTTTGCAACCCCATGGACTGCAGCATGCCAGGCTTGCCTGTCCATAATCAACTCCCAGAGTTTGCTCAAACTCATGTCCATTGAGTCCGTGATGCCATCTAACCATCTCATCCTCTGTCATCCCCTTTTCCTCCTGCCTTCAATCTTTCCCAGCATCAGGGTCTTTTCCAATGAGTTAGTTCTTTGCATCAGGTGGCCAAAGTATTGGAGTTTCAGCTTCAGCATCAGTCCTTCCAATGAATATTTAGGACTGATTTCCTTTAGGATTGACTGGTTTGGTATCCTTGCAGTTCAAGGGACTCTTGAGAGTCATTTCCTAGGCAGGTTGATAAGAAGTCTAGGGGTCCCCAAGGAGAGAAGGGTCTGGAATGTTCAAGGAGGAAGAAAGGACAAGCTATTTTTTCCTCTACATTCCTTAGTATTATATCACAATAATGTATCCTGCTTGAGGACAGTCTCTGGAAAAAAACTTCTGGCTAATTCTGTTATCTTAAAATGTAAATTATTAAATTAGGTCTTTACAACCTCCAGACATTCTTTTGATTCACTGTAATAACTAATTATAGAGTATATAATTCCATTGCTAACACTAGCAAGGGGGTGCTCTTTCTGCCCCCTTCTGATGTCTATGTCAGAAGCTTTCTCTATCTCTTTTATACTTTAATAAACTCTATTGTACAAAAGCTCTGAGCGATTAAGCCTCGTCTCTGGCCCCGGATTGAATTCTTCTCCTCCGGAGGCCAAGAATTCCAGCGTTTTTTCGTGGGTTCAGCAACAACCTTTCACTCTCAAGAGTCTACTCCAACACCATAGTTCAAAAGTATCAATTCTTTGGCACTCAGCTTTCTTTATGGTCCAACTCTCACATCCATACACGACTACTGGAAAAACTACAGCTTTGACTATATGGACCTTTGTCAGTAAAGTAATATCTCTACTATTTAATATGCTGTCTAGGTTGGTCATAGCTTTTTCTCCAAGCAGCAGCCATCTGTTAATTTCATGGTTGCAGTCACCATCTGCAGTGATTTCGGAGCCCAAGAAAATAAAGTCTGTCACTGTTTCCATTGTTTCCCCATACATTTGTGATGAAGTGATGGGACCAAATGCCATGATCTTCATTTTTTTAATGTTGAGTTTTAAGCCAGCTTTTTCACTCTCCTCTTTCACCTTCATCAAGAGGCTCTTTAGTTCCTCTTTGCTTTCTGCCATTAAGGTGGTGTCATCTGTATACCTGAGGTTATTGATATTTCTCCCAGCAATCTTGATTCCAGCTTGTGCTTCATCCAGCCCAGCATTTCTCATGATGTACTCTGCATATAAGTTAAATAAGCAGGGTGACAATATACAGGCTTGACATAATCCTTTCCCAGTTTGGATCCAGTCCAAATTAGGAACTGGACAACTCTAACTGTTCCTTCTTGACCTGCAAACAGATCTCTCAGGAGGCAGGTAAGGTGGTCTGGTATCCCCATCTCTTTAAAAATGTTCCAGCTTGTTGTAATCCACACAGTCAAAGGCTTTAGGGTAGTCAATGAAGCAGACGTATATGTTTTTCTGGAATTCTCTAGCTTTTTCTATGATCCAACAGATGTTGGCAATTTGATCTCTGATTCCTCTGCCTTTTCTAAATCTGCTTGAACATCTGGATGTTCTCAATTCATGTACTGTTGAAGCCCAGCTTGGAGAATTTTGAGCATTACTTTGCTAGTGTGTGAGATGAGTACAACTGTGCAATTGTTTGAACATTCTTTGCCTTCCTTTGGGATTGGAATGAAAACTGACCTTTTCCAGTCCTGTGGCTACTGCTGAGTTTTCCAATTTTGCTGGCATATTGAGTGCAGCACTTTCACAGCATCATCTTTTAGGACTTGAAATAGCTCAACTGGAATTCCATCACCTCCACTAGCTTTATACATAGTGATGCTTCCTAAGGCTCACTTGACTTTGCACTCCAGGATGTCTGGCTCTAGGTAAGTGATCACACCATCATGGTTATCTAGGTCATTAAGATC
This sequence comes from Okapia johnstoni, assembly GCA_024291935.2. Lineage (NCBI taxonomy): Eukaryota > Metazoa > Chordata > Mammalia > Artiodactyla > Giraffidae > Okapia > Okapia johnstoni. Next base: position 64,373,993 of record CM044312.1, on the reverse strand, counting down.
TTTGTTTCTTGCCACCTCTTCTTAATATCTTCTGCTTCTGTTAGGTCCATACTGTTTCTGTCCTTTATTGTGCCCATCTGTGCATGATATGTTCCCTTGGTATCTCTAACTTTCTTGAAGAACTCTCTAGTTTTTCCCATTCTATTATTTTCCTCTATTTCTTTGTATTGATTACTTAGGAAGGCTTTATCATCTCTCCTTGCTATTCTTTGGAACTCTGCATTCAGATGGATATATCTTTCCTTCTCTCCTTTGTCTTTAGCTTCTCTTCTTTTCTCAGCTCTTTGTAAGGCCTCCTCAGACAACCATTTTGCCTTTGTGTATTTCCTCTTCTTGGGGATGGTTCTGATCACTGCTTCTCATACAGTGTTACAAACCTCCTTCCATTGTTCTTCAGGCACTCTATCTACCAGATCTAATCCCTTCAATCTATTTCTCACTTCCAGTGTATAATCATAAGGGATTTGATTTAGGTCAGACCTGAATGTTCTCGTGTTTTCCCCTATTTTAATTTAAGGCTGAATTTTGCAATAAGGAGTTCATAATATGAGCCACAGTCTGCTCCTGGTCTTATTTTTGCTAACTGTATAGAGCTTCTCCATCTTTGGCTGCAAAGAATATAATCAATCTGATTTCGATGTTGACCATCTGGTGATGTCCATGTGTAGAGTGGTCTCTTGTATTATTGGAGGAAGGTGTTTGTGATGATTAGTGTGTTCTCTTGGCATAAGCCTGTTAGCCTTTGTCCTTCTTCGTTTTGTACTCCAAGGCCAAACTTGCCTGTTACTCCAGGTATCTCTCAACTTCCTACTTTTGTATTCTAGTCCCCTATGATGAAAAGGACATCTTTTTTGGGTGTTAGTTCTAGAAGGTCTTGTAGGTCTTCATAGGACTGTTCAACTTCAGCTTCTTTAGCATTACTGGTCGGGGCATAGACTTTGATTACTGTGATATTGAATGGTTTGCCTTGGAAACAAACAGAGATCATTCTGTTGTTTTTGAGATTGCACCCAAGTACTGCATTTTGGATGCTTCTGTTGACTATGAGGGCTACTCCATTTCTTCTAAGGGATTCTTGCTTAGAATGAGAAAAAGACCCAGACTCCCCAACAGCCAGCCCTCCCATCAGGAAGCTTCCACAAGCCTCTTATCCTTATCCATCAGAGGGAAGACAGAATGGAAACCACAATTACAGAAAACTAATCAAACTGATTACTTGGATCATAGCCTTGTCCAACTCAATGAAACTGAGTCATGCCATGTAGGGCCACTCAAGACCAATGTGTCATTTTGGAGAGTTCTGACAAAATGTGGTCCACTGGAGAAGGGAATGGCAAACTGCTTTAGTATTCTTGCCTTGAGAACCCCATCAACAGTATGAAAAGGCAAAAAGATATGACATTGAAAGATGAACTCCTCAGGTCAGTAAGTGCCCAATATGCTATTGGAGAAGAGTGGAGAAATAGCTCTAGAAAGAGTGAAGAGGCTGAGCTAAAGCGAAAACAATGCCCAATTGTGGATGTGACTGGTGATGGAAGTAAAGTCTGATGCTGCAGAGAACAATTTTGCATAGGAACCTGGAATGTTAGGTCTATGAATCAAGGTAAATAGGTACATATTAGGTGTTCAATAAAACAGAGCAAACGAACGAAATGATATGCGATTTGTTTTCCTGAGCATCTCTAAAAACACTTATAAATACCTTATGAATCACAGGAGGTAATCACTAATTGGGATAGCCAATAATCATAAGACTCTTGAAGAAAGTTCATATTTTTAAAACTTACAATTATCCATCCAGAATATTATGGGTGGTGGTAACCCAATTGGTGGTCTGCAAGGAAGGACCAAAGATTGGCCATTTCGAAGAATTATTGGTTCAAGCTTTTCTTTGGTCCACAACGGTGACCCTAATAAAATAAAATAATAACTTATAAGTTATTTCTGCACTGGAAAACAAAAAAAGCACTAGAAAGAAAGATAAACCAAACTTGTAGAGAAATAGTGACTTGGAATTTATGGAAATTAAGATAACAAATTTTTAAAAAAATGACATTCATAATATAAGTTCTGAGTCAGCAAGTCCATGTCTAAGAATTTATATTAAATAAATCCTTGAAGATACATAATGATTTTGTTAAAAGCATGCTTTTCACAAAAGAACGAAAAACACTTATATATGTAAAAAGATTTGTGAAAGAAATAATGGTAAACCTAAACTTTTGAATAAAATAGTGTCAGATGTTGTATAAAGACAGTTAGACAATAAGTATAAGATTAATATAATACACATGATATGTAGATAAGCCAAAAAGGTTACAAACTCAGAATGAGTTCGTTTTCAATATGTACACACATATCTGCCTAGGTACAAATATAAAAAACAGTAATTTCCTTGAGTGAAAGGATTTGTGAACAATTTTTATATTTCTTTTTTGTTCATTTGTAGTTGATTTGTTCTATAAAGCACACATATGATATGCATAATTGAAAAAAGCTTTAAAAATGACCAGACCTTCAAATGGCCACTGTTCTTTAAATACATGCTCTTGGGTTGTTGAGAGGATGTACTATTGCAAAAAGAGTTACAATAATATCAAGATAATGAGGCCACTCTGTTTCCAGCGAAATTTTGATATAAAAATGTTTAAAGAAATATATGCATCCTAATGTTCATGTTCATAGCAACATTATTTACAATAGCCAAGATGTGGAAGCAACCTAAGTGTCCATCAATAGATGACTGGATAAAGAAGACGTGTGTGTGTAACATACAGTGAAATATTGGGCTTCCCTGGGGCTCAGATGGTAAAGAATCTGCCTGCAATGCAGGAGACCTGGGTTCAATCCTGGGTCAGAAAGATTCCCTGGAGAAGGGAATTGCTGTCCGCTCCAGTAATCTTGCCTGGAGAATTCCTTGGACAGAGGAGCCTGGCAGGCTATATAGTCCATGGGGTCGCAAAGAGTCAGACATGACTGAACAACTAACACTTTCATTTTCACACAATGGAATATTACTCAGCCATAAAAAAGAATGAAAATTCGCCACCTGCAGCAACATAGATGAACTTGTAGGACACTGTGATAAGTGAAATAGGTCTCTTTGCACAGAGAAAGACAAATAGATGATATCATTTATATGTGGAATCTAAAAAATACAACAAATTAGTGAATACAACAAAAAGGCTGCAGACTCACAGATACATACTCACTCACAAACTAGTAGCTCTCAGTGGGAAGAGGGAAGAGGAGAGGGGCAATATAGGGGGAAGGAGTTAAGAACTACAAACTGCTGTGTATAAAATAAGCTACAAGGATATATTACATAACACAGGAAATGTAACCAATTTTTATAATATTTCTAAATGGAGTATAACCTTTAAAATTGTGAATCACTATATTATATACGTAAAACCTTTATAATAAAGTATATCAACCATATTTCAATTAAAAAATGTTTAAAGAAGTAACACTTATACCTCAATTACCCATTTTATATTGAATTTATCTCCATCTGACTATATGGACTATGCTTGTGCCTAAGATTCAGGAGAAATTAATAATTAGATCAATCTGAGGAAGAAGCATTTTTCTTACCCCTGGTGATTTATTCTGGACTTCTACAAAAGACACACTGGCTTGGCAAAACATTAGGCTGATGAATTGGGGAAAAGTGGAAAAGGGTGATGCTTTTCATGCAAAATAAAGTCAGAGAATTGGCACTAATGCCACTGCCTTCTTGTAATGGTTATTTGGATGATGTAACAGATGCTGGTGTTGGAGCCAGACTTTAAAAAGGGTCCTGTTCAGCGAACAGGTCTGACTTACTGGATGGACGGATGACAATGTTATTAGAAATTGCAGCCCCGCGTTCGTTCCTGGCTGTACACTGATAGACTCCTTCATAGGTCTCTGCTTTCCCCTCGCTCATGATGTTGATTATGAGTGTTCCTGAGCCAGGCTTCATGGTAACGAGAGGGTCTTTATCTATGTCAAAATGAGTTCCATTTCGGGTCCAGGAAAAGCTGCCAGGCACATAGAGGATTAAGCTTGTTAACAGTCCAGAAAAACAGGATTACTTACTCTTTAACAAATTCCTTGTAGTTTTATGAGTTTCTGAATAATTAGACTTTAATATTCAATAAAAGAGCAATAAGCTCCATACCTAAAATGTTTCACTGAATCATGACTTAGAAAAAAGTGCTGACCATACATACTAAGGTACATGTCTTCATCAGAAGTACCAAAATCTGACTCAATAAAGAAACCATGCATACAAATTTTGCCTGTCATTTTTCAAAGAAAATATTGTAAGTAGGTCACCAAGGCACACCTTCTTAGAGCTTTATTATCATTTTGATTGTAAACTCCATTGTTTATAGAATTGATAACCTGTCTATAAAAATTTGCTCCAGGGTGCAGTGTAACATGAAAGGCCTTTCCAAGTACTAATACATGTGTATATTAAAAGTGATCAGACCAGTGTCAAGTTACCACAAGGCAAAGTGTGAGTTGGGAGGAAAGGAAGAAACTTGAATTCAATGGTATTTTAAATGTCAGATTTCATTTAAAAAGTGACCATTCTATATAAAACATATTTGAGAATTTTTAATCTAGAGATGATTTTGAAAATTTCTGGGGAAGTATTTCAAATTGGCAACTAAAAGCCTTCTTTTTCAGTTTTGTTTATATAAAATAAATGACTGCCTTATATAAAAGTCACGGAGGTCATGTTATTAAACACTTGGTAACTGTTCTAAACTTTTCCATGATTCCCAAGCCCTCTTGGATTTCCCTTCCCACTGTTTATCCATTTAGTGGGAGTTGTCATACCTCCTAGCACAGGAGGCAGCGGTAGTGGATGCTACTGGCTTATGGTAAATAGAGATTAGGGATGCTGTAAAATATCCTACAACACACAGGAGAGCTCTGCCTCCATAACAAAAAATTATCCAGCCCAAAATATCAACAGAGCTAAGGTGGAGAAATCCTGCCTAATAGGGAGTTATAGGAAGTATTAAGTGAGTGTTAAACTGAAGGGGGCACTGTCCATCAAAGGACATTGCATTAGGGCTTAAGCGCTCAAAAGTTGCTAATAATACAGCAGAACAGATTGTTTTAAGCCAGCCTTTGATGGAAATTTTTGATATCCTTAGGTATTTACTGGCAGTTAATTTCTTCCTCTGGTGCCAGTCTGTGATAGATTAGTAAGGCTGGTCATAGACAAACTCAGAAATACAATATTGAGAAAATCTCCTTTCTATTGTATAACTTTAAAAATTCCACATTATATGTCCATAATAATCATCCAACTCTTGAAAGCTTCCATATATTACTGGACAAGTTACAGATCACCCACTAAGGAGATGTGGAACCTGGATAAGGTTACCTAGCATTATTGGGCATCAGTTTTCCCTCTATAAAATATATTGGCTGGACAAGATAATGTTTAATGTTTCTCCCAAGTCTAAAATGCTCTGCAGTGCTCATGCCAAGATGCATATGAAGCGTCCTGAGTGTTGAACTCTGCCATGTTTGGAAAACCACTTGGGGCTATTATAGACTTCGAGAGAGCTAGGAGAGACCTTAGAAGTTGTGCAACTCAGCTTCTTTATTTTATAGATAAAGACACTGAGGCTCATAGAGAAGGAATTTGCCCATGTCACAGGCTGTCAGAAGGCTCTTTTGGCATCTCCCCACAATTTTTTACCATGTCACACAGAAAGGTATCAGTATGGAAATGCAACCACCTGGGTTTTTAGGAAGAACCAACTGAATTTAATTAAAAGCAGAGAGACAAAACAATGAACCTACAAATGACACCTTAATAATAGGTGAAAGTGTGAAAGTGAAAGTGTTTGTCGCTCAGTCGTGTCTGACTCTCTTTGACTCCATCGACTGTAGCCTACTAGGCTTCTCTGTCCATGGGATTCTCTAGGCAAGAATACTGGAGTGGGTTGCCATTCCCCTCTCCAGGGGATTGTCCCTACCCAGGGATCTATCAATGCTTCTTTTCAGTATTATAACAACAGAAAGCATACCTACCTTGGAGGAGGTTTCCCCTTTGCCTCACACTGGATTACAATATTCTCCCGAGGGTCAATAATGTAATCTTTTGGAGACTGTTGAGTGATGGTTGGTGGTTGTACCACTTAATTGTAAAAAGAAGAACAATGGATAGAAACAAATTATTTTTTTTTTCTGTATCAAAATCACTTACCCTAGACTAAATATGCTCCAAATGTTTTTAGTAATTTCTCCTGTGGTAACACACAACTCAGCAGATTTTTGGCTAAAAGACTCCTAAAATTTTGGAGTCAAGACATAACTCCCTTTTGGTAACTTTATATGTGTTCATAAGGCCCATTTTCCCACACTGAAAGTTTGGGAAATTCATTACCAATATAAGCTTAAAATTAAGATTTTCATGTCTGATGTAACAATGAGAAATTTCTCTGAGACCTTTGGTTCAAATGATGCTTTTTGATAAAATTTAAGTTATGAGGTAAATTTGCAACTTTCTTAAAAAAGAGTAACTGATTTATAGTTCATTCCTGGGTTCACGTATATTAATACGCTGGCAACAAACGTATTTGAGAAGCAATGTTAAAAAGATAATTAGAGACTTGACATGTCTTATTAGAGCCAGGAGGAAGGTGGCTACTAGGAACAAAGATAAAACAGGCTTATTTAGAAGATGAATTGGGAAGCTCTCTGTTATAGGAAACAATATCCTCATTTCAGTCTTCAAAGTGCTATGTGATCATTTATTATCACATTGTAGGAAGAAACTATTCTGCCCCCAGAACAACTGAATCTGAAAAAAAGCTGGTATCCGGACATTTGATGTTCAAGTCACTCTAAGATTACCATGCCCTCCTTCTTGTGAAATCAGAATCACAGATTGTAGAACAGGAAGGGAAGGGAGAAATAATCTATTTTGACTTCTTCTGTTGCCTAATGCAGCAAAATAGCTTGATTTCCTAGGCAAGTAGAGAGAAGCAAAGTGTCCTGGGTACAAGGTAACTACCTTGCACACCTCCAAAGAGAGCTGTTTACACAGACCAATGGTTCTCAATCAAGGGCCATTTGCCGCTACTCCTCGGGGGACAGCTGGTCACATCTAGAGATGATTCTGGTTGTCACCACTGGGGTGGGAGTGGTCCTGGCATCTGGTGGGTAGAGGCCAGGGATGCTGCTAAACATCTTACAGGGTACAGGACATCTTTATAATGTAAAGACTTTGTATTTGGTTCATTTAAGTTTTTCATATTTCAGATTGTCCCTTTCCTCTCCAACTACGCTCTGGGCTTCCTTTGTGAAACTTCTTCCACCTGCCAATCAAGTTATTTCCCAAAGCTTCATAACTGTTCTCTGCCTTTGTCTTTCTTTCTTGTGGGGAACTGTGCACATGGCTAAACTGACCACTTTCATGGCTTATAAATGTCTTATAAATCTGCAGGCATGATTCTGTTTTCTTTGTCTCCAGTCTTGTGTCTATTGACCAGACAGCTCTTACTAAATATCCAAAGAGCACCTAAAATACAGATCGAAAATGGAACTCATAATTGCCATCATTTACTGTGCACCTGTTAACTGCAGGATACTGCACAGTGTCAATTTCAACTCCTTTTAGCAAGATCCATCTCCTTCCTTATCCTAAGCCAGCTGCTCCTTTCAGCCTCTAGCACTGTCCAGGGGAGCCTCATCCTTTCCAGCCCAATGCTGGGTAGCAGTTTGGTCTAACAATTAAGAACTAGTCTGTCTATTTCTTACCAGCTATGAGAATTCAAGCAAGTTTCTTAATGTCTGTGAGCCCTCATTTCCATAGAGGGAAAACAGGGTTTGAAAGTGGTGTCTACCTCCTAGGGTTGCTGGGAAAATAAAAAAAAATTATTTGTGCAAAATTCTTAGTCCATGCCAAACTGTAATGGTTCAGTGATATTACCTGTATTTAGATTATTATCACCGTCATTTTTATTCAGACCAGCTTCACTTTGCAGTGATCCTTTAGGCTCTGGCAGTATAGAGTCTGGGATGATGGAAAGAAGCTTAGAATTCCCCACTAAGGAATCAGCAGGCATAGGTTGTGGGTAAGGGGGACTTTTAGGAGTGATTCAACCCGATTTCTTGTGCTTTTCTGCGAGTGACAGAGATGCAAGGGTGGTGGTCTCAGACCCAGAACTTAACACAGCTGGTTTAGCTGCCACAAATCACTGCCAGGAGCTGACCATCTAGATGGAACTCTTTGAACAGTGCTGAGGTCATCAGGCAACCAACAAGGGCTATGAAGTAACACGGGGAAAAGGTAATTGTATATAATTGTACTGGTTAATCCAATACCAAAGGATTTTTCAAGTGCTTAAAAATTATTTTTTTTTTAGGTAGATGATACATGGTGCCCAGCTGTCAGAGGCACAGGTTTAGATTAGAGCATGCCACTCAGAAAGGATGTGAGTGGCGGTTGCTTGTCTTTTGTACACTTCTAAACAAGATTCAAACTCTCTGGACCATTTTACTGATGACATTAAGAAACACTAGTCTACCCAGTCCTGCAGATTGAGCAAGTATATGAATGAACTCTGCTGAAGTACCTGCAAGCACCCAACTCCTATATATATCCAGAGACATGCTTTTATTCCAGCCAGCTTTTAATAGCATTTAGAACCAGACGTTGTCTTCCAATTGTGTGAGTTTTCTCATTGAGTTACATCAGATGCGAATGAAGCTCAGGAGTTAGTAGTGCAGAATATTGGTAAAAGAAAAACAGTAATACCTGAATCCAGAATTCATTCAGGGAATATATTCAACCTGCTTCTTGGAATTTCATTGTAATGCGTAGCCACAGTAAACACACATGCTTAAAAAGACGTTAGCCATGAAAATAAAATCGTGCATTTAATTCACAATATTCATTCAAAAACAAAGACACAGTCAAATTTTCACACTGCCTGGTAATGGCCAAAAGACACTTACACTCTTCAAGAAGTTTTGCTTTTTCCCCATCAATATCAGCAGGTGAGTGGGCGAACAGGATTAAAGAAAACCAGATGTTAGTAATAGGAATGTTAGCACCCTGAAGATAATAGGGGAATCTTGTCTATTTTACTTAACCTAGAAAACCAGTACAGCAAAGGTGGAGGTGGTGAAGTAGCAAAAGAAAGAAACTCCCATTAAAGGTTTTGTTTGTTCCTAAAGCAGTGATTTCTACAGAAACATATGGGAAGAACAAAAGAGATGCTATAGGCCAAAAAAAAAAAAAAAAAAGATTCTACCAGGAATAGGAATGGATAATGCCATGCCATACATGTTGTTCTGGACAAGTAATTATGTTCAATTTGAAAAATAGCTTAAATATACAATTAATTTGAGTTGTCACATACTGTGTTGTGTCTGATCCTATTATCCCAGACATCACTATGCACATGGTAATGATACCTAACAATGGGACACTGCTACAAGGAGAGTGCTCCATCCAAGTCAAATCCAGCACTGATTTGAGGTTTTTATATTTCTATGGTTAATCCCCATGTTGGTAATTGCACTTTTCAGACTGCATATTTCTCCTTCAGAATGCCTCAGTCACCGAGGGCTGCTAGTACCTACCCCAAGGTGCAGAAGAGGTGTAAGGACCTGGGGCAGGAAGAAATTACATTAGCATGCAATTCACATGATTCTGCTGTGCTGCCTGTCATTACTACTTGCAAAGGTTAATGCAGGAGCGCCTGGGTTGTCCGTGACTTTCTTTTCATCACGGTTCTGCCTCTTCTCCATTAGCAGTGATAATTGAGTTAGCCGTAGGTGACTGTTTCCCTCTGATTGTTAGATTGAGCAGTCAGATTAAGGGGGAATATATTTAACACAAGAGAGAACAAAAGCATTTCTCTCAATGCTTTTCTCTCTCTCCTACATATCTGCTAGGGCAAATGCTTACTTAGGCATTCAAACTCCAATGGGCTTAACCAATCATATCTTTTTTTTTAATTGAAATTAAGGTCACTGAGTGAATATCTTTTGAAAAGAAGTTGAATGTTGCATTTTCTTATACTTAAAAGATGCACAGCAAAGGGAGTCAACAAAGTATGGGGCCCATCTCATCTCTTCTTCCCACTGGCAGTTGCAACCTCTTTGGTTAAAAAAAAAAAAATGACATCACAACAGTTGAATTGCCCCAGGAAAGTGTTATCTTCCTTGCACCTTGGAAAGCTTGCCAAACAGATGTTCTATTCAAGAAGCTAATGGATTTAAAGAGGTCATATAGATTAGGGATAAAGAATAAATCAATTCTGAAGTACAGTAATTGTCCAGATTTGAAATTCAGCTTTCCATTGCAGGAAAAGTAACCCGTTGGCACTTAGCATTATCTGTAATTTTTGAAACACCACCCAGCTCAGGGAGAGTACAGCATATACAGTACTTTATTCAGGAAAGGGTGGGCTCCTATAGTAGCTGTTACTTGCTCCCTTCTAAATAGCAATTTTGCTGAAGACTTGTTTTATTCTCAACATTGACATCTTGGTCTTTAATCACCATTTTTAAAACAAAGACCTTTCACTAGGCTTTGATAAGACACATTTTCTAGCTCTAAACTCATACTTAAGATTCAAAACTCAAAAGTGAACTTTGCCTTGTCTGAGTCAAGAGAAATGAGTCGTGGGTAGTTTGGGGATACAGAGGGGCGAGGGGTTGGCTGAGAGATGATTTTACTTGCAGCATATGAAGGGAGAAGATGGAGAGGTGGGGAGGGGGTAAACAGCGGGGAGGGTAATCCGTGATCATTCTTTTTATTGGAGTAGAGTTGCTTTACAATTCTGTGTTAGTTTCTGCTGTACAACATCGTGAATCAGCTAAATGTATACATATCTTCTCTCCCTCTTGAGCCTCCTCCCCTCTAGGTCATCACAGAGCACCGGATTGAGCTCCCCGTGCCATACAGCAGCTTCTCTCTAGCTAGCTATTTTACACCTGGTAGTGTACATGTGTCAACGCTACTCTCTTAGTTCGCCCCTCCCTCTCCTTCCCTGCCTGTGTCCAAAAGCAATTCCTATGGCTTTCTTGCAGGATGGCTTCTATAAAGAATTGCCTGTTGGGAGGATCAGCTCACATTTCACTCCCTTTTGGGTCAGCCCCCTCAATGGTACACTGAAAGGACCTGAAGGGAAGGAAAGACTGACAGGGAGGGGACCATGTGTCTGACCCATTCGATGGCCTTTTTTCGAGTCTGATTAATTTTTTTTCCTAGGGACTGATTCTTTATAAACACCAAGTGCTGTCTGATTTGCTTTTCAGGATCACACAGACATGTCCTCCATCCACACTGTTCAGAGTGGCGGTAAATGCTGGGGAGGTTCTGGCTCCAGGGGCTCAGAGCTTTGCAACGTTAATACTTACGATCAAGAGGGACTTCCAGGGCACTAATCATCTGGCACAGGAAGAGCATCAGCGGCGCTCTGCCGGCAGATAAGCGCTTCTTTTTCGGCATTATTTTAAGCTGCATTAGCCGAGCTCCTGCTGAGCCCCACAAGCTGAATTTCCTTTTCTTCTTTCACAAAAGATTTGTGTGCAGCGTTTCAATAATTCTCATGCAGGAAACTGAAAAAGGATAGAAGAATGAGTGTATCTTTTCTTTGAAAGAAGGAAATGAAGAGAGGAAGTCTGCAGTTAGAACATCAGTTTTGTATTATACATGAACTCTAAATGGGAGATAACTTTTAACTATTTAACTCTGAGGACTGAAAGAATCATTTATTCATAAATCAGCTAAAATTAGGTCAGAAATATTTGCAATGATGTCAAGCAAAACCTGTCAGTGCCATCCTTCTGGTTTTCCCAGTTTAAATATCTGTGTTTATATAAGAGGCTACCATGTCTCTAATAGAACAAGAAAACTTGGCTTATAAATTGGTTAAAAGGTGTGACTTTGAAGGGGAGGCCTAATGGCTTCACTTTTCCAGAGATTCTCTCTGGGAAAGTTCAGGGTGTGGTTGTCAATTTGTTTCAAACCTCAAACACTGATTTACCAGCAGAGCCACCAAGAATACAGGCCTTTTCCATCTCTTACCTGGACTGTGGCAACAGACATCCCTGGGCTCTGAGTTCCAGGTCTTCTTCACTGCAGCAACCCTCTGAAACAATGCTGACTAATTTTCTCAAAAGGTCTTTGGTTAAATCATCGGAGTAGTCTCATGGGACCTACCCAATAAAGTTCAAAATACTCTTAAACAGGTAATAAAAAACTTCAATGATCTGGCCTGAGTTTACCCTACCAACGTTATTTCCTCCTATTTCCACATAAGTTATTTATTTATTTTTTTTTTTGTCAGTTTGATTGCCTGATTCTGCTTTTCTTTCTTGGGCCAGTCCTTCAATATGCTTTGAGTTTTCCCAACTTCTTGCCTTGGTTTATCCCACTCCTTTTACCTCGAATGTCCTCTCCACCAAATTTCCTCATCAGTGTCCAAAGGGTTTCTTTATAGATCATTGAAAATGGAAACACAAGCTGACCACTCAAATAAAGTCATTTATTTCACCCTCTGAGAACCCCTGAAATTCCTTGTTTTATTCATCACTTTATTATACAGGTATATACTTTTGGGGGATATGCATGCTCTCTCCCCTACTGCTTCAGGCAAAGATTGTGCCTCTCCCATCTTTGCACTCCTCTAAAATAGTGTACCTGGCACATGAAAGTGTCTACTGTACACAAGAAAACATGAGCACAAACACAGAATATAGGCTCCTGTCCGATAGCAGACTCCGGCGTGAAATGATGGGTATAATCTTCTCCCTAAGAGATGCGAGTGACCAATGGCTCTCTCTCAAGAAGGCAGGAGAGGTGCCATTGTTATAAACTAGGGTCGTTCATGCAGTTTCATTACTGAATTATTAGTGTAATTGTTTATTTTTAAAATGGCTATCTTTCCCACTCAACTGAAAACCTCCAAAGGGTAGGGACCACATCTTCCCTGTTCCCTATCATGTCCCCAGAGCTCATCACAGTGTCTGGCACATGGTAGGGAGTAAATAATATTGGTAGGAAAAAAAAAGGCAGGGAAAGGGGAAAGATGAGGCTGTATTCAGAGAGGCACTCTGACCACAGTCTACCTAAGGCTATGGTTATATTTATACTTATGTGCATGTATGCATGCTCAGTCATGTCTGACTCTTTTCGATCCCATGGACTATAGCCCGCCAGGCTTCTCTGTCCATGGGATCTTCCTAGCAAGAATACTGGAGTGGGTTGCCATTTCCTCTTCCAGGGGATCTTCCCAACCCAGGGATCGAACCTACGTCTCTGGAGTCTCCTACATTGCAGGCAGATTCTTTACCATCATACGTAACCTGGGAATCCCTGGTTTCCCACCAGAATTCTTCAGTTTCTTACTCAATTTAGCATTATGGTCTAAAAGTCAGAAAACTGTATTTCTCCAAAAGTCCTTTATATAAATCCTCTTGAAGAGGAGGCATTTTTGCAAAGGTAACAGAGTGAAACCATAACTGTCTATATTTTCTCTACTTGGTTTGAAAACCAAACTCTTATCAATCTGGTCAAATTAGTTGGCATATTATGTCTTTGTGTGGAAGAGAGCTTCAATGTATAAAAGAGAAATGAAATGATGCTGATAACATGTGTTTTGCTAGCAACTGAGTTCTGATTTGAACGTGATTATAACTGTAGTTGGGTATTTCTTGCAAAACAAATACAAAAATATGCTAAACAAATGTAAAAAATTCTAAACATTGACATTATACATATATAAATACTATTTTGTGAATGAAACATCCATACTGTGTGCTTTCATTTAAGATCCAGGAAATTTGTCTCTCTATATTACAATACATAAACATCATGATTTAAACATTGAGAGGCAGGTAGAGAAGCTCACCCAACCATTTCTAACCAAAATATAAACCAGACTGTCTTTCTGTGCATGCAAAGCAGATCTATACTATTTAATCAGATTTACTTAGGTCTTTCATGATTTTTTCTGTTGAAATGCTAGTTGTGAATTTATAGATAGTCTTCAAGGAAAATAAACATAAATGGCAAGATGACCCTAAAACAAGTCAATGTTACATGCTACACATACTGAGAGAAAACTATAGAACCAAACATTAAGAAAACAAAGGACACACCTGCCTGAATTGTGTGTCAAACTAATTGAGTTTATTCAATTTAAGTGCCTGGAATAGATGCCAGAGAACTAAAACACTTTCTAGAAGATGTACAAATAAATTGTAATGCATGTAAGATCTTAAGCAACTACATACAATCTTCAAGTTCTTCATTCATTATTTGTTTTCCCTGAATGCCTTAACTATTCATCCTTCAAAACAGAGTAACTATTAGACAACATCCTATAAAAGAAAGTATCATTCAACCTGCTTATCTTTTCAGAATATATATGGAATAAAATACTGCACATTAAATCACAGTGTTGTATAAAGAAAAAAATATAAAATCTTAAGAAAAATTGAGACAGCACTTACTTAAAGAGACATGAGTAAATCTTCACAATGAGAGGAGGTCATGAACTATAATAAATGAAGATGAAGTCTCTCATCAGAAGCTGTAAGCTCATTTAAACCAACAGCCACAAAATCATCTCCAGTGTAGGTTCTGTTTGGGGAGGACAAAGCAATGGCCCAGCTCATCCTCTGAATTCTGCCCATGGAAAATCACTGACTTCTCCTATGAATGCCATCATAGGTGAATAACCCAATCTCTACGGACAGCACTAGGTCCCTGACACTCAGTCACAGTGCAAATCAAATACAACTACAGAAATCTGAACCTTCTCTCAGTAACAGCGATGGGCTTTGGATGTCTCACAAAGGAAAGCCACTGCTTCTGCACTCTGAGTACTGACATCAGTGCCCTGCCCTGCCAGGAGCCCACCTGCCTTGTAGTTTACCTTGGAAAAATGGTCATTCTCTTTTACGTGAGAATCATGAACCAAAACTAAACGGTTTATGCAATTACACTAAGATGAATGAAACCCCCATCTGAAATAGCATCTTGTTTAGTCAAGTTATAGGGCATGCCAGCACAACATAGTTTGTAATTTTCAAAACATATTTGCCACAGACATTTTAAAGCATACTTGAATGAGAAAGATGATAGGTTCATCTTCAGGATACAAATCACCCCAATATTTAAAACTACATATATTGTTAAAATGACCCAGAGTCATCATAAACTGGAAAGCCTTTTACTATTTCACTTCATTTAACTCCATTCAAAGCAACTTTTCACATATTACCTTTAGAATCTCTGAAACAGAAGAGAAAAAAATTTCCCTGCTTTAGTAAACTTTTCACCATTACTAAAGAAATGAAACTTAAGGTTCCCTTATTTCTTTTACCTAAAATTCATATTAAATCATACAAGCACATGTTTTAACAAAGGTTTCATACTCCTGTTGCTTACCTAAGAAGTTTTGTCATTAGAAAGAAACGAAAATCTTTGCTTTTCTCAAATGAGAAATGAAATTGATTTGAATGAAAAAAAACAGCAGTTCTCTACCAGAACCAGGAGGCCATGCATTACTTACCATTTCATTCTAGCCTATTTGTACTTTTTAGCATCCCAACATGGGTGCTTCGGTGCTGACTGCACAATGTAACATGATCTACTCTCTAAGCCAATAAACAAAGATGCTTATGTGACTGCACACCCTTTGGCACACTAATTATTGCCCTGGTGAGCCATCAGCAGCTGGCCTCTCTGAGTGGATAGCTAACTGGAAGTGGCATCATTTTGATTGTGAAAGGCATTTTTTAGCAGCCAACTCAGGATGGTTACTGTTTCTTAATTGAAGTACAGTAAATTTACAATGTTGTATCAGTTTCTGATATACAGCAAAGTGATTGATATATATATCTGTGTGTATATGTATGTTCTTTTTCATATTATTTTCCATTATGGTTTATTACAGGATGCTGGACATAGTTCCTATGCTATATAGTAGGACCCTGTTGTTTTTCTATTTTATATATAGTAGTTTGTGTCGGCTAATTCCAAACCCCTGATTTATCCCTCCTCCATCCTCTTCCCCCTTTGGTAACCACAAGTCTGTTCTCTATGTCTGTGAGTCTGTTTCCATTTTAAACACAAGTTCATTTATGTCATATTCTAGATTCCACATATCAGTGATAGTGATGTCACATTGTATGTCTTTGGTTTACTTCACCTAGCATGATAATGTCTAGGTCCATCTATGTTGCAGCAAATGGCATTATTTTGTTCTTTTTTTTTTTACAGCTGAGTAGTATTGGGATGGTTACTTTTTATATTTTGTTCAACATTTACCAAAAGGAATAAGCATATTAATGCCCAATCCTAGCCCATGCCTGTGCTTGTCAGTTGTAAGTTTTGAGTCTGAGACTATGGAAGGAAGATTAGAGAGAAATGGACAAAGAGTGCGTATAGTTAACACATCAACAAAGTCGTACAAACCTACATAACTCCACGACCATGAATGTGCTTTAGAAAAGATGAGTTTTGGATTACGTGACTCTAGAGACTCTAATGACCTCTTCAAATAACAAGGCAGATCTTGTGAAGCAAAGGAACATGTTTATAATTCCTTCCAAGCCCCAAAGGATGTCCCATAATAGAGATTCTACAAGGAATCTTGTACCTAGAACCTGGAATAGTACTGAAGGAATGGAAGACAAGTAACAGATGTTTTTTAACCAAATAATAGATGATAGAATACATCTTAATAATAGCTCATATCTCCATCCCTCAGAGCACTGTAACTGATTATCTTACTAGGTATTCATAAAACCATAGCAAATAGGAAAGCAGGTATTTTACCCATTTAACAGATGAGAGAAAAAAAAAAATCACAAGGCCATTATTCATTGGGACCTTCTCTGTGCCAGGAATCGCACTGAGTTTGTTCCATGTGTTAACTTATCTCATGTTGCCAATAACCCCAAACAAGAAACTCTATTTCATTTCCCAGTTTACTGATAAGGAATCTGAGATGCAGGATGGTAAAGTCATTTGCTTAAGGACACACACGGTATGTAAAGTGATAGACCCAAAGATCCAGTTCTTCTGAAAAGTTCTGGAGCTTTCAGCTTGTCAGCCTGAGAAGCCTCTAGCATTTCCCTTCCTCTCATATCCTCTTATTTTGCATTCAGCCAATAAGCAAACAGAATTACCAAACTTAGTCACTGATGTTCAAAAAAAAAAAACAAGTGTTAATGGTTTTGGAATGTCTACAGAAGATTTTCCCAGAGCACATCTCCAGGGGCCTCTTCACAATTGATTGCATGTGAATAGTGACCAGTAGAAGTATACCACACACTCGCCCTGACCTTTTGAAGGAATAGCAAGTTAGTACAATGGAGACAAGACAGATTTTTAGAAAGTTAATTTTAAAAGTAGGCAATGTAACTAAGGAGAACAGTATGAAGGTTCCTTAAAACACTAAAAATAGAGTTGTCATATGAGCCAGTAATCCTATTCCTGGGTAAGTATCCGGAAAAGACAAAAATTCCAATTTGAAAAAACAGATGCACCTCAATGTTCAGAGCAACAGTCAAGACATGGAAGCCACCTACATGTCAACTGACATATGAATGGATAAAGAAGATGTGATATGTATGTGTGAACTGTGTTGTGCTCAGTCATGTCCAACTCTGCGACTGCATGGACTGCAGCCTGCCAGGCTCCTCTGTCCATGGGATTCTCCAGGCAAGAATACTGGAGTGGGTTGCCATGCCCTCCTCCAGGGGAGCTTCCCGACCTAGGGATCAAATCTGCGTCTCTTATGTCTTCTGCATCGGCAGGCGGATTCTTTACCACCAGCGTCACCTGGGAAGCCCACTGTGTAACATAGGGAACTATACTCAATATCTTATAATCTATATTGGAAAAAAATCTGAAAAAGTATATTAATATCTGTATCTATCTGAATCATCGAAAAAGCAAGAGAGTTCCAGAAAAACATCTATTTCTGCTTTATTGACTATGCCAAAGCCTTTGACTGTGTGGATCACAATAAACTGTGGAAAATTCTGAAAGAGATGGGAATACCAGACCACCTGACCTGTCTCTTGAGAAACCTGTATGCAGGTCAGGAAGCAACAGTTAGAACTGGACATGGAACAACAGACTGGTTCCAAATAGGAAAAGGAGCACGTAAAGGTTGTATATTGTCACCCTGCTTATTTAACTTATATGCAGAGTACATCATGAGAAATGCTGGGCTGGAAGAAACACAAGCTGGAATCAAGATTGCCGGGAGAAATGTCAATAACCTCAGATATGCAGATACACCAGCCTTATGGCAGAAAGTGAAGAAGAACTAAAGAGCCTCTTGATGAAAGTGAAAGAGGAGAGTGAAAAAGTTGGCTTAAAGCTCAACATTCAGAAAAACTAAGATCATGGCATCTGGTCCCATCACTTCATGGCAAATAGATGGGGAAACAGTGGAAACAGTGTCAGACTTTATTTTTTGGGCTCCAAAATCACTGCTGATGGTGACTGCAGCCATGAAATTAAAAGATGCTTACTCCTTGGAAGGAAGGTTATGCCAACCTAGACAGCATATTTAAAAGCAGAGACATTACTTTGCCAACAAAAGTCCATCTAGTCAAGGCTATGGTTTTTCCGGTGGTCATGTATGGATGTGAGAGTTGGACGGTGAAGAAAGCTGAGCGCCGAAGAATTGATGCTTTTGAACTGTGGTGTTGGAGAAGACACTTGAGAGTCCCATGGACTGCAAGGAGATCCAACCAGTCCATCCTAAAGGAGATCAGTCCTGGGTGTTCGTTGGAAGGACTGATGTTGAAGCTGAAACTCCAATACTTTGGCCACCTCATGCGAAGAGTTGACTCATTGGAAAAAGACCCTAATGCTGGGAAGGATTGGGGGCAGGAGGAGAAGGGGACGACAGAGGATGAGATGGCTGGATGGCATCACTGACTCGATAGACATGGGTTTGGGTAAACTCCGGGAGTTGGAGATGGACAGGGAGGCCTGGCATGCTGCAATTCATGGGGTCGCAAAGAGTCGGACACAACTGAGGGACTGAACTGACTGAACTGAACTATCTGAATCACTATGCGTACACCTGAAACACAGTAAGTCAACTATACTTCAATTTATAATAGAAAGGGGCCACAAAATTTTTTTAAAAATTAAAAAATGAAAAGATGCTAAATGGCTCAAAAAAAGTATGCAACATATAAACAGATGGTACAACATTCATAAGGTACAAAAGATCATATAATGCAAAGTAAGCAAAACAACTCCAGTTTCTCCCTGGGGAAGGTTATTATTACCAAAGTTTTGTGAATTCTTCTAGAGCTATTTTATGCATACAGAGGTCTAAAATATATAAAACAATATTTTAAGGGCCTCTTAGATACAGAAAACAGCTTTAAATCCTTTTTGCCATTGATGTTAGATCAAAAATAGGCAAGTCTTTCAATAAAATCTAGTTATTTACATCACATAAAATTATTTGGATATAGGCTTTTTCAATCCTCCTTAATTTAGCACAGCAATTATAAGAAAGGAAATAGTAGAGGATGATCTAATTGAGAGAGCTAAGAAGAAGGATGAAGCGTGCTTACTGAAAAGTCCATGTGTATATATGTATGACAGAATCACTTTGCTGTACAGCAGAAATTACAGCAACACTGTAAATCAACTAATACTTCAGTTTAAAAAATCAAACATACACACATGCACAAAAGTCCGTAAGGGTGAGACTAATGGTGACCCTGACCAATGGTGGCACCTGTCCATGTGTCCACCAATTATCTGGCGACAGTTGTCAGGATTAGCTTCAAGGGTGACAGAGCTGATGAGAAAGGGAAGGATGGATAGAGTGAGAGAGGAATGGTATACATGTATGTCCCAGGTTGCTTCAGTTGTGTCCAACTCTTTGCGACCCCATGGACTGTAGCTAGCCAGGCTCCTCTGTCCACGGGGATTCTCCAGGCAAGAATACCAGAGTGGGTCATCAAGCCCTCCTCCAGGGGATCTTCCCAACCGAGGGCTCTAACTCACATCTCTTACATCTCCTGCATTGGCAAGCGGGTTCTTTACCACTAGTACCACCTGGGACCTTCTCAAAGGAAGCCTTCCTCACCCTACCTCCAAATCCAATCACAGTTAACTAAACAGATCAGAGAGGAAACTCTTCCCTCTGAATGCTTGCCCTGCTCACAGTCTGTCCTTCTGCACTGACCCCACCATCCTGACTGAGGCTAGAAGAATCAGGTGTGGGTGTCTGACCAAAGGCCATGTAATGCCTATGAGATGACTTGGTGATTTTAGAGGACTAGAGAGTGACCAACCAATTGGCAACAAATTCCTTTTTCATGAGGAGAATGAATACAAGGCAGAAAGGAAGAATAAGTCACAGTTTGGAGCAGGAACAAAGGTCAAAGATGACACACAGGCAAGGCAGCATGAGAAACCATGAGTCAGCAGGGGATATGAGGTGTCCCGAGCAGAATGAAGCCAGTAGGCAGTAACAAAATCAGTGGAAATGGCCAACTGAGTGCCCGTAGCATTGGTGAACACCTGACAGGTGATGACAAGGACCTGCTCCATTTGTACTATGATCACCAGGTCTCTAAATCTCTTGGCATCCCAAACAATGTTCCAATTCTCTGTGCGGTTTGCCAGAACAGTGGTTGTGGCTGAAAGATCTTCCCATCTTTCTTCCATCCTGCGAATTCTAAAATAAGCCTTCATTATTGTGGTAGGTAGACTGTGACATCGCTGGCCCCCAGGAAGCACTCCTCCAGCATCCATCCCTATGTAGCCCCCTCCCACAATGACTCTGAGCTGGGCCACAGGGCGTGTTTTGGCCAATGGGATTTTAGCAAGGATTATGCAAATTGAGAGGTGTGATTAGCACTTGCGCCCTGGGGCTTCCCTCTTGTAATGCTCCTTCTGGGAAGCTTAGCTCACTGTGGATGATGAGAGGAGAGAGTGGAAAGAGACCTTACGTGGACGAAAGATCATCTTGGACTTTCTGGGCACCACTGAGCTCCCAGCCGAAAGCAGCTGAATAAACCACATGCCACAGAAGAACCATCTGAGACAGAACAATCAGATGTTAATCATCTGAAGGGTAACAGAGCCTCAGAATTACAAAAAAATCATCAACTGTTTCAAGTCACAAAATTTGGGGGTGATTTGTCACATAGCCACAGATACCCAAAATAATAAAATTCAGACTGACTGTTCCTTGCAACCAGAAAGATGCTAATATACCCATTTAAGAGGGTTGATGATTCCGATGCACAGATCTCCTTACAATATCATGGCTGAAGCTACAGGAATCTTAAATGAATAGTCTGGTGATGACTCTAAAATAATCCATCATTTTATTTTTTCCTCTATATACTTCCTTGTATTTACAGCCAAAGAGTACAGACTTGTTATAGTTCTCCTACAAAACTTGTACTCAATAAATAGAAAATAATTACCACTGACACCAAAGAAAACTTTTTACCCTAAAATAATTGAGGGCAAGAGGAGAAGAGAGTGACAGAGGATGAAGTGGTTGGATAGTATCACTGACTCAATGGACACGATATTGAGCAAACTCAGGGTGAAAGACAGAGGAGTCCGGTGTGCTGCAGTTCATGGGGTCACAAAGAGTCGGACACGACTGAGCAACTGAACAAAAACAAGGCTGATTTAGTATTTTAGGTATTCTATCAATCTATTTCTAAGGCAGAAAAGCAAAAATTAAGCTAGAGAATAGGATGAGAGGGAGCTCCATGAAGGTCTGCCTCTCTTACCTCCCGATCTTCATGAATCAGACCAGAATCTGCTAGTGTTCTATCTTGGCTTCTACTTGGATCTACTTACTCTCCTACTAAACAGGGAATCAAAGAAAAGGGGGAGGAAAAGAAAAAAGGCAGGCCTTAGAGACAGGTCTATTCCTTCAAAGCAAGGTCCACTTCCTGGGTGACTTCCTTCAGATTATAAAACAGAAACAAAGTTCCAATTTTTAAAAATGGAAAGTAGGGGATAGCTCTAACGGTGAAGTCTGAGAACTGGAAATTTAAAACTGAAATATGGGCCTTGATAGTAATACATTCAAAAACATTTGTCGAGTCACTGAAACAAGTTCTGGCTCTATTTATCTTCTTGTAAACAGATTTCTATAAATATCACTGAAAAGATGTAAGGATCAGAAACAGTTTATTAAAACTTTCAGCAGAAAAGGCCATGCAGGATATTAGTATTCTTATCTATCTGTCAAGTAAACAACATATGGCAACATGGCAGCCATTTAATAGTAGATAATAGCATTTTGGAAGGCCTGGCAGACTTGCCACTTTTTTAAAACTTATGTCATATTTCAAAGATAAGAAGGAAGGATTTACAAACTGCTCTTGTTGCTAAATGGTATGAGCCACTGAGGGTGGAGATGCAAAGCAGGGGTCAAAATCTCAGTGCATTCTTCTCCTAATGCCTGGGTTTGGGGAGAAGAAAGAGCTGGAGAGAGAATTAGCCTAAACCACTGTGAGAAATTAACTCAGGTCTCAGTGCTTAGCACAGTACCCTTTATACCTGACTCCTGCCCATGTCCAGTGTGGGTGGCACAGAGGCTCTAGGCTGATAGAGGCTCCACCATTCTCTGAGGCTGCCATATGTGACTCTCAGAATCCCCGTGCTCTCTTGCTCTTAACTGCCCCTACCCAGAGGTGATGCTGACATTTTTTGCTCCCAACCCATGGACCAGAAGGAGTCAATGACACTAACCACAAGGGATTCTGGGAAATGTCTAGTGCCTATGAATATCTATAGGGCACTGCTATTATTGCCACAGAGAGCATGCTCAGTTCACAGTAAACCTGAAGGTGTCTTTCTGGAAAGAGTTTCAGAAGTGACATGCTACAGGACAGCTGTTCTATTATTTCCTCTCAGTGATCAGCCAGGGGGCAGGATTTTGGTGGTGAGCAAGAGCTGTGTGGGTGCTGGCTGGCTGCAGCCACCTCCTCTGCCTTCCATCCAGCTGCATTTCTGAATCACTCTTTCCTATATATTGAGTTTCCCCAAACATGGGCCTGGGCATGGGGGTGAGCAGGCAGAACACCCAGAGAAATCACATCCAAGGCTGTCCCTCCTGCCTTGTCACAGATGACTATAATCGTCACAGTAACATTTCCAAATGCATTTTGCCAAGGTATCCAGGCTCTGTGTAATCACAATGGGACCGTGAAAATGAGAAATGGAGTCTGACATGACATGAAGAATTGTGTTTTCCGCTTGTTATTGGTGCTGGGGAAGGTGTATTATCATAAACTAAGTAGCTGGAAATCCTTCATTCCAGCTAGAGGCTATTTCATACAAAGAACACATTTCAGTCACTTGCTAATGCACATTTTCTACTACAAAGAATTTACCCACAAAACAGGGGAGTAATTCATATTTAATTCCTGATGCATTTAATTTTCTTTAAACAGCCTATATGAAAATCTGCATTTATAAAAATGATCAGCAAATCATCATCGGCTTCCAAGAGAATTTGTCAGATTTACTTCAAAGAGCATCTTCCTTCTGAGCATTTAGAATACAATTCAGTCTCTAGGAATTTAAATTTTGGGCTCCTCAGGAGTCCATAGAAGCAAAGCACATGGAAATATGAATGTTAGAAACACTGTTCTCTGCAATGTGAGATTCAATCAAGCCAAGAGTCAAAGCTCTAGAATAATTTGTTGTGTATGCCTTCTCAGAAACCACCTTTTCTATAAAAAGATCATGTTCTATTACTATCGCTACTTAAATGGACTCCACAGAAGGAATATGGAATTTCACTGCTATGGTGTGGAAGAAATACCAACTCAAAGAGCAAGTTAGAAGCATCATTAAGAGGAAAGCATTCTTGGTCCAAGTTTCCAGCTCCTTGGAAGAATCAGGAGAGAAAAGTCTCTGGTTTGCATCAAAGTTGGTTAATAGGAACATTAAACCTAGAATTACAGCCTCTTTGCATCTCTTCAGGTGAGTAAATCATGGAAAAAAATTTTTTATGAGTAAACTGAGTTCCTAGAGATAAATATTTGTAATCTTTCTGGAAAGAGAGTTGGGAAGTAAGTGGAAAAGTGAAATAGGAGGAGGAAGACAAAAACAATGAAAGAAGAAATGATGCAGGTGTCAGAAATTTCCAAGTTACACTATGATTATTATCACTTGTTTAAATTTGGAAATTGTGGTAATTCACAAAGAAGTTGGGCAAAAAAAACCTATGAAAAATAATTTCTTAAGCACATGAAAGGAATCATAACTATTTCAAGGAAAACATTTACATAGAAGTCCCTCTACAAGGGCTCATGCTTTGAATACTTCTAAGGTCTCGTCTAGCCCTACTCTGAATTCTGAGAGCTGCACCTGCTATGACATAAAGCAGAATCTAATAAAAAGCCCACCAAATTGGGCTTCCCAGGTGGCTCAGTGGGTAAAGAACATGCCTGCAATGCAGAAGATGTGGGGCTGTTCCCTGGGTCAGAAAGATCTCCTGGAGGAGGGCATGGGAAGCCACTCCAGGATTCTTGCCTGAAGAATCCCATGGACAGAGGTGACTGGCAGGCTACAGTCCATAGGGTCGCCAACTGAAGTGCCTGAGCATACAGCAACACAGTAAAACCACTGAGATGCTACAGCAGAAGGGAAAAACAAACAAGATCAGACAATGGGAAAAAGAAAGCAAAGCATCAGATCCACAAGGCTGCTGGTTACTGGATCTGATAAAAGTAGGCAAGGTGGGAATGGAGAAATGAGTACTCTCACACAAAGGGCAGAAGGATGGAAGCAGCTAAGGCACGTGAGTGTCCAGTGCTTTCTCAGAGAGGAGAAGGCTTGGGGCTCTTGGCTGATGCTGGACAGTGGTTTCTGGATCTCTGCATCCAGTGGAGCCAAGCTGAGCATTACAAGAGGGAAGATCTTTTGGAGAACAATTCAAAAGGCTGGCAGAGCAGCTGTCAGAGTCTAGGATGAAAAACCTGGGTAAATCAGGTAAGAGAGAGCAGAAAGGAGATCAAGGGAGTCCACCAAGAATAAGGTTGGAGACCAAGGGACTGCAGAGACATTCCAGAGCGGAAAAGAACAACTGGATACGGCTTTCACTGGGTACTGGGTGTGAGTGTTGGGGCTGCCCAGTCACGAGCAGAAGAAACTGTTAAAGGTCCTCTCTCTGCCTGCCAGGTCAGTGGGCTCAGGTTTAAGCTGATAAGCACTGAGGGCACCCCTTTGCCAAAATTCACCAGGCCAAGGGTCAGCACCTTATGTATGTCCAATTAGCCCACCTGGGGAAGGCTTTCAAAGCTTAGGTTTTTGTCTCCTTCAAGAATTTTTCAAAAAAGAGTGTTCTAGGCCTTTGCTGGAGTACAAAACCAACGTTTATGAGTATATTTTTCTCAAGAGGGGGACGCAAATGTAGTAATATCTACATCAGATGCTTAAAATTTTACTTTGCAAGGCTACAAAATTAAGAATAAACCTGACACTAGTGGCAGAGTAACATGTAACTGAATGGCTTTGCTGTACCCCAGAAACCTACACAACACTGCAAAGAAAATAAATTCAAGAAAATAAAATTTTTAAAAAGACTGCCATCTTCTCATGCAAAGAATAAAATGTGCAGGAAATTTTGAATGATTCAATTAAATTTAACTCAATAATCTGAGACTCAATTATGTCCAGATCAATGGCTGCCTGGGGCTGGGGTGGTCAAAGGAAATGGATGGCAAACAGGCAGGAAGGAACTTTTTGAGAACAGTGCTCAGCAGAATGGAAAATATAAGGCTTCTGGGGCCAAGTTATAATTACTTAAAATGACAACAGTATACCTGGCCTCTGGATTCCTATCATTAGCACAACCACTAAAGCATAAAACTAAAAAACAGAGATGGCCAAGGCATTGTTGTGGCATCCAGATCATTCTTGATCATTTTTAAGGGAATGAAATTCAATAATTTTTATCAAGTAAGAGAACAGCTTTGTGCCTTGGATTCGATTTTTTAGATCTAACACTAAAAGCATAACCATAAAAGGAAACAAATGATAACTTGAACATTATCAAAATTAAAAACATTTGCGCTCCAAAACACACCAACAAGGAAATGCAAAACTAAGCCACCGATTACGACAAACACATTTATAAATCATAAAGCTAGCAGAGAACTTGTATCCACAACATGTAAAAAGAAAACTCTTCAACTCAAAAGTAAGACAAACAGTGAAAAAAAAAATTGGGCAAAGGTTTGGATAGATACTTTTCCAAAGAAAATATACAAATGGCCAACAAACACGTGAAAAGATGCTCATATAATTTATCATTAGGGAAATACAACTTAAAACCAAAATGAAATACCACCACACCCATTTGAATAGCTATTTTCAAAAAGACTGATCATATCAAGGGATGGTGAGCATGGGGAGAAACTGGAATTTTCCTTCGTTGCTGTGAGACTATAAAAAGGTAGCCACTTTGGAAGATAATTTGCCAATCTCTCTCTCTCTCTTTTTGTTTTTTGTTTTTTGCAGACAAAGCAAGAGACTAAATTGGGGAGGGGCACCCAGGCGGAGAGTAAGGGTGCCAACATGGCTCTGCCACATGGTTCACAGTCTTGGGTTTTACAGTAATCTGGCCAACTCTTAAAACTTAAAATACATTTATTATAAACCCAGCAATTCTACTCCTAGGTATTTACTTAAGAGTCAGTTCAGTCATGTCTGACTCTTTGTGACCCCATGGACTGCAGCATGCCAGGCTTCCCTGTCCATCACCAACTTCTGGAGCTTACTCAAACTCATGTCCATCGAGTTGGTGACACCATCCAGCCATCTCATCCTCTGTCGTCCCCTTCTCCTTCTGCCTTCAATCTTTCCCAACATCAGGGTCTTTTCCAGTGAGTCAGATCTTTGCATCAGGTGGCCAAAGTATTGGAGTTCCAGCTTCAGCATCCGTCCTTCCAATGAACATTCAGGACGGATTTCCTTTAGGATTGACTGGTTGGATCTCCTTGCAGTCCAAGAGACTCTCAAAAGTATTCTCCAACACCACAGTTCAAAAGCATCAATTCTTTGGAGCTCAGCTTTCTTTATAGTCCAACTCTCACATCCACACATGACTACTGGAAAAACCATAGCTTTGACTAGACAGACCTTTGTTGGCAAAGTAATGTCTCTGCTTTTAAATATGCTGTCTAGGTTGGTCATAGCTTTTCTTCCAAGGAGCAAGCGTCTTTTAATTTCATGGCTGTAGTCACCACCTGCAGTGATTTTGGAGCCCAAGAAAATAAAGTCTGCCACTGTTTTCATTGTTTCCCCATCTATTTGCCATGAAGTGATGGGACCAGATGCCATGATGTTAGTTTTCTAAATGTTAAGTTTTAAGCCAACTTTTTCACTTTCCTCTTTCACTTTCATCAAGAGGCTCTTTAGTTCTTCTTCACTTTCTGCCATATGGGTGGTGTTATCTGCATATCTGAGGTTATCAATATTTCTCCCGGCAATCTTGATTCCAGCTTGTGCTTCATCCAGCCCAGCATTTCTCATGATGTACTCTGTATATAAGTTAAATAAGCAGGGTGACAATATACAGGCTTGACGTACTGCTTTCCCAATTTGGAACCAGTCTGTTGGTCCACATCAAGTTCTAACTGTTGCTTAAAAAGTTTCATTACTTAAGAGTAATGAAAATATATATCCACAAAAAGACTTGAATGCAAAGGGACATACCAGCATTCTTTACAGTAATCAAAACACAGAAACAATTCAAATGTCCCATCAATTGGTGAAAAGATAAACAAAATAAGGTATATTCATTAATGGAAAACTACTTGGCAATAACAAAGGATGAGCCACTGATATGAGCAACAAAACCTCAAAATTACACTAAGTGAAAGAAACCAGATGCAAAAGGTTATATGTGATTTCATTTATCTGATGAAACTATAAAATCATAACTAGATTAATGGCTGCCTGGGGCTGGAGGCAGGAAGGGATTTTTAGGGGATGACGGATAATCTAAAATTAGATTTGGATGAAGCTTGCACAATGGTATAAAGTTACTAAAACTCATCAAACTACACTTAGAATGGGTAAATTCCGTGGCATGTAAACTACACTGCAATAACGTCACAGAAAAGAAACATAAATTTGACTATCCTGTGTTTTGCAAATCTAGACACACTTCAGAGGGTACACTCACAGCTTTGTTTTCCCTGCTAGGTGCTCTCACATTTACTCATTCTTGCCCCAGTAAGAGTTAAATATATCTATATTTTTTTAAATTATCACCTTAGAGTTTTATTTTGACAAGTACCAGAAAGTATATAATCCTACTATTTTTTAATTGAATTATAGTTGATCTACAATATTGTGTTAGCTTCAGGAATACATCAGTG
The DNA here is from genome assembly GCA_024291935.2 of Okapia johnstoni. Classification (NCBI taxonomy): domain Eukaryota; kingdom Metazoa; phylum Chordata; class Mammalia; order Artiodactyla; family Giraffidae; genus Okapia; species Okapia johnstoni. The sequence goes on along the minus strand of CM044312.1, from coordinate 64,345,592 downwards.
ATTCAGATATATATATATATATATATATATACACACACACATTCTTTTTCAGATTCCTTTCCATTATAGGTTATTACAAGATGCTGAATATTGTTCCCTGTGCTATACAGTAAATCCTTGTTGCTTTTGTCACACTGGTCAGAATGGTCATCATCAAAAAGTCTACAAATAATGAATAATGAAGAGGGTAAGAGGAGAAGGAGAAAAGAAAATTCTCCTACACTGTTGGTAGGAATATAGACTGGTGCAGCTACTATGGAAAACAGTACAGAAGTTCTTTAAAAAACTGAAAATAGAGTTACTGTATGATCCAGCAATCCCAATCCTGGGCATATATCCAGAGAAAACTCAAATTTGAAAAGATAGATGCACCCCAATGTTCACAGCAGCGCAATTCACAAAAGCCAAGACATGGAACAGCCGAAGTGTCCACTGACAGAAGAACGGATCAGGAAGACATGGTGCACGTACACAATCAAGTATTATTCAGCCATAAAAAGAATGAAATGATGCCATCTGCTGCAATACGGATGGACCTAGAGACTAGCACACTGAGTTAAGTCAGACAAAGACAAATGCTATATGGCATCACTTACATGTGGAATATAAATATACTTCTTTCTGAATAAAAAACAATACTGAAAGAAATGGAAAACAACATGTTAGTCTATGAAAGTCTAATGGAATTACCGAAGGAATAATTTTAAGAGGGGAAATGTGGAAATAAAAGCCTATTTTAACTAAAATAGATAATGCCAATGAAAATAAAATACATTTGTCATTTTCATGAAAAAATATTTTTATCACCATCTGTAAATCATTTTCCTTAACATGAGTTCAGGAAAATTTTCAGTACTTACCAAAATAATTTTTTTATGATATGTTAAGATTCACTGCTACATAACTTTTGATTTCAGATCAAACTTACTTTTGGTTTTATGTTAACTTGCATGTCACTTAAGGTACATGAGATCTTAAAAACCTAAGTCAGACAGAAAGCATCTGTTTGGCCCAGCGTCTCAGATGAGGGCTGAGACATGTCCTCTTTTGTACATGCCACAATGTTTCCTTGCCCCCAGGTCACTTAGCATGTTGAGGTTCATGAAGGCTTTTTAAACATCAATGCTATTTATTTCTCTTTCTTGAAGCAAAAATAGGGTTTCCTTGATGGCTCAGTGGTAAAGAATCTGCCTGCCAATGCAGGAGATGTGGATTCAATCCATCAGTCAGGAAAATCCCCTGGAGGAGGAAATGGCAACCCACTCCAATATTCTTGCCTGGAGAATTCCATGGACAGAGGAGCCTGGTGAGCTACAGTCCGTGTAGCCCCAAAGATTTGGACACAACTTAATGACTAAACAACAACAAAGCAGAAATAAGGCACCCAGAGTAGAGATTAAGAAAATAAAACTTTTGTTTTTAAACAAAACTATAAATGAATATTTTAATACAGCAATCTTCATCCTTTATTTATATAAATAGTCAAAATATAGAACCTATACTATACAATCTTTTTTCCAGAAAATAGAAGAGGAAAAAATACTTCCCAGCTGAATTTCAGATAGCATTATTCTAATACCTATCAGAGAAAGATATTACTAGAAATGAAATCACAAATCAATAACCCTCACCAGCACACCATATCTCCCTATGATGTAAGAAAATAAAACTTTTCTGACTCAGTTTCTGAGAAATCTGTGTTCTCATACAGAGGAGGAGCCTCAGCCTCTGCCCGTTACAGATGGAGGTGGTGTGGGTGCTGGATGGAAACTCTGTCAAAGCTTTCTCCACCAGTTTACACTGAGCTAAAAATTCCACTCAGGGAGGAAAATACTCCTGGTCATTCTTTGGCTGGAAGCCAACCAAAATGGCTCCAATCCCCTCTGACCACAATGTCCTCACTTACAGTTCTTTCTCTTAATTGTTCCCACTAGCCTTGTTTTGGCCTCCTGTTTTTCCCACTCTCTAATTCTTTTATCTATGTTTCCTTTCTTTCCAATCCACATCCTGTGGACCACTCTTTATTTTTCTGCCCAGTCCTTTCAATACCTTTTCTCCAAGTGTTTATACATCAATTCAGAACAATCTTGCCTAAAATGAACAAAGCCCAAACTCCCCAAAGGGCACACACAAGTGAGTAGTAACTCCTGGGTATATATCTGGAGAAAGCTCTAATTTGAAAACATACTTGCACTGCAATATTCTCAACAGCACCATTTACAATAACCAAGACATGGAAATAACCCAAATGTCCATCAACAGAGGACTGGATAAAGAAGATGCTGCACATATACACAACGGACTACTACTTATCATGCTAAATGAAGTAAGCTACACAGGGGAAGATAAATGTCATATGATGTTGCTTATATATGCAATCCTTCCCAGCATTAGGGTCTTTTCCAATGAGTCAACTCTTTGCATGAGGTGGCCAAAGTATTGGAGCTTCAGCTTCAGCATCAGTCCTTCCAATGAATATTCAGCACTGATTTCCTTTAGGATTGACTGGTTTGATCTCCTTGCAGTCCAAGAGACTCTCAAGAGTCTTTTCCAACCCCACGGTTCAAAAGCATCAATTCTTTGGTGCTCAGCTTTCTTTATAGTTCAACTCTCACATCCACACGTGACTACTGGAAAAACCATAGCTTTGACTAGACAGACCTTTGTTGGCAAAGTAATGTCTCTGCTTTTTAATATGCAATCTTCTCCTAATCCTTCTTAATCCAGTTTCTGACCTGCTTGACTCCTGACCTCTCGCTTCTTCTCATGTGAGTCTTCCCAGATCAGCTGCTATCTCTGGCTCTTAGGCTCTGTCCCTGGCTTCCCTTCTCTGTCTCTCTCTTGCTCTTCTGCGGGATTACATTTGTTTCTGTAATGTAACCCATTTCCGTAATGTAACCCATTCCTAGGCATGGACACCTCATTAGTCCTGTAGTGGTGTCAACACAGGAGCCTTTGGTGGGAGATGAGAGGTGAGCCGGTGCCAAGTTGCCCAGAATTCATGCAGAACTGGAATGGGAGATGGAGAGGCCAAGAGACTCTGAAAGGCAGCATGAAAGACATCTGGCCCAGTGTGTCTAAGTTAATCTTTCAAATGATCTCGCCATCGAGGTGGGAACTGGGCAGCAGAGGATGACGGCAGGGGAAGATTTACAACATTGAGTCTCAAACTCGACTCTCAGCAAGGTTCTTGATCCATGGTAAGCATCAATTACAAACTGACCAGTTGACAGCAGTTGCGAGTCATCTGAGAGTCCAATGGGGATGTTAGGTTCCCAAAGGGTGAATAACATGTGGGGAAAGCGGGTGTGGGAGTGTTCAGGGGACTGGTGGGCAGAGAAGGGCTGAAAACTAACTTGACCTTTTTTACAATTTTGCCTGGTGCCAAGTCTCCTTTGAGAGACTCCCTGTGTTGTTTCTTTGCTTCTAAATCTTGGACTTATAAAACCATCCTGGCATCCCTTTTCACATTTCGCCTTGAATAAGATTTCCTAAATCATTATACAAACCACTTAAGACCCAAGTAATGGTCATGGCACCAAGGATCAATAAACCTGGCTTCTCACCAGCTTTTCCTCAGAGCTCTGTTTTCTGTGTTGATCACAATGGCCTACGCTGGGTCTTCTTTCTCTGAGCTATAGCTGGGTCTGACTATTAGCTCTATTTTGCTTCATATTTTGTCTACATAGGGCAGCTGCCTTCTGGAGAATAAATGCCATTGCTCTGACTTGCTGTGTCCATTCACATTTTATTAATCAAGACATTTTCAGTTATTTTTATCTTAGGGAATCATAGACTTGAAAGGTTAAAGGGTAGGCAGGCTGGCTGGTTTGTTGATTTATTTCATCCCCTTCTTTCTAGACAGAAAGACAAAAAAGACATGCTTGTGAGAGCTGGTGTAGTCACTCCTCTTCTGCATGGCTCTGAAACCCTCTCAATGCCTTCCTTGGATTTCAGCCCTAGCTGTTTGAGTATTCTTTCCCTTTAGGCCTGTGCCCTTGCACAGGGGCACCCGGACAGCAGCCTCACCCTGTCTCTCATAAGGGATCCTTCACTTCCTGCCTCCAGCATCTGTGGCTCCATGGTCCCAGGAGTCTGCCTGCATTCAAGATGCACAATCCAGCAGGGCCAGAGACTTTTGAACTCTTGGTCAATAGGGATCTCATGCTAGTGAGGAAATGCAGCCTCCTTTCATCCCCTGGCAGACAGTTCTGAGGCTCACCTTGTAAACCCTCTCACAGGTCTGGGGGCATCTAATGGTCAATATCATTATGCGTCCTAGTGGTGGCTTTTCCATTTTCTCTGCTTCATACTTTCTGTGCTGCATTTCTGCTTCCCTAAGATGACATTTCCAAACAAACAAATTTTCATCTCTAGCTTAGCTTCTAGAGAGCCCTAGGCTAAGACAAGCAGGTAGTGGTGTTAGACCTGATTTGCAAAGTCTCTGGATTCTTGCTCCAGGAGGACAACTGGCTCCCTGGGGTCCCCACCACCCCTACACGGAGATTCCTCTGTGTCTCTCCTTCCTAAGGCCAGCGGGGGACACAGGAACAGCTCTGCCCTGGGCACTGACGCGCCCTGCCTTGTTTCAGTGTTCACACTATCCTCCGTCTACACTGAGGACACAGGATCAGAGAGGCCAGATGACTCATCCATGATCTCATAGTGAGAATTCAAACCGAGGACCTGAATCCACTCCAGTAGGCTCCAAGCTCATAATCTTCCTATGGGGGCTCAAAGTAGACAAGTCCTTATGACAATTGCTGGGCATCCTTGTTATTCCTCCATTTATTCCCTGAAGATCTATAGGACAAGTGTTACACACAACACGCATCTCTAGATGTGCGGCTTCTCTCATTCCCTGGGTCATTTCTCCTGGAGACTCTCCATTTGGTTCTTCTCCATCACTTCAGGGAGCACGCGAATTCACAAAGGCTCATCCTGACTCCCATGGGAGAAAATCTTTCTGCTTCATTGCCTAGAACTGTTTTCTCTTTTCTTCTTTTTCTGGGTCACATTCTTTCACCATGAAGCCCCTCGGCTTAGTTTTTGATTCTCCTTTGTCTCATTGGAAATGTAACTACAAACTCCCTTGGTGAGAATTCCTTCTCCAGACCCCAGCTGGGGACCCCTTTCTCAGACATCTTCAGCTTTGCAAGCTGGGCTCCCAGCTTGACGTGGGGCACACACTGGAAGGAAGGTGAACGTAACCCAGCCCCTGGGGGCCCTGAAACATCTCATCTTCAGAGGCACTCAGAGAAACTACCTCTTTCTTCTCCATGGTCCCCTCGGGGAGCACCTTGATGCCCTGGGGCAGCAACCCCCAAATTTCCTCTCAGACTCCGGGAGGAATAACTGAATCATATTCTTTTATCTATTTGCTTCATTTCACTCTATTCATTCAACATTGTCACAGAAGGGAATTTCCTGCATTTCCTTGTTTTTGTTGTTATTATTTTTTTTGGTGGGAATGAGAATGGCTGTCCTTCCTCCCCAGGTGTGAGGATGAGAATATCATTAACCTCAAAGGTGACAAAGAAAGCAGTCCTCTGCCCATGAATGACACAGTGGTCTAGCCCCTCTGCTAACAGGTGCAAAGTGGCCAAGGGCCAACAGCAGCTCGTTGCCCTCACTCTTAGCATCCCCACCAGGCCCCACCAGTGCCTGCTTCCTGCCAGCACCATCTGGAAGGTGCTGGCACTTCCCAGCCTTGCACTGGGCTGGGTAATTGCCTCAAATCATGGGGTGTTTCTCTGTAGCTCTTACCCCCGCCATGAGCACAACTGTCACACGGAAACCACTTAGGAAATAAGCCATTCATCTCCGCAAATGACCCACTCCACAGAGCTGGGCTTGCAGGACTACAGGATGACTTAATCAGAAGTGCGCATCCGCATGAGGGGCAGGTGCCATCCGCCAGGAACACATGTACAGCAACTGAAAGTGACCTGAGCCAGGCCTCGTAGCAGCCTGGCAGCCTGAAGAGCTCCTGAACATCACGGGCCTGACAATACACGCTGGCTTTCCCCTGGGTGATCTCTCCCCATTGTGTCACCTGCTGTTTCTAAAACACACCCCAATATTACTACAGTGAATGCTTGTTTTTGTTGTTTAGTCACTAAGTCGTGTCCAACTCTCTGCGACCCCATGGACTGTAGCCTGCCAGGCTCCTCTGTCCATGGATTTCCCAAGCAAGAATACTGGAGGGGGTTGCCATTTCCTTCTCTAGGGAATCTTCCTGACTCAGGGATTGGACCTGCATCTCCTACATTGCAGGCAGATTCTTTACCACTGAGCGACCTGAGAAGCCCACATTGAATGTTACATATGTGAAAATCTAAACCAGCCTAGCATTTTCTTTTCTGCTTCCTGTGTAAAGCTCTCTTTTCATTTATCTGGGAAGATATTTGATGCTGCATTATTTCATTTCTAATTATGCTGAAATTCTCTACAAGTGAAATTATGTGGTTTTGATTTTTTTTGTTGTTGTTTGGTTTCATTACAAAGGTCATCAAAACAACTAAGATTCTTGGGGAAATCACAGTGACCTAAGGTCATCAGGTCTCATCCAAAACAGGTTTATCCTACCTTACTTGAAATGGTCCACCGGCTGCAACAAACTGATGTTCAGAGACATATTCATGCTTCATACTGAATGATACAGAACTTCACTGTATACTAAATGCCCTACATATGAACGAGTTCTGCTCTGAGAGTGCATTCATAAGTTTAATTTGTTCACAAGTCCAACAAATTTACCCTAAGTACCCAACTAACACAATTGGCTATATAGTACTGTACTGTAAAAGGTTTATGATACTTTTCACACAAATAGCTCATGAAAAACAAACAAAAATAAAGAAAACATTTCTAATCTTACCGTATAGTACCTTGAAAAGTACAGTAGTACAGTACAATAGCTGGCATCCAGTGGCTGGGACTGAGTGAAATGGCAAGAAGATTTATTGACTGGAGGAGGGAGATGATGGAGCTGAAGGATCTTTAGTGCAGTTTCACTCATGCCTGATGTTGATGGTGCAGCTTCTGCCTCCTTGCTAGATTCAACTCTATCTACCCTCTTGAACAACAACAAAAAGACAATCCAGGAATGTCTGGCTAGTAGCCCTTGTTCTCTCATCATAGATGACATGGTAGCACGGGATTGCATCCTGAATGGCTGCTACAATCTTATTAAACATATTCTATGTTTGAGTCCTGTGCCTTAAAAACTAACAGTGCTTCCTCAAATAAAGGAAACCCCCTTGCCATTTCTTGAGTCATGGACCTCTTCGGCTCTTCAGTTACTTCTCCTTCCTCATGTCCCCATTCCTCCTTTCTCTGGTTCTCCCATTCTTGGCACTTCTTAGCAGCACCATCTATGTCACTGCAGCTTTTATGCTTGCTTCGGACACCCCGGGCTTGAAATAAAGATACTATACTACTGTACTCTACACTGCATACAGTGAAGCTCACAAAAGCACAAGCACTTGTACAGTAGGCACGCACACGACAATGTGGGCCAGGCACATGAACTAACTTAGGTGACTATACATATGAAGGCATGTTCACATCTTTGAAAGCTTGCAAGTTGAAGGTTCGTATATAGGTGACTTATTATAACTGGAACCAGTTGTTTTAGACAGGAGCTTTATCAGTCTCCTTGGCAACTAACTGCTTCTTACCATCTCCAGAGTTAAGGCTAAAAACAATGACCATTTCTCTGTTTCTATAACAAACATACAAAATTCACTTTCCATGGGTTGTCCTCTTTAATCAGAAATCAGTCTGTTTCCAGTCTGATTCATTGGACCAAATCCTCACTCAGTCTATAGGTTTCTAATTCTACGGGGTTTTAGGGGAAGAAAACATTTTTCTCTGTCTTCAGGCAAGGCATAATGAAAAAGCAGCAATTTCAATACTTCTCTTCCTTCCAACAGCAGACCGTATGAGGAACAGTACCAGACAGGGAATGCATGTTGACCTTACATTTGCCCAAGAGGTACTGAAGTATCCAGCCCAGAAGCTCCATCAGCTGCTCTCGGGGGCCACAGTAGCCCCTGTGTAACCCCCACCCCCGCTGGGTCCATCTCAGCCTCACCTCCTGAAAGATGCTCAGAGCTGAATAGGCAGCAGCCAAGGCTTGCCCAGGGTTCCAGAGGACTCAGCTGAGTTTAGAAAATAAACCTGTACCCAGGGCATACTCACAATCATCCCTTTGCTCATCACCTGTAGAATCCTGTTCCTTTGCCCAGTTCTCTTGGATCCTGCAGGGAACCCTGGAGCTTTGAGATGCAGACTAATGGAAGAGCCCTGACTCTGGCGGAAGGCCTCACCAGTGTCCTTGCCCTTGATGCAGTGGTGATGGTGATCCATCACTTGTAGATGGATCTCAGTGTCCCTCTGTGAGACATGGATGATTCCATAGCAGAGCTTGGTGGAGACCTATCCCAGTTTGACCCAGTTTAGCAACTAGGTAGAGTCCCCCTAATCTCTCCCTGATCACCTCCAAGGAAACAGGTTCACACCTGAACTCAGTTTTACATTCTCCAAATTACATAGCAGAACCTGGCTTCCTTCGGGAAATTCCTCATATTCAAAATGCTCAGGTTTCAAATTGTTCCTTTTCTTTTGGTCAGGATCAAACCTGGATCTCCTGTTTTGCAGGCAGATTCTTTACCACCTGAGCCACCAGGGAAGTCCATAATAATAATCATTTACTTAATACCATTTGCATCAACCTAAGTGAAGTGGAAGCCAGACAAAGAAAGACAAACACCATATGATTACTTATTTGTGGAATCTAAAAGAATGATACACATGAGCTTTTTATTTTATTTTTTTTACAAAAAAAAGAAATAGGCCCACATAGAAACAGACATATTTCTAGGGACGTAGAAAACAAGCTATGGTTGCCAAAGGGGAAAAGGTGGGGAGGGTAAGGATAAATTAGGAGGCTGGGATTAACATAGACATACTACTATATATAAAACAAATGAACAATAAGGACCTAGTGTATAGTGCAGCAAACTACACTCAGGATTTTGCAATAAACCATAAAGAAAATGGTTTGAATGTAAGAATGGATGTAAAATGGATGTAAAATGTAAAATGGATGTAAAATGTAAAATGGAGCTAAAAATAAATGCTCGCAGGAAGCGATGAATTTCCCCAAAGACAGGAAAAGAAGCAGTGGATTATGCAAGAGGGGATCCTGACAAGGGGCTGGTCTGCTTATTTATTTATTTAAATACACACACACATATATATAAACAAAATCATTTTGCTGTATACACCAGAAACTAATACAATAAAACAACTACAATTCAAGTAAAAAACTTTTTTTAATTATTGAGGATTTCAGTACAAATACTCTAAGTTTAATCACATTTTAATAAGTGTGACCACTAAACATATATCCTTAAAGGGAAACATTTTCATTTCCTAACACTTTATTATTTCAACTGGAACACTGCATTTAAAATGTAGGTTATTTGGGTTTTTTGTAAGAGACAGAAAGATCCTAACATTTACATATAATCTCAGACTATGAATAGAGCTCATCAAAGTGGAATACTAATTCCAACCTGGCAGCCCTCTAGCTAGAAATTGTTAATTCAAAGCTTGAGGGTAAAATAGGAAAGAACCCATTTATTCACTCTGAGATAAAGCTTCTTCCATGGTATAACAGTTTTTACCCTAGGGTGCTTATTATATTCATACATAGAATCTACTTTAGCAAAAATATTACCCGGTTCACCAGAAATATGTACAGATCATTAAATTCCTGCTAATCTCATAGAGTTACCCCTAGACTTATGGAACAAATTAGTGCACATCAGAATTTTTAGAAAATTGAAATTGCATTTAGCCACTTTTGCATTAAGATCTTATAAAAGTAACATTAATTTACACTGCATTTCTCCACTTTTTAAATTAGGAATTTTTTCTGTTTACCCTTTGTACTTCTAAAGTATAAACACAGCAGCCTTGCCATAAAAGATAAGGGATGATATTGTTTTCAAAAAAGTGCTTTTACATGAATAAAAAAAGCGACACATTAGTCTTTGTAGAATCACCATGAGTGGAATGTAAAATGGAGCTAAAAATAAATGCTCGCAGGAAGCGATGAATTTCCCCAAAGACAGGAAAAGAAGCAGTGGATTATGCAAGAGGGGATCCTGACAAGGGGCTGGTCTGCTTATTTATTTATTTAAATTTTATTGAAGTAGAGTTGATTTGCAACATTGTGTTAATTTCTTCTGTACAACACAGTGAATCAGTTATATATATATATGTAAATATATATTTTTTCATATTATTTTCCACTATGATTTATTATAGGATATTAAATATAGTTTCCTGTGCTATACAGAAGGACCTTGTTGTTTATCCATCCTATATATACTAGTCTGCATTTGCCAATCCCCAACTCCCAATCCTTCCCTCCCCACCACTCCTCCCCCTTTTATTGTGTGTAGCCTGTTTACTTGTGTGCGGCGTTCTGCAAAGACTATCCAAGAAATCTGTTAGTAAGTGAGGGTAAGAATCTAAAGTTGGACTTGTCAACAGCACGTACAGCAACACTGCAATCATGAAGAGATGGCTACCATTGCCTCAGTGGGAGAAAAAAACACTTAATAAGTCCAGGAAGTATTCCATGTCCATGAAATGGACTAAAAGAGGCAGCTGCCTGAGGGTGACGGTGGACCACGATGCCCCACCATCTCCCTGCTTGTTTCAGAGTGAAAAATAAGAAGGGGAAAGAGGAAACAAAATGAGTAAGTTTTTCATTTTAAAAACATAACCACACTAGCTATAAGACTGTCCTGAGCATATGAGTAAGTTCAGCAAAAATGGTGGTGGGGTGGAGCCTGCTGGTGGCAGCCTGGTGAATGCAGACACTTGGAATAGGCTCATAATCAGTCATTCAGTACTTGAAACAGTCTAGCGGCATCTGCCTTTACTACCTTTTAATTATTTTGGCCACGCCACTCGGCTTGTGGAATCTTTATTTCCTGACCAAGGACTGAACCTGGGCCCCCGGTGGTGAAAACAGAGTTCTAACCACTGCCCTGCCGGGACATTCCCTACTACACTTCCTAATTATACTTTATGCCAGGCACTGCTCTATTGCTTTACAAATGTTAACTTACTTTAATCCTCATAATGACTTTATGAAGTACTATTATTATTCCCCTTTTACAGATGAGGAAACTGAGGGACACAGTATAAGCAACTTGCCTGATGTCACACAGCCAATAAGTGGCAAAACCAGGACTTGAACTCAGGTCGTGTGGCTTCAGAGCAGGGCTGGGATGAGCGTGAGGTGAGTTGAGGCAATGGCTTTCAGTGCAAAATTTCAGGGGGTGCCAAAAAACTCAGTAATCAAGATGAATCATATCTTAAAGTAGTATTTGAAAAAACAAATGAATGCAAAACACTCACTTGAACAAATACCAAAAGTTGAAGTAAAGACAAGATCAGTATTACTGATTTTCTCCTTTTTGCTTCGGTCTCCAATATGGCTTGGCCAAGTCTGTGTAACTACTATGGTCTATAACCTCCTTTGTAAACATCTCTCTTTTCTTCACAGCTCTGATTTCAGTTTGTAATTGTGAAAATGTACTGGGCTTATTTTTGCTAATGTCCCTCTGCCCTTCAGAAGATGGTAAACGCTCTGAGAGTAGGGGCCTGTCTGTCTTGAATCACTGTTTTATTCCAGATAGGCTGAAGGAAGAATCTGATGGGGAGGGTATGAGTGTGTGATGGCAGATGTGGTCTGGATGTTGTCATAAGAAGGAAAGGACATGCCTCTCACAGGTTATACACTCAAACATGACACAGTTATGTATCTGAAAGGATAACGAATGCAAAACTAGACCAAACTGTAATGAGTAATAATACACTTCATTAGGTAAATAATTGAAGACCTATCTGTCCCAATCATAAGAGAAATTGAGCTGAAAATAAAAGAAACTGGGCTGAAAGCAAATTTGAATTTGTATTAAAATTGAAAATAGGATCCAGATGCTATTTCATCCCATGGCTACAATATTCAGCCTTTATTACACCACAGCACTTAAGGAGTGAGAAGGAATAAATAAAATTTTGTAGCCGTATAAAAGGGTTGAAATGTGCTGGAAATCTTAGCAAGCTTTCCCGACACAGCAATCAACCATACTCTACTTAATGTGTTCTCTGATTTTACAACTGAAAAGAGACATTGGTTCTTTACTTTGTGCTGGTCAGGATTCAAAATGTTTTAGCAGACACAGCCTCTTTTATTTTCACAACCTATCATGAGCTTTGCAAATAACAGTCTTTCTTATTTTGAAAATCTTTCCTTATTCTCATATTGTGGTTACTTGAGGGACTGTCACATGGAAAAATGCAGCAAGATAAGAAAAGCAACAGTTTGAGGCTCAAAAATAATTCAATAGGAAAACTAATCACTTTCCTTTCTGGTATATCCTAGATTCTGAGGTTAGAACCCGATGCCAGGACATGCCAAAGAAAACTATCTGGTGAAACTCTTGCATAGTCCCTTAGTCAGAAAAGACCAAGCATCTCCTTTCTGAAGCCCTCTTCATATAGAGGGTGACATCCTAATAATTCAAAGGTAGGCAACAGGTTGCACAGTTAAATCTTCAATTTAAAATTGTAATTTATGCTGACTTTCTACTATTGAGATTTTAAATAGCCAAGTTAGCATTTTAACAGACATATTTTTAAGATGATATGAGTAGGGAACTTTCCTAGCAGTCCAGTGGTTAAGATTCTGAGCTTCTAGTGCAGAGGGTACGGGTCTGATCCCTGGTTGGGGAACTAAGATCCCACATGCTGTGGGGTTAGGGCTCCGCAAAAAGAAAAAGAAACAAATAAAAATAGCCTATTAAAAAAAGATGATATGACCATCTCTAAATACACAAGTAATAACCATACTAACTCAAAATCATTGTCTCTCCATCCATGCTCGGAGCAGCACCACTCACAATGGCCAGAAAGGGGAGCAAGGCAAGTGTCCATCAATGGATGAATGGATACACAACCTAAATATATTTACATAGCATGAAAAATTATTCAGTCCTGAAAAGGAAAGAAATTATAACAGATGCTGCAATGTGCATGCATCTTGAAGACATTCTGCTAAGTGATATAAGCCAGTCACAAAACGACAAATGCTGTATGACTCCACTTATACCAGGTGCCTAGAGCAGTCAAATTTTTAGAGACAAAGTTGAATGGTGGTTGCTAAGAGATGGAGGGAGTGGGGGATGGGGAGGAAAGTGTTTAATAGGGACAGAGTTTCAGTTGGGGAAGATACAAAAGTTCTGGCAATGGATGGTGAAGATGGTTGCACCACAGTGTGAATGTACATATGCCACAAAACTATACACTTAAAAGTGGTTAAAATGGTAAATTTAACAGTATGTCCATTTTACCACAAAAAGATGAAGAAGCTGCCAGTAAGTGTTTTTAAAAATTACATGTTCGAAGAGAACTTTTGTACACTGTTGGTGGGAATGTATATTTGTACAGCCACTATGGAAAACAGAATGGAGGCTCCTCAGAAAACTCAACATAGAGTTACCATATGACTCAGCAATCCCATTTCTGGGCAGGTATCCAGGAAAAAACTCTAATTCAAAAAGATATATGCACCTCAGTGTTCACAGCAGCACTATCTGTAATACCCAAGACATGACATTATTGCAAGTAGACCATTGACAGATGTATGGATAAAGAAGATATGGTACATATAAAGAATGGAATACTGCTGCTGCTGCTGCTGCTAAGTCGCTTCAGTCGTGCCAGACTCTGTGTGACCCCATAGATGGCAGCCCACCAGGCTCCCCTGTCCCTGGGATTCTCCAGTCAAGAACACTGGAGTGGGTTGTCATTTCCTTCTCCAATGCACGAAAGTGAAAAGTGAAAGTGAAGTCGCTCAGTCGTGTCCAACTCTTAGCGACCCCATGGACTGCAGCCCACCAGGCTCCTCCGTCCATGGGATTTTCCAGGCAAGAGCACTGGAGTGGGGTGCCATTGCCTTCTCCGGAATGGAATACTATTCAGTCATAAAAAGAATGAAACAACGCCATGTGCAGAACCTAGAGATTATTATACTATGTGAAGCCAGAAAGAGAAAGACAAATACTATATGATGTCATTTATATATGGAATCTAAAATATGACACAAATGAACTTATCTACAAGACAGTAACAGATTCACAGACACAGAGAACAGACTTGTGGTTGCCAGGGGATACAGGGGGAGGGATGGATTGGGGGTCTGGGATTAGCAGGTGCAGACTATTATCTATAGAATGGATAAACAACAAGATCCTATTGTGTAGCACAGGGAACTATATTCAACATCTTGTGACAAATCATAATGGAAAAGAAGAAGAAAAAGAATTTATATGTATAACTGAGTCACTTCTTGTACAGCAGAAAATAACACAAGTTGTAAATCAACCATAGCAAAAGAAAAATTTTTTTAAAAAAATTACTCTTTGAAAACGTAACATAAAACACACATGTTAAAAAAATAGTATCTACATACTTTGATTAATAGGCAGATATACTAGAAGAAAGGTCAAAAGAAAATTCTCCAGAACGTGATGAATAACATTATTTCAAGACACACTCTTATACAACCCTCTCCTTTTCTCTTCCATTTAAGAAAATAATATTAGAACCTAAGAAAGTGAGACGGACATTATCCAAGGGTAACCTGAAATACTCACCTATTTATTTTTTAAGTAATTTACAAACTCTGGTACTTTACTATGGTAAACCACTTATGAGATAACCTCACACGGACCCTCACACACCAGTGAGCTGAAAACTCCCGGAATGAGGCCCCATCAGGCATAAGCTGGCAGGCAAAATTTAGCACACATCCCCATCAATCACCTTAGAGCATTCAGACAGTAGCTGAACTAGTAAAGTGATTGATTTTACCCCCTTGAGTAAGAATTATGGCAAAAAACGAGAAAGCTAAAAATTTCTTGGTACTAATTTTAACCATAGGTAATGGAAATCTCATTTACTGCTCTGAATCTATAACTCTGAGCTTATCCATCATCTCAGAGCAGAGGAACATGTGAGGATCTAAAATTACTTGAGAAGGAACTGATGCCCTCTTGTGAATATTTTCCTGAGGAGTGAAGTTCACCACCATTTTCAGAAATCTGGTGATCACCTTTTATAAAATACAGTGGGATTCAGAGGGGTATGTTGAATAGAATTCCTTTATTCACATATCAATTTGTGTAAGAGATGAAGTCTACATTCAGTTCAGTTCAGTTCAGTTCAGTCGCTCAGTCGTGTCTGACTCCTTGCGACCCCAAGAACATCATTAATTCAAATAAAAACAACAGCTACCATTGTTAAAGCAACTATTATTTGCTGAACAAAAATCCTCAAAGCAGGGGTTGCACAGGCTCATTTACCCAAAAGTTCTGAAAAACAGAAGTTTTGGTGACAAATCTGACACATTCATATACTTTATCCCACTAAGCGTGACGATGCATGTTTACTGCATGCTCCAGACCCCGCTGGGACTGTTATATTAATATAATCCTTGTATGTACACTGTGTTATCTTTGTAAAATAAATAAATATTCTTTAAAAATCCTGAACTCTAAAACTCATCTGATCATAAGATTCCAGAAAAGGAATTATGAACTGACATTTCCATTTCACAGATGAAGAAACTGAGGCCAGAAATGTGGCAGTATCTTGCCAAAGTCATTCAGTGAGTAAGAGGCAGAGGCCATGAAAGAGGGCTGTCCTGGGAATTCCCTGGTGGTCCAGTGGTTAGGACTCCACGCCCTCACTGTCGACAGCCTGAGTTTGATACCTGGTCAGGGAACTAAGATCCTATAAGCTGCTTGACTTGGTAAAATAAAAGAAAAGAGAGAGAGAGGGCTGCCGGCTTATAATGCCTATGTGCTTTACACTATACCAACAATAAAGAAAAACATTCGAACAAAGAATGTAAGGTAAGAGAATAGATATTTGGTATTCATCTGGGTGAGCTTCTTGGCATAAGTGTAGCATGGCTAAAAATGCTTGATCCTGATTTCTTGAGTGTGATAATGATAGGATCTTCCTCATGATCAATCATAGTTTTTATCAATTTTGTTTTTTGTTTCTCTCAAAAGAAGTGAAAATTTTCCACATTCACAAATCAAATAGAAACTTGACTTATGTTTCACAATTGCTGTTTGTTTCATATGCTTCTAAATACTTATATTCTTAAAATGTAAAATACATTTGGATATATACACACACACACACACATATATATAAATATACAAAATTTTTCTGGAAATTTGGGCGAGTGAGAGATTTGTGACCTTCCCCATAAGGAGACTGATGCACCACCATTCTTATGCTTCCTAAAGGAGATGAGTTTTATTTGTAATACAGTAGCAGGATAAGTATGGGCAGAGCGTGATTTTAAGTGGGGTCATCTACTGAGTCTCTGCTGAGCTTCCATGGGAGATAATATTTCACATGTGTTGTTATAATCTGTTGCAGGAGTAATTAAGTGCATCTTGTGTGACTCCAGTGGGACTAGACTCTTGGAAACTTGTGTCTGGTTTTATCTGGACTTTATTCCATGTGCCTTTTCTCTTTGTTAAGTTCTTGTAACCTTTGGCTGTAATAAATCATATTTGTACATACAAAACAATAAATAAAGTGGGGTTATCTGAGCCCCGAGGCAGAAGGGGAACACAGGCAGCTCATGTGATCAGCTGCACATTCAATCAGCTTCTGTAATAAGAGCACCAACCCTTACTATCACAAACATGTCTATGTGTTTTCAGGAAATTTTTATATCCAAACAAAGTCTGGCTCCTTTCACCAGGATGAAGGGCAATCTGCAAAAGGCAGGAAGAGACTAGCACTTCAGATGTGAGGGAGAAATAAGACATTTAGAGTGTGGTGTAAAAGCCTCTCTTTTCTGCTAAGAATTAGTGGGATATCCATGAGCCACTACCTGAACATACCCTGCCAGTCCATCCTATTCAATTTTGCCTAGATTCCCTTATAAAAAGAACTGTTGAAGAGTTACCATATGATCCAGCAAACCCACTCCGGGGTATATATTTGGACAAAACTCTAATTCAAAAAGATACAAGCACTCCTATATTGACTGCAGCACTATTTACAATAGCCAAGACCTGGAAATATATGTCCATCAACAGATGAATGGATAAAGAGGATGTGGTACACACACACACACACACACACACACACACACACACACACACACACAATGTAATACTACTCAGTCATAAAAAAGAATGAAATAATTTCATTTGTAGCAACATGGATGGATTTAGAGATTATCATACTAAGTGAAGTAAATCAGAGAGAATGACAAATGCTATATGATATCACTTATATGTGGAATCTAAACTATGACACAAGTGAACCTATCTATGGAACAGAAACAGACTCACTATAGAGAATAGACTTGTGGTTGCCAAGGGGGAGAATAGGTGGGAGAGGGATGGAGTGGAAGTCTGAGATTAGCAGACACAGTCTATTCTATGTGTGTGTGCTAACTCGCATCAGTCGTGTCCAGCTCTTTGTGACCCTACGGACTGTAGCCTGCCAGGTTCCTCTGTCCATGGGATTCTCCAGGCTGGAATACTGGAGTGAGTTGCCATGCTCTCCTCCAGGGGATCTTCCCGACCCAGGGATCGAACCTGTGTCTCTTTTGTCTCCTACATTGGCAGGTGGGTTCTTTATTACGAGTGCCATCTGGGAAGCCCTTTTCTATAGAGAATAGTTTCTATGGAGAAACTATTCTATAGAGAATGGATAAACAACAAGATCCTACTGGACAGCACAGGGAACTATTAATATATTCAATATTGTGGGATAAACCATAATGGAAAATAAAAAAATAAAAGCAACTACTGAAATCTCAGAATGGTCAGAGTTGGAAAGGAGCACTCTCAGAATAATAAGGAACACGCACAACTCTGTCTTTAAACTTAATATTTTTTATTGAACTGTCTCAAAACTTACTAAGAGGCTAATCCAGAACTCCTACACTTAGTCCCTTTGGTACTCCTGGAAATAGTTTGACCCTTGTCCATTTTTAACTAGATTGATGGCAATAACATTGTCATTGTATTTTATGTAATAAAATAAAGAATCTGGCGATACAGCTAGCAGCTGTTATAGAGAGGACACAAATGCCGCCTTAATATGATTTCATAAATATTTAATAAGCTGTCTTTTAGTCTGGTGTGTCTGCTAACACTAGGTCACAAAAAGATAATAAAATAATGAATTATCTTCCTCGAGAACACAGAGAAGGTAGACAAGGAAGCAATGGGCCTATTAAGCTAAAAGCTCTTAAAATGGAAGAATTAAATATACTTAAAAATTAAATGATGAAAAACCTGTCCTTCCAAAATCCCAGCAGTCTTTAGAAATGGGTTCCTTACTGAAGGAAACAAGTAATTTGCTGCCTGCTCTTTGCCATAATACAATAAATATGATAATAACTTCATGGAACCATTCAAATTATTCTTGATAAATTGCTTTAAGTGATTGCATGTTTCCATTTAAAAATATGTGAAAAACTATAAAAATGCAAATCTACTTTTTTCCCCTTAACCTAGTGAAATCCACAAAAGCAAACACTTGAGAAACTTACTCATGTCTTCAATGATAACACTTGTTTACATATATATTACATGTGACAATAACATAACTACACATTAGATAAATGCCTTGAATCTTTAATGTTTTCACCATTTCTTCTATCCTTTACATTGTGGGCAATAAAACAAAGAATGATGAGAGTTCTCCAGGAGCTTTGAGTAGAGCAGGGGAGATGTTACAGGAGATTTTACCATAACTAACTGTGATGCAAGGACTAAAGAGATCAATGGTCCAGGAATGGCACCACATCTGTGAAGGTTCAGAGAAAGGCCAGTTATCTTGGGATGGTGAATACAAAGGATTCTGGGGTAGAATATATTTGAATTGGATCTTGGCAGGGATTTGGAAGGATGCTGGTGTGCCCAGTTGGGTACCCAGAGGCTGAGGGAGGGGTTATTATCCGCCACCAGAAAATGCACATAAAAGAGCCCCAGTGGCAAATGTGAGGTGGGAGGAAGGGTTTCTCTAAAGAACTCAGGAAAGATCATTCTAGAATGGCTGCCCAGCTTGGGAGCTGCTCTGCCCACACTAGCTGTTGCTTTGATAAAGTTGACAGCTTTTTTTTTTCAACATGCAAGAGCTTCCATTCTTCATTAGGATGAAAGTGCTTATAGGTTGGCCTCATTAAACATAATTCAGTATAAATCAACTGGACCTGATAAAGAGCACATCCTCATTCAATTAGCTCTGTATCTTTGGGAAAGTCACTCAGTATTTCTGAAACCCTTTTTTTAACATTATAAAAATTATTATATGTTGGAGTTTAACCAATTGACAATGCTGTGATAGTTTCAGGTGCACAGTAAAGTGACCGAGCTACACATATACATGTATCCATTCTCCCCCAAACTCCCAAAGATGGCAGTTTTGATGAACAAACTAATCTCGACATGATAATGACAGATCTGACAGTGTTTCAGGATTCCGTGTCTGGAAGACTATTGATGGAACACAGTGAGTGGATAAATCTATTTGTAGATTTTATCCTAGAGATTTCTTATAGGAGCTGGGGAACTGGCCCCACAGAGAAGTGGAATGCTAGGCCACTGTGGGAAAAACTAAAGTTCTGATGTCACTGCAGTTGTGCTTCTTCAATAGAACTGTTACACAAATATCTTAAATAACAAGTAGCCCTGTGTGATGATTTACTTAGTGCTTTTAAGTACTTCTATGAGGTCACCAAAAGTTGGACACAACTGAGAAACTGCCCACACACACATACAAACAGAAAACACTCCTTAGGAAAGAGTGGATATATACACAAACTTAGTAGTATAACAAGAAGAAAAGATATTACTACCCTGTTTCTAAGGAAATGACCAAAATTAAGATTTTTAATAGAGAAGGTAACTAGGAAATCATTTGTCCCATAGAACATAAAATGGAAGGCTTTACCAATGTATGAGCTAATGGGTTGATACCTGTGTGCTTCTCTCTTATTTTCTTTTCTTTCTCTTTAAAGAAATAAATATTTTTTATACATTTACTTCTGGAGACATGATTATTAGAAAAAAATAATACTGAGATAGTAACCAACCTATTTTTACTAGGAATTTCTGTTTAGCTGGAACTTATTAAGAACGAAGCTGCTCTGGCAACTTCATACCATGAATAACATGAATGCACCTCCAAATTTCAGTATAAAATCAAATGTATTTTCTATCAAGTTACTATTATAGAAAAGGTGGTCAAAATTTCTAAAAATTTCTATGGGAATTTTTCTACACTCAAGGTTTGGTGGTTTGTTGGCAACTGGCCAAAGCAGCACATTTATGAAAGAAACGGGTGTTTTTTTCTTCTGGTAGAGATAGGAGCTCTGTCAGCCAAAACCCTTGAGCATTCTCTCATGGGTTGGTGGCAGAGTGGAGGAGAAAGAGAAGAAGAAAATATTTTAACAGGTAAAGATATATTTCTGCTTTTATAACTATACAGATTCCAACGTAGGAACAAAAAGTCATCAGCAGTAGTAACAGATGCAATCTTCAAATGCAAATCAGTGTGGAAGCCAGTGGTTCTGGAACTCCACTGCTCCTCAGAGCCACCTGAGATGATCTGAAGGCTCTCAACACCCAGACTACACTCCTAATCAATTATGGCAGAAGCTCGGGGGTGGAACCTGGTACCAGGGTCCCCATGTGCTTCCATCCATTTGGAAGGATGCTGGGGTATCCAGCTGGCTACCCAGGGGCTGAGGGAGGGGTTATTATCTGCCACCAGAAAATGCATGTAAAAGAGCCGCAGTGGCAAATGTGAGGCAGGAGGGAGGGTATCTCTAGAGAATTCAGGAAAGATCATTCTAGAATGGCAGCCCAGCTTGTGGGCTGCTCTGCCCACACTAGCTACTGCTTTGATAAAGTTTTTTCTTTCACCATCCAAGGGCTTGATGGAGCCAAGTTTAAGAACCAGTGTTTTGAAATGCTCATCTGTTCCCGACTCTGTAAGTAAAGACTGGCTTTTTGTAATCAAGTTTAAAGTTGGCTGTGACAAATGAACAAAGACCATGACAATATTATAAGGAAGTTGGCTTTACTGATTTCATATTACAATTAAGTTTCTGATAAGAGCTAAGTTTTAATGGTAGGGGGGTTGGTTTTAACATTCCAAATCATCAGTAAGATGATCACATGTCTTTTAAAGGACTTAATAGTTGAATCCCTAGGTATTGTGCAAATATGATTTGTCTTCTTTGCAACTGAGCAGAGAGAGGACAATGACACAAATCATTATAATATTATGAAGAAAGTGACTGGTGGCCCAATGATATACAGATCAAGGACTGGCATGGCAGAAACAATGGAGCGATCCATGCCAGTTCAGCCAAAATGGAAAGTGGCATTTGCTGTTAACTTTACAGCATTCCTTCCAGGAAGGAAAAGGCACAGGAGATGGAAACTGAAGGATACATATAAGAAACAGAATAGCTCAATCTGGAAGAAGTAAAAAGAAAAAAAGGCAATGCATTTGGAAAAGGAGATTGGGGCTACTTCTGGAAGGATCGTGCATGTCTAAGTTTGAGGTTCTTGGGACATGGACTGGTAGTTTCTACCATGGTCTCACTTGACCTTTCCGCAGGGTGTGGCACTGTTGTTCACTCGCCGCCTCCCTTTCTGCGCTTCCCTCCTTTGGGAGTCACCACGTCCTTCCCTTTCTAGCTCTCTGATGACCTTTCCCAGTCCCCTCTAGACTTCTCTTCCTCCATTCATCCTATATGTCTCTCATTTCCCAAACTCTACCACGTTTCTTAAAAATCTCTTGTCCCAGAATTTTGCTCCCATGTTTTCCTTTCTCATCCTCCAAAAGTGCAGTGTTTGAAGGACCTTTTTGTGATTGGACTCTAAGCTGGATGTTGTGTGCCATCTGTTATTCGATCTCCTTCTTGCCCTGCCTTAAGAAGCCATCAGGTTCAGTTGAATCTCGCTAATTTTCACCTTCTCTAGGTGGTACAACCCACCTGGGTACCCTAAGAGTTCTAAATACGCCTCCTGCCTCCAGCATCATGACCCTCCAATCCATTCTCCACACAGCTTCCAGAGCATCATTCCAAAATCCTGGTCACAAGACTCCCCTGCTCAGCTGCCTGGGGATCTCACAGTCATGTTCAGATGTCCCACTTAGCACAGACAGCCCTTAGGATCCTACACTAGCTCACCCGACTCACAGCTTATACTGAACTGTAACTGTTCCGTGTTTAGTTTCGTGGTCTGTCCCCAGCAGGAGCTTTTCACATACACAAACGGGCATCTATTAGAAGCCCACCATCCTTTACAACATTCGTTTCCAAGTCTGTTTCTGCTGGGAGCCTGTCAGCGCCTCCCAGGAGAAGGCAGGAAACCCTTCTTGTTCTGCTTTTTGTCTCACGTACTTAGCAAGGCGCCTGGCACATAATTAGCACTCCACTGAATAAGTGAGTGACTGATCAAGGCCCTGCAGTAAAAGGGCTCATTCATCTGTTCACTGAATGGCTGAAGCAGCAATGTGAACATGAAGCTGGGGTGAGACTTTGAGGGAAAGAGATACGCTCCTAGAAGAGTCAGGAGGGTCGATGCAACTGACAGATGGTGTTCATTAACCTATTAAATTCATCGGCTTGTCTGGCTCGACCATCTGAGCTTTAAGTCCACCTAATGGCTCTGTCCCTCTGTCTCCTGCCTCAGTTCAGTCATTGGAGACCAAGTCACGTGGTGTCTTCCACATGGCTGCAAAAAATAACCCGCCTCCCACCCTTCCTAGTCACCCCATTACGTTCCTTTAGAGCAACACACTCTATCACTAATCCTCCCAGGAATAGCTGTTTGCATTGAATTGAAAACTAATATGCATTTATTCACAAATGCCAGCACTGGCTCCGTCATGGGGGACTATCAAGGAATATGCGATCGCTTTCAATCTGTTTCTAAAAAACGCTTTACAGTGGGTTTCAAGGTGGACATTTGAGCTGATCAGTTCTTCATCTAGAGAGATACAACAGATTCCCAGCTTGCTCAGAAAAGACAATGGATTTCCCAGGGATAACAGAGTAATTGAGAGAAAGGAAGGGATTTACACTGTCATTAGATATCTTCTGAAATGCAAGTCCAAAGCGGTCACAGGGATGGCTTCAGTGAAACTAGTGCCCTGGATGCTTCATAGATAAAACTGTCTAAAAGATTAGGCAGCTGGTAACAAAACTCCCTTGTATATAATTATCACTCACTAAATTCTGTCAGGAGTTAGTGATATCATGAGAAGAGCAGAGATGGATTTTTGTCTGTGTGTGTAGGCAATTCTACCAAAACCTCCATCCAGCTCCTTGAACACTCTCCACACAGGGAAGCTGGGAAGCTCAATACTCATTCTAATCCTGCTGCAGTGGCTCCTCCTATGAAGCTCCTCTTACAGAACTGGCTTCAGAACCAAACTTAAACCCACACAAGTTCTGTTCCTTTAAAACACAGGTCAGCAACTTTTTCTATAAAAGGTCAGATTATATGAATAACTATTTTCGGTTTTGCAGTCCACAACCCCCCACTCCATTCCAACAACTTAACTCTGGTAAAAATGTGTAAAAGCAGCTATTAGATGATACTCAAAAATGGGGGAGGCTGAGCTCCAACAAAATGTTATTTCTTACGGACCCCAAAATTTGAATTGCATAAAATTCTCGTATGTCATGAAAATTGGATCCTTTTATTTTTTCCAAACATTTAAAAATGTAAAAACGCCTTTAAACTTGCAGGATATACACAAAGGCAAAGGGCTGTTTCATTAGTTACAGATCACTGCTTTAGAGTAATGCTCATCATGCTTATCCCCACAGGTAGTGTTGCTTCTTAATGACATTAGACCATTTCAGGAGTCAAATTCAACCTCAACAGGTGAAAATGATGCTAGAGATTCAATGAAGTGGTTCCTCTGAGCAGGACAGTACTCACGGAGACAAAGTAATAGGGATAAAACAGGAAGAGTACAGTAAAAGGGGGAGAAGGGGAAGGAGGAAGAGGAACAAGTAGAAGAAGAAGGAAAGAAAAAAGATGAGGGGAAGGAAAGAGAGAAAAAAGGAAAGACGGGAGGTGGAAAAGAAAGTATTTGTTGAGTGATTAATATGTATCAAGTGAAAGTGTTAGTCCCTTAGTCGTGTCTGACACTTTCTGATTCCATTGACTTCCAAGCCCACTGGGCTCCTCTGTCCATGAGATTCTCAGTCCCTCCTTCAGGGGATCTTTCCACCCTAGGGATTGAATAGCGTCTCCTGCATTGTAGGCAGATTCTTTACCGTCTGAGCCACTAAGGAAGGACTGACGTATCAAACATTCTTCTAAAGACTTTATGTGTCTTGTTTTATTTAATACTTCCAAGTCCTGTGAAGTAGGCATTACTCCCATTTTACAAACAGCCATTCAGTGGCAAGACCACGATTCAAAATCAGATCTATGTCCCTCCATGGCCTACACTCATTCCACTCCACTGTGGTATCTATAGAATCAAATATGTCATTTTTTTATCACTTTTAGGCACATCTTATTTAGTGAGGTTCTAGTACACTGAGTTTTTTTTTAGTTTTTAAATCTTCAGAAATCCCACGTAAGAAGGCTTTGTAGCTACATAAGCTTTTTTTCATTCAAACTCTTTACTAAGTACATTTTCTCACTTTTAAATGCATGTATTAGCATACCTAGACAGTGTATCAGATAAAACTAGACAGCATATTAAAAAGCAGAAACATCACTTTGCCCACAAAGGTCCACATAGTTAAAGCTGTGGTTTTTCCAGTAGTTATGTATGGATGTGAGAGTTGGACCATAAAGAAGGCTGAATGCCAAAGTATTTATGCTTTAGAATTGTGGTGCTGGAGAAGACTCGAGAGTCCCTTGGACTGCAAGGAGATCAAATCAGTCAGTCCTAAAGGAAATCAACCCTGAATATTCATTGGAATGACTGATGCTGAAGCTCCAATACTTTGGCCACCTGATATGAAGAGCTGACTAATTGAAAAGACTCTGATCCTGGGAAAGACTGAAGGCAAAAGGAGAAGAGGGCAGGGCAGGATGAGATGGTTAGATACCATCACCAACTCAATGGACAAGAATTTGAGCAAACTCTGGGAGACAGTGGAGGACAAGGGAGCCTGACCTGCTACAGTCCACAGGATCACAAAGAGTCAGACAGGACTTAGTGATTGAACAACAATTAGCAATGGTTACTCAACGGCACATGGAAAAATGTACATCAGTATAGTATTATGAGAACCATAAGTAAGCTAATAGAAATGTGTCTCTAATGCCAGTTCGCATAGACTCAATAAGAAACATTTATTTTTAGCTCACTTTACCAACTCACACATTTATTGTTTTTCCCTATCTATCTTTAATAGCATGATTTATTGGAGACATGAATCCTTTCTCAAGTTAGTAGGCAATTTAAATTACATTGGAACCTGTCCACTCTCTGAATGATTCTCCGGATCAACTAGCCATCAGCAGGAGTCAGGGAGAGTTCTCTATGAGTCTTTACAAGAACAGTTGGGAAACTGTTTCCCCTCACCATAAAGATACCATATAACTCACCATATGGGCCATCACTACTGATTTTGATACAAGTGTAACTTGCCTTCTTTGGGAGAAGGGTGATGATTTAGACCTTGGGTCTCTGTTATTGCTTGCAATGGTTTTTCTCCATTTCTATTGTGGAGGGAGACAACATGAGAGGTGGTGAAGTTCAGCCTGCTTGGAATGAAATTCCAGGACACTGAGGGGCTTTCCTGAAGAAGACACGCCCATCTCCATGTCCCCTGCCTCTTGTTTGCAGAAAAGCTTTGGCCTTCTAGGCCCTTCCCCGAGTTTCAAAGAGTAAATTTAATCCGAGAAGTGAGAAAATGGAGAAACAGAGGACAATAGTGAAGCAAAACAAATTAATAACTGTTTAGCCATGAATAAAGTCAAGGACCTTTATTTCCTCCTCAAGGGCCATAGATAACACTCCAAGGAGTTGCATCTTTGGGTTGTTTTGGCAGATACTTAAAACCCCTATCAAGTGGGAGAAGCTAACTACATGAAGGCCACAAATAGCTGGAGCCTGTGGATTGATAATGCTGACCCCTGTGAATTGCTCTGTTACCTGCCCATGTTAGGTGATAACATTTTATGGTTGGACAGTCTCTGCAGATACCAGGCACCAGGTTCCAACTACATACATTTACACATGCATGCAGACATGGGACACTTGGCATGATCTCTGAATCAACTAAGCATGTGTCCAGCATGCCCACCATGCCTGCAACTGTGACACCATGTATGCCAGTTGTTAAACTGCACCAATTGCAGAATTGTACTTGAGCTGATCAGGCACCATGCAATGCCCACTCCTAACCTCCCTTTTTAAATCCCTTCTCTGAAAGCCACTGAGGAGTTTGGGGTTTTTGAGCATAAGCTGCCCGTTCTCCGTGCGTGGCCCCATGTTGGACGCCTTACAGTAACTGCTGTATTTCCTTCACCATAATGAGGTGTCAGGAGATTGACTTTGCTGCGTGTCTGGCAAGTCCGGTTTGGTAACAGGAATAGCACCTGTAGTGAATTGGGCTGGGACTTCCCTGAGACGAAAGTTATCTAGGACTTAGGGTGGTTACAGGACATAACCTTCTGTTTGAAATAAAAATGCAGAATTACCACTGGAAATATTGGAGTAGTACAATTAAAGAAATTTGGCTTTCCCTTTAAAATTATACATAAACTTCCGGCAATATGTAAAAAGAAAAAGTACAGATTCCCTGCCTCTCAGTGCGGTTGCTTCGGTACCTGACAGACGTTTGTAAGGTCTTTGTCTGACTTATCTTTGTTTCTCCTCTTAGGACTTACAGTGTCAGTCAGGGCCAAGCACATATCAGGCGCTCAACAAATGACTGCTGAACTAAACCGCATCAACAGCTAAGCCACAGAAATTAAGGCTTCACAGTCTTACCTGAGAACTCCTCACTAGCAGGGATTTTGACCTGTTGTAGTAAAATTCTTCTAACTCAGTGGTTCTCTAAGTGTGGTCTCCAGACCACCAGCATCGGCTGGGATCTGGTTGGAAAAGCAAGCTCTCGTGACTAACCCACAGCCTCACTGAGCCAGAAACTCTGAAGGTGGGAAGAATCGGTATAGCAATCAACCCTTGGTGATGCTGATACACACTGAAGTTTGAGAACCACTGTAATTTAAACTAAACTAAACTAAAAATGGTATTTTGGAGCTCTTTCTTTCCTGAAAGGAAGCCCAGGAAGAGAAAGAGATGCATTTCCCATATAGGGGGCAAATCTATGGTGTTAATAAACATAAGGACTTCTCTGATGGCTCAGCAGGTAAAGAATCCAGTTGCAATGCAGGAGACACAAGAGACGTGGGTTCAATTCCTGGCTCAGGAAGATCCCCTGGAGAAGGAAAAGGCAACACACTCCAGTATTCCTGTCTGAGAAATCCCATGGACAGAGAAGCTTGGTGGGACAATTCATGGGGTCACAAAGAGTCAGACACTACTGAGCACACAGTACAATAAACATAAACTTGGAAGGTTCTAGGTAACAGGTAGGCTTGTATGTTAATCTTGTCAAATTCTGAAGACTCCATTTCATCCCAAAGTCTCAAAGGTCAACATTCAAAGGTCACTTGAGCCACAAACCACCAAACTTCTCTGTCCTAAGTGAAAATACTACCACTTTGTTTAACTCACTCTTCTTCAGCTTTCTGTCAGCACAGCACCTTTCCTATCTGATCCCAAAGCCGAAACCCATCTCTCTCAAACATTTAAAAAGAAATCAATTATGTCCTTAAAAAGTCGAATCAGCAACCATCAGTGCAGGACACAGTAGGGTCAATAGAAGAGAACAAAGCAGGCATTTCGACTCTTTGTGATGACAACTGTCTAAACATTTCTGATGGATTTCGTGTGGTAATGTTTTCCTGAATGGCATCTTCCAGAAGTTAAACAATAAAGAATTAAAGTCAAAACTTGAACAACACTAATCAAAGAAAATGAACTGTAATCGTTTTGAGGAAGCTGAATTGCATCAACATTTGAGTATCCATTATCCCTTTCATCATCTCTGCATTGTGCACTATCATTATCTATTCTTTCAGGGTTCTGAAAAGGCTTTAGAATCTGCTGATTGTCAGTCACTAGCTACCGGATGCCACAAAGCTCTGCAATACCACTGGACCATGGCAAATGTAAAAAAGATAGTTAACTACTGAAAATAGCACTTCTGTTGCCAGATAAACAGCATTACAAAGCTGGACTTACAGTGTGCACATCTGGGCACTTTCTGAAAGCAATCTGTACGTGAGCATGAACAAAACCGCCTGGGATTAGCCACATTTCCAATGGTTCCACAGAGAAAACTGGCAGATTCAGGATCAAGTTGCTCAGCTGTTGGCAGATGAAATACACAAGAACGAAAGAAAAGAGCTGTATTTCTGGGCAACCCCCTCTTCCATATACCTCTAATCTAACACCAAATTAATTGGTATACATGAGTGTTTTGAGTTAAACCTGCCATGGAAATATTTTATTATCTCCTACATTTACTTTGGATAAATATTATTTAATTTGACTCCCTTCTGAGTAATTAAAAATGCATTATCTCAAGGGAAAATAGAATTAGTCTCATTATACAAATTATTTTTGAATTAAATATAGCCAGATAGCAAGCAAATGCTTAGAAGTCATAAGCCTGATGATACATAATTAGAAAATCAGAAATTAATACAGTTTAATGATTGGCATAACAATGTAGAGAAAGATAAGCTGATTTCAGATAGTTTATTTCTCAAATGTGTCTTTCTTGATAGTTAAACATGGGTCGCAAAGACTGGTTACTGACAGTATCAACAGTGTTTTAGTTAAAAAAATTTTTTTTAAAGATTTTATATTTTAGAGCAGTTTTAGGTTCAAAACAAAATTGACAGGAAGGTACAGAGATTTCCCATGTATTCTCTGCTCCCACAAATGTATAGCCTCCCCTGTTATCAACACCTGCATCCCCAAAGATGGTACATTTGTTACCTGTGATGTACCTGCATTGATACATCATAACCGTTCAACTTTCATAGTTTATCTTAGGGCTCATTCCTGGTGTTGTACCTTCTATAAGTTTGGATAAATGTATAATGCCATGTATCCATTATAATATGAAGAGTAAGTATTTTATTTTCACTGCCCTAAAAAAAAAACCTCTGTGCTCTGTCTATTCATCTCTTCTCTACAATCCCAATACCGGGCAACCACAGACCTTTTATTGTCTCCATAGTTCTGCTTTTTCCAGAATCCTTGGACTCATAATATGTAGTCTTTTCTGATTGGCTTCTTTCACTTAGTAATATGCATTTAGGTTTTCTTCATATCTTTTCATGATTTTATAACTTATTTCTTTTTTGCCCTGAATCATGCTATTGCCTGGATGTACCACAGTTTATTTATCCATTCACCTACTGAAGAATATCTTAGTTGCTTCCAAGTTTTTGCAATTATGAATAAAGATTCTATAAACATCTGTGGGTAGGTTTCGTGTGCATAGAAGTTTACAGCTCCTTTGGGTAAATACCAAGGAGCACTAATGCTGGATTATATAGTAAGAGTATGTGTTAGTTTTGTAAGAAACCACCAAACTGTCCTCCAAAGTGGCTGTACCATTTTGCATTCCAACCAGCAATGTATGAGTTCCTGGTGTTCCACAACCTCATGAGCATTTGATGCTGTCAGTTTTCCAGAGTTTGGCCTTTCTGATAGCTGTGTAGTGGTATCTTATTTCTCTTGATGGATTTTTTTGGTTTCTTTTTTTTTAACTAAGGTATAAGTGAAGTACATTATATTAGTTTCAGGTGTACAACATAATGATTCAGTATAAGTATATATATATTGCAAATCAGTGTCACAATAAGTCTAGTTAACATTTGTGATCATCAATAGCTACAGGGTTTTTTTTATTGTAATAAGAACCTTTACAATCTATTCTCTCAGCAATTTTTAGATATGCAATACAGTATTATTAACTATAGTTGCCATGTTTTACCTAACATTCCCATGACTTATCTTTAATCGGAATTTTGTACCTTTGATTCCCTTCACCTATTTCACTCACTCTCTACCCCCACTTCTAGCAACCAATCTGTTCTCTGTATTTATGAGCTTTTAAAATTTTATTTACTTTTTAAGATTCTACATGGGCGATCATACAGCATTTGTCTTTCTCTGTCTCATTATGGTATTTAGCATAATACACTCAAGGTTTCTCTATGTTATTGTAAATTTTCATTCTTTTCTTTGGCTGAATAATATTCCTGTGTGTGTGCGTGTGTGTGTGTGTGTGTAACATAGTGGTCCAGTTTTCCAAACATCATTTGTTGAAGAGACTGTCATTTCCCCATGTATATTTTTGGCTCCTTTGTGGTGAATTAATTGACCATACATGCATAGATTTATTTCTGGGCTCTCTATTCTGTTCCATTGATCCATACCATACTGATTGATTCCTATAGCTTCATAATATAGTTTGAAAATAGGAAGTGTGATGTCTCCAGCTTTGTTCTTCTTTCTTGAGATTGCTTTGTCTATTTGGGGTATATGGTCCATGCAATTATTTTGTTTTAATTTGCATTTTCCTGATGACAAGATGTGTATCTTTTCATATGTTTGTCATCAGCATATCTTCTTCAGTGTGCCACTAGTTTTTAAATTGTACTTGTTATATATGTATCTATTTATTTGGTATAAATGAGGACGATAATCAAAGTTCCTTTTGACCTTGCATGAAACTAATGCATCATTACACATTTTTAAAGAGGAAAGGAGGGGGTGGGAGGAAATGAACAGATACAACTTTTCACCCCATAAGAGGAACTGAAACCTGATTATAATCTTAAACTAAAAATATTTTTAAAAAGTATCTGAATTGTAAATGGCTATAATTTTCTGAAAGATCCACGTAGTCCTGTAAAAAGAAGATGACTGGAATCAGGATATCTTTGTTCCAAACTAATGGTCTCAAACTAAAATGCTTAATGGGGCCAAGTAGCTAAAGAGTGAATCTGCCCAGCAAAGGAATAGAGACTCAGGCCCTGCTTTCTGGGCAGCTGAGAGCCTACTGTTACCAATTCCAGCAGACTGTTGTCAGGGAAATACATACCCAGTGTTGCCAGACCACCTGATTTTTTTTTTTAAAGGCAGAAATACAATTTTTTATATAAAAGTCAACTGTTTTAAAAGTGGCAGTAACTCATTTAAAAGTGCTGTATAGTTCTGTGTAGCCCTAAGAGTCTGGGGTTAAAGATGGTATCCAAGGCCACATGCTGTCTAGACCCTGAGCTGCTACCAAGTACCTATGGGTCTCTTTGGCACTGGTTCCTTACCTGAAAAACACATGTCCAAGTTTCTCTTGGCACCAGATGCCTATTCTGGTCCTTTTATGTAATATATTTTTTTATTTGTGAAGAAACAGTTTAGGAACTTTAGTTCTCAGTAAGTTAGAATATTAAAATAATAACATTAGAAAGAACAATCTTAAAATGCTGATGCAATTTGAGTCTTGGAAAACTGATCACTAATTCATGTGAGTGATTTATTTACAGAAATGTGTGCTGTTAAATATGACACATTCACTTCAGTGAACAATCACCAAACAATTAGGGACATGAAAGAAGTTTCCATTTTTCAACAGACAGTACCTTCTAGTGGTTAAGAAAATATTAATGCACTGGAACCAGACTCATCTGGGTTCAAAGCTGAGTCCCCCACTTACTGTGACCTACACAAGGTCCTTTAGGTCTATATGCCATTTTTACTCATCTGTAAAAATGGGCACCACAGTTCCTACCTCGTAGGGTTATTATGAAGTTTAAGTGAGTTAGTATAGTGTTTAGAACAGTATCTGACACAGAGAAAGCATCTAACACAAGAAAGAATTAGCTGTTGTTGGTATTACTGGTGTAAAACACATTAATAGCTAAATCCATTAACCTCCTACACTGGTTGACTTAGCATTTTACTCTAATATCTTAAAGAAATTTAACCCAATCTTCATCCCATCAAGGCTAAAATCAATGGACTACCTAAACAACTCCACTGGCAACTTGTAAGTGAGGCCCCAACATGCCACAATTCACAGAAATCTAACAGAGGTCAATATAGGCACCGCAGGTCAATGCAGTGGAACAGGGGCCATTCGAAATCAAAGGGTGTGAACGCCTCATCCTTGGTTTCCACCCCCTTGTGATTAATTACAGCCGGACTGTCTCCACCCGCCAGCTGTATCCTAGCTCACAGGCCTGACCCCAACAGAGGACTACAACAGTCTAATGAAAACTGTGCTTCTAATTGTCCAGCGGGTGATCCTGGCTTGGCTAAGAAAGGCTCTTTTCACTCCCCTCCTTTCTGATTAACTAGATGGCTTTATAAATCCCCTTAATAAGTTCATTTGTGTAACCCAAGGCTTGCTGCCCTTCCTTCCTGCTGCTAAGAGGGCTCAGCTGCTTATCTTTGGATGTGATCCATCAAAAGAGAATTGCTGAATTTTTTTAATCTGCTAAATTGACAAGTACCACTGATCTCACATCTCTCCCAATTTAGTAATTGTTCAGTATCATAAAGGAAATCTACATGCAGGCAGCAAATTGCCAGACTGGTAGAAATCTTTTCTAGTTTATAAAAATGCCCTAATGATTACCTCGTAAACAGTGAATTTGATAACTAACAGGTCTGTGTAAGGTACCTAATATTCACAGAGATCTTGATCATTTCTAAATGGTTTCCATATATGCATTATCTCATTTAGCCCTCCTAGCAACACGGTGAAGTAGTATTATTATTATTCTCATTTTACAAGCAAAAAATCTGAGGCACAGAGAGGAGCAAGATACTGAACCTGTATCTTACACAAGATCACATGACCATTGAGTGTTAGAGATGGGCTTGATTTCAGGTCTTCTGCTATTAAATCAAGTGGTGTTTCCATTATGACAAGCGTGCTAATGATCCACTGGCTGTCTTTCAGCCCCACACCTGTCCCATTACACTTTGTCCTGCTCGGTCTCTGCAAACTGTATTTCCTTGCTCCTTGACCAACTGTCTTTCCATTGGGTTTTGCTTACTGGTGGTACGAAGCATAATAGAGACAGAAGATTATTTCTTCTGATTCAGAATGAGGCAGCTGGTGGCAGCTGCTGAAGTAGCAGTAGGACTGATACAATTCTGGACTCCAGCAGCCTGGGAAGGCCCAGGGCTTTCTTATGTGTTCCAACTCTGGTAGAGAGAACACTTCTTGAGTAGAACCAATGTCAAGTGTCTCAACCCACCTGCAGCAGCAAGATCAAGTTCATGGGCTCCAGCCCAGGCAGGTTAGCTGCTTCTGACCTTAGGAATCACCTCTTCTTGCTTTTTGCTCCTCCAACACCACCCCACCACCCTTGGCTCTCTCTCTCTCCCTACTCCCTCTTTTTGGAGTTCCAGCCCTTCTAATACATTCCCTTGTTTACAGTATCTAAAGTGGCTTCCTGTACTTTGTTCCTCTTATACAAATATATCTGCTAGGTGGTGACACTTTCAGAGAGGGATATAATGCAGAAGACATGGCCCCCACCACAAAGAAATCTGCTCTCTCTCTGGGTAACAGAACTAGTATGTTTAAACCAAGAGTAAACAGGACAAAAGAGATACAGTCAAGGGTTCACACAAATGGCATTCAGACCCTTTGTGCAATGGGAAAGCTCGTGTATTTCATCTCGAACTTGATTTGTTGGGGCAAGGAGTTGAAGGTGTACTTGTGTTTTTCCTTCAGCTCGCAGTCAAGTCCGCTCTCAGCTAGTCCAGGAGCAGCCCCGCATCCAGCCCACCCTTCTGTTCTTCCAAATCACTTCCTCCTTTCTATACTTCCTGCCCTGAAGCCATCCCTGGTGCCGAGTGGTTTGCCCCATTCTTGTTCAGTTTCGTGTTCATTAACTTCTGGCTCATTAGAACATTAGCTTCCCTGAAATCCACATTTGCATTATCATACAGAAGCAACTTTTTGTCTATAGCAAACAAGGGCCACAATCACTAGCCATACATAATTTGGGACAGAACTAGTCTTGACGACAGAGGTTGAGAGTGGAAGAAAAGGGATTCAGTGATGGCTAGACTTTCACAGTTTTCATCCTCTATTAAATCTACTAATTTCATTTTTCTCTCCCCTAAAATTGAAGAATTCTATATCAACTGGGACCGAGGTGTTCTTTTTTTCAATTGAAGTATAGTTAATTTATAATATTGTGTTACTTTCAAGTATACAGTAAAGTGATTCAGTTACATATATATATATAAATATACAGTTATACATATATATATAGATATACATTTTTTTTTTCAGTAGTCATGTACAGATGTGAGTGTTGGACCATAAAAAAGCCAAAGTATTGGACCATTCTTAGCACCAAAGAATTGATGCTATTGAATTGTGTGCTGGAGAAGACTCTTGAGAATCACTTGGACTGCAAGGAGATCAAACCAGTCAATTCTTAAGAAAATCAACCCAGAATATTCATTGGAAGGACTGATGACGAAGCTGAAGCTCTAATACTTTGGCCACCTGATGCAAAGAGCGGACTCATTGAGGAGACCCCGATGCTGGAAAAGATGGAAAGCAAAAGGAGAAGAGGGCAGCAGAGGATGAGATGGCTGGGTGGCATCATGAACTCAATGGACATGAACTTGATCAAGCTCTGGGAGATAGTGAAGGACCGGGAAGCCTGGCATGCTGCAGTCCATGGGGTCGCAAAGAGTCAGACGTGGCTGAGTGACTGAACAACAACAAAAATATATACGTATATATTTTTTCAGATTCTTTTCCATTATAGATTATTATAAAATATTGAGCAGAGTCTCCTGTTGTATACATAAAGTCCTTGTTGTTTACCTGTTTTTTATATAGTAGTGCCTATACACTGATCCCCAATTCCTAATTTGAGACTGAGTTTAGTTTATCTTTAAAACAACAACAGGAAACACACTGGCTTCAACATTTGTACCACAAAACTCAGAACCAGCAATTGGGAGACAGTTAGGAACACTGCTCTGATTCTTACAGTGGTTTTACAACTAGCAAATTAAATGAATTATTGGAAAAAAAAAAAACCTGTAAAAATAAACAATGATAATCCCTCTCCTCAAGTAATGTTTCCCTCTACCATTAGAGGAACTGCTGTGACTTTGGCATGATTCTCATGATTATTTATATCTCAAGCAATGCTTTATTTTAACCCAAAAGGGAACACTAGGCAAAAAAACTGAATTTCTTTGAGCACAAGGGTCTTTACTTAAAATATATGTGGTTGGGCTAGTGAAGAGCCTCCTCTGTGTCCCTGCCAGGCATTAGTCACAAGCCAAATAAATGCCCAATCAGTTTTTGTAAACTTATGATTCACTTTCATCCCAACAAAGCCCATGTTTGTCACTAGGATTCCTGCTTCTCTGGCTACTGGTTAAAGATCAGTGACATACTTCAAAGATTTGGGGAACAGCTTCTATTCTTTGCAAAGAACATTTGTTCTCTCAAAAACAAATGCTAGATTTGTTCATGTGTTCCAAAAAATGAGAAGAACATTTCTTTTGATTGTTTTCCAACTCCACCTCCGCATTTAACAATGGAAAGCCACAATACCCTTAGGTCCCGTGAGCAGAGAACGTGTATGTGAGTTAAGTTCTAAACTGTGACATAGAGGAACTCTGGGAACTCGGGAGTGTCACACAAAAGTGAAGTGTTATTTAGCTAGTGACATAATTGGACAAAGGGCTGATCTTCAAATTTTTATAAGTCTACATTCATGAACTCATTCACTGAGCAAACTAAGCACCTACTACCTACCTGGCAGTATTTTGGTGCAGTGGCACTAGTGGTAAAGAACCTGCCTGTCAATGTAGGAGACAGGAAATGCGGGTTCGATCCTGAGGAGGGCACGGCAACCCACTCCAGTATTCTTGTCTGGAGAATGTCATGGACAGAGGAACCTGGCGGGCTACAGGCTAGGGTGTTGCAAAGAGTAGGACATGACGGAATGATATATTTAAGTATATATACACACATATATTATATATATATATATATATATATATATATATATATATATTAATATATATATATATTCTTTACCAGATTCTTTTCCTTTATTTAGGCTACCAGGCTTCTCTGTCCATGGAATTCTCCAGGCAAAAATACTAGAGTAGGTTGCCATTCCTTTCTTTAGGGGATCTTCCTGACTCAGGCTCAAACCTGGGTCTCCCACATTGCAGACAGATTCTTTACTGTCTGAGCCACAAGGGAAAAATATTGAAAAATATTAAGTATAGTTCATTGAAAAATATTAAGTATAGTTTCATTGAAAAATATTAAGTATAGTTTTCTGTGCTATATACTAGGTCCTTGATGGTTATCTATTTTATATATAGTAGTGTGTATATATCCACACTATCCACAGGATTGGAAAAGGTCTGTTTTCATTCCAATACCAAAGAAAGGCAATGCCAAAGAATGTTCAAACTACTGCACAACTGCACTCATCTCACATGCTAGCAAAGTAATGCTCAAAATTCTCCAAGCCAGGCTTCAGCAATACGTCAACCGTGAACTTCCAGATGTTCAAACTGGGTTTAGAAAAGGCAGAGGAACCAGAGATCAAATTGACAACATCTGCTGGATCATCAAAAAAGCAAGAGAGTTCCAGAAAAACATCTACTTCTGCTTTATTGACTACGCCAAAGCCTTTGTGTGGATCACAACAAACTGTGGAAAATTCTGAAAGAGATGGGAATACCAGACCATCTGACCTGTCTCTTGAGAAATCTGTATGCAGGTCAGGAAGCAACAATTAGAACTGGACATGGAACAACAGACTGGCTCCAAATAGGAAAAGGAGTACATCCAGGCTGTATATTGTCACCCTGCTTATTTAACTTAGAT
Source organism: Okapia johnstoni (assembly GCA_024291935.2). NCBI lineage: Eukaryota > Metazoa > Chordata > Mammalia > Artiodactyla > Giraffidae > Okapia > Okapia johnstoni. The sequence continues at coordinate 64,308,463 of CM044312.1, read as the reverse complement.
GCAGAGCACATCATGAGAAATGCTTGGCTGGATGAAGCACAAGCTGGAATCAAGATTTCTGGGAGAAATATCAATAACCTCAGATATGCAGATGACACCACTCAGAAAGTGAAAGAACTAAAGAGCCTCTTGATGAAGGTGAAAGAGGTGAGTGAAAAAGTTGGCTTAAAGCTCAAGATTCAGAAAACTAAGATCATGGCATCTGGCCCCATCATTTCATGGCAAATAGATGGGAACACAGTGGAAACAGTGTCAGACTTTATTTTTGGGGGCTCCAAAATCACTGCAGATGGTGACTGCAGCCATGAAATTAAAAGGCGCTTGCTCCTTGGAAGAAAAGCTATGACCAACCTAGACAGCATATTAAAAAGCAGAGACAGTACTTTGCCAACAAAGGTTCATCTAGTCAAAACTATAGCTTTTCCAGTAGCCACGCATGGATGTGAGAGTTGGACTATAAAGAAAGCTAAGTGCCGAAGAATTGATGCTTTTGAACTGCGGTATTGGAGAAGACTCTTAAGAGTCCCTTGGACTACAAGAAGATCCAACCAGTCAATCCAAAAGGAAATCAATACCGAGTGTTCACTGGAAGGACTGATGCTGAAGCTAAAACTCCAGTACTTTGGCCACCTGATGGGAAGAACTGACTCACTGGAAAAGACCCTGATGATGGGAATAATTGAAAGCAGGAGGAGAAGAGGACGACAGAGGATCAGATGGATGGCATCACCGACTATATGGCCATGAGTTCTAGTAAGCTCTGGGAGTTGGTGATGGACAGGGAAGCCTGGCATGCTGCAGTCCATGGAGTCTCAAAGAGTCAGATACGACTGAACTGAACTGAACTGAGTGTGTATATATTAGTCCTAAACTCGCCATACTTTATTACTAATGGTCTTATTTAAACAAAAGTTTGTGTATTTATCATGATCATTCTGTAAAAGGTATCACTGAGATAACTACAGTCTAAATGGGTGGGAGATTTACGAGTGGGTAGTTTTACTGGGTGTTGATTGCAGGGTTAGTGGACAGGATCCCTCTGGCCAAAAAAAGATAACTTCCCTATGCAAGGAATTATACTACAATAATCTAATGATAAGGTTTAACTGTTCCTTCTTTCAGATTTTCAAGCGATTTTCCAAATCCTTCTATTAAAACACAAACACAGGGTTAGGATGGGAAGGGAGCAGGGAAAAGAGGGGAAGTCACATCTAAAGCAGTGGCCAAGTCATCTCAGAGAAGCAGTAGAGCTGGGTGCCTTTGTAATCCTCTGTGAGTAAAACATGGCTTTTTGGGTTCCTGTGGAAGAGCTCTGGGAGGGAAGAGACTGGATGGGGGGTGGTGATGACAAGGTACAGACAACAAGTCTTCATTATGACTATTTCTGTTAAAGTTGACAAACGTCATACCTGTGAGGAAACCACACTGACACTAAAATTACAAGAACTTCTTTTTAGATATAATCAGCCTCACAAAAGACAGTAACACCACCATGAAGCAGGCAAGCACTCCTAACATATTATACTGTTTAGCCTAGAATGTACCACCCACATAGTCTATACAACATGCATGAACATGGAATGGATATTTAGCACGGCAGGTGCAGTGTAACAACCTTGATAGCATTTAGATTTATTATTTGATAGAATGGGCAGCAGGGTAATAGCTTTGACCTCCCTATGAGGCCTTGTCTTGTACACAAAGCACAGTGACCAGAACTCCCAAGGCCAAGGGCATCCCTTCTTAACTAATCAAGCATGCTGGTGGGTACCTCTTTTGTCTAAGCAGAGGGCTGGTGGTGAAGCACACAGGCTCTGAAATTAGACTCAACTGGTCTTTGAAGCCCTTTAACCATTTAAATGGTACTATCTGCCATTTAACTAGCTGTGTGTCCATGGGTGATGATGAGGACAATACCAGGTCACTGTGAGGATGATAAGAGATAAAACATGTAAAGTGCTTAGAACGTGTCTAGCACAGAGTAAGCTTCATAAAAGTTGACTATTATTAATAGTAGGACATAATGGTTTTTAGAATAGGTGTCACTGTGCTGTGCTGTGCTTAGTCACTGAGTCGAATCTGACTCTTTGCAACCCCATGGACTATAGCCCACCAGGCTTCTCTGTCCATGGGATTCTCCAGGCAAGAATACTGGAATGGGTTGTGATTCCCTCCTCCAGGGAATCTTCCCAACCCAGCTCTCCCTCAATGCAGGTGGATTTTTTACCATCTGAGCTGCCAGGGAAGCCCCAAAAATACTGGAGTGGGTAGCCTATCACTTCTCGAAGAGAACTTCTTGACCCAGGAATCAAACCAGTGTCTCTTGCATTGCAGGCAGCTGAGCTACCAGGGAAACCCTTAGGTCTCACTGGAAATATTCAATTCCACTGCTAAAATATCACTGTCTGCATACAAATTTAATCCTTTCCAAAACATTTTTTATAAGCATGAACAGGAAGAAAAGAAATGAAGGAGGGAAGGATATAAAAAATTTGATATAAAAAATTCTGCTGAGGGCATATTTTGATTATCCTCAGCTGTTTTTATAACACTATGTCAATTTTACCTTATTAAATATTGAAGAAGGGCCATCACCATTGGGAAGACATTAAAATATATGAAATTAAACTAATTTGTCTTTATGGAGTACAAGCATAGAGGATCCCAGATGCTATTTTTATAATATACATCTATTTTACATAAAGGCCCTCATGTCATACATATATGCCAGTAAAACCCAGAAATAAAGAACAAATACAGCCTTGGGTAAGATGAGACTCTTGGAGAGAATGGTTTGGTTCCAAGTGGTGCTAAACAAGGAGCAGAGCAGTACAGAAACAGGACATGGTGAAAGGAGCAGTTCAGAGAACCGCAGTCTCCCCTGGTCGAGGCGTGCGGGCCAGGCCAAGATGATAATTAAGGTAGCAGGCAAAATTTCGCATCAGATCTAGTTTTACAACCTCGAATTTCTTCATTTTCTAATTTATTGTAAGTTTGATACTATGGTTCTGATTTTGTGGCACTGAATGGTTTTATGAATCAACAGCAGCTCCGTTATGAAAAAGAATGTTCTTAAATTCACATACTTTTGAGCAAAATGTAATACTATTAACTCAGTAACAAAAAATCTTTTTAAAAAGTAAATTTTGTTTTACTTTACACTCTATTCAAGAAACAAAATTTTACCTATATTGAATGCCTATTTCTATGGAATGAGTTTTCAAAGACTCATAAATTCTCATTAAAAATAATTATTGAGATGAAATAATGCCATTTGCAAGCAACATGAATGGACCTAAAGATTATCATACTAAGTGAGGTCTCTCATACCGAGAAAGACAAACAGTATATGATATCTCTTATATGTGGAATCTAAAATACGACACAAATGAACTTATCTATGAAACAGAAACAGACTCACAGACACAGAAAACAGACTTGTGGCTGCCAAGAGGGAGGAGAGAGAGGGAGGGACAGATTTGGAGTTTGGGGTTAGCAGATTCAGACTATTAAACATAGAATGGATAAACAACAAGGTCCTATCCATATATGAATATGTTTATATTTATAGCATATATAGTCTATAAATATAGCACAGGGAACTATATTTGGTATACTGTGATAAACCATATGGAAAAGAAGATGAAAAACAATGTATTATATATATATATATATATATGTATAACTGAATCACTTTGCTGTATAGCAGATATTAACACATCACTGTAAATCAACTATACTTCAATAAAATAAAATTTTAAAACACAATCTTTATAAAATCTTTATATATTCTATAAATAAAGGTAAACACATAATTACAATGAAGAAGTATACAAGGCACAGCTATGTAATGCCAAGAAAAGAAAGCATAATTTTGATAAGAAAATTAATTTAAATTGTAAATGAACTATCTAACATCATTGGCACAGAATTCTATATAATTTGAACAATTCAAAAAGAGTGCTATTGTATATCCTAACAAACATTTCTCATTCCTTTTATCAGGAAGAAAATTACTGACAGATGATAAAGGTAATTTCATTGCAGATGCCAAAGGATATTATATGCCAGCTAGATTCAAAACAATGCAAGAAAGATAAGGGAAAAAAAAAAAGAAGGTTTTTTCTTTCCACAGACAACATTCATAGAAATTAAATTAAGTGTTAGATAGTTATCCAGAAAATTGATTCCATGGCCCACATGTTTGACCAATACGACTTCCAAGACAGTAGGAACAAGAGAAGAACTGGTGCCAGGCACCTGGGGGTTCGCTAGCAACAGAAGCCTGGACTGGTTGAGCTACAGAAGGAAGCAAGAAGGGTGACTCCACGGCATGAACATATGACCACTTAATAGCCCATCCCATGTTTTTGGGATAAATGAAAAGACTACCAAGTCAGGTTTGAGATTTTTTTTCTGCTTAAACTATACATAAGAAGTAGAAGAGAAATTAGATAATTTTTCTATTTTTTAAAAACTATAATTCTTTTTGATTGATTGAACAGAAGATGGATGGAGAGTGGGATGAGTTTTGATTAAGAAACACCTAGGAGCTCAAAAGAAAAATGTATGAATATATATTATGATTTGGGCATTTAAAATTATGTTTTGGGGCATTAATTATGCCAGGATGTGTCCATAAGTACACGTGAATTCCCTCTGTAGCCAATGCATCACATTAGGACAGTATTTCTGAGACTTGTGATTCATCTTAACACATGCCCCAGGGTTAAGTTGCCTTTCATCTAGAAATCAGAAAGAATTATTAAAATGAAAATATTTCATGTAAATACCACTTCAATCATTTTGCATGTGTCTAAATGGTCATCCTTTACAAACAGCGACCATAGGACAAAACAAAACAAAAAAACACCATGGACATAACAACAATGGGAACAAAACCATGGAACTCTTTCCCCTGACACTGGACTCAAATCTGTGTGCTCAGTAATAATGACATATTATCCCATGTTACTGCTTCAGAACTGTTTCCAATGACCCTGGGGAATGCTATGCACAGTTTTCCCTTATTTTTGCCCTTGGCAAAATTTTCTTTGTCCAGATCAGTCTTTGAGAAAGTCATTTCAGTCTGAGTTGTGTACATTCTAGGTCTGTGGGTTAATAAGAGTTTTTGACCTTTCGGTTTCTATGGCCAGTTCATCTCTTGGAAGTGATTAATGGTGTTAATTCTCCTCACTTGTGGCCCATGGGCAACTACCCACGTTCCTTCTTCAAAAAAACAGTGTACTCATTCTGAGGACAGCCTGGGAAGATCAGGTATCACTGCTGCCAGCCCTCTGTGGCCCAGGGCTGTGCCTCACCTAGGGCAGAGATGGCTCAGTTAAGACTGTCTTCATGGAATCTTGGGACAAAAGCTCCACTACATTTAATCCAAACCATAAAAGGAAGGCAAGGGGCTGCCATTCGCCAGCACCTGCTGTTCTCTACTCACCAGCCCACAGCCTCTCTCTTCATTTGGGGATCTCAGTTCTCACGCACCTACCACAGAGACTTTCCTAATGGCTTTCCTCACCTTCAATTTGCTTTCATTAAATTTTCTTAAAGTTCCAACGCCAAATTAACCTTCTTGAAACAATGGTGGTCACACCTCACTTCTCACTCATGAACTTAACGGATTCATAGCTGAACATAATTCAAACTCAGTATATTCCCCATCAGACATATTTCAGGTGCAATATAATCACAATGGGATCATCTATCTTCCTTTCAAAAGTAGCTCATCTGTATTTTCTGTTCTGGTCACTTGCACCGCCATCACCCAGTCACTAAAGTCAGAGGTCAGGATTTGCTTTTCCTCATTCTTCATTTCTTTTTTGGGCAGGTCCATTCAAATATACTGTAATCTGTCTCCTCTGCTAGGACCCTGGGTCAGGCTCTCTAGCTTCCTCTCACTTCTCACCTCTTACTAGTTTCCAGCTTTCAACATCACCTGTCTATTCTATATACAGTTGACTGGGTACTTATTGTAAACTAAGATCTAATCATGTGATTCCCTTACTCCAAATCCTTAAATGGAATCCCACAACCTACCCCAAACTCCTGGCTCCCACCAGCCTTCATGCAACCTCCAACTTCCCCACCTTCAACCAAACCAAGCATTCCAAATGCACCCATCACCAGGCTTCTAGTGGTATCTACTCTCCTTGGAATGTCCTTCTCCACATTCGCCTAGAAGATATCTACTCAACTTCGATGTTCCTTTTCAAGGATTTTTCCTGATGCCATCATGCAGAGTTGTCACATTTGCCTTTACATCACCCTATACCTTTATATGTACATATATACTCACATAAGATATATATATATATATATATATATTTTTTTTACCCTTTTGGGAATAATTATACTATATTACAATAATTGTGCTATATACCTGTCATGTATAGTATAGCTTGCCTGCTACTCTGAGTATGTCTGAAACATAGCAGCTCATGGACGAATGAATAGATGTTTATCCATTCATGAAAAAAAAAAAGGGACAAACAACTCTCCAAAGCCACTTTCAACCACATCTTAGGTCTACTTTCTGCTTTACATTGGTTAAACTATTTTGTCCTTTGGCTGTGCAAATGCCATGCTTATCTCCTTTCCCCTCAAGACTGTCATTTCCCCCACTGTAATGTCTACCATTTTCAATTTAGTGTTTCCGAACTAGTTTTAGAATCATTCTTCCTTCAATGATCAGTTCTAGTTCAAAGCAGCCATAAACCTTAGTCAGCCTCCCAGTATGTAAAGGTCACCACTCCTGTGAACTCCCAGGACACTTTCAGCCTATTTCACACATTTAACAGTCAGTAATGCTACTTCATGCTTTCTTTACACATGCATACCTAGTACATACATGTGTACATGACTGGTTGATTTATAAGTATGTCACTAAAGAGTGTGAGCCATGGAAAGGCCAGAGTCATATCTTACAATCAGTCAGTTCAGTCGCTCAGTTGTGTCTGACTCTTTGCGACAATACAGACTACATTTTCAGAACTCACAAGTCCATATACACAAGAAACGATCAATAATCTTTAATAATAAAGATGGTTATCCTACAGGCACTAAACATAGGTCTCATAAGTTAGTATTTCATTTGTATTAATGAAACCCAAATAACTTCAGAATAAACCTTAATTTATTGGTGAAATTCTAGGTTCAAGTATGGGCGGCAGTCTCATGAGTCATTCAGTGGTGATTCCACACTACTTGCACAGCAAAGTTGTGTTTGACTATCAGTTGAGGGAAATCTGTTGTATAAAATAAAGTTTTCCCATTGCTTCCCCTTTATAACAAAGATCTTTCCATGTTTCTTCTGTGTGTATTGAATCAAGTCACCTACATTTCAATAATAAAAATAATTTGGACAGAACCAGCAAGTCTATTGTAAGATAGACAGTTGAAATCTACTTCCTCATTGAACTTCAGGGTTCAGTGATGAACCCTTCAGGGTTCTACAGATCAAAAATCCTAGTGTCCAAAGGTTTTTTTTGTTTGTTTGTTTGTTTTTCAGAAAAGTGAAAATTTTATTTCATGTATTTGCCATCACGCTGCTCCGGGTAGTCAACAACTATCAGCAACACATGGAGAGACCCAGAGAGAAAATCTGGGGTGAAGTTCTCTCTAGGGATGACTTCTAGTTTTGGTATATAACAAGAATTCATTCAACTCTACAAATATTTACAGAGCATGAACTCAGTACCCAGGATGGTGCCAGAGGCTAAGATGTGTTTATTTTTTCCTACTCCTCTAGGTAAGAAAGCTTCCTATTATTTTGCACAATAAATCAATTTGAAGACTTTTTTTTATAGAAAAGAAAGCATATCTATAGTTGAATTCTCTCCAAGAGGGAAATATTACATAATGAAGAAATACAGGACACTTAGACCAATATGTTTTCCAGGTCATTTGAAGAATTTGAATATGGTAGTTCTGTCTAGCTATGTTTCTCAAATTCTTTCTATTTCTCAGATTTCTTTGCCCCAGGGAACAAAACCATTTAAGAAACTACATTAATGCCATGTTCTCTATGCTTACTGACAAAAAAATAAATAAGAATTTGCAGGATCCATTTTCTCTGTGCCCCCTCCCCACGTGGATTGTTCTCTGCCTTCCACCCTCTCCTTTCATAACCTGTTCCTATGGCCTTTTCTTCGCTGGGCTAACAGCTTCTGTCAGCAAGGCTTTTATTCAGTACAGTATCAAAAGCTTTGCAGAAAAATGGATTAATCATGTTTGCCGCTTCTCTTTGTTTACCCCTTCAATTCTTGCAGAATTCAAGCTAACCAGGAAAATGCATGTCTAATCACAAATGTGAACTCTCTCTTAGGCAGTTATTTTGGTGCATTTCTCTTTTAAACATATCATATAATTAGAGATTCTCTGAAAATCAAATAAGATGAGTTTTCCCAAATACATCTTTCATATCAAATATGCATTACAATGATTTAAATGCATATTTCTGTGTACCTCAAGTTTCAAGGGGGTAGCTTATGTGTGCCTGCCAAGGAAATAATTCAATATTTTACTTTTTTTCCCCCACAAGTATTCCTTGTTAGACACACATAACACTAAGCATTTTTAAGTAATTGTAAATTGGGGGTTTAGATATCATTCATCAAATAACAGAAGTCATGTATTCTATAAACATTCCAAAGTAGATCTTTCAATGGTCTTGTCACTGCTAAGTCTTCTACATAGAATAAGGAATCTTCACTCAAGTCCTGTTCTTGAAAATATAAGAATGTCATCCTTTACCCTTAATTTCACACCAATTGTTAAATAGGATTTTGGTGATTTCACTATTTCTTTATATAACAGTTCCATACATGAATTCTCTAATATATTAAAGTTCCTTCTTCTTCAGAGTGAACTTTTCACTTTTTTAAGAAAAAAAATTATTTTTTCTGAATAGCCTTGTTGGTCTCCTGTTAAAATGCTATAGTTGGAGCCTCAAGACACAGCGGCAACACCATCAAACCACCATCACTGAATCACTTCTCTTATGTTAAGACCTTTCCTCACCAGTTTTGAACATGGCTTTCTCATCATTTTTGCCATCTTCCTGAAGATTCTGGAGTCAGGGAAGTTTTAGAAGTGGCAATAGAATTCTTATGACTCATGTAACAAGGACAAGATAGTAAACAAATAAAAACTCTCAAAAATGTATCTTTATCAAACCACCAGCCAAGCAAAACCCCATCAAGATGAGCCTTTTTGGAAACAAGCTATGAAAAAAATTATGTGGTTTAATGGGAATTCATAATACAGGGAGAAATGTCACAACCCTGAATGAAACCAACTGGAAACAGAATTACCCTGGCTGGGTTGATGGGAATCCCTGCCTCTGGAAAGAGTAGATTTCCAACCGAGATGCCAAGTTCACCAAATGTCTAATGGGCAGTCTATCTGCATAGCTCTTCCTGTATTATTCAAGTGAAAGCTGCACTCCCTAAGTATTTTCTGCTTTTTTTTTTCCCTTACAAAAACGTTGAGAAGAACAAAACTCAGTGTCAGGACAGGATCACCCACCAAATGGATGGTATCTAGGGTTTACACTTAGCTGGACAGCTAACTTCATGGCTTATAGAGTCCCTGCTAGATTTAACATACAACACATCTGCCAGAGAATATTTCTGCAAAAAAAAAAAAAATCTGCTAGATCTGTGGTTTTATTTACAAAGGTGCGGGTGTGAACCACATAGCCGGAAGACCCATGTGCAAATAAGCCCATGTGGGCAACGAAGAACCAGTGACAAGGCACATCCCGGTGCCTCAGGTGCATTCTCAGCTTCAGGAGCATCGCAGGAACACATTAATCAACACATTCAAGGAATGCATTAATCAACAGAGCCACATCGGCTGGCATGCCCCATTGTTTAACCGTGCTTGCTAACGAACACACAGCGGCAATATCAATGTGAATTTGCACCATGCTGCAAGAAACAAAACCCTTTTCAGGACTGGCCCCATGCACCATATCCTACTTGACTCGTTCAATAGAAATCGTTCTCTCCTGGATGCATGCTAGTTTATGGACTCGCTTTCTGCAACAGTCAACCATAAACAAAGGCGCTTTACAGACCAGCTAAGTTTGACAAAAGCTGTAGAAATGCCTTCTGCAGATATGAAAACCTGAATCCTTACAAGAGCTTTTCTTTTTTTTCCCTTTGCCTTACAAAATGAATTGCTGTTGTGAAAGGCAAAATAAACCACAACAAAGCAAAGCAAAAAAAAAAAAAAAAAGTCCCAGCATTTATTTGTGTCTGCACTCAGATGTGACGGCAGCATACTGTATCCACAGCAGGGGCGTGAGCCTGGCCTCCTGCTCCACACTGGGCTTCATTTTCCTCCTGGGTGGTTCCCTAGATAACCCTCTGTCAGGATCTGACTCCCTCCAGAAGCAGCCAGGGATGAAATGTCCAGATGCTGGGAAGAAGGGATGCGACAAAAAGCGCCCTCAGAATCTGAGCACACAAGCCTACTTTTGTTCAGAGTTCTGTGGACCTGAGCACCGAAGGCTTTCCACTACTATCAACACTCAGAGGGCCTTGCTCAGTAGGTTAGGGTGCACTAAGTTCAATAAATACTGATTTTGATCCGGAGAACCCTGAACATAAAGATCATGATTTGGAATGAGCAAGGGAGGCCATTTACAATGGTCTTTTTGAATTAACTTACCTCCAGGGGCAGAGTTATTACAGCAGAGGTTGTACTGTTGGGAGCAAGGGTCACAGGGCAGTGGTTCCCCTCCTTGGTGGCACAATTCCAGTCATTCAATGAACCCCCAAATGAAAGTCTGTGTCCCTCTGATGGAAGCCTTTTCTCATCACCAACTTTAATTCAGGTGACTCTAGAAATCATGTAAAAGCTACAAGCCCAAAGTGCAGTAGGTAAAACAAATTTGAGCCAGTAAGAATCTGTAAAGGTCACCACATCAGCCCTTTGGTATATAATGCTAAGTCACTACATGCCTCCTGTACTGAAGTGACAGACGATTTTCTACCTCCAATTTCAAAGCAGATCTTTCTCCCTCTGGACCACAGTAGGAGGAGAGAGGAGGAACGTGTACAAGTTGCAGAATTCCTTCTGCAGACTACTAGCACTAATTGCTGCTGCCAGAAGATGATTCCACCTTTCTCATTACTCTTTCACCCACCTCCCACTATCTTCCAAAAGAGGTTGCTGATGTCTTTTGTCAGATGACTTTCCTCAGTTCTTCCTGAGATAACTACCAAACTGAGCAGCCTTGAGCAGTGGGAGGCAGATAAGGTGGGTTTCCAAAGAAAAATGGTTGTGTCTCGTTAAGAATCATGAGGACGGGTTGCAAGGGGCAGAATGGACTTAATCAGCAAAGGCATCTCAATCATGGATGTCACAATGACTCAGAGAAAAATAAGAAGACGTGTATTATAACTCAACCTCCCTAAAGAAACGCTGTCTATGAGAGTTAGTATGTTTTCATCTGACCCCAGGTCACAGAGTGTTACTCAGACTCCACATAGAAATGAACAGCTGAGCACTACTCTGGGATGGAAGGACAGAACCTCCACTCATCTCAATTGGTTTCTGGGAATGCTGCTGTTTGTTAGTGAGCAGTAATTTCACAAAGAAGTTTTCCAGGACAACCAGGCAGGGACAGTCTAAGTTCAGTAATGTTTTAGGAGGAGGTGTCACTGAGTGGAAAGCTGGAGTTTGCCCTCATCATAAGTCAAGGGAAGAAGGAGGAAGTTAATAAGTACTAGAAAATATCACTCTAGTTTTCTAGCTGATTAAATACCTAATCAATTTTAACTGGTATAAAACCCTAAAGAGGTGAATATCCTTTGCTTAGATTTAGGTCCCTTGTCTTGGCTTTGGTGGGCTTCCCAGGTGGCTCAGTGGTAAAGAATCAGTTTGCCAGTGCAAGAGACTTAGGTTCAGTCCTTGGGTCAGGAAGATCCCCAGGTGGAGGAAATAGCAACCCTCTCTAGTATTCTTGGCTAGAGAATTCCATGGACACAAGAACCTGGAGGGCTACAGTTCATGGGGTCACAAAGAATCGGACACGACTGAAGTGACTTAGCATACAGGCACTTGGCTTTGGTAAATTCTGGGCTTCCCAGGGTAACTGCTTTTATTAATGAGCATTTCATCTCTAGTTTCATAGGCAAGTATTCCTTTTGTGGATGATGTTTGTCTCCTAGGTTTGTCTGGCATCAAGTAAACATGAAACGAAACTTATCAGCCTTAAAATGACTCTGGAGGACAAAATCCTGATGGATCTCTTTACTGTTGAATAGTATCAAAAACAGTACTCCCAGCTGGACTCAGCAAGTAAATACTGATTCACATTTACAAGTCAACTTAATTATAAGATAAAGTCTTTTTATGTTATCGGTTTTTTTATTATCTACTCAGAGTATAACTACCATTCTCCCAAGACATGTACATCATTTTAAAAAGTTAGTACCATGAGTCCAAGGGAAAGAACAAGTTCCAAACCATCAACCAAAACAATCATTTAATAACTCCAATAACCTGTCAGATTTTTCCTCTTCTGCTGCTTACCCAGAGGAAACATGCTGTAAGGCATAGCATGAGCATAATCCTTCTTCAGATTCATTATGGTTATGATCAGGACCAAACTTCTACAAACGCAGCCAGAGCAGAAAACCAATATTCGGAGTGATGTGAGGGGTATTCCCTTTGCAACTGTGGTTGCTTATTGAAATTCCACCACTAACTGTCCTGCATTTTAGCTCAAGATTTTCAAGCCAGGTAGAAGGCAGATTTTCCTTGCAGAGAACTTACTCATTAACATTATGATGAACGCAAATGCAATTTTTATATGCAACCAGACTTGGGTAGAGAGGGAAGTGGGGAGAGGGATGTGGGGTGGGGAGGGGTGGGGCTTCAAGAACCATGGCTCTGACTGCCCACGTCTTTCGGATACCACAGCCCACTGGTGAACGTGGGAAAGGCTACTGAAAACTCTAAGTAGCTACAAAAACACTTTCTATTCTAATGTCAGAGGCCGAATTCTTGAATAGCCTGGGGACATTCTGAATACAAGTGTGCTTTAGAGTTTTGGGAAGTTTCAGGGAGTCTTTGTGAGGCAAGGGAAAGACATGGGAAGACACACAGCATTTAGTTTCCACCAGATTAAATCCTCCACAAAGATAAAGCGAGATATTTTTGTGGCTCTAATAGTGTCTGATGACTAAAAAGTTCACTGTTGTCAGCTGACAAATGAGCAGCCAAGAAGATCTCTGAGAAGAATGTACTGCAAAAGGTAGAATGTGAACTTTAAACTCTGTCTAAAAGAGAAAGTTTTGAAGTCAAGTTACTCTCTTGCAGTGAATGAATGAGAAAATAATGCAACCAGCCAGGGAAACTTCCCTGGGAACCATCTTATTGAGCCCACTATCACCTTACAAGGGCACAAGGCACTCCTTCCTGGCAGCCCCTCTGCTCGCCTCATCTCTGCATATTTCCCCCTTTTACTAGAAATCACCATTTACAAACAAACTCCTGGCCTTATGGTCTTCCTACCTCTCCTAAGTATCACACAGCATGTTATTTACAGAAGAACTTGCCCAGAGCTTACTGCTGGTGCTGTGTTTTATTGGTAGGCCACTTACTACTGAGACATGAAGACAAGAGTGCAGCCATTTTGGAAAAGGACCAATAACAGCTTTGGGTGAAATAGGGCTTGGAAGCTAAAGAACAAAGGCTCGTGGGGCCAGAGTCCCAGAGACATAAACGAGGCTCGCTGGAGTAAATTTTACCTCTGTTACACTCACAAGTATAGCTAATTGCCATAAGACTCAACTATAAACCTAAACCTTATCTGTTCCAGTGCTTTCTTGCAGGATATTCTCACACACTCCTTTCTCCTCACAGAAGTACACCCTACACCTGATAGCCACCATGGAGCCACCTGCTGCTGATCAAGAAGCCTGACCATTTCTGGAAATTATCAGTGATAATGAGACAAGCCCTCTCTCTCTCTTGTTATGAAAGCAACTCGCCCCTTCTACTCAGGGAGCTGCTACTTTCCCCCACCTTCTCCTTTGTGCACAAGCCATCTCTTTTAGTAAAAAGCTTTGCTGGCCTAAGAGTCCTGTGGAAGTGATACTCATTTCTATGATATTGCTGTCTAAGGATGTGGGAAGGGCATGTTAACACCACCATTACTGCAAATTCCTAGTTTCTAACAACTTCAATTCAGTGTAAGCAGACTTCCATGTCCCTGCCAGAATGGAGAGGTCTCTTACACCACCTCACCTGGCAGGTGTCTTTATTTTATGAAATATGGACAGTCATTGGAGGGGGTGTGTCTGGGTTTATCAAAACTTTACAAAATGAGTCAGTTTACATTAATGAGGGACCTTCCCATTACAAGGGTGATTTATATAAAATTAAGCCTTTTTGATATTGTTCATAATTACCTAACTCAGCAATGTTGCTAGTCCTTACTAATTTTCACTTTTTGAGAACTCTCCAAGCAGAGCAAAACCTGTGCTATTTGATTCACAAAGTAACCTTCTTAATTTTCAGGCTACCGATTTGGGGATTTCTGGTGGGCTTTTGAAACATCACAAAAACTAGTTAGTCACATGTATTTAGTCTGAAAACACAAATGAAGCAAATTCAATGGAGGCATGAATCATTTCCTCTTAAATACAAAATGACATATGGATGAATCAATTTCAGACTTCTCAAGGACAAGGGACAGTATCTTGGAAGATTTTACAACCTCAAAATCTTGCATACAATATTCATAAATTCCATGGGAGTTTATTTGTTAAATAAAACCTATGAGGTACAGAACTAAATGCTGAACAATCACACTGTCAGAAATTCCTTAAGAAAGCTATTATTGGGTGGGTGAGGTACAGTTCTCTGAACTGTGTTCCAGATCATTAAGCAAGATATTTTTCATCAAATTCAATGGCCTTTAAGAAGGAGGCATCATTGGCCTGACAGAGTCAGTTCTAGAACTGACAATTCTAAATGATGTAAATCAGACTGTAGTGAGCAGTGTGGGTGGGAAAGGGATTTACAAAGCAGGAAGAGTATCAAAGTAACATTAAAACTTTTTTTTAAAGATTTTTTTGATGTGGACCATTTTTAAAGTCTTTGTTCAATTTGTAACAATGTTGATTCTGTTTTATACTTTGGTATTTTGGCCATGAGGCATGTGGGATCTTGGTTCCCTGACCAGGGATTGAACCCTAGCTCCCTGACCAGGGATGGAACCCACACCACCTGCACTGGAAGGTGAAGTGTTAACTACTGAACCACCAGGGCAGTCCCACTTTAAAACTTTATAAGCAGACTTTGGTATTATTTGGACTTCATGGTGAGACACACAAAAAAATCATGTATGAATAATAAGTTCTCAGGAGATTTTTGATAGATGACTGCATCAAAAAGAAAACTTTTCTTATAAATAATTCCTTTTAAATCTTTAATTCCATCAGAAACATATAGTTTACCAGCAGTGCTTTTATTCTGCTGTCTACTTTCTAAACTTGATATAATTCATGATTTAGTAACACAAAAATCTTACTACTGTGAAAGGATGTGAAGGGCTGGTTTTCTTCCCTGTGTATTTGACCCATTTTCTTTGCCATGCAGTATGATTCATGTTTTTGCAGCCATATCCCTACTCTCTGTCTTTCTTCACTCTCTGGATGGACAGTATTCAGTATGGCAATAGTATTATACAATCACATCATTTTATGTTGTAATTCCCTTTTTGAACCAGTAACTAATTTAAACCTTTCAGAAGATAAACTCCTACCTTTGAAGAAGACCTTCCTATCTGAAGAAATTGTTCTTCCTTTGACTTCTTTAAACCAAAAGTCTTCTTAGCATTCCTCTGTGGGTTGAAGAGTGGGGAGAAAGTTAACAAGACATTTGTCATCCATCACCATAGACTGTCAATACATTAACTCCAACTGACTCCCTGATGGGAAACACAATTACAGGGGAAGCCCTGCAAGGAAAGACAAATTATGAATAGATTTGCCAAAACACATCTTTGATGGTTTCAACCAAAAGTGACAGCAGAGAAGTGACCAGAACTCTGGTGACCATACCCTCAATGGATCCCAATCAAAAGTATCACGTCTTCACCTTTTCAGTTTATGGAAATGGAGGGGATATGGAAAATGCATGCATACAGTGTGACTACAATACTTCCTTGTTGTGGGATGATGATGACTGAAATGTTTTATTTAGTAGAGTAGGAAATCTTCTATGTTTGAAAGGCCTCAAGATCTCAAGTGTTAGTCATGTTAGTCACTCAGTCATGTTCGACTCTTTGCAACCCCATGGACAGTAGCCCTCCAGGCTTCTCTGTCCATGGAATTCTCCAGGCAAGAATACTGGAGTGGGTTGCCATTCCCTTCTCCAGGGGATCTTCCCAACCCTGGATCTCCCACAATGCAGGCAGATTCTTTACCAGTTGAGCCACCATGTGAGCTGTGTGACTGAATCTGTTACCACTTTCTGGGCCTCCACTTTTGTCTTTAGTAGGATTTTAGAGAATTATAAGAGCACCTAGTAAATCAGCAAGCTTCAGACTATATGAGCATCAGAATCATCTGGGTAGCTGGCTACACTTTGAATTCTTAGCCTCCCAGAAGCAAAGAGGGCCAGAAAGAGATGACAGGCGCAGTCCAGAGCAGAGAAGACCCACCTGGGCTTTGACAAAGGGCCAGCTATGGACAGTCCAGAGCCCGACCATCTTCACGTCTCCTCTCCTCATCCTGAATGTTCCCAATGTTCCCTCTGCAAATATTCCAGCTGAGAAGCAGCCAGCAAAGGACAGTGCAGACCGGGAGGAAAACAATCACAGCTGAGTACATTAGGTCTCTCTCTCTTTTTTTTAAGACAACCAATTCAGGGACATCCATGGTTTTCTAAAAGAGATTCTGTGGCTTTTTGGACTTTGGACTTGTGAAAACAAAGTCATACTATCAACCTCTGAAAAACCTTTCAGAGAAGAGAAACAAGTGTCAATTCAGGAATTCCTGGCTTAACTCAAATATGAAGACAACTATGAATCACAAAATGATTCTATTACTAAAATAAAACTATGTGTCATCATCTCAGATGTTGTAGTTTAGGCACATGTTATAAAATATCTTCTGTGTTCAACTGCAAAAAGCTTTATCTTAATTACATGTAAAACCACTCATTTGATTTTCATTGGCCCTGATGCAATGGTATTTTATCAGGACAAAATGTTAATGGTGCGGAGGTTAGTAATTCTTCCTTGAAATTAAAATCAATTTTAGGACAGATGAGGTTTTCTTTCTTTGTTATTTAGTTCCCACTTATAAAGTCTCTACAAGTGTGTAGGAAAGAGTCTACAAGTATTTGAAGCTATGTCTACAATAATAATTCAACCAAACATATTGAATATTTGATATGCATCTGTCAAAAGACTGGATAAATATAAATAAGAAGATAAGAATTAAATAAGACATGTTTCATACATGAGGGATCTTAGTCCATGTACTGATGGGAAAACCAGAACTACCATCAGCCACTATAAAATGCAAAGTTTATAGAACATACTATGAAACCACAGACTCTTAAGAATCCCTTGGACTGCAAGGAGAGCCAACCAGTCAATCCTAATGGAAATCAATCCTGAATATTCATTGGATGGACTGATGTTGAAGCTGAAGCTCCAATACTTTGGCCACCTGATGCAAAGAGCTGACTCATTAGAAATGACCTTGATGCTGGGAAAGACTGACGGCAAGAAGAGAAGGGGACGACAGAGGATGAGATGGTTGTACGGCATCACTGACTCAATGGATATGAGTCTGAGCAAGCTGCAGGAGATGGAGAAGGACAGGGAAGTCTGGTGTGCTGCAATCCATAGGGTCACAAAGAGTCAGACACGACTGAGCGACTGAACAACAACAATGAAACCACAAAAGAACAACTGATTCTACAAGGGGGCATCAAGGAAAGATTTTCACAGGACATAACACTTAAAGATGGGTAGCGAGGGTGGTTTGAGTAGAGGGAAGGAATGGCAATGACCAAGAAGGTGGTATGTCCCCACTAGCAGAGCAATGGAGCAACAGGCACAGTGATGGTGGGAAGCAGGGAATACGGCCAAGAGGAGAGGCTACAGAGGCCATATGTGACTAGAGGGCAAGGGACCTTTAGCACCGACCAACTGACAAGTCTAAACTTGAACCTGAGCACAATGTAGTCCTGCTGAAGGTTTTAGGCAAGAGGAAACAACAGTTGTCAGTAGTGTGGTAACTGTCCAGGATGGTAGAGACTGGAAAGGGAGGCTACACTGGGGAATGTTTCAGTCACCAACAAACAAGATTTTTGGCTTCTGGGGGCATCCAAAGCCCAACCCTAAGATGAATCAGGAAACACAGATGGAACACTGATTTAGGGGTAAGAACACTGATTTAGCCATGACATCTGATATTATTGCAAGAAATAATGATCTTTATTTAATTAATGGACCGATTTTGTGACTTCATTGTCCTAATATGTGAGTGCATCTTTAGAAGGGGAACTCCATCAAGTAAGCATGCATGTGGAGTCTCATTTCTCTCCCCTCCCCCCAGCCTTCTCTGCATCTTTCCGCATTGCTCTCCCCTAGGGCAACTCAGCTCTGCTTCTGGTCCTGCCCAGGGGCAGGTGGGGTAGCCCAGTGCCAGGTGTGACACTAGGGAAAGCCCTCCTGTGACCTTTCTTTCTGTTATGATATGTGAGCCTTGATTTATTGGTATCCTTACATTGCAGTGCTAGTATCTGACACTGGTTTGGGCTTAAAGGAATCAGACCCTGTCTAACGGAGGGCACTGCTTCCAGGTCATTACTCACCTAGGGGAAAGGAGCCTGTCACCTCTTTCAGCCTAGAGTAACAGAGCTCTGCCCTGGGATTCAAGACCAAGGCTTCAGCTACTCATGCAAATGTATTTCCTCTTGCTTTGGCAATGTCCTCTACAAGCAGAAGGTAAGCATGAGGGAATCTCATAGGCAGAGCAGAAGGTAAGCATTCTTGGGTCCACTGACCAAAATAAACCACAATTCTTTGTCTCCAAATAATCATGGTAAGGTGGGTATGCAACTCAAAAGGTAGACTATTCTTCTTAAGGTAAACTGTTCTTAAAATTTCTTCTAGAACAAATTTCTCTGTACGGTAAAATCAACAGAAACAGAGAGTGCTTGAGTTTGCTGAACTAAGCCCTTTAAAAGTCTCTTTGCTCCACCTATTTGGCACCCTCATTGTGTCTGAAACACTAACATCACGTTGCTAGGGAGCTGCTATTGAAAAATCTATATCACAGATGACTAGAGGCTACAGTTAAATATTGGGGAGTGAGTCCGTTAAAGACACAGGTCAATACAATTGATTTTACTATAGTTTTTAACTGGAAGAGCTAAGAGAACTAACATGGAACAGGCTATACTGTGTCCCAAACGCACAGGTGATATACCAATTCTAGAAGCATCATTACTGCTTGGACACAGGGGCAAAAAACTGAAGCACAAAGAAGTGAAGTTAACGACCCCTGTCACACATCTGGCAAATCATTCACTCAGAGCACAAGACCACTTCCGTCTGAATCCCAAACTCCTGCTTTTTCTACTTCTTACGGCTTTTGAGAGAGGGCAGGATAAACTTGGAATGGGGATGCTACTGAGATGGAACTGAGAGACAGCAGGAAATTCTCAGAAAGAGTGGTCAGACTGAGAGGATGGCATCAAAGAAGCTAAGAATGAAGAGGGTCAGGAAGGGAAAAGGATGGTCCACAGGGTCAAAACCTACAGGAAGGACAAATGCTAAGAGCTCAGCTGCTGTCAGACAGAAGTCCCCGAGGTCCTGAGCTGGGTACTACCCTCCGCCCTGCCCCCTGTTCAACACAGCTGGACTAGGCTTTCCAGCTGTCAGCAACACCTACTGCACTAGCATTTCTATGCCTCTCTTCCAGAAATGCTTTTAATTACTAGTGTCTCACAAAAGGGGCAGGTACGAAAATACTACTGGGTATGGTATAGAAGATGTTCTGAACATGGATTTTAAAAAGGAGGCAAAGAAATATGGTTCTTTTGATAAGTTTGCATTATTTTCAGTAAGATTCAATTCAAGATAAAATGCCCTAAAAAAACACACCTGTGTAATTTCCCACAGGCTTGGTTTCCCATAAGCATCATGTGAGAAAATGATTTTATCCTGGCTTACCTATACTACTGAAAGGGGCACTGCCTCCTTTTTAACCTCCCTCTGATGATGTAAACCCTCAAACCTTTGCAAAGATCAACAAAAGACTATGTATTAACTGTATCACCATGTCAGCAATTATGCCAAACATTTCTAGGGAATGAATGCTTGTTACATTCATTACTCTCGCTTTGACAACTGTGTCAATGGGCTTTCATCACTCTGACACATATTTGGGTCGATGGTATAGGGTAATACATCATTGTAAAGGATTATTTTTCCAATAACAAAGTAACAATTTAATTTTTTTTAACCAAAATACAATCAACTTATCCTATTAAAGAAAGCCAGTTCTAAGTCAAAGGGTGAAGATGAGATCTGATGTAATTTAAAAGTCGCCTCCAGAAAAGATGAATAACATCTAGGTGAAAAATGTAACAAATCCAAAGGTCAAGGTACACATGGTAAAACAATTACCAAAAAAAAAAAGAATTCAGTGGTACATAAGATTAAAATTTTTCCGTATTTCAAGAAAGTGGATACTTGCCTTGGCCATTCATAGAAAAATAATAAAATAAACTTCCTAATAGTTCCAAAAAAATTGAACTATTGATTGGTATTTTTGGCATAATTTGTTTTAAAATTAGAATGCACAACATTCAATACAACCAAAAATCTATTTTGCAAACACTGTTAGGAAATAGTATCAGCAAGCAAAAATACTTGAAATCTCATTTAGTTTATACTCTTTGGCACAACTGTGAGGTCATTAAAAATGCTTACTCTTTGGTTTCTGTGAGGTTGATTTCTAAAAACTGGCCTTAGGGATGATAATCTACCCTTTGGGGTAGATTACATCAAAATATCAAACATTTGACTTCTCAATCCAATCATGTTTTCAACTGTGACAATTATTTCCTGTTTACACTCTTAAAAATATACAGTTAAACACTTTTCTGAACACCAATTCTGGAAACCTTATACATAACAATATATTCATATGCCTGCACTATTACGTATTTAAGTCACATGCAAAATCATTTTGTTCTTTTATCACTAGGAAATGATAGTAATTTACAAAGTTATTTTTAATCTTTGGCCTTAATGAAACTTCAGTTGTATCAGTAATGGACTAAAACCCAAACTCTTCTTTCTTTTCTTAACTTCCTGCCTTTGACATGATCCTTGGACTGAATCTGGGGCTCATTCATACTTATTAACTGGAGAGAAAAGGATAAATAAACAACCCTATTAAAATTGGCATTTATCTTTGGTTTCTCTGGGGTATGCCTGCCATCCAGCAGCCGAATTCAGTTCAGCATGGCAGAAAGCCAATATCATCTTGAAACCCAGTTCTCCCCATTTCAGAAGCCTGTGAAACAAAATACATTCCAAAAGCAGAAAGTATGGTCTGAAATAAAGCAAGTTCTCAAACTAGTACCTGAACAAGATGGCACCCACTTCCACCACAACCTGGCTGGCAAGGGTTATGGGGACACAGAGCCCAGACTTCTAATTCCAAGGTTAGTGTCAAGTTCAGCCTACTCTCACAAGACCAATAAACTTGTTGGATACGTGTGTGTGTGTGTGCGTGTGTGTTATTCACTCAGTCGTGCCCAGTTCTTTGTGACCCCATGGACAATAGCCCAACAGACTCTGCTGTCCATGGGATTCTCCAGGCAAGAACACTGGAGTGGGTTGTCATTTCCTCTCCAGGGGATCTTCTTAACCCAGAGATTAAACCTGCATCTCTTACGTCTTCTGCATTGGCAGATGGGTTCTTTACCACTTGCACTACCCGGACTTGGGACCACATCCATGACCTCTTAAATGTCAGGGTAGAGTGACGCAGGGATCCATCCTGATGGGAAACTCTTAGGTGAACCAATGTGTGTTTTGCCTTGCCTTTCAGAGATAGGAAACCTGATAAATCAAATTAAACAGACTGAAGACAGACCATCCCCAGAAGCTTTTGCCTGTTTTAAGTGACACTGTCACCTGCTACCTTGTAGACTGGTGCAAACACCCAACAGTAAGCAAATTACACTGATGTTGGATAAATGCCATCTTACTGCCTGTCAGTTTCCCCGGCCATCATGCTGTCATATACATACATTATTGGAACATTTCACGGTACCTAGGACATGCCACATTTCATGGTTTTCCAGGAGGAATAACTATAAGTGGAAACCTAGAAATCCAGTGGGCAGTAATGCTAGCTGTTCATCAAAGAGCCATTGTTCCCTCTGTCATGTACAGGGGCTGTGTGGAAGAGGCTCCTGTCCAGGGTCTATATTTCCAGACCCCCTTGAATCCTGGCAAGACCTCGAGATGTAAGAGAGCTAATATAAGCAAGTGTGTCTTTACCACACATAATATCTCCCCACTGTTGGCTGGATGTCAATACCCAATGTGGCTTTGGCCTGGCCTCTGTTACTGGAGGTCCCTGAAGGGTGACAAGCAGAGATCCTTCCCACCAAGCAGATAGTCTATATTACCAGCAGGGGACTGTGACAGGAGTTGGAAAAGAACTCTACTCTTTTTAGAAAGAGTACATGTTTCTACTGTTCAAGGGTTTGTTACAACTGTTAGCTCTGCCCTAATAGAGTCAGCATGCCATGAACACAACAGAAACTTTAAATTAAATCTATTCCCTCACTGGTCCCTTTTCTGTATCTATAATCTAAGAGGAACAGATTTAATTTTATAGTATTAGTGTATTCAGAGCAGTAGGGCAAGAGTGATTAAAGGATATTAAATAAGTCCTCTTAAAGATAATTAAAATAACTGTTTACTTCATTGAGGGAAGAAAAAGCTTAAAGGAGGCTAGTTGAACTGTCAATATATGTCAATGAACATAAAATCCTAAAAACTTTATATCACAGATAGTGAGAAACTCTTTCTCAACTTCACTGAATATAAACCAAACAAATACAGAAGATTTAAGGTAATGGTGTAAAAAATAACACGGTACCTGGAACATAGGTAAGACTGAAAATGGAGTTTTTCTAATTTATGGTTACTGGGGGGTGGGGATGGTGGGAGGGATAAACTGGGAGATTGAGACTGACATATCCACACTACTGTATATAAAATAGATAACTAATAAGGACCTACTGCATAGCACAGGGGCTCTTCTAGTTCTCAAAACTCTGTAATGACATATATGGGAAAAGAATGTTAAGGAGTGGATATATGTATATGTATAACTGACACACTTTGTTGTACAGCAGAAACCAACACAACATTGCAAATCAACTATAGTCCAGTAATTTTTTTTTTTAAATGGCTACAGCAGAATAGTAAGTACTGAGTTAAAACCTCGGCTTTAAAAACTCATCATCTCTCTGATTGATTGAAAGCAAATTAAGCTTTTTTGGAAAAAGAAAAGAAAACAGAGTTTTTGAGAGAATCTGACTCTTTGTAGGCAAGGATGGAAATCCACTCTTCTAATAGGCACCCAAGGGGGTCCTGTGGGATGCGGCCCTGGGCCACACCACAGGCAACATGGTAAAGATGGTTAAACAGGGCAAGAGGCCACTTTGTGAGGTTGTCACATTTCCTTCCGAGAAGAAAGTAGAACTGGGAAGGTTTCTTATCCACAGGGTGGAACACAAACTCCTTCAACAAACATTACAGAGCTCTAGGAACCCAGACAAGCAAAGACATGATCCCAAGGCTTAAGCAGCTCACAGTTTTAGGAGAGCGACAGTGAGTGTATATCTGTGTATATATGTGTGTGTGTGTGTGTGTGTGTGTGTGTGTGTGTGTGTGTGTGTGTGTGTGTGTGTGTAGAGAAAAGAGGAAACCAAGATGATTCCATGTTAAACTAGGGGAGATGAGAACTCATCTATGGGTGGGCAGATGTCTCCCAGCATGGTCCCTGGTTCCCCAGTCTTTCCAAGGCATCCTTGTCCTGGAACAGTCTCCAGGTAATGTTACCACACACCAAGATACATAATGAAATAGAGGTACCCAACTCTAGTCTAGAAGCAAAAACAGTTCACTTTTCTATATTTTACATATCAAACTTTCATGTGAAGTGATGAGAAGAAAAGATTCCAAGGGAAATCAAAAAAAGTTTTATAAAGCCACATGGCTGTGTGGGGAGCCACTTGTTTAATGGGTAGCTTCAGTCTGGGATGATGAAAAACTTCTGGAGACAGATGATAGTGATGGTCATACAATGGGAATGGACTTATTACCCCTCGACTACACATTTAAAAATAGTAACTTTTACATTATATATGGGCTTTCCTGGTTGCTAAGTGGTAAAGAATCCCTGCAATGCAGGAGACTTGCAGGAGACATGGGTTCAATCCCTGGGTAGGGAAGATCCCCTGGAGAAAGAAATGGCAAGTATTCTTGTATTCTAGTATTCTTGTCTGGAGAATCCCATGGACAGAAGAGCCTGACAGGCTATAGTGAACTGGACATGACCGAGTGACTAGACAACAACAAATAGACTTCCTTCTAATTCCATTAAATTAATGAATAAAGGATAGTTGCCAGAAAAAAAAATTCAAAGTACACCTTATACCCTTTCATCAATATATTCTGTGTCCTTGAAAAGTCAGGCAAACATTAATCTAGTCAACAAATATTTAATAAGCAACTACTATGCCCTAGACACTATTCTAGGTACTGAAGATAGAGTAGTGCACACAATAAAATTCTACCATCATAGAGCATTTATTTATTAATCCCCTCAATAAATAGTAGTTGAATGGCTATGACTTGCCAAGTCCTATGATGGGCACCAGAGGCACAATGGTGAAAACACAAGGAAAACATCCACAAACCAAACCCTTTCTTGCCCTCATGAAGCTTCTAGGCAACTGCAGGAGACAGATATTGATCAAATAATCACAGAAATGAATCTAAAATAATAATTCTTTTTTTTCCTTTTCACCCAGAACTTTACTGAACAACACATTAACCATTTTATAACAATTCTTAAAAGTCTTCAGTGAAGAGCTGCATGGGGGTCCTAGTGTGTGGTGATGGAGCTGGCTTTGTCAAGGAGGCTGGACTGGGCTGGGAGGTAAGAAATGGAGCTGGGAAGAAGGGTGGCCTGAGCACAGCAGAGGCAAAGGTGAGTAGCCCCAGTGAGGCTGGAGAAGCAGGCAGAGGTCCAGCCCCGCAGAGCCCTGGAGATTCTTCAGTCTTTATCTAAAGCACCATGGGGAGCCCCAGATGCACTTTAATGAGGCTGAGGGTAGGAAAGGAATGATTTCATTAGAAATAACACTTATTTTGCTGCTTTAACGATTTTAAAACAGCAAAGTGAAAATGAGGGCAAAAGCAAGTGAATTCTTGTGCAGTTACAAAAATAGGTGAAGCTTTGAAGCTTTCAGATGAAAGGCAGTAGTTAACATATCAAAGATCATCTTGGTCAGATGAGAAATTAGAAACAGCCCTCTGTTTTTTAATTCTTTTGTGTTGATCAAAACATAGAGTCTCTTAAATTTCTACTGTATATTCTACTAATGAAGTAGAATTTGATTAAAAATGAGTCACCTGAATTTGCAAGCCTGACAAATTAAGTTGCCCACACTTGATTAATACTGTTTCAAGTGGATACTTTGGGGGGGTGGGGGTGGGGGTGGGGGACAAGTGAAACTATTTGATGAAAGAAATGAAGTGTATTTAACTCCACAAAATATGATTACTTGGCGTCTTTCATTAACATGTAAAGTGAAAACGGGACAGTTAACTAAATATTGTCCTAGCTTGATTAATATTTATGGATGTGAACAAAGAATCAAACGCACAATGTTTCTTCCTTTAAAATATGGTCATCAACACTAATATATGCTGCTGAATGGGAAAAACATTCAGACTGGCATAATGTGTGCTAAGAGCACATATATAAGGGAAAAGGAAAAACTCTACCTTTTGTATATAATCAGGTTTGCCATACGCTCCCTCTTTTAATTTGCACAGATTTAGACATTCAGTAAGTAGGTGACAGAAATTTCTGCATTTCAAATTCTGGAAAAAAATAGGAATAAGGAAACATCAAACTTGTGATTGTGTCATTGAACTGCTCTGACCCCAGAACAACACAGTTCATCCCAGACTATCTCTCAAAGTTCAGAAAAGGTGTGTAGACTTGATCCATATGATGTGCACAATTCATCTTTTCACCAAACTCATGATATAATTCAGATCCATCAATTCATTGTTCTGCCTAAGTTACCATAAGAATGCAATGTAAACATCCAGAAGAATACTCTCAAAGATGTTTACCCACATTTTATTATAAACTACCAAAGCCTCCTTGATTTTATAGGTCCCAGTACCTAATGACAGACTATTTGCAGAGGCCTCTACATCTATCACCTAAAGGGACATAGCCTTACAAATATCTTAATTTTAAAGTTTAATCTGACTTGATTTAAAGCCTAGTAATTACCCAGGTTCGATCCCTGGCTTGGGAAGATCCCCTGGAGAAGGGAATGGCTACCCACTTCAGTATTCTTGCCTGGAGAATTCCATGGACAGAGGAGCCTGGAAAGCTACAGTCCATGGGGTTGCAAAGAGTCAGACACGACTGAGTGATTAACATTTAAAAAAAAAAAATTATATTCTAACAATTTACACTTTGGTCCTACACGTTATAAAATAACTTTTAGATTGCATGTGCAAAATTCTTCTAATTTTTAAAGCAAAGTTTTAAATGCCCAACTAAGTTGTCCATTGTTATCAAAACTCTAGTTTACAGCTTAGCAGATGTTACAAATAATACGTCAGACTGTAAAGAAAGGGATGAAAATGCAATAAATCAGATTCAGGGCCAGTAAAGAATAATGAGTGCATTAAACAATTAAGTGTATAATTTGTGCATCTGTTGCTATTGTTGGCATTAAACCTATCTCACTATACAGATAAAATGAGAAGAAGTCTGAAAAACTTTCAAACATTCAGATAAAGACTAGACATCTCTTTCTTCTTTCTTTATCTTAGATGTCAGTTTTCAAAGCTGGCCAACCTTTTTGGTTTCAAGATTTTCTTCAGATGCTCTAGTTTTCTAGTCTCTTCTCGATACAGACATGAATTCACAAGTAGTCTCCTCACTTTTCCCCACAGCTTCCTGAGTAGTTGCCATGCTCACTGAACTGAATTTGCTGCCTTTTCATAACTGCTCTGGAAAGGAATGAACCACAACAGAAACAAAACTAAATGGGTTCCAAATACAACTCTGATGTCACTCTAGAGACTTTCACTCTGTTTCCCATAATATTGATTGGCACCCGAGACCGCCTAATGAGGATTTTTGTCTCCATTTCTTAGTTGTCTATACAAGCGCTAATTTTCTTTTCTTTCTTTTTAAAAATTGAACTGGCATTAGGTACTATCTGTCTATCTATATACTGGCCCTGTGGTATGTGGGATCTAAGTTCCCTGACCAAGGACCGAACCCGCATCTCCTGCACTAGAAGCAGGGAGTCTTAACCCCTGGACCACCAAGGAAGTCCCTGCAAGCCCTAATTTTCAACTTTAGTTTTTACATTGATTTTTTTAAGCCAGAGGGAACTTTCTGAGCAAGAAAAGAAAAAACAAAACAAAACAAAAAAGCAGAGGAATCTAACAGGATTTCAATTATGGCCTGGGAGAACCCCCATCACACCTAAGCCCACCAATACAGATTTCTCCCTAGCAGTCTCTGGGCAGAGTGGCCTAATCCTGATCAATACCAAAATGGCTCTGGGAGTCTCAGGTCTCTAAATCAGCCTCTCAACTTGAAAATCTGAAATTCTTGGTCTTACAGAAATCACAACATTATTAGTTTCAGATCACTGACCAAAGTCAAGACCAAATATGAAGCTGTCCATTTAAAAAGGGGTTATCTTTAATGCAACATGATCTGTATTAAATGAGCCATTATTTCTAAATAAAGCAATCAAATTATGAATTCAATAGCTTACCAGGTGACATTACAGAAATCATTTCCTCACTGTGTACAAAATGGGGTTAATAATCCTGACCTAGCTCCTAAGGTCTCTAGGGACAATTCATTTAAGAGTTGTCCAAGTGCTGTATAAATGTTACTGGTGTTATGAAAGCTTGGTTTTATTGTCATCAGAACACTACCATCATGAAAAGGAATTTATAGAGGTTTGGTCAGAGGTGAATAAACAAAGCAAAGTCTATGCTAATACAAGTACCCTCTGACCTTGGATCATTGAACTTGAAAAATCACACAGATCAGAATGTAAATGAAGTTTGCATTTTTGGAGACACAGTTTTTGTTGTTTTATTTCCTATTCAAGTTCTCTGCTTTGAAACCATTACTTTGGAAGCAAAACAACCAATTCTATTTTCAATCTCCACCTCCCCACTGTTCCCCCCCTTTTTGCATTATTCTCATTGCTATTCCCAGCATCATTTGCATTAAACCATGACACTGAAGGCATCCAAGCCCTTTCTTTCTGAATCAACTATCTGGCACACCCAGGAAACATGCCTGTCAGTACACATGGGGTGAGTAGACACCAGTCTTCTTTAAGGGTTTTTTTGTTCTCATATTGTGTGATTCCTAGACTTTCAGTTTCCTTTCCCCAGTTAAATTTCCATGATTCATTTGTTTATTTGGCAAATAGTTACTGAGTACCTAGTATGTACCAGGCATGTTCCAGGTGCTGGAGAGAGCAGTGACTAAACAGGGCAGAAATCCTGGCTCTCATATAATTATATTCTAG
Organism: Okapia johnstoni; assembly: GCA_024291935.2. Lineage (NCBI taxonomy): Eukaryota > Metazoa > Chordata > Mammalia > Artiodactyla > Giraffidae > Okapia > Okapia johnstoni. The sequence goes on along the minus strand of CM044312.1, from coordinate 64,279,549 downwards.
TGGATGAAGACAAGCAGAAAGCAAAATAAATAATTCAATAGACAGAATATGTTAGAATGAAAAAACAAAGTATGGTGAGAGGATGGGAGGGCAGAATGGGGAGTTGTTGACATTTTACATATGATGGTCAGGGGAAAACTCCTTGCGAATGTGTGATCTCAGTAAAGATTTGAGGAAGGTGAGTGTGAGCCATTGGGAAAGGGTTTTGCAGGTAAGAGTTCTAGGAAAATTCAGAGACTCCAAGGTAAGCGTTTACAAGTTTTTTGTTTGTTCATTTTGGGGGTTTTTTGGCCATCCAGTGCAACATGTGAGATCTTAGTTCTCTGACCAGGGATCAAACCCACAGCTCCTGCATTGGAAGCAGGGAGTCTTAGCCACTGGACTGCTAAGGTAAGTCCCAGGAGTTTGCATATTTGAGAATAACAAGAAGATCAGAGTGGCTGAAGGGAGTGAGTAAGGGAGAGAAAAGCAGAAGATGAAGGTAGACGTGGAGTGGGGCACCAGATGAGCTTGGGCTGGTTTATCACTGCATGGCCTCTGGCTTTCACTCTGCCTGAAATGGAAAAAGCCCTTGAGAGGGGTTCTGAGCAGAGGAATAACACGATCTGAGGTTCATTTTAAAGTCTAAAACAGGCTGTATTGAAAAATAGGCCGCAGGGAAGTAGAGTAGAGACAGGAAGACCATGCAAAAGGCTATTCCAACAGCTCTGAGCAGATATTAGTGACTTGTTCCAGTGAGGGTGGGTGGTAAGTAGAGCTTCATGGTTTTCAATTAGTTATCATATCCTTCTTATTCATTGTTCTGTGGTTACTTGAATAACTTCACTCTCTAAGGGAGTATTTTTTCTTTAAAACATTCTATAGCCTCTTCTATACCCTCCCTGTTGATAATAATGCTTTCCCTCTCATCAGACCATCTTAGACAGGGTCAAAACATCCCACATTTGGATGTAGTCAAATTGACAAGTAGATTACAGTTAAGAGGTAAACTAAGGCGTAATAAAAATTTTAAGAGTTTATTATTCAGGGGAAAATCTATTCAAATCAGGTAGCCTCCACTCCAGCATATAGAAAGGGGCTCTGAGAAGCTTGACGAAATGAAAGACTTTATAGGCAGAAGGGAGCAGGAAGGAGGAGCTATACTAGGCAAAAAGCAAGTTGGTTATTGCAAAGCTACTCTCCTTTGGGGAGCAGCAGAGGTCTATTAGGCAGATGACCTCACTAGTGCTGATCAGGTGACTCCTGATTGGCTGGTTTAAGATTCCATTTCTATGCAAATAAAAACACAATGAAGTATCACCTCATACAGGTCAGAATGGTCATTATGAGAAACACTACAAATAACAAATGCTGGAGAGGGTGTGGAGAAAATGGAACCCTCCTACACTGTTGGCGGGAATGTAAGCTGGTGCACCTACTATGGAGAACAGTAAGGAGCCTCCTTAAAAACCTTAAAAATCAGAATTATCATGTGATCCAGCAATCCCACTCCTGGGCACATATCCAAAGAAAACTGTAATTTCAAAAAGATACACGCACCCCTACATTTATAGCAGCATTATTTACAACAGCCAAGACATGGAAACAACTAAAGTGTTCATCAGCAGCTGAGTGGATGAAGAAGATGTGGTATGTGCATAAAATGGAATATTGAAGTGAAGTGAAAGTCACTCAGTCGTGTCTGACTCTCTGTGATCCCATGGATTGTAGCCTGTCAGGCTCCTGGAGTGGGTTGCGGTTTCCTTCTCCAGGAGATCTTCTTGACCTAGGGATTGAACCCAGGTCTCCCACGTTGTAGGCAGACGCTTTACGGTCTGAGCCACCAGGGAAGCTGACACAAATGACTTTATCAATGAAACAGACTCAGATAGAGAACAGACTTGAGGTTGCCAAAGGGAAGAGGGAGTGAGAGAGGGATGGACTGGGAGTTTGGGATTAGCAGATGCAAACTATTATACATAGAATGGATAAGCAACAAGGTCCTACTGTATATCACAGAGAACTATATTCAATATCCTGTGATAAACCATAATGGAAAGAATATGAAAAAGAATGTATATATATATATATGTATAATTGAGTCACTTTTGCTGCATGGCAGAAATTAACACTGTAAATCAACTATAAACAAGCAAATAAAACTTTTTGTAACATCAGTAGTAAGAAAACTAAGAAATGTTTCTTTAACATTAGTTAATCACAAATATATATATAGAACTACACATAAACGTACCTACACAAAGATATGTCAAATAACTCTTCTATTTTTTGAGTGCTCCAAGATCTCAAACATGACAAGATTAACAAATCTGGCTTGAGAGGTATTTTGGTACCAAAGACAACGGAGGTTACAATGTTTTGGAGAGAACACTGGTCTGAATGCCAGAGTCAGAATCCACCCCTGCACACTCCCCTTGCAGAGCTTGGAGCCTGCCACTGAATCTCACTTTTCTCATCCTTAAAACAGGGATCATAAGACCTGCCCTCTCCAGAGAGGACGCTCAAGAAGATCAAACTAGACATTGCAAACTGAAAAGCACTCTAGAGCAATGTTACTTTTACGGTGATTTTAACATTATTTTACTATTGCCAATGGAAAGTATCAATGATAACAAAAAACTGCCCCAGGAAAATAGCAGAATGTCTTTCAATACACTATTCTATGTCCTGCTGTAATAAAAGTCAGATAGCAAGTATTTTCAGGGATGTTTTAAAGGGTGCAAAACTTGGTTGCATTAGTATAATCAAACCATGTTTCATCTCACGAGGGTCAAAAAACTGAGAGATGTTGAATATAATCTCACAGTATCTCATTGAAGATACTTCATGAGCTAAAGCTAACAAATCCAATTATAGCATGTAAAAAAAATGTGCTTCTAATCCAGCTTTTCTTGTTCTGTTGACCTCTGTGGAATACAGGAGAATTAATACAGAAAACTTGGGGGAAATTCTCAAACTAGTACAGAAAGAATGACAATAGAATTCTCTTTCAAATAAAAAAGGGAAATGGCTAAAGTTTATACCATATTTTGTGCATGGAAAGTACTGTAATTACAATGTAAAGAACAACTGGAATAGAGCAGATAAAGCCTGGCTGGAAAGCTGTTTCCAGGTCATATAAAAATGGTCCATGAGACCACTAAGAATAAATAGCTATATGCAGGATGACAAGATACATTGACATTCTGTTGATATACCCTGAGAGCAAACATAAACTACGAGTACTTACTTTTCCCTGAACTGTGCTCACAGTTGAGCAGTAAAAACACACTTGAACTAAATTTGTCATGCTCCCATCCAAGTCTTTCTTGCAAGTGTTTAACAAGCTATGCGAAAGACACAGATTTTTGATACAAACTCCACCCACCAGATCAGCACACTAAATGAAATCAAATCAATGAACAGAGATCAGAAAGCTTGAGACCAGCCTTTACGGTTGGAATACAATTCTAATTTTGGCTTGGGTCTTAAACAGATCATTAAAATGCTACCTGAGAGAGGGGACAAAGATCCATCCCTTCCAGGAAACAGTCACACCTCGCTGCCCTCTGTACAGAAACAAGCCCAGATATTACCTTACAGATGAAGTTATCTTACTGCTTCCTGTTTCTTTTCAGCAGCAAAAGGAAAATCTCAAACAGAGAGCCCTTACCAGCACATTTCTGCAGATAAAATACTGGCTTCTGATCCCTGCTGTGGCTGGACCCTGTGCAGTAAAATGTTAAAGTCCTCTCTGCAGCAATCCAAAGCTGCTCAGACCTCCAGGGCCTCCCAGGGTGATCAGGCAGCCTGGCTTTGTGGCAATACAATGGGGGTTAAACATCTACCCATATCCACTGAGAAGCAAGAGAAATCTGTTTAGTGGCTCCAAGTTATTTAGCAAAATGCACAATAGGTGATGGTTTGGTAATATTATTGTTTTAAGAAGTAACTGCCTTGGGATTAGCAGATACACATTACTATATATAACACAGATTACTAGCAAAGACTTACTGTATGACACAGGGAACTCTAGTCCATATTTTGTGATAACCTATAAGGGAAAAGAATCTGAAAAAAGAACAGATATAAATATACAGGTATGACTGAATCACTGTGCTGTGCATCTGAAACTAACACAACATTGTAAATCAACTATACTTCAATTTAAAAAAAATTAAAAAGAATGCACCTGCCATATTTTCACTTCTGATGGGAGAATGTAAGGTGTTATTTTTTAAAACTTACTATTTTTTGTTTACTTTTTCAATTTTTTATTGAAGTATAGTCGATTTACAATGTTGTGCCAATCTCTGCTGTACAGCAGAGTGACTCAGTTGTACGTATATACATATATTTAAAAAATATTCTTTTCCATTATGGTTTATCACAGGATACTCCCTGTGCTATGCATTAGGATCTTGCTGTTTATTAATTCTATATATAGTAGTTTACATCTACCAACCCCAAACTTCCAGTATACCCCTCTTCCTGCCTGCCACTTGGCAACCACAAGTCTGTTCTCTCTCTGAGTCTGTTTCTGTTTCATAGATAGGTTCATTTGTGCCATATTTTAGATTCCACATGTAAGTGATAGCATATGGTATTTTGTCTCTCTTTCTGATTTACTTTACGTAGTATGATAATCTCTAGTTGCATTCGTGTTGTTGCAAATGGCACTATTTAATTCCTTTTTATGATTGAGCAGTATTTCCTTGTATATATGTACCGCATCTTTATCCATTCCTCTGTCGATGGACCTTTAGATTTTTCGCATGTTTTGGCTATTGTGAATAGTGTTGCTATGAGAATAGGGATGCATGTACCTTTTTAAATTATAGTTTTATCTGGGTATATTCCCAGGAGTGGGATTGCTGGGTCGTATGGTAACAAAATCTACTGTTAACCTGAGAAAACTCTCAGAAATACTTTCTGGTCACTGCTTAAATATTCTTTCTTTACAGGACACAATAACTGCTTAAGATGGGCTTATTTTTTTTCAGCATCAGGACCTACTTCACAAATATGTGTAGCCTGTCATCCAGATGACTCCCACCAATCATTTCTGCCTTTTTTTCCTTCCATGGCAGCCTATGAGCTTCAAATAATCCAATGTGAGACCTTAGTAAAAACAAATACTATAACTCTTTTTGTTTCCTTTCCCCTACTGACTTATTTTTCAATTGCAGCCCTCCCATGGCCATCAGTACTCACCTATCCAAGCTGTAAAATCTTTTAGAAGACTGACTATCATGACTCTTGTAAGCCAGGTATTATTGATACGTAAGTACACAAATATAAATACTAAATAGAAGGAATTTCCATTAGAGTGCTAAATCCATCTGGGTTAGATCTCACGTTAAGAAGACCTGAAGAAAGTAATGGGGGGTGCGCTGAAATGTCGTATGTATTTCTATAGCTATGACCTCATTGTTGGCATTGCCACAAATCCTTAAGCCACTTGTTTCTGGTAAAATTTCTAAAGACTATTTTCAAGCTTTAAGGTTCTCTTGAAACGCTTCAAGAGAAGAAGAAAAAGTCAAGAAAAGTCATTCACCAGCTATGGTTCAAGATTAGAAAGTGTCCATTTAACTAGATTTTCAATGACAGTGATTCACTTCCTATAGGAAAAAACCTAAAAATCTGTTCCACATTTATTACAGTTATGGTCATGAACAATGGGTGGATGTATTTCTTTGAAGCTCTTTTCAATATTTAAGACTTGCTTAGAATCATGCTTTTCTTCACAAAAGCACAACCAACATGTAACACCATCTCCTTCAAAGCATAGTGTCAGGGAGATTAACAACCAGAGCCACGTGACCTCGGAAACCCAAGCAAGTAGAGACATCAGAACATCCTGACGGGGTCTACCTCTGCACAGCTGTTTCTCTGCTGAACACGTCCTAATGAGCTGTGAATTATGCTTTCAAAAAACTTGGAAAATGTAGACTAACTTTCAGATTTCTTTTCTTACTCTTTTAAAAGATAAAACAAATAGAGGGGGAAAGCCTTTAAAGTTACTTCTTCCTAATAACATATCTGCTGCTCTGTATATATGCTATTAATGGTACCAGCTGACAGGAAACAGTAAAAAATCAGCTACGTATGTCAACACATGGCACACACAGCAGGGGGCAGAAACCACGCTAGTCAGCAGGATTTCTACTTGCTTTCTCTCTGGGTATTTTCCCATCATTTCTTTGGAGTGAATGGGAGATGAATACACAGAGTACAGAAGTTCATATGAGCAGTGACAATACTTTGAATGACATTACACTGATGGATATGTGCCATTGTACTTTTGTCCAAACTGATAGACTGTGCAACAGGACTCATCTCATTAAAGTGAACTCTGAGATGAACTAAGATGATGGCAGAAAGTGAGGAAGGACTAAAGAGCCTCTTGGTGAAAGTGAAAGAGGAGAGTGAAAAAGTTGGCTTAAAGCTCAACATTCAGAAAACTAAGATCATGGCATCTGGTCCCATCACTTCATGGGAAATAGATGGGGAAACAGTGGAAACAGTGTCAGACTTTATTTTTTTGGGCTCCAAAATCACTGCTGATGGTGATTGCAGCCATGAAATTAAAAGACGTTTACTCCTTGGAAGGAAGGTTATGGCCAACCTCGATAGCATATTTAAAAGCAGAGACATTACTTTGCCAACAAAAGTCCGTCTAGTCAAGGCTATGGTTTTTCCAGTGGTCATGTATGGATGTGAGAGTTGGATGGTGAAGAAAGCTGAGCGCCGAAGAATTGATGCTTTTGAACTGTGGTGTTGGAGAAGACTCTTGAGAGTCCCTTGGACTGCAAGGAGATCCAACCAGTCTATCCTAAAGGAAATCAGTCCTGGGTGTTCACTGGAAGGACCAATGTTGAAGCTGAAACTCCAATACTTTGGCCACCTCATGTTAAGAGTTGACTCATTGTAAAAAACCCTAATGCTGGGTAGGATTGGGGGCGGGAGGAGAAGGGGACGACAGAGGATGAAATGGTTGGATGGCATCACCGACTCGATGGACATGGGTTTGGGTAGACTCCGGGAGTTGGTGACGGACAGGGAGGCCTGGCGTGCTGCAATTCATGGGGTCGCAAAGAGTCGGACATGACTGAGCAACTGAACTGAACTGAAGATGAACTGGGGACCTTGGTGACTATGATGCGTCAATGCAGTTCATCCTTGGTTAAAAAAAAAAAGTATCGCTGTATTGATAATGGCTATGTATGTGAGGGAAAGGGGTATACAGGAAATTTCTATACCTTCCTATCAGTTTTGCTGTAAATCTAAAACTGCTTTTAAAAGGGTCTCAAAAAAAATAACACCCAAGGTAGATGTTTTGGGTAAAATTTTTGTTTCACTTTTATATATGTATATATATTACACATGTGTGTGTTTATTAGATTGTGATACAAAAATGAATTTTTTAGATCAAAAAAGTTTGCAGGGCACTGTAGTTAAATTATACCAGCAAATAAAAGCACAAATTAACCTAAAAGGAAAAAAAAAAAACCTCTCAAAATTTAAACCCCACTGGAAAGAGAATGTGCCTATGTCTTTCTATGAATATGTTAACATAACCTTTTCTTTTCCGAGTGGGCTATTCCCACAGGTAGAGAAAAGGCTCATGCACTGATGTGAAAGAAGGCTGTTATTTTAAAGGACAGCATAAGGACTACTTATAAAACGGTGCTTTAAAAGGCAATTGTGTTCTGAACAGTCAGGGCTGAAAGGAGGAGAGACAAGTCTGATTATGCAGCTTGACTGACCGAGCCTAATCAGGATTATTTCGGCACACTGCTTCCCTACAGCCGCAGACCCATTAAACGCTAAACGCTTCTGCGGGCTCACTTCCCACTCTGTCTCCCACTGTGACCCACTACTTTTCCACACTGGTTACTCAGTGGGCTTCTCAAAACATTTTTTGGTAAACGGTGGTACCAGGTTTAATAGGCTCCTCCAAAGTCATCATCAAATCTGTCATTTTTATGATAAGAGTGGGTATTGTCCCCACTTTAAAACAGCACCATTTGGACTGTCACACAGAAGGGGGCCCTTGGAAGTAATTCTGTTACCTTCCAATATATTTTTATTAAGCAAAGTGGAAGTTGACAGCTACAACTCCTTCCATAAAAGCTGCTCTGGCTTTGAAAATGTCATTTTGGAATGTCCCATTTTAAACTCATGAGACCATGAACTCTTATCACCCTGTGGACCACATTGTTCTCAAAATAGTGGCTCCAATTTGGGGACAAGACTATGGTAACTTTGGGCATCAAAATCTACCTCTGCTTTCTGTTTCCCTATCCTATCCTCCATGGACAGAGAAGAGATCAAATCAGTCAGTCTTAAAGGAAATCAACCCTGAATCAAGCCTGAATACTCATACTCATTGGAAGAATCGATGCCGAAGGTGAAGCTCCAGTATTTTGGTCACCTGACATGATAAGTTGACTTATTGGAAAAGTCCCTGATGCTGGGAAAGATCGAGGGCAGAAGGAGAAGATGGCATCAGAGGATGAGATGGCTGGATGGCATCACTGATGCAATGGACATGAACTTGGCCAAACTCCGGGAGATGGTGAGGGACAGGGAATCCCGGTGTGCTGCAGTCCAAGGGGTCACAAAGAGTCGGACACAACTGGGCGACTGAATAACAACAACATCCTGCAAGTGGTCCAGATTCGGCCATTTCTGGTGTATAACTGATTTTCTATATGTATGACGTGGTACCCATTTTAACTGTAGAACAGAAAAATATTAGATATGCCTTTTCACAGATATACTTCTTCATTTAAACCCCAAATTACATATCTATACAATGAGAAATTTAAATTTTTAAAAATTGTAGTATGGTTGATTCACTACATTGTGTTAGTTACTGCTGACAGCAAAGTGATTCACTTATCTATGTATATAATATATATTCCTTTTTGCATTATTTTCCATTATGGTATATTACAGGATATTGAATGTAGCTCCTTGTGCTGCACGGTAGCACCTTGTTGTTTATCTGTTCTATATACAGTAGTTTGTACCTGGTAATCCCAAACTCCTAATATATTCTACCCTCTTTCCTCTTCGGGAACCATAAGTTTGTTCTCTATGTATGTGAGTCATTTCTGTTTCATAAGTTCATTTGCATCATATTTTAGATTCCACATATAAGTGATATCATATGATATTTGTCTTTTGACTTACTTCATTAAATATGATAATCTCTAGGATCCATACATGTTGAGGCAAGTGGCACTATTTCATTCTTTTTTAATGGCTGGGTAATATTCCATTGTATATATGGAACAAATATTCTTTATCCATGCTTCTGTTGATGGACACTTAGTTTGTTTGCATGTCCTGGCTATTGTAAATAGTGCTGCTATAAACATCAGAGTGCATGTATCTCTTTGAATTAGTTTTATCTGGATATATGCCCAGGAGCTGGATTGCTGGATCATATGGTAATTCTAGTTTTTTAAGGAACCTCTCTACTGTTTTCCATAGTGGCTGCGTGAGCTTATATTCTCACCCACAGTGTAAAAGGGTTTTCTTTTCTCCACCTCCTCTCCAGCATTTGTTATTTGTAGAATTTTTAATGACGACCATTCTGAATAGTGGAGAAGGCAATGGCCCCCCACTCCAGTACTCTTGCCTGGAAAATCCCATGGATGGAAGAGCCTGGTGGGCTGCAGTCCATGGGGTCGCTAAGAGTCGGACACAACTAAGCGACTTCAGTTTCACTTTTCACTTACATGCACTGGAGAAGGAAATGGCAACCCACTCCAGTGTTCTTGCCTGGAGAATCCCAGGGATGGCAGAGCCTGATGGCTGCCGTCTATGGGGTTGCACAGAGTCGGACAGGACTGAAGTGACTTAGCAGCAGCAGCAGCGGCATTCTGACTAGTGTGAGGTGGTACCTCTTTGTAGTTTTGGTTTCCATTTCTCTAATAATTAACAATATTGAGCACTTTTTCATGTGTCTTTTGGCCATCTGTATGTCTTCTCCGGAGAAATGTCTATTTAAGCCTTCTTTCCAAGAAAATAATAGTTTTCAAAAATTTTACTTTCTATCCAAATTTTATAGTTTGAAATATTATAATGCACAAGTAGAATAGTCAACCTCTGTGCCTTAGTATCTCTATTTGTAAAATGAGGATAATATAGTACCTTTCTCATAAAGTTTCTCTAAGTATTAAGAGAGTTAATCTCTGTATATCACTTAGAACAATGCCTGGCACACAGTAAATGCTACATGAGTGCTTGCACTAAATAAACGATAATATGATAAAAACCATCTATGAAGGAGCAAAAGATTCAGAATGGAAGAGTCCTACACTAAACTACTTGCCTTCATCATCTTATTGCACAGGCTCTTATCTCTGCCAAAGTTCAACTCACTGCCAGTTTCCTGCAACATTCTGTAAGTTCTCCCGGTGCAGAAACGATGGATGCTTTATTTCTGAATTTCTTTACAGGAGGAAAGAAGGATGCCAATTAGCTGGCTGGATGCGAGATGAAGAATTTTGCTAAAGTGGGCCTAGAAACTAAATGGGAAAATGAATTAACTGAGTGGTTTTTTTTCTCCCACCTTGAAATGCTATGCTAGATCCACAAGTTCACAGGCATCAGCTGGCAGGTTTCTCAAAGCTGTGAATCTACATGATGGAGACAAGTTAAGTGCCATGTCATTTGGTGAAAGTGTCACAAGAGCCATCTGTTTCTGTAAATACAGTACAGAGACCCAGGAATCCCACAGATAACTTGATGGCACAGTAGACTGGCATCCTATTGCTTTTCCATAATTTACAGAAAGTCAAAATGTCAAGATTCTAGGAAGGCATGGTAATGCCAAGTTAAGGAGAGAGATCAAGATAAAATGTTTTTGAGGTAAATTGGTACACTTTTAAATATTTCCAGAGAACAGATTCTTTCTGAATCTGTGCACCATCATAGCAACAAAATATTTATTAATTCTCAGCTCTTTCTCTTTCTCTCAATCTTCATCGCTCCTCCTGCCTCACCTGATCAGAATATATATAGACTTTCCGAACCACTGACTCTGGCATTGTTACAATGAAGGATGAATCTGGGGACTCCTCTGGTGGTCCAGTGGTTAAGACTCCATGCTCCCAAAGCAGACAGCTCAAGATGAATCTCTGGTCAGGGAACTAGATGCAATCATAACTGAAATTAAGGCGGTGGGGAGGGATGGATTGGGAATTCGGGATTAGCAAGTGCAAAGTATTATATAGGATGAATAAACAGCAAGGTCCTACAAGTGGTAAAGAAACTTCCTGCAATGCAGAAGCCATAGGAGACATGAGTTCAATCCCTGGGTTAGGAAGATCCCCTGGAGGAGGGCATGGCAACCCACTTCAGTATTCTTGCCTGGAGAATCCCATGGACAGAGGAGCCTGGCGGGCTACAGTCCCTGGGGTCACAAAGAGTCAGACATGACTGAAGAGACTTAGCGTGCATGCAATGTATAGCAAAGGGAATTATACTTAATATCCTGTGGTAAACCATAATGGAAAATAATATGAAAAAGCATATATATATATATATATATGTATATATAACAATCACTGTGCTGTATAGCAGAAATTAACACAATATTGTAAATCAACTATACTTCAATAAAAAATAAACTGGGAAAGATAAAACAAGAAGGGATAGAAATGAATAGAGAAAAAAAGAGGTTGTAAGGAATAAGAAGTATGTTAGGGATCAAGCCATATGAAATTGTCTTTCTGTAGGTCAACAGAGGTTAAAAAAAAAAGTAATATCACATGATTCAATCATTACTTCCCTGGAATTTTCCAGCTCCAGTAACGTTCAAATTATTTAATAGAAATATAGCCAAGGTTCTAGAGCAAATGATTTCTATTTCCACCATTTGTAAAACGAGACATTTCTATTTTCTGATAGTTTCAGCTGCCAAAGCAATGACCTCCCAAAGAGCCACACATTACTGATGTGTGTTTAAGTGTCAAAGTAATTTTTCGTAACTGTTCTTAATTATATATTCAAACACACACACATACACCCCTTTTCTAGACTCAGTGCCTCCTAATATATGTAAGTTCATTTTTCAAAATGACTTTACTTCTGATATTTAAAAGCTTATTTAAATAATGCGGATGCAATCCATTCATAAAAATAAAATAGAAAGAGGTTTGAGAATTCTGCTCTAACAAAATCCACCCCAAATCACCCTAGCTGGAAGAGATCTTTATAATCACACATATTCAAATCTTTTCTGAACTGTAAAATCTACCACCTTCTTAGAAAAAAATCTTAAGAAATTCTCTCATTACTATTATTACAATAATATTTGTTGGACACATTAAAAATTAGGTTCCCTTAGATCTGTTTTCTCAGTCCAAGTATTAGATGAGTCATGAACAACTTTAAGACTCTGTTGAAAGTTATGAAACTCTAACCCAAGAAAATTCAGAAGCCCCCCAAAATCTATTGTTTGCATAAGAAGAAGTTCAAGAACCCTAGTTAAGCATCCCTAAAAGATCAATGTAACTGTTTTCTGATTTTTGCCTTTCCGCCACAATTCACCCTACTCATTACCCAACTTTCTTTTTCTTAAACAAAACTAGAAGAAACAAAAAAAATCTTCACAATTCCATCTCCAATATATCAGGATTTCTTTGCAGTTCTTATCTGAATGCTCGTGTGTGTGTAATTTCAACAGAACTGCAATCTTGACATTTTTAATTTTTAAGTTAACATTATCTGACGAACACTGTCATATTGCTAACAGAATTCAGAATTGCAATTTCAAGTGAACGCAGAGTTGAACTTCTATGCCATAATTTCTATCTCCAGTCATGAGAGTTTTTTGAAATTTTTTTCTTAAATAGAAGTGAAAACATTTTTATGGATATGCCATTCCACATTACATTTTAAGTGGTTGCATCAAGATTGCCAGGAGAAATATCAATAACCTCATATGTGCAGATGACACCACCCTAATGGCAGAAAGCGAAGAGGAACTAAATAGCCTCTTGATGAAGGTGAAAGAAGAGAGTGAAAAAGCTGGCTTAAAACTCAACATTCATGCAACTAAGATCATGGCATCTGGTCCCATCACTTCATGGCAAATAGATGGGGAAAAAAATGGAAACAGTAACAGATTTTATTTTCTTGGGCTCCAAAATCACTGGATTGTGGATGGTGACTGCGGCCATGAAATTAAAAGATGCCTGCTCCTTGGGAGAAAAGCTATGAGCAACCTAGACAGCCTATTAAAAAGCAAATATATCACTTTGCTGACAAAGGTCCAACTAGTCAAAGCTATGGTTTGACATGACTTTGAGCAAACTCAGGGAGATGGTGAAGGACAGGGAAGCCCGGTATGCTGCAATCCTTGGGGAGGCAATGCTGCAATCCTTGGGGAGGCAAAGAGTTGGACATGACTGAGCAACTGAACAACAATTGTCATATCTAGGGCAGCCAAAAATGTATGTGGTCACCTTTTATCTTGCAGTTCTGGAAGTTATCTTAAAATATTTTCACCAGTTCAATAGCTGTAAGACATACTAATCTTCCCAAACACCAATTAACATATATTATCCCGGTGCTCAGAGATTCATATTGCCTTTGGAGTAAAATCCATAGTCTGTTATTCAAAATTATTTACAATCTAGCCTCCACCTATGACTCCAAGCTGAGAATGCACCAGTCTTAAACACACATAAACCCTTCCACCTAAACAGTCTATGGTCCTTGCACCAAACATGCCAGGCCCACTCCAGCTTCACACCTTTGTGCAGAGACACCACTCTCCCTTTCTTTAAATCTCTCCCTTCCATCAATACCAAGTTCAAGTTCATTTACCTCTGGATAACTGAGGGACACAGCCATCCGAGAACTGCCTCTCTGCCCTTAGACCTTATCATCAAGCACTTATCTTACATTTGCTACCATTTTTTAGTGGATTTAGCTCCTAAAAAAATGTAATTGTTTCTTCTTCTCTTCTTGAATTATAAACTATTTTGTTAACTTTAATACCAACCACTGTATTTGTACACTGCAGGTACCTATTACCTGTTAGACACTTGGTGAATGTCTGAATATGGCTATGCCTTCCTATCTAAGATTCTATACATGAACTTGTAATGATATAAAAAAAATCATTAAATTGAAAGAGAACCATCCTCACTCCCTCACATATTGATCATGAATAACGAGTTCTTGGCTCTACGCCCTTCTTTCCAATGTCGTCACTCCTTGTTCTTCCTCCCTTTTCTTAAATAGTCTTTCAATCATTCCATCATTTCCAATTCTCCTGCTATTATTTTTCTTTTCCCTTTTCCTCTGTTATTCTGTCATGTCTCCACTGCCTTGTCAGCTCATTTATTCTATTTCTTCACAAAGGAGTTTGGTGGTTAAGAACTCTGGAGTCAGAAAGTCCTGGGTTCAAACTCTGGCTCTGTCCTTTTACCAGCCTATAACCTGAGGTCTTTTTGCCTCTTCAAACTACATTTTCTCCATTTTTGCATGGCCCTAACGGTAGTAACCTAGAGTCACATAGTGAAAAATACCATGTACATGAAAGCATTGTCTTATTTACTAGTAGATGGTTAATGATGTTAACTTTAACAATCACTTGATATCCCAATCACTTCATATATTTATCTAACAATCACTATGTCTGCCTATTTTATAAATTATTTAAAAATTATGTCATTTCTTTCTTATTTTTTTATTATTTGTCATACAAATTCTCTCCACCTTATCTTTTCTTCTTCATTATTAATTGAAAAAGAAAATGGAAAACAAGTACAATTGTTTAGTAAAGCAAATGAAATAATGAACAGAATAGAAAGACAAAACTGGGAGCAATTTCATTTGCCTCTATCTCTTTTATCCAGGACTGCTCATTAGTTTTCTTCTTTTCAAGCTCATTGTGTATCTTCTTTCATATGTATGTATGTGTGTACATGTATATCCATGCCTGTAAAGCTTACATAGTTTCTTGACTTTTTTAATTCATAACCATATCCCCAAATACTATGCATGTTCTAGTTGGCATTTCTAAAGTCCACTGCAGTGCCAAGCCTGTGCCTGTGAGTGACTCTCTCACACCTGAGCGGGGCACTTGCTCTGCTGGAGCAACATCACCCTCTCCACTAGATTTCTTCTAATCATTTCAAAATAAATACAAAACAATACCCAGTAATCGAGAGAGCATAAAATGAGATCCTCAATGTGTTTAATATTAGATTAGATGAGCAATGAGAAATGAGGCAAATTAGAAAATGGGGAAATGGGCCCATTTTTGCTATTTGTATGTTAGGATATGGTTATAATAAAAAGTGTCATTTCTTGACTCCTTCCATCACTGTTTTAGGCACATGTATGTCTATTAATGAGTTTAATCCTTACAATAATACGAGGATGTATTTCTAATTATTACCATCATTTTATAGAAGGGGACATGGAGAGTCAGAGAGGTTAAGTAACTTGCCTAATGTTACACAGCAAGAAAACTGTGGAGCTGGGATTGGTTAGTGTACACACCTGAGTGGTAGAGTCTAGTATGCACTCCTTGAGACCACAGGTACCATCACAGGAGAATTTGCATTCAATTTCAAACTGACCACATTATGCAAATCATAACTCACAACTGGCTTTAAAAGAAATACATGCAACTGCGGTACTTTTCTTCACAGGACAGATAGTAGATTCTTTTTTATTCCCCTCCAAACATAAAGAAAATAGAAGACAAGAGAGTTGAAACGTCTCCTTTCAATTCCACATTTGGCTGGTTCATGTCTCACCAGCCTTTTTTTCCCCCTCCCTGCAAAGACAAGGGGCTGGCTGCCTGCCAAATGAGGGAAAGTAATTTTGAGAATGCTCAAGAGATCTCAGATTTAACTATTTTGATCCCTCTTCCATCCCTAAAGGATGTGGAAAGTGTTTAATTGCTAACCTCACCCAGATGTCTCCAAAAATATGGGCAAGGTTTTGTCCCCTTAGAGTTAATTCTGGAGTGGTGGAGTGAAAAAATGCTCTTTTGTGCTTTTCAGATTTATTGTCTCCTCCTCTGAAGCACAGAAATCTTAGTATAGCTACAAACTGCTTGCACACTGTCCTCCCAGGCCTCAGACTACATTCCTTGGAAAGACCCCGGCTCACACAGAGGATGATGCACAACTCCACCTCCCTCTGTCACTGGTCCACGGTTTCCCTTTGTTGCCAAACTTTTTCCTCTTTCTGTTTTCCCCAAGCAGCAGCAGAGGATACCATGTATGGGGATTAATATCAAGAACAAAAGCATACTTTCAATGACCTATCTTTCAATCAAAACACTAATTCTAAAAATGCCTCTCTTGTATCTATTTGATTTGAAATGACCTACACCCAAGTGGAACCCCATAGACCCATTTTGTTCTGCTCTCTACGTGAACTGCTTGCAGTCCATGACCTCAGCTTCATTCAAATGATCTCTCTCTAGTTCAGTTTCACTGAACGCAATTTCTGTAGCTAATTACTCATATTTAAAAGGTGTTCTGATACCACCCAACTCATTTACATAACTGAGGCAGGCAGTCCATGAGGAGACTTTAAGCCTCTTCCACCCTCCAAGTGCCCCCTTCCCGCTGTCTAATCCAATTTGAAGCTCTCTGTGGTGGAGCGTCTGTCATTCGGTGTGTTTGTATTCATTTGCATGCACCCAGAAGAATGGATGCAGTGTTTACTAAATATAATAATGAAAAGCATAAAAGGCTTTGGAAAGGGTACAAACTAGAGAGATTAGCTGATTTAAAATTATCTATAGGAACTAACAGCTAAACGTATTTGATTTTCAAACAATACACTGATTTTTTTTTTTTTTAAATATTAGATGTTGAGTGCAAATATATTAGAAGTTACAAGTCTCTCTTGATTTGCTCTCTCCACCCTCAATATTGTGCCAGCCAATCACATAGCTTTCCAGATCCTTCTAGGGTTCACTCAAAGCTTAACAATGTTCTAAAAGATTTTCTATAAGGAAAATACCCACCTGAATGGTATGTAGGCCCACTAAATTCAAGCTCTTTCATCATCCTGATATATCTTAAAATTTTTCCAGACACTGAAAATGCTAGTAAAGAGCTAAATGTAGAATCATTTTTACCTATAAAATGACAACTTTCAAATCTCTTAAATAATTATAAATAAATACATACAAACCATGAAATGGATTCCTTTTTAAATTAAGAGACACTTTTAAGCTAACTAGTTAAGATATAAAGTCCTCAGAGGGGCTTTTCTGGTGAATTATTAAAAATAAAAATAAACATTATGTATTATAGTGAAAGACTGATCCACACATCTGATGTTTCCATAATTTATTTACATTTTTGTGTGTGTTTATATAAGTTGTTTTTATTTTATTTTATTTAATAAATTTATTTATTTTATTTACTCATTTTTGCTGTTATGGAAAATCATACCATGTACTGATCTCCTGTAGCAGCAGAGATGTGGGCCAATGAAGAGTAAAATTCAAGGATTTCCTATGTTTTAGCATTATCCACATTTTGCTCCATTAATATCAATTCCCTAAATATTTACAGAATGACCACTGTGTGAAATGTAACATTTTAGCGGCATCTGGGTATAGATAGAAACTTTATAGCAGGAAAAATCACTGAAATGATTTAGTTTATATTTCTCATCAGTTGAGAAAAACCAAAGCAGACAGAGGTGATCAGAAGCCGTTAATGAGTAATAAAGTCTTAGCCTTATTTCTAAAAATTATATATTTTAGACACCACGGCCTCATTCTTACTGCCTTTAGTTATATGAAGTCAAGGATCAAGAATAGGAAGAAGCCAAGAAGGAAGGCTTGATTTTGACTCTATCCAGAGAATAGGATTAGAACCAACCTAGGGAAACTGTCATGAAACCAATTAGCAGAACCTGATGAACTGAGGATGAGAAATGTGGACCCCTGGAATAGATTTTATATTTTATAAAGAATAAAAAAATGGAGTGAAGAGGTGCAGTCAAATAAGGAACTGCTTCTTTACTGTTTTGTTATACACGGAAAGAAAAGAATGCGAGTATGAAAAAGCCTGGATTTCAGGTTCCGCTCTGAATCTTGGTGAGCTGTGTGGTGTGCGATGCTGACAAGTTACTCTACCTTTCTAGATGCCAGTTTCCTCATTCCAGTGAGGTGTCTGACTAGGTAATCATTAAGATTAAAACTAACACAAAATTCCCAATATCTCATGGAAAGCATTTTGTCTCAAAATAAGGAAAAGCTGCTTAAGTATTGGACTCGTACAAAAATGACATGCACATCATTATAAAATCCTGAATTATATGTTTGAATTTTTATAATAGCAACTGGGGGTTGAGCTAATTATTTCCCAAATCTCCTTGAAAGCCGATCCATTGCTTCCCTGCTATAGACTGAACGATATCACCCCCTCCCCACCAATTCATATGTTGAAGCCCTAATCCTCAGTCTGATGGAGATGGGAGGTAATTAGGTCATGAGGGTAGAGCCTTCATGAATGGGATTAGTGCCCTTATAAGAGACATAAGAGACATCCTCTTTCCCGGCCATGTGACATCATAGCAAGAAAGCAGCAGTCTACAAACCAGGAAGAGACTCGTACCAGAAACAAAGTTGGCCAATATCTTGCTCTTGGAGTTCTCAGCTTCCAGAACTGTAACAAATTTCTCTTGTTTAAGCCTTCCAGTCTATGGTATTTTGTTAAAACAACCTGAGCTGACAAAGACAGCCCTAGCAGCTGCTGCTGCTGCTGCTAAGTCACTTCAGTCGTGTCCGACTCTGTGCGATCCCATAGACGGCAGCCCACCAGGCTCCCCCGTCCCTGGGATTCTCCAGGCAAGAACACTGGAGTGGGTTGCCATTTCCTTCTCTAATGCATGAAAGTGAAAAGTGAAAGTGAAGTCGCTCAGTCGTGTCTGACTCTTCGCGACCCCATGGACTGCAGCCCACCAGGCTCCTCCGTCCATGGGATTTTCCAGGCAAGAGTACTGGAGTGGGTTGCCATCAGTAGTCCAGTAAAGCCAGAACAGGGAGTATGTCTCGGGGAGCAGATAAAAGCAGGCCATGCTGACTGCTATGGACCACAGAAGCCACTGATGGACATTAAGCACAAGATGATAAGCCTTTTATTTAGAAAGGGTTTTTTTTTTTTTTTTTGTGATGCGACTTTCCTGGTGGCTCAGATGGTAAAGCATCTGTCTGCAATGCTGGAGACCCAGGTTCGATCCCTGGGTTGGGACGATCTCCTGGAGAAGGAAATGGCAACCCACTCCATTATTCTTGCCTGGAGAATCCTATGGACGGAGGAGCCTGGTAGGCTACAGTCCATGGGGTCACAAAGAGTCGGACACGACTGAGCGACTTCACTTTCACTTTTTTTTTTTGTGATAGAACAGGATAGATTTGAGACATTTCTGGGGAGACTAGCTGTGGTAGCTCTGTAAGAAATTATACAGGTGGAGAGGAGATAGGCTGTGGAATTTATTTAAGAGGCAGAGTCAACATAGGAGTGAAAGGAATTTAGAGATATCTATCCCAATTCATTTATTTTACAGAGGAGAAAACTAAGGGCTGGACAGGCTAATTTACTTGTTCAAGAATCTAAATCTAAGTCAGAAAGAGAAAAACAAATATATTAATGCAAAAATGTAGACACTAGAGAGAATGGTACAGATGATCTTATTTGCAAAGCAGAAACAGAGACACAGACATATAGAATGAATGTAAGGGTATCAGGAGGGAAGGAAGGAGGGAAGGAATGAGGAGATTTGGAGTGACATATATGCAGTACTATATACAAAACAGATAACCAACGAGAACCTACTGTATAGCACAGGGAACTCTACTTAAAGCTCTATGGTGACCTAAATGGTAAGGAAATCCAAAAGAGAGAGGATATATGTATGGCTGATTCATTTTGCTATATAGCAGAAACTAACATAGCAGTATAAAACAACTATACTGCAAAACAATTAATTTTAAAAAAAGAATATAAATCTAACCAGTGGCAGAACTAAAACTAAAATTTCCATCTCCTGACTTCCAGCACTCTTGCCTCTGTCCCCACCCCACAACAGAATATACTATTTAATATTGTAAAATGTTTTTCAAAGGAAGGAATCATATTATCCTCCTTAGTATTAGTTTTCCTTATTATGAAGCAGATCTGTATAGAATAAGTATTTTGTCTTCCTTCATAAATCCATTTTTCTCCTCACTCCAGTCAACTAGATGATTAATTCCATTGGGCTGATTTAAAGAGTCAGAAAGTACATTGGTAAATGCCAGGAGCCAGGGTTGGGGGGTGAGGCAGAGGGATGGGGAGTTAGTGTTTAGTGGGGACAGAGTTTCAGTTTAGGAAGGTGGAAAATTCGGGAGAATGGATGATGGTGAGAGTTGCACAAAAGGGTCAATGTCCTGAGGGCCATTTAACTGTACAGTTAAATATAGTTAAAGTAGCATGTGTTATGTTGTGTGATTTTTACAATTAAAAAAAATTAAAACATACACAAATTTATTTAAAGACTTAAACATTCTTCCTTCCTACCTCCTACTCAGTTGTAAACAGAGGACCAAAAGTAGTTGGTTTGATGTCATCTTTTACAGGAATGGTGTTTTTCTGGCTAAAATACATAAGGATTTGGAAATATGAAGTGGCAGAAAGGCTAGAGTGTGAGTACAGACTGGTTCTCTAACATCAGAGCTGTGCTGTCCAATGCAGCAGCCACGAACCACATGTGGAAACTGAGCACTTGAAACACGGCTGGTCTGCACTGAAATGTGCTGCAAGAATGTATATGCTAGGTCTTGAATATTAACAGAAAAGCCAGAATGTGCGGAATCTCACTAACTGTTTAACATTCGTTACATGTTGAGATAACATTTTAGATTCACTGGGTTTAAAGACAAATTAATTTCACCTGTTTCTTTTTACTTTTTTTTTTTTTTTTTGCCATGCCATGCAGCTTTCAGGATCTCAGTTCTCCAAGTGGTGACTGAACCTGGGCCACAGCAGTGAAAATCCAGAATCCTCACTTCCAGACCACTAGGAAACTCCCTCTGTTTTACTCTTCTAACGTGGCTACTAAAAAAACTAAAATTCTATATGTGGCTCCTATCATATTTCTTTGGAACTATGCTACTCTAGAAATGTGTAACATCTCAAGGAACAAAATAATGTCAGACAGGTGTTAAAACAAACAAACAAAATGCCTGAAGAGATCAATTAAATTAGGCAGGCATTAGACACCAATCTCCCAAAGACTGAGAGGGAAAATCCCAACAAAGTAAAGTCTTGGGTTCCATCTCAGTTTCTAGAATGAGAATTATCCCTGGAATATGATCCAAGAGAACCATCTAAGGATATCAATTCCTCAACTATCTGCAATCTTAAAACCCTCCAACTTTGTAAGTTGAAGGAGTATTTTCCTAACTCAAAGGGATCCAGTATATGTGCAACCAGGGTCCTTTAAGCCAGAAATGCTTGCTTGTCAGGATAGAGACTAACAGAAAATTTTGAGCTGCTTCCAAAAATGTGAAGAATGCCTCAAGGCTGGGTGCATGAGTCGCTCTCCTTGGTACTGAGACCTCTGCCCTTGGTTGAGCTCAGTCTTGGCTCTGTGCCCACAAGCTGAATACCTCCATCTAATTTGCTCTGTGTGAATAGCCCAGAGTCCATTCTCTCTACATACATCAATCACCATACTCATCATGTTCAATGAGGGCATATTTACGCATTCAAACCTTCTACTGGACTGAGCTTCTTAAGACTAGCAACTACATGCTATATTCATCTTTGTACACCAAGCACAAAAGTTGGCATGAAGTAGGCACTCAATAAATTGACAAATCTTTAGCTAATGCTTTTACCTGTGCTACTTTATGAGTTGCTAAATCTCTGCTGGGATGCACCGAGTATAGGTTTAAGAAAGAGACTTGATACCTAATATATTTTTGTGTGTGTGTAGGCAGAGATGGTGTGTGTGTGTGTGTGTGTGTGTGTGTGTGTGTGTGTGTGTGTGTGTGTGTGTGTGTGTGTGTGTGTGTGTGTGTGTTTAGGAGACATGACAGAAAATTCCAGAAGAGGGAAAGAGATAAAGCAAAGACTCAGAGGGTAGCAACAAGGTATGTTCACAGCATGACAAGCTTTGTTAAGCTGAGATTGAGGGTTATGAGGGAGGAGTGAGTTAAAGAGAATATTAACCTCAGGAAAGGAATATAAGACTCAGAAATATTTCACTTAAGGAACTGACAGCATAAAAGGAGATTTTAGGGAGCAGTGGGCTCTGGGGGAGGGGATGAAAAGCAAAAATAGCAATTAAGTAGCTATTAGGATAATGAACGAGGGAAGGGCACCTCGGGCTTAATTTTTGTGGGTAGAGTTTTTAGAAATTTAGACCTGGGAAGGCAAGTTTTTAGGAGAGGGCAAGGAGTGGGTGAGCCATGTGAGGAGACGGATGTATTGGCAAAGAACATTAGGGATGTTTTGCTATGTGATGTGCAAAAATCCCCATACACAAACGCTCATATACACTCAACATGATTTTTCAGAAATTTTGGGATTATGTAACTGAATGTTACTCTATGTCCCAGAGACCCAGAGACTGGCCAAGAAGAACACCAGCCCAGGTTATAGCTTGGTTACATTTTATTTTTGTTACTGCTTTGAGCCTCTTGGCTCTTTGACTTTCTGCATATTTATGTCACTATACTTGTTACTGGGCTTCCCTGGTGGCTCAGTGGTAAAGAATCTGTCTGCAGTGCAGGAAACTTGGGTTCGATCCCTGAGTTAGGAAGATCCCCTGGGGGAGGGCATGGCAACCCACTCTGGTACCCTGGAGAATCCCCACGGACAGAGGTGCTGGCAGGCTACAGTCCATGGGGTCGCAAAGAGTCAGACACATTGAGTGTTGAAGCCCAGCAGACACTTGCTACTGCTCTTTAAGCATGTACTTAGTTATTAACTCTTAAATCTTGTTCTCAGTCAATGATTGTATTTTTTAGATCTTATTTGCTACCTAGTTCATCCTTTGATTCTAATTGGTTGAATATCACTTCTACACGAACAGGAAGCACTCCCCTTTACCATAAGAATATCTCTCACTGTAATATTTCTACTTCTATGCTTTAAGTCACAGTAGTCTGTCACATGAATGGTTACAATAGTCTCCCAATCCATCTCTGGTTTTTACTCTTATTCCCACATAGGGTCACAGGGATGGTCTAAAATAAAACTAGATCATACATACTGCTCAAAACCCTCTAAAAGCTTCTTATATTCAAAATATACCCCAATGCCTTGCCACAGGTATAAGGTTCTGTGCAGGTAGGCCCTTGTCTACCTGACCCAATGAATCCTTTACCATTTGCCCCGCTGCTGACTGTGCTTCACCCATAATGTCTCTTTTAGTTCCCTGGACTTAACAAGCCTTCTCGCACTTCAGAGCTTTTACACTGGCAGGTCCCTCCACTGGAGATGTTTCCCATCTCCAGTACGGGAAACATGAAGTATGGGTCTACCCATACTTCAATTCTCAACATTCAGGTTTCCATTCAAATGTCACTTTCTCAAATGCCCACCTCTCCCACTTTTTACCATACTCTCTAAAATGGCATCCCTCCTCCCACTCTCACAATTTTCTTCCACTTTACTTCTGTCAGGTATTTTTAAAATTTTTATTTTATATCAGAGTATAACTGATTAATGATGTTGTATTAGTTTCAGGAGTTCAGCAACGTGATTCAGTTATACATGAATGTATTCTCTGACATGGTATTTATTATAATCTCAAATTACCATTCAACCATCTTGAAATCAATCCTGAATATTCACTGGAAGGAATGATGCTGAAGCTGAAGCTCCAATACTTTGGTACTGTGAAGAGCTGACTCATTGGAAAAGACCCTGATGCTGGGAAAGATTGAGGGCAGGAGAAGTAGGGGGCAGCAGAGGATGAGATGGTTGCTTGGCATCACCAACTCAATGGACATGATTTTGAGCAAATTCAAGGAGACAGTAGAGGACAGAAGAGCCTGGCGTGCTGCAGTCCATAGGGTTGCAAAGAGTCGGCAATTGATTACTCATCAATTACTCATTGACTGGGACCCCCCTGGTAGAATACATGCTACATGCAGAAGCTTGTCTGTTTTGGTTTTTATTCCCTACTGGTACATTGGTATTCTTGGTATACTGAACAGTGCTTGACACAGAACAGATGCTTTATTAAAACAACAACAATCTTGAGATACTCACTGTGGTGGTCCTCCAACATCCCCTTGGCACTCATCCTTCCAGGTACATGGACAGCTTCCTATGTCAGCATCTGCCATTCTCCACCAGGAGGGTTTCCCAGGGGTGCTCAGCCTCTGTAGAGGGCAGGCCTAAGAACTAGGAGCTGACACATGACGTGAGTGGACACTCATTCAGTGACCAATAGGAGTTGGTAGATAAACGTCCCTGCCTCCTTACCCTGTGCTTGAGACGATACTGAGGCATATTCTAAACCAGCTCCCAAAGCTCATGGTGGGACTGAGTTTCACTTGCCCACAGGTAATAAGGTTACCTGCTCAGCATTATGGCCCAATTGGCTTTCTCTCTTTCTTGATTTCATGGGCCCACTCCCCTGTGGGTACTTCCTGGGGCCAGCTCTCAAATAAATTACGTGCACTCAAATTCTCATCTCAGAGCCTTCTTTGGGGATAACCTAGCTTATTTCTTTTTTCTTCTCTCTTCTCTCTCTCTCTTTTATGGTTCAACATTTTGAAATTACAGTAGTCTTCCGGTAGATGGTTTGTCAGTTTACTTGGTAGTATCAAATGATAACACTAAAACAATTTAGTAACAGGTCAGATGTCCTTTATTCAAGGGGGAACAATCCATGAATTGGGAAAGTGCAGTGCCTCACAAGCAGTGGAGCAGTGTTCCCAATAGATTTGGGGGCAAGAATGAGTTTTATAGAGAGTTAAGAGGGAACCTGGAAATAAGGTATGACTGGCCAAGAGGTGGGGCATTTACTTATAGGGGGAGTAGGTCTTGTTCTCCAGAGTAAGGTAAGCTAGCTAAGTTGAGTTGGAGGATTGTGATCAGTATACATTCGGATTCCCTGCAGGGTTTACTGTAAGTACAAGCTGACTTAGGTTTAGATTTGTGACAAAGGGCCACTGGGGCAGACTTTGTTTAGTGGGTCCCCACCCATATGTAAATTAGTAACATCTTTATTTTCATGGCATTATATAAAATAGATTACTCATCAATTACTCATTGATTGGGACCCCCCTGGTAGAATACATGCTACATGCAGAAGCTTGTCTGTTTTGGTTTTTATTCCCTACTGGTACATTGGTATTCTTGGTATACTGAACAGAGCTTGACACAGAACAGATGCTTTATTACAACACTTGATCAAGTGTGGCATGGAGGGGATAACATTACTTCCTTTTAAAAGCCACAATGTGGGACTTCCCTGGCGGTCCAGTGGTTAAGACTATGCCTTCCAATGCAGGGAGCACAGCTTCAATCCCTGGTCAGGGAACTAAGACCTCACATACAGCATGACACAGCCAAAAAGATAAAAAAAAAAGCGCCATAATGCATTCCCCAGGAAGATGGGACATCGAGGTACCTTACAGAGTAGACTAGCTTCATCATGGGACCACAAGGACCAAGAGGCAACACTGGTAGTTGCATGAAACAGCAGCACTCTTGGGCTGCCTAGATAAGGGCTCTCTCCATTGAGCACAGAATTTTGGAAAGATTTTAGGACTGGAGTTCCTGAAACAATATTTGTTTGCATATATGTTTAGTTTCAAATATGTTCATATGTTTCAAATCTGTTTCATATTTGTTTAGTTTTTGACAACTCAGAAGGAGGAGTGAACCTGGAGAGGGAGATACTGGACTTACCGCTGTGACAGGTTTAAACAACTCAATTCATTAGAGATTTGCAAAGATGAAACAGAGATTGTACCTCAAGACTTTGGTCATCATTTCCTGGCTTTTTAAGAAGTGAATTATGGGTAATTTTGGAACCAGATAATATAAACTTAACAAAAGAAAATAGTTGTCTTTTTGTATTTCCAGTGCAAACCCTGCCTTGCAGTTATGTGGATGGTACAGACCTATTAGTCATCCATCATGAGGGCTCTAAAGATAATCTCATAAAAAAAGCAGAGACAGCTGTGCCATCGCTCTGAGAGTGCCTCAGGGCCTCAGGGACGCCCCCTCTCAAAGCAGAGATGCGAAGACCACTTACCGTCTGCCTGTGGAACTGCTAGCTCTTGAGTGGTACTAGTAATAAGGCTGCCGTTGTGTGGATGATGTTGATGACAATGATTTGTAAGAACGGCCTATCCCCCTAAGAACTAATCTAAGACTACTTCCTTCTGAAAGCTTGAAAAGCTTGCAAGTTCAGGGTGCCAAACTGACAAAACTAAATTTTGCTAACTTGAAATGCAAGACGTTGTAGCCTATTATCAAACCCCTGGAGCCCACCAGTCCATTATAATAATGAGACTTGTAATGTCTCTCTTGCAATATTAAGAGCATCTTAATTACTTAATCTCCAGTGAGTGGCAGACATAAACATTTTACGCATAATCTAATCAAAGAAGTACTGAACAGTGGTCTGTGTTAAAGTCAAAGAGAATTTTCCTTGGTAGGCCAGCATCAGAAGAACAACTCAAGAAAGCAAATATGATAAAGTACCAGATCTGCTTGGATGTCAGAAAGGCTGTCCTGCCTGTGATACAGGTTTTCATCCTTACAGTTTGGAGGAAATAGATTTTTCATGTAACATTTCTGGGAGCTGTTATAAAAAATAACTACATTTAGAAATAACTTTTTTTATATGTTGCAAATTTTTTTCTGACAGTGTTTTACTTGACAGGTACTAACAATAAACACAAATTACACTAGGAAGCAATGCTTAGAGAGAGCAATGCTAGAGGGTGATCAAGAAAACGAACATGTTTATATACATATGTTTTCTTTTCTTTTTTGGTTATGCCACACAGCTTACAAGATCTTAAATACTTGACCAGGAAACAAAGCCGGAAATCCTCAGTGGAAGCACCAAGTCCTAACCACTAGACCACCGGGGAAGTCTCCATATATTTTCTTTTAGTGAAAAGATATATTTTACACACTTTGCAGCAGCCCCCATATTTTATAAAAATATTTCATATTTCTACAATGAAAAAGTAATTTAAAATAAAAAGAGAAAGTTGATTGGTCAAAAATAAAGCTCTCCTTACCTTTTATATTTATTTTTAACTAAAATAAATGTTCTTTTTATTCCCTTAACATAAATTCATAAATATCTGCTCATGTCATCAACTACAGAAAAATATTCAATCAAATTTATTGCTCATTCAAGAGAAAGCTTTTAGAAAACTAGGATGCAAAGGAAACTTCTTCAGCCTGACAAGAGAAGTTTACCCAAAACTTACTGTAAATATCAGTTTATAGTGACATGTTAAAAGCACTATCTTTAAAAATCAGGAACAAAACGAGGATGACCCTTATCACCACTGCTAATTAACAGTGTACTAGAAATGGAGAGCTTCCCTGGTAGCTCAGTGGTAAAGAATCCGCCTGCCAATGCAGGAGACATGGATTCAATCCCTGATCCTGGAAGACCCCACATGCAGTGGAGCAACTAAGCCCATGTTACACAACTACTGAGTCTGTGCTTTAGAACCTGGGAGCTGCAATTCTTGAGTCCATGTGCCCCAACTACTGAAGCTTGCGTGCCCTAGAGCCCATGCTCCACAACAAGAGAAGCCACTACAATGAGAAGCTTGCACACTACAACTAGAGAGTAGCCTCCGCCTGCCACAACTAAAAGAAAACCCATGTAGTAACAAAGACCCAGTACAGCCAAATAGAAATAAGTACAATTTAAAAAAAAACAAAACAAAACAGTGTTCACTAGAAATGTATATATACCCACTTTTTACAAATGGTCCAACAGCAAAACAGTATATGGCCATGGTCTGAAAACCTGTTTAACCAGGAATTGAAAAAAAGATTGTTTAAAAAATTATTATTACAGGCTGCCAAACATAAATATACAGGCCAAAAGAGGAGCCAAAGGAACCTGACTTAGATTCATCTATAACACAATGAATTAGAGATTCTGAACAAATATTCAGATTTCTCTAGTTATGTTTTTCCCTCACCCTGCTAAGGTGGCCTGTTTGAGAAAGGAAAGAATGAAGCTAAAATCTTATTCCCTTGGCAGGAATTCCCTGGCTGTCCAGTGGTTAGGACTTGGTGCTTTCACTGCCAAGGGTCTGGGTTCAATCCCTGGTTGGGGAGCTCAGATCCTGTAAGATGTGTGGGGCAGCAATGAAAAATATATAGAGATATATCTACCTTCCCTTGGCTATCAAGGTCTCCCATCCCTGGAAAACGATAAGCATGGCAGGAATGGCGGAGAAGCCTATCATCCAAAGGGACTGGCTTGTCTGTGTATAAGAATCTTACAAATGAAATCTTAATAAGTCAATCATGAAAATCACAAATATTCCTTTTTCCTCACCAAATGTCCTTTGGTCATGCTTTCTTTTTAAGGGTTTAGCAGTTTCCTGCCACCTTCCTAGTATCCCCCATAAAATAATTTTTTAAAGGGGAAGATGGTGGCTTTTGGTTGGTTTTATAGGGAAGTTTTGCTAACACCAGGTGATGTTGAATTTGCGTTTGTAGATAGGTTCTCATGACCCACAGTGCACCAGCTCCTCCTAAAACTTCTGTCTCTTGATACAACTGTCAATAACTGCCTGATCTCTGTTGTTTGAGCTTCAGCCCATTCCCTGAACACTATAAGTCACTCCCTCCTGTCAAGGGGAGTTGGTTTATTTACCCTATTAGCAAAACCAACTGAGTACTGCCTCTGGGCAACATCAATGTGTCAGATGCCTTGGTTGGGAATTACTGCCCAAAGTCAAAGTCTGAAGGCACTGCCAGAATGAGGCCAGTCTAAAACCCCCAGGAGCTGGAAGAATATAATAGGGGAAATGACTTCACAGACTGTATGGAACTGTTTAAGTCATTTTAGAAGCTGTCATGTTTTTCAAATTTGCATAGATATGTTTATAACCTCAGGACTTGGCTGATAGCCACCAAATTTTATTTATTATCTGTCATATTTCATCTCAGTCATTATACCTTACAAGTAAGACACAAGGTATGTTAGAGGTTTTTGGTTGTTTTTTTTAATGCTGAGATAGCTTCCCCTCCCCAATATTCCCCATTGTCCTATACACTCCAATTAATTAATTAATTCATCCATCTATCTCTATCTATACATCCATACATTTAATAAATGCTTACCTAATTCTGTGGATGAAAGAAACAAGGCAAATATAAGCAATCTTGCCTTTAATGGAACTTACAGGCTATAGTGGGAATAGGATGTTCACAAACAGTGCCAGGCACATTGTAAACACTACAGACATAGCAATTTAAATAATTACAATAAAATCAGGGAAAAATCAAGATTGTCATAAGAGAAATACAAAATGCTACCAAGTAAGTGTTTACAGAAATGGTCTGGCTTTTGACATGAAATTTGAGAAAAGATCATTTTGATACAGCAGGATTGAAAGACATTCCTGATTGAGGGAAAAGTGAGAGTAAAGAAACAGAAGTGGGAAATCATGGTGCGTGTGAAGAACAATGAAAATTCTATTTTGCTGGATCGCAGAGCGTGAGAGGGAAATAACAAGAGAAACTTACAGAGATCTTAGATTTTTCAAAGGTTCTAAATGACAACTTGAAGAGTTTGAGCTGAAGGCAATAAAAAATCGCCAAAAGTTTTCATTCTATTTTTCACTTAAAAAAGTTTGAAATGTAATTCTATACAGAAAATGCACAGATCATCAGTGTTCAGTTCAGTAAGTTGTGACACAAGTCTACACTCATGTAATAAATGACCTCATGTAGATACAGAATGTTTCCATCACCCTAGATAATTTCCACTTGTCTCATTCAAGTCTATTCCCCTCCCCCTCCTCCAGTGGCAACCAATGGTCTGAATTTTATTCCTATTGATTACTTTTGTCTGCTGTTGGACTTCATAAAAATGAAGTCCATAAATACATAGTCTTTTGTGTCTGGCTTCTCTCAGTATGTTTTGAGAATCATCCAAGTTCCAAAATGTTTTCAAGCAGGAAAAATAATATGATTGTAACCATACCTTGTATAATTAATCTGTCTCTAATGTGTGGAAGTTGCTAACAATGGTAAAATAATTCCAATAGCATATTTCAGGGGAGTGGGATCTGTAGACATGTACCAAGGAATTGAATTCCCAAATGATACTGGGGTAGATGGAGGGCTATAGACTTATCAATTAATTGGAAAAGGAGAGGTGGGAAAGGAAAAAGCCAAAGATCACTATAAACACATCCTCCCCAGTCAAACATCTGCAAGGTCCAAGTTTAATCGGCTGACATTTCCAATAGGATTAATTAACACTACCTGATTTGTCCTGAGAAAGGGGCCCAGGTAAGTGATTGGAGAAGAAGAGGGAGGAGCAAATACAAACTAACACTACATGAAAGAATAGAGAGGAAGGAAAAGAAATAAAAGAGAAGTTTCGAAGATTGAAATGTTTCTCAAGCTAAAAGTCATGTGGAAATGCAAGGGACCTAGAAGAGCCAAAGCAATCTTGAAAAAGTTAAATCAAGTTGAAGAACTCAAAGCTCCTGATTTCAAAACTTACTATCAAAGCTGTAATAATCAAGACAGTGTGATACTGTCATGAAGAGAGACACAGATCAATAAAATTCAGAATTGAGAGTCCAGAAGGAGACTCTTACATTCAAGGGCAAATGACTTTCGACAAGGGTACCAGATCAATTCAATGGGGGAAGAATAGCTTTTTTAAACAAACAGTGCTGGAGTAGGTGAATACATGCATTGCAAAAGAATGAAGCTGAACTTCTACCTCAAACCATATACAAAAATTAACTCAAAACAAATAGTAGAGCTAAAACTACAAAACTATTAGGAGGAAATAAAGATTAGGAAACTGTTTCTTAGATATAACACCAAAAGTACAAGTACAAAAGAAAAAACAGAAAAATTAAAGTTGATCAAAAATAAAAATGTTTCTGCTGCAAAGGACATGAGAAAGTTAAAAGACAACTCACAAAATAGAAAATATTTGTAAATCTTATATCTGATAAACATCTTATATCTAGAATATGCAAATAACACAAATCAACGATAAAAAGACAAATAAATCAAATTTTAAATGGGCAAAAGATTAGACTAAAAATCACACCAAAGGAAATACATGGATGGAAAGTAGGCATATGAAAAGATGCTCAAGGCCTTCCCTGGTGACTCAGTGGTAAAGAATCTGCCTGCCAATGCAGGAGACACAGGTTCGATCCCTGATGCCAGAAGATCCCACATGCCTCAGAGCAACTGAGCCTGTGTGCCACAACTACTGAGCCTGTGCTCTACAGTCTGGGACTACAACTACTGAAGCCTGCATGCCTGTGCTCAGCAACAAGAGAAGGTACTGCAATGAGAAGCTCATGTGCTGCAACTAGAGAGTGGTCCCCCTCACCACAACTAGAGAAAAGCCCTCATGGCAATGGAGACCCAGCACAGACAAAAATAAATAAATAAATAAATTTTAAAAAACAGCTTCTATCAGCCTCTCATCCTTACCCGTCAGAGAGCAGATAGAATGAAAACCACAATCACAGAAAACTAATCAAACTGATCACATGGACCACAGTCTTGTCTAACTCAATGAAACTATAGGTCATGCCATGTAGGGCCACCCAAGACGGACGGATCATGGTGGAGAGTTCTGACAAAATGTGGTCCACTGGAGAAGGAAATGGGAAACCACTTCAGCATTCTTACCTTGAGAATCCCAAGAACAGTATGAAAAAAACAGTGTATTAGAAATGTGTATGCACACCTTTTTTGAAATGGGTCCAACAGTAAAACAGTATGCAGCCATGGTCTAAAAATCTCTTTAACCAGGAGCCAAAAATAAAGAAAGATGCTCAACATCATTTGCTGTTAGAGAATTGCAAATTAGAAGTATAATAAGATGCCATATATACCTGTTAGAATGACTAAAACCCAAAAAATTGATAATATCAAGTGCCTGTGAGAATGCAGAGCAGTGAAGATTCATTCATTGCTAATGGGAATGAAAAATGGTACAGCCACTTCAGAAGACAGTTTGACAGGTTTTTATAAAGCTAAACATAGTCTTATACCATGTGATTCAGCCATCATGTTCCCAGGTACTTAATGAGTTGAAAACTATATCAACATAAAAACCTACATGCAAACGATTGTAGCAGAAACCAGAAACAAACACAATGTCCTTCAATATGAACAGTATCTGTTCTACTGAACCAACTGAAAGAGCTCCCAATAGCCAAAAGCAGTACACAATGGAATATTATTCAGCGATAAAAAGAAATGAACTATCAAGTCACAAAAAGTTATAGATGAAACGTAAATGCATAGTGCTAAGTGGAAGAAGCCAGTCTGAAAAGGCTACATACATTCCAGTTAAATGACATTCTCTAAAGGCAAAACCAGAGAGGCAGTACAGAGATCACTGGATGTCAGGCGTTGGTTAGAATGGAGAAAGGGTTGAATAAGTAAAGCAGATGCAATTTTTAGAGTAGTGAAACTAATTCTGTACTGTAATTGTGGATAGCACACATGATATTATGCATTTGTCAAAACCCAACAGAATTTACAAAGAGTAAATCTTAATGTATGCAAATCTCAAAAAATCATTTAGGAGGTTGGGGGAATCCTAGGATGAAATGTAGACTATGACAAAACAATCTAACTGCACTACAAATGTGTAAAACAATCTCAGTGAACTGGGAGGAGAAAAAACGTGCTGAACTAAAACAATTTTGGAAATGAGTCTATAAAACTAAAGGCAAAAGGAACTGTAGGTAAGGACTGTATGTGCATGTTCAGTCACACCTTAGTCTTTTGCAACCCCATGGACTGTAGCCCACCAGGCTCCTCTGTCCATGGGATTCTCCAGGCAAGAATACTGGAGTGGGTTGCCATCTCCTCCTCCCGGGGATCTTCCCCACTCAGGCACTGAACACACATTTCCTATGGCTCCTGTATTGGCAGATGGATTCTTTACCACTGAGCTACGTGGGAAGCCCCCAAGTACTGTACCACAAACAAAGTTGTACCCATGGGAATATGGGTTAACAATTCTGACACTTCAACACATGCATACAGGGATTGGACAATTAAGTAAATGGATAGTGGATGGCAAGACCCTGGTTTCTCACTATTGGACTGAGTCTACAGATCAGCTAGGGGAAGAGACTAGAATGATCCTTGTGGTAATGGATTAGAGTGGGAGACATTGTAAAAACTTATGTTTAGCTTCATTTAGATATACATAGTTACATAAGAATATTTACAGATACGTGTATAGTACAAGTTCCTTGCTCTGTCAGCTGAGAAGACCTAAAAGCCATGACATCCTAGTGATCGTGAGCACAC
Source organism: Okapia johnstoni (assembly GCA_024291935.2). Classification (NCBI taxonomy): domain Eukaryota; kingdom Metazoa; phylum Chordata; class Mammalia; order Artiodactyla; family Giraffidae; genus Okapia; species Okapia johnstoni. The sequence goes on along the minus strand of CM044312.1, from coordinate 64,246,019 downwards.
CCAGTGACCAGTCTTGGTTTCCAACACCATTTTCTAATAAAAGAAACCAGGGCTCCTTGGAAAAATGGATGAATCTAGGACCGGGGCAAGACATACATGAGTCTGAAGGATCTGGTGGTGCCAGAAAGTGAGTGCTTTAAAAAACCCATCATGATAAAGCTATGTCAAAAAGACACAGGAACAAACTGGCTGAGCTCCCAATAGCCAAAATGGGAACAATTTGAGAAATACTATGAATAAAGCAGTACTGGATTATAATCCAATGTGTAAAATAAATGTACATGAGTGCATATCAATATAAATAAATAACTGAATAAATTTAAGATGAATAGAAGGAAACAAATTTCCTCATACAGAAAAATTCTAAGTAATTTATGTAGATACTCCACTCTCAAGGAGGTAGAGCCTCACTCCCTACTTCTTAAATATGAACTACTTATAGAGATTTCCCTCCAAAGGGTATAGTATGTAAAGGCAAGAGGTTGCAAAGGATTACTTCACAGTGGAAAGGGCTGATAATCACTACCTCAACAGAGTGATCATGGTCAGCACCAACATGAGCATCGAGCTGGTAGCATACTCTTGGTATAATGTGTGAAAATGGTTTTCTATCAAGGTGAACTTCCTCCCCAAAACCAATAACTCCATTCAAGTAAAATATTCAACAAGTACCAACAGAATGACATTTTATAAAATATCTGCCCACTACTGCTCAAAGTTGTCAAGGTCATCAAAAACCAGGGAAGTCTGAGAAAGTCAAGAGGAGCCTAATGAGATACAACAGCAAAATGAGTGGACTCCAAAGAGGATCCCAGGACAAAAAAGAAACATTAGGTAAAAATCCAAGGAAATTTAATTAAGTACAAAGTTAATAAATTGTATCACTATTAGTCATTAATTGTAACAAATGTACTATACTAATGTAAGATGTTATTAATCAGGGAAACGGTGGGGGGGGGGATGTTTAAGAGAATTTTCTGCACCATCTAAGCAATTTTCCTGTAAATCTAAAAGTGTTTGAAAAATTTCATTTTAAAACACATAGGATTTAAATACACATTTTTTCCAGCGAAGTTACACAAATGGCAATAAAGGCATGAAGAGATGCCCCACATGTGAACACTAAAGCTGTGAATAAAGAGTACTAGGAAAACTCATAATTGCTTCAAGTTTAAACATCTTATTTTCCCAATTCAGAGGTAATTTAATTCTTTTCTGTGAAAATTCACTCTCTTTGGTTATTTGTGGGTTTTTTTTCTGGCCTAAAATTGCTGGAAATTTAAGTAACATATACAAGTTTAAGGCATAATATTTACATTGGCCCTTTGTACCAGCAGGTGGGGCATCTATGGATTCAACCAATCATGGATTGAAGATATTTGAGAAAAAAATTCCAGAAAGTTCCAGAAGGCAAAACTTGAATTTTCCACACATTAACAAGTATTTACAAAACACTGACATGGTACAAGGTATTACTAAAAAAAAAAAAAAAAAGGTGTATTTAAAGAGAATTACATACAAAATTTATAATCCTATCATTGAGCCATAATGCAAAAAGCTTGTGAAATTACACATTCTGAATATCTGCTTATTTTTAAAAGTTATATATGAACATATGTGTTTACTAAACAGAAGTGGGTCAATGTAATGCAGAGATGAAAGACCAATGCCACAGTCAGATAACCTGAATCTAAAATATTTGCTCTGACTCTTTGGTCAAGTTATTTAATCTCCCCAGGTTTTTATTTCTTAGAAATAAACAGCTGGATTTAACTGAACATTTATACAGCTGGACTTCAAACCTGGATCTGTCTGACTTCAACTCATACCTGCTTTACCATAATGATCCTTTATTGTCTTACAATGAAGCCTAGGAGATCATTAAATAAACCCAGGATCAAAATGCTAAAGATTTACCATCCTAGATCAAAAGGCATTCTCTTCCATATTATTTTTGTAACCTGTAACAATCATATCCAAGGATAAATGAAAAGAAACTAATAAAGCAATTTGGGGAAGAGATGTCATGAACTTAATCCCAAATGTTGAAATACCGTTCACTTCATTCACTGTAGTAAGCTGCCTTAACTAGAATGGGAAATAGGGAAGTGGCAGTGGCTCTCTCAGCTTTCAAAGGTCAGGGAAGTCACATAGATTACAACACTGGAGTTTCCCATAATAAAAGCTGTCTGCTTGATTCCAGTAAAATATCCAGAGGCAAATATTTCATAAGCAGAGCTAAGCTAGATTTGGAGAATCTGCTGAAATTTTTCATATTTAATATTTTTGCAAAACATGACTTTATCTCTAAATGCAATTTTCTTTTCTTATATATCAAAAAGGGGGTTCTCAACAAAGACCACATGAAAGACCATATTCTATAACTGAAAATATTTTGAGGGAATAAAAAAAAAGGCCCTTATACAAATGCAAGTTGTCATATAAACATCCATTCATCAAAAATGGCTAGGAAATGAGGAAATCCAGTTAGATCAAATATTTTAATCTTTAAATGTACCATATAAACCACACATTGATTATCTATTAGTGTCAAGCAATTATATTAAAAAGACCCAAATATGAACATATTGTACAGATTAACATTTTTCCTTCAGGATCTTACTGTGCTCACTACCACTCTGAGGCCTTTTAATCACCACTGTATACAGCCTGAAAGGAAATGCACCCATTATTTGAGCTTTGGGGCTGACTCGCCTCCAGACAGAGGAGGCTTCACAGGATTCTTATCTTTATCATGATATTCACCAGGTTTTAGATGTTCTGCCTGGATCCCACTGTGGTATATTTAGCACAGGCCCTTCTTACAGCAGCTGGGAACCTAAACCCTGAAACATGGTTTCCAAAGTATTAACTTCTACTCACAAAATATGGGGAAAACACTTTTTCATGTGACTTGACTTATTACATGAAGTTGATTAAAGCTCGTTAAAAGCCATCTGACTTGCTACATTTACACACACAGGTAAATAGACAGACACATACACATGCTCAATGTTTCTGAAATAAAGAATATTCTCCACTGAAAAAGAGAGAAGATTTTCAGGGACTAGATGAGCAGCATGTATTTTAAATGTCTCTTTCCAGATCACACTTAAGTATATGTTTGGTTTGCAACAACAGCAGCCCAGTAAATGTGGCCAGACATATATTTTACTTAGAAGTTGCTATGGAACCCTTTCCTAACTGAAAATTAAATCTCTCCATCTGTTTGCATGACTATTCACTGCAGTGCGGAGGGCCAGCTGATCTAACAAACATCCCACTGAACAGATTCCTCAAACCAGAAAAAAATAACAAGCACACAGAAGAGCAAATACACGAGACACCATGTAATTCTGAAAGGCCCAGTCTCCAAAAGGCACCTGAATGTTTATAAAACTGGTGGAACTTTACTCAGGGATATACGTTCACACAGGCAACTGATGATATATATTTCTCAACAATATAATGAATATGATCTGCTATAAATCCAAACAGTGAACTGTCCTGTGATCAACTAAAAAAATGGGGGACATTATTTAATAGACAATTTGGTCCTAATTTGGGGCTGTATTTTAAAAATACCAAAAAGATAATAAACCATGTTAAAATACTAAATTGATTCCATATATTTTCCCACTTTGAAAAGCCAAATTAAAGATACTTCAATAAAATAGAACACTGTGATAGAGACAATATAATTTTAGCTTTTTTAAAATTATTTAACTTATCACACATTTATAATGTAAATCATGTCAAAAAGCCCCAGAATTTTCAAAGGCTATAAATCTATTCCAATTAATTCTAATTATCTGAATAATTTTATGTTCATAGGATTATAACTACTAGCCTGTAAACTTATCTACCCACAAATACACAGATTTTATCACATCAATTTTTTAATTCTTGATTATTTCCATTAGCAAATTTATAAATTCATCAAGATATTATATAGAAAGAATTACTGATAATATATCCTGAAGCAGTTTTAAAGTATTTTATGAAGCAGAGTTCACTTAAGTCTCTGAAAGCACTTCCCTTTAAAAAAAATTTAAACAAAATTTTAAACTGATTTATTTAAATTCTGTTCCCAAAGAGAAATCAATAGGTATTATTTTTCTCCTCTTCAAATGTTTTTTTGTCCCTAAATAGTTTCTTAGTTATTTTTTCATAGTATGCTTGTAGGATTTGTTTTCTTTCCTGAAGGTAATTTTACTTATGGACAAGTATTCTTTCCCTTACTAGCCTAAGAAGTCCTAAAAGCAAAACATTACTGTGCCTTACCTAAAATGTCTGTTAAGATGTATTATCCTTCTTTGATTTCTCCCATACCAATGAACTTATTTTCTTAAAATAAATGTTTGCTGGTTCACTTTAACATATAGACTTGTACAAAGTTTTTCCTGTGAAGCCATAATGTTTCAGATGTTCAGGGAAAAATTTTTTTAAAGAGGGTATATAACTTTTCAAAGTCTTGAACTTGACCTGTGGCATTTGGAGAACATGTTATTTGATAAATAAGCAATCTTACTTGATGATTTTATAGCAATGAAAAGTAAGTTGGTTTTTTTTAAGATTTCTTGACAGACTGTTAAGATCTAAAAATTCATTCCAGCTGTCTGAAAATATTTAGAAATAGAATCATTCATTCTGATGGGACTGACTTGTTTTCTAGACTTGGTAAGGAATTCAATCATATTTCTCTACACCTTACCATTATTTTTCTGACAAAATTATCTGAAGGTACATCAAAGATAAGATGCATCATTAATACAAATAATTACTGGAAAGGAATTCCATATAGTATTATAATCTTGGGCAAGATCCAGCCTAGAGCCAATGTTTTGCAAAGTTCCAAGTTAAAGCTGTGGTAGACAGTCTGGGTCTGGGGGGATATGATTGTTTAGTTGGAGTTCCTTTTTTTCATCTCACTGGCTATGTCAAATATCTCAGATCTCTTAGAAATAAAATAAAAGAGTCAGGCAGCAGAGAACATTGTCATGTGTGGCTTAAAGACTTCCATTGTTTTCTGGTTTCACTGTAACAGTAACATTTCAAAATATAATAGGCATGAATGACAAAGAAAAAATATTCTGATGAGAGTGATTAAGTATAAGAGGGATATTTTATCTAAATTTTATAGGACAATAAATTAGCAATCGGCATGCCATTTCTACAAACATTAAGAGATTCTTACTAACTTTTTTAGATAGTCAAATATTTCATCCATTAGCCCTTCTCTTCCCTTGGTATTATAATAAATAACTCTTCCTAAGTGCTCCAAAGTAACAGCAAACATAGATGGCATAAAAGTCCAACATTTGCTGTATGTATTTCTGCAACACCTCTTCCACATTATATACACAAGTTGAAGCTTCAAAACTGTGGTTAATTTTAAATGTAGTCAAGATGGCAGCCCACCCACGTTTCCACGCTTAAAATATAAAATCTTTCATAACTGCTTCTTCACTGAGATCCTTAAGCAAACCAAGATGTGAGTTAATGTCCATGAAGAAAGGGAGTGTGTGCTAAGTCCCTACCAGTCACTTGCAACACATCCTTGCAGAATCCATATAAGCTTGTCATCGCACTAATGATATTTCTCCAAATAAACACACAAATAAATTTTCATGTAAACTTGTATTTCTGTGTATCTTACAAAGTAAAAATGGCAAAAAATTGTGTTCAGTTGATGATGACATTAATAAATAAATAGATGTTAAAAATAAAGTTTCTTTATTTCCTTGGACATTTCTTCTTTTAATTAAAAAAAAGTTAAACTAAAAAAAAATTGTAACTTTTAATTTATTTTTTATTTTTTGGCCTCATCATGTGGAACTTCCCTAACCAGTTATTGAACCTGCATTCCCTGCAGTAGAAGCATGAAGTCTTAACCAACTGGACCACCAGAGAAGTCCTCCTTGGATATTTCTTGAAGAAATGGGAACAGGAGTTTGTTGTTTTAGTTCTTAATCAGCAAACATTTCCTTTCCACCATTTGCCACTAGAGCTACTATGGGGGAAGGGAGGAGACAGAAGGGGATGAACAGCTCTTTGGCCCTCTCTGTACTTCTCCATGTGGCCAGCATGACTGATACCCTTAGGATCCTCTGGTGGTAAAATCTGAAGTACGAGGACTTCACAGGCCTTGGGTCTGAGACACCTGCCCTGGGCCAGTTTACTAGAGACTTCTACATTAGTTTATCAGCCCAAGCCTAGCTTTTCACATTAGAGTAGAACTTTATTCACAAGTCTTCTGCTCATGGTACTGGGATAGCCCTTGGGAATTCCACAGGATGCTAAGGGGACATTCAAGCGTTCCTTCATCCAAGGCACAAACCAACCAATAGAACAACAGTCCCTACCATGACAAAGGAAAACAATAATCTGGCTCTTCCACAAAGCGATATACATCATCAAAAGTCACATGGCTGGCTGGTGAGCAGCTCGGACACCAGAGCGTGGAGGGCGTGCTAATGCATAGACACATCTCCAGGGCTGCTCTAGGGAAACTGATGGGTTTCCTTTGTAGGTTCAAGAGAACTTGATGCCATTAAAGCATTCTCAGAAGTTTGGGGTACTTCACTCAGTATGACAAGCTCTAGGTTCATTCATATTGCTGCAAATGGCATTATTTTGTTCTTTTTATGGCTGAGTAATATTCCACTGTATATATGTACCCCTAATCTTCTTTATCCACTCCTCCACTGATGGACATTCAGGTTGCCTCCATGTCTTGGCTGTTGTGAATAGTGCTGCAGTGGGCATTGGGGTGTGTGTATCTTTTCAAATTATATACACTACTATGTATAAGAGAGATAATTAATAAGGATCTACTATCTAGCACAGGGAACTCCACTCAATACTCTGCAAATGGCCTATATGGGAAAAGAACCTTAAAAAGAGTGGACAGATGCATAACTGAATCACTTCACTGCATATCTGAAACGAATACAATGTTGTAAAAATCAGCTATACTCCAAAAAAGTCTTTTTAGAAAACAAAGCAACAACAACATAGTTTGGGATAAGTAAACATAGTTTTCTGTAAATTATTAACAACTGCTTACTGAACATCCCTAGATATAAGGTGCTGGAATGGTCTCAGGGATATATGATGAATAAGATGCTGCCCTTAACCCAGAAGCTCAACCAGCCAGAGTTGGAGCTCCATTAATATAAGTTACACAAACAGTATAGCAAAAGCACAGTGACAAAAGCTGTGGACTTTGGAAATGCTGGGGAAGGACAGTTAATTCTGAATTCAAAAAATAAGCAAAGGTTTTGAGGGCCCAAGAAACAACCCTATAAACAAAAGGATTTCAAACCACAATCTAAATGGATAAGCAACAAGGTCCTTCTGTATAGCACAGGGAATTATATTCAATATTCTGTGATAAGCCTTGATGGAAAAGAATATAAGTGTTTATATATGTATAACTGAGTCACTTTGCTGTACAAAGAAAACAAACACAACCTTGCAAATCAACTATACTTCAACAAAATAATTTTAAAAAATTAATTGCATCAAGAAGTCTCACTCTTTAAATAAAGTTAGTAATGAACTGTCTAGTAAAACATGAAAAAGCCTCTTCAAAAACAAGCAGAAGGACACTGATGTAAACAGAACCTCTGTACTGGGATCCAGACCTGTTCAGAGGACACAGGACTGCTGCTGCCTCTTACTTTTAATCGCAGACCCAACCCCACCATATGGTGAAGTCACTCCTCCCACAACAGGTTGATGATAAAGCACTGGGGAAGGTGGAAAGTGATGAACCAAAGGGATTTACACCTGCCAGTGTGCTGATGTTGTGCCAGAAAATCCTTCACCAGGCCGGAAGAGCCACTTCAAAAGAGCCACTGAGCATGCAACTGCCTTATCCATGGCACCACGTAGTAACATGAGGGCAAAGCTTGTGAACTAAAAGGCTAATGGTGACAATTGGGATGTAAGAGAGTTGACCACATGCATTTGGATTTGACTGAATGGTAACTGCCTAAGCAACCACGGGTTAGAGGATGTTCAATGAGGCTCCATGGGAAGTGTCATGGCAACTCCATTTATTTTAAATGGGGAACACCTTTAAACTCAGATTTTAAGACAGTCCTCTTTTGGTAAAGCATGTCTTAAAATGTCCTTCCCATCTAAAAAGAGTGCAAAAAAAGACACTAATGCCAGAGGAAGGAACATAGCCACCAAAGAGGATTAAAAAAACAGCACATCTAAACCAGAAAGAAAGAGAATTGCTTCACAGAGGCATTTTCAAAAGCTGAGAGCCAAGATTTTGCCATTCACCTTAGGGAAAAGGAAAGCCTCCCACTGATATAATCTGGTACTTAGCATTTTTTTCTTGAAAAGTGCATAGGTTAATAGTAACCTATGACCCATGAGTAATTAGGGCTCTGAAACAAGAGATAAGCCTCCCAGTAGAACAAGCCAAAGTGGAACATGTAGGACCTGGAGAAGAATCTAGTCTAATCAGACTTCAGTCACATAATCACTAAAGGTCATCATTAGACGCTGGTGAGGAGAAAATGATCACTGGTCAAAATCTAGCATGCATACCTCACCAACGTGGCATGCATACTCGGAGGAAGGATACAGTATGTATCACTCTGTTCCCCAAAGTGGGCCATGGTTTTCACGTTCAGTCAATCAGGAAAAAGATGCCATGAGATGAAATAGGTGCCCTAATAAAAGCAAAACTCAGAACATAGTGGGCGTCGGTAAGGTCATGGCCAGTGACCAAGGAGGGGTTAAAGAATGTGTCTGTGAGCTCCAAAGAGAGACACATAATGCGTTTTCTTCCCAGCAGAAGGCATAGGCAGGTGATATCTTCCTGTCATTCTGTTCCTTAGTGACAACCAAGAATGACAACTATGCAGCCTGGACATCAAATATTTATTGAGTCAGCACATGGGCTAGTGTAGATGTGAAGAAATAAATATACTAAGTGAAATAAGTCAGACAGAGTAAGACAGATTTTACATGATATCACTTACATGTGGAATCTAAAAAAAATGATACAAATGAACTTCATTACAAAACAGAAACAGAGGCACAGGCAGAGAAAACAAACTTATGCTTACCAAAAGGGAAAGGGGAGAGGAACAAATTGGGAATTTGGGATTAACAGATATACACTACAATATATAAAATAAATAAGAAGGGCCTACTGTATAGCACAGGGAACTATATTCAATATCTTATAATAACCTATAATGGAAAAGAATCCAAAAAAGAATATATATGTATGTATGTATGTATATACATACATATATCTCTGGAAGCAGATATATACATATCCGGATGCAGTGGCAGATTTTACTCTCTTGGGATCCAAAATCACTGTGGACGGTGACTGCAGTCATGAAATTAAGACACTTGACACTTGTAAGGAAAGCTATGACAAACCTAGACAGCATATTAAAAAGCAGAGACATCACTTTGCCGAAAAGGGTCACAGCTATGGTTTTTCGAGTAGTCATGTATGGATGTGAGAGTTGGACCATAAAGAAGGCTGAGCTCCAAAGAACTGATGCTTTCAAACTGTGGTGTGGAGAAGACTCTTGAGAGTCCCTAGGACTGCAAGGAGATCAAACCAGTCAGTCCTAAAGGAAATCAACCCTGAATATTCATTGGAAGACCTGATGCTGAAGCTCCAATACTCTGGCCGCCTGATGCAAAGAGCCAACTCACTGAAAAAGACCTTGATCCGGGAAAGATTGAAGGCAAAAGGAGAAGGGGGTGGCAGAGGATGAGATGGTTAGATAACATCATTGACTCAATGGACATGAATCTGCAAACTATAGGAGATAGTAGAGGACAGAAAAGCCGGCATGCTACCATCTATGGGATTGCAAAGAGTCAAACATGCTTAGCTACTGAATAACGACAACACATATATATCTCTGACTTTGACACAAGGCCAGCTTATCATCAGAGAGACAGCTAGAATTGGTTATCTTGGAGTGGAGAAAAGTGGTGACCTAATGAATGTCCTCAAGATTATGACTTTTTTTTCATTTCTAGGCTTATTTTGAGTAGTCTTAAACCCTTAGAGGTCATCCAAGAAATATACGTGTGTGTGCATGTAGCTGAATCAGTTTGCTGTACACCTGAAACAGTGTAAATCAACTATACGTTGTAAAAATAAATAAATAAATAAATAAACAATTAAACATTTTCTAACACCAGCTGTCAGAAAGCTTAGAAGCAGAGAACCTGGCCACACAGCCCAGACTGCCTGTCTCATTTTCAGTACTGATAAAACAACACCTTTGTTTTGACTGTGGAGTCCCAAGCTAGTGGGACACATAGCTGTTTACATGCCTATCTTCTCCTGGAAGACAATGAGCTATACATGAGAGCAGTGACACAGAATGTGACACACAGAAGTCACTCAGTATCTGAATGACTCTATATCTAAAGCACCGGACTTCCCTCATGGTCCAGGGGTTAAGAATCCACGCTTCCATTGTAGGGTCAAGGGTTTGTTGCGTGGTCAGGGAACTAAGACCTCGCATTCCACACAGTGCATCCAAATGATACATAAAAATAAATTTATACCTAGAGCACCATTCTATCCCTGCAAATAACTAATCCCAATCTTTAAAGTCCTGCAGGGGAGAATCTGTCACCACTTCTAAGAATTCAGAAGTTCTTCCACATGATGCATAATGTTAGAATATTTCTTTGTTGTATGACTCTGAAGGCTTAAAACTATTCAAACTAAGCCTAGAAATAAAAAAAATAAAAACTCATAGTCTTGAAGACACTCATTAAGTCACCACTTTTCCCTATCTTAAGATAACCAATTCCTATGGAAAACAAGACATAAGAAATAAAGGGGCATCTGTCTCCCTGGAGACCTTTCAAACTTAGCAAATCAATCTATCCTGAGTCCTATGCTGATCCGATATGCAATTAAAACAAAATAAAACTGGTTAACCCCATAAATATGATTATGTTTAATAGATTCTTCATGCCACTGTCCTGCAAACAAATGTTTCTATGACATTTGGTGCGTACAAGCATGTAAAGTTTTAAAAAATGTCATCTATCCCATCTCTTAGAGAGGAAATAATGAGAACTGAAATGCCTAAAGGGCAAAACAAATAAGAAGAGAAAATACATCTGAAAATATCTGAAAAATTATTAATAACCCCCCAAAACATTTATAATTGACTGTATTAATGCACTGTATTGTGGACGGTTAGGGGCTTCCCAGGTGGCTCAGTGGTAAAGAATCCACCTCAAACTGTGGTGCTGGAGATTTCTGAGAGTGCTTGGACATCAAGATCAAACCAGTCAATCCTAAAGGAAATCAACTCTGAATATACATTGGAAAGACTAATGCTGAAGCTAAAGCTCCAAAACTTTGGCCACCTGATATAAAGAGCTAATTCATTGGAAAAGACCTTGATGCTGGGAAAGACTGAGGACAGGAGCGGAAGGGGGTAAAAGAGGATGAGAGGGTTGGATGGTATCACTAACTCAGTGGAGATAAGTTTGAGCAAACTCTGGAAGATAATGAAGGACAGGGAAGCCTGGCGTGCTGCAGCTCATGGATCACAAAGAGTTGGACAGGACTTAGCAACTGACAACAATACTGGAGATGTGGGTTCGATCCCTGGGTCAGGAAGATCCCCTGGAGGAGGGCACAGCAACCCACTGCAGTATTCTTGCCTGGAGAATCCCATGGACAGAGGAGCCCAGCAGGCTACAGTCCATGGGGTCACAAAGAGTCGACATGACTGAGCAACACAGCACAGTACCCTGACTGGATTCTTCCGCTATAAAATAACATCTGTTATTGTGGCTTCCTGCTTTCTGGAGGGGACCTGGTTCCTGCCATGCTGAAGTCTGCTGACTGAGTCATCCCAGAAATTCTGTTCTCTCCTAGTGGCTATCATATAAATTTTTTTTCTTTTAAGTCAGTCAAAGCTGGGTTTTTTGGGTTTTTGCTACTCTAAATTTTTAATATTTTCACATTAAATTATTGACAGCCTTAAGTTTTTATTGTTGTTGTTGTTGTTACTTTTTAATCGACATGTAGTAATTTACAATGTTGTGTTAGTTGCAGGAGTACAGCAAAGGAATTCAGTGAGATATATAGGCATATATATCTAATCTTTTTAAGATTCTTCTCCATTATAGATTATCACAAGGTATTGAATATGGTTCCCCGTGCTACACAGCAAATCCTTATTGTTTATCTGTTTTATATACAGTAGCATGTATCTGTTAATCCCCAGCTCCCAATTTACGCTTGGTTTTGTTATGGTGCTTCCCTTATGGCTCAGCTGGTAAAGAATCTGCCTACAATGTGGGAGACCTGGGTTCGATCCCTGGGTTGGGAAGATCCCCCGGAGAAGGGAAAGGCTACCCACTCCAGTATTCTGGCCTGGAGAATTCCATGGACTGTATAGTCCACAGGGTCCCAAAGAGTCGGACACGACTGAATGACTTTTACTTTCACTTTGTTATGAGTAAGACAAATGTGGGCTGGTACATGCTGCCCTCCTGGGAGAGGTTGAGTATAAGGCTGCTGGAGAGGCAGGATACCTGTACTCGTGTTACTTTAAAATCATCTGGCAGCTTGAATCTACCAATGAATATACGTAAACCATACTGGGGAACTTCTGACTCATTCTCCTTCCTGATTTTCACTTTCTACCTCTGTTTCAGTTAAAGATGAATGTTAGGCAAGATTCATATTGGAAATCTGGTGAGAAGACCATCCAACTTCTTTCTATAACCTGTCTTAAATCCTAGCAAAAGTAACAGTTACATCTAAGCTACTGTTGTTGAATATTTCTTTTTAAAATAATGTGACTAGGGAATCTTGCAGCACTAGTGTCTGGGGCTAGCTCACACTAGTGCTAGCAGTGCACTGAAAACAGTGAAGAGAACATTAATAGAAACTGAATGGAATACATAGACTGTAAACCTGTTTGCATAAAATAGTCTCCAAACAGAAAATCTGAGCATCAGGAAGCTCCTAGCAGGACCGAGTGAAAAAAACAATACAAAACGACTTTTCAACCAAGACCAATCCCAGAGCAGCTGTAGCACTTTCACACCTGGAAACCTGGTTTGCAGTCTTGTTAACAGCATGACATATGAAAAAAATAATTAAAAAACATGAGAGATGAGTGTCAACAAATGTGGCTATAAATATCCTCCATGAGAGTGCTGAATTTCCTTTGGGAAAATAATAAATTGAGAGTGGATAGTATCAGTTAACAATGGGAGAGATCAAAATTACAAAAATGGAGATAATATTTCAGAAACCAAAGCAATCCCAGGAGTTTCCCATAATATTATTATGGCCTCACCACAAATCCCAGAGACTCAGTAAGTCAGAAAGGCATTCAGATGGATGACAATACTGCTACCCTTCAGTCCTCCCCACAATGAAAGGGCCATCCTCTTTCCTAATTTACCAACATCAGAGCAATCCTGCTTCCAATAATAATTTTTTTGTTTTGACAGCTCTTAATTTTTTTATTGGCATGTAGTTGCTCTGTAATGCTGTGTTAGTTTCTGCTGTACAGAAAAGTGAAACAGCTATACATATACATGGGGCTTCCTCAATGGCTCAGCAGTAAAGAATCTGCTTGCAATGCAGGAAACATAGGTTTGATGAGGTATCACTTCACACCTGTCAGAATGGCTATCATCAAAAAGTCTACAAATAGTCTGTTTCCGGGTAAATGTCACATTGCATTTGAAAACACATGGATTACTTTCAAATATCTTTTGATACTGGTTTCTAACAAAATTTTACAGTGATAACAGAATAGACTCTGTATGATTTCAATAACTTTAGATCATGAAATTTTTGAACCTTTATGTCCCTGGATATGTTCCAGTGTCTCCTGGTTTACAGTATATGAGAATTTGAACAAAATTTGTATCTTGCTGCTGTGTGAAAGTTGTATAAATATTTTTTTTTTAAGTCTACAAAAAATAAATGCTGGAGAGGGTGTGGAGAAAAGGGAACCCTCCTACATTGTTGATGAGAATGTAAATTGGTGGCTACCATGGAACATAGTATGGAGGTTCCTTAAAAAACTAAAAATAGAGCTACCATATAACCCTGCAATCCCACTCCTGGACATATATCTGGAGAAAACTAATCAGAAAGGATACATGTACCCCAACATTCACAGCAGCACTATTTACAACAGCCAAGACATGGGAGGAACCTAAGTGTCCACTGACACTTATGGATAAAGAAGATGTGGTATATAGATATCAATACAATACGATATTCTTCAGCCATAAAAAAGAATGAAATAATGCCATTTGCAGCAACATGGATGCACCTAGCGATGGTCATACTAAGTGAAGTAAGTCAGAAAGAGAAAGACAAATACCATATGTCTTCGCCATCACTTAGATGTGAAATCTTGAAAAATGATTCAAGTAAACTTATATATAAAACCAAAATGAATTCACCAAGCAAACTTTTGGGGAGTAAACTTCTGGCTGCCAAAGGTGGGGGCAAGGGATAAACTAGGAGTTGGGGATTAACAGATACACACTGCTTTAGCAGATGAACAACAATGACCTACTGTATAGCACAGGTAGTTATATTCAAAATCTTGTAATAACCTATAATGGAAAAGAATCTGAAAAAGAATACACACACACACACACATATATGTATAACTGAGTCATTTTGCTGTACACCTGAAACTAACACAACATTATAAATCAAATGTATTTCAATTAAAAAAAAAAAAAGAAGTACAGCTCTTGGATCCATATTGAGAGAAAAGTCAGATCAGAGGCAATTGCATGAAACTTGGATCCCCAAGGGCTCTGCCCTTGGTGAAGTAGAAAAAAAGTTCACCCTAAAAAAGGATGTGGTATATTATATACACACACACACAAACATATACACAAATGGAGTACTACTCAGCCATAAAAAAGAATGAAATCATGTCATTTGCAGCAACATGGATGGACCTAGAGATAGTCATACTGAGTGAAGTAAGTCAGAAAGACAAATACCATATGATATTGCTTTATATGTGGAATCTAAAAGAAAAATTATACAAATGAATTTATATACAAAACAGAAATATAGTTACAGATGTAGAAAACAAATTTATGGTTACCGGGGTTAAGGGGGAAGGAAGGATAAACCTGGAGACTGGGAATGACATATGCATATTATTATATATAAAATGGATAACTAAAAAATGGATAACTAGTAAGGGCCTACTGTGTAGCACAGGGAACGCTACTCAACACACTGTAATGGCCTATTACAGGGGAAAAGAATCTAAAAAAGAGTGGATACATGTATATGTTTAACGATACACTTTGCTGTACACTTGAAACTAACACAACATGGTAAATCAACTATACTCAAATAAAAAAATTTTTTTAATTAAAAAAAATTCCTCCTCATGATAGCTATCAAGATCTGTTGGTATGAAGCTCATTCTATTACAACCTCATAAAGAACACTGCCAAACACTGAGGAGAATCAGCCACCATGAAGGAAAATCAGCAGAACAATAGAAATAGATGCCCAAAGGTATCAAATGTTATAATTATGAGAGATAAAGAATTATCATACTTGAAATGGTTAAAGAAACAAAAATGGTGATAAACATCATAAAGGAATACACAATAGAATATTATTTAGCTTTAAAAAGGAAGGAAATCCTGACATATGCTACAACATGGATGAACCTTGATGACATGTCATGTGAAATAAACAAGACACAGAAATATGCTGTAGGATTTCATTTATCTGAGGCCCCTAGAGAAGTCAGGTTCATAGAGATGGAAAGTAGGACAGAGGATGCCAGAGGCTGGAGGAGGGGGCAAGGGATATAGCACTGTTTAATGGGGACAGAGTTTCAGTTTTGCAGAATGAAAAGAGTTCCGGTGATCAGCTACATAACAACGTGAATGTACTTAACTGAACTGTACACTTAGAAACAGTGAAGATGGCATAAAAATATTCATGTATTTTAGCACAATTAAAATTTTGTTTTAAACACAAGGATAAAATGTTATACAACTGACCAGGCAGATTTACAAAGTAACATGAAAATTCTGAAAATTAACAACAAAATCATTTAATTTAAAATTTTAACTCAATATATGATAAACATTGTATTAGACACAGCTAAAGACAGTATTATTAAAAAGAAAATAGAGTTCAATAAGTGAGTCATATTATAGCATGAGTAGAAGAAAAATACAAAAAAGAGTTTAAGTCATAGAAAATAAGTGAGAAGGTTTAAGTAAGTCTAGTTAGTTTCAAAGGGGAAGAATGAAAGTGAGGGAATGTTCATAGTAGTAGCAGCAATTTTTTCAGATATGATGGGAGACATGAAATTCACTGACATAGAAACCACAATATATATTAACACTAAAAAGGATGAATAATAAGAAATATCACCTAGACATATTATAACAAAATAACATCTCTCCAAGGACAGGAAAATATCTTTAAAGCAGTCCAAGAGAAATTATCTATACAAAGACATATTGTCTATACAGAACAAAAGTTACATTGCCTAGACTTTTCATCTTGTGAACATTCTGGTTTAAGTATATATTGCTGCTATTTAGTCACTAAGTCATGTCCAAATCTTTTGCAATCCCATGAACTGGAGCCCACCAGGCTCCTCTGTCCATGGGATTTCCCAGGCAAGAACACTGGAATGGGTTGCCATTTCCTTCTCCAGGGGATCTTCCTGACCCAGGGATAGAATCAGTGTTTCTTGCTTTGGCAGGTGAATTCTTTACCACTGAGCCACCAGGGAAGCCCTTAAATATATACACACACACACACACACACACACACACACACACACACACACACACACACACCAATACAACCATTTTGGAAAACAATTCTCCAATACCCAGTGAAATCAAAGATGCTCATACAATACTACATAGCAGGGAGACTTCTTGAAAAAATAAAAACTTAGAAGGACAAAAGCAACAAATTTTGCACATGAGCATCGAGAAACAGGTAGGAGAATGTTCACAGCAGCATGACTTGCAATAATATGAAATTTAAAGACAATCCAAAGGGATTAAAAAATGTGACATATACTCTTAGCACTGAAAAAAAATCACCTGATGAAATCTCACAAACATAATGTTAAGTAAAAATGTATATGAGGTTGATTATATGAAGTTCAAATTATACAAAGCTAAACAATGATTTAGGGTAATGTTTACCTCTGGAGGGAGGGAAGGGGTATGATCAAGGAATAGAACACAAACAAAAATGTTAGATTATGTATAGTTTTTCTTTTCACATTACATATATGTCATCTTTATTTTAGAAAATAATAATAGCTAACAGTTTACAGTATGAATGATACATGTTCTATTTTGTCCCCACTTTACATATGGGAAAACTGAGCAAAGAAAGATTCAGTGGCTTTCCCAAGGTTCCAAGCTACCACACAGCAAAACCAAGACCAGGATCTAGGCAACCTGTTTCCATAGTAAACATTCCTGAATACTGAGCCATTCTCCCTCTCTTTTGTATATGTGTAATATTCCATTCTAAAAACAAGAAGAACAAGTTGAAAAGGAGAAAAATGCTGGGCATTAATGTCCCAAGGGCTAATTCCATTAAAATTGTTTTTCAAGAAGCTAAACATGCTGTGTGTGCATCTATATATATGTAAGCATAACAAGAAACACACATCAAAAAGTTAATACTCATTTTACCTGTATTATTTTATTTTCTTCACGTTTTCCACTGCTTTCTAAATTATCTGCAAAGAATATGTATTACTTTTATATTTGGGGAAAAATCAACATTATTTAAAAATATTTCTGCCCTTGGCTTTTTTTATTTAAAAAATCACATATCCTAAATCACATGGTAAATTGCATAGGAAACTTAATTACAACTTGCTTGGCAGACAGCAGACAACTCTGAGTGCTACTGAGTTCCAAAAAAAGGGCCTCTGTTTTATATCTGAAGGCAAATAGTGTTTTAAATTTCAGCAAAGATTTTAAGAGGCTAGTATAGAGTTGCATCAGGCTGGTCTTAACATGTGCAGATTTCTGTGGCCTTTATTTATAGGGCAATGCCAATCCTCTCCAAGGCAGAAGGGTACCCAGGAGGGGTCCTATGTCCACAGCCACTAAGCTGAACAAGGAGAGACACAGAGGGAATCTGATGCAACAATCAAGAAACAGATTCACAATACAAAGAGATTACCTGCCTGACTAGCAAATTTAGAAAAACAGCCCTTAAAAGGACAGGTGCGCTGCCTGCTAACACTCCAGAAATTATGGGAGGCTGCAAAGGGGGTGCCTGAAATTGCTAAGCGTGTGCTGCTAAGTTCGCCCCTAAGAGTTGCATCTGTTTTGTTTTCCACAGGAAAGGGAGGGGAAGAATAAGAGCTTTCTGCAAACCAGAGCTTTCTTGAAGGTGGGAAGAAAAACTCTCTACAGACACATAATGGTAGAGTTTTGTAGCATTATCCAGTAAACAAAGCACTAACTACAAGAGCAGTCCATGCAAATACTGAGTCAGTTCCTGGCATCTAAGGACCAGCACCAAGCCTCAGGTTTAAGTGAGAACAGGACCAGCAGGCTCCACTCCCACTAGCCCAGGCCTAGTAACACTGTTTTTAACAATTTAATACACTGAAATAAAAACAAATTGACTCTCTAAAGGTGTGTGTGAGTAATCATTCAGTCATGTCTGACTCTTTGTGACCCTTTGGACCAAAGCCTGCCAGGCTCCTCTGTCCACAGGACTTTTCAGGCAAGAATACTGGAGTGGATTACCATTTTCCTCTTCCATGGGATCTTCCCAACCTAGGGTTCGAACTCACATCTCCTATGTCTCCTGCCTTGCAGGTGGATTCTTTACCCTCTGAACCATCAGGGAAGCCTAAGAATTACTATAAAGGTAATTACTGCAAAACGTCCCATGATCAATTTCTACAGATCAAGTAGAAAAGCACGTGAAACCATCCACATTTAATTATCTGTCATCACTGCTCTTTCAGTTACTAGCTTTGAGAATTGGAGCAAATTGCTTCCTTTTCCTTAGCTTTGGTTCCAGGCTTCTAAGATGGATACAATAACGCCTCTCTAAGAGTGCCCTTGTGAAGTTAAAGTGAGAGAGTGGGTACACTGCCTAGCACGATGACCCTGAAGATACTCTGGAAAAACTCCTTCTGCACTTGTCCTGTCTACCTACCCAAGCCACAGGACACACAGAGACACATATACACGCCTTCCCTGAATGATGCAGCCTAAGAAAATAGCCTTCAAAAGTCACTCCTATCTGGTTCATGACTTCCAAAATCAAGATGAACAACTCCAGTGTATTAAAGTGAGAACTGGGAACTGTCTTTCATTTCAGATTTCATTTACAAATAACAAACTACAAAATAGTAGCTGGAAAAGGAAACTGTTAATGAATATGTATGAAATCTGCAAACCAGAAACAAAGATAAAAGCTGCCTTTTTTTGTCACATGGAAGTGAAGACAAACTAGACACAGAGAAGGTAGCAGGAGAGTCAAAATGAAACTTTCATTTCAGGGTGGAAGGCCGAGTTAGAAGTTCAACAAAGTATATAGTTGGGACTAGGGTAATCCATCTCTCTCTCTCTTTTCTTTTTTGCTGTGCCACATGGTATGCAGAATCTTGGTTCCTAACCATGGTTTGAACCCAAACTCCCTGCAGTGAAAGCGTAAAGTCTTAATCACTGGACCCACAGGGAAGTCTGGAATTCCATCTAGCATCTAAGGACAGGCATTTGGCTACTGGTGAATAAATCTAACTCTTGGCTTCCAAGTCAAAGAAGACTGAAAAACGAAAACAAAAATTAAGAACAAGGGGTTGAAGATGTTCTTTTTTCATGAAGTACAGTCTCATACTTTAACAACTTCAGTTATTGCCAGAGACAACCAACCATAAGTCATCCTTGGTCCAATAAGCTGGTGAAATACAGTGAATAGAGGCTGAAATATCTTGGTTACTTAATGTTGGGCGTGTGTGCTTGGTTTTTACTTCTGAGTTTCACTGAAGACTGAGTGGGGCAACTGAATTTCTTATTATGAACACTGAACATCATCATGATACATTATCAAGAGTCAGAACTTGGAAGTAAGTACATCTGGTTTAAGAACAGGCAAAAAAACAAAAAAGAAAAAACAACCTTTTGAAGGGTACAAGCTGGGCTGGGGTAAAGGAAAGCTTTTCCTTCCATATGAGTTTGAAGTTTTAAAACTGGATTAGAGTATATGAACCTTATTTTAAAAAAGAACAGAAAGTAACTAAAAGTGTATCAAATCTGCTCGAGATCTCTTCAAAGAAAAGGGAGAGATGACAGAGGAGATTTGATGGCAGGGATAGGGATAAAATTTTAAAAACCTCTTCATGTTTGTACCACAGAGGCTTAAATTGTTCTGATATTACAGTACTTCTTCCCCTTTAAATGATGGATGAATCCCTAGGCATCTTGTTAACATGCAGATCCTGAGAAAGCAGGTCTGGGGTGAGGCCTGAACTTCTGCATTTTTAACAAGCTCCCAGGTGACACCCACACAGCTGGCAGCTGGTCCATAGACAACAGCTTTGTTTAGAAGTAATCTTATTTATTTGGCTGTGCTGTATCTTAGTTGTAGCATGCAGGATCTTACGCTGTGGCATGCAGGCTCTTAGTTTCGGTATAAGGGATCCAGTTCCCTGACCAAGGATAGAATCTGGAATACCTGCTTTGAGAGTGCAGAGTCTTAGCCACCGGGTCATCAGGGAAGTCATGCAGACAACACTTTTAGTAACAGTTTAGTAGAACAATAAAATAGAAGCCAGAAGATTTGAGTTTCAGTGCCTACGGTCAGCTTAACACATAAAAATTTGAGGGCATGCATTTGGGGCAACAGAGATGGACCTAGAGATTGTTATACTTAGTAAAGTAAGTCATACAGAGAAGGAGAAATAGTGTATGGAATTCCTAATGTGTGGAATTTAAAAAGAAATGATACAAATGAACTTACTTACAAAATAGACTCACAGACTTAGAAAACAAACTTATGGTTGTGGGGTGGGTGGGGGTGGGGAGGGATACTTAGGGTGTTTGGGATGGACATGTATACACAGCTATACTTAAAATGGATGATCAACCAGGTCCTAGCATATAGCACATGGGACTCTGCTCAATGTTATGTGGCAGCCTGGATGGGAGGGGTGTTTGGGGGAGAATGGATATATGTATATATATGGCTGAGTCCCTTTGTTGTTCACCTGAAACTATCATAACATTGTTTGTTAATCGGCTATACTCCAATACAAAATAAAAAGTTTTTTAAAAAAAGATTTGAGGTCATGGCCCCAAGCTCAGTTTTCTTGTTTGATAGACACTAGTTTACCTCAGTACCTTGTGGGTCATTGTGAAATTCAGATTAAAGAATATGCAAAAGCACTCTGTGAGGTGCAAAGAACAAAGAATAGCAGTATTATTACAGTTATTAAAAAGATCTTAAAGAACAAGTGACTTGCTGATAAACCCAAGTGAGAGGCAGAATTAGGCTTAAAATCTATATCATCTGCTCAAGATAAGTACTTTGAGCTTTAATGTGTTATAACTTAAGGTAAGTTTTATTTCCATCCATGTTGCTAAAATTTCTTCCATAATATCTTAATGCATAAAGAAAGCTGAGCACCAAAGAACGGATGTTTTTGAACTGTGGTGTTGGAGAAGACTCTTGAGAGTCCCTTGGACTGCAAAGACATCCAACCAGTTCATCCTAAAGGAAATCAGTCCTGAATATTCATTGGAAGGACTGATGCTGAAGCTGAAATTCCAATACTTTGGCCACCTGATGCGAAGAACTGACTCACTGGAAAATACCCTGATGCTCGGGAAAGACTGAAGGTGGGAGGAGAAGGGGATGACAGAGGGTGAGATGGTTGGATGGCATCACCAACTCAATGGACATGAGTTTGAATAAACTCCAGGAGTTGGTGATGGACAGGGAGGCCTGGCATGCTGCAGTCCATGGGGTCGCAAAGAGTTGGACACGACTGAGTGACTGAAGTGAACTGAACATTAAAAATTTACATCTGGGGATGATGCTGGAATGTGTATTTCTCTAGGTAAGTGGTGGTCACAGTGACTGCTCTAGTGTTCCCTGACACCTGAGGGGGCGAAAATAACGCTGTGCACATGCGGGCTACATAATACTACTGTCAAACTAGGTAAAATGGAATGCAGACTAGCATAAATGCCCATGTGTGTAAGAGAATTTCAGAGGTGAGCCAGATTAATAGGGGCTGGAGCAATCAAGGACGGCCTTATGGAGGAGGTATGCTCAGAACAGAATGGCCTGGGTAGCTTAGAAGGACAGCAAGGATGATGCTGAGCAAAATCAGAGAGGAAGTCGACTGCACGAGCTGCTTGTGAGAGGTCACCCAGTCTCCGACTCTGCATTTGACAATCAGAGCAAGATGACCTCATGTTACAATTCTAAGTCCATCTCCGCTGCTGTGGCAGTGAGGGCGGCCAGGAATACTGGGGTAAACAGTGTGTACGTTTTCCCTCCTGAGATAGACAGCTACTGGAAGAGTTTTAACTAGGCCATAAGAGAAGCAATGAAATTCAGTATTTTAATGCGATATATTAGGGAGAAAACTGAAGACAAGAGATCAGCAGGAATACTGTAGAACTCTTGTTTCTGGCAATGCATCTATTTAGTCAAGTAAAACCCTAAATGGAACCTCTATCTACCTGTGCTTGCTAAAGAAAAGAAAAAGAATTAGCAGAAGCAGAGCTGCTTGCTTTAGGTCAAGGGGTGATGGGGCACTCAGGTTAGGTCTGCTGGCGGTCTTCTGAAAGAAGGTACTGTGCTGTGATGGGCATCTGATACAGGGTTCTGAAATTAAGAGATTCAAAGAAAATTCACGTAGACATACTTCTATAAGAGAAGCACAGACCATTTTTAGCTGTGATGGAAGCAGAGCCAGGCATTTTGGCTTGTGGTCCAGGGTTCCTTCACCCACTTCATTCTGTCTCTTGTCTATGACTCATTTGACAAGACGTGCCAAGGAGAAAATACAAAATCCAATACATTTACCAGTAATTGAGAAACATCTTAGTGGCTTCCTCTTATCTTTCGTCACTGAGGACTTAAAGAACATTAAAAGTCTAGTCCCATATCCACTCTTTAATCTTATCTCTAAGCCATTAATTGATTGAAAAAGTGTTCTCCCAAGTTCCAGACCTCTTGCTGGTGTTCTAAAGCCCTTCAGAGTGATTTATTACTCACAAGTGCTAATTTAAACAACGTCATCCCAAGATCTGAGTCCCCAAATAACTTACAGCACATATAGATAAATGGCATAGGATGCTAGGTTTTAATTTATTTTTATACATAATATAAAGAGATGACATATTGGAAATTATGATAATAATACTTGTCAGATTTTTAATAGACACCTATTCAGTGAAAAAATTTACATTTATCAGAAAACCACATACAAGGTGCATATGGACATTTTCAAAGATAGCATAAGAAATTTAGTTAAAAAATTGAAAGTGGTCAAATAGTAGTTAGTCTGCATTTATAAAACAGAACATATGTGTCTGAGTTTCTGGGAAACATCATTTCTGAAATCTCAGAATCACAGAGTTCAGAGTCCTCCATAAATTCCCTAGGAAGCATCTCAGTGATTGAATGTTGTCTTTTCTTTTTTTTTTTTTGAAGATTTTAAATATATATATATATATATATTTATATATATTACAAGCTCCTTCCCATGTTTACTGTCCGAGAACAGAGGAATTCCCTTAATACAAACCCACCCAGATTCCTCCTTCAATTTATGTCCATTTTTTCTCTTGTTCTGTCTTCTGTGAACATAGGAAAAACAAGTCCAATATTCCCCTCATAAAACATTTCTACTTATTTGAAGATAGAAAGCAAGTTACTCCTCAATCTTCCAATCTTATTTCCAGATCCTTTCATTCTTTCCCATAACATTTTCTTTCTACCTCTTTAATGACTTACGGTTCCCTTTAGAGACCTTCCCAATTTCTCTACACACTAAATAAATGGAAACTGACAATGAGGAAGAACTATTTAAATAAGCAGATGATGCATCTTTCATTAACCTGATCCTCTACTGAAATAAATGTTGTCATAAAATGACATTAAAATACATTTTGTATTGTAATCAATTGGTCAGAACTAGTACACCATTCGGAGAAGGCAATTGCACCCCACTCCAGTACTCTTGCCTGGAAAACCCCATGGACGGAGGAGCCTGGTAGGCTACAGTCCACGGGGTCGCTAAGAGTCGGATGACTGAGCGACTTCACTTTCACTTTTCCCTTTAATGCACTGGAGAAGGAAACGGCAACCCACTCCAGTATTCTTGCCTGGAGAATCCCAGGGACGGCGGAGCCTGGGGGGCTGCCGTCTATGGGGTCGCACAGAGTTGGACACGACTGAAGCGACTTAGCAGCAGCAGCAGCAGCAGCAGTACACCATTAGCATCACTACAAACAAAGCTAGTGGAGGTGATGGAATTCCAGTTGAGCTATTTCAAATCCTCAAAGGTGATGCTGTGAAAGTGCTG
Organism: Okapia johnstoni; assembly: GCA_024291935.2. Classification (NCBI taxonomy): domain Eukaryota; kingdom Metazoa; phylum Chordata; class Mammalia; order Artiodactyla; family Giraffidae; genus Okapia; species Okapia johnstoni. The sequence goes on along the minus strand of CM044312.1, from coordinate 64,221,411 downwards.
CACTCGATATGCCAGCAAATTTGGAAAACTCAGCAGTGGCCACAGGACTGGAAAAGGTCAGTTTTCGTTCCAATCACAAAGAAAGGCAATGCCAAAGAATGCTCAAACTACCACACAATTGCACTCATCTCACATGCTAGTAAAGTGATGCTCAAAATTCTCCAAGCCAGGCTTCAGCAATACGAGAACCGTGAACTTCCAGATGTTCAAGCTGGTTTTAGAAAAGGCAGAGGAACCAGAGATCAAATTGCCAATATATGCTGGATCATCGGAAAAGCAAGAGAGTTCCAGAAAAACATCTATTTCTGCTTTATTGACTATGCCAAAGCTTTTGACTGTGTGGATCACAATAAACTGTGGAAAATTCTGAAAGAGATGGGAATACCAGACCACCTGACCTGTCTCTTGAGCAACATGTATGCAGGTCAGGAAGCAACAGTTAGAACTGGACATGGAACAACAGACTGGTTCCAAATAGGAAAAGGAGTACGTCAAGGCTGTATATTGTCACCCTGCTTATTTAACTTATATGCAGAGTACATCATGAGAAATGCTGGGCTGGAAGAAACACAAGCTGGAATCAAGATTGCTGGGAGAAATATCAGTAACCTCAGATATGCGGATGACACCACCCTTATGGCAGAAAGTGAAGAAGAACTAAAGAGCCTCTTGATGAAAGTGAAAGAGGAGAGTGAAAAAGTTGGCTTAAAGCTCAACATTCAGGAAACTAAGATCATGGCATCTGATCCCATCACTTCATGGGAAATAGATGGGGAAACAGTGGAAACAGTGTCAGACTTTATTTTTTCGGGCTCCAGAATCACTGCTGATGGTGATTGCAGCCATGAAATTAAAAGACGCTTACTCCTTGGAAGGAAGGTTATGGCCAACCTCGATAGCATATTTAAAAGCAGAGACATTACTTTGCCAACAAAAGTCCGTCTAGTCAAGGCTATGGTTTTTCCAGTGGTCGTGTATGGATGTGAAAGTTGGACGGTGAAGAAAGCTGAGCGCTGCAGAATTATGCTTTTGAACTGTGGTGGTGGAGAAGACTCTTGAGAGTCCCTTGGACTGCAAGGAGATCCAATCAATCCATCCTAAAAGAGATCAATCCTGGGTGTTCATTGGAAGGACTGATGTTGAAGCTGAAACTCCAATACTTTGGCCACCTAATGCGAAGGGTTGACTCATTGGAAAAGACCCTAATGCTGGGTAGGATTGAGGGCAGGAGGAGAAGGGGACGACAGAGGATGAGATGGTTGGATGGCATCACCGACTCGATGGACATGGGTTTGGGTGGACTCCGGGAGTTGGTGATGGACAGAGAGGCCTGGCGTGCTGTAATTCATGGGGTCGCAAAGAGTCGGACATGACTGAGCGACTGAACTGAACTGAGTACACCATTTATGGATCATCTGTAGATAATTTCAACAAAAGCTGTAATATAAGGAGTGCTTCTTGTGTGTCAGGCACTGAATACTTTGCAACTGAATCCTGGCAACAACTCTAAGAGGCTGGTATTATTATTCCCATCTTTCACAGGAATGGCATGGGCTAGATTATCGGAGATCTTGATGATGATTCTTGAGCCAGTGCCTTACCACAGTGCACACTCGTATATGTACGCAAGGCATGGTCTAGGTATGGTAGCTGCTGCAGGTTACCTTTCCTTGAACCAGCTTCTGAGATGAGAATTTACATGTGGAAATTTCACTGGTGAGTGCTGCTGGACTCAACATAAACGGGTGAACAAAGCAGGTGAGGTAGTCGGAGAAGCTGGACTGCAGTGCAGTCACAACAGAAGTCCCAGCTGACCCTATAGGTCCTACAGAGTTGTCCTGAAGTGGGGCAAGGGCCTCTGTGTCCCCAAGATGACCAGCCACTGAATGTACGCTGCTGCCCCAAGGGCAATGGGCAGGATCTTGAGTGAGGCAGCTCTCCTTAGCTGACAGCTAAGGGCAGTCACCAAGGAGGGATCCAGCTGTGAGTTTCCAGCTGTTTAGACTCCCAGAAGCTGGGGAAAGAGGATCTTAAGCCTGAAAGGGGCAAGGCGTCTGGGTGACAGCACAGCTCCACTAGAGTGACAAGTTTCGGATCTCTAACTCAGAATATGGTTCTGCGTAATTGCTTATGGATTGGTAAGTTATAAAAAATCATGTAGCATTCATGTCAAAGAAATTAAAAAAATAAGTAAGATGGAGGCAGGAAAGGAACTCCAAATACTGCTTTGGTTTCTGTGTAGGAAATACAAAATATCCCTTGTTTTTCTGTCGCTTTCTTCAGCTCTTTCTCTTTTTCTGCCTCTGTCCCTTTGCTGTGCCACATTCCCTGTGTGACACACATACATTAATATGATGACTGGAAACAAAACTGGCAATTTTGATAGCAAAGAAGGGAAACAGAAGAGGAGAGAGAATAATTTGAAATATTGGTAACAGATAATTGTTACCCAAGCAGATACTGCCATTTTAAATAGTTCGGCCAATGATAATGCATGTGTCCTCTGAAGGAAAGATGTTACAAAGGATGAATAAACTCTATTAGTGGTTCTGCATCCTCAATAATGCTTCTATCCTTAATCTTTCCTCATAGAATTTATTGCCTAAACTATATTAAAAAGACATAATTGCCTCAGGATGGTTCTTGCCAAAAGAAAATTACAAATACTTCTACTATCGGTCATTGAAGAGGAAGTTCTGTCTCATTTTTCATTTTATAATGAGAACAATCAAACATGTTTTTAAAGTTTAAAATCAAAATTATGTATTATGTATTGCTCTCTGTTTACCCATTATGGAGAAGCTTTTAAAAAGCTAGAAAGCCAACAACTAGCTGGAATGGCTTACTAGGACATGAATTTGAAATAGATCCCCAGGGGATAACGAATCCAGCTTATATTGTGGGGAAATGTGAAGAGTATTAATTCACATTATGCTGCCTTGCTATTCTATTAACGAATGCAAAAAGAAATTCTCGCGGCAATGTTCTCATTTTAACATGAGCAGCAAGATATTAGTACAGAAGCCAGAGTTCAAAAAGTTAATAATAAACCTGAGTCAAGAATGATTTTGAAAGGATTCAGGTGACAAAAGGCAGTGGAGAGTGAAAATTCAAATGTAGCAGGACATTATCTGATTAGAAATCCACTGTTATTGTCCTCCACCAAAATGGCCCACAAACTGCTGATGTCTGTGACCTCTACAGTGGGACTGAATTTGGATCCAAAAGCTGGTGGCTCAGCATTTCCTGTCCCCTCTCTTTTCAAAATCCCACACTACAAAAGGGCATAGGGTAACACACTTTACTGCTAAATATGATTTGAGCCTTTTGGAAGACTGCCCATTGAGAAGTGTCACCCTGGCAACTCACCGATGGCTTTCACTTTTTAAGAGTTTTCTCTAAACAACCTTCCTCCAGCAAAATTCTGTGCTCTACGCACAGGGCAGAAGAAGGGAAGTCTTGAATATTATTTTAAACTCTAAATACTTTTAAGTGGCACCTCCAAAGCTAATATCAGTGCTATCCATTGTGCTTTATTGGCATAATGGTACTTGGAACACTCATTCTGGAATCGGAGCAAGAAGCAGCCACCCAATACTGCTGTCCACTGTCAGACTGTTCAGAAGACCCTACCACCAAGCAAAGGACAGCAGTGAAAGCCGACCTGTCCCTTCCCAGACATCACACCATCCTGTGTTTACTGTCTGCAGAAGTCTCTACATCTCTCCATTTCTGTTCACATCATCATTTCGTCCAATGTGGCCACGCTATGCAGAGAGCAACACGTCAAGACACTGTCTTCCCAGGGCTCTCGCTTGTTACCAAGTGAAGGGTGTGTGTGCGCATGTGTGCTAAGTCGCTTCAGTCGTGTCCAACTCTTTGCGACCCTATAGACTGTAGCCCACCAGACTCTTCGTCTGTGGGATTCTCCAGGCAAGAGTACTGGAGTGGGTAGCCATGTCCTCCTCCAGGGGATCTTTGTGACCCAGGGACTGAATCCAGGTCTCCTGCATTGCAGGCAGATTCTTTACCGTCTGAGCTATCAGGGAAGCCCAGTGAAGGGTGATTTGCCTGCTTTTCAATCCACAATCAATTGTCTCCACTTCTAGATCCATAAACACAAAGGGTCAAGGGTCTCCTGTTTTGGAGATATCATATTTGTCTGTATCACAAAGACTATAAGTGAGACAGAAGGCAGAAAGAGACCAAAAAGGGGAGACATATTTCTTGTGTCCTGCACACAAACAAGTGGAAACTCCTTTCATGACTGGCAGCTCTCAGGATGACTGAATCATGTAGTGTATCCGGACCCTGAAACAGCCCACTGGTTTCACAGCAATGACTGCCCGTTCTGTGAATTTCAGAGAACAATTCATTGTCCCTGAGACCACCTACAACTTGCATGCATGTGATGTCATTCTAAGTTACACCAACTCAGCATTTCCATGAATTCATTTTCTATACATGAAATGCAGAAAGTCTTACAATGTTTTTGACCCAATCAGAAACAGCCTCTGCTTAAAAGTGTTGATTTTAAAATAAATGAAGAGTGTCTTTTTTTTTTTTTTTTAATGTATGGAAGTTGCCTTTAATTTAAAAAGGGGAAAAAAGCTGGAAAAAAGTCAAATGTTTCAGGAAAATGGGTTGTATGGCCGGTACTTGCCTTATTAGTGAATGTGCTTAGTATGCTGGTATTGAAAGCACCTATTGGAAAAAACTGGCTTGATAATGGACTGAAATGACAGCTCTTTTTTAAACTGGAATTTAAACACAGGTGGTTTTGATTCCCTTCCAGTCCTTCCTTTTAGCAGGGGAACCACAATAGAGAATGCTAAAAACAAATTCCATGCTAAAAAGAAATTTTTAGGTGCAAAGATAAAAAACAATAAAACCTTAATCAGAGCCCAAAGCTGTAAGGCAAAATCTGTTTGCTGAGCAGAGAGTGATTAGCCAAAGCATATGCCATCACTGTGAACTGATTTACTTAATTCAATTTCCTATTTTAAGACACATAGATAACATCACGGTTCAATAAAGATTTGGAATAAGAAGGAAAAAACTCAAGTGGAAAGGACAGAATGTGTTTCAACTGGCCAGGGCTCTGGCTCCAGCTGTCAGCATTATGTACTTAATTCTGCTTCAAATTAATTCTCTTATGTATAAAACTGAAAGTGACAGATTAACTGATCTTGAAAGTTTCTGGAAGGATGCTAGAGAAGTGAACTAGAAAGAGTAAAACAGGAGCATTTTACAATTTTCCAACAGATCTTAAGAAAAAAATCAGTAAGTTCATTACGACCATGGTAATCTAATATAATTCACTCAAAATAGTACTATTGTAAGTATTATTTGAATTTAAAATTTTTACCCATGACATTCCCTCAAAGAAGGCTCTGCGTAATGATTTTCAGAAGTCTGACTTGGGTAGGCTTGACCTCAAACAGTGCAGCCTCTGTTGTAACAGTCTTCCTTAATGACATTCTGGGTTGATTCTGGGAAGACCCAAGGGAGGGACCCTGGCACCACCCCACAGAAGAATGCAAAAAAGATGCTGCTCAGTCTCCCATATGCGAGGCTCAGATCCTGGACAGAGCAATGAAAGGGAGGAATTGACAAGAAATCTCGATTTATACAGGGGAAAAATAAAACACTATACTTTGGAAAGCAAAGCACTTTTCTTAAATAACTTCTATAGCCACTGTGAATTAAAATGGAGACTGGCACTTAGAATTCTACAACATTTTAAGGTTTCATGGGTTTTTAAAATACTAGGTGGAATTTCCTTTCATCAAACTCAAAGGGTCACAACAATGGTCATGACGTAAAATCCCAATTTATTATGCCAAGAAAACAGGACCAAGAATAGATACAAATGAAATGACAGGTAATGGCAAAATAAAATGGAAATTGAGAATGTGGTGAATTGTGCTTTAAGTGTACAAATAAATGATAGTGGAGGCTTAAGTACAATATCAAATTTATATTAAAAAAAAAAATTTAACTATTGCCTGTAACTCCCAAATCAATGTTGCTAGTCCTCAGCCCTCCCATAACCACCACACTTACATGTCCAACTAGCTGATAGACATTTTTGACTTACATGTCCCCAATATACCTCAAAGTCCTCTCCTCCCCACCACCAAGTCCACTTCCCTTCAAATTCTCTTGATGACATCATCATGATTTCCATCACTCAAGTCAGAAACCTGATAATCCCGAGTCCTAATGTTTTCTCACTTCCAATGTTCAAACTATCACAAAATTCAGAATATTTTAGTTGTTCAAAATTTCTTTCTCTATTCCTCACTCAGTTTAGTTCAGTTCAGTCGCTCAGTCCTGTCCGACTCTATGTGACCCCATGGACTGCAGCACACCAGGCTTCCCTGTCCATCACCAACTCCTGGAGCTTGCTCAAACTCATGTGCATCGAGTCGGTGATGCCATCCAACCATCTCATCCTCTGTCGTCCCCTTCTCCTCCTGCCTTCAATCTTTTTAGGCTTCACTGTCTTTTCTAATGAGTCGGTTCTGTGAATCAGGTGGCAAAAGTATTGGAGCTTCAGTTTCAGCATCAGTCCTTCTAATGAATATTCAAGGTTGATTTCTTTTAGGATTGACTGGTTTGATCTCCTTGCAGTCCAAGGGACTCTCAAGAGTCTTCTCCAACACCACAGTTCAAAAGCATCAATTCTTGGCGCTCTCTGCTTCTACCCTAATTATAGTCCTCCCATCTCTTCCCCAAATCATTACAAATCTTCCTCCTTCAATCTTGCTCACTGTAACTCTTCCTCTAACTTTTTTCAGGTTAACACATCTAAAAAGCCAATGACTGCCACCTTAAAATCCCTCAGCAGAAAAGGGAATCCTCTTACACTTATAGTCGGAGTTTAAACTGGTGCAGCCAAAATGGGGAACTGTACGGAGGTTCCTTAAAAAACTAAAATATAATTACCATATGATCTTACAATTCCACTCCTGGCATATATCCTGAGAAAACTGTAATTCAAAAAGATACATGAACCACAGCATTCATAGCAGCGCTATTTACAACAGCCAAGACATGGAAACAACTTAAATGCACATCAACAGGTGAATGGATAAAGATGTGGGGGGTGTGTGTGTATGTACACACACACAATGGAATATTACTCAGCCATAAAAAAGAATGAAATAATCCCATTTGCAGCAACATGGAAGAACTTAGAAGTTATCATACTAAATGAAGTGAGTCAGACAGAAGATAAGTATTATATGACATCACTTATTTGTGGAATCTGAAAAAAATGATGCAAATGAATTTATTTACAAAAAAGAGATAGAATTACACATGTAGAAAACAATCTAATGGTTATCAAAGGGGACTGGGACTAGGGGAGTCATGAATGAGGAGGTTGGGATAGTAAGGTCCTACTGTATAGCACAGGGAACTATATTCAATATCTTGTAATAAACTCTAATGGAAAAGAATCTGAAAAAGAATGTATCACTTTTCTGTACACCAGAAACTAAAACAACACTGTAAATCAACCATACTTCAATTAAAAAAAAAGTCCAGTGCTTACAAACACACACACACACCCTATACCTACGGGTCAATAACCCTGAATGACTTAGTACTTCCATATATGAGTTTTACACAACTATCTCACCACCACTGCCTGCAACAGCCTCCTTCACCCCAACCTGCTCTTTACCAGTCTAATTCTTATTCATCTTGTAAGGGCCATTTCAGGGGTTACCTCCTCCAGGAAGCCTGCTTTCACACACACAGTCTTCTGGCTCTAGGCTGCATTTGATGCCTTTTTTACTCCTTAGTGCATTCTCAATATACTTAACATCATATTGGAGTGGGTCATATTTATTTATGTGGCTGTCCTGCATTTGACAGATATTCCTTGAAGGGAAGGACTTTACTTCTTAAGATCCTAGCAAAGTATACTGATTTGAAATAAAAATGAATCACACTATGGAAGAAAACAGATTGGAGGGTATGAGAGTAATTTGGAGGATTATAAGTGTTTGGAAATAATGATTCCTTTTCTTATGCAAATAATACTTCATGGTTTACAGAGTGCTTTCACATAAGTTATATTGTTTGATTCTTAAAATAATCCTAGAAGGCAGGGTAAGGCAGAAATTAAGGCTGAGAGAGACCTTAAATGCATAAGAAATTTCTGAGAAGAGAAATGTTACTGATTTTTTTTAAGGGGTGTGTGTGTGTGTGTGTGTGTGTGTGTGTGTGTGTGTGTGTGTGTGTGTATTTAAATAAGTCTTCATAGATCGTCATTTCACAGATCTACACTTCAGATAAATTCTTATTTGGTCAAAATAGCCAACCGATATCCTTCATGACTACTACAAAATCTCCTGAAAAAGAAAAACTCTCAGTTCTTTACTGAGAATTTTCAATAATGTAGTCCCCTATTCACTCTTCCAAAAAGCATATCTTGAAGACAGAACAGGTCAATTAGATTTCTAAAGACAAAGAGAAAACGGTTTCATTCTCACCTTCAAAGATTCACCAGGCCAGGAACCTCCTGAAAATTTCCTTGATTCTGGAAGCCGTTCTTTTCCCAGGATGCCAACTCCTGAGAGCAGACTTGGTTAAAGTCTTCAGCACACAAGTGTGGAGTATCACAAAGATTCCTGAAAACAAAACAAACACCCAGCAGTGTAAACCGTTTTGGGTTAGCTAATTCCATTAAGCTTTCATTCAACTATCCTATTAAAATTGACAAGGGGAACTTAATATGTATTAAATCCCATGATGAATTTTAACCAAGCATTACATTAGTTAAGGACATCAATATCTAAGAAACTTTAAGCAATTTCATGGCAACAGGTAATGAAAATAGGTAACACAATTCCAATTACATTTTGGTATATGATAGAAGTCTGAATGAGCCCTCAATAGCAGGAAACAACTGCTCACACAAATCAAAGAGAGGAAAAAGGCACTTGATCTAATTTTACTCTAATACTTCACAGGAATACAGAGTGCTGTACAATCACATCAACACACAGGTAGAAGCTCGGGAAAATCTAATACAAACTGCAAAGAACAAACAATGAAGAACTAAGTATTTGATCAAGGTGGATGATCTCAGTGGGGAACACAGACATGCAATTACATTTTGGAGGTGTCTTTGAAGGCGGTGAGAAAAGAAGGTATCTAGGAAGGAAGGTTTCAGAACACACCATTGTAAGAAAACAAGCATAAGATTAAGGTAGAACACCATAGAATGAAACCTTAATTAAAAGGAAGCCAACTAACAGAAGTGTTCGAATAGTGTGTTTATTTAATAACTCATTCTTATGAGAAAGTGTGAATAAAACACTGCAAAATGTTCAGAAAACTTCTTTTAAACCAGAACTTGGAGACAGAGTACAGGGAGAAAAGAGAAGCTGGGAGTCTAGACCTGCCTTTGCCATTAATAGTCTGACCTTGGGCTTGCTAAGTGTTTCTCAACCTTGCAGGCACATTTGCACCAGTGGGAGAGGTTTTACAAAATATCAGTGGCTTGGCCCCATGTGGCCAAATAAATGTCTGACCAATTACCAATGTATCAGATCAAGTGGGACAGAACCCAAGCACGGGCATTTTTTGAAGGAGAGAAAGTCAGGGGAGACATTCTTCAATGATTCATACAGTGCTAACAGTCCCATCTTCTCTACACAATTTGCATCTGATCTCTAAAACAGATACAGTTTAATAATGTCCAAAACTTCCAAACTCTATAAAATGAAACAGTTCTCCTTTTCAAATTACAGTTTTCTCCATATATATGCCCAGGAGTGGGATTGCTGGATCATATGATAGCTCTATTTTTCATTTTTTGAGGAACCTCCATACTGTTCTCCACAAAGGCTGCACCAATCTGCATTCCCACCAACAGTATAGGAAGGTTCCCTCTGCTCCAGACCCTCTCCGGCATTTATTACTTGTAGACTTTTAAATGATGGCCATTCTGACCAGTTGAGGGGATACCTCACTGTAGTTTTGATTCACATTTCTCTAATAGTTAATGATGTCGAGATTTTTTTCATGTGCCTATTAATAGCCAAAACATGGACACAACCTAAAAGTCCATCAACAAATGAATAGATAAAGAAGATGTGGTATCTTTAGATTATGGGATATACTCAGCCATGAAAAAGAATGAAATAACGTCATCTGCAGCAACATGGATGGACCTAGAGATCATACTAAGTGAAGAACACCAGAGACAAACATCATACGATACTGCTTATATGTGGGGTCTAAAAAAGGATACAAATGAACTTAGTTACAAAACAGAAACTGATTCACTGATATAGAAAACAAACTTATGGCTACCAAATGGAAAAGTAGGGGGATAAATTAGGAGGGTGAGACTAATATATACATGCTACTGTATCTAAAATAGATAACCCACAAAGACTACTGTGTAGCACAGGGAACAGCACTCAATACTTTATAATAATCTACAAGGAAAAAGAATCTGAAAAAGAATATATATATATATAACTGAAATCTTTTGCTGAAACTAACACAACATTGTAAATCAACTTGATGTCAATGAAAAATAAAATAAACAGTTCCTTAATATTCAAGAGGAGGAAACTAGGGCTCTGAGAGGTACACAGGCTTATATGAGGTCCAAGCAAAGGAGCGAGGCCAGGATGGACTCAAGTCTTTCAAGGAGGATAAAAGCAGATCATGAGCTGGGGCCGGACATAATCCTATTTCGGGCTGGGCTGGGTAGGACAGGACCACACGGATTCATACCATTAACAGGGCCGGACGCTACTGACTTTCTGGGCAGAGGCAAGCATAACCTCAGGCTTCCCACCCCTTAAGGAGTAATGAAGATAAAAATAATCCTAAGAGCTAAATTTCCGAGTACTCTGTAAGAGCCCGACATTGTGCTAAGTGCTTTAATGCTCACAAGAACGCTCTGTCCTAAGGACTATTATTATCCCTGATTTATAAATGAGGAAACTGAAGTTGAGAGTCCTTTGTCTTGCCTCCAAAATGGTGGAAGTGGAATTTTAACAAAGCTGTTTTTTTTCCCCAACCACGTATTGCCTGGAGGGAATGCAATAAACAGGCAGCTGGAGGCAAGGCTACTCTGCCCTGTATCTGCCCAGCCCTTTTCTTTTTTTTTGTCACAAAGCAGTCTCACGTTGGAAAAAGGAAACAGAAGCACCCTGGAGTCTTCTCAGTGCTTTCGGATTTGCTCCAATTAAATAACTAACTTTCGTTGTTTGGGAAAAGATGAACATTGTATGGAATACTTTTTCTTCTCCCTTTATAACACATACACACACACTTGCAAATTAGTAGAATTTGAATCGTGAGATTTAAAGCCACTACTTTGGAGACTTCAGCTCAGACAAGTGTCAGAAGAGTCACCACTGAAATCTGTCCTAAATGATTCAGTCCACCATGACCTGTGAATTTTAAAGCTTAACTGAAATCTCTGGAAGGCCATTTACAATTCCTTAGGGAAAAATGTCTGAAACACTCTTACACTCATCTTCAAAATCTTAGAGAAGTATCTTTGTTGCAGTTTGCTGGCCCGGTATATTTACATTATGTAAATGATTTCCTTTCTTTAAATAGCTACTGACTATAAAAAAATCTAACTTATAAATATTTCACATACAAAATATATTTTATTTAAGAGGCTAATGCAAAGCACTGCTTCCGACACCTTAGGCAGCTCATAATTATACTGTGGCAGAAATCATCTTCATAGCTCATTTTAAAAATAATGTGAAAAGATGGTTTTCATTAAGACACTTCTGGGAAGAAATAAAAGAGTGACAGTAAAAATGAAAACATATTTTTGGGAATTGGAAGGGGCCTGGAAGGTGTTTCCAACCATCCATCTGCCTACAACCTATTCCATTTTCAAGGTACTCTGTACAGAACTGAATCTCTCTTCTCGTAGCTTTCACTCCTTGATCCCAGATCTGGCTCTTGGATATAGATCCAGATTCATATCTTAGTGTAAACCTCCCCAACCACAGCCCACTGTTCAGACACAACAGGGATCAACTGCTGTTTTAATAGAGGTGGCCACTGATAGGACCTGGGGGAAGCACCTGACTCCAGGGCATTCTCAGAGGCTGGAAGATGACCCATGAGGTTGCTTTGTGCCAAAGCTTCTGCCCTAGTGTGCGCTAAGTCACTGCAGTCATGTCCGACTCTTTGTGACCCAATGGACTGTAGCCCACCAGGCTCCTCTGTCTATGGGATTCTCCAGGCAAGAATGCTGGGGTGGGTTGCCAAGACCTTCTCCAGGGGATCTTCCCCACCCAGGGATTGAACCTGAATCTCTTAGGTCTCCTGCATTGGCAGGCAGGTTCTTTATCACTAGCGCCATCTGGGAGAAAAAAATGATTATCAGCCAAGTCAATCAAATCAGCTCTCTCTGGGACCTGGATCAGACACTAGGAGTCAGATGAGAACCTACTGAATATGCAGAGGTAAGCAGCAAGAGCAGAGATGATGAGAGAGAAGACTCATTCCCTGAAGTAGCATCCAACCCTAATAACCTCCCACTTTTCAGATCCAGATGGGCATCAGTCCTTTTTCCTAAGGGTGTCCTGAGTGAGTCTCTGTTCTCTACAGCTCCAGATGCCCAATGCATATCCACTAAAGTTATGCCACCTGAATTACCAGCTGTTCTTATAGCTACATATCAGGTTGACAGCAGCTTCATTATTTTTTGTAGGTATTTTTGCTAGAACCAAGAGGAGGTTTTCTTTTCACCCCATTAATATTTCGCTTTTTGAGAATGGAGTTTATCATTACAACTTGTCAAAAACATTTGACATCTCAATTCTGCCCTTTCAAAATATGTATTATGCCTTTCACCTCCCTGTCATCTACAGATTAGACAAGCATGCCATGTAGAATGCTGTTCATGGGATGATACAACACAGAATGGGGCACTATTTCACAGAGCCAATAGTGGTATAAAAAAATAGTGAAAACCAAACTGTCAATAAATTAAAATGAATTAATTTTAGCCTCTAGGTCATTCTTTAATTTTAATCATTAGCAGTTCTCCAACTTGACTGCAAATCATCCTGAAGATATAAATAGCTACATAAACTGACATGACCAAGCAGTTGATTTTGTTAGATAAAGGTTTTAACATTTATTTGGTAGAGACTACAAAGCCCAGAAGAATTAGGCTTCAGCATCATTAGGGAAAATTAGGCCATAGTTGAGATAATTGGCAACACGAACTTTGTGGTTAGAGTAATTACCTGTGCAGCAGACCAAGAAGTTATATTTGAGAAACATATTGCAAAAACAGTCAAGCTCGCCTCATCCTTCCCTGAGGCAATCATGAAAATTAGCAGAATCTGTCACTGTAGGTCAGCTGGTATACCCCTGACAGTGAAATTGTTCTCCAAAGATCTCAGCTACTTTGTCTAACTTTGCTTTCAGTAAGTCACGTGGGATTTCTCTGTATAGTAAACACACACACACACACACACACACACACACACAAAAGAGGGCTTTTTAAGTTCCTGTGTCTGCTTTCTTTAGTTTTTCTGTCTTCACCTCGACTGCCAGGCTGTCAAGCTATAATTCTCATGGTGGTGGGTGTGCCTGCCCAGAGCAACTAAGCCCATCCTCTGGGCTCTAACTGGATACTTCTGGTCTTCCTAGGGTTGAATTTGTATAAAAGAAGACCAGGGAGATGGGCTGATCAGTTCAGTCACTAAGTCAGGTCCAACTCTTTGCACCCCATGAACCACAGCACGCCAGGCCTCGCTGTCCATCACCAATTCCCAGAGTCCACCCAAATCCATGTCCATCGAGTCGGTGATGCCATCCAGCCATCTCAACCTCTGTCGTCCACTTCTCCTTCTGCCCTCAATCTTTCCCAGCATCAGGGTCTTTTCAAATGACTCAGCTCTTCACATCAGGTGGCCAAAGTATTGGAGTTTCAGCCTCAACATCAGTCCTTCCAATGAACACCCAGGACTGATCTCCTTTAGGATGGACTGGTTGGATCTCCTTGCAGTCCAAGGGACTCTCAAGAGTCTTCTCCAACACCACAGTTCAAAAGCATCAATTCTTCGGCGCTCAGCTTTCTTTATAGTCCAGCTATCACATCCATACATGACCACTGGAAAAACCATAGCCTTGACTAGACGGACTTTTGTTGGCAAAGTAATGTCTCTGTTTTTCAACATGCTGTCTAGGTTGGTCAAAACTTCCCTTCCAAGGAGTAAGCGTCTTCTAATTTCATGGCTGCAATCACCATCAGCAGTGATTTTGGAGCCCCCCAAAATAAAGTCTGAAACCGTTTCCACTGTTTCCCCGTCAATCTGCCATGAAGTGATGGGACCGGATGCCATGATCTTAGTTTTCTGAATGTTGAGCTTTAAGCCAACTTTCTCCCTCTCCTCTTTCACTTTCATCAAGAGGCTCTTTAGTTCTTCTTCACTTTCTGCCATAAGGGTGCTGTCAACTGCATATCTGAGGTTATTGATATTTCTCCCGGCAATCCTGATTCCAGCTGGTGCTTACTCCAGCCCAGCGTTTCTCATGATGTACTCTGCATAGAAGTTAAATAAGCAGGGTGACAATATACAGCCTTGACATGCTCCTTTCCCTATTTGGAACCAGTCTGTTGTTCCATGTCCAGTTCTAACTGTTGCTTCCTGACCTGTATACAGGTTTCTCAAGAGGCAGGTCAGATGGTCTGGTATGCCCATCTCTTTCAGAATTTTCCAGTTTATTGTGATCCACACAGTCAAAAGCTTTGGCATAGTCAATAAAGCAGAAATAGATGTTTTTCTGGAACTCTCTTGCTTTTCCAATGATCTAGTGGATGTTGGCAATTTGATCTCTGGTTCCTCTGCCTTTTCTAAAACCAGCTTGAACATCTGGAAGTTCATGGTTCACGTATTGCTGAAGCCTGGCTTGGAGAATTTTAAGCATTACTTTACTAGCGTGTGAGATGAGGGCAATTGTGCGGTAGTTTGAGCATTCTTTGGCATTGCCTTTCTTTGGGATTGGAATGAAAACTGACCTTTTCCAGTCCTGTGGCCACTGCTGAGTTTTCCAAATTTGCTGGCATATCGAGTGCAGCACTTTCACAGCATTACCTTTGAGGATTTGAAATAGCTCAACTGGAATTCCATCACCTCCACTAGCTTTGTTCATAGTGATGCTTCCTAAGCCCTGCTTGTCTTCACATTCCAGGATGTCTGGCTCTAGGTGAGTGATCACACCATCGTGATTATCTGGGTCATGAAGATCTTTTTTGTACAGTTCTTCTGTGTATTCTTGCCACCTCTTCTTAATATCTTCTGCTTCTGTTAGGCCCCTACCATTTCCGTCCTTTATCGAGCCCATCGTTGCATGAAATGTTCTCTTGGTATCTCTAATTTTCTTGAAGAGATCTCTAGTATTTCCCATTCTATTGTTTTCCTCTATTTCTTTGCATTGATAGCTGAGGAAGGCTTTCTTATCTCTCCTTGCTATTCTTTGGAACTCTGCATTCAAATAGGAATATCTTTCCTTTTCTCCTTTACTTTTTGCTTCCCATCTTTTCACAGCTATTTGTAAGGCCTCCTCAGAGAGACATTTTGCTTTTTTGCATTTCTTTTTCTTGGGGATGGTTTTTATTCCTGTCTCCTGCAAAATGTCACGAACCTTCATCCATAGTTCATCAGGCACTCTATCAGATCTAGTCCCTTAAATCTATTTCTCAGTTCCACTGTATAGTCATAAGGGGTTTTATTTAGGTCATACCTGAATGGTCTAGTGGTTTTCCCTACTTTCTTCAATTTAAGTCTGAATTTGGCAATAAGGATATCCTGATCTGAGCCACAGTCAGCTCCTGGTCTTGTTTTTGCTGACTGTATAGAGCTTCTCCATCTTTGGTTGCAAAGAATATAATCAATCTGATTTCGGTGTTGACCATCTGGTGATGTCCATGTGTAGAGTCTTCTCTTGTGTTGTTGGAAGAGGGTGTTTGCTATGACCAGTGCGTTCTCTTGGCAAAACTCTATTAGCCTTTGCCCTTCTTCATTCTGTACTCCAAGGCCAAATTTGCCTGTTACCCCAGGTGTTTCTTGACTTCCTACTTTTTCATTCCAGTCCCCTATAATGAAAAGGACATCTTTTTTGGGTGTTAGTTCTAGAAGTTCTTGTAGGTCTTCATAGAACTGTTCAACTTCAGCTTCTTCGGCATTACTGGTTGGGGCATAGACTTGAATTACCATGATATTGGATGGTTTGCCTTGGAAACGAACAGAGATCATTCTTTCATTTTTGAGATTGCATGCAAGTACTGCATTTCGGACTCTCTTGTTGACCATGATGGCTACTCCATTTCTTCTAAGGGATTCCAGCCCACAGTAGTAGATAGAATGGTCATCTGAGTTAAATTCACCCATTCTAGTCCATCTTAGTTCACTGATTCCTAGAATGTCGATGTTCACTCTTGCCATCTCCTGTTTGACCACTTCCAATTTGCCCTAATTCATGGACCTAACATTCCAGGTTCCTATGCAATACTGCTCTTTACAGCATCGAATCTTGCTTCTATCACCAGTCCCATTCACAACTGGGTGTTGTTTTTGCTTTGGATCCATGCCTTCATTCTTTCTGGAGTTATTTCTCCACTGATCTCCAGTAGCATATTGGGCACCTACTGACCTGGGGAGTTCATCTTTCAGTGTCCTATCTTTTTGCCTTTTCATACTGTTCATGGGGTTCTCAAGGCAAGAATACTGAAGGGGCTGATGGATAGGTATTAAAGAACATATGTAAGCGCATCTCTTCAAGAGATGGGAATATCAGACCACCTTACCTGCCTCCTGAGAAATCTGTATGCAGGTCAAGAAGCAACAGTTAGAACTGGACATGCAACAATGGACTGGTTCCAAATTGGGAAAGGAGTATGTCAAGGCTGTATATTGTCACCCTGCTTATTTAACTTATATGCAGAGTACATCATGTGAAATTCTGGGTTAGATGAAGCACAAGCTGGAGTCAAGATTGCCGGGAGAAGTATCAATAACCTCAGATACGCAGATGACACCACTCTTCTGGCAGAAAGTGAAGAGGAACTAAAGGCCCTCTTGATGAAAGTGAAAGAGGAGAGTGAAAAAGCTGGCTTAAAACTCAACATTCAAAAAACTAAGATCATGGCATCCAGTCCCATCACTTCATGGCAAATAGATGGGGAAACAATGGAAACAGTGGCAGACTTTATTTTTTTGGGCTCCAAAATCACTGCAGATGGTGACTGCAGCCATGAAACTAAAAGACGCTTGCTCCTTGGAAGAAAAGCTATGAAAAACCTAGATAGTGTATTAAAAACAGAAACATCACTTTGCCAACAAAGGTCCATCTAGTCAAAGCTATGGTTTTTCCAGTAGTCATGTATGAATGTGAGTTGGACCATAAAGAAAGCTGAGCACCGAAGAACTGATGCTTTTGAACTGTGGTGTTTGAGACGACTCTTGAGAGTCCCTTGGGCTGCAAGGAGATCAAACCAATCAATCCTAAAGGAAAGCAACCTTGAATATTCATTGGAAGGACTGATGCTGAAGCTGAAATCCAATACTTTGTCCACCTGATGGGAAGAACTGACTCATGGGTAAAGATCCTGATGCTGGTAAAGATTGAAGGTAGGAGGAGAAGGGAACAACAGAGGATGAGATGGTTGGATGGCATCACTGACTCGATGGACATGAGTTTGAGCAACCTCCAGGAGCTGGTGATGGACAGGGAAGCCTGGTGTGCTGAAGTCCCTAGGGTCCCAAAGAGTTGGACACGACTGAGCAACTGAGCTAAACTGAAATGCATGTATGGATCTCATGCCGTGTCTCTTGGCCACACAGAGGTCCTCTGGGCGTGTTGTTTTTCTCAGTTGTGCTGAACTATTCAACTGTTCATTCAACAATCATTGTTCAGGTCTGCCAGTGGCCAGGTCCTAGCCCTGGGAGCCACAAGAAACACAAAGGTGACTAAGACATGGCAGCTTCTACTCCAAGACAGAGATGAGAGATCATAATAGCATCTTGGGCTGTATGGCATTTTTATGATATTTTTCATAGAAGTAATCTCACTTAATTCAGGAAAGTAAGTATTCTACTTGACATTTTACAGATAAAAATAAACTAAGAGCAGGTTACTTGTCAATGATTCATCCCAGTTAGTAAGTGGCAAAGCCAGGACACCAAAAGCAAATCATGTGCTTCTTAGTCATGTTAGCTCCACCAACACGGAAGCAATCGTGGTTTATGTGGATAACATGACTACCTAGCAACACATATTGTGTGCTTACTCCATACTGGGTACTTTTGTCACTGGCTGGCAGATATTTGATCTTCATGGGAACTTTATGAGGAAGGAGGTCTTATTCTCCCAGAGGAGAAAACTGAGACACAAAAAGCGGTCTAATGGCCCAAGGCTGTATGGCCAGTTGGTGGCAGAAAGAGATAAACACCATCAGAATGGTGCCACCCAGGAGAAATGTGGAGAGAAGTCACTGGATCTGTTGCTAGGAAGAATGCTAAGAAAGTTTTGGAACGTTTTCGAGCATTTCCAGAACAGTGAGACTTTTCTTCTCTTGTAAATCCTGTGAGAAGAGACTGGCATCGGAGACGAGAAAAAGATGGCAAATCCCAGAAAAGGAGAGAGTGTGATGCCCCCCCTCCCCCGCCATGGCTGTGAATGTGTGAGAGACCTGCCGGCACAGATAGCTTCTGGCTTAGGAATGCCATCTGCTGTTGGAATACTTGCTATGGATATTTTCTGTGATTTCAGATGCTTTGGACAGATCACACTGCTTGAGCAAAGCACAGAGAAGAGACTCTTGGCATTTGTGGCCTTCTGTTTGTGCCTGGTGATCTTACAGTGACTGCCTGGGAGGCTCGTGTGCTGGCAGTTTGCTGGGATACCAGTTTGCATCACACAAATTTTCTGGCAGCTCCACACTCAGACCTCAGCATGGCTCCTTTATTCTGAACCTGTGTTCAGGTAGGAAAGGAAGGAGCCAATCAGAAAAGAAGTGCTTCAGCCTTCAATGAGTGATTGTCACAAGCCAGATGTAGGCTGAGGGCCTCCCTGACAATACTTCTCTTAACCCTATAAGTAATTCCATAAGATGGCTGTTGGCAGAGCAGCTGTCTACATGGGCAAACTGTGCACTTTTAAACGATGACAATTCTGACCAGTGTGAGATGGAACCCCACTGCAGTTCTGATTTGCATTTCTCTAATAATTAACAATCTTGAGCATTTTGTCACATGCCTATTGGCCATCTGTATGTCTTCTACTTGGAGAAATGTCTATTGAAGTCTTCTGGCCATTTTTTTGACTGGGTTGCTTATGTTTCTGTTATTGAGTTGTATGAGCTCCTATACCCTTGAATTTATGCCCAGAAGTTTCAGAATCAGTTTCAGCATGGTCTGCTATGTCCCTAGAAATTCAGAGGTAGAGGGAGGAATGTGTCAAAGGCTGGAATACACCTGGTGCAGTGCTGGGGATGTTAGTGGCTGACATGAATATTGTGAACGGCATATCAAGTGTCTGGGGCTTCCAGAGGAGGGAGAAGGTATTTCTGGCTGGAATCAGGCAGTAAATACTGATGATTTCATGGAGACCTGGTAGTGAAAGAGAAGAAAGAGAATGGCACCTCTAGGGAGAAGCAGAGATAAGAAGTGGATTTCAGCCAGAGGAGATTTGAGCCCACTTATAGGCTGAGGAGACATGTAATAAAGAGAAACAGAGAGAGAATGAAGCTGCAAGTGGCAAAAACAGTGGACAGAGTCAAGGCCAAGAGTAGTGGGCTGGTGGTCAGGGACAACTGCTCCTTGGAAGAAAAGCTATGACAAACCTAGACAGCATATTAAAAAGCAGAGGCATCACTCTGCTGACAAAGGTCCATACAGGCAAAGCTATGGTTTTTCCAGTAGTTACATATGGATGTGAGAGTTGAACCATAAAGAAAGCTGAGCTCCAAAGAATTGATGCTTTTGAACTGTGTGTGGTATTGGAGAAGACTCTTGAGAGTCCCTTGGACAGCAAGGAGATCAAACCAGTCAATCCTAAAGGAAGTCAACCCTGAATATTCACTGGAAGGACTGATGCTGAAGCTGAAACTGCAACACTTTGGCCACCTGATGCAAAGAGCAGATTCATTGGAAAAGACCCTGATGCTGGAAAAGACGGAGGGCAGGAGGAGAAGGGGGCGACAGAGGATAAGATGGTTGGATGACATCATCCACTCAATGGACATGAGTGTGAGCAGACTCCAGGAGACAGTGAAGGACAGGGAAGCCTGCTGTGCTGCAGTGCATGGGGTCACAAAGAGTTGGACATAATTTAGTGATTGAACAACAAGGGGTGCGTACACTGATTTCATGTCTCCTCCCTTGTTGAAGAGAACACTCCTCAGATTGATGGGCCTTGGAAACGAATTTTCCAAAACCAGTGTGATAAGCCCATATGCAGAAACCTGCTAGTGTGCATTTTGCCCTACCCTCTTGCTAAACAACAGTTGGAGTCAGTCAAAATGAAATGAAATGCCAACACACTTCAACAGGAATACACATGCTTTGCAACACTGAACTGGAGTTTAATAGAATAAATCAAACAAATCTGCTTGGATGTCTGAAAACCAAATGAACTAGTTCCAACTTGACCAGGGGTTTGTTTATTTTGCTGAAGTCCTGTCATTTATGCAAACTGCTTAACAAACAGGGAGTGAGGCCCACCTACCAGGCAATTCACACTATTTCCAAGCTGGAATGCTAATGGTTTTTATTTTCAGTCCTCATTTTGACTGGACTGTTTTATTTTACTGGGGAGAACTTTTGCAGGTGATTTTTAATAGCACTGCTTTTTTTCTGATAAAAAAATGCATTTTCATTTTTCAAAATATGAAAAAGTAAAGGTTAAAAAATTAAAACCAAATGTTTTCTTCTATCCCCAGAAATTTAAAAACTGTTAATGTTTTAGTGTATGTCTTCCAAGTGTTCTATTTTTCCTGAATGTGTGTGCATATACATTTTTCAAAATAGAAGTGGAATCATATAGGATGCACTGATTTAGTAACTCACTGTTCTCACCTAATAATACAAGATGACCATAGTCTACAAAGTCATTTAATATCTGCATAATATTCTAGCTTATAAAGAAATCATCTTCATTTAACCAACTTCCAAATATTGGCCATTAAAGCTATTCTATTTGGCTGACTTTTAAAAATCATATTCTAAAGAGATACTATTTTACTAGTACTGGCTGAAAAACAATCAGCGACATTCTTACACATTTGACATACAGAGCATTATTAAGTTGAAAATTCCATTTCCCTCATCAGGATTTTGATCAGCTGAACTGAGAGTGTTTCAGGCTGGGTGCCTGCTTGGAGCGGTGGCAGCCCACATTTCCACTTGGGTTCCCATCAGGTCCCACCTGACTCCCACCATCCCCATCATGGCCCTGCCTTTGCCAGATTTTCTTACATCTGCAGTTTGCCAATGAGTGGTCTGCTCGCTTCTATATGATCAGAGGCACTGGCTAACTTAGATTACTGTTAAATCTTGGCTTTTCTAGTGAATGTATCAGAGCAGAAGAGATGAACACGAGTCCCCAATCCAGACTGTGTAGAAACAGTCCTTTGTGGGCCAGAAAGAAAGTTTAAGAGAAACACACTGATAGCCTGAGAGAAAGAGACATATTATGTCTCAAAAAAAAAAAAAAGGCTGGGTTGTGAAATGATAAACAACTCTTCTCATTGACGTTACTATTATTAAATATTAGATGAGACCAGCTATAACAGCTCAGGATGCCGAGGCTCATTTGCAGCCCCTCCCCTTCCACTGGCACTGAGGAATCCATAGATGATGTGTTCACTACCGTGACCGTGGCTATGGTTTCACACATGCCCACATATGGCAAAACTGATCAGACTGTTCATCATGAATATGTGCAGTTTGTTGTTAGGTGAATTGGACTTCAATAAAGCTGTTAAAAAATTGAGACCCCAGGTGCACCAAATCCACACCTGAGATGCTGATTTAACTGGTCTTAAGCAGATATGCCGATGACACCACCCTTATGGCAGAAAGTGAAGAAGAACTAAAGAGCCTCTTGATGAAGGTGAAAGAGGAGAGTGAAAAAAGTTGGCTTAAAGCTCAACGTTCAGAAAACTAAGATCATGGCATCTGGTCCCATCACTTCATGGGAAATAGATGGGGAAACAGTGGAAACAGTGTCAGACTTTATTTTTTCGGGCTCCAGAATCACTGCTGATGGTGATTGCAGCCATGAAATTAAAAGACGCTTACTCCTTGGAAGGAAGGTTATGGCCAACCTAGATAGCATATTTAAAAGTGAGACATTACTTTGCCAACAAAAGTCCGTCTAGTCAAGGCTATGGTTTTTCCAGTGGTCATGTATGGATGTGAGAGTTGGACGGTGAAGAAAGCTGAGCGCCATAGAATTGATGCTTTTGAACTGTGGTGTTGGAGAAGACTCTTGAGAGTCCCTTGGACTGCAAGGAGATCCAATCAATCCATCCTAAAGGAGATCAATCCTGGGTGTTCATTGGAAGGACTGATGTTGAAGCTGAAACTCCAATACTTTGGCCACCTCATGCGAAGAGTTGACTCATTGGAAAAGACCCTAATGCTGGGTAGGATTGGGGGCGGGAGGAAAAGGGGACGACAGAGGATAAGATGGTTGGATGGCATCACCGACTCAATGGACATGGGTTTGGGTAGACTCTGGGAGTTGGTGATGGACAGAGAGGCCTGGCATGCTGCAATTCATGGGGTCGCAAAGAGTCGGACACGACTGAGCGACTGAACTGAACTGAACTGAAGTGTTTCTCCTAATGGGAAGCCAAGAATCGTTGATTAACATAAAACAAAGCATTCCAAAGCTAAATGAGAAGATAAATTGATATAATTGATATGAAAGTACAAGAGAACATTTTTAAAGAAGTGATTCTATCATTTTTCAAGTACAAAGAACACATATCTGCCTTTTTAAAGTGCTACCCAGCAAAGAAATTGAGTCTTGCTTCAATAATCTGTAATAATTAATTAAATCTAACTTTAAAGAGCCTACTGCCTCCTAGGGACTATTCCAGACAGTTGTTAGATCATGTAGAACTGATAGTGTTAAAAGCCCAACATTCTCTGAGGTGGATTTAAACTAGATTAAATCCACCAACTAGTTGAGATACTGATCTATCTAGGAAAAACAAAACACATAAAATGTCACAATGAACTTGATATGGCCCCACAGGGTGATCACAGATTCTTTCTGGGAGCGGTTCAAATCCAGGAGGTTTTGCTCTGTTTGCCAAACCACGAAGCTGGGCACAGGTGTTTCAGCAAGAATGTGGGAAAAGCTCTCCCAGAAAATTGGAAGCTTCCTGCCAGAGGGCACCATCATCCTCTCCGGACATTGGAGGCTGTATGCCAGGGTTCCATCTTTAGATCCCAAGACAGCTTCACATTCATAATAAAATAGCCAAACCTTCTTATTAGAGAAAATTAATATTCAATATTTGCTCACATATGTCTTTACTCTGTTATTAATAAGAAACTTTGAAGATAATTAGTGTTGGCTTTGACTGCAGTTTGGAACTGCATCCAGCTGGAAAGAGGCCACAGAGCTTAGGGTTTCACTCCTCACCAAGGCTGAGTGCTCTCGGAAAGGGATTAGACGAGAAAAGAATGGAACCAACCTTCATTCAGAAAGAAACAATCTCCTTGAGTTAACGGACCGTGGCTGTCACCGGCACGGCTCTTCTCAGTCCCGTCACCCCAGACTCCATAGGACACAGCAAAATAAAATCAGAGAAATGAAGTGCTGTGGGTTGGAAAAGGGATGAGAGGTGTGGTGTGCCGGGGGAGCTGCTGGTGATGGGGCAAAAACACCTGAGCAGGTGAAAAAGGTGGATGAGGAGCAGCAGACAATCTCAAAGGAACACGACCCCTTTAATCGGAGAATGAATGAATGAATGCCATGCAGGAATTCAAGAGCAATGTTACAGCTGACCAGAGTATTAAGAGAAAAGAAATCTGGGAAAAGGAACGATCTCCAGATACTGACTACTATCACCACTTCAGCTAAAATGAAACAATATTGACTTTTTTTTTTACTCAGTAGAAATGAATGAAAAATTTTCTGTCCCTTACAGGAAAAAGAAAAAAAATAAGAGCAACCTGTAAATTACCATCAATAACCAGCCAAATGCTTTTCATGGCTCCTTCTCTGCTAACACCCTGCTAACAGACATACCAAAAACTGGGGCTCCTCTCGACATGTCCTCCCCCAATGTCCCATCTGTCTGACACCCCCTGTTAGCCTCTCTGCAGAGTCTTTTTAGATTCATGTCCTATCACTCTTCAATTCTCTTTTCATCTCCAACATTTCTCAGGTCATCCTAGGCTCCAGGCACTAGCCTGAGGATCAAATCACCCCACCTCCATCCCAGTGCCCCCCTTAGGGGTCCAGGAACTGTTTTGTTTTGCTTTTTTGGTGTTGACACAATGCCTTAGTCACACACATACCCCACACACAATGCAATGCTCTGGGTGTCTGAACATCACATTCTGAGACCTGTGATATACCCCTATTTCAATGAGAAATTCAGCTTTAACAAAATTTCCCCAGGCAAAAACAAGCCTCACACTCCATAGAAACTGTGAATACAAGGCCATGTTTATTTCAACGTGCTAGATAAATCATCTTACAGAAGAAACCTAGGTTCTAACATGACACATATCAAAATTTCTAGTTCTCACTATCAAACTGAAACCCCTCAATTTATATTCTGCCTATTATAGCTCTCTTTTAAGAAGTGTATTTGATTGACTGGTTTCCCACTCAATCAAGACAGGTGTGTCTCACTTTTGGATTATTTCTGCCACTACCCTAGGTTGGTTTTTAAATCATTACAAAATCAAGTCACAGATGTAGAAAATGAACTTATGTTACCAGAAGGGAAAGGCGAAGGAGGGATAAATAGGAGAGTGGGACGGACACATACACACTATTATATATGAAACAGGTAACTAATAAGGACCTACTATGCAGCACGGGGGACACTACTCAATACTCTGTAATGATCTACATGGGAAAAAGAATGTAAAAAGAGTGGGTATATGTATATGTATAACTGATTCACTCTGCTATACAGCAAAAACTAACACAACATTGTAAATCAACTATACTCCAATAAAAATTTTAAAAAAGTAAATCATTACAAAAAGCAGAACACTGAGACATGAAAAAACAGAGGTAGACTCGTAAGATTCTGCTTAGCAGACAGATTTCTGACTCAGGAGACTCTCAAATTCAGATTCTTACATGGCATTTTAGTCCCACTGCTGCAACTGAGTAGACTTTGAACTTCAAGTTTGCAAACATCATTAAAGGATAGATACAAAAAACATAAGCCCATGTGTATAAACTAAATAGTCCAGGATAAAATTTTGGTCTGATTCCTTATAGTATGATTTTTTTATCACCACACCTGTATTTCACCAAATTTCTTCAAAAGAGCAACCCTGTAATAGTGATTTTGGTATAAAATGATACTCATTATATAGAGTATCATTCCAAGCAGTTTCACAGGAAGACTGCAGGATAATTTTGAAGAAGATATGAAGGTGAAACATGAGAGCATGCTTTAAACATTTGATGCACTTCCAGGAGGAAAGTAGTTGTCAGTCCTCACTGCCCATGACACTCCCAAGGTCATCTGAAGAAACATGCTAATGCCCCATTTCCATGGACTTAATTAGTCTAGGGTGGGATCTGGCCCTAGATCAATTTTTAAAGCTTATTCTGTTGTATATTAGAATCACACCTTCTCTGGAGGTAGATTTTACTTCAGTAGAGAACTGAGAACTTTGTAACAAGAAGAGCTGTCCAAGGAAACAACAGGTCACCTCATTAGGGGCAAGTCCCCTGTCATAGCAAGTGACATGGAGGGGTGGGGTGACGTGTCTGAGCCCCTCTAAGGGACAGTGGAGAAAGGGGGCCTAAGAACATTGAGACTGATTTTTTTTCTTCTACACTAGTTTAACCTAGGGTCATTATTTAAGTGAGAGCAACAAAAGAAAGGGGGCTTCCCTAGAGGCTCAGATGGTGTAGAATCCACCTGCAATGTAGGAGACCTGAGTTCAATCCCTGGGTTGGGAAGATTCCCTGGAGAAGGGAGTGGCAACCCACTCCAGCATTCTTACCCGGGAAATCCCATGGACAGAGGAGTCTGGTGGGCTTCAATCCATGGGGTCCCAAAGAATCGGACATGACTGAGCCACTAACACTTTCACTTTTTCACTTTTTTTCAAGAAAAGAAAAATGCCTCATTTGCAATGTCATCCTTGGAACAACAAGCTTGTCTTAAAGTCTTTCATATTGTCCACATAAGACTTGTTAATCTGTACAATAACACTAACACTGTATTCTGTTTCAGGATCATTTTAAGGAAATTTCCCTCCACAGTGAATTATTATATTTTAATTTTTGACCCTTTTATCCAACTTCCTATTACTTTATCCTATAAAAGACAATTCTTTTATGGTTGAATTCATTTTTCTTCAAGTTATAAAAACGATTCCTCATTCAAAATACTCTGGGAAACATCACTGGTACAGAAATACTTACAGCCTCTTTATAAATATCTTTCCTTTTTTATTCCTAAGCATTAACATGAAAACTTCCTCTGAGCCTTTCTGAGAGATGAGCTTTGGTTCTTATTTTAAAAGACGATACTTCTGGCGTTCTCCCGCCTTAAATTTATTTATCTACTTTTTTTTACATAGTGAAAGCAGATTTATGCGGGAAGAGTCACACTGCACAGACTGACTGTGGGCCACCTCAGAAGACAAAGGCCCTGAAATATGGGGTGGTTAGTTTTTATAGGCTGAGTAATTTCTTTTTTATAATTTTTGATTTTTATTTTATACTGGAGTATAGTTGATTTACAATGTTGCGCTAACTTCAAGTATGCAGTCCCCCCTTAAATTTAGACAGGAGGATGTATATAGAAGCAAACAACAGAATAAAAAAGAAAAGTCCCTTCATGTCCCAATCCTTAGTTGGATTTTTTTTTTTTCAGTTTTGCTCTTTGCTTCTTAACTCACTGGGCTGATTATTCTATATCCTCTTTTACAATTTACATTTTCAATGTCTTGAGATCCTTCCATACCATTACACAAAGGTCCAAATCTTTTAACAGCTATACAACATGTGCCTTAGTTCATTAGTCATTTCACTGTTGGTATTTCTTTGAACCCATTTTGACTATTACAAAACTGCAATAAATAATCTTGTAAATATATTTGTGTCTATATAAATCCCCAAACTGCAATTTGTACAAGAATGTATAATAAAACTGTTTCTCCTCTTCTTTGCCAACATTAGATACTATTGGCTTTAATTTTTCCAATCTCAGAGGCAGAACTTCTAAGTCTGGAGTTTATAAACCAAAGTATAACAGCAATTTTCTAGATTGTTGTTACATTTCTTTTTTTAATGATGAAGTTAAACTATCACAGCAGAAGTCTAAAATCTACCCCAAAACCTGGAATTGTGCTCAAAATTCTAAGATGCCGAGAGATTTTTGCAGAGAATGCCTTCCTCTTGATCCATTCCTTACCATTATAACCTTCAAAAGATTATTCAAAGCTTGCCTCCTCCAGGAACCCTCCCTTGGCCACTTCCCTGGATCTTACACATTTTTAACTCTTCTCTACTCTAATCCCTCATATTTATGTATTTGGTTTGTGTTGACTCTTAATCTCCCTTTGTATCTCCCAATAATGCCAGGAAAGTGGAAACATAGGAGGTGATTAGATGACAGAAGTGAACAAAGATTTATTAAATATTTAGTTATTCAGCCAATATCTATTTATGGGGTGCAGTATTGGATATCCAATTTATGTGCTTTTCCAGAACTGCCTGCCCCTCCCTACACTGTAGCTCTGGCTGCTTGCTCCATATACAGTCCCCGCCCTGGGGCCATCTTGTCTTCCAAAACCACCAGCTGTCTCCATCTCCCTGGGGGAGAAAGGGCTCTGGCACAGCCGCTGTTGTGAACATGTGCTCTAGCAGCTCTGGCGCCCTAGTCCCCCTAACTGATGTGGAAACTCCAGCTCTCACCACTTCAGGACCACCATGAAGCACCATCCTGTCGGGTATGGGGCCTGGCTTCCCCACAGGCTGACCAGAGGGGCTGGGCCACACAAGCTGGAAACACCCCATTTAAGCCCAATGGGGTGACCTTGGTCAATGAGAGACAGGACACCAGAAGCAGCTGGAAGATAATCCTTGCTTTTCCTGCCCGTGACAGACTGTTGTGAGGTATAGTGGTCCCAAAGACCTGTCTGCAAGACAACGTAAGTCACAGAGAAATCAATGTGTGTTCCTGAGAGACAAAGGGCAGCCTGGTAACAGGTTATCGTGTGTGTGTCTTGCTTGCCTTATGTCCTCACTTTTGCTGTCTGAAGCTGCACCTCCTCACAAAGCCCTCCCATCTAAGTTTTTTCTCAGACTCTTTTCTAGAGAACTCAAGCTAAGACACACCTACTATCTCCACAAACACTTCATTATACACTAGATCAGGCTGGGAAGAGGTATGAAAGACAGAAAGAATAAATCAATCCTGCCATAGAAACTTGCCATCTATTGGGTTGACCAAAAAGCTCATTCAGGAAAGCTCGAACAAACTTTTTGGCCAATCCAATAATTGAGGGAGCAAAGCATCTCCACAAGACAAAGTGCAGGAGGGGAATAACTAGAATGAATGAGATAAAGGGATAAACTATGCAGAGGATTAGGAAATGGGAATTACTTGACAGTACGGTATGGTATCTGTTGTTGTTGTTGCTTAGTTACTAAATTGTGTACAGCACTTTTTTGATCCCATGGACTATAGCCCAGCAGGCTCCTCTGTCCATGGGATTTTTCAAGTAAGAATACTGGAGTGGGTTGCCACTTCCTTCTCCAGGGGATATTCCCAACCTAGGGATCAAATCCGTATCTCCTAAAAGGGAACCCTCTTTTGGTGGGAATGCAAACTAGTACAGCCTCTATGGAGAACAGTGTGGAGATTCCTTAAAAAACTGGAAATAGAACTGCCATATGACCCAGCAATCCCACTGCTAGGCATACACACTGAGGAAACCAGAACTGAAAGAGACATGTGTACCCCAACGTTCATCACAGCACTGTTTACAATAGCCAGGACATGGAAGCAGCCTAGATGTCCATCCGTGGATGAATGGATAAGAAAGCTGTGGTACATATACACAATGGAATATTACTCAACTATTAAAAAGAATGCATTTGAGTCAGTTCTAATGAGGTGGATGAAACTGGAGCCTATTATACAGAGTCAAGTAAGTCAGAAAGAAAAACACCAATACAGTATACTAATGCATATATATGGAAATTAGAAAGATGTAACGACGACCCTATGTGCGAGACAGCAAAAGAGATACAGATATAAAGAAAAGACTTTTGAACTCTGTGGGAAAAGGTGAGAGAATAGGATTTGAGAGAATCTTATTTGAGAGAATAGGATTGAAACATGTATATTATTACCATACATGAAATAGATGACCAGTCTAAGTTTGATGCATGAAACAGAGCACTCAAAGCCGATGCACTGGGACAACCCAGAGGGATGGGATGGGGAGGGAGGTGGGAGGGGGTTCGGGACAGGGGGACACATGTACACCCGTGGCTGATTCATGTTGATGTATGGCAAAAACCACCACAATATTGTAAAGTAATTAGCCTCCAATTAAAATAAATTAATTAAAAAAAAAAGAAAACCCAAAAGGAAAAAAAAAGAAAATCTGTATCTCCTGCATTAGCAGCTGATTCTTTACCACTGAGTCACCAGGAAGCACACAGTATTGGAGAGTGCATACGATAAGTATAAAAGGTACAAAAAGCAAAAGCATCAGCTCTCACCTACAGCCGACTACTAGGGAAGAGGAGAGAGAGGCAGGTGGGAGAGTGATCCCTGGAGAAGAGGCCCAGGGAGCTAGGACAGGGCAGCTCCAGCAGTGGGTGTGCTGGGAGAAAGGACAGAGAATGGAAGAAGTGTCTCCCAGGAGCCAAGAGCTGGGTAGGGAGAAGCAGGAGCAGCCCCAGGTTCAGAGCGGAGGGCTGTGGAGCACGGGGCCCGAGGAGGGGTTTTGAGGGTGAAGGGCATTTCTACTCTGCCTTTCCTCACAGAAGCAATGCACTATTCACTCCCTTTGACTGGCAGGTAAAGCACATGTAGAACTCCTCCAGTTTCTGCCCTCTCTCCTGTCACACCTGGTCATCAGCATGGCGGGTTTGGGAGAAGAAGCTGAGTCGTCTTGGCCAAGGGTCTTCTGGCCTTTCTGGGTCTACCACTGACAACAAGGGTGTCTTTTCTGGACAGGCTCCGCCTGCAGTGGGACCAGGAGGGTCAGAACGTCTAAAGGAGGGACAAGTACCAGGAAGCCCTCCGTGGCCGCACATCTAACCATTTCTCCCATCAGCTTTCACCATAATAAAGACAGCATCCCTGTGTCTCCATCTTTCCGGTTTCTGTGCTATATTTTTCAATGGGTGCAAACATAGGCTGGGAGCAGAAGTCAGTAATATTACAACTTCCTATAACTTCAAAGGAGACTTAGGTCTGAGAAGCATAATGCACTCAGAAGCCTGACAAAAGAGATAATAAATGCTTCTTAATTAAGTGGTTGTCCTACATCCCAATTTTTGCCCACAGAAAGGGGACAAGAGAGCTCTGTGGCTTCCGTGTGGTTTCCCCCATGTGGTGCTTCTTACCCTTGAGGGTTCTCTGCAGGGGACTCCTCTGGCTATATACCTGCCATAGAGTTTCTTTTTCCTCTGAGAGATACCACAAGCATTTCAGAAACATTTCATTGTTTTCTCCACCCCACAAGAATGACTCTTCCAGGACAGAATGGGGCCAGCAGCACAAGGGAGTGCATCCTTTGGCTCAGCATGACCCAGATCTTCATCATCTCATAAGGACCACTGCCGGAGATTTAAATACTACATCTGCCTTCAGCAAAACTGCAGATGTGATTCCAGGAGTAATACAGAGACAAAGGAAAGACATCACATTTCTTTCAGAGCACCATTGTGTCTATTTTAATCAGTTTTTTAGGGATATTTGGAGACATTCCTACAAAACTGACAAGGTTGACAAGACTACATGGAATTGCCTCCGGGAGGACAACAAGAAAGGATTAAACCTTAGGCACACCGCAAAGCAACCTGCTTTCTCAGAACTATGCTTTGTCATCTTGTCTCTGATCAGAGAGATGTTTCTATGGCAGCAGGTCACACTTCTGGCCAGAAGGCAGTCATGTAGGGATTTTTTTTTTTCTTTCATTTTCTAGCTAATTGCCTACCTCTTTGGCAAAGAAGTAATAACAACAACAAAAAAAGTATTTCTTTACTAGACAGATCAATACCCCAAGGAAAATCTTGGGTTTATATAATGTGCTTTTCAAGATTTGAAGTTCATTTCTGTGCAGTTGAAGGGCTGAGACCTCCTCACACAAAGCAGAGGGAAACCAGCCAAAGGGAAGGGAAACAAATGAAATTTCAGTCACCACAGAGTGGTTCACACATCCTGTTAATTA
This sequence comes from Okapia johnstoni, assembly GCA_024291935.2. NCBI lineage: Eukaryota > Metazoa > Chordata > Mammalia > Artiodactyla > Giraffidae > Okapia > Okapia johnstoni. The sequence continues at coordinate 64,189,750 of CM044312.1, read as the reverse complement.
CTCTCGCCATTCATAATTAAGTGAGTTTCCTTGTGGACCTTACTAGCCCTGCTATCAAACAGCACCTACCTTTATGAACTCTTGAAAGGGGTTGTGCATTATGACAGTCTCCTCACATTTCAGCACCATGCTGTTAATTTCTCTGCTCAAATAGCTGACACCATCACAAATACACATCCTCCGAAGATGGTTCCTAGTTTGGGGCCATCCCTTTTCAGGTGTCATTATCACTGGAATTGACCATTTATGTCGGGTTCTCATCTTCCCTTAAAGAATAACTGACTACTCAGCCATAAAAAGAATGAAATAATGCCATCTGCAGCAACATGGGTAAACCTAGAGATGATCACACTGAGTGAGGCAAGTCAGACAGAGAAAGACAAATACCACATGATATCACTTATATGTGGAATCTAAAATACGACACGAGGCTTCCCTGGTAGTTCAGGGGTAAAGAATCTGCCTGCGAATGCAGAAGATATGGGTTCAATCCCTGATCTGGGAGGATCCCACATGCTGCACAGCGACTAAGCCCAAGTGCCACAACTACTTAGCCTGCGCTCTAGAGCCCGGGAGCCACAACTACTGAGCCTCCGTGCTGCAACGGCTGCAGCCCAAGAGCCCTAGAGCCCGCGCTCCGCAACGAGAGAAAACACCACAGTGAGAAGCCCGTGCGCTGCAACTAGGCCGCACTTGCCACAACCAGAGAAAAGCCCGTGCAGCAATGAAGACCCAGCATAGCCAAAAATAAATACAATTATGGCTAAACTATTAACATATGACACAAATGAACTAATTACAAAACAGACTCATAGACATAGAGAGCAGACTCATAGTTGCCAAGCGGGTAAGGGGGGATAGATTGGGAGTTTGGGTTTAGCACATGCAAAGAATATAGAACGGATAAACAAAAAGGTCTTACTGTATGTAGCACAGGGAACTATATTCAATATCTTGTGATAAACCATCATGGACTAGAATATGAAAAAGAATATATATACATATGTCACTGAATCGCATTGCTGTCAGCAGAAATTAACACACTGTAAATCAACTATACTTCAATAAAAAATTTTTTTTTTAAGTAATGACTGAATGCCTCATGATTCTCTGCTTTGGCCTCACAACATGCTTTCCACAATTTGATCAAATAACACTGGTATTTCTAAGGATACTTTAAGATAACAGCCATCTGTAGCCTACTGTAAGTGCTAAGGAGAAAAACAATTTCCTGGTAACGGGGTAAATATTTCAGCAATTCAATTGAGAGTTCAGGGCACAATCACCTATAGAATTTGTTTTCTTTTCACTCAGACATTCAGACCTCAATCTCCAAATCTATGGGCACTGGGAAGGCGGCTTCTTTTCTTTCCTTCTTCTTTTGTAAGTTGCAGAGGTAACACATGCTTCTGGTTAAACACCGCCAGCTGACAGTCAGTCACTGCTCATCTTTCTGATATCATGGCAGCCCTTGGAGACAATAAATAATGTGCACGGAAAGAGGAAAGCAGCTGTCAATGTCTTGCACTAAACTGCATCCACAGCTTTTTTAACACTGAAAGCTGCTCTCACTAACGCTGGGCAAGTGGGTTCATGTTGATTTCAGGAGAGAGATAACAGCATGACCCTCTGGAAGCCACATCCATAGAAGCTACACCTGTGGACACAAAGAACACGAAACAAAACCCAGGTGGCAGGAGAGGTGTGGTCACCCACTGCTTTCAAAGGAATGGAGCACAGTTCTGCACTTCCTTGGTCCTCCCCGAAGTTCAAGGCCAGTGGTATGGGACTGGCTGACATATTTCTAAACTAGAGCTTCTCTCACCAAACAAAAGATTTCTGTGCTTCTATGAAGCACCTACTTCCAAAGCATATTTTGGGAAGAAAGACAAGCCCACTCACAGAATACTAGCAGAAGGACCTCTCTGGGAACACTAATGGTTGGTATGATCTTAGGAATCGATGTCTACTAGAGAGTAGGGTAATAAATGGAACAAGAGATGGCAATCCATCTTGAAGTGGTCCACACTGCACCCTGAGCGATAAAAGCTACGCTGATCTACTACACTAGCTGAGGGGTGAGATTTTATCTAGTACATATCTGGTATGTACATTCACCCTTGCAAAAATACCCAAGTACTTAGAAAGTACACCATCATCCTCATTTTTAAGTTATGATCAAGGTCAGTACTTAATTTGATTGATTAAAACATTTAATAGAATTGCACCATTTTTATATAACCACAAAGATTTTTGGGGGCTTAATTTTCTGTCTGAAATTTTATTTGCTCATCAGTATAGTGGCTTTTGATAGTGATACACAGATCCTTTCCAGCAACTTAAGGGCAAGCAAAACTCATTTTAAAAATTCTGCTCTGAATTTAAAAAATTATTTTGAGAGTTCTTCAGGAGTGATTCTCCTCTACCTATTAACATAACCTCTAAAAATATCTCCCAGCTCTTTTGATAATGAGAGGCACTAATAGGATATGTAGGCTTAATTAGTTTGGCCCAAAACATTGCAGTATGTTTACCCTGGATAGTGTGTTATCATATGGATTTTTCTTTCACAGTTCTATTATTCTTTGGTTCATTTTTATTTTCTTTAAGTAAAACAAGTGCCATCATCCCCGTAACTGTTCTTAAAAGATAACGTTAGTCATTGTGTTCTCACAATTTGCTTCTTTTCTGGCAGTTAATCTCCCTGGGGAGTACTATGGATGCTTTATTTCCAGATACTCTCCAATTAGCTTCTTTGTTTCATAACTCTTCCCAGCTCACATTCACAATTTTTTCCTTATACATCTTCCTCCTCTTAACATATGTCTTTTCCTCCTAATATAATTCAAGGAAGATACAGGATTTTGATTGCTTATAATTCTACCTTACTATTTGCTTGTTCACCAACTTGCATGAGATCTGAGGTTTTAATTTTCAAAATCCAAATAAAATAAAACTGCATGTCTATCAAATGTTGTCCTATCTAAGCTGTTGTGTTAATTTCTGATGTATAGCACAATGATTCAGTTTTACATATATGTGTGTGTGTGTATTCTTTTTCATATTCTTTCCATTATGGTTTATCACAGGGTATTGAATATAGTTCCCTGTGCTATACAGTAGGACCTTGTTGTTTATCTCAATCTGTCTTTTTATAAGTTTGGAAGGTCTATATTAAATATCATCTTGATGAATAAGACATGCCTAAGACAGAAAGAAGTGAGAGCTCAATCCAAAGTGAGAGCTCTCATTTCAAAGCCACCCATTTCTTCCCAAGAAAGTTATACTCCACTGTCATGTCAACACCAAAAATTCCTCTGGATAAAACAAAAAAGTTTATGCCCAAACTACAGATACAGCTTAAAACAGGGCTGGATAAAAAATGATTTTATTTTTGTGCAAATGAATTAAAATTAGCTCCCTTTCCAACCCAGGTCTCCTGCATTTCAGGTGGACCCTACTAGGGAAGCCCAAGAACACTGGAGTGGGTAGCCTACCCCTTCTCCAGGGGATCTTCCCAACCCAGGAATTGAACCTGGGTCTCCTGCATTGCAGATGATTCTTTACCATCTGAGCCACCCAGGGAAGCCCGATAGTACCTACAGCCTGACTACTCATGTTACACTTATTCTTTGAGAATTTTAATATTGCAACTTGACTTTTTAAGGTGTCCAGGGTTTCTCTCTCAAATTCTTCCATTGGCTTCTGTTCTATGGTTTCCCTAAATCTCCCATAGCCCAAAGTAGAAACCCAATAAACCCCTGTATAACCTAGATGTCTCCAGACCCTCAGGATTATATCCTTTCTATTACATGACACTGGCTCAGAGCTCTCTAAAAAAGCATTTTTCAGAATTGTGTGTGTGTGTGAGAGAGAGAGAGGAAGAGAAAGGGGCAGGGGATAGGAAAACAGAACGGGAAGAAACTGTTCATAGTAAATATCTCCTTATTGTGGTAAAAACATGTTGGTAAAAGAAAAGTGCCTGTAACTAAGGGTTAAAGAAAAAATCCACAACTCTTTGAAAACAAACACCTAATTCTGTTCCCCCTCACACAGCCTAAAATAGCAGGTACACAAAGCAGCCCAACACAGACAGCTATGAAGGACTCGTTATGTCTCTAATATGAGTTTTAACATTACAGTAGGTGCTAGGAAAAAAGACTATGTATGCATAAAGAAACAACATAAAAGAAATAAAAGAATAATCATCTTGTCTGAGATGCAGTGAAACAGGCTGAAAATATAATGAGAAGCTAGTGTGAACTGTGTATTAGCATGCTTCGGTTTTCTTTACTAAAACTCATTTTTGATGTGTCATACTAAGGTATTGCCTACAATATCATACGCAGTTTTTTAGTGTTTGTGCTTAATAATCACATGTTCAAATACTTGGAAGTATTTCATAACACAGATCACTGAAATTTTATTTATACTACACAAATGTTAATTGTTTATTCAAGTATAGTTGATTTACAATGTTGTGTTAGTTTCTGCTGTACAGCAAAGTAATTCAGTTAAACATATATATATATATCTGTATACATTCTTTTTCATGTTCTTTTCCACTATGGCTTATCAGAAGATATTGAATATAATCTGCTACACTATACAGTAGGCCCCTTTTTTTTAACCATTCTATGTACAATAGTTTGCATCTGTTAATTCCAAACTTCCAATCCGTCCCTCTCCCGCCTACCCTCCCCCTTGACAACCCCCTTGTTCTATGTCTGTGAGTCTGTTTCTGTTTCATAGATAAGTTCATTTGTGTCATATTTTAGATTCTACGCATAAGCAATGTCATTTGGTATTTGTCCTTCTCTGTCTAACTTACTCACTCAGTATGATAATCTCTAGGTCCCTCCATGTTGCTGCAAACAGCATGATTTCATTCTTTTTTATGGGTCAGTAGAATTCCATTGTATATACGTACCACATCTTCTTTATCAAATGTTAATTTTTAAAAGGCTTAAAAATAAATATTATTAAACTCTGTGACAGAATTTTCAAAGTCACAGGTAAGTACTTATCAATCAACAACAAAACATGTCAATATTTTCTGCTTGAGAATCTTTCCATCACTGTAACAGCATTGAAAGGCAACGAAATATGTTTACAAAAGTTTACCATTACTTTAAATGAAGTTTAAATCCTTTACAGATTCTGCACAATTAGTATAGAAAGAAAGAACATATTCAAGGAACTTCTTAGAAAAACAGTCTCTCTTAAACTGAAATGTAGTTATACAACATGGTAAATCAACTGTGCTTCAATAAAATGTTGTTTGTTTTGGAAAATAATTTTTAATTAAAACATAAAAATAACATTTAAAAAACAAAAATGTAATTAAAGCCTATAAATCCCAGGTTTTCTGAAGATGAACTGAGAAAGAATGTGGAAGCATTTTATAAGAGGAAAATGATTACCACGAAGTATGTGTCAGAATCATCACTAATATTGTCATTTTAGCTATAAAATTACTTGAAGGAAAAAAAGCAGGATACAAAATTAACATACAGTGTGGCCCCAATACTTTATTTTTTAAATAAAAGACTTAGGAATCATTCTCTCTGTATTGCAGATAGGGACCTGAAACTAACAAATTCACAGCTCAAAGAAAATCAGTGGGGTGGTAACCACTGAGAGTAAATCACTCTGCTTTTCAATCACTTTGCTTTCTGTCCAGTCTTTACAGCTTATTTTGAGAATTCCATGGTTTTAGCTACTCATCGCATCTGGTCCCATCACTTCATGGGAAATAGATGGGGAAACAGTGGAAACAGTGTCAGACTTTATTTTTGGGGACTCCAAAATCACTGCTGATGGTGATTACAGCCATGAAATTAAAAGATGCTTACTCCTTGGAAGGAAGGTTATGACCAACCTAGATAGCATATTGAAAAGCAGAGACATTACTTTGCCAACAAAGGTCCGTCTAGTCAAGGCTATGGTTTTTCCAGTGGTCATGTATGGATGTGAGAGTTGGACGGTGAAGAAAGCTGAGCGCCGAAGAATTGATGCTTTTGAACTGTGGTGTTGGAGAAGACTCTTGAGAGTCCCTTGGACTGCAAGGAGATCCAACCAGTCCATCCTAAAGGACATCAGTCCTGAGTGTTCGTTGGAAGGACTGATGTTGAAGCTGAAACTCCAATCCTTTGGCCACCTCATGCGAAGAGTTGACTCATTGGAAAAGGCCCTGATGCTGGGAAGGATTGGGGGCAGAAGGAGAAGGGGACGACAGAGGATGAGATGGTTGGATGGCATCACCGACTCAATGGACATGGGTTTGGGTAAAATCTGGGAGTTGGTGATGGACAGGGAGGCCTGGCGTGCTGCGATTCATGGGTTCGCTAAGAGTCGGACATGACTGAGCGACTAAACTGAACTGAACTGAGGATATTAACAGTTTACAGAGTCTCTGACTTGCCCTAAGGAGATTACTGACACTGAGTCAATCATGCTCTGTCCAACAGGAGGGAAAAGATCTGACAAAATGGCAGCAGCCCCTCCACAGAAAAGGAGAAGTGTGTTTAAGACATGCTGTGTCACACAGAGTGGACCCGCTGCAGGAAGAGGTCTACAGGAAGTGGGGGCTCCAACCTCCTCCACTTCAACACACCCTGTCTTAGATAATACTTGCTCCAGGGCCACTTCACAAGATCATTCGCCTGCAGGTCCAGAGAACATGTCTCCTTTCTCCTGTGCCTCTCTTTGCTGAGCTGCAATACCAGCAACACAGCCTTCAAAACACTCTGTTCCATGCTAAAATCAGTGCTTCAAATAAATAGTATCTCAACCGAATGTTCTAAGGTCTATGTTACTATAGCTAACATATGTTTATATGGAAGGTGCTGCAATAAGCACTTTATGTGCATTATCTCACTTCAAAGACAGCTTTGAGAGGCAGCACCATCATGATCCCCACTGATGCAGCCACTGTGGAAAACAGTATGGAGTTACCTTAAAAAAAGAAAAACTAAAAACAGATCTAACATATGACTCTGCAATCCCATTCCCAGGAATATATCCAGAGAAAATGCTAATTTAAAAAGATACATGTACCCCTATATTCACAGCAGCACTATTTACAGTAGCCAAGACATGGAAGCAACCCAAGTATCCATCAAAAGATGAACAAATAAAGAAAATGTGAGGTATATATACTGTGGAATATTACTCAGCCATAAAAATGAATAAAATAATGTCATTTGCAATAACATGGATGGACCTAGAGATTATCATACTAGGTGAAGTAAGCCAGGCAGAAAAAGACAAGTATCACATGATATCACTTGTATGGGGAATCTAAAAAACAAAACTAAACAAGACAAATTAACTTATTTACGAAACAGAGACAGACCCACAGACACAGAAAACAAACTTATGATTACCAAAGGGGAAAGGAAGGGAGGGATAAATTAGGATTGGGGGATTAACATATACATGCTGTTATATATAAAATACACAATCAACAAGCACCTACTGTATGGTACAGGGAACTCTACTCAGTGTTCTGTAATAACCTACAAGGGAAAAGAATCTGAAAAATAATTGATATATGTATATATTTATGTATAACTGAATCATCTTAATGTATACCCAAAACTAAACACAACATTGTAAATCAACTATACTTTAATAAAAAAAAAAAAACAAAACATGAGGCTGAGGGAATTTAAGTTGAGCTGGGATCTAACCCAGGTCTGTATATCTCTGGCCCAAGCTCTTTTGTATATGTGAAATGTCAAACATACTGAGAAGCGGAGTGTATAATGGGTTGGCCAACAAGTTCGTCTGGATTTTTCTGCATCATATGGAAAACCTGAACAAACTTTTTGGCCAACCCAGTAATGCACATTACCCAGCTTGACACAAGTATTCTTGAAATATACAGATAATCCTTGCCATAAAAATACATCTTAAACTATAATGGAGTTTCCCTAGTCAAAAGAAAGGGACCACAAGGAGATGAAGATGAAAGGGAATTTACAACTCCATAAACTAAGTCCCATAAGCACAGTGCCATCACTAAGAAGGCACTTCCTAAAAGTTCACTGGACACATAACATTTTCTTATTAAAAAAATGACAACGGGGAACGTGGGATGAATTGGGAGATAGGGATTGACATATAAACATGACAATGTATACTGTGTAGCACAGGGAGCTCAGGTTGGTGCTCTATGATGACCTAGAGGGGTGAGATGAGAGGGTAGGGGGTGGTGGGCTCAAGAGAAAGGGGATATATGTATATGTATAGCTCATTCCCTGATGACTCAGATGATAAAGAATTTGCCCGCAGTGTGGGAGATCCATGTTCGATTCCTGGGCCAGGAAGATCCCCTGGAGAAGGGAATGACAATCCACTCCAGTATTCTTGCCTGGAGAATTCCATGGAGAGAGGAACCTGGCAGGCTACAGTCCATGGGTTCGCAGTCAGACACGACTGAGCGGCTAACACTTTCACTTTTCATAGCTGATACACTTTGTTGTACAGCAGAAACTAACACAACACTGTAAAGCAATTATACTCCACAAAAAAAAAAAAGACTAAGAAGTCACAAAAGATCAAGTGATTAAAACAGGACTCCCAGAGAGGGCAGAACATGCTCTGTAGTGAAAATGCTACCATTCAGCCCCACCCCTCACCCCAGGATGGTCCTCTGTTCAGCTCCCTTGTGCCCCACCCCAAGGCTTCGCCTCCAGCAGCCAAGAGAAGATGCAGTTGGAGAGGCTGAGTGCTAGGGACAGCATCCTTCCTCCTGCCCAGGCAATCAGAATGGGATGTGAAACAGTATGTAAGACAGTAGTTAGTTAGCTCTGGGCAGGAGTGTAGAGGATGGACGTGGGAAAAGGAATTCAACTAAACTGATGATGCTCTGCTTCTTAAGCCAGGCAGAGAAAATGGTGAAGCTCCCTTTATCAACTTTTATCATTTTATACGTATGAAATAATTTCATACATATGTAATACACAGGGCAGAGGTAGCAGACAGAAAATTTAGAGTAAGTCAGAAAGAGGAGTAAGCAATAGTATAAGAAAGATGAAAGGTAAAAAGGGAGGGGAAATTAGTAAAAAAAAAAAAAAAAAAATCAAGGTAGAGTGGGTAGGGAGGGAGACCGAGCATGAACACAGCCCTCAGCAGGGATCTCCTAACAAATAGGAGAACATCACCAGAGTCAGATAGGAAAGGAGGGCATAAGGACATATAAATGAGAAAATGATGAGCAAGTGATGGGATTAAAATTAAAAGGACTTTCAAATGTAACTATATGCTCTGAGCTTGCTTTACCAGGGACCTTCAGAAATGCAAACATGAAGTATTTTGACTGATAAGGTTCCAAAATAAAATCTAAGGGTACCTTGGCCATTGCGTGAGTCAATATTCCAGATAAACACATTTAGCACTTTAAGCTCTGAACTTTGTTTTTGGTGGTGATGTTGCTAAAATGTGTCACACTCCATGGCCTTCAGGGTCATCACCAACAATGTAAGTCAGTAATATACTCAGGGTCTGCTGCTGCTGCTGCTGCTAAGTCGCTTCAGTCGTGTCCGACTCTGTGCGATCCCATGGACAGCAGCCCACCAGGCTCCTCTGTCCACAGGATTCTCCAGGCAAGAATACTGGAGTGGGTTGCCATTTCCTTCTCCAATACACTCAGGGTCTACTACTGTCAATAGCCGGATCCATTTCTAATCATGCAAGGTGGGAAATACAAGAAAATAAATACACTTAGCTCCAGGGAAGCCAAATAACTGACACACTGACATCAGAATGTAGTAATCCTTATTCTGGAAGTTGATCTTCAAGTTTTCTCCTACTAAACTGAGTGACAAGTCTCACATCTAATTTACCACTGTCATCACCTCTTCTCCATATGCTTTGTCCCTCTTTCCAAGAGGACAGCAGTCACCTCACATACCCTAAATGTGCCCTGAGACAGTTGTTCTAATTACCAATCATGTGCCTCTGTAAGCCCAGCAACCCTGATCTGTGCACTCACGTAAAAGACAAGAAGCTTGACCCTTCACAGTCACAAATCTGTTCAGTTCAGTTCAGTCACTCAGTCGTGTCCGACTCTTGGCGACCCCATGAATCGCAGCACGCCCGGCCTCCCTGTCCATCACCAACTCCCGGAGTCTACCCAAACCCATGTCCATCGAGTCGGTGATGCCATCCAACCATCTCATCCTTTGTCGTCCCCTTCTCCTCCTGCCCCCAATCCTACCCAGCATTAGAGTCTTTTCCAATGAGTCAACTCTTCGCATGAGGTGGCCAAAGGATTGGAGTTTTAGCTTCAACATCAGACCTTCCAACGAACACCCAGGACTGATCTCCTTTAGGATGGACTGGTTGGATCTCCTTGCAGTCCATGGGACTCTCAAGAGTCTTCTCCAACACCACAGTTCAAAAGCATCAATTCTTCGGCGCTCAGCTTTCTTCACCGTCCAACTCTCACATCCATACATGACCACTGGTAAAACCATAGCCTTGACTAGACGGACCTTTGTTGGCAAAGTAATGTCTCTGCTTTTCAATATGCTGTCTAGGTTGGTCATAACCTTCCTTCCAAGGAGTAAGCATCTTTTAATTTCATGGCTGCAATCACCATCAGCAGTGATTTTGGAGCCCCCCAAAATAAAGTCTGACACTGTTTCCACTGTTTCCCCATCTATTTCCCATGAAGTGATGGGACCAGATGCCATGATCTTAGCTTTCTGAACGTTGAGCTTTAAGCCAACTTTTTTCACTCTCCTCTTTCACTTTCATCAAGAGGCTCTTTAGTTCTTCTTCACTTTCTGCCATAAGGGTGGTGTCATCTGCATATCTGAGGTTATTGATATTTCTCCCGGCAATCTTGATTCCAGCTTGTGTTTCTTCCAGCCCAGCGTTTCTCATGATGTACTCTGCATAGAAGTTAAATAAGCAGGGTGACAATATACAGCCTTGACGTACTCCTTTTCCTATGTGGAACCAGTCTGTTGTTCCATGTCCAGTTCTAACTGTTGCTTCCTGACCTGCATACAGATTTCTCAAGAGACAGGTCAGATGGTCTGGTATTCCCATCTCTTTCAGAATTTTCCACAGTTTATTGTGATCCACACAGTCAAAGGCTTTGGCATAGTCAGTAAAGTAGAAATAGATGTTTTTCTGGAACTGAGGACCCCCGATTTAGCCCAGTGTTGACTAATGGCAGTTAAGAGCATATCATACTTCCCAGGAGGAAGGGAGCATCAAAAAGAGTGTGGGAGAAGGGAATGAGCTAGAAATTGCTGCTTTAGACCCAAGGAGCTTTTCTGCAAAGTAACCAAGATGGTAGCCATCCTGTCCACTGAGGAAGATGAGGTATGTTCTGTGGCTTCCTGGAAAGCCCGGAGAGAATGGAGTCAACCAGATACACAGTTGGCATCTCAAACTGATGATCACAGCAGTGTTCTAGAATGAGAGGTCATAGAGGTCATACTATCACTAGATTCTAAAAATGGTCATTGTAAGGACTGATGCTGAAGCTCTAATACCTTGGCCACCTGATGCAAACAGCCAACTCACTGGAAAAGACCCTGATTCTGGGAAAGACTGAAGGCAAAAGGAGAAGGGGGAAGCAGAGGATGAGATGGTTTAGACAGCATCACCGACTCAATGGACATAAATCTGAGCAAACTCTGGGAGATAGTGAAGGACAGAGGAGCCTGGCAAGCTGCAGTCCATGGGGTCACAGAGTCAGACATGACTTAGTGACTTAACAACAAGAACAACAAAAATGATCATGACCCACAAGTTCGAGAACCACTATGCTGGAATATTAGCAAGAATATAATAAAAGGTGATGTTTATGGTAGAAAATACCTTAGCAATGTGAAATATTAAGACATAAGGTTTTATTTTCCAAATGTTTATTTCATGTGTCTTTCCAGATTCATTTCTGCTTAGTTTCTTCCTATACATATGGGGATTGAAATCCCTGCTCAACTCGAAAATTCTCTCCTACAACTTGACAAAGTGGGACTCTAACCCTGGAAGAGGTACATGTGTGTTTTGAAAATCAGGAGAGTTTATTCTGCGTGGATTAGGAGGCTTTCAGGTTCAAACTTAGAAGGTGTTTATGGATGACACCACCCTTATGGCAGAAAGTGAAGAAGAACTAAAGAGCCTCTTGATGAAAATGCAAGAGGAGAGTGAAAATGTTGGCTTCAAGCTCAACATTCAGAAAACTAAGATTATGGCATCTGGTCCCATCACTTCATTCCTTGGAAGGAAAGTTAGGACCAACCTAGACAGCATATTAAAAAGCAGAGACATTACTTTGCCAACAAAGGTCTGTCTAGTCAAGGCTATGTTTTTTCCAGTAGTCATGTATGGATGTGAGAGTTGGACTATAAAGAAATCTGGAAAAGACCCTGATGCTGGGAAAGATTGAGGGCAGGAGGAGAAGGGGACAACAGAGGATGAGATGGTTGAATGGTATCACCGACTCAATGGACATGGGTTTGGGTGGACTCCGGGAGTTGGTGATGGACAGGGAGGCCTGGCATGCTGTGGTTCATGGAGTTGCAAAGAGTCGGACATGACTGAGCAACTGAACTGAACTGATTATCTTCACAATCTTATCAAGTGAGTCTGTCAAGATTTTTAAATGTATCACAGCAACTTTGCTGCCTCAAGTATTTTCCCAGATTTTACAGTTCCCAGATACATTTAAAGCATACCCCCTTCTCCTAACGGAGAAGGCAGTGGCACCCCACTCCAGTACTCTTGCCTGGAAAATCCCATGGACGGAAGAGCCTGGTGGGCTGCAGTCCATGGGGTCGCCATGAGTCGGACAGAACTGAGCGACTTCACTTTCACTTTTCACTTTCATGCACTGGAGAAGGAAATGGCAACCCACTCCAGTGTTCTTGCCTGGTGAATCCCAGGGACGGGGGAGCCTGGTGGGCTGCTGTCTGTGGGGTCGCACAGAGTCAGACACGACTGAAGCGACTTAGCAGCAGCAGTCCTTCCCCTAAAAATCAAATCAAAATTCAAGGTTATAAAATAGAAAACAGTAGCTATCCAAAGATGCAGAACTGTCACATCAGCCTGCCTGGCTCCATGGACCCTACTGGCAAAGCATGTGTCATCCTCATTATCACAAGTTACATAAACAGTTGACACTGTATTTGTCCAGGCCCATCATGGGCACAAATGAGCAGAGAGCTGAACAGGCTTAAGGAAGAAATGCAGTCACCAAGGACTGCCTCAACTTCCCTGTAAAACTGAGGAAGCACAGCTCTGAGCTCTCCCCGTGTCATTCTTGCCCCTACTTATTCTTTAGAATCTAGATCAAGTGGTTTAAACTGTCATCGTCTTCATTTATGATAAAAAATTTAAGTTGACTACTGCACAAAGATGGCATGACTGCATTAATTATTTTCCAGAGTGAACTGAAACCTTCACAAAGGTATGGTGGATGATTCCAAGTATCTCTGAAGCTGACTGCGTCTGTCTAGCTAAAAAGATATGCACATCTCTGTCATCAGGACTAAACGTTAAGCAAAATGTGTACGCGGTTTTTTTTTTTGGCTGCACTATGGCTTGTGCAATCTTAGTTCCCTAACCCGGGATGGAACCCATGCACTCTACAGTGGAAGTAGAGAATCCTAACCATTGGACTGCCAGGCAATTCGCTGTACATTTCTAATTGAATGTTCCCTTATGAGCTGAAGCTCCATGACTACTTCCCATTTCATATTCTCTTATATCTGGGCACTTGTCTCTGAAATTCTAGACACCATTTTAGTCATGGCTACACCCTAGACACAGAGTGAGCACTTGATACTTTATCTGTTTCATTTTAATTGAATGAAATATTTCGCCAAATGCCCTTACAGTTGATAAAGCTTTCAAGTACATGGTGCCCATAAGGGAAGGCTGTTTTACTCTGCCCAGATGAAGTCTGCACAGTTCTCATTCCTCTGAGCAGAAGCCTAACTCAGGGTAAAGATGAAACTCTCTACCTAAACAACCAGAAAGTCTATCAAAGGGGCACGGTACCAGCTATGTATTGATGAAAGGAGGACTGGATCCTTCCCCCCATCAGCAGATTAGACCACCTGTCATTTCGTCTAAGCAAGAGGTGCACAAGCTTATCTCATTAAGCAATCAAAGCAGGTCATTACTGCCATAACCCAAAATAAATCCTTTTGTGTCATTTGCTGCTTTAAAAACATCTGTTTAAGATCAGAATTGTAAAAACACTGTGAAATGTTCAAATTACCTGAGAATTTGCATGTCTAACAATGCCCCAGATGACACTGATGGTGCTGGTTCTGTAAACCACACCTTGTTCAGTTCAGTTCAGTTCAGTCCGTGTCTGACTCTTTGCGACCCCATGGACTGCAGCACGCCAGGCCTCTCTGTCCATCACCAACTCCAGTTTACTCAAACGCATGTCCATTGAGTCAGTGATGCCATACAACCATCTCATCCTCTGTCGTCCCCTTCTCCTCCTGCCTTCAAACCACACCTTGAGAACCACTGTTATGGTTCACTCAGTAGAGCAGCAGGTTCTAAGTGGCAGGAAAAGAAATGCAGTAAAAAATCTTAGGAAGGGTACAGGACTGGAAGCCAGAAGAACTAGTTTCTTGGCTTGTTCTGTTACTAGCCACTGTCTGACTTTGGCAAGTTCATGGTTTTTACTCTCTCATCTGTAAAGTGGGGATATTACAGTTGCTGTGAGGATCACACATGATCAAATAAGAATAATGAGTAAATATATGTGAAAGTAAATTGTAGAGTAAGTTATTTTACAAATGTCCATAGCATACAACAGGTATTTTAGATATGTGATGCCTTTATTTACTCTTTGGCCCAAGATTTCAATTAGAAGTTTCTGAAGTATATATTGACTTTATTCTTCAGTACAATTTCACTGTTTGGACAGAAATTGTTATAAGAACTACTCATCATAAGTACCATGGGTTTTACCTCTGAGAGAGAGAAAAAGATTTTCATGTGCTCTTCACTCAAAATACCTAAGCACCTCCATATTTTCTGTATATGTGTGTAGATATATATATTTCCAAAAAAGAGATCAGAACCATGGGATCCTTTACTCAAACAGCAAGAAATGGCCACTAGTACAGAAAGTTAGCCTATTCTCTGCCTAGAAAGAAATCATTAGCTGGCAATGAAAATGATATTTTAAAAATAAACAACAAGCTTGAAAAATCCTATGAAGCATATTTAATATGATCTTGCTCTGGATTGATTGTTTTTAACCATTTTACTGCCATATCTCATTTTATTTGATTGATTAACCATCAATCAAATTTTAAGATTCCCCTGTGGTCTCCCAAGCTGCAAATTAGGAAAATGATATATCTCCTTTATCCTTTGAGTTAAAATTCATGACTCTCTTAAGTATGTCTAATAAAAAGGGGTCATGGGTCATTAATGACAAATGGGCTTTGTGATGGATAGCTATAACCAGAGAAAGGACAAGATAAGGCAGAAAAAAAAAATTCTAAAACTTTTAGAAAGTATATAAAATCTATAGGTATTTTGCTAACATTATAGCTCCATGCTATTATACATATGCAAAACCATCCCACTTTTTCTAGACACAGTTGAGAAAAGGAAGTTGAGAAAAGTGAAGTGAAAGTTGCTCAGTCATGCCCGACTCTTTGTGACCCCATGGACTGTACAGTCCATGGAATTCTCCAGGCCAGAATACTGGAGTGGGTAGCCTTTCCCTTCTCCAGGGGATCTTCCCAACCCAGGGATTGAACCCAGGTCTCCCACATTGCAGGTGGATTCTGCACCAGATGAGCCACCAGGGAAGCCCAAGAATACTGGAATGGGTAGCCTATCCCTTCCCCAGGGGATCTTCCCAAGCCAGGAATCGAACTAGGGTCTCCTGCATTGCAGGCAGACTGTTTACCAGCTGAGCTACCCCAGAAGCCCTGAGAAAAGGAAAAGTGGCTTTAAATGTATTTTGGCTAGTATCACTAGAACTGCAAAATTAATTGATTAAATAGTCTGCATTAGTTCTACCTAAATATTTGACCTGTTTTTTTCTCCATGTCACCTGTCCTAACATGTCCTAATAAAGAGGAAAAGCATCTGGACCAACCTGCTGTCCTAACAGGGTAGAGGTTCAGGGCTTTGTACCTGTGACCTTGGCTTTGGGGAGAAGGCAATATTCTTGCCAACGAATCTGACAAAGACTGAGGATCAAAAGACGCTGAGATCCTTGGACCAAAGGAAGACAGAGGAGAGAGGGTAAGAGAAATGGAAAAGAAAACAGAACCAAGTAACAAGATCCTTACTCACTGCGATAGGCTCACCAGATGGAGTCCCCCTTCTGTGGGCAAATCTGCCACATAGCAGAAATAATTGCTTTCACAGAAATTGTCCTTGATATCAATGTAAATGATTTTGTGTAGTCTTCCATAAGCGTGTTTAAAATAGAACCGAATGCCTTCCCTTTCAGACCTTGAAATGTTTCATCTCCTTTTTCATCCATGTCACTCCATTTACGCCTGTTGTTCAGTTCCTTTTTGGTTGGCAGAACAGAGGAGTAGGCATTTCTTGACAGGATGGCAGAATATATGCTATTCATTTTTTCCTTTTCCAATTATTCTTGGCAAAGGCCAAACGTAAGAAGTAAAATTATAATTCCGACATGCCGTTTTGACCTAAAATCTTCTATTTCATTTTTGGAAAAGTGGTTCTAAGGATTATCAAACAACTTCTCCAGACTGTAAAGAGGAAACCTGATGGCTCCACGTCAGACTTGTTCTGTTCAGAAGGCCTCATGAAATAGTCATTATGTTACCCAGGGTCAATTAACAACATTTAATTTTTTCCATTTTGAATTTCAAACAAAACCAGGGAGTCACTGTGAAGGCGGCACCTCTTTCACCCAGTGTTTGTTTACTAAACCCATGTTCCCCACCAGAAGAAAGACCTGAGCTCCTTCCTACTTCCTCCACTGCAGACCTTTTATAATTCTCCCGGCTGTGCACATAATCCCGGATGGTGCTCATCGTGTTTCCTCATACAGATACATGATACGGTATAAACTTTCATGATATAGTTAGATACATGATAGATATAGTTCCTCCATATCATGGTATAACTTTTTCATTCATTCATTCAACATTTACTAGGAACCTAATGTGTACTGGGTACCATGTGCTTGGGACGTAAAATCTCTGGTCTTCTGAAGCTTACATTCCTATTAGATTAAATCAGCAAATTGCATAGTATTTAAAAAGTGGTATGGAAAATTAAAAAACTAGTTAAGAGGAATCAGAAGTAAGGAGTGTGGGGGACCTCCCTGGTGGTCCAGGGGCTAAGACTCTATGCCTTCAACACAGGGGGTCCAGGTTTGATCCTTGGTTGGGGAACTAGATCCTACATGCTCCAACTATGAGTTTGCATACCTCATCAAAGATCAAAGATCCTGCATGTCATAACTAAGACCTGGCACAACCAAATAATTTTTTTTTAAAGAGAAAGAAATAGGGGTGGGGAGTTGCAGTTTCAATAGGGTAACCAGGTTAGACTCATTCAAAGAGGACACTTGAATAAAGTCATTCGAGAGAAGAGACGACGGACAGTAAACCCAGGAAAAAGAAGGTTCCTGACCTGGGACACAGCCAGGTCAAAAGCCTAAGGCAGGAGGAATGCCTGGAGAATCTTGCTTCTACTCTGAGATGACTGGGTTGCTATTAGAGATAACACAATCTTTTATTTTATGACTTCTATTTTAAGAGGACCCTATGTTTGCTATGTTTAGAATAAAATGTAGCAGAGGATGATGGGAATAGAACAGGAGGAGACTCAGAATAATCCAGACAGTGGCTTGATCCCAGGTAGAACTGGTGGTGGTGGTGGTAAGAAGTGGTTGGATTCTGGATATATAGAAGCTAGAACAAACAGGATTTCCTAACAGATGAGACAAGGCATGTGGAAGAAAGAAAGGACTCAAGTTTTTGGTTGAAGACTTTAAGGATTTGGTTCAAGCAACTAGAAGGACTGATGGAGATGAAGCAAGTATGGGGTAGGGAAAAGGGCAGGATATCAGCTTGGGATGTACCGGGTATCAATCACTTCTTTTAAAAAATCTAGTGCCTAGGACACAAGTGAATACAAAAACTCGATCATCCAAAACATTCATTTTTTTATTTTTATAAATTTGATGGTATTTATCAGCTTTTTTTTCTTTTAAATTTATTTATCTATTTTTTTACTTTACAATATTGTATTGGTTTTGCCATACATTGACATGAACCTGCCATTTGTAAATCTGTAACAGCATGAAGCTCACCTACCTTATTCTAGAGCCAAATAGTGGGAAACTAAAAAAAAAAATATTTGTGGAATGAATGTGGTAGGCTGAATAATGGCCCAAGCCTAATCCTGAACCTATGGCTACATGGCAAAAGGGATTTTCCAGATGGGATTAAATCAAGGATCTTGTAATACAGAGATTATCTTGGATTATTCAGGTGGCCCCAATGTAACCATCAGGGTACTCATAAGAAGGCAGAAGGGTCAGAGTCAGAGAGAGAGTGACTGAAGATGCCACACTGCTAGCTTTGAAGATGCAGGAAGGGCCATGGGCCAAGGAATGTAGGCAGCCTCGAGACACAGGAAAAGGCAGGAAAAATTATTCTCCCCTAGAACCTCCAGAAGGAATACAGCCCTGCCAACCCCTGGTCTTAGAATTAATGACCTTAAGAACTGCAGGATAATACATTGGTGTTGTTTTAAGCTTGTGGCAATTGGTTATAGCAGCCAAAGGAAACTAACACAATGAACAAATACATCCAACAGTAGGTAGGAACTAAGACCATTTTATTCATATTCTTTCCCCAGCTCTTAGTAGTCCTAGAGGAAGGTAGGTACTCAGTGAATATTCATGGGTTAATTTTAATTTGATGATTCTCTATGTACACTCACACTGTTATGCCTTGAAAATGCTGGTCCTTCTGCCTAGAATACCCTTTCACTCCCTTTCAGTTGGGTAAATTTCTCATTTTCCAAGAGCTATATGAAAACCCACCAGCTCTGGAAAAAATTCGCTAAGTGCCCTGGCAGAGGTGCTCGCGACCACCTCTGATTCCTAATTGCATTTCATAGCTGCTGAAGCTCTAAGACCCAACCACACGGCATTGCATGGATGCGCTGCTGGTTCATCTCCACTGCCCTGAGAACCCACGAGGTCCAGCTCAGGAGCCATCCAGGTGTTCTAACAGGGATAATCCATGCCTGGCATGTACGTGTTTGCTGAATGAATAAAGAAACGGTACTAATGTTTACCATCGCTTTTTACTTTCCCAAACCACTCGGACTTATTATCTTATTTTATCCAATAAGAATTCTGAGAAGAGAGGGCAGTATTGTTTCTGTCAATGGAGAAAATGCTCAGCTTGCCCAAAGTCATGTCATTCACAGCAGACTGAACTCGAGCCAAGCCTCCTGACTCTTCGCCCAGTGCTCTTTTCCATCAGCTTGTGCTGCTTCCGCTGCCGTGGGGTCTGACTGGGCTGCCAACATAAGCACCCCCTTGTGACGTCCATATTGTGTTGGGGAAGCTCAGACCTTGCGTGGCACGATAGCCAAAGGCTGCAGCTACTCCTCAACAATTGGCTACTGTCTCGAGTTTTGATCCTGACTCACAGTTCCTGTCAAAAGAACAGACTGCAAGAATAGCATGAAATTCAAGGGATTTTTTTTAAAGGCTTCACCAAGGTTTTTTTTAATTGAAGTACAGTTGATTTACAATGTTGTGTAAATTTCTGCTGTACAGCACAGTGATTCAGTTACATACCTTCTTGTTCGTATTCTTTTCCATTACAGTTTGTCACCGGATGTTGAATACAGTTCCTTGCGCTATGTAGTACGACCTCGTTGTTTATCCATTCTCTAAACAGTAGTTTGCATCTGCTAACCCCAAACTCCCAATTGTTCCCTCCCTCACCTCCTCTCCCACAAGTCAATCCTCTATGTCTGTGAGTCTGTCTGTCTTTTGCAGATAAGTTCATTTGTGTCATATTTTAGATTCCACATACAAGTAATATAACATGGCATTCGTCTTTCTCTGTCTGACTAACTTCATATGATCATCTCTAGTCCATCCATGTTGCTGCAAATGGTATTATTTCATTCTTTTTATGGCTGAGTAATATTCCACAGTATATACGTACCACATCTTCTTTATCCATTCACTTTTTGATGGATACTTAGGTTGTTTCCATGTCTTGGCTATTGTAAATAGTGCTGCTGTGAATATAGGGGTGGCATCTTTTTGAATTATAGTTTTGTCTGGATATAAGCCCAGGAGCTGGATTGCTAGATCATATGACAACTCTATTTTTATAAGCTGGCAATCTGAAAGTTATCTGCTGGCTACAAGTTTTGGTAGATGGTTAGAAAGGGAAGGAAGCTAGATAGGCAAGAGGAGGAGCTGCTAAGAAAAATATTTAGAATTTTAGTGGATGCCCCTGGTCTTGGTTGCTAGATCTGTTTGGAACACAGTTTGGTATGTGTAGTCTTTACAGAAGGTTTATAATCTCAAACATTATTCTTTGTCTGTCTAATTAGTCAGCTTTTCTGCAAATTTTAGAAAAGAATAAGTAACATACTCTTATCATACAATCTGGCAATCACACTCCTTGTATTTACCCATAGGAGTTGAAAAAAAGTTCACAGAAATACCTACACGGAGATAGCAGCTTTACACTTAATTGCCAAAACTTGGAAAGTAACCAAGATGTCCTTCAGTTGGTGAATGGATAAACAAACTGTGGCACATCCAGACAATTCAGGGCTAAAAAGAAAAGAGCCATCAAGCCATGAAAAGACATGGAGGCACCTTAAATACCTATTACTAACTGAAAGAAGTCTGTCTGAAAAGGCTACATACTGCATGGCTCTATCTACATAACATTCTGGAAAGGGCCAAACTATGGAGACAATAAAAAGATCAGTGGCTGCTGGGGGTGGAAGGGGTGGGACGTATAGGCAGAGCCCAGTGGATTTTTAGGGCAGTGAAAATATTCTGTATGATACCATGATGATGAATACATGTCATTAGGCACATGTCCAAATCCAGAGAAAATACAATACCAGTGTGAAACCTAAAGTAAATAATGGATTTGGATGATCATGATGTGTCAAAGTAGGTCCATCCTTGGTTAAAAAACAAACAAAAATACACACACACACACACACACACACACACCACTCTAATGAGTGATACTGATAAAAGGGAAGACCATGCATATATGGGGTCAGGAGTTTAGACTGGAAATCTCTGTACCTCCTTCTCAATTTTGTTGTAAACCTAAAACTACTCTACAAAATAGCCTTAAAACAAAAAAGGAGGAATGAGGAAAAAGTCAGTGACACTGACCTCCTAGTATGGATTACTGTCAATGCAACTAATAGCAATTACTGGCTATTTCCACCGAATTTTCAGACCACATATGAATCCATGAAGTTATGCCAAATGATATGCTGCTTCTTGTTCACAGAACTGATATAACGAGAGCATCAATTTCCACCCAACAGTAAGCATACACTACAGCACTTCTTGTACCAGCACAGAATAGCCAGCTAGAAAAATGAAGAATTCTCAAAGTTGTTAAACACATAATGAATGAGACCTCTGAAAATTAGCTGACATACTTCAAATATCCAGTGTGCACCATGAAAGGGAAATAAAGTGTTCTCTCAGACTGCAACAGTGACATGGGAACAAAAGGAAAACAGAATCTGTTTAGGTGCAGAGATCAAATAATAAAAATTATACTAGTCAAACAGAATCACAATAAAATAATTTTAACTCAGTCTTTCCTGAGGTACCCACAAGCACTCCTGACTCACAAGGTATTCCTAGCTTGGAACAAGAGTATGAATGGGGAGGCTCCTTTTTCCTCCCACCCCATCTCAGTCCTGCAGCATGTGGAGTGCTATACTCCTTTATACAGCACCCCAGCTTGAAACGCTAACCTTTGTCTTCCAACCCCATCCTCCCAGCCCCACCATAAATACATCTCCCAACCCCATCCTCCCATCACACCGTGAACACAACACCTCCCAGCTACCCCTCCGGCCCATGGGTATGCACACCTAGGCAGTCTGTCCTCAAAGATTCCTATGGGTTGGTCTTGGATATGGCTCCAGCTCTTTGGACAGGAACTCCATGGATCCTTGGTACTGAAGTGAGGTCTAGAACTGTGGTACCCAAAGTGTGGCTGAGGGAATCAGTATTCTCACTATCTGGGGGCTTATTAGAAAAGCAGAATCAGGTGCCACCCTAGACCTTCTGAATCGGAGGATCTGAATAAGATCTCCAAGTGATTCAAGTACACAGTTAAGTCTGGGAAGCAAAATAGACACCCATCTGGGCTTTGGATCCCTCATCCCCTGTGGC
The DNA here is from genome assembly GCA_024291935.2 of Okapia johnstoni. Taxonomy (NCBI): domain Eukaryota; kingdom Metazoa; phylum Chordata; class Mammalia; order Artiodactyla; family Giraffidae; genus Okapia; species Okapia johnstoni. The sequence continues at coordinate 64,167,327 of CM044312.1, read as the reverse complement.
ACAGCCAGACTCAAGGAGGAACAGAGCAGAGCCCACTGACCTGGCGGCAGTAAAGCACACAGAGGCTTTCCTTGGGGTGTAACCTCGTGGTCTATCCGTGCCGTTTCTTAGGCTGAAGAAATAGAATAGACTGCTCAGGAAGTGGGAGAATGGCTAAGTTCAATGTTATTTATTATCTGGGGGAGGGCAGATGGGTAGTTATATGTTAGCACTTGATCTCTGACCTGCTGTTCTAATCCACACTCAATTCAATCCACATTTGAATCCCTTTATTGCGCTGGCATCCAAGCAACCTCGGTCAGTCACATTTATTGACTGTCCAGTCAGTGTGTCACAGACACTATAATTCTCTTCTAAATTAGAATATCCAGGGACCCAGACAGTGTCTATTTAGTTTTAATTATCTGAATACTTTTTGTTTCAATCTTTGTTAAAAATCCTTCTAAAATTCATTAGCCCACTTTCCTGAACAAACAGGCATCCTGCTATGAATGCGCTTTTTGTTGAAGAAGAAAAATCTTACTGAGCCTTGAAGCCATTATCCTGCAGGCCTAGCATCAGTGTTTAGACCTGCTGATAAATTCTATGACAGCACAAGCAATTAGGCCGATCCTAATGCAAATGATCTACCTCCACGCTGGTTTTGCCACCTAACTGTTCTGTGAGCTCAGGCAAGAAACAGACCCTCTCTGGGCCTCAGTTCTCATTACTAAAGTGAGGTGGTTCTCCAGACATCTTTCCTGTATCTAAGTATTAGTACTTCCTTGGTGACCTGAGAGTTGATCAATGAATCCTTCTTTCATCACTCTTCACCTTTGGGGCTCACGCGGGGTCAGTATGGGTGAGAACTTTTTGACAGTGTACACTCAGAGACTCATTCTGGACTGGGAGAAAATGCCTAAGGAATGAGAAGGAAGGTGAAGGGTGAGAGCCACTTCCTAGGGTGGTCAAGTCAGAGCACCAGCCATGAGCATTGGGCAAGGCAGTTCTAAGGAGACAAAGAATGTAACCCTTGTTACCAGCTTCCCTCTGTTCTAGGTGACCTAAAGACTTAATGGCAGAGATCTCTCATTGGTCTCTTTTCTTTGTGCAGGTTCTCTGCTTTTTTCCCCCCAATCCATCTCAACAGCAATTCTATCAATTTCTACATTAATTATTCAGTATCCTTTCATTGAAGTCTCTCCCTGCTTTCTGTTCTTCTGGTGACTCAGTTCCAACACCTTTAACCTTTCTTCTCAGAGTCTAATTTTCCAATTGTTAAAAAACAGGTGCCAGAGTCTCATTCTTTAAAAGAAATATATATATATATATATATATATATATATATATATAAGATATATAATGTATATATTATGGAATATATATATATTCCATAAAATTCAATGTTAATCACTTGCCAACCCTGTACAGGGGGAACTGGCTTTTACCTAGATACTAAGCCCTATCCTCAGTATTTTTAAGTATCTCAATTAATCCTCACAACCCCATTATAAAGAACGTACTGTAACCCCGACTTTACTAACAGAGAAACAGGTTCCTAGAAGTTAAACAAGTTATATAAGGAATAGCAAGCAGCTCAGACGGGCTTGAACCCATGTCTAGCTGTATTAAGGTTCTTTTATCTCTGTTCTGAAGTTTACCATTGCTTATAAAGGTGCATTTTAGAAGCAAATCTATCCTTTAAACAATGTAAACATATTAGTGTCTCAAATTTACCGCTGGGTCCATGCATTCTGATAATAAACCTTCAAAGAACAGACAAGTAGCTATGACGAGGACAGTGAGAAGGCGGACAAATTCTCTCCCCTCAAAGCAACTATAAACCACAACCATTTCAGTGCTCTGGAAACTGACCCAAGGCAGTCACTAACCAGAGCATTTACTTGTGACAACTCACTGAACTCAGGGTCAGGAGAGTGAGTCTGTGGCAGTGTGGCTGCCTGGATCTGCTTTCATCCCAGGCCTCCCGATCCCCAAATCAGCTCTATCATTGAGGTAATTCATTCAATCAGGGCAGAAAAGACTGTGAAAACCAGCAGCTCCGCTCTGCCTCCCAGAGTGCGCTCATCTGATTGGAGCATTCATGGTCAAAGTACATGCTCTTACTGGAAAGTGAAGTTTGGATAGCCTGAGGTTGAAGTTTTGTTTACAGCAAACAAAGAACTGAGGGACCAATCAGGAATTTAACAGGGACTTCAGTAGGTAGACTCCATATGTAGGGGCTAGAAAAAGCCTTTCACATATATTGTTGGTGTTCAGTTCAGTTCAGTTCAGTTCAGTCGCTCGGTCGTGTCCGACTCTTAGCGAACCCATGAATTGCAGCACGCCAGGCCTCCCTGTCCATCACCAACTCCCGGAGTCTACCCAAACCCATGTCCATCGAGTCGGTGATGCCATCCAACCATCTCATCCTCTGTCGTCCCCTTCTCCTCCTGCCCCCAATCCTACCCAGCATTAGGGTCTTTTCCAATGAGTCAACCTCTCGCATGAGGTGGCCAAAGTATTGGAGTTTCAGCTTCAACATCAGACCTTCCAACGAACACCCAGGACTGATCTCCTTTAGGATGGACTGGTTGGATCTCCTTGCAGTCCAAGGGACTCTTGGGAGTCTTCTCCAACACCATAGTTCAAAAGCATCGATTTTTCGGTGCTCAGCTTTCTTCACAGTCCAACTATCACATCCATACATGACTACTGGAAAAACCATAGCCTTGACTAGACGGACCTTTGTTGGCAAAGTAATGTCTTTGCTTTTTAATATGCTGTCTAGGTTGGTCATAACTTTCCTTCCAAGGAGCAAGCGTCTTTTAATTTCGTGGCTGCAATCACCATCAGCAGTGATTTTGGAGCCCCCCAAAATAAAGTCTGACACTGTTTCCACTGTTTCCCCATCTATTTCCCATGAAGTGATGGGACCAGATGCCATGACCTTAGTTTTCCGAACGTTGAGCTTTAAGCCAACTTTTTCACTCTCCTCTCTCACTTTCATCAAGAGGCTTTTTAGTTCTTCTTCACTTTCTGCCATAAGGGTGGTGTCATCTGCATATCTGAGTTTATTGATATTTCTCTCAGCAATCTTGATTCCACCTGGTGCTTCTTCCAGCCCAGCGTTTCTCATGATGTACTCTGCATAGAAGTTAAATAAGCAGGGTGACAATATACAGCCTTGATGTACTCCTTTTCCTATTTGGAACCAGTCTGTTGTTCCATGGCCAGTTCTAACTGTTGCTTCCTGACCTGCATACAGGTTTCTCAAAAGGCAGGTCAGGTGGTCTGGTATTCCCATCTCTTTCAGAATTTTCCACAGTTTATTGTGATCCACACAGTCAAAGGCTTTGGCATAGTCAATAAAGCAGAAATAGAAGTTTTTCTGGAACTCTCTTGCTTTTTCCATGATCCAGCGGATGTTGGCAATTTGATCTCTAAATATATCATACAATACAGCAATTCCACGCCTAAGTACCACAAAGAAATGAAAACATCAGCACAAAGACTTAAATGCTAATGTCCACAGCAGCATTATTCATAATTGCCCCAAATTGGAAACAATTCAAATGTCCATCCACTGTTGAATATATAAACTTAATGGAATTCCACTGATACATGCTACCACATGGAGGAACCTCAAAAACATGCTAAGTGAAAGGAGACAGACACAAAAATTTCATATTGCATGATCCCATTAATATGAAAAGTCCAGAAAACACAAATTTGTAGAGAGATAGAGTTGGACGGTGAAGAAAGCTGAGCACCAAAGAATTGATGCTTTTGAACTGTGGTGTTGGAGAAGACTCTTGAGAGTCCCTTGGACTGCAAGGAGATCCAACCAGTCCATCCTAAAGGAGATCAGTCCTGGGTGTTCATCGGAAGGACTGATGTTGAAGCTGAAGTTTCAATACTTTAGCCACCTGATGTGAAGAGTTGACTCATTGGAAAAGACCCTGATGCTGGGAAGGATTGGGGGCAGGAAGAGAAGGGGATGACAGAGGATGAGATGGTTGGATGGCATCACCGACTCGATGGACATGGGTTTGGGTAAACTCCAGGAGTTGGTGATGGACAGGGAGGCCCGGCATGCTGCGATTCATGGGGTCGCAAAGAGTCGAACACAACTGAGCGACTGAACTGAAAGCAGATCAGTGGTTGCCTTGGAGTGAGAGAGGACTTTGCAAATAGCTTCAAGGAAATCTAGAAGTGATAAAAATATTCAAAGCTGGATTATGGTGACAGTTACTATACTAGTTTCCTATGCTACAAAACAAGTTACCACTAACTTAGAGACTTATTAGAACAACACATTTATTATATCACAATTTTTCACAGGTCAGAAGTCCAGGTATAGCTAAACTGAGTCTATCAAGGTGTGGGTCAGGCTATTTTCTCACCTGGAGTTCCAGGTCCCTTTTCAAGCTCACTCAGGTTGTTGCAGAGCTCAGCTCCTTGCGGTTGAAGGACTGCAGCCACTCTTCTCTGTAAGTAATTCACAACATGGGTAGAAGCTCCTTCAAAAAAAGTGGGAGAGGTTCCCCTCTGAAGGGCCAGTCAGGATCATCTCTCTCTCCATCAGTTCATAACTGACTGACTTGGGACCCTGAACTACATCTGTAAAATCCCTTCACCTTTGCCATATACTGTAACCTAATTATGGGAGTGCCATCCCATCTTATTTTCAGGCCCCACTTTCAGGGAGGGTATTTTACAGGGGAAAGAGTCTCCAAAGTCAGTTAGAATCTGCTTACCATAGCTGCACAAGTTACAATTTTATTTTAAAAATCACTGAATTGTATATGTACTATGGAAAGATTTTATGATATGTAAATTATACTTCGATACAGCTGTAAAAAAAATCCCATGGAATAAAAAGTTGTCTATAGTACCATAATTCCATTTTTTATTTAGGCTACTTTTTTTTTTATTAAATAAACTAAACTTTAAGACTATCTTCTGTAGGAAATAACTCAACAGGAAAAAATTTGCATTGATCGATCATGTTTTTTCTAATCTGTTATATCAGTTAATTCACAGTAACCACTTCACAGGGACACAGCAGTCAACTTTTCCACTAGTTGGGTTTGATTCCACTGTTAGCCTTCTTAGTAATGAATGCAGGCTCATTCAATTCAAAGACTTCACATTTCCAAAGAGAATAGGGTTACCTCCCCACAAGAGTTTCCACTCTCTGATTTCTCCACCAGGGAGTAGTCCCGTTTTGAGCTTCCCTCAAACAAAGTATGGGCAACAATGTTGGGTCACATGAAGCCTCCATTTTTCCAGCTGCATACTGCCTAAAGTTTCATTCACTCAGAGGTCAGAAACTGTGAGTTCTGGAACTCTTCCTGGTGTCCCAGGAACCGCTTTGAAGTTGGGCCGCTCATGGTATTTCGTGTGCACTGAACTGCTGCCTAAAACTAAGTGTTTCCTAACTTCAGTCTATTCTGAAATAAGAGCTTGCTGTATAACACATACAGCAAGCCTGTGAAATTCGACTTCAGGTGCTGTCTGGACACCATGGAGCATTACAAATTCCCTGAGGGGATGACCAACAACAGTCAACTGGATGGTTATCTTATAGGTGTGTAGTTCTCAAGTTTGAAACTTGTTACTATGGAAATAAAACACAAAAGGAGCTGTCCATTTTGGAAAATAAAAACTCATTCAAGGGCTTTCTATTGAATATGGAAGGAACTCTTCTACATAATTTGCTTTCTATAAAAATAAAAAGCTTTCTTGGGAATGTGCCAGAGTTATCTGACTGTGTAACATATGGACCACCAAAGTCTAAGCACATTTTAAAAAGTAACAATTTACATATTTTTTTTTAAATTAGGGTAATTTTCCATCCACAAACCTATTGATGAAAATGATCACAACATCAAGTCATATGGACAATCTGAAAAGCTTTATTCAATTATCTGAGGGCACAGTCCCATGATTTGAATATGCTATAGATTAGACTATTTGGTGGCTCAGACAGCAGTCTGCCTGCAATGCAGGAGACCCAGGTTCGATCCCTTGGTCAGGAAGATCTCCTGGAAAAGGGAATGGCTACCTACATCAAAATTCTTGCCTGGAAAATCCCATGGACAGAAGAGCCTGACAGGCTACAGTCCATGGGGTTGCAAAGAGTCGGACACGACTGAGTGACTAACTTGGTCAGACTTTCTACTTTATCTAAATAACATCGTCAGGATATGAATTGATATTTTTCCCTATACAAGTTTTCTAAGGGAAATGAAGGTTACTACCAGAAGTTTAGGTCATAATCTCTAAGTCACAATGTGCGGAAACTAAAACTCCATTCTTTGTCATTTCTCAAAGCAGGATAACACAGTAGTTCTTAGGAGATAAAACTATGGGATGGGGTCAGACTCCTTGGGCTAGAATTCCAGTTCTGCATCTGAAGAGTTGTGCCATTCTTATCCATCACTTAAACACCCTAAGCCTCTGTTCCTTCATCTATAAAATGGGCAAAATAGCATATAGTAGGGATTGGCAACTATGGCCCATGGGGCAAATCTGGCCCATCACATAAAGAATGATTTATGGGGATATAGGAATGCCACTCACTTACATATTGCCTATGACTGGGAAAGGCTGCATGACCTACGGAGTCCAAAATATTTACTCTCTGTTACTTTACAGAAAGATTTTGTTGGCCTCTGACATAAAGGGCTGTCATAAGATTAAAATCATAAAGACTAAATGAGATCATTCATGTAGGATGCGTTACATACATAAGCGGTCGAGGTGGTTTGATAGCAGGAGTGAGATATGCTCAGGGCAGAGAGCCCATAGCAGCAGAGCCCTTCTCATTTTCCCTGGAAGTAACTGCTTTCCTAGGATGCATTCTGTGCATCCAGAGTTGTTGGAAATGAGAGTGTTCAGTTCAGTCACTCAGTCATGTCTGACTCTTTGTGACCCCATGGACTGCAGCACTCCAGGCCTCCCTGTCCATCACCAACTCTCAGAGTTTACTCAAACTCATGTCCATTGAGTCAGTGATGCCATCCAACCATCTCATCCTCTGTCGTCCCCTTCTCCTCCTGCCTTCAATCTTTCCCAGCATCAGCGTCTTTTCAAATGAGTCAGTTCTTTGCATCAGAGTGTGTAGTCCTAAGCATAAAACTTTAAGATGTGAGTTTAGTGTGACAAAATAAGTCAGAATAATAACATGGACTTAAAAGGCAGTTCATTTATACTAGAACTGGCACTGCTATCCCTGGATTAACACACTTGCAAGTACACTTTGGTTGACACCGAATATTACAATGGTTCCCATAAATCTTTCAAACCATTGTCATAAAATTCTCTTTCAAGGCAAATATTTAAAAGACCTAATGAGTTTATACTGAGAGGGTGATTTTCAGAAACAAACCACTACCTGCCCTCTGCTCCTTCTAGAACCCTGGACATCTCACTCTATCCACTGGCACCTCATTGCCCTGCATGGAAAAGAGAAGCTGTAAGAACCTGCAAAAGTAATAACAGCCTTGATTCCAAATTATTTCCTGCTGGATACTCACAAGTTTTCACTAGCCTTTCCTGACTACAGAAGGAGACTGCAAATTGGCAAATAATTTACATATTAAAATGAAATTCCTGAATCTCACAAACTCAGAGGTTTTAAAGTCCTTGGTGTTCATCCCAAGAACTCTCCTCCAAAATCATCTCACTGATATGATTTGAAACAAGTGGGCCCTTCTATGAGTGAGGCAGTTCATTAAATGCCGTACACATGGCACTAATAATTAGGGTCACCGCCATGAAGGAGGCTTTCCCAGTTGGTGCAGTGGTAAAGAATCTGCCAGCCGATGCAAGACAAGTGGGTTCAATCCCTGGGTCGGGAAGATACCCTGGAGAAGGAAATGGCAACCCACTCTAGTATTTTTGCCTGGGAAATCTCATGGACAGAGGAGCATGGCCAGCTACAGTCCATGGGGTTGCAAAGAGTCAGACATGACAGAGCACGCATGAATGCCATGAAGGCACTTACCATCCAAGACAGACAAGACTAGTGCTGGTGAAAGTGAAGAATTCACAGCAAGTGGACAGACATCATTAAAGACCAGCTAAAATGGCTTCCGAGTTGCCAGTTCATTTCAACTAATATTCAAGTTGATTAAAAGTGCTTGGCCATCCTGCTTCCTCAACTAGACAGAAATGCTGCCTAATGATAGTTAGCTGGAGAATTCTCCACAGGGCCACTCTTCACCTTGTGCTGCTAAAGCAGCATGCCCACTGAGGCAGACTGGCAGCTCAGTCACACCTTTGTTTTCCTCAGCAGCAGGAAATGTCAGCCACCGCACTGTTTTTCAAGTCAAGAGATTCATCCCAATTGGCAAGGAGCAGCCAGGGTACCTGCAGAGATTTCCACAAAATATGCCCCCTGAAGTTTTCAAGAGATGACAATTTACACGAGAAAGGCAGCCAAGTTGGAGTCAACCTGATTAACACTCAAAAAGAGTAATCCACTGGTTAAACCACCAACTTCACATTTGTCCAGTTAATCAGATGAATTCCTTCCCACTACTCCCAGTATTCCTGTGCTTTCTATACACATACTCCTTGGTATTGATGCTTTTGAACTGCGGTGTTGGAGAAGATTCTTGAGAGTCCCTTGGACAGCACAAGGAAGTCAAATCAGTCCATCCTAAAGGAAAACAACCCTGAATATTCATTGGAAGGACTGATGCTGAAGCTGAAATTCAATACTCTGGCCACATGATGCAAAGAGCTGATTCACTGGAAAAGACCCTGATGCTGGGAAGGATTGAAAGCAGGAGGAGAAGGGGATGACAGAGGATGAGATGGTTGGATGGCATCACCGACTCAATGGACATAAGTTTGAGCAAGCTCCGGATGTTGGTAATGGACAGGAAAGCCTTTGTGCTGCAGTCCATGGGGTCCCAAAGAGTGGACGCAACTGAGTGACTGAACAGCTCTTTGGTATATGAAGTAGACTCTGATAGGTATAGATATGGACATACAGACCTAGAGATGGACAGGGGCTATATTTTCACCCCTTCTTATTTGTAAGGGACAGACTTAGAAACAGGTGACTGTACTATCACATTCTACATTGGTTTCCTAGAGCTCTGTCACAAAGTCACATGCTGGGTGGCTTAAATGGCAGACATTTACAGTCTCACAGTTCTGAAGGCTAGAAATTCAAGATCAAGATGTCAGCAGGGTTGATTCTTTCTGACGGCTGTGGAAAAGAGTATGTTCCATGCACCCACCTGGCTTCTGGTGCTTTGCTGCAATATCTGGTATTCCTCTGCTTGTAAGATCTATGATTTCATATCTACAAAGCTTTCTCCCATTGTACCTGCCTCCAAATTTCCTCTTCTTATAAAGACACTACTCATTGAATTAGGACTCACTCTAATGATTTCATTTTAACTGTAATGACCCCATCTTCAAATAAGGTCACATTCTGAGATACTAAGAGTCAGGACTTCAGCACATGAATCTGGGGTGCATCCTGGACCCAGAACATGTTCCCATTTCTAAAGCTCCCATTTCAGCTCACTGAGGACTACTGTTTTTAGGCTTTACTGAGGTATAACTGACAAATAAAATTGTGAGATATTTAAGTGTGCATTATGGTCATTTGATACATGTATATATTGTGGAAGGATTTCTCCCATCTAGGTAATTAACATACCTATCACCTCACATATTTCCTTGTGTGTGAGAACATATAACTTCTACTGTCTTAGAAACAATGCAGTATTATCAACTACAGTCAGCATGTTATACATTAGATCCTCAGATTCTATTTGTCTTTCAGCTGAAAGGCTGTTCCCTTTCATTAATCTCTCCCTATATCCCCCACCCTCAGCCCCTGGCAACCACTTTTGTACTCTGTCTGAGTCTCTTTTTTTTTAAAGAGTCTACATATAAGTCATATCATGCAGTATCTGTCTTTCTCTGTCTGGCTTATTTCACTTAGCATAATGTCCTTCAGGTTCATCCATGCTATCACAAATGGCAGGATTTCCTTCATGGCTGAGTAATATTCCATGTGTATATATATTAATACCACATCTTCTTTATCCATTCAACTATTGATGGACAGGTAGTTTCCATTTCTTGCTTATTATGAATAATTCTGCAATAAACATGGGGGTGCAGATACCCCTTCGAGATTCTATTTTCATTTCCTTTGGATAAATACACAGAAGTGGAATTGCTGGATCATATGGTCTTCTTGTTTTAATTTTCTGAGGAACCTCCATATTGTTTTCCATAGTGCTTATATGGCTATTATTTTTAAGCATCTATGTCTTGTCTGAGGTGCAAAGGCACAAAGTAAATACAAACAATGATATACAGAGAAACCTGCTCACAAACCTCATAGTATATATCTCTATATCAAACCCCTAAGCACATGCAGTTTGTGAGTGGGATGAATTTATTAAAATGGTTTCATGCTTTATTGATTTGTGGTATTGCTAGTTAGTCATGGCCAACACAAAAAATTGCTGATTGTCCTCTTGAAAAATATGAATAGAATAAGGCTTGGAATAAAACACAGCTTTCAAAAGACTATGATGACATTAAATACAATTGGAAAAATGTATTTGCTGAATTTAAACTCTTTTTATCATATTGACTCAATCTGACTTTCACAGGTATATTATCATTTGTTGAAGTTAAGAACATAGCTTATGTTTTGAAAACAGTCCCACCATGAAGCACCAAAAAGGGAGCCAAGCCCACAGACTGCAGCATGAGACCACTTCATTTATTCCAAATCAAGCAGACATAGTTGTTTGATACATAGATATCTCTGAAGCAAATCTGGTAAAATATTATAGTGAATAAAACAGCTGGAACATTCTAGTTAATAAGAACACAGATTGATTTGTCTTCTATCACTTTCAGTTTCATCATCATCGGTCCTAATGACATACTCTCATGAGGTAGGGTTCATGATGAGAAAATTGATGTGGTTTATCTTCCTTTTCCAGCTAAAGGAAATTAAGTAATTAAGCAACTTATCCAAAATCAAGCAACATTTCTTAGACTATGCAGAGTAGCCCAGTACTTCCCAAAATGCAAGAAAAAAATTCACTCCAGCATCTCTCAAAAGTGGACCCACGGATTTGAACCCACTCACTCACTAAAATCCACTAACTAGTTGGGAAAGACCATGCTGTAACTCAACTCACATCTTATTGAGTTGGAATATAAAGGAAAGTACACATAGGAGTACTCAGTAGCCAACCCCAAAGGAGAAAGTTCTATTTTTAAAGCTGCAGCCTGAGCTCTCCTGATCTGTTTCCCACCCTAGCCTTTTTCCACTTTGCATTTCAGTACTGTATGCTTCACTTCTGATTTCTTCCAGTTCAGAGGGTGAAAAACAATCTCAAGGAGTGCTTCAGCTCAATCAGTGTGCAGCCACCCAGAGACCTCTGGAGAGAAACGGCGAGCACCAGCTTCAGACAGTGAAGGGAAGGAAAGCCTTGTGCAAATTTGGAATCTCCAGCTGCCAGAAAAGGTAGAAAATTACAGAGGAACCCTTTAGGTCACAAGGATGTCATTTAGGGCTCCACAGTGGCAATTCAAAAATGGTACCCTTCTGGATGGAGTGATTTCACCTGCCTGCTCAAGTGTCTAATTGAGATCCATGAAACAAATTATAATCATACAGAATCCAGGCATGAAATTATGAATGTGGGATTTTCCATGGTCTAGACTTCGTTGTTTATGTCCTGAAACAAGGTGGGGGACAAAATCCCCCTAATTTTCTCCAACCAAAGATCCACTTAACATTTTGCAACATTCATGGATTCAGTTATTCATTCTTACATTCATCCATTCATCAATGCATGTGGGGACTTGTGCATATTACCATGCATGAGAAATGTAGCTGAGGTTCCTAGTGGAACAGAGCACTGGGTTTCCATGCTTAGAAGACTGGGGAAAGCTGACAGAATTCTATTATGAGCAAAACCAAAAATGCCTGGGTTATCTGGATGACTATTTTGTTATCAGCTTTCCTTTTCATGAGAGAATTGGCCTCTCAATGTTATCTAGAGCAAATATCAAATATTCTCATACAATCAAGGTAGTTCCCCTCACCTACCACCTGTCCACCTCTTCACTGATTTTTATTTAGCCTTATTTGCTTGAGTTTCACTTGGTATTAGTATCTATCATGTTCTTTATTCTTCTACTTTTTAGATAGTCTTGAAAAACTATTTCTGAATTCAACTTTGATAGGAACAAATCCACTCCAGTATTCTTACCTGGAGAATCCCCTGGATAGAGGGGCCTAGTAGGCTACAGTCCATGGGGTCACACAGAGTTGGACAGGACTGAGTGACTAACACATACACACACACACACTTTACATTATCCTTGTGCAAAGTGAAGAATCTTGTTTAACCTGAATAATCACCCAAAATCTGCTTGGCAAGTTCCCATTTTCATATATCTAATTTTCTCTAGCTGGAGCCATCTGTATATAGAGGAACAAATAGCTGGAGAGAAGAGATGATCTCACCAACAATTTAACTGTGTTATGCTGAAAGAACTAACCTTTTGACTCATGGTGATTTCTGTTCAATGCCTTTTTTTACCCAAATAAATAATGTACTATCGGTTTTTGTTTTGCAGAGTGACCTATGAGTTATTTCTATTTTCTAATGCCAAGTTACTTCAGTGACCTAAAGTGCCAAAATAAAATCTTTTAAAAAAATATTTAGATAAAAGGTTTGGGATGGATAACATCAAGGCAAACAGCAAGACCTAATGTTTGGGATCACACTCGGTATCTTGTAATAATATATATAACATTAAATATATATATGAATCACTTTGCTACATACACCCCCTATCCCAACTATGAAAATGCAAGTTACCTTAAAATCTATTAATATGAGACATACAAAGTATATATCATGATTTATGTAAAATACAACATGTGGTTTAAGTTATATAATCAAATCTGAAGTCAATTCACTTTTATTTATATTACACTATTAATTACCTCTAAATTTTTATTTTACTGTTTTGTTCATATTATCATCATTTCATCATTATTTTTCTAACAGCAGAACCATTCATTTGAATGTATTAAATGTATATAAAAAGGCTTTTCACTATCATGCTACTAGCCATCAGAACAAGACTATATCATCAAGTCATTTAAATGGTCACAGGAAACTCTGTGCTCAGTACTCTGTAAGAGCCTAAATGGGAAAAGAATTTGGAAAAGAATAGATACATATATAATTGAATCATTTTGCTGTACACCTGAAACTAACACATTATGAATCAACTATAATATAAAATAAAAAATTTTAAAAACCACAAATTACCCCCAAATTATTTCAATAACCCTGACTTCCCAGTAGCTATATTATTATTCTAGTTATATACACAGCTGACTTCTCCTTCAGAAATATTCTAAATCAGATGCTCCTGACCAAACTGAATGAGGAAACCATGTACTGTGTTAAAAACTTCAATAGAACCTATAATGGTGATGGGCTCCTACAAGAAGCAGAAAGCTGAAATCACTCTGCATAAATACACTCATATAGGAAACAGCACTGAATAGTCAATATTTAGGCCAGATTTATCTTGTCATATAGCACAACAATCAATACCAAAACACTGTAATGAGATTTTACAAGGGACGCTGATTGGGCATTTCTGTGTTTTTTCACTGGAGCCTAGCAGGGAAGGGGCAGGACAGCCAGAAGAGTATTTGCAATGCAATTAGTGGAGGACCAGCGCATCTGAGTGTATGCCAGACGCAGGGGCCTCCCCTAATTCACGCAGCCCAGCGTGTTAATGGGGCGCACAACATCGAACTGAACTTCCTACAGTTTGAAAACTTTTGTCAGTTAACTAGATGTTTACCGAGTGCCTAGCTTCGGCACTCAACATCTAGCTCTCTGGATGTGGTTCCAGCACCATCTGTCACTTAAGCTTCCCCAGATTCAAAAATTTCAATTCAAACTAATCTACTCGGCACTCTAACTGAAGCTATAATTCAAACTTCAACATGAAGCTTGAATTCCTTTTCAGTGTTCTTCAACTTTGACCCAGCTCCCCCCGCCCCTCCTTCGCTGAAAAGGGCCAAGACAACAGCCCAGCAAGTGGGGCAGGCAAGACAGACCTCCTTTGTTCACTGTTGTCCTTCCAGCTCCCTATTGAGGTGAGGGACTGAAAAGCCGCACAAGGCTTTGGAAGGCAGCAGTGCACCAGCTCCAGCCACCCTTCCTCAAAGACCCAAAAGCTCCAGGACGAAACCCTTTCGACAGTCCATTTTTACCTTAAAGGCATAACGAATGGAAGATTAGTACATTTCCCCTTCCCTTTCCCTTGAGAGAGAATCTGTTAAGGGTGTTTAACAGGAGCTTGGAATGTTCGTCCAAAATGTATGCTGTAAATCATACCATTCAAATGCCAAGGGCACTGAAAAGTGGCATGAAATTAACTTTAAAGTTGAAATTTGGAGAAACGATCAGTCCGCGTTGAATACATCTACTGAATTTTTTGAATGCTCTCAGCCCACTTGAGAAAGATAAATCAAATTCACTGCATATTACACAGTTGAAGACCTCCTACAGGATTCCCTCAGATGGCCTTGGGAATCTATTTTCTTGATTCCAGAGGATTTTGAACCAATACACCCTGCACATCAGAAAATTCAAATACACATGTGAATATGGATGTAAACTCAAAATATTCTTTCCAGCCCTTCCTATCATTTAATAAGAAGAATTTTTTAAATTCTTGTTTTATTTTTTAATTTTTATTTATTTATTTGGTGGCATTGGGTCTTAGTTGAAGCACATGGGCTTAGCTGTCCCACACCATGTGGGACCTTAGTTCCCAGACTAGGGATCGAACCTGCATCCTCTGCATTAAAATGCGGATTCTTAACCACTGGACCACCTGGGAAGTCCCAAGAAGAAAGTTTTAAAGCACCATTTTCACCGGGTAGTAACGTGTCATTTTCACTTTCATGTGAATTAAACAACACTTTAGCAGGGAACAATACGGAGGATAATCAGAAACAATTAAGACAGGGTAAGATTTGTTTGTCATTCCTGTTTTTAAACTGAATAAGCCATTTGAACAGTATGTGGAGTAGATGAGCATTTGTAGGTTTATTCCCTTTATCACTGGCACTTCTTTCTAAATTTATTTATTTATTTTAATTGGAGGCTAATTATTTTACAGTTTTGTGGTGGTTTTTGCCATACATTGACATGAATCAGCCACGGGTATACCTGTGTCTCCCCATCCCGAACCCCATTCCCACCTCCCTCCCCATCCCATCCCTCTGGGTTGTCCCAGTGTACTGGCTTTGATGCCCTGTTTCATGCAACAAACTTGGACTGGTCATCTATTTCATGAATGTTAATATACATGTTTCAATGCTAGTCTCTCAAAACATCCCCCCCTCGCCTTCTCCTACAAATTCCAAAAGTCTGTTCTTTATATCTGTGTCTCCTTTGCTGTCTTGCATATAGGGTTGTCGTTACCATCTTTCTAAATTCCATACATATGCGTTAGTATACTGTATTGTTGTTTTTCTTTCTGACTTACTTGACTCTGTATAATAGGCTCCAGTTTCATCCACCTCATTAGAACCAACTCAAATGCATTCATTTTAATAGCTGAGTAATATTCCATTGTGTATATGTACCACAGCTTCCTTATCTATTCATCTGCTGATGGACATCTAGGTTGCTTCCATGTCCTGGCTATTACAAACAGTGCTGCGATTAACACTGGGGTACACGTGTCTCTTTCAATTCTGGTTTCCTTGGTGTGTATGCCCAGCAGTGGGATTGCTGGGTCGTATGGCAGTTCTATTTCCAGTTTTTTAAGGAATCTCCACACTGTTCTCTATAGCGGCTGTATTAGTTTGCATTCCCACCAACAGTGTAAGAGGGTTCCCTTTTCTCCACACCCTCTCCAGCATTTATTGCTTGTAGACTTTTTGATGGCAGCCATCCTGACCAGCGTAAGATGGCACCTCAGTGTGGTTTTGATTTGCATTTCTCTGATAATGAGTGATGTTGAGCATCTTTTCATGTGTTTGTTAGCCATCTGTATGTCTTCTTTGGAGAAATGTCTGTTTAGTTCTTTGGCCCATTTTTTGATTGGGTCGTTTATTTTTCTGGAATTGAGCTGCAGGAGCTGCTTGTATATTTTGGAGATTAATTCTTTGTCAGTTGCTTCATTTGCTATTATTCTCTCCCATTCTGAAGGCTGTCTTTTCACCTTGCTTATAGTTTCCTTCATTGTGAAAAAGATTTTAAGTTTAATTAGGTCCCATTTGTTTATTTTTGCTTTTATTTCCATTACTCTGGGAGGTGGATCAAGGATTATCTTGCTGTGATTTACATCAGAGAGTGTTCTGCCTATGTTTTTCCTCTAGGAATTTTATAGTTTCTGGTTTTATATTTAGATTTTTAATCCATTTTGAGTTTATTTTTGTGTATAGTGTTAGAAAATGCTCTAGCTTCATTCTTTTACAGGTGGTTGACCAGTTCACCCAGCACCACTTGTTAAAGAGATTGTCTTTTCTCCATTGTATATTCTTGCCTCCTTTGTCAAAGATAAGATGTCTATAGGTGCATGGATTCATCTCTGGGCTCTCTATTTTGTTCCATCGATCTATATTTCTGTCTTTGTCTGGCACTTCTTAAATTCACTAGCTTTTCAGTCACTTGAGGGAAACCCTGTATCAGACTTTTAAAAACTACCGTTTTCTCATTTGAAATTTCAAGCTTGTAGGCCAATAAAATAGGTCAATGACATTCACACCACATCTTTCTTATTAGCTCAGCTATGCAATTATAATTGGGTGGTGAAAGTTTACTCTGTCATTTTTGAAGAGTCTGTGGTGGGGAGAAATGCCTAATACAGACTTGTAATTGACAACTCAGGCACATCCCTAAATAGTCAGTGTACTATCTTTCTGTTTCCAGATATGAGGCAAATGTGCTCTTCATCTGGGTTAAAATAATGGTGTCAAAATTTTTAGTAAAATAAAAGCATACTAATATGGAATCTAAGGGAAAGTTGATCAGTAGTGTCTGACTCTTTGCAACCCCATGGAATTTTCCAGGCCAGAACATTGGAGGCGGTAGTCTTTCCTTTCTCCAGGGGGTCTTCCCAACCCAGGGATCGAAGCCAGGTCTCCTGCATTGCAGGTGGATTCTTTACCAGCTGAGCCACAGGGGAAGCCCAACATGGAATCTAACCTCAGAGAAGAACTGCTTAGGACAAGAGAACTATAGACATATGATACTCTAATTCAGCATTTTTTAAAAAAATCACATGAATGTGTGTCTCCAAGGCTGGTTTCTCCTGGACTAAGACACATATCCCACAGCATCCATTTCATGCTCTGCACAAAGTATAGGGTCAATTAACACATGGTAGGAGCCACACATTTCCTTATTGATAAAAATAAACCGTTAAGTTATAGAACGCTGTGAGTGGCTTATTCATAATACACGTTATATTAACTCTGCATTTCAAAGGTCACAGCTACAGTTCTTTACACCCATGAGGCTGGCTAGTGTCAGGCAAAGAGAATGCATGTGCTGGTGAAGATGCAGAAATACTGAACTCTTGTGCGCTGCTCCTGGAAATGTAAAATGTAAAACAGCTGCCATGGAAAACGGTGGTTCTTCAAAAAATTAAAGTAGAACTACCACACGACTGAGCAATCTTACTTCTGGGTATATACCCAAAAGAACTGAAGGCAGTGATTTGAAAAGATAGATCTATACACCCATGTTCATGGCAGTATTATTTACAATAGCCAAAACATGCAAGCAGCCCAATGGTTCATTGACAGATGTATTTAAAAAAACACAGTGTGTCCATACAATGGAATATTATTCAGTTTTTAAAAAGGTAGGGAATTCTGACACATGGATGAGCCTTGAAGACATTATGCTAAGTGACTTAAGCCAGTAGAAAAAGTACAGATACTGTATGATTCCACTCATGTGGTAATCGGGGTGTCCAATGCAAAGACAGATAGGAGCATGATATTCAACAAGAGCTGGCAGGGGGCACAGGGAGTTACTGTTTTAATGGACACAGACTTTCAGTTTGGGAAGATGAGAAAAGTTCTAGAGATGGACAGGGGTGATGGTGCTAGTGGTAAAGAACCCACCTGCCAATGCAGGGGATGTAAGAGACACAGGTTCAACAATCCCTGGGTCAGGAAGATCCTCTGGAGGAGGGCATGGTAAGCCCTCCAGTATTCTTGCCTGGAGAATTCCATGGACAGAGGAGCCTGGTGGGCTACAGTCCATGGGGTCACAAAGAGTCAGACACAACTGAAGTGACTTAGCACATCACACCACAGATGGCTGCACAGCAATGTGAACTAACTGATGCCACTAAGCCCCCACAGTTAAAAACGGTTAAAACAGTAGATTTTATGTTAAATATATATAAACATCACAATAAAAAAGTAACAGCAAATAAATTTACGTTTTCTACAAATATTTTGCATTTCCTCCCCCCCATTAAAACCTGATGTTGAACATGTTAGTGCTGCTAAAACTGGAGGCAGAGCCACTCCCATATTTTTTCCATGCAGCCCTCTCCTTCATGTTTTGAGAGGGGAAATCAACATTCATCAGTTCCTTGTGGCACATTTTCTTGTTCTTGGAAACTCTAGCCTTTGATGCCAATAAAGACTCAAACTAAAGGGGCTTTTCATTTTCCCGGGTGGACAAAGGGTTAAATAAAATGTGCCACTGGATTCTCGCCCCTAGCATCTCTGGAAGCTAGCAGAGCCCTGCCTTCTCCTAGGTCCTCACCTGGAAGGAAAGTTTTGGGTTCCTTGAGGTGGGGGAAGCATGAAACATAAAAGCAAAGGTACTTCTAAATGTATTTTGTAAATTCCAATCATTCCCTACCATCTCAGGCCTGGTGATTGAGACAGTAAAGAATCTGCAATGCAAGAGACCCAGGTTCAGTCCCTGGATTGGGCAGATCCCCTGGAGAAGGGAATGGCAACCCACTCCAGTGTTCTTGCCTGGAGAATCCCCATGGACAGAGAAGCCTGGCGGGCTACAGTCCATGGGGTCGCATAGAGTCCAACATGACTGAGCGACTAACACACACACACATAGTATTTGAAGGCTGACCTCAAGCAGTCTTTGGATACAAACAAAATGTCCTATAAAAGAATACCCAAGGAGCTCCATATTCTAGTTGAATTTGTTATGGGTTACCTTGCTTCTCAGATGGGAAATGTTCTTTGGAAATGGGGATGAGACTCCAAAGGCTGCTGGCAGAAGCAGCAAATCCAGACAGTTATGGACTGAACCATGGACCCCAAATCCATCTGTTGAAGCCCTGATGCTTGATGTGACTGTATTTGGAGATAGAGCACTTTTAGGAGGTCATTAAGGTGAAATGGGGCGTCTTTTGTAGCTCAGTGGGTAAAGAATTCTCCTGCAATGTAGGACATTGCTTGCAGCACAGAAGACTCAGGTTCGATCCCTGGGTCTGGAAGTTTCCCTGGAGAAGAAAATGGTAACCCACTCCAGTATTCTTGCCTGGAAAATCCCATGGACAGAGGAGCCTGGTGGGCTACAGTCCGTGGGGTTGCAAAGAGTTGGACATGACTTAGAGACTAAGCCACAAGGTGAAATGAGATGATATGGGTGAGGTCCTAATCCAATAGGTTCCACGGCCTTATAGGAGAGGAAGAGGGGGAACTCTTCACAGGTACAGTCTGAGGAAAGGGTATATGCGCACACAGGGAGCCACCGGCCAGCCTGGAAGAGAGCTCTCACCAGAACCTAGGCTGACACCCTGGTCTCGGACTTCTAGACTTGAGAACATTTATAAGGGCATAAATGTCTGTTTATAAGCTACCCAATCGATGTGCTTTGTTCAGCAGCCCAAGCTAACTAAGACAAAGACCTTCTGATTTCATGGTGAGAAAATCAGGGATTAAAAGCCTGGTGTCTTGGTGGTTACCCTTAGGGGAACGTAATGACCGGTAGGAGCCACAAGAGGGCTTTCTTGGACCTTGATAAAGTTCTGTTCCCTGATTTGAACAGTTACACTGTGTATTCAGTCTATGCAAGTTTATCAAACTGTGTATTATGATACATGGGAAAAAAGTCTGTGTAAGTCTGTAGCCATAAATGATAAAAACCAGTATTATTCTCCCTGAGGGCAAGAGCTCTGCTTTACTCAACACTGCATCCCCAGTGCTTAGGACAGTAGGCCACACACTCAGTAAATGTGAATAAATGAATGAATGAATGAAAGTATCTCTTTATGAGAAAAGCTTCATGAGGGGGACCATTAAATAGCTCCCTTATACATGCACTACATCATATCCACAGGTTCTATTTCTACTCAACTGCTCATACAAGGAAAACTATCCTACATGAAAGAATTATCTGAAATGATTCTTAAGGGCATTTTCTACAGCCCAAGTGTACACATTCTTAGCACCCTCTCACCCTCCTGAAGCACTCACACCCAACGCAGTCTCACATCAGCCTCACCGGGAGTATCATTTCCAAAGATGACTTTGCTTTTCACTTACTGTCCCTGCTGCAGTAACAAACATGATGCATTGTAAGCAGACAGGCCTACAGCCCAAAGACCTCACCACTACCCTGTGTTAGTTGGCTGGGTGACCTCTCTGAGCCCCACTGTATTCATCTGGAAACCCAAAGGTTAAGGAACAGTGTTTCCTTACAGCTCTGAAATTCCTGAATTGCCTGAAATGTTTAGCAACTTTCCTGTAACAAAGTAAAAGGCAAATTGAAAAAAGACCATGCGTCAGTAGGATTAAGAAAGCAAAATGAATTCATTTTTCCAATTGGTCAGTCAATTACAATCATCCTAACAGCTATTCCAGGAAGAGCTGATTTCACTTTCCTTCAAATTCTTGTTTCTTTCAGTCAACAAGGAGCATCTTCATAAATGTGCCCCAGTCATACACTTAGGATAGCTAACGCTTTCCTAAGATTCTATACTAGGGTCTTATTCAAAATCAACATCCAATTTGAGGAGGAAAACTGCCACAGTCAAAAGATTCAAGGCTGGGGACCTGAAGTAGAAATGTATGTATGCCAAATGGAAATGTTCACCTTTTCTTCAAAAAACAAAAAGAAGTTTTCTCAAAAATTCTGATATGCCAGGAACCTCTCAGCCTCTCTGGAATTGAAAGGGGCCATAGTCACTAAGAACAGTCCAATGACTGTAACTAGTCGGATTATGGGTTAACAGCCACAATTAAAAGCTAAGAGAAATAAAGGAACATGTAAAGGAATTAAGGGGCAATACAGTGCAGTAAAAAGGCTATTCCACAGTACATTTAACTGAATTACAATATTGACTGCTACTGTGAGGTCTGCAGGGGCCAGAATTAAATGGGCTTACAATATGTCCCTGATTTTGAACACTGGGTGATTTTAGGCTTCCCCTAAACAAGCTTCCAAAAGGCCACATTTTCAGTCCTGGATGGGCAAAAAGCTAATCCTTGCTTCCTCACTTCCTAGCTACGTGGCCTTGGGAAAGTTACTTGACCTGTCTCCAGTCTCCTAATTTTTAACATGTGGCTGCTGTGAAAATTGAGATGATACATACATGTAACATGCACAGCGCCCCACACCTCCGACGCGCGCTCAGACTCTCATTACCGGTGAAGATGAAAGTATCCAATTGCCTAAATCCACTTCAGTACTTCTGGCAGGTCTCATTTACTAGTAAGATATTATTACAATATTTTAATAACAGGGCACGGTTAGCATAAAGCAGTGCGAACCAAAGTAGTCCAACCTCCTTCCATACGTTTGTATCCAGTGGCCGCTGTGTTCCTTCCTGGAGAGCCCCATGGGGAGCTGCTGGTGCAGAACTCTCCTGCCCCATGACTCTCTCCTCCATCTCTTCTCGCTAGCGCCTGGGGCGAGGAGACGTCCCGTCCCTCATAGCTGCACCTCTGCGCCTTAACCACCCAGGATCGGGAAGGAAAAGAACACTTTGCTCTTTGGACTGACTGCTCCGCGCTGGATGCAGTCGCTGGCTGGAACTGCTAGAGCGAAAACCACAGGAGAGAGGCGGGGTGGGAAAGGCACGCCAGCGCTCGGCTCCCTCCCTTCTCACTCGCAACTGCGCAGGAACGGCCCCCCGGAGCATGCAGGGGACAGAAGATGCTGCTGCGGGCCGGGTGGCAGGCGGGAGGGAAGCGGCTTGCTTCCCAACCTGACCCCTCTCCATCCCTCCCAACCCCCTCGGCTCTGGGTCCACAGAGAACCCTCCGGCGGTGCTTGCTGCCCAGAGTATACGGCTCTGGGAGAAATGAGCGCTCCCTGACTCCTCGCACAGCGGCACCCGGGTTCCCCCTCTGCGCACCGGCAGATGCGGGCAGGGAACGGCTGGGCAGCTGTATGGCCGGGGACTCTCGCGCTGCGGCGCCCACCCGCACGGCGTGCCCAGTGCCGGGGGCGGTGCGCTGCACAGATGGCGCTAGCCGGGAGATGGATGCTCCGAGCCGGCGGTGACGGCCAGCTCAACACAACATCCCCGAGCGAAGCTGTTGCCAGGGAGCCTGGGCAGGGAAGGGGCTCTTCTGAGTCAACCTCAAGCCCCGGCGAGCCATCCCCAACAAGTCCCAGCCCCGAGAGGCCAAGCGAGGCGCCGGGGCCCGGGGCCCCGCACCTGTAGGGCCGACAAAGCCTTTGGAAAGCCTCCCACCCTATTGCTTTCGGGCGTCTCTCCTGTCCCCCACCCTTGGTTCCCCAAGTTTTCTCCAGGCTGGGGAGAGTGGAGGTCAGCTCGCCCCTGAACTCCGGGGATCCGCGCAGGTGTGAGCGCATCCGAACAAAGCCCACGCCCAGCTGTGTCCGCCCGGGCCGGAACGCGCATACGCCCGAGCGCGCTGGCTCCGCACCTGCGCTCCCAGCCCTGCCGGCCCTGCGGCGTGACAGCCCGTGCTCTCCGCTTTGCTACCCAGAAAGCCGCAGTGCCGGCTCCGGCAGTTTCTCCAGGCCCAACGGCCCCCATAGCCACCTCCAGACAGGGCTTCCAAGAAAGTGGGGGGCACGGATGCACAAGTTGGCCACAGTCTGGGGAGGTGATGAGGGGCCCGCCGACGCCGCTGTATCTCAGCCTGGCCCTCACCCGGCCCCGGAGAAGGGGGGAGTTGGTGACCAGGTTGGCCCTGCCGCAGGCAGAGCTGGCGCGGCTCTAGGAAGCCCGGGTATTCCGGTGTCCCGGTGACAACACAGCCGACCCCGCGACCTCCTCCGTTCCAGCCGTCGCCCGCTCGCGGGACCGAGTGTCACTGCCAGCCACGCACGGAGCTACTCACTTTCTTACGCCGCGCCCACCGTTCGGCCCCAAGCGCCAGTGCCTTCAGTCTCCGACGAAGCTGTTCCTCCGGCAGCCCTGCGCCGTCCCTTGCGCCCGCGCGGCTCAGGCTCCGACTGCGGCGCGCGTCAGCCGGCGACCCAGGCGAAGCAGGGCTGGCCCGGCGCCCGCGCGCGCCCCCGCCAATGCGCCCCCTCCCCGCCCCTCCCCGCGCGCCGCTCTCCCTCCGCCCGCGGGGCCCGCGGCGCGATCCGCCCCCACCTCGCGCTCCCGCTCCCCTCCGATCTCCCCCGCCCCTTCTCCTCCCGCCCCAGCTGCTGCTGTGGCGAATGGGCTCTGGCCGCCAGCGCCTCCCGGGACTGGGAGGCCCCTCACCTGAGTGGCCGCGCCTCCACCAACCCACGTCATCCTGCCAGCGCGTGAGGTGGTGGCTGTCGGGGTGGGGGTGGGGGTGGGGGCCCGGGGAGAGCGGGGCGGGGGGGGAGCGTTCCGGGAACGAGGGTAGCTGGGATCTGGAATTTGGCTACAAAAGATGTTCCAGAAAATAATGGGTGGTTTTGAAATGCCACTCTCCCGGGTTTAGGTTTCTGTGCGAGGTCTGTGGTCTGCCCCCGCTACACCTTCTTTTAAAGCATTTAATTTCTTTGAAACTCATCACTTGGGATGGTTGAAACTGACGTCTTTTTGTTTTGCACCTCTTCTTTCCAAAGAGGGAAGCTTTAGCTGTCTGTTCCCCGGAGGGAATTGGATCTTCTGGTCCCAGAGAACAGGGTCAGTTCACATTCGCCTATTTTTCAGATTTGAAAGCATTTATGGAGAATTATTTGCAAGGTTAAGAGAGTTACGATTTTCTAAATGAGTAGTATTTTAGCCAACATACTGCGGGCTGCAAGGTTCAGGCTCCAGAGCCCGCTCTGAGCTGCATCCTAGCTGATGTCCAAGATCCCTAGCCTGACACTCAAGCTCCTCAGCAATCTACACAGGTTTGCAGCCTGGCCTCCCTGGGCTTCTTCCCAACTACCAGGCATCACCTCACTTCACCATTTGACCATTTACTGCAGGCGCCAACCCTCCCTCCCCTCTGCTGGAGTCTTATTGCCTTCCTCTCTCGTTTAATTCAAGAAGACTTTAGTGGCACCCCGCATCCCCCTCTCCTCATCCCCAGGCTCCAGGCCCTGTGCTAGGGCGGGATTCGGGAATAAAAAAGGCACAGGGTCATGCTTCAAGGTCCTGATGACTCCTCTGCTCTACCCTACCTTCAGTGTGAACTTGCCACTTCAACCCACAGCACCAGGCATGCCAGTGAGCAGCCTTTTCTTTCTCCTGCTGCTCCATCACTCATCCTCTCTTCCCACCACCAAAGGGTGCTCCAGCCACACACACACCTCCTGTTCCTGAAACATTGTGATCTCTGGCTAATGGATCTTTTCACAGTTGTTCCCTCAGTCCCATCACTCTTCTGACCCTGGTCCTTACCCCACCTCCTGGGTACCTCCCACCTCTCAGTAAATTGTCCAAATCCCCCTCTGAATTATTCTTTTTTAAAAAACAAAAAGAGTGTGATTCTATGATACCCTTACTTAAAAGCCTGGTCTGGCTTTCTATTGCCTGTAAAGTGAACTCCAGTCTTTCCGGCACACTCCCTCACAGTCTGTCCCTAACTTCGCTCTCCATCTCCAATGAAAAGAATTTTCATAACTCTGAGTCTCTGGATGTGAGATTTCTTCCATCTAGAATATTCTTCCATCTTTGTTCATCTGGAAAACTCATGTTCATCCCTCGGAGCCTTGCTCAGTTGCTAGCGCCTCTGTGAGGTCTTTCCCAAATCCCTGTGTTTTATTGTAATAGTATTAGTCTCATTTGAGTGACATGTTTGCATGTCTGACTCCACAAAATTGAACTTCTTAATGTAGATCATCTGTCTTATTTTGTGTGACCTTATTTCCCACCCAAACAAATGGAGCCACAGACAATCATGTAACTCATCTCACCGTCTCATCATTCCCACCTATGTAAAGGGCTTCAGCCCCTTCACTTCCCTCCTCACCTCAGTAAGTGCCTAGAGTCCTGGGTTGTCCTGCATGTCCTTCTGTTTGGTACTTGGGGGATGCTGAAGGAATGAAGACAGGAAGGAATCTCGGGCAAGTGACAGTTTCTCCAAGTATAGTTTACAACAGAATAGCAACACTTAATACTCAAGGTTATTGTTAGTGTCAGTTTAAAGCACTGCACGGTGTCTATGACATAATACGTACTATTCTATTTGAAAAGCAATTGTGTGACCAGACGTCTGTCAGCTAAATACATACTTGAATAAAAAGAACAAAGACAGAAGAGGTGAAAAGTTCTGGAGAAAATGGGAACCATGGTGACGGCAACACAAATTAAGTAATTCTGATACTGCATAATACTTGTAATGGGCTTCCCAGGTGGCACAGTGGTAAAGAATCTGCCTGCCAATGCAGGAGACACAAGAGATATGGGTTCAATCCCTGGGTCAGGGAAGATCCCCTGGAGGAGGAAATGGCAACCCACTCCAGTATTCTTGCCTGGAGAATCTAATGGACAGAGGAGCCTGGTGGGCTACAGTCCATGGGGTTGCAAAGAGTTGGACACAACTGAGCACACACAAAATATTTGTAATAATGTAAAAGGATTATATATTGAATAGTTTTAATTTCCAGCTTATTCAACTGCTTTGCAGTTCTGCAAGGAGAACCAAACAGCTGTCACATGAAGAGCTGAAATGAAGGGAGGATGAAGGAAAAGAGGAATGGAAAAGGATTAGAAGGATGCCTGAGTGGGCAAAAGACTATCCATTTGGTTGGTTTGGTGATGCATGAGGCACTCTGATTTGGCTGCATATTCGCAGTGATCCATGGACAGAGCAGCCTGGGGGGCTACAGTCCATCGGGTAACAAACTGTCAAGCACGACTGAGGGACTATCACTTTCGTTTTTGCAGTGATACACATAATACACCTCCTTACCTTAACTGCCACCCCTTATTCCATCCCTAAGCCTCACCCTGTCCTGTATCCCAAGCTTTGCTCCATCGTTAAACCCAGGTGAGGGCTGAGAATAACATAAGCCTGGCTGTCCCATCACTTGCTGATCAGAGAATTTTGCTTGGGCCCTGCACTACAGTAAGAATAGTAAGCACTTTACATTTATTGATTTCACCAATCCCACGGCCATCCCAAACAGTGTGTCCTGTCCACGTTTTTTCTTCCCTGACCTTGGTTTTCATCCTTGCTTTTTTAATCCCCAGCCGTGCTTCAGGTCTCTCAGAGTGCAAGCGGCCCTGCCCTAAACCCAACATTAAGTTCACCAAAACTTAGCTGGGACCCGACACCATCCTGAGCTTGCAGCCGCCAGCAGGTTATTTCCTCTCTCAGGCAGTTTCCGCGCCTAAAATGAAGATTCTGGGCTAGGCTAGGTAAGAAAGAAAAAAAAAAACTTTAACAGCGTCTCACTTGATAATTTTGGTGGTAACCAAGAGCATTTCTTCAGCCTGTAGGCTGAACTCTATGTTAAAAGAGGGTGGAACTCTAAGAAAAAGTGTTCTATAGTAGTACTGTTGTTGTTCAGTCTGTAAGTTGTCTCCGACTCTTTACGACCCATGAACTGTAGCACACCAGGCTTCCCTGTCCTTCACTATCTCCCAGAGTTTGCTGAAACTCGTGTCCATTGACTTAGTGATGCCATCCAACCATCTCATCCCTCTGTCGCCCCCTTCTCTTCTTGCCCTCAATCTTTCCCAGTATCAGGGTCTTTCCCAATGAGTCGGCTGTTCGCATCGGGTGACCAAAGTATTGGAGCTTCAGCATCAGTCCTTCCAATGAATATTCAGAGTTAATTTCCTTTTGGATTGACTGGTTTGACCTCTGCTGTCCAAGGGACTCTCAAGAGTCTTCTCCAGCACCACAGTTCAAAAGCATCAATTCTTCACTGCTCAGCCTTCTTTATGGTCCAACTCTTATATCTGTGGGATTAGACTTCCTTGGTAGCTCAGATGGTAAAGCGTCTGCCTACAATGCAGGAGACCCGGGTTCGGTCCCTTGGTGGGGAAGATCCCCTGGAGAAGGAAATGGCAACCCACTCCAGTATTCTTGCCTGGAAAATCCCATGGACCGAGGAGCCTGGTAGGCTACAGTCCATGGGGTCCAAAAGAATTGGACACGACTGAGTGACTTCACTTTTCTCATATCTGTACATGACTAATGGAAAAACCATAGCTTTGACTATATGGACCTTTGTCAGCAAAGTAATGTCTCTGCTTTTTAATACACTGCCTAGGTTTATCAAGCAATAAGAAAAGTGGGTTCAATCCCTGGATCAGGAAGATCCCCTAGAGGAGGGCATGACAACCCACTCCAGTATTCTTGCCTGGAGAATCCCATGGACAGAGGAGACTGGTGGGCTACAGTCCATAGGGTCACAAAGAGTTGGACACCACTGAAGCGACTTAGGACACAGCAGAGGTAACATCCCACTACTTTTGCCAAATCCTTAGTTACAAGTAAGTCACAAGGTTGTTTCCTAAGAGTGGCTTATACCAGTGTCGTTGTTTTCATCTTCTCTGGCTGAGCAGCATGCATTAAGTTTCTGATAGAGATGTGGTGAACTTAGTTACTTTTAAAGCCCTTCTCCAATAACGCTCCAATCCTTTGGCCACCTGATTCTAAGGGCTGACTCATTGGAAAAGACCCTGATGCTGGGAAAGATTGAGAACAGGAGGAGAAGGGGGCAAAAGAGGATGAGATGGTTGGATGGCATCACCAACTCAATGAACATGAGTTTGAGCAAACTCTGGGAAACAGTGAAGGACAGAGAAGCCTGGCATGCTGTAGTCCATGGGGTCGCAAAGAGTTAGACATGACTTACAGAGACTCAACAACAAAAGCCCTTCTATTTGAAAGAGGATTGAAATCCATTATTTTCAAAAAGCACCAACTGTTATGGTGGGCAGCTTCTAAGATGGCTCTCAGTTAACCCCTCCTCCTGGTATGTGTGTCCTAGTGTAAAGCCCTCTCCTTGAGTGTAGATGGCACCGAGTGACTCAGTGAACAAATGATTTGGCAAAAGTCTTGGGATGTCATTTCTGCTGCATGCTGAATCGTTTCAGTCGTGTCCAACTCTTTGTGATGCTATGGATTGTAGCCTGCTAGGCTCTCTGTCCATGGGATTCTCCAGGCAAGAATACTGGAGTGTGGTGCCATGCCCTCCTCCAGGGGATCTTTCCTGACCCAGGGATCGAACTTGCATCTCATGCCTCTTGCATTGGCAGATGGGTTCTTTACCACTCATGCCACCTGAGAAGCCCACTTCTGTTGTTAGGTTACAAAAAAGACCCTGGCTGCTTCTGTCTTGCTGCCTTTTCTTTCCCTTGTTGCTCAGAGGGAAGCCAACTGCCATCTTGGGGGCTGTCCTATGAGAGGTCAACATCCAGGGAACTGAGGGAGGCACCTGTAACTGAGGGCATCAGTCCAACATCTCATGAAGAGCAGAATCCTGCCTTAACTATCAGAGTGGCCTTGGGAGCAGATCACCCCCCCTCCAGGAGAGCCTGGAGATGACCTCAGTCCAGGCTGACCTGTGACTGCAGCCTAGTGAGAGAGACCCAGAGCTTGGGGGGTGCAGTTAGTTCACCAGCCCATGGCTTCTCCTCATTTTGCTCGTGTCTGACTCTTGGGACCCCATGGACTGTAGCTCACCAGGCTCCTCTATCCGTGGGATTCTCCAGGCAAGAATACTGGAGTGGGTTGCTATTTCCTTCTCCAGGGGATCTTCCCAACCCAGGGACTGAACCGGTGTCTCTTATGTCTCTGGCATTGGCAGGCGGGATCTTTACCACTACCAACCGCCACCTGGGAAGCCCCATGGCTTCTCAACCAACTTAAAAGATAGTCAGTGTTTCTGGCTTTAAACTGCTAAACTCATCGCTGGTACAGTTGTCCAAGTGCATTTCAGAACACTGACTTTGCATCTGACATCACATTTATTTTCAGGATAATGAAAGTGTTAGTCACTCAGTCGTGTTTGATACTTTGACACCCCACGGACTGTAGCCCGCCAGGCTCCTCTGTCCGTGGGATTCTCCAGGCAAGAATACTGGAGTGGGTTGCCATTTCCTACTCCAGGGGATCTTTCCCACCCAGGGATAGAACCCAGGTCTCCTGTATTGCAGGCAGATTCTTTACCGTCTGAGCCATAGCATTTACATTTTCAGGATAGGGAAGGGGCAGATGAATGAAATGACAGTTGTCATAAGATGTGGACACGGTGCTGAGTAAAGAAGCAACTGTGGAAAACAGATGAGATATCAGTGTGACTTGGCTGAGGCTAATCTCTGACTTCCGTGCCCCGGGGTCACACTTTGCTCCTACAGCCAAGCCTAGGGTTGGCCATCAAGGTACCCACCCAGCCCTGCTCCTTTCTGCTGTTAGACACCAGCCATAGTCTCAGCTGGGCCACACCTCCTGAGCTACAGAGTGGGTGGTTACCCACCATGAATAATAATAGCATGCACACTTATAGACACTATAAATAATAATAGGATGTGCTCTCTCATTGATCATCTGACCAGGAAGCGGTGGGAAGTTTCCACAGATGCGAACACACTGATCACTCTGTCATGCCTCTCTTCACCATCTGCCATGTAACCACAGAACTCTGTGTGCCTGTGTGGTGCTGCTTGGATATGTGTCAGCCAGAATCCAGAAATACACAACCCATTCCTTGTCTGGTGCTTGGCAACACAGCACCCCTATACCTATGTCAAGAATGCCATGTACAAGCAATAGAGGAAAGTGTGACCTCAGTGGTTGCAATATGTTGATTTCTTCCTTGGAAGCTTCTGAGTCACTAGGATCTTCTGCCCGGCTCAATCCACCCCCATGCTTGGGGCACTAAGTCGGAAAGAGGAGAAACATTCTCCGTGATAACAAGCATGTTTCATGGCCAACTCCTCCATCTGTTCCTCAGGTTTTTGTCTATAAGAACGTACACAGGTTCTGCCGGATGAATGTGAGACCAGCCAAGGTCCGTGTGCGATCAGCCGTTGCAGATGGGGTCATCAGGGACAGGGAACTGTCGCCCTGGAAACAGAGATGGTGAGAAGCACTCTGATCTGTGCCCTTCATCTGGCCTAAGAGGGAGCTGATGACAAGTACAATGAAGATGGATTCACTGTGGAGGAAAGAAAAGGAATGGCTTCAGATACAATACTCTGGGGTCTCAATGAATGGTTGGCTTTCTCATTTGGTGTTTTATGGGGTTTTGTAAAGAAGAAAAAAGATGTTGGGTTAATAAAAACTGACTTTGTATTTCCGCTTGTATTTTCTAAAAGAAAATTTAAATGTTACTGTAAGGTCGCTCAATATTGTTAAATGTCAGATAGCCATAGGACACGAGCAAGTCCAGTACCATCCTGCCCTGGGCCTTGTGCTTTAGGAAGCCTTGCTCTGCCCAACACCCAGGAGCCCATGCCATCCTGTTCTCCTTCCTGACCTGGTCTGTGTACCCAGGATCCCTTCAGGACATGCAACGTCTTCCTTCTCAGGCTCCTAACAGAAAACTGCTCCACTGGTATGTGTAACTGGAGGCCTGAAGACAGTAGATCTTAAAAAGTTCTCATCATAAGACCAAAAAAATCCATAACTATGTGTGATGATGTATATTAAGTAGACTTACTGTGGTAATTATTTCACAGAATACACAAACATCAAGTCATTATTACGTTGTACACCTGAAACTAACCTAATGTTCAGGTCAGTCGCTCAGTCGTGTCCGACTCTTTGCAACCCCATGAATTGCAGAACGCCAGGCCTCCCTGTCCATCACCAACTCCTGGAGTCTACCCAAACCCATGTCCATCGAGTTGGTGATGCCATCCAGCCATCTCATCCTCTGTTGTCCCCTTCTCCTCCTGCCCCCAGTCCTTCCCAGCATTAGGGTCTTTTCCAATGAGTCAGTTCTTCCCATCAGGTGGCCAAAGTACTGGAGTTTCAGCTTCAACATCAGTCCTTCCAATGAACACCCAGGACTGACCTCCTTTAGGATGGACTGGTTGGATCTCCTTGCAGTCCAAGGGACTCTCAAGAGTCTTCTCCAACACCACAGTTCAAAAGCATCAATTCTTCAGCGCTCAGCTTTCTTCACCGTCCAACTCTCACATCCATACATGACCACTGGAAAAACCATAGCCTTGACTAAATGGACCTTTGTTGGCAAAGTAATGTCTCTGCTTTTCAATATGCTATCTAGGTTGGTCATAACCTTCCTTTCAAGGAGTAAGTGTCTTTTAATTTCATGGCTGCAATCACCATCAGCAGTGATTCTGGAGCTCAGAAAAATAAAGTCTGACACTATTTGCACTGTTTCCCCATCTATTTCCCATGAAGTGATGGGACCAGATGCCGTGATCTTAGTTTTCTGAATGTTGAGCTTCAAGCCAACTTTTTCACTCTCCTCTTTCACTTTCATCAAGAGGCTCTATAGTTCTTCTTTGCTTTCTGCCATAAAGGTGTTGTCATCTGCATATCTGAGGTTATTGATATTTCTCCCAGCAATCTTGATTCCAGCTTGTGTTTCTTCCAGCCCAGTGTTTCTCATGATGTACTCTGCATAGAAGTTAAATAAGCAGGGTGACAATATACAGCCTTGATGTACTCCTTTTCCTATTTGGAACCAGTAGATCTAATTATATCTTAATATTAAAAAAAAAAACGTGAGGTGATGGTTGTGTTCACTAATGTTGTGGTAACCATTTTACAATGTATCAAATCATCTCATTGGACACCTTAAGTTTACAGATGGTTATATGTCAAATATATCTAAATAAAGATGGAAAACAACAACAAAACAAACAACTGGAGTTCTGATAAGTGGCTAATGCAGGGGTGTGGACAGAACTTGGACAGGTAGGTTGGGAGGTTCACCTTAGTATGCCTGAGCCCTTGAAGGTTCACAGCTAAGCTGGGGAGGGGGCCATGGGCTGGGGTCTGGGGCTGCACTCCCTATGCCACCATGTCCTGGAACAGAACTCCAAGAATTTTAAATTCAAATGTGGATGTCAAGATCTTTTTGAAGGCATCTTTATCAAGGTAGGAAGATGGAACATAGCTTATAACTTTTAAACATTTAGTATTTTTATCTCCAATTGCATTCTTTCCCTAACCTCCCTGCTTCGCCTCCCACTGCCACCACCACTTGTTAGGGGAGATCATAAATGAACCTATTACATGCTTACTCCTTGGAAGGAAAGTTATGACCAACTTAGACAGCATATTAAAGAGCAGAGACTACTTGGTCAACAAAGGTCCGTCTAGTCAAAGCTATGGTTTTTCCAGTAGTCATGTATGGATGTGAGAGTTGGACTATAAAGAAAGCTGAGCACCGAAGAATTGATGCTTTTGAACTTTGGTGTTGGAGAAGACTCTTGAGAGTCCCTTGGATTGCAAGGAGATCCAACCAGTCCATCCTAAGAGATCAGTCCTGGGTGTTCATTGGAAGGCGAAGAGCTGACTCATTTGAAAAGACCCTGATGTTGGGAAAGACTGAAGGCAGGAGAAGGGGACGACAGAGGGTGAGATGGCTGGATGGCATCACCAACTCAATGGACATGAGTTTGGGTGAACTCCGGGAGTTGGTGATGGACAGGGAGGCCTGGAACGCTGCGGTTCATGGGGTCGCAGAGTCGGACATGACTGAGCGACTGAACTGACTGACTGACTTAATGTAATAGATATACTGATGTATTAAAACATTGTTAGAATAATAATGCTACTTCTAGATTTAAATAATTTTGGTTTAGTAACAGTTTATTTTGGATCTCATCTTAATTTATATTTTTTGAGGCAAGCATTATTGTTATAATAAAATTTTCTTGAAATTGACTGATGTTGTTGTAGGTACAGAAAAAGTGCCTTCTGACTATTCTTCCCTAGCTGGAAAAAATTTCTGGATTTTCATCCGAAGCCTACATTTAAAGGTAAATGTGTTTCTGTTCTTTAATGTTTTGATTATCCAGTTGTTTTATTTTCTAGGACTGCTGTTTTTCAAAAATCAAATCACTTCACTTCCTCCTTGATTCAACTTGCTAAAATTAGAGGGCCTCTGTATTAATAGTTTAACAACTTACAGTGTAGCACAACATGAAAATATCATGCCAGAGTTTAAAATGATAATTATGACTGAGAAATAAGGAAAATATAAGCTAAAGTGAAAATAGTGTGGTGCAAATTAGTGTATGTGCAGTATTACTGAAACTCTGAAATACATAAAAGAGAAAGATCATATGCAAATGAAAACTCTTACAATAACTACTAATGAATGTTCGTTCATCCTAGTGTTCACTGCAACACTGTTTTACAGTAACAGAGACCTGGAAGCAACCTAAATATCCTAAATTTAGCAACCTAAACATCAACAGATGAATGGATAAAGAAGATTGTACATATACACAATGGAATATTACTTAACCATAAAAAGAATGAAATAATGCCATCTGCAGCAACACGGATGGACCTAAAGATTATCATACTAAGTGAATTAAGTCAGAAAGAGAAAGACAAATACCATATGGTATCCCTTATATGTGGAATCTAAACAAAACCAAAAAACGATACATAGGAACTTACATACAAAACAGAAATAGACCCAGAGACTTTGGAAAAAAAGAAAAACTTATAGTTACCAAAGTGGGGAGAGAAGGATAAATTAGGAGGTTGGGATTAATATACACACACTGCTGCTGCTGCTGCTAAGTTGCTTCAGTCGTGTCCAACTCTGTGTGACCCCATAGATGGCAGCCCACCAGGCTCCCCCGTCCCTGGGATTCTCCAGGCAAGAACACTGGAGTGGGTTGCCATTTCCTTCTCCAATGCATGAAAGTGAAAGTGAAAGCAAGGACGCTTAGTCATGTCCGACTCTTAGCGACCCCATGGACTGCAGCCTACCAGGCTCCTCTGTCCATGGGATTTTCCAGGCAAGAGTACTGGAGTGGGTTGCCATTGCCTTCTCCGTATACACACACTACTATATATAATATAGATAACCAACAAGGATTACTGTATAGCACAGGGAACTATACTCAGTATTTTGTAATAACCTATCAGGGAAAAGAATCTGAAAAAGAATAGATAAATGTACATGTATAACTGAATCATTTTGCTGTACACCTGAAGATAACACAACATTGTAAATCAATTATACTTCAACTTAAAAAACAAGATCTATTTAAAATGATAGAATTACGGGGGATTTAAAAATAATTTATTTACAGTTTGAGTAGGCTTATCTTTCCAATAAAGCATTTATATCAAATCTTGGGCTATTTTCTCATTATTTTTCTTTGCTGCCCCTTCTCTACTGTCGTGCCCTAGGCCAGACAGTGGTTCTTGGTGGGCTGCAGGATATTGCCTGGACTTGGCACTGAAACTTGGAGCTAAGAAAGCTAATGTTTTTACTCCAGAGCCCAGGGATAGTGTGTCCCATGAATGCACGCCGTGGGGGCACAGGCCTCTGAATTCTGATCTTCAATAGACAGTCCAGAAATAAAACATGCGTACCAGTCATTCAGCCTTACAGCAAGAGAGGCACACGTCAAAAAGGCAGAGACTACATACTTGCTTAAGGAATTCCTGGACTCTGGCCCTTTGGTGAGTCTCTTTGGAAGTGCATGATATTGTGAAATAGAAAAACCTAAAGGCAGAAGTAAAAACCAAAACACTTTGATAGACTTTTGCTCATCACTGCATGCTTCTACATAAATGCATAAAAGATCTGTGCAATATAGAAGGTATTTCTGATTAAAAAGCAGTATGATTGACTCAATTTTTTTTAAATGTCCAGAGAGATTTTTGTCAATGTCACTGATACTATTTGGAGTTAATTTCATAATGATAAATAAATCTTCACAACTGTATGATTTTTCCATTGTTCATCCAGTATTACAGGTTAAAAAAAAAGCCTTGGAATGGTTAAATAACTTCCTGAAAGATCATGTATTCACACTCAATTATTTTGTTCCAAAGTTTCAGTTATTTCTTCCATACTACTAGTAAAGAAATTAACTATATAAAATTAAACATATGCATATGTACAACAGAAATTATATATTCTGTATATAACAGAAATTACATGGTTACATACATAACAGAAATTTTATAATGTGTATATATAACTGAAGTTATTAATATACATAGCACATATACAAACATATTGTACACACTCAGGAATAAAGTTCCAAAAGAGAGATCAGAAAATCACTGATAAAACTGTAAAGCTTACCACAGTGACTGCTTTAAAGGCCAAGCAACTCTTTGGGATACATAAGGTCTGGTACTTGGGTGTTTTCACCACTGTGCCTCACTGTTTTATCATAATTTCTTAAATATGCCTGGCACATATTAGGTGTTTTATCAATATTCACTTAATCCAATCCCATGGACTATACAGTCCATGGAATTCTCCAAGCCAGAATACTGGAATGGGGAGCCTTTCCCTTCTGCAGGGGGATCTTCCCAACCCAGGGATCGAACTCAGGTCTCTTTCATTGCAGGTGGATTCTTTACCAGCTGAGCCGCCAGGGAAGCCCAAGAATACTATAGTGGGCAGCCTATCCCTTCTCTAACAGATCTTCCCGACCCAGGAATCAAACCAGGATCTCCTGCATTGCAGGTGGATTCTTTACCAGCTGAGCTACCAGGGAATCCCACACAATGCCTGAAGAGCTGGCTTACTCAGTTAAGATAGAGATTAGACATGATCTTCAAGGAGGTAGGGGGCATTCAACCTTCCCTACCAACTATCTCCAATCAATTCAGTGCCCACTCTACACCCAAGAATATTACAGCCAATGGAGGTGTCAAATCGTAACACAAACTATTCCCTCTCATTCTGTTGTTCCTCTAGGGGGGCTTGTTCCCATCCAACACCCTATCCCTAGTGTAATTAAGATTTACCCCCTTGGACCACTTTTCTTAACTGTATGCATGTATGTATTAAAGTAATATATATCCAGTGTAAAAAAATCACCAATAGAAGTATACCAAATGAAAAGAGAAAGTTTTCCTCCCATCACCATCTTGCTCTCTAGAGATAGCCTCTATTAAAAGTTTGGTTATATGTAAAACTACTGTTACTGATGGAGGTGTCCTGGGATTCCCTAATGGTTGTTTAGAAAAAGTATTGAGAATCACTTCCCTAAAGCCAAGGTTCACTGCCAAGCATGGAAGGAGCTTCATGGAGATGTCGGGTCTTCATTACTAGAAGAGGAAGCAAAGACTTGGTAGGATGTTAGAAAGAATTTCAATCATTGGCTAGCGTTGGTTGAGTTAGAGGCAGGGGAAGGAGAAGGCATTGAATTCAATGACTTTTATTATTCCTTTCAAACCTACAGCTTTGTATTTATACCAATAGATTGATCACCCCAAAGGTAGGGAAAAACTCCAATGCAACTTTGATGCCATAACTGAAGTGGAGGAGAAAATGATAACAGAAAATCCAATATATAAAATCCAAGTTTATAGAACAAGTTGTTGTTGTTCAGTTGCTCAGTCTTGTCTGACTCTTTACGACCACAGGGACTAGAGCTCACCAGGTTCTTCTGTCCTTCACTATCACCCAGAGTTTGGTCAAATTCGTGTCCATTGAGTTGGTGATGCTTTCTAATCATCTCACCCTCTGCTCTCCCTCCTCCCGGCCTCAATCCTTCCCAGCATTAGGGTCTTTCCTGGTGAGTCTGCTCTATGCATAGCGCAAGTTGCTCTGCAGAAAACATTGCACTTATTGTTTATACAGATTTCTTTTAATGAGGCATTTTGTTGTGTTCAAAATATACTTAATTTTTTATTAAATATTCTAATTTACACTTAAAAAATATTCCCTCAATGAATGAATGAAATGCCAGCAACAGGGAACTCATAGGTCTCAGGAACCACGGTGTGTGTGTATTAAGGGGCGGGGACCATATAGTGGGACAGCCCAAAGAATATCTTTCCATACTGCAGAGGAAGATTAACCCCCTAGGTCCAGGACAGCAAACATCAGTGTATTCTCTGGACACTGTTCCTTCCCTGCCTGCCAAAATTCCTGCCACGTAATCTGGATTAAATTTGAAGTACCTCCCTCTCCTCATTTCTTGATGGAGTCGTCTCTGGGCGATGTGAGTAGACTCCATACTCAGGATGTGAGGTGGTAATGATGGGATGGCCCATGATACATTTCTTCACATCTAACTGGTTTCATTTTCAATCACGTGATCTGTACAGTTGGTAGCTTCTGCAACCTAAGGGAAATACAATTTGCTGAATATCTCAAAGTATCTTTTTAGGCATAAATAAAACATGTAAGGTTTACAGTTTCTAGATTCATGCTTGTTTTATTTTAAAATCAATTTCAGAAACAAGGGCATTGACAACTGTTGAAAATTATTTGGCAGGAAATAACACGGGACACAGTAATTTACGTGCAACAAGATCACTTGCCTCCAAGGTCGATAACATTATTTTCACATAAACGAGAATGGGCATTATAGTATATCCTCAATTTATAACCCCAAAGCATAATACTTATAGTAGTGTTTTTATCAATGCATCATATGGCACAACAGAACAGAATAATAAAAGATAATGCAGAAAAATAAAGAGGTCATATCAAAGGATGACTTGATTCTTTCAAGGATCGAAGGGGAGGGGTGTTGCACAATATAAATCTGTGACATTGAGAAAAAGAACACTGTGATTTCAGAAGTATATAACTCGGTAAAAATTAATTTATTTTCTCTTGGGATCTTAATTTCCCAGAAGACAAAAATAATTGTTGTTAGTATATACTCATGTAATACATATTAGTAATATACATTACAAACATGTAGCTATTGACCACCTACATACTATATTCCAGGTCCTTTAACCTACATTTTTCTTAAGGCTCATAACAACTTTGTGTTTTTCAGGTATGAAAACTCTCAGGGAGGTGAACTTGCCTAGGGCCTCACTTTGAGCCCATCTGAGTTTTGACAAAGACCTTCATCTTAACACAAAACCTATTACCTCCCTTAGGCTATGATCAGGGACTTGAGAGAAACTAGAAACAGAACTGGACAACACTGCACTGACCTTGTTCGATTTGTGTGCTCCCAAAGTGTCCGAGATATTGGTCACTGTACTGTTTTATTTTTCTGACATCCAGGTCATCACAGAATCATTCAAGGACACATTTCTTTCATATACTTGAATCTCAGAGTCAGGTTCATGATACAAATGGCACTTAACACATGTCATTTAGATGACTAAGTATTCCTATTTTAGAAAAATAAAAGCAAATCTCCCAGAAATGCAAATCTTGTGCGACACTGGGTAAGAATACAAATCCCCACTATGATCAGAGCCTATTTATTGCAACCAATACCCCCAACCCCAGTGATTATTTGGAAGGCAGTGGAGAGTTCTTGGCTAGGAATTTACTGTCTCAAGCCATCATACTAAACAA
This sequence comes from Okapia johnstoni, assembly GCA_024291935.2. NCBI lineage: Eukaryota > Metazoa > Chordata > Mammalia > Artiodactyla > Giraffidae > Okapia > Okapia johnstoni. The sequence goes on along the minus strand of CM044312.1, from coordinate 64,128,484 downwards.
GGTGAAGTCAGACAAGCCTTTGGGTTTTCGGTGCTATATTTTATATATTCCTCGTGGAATAACAATGCTGGCCTTGCCAAGCCCACAGGACAGCTGTTACAATAAAATGAAGAAATTGATTTGAAGGATTCTGGAAAGTACACAAATGCCATAAGCAACTATAAATAAATTTTGTATACAAATATAGACTACAGTTATTCTGACCATTGAGGGCTCCACTCACAAATTTACTAAAATAAGATGTATCTTTAAGGATCTTGGCAACAAGGCAGTCCAATAAGAACGGGTTTTAGAATGAGCAGATACTATAGTAAAAGGTGGATAAAAGCTCCCATTTCAAATAAAAGAAACCTTTCTTCTGTGCCCAGAGGGTTGTATTTGGGTCCCTGTCAGGAGGTAAGACATGCAAACACTATGAATGATGTATTTACCTCGGGCACGAGGTGAGAGAATGATAGGTTTTGTAACCTGTGTGATTTTCACTGTCTGGAAAGGGTTGTGCGCACACTGAGGAAAAGGATCCCAGCCATGATTCTAAGCACCAGCACAGGGAACCAGCCTCATTTTCAGATTTTAAAGTAAACGCATTCAGAAAGTACCTTTAAAGCATCTTCATTTTCCCCACTTCCTCATAACTGTGTAAGACAGATCATTCAATTAAGTCCAACTTACAAATTCTTGGGCTTCCCTGATAGCTCAGTTGGTAAAGAATCCGCCTGCAATGCAGGAGACCTGGGTTCGATCCCTGGGTTGGGAAGATCCCCTGGAGAAGGGAAAGGCTACCCACTCCAGTATTCTGGCTTGGAGAATGCCATGGACTGTATAGTCCATGGGGTCACAAAGAGTTGGACACGACTGAGCGACTTGCACTTTCACTTTCTACAAATACTAAGGGCCTATAATGTATCTAGCAGGGTGTTAGAAACCGTGAGAGTCGGAAGCAGCATGTGACCAGCTGGGTAGGGAATGTATAATACAGATAAAAAACAGAAAGCTACATTATAGCAATTATTTGTTGCCTAATGAGAATGTTCCTTTCTTTTTCTCTCATGCTTCATAAAGAAGCATATATGATAGTTCTATTTACATCTTTTAAACTTGTCGTCATGACTTTTCAGGTGTTTCTAAATGACTGCAGTGCATATAAGACTGTGAAAATTACTCTAAAGAAAGTTGAAGCCTTACTCTGTGAGCTGATGATTATATTTGTGATGAGATGGATGGTAGCAGTGTTTTTCCACACACTATTATAGACACCTGGGATGCTCCCCTGGGAGATCAGGACATAGCCACTCACCCATACTCAAAAAATGAGAGTAGTATAAGCCTGTATCACAAAATTCTTAACCATCTAAACTTCATCAAAACCTCTGAAGTGTGTATTTATTTGTTATACACTATATGCATATGTTAGTATATCTGCATTATATACTAAGCAAATAGTCGAGTTTCATTACTTCTATAATTTCTGAGTGTCAGCATTGGTACTTTTCACATAATTCAATTCAGGAAATGGAATTCAACATGTTTAGATGTGCATGGATTAACTGTATCCTGATACCAAACAAGTTCATTCAAAATTAGCAAAATAACAGTACCCATGATTTACAAGATGCAGTTTCAACATTTGAGACACAGAAAAATAAAAGATTTTAAATGGCTCTTAATTCTACTAGTATTATTTTTTAAAAACATGTTCTTAAGGCCAAATCTGAAAGGCAGGGAGAGGGGCAAGTTACCCTAGTTTTATTTAACTTTTTGAATTTGAGGGACTTTTAAGAATTCCTTAGATTGTTCATATAGTATCACAAACACAGAAGCACGGTGACATGTTTGCTATCGTAGAACATCTGTTTTTGAAAAGGTGGTACAATTGTACAAAACATAATGAAAGGTAAGACCTTTTTTTTGCAAAACTCCTACATTGAATTCCAAAGACTGTGTATCTTGGCATAAAACATTGGATGACTTTTTTTCTTTTTCATATTGTGTTGTTTGGCCAAGGTATGGGTTATTTTTAATTGTACTCAGAGTTATTTTAAAATTATTTTGATAGGCTATTTAATTATAACACTACATTAAATACTTTCTGGGGCAAGGTGTGTTGGGAATACAGTCACACAATTAATGACACAGCCTTTCTTTCTTTGCAGATAATTGGATTGATTTTTGGCTTGCTGTTATCACTTTGTTTTTTACAAACATTGTCAGTAGCAGTACATTCTATAAGAAAGAGTGCTGTGCTTAGTCACTCAGTCGTGTCTGACTCTTTGCAAGCCCATGGACTGTAGCCAAGAAAGACTGCTACCAAGTCATAATTGTTAACTTACTATTTTATTCTTCTATATGAGCACATTTATCTTAGTCTGATCCTTGAAAACTGTCTAAAAATATAAATCAGATATTAAATGTGATGTAGATGATAATAAAATACATGAAGGGATAGTAAGGTGTTTGTTATTTTAGACAAATAATTTAAAAAAGACAGCTATCCACCCATGTCCATATTATGGTCGATAACTTCCCACTTATAATGAAAAGGTTATTTGTTTTCTCTTTGGGGAAGGATACAAAGCCCAAACTTACTAGCAGGCAAGAAATTTAAGACTTTTCTCATCACCATCATCATCTCAGTGCTAATATAAAATAAGGATAATGACAGTACCTTGGTATGAACATTATATGGCAATAAATGTTAGCTACAACTATTACTGGAACTCTCAACCGTTTTGGACCATGTAATCTGTTCACATTCAATCAAACTGAAATCTTTAAAATACAACTCACCATATATATTGTCTAGAGGTAAGGAATGAATCTGTATCAAAATTTTTCATCATGAATGTGAATCAACATTACAGTCAATACTTTAAAAGACTCAATTAATAATATGTATCTGTGGAGTGTAATGAATATTTCAATTGACTTGCATCAGTTGAATAAAGGTTATAATGAACAAGGCAATCAGTCTGACTCTTGAGAGACACACATTTATCAAACCCCTGGACCAGCACATGAAAACACTTTCGTTCAGGGCCATCTGTATTCTATGAATCCTTTTTCGGATGGTGGATAGCTCTGCCAGGAACAGAACAAACTGTTTTTTAATGTGATCTCCCTCCTTTCTAGTCATGACAGAGTAACTGCCACAGATTTGGTCCAAAAAGTAAGGTTAAGTGAACAGTTCAGTTGTATTTAAACTTGGCAGAAAAAAAAAAAAGTGAACAAGGGGCAATGAATGCACAAAGAATTCCCCTTGAGATGGAATCAAAATGGAATTTTACAAATATGCACCCTAACTCTGGGCAAAGTATACCCTCAATTTCTTGTGGAAGAAATTCATCACTCATATTGTGAAGATAAGCAGCTCATGGTTCTGAAAGGGAACAATATTGGTATTTTGGGTGGAAGAGTTCATTATGAGAGGCTACCCTGTGCATTGTACATATAACATTTACTGTCTCTGACTCCTGGGGTACTAAAGGCCAGTAGTTCGCCCAGATGACCTCCCCTTACTCTCTCAGATTTTCAAATCCTTTCAGGGAGAAGGGTAATACCACTCCTAATAGAGAACCACTGTGGTATACAAGGACACAGAAAGTATTCACACAATTAGATGTTAGAATTATACTTCACGGATTAAACTTAAGAGTTTACAGATTCAGTTTAGTAAACGGGACCTGAAATCTCTTTACAACATTTCACAAAATGACGTTCTAGGGAAGATGTATAGAAGAGTCATGGTTTAGAAAATGGGTTCATCTGCCACTTCCTAGCTGGGATATCTTGGGAAACATTTTCTTTCTAAGGGATAATATGCTATTCACTTCATAGGCTTACATGTGAGTATTAAATGTGCTATATAATACATACAGCCTGCTTAGCTCAGAACCTGGTACTTAGCAAACACTCAAATGTCACAGCTGTAATGCATAAAGGGAGCAAAGAGGAAGTTTATGCATTTAATAGCTGTCATTCATGAGGAGCACAAGTCTGTCAGAATAACATACATTGGATGAACAAAGGTAAATTATGGCAGCTTAAAAACAACTAATAAATAAATGAAGAAATTGCTACTATAAATTGCTACTAGAATGTCTTATCTGTTGTCCTGCTAACTGGTAAAAGAAAAGAACACTTTCATAAACTCACAAAGCCTGAGATGAGCTGTCATGTTGTTTATAATTATTTTAATTGGAGGCTAATTACAATATTGTGGTGGCCATACATTGACATGAGCCAGCCATAGGTGTACATGTGTCCCCCATCCTGAACCTCCCTCCCACCTCCCTCCCCATCCCATCCCTCTGGGTTGTCCCAGGGCACCAGCTTTGAGTGCCCTGTTTCATGCATCGAACTTGGACTGGTCATCTATTTCACTTATGGTAATATACACGTTTCAAGGCTATTCTCTCAAATCACCCCACCTCACCTTCTCCTACAGAGTCCAAAAGTCTGTTTTTATATCTGTGTTTCTTTTGCTATCTTGCATGTAAGATCATTACCATCTTTCTAACTTCCATATATATGCGTTAATATACTGTACTGTACAGTATATTAACTTCACTCTGTATAATAGGCTCCAGTTTCATCCACCTCATTAGAACTGACTCAAATGCATTCTTTTTAATAGCTGAGTAATATTCCATTGTGTATACGTACCACACTTTCTTATCCATTCTTCTGCCAATGGACATCTAGGTTGCTTCCATGTCCTAGCTATAGTGAACAGTGCTGTGATGAACATTAGGGTACACGTGTCTCTTTCAATTCTGGTTTCCTCAGTGTGTATGCCCAGCAGTGGGATTGCTGGGTTGTATGGCAGTTCTTTTTTCTTTTTTAAGGAATCTCCACACTGTTCTCCATAGTGGCTGTACTAGTTTGCATTCCCACCAACAGTGGGAATTTCTCCATACCCTCTCCGGCATTTATAGTTTGTAGACTGTTTGATTCTGACTGGCATGAGATGGTACCTCATTGTGGTTTTGATTTGCATTTCTCTGATAAGTGATGTTGAGCATCTTTTCATGTTTGTTATCCATCTGTATGTCTTCTTTGGAGAAATGTCTGTTTAGTTCTTTGGCCCATTTTTTGATTGGGTTGCTTATTTTTCTGGTATTGAGCTGCATGAGCTGTTTGTATATTTTGGAGATTAATTCTTTGACAGTTGCTTCATTTAATTCTCCCACTCTGAAGGCTGTCTTTTCATCTTGCTTATAGTTTCCTTCATTGTGCAAAAGCTTTTAAGTTTAATTAGGTCCCATTTGTTTATTTTTGCTTTTATTTCCATTACTCTGGGAGGTGGGTCATAGAGGATCTTGCTGTGATTTATGTCAGAGTGTTTTGCCTATGTTTTCCTCTAGGAGTTTTATAGTTGCTGGTCTTACATTTAGATCTTTAATCCATTTTGAGTTATTTTTGTGTATGGTGTTAGAAAGTGTTCTAGTTTCATTCTTTTACAGGTGGTTGACCAATTTACCCAGCACCATTTGTTAAAGAGACTCTTCTCTCCATTGTATATTTTTGCCTCCTTTGAAAAGATAAGGTGTCCATAGGTGCATGGATTTATCTCTATTTTGTTCCTTTGATCAATATTTCTGTCTTTGTGCCAGTACCGTAAGTCTTGATGACTGTAGCTTTGTAGTATAGTCTGAAGTCATGCAGGTTGATTCCTCCAGTTCCATTCTTCTTTCCCAAGATTGCTTTGGCTATTCGAGGATTTTTGTATTTCTATACAAATTGTGAAATTATTTGTTCTGTGAAAAATACTGTTGGTAGCTTGATAGGGTTTGCACTGAATCTATAGATTGTTTTGGGTAGTATACTCATTTTCACTATATTGATTCTTCCAATCCACAAACATGGTATATTTCTCCATCTATTTGTGTCCTCTTTGATTTCTTTTATCAGTGTTTTATCGTTTTCTATATATAGGTCTTTTGTTTCTTTAGGTAGATTTATTCCTAAATATTTTATTATTTTCGTTGCAATGGTGAATGGGAATGTTTCCTTAATTTCTCTGTTTTCTCATTGTTAGTGTATAGGAATGCAAGGGATTTCTGTGTATTAGTTTTATATCCTGCACATGTTGATTGTTTTGAGCCACTGTTTAAATTCATCACTGGATCCTGGTCTAACTAATTACATTTCAGGAACTTCTATACTTGAGAGTTTGTAATTGCTTAGCCTATGTAAAAGGATTTTGTTTCATTAGTTAGTATCAACACAGAAATCTACAACGAAGAAATACGAAAAGGAAAGCAAGCTAACTCCTAAACTCTAAACCTAACAAATGTATTAAGCATCTACCACACTGATCTTCTCTAAAATAGTCTATAATTCCTGTTTTTACTGATTGAGACTGAATGCTAACCCGAATAATTTAATCAGAAATAAAGTCAAAATATTTTACATAAGAATAAGGAAAGACAAAGTGTTAAAATCTAACTCAGTGACTTACCAGTTACTGAGCACCTGCAGCAGTAAAATATCGTCTAAGTCAGAATCAGATCCGATCTTTCTCAACCAATATTATCTCCAGAGATTTAAACCCCTTACACCAGTTAAATCTGTGTAAGAATCAACTGCAATATTTAGTATATTTACATATTGCTGTACAATTGGAACTTCACACTTAAAAATATTTAGAAATAAATTCTACAAAAGGCGTACAGGATATATACACTGAAAACTACAAAACACTGCTTAGAAAAAAATTTTTTTTAATCTAAATAAAATGGAGATAGTCCATCTTCATTGTATACTTCAAAGGATAGGCACACTTGATCAATACTGTTAATATGTCAGTTCTCTCAACTTAATACATTCAATGCAATCCCTACCAGAATTTCAGCTGTGTGTGTGTATACACAGGCACTCAAACAAGCTGACTCTAAATAAAATTTATGTGGAAATGCAAAGGAATCAGAAAAACCAAAATAAGTTTGAAAAAGTGTAAGTTGAAAGAATTCTACTGTCTGATTTTAAAAGTTACATACAGCTGTAGTAACAGGACACTGTGGTACTAGTATAGAATTAACATACAGGTCAATGGGACAGAAAAGAGAGTACAGAAATGAACTCACAAATATAAGAATAACAGATTTCTGACAAAAGAACACAGACAATTCAGTGTTGAGAGGATATTTTTTAAACAAATGATGCTGGTGGTGGTGGTGGTGTAGTCACTAAGTTGTGTCCGACTCTTAAAACCTCATGTACTGTAGCCTGTCAGGCTCCTCTGTCCATGGGATTCTCCAAGCAAGAATACTGGAGTGGCTTGCCATTTCCTTCTCCAAAGGATCTTCCTGACCTGGTGGCTCAGAGGTAAAGAATCTGCCTGCAATGTGGGAGACCCGGGTTCGATCCCTGGGTAGGGAAGATCCCCTTGGAGAAGGGAATGGTACCCCACTCCAGTATTCTTGCCTGGAAAATTCCACAGACAGAGGAGCCTGGCAGGCTACAGTCTAGGGGGTCACAAAGAATCGGACATGACTGAGCGACTAACAAATGATGCTGGCACAACTATTATCCTTATGCAAATGAGAGAAAGAGAAATTTGACCTTTATTCACACCATATGGGTTTCCCAGGTGGTTCAGTGGTAAAGAATCCACCTGCCAGTGCAGGAGCCATGGGTTCCATCCCTGGGTCAGGAAGATACCCTGCAAAAGGAAATGTCAACCCACTCCAGTATTCTTACTTGGAGAATTCCATGGACGGAGGAGCCTGGAGGGCTACAGTTTCCATAGGGTTGTAAAGAGTTGGACACGACTGAGTGACTGAACACACACGCACATATCATATACAAAATTAACTCAAAAGAATCAATTGATAACCTGACCATCAAAATTAAAAACTCGTATGCAAACTTAAAAGACACTACTGAAAATATGAAAAGACAAGACACCAACTAGGAGATACATATTATTTGGCAAACGACTTGCATCTAGAATATACAGAACTTTTGCACAACTCAATAACTCAATAGCAAGAACACTTGCAGTGGATGACTTTTTTGGTATGGAAATTATACCTCAATCAAGATGTAAAAAATGAAGGAAAAAAATATATTTCATGTGAAAGCAGCAATGATCCAATATGGGTGATGTAAAGGGTAGAGTCAATCTTGAAACATTTAAAAATGGGCAAAAGAGTTGAATGGCTATTTCATCAAAGAAGACATACAAATAACTTATAAATACCTCAAAAGATACTCAACATCAATAGTTATTGGAAGTGTTAGTCACTCAGTCGTGTCCTAATCTTTGCAACCCCATGGACTGTAATGAGAAAGAGCCAACTACTGTTATGCTACAGCCTGAATAAATCTCAGCAACATGCTAAGTGAAAAGAAAATAAATGCAAAAGATTATATATTATATGATCCCATTTATAGGAAATATCCAGAAACAGTAACTCTATACAGACAGAAAACACATCACTGGCTGTCTGGAGCAGGGGACAGGAGTTGGGAATGGCTATGAACAAGCATGAGGCAAGATCTGTGGATGACAGCATTGGTCTAAAACTGGACTATCTTATGGTTGCACAACTCTATAAATCTACTACAAAGTGCTCTACAACTTGCAGTGGATGACTGTTTTGGTATGGAAATTACACCTCAATCAAGCTGTAAAAAATGAAGGAAAAAAAGATACTTCATGAGAAAGCAGGAATGATCCAATATGGGTGATGTAAAGGGTGGAGTCAATCTTGAAACAAAGATGTCAGTTAATAAATATTTGCACAATGAATAATGAACTTTTGAACCTGGCTACTTTAGAGAAACAAAAAGTTCAAAATGTTTATGATTTTTCTCTTTGCCTCACTTTTATTTAACTTTTTTTTTTTGACATGCGTGACCTTAGTTCCTAAAATCCTCTGTAGCAAAGTGCTGGAAATATGGAGTCTTAACCACTGGACTGCCAGGGAAGCCCCTTATTTAACTTCCTTTTTTTTAGTCATTAGGAATAATAGTAATAGCACCTCTTCCACAGGGATATAAATAATATAATGAGATAGTGGACATAAAGCTTTCAGCATAGTGTTTGGCATGTAAGTGCTAGATATTAGCTAGTAGTAATCATAAAAATATTCCCATTTCCTCTATAGATGTGAAAACACTTAAACAACATTTATGTTTCTCTACTTTCAGAGCTATGAAATTTCCATTAAGGTAAAAATGGAAATACAATCTAATAACTTTACTGGTTTAGCTGTAAAACTACTGACAGTAGATACATTTTGGTTTTTCAATCATTTTTCAAAATATAGCCATCTGCAAGGCACACATTGCTTTATTTTTAAAACATCAAAATAATTTTAAAAATGAGATATATTCACTAGCATAAATGAAAACTAGTTGATTTAAATTAATTTATCAAGAAGCATAAACTGTGTGCCAAAGACATCAGTTAAATCTTACGAGCATAAGTGACATGAATGAATAAGTAGGAATATCCTAATTTCTTCTCTGACATTTAACTCATATGGTCACTGTTTACTTTTATAAATTATCACAGAATTATTGCATTGGAAGGAACCTAATTTGGCCATTACCTATCTTTAAAACTTTAAAACATTCTTCTCATAAAGAACTGATCGTACTTTAAAAACATTCCAATAAAGAACCCATAACCTACTTGGTAGTGTGTCTTCATATTTCAGGAGAGTATTCTTTTCTTCTGTTCTTTTCTGAAAAGAAATCCACTCTGCTTTTGGACAAAGGAAAGCACTGGCTTCATTGTAAAGTGAAGGTTATCCCAGGTAAATGACATAATTTTTCAGATAATCAGTTTCAAGTACAAATGGGGACAACTAAAAATGGGTGAGCCACCCAACTGGGTGTACCTTTTGTTGGAGAGTGAGAAAAGCAAAAGCAACAAGGACAGAGAGAGGGACATGGGAACATACTTAGATGCCACGTGTGTAGTTCCAGAAAAAAGCTACAGCTAAAGTACCTTGTGATGTTTAAGAGGAAAATAATCAGTCAAGCAAAAACAAGGGATGGAGAGTTAACTTTAGCTATAAAACAGATGAACTGCATCATGTTAGGACAAGAATGCAATTTACAAGTATGTAAACTGCATTAAGTAATACTTTATTGTACTTGAACTTTGCTATATCACAATGAACATTACAATGAAAATTCAGAATATTTTGATTTCCAATTATCTGCATTTTTCTTATATGTACAAGTTCTAGATATATATGAATATGCAATATTTGTGGTCTGAAAGGACTTTTTACACTATTTTTAGAATCAATGGTAGCTTCGTAGTTACTTACACTGTGTCTAAAAACTGTAATTTGGACGATACAGGGTGATGTTTCTAGTCACATTAACTAGCACTGATACTTATGGAATATTTAAAACTGTAACTGGAATTTCTGGGTTGGCCAAAAAGTTTGTTCAAGTTTTCCTGTAAGATGCTACAGAAAAGTCTGAATGACCTTTTGGGCCAACCCAATATTTCTAGAGCATAGCAGGTGAGGTAAAATTTTGACCCTGGAACTCTAGTGGTCCCAGTCCTTCAGTCATTAGCAGACTTATCCCAAGTGAAGAAGGCAGTTGTCAGAAACTGCTGGGCAGGAAGCGGGGGTCATGTCCCCTCAGACTGCATGCTCAGTGTTCCTGACTTCCCTCCCTCTCAGAAGGTTCCTTTGTCATCTGCTTTCTCCTGGATAAAGTATGGCGTGGGAGAGGGAGAGGTGCGGAGTGTAATTATAACCCTGGCCAGGCTCTCTCCACCCCAGCCTACATGCCTTGGACAACTCTACTCAAAGCACCATTTTTAATAATGGATAACATCAGCAGCAAGTACAGAAGTGAAATATTACAAGCACAGCACTAATCACATAAATAAGAACAAAATTATCCAAAAAAGACTGAGCTACAACTTTTATTTTCTATATTTTTAAAATCGATGAGTTGGATAATTTATTACATTTTCTTTCTGAAACAGAATTCTTTGCTTCTTTGAAAAGAGCAGGTATTTTACCTGTGTAGGACTGAAAATTCATTTTCACATCTCTTGCTTCTACAAGTGTAGAATTTTCTTACCAGCTGCCCTGAGTAAATAAAATTTTAGAGCTAGCTCTTACCATTTTCCCAGAATAGAATATCTGAAGCCCAGAGAGGTTATCCGCCCTCCTCCAAGTCAAAACAGAAGGGTTGTGCATCGGAGCCCAAATTAGCATCTAGACTCTCAGCTCCCCCAGCATCTGTGAACAACGCCTCACTGGCTCTACGCACTGATGCAAAGACACAGTAATGGGTTTAGCTCTAGTTTATGTAGAGAAAGCAAAGGACACTCACCTCTTTTCATTTCTCTTGACAAATCTAAACACAGTAAAGGATTTACATGGTCGATAGATAACACAACAAAGATGAATCTGGTTAGCATAAACAATGATGCAAGTTGCTGTATATGTTGTTAATCTCTGTGAAGTCTAGATGGTTAAAGGAGTTAAGATAAAACAAGCCTGACTTTTTTTTAAAGCATACTGTTGACAGAGCTACAAAGAGATGACAGGCTACACTATAAATAGTAAATAATTATAAAATGACATTAGCTTTTTAACAGATTATTTCAACAGTTTATTTTTTGCTAATGATGGGGTATTTCTTCAGTAAATTCAAATAATTAATTTCATATGAGTGAATGATAAGCTAGAGCTAGAAAATTGACACACAGCATTATCTTGAAATTTTAGGGGGGGCAAAGTGGTTGACTGGAACTTCACCTATCTTTCGGAACCAAACAATGTTGAAATAAACATATTTGGAATAGAAAACGGTATCTGGCTCTTTCATATTTCAAATGTAAAAGTCCTTTGATAGAGAGAATTCCATTTTTTTCTGCATCTGTTTAGATCACATGACAATCCTGGGAGGCAACATTTGGATCATAGAATATAGCTATCAAAAACCTAAGTAATGTTTAAAGTAATGAAGAAGAAATTAGTTTTTCCACATGAAAGAAATTCAATGATCAAACAAATTTAACATGATTATGGTGACTAAAGTAAAAATACCAAGTATAATGTGATAGTTTTCAGTTCTTGTTTGGTACATATATTAATAAATTTTCAAACATCAAACAATACAACATCGATATGTACTAAAACCAACTAGTACAGTAAGATTCCTAAAGCACAGTTAATTATTAACATCATAAAAACCTAATTTCCATATGAATTCTGTAACCAAGTACACTCTGTACTGTGCAAGCTGGTCCAAACACTGTCTTTTCAGGATTCCCCAGAATTCAAGAGCATTTTAAAGATAAATCATGCTGAACCCCATGATTTCTTATTGAATTCTGTAGATCTTCTCAACAGGCATTGTTAGGAGACTACACGCACACACTCATCACAATTTTGAAAAGAATGGAAGGCCTTCATACATGTCAGTTTTTAGTTTTATCCAATCATTAATTTTCTGCAGAGTTGTTTTTTCTTGACTTAATATTTTTGCAAGTTTTTTCATTTTTTCTTCATTTCTTTCTATGTACTTCAACCCTTCCAACTGCAGCTGATTCAGCTTTTCATTTCGACTTTCATCGAGAGGTATGTTTTCACACATAACAGGATTAAATCTAAAATAGGTGTCAGGAGGTAACAGACCATCAAGCATTACATGGACTTCTGTTAAAACAAAGAGAGGATAGAGTGAATTAAAAAAATCAAGTTATTCTGCAATGATCTAATTTTATGTTAATTTAAATTATCCTATTTTAGGCAAATCAGAAAGCCCTGCTTATTTTTCACATTCTAGCTAATTAACGGCAGGAGTAAAGAATCCATAATATTGAATATAACTATGAAATGAAATTCAATTCCTGATATATACCATATAATTCCCTTAAATTAGGACCCCAGCTTCAGGACTCTCTTCTCTATTTTCGGTCCCAGTGTTAGCCACTGCTGATGCCTTTTCAACCTTCCTTTTGTTGTTCTTTAATTTCCTGAGATCATCTTTATTGAGGTATAATTTATATACAATAAGGTTAATAAATTTTAAGTGTCTAAACTTCCAGGTTTTGACAACTGTATACACTTGTTTGATCACAACAATCATGACACAGAATACTGTCCATCACCCCAAAAGCTTCTTCATGTCTCTTTATGGTTGATTCCTCCCTTATCTTTTGCCTTTTCTGGAATTTCATATAAACAAACTTACAAATATATATATAGCTCTTCTGTGTCTGGTTATTGTTTTTACTCAGCAAAATGCTTCTGAAATACATGTTGCAGTATGGATCAATAGTTTCTTCCTTTTTATTGCTAAGTAGTAATTCACTGTAGGGATATTACACAATTTGTTCTCTCTGGTCTAGGTCTGCTTCTCTTCAGTTTTCAGCTATTAGAAATAATCCTAAATCATTTTGTGGATATATGGTTCTATTTTATTGCATAAATACTCAGGGATGAAGCTGCTTGTTCATATGGTAAAAGTTTACTTATCATATTAAGAACAACACTCTTTTCCAAATGGTTGCACCATTCTGCATGTCAACCACTAGGATTATCTGAGTTCCCACCGCTCCTTATCTTTGCAAAGACTTGTTATCGTTGGTCTTATTTTTAATCATTTTAGGGGGTGTGTACTGGTATCTCGTGGTTTTAATATTCATTTCCCTAATGACTAATAATGCTGAAAAATCTTTCATGTACTTATCAGTCCCAATAAGGATCTTATTCAGTGAAGTGTCTGTTCAAATATTTTGGCCATTTTTTTTAACTGATTTTTTTGTTTTGTTTTCATCTCTATGTATTCCTTTTATGATATAATAGAAGCATTTTCTATATATTTTGCATCTGATTATACATTTGGTTCTGATGATGGATCAAACACATATTTTACTAATATTTGACTTCAGTAGATAGCTTGTCTCTTCATTTTATTAAGTGTCTTTTGAAGAACAAAATTTATAACTTAATGAAGTCTAATTTATCTATTTTTCATCTTATGTACTATCAAAGACTCTTTACCTAACCCAACGTCATTAAGATTTTCTCCAGGGTATTTTAGAAGATTTGCAGTTTTAACTCTTATATTTAGATCTATGATCTATTTCAAGTTAGTTTTTGTATATGGTGTGATGGGTCAAGGTTCAGTTTTTTAAATACAGTTATCTAATTGTCCTGGTACTATTTGTTGAAAAGATTATCCTTTCCTCTTTGAGTTACCTTTGTCAAAATTCTTTTGAGCATACATATCTGGATCAATTTTTGTATTATTAGGTACCACTGATCTAATGCAAACACCACCCTTGCTTACTGTAGTTTTACGGCCTCGAAGTCAGAGGGTCTAAGTCCTCTAATTTTGTTCTTTTTCAAAACTGTTTTGGTTACTCTAGGTCCTTTGCATACCCATACAAATTTTACAGTCATCCTGTTAATCTCTACCCCACAGAAAGTCCGTTTTTGATTTCTATAGCAGTTGCATGAAGTCTATAAATCAATCTGTGGTTTGCCACCATAACAATACTGACATTTTCAATTCATGAGCACAGTTATCAATTATTTAGGCCTGCTTTAATTTCTCTCAGTAATGTTTTGTACTTTTTCCTGTTCAGGTCTTGCATATAACTTTCAAAGGAAACTGCTGTTTTTATACATCAATAACCATCTAATATTAGCAATTACATGTTTCACTCTAATTCTTCATTAACTAGAGTGTATGTGCACAAAGGCACATATTTCTTAAGAATTTCAAGTGAGCCAATAATGTGGTTTGCACAAGGTATACATATAAGTATCATAAGATTGGATGATCAAAGCTATCTTTTTCTAAGAAGACTGCTTACGGTACGATTATCTTATTGATGTGACAACAAAATTGTAGACAGTGAAAAATCCAGAATGTCACCTTTTCTTGGGTTATCATATAATAGATAAACGTCCTTAGTGGGAAGTTTAAGAGGCTCATGTAGGCTGATGACTCAGTCAGTAATAAGATAATAGAGAAAGAATGAGATTCAGAAGCAAGGGGCTGTTAAGTGGGAACAATTCTTTTTACAAATTTAATGACAGATTTCACGCAGGACTTAAAAATAATATAGTAAAATAAGGAGCTCTAGACCTCAAGGCCAAAATTAGAAAGTCAACAAATACTGACTCCCTACTATGTGCCAGGCATTGCAGTCAACATAGTTAGCTGGGTACACTCTGGTGGGATAGAGATTAGAAAGTGAACAGAAAAGGGCTCTGGCTCTCAGGGAAAGTGACATCTGAGCAGAAACTGGAATGAAGTTAAAGGAGGGACTCAAGCACATACTGATATCTGGGCAAGGCCTTACAAACAGAAGACAGATATCTGAGGCAGGGCCTTCTTAGGAAGTTGAGGAACAGCAAGAATTCAAGTGTAGCCGGACACACTTTACAGAGGGGACACAGCTTGAGAGAAGAGGAAGAGATCCATTCAAAGGCTAGGTCTTCCAAGGCTGGTGAATTTCAGTGAATGAGGCTTTGGGATTTTGTTCTAAGTGTGATGGGAAGACTAGAGGGTTTCGAACTAGGTAAAGACATGATGTAATTTACATTTTAAAGGATCACTTGGGCTTTATTAGGAAGGCTAGATTACAGGGGCAGCCAGAGTGGAAGTAAGGACTTATTCTGGTTTGCCTCCATGTTATTACATAATCCAGAAGTACTCTGATTCTCTCCCTGTTATCCTGTGTTTATCTGAACCAACCTCCTTTTTCTTTTTCTTAAGAGTCTCCAACCAAGCCTTTGTGCTACTCCTGCCTCAGCTACTTCTCCAACTGTAAGGAGGCAAAGGTACCACTAGCTCCCACACAGAGAAGTTGCTACTGTAGAAATGAGTGAGGAGAAAGAGAAATTGCAAAGACCTGCTCCCATGTGCTTCCTAAGCCTGCAATACAGACATAACAATGTACTTTTTGCAGTGAGCATCGGCACAGTCTACCAAAAACTGAATTCTACAGGTAAAGTACATTAAGACAGCAAATAAACAGACTAACCTTCCGTGTCTGTAGCACTGTTGATAACATTAGACAGTTTGGTTTTTAGGCTCGTGTAGGTCACATTGTTTCTCACATCACTCTCGTAACGCCCGGTGCCCAGGGATACTATACACTCTAACGGGACGTCTGGCCAAAGGCATTTACACTCGTGCATTGCTAATGCGGAAGGGTTATTCAGGAGCAAACCTCCATCCTGCAAAATGCAAGTCAAACAAATATAGGAAGCAAATTTGAAGTAAAATTCTTTTTTACAAACGTGAAAACAAATTACATTTTCCACAGTTTGAAATTACTCAGTTAGGAAAACTCAAGTATGTAATAAACTTAACAAATTATTTAAAAACAAGAGATTCCTTTAAAGTGAATTTATTTTATAAACTACAGCTGCAGAACAAGTCATATGAAAATTCACTGGCCCCACTGGCTTTATTAAACTTTCTTTTACTATTACGGAGGTTCTTTTTGAACTTTGGATTGCTCTGAATATTTTGCTCAAAATTACTCAAATGAACAGAATTACTTTTAAAGGTTTTTATCCTTGTTTAGTGGTTAATAGAGTCTATATAAAATCTAACAAAAGAATTGTGGTTTTACCAAATAAATAAAGACCAGTTCTTTCACAAATCCAATAAAACCAAATTGGTTAAAGCAATTTAAGTTGAAATTTTATTAACAATACAATTTCAAAGTATCAATTTCATTTACTGCAGATATAACCTAAACAAAGTAAGCTTTATATTTCCAAGCATCATCAATAATCTACATTATTTTGAAGAATCCACAAGGAAAGAAAATAATTCTCTACGTTTACAGCTGTTCAAAATTGAGTAGATATATCACGTGAGGTTTATGCCAGGAATGGGATAAAATGAATGATGCCCATCCCATATTCCACTTCTAATTCAGCAGAAAGCTATTTCTTTCATTAAATTATTTTTATCTTCAATTCTGTATTTATACTCTGCAACTTCTAATCATTTGGCTATTTTAGATGAAACATTTCATTATCATAAAAACTATAAAGAAGGATAGTTCCATTAGACATGGAACAGACTGCTTCCAAATTGGGAAAGGGTACGTCAAGGCTTTATATTGTCACCCTGCTTATTTAACTTATATGCAGAGCACATCATGTGAAATGCTGGGCTGGATGAAGCACAAGCTAGAATCAAGATTGCCAGGAGAAACAACAATAACCTCAGATACACAGAAGACACCACCCTTTCAGAAGAAAACAAAGAAGAACTAAAGAGCCTCCTGATGAAAATGAAAGAGGAGAGTGAAGAAGTTGCCTTAAAACTCAACATTCAGAAAACTAAGATCATGGCATCTGGTCCCATCATTTCATGGCAAATACCTGGGGAAACGATGGAAACAGAGACTTTATTTTTTTGGGCAACAAAATCACTGCAGATGGTGACTGCAGCCATGAAATTAAAAGACGCTTACTCCTTGGAAGGAAAGTTATGACCAACCTAGACAGTATATTAAAAAGCAGAGACACTACTTTGCCAACAAAGGTCCGTCTAGTCAAAACTATGGTTCTTCCAGTAGTCATGTATGGATGTGAGAGAGGGACTATAAAGAAAGCTGAGCGCCAAAAAACTGATTCTTTTGAACTGTGGTGTTGGAGAAGACTCTCTAGAGTCCCTTGGACTGCAGGGAGATCAAACCAGTCCATCCTAAAGGAAATCAGTTCTGAATATTCACTGGAAGGGCTGATGCTGAAACTGAAACTCCAATACTTTGGCCATCTGATGAGAAGAACTGACCCACTGGAAAAGACCCTGATGCTGGGAAAGACTGAAGGTAGGAGGAGAAGGGGACGACAGAGGATGAGATGGTGGATGGCATCACCAACTCAATGGACATGAGTTTAAGCAAGCTCCGGGAGTTGGTGATGGACAAGGAAGCCTGGCGTGCTGCAGTCCATGGGGTTGCAAAGAGTCGAACATCACTGAGCGACTGAACTGAACTGAAAAAAGATTAAGAAAAGAGGACAAGGGGAGAAAAGAAGGGCAAACAAGGTTTAGCAAGAAGTGATAATAGTAAAATTAATCCTCTATCAAAAGTTGCCAAGTTTTCAGTGGTTTTACTGGCTTGCTTCAAAATTAAAATTCCTGTTCCTTAAACTTTACTTGGTTTCCATCCAAAAAAGTACAGAAGTTGACATTTTTGGTATTCACTTCAGCCCAGTGGTGAGGCATACCATCCGTTAAGCCATTTACAGAGTTATTAGCCCACTCTTGTTAGATGAGAGCCCACTCTTGTTAAATGCCTTTTCTATCAGCAAGTCATTAGGCTAATGTAATGTTTACGGCATCTCATGAAGCCTTTCTGCTCACACAGTATTCATACTCACATTTACTTCTTTATTGTATACTTCATGTTTATCAGCCACTGCTTATACTAAGCACTGAGGTAAAACAGACTTGAAAAATAAACTTGTTAAGTAAATTGATACTTATCTTTTAGAGGTACACAGGATTGTGTTTTAACTGTAGTACATTGTGCATGTGCTTAAAAGCCTAATATCTGGATACTTTTTACTGCTTTTAATGTATATTTAATCATGTCACATCATAAGTCAGAATTTATACTGGAAAATAACTGATGGACCATACAAATTAGTGTCTCTTAATCAACTCATGTTTAGCTTTTTTGTTTTAATTTTGGCCATGCAGCAAAGCTTTGGGGATCTCAGTTCCCTGACAAGGGACTGAACCTGGGTGATGGCAGTAAAGTGCCAAATCTTAACCACCAGGGAACTCCCTAATAGGGTGTTTAAAAACTTGTCTTTTATTATGAAAAAATATATATAACATAAATTTGGTCCTTTTAAGCATTTTTAAGGTTACAATTCAGTGGCATCAGTAACACTCAGAATGTTTTACAATTATCACCACTATTTCCAAAACGTTTTTATTACACCAAATAGGATCTGCAACCATTAAGCAATGATTCCCCGTCCTCTCCATCCTATTTCTATCCTATTTAACTATTCATTCTTTATATGTAAACTCAGAAGAAGACTTCTTTGTAAAGTCAATCCTGACAAAATAAATCACATCTTTTATACTACTTCTTAACTCTGTACATATTTTTATTATTGAATTTATCATCTTATTCTATAATTGTTTATATTCTTCTAGTTTTGAGTTATTTGATGATAAGATCCAGGAAACACAAACAGTATGTCAGCAATTATTAAAAACCTTCATATTCTTTATGGTTAACGTAATGTCTGGCACCGAGTAAGCACTCTCAACATTTTATCCAGTTAAAATGAATACTGTTAGTTGTGGCCTGGCACAGGCATAATTTAGCACAGAAAATGCTAGGCAGGCTCTTTCTGCTTAAAACATCCTTTACTTGGAAGGTTTATATGAAATATCATAATTTGTTTTAGGTTAATGTATTCTGAGTTCTGAACCTAACATTTTAAAATGTAAATAAGGACTAAAAGAAATAATATATTAGAATCTGCCAGTAAAACCTTTAGTGCAAGCTAATTTATCAGAATCTTTCTCCAAAGACAGTGAAAAAATGATTTAATTTTGGAGGAGGAGGTGGAAAGAGAGAAGGGATATGCATATGATCAACTTCATTAAACTGTATACATAAAATATGTGTAGTTTTTTGTCTATCAATTTTACTTCAATAAAGCTGTTAGAAAGAGAGAAGGGATAATTTGTAAAAAGTAATTATTTCAAGACAAATATGATGCTACTTGGGCTGGGGGGAACAAATAATACACTAGAAGCTATTCAAGAAGAATTCTTCCTACTTTATAGTTTCCCAGGACATCTAATAAACCTTGCAATACTGTAATAACATTCACTTCTTTACAAAGACAAATGAAATCTACCCATCCACTAACTTGTACTTCAGTGTTAGTCACTCAGTTGTGTCTGACTATTTGCAACCCCATGGACTATGGGAGAAGCCTGACAGACTTCTCTGTCCATAGAATTTTCCAGGAGGGAATACTGGAGTGGATTGCCATGCCTTTTTCCTGGGGATCTTCCCAACTCAGGGACCAAACCCGGGTCTTCTGCATTGCAGGCAGATTTTTTATAGTCTGAGCCACTAGGGAAGTCCCATAATTTATAATTTATACTCTACTTGATTATAAAAAGGATATGAACTTGCATTAAAACATATGTCAGACATGACAGTTAAAAAGACATGACAGTCTCATTTTAAAAATGAGACCAGAAATACTGAATATAATTATTCTAAGAGCTAAGGAGAAGAGGATTGTAATAAACAGTGAGTTATAGTTTTAAAACTTCTTGGCAACTTTTGAGGAGTAGGAAGGGAACTTTGCTTGAATGTTTTGTTTAAGCAATTAAGATCATTCATATCTTAGAATATGCTGATCAGCCTTACATGGTGTCTTTGGAAGAGAAAAATATCCCATTTCTTCAAGTATCCAGAAAGGAATATGGAATAAGGAAAATATTTGCTCAAATATGGTTTGCTTAGATTCTAGATTCTATCAGAATATTAAGTTAGATGTGCTAATCTTTCTGGAATCAAGTCATTGATTTACATGAAAGTATATTCTCTGCATATATGATTTTATGCATTATTTTTTAATTTTTTACAATTGAAGAATAGTTGATTTACAGTATCATGTTAGTTTCAGGTGTGACAGAGGTGGTGGTAGTTTAACCACTAAGTCATGTCTGCACAGCAATTCATTTATATATATACATATATATATTTATTTATGAAACTAAATATTTTCTTCTTCAGATTCTTTTCCCTCAGAGGTCATTACAAAATATTAGCATATTTCCCTGCATAGTTACATGCTTTAAATAAAATTTATATCTATTATTTTAATCTGCAGACCAGCCTAAGTTCAAAGATCATGGTCATCAAAATAAAAACTGCTTTGCATGGAAAGGAATATCACTAGTCTATCTGAAATGGAAAAAGAATCACTGAATTACTTTGGTTTATGATTTGCATTCTATAGGACTAAATTAAATCTCAGAACTACTTCCTCTTAGATAAAGCATAAAGAGCAAATGAGTCTGGGAATGAGTTTTGAAGTCTGGGAATGTATGGTCCTGAAATGCAGTAATTTATCATTTGAGACTTTCACTAATATTTGGCATAACTGCACTTTTGTAGCATGACAAGTCTTCAAGTTGTAAGCTATAAACCTTAACTATTACATCTCCAGATACACTGTTATTTCTCCATTTATGACATGGTGAAAACACTACGGAATATGAAGAAGTTGTCGCTACAAATGGCAACATATATATTAAAATATAATTTTTATTTTGACCAGTAAGTCCTGAAATAAAATGTCAGAACAAAGCTCTACAGCTAGCACTTTCTGCCCTGAGGGGGAGGAATAAAGCAAAGGAAAGCGAGAACGGGAAGTGCCTTACATAACTCCGCAATGACTGAGCTGAGCAAGTAGGAAACAGTCTGCACTGACTCCAGGGACCAAAGGAACCAACTTTAATCTCTTAACTACCGAGATTATAACATTACTTCTGGTAAGACAGAAAGAAAATGAGATAGCTGAATCTAACACTTAAAAGTACAATATATCTAAGCTGGTACATAAAATTATAGAAGATGAAATTGATAACAATGTTTTAGATATTATAACATTAATACATATATAGATGCTATGCATTTATACAAAAAACTATGAGTTTTTGAACGATATCTAAAAATTATTATTAAAATAAGTTTTCTTCTGGACTATATCTGAATACCGAGTCAGACAGGAGAGTTAAGGTTATCGACTCCAACAAAGAATTTTAAGCGCAGTAGCAGATAATAAACTAAGCATACATTAAAACATATATTTTGGAAGTTATCAGCTCAAAAGCTTTGTTGACTTTTTTTATCACTGAGTGAGAGTCCCTTGGACTGCAAGGAGATCCAATCAATCCATCCTAAAGGAGATCAATCCTGGGTGTTCATTGGAAGGACTGATGTTGAAGCTGAAACTCCAATACTTTGGCCACCTCATGCAAAGAGTTGACTCATTGGAAAAGACCCTAATGCTGGGTAGGATTGGGGGCAGGGGGAGAAGGGGACGACAGAGGATGAGATTGTTGGATGGCATCACTGACTCGATGGACATGGGTCTGGGTAGACTCCGGGAGTTGGTGATGGACAGAGAGGCCTGGCGTGCTGCAATTCATGGGGTCGCAAAGAGTCAGACACGACTGAGCGACTGAACTGAACGGAACTGAACTGATAAACTGTGAGTTAAGATTTTCATCAATAGTGGGAAAACTTGATAGGGAAAATAATTTATGATAAATAAAAGTCTCTGTCACAGGAAAAGAATATATCATTCAACATTACAGAAATAATGTTCAGCTTAATAGATCATTTAGCCATAAATTTTTAAATAGTATAATTATAGACAGCATCCTAACTCCACAATTAACAGCTGAAACCCCAGTCTGGTCACTTAATTTTTCTTAAGACTTCAATTTCTCATTTGCAAAATGGACATCACTCTATCTGCCTCATAAGCAGTCATAATTAAATGAGGAAATGTGTACAAAGGGCTATATAGGTGTCTGGCACCTAGTTAACCTACTGAGTGTTTACTATTACCATTTTATTACATCTCCTTCCAAATACGTCCACCAAATCTGTCAACAGACTGCATTCTGCATTTTTAGGGACTGTTTCACTTTTAATTTTTATCACATTTGGAAAGCCAAGCACACATACTACTTCGTTTTTCCATCAAATTAAAATTATTGTAACTGGTCATGAATCTCACTTCAGAAGATACAAACAAATCTTTCCTAAAATACGTTCTCAAACCAGAGGGCTTGTTAATTTAAGAAAAAAAAACAGCTAAAAAATATCCTATACTGCACACACATCTTTTGCCACATGGAGACATGAGCAAAGTTTCCCTGGTTGATCCCTCTAAGTTCAGTTGTAAGTGCCGACTCTTTTCAGTCATGTCAAGTTTTAGAAGACAAGCCACACAGTCAACTTACTTGATGAAGATCATTTCCTAACGCATATTCTGCAAAGTAGCCTGGAGCAGCAGATGAGGCTCTGATGGCTTGCCACATTTTATACTGACAGCCTCCCAAATAGTGAGAGTTGATTCCAGGAAAATGTCCATAGTTTCTGAACACAAAGGCTTTTGGTGTTATCCCTCTGTTCACTATGGTACTTACTGCAGCAACCTAGTCGATTAAAAAGTAGACAATATGCATTGTAAGCAGCAATATTTGGGACTGTAAAAATAAAATATTATTTAGTGGTATGAATGAACACTCTACAACTCTACCCATCAAGGTAAAGTGTATAACATAACCCTAATGTTAAGCAAACAAGCAGATCCTTTTAAACAGGCTTTTTTTTTTTTTTTTTTAATGGGAAAACAGTAACAAGGGCCAGGACAATTTTGAGAAATGCATTATGAGAGGACAGTAATGAAAGATATTCTTTGACTACATGATTTGATTAGCTATTTAAAAAGACATTCAAGAAGGCAAAAATTTGCAGACCTTTATATGATACTGAAGTAGTAGCAACAAACAACTACTTAAAGATGAATAATACACTATTTTCATGTCACTTATAAATCAATCTTTGTTCCTGTGCTCTTTGAAAGCATTATGACTTTAGTAACTGAAACTCTAACACAATAATTCTCAAGGCTTTTTGATCATAGTTAATAACTAGCAGCTGGGTATTTTCTTTTTGATTAAAAAAACTAATCTTTATCACCTAGGGTCTCAGATTTTATCAATATCAGTGGAATTTATATAAAATGTGATGTATCTGTTAATAACCTGCAATATGAACTTTAAGAAGCTGAATGGTACTGGTGAGGCCTGAGTTGTTAGGGCTCTATGCCAAGTCCTGCAAGAGGCCTGTGTGCTTTGCTATTTTATAAACCAAAAGTCACATTCCAAGTTCCTGTGAGTGACCCAAGTGTGTCTGTAGGCCACTATGGGTAAGAGTTGGCCATATACTAAAATCTAGAGTCTTTCCATTAACTGGTATACAGGCAGGCTCAATTAAGAAATGTGTGGGTGGTTGCCTCATTTATCACGAGTGAACTACTTTTTGAGGTGGCTGCAGTTCCCTCACACCCACTCTTTTTTTTTTTTTTTAAAGTCTGGCAACGCTCACATTTTAAGAGCAAACAAATAAGAAGCCCTGAAGATACAAGAGAACAAACAAGAAGGTGTAGCATTCATCCTTGGGTCCTTTCCAACCAGCTACTGCATCTCATCATCAGGGCCTCACGTGGTCTGATGCAGCTATCCTTCCAGCCTCGTTGCACACGCTGCCCTTGGATCCCTAAGCCCCAATCTTTACGGCCTGCATTTCTCCAAGGCTCCTCCTGTATAGACTGTTCCCTTTGCCAGGACTGCTCATCAGCCTTTACACAGAGACCTCAAGGTACCTTTCCTTACAGCAGCCTTCCCTCGTGTCCTTGTAAATACATGATTTCAGAGAACTGTTTTTGTGTTCCATAGCACTTATTTCAGGAAAACTGCATCTCCTCTGTGTGATCATTTGACTAATGCTTATTTGCCCTACTGGACTGTAAACTCCATGCCTGCATTTACTCACTAATGTATCCAAAGTCCCCAGCACAGTGCTGGCACATGGGGTACATAATTAATATCTAAAGAATGAATGAAAATATGTGTAAGCAGGAGTGAAAAAGCAATAGAGGGAGTTGTATTTGATTTTTTGTGGTTACAACTTGTTATTCAAAAATAAATACAAGCTGCTTGGGATTCCTAGGTACATAAACCCTTATTCCTTAATCAAATAACGAGTCTTATTACAGGACACAGAACTCAAGCAATAATCAGATCACAAAATAAATAAAAAGAGGAGCCATACCAAGACATACTCTAGTGACACTGACATTTTAAAAGTTGGGATTCCATTTGTGTATTAATCTAATATATATTCACGAGGCACATGAAGTTTGTTTAAAAAAATCTATGGGGGGGAAATGCCACAATTTTCCTTAAACCCTAGATTAGATTAACCCTATAATAATTCTTTATCTTTAGTCCCAGTCTTTCATGTTCTTAAACTTTTGTTTTATTTTACTTGATATAGAAAAGCTCCAACTTTCACATTCTGTATCTTCATAAAATGACCCAATATATAAGTAATCAATATAATCTATTAACAGCAGTTCCTAAGAAAACTTTTCTCTTACTGAAGGGCCTTCATAATATTCCATTCATCTGACCTTCAATTTCATATAGGTGTTATATTTAACAGACTCTAAACTTACCTTAGGACATGTGGGGTTTCTTGCTGTTTCAATCATTAGTGAAGATCCCATCCTGTCCCTTTATTAAAGGAGAAGAATTAAATTATATCAAAATGATTTTATTTCCCAATATCAGGTAACATACACTAGGCAGTTCCTGTTATGTAAGACAAAAAAGAAAAATCTCTTCTAGGAAGCTTACAATCCAACTAATGCATATAAAACAATATATAGCTACCTATTAACCTCCAATTCAAACTACAAGGATCTACAATTTTGCAGGAGGTTGTGTGTGCGGGGGGAGGGGTCAATACAGGCTTTCTTATCTAGGAAAGATGGATGGAGGTGTAGCTTGACAAGGACACCACTGATGGCAAGAAAACACATTAAAAGCCCGAACATATACAGAGTAAAGGCACAGAGGCAGAACAAATTTGTTGTTTTCAGGGTCCTCCTGATAGGATAAAGGAACTGTGCTGAAATAAGAGTGCTGAACTACGGCAGGCTATATACAGAGCAGTCTAAATACCAGATCAAGGCATTCAGACTTCAAACCTGTTTTAGCAATACAGAGCCTATGCCACCTCCCCAAAATGCTTTTTAAACCATCTGAACTGGCATTTGAATTACTGCAACATTATAGAAATTACCCTTGGGCAGCAATTTTCACAATTCCATTACAAGGAAATTTTATTCAGGGCTTCTTTTTTTTCCATACATAAAAATTATGTATTTTTCCCCTGTACTGAATATAAAGAATGTTTTTGTTTTTTTACCAACTTGCCTCAATTAGGAAAAACGCCTTTCTAACATTTTTTTCAAACAGTAATTACATTTCTGAACTAGAATATTAGTGAATTTCACATACTTACAAATTAGGTAGCAATATATACTTTATTATCTTTTATAAATACAATGTAAAATGCTTTCTATAAAGGAAAAGATCTTTGTCTTCCCCAACCAGATCTACATGTTTCTTCTGCATGAGGATCAAGGCAATTTTGTTCTCCTAAGGGTCTTTCACTTTATCTTTTCATAGAAATCTACTGTAAGATTGGGACAGAGATCCTGCGAGCATGCTACTTTCACACTTTAAGCAAAGGTCACATTTTTTTGTTTAAGCCTTAATTTTATAAAGAGCTAAAATGTTCTAGTGAATTGTTATGAATATAATTTGAAGAGAAAATCGAAACATTAATTGCTTATTTTAGAGAAATGTTAAAATAAAATAAAGCATTCCCAGATTCTACTGATGTTGTAATTAAAAAGTGTCCATTAAGTAACACAAATTATCCCAAGGAAAAAAGAATATAAAAATGTTCTCAATAAATAATGAGAGAAAAAAAATGACCCAAAAGGCCAGGGAATGGGCATGGTAGGGCATTAACAGCAAGGCCTTCACCGAATTTTCAAATTTTCCCTTTATGATTTCCATACCCTTGTATACAGTCCCTTTCCACACAGATCCTGGGTTTGAGTGGTTTTGGTCAACAGGACATCAGCAAACATTGCATTAAACTAAGTTTTGGTGAGTCCTCATGCTCTGGGCTTGCCCTGATGGAATTCTGAGACTGCCACAGTGGGATAAAGCCCAGGATGAGAGAGACCAGCTGTCCCAGCCATCTCAGCTGAGCTGCCCACTGGCTGCCAGCAGCCATGAGTGAGTTCAAACCACAGAATCATGAGACTTAATCATGACCTAAAAAAACTTAAACTTTAGGACTTGAAAATAATATAAAGATTTGCCTGATTTTGAGGTAGAAAACATTTTCTAAATATCAAAGTTCAAAATTACAGGAAAAGATCTGACTACATGAAGATTTTAAGCTCACATTAAAAAATACTATTAATTAAAAAGCACATTTTCAACATATCAACAAATGATTAATACATTTATAATATAGTATACAATGCCCCAGTAGGAAAATGAGCAAGTACTATGTTCTTGAAATCTGAACACCAAAAAGAAATTAAAAAAAAAAAAAGTTACAATTTATCAATAACCAACGTGATGCCAACTGGAAATACCAGTTTAAAAATCTCTAAAACCGACAAAGTTTTAAAAATTAAAATGTTTGATGTTAAGTATTTCATGAAATGGAAACACAAATTGATGCTGGTGGCTAAGCTGGGAAAACTGATTTAAAGAACAATTCAGGTATACACATATATCTATCTTTAAAATGATTCTTAAAACATGTATACTCTCTGACCCAAAAAAATTTCACTGAAGAAGTTTATCTTAAATATAACCAGAGATTTAAGTAGAGATGCGGGGTATCCACCAAAACTTTATTTTATGTGCAAAAATATCTGAAATATCCTTTTTCACTAGGAAATTTGTTAAAAAATAGTACATTCATAAAATGGACTGTGAACAATCATTAAAACATGTCTCAAAAAAATATCTAATGACATAGGAAACCAATCAAAATAAAATGCTAAGTGAAAATGCATATGCATTATCATCCCAATTTTATGAACAGTATGAATACAAATGCATACTCACAACCTCACACACACACACACACACACTCATTTATCTCTAAGAAATTCTAGAAAAATGTACATCACCACGTTAATAGTGCTTTTGGTCTCTGCAGAACTATACATTTTCACTATTTTCTTTATATATTTTCTATTTCATATTTAATAATTACTTTAGAAAAACATCAACATTGACCCAATAATTATGCTTCTTATAAACTGATCTATTGATATATTCTGAAGTGTGGGCAGAAATGTAAACTCTCCTACAACAGCACTGTTCATAATCACAAAAAAAATCAGAAACATAAATGTCCTAAATATTAGGACATAAGTCTTAACATTAGGTTAAGAAAATATGGCATCACCCTGCAGAATGTAGCAAAGCCTTTTTAAAAATTTGTCAAGGGATTTTAATAAAGTTGAAAAAAGGGAAAAAGATAGAAAATTGTAATTGCAATATAACTTCTACCATATAAAATATATATGAAAATATGTATCATTTAGGGAAAAAAATTAGAAAATATAAGGTCTTTGGCTCTGAATAAGACTGTGGGTGATTTTAAGTTTCTACTTTACGCTTATATTTTTAGAAAGTGAGTATAATGGCTTTACAGCATTTTGGGGAAAATGTTTAAAAATTATTAAATCTTTTAGAACAATATCTGTTAATGACTTGAGAAAGGCTAATACTACTATGCTTTTTTAAATAAGGCCGGTGAGCGCCTGTGGATTCTGGTACCCTGAGGGTTCCTGGAACCAATCCCCTGCAGGTGCCTAGGGGAAACTGTATGTGAAGGAAAAACAAGAGGAGGCAAACATGTCCTACACACAATGTGGTCACAACTTTTAAAAAGGTGACTGTAATTTTTACATACCAATCTCACACATGTGAACCCAACAAAGCAGTGAATAGAGTACAATTCACCAAAATATTAACAGTGGTTATTTCTAATGAATGAGATCAACAACTGAGTATTTACATTTTTCTGCTTTGTTTAAATACAAGACATTTTTAAAAAGAATAAATACAACTTACTTCAGAATGTTTTCCCATGTTTGACTGTCATAAAATGCATGGCTCCAACTCATTTTGACTGTTCCAACAATGACATTTTGTGAAAACACATCTGATCCTAATTTTCGATAAAGTTCCTCACATTCATCCAGGGGCATATGAAACAATCCCAACATGAAGGCTAATATAGCACCTGAAAGAAAGAATCCTTAGTTTTTATCAGCACGACCATTACAGTACTTATAAGATCTTCTGAGTCACAGACCTGGTTAAAATTCTAGCTTTCATACTTTTTGACTGTATCACTTGAGACAAACCTCTTAACCTCCCAGAGCTCTAATTTTGTTCATCTATAAAATAAGGATAATTACAATAACTAAAATTTATACATTATTGTAACACTGTGATAACACATGTAAAGGGCATTACCAGGCCTCAATGAAGAGTCAACAAATACTAACCACTGATGATAATTTTAAAATATATAAAAAGGTGTTATTTTACATTAAATAACATATAATTAAGATACTGTGGTAGGTAATGTCCTTTCTAACCTTAATTCCTTAATTTTAGTCACAGAATACAGTATATATGACAACTTATCAACTCATTAAAATAATTACACCTTCAGGTTGGTCCCAGTAACTCACATAACAAAGAAATTAGGTCTCTGGGATGTCTTTTTAAACAGCTGATTTAATACCCTAGCTGCAACTGATATCACACACTGCCATCTAGTGTACCTAACTGGCATAACCCTGAACTAAGGAGGAAAAGGGGAGAAGAATGCTTTGGGGGATGCAGAGAGGCTGGGAGGAGTAAAGATATGTATGGCATCACTGCTTACAAAAAGAAACAAAAATAGTACATCATTATCATAATGCATTTTAAATATTTTATGTATTTTTTAAGTCTTATTCTAGTAAAAGAAGACTTTAGTTTGTTTTAAAATTCACTGTATGGTATAACTATGTAACAGAAATTGTTATTTATCAAGTTTCAGAAAATGTTTACACTAGAAATAACTTGCCAAAAAAATTAAGTTACTTTTAAGGAAAGCTACTATAAAGATAAACAGATATTTAAAAAACTGAATTTTACTGTATGGGTAGAAAAAAGAACAACAGAGACATTAATCTTAAACTAAATATGTATTTTTAACTTTATAAAAACTATATGTGCAAACAAAAGTTTTACATTAGAATATACAAAATGAAAAAGAAAGGAAAATTATGAGCACTATAAGTTAAGGTTAACATAATCAAGAAGACACAGTGGAAAAGATACACTGTGTTAAGTGCAGAAATGCACGTATCACACAAGACAGTCTACTCCATGGATGAATCTCTGATTTAAATCCCCCTTATTGAGCATCCACCTACTAACCATGGTGCCAAAGCAAGAAGTTAGCCTGTAGATACATTTAAAGGTATGAATTGCTAGGACCATTCCAAATATTAACAGAAATGGCCAGGATAACAGCTTCAGGAAAAAAATTCCAAGAACATTTGCCCTGGGAAAGGTCTCTTTAAGAAAAGTTTCCATAATTAAGATCAATTGGGTATACAAGTATTACTTTCCTATCCTGAGAGTGAGTCACGATGTATTTTTAACATACTAGAAGATCTAAGAAGTGCCTCTGTAAAGAAAACTCTTTGACTTTCTTTGTATGTGTTATTCGTTCAGTCATGTCTGACTCTTGAGACCCCATGGACTGCAGCCCGCCAGGTTCCTTTGTCCGTGGGATTTTCCAGGCAAGAATACTGGAGTGAGTTGTCATGCCCTCCCCCAGGAAACCTCCCCAACCCAGGGATCAAAGCTGGGTCTCCTGCATTGCAGGCAGATTCTTTATCATTTGAGCCACCAGGGAAGCCCCTTAACTTTCTTTAACCCAGGCTTTTCCAAATTTGCTATCATCTGAGGAATCCCTGTTCAGTGGAACATCACAGGAATCACCAACTCCTTATGCTTCTGAAATTATCCCCACAACCATTATTGAGTTTTCAAAATGCAGCATAAATTAACATGCCCTTTGGGAATATGTCATACTTGATCCAGATAATAAAGAGAAATCATTTGGCTTTGATGCTGGTAGTCTTTAGGACTACTATCATAATTCTAAAGAATGAGAAAAACATAGGAAAAAAAAATCTATGATGACAAACTAATGTAAAGTAAGGAATTATCAGGGAAAGCAGTACAGTATACAGCAGGGATCCGTAATGCTAATAGTCCTTGAGCGTTACCTGGGCAGCAGGCAATAGCCAGGGTGCCCTGAGAAGCCTCCTGCACACACAGGGGAGTAGGGGTCGGGGGGGTGGGGGTGGCGGTGATACATGGGTGAGAGATCTGATAGAGGAAACAGAAAAACACAACAAACAGAAAGCAAAACAAACATTCACCTGATAGTGAGTCAGTGAAAAACTAGAAAATTATTCAGAAACAATCATATTCTAACTTGCCAATTTCTTCTATATAAATATGAAACCAGAATTTTCAATGTACATCCGTTAGGAATATTAGAAGAGCAAAACTGTCCCTCTGTGAGGAAATTGCTTCTCATATCCTTTTTTATCTAGTTGTCTGAAATCAAAACTTAAACAGATAAATGTGAGAGTCCGTTTAAAAGATTTCCTCACAGAGGAACACTTTCCAAAAGAAAGCAAAATCTTATCCATCCTTGATGTTCTATTGGTTCAAGTAAAATCTTGAATACCCACCATTTTGTGGGCTTCCCTGGTAACTCAGATGTAAAGAATTCACCTACAATCCAGGAGACCCAGGTTTGATCCCTGGGTTGGGAAGATCCCCTGGAGAAGGGAATGGCCACGCACTCCAGTACTCTTGCCTGGAGAATCCCATGGACAGAGGAGCCTGGCGGGCTACAGCCCATGGGGCTGCAAAGAGTCGGACACGACTGCGCGACATCACTCACTTTTCATCATTTTGTTACTTTCCCTTAGGCAATTAATTCACAAATTGTTCTCATCACTGTGGCTTCTTGAAAACACATTAGAAAAGCACACTAAAATCTATTTCTGAATGTTAACTTATTTCCAATAAGCATTTTTACAAGTTCACTAAGCAATTAAAGGATTATTCAGTATCAAAATATGAAACTAACACCCATCATTCCAGGAAATGACCATGATCTTAATCATGAGAGTTTAATGTTCTTTCTCTTAATGCACTGCTGGGATGCACCACTTCCATATAATAATAACAATTACCTGTGCTTACGCCACAAATGTAATCAAAGAGTTGATGAACTGGCTTCTGAGTAAGTTCAACTAATTTTCGTAGTGTCTGAAGAGCAACCACACCCCTGCAGGAAAAATAAAAGGCAAAAATGACAATTCCTGTTTTAAGGAAAGCTAATCTATCGACTAAAATAATCCCTGGTTTTCTCGTTTGTATGCTAACATGAAAACTAGTAATATAAATTAGCATCAGTTAAAATTGCCAAAGGTTTCTGTATTGCTTTTGAAAATACAGTATCTAAATAACGGTATTAAAACCTTGGTTACAGCAGTGCAGTTTGAATTTACACTAGTATCTCTTTAAATAAGACAATGAAGATATAGCAATATAAGGTATTTTAGCAGACACTATTACTCTGGAAATTCCTTAAACTCTGTATTCACCAGTTTGGGGATGTCATGCATTGGTTTCTCCACTTACCAACATGGTTGGTAACCTATGCTTCTATACATTTCATTTTCTGTAATTCAACAGTCATATTTTTAAGCTTTCTTTTATTTATTCATTTTTTTTAAACTCTCAACTATCTCAACACAAGGTTCTACACTAAGGAGGTATTAATTTATGCTGCTGACTTTGTTCATTTCTGAATCCTTACCAAAGGGAGCAAGTAGCTTCAAATGTGAAAGATGAAACAGCCTAGGAGATGTGGGCCAATTCAGGGTGTGTGTAACAGGTGGACAACCCTTAATACTGGAGGATATACATACACAATGAAAAGTTTTAACCTCAATACAAGGTGTGGAGCAGAGAACATTTATTAATCAGGTACCATAAAATAAAGTTTAGTGTCAAATTGTGCTTTGATATTGCAAGCACAAAGTCACTAGAAAATATTGTATTATTAAAGTAGAAAATGAAAGATTATTATTAATTGTAGAAATAATGTAAATTTGAAGACAGCTGATAAGACAAGATGGTTTATGAGAGAGACACTGCAGATTTAATGTGCCTTTAATGTGAGACATGAATTAAAGATCATGCTCGATAAAATTTATGAAAAGGAAATAAAGCATGCACACACACACATGCACATATGTATATATTCATACAGAAAAAAATATTTGAAGAAATAAATCAAAATAGTAAAAATAATCTTGGATACATGAGATATGACTGTTATGTTTGGCTTGTTTCTCTTTATATTTTTTTTTCTCCCAAGTTTTACTTGTATAAGCCAGAAGAAAACTGTTTTTAAAATGCAGTATTCATAAAGTAATTCTGGACAAATTTTAAAATCAGTATTATTTCTAGGTTGATTCTATGTTTAATCCTGTACCAGGCTCTCTTTTATAAAAGAAATACAAGGCATGGGTTCCTTTTCTCATGAGCCTTCTTATCTTAACTCGTTCTATACAAATTTCCCATCCTAGCTGCTTTCTCATAGTCCCCTAAACCAGGGTTTCCCAACAGCAACATCACTGACATTTTGGGCAAGATATTCCTTTGCTGTAGGAACTATTCCAGGCACTGCAGGATATTTAGCACCAACTGTTCTCTTCTCACTAAATTAAAGCAGGGATTCCCCAGTTGTAACAAGGAAAAAATGTCTCCAGACACTGACAAATATTCTCCAGGGGCAAAATCATCTCCAGTGGAGATAATCACCGATCTCAATCCACCTTCATCCTATCCAATCTCTGGATTTTCCCAAAGGTCTTCACTTCAACTTTCTCCCTATACTGACTAATAAAACGAAATCAAATACTCTTTGGTCACAAACCTCTTTTCACTCTATAGATCTCTCACTCTAAACAGACATTTGAATGCTCTTTAAGGTTCTTATTTCAGATCTCAACTCAAATGTTATTTCTTCAAAAACTCACAGTCATGATCACTCTTTAAAACAGCACTGTTATGCTCTATCCCTTTACTTTGCCTCATTTTTCTTCATAGCACACATTATACATTTCTGTTTTTCTAGTTGTTATCTCTTAAGGGAAGAGTAGCGATGGCAGGGAAGTAGAATACAAGCTAGAAATTTTAGGGGGAAAAGATTTATAAAACCAAGCCAAAGTGTCTAGCCAACAAATAATAAGGAACTACAGAATTAGCAAGCATGGATGGATTGCCATTGGAAAGAAAGGAGTCTGACAGTGAAACTGGTGAATTTTACCAATTGGTGAAAGGAGATGGTGAAATCTCCTTCTGAGCTAAAAATGCATTAAATATTTCTTGTGTACACCAGAACTGGCATCTACAAGACGTAGGGAGTCAGGAAGTTACTGATATAGGCTCCTTTTCTAACAATCACCTTATTACTAGTTGACTAATACATATAGGTAAGATACACACAATAAAAGAAAGGTAACATTACACAACATTGCCAAAATTTTAAGAGAATCATGGTTGATAAACTGTCCTAAACAACCAAAAATGTCTGAGAAGATCAAACGAAAATATAAAGACTAGGTCACATTAAAATAAAAGGAAATTCAGGTATATGTTAAAAGAAGTTCTTAGAATTAAAATAAGTTCTTAGATTGATAAATCAGTAAATCAAGAAAAATAATTTCATGTTTTACTTTAGAATTTGATTTTATAATGACATAATTATCCTGAATCAGTTTAAAAAATTCTTACAATTGAACTGATCTATAGGTTTGTTTTTTTCAATTGATACATAATTGCATACAACATTGTACTAGTTTCACATGTACAATGCAATGATTCAATATCTGTATGCACTGCAAAATGACCACCCCATCTGTCACCATATAAAGTATAAAATTTTTCCTTGTGATGAGAACATTTAAGATTTACTTTTTAAAGCAACTTTCAAATTTGCAAATACAATATTAACTACAGTTCCTATGCTGTACATTACATCCCCATGACTTACCTATTTCATAATTGGAAATCTGTACCTTTCACTTCTCTTCACTCATTTCCCCCGCCTCCAACTTGCCTTCCATATGGCAACCACCAAGCTCTTCTCTGAGTCTTTGAGTTTTCTCTTGCTTTGTTTTTGTTTCTTATATTTCATGTATAAGTAAGATCACACAGTATTTGTCTTTCCCTGTCTGACTTATTTCACTTAGCAAAATAACCTCAAGTTCTACCTATGCTGTCATAAATGACATTTCATTCATTTTTATGGCTAAGTAGTATTCCTGTGTGTGTGTGTGTACACATATCCCTCACATATTCTTTATCCATTCATCCATCAATGGACACAGATTGTTTCTATATCTTGGCTATTGTAAATAATGTTGTAACAAACAAAGGTACATCTATCTTTTCAAATTAGTGTTTTCATTTTCTTCTGATAAATACTCAGAAAGTGAAATTGTTGGATAATATGGTAGTTCTATTTTTATTATTTAGGATCTATAGTTTTAAAAAGATCATTTTTCTAATACACTAATGGATAGAGAGAACAGTCTTATAGTCACTAACGGGGTGAGGGTTGGGGAGGGATGGAGTGGGAGTTTGGGGTTAGCAGATATAAACTATTATATACAGAATGGATACACAACAGAGTCCTACTGAACAGCACAGAGAACTCTTTTCAATATTCTATGATTAATCATAATGGAAAAGAATATATTAAAAAAAGAATGCATGTAGTATAACTGCATCACTTTTGTTATACAGCAAAAATTAAAACAACATTGCAAATCAACTAACTTCGTTAGAAAGAATTTTTTAAAAATCATTTTTCTAGCTTTACCTGGTTCCTCCACCATCAATTGCGAGAATCCGGATTCCTCTTCCTTTCACTGGATCCACATAGCCAATTAACGCCAAAATTTCTCTAACTGCAGCCTGTAGAGTTTCATCCTTAATTTGTCTCAGTCTTAGTAAATAAGGAATAATTTTTTCCTATATTGAAAGTAAAGACATTTTGCTGCTTTTGTCACAAGAGTGAAAATATATGATTGTTTTTAATCAACACATGTAGATCACCTCATGTAATCAGAATGCCAGTGTTTATTACTTTCTCAGTAATCTTAAATGATAGACTAGCTTTTCACATATTACTGTCAACTAATATCTAGCATGTATTTGTCCTAATATCCAGGCCAAAAATTAACTTCAATCCAAATATTTTTTAAAAGGTTCAGTGCTTAAAAATTAGAGAAAATGCCATTTGCTTAATACAAATTTACAAAGAACTGTCACAACAAAAGGTTAATGTAATATAGTTCATACATGAGGCACTTGCTGATTTGGGGAAGAAATAAAGGATTGAAAAGCTGGGCTTGGTTCAGACAGTGGGCCATGAATGGAGGCCAGAGAAATCACCTGAGCATTTAGAATCTCAAGGGTTTGGAGCCACAATACTGAAGCCTTGAGGGGCCTCAATCACATGACTGGTTTCACCTCAAGACATTAGCTAGATTCTTTATGTGGAATTCCAAGTTCAAAAGCCAGAATGAAAATTCTGAATATGAGAATGGAATTTTCTGTAGTTTTGAGATTTTAGTGGTCAAGAGGGTAGTGGTGGTAGAGAACACGTCAGGTTCTCAACTAAAAGTCCTAGAAGAATATACCCTAAAACTAGGGCAAACTCAAGGTGTCAGCCAATTGTAAGCCAGCCATGACCAGCTCTGACCCTAACTTAACTGAAGCTATCAGTGCCTCACTCTGTATGTCAAGTAAAGAAGCAAACAGACTATCTCCGGAAAAAGAAATCATCTGATATAGTCTTGATCCTATGCAATTTTTAAAAATGTACAACATCCAGCATCCAGGAAAATTATAACGTATGTGAATCTGGTACCAAACGAACAAACACCAAAAGGTGATCTTGATATTATTAAAATATAATAAAAATAACAAAAATAAAATTATTATCCCTAAACATATGTGTGTGTGTGTGTGTGTGTGTGTGTGTGTGTGTGCGCGCGCGCGCGCGCGCTCAGTCCCGTCCGACTTTTTGCAACCCTATGGACTGTAGTCCACCAGGCTCCTCTGTCTGTGGAATTCTCCAGACAAAGATACTAGAGTGGGTTGCCATTTTCTACTCCAGGGCATCTTCCCTACCCAGGGATCAAACCCAAATCGCTCACATACCTAGGAATTAAATTTTCAAAAAATCTAACAAAAGATATACAAGACACCTACATTGAAAAGTTTTTAAATATTGAGTGCCCTGGTCTGAATATTTGTGTCTTCTCAAAATTTCATGTGTTGAAATCTTAACTCTCCCAAAATGACAGTACTAGGAAGTGAAGCCTTTGGGATGTGCTTGGTCATGAGGGTGGAGCCTTTATGAATGGGATTAGTTCCCTTATGAAAGAGGCTCCAGAGAAATCCCTTGGAGCCTCCACCAAGTGAGGACACAGTGAGAAAGCACCTGCTGTGAACCAGGCAGAGGGCCATCATCAGAGAGCAATCCATGCTGGCACCTTGATTTTGGACTTCTAGCTTTCAGAACTCTGAGAAATAACTGTCTGCTGTTTCTAAGCTACCCAGTTGGTGGCATTTTGTTACAACACAGCATCCCTAATAGACTAAGACATAGAGAGCAAATAAAAACAGCCCAAATAAATGGAAGAAGACATGATTCTCAAGGCTTGGAAGACAATACTGTAAAGACTTAATTCACCACAATTACTCCATAAATTTAATGTAATCTCAGGATGATTTTCTTATTTTTAAATTTTTTTGATAATATCAAATTCCTCAAGAAAAAGAAATGCAAAAAAAAAAAAAAAAAATGGTTCTCTGAGGAGGACTTACATATACCTGAGGAAAGAAGAGAAGTTAAAGACAAAAGAGAAAAGAAGAGATATACCCATCTGAATGCAGAGCTCCAAAGAAGAGCAAGGAGAGATAAGAAAATCTTCCTAAGTGAACAATGCAAAGAAATAGAGGAAAACAATAGAATGGGAAAGACTAGTTATCTCTTCAAGAAAATTAGAGATATCAAGGCAACATTTCATGCAAAGATGGGCACAAAAAAGGACAGAAATGGTACAGACAGAACAGAAGCAGAAGATATTAAGAGGTGGCAAGAATACACAGAAGAACTATACAAAAGAGATCTTAATGACCTAGATAACAATAATGGCGTGATCACTCATCTAGAGTCAGATATCCTGGACTGTGAAGTCAAATGCACCTTAGGAAACATTACTACAAACAAAGTTAGTGGAGGTGATGCAATTCCAGCTAAGCTATTTCAAATCGTAAAAGATGATGTTGTGAAAGTGCTGCACTCAATATGTCAGCAAATTTGGAAAACTCAGCAGCGGCCACAGACCTGGAAAAGGTCAGTTTTCATTCCAATCCCAAAGGACGATGTTCAAACTACCACATAATTGCACGCATTTCACATGCTAGTAAGGTTATGCTCAAAATCCTCCAAGCTAGGCTTCAACAGTTTGTGAAACAAGAACTTCCAGATGTTCAAGCTGTATTTAGAAAAGGCAGAGGAACCAGAGATCAAATTGCCAACATCTGCTGGATCATAGAAAAAGCAAGAGAATTTCAGAATAACATCTACTTCTACTTCATTGACAACACTAAAGGCTTTGACTGTGTGAATCACAATGAAGTGTGGAAAATTCTTCAAGAGATGGGAATACCAGACCACCCTACCTGCCTCCTGAGAAACCTGTATGCAGGTCAAGAAGCAACAATGAGAACCAAACATGGGACAATAGACTGGTTCCAAATTGGGAAAGGAGTGTGTCAAGGCTGTATACTGCCATTCTGTTTATTTAACTTATATGCAGAGTACATCATGTGAAGTGCTGGGCTGAATGAAGCACAACCTGGAATCAAGATTTCTGGGAGGAATATCAATAACCTCAGATATGTAAACGACAACACCCTTACAGCAGAAAGCAAAGAGGAACTCAAGAACCTCTTGATAAAGGTTAAAGAGGAGAGTAAAAAAGCTGACTTAAAACTCAACATTCAAAAAACAAAGACCATGGCGTCCAGTCCCATCACTTCACGGCAAATAGATGGGAAAACAAGGGAAGTAGTGAACAACTTTATTTTCTTGGGCTCCAAAATCAATGTGGATGGTGACTGCAGCCATGAAATTAAAAGATGCTTGATCCTTGAAAGAAAAGCTATGACAAACCTAGACAGTGTATTAAAAAGCAGAGACATTACTTTGCCAACAAAGGTCCATATAGTCAAAGCTATGGTTTTTCCAATAGTCATGTACGGATGTGAGAGTTGGACCATAAAGAAGGCTGAGTACCGAAGAATTGATATTTTTGAACTGTGGTGTTGGAGAAGATTCTTGAGAGTCCCTTGGACTGCAAGGAGATCAAACCAGTCAATCCTAAAGGAAATCAATCCTGAATACTCATTGGAAAGACTGATGCTGAAGATGAAGCTCTGATACTTTGGCCACCTGATGTGAACAGCCAACTCATTGGAAAAGACCCTGATGCTGGTAAACATAGAAGGCAGGAGGAGAAAGGGACGGCAGAGGACGCAATGATTGGATGGCATCACCAACTCAATGGACATGAGTCTGAGCAAGCTCCATGAGATGGTGAGGGACTAGGAATCCTGGCATGCTGCAATCCATGGGGTCACAAAGCACTGGACACAAATGAGCAACTGAACAACAAAGCTGATTCCAAAATTATACAGAAGCACAAGTGCCAAGAAAAACTAAGCCAATTATTAACAGGAAGAACAATATTGGAAGATTTACACTAAAGACATCAAATTTATTACAAAGCTACAATAAATTTGGCTTCCCAACAATAAAGCATCCACCTGCAATGCAGGAGAGCGAGGTTTGATCCCTGGGTTGAGAAGTTCCCCTGGAGATGGAAATAGCAACCCAATCCAGTATTCCTGCCTGGAGAATTCCATGGACAGAGGAGCCTGGTGGGCTACAATCCATGGGGTTGCAAAGAGTGAGACACAACTGAGCGACTAACACACGCAATAAATTAGACAGTACAATATTAAAACAAGGATAAACAATGTATTAACAGAAAAGAATACAGTGCTCAAAAATATACCCATAAATAATCACCTGATTTACGATGAAACTCTTCAATAAATGGTGCTAGGTCAACCGGATATAGGCATTTCACAAAATCAAGGCTCCTACCTCACACTGTACAATGAAACCTATCCTAGATGAATAGCATATATGTAAAAATGAAAGCAATAAAGTTTCAGAAGCAAACACAGGATGAATCTTTGCCTGATTTTAAAACAGCAAAGATTTCTTAAATAGGACACAAAGTGCTAATCATAAGGAAAATATTTATAAACTGTAGGATACTAAAATTAAGAACATCTACTCATCAAAAACCATTAGAAAGAGTGAAAGGTAACCCACAGAGTAGGCGAATATATTTATAAGACACATACATGTATAATATATACATATGTTGTAATATATAAAGACATATCCATAACTGATAAAGAAAATTTCCAGGTCAAATAGAAAAAGCTGATCAACCCAACGGAAAAACGAGCAAGACCTGTACTAGGCACTTCATGAGGGCAGTAAACAGTTCAGCTCAGTCGCTCAGTCATGTCCAACTCTTTGCAACCCCATGGACTGAAGCATGCCAGGCCTCCCTGTTCATCACCAACTACTGGAGCTTGCTCAAACTCATGTCCAGTGAAGTTGGTGATGCCATCCAACCATCTCATCCTCTCTCGTCCCCTTCTCCTCCTGCCTTCAATCTTTCCCAGCATCAGGGTCTTTTCCAATGAGTCAATTCTTTGCATCAGGTGGCCAAAGTATT
The DNA here is from genome assembly GCA_024291935.2 of Okapia johnstoni. Lineage (NCBI taxonomy): Eukaryota > Metazoa > Chordata > Mammalia > Artiodactyla > Giraffidae > Okapia > Okapia johnstoni. Next base: position 64,087,769 of record CM044312.1, on the reverse strand, counting down.
GGAATTTCAGCTTCAGCGTAAACAAATGGCCAATAAACACTGGAAAGCTGCTGAACTTCATAGTTACCAGAGAAGTACAAATTAAAGACACAATTTAAATCACTAAACATCTAACAAAATGGCTAAAATAAGAAGATAATATAAGGCACTGGAGAGGAGGAAGCATAACCAGAAGGCTCATACAATCCTGGTGAAAGTATCAACTGATAAAAGCATTTTGCAAAACCATCTGGCAGTATCCACTAATATGAGAATAGGCATACTCTATAAGCAGGACTACTGCTGCTGCTGTTGCTTAGTTGCTTCAGTCGTGTCTGACTGTGCGACCCCGCAGCCTGCCAGGAACCTCTGTTCATGGGATTCTCTATGCAAGAAAACTGGAGTAGGTTGCCACGTCCCCCTCCAGGGTATCTTCACGACCTAGGGATGAAACCTTGGTCTGCTGCACTGCAGGCAGATTCTTTACTGCTGAGCCACCAGAGAAGCCCAAGCAGGACTGGTACTCTTACGTTTCCCAAAAGATACATCCCAGTAGTACTATTCCTAAATATTTCCAAACAGGAAGCTATCCAAATGTCCACTATATTCATACAACAGAATACGTAACAATGAGAATAAATGTTTCTTAGCCACACTCATCAGTATAGAAGGTTCTCACAAACATAATGCTGATGGGGGTGGGGGGACATAAAAGAGCACATTCTGTATCATTCCATTTACATAACAAGCAGAAAGAGGTACTACTAATCTATACTGCTAGAAAACTGGTCAATCTTTTTAAAGATAATGATTGGAAGGGGTCATAAAGAGGCTTTTGGAAACATTCTGTTTCTTAACTGGGTGGTTGTTATATAGATGTGTTCAGTTTTTGAAAATGTATGGAGCTGTATACTTTCACTTCATGGGAAATAGATGGGGAAACAGTGGAAACAGTGTCAGACTTTATTTTTGGTGGGCTCCAAAATCACTGCAGATGGTGACTGCAGCCATGAAATTAAAAGACGTTTACTCCTTGGAAGGAAAGTTATGACCAACCTAGACAGCATATTTAAAAGCAGAGACATTACTTTGCCAACAAAGGTTTGTCTAGTCAAGGTTATGGTTTTTCCAGTGGTCATGTATGGATGTGAGAGTTGGATGGTGAAGAAAGCTGAGCGCCGAAGAATTGATGCTTTTGAACTGTGGTGTTGGAGAAGACTCTTGAGAGTCCCTTGGACTGCAAGGAGATCCAACCAGTCCATGCTAGGGGAGATCAGTCCTGGGTGTTCATTGGAAGGACTGATGTTGAAGCTGAAACTCCAATACTTTGGCCACCTCATGCGAAGAGCTGACTCATTGGAAAAGACCCTAATGCTGGGAAGGATTGAGGGCAGGAGGAGAAGGGGACGACAGAGGATGAGATGGTTGGATGGCATCACCGACTCGATGGACATGGGTTTGAGTAAACTCCAGGAGTTGGTGATGGACAGGGAGGCCTGGCGTGCTGCGGTTCATGGGATCGCAGAGTCGGACACGACTGAGCAACTGAACTGAACTGAACTGATACTTATAGTATGCATATTTTCTCTGTATAATATTTTTACAAAAAATTTCAAAAAAGACACAAGAAACAGCTTGAAGGGCACCCTACTAGTCAAAGTTAAAATAAATTACACATTAAAAAAAAGGATGGGGGAAAGATTACGGAAACACAACTTATGAAAAATTATGAGTTCATAATGATAATGAAAAGAAAAAAACACCAAGGATTCATCTCACCATTGAAGCAACTTTTAGAGCAAACTCTTTACTTTGAAAACTGGTGACTAAGTAGAAAGAAATTACACATTTCTTTTACTTTTCTTGCAACATTGATTTCTAAGGGTAACCAAATAGCTTTAGCTGGGTGAAGAAAGCTCTACTTTTACAGGAAAATGTCAATTATAAGGCAGTAGGAATGACAGAATTAGAAATTTATCATTCTGCAACCCTAATAAAATGACAAGTTTTGGAAACAATTAGGTTAACAGTTGGTGGACTAATACTTCTAGCCTAACTGTACAGTGAAAAGATAAGACTGTAATCTTCCAAATTCAGTGGTCAACCTTAGCATTACTAATTGTTGTTCAACCAATTATGTTCTGACATGATGCAATATAAGGTGCATAATATCATCTACAGTGTGTTCCAACAAGAAAACGCTCAATGCAATCAAGTCTTTATATTTAAATTCCAATGTGCAAGAAACAAAAAGGAAGAAGGAATACATCGACAATACCAACAAAAAGGAAGCCAGGTAAATTCGGAAGGTTAGCCACTCTACAAGAAAATATGTATCACATTTCTCCAAGGTATTGAAGGGTCCCTAGATTTAAGGTCAGTTATGAGCTCTCAAAGTTTCTATTAACAAAACAGGTCACTACAGGCTAAAACTGACAACTATCCAGAAATCCATCAATACTACAATGAGTAAATAAGCTGCAATACATTGACACAATGGAATACAAAAGAAACAAGAATGAATGACCTACAACTACCCACAACAATGTAAAAGATTCCTAACTGTGCTGAGTGACAGAAACAACAGTTTACATAATGTACAAAAACAGGCAAAACTAATTTGTGATCCCTTTTTTGGCAGACTGTGACTGAAACGGGGTCTAGGGGAGACTTCTGAAGTGCTGACAAGTTCTGCTCTTCATCTGGGTGCTGGCTATGTGAAGGTGTATGAAAATTCATTGAGCTTTATACTTATAACTGCATGTGTATTATACTTCAATAAAATGTTTTTGTTAAAAGTTCATTAAAGTATGCATCTTTATCTTAGAGGTTTGCTTTCAGTGTATCACCCAAATGTTAAAATGACTTAAAAGCATATCCATATTTGGAAAATTTATCTTTTATGTAAGAGATTACACATATATTTAAGATAATTCCAAATTCTATGAATATGATATTCTAAAGTTTAGCTATTACAATAATGTATTATATGAAATTTCAGAGGGAAAATTAATTTAAAATGTGTAACTTTTTAGCAAGATGGTTATCAAACTGTTGAATAAATATGAACTAAGTTAACTGACAATTTTCTGGATGGCAAGTAAAAAAATTAGCACTGATGGATCTCTAACAAAATATTAACACTATCTATTCTTTATATGGCATGTCCAAATTGTTCATTATATGTTACAAATAATCTTAGTACAGAGTTAAAGAGACATCATTCACATTTTATGGTATTTCAGGGCTCCCCAGGTGGCACTAGAGGTAAAGAGTCTGCCTGCCAATGCAGGAGACATGAGACAGGTTCAATCCCTGGGTCGAGAAGATCCCCTGGAAAAGGGAATGACAACCCACTCCAGTACTCTTGCCTGGAGAATTCCATAGCCATAGAAGCCTGGCAGGCTGCAGTCCATGGGGTCACAAAGAGTCAGACACAACTGAAGTGATTTCGCACGCATGCTAGCACGAAAACAGTCTACACTTAAATAGATCTAAATTATTTTCACTGTTTCATATTTGAAGAAACCGAGGCAAAGAAAATCTATTTGTTTTATTAATAGAACACAAGCTCAACTGCCAGTAAGATCATAAAAATTTTTAAGCTTTCAAATACAAAAAGATCATGAAATAAAAACAGGCAATGGTTTTACTTATGAATTACAACTCCTGTCTGAAGAGTAGCTGCATAGCATAAACACTTAACATTGCATTTAAGAAAACCTTGGTAGCTATTAGGCAATTCAACTAATACACGGAGATATATTTTCTATTTTAAAATGTTGGAAGTATCTTAAAAGTACAGATATGAGTACTAAGAGCATAACATATTACAGAAGAAAAATGAGCATTTAGTACAACGCATATCACAGAATAAACAGGCAATTAACTGAGTGTGTAAACCACCACATGTATGATAAAACCACAAACATGCTTAAATAGAATAATGAAAGGTGTTGCCTTCCCCATTTCAGAAGGTTTACTAGTACTTTCATTCCAAGAAAAAACCAGGTTAAAGGTAATCAAAATTACCTTGACAGCCACTCCTTTCCCCTCAGGAAATTCTAGAAGATGGAAAGTCAGTTCTTCAACCCTATTAATGCAGAGCCTTGGGTCAGTTGTTCTTCTTAATGCTTGAACTAATGCCCGGGTTCTGTTATCAATACTCACTCTGGCAATGATCTGCAAAGATATATTAAAATATGTATGAATTGAGTATGAAAACTGCTCCAGTGATACCAACAGATGATCAAAGTTCTTAAATCACATTAGGAAATGAAACTTAGAAATCTGACAAAAATTAAAACTTAAAATCACAATGAATAACGACTTGCCTTTTCTCGCTGAAGAGATAACCGCCTTTTCTCCTCTGCGTTTTTGTCTTTGCTGACAGCCTGCTCAGCTTTTGTCGCCTCTTCCTGCTCTTCTAACTGACTCTTTGAATCATACTTTAGTTTGGGGACAAGTCCACCAATATAACCACCGACTAAGGCTTGTACACCTTCCGTGGGACGAGAAAGAAAGTTAGCAATACTCTGTTTAGTAGAAATGGGAAGAACCTCAGGTGTCCCACTGGGACTTCCAGGCTTGTCCTCAGAATATAAAGAAGCTTCTGAGTCTAGCTTCTTATCAGACAGGATGCCAGGATCTGGAGAACTGGGTTTCTCATCTTCAACCTTTTTAAGTTCAAGTTCTGATTTTTCCTGGAAATGCTGATCTTCCTTTTGTTGAGACATTTTTTCCTCACGCTTGAAGTATGAATTAATATGACTTGACAAAAAGTAGAATGACTCTCCGAATTTTGTGGCTATATTATTTGTGTAATGAAAAAGGCTTGGTTTACCTATATCGTCTTTCTCTATAACCTGACTTTCCTTTGCTGGAACAGAACTCTTTTCTGCTGACTTGTCACTATACTTTTTCAGAAACTTGATGGTTTGTTTAATGCTTTTCTGTTTTAACCAACCGCTATCTGTCACTTTTCTTAATATTCGAGAACTTGGCTTAAGTTGAGCTAAACGAGAGATCATTTCATTGTGCTTGCCAAAGACAGCCTTTGAAACAGAGTTCAAAGTATTTTTAATACGGGACATACGAGGGCTCACTTTTGTAAGTCCCTTGGGAGCAGAAGTGCTAAGTCTCAAGATTCCAAGATGTAAACCATGGTGGCTTGGCGGGGAACAGTGCTTACTGCAAGAATGAGCTTCACTTTTGGTCCATTTACATCTTATTGTGCTCGTATGAACACCTCTCTGTAGACTGATGTGGCTTATCCTCCAGTAATGTTCAGGTGAGCACAAGAAAGGCAGCTGCTTGCTCCTCTGCTTCCCACAAAGACTTTTCGCATTACTAAGGAGGTAAATATAATATAGATCTATAGTCAAATTAATAGACATAACTTAAAAATTACTTATTTTCTATATGTTATGACTTTCACTTCATTCCTGAATGCTTCATTTAAGAAATGCCATAATTCATGGTCTTACCTAAAATGGCAAGAAAAAAAAAAAAAGATTAGGATTTAAGGTAAAACTGAAGTTGGGGAAGAGATAAAATACATTACACTACTTGAACTAAACTCAGCAACTTGTCTCAAAAGAAGGTAAGACAATATATTTTCATTATGGCAATAGAGATTTCACTTTTAAGCAAATAGAAGGTAATTAATCTTTTAGTACAGAAGTCAATGAGAAAAGAAAGTGAGTAGTAGGATGTTTCATGAAAACTAATTTAGAGCAGCTACCGGATAGATAAGGTCTCCTACAACACAAAACCGAGCATGCAACTGTGAAACAAAATCTATATTCACGGTAAGACAAGGAAAACTTAAACATAAAAGTTCTTCTCTGCCCCTTGGCCTCCTTCCTACCTGCACTCTCTACCTGCCAACCTCCCCCACCAGCAGGAATACCTGCTCTACATTCACAGCAACATTCTCCCAACATCAGCAAGACAGAGCATTTTTTCTTGACCTTGTAAAGGGTCACATGACCCACCGTGATGGTACTTAAGTCTGGATAATGCAAACTGTCAATATACATTATTTTATGTACAGCCCTCTGTTTCAAAAAAAACTGACTTAAACTGTGTCTCGACTTCTAACAGGCGGAACAGTTCTCGGAGTTTTCTGAGATAACTCTTCCTGGGTTATAATCCTCAAATGTGGCTCAAATAAAATTTCCCAATTTTTTCTTAGACCTACTCATTAATTTTTCATTGGCACAATTTAAATATTCTGCTGTTTTTCTTCTTTATTATTAAGTCTTGACTAGTGCATGTGACACTAGACTTTAAGTTCTTTGAAGACAATAGTCAAGTCTTATACTCCTATTCACTGCAAACCATTTATAGAAAACTTAATCTGAAAGCCCCCCTGAAACTGAGTTCCTCTGCCAAATTTATTAACCTCTATCCAAAATGCTATTCTCCTGTCCAACACCTGTTCCCCTCAGGATTGAGGCTTATCAAAGAAAAGGGGGGACTGAAACCAAGCAGGACCCTATGGGACCCTCCCACGCATGAAAGCCTCTCTGTGTCCCCAGTTTCTTGTTTGTAAGAAAAAGGCCTTCAGCCTCCGAGACCCTCCCTGAGTTCCAAAGGGCAGATTCAAACAGTTAATTAAGAGAGTGAAGGAATGCAGAAAGAGACATCAGTGCAGAGATGGGACAGGGTCCTGGTTCATCCTGGGGGGATGTATATAATAATATGATAGAAATCTCTTCTACGGGAACTAAGGCCCCTCCCCAGGAAGACGATGGTAATGTCAGGCTGAGCACAAGCCCTAAGACCCCAGACTGGCTGGAACCAGAAAGCTGATGACTGAGATTCTTGGGACACCATTTTGTCACTTCAACCTATCAGAAGAGGCCTCCCCACAAATTTTGCTTATAACATCTCTTCCCCCAAGCCCATCAGAGTTCAGGTCTTTCGAGCAGGAGCTGCCAGCTTTATGGCTCTTGCAATAAACCCTTCTCCCACTCCAAACGTGGACATTTGTTTGTCTGGCCTCACTATGCGTTGGGCACACATTCAACAACTTGATGCCAGATATAGTCCTAAATGCTAGACCACAAAGAGGATACCAAGAAACTTTCAGTCTAGAGCTTGAGACAACCTTGTAAAGAAGATTTCACGGTCTAGTAGTAACTGCTCATTTAATCAAAGAAGTCAGACTAGAAAAAACTATGTGCATACATGCTAAGTCGCTTCAGTAGAGTCTAACTCCTTGAGACCCCATGGACTGTCCATGGGATTTTTTAGGCAAGAGTACTAGAGTGGGTTGCCACACCTTCTCCAAAACTATGTGCAACACCTAATAGACAAGGGGCTCATAACCACAACATAAATGCCATTTAAAACAGACATTTTGTTCTTTCAATTGGTAAAATGCAAATAACTGATAATATCCAGTACTGATAATAACCTGGGGAAATGGGACACAGAGGGCTACCTGACAGAATCAAATGAAATTTTAACAGCTATCTATCAAAACTTTAAAGGCACATGTTCTTTGATTAGTAATTCCACCATAAAGAATCTATCCCACAGAAATAACTGCACAGGAGTACAGGTATATACACACATTCTTTGCCACACTGCCTGAAATATCAAAACACTGATAAACAACTCTTAAGTGTCTTCCAGAAAGGGACGGTTAAATAAATTACGGTAAATAACATATAATACAATGAATTACAATGTAATGTTATAGCATTGAGGAACTAGGTGATCCAATGTATCCAATGTATATATCCTTCATATACAGTATAGAGAGGAAGGCAAGCTGCAATAACATATATATGAATATCATACACACAAGGATACACAGATGTAGACACAAAGGTATTATGTAATACGAGAAAACAAAAACCTATATATGCAGCTGAAATCTGTGGCTACACACACATACACACATTCTGAAAGGGTAAGCATCTGTTTATTTATTTCTATGAACTGAGAAGTGGAATTGAAAGAGAAGGGCTTTCGAGAGAAAGGCTTTTGAGAAGGGCTTTTACTTTTGGATGGATTCTATTATTTACAAGGAGAAGGCATCATATTTGTAATTTAAGAAAACAATGCAATGCACTTTAACAGATGGTACTATATGAATGGAAGACACAAATTCAGAGTAGACATCCAGGTAAGCCTGAAAAAAAAGATGCTGAAAACTGGGCAAAAAAGTAATTCATCACATGGTAAAAGATGAGAGGGGAAGAAGAGAATTCTAAATAATGGGGAAAACAAACACAAGCAAACAAAAAAAAGCATTTAAGAAAGTACACACAATATAAGCAAAAATTGCAAGCAGTCAATTCTTTTCAGGACCTGGAGCCAATAATGAGGGAGAGGCTGAAGGTGATACTGCAAAGACAGGAAGAGCCAGATTATGAAGGGTCTGACAATCTTGCCAAAGAGATTAAAGATTGAACCGTCAATGACCTATGTTAAGCAAAGGAATGACATTAGGAAGATGCTTCCAGCAGATCTCTGACAGATGGAGTAACGGGACAAGACTGAGAATGACAGGAACCAAGAACCCACTGTGACTCTTCTGAAGATAGTGAACTAACATCTTTCCAAGTTGCACATGAGCATACTATTTTAAAATCTGTAGAGGGGAGAAAAGAAAAGAAGCAAACCTATCTGCCTTGCTGGCTCTTCTGAACCCCTCAGGATCTGCAGTCAATGTAATAAGCTGAATTAACACAAAAGTTCCACAATCCCCAACACAGAAATACATGATCAAATACATCTAAAGGACTCGTGGATAAAAAGCTATACTCAAAACTAATAATGGACTCCTATAACTCAACAACAAAAATCAAATAGCTCAATTAAAAAATGGGCAAAGGACTTGAATAGATGAACGATGTCATCTTTCTCCAAAGATGACATACAGTAAATAAGCACAAGAAAAGATGAACAACGTGACTGATATCAGAGAAATACAAATCAAAACCAAATGAGGTATTATCCCACACTTATCAGGATGGCTAATACCCCCACCTCCCCCCAAAAAGAAAAAATACCTGAGAAATAAATTCTGTTGTTTAAACCAAAAAACAAAACAAAAATGCCAGAAAATATCAAGTGTTGATAAAGACGTGGAGAAGCTGAGCACTGAACCTGAGCGCTGTTGGTGGAACTGGAAAATGGTGTAGTCACTGTGGAAAATAGTAAAACACAACATTATAAATCAACTACACTTCAATACAAGTTAAAAAACAAAAAACAGTATACCAATTCCTCAAAATATTAATATAGACCTACCATATGATCCAGAAATCCTACTTCTAGGTATATATTCAAAGAAATTGAAAGCAGGGACTTAAAAAGTTTTCATAACAGCACTCATAATAGCAGAGGTGGGGACAACCCTAATGTGGTATATGCACACAGTGGAATATTACGCAGACTGAAAAAGGAAGGAAACCCTGTCAAATGCTAACATGGATGACCCTTGAGGACATTAGGTAAAATAAGCCAATTACAAAAGGAACAAGTACTATATGACTTACTTACATGAGAGATCTAGAACAGTCAAATTCATAGAGACAGACAGTAGAATGATGGTTACAAGGGCTGGAGGAATAGGGCAGAGGGGAACTGTTTACTGGGTAGGGTTTCAGTTCTGCAAGATGAAAAAGCACTGGAGGGTTGTTTCACGACAATGTGAATCTACTGGATGCTACTGAACTATACACCTAAAAATGATTAAGATATTAAATTTTATGATTTTTTTTTTTTACCACAATAAAGTTTCTTAAAAAAGAAACCTCCAATAAAACAAAACCAACAGTGGAAAACCCACAGTTGAGGTATCACATACCTGGATCTGCAGTCACATTTCCTTTAAGGTGCAGAGACTCTAAGCAAATGGAAACTAGTTCGAGCTAGGGAACTCCATGCGGCCTCTGCAGAGCCCAGTGAAACCACCATGGAAGGACACTTCCAAAGCTCAGGCAAGAGACTCTCTAGTTCAGCAACCCCCACTGAAGAGGAACTCACAGTTAAAGAACCATCACTGCAAGAGACTACTGGCAAGTACAGCCAACAGGAAAAAGTGTAACCAAGATTAGAAATAATAGAAAAAAAATTAAGTAGGTTTAAGTCGTTCAATGATAGAACAAAAATAAGGAAGCAAAAAAAAAAAAAGAACTGAACAAAATGTACAGGAAGAGTAAAATTTTAGAAATGAAAATTCCAGCTACAAGCTAGTTACTAGATGTTACTGTAATATGATGACAAAGAAAGGCTGAAAATAAAGGAATAGGGAAGAATATATACCAAGGCCTATACAATAAAAAGAACGCAAAAAGCACTTTAAAGCAAAAGCATTAAATAAGATTAAAAAGGCATACTATTTGATAGTAAAAGGAATAATCCATTTATTGAGAGTTATTAAACCTCAGTTTCCTAGGTCTTGGAGAACAAGACAACTTATTAATAAACAAGTAACTAATACAATGTATAACAACAGATCGAGAAATACCATGAAGAAAAATAAAGCTGGAGGCTGGGGAGAAAAGGGTCCAGGGAGGGCTATTTCAGCTGATGTAGTCAGGAGAAGAATTAAGTTGACACGTTACTGGAGACCTGAGTGAACTGAGGAAGCAAATTATTTAAAAGTATCCAGGAAAAAAGCACTCAAGGCAGAGGAAAAAGCAACCAAAGTTTTGGAGACAGGAATGAGCTTTGTCTATTCAGGAATAGTAAGAATAAGGTAGTTAAAGGAAAGTAAGAAATAGGAAAAATGGTAGACATGGGTCCAAGAGTCAAGCAGAGAACAGAGCTATAACAGCTGGGATTACAGTAAGGGATCTGCATTGTTTCTTTCCAATAAGAGATAATCCTCAAGACCAACTAGAATACACCTATCAACCTGGCAAAGAAATACAGCATATAAAGCCAAATCTGAAAAGGAGAACAATGAAGGGAAGTCGAGACAATCTCATGATCATACAGTTTTAAAACACTCCTCTAGAAACGACAGTTATCAGGCCAAAACTGCCAAAAAGAGCTGTCAACAAAATCAACAAGCTGAATTTAACTGCTCCCAAATCACACTAGTAAATGCAGATAAGGGTTTGGAGAGCAAATTGAGCTGAGACAAAAGTTAGATTGCAAACAGATAAAGAAGGTAAACTGTAAAGTGCCATCATCAGCTAGAAAAGAGCAGGAGGACCAGACTCTCTACTTATAGGATAGTACAAATACAGATGTAGGCATAAATAGAAGAGTGAGGCTTAGACCAACCACTGGGGAATGGAATGAAGTTGTAACTAGAAGAAATTCAGGAATTGCTAGGTGGAGGCTCTGCTAAGGATGGAAAGAATTAATTTATGGGGGACTTCACTTGGTTATACTGCAATTATGCAGACAAGAAATGACAGAGGTTTGGACTGAATTAAGATAAAAGTACTATAATGGAGATGACTATTGCTCTGAGCCACACTTTGAAAATGGAGCAATCAGCGAAACATAGGACTTGGTGACAGGAAAGAATAGGGTAAGGAGAGGGAGGTGTCAAGACAACTTAAGGGTTTTTAATCAGAGAAACAAGGAGAATGCCATTTGTGGATATGAGATAGCTTAGAAGGGGGCCAATTTAATAAAAATCTCTTGGTTTTACAGAATGCAGAAACAGTGGGGGATTCACATGTAGACATACTACAGGAACATAGGCTGTTGGATTTATGTTTGGAGTTACTAGCACAGTGACAGCTGAAATCCTAAGACTGGATTTACCAAAGAAGGGTATACAGTTAATACTTCTCCAGAATTTGAGGATCGCAAAATTTGATAAAAGTTTCTCTTCCTCAAAAAAATGCTTATCTGCATATATACGCTATATTTTCCAAGACATTTCAGGATATTTACAGAAGTACTAAAGTATTCCTTGGGTTTCAAATTTTAAAATTCTGGTGTAGAGAGAACAAGAGTAGAGCCTTGACAGCCATTCAGAGTTAGGAAGAGGCAGTTTGCCAAGCAGATTTAAAAAAAAAGCACAGGAGAAAAGACATGCAGAAAAGCTCAGGGCAATGGCAGGACATCCGAAAAAGTACTGGACAGTGACCGAAACAAAATATAAGACATGGGAAATAAAGGTCAGAACTAAGACATGCTAGGAAGATGTCCGGCTAGAGCTCTATGATCTTTTCACAAATATATGTTCCACACACGAAGCAGTAAGTACCCTTCAGCACAAATCCTCCGTCATTATTACTAAGCAAAAAAACAACTCAAAGATGTACCTTGATTAACTCTGCACTTGAAGCAAGTAAACATATAAACTAGCGAAAGTGATCTTTTCATCCAACATGGCTTGTTAAAAGGACATTGCTCTCAAGGTTTTAATTGAGATCTGACCCAGGAACATAAAAACAAGATCAACACTGAGAAAAAAGTTTAAGAAAAATGATAAAGTAAGAATATGTTCTTATATTCAAAGCGCAATTAATGTGCACAAGAGATTTGACAAAAACAGCTACAAATGGGCATGAAATATTTGTCTCATAACAGGCATTAAACTCTTGATTCACAGTGTAATAAACGTTTCTAAAACTCCCGGATTTAAAAATTCTTAGTATTTCATTGTCTTAACGGCATTTCCTCGATACACTAAAACCTACTTCTGTCATTTTTGAAAGCTCAATAATCGGGACTGTAGACTGGGATGCGGTTCAACTGGGATGTTACCGGAAGTAAAAAGCACCACTTTAAACAGGATTATGTGATAGCTCCTCATCTAAGTTTTTCCTAGGTGTCACCACTTTTTATTTCAAGTTATCATGGTATTAGGTATAGAAACCAGTCTCCTCCCAGCATGATGACTTATATGACAGCGACTGGAAGCAGTGCAACAAACCCTCACCTACTAAACAGCACACACCTGAAACCGATTAAGCAACAGGAGTGGGGGACAGAGTTCAGCGTGGGTGGGGTTACAAAGAAACTGCTGATAATTAAAAACCTGGAGCAGCCGACTGATTAGGTGCACTGACAGTGGAGAATGATGTAGGTAGAACAGGGAAGCGGTTTTGACAAGCACCCAGGAACTGCCGGAGCACCTACTGCCCAGGGGAAGTCAGATAGACTCAGGGAACCTCGGCTGCGAGGCTCGGGGGTGGAACAGCTCTGGTCCCAGCCCGGGGCGGGACCAGAAAAACCTAAACAGTCTGAGCCGTGCGGACCAGCAAAGCCCACCAGGCCAGAAGAGGCGGAGAGCATCGCGCACCCCTCAGGCCTGGGTCCAGCGGACCCTTCCGGTGCCCGGTGGCCTTCTGGAGACCGGGTCCGGGCGTCTCCCCGCCCTCTCGCTCTGGAAGCGCCTTCCGAGGAGAGATAAGAAGTCCCGGAGGGCTAAATGAGTCCCCGGGGCGACCCGCGGCCTTCTCCCCCAGCCTACCGTCCCGCCGGCCCCCCACGGGCCACCTACCGGGATGCAGGCCGCAACTACTTGGGCGGCAGGAGCGACGCGCCTCTTCTCCGTCCGCGCGTCCCCTCTGCCCGCCAGCATCAGCTGAGGGTCCAGCACAAACACCCGGGCAGCAGCCGGGGTGCCACCCTCCCCCAGCTCCGTCCCGCCCCAGCGGAAGTGACGCAGGGCGGCCCGGGTCTACTCGCCGACTGGGGAGGAGCTCCTCCGCCTCGCTGAGGTCTCTGCCTGCCCGTCAGCCGCCGCTCCGCCCCCTCCCCCGACATGCGCAATAGAGCACGGCTGAGCGCGGGCGGGAGACGTGCGTGCGTGCACGCGCCTGCGGGCACCAGTAGAGGCGCCGCCTGGCGACCAGCGGTGGGAGTTTCTTTGGCTCCGCGGGCTTGTGTGCAGGGCTCCGTACGCGGTCAGCTGAGCTAAGCATCCGTTTCCGTGTCCGTTGAGATTTTGTCCTCTCTCCTTCAGGTTCTCAGAACCCGGGCTGCGTACCAGCCGCCTGGAGGATGGTAAGCGGCTTGGACCAGGGTCCTAACCACTCTGCTGTCATCATTCCTGAGCTTTGCCACTTGGACTAAAAATCGCTGGAAAGCTCCTTCACAAACGTTATCCTGTTGGAAGTCAGCCACGCTCTTCTTTCCAAAAGGGTCCACACTTAACACATTCGTTTTTCAATCCTAACATTTTATGCCTACCAGGTCTGCAAATAGCCTATACAACCCATAAGGCAAATACAGCCCATGGCCTGTTTCTGTACGTCTGCAGAGTAAGAATGGGTTTTTCATTTTCAACAGTTAAAAATAAAAAAAGACTTTTGGGACACGTGACATTGACACGAAATTCAAATTCAATGTCCTTTAAAAAAAAAGGTATTTTGTAGAGCATAGCCTTTATATGTCAAGAAGCTTTACCGCTAAAACAGAGAATTTGGATAGTTACTGTAGCTTCCTTTAAATAAGTTGAGGTTAGAAAACAGAAAAGTAGTCATTACTAACCTCAAAATGTTACCATGACAGATGGTAACAGATCTTTTCTCTAGACTTGTCATGTCTCGCAAGGGTGAGTGTTACTGCTTTAGTCCATATAAGATGATTGCGAAGTGTTTAAGGAAGGAATTGTATGAGCTGTCACATAGTGGATGTTAGACTTACACCTTGTTTTTTCTTTTTAATTAAGAGGAGGAAGACAGCTTGCCAGGCTCTTGGGGCACAAATGGCTGGATTGTGTACATCATAATGCCTGATAAACCCCTGCAGTGCGAGATCTAGACAGGTTATTCAGCCATACTATAGTTAAAAGGTACATGCACAAGCTAAACTTGAGAGGCATATGGAAGTAACCTTAGTTTCAGAGAGATGTTCCTCCCTGTTCTTAAAAAAATTATACTTGTTAAAACAATAAAGACTTTACTTAGGACTTTTGCCATAGGTTAAGACTTCTGCAATTGGGGAGACAGATTGGACTGAGTTACAAATACAACGAAGACAGTTGGAGATGTGCAGCCAAGGAGCAGAGGGGCAGGAGCCAGTGGATGGAAAATTACTAAGAGGGGATGCCAAGGGTAGGGGTGATTCTTGCTAAAGCATTTTAACAAGATTCTTGCTAAAGACTGACCAGTGTAACTAGATATCAAGGGTGGGAGATTTTCTCTAAACTGACTCAGCAGGATTCTTGATAAAATTGGACTTGGAAGACCAAAGACAGGACCTGGGTGGGAAGCCTTGACAGAAGAGGGCTCAGAGAAATCAAATTAAAGTTTGACAAATGAGAAAGTCTTTGTCACCATCCAATCATCTATCCCCCTCACTTGTTTTCCTTCACTTCCTAATTTAGTCAGACTTTATCAAATATCTAAATTTTCCTCCCTTGCCAGAATTTTTAAAAAACTCTTGAATTCTCCTTTGCTCTTTCTTCCCCACTGTTGTCCACCTCCATACCTTTAATCCGCATAACTTTAACCATCCTGAAGCCTGAGGATCTTAGTGCAGGATCTCTCAAGTCTTTCCATTGCTCTACATCTTGGCCTCCATTGCTTTACTTTAAGCTTTCACCCTCAATCTTGCTAAACTGGTTTTCCAGCCTGTAACTGACCTCCAAACCAGAGTTATTCCCTTCTGGGCAGCCAAGGTAATCTTTCTAAAGTGCAAGTCCAATCACGTGATTTCACTGATTAAAAAGTTTATGCTTCATCTTCATGGAATCAGGAGAGGGCAATGGCACCCCACTCCAGTACTCTTGCCTGGAAAATCCCATGGATGGAGGAGCCTGGTAGGCTGCAGTCCATGGGGTCGCTAAGAGTCGGACACGACTGAGCGACTTCACTTTCACTTTTCTTTTCATGCAGTGGAGAAGGAAATGGCAACCCACTCCAGTATTCTTGCCTGGAGAATCCCAGGGACTGGGGACCCTGGTGGGCTGCCGTCTATGGGGTCGCACAGAGTCGGACACGACTAAAGCGACTTAGCAGCAGCAGCAGCATGGAATCAAGTCTTCAAGCCTAATGAGCTTCCAGCCTTAATTTCACTACTTTGCCCTTGCTCTTTACCCTCTGGCCATACTTTGTTGTTCAGTCGCCCAATTGTGTCCCACTCTTTGTGACTCCAAAGACTGGCCATAATTATGGTTCCTCAGATACCTTGTGCTTTTTCATGCTTCAGTACCTTTGCTCATACCTCCTTCAAAACTAGAAAAGCTTACAAAACTAAACATACTCTTACTATACAATCCAGCAATTGTTATTCTTGGTATTTACCTGAAGAAGTTGGCAACCTGTGTGAACACAAAAACCTGCATGTAGATGTTTATAGCAGCTTTATTCATAATTGCCAAAACTTGGAAGTAACCAAGATATACTGCAGTTAGTGAATAGATAAGTAAACTGTGGTATATCAGATAATGGAATATTATTCAGAGCTAAAAGCAAACTTTCAGCTATGAAAAGATGTGGAGAAATCTGAAATGCTTATACTGATCTACACAGGCCATATATTGTATGATTCCAACCATATGAAATTCTGAAAAGGCAAATTATAGAGATAGTAAAAACAAACAAAAAATCAGCAGTTACTAAGGATTGGGATGGGGGCAGGGTGTGAATTAGGCAGAACACAGAGGATGTTCAAGGCAGTGAAAACACTCTTGATATTTGATGATGGATACCTGTCATTACACATTTGCTCAAACTCATAGAATATACATTACCAAAAGTAAACCCTAAGATAAACTATGGACTTTGGGTTATTATGATGTGCCAGTGTACATTCATTGATTGAAACATGTATGTACCACTCTGGTGGGGATGCCATCCTGATGACTCAGATGGTAAAGAATCTGCCTGCAATGGGGGAGAGTTGGCTTTGGTCCCTGGGTCAGGAAGACCCCTTGGAGAAGGGAATGGCTACCCACTTCAGTATTCTTGCCTGGAGAAACCCATGGACAGAGGAGCCTGGTGGGCTACAGTCCATGGGGTCTCCAAGAGTCGGATTCGACTGAGTGATATCACAATCTGTAATATATGTGTGAAGGCAGAGGTATATGAGAAATAGCTATACCTTCCTCTCAGTTTTGCTGTGGACCTGAAACTGCTCTAAAAAAAGTGTAATTGAAAAGAAAAAAAAAAACCAGGGACAATTATTCATTGAGTAAAACATGCTTCCATGTGTGCTTGCTTCTCCAGGTTCCCTGCCTGCACGGGATTTTTATTTACTTGTTTATATGCCTGTGAGTTTCCTGTAGACACGGAGTATAACATAACTATACATGTATCCTTTGGGTCTAGCATACTACCCAGAAAAGTGTAGATTCTCTAAAATTCTGTATTATTGAATTGATTTTTAATTTCATTCAGATTACCAGTTAATAAGTTACAAATGGAAATTAAAACCCATTCATGATTCTTTTGATGTTAGAAAAAAATTAAAGAGAAAAGAGTTCAGTTCATTTTAAACACTATAAATTCAGTGGTGTGTAAAATAGGAAATTGTCTTCTATTTTTAATAGCAGGGTAATAATATTTAATATCCTTCAGGAAAAGATCACACTTGCAATAATGTTAAATACAGTAATTGTTCTACCCTATATCCTTTGGTTACTAGATAAAATAGATATCCACATCGCTTCTGTATCATTTATTTGTTTTCATTTGATTTACAAGGTTTACCAGTCATCTATTATAGACCTTTATTTCTCTAAATCAATCGTCAACATCTCCTTCTATTGATTATTAAAGTTTGGCTTATAAGAACTCTTCAAAGAACATCTAGCCTCTTTAGTGTTCAAACAAAACTCAATGCTGTAGCCAAAATAAATTAAGCAATATTGCTGTAAGATATTTCTCCACATCATCCAAGTGAAGGATGTGCCAGAAAATAATCCTAGAAGAATATATACTGTGGTAGGCAGAATAATGGCCTAATCCCTTGAACTTCTGAATATGTTACATTATAATACATGGCAACAGGCACTTTGCAGATGTAATTAAGGGCACAGATTTTTAAAAAGGGAAATTATCCCAAATTATCCAGGAGGTCTCAATCTAATTATATGAGCTTTTTCTCATTCTGGAAGCAGTAGAGATGTGGTAGAAGACAGAGAGACTCTCAGGTGGTAGGGGTGGTTCAAACTGCTGCACAATTGCACTCATCTCACACGCTAGCAAAGTAATGCTTGAAGTTCTCCAAGCTATGCTTCAATAGTACATGAACCGAAAACTTCCAGATGTTCAGGCTGGATTTAGGAAAGGCAGAGGAACCAGAGATCAAATTGCCAACATCCGAGGGATCATAGAAAAAGCAAGAGAGTTCCAGAAAAACATCTACTTCTGCTTTATTGACTACACCACGGCTTTTGACTGTGTGGATCACAACAAAGTGTGGAAAATTCTTCAAGAAATGGGAATACCAGACCACCTTACCTGCCTCCTGAGAAATCTGTATGCAGGTCAAGAAGCAACAGTTAGAACTGGACATGGAACAACAGACTAGTTCTAAATTGGGAAAGGAGTATGTTAAGGCTGTATATTATCACCCTGCTTATTTAACTTATATGCAGAGTACATCATGAAAAATGCCGGGCTGGATGAAGCACAAGCTGGAATCAAGATTGCTGGGAGAAATATCAATAACCTCAAATATGCAGATGACACCACCCTTATGGCAGAAAGCGAAGAAGAACTGAAGAGCCTCTTGATGAAAGTGAAAGAGGAGAGTGAAAATGTTGGCTTAAACATTCAGAAAACCAGATCATGGCATCTAGTCCCATCACTTCATGACAAATAGATGGGGAAACAATGGAAACAGTGAGAGACTATTTTGGGGGGCTCCAAAATCACTGCACATGGTAACTGCAGCCATGAAATTAAAGATGCTTGCTCCTTGGAAGAAAAGCTATGACCAACCTAGACAGCATATTAAGAAGCAGAGACATTACTTTGCCAACAAAGGTCCATCTAGTCAAAGCTATGGTTTTTCTAGTAGTCATGTATGGATGTGAGAGTTGGACTATAAAGAAAGCTGAGTGCTGAAGAATTGATGCTTTTGAACTGTGGTGTTGGAGAAGACTCTTGAGAGTCCCTTGGACTCCAAGGACATCCAACCAGTCCATCCTAAAGGAAATCAGTCCTGAATATTCATTGGAAGGACTGATGCTGAAGCTGAAACTCCAGTACTTTGGCCACCTGATGGGAAGAACTGACTCATTGGAAAAGACCCTGATGCTGGGAAAGATTGAAGGTGGGAGAAGGGGACAACAGAGGATGAGATGGTTGGGTGGCATCAGCGACTCAGTGGACATGAGTTTGAGTAAGCTCCAGTAGTTGGTTATGGACAAGGAAGCCTGGGGTGCTGCAGTCCATAGTGTTGCAAAGAGTCGGACACAACTGAGTGACTAAACGGAACTGAACTTTTTAGTATAAGTATGTCCCATAAAATGTCTTTAAACTGTGTAAAGGTAATTGTATTAATTTTCTTTTGCTGCTGAAACAAAATATCACAGTCAATGACTTCAATCAAATTTATCATGTCACAATTCTGTAGGTCAGAAGTCCAGGCAGGGTCAACTGGGTCCTCTGCTCCAGGTCTCCCGAGATCAAAATCAAGGCGTCAGCTGGCCTAGGCTGATCTCTGGTGGCTCTGTCAGAGAACATTCTTTTCAAAGTTATTTAGGTTGTAGACATAAATGTTTTTACAGCTATAGGGCTGAGATTTTGATTCCTTTGCTGGCTGTCAGCCAGGAGCAGCTCTTCACTCCTAACGCCAGCTGTGTTCCTTGTCAAATTGTCACTCCTTCTCCCCACCAACCTTCAGTTCAGTCGCTCAGTTGTGTCTGATTCTTTTGTGACTCCATGGACTTCCTTGTCCATCGCCAACTCCCAGAGCTTGCTCAAACTCTGGGAGTGATGCCATCCAACCATCTCTTCCTCTGTCATCCCCTTCTCCTCTTGCCTTCAATCTTTCACGTGCTGTTGAAGCCTGACTAGGAGAATTTTGAGCGTTACTTTGCTATGGTGTGAAATGAGTGCAATTGTGCGGTAGTTTTGAGCATTCTTTGGCATTTCCTTTCCTTGGGATTGGAATGAAAACTGACCTTTCGCAGCCCTGTGGCCACTGCTGAGTTTTCCAAATTTGCTGGCTTACTGAGTGCAGCACTTTCATAGCATCATCTTCTAGGATTTGAAATAGCTCAACTGGAATTCCATCACCTCCACTAGCTTTGTTTGTAGTGATGCTTCCTAAGGCCCACTTGATTTCCATTCCAGGATGTATGGCTCTAGGTGAGTGATCACACTATCGTGATTAGCTCGGTCGTGAAGATCTTTTTTGTACAGTTCTTCTGCGTATTCTTGCCACCCCTTCTTAATATTTTCTGCTTCTTTTAGGTCCATACAGTTTCTGTCCTTTGTTGTGCCCATCTTTGCATGACATGTTCCCTTGGTATCTCTAATTTTCTTGGAGAGATCTCTAGTCTTTCCCATTCTATGGTTTTCCTCTATTTCTTTGCATTGATCACTGAGGAAGGCTTTCTTATCTCTCCTTGCTATTCTTTGGAACTCTCTATCCAAATAGGTATGCCTTTTGCTTCTCTTCTTTTCACAGCTATATATAAGGCCTCCTCAGACAGCCATTTTGCCTTTTTACATTTCTTTTTCTTGGGGAGGGTCTTGATCACTGCCTCCTATACAATGTCACGAACCTCCGTCCATAGTTCTTCAGGCACTCTGTCTATCAGATCGAATCCCTTGAATCTAACTGTCACTTCCACTGTATAATCATAAGGGATCTGAGTTAGGTCATACCTGAATGATCTAGTGGTTTTCCCTACTTTCTTCAATTTAAGTCTGAATTTGGCAATAAGGAGTTCATAATCTGAGCCACAGTCAGCTCCTGGTGTTGTTTTTGCTGACTGTGTAGAGCTTCTTCATCTTTGGCTGCAAAGAATATAATCAATCTGATTTCAGTATTGACCATCTGGTGATGTCCATGTGTAGAGTCTTCTCTTGCGTTGTTGGAAGAGGGTGTTTCCTATGACCAGTGCATTCTCTTGGCAAAACTCTATTAGCCTTTGCCCTGCTTCATTCTGTACTCCAAGGCCAAATCTGCCTGTTACTCCAGTTATTTCTTGACTTCCTACTTTTGCATTCCAGTCCCCTATAGTGAAAAGGACATCTCTTTTGGACGTTAGTTCTAGAAGGTCTTGTAGGTCTTCATACAACCGTTCAACTTCATCTTATTCAGCATTACTGGTTGGGGCATAGACTTGGAGTATTAGAATGGTTTGCCTTGGAAATGAACAGAGATCATTTTGTCATTTTTGAGACTGCATTCAAGTACTGCATTTTAGACTCTTTTGTTGACTGTGATGGGTACTCCATTTCTTCTAAGGGATTCTTGCACACAGTTGTAGATATAATGGCCACTTTAGTTAAATTCACCCTTTTTAGTACCTTTTAGTTCACTGATTCGTAAAATGTTGATGTTCCCTCTTGCCATCTCCTGTTTGACCACTTCTAATTTACCTTGATTCATGGATCTAACATTCCAAGTTCTTATGCAATATTGCTCTTTATAGCACTGGACTTTACTTTTATCACCAGACACATCCATAGCTGGGAGTTGTTTCCACTTTGGCTCAGGCTCTTCACTCCTTCTGGAGCTATTTCTTCTCTCTTCTCCAGTAGAATATTGGGCACCTAACAACCTGGGGAGTTCATCTTTCAGTGTCATGTATTTTTGCCTTTTCATACTTTTTATGGGGTTCTCAAGGCAAGAATACTGAAGTGGTTTACCATTCCCTTCTCCAGTGAACTATGTTTTGTCAGAACTCTCCACCATGACCCATCCATTTAGGGTGGCCCTACATGGCATGGCGCATAGTTTCATTGAGTTAAACAAGGCTGTGGTCCATGTGATCAGATTGGTTAGTGTTCTGTGATTGTGGTTTTCATTCTGTCTACCCTCTGATGAATGAGGATAAGAGACTTATGAAAGTTAGTTGTTATTTATCTGAAACTTACATTTAACAGGGCATCTTGTGTTTTATTTGGCTAACTTAATTAGGAAGAATTGATGAGAAGCCATTGACAATTATTTCCCAATGGAAGGATGTGTAAAATATAGAATAGGTAAAGAAAAACATTTAGTATAAGAAGAATGACAGAACAAATAAATGAAAATAAGGGCTATACGCAGCTTTTCCTGAGAATGGGGTAAGAGCCAAAAGTTTGATGTTGGGTTGGGAGACAAAGCTGAAAATTTTACAAAGAGCTAAATCACAAATAGCCTTGGATGGCTGACCTAGAAATTCACTCTTTTTGATGATGATTTACAGTGGGTTAAAATTTTGGTGAAATAGATATTATAACTTTTTATTCCATCTTTAAATTCATTACAAATGTAACGTGGCTATAGTAGTGGCAGAAGCTATTAATGAGCTAATTTAAATTAAATAAATGAATAAACAATCAAAAATACTTGAACACCTTGAGAAGAGGAAAAGATCTGTTTAAAAGAAATGGGAAGTTAGTTCTCTCTGGGAAAATTAGTTAATACTTAGATATGTGAGTCATAACAAAGGCAAAGCAAGCCTGCATGCAGTTGAAATATTCAGAAACTATGATGTACTTACAAATCCCCAAAGAGCAGGAAGTGAAACTATTCAAGGGAATCACACTGTGTGAGTCAAGAGAGAATCTTAGCACATCAAGAAAGCACAAATGGAAAAGCTTTCCATTTCCCCCAGCCAAACACGTACAAATGTCAGAAATTTGGCAGCATGGTGGAAAGAGAGGTGCCCTGCTAGCTAATGTGCCAGGTACTATAACTCAAATGAATGGTTTTGAGTTAATTATACTGTACGGAGGAGAATTTCCTAAACTGAAGTAAAATAGTCCACCAAATGTTGTGTGGGCAATGGGAAGAGATGGGGAGCATGCTACCCCAATAACATCCATAATACTACCTGCTGGAAACCATCTGAGGATATCGGTGTTACCTTCCTCCTCTTCCTTTGACACTACTGAAGTAATTTTAACTTTAAAATGTATTTGCTATTCAAATAGAAAGAGTAATTAAAACCTGACTCCAACCTCCTTGGAAAATATTATTTCAAATAGTTTCAAACTTCTTAAGCAATTTTGAAAGCTGCAAAAGGCACATTTTACACTATTTTCTGTGTTTTAAAAAAATGGCTTGTCAACATATAGATGGCCAATAGGCACTGTGAAAAGATGCTCAACATCACTAATTATTAGAGAAAGGCAAATCAAAGCTACAATGACCTCACACTGGTCAGAAAGTCATCATTAAAAAAATATACAAGTAACAAATGCTGGAGAGGGTGTGGTAAAAAGAAAACTCTCCTACACTGTTTGTGGGAATGGAAGTTGGTGCAGCCACTGCAAAGAACAGTATGGAAGTTCCTCAAAAAAACTAAAAATAGAGTTGCCATGTGATCCAGCAATCCCACTCCTGGGCATATATCTAGACAAAACTCTAATTCAAAAACATACATGCACCCCTATGTTCATAGTAGCACTATTATAATACTCAAATATGGAAACAAATGTCCATCAACAGAGGAATAGATAAAGAAGATGTGGTATGTATATACAATGGAATACTACTCAGCCATAAAAAAGAACAAAAATAATATCATTTGCAGCAACATGGTTAGACCTAGAGATTATTATACTAAGTGAAGTTAGAAAGAGAAAGACAAATACTATTTTTCATCACTTATATGTGAAATCTAAAATATGGCACAAATGAGCCTATTTATGAAACAGAAACAAATTGACAGACATGGAGAACAGACTTGTGGCTGCCAATGTAGGGGAGGGATGGATTGGGCGTTTGGGATTATCAGATACAAACTATTATATATAGAATGGATAAAGAAGATCCTACTGGATAGCACAGGGCACTATATTCAATATCCTATGATAAAGCATATTGGAAAAGACTATGAAAAAGAATGTATATATATGTATGTGTGTGTATATATATATCTGAATCACTTTGCTGTACAGCAGAAATTAACACAATATTGTAAATCAACTATACCTCAAAGGAAAAAAAAACAGCTTCTCTAAACAACAAAAGAAATGACTAGTAGTGCTATATAGGTGTGATTATATACTCTATATTATAAAGTCATTATATTCACAGTTTTTTTAAACTTACACCCAAATTTCTTGCCTTTGCTTTATGCCCAGAATAAAATCTATATATATATATTCCATATAATGGATCTTAAATCTAAAGAACTCAAGATATTTTGACTAGTTGATTTAGTTAGCTTTATAATACTTATATAGATGTCTTAAAATTTCTTTTTAAGCATAATAATTAAAAAATAATATTTATTACTGATAAATAAATGAAGACGGAATCATTTCTCAGAGGTCCAATAAATTAGAACTCCTTGGTATAGTTCTAATGTTTGATTAAAAAACAAAGTTTAGGGGAGACCAGGATTCTTCATAAACTCAACCAGTTCCTACTAATTCCCAAATTATTTGTACAGCTGGATGTAAAGCCTCATTGCCTCTACACATCTCTTCCAACTGACAGTATTGTGCTGCACAAGATCAGCAAATTGTTTCAGAGTGGGCTTTCCATGGATGCAATATTCTGTCTTCAAACATGTGTATTTAAGAAAGCAGTTTTATAGCTTCAGGTTTGATCAGACTTTTAGAAAATGAATTAACTTTAATCAGATTCATAAGAGTTTTTTTTCCTTCCCTAAGCAGTACATTTTAATTAGATTTGTTCTTTAATAGCTCTATCTGTGTATATAGACTGGGCAGCATAGCCACTCATTGATAAAACACTTCACAGCATAGAAAGTCAGAAGAATTCTTTATTACATGTGCTCTCTCTCCCTGTCCCAGATTTGAGGTATAATTGAGTACTACCTTGTGTAAGTTTAAGTTGTGAAACATGTTGATTGGATACACTTACATATAGCAAAATGACTACCAAAACCACAGTGTTAGCTAATACCTCTGTCACCTCACTGAATTATCATTCCTTTTTAATGATGAGGACATTTAAGATACAATCTCTTAGCAATGCTCAATATAGGATGCAGTATTATTAACTATAATCCCCATGTGGAATACTATATTCCCAGAACTTCATCTGGAGGTTTGTACCCTTTGACAAATCTCCACATCCTACCCCACCCACTTCCCAGTAACCAACATTCTACTCTTTGATTCAAAAGAATGCCAATATACTTTTTTTACATTAGAAGATATGTGGCTGTTTTGGATACATGCTATCTAAAACATCCTCTTTTAGATTAAAAATTTAAGTACCAGAGGCACAAGAAAAAAAATCAAAGTACCTGGCAAATATCGGTTGGCATAGCAAAATGATGGAAAGAAGTGATTACAGAAAACTTGGAAATAACAATAGTACGCTTTTCTGTAACACAAGAGGTTCCTCTGAGTTTTTCTTTATTTTTATGTAATTCTATGTTTTTTAAGACTTTTTGGGTGAATTTAGTTACAGTTTCTGTGTGTGCTATAATGTCCTCCAGGAGGGGACTTAGATGGTGGCCAAGTGTACCAGGGGAAAACAAAACATACTCACCTGGCCACGAGGAGACAAGGTTGGCAGCTTGAGGAACTTGGCCTGGTTGTATTTACCAGACATGTTAGCTGGGGAAGCAGCGCTGTCAGGGGTGGGATGTGCCAGAGCAGGACCCTCACTCTCTCCTCTCTTTTAATGCTGTGTGTTCCACTTACAGCAGGACCATGAGATCTCAGTGGAGATTGGCTCGCCCCTCAAACCCCCAACCCTGGGGTGTGAAGTAGCTTACCCATCCCAGCAGAACCTCCTACCTTAAATTCCAGTAGATAATGCCACGCCCAGGCATGATGGTGCCTGGTATTCTCAGCAGCATAGCTTCTTCATGCAGAGTGAGACTCAGGGCAAAGGCTGTTTCTTGTGACTTCTATACCTTTATGGTGTTGGATGCCTCAGCAGAAGTCCCCACTATGGTATACAGGGTAATAGGCCCTAGTGTTTGATCACTCAAATGTAAAATAAGCCTGGGACAGTACTTCAGTTCACCTGGCCAAAGTGGTTTTACCTGTTAGTAATTTAATCTGTTGCTTTAATAGTCTATTCTTTCTTTTTATCAACCAGATTACAGGGGAGATAGAACCTCCATTTAATGTCATGGTCTTTTGATCAATCATGACCTTTGAAATGTGACCACTAATCACTGTTGATTTTATTCAGATATCCACACAAGCTACTCAGCTTGTCTAATCCAATAATGGAGGCACCCTTTTTTGCACAATGACAGGAGAAAGCTTTAGTTAAACCAGACAAGGTGTCCACACAAACCAAGGCACATTTAGAACCCTTACTTATAGGGAGGAGGCCCAATATAATCAATCTGACAACCTCTTACCAAGTGGGATCTCCAGTGTATGCCCCCAGATTCCTTTGGCAGTTGCCTTGGGCATTGTTTAGAACATCCAGGACATGCTATTGCTGCTTTAACCGTCACTGTCTTTCAATAGCAACCCAGCGTCCTTAGCAATATGGTATCTTACCAGGGCACTGTGGTGGTCACTCTTTCTTTGCACTCAATCTGTTGTATTTACTGAAAGATCAGTTCTTTGAGTTCGTACTAGAGCTAGGCATCAGCTTCCTGATTACTGGGGATGTCAGTTTTTTATGAGCTGGGACATGGAAGGCAATGAGGACTGCCTGAGGCTCTTGCAGGTGACCAAATGTCTTTCCATATATCCTGACCCCACAAGGGCTTATTTATGTCATCTGCCCATTGGTTTTTCATTGTCCAAGCCATAGGGTTAATCTCTTTAGAAGGGCCCAATTGTGAGTTCAAAGGGTTAATGACCAGGGCTTATGAGTGACCCCCAGCGAGTGCTCTGAGTTCCACTCACTGGCTGCTGCTGTCCTGTTTTTATCCAGATGGTGTCACTGTTGGACCGAGTGGCTACTGCAGACCAAGTGGATGAATTGTCTCCTTCAGATCCATTTGTATATCAGGCATCAGTGGGGATTTTCTTTCTTCTCTCTCTACAGGGTGCAGGGGCCACCACAGGAATAGGGATGGGACATTTGGAAGATCTACTTAATCTACTTGTCCAGCTCAGGGAAGGCAAGTGGACTGCACATTACAAGGAGAGGGGAGGGAAGTAGGGAGGAGCCTTCAATTGCCTGGGTCCTGCTCATGAGTCAGCCAGTGGTCACATCCTCTTGGTTACTGCCTTCAATAGTTTATATTGTCTTGATATCAAGATCATGTTTCGTTTCTTTATTTTAATATTGGGAAAGGAAATACAAAATTGGAAAGCTGGCAAAAGCTGCCAGTGGAAATACAAAATTGGGAGAAGGAATACAAAAATCAACTAAAATATTCTTTTGTTGTTCAGTTGCTCAGTCGTTTCTGACTCTTTGTGACCCCATGGACTAAAACACACCAGGCTTCCCTGTCCTTCACCATCTCCCGGAACTTGCTCAACTTCATGTCCATTGAGTTGGTGATGCCATTCTTACCACATGTATTTATTCTCTTGAAATAGCTTTAAAGCACAAACTAGATGATAAAATTGGGGCTTCCCAGGTGGTGCTAGTGGTAAAGAACCCAATGCTGGAGACATAAGAAATGCGGGCTTGATCCCTGGGTAGGGAAGATCCCGTGGAGGAGGGCATGGCAATCCACTCAGTATTCTTGCTTGGAGAATCCCATGGACAGAGGAGCCTGTTGGGCTACAATCCGTAGGGTCACATAGCATCAGACATGACTGAAGCGATTTAGCATGAACACACGCAGATGATAAAATTAATGAATCATTACTGGAATCAAGCAAGAAGTCTACAGGTTTCTAAGTTGCCTGACTCTCAGAAATTATTAAACATTCACGTTTTCATGGGCATACAGAAAAACATGACTTCATATTATTTCAAAAACAGAACCCAGACTACCTTCTTACAACACTTGTGAAGAAATGTTTCTTCACTTTCCCGTGAAGAAGGAAGTATGTTAGTGTTTTAATATCTGAGATGTTTGATTAATATGAAATAAAAAGGAGGTTGGAAGATGGAATCTTTGGTTTTGAAATGGAAAGTGAGAAAACTTCCATGTTAAGAAGTGCAACTAAAAGTATCTCAACACAAAGGTTGAGATGACCCTAAGAGAAGACTCTCAGGACACTGTACAGGAGGATGTGCCCTGAGAATGTATGTTGTGTCCTAGAGTAGGATAAATGGAAGAAGGATTGGCAGTGCTCTAAGTTACATGCAAAAGCTTAGCTTCTTAACCTGAACTTGACTTCCTTCATTTAATAGTGGACAGACCATAAGGGGTTCATGCAGTAAATTGTGGACCTGTTCTCAGCATTCAGAATCCTTTAATCGTGTTCCTGAGATGACAGATAAAGACGCTGCTAATTGCCTCCTGAAAAGATCTACCCAATCCCTCCTGTGCACCGTACCACAACACTTTCAGTAGTGGGAGACAAGAAAGGGAGCCCTCTTCCCAGCCACAGAATGTAAACCATGGAGGTCTTAAGATTGGATGAGGAGTCAACTAATAACCCCTCTGGCCAACAAGGTGTAAAGACAGGTCTGCTAGGGGGCTTCCAGAATGTCTTCTTTCCTGATAAAAAGAGTCACCACGGTTTTTTGTCTGCCTCCCCACAAGGTTGTGTGAGGACAACTGCAACAACAGCCACCATTTTGTATCTGTGAGAGGAAAGCCATGAGACACACGGGAAACCAGCCCAGAGTTCCGCCAGCCCTCAGTGCTCAAGAGAAACCTCCCCTGGAGCCATCCATCCTGGAACTCTTGCAATGTGAGAGAAGAGCTTTCTCATCTTATTCAAGACATTCATATCAATATTGTTACTTGAAGGCAGAAATCACTAGGCTATAAATCACACAGTGAGGCTAATTTAGATGTGGTGTATTCCCACTCTGATCTACCTTTAAGCTCCACCTCTAGGGTCATATCTCTCAGACTATAATCAATGCAGGAGGTAGGGCAGGATGTTTTGCCAGTGGGTATACAGTGAGCCTGGCTACTGAGTTAGACATTTTCTACTCACCAGTCTGTTTCACGCTCCGTAAAGCTGTGACTCTGCCTCAGTGTCTCCTCTGCAACTTCAGTTTCCTTTTAGGCATTTGGCCCCAAAGTAAACTCCAGTCCTTCACCTGAAGGATGAAACCCACTCTCACCCTTCTCAGAAGCGGTCCTCTGAAGGAATGCATCAAGATAAATCAGGATGACCTGGAAGCTTATTGAAAGAATGGGTGCCTGGCCCCACCCACAGGCTCTCAGGAAGTGCTGTGCTAATAAGTTGTCTAGTTAACTCTGATGTAGGTGAAAGCTGAAAATTCTGCCTTATCCTCTGACTGTCCTTTCACTGGGCCCACGCAAGAAAAGGCACAATACCAGTCTCATTGCCTCTACCTACCCAGATCTGGGTTGCATCCACCTGGATTTTCTTTTGTTTTTTGCCCTTCACACCAGGTTGAGCCTGCCAAAGCCTGTCACTTCCACAGGATATGTCATTGGACTGCCCAACTGCCCCCAGGGGCAAGTCCATTGAGTGGAGTCCATTTCCTCGATCCCATCTTTTCTGGCTCAATCTTTCTCCCCAGTGCCCACTATTAAGCCAAAATTAGTTAATTATCACATCTGTAAGTTCTCAGTGAGCCAATATCCAAGTGTCTGAAATCCACTAATTATCAGAAACTCAGATTAAAAAAAAAAAATTCCCTAAAAGAAAAATCTGAGAATGATTGGAGCATGAGAGCTAGGTCACCACTGCATGGTTGTCTTATGAAATCAAAATGCTTTTAATGTATCTGTCAGCTTTGCATTTTGTTCCTTTAAAAAAAAACTCATAGGACAGGGAAAAAATTCTATGTTGCTTATTTTATTTATTTATGTATTTATGTATGTACCTATGTATGCATTTATTTAGAAAAGCCCAAGGCTATTTTTTGACCATGCCTCAAGACTTGTGGGATCTTAGTTCCCTGACCAGGGACTGGCCTGGGCCCTTGACAGTGAAAACCCAGAGTCCTAACCACTGGACTGCTAGAGAAGTCCCAAGAAAACCCAAAACCTTTAATTTTCAACATGAGCTACATGGTCATGAAGACAGTGCAATATGACCCACTCCAACCCATGGGCCCAAGAAACCCTCCCTTCCCAGGAGCCCAAGAGACTCCTGCTCCCAGAGATGAAAGGGGGGAAAGCTGAGTGAGTGGAGAGCAAGACTGAGGCTCAGGGGTCCTGCCTTCCTGCCAACCCCTTAGAGGCAGTAGTAGAAAGGGCCCTAGAGATGATATCTGAGGCCCTGGGTTTAAATCTCCACTTTGCCCTCACAGAAGCTATGAGTCAAGTGGGTGCAGTCAATACGCTGCCTATTTTAAAAATGAAG
This sequence comes from Okapia johnstoni, assembly GCA_024291935.2. Taxonomy (NCBI): domain Eukaryota; kingdom Metazoa; phylum Chordata; class Mammalia; order Artiodactyla; family Giraffidae; genus Okapia; species Okapia johnstoni. The sequence continues at coordinate 64,057,425 of CM044312.1, read as the reverse complement.
AGATTCAAAGACTCTGTCCCTTGCCCAAAGTGATATGGTGTCCATCTGAGTCCAAACTCTAGTGTAAATAAGCAAAAAGCTTTCCTCATTAACAGCCCTGGCTTAGTTTTATATTCCATCAACTATGCTTGTTCTGCCTCCCATGCCTCTACAGTCAATGGGCAATTTTCAAACCTTAGCTTATTTGTTCTCATGGCAATATTTGTTCCTGTTGACCTTTACCTTTCTTGAAATCCTTTTATTCTTTGGATTCCTCAACAACTCTTCTCCTTGGTTCTCCTCTGTCCCATCTCCCCCAGCTTCAAGCACACCTGCTTATCCAGCCAATGCTTGGTTGGATATTCTCCACATAAAAGCTGGCAACCTACAATCAGAGAAGAAAGGAGGTGAGATCGCAAGGAATAGGAACTATTTAATGTATTGTGTTTTCCTTAGTAAATCTATTCAACAGAACTTTCTGTAATTGAGCATTTAACTTATGACTGAGGAAGTGAATTGTTTTAACTTAATTGAAATGGCCACAGTGTGGAGAATGGCTACCGTATTGGACAGTATAGTGTAGAGTCTCACAACATAAAGGATGGCGCATGGTGCATGGTCTGTGGGACAAGCAGGTTGTGCATCACCTAGGTACCAGTTAGAAATGCAGAATCTCAGACCCCACTCCAGATCCACTGAAATAGAATTTGCATCTTAACACGATCACCAGGTCATTCATAAGCACAATAACATTTGAGAAACATTGCTTAGAAAGTTTAATTTCGAAGCACTATAGTGATGGACACCTGTTTATATCCCAGTACCTCTGTGGCTATTATTATACCTGAAGAAGTTTCCTTCTGTGAATTTTTACAAAGTCCTTTTCAATACATTAATTAAATACTTCATTAATCATATCTTGATTGAAGTCTCACTGGATGTCAAAATTCTAAGATAAGTCTTTTATTTCAGAAAACAACTGAGTTTAATCTATTGACCTGAGCTACATCTTATCCTTCTCTTGAGGGGGTATCATGTGTTAGTAAAACCACTACTTCCTTTCCTTTGTTCTAAGGAAGTATTATCTTCCTTTCATAAAGGAGTAGAATATAGAAGAGAAAAAAAATTAAACTACACTGTTTAGTAATCTCCAAACAGGTAACCAGCTTGACTGTGAAATCAGGTCACTCCCCAAGGTTTATGAGAAGACTCATGCAAAGCATTTAAAGATCTGAAGCTAAAAAGATTAGAGAAAACGTTTACGTTGAACAAATGTTTTTTCATTTTCTGTTGAATATCTCCATGTTCTGGGATCTCCCAAGGGTTAAAGAGACTCAATTTCCTAAAAAAGAGACAAGACTCTTTGGAATATGGTGAAGCTTCCAGATGTAGCGGCCTGGGAGATGGTCACTTCGGGTGACAGGGCAGGTCATAAAGGAGGGTGGGCTGGGAGTCTCAGAGGCAGGGCGTCTGTGTGGCCTCTACTTGGGCTGCCTCAGTTCCTTCTGTAAAATTCAGTATTTGGATTTGTTAGAGCCTCTTTTAGGTCAGTTCTAGCTCTTACACTCATCCTTGAAAACCTGTAAGAATGAAGTTAAAATGATTAAGTCATTATCTCCAAAAGAAGGATCAATTTCATAGTCACTTTTAGAAAATCATATACATTTATGCATTTATTCAACAAATACTGAACTCATTCTACAAGTATGTGCTGCACACTGATCTGGGCACTGGGAAGTGACAGTGACGGTACCGTTAGGGTCAGTGAAATCCAGCTTAGGAAAGTGGTAAATCAATCAGCAGCTGATAATTCTCAAACCTTGTTTACATGCCTAAGCCATTGACTGAGGCTTGGAAATGCCAGGCAGGGTGCCCTGTTTGATTTAGAGTCCAAAAGTTAAGGACACAGCATATCCTTAGGTATGTTCCAAGCAGCATATCTCAGTAGGCCAGAAGGCAGGTGATAGACTCACAATGAACAATTAAGCATTTAAAACACCTTGTGGAAAATCATATGTAAAAAGTTCAACTGGGGCAGTGTGGTGTGTTTCTTGAGCAGTTGCCTAACACTGTGGCAGTCAGAGAGGGCTTCTCAGAGGTGGTTAACACCAGCGCTGAGAACTAAATGACAAGAGGCAGCCTGACATGTGGAAGTGAGAAAAGCACTCTGAGCAGAGACTCACAGATGCACCTGAAACTAACACAACACTGTAACTCAACTTTACTCAGACATTAAAAAGAATGAAATAATGCCATTTGCAGCAACACGGATGGACCTAGAGACTATCATACTAAGTGAAGTAAGTCAGACAGAGATAAATATCATATGATATCAATTATATGTGGAATCTAAAAAAAAAATGATACAAATGAACTTATTTAAAAAACAAAAACAGACTAATATACATAGAAAGCCATCTTAAGTTTACCAAAGGGGAAATGTGGGTGGTGAGGGATAAATTAGGAGTTTAGGATTGCCATATACACACAACTACAGATATATATAAAACAGATAAAAAACAAGGACCTACTATACAGCTCAGGGAACTCAACTCAATATTCTGTATTAACTTATTTGGGAAAAGAAGCTGGAAAAGAATAGATATATGTATATGTACAACTGAATCACTGGGCTGTATACCTGAAACTAACACAACCCTGTAAAACAACTATACTGCAATAAATCATACTTATGATTAAATCATAAACCTAAAAAAAAGAAAAGGATTGTATTGCTCTGAACTGGGTAATTTCTAAGGTCTCATACGAAGGTTTTGTTGTTTTTCTTAAAAATCTTGGCACATCTGAATGAAAAGAGCTGAATTCTGAGTGTATGGAGAAAAATATACTAAATACATGAATTCTTCTAGCTGTGTTTTAACTACAATATATACATGTTTTAGTACTTTGAATTCCTTATGCTGTCAATGTGAACAATTAATCTGTGTGCTGGCCATAGTTTTGAATTATAGCTGACTTTTATTTTTAGGCTCCACTGTTGGTCACAACTGACATTTCCTAGTTAGTCCTTCGTCAGAGAAGCAAACCCTAAATATAGCATAGTTTCTATGGGAACATACTTTATCTTGAAGATTCCAAGAAACACATTTTATCTGAAAAACGAGACCTGCCAGATAAAATGTGAAAATCTAGGCTTACAACCCAGATTTTCTATTTTCAAAATAATATGATTTAAGAAGAGATGTTTAAAATGGATTGAAAAATTGGCTCCATGAGAAATCTTTCTAGCCGAGTTGAATTGGTACTGATCTGCTTTTGACTGTAAGAGTTGGAAATCTCATCTTTTATTGTTTTTCTTGAAATAATCAAGCACATGACTCTATTTTGTTTAGATTCTATTGTTTTATATTTCTGTGGCTACAAACACTGTTGGGTGACCATGTGGCAGATGGCGTAGGTGGTGATGATATTCATTCTTTCCAAAGTAAATGAAAATTTAATCAGTTGTTACTGAAATGACTCATAATGAAACTCATAATGAGTTTGCTTTACAGGTTATAGAGTTTTGGGCCTTTTAATACCTGTAGCTGAACAGTAATATGATTTGAGGCTTCATTTGCCTGTGAGTGTTGAAGGCATGTTGGTTTCTTTCATCTTTAGGTGTGCTAAACCCAATTTCCTTAAAATTATGCTTTGAGACCTTAAGACAGCTAAAGATGACTATGCAGTTAGAACAGAAAGTAAGAAGACTGATGGAAGAAAATTTAAGACTTTTGAGAAAAACAAAACGAGCCCTCTTGTGGAAGTTACATCACCAGACGGTCAAGCTCCAAAGGAATCATATTTCCAGATGGCAGATATTGAGGGAAGGAAGTCTTTGGAAATTGAACACCAGAGAGATAAATATTTTTAGCTTACTGCTGAGAATATGAAAGTCTCACAGGAAGTACTCCTCTCCATCATTCTTGTACTGAATATGAAACATTTTGGATGTAATAAGTGCAATAAGGAACAGCACTGGGGGTGAAAAAAACTCTAAATTTTTCATGCTAATAAGAAAAATTACTGCAAAGAAGTCATGGATAGTGAAAATGAAAGTCCTAACTTAAGAAGAATGATTTGAGTCTGTCTTACCACAAGCTTTAGAGATAAACATCTGTTGGTGGCACAGATGCTTTATCTGGGCCTTCCATCTTGACTGTGTAACTTTGGAAATTGTCAGTCTAAAGCTTGAGCTCTTTGCTAGTTCATTATTCATCCCCTGACTTCCTTTGACTGTTGTTAGTGAAGACTTGATTCTAGAAAATTGTTCTTATTACCTGCTCTGATGTAGATCACCAACAAATGACCAGGTTGTCTTGAGTCTTCCACCAGCAGCAAATCATAAGAGGAAAAAAACAAGTAAGTAGTGTGAGTGGTCATTTAATGGTTTCTGCATGTGAAACAGAGCTAGAGATCTCAGTACTTGGTTTTTACAAGCAAAGAAATACTTAGAAATTTCCTGGGGTTGGCGGTCCTAAGGGTAAGGTCCTGAGAGAAAGGAAAGGGGATAATCCAACTCCTCTCTTTGTTATAGATTTATCCCAATGCATTTGAATATTTATAGGGTGATTCTGAGAGATAACTTCAAAAGGATGGAATTTTATGTTTACGATATGTCTTTGTGTACATTGTAGACGGAGAAGTAGCGTTAACACTTTTAAGACCAAGTCCATGTTAGGGAATTTGTTGGCTCTTTAAACATGGAGTCTTTCTTCCTTCTCATAACATTCTTACAAACTAGATCTCATTCCCATATTTGCAATCGAAGAGGCAACTTCAGTGTTAAGCATATAAAAATCACTTAAACTGGTTGGACTTGATAGATTATTTAAGTTTACCTTGCTTTAAAGTCATTTCACACTTACATCTTGTCTTCTTAGACTGCAGGACTACCAAAATTTTAAAATTGTTAGTAGTTTTGTATTTGTTTTTCATAAGTCACATAAAACTATCTTGTTTCACACAAAAAGTATATAAGCATTATGTATTTTATGTAAATGTACTTGGCTAGAATGCATATTTCACCACATAAAATTTAGATTGTTATGCAAAATATAATTATATTTCTAAGTTACAATAAAATATTATTTGAGGGTAGTCAACCTGACAGGGCCAATGTAAATTTTTTCATAAAGAAAAATTTAATTATTCTAAGAAGATTCCATGGTAGCAGAAGAAAAATTCTAAGATATTAAGGTATTCACTGTGGAATAACTTCTCCCTCAGAAACATATGCTCAAACTTCTGGCCACATGGAGAGCAGATACATGAGGAAAATGAACACAGATCATTCCAGAAGGGAAAGTTTGACTTGTTGATGCCTAGGTCTCATACAATCTAATCAAAGGTCTGAATAAGTTTTTTTTTTTATTGTCAAATATTTATTACATACTTAATAATGCAACAACAATTTTATGTAACATAACTGTGTATCTGCCCCTACGTAGAGTAAGGAGAAAAAAGTGAATAGTGTCTTTTTCGTCTTTGCTGTTTCACCTTAAGGATCATAACTTTGTGTGGTTCTTTTTTTTTTTAGTTATAAAGTTGTCTCAAACACACTGACTCATTTAATTTTACAGTGATATAGGCAGTATGTGAAGTGAAAGTCGCTTAGTCGTGTCCTACTCTTTGTGACCCCATGGACTATAGAGTCCATGGAATTCTCTGTACCCTTTCCCTTTTCCAGGGGATCTTCCCAACCTAGGGATAGAACTCAGGTGTCCTGCATTGCAGGCGAATTCTTTACCAGCTGAGCCACAAGGGAAGCCCAAGAATACTGGAGTGGGTAACCTATCCCTTCTCCAGTGGATCTTCCCAACCCAGGAATCGAACTGTGGTCTCCTGCACTGCAGGTGGATTCTTTACCAACTGAGGTGTTGTAAGCAATATGATCTTCTGTATTTCATAGCTAGAGTTCTGTGAGGGCAGATGACTTATGCATGCTCTAACAGCGAACAAATGATGGAGTGGCACTTAGGTACGGCAAAGCACATTGCCAAGCATTCTTGTCTTTCTGCTATACGATCACTGCCCCTTATGCATCCAGTACCTGAAAAACTTATATGAAAGCTAAACAGAACCTACCCTCAAACCCCAACTTTTTACCAAATATAGCACACCAATCCAGGAAAGTTTCAGAGTTTGGGAGAAGAAAAGAGTGAAGGCAATATGTATTTTATAGGCCACTTCTTCCTCAAAGCTGTTCACAGAAAATATTTTCAAGTGTCTGATATATCTTCTTACAACAGTTTCATGTGACTTACATGATCTCTATAGTATCTCAAACTGGATTTCCTGACAATAGGAAGGATGGCCTTTATATTATAGATCTGATATGGATGTTTGCTGGGTACATACAGGCCCTACCATCATTTAAACTTTATTTTGTTCATCATGATTTTTTGCATTAATTTTGATTCTAAAAAATATTGCATTAGACTGTTATTTATTTTGATGACTGAGTCTCTATCCCTTCCTTAAATTTTATGCCAAAGTATAATATGTCTTTGCTCAGCCCTGTGCTGGTACGTGAATTTAGACATACCCGTGAACAGAATGCCTGACTGCCCAATGACAAGTTTTGTATTCAATCTTATTTTTGTCATTTTGTTTCACTCTCCGTCTTTTCAGTATTTTTGAGTAATGAAGATGAGTCTCTGACTATATTTATTGGGTACTCAGTTCATGGGCAGTTGCTGTGTGGTTTTAATATATCCACTCTAATTTTGTAAAACTTTTAATTCAAGGGTTTATGGCCTCCTAAGCATTTTGTGGTGAAAGATGGAGCTTACCAGCGCAACCACCCTGTCAAACGCTTCGAACACAGACCTGAGTCGCTGTGACAGGCACTGCAGGATGATTCTCATATCGCTGTACAGTGTGGTTTTGCTGGGAGGTGCTGCAGGAGCCATTGCAATGTCTTATATGATGCTCAAAAGGAACAGCCAATCAATGGTCGCCACGATTCTTCTCAATATCATCGTGCTACACTCCATTCTCCTGTTCAGCCTTCCCTTCCGCCTCAGCTATTATGTCTTAGTTGTCTGGGAGTTTGGATCCTTCACTTGCCGATTAGTTAGCAGCATAATATATGGTCATATGTATTTCACCTTTGTTTTCTATGTGGCCATCATCGTAAGTCGATTGCTCATGTATTTTAAGAAACTCCAAACTCAGCTCCAAAAGTACCATGTGGTGGTTTTAAGCACTATTATTTGGATGGTGGGTAGTGTCATTTTTTTGCCAATATTTTTTTTACAATATGGCACCAATCCAAGTTACTCAGAACAACAATGTTTTGAGTTCTACAAAGACCTCAAACACAAAGAGTTTATTATCTTGAACTACTCTATGATTGTCATTATGATGACAACAGTTGTGACCCTCTTTCTGATACAGATGTGGGTCATTGTTCAACTGGTAAAGGCTCTTTGGCCAGACATGTGGACCCATCAAGAGTACAGAGCCCAAATCAAGAGCTTCTTCTTCCTCCTCATAATAGTGGTTTGCCCACCATGCCTTCCGGATACACTTCATTCAACATTACTCAGAGACAGAAAATTCTGAGTTAGTTCTTTATAACGAAATTTTTGTTGCTTTAACTACAGCCTGTTGCCTGGATATGCTGTGTTTTGTAGGTGGTGTTATCCATTAAATACGCCTATGTTACTTGCTTTGTAATCAGTTTCTCACAATTGTGATAAAATAGTTTCAATTGAGTGGCTGCTTCCACAACTTCAAAAATTTTCAAATTCTTGTTCTTAATCATCACCAAAATGATTTTTCCACAAAAAGGTAATGAGGATTGATTCTTTCCCTCTTCTCAGCAAACTGTTATTAGTTCTTCACTAACAGAATATGTTCAATTGCCTTAACTCTACACAAGTTGATCCCAACCATCCAGACTCAACCCCTATCTCTTTTTTTTTCTTGTACTATTTACTTCTTCTATGCATTGGCTTTCCCAATGTATGCTCTTCTTTGCATTTATTCTCACCGAGCTTTGATCCTAGAATGTTCTTCAAGGTCCTGAAAACCCAAAGATAAAGACTCTACAGAAGGCTTAACTTAGTCAACTTATGGTCAACTTGGCAATGGCTCTATTTTGAAAATTACTGATATTTTACCGTATTTGGAGGAAAGAATTAGCTCAGAAAGTCAAGAGACCTAGAGGAAATTCTTTTGGGATTGATGGGGCATTGTTGTGGTTTGATTCTGATTAAGATATAACAGGTAGTCAGGAAGCTGAGATTACCTCCCAGATCTCCCTTTCCAGACATGCAGCCATAAAGCAGGAAAAGAAATAGGAAAAGGTGGAAAACAGCTGGACTTAGTCTAAGCATGCTGGCAGACTGTATTATAGCCATGCCTCTGAGACTGTGGGACTATTCTGAAGCTTCTTTAAGACGCCATATATAACCAGGTAGTGTTATACAAAATCAGTAAATGTCAGTTAAACTCAATAAAGCAACCAAGACAACCAACTCAGATTCTACTTATCAAATGCAGATATCGATAGATCCTTACGCTTTGCTTTACTTATAATTATACTCCATAAAGAGCTTACCAATTCTTCCCTCTCTAGTAAATTGGCCAGAGGCTTTAGTCTTGGCCAAGACAACTTCATACCAGAGCACTGAAGAATCTGGCAGGAAGTTCTGACTTGGCTCCATTACCTTCTTATCAAAAATCCTTCCCACTCATTCTAGATTTTGGAGAGAAATGAAAAAAATTCACCAAGAATTATAAACGTACATGCATCTTGAAATTGGCTTCTGAGTTTCCATTTCCTTGTGATTTTCTACTGCGTCTATCAGACAAAAAGTCAAATAGATTACTGGAAAAGGAGGGAAAATTGTAGCCTTGTGCCAGAGAGAAATTGTGCAGTACCTAAAGTTTACTGTATTGTAAGGTCAGTTATCATAAACCTGTTATATGGGAACAATCTTTTTTTTTAATGCATTTACTTTTGAACAGTAGTCTTCAGAATGGGCGTGGGTACAATAATAATTTAGCAGAATGTAAAAAGAGTAGTAGTAGAAATTTATTTCTATTTATTTTATATTAAAATATAGTTTATTGTACTTATATTCATAAAGGAACTTATCATCAATGTATGGGTATAAACTATGTATAAATATTACTTAATGGGGATGTATACAATTTTTTTTTTACTGATAAGGATGTAAGATCAAAATAATCTGAAATCTACTGTTTCTGATGACTATTCAAGCAATGACAATGTTCCCTGTCAAAATGTTTTCCTCTTAGGGATAAGACCATTCTTTCTTTAGTGAAAGTATCTTGATGAAATGTAATGAAATGTAACTATCAAGATAATATAGAAAAGCATATCAGATATTACCATTGGATACTTACCAAACAAATGTATTTGTACAGATCATCTATTATTGCCCTTGTCAAATTGCCTTGTAAGTATGTTTGTGTGTAATTATCTCTTATACTCTCCACACTTCAGACCAAAGGAATGGGTCTTATTTGATTGTGTATATTTAATCCTACCTTGAAAATCAAACCACTCTTGAAGCTAGGAAAGTGTGAAATCAGACCCTGGAGGTTGGATATTGTGAGAGCTAGGAATTGCAAATTCAGTCCTCAAGTAGTAATCATCTGTCCTATGAGCCCTCTGCCCAGGGTGGAAGCTTCTTACACAACAGGTAATAAACCAATGATCTCATAAATCTGGTCAGATGGAGGTTTGTGCTGGTATCTCTCAATCTGGATGATGATAAATATTGATATTTCAGAGTGAAAACTACTAAGATGGAGAGTACTCTAGATCTCAGATATTAAACAGATCAAGGATACATCTTCAGATTAGCTGATTTATCGGTAATTTTCTTTTTCTCTCAAGCAGTTATTTTGCCACTTGATAGCAAATACATCTTCAATAAAACTCTATGCATAAAAGGTTACTATTAACTCTCTCATTTATAAGGAGCTAAAACAAAGATAAACTCTCCACCTACTTTATTTATACTAAATCCAGAATCTTTAGTGCTTCAGACTTACAAAGGATTATCAGTTGGACAAAGTACTGTGAGCTGATCAAGTATTCATTTCCTGTCAAGATCTCACCAGGAAATGAAGTCCCACACAAATCAGGCTAATTCAAGGATAACACAATGATGAGACACTAGTTATAAAGAACTGGATACAATGCAGGGAAATCCAAAACAATGGCACTCCAAGGCTAGTAATAGTAGCACTGTCACTATCCTTATGCCCAAAATGACAAACAGGGGTACTTGTGACCAAAAACTGGAAAGAGGAGTATTGTGGAGTGAAAGTGAAAGTCGCTCAGTTGTGTCCGACTTTTTGGGACCCCATGGACTATACAGTCCATGGAATTCTCCAGGCCAGAATACTGGAGTGGGTATCCTTTTCCTTCTCCAGGGGATCTTCCCAATCCAGGGATCCAAACCAGGTCTCCTGCGTTGCAGATGGATTCTTTACCAGCTGAGCCACAAGGGAAGCCCAATTGTGCAGTGAGCTGCTTTGAAAGAAGCTATGACCTTAAGCCAAGAAATCAATCATCCCACGGCAAAGCTGTAGAAAATAAACCGGTGGAATACATACCGTCATCTTTTTCTTCTCCACCCCTCTAATGTTTTGGTGATGTTCTATATTTGCTGAATTCACCAGAAGGCAAGGGAGACTGTTGAGGTAGTTAATACAAGTAAACTTTTCTGGGTAGAGAATCATGGAGAAAAATGTTGACAGACGCCTACTTCCAAAAATATTCTTTTTTTTTTCTTTAATAAATTTATTTATTTTAGTTGGGGGCTAATTATTTTACAATACTGTAGTGGTTTTTGCCATACATCGACATGAATCAGCCATGGGTTTACATGTGTTCCCCATCCTGAACCCCCCTCCCACCTCCCTCCCCATCCCATCCCTCTGGGTCATCCCATTGCCCCAGCCCTGAGCATTTGTCTCATGCATCGAACATGGAATGGTGTTCTGTTTCACATATTATAATATACATGTTTCAATGCTATTGTCCCAGAACGTCCCACCCTCACCTTCTCCCTCAGAGTCCATAAGACTGTTCTATGCATCTGTGTCTCTTATTCTGTCTCGCATATAGGGTTACCGTTACCATCTTTCAAATTCCATATACATGCATTAGTATACTGTATTGGTGCTTTTCTTTCTGGCTCACTTCACTCTGTATAATGGGCTTCAGTTTCATCCATCTCAATAGAACCGATTCAAATGTATTTTTTTTAATGGCTGAGTAATATTCCATTGTGTATATGTACCACAGCTTCCTTATCCATTCATCTGCTGATGGACATCTAGGTTGCTTCCATGTCCTGGCTATTGTAAACAGTGCTGCGATGAACATTAGGGTACACGCATCTCTTTCAATTCTGGTTTCCTCGGTGTGTATGCCCAGCAGTGGGATTGCTGGGTCATATGGCAGTTCTATTCCCAGTTTTTTAAGGAATCTCCACACTGTTCTCCACAGTGGCTGTACTAGTTTGCATTGCCACCAACAGTGTAAGAGGGTTCCCTTTTCTCCACACCCTCTCCAGCATTTATTGCTTGTAGACTTTTGGATAGCAGCCATTCTGACTGGTGTGTAATGGTACCTCATTGTGGCTTTGATTTGCATTTCTCTAATAATGAGTGATGTTGAGCATCTTTTCATGTGTTTGTTAGCCATCTGTATGTCTTCTTTGGAGAAATGTCTGTTTAGTTCTTTGGCCCATTTTTTGATTGGGTCGTTTATTTTTCTGGAATTCAGCTGCAGGAGTTGCTTGTATATTTTTGAGATTAATTGTTTGTCTGTTGCTTCGTTTGCTATTATTTTCTCCCATTCTGAAGGCTGTCTTTTCACCTTGCTTATAGTTTCCTTTGTTGTGCAAAAGCTTTTAATTTTAATTAGGTCCCATGTGTTTATTTTTGCTTTTATTTCCAATATTCTTGGAGGTGGGTCATGGAGGATCCTGCTGTGATTTATGTCGGAGAGTGTTTTGCCTATGTTTTCCTCTAGGAGTTTTATAGTTTCTGGTCTTACGTTTAGATCTTTAATCCATTTTGAGTTCATTTTTGTGTATGGTGTTAGAAAGTGTTCTAGTTTCATTCTTTTACAAGTGGTTGACCAGTTTTCCCAGCACCACTTGTTAAAGAGATTGTCTTTTCTCCACTGTATATTCTTGCCTCCTTTGTCGAAGATAAGGTGTCCATAGGTGCGTGGGTTTATCTCTGGGCTTTTTATTTTGTTCCATTGATCTATATTTCTATCTTTGTGCCAGTACCATACTATCTTGATGACTGTGGCTTTGTAGTAGAGCCTGAAGTCAGGCAGGTTGATTCCTCCAGTTCCATTCTTCTTTCTCAAGATTGCTTTGGCTATTCGAGGTTTCTTATATTTCCATACAAATTGTGAAATGATTTGTGCTAGTTCTGTGAAAAATACCGTTGGTAGCTTGATAGGGATTGCATTGAATCTATAGATTGCTTTGGGTAGTATACTCATTTTCACTATATTAATTCTTCCAATCCATGAACACAGTATATTTCTCCATTTGTTTGTGTCCTCTTTGATTTCTTTCATCAGTGTTTTGTAGTTTTCTATATATAAGTCTTTTGTTTCTTTAGGTAGATATATTCCTAAGTATTTTATTCTTTTTGTTGCAATGGTGAATGGTATTGTTTCCTTAATTTCTCTTTCTGTTTTCTCATTATTGGAGTATAGGAATGCAAGGGATTTCTGTGTGTTAATTTTATATCCTGAAAATTTACTATATTCATTGATTAGCTCTAGTAGTTTTCTGGTAGAATCTTTAGGGTTTTCTATGGAGAGGATCATGTCATCTGCAAACAGTGAGAGTTTTACTTCTTCTTTTCCTATCTGTATTTCTTTTATTTATTTTTCAGCTCTGATTGCTGTGGCCAAACCTTCCAAAACTATGTTGAATAGTAGTGGTGAAAGTGGGTATCCTTGCCTTGTTCCTGACTTTAGGGGAAATGCTTTCAATTTTTCACCATTGAGGATAATGTTTGCTGTGGGTTTGTCATATATAGCTTTTATTATGTTGAGGTATGTTCCTTCTATTCCTGCTTTCTGGAGGGTTTTTTTTTTTTATCATAAATGGATGTTGAATTTTGTCAAAGGCTTTTTCTGCATCTATTGAGATAATCATATGGTTTTTATCTTTCAATTTGTTAATGTGGTGTATTACATTGATTGGTTTGCGGATGTTAAAGAAACCTTGCATTCCTGGGATAAAGCCCACTTGGTCATGATGTATGATCTTTTTAATATGATGTTGGATTCTGTTTGCTAGAATTTTATTAAGGATTTTTGCATCTATGTTCATCAGTGATATTGGCCTGCAGTTTTTTTTTTTTTGTGGCATCTTTGGTTTTGGAATTAGGGTGATGGTGGCCTCATAGAATGAGTTTGGAAGTTTACCATCTTCTGCAATTTTCTGGAAGAGTTTGAGTAGGATAGGTGTTAGCTCTTCTCTAAATTTTTGGTAGAATTCAGCTGTGAAGCCGTCTGGTCCTGGGCTTTTGTTTGCTGGAAGATTTCTGATTGCAGTTTCGATTTCCGTGCTTGTGATGGGTCTGTTAAGATCTTCTATTTCTTCCTAGTTCAGTTTTGGAAAGTTATACTTTTCTAAGAATTTGTCCATTTCTTCCAAGTTGTCCATTTTATTGGCATATAGCTGTTGGTAGTATTCTCTTATGATCCTTTGTATTTCTGTGTAGTCTGTTGTGATCTCTCCATTTTCATTTCTAATTTTGTTGATCTGATTCTTCTCCCTTTGTTTCTTGATGATTATCTTCTCGAAAAACCAGCTTTTAGTTTTGTTGATTTTTGCTATGGTCTCTTTTGTTTCTTTTGCATTTATTTCTGCCCTAATTTTTAAGATTTCTTTCCTTCTACTAACCCTGGGGTTCTTCATTTCTTCCTTCTCTAGTTGCTTTAGGTGTAGAGTTAGTTTATTTATTTGATTTTTTTCTTGTTTCTTGAGGTACGCCTGTATTGCTATGAACCTTCCCCTTAGCATTGCTTTTACAGTGTCCCATAGGTTTTGGGTTGTTGTGTTTTCATTTTCATTCGTTTCTATGCATATTTTGATTTCTTTTTTGATTTCTTCTGTGATTTGTTGGTTATTCAGAAGCGTGTTGTTTAGCCTCCATATGTTGGAATTTTTAATAGTTTTTTTCCTGTAATTGAGGTCTAATCTTACTGCATTGTGGTCAGAGAAGATGGCTGGGATGATTTCAATTTTTTGGAATTTACCAAGGCTAGATTTATGGCCCAGGATGTGATCTATCCTGGAGAAAGTTCCGTGTGCACTTGAGAAAAAGGTGAAATTGATTGTTTGGGGGTGGAAGGTCCTGTAAATATCAATTAAATCTAATTTGTCTGATGTATCATTTAAAGTTTGTGTTTCCTTGTTAATTTTCTGTTTAGTTGATCTATCCATATGTGTGAGTGGAGTATTAAAGTCTCCCACTATTATTGTGTTATTGTTAATTTCCCCTTTCATACTTGTTAATATTTGCCTTATATATTGTGGTGCTCCTATGTTGGGTACGTATATATTTATAATGGTTATATCTTCTCCTTGGATTGATCCTTTGATCATTATGTAGTGTCCTTCTTTGTCCCTTTTCATAGCCTTTATTTTAAAGTCTATTTTATCTGAAATGAGTATTGCGACTCCTGCTTTCTTTTGGTCTCCGTTTGCATGAAATATGTTTTTCCATCCCTTCACTTTCGGTCTGTATGTGTCCCTTGTTTTGAGGTGGGTCTCTTGTAGACAGCATATATAGGGGTCTTGTTTTTGTATCCATTCAGCCAGTCTTTGTCTTTTGGTTGGGACATTCAACCCATTTACATTTAAGGTTATTATTGATAAGTATGGTCGCATTGCCATTTACTTTGTTGTTTTGAGTTCATGTTTAAACATCCTTTCTGTGTTTCCTGCTTAGAGAAGATCCTTTAGCATTTGTTGGAGAGCTGGTTTCGTGGTGCTGAATTCCCTCAGCTTTTGCTTGTCTGTAAAGCTTTTGAATTCTCCTTCATATCTGAATGAGATCCTTGCTGGGTACAGTAATCTGGGTTGTAGATTATTCTCTTTCATTACTCTAAGTATGTCCTGCCATTCCCTTCTAGCCTGAAGAGTTTCTATTGAAAGATCAGCTGTTATCCTTATGGGGATCCCCTTGTGTGCTATTTGTTGTTTTTCCCTTGCTGCTTTTAATATTTGTTCTTTGTGTTTGATCTTTGTTAATTTGATTAATATGTGTCTTGGGGTGTTTCACCTTGGGTTTATCCTGTTTGGAACTCTCTGGGTTTCTTGGACTTCTGTGACTATTTCCTTCCTCATTTTAGGGAAATTTTCAACTATTATCTCCTCGAGTATTTTTCATGGCCTTTCCTTTTATCTTCTTCTTCTGGGACTCCTATGATTCGAATGTTGGGGCGTTTCATATTGTCCCAGAGGTCCCTGAGGTTTTCCTCATTTCTTTTGATTCTTTTTTCTTTTTTCCTCTCTGCTTCGTTTATTTCCACCATTCTATCTTCTACCTTACTTATCCTATCTTCTGCCTCCATTATTCTACTGTTGGTTCCCTCCAGAGTGTCTTTTATCTTCTTTATTTCATTATTCATTATATATTGACTCCTTTTTATTTCTTCTAGGTCCTTGGTAAACATTTCTTGCATCTTCTCAATCCTTGTCTCCAGGCTATTTATCTGTAACTCCATTTTGTCTTCAAGATTTTGGATCATTTTTATTATCATTATTCTAAATTCTTTTTCAGATAGATTCCCTATCTCCTCCTCTTTTGTTTGGTCTGGTGGGTATTTCTCATTTTCCTTTACTTGCTGAGTATTTCTCTGCCTTTTCATCTTGTTTCAATTGCTGTGTTAGGCGTGGCCTTTCTGTATTCTGGTAGTTTGAAGTTCCTCTTTGGAACTTTTTGGAGGTTCCTCACTGTGGGTGGGGTTGGACGGGTGGCTTGTCAAGGTTTCCTGGTTGGGGGAGCTTGTGTCGGTGTTCTGGTGGGTGGAGCTGGGTTTCTTCTCTCTAGAGTGCAATGGAGTGTCCAGTATTGAGTTTCGAGATGTCTATGGATTTGGTGTGCCTCTGGGCAGCCTGTATATTGATGCTCAGGGCTATGTTCCTGCGTTGCTGGAGAATTTGCGTGGTATGTCTTGCTCTGGAACTTATTGGCTCTTGGGTGGAGCTTGGTTTCAGTGTCTATGTGGAGGCTATTGGATGATCTCTTATTAATTAATGTTTCCTCTGGTTTTCAGTCTTATTCTTGCAGTAGCCTCAAGACTTCTCCATCCATACAGCATCAATAATAAAACTTTTAGGTTAATGGTGAAAAGATTCTCCATAGTGAGGGATACCCAGAGAGGTTCACTGAGTTACATGGAGAGGTGAAGGGCGGGGAGGGGGGGGGTTTGAGGTGACCAGGAGGAGAAGAGGGGGACTCAAACATGGAGAGAGCAGTCTAGCCAGTAAGCACTTCCCTCTGTGCTCTCCACAGTCTGGAACCCTCAGAGCGGTTCACAGAGATACATAGAGAGGGGGGAGGAAGGTAATAGAGGTGAGCATGAGTAGAAAGGGAGGAATCAAGAGGGGAGAGAGAGATCTGGGCAGTATTCTGTTCCCGAAGTGTTCTCTGGTACCCAGAACACCCTCAGAGATTCACAGAATTGGGTTGAGAAGAGAAGGAGGAGGGTGGGAGATAGAGGTTCCTTGGGGGAGAAGAAAGAGCGTCAATAGGGGGAGAGATAATTAAGCCAGTAATCACACTCCTGAGTAAAAATGGGTACTAAAGATTGGGTTCTTAAATGTATAAAATTGATATCAAATATGTAAAACAAAGATTAAAAATCTAGAGTAGAGGTTAGACTCTTATAAAAAATACAATTAAAAAAAATAAAAAAACAGTATAAAAAGAAAAAAAACAGTAAAACAGTAAAAAAAAGTAAAACGGAAAAAAACAGTAAAAAAAGAAATCACAAAAAGTATAAGATATATGTACGTGGTTTGTTTTAAAAATAGTGTTGTTTTTTTTTTTTGCAAGGTAATAGTGGGTTATGAAAATGAAAATTAAAAGTTTAATAGAGGACTTAAAGAAAAAAGAAAGAAAAATAAAATTTTAAAAAATTAAAAAAAAAAGATAATAGTAAAAATATATCCCGGACTTTCTCTGGAGCTGTTGTGAGCAGTGTGGGGTCTGTTCAGTTTCAGATAGATCCTTGTTCCTGCTTATACTTTTCAAGATCTATAGGCCTCTTTCAATGCAGTCGGTGTTAACTACAGGGATTTTAATCTGTTGTTCTGTCACTTCCAACGCTCCTCCCTCTGTTTATTTGGCTTCTGTTTGGAGGTCTCTTCAGTGTCTAATTTCCGCCCTGCCACAAAGGGGCGGAGGTGGTCTCTTTAGGTTGGCTTGTTCAGTCGTGCTGTGGGGAGGGAGGAACACTGCAAACCGATATCACTGGCGTGTGTGTGGAGAGCTCGCAGTGTCTCAGCTGCACTGGGTTTGCCCCTGCTTACGGCGTGTGTGCTTTCCCAGTCTGCCCTGCTCAGGCTTCAGGTTACTCGGCCAGGGAGTGGGCCCTGAGATGCGTGCACTTCCCAGGTCTAAGCCGCTCAGGTTCAGGTTCCCGGGTACTCCACAAAGGCACAGACTCAGTTGGGCCTGCGGTTTGTGCTGATCCCTGGTCGGAGCAGCTCAGGCAGCCAGGAGTTTGGCGAGCACACTCTCCCCTGTTGGGGCGGTGCAGCTTATCACCTCCCTGGTCCCCATCTCGGTTTACGGGCACGCCAGGCTCCGGTGTGCTTTGTGTGAGTTCTGGGGAGCTGGTCTCTGGCTGCAACCCTCCCGGTGGCTGTCGACCCTCTGGAATCTCAGGCAGTCTTTGCTTAGAAACTGGAAGCCTGTTTTCAGTTTGGTAGGGAGTGCCCTCTCTGGGGCCGAGTTTGCCCCTTTCCAGCTCTGGCTGGCCCCGCCTGCCCGCTGTGTCTTGCGGGGGATGGGGCGGTCCACAGCCGGCTAGCTCTTCTCTGGTATCGCTCAGTCCTTTGTTCTGTGAGCGGGCTGGCAGTGCCTTAGATTTGGGGTTTTCGCGGGATAGTTCTCTCTCTCTGGCTGTCCCACAGTTTAGGTTGCTATCTCACGTTAGCTCCCTCAGATTGCCCTCAGGGCATTCGGCCCGGTCCTTACCCTAAGCAGTGCCACCCGCTCCTCTCTGTTCAGCCCCCACTTGCTGGTGGCAGATGCGAGCGTCTAGGGTTCTTTGCTGGGAGTTGCCTTTAGGCACGTAATCTGTGGGTTTTGTTTATTTTTTATCCCAGTTATGTTGCCCTCCGAGATTCGAAATCTTCCCCCAGACCCGCCGGTGAGAGGGTTTCCTGGTGCTTGGAAATTTCTCCTCTTTTACGACTCCCTCCCCGGGATGGGTCTCCTTCCCTAACTCTTTTGTCTCTCTTTTTATCTTTTATATTTTCTCCTACCTCCTTTCGAAGATAATGTGCTGTCTTTCTGGATGCCTGACGTCCTCTGCCAGCGTTCAGAAGTAGTTTTGTGAAGTTTGCTCAGCGTCCAGATGTTCTTTTGATAAATTTGTAGGGGAGAGAGTGGTCTCCCCGTCCTATTCCTCCGCCATCTTACCCCGCCTCTCCAAAAATATTCTTTATTGAAGTCATTGCTCCTAAAACAGAAACAAAAAAGCAGAGATCAAACTTGATGGTAAGATGTGGTTTTTTAAAAAAAGCCCAGAAGATGATAAAATACAGGCTGGCACATTTCAAAGAATCAGCAACAGAAGAATTTCAGAGATGAAGCTCATACTGAAAACTTCACAAAAGAGAACTTGTTTAGAATACTGCAAAGAATCTGGCAGTCAGGATCAGTAAAAGCAAACAATTACATGAAAAGGTTTTCAAAAATTAAAAAGAATTAGCAGGACAATGATTGGTTGTAGACCACAGAAAGGGAGTTCTAACATACATATTGGTATCTTTTTAGAAGTTGCTATTTCATCTCTCTTTTAAAATATACTTTTGTTGGGCATGGGATTCTAGGCTGACAGTTCTTTTCCTCCACTGTCTTCTTACTTAGAGCTTTGGTTTCAGGGTATTTCTAGCCCCATTAAATGAGTTTGAAAGTATACCTCTTCTATTTTCTGAAAGAGTTGGAGAAAGATTGGCATTAAATCTTCTCTATATGCTTGCTAGTTTTCTGAATGTTGAGCTTTAAGCCAACTTTTTCTCTCTCTTCTCTCACTTTCATCAAGAGGCTCTTTAGTTCTTATTCACTTTCTGCTATAAGGGGGGTGTCATCTGCATATCTGAGGTTATTGATATTTCTCCCAGCAATCTTGATTCCAGCTTGTGCTTTTTTCAGCCCAGAGTTTCTCATGATGTACTCTGCATATAAGTTAAATAAGCAGGGTGACAATATAAAGCCTTGACGTACTCCTTTTCCTATTTGGAGCCAGCCTATTGTTCCATGTCCAGTTCTAACTGTTGTTTCCTGACCTGCATACAGGTTTCTCAAGAGGCAGGTCAGTTGGTCTGATATTCCCATCTCTTTAAGAATTTTCCACAGTTTATTGTGATCCATACAGTCAAAGGCTTTGGCATAGTCAATAAAGCAGAAATAGATGTTTTTCTGGAACTCTCTTGCTTTTTCGATGATCCAGTGGATGTTGGCTGTTTGATCTCTGGTTCCTCTGCCTTTTCTAAAATCAGCTTGAACATCTGGAAGTTCACGGTGCACGTATTGCTGAAGGCTGGCTTGGAGAATTTTGAGCATTACTTTACTAGCATGTGAGATGAGTGCAATTGTGCGGTAGTTTGAACATTCTTTGGCATTGCCTTTCTTTGGTATCGGGATGAAAACTGACCTTTTCCAGTCCTGTGGCTACTGCTGAGTTTTTCAAATTTGCTGGCATATCGAGTGCAGCACTTTCACAGCACTATCTTTCAGGATTTGAAATAGTTCAACTGGAATTCCATCACCTCCACTAGCTTTGTTTGTAGTGATGCTTTCTAAGGCCCACTTGACTTCCCATTCCAGGCTGTATGGCTCTAGGTGAGTGATCACACCATCGTGATTATCTGGGTCATGAATATCTTTTTTGTACAGTTCTTCTGTGTATTCTTGCCACCTCTTCTTAATATCTTCTGCTTCTGTTAGGTCCATACCATTTCTGTCCTTTATTGAGCCCAACTTTGCATGAAATATTCCCTTGGTATCTCTAATTTTCTTGAAGAGATCTCTAGTCTTTCCCATTCTATTGTTTTCCTCTATTTCTTTGCATTGATCACTGAGGAAGGCTTTCTTATCTCTCCTTGCTATTCTTTGGAACTCTGCATTCAAATGGGTATATCTTTCCTTTTCTCCTTTGCTTTTCACTTCTATTTTTTTCACAGCTATTTGTAAGGCCTCCTCAGACAGGCATTTCGCTTTATTGCATTTCTTTTCCATGGGGATGGTCTTGATCCCTGTCTGCTGTACAATGTCGCGAACCTCCGTCCATAGTTCATCAGGCACTGTGTATATCAGATCTAGTCCCTTAAATCTATTTCTCACTTCCACTGTATAATCATAATGGATTGATTTGTATATTGTCACCCTGCTTATTTAACTTATATGCAGAGTATATCATGAGAAACATGTTGCAGTTTGCCCTCCATCTCCTATTGCTGATGATCCTGCAGTTCTACATCTTCCACCACCCCTCCCTCCTCCAGTCAGTAACTCTTCTTGCCTGCTCACTTGGTGCCAGCCCCTTTATGCCAACTGCTGTCCTGCACAACTGTACTTTTCAAGGTAGTGAATATAAAATGAAAAAAATTTTTTTTATTTTTTGTGTTTGTTTCTGGTGTATTATTTGTGTGAAAAGCATTGTAAACTCATTATGGTACAGTACTATATAGCTGATGGTATTAGTTGGCTAATTTTGTTGGATTTCTGAACAAATTAGACTTAAGAACATGCTCTTGGAAGAGAACTTGTAGGGGACTTACTGTATTCTTACTTGTCTTTTCCAAAGGCATGGGCCAGATCTCGTGGTGCCCCTTCCCTATTTCCAGACTGAGTTATGAACTCCTATTTAACCAACCCCCCTGTTATCTTACATAGACCTCTATCTATCCTCTAGCATGATAAGCCTCGGTGCCAGATAGTGAGAGCAGATAAGAAACTAAATGATATTTATTTCTTTATCTTTAGAGTTTATCATATTACATGTTTTCATTATTCTCAGAACCTTAATTTTTTATTTAGTGTGAAAAGACAGTATTATTATTTGAATGACATTTAAATTCAGAATCTAGAATGTTTGATCTGAAGGAGATAGGGAAAATTAACAAAAATGTACATAAATTTCTCCTAGACTAGTTTGTTTCTCTCTCTAGCTCAAGTGATGAACTTCAAGTAAATCCCTGCAGTATTTATTTTCTTTATCATCTAATGACCTGGACCAGAGTGCTTACATTTAAAAATAGGAATTTTGTTTAAAATTCAAAAATAGGAATCCTCGCCAAGAAGTTTGCAAATGTGTCAAGAATGTCTGCTATTTCCAAATGCACTAATTTGCCAGCTAATTTTTGAGTGTTTTTGTGCAAGTGATGATGCCTGGTGCCAGAGATAACCACAAGAAGAGAGTAAAGTGAAAATAATTTGGCAATTTTACAACCCAGTTCCTTTCCTATGGGCCTTCATATATATTCAGAGATCAGAGAACCTAGAAGTGAAACAGTAAGATACTAATAAACTTATGACCCAAGAAAAAAAATTGAATGCTATAGATAGTGCTGTGTGAGGACCAAAACAAACAAACAAACAAACAAAGTGGCAGGTCAGTGTAGGAAAAAGCACTTTGAATGAAACTTGAAAGATTTTATCTTTCAATTGAATTGAAATGAAAATTGAATGAAACTTGAAAGATAATGTCAAATATACTCTAGAAGAAAAACAAAGTCCTAGATCCTTCAGGAGTAAAACCTCTCAGAGACTTTTTGGCATTTCTAACTTATACTCTCCTTTAATCAAATATAAATGTATTTTCTTTTAAATAACAGTTTCAGAGTGCACTTGTCCTTGCAGTCTCTACTAGGAAGACCCAAATCTAAAGCTTATCAAGTTTATGTTTCAAAGCCTCAACATTCAAGCTTTGTGCAATTAGTAGGAATGATGTTTAAAAACTCAATTTCATCTATTGCCCTGCATGTCTTGAACTGTGGTAAATGTGATCATTTGAGAATAGATTGAAACTTTTTTGTAGTAGTGATGTTTTCCCTTAAATAGTAAGAGCATTATGTGAAGATATTGAAACATGTGCATGAACATTTGTGGCACTTGCTAAATGCTTCCTGTAGGTGCTGCACAATAACATCTTTTCGGGTTAACAAGACAAATTTCCTTTAAAAAAAAAGAAATTCTCAGATTCTGCATATGGGTTGGAGTACAGGAAGCAACTATAGAGTTAAGAGATGCAATGGACCTTTGTAGACAGGCTCCTTATTCCCACAGTGGACCAAGTAGATGAGCAGAATTACCTGCAAGAGAATTTCTGAATATAACCTTACCCTATCAAGGATATATAGCAAGAGTATGTATTGTCCCTACACTTCACTGTCTGGTGTTTTAGAAGGAGTATTATATATTTTCAATCACTGCTGCTTCACCAGGGTTAGATTGTCAGTAAATTGACTCGGATCCATCTCAATAGTTGTCAATAGAGGAAGAGGTTCCTAAAGAGGAAAGTTCTGGTACCTATGTTGTTGTCAACATGAGTCCAGAGGAAAACTTAGGTTCCCCAGAGGTTCACCAGATGGCTTTCTGGGGTAACCTATGAGAAGAATTGGGATAAAAACACTAAAGCTTGTGAAATGGACTCCAGAAATTAGGTTGACTGCTAGCCTAAAATCAAGAAATAGTTACATATGTTATAAAAACAAACTATAGGACCTCCCTGGTGGTCCAGTGGTTAAGACTCTGTGCTTCCCTGAAGCAGAGATGGGTTTGATCCTTGGTCTGAGAAGTTCTGCATGCTGCTATGGTGCAGCCAACCCCCCACCTCCACCACACACACAAAAAAACCAAAAAACAAACAAAAAACCAAAACCCCAAACCCAAACAAATTGTGAATGGAGCAATCATGGTGGGAGGTGTGTTCCCAGGTTGGATCATCAGAATCAGGATGAACCCGAGTAGGGAAAATTGGCAGTTAGAGTTGTGTTTGTCTTTCTCCAGAAAATCAGAGAACTAAAAAGCTAGTGAGAAAGATGTCACCTCAGAGGAATAGAGTGACCCATGTGAAACTTGCTAAAAACAGGGAATAAACTGGAAGTTACACACACGACTTGTACTCTAAGTATAGATATTACCAGAGAATTCACCACCCCCATACAAGTGGGTACAGAATACTTCCCAAGCCAAGCCAGCCACTCATCTTATCAAAATAGAACAAGTCTCACACTGAGGAGGGGTGATGAGAAAGAATACATCATGGGGCAATGGGAAAAGGAAGTTAGACTCCTGGAGAGGCAGGAGCTAAGGAAGCCTCAGAAGCACCATCTCTAAGAATTATCTACTGTAGGACACTAAAGAAAACTTGAGGAATGTTGGAATTTTAAGCCAAGTGAAGAATCATTAAGTGATCAGGGAAGCGATAATCACAGAGGAAGTCGTGATGAAAAATCAGCAGGCTAAGATCCAGTGAATGTGGTTGATGGAGCTGCTGCACAAAGATGCCCAGTTTAGATCTAAATATGTGGAAATACTAAATAAAATAACTCAAATTTTTAGTACAACAATTTTAACTTTAGCTGAAAACTAAGAGAAAGAAATATCTAGGACAGAGAAGTACCACAGGAAATTGAAATCATGAGCATTACTGGACCAGAAAGGATTCATCGGAGTATTAGAATGGAGAATCATCCTTCACAGATGGGGCTGGGATTCTGACCTCTACATCCCTGCCAGTCCACACACTCTGGGGCGCTGAGAGGCTATGATTCACAGTTGGCCGAAACTACTTGTATACTGCTAGAAATAAAGATGGGCTGTCTTATATCTGAAGTGGGACTATAAATATTTCTCCTCCAGTTGGTTTAGTGGCAGGAGGTGCTTGCCATCCATTGGAATTCTATGTGGATTAAAAACTCACTGATGAGAAATTCAGGTCCCAGAATTGTGCTAATCATAGATAGAGATTCGGGTTTTCTGCTGAGGGAAGTAGGAAATCTAATTTGAGAAATTTACATACAACATGTCTGGTGCTGTTAATAATGACGGACCATGCAAAGGCACATGGGACATCATTGTGTAGCCATGCTTCTGCAGTCCTGTCACAGAAAGTGAAAAAAAGTGAAAGGGTCAGTTGCTCAGTGGTATCTGACTCTGTAACCCCATGGACTGTGTATCCCTCCAGGGTCATGGAATTCTCCAGGCAAGAATACTGGAGTGGGTAGTCACTCCCTTCTCCAAAGGATCTTCACAACCCAGGAATCGAACCCAGGTCTCCTGCACTGCAAGAGATTCTTTACCATCTGAGCCACCAGAGAAACCATGTCACAGATGCTCATACTAAAAGCAATCCCTGCAAGATGCACACTATTTTATACAGAATAGATAAACAGAAAGGCCCTACTGTATAGTACAGTGAACTATATTCAATATCCTGGGATAAACCATCATGAAAAAGAATACAAGCATATGTATAACCAAGTCACTTAGCTGTACAGCAGAAATTAACACAACATTGTAAATCAACTATACTTGAATAAAATAAGATTTTTTAAGAGGCAATCCTTGCTAAAAACTAACTCACAGAAAAAGTCATAGACACCAAAAAACAACAACAGCAAAAAATCACCATGAAGAATAGTGAGTTGACCTAATGTATTTGGTGTATTTGATTCCTAAGAATAAGAGAAAAAAGAGCAAGCTGAAAAGGCAGTTAAGGTAACTTTAATGATCAAATTCATATGGCATGAAAGGAGAGTATTTTTTTTTTGTTACTTTAAAAATTTCCTGATATAAATTCTGCAAATGACATAATGAAATAACACACACACACACATACTTACACTCACACCAAGGCTTTACAAGATAAAGATAGTCCAGAAGAATGGTCCTAGATGAGAGAAGAGCAAGGAGAGGTAAATGAAATGTGGGACGCAGGACTGAATCCCAGACCAGGAAAAGGACATTCTTGGGAAAATGGAAAGGACTTGATGAGGTCTGTAGCGTAGCTAATACTGTATCAACTTTAGCCTCCTGGCTTCAATAATTATACTATGATTGTGAAAGATAAGGTAAGGGGAGAACGTATAGAAGGTCTGGGTATTAATTTTGCAATTTTCTTGTAAGTCTAAAGTGCTTTCTAAATGACTTTTTAAATATGAAGAAGGGAAGTAGGCACAGGGGAATCTGGATGATTGGCTGGGATGGACTTTGGGGAGCCCTTCTTTCCAACCAGAGGCACATAGGGTTCACACTGCCCTTGGTGAGCAGCCGTGGCCGGCGTCAAGTGCAGGAGATGATGGAATCTGCACTGAGCAAGCGCACTTTGGAGGAGGAGGGGAGACGCTGAAGGTACCCAGACGCAAGGAGGCAGCAAGAAGTGGAAGAACTTGGGAGCCAACTGCTCTGTAACTGCCGCCCAGGTCTGCGTGCTGGGATTTCAGTACGTGGGTGGCAGGGACGGGGCTCGCGGGCAGGCGGACGGGTGGAGGGAAACGTTGGCCTTCTTCCGCTGCCCGAACCATCCTGCCATTCATCCTCATCCTCGGGACCAGCACCAGCACCAGCATCGGCGCCGCGGGAGTCCGGCCACCGCCCAGGCCTGCTGATCACCCCAGGGACTTGCGCTTGGCTGAACTTACCCCGCGGAAACACAGGCCTCGGTAAGGGATTTGTGCCCTCGGGGATTTTGAGTTCTTGTTCTTGAAACGTCCGAATCTAGCAGCTAGACAAGGGTCTGTTTTGTGCAACGCTCATAAGAGAATCCTCTTTGCTGGATGTAGTCTTGTTTGTGGTCACTCCTTTGTTCACACTAGTGTACAGGATACACGCAGTTGGATCCATGTGTAAACAACCTTGACACCAGGGAGCAGGATGTTTGGGCCCCATTGATTTAACATCTGCACAAAGTTTATGCTGTGCCCCAGAACACACTGGTGGCCTTGCTCTAAAAATTAAATCTCCTTGGAGAGGAACCTAAGGAAGATCCATGTGCATGTTCGTGGACAATTAACGTGTGGCACACAGACAGACACTCTATAATCCTCCAGGAAAAACAAACAAAACTCTGTTTAAGAACCTGTGTCTCCTAACAGCTCTGACTTCTTTGTCTCAGAAGCTACTGCTTTATGGGAATTCAGTCCCAGGAAATACAGAATGAAGGACAGAGGGTTCATTATTGAGCTGGCCATAGTTTTGCAAAACATACAAGTGGTTGCCCACCTTATAGAGCACCTTTAAAAAAAATGTTCAAATTTTTATACGATTTTTAAAGGTTACTTTCTATTTACAGTGATTGCAAAATATTGGCTGTATTCCCTGTGTTGTACAATACATCCTTGAAACCTTACACCCAATAGTTTGTACCTCTTACTCCCTATCCATGTGTTGTCCCTCCACCTCTCTCTCCCCACTGGCAACCAGTAGTTTGATCTCTATATCTGTGAGCCTGCTTCTTTTATGACTTACTTTGCTTCAGAATTATTGGGAGGGTAAGATAGTATGGCTGCTACAAGCATTTAGCACAGAGCCCAGCCTAAAGAACTCTTCAGAGACCACAACTCCTCTCTCTCCAGAAGAGGGGAAAGTACATAATCCAATATGGCTGAGGGAAAATTTCTACAGTACTTAAGATGCTGCTTGAATGAATAAACAACATTATTTAAATTTCCTTTTACATGTTTTCTATTTTTCTTCCCTCTTGCGTGTGACAGTGGATAAATGGCAAGCAAAAAGCGAGAAATCCAGTTACAGGTAGGCATGACACATCAACAATTCTTTACTTTGTGCATTGGCCCTTGAAGAGTTTTGACAGCTCCTTCCTTTTGCAGGCGGTCATCAATAATCAAAGCCTGTGGGATGAGATGATGGAGAACAAAGGCCTAACAGGTACTAGGCTTCCTAGGTGTTTACCATCTGGAGTTAGGCTCAGGGCATCTTGTGGCAACCCAACACTGAGCACCACTCCCCACTTCCCAGAGTAAAAACCTGCTCTGTCTTTTCTCTGCCCTAAGAATTGGGAGAAGCTGCTATTCGAGACCCTTTGCCTCTGTTCTTTCACGAATATTACCATCTTCTAGTGATCGATGTTTACCAAGCCTGGTGTGGACCTTGCAAAGCAATGCAGACCTTATTCAGAAAATTGAAAAATGAGCTGAACGAAGATGAACTTCTGCATTTTGCTGTAGTAAGGATTTCCACTATACTATTATTTTATTACTTTAAATTTTTGAGGATTATCTTAATTTAAGCAATCTGTCAACTCTTCAAAATGGACAGTGTTTACTTGGTAATTTACTGTATATTTAATTCCACTAGGTCTGAGAACAAATGTGATTTTTGTCCCATTCCTATAAAGCTAAGGTCATTTACCATGGTTTTGAATGTTAGAAAAACATAAAAATGGCTATCTGTTTATTGCCATATTTATTTTCACCAGAGCATATGGTGTGTGTTCAGAATAAGGACTGCAAATGGCATTTACTAGAAAGCCTGGGGTAGGACTCTGGTCATTTACCCAGTTAATGTTAGATATGTGACTCTACCTCTTTGAATTTATGAAATCTAATTAGAAGTCAATTATTTATGATTAAAATTTATCCCATAAATTGAGATGCATCTTAAGTATAAGTTTGATTTTGAAGACAGTATGAACAAAAAGGAAAGTGAAATACTTTATTAATAATTTTTTACATCCATTACATGTTAGAATGATCATTTGGGGATATATTGGACTAAATGAAATGTATCATTAGATTATTTTCATCTATTTCTTTTTAGTTTTTAAATGTGGCCACTGGAGGATTTAAAAGTATGTATGTGACTCATTTTCTATTTCTATTGGACAGAAACATGTCCAGACCAGCTAGACCTAAAATGCAAAAGCAGATAACTCATGTAGTTTTACTTCTTATCCCTAAAACTCATAATCCCTGATACAAATATGAAGCCTCAATCTCCTGCATGTTCTCATATATACAGGCCTTCCTGACCCCTCCCAACCCCAACCTTGCGATGAATTTGCTTACTGACCTTAACTTAAGTTTGTCCATCCTCTTCTGCAGACACATTATTTACAGGGCTTCTTTTTCTTAGTTCAAGGTTAAACAGTCTAAAGCTTAGAAACTCATCTTTATTATTTTTCCCTCTTAAAGAAGGTGGGCTGCAAAGAAGAAGAAAAAAAAACAAAACTGAAGACCCAACAAAGAGAAAACAGAAAGAAAAGTTTAAAAAAAGAGAGAGTAGGTGGTTATAAAAGAGAGAGTAGGTGGTTATATACAATCATTTATCAAGAGATTGACTTTGTCTTTTGAAATAAGGGCCATAGAAGTTTTTAAAGGGCAGCATTATATTACAACCTTAACTCTGAAGCGTCAGAACCACCTGAGTAGAACTGGATTGTGATTCTAGATTTGACTTTACTTTGGCCGTCTGATGTGAAGAGCCGACTCATTGGAAAAGACCCTGATGCTGGGAAAGATGGAAGGCAAAAAGAGAAGGGGGCGGCAGAGAATGAGATGGTTGGATGGCATCACTGACTCAATGGACATGAGTTTGAGCAAACTCCAGGAGATAGTGAAGGACAGGGAAACCATGTCGCAAAGAGTCAGACACGACTTAGCAACTAAACAACAACAGGGAGGGAAACTAATTTCAGAGGACAGAGAATGAGGCCTAAAGGGAATTGCCATATGCAATAGACAGTGGGTTGGTGTAAGAAATTATAAGACAATAACAGAAGGATCTAATAGCTGGGAAATGGATCATGGAGAATCAAGGGTCAGAAAATTCTCGTGACTCATGGCAATCTGGAAGTAATAAGAGTGCAAGTTCATGGTCTAGGGATCATGAAGAAACTCTAGGTCAAAAAGGAAATTGGGGTCAATGGGGAGAGACAGTAAGGCAGAACCCCTGCTCACTTGTCTGGCTACCTGGAAGGGAACTGGTGCATAGAAAGCAAGGCAGAGGAAAGTGTAATTTGATGCTGTGTTCCCAGGTGATCTGGAGTCATTAAATCCCTCCTTGTTAATAGAGCCTGAGTAGGAACACACCTGGGGTATGTGTGTGGGTTGGGCACTGTGGTGGAGGCTGAGGAGTGGGTCCAGGAGAATTGGCCCACGTGGTTTTTTGGGCTACCATTTCAGCACAGCACAGGGCTATGTGAGAATACGGTCTTAACAGTGCCTCCTCCCACCCAGAGCCTTCTGACTGTGTCCTCCCAGCAGTACCCCAACCAGCCAGACTTCCTCTACCTGCCTCACACGAATCAGTTTCATCACTATGTCTATTCCACCAGGGAGTGCTAGTAAACTTCCCAAAATATATCCCAAATATGTTCATATCATTCATTTGTTGAATTTAACAGCAACAAAAATGTGTGCATTGTCTCTAAATGGCTTCTCTTCTGTTTTAGCACAATCAACAATAGTACGTTCACTTAGACTGATGCTATTTTTCTTCTATGACCTGCTTATTTAAAAAAAAAAAATTATGTATAATAGCTTCCAAACCTCCATTGGGAGCAATGGAGAGGTGCCCTCTGCTGGATATTTTATTTCCTGCTGTTAACTAAAGAAAGACCCTTTCTGAACTTGAAAACTTGAATCCAAAACTAAAACCTATGAGGTTAATTACCTATTGAAATCACCCTAAGTTGCATGGTCAGTATAAAATTTTTTCTATTATGTGGTCTTTTAAAAGACTTGAAGACTTGTACTAACATTGTGCCTATACATATAAAAATTCAGTAAATGTCATGTATTATAGTTTTTAGT
Source organism: Okapia johnstoni (assembly GCA_024291935.2). Lineage (NCBI taxonomy): Eukaryota > Metazoa > Chordata > Mammalia > Artiodactyla > Giraffidae > Okapia > Okapia johnstoni. Next base: position 64,027,396 of record CM044312.1, on the reverse strand, counting down.
TTTTATGTATTACAGTTTTTAATTATATGCTTTATTTGCTAGTACTTTACTATAATATTAAATTGCAACAATGATGGCTAGACTACTTTTAAATGTAATCTTTGACTACTGTCCTTTAATATTATAGATTAGTTCCTTTTAAGTTTTTTCTTTCTTTTTTTTTGGAAAGCAGTGAAGCCTACTTTTTTGAAAAGAGAAAAATAGAGAAAGAAGGAAGGAAGGAAAGGGAGAGAAAGAAAGCGATGTAGAATCCAATGTGTTAAAAAAAAATGATTACAACACAGCCCCTCTGGCTGACATAGGGCTGAGGGGCCCTGCCTTGGCTCGCACCTCACTATCTTTGGCCATGGTTGAGGAAAGTCTAGAAACCCAGTTTGGAAACAATCGCTCTAGGTTCCAAAAAGCAACTCTTATATAGAAGATCCTATAACACACATCCTGATAGCTGGCCCAAAAGATGTTACATTAATTTGCAGGAACACTATTATTTAATACATAGTTGTTGATAATCCATTTAAGACAACTTGAAATTTGTGAGAAAACTTTAAAATCAAAGGCTTTTAAATCTGACAACCAGTTTATTCAAAAAGCATCTAGGAAGCTCTGATTGATAAGGTGGGGGGTGACATGCAAGGGTGATGTGATTCTCTGTGCATGTAGTTCACTTTCTAACAGAGGACATGAACTAGGTTCGTACAACAGTAGTACAGTATTGAAAGGGACTATTGCTGCCCTGAGAGAAGGGCGTAATGTGTAACTTGATTCTAAATACAGCTATAATATACTCATGAAATGTTGTAGTAAACATAAAAATTTTCATGTATCTCTGCATTTTTGAATGTAGTACATCAAATGACTTGAATATAGTGTCCTTTATCATTATATGAAATAATTTTTTTTAGGCAGAAGCTGACAGCATTGTGACTCTCCAGCCATTTAGAGATAAATGTGAACCTGTTTTTCTCTTCAGTGTTGTAAGTATAGTTATCATCTCAAATGTATCATCAGACCTCAATTCACAGCTAAAGAGCAAATAACATTACACAATGACTGGAACTGTTCTCTGATGATAGTAATTGTAGACATTTTTGCCTTATATTTGCTTGTCTATTAACATATTTTATAACTTGACCTGTAGGAGCTCATAATGCATTGTGAAGATTAGACTACCATACACTGAGTTATTCAGGGAAAAGAAAAACAAAATGGTATTTACCTTTCCTAAGGAAATAATCAGAGATTGTTATTATAGGATGAGGTATTATAGGAGTGAAAAATTGGAAATTTATTAGGTACCCAGTAGAAGAGAATTGGTTATAAATATTCATATATATCAACACAAAGAAATATTTATATGGTCACTATTTTGTAATATAGATTGCTTTTCTCTCTCTATTTACAAATGCATAGAAAGAAGGTAGTGTATTCATCAGAATGCTAATAGAAGTTTTCTGTGTATGGGAGAAGTATATATAATTTAAATTTTTGTCTTATTCTTTTCTATATTTTCCAAATACCAGGATAAACAACTTTAATAATCAAAAAATATTACAAGTGCTGGTTTCTAAAAGAAGATTCAGGTAACTAGTCACTTGTGTGATATAGAAGCAAAAAGGAAATTCTTCCCTGAGAGGGTTTAGACTATTTCTTTGCTGTTGAATAGACCATTTTTGATATTATAAATAATTATTTTAAAAACACGTCTCAAATATAACTTTTTGCTTCTGTTAAACAATAATCTTACAGCTATTTTAGGGAAGTAAACAACAGGGTTAACTGAATTTTTAAAATTGCACTATAGATCATGCTGACTGTCAACTGGATAGGAAAGATTTGATGATTTATCTGAGGGGTAGCAAGCTGTTGTTTATATGGGGCCAGACAGTAAGTATTTTAAGTTTTGCAGAAGTATCATCTCTGTATAGGTCATAGTTTGCAGACCCCTGGCCTAGATATAATTCAGGGAACCAGAATGAGTAGCCACTAGAGGCAGGAATGGGCTTGACAGGTTAATGTGCCCATGAGGTGGCTTTAGTAACAGCAGTAGTTGGGAGCCTGAGACTCAGGAGGAGAGGCTGGGCAGGTGGACACCACGTAGAGTCTGCAGCTTTGGGGTGGCTATCATCTGCCAAGTGAGTCAGGTCTGAGCAGCAGACCCACGCTTACCTGAAGACAGGGCTCAAAATCTTCCTTTCATGCTCACATGCTGCCATCATCCCAGGACTGCAAGATCCTGGCCTCTTCTAACTACCAATGAACTTTTCTTCCAACTCACTTCCTGCAGTCATGCCTCACTTTGTTATCACCCATTGCTCCCATGTTCAAAATCCTAATTCAAGAACCTCCATGGGGAATATAGCCAATATTTTGTAATAACTACAAATGGAAAGCAACCTTTAAAAATTGTATAAAAATTAAAACTTAAAAAAAAAAGAATCTCAATCCATGACCACAAAACCACCTTTGTTTTGGGCAGTGTTCTTAGCTGACAACAGGTTCATTCCAGCCTGTTAGCAGGAAGGGCTTTTTCAAGGGTTATTAGAAAGCTCATGGAGGTCCATTTTAGTGGTAAATGGTAATTAGAGTGTCAGGTTTCATTTAGATCTTTCTCAACTGGATTCTTCTCTTTGGCCTTTGAATATGATTAAATCTTTCCAATTAAAAGAAAATTCCTTTTGATACAATTCGTTTTGATACTATGTCCCTCTTCAACCTCCACTCACCTCTCTCCTCTACCTCAGAGCTAAATTTCTTGGAAGACTTTCTATATTTTCACCCCATCTCTTCTCATCCCATTAATTCTTCAACCCATTCAATTGAACTTCTTTCAGATTATCCCACCAAACTGGCTAATGCTAATGTATCCAATTACCAGCCTGTTGTTAAACAGAGTGAATGCTCTCAGGTCTTCATCGTTCTGTATCTCTCAAATGTATTAAATGTGGTGGTCATGCCCTCCTTTTTGGAACAGTTGCTTCTTTTGACTTTTGTGACTTGGTTTTCCTTTTGCTTCCTAGGTGCTACTCACAATCCCCCTCACCCATTCTCCTTTACAGGTTCACCTTTCTTTATTCAGCCATTACATATTGACTTCATTATGCTATAAATCTCCTTAGAAAACTTCTCCCAAATACAGTTTAAATTGTCACCTCTTATATATTAATAACTCAAAGTTTATGTCTTCAGCTAAATCCTACACTTTGAGCACCAGACTTGTGTATCCAACCGGTCCTTTGATCTTTCCTCTTGATAGTTCAAGGACATCTCACAATGAACTGGTCCAATACTAGACCCCTCCTGCCCTTCCCATCCCCATTGGAAATGTTATCTTCTAGTGTTGCCTCATCTGGTGAGTAATATCTTAACATACCCAGTTTCTCAAGCCAGAAATAGAAAAGTCATCTTAGTGACTTCTCCTTACATTACACCCAATCCACACCAGACCTTGGTCCTGTCAATTTCACCACCCAAGCTTGCCTCACACTCATCTCCTTTTTCCCATTTCCAACAGAACTGCCATAGACTGAGCTCCCATCTCTCCCATCTTCACCTCTAGAGTAACTTCTGGTTTGTGTACAAACATCTTTTCTTGCTCCATCTCTAACCTTTTCTCCATATGGTAGGTAAAATGATTTCTACAAACAGCAGTTCTAATTGTGATCCCTGTCTCTGTTTAAACATTTCAAAGTCTTTCCACTGCACTTAGGATAAACGTTGCATCCTCCCAAGACCCACAAGCCTCTGCACATTCTGGGTCCCCTTAGCTATTGGGCTTTGTCTCATATCAGGCCTTCCCTTAGTTTCTCTGCTGGCTTTCTAATTTACCATGTTTATTTCCAGCCATAGGACCCTTGCATCTCTATTTCCGTTTGCCTAGAATGATCTTTCTTCTTTTTATTTCTTACCTGTCCTTCACATTTTAAACCAAGAATCACTTCCTGATACTGATAAGTACCTTTACTTATCTACTTAACCAGAATAAACTCTTATAGATGCTCCCAGCTCTTTGTACCTCCCTTAGCGGTTCCCGTCATGGTTTTTATCTCACATGTGTTTGTGTTTTTTTTCTTTTTTAAAAATAATTATATGGCACCAGGACTACTGGCTTCCCCAGTGGCTCAGCGGTAAAGAATCTGCCTGCAATGCAGGAGACGTGGGTTTGATCTCTGGGTCAGGAAGATCCCCTGGAGAAGGAAATGACAACCCACCCCAGTATTCTAACTTGGTAAATCTCATGGACAGAGGAGCCTGGCGGGCTACAGTCCATGGGGTTGCAGAGAGTTGGACACTACTGAGCAACTGAACAACAACAAAAACCAAGACTATTACCTCATACCACCATGCCTGGTACAATGGTAGTACAAAAGTGTTAAGTAAATATGTGTTGAAAGACAGACAAAAGGGAAATAATATCAAACATAATGAGGGAGAGTAATGTTGGGAGGCCTGAACAGAGCCAGTAAAATTTAATGCATGGATGGCCTGTCTTTGGTTGTAGGAGAATTAGTGGTAGAACTAATCATCTAACAGATGAATTAGAGGTGGAACTCGAAGAGGTGGATTTACCAAATGGACATTGTTTCATACCACTAATATTTATTTTTAAATGGCTAATTACAGTAGCTAAAAAAAGATTTGGTGAGGATGTGGGTCAGAGTGGGGTGACTTATTCCAGTTGAAGTATTAATTCTTGACTTATCCTGAAAATGAGTTTCCTTCGTGCTTTTATTTTCCCTTATAGAATGGCACAATTGTTGCAAAAATCCAGGGTGCAAATGCACCACTTGTGAATCAAAAAATTATTATCTTGGTCAATGAGGAGAGGAAAATTGCAGCAGGTGAAATGGTTCGCCCTCAGGTAATACTCGGAATTACTAACAATTTTATTTTAAAAAATTTGTTTTCAAAATGATGTATTACATCTTTTTTGTTGTTTTCCTGAAGTGTTTCCCCTCATTTTGTAACTATTTAGGTGTCTAAATGGTGCAACCTTGTTGGGAAGTATTTTGATAATATGAATCAAAGGCTTAAAATAAAACATGTATCTTTTGACTGACAATTACACTCCATTAAGTTTCCTTACGAAGATCATGAGACAAATAAAGAAAAGGATATTTATTTCAGTGTTGTCTATGTTACTAAAATTTTGGAACCAATCTAAATACCTAGCAGTAGTGAATAAGTGACATAAATGTTGTAATGTGTCACAAATTATATGAATTCATACAGTAGAATATTATTTAGTACATTCTAGCTCTGTTTATTGATATGAAAAGAGGGCCAAGATAAACTGACAAATTAACAATAGAGTATTATACTTTAATATGATGCTTAGAATAAGATCCTATGTGTGTAAAGTGTACTATCTGGTAATAAGAAATAAAATATTTTGAAATTTTGAAATGAATCATAAAGCATGTAGAGCTATGAACATAATATACCATAAGAAAGAAAGCCACATAGGAAAGTGATTATAAATATAGACAGATAAATAGACTAAAAGACAGTGACATATTGAAAGCATGCACACTTTACCTAGATAGGGGAAACATACACAACAACAAAAACCAGAAGTGTGAATTTAAGAAACAAAAAGTAAAGACTAGCTGATAAATAATGAAAAATAAAAATTATGAGAAGGTATAGGCTCAAGCCTGTATAAGTATCTGCTATAAAAACTGTCAGCTTAAATCTTGAAAGGGTTAAAAATTCACAAAACAGTAATACTGGGTTTACCACTTGTATAAGAAAGTTATATCATTTCCTCATGGACATAAACAAACTTTAGATGAATGAAAGAGCTATGAAGAAACAAAGCATAAAAGTATTAGAAGAAAATATTGGAAAGCATTTATTTTGTCATAGGTTGAGAAAGGCCTTGAAAGTATAATATAAAACAGATATCAAAAAAGAAAAAATGATAGATTTGATTATTTAAAAGTTTGAATAAAATATAAAAGTAAAACAGCAAACTTGGAGAAATGTTTGCACTGTGTCTCAATGTGTTAATGTCCTTAGTGTGTACAAAGTATAAGCATTAAGGAAAAAAATGAATATTTTTTGTGGAAAACTGACAAATGGCAAACATAGGGGATTTACATTTACAATAGTGATTTTTCTCATCCGAGGGCATTTTCCTTTACATTTTCAGGTTTCTTTTTTTTCAGGGAACCTTTGCCCTTCCTTTCTGTCTGTATCTCCCTCCCTCCCTCCTTCCACCCCCTCTACTTCTTTTTGAAGTTATAATAACTAGGAATTTTTAAGGACTTACTGTTTGCTAAGATTTTAAAAAAGAGATCCTCATTTAATCCTTACAGAAACCATTTTACTCCTCACTTTTATTGAGATATAATTGACAACTAACATTTTATTAGTTTAAGGTATGCAACATAATGATTTGATGTATGTGGATATTAGGAAATGATTACTACACTTAATTGGACATGACTTAGCAATGGAACAACAACAACAACTACACTTAGTTAACATTTGTCATGTCATTTTTTCTGAAAAAATTTGTCATTAAAAGTTTTAAAATCTACTCTTTTAGCAACTTTCACATACACAATACATATCATTACCTATAGTCATTGTGCTATACATTATGCCCTCCAAACTTATTTGGAGATTTTACCTTTTGACCTCCTTCACCCAATTCCCTGATTCACCACGATCTCCCTCTATCAACTACCATTCTGTTCTCTGTGCCTGTGAGTTCATTTTTTCTAGATTCCACATCTAAGAGAGATCACACAGTATTTATCTTTCTTTGACTTATTTCACATAGCATAATGCACTCACGCTCCATCCACGTTGTCGCAAATAGCAAGATTTCTTCCCTTTTTATGAATGAATAGGATTTCATTGTGTATAGATACAATACCTTTATCCATCGTAAATGTCCATTAGGTTGTTTTCATATTTTGGCTGTTGTAGATAAGGCTGCAATGAACATGGGAGTCCTTTCTGAGACAGTCATTTCATAGTTGGTCATAATAGTCTTTTAAGATCCTTGTGTTTCTGTGGTGTTTAGTTATAATGTCTCCTCTTTCACTTCTAACTTTATTTATTTGAGTCTTCTCTTTTTTTCCCCTCACAATCTAGCTAAAGTTCTCTTTTGTGTATTTTTTCAAAATCCAGCTCTTAGTTTCACTGATTTTTTTCTGTCTTTTAGTCTCTATTTTATTTATTTCTGCCCTGATCTTTATTTCCTTCATCTACTAACTTGGGCTTCATTTAGAGCCAAGCACTTGGGGCCCCATCTCTCTGTTGGAAGTCTTAAAGTTGGGGGTACTGGATGTTGGCGTCAAGCCCTTCACTCCTTTGGGAGATGCTGGGAGTTGTGAGTCCCCTCTTGATTTTATGCCTCTGTGTCAGGGAGGGAGTTTATGGTGAGATTATGACTCAGCCTCTCCTACCCAATTTGGCATGTGTTTTTTTCCTCATTTGTCTGATGCATAGGAATTGCCCAGTTGTTTTCTGGATTTCGCTCAGAGGAAACTGTTCCACAAATAACTATCGGTATGGTGTGTCTGAGGGAGGAGGTGAGTTCAGGAGCCTCCTATGTTGCATCTTGAATCTGAACCAGGGGAACCTGGTTCCCCTGGTCAATAAGACAGGCTATTTGTGGTCAATAAGACAGGCTTAGAAACATTATGTCCTTTCCTTAGAAACAGGTTGCTAGTAGGCTGTAAAAGCAGAATTTGAAGTTAGGCAGAATAACTTTTAAACATTTCTCCTAATTACTATACTGCATCTGGCTTTCGCTGTGTGTGCTCTGTACTATGGTTTTATTGTTGTTATTCTCATTATTCTTGCAGAATGACATCCTATTTTAATTAATAATAGTGGATATGTAAGAAATTTATTAATATCTGATATTTAATCTTATTTCATCTTGTTGGACACTTCTATTATTTAGGTTTCTCATCAATTGCCTTGTCTAGTGCAATAATAGTAATAAATACAAGCCATAATGTGAGCCACATACATAATTTATAATATTCTACTAGTCAATTAAAAACAATAAAAAAAGTTGAAATCAATTTTCAAACACCTTTTCTTATATCTGAAATATTAAAAACATGCCCATTTAATGATGTATTCAATATAACTTACAAGATTTTGCACAATGAGGTAACCCATAGACAATATGAGAAGACAGTCTATGAACTGGGAGAAAATATTTGCAAATGATGTGACCAACAAGGGCTTAATTTCCAAAATATACAAAGAACTCTTACAATTCAATAACAACAATAACAACAAAAAACAACCCAATTGAAAAATGGACAGAAACCTAAATAGACATTTCTCCAAAGAAGACATACAGAGATCTAATAGGAACATGAAAAGATCTTCATCACTAATTATTAGAGAAATGAAAATCAAAACTACAATGGGGTACCGCTTTACACCTGCCAGAATGGCCATTGTTAAAAAGTCTACAAATAATAAATGCTGGAGAGGGTGTGGAGAAAAGGGAACCTTCTTACACTGTTGGTGGGAATGGAAACTGGTGCAGCCACTATGGAGAACAGTGTGGTAGTTCCTCAAAAAACTAAAAAATAGAGTTGCCATATGACCCAGCAATCCCACTTCTGGGCATATACCCAGACAAAACTGTAATTCAAAACAATACATGCACCCCTAGATGAATGGATAAAGAAGATGTGGTATATATATGTACATATATATGTATATATACACACACAGACACACTTACATACACCCATGATGAAATATTACTCAGCCGTGAAAAAGAACAAAATCATTGCAGCAACATGGATGCATCTAGAGATTATCATACTAAGTGAGGTCAGTCAGAAAGAGAAAGATAAATATATGATATCATTTATATTTGGAATCTAAAATATGACACAAATGAACATATCTATGAACCAAAAACAGACACAAATATAGAGAACAGACTTGTGGCTTCCAAGGGAGAGAGGGGGCCAAGGAGGGGAGGATTGGGAGTTTGGGATTAGCAGATGCAAGCTATTATATATTAGATGTATAAACTGTATAGCACAGGGAACTATATTCAATATCCTCTGATAAACCATAATGGAAAGGACAATGAAAAAGTATATATATAAGACTAAGCCACTTTTCTGTATAGCAGCAATTAAACACAGCATTGTAAATCAACTATACTTCAATAAAATAAGAAAAAGATGTAGTCAATATAAGGAATAAGGTATTCCATATTCATTTTTTCAAACTAAGTCTTTGGAATGTGCTGTGTATTTTTTACTCATAGCACATCTTAATTTGGACTAACCTCATTTCAAGCTCTCAAATATAGCCATATGTGGTTAGTGGCTGCCCTGTTGGTCAGGGTAGATCCAACAAATAAAAGACAGGTCACTATGAAGTTATAGATGGCCTAATTATCTTATTCCTGATTGTAAGAGAAGTGAATGCTTTCAGTATAGTTATTTCCAAACATTTTTGGTTCTGTAGTCCATTGAGAATCTATAATTATACAAACTTCTTGCCCTCAAAATGTATATATGTAAATATATAAACTTTTCAGGTAGTTTACAGAATCACAGAAGCATTTTCAGGGCTTCTCCAGAAACTAAGACTCCCTTATCCTTCCTAGGTTTTTACTCTATAGGAGGAAATTGGCTATTGTTTTGAGAAAGACATTTTTTTTTATAAGTTAGGGAAGTATATTTCTGCTCTTAATTTACTCAGAGCAATGGTCAAGAATGGATCCTGAAGCTTACAAATGTTCTTTCAGTTTTTAACATAATGATTGTGTGCTTATTGCTTTATTGTTATTCTTTTCTTCTTTCTCATTTTATTCCTTGTGCTCTCACGTTTTAAAGGTTTTGCTTTTAAGCATTTTCCATATAGCATATATGCATTATTCCTGATAGTCTCCACATCCCAACTATTTAAATATTCCTTATTTTATTTTAGTGGAAAGGTTGGGGAAAAGTAGTGTTAGATAAATGCAGGCATATTTCCACTTTAATTTCTATCCCTTTGAGTATACATATTTACTAGAAACAAAATTTCTAAAAACTCTCTATCATATTAAAATATAACTGTTTTATTTGCTTTCCTTTTTCACAGTATCATGAAATTGCGTTTGTAGACTCAGATTCAGAGGATGCTGGGGAACTAAGCTCTGAAAGCACTGGCAAGTAAATTTACTTTAATAGTGAAGGATTTGCATACATGAATGATGTTCATTACAGCATCACTTGCAGCAAAATCCTTGTAATGACATCAGTGTTAATTGATAAGGTCTGGTAGGATTAATGATGATTTGTGCAACACCAGACTCAGCTCTTAAAAAGCAATCTCTTTTGCTTCCCTTGCCTTGCCTGTAGTCTCTATGCCTGGAGTCTTTCAGAGATTACATTCAACCAGGGGCTTCTGTCCCCTGTGAGTAATCTGGACAGTAGTTTACTCCTACTTTATCCTTCATCATCTTTCCAAAACTTGTAAAAATTTCTTCCCTGATGACCTGCACTCCTAGTTTACTTTATGGATGAACAACTTCCTGCCTTCATTGGATTGTCTTGAGTGAGTGCGTGAATGTGTGTTCATACCCTGGAGGGATTAGAGGCAAACAAGATGCTAGGTGAGCTATTCTGCACTAAAGCTAATTATAAGAATGTGTAGATAAATGTGGATAAATTCATAGACGGTTAAGCCATTGGTTTATAATGTTTGCTTGCACTGAAACTCCAGCCACTAGTGATACTCAGCTAGATGGATCATTGGTGTGATTCTAATGCATGTGAATTGTATTAAAATAACTAGTGCTGGGAATTCCCTGGTGGTCCAGTGGTTAAGACTTCACACTGTCACTGCCGAGGGCCTGGATTCTACTCCTAGTTGGGGAACTAAGATCTCACAAGCCATGAGATGTGGCCAAAAAAATAAAATAACTAGTACACACCTACACTTTTTTTTGGCTCTCTGACTGTAAGCTCTTGTGAATGTTTCTCTTGCATGCAAATACGGGAAATATACTTTGATTCTAAGTAGAAACTCTTTGGTAGTTGCAACGCCATAAGGACAAAGCTGCCGATGGACAAAATTCATTGGACATTAGTAGCTTACGCTTGCGATTGTCAAATCCTTCATTATCTAGACTTTGTGCCAAGAAAATGAAATCCATCCATTTTTTTCCTAGATCAAATATACACTATTGTTATTATCAAGCCTGATGCTGTGACTGCTAGAAAAGTTCAAGAAATTAAAGAAAAAGTAAGTAATATTTCCCAACAATAGTTTAAATTAATTGTAAAAAAAATCCCTTAATTTTCAATGTGGAGACAAGCTTATCATTTAGAGTAAACTAGAACATAAAGAACATCTGGTACTAGGTACCTCTAAAGGCTTTGGATGTTTTGTCTTACAAAGGCTTGACCTACTCAACATCCTTATTTAAATAACTCTGCTCTACTAGCATCCAATATAAAAGATAAAAATTGCCGTTCTTATGTTGGATGGTAACAAATTCTTTGTATTTAGTTGTCATCAGTGCAAACTTCCTATAAGCTCACATTAGCTTGTATTAGTCCCTGATATTGTCACAAATACATGGTCCTTTTAGATACATGATAACTTAAAGAAGCATTTAAGGTTTTGCTTTTAGAGCCCAAAGAAAAATTTTTGGAGGAAAATTGCATTCTAATCCAAAGGTCAGCATATTTCTCTTATAAAGCCAGATAGTAACTATTTTCAGGTTTATGGAGCATATGATCTCTGTCACAGCAGTTTAACTCTGCCATCATCTGGAGAAGGCAACGAGACAGTAAATAAACAAAGGGGCGTGGTTCTAGTAATCTTTGTTTCTAAACATGTGTGGTGGAAGGGGCTATGGTTTACTGACCCCTGAATAGAGATTTTGTGTTGAAACAACAAAATTATATTAAAATTTGCAAGAATGTTGCATGTGCAGTAGAGGAGGTCACATGGGAAGCTATGTCAGGAGGGATTAGGTATTTCTTTATGAATTTCCCATCATGCATTCTTTCTTCAGCCAAAGGAGCATTGATTAAACTACAATAAAGTAGATGGTCCATTTTATACACTGTTATACTTGAGTGACATACACACTGAATTTGTCATTAAATTAAAAAATTTTAAGACAAAGCATGGCTGAATTTTAAATTCTATTCTTCCCTGTAATTTGGATATTTTTGTTGCTGTCAGAGTAAGATATACTAGATTATGAGTTACAGATTTAACAAAGGTAAGCCTTGAAAAAAAGTTAAGAAAGTTAAAATAATTTTGAAAATAGATGGTTAAAAGTGCTTATAAATGTATGTCTTTTTGAATGATTTAGAAAGCTGTGATATCTTTCCTTAGAATTCAGTTAGTTCTTTTTTTTTTTTTAATCTTGAAATAATTCACTTAAATAATAGAAATAGTGTGGAGTGTCTTGTTCAAGCCATGAAAATTTAAACACTGAGGTGGGGGGGGGGCAAGAAAAGAACCTTCTTTGTTTACATATCTTTGGGCCTCTTGCAACTTAGTGCGTTATAGATTGTGCTGAGGCATAATCATGTAATACATTCAAATCTGGATGATTTGTTAAGCCTAGGAAACAAATGTCCTTAACTTCTTTTACCTGTGGTCCCACTACCCATTTGGATCTGACCTTGTTCTCTAATTGAAGATTATCAAGGCAGGATTTGTCATAGAAGCAGAGGATAAGAAACCGCTTACTGAAGAACAAGTAAAGCACTTCTATAGTCAAATAGTAGACCAGGTAAGAAAGTTAAACAAAAAAATACATTGTGTGTCAAATACAGTGGATTCCTATAAGTTTAGTATTCTCATTATAGAAAAAACAAATGAATAAGTCTGACCAACCAACTAAGCTCCAGATTTCCTTGGCGGTGTCCATATCATGGTTAACCCAAAGAGAGCGACTATGGAGAAAGCTCCAGTAGACACAGAGGCAGCCAAGCAAAAATGGATGCTCTGATTGTGTTTTATTGGAGCAAAGATCTCTTTATGGTATGTGTCCTCTAAGACTGTGCATCAGCCCCCAGGAAGTGAGTATCCAGACCTTTCCTATAGATTCTGATCAGAGGTTGAAGGCTCCTTGTCATAAACTTCATAGGAAAGCTTTAATCCTTTCTTTACCTACATGTAAATCCTTTTCGTCAAGCTATTTTAAAAATTCTCTTTTGTCTGGGGTAATACAGTAAAGACTTTGTATTGGCAAGTGCAATGGCTTGGGTGTCAGGAGATGTAGGTTCTAGAAATGCACTGTCCAATTTGGTAGCCATTAGATACATGTGGTCATTTGAACTTAAATTCATTACAGTTAAAGTTAAAAATTCAGAGTCTCAGTGGCACTAGCCATATTTCAAGTGCTCAGCAGCTGCCTGTGGTTACATATGCTGAAGAGCACAGAGCATGTTGGTCATCAGAGAAAGTTCTACTGAAAAGCACTTTGTAAACCAGCTGCACCCCTCAGACCATCTTTCTTGGCCGTGGAAAAGGGTTGGACCAGTGACATCAGCATCACCTGGGAACTTTTGAGAAAATCCAGTTCTGGGGCCCCACCCTATACCTACTGAATCATAAAGTCTGGAACTGGACTCCAGAAAACTGTGTTCAACAAGCCCTCCAGTTGATTTGGAAGCATCCTATAGTTTAACAATTGTTATTAGACTGCCTTGACGATCAGTCCCTACCAACTGTGAACTTCTGTCCTTCAGAGATGTGTTAGTTAACAGGAGGCTTGTGAGTAACTTTCTCTTGACCAATAATCATGAAAGGGAAGATGTCCTTGACTTGGGTAGGGGTCACCATTGTAGTCTATCCATTTCATGAACCTAATAATATTATTTTTATTTTATTTTGTAGCCTGACTTCGAGGATTTTGTTTCTTTTATGACAAGGAACCTAAGCTATATTCTAGTTGTTTCACAAGGAAAGGTAAAACAGCCTTCCTGGGATGAAAGTGAAGTTAACTCTGAGACGGAATCTAAAGAACAGTGGGATGAACAACAGGAGATGGCCAAGCCTTCGAGGATGAAGGGGAAAAGGTAGCTCCAGGCCAGGAATCTTATTGTTTACAATGTTTTAGCAGGTAACATAGTATAACATACAGATATCTCAAATCTAAAGACAAACATCTTTATGTCGAAGCCACAGGTATTCTTTTTAGTTCCAAATTTTATATGATCAACAAAGCCAGAGTTGCCCTGAAAGTTTATGTCAAGCAGTTTCAAAGGGGAAGAAATTCCTGTTTGTCTCTCTAACACTGGGTGCACCAATCTGGCTTCATGGCCCTGGATCCAGGGTTAGAATGGGACCAAGGCTGGTCTCTTCCAAACCAGACCCCTTTCCTGTCTCTCCACATTCCACTTCTGCCTCCCCTTGTCCTAGAGACAGCAAATGTCCTCTGTCCTTTTACTCAAGGCAGTTAGTGATGATAAATTGCTAAGAACTAAATAGTTGTACAGTTTTTTGTTAACAGTTTGTAAATATTCAAAAGTGAACATAAGTCACTTACAGAATGTTGGGTTTACGCACTTGACATCTGTGCCTTTTATTCCTCTGAAGACTCAGAAAATCCAGGATTTAGCCAGGAGTTGTCAGAGTCATGTCTGAAAGAAAGGTGGGTGAGCAGGAGCAGGTTCTGAGTGGCTGAGTCCTGGGGCTTCCTAATGTGTATCTCCTCCTGCCAGGCAGCCCATCTCCACTGCGTGTTCTGGTTGAGCATCTCCAGAACTCTCCTTGTTATCTTATTAATAAATTATAGCAGTTTTTTTTAGATGGTCCATCTGCTGGTTCCTAACCATATCATAATTTTTAGGTATCAGGGAGACCCTAATACCATTAATTCCCAGTTTTAAGTGAGATAGACAGACTGGTAGGATAAATCAAGTGCTGACAAAGGACTTTGTAAACAGTAGGAGATACTGTGAGAGTTTTAAGAGAAAATGATACTTACCGGTTGGGGAGCAGGCTTGGGTGGGAAATGTTGGGCTCAAGATACCAGGTTTCATACCAGAATTTTTGAGCTATTTTTTAAATGTTCTGTGAAACACTATTAACATAGCTTCCATAAGAGGAGTCAGTGTTTGTTGGTGCTGTTGTACAGGTAGGTGTCTATTGCATCCAACTTTCAGAAGCAGTTGTTCAATACACACATAATAAGATAATTTAAGCACTTGGCAGGATAGGGGTGGAGTGAGATGTGTCAATGTTGTTTTGCAAAGTTTTCAGCATTTTCTTTTTAATATTGGCCTGTGTTTATACTGAACATCAACCCAAGCAGGCAGCATGAAATTGTGGGTTAGGGAGCATATTTTTCTGGAAATCCATTTTCACAGATCTTATTCTGCAGACATGGCCTAACAGGTGCTGTGAACTTCCACCTGCCATTTTTAAAGTAGATTCAAAACCTAAAGGATCAAGGACACAAACTCTCATGTCGAATAAACAGTATATATAAGTATTATAGCCAGGTATATGACTGCTATACTAAATATGAAAAGGTTAACTATCCCATCAAATACAGAGATTACGAGATTAAGATAAAAAAAATTAAAAACTACCTAATGATAGCAATGGCACCCCACTCCAGTACTCTTGCCTGGAAAATCCCATGGATGGAGGAGCCTGGTAGGCTGCAGTCCATGGGGTCGCTAAGAGTCACACACGACTGAGCGACTTCACTTTCACTTTTCACTTTCATGCATTGGAGAAGGAAATGGCAACCCACTCCAGTGTTCTTGCCTGGAGAATCCCAGGGATGGCGGAACCTGGTGGGCTGCCGTCTATGGGGTTGCACAGAGTCGGACACGACTGAGGTGACTTAGCAGTAATGATAATCAATGCAGACAGGAATCATCAATGAGTGATAAATCCATTATATGAATAATATATGGACTTCCCAATAGTGCCCTTTCAGATAACAAGGATAAATAAATAATAAGGATATTATTTACAAAGTGAAAATTGTTGCTTTTCAGTGGTGAAAATTGGGAATTCCACTTTGACTATGTTATTATAATTTCCCAGTGATGGGAAAAACTGACATCGTGTACCTCCTATTGTGATGTTTCAAGAAGGATACAGCACCACTGAGGTGACAGTTCTCCAGAGTATCATACCCAGAATGTAATAGGAAACTATGGGGCCACTCCAAAGTTGGGAAACCATCCACTTTGACTATGTTATTATAATCTTCAAAAGTGATTAGAGGGAAAAAAACTGAGTCAAAATACACACATACACTACACTCTTGAGTGGGGATGCAGAAATAAGAGAGAAAGAACAAATGTGACAAAGTGCTGACAGTTGATGAATCTAAAGTTCAGTATCTTGGCCTTAAAACTTTTCTGTCAATTTACATTTTTTCAAAATAAAAAATTTAAAAACTACTCATCTATATTCTGCCTCTTTGTTGTTGTTCAGTAACTCGGGTGTGTCCTTCACCATCTCCAGGAGCTTGCTCAAACTCATGTCCATTGAGTTGGTGATGCCGTCCAACCATCTTGTCCTATGTCGTCCCCTTCTCCTTCTACCTTCAATCTTTCCCAGCATCAGGGTCTTTTCTAGTGAGTCAGCTGTTCGCATCAGGTGGCCAAAGTATTGGAGCTTCACCTTCAGCATCAGTCCTTCCAATGAATATTCAGGATTGATTTCCCTTAGGATTGACTGGTTGGATCTCCTTCCTGTCCAAGGGACTCGCAAGAGTCTTCTCCAACACCACAGTTCAAAAGCATCAGATCTTTGGCACTCAGCCTTCTTTATTGTCCAACTCTCACATTCATACATGACTACTGGAAAAACCATAGCTTTGACTAGATGGACCTTTGTTGACAAATAATGTCTCTGCTTTTTAATATGCTGTCTAGGTTGGTCACAGCTTTTCTTCCAAGAAGCAAGCGTCTTTTAATTTCATGGCTGCAGTCACATGTGCAGTGATTTTGGAGCCCAAGAAAATAAACTCTCTCACTGTTTCCATTGTTTCCCCATCTATTTGCCCTGAAGTGATGGGACAAGATGTCATGATGTTAGTTTTTTGAATGTTGAGTTATAAGCCAACTTTTTACCTCTCTTCTTGCACTTTCATCAAGAGGCTCTTTAGTTCCTCTTCACTTTCTGCCATAAGGGTGGTATCATCTGCATATCTGAGATTACTGATATTTCTCCTGGCAATCTTGATTCCAGCTGGTGCTTCTTCCAGCCCAGCGTTTCTCATGATGTATTCTGCATATAAGTTGAATAAGCAGGGTGACAATATATAGCCTTGATGTACTCCTTTCCCAATTTTGAACCAGTCTGTTGTTCCACATCCAGTTCTAATTGTTGCTTCTTGACCTGTGTACAGGTTTCTCGGGAGGCAGGTACGGTGGTCTGGTGTTCCTATCTCTTGAAGAATTTTCCAGTTTGTGGTGATCCACACAGCCAAAGGCTTTAATGTAGTCAATGAAGCAGAAGTAGGTGTTTTTCTGGAATTCTCTTGCTTTCTCTATGATCCAACTCCATCTCCATTGCCAGATGCTGGCAATTTGATCTCTGGTTCCTCTGCCTTTTCTAAATCTGCTTGAACATCTGGAAGTTCTCAGTTCATGTACTGTGGAAGACTTGGAGAATTTTGAGCATTGCTTT
Source organism: Okapia johnstoni (assembly GCA_024291935.2). Taxonomy (NCBI): domain Eukaryota; kingdom Metazoa; phylum Chordata; class Mammalia; order Artiodactyla; family Giraffidae; genus Okapia; species Okapia johnstoni. The sequence continues at coordinate 64,009,780 of CM044312.1, read as the reverse complement.
GCTGGCATGTGAGATGAGTGCAATTGTGCAGTAGTTTGAGCGTTCTTTGGCACTGCCTTTCTTTGGGATTGGAATGAATATTGACCTTTTCCAGTCCTGTGGCCACTGCTGAGTTTTCCAAATTTGCTAGTATATTGAGTGCAGCACTTTCACAGCATCCTCTTTTAGGATTTGACATAGCTCAGCTAGAATTCCATCACCTCCACTAGCTTTGTTTGTAGTGTTGCTTTCAAAGGCCCACTTGACTTCATACTCCAGGATGTTTGGCTCTAGGTGAGTGATCACACCATCATGGTTATCTGCGTCATTAAGAACTTTTCTTTATAGTTCTGTGTACTCTTGCCATCTCTTCTTAATATCTTCTGCTTGTGTTAGGTCCACACCGTTTCTGTCCTTTATTGTGCCCATCTTTGCATGAAGATGTTCCCTTCATATCTAATTTTCTTGATGAGATCTCTAGTCTTTCCCATTCTATTGTTTTCCTCTATTTCTTTGCATTGATCACTGAGAAAGGCTTTCTTATCTCTCCTTGCTATTCTTTGGAATTCTGCATTCAAATGAGTATATCTTTCCTTTTCTCCTTTGCCTTTCACTTCTCTTTTTTCTCAGCTATTTGTAAGGCCACCTCAGACAACCGTTTTGCCTTTTTACATTTCTTGTTCTTGGGGACGGTTTTGATCACTGCCTCATATACAATGTTACAAACTCAGCCCATAGTTCTTCAGGCACTCTATCAGATCTAATCCCCTGAATCTATTTGTCACTTCTACTGTATAATCATAAGGGATTTGATTTAGGTCATACCTGATTGGCCTAGTGGTTTTCCCTACTTTCTTCAATTTAAGTCTGAATTTTGCAATAAGGAGTTCATGATCTAAGCCACAGTCAGCTCCTGGTCTTGTTTTTGCTGACTGTATAGGGTTTTTCTGATCACATGGATCACAGCCTTGTCTAACGCGATGAAACTATGAGCCATGCCATGTAGAGCCACCCAAGATGGATGGATCATGGTGGAGAGTTCTGACAAAACGTGGTTCACTGGAGAAGGGAATGGCAAACCACTTCAGCATTCTTGCCTGAGAACTACATGAACAGAATGAAAAGGCAAAAAGATGTGACACTGAAAGATGAAACTCCCCAGGTTGTTAGGTGCCCAATACTCTACTGGAGAATGGAGAAGAAATAGCTCCAGAAGGAGTGAAGAGCCTGAGCCAAAGTGGAAACAACACCCAGCTGGGGATATGTCTGGTGATAAAAGTAAAGTCTGATGCTGTAAAGAACAATACTGCATAGGAACTTGGAATGTTAAGTCCATGAATCAAGGTAAATTGGAAGTGGTCAAATGGGAGATGGCAAGAGTAAACATTGACATTTTAGGGATCAGTGAACTAAAATGGACCAGAATGGGCGAATTTAATTCAGATAACCATTATATCTACCACTGTGGGCAAGAATCCCTTAGAAGAAATGGAGTAGCCCTCAGAGTCAACAAAAGAACCTGAAATGCAGTAGTTGGGTGCAGTCTCAAAAATGACAGGATGGTCTCTGTTCATTTCCAAGGCGGACCATCCAGCATCGCAGTGATCCAAGTCTATATTCTGCTTAGAAGAGAGAAAAATAAAAAAATTAAGAGATGGCAACCAAATATCCAGAAAAAATAAAGAACTAGAATTGAATATTAAAAGTGTTAAACTTGATAAAGAAGGACATGATGTAAAAGAAAACATTTGTGAAAAAGATATAGTGGTCAAAAAACTTATTCCCGAAACCACAAAGATGACATAATAAAAATATAAGTATTAGAAAGATAATAAGGAGAACTGGATAAAAGTAACATTATGGTCATATCTCAATACAAAGCAGAGAAAAAAGCAAGGATATATAGGAATGGCAAATGTGTATTCCATAATTGTGTATAATAAATGATCTATAATATTTGAAATATGAATATGTATAACCTTAAATCCCACAAGTAAATTTGCTTTGTTTACAAAGAAAACCTAAACAAACTTTTAAAAATTAAGATCTTACCATGTATATTTCCTGATTATAATCCAATAAAGTTGGAAATAAATAATAAATTTCAAATAGAAAACATCTGTTTGAAAACATGAAATGTGCTCCTAAATTAGCCTACATTCAAAGACAAAACTATAAGGAAAAATAGAAACTATCTGGATTGCTTTACATGGAGGAAAGAAAAAAAATTTTTTAAACATAATTTTGGTGTCTTTAATATCCTCTCATGAAATCAAACATATGTGATTTCATGTAATTGATTTTTGCATTGGTTCAATAAAAATGGAATTAAATACATACTCTTTAATGTAATAGAGATGTAACTTATCTTTATGTGATAAAGTTCAATATTCATTTGTTTTATTAAAATGTAAATTATTTGTGAGGATATATTATCAGTTTTAATTTTCTGGCATGATTATTAAACTTCAGTTTATAATTATGTTTTGGATTTCAACAGTTTACAACAATATCTGGAAATACAACAAATATCTCAGTTTTGTGATGTTGAAGAGAATATAACTAATACTAAGTTTATTGATGTCTTAATCCCTGATTTTAAAAAAATTAAAAGCATAAAATTTGAAAAGATACTGGCATTACTTCGACCAGCCCTCTTCAATGAAAGAACAGGTAAAAAATAAAGTATAAATTGTTTAACTACTTTGTACATATGATTTGAATAATTATATTAAAAGATATTAGTTTAAAATTTAACATTCAAGAAAAAGCACTTGAAGTAAGAAATTTAATTGACACTAATTTACTAATTTCTCAATAAAAACAATAACACAATTTTATAGTTAAAAAGTTCAGAAAGTGCTTTCTAACCTAGGAATTTGTTAGGGTAGATTTAACATACAGGAATTACTATTACATATAATTATTATTATAGTTATTATAATAAAGATTAGAAGTATTCATGTCTGAAATGCCTAAGTTCAACACTTGGGTAAACCTCTTATTAATAGTGTGATTTGGAAAAAATGTACTTTACCAAATCTTTCTTCATGTTTAAGTTCAGAAGGTTAAAATGAGAAAACATAAAGTGCCTAATACTTAAAAGGTACTAGCTATTTGTAACCTCACAGAATAGAGTGAATATTGGCAGAGCAAGAACAGAAACTATAAAGTAACACTATTAAATTCTTTTTTATATCCAGTGTATGGAAATAAATTGATACTTGTATGTTGATCTCATATTGTCTGACTTGCTAAACTACTTAGTTCTAGGAGCTTTTTGACATCATTTCCTTGAGAATTTCTGTTACTAGGGTTTCTGAGGGCTTTCCAGGTGGCACAAGTGGTTAAGAAACTGCCTGCCAATGCAGGACACATAAGAGAGGAGGGTCGGGAAGATCCCATGGAGGAGGGCAAGGCAACCCACTCCAGTCTTCTTGCCTGCAGAATCCCATGGACAGAGGAGCCTGGCAGGCTACAGTTCATAGGGTCACAAAGAGTGGGACACGACTGAAGTGACTTAGCACAGCACAGGATTTCTGAACATCAGACTTACTTACATCTTGGGCTAGGTAATTGTTAAGGGTGCTGCATCACGAGCATTGGAAAATGTTCAGCAACATCTTTGGCCTCTACTCACTTCATGTCAGTAGCATCCCCTCAACTCCTAGTTGTGAAAATCAAAACACATCTCCAAACATTGTTAAACGCACCCCTGAAGGATTGAGAACCACTGATGTAGACAATAATATAATCTAAAAATTGAGACAGTTTTGCTTCTTTCTTTTTAATATGTACACTTTTTATTTCTTTTGCTTGCCTTATTGTACTGGCTGGAACTTCCTGCATGATGTTGAATAATAAGAGAGATGAGAATACACAAGTTACTTGTTCCTGATCTTACAGTGAAAGCATTAAGTCTTTTACCATTAAGTGTCATGTTAGCTTTATATGCCCTTTATTTAGATTAAGGAAATTCTCACCTACTCTTAGTTTGGGGAGGTATTTTTTTTTTAAATCATGAATGGATGTTATAGTTTCTCAAAAAAATTTTCCTGTATCTACTGATATTTTTTCCTTGAGTTTAATAATATGGCAGTTATTTTGATTTTTAAATATTTAACCAGTCTTGCATTCTCCAGATAAACTATACTTGGCTGTGGTATATTGTCTTTTACTATCCTTTTAAACATATTGCTGGGTTTGAATTTTCAATATTTTGTTGGAGACTTTCTTGTAATGTCTTTATCTGGTTTTGGTATTAGGGTAATGGGTAAATGCAGACTTCATAAAATGAGTGAAAATGTTTTCTGGAAGAGATGGTGTAGAATTGATATTGCATCTTTTTAAAATCTTTACTAGAATTTACCAGTGATGCTCCCTGGGCCTAGAGTTCTCTTCTTTGGAAAGTTTCATTTGCCTTTTTAAACCTTGAACAATATGTATATGTTTTTTAGATGAATAGACTTTATATTTTAGAATAGTTGTTGATTTACAGAAAAATTAAGAAAGATAGTACAGTGTTCCCATATGCCTACCCCCATAATAGTTTCTTCTAATAATATTTTATTGTGATACATCTTTATAACTAGTGAACCAATATCAATACACTGTTATTAACTAAAATTCATAGTTGATGTTAAGGTTTGCTCTTTGTGTTGCACATTCTGTGGGTTTTGATAAATCCAGTGTCATCTGTCCCTTTTATAGTATCATACATGGTAGAACCACTGCCCTAAAAATCCCTTGTTCTTCTCCTATTTATCCATCTCCCCCTCCCAACCCCTGTTGTAATCTGATCTTTTTACTGTCTCTGTCATTTTGCATGTTCCAGAATGTCACAGAGTTGAAATCATACAATAATAAATTTCTCTTACACAACTATATACACTTAAGGTTCCTTTGTATCTTTTTGTGGCTTAAATAGCTTACTTCTTTGTAGATGAATAACATATTGTATGAATATACCAGCGTATGTCTAGTTACTTATTAGAGGACATCTTAGTTGCTTCCAGTTTTTGGCTATTATGAGTAAAGCTGCTTTAGGCAGCTTTATTATGAGCGTGTAACATTGGTGATAAGGATATCTCTGATGTATTGAGTCACTAGGGTTTTAGGTTTAATTTTCTACACAATATAATCTTTATCCTACCAGCACAACAACCTGCTGCAAAATACATTTCTGTTCAGTTCAGTCACTCTGTCATGTCTGACTCTTTGCAATCCCAAGGACTGCAGCACGCAAGGCTTTCCTGTCCATCACCAAGTCCCAGAGCTTGCTCAAACTCATGTCCATTGAGTCGGTGATGCCATCCAACCATCTCATCCTCTGTCGTCCTCTTCTCCTTCTGCCTTCAATCTTTCTCACCATCAGGGTCTTTTCCAGTGAGTCAGTTCTTTGCATCAGGTGGTCAAAGTATTGGAGTTTCAGATTCAGCATCAGTCTTTCCAATGAATATTCAGGATTGATTTCCTTTAGGATTGACTGGTTTGATCTCCTTGCAGTCCAAGGGACCCTTAAGAGTCTTCTCCAACACTACAGTTCAAAAGCATCAATTCTTCAGTGCTCAGCTTTCTTTATAGTCCAACTCTCACATCCATACATGACTACTGGAAAAACCATAGCTTTTTTGGACTTTATTGGCAAAGTAATGTCTCTGCTTTTTAATATGCTGTCTAGGTTGGTCACAGCTTTTCTTTCAAGGACCAAGCATCTTTTAATTTCATGGCTGCACTCACCATGTGATTTTGGAGCCCAAGAAAATAAACTCTCTCACTGTTTCCATTGTTTCCCCATCTATTTGCCATGAAGCGATGGGACCAAGATGCCATGATCTTAGTTTTCTGAACGTTGAGTTTTAAGCCAATTTTTCACTCTCCTCTTTCACTTTCATCAAGAGGCTCTTTAGTTCCTCTTCACTTTCTGCCATAAGGGTGGTGTCATCTGGATATCTGAGGTTATTGATGTTTCTCCTGGGAATCTTGATTCCAGCTTGTGTTTCATCCAGCCCGGCATTTTGCATGATGTACTCTGCATATAAGTTGAATAAGCAGGGTGACAATATACAGCCTTGATGCACTCTTATCATAATTTGGAACCAGTCTGTTGTTCCATGTCCAGTTCTAATTGTTGCTTCTTGACCTGCATACAGGTTTCTCAGGAGGCAAGTAAGGTTGTCTGGTATTCCCATCTCTTGAATTTCCCACAGTTTGCTGTGATCTACACAGTTGAAGGCTTTGGCATAATTAATAAAGCAGAAGTAGATGTCTTTCTGGAATTCTCTTGCTTTTTCTATGATCCAGTGGATGTTAGCAACTTGATCTCTGGTTCCTCTGCCTTTTCTAAATCCATCTTGAACATCTGGAAATTCATAGTTCACGTACTGTTGAAGCCTGTACACGTACTGTTGAAGCAAAATCAGTTCAGTTCAGTCGCTCAGTCGTGTCCAACTCTTTGCGACCCCATGAATTGCAGCATGCCAGGCCTCTCTGTCCATCACCAACTCCTGCAGTCTACCCAAACCCATGTCCATCGAGTCGGTGATGCCATCCAACCATCTCACCCTCTGTTGTCCCCTTCTCCTCCCGCCCCCAATCCTACCCAGCATTAGGGTCTTTTCCAATGAGTCAACTCTTCGTATAAGTTGGCCAAAATATTGGAGTTTCAGCTTCAACATCAGGCCTTCCAATGAACACCCAGGATTGATCTCCTTTAGGATGGATTGATTGGATCTCCTTGCAGTCCAAGGGACTCTCAAGAGTCTTCTCCAACACCACAGTTCAAAAGCATCAATTCTGTGGCGCTCAGCTTTCTTCACCGTCCAACTCTCACATCCATACATGACTGCTGGAAAAACCATAGCCTTGACTAGACAGACTTTTGTTGGCAAAGTAATGTCTCTGCTTTTAAATATGCTCTCTAGGTTGGCCATAACCTTCCTTCCAAGGAGTAAGCGTCTTTTAATTTCATGGCTGCAATCACCATCAGCAGTGATTTTGGAGCCCCCAGAAATAAAATCTGACACTGTTTCCACTGTTTCCCCATCTATTTCCCATGAAGTGATGGGACCAGATGCCATGATCTTAGTTTTCTGAACGTTGAGCTTTAAGCCAACTTTTTCACTCTCCTCTTTCACTTTCATCAAGAGGCTCTTTAGTTCTTCTTCACTTTCTGCCATAAGGGTGGTGTCATCTGCATATCTGAGGTTATTGATATTTCTCCCGGCAATCTTGATTCCAGCTTGTGTTTCTTCCAGCCCAGCGTTTCTCATGATGTACTCTGCATAGAAGTTAAATAAGCAGGGTGACAATATACAGCCTTGACGTACTCCTTTTCCTGTTTGGAAACAGTCTGTTGTTCCATGTCCAGTTCTAACTGTTGCTTCCTGACCTGTATACAGGTTTCTCAAGAGACAGGTCAGATGGTCTGGTATTCCCATCTCTTTCAGAATTTTCCACAGTTTATTGTGATCCACACAGTCCTAAGTAATTGATAATAACAGCTGAGTATGGAAAGCACTATGATAAGAGATGCCTCACTGGATATCAAATAGGATATGCAGCCCATAATTGAGTGGAAGGATATGTATGGCTTAATCAACCAGGGACAGTTGCATAATACTTTATGGAAGAAGCACTGTTTATGTAGAGACTAAAAAGTCAAGTTTGAATTGGCAAGGAAAAGGAGAATCTTGAGTTATTTCAGTGGAGTGCTTGCCACAAAAGTCAGTCTCAAAACGGGGGTGAGAGGTTATATTCAAAGAAGCCAGAACAATTCAGAATTAAAGAAGTAATGTTTGACAGATTTGTAAATGTTATTTTGAGATTGGAAAAATCTGACTGTAGATTGATGCTCATGGGAAGGAACCAACCAGTTGAAGATACAAGAAAGAGAGAAAAGATTAGGACAGGCCAAGGTCACTGAGAGTCAGGAGGAAATAATTTCTGTAGCAGATGTATAGGATTGGGCTTAGAGATTTTTATTTTATGTAGCAAGAGAGAAAGAGGGCTGGATAGACACAGATCCAGTTTATAGGTGTGTGGCAGGAAGTTGAGGGGCTTGTCTTCCATTACTTGGTTTCTCTGTGAATAAGAAGCAGTGTTATTGGCGGAGAAGAGGCAACCGTGTTGTGTACATGATGCGTCAAAGGCCAGCCCTTTTCTTATCTATGTATGCCATTTCTACCCACTTTCCTGAGTGTTTCACACTCGAAAATGTCCCTTATTTTCTGGCAACATCACTTTCTCCCTTGCTACTGAGTTTTCCCTGTTAGCACAAAAACATGGTCCAACATAATAATAAACAAAATTCAGTGAAATAAAAAAAAAATCAGAAAAACTGCTTTGGATCCTCCGCCCCCTCAGCTGACACCCTGTTTCTCTACTCCTCTGCGATGGACACTTCTCAAGGAGTTGTCTGTGCTCAGTGAATTGCCTTCTTGACCCTCACCCACTCCTGAACCCCCTCCAATTGAGCTTCTGTCAGAACTATCCTAGTCAAGTTCACCAGTGACCTCCAAATTGCCAAATCTAACTTTCAAATGGCCTGTCTTCTGTTCATAGTTCTCAGTAGTATTTAGCAGTTTCTGCTTCCACATTGATCACCTTGGTTTGGATTGTCCCTGAAATCCTGACTCTTGTTCCTGGGAAACAAATACAATTTTTTCAATTTTTCTGAGCAAAGCAAATCTACCTCCAACCAAGCTGCAAAGATATCACCTTCTACTCAATAATTTGTTGAAATAATTTTTCCCAAACAAATACAGTTTTCTCCTACAAAGAATTTTGGTGACAGCTGTTAGTGTCATAACATATTGCTATTGTGATATGCAAACCATACTGACATTTAAGGATGGCATATAGGTGTTAATTAAAAAGGGGGAAAACCAAGATTTGAAGTTGGTTAGTCTCATCACTTTCCCTCTTCCTCTTGCTTGACTCTCACCTCAGTTTTTGATTATTTCATGTTTACTATCTTTGCCATTTGGTAGTAAATGGTAATTCATCACTCTTTAAATAAATGTTGACCTTTATTGATATTTAATTATTCTGGGTCACCTCAAGAAATTCTAAAGCAAAGTCTACGTGGATTATTTAACTTGAAAAAAACAGACATCTTCACCATATTCTCATGTATTTTCAAGAAATATAATGTACCTCTATTTAACTCATCTATTACATCTTTTATTCAGATATAATAGTTTTCTTCATTATAGTTCTTGTTATCTTATTTTTCAACTAAATACGGGAATATATGTAATGTTCTTTGCTCTAAAGTATTCACTCAATAAAAGGTAACCTGTTCATAGTTGTTGTTTTAGTGCCAGCTAGTTCTTTTAAGCATTATTCCTTGTTTTTAACCCCATAGTGAATGACACTCCTCCCTCAAACTTATTTTCTGTGTAAGAAAGATAGTGGCTTCTGTATATTTTTACTAACTGACTCCCTTACTGAATTATGTTATTTAATACTATTAACCTTTTAAAAATACTCCTGAATTTTCCAAACAGCTTATATGCAAACACACTGTTATCCATTTTGTTCAATTTTGTTATTTTTATGTATGGTTTAGTACTTCCAGAATAACTATTAAATAATTAAAGGCCAGTATGATAACATTTTGCCTTTGTTCTACCCCTGACTGCTTTTAATGCCTCTAGTGATTTCAATTATGATGTTGGCTTTAGGTTTTAGGCAAAAATCTCTATACTCTAAAATATTTCTTTTTTTTTCTCTAAAATATTTCTATCTGCCACATGGTACAAAAAGATTTTGAAGGTAATCCAATGACATGTCTTTTGATGGTATGTTTTGAAATTTATATTTTGTTTAAAAACAGGTGTACAGTGGATGTATTTAGAATTTTTCTTATATAAGCTAGTTTTCATGCTTTCCACAGTCCTTAGGTCCATTAATTTCCCACTTTTTACTCAATTATATTTCATTTTTCAGTTATCTAGAGCCTATATTTAAGCACATTAAAAAAAGATATTTACCTAGTAATTTTGTTTCTGAAAGTGAAAGTCTCTCAGTCATCATGTCCGACTCTTTGTGACCCCATGGACTATACAGTCCTTAGAATTCTCCAGGCCAGAATACTGGAGTGGGGAACCTTCCTCTTCTCCAGGGGATCTTCCCAACCCAGGGATCGAACCCAGGTCTCCTGCATTGCAGACGGATTCTTTACCAGCTGGGCCACAAGGGAAGCCCAAGAATACTGGAGTGGGTAGCCTATCCCTTCGCCAGCGGATGTTCCCAACTCAGGAATCGAACTGGGGTCTCCTGCACTGCAGGCAGATTCTTTACCAACTGAGCTATCAGGGAAGCCCAACCCTAGAACCCTAGCATATCTGAGAATGTCAGTACATCACCTTTATGTATGAAATAATACTTATCTGACTGTACACATTTTTAAAAATAAATTCCCCATTCTCAGATCTATAGTTTTTGGTCCACTGAAGAACTGGAAATGGCATCATAAATTTGACATGTTAAGAATATTGTTCACCTTAAATTAAAAATCTAATAATCTATTTTTGTAAACTTATACTTCATATGACAATGAAATACATTCTATGTCCTTATGATAATATAGTCTGTATTGTGTGTATAATCAATAACCTAGCACTTTAAAACATATGTGACTTTTTATTTAGAGGATGTTTTGAATATTATTCAAGATGAAGGCTTTAAAATACTGCTACAAAGACAGATAGTATTATCAGAACAAGAAGCAAAAACACTGTGCAAAGAATATGAAAATAAAGATTATTTTGGAGATGTTATAGAAAACATGACCAGGTAAAAGAGAATTCAGGTTGAGAAAGCACAGGTTTATTTATGTTTGAATCATTTAACCTTCTTTTAACCCTGCTTTCTGTTCAAGTTGCCAAACCTCTCAATTCTGTAAAAATGTGCTGAGTCTACTTCTTTGCCAGTATCACCTCCATTTTGATTCCTTGCTCAACTGTGTGTCTTCTGTGGTCCCCCTGGAATGTTATTAGAGCAACGCAAGTTCCAAGTGAAGCCTCTGGAGTCTAATTGAGTTGAACTGCAGAGCCAGTTTGTGCAGCATCATCAAGTCCAAGTAGACAGCTATGACTGACTCTCAAGGGTTTTGGTAATCCTAAAGATCACTAGCCCGAGGAGATGAATGGGATGCTAGAAACCTATCAGGTTTCTAGCAGAATAAATGAAACAGCAGCCAGACCAGAAAGCCAGCAAACATGTATAATATAAATCAGCAGGGGCATGGGGACAGTACCTGTATTTTCCCTAGACCACTTGATCAGAACCAAGGCCCTTCTTTTCCCTTCCTTTCTCTGCTTCCTTTCTTTGATGAATATACTCTCTTGAGAGTACCCCAACAGAAATTAATTTCATACACTTTGTAAAAAGGGTTATTTTTACTATTTTCATCTAACAAATACACTTGGATTATTTATCTATAATTAGCTACAAGCCATAGTTTCATTAACTCTGTTTTTCCTTTTCTAACAGTGGTCCATCTCTAGCCCTTGTTTTAGTAAGAGAAAATGGCTTAGGACACTGGAAACAGTTAATTGGACCAAGTAGTGTTGAAGAAGCCAAAGAATATCTTCCAGAGAGGTATGATTCATGTCATGGGTCCCCAGCTTTTTTCATGGGAGCCATTCTGATTTCCTTTTGGATACAGGGTACAGGAACTACAGCTCTCGTCCAAAGTAGGTTCTCAGGAATGCTCGTTTTGCTGGGTAAGGAGTGGGCTATTTATGACTGAAAGCCCAGCCTAGTGCCAACGTGAATATGGCCAAGGCTTTGCAAGAGAATGTTGCAAGCTGCTTCATTTGGGGCTGGAAGTAAGTGGTGGCTACCCAGCCAGAAGTCCATATCTTGGCAGAAATATCTGCCCCATGCACTGTTTAGGAGAAATTCTTTTGAGAAGGGCATGATAGTCCTGTAGGTTATTTAATTGATATAGGAGTCTTAAGACAATGATGACTAACTTAATATGTAGTCTACAGTTTGGTGGGAACATTTACAAAGTAATTTACTGATGAGTCTTATAATTTTGTAATCAGCTCGAAACCTGAAATGTTACCTGTTACCTACTTCAGTTCAGTTGCTCAGTCATGTCTGACTCTTTGCGACCCCATGCACCACAGCATGCCAGGCCTCCCTGTTCATCACCAACTGCCGGAGTCTACCCAAACCCATGTCCATTGAGTTGGTGATGCCATCCAGCCATCTCATCCTCTGTCGTCCCCTTCTCCTCCTGCCCTCAATCTTTCCCAGCATCAGGGTCTTTTCCAACGAGTCAGCTCTTCGCATTAGGTGGCCAAAGTATTGGAGTTTCAGCTTCAACATCAGTCCTTCCAGTGAACACTCAGGACTGATGTCCTTTAGGATGGACTCGTTGGATCTCCTTGCAGTCCAAGGGACTCTTAAGAGTCTTCTCCAACACCACAATTCAAAAGCATCAATTCTGCGGTGCTCAGCCTACTTTACAGTCCAACTCTCACATCCATACATGACCACTGGAAAAACCATAGCCTTGACCAGATGGACCTTTGTTGACAAAGTAATGTCTCTGCTTTTTAATATGCTGTCAAGTATCTGTTACCTAGGGGCACTTTAAAAAATATTTTTGATCTTAGCTGTTGGGCTTGGTCTCAGCTGAGGGAGGGAGATAGTATCTTATTCATCTCTGTTCTTGGCATGTAGCTGTTGGAAACAAACTGACTTGCAATTCGCCTAAATTCTTTGTGCTAATTTCAGAGCAGGATTGAATTCAGGGGAAGAAAAGCCCTTCTTCAAGTGAGCAAGAATAAAGATGCTTTATCAAACACAGGAAATGTTTGCATCCATGCTGCCACAATAAATAACAGGACTTATGAAACATCATGTATATAAAGTTGAAGTGTTTTCTTTTGGGTAGGAGATCTTGAGTTGGACTTGTCCTGAAGGAGGCATTTTGCACTCTTTTGACCTTCCTCTCTTATGTCTTTGTTCCTGTGCCAGGAAATTACTGTAAAGGATAATATGGCTTGGACACTCTTTACGTGGTATGAGCAGGGTGCCATAGAACTTCTTAATGAAATGTAGCACAGAATGCATTACATGGCATCAGAGAGAAGAATCCTTATCAATACCTGGCCTATACATGTAGGCACACTCTTCTAGAAATTCTGACTCCAAGTGTGGAGGCTACATACCAGCACAGAGACATTTTATCCAGGTGAAGGCACTCAGTAACTGCCCCGCTTCTCCCCACTATTATAGTGAGAATTTAAATCCTAAGCCCTTATGAGCCCTAATGTTGCCACAAGTTCACAATGACTCTTAGACATTATTTTTGATTGCCTCCTTTTCTAAGTTGTCTTAGAAATAACTCCTGCACTTGGGCATCAGACTCTACCCTCCATTGCTTAATCTGAAACATGGTCACTTGCATACAAGAGAAACACAGCAATCCTTCTCTCTTATCCTTACACACACACACACACACACACACACACACACACACACACACAGACACTTTTTACAAATACCATGTCTAACAGCCTAATAGGGGGCCTGCTTGTAGTTCTCTGCATTGAATGTAGTCAGTTCTGGTGATGTATCATTCATTGTACAAATCTCCCTAACAATCACAGGCTCTTAGTCTACAAATATCTTCAAATCAGAGATGTGAGAGCAGCCAAGGTCTGAATGGGAAGATCACGTTAGATAAGGAAATCTAAAATGGTCACTGAAAAAATTAGATTTTACCAGCTGAGCCACAAGGGAAACACAGAGATAAGAAGGAGGTCTTAAAACTTAGGACAGAAAGCCAAGTTTCCAGTGATGTCAGTCTGTTAACAGGAAGGGAGGTTATTTGCTGTGGCTGGATTTTGTGGGTTGCTTGTTCAGGGCTATGTTTAAAGGGCAGAAAATTAATGAGCAATGAATATCACTTCTACTGAAATATAAATAGATAGGCAGAGGGACATAAAGACAGAAAAGGGTGCAACTGGAAAACACTGAGGAATAATGGTTGACTTTGGAGATATGTATTCATCTATCATACAAAAACAGAACTGGAATAAACTACCCTGGCATGGCTTGTCCATTACCATCAATGTCACTCCTGCCTTGTTCCACAAGGCCATTTGGTATGCTCCTTTTTTACTGCTGCTTTCCTTACCTGGAGGGTTCCACTGCCATGTCTCCTGGATTCAGTGTTTATAACTTGGTATCTTTGGAATAGGTCAAATGCCATCTCTAGTGCTTGATATTATTTAGTGATTAAGGAAGGAGAAGGAATTTATTGACAGCTTAAGATGCACTGTATGTTTCAAACATCATAAGACTACATCTCCAAAGACTCCTTCCGAAACAGGGTTTATTATCATATTCATATTTGAGACAACTGAAGCACAGACAAGGAAAATAGTTGATCAGTATCATGTAGCTAGCAAGTGCTACCACCAGAATTCTATATTTTGTTCTTTTCCACTGCACCACGGTATTCATTCCATCTTTGACATTTGTCAGTATCCATTATCATGATTACTGAAATGTTCAACTCCTTTCTTCCTAATGACTGCTACCTCCTTAAAGGTAATAGCATGCCCCAAGCCATTCTGCAATTACTTCCTTTTGCAGAATGCAAATATGAAGTTTTACATTGTGTTATGTTATTTTATATGTTATGTTATAACAGTTTTCGACTTGACTTCTTTTTCAAAGTTTATGCGCACAATTTGCAATGGAAGGTTTGCCTATCAACCAGTTGTATGGAAGTGATTCACTAGAAGCTGCTGAAAGGGAAATACAATATTTCTTTCCTCCTCAACACACTGTGGCACTGATTAAACCTCATGTAACACAAGAACAAAGAGGTAAATATATAAAGATAGAACCAATGTATATGTTTTTCTTCAACTCCTGTGGAATTTTGCAAAGTAAAGAAAAGTTGAAAGACTAAAGCAATGAGCACCTTCATTATCAGGCGGTAGTGCTCCAAGTTTAGGCTGTGAGAGATTTTGACCAGATTTCCTTTATTTAATCACCTTAATGGTGCCCTGCCAGTTCAGTGAGAAGAGTTCATGTTGGCTGTCTCTTGCAATCTATATCTAGAAGTTCTATATCCAAGAAGTTCCTTGGCATTTGCAGTGTGGAGATGAAAACATGTCTTCACTTTTGGCATAGAAACAGATTTCCTCCTTTATAGACCACTAGACATTTCAGGTGGTTTCTGGAAAGATGGATCCCAGAAACTGAACATCTACATTAACATATTGAAGTTCTTCTGAATGTCCCTCTGGTGCCTTTTCAGTTTAGTTTAGCACAGTTTTGGTTTTTTAAAACCACTGTATGCAAGTGATACTATGACCTTCCTTAGCTATTTCAATCTACTTAAATACAGAACAAAAATGGAGGCAGTCTGCAAGACTATCAAATATCTGTTTTCCCTAGAGGATATCATGAAACTTATTAAAGAGACTGGATTTGACATAACACAGATGAAAGAAATACTCCTAACTGAAGAGGAAGCAGAGAAAATTTATTTTAAAATAAAAAGAAAAGAGTTTTATAATGATGTCTTGGATGTTTTAGCTGAGTAAGTTTCTGATATATAAAAGTTCTTTGCATTGTAAACATAGTAACTGTTTGTTATAGAAACTTTGAAAAATACAAAAAAAATTCATTAAAATATTCTATCTAATCTAATCTAATTCATGAGAAAAGCACCCTGGTAATATTTGGAGTTCATGTTTATTCTAATTCCTTTTATTCCTTCTCTGTTTTCTCTTTGTTTCTTTAGGTCTTCACATTAGATATAGAGGCTATCTGCTTTTAAACGTCTGCTTTGCCAACATATTTAATCTTTGCCTTAGTTTCCTTATCCATAAAATGGGGATGTTAATAGGACCTACCTAAAGGCTAAATAATTGATACATTGAAAGTAACTGGAATAGTGCCTAGCATGTATCCCTAGAATTAAAAAACAACATTCTCCTAGAACAAAAATCCTGTTGAAAGGGACTTCCCTGGCGGTCCAGTGATTAGGACTCTGTGTTTCCACTGCAGAGGGCACGGGTTCAATCCCTGTTCAGGTAACAAAGACCTAGCAAGCCATGCAGCATGGCCAAAAAAAACCCAGAAAAAAAAATCCCAATAAACCTATTGGGTGAGGGAGAAATTAAAATTTTTTTAAAAAAGCAGAAAAATCACACTGATGAGGACAAAGAATAAAGATGAGCTCTCTGGATGAAGCTGTGGCATTCTGTCTTTAGTCTCTACAGTTGCCAATAGTCCAAGTCTTCTGAAAGCATTCTTGTTTGCAGGGGTACATCTTTGGTCATGATTCTGACCAGGTGGAATGCTGTTTCAGACTGGAGACGATTGATGGGTCCCACAGACCCAGAGGAAGCAAGACTACTGTCCCCAGATTCTATTCGAGCCCAATTTGGAAAAAATATTTTGAAAAATGCTGTCCATGGAGCATCTAATATGGAGGAGGCAATGGAGACGATTAGTAAAATGTTTGAAGACTTTGTTCCTGAGAATCTTGAGGAAAACTAAAGTACAGTACCTCTTGAATTATTATTATATCTCCTTATTACAGTGGTTGGACCTAGGACAAGGCTGGTCTATAAAGACCAGAGTTCTCCCCATATTCCTGAATAAAGTTTATTTTCTGCCAGACACACTCTGCAGGTCTGTAGCAGCCTGGGAGCCTTGTAGATGCCAGGGACCTGAGAAGACAATAGGGCAAGTGAGACATCTGTGAATTTGCCGGCGTTGGTTGCAAGCCCTGGTCTCCAGCTGTGTCTGTGCCATCTGCTATGACTCAGTCTCATCAGTCTCTCTCCTTTCTTCCCCTCTACTTCTTCACTCTGAGTGGTCAAAATCTCATTCAGAAGCCTCAACTCTATCCTTTAAGTGTCTGGAAACTTGGAGCCTATTAACTACCTGTGGGTACTATATGACCATGGACTAGAATAGAATATGAGAATAAATATTAGAATAGAATATTAGAATAAAAGGCAATTAGTTCTATTCTTTGGTGCTTATTGGGGAGAGGCAGCTACATAAAATGTATGTGAATTGAGTCTTGCTTAGTTGTTGATTGAAAGCTTTTCCATCTTGGACAATGTGGGAAATAAGAGTGTAAGACAGATAATTTTCCCCATAAAACCTACTTTCTTTCTTTAGTTTCAAAGCGAAGGCTCACAAATGTACACCCGTGTGGCTCTGGTTGCTGACTTGAATGTGGAGTATAGTCCCCACCTGGACAAGACAAACTGAGAATCAGCCTCCAGAACATAATGAAGAAGCAATGTGAAATGGAGCAATCCCTTCACACTCAACCAGTTCCTCAGGGAGAGATGAGCAAGCACATTGATTCCTAATATTATTGATAAGCTATGATTTCTCTAGATATAAGAATGTTGTATTAATAGATTATGCATAGAAATAAAGGTAAATTCTGGCATAGTGCAGCTCATTCCATTAGTCCAGCTCAGTTATAGACCAAAGCATGATGGTACAACCCTTGACCACTTATGTTGGGAAAATATGTATCGTATATCTGCTTGAACTGTGGGTTCTTAGTTAATACAAAACTATGGGTTCTTGGTTAATAAATAATAATTAAGGTTACCTTCAGGGAAATACAAATATGACAGACAAAATCACAGAAATAATGTCTGATTAAACTACCATCTATACATTATTAAGCATGTCAGTAATGAGTACCTGTGGAGCAGGTGGTGAGTAGAATTACATTCTGTTTATAGTGTTTATTAGAAATATAGTGTAGATCTAATGTCAGCATATCCCCCCCTTTTGTGATGAGGGAAACATTATGAATAATATAGGGGATTTTTAATTAGTGTATATTTCAATGCTGAATTGATAGGCGTGTGTTTGATGGGTAGGAACTGGAGAAGGTAATGGATCAAATAGATCTTGAAAAATGGGTAGGATTTCCAAAATTGGAGGTAAAGAAGCAAGAAAGGAATTCAGTTTTAAAAGTTTTACACACACACACACACACACACACACACACATGCACGGGCTTCTCTGGTGGCTCAATTGGTAAAGAATCCACCTGCAATGTAGGAGACCTGGGTTTAATCCCTGGGTTGGGAAGATACCTGGAGAAGGAAATGGCAACCCACTCTGGTATTCTTGCCTGGGAAATCCCATGGACAGAGGAGCCTAGCAGGCTGCAGTCCATGGACTCACAAGTTGGACATGGCTTACTGACTAAACCACCACCACCACTACACACATATACTCACATTTTGCTGGTTTCTGTCTTATGCTGTCACTATATCATAACTCTCAGGGGGCTAGTATTGTGGGTATGTTTCAGACATTCCAGAATGATTTGTTCGGCTCTTGTTGGACATTGTTGCAGGGCTGTATATACACAATGCTTGTCCTAAAGGAGCTTAAGACTCTAAAGGCTGGAGATAGAAAATTAATATGTGTTCTAGGATTCTTAGAGGTAAGCACAGAGTGAGCAGATGCATATATGTGACAGAGAGGGAAAAAGAGATTGAAGTTATCCAGACAGAAGGCACTGCAATAATCAAGTGGAAACTGACAGCAATCCAAAACAATGTGGAAATGTGAGTTAGTGATAAGTGAAATAATCAGAGAATTTTTAGAAAGCTGCATTGCACCCACAAGACTTGATAATTGGCTACAATTCTACCACATTACAGTTAAATTGTCAGAAGCCAAAAATAAAGACTGAAACTAGAGAGCAATAAGAGACAAACACTTGTTATGTACATGGAATACACAATAATAGCTGATTCTCATCAGAAATCATGGAGGCCAGAAGGCAATAGGATAACACACTTAAAGTACTGAAAGGAAAAAAAAAACAATCAACCAAGAAGCCTATACCTAGCAAAACTATCCTTCAAGAACGAAGATGAAACTAAGACATTCCTAGTTAAAAAAAAAAAAAAACTAAAGGAATTTATCACTACTAAATCTGCTCCACAAGAAATGATAGAGAGGGTACTTCAAACTGAAATTAAAGGTCACTAGACAGTAACTCAAAGCCACATGAAGAAATAAAGAACACTGGTAAAAATGTAAAAGCCAGTCCTTTTGGTTTCTAACTCTTTTTGCCCCTCTATGGTATCAACATATACAAAAGATGATAAAATAATGATTATAAATATATATGAATGGGCACACAGTGTACAAATATTCAGTATGTGCCAACAATAATATATAAAAGGGGAGAGACAGAAAAGTTTAGGAGAAAAGTGTATACTATTAAAATACTAGTGATATATTCCATTATATAATATTGAAATTGGTATTCTTCACAGTAGGTTGTTATAAGTTGTTTTTTTTGTTTTGTTTTGCTTTTGTTATAAGTTTTAGAATGTTAATTGCAATTTATGAGGAACCACTGAGAAGTTTTATAAACTACTAGAAAAAAGAGGGAAGCAAAACGGTGCACTAAACATAAAAAGTCAACCAATACAAAAAGAGACAGTAATGGAGGAACTGAGGAACACAAGCACACAGGACATATAGAAAACAGATAATTAAATGGCAGACACAAGTCCTTCCTAATCAGTAACTACCTTAAATGCACATGAGTGAAAGTGAAAGTATTACTTGCTCAGTCATGTCCTACTCTTTGTGACCCCACGGACTGTAGCCCGTCAGGCTTCTCTGTCCATGGGCTTCTCCAGGCAAGAATATTGCATTGGGTTGCCATTCCTTCTCCAGGGGGTCATCCCAACCCAGAGATCGAACATGGGTCTGCTGCATTGCAAGCAGATTCTTTACCATTTGAGCCACTACGGAAGTAAAATGAAAGTCAAAGTTGCTCAGTCGTGTCTGACTCTTTGTGACCCCGTGGAGTATACAGTTCATGGAATTCACCAGGCCAGAATACTGGAGTGGGTAGCTTTTCCCTTCTCTAGGGGATCTTCCCATGCAGGGATCAAACCCAGGTTTCCTGCATTGCAGGTGGATTCTTTACCAGCTGAGCCACCAGGGAAGCATGGAGTAAGTTCTCCCAATTTAAATGCACATGGAGTAAGTTCTCCAATTTAAAGGTGGAGAATGACAGAATGGATTAAAGCATGTGATCCATTAATATGTTATCTTCAAGAGACTCACTTTAAATCCAAAGACACAAAAAGCTTGAAATTAAAAAGATGGAATAGAATATTCCATGCTAATATTAACTAAAATAAAGCTATGGTGCCTGTATTATAATCAGAAAATTATATTTTACATCAAAGAAGTTTATGCAAAAGACAGTAAAGGATATTAGATTCTGAAAAAGATTCAATTTATCAATAAATTACAATTATAAACATATGCACAATAACAATAGAATTCCAAAATACATGAAGCAAACTTTGACAGAATTGAAGAGAAAAATAAGTTCCACAATAATTGGTGGAGACTTCAATGGAACTCTTTCATAATAATAATGGACAGAAGAAGACAGAAGATCAGCAAGGAAATGGAGGACTTCAGCAATACTATAGTCCAATTAGACTTAAATGACACACTGTTATTGCCTCAGGAGTGGTCCAGGACTTCAGTAGCATTAAAGCCAAACTCTTAATAACCAGCAGATGGCATGCTTCACTCAGTTGTACATAGTTGTTCAAAGATTTTAAAAGCAAGACATAGGGACAGGCTATTTTTTTCAGGTTGTAGAATTAGGTTTAGGTAGTCAGAAATCTAATAATGTCCAAAGAGATATATTCAGTTAAACTTTAGTTTGTGTTGGTGTTGGTCTTGAGGGGTTTGAACTTAGTAAAGTGGTATGCAGCAGCATGAGGCAGGTATCTGGGGGCTGGGGTTGGTGGTATCTGGGAATATATTCTTACCCCAGAGGAATAAAGGTTAGAAAAGACTAGAAAGTTGTCAGGGCTCCAGCTCACTGGATCTTGAATCTTAGCTGGACCTTAGGCAGCAGCTGCATGCCATTGGCCATTGTGGCTGAGGTAATCAGTGCATATACCTTGAAGCAGTGGGCTGAGATATGTAAACAAGATGAAAAGTGCATGATGGTGGGGCCATGGGTCCAAACACAGGGACTAGCTCAGAAGGCAGGCAGTGGTGTGTCTGTGAGGGAAGGAAGCACCTCTAACCCGACAGCCAGACAGAGCCGGGGATGAGTCTTGTCTTCATGAGCTATACAGTACAGAATAATCTCCAGCCTCTGGCACTGGATCAGTCATGCACCTTGACCCTGAAGCCAGAGTTTCCTTCATTGCCCTACTTAACCCTTGTAGCCCGCTTCCAACATAGGAGACCTGAAGCATTGTTGATTAGAGCGTGATACCTTCTAGGATCCCCTCCCTGGATCCTGTTCCTTGTAAGCAGACGCTTTGCAGAAAATGGACCAGTTTCCTAAAGTGTGCTCTGCTCTCTTCTATGGCCCTCTCCCTGGAGTCTCTTGGTGCCCTGAGACACCAAGAGTTGATCTGCTGCTAATGATTCTTGCCTGTACAGTGTTTGAACTTGCTCACCCCTTGGAAGTTACTCTGGGAGACCTCCAAAGCCAGTTCTTTTTTCAATGCTTTTAAGAAAGAATAAAGTTTACTAAGCAATGGTTTATGTGATTTTCAGCTGCTAAAATATTTCAATGACATAATAAATACTTGAAGTTATTAGATGACTAAATGGTTAATGAATTTTAAAAATCCATCTGTTTGATTCAACAACAGCATTTTAGAGATCCCTTGATACCATGATGAAACTTTATTCATAATACCATGTTTTGCTTAACCTCAGTGTTCTGCACCTCATACTGTAATTCATGTTGTTATAATTTTGTGAGATTTGGGATCAGCCCTCTGGCTATGAGTCTTTTCTCTTATCTAAATGTAGTTGCTAATCAAGTATGCTCCTTTTCCCTCTAAAATATATTACTTATGTCATTTAAATTTGCCATTACAAAATGGTTCTCCTCTAGATATTATAGCTGCATATTAGAATTATCTAGTTGTAAAACTACTCTCATGCAAATATTGCAACTAGATATATTAGACTTATGCCTATACTGCCTGAAGTTGTAAAGGCAAAATTACACACCATAGAGATTCTTACTGCCATTGATTTCCTTTCAAAAAAGCTTTCCTTACATACTAGTAGAAACAGATCTCTCTTAAGTAGAAGAGTAAATAATGTAAGATATGTAGGATATGAAGGCAGAACTGTCCCTGGGAGACAAGGGAGTCCCTGATGGCTGGCTTGCATCAAGGTTCCCAGTAGTCTTGACAAGCCTTCCTTAGACACTGAAGCAGCCTGGAGAGTTTTCTTCCCCAACTTTCTGTCCATCTTCCTTCTCTCTGTCTCAGCTCTCCCAGCCCTATTCAACTCCCGCCTCACTCTTTTTCACAGGTGTTTCCTCTAATAGGATCCACATTTGATTGAATTCCATTTTGGTGCCTGCTTCTCTGAGTACCCAGCCTAACACACATGTAATCAATAAAAGTTTTCATGTCTACCTGGCTTAAATCCGTACTATATTTCATCACCCTCTTTCTCTTTGTCTCTCTGGTAATATGTTTGTGCATGCATGCTAAGTCACTTGAGTTGTGACCCTATGGACTGTAGCCCGCCAGTCTCCTCTGTCCATGAGATTCTCCAGGAAAGAATACTGGAGTGGGTTGCTATGCCCTCCTCCAGGGGATCTTCCCAACCCAGGGATGGAACCTGCATCTTGTATGTCCCCTGCATTGGTAGGTAGGTTCTTTATCACTAGTGCTACCTGGGAAGGCCTAGTATGTTTACAGTATTTTCTAACTATAAAACCAACACATGTTCATTAGACAGAGTACAAGAAAGCATTTATGACTTGTACTCTTCTGTGCCACATTTTTTTTTCCTGGTTCTGAGAACTCAGTAACAGTAGAAAATTATTTGTGTCATGAAAATCTGTCCTCCCCTCATGCCTGGGGAGCCACATTCAGAAGTCCATTCTCACAAGTTATTGACAAAATAAACTAGTCATTCATTGCCCAGCTGCCTGGAGTGTGGAGAATGTTGTCAGTTGAGGGCTCATAGATGAAAAGAGACATCAAGTTGGCAGCTCAAATTTAAGTTATAAGAAGGTGAAGACAATCTTAGTGAGGAGCTGGAAAATCACTTTAATACACCTATGGGCCAAACGTTCTGCAGGATAACTGACACTAGGATCAAGAACTTTCCTGGCTGGGCATACTCCTCGGCCCAGCAGTGCCCCTTAAATGAACTTATCCCCCAGGACTAATTAAGGCTGTGCACAGATATTAGCTATCAAGCTGTTTGAGTTATTCAGTACATTCAGTTAAGAGTCAACTTAAATCTCTAATAACATGAAGGTCTAAGTGATGCTCACCATGGAATACCTCATGGCCATTATAAATAAGCTGGCCTGGGTTTTAGTGATGTGAGAGCTAATTCAAATAAAGGGCTGAGTGAAGAAGGCAGGTTATGAAACAGTATAACCTGTATAATAGGTTTTGTTTTTTATCATTATATAAATGCATAGAGGGAGACTGCAAACTGTGAGAGGAGTGACTGTCAGGAAGTGGAAATTTGGACACAGACTTACCTATAGGAACACTGTGTGACTACCAAGGCATAGATAGGAGTTATCCTGCCTCAAGCCAAGGAATGCTCAGGACTGCTGGCAACCCGCAGAAGCTAGGGAAAAGGATTTGGTAACCAAACTGATGGATTCTGAAGGAACTGGGAGTTTTCTGATGGAAGTAGCTTCATCAAGGGGACAAGGTGGTGGAGTCCAGGGATCCTGGGCGTGCCTCTTCTTATGAGCACACCTAAACTGCAACTAACTACCAAACAATCATCAATAACAAAGACTGGAGCCTACCAAAAATGATATTCTACATCCAAAGAGAAAAACCCAACAAGATGGCAGGAAGGGTGCACCGTTATATAATCAAACCCCATCCCCCCAGGTGAGTGATTTACCTCTTATAAGTATTTAGGTGGAAAAAATATTTTAAGGGAGAAAAATTTGTGGCTCTCACACAAAAGCCACTTCCACATTTGTTATATTACTCTCAATGTGGGCTGATGTTCATTTTCAACTTTTTTATAACAGTGGTCTGGTTGATATTTTATCAATTAAAGTAATTAATGTACCTAATTAAGTTGTGATATGCAGTATCTTATTTCAGTTAAATATTCAAAGGAAACAGTGTTTACATTTGTCAAGTCATTTCCAAATTCTCATTACATTGTTTCACACTTAAAAAAAGTTTTGCAGGGAGTTTTCTCAGTTCTATTGAGAGTTCTAACTCCCCTCCCCACCCTCCAAATTCCTACTATGCTAAGGAGGTAATCTAGGGTATCAATGCCTTTTCACGGACTTTCCTGGGTTTCTTTAGATGCTATCCTAAATACCTATCTGGTTTTCCTTAAGGACCAGAGTGGTTTGGTTTTTATACAGAAACACATATGGAGTATTTTATTGATACCTCTGTGTGGGTGTTTGTATTGGATTCCTTCAGCTCTGTTGCCGTGGGGTAGCAGGATGCAGGTGAAGTTACACTTTCAGGAGGAGATGGGTGCCCGTTCTCATTAACCCTGTTTCTTCACTCTGCCCTGGCTTACCCACACACCTCACCTCTGTGTCCCAAAGGCTACAGAGATGAAATTAAATTATCTGTTTAATCATCGTGTGTGAATGCAACGTGTAACTTACCCCTTCTCTGAGAAGCAGCAACAATGGTACATCTAAAGGAGATTTTACTCTTAAGCTTGCAGTTTGTTCTTCTACATCCTTGAGTGGTGGATGGACAAGTGACTGCAACTGTCTTTTCCAAGTGCAGAGCTGGTGTGTGGCAAGGGTGCCACAGCAGGCTGAAGACCAGGGGCTTTGGATCCTGACCCTCCTACCTCAGGCCCAAGGCACCCTTGGGAGCACCAGCAATCAGCAGAGAGGCTGGGCGTGAAGATACCTGGGATGTCCTGGGAAGTGAGATGAGCATCACACCCACAGGTGTAAGATGCTTGGGGATGACTAATTGATACCTGAATCATAGAGAAGAAACAAAGTGTTTCCAGTGTTGCTTAAAGGGGCTAGTAAGAAACATTGTGCATATGAAACCAGAGCATCTCCACTATGGCATGGTAACCAAAAAACAAGGCCCCAGACTTTGTCTGTCTGCCTTTCCCTTTTATCCATTTAGCAATACTATTGTTTTAGTTTCTAGGGTTTCTAGCTAAGAACAGAGCAGAAAGGCTTCTTTGTAAAGACAAAAACCATAAAACCAGACTCATTATGATTTTCCATATCCTACTTTTCCAGATTGTTCAAAAATCCCCTTTGATCACAAAAATTCTTCTGCAAACAGTAAAGATCTTTGAAACATTCATTCCTCTTGCTTTCCTCTTTAGAAGCATTATATTTTCAATCACATTTTGAAAAACTGCTCACATCCTAACCAACAACTGAAATAAAACATATTGTAAAAAAAAAAATTGGGTGTTTTGTTTGTAATATGGCATTTATTTTTCAATGCACATATTAGGTCAAATTGTAAGAACAAAAGTATCTTTGCCCTAGTGGAGCTCTCACAGAGTCTGCACACAGTTTACTCTCAATACAATAAGCTTATTTGACCAGCTTTCTTATACCTTCCATACCAAAGGGCATACCTACCACTATGGTTTGTAGTGACTTAAAAAGAAAAATTGAAGCATATCATTGAGAAAAATGCTGCAAGATGTGTCTATGAAGAGGACTGTGGTTGTTAAGGTGAGGGATATGTGGCCTTCTATAGGCTGTCTGGGTGATGCCTGGCCTCACTCTGACAGGAAGTCCCCATTTCGGAAAGCAGTTAGCTCACGCTCGTTTTGGGTTTGTGCTCTTCGGAGCACTCCTAGCTTTGATGTTCTTCTTGGGGCTGGCTGGCTTGGGAGCAGGTGGCTTCCCCTTGGGCTTCGGGGCGTTACTGCGACTGGCGCGCCCTGCTGTTCGCTTCTTGTCCTGGGTTGTCCTCTGCTGTTCCTGCAGCCTCTCTTCCCACTGCTGGGAGGCAATGTGTACATGTGACCATCAAATATGTCTCACCTCTTCATGCTATTAAACTGATATCCAAAATAATGCGTATTTTCACTGTAATATACTCATCAAGACATTCATGATTACCATAGCTACTCTACCCTGTGATGTTGAGTATGTATCCTGTAACAGGTGCTTTGGAAAGCCCTGGATATATATGGTGATGTCTTGACATGCATTTATTTCATTAAAACAACAGCCCTTCTAGGTAGACACCATTGTCATGACTGGAAAACAAGCATACTGATGTTATTTGCAGAGCCAACGAAGTCAGAGCTGGGATTCAAATTTACCATCCTGACTCCACAGCCTAAGGCCCTTTGTTGTTCAGTTGCTCAGTCATGTCCAACTCCATGGACTATAGCACGCCAGGTTTCTCTGTCTTTCAGCTATTTTCTGGAGTTTGCTCAAACTCACGTCCATTGAGTTGGTGATACCATCCAACCATCTCATCCTCTGCCATCCCCTTCTCCTCCTGCGAAAGCCCTAATGTATGCAATTTTTCCCATAGGCCCTCTAATGTAACTTTCCTATACAGCCAGTCATTCTTAAAAGGCTTTGCCAAGGCTAAAAGCAGAAATGGTTCCAGCCTCACTAGGAAGTTGGGATTTCTTACCACACATATAAGTTCACCTAACTCTCTTACATCTGAAGGAAGATGTAAGCCCCACCCACATTTAGTAATCCACTCAAGTGTTAGCTACCCAGAGCTGATGAGAAATGCCATTCTAGACAGTCAAGATTCCATGATAGAAAAAGAATTTACTCTTCAAATATGAAAATGTCTAAGAAAAAAATGAAAAAGAGTCTACTTGAATAGACATCGATTTTCATTATAACACATATGTCCCTACTTTATGTTAGATTATAAAAATTAGACCACAACCATAGGTCAGGCAGTAAAAATACAATGAAATGAAAAACACAGTCCCCACCCTCCTAGGGCACAACTCTAGTCCTAAAACAATAAACTTATTACTGTGCATTGTTATACCATGATGATATTTTCATATTCTTAATAATGTATTGGAATATTTGCTGCCAAAGTGAATGACCCAGTTATGATTCTTGAAAGCTTTCTTTCCTCTCAACAATCTCAGTTTTCAAGGTGGACTTACCTTCTAGATTGATTCTTCTAATCTACTGCAGTCTTGGAAACCAGATAACCAACTCTGCTAGAATTTTCTGTTCAGGAAGACAAAGTGTGCTCCTGAGAAGCTCATGAGTATTTAGCTTAGATGCAGCAGCAGTGTTTGGGCCTGTTATTTAGAAAAGGACTCAGTAGGAGAGGATGTGTTGAAACTACCTTCTCCATGCATGCAAGCATGCTCAGTTGCTCAGTCATGTCCAACTCTTTTGTGACCCCATGGACTGTAGCCCGCCAGGTTCCTCTGTCCATGGGATTCTTCAGACAAGAATACTGGAGTGGGTTGCCATTTACTCTCCCAGGGGATCTTCCCAACCCAGGGATTGATCCCACGTCTCCTGCATTGGCAGGCAGATTCTCTACCACTGAGCTACCTGGGAAGCCCACCTTTTCCATAAACCAGTATTAATATACACTCTCCCCTTGCTCAAGAATTTTCATTCCTGCAAACTAAGAGAACACAGGCAGTCGCAGTATCTTTTCTGAACCGGGTAACACAAACTCTCCTGCATACATCTAAACATATTTTAAGGAAAAGGGATGCTTTTAAAATCCAAACCAATAACCTGATTTCTTAAGTTCTGGAGTGACTTCACATCTCTGGACAGAAAATTATTCTAACTCCTCTAACTGAGTGACCAATTTTGCTATGATGTTACCATTAAATTATGGATTTGACCACAAAAGTATTACTTTTTGTATATGATTGATTTTGACAAAAGTCTTGAAATTATCTTAAATACAGGGAAAGAATCTTCTCTGTACGGTGACACTATGAATTTCAAAAGCAGGTATTCACACCCATATATGTCTGTATTAATACCACTGGATATTAATTCTGTTCAAGCATGTGACTGTCTGCTAAACAAATTAAACATAATACAATAAAGAAAGCAATAAATAAATTTAATCTGGAAATGTTAAAAACCAGTAGATCAGTATTGAATGCAACCAAATCACCTTTGAAACTGAAGAGAAATTTATGATAAAAACTCCAAATGAGAAAAGTTATTCTCTTAATTACCTATTCAAAAGACAAATACTGCTACTGTTGCTGGCTCCTTTTTTTTTTTAATTTTTTAAAAATTAATTTATTTATTTTAGTTGGAGGCTAATTACTTTACAATATTGTACTGTTGCTGGCTCCTATCATAGCCTAGCTGGAGCTGGGTATGGCAACCCACTCCAGTATTCTTGCCTGGAGAATCCCCATGAACAGAGAAGCCTGGCGGGCTACGGTCCACAGGGTCGCAAAGAGCTGGACACGACTGAGCGACTAAGCACAGAACATGATAGCCTAGAGGTGAAAGAATATGAAGAATTACCAAATACATGCATTTAAATCCATATTTATGAATTCCTAATTATACTTACTATGGATCTTTTACTGAGTTGGTCTCTCCATTTTTCAACTAAACAGTTTTCAAGAAGCATCATCCTGAAAAAAGTAATTTATCTTAATAAGCAATGCTAGTTATGAAAGTAAAAATTTCAAAAATACAAAAGTTCAAAAATATAAAATACAAAAAATTGTAAAAACCAAAATTCTTCAATAACCATTAGCCCCACAAGTCCCCATTTATATTTTACTAATATTTTCTTTTTGTGTATTTATTTTACTAATATCTCATATTTTATTAGATCACACTGTACATTTAGATCATACTGTATATTTCCTTTCAGCATTGTATGCATTTTATTATATACTTGAAAAATTAAAAAAAATATAACTTTCCTAACTATATAAATTATAACTATGGATATACATAATATATTTAACTATTTCTCTATGGTTGAACCTCCCTTTTGCTTAGCTATTATCATCAGCATTGCACTGAATATCACTAGTGTGCACTGGCTAATTATTTCCTTAAGATAGATTTCTGAAAGTGGCAATCTGGGGTTGAAGAGTATGTATTTTTTTCTTAAGGTTTTCAATGAATAGTGCTAAATTATTTTCAAAATGGTTGAACTATCATTTAATTCATCAACATTAAGACTAGGTAAGAATGGAGTCTTTTATTTGGGTTGGAAAATTAAGGAGGTAAATATCTTAATGTTTATTTACTATTTGTACTTCTTTTAGAACTTTGTATAGACTTTGTACATGCATTTCTATATTGTAGTCAACGTTTTAAATCTTGATTTATATGTAAATTTATAGACTTACTTTATATCGAGTAAGATCACTATCTTTTGTTATATCCATTGCAATAATTTTTTTTTTGTCTTTTTCTTTCTAAAAAAAAATTTTTTCTGGCTGCCTGGCACACAGGATCCTAGTTTCCAGACCAGGGATTGAACCCATGCCTCCTGCAGTGGAAGTTTGGAGTTTTAAACACTGGACTTCTAGGGAAGTCCATGTCTTTCTCTTTTTATTTTAGATTTTAATATGCACAATATTGTCATCAGATATGTGCACTGACATTTTTCCTCATAATTTCTTACATCACTTTTATGTTTACAGACTACTTTATTTTTCAGATAGTACACATTTATTTACTGAACTTTATCCTTTTTGATTAAGTTTTTAAAATATTTACTTTTTTACCCCATTTGAAATTTATTGAGTACAAAGTGAAAATACATACTATTTTCCCAAGTAAAGCTATTTGCAACATTTACTAAACAACAGTTTAATTTCTATTGATTTGCCACATCTCTTTTATAATAGAAGTTCTTGCATGCATTATAATCTGTTGCAAGATTTTCTTCTCTGCTTTATTTATCTACATGTCTACTGTTGCACCACATGACTTGAACAAGTGTAGCTTTACACTAACTTTGCTCATGATATAAGGCACATTTTCTCTCATCCTTTGATTTTCAAAATCTCCTTTACATGTCCTTACCACTTTATTCTTCCAAATGATCATTAGCATTACTTGTGAAGACATAAATCTCAATCATCCAAAAGATGTTTACTAGGATTTTGATCAGAATTACACTATGTATAATCTAATGGCGAAAATGACACAAAGGCTGTTATTTAACTCATGTATTATCTATTCACCTGTTCAGCAATCCGGCACATCCTCAGAGCTGCTTCTAGTACTGGAGCATATATAAGCATCATAGAAGAGACGAGCCCAGAAACAGTCATTCAAAGTTCATTCATTCAATGTCTTTAGAAAGACAAGATATAAGCAGTAAAACAGCTTTAAAGCCAAGAGCAAAAGACAGTATGAAGAGGGTACTAAGTACTGATGACTGAAGAATAAGAAAGTATTCAAGTGAAGTCAGTATCAAAAAGTGTTTTTTTGGAGAAATAGAATCTTGAGCTGTATCCAGAAGGAACAGGAACATTATTAAAGGCAGAGAATCAAAAGGAAGACTTTTTAAACAAAAATGAGTAGTTTTGCTGGAGAAACGAAGTGAAGCAAGTTATGGGGCTCTTTCTGGAACCTGTGCTGAAGTGTGTGATTTTTATATTTTAAGGACGTCTTATGTTGTAAGGATATATATATAAAAAGATGTTATGGAGAGATAAGTGAGGAGACACACTCCCAGCTGGAGTGATGCATACAATACATGTGTGTGAGTGTGTATATGTGTTTATATAATACTCTAGTAAACAAATGTAAACTAAGTGTGGAACTGTGTTTCAAATGGCCATCTTTTCTTGGTTAGTAATTTATTAGAAAGGTCTTAAAAATTCAGTATTTGCTACAATAAGATTGATTTGAAAAGAACTGGTTTTACTCAATTTATTTGCTTATAAGTTTCTAAAATCAGGTAAATTCTGAAATTGATTTTTAAAGAGTCCACTGAAATACTCATATTTTCATTTTTCCTTAATTCTATGAAGAATTAACTGATGTTTAGGATATATGATATCCCAATCAAACCATCTATTAAAACTGACTTTTTTTAAAAAAGCTAGTGCTGTTTTTTTAAAACAAACAAACTAGGACTTCTAAGTGGGATTTATGGTTTTCCTAAGCTGTGTGCAGTTTTTTCCTGCCTCTCTGTGCCTACCGTGAGCGCCACTCGTAACACATGATGAGAACGTCTTGATGAGGCAGGATGTGTGGACACTGGCAGGAAGAATTCGTAATAAGAGGGACTTGAGTCCGAGGGATGGGTGATGAGGACTTGAAGATCTCTTTCACATCCACCACTGTCGTTACTTCATTACAGCCACTCCTCTGCACGGCTTTTATTTTTGCATGAATGACTGCAATTGAAAAATCGATTTAAGTGTTGCTGGAGCTTTGGAGAGAAATATGGATGGTGTATTCCTGCCAACTCTGAGCCTCTCTTAAAGAATCACTCCTGTAATTATGGTCATGTCCAAGCTGCCCGAATGCAGGCAAAAAAGCCCACACAATCATATGCTAAATGTAAGGCCTCCCATATTGTCAACATGTCTTAAAAGTTCTGAATCATGCTGCAAGATGGAAAAGGAAATTCACAAGCAGGCTTACTCTGGGATCTGTCTTTAGGTCAGTGACTGCTCCACACTGGGCTACAGATAGAGTTTCAATACAGAATCCCATGGATTCTTCTCAGACCTAAAATTCTATAATTCTATGATGAGGGTTTTTTTTTTTTTTGGGTGGAGGGGAACATCGGGAAATGTAGTTACATAGAAGGTTGACTCAATTTTGTAGAAATACTTGTCTTTCTACTCTGTCCTGGAATGATCGGAAGTGAGAATCATATATTCTCAGATTCAGAAGGCACCTGAAAGTTTGTGTGGTTCAATCACCCATCTGCTGCTTGAACTGTTCCAGAGAAAGTTGTTACAGTCCTAACATTCTCATGCAGGAAGGAGTCTCTGAAGATGACTGTTCTCAATTCTTTAATTTCCCAAACTGCCAAAGCAGGGTCCGCAGTGGGCAGAGGTGGAACTGTTATCACAGAAGACTGGTAATATCGCTATGTCTGATCATGCTTGCAGTTCTGACCTCCTTGGTCCCTTGCTATTACCACCTGCTATGGAGTTGTAATCAGCCGAGGATGGATCTGTCTTGGATTCCATCCTAGGAAGCTGGTTTATGAAGGAGCTAAATAATTTAAATAGAAAATAGTTTCATCATCAATGTGGCTACGAAGTAATGATGCCACAGAGAACAGCATGACAGTGAAACTCAGACTGCCCAACTAAGTAACTAAGGCTGGACGATGCCAGACAAGGGACTAAGTGGATCAGATTAAGATGATATCTACATATAGCAGGTTTAAAAAACAGTAACAATAAGCTACTAGAAAAGATAGTGTTTTCCTCTTTTTTTGTTTTTTTGGTTGAATTACCCATTTTGGCTATGTGTGGTTCTCAAATATGGCAACCTAAATAAGAGGTTATTTTTTCAGACTTTTATAGTGCCATGATCTTCCTGCTTTTATGTGGGTTGTATAATACAAAGGTTCTTATGATAAAAAATTTCAGTTTGAAATATGGAAAACTAAGTTACCAAATAAAACAAACATTTTTACCCAAATAGTTTCCACTATTTCAAAAGAAATAATTAAAGAAACACAAAAAAACCCATAAAATAGCCCCAAAAGATATTTTAAAGGAACACATTTTTAATTAAATTTACTTTCCAATTATGATACTAGAATTAAATTCACTGAAAACATTCAAGACAGCATGATTGACTTATTCTCTGAAGAAAGTGCTGACTGGGTCTTTCAAAGAAGAGAAGAGAGCATTTAAACTATGCTAATACTTACAGCCATAGGTCTTGTGATTAACATATTCCCACAATTTTTTAAAAAGTGTTTTTATAAGTAAAAAGATACATGTGCACATCTTAATTCCTTGGTCTCTGGGCCTCAGGTCAAATCCACAGATCACTTACCCATCCCTTCTGCAGCAGTGAAACTGTTTTTCCTGTCCCCTCCCACTGCTGCCCTAAGGCCCTGCGGTGAAACCATGAGAGAAGTGAGGTGATGTTCTGGCTGACAGAACTTCTGGACAAATAGGACAATTAGGGTCAGGTGTCACACTTGTAATCTGATTCACAGCACTGCCCTCACCCAGGTAATTGACTTTGTTTTTACTTGATTTACCCAGAAAAGCAAGATATATTCACAGCTGTTATTGTGCCATCTAGGACCCACATGACTGAGAGAAATCACCAACCCGCTTTTTCACTTCATGACTAGCAGACCTGGCTGTGTCATGTGCCAAGTCCCCAAGCCAATGGATTCAGCAGATGATTTACCGTAACTGTAGTTTTTGCTCAGATACGTCGCCAGGGTTGGCTTCACCTTTTTGCACTTGCACCGGTCTAAAGAAGACAAAACAGAGACAGAATGTTGAGAAAAGGTTTAGAAGTCACTCTGGAGAGAAGAAAGAGATGGAGCCTTGAGGCTAACAAACTTACCGGGGCTTAGGCGTTTACAGTCAATGTCAAGAGGCCTTTCCTGTACCATCATGTCTGGAGTGATGTCTATCCACTTAACGTCTGAAAAACACACAGGGTCACATGGGTGTGGTCAGTGATTTGGCCTCTTCACCCAGCTGGAGTAAGGAATCATATGGAGACACTGACTAACACAGCAGCACACACAAACACACACAAATTCTAAATAGCAAAAATTATGTGTGATTGTCAACTATTTCTTCCATATAGACTCTTTGGGCTTAGGAAAGAAGACTTACGGCTGAGACTGCTTATCCAGGACAAACTGAAGTGAAGGCACATCCGTTTAAACTGGTTGATACATACAGCCAACCTGGATAAATTATGTCATTCCCTCCTAAATCTATTTTAAAATGTTGATTTTCCAAGTTGACAGTTTACACTAATCAAAATAACCAAAATAGTCCCCAATTCCCACCTCACATTTTGCAGAAACAGTCCAGAGCTACCCCCCGAAAGAAACATAACCCTGTATCATTTCTATAATTAAAGCAATAAATGTTTTTTTTTCTAAAACTGAATTAGAGAGGAGCTTCAATTTCCCCCCTTCACTTCACTTCTCCTCCTCCACGTTTTGGGCAAGGCTCTGAGGTATAACTTCAGAAACTACACTAAAGCAACACCATAATTTCTTTAAATGTGTAGCAACTTCAGTCAGGGATAAAAGGAGGCAAAAATATTCTTAGGTTTTATTTCAAGAAGTGGATTTAAACCTGTCTCTTCTTCCTAGAAAAGCAGCAAAAAGACTAAAGAGAAAAGAAGGAAGTGGTGGTTGAGTTCGAGTTAACTAAGATGCCACAGACGCTGGCACTGGGTCAAAGACCATGAAACAGACATCACAGTTTTCCAGGGCAACTAAATTTATAAACTGTACTCCTGGTGGGAAGTGACAGCTAGTACTGCTTTTTCAGAAAGAGCTTTCAAGAGCTAACGTTAAATGGAGAATCCTGGTAGGAGTGTTTTATTTATTAAATGACACATAAAAAGTGCTGAAAGCTGGTTCAGACCCAACTGTCGCTGCTATTACTAGTTTATTACTACAAAGAAAAAAGTCTCTAATGTCACCTATCTAAGCAAAATCGCCCATCCCTCTTTATGGGGACATGGTATTCTTTAGCTCCTGAAATTCCTGTGGAGAAAGCAGACTTTTCCAGAAATCAAGTCACCAGCCCTTCCCACCTCCTCCAATTCGCTGAAGTAGAATGGGGGGCTGCCCGATCACCCACTGGCAGCTGTCGGTGTGTCTGTCGGGTTCTCACGTGGCAGTGACAGTCCAGAGTGCCTCCTCACCCCCAGACCCCCACCTCGGTCCTTCCCCGAGTCTCACCGTCAGGGAGGTCAGTGACGATGGCCTCAGGCGAGATGCACACACCCCGGTCGTAGACAGGCAGCTCGTCGCAGGCCAGGCTCTCAGGCCAGCTGTGGTTGTACATCTTCATGAGGGGCTCGCAGTCGTCACGCGCGCGCTGGCACACCGACTTGCACGGCTTAATGGGGTCATGCAGGAACTCCAGGGTGCAGATGGGCGCGTACATGGCACAGAGGAAGAAGCGCAGCACCGCGCTGCAGTTCACGTCCACCAGCTCCTCGTACTGCTCGATGGCCAGGATGGCGTTCTCCTGCGTGCTGTGGTGCAGGTGATTGGGCATCCGCGTGATGTTCCAGGGCATGTGCCGGCACATGGGGATGCGCACCGCTTCGCAGGGCGCGCCGCGCACGCCCAGCGCCAGGCGCAGCCACAGGCACAGCGCGGTCAGGATGGAGAGGAGCATGGTACTGCCCTCCCGCGCCGCCACCCTGACAGACAGAATGGCCCCCCTAGTCTTTCTCTCTCCCTTCCCGAAGGGAAGAGGTCCTTTAGGGCGCAGGGGATGTGCTCTCCCCAAACTCCCGTGGGCAGCCTTGGGGGCCGGTCGGGGGTATCCGCAGTCCGGCGCGCGTGGCACGAGCAGCGCCAGCTCTCAGCCTCCCCGGCGCGAACCCGCCCTGGCAATTCCAGTCCCCGGCCCGGCAGCTCCGAGCGCAGCCAACCCCGGCCATTGCCGGACCTATTTATCCCGACACCTCCCCTGACGTGGGCTCGGAACGCTCCCTTGGCAGCTGCACGCTCGGCGCGGGCTCCCCCTCGGCCGCCCCACCCCCCAGCCCTCTCTTGCAGAAGCGGTGACATCATCTCCTCCGGGCCGCAGCCCAGGGCTTGAATCCTGCATTCCCCCAAAGTCCTTCCTTTTTAGTCTGGCCAGTCCTTTTTCTTCAGACCAAGAAAAAAGAGCCTCTGGCAGTCGTTTTAGACACCAGATCCAAGAAGGTGCAAGATACGATTTCAAGAGAGGGAAGGACCGTCTTTCGAATCAAAGCTGAACTTTGCGCCCTCTGCCTTTTGGGTTCCCCAACTGTGAAGTTGGAGGGAAATGGAACTTCTGCAGCTCTTTACCTCTTAAACGTACTTGCTTTCTCCAGTAGGGGGCATGAGAAGCGCCCAGCGGTGAGACGTGTGGGACCAGGAGAGTGCAGTTGCAACCGGATGGATACATTATATAAGCAAACCGCCCCCTCCCGGCCCTGAGTTGTATGGAATTTGTTTTTGTTATTACTGTCGTGGCTAGTAGACATTACTTTGGGCTCAGGTTTTTTCCAGAATGGCCTTTGATCTGTACCTGTTCCAGGAAAAGGATTGACCGAAGGTGTCACAGCATCTTCCAGTTTGAGAAATGTCTTCCGTCTAACATTTCTCCCTCTTTCTCCTACTCCTTGTTCCTCTCTTCAACTTGAACGAAAGCAGAAGGCCAAGACGACTTTGATATCACAATCTGAAAGATTTTTTCCTCCTTTATGCCAAGTGATTTCCAATCCAGGTGTCTAACATCTTGATTTAGTTGGAAACTGTTATTTAAATGAAGTAAGAAGCTGTGTACCATGGAGATCAATGATGTATGTTTTGTTCTCTCTTTTATCTTATTTTTATTCGGAACAGGTAGTAGAATCCACTGCTGGCTCAGCTATCCCCAGAAAAGGGAGGTTTTATTGTTCCAAGTATACACTGATTTGCAAGCAGTAAGATTTTTGGTATATGATATTTTCTTAGGGCATTAGAATATGAAAGCATGTTATCTGAATGGTAATCTTCATGGTTTAGTTGGAAATCTGAACTTAAGGCAGACATTGTTTTTCTTTCCAAAGCTTAGATCACAGAATTAGTTTAGTTTTGACTCTGATTAGGACTGAGGATTAAAATAGCCCAATAAAGGAAAAGCACAGCTGATGTTTACTGAGCATGTACAATGTGCTTGATGTGTAAATGCATTCCCTTATTTATTTTTTTCTGGGTACATGAATCAAACATGGTTAGTTGAAAAGGCAAATGAGACAAACACATTTCAGGATTCACCCAAGGAGTCCAGTTCTATTTATGGGAAGCCCAGGGTAACCATTGCCTTCTCCCAGCAATGGCACTCCACTCCAGTACTCTTGCCTGGAAAATCCCATGGATGGAAGAGCCTGGCAGGCTGCAGTCCATGGGGTCGCGAAGAGTCGGACACGACTGAACGACTTCACTTTCACTTTTCACTTTCATGCATTGGAGAAGGAAATGGGAACCCACTCCAGTGTTCTTGCCTGGAGAATCCCAGGGATGGCGGAGCCCGGTGGGCTGCCGTCTGTGGGGTCGCACAGAGTCGGACATGACTGAAGCGACTTAGAAGCAGCAGCAGCAGGGTAACCAAATACAGCAGGGCCTGTCTAGAGAGGTATCTTTTTTCTGTAGAAAACCAAGCTTCAAATGCCAGTGCAGGCTAGTGAAATATCAAGCAAACAGAAGAGCCCAGATGAGATCTCAAGCTGTTTTAAGTATTAGATTCTAGTAGGTCTAAACTCTGGTTTAGTGAAAATGAGTTTCAGCCCAAGTTCCTACCAGGGAAGAAGATACAGTTTTGAGAATGAACTGGGCTCCCTACCCTTTTCCTAGGAATCGGCTGAGGAGGGCAAACTTGGGGAGGACTCAAACTTCTACAGCCAGTTTGAACCTGCTGCATTAGTTTAGCTCTGCAAGTACCAAGTCACGACATTTCAGATACTTCCTTGATGTTCTCAGATGGAATATCCTTTAAGAAAGGGAGGGGAAAAGCTGAGAATCCTTCTCCACAAAGCTCCTCGCTTACCCAATTAGGTCTGTTGGTAGTTTGGCTTTAGTGTTCCTAGGAGAGGGTGGCAGCATTGAGGAATTCATCTGGAGAGTGTGACAACCAGCCTCCCTCTTCTTGCCTGGCTTTTAGCACTCAGTCCAATACCCCATACTTGACATTGATTTGCCAAAATCTCATGGAACTGGGGAAGTTCCCCTGGTCAGTGGCTTCTCTCTGGTGGCTCCTCTTCAGTCTCCTCCAGGGCCTGCTTCTCTGCCCATCCTTTCAATGTCGGGAGTTCTCTGGGGTTCCATCCTCAGCCCTCTTCTCACTCTCTACACTCCCCACTGCTCCAGGTTATCTCAGTCTCAGCACTAGTGACAAAAGCACTGGATAATTCTTTTTCAAATGAGCCATGGGAGCTGGGGTGGGAAGGGTTGTCCTGCACATTGTGGGTAATTTAGTAGTGTCTTTGGTCTCCTCCCACTAGATGCCAGGGGCAGCTTGCCCCCTACCCCATTCTAATAGTCAAAAATGTCTCTAGATATTGCCAACTGTCCCTTGGGAGACAAAATCACCACAAGTGGAAAATCACTCTTCTACTGTCCTTTCTGGGTTCAGTGACCACATAAATGCCAATGGCTTCCAAATCCAGACCCCTAGGCCTGCTGGGCTTCCTCGATGGCCCTAGTAGTAAAGAACCTGCCTGCCTGCAGGAGACATAAGAGACGTGGGTTTGATCCCTGGGTCAGGAAGATCCTCTGGAGTAGGAAATCGCAAGCCACTCCAATATTCTTGTCTGGAGAATCCCATGGACAGAGGAGCCTGGCAGGCTATAATCCATAGGGTTGCATAGAGTCGGACATGCCTGAAGCGACTTAGCAGGGACACATGCAAGCCTGCTGGTCTCTGGAAATGTTTATCCAATTGTCCCCTGGGTATTTCCATCTGTATATCCCATAGTCATCACAAAATCAGCCAATCCTAAACTGAATTTATCTTCTCTCACTCAGGACTGAACTTCCAGTGATCCAGACCACCCAGAGGAAGTGGTCTTCCTCCAAGTCTATCCTTTTCTCTAGTCCCCAACTCTTCCATTCTCTGCATTGCTACTACCAAGGTGTTAACTCAGACAGTACCTCCTCTAGATTGTGACAGCATCTTCTTCTTCCCCCTTCTCTCTGCCTTGCCTGGCCATTCTCCACACTGACCTTGTGGAGCTTCCTAAGACTTCTACCTGATGACACTCTCCCTAGCTTTACATTTATGGTTGGCTCCAAAACTTCAGAATTAATAATAAATCCTTAAAAGGATTTTCAAGGCCCCGAGTGATCTGGCCTCAGATTACCATCTGCCCCATACTTGAACCACCAAATCACACTCATTTCTTCTTGCCCCGCATCTGTCTCTCATCCAGGAATGCTCTCTCCCACATTCACCTTCCTCACTCTTCTTCATCCTT
Organism: Okapia johnstoni; assembly: GCA_024291935.2. Taxonomy (NCBI): domain Eukaryota; kingdom Metazoa; phylum Chordata; class Mammalia; order Artiodactyla; family Giraffidae; genus Okapia; species Okapia johnstoni. Next base: position 63,970,650 of record CM044312.1, on the reverse strand, counting down.
GAAAAGCAGATCAGGTGAAAAGACTACATAAACTTTGAAAACAAGGTGTTTTTTTGTTTTTTTAAATTAATTTATTATTTTAATTGGAGGCTAATTACAATATTGTAGTGGTTTTTGCCATACATTGACATGAATCAGCCATGGGTGTACATGTGTTCCCCATCCTGAACCCCCCTCCCACCTCCCTCCCCATCCCATCCTTCAGGGTCATCCCCATGCACCAGCCCAGAGCACCCTGTCTCATGCATCAAACCTGGACTGGCAATCTATTTCACATATGATAATATACATGTTTCAATGCTATTCTCTCAAATCATCCCACCCTCACCTTTTGTTTCTTAAACAGTTGCTTTTTACCTTGATTCCATACTACAGATTCTAACCTTACACAGACGTAAACCATAAACCCAATTAACATTGTTCTTAATGACCCTAAACTTCCAGACACACAAAGGTGTAGGCCTGTGGTATTGTCAGGTGATGGGTGAGGTGATGCGTCTCACTGCAGATGTGGCCACCAGGCGTGTTCCTGAGTCCCCAGCCCAAGAGCAAAGGCATTGTGTCTAGTCCCACAGTGTCTAGGGTCTAGACTAGTCCCCATAGTGTCTAGTCCCACAGGCTCTCTACTGGGAGTGGGGGCTGCCAAACGGCCATAATGAATGACTGGTGTCATTTCTTCAGGAAGGGACCCTTTTTTCCACTTTTAATTTGGAGTTAGCGGGTGGTAATTTTGATAAACTCAGCCATGGCCACAGGACTGGAAAAGGTCAGTTTTTCATTCCCGTTCCAAAGAAAGGCAATGCCGAAGAATGTTCAAACTACTTACTGTACAATTGCACTCATTTCACATGTTAGCAAGATTACACTCAAAATCCTTCAAGCTAGGCTTCAGTAGTAAGTGAACCCAGAACTTCCAGATGTACAAGCTGGATTTAGAAAAGACAGGGCAACCAGCGATCAAATTGGATCACAGAAAAACAAGACAACTCCAGAAAAACATCTACTTCTGCTTCATTGACTATGCTAAAACTTTGTGTGGATCACAACAAACTGTGGAAAATTCTTAAAGAGATGGGAATATCAGACCACTGTACCTGTCTCCTGAGAAGCCTGTATGCAGATCAAGAAGCAACAGTTAGAACTGGACATAGAACAATGGAGTGGTTCAAAATTGGGAAAGGAGTATGTCAAGGCTATATATTGTCACCCTGCTTATTCAACTTATATGTAGAGTACATCATGTGAAATGTTGGACTGGATGAATCACAAGCTGGAATCAAGATTGTTAGAAGAAATATCAACAACCTCATAGATGCAGATGAGGAACTAAAGAGCCTCTCGATGAAGGTAAAAGAGGAGAGTGAAAAAGCTGGCTTAAAACTCAGCATTCAAAAAACTAAGATCATGGCATCTGGTCCCATCACTTCATGGCAAATAGATGAGGAAAAAGTGGAAATAGTGACAGATTTTGTTTTCTTGGGCTTCAAAATCTCTGCGGACAGTGACTGCAGCCACGAAATTAAAAGATGCTTGCTCCTTGGAAGAAAAGCTATGACAAATCTATTAGCATATTTAAAAGCAGAGACATCACTTTGCCAACAAAGGTCCATATAGTCAAAGCTATGGTTTTTCCAGTAGTCGTGTTTATGAGATATGAGAGACCATAAAGACGGCTGAGGACTGACAAATTGATGCTTTTGAATTGTGGTGTTGGAGAAGACTCTTGAGAGTCCGTTGGACTGCAAGGAGATCAAACCAGGCAATCCTAAAGGAAATCAACCCTAAATATTCAATGGAAGGATTGATGCTGTGAAACTGAAGCTCCAATACTTTGGGCACCTGATGTGAAATGCCGAATTTTTGGAAAAGACCCTGTTTGGGAAAGATTGAGGGCAAGAGGAGAAGGGGGCTACAGAGGATGAGATGGTTGGATGGAATCACTGACTCAATGGACATATATTTGAGCAAACTCCAGTTAAGGACAGGGAAGCCTGATGGGGTCGCAAAGAGTTGGACATGACTTAGCGATTGAACAGCAACAAAAACAATTTGATAAAGGGACAGGGTTATGTGGGGCACAGCAAGTGCAGCGATCCAGCTTTCTTGATCTTGACTTTGAGTTTGTCCTCCAGTGTTGGTTGTCTGCTGAATACTCAACTTAGCAGAAAAACCTTTTCCTTCTCACCCCACCACCCCACCCCCCTTAAAACGCGGATACCCTTCAGGATGCTAGTGGCACCACTGCCACTGCATTTCCTGTTGGCAGCAGAGAGCAAGTGAAAACAGTAGCGGCAGCGGGCAGCGGCCCAGGCAGAAACAGCTCTCACACGATTCACGGAAGCTTTCCCGTGGCCGATCCCGGCTCCCAGGCCTTGTGCGTCCCGATCCCAACAGCTGGAAAGGCCGGCCGCCGCGACCTTCAGCAACTTGGCCAAGACCGCCCTCGGGCACAGTTGGAGAAAGCCCCGTTGAGTGCCTGGGCTGCTCAGCGCCCCCTTTGGCGCGGGCTGGCTCTCTGGGGACTGCGGCCGCGGCAGAAGGCGATGCCTGGCCGCGCTCCCCTCCGCGTAACCCGAGGGTCCCTGGACACTTGGCTGCTGGGCGGCCTCTGGGTCTGCGCGCTGGGCTGCCTCTGTGGCGTGGAGACGACGGCGCCGGGGGCTGGGGAGGGGTCTGAGGGCTCCCTGGGGGCTCAGCGCCCTTGCCAGGCGCCGCAGCAGTGGGAGGGACGCCAGGTGCTGTACCGGCAGAGCACCGGGCGCTACAGCCGCGCCCTGCTCTCTTACGACGGGCTCAACCAGCGCGTGCGGGTGCTGGACGAGAGGAAGGCGCTGATTCCCTGCAAGAGGTACGCGGGGAGCGGGGAGCGAGGCCAGGGCGGCCCGGGGAGGGCGAGGTGGAGGTAGCTGCGCCGGAGCGCGGGGTTTCCAGCAGCTCGCGTCGCCTTCCTCCCATCAAAGACAAACTTCGCGGAGAGGATCTCTTGGGGACAGCAGAGTTGGGGGCTGGGTGTCGGGCTGGCCCACTGGGTGCGGCCTGCTGGCGGGCACTCAGTGAGACCTCGCGGGGCGGTGGTCGGTGAAGAAAGGTGGCGCCCCCAGGCCCTGGTTCGCCCACGTTCAAAGGCTGCTGAGTCAGCCTCCTGACTCCTGGTGCCCCCTTCAGCCTAGGGTGTGTCTTCTGCACTATCTCAGCTCTTTCAGGAGCCATCTGTGAGGGAGACACGCCGAATACATATTTTATACGAGCTTTTTTTTTTTTTTTTTTTTGCATTTTAAAGGAATATGACAACTCTATCAAAAGTGTGCGGGATCAGTTAAAGAACTGTCACAACTGGTGAAATTTTAGTCTACTCCCTTAAAATTTCTTTTTGCAAGTTTTACATTCGGTGATCAAAAAGCCTGTATGCCTGTATCTTTTTTATAGAACATGATCTCTTATGTGTTGTTATTTGCCATTTTAATAGTTGGCCCCTACATATTTTTTATGGCTGCACAGTATTCCACAGAGAGGTGATGCTACAATGCTTTTTAACCACTGGTGTGATTATTCACCTTTCTGCATCTATTATGACAAAGGACACCCTCTTTCCTGAGACTGCAGTTTGTTCTGACCCCATTAAAACCTGATTTCTATTTTGGGATCGCCACCTGTCAGTTCCTTCTGACTCATTCCTGTTTCTCTGTGTGTGTTCCTCCAAGGGTTATGCTGGCTTCTCATATGGAGTTGGCATAATTAGGAGGTGCCATGTGAATGTCCACAGTTTAAAGCTCCAGTGGGCAATAAAATGTGGGGACAATTTGGTATTGGGAGTATCCTTCCTCTTTCAAGAAGATGACTGTTTTCTGTTAAGTCTGGAAGAACTTTGTAATAATAATAGCAAAATCCAGCATTTGAATACTTGTTATGTATCAGGCATGGTCCTGAAGATGTTCCACATACCGTATTATTTAGTTTAAAAATCACAACCACTGGACAATGCAGGTTTTATGAACTCCATTTTACAAGCAGAGAAATCTGGGGCCAAGGGAGATTAGATAACTTTCTCCGATCAAGAGCTAGGACTTGAAGAAGCTGCGTGTATTCTGACATCTATGATATACTGGGCTCTTGTTCGTTTCCTTATTCATTCAATCTGCATATTTTTTGTGTCAGTCATTTTGTATAATCAGAGTGGGTCCTGGGTTTCAGGGAGGTCATGGTCTGGGGGTGGAATCATATAAGGAAGAATTCCCATATAGTGGGCTAAGGGATGAGCTGGACTTGAGAGCACCCTAGATAAGCACCTAACCTGGAGGTGCTTCCCGGAGGAGGTGGAACAGGAGTGAGTCCCAAAATCCCTGGACGGGGTGACCTTTAGGGGGAAGCAGGTGTGGAGGGAAGACTGATCCAGGAGGATCCATCCAGGTGTATTCTGGGACATCCTGCCACAGGCAAGGCTGAGAATATTCTAAGAAATGCATGCCAATCACTGTTAGACTGAAGCATTGAGTATGGCGGGAGGTTAGGGATCCAGGCAAGGATATTTAAACAGTGGAATGCCATGGCTGGGTTTTTAAAAGAGCACTGGATGAATGGTTGAGAATAAAGAAGAACAAGAGAAGAAGCCGAAACATGACCTAGGAGATGTTTGTAGAGAAATCCAGGTGGAAGATGGGGTGTGGCAATGTGATGGTAAGAAGTGGACACTTTTGAGAAATATTAAGGATACTGAAGAGGCTTATTGAAGGAGGTGCAGATGATTAGATGGTATGCTGCAGGGTGGTGGTGGGGGAAGTCAGTTTCAGCTTGTGAAAGCTAATGGTACTGACGGCATCGGGTAGATGGTGATGCTATTTGCTGAGACGGGATTTGGCTTCTGCACTTCTGAAGAAGGGTCAAGTACAGCTCTTCGTGTGCATTGTCCTGAAGCCTTGTATAGTGGTGGCTTACGGATGAGGAGTCATGTCAAAGATGGACTAGGATTGAGACAGACCTGGGACCTGGGACCATATGCTGCAGTACTCGCACATGGACATACTTCTCCTCCAGCAACAAAATACAAAGAAACTATATGGGACTAAAAATAACTGTGTGCATGCACAATTAGGGTGAATTCTGGACAAAGGATACAAAGAGACCCAAAAACCCAATCACCACATTTGAAAGAGCCTGGAGCAAAAGCAGCCTACTATGTGCATTCCCCTGCACAAAACACCACTGATAAAGGGGTGGGCAAACTACCTAAGCCATCCCCCTCCAGCCCGACCCCTGGATACACCCCTACCCTCATCCTGTGTAAGGAACAAGCTTGCTCTTCTTGGGGATCTGTTTGTTCTTGTTCCCCTCGCCCCCTCCACTGCAGCAGCAGCACCTATAAAGCCTTGCCTGAATTTCTTGTCTGGCCTCTGATCAGTTTCTATTGATTAAAGAGGCCAAGAACCCTGATCAGTAACAGGACGGCCCAAAGCACACAGCTGACACAGCGGAGTGAGGCCAGGAGAAGGAAAGGAGGATAGGGTTCATCCCCCAACCTCCCAGAGGTAGGATTTTCATGATTTAAGGGATTAGGCTTTAGAGTCAGATAAATTTGCCTCTGAATTCCAATTTATAATGCAGGTCTTTGGGTTACTAGATGGGAATGCTACTAATGCCTAATGTATTGCTTTGCTGTGGGGATGAAATGAGTTTAACTATGTACAGCACATAGTGCAATGTAGAAGATGTGGCTGCAATTGTCCCTCTGGCCACCACCATCTTTGCCATCCTGGTAAATTTACCATAGCCCAGAGACTCGCTGCCAGCCCCATGAGCTCAGAAACTTGACCTTGTGGCACCCTCCAGGGCCTTTTCTTTGGGAGCTGACTGAGAATAAACAAGCTCAAGTGCAGCACTGTATATCTCAGGGAGTGCTGTAGCTGGCATGCGGGCCAGAATTCTCAAATCTGACTAGGTCATTCTCTCCCTGTAGGCATAACTATGTAGAGAGCCAAACTCTAATCAGGAGGCTGTGAGCGAAGAGTTGGAGCAAATTCATGGAGTCTAATGATTGCCTGCTTTAGGCTGGGCTGTGTGCTCAACGTTGAGCTTTCCATCATGCATAAGAGGCCAGCCCAGCGGAATCAGGTTAAGATTAAACAATGCATCATTTTCACTAGAGAAGTGAGAAGCATAGAAGTCCCTGATCCTATGCTACCCCAACACTGCTGGTCCAGACCTCCTTCACTCTGCACAGAGCCTGGGCGGGTATTGCTCAGGTTGTCTTAGCAACCTTTCTCCTTCTGTGACTCCATGATCATTAATAGAGCCTTCAGATGTGTATATTATAGCCTCACTGAGGTCACAGCCAAATCTTGCTGGCCTGGAAGCTTTTTTTGTACCCATGTGGTGATTTCTTTCTTTACTTTTAAAATTGAAGTATAGTTGATTTACAATGTGTGAGTACAGAAAGGTGATTCAGTTTTATATATATATTCATGTTCTTTTTCACATTCTCTCCCATTATGGTTTATTACCGGATATTGAATATTGCTCCCTGTGTCCATCTGGTGATTTCTCACTTCTTCACACTTGCCCTGATCTCTCAAGTGTTAATCTCACAGTTTAGCTTTTAGAGGCAATTTTATTGCTTTTCTTCCCAATTTCTTGGCAAGGTTCTATCTTACAGTCCCATCTCTGGCCCTAAGTCAGAAGCAGAAAAGAATGGTGTGCACAAATGCATTTTTAAGCTTTTAAATGTAGATTTGTTGGAACAAACTCTGAAACTTTTTCAGGTACTAGCAGTCTGGCCAAGAAACGAGATACGATTTGAAGAAAATATGGATGGGTTGTCTCTTCATATTTATTAGTAAGTTGAGAAGTAAGTTTTAGAATTGGATCAACTTCTTAAGATTTTTATTTTGCATCCAGATAGTTATGGAAAATCCCACTGATAGTTACTGTGGAATGACTAGGATTTTCCAGGCTTTCTTCTCCCTGAGATGATGGAAAAGATTAAATAACTTTACAAGCTTCAGATAAGACAAGCCTTAGCAGAGAATGGGAAATATTAGTAATTGATACCACTTTGTTTTCTGTTTCCAACTGTTTTTTCTGGTAAACTCACAAATATTACATTTGAAAGACTGAAGGAAAAGCAAGATTATTTTGTATTTCAGTAACATAGTGAATTTTATGGGAGAAGCAGTGTAGATACTGAATGAATTTTGTTAGACTACCAATAACCTATTGTTCTTATTTACAAAATGATAGATTGGGAGTTGGAATTAATGAAGCTATTGATGCAAAGGGAGCAGAGTGGCATTGAGAGGATATGCACTGGTAAGTTAGACATGTATCTTAGAGGACTATTCAACTACCAATCCCACATGTTTGAGGATTTCTTTTTTTTTTTTTTTTTTGCTAAAGGATGAAAAGAAAAGTATGTCTTAAATGGAGTGACAAGTATCCACTTTATCTTATACAAATTCTGATTAGTTCATCTCTGTCTCAGATTTTCCAGAGCATTCTACTTCTTGGACAACAGAATATCATTTCTCTTCTCTATTCTTAGAGAAAACCACCTATTGTAGTGGAGAGCATGTGGACATCCATTTAGACAGTCATGGGATGCCAAACATGGCTTCTAATCCTGGCTTCACCCTCACAAGTTCCTTTGCTTCTCGGAATATCAGTGCTTTTCATCTTTTAATTTGATTTTAATGATATCTACAGTATTTATACTAAATAATATTATGGCTTCTTAAAAGCTAAGTACAAATAAAATTATACGATACCATGAGAGCACTACTTGTACTTTTATTACATTAGGCTGATTCTTTTTTCTTGCAAGATGCAATGAACTTGACATAGATTCTAAATTTATTTTTCAACTTGTCCCTTTGTGTAGATAAATTCAGATACATCTCTTCCTTCTTTCACCTTTCCACCAAAGCTTGTGTTCATGGGTAGAGATGAGATGGGCTGCCTTTCTATGCTTTGGCTCCAAACTCAGAAGGCTGTCCTCTCCATGAAACCTCCTTGTATACTGTGGGATTGAATGGGACTGTTTACAGGAGTGTCCCTCCAACGATCTGCTGTGGAAGATTCATTCCAAGGGAAGTTATCACATGGGGCAGCTTTGACAATTATGTGTGTTTGAGAATCAGGATAAGGGTTTTTTTCTCCAAACGCACAATTTTATTTTGAAACTACTTCACACTTACAGAAAAAGTTGCAATTATAGTCTGTAGCCATTTTTTTCCGAGTCATTTGAGAGTGGTTGCCAGCTTGATGTCCCCATGGCCCCCCAGTATTTCAGTGTGTATTTCCTACAAACAGAGACATTGTCTTGGGACACAACCATGCAAATCAGGAAATTAGCATGTGTTCCTTGCTACCATCTGAAATTCAGGTCTTACTCAAATTTTGTCATTTGTGCTTTTGATGTTCTTGTAGCAGAAGGATCCAGTTTATATTTAAGCATTGCATTTAGGTGTTGTGTCTTTTTAGTCTCTTTTTGTCAGTAACAGTTCCTCAGCCTTTCTTGCACTTCAATATTTTTGAAGATGACATGCCAATTATTTAGTAGAATGTTCCTTGATTTGGGTTTTTCTAATGCTTCCTCATAATTAGATTCAAGTTATTCATCTAGGGTAGAAATGGCACATCTGGGTGTTTACTTTGATAACTTGATGACTGATGTCTGCAATATTTCTTAATTGTGAAACGACACTTTGATACTTTGTAATCCATTAAGTATTTTACAGGGACATATTTTAAGACCATGTACATATTCTGTTCTTCATTAAAGTTTCAAGTTATTCTTTTATTTTTATCAGCATGGATATAAGGATGCTCATTGAATTCCACTCGCTTTCACTATTTATTTGATGTTCAGATTTGGCCAGTGGGAAGCTCTTCAAGTTGGCTTCTATGTTCTTTTGACATGTCTCTCTTCTTTGAACATACCCTCAATTTCTGCCAAGATATTCCAAGATCATCTGTACTTTCCTTGCTGGAGTATTGGAATAAGTCATTTCTCAGGAAGCTCTGGTTACTTTTACTAGAGAATAATATTTGGAAACCAAGGTCCCTGCTCTAGCTGTGCTCATGGCTATTGGGTGGCACTTTCCAGGCACCCTCACAAGACAAAGCAAAAAGATATAGGCTTGAATACATACACACACACACACACACACACACACACACACAAACTCACTCATTCACATATATATACACATATTTACATCCACATTTATTTCTAAGCTTCTGATTCTAATACATAGAGATATTTATACCAGTATCTCTAACTCTGATTCACCACCACATGGATCAGTCTAGATTTCTCCTGTTCATTTTTTGTAACTCCCTTTTCAGACCATGAGAAAACTGGCTCCCTTTATTCAATTGCAGTAGGTATTAGGCATAGCTATGCTACCCGCTCCCTACTTGGATGTCTTCCTGTTGGGCTCTGCACTCCAGGCCAGGCCATGCAGAGACATACCTTGCTTGACCCTGCCTAATGGCTCTAGACTAAATTGTTTAATGAAGGGAAGGGAAGGTCAGGTTACATTTTTTCGTATGTTTTTCTTTGGGATTTCTTGGGGCTAACATCGTTGTAAATCCTCAGAATGTGTCTGTGTGCTGGGGGAAGTAAATTAGTATGAAATATTCAATAAATTTATTTGATCGTGAGCCCTGTTTTGCACGGGTTGGGCTTTCATTTGAGGAACTCTTTTCAGAATTTCAGGAGAATTACTCTTTTGCCCTTACTCCCTCCTCCTTGATCTCTGAAGGCTGGAGCCAGTATTTTATTAGCTCAGGAAGTCTGACTGCTTGTGGCATTTTGATCCTCGAAAAATAAACCATGCTGATTTGTAATACTGAGTTTTTCTTCACGAAAGGGATTTTCTTGGAAGCACGTAAAGTTTGCTTTAAGAATCTTAATTCTGTGGGTCTATTGACCCTGAATTTCAGAGGATTGATGCTGGGATGTGGAAAAAGTGGGATGCAGAGATGAGGAAAAAGAAATTCCAAGGAAGATAAGCCCAGGAGATTAAAGGCATTGGTGGAATAGGAGACTAATTTATAAATAGAAGCCAGAGGTGGTCATCATACTGCTTTGAAAATATCTTTATTTCTCTCCATTAACCTTGAACTGTTTCTTCCTGATTCTGACCTCAAAGATGGTGGTCAAGGGCAAAGTGCCCAAAGATCTGAAAATATTCCACCAATTAGTGGTTTGTTTTTCCTGGAATAAATGTGATAGGCTTACATTTCCCCAATTCCAGTAAAAATCTTCTATTTTTCCCCTTTATAATTTATTTTATTTTACCCAGCTTTCAAGAAAAAAGAATCTTCTCTTGATCTTCTTACTAACTGAAACTGCATTCTCTTCATCTATTTAAAGCAAATCTCATGCTAATTCCCATTTTTGTCCTCCCATGTTCTCTTGGACCCTCTCCAAGCAAACTTTCTCCATCCCAGCTCTACTGCAATGGCTCTGATCAAGGACAGTATGCTCCACATTACTAATCAAGTGATCTTTTATCTGTTTTCATTTTACTGTTGGTCGTTTCCTCCATCTTGATGTATTTTCTTCTGTGGTTTTCAGGACATCATGCTCTTCTAGTTCCTCTCCTTTTACTTCATTTTCTTACCTTCTCTTTCTCTTTACTGTCACACATCTTTACTGTCAGGCTGGTCCAAACCTTCATCATTCTTGCCTGGGTTTTTTGCAACAGCCACCTAACAGGTCCCTACTTCTGCCCTTGCTCCCTTTGGTCTATTCTCAACATCGCAGCCTGAGTGATTTGCTAAAATTGTTGTATCATGTTGCTTGTCTGCTCAAAACCCTCCTGTGTGTTTCTATGTCTCAGTGTAAAGGTTTTGCAAGGACTTGACCATCCTGTGGGATCTGCTCCTCCCAGCCCCTCCACACCTTGTCTTGACCTCTTCACTCTATCATCCATCCATTATCACCTTATCATCAGCTCACTCATTCAGCCTACAGCCTCAGCATGCTCACTCCATTGGAACTTGGGTGGTTGATTCTTCTGCCCGGAAAGCCTTTTCCCTGAAAAGCTGTATGACCCACTCGCAAATTAGACTGTCCTTTCTTTCCATGACATATACGCCACCTCACTGCCTTTTATCTTCAAGATATTTACTTACTATTTCATATTTTTTATTAACATATTATTTTAATATTTTATTAATATGCTATTTAATTTAATTCAAATTTTAAAGTCTGTTCCCTCATTTCCTCTGCCACCCAAAGTAAAGCTCCATTAGGTCCAGGATTTTTCCCTGGTTGTTGCTGTATTTCCAGCACCATAGAATAGCCCTGACTAAATTTTTTTGAATGAGGGAATGAATGACAATGATAACATATATTCATTGTAAAAGGATATCTAAAATATAGATATGCAAAGAGTAAAAATTATCCATAACTATCAAGCCAATATGACTACTGGTAACATCTTCTAAATATCCTAGGAGACTTTTAGATGCACAGTTTACATACTGTAGCGCACACTGTTTGGTAATAGGCTGTTTTTCATTTAACAATATTGTGCAAGCTCATCCATACTGACTAGTCTGCTTGTATCATCTTTGAACTCCTGGCTTTTCCCCATTCAGGTCTTAGCCCAGAGGGGCCTTATGTGATTGTCCAATAAAGCCCTCCCCACTACGCACTCTCCATCACATCTCATTCTGTTTTACTCAGGACACTATCACTGAGTGACATTGTCTTGAGTCTCTCTTCCCAGGAGTGAGAGGAGAAATTGATCAGTCTGGTATAGTACTGAAAGTCCAGCACCTAGAAGTGCTTGGCACATAGTATATCTCAATAATGTTTATTGAATGAATAAATACCATTTTTATGACTTTTGGATTACTAGTATCATACATGTTCATGGTGGAAAATCTAGGTAACCAAGAATAGCAAAATAGAGTAAAGAGAATCATGTTGTCCAGAATTAACAACCCTTATATATGTGCTTCTAGATTTTTAAATTTCTATTTCTGAATATACAATTCTAAAATTAAATTAGAAACATGCTATGTGATTTTTAAAAATTTAACAAAACATTGCATATTTTCATGCCACTATGTAATCTTTAACAGAATCACTTTTAATGACTGCATGGTATTCTGGCTAATGGATGGAACACAGTTTCTATAAGCAATCCCTAACAGGGGACAGTTAGATTTCTTCCTCCTTTATGTCTCACTACTACAAATAACTACATGTATGACCTTGTATTTGTGTGCAATTTACTTTAAAAATATTTTGCACAGATTCCTGGATAAGAAAATGGTTGAAAAGGGATTACACATTTATAAAATTTTGACCACTTTGCTTTTCAGGAAGGTTGTTCCAGCTGATATTTCAACTGGCAAAATATGAATGTTCTTATTTACCCCACTCACACCTATAAAGAGCCTCATTAATTTTTAGTGATTTCAAATATGATAAACAGAAAACTGAAAGGCAAAATGACATACTGCAGTGATGTCATACTCCCTTGTCATGAGTCTCACTCTAAAGTTTATGCCTCTAATCTGCCACAGTTAAGTCTCCTACAGGCTGCTGGTTTAACAAAGATACACTATCATGTTCAGTGAATATTTTTCTGACCTATTTTATAAAGAATTTATTCTAATCAGGATGAGTCTTAAACTTCCCCAGCCTAGTGATTTATACTAATAGATTGCCTAACATTTAACCATCTTTGCATTCCTGAAGTAACTTCTATTATTATGTATTATCTTTTAATAGTCTGCTTGATTTGCTAATATTTAATATTTGTTTTTAATCCATAGCCATAATTTAATTTGATCTATAGTTTATATTTTTGTGTTTTCTATATTTTAATGTCCTTGAATTGGCAATGTAGTCTCACTTGAGGTTCTAAAGATTTTATGACCCCTCTAATCTGATCTCCACAGATTAAGTCTCACCTAAGGACAGGCTGCAGTTTTGGTTTAACAAAGATACACTATCATGTTTCATATATTTTTCTGATCCTATTTTATAAAGAATTTATTCTAATCATTTGTGGATGTTTTATGTTTATTATTCATTTATCTATACTTCCTCACTCTCTGGTTTGGAGAATTCCCCCTAATATGGGCATTGGAAGTTCTCCCACCACCAATGGTTTCCTTCTGAAGCAGTACCTCTTGAACCAAGAGGGCCTCTGAAGAATCAGACCCCTCGCAGGGTGACTGCATTGCCCTCAGACCTTCCAAAGAAAAGAGGAACTCTTGGGACAGATGACTCCCAAACAGAAGCAGCAGCTGCTCCTGGACAAAAAGGCTGCAGTTCCTTGGATGACCCCTGTCCTTTCATAGCAGGCTGTTGTGTTGGCTAAAGTTAGGTCTACTGGGAAAGGTACAGAGTGTGATTTCTGCCAATGAGTGAGGACCCTCTTCTGGGTTTGAGTTTTCACTGTATCTTCACATGGTGGGCATGGTCAGCTAGCTCTCTGGCATTTCTCTTTTTTTATCCATTCATAAATTTTATAAAATTTGAGGGAGACATATCAATCCTACCAAAGTTACTATTAAAAAGGAAGGCCAGAACTTATTCCAAATATTTTTTCATACCAGGATTATATGATAACAAAATCAAGCAATACGCTGTAAGAAAATTACAAATTTCTTCATGAGTATAGATGTAAACATACTTAATAAACTATTAGCATATTAAATCCAACAGTGTATTCATGTGTGCTCAGTCACTTCAGTCATGTCCGACTCTGTGACCCTTTATTTTTTTTAATTTTTTTATCTTTTAATAAATTTATTTATTTTAGTTGGGGGCTAATTACTTTACAATATTGTAGTAGTTTTTGCCATACATTAACATGAATCAGCCATGGGTTTACATGTGTTCCCCATCCTGAACCCCCCTCCCACCTCCCTTCCCATCCCATCCCTCTGGGTCATCCCATTGCCCCAGCCCTGAGCATTTGTCTCATGCATTGAACCTGGAATGGTGTTCTGTTTCACATATGATAATATACATGTTTCAATGCTATTGTCCCAGAACGTCCCATCTTAGCCCCCCTCCTTTGTGACCCTTTAGACTATTGCCTGCCTGGCTCTTCTGTCCATGGAAGTCTCTAGGCAAGAATAGGGGAGCACGTTACCATGCCCTCCTCCAGGGAATCTTCTGACCCAGGGATTGAACCTGTGTCTCCTACGTCTTCTGCATTGTAGGCAGATTCTTTACCCACTGAGCCACCTGGGAAGCTTTAAATCCAACAGTATGTAATTTTATGTACATATATATATATAAATACATATATATACATATATATGTATAAATATATATATAATGGATCTTGACCTAGTGGTGATTATGCAAGTTTGATTTAATTGTTAAAAATTCAGTCAATATAACTCACTATATTTATAGAATAAACAAGAAAAATTATACAGTCATCTGAAGAGATATAGAAAGATCATTTGGTAACATTCAACATCCATGGCAGGCAGGCCCTGAACCCAGCCACAGCAGGGCCTTCCTTCTGCCTCTGAGTGCCACTATGTGAATTTTTTTTTTTTTAATTGGAGGATAATCCCATTCGTGAAGGCTCTTGGCCAAATCACCTTCCAAAGACCTCACTCTTAAATACTCATCTTGGGCTTTAGGTTTTCAACATAACTTTGGGGGAGAAAAAAATTCAGGTCATAGGACCCAGAGAATCTGCTCTTGAGCATCTCAGAAGTTGTCAAGGAAGATGCTAGCCAATAGGAAGATAGTGGCACAGGGCCAAGGGGCATGCAGGTTCCTGGGTCTGATGTAATCTTGTCAGCTATAGGTGAGATATAACTTACGAGGACTATAGGAGGCATCATGAACCACCAGACTAGTTGGTGTGGCATCCAGGAACAGCCATAATGAATGCAAGGGCTTCAAGGTTGCTTGAAAATACTTGCAGGGAAGACTGTGGTGAGCAAAACCATCTGCACTGATGCCAAAGCTACTAAAACACTGCCCCCAAGACCCTTAATGGAACACCTCTTATATCCTTTGCAATCATAAGGCCTGCTGCCCAGAGTGTCTCACTGAGAAGCCAATGACCCAGGATCCAAGCTGGAAAAGGCAGACATTCCTCTGAGGAAGATGCCCGACCACCATGGAACTATCTGAGTTGGCTGAAGTCAAGTGGAAACAGCACCTGCTTCAGAATCTCCAGGACAACTCTTGGCAGAGAGGCCCTGGTGGAAGTGGGGAGGCAGAGGCAGTAAAGGTAGAGAAAGCCCAGGGGGATAGAAATTCTCATTTCAGGAGAAATAGGCAGTGGACCAGTGAAAATTCTACAGCCTATGCTCTTGGGAGCAAAGGATTCTGGGAGAGAATCCACCTCATATTTAATACCCATTGAGATGCCACGTTATGTGCTGTGTTCTGGCGTGGTTTACATGTTTCCTCTGGATATGGGAGTCCTCCCTTTCAGTCGAGCTCTTTGTAACAGATTCTATTTTGGACAGTGATTCTTCTTGCAGCCAGTGTTGGTTATTGTCTGGCTTACCCCTGAGACCCCAGAGGAGCCACCCTCGTGAAGGCTTGGTCCTCTTTGGGATCTGCTTTTTTGGTGCCAGAACACAGTTTCTTTTGTAAAAGATCAGTATTTATTTAGGTCCCACTTGGTATGTGGAAAAGAATTTAAAGTGTTTGGATGGCTTCTCATCTTTCCTTCTTTCACCACGCTGAGTCAAGCCTCTAAAAGGTCAACTTCTTCACTTGTTAAAACACAGAGGAATTTTTATAGTGTGTGTTTGTATAAATTGCTAAGTAGCTTTGCCACAATGTCCTCTGTTAAATGAGAAACATGAATTATTTTACTACTTTTATTATTCACTGCAGTTTCTTTTATATTTATATTCACATTCACCTGACTCCTAGATTTGATTCATGTCTTGGTCAGCTAGAGAATATATTCAATTAATTTTTTTCAGATACGGTATTGCTGTGGTGGTGTAATTTCAGAGATTTTGAATGTTGGGGAATTTCTTATTGTTTTTTCACATAATGATAATTTGGGGGTGCATATAATTCATTGGGTAATAATAGTATTTTTGCTTAAATTTTTTATGGCATTTAGAATTCTAGAAGAGAAGTTTGATACCAAAGTAATTTTGGTTTAGTTTTAACAATTTTTTTGTGCACAAGTCTTTGTAGACTGTATTTTGTTAACCTTGAACTTTTTTAAATTAAAAATTTTTATTGAAGTATAGTTGATTTACAATGGCTTAGGAATACAGAAAAGAGGTTCAGTTATATATATATATATAATATATAAATATATATTCTTTTTCAGATACTTTTCCATTATAAGTTATTATAACATATTGAATATAGTTCCCTGGGCTATATAATAGGTCCTTGATGTTTATCTATTTTATAGATAGTTGGGTGTGTATGTTAATCTTTGAACTTTATTAACATCTCTTGGTTAATGTGCAGTTCTAGGGAAATTTCTGGAGGCTTGATACTTTGTCTTCTCTATTTGTTCCTTGTAGAATATCTACTTATCATGTACTGATTCTTACACCTGCCCCCCCCCCCATTTTTTATCTTTTCACTAGCCTTTCATCACTTTTTATGTTTTTTTCACTTGAGTTCTGGAATAGCACCTTTTAGCTCACCGCTTCTGCCTTTTTGCTTTTGTTGGTTCCCATAGCCAGTCTGCTTCATACTACTTTCACTGCTGTCTCATGATTACTGGAGGGTGTAACTCGATCTTGGTATACGCCAGAATGTCAAGTGGCCGCAGCTCAGTTCTTCCTGCTGAGAGTCAGAGAGCCAGCATGCATTACTAATCTATTATACTGCATATTAAACAAATCCAAAATTTGTCCAATTTCTTCCATAAAAGCCAAAGTACTTTTGTAATCACAATATAATATTTGTACACTCCCTTTTCTGTAATTTAGTATATCTTGGATGGCCAAGTACTTCTATGTGAATGGGAAAAATCGTTCCTTTCCCCTGTGGAAGGAGGCAAAGAGTGTAGTATTAGTGAATTAGAGCGAGTCTGATTGGAGATCACATCTTGGGTTTGATCATGGCATCATTACTTACTATTAAATTATGCTTTGAGCCTCATATTTTCTCATCCACTTTTTTTTTTAATGAAAAAAGCTAATAATGTCAGCCAGCTGAATTTGCCAGTCTGTAACTTCTGCCCTATACTGTTTTTTTTTTTTTTCTGACTACCCCAATTCAAGACAGAAAAACAGTTGCCATTTGGCTGTGAAGGCAGTAGCTCTTGGGTTCATTTATGCCCAGGCCAGGCTCTGGTATTTTGAGTTCTGGGATTAATCAAATCCTTGGACGCTGCTCATTCTGGAAGGGAAGGCTCTCATAGACTTGTTACTATAAAGTATCCAACAGGTAATACCTATGAAGTATTCGTTTTTACTTGTTTCTTCTTTTGGCTGCAGAAAATTTGACTGTCATTGGCTTAAATTAAAAGGATGTTTGTTGTTTACTTCAGAATTCTGGTGATATGTGTTTGTAGGTTTGACTCAGCAGTTTCATCAGGTGTCCTGGTTCTTCTCCATCCACCCACTCTGCCACTCTTGGTATGCTGGCTCATAGTTGCAACAGGGTACGCTGACATGTTGCCTCATGGCTTCAAGATGGCTGCCTCTACTCCAAGCCTTATGTTCTTATTCAGCTATGTTCAAAGAAAATGAAGGAAGTGGAACAGAGATTCTCCTTTTTTTTTGAGAGCAAAGAAATTTCCAAAGGATTCCCTTTCCCCATAGACTTATTTTTAGGTCTTCAAGACCAGAACTGATAATACTCCTAGCTTCAAAGAAGACTACGAAAATGAGTATATGAGTATACTTTCTCAGCCTCTATTTTGAGAGGCAGGTCAGGAAGAATGGGTGAGAATGCCTGCTGTGTCTTCCACAAAAAGCCTCATTATGCCCTCAAAAGTGTTGTTTCCTTCATCTCTCCATTTCATCTGAAAGAATTAACCTTTTGCTACATAGTAGATCATATCTTAATGTGTACATGTTAAATGAATAGTTTACTTGTTAAACATTAACTGATTATGGCAAATACAACTGTAATCAGACTTTTCTACAAAGCTATAAATCCTTGCATTTATGCAATAATTTCACATTCATTATCTAAAATTGTCTTCATAATGCTGTGAGATTTAAAATTTTAGTCTCTCTTTACATATGGAAAATACAGAGTTTAAAATTATGGTGATATAATTCACCATTGGTAGACTGGGATCCTTAATTCCTTGACTAAAGCTTCTTTACAGTGCTTTTAACACTGTAATGTCTGTAAACATTATCCTGAGGTAGGAAAATTAGACAGAAAGGTTTTCTCCCATTTTCTCATAGTAGCATACACTTTTAGTATCTTTTCTAATGGGAGGAAATTAATGATACTCTACACCCAGTTAAAAATTCCACTGTTCCTTTTTGGGAAATAGTAGTACCTCATATAATATAAAATGGGAATTTCCTTTTGATCCAACAATCCCAGTTCTTAAATTTTAAATAGGAATATAAAAACAGAAAGCAATGTATGGCAAAACCAATATCATATTGTAAAGTAAAAAACATAGATAAATAAATTAAAAAAATGAAATAAAATAGGCCATAAGGAAGTTGTTGGAGATGATGCATTTGTGTAGGTATGTTTTAACAGGTGTTTACATGTGGAAAAACATTACATTGATATATTTTAGATATGTGTAGTTTACTGTAGGCCTATTAACTGCAATAAAACTGTTGCAAAAAAAAACCCCACAGAAAGCAAAAGGGCATATCTCCAATTTGTATTTAGTATTATTAATACTAACAAACTGTGAAAATAATCTTAAGTGGTCATGAATATGGAACTACTGAAGCAAATTATGATGTGTGTGTATATATACATACATACAAGAGAAATATGCATCTAATAAGTATTGTAAAGCATTGTCATGTAGGAAAATTGATGGAATCATTGATTACAAATTCCTAAATAGTAGACCGAACCCAATAGCACATGAAAAAAGAATACATTATGACTGAGGTTTATTCCAGGAATGTAAGGATGATCCACTTTTAAGGAATCTATAAACATCTGTGAAAGGTGGATGACAAAACTCAATTAACAATCTTGATACAAAACATTCAGTAAGAACAAATTGATCCTTCCTTAATATGATGAAATCTGTATCGTTCTTAATGTTGAAATCATAGCCCCTTTCCCACTAAACTCAGGACAAAAACAAGAATGTCCATTAGCTCCATTTTATTTAATATTGTGTTTGATTCACTGGCCAATATAATCAGAGATAGAATATTTAGAGACATGAGAATTAGAAAAGAAGAGATAAAAATGATCTCTGCTAATGATATGGATGTAGTATACTGGAAAACATAAAAGGCCTAAAGAATAAAACTAATTCAAACAGTAAGATAATTCAGGAAGGTAGCTGTATACAAAATTAGCCTGAAAAATCAATAGACTTAATATATACAAACAATAATCTAGAAATAGCAAATAACAATGGAAGGTCTCATTTAAAAAAGCAACATCAAAAACAACAAAAGACTAACTACTTATGAATAAATTTAAAGAAAATGTGAAAAATCTGTATAAGAAAAATTTCAAATACTGCTGATATATACAAAATGACAAAACGAGATTTGAAAAAATGCAAATACATGCAAGGATGGGCACAATAAAGGACAGAAATGGTAAGGACCTAACAGAAGCAGAAGAGATTAAGAAGAGGTGGCAAGAATACACAGAACTATAAAAGAAAGGTCTTAATGACCCAGATAACCATGACGGTGTGGTCACTCACCTACAGCTGGACATCCTGGAGTGTGAAGTCAAGTGGGCCTCAGGAAGCATTACTATGAACAAAGCTAGTGGAGGTTATGGAATCCCAGCTGAGCTATTTAAAATCCTAAAAGATGATGCTGTTAAAGTGCTGCACTCAGTATGCCGGCAAATTTGGAAAACTCAGCAGTGGCTACAAGACTGGAAAATGTCAATTTTCATTCCAATCCCAAAGAAAGGCAATGCCAAGGCACATTCAAACTATCATACAACTGCACTCATTTCACATGCTAGCAAGGTTATGCTCAGAAACCTTCAAGCTAGGTTTCAGCAGTACGAGAACTGAGAACTTCCAGGTGTACAAGCTGAGTTTTGAAGAGGCAGAGGAACCAGAGATCAAATTGCCAACATTTATTGGATCATGGAGAAAGCGAGTGAAAATGAACATCACTCAGTCGTGTCCAACTCTTTGCGACCCCCTGGACTATACAGTCCATGGAATTCTCCAGGCCAGAATACTGGAGTGGCTAGCCTTTCCCTTCTCCAGGGGATCTGCCCAACCTAGGTATTGAACCCAGGTCTCCTGCATTGCAGGCATATTCTTTACCAGCTGAGCCACAAGGAAAGCCCAAGAACACTGGAGTGGGGAGCCTATCCCTTCTCCAGCGGATCTTCCCAGCCCAGGAGAACAAGGGTCTCCTTCATTGCAAGTGGATTCTTTAGCAATTGAGCTACAAGTTCTAGAAAAACATCTACTTCTGCTTTATTGACTATATTAAAGTCTTTTGACTGTGTGGATCACAACAAACTGGAAAAATTCTTAAAGAGATGAAAGTACCAGAGCACTTTACTTGTCTCCTGAGAAATCTGTATGTGGGTCATGAAGTAACAGTTAGAACCGGACATGGAACAACTGACTGGTTCAAAATTGGGAAGGGAGCATGGCAAGGTTGTATACTGTCACCCTGTTTAACTTCTACGCAGAGTACATCATGTGAAATGCCAGAGTGGATGAAGCACAAGCTGGAATCAAGATTGCCAGGAGAAATATCAACAATCTCAGATATGCAGATGATACCATTCTAATGTGAGAAAGTGAAGAGGAACTAAAGAGCCTCTGATGAGGGTGAAAGAGGAGAGCAAAAAATCTGGTTTGAAACTCAACATTCAAAAAACTAAGATCATGGCATCCAGTCCCATCACTTCATGGCAAACAGAAGGGAAAAAAGTGGAAACAGTGACATATTTTATTTTCTTGGGCTCCAAAATTACTGTGGACAGCGACAGCAGCCATGTAATTAAAAGACGCTTGTTCCTTGGAAGGAAAACTGTGACAAACCTATTAGCATATTAAAAAGCAGAGACATCACTTTGACACCAAAGGTCTGTATAGTTAAAGCTATGGTTTTTCCAGTAGTCACGTACGGATGTGAGAGCTGGACCATAAAGAAGGCTGAGTGCTGAAGATTTTTCGAATTGTGGTGCTAGAGAAGACTCTTGGACTGCAAGAAGATCAAACCAGTCAATCCTAAAAGAAATCAACCCTGCATATTCATTGGAAGGACTCTTGCTGAAGCTGAAGCTCCAATACTTAGGCCACCTGATGTGAAGAGCAGACTCATTGGAAAAGACTCTGATGCTGGGAAAGATCAAAGGCAAGAAGAGAAAGGGGTGGCAGAGGATTAGATGGTTAGATAGCATCACTGACTCAATGGACATGAATTTGAGCAAACTCTGGGCGATCGTGGAAGACAGAGGAACCTGGGTGTGCTACAGTCCATGGGGTTGCAGAGTCAGACACAACTTAGCAACTGAACAATAACAAGGACTTTTTTTTTTTTTTGCGGTGTAATAGGATAACAATATCATACAGGTATCCATTCTTCCTTGGAGTAGGAAATGGCAGCCCACTCCATGGCAACCCACTCCAGTATTCTTGGAAAATTCCATGGACAGAGGAGCCTGGTGGGCTACAGTCCATGGGGTTGCAAAGAGTTGGACATGACTGAGCACATCCAATCTTCCTACATTAGTATTAAAACTTAACTCAGTCCTCCCAAATGCCAAAAAGGTGGGGTTTTTTGGAGCTAAATAAGTTAATTCTAAATTTTATATTGCAAAACTTAAAAAGCAAGTATTTAGGAAAGGCCTGGAAAAGGAGGACACCATGGAAGGTCTAGTAAATTCTATGAGATTATGAAATGGCATTCTAGTAAGTCTCTGTAATTAAACCAGTGTGACACAGGTTCATGGATAGATAGACAACCCAATGGAAAAGAGTTCTGGTGTAGACCAGTGTACATCTAGAACTGGTGTATAAGGAGGGCAGCATCTCAAGTCACTGGGGCAATGATGGACTTGTAAATCAATAGAGTTAGAACAACCGGGAAAAGATAACACTGTACCCATATGTCACATCATACACAAGAATAAATACCAAATGAATTAAAGATCTAAATATTAACAAAAGAAAACCATACAGGGATAAGAGAAGTCATTGGTGAATTCTTTTATAACCTGGGAGAAGGGAAAGGTTTTCTAAATCTGACAAAATCTGAAAGCAGTGAAAGGAATCTGACTTCAAAAATGTGCATTGTAGGAAAAAATGTAAATAATGTCAACAGACAAATGGCAGAGAAAAAAATATCTGCAACTAAGACACAAAAGGCTAAGTCACTAGCTACAGAAAACTGAGAAAGTCATATGGTCCTTAGACATATGAAAAGATATTTCAGCCGACTATAATGAATGAAGACAAATTAAAACTACACTATTTTAAATTCAACAATTTGTCCCTGGTAATGGGCTTCCCTGGTAGCTCAGTGGTAAAGAATTCGCCTACCATCGTGGGAGATGGAAGAGACAAGGAATCGATCCCTCGGTCAGGAAGATCCCCTGGAGGAGGAAGGGCAACCCACTCCAGTATTCTTGCCTGGAGAATCCCATGGAGAGAGGAGCCTGGTGGGCTACAGTCCATGGGGTTGCTGAGAGTTGGACATGATTGAGCAACTGAGCGCTATTCTATTCATTGTGGAAGGGAAGTGACTGGGAGGGGCCAGAGAAGCCTTTGGAGGTGCTAGAACTGGATATGGATGGGGGATCCCAGTTCTTCAGTTAGTAAAATTTATCATGCTCTACACTTTAGATTTATGCAGTTTAGTGTATGTTCATTACGCTCACCGAAAAAGGAAAATGTGTTGTTTTTTTAAAATCCTGACATTTCTTACTTATCAGATTGGCACACATCCAAGTTTGACAGCATGATCTGTTGGGCAAGACTATAAAGGAAACAGGTGCTCTCATTTATTACTGATAGAAGTGCAAAACTGTACAACTCTGTAAAAAGAAATTTGATAATATTTAACAAAATACTGTTGTCTTTGTAGTTTCAAATCAGTGATTTATTCAAAATATATACCTCCAAAATGGCACAAGATTATTCACTGTGGTGTTTGGAGCTATATAATAAGAATGGAAACAAGCCAGTGCTCACCAGTAGGAGACTGACTAAATAACCAACGCTACTTACACACAATAAACTATTGCTATGACCATAAAAAAGAATAATGATAACCTCAGTGTATTAATAGAGACTGGAAAAGGCAAGGTGCCAAAAGTGTATATAGTATTCTACCATTTTTATAAAGAAGAGAGAGCAGTAAGAGTACATACATGTGTTTGCTTATATTTTTGAAAGGAACTAAAGGAAAATAACAGGAAAGCCAATGAAAAGTGCTGTTTGTCGGGAGATCAAGGGATGGGGCAGGGGTTGAGATGGGAGACTTCTCTGAATGTGGTTTTTTACATTTTTCTGAGTTCTTAAACATGACAATTTTTACATATTTAAATAAGAAAATTAAATCAAAGAGGAAAAGTGTGAAGTTCTTGAGGAAAAGTGTGAAGTCCTTGAATTGACAACAAACAAATGAACCTAATGACATATCAACCTGGAAATGTACCCACTCAGGGAATAGGCTTAATCCAGGTGAACTTTTACTGCAGTATTGAGTTGTATTCTAAGCATGAAAAGAACTACAATGAAATTTTAAACTTCACTGGGGAGTTTTATTCTTTGATAACACTTTTGAAAGTATTTCAGAGCTACTGTAGGATTAAGCAAAATAAATAAATTTGCTATGTTTTTAGATTATTTTATTTTATTTTATTTTATTTTATTTATTTATTTTTTTACCCTATTTATTTTTTAATTTATGTGTGTGAGGTATGGGAGCTTGAACTCCCATAGATTATTTTAAAAGAAAATATATACAAACATAAAAAATGATAGAGAAGAACCTATAAATTAGATTGGAAATATATGTATGAACTCACAATTTTTAAAAAAATGTACAAGGCTCCAACCACTAAAATATTCTCAAAACAAAGACATCCCAATGACAATGAGCACATCTAGGGCCCTGATGTTGGTTTCCAAGCTATTTCCCAGTTAGGTTCAGGGATCCTTAGAGAAATGACTGATTTTAGATTTGGTGCAAGAAAAGTCTAAGATGAGTCTTGGACACTTCTGTCACAGAAGGCCATGAGTCACTCAAAGACTAATGGAGTCATGTTATAGGTCACAAATATCAGGTAGACAGAGCTCCTACTGACAAAATTGGGATAATTTGAGCATCAAATGGAATAATGACTTTAATCATTTGTTGTATGTTAAATAAAAACCCAAGAGTGCAGAGTGATACTAGATCGATGGATAGATGCCATTTGCTACACCAATGGTAACACTGAATCAGCCACCAGTGAAATAATTGATTCAGGAAATGGTTTTACCTAAAATGATTGGTGACAGATATTTTCAGCATCACAAGGTATTACCCACCAATTACTTTGCAGTTGGGGCTTCCCAGGAGGCTCAGTGGTAATGAATCTGCTTACCAATGTAGGAGACCCAAGAGACACGGGTTATGTCTCTGGGTTGGGAAGATCCCCTGGAGGAGAAAATAGCAACCCACTTCAGTATTCTTGCTTGGAAAATTCTATAGACAGAGGAGCCAGACAGGCTATAGTCCGTGGGGGTCACAAAGAGACCGACACAACTTAGCAACTGAGCATGCATGCACTCTGGCAATTGCAAAAAGAAATGCCTTTATGATGGAGACATTTGGAGTAATCACATGACTTGGTGATCAAAGTTGGTAGCATTAATAGTGGAATGGAACATCACCTGTCTTCTGATGTGATGGGACATGAAGTACAGAGTCTTATTTGTAAGCGATATTTGGAAAATAGAGCAAATATGATGAAATATAAAATTGTTGAATTCAAAATGGCAGATACAAAGATGATCATTGTACTAGTCCTTCAATTCTTGCATTTTTAAAATATTTCATAGTAAATTAGGGAAAATGATTTGACATCTGTATTTTTTGGTAATACTTGGAAGAATGTTGTTTTTGTTTAGTTGCTAAGTCATGTTCAACACTTTTGTGACCCCATGGACTATATATATAGCCCACCAGACTCCTCTGTCCATGGGATTTCCCTGGTAAGAATACTGGAGTGGGTTGCCATTTCCTTCCTCAGGGGATCTTCCTGACCCAGGGATGGAACCCATGTCTCCTGCATTGGCAGGCAGATTCTTTACCACTGAGACTCCAGGGAAGCCCACTACCAAGGACAAACTATTGAACTTAAAATACAGGTTAGAAAATGTATATATAATTATTTTTGTAAAATGTGGTTCATACACTAAAAATCAATGTATTTACATACTTATGTTCACAGCAGCACTATTTACAATGCCAAAAGATGGAAACAACCAAAGTGTTCATCCTTGAATGAATTAATAAAAAAATATGTGATCTATACATTCAGTGGAATATTAGTTAGGCTTATAAAGGAAGGAAATTCTGACTCATGCTACACTATGGATGAATCTTGAAGACATTGTGCGAAATGAAATAGCCCAGTCACCATAAGGTATGATTCCACTTATGTGAGGTACTCAGAGTAGTCAAGTTCATAGGGACAGAAAATAGAATGGTGCTTGCCAAGAGCTGGGGAAGGAAGAAATGTGGAGTTGTTTAATGGGTATGGCGTTCCAGTTTTGCAAGATGAAAAGAGTTATGGAGATTGGTTGCACAACAATGTGAAAGTACTTAACACCACTGAACTGTACACTTAAAAATGGTTAAGGTGTTAGATTTCGTGTTATGTGTATTTTACCACAATTAAAATTAAAACTGAGAAATCAGAAGACACACATGCACAGAGTTGTTATTTCTGTAAATTAGAGTTTCAGTTTTTGGAAAATGGATTTTTCAGGAAACAATAGAAATTGTCCATGCAGCCTGAGAATTTTATCAGAAGCCACAAAAATCCTTTGTCCCACAAGGTGAGAGGCAAAATGGTGCACTGGGCACTCCTCTGCAATCGAGTTGCTGTGGAAAGCTTGGCCTGCTGACCCCTTGGCTGGGCCTAGAGAGCCTGAGATCCCGGCGTCGGGGCCGTCCTGGGAACAGTGCTTTGCTTGGTGTCTGGCCAGCGAGGAGGCTGAGTTTGCAGGCTGTTTTCGACCCAGGGCTGGCCTGCCTACCTCGTCCTTCACACCCATTCTAGCCCCCCACCTTGCTTGACTGCAACCCAGGGGTGTGGTTTGTGACTCCTGTCCTCACAACTTCCTTCTCTTCAGAGCCAGGCTTTGATCTCACCTCCCAGGATCCAGTTTCTGTTGAAGTCTGTTACTCTTTCAGATCCACGGGTTATTACCCGCACAGCATCCCAGACAGATGATTCATTTCAACCCTGGCTGATCTCTGCATTGTGACCTTCTGGCTTAACTGGGCTCCAGGCCCCTTTATCCTGGTTGTGATAGAGAACCCACATCTAGACTGTGAATATGTTCATATAAACATACAAGCCATGAACATCTTTTCCAAAACTTTGAATGAGGCAGTGTTAGCGTTAATATCCATACGAAATTTTGAAAAGATGATTATACAGTTCTATTTTGCTTCCCATTTAATTAATATTTTCTGTTTTACTTAAGGCACTGTCAACATAACGTCAGTATCAGACTATGCCCTCTTTTTTTTCAAATTAAATATTTTGAAAACTTAGAAAAGTACAGAGAACATCATAACAAACACCTGTGTTCAGACCACCCAGAATTAACAAATGTTAACCTTTTGCAGTGATTGTTTCAAGTCTAGAATTCTCGTTTTTAAATTAAGTTTTACTTCTGTGTATGGACAGATCTGGCCTCGGGCAAACAGTGAAGTTGGCAGAGTTCCTTTTCTGTTGCCCTCCTCCCTTGCCCCATAGGTGACTGACAGGCATCCATCTGTGCCCTTGGCTCTGCCGTGGTCTGTGTGGTGCCTCTCCCAGAACAGCTGTGCTGGCAGCTGTTCCCGGGGCTCTCGATGGAACAGTGGAATCCTCAACTGTATTAGAAATGAGTCCTGGTTATGAGTCACACAAAAAGTTCCAAGCAGAAAAAGGAAAGTTATTAGAACCAAGGAAACATCATAATTCTGCAGGTGGATCTGTAGGCACTGGGCCTCAGAGAGGAAATAATTCAGAAAATGAATAGCTGTTGGAATCCCAGCTTGTTGCTGCTTCTCTATTCCTTCTTTACTTTTAGTTCACCTATTGCAAATTAGCCTCCCACGACTTCTGAGTTTACGTATGACACGACCAGCCACGAGAAGTGACTGACTAGTAGATGTTTGGTATCAATTCCACATGTCCGAATGAGAGATAATCTGGTTGTTTCCCCCACCTCCCCACCCCTCCCCAAGTCAGATGTCCCCCTGTGCTCTGTGAAGCTCTGTGGAGGGTGACCAGCTCACATACAGAAACATGGCTTCCAGGCTGCCACTTTTGTGCTCATGTGGATTCTCGGGCTGAGTTTCAAGAAGGAAGCCCCTCTTTACTGCACCTGGCTGCATATCTTTCAGTTGCATACAACTAGAGTATCAGCCAAAGCTAGGAATGACTGTCTAGCCTAAACACCTTAAACTTGGGGAAGCACAATAAGATGAAGCTGATGGTGAGGAGAGGGAGGATGGAGACAACCACTCCTTAGGGCGTACAGCATAGGTGCTGCTCTCACTGAAAGGGGAGAAGGAAATGGCAACCCACTCCAGTACGTTTGCCTGGAAAATCTCGTGAACCGAGGAGCCTGGGGCTACAGTCCATGGGGTCGCAAAGAGTCGGACACAACTGAGCAACTAACACTAACTCACTGAAAGGATCATGGAGCAGGATTTGTGTATGAACAAAGAATCCCCTATGATGACTGGACTGTGCTCTAAAGTTGATGCTAATATTTCTGTATTCCTCCCATGAATGTTTAGACTCTGATGTGCCACAGTCCAACTCCAAACTCCTCCAAAGGACTTATAATTTTATGTGAACCCTGCTTCTATATGAGAGATTTGCTCCATTTTTGAGCAATAGCGCATAAAATGAACACTTCCTTTTCTTCCTCTAGTCACTCCCACTTCTCAAAGTCTGTGCTTGGGTTTTACTGTCATAAGCCATGTCAAACATTTACTGGAATAAGCAGGGTCAATATTTCTAAATACATAAAATGAGGTTATATTCATATTTTTATGCTAGCTCATAGAAAATGGAAGTATAATACTAATAATGGTACTACTTGACCATATAGAAAGTTAGCATTTACAATAATTTTTTGAAGAAAATAAATTTCAAACCCTGACTTGAGATGGAAAACAGGCATCCTCCGGGGGACTTTGGGGTGGAGTGAGCCTTATGTACCATGGATGAGCTGTTGACTATTGTTATTTGCTCATGGAAAGCTATTTCTCTGGGCTCTTCTGCCTTCAGATGTTTCAAATTTCACTTTTGAAGTCAGGGTTGCAACCTCACTCCACTGGGTCAGCAACAGTGCCCTGAGTTTTAGACTGACAGCTGAATGCATGTAAACTCAGCGAGCTTCATCCAACATCAAGATGGCTTAGTTTTAAGAAATATACAAGGCTGACGACCACACAGCATGCAAAGTGATGGCGGGTGGTCTGTGAGCTCAAGCACAGCCTGGGAATACTTCCGGCTTGCTCTGCACAAAATGTGTGCACTGGGCGTGAGGGATGAGGCTGAGAGCATGCAGACAAACTCAATCCAGCAACGCCATTTGATTGGGGTCCCTCAGCTTTTGTCCTTGCCTGTCTCAGCTCATTCCCAGTGCAGCTGCACCTCACTGAAGCCCATTCCTATGATGACAGTTGAGACAGTGGGGCACAGTTACCTGGTACATCCTCAACTCTTGTCATCCTATCTACAGCATATCCCTGTAGTCCCTGACTCACTGCTGCAAGGACTCAACTAAGACCAAGAGTCAAATCCTCCTGTGTCTCTAAGGCCAAAATGTCACAAACCAGCTGCTAACTCAAGGCCTCACCTCCTCATGTTTGTATCCCAAGCAAAGGGTCTGTCATACAATAGGTACTTGATAAGTTAATAGGGAATTGATAGGTAATTGTCTCAGGAATATTCAGTTTTGACCTCTGAGCTTTATTTTATATTCAAGTTGTTCGGGTGCCTAGTGTTTATAAATAAGTAAATAATTGCCTCACAAGCAAAACTTTTTTTTTCTATTTTAACAGTAATTTGTATCAAAGGCCTTTGACATTTATGCTGATAAAAGACATGGTGATTGCAACATAAAGTCCTGAATGTTCTCTCTTAATCTGTCTTCCAGATTATTTGAATATATTTTGCTCTATAAGGATGGAGTGATGTTTCAGATCGAACAAGCCACCAAGCAGTGCTCCAAGATCACCCTGACAGAGCCCTGGGACCCTCTGGACATTCCTCAGAACTCCACCTTTGAGGACCAATATTCCATAGGGGGGCCCCAGGAGCAGATCACCGTCCAGGAGTGGTCGGACAGAAAGTCAGCCAGATCATGTAAGGGTTCAACAAAGTATTCAAGTATTGCATCTCAAGAGGCAGCAAGGGAAAAAATGTTTAAGCTCATTAAGGAAGGTAGTCATTAATAAGGAAATTTAGAAGCTTAATCAAATTGTTTAACTCCACTGAAGTGCCCACCTGTACTCTGTTAGTTGTGTAGCGCCGGGATCTCAGCATCGCATTTGAAACCCCTCAGCCTTCTAAGACCCCCCTGTGACTTTCTCCACTCTGACTGTTAAGGGATGCCCCCAAGGTCTGTGACATGTTTGTCTAAGGCACACGTTAGAATTGGGCGCCTCCTTTTCCTTCCCCCAAAACACTAACTAAAGTTGTAGTGACCAGATCGACCACCATTATGTGTCTTTTATACAGAGATGTGAAGCAATTCTCTGCAGTGCTGCCCACACACCTCCCCCAAGAGTGTTTCATAAACACAGGCCTTTATTGCTGTGGAAAACAGTATGATGGCTCCCTCTGAAATTAAACATAGAATTATCATATGACTTAGTAATTCTACTTTTTGGCATATACCCCAAAGAACTGAAAGCAAGGACTTAAAGAGATATTTGTGCATCCATATTCACAGCAGCACTATTCTTAATAGCCAGAGATAGAAACAACCCAAGTTTCCAATAGCAGACAAATGAGTAGACAAAGGTGGTGTATACATACAGTGGAATATTATTGAACCTTAAAAAGGAAGGAAATTCTGATACATGCTACAACATGGATGAACCTTGAGGACATTATGCTAAGTGAAATAAGCCAGTCACTAAAGGACAAAACCAGTCAGACTCATAGAGACAGAAACTAGAATGGTGGTTGCCAGGGGCTGGGGGAGGGGGGAATGGGGAGTTAGTGTTTAGCGGGCAGAATTTCAGCTGGGGGAGATGGAAAATCTCTCAAGATGGATGATGGCGATGCTTTCATAACAATGTGACTGTATTTAGTGCCACAAAACTGTACTTAAAAGTGGTTAAAATACTACATTTTACCACTATTAAAACATACTGTATTTTGCCTGTCTTCTACATTAAAGACTCAACTTGCCTTCCTCTTATAGATGAAACTTGGATTGGCATTTATACTGTCAAGGATTGTTATCCTGTTCAAGAAACCTTCACCAAAAATTACAGTGTGATATTGTCCACACGGTTTTTCGACATACAGCTGGGCATTAAAGACCCATCAGTGTTCACCCCCCCAAGCACGTGCCAGACAGCCCAACCAGAGAGGATGAGTGAGGACTGCTCCTGGTAAGCCTGCAAACACCGAAGGGACAGTATCGGACATCAGATACCAGCGGCCCCAGCTCTAGCCAGATTTGAGACTTGAGAAATGAGAGTCTTTGTTGGAGATAAATATCATAATTCTTTAATATGCTTTTTTCTTTGTATGGTTTTTGACTACTTGGGCTAGGTTTAAAAAAAGGAATGGAATGGAGAATATATGGTAATATATGAAGAGATGGCAAACACAGGGGCCTCAGGTATTTTCAGAGCCTGTCTGGACCCTGCCCTTTCTGTGTATGCAAGTATATAGGTCATGTGGTGGCATACACAGGATAAGGGAAGGGTCATAAGGGGTGAATGTGTTACTACTGACGTTACTGGGACTTGCTGGATTGTTGGCACATGGTGATAAAAAGAGCAGATTGATTGTGGTCAGTGTTGGTATTAATTTTTAAGCTCTCTACACACACTGGCCCCCTTACTGCCTGTGCCAGGGTAGGGATTGCTTCCACTGCTGCATCCCTCCAGCACCTCCTCCTTTTCCCCCACCCTGTGCTCCCTTGGTCTCTGACACAGTGATCTTTGAAAATCCCTTCTGGCCTTAAGAGCTTTATGGCATGACCCAGTGAATGTAAATATTTGGGGAGGAAATAAAAGGCTATAGTACAAAGAAATGATTCCTCTAAAGATATATTTTTACATAGGAGGGTTTGGAAAATCTTAATGTCTATTTCTGGGTAAGCATGAGCCATGTATTCTTCCTTTTTTCTATGCAAGAGTATTGGTATGTGTGCTGAATCAACTTGTCAAGAGACCTAGAGAAACAGGTAGCATTCTAAAAATAGCTGGGATAATAATAATAATTCTAATAATAACTGGGATTCAGGAGACTGTTGTTTCTCAAATCCAGGATAAGAATTCCCTTGTACTGGAGCTCCTTTGATTCACCAGATAGACTATGCTTCCTCTTACATCCCTGGGGCAGCATTTCATAACCTCTTTGTTGGTCTGATTTCTGCTCATCCTTCCCAGGTCAGCTCATGCATGGCCTTCAGAGGCTGCTCCCCAGCCTGGACTGGGTGCACCTCGTAGCTTGAACATGTTATTCTGATAATGCTTACTAGGCTGTGTCAAAATTTCCTGCTTCCTGGACACTCTGACTCACTAGCCTGACTATGAGTGCCATGAGTATGGCTACCATGTTCTGTTTACTTTTATATGCCCAGCACTAAGTGCCTGGCACATGGTCAGTGCCCTAAAGTTTGTAGAATGGAGAACGCTAGCCTCTCTGGTACTTACTTCCTCATTTGCTAAATGGGATTGGGTTTGCTGATCTCTAGGGAGACACCTAGTAATAAAATTTATCATTCTAGATTCTTTCTAATATTGCGTTTTATCTGCCCATCTATCCATCATCTATTGCCAGGAGAAATGTGTGACACCTATATGTTATGCTGAAAACACCTATATGTTATGCTGAAAACAATCTGTATTACTCACAGTTTATCTATACTGTTTCAATAAACAAATTTAATTGCACTTCTCAGTGTTCTTTGATATATTTGTTTTTGTAATAAATATGTATTCGGTTCAGTTCAGTCACTCAGTCGTGTTCGACGCTTTGCAACCCCATGGACTGCATGCAGCACACCAGGCCTCCCTGTGCATCATCAACTCCCGGAGTTTACTCAAACTCATGTCCATTGAGTCGGTGATGCCATCCAACCACCTCATCCTTTGTCATCCCCTTCTCCTCCCACCTTCAATCTTTCCCATAATCAGGGTCTTTTCAAATGAGTCAATTCTTCGCATCAGGTGGCCAAAATATTGGAGTTTCAGCTTCAGCATCAGTCCTTCCAATGAATACTAAGGACTGATTTCATTTAGAGTGGACTGGTTGGATCTCCTTGAAGTCCAAGGTACTCTCAAGAGTCTTCTCCAACACCACAGTTCAAAATATGTATTATCTTGTAATAAATATGGCTATCAGTTCAGTTCAGTTCAGTCACTCAGTCGTGTCTGACTCTTTGCGACCCCATGGACTGCACCACACTAGGCTTCCCTCTCCATCACCAACTCTTGGAGCTTACTCAAATTCATGTCCATCGAGTCAGTGATGCCATCCAACCATCTCATCCTCTGCTATCCCCTTCTCCTCCCACCTTCAATATTTCCCAGCATCAGGGTCTTTTCAAATGAGTCAGTTCTTTGCATCAGGTGGCCAAAGTACTGGAGTTTCAGCTTCAGCATCAGTCCTCCCAATGAATATTAAGGACTGATTTCCTTTAGGATGAACTGGTTGGATCTCCTTAGAGTCCAAGGGACTCTCAAGAGCCTTCTTCAACACCATAATTCAAAAGCATCAATTCTTCGGTGCTCGTGGCTATAAGGCATGAGTCTTATATGGCTTATATATGGCTATAAGGCAGTCAAAACACTCCTCTAATGAATAAAGTACTTCCTAAGATCTACACCAAATTCATTATCTTTTCTCAAAAGCCTGCTTTTCCTCTTTAAAGTCCCAGTTTCCTGGGTCAGAAGCCTCGGAGTCATTCTTGACCCATATTTTCTCCTTCAATCCTCATAGGCACTTTATGTCCTGAGTTTCACCAAAATAGTTCTTAAAGGTACAGCCTCTTGTCCATCCCCTCAGTCACACCCACATCCCAGCTCTTAGCACTGCTGACCTTTGCAAGATCTTTATACCCTCTGTCCTTTTCCTTGTTCTAGAAACCATCCTCTGTTCATTCATTCATAAGCCAATCCTGAACCCCTGCTATCTCCATTGCCTATGCTGGTTCCTAGAGTCACAGAGAAGAGTGCATCCTGACCAAGGCCAGTATCTGCACTGCACAGATTGGGGGGAGACTTTCACAGCTGCCTTCAAGGTGGTCTAGCTTGATAAAGCATAAGTGACAGTGTTTGACCCACTTTTCTCTCCACCCACAGGATAACCCTGCTCCATTTCCCTTAGTTCTGCATTTTTGCCTTCACCCACCTCAATACACGCCATCACTCAAATAAGAAAGGAAAGGAACTCCTCTTATTTTATTTGGGACATGTGAAGTTGGCACCCTTCATTTTTCAGTTTGTCCACTTTGGGAGTTAAGCCATTTCCCAGTTAAGCTAAACCTTCCTTGCAGAAGGATTTTGTGTCTGGTGGGACCTCAATACACACCTGATGGTGCCCTGCTTCTGTGGTTCTCCACTGCCTCCAGGAAAAGTGGAGGCTCCATGGCCTGGGTCCAAAGCCCTTTTGATCAGGCCCTGACTCCCTCTCCAGCCTCGGCTCTTGGCACTGGTCTCTCTTTTCAAATGGCCACAAGAGCCTGAGAAATGAAACATGGGTTACTTCTGGGTACAGGGGGTTTCATCAGTCACCAATCTTGTATAAAATTCTCCAGTGGCCAGAATAGTAAAAAATAAGAGGACTCTCAAATAGGGCAGGGACTGGTTCCTATTAACAGACAGGAGCATCCGATGCCTCACTTATCTGTAGATAGTCCTGACATGGACCAGGACCAGGGCTGGGTTTCACTTTGTGGACCTTCTGCCTTGTGTCTCTGACCCTTTATATTACATCACAGCAACTTCCTTCCACCCCTCCCAAGGCAAACTGCCAGGATCCATGCAAGTGCAGGGGTCTTCTCTACCCTTGGCCTTCGACTCTGAAGGCCCTGCCTGGGGACAGAGCCATCCCTCCCTCTCCCACTGGCTCATGTGGAGTCAAGGGGGGCTGGCCTTTCTGCTCCCAAATGCTCTGATTATCAGGGTGACTTTCTTGCCAGAGGTTTTGCAAATTGAGATAATGCTGCATTTCCTAAGACTGGGACCCGTATTCAAAATATTAAATTATTTAAATATTTTAAAAGGCCAGAAAGTTTAGATCTCTGAGGAGATTTCCTGTGAAGTACTGAGTTTCCCATCAAGCTAAATTCCACACCATGTGAAAACTCAATACTCCCTCTTTGCTAGATTTTCTTTACTAACTCCACCTCTCAGTGTTCCCTCAGTTACTTTAAATTGCTTTGCTGGTATAGTCACAAGTGTCACACGATTGTACCTTTCAGTTTTTTGAAGTGTGTAGATTGTGTTTTCGTCCATCTACTGAAGGCACCTCAGATGCAGGAACGGCATCCTTGCCTTTCTTATTGATGAAAAAGGACTTCAGTTGGAGGAGATTATGAGCCTCTTCAACCAAAGTCTTGTGAGTAATTTGTGAGATTTACAGGCCTTGTGAGTAGAAAGCTCTTAAAAAAATAAACTTAACTTTAACTTTATACATGGATATCCTAGTATCAACAATCTTTTTATTTTGGGGTGTGCTGTGTGGTTTGCAGGATCTTAGTTCCCCGATCTAGGATTGAACTCAGGCCACAGCATTGAAAACACAAAGTCCTAACCACTAGACTGCCAGGGAATGACCTCAATAATCTTTTGAGAACTATGCTAGGATGATAACAACTGAAGTATACTTTTATTTGTTTTAAAGCAGAATTACTAGTTCAGGAACATGTACAGAAAAAACACTGGGCTATAATTTGTAGTATATTTTATTCAGGGAGAATGACACTTTTATATCGCTATGTTAAAATTCATATTGCTTTCATTAGGGCAAATATTAACACAGTTACCGTATTTATTTCCTATTTAAAGATGAGAAGTGCAATATATTTTCAACAGTCAAGAAGTGGGATATAATTGGCAGTGGATACATCTTCATTGGTGGCTAAGATGGTAAAGAATCTGCCTACAATGCAGGAGATGTGAGTTCAATCCCTGGGTTGGGAAGATCCCCTGGAGAAGGGAATGGCAACCTGCTCCAGTATTCTTGCCTGGGGAATCCCATGGACAGAGGAGCCTGGTGGGCTACAGTCCATGGGATAAAAAGTCGGACACAACTGAATGCACACACACAGCATTCTTGGTATTCGGGTAATCTGAGTATACGTGTTTGTGTGTGCTACGCTTCGGTTGCAGCTATAACATTCCCAGTGGTATGTTGTATATTTATTTTAACATACCATTTGCTCAAATTGGATAGTTAAGTGTTCTTTTCCTTCATCGGGGTATTTTTTGATGATAAGACAAGTACTCTTCTTATTAAAATATGACTGCTATCATTATAATTTCACTTGAGCTCTATAATATCAATAAAGAAAACTAAAGAAAGCCACAATAAGTCAAAGGTTTTCTCGTGAAATGGTTTTTCAAATCTACAGTATATTATTCAATAACCTCTCAGCCTAGTTAATTAGTTTTCTCAGCCTGGAGAAAGGTTGAGAAAACATAGTTTCCCAACCAGAAGGCATCAACCTAAACTATTGGAAAATTCCAAGTTGACTAAATATACAAACTTGTTTGGTTAACAGTATAGTCTTGGAATAGGGTGGGGGGGTTATATGAAATAGATATTTAAGGTCTCTTGATTTTGCATCATTTTTGTGGCAGAAGTGGTACCTTTGGTGTGGATAGGTATAGCTGTCCTATCTTATGGAACAAGTACCCTTAGCAAAGTCAAGTTTTCCATTAAATTCTACTGAAAAATTTAACACAGTTAAATTCTAGGAAAAACAAAGTTGTGTAAAAGCTAAATTGAAAACTTTTGATGAGAAAAAGACTAACATAAAAGTTATTTCTGAAACATTCTGTGATCACTTTAGTTGATGGGCACGCGCAATCAACAGTTGCAATTTAGTATCTTATTATAAGGGTCCTTTGCTTTTACAAAACATTTTGATTCTAAAGTATTAAGTGGCCTTTCCTTAGTAGCTCTGGCTGCTCCAAGGGCTTGGGGATAAAAAAGTGAAAATATAAACTGATTTGTCTTGCAAGACCTTAGGAAATTTTAATGACCTATGGTGCACATGCACATGGGCATCACAGGAGTGAGTCAAGTGGTGTTTTAAACCCAACAAAGGTGTACACTTTCATGATGTGTCTTTTTGGTTAAATTTCTCTCACTTAACAGTTTTAATCAGATCAGCAACCACGTGTGTTCTTATTGCCATAACTCACACTACATTCAAGCAAACAATAGCACTGCAAAGATTTTAGATGGACCCCAGTACTTCTGGTAGCTTGACATTAAAGGCATTGCTTAGATCTTTATGTGTCTAATATAAAAAATATCATGATTATAGAAATCCAATAAATTCTAGCTCACTCAATCTATGTCGCAAACAGCAAAGATAATTGAAGAGTAAGAATAAGGGTAAGAATAAAAGAAGAGGAGGAGAAGGAGGAAAGGGGGAGGAGAAACCATTTGATATATCATCATAAATTCTCAATCCAAAGTTAGTGATATATATATATTGATAAATAAACATGGGAACAGTTCAAGCCATACTGGAGCAGCACCTTAGAGATTTTCATTTCAAATGTCTTTCTATTAAGTCATCCTAATATACAGCATTTCCAAACTGAATGTTCTTTCCTAAGCCACTAAACATTGGTCTCTTCTGTCAGAAATTTAGAATTATTTCCATGTCTGTGGATCTGTGCACCTCATAGTAGACATTGTCATTTAATGATAAAGGAAAACAGCCTGAATGAGAGAGTCTACTAGTTTGGGGAGTACTGTCTTTGCTTTTTCAGTTCAAAAAATTCAAAATGACTTTTACTTTGTCAGAACAACTAAAGTTCAGTATTCTGGTGTGTTCAAGTGTGTAGCAATTGAACTTTGGAGGACACTTCTTAGTTTAACATTGTGTGGAAATTATATTATTATGTAGATAGTTCTTATTTAAAAATGGATTATCACACAATTCTAAAAACTCATGAATCTATTTTACTCTTTCTAAACCCCTTACCTTTCTAGTTCTGTCATGAGAACTTTGCATTTCCTGGATTAAAGGTTAGAAAGAGGGGGAAACAAGTCTTCTTCAGATGATTCAGTTAGTTTCAATAATATAAGAATGATAGATTTTTTTAAAAAAAGTATTTGCAGTGGGTGCTCCTAGAATGCAGATAAAAATTTCCCCAGATTCTTGCCATATATAACCATTTGGTATGACCAGTTTGTTCAAAAATAAACTATTTAATAATTTTTCTATTTAGATAGATCCATGTATCTCTAGAAGTATG
The DNA here is from genome assembly GCA_024291935.2 of Okapia johnstoni. Taxonomy (NCBI): domain Eukaryota; kingdom Metazoa; phylum Chordata; class Mammalia; order Artiodactyla; family Giraffidae; genus Okapia; species Okapia johnstoni. Next base: position 63,932,649 of record CM044312.1, on the reverse strand, counting down.
TTAGTAGCAAATTTACTTAATGAAGTCAGATACAAATAGGCTAAACTTAATTGCTTCCAAACACAGAAATAAGGTTAAGCTCTGTGATTGAAAACATAGGACCAATAAATAAGAGTTATTTAGAGATTTAAGCCATGGAAAGAGAAGGTCTGCATATTCAGGGCTGAAAAACTGGAGAAATCATGAGGTCCTATTAAAGCAAGATTGCCATTGGAATGCTATTTCATTAAGATGCTGTGGAAACTGGGCTGATATGAAAGAACACTAGCATGTTCTCATTTTGTCTGAAGACAAAGTGGTTTAGCAGAAGGAGGTTGGTTTATGTGGAATTTAGTTAGGGAATCTAAGACCAAGGATTTGGCGCTGTTTGCATGCAGGAGAGAAAACTATGGAATCTGGCAGATATCTGGAGAACACTGGGGACAATTTTGAGATTAAAATCATGTGTTGTTACTTTGGGCAAAATCCATGAATATCCAGATTTTACTTCCCTCTCCTGTCAAGGATCCATAGAGGAGCATGCTCAGAAGACAGAGCCAAGTGAACCATCACCATTATTTAGCTGGGACTCTGGCCCCCAAGTACTTCTGTAGGACTCTGGGGAATTAGGCGAGATCAAGCAGAGGAAGTAGAGGCCAAGGAAGCCACAAACCAGAGCAGGGTAAATTACTAGGTGTGTCTACTCTACTACCAATCCCAACTCAAGTAGATCTTATCATCCTGGGTCAGCCAAAGGGCAACACATTAGACCCTCTGGCAGCAGAGAAAGGGAGCAAGGACACAGGAGGAAGGCATTTGTCTTGGTGCCTAATACCACCTACCCTAGACCTTGGCTCTTCAGAGCAACAGCCAACCTGCATGAACAGAAACACCCAAAAAGGAGAGAAATATTTAACTAGGCCTATGGATCAGGCATAATTCAATAAACTCTGTGGCCAAGAAGAATTACTCTTCCAGACTACGTGGATTCCCTTCTGATTAGAAATATTACTTCTCAATAATTTGTCATCACAGGCAAGTATTCTACTCACTGAAAAGATTCAAAGCACCATTGTAAAATAATGTGTTGACATTCTAGCTTATATGCCTGTATCAACGAAGTTAAGTTGCTTAGTATTTGTCAGTTTCTGAGAGAGACTATGGAATATAACAGAAAGAAAACAGGCTTTAAAGTATACAAGCATGCGTGCTATGTTGCTTGAGTCATGTCTGATTCTGTGATCCCATGGACTGTAGCTAACCAGGCTCCTCTGTCCATGGGATTTTCCAAGCAAGAATACTTGAGTGGGTTGCCATTCCCTCCTCCAGGGGGTCTTCCTGACCCAGGGATCAAATCTGCATCTCCTACAGCTCCTGGATTGCAGGCAGGTTCTTTACTGCTGAGCCACTGAGAAAGCCCTGAAATTATACACACTTGAGTTCAAATGCTGACTAGGTCCCTTATCACCTTGGACAAGTTATTGGAACTCTCTATGAGCCTAAATTTTCTCTGCGTCTACTAAAGGATTTTGTTAGGATTGAATGAAACAGTATAAAGTATGTAGTCAATGACTTTGTAGGTAATAGGCCCTCAAAATGGTAGATGATACTTCCTACGTTTGGTTTCTTTCCCCTGAGAGTCTGACCAACCCTTCATGGACCAACAAAATCAACCCTTTATGACTGTATAAATCTTCTAAGGATCTTACCTAAGGTGGCCCATGAAGGCAGTGCCTTCTATGTGCTCATAGATCCACTAGCTGGCCTGCTCTCTGGGATACCTCTGCCCATTCTCCATTGCTTCACACCCATAAGCAGAAATATACCCACTCTCAGCCATATTCAGGTACCATGAGGGATAATATAAGCTTCGTTTTAAAAGATAACAGTGACTTTCTCTTAATAAGTGTGGCTCTTGTAGTCCTTGCCATTTTTCACAGAATAGATTAAGGATACATAAGACTAAACTAGTATCAACCTCAGTCTTAAAGAATAGTAACCAGTACTTTATGTAGGGTCTCTATTCAAAATTTTATACTGATTACTTCATTTAATCTCTGCAACAATCTTTGAGCTAGAAACTTATTATTACTATTCCCATCTCATAAATGAGAACACTGAGGTTCATATCAATGTCCTTGACTTAAGAGGACAACTGATAACAATTTAACTGTTATTTGACTTCCTAGGTATATGTTGTTAGAACATTACTTATAAAAGTCATGTTTATTAAATGAGGAAAAGACTGAATGATTACATTCGAACACAGTTCTCTACATTCAGTTTTGAATACGAGCTGAATGGAAAACCGTGAACATCATCTCTGTTTAATCAACAGCACTGCCTGTGGACTTCTGGGTTGTGGTGGAATCTCCTTATCTTTCCCTCAACTTCATGGTCAGATGTCCATTTAAATAAACAAACAAACATATAAAGCTACAATAGTGCTAGAAACAGGAAGAATCCATCAACAGTTTATCAATCTGCAAGAATGATCACTAATTAGCCATCAGAGGGGTTAGCTGAGCAATGGCCAAGACTGTTCTGCCCCTAAGCTTTGAAAAGCAACAGGCAGGCAGGAATAAGGTAGAAAATGTTCTCACCCACTATTACTACTTCTGCCCAAAGCCTGTTCTGATCAGTCAGAAAGCCAGCAGGTATCTCCACAGTGGCAAAATATTTCTGGAGTAGCCAAAGTCATCATTTCATCCTCTATTTTCATGCCGCTTCTCATCACTTTCCTGAATTAATTACAGGTAATACTGTTTCTGGGGCTTCCCTGGTGCCTCAGATGGTAAAGAATCTGCCTGTAATGCAGGAGACTTGGGTTCAGTCCCTAGGTCTGGAAGACCCCCTGAAAAAGGGAATGGCTACCCAGTCTAGCATTCTTGCCTGGAGGATTCATGGACAGAGGAATCTGGTGGACTACAGTCCATGGGGTCACAAACAGTCTGACATGACTGAGTGGCTAACAACAAGAACAATATTATTTTTAACAGCAGCCAAGAGTGAAATAGGACAGGCTGTGGGCCATTGTTAACAGTATGTGAAGTCCCCAGAGAGAGAAAAGGGTCCTGGGATTGTGGTTTTCAGACTGAAGAAGCATCATCAGTTCATATTCTCAGGAATTCATTTAATCCTTAAGCTTTACTGAGATGCAACTATGCATAAGATTCTCTTCTAGGTACTGGGATACAGTGAGGGAGAAGACAGGCCAGGTCCTGTCCTTAAGGAGCTTCCATTCTGGTGTTGGTGAGTGGGCAGGCAACAGACAGACCATTGAAAAAGCCAGAGAGTGAAGAGAACTATACAGAGAAAAAAGAGTGATGAAGTAGAGTGAATAAATAGCCATTTTAGATGGAGATAGTCAGAGAAGGCCTCTCTAAGGAGGTGCACTTTAACTAGAAGCTCAATGTCAAGAAGCACCTCATTATGAAAAGATTCAGCATCAGTATGCAATAAATTCATCTTGCGTGAGAAAGATATAGGCTGGCACTATGGAAAGCAGGTGCACAGCTTCTGAACAGAGGCTCACTTTCCCCTGTGCACAACACCTGTAAACTGAATGTGTCTGCCTCTTAGGGAGACCGGCCTGTCGTTACTCAGTTGAACATCTGTTTAGACAGAAGATATTTTGAAGGTGAATTTTTTTCAATCAGTAGTTTAAAAAAATAATAGACATAATCAGAAATAAAATGAGAGCAAAAATTATAACTCACTAGCATCAGGAAGACAAAGACTCCTGGAAATAACCCTTACAAGAAATATGTGGAAACTATATGCTAAAAAAGATACAAAAACTTCATAAATGTGCAGCAGTATATAATAATTTTAATCAGTTCCTGAAATTACCTACTCAGCAGTCTATAAATTTTTCCACTTAAAATAGGGGTTAAAAATCTAATTCCAACCCCAAATATTTTCCTTTGCAGTTTGACAAAATAATTTTAAATTTTACCTTGGAAAAATAAAAAATCAAGGCTAGAGAAGAAAAGGAAGCACAGTTGTGTACTTTCCCTATGAAATGCTAGTTATAAAATGAAGTGTTAGATAAAACGTTGGACAGACTGTCGAATTCACATATAAATCATTAGGCATAATAGTCTTGAAAGAGACACACAAATTTAACATTTCAAAATAAAGCATCATAAGCCCATGGGAAGGATGGGTTTTCTTACTAAAAAAGTATTGGGAAAATAATTCTTTTTTTGAGAAACAAAATATAGCTGTAGTTTTCCCCATACCATGCACTGAAATAAATTGTAGTGCATTAAAGACATGGATATTAAAACAGTATAAAACTGCTCCAGGATTTCTAAAAGAATACTAAAATAAAATATACAAAAACAGCCTGATTTGGATTCCAGCATTTAAGTAAAAAAGAGAGAGAAACAGATTGACTATATAAAACTGTCTATATAAACACTGACACAAAATATATATAATACTCTATATTATATATAATAGACTATAATATTACATATATAAATAATATAATAACATAAAGAAGATTAAAAGGCAAATGACAAATCGAGGAAAACATTTACAACATTTCCTACAAAATATGACATTTTATTAATTATTAGTCTTCACTGAAGACTCTTGAGAGTTCCTTGGACTGCAAGGAGAACCAACCAGTCCATCCTAAAGGAGATCAGTCCTGGGGGTTCATTGGAAGGACTGATGTTGAAGCTGAAACTCCAATACTTTGGCCACCTCATGTGAAGAGTTGACTCATTGGAAAAGACCCTGATGCTGAGAAGGATTGGGGGCAGGAGGAGAAGGGGACGACAGAGGATGAGATGGTTGGATGGCATCAAAGACTCGATGGACATGAGTTTGGGTAAACTCCGGGAGCTGGTGATGGACAGGGAGGCCTGGCGTTCTGCGATTCATGGGATCGCAAAGAGTTGTACATGACTGAGCAACTGAACTGAACTGAAATAAGCAAAGGACATAAGTAGATAATTCATAAATAAGAAAGACAGATGTCTAAGAAACATATTAAAATGTCCAACTTCAGTAGTAATTAAAGATGTGCAAGTTAAGCCATATAATACCATTTTCACCTTCTTTGATTGACAAATATTAAAAAGTTTATAATTCCCAGTGATGTTTGAGGGCTGATGATGGAATAAGGACTCATGCACAGCAGCTGACCTGTACTTTGGTGAATTTCTAGAGAGCATTTTGTGATATGAAGTTGAGAGCCTTCCAAAGTTTCTTAAGCCACTCTCTCTCCATTCTCATCCCAAATTAAGATGATCATTTAGTGTCACCAACTTTAAAAAAATTTTCAACTAAATTCTTATAGTCTAGCTGTGACACTTTTAGGTTTTAATGAATAATCTGACCATTTCTTGGCATAGGCTCCACGTTAGTTTTTAAAGAAAACTCCTTTGATTCATCTTTGAGAGTTGGGGCAATCTTCTTAGTATCAGTTTTCTAACTTTTATCAAAGGTGTTAATTCAACTTGATGGGCTATTAAAATCTTGGAGTCTTCCGTTTGTTGGCAATGGAATCGTTGGGTCCTCTTATCTCTAAAACACACATATTCAGGAAAATATATTTGGAGAACCACTGGCCTAGAAGCGAGCAGGACAAGCAGTCATTTGAATTTTTTTCTTTTTTTGGAGGGAGGGATTGGCAAAAATCTGAGTTGAAAAGTGAAATTATGATGTGATAGTTTCAATCACATTTCAGCCAGTGTATGAGAGCTATTTTGATGTCATCGTAACACCCAAGCTGGACTTGAACAGTCACGTACTACTTTTAATGTGAGACCAGTTCATGGTTTCCCAGGTAGACTTTATCTTTCTCAAGAGCAAGTCCGGTCTTCCAACTTTTTTTTTTTTTAATTCTCCATAGTTATTTGTACAGATAAATGATCAGTATATATTTGCTAAATGAACTTAATTCATAGAACAACAAACTCTGAGAAAAGCCTATAGACAGTTCTGGGCACCTACCCACAGCTGCAATTTAGGATTTACTGAGTAAGCTTGTTAAGGAATGTCACAAAATCCTTATCTTTTCATTATCCCAGTTGTAGCTGAGGATAAGCTGAATAAAATTTGAGGCTGAAGATTTTAATGACTGTAAAACTCCTTTAAAATTCTCTAGATGTGCTCTACCTCAGGGTGCCAATAACAATGGCAGATAATCATGGGACTAAAATGGTATTATCCAGTTCATCCAGATCCTTAATTATGCTATGGGGAAAATGAGAAGGGGTGTGAGAGATGCAAATAAAGGAATTAGCTCTTACTGGAAAACAATTTTTAAAAACCAACACTTCTCATATATCTGCTTTGGAGGTTTCTTTTTTTTTCTTTTAAGGGAAGATTTCTTGGAATGAGCTATTGAGGTTGGGTATTGAATGTTCTTTGTCTTGTTCTTTTTATATATATATTTATTTTTATGTATACACTTTCAGACCAGAGATCTTGGGCAATATCCTATTTTGCTCTGATCGTTAACGAAAGGTACAGCGTTCGGCTGCTTGCTGCTCAAAAGCCAGTAAACAGGCCAGGCTGGTGAAAAGGAAAGTTTGCTTTGTTTCAGATGCCAGCAACTGCAGGGGAGTGCAGACATCTGTCCAGAGGCTGACTCCCCCCCTCACCCCCTGCACTGGCATCCAGTGGGGCAAGAGCTTTTACAGACAGAAGGAAGGGGTTATATGCAGAAACAGCGCAGTCAGCTCTCACAGTCATCTTCAAATTGGTCATCGGTGGTCTGACCAGCATCATCTTGGTTGTTTTAGGTACAGTTAATCTTCAGTTCCAGGGTCCGTTTGTTCCCATTCCTTTGAGGCCAGTTCTCGGAACTGTGGTGGCACATGTCGTGGGTACAGTCTGGTCATCACGTAGTTAACCTCTTCCACGTGGGGTTTCAGTAGCTATAAGACAGCTCACAGGATATGGTTCAGAATATTATCTATAGTTCTTGAGAAGGAGCTAAATGTCCTTGACTATGCTTCATGACTATATTATTATTTGGTTATATATTATTATCTGGTTACATATTATTATTTGGTTATATATATTTATTATTTACTTCAAATAATAAATTGAAACAATTTTGACTGTTTCAAACAGTCAGAAACAAATTTGACTGTTTTCCTTTGTTTCTGCATTTCTCATTTCTCTTATTAAACTTATTCTTTGGCTAAAGTTTTCCACAGACAAAAGGCAGGCAAAGGACATGGGGTGAGAATAGGGTGGGCAGCAAGGACCATAAGATCCTGCTCTGTTTCATGATGATGTTGATATTTTGCTCTCTTTCCAGTTATAACAATAGTAATGGCTAACTTGTTTATAGCACTAATTAATCATCAGGCACCATCCTAAGTATTTCAAAAATACTAATTCATTTAACTCAATGCAGTCTTGTTAGATGAATATTTTTTATTACCTATTTTATAGTTAAGGAATTGGAAGCACAGCAAGATTAGGTAGTTTGTCCAATGTCATAGAGCCAGGTAGTGTTAGCACTGGGCTTCACACATGTCAGGCTCTTCCTGCAATGGGGTAGAGGGTACAGGGAGTCTGTTGACTTTTGAGTGAAACTGCGCATATGAAAATCTGGTCTGATCTATAGACCTTTCTGGGCTGTATTTTCCATAGCAGTAAAAATGAGAATCATAATTACTTCATAAGTTTAATAGAGTAATAGATGATGTATAAGCCAACAACTACAACAGGTCCCTGAGCGTGGTGGATACTCAGCATGTATGAGGTTCTGTCTTTAATGACAAGAAACTCTCTGAACAAAGAGTCTGTTTTCTCTGGTAGCCATGTAATCTAGGCCTTCTGTCCTCATCCTCAGAGGCCTGGTGTCAGGAAATAAGAACAGCATGAACGTGATCTTAACTCTCATGTCCCACAGCCTGCATGTTTGGAAGAGCTATCACTCACACCCGCACGTATTTTGAGTAAGTCTCTAAAACTGCATACAAGGAGATGAGAGTGAAGTCCTCTAGTGAACTGAGTTTCCTGGGACTTTTCTATGGTGATGAAGCGGTGTATTATTTTTAAGTACTACCAGCCATAGGCCCCACCAAAGCTTCTAGGCTTTTTCAAAGCTGTAAGAAAAAGAGGTGTATGGCATAAAGATTCTGATGCATGCTTCTGGGGTGAGTCTCTACTATCTCAAAGCAACCCAAAAACGAGATAAGCCTTGGTGGGCCGCAAACTGAGAAGGAGGGTGGGCCTGCCAGGGCCATTGGCCTGCAGTTCACTGTTGAGTGTCCAGTACCCTGGACTCTGCCTGCTGCCCCTCCCTGATGCAAAGCCTGGACAGCCTGCCTTCCATAGACCTGGAGATTTGCAGATCTTGTCTGAGGATGATATGAGGAAAAACCTTGCTCTCTGACCAAGGTGGAATAGGACAAACCTGTTGGAAACTTGTGTATGTTCCGGGGGCTACGATCAAAGCATCACCATGGCACTTGCCTCTGAGTAGTTCTCTGGAAATGGGTGGAATGAAAGGCATGGTGTTTAGAATGCAGCACCTGACAGTAATAGGGCTCCCCACATCTGGCCCATATTACTGTTATGATATAAAAGCCGATGCTTCTGGAACACTATTCTAAGAGTATTGCATGAAATGACTCATTGAGTCTTCACAATGGCCTTATTATCTCTTACCATGAAGTAACAGAGACTCAAGAGAGCCCAGTAGCTCTCTCTCCAATACCTCCTCCTCTGCTGCCAATCCTTATTGACCTCGCCCTGCTCTCTGGGAGAAACCGTCTCCATCACACAGCTGCTAGCATGTTCATGACCTAGCTTCCAAACAGCCCTTGGGGTCATTATTTTTTCCACTTCACATTCCACATTCACGTTGTGATGAATTGGTTTCAGGTCTTCAAATGTATTATATTTTCCATTACCTCAGGACCTTTGCACAGGACCTCTGCCTGAAATCACCTCTCTCTTACTCCCTAAGCAGGATAATCACTATTCAGACTTTGAGGTAAACTTAGACCCAGCAGTTACCCCTACTGTTTATTGTTTACTCTTCTTTGCTTATCAGACACATTTTACTTTATTGTATTGACTGATGTAACTGTTGGTTTCCCCTCCTCTAGATTCAAGGCTCCATGTGGCCAGACTTTTTCCACAGAACATGAAGCATACCATTGAGTGGGTCATCAAAAAATGTTTTTTGATGAATGAGAGATTGACTTTCTTTTGCTCTGCTGTCTCAGCCACACTACTGTTCCACCCTTGAAAATCATAATTTAAAGTGCCTGTTGATAATTATCATCATCAGTTTGACTTAATTAATCCTTTGTTGTCTCTATCCTTGCCAAGCAAAAGCAAAAATCTTTCTATGCCAAAATCCTTAGTTCAAAAGAAGTTATAATGTCAAACAATGAAGGAAAGCAGTTAAAAGAAATGGCTTTTTTTTTTTATAGCTATTCTCCTGTTTCCCTCAAAGCCACTGACACATGCATAACCCTGGTCTCTCTGTAACCTTACAGCCCCGGAAACCACACATCATGTGCTTTGGATCTCACATATCACTCATGCTCAGAGGCAGGGCAAGAATGGAAAAAGCTTTGGTTTTAGGGTAAAACAAACTCAGGTCATATTCCCAGCAGAGCCACTCTCTAGATATGTGAATTTGTGCATGAAGTTAAATCTCTCAGGGTCTCAATTTCCTCTTCTCTGAAATGGGGATCCTAACATCGACTTCATGAAGTGGTTATGAGGGTTCAAGGAAATAAATGTCAAGCGTCTGGTAAAGGGACAAACTTACAGCGAACAGTAGCTGATGCCAATTTTTTTTCCTCTCTTCTTTCTTTGCCTTATCCCATGGGATTTTGGTCCAGGAATTTCATAGTGTCTGTGCAGGAATTATTGACTGGGCTTCAGTGGATCTGTGAACACCCTGAAATTACATGAAGAGCTGTGGAAGTTGATAAGGGCTTTTATTTCTAGAGAGTATCTGGATCAGTTTCCTGAGGCTGCCACAACAAATGATCATAAACTTGGTGACTTAAACAATAGAAAACTTTGGCCTCACAGATCTGGAGACTAGAGGTCTGCAATCAAGGTGTCTGCAGGGTTGGTTCATTCTGAAGGTGGTGAGGGACAATCTGTTTCAAGCCTCTTTCCAGTTTCTGGTGGTCTCAGGCACTCCTTGGTTTTAGAAGGTATTCACATTGTGTATTCACATTGTCTTCCTCTATACATGTCTCTGTGTCTCCCCTGTCCATGGGATTTCCCAGGAAAGAATACTGGAGTGGGTTGACATTTCCTTCTTCAGGGGATTTTCCCAACCCAGGGATTGAACTCTTGGCTCTTGCTGCATCTCCTGCATTGCAGGTGACTTCTTTACTGCTGAGCCAGCAGGGAAGCCCTGTCTCTGTGCTCAGATTTCTCTTTTGTACAAGGGTATCAGTTATATTGGATTACGGCTCACTCTAATTACCTCACCTTGAAATTAACCAATTGCAAAGACCCTATTTCCAAATTACATCATATTCCAGGATCTAGGGGTTAAATTTCAATATATGTCTTTAGAGGTGACACAATTCATTCATAGCAATACCCATAGGTTTCACTGGATTCCTACAGGAGTCTATAGCCCTTCCAAAGATTAAAAACTAGTGGCTGGAAAATCTGCCTTATGGCTTATCTTATATAAATCTAATCGACAAGTTTGTAGGCTCAAGATGTGCCAGGGTGTGTCTTAAATGCTAAATCATGGAGAAACAACAACGTGATTTTGATGGAGTTATTTAGGCATGTACTAATGGATGGAGAGTACAGAAAGTCTCTTTTCACACCAGACTTGATTCTGGTCGGCAACCGTTGCTGTTTGGTTAAAATCTTAATGGCTGTGTTAAGAATTCCTTGAGTCCCACTCATAAAGTTTACATTCCAGTGGGTGAGACACTTTTATCAAATAACATAAATGAACATATAATTATAAATTGAGATTAATGCTAGGATAGAAAGAAAAATGATTCTCTAAAAGCATATAATTAAGGAATTTGACTTGGCCTGAATTAGTCAGGGAAGGTTTCACTGAGGAAATGATGCTTCCTCTGAGACTGGAAAAACAAATTCAAGTGCACCTAAGGAGAAGAGTATTTCAGGCAGAGGAACAGCACATACAAAGGCCCTGTGGTAGGAGGGAACATGTTACCTTAGAGAAATTAAAAGAAAGCCAGTGAGGCTGGAGCAGAGATTTGGAAGTGGGAGAGTGAGAGAACGGTGTGAGGTAAAGCTTTAGCTTTTGGACACTGAATAATTTGGGATCTCATCCTAGGAGAAATGGGAAACCACCAAAAGGTGTCTCCATCTTAACCTGTGTTTCAACCTATACTCTTAGCCTTACTCCTCCTGACTTTTTGAAATTCTTAGCCCTGATTCTTTGGAGATACTACTTTATTCTGGTACCCTCCTATTACTCTGGCTATGACTTTTCAATGTTATTTTTATTTATTTATTTTTCTGTCTGTTCCTTATATGTTTCCTTCCACTCTCTTCCTGAGTCATCTCATCCTATTGCATCGTTTCAGCTAGCACCCTTCTGTAGACACCTCCAAAACTTTTCCTCTGGGCTGCAGTTGCCTTTTGCTATTTGCTTATGAAATAAACACTACACAATTTTGATCACATGAATATCAACATGGTCTGCTTGAACTCTGTTTTGGAATGCTATGCGTAACTTCTATATAGACAATGTTATTAAATCCATATCATTTGGACTATTAACATAGATTTGCCACAGGGCAAAAGAGAATGAATCACATTTCAAGAGGCTTGAACCAGGATTGCTGGGGTGCTCTCAGCAAGGCCTCCTAGTCAGCAGTGGAAACAGCTGACAGATAAGTTTGCTTTGTGCTCTCTCCTAATACATGAAACACATGCTTTGAGTTTGTTGAGGTTTCTGCTCATCTTCCCTGAGGGACCCTGAGTCAGGGTTACAGTCACCCTCTGCTTACGTCCATGTGGGCGTAGAACATCTCCCTAGCCAATGGCTGAATGCATTTGAATGTTGATGTGGCAAGGTCTACGTGAGTACTGAAAATCAGATTTAATTGGAAGCTGGTGGGTCTGATGCTCAGAGAGTGATGCTTCTAAGGTACCTATTGTGAAAGAGAATCTGAAGGAATAGAGGAAGAAAGGAACAAGAGAGAAAAAGATCTAAAACAGTATTTACTAAACACAGCACAATTTGCTTTCACATATATATTAATACTTAATCCTCACAAGCATGCTGGAAAGGTGGGTATTTGGGGCTGGGAATCAAACATATTTATTTTGTAGTTGATGCTCTTTCGATTGTATCTCAAAGTCTAGATCATGGATTTGGTGAAAAAATCAGAACTTTGAGTCATACTGGTTTCTCTCACTCCCATAAAGACTCAGCTACCATCAAGTTTTCTGAGCACCTTCCTTGAGATATCTTGTCCTGACCCTACACATTTAAGTTAAGACTAGTCAGCCAGAAACTCAAACCACATGGGACTCAAACCACAAAACCAGAAACTCAAACCATAGCAAGTACTGGCAAGCAAAGGAACCCGCAGTTGAACTGAGACAATCAACTCTGTCCTAGCCCCTAAATCTCTCCCATTTTATGGCAGTTCTTCCTGAATGCTAGTCTAGGTTTGTCCTCCTAATGTGGCTCAGTTCACAGTCTTTGAAACTGAACTTGTTTTTCCTTGTTTTTTTTTTTTAACTGGCTTTAACTCAGTACTTAAAAGGATTCATCTGCCAGGCCCCTCATGGGTCGTAGTAGACTTATTTTATTTCCTTGGATGCTTCATAATTTTACCTGAGCGCAACATTCTCATACTTATCTACTTGGCTGATACTTCACATGCTCCACTGCTGAACCCTTCTAGGACAGGAGAGAATTTAGAAAGGACTATGTATGGAAGAATCGATTATAAGAAGAGCCTTTGAGTACTTCAACAACAGTTTCCTTAAATTGTTTGTACTCTCCCCTGCTCCCATGACAGAAATATTATATTATGAAATTTGAAGGGAAGTTTGTCCAGAAAGAATTATCTGTTCTAGTTATCATTAATGGATTATATTGAGAAAGTGCTCATTCAGCCAAACCCCATTACTCTGGAAAAATTCCTTTCTGCTCGATTCAATTAGTCATTCTATCCTTGGGGACTCCAAAAAGTTTTGTACAAAATCTATTAGCATATATAATAATTGCTCTCCAGTGGTGAGTACCTGCGTTGGGTAATCCCAATATACGTGCATCTACTTCTGGATTTTTTTTTTTGCCTCAGTGCTCAGAGCTTTGCAGCTAATACCAGTGCACTGAATTTTTGGAAGAGTTTACATTCTCACAGTCACCTTCAGCCATGATGTCCTTACACTGCTAAATCATTCCCTGCTCCGTACTTGCTGCTATTCCTTATTATCCACATCTTGGCACTGACTGAGACATAGATACCCATTTCCATTGTTTCAACAAACAGACAAACAATAAAATTATTCAAGGTCTTTGCTGAAGTTTTAAGCAGATAGAAGGGGATGCAGTCTAAGAATGAACATGAAAGCTCTTCAAAAGCCCCTTGGAAATTGCTCCATGATGCTTGGCCAACTCTTTCAATAATTCTCTCTCCTGCCTTTTTCCCTCTCCCCAGTTCCCACATCCATGTTCTTTACTAATTGAGAGGAGCTGAGTTCTTTCTTTACTTCCTTTCCTTTTCTTACCAAGGCTCTCAGTGACTCAGCTATTCCAAGTGGTTTGTCCAGGTATTTTGCTAAATTAAGGCAGTTGTTTCCATAAGAGCTGGCAACTAAGATGATAGCTGTTTTTTTTTTTTTTTTTTTTGGCAGAACATAAATACAGAGCAATTCTTGTTACTAGAGGAGTCGTACACCCACATGGATATAAACCTAAAACTAGCAATGGCAATTCTCTTTTATTGAACTCTAAAGGTGTTTTTGCTCCTTCTCCCTTTTTTTTTTTAAAAAGATATATTTCAGTCTGGCCATTCACATCTTCTCAGCTGAAGCATATTTAAATTACTCCATATGTGTCTCTAGGCAGCATGAGAAGGTGCAGAATGGGGCAAATGAGCAGCCCCCAGACACACTTCTGATACATACTCTGGGTGTTGTCTACATGAGAGTGTCACATCTTCTGCATTTCAGTGATGAACTGGAGTATGCTCTGATTGTCAAAACTTCAGTGTCATTCAGGTCCCTAAAAATCAGGCAGGGAGGTGAATCCCTTTGCCTGACAAGCAAAACCAAGTCAGCCAGTTATTAAGATAATCTATTTTTATCACTATCTATGCCAACCAACATTCAAGCCATTCTGTGTCTCTGGAAACTCAGTGGAACCTAGTTAGAGGGAGTATGAATTTGGAGTCTGTAAGTTGGAAAAGCAGTGGATATTTTATTTTGGCTATTGTAAGTAATAAAAACACACAGGCTTCCCAAGGCAATAGAAACATAAGCAAAAATAGACAAATAGGACCTAACAAAATTTACAAGCTTTTGTAGTACAAATGAAACCATAAACAAAATGAAAAGACAATCTACAGATTGGGGGAAAATATTTGTAAATGATGTGAATGACAAGGGTTTAACTTCCAAAATATACAAACAGCTCACACAGCTCAATAACAAAAAAAAAAACCCCAAACAACACAATTGAAAAGTGGGCAGAAGACTTAAACAGACATTTTTCCAAAGGAGACATATAGATGGCCAATAGGCACATGAAAAAATGCTCAACATCCCTAATTATGAGAGAAATGAAATTAAAACTACAATGATGTACCACTTCACAATGGTCATTAAAAAGCCCACAAATAACAAATGCTGGAGAAGGGTGGACAAAAAGGAACCCATACTACTGGACATGTAAATTGGTACAGCCACTATGAAAAACAGTTTGGAGATTCCTCAAAAAACTAAAAATAGAGTTGCCACATGATTCTGCAATCCCACTCCTGGGCATATCTCTGGACCAAACTAAAATTCAAAAAGACACATGAACCTCAAGGTTCACAGCAGCACCATTCACAAGAGCCAAGACATGGAAACAACCTAAACGTCCATTGACAGGTGAATGGATAAAGAAGATGTGGTGCATACACACAATGGAGCAAAGTAATGATCAAAATCCTTCAAGTTAGGCTTCAGCAGTACATGAACCAGGAAATTTCAGATGTTGGACTTAGAAAATGCAGAGGAATCAGAGATAAAATTGCCAACATCCACTGGATCAGAGAAAAAGCATAGGAATTCCAGAGAAACATCTACTTCTGCTTCATTGACTACACTAAAGCCTTAGTGTGGATCACAACAAACTGTGGAAAATTCTTAAAGAGATGCAAGTACCAGACTACTTTACCTGTCTTCTGAGAAATCTGTATGCTGATCAAGAAGCAACAGTTAGAACCAGACATGGAACAATGGACTGGTTCCAAACTGGGAAAGGAGTATGAAAAGGCTGTATATTGTCACCCTGCTTATATAACTTATATGCAGAGTACATCATGCAAAATGCCGGGCTGGATGAAGCACAAGCTGGAATGAAGATTGATGGGAGAAATATCAATAACCTCAGATATGCAGATGACACCACGCTTATGGCAGGAAGCAAAGATGAATTAGAGTCTCTTGATGAAAGTGAAAGAGGAGGAGTGAAAGAGCTGGTTTGAAACTCAACATTCAAAAAACTAAGATCATGGCATCTGGTCCCATCACTTCATGGCAAGTACATGGGAAAAAATGGAAACAGTGGCAGATTTTATTTTCTTGGGCTCCAAAATCACTGCAGATATGGTGACTGCAGCCACAAAATTAAAAGACACTTGCTCCTTGGAAAAAAAGCTGTGACAAACCTAGTGTGTATGTGTGCTAAGTTGCTTTAGTTGCGTCTGACTCTTTGTGACCCTATGGACTGTAGCCTTCCAGGCTCCTCTGTCCATGGCATTCTCCAGGCAAGAATACTGGGGTGGGTTGCCATGCCCTTCTCTGGGGGATCTTCCTGACCCAGGGATGGAATCCGCATCTCTTATGTCTCCTGCAGTGGCAGGCAGGTTCTTTACTACTAGTGCCACCTGACAAACCTAGACAGCATATTAAAAAGCAGAGACATTTCTTTGTTGATAAAGGTCCACATAGTCAAAGCTATGGTTTTTCGAATAGTCATGTACAGATCTGATAGTTGGATCATAAAGGATCTGAATGCTGAAGAATTTATGTTCTCGAATTGTGGTGCTAGAGAAGACTCTTGAGAGTCCCTTGGACTTCAAGGAGATCAAACCAGTCAATCCTAAAGGAAATCAACCCTGAATATTCATTGGAAGGACTGATGCTGAAGCTCCAATACTTTAGCCACCTGATGCAAAGAGCTGACTCATTGGAAAAGATTCTGATGCTGGGAAAAATTGAGGGCAGGAGGAGAAGGGGGCAACAGAGGAGGAAATGATTGGATGGCATTACCGACTCAGTGGACATGAGTTTGAGCAAACTCCAGGAGATAATGAAGCACAAGATTGCAATGGCATGCTGCAATCCATGGGGTTGCAAAGAGTCGGACACAACTTAGCAACTGAACAACAATATACAATGTAATATTATGCAGTCTTAAAAAAGAATGAAATAATGCCATTTGCAGCAACATAGATGGATCTAGAGATGATCATACTAAGTGAAATAAGTCAGAAAAAGAGAGACTAATACCATATGATATAATTTATATGTGGAATATGAAATACAATATAGATGAATCTATCTATCAAGTAGAAATAGACTTACAGACATAGAGAACAGACTTGTGGTTGCCAAAAGAGAGGGGGCTGGGGGAGGAAAGGATTGAGTGTTTAGGATTAACATATGCAAACTATTACAGAGAGAATGTATAAACAACAAAGTCCTGCTGTATAGCACAGGGAACAATATTCAACAGCCTGTGATAAACCATAATGGAAAAGAATATTGAAGAAAATGTATGTATATGCATAACGGAATCATTTTGCTCTACAACAGAAATTAGCACATTGTAAATCAACTATATTAAATAAAATAAATTTTAAAAGACTATATATAGAGGCCTTAATAGACTTACATGTTACTTTAGATATCTACCTGGTTTATGCCCATCAGGGCTTAAATATCTCAACTGAAATTCTTCTCCCTTGAATGTTTTGAGATATTTGATCTTTAGGGTTAATGAGGGGCTGCTGTATCTTTCTGAATTGTTATTATTTTCAAGTTTACCCTACTCTGTATAGAGAGCCCCTTAAAGTGTTAATAAATATAGACTAAATGAATGATTGAATAAACAAATGACCTTGAGAAAGAGAGAAGGAAAAGGGTGTCAGAAGAGACAGAGAGAAGAAGCTAGAGGATATAGGCAGGAGAAAGAGAGTTGATTTGAGAAATTCTTTTCCTTAAAAAAACACTGTCTAGAATGGTCAGAATCATCCAGTAATAATGTGTTATTTAAGTGGAACCCTCAACCCATCAGTAATGAAAAACAGCTATTATATTATGATGAGACACCATATCAGAAACTGACTTGGCACATTTTATTAAGACCATTTGATTAATAACAGAAGCAGCATTTCTGGTTAAGCCTTGAAAAAAAGTATGAAAATTCTTTCAAAACAAATATCAATACTTACAGTTCACTCAAGACCTATGCCAAGATGTTTTATTTTTTGTAGGAAAGGGAAAAATAATTCTGAATTATGCCACCTATTTCCATGACAATACCATATCAAAGTTCTCATAGTAGAATAATATTTTAAACATTAATTGATCAAATACTGTTTTATCTAAAACTAAACTAGCAAATCTTTAAGAAGAAAAAAAGCCAACTGGTGGTTTTATCTTCATCATTTTTCTTTTTCTTCTTTTCCCCTCCTTTCTTCAAAGGTACCAATCAGCATAAGTATAAAAGAACCACTACCTAATCACAGGGTTTAATTCAAGGAAGACAGAAATTTCAGCCCTTAAGGCCCAAAGGTTCCCTGGTAGCTCAGACGGTAAAGTGTCTACCTACAATGCGGGAGAGCTGGGTTTGATCCCTGGGTCGGGAAGATCCCCTGGAGAAGGAAATGGTAACCCACTCCAGTATTCTTGCCTGGAAAATCCCATGGACTGAGGAGCCTGGTAGGCTACAGTCCATGGGGTCGCAAAGAGTTGGACACGACTGAGAGACTTCACTTTCACTTTAAGCTCCAAAGTGATGAATCCAGTGATTCAATAAAAAAAAAGGAAAATAATATTCTCATGGAGAAAAAGTTACCTTCTTATGTGAAATCACAGTTTTTAATTTAAATGGCTCAGAAGCCTGGAGGTGGCCAAGAGGACTGATTTCTCAAGTAGCTTCTAGAAGAGCAGCTGCTGGGCACTTTCTCTTTCTTCCTTTCTCTGAAGTGGTATCTGGTGTGGTCACAGTGGAAGTGAGGCCTATGGCTGGTTCAGAATTGTGTGAGTTTAGCCATTCTGGAGCTCACACAGGAACTGATTGGCATGGCAGAGGCCCTTTCGGCCCAGGTCACAGCAGTGGCTGATCGTCATGTGGGGGGTTTTCTCTTTGGCTCTGTCTTATGCATATTTTCAGACAATATTTAGGATATTGAAGAGAATTAAAGGATATAGGTTGTCATATCTATATGCCTATATAGAGGCATATCACTAAATTTTCATTTTAGAACAACTGCCATAGTAATAATTTATGCAGCAAGTACCATTTCAGGAGCTTCTGCTTTGACTCAGATACATTTGCTGAGAGTCTTATATGCATCATTATAGTCAATGATCCTCACTATATAAAGAAAATACTATTTTCGTTGTTTTCTTAAATTAAAAAACATAAAAATTTTTTGAAATATATATTTTTGAAACATATTTACAATATTATGTTAATTTCAGGTGTACAACATAGTGATTCAATATTTTTACAGGTTATGCAAAGTTAAAGTATTATTGACTATATTCTTGGTACTATACAATACATCCCTGTGACTTATTTATTTTATAATTGGCAGTTTGTATCTCATGATCCTCTTCACCTATTTTGACCATCCTCCTCAAGTCTGACAACCACCAGTCTGTTCTCTGTATCTGAGAGTCTATTTTTGTTTTGTTATATGTGATCTTTCATTTTGTTTGTTTTAAATTCCACATATAAGTGAAAACATACAGTATTTCTCTTTCTCAGTCTGACTGATTTCACTTAGCATAATACCTTCCAGGTCCATCCATGTAATTGCAGATGGCAATAGTTCAAATTGCTTTTTAATGACTGAGTAGTATTCCACTGTATATATACCACATCTTCTTTATCCATTCATTCGTTGATGGATATAGGTTGGAAAGCATTATAATTATCACATTTGGTTGCACAGACCAGAAGATGGACCTGAAGCTTACATAGGTAAATTAATGTGCACTAGTTCAACAGGACATGGCCAGGACAGAGCTGTGATATGAAGTCAGGCTGTCTGCTCTAAAAGCCTTCACTTTAAACTGTTACATAATATTATATATTTTTGGAACATAAATACTTTGAAAATCAGGTATAACATATAAATTTTTTATCCATAACATTTTAACTTTTTCCCCATCGTTTCTGAATTCTACCTTGGCTTGGAATCACCAATACTGGTTGCCATGGATGGCCCTCCAGCTCCTTTTCAGTCCTATTTGTAGCCATTCCCCACCCTTTAGTACAACCACCCTCAACAGTTCCTATTCCCAGAATATATTCTGTGCCTTTGTTTAAACTGCACTTTGCCTTAAATGTCCTTATTCTCCTTTCCTAGCAGAGTCTAGCTCAATAGTTACTTTCACTCAGGAACTTGGAAATGGCATGAGATTGAAATATGGCTATTGAAATGTGTGTGTTTTAGTGAAACTGATACTGGTTGGAGTGAAGTGGTATTGGTTTAGGGAGTCCTAGTATTTGTCAACTGACAGCAGACATTTCTGATTTTCTATATTCACTGTGATTCTCCATGAACAGAAGAGGATTTCTCTCTAGTACAGGGAGAGGCAGGGCTAGAAAAGTTGCAATGGTGCAATTCCTTTATATTCAAGGGAAAATTTAACCACAAGGGAGGCTGACATGTTTTCCACATAAATGGAAATAGCAGTATTTCCAACAGGTCTTTGATCTCCCATGAAATTGTTTATACTCACCTCCTTGTTTTGTAGTTAAGGTTTATTAGAATGACCTCATTGAAGGTATATTGAATTTCTGTGCCTTTTCAAGGAAAAATAATAAGCATTTATATGCATTTGTTTTTTAACTTGTTGTAAGTTATCACACTGGACAACTTCTGTGCAATAATAAAAAATCCCTCAAATCCCAGTGACTTAAACAAAAATCCATGTACTGGCCACTTGCATTTACAAATTAATAGCTGCTCATCATCTAGGCAGTTCTGCTCCATCATCCCCTCATTCTGGTCATTAGGCTGAAAGAGCATCCCCTAACATTACTGTGGCAGTGGAAAAGGAGCAAGAGAAAGGGAAAACAATTGCTGGTCCCTGAAACTTCTGCTTGGGAGCAGGGTGTGCCACCACCATTGGCCACTGACCAAATCAAGCTATGTGGCTGAGCCCATGACTGTGGAGTACCCCCCACTCCCAGAGGCACTGCCAGTACGAATTGCAGAGGGTGGGGATGTACAATCCTCTTAAAAGAATAGTTGTTAGTGTTTACATAGTTGCCAAAGTTACTTAGATATTATCTATAATGTGTGTGACGTCTTTTGCTAAGGGTTATACACTGGATTATGTCCCCTCAAAGTTGATATCTTGAAGTCCTAGCTCCCAGTAACTGTAACAATGTGACATATTTTAAGAGAGGATCTTCAAAGAGATAGTTAAGGTTAAAGGAGTTCATTGAGGTGGGCTCTAATCCAATATGACTGATGCTCCCATAAGGATAGAAGATTAGGAGACAGACACACACAGAAGGAAGACCATGTGACGACATGGATAAGACCACCATCTACAAGCCAATGAGGGAGGCTTCAGAATGAAGCCAACCTTTCCAACACTTTGATCTTGGATATCTAGCCTCCAGAATTGTGGTAAAATAAATTTCTGTTTTTAAGGCACCATACTGTGATACTTTGTTATAGCATCCCTAGCAAACTAATGCATCAATGAACAAATTAGCAGAGTTTATGATACTGATAGTTCTACTTTTTACTTTATTCAGTTAATACCCATAATAATAGTAATCCCTAACAAACATGAAGCATTCACTATGTATTAAGTGCAGATTTAAGCATTCTACATACATTATCTCTCTTATTCTTTCAGGATACTTCTGTGATATGGCACTAATATGATCCACATTTTTTATATTAACAGGGTTTGAGAAACTTGTGCCAGTTTATCCCCAAGAGCTGTGATCTGATCCTAGGTCATCTGATTGCAGAACCAGCTTCCTACTATTGTCATCAAGGGATGTTCAGACATCTCATGGTATTTATTAATCTCAGGAAAGTTAAGGGAATATAAAAATGAGTGAGCCATGAGGTGGTTGCAATCCAGTTACCAAAACAAGAAAAGAAGTAACTGTAATCCTAAGGAGGAGAAGGATAAATGTCATGTAAAAGGTCCTGTCCAGAACTGTTATTTATAACTTGCATGAAGAAATTGATGGCAAGATAAAAATGTTGCTGATGATACAGCTGGAAGAGACAGTATATTCCTGGGAAAACAGACTCAAACTTTCAAACAGAAGATAAAAGAAAACCATCTTATCAGAGGAGAATGATTGGCCAAATATAAAGAAATGGTGTATAATGAATAAATAAAATGAACTTCTCTTAAGTCCAAAAGATAGCTGGATCGGAACAACAAAGAATGAAAGTAGACTGTTATGTGAGCAAAGAGTATTTAAGCTTTATTAGTCAGCTAATTAGTCACTTATTATGGACACGTCATTCAGAGAATGTTTACAGAGTGCCCCTCTGCATCAGGCACTGTGCTTGAAGCCTGAGATAGAACGATGACCATGTCAATGCTTTCGAAGTCCCCTCAGGCTAGAAGAAAGACAGAGATGTAACTATATTATTATCAAAGAATTTGGTAGATGTTTTAAATGAATGAAGCATGTTTGATATACAGAAGACATTTTTACAGGGTCCAGGGAGGAAGACAGAGGAGACAATTTAAGTTGTGATAGGAAGATGAAGCTTGCATGATGCTTTAGATGGGATCAGTAAGTAAAAATTCATCAGTATTAAAGAGCTCAGGTCTATTTGGCATGGCAGAAATATAGGTTTAATCATGGGCAGAGGCATATGATGAAGCTGAAAAATTTGGTTCAGGATGGGTTTTGAAGGACAGGGCAGTCAACGCTACAAAGTTTGACCTTTCTCTTGTATGTAATAACAGGGTGATGAAAATTTCTAGAGTAGACCCAGGACAACATTTGATTTTGGGGAGAAGGTGATTATTGTAAGCAATATAGTCCATGGGGTTGCAAAGAGTCGGACACAGCTGAGCGACTTTCACTTTTTCACATAGAGAAAAGACTGGGGGTATAGAGAATAGTTCCAGACAGATCAGTTAGGTGGTGGTTGTAATTCTCCAAGTAAAAAACAGCTGAAGACTGGTCTAAGAACATTCTACTAATATTCATGCTGACATAACAGGAGTAAGTCTACCATTTTGGCTCAGAGTGAAGTTTTGAGTTGTTTTCTTTTTTTTCCTCACACAAGTTCAAGTGCTGATTACTTCTATACCACTACACTCCCTCAAATGTCCAAGTCTCTGCCATCCTTTAAGGAGTCTTAAAAAAAATGTATTAGGTATTGAAAAGAAATACCGGGACTTCCCTGGAGGTCCAGTCGTTAAGACTCCACACTTCCACTGTAGGGGGCATGGGTTCAATCTCTGGTCGATGAACTAAAATCCTGCATGCTGCGTAGCATGGCAAAAAATTTTAAAAAATCAGTAGATTTTAAATGGGCTGAGTGAAATCTTGGGATATACATACGACATTCCTATAGGGGTATACTTGGGTCAGGGGTTGAGGTGCAAACAACTCCCACAGGAAGATCTTCACTGGAAGGCAATAAGAGAGACACTAGCAACGCTCCTGGGCAGGATGACATTCAGGGTTCTGTCGAATGGAAATGGACAGCTCTCAGCATAGGCTTGGCTCTACCATCTGTCCCTGGATTGGCCATAATAATCTTTCTGTGGACACAGACATTTTTACAGGGTCCAGGGAGGAAGACAGAGGAGACATTTTTAGGTTCTTTCTAAAAATTATCTCTGATCTCCTCCAAGTGATTCCTCCAGGTGGTCCAGAAGGTCACCCTGACCTCTATTCTTGTCAGGTTCTCTATATTCCTATTGATTCCCTGGAAAACTGCAGTCTTAATTTATTATTTGTAGACTGATTTTATATGCTGATCTTTCAAATCTTTGCCTTTTGGTTTTCAAAAACTATCTCAAAAACTTAGTTATTATAAAATAAGAGCGCTCATCTTTTATATGGACTTCAAAAAATGGTCTGATTTTCTTTGTGTTCATGCTAAATCAACCGTAACCTCCCTTCTTTTCATTCCCCATAAACTAAAGGGTATCTCTAAAGTCTGCATCCCTATATAGGAACACCCGTGATCAGGCAAGTATGGGGAAAAAAGCCTACTAATTGATTTTTTCCAAAATATAATTTTATTAAAATAATTGTTTTTAAATCTAGCTAAAATATATGATACCCTAGGAAAAAAGGTTCCAAAAGTTGGCTCAAGAAGAAACAGGAAATACCACAGGCTAATAACCACAGAAAACAAACTGCAAAAGATGTCAAAGTATTAAACTAGCTCACAAGAAGGATGATTATATAAAATTCCTATTATTTAAAAAAAAATGCCCTTAAGCATTGGTTTCCAAAATATCTAGGCACTAGAATCACTTGAGGGGTTGGTAAACATCCTTCTCTTAACACTTGGAAGCAGTAATTATGGAATGGGACCCAGAAATCTAAATTTTAAGCAAACAGAACCATGTTTGGGGAACAATGAACCATGGATCATGCTATTCTTTGAGAAATCTGTTTAAAACCAGTCTTTAACAAGAAATTTGGATGAAAAATCCAATAGAGTGAAGTGAAAAATAGAACTTTCATTTATGTTTTATTTTCCTGATGAAAGAAGTTGCTTTGAAGTTTTTTTAAAACTGATTGATCTGGTCCCCTAAGTCTGTATGTCAGGTGGCCAAACTGAACTCATAACCCAGCAGAGAAAGGTTCTGGGAGAAAAGTATGAACCCATCTAGCCCTTTCATGGTCATGTTTGCCCTTACACACTGCACTGAAATTTTCCTGGGTTACATCTTATGGTTTGTCACCAAATGAGTCTCTACAAAATAGAGAAGTGGCATAATTATATTCTTGAAGCAATATATTTGAGAAAGAACTCCTAATAAGTTAATACTTTTCCTATTCATACTTAAAGAATTAAAACTACATCAGTCACATTATGAGGTAAAAACAAAGATGATCTAATCAGATAGGAAAACCATCAGCTTTGGTTTTCATGAGCATCAAATAATGCTGAGTGATCAAAAATGTTATGGGAGACTATGAAGATACACACAGTATCAACAACAACAGACATTCTAAGTGTTCACTATGCATTGTGTGTCAAAAGGATGAGATTATCAGGATCTATGGAATTTAAAAGCTAAGCATCTAGAATATTATTAATAATTTTAGTTATAAATAAAATACATATACGAGATTATAAACACTGGAAGAAAGTATGGAATTTTCTCAAACAACTAAAAATAGAACTACCATATGATCCAGCATTTCCACTCCTGGGAATATAGCTGAATAAAACAAAAACACTAATTCTAAAAGATATATGTATCCCAATGTTCACAGCAAAAAATGTTATTTACAATAGACAATATATGCAAGCAACCTAAGTGCCCATTAACAGATGAATGGATAAATAAGATATGGTGTGGTGTATATATATATATATATACACACACACACACACACACATATATATGCAATATATATATGCAAATTGCCAACATCTGTTGGATCATAGAAAAACCAAGAGAGTTCCAGAAAAAACATCTACTTCTGCTTTACTGACTATGCCAAACTTTTGGCTGTGTGGATCACCACAAACTGTGGAAAATTCTTAAAGAGATGAGAATACCCGACAACCTTACGTGCCTCCTAAGAAATCTGTATGCAGGTCAAGAAGCAACAGTTAGAACTGGACATGGAAAAACAGACTGGTTCCAAATTGGGAAATGAGTACATCTAGGCTGTATATTGTCACCTGTTTATTTAACTTATATGCAGAGTACATCATGCAAAATGCCGGGCTGGATGAAGCACAAGCTGGAATCAAGATTGCCAAGAAAAATATCAATAACTTCAGATATGCAGATGACACCACCCTTACGGCAGAAAGCAAAGAGAATCTAAAGAGCCTCTTGATGAAAGTGAAAGAGGAGAGTGAAAAAGCTGGCTTGAAACTCAACATTCAAAAAACTAAGATCATGGCAACTGGTCCCATCACTTCATGGCAAGTAGATGTGGAAACAATGGAAACAGTGACAGACTTTATTTTCTTGGGCTCCAAAATCACAGCAGATGGTGACTGCAGCCATGAAATTACAAGACACTTGCTCCAAGGAGGGTTATGGCCAACCTAGATAGCATATTTAAAAGCAGAGACATTACTTTGCCAACAAAAGTCTGTCTAGTCAAGTCTATGGTTTTTCCAGTCGTCATGTATGGATGTGAGAGTTGGACGGTGAAGAAAGCTGAGCACCGCAGAATTGATGCTTTTGAACTGTGGTGTTGGAGAAGACTCTTGAGAGTCCCTTGGACAGCAAGGAGATCCAGTCAATCCATCCTAAAGGAGATCAATCCTGGGTGTTCATTGGAAGGACTGATGTTGAAGCTGAAACTCCAATACTTTGGCCACCTCATGAGAAGAGTTGACTCATTGGAAAAGACCCTAATGCTGGGAAGGATTGGGGGCAAGAGGAGAAGGGGACAACAGAGGATGAGATGGTTGGATGGCATCACTGACTCGATGGACATGGGTTTGGGTAGACTCCGGGAGTTGGTGATGGACAGAGAGGCCTAGCGTGCTGCAATTCATGGGGTCGCAAAGAGTCGGACATGATTGAGCGACTGAACTGAACTGAACTGAACTGCTCCTTGGAAGAAAAGCTATGACCAACCTAGACAGCATGTTAAAAAGCAGACATTAATTTTCCAACAAAGGTCCATATAGTCAAGCCTATGATTTTTCCAGTGGTCCATGTATGGATGTGACAGTTGGATCATAAAGAAGGCTGAGCGCCGAAGAATTGATGCTTTTGAACTGAGGTGTTGGAGAAGACTCTTGAGAGTCCCTTGGACTGTAAGGAGATCCAGCCAGTCCATCCTAAAGGAAATCAATCCTGAATATTCATTGGAAGGACTTATCTGAAGCTGAAACTTCAATACTTTGGCCACCTGATGTGAAGAACTGACTCATTGGAAAAGGCCTTGAGGCTGGGAAAGACTGAAAACAGGAGGAGAAGGGGATGACAGAGGATTTGATGGTTGGATAGCATTACTGACTTGATGGATGTAAGTTTGAGAAGGCTTCAGGAATTGGTGATGGATAGGGAAGCCTGGTGTGTTTCAGTCCGTGGGGTCGCAAAGAGTAGGAGACAACTGAGCGACTGAACTGAACTGAATATGCACAAATACATATGCACACACTAGGGTACTATTCATCCATAAAGAGAATAAAGTCTTGCCATTTGCAGCAACATGGATGGATTTGGAAGGTATTATGTGAAGTCAAATAAGTCAGACAAAGACAAATACTGTATTATATCACTTACACATGAAATCTGAAAAATACAACAAACTTGTAAATATAATAAGAAAGAGGCAGACTGGCAAATCTAGAGAACAAGCTAGTGATTACCAGTGGGGAGAAGAAGGGGAAAGGGGCTGTGTAAGGGTAGGGGATTAAGAGATACAAACTATTATAAATAAAATAAACTACAAGGATATATTGTCCACATGGGTAATGTAGCTAGTATTTTATAATATGTATTAATGGAGTATAAAGTTTCACTGTACCATATTCCTGTTACTTACAATAACATTGTACATCAACCATCAACACTCAGAAAACTAAGATCATGGTATCCAGTCCAATCACTGCATGGCAAATAGGTGGGGAAACAATGGAAACAGTGACAGACTTTATTTTGGGGGGCTCCAAAATCACTGCAGATGGTGACAGCAGCCATGAAAATAAAAGACGGAGCATATTGTACAGAGTGAAGTAAGTCAGAAAGAAAAACACCAATACAGTATATTAATGCATATATATGGAATTTAGAAAGATGGTAATGATGACCCTATATGTGAGACAGCAAAAGAGACGCAGATGTAAAGAACGGACTTTTGGACTCTGTGGGAGAAAGTGAGGGTGGGATGATGTGAGAGAGTAGAATTGAAACATGTATATTACCATATGTGAAATAGATCACCGGTCCAGGTTTGATGCATGAGGCAGGGTTCTCAGGGCTGGTGCACTGGGATGGCCCTGAAGGATGGGATGGGGAGAGAGGTGGGGAGGGGTTCAGGATGGGGGACACATGTACACCCATGGCAGATTAATGTGAATGTATGGCAAAAAACACTACAATATTGTAAAGTAATTAGCCTCCAATTAAAATAAATAAATTAATTTTTAAAAATGATGCTTGTTCCTTGGAAGGAAAGCTATGATCAACCTAGACAGTATATTGAAAAGCAGAGACATTACTTTGCCAACAAAGGTCCATCTAGTCAAAGCTATGGTTTTCCAGTAGTCATGTATGGATGTGAGAGTTGGACTATAAAGAAAGCTGAGCACTGAAGAATTGATGCTTTTGAACTGTGGTGTTGGAGAAGACTCTTGAGAGTCCCTTGGACTGCAAGGAGATCCAACCAGTCCATCCTAAAGGAAATCAGTCCTGAATATTCATTGGAAGGACTGATGCTGAAGCTGAAACTCCAATACTTTGGCCACCTGATGTGAAGAACTGACTCACTAGAAAAGACCCTGATGCTGGGAAAAATTGAAGGCAGGAGGAGAAGGGGATGACAGAGGATGAGATGGTTGGATGGCGTCACTAACTTGATGGACATGAGTTTGCATAAGCTCCGGGAGTTGATGATGGAGAGGCAAGCCTGGTGTGCTGCAATCCATGGGGTCGCAAAGAGTTGGAGATGACTGAGTGGCTGAACTGACTGACATCAACTATACTGCAATAAAAGTAAGTTCTTAAAATTAAAAAATAAATATACTGTAGTTATATTCTTACATCATTTTGGGTTAATAGGTATGTATCATCAAAAATATTAGACCTCTTCTTCAAGCATGGGCACCAGTCATGAACTATTTTTTGCAAGTTCACAGTAAATACAGCAATTGAGAGTGTTTTAAAACTTTTATAGTAATTTGGCAGAGTTATTTTATGTCTATTAAATCTAATAATAAACAAATTTAACTCATATTTTGATTGCTTTTTTATTTTATTTTTCTGTTAATTTCTTCTTATTTTGTTCTAACAAAGTAGCAATAAATGGTCATTTGGAAACTAAGAAAACAAGATCTCTACCACAGATCATTTGAAAATCACTGTTCTAGAGCATAGAAGAATATGTAAATTATCCTATTCTACAAAGTCCTAGTACTAAAATCTCACAAATATCCCACAAAAAGAAGTCTACAAATTAGTTCTAATTATGTTATACATAAAATATTAGAAAAATCAATCTAGTCTCAAATTAAAATAATAATATGCCCTCAGTAAGTTTTATTTTCCCACTTTAACTCTTACAAAATTAGAAAATCTATTAATATGTATTATGATGTTAATTCTTTTTGTTGTTGTTCAGTCACTAAGTCATTTCTGACTCTTTGTGACTCCATGGATTGCAGCATACCAGGCTCCCCTGTCCTTCACTATCTCCTGGAGTTTGCGCAAATTCATGCCCATTAAGTAGGTGATGCTATCTAACCATCTCATCCTCTGTCACCTGGTTCTCCTTTTACCTTCAATCTTTCATAGCTTCAGATTTTTTTCCAATGAGTCAGCTCTTTGCATCAGGTGGCCAAAGTATTGGAACTTCAGCTTCAGCATCAGTCCTTCCGATGAATATTCAGGGTTGATTTCCTTTAGGATTAGCTGTCCAAGGGACTCTCAAGAGTCCTCCAGCACCACAATTTGAAAGAATCAAATTTTTGGTGCTCAGTCTTCTTTATGCTCCAACTATCATATCCATATATGACTACCATAGCTTTGACTAGACGGACCTTTGTTGGCAAAGTAATGTCTCTGCTTTTTAATATGCTGTCTAAATTTGTCATAGCTTTCCTTCCAAGGAGCAAGCATCTTTTAATTTCGTGGCTGCATACAACATCCACAGTGATTCTGGAGCCCAAGAAAACAAAATCTGTAACTGCTTCCACTTTTCCCTCTTCTATTTGCCATAAGATGATGGGACCAGATGCCATGATCTTAGTTTTTCTAATGTTGAATTTTAAGCCAGCTTTTTCACTCTCTTCTTTCACTTTCATCAAGAGGCTCTTTAGTTCTTCTTCACTTTCTGCCATAAGGGTGGTGTCATCTGCATATCTGAGGTTATTGATATTTCTCCTGGCACCGTTGATTCTAGCTGTGATTCATCCAGCCCAGCATTTGGCATGATGTACTTTGCATAGAAGTTAAATAAGCAGAGTAACAATATACAGCCTTGTCATACTCCTTTCCCAATTTTGAACCAGTCTGTTGTTCCACATCCAGTTCTAACTTGCTTCTTGACCTGCAGACAGGTCTCTCTGGAGGCAGGAAAGGTAATATTGTACTCCTATCTCTTTAAAAATTTTCCACAGTTTGCTGTGATCTACAGTCAAAAACTTTACCATAGTCAATAAAGCAGAAGTAGATGCTTTTCTGGAAGTCCCTTGCTTTCTTTATGATCCAATGGATGTTGGCAGTTTGATCTCTGGTTCCTCTGCCCTTTCTAAATCCAGCCTGTACATCTGGAAATTCTCGGTCCGTGTACTGCTGAAGTCTAGCTTGAAGAATTTTGATCATATTTTAAAGACAGTAACACAATTATCTTGGGAAATATACATAAAAATTATTTCATTAACAAAGTAGGTTATTAGAGCTTCCAGGTTGGTGAACACATGGAAGTTTGAGGAGAGTGGCACACCTGGAGAGAGCATGGGAGCTCTGGGTCTTTTGTTCACACCTTGCCTTATGCATCTCTTCCCTCTGGATGCTCCTGAGTTACATCTTTTTATAATAAACTGCATAATCTAACCCACTCATTTTGCTATCATACATCTACAATGTGGTGTGGCAAGACCTTCTGGTACTCATGATGTGTAGTTGTCACATTTAACCTGCCTAATGCTCCAGGGAGGGGCTCTTATACTCTTTCCACCTGACTCTTCAATGAACAACTACATACTTATCCTTTTATATATAAATATGAAAAGTCCTTTTGAATATATGCCCAGAGAAGACTTTCATAACAAGACTATTTAAACACTGAATTTGACTAGGAATAGCTGGAATGTTCTCTAGAATGTTTATACCCGTCTACTCTATAACTTGCAATGTATGGTAGCTTTGTATCCTCATATCCCTGGCAACATTTGCCATTATTGAGCTTTCCAAATTTTTTCAATGTACTTTCTACATTATGGCACATGTGGTACACAGTACTTCATTTTATCACATCACTCTTTTTGTCATTCTTTTTAGCCTGTGCTCCGTAAGGGTGAAATTACACAGTACAAACTTGATAAAAACAAGCTTGAATAAAAGATCAGGTATGTTCCGCCCCTCAAAAAAACCCAAGGCAGGTTATTAAACATCAGGGAGTGCTAATTTTCATAATTATATAATCACTTATTTATATGAATGAATAGAAAAGCACATGGAACATTATAAATCCAAAATGTTCAGGGTGGTTGTTTTTGTTTTGATTCACTTTTTCTTCTTTCCCCTCCATACCTTTGAGATATAACTGACAAATGACATTGTATAAGTTTAAGGAGTACAATATGATTTGATACATGTATATATTGTGAAACCATCACCACAATAAGGATGGTTTATACATTCATCACCATGCATAGTTACTGTGTGAGTGTGTGTGGTACAGTTACTGTGTCAGTGTGTGTGTGTCTGTGTGTGTGGTGAGAACATGTAAAATCTACTCTCTTAGCAACTTAGTATACAACACAGTATTTTCTACAGTCACCATGCTGCTTATTAGATCCCCAGAACCTATTTGTCTATAATTGGAAGCTTATACCTTTAACCAATCTCCCTACTTCATCTACCGCCCCCCCCCCCCAAGCTCCTGGTAACCACCAATTAGCTCTCTGTTCCTATGAGTTTTGGCTTTTTTATTCCATATATAAGTGAGACCATACAGTATTTGTCTTTCTCTGTCTGATATATCATTTCGCATAACGCTCTCAAGATTCATCCATGTTGTCACAAACGGTAGGTTTTCCTTTTTATGGCTGAATAATATTATATATAATAAATATATTGTTTATGCATGACTCACATTGTCTTAATCCATTCATCTGGAAACACTGAAATTGTTCCCATATCTTAACTATTATGAATAATACTGTAATAACATGGGGGTGCAACTATCTCTTTCAGATATCAATATCCTTTCCTTTGTATATATACCAAGAAATGGGATTGCTGGATCATATGGTAGCTCTACTTTTGTTGTTGTTGTTGTTCAGTTGCTCAGTCATGTCTGACTCTTTGCAACGCCATGGAATGCAGCATGCCAGGCTTTCCTGTCCTTCACCATCTCCCG
This sequence comes from Okapia johnstoni, assembly GCA_024291935.2. Lineage (NCBI taxonomy): Eukaryota > Metazoa > Chordata > Mammalia > Artiodactyla > Giraffidae > Okapia > Okapia johnstoni. The sequence goes on along the minus strand of CM044312.1, from coordinate 63,900,785 downwards.
GAGCTTGTTCAAACTCATATCCAGTGAGTTGGTGATGCCATCCAACCACTTGCCCTCTGTCGTCTCCTTTTCCTCTTGCCTTCAATCTTTCCCAGCATCAGGGTCTTTTCTAGTGAGTCAGTTCTTCACATCAGGTGGCTAAGGTATTGGAGCTTCAGCCTCAGCATCAGTCCTTCCAATGAATATTCAGGACTGATTTTCCCTAGGATTGACTGGTTGGATCTCCTTGCAGTCCAAGGGACTTTCAAGAGTCTTCTCCAACACCACAGTTCAAAAGCATTAATTCTTCAGCGCTCAGACTTCTTTATGGTCCAACTCTCACATCCATACATGGACCACTGGAAAAATCATAGCTTTGACTATATGGATCTTTGTTGGAAAATTAATGTCTCTGCTTTTTAACATGCTGTCTAGGTTGGTCATAGCTTTTCTTCCAAGGAGCAAGTGTCTTGTAATTTCATGGCTGCAGTCACAATCTGCTGTGATTTTGGAGCCCAAGAAAATAAAGTCTGTCACTGTTTCCATTGTTTCCACATCTATTTGCCATGAAGTGATGGGACCAGTTGCCATGATCTTAGTTTTTTGAATGTTGAGTTTCAAGCCAGCTTTTTCACTCTCCTCTTTCACTTTCATCAAGAGGCTCTTCAGATTTTCTTTGCTTTCTGCCATAAGGGTGGTATCATCTGCATATCTGAGGTTATTGATATTTTTCTTGGCAATCTTGATTCCAGCTTGTGCTTCATCCAGCCCGGCATTTCGCATGATGTACTCTGCATATAAGTTAAATAAACAGGGTGACATTACACAGTCTTGATATACTCCTCTGCCAATTTTGAACCAGTCCATTGCTCCATGTCCGGTTCTAACTGTTGATTCTTGACCTGTATACAGATTTCTCAGGAGGCAGGTCAGGTGATCTGGTAATCCCATCTCTAAGAATTTTCCACAGTTTGTGGTGATCCACACTGTTAAAGGCTTTAGTGTAGTCAATGAAGCAGAAGTAGGTGTTTTTCTGGAATCCTCTTGCTTTTTTTATGATCCAACGGATGTAGGCAATTTGATCTCCAGTTCCTCTGCCTTTTCTAAATACAGCTTGAACATCTGGAAATTCTCAGTTCATGTACTGTTGAAGCATAGTTTGGAGAATTTTGAGCATTACTTTGTTAGCATGTGAAATGAGTACAATTGTATGGTAGTTTGAGGAACCTCCATATTGCTTTCCACAGTGGCTTTACATTCTCATCAATAGTTCACAAGGACTCCTTTACCCTTACATCTTCACCAGTATTTGTTATCTCTTGTCTTTTTGATAACAGCCATTCTGGCAGGTATGAGGTGGTATCTCACTGTGGTTTTGATTTGCATTTCCATGATGATTAGTAATGTTGAACATCTTCTCATGTACTTGTTGGCCATTTGTATGTCTTCTTTGGAAAACTGTTCAGATTCTTTGAGCATTTTTTAAATCAGGTTATTTTTTACTATTGAGTTATATGACTTCCTTATACACATCAGAATATTAACCTCTTAACAGATACACAGCTTGCAAACATTTTCTCCCATTCTGTAGACTCCCTTTTCATTTTGTTGATTGTTTCTTTTGCTGTGCAGGAGCTTTTTAGTTTGATGTCATCATATTTGCTTATCTTTGCTTTTGTTGCTTGTGCTTTTGGTTATCCAAGAAAATCATCGCCAAGATCAAGGTCAAGGAGTTTTTTTTCATATGTTTTCTTCTAGGAGTTTTACAGTTTCAGGTTTTACATTTAAGTCTTTAATCCATTTTGAGTTAATTTTCGTGAGTGATACAAGATAGGGATCTGACTTTTTTTTTTTTTGTATCTGAATATCTGATTTTCCCAATATCATTTATTAAAGAGACTATTCTTTTCCCATTGATTATTCTTGGGTTCCTCATCAAAGACTAATTGGCTATGTATGCATAGGTTTATTTCTGTGCTATTTGTTGTGTTCCATTGGTTTATATATCTGGGTTCATGTCAGCATCATATTTATTTGATTATTTTAGCTGTGTTAACACCATTTGAAATCAGAAGGTGTGATGACTCCAGTTTTGTTCTACTTTATCAAGATTTCTTTGGATATTTGGGTCTTTTGTGGTTTTCAATGAATTTGGTGATTTTTTTTTTATGTTTCTGTGAAAAATGCCATTGTGATTCTGATAAAGATTGCATTGAATCTCCAGATGATTTGGTGGTATGAGTATGGATATTTTAACAATATTAATTCTTCTGATCCATGAACATGGGATGTATTTCCACTGGTTTGTGTCTTCTTTAATTGTTTTCATCAAAGTCTTACAGTTTTCAGTGTACAGATCTTTTACCTTCTTGGTTAAATTAATTCTTGCATATTTTATTGTTTCTGATACTACTGTGAATGAGGTTATTTTCATTATTTCTTTTTTAGATAGTTCATTGTTAGCACATAGAAATGCAACTTATTTTTATACACTGATTTTTGTATCCTGTAGTGTTACTTAATTTATTATTTCTAACATTTTTGGTGGAGTCTTTAAGATTTTCTGTGTGTAAGATTATGTTATCTGCAACCAGAGACAATTTTATTTCTGCCTTTTTGATTTGGATATCTTTTGTTTGCTTTTCTTCCCTAAATGCTTAGGATAGAACTTCTAGAAATAAAACATAACAAAATGTTACAGTGGGTGTTTTTGTTTTGATTTACATTTTCTTTTTTATAGCCATTTCCTAAGCTTTCTATAATAAATATAATTGCATATAATAAGTAAAATATAATCATTATAAACACATACCTTTGCATGTGCTTAGTTTGTATAAAATATGTTAAGTATTAATATTATTCAGTTAATGGTCTATACATTTACATCAGCTTGTTATGGAAGTTATTTGCTCAATGGCTTATTTGAGTTTCATCTTCAGGAATGAACAATTTGTATCTGACAAAGAAAAAGAACTAAAATTCATTTAGTGTCTCAAACTACTATGTTTTAAATATATTCACATAATGAAGATTTACTTTTCATTTTCTTAAAACACTAAGTCTTTTACCTACCCACTCTGTACACATACTTATTTCCCAGCTAAAGGGGTTCAGTAGGGCCCTTCTTTCCTTTTGAAATTTCCCTTCTTCCACAACAATTCTTCCATCATTTCTGCTTTGTATTTTTGAATATGCAATTTATCTGAATCTTCTGAAGCTTCTTTGCTACCTAGGTACCAAATGTCTTTTCTAATAGCTCTAGTTGTCACTATCGCCTTTATCTTTTTTGACCAATTAAACCATGTGAATAATTAGTTACCACAAATCACTAGTACTCTCTAAATGTCTTGCTTAACCAATAGAATTCAGTAGTATCTTTACTTTCCTGTATATTTATTATATTAGATTCCTCAAATAAACCTTGTTCCCTTTAGAAAAAATACTTTAGTCACATAAAAAAGAGAACCAAAAGCTATTGTGTAGAATGAAAAGTAAAAGATGAAAGAATTGTGAATACAGCATCAAATCTTCATTCATTCTTTCACAAAAATATTTTTTGAGTGCCTACTATGTGCCAGTCACTGTTCTAAGAGCTGGTGATATGGCAATAAATATAACAGATGGGATTTCTGCCATGAAGGAGCATATATCCATGCATAAATACATATCTATAATAAAACACCAGTCTGCATTAAAAAGAACAGAGTAAGAGGAGAAATAATACACTGATTATTCTTCATGTGTCTTTCTAGATCTATTCTACATTTTCCTGCTTGAATTTGGAGATAAATTGAGAGATTAAGGTCAAAGATAAAATGAGGCTTGTTGCTCTATGTGGCATCTAAAGCCAACTGGACTGGATGAGATCATTTAGGGAGCGAGTGTGAACAGAGGAGTACTGAGCCATGGGCACTGAAGCATTGTAAGGATGGGAATGGGGCCAGCCTCATGAGTATACAACTTATGTGGTCACATAGGACCTTGTGTTTAAAAGGCCAATATTTGGTTTAATGATCTGTTCTCACTGTCCTGAAATTACCAAGAGTTTTTGAATATGGGCTCTGCATTTTCATTTTTCACTGTATACTGAAAATAATGTGGCAGGCCCTGGTTGGGAATATAAGGATTAAGAATAGTCAGGGGCAATGAAGTAAACTGAAAACCAAGTGAGTGTGTTAGTGTTGTCATAAAAACTAAGTAAAGTACACAGAAACCCCTTGCATTCCTATATACTAACAATGAAAAAACATAAAGAGAAATTAAGGAAACAATCCCATTCACCATTGCAGTGAAAAGAATAAAATACTTGGGAATAAGTTTACCTAAAGAAACAAAAAAAACCTACAAAACACTGATGAAAAAAATCAAAGATGACACAAATAGATGGAGATATATACCATGTTCATGGATTGGGAGAATAAATATAGTAAAAATGAGTATACTACCCAAAGCAATCTATAAGTTCAACACAATCCCTATCAAGCTACCAATGGCAGTTTTCAAAGAACTAGAGCCAATAATTTCATAACTTTTATGGAAACACAAAAAAACCCTCAAATAACCAAAGCAACCTTGAGAAAGAAGAATGGAACTGGAGAAATCAACCTTCCTGACTTCAGACTATACTACAAAGCTACAGTCATCAAGACAGTATGGTACTGGCAAAAAGACAGAAATATAGGTCAATGGAGCAAAATAGAAAACACAGAGATAAATCCACACACCTATGGACACCTTATATTTGACAAAGGAGGCAAAAATATACAGAGGAGAAAAGACAATCTCTTTAACAAGCAGTGCTGGGAAAGCTGATCAACCACCTGTAAAAGAATGAAACTAGAACACTTTCTAACAGCATACACAAAAATAAACTCAAAATGGATTAAAGATAGAAATGTAAGACCAGAAACTATAAAACTCATAGAGGAAAACACAGGCAGAACACTCTCTGACATAAATCACAGCAAGATCCTCTATGACCCACCCCCCAGAATAATGGAAATAAAAACGAAAATAAAAAATGGGACCTAATCAAACTTAAAAGCTTTTGCACAACAAAGGAAACTATAATCAAGATTAAAAGGCAGCCTTCAGAATGGGAGAAAATAATAGCCAATGAAATAACTGACAAAGAATTAATCTCCAAAATATACAAGCAGCTCATGCAGCTCCATACCAGAAAAACAAACAACCCAATCAAAAACTGGGCCAAATAACTAAACAGACATTTCTCCAAAGAAGACATACAGATGGCTAACAAACACATTAAAAAATGCTCAACATCACTCATTATTAGAGAAATGCAAATCAAAACTGCAATGAGGTATCATCTCACGCCAGTCAGAATGGCCGCCAGCAGAAAGTCTACAAACAATAAATGCTGGAGAGAGTGTAGAGGAAAGGGAACCCTCTTACGTTGTTAGTGGGAATGCAAATTGGTACAGTCACTATGGAGAACAGTGTAGAGATTCCTTAAAAAACTGGAAACAGAACTGCCATTTGACCCAGTAATCCACTGCTGGGCATGCACACTGAGGAAACCAGAATTGAAAGAGACCCCAATGTTCATTGCAAGCACTTTTATAATAGCTAGGACATGGAAGCAACCTAGATGTCCATCAGCAGATGAATGCATAAGGAAGCTGTGATACATATACACCATGGAATATTACTCAGCTATTAAAAAGGATGCATTTGAGTCTGTTCTAATGAGGTGGATGAAACTGGAGCCTATTATATAGAGTGAAGTAAGTCAGAAAGAGAAACACCAATACAGTATATTAACTCACACATATGTAAGTTAGAAAGATAGTAATGATGACGCTGTATGTAAAAGAGACACAGATGTAAAGAACAGACTTTTAGACTATGTAGGAGAAGGCGAGGGTGGGATGATTTGAGAGAATATCACTGAAACATGTATATTACCATATGTAAAATAGGTGACCAGTGCAAGTTCAATGCATGAAGTAGGGCACACAAAGTTGGTGCTCTGGGACAACCCAGAGGGATGGGGTGGGGAGGCAAGTGGGAGGGGGGTTCAGGATGCGGGGACACGTGTGTATCCATGGCTGATTCACATCGATGTATGGCAAAAACCACTATGATACTGTAAAGTAATTATCCTCCAATTAAAATAAAGTAATTAAAAGAGAAAGAAAACATAAAAACAACAGTGATGTGGCTGGCACTGCTAAGAATCATCAGCTGTTGTACTGTGTTACTGTAATTTTCAAGGTACTGTACTATAAGATTAAAAATGTTTTCTTAAAAAAAAAACTAAGTAAAGAAAGTATATGAAAATGAACAGAGTGATCAACAGTCTCAAAAGCTGCTGCAAGGTCAAGTTACCTTTGGCCTGAACTCTGATTGTTGGATATAGTAACTTGGTTGTGACTGTTGCCCAGGTTGAACTGGGTTGTAGAGAGAAGATAGGAGGATAGAACAAACACTGAGCATGGACAACTCTTGCGAGCACTTTTTCTGTCCAGGGGAAAGCTTAAAACTGAGCAGGAGCTGAGAGAGATATGGGGTCAAGACAAGGCTTTTCTAAGATGGAGATATTATGGCATATTTTTCCCTTTGGTGATGACTCATTAAGGAAGGGAGGGGAATGGTGAGACAGGGATGGAAATAAACACAGAAGCAAATTCTTAAGAAGAGAGAAATGGGATCCAGTGCAAAAGGGAAGGTTTGAAAAGGCAAAGGGCATGGACAATGCTTGTGCCTGGTGCATATTGTAGAAATATCTATTCTGATTGCTTCTGTATAAGAATCAGAGTCTTCAGTTGAGGTTAGAAGCAAAGAGGGAATGTTGAGGTTTAAGGAAAGAGAAGAAGTGAAGTCAAGTCACTCAGTCATGTCCGACTCTTTGCGACCCCATGGACTGTAAGCTACCAGGCTCCTCCGTCCATGGGATTTTCCAGGCAAGAATACTTGAGTGGGTTGCCATTTCCTTCTCCAGGAGATCTTCCTGACCCAGGGATTGATTGTCTCCTGCATTGTAGGCAGATGCTTTACCGTCTGAGCTACCAGGGAAGTATATTAAGGAAAGAGAAGAGAATGCAAAACCTCTAAGAGGATAGGTGAGTGAATGTTACCAGATTTGACAGGCAGCACCAAGGGCTGTTAAAAAGCTTAGCTACATAAAAGTACATACAGTTGGCTAAAATATCCATGCCAGCTATCTCTGGTGATTGTTTTGCAACTTTCCTGACTCTCCAAATTTTCCCTAATAGGCAGATAGTACTTTCATAATTAGCCTTTTAAAACTGTTATTGAAGGGTAAAGAGCAGGACATTAATGCATGAGGCAGGTCTTATGCTTTTCAGGACTTGAGTGGGGAATCAAAAAGAAAAGAGATGTCATTTGGTTGCCTCTCAAACAATGCCACGGACTAGATAAAAAGCAGTCCAATATTCTTCAGAAATGAGGGACAAGACAAAATATCTTTGACCCTTCTATGCTTGAGCCACTGATCATGTTTCTCAGTTGAGCTTGAAAGGCCTACGGGTGGAAATCATTCCCAGTTCTGACATCAAGTTGGCTTCCATTCTTGGTAGTTGAGTAGTGATGTACACTTTCACCCTTGCCTGATCTTCATGGATGTTCCAATGCAAAGTTGGGTGAGGCTCTGTCAGGGATGAACCAGTCACCTTTTACACCAGAAATTGAAATTTATTAATATTGTAAAGCTTTCTTGTTTGCTAAAATAATTCAAAGTAAATCTCTCTTCTCAGAAGTTGAAGTCCTTGATGTCTATTTTCAGATTGTCCTTAGCTACTCATTATTTGTCTTATTAACAGTTTTGCCTGCTATTTTTTAAAAAAGTGCAAATCAAGATCATTGTTCCCGAAAGGAATTTCAGAGATAATACACTGTTAGGAAGGGATTTGGATTTACTAATTCCAAAATGTTTCCACCCTGTTAGACCCTGTAATATTAGCTCGTGTGTGCTTTTAATTTGATCCATGATAGATGGGGTGGTGAATGGGGAATTTCAGGGCAACATTTTAAATCGAATTCCTCTGAGTAATTTACCCTCATATTTTTGTTGAAATCTTTATTGGGATCATAAATCAGCTCTCAGGACAAGATGTGGGAATTAGATCCTGTGACTGTTAATACACTCCTTGGAAATCAGCTGTGTGGATGCAGAGGCGGTAACTCTGCATGGGGTGTGAGGTAGAGTGTGTGTTTGGAACACTGAGTGTGGTCAGCTGAAGATTTAAGAGCCAACAGCAGCTGTGGAAGCCACATCAAGAGTTTTATATTAGGAGAAAAGTATGGATGTGTGGATATTTTTCTTGTGGTGGAAATGATATTTAACTTAACAATATGTATTTGGATTATGTCACCATTCCTTCATAAAATGCAGAAACTCATTGATAATTGTAATCAGTAAACTCTTTTATAATGAATTTCTTACATAATAAACTTCCTTTACAAGTTTATATGGTCTTTATACTTGAACTTAAATTCTTAAAAGGACAGCAAAATTATTTTTAATATCAGTTTATATATATTGCTATTGAAAATAAAAATTACAATGGATGAAGACTACTGTATGAGCACTAGGTCTAATCACAAAAAAACAGCTGAATTTGGGGTGGTGTTAGTATTAATCTACAAATCAACTGAAGGGGATTATTTGCAATTAGGCATTTTCATGAAAGATTGTGTGTGACATGTAAGATGGACTGAAATGGGGATAATCACTGCAATTACTGTGGGGAAAATCTCAGGATATGGTGAAAAGCAGATTTTTAGAATCTCATAAGGAAGGGCTCAAAGAGCAGCATGATCAATACGTCACTAGGTGATGATTTGCTTTGGAGGATGATGAGTGAAAGATAAGGAAATGAATTCTTATTGCCTGGAACTCTTGGCAGTCGGGCAAACTTAAGTAGATATTTTTGAGAAAATCAGTAAATCTCATTTATCATATTTGTGCAACAAAAATAATATCTACATTGTAGGTGGTGGGATTTAAAAAATACACCCCCACACACATATCCTGGATATATTACAAGTTTAGAACATTGTAGTCTATTGTCAGGCCTCTTGGAGATGGCATCTATGGAAAAAGGGTCGCCAAAGCTAGCCCTTTAGAATTAGAAAACAACTCCAACTTTGGGGACAACACGTGAGTTCAAGCACCTATATTATCTGTAGGTCTGCCCTCTCCCCCTTCTTCATGGGCAAAACTGGGATTCTGTTATGACTGAAGGACCTGTCTCCATACTTGCAATCCTAGATGTTTGGGACACTTGCATGGAGTTGCAGATTTTGTCCAACACTTTCTCCGTTTTCATAGCCAGAGTAGAGAACTGATCTCAGGCTGCTTTATGAAGGAAGGGTAGGGAGGTGGTGATCCTCATCTGGGGATGAGTCTACCTAAGTCATAGAAGACCTTGCCAGTTTGGGTGGAGGAGAACAGCAAGCCCTGCATGGATGGTCAGGGAGTCAGTTGCTGGCACTGCTTCAGCCATCCGGGAGTCTGGTGGTTGAGGAAGATCACTGGGTGTGGAAGGGGAGGATCAAGTCAACCCTCTTTCAAACTCACTATAGTCGCCTAAAGTATTAATGGAGCTTCCCAGGTGGCGCTAGTGATAAAGAACCCACCTGCCCATGCAGGAGACATAAGAAAGTGGGTTCTATCCCTGGGTGGGGAAGATTACCTGGAGGAGGGCATGGCAACTCACTCCAGTATTCTTGCCTAGAGAATCCCCATGGACAGAGGAGCCTGGTGGGCTACAGTCCATGGGGTCGCAAAGAGTTGGACACGGCTGAAGCGACTTAGCACACACACACGCACAAAGCATTAATGACCTTTTTGCTTAATACTGATACTGGGAAAATTTTAGTTCATTGACCTAACAAATAATTACAGCTCTTTGGCAAGATTTTGTTCGTGGAAACTGGCAGCATTTCCAAACACTTTAGATGTTTATTGTCTTAACCAGCACCTGTCCTTTACCCTGTCTGCATACTCCAAAAAATGTTAACTAAAAGAGAGAATGATTCATTTTATACCCTGATGTTTCCTTATGACCACAGCTGTGGCCACTTCTGTGTCCAGCAAAGTATTTCTTTGGCGAGTGACCTTGGGAGGGGCGGGAAGTGGAGTGGAAGAGGCCTCTGGAAAGTCTTTAACACAGGGGCGTATTCTCTCCTATTTGACGCCAAGAAATTCCCACTCATGGAATCTGGCCTATCATAAATAACCTTTCTTTTCTGTACTTGATTCAACTTAATAAATCATGTCAACCAACTGTGGTGAATGATGATTGTTCTTTACCCAACAAAACAATAGTCTTCCTAGTTGAAGCTCTGGAAGGACAGAAATCTATCAGTTCCAATCTCCTCCTGCTGGGCAGTCTTCTGTCTCAGCTGTCTAATTCTTCTTCCTTATAACTCCTCCACTACAATGAATTCTTCCTTTGTCTGATCCCTAGGACACCCTGACATGTGTTCTTCTAACTAACTTTGCTGGTCTTAATTCTGAAATGATATCTCTTTTAGATACAGAAAGGTGAAAATCGTCATCTAAGAGGCAAATTCTCAATAAGGATTTCTTTTTAAAAAACTTATCTTAAAAACTCATGCCCAAACCAGCCAGATTTAGAAAATTCAGAAGCTCTTCTACTTTTTTTTTTAAGTGTAGACTTTAAAAGATACATTTGCCCCACTAAATAAATGGTAACTGGTACATGAAATGGTATGGGAATGGAAAGTATTCCTTCTACTGGTACCAACAAAAGTTCGTATGCCTATCCTCCCAATTATATTACAAATGGTCAAATTTTCACGTCATATCTGATATTTCACATAACTGAGCCTTTCCTAAATAATTATGCTGCTTCCAAAGCTCACAACTTTTTTTCTAAACCAAGCTTCTCTTGGAATCTATCTCCACACAGAGATGTCCTTCCCTATTTTCTTCTTCTAATAACATTTTTGTGCTTATTTTTATAGCTGCTAAACACACCTACCATAATCTCCAATATCATTCTTCACAACCATTCAATCCTGGTCCTCTAGTTTTGCTACATTTCATATCTACCATTTTGTTTTCCTCCCCACTGCTGCCCACCTATCTCTGATATACAGGCAATCTTTGCTGTGCATGGTAGTGAGACCCATAAAAATGACTATTCAAATAGAAACCATGAAAAGCAATCTTATCACTCAAATGGGGAAAATGACAATTGTTTTGGGACCTTGAAAATTTTTTAATCAACAGTAAACACTTTTTCCTATGAGTTATAAAAATATAGCGAAACTGAAAATTAAAAAACTCACAGTTATTTAATACACTGTAATTTGAAACATTTGAAGCACTGAACAGTAAGAGCTTTTTTCTTTGTAGAAATCTTACCAAGTGCAGTTTGAACAGTGCTTGCTGTACTCTTATTGTATTACGTACAGTGTGGAGTGAGCATCTTTATTATGTTTTGGTGAACTGTCATATTCCTTTTCAAATCTGCATTGGCTTCTGACTATCCTTTGTGCTTTCAATGTCATCGAATACCTCTGACAGCTTCTTTAACGTGAGGATTTTCTTTTTTGCCAGTGTGCCTTCTTCTGGGACATCTTCATCCTTTATACCACAACCACTTTCCTCATTTGTGTCACTTATTTGCCTTCTCAGTTCCTCTGGCTGCACACTATAGTCTCTCAAACAGTGACAGTATCAACATTTCGATAGATAGCTATTTCTTCTAAAACACTGTGTATGTTCAATTTGAATTTCACTTGTAGCTTTATAAATTTGTTACTTTGTCGAATTCAACATTTAGCCAGTTTTCTTTTTGGTCATCCATTTTTCAAACGTTATGCACATTTGTCACTGGAAGAGAAGGTGGAAACACAACTATAGGCTTTGCTGTCTGGGTGTGAACCAAATAACCGATGTGTGGTGGCCAATCACAAATAGATATTGAAGTAAGTGAGGTGATTGGTCATGATGCATATATATTATTTATGTAGTGATTTGTGAACTGAAAATCTAGTAGTGAAGTTTCTACTTCATGCAATTATTCACAGCTAATGGTAACTGAAATCAAAACTGATGTTAAGGAATTGGTGTCATTTAACTAAACTGTGGTAACTGCAATCTGTATATTATTGTAATCATGTAAAGCAAGGATAACCTGATTGTAACTAGGATAACTTGCTGGCTTTTCTTTTTATCTGTAGTGTCTCTAATCCATCTGACATTCCCTAGTCCAAATTTCCCACTAGGATTGATATTGCCTTATTCACCATTTAACCACTTGCTGCTGCTGCTAAGTCACTTCAGTCATGTCTGACTCTGTGCGACCCCATAGACAGCAGACCACCAGGCTCCCCCGTCCCTGGGATTCTCCAGGCAAGAACACTGGAGTGGGCTGCCATTTCCTTCTCCAATGCATGAAAGTGAAAAGTGAAAGTGAAGTCACTCAGTCATGTCTGACTCTTAGCGACCCTGCGGACTGCAGCCCACCAGGCTCCTCCGTCCATGGGATTTTCCAGGCAAGAGTACTGGAGTGGGGTGCCATTGCCTTCTCCGTTTAACCTCAGAATCTCAAGACCTCAGAATCTCACCCAAAGTTTCACCAACACAGTTTTAATGTAATTATAACCATCCTCCTAGTTGGTCTGAGCACCTGTACTTACAGTTTGTAGTTTCATCTCTATTAAGCCTAGGAGAGTAATAGGTTTTTCTGAATCCTGCTGCAGGATTAGGAAATCGAAGCTGTTTGTTCTTGTTGTCACTACTGTTACTCTTAACTTCTGTAGGAAGTTAGTTCTATAGGAAGACTTAGGTATTTTGTTAAAACTGGACTTTCTGGGTGTCATATCTGGGTGATACCCCAGTGAGGCAGATTTGAAGAACTGTCCCTTTTGTTTCCCTAAGCTGATCCACAAGAATTGCTCTCCAAATACATGCAGGCCTGTGAGAGTAACTGTTGAACTTTGAAGTGGGAAACACATGGTTAGATATCTCAAACTTGTTGCTTTGTAGGTAAGAGCAATACAAACACTTATGCCTGATATTTTATGTTATTTCTCAAATCAGAGTCTGGGAACAGTCATCTTGCCTTGGTTATTTACTCAGGAGTACCCCTCTCCTTGGGACTGCTACAGTGAGATGTCAATGCCTCCTTCACAGTCTCTATTTTAGTTTCTAAGAAATAGGACAATATCTCTGAATTTTTCTTTTTATTTACCATAAAGCATCCTCTAAAGAATACAAGGTGAATATAATTTCCTTTCTTCTTATTCTGAGCCCCAAAGGAAAACCCATAGAATCAAGCTGGGCAGACTCCTGTGACCATCTTGACCATCACAGTATAACAGAAGTAATGCCACAAGCCTTCTGGGGTTGAATGATAAGAACACCTTGCACTTTTGTCTTTTGCATTTCTTAGGACACTTATTTGTAGAACTCAGCTGCTATGTAGGCTGTAAGGATACCCAAACTAGCCTACATAAAGAAGCCATGAATAGGTAATTTAACCAGTAGCCCGGCCAATAATTGGTGTCAACTGCCGGTATGTGAGGGAAGATGCATTCAGATGATCCCTATCCTCATCTCAGTTTTTCAATCTTTCCAGCGTATACCCCATGCCTGTTAAAACACATAAGAAGTCTTCCCTGGGTCTAGACTAAATTCCTGACCCACAGAACCTGTGAATACAATTGTTATTTTTACAAAATTATATGCAGCAATAGTAACTGGAACAGAAATACTTGATTCTTAAAACTGAGTGGTAAAATAAGTGAATTTATCTTTTCTTGTCTATCCTTTCTAACACTTATACAATGCATACGGTAACTTGTGTAGTCAGTAAGGACAAGTTGGTTGATTAGGTATGGATGGGAGAAGGAAGGGTCTGGGGTGCTGCCAGATTTCATGTCCTTGGAAATGAGTAAGGAGAGATTGTTATGCATTAATTGTTCTCCTTATCTCATCCATATACAGAACACTGGCAGCATGCTACTTCTTATTAAAGCATTTAAGCAATCTCTTTAAAGTAGCCCCCAAACTACAATAAAATGTGATATGATAATTTCCCATACTTAGCAAATACTGCCTACATGTAGAAATCTCCTTATTCTTTGTAGCTAAATGGTTAATTCTGGGAGATACCCATCTAAATTTGATACAGCCCACTTGATGGTCCAACTGTGGACCACCTTTCATTTTCCCCCATTTCATTTTCCTGGTTTTGTGCTTCAACTGATATACTTCAAGATTTACGATTTTTCTGACAAAAATGAAATGAGCCAGCCAGACAGTTGTGGCCCTCAGAAGGATAAGAAACAGTCTGAATAAGAAGCAAGGATCATTTTGACCACCAGTTTACCAAACAAAGCCAAGACATTAGCATCAAGGAATAAGCCAATTGCTGACATAAGTGCAAGTTTCAGGAGTTGCTTGTTTCACCTAATTGAATTCAATAAATCATCACAACTAGACAATTCTAAATACTTTATTTTCCCTTAGTGAGTGAGTCTTGCTTACTCTTCCAATTTCTGGGGAAAAAGTCATTTACCATGTCTGGAATGGATTGAGCTGGTTTAGGATGGGGGTTCCACAACATAAGCAGAAAGCAATTTCTATACACAAATCTCTCAACCACACTAGAACTTTAAGATTGCATTCTGGTGGTACTCCATAGAAAAGAGAAAGAAGTAATGTTTCATCTGAGATATAAATTAGAGGCCAATTTGTTTCTCTAATCTTAAAGGAGTTAGTCGATGAAAATCTAAAAAAATTCTATCTTGGCCATTTTGGCATAGAATAGTTGGAGATTAAAGAGAGGAACAACAAGGCCTTTGGGGGGATAAAAAATGAAAATAACACAAAAAATACATCTTTGTTACATGAGTGGCCAAAAGTATAAAGCTTGATATCATACAAGATTTTCTTTCTTGGCAGCAAGTATTGCTCTTACACCATTGAATGTCATTGCAATCATATGGTATCAATAACAAATGAATTATGGCCAGAATGTCTAAAGACTGCTCTTGCAGACTTTAGATCTGAATTCTCCTTCTCACAAATTTCAAAAGCAGTTCGTTTGGAACTCTGGCCAGTTTTTTGACCTTTCTGCTGACCTGAAAGGTTTATGTACCTAGGATAAGACTCAAACTAGTGTATGGAACATCCCTTGGAGTGGCCAAATTTTCTCTTTATGACTCTGAAACAATTTCCAAGTCACATTTTTTCTGTTGTAGATCTTTCTAGACTATTGAGTTATATAGTATAATCCCAGTATAATCACATCTAATTTCTATCTCAAGATTTTGGTTAGGCTCTTTCAAGATGGTCTAAACACTCTACCAATCGATAGCATTATAACAGGCCTTTTGAATTAGATTCTGGTCCCAGAGGCCAGACGTGGGAGCTTATGTCTATTTTCTACCCTATTTTAATTGGTCTTTGTGGCCAGCATGGTCAAGACATAAAAGTTTTAATTAAGGTGGTAGGAGTGGAGTAAAGAAAATAATAAGATAACTTGATGACATTCTGAATGTGGGTTGTAGGGGGAAAGGAAACAAAGTTGACTAAGTCTTCTGGGTAACTGGACTAATAATAAGATGCATGATGTAATGTGGATGATTTAGCTTTGGATGGTCTCATGCTAGGAAATAATGTATTGTTACCATGCTCCAACCAGGTCTTAGGTTTATTTTTAAACTATCTTTCATATAGTAAAACTGTTGTCAAACAATATTGTAATGTAAGCACTCTCTCCCAAAACAGACAGGTAAATTTTATAGTAAGTGTACAGTCCAGAATTATTTCCTGCTGGATCTCCAAACTAAAGCATTCTGAAATTAAGTCACTTAACAAGCATTCTAAAACTCAGAACCAATGAAAGTGTTCTCTCACCTTCAGGTTTTTTAAAGGTTTCTTCTCTTACTTAGCAACCTTAAGTGCAAGAAATTCTCCTGTACTACCACAGAAAAATCATTTTTTGGTTATATTTTAAAAATAATGTATTAAGATGAGACTAAACATTAAAAACTTGATTTAATTAGATTTAAAAAATTGATTAAAAGTCTACTTTAAATGTCATACTTAATGGTGAACTATTAAAGGAATTCTCATTGGTTAAAAAAAAAAAGATTATGACTACTTTAACTATTATCCAATATTGTTCTGGTTTTATTCCCAAAGCAATATGACAAGAAAAACTAAGGTATATTGTATATTAGAATTGAACATAAATTATTTTCTAATTGATATGTTTTTCAGAAAATGAAAAAATTATAAGTTAAGGGGACAGATAAAAGATAACATGAGACTCAGTTCTCATCATAAGGAAAAAAAATTTGTAACTCTGTATGGTGATGAATGTTAACTAAACTTATTGTGGTAATAATTTTGAAATATATATGTAATACTTTATTGTTTGACTTTTTGCAACCCTTAGACTGTAGCCTGCAAGGTTTCTCAGTCCATGGGATTGTCTAGGCAAGAATACTGGAATGGGTTGTCATTTCTTCCTCCAGGGCACCTTCCCGACCATACATAAAGGAGACTTCATTAATGTGCATTAGAGGATATCCCAGGTTAACCCGTCATACAAAACTGTCTCTTGAGCCTTTAAATTCTATACCAATTCTACACCTACTTTATCACATATAAATGCATAGTATATTCATGAATTCTACACCTAAAATTAATACTGTCACATGTCAATTATATCTCATTTAAAAATTATTAAATGAAAATTTGCTCAACTTCCCTCAACAAAGACGTGAAAAAGAAAATTAGAGTTTGTTCTTTTGTTTTTATTCATTTTTTAATATAAGAGGTTTGGCAAATTGACATTCAATGTACTTAAAGAGAAAATGTCACTCATAATACACGTGGTAATGTAATTGATACAACATTTAGAAGAATATTTTACAGTATCTACAGTTTAAAATGTTCTTAATTTTTGACCCAACAATTCTACCTGTAGTAATTTTTTTTATGCAAAGTAGAAATTTAAAAAAATATAAAGATGTATAGAAAGATACTCTGCCACATTGTGTGATAAAATTTGGAAGCTAACTTGTATTAATCATAATACATTTATGAGTGGCAGGGGAGAATTTTAGCTCAAATAAGATGGATTTTAATTTCTTATTCATGTAAAATTCCAAGGAGGCAGTCTAGGGTAGGTATAAAACTTGATCAATCAGGGCCCAGATTCCCTATGTCTTGTGGTTCCACTCTGTGGGCCTTAACCTCAAGATACAAGCATGTGCTTACAGGCAGTAGAATGAGTAAAGGAAGTAAAAAGGCAGAGGGGGTAGTCTTTCTGTTTCTTGGGAAGAATCTTGGAATCTGCTATCTGATACTCTACCTACAGTCTGTTGTCCAGAACTTAGTCATATGGTGATGCCTAGCTGAAAGGGAGACTGGAAAATACAGACTGCATTCTGGGCAGCCATGTATCTAGCTAAAAATGTGGAGGCACTATTACACAGAAGAAAGGGAAAATGGATCTCAGGAAACACACCAGCCTCTGCCACATGACTTGCTGACCAACAACAGAATAGGATATAGAACATCATACAGTTAAATACTATGCAGTCATAACAAAATAAGTCAGCCCTACTTGGAAACTTGTTACAGAATATGATCTATATTCAACAGTTTTAAAAAAACCACATGTGAGAAATGCCTGCATATGCTTATCAAAAGACATGTTAAAATGTTCATTTCTGAAAATTTAAAATAGCCCCAAACTGAAAATGCCACAAATGTCCACTCACTTAGAATGAATAAGTAAAAGATGGCATATTTACCTAGTGAAATTCTTTACATAATGGGAATGAATACCGTTGCCATCTGCAACAATATGACTGGTTCTTAAAACATAATGTTGAACAAAAGAAGTCAGACCCCAAAACAATGTATACTCCACTTTATATAACTTAAAAAAAACAGAGAAAATTATAACCCTATATGGTGAGAAAGCAGGAAAAAGTTACCTTTAAGAGACAGTAGGAAAGGAGCACGAGAGAGGCTTTTGAGATGCTGGTAACGTTCTATTTCCTGAACTGAGTTCTGATTACTCGGGGATATTCACTTTGAGAAAATTCATCAAGCTATACAATTACATTTGGGTAATTTTTGCATACATGTGACATCAGTAAGATTTTTAAAAAGCACATGTACATTGTTCATATGTAGAAAATCTGGAAGTATATATGCTACATTAAATTAAGAGTCAGTAAACTCTTTCTATAAAGGGCCAGAGAGTAAATATTTTAGGTTTTGTTGGTTACACAATCTCTACCACAACTACTCAATTCCATTGTTGCAGTGCAAAAGCATCCCTCAGTCAGTCAGTCAGTTCAGTCGCTTAGTCCTGTCTGACTCCTTGCAACCCCGTAGACTTCAGTAAGCCAGGATTCCCTGTCTATCACCAACTCCCAGAGCCTACTCAAACTCATGTCTAGACAATACATAAATGAATGGGTGTGGCTATCCTCCAGTAAAATTTATTTACAAAACCAGGTGACAGGCTGTAGTTGGCCAACCCCTGTACTAAAAACTGTTCACAGTAGTTACCCCTGAGGATAGCATTGAGGGGAAAGAGGATTTTTACTCTTTACATGTAAATGTAAGATGTCTATAATGTCTAATATTTTACAATTAACATTTTATTTAAAGGATCTACTTTTATTAAAAAAATCAAATGCTCACCTGAAACAAAAAACTGGATCTGAGTGCAATCAATGGACACCTCAAAGTAATAACAGAAATCTGATGCAAGTCAGGCATGAGTATTCTGCATTTTAACTATCACCTAAAATGCCACACCCACGGGATTCTCCAGGCAAGAAACCACTCCAGTATTCTTACCTGGAGAATCCCGTGGACAGAGAAGCCTGACTGTAGTCTGTGGGGTCACAAGAGTTGGACATGACTTAGCGACTAAACCACTATCACCAAAATGCCTATAAGAATACAGAAAATTTTATTACCAATTATCAAGAGAGGATTAATATGTGTTAATAATAAAAAAAAACCTATTCAACAGGGCTCTTTATCTATACTTGTAATTTCCATTTAAAACAAATATTAGCCATGGTACTGCCATATTTCAACTTTCCATGGTATAACAAGAAAATCATTGCTTTTACTCTGTACATGGAACATACATTTTGATCAAGGTATAAGAATGCCAGTGGCATAAATGTACATATGCAAAAAAAAAAATTCTGATTAATGGACCTGGAAAATATTCACAAGTAAGCTGAAACTTACTTTTGAACTTTGTCAAGATAAATTTCAATTGTTTTGCTTTAGTAATAGGAAAACAAATGTAAGCCAGAGTTCTAATAATCCATGGCTTCTAAGGATTTAAATTCACTTGTAGACCCAAGATACACACAGACAATAGGTAATAAGCTTTGAACAGTCTGTGCCTCTTATTTTGGCAGGTATATATCAGTGCTTTAAAAAATGAGAGAAAAATTATTGTAACCCAGTATCGAAGAGATCAACTGTTCAAAGAAAAAGAATGGATAAGATTTGGAGAGTGGCAAAAGAAAACCAGATTCTTTTAGCTGAGGGGAACAGCAGGAGAAACAAAGAACAAGGTTCCAAATGAGAAGGCCCTCCTCTAAGGACTGTGAAACCAGTTTCCTTTGGGAGAAATCCAGTTTAAAGTATATAGGTTTTCTCTTGAGTTCAATGGGAAGTCAGTGGGAGATTGAGCAAGGAATTAATGATTCTTAAGAAATCTAACTTTGAGACCATGTGTACAGCTCATGACTTTTGTCCTCACTCCCTTCCAAATATGCATCCCTACAATTGCAAAAATTCAAACCAGGATCTTAATACATGACAGAGCCTGGAAGGTGAAAGTGAAAAGTGAAAGTGTTAGTTGCTCAGTCATGTCCAACTCCTTACAACTCCATGGATGGTAGCCCACCAGGCTTCTCTGTCCATGTGATTCTCCAGGCAAGAATACTGATTGGAGTGGGTGGCCATACCCTTCTCCAGGGGATCTTTCCGACCTAGGGATCAAACTCAGGTCTCCGGCATTGCAGGCAGATTCTTTACCATCTAAGCCAACAGGGAAGCCCCTAATCAGGGTAGTTCTGGTATAAATAGCTATATGTGGTAGGTAGTTAACTTTCCACATCTAAATGACCAACACTTTCAGCAAAACTATTGTTGAATGGCCCATACTAATGCTGTTTTTTGTTGCTGCTGTTAGTTTTGATGTTAGTTTTTCATCACTACGATTTCTACCAGCATCTCTGACAAAATTTCATTCAAGCTCAACTCTTAAGAACTCCTAACATGTGGCCAAATATCTAGCAAAAGCATTTTTTAAGTGCCATAGCTTCTTAGTAGTTGCCCATTCTTTTATCCTCATCAAACCTAAACTTTGTGTCTCTAGGCTTCTGGACCTTATGAGGAGTGTCAGAACTAAAATATTCTTGTTGAGTTATCTCTCCTCCTCAGGAGGCTTGTTTGGTGTTTTATTTCTAATGCTTTCAGGGATGGTTGTACTGTGAGAGTAGGAGAAGGTAAACATAGCTGTTTACCTACATATTCTATCCTAAGCTACCTAAAATGCCTATGTTTTGCTGAAAGTTTAATTTTTGTTTTAGGTTTGCAAGATTCATTAACAAAAGAAGCCACTTGTCATGTACAAAAAAAGAATT
Organism: Okapia johnstoni; assembly: GCA_024291935.2. Lineage (NCBI taxonomy): Eukaryota > Metazoa > Chordata > Mammalia > Artiodactyla > Giraffidae > Okapia > Okapia johnstoni. Next base: position 63,880,130 of record CM044312.1, on the reverse strand, counting down.
TCAATATTTAACAGAGGATTAATGGACTTAATTTCAGTATACACTCATTAAAAGAAAAGAAAGAAACAATAGAGAAAAGTAACAGCATACATATACATCATCAAATTGGGCTGACCAACATCCAGACTTAAACAGTGCTGAGAAGTCCCTTGTTAAAAGCAATCTGGAGTCCCAATTAGGAAAAGGTCCCCAGCAGTGCATCCACCTCATGGGTGACACTTCAAACTGTAGTTTTGGGAGCACCCACTTATAATCTCAGGCCACAAACTGATATCATCAGCGTGTATGCAAAAATGCAGCTCTGTTTTTTTTTTTTTTAATTATTACAATGCCAATTGTTTCATTTGATAAGTCATAGGATTTCTTTAGACTCCAGGGGCTTGGCCAGACTCTCACGGGCTCAAGAATTCCAAGACACACTCTTTTTCTCATCTAAAGTGCCACCTGACTTTCTGTGCTTGCAGGCAGGCATGGAATCCAAGAGGTGTCCAGGCAGGTCAGAATCAGGTTAGAGGCCTGATCTCCTGCTTCTGAAGCCTGAACAAGACTTCCTCCATTTTAATTTGTGTCTGTAGGAGAATTATAGACCCAGACTACCATGTAGAAATCCAAGTAATATTACAAAATGAGGGAAAGGGTGATCTGTTTATAATAAACATGATCAAATCACCCAATTGCTGATTGTTCCATGGGTAATTGGTAAAGTACAAAAAGAGAACCTCTTACCTTATTAACAGTTACAGGTGATAGAGGGTTTGGATCCACAAATGAAATACACGCAATTGGAGTCTGGGTGGATGAGGCAGCCTCATGGTCCTCCTGTACTTGCTCATGTGATTGCACATGGGAAGGATAATACCATATTAGTGATGATTCCTGGACAGGAAAGATAGAAATATGTGCCATTAACATACTGTTTTTATCATAAATTAAATTAAAAGATGCTTGCTCCTTGGAAGGAAAGCTATGACAAACCTAGACAATATACTAAAAAGCAGAGATATCACTTTGTTAACAAAGGTCCATATGGTCAAAGCTATGGTTTTTCCAGTAGTCATGTATGGATGTGAGAGTTCGACCATAAAGAAGGCTGAGTGCTGAAGAACTGATGCTTTTGAATTGTGGTACTGGAGAAGACTCTTGAGAGTCCCTTGGACAGCAAGGAGACCAAACCAGTCAATCCTAAAGGAAATCAACCCTGAATAACCACTGGAAGGACTGATGCTGAAGCTGAAGCTCCAATAGTTAGGCCACCTGATGTGAAGAACCGACTCATTGGAAAAGACCCTGATGCTGGGAAAGATTGAGGGCAGGAGGAGAAGAGGATGTCAGAGGATGAGATGGTTGGATGGCATCACTGACTCAATGGACAGGGGTTTGAGCATGCTCTGGGAGATAGTGAAGGACAGGGAAGCCTGGTGTGTGGCAGTCCTTGGGGTCGCAAAGAGTTGGACATGACTTAGTGATTGAACAACAACTTTCTCATAAATATACTATTCTTGGAAGCCTGACTGTAATGTGGATTGTCATTCATGTCTCAACCTTCAAGGATATGTTACAGTAAAAGGAAACTATGAAGAAAGCTACTGGGTAATCTTCAGCGGAGAAATATGAGTCAGATCTGAACTCAGGATAACTTCACCTGCCTGGCAAACAAGGCCTGTCCTTTCTTAACTTTGACATTGTTTGGACAGAATTTATCTGTTTGATAGATTACACAGCACTGGTAGAGATATAGTTCAAGCCTTGACCATTAATGCAAGTGGATGCCTACAACACTTAAAGCACATGAACTTAGCTTAACGTATGACAAAAACTTTCTGCAATTGTTTAATGCCTCAGTAATATTTCAGCTACACCAAACTAAATCCTTAACTGACATATTTGATTGGACTGTTTGCTCTATGCAGGTATTATATTACCTTGCTCAAAAGGATAAGGCCCAAGGCATTTTTAATATCTACTAATGTGTACACATGGAAAAAATTATTTAGAGAACAGACTCCTAACAATCATCCCTAATGGCTTACAAAGTGCCCTGACACCTTGTGCCAAGGAACGTTATCATTATAGTGTAGTTAACACAAGTATCATGTGCCAATTTCATGTGTTACCTATTGCATATAGAGAAGAATATTGTTCCCTCATTTCTCGGGTAATTATTTGGACTTTGATAACCACACCCACTAACTGATAGATTGAGTTAAAGCTACCAAGGGACTGCTATGTGGACCAACTTCTTACATTTGGGAATCCTGCTTATTGGAGAACTCCATTAACTATTGTGAATGGACTATCTTTCCTAAATCCTATGTTTTTTTATAGCCCCCCTCAATTTGTATGTATTATAACCAATGGTGTAGAAACTATTTCTATGTATGGAACCCCTTTTTTTTTCGGATGCCTAACACATGTTGATCATTTATATTGGAAGGGGACCACCTATTACTCCCCCCACCAGGAGAACTCAGGTATTGTGGATGCAAATGTTACTCCTTACTCTTTCTGATCCCATATTAGCTTCCCCTTAAAACCCTTATGTAAGATTTTGCAAGGAACCAAAGAGTTACAAAATTTAACTTTTTACAAAAGATAAATGTAATGCTACCTTGATAGAACATTCTGTTGTTACTACTATTGCAGGAGCTGATGTATAAAAACATACTTCTGATTCATGGTGGGGCCTTTTCTTTACTAAATCCCCTACTGCTCAAAAATTGTTTTCTGCTTTGTTTAATCCTTTACTTGTCTCTTTGATTATGCTGTTTTTTTAATTATTATTATTTGGAATTGTTATATAGAATTAAGAAAGCTGCTTATATAATTTTGCCTTATTCCTATGCTCTTCAGCCTAAACAACCCTGAGGCTGACTGTTAACTGCTGCTGCTGCTAAGTCGCTTCAGTCGTGTCCGACTCTGTGCGACGCCATAGACGGCAGCCCACCAGGCTTCCCCATCCCTGGGATTCTCCAGGCAAGAATACTGGAGTGGGTTGCCATTTCCTTCTCCAGTGCATGAAAGGGAAAAGTGAAAGTGAAGTCGCTCAGTCGTCCGACTCTTAGCGACCCCATGGACTGCAGCCTACCAGACTCCTCCGTCCATGGGATTTTCCAGGCAAGAGTACTGGAGTGGTGTGCCATTGCCTTCTCTGTTAGGGAAATTAAAATGCAGGGAGTTTGTTCAGGTTTCAGAAGCAGGAGAGTAGGCCTCTGACCTTCCTGCAAGCACAGCAGGTCAGGTGGCACTCAGATAAGAAAGGGAGTGGGTCTTGGAATTCTAAGGCCCTGAGGGTCTGATCAAGCCTCAGGGGTCTAAAGAAATCCTATGACTCACAAGGTGAAACAAACAGAATTATAAAATTAAAAAAACAAAACAGAGCTACATTTTTGTAAACAAACTGATGATATTAGTTTGTGGCCTGGGATTATAAGTGGGAGCCCCCAAAACTGCAATTTGAGGTCTTTCCCATGGGGTGAATGCACCACCTGGGACCTTTTCCCAAAAGGGACTCCAGATTGCTGTTAAGGAGGGACTCCTCAGCACTGTTTAGTCTGGATGTTGGTCAGCTCAATTTGGTGATGTACGTGTACTGTTACTTTTTTCTTTTGTTTTTATTTCTTTTCTTTTAATGACTGTATATTGAAATTAAGTCAATTAATCCTCTATTAAATATTGAAATTGCTAAATTGTGTGTGACAAGTGGTTTCTTTTCTTAACAAATCCTTTGAACCTAAAACTAAATCCTTTGAACCTAAATCCTTTGAAAGTAAAACTTTTGGCAAAACAGTCTATCATTCCTAGTATCTTGAACCAGGGAAGAATCGCATTTGAGGAGGAAAAGGAAAAGGATAGAAGAGGATGCCATCCTCTCTCATTAGGTAAAAGTAGCCTTTCTCCTTGGAAGACAGAGGTGTAAATATGAGGGTAAAAAATACTAAAGGGGATGAAGTCAAAGCATGGCAACAACAAACTTCAGGAAAGAGGTCGCCTTTGCAGAGGGAGACTATATTAAAATGAAACGCTTTTGGCAAGCAAACATAATAGACTCTCGGCTGGCTGGGATAAAGTGATCTGGGTGTAGCAGCATTTTTTTCCCATGGATATATATACTAGTTTTTAAATGTTTAAAAAAGGGATGTTTAATTTTCAAGGAGGACGTTTTTTGGAAATATCAGGTGGTGGAAAAAAGTCCATATTGGTTTACCCTTTTGGAAGACCATGGCTAAACCATCTATATCAGCCAGCTTCCAGACTCACACGACCATATATTGGGAGTAAAATGGGATGATTCATAATTTTATGGGATCCCAGCTTCCAGTGTGGCCCTCACCAACCATTTAATATCTGGAGTTCCTGCCATTTCCATCTTCTGATCCCTATGCATTTAGAAGACTATTGTTTACTAGATACAGTATCTTCTCATTAAAGATAGGATTGTTTGCATGTTATATAATTTCCATATTTTTACTTTAACTTATCTATATAATTACATTTGAATTGAGTTTCTTATAGACAGTGTGTTGTTGAGTCATATATTTTTACCCACTTTGACAATCTCTTTTGTGTGTTCAGACCATTTACATTTAATATAATGATGGTGTTTTTGGATTTAGACCTGTCATTTTATTGGTTGTTACCTCTTTTTTTTTCTCAAATTATTGGTTTCCTCTTGTCTACTTTCTTTTGGATTATGTGAATATTCTTTTGGTATTAAATTTTACTTGTGTTTTCTACTATATCTATACATAGAACTTTTTATAGGCTAATCTAGGAATTATAGTATACATATTTAACTTTCTACAATCTACTTAAATCAGTATTTTACCACATCAAGTGGAAAATAGAAACAGTATTATAGACTTGTCCCTCCACCCTTTATGTTGTAGTTGTCTTATGTATTACATCCAGATACATTGAAAGCTCCATCAGACAATGTTATAATTTTTGCTCTCAATCATACTTTAATAAATTCAAAGGGAGGGAAATTGCCTATCAGAAGCATCCAGATATTTACCATTTCTGTTGCTCATTCCCAAAAAAGTTTCCTTGTACTATTATTTTCCTTCTTTCTTAAGAGCTGTATTTAGTAATTCTTTTAGTGTAGGTCTGCTGGGAAGAAATTTTCTTAGTTTTCTCTCAGCGGAGATGTCTTACTTCACATCTGTTTCTGAAAGATATTTTTGTTGCATATAGAATTCTGGATTTAAGGGGCTTTTTTTCCTTTCAGTACTTGAAATTTGTTGTGTCATTTTTTTGTGTGTGTGGTTTCTGATGAGAAATATAGTAATTAAAATGGTTGTTTCTTTTTTTTTGATGACAAACTATTTGTCTCTGGCTATTTTAAAGATTTTTTTTGATCTTTAATTTATAGAAATTTGATTATGTTGATTATGATTTTGGGGTTTATCCTGTTTGTAATTTGCTTAGCTTTTTCAATTTGTACATTTATGTCTTTCACTGAATATGCAAAGTTTTCCTCAAATACATTTTCTTCAGAAACTTTTTCTTTATACTGCATTTTTCTCCCCTCCTTCTGGTTTTTCAGTAACATAAATGTTAGACTATTCTCTATTGTCACTCAGGTCCTTGAGGGTCTGCAAATTTTTTGTTTTCAATTTTTTCCCCGTGTTCAACCTGGATAATTCCAGTTTCTCTACCTTCAAGCTCATTGTCTTGATTTTCTGTCATCTCCACTTGACTGAGTTAATCCAGTGAGTTTTAATTATTATACTTTTAATTCTAAAATTTCTCTTTGGTTTTCTATCTTCTACTTATTTTCTGAGAGTTTCTATCTTCCCATTCATTCTAATTTGTTCTTACTTTCTGGAGCATGTTTTAAAAATAGTATCTGCCTTAAAGTGTCTGTCAGTTGGTTCCAATATCTGTGTCATCTCAGCACTGGCATTTATTGTTTTCCCATCTGAGTTGAGATTTTCTTGTTTCTTCACATGCTGAATAATTTTGGAGTGTATCCTGAACATTTTGAAAATTATATCATAAAACTGAGTCTTAATTAAGTTCTATGGAGAATGTTAATATTTTGTTTTACCAGGCATTTTATAAATTGGATTCATGTTGCAAGGTCCAAGTAGATTTCTGTGGATGGTGATTTTGATGTCAGTTCCATTTTTAAAGCCTTTGTAAAGCCATTTAGATCTGTCCAGAATGTATGCCACCCAGTGGCCAGTCTGGCACCTGGGCAGTGGTCTATCTCTTCATTTAGTTCTTAACTGAACAACTGTTCACTTGTTATTTAAGATCAGATCCATGTATGTGCAACTTGGGAGTGAGCCCAGGAGCTCACAAGCAAATTTACAGAAGTCACTTAACCAAGTGCTTCCTTCTTCATCATCTGTTACTTTTTGGTCCTTGTGGCTCTCCTTTCAGTCCTCTGGACAGAAATCCAGTGTTTTATCTACCCTACCCTGCTGCACACAGTCCACAGCTATATCTGTGTTTCAACTAAGAGGAAGGAGAACAGGGAATAAAAGAGCGACCAGAGTTCACCCCACTCTCTTGAAATTATAGGTCCTCTGATTGGAGAGAAATAGTCCCATCCTGCAGAATTTAAGTCACCTGCATGCCTTTGGTGCTGCTGTCCTATAGCCACTGCCATGGAGCTGGGATGCAAGAAAACCAAAAAATAAGACAGAAAGAAAAAAGTAAGAGATTTTCTCCACTCTCTCTAAGAACTCAGAGATCCCTTTCTCAGTTCAGAACTAGAGGACTTCTCCAGTAGCTCTCTCTTTGACAGAAGTGTCAATATCAATTCAATATTGATGCTGAAGTGTCAATATCCACTTCTGGGTTTCAGGCTGTCTGGAGTCCAGGCTGGAGGATCTTGGAGTCAAAAAATGTTAAACCCATTACTGGCTCTGTAGTATTTTAAATGATGGTCTTCTTCAATCTGTCTGCTGTTTTTTACTTTCAGGATCTTTAAATAGTTGCTTCCAGGCATTATGTAGAGGTTTTATGGGTCCATTCAGCTAGAGAGATAGGTTGAAGCATACTGATTTTGTCTTAGTCCAATATTTTTAAAATAAATAAATAACATGACAGCATAAAAGCAAGAATAAAGAAGAAAGTGAACAAGATTGCATGTCAAATTTAGTTGCAAGTAAAAAGTTGGTATTTTAGTACTGGGTGCTAAAACTATTCAAATGTTTTGCCTCCTGCATGGTAACTGGTGACAACAGCCAGATATGGATTCCCTAGTTCCACGTACCAATAGAATACTCAACAGAAGCCAGAATTCATTACTCAGGCTAACTAACTTAGCTTATTTGCTTAGCTTTCCTGAGAATATATCCTTGCTTCTGCTTTCTGCTGGATACATCTGTATATCAGAAATCACTTAATAACCACAACTCCTTGGTTAAAGAGCGGGAATTATTTTCAGGTTAAGTGACTTGTCTATTAAGTGATAAAATGTTAACTAGATGGATAGGGGGGTGTGATTGGCCTATTGAGTGGAAATACACTGGGAACTAATGGAAGTAGGAGGATAATTAAGCATTTTTTTCATTCATGGAATAAAGTTGGCATTTATTTTCTATAGTCACGAGCTACTCATATACTGCAAGCGGTATAAAATGGATGGAGAACTAACCACCTCTACAAAGACCAGTGTTGACTGACCTTGTTCATTATCCTAACTTTTCCTGAGTTTTCTCAACTTTAAACTCTACCTTTCTGCTAACTTCTCTCCACCTTAGCTCAATCTGCCATTCTAGATGGTCTACTTCTCTGACGCTAAGTGTTACTCAATACTTAGTACTTTTTCATTTAATTTATGCTAAAGTTTAATAAGAAAAAAAACTACCCCTGGTCACAATCAGGTGCTTACAAAACTTTTGCAAGCCTGAAGTAGCAAAAGTCACTCATTTTAGTTTCAGCACTACAGAGAGACATAGTTGCAGACATCCAGAGTCAGCAATCTGCAGAAATCTGCTAAAGCTTTCAGAACTCCTTCCTAGCATAACGGAAGGTGGATGGCATTAGAAAGCAGAATATTCTGCAAAAACTCATATCTAGGAAATCTACACTCCCACCTACTGTCATAGGAGAAAGAATATGTATTTTGTTTCTCCTCCTTGGAAGAGTATATGTCATTGGTGGAACACTGAACAAATTCAAAACCTAGGCAAGGGCATCTAGGAAGGGAGTATAGGAAGCTCCCTCCTAGGCCTTCTAGCCCTGAAAATACAAGAAGAGGACTAAAGGGGGTATGAAGTATTCTTCATTACTAAATCATAACAAATTCTTCCATATTAAATGCCAGCAGTTAATATTAACAAACTAATAATGTTTAATTCTGGTGTAAAAAAAAACCTAAACAAAACATGTTTTTCATGTGGCAAGTCAGACCTTGGTTGGTGTTGACCCTTGTGAAAGAATTTCATTAGTCATAACACATTTGATAATCATATAGATGCAGTGTTAAATTTTGATTTTGAATGTAGTCTGAGACTACTTAAAATGATAGTATTAAAAATATAATGTAAAAGCAAACCAAATGTAATGTAATATAATGACCCTCAATGCTGAGATTTTTTTAATTACCAGAAAAGGATGTCTCATTCTATTGTTGGTGTTGAAAGATCTATTTGCTACAAATTGTGATGCAGAAAATCTGAATGCCACAAGGAGTCTATAACTGGAATGAACATTTTGGAAAACATTATGAAACATTTGAATTCACTGTAAATTGAGTTAATGTGGATATTTGTGATAAATTGTCTTATTTAAAATTGGTTAAAGAATAGAATGTACCCAGAATTTACAGTAAAATATACTTATTATAGAACTGTAGAAAGCATAACACATTTTTTATGAATAAAGGCATTATTTTTTTCATTAAAAAATCTGAGCAAAGTTAAGGAAAAAATATTTTAACTTATGGGTATTTTACTCCTACAGATGTGCATATTCCAATGGTTTCTTTTTAGAAATACTCATTTCACACTTGAATTTAACAATTTAAAATCTATTATTAGATTTAAAATAATTCTAATGGTCTCAAAATGAATCTTAAGATAATTTCTTAAGCTATGACCAACCTAGACTGCACATTAAAAAGCAAAGATGTTACTTTGCTAACACAGGTCCATCTAGTCAAAGCTATGGTTTTTCCAGTGGTCATGCATGGATGTGAGAGTTGGACCATAAAGAAAGGTGAGTGCTGAAGAATTTATGCTTTTGAACTCTGGTGTTGGAGAAGACTCTTGAGAGTCCCTTGGACTGCAAGGAGATCCAACCAGTCAATTCCTAAATGAAATTGGTCCTGATTATTCATTGGAAGACTGATGCTGAAGCTGAAGCTCCAATACTTTGGCCACCTGATGCGAAGAACTGACTCATTCGAAAAGACCCTGATGCTGGGAAAGATTAAAAGCAGGAGGAGAAGGGGATGACAGAGGATAAGATGGTTGGATGGCATCACTGACTCAATGGACACGAGTTTGAGCAAGCTCCAGGAGTTGGTGATGAACAGAGAAGCCTGGTGTGCTGCAGTCCATCGGGTTGCAAGGAGTCGGACACAACTGAGCGAATGAACTGAACTGAACTAAAGATACTTTCTCAGTCTTTCAAAATAGGACAACACCTCATCTTCTATTATCTCATGTTTCTAATATTTCTATTACCTAATATATCCAGAATGAAAGAATTATAAATTAAATCACACATGTGCACATACATAAACACACCCAAGTGAAGCATTTTGAAGTTAAATATCTTTTGGAGGATGTTAATGCTGAAAAAAAGATGGTGTAATTTCACTTCATCAGAACTATATACTATAATATTTACAAAGAATGGATATTATATTACTAAATTTATATGTACACTGTTAAAAGGGATTATAGTAAAATGAAGTGCAATTTTTGTCTCTGTAGACCAAAGCTGTCTCCCAACATTCTGCTATCCATCTACTCAACAGTTCAGTTCCAGTATACTTGGATAGCAGCAGAATTACTGACTTATAACCCAGTAGGTAACAGCTTTATCAGCTAGTGCCGTGCTGTGCTAAGTCACTTTAGTCCTGTCTGACCCTATGTGACCCTACGGACTGTAGCCTGCCAGGCTCCGCTGTCCATGGGATTCTCCAGGCAAGAGTACTGGAGTGGGTTGCCATGTCCTCCTTCAGGGGATATTCCTGATCCAGGGATTGAACCCATGTCTCTTAAATCTCCTTCACTGGCAGGTGGGTTCTTTACCATCAACTAGAATACAGTTCTTAATGTGGGGTTCCTTTTGCCTTTACTCTTACAGTCTCCACTTATTACCATAGTTACTTAGATCAGCCCCTTTCCCCTCAACCCCTGCAGAGAGGTTGTGTTATGTAGTTTAGATGCTCTTGTCACAGTCTGAATTCATTCCTGGTATCCTCAAACCTCCTAAATGATTGTTTTAAATACTGTATACATTGATGTTCACTCTTTGTGCTATAAAGTTTCACAGACTTTGACAAGTGCATGTTCATGTGTCATGATTACATACAGAAAAGTTTTGCTGCCTAAAAGTCCCTTGTGCCTGATCTTATCCCAGAACCCTTGACAACTACTGCTCTTTTATTTCCTCTACAGTTTTGCCTTTTATAGAATGTTATATAATTGGATCATACAGTCTGTATTTTTGCTACTTGGTAGCTCACTTTGTTTTATTGCTGAATACTATTCCATTGTACAAATGTACTCCAGTTTAGCCATTCACCTATTGAAGGATTTCTTCCAGTTTTTGGTGATTATGAATAGGCTGCTATTAACATAAGTATGCAGGTTTGTAAGTTTTCAACTCAAGTGGATGTAACCTAGGTAAATACCTAGGAGTGTGACTGCTGAACTGGGTTATGAGACTATTTATAGCATTGCATGAAACTGCCAAACTGTCTTTCAAAGCAACTGTACCATTTTCCATTCCCAACAAGAAGAAATGAGAGTTCCTTTTGCTCTGCACTCTAACCAGCATTGTCAGTGTTTGGTATTATCTGTTTAAATTTTAACCTCTAATATGTATGTAATGGTATTTCATTGCCATTTTAATTTGAAGTTCCCTAATCACACATGATGTTGAATATCTTTTTATAAATACTTGCCATTTGTATGTCTTCTTTGGTGTGTTGTTTTTTCAGATCCTTTGCCCATTTCTTAAGTGGGTTGTTTGTGTTCTTATTGTTGAGTTTTAAGAGTTCTTTGTATATTTTGGAAACAAGTCCTTTATCAGATATGTGTTTTACAAATATTTTCTCCTTTTCTGTGGTTTGTCTTTTGATTCTCTTAAAAGTGTCTTTCACAGAGCAGAAGTTTTAAATTTCAAAAAAGACAACATTTTATTTCATATTGCGGTTTTTACATTGTATCTAAAAACTCATCATCAAACCCAAAGTCTGACATTTCCCTCTGTTTTCTTCTAAAAGTTCTATAATATTGTGATTTATATTTAGATCTAAATACATTTTTAGTAATTTTTTTTGTTAAAGGTATAAGGTTTGTGTCTAGATTTATTTATTTTTGCTTATGAATGTTGTTTCAGCACATTTTCTTGAAAAGATTATCCTTTCTCCATTGAATTGCCTTTACTCTTTTGCCAAAGATCAGTTGACTGCCTCTGTGTGTGTCTAATTTATGTATCTGTTCTTTCATCTGACTTAACTATTAAAGCTTTGTAATAAGTCTTGAAGTTGGGTAGTGTCAGTCCTCTGACTTTGGTCTTTTGTATTGTGTTAGCTAGTCTGAATCTTTTGCTTATCCACATAGACTTTAGAATGATTTCATTGATATCCACAAAACGGCATGATGGAATTTTGATGTGGTTACAATACATAGAGTTGAGAAAAATCAATGTATCAACAATATTGAGTCTTTCAATTCATGACTATCTTTATATTTATTAAGATCTTCTTTGATTTCTTTCATTAGAATTTTATACTTTTCCACATAGAGATCCTATACATATTTTCTTAGATTTATATTTAAGTTTTATTTTGGGGGTGCTATCATTAATTGTATTGTGTTTTCAATTTCAAAATCCAATTGTTCATTGCTGGCATAGAAGAAAACAATTGACTCTTGCAAACTAACTAGCATCTTGCAAACTTGCTCTAATCAGCTATAGTTCCAGGACTTTCGAAAATTGTTCTATAGAGAAGATCATGTCACCTGTGAACAAAAGATTGTTTCATTTCTTCCTTCTTAATATGTATACTTTTAATTTCTTCTTTGTCTTATTGAACCACCTAGGACTTCTAGTATAAATACGAATAGAGGTGGTAAAAGAGGATATTTTTACTTTGTTCCTGACTTCCTGGCAAAGCATCTGACTTCTCACCATTAAATATGATGTTAGCTTTAGGTTTTTTGGTAGATGCTCATCACCAAGTTGAGAAAATTCTTGTCTATTACTAGTTTGCTGAGTATTCAAAAAATGAATTATTTGATCTTGATTTTGTCAAGTGCTTTTTTTTAATTAATACAATTATGTAATTTTTCTGCTTATACAATCTTCATCATATGAAACTGGGGAGAGGGATCCTGGAGTAAAACATCATGAAACTGTGAGGGCAGCCACTAAGACTGGACTACCAAGATTTTTCAACTCTCAAATTGGTCCACACTCATCCTCTAGCAATTCATTAAAATTAAAAATTTAATCTTCCAATGAGTACACAGCTTCAGCAGCTTCTGGTCCTAGTGAATTGGTATTTGGGATTCTTTATATTCACCTGTCTCTCCAGATTTCAGAATGGCAGTTTGCCCTGTGACCTTCTTTCTCTGATGAGTCTAATGAAAGTCACTGAATCTTAGTTTACTTGAGTTTTTTCCTTGTTCTGAAAAGGGAAGTGGTGACTTCCATGCTCTACATGTCAAAGCTGAAACTGAAGGTAGACCTGAATCTCTTCTTCATGTCTACAATCAAGCAACAAGATTTCAAAACTTCTTGTCCCTTCCCTACATGCATGTATGCTAAGTCACTTCAGTCATGTCTGACTCTTTGCAACACTATGGACTGTAGCCCACCAGGCTCCTCTGTTCATGGGATTCTCCAGGCAAGAATACTACAGTGGGTTGCAATGACCTCCTCTAGGGGATCTTCCTGGCCCAGGGATTGAACCTCCATCTCCTGCAAATCCTGCATTGCATGTGGATTCTCTACCACCGAGCCACTGGGGAAGGCCAGTCCAGTTCCTACTAACTCGCTAAAGGTTGATATGCCATCTTATTCCCACTTCCTTGCTCTAACACTCTCTGTGGGCTTGTTATTGTTGCTATTCTATCTTTTAAGATATGACCTAAAAGAATGATGACCACAATGATGACTCAGGAGGACACTCCAAAGGTTTGAGTCTGAAAAAACTTATGTCCTTTGGTTTTTCAGTGTTTTCATGACTGTTCATTAACAACAATATAATTTTCACAGCTTTATAGATCAAAAAACATCACAATGACATCCCCAGAACATGATTATCAGCTGTGGTAACTAAGACGGGGAAAGTTATGTTTTATCTTTTAATGCTTCTGCTACTCAGGCTTTTTCTGTATATTTCTACTCCAGTTAAGACAGATTTGTATGTACAGTCTTTCTCAGATCAGTGAACTAGCACCAGCACACCAAATTTCCATTAATATTGTTACCTTTTTAGGGATTGCCTCTAGTTAACCAGGTTCTGACTTGACTGGAATGGAAGACAGAGATAGTGCTGTTCTGGTGAGATATGTGCTGGTGTCTAAATCAGTGGGTCACTTGGTATCTCCCTACCTACTTGCTAGAAATTTTATTCCTTATCTCACAGCATATATTAGTACAATAAATGACTGCACCATTGTCATCTTCTCTGCCCATATGATCTCATTCCATCACGCTTGAAATTGATGAAAATAGTTCTCACGTTTGGGAAACAGGCAAGATGGACACAGAGAGTCAAGCAAAATGAAGAAACATAAGAATATGTTCCAATCTAAAGAACAAAATAAAACTCCAGAAGCAGATGTTAATGAAACAGGTAAGTAATTTAGCTGATAAAGAGTTCAAAATAATGGTCATAAAGATTCTCACTACCGTCAGAAGAACAATACATCAACAAAGTAAGAATATCAACAGAGATAAAAATATAAGAAAGTACTAAAAAAAGTGCTACAAAGATGAAGAATACGATAACTGAACTGAAAAATTTAAATTGAGGATCTCATCAGTATAGTAGACCAAGCAAAAGAAAGAACCAGTGAACCTGAAGATAAGGTGGTGGAATTCATCCAATCAGAAGAGGAAAAAGAAAAAAGGAATGAAAAGAGTGAAGACAGATTAAGGAAATGATGGAAAAGCATCAAGTAGCACAATATATACACTGGAGGGGTCTCAGGAAGAGGAGATAGAGAAAAAGGGGCAGAAAGCTTATTCAAAGAAATAATAAATGAAAATTTCCTTCACCTGTGGAAAGAAAGACGCTTACTCCTTAGAAGGAAAGTTATGACCAGCCTAGACAGCCTATTGAAAAGCAGAGACATTACTTTGTCAACAAAGGTCTGCCTAATTAAGGCTATGGTTTTTCCAAGTGGTCATGTATGGATGTGAGAGTTGGACTATAGATAAAGCTGAGTGCCGAAGAATTGATGCTTTTGAACTGTGGTGTTGGAGAAGACTCTTGAGAGTACCTTGGACAGCAAGGAGATTCAACCAGTTCATCCTAAAGGAGATCAGTCCTGGGTGTTCATTGGTAGGACTGATGTTGAAGCTGAAACTCCAATACTTTGGCCACCTGATGCGAAGAACTGACTCATTGGAAAAGACCATGATGCTGGGAAAGATTGAGGGCAGGAGGAGAAGGGGACGACAGAGGATGAGATGGTTGGATGGCATCACCGACTCAATGGACATGGGTTTGGGTGGACTACGGGAGTTGGTGATGAACAGGGAGGCCTGGCATGCTGTGGTTCATGGGGTTGCAAAGAGTCAGACACAACTGAGCGAGTGAACTGAACTGAACATGGAAAGAAACAGATATCTAGATCTAGAAAGCTCAGAGAGTTTCAAATAAGAATCCAAAGTGACCCACACTATGACACATTATATTTAAACTGTTATAAGCTGAATACAAGGAAAGAATCTTAAAAGCATCAGGAAAAAAAACAACTTGTTACACACAAGGGAACCTCTATAAGACTGTCAGCAGATTTTTCAGCAGAACATTTTCAGGTCAGAGGGAGAGGCATAATATACTCAAAGTGCTGAAAGAAGTAAAAATTTACAACAAATACTCTACCCAGAAAAGTTGTCCATCAGAATAGAAGGAGAGAAGGAATTTTCCAAATAAGCTACAGCTAAAGTAGTTCATTACCACTAGATCAACCTTGCAAGAAGGAAAATGTTAAAGAAAGCTCTTCCAAATAAAAAGAAAGGACATTAATTAGACATAGGAAAATATGAAAGTATAACTCTCACTGATAAAACTAAATAAATACTTAAATTCAGAATACTGTAATGTTGCAATAATAGGTAAATCACTTATAAATCTAGTATAAAGGGATTTATATTTATTTGTTTGTTTTTTATAAAAAAACAACATATATTTTCTTTAAATTTAACTATTACTTAAATAATTTGTTAATGGATACACAGGTAAAAAGATATAAATTGTGACATCAAAAACATAAAAGGTAGGGATAAAGAGTAAAATATAAAGCTTTAGTGTGTGTTCAAAGTTATTATTAGCTTAAAACAGACTGCTATAAATATGCAATATCTTATGTACACTTCATGATAACCACAAAGCAAAAACCTACAGTAAACACAAAAAAGATAGAGAAAAGAATATATACATGTACTACAGAAAATTATGAACTCACAAAGAAAGAGAGAGAAGAATAAAGGAATTACAAAAGAGGCAGAAAACAAAACAAAATGGGAATAGTAAGTCCATAACTGTCAATAATTTTAAACGTAAATGAACTAAATTCTTCAATTAAAAAGAAAGATAGAATGGATTAAAAAAAAACAAGAATCAACTGTGTCAACTATATCCTGCAAACAATCTCATTTATAATTTCATCAAAAAGAATACAATATCTAGGGATAAATTTAATCAGGAGGTAAAAGATCTGTACACTGTAAACTATAAGATATTGATGAAAGAAACTGAAGAATTCAAAATTAAATGTAAAGATATTCAGTGTTCATGGATTGGAAGAATTAATATTGTTACATGTCCATACTACCCAAAGCAATCTATAAATGCAATGCAATTCCTGTCAAATTTCCAAAGGCATTTTTCACAGGAATAGGAAAAAAATTCTAAAATTTGTATGAAACTGCAAAAGACTCTGAATAGCCAAAGTTATCTTGAGACAGAAGAATGAAACTGGAGACATCCCACTTCTTGATTTTTAAGTGACATTACAAAGCTATAGTAATCAAAGCAGTATAGTACTGGCATGAACACAGATACACAGAACTTTTCTATTAGAAATCCCAGAAATAGAATAGAAAGCCCACAATAGAATAGAAAGCATAGAATAGAAAGCCCAGAAATAAACATATATCTACATAGTCAATTAATTTATGAGAAAGGAGCCAAGAGTATAAACTGGGGAAAGGATAATTTCTTCAATAAATGGTGTTGGGAAAGCTGGACAACCACATGCCAAAGAATCAAACTGGGGACTTCCCTGCTGGTCCAGCGGCTAAGACTCCATGCTCCCAATGCAGGGGGCCTGAGTTCAATCTGTGGTAAGGGAATTAGATCCCACATGCTGCAACTAAAAGATCCCACATGCCGCAACTAAAGATCCTACATACTGCAATAAAGATTGAAGATCCTGTGTGCCACAACTGAGACCTGGAACAGCCAAATTGAATAAATGAATAAATATTCATTAAAAATAGTTAGTGCTTAACTAATATTAAAAAAAGAATGAAACTGGACCACTATCTTACACAGAACACAAAAATTAACTCAAAATAGACTAAAGACTTGAACATAAGACCTGAAACCATAAAATTCCTGGAAGGAAACACAGAGAGTAAACTCTTTGGAATTGATCTTGGCCATGACTTTTTGTTTTGTTTTTTATTAATAAATTTATTTATTTTAGTTGGGGGCTAATTACTTTACAATATTGTAGTGGTTTTTGCCATACATTGACATGAATCAGCCATGGGTTTACATGTATTCACCATCCTGAACCCCCCTCCCACCTCCCTCCCCATCCCATCCCTCTGGGTCATCCCATTGCCCCAGCCCTAAGCATTTGTCTCGTGCATTGAACCTGGAATGATGTTCTGTTTCACATATGATAATATACATGTTTCAATGCTATTGTCCCAGAACGTCCCACCCTCACCTTCTCCCTCAGAGTCCATAAGACTGTTCTATGCATCTGTGTCTCTTATTCTGTCTCGCATATAGGGTTATCGTTACCACCTTTCCAATTCCATATATATGCATGAGTATACTGTATTGGTGTTTTTCTTTCTGGCTTACTTCACTCTGTATAATGGGCTCCAGTTTCATCCATCTCAACAGAACCAATTAAAATGTATTCTTTTTAATGGCTGAGTAATATTCCATTGTGTATATGTACCACAGCTTCCTTATCCATTCATATGCTGATGGACATCTAGGTTGCTTCCATGTCCTGGCTATTGTAAACAGTGCTGCGATGAACATTGGGGTACACGTGTTTCTTTCAATTCTGGTTTCCTTGGTGTGTATGCCCAGCAGTGGGATTGCTGGGTCATATGGCAGTTCTATTCCCAGTTTTTTAAGGAATCTCCACATTGTTCTCCATAGTGGCTGTACTAGTTTGCATTACCACCAACGGTGTAAGAGGGTTCCCTTTTCTCCACACCCTCTCCAGCATTTATTGCTTGTAGACATTTGGATAGTAGCTGTTCTGACTGGCATGAAATGGTACCTCATTGTGGTTTTGATTTGCATTTCTCTAATAATGAGTGATGTTGAGCATCTTTTCATGTGTTTGTTAGCCATCTGTATGTCTTCTTTGGAGAAATGTCTGTTTAGTTCTTTGGCCCATTTTTTGATTGGGTCGTTTATTTTTCTGGAATTCAGCTGCAGGAGTTGCTTGTATATTTTTGAGATTAATTGTTTGTCTGTTGCTTCGTTTGCTATTATTATCTCCCATTCTGAAGGCTGTCTTTTCACCTTGCTTATAGTTTCCTTTGTTGTGCAAAAGCTTTTAATTTTAATTAGGTCCCATTTGTTTAGTTTTGCTTTTATTTCCAATATGGCCATGACTTTTTGGATTTGACACCAAAAGCAAAAGTAAACAAGTGTGACTACATCAAACTTAAAAACAAAACAACAACAAAAATTTCTGCAGGGCAAAGAAAACCATCAACAAAATGAAAAGGCAACTAACCTACAAAATGGGAGAAAATATTTGAAAACCACATATCTGATAAGGGGTTAATATCCTAAATATATAAAAATTTATACAACACAACAGCAAAACAAATACACAAATGATCCAATTTAGAAGAAGGCAGGGAGGGCCATAAATCTAGCCTTGGTAAATTAAAAAAAACTGAAATCATTTCAAGCATCTTTTCTGATCATAATGCAGTAAGATTAGATGTCAACTACAGGAAAAAAAAACTATTAAAAATACAAACATATGGAGGCTAAACAACACATTTCTGAATAACCAACAGATCACAGAAGAAATCAAAAAGGAAATAAAAATATGCTTTGAAACAAATGAAAGTGAAAACATGACAACCCAAAACTTACGGGATTCAGTAAAAGCAGTGCTAAGAGGGAGATGCATAGCAATACAAGCCTACCTCAATAAACAAGAGAAACATCAAATAAACAACCTAACTTTACATCTAAAGCAACTAGAAAAGGAAGCAAAGAAGAGCCCAAAGTTAGTAGAAAGAAAGAAATCATAAAAATCAGACAAAAAAGGAATGAGAAAGAAACGGAGACTATAGCAAAAATAAACAAAACTAAAACCTGGTTCTTTGAGAAGATAAATAAAACAGACAAACCATTAGCCAGACTCATCAAGAGAAAAGGGGAGAAGAATCAAATCAATAAAATTAGAAATGAAAATGGAGAAATCACAACAGACAACACAGAAATACAAAAGATCATAAGAGAATACTATGAGCAATTATATGCCAATAAAATGGACAACTTGGAAGAAATGGACAAACTCTTAGAAAAGTATACGCTTGCAAAACTGAACCAGGAAGAAATAGAAAATCTTAACAGACCCATCACAAGCATGGAAATCGAAGCTATAATCAAAGATCTTCCAACAAACAAAAGCCCAGGACCAGATGGCTTCTCAAGTGAATTCTATCAAAAATTCAGAGAAGAGCTAACACCTATTCTATTCAAATTTTTCCAGAAAATTGCAGAGGAAGGCAAACTCCCAAACTTATTCTATGAGGCCACCATCACCCTAATACCAAAACCAGACAAAGATGCCACAAAAAAGAAAACTACAGGCCAACATCACTGATGAAAGTGAAAGAAAGAAAGTGAAGTCTCTCAGTCGTGTCTGACTCTTTGCGACCCCATGGACTGTAGCCCACCAGGCTCCTCCATCCCTGGAATTTTCCAGGCAAGAGTACTGGAATGGGTTGCCATTTCCTTCTCCAGGGGATCTTCCAAAAATCCTCAACAAAATTCTAGCAAACAGAATCCAACAACATATTAAAAAGATCATACATCACGACCAAGTGGGCTTTATCCCACGGATGCAAGGATGCCTCAATATTTGCAAATCAATCAATGTGATATGCCATATTAACAAATTGAAAGATAAAAGCCATATGATTATTTCAATAGATGCAGAGAAAGCCTTTGACAAAATTCAACATCCATTTATAATAAAAACTCTCCAGAAAGCAGGCATAGAAGGAATATACCTCAACATAACAAAAGCCATATACAACAAACCCATAGCAAACATTATCCTCAACAGCGAAAAATTGAAAGCATTTCCTCTAAAATCAGGAACAAGACAAGGGTGCCCACTCTCACTCCTACAATTCAATATAGTTTTGGAAGTCCTAGCCACAGCAATCAGAGAAGAAAAAGAAATAAAAGGAATACAGATTGGAAAAGAAGAAGTAAAACTCTCACTGTTTGTAGATGACATGATCCTCTACATAGAAAACCCTAAAGACACCACCAGAAAATTACTAGAGCTAATTAATGAATATAGTAAAGTTGCAGGATATAAAATTAATACACAGAAATCCCTTGCATTCCTATGCACTAATAATGAGAAAACAGAAAGAGAGATTAAGGAAATAACCCCATTCACCATTGCAATTAAAAGAATAAAACACTTAGGAATAAGTTTACCCAAGGAACAAAAGACCTATACATAGAAAAATATAAAACACTGATGAAAGAAATCAAAGATGACAGAAACAGATGGAGAAATATACCATGTTCGTGGATTGGAAGAATCAATATAGTGAAAATGAGTATACTACCCAAAGCAATCTATAGATTCAACACAATACCTATCAAGTTACCAACTGAATTTTTCACAGAAATAGAACAAATAATTTCAAAACTTGTATAGAAACACAAAAAACCTCGAATGACCAAAGAAATCTTGAGAAAGAAGAATGGAACTGGAGGAATCAATCTGCCTGACTTTAGACTATACTACACAGCTACAGTCATCAAGATGGCATGGTACCGGCACAAAGAAGAAATATAGATCAATGGAACAAAACAGAAAGCCCAGAGATAAATCCACACACCTATGGACACCTTATATTTGACAAAGGAGGCTATAACATACAATGGAGAAAAAACGATCTCTTTAACAAGTGGTGCTGGGAAAACTGGTCAACCACGTGTAAAAGAATGAAACTAGAACACTTTCTAACACTATACACAAAAATAAACTCAAAATGGATTAAAGACAGAAATGTAAGATTCAGTTCAGTTCAGTTCAGGTCAGTCGCTCAGTCGTGTCCGACTCTTTGCGACCCCATGAATTGCAGCATGCCAGGCCTCCCTGTCCATCACCAACTCCCGGAGTCTACCCAAACCCATGTCCATTGAGTCGGTGATGCCATCCAACCATCTCATCCTCTGTTGTCCCCTTCTCCTCCCGCCCCCAATCCTACCCAGCATTAGGGTCTTTTCCAATGTAAGATTAGCAACTATAAAACTCATAGAGGAAAACACAGGCAGAACACTCTGTGACATAAATCAAAGCAAGATCCTCTATGGTTCACCTCCCAGAGTAATGAAAATAAGAGCAAAAATAAGCAAATGGGATCTAAGTAAACTTAAAAGATTTTTCACAATGAAGGAAACTATAAGCAAGATGAAAAGACAGCCTTCAGAATGGGAGAAAATAATAGCAAATGAAACAACTGACAAAGAATTAATCTTCAAAATATACAAGCAACTCATGCAGCTCAATACCAGAAAAATAAACGACTCAATCAAAAAATGCGCCAAAAACTTAACAGACATTTCTCCAAAGACATACAGATGGCTAACAAACACATGAAAAGATGCTCAATATCACTCATTATCAGAGAAATGCAAATCAAAACCACAATGAGGTACCATCTTCTGCTCGTCAGAATGGCTGCCATCAAAAAGTCTACAAACAATAAATGCTGAAGAGGGTGTGGAGAAAAGGGAACCCTCTTATACTTTTGGTGGGAATGCAAACTAGTACAGCCACTATGGAGAACAGTGTGGAGATTCCTTAAAAAACTGGAAATAGAACTGCCATACAACCCAGCAATCCCACGGCTGGGCATACACACTGAGGAAACCAGACTTGAAAGAAACACATGTACCCCAATGTTTGCTGCAATACTGTTTACAATAGCTGGGACATGGATGCAACCTAGATGTTCATCAGCATATGAATGGATAAGGAAGCTGTGGTACATATACACAATGGAATATTACTCAGCTATTAAAAAAGAACACATTTGAGTCAGTTCTAATGAGGTAGATGAAACTGAGCCATTATACAGAGTGAAGTAAGTTGGAAAGAGAAACACCAATACAGTATATTAATGCATATATATGGAATTTAGAAATGCGGTAATGATGGCCCTATATGTAAGACAGCAAAAAAGACACAGATGTAAAGAACAGACTTTTGGACTATGTGGTAGAAGATGAGGGTGGGACGATATGAGAGAATAGCATTGAAACATGTATATTACCATAATGTAAAACAGATGACCAGCGTAAATTTGATGAATGAAGCAGGGCACCCAAAGATGGTGCTGGACCCAGAGGGATGGGGTGGGAAGGGAGGTGGGAGGGTTGTTCAGGATGGTGGGACACATGTACACTCATTGCTGATTCATGCTGATGTATGGCAAAACCACTACAATTATTGTAAAGTAATTAGCCTCCAATTAAAACAAATAAATTTATTTTTTTTTAAAAAAAGAAGATGGGAGGGAAACTGAATAGACATTTTTCCAAAGAAGATATCCAAATGGCCAACAGACCCATAAAAAAGGTGCTCAACATCACTAATCATCATGGAAATGCAAATCAAAACTATAATGAGATACCACCTCACACTTGTTAGAATGGCTATTATCAAGAAGACAAATGATAACAAATGCTGGTGAAGATGTGGGGGAAATGGAGTCCTTGTGCACAATTGATAAGAATGTAAATTAATTGTCACGTATGGATAACAGCATGGAGGTTTCTGAAAAAATTAAAAATAGAACTAACATATGTTCTATAAATCCCACTTCTGGATCTATATTCAAAGGAAGTGAAAATAAGATAGTTAAAAGATACCTGCAGTCACATTATTTATTGCAGTACCATTCACAATAGTCAAATACAGAAACAAATTTTAAGTGTCTGTCAACAGATGAATGAAGATGTTGTTTATATACACAATGGAATTTTGAAGTCATGAGAAAGAAGGAGATTCTGCCATTTGCAACAACATGAATGGCCTATGAGATATTATGCCATATGAAATAAGTCAGACAGAAAAAGACAAAAACTACACAGTTTCACTTAACTGTTGAATCTAAATAAAATTTCAAGCTCATAGAAATAGAGTGCAGAAAAGTGGTTGACAGGGACTAGGCAGTGGGGGAAACAGAAAGAGGTTGTAAGAGTATACAAACCTTCAGCTCTGAGATGAATAAATTCTGAGTACCTAATATAAAACATGATGACTGTAGTTGATAACCCTGTGTTGTACAAATGAAAGTTGCTAAGAAAGTAAAACTTAAATGTTCTCTCATATGCAAAAAAGATAAATATATGAGGTGATGGATGTGTTAATTAACTAGATGGGGGATACTTCTATGACCACAAGGCATATATTAAATATTTTATAGTTTTATGTATGAATTACACCTCAATGAAGCAGAAATATTTTTAAAAGAAAAAGATACAAAAGAAAATCAGAGAATCTGCAAAGGTAGTGCTTTTTGGAAATATTAAGGAAGAGGTAAAATAACAAATGTAACGAATTCATTAGATGTTCACAGCTGCAAAGGAATTCTATTAGTAGCCCGAACAAGGTGATGTGTTGGGCTTTTGTGTTCAATTTCAGCAGCCAGCTATGAGTGAAGAGAGACTTACAGTCTTTCAAGGGTGTCCATGACTTTCTCCATCTAGAGCTGCCCAGAGCTGATCATTGTGATCTGGGGATATAATTGTGATGTTCCTCAGACTGCAGAACAGTGAAAATTACACTGTTGCTAATAAACAGTCAGGAAAAGACCAGAGAACCAAGAAACATATGTTTTCTCAGGCTCAAACCTCTGTAGATTCCTCCTGGATGGACAATGTGGTGATCATTCTAAACACTCTCATAGGTTGAAACTTCTGCCAAAAGTGGCTAGAGGCACATGGCTTGCATATCTTGATAAAGTTTCTAGAAGTCTAAAGTTGTGATGATCTTATTAATCCCTTCCAATGTTATGATCTTTTCCAGTCATACCTCTTTCATCTAAAATGTTGTATTTTCAGCTCACTTCTTCTCTAATTTTGTGTTACCCAGAGTTTAATTCACTTTTATCTTAATCATGTAAGAAAAGTTAAAGAAGTTAGTAAATCTCTAATGAACACTAAGGGGGAAAGGGGGGTTGAGGTGAATTGGGAGATTGGGACTGATATATATACACTAGTATGTATAAAATAGATAACTAATGAGAACCTTCTGTGTAGCACAGGGAAATCTACTTAGTGCTCTGTGGTGACCTAAATGTCAAGGAAATCCAAAAAGAGGGGATATGTGTATACATATAACTGATTCACTTCACTACATAGCAGAAACTAACACAACATTGTAAAGCAACCATACCCCAGTTAAAAAAAAAAAAACAGTAGAAAAAAATAATGTAATCTCTACATATCAATGCTTCTCCAAAATAAAAATCCTGTACAATCCTACATACTTTCAGTGAAACAACCTATCTGGTGTCACATCCATTCTTCCAAAAACCTTAATTACCTCATGTATTATTAATAATGACCTGGGTTCGATCCCTGGGTTGGGAAGATCCCCTGCAGGAGGGTATGGCAACCCACTCCAATATTCTGGCCTGGAGAATTCCATGGACTGTATATCCATGGGGTCACAAAGAGTTGGACATGACTGAACAACTTTCACTTCATTATTAATAATATTAATCCCTGAAGATTTGAGTAGACTATCTTCAGTCTGAGGTAGAACTTACATTTTGTTGCCTCATTTTGTAGCCTCTACATATTGGTCCAAAGAACTAACTCTGGAAATTTCAAGAGATATACTTAAAGAATCCCAAATAGTATCCTGTCACATTCTTTTATCATATCTAGCTAAATGCCTACTCTGGCCTATCTATAATAAAGAAGGTAGACAATTTTTTTCAACAAAGATAACTATGTTATTTCCATTTATCTTATCTATTTTCTTCCCAAACATCCATAAGTCATCTATTTACACACATCTCTTCTTTTGGAAAAAGAGTTATGGTACAGGGTGAGTTTGTATTGATATTAAGACTCAGAGGACCACTGAAATTCTCTCCTTGGTGTTTAGTGTTTCATTGGCTGTCTGACTCTATATTCCTGAAGCTTTGTCGACGTATCAAGCTGTGTTTGGAAAAAAACTTGTCCAAATTCTCCATTTCACCTCCACTTAATGTAACTGGTGATGGCATGGAAATTCTCTTCAAGGTAAACATGAAGAAACTCTAAGGTGGCAATAATTGCCCTTCAGTTGAAATAATTACCTGGTCTTTACCAACTGCAAACTTTTGGGTGTTGATAGAACACATTCGGCAGGTTCTTTTTAAAAATAGGTAATGATCCTTTAGAGGATGAAACCCCACTTCATAACATGCAATTTTGTTAACCACTCTGTTTAGAAAACTGGGCTCCCTCTGGTTTCCCAGCGCTGGTAGCTCTGCTTGACGCATGAGGTTGGAGCTGCGTCCGTCATGCCACTTTAGATTACTGGATCTCACAGGATGCTACAAGGCAGACACACCCCAGGCTGACTCACTGAGTGGGAAGTTTAAAAAGATGGTTTTCCTCAGCCATCAATTAGATAAACCACATTTTCCAGGAGAAAAACAGCATCTTGAAAAGTTCTTTACAAACAAAGCTCTCTTGCTCATAATGCTTTCGGTCATGTTTTCTTGTGAAGGGAAGTATAACTTTAACCTTAATTGCACTTACAAATTAGCAAGTAAAATATAATGCCACCCTTTCCCCCGTCCTTCCTTCCTTCCTTCCTTCCTTTCTTTTTTTTTCCTTCAAAAGGAGACCCTTTCATGATTTTAGCTCTGGTAAAATTAGAGCTTTCTTCCTCTTTGCCTCTTCCCTCAAAGTTGTGGTTTTGACAAACCACATGGTAAATAAGTTATAGATGCCTGAGCTCTGTTTCTTCTGCCCTAGTTACTCTTCTCTATACATTTTCTTTCTACCTTTTTTGCAACCTCCTTGAAAATACAGTGAGGAAAGGACCTTTTCAGATTGTGTCTTTATGAAAATGGCAATTTGGATTTAAGATATTTGTCAGGAAGAATTAAGCACCAAATAATAATTTAAATCTCCTTGCCTCATGTTTCGCCAGTGCTGGCTCTGAGTTTGGAAAGTACTGGGTAAGTATCTCTCACTGTACTGTAGGATTTCAAAGAACAAAGGGCATGTTTGTGGCTTCTATCTCTTGGTATACAAATACCTAATGCACATTAAGTTACATGTTAAAAAATAGACCTTCTTTATCACATAAATGAACAAATAAGAGAAAAATACATAATCAAATAATTTTCACAAAATATTTTGTACAAAATCTCTTGTCCTTACTCATCCAAAACTTGAGACCAAGATGACAATAATATTGCTTGGGATTCCATACTGATATTCTAGGTCTGAAGATCCTTTGTATATCCTTTTAATATCAATATCTAGATCTGAGACCAGCAGTTGATCATCTCCATCCCTTTACTGTGCTACTTTTGGGTATGTGAATATAAGTATCCAGGATCATTAAGGCATTCCCCTGCTTTCTGGTCTCTTGTGCTAAGTCACTTCAGTCAAGTTTGACTATTTGAGATCCTATGGACTATAGCCCACCAGGCTCCTCTGTCCATGGGATTCTCCAGGCAAGAATACTGGTCTCTTAGATTTGTCTTTATTGGAGTCAATTTACAGCAGCCAATGATAATATGTGCTCAGTAAATTCAGATGAAAGCAGTGCCAACAGGTAAGAATAATGTGACCAGCTTTTCTTGTGTGGATACATGTGTGGGTGTGGTGTGTCTGTATTATCCCATTTAGGTCTCATAACAAATGAGAAAATAGCAGCTGGTTGAGATGAGTAGTTTGCTACAAGTCAGAAAACTGAATTTTTCATTCTGGCTTCAAGATGTGTACTCTTGAATATTACATAATGCTGCTCCTACCAAATTATATTTCCTCTCTGGTATTAGATATTCTGCCACTCTTTTCCATTTGAATTACATTGGATATTTTTGAAAATTTATTTTACAACAGAATAGTAGTAAAACATACACCATAGAGATAGAGTCTGTGCCCTTTGATAGTGGTGTTATGATTCCTGTGTTACGGCTGAAGGCATCACCACTGCTTCTTTAGGGGATGCAGCAGGTAAACCCCCCCCCCCCCCCGAGGGGACTAGGGGAATGGGGCAGGTGAAACAGGAAATACAGTTCTTAATATGGAATGAACAAAACCATCCAAAGCTTTCCATATCACCACTGTCTCCTTGGGTGTCCTGAGCTCCATCCTATATTTTGAGAAGTTTAGGAACACCCCAGGCCTACGGGTTGGATGCCTACATATGGTAACTCAGACAAGCCAACATTCTTTGGACATAGCAGAGTACTGTCCTGTTGGACAATCAGAGGACATACAGGCACCTGCAATGGGTGCTCACCTGGAGGACAAGGGATGGCCTCTCAGCATCACTGTTCAAAAGCATCAATTCTTTGTTGCTCAGCTTTCTTCAACTCACATCCATACATGACTACTGGAAAAACCATAGCTTTGACTAGACAGACCTTTGTTGGCAAAGTAATGTCTCTGCTTTTTAATATGCTGTCTAGGTTGGTCATAGCTTTTCTTCCAAGAAACAAGCATCTTTTAATTTCATGGCTGCAGTCACCATCTGCAGTGATTTTGGAGCCCCCCCAAAATAAAGTCTGTCACTGTTTCCATTGTTTCCCCATCTATTTGCCATGCTCATGGGACCAGATGCCATGATCTTAGTTTTCTGAATGTTGAGTTTTAAGCTAACTTTTTCACTCTCCTCTTTCACTTTCATCAAGAGGCTCTTTAGTTCTTCTTTGCTTTCTGCCATAAGGGTGGTGTCATCTGCAAAGCTGCTGCTGCTGCTGCTGCTAAGTCGCTTCAGTCATGTCTGACTCTGTGCGACCCCATAGACGGCAGCCCACCAGGCTCCCCTGTCCCTGGGATTCTCCAGGCAAGAACACTGGAGTGGGTTGCCATTTCCTTCTCCAATGCATGAAAGTGAAAAGTGAAAGAGCAGTCGTTCAGTCATGTCCGACTCCTAGCGACCCCATGGACTGCAGACTACCAGGCTCCTCCGTACATGGGAGTTTCCAGGCAAGAATAATGGAGTGGATTGCCATTGCCCTCTCCATCTGCATATCTGAGGTTACTGATATTTCTCCCGGCAATCTTGATTCCAGCTTGTGCTTCATCCAGCCTGGCATTTCTCAAGATGTACTCTGCGTAGAAGTTAAATAAGCAGAGCGACAATATACAGGCTTGACGTACTCCTTTCTCTATTTGGAACCAGTCTGTTGTTCCATGTCCAGTTCTAACCAGTCTGTTGTTCCATGTCCAGTTCTAACTGTTGCTTCTTGACCTGCATACAGATTTCTCAGGAGGCAGGTCAGGTGGTCTGGTATTCCCATCTCTTTCAGAATTTTCCACAGCTTGTTGTGATCCACACAGTCAAAGGCTTTGGCATAGTCAATAAAGCATAAGTAGATGTTTTTCTGGTATTCTCTTGCTTTTTTGATGATCCAATGGATGTTGGCAATTTGATGTCTGGTTATTCTGGCTTTTCTAAATCCAGCTTGAACATCTGGAAGTTCAGAGTTCATGTACTGTTGAAGCCTGGCTTGAGAGTTTTAAACATTAAAATGATAGATTTATCTTAGAGGCTGCTTACTCTTTGTTGTAGCCATAGCTGTCAGAGGCTAAAATTTCTTTACTGTCTTTGTTTACTTTAGTGACCCCTGTTGACTTTAAGTTTCCATAGAGATTCTTTCTTAAGTAGGGTCTGAGCTTTGCAGTTCTTTTAGCTATAATTCACTGTTGTTCTGTTGGAGCCCTATCCCTGTGGTGGTAAGATGTGGAGGAAGGGAAATGCTCTAGTGCTGTGATTAAGTCTTAGTCTTTCAGGGAGCCTATGCCCTAAACTGACTTTCTCAAGTACTTCTTAGGTCCCTGCTCCACTCCAGTGTGACAGTAAGGCTAGAGGGGGCTAGAGGAAGACATTTCCTTTCTCCCCAGTCAGTTAGGCTCTGGTAAATGGTTTACCTTGAGGGCAGGCCTTTGTTAAGGAGGGCCAAGAGTTCTGAGTGTATTTCAAAATGATTACTTTCCCTTCCCCCTGCCAGAAGGACTGGAGGCAAGGTGGGATGGGGTTTCCTCTGATATTCACCCTAAGAACCTGATTAGGTCCTTGAGGTAAAACTTATAAAATGTGAAGTTAATCCACACTGAACCTCCAGCAATCTATCAATGACAGTTTTAAGTATTACTGTCTATAACCTTCTGTTCCTGGGCTTCTGTTCCCATATTCTGTGATTCTCAGTTTCTACATCTCTCTAGATTTTGTGGCAGCAGTTTGCCATGTGACCTCAATTCTCAAATGGATCTAGAAAGAGTTGTTGATTTTTCAGTTTGTTCAGCATCTTTCTTGTTTTGAGAACAAGAGTGATGACTTGTTCCAATCTCTTTATATATCAGGCTGGAAACTGGAAGTCAGAAAGACAGATTTATTAATATATCTAGTTTAGAGAGAGAACAGTAGTCCTGATACAGACTAACTACATTCAAGAAATGAACTTCAGCTGTAGTTAACTCACTTGAAAAATCATATCCAAATAATAGTAAAGGAAAATAAAATCATCTGCAAATAAGGATTATTTAAAAATCTGAAAATCTGACTCAAAATTAGTACCATGCTACCATTCAGGAAATTTATCCATGATTGGTAAGCTATCCTAACCACTACTTCCGAGATCTAGATTTGTAAAACATACAGACAATATCAACAATTGATTTTTTGTTACTTAGATACACATTTTGAAGTGATTTCTAATGAGATACCAAGAATTCTACCACATAAACAGAAATATTTGGCTCTCCAGCCACTGTTGGTAGAAATTCAGTAAGTACATTCTTTCTCATAGATAATAATGCTTATAATTTGGTAAAGTAAAAGTACTATGATTCACCTGCCAGTGAATTAGTGCCTCAGAAAATACCATGAAATGCATATTAGATGATTCAAAGTCAATAAAAATTTTCCCACAAAGAAAACATCAGACCCAAACACTTTATAGAGTAGTTCTACCACACATTCCAGGAAAAAAATAATTTCAGGTTTTTACAAAACTCTCCAAGAGGATAGAGAGAGAGAATATGCCCAATCTCATTTTATAAGTCCAGCATTTTGATGTTTAAACCTGACCAGAACAGTCAAATAAATAAAAATTATGCAACAATCACACTATTGAACAAATACATAAAATACAAATACACGCATGCTAAGTCACTCCAGTCGTGTCCAACTCTTTGTGACCCCATGGACTGTAGCCCACCAGGCTTCTCTGTCCATGGGATTCTCCAGGCAAGAATAATGGAGTGGGTGGCAATGCCCTCCTCCAAACATAAGTAATTAAATAAAATATTAGCAGTTGGCATAAAGCAACATATAAGTTAATACATCATCAGTGAGATAAGTTTATCCCAGGATTGCAATGTTGATTTAACAACAGAAAATCAACTAATATAACTTTTCATATTATTAAAGGAAGAAAGGCAGATGATTATCTTAATAGATGCAGAAAAAGCATTTTTAAAATTCAATATTCATATATGATTTAAAAGAAATCTTAGCAAATTAGGTAAGCATGAAACTTCACTAATTTTATACAAGGCAAACATAGACAGTCAAACAAAAATGTATATTAAACATCAAACCTAATGATGTAATATTGAAGGCATTTCCATTAAGATCAGGAAAGAGATAAAGATGGCTGTTACCATCACTTCTAGTCAACCACTGATTATGGGATCTAGCTGATGCAACCTTGTAGGAAGAAAAGAAACAAAGGATATAAGAATGGAAAAGAAGAACCAAAAGACTCATTTTTTGCAGATGATGTAATTTTCATCTTAATGTAAAAAAGCTCTAAAAGAAATTTTAGAAAAATTAAGACATTTAATAAGAAAGTTTGGCAAGTTTTGATATAAAAATCAGTTGTATTTATACATCAGGGATAGCCGTTACAAAGCAGTTTTAAACAAGGACATTTTCAATGGCAACTAAAAATATAAAAATACTTAGGAATAATTCTATCAAAAGTCAGGCGAACCCTTAATGGAGCAAATTAAGAAATTTTGATAAAAATCATCAAAGATGATTAAACAAGAGAAATAACCTGTTCTTGCAAAGACTCAATTTTATGCCCCTATTAGGTCAGTTTTCGTTCCAATCCCAAAGAAAGGCAATGCCAAAGAATGCTCAAACTACTGCACAATTGCACTCATCTCACATGCTAGTAAAGTAATGCTCAAAATTCTCCAAGCCAGGCTTCAGCAATACGTGAACCGTGAACTTCCAGATGTTCAAGCTGGTTTTAGAAAAGGCAGAGGAACCAGAGATCAAATTGCCAATATCCGCTGGATCATCGAAAAAAAGCAAGAGAGTTCCAGAAAAACATCTATTTCTGCTTTATTGACTATGCCAAAGCCTTTGACTGTGTGGATCACAATAAACTGTGGAAAATTCTGAAAGAGATGGGAATACCAGACCACCTGACCTGTCTCTTGAGAAACCTGTATGCAGGTCAGGAAGCAACAGTTAGAACTGGACATGGAACAACAGACTGGTTCCAAACAGGAAAAGGAGTACGTCAAGGCTGTATATTGTTACCCTGCTTATTTAACTTATATGCAGAGTACATCATGAGAAACGCTGGGCTGGAAGAAACACAAGCTGGAATCAAGACTGCCGGGAGAAATATCAATAACCTCAGATATGCGGATGACACCACCCTTATGGCAGAAAGTGAAGAAGAACTAAAGAGCCTCTTGATGAAGGTGAAAGAGGAGAGTGAAAAAGTTGGCTTAAAGCTCAACGTTCAGAAAACTAAGATCATGGCATCTGGTCCCATCACTTCATGGAAAATAGATGGGGAAACAGTGGAAACAGTGTCAGACTTTATTTTTTTGGGCTCCAGAATCACTGCTGATGGTGATTGCAGCCATGAAATTAAAAGACGCTTACTCCTTGGAAGGAAGGTTATGGCCAACCTAGATAGCATATTTAAAAGCAGAGACATTACTTTGCCAACAAAAGTCCGTCTAGTCAAGGCTATGGTTTTTCCAGTCGTCATGTATGGATGTGAGAGTTGGACGGTGAAGAAGGCTGAGCACCGAAGAATTGATGCTTTTGAACTGTGGTGTTGGAGAAGACTCTTGAGAGTCCCTTGGACTGCAAGGAGATCCAATCAATCCATCCTAAAAGAGATCAATCCTGGGTGTTCATTGGAAGGTCTGATGTTGAAGCTGAAACTCCAATACTTCGGCCACCTCATGCGAAGAGTTGACTCATTGGAAAAGGCCCTAATGCTGGGTAGGATTGGGGGCGGGAGGAGAAGGGGACGACAGAGGATGAGATGGTTGGATGGCATCACTGACTCGATGGACATGGGTTTGGGTAGACTCCGGGAGTTGGTGATGGACAGAGAGGCCTGGTGTGCTGCAGTTCATGGGGTCGCAAAGAGTCGGACATGACTGAGCGACTGAACTGAACTGAACTGATTAAGCCATAGATTAACCGACTTACAATAAAAATTCCCAAATGGTTGTAGAGAGCACTGCAGTGCTGCAGGGCCTGGTAACATGTATCAGCAGGAAGTGGTAGAGAATACAGGGAACTAGATTCTGAAGGTGCTGGATCAAGTGGGTCAGATCATAAAATTGGATAAGAGAGAGTTTTTTGATTTGGAAGCACATTTCTACACTAAATTATTTAATCCCTTAGGAAGGATGCCAGGAGACAATGTCATCACACTGCTACGATAGCTCTTTGTTGTTGTTGTTTAGTCACTAAGTTGTGTCCAACTCTTTGTGATACCATGTATTGTAGCCTGCCAGGCTTCTCTGTCCATGGGATTTCCCAGGCAAGAATACTGGAGTGAGCTGCCATTTCCTTCTCCAAGGGATAATTTCAACCCTTGGCATTTCCTGCAAGGGATCAACCCTGCAGTTCCTGCATTGGCAGGCAGATTCTTTACCACTGAGCCACCAGGGAAGTCCCAAGGATAGCTCTTAGATGCCTGGGAAAACCAATAGCACTCACTAAGTGAAGTATAAGTGCTAGAACTGCAACAGCCAGGAGAGGATCAACAGTTCACAGAAGTGGGCATTCCAAAGTGGATATAGTACATAAAGCAAAAAGCTATCATCTGACTATATCCTACAGGAAGGCCTGAAAGAGCTTCCATTTATTAGAGCAATAAATAATGTTCTGGTGAGACAGGCACCAACATCACTGAGAAGCCCTTTAACTTGGGACTGTCATTACACAACTGGACTCACAGACAACAACTGGGGGTTATCCCAACATACTAGAGGCTAAAAGTGTGGCTTAACCATTAGAATAGAAGTGGGCACAGTTATCACAAACAATAACAAATTAGAATGGCAGCCAGGAGCAGCCATGGAGATATTTAACAGAATGCAGTCTTCCAAATGGCCCAAGAGATGGACACTTTTATGATCCAGACCCACTGGGTTTAAGCAGAAACTGGGTGATTAGGAGGCAGGATCTTAGAACACCACAACATCAGAGCACTCTGGTAATTTTCCTAGTCTTTCATCAAAGGATGTAAAAGCCATTACCAGAAGGGAAAGGGAAAATCCAAATATATTGAGAACTGTTGGCCACAGGGGCTAAAGTAGCAAATGGTACACCTCACTTAGGATGAGGGCATGTAGAAGTAAAGTAATAAATAAAAGGAATTTTGACCCACGTCTAGCTCACAGTGTCCACTGAGACTGCGAATCCAGTCAGTGGTCATTTCTCTCAACCCTGAATTTAAAATGTAGACAGTATACTTGGTAGATGGCATAACCTTCACATTCATCTCTTGATCTGTAAAATAACATATATCCCAATGGGGAAAGCCAGGTTGAAGACTCTGAAACTTCTCTCCTTCACCCAGCTAAAATAGTAAGTTACAAATAACATTGCACCTTGGAGTGAGGAGGGTGGATTGCCAAAGATGAGTGCTACCATTAAGGTCTTAAACTGTGCAGGGGTGGTAGCCTCTAGCACATACCCATTTACTTCACTTTTGTGGCTCCTTCAGAAACTAGATAGATCCTGGTGGATAATAGTCTACTGCAAATTAAGCCAAAGAATACTATTGCTATGCCAGTTGAGGTATCTTTCTAGAGCAAATTATCACAGCTTTAGGTACATGGTATTTTGAATTCACATGATAACACCCATCAGTAAGCATTCACCATAGAAGAAACGTTAAACAGTCAATAGAGAATATAGTGTAAACAGCTGACCTCAGCCACCCCCTCTCACGGTCTCCTCAGTACTAACACAATGGGCTTAAATATGAAGTAGCTGTGGATGCACCTGACAAGTGTTCCAACTCACCAAAGCTAATCTAGCTACTACTGATACTAGACATTCAGTCTTCTGGAAACCAATTCTAGACAACCCAGTTAACATAACTCTCAAGAAGAGCAAGCAGCCACTTGGTGGCAGGTTGATTACAATGGACCTTTTTATGACTGAATTGTGTCCCCACAGAAGATATGTTGAAGTCCTAACACCTGGTATCTTTGAATGTGAACTTGTTTGGAAATAGGTCTTTGAAGATGTATTTAAGATATAAGTTAAGATAAGGTGGCATACAGTGGGTTGGCCCTTAGTCTGACTTGTATCCTTAGAAGAGGAGAAGAGACACAGAGAGAGACACATAGAGAAGAATGACATGTGAAGACACAGAACTGGAGGTAAGACAACCATGTGACCACAGAGGCAGAGATGGGAACTATGTAGCTATAAACTAAAGAACAGGAAGCACTGCTGACAACCACAAGAAGCCAGGAGAAAGAGCATGGCCTGCCATCACCTTGATTCTAGACTTCTAGCCTGTGGAATTGTGAGAAAATAATTTTCTGTTTTAAGCCATTCAATTTGAGGCCATTTGTTACTGTAGCCCTAAAAACTAAAACAAGACCTTTCAGCCTTGGCAAGGGATTTATTTCATCTAAAACTGATACATATTATGGGTATGGTTTGCATTTCCTGCCTGTAGGACCTTGGTCAGCATAACTGAAAGCTTACAGGGATTCACCAACACAGAACACAGCATGCTACCTAACACTGCCTTGGACCAAGGGCCCCAAAACAGAGGTCTTCAGGGACTGGGCAAGAGCCATAGTTTTACATTCAATAAAACTCCAGCTATTTTCTTAGT
Organism: Okapia johnstoni; assembly: GCA_024291935.2. Classification (NCBI taxonomy): domain Eukaryota; kingdom Metazoa; phylum Chordata; class Mammalia; order Artiodactyla; family Giraffidae; genus Okapia; species Okapia johnstoni. The sequence continues at coordinate 63,844,904 of CM044312.1, read as the reverse complement.
GAAAACACTCACTCTCTGGGAACCAGGAGCTCTATACCTACAGGTTTCAGAGATAGATCCTGGAAGATGGCATCCCATCTTTTCAGGGCATCATCCTCAAGTTGATACCTCATCTGTACCTTTGAAAGGCCATTCAATTGCTCTATTAAGCCAGCATATTCTGGATAGTATGTTTTGTGATAGGATCCATGGGTTCCATTGGACATGTGTCTACATGTTGCACCATCTTTGGCATATAGGTGATCAACTGTGTTATTTCTTGCCACTCCCTTGCTCAATGGTGACAGTAAATAGACAAGTGCAGGAGCCATGTCCTGAGAAGGGCAGAGAGTCTCAAACATTTAGGGGTGAGGGTCTGGGTCATGCTTTGTGTAAGTCACCTGGACTAGTAGAGGTGCTGGTGAAGGGTAAGAAGAGTCTACAAAGGGTGTTGGAGAAGTGGAATTATAAGTTGTACCCTTGAGTAACTTGAATAATTAGTTAATCGCATAAATAGGTATGATGGGCAGTTAATTCAGTTAGCCTTCCTCTTATAAATTTACCCCCAAAAGAGAATAAGCTGAATCCTGAAGGATCTCAACTGTAGTGGAAGCGATAGTACACCACCTGAATCTACCATGGCACTCCTTCCTCAAGCTGCCTGGACTGTTGACTGCTGACAATTTATAGTCAATGCTCTCTGTAGCAAAGAGAGCTGAAAGGAGTTGCCTTACTCCAACATTCTGTTCCCCTTGGAGAAGCAGTCTACATGGAACATTTGACTAATGTGGGGGTTAAAAGGTCTGGCTCCTTTAACTCAATTTAGGACACCTCTGAAGAGCCCATGCAGCTTCATAGCTCCTCATGATATCTATTGAGGCCTCTAATAAAATTGTATCATGGCTAAATGTCTCCTTCTGTTCCATCTTGCTTGTCTCACTCCTTTCTCAGGTGCTGACTGCATAAACTGCATAAAGGGCATAAACTGCTTTAGATGATTCCCCATCTGAGTCTGTATCTTAGGCAACTTAAGCCAAGAAAAAGTTTTACTATGGCATTTGAGAACTTGATCTTAAAATTTATATGAAAGGGAAAAATTCAAAAATAGTCAAGAAATTGCTAAAGGAGAAGAACAAAGTTGGGAAATGGGTGTCGTTGGTGGTTATCTCTGCACTATCAGACATCAAGACTTATTACAAAGATGTAGGAAATGAGACAGTATAATTTTGCTACATAAGCAGATAAATAAAAAAGAAGAATAGAAAACTGGACGTAGACTGAAACATACATGAAAACTAGAATCATGAGAGTGAGTCTCAGAGATCATCCAAGGAAAGATGAAATGTGTAGTAATTGTGTTGCTAGAATTTGCTATTTCATACTATAGGTAGAAATAAAATCCAACTGTATTAGTGACATATATAGAAGACAAAACTATAAAACCTTTAGTTGTCAACTTGGGAGAATATCTTTCTGACATCAAGATAAGAGAAGGATTTTCTAAACAAGACACAAAAAGCATAAACTGCAAAGGAAAAGATTACTACATTTGACTGTATTAACACGAAGAACTCACTGTCCTCAAAAGTCACCATAAACAAAATAAAAAAGTAATTCACAGACTAGACAAATATCTTTTAAATTCACACAGCTACAATAGACTAGTATCCAGAATATGTAGAAACCCTACAGATCAGTAAGAAACACTAAAACTTCTTTTTTTGAAACAAAAGACATAAGCAAGTATCTTTTGTAACATAAATAGCAATCTTTTAAAAACATTTTATAATAAAATAAAAGTTGTCTAAAAATGTGTACCACCTAGATATACACATGTTTAGCCAGGAGATGTAGAGCACTCACGCCTTTTGCTCATCTATGTACATTTCTTTAATCTTTCCAGTGACTTCAATCCTCATGAAAATCTCATCTTAAAAATATTCTTAACATATTCAATATTATAACTAGCAAGCAAAAACTGGTTTCATCTCAACTAGATATTCAAGCACAGTTCTTGAAAGATATTAAAATTCTTCATCATGCTGAAGAAGCACTATATATATAAACACATATATATACATATACATATATATACATATATACATATACACATATATATACATACATATACATATATACATATATATATACATACATATACATATACACATTTGTATATACATGTAATAGCTGTGAACATGCATTTTATATGTTTAAACATTATAAATTGTAGAATTTATTTTTAAAATTAGCACATGGGGAATTTCTCAACCAGTAGGAATTATGGTAGAAACTGCCTAGGAAATAACAACTAGAAATGGAGGATTTAACCATATCCCTCTCATTTTGCATTAGTCTGGAAATGTTAAATATGTTACCATATCCTGCCTTTCCTCTCACACTTAATCCTTGGTGTTATCACTAACATTTAGCATCTTTTCCAGCAGAACATTAATTTTCTATTCCAATTCCCCTCCACATAGTGCTCCAGAAAGCCACTATCAATTCTTCAGAGTTGGTAAAATAAATGACACTTATTTGCCATCTCTACTCTAGGTCAAGAAGCATAATAAAATAGATATTTGTAATTTTAGCCTTCAGGAACATTTGTTCATACAAATAATATAGACAATATATTTTCCTCATCAATGAGCACCCTTATTTGAAATCTGAAGCACCAAATCCAGAATCATGAGGACTTTGAAGACTGGTACACATGCCATCTTTTAATGCTAGAAAAGTTTGTTTTCATAAAAGCCAATCTTATTTTTAGTCCTAGTCACTTTAGTCACTGTAACCAAAATTATGTAAACTTTCTAAATAGACTAAATATTCTAAAAATACAGTAGAACACCAGCCTCCACACCAACCAAGTCACAATATGGGTGTCTGGCCTAAACCCACAAAATGAGAATGATGGGAAGGTCATTTATCAAACTGCAGGGACCATAACACACTCCCATCCCCATGTCGAAACAAGGCAATCAAATGGCTGTTACTCAAAGTGATTCCATTATCTTTGGGAAAGCATCCTGGCATACCTGAAAATGCTGATCATATTAGGCTTATGATTTAAATTCCATGATTATATCCATGTGCATTTTTAATACTTTTCCATACTTTGAAAAACAGTAACTATTTCCAACTTTGTTACTATGTTTTCAGAACCTCCCTTGAAGAAATAAGAATGTGACATGGGCTGTGGAAAAATAGTTTGTCTCAATCTATTTGTTATCACTTATACTGCAGCCTTGGGTACTTAGATTGCTAAATGAACAACTGCTTTGACCATTAGGAAGACTTGGAATGATGACATCAAACATTATGACTTTCTCATCTCCTCTTGCAGCCTTGGCTAATGGAGGTCCCATGACTGATGCCTTTAAATCACTGAAGCACATTTGGTAAAACAGAGAAATGTGTTTTCCCTTTTGTTGTCATTCGCTATTTGGAAAAGAAACAAAGCCAAGCTGCTGCCTTACACCTGCTACATAACTTCATTTACTTTAAAATATTTCAGTTAGGACAATGTCTGGTATCCATGCTCTAGAAGCAAATTTTTAAAGTATTTTAAATTTCAAGGTCTAAATCCCCACCATTGTATTTGTTGATTAGAAATGTTTTCAGTGGTGAAATTAGTGGTGATCAAGCTATGTGATTAGCAAGGAAGATTAGTGGGGGTGTGCCACCCTTTCCAATATAGGCTGTAAGAATTTGGTGAGTCCAACTTTCTAACACTTTTGCAGCAAGTAAAGCCTTAGCACTAAAACTCCATACCCTGCTATAGCCCAACCCTTCCACTGCAATGAGTTAATGGAGGATTTTGTCATCTTTACTGACTGAAAAACAAATAATCATGGTGTTGCCAAATTTTTTTCTTGCATTTCCCTTGTAATAAACCTTTAAAGAAAGGTGCTCTTAGAGTATAGTGAGGGCAGGGAGTAAAATTATTGCAACATTGTTTAAAGTGTCAAAAAATAAAGTGTAAGCAAGATGAATGCTGATCAAATGGAAAATGGTCCATTTGTGGAATATTATGGAATATTAGAAACTATTATTAAAGAATAATTAAGCTATGTAAAAGTGACTTGGGACATGAAGGTACTCTAAAAAGTGTTATATGAGGAAAATGGTCTGTGAGGAAGAGCATTTAATATTCCATTTTTATAAAGCAGTGTGTAGTGTATGTTTATATGTGTGTGTGTCTGTGTGTGTACGTGAAATTACAAAAGAATACATAACATGGGGCATTAAATGAGAGAGATGAGTGGGATGGGAAAGTGAAGTAAGCAGAAAATAAAAGCTGGGAAAAGAATGTAATATGAAATTTCATTTTGTATGAAATTATATGTGCATATGTATGCTTACAAAAAGTGGAAGAATAAGGTGATTTTCTACCAATGACTTATTGTTCATGGTACACTAAGTAGAAAAAGTATCTTGTAATGAGTATCCTATGATCCTATTTCAGGATAAAGGGAACAAACCACACTTCTATGTGGATATATCCATGGCCATGTATGCTCGTATGAGCAAAAAAATGATACACAATAAGACCTCCAGGGTCTGATCTTGGGTTGGGGTGGATTAATAGGATGTGAGGTGCTGGAGTGTGTGATTATTAGATTTGCCAATTTTTGAATTGCTTTGTGTTGATTTATGTATTACAACACAAATGCACTACTCCTGAAATTTGAAAATGGGCAAATTTGAGACTATGGATATCTGAACGGTTTTCTAAACAAGCTTATTTATTTAAAAATTTATTTTAAACCATTAACTTCACTAAATTCACCAATGTACTGAATCCTAATTGGAAATCCTTAACTTAGTTCCCTATTTTGGCCAAAGAGTGCTTAAAATTAATTCATTTGTAGTACTAAAATTCTTAAGCAACTACTTGACTAAGGCCATCAAAGTTAAATAATGTTCATTTCCATTTGATCATGTTTATTGTCATTTTGGGCTTCCCTAAGTGGCTCAGCAGTGAAGAATTCACCTGCAGTGCAGGAGACATGGGTTCACTTCTTGGGTCAGGAAAATCCTCTGCAGAAGGAAATGACCACCCACTCCAGTGTTTTTGCCTGAGAAATCCCATGGACAGAGGAGCCTGGCAGGCTACAGACCATGGTGTTGCAAGAGGCAGACACCGACTAAACAACAACAATTGTTGTTTTTGCATAGGAGTAATACTTCTGATTTTTGAGTGCTGACTAAAGAGAACTACCAAAAATTAGCATTTATGGAGCTGCTTCTATATGCCATACATTACACTTTTTTTTGGAGCTATAATTTACATTCAGTAAAATTTCCCCTTTCAAGTGTACTGTAACCATAAAAGTCCTCCAAGGAACAGATGCCAAGATGGGAATAAACATGTATTATATTGGCAAGTGTTTGCTTGTTTGTTTGATTGACTTTAGCTATTGTAATAGGAATTTAGCTGTTTCCCACTGATATCTTTTACACAATCCTATACAGGTATAATTTGTAGAACAAATTTACTTTAAATAGCTTGCCCATGGCAACTCAGAGCTGGTCTGATCTTTAAAACGGTGCCTGTAGCCACATGTGACCTATTGTTGCCAAGATCCTGCATCTTCCTTAAGTGACAGTGGGTTGTGCATGTGGTTACTCATAAGCAGTGGAGCATGGAGTATATTTCCTGGCTATTTCCTCAGTTCAAGGATGTGATCAATATCACAAAAACTTTCAAAACTTTTTACCGACTTATCTTTGCATAGTGGGACTATACAAAGAAAATATGGAAGAGTAGAAAATAGAGAAAAAAGTCACCCAAACTCTATTTAGTAAGCACATAAATTTAGGTTGCAGTTATGGTAGTTGAGGGAAAAATTATTGAAAGATAACATCAATAATAAGCTGGGTGAGGCTACTGTAAAATGAGCTGTTTATTTATGTAAATTTTCTCTGATGTGCTTCATGTGTAGTGGTGACATTACTAAAAATCAATTTTTGGTTTTTAGGACCACAGCATAAAATTCAGAAGAAATAAGAACATGTAGACAATATTCAATCTTCTACCTTTATGATTCAGGTTTTTGTAAAATTAGTGGAATGATTCTACTGAAAACTAGCATTATTAATCATAATATGACTTCTAAGGAATTCACTTGATGGAAGGTGGTAGGGAAGGGAAGTTAAACAAAATCTTTGTGATGTTGTCTTTAATGTTCTTTTGGTCTTTTATTTTCAGCAGGGATTAGAGTGTCATTAAGGAAGTAAGAAATGTATAGAAATGAAATAGTGTGATTTATGGATAAGTAACTCAGTAATATGAGACCAAGGGGTTGAGGTTTGAGGGTGGGTTTGAGAGAACATGATCTGAAAGCTATCATTTTTTTTCTGTATTTTTTGCTTTTTAAATCTAGGGTTACATTTATTCCTACAGAAGGTTATCAGTAGAATACAGAAACAAGAACACAGAACCTAGTCTTTATTCCAGACCCCTTGTGTGTATGTATGTGTAAACTAGCAAGCTATAAGCTCTAGAGAGCTTAGAAAAGGCATCCTAGCCTCATCTAACCAGAACATCAATGTTTATCTACCTCTCCCATAATTAAAATCACATGTCTGACCATAAGCTCTGGGTGAGGGTTTGCTTACCTTAATGACTGCTTGTAAACTACTTGGCCACTTAAGTGTCACTGGCTCTGTGAATTGAATCAGAAGGGAGAAAAGTGTCAATGTCAGAATCCACTTTAAGCATTTAAGCTGATTCCACAACTTATAAAACCATTCATATAAACAAATTCCAACCTCAAATATTTTTCTCCTCACCTCAGTCCATCAAATTGCAAGTTAAGTACTAATTCTGGTTGGTTGAATAACTCAACAGACCAAAAATATGTAATCATTACCTTAAAGTGCAAATGATTGGCAAAATTTCACCTCGATGTTTTTATTCATGTCATGGAAAATTATATATATTACCATTATTCAATATTTAGTCATCAGCCACTTTATAAACAGTTTGAAATGTCAAGTCAAATCTAAACGCTCTAAATTTTAAAGTGTTTAATTACACTAAGAAAAGAAAAATAGGATGAAATTATTCAGAGCTTAATTCTTAGACTGTTGAAAGGAAAATGTAAATTTCAACAATTTCCAATAGGTTCAAAATCAGAAGTTAATTTTACTTTTCAAGTGAACCAAATTCTTTTGTTTAAATGTCAATCTATTCATAGGATTACAAACTTACTGTATTCTAGAAAAGACTTAATTGATATAAATATTTAAAAACAAATCATTGGTATTAATAACATACAAAATGTATGCATTCTAGATAAGCGATTCCACTCAATTGTACATTTAATTGAAACATGTTAGATTTCCAAACATAAGTTTAATTTTTTCTTCCCAAGTTTGGTCAACTTTGACTTAACAAGTAGTGCATGCCTGCCTGGTTCTACCTTTTTACTCTACTGGAATAGATAAATATCATATTAATGAAATTTTAGTATTTGTTTTAATTCTATAACATACTTTATCTTACAATAGCTTTTGTCTTTAGTTTTCAAGTAAGGGATCTGTTTGGAGACCTTAATTCTTGGCTAAGTAGACGGAAGCATTTCTTTAGAGGCATCTGATGTATGGTAACAAGACTATGACCAACTTGATAAATGTACACCAAAAGACCGCAAGACATTTGCCCATGTAAATTTAAGAAAACAGAATGCAAAGATAGGAAGAAGAGAAATGTAGAGTAAAGTGAAACTAGTTTATGTAGAAATAATAAGTGACTTTACTGAAGTGGTTTGTGTCTTGACCTACTTTAAAGAGGAAGCTATTCAGAATGATCATACATTATGCCAACTTTCTTATAAAAGTTAGTGAACCCAGTGGAGGAACTTTTATGAAAAGGTTTTGCTTTTTTCCTTCCCCTGTATTATATGATCCAGACTTGTAAATGGCATGACTTGATTTTCAGTGGTTGGCGTCTGCACTGTAAATTCATCAGTTCATTATTAATTATATTTTGTCAGGATTTAAAAAAGCTTAGAATGATCCCCAAAGTAAACCATTCATTTTGATCGTCACTGAGATTTTAAAATCAAATTGGAATAGAAGCTTTGATTTTATAAATAAAAATAATTAATTCAAGAACAATAGTTTTAATATCACATATATTCTTTTAGAATCAGCATCTGATGAAGTGTTCTGACTTTCCAAGAAAAAATGAGTATTCAAACTAAATTTTGTATACAATTTCTCTGCAAGCTTGTACTTTGACACAAAAGTTTAAAATTTTTAAAGTAAAAGTTGGGATCAAGTTAAAGAATATATGCATGCAATAAGGATCTCTGAGTGATTATGTTTATCATTTCAAGACTGAGCACAATTTGGCCCAGATTCTTCGGAGCCAGGGGAAAATAGAAACCCTAGCTATGATGATTCTTATAAAAAAAACTGAAACATAGCTCTTAGGGAAAATGAAGCTATGCCTAGTAATAAAGCATAAACAGTTCTCTCTGGGACTATTTTGCACACTTTACTTTGGAAGCTGCATAATCTTAAATTCAATAGTAAATTTCATACAATTTCTTGTTTTGGCCATTTAATAAAATAAGAGAGCATAAGATTAGTAGGAACCAGGAAGCCTATTGTTTTCCTGAATCATAGGGAACAGGCATTCAACTCACCTGGTTGTTAATCACTTTTATTCTTGGACTATGTGCCCTAAAATTATACTTCTCTCTCAAAGTTGGGCTTTTATAGGTGTAATTCAGATATCAGCCCTCTGAAAACCTCTGCTACATCTAGCCTTATGGAAGGTAGGTAAAGAATAAATAAAATACGTATTTAAAAAAATCCCCAAAGAAGAAAACCAAACAATAAAATTAGATATTTAAAAAATTACAAACTTCCCTAAAATTTAGGATATACCTATATATATAAATATGCTCTGAACGTACACGTTGAAAGGGCACATTATGTGCCTGGGAAAATAGACTGAGAACACTGAGAAAATCTAACAAAATTATAGGTCATTCAAGAAAGTGAGTAGACTCTTTCGACATCTGGATTAAAAGTCTAAATCATGTAAAAATGAAAGAAAAGCAAATTGTTAAGAATCCAATAGCAAAATTTTATGCCTTCTGGGGTAAACCAAAAACGAAAATCTGAGCCAAGTATTTTACATTCAGATAAATTGTTTTCCAAGTGTAAAGTCAAACTCTTTTCAATATCCCATGAGTTAGTCCTGAGGTATCTACTAGAGAATAACCTTCAGACAACTAAAATGACTGGTAATATATAAATATAAGGACTGGTGGTGAGCATTACCATATTGTTCATTGTAGCACTATGAATAAACAATGATAAAAAAGAAAGTACATAATGCTTGCTCTTGAACAGGTCTCAGTAATTAATGATCTTAAAGGTTGTGGTGGTTTAGTTGCTAAGTCGTGTCTTACTCTTATGACACCATGGACTGTAGCCTGCCAGGCTCCTCTGTCCATGGGATTCTCCAGGAAAGAATACAGGAGTGGGTTGCCATTTCCTTCTCCAGGGGATCTTCTTGACCCATGAATTAACCCGGGTCTCCTGCACTGCAGGAAGATTCTTTACCAACTGAGCTACAAGGGAAGCTCTACCACATAATGTACCAATTCTAATGATGACATCTTCCCCAGGGGTATAGAGTAAATGGCAAGAAGGAACAGGGATAGAACATAAGACTGCTTTAAACATATTTTGTTTTACAGAACTGACTTTAAAACCATGTAAGCATTTTATGGGCTTCCCTGGTGGCTCAGACTGTAAAGAATCTACCTGCAATGAGGGAGACCTGGGTTCTATCCTTGGGTTGGGAAGATCACCTGGAGGAGGGCATGACAACTCACTCCAGTATTTTTGCTTGGAGAACCCTCATGGACAGAGGAGTCTGGTGGTCACAAAGAGTCAGACAAAAAAAGTCAAATCTCTAAACATTGAAGTTAAAATGAGATAAATGAATCTAAATGGGTAACTAGTTGCTGGCATAATAACACAGAAACTAATCAAAATAACTTTAAAAAAAGTTTTGGGCTGTACATCCCTAACAGTATATGCCCTAAAGGACAAAAATTACGGGAAAAATTTAAACAGCTTTTATAGGTGAGTCAGAGGTAAAGAATTTGCCTGTCAATGCAGGAGATGTAGGAGACACAGGAGACGCCAGTTCAATCCCTGGGTGGGGAAGATCCTCTGGAGGAGGAAATGGCAACCCACTCCAGAATTCTTGCCTGGAAAATTCCATGGACAGAGAAGCCTGGAAGGCTGCAGTCCTTTGGGTCGCAAAGAGTTGGACACAACTGAGCACGCATGCATGTATGTTTTTTCAGTCATGTTATAGGTAGTAGTGATTGTATTGCAATTCAAAAATGTTATGTGTATAAAGTATAATTCTGTGATCTTGTAATTCTATAACTCAGTGTCCTTCACAAGCAAGATTCTTGGCAAGTGAGAAAGGAAAAACAGATGTCAGAAAGAAGAGATAAAGTGAAGACCTTTTAGTCCTGAATTTGAAGTATCAATATAAATCAATGATATTTTTCTGCTTGAAAAAAACTATTTTCTAAATTTTTCAACTGAAAATTCCCATAAATACAGACGCACCCATTAGCAACGAGTACCTCCAGCACCTAGAATTTAGTGCTGAAATCTACTTTCTTTCTGAAAGGAGAGAGAGCTCCTTGGAGAAACAGCTAATTCCAGGACAAGGACAGGAAATGTACAGATCATGTTGTATGCTCTTGTCACATCAAATAATAAGGAAGCTATCAAAGATTACGAGGTTTATATCAAAGATTTGGGAACCAACTTGCAGAGACTGTCAAAGATGAGACAATATGAAGATCAATGAGAGGAAAAAAACTTCAAAAGATTGTAATATATCAAATAAGTTTAAATCCAGGAGTTCATAATGATAATTAAAAATTTATCAGCAATTGAAAGACACTAGTGAACCAACTCATTATCTTGAAAACTTATAAACAAAGAACTACTGGATAATGAAATAGAAGAGTAAGATTTTCTTTATTTTGGTATTTTAGCAAATAAATAAAAAATGACTGATAGAATTAGAATATCACTGTCTTGTAACCCAAAATGAAAGCAGGGGTCCTCAGGCTTTCTGGCACCAGGGACCAATTTCGTGTAGACAATTTTCCACAGGCCAGGGATGGGGTGGGAAGGTTTGGAGATGTTTCAAGCACATTACATATATTGCGCACTTTCTTCTAATCTAATGCTGCCGCTGATCTGACAGGAGGTACCTGTGGGTGGCTGGGAGTTTGGGGGCTCCTGAATTAATGGATCTAGGCATAGAGTTACTGCTAATATCAGAAAGAGCAAGATAACCAGATAGGTGTCTCCTGATGGAGGAAAAAAGTGCCTCCTAAAAACAAAGTATTTTCAGAAAATCAAGTCTGAATCTGGTCAATCCTCCAGATTCAAAGACCTAATTTATAAAAAATTCAGAGGGAAGAGGAACACACTAAACTATACTTTGAGGATGTAATCACCAAAATCCTATAGGACATACAATCAAGTTTCTTCAGCAAATACATTACAAAGAGAAAAAAAAAAAGATGGAGTCAGAAACCAATAGATGAAAAGCAACTTAAAATGAATATATTAACCAATCACTACATGTGAGCCTTGTTTGGATCCTGATTCAAACTGGAAAAATTCGTGACATTAAAGTGATAATTGGAAATTTGAACACTGAATATTTGATGATATTCAGGAATTATTAATTTAAAAATATGATCATGATATTGTGTTATATTTTAAAAAGTCCTTTTCTTTTAGAGTTACATACTGAAATATTTGTTCATAAAATAAAATGTTATCTGGAATTTGCCACAAAATAATTTGGCAAGATGAATATAGGGTAAGGGTATTTTGTTAAACCTGGATAATGGCACATGAGGAGTTTACTACATTGTTCCCTATATTTTGGGGGTAAATGTTCAAAAATGAAACATTTAAAACAAGAGCCTGCATGGCACTGTCATGCCTGAAGGCACTTGAAATATTTGCAATTTTCTCCGTTAAGGAGTTATTTCTTTTCCGCTGTGTCTGAAAAAAGCAGCTAGTGCTGCATGCGAGACCATCGAGGGTTAAAGAGAACAAGCAGCTGATACATCTGGGGAGCATTAGCTGTTAAGGACAAGCCAGCATGAAAAGGTAACCGGAAGGAGCAGCTGAGTATTCTCTGGTCAAGCCTTGAGGTCATCTGAATTAAGGGACTGCGGTTTCCAGTCTAGCACAGGACATTCATCATTTCAGCACTTTGTTTCAAACCCCAGCACAAGAGTTCCTTTGGTTTGGAATTGGATCAAAACCGAGTAAAAGACTTTTTTATTCTCCATAAGCAATTTTAATTTTTTGTATACCTTTCAGGAAAGAAAAGACAGGATTTATAGTATAGTAACAAAAACTGAATGTCTCTTAGACTTTTTTCTATACTACAAAAATTTTCATTAGCCATAAATGTAAATATGATAAACACTTCTTTTGACTGTCATATCAGTTTATGATCTACAGTATGTATTATATGTGGCACTGTGAAAAGCATGGTAGTTACAGGGTTATTGCAATTTCATGGAATATAAGTCTGAAATAAAACAAAATTATCTAAAATATCGACTCTGCCATTTCTCAGCTTGTTGGGTTGGAAAGTCTACTTTGGTTCCCTCATCTGTAAAACAGGATGTTTTGTAGTAAGATTTAGAGATAATATATAAAGCACCTCACCTATAGCTTAAATATGTGGAAGAACTGTCATTTTCAGATTTGCTTTCTTATAATCAATGAATTCTGCCACTTGCCTTTGAGTAAAGGCACCTTTCAGTATGACATCTTTCTCCTTTTACAAACACCACTACTACTCGGTACTGTCCAATGCTATCAGATCAATCTCTTCTGAAGAAAAACCTGAAGAGTCAATGCTCACAGATTCATTTTTCTCATATGGCAAAACAATGTTTACTAAAAGTTAAAGACTTTTGGATAACAATGTGTCATAAAGACTCAAGTACAATACTAGTTTTAATCTTCTAATACTCTGATAACTAATGCTAAGAAAGATGCAAAAGTGTGTAGTAGATTACACAATTGGAGAAAGCACAGCTCCGCCTGAGTCAAAATGGAAATTGAAGACTAAATATGCTATACTTCAGCCATTCATAGTTTGAGCTGCCACATGGCCTCTCTTCCTGGTCTCTTGTCTTTTCTTATTAAAAACAGCAGTGAATAATTAAGATGTATACACTATTTTGATGCAATTTCAATGCACATAACTTCATGACATGCTTATAATCAGCCACATCTATATTGTAAATTTCATTCAAACTACATGATAAAATAAGTCCCTTTCACTTACAGCAAAAGGTAAGACTAGCAAGTGTTTTCTATCAACATATGTTGTCATTTAATGTAGGACAGAAGTTAACAAAGCAAGAGAGCTGGTAGTTTAAGCAACAGTTAGAAAGGCCATGAAGCCACTCTATAATGCTATGGGCCTACTTTCATTCCACTAGTTACATCATTGATTAGAGACTGAGACTCTGGGAAATACTATACTTTTTATTGTACTCAGCATATTTATTATATAATCAATCCAAATCCATTGCAGAAAGATTAGAAGTAGTAGTAAAGTTAAAAAAAAATAATATCTCCCATTCAGAAGTAATTACCATTATTATAGACTTATCCATCTCTATCCAGATTTTGTATGAACATAAGAAAAATTTAATTTTACAAATATTTGGCCAACTAGCTATGTTTCATAACTTATTTTTCCACAAAACTTTTGATATTCTTTTGCAAATATTTTCAATGATATTTAATATACATAAACATTAAGAACTGTAATAACAGCATTTTGTGATATGGAGGACATATACTTAACCAATTTTCTGTTGCATATTTTTTTCTCTTTTTCTTTCATATATATATATGTCTTGGATATAGATCTTTATACTAAGGAAATATAATGTGTGAAAATTCCCAGAAGTGGAATTTTAGTATGTTTTGAGTTCTTCTTCCTAATCTCCCAGTTTGTGCTTCTTAAAGAAAGTAGCTTATTCACTTTTCATGGCATATTTTCTGTTAGCAACACAGCATATTAATGGAAAAAGGCCACAGAAGGTGGATAGTAATAGGTTTATTTACTTATTTATTTATTTATTTTTGTTCACAATCCCTCTGCAACAGGCTTGCTGTCAAATGAGAAAAAAATTTCTCAGATATCTGATCTGACCATTGGTGATCAAGCCAAGGAATGTACAAAGGCATTAAGTGGAGATGTATGTGACCTGGAACTGTGACCCCATAGGTGCAGCTGGAACCATCCCTGAGTTTGAGAATAAATCCATTTAAACAGGTATTTTAGAAAGTTTTTGAACAGTTAAAAGTTTAACCTAGATATAGCTTTAGTTCAGTTCAGTTCAGTTGCTCAGCCATGTCTGACTCTTTGCAACCCCATGAACCGCAGCATGCCAGGCCTCCCTGTCCATCATCAGCTCCCAGAGTCCACCCAAATCCATGTCTATTGAGTCGGTGATGCAGCTTAGTTCCTTACAAAGTCAACACTACAATATTCTTTGGTCATTTTTAATTTTATAGATAAAATTTGACTTATCAAACATTGTGATGGGTGCTTCGTGCATTATAGTTCTTCTTCATAAGCTTCTAAATTTCAATTTTCTACTCTTTTAAAGTCAGCCATTTCCCATGAACAAAACCAGAATAAAATGTCCTGTTTCGAATGCAGAATTGGGTTACACTTCTGGTTTCAATGATTATGCATAAGAAATACATTTTGGTGACTGAAGCTCTGTAATTTTTAGTGACTAACTATAAAGAAAATATTTACAAAGAAAAGTTTTAGTCAGTGTCTATGTGCTTATACACATTGATATCCCCTCAGGGTCAATTCTGTGAATGTTCTCATTTTATAATACACTGTTAGCACTACCTACCTCAAGCACCTAATTTAGGAGCATTCTGCACACAAGAGGAGTCAGCTTGTGGCCAAAATTAGAATGAAGCCAACCTTCCCAACAGATCACTCATCTATGCATCTCTGCTCATGGCTTGGGTTTGTCTGCATTTGATAGAAGATGAATACTGCTAATCCTGGCAAGTGAAAAGGTTGCTTAAGACTTGAATCCAGAGAATAGAAAAATGTTACGACACAAGAAGGTTAAGGACAAAACCAGAAATGAAGAAACATACATGAATAAGGTTGATGTACATGGAAGTGCAATCAAGATCTGGGATCAGTACAACTGCTTAGATAAATGGTACCCTTTATTAAAAGAAAAAAAAAAGTGCTTTCTCCACGTCTGCCCTGTCTTGTTATATTAATACCACACCTAGGCTCAGGGAAAGTTTGACCAACCACTTGTTGACCATGTGCAAATTGTGTTGAAACTGGTTTAAGTATATCCCATTTGTTAGTTGTGTTAAAATTAGTTGCATATGTCACTCTGACAATTACTGCCGGATCATAGTAAGAATCAAGAAAGCATAACTAAACCAATAAACAAAACAGAACAAAAAATCAGGCTCCTTTTCTACCCTGATTTGGCAGTGTACTGGTGAGCAGTTGGGGACATGGTTTGCTTGGCAGTGGAAGCCTCCAGGTCTACAGGGATACAGTTAGTAGGAGTTTCACCAGGAGAAGGAGTTTGAACACAATGAGGATTTTCATCAGGTAAAGTCAGTTACCTGAGCAGCCTTTGCAACAGAGAGCCACTGGTCACACTGCCCATGATCCACATCCTCACCTCTAGCTTAGTAGGTAAGCAGCAACTCATACCAAAGAAAAGATAGGAAGAGATTTGATGTATAACATGGGTAGGTGTAGTACTAGGAGTGGGGAAGCTATCTCAATCCATACAGTGTCACAAGTCCCCAAGGTGATGGCCCCAGTATTAAGCATATAGTGAATCCATTAGTCAGGGAAATCCCAGCTAGCTATGGGACTGGAGGCTGCAGCCCCCATAATTTGTTGGGTTAATGTCATCACAGAATTCTCTACCAGACTAGAGACTGCAAGTTTTGTAATTGGTACACAACACCATGTTGGTCTAAGAAAGGAGGTAGTTAAGGGGCAGAAGTAACAACTAGATTAAAGCATGGATGAGGAACTTGAAACTGACACATAATCCAGGCAGTGCTCCTAAAATATGTAGTGAACTGGAGTCCCAAACCCAATCAGGACCTTCAATCAGCCTTGATGCCAATTTTGCATCTGGAAAATCCCCTGGGACCTCTAGTTCAGTTCAGTCACTCAGTCGTGTCCAACTCTTTGCGACCCCATGGACTGCAGCACGCCAGGTTTCACTGTCCATCACCAACTCCCGGAGCTTACACGAACTCATGTCCATCAAGTCTGTGATGCCATCCAACCATTTCATCCCCTGTCATCCCCTTCTCCTCCCACCTTCAATTTTTCCCAGCATCAGAGTCTTTTCCAATGAGTCAGTTCTTCGTATCAGGTGGCCAAAGTATTGGAGTTTCAGCTTCAGCATCAGCCCTTCCAATGAATATTCAGGACTGATTTCCTTTAGGATGGACTGGTTGGATCTCCTTGCAGTCCAAGGGAGTGGGAGGGAGCCTTATGCTGAGGTGACCACTCACTGGAAGTGAGCGGTCAGTACTAGAAGTCAGTCCAGAACAGCCCAAGTAAAGAAGTTGAAGTATATACACAGGACTTTAGAAAGACCAAAACTGCTGCCACATAGGTTGGGGACATATCTTGCACTAGCATCAGTGTAGTGGTGGTGAGTGAACACTATTACATATTAATAATAGGAAGAGACTCAACTCAGCCTAGAGGAAGCCTCTGTTAGGGCAAGTCCCAGGAAGCCAGAACCTCTCTGAGCAGGAAAGGCAAAGTGGAATCTGAGTCTGGTAGTCAATCCTGAATGATGATGGAGATGGAAAGAAAGAAGCACTTTTGACAACAAAAAAGTGAGGGTCATCTGTTATATGACTTCTCCCCTATTACAGTGGTCATATCTCAAAGGGAATGGTAGAGCCACCTAGCCAGGCATTTGGGAAATTTTAGGAGACTTCTCCACTTTTTGTCACACTAACTGGGAAACCTTATGGACATTTAGTAAGAAGGTTCAGGGATACATAGTGTCCTGCAATCAAATATTTGTCTTACAACTGCACAACTTCCAAATTGTCTCACTGGATATTTATATAGAAGAAAACAAATCTATCTAGAGCCTAACTCCTTTTATAGAGAACATAAAAAAATTCTGTGCTGTTCTAATATACATTGAATCTTGTAATAAAGATTGTAAATTGAGGAGGTATTTGACTTGATTAGAATGATTCCATGAGGCGTTCACCATCTCAGAAAACCACATCCCTGAGAGTAATGCTGCTAATGATATTTGGGCCACCTACATAACACACCTGGACTGTTAGAGTCTGTAGCTATCACATTCACATAGATTCTATACCTAGTTGCCAACACTGGGATGCTTGATTATCTGATGATACAGTCATATCTGAGTTATTAAGAATTAGAATTAATTAAACTAAAACAAACATATAATTGTTGTTATTGTTCAGTTGCTATAAAGAAATAAATAAAGTCAAAATTTAGCTATGAAAAAAGATTAATAAAATAAATAAACTCCTAGCAAGATTAATGAAAAAGAGAAAAGGCTCAAACTACCAATATCAGAAATGAAAAAAGGAGACATCACTAGAAATCATGCAGGCATTGAGAAGGTAATAATGAGATACTATTTAGAACTGTGGTTCCCAATCTTTTGGCAACCAAGGACCAGACAGTTTTTCCACAGATTAAGAAAGGGGGGTGATGGTTTTGTGATGACTCAAGCTCATCACATTTATTGTGCCTGTATGCTCAGTCATGTCTGACTCTACAATCCCATGGACTGTAGCCCACCAGGCTCCTCTGTCCATGGGATTTCCCAGGCAAGAATACTGCAGTGAGTTTCCTACTCCAGGGGATCTTCCCAATCCAGGGGTCGAACCCACGTTTCCTGTTTCTCCTGTATTGGCAGGAGGATTCTTTACCACTGTACCACCTGGGAAGCCCTAATCTAAAACCACTACTGATCTGACAGGAGGTACCAGTCCACAGCCTGAAGGTTGGGGACCCCTGATTTAGAACATTACAGTAATTACCTTGAAAATTTATTTGCAAAATAGGTCAAATTTCTATAAAACCTCAAATTACCAAAGTGCCACTTGAAGAAAAAGAAGATATGAATAGTTCTACATCTATTAAAGAAATTGAACTTGAAATTCCAACCTCCCCACAACTTTAAATAACACACATTTTACTCAAGGTCTTCCAAAGATTAGAAAAGAGGAACCCCCTGCTGACTTCTATAATGAGCTGAGCACTTTCTTGACCTCCAAAGCCCAGCAAGGGCATTTCCTTTTCCAAAAAGGAAAGCTAGAAACTAAACTTTCTCTTCAAACTAGGTAAAAATTCTAAAGAAAATAATTGCAAACATAATTCAAGCTCTATATAGAAAGGATCAAGCAGGATTTATTCTGAGAATATGATGTTGGATTAACATTTGGTAATCGGGCAATGTAATTTAGTAATTAACAGAAAAAAGGAAAAAAAATATGGCTTACAATAGAGGCAGGAAAAGCATTTGGTAAAATTCAATACTTGTTCATGATAATAACTTAAAATACTCTAGAAATAGAAAGATATCTAATGATAAGCATCTCAAAAGAATACATAGTACAAATACAAAAAAATCATTTCAAATTTAGAGGTAAAATTTCAAGCTTTTATCATAGGAGTGGGAATGAGACATGGATGCTTACTATCACCACTTACTGTATAGGGCAGACATCACAAACCCAAATGCCTATAAGGGTTATGACGACAGAGAAAGGAGGGATCTATGGAATTTGAAAAACAAGCTTCTGCCAAAAGTCATTCAAATTAAATTACAAAACAAGACCAAACAAAACCAAGACAAAACAAAACAAAAATCACTGGCCCAGCCAAACAAAATATCTGCAGGCCAGATTTAGTCTGGAGTCTGCAAATTGGTGAACTTGGTTGAGGTTATTTTGGGCCCAGCCTTTCAAGATTCTTTCATATAACCAGCTGATAGGATAGGATACAAAACTTCACATCCTAAGTGAAAACACTAATAAGTATACTACTACCTGAAGAAGATCTTATGTTTTAGTAGATGTCAAAGCCTAAGCTAAACTGTCTTATTTGGAAAAGAGAGCTGAAAAGGCAAATCACATAACAGAAAGAATAAACAATACAAAGGATATAATATGCAAACGGAGGCTTAGACTGTGGGCCATCAGGAGTAGTGATATAATAGCAAAATCAGTTGGTTATGAATTATTCTAAGATATCCCCAGGCCACCTCTGCCTGAATTTGTCATATTGTGCAAGTGTGAAAGGAAGGTGAGTAAAAAAATCCATTATAGAGTTGGCTGTTTTCATTTGTTAAACCCTTTCCTACACTTTACCGTTGAAGTGTTTTGCATGTAATAGCCACTGGTGAAGGCTTTGAATTGAATAGTTTTCTCTCCTGCTGTCTTTAATGCCCACAGTGACTAGGAATGGTCCTCTATGTCTATAGACTGCTGCTATCAGCTTGCTCCTGGGCTCACTGTTGCAAACACAGGAAGGCAGAAGGAAGGCAAGCCATTTTGCTCAGGAAGAGCAACCTCTTGGGTGGTCCATTTTGCACATGTGTTAAGATCTAGCTTGACCCAGAACCGCCTCTCATTTTGCAGGGAGAGGTTCATGGAATCTTTGGTGCACTGACTTTCTGAATCTAAATTGATCTTGGCTTTTGTGTTTCCTTGGAAAATCTTCTCTCAGCTTTGCAAAGGGATGAGCTTTTTGCTTGCTTCCCAGAATGAGGCGGAGATTGCATGCAGATGGTCAAAAGTCTAAACCTGATCCCCTCTGGTGCCTTTGGCACTTGGTGTGGGTTTCCCAGGTCAGCCAGTTAGGCAGCTCCAAGAGTTCACCCAGAGTCCTCAAAGGAAATCTCATCCTTGAAGCAAGATGTGCATCAGTGCAGCCTGACAGAACTGACCACGCGCACAGAGGTCAGTCTGGGCTGTCACCCACATGGCCCCTGCCAGGCTTGGCACATGGCTGCAACTGCTTTCAGAAATGCCAGCATTTGGAGGAGGTCTTGACTGTGTTGGTATTTATGATCACAACTCTATATTTTAGATGATGTGACTTGGATTCTTCCAGTTTGTCTTCCAGCCTTCTTGCCCTTCAGATAACTAAACTACAATGGCTGCCACCAAAGCCTAAGCCAGTGACACCAGGGACCAAGAGAGAGAATAAAGCTATTTCCTACAAATTCTACTTACTTTTGCACTCCATCCTTTTAAACCACCTCCAGTTGTCTCTTCAATTCACTAAATCACCTTCTGTTTTTTCCTTAAAAAGAGGGGTAAGAGAAAAAAAAATTAAAACATTCTGTGAAGGCCAGGAGCTCAATTTTGTCAATGAACGTCACACTGCTTACACTAATAGCACTTATAAATGAGTGCAGGTAAATCAGAGCATAAATTACAAGATACTTTTCAAAGACAAAAGACCTGAGAGGAAGAGTTACCAAAGCAAAGTGAAGGCATTTTATAACATGTTATGAGAGCCATGGGTTTCCCAGGTGGTGCAGTGCTAAATAATCCCCTTGCCAATGTAGGAGACACAGGTTCTATTCCTGGGTCAGCAAGATCTGCTGAAGTAGGAAACAGCAACCCACTCCAGTATTCTCGCCTGGAAAATCCCATGGACAGAGGAGCCTGGTGGGCTACAGTCCATGGAGTTGCAGAGTCAGACATAACTGAATGACTGAGCACAATGAAAGTCTTAGTATTAATGCGGTTTGATAAGCACTTACCACATGCAATATCTAATATATCCTGAAAAAAACCCAATCACTTCTACTTAAGAAAGAGAAAACTGAAGCTCATTTTGGTTAAATGATTTGGCCAATGATACATGGCTGATAAGTGCTGATGAGGGCATTCCAAATGGCTCTAAACTCAAAATTTCAAGTTTCTTTTGGAGAAGGCAATGTAACAAGTTGGGTAAAAATTTTACAGTGTCAGTTTTGATAAACAATGTTTTCAAGTGATATTCTCATAGATGAAATAAAATCAAGAAAAACTGTACTCTGAACCATTTTATAGAGATTATTCCTCATGTGAAAAATTATAAAATCTGAAATTATTTTATTCTAGATACTCTCATATAAGTTTCCCTAAATGAAAAAACTTAACCCTGTGTCTTCAGGTCTGTGGGCTGAGCAAAGGGTTGAACGCTTGCATGACTTGTGGTAAAATAAATTCTTCTGTTCCCTTCATTCCTTCCTTTGTAAAAACTCAGTGTTTTCATAATAGTCCCTAAAACAGTGTCTGTCACTTTTAACACTGCTAACTACTCCAATACTTTGATGATGCTCTATGATAACATCACATTCTTCCATTTTCCTTCTGTCTTTCTGTTCTTTTTTGTAATCTGTTCCATCCATCTCTTAAATGTTGATATTCATATTCAGTTTTTGGAAATCTCATATCTTGGGATCATATCTTACATCTTATCTACCTAGTGGCTCATGCTAGAAAATAAGAGTGATAAGTGACTTATACATCATTAATACTTCAATATAAATATACAATATTAGTTTGATTATTAGTATTTTCTTTTTGCTAATCGACCTTAACTTTTTAAAAGACTTAAAAAATTAAGACTTTAAATTTTTAGTCGTTTTAGGTTCCAAGTAACATCAAGAGGAAGGTAAGAAAACTTCCATATACACTTTGCCCCTCCACATGTATAGCGTCCCCCATTATCAACATTCTTCACCAGATTGGCCCACTTGTTATAACTGATGAGCTACACTGACACATTATGATCACCCAAAGTCCATCCTTCACCTTATGTTTCACTTTTGGTGTTTTATACTCTACAGATTTGGACAAATATATAACGACAAGTATCCATCATTATAGTATCATACACAATATTTTCACTGCTCTAAAAATCTCCTGTGCTCTGCCTATGCACCCTCCTACCCCCCAAATCCTGCCAACCACTGATCTTTTTACTGTCTCCATAGTTTTACCTTTTCAATCATGTCATATAGCTGAAATCACATAGTACGCAGCCTTTTCAAATTGGCCTCTTTCAGTTAATAATATGCATTTAAAGTTCCTCTATATCTTTTCATGGCTTGATAGTGCATTTCTTTTTAAGTATTGAATAATTTCCAATGTCTGACTATACCACATTTATTTATGCATTGAGGTACAGAAGGACATCTTGGTTCCAAGTTTTGACAATTATAAATAAAGATTCCATAAACATTTGTGTGCAGGTTTTTGTGTGGACATTAAGTCTTCAACTCCTTTAGGTATATACCAAGAAGTGTGATTACTGGATCCTATGGTAAGAGTAGGTTTAGTTTTATAAAACCACCAAACTGTCTTTCAAAGATGCCATAGCATTTGGCAATCCCTCCAGCAATGAATAAGAGTTCCTGTTGCTCTACATCATCACCAGCATGTTGTCAGTGTTCTGGACGTTGGCCATGGTATACAGCTGTGCTTATGCGGCAGTATCTTGTTGTTTTACTTTGCCTTTCCCTGATGGCATATGATGTAGAGCATCTTTTCATTTGCTTACTTGCCACCTGTACATGTTCTTTGGAGAGATGTCTGTCGATGACCTTGGCCCATTTTCAAACCAAGTTGTTTGCTTTGTTGTTGAGTTTTAATGGTTCTTTGTATATTTTGAATAATAGTGCTTCATCAGGTGTGTCTTTGGCAAATATTTTCTCTTAGTCTGTGGCTGGTCTTCAGCATTATTTTTTATGTTCTTCATTATTTAGAATTCCAACTTGCAGAAAATACAAAGATAAAAATTACAACAAAAAAGCTTAAATGTACAAAGTATATTATACATATACTTGGGATAATTAAATATGATTTTAAAACATTAAAACATGGAAATGGTGAATAGCAAATGAGAAGACTGGTTAACTCTGAGGAAGGAGACAGAAGGAGGATCAGTGAAAAGTATACAGAGTTTTAAAATTCAGATTAAATAGTTTTTGACTAAAATATGGTAAAACTTTATATCAAGAATTATGAACCATGTTCTACATTTTTATGTATTCAAAAGATTTCATAACTTACAGAAGGAAAAATAGAAATCAGAATGTGTTCTTTGATACATATGATGGTGAATCTTTTAGTTTAACCTCGTTTTAGGGTTCAGTTTCTTTATTTAGAAGTTTCCTTTCCATTCCAAAATTTGGGAATGATTTTATTTCTTTTCTAGGCACACCTTAATTTACAAGTGTGAAACTCCAAATGTTTGCTTGAGCAATAGTTTATAATGGGAATGTAAACACATTATTACCCTAGTGTTTAAAGTGCTGAAACAAGTACCCTCACTTGAATCTGGACTCTTCTCTTAACTGAGTAAATAAACTTGGTAAATGGTAGCTTATATAAACATCATTGGTCTAAATATAGGATGTGTTATATCATGCCCACATTGGGTCAACATCAAAAGGAGGTATGTGTTAAAGAATTTTTCTTACTGCTTTGGGAAAAGCATGTATCCACTGAGTTCAGAGATCAGCATTTCTCATATGTACTGCATTTAATGCTTAGCTAAAATTTAAAAAAAGAGAAAAAAAAAAACCTGTTTCTAAAATGATTTGACAAATCACAACTACTGTTTCTAAGTGGTCCCCAGAGTGACCCTAAAAAAACATGGGCTTTTGGGCTCTTCTTGACTGAGGCCTCTGGCCATATCCCAGAGCAGTTAGAGCAAGGATCTGACATGCACCAAGCCATAATCATCTACAGCAGTTGAATCCTTTAAAAATTATTCTCTGAAAGTGAAAGTTTACATAATAAAGCTGGGACTTGAAATATGTGCATAGGCCCTAAATGTGAGGAATTAAAGAACTTTTGACCCTGTTCAGTTTCTTAGTGGATAGGCCAGTGTCAGGGCCTCCAAACACGAAGAAGGAACTTTAAGATTCTTATTTGCCTACATGAAGGAGGTCATTGAGGATACTTAGGCTGATCAAAGGGAGAATGAGCAGTAAGAGAGAGGCAATGGCCCGAAAGCTGGAAGGATGCCTTTTACTCTGCTGCCCATGTTCACACTCACTCCAGCATGGATCTAAGATGGCTGATGTGTGGACTTCTATTGATATGTTCATCCTCTAAGTAGCAACAAGTCCTTCTGAAGTCTCCTTGTTTACTTTTTCATGTTATTCTCTACTTCCTAACTTCTTTAAATCCTCAAATGTTGACTCTATCAGAAGTTTGGAGTGCCATGGCAGTTTGGGGATCTGTGGTAGGAGAGTCTGCCTTACTTCTTTTGACTTGGGGCTGGAAATAAGAAAAGGCAAAGATATGACTTTGGTGATATTGAGACAGAGGCTGAAATATTTGGGTATGCTATATATTTTTTTAAATCATTGTAAATCCAAAAATTTGAATTCTAAACATGTGGAACTTGATTGAACTTATATGGTTGTCTGTCCCCAGGAGCTATTTTCTAGGAAGGCTATACCTGAACTTCTGATAGGAGGTCATTTTTATCAGACCTCAGTGTATGTGTGCAAGGTGAGATGTATGAAAAAAACCAAAAGCAAAACAAGTTCTGATATGTCTGGAGTTTGGGGCGGGCGGCAGGAGGATGTGGACACTGAATTGAAGAACAGAAATGAAGATCAAGTGAAAGTATCAGTCAGCCAGCTTGACAAATAGCAAAAAAAAAAAAAAAATCAAGTTTTTTTTTTTTAAAGAATACTGTCAACATGAACTTTGAGAGTAAAAAGAACTAAGCTCTGAAGGGATCAAGGATAAAGATTGTGACAGAGCTTAGAAGGGGAATATATGAAAAACCAGACCTTCCCATGAGGAAATATGGCCAAGAATAGGAGAAAACATGACCCAGGAGGAGGACAGTGGAGGCCTGCTCAGAGGAGGCACCTGAAGGGGAACAGGAGATGCATATGAGTTAAGAGCTGGCCTGGCCTGTGCCAAAGAAATCATCATTTATCTTGGGCTGAGCCAACGACTGCAGAGCCCACTACATTTGAGACAGCTGTGCATACCATTCTGAGTACATTGGTGGTTCTCCTGGTTATCATACACGGAAACCTCCCATTTGGAGATGCCTGCCTATCACCTGTTGATCCTTCAGCAGGAAGAAGTGTCGGTGCCCTGAGTTTACACAGTCCTATCTGAAATGTCCTCAGTGGAACTTCCCTCTTTTAGATGGCTCAAGACAGCCATAAGACTTCTTTAAGAAGAGGCTGAATCCTTGACATCAAGAACAGAGGATGTTGGAAGAGGAACACCCTGGCAAGTGTACATGTGTGGTGCTAAAAAGAATGAGCTCCAGGTGTACATCTGAGCCAAGAGAGAGATGAAACTCCATGCTCCATCTACAGAAGATCTTTCATCCTGCCTCCAGACACCCATCACCTCACCAAGCTTCTTGATTCAACTCATGGTTCCTTGGGTTTCTCTACATGGACTATCTTTACTGTATAAGTAGTTAACTGCATTTAGGTCAAACAAACAAACAAACCTGAGCATTTCTATCTCCCTTGAGAATACCAGCTTGTTTTTAATTCTTTCTTGGGAGTCTACATAAGTTTCCTCCCAAAAGTAAGTAATGTAAAAAAACATTCTGTGAAACTCAGCTAATTGGTACCTTTAAGAAGTCCCACAGGATAACTGTGAATGTAGCCTGACTCTATTTTTCAAAAAGATGATTCTATTTCTTAAAATATTACATAGAAATAATTCAGTAATTCTTCCACTACCACCTTTTGCCTCTGCTCATTCCTGCTTTTACTTCCCTTCCTTCTGTTCTTTATTGTCTCTGATTTCACATATTCATCCCGGCAGCTTCTAGCAATTTCTGTACTGACAGCTGGTCTCTGACTCTGACTTGCCTTCTTATTCTTGACCTGCCTTTCGAACTGGTCCTAGTGTGTGTTCTCTATCTCAGCAACAACTCCTGTCAGACTCCTATTTTAGAGCTCCTGGTGTTTTGTGGCCAGTACATCAGTATAATTTTAGTGAAGGCAGAAAGGGGAAATGTTGTGAAATTCTTTTATTCTTCCTAAACTCTCCCTTGGGAGAAATAAATCTGGGGAAAAGGATAGGGAGGTGCAATGGAAAAGGTCAGCACAGACTGCTATGCTTCTGAGAAGAGGGAGGATTATACAGACAGCTGGACTGGGCTCAATAAGTTGGCCCCAGAGTTACCCATGAAGAGCCAACAGCCCCTTCCCTGTGACCCCTCCCCAGCCCACTCCCCTAAAATTGCTACTAGTGTTGACTGATAGAATTGAAGAGATCAATTTAGGAACTCCATGGCCCTAGTCAATCATATTCCACCATAGGACACTGCATCAGCTAAGACCAGAAAGCATAAACAGATTAATAGCTTCCTTATATTTCTTTGGGAAGTAATATTCTTAGCTAGTTATATTAAGTTATTTAATGCTCGCAGTAAGCCTGTGAGGAAGATACTTTTATCATTCTCCTTTCAGAGAGGAGAAAACTGAACAGAGAGGTTAAATAACCTCCCAATATCTTGCCAGTAGTCAGTTGTGGGACAGAAATTCAAACTGAGTTAATATAACTCTGAAGTCTAGGCTTCCAATCATTAAATCATGAAATTGTCTTTACACAGTCATCAGTGCCTAAAACAGCATTAAATAAATGAATGATTAATAAAAAAAAGATCCAAGTTCATTATTCTAATCGAAGATGTTAAGTAAAGTGCTTTAATATTTTAAGTATTTTATTTAATACATTTTCCACCCACATTATGAAACTAAGAGAGTTTAAGAACCCTGACTTTTTGGTTGGGGCCAGGATTCAAAATTATCTGACTCCATATTCAGGTCTCTGCCTACCTTGCCAAGTGATCTTTCTACTTATCCTTGGAACTGCACAGTTGGATCACTTGGTCCTCTTGTAGCTGCAAAAGTTCTCAGAGGCTCTCATACCAGTGGATTAGCAAGGGACCTTACTGGATTTTTTGTGCACAGCCAAGAATAAATGTGGAGGGAGATGTGTGATACCCATGGAACTGAGGTGTTTTCTGGCCCTCAGATGGCCCTGCCTAGCTTCATTCAATAGCTCAACTCTCATATCAAAAATTGTCAAGCCTAGGTTCTGCTCCTGTGTCACCAAGAATCCTGTGCTATTGAATTACTTCCCTTCTGTGTACAAAAAGGTAGAGAAAAATCAAGGCTGGCTCTTAGTCTCCAATCCTGTTTTCCAAGAACCAGGAATTGAACTACATGGGTTCCTCAGGAAGGCTTGAGCACAGAAGGTGAGGTGCTCTTTCTCTTCTTGGGATCCTCCTGAAGACCAAAGAGGTAGTTGTCAATTTAGAATACTTCTTCACCTTTTGGTCTTAATAACAAATCCCACCATGCCTAGAATTAAGATATAACTTTTCAAAAATGTTATAAATACAGTAACTGTTAAGGGTCCTCAACAGACACAATATGGAGAGGTTTGGTTTATGAATAGGAGTACAAGGGTTCTGGAGAAGGGAATGGCAAACCACTTCAGTATTCTTGCCTTGAGAACCCCATGAAGTTCAAACTACCACACAATTGCACTCATCTCACACACTAGCAAAGTAATGCTCAAAATTCTCCAAGACAGGCTTCAACAGTATGTGAACTGTGAATTTCCAGATGTTCAGTTGGATTTAGAAAAGGCAGAGGAACCAGAGATCAAAATGTCAACATCCACTGGATCATCGAAAAAGCAAGAGAATAACAGAAAAACATCTACTTTTGCTTTATTGACTGCGCCAAAGCCTTTGACTGTATGGATCACAACAAACCTTGGAAAATTCT
The DNA here is from genome assembly GCA_024291935.2 of Okapia johnstoni. Taxonomy (NCBI): domain Eukaryota; kingdom Metazoa; phylum Chordata; class Mammalia; order Artiodactyla; family Giraffidae; genus Okapia; species Okapia johnstoni. The sequence continues at coordinate 63,816,972 of CM044312.1, read as the reverse complement.
TAAAGAGCTTGGAATACCAGACCACCTGACCTGCCTCCTGAGAAATTTGTATGCAGGTCAGGAAGCAACAGTTAGAATTGGACATGGAACAACAGACTGGTTCCAAATAGGGAAAGGAGTACATCAAGCCTGTATATTGTCACCCTGCTTATTTAACTTATTTGCAGAGTACATCATGTGAAATGCTGGGCTGGATGAAGCACAAACAGGAGTCAAGATTGCTGGGAGAAATATCAATAACCTCAGATATGCAGATGAGACCACCCTTATGGCAGAAAGTGAAGAAGAACTAAAGAGCCTCTTGATGAAAGTGAAAGAGGAGAGTGAAAAAGTTGGCTTAAAGCTCAACATTCAGAAAACTAAGATCATGGCACCCAGTCCCATCAGTTCATGGCAAATAGATGTGGAAACAATGGAAACAGTGAGGGGCTGTATTTTGGGGGGCTCCAAAATCACTGCAGATGGTGACTGCAGCCATGAAATTAAAAGACGCTTGCTCCTTGGAAGAAAAGTTATGACCAACCTAGACAGCATATTAAAAAGCAGAGACATTACTTTACCAACAAAGGCCTATGTGGTCAAAGCTATAGTTTTTCCAGTAGTCATGTATGGATGTGAGAGCTGGACTATAAAAAAAAGCTAAGTGCCAAAGAATTGATGCTTTTGAACTGCGGTGTTGGACAAGACTCTTGAGAGTCTCTTGGACTGCAAGGAGATGAAATCTGTCAATCCTAAAGGAAATCAGTCCTGAATATTCACTGGAAGGACTGATGCTGAAGCTGAAACTCCAATACTTTGGCCACCTGATGTGAAGAACTGACTCACTGGAAAAGACCCTGATGCTGGGCAAGATTGAAGGCGGGAAAAGGGGATGACAGAGGATGAGATGGTTGGGTGGCATAACCAACACGATGGAGATGAGTTTGAATAGGCTCCGGGAGTTGGCGATGGACAGGGAAGCCTGGCGTGCTGAAGTCCATGGGGTCGCAAAGAGTCAGACATGACTGAGGGACTAAACTGAACTGAACAAGGGTTCTAATCTACCACTTTTCATGATTTTTGCAAAGTCATGTCACTTAATTATTCCAGTGAAACTAAAATTTACCCAGTATATTTCATGGGACTTTAAAGATGATATGACGTGCGGCATTCAGTTAGTTATCCTTTCACATAAACTCAGGTTTTCTCTCTCTCAGCACTCTTTATTCTCAATTGCCTTTAGTAAAATATTCCACTTTTATTTACCCTGTTCTCCAATAAGAGGTTAATTCAGAATCTTTGTAAAGTAGAGAAAAAATAACTTTGGGGGATTTTACGAGGTGGCTTTCTAATCCAGGCACAGGACTCCAGTCTGAGTCTTTGTTTAGAGAGGAGTTTTTCACAGGCTGTTTCTCCACAGACGGCACTTTGGTCACTTTACAGTAACCAAACCTCTCTGTAACCAGTCTCTGTGGGGAGACAATCACGTCCTGGCTCTTCCAGCCAAATAGTTACATTTCTGTTCTCCCCTTTGATTTCAGGGAAGAAGGCTCATGTTATAGCTCAGTATTTTCTTTTCAATCTCAGCTCCTTACAGTCCCATTACATGCAGTCTAATAATAAAAAAGGGTAAATTTTTAGTTCTTGAATGTTGATTATATAGCAGCCAGAAACTATGAACGTGTAAAGTTAATCACCAAAATTCTAGCACAGATGGGATATACTGTTATACTGTTGGTGACTACCCACTTAGATAAATTTCTATGAAGCTAGTACTTAGTGGTTATATTTAGTGTTTGTGTGTGTGTGTGTGTATATATATATATATATATATATATATAACATGTGTGTGTGTGTGTGGTGTGTGTGAAAGTGAAAAGTGTTAGTCGCTCAGATGTGTCCAACTCTTTGCGACCCCATGGACTATAGCCAGCCAGGTTCTTCTGTCCATGAAATTCTCCAGGCAAGAATACTGAAGTGGGTAGCCATTCTCTTCTGCAGAGGATCTTCCTGACATAGGGATTGAACCCAAGTCTGCTGCATTGAAGGCAGATTCTTTATCGTCTGAATCACCAAGGAAGCCTTCATGTGTGTGTGTACATATATCAATATAAAGAGTATATATACTATAAAGTGTTTATAGAAATATATTAAAAGTGGTTATGTATATATAACCAACAACATAATCTCAGAGATCCATACTGTGATATATCTTTGTGACATCTATGTGTATACATATGTATTTTTTTTTGAGTGTCTACATTTTTTACAAATACGAAATCATATGAAATTACTTTGTTTTGCAGGGTTTTTGTTTGTTTGAGAGAACATTACATGTTTCCTAACTCAGGTGACCATAAAACATGAGATGAGATAAACCATCGTGCATTTACAGAATGGAATAGTACTCAGCAATAAAAAATGAATGAACCATGTATACACATAAAAATATGGATGAATCTCAAAAATAATACTGAATGAAAGAAGCTTTACCCAAAGCAGTATGTATTGTATGAGTTTATTCATATGGCATTTTAGAACAGACAAAGCTCATTTAAGAGGAAAAAAATCAGAAAAGTGGTTGCCTTGACAAAACTTGAGGCAGGTAGTGAGGAAGGGATAAGAATGAGGGTGGTTGTAATGTTCTACTTCTTGATAGGGATTTGGGTTACACAGGTGTATGCATGTGTCAAAACTCATCTAATGGTCCACTTAAGATTACATACATTTCATTTTACACAAATCTTACTTAAGAACAACAAATATCAAACTCTAGTTAACAACGTGCATGCTAAAGTATTTCAGGGGAAGTGAACTGGTGTCTGCACCTTACTTTGAAATGAATTTTTAAAAAAGACAGTTGGAAACAAGGAGGGATAGGTGAATAGATAAGTTATAAAGAAAGCATAGTAAAATGTAAATTATAGCATCCAGTAGCAGTTATGTGTGTGTTATCTGTACAATTTGTTTACTTTTCTGTATGTTTGAAACTTTTTCATATTAAAGTGTTAGTGAGAAAAAAGACTAGATAACATGCTTCTGTGTCAAATATGCTTTCACAATATTTTTAAGGACTGATTAAATAAACATCTGTAAAATGGAATACAATTCGATCACCGCTGAACATTTAGGCTATTTAAAACTTGCAAAATAAGCTATAATACAACTATCCTTATATGTAGATACTTAGATTCTTATTAGATCCTTAGGACAAAATCCTATGAGCACAGTTGCTAAGTCAATAAAGAATTAAGGATTTGGGTCCTATTTTCATCCAGAAGACTTGGGACAATTTTCTCTTATTAAATAGAAGACATTTACTTCATATTTCCTTTTAAGATTTCCATAAAGATTGCATTTTGTTCTTTTTCCATTTTTCCTTAAAAATTTTATAACATTAATGGAATATTGTTATAATTTATTTTTTGGCTTTCTCCCTCAGCATGTTAGAATCAAGGAGAAAAGGACTTAAAAAAGAAGAGAGACTGTTCAACACCCAATGTTGAACTAACAATCTGAATCTCAGAGATCCAAAAAGAAATTTGCCTGAAATCTATTTTTGTGCTTTGAAATGGATGCCGTGTTTAATCAGAGATTGTCTGAATGAATGCGAAAATCAATTTCTAGGTTTTCTATATAGTCTTTTCTCTCTGTGAACACCCAAACAATGTGCACCAATATAAGAATATGGGAGGCATTTACCCTTCTTATCATGATATCACTATGTTTTGAAAAATCATAACTTGGAGAGGTATGTGCTAGCACCTTTGGGTGATCAGCAAGCTGGATAGAAAGCCAACTAATGCCAAGGTTGGATCACTTATATTTATGATTAAAAGCCCTTGCAATCTGTGCAACGATTCAGTATGCCAGAAGGGGCAGCACAAAAACAAAACATTCACTTGGCTGCTGGTCCCACTCATTGTGGTGTGGATTACAGTCCTGTTTTACCCCTTTCTCTTGGCTCTTTCAGCAACAGATGAAACCGCTAAAGCCACTCAGCAGACAAACACGCCAGCTCACGGGCCAGAGGACAATTTCCCTTTCCCAGCAGCAGCTAAGGGCCCTTCCCTGGACTTTCCAGATGACTTTTATAGCAGCTGCTGACTTCTTGAATAGTTTTTATTTTGATGGTGTAGAGCAAAATAATGCAACATTGCCTTGTGAAAAGCCTGGGATTCAAACTTTATGTCTATGTCTTTTAGTTTCGACTTGAATACAAGAGATTTTTTATAGGCAACAACAGTGAATATGTATATATATTTACTTCTCTTGGAGGTTTTAACCAGTTGCTGAGCAATAGGTGTATTTTACAATTTCCTAAAATGATATTAATTGTCAAACAAGTTCTCTACAGTATTTAATATCAGCTTTCAAAGGGGTCAGCCCATTTCGTCCATTTGAAAATTATGTTCATTGATTCTCTGTGGAAGTTGACAGAGTTGACATCTTGCTGGAATTTCATTTCCTCTCTGATTTTCTTGATATTACACCTTCTAGTTATCCTTCTACTTCTCTGAAAGTCTCTTTTCTCTCTTGACTGGCTCATTTCATTTATTTCAGACCTTATAAATAGTTGTCACTCAAACTTCAGTCTTGATGCTTTCAAACTGTGGTCCTGGAGAAGACACTTGAGAGTCCCTTGGACAGCAAGGAGATCAAACCAGTCAATACTAAAGGAAATCAACCCTGAATATTCACTGGGAGGACTGATACTGAAGTTGAAGCTCCAATACTTCAGCCACCTGATGCAAAGAGCTGACTCATTGGAAAAGACCCTGATGCTGGGAAAGATTGAAGGCAACAAGAGAAGAGGGCAGCAGATGATGATGAGATGGTTGGATGGCATCACTGACTCAATGGACATATGAGTTTGAGCAAACTCTGTGAGATAGTGAAGGACAGGGAAGACTGGTGTGCTGCAGTCCATGGGGTCACAAAGAGTCAGACACGACTTAGTGACTGAAGAACAAAACTTTTTCTTACAACATTAGGGGAAAAAGTCAGTTCTAAAATTTGGATGGGTTCCAAAGAGTGGAATCAAAATTTAAATTCTGGTAATATGTATCTAAATTGGTATAACTGTCTGGTATAACCTGTTGCTTCCCACCTCCTGAAGATAATAGCAATTTTCTTGCATACTTGTTAAGCAGGTCCCTTCCATGCCCAGGGTTGAGTAGATTGATGGATGAAAAACATGATTATCTTATCCAGCCAGTCCTATGGATGTCCATGTTCCTTGTCTGTTTTTAAGCAATAATATTTATCTTTTTCTTATTTATGTCTGTTTCCTTTATATTACAAATAAGCAATTGTCTATTATGAATATTACAAATTTTTTTCCAGTTTCATTTACATTTTAGTTTTCATTGTGCTCTTCTTCCATGTGAAGAACATTTCATATAGTCAACTCATCTGAGTATCTATTTTCTATGAAATAATGGATACACATAGAGCCTAATGAGTAAAAAAAAACTCAAAGGTGAGCATATAAAATAATTATTGTAAATATGAGAAGAGATAATTAACTGGAGAAATGTGGAAGAAATGGCAGACAATATTGAGACCCCAGACCACAGAGAACCTGAACTGAGCACTACTCTGTATGGATTATTTTTAACCAGGTAGAGCCATTAGTCTAAGTATATAATTACCAACTGTAGACATTTGTGTTGACCTAAAGTACAGATTTTGGAGAAAAAGGATTAGTAAGTGAGGTAACTAAAAATGTTACCAAGGTAACTTATATAACAGATTATGAAGTCTGATATCTACTACTGAATTAGATGCTGTTTTGAAAAACAGAATACGGGGTAAGTGACAGATGGCCAGATTGTGACTGAAACAGACTAATGTCAGTTGACCATCTAGATGAACATCTTAAGAGACTATTCTTCAGAGTTAGAAAAATTTTCCATTTCACTGAACTTCCTGTCCATGAATCTATAAATTAATGATAAATAACCAGGAAAATCAATGACAACAGTGGTGAGAGGGAGAAAGTATGCTATAATAAGAGGCAAAAATCTCAGAGAATGGTTTTTTACCAAAAAAAAAGAGGAAAAACAATAGTTTTTAGGTGTGCTTATGAAACTAGCTCACCCAAATCTTTTGGGATCTGGAATGAAATGTTTGCTGAAGCAGAGTTCTGAGGTGAGAGAAAAATTTAGTTAAGGCAGGGAAGGAATGGAGTGGTTGGTGGAAGAGGTATGTATGAAGGTTAAGGACATGATATATGGAGAAGTTATACTATTGAAAAATGTTTTAAAATGATTTTTAATCTCTGAATGTCAGTTTTGCTTTAATATGATTTACCCAGTTGTGGTTTGTTTTAATTTGTCACATTTGAGCCTCAGCAAGATCTTTTATTCCAAAAAGTCATGCCTTTATTCTGGAAATTTCTCCTTAATTAACCTTTTGTATACAGGGTATAGCATCCTTTCTATTCTTTCCTCATGAAATACTTTGGCCACCTGATGCGAAGAGCTGACTCATTTGAAAAGACCCTGATGCTGGGAAAGATTGAGGGCAGGAGGAGAAGGGGATGACAGAGGATGAGATGGTTGGATGGCATCACCGACTCGATGGACATGGGTTTGGGTAGACTCCGGGAGTTGGTGATGGACAGGGAGGCCTGGCGTGCTGCAGTTCATGGGGTCGCAAAGAGTCGGACATGACCGAGTGACTGAACTGAACTGATGCCTCTTATCCCATTATTTGTATTTATTCATATCTTTTTTATATCTTTTGCTATTAATCAGTCTTCCAGTGTATCAATTCTCTTTAGCTTGTTTCATCTATTTAATTATTCCACTGAATATTTTTATTTCGATTACTGTATTTTGCAATTTTAGTTTTCAATTGTTCACTCTCCTGTTGCATTTATTAAATCTCCCTCATGGTGATCTGTTTCCAAACGTAGTTTCTCATTTTGGACTGAGAACCTCTCCAGCAGAGGTTGTTACATAAGTTTTGGAGGTACTCTCAAAAGTCATTGCTTTTATTGGGATCCCCTGTAGGTCAAGTGCAAAAGAGTCAGACACACTTAGCAACTGAAGAACAACGACAATAGGTCAAGTAGTTTTAGTGTATTTCAATGTTAACTTTTTGGTTTGAGTTTTTATAGGTATAATATTTTTGTACTCAACACCGTTGCATGGCACAGATTTGCTGTTTTATTGCCTTAAGGTAAATGTTTAGTCCACGGGCTTCCCTAGTAGCTCAGATGGTAAAGAATCTGCCTGCAGTGCAGGAGACCCAGGCTCGATCCCTGGGTCAGGAAGATCCTTTGGAGAAAGGAATGGCTACCCACTCCAGTATCCTTGCCTGGAGAATTCCATGGACCTGGCAAGCTACAGTCCAAAGGGTCGCAAAGACTTGGTCACGAGGGAGCGACTAACACTTTCACTTGTTTTCAAGGCTTTGGGAAGCTGATAAGAATCTTGCAGTTTCTCAGGTTAAATAAGGTAAAATTCTTCTAAACCTTAACACTTGAAAGAGATGGCCAGCATGAATCTCACCTTTATGTAGGAAATTCAGTTCTAGCTTAAACTCCTACTCATCACTCTAACTTTGTGTTTCCATTCTTGGTTCAGGCACCTAAAATTTTTCATTTCCTGCTTTAAAACTTCACTATGTATTTTAAAAATATCTATTATTCCAGGCTAATGTAAAACTGGAACAGTTTCCAAATAATTTTATAAACCCAGGATAACTTTAAAACCTGATAAAGACAGTATCCAAAAAAGATATAGATTGATTTCACTTATTTAGATAGATACATAAATTGCACTATATATTAAAAAAAGTATTTTTTAACATGGAACTACCAGTGTAGTCCTAAAATAAATCCTAGTTAATTTACATTTACTATTATTTTGATACATTGCTAGATTTTTATCAATATATTTTATTATATTAACAGGTTAAAAGGGAAAAATCATGTGAATATAATAACTGATGTGAATATAATAACCAACATGATATATTATAATAAATGATGGTGAAAATAGTAACATTCAACAGTCATTTCTCATAGAAATTCTGTGTAAAATTAGAATGCATGGAAAAACTTAAATATGATTAATTCTTTACCAAAAAAACCATTAGCAAAACATTTTATTTAAAAATCAGGATCTAGTTAGGGGTAGTGAATGTAATAACATAAAATTTAAATAACTGGTTCTGTTATTTGAAATAAAGTGATAAAACTATTAATTTTGCAAATAATATGATTATACAACTAGAATTTTCAAGGATCTTATAGTTACAATAGAAAAAAAAAGGTCTGTGAGAATATTAACAACATAGCTAAATGAAAGCTAAGTATATTTTATCATTAGATTTAATGTATTTTAGCAATTAGCACCTATAAATGAAACCAGGGAGAAATATTCCACTTTTACCAGAAATAACTATAAAAATATTAAAAACAAATATAATAAAAAGTCATGCAATCAATATGCAGAAAACCATAGTATATTAGTAAAAGACATGTCAAGATTTGAGCATATGAATATATTCTCAGATTGGAAGAACTGCCATCATAGAAAGGCTAATCTCGCTAAATATGAAATGTATCAAATTTTCATTAGAATTCTAATAATTTCTTGTTACAACTAGATTAAGTTAGCTTAAGGTTTATGTGGAAAAAAGGTTCATATAGAATAGTCATGACAATTATAAAAAAAGAACAAATAAGAGGTGACTTGTTTCTCAGGTTATCAGAACTTAGTACAAAGAGACTGGGGAAAAAAATATGGTATTAGAATAGCTATGGAATGACTTTACTCAATGGAGCAGGCCACAGAGTACAAAAACAGATTCTAATAAATAAGATAGTTTTAATACTTCGCTAAAATTATGGTTTTACAAGTGTAAAAAGGGAAGTAATTTAATGCATGGTGCTATTACTGCATGCGTGCGTGCTAAGTCACTTCAGTTACACACAACTCTTTGCAACCCTATGGAATACAGCCCGCCAGGCCCCTTTGTCCATGGGATTCTCCAAGCAAGAATACTGGAGTGGGTTGCCATGCCCTCCTCCAGGGGATCTTCCCAACCCAGGGTGTGAACTTTCATCTCTTATGTCTCCTGCATTCACATGTGGGTTCTTTACCACTAGCGGCACCTGGAAGCCCCTCCTAGCTATCAAAATAGAAGAAAATAAAATTGGATCCTACTGTTAACCATTAAAAGAAATCTTCTAGATGCAGTAAAAATAAATACAATAATAACTGCTTTACAATACAATTATGTACAACTGTACAATTGAGACTATGTGTTTAATCTAAGGCAGGGGAGATCTCAACTCCTCTCAGTTCAGTTCAGTTCAGTTCAGTCGCTCAGTTGTGTCCGATTCTTTGCCACCCCATGACCTGCAGCACGCCGGGCCTCCCTGTCCATCACCAACTCCCGGAGTCTACCCAAACCCATGTCCATCGAGTCGGTGATGCCATCCAACCATCTCATCCTCTGTCGTCCCCTTTTCCTCCCACCCCCAATCCTACCCAGCATTAGAGTCTTTTCTAATGAGTCAACCCTTCGCATGAGGTGGCCAAAGTATTGGAGTTTCAGCTTCAACATCAGACCTTCCAATGAACACCCAGGATTGATCTCTTTTAGGATGGACTGATTGGATCTCCTTGCAGTCCAAGGGACTCTCAAGAGTCTTCTCCAACACCACAGTTCAAAAGCATCAATTCTTTGGCTACTGGAGTTAAATATTGGAAACCCAGAAACTATTAAGAATACATATTTGCACTTTCAATATTAAAATTTTATGACAATAAAACCAAAGATAAGATTTTAAAAGTCATGTAATAGCTACAACATTTTAAAAAATGAGCTCTAACAAAGAAAAGATAAATAACTGAAAAAATATTGATGATGGCAGTAGAAATAGCTGTAAACTTTCTAGAAACAAAATAATGAATAACTACTAAAACTACTGTACATATATACTATATTTGTGATTTTCAAATTGCAATTACATATGTAAATTATTATATGTTTGTCTTTATACATTTTCAAACATTTATAATCTACATTAAAAAAATAAAGTATGTGGTCATATATTAGTATCAGACAAGACAGGCTTTAAATCAAAAAGTTTATAAAAGACAAAGAACATTATATATTAAAAAAACTTCAATACAGAAAGTATCACAATATTAAACATTTATGTACCCAATAACAAACTAACAAAATGTATAAAATAAAAGTTGATAGCACTGAAGGGATAAATAGAAGAAATAAGTATTTCTACAATAATAACTGAAGACTTCAATATCCTACTATCAATAATGGATAGAAAAATCAGACAAAGATAAAAAAGAGATAATCTGAACAACACAATAAACCAATTAGATCTAACAGACATATACCAAATTCTATCAACAACACATTCTTCTCAGTTCTACATTGAACATTCCCACTATAGAACATATATTAGGACACAAATTAAATCTCAGTAAGTTTTGAAAGGTAGAGATCATACAAAATATCTTCTCCAATTACAAGGATCAAAAACAGAAGGAAAACTGAAAATTACATGAATTTTTCAAAATTAAACAACATATTCTGAAAAAAAAACAATGAATAAAAGAAGAAATCACAAGGGAAATTTGAAAATACTAAGATATTTATAAAAATGAAAGCACAACATACCAAAACTTTTAGAATTCAGTGAAAGCAGTGGTAATGGGACATTTACAGCTATAAATGTTGGCATTTAAAAAAAGAAGAACGATCCTAAATTAACCATCTAAATGTACAAACTAAGGCACCAGTAAAAGAAAAAATAAATCAAGTCCTAGTCTAGCAGAAGGAAGGGAATAATAAAGATTAGAGCAGAAATAAATAAAATAGAAAACAGGAACAAAATAGAGGAAATCAATGATCTTCAGAAAGATCAACCAAAGTGTCAAACTTTAGCTATACTGACTATGGAAAAAAAAAGAAAACTCAAGGTACTAAAATCCTTGAAATGAAAGTGGAACAAGGTAATGCTCAAAATCCTTCAAACTAGGCTTCAACAGTACGTGAACAGAGAACTTCCAGATGTTCAACATGGATTTAGAAAAGGCAGAGGAACCAGAGATCAAATTGCCAACATCTGCTGGATCATAGAAAAAGTAAGGGAATTTCAGAGAAAATCTACTTCTGCTTCACTGACTACGCTAAAGCTTTTGTGTGGATCACAACAAACTGTGGAAAATTCTTAAAGAGATGGAAATACCAGACCCCCTTACCTGCCTCCTGAGAAATCTGTATGCAGATCAAGAAGCAACAGTTAGAACTGGACATGGAACAACAAACTGGTTCAAAATTGGGAAAGAAGTACGTCAAGGCTGTATATTATTACCCTGCTTATTTAACTTCTATGCAGAGTACATCATGAGAAATGTCAGGCTGGAAGAAGCTCAAGCTGGAATCAATATTGCTGGGAGAAATATCAATAACCTCAGATATGCAGATGACACCCACCTAATGGCAGAAAGCAAAGAGGAACTAAAGAGCTTCTTGATGAAGGTGAAAAAGGAGAGTGAGAAAGCTGACTTAAAACTCAACATCCAAAAGACGAAGATCATGGCATCTGGCCCCATCACTTCATGGCAAATAGATGGGGAAAAAATATTTTCTAGGGCTCCAAAATCACTGCAGATGGTGATTGCAGCCATGCAATTAAAAGATGCTTGCTCCTTGGAAGAAAAGCTATGACAACCTAGACAACATATTAAAAAACAGAGACATCATTTTGCCAACAAAGGTCCGTCTAGTCAAGGCTATGGTTTTTCCAGTAGTCATGTATGGATGTGAGAGTTGGACAGTGAAGAAAGCTGAGCGCCGAAGAATTGATGCTTTTGAACTGTGGTGTTGGAGAAGACTCTTGAGAGTCCCTTGGACTGCAAGGAGATCCCACCAGTCCATCCTAAAGGAGATTAGTCTTGGGTGTTCATTGGAAGGACTGATGTTGAAGCTGAAACCCCAATACTTTGGCCGCCTCATGCGAAGAGTGGACTCATTGGAAAAGACCCTGATGCTGGGAAGGATTAGGGGCAGAGGGAGAAGGGGATGACAGAGGATGAGATGGCTGGATGGCATCACTGCCTCGATGGACATAAGTTTGAGCAAACCCAGGAGACAGTGAAGGACAGAGAAGCCTGGCATGCTGTAGTCCATGGGGTAACAAACAGTTGGACACAACCGAGTGGCTGAATCACAGTGAGACCTAAATGGAAAGGAAATCCAAAAAAGTGGGGATGTATATATGTATATATATGTATGTGTGTGTATATATATATGTATACAAGTATACATACATATACAACCTAGATAGCATATTAAAAAGCAGAGACATTACTTTGCCAACAAAGGTCCATTTAGTCAAGGTTATGGTTTTTCCAGTAGTCATGTATGGATGTGAGAGTTGGACTATAAAGAAAGCTGAGCGCCGAAGAATAGATGCTTTTGACCGGTGGTATTGGAGAAGACACTTGAGAGTCCCTTGGACTGCAAGGAAATCCAACCAGTCCATCCTAAAGATCAGTCCTGGGTGTTCATTGCAAGGACTGATTTTGAAGCTGAAACTCCAATACTTTGGACACCTCATGCAAAGAGGTGACTCATTGGAAAAGACCCTGATGCTAGGAAGGATTGGGGCAGGAGAAGGGGACGACAGAGGATGAGATGGCTGGATGGCATCACTGACTCGATGGACATGAGTTTGGGTAAACTCCAGGAGTTTGTGATGGACAGGGAGGCCTGGCGTGCTGCGATTCATGGGGTCACAAAGAGTTGGACACAACTGAGGGACTGAACTGAACTGATATATATATATATATATATATATATATATATATATGTTTATATGTGATTCACTTTGCTGTACAGTAAAAACTAACAGAATATTGTAAAGCAACTATATTCCAATAAAAATTAATTAAAAACAGAAATTGAGCACCAGCAAATTATATAATCTAAAATGAATTGGACATTTTCTAAGAAACATAAATCCTATCAAGACTGAATCTCTAAGAAATAAAGAATCTGAATAAGCTTATAACTAGTGAGGAGATGAATCAGTAATCAAAAAACCTTCCAATGAAGAAAAGCATTGGAACTGATGATTTCACTGATGAATTATACCATTTAAAGAACTAACACCAATCCTTCTTATACTTTTCCAAGAAACTGAAGAGTATGGAATACTTCTTAATTTATTACGTGAGACCAGCATTACCCTAATACAAAGCCAGTCAGAGATTCTATATGAAAACTACATAACAATAAATGTGATTATTGATGTCAAAATCCTTGACAAAATTACTGAATATATTCCCTATGCTGTATTTATATCCTTGTGATGTATTTATTTTATAACTGGTACTTTGTACTTCTTAATCCCCTTCACCTATTTCATGCATCGTCCCACTCCCCTTTTCTCTGGGAACCACAATTTTTTTCTCTGCTTCCGTGAGTCTGTTTCTGTTTCATTATATTTGTTCATTTGTTTTGCTTTTTAGATTCCATGTGTAAGTGAAGGAAGGTGTTTTTTAAATTATTTCTACTCAATACAGAGACAAAATCAACCATATTGAAACTTGTCTGAATAGTGAATGCTATGCAAATATGTCCCTTCCTAGTCAACAACATTGAAATAAAATTTTATTGGAAACAAAAAAAATCTTCAACAAAATAATTCAGCATTATATTAAAATAACTGTACATCATGACCAAGTCTATTTTCAAGTATTTATGAAAAGATGCTCAATGTCACTAATAACTAGGGAAATATAAATTGTAACCACAGTGTGATACCATCTTCCACCCATTAAGATGGTTACTATCAAAAAAGAGAAAACAACTGATGTTGGCAAGAATGTGGAAAAATTGGAACCCATGCACAAAACTGTACAGCTACTGTGACAATGAATATGGTGCCTCTTTAAAAAATTAAAGTTAGAATTACTATTGTAATTGTTGTTGTTTAGTTACTAAGTCATGTCCGACTCTTCTTTTTGACCCCGTAGACTATAGCCCACCAGGCTATAGTCCATGGGATTTTCCAGGCAAGAATACTGGAGTGGGTTGCCATTTCCCTCTCTGGGCAGCTTCTGCCACATCTCCTGCACTATAGGCTGATTCTTCTACCACTGAGCCACTGACGAAGCCCTAGAATTACTATTTCATCCAACAATTTCACTTCTGGGCATATACCTAAAAGAACTGAAAGTGTAGTGTTGAAGAGATATCCAAACTACCATGTATATAGCATCATTATTCATAATGGCTAAAACAAGGAAACAAAACAAGTATCTGCACGGAGATGACTATAAAAACAACATGTCATATATGCCCACAATGGAATATTATTCAACCTTAAAAAGAAAGGAAATTCCGGCACATACTACAACATAGATGAGCCCTGAGGACATTATGCTAAGTGAAATAAACCAGCCACAAGAAGACAAATACTATCTGATTTCACTTACGTGAGATACCTAGAGTAGTCAAAATCATAGAGTTGAATGGTGGTTGCCAGGGGCAAACACAAAATAATTTCCTATAAATTGTTGTGATTGGATTAAAATGTTAGGCACGATTTTAACTGTCATCTTTTGCAATCCTGAGCAAAGGAACACACTAAGTAACTTCTGAGAGAAAAATGTCCCATTGGGCATCTTCTTTTGGGATACCTCAAATCTTCAAATTCCTTCAACATAGAAATATACCAATGCAACTTCAGAACAGTACTGTTATAAGATTAAAGGGTTAAGCATTTCATAGAATATGGTTGATCTGAGTTTGTTATTAATGGCTGGTCACATGGCCTTTGGAAGGCCAAGTGGTAACACTGGCTTCCAGGAGAGAGGATGTTTTGGAAAATGATAATGTATGTGACTATCTGTTCCAGTCCACCCTGTGTTGGCAGAGCCTCCCATTCTACCGTCTGTTTCCTTTGGTTTGGTTTAACCTATTTTTTAGTATCGTCAGTTTAAGTTTTTTCCTGGGTTCTGGAAAGGGAGTTTAATTCTTGCTTAGGATCATATGAGATTTTATTGCAAAACCTCAAACCATATTAAATTTGATTGTTTTGAAATATGCCATTGACTTTGAGTTCCAGGGATCTGCTTAAATATTGCCTCTTGGCCCAAATTTTTTCTTAAAGGAAGTAGATAAGCTTTCAGCCTCAAAAATACCAGATCCAAGTGGCTAAATTTTCATGAAGGGGCTGCTGTTTAGAGTTCTTCCTGTAACCCTAAGATTTCTGTTAGTCAAAGACATGGTCTTTGAGTATAACATTCCAATCACCAGAATGTAATTTGGAATGATAGGACAGAAAATGCAATATTTATAAGACCTTGAAATAATTTCCATTTCCTTTATTGCCAAGGTTTATAGAAGACATGGAGGAGAATCCATGAGACCGATATTGGACTGATCATCTGTACAGTTTTCACTCACTAACCTAATAACAACTTGTACTGGTGCCATCAGCATAAAGAAATAAGAAGTGTATAATTACACCTCAGTAAAAGCCCCAACACCTACAGTTAACAAGCAGGGTTAACTTATTTCACCACCAACTGTCATCTAGTTTTGATGTTAATAATGACAAATTCTCTCTTATCCTTAGTCATCATGAGACAATATAAGCATATGAACAGTCACCTACAGTTATGACAAGGCCTAAGAGCAATTAAGCGGGACAGGCCAAGGCAGGACTGTTATCTTTGGGTAAGCTGCTTTACCTCTATGGAATCTCAAGTTCTTACACTGTGATGGTACTTGTCATTCAAACTTGTTAAAAAGATTTAGAATTATAAATGAGTGATATATGTGTGGGTGTGGGGCATCTTGGCTTGAGTCAGAGACTGACATGTATATATGATTACTCCTGATGAATATGTGGGGTAGGACCACAAGAAACCCACTGAAGCAGGACCACAGTGCCTTAAAAGATTCTTAAAGGATGCTTCAAGAATAATGAAAGTTATCCCATAGGGCAGACTCAAGAACACTACAATTTTCTAATCATTTAGAATCACTGAAACATAGCTCCCATATTGAACTCAAATCTCATAAATACTGAGATGAAGAGAGAAAATTCAAAATAAACTCCAAATGACAATAGGAAATAAGTTTCTGTTGTCTCATGTATCTTCTAGCATGCTAAGTTGCTTCAGTTGTGTCCAATTCTTTGCAACCCTATGACTGTAGCCCACCAGGCTTCCCTGTCCATGGGATTTTCCAGGCAAGAATACTAGAAATACTGGATTGAAACCACGTCTCTTATGTCTCCTGCATTGGCAGGTGGGTTCTTTACCACTGGTGCCATCTGGAAGGTATGTATATTCTACTCCTGAAATATAAGTAGAGTATAGTATAAATATGAAGTAGTTTGATTGTGAGTGCATCTGGGACACTCTGAAGACTCCCCAGATTACTTGCCAGAGAATTTGGATAGTACCAGATCCTGTGTTAGAGAAGTAAGGCCATTAGCTAATGATGTGAATTATTACTGTTTAATCTGGGCATCTTCCATCTGCTTAATCCCTTTGTTTAACCTTTATTCAGATCCTCATAATTCCAAGATTGACAAGGACTGCTAATGAAGCAAAGGGAGAGGCAAGCCATATAAACATTTCTTAAATGAGGATCTAGGTAGTGTGTTACTTCTGCTCTGCTTACAATTATACCTAATGTGGTAACTTACTACTTTTTTCTCTTTTTGTGTATTTTAAATTGGTTTAGTAAACTGAATGATTCAAGCATCTTAATTTAGTCTATGAGACTCTGGAGTAGCCTGATGGTAAAGTCTAACTTGGACATTACCACTGCATCAAGGACACTTCCCACATAAAAATTAAGTTTTCTGATATGCTTCTGTACTTATGAAGAAGTACAGATACTTCTTATAAATACTTATACTATTTAATTAGTATGTTAGAGAATGAACTACAAGCAATGAAAATCATAACAATTTGAGGTGGTATTTTTGGAGTTGAAAAAAGATAATACGTGTGGATTGTCAATACGAGATCAGATATGCTTGTTTTAGTACATATTGTAGGTTTGTGCTTGTAGAAGTGTCTTGGGGAAAGCCTGGGGTTCTTGTCTGGTTTTAGAAAAGAATCCTCTGATTCTGTCTCCTTTTCACTCATTCCCTCTCCAGTCAAGGCAAGCATTATTTATATGTATCTAATAACATATTATAGTAATCTAATAGCATATTAGAATGGGCAACAAAGATGAAATCATTACTATACATTTTTAAAATGAAGTCATACCAGCTACTTGAATTTATTATTTTTTTCAGGCCCCTAGTTGATATTCTGAGGGCTTCCCTGGTGGCTCTACGTCTAATCAACAGAATTATTTATTTGGTTTTAAAATTGAGGTTAAATTCAGATTTTAAAATTAACCATTTACAAATGTGCAATGCAATGTCTTCTGAGTGTGTGCATGCTCAATTGCTCAGTCATGTCCAACTCCATAGGTTTGGGCTTCCCAGATGGTGCTAGTGGTAAAGAAGCTGCTTGCCAATGCAGGAGACTTAGGAGATGTGGGTTCAATCCCTGGGTCAGGAAGATCCTCTGGAGGAGGAAATGGCAATCTACTCCAGTATTCGTGCCTGGAGAATCCATGGACAGAGGAGCCTGGCAGGCTACATACAGTCCATAGAGTTGCAAAGAGTCAGACATGACTGAAGTGACTTAGCAGGCACACGTGCACAGTCTGTAGCCCACCAGGCTCCTCTGTCCATGGGATTTCCCAGGCCAAAATACTGGAGTGGGTTGCCATTTCCCACTCCAGGGGATCTTCCCAATCCAGGGATCAAACCCACGCCTCTTGTATCTCCTGCGTTGGCAGGCAGATTCTTTACCACTGAGCCACCTAGGAAGCCCCTAATGTCACTTAGTATAGGCAGGGTTGTTCAACCACTACCTCTATCTATGTGAACATATTTTTATTACAAAAGAAAACTCCATACCTGTTAAAGTCACTCACTTTTTTTCCCCTCCCCTACCCCCTAGCAACTATCTGTCAGCTATATGTCTCTATGGATTAACTATTCTGGATATTTCATATAAATGGAATCATATAATATGTAACTTTTGTGTCTGGCTTCTATCACTTAGCTTAATGTTTTTGAGCTTCATCCACACTATCTATACTTCATTTCTTTTTTATGGCTATTTACAGAATAATATTCTATTGTGGGCTTCCCTGATGGCTCACTGGTAAAGAACCCGCTTGCCAATGCAGGAGAGCGAATTCAATTTCTGGATTGGGAGGATCCCCTGGAGAGTAAAATGGCAACTCACTCCAATATTCTTGCCTGGAGAAACCCATAGCCAGAGGAGCCTGGTGGACTATATAGTCCACAGGGTTGCAAAGAGTCTGACACTACTTACCAACTGAACTGCATATTCTATTGCATGTATATACCACAATTTGCTTACCCATTCATCAACTGCTAGATACCTGTGTTGTTTCTATTTGGGAGATATTGTGAATAGTGCTGCTATGAATATTCACATACAAGTATTTGTTTGAGTACAATTCTCAACCTGGGGGGATATATACCTAGGAAAGAAATTGTGAAATTATAGATCAATTTTACATTTAACTTTTTTAGGAACTGCAAAGCTGCTTTCTACAGTGATTGTACCTTTTTACATTTCTACCAACAATGTACAAGTGTTCCAATTTTTTCCACTTCCTTGTCAACATTTATTCTCCTTTTTAAAAATTATTGTCATTCTAGTGGGTCTGAAGAGGCATTTTATTGTGATTTTGATTTGTTTTTCCCTAATGACTAATGATTCTGAATACTTTTTCATGTGCTTATTGGCCATTTGTGTATTTTTTCCTGAAGAAATGCATTTCAAATCATTCGCGTATCTTAAATTGGGTTGTTTATCTTTCTGTTTTTGAGGTGTGAGTTCTTTATATACTCTGGATACAAGACTCTCATCAGATATACAATTTTTAATGTTTTCTCCCATTCTTGTCTTTTCGCTTCCTTAATGTTGTTCCTTAATGCAAAAAGTTTTTAATTTTGATAAGATCCAATTTATTTATTTTTAAATTCTGTTGCTTATGCTCTTGGTGTCATTTGTAAGACTACATTGGCAAATGCAAGGTTTGG
Source organism: Okapia johnstoni (assembly GCA_024291935.2). Taxonomy (NCBI): domain Eukaryota; kingdom Metazoa; phylum Chordata; class Mammalia; order Artiodactyla; family Giraffidae; genus Okapia; species Okapia johnstoni. The sequence goes on along the minus strand of CM044312.1, from coordinate 63,797,834 downwards.
AATGAAGATTTACCCCTAAGTTTTCTCTTAAGAGTTTTACCACTTATATTTATCTCTTATATATTATTTATCATGATGTTTGGATTATTTTATGGATTCTCAACTCTATTCCACTCATCTATGTACCCATATTTATGCCAGTACCATGGCCCTCACAGGTGGCTCAGTGGTAAAGAATTCACCTGCCAATGCAGAAGCCACAGCAGATGTCGGTTCAATCCCTGGGTCAGAAAGATCACATGGAGGGGGAAATGGCAACTCACTCCAGTATTCTTGCCTGGAGAATCCCATGGACAGAGGAGCCTGGAAGGTTACAGTCCATGGGGTCACAAAGAGTTAGACACAACAGAGCACACACACTGCCAGTACCACACTGTCTTAATTACTGAAGCTTTGTAGCAAGTTTTGAAACTGTGAAATATAATCCCTTCTTTTTCAATAATGTCTTGGTTATTGAGGGCTCCTTGAAATTACATATGAATCTGAGGATGGGCTTTGCCATTTCTGCAAATGAACACCATTGGAATTTTGATAATGTTTGCAGTGACTTTATAGGTGGCTTTGCATATTATTGCCATCTTACCAATATTAAGTCTTTCAGTAAATGAACAAGGGATATATTTCCTTTTAATTTGTGTTTTCAATTTCCTTCAGCAATGTTGTAGTTTTCAATGTACAAGACTTTCACCTCTTTGGTTAAATTTATTCCTAAGAATTTATTCTCTTAGATGCCATTGTAAGTAGAATTGTTTTCTTAATTTCCTTTTCAGATTTTTCACTTGTAGCTTATAGAAATAAAACTGATTTTTATGTTGATCCTTTAGGCTGCAATTTTACTGAATTCTTTAATTAGCTCTAGTATTTTGTGTGTGTCATGTCACTTGCAAATATAGTTTTACTGTTTCCTTTCCAATTTGGATGACTTTTATTTCTTTTCTTGCCCAATTTTTCTGGCTAGAACTCCATGTACAATCGTGAATAGCAATGGTGAAAGTAGGCATTCTTTTCTTGTTCTTGCTCTTAGGAGAAAATTTTCAGTCTTTCACCATAAAGTATGATGTCAGCTGTGGGTTTTTTGTAAGTGCTCTTTATTGCAATAAACAATTTCCTTTTTATTCCTAGTTCTCTTTTTTTTTTAAATCATGAAAAGGTGTTGAATTGTGTCAAATACTTTTTCTGCATCAACTGAAATGATCATCTAGTTTTTCCTCTTTGTTGTATTAATGTAGGTATATATTACACTGATTTCCTTATATTGATATGCCTTTACATTCCTGGAATAAGTCCCCCTTGGCTATGGTTTCTTTCAATATGCTGTTGAATTCAATCTGTTAGTACAATAATTTGGAATCTATATTTGATTTTGGCATCTATATTCATAAGGATCATTGGTACTTCGTACTTTCTTTTTTGTAATATCTTTGTCTGAGTTTAGTTTTAGAATAATTTTGGCCTCTTAGAACAAGTTAGGAGGTATTCTTTCTCTTCTATATTTTGGAAGAGTTTGAGAAGGATTTAATTTTGAGAAGGTGTTAATTCTTTAAATGTTTGGTAGAAGTCACCAGTGAAACCAGCTAATTCTGGGCTTTTCTTTGTTGCAAAGTTTTGATTACTCCTTCAATCTGTTTGCTTGATATTGATCTTTCCAGATTTTTATTTCATTCTTATTGAGTCAGTTTTGGTAACTGTACATTTCTGTCCACTATTTCTATCCATTATTGGAAATGAGGTAAGGAGACTCTAACTAATATTGTAGAACTGTTTCTCCCTTCAATAATCACATTTTTCTTTATGTATTTTGAGGCCCTATTGTTTGGTGCATATATAATTTTACGTCTTCTTGATGAAATGAACTTTTAGTCAATTGATGATATCTTCATCTCTTGTAACAATTTTTATTTAAAGTCTTTTCCCCTGTTATTAGCATACCATAGCTTTCTTTTGGGTACTATTTGTATGAGATATATTTTTACACCCTTTAATTTTCAATTTATGTCACTGGATCTAAAGTGAATCTCTGTAGACAGTACATATTGGATCTCCATCCACAAAAATTATTTTTTAATTTATTCTTTCAATCTCTGATTTTTAATTGGTGAATTTATTTGCATTCAAAGTGATTACAGACAAAGAAGGACTGTTATTTTGCTATTTATGATCTATATGTCTTATATCTTTTTGTGATCAAATCCTCCAATGGTGCCTTATTTTACATTAGATCTTTTTCTTAGTTTATTCTTTTGGTCTCTCATTTCTCTTTTTTTTAGTTATTTTCTTAATTGTTACCCTAGGGCACTATTAAGTTTTTTAAGACAAGTCCCTCCTTTTTGAAATATTGTCCTTTTTTGGCATTCATTATAAAGTGCCTTTCAATCTATTTATTTTCTTCCTCTTATAGAAACTGTTTCTTAATTGGAAATTTCATTCACAACAATAGTAGAATATTATCAATTAAGAATTATGCTAGACAATAATGAAGATCTGTTTACAGTGGCTTAAACACATAAAGGCTTATGTTTATTTTTGTGTATGTGTGATGAGAAGTCTAACAAGGTTTGCAATGTTTTCTGGCATAATTCAGTAACTCAAATATATCAGAAACAAGGGCTCTTCTCTACTTTTGCTCTTTCCCTCAGGATCCATGAGGCTTCCTGTAACTCCAGTCATGATGACTTTATTCTATGAAAGGAGGAGGAGGAAAAGAAAAGAGAAAGCATTCCAACTAGCCAAATCAGCCCTTTCAAAGAACTCTCATAAACTTTATCTAAAAACTTACATTTATAGATCATTTGCCAGCCACATCAAATAGGGAGATTTAGAAATGTAGTTTTTCTTTCAGCTAAGATTGCCATCCCTAACAATTGAAGGTTTCTGTTACTAAGAAAGAAGGGCACAATGAAAATCAGCAAGGTAACTGGCACATAATTAGTTGTTAGCATTTATACAGCAGGTATTATGTGCCAGATACTATTATAAATTCCATATATATATTAATAAGAGTTTGTTTAATCATGACAATTTAGAGAATAAGTGCCTTTATTATCTCCATTGTACAGATGAGAAAGCTGTGCTGTTGTTGTTCAGTCACTAAATTGTGTCCTACTCTTTTTGAGCCCATGGACTGCAGCATGCCAGGCCTCCCTGTCCCTCACTATCTCCTGGAGTTTGTCCAAGTTCATGTCCATTGAATCGATAATGTTATCCAACCATTTCATCCTCTGCCACCCTCTTCTCCTTTGGCCTTCAATCTTTCCCAGCATCAAGGTCTTTTCCAAAGAGTTGGGTCTTTTCCAATGAGTCGGGCCTTTTCCAATGAGTAAGCTCTTTGCATCAAGTGGTCAAAGTATCAGAGCTTCAGCTTTACCATCAGTCCTTCCAATGAGTATTTAGGGTTGATTTCCTTTAGGATTGACTGATTTGATCTCTGTGCTGTCCAAGGGACTCTCAAGAGTCTTCTCTTGCACCACAATTCCAAAGCATCAATTCTTCAGCACTCAGATTTCTTTATGGTCCAGCTCTCACATCCATACACGACTACTGGAAAGACCACAGCTTTGATTACGTGGACCTTTGTTGGCAAAGTGATGTCTCTGCTTTTTAATACACTATCTAAGTTTGTCATAGCTTTCCTTCCAAGAACCAAGTGTCTTCTGATTTCATTGCTGCAGTCACCATTCGCAGTGATTTTGGAGCCCAAGAAGACAAAGTTCATCACTGTTTCCACCTTTTCCCCTTCTTCCCCTGGTCCCATCACTTCACGGCAAATAAATGCAAGAAAGCTGACTGAAATAACAAATACTAACTTTTAATTTCTCACACTTACTAAATATTAGAGCCAACTAAAACCTGGTTATCTTTCAGATCTCATTTTTTCTCTTTCTCTCTTTTGGCTGTGCTGCTCAGCTGTGAAATCTGAGTTCCCTGACCAGGCATTGAACCTGGGGCCTTGACAGTGAAAGAGCTAAGTCTAATCACTGGACTGCCAAGGAATTCCCAGATCTTATTTTCTAAACCATCCGGCTATATTAAACAGAATTAAGTAAGTGTTAGTTACTCAGGCATGCCTTACTCTTTGTGACACTACAGATCACAGCCCATCAAGCTCCTCTGTCCATGGGATTTCCCAGGCAAGAATACTAGAGTGGGTTGCCATTCTCTTCTCCAGGGGATCCTCCCAACCCAGGGATCGAACCTACGTCTTCTGCATTGCAGGAAGATTCTTTACCATCTGAACCACCAAGGAAGCTCTGTAACACAAAACAGACCTCGATCTTCATATATCTTTTGCTTTTTTCCTTCCATAATCATTTGCTAATATTTAGATGACACATTAAAGTCAACAAGATCAAAACTAGCCTTTATAGCTGGTTCCTGAACTGGCTTACTAGCATCTGCAGCCTCCATTGCTGTTCTCCATTACCATCAAGGTTTGCGGCTCATGATGCCTGTAAGCAATAGGAAACCCATTTTAATCAAAAAATGAGCAAGAAGGTGTAGTTCACTGGTTCTTTACTGCCATTGTATCTCTAGTGTCCATCTTCACATTTGATCACAGATACAGCCTCCCACTAGATACTCTTACCTCCATTCCTTGACACTGATGTTTAGAGCAGTCTGATAAATAGATTAATTGCAAATTATAAATTGTAAGTAGATTAATTGGTGGGTAGTGGGAAGACATTAATTGAAAGATAAAAGATGGTGAAAGATTCAATTTTTCCAACATATTGTGAAAATCTGTCTTTACTCCTTAAGTCAAAAATCCTTGGATTGAAATTCAATGTTCTAAACTAGGTTCAATGTCATTACAACTTTATTTTAACGTACTTCTTTATCTGCAGCACATTTACAGTCTCTTAGCCATTCCAAGCAAAAGCAAAAATGTAGAAATAAATAATAACAACCTCCCTGTTTTCTCCTTCCCACCAAGTTATTTCCTAACCCTTTCAAATCTTATCACTTTAGCTCATGGCAAAACAACTTTGATAGAAATGACTAGAAAATCAGAAGGCATATATTTTCCTACTTACGGAAAAATTATTAACAATAAAAATTAGAATGAATTTTCTTAAAATAAAAGAAATTTTCTTTTTCTCTATACCCTCACTAAGAAATACAAGTTTCATTAAGAACTATATTTGTATTGATTGTTTAAATTTAAAACAAGCCATTTCAATTATCTACTGCTGCATAACAAAGACCCCTCCTCAAAAAGCTTTGTGAGTTAAAAACAATAATTTATTTGATTATAATTCTTCAACTTGAGCAGAGCTTGGCAGTGATAGCGCCTCTTGGCTCCATGTAATTTTGACAATGGTAGTTTAGCTGGAGTATAACTCACATGATTCCAACTAGGGCGGTTAGAAGGGCATGGGTTAACCATCTTTCCCTTTTTCTGTTTGCAGTCTCTCTTCTTTCAGTGCCTCTTTCTGTCAACATGGCTTCTTTCCTTTACAGTATATTTGACTTTTTTTTACAAGACAGCTGATATCCAAGAGGGTAAAAATGGATGCTGCAAACACCTAACACCTATTTCCTTGAGTCATACAAAATAATTTCTACCACATTTGGCTGATCAAAGTGAGTTTCAAGGGGAGGAAAAAGAGACTTTTTAAGGGATGGGAGTAATCACTGATAGCCAACTTTGCAAACAATCTACCACACGAGTTTTTGCTTTTGTTTTGCCTCAGTAAGATATAACCAAAGTGTTTTCCAACAAAAGTATGGCGTGGAAACTATGATCTTTGTTCTTTTCTTCCCCTATAGCTACATAGCAGTTTGACTGCAAAACTACACCCCACTCTATGTTTCTTAAAATTCCAAATATGTGGAATTTTAGTGAATGCTAAATCAGTTAGAAAGGATTCTTTTATGAGTTATGAAACATAACTCATCATCTTTCATGCTAGCCCCTAAAATTATGTGTCTAAACTTTAACCCCGAGAGCCCATGAATATGACCTTATTTGGGAAAAAAGTCTTTGCAGATGTAACTAAGTGAAGGCTGAGATCAGTGGGCTCTAAATCTAATGATGAGTGTCTTTACAAGAAGAGGACTCAGACACACAGAAAGAAGAATGTCATGTGAAGAAAGAAGCAGAGATTGAAGCTGCTACCAGTCAAGGAATGCCTGCAGCCTCCAAAAGCTAAAGAGCAAGCTAGAATTCTAACCTAGAGTCTTGAGAGGGAATGTGACCCTGCTAACACATTTATTTCAAACTTCTGGCTTTAATAACTGTGAGAGGACACACTTCTACTGTTTTTAAGCCAAGCCGTTTGTGATAATTTGTTATGGCAATCCAAGGAAACTAACTGGTAGTTCTTTATCAAACTGGTCAACTGGGCACTCAGCATTGGCTGTAGCCAGGTTGGCCTTAGTGAGTGAAAGTCCATGCTATTTCCAGGGATTACAGACTTCAAATCTTTGAGGTAACCAACTAGATTTCTTACTTATGGATATGCTGAAGATATTTTTTCCCAATTGATTTCTTTTTCAGATTTCCTTTCCTTTTTAACCTGCCTCATCTAGCAAGTGTTTTTACTAAGATGGCTGCTGTCCAACATCTGGGTCTGAAAGGAAACTACAGAAATCCATCAAAACACATTTGCTTGATTCCTGTGGATTTTGGGGTGGGGAATAAATTTAAACTCTGGGTGAACCTAATGAGGGTAAAATAAGCAAGGACAGAAGAATGAAACATTGGGTTAGGACTATAGAAAACCAAAACTGTTAGGGTTATGCCCTGATCCATTCTTCTATGACAGCCATACTGCTGGGTCCAAAGGAACTGGTCTTCTACACAACCTCTTTAGCACTGCAAATACAGGTATTCATTATATCAGCTATCCTGTAAGCATCACTGAAATCTTTCTTCTTGCCACTTTAAAGTGGGAGAGCTACATTATTATGAACTGGCTTAATCCTATTCATGGGCACAGTCTGCAAGAGACTTTCTCTCTCTTCTCAATCCATACTCCCTACTCAAGGAATGAGACATACAGCAGAATTTAGTAGAGGTTGTTGCATAGAAGTATGACAAATTTACCAGAAATTCCAGAATAGTCAACCAACAATGTGAATTATAGAATTTTTTTAATGTTTCAACACTATAGTCTCAGTCTAGCTGCCCTGCTTATAAGAATATGTATGTGGAAATCACATGCTTGAAGAAATGAGAGGTTGGAAATAGAGGAATTTATCACTGCTGCTGCTGCTGCTAAGTTGCTTCAGTCGTGTCCGACTCTGTGTGACCCGACAGATGGCAGCCCACCAGGCTCCTCTGTCCCTGGGATTCTCCAGGCAAGAATACTGGAGTGGGTTGCCATTTCCTTCTCCAGAATCTATCACTAAGCACTCAGTAGAATAATACCTGATTCCTTCCAAAGATGGCAAGTTAACTGATGTTTAGTAACGTATGTTAATAGCTTCCAAGTCCATAGCAAAGAAAAAGCACTTCATACTTTTTAAGTTGCCACTTTCTGTGGCAAATTTTATGAACCACATTTATAATATTACCAATTGTAAAATGTATCATTGTTTTATATATCATAAAAAGGAAAAAGTTGCCAACTGAATCATTTTATGTCTTTATTTTATAGTCAAAGAGTTCTTTTAGACATATTTAGATCTAGATTTTTATTATATAACTATCATGCTCTTATTAAAATAAAAAGTTAGTAAAATATTAGGGGCTTAATAATCTTAAAATTTCTTTCCAGAGTTCAGCTTTTCTGAATCAGCAGTGTTGATGCCCAAGTGTTCCCCCATGATACTACCTTGGGGGCATCAGGAGATGCAGTCACATCAGGTATTTAAAAGAGTGCTCCACTCCTATCTCTAGGCTTTTTCTTCCAAGTTCCTGACATGTGCTTTTTAAGTTTTGGTGCTGACATTAAAAAGCCTATCAGAAAGTTGATGGAAGGTTTTCAAACAATAAAGACTCACATTACTTTTTAATGAGATAAGCAGCAGCAGAATATTGTTGACTAAAATGCTCAGAGGTATAGTTGTCCAGTTATGCCATTAGAAATAACCACAAAGTCACTATAATTATTGATGAGTTTTTCCTTTAGCTCTTCCAATGCATGTCCACAAAATGAAATGAGAAGTAGCATATTTGTCACTAGTGTAGGACTCCTATCGTCAATTTCTTTTTTTAAAGGTTTGTATTTATTTATTTGGCTGCCTCGGGTCTTAGTTGCAGCACACAGGATCTTTGCTGTGGCAGATGGACTTCCTAGTTGTGGTGTGAGGGCTCAGTAGTTGTGGCATGCAGGCTTAGTTGCTCTGAGGCACATGGGATCTTAGTCCCCTGACCAGGGATTGAACACACATCCCCTGAGGTTGGCTATTCCAAGAGATTTGCAATATAATCAACTCTTCCCCCTCTTAATTCTTCCTCAACTCGTCCCCCTCTCTGTTCCATAAAAGAATCTGGCATCCAGACAAGATGGTTATTTTGAGACATCAGTCTGCCATCTTCTTGGTCAGCCAGCTTTCCAAATAAAGTTGTATTCCTTGCCTCAACACCTCATCTCTTGGTTAAATGGCCTGTTGTGCACCGAGCAGACTAAGCTTGGACTCGGTAACAGAACTATTAATGAGTAATGGGATAAAAAACAAAGAGAAGTAAAGAGAATGCTAAGGAATAAGTGGATGTAAGTGGCAGCAGGTTGTGAGAGAACACTCAAGAAAGGAACAGACTAGGAAAAGCATGCCTGCATCAGTACTGACTAGACCTGCCAGGAAGCCACCCACTGAGGTTCACATCACTATTCCCTAGCACAGCTTCCCAACAAGGAAGCTGGCCTCTGGCAGATGCACCACAGAATCAAGAAGAAAAGCACCACCACAAGGAAAAGAAGTCCTCTCCTCTTACAGTGTCTCTCCAGCACTCTCTACTGACAAGTCTTAATATTGTGTCAACTGGTTAGGAGAAATGTTTAAAAGGTCCATCTCCAGTACTGCAAAGCAGGGAAAGAAGGATGGATTTGGAGTTGAGAAGACAATGAATTGACAACTGGCATAATTAACTTGGCTTCCCAGGTGGGGCAGTGGTAAAGAATCCACCTGCCAATGCAGGAGACACAAGAGATGCAGGTTCAAACACTGGGTCTGGAAGACCCCCTAGAGAGGAAATGGCAACCCACTCTAGCATTCTTGCCTGGAAAATTCCATGAGCAGAGGAACCTTGCAGGCTACCCTTCATAGGGTCACAAAGAGTCAGATACAACTGAGCATGCACACACACACACTATAATTAACTTATCCCCCTTTTCTCCTACAACTGTAACAAAAACTCTAACTTTAGAGGCATCCAATACCTAGCGCAAAAAGACTGCTGGAGGAGAGGGAGGAAAATCACCACTTCATAGGTCATTGTCACTTCAGATTAATAGTATCTCATTTCACCTGGTCCTTAGCTACACAGTAATACTGTTGTGTTCGTGACCATCTACCTATTCTACATTCCCTAAAAATATCCATTTAAAAATTATTTCCTCAGTTCTCTACTCCTTAGTATTTCCCCTAATTTTTAGTAAATTATTTTGCTGCTTATTTTAAATAGAATAAAAGAAACCTTTAGAATAAAACTCATTCATTTTTGTGTAATTACTACAAACATATGTGCACCTAGAGCGCCTTCCTTCCTATCAGAGTGGGGTAAGTATATTCTTCCTTTATCATTCTATCACCTGTTCTCTAGACCCCATACCCTCCCATACCTCTGTGGACCAGGTTTTCTCAGTTTGATCCTTGCTTATTTTCTCTTGCTTACTGCAGTATTTCTAAACTGTGATCTTTGTAATGCCTACCTTACATTCACCTGGGGAACTTGGTAAACACAGATCCGCTCAAACCTACCCTAGTCAGTACTCTGTAAGGCACAACTCAGGAGTCTTCCTTATCTGAATGTCTTCGACAATACTTATTACGTGATAAATTTTGAGAACCAGTGTGATATACTATCTTTTCTGCATGCTTACTACTTTTCACTTGTTCAAAATAACTTGCGACTCGTCGCCTCTTTTTTTATTCCATCTTTCTTTGCCCTTTCACAAAAAAGTTCTTTGAAGGCATTGTTCATAGTGGGTTGCAGAGGAGACTCAAAATCACCATTTTTAGAAAGGCTTTCCTTTCTAAGATATTAGAAATGTTCTCCCAGGTCATGATGACCACTTGGTTATAACTCAAAAGATTTTTTAAGCTTTTCACCTCTTCTGTAACTAGATTTCTGCAACGTTTGCCTCTGATCTTTACTCACTTGGCTTTTATATTTCTTTTTAGATTTCTTCTTACTTCTTTATCCTATCCCTTAGTCTTCGACTCAGACTTATATGGCTATCTCTTAAATATTGATATATCCATGGTTCTGTATCTGACAGAATGGGTTAAGCTTTAGGCTTGGTTTTCTTCATCAAAGCTCCACTCTTTCTTTCTCTACCTTTGTGAACAATACTATACTGCCTCCAGATGTCAAAGTAATCATTAATTCTTTCCTTTCTCTCAGAATATATACAAGACTATCTTATATCTATTTTTTTTTTGCCATAGCCACAATTTTAAGCAATACCACATGCATTATGCATCAGTTCAGTTCAGTCGCTCAGTCGTGTCTGACTCTTTGCGACCCCATGAATTGCAGCACGCCGGGCCTCCCTGTCCATCACCAACTCCCGGAGTCTACCCAAACCCATGTCCATCGAGTCGGTGATGCCATCCAACCATCTCATCCTCTGTCGTCCCCTTCTCCTCCCGCCCCCAATCCTACCCAGCATTAGGGTCTTTTCCAATGAGTCAACCCTTCGCATGAGGTGGCCAAAGTACTGGAGTTTCAGCTTCAACATCAGACCTTCCAATGAACACCCAGGACTGATCTCTTTTAGGATGGATTGATTGGATCTCCTTGCAGTCCAAGGGACTCTCAAGAGTCTTCTCCAATACCACAGTTCAAAAGCATCAATTCTTCGGCGCTCAGCCTTCTTCACCGTCCAACTCTCACATCCATACATGACCACTGGAAAAACCATAGCCTTGACTAGAAGGACTTTTGTTGGCAAAGTAATGTCTCTGCTTTTAAATATGCTATCTAGGTTGGCCATAACCTTCCTTCCAAGGAGTAAGCGTCTTTTAATTTCATGGCTGCAGTCACCATCAGCAGTGATTCTGGAGCCCCAATAAATAAAGTCTGACACTGTTTCCACTGTTTCCCCATCTATTTGCCATGAAGTGATGGGACCAGATGCCATGATCTTAGTTTTCTGAACGTTGAGCTTTAAGCCAACTTTTTCACTCTCCTCTTTCACTTTCATCAAGAGGCTCTTTAGTTCTTCCTCACTTTCTGCCATAAGGGTGGTGTCATCTGCATATCTGAGGTTATTGGTATTTCTCCTGGCAATCTTGATTCCAGCTTGTGTTTCTTCCAGCCCAGCATTTCTCATGATGTTCTCTGCATGTAAGTTAAATAAGCAGGGTGACAATATACAGCCTTGACATACTCCTTTTCCTGTTTGGAACCAGTCTGTTGTTCCATGTCCAGTTCTAACTGTTGCTTCCTGACCTGCATACAGGTTTCTCAAGAGACAGGTCAGGTGGTCTGGTATTCCCATCTCTTTCAGAATTTTCCACAGTTTATTGTGATCCACACAGTCAAAGGCTTTGGCATAGTCAGTAAAGCAGAAATAGATGATTTTCTGGAACTCTCTTGCTTTTTCGATGATCCAGCGGATATTGGCAATTTGATCTCTGGTTCCTCTGCCTTTTCTAAAACCAGCTTGAACATCTGCAAGTTCACAGTTCACGTATTGCTGAAGCCTGGCTCCAAGAATTTTGACCATTACTTTACTAGCATGTGAGATGAGTGCAATTGTGCGGTAGTTTGAGCATTCTTTGGCATTGCCTTTCTTTGGGATTGGAACGAAAACTGACGTTTTCCAGTCCTGTGGCCACTGCTGAGTTTTCCAAATTTGCTGGCATATCGAGTGCAGCACTTTCACAGCATCATCTTTCAGGATCTGAAATAGCTCAACTGGAATTCCATCACCTCCACTAGCTTTGTTCGTAGTGATGCTTTCTAAGGCCCACTTGACTTCACATTCCAGGATGTCTGGCTCTAGGTGAGTGATCACACCATCGTGATTATCTGGGTCGTGAAGATCTTTTTTGTACAGTTCTTCTGTGTATTCTTGCCACCTCTTCTTAATATCTTCTGCTTCTGTTAGGTCCATATCATTTCTGTCCTTTATCGAGCCTATCTTTGCATGAAATGTTCCTTTGGTATCTCTAATTTTCTTGAAGAGATCTCTAGTCTTTCCCAATCTGTTGTTTTCCTCTATTTCTTTGCACTGATCGCTGAGGAAGGCTTTCTTATCTCTCCTTATGCATTATGCATAAGCCTACTAAATTGTCTTGTTCCCCAAGCTTGATCCTCCTCTAATGCTTTTCTCTATGGTCAACAAACTTTTGTTCTAAATATCAAATGTGATTATGTCACATCCCCTTTAAAAAAAAAAACTGTTGCCATATACCAACAAATGGAAGATGAAGTTTTTGAAAACATACAATTTAAAACATAATTTAAAATATCAAATGTTTAAAAATAACGAATGATGTGCAATATCTCTACAGAGAAAAACATTATTTAGAGAAAATAGATAAGACATAAATAAATTAAGAGCTAAGTTGCTTCAATTGTGTCTGACTCTATGCAACTTTGTGGACTGTAGCCTGCCAGGCTCCTCTGTCCATGGGATTCTCCAGGCAAGAATACTGGAATGGGTTTCCATGCCCTCCTCCTCCAGGGGATCTTCCCAACCGAGGGATTGAACCCACATCTCTTACATCTCCTGCACTGGCAGGCAGGTTTGTTACCACTAGGGCCACCTGGGAAGCCCAAATTAAGAGTATACCACATTAATGGACTGGAAAGTTTAATACTTTACAAATCTGTCATTTCTCCCCAAATTGATTCATCCTCTGTCTTCTTCCCTTCTGGGAATCCCAATTTTTTATACAGTAGACCTTCACTGAAACATCTTTTAAAAGGTGTGCTTCCAGAAAATGAAATGCAACCTAAAGGAAGAACTGCAAAGCAAGAAACAGTGATAGCTAAAGGAACTGACAAATGACAAACACCAGGGTACAAACAAGAATTTATTACATAAAATATTATAATTATTATTTAAAACTTATTTGAAGCATATATAAATAAGTTAGAAATAAAGAGGGAAACATTAGATCTGAGGAAATATGATATTTAAGTATTTTAAGAATTTGTACTTTTCAGGTGAGGAATAAATATACTGACTAACAATGGACTTTTCAAAGTAATGTGTGATTTTAAAATTTAAGACTATTTAAAGAAAAGAATGAGAACACAAAACTTTCAAAATATTATTGGAGCAATAGGATTTTTAAATAAAACTCAATCTACTAAAAGTTTGAATGGAGGGGAAAAATGGAATATGGGAAAAAAACAGGATAAACAAAAATCACAAGATAGGATGGCAAAAATGGATGATCATCAATTTAACTGATTCTGAGAGTAAATTAAAAATTAAGCTTGGTTTAAATAAAATGCAGCAATACTCTGTTTAAAAAAGACATACTTAAAACATAAGCATACAAAAAAATCACAAGCCAATGGAGAGTAAAATATTACCTACACATGCCATAATCTGAAAAATGTTTTATTGCAGTGGTCAGGGCTTCCCCGACAGCTCAGATGATAAAGAATCCGCCTGTAATGCAGGAGACCCCAGTTCGATTCCTGGGTCGGGAAGATCTGCTGGAAAAGGGATAGGCTACCCACTCCAGTATTCTTGGGCTTCCCTGGTGGCTAAGCTCATGAAGAATCCACTTGCAATGCAGGAGACCTTGGATTGATTCCCTGGGTTGGGAAGGTCTCTTGCAGAAGGGAAAGGCTCCCCACTCCAGTATTCTGGCCTGGAGAATCCCATGGACTGTACAGATCATGGGGTAATAAAGACTTGGACACGATTGAGTGGCTTTCACTTTCAGCAAAATCTTTCTGTAAAGGGCCAGAAAATATATATTTGGGGCCATATGTCACAGCTACTGAATTCTGTAATTGTAGCAAGAAAGCTATCACAGACAACATGTAAACAAATACACATACATACATTATAAGAAAACTTTATTCACAGAAACAGTTGGCATGCTATATTAGACCAACAGGCCATAGTTTTCTGATTTTTGTTCTATTGAAAGGTCATTATCATGGGCCTAATAGATGTGCAAATAAATAAGATACAACAATAAATCAGGACAACATGATTTTGCAGGAAAAGTCAATCTCAGAAGCTTGAATAGGTATTCAGAAAAGCAGAGAAGGAATTGGACAAAAATGGTAGATAATATGATTTTTTATTATCGATCATTAACCCATACTTCTTTGTTTACCCCTCACTTCCACCTTATACTCGTTCTAGACAAGGTAAAAATTAAGACACAGGCTTGGAAGAGTGATTTCGGACAGCAGATGATCCAGAGTTTATGAGAATAGAATCTCCGGAAACTGCAGGATGGAACGGAAGTGATGTTATAGCTATATTATTGGAGCAATTCTTCTGTAGCTACTTTTGCTATGAGAGTGAGATAAGAGTATGGGATCACTGCTTAGCTTTCTCAAACTAACTGATCCCACTAGTATTTATGAATAATTATTTAGGAAATGACTAAAAGATACCAATCACCTTTTATACTTTAGTATTACAATCATAAACTGTAAAATAGCATGTAAAGCAGTTTATTATCACTTAATTGTAATTTGTACCACTAGGTGGCACACATCTTAAATTGTATCTACCCACGACGGTGACAGAGAAGTTGCAAACTGAGAGGGTCTGACTCTGGCCCACATGTGTTTTGATTGGCTCATCATGGTTTCAAAATTTTCTATTACTGGTTAATGTTTAAGATTACAGAATTCCACATTATAAAGCTGTATTTTTTTGCTTCAGTTGGAAAAAATATAATTTAACACTGAAATGTATTTTAGAAATATAGATGTAAAGTTAAAAGAGAAGAAATACAACAGGAATCAGGATCTGGTTTCTGTATTATAGAATGAATTCTTGAATTAATGAAATAAAGGAGTCTTAGAGCAAGATAAGCAGCAAGATAGTATAAAAAGATTAAAAAAAAAATAATGCCTAGCAAATGTCAGTTGACTGGGTCTACCAGTGGATTAAACACTTTCTGTAGATTCATGTATTAAATTCTCAAAATCATTCTATGAGGTGTGTTGCTTCCCTCCTATTATACAAAGATAAGAAAAGCGAGACCCAGAGTTGAATAACTTTTCTGAAGTCATAGACAGTAAATGGGATGACTGGGTTTAACTCTAGGGATGTTCAAGGCAAAGTCCAAGATTTTACTGTCTACTCTAATAAGGCCCCTGCTGCAGAAAGATTATTTGGTGACTGGCTTGAGATGTAGTTTGGTTTGCTTTGCCATCTCTTATCAAATCTTTCTGAGCCCTCAAGCTGACTAGTCCTGATTTTCCCTGTTGAGTGAGAAGATAACTCCTGCCTGAAGACAGTAGATGAGTGCTTCTCCTCCTTCTCTATTGTGACCAGGAGGGAAGTACTGGTTCCCTCTCAGACGGTGGCTTGGTTAATACAGACTGAGGTCATCCTTGCCCTTCTCTTTGAAGGATTCTCCTTCCTCTGAGAACACCTAAACTCCCAGGGCTGCTTAGTCCATCCACAGAGAACCAGAAAACCTGCTTCCTCAGTGGTGAAGGCCTTTCTTTTTCACAGTTGCTGCCACACGGTGTCGCTGTTGAAACGCAGGGAACAGAGCCACCCAGGTAGGGTCCCTGATGCACACTGCGCCCCAGGCCAATACTGTGACTGGTGACCACTGCAGAGAATCTCGGTGACCTACAAGCACTGCTGCCATTCATCATTTATCTGTTAGCAGTTTCTCCACAGGAAGAAGGAATCTCTCCTTAGTGTCACTGTCAACTGTGATAGTTCTATGCAGGTGTGCTGCCGCTGCTGCTAAGCCGCTTCAGTAGTGTCCAACTCTGTGTGACCCCATAGACAGCAGCCCACCGGGCTCCCTCGTCCCTGGGATTCTCCAGGGAAGAATGCTGGAGTGGGTTGCCATTTCCCTCTCCAATGCATGAAAGTGAAAAGTGTGAGTGAAGTCGCTCAGTCGTGTCAGACTCTTAGCGACCCCATGGACTGCAGCCTACCAGGCTCCTCCATCCATGGGATTTTCCAGGCAAGAGTACTGGAGTGGGGTGCCATTGCTTTCTCTGATGCAGGCATGAACCCCTCACAAAACTGGTCTAACTGGAAAAGAATGTGCTTGCAATGTGGGAGACCTGGGTTTGATCCCTGGGTTGGGAAGATCCCCTGGAGAAGGGAAAGGATACCCACTCCAGTATTCTGGCCTGAAGAATTCCATGGACTGTATAGTCCATGGGGTCACAAAGAGTCAGACACGACTGAGTGGCTTTCACTTTCACGAGACTATTTGAGTCTACATTTAATGCCATATTTACAAGATCCATGCTTAATCCCCAGAGTAGTTGAATCTGGAAGGATTTTCAGTCTCAGCCATGTAATTGCTCAGAATTACCCCTCCTCTCTCCCATCTTTAATCAATCTCTAATGTGAAAGAACTTCCTCTCCATTTCTGACTCAATGACCATCTCCATTTTTATTCAATGAAGAATAACATTCCTTTATGATAACTCTGGTACTCTTGCCTAGAGAATACCAAGGACAAATGAGCCTGATGGGCTACAGTCCATGGGGTCGCAAAGAGTTGGACATGACTGAGCAACTGAGCATGCATGATAACACCTAACCTTGCTGCAAAAGCAAGCTACAGTGTAAATCCCTAAAAATCTTTCCACACTCAGAGATTACTCTGCATGGATTAGATCACTCTGTAGGATTAGAGCAGAACATTTTGGTTTCAGACACTTGGATGTGGACCGACTGTGTGAAGCATACTCAGCAGTTCATGTCAAGAGAATGGATCCTACAAATCCCTCCTTGTTTGAAAATAACTGGTGTCATTATTATGCTAGGGACGCATACACCTGAACAACAAATGATATCCAAAGTTTCCAATTCAGTAAAAAATTTGACTTTTAATTCTACTGTATACCAATGTTGTTTTTAATTTTCTGTATCTTTAGAGATTTGAGATGAAGAATAAACACGAAGAGAATGTTGAAGATGGATCTGAGGATCATGACATGATCACACCAGAAATGATGCTGAAAAATTGTCCATTAGGTTCTGGTCATATAGTATTATAAATATGCAGTCAACTCTCAACCAACCAGAGAAGAGAGAAGTTCACAAATAACCCAGACAAAGGTGAAATAAACTATGCATCATCTTCTATTGCTTCCCAATGGCCTGACTTTCACCATCCTGTAAGCAGCCTTTCCTGGGTTTGGTTCTGATTCATCTAAACCTGCCATGCCTGCTCTGGCCCTCTATGGGAGTAGGAAGGGTGTTCTAGTGAACATCAGTGGCAACAAATAACAGCCATTACCTAATTTCTGAATCCTGTTGCATTGTTACCATAGCTAATTAGGGATTTGATTTACTCCATCCCAGGGTGATTGAAAAGTGCCTGTATTTTAATGTCTAAAATCTTCCAGGAGGTAGAATTTCAAATCCTTTCTTGTCAATCAGTCCTAGAGGTAATTAGCCAGGAAAGCATTTTTTTAATTAGTACAACATCAATTAATTTCTCTATTAATTAAAAAACATGATTTCCTGAGAGGCTATTTATCTTTAAAATAGAGAGTATTAAGTAAGTAATATTTTTTACATCAATGATGGAATCCATTCCAAAGCAAAAAGGAAAAATTTAGAATTATAGAAAAGTCTACAGGTCATGAGATTCAAGCTTTTGATATTTTTACTTACATATAAGGAAGCTCATTGCATTCAACATTAATCCTCTCATCTGTTAAATGATGGGCTCCAAGTGATTTGACCTCAATTGAAGAGTTAGTTACTTGGGTGACAGAAAAAAAAAAAAAGCTAAAATTCCTATCTAAGGCACTTTCTGTTACCCCATATTGCATTAGAACTAATCAGTCACTGTCTTCTAAAACCAGCCCCCCGCCGAAACCCAATGATATTCCACATTATAATTCCAGGATACAGTTTTTAGAACACTTGGCTGGAGCTTAGAAGGAAAGTTGCTGGAATTGTGGCTATTCTCTTGTGGTTTAGAGGCAATCCAAATATCAGTTGTGTGTTGTTATATTTCAGTTCTCAAAGACTGTGATGGGATCCCATGTTATGGTATGCTTCAAATAAAAACAGAGAGACCTCCTTTCTGAGGCTGTGGGATGACACGGAGTTTTGTGCCACTTCATCAGAACTCCATCTTTTAGCCAGAGTGCTTATTACAAAGTGCAGTAAAGCAGAACAAAACCACAGAAAAACATTAGAGCTCTCCCTCCCTTTCTGAATTAGTCTGAGGAGACGACTTTCCTTCAGAAACAAACATTTCTGCCTCAGTGCTCACTATGCCCAATAGCTCTGTCTCACTGAATGAATTCCCCATGGGATTTTACAAGGAAGACACATGACTGAGTTTCAGAACTGGGGAAATGTACACTTTATAGCTTCTTTCATTGAACGTCCTCCCTTCTTTGAATGGAAACTGTATTATCAAGTTATCTTTGGTTGTGGGATCTGAGTGGGCAGAGAGGTATTCAGACTTAGCCTAAGTGACTTCAAGGTGTGGTACAGAATGTAAAACGAAGGTGTCCTTTGAAAACTAGAAAAAATAAACTAAGCAAGACTAGAATTCTAGAGTCAGAAAAATCAAAATAAAGGAATTTATTGTGTGTGTAGTTAACTAACACATGCAGACAAGAGTTCTAAAAATTCATCCCCAGCATTCCAGTCAATTCCTGTTACCACCCTGTTGGTTTGGGTTCATCTTGTTACCACTCTACTGGTTGTATTTCCATCATTCTGTGATCCTGAGATGGTTAAGATGCTAAGAAGGATTTCAACTTAACTTTTTAAATTTCAATCTTTATTTTCCCTTATTCTTAAAAAAAAACACAAATATTTAATTTGGCCAGAACTTCTATTACATAGTTGCCTGAGGTCTTGTTGGAGCTGAAAAGTTGTGGAATAAATCAAAGCAAGCTGTGCTCTCATGTTTCTGAATTATTAAACATTTACATCTGAGTGGTCACATAGTATTGTTTCTCTAAAAGTACACACCATTGATTTGAGGACAGAGTTTGGTGTCAATAATTTGGAGGATGCCTCATTCTATCAGAAGGCATATTTTAGGTCCAAATCAGCTAAACTTTGTCAATAGAATAGAAAATTTAAGTGTAAGGGTTGACTTTTTTAAAAGCTTACTTAGACCCATAGAGTACATAAACACTCTAAGCCAGCAAAGAAAATGATGTGTTTATGATGCTATTATTGAACTTCACCAGCCCAGTTCAAGATATGTTAAAAAGTCACTTAGACTGGCAATGGATTTGGTTCAGTTAAACTTTCACCTTATTTTACCCTAAGTTTAGAGCACCAATCCTGAAGGAAGAGCCTAGAAAATCCTAATGATATTATAAAGTGATCCAAGAATAAAAGAACACTACCATAACTGCTACTCTTCTGGGATCCAAAGGTCACATGATTTTAGGGTTGAAAAAAGTTCATAAAGGTTTCAAAGATAACAGACATGTAACCAAAACAGAAACCAAGTACAGTGTACTCTAGCTTCTGGGAGAGTTGTAGGTAAAATGTACAATGGAAAACCAAGGTAAGCTCTAATAGTCTGCTCTAGAAGAAAAATCATTTATCTGTTTTCTTGTTGCCACTTTCCAAAGACCTTTTCATGAATATTCCACAATTTGCATACTTGGCAGATTGGGAAATACAGTGGTTATCCACAGTAGCTAATTAGAATAGCCCAAGATTTCCATTTTTTCCATAGTGCTTCAAAACCTCTAAGCTAAGTCATCTTCTTTTGACGTATCTTTAAACACTGCACCTAGTATCAGATTATTCCATCACATAGCATTTTGTTAAAATATACTGAAGCAAGTATATAATATGATATTTCCTGTGGTACAATATTCCCACCTTGCAAATATCCCAACCAGTGGTTGCTCATCATCACATATGTTTGCATGGTAATTGAGGGCCTGTCTAATAGATTAGCTTTCCCTTTTTTCTGCATAGTCAGCTTACCCCAGGCTCCCAGAGATAGCTGCTTTTAACCAGATTTCCCTTAAATAATAAGATAAAAGGGGCGGGAGTCAGAAAAATTGTGAATTAATAACCACTGTGCTGCTTTTTACTCTAGTACTGATCTGGGGCATTGATGAAGAGATAGTTACATGTGATAGAAGTAATCCTTTGGGTCTTCATCTTCTCCTTAAGCCCAAAGACGAGTCTGGTTCCATTTTGGCCTCAAGAATGTGTTTAGGCATCAGAAACATAGATTCCAATATTCCAGACCCTCACCACAACCTCCTGACCTTCCACCTCTCCAAAGATCTCCTCGTCTTTATCCCACAGACCTCCCTCCTTAGCTCCTCATCTCCCCTCCCTCAAGCATATGTGCCCTCATACCAGCAATTTGACTACCTACTCCAAACCTTGGTCTGCTCTCTACCTTCTCACCAGCACCTCAGTTTACTTACACTCTATCCTCCTGCTATACCCAGTATGCATGTTCCCTGACCTCTGGATAAAAGACAAAGAATAATCCATCTTTTCTCCTACTCGTCGCAGGGGTTGAGCCACACAACTCTGCAAATTGATGAAATCATACTTTGAGGCATGGTTTCGTAAGGCCTGGGCACCTCCTATCTACAGTCATGTTAGCTAATGGAAGTTTCCCCTTCCATTCCATTCAATGACTCTCATAAATCTAAACCATAACTTCCCTGCCATTAAATTCACAATCCAACTTTCAGTTTCCCTGTCGCTTCTTCTCACATGTCTCAATGTTACCTTCTACTGACGTTATGCTTAACATTTTCAGTGGATTGTTTGCTTGCTTCTTTGTGTGCTTGTTTTCATTTTGAATTTTCCACCATATCTAAAAACATATTTTCCACCAGTCCATTTTAAAAATTTTTAAAACTTCTTTCTTCTGGTCTAACTTCTCCCTTATATAACATGGCAACAAACCACTCAGACCTTGAGCCTACACACTCCCTTCAATCATCTACTTTCTCTCTTATAAGTACCACCTCTTCTGTCCTATTTGTTCTTTTACTGCCCTTACCAAAACAAGATACATTCCTTTGAACTGAATTCTTTAAGAGCGACATTTTACTCTCAGAAGTTTAGATTAATAAAGGAAAAGAGACCAGTTTAGACAAGTTTATCAAGAAATCACACTTTGTCAGTTGAATTATGGCTCCCACTCTTAGCACTCCACTGAAGTTACTCTTGTTGGGATCCATAATAATGTTTTCACTTAATTTAATAGTCACATTTAATTGTTCTCTTACGGTATCTCTTCATTTATTTTGCATTGTTCATCCTATTCTTTTAAACATCTGTTCTGCCCGTGTTATCAAGACACACTATTTTCTTACTTCTATTCCCATGAGAAAAATAAAACAAGTAAGAATAATTTTTTACTTTTACTCCCATTTCTATAAGTGGAATCTCTTTCTCTCACATATTTTTAAATTTTGGATTCTTCTCTCAATACTCTGCCTTAATCACAGACAAAAAAAATATGTAAAATTATGTCATTTTAAAATATCATCAGTATGCTTTTGACATTCACATTTTTATTTTCAACTCAATTTTCTCTCTTTTCTGAGATTTGAAGACATATTTTCACTAGCTGGCTGGATCTGTTTAATAATTTTTGGAAGGATTCTAAATTCAGTGTTTCTAAACTTATCTCTTCCTACTAACCTGCATCCCTTCCCTAAACCCAACAATATAGCTGTGATATTATGATTTTAAAAAGTTGGCTTAAAACTCAACATTCAGAAAACTAAGATCATGGCATCTGGTCCCATTGCTTCACAGCAAATAGATGGGGAAACAATGGAAACAGTGACAGACTATTTTCTTGCGCTCCAAAATCACTGCAGATGTTGACTACAGCCATGAAATTAAAAGACGCTTACTCCTTGGAAGGAAAGTTATGACTAACCTAGACAGCATACTAAAAAGCAGAGACATTACTTTGCCAACAAAAGGTCCATTTACTAAAAGCTGTGATTTTTCCAGTAGTCATGTATGGATGTGAGAGTTGGACTGTAAAGAAAGCTGAGCGCAGAAGAATTGATGCTTTTGAACTGTGGTGTTGGAGAAGACTCTTGAGAGTCCCTTGGACTGCAAGGAGATCCAACCAGTCCATCCCAAAGGAAATCAGTCCTGGGTGTTCATTGGAAGGACTGATGTTGAAGCTGAAACTCCAATATTTTGGCACCTGATGCAAAGGACTGATTCATTGGAAAGGACCGATTCTGGGGAAGATTGAAGGCCGGAGGATAAGGGGACAACAGAGGATGAGATGGTTGGATGGCATCACTGACTGGATGGACGTGAGTTTGAGTCAACTCCAGGAGTTGGTGATGGACAACAAGGCCTGGTGTGCTGCAGTCCGTGGGGTTGCAAAGAGTCAGACACAACTGAGCAAATGAACTCAACTCAACTGCAGTTCCTTGTTCATAGTACCCTAAACCCTTCGAATTTGCTTCCCAGGTGACTCAGTGGATAAAGAATCTGTCTGCAATGCAAGGCATTGCAAGAAACATGGGTTCAATCCTTGGGTCAGGAAGATCCCTTGGAGGAGAAAGTGGCATCCCCCTCCAGTATTCGTGCCTGGAGAATCACATGGACAGAGAAGCCTGGCGGGTTACAGTCCATGGGTCACAAAGAATTACTTACTTACTTTAGCTCCCTACTCCCTCACTGTTTTGTATCATACCTTTAACTTAGTCATTGGTTATATCTCAAATATTCTGGTTTCTGGAACCTTCTTCTTCATCTGCACTAAAACTTCCAGGTATCAGGGTGTCATCATAAACCTCTTGCAGATACAGAAAATGATTACATACATTCTGATGTGATTTTTGTCCCTTTGAATTCATTCTCCACAAAGCTTACAATCATTTTTCTTATATTTAACACTGGTTACATCATGCTCATGTTTAATACCCCAACTGGTATCTATAGAATAATGTCTGGGCAACTTATTATGTTACTTCTTCATGATCTAACACTCACTACCCCTTCAGTTATAAATGTCATGATCCCCTGCCTCAAACTTGATATCACTACAGCAACATCAAACAGATGGTATTTCCCAGATTCTTGAAACAGTTTCTCCCCTTGTTGTCTTTGTTCATGTGATATCTTTTTCCCTTTTTGTTTTTGAAATGAAAGATTTATAGGGGGAGTATCTGGTAGAAATTGTGATTGTGGAAGCTTTTAATAAACAGTGGGAATTAGAAGTAAATCTCCTCTGATAACCTCCCTCAATTTTGTCCTCCAAGATTCAATTATATATAATCCCTCTTTTAATCTGTTATTCTTTTTCTAGAAAATGAAGCTATTCAGCTATTCTGAGTGTCTGGTAAAGTCCAGATCCTTTAGCATTTGTGGAAAGATGATAAAAATTACAAGGAGTAAAGAGCTAAAGGAAACTATGGGAGATTTCCAAGGACAAACATCCCTGCTGTAGTAGCATGTGCTACTAGTGACCCTCACATCACCCTCTGATGGTCTACTTTTCCACTGCCATGCTGTGAATTATTACAGTGTTGGGTGCATTGTGAAATTAGGACCCAATGTCAAAAAGTGGCAATGGGAAGAGGGCTTGGGGTGATGTTTACACATCTTGATCTAAACATATTCTTTCAACCAAATCTGAAGTATTGTGAGGAGCTGGTGTCACCTGGGGCTCATTTTCAATCCTGAATATTGATTGGAAGGACTGATGCTGAAGCTGAAGCTCCAATACTTTGGCCACCTGATGCGAAGAACTGACTCATTAGAAAAGACCCTGATGCTGGGAAAGATTGAAGGTGGGAGGAGAAGGGGACAACAGAGGATGAGATAGTTGAATGGCATCACTGACTTGGTGGACATGCGTTTGAGCAAGCTCTGGGAGTTGTTGATGGACAGGGAAGCCTTGTGTGCTGCAGTCCATGGGGTTGCAAAGAGTCAGACACGACTGAGTGACTGAAGTGAACTGAACTGGGGTTCATTTGAATATGTCATTGTCCTTGTAGAACCAGATAACAGGTAACTGCAAACAGGATCTGCAAGCAGGATCTGTCTTTCCTTTTATTAATTTTCTCTTAAGGAGCCTGGTCCTTAAGAGGCTACAGTCCATGGGGTGGCTAAGAGTCGGACACGACTGAGCGACTTCACTTTCACTTTTCCCTTTCATGCACTGGAGAAGGAAATGGCAACCCACTCCAGTGTTCTTGCCTGGAGAGTCCTAGGGATGGCAGAGCCTGGTGGGCTGCCGTCTATGGGGTCGCACAGAGTCGGACACGACTGAAGCGACTTAGCAGCAGCAGCAGCAGCATGTCTCACAGGGATCATGACTCTGGAAGGAGTCCAACATCTTTTGTCTGAAATTTCCTACCTCCTTTTCTGTATCACATGCCGTTAGTACCTGTCTCAGACCGTCTCAGTATTACTCTTGATTCTGTGGCTGTGGCAAAAGTCTCTAAAGACTTTGTCTTGTGTCATACTAACATAACTAACACTTCAAGTGCCTACATTTTCTGCCCAAGGCTTCTTGCTGTAGCACAGGACACAAATGACTCTGCATGCCTGCATTTACAGCTCAAAAGCTCTGGAGCTTTAGTAAACAGTTGAGGAACTCTGAACTAATGGGGTCGGGAATTGATGGATGATCACTTCTACTACTGCTCCTTGGAAGGATAATTCTGAGAGGCATCTGCACTTCCTTAGGGGTCCAGCCCCAGTAACTCATGGAGATGGATCGCCACCATTTGAGCAGGCAGCAGTAGTATCTGTGCCTAGCAAGAATGAGTGGTGAGAAACAATAAAAAAAAAAAAGAATAAGTGGTGAGGATTTCTGCTAAGAATTAGGTTGGTGCCACATCCTGTATAATGTTCTCCCCTTGAGTGTGGGCTGGGCCTAATGATTTGTATCTAATGAGTAAAATACTTCCATTGATTAGGTTATAAAATTGTGACCTCTGTATTGTTGGCAGACTCTTATTGCGAGCCTAATGACATGTCTGAGAGACCCACGTGGCAAGGAACTGGGCGTGACCTTTGGCCAACCACCAGAGGCTGGTGAGGAAGTGAATCCTACTGGCAAGCACCAAACAAGCTTGGAGCAGATAAACCACTGAAGAATATTTAAGTCCCTTTATACTATATTTTGACATAAAAAATTGAGAGTTTGTTTCTCAAGAAATTTTCCTACAGATGTGCTTTTTGTATTATTCTGTGGGAACTGTGTTGATTCATTATTTGTTTGCTATAGTTAAAACTTACTCATCACCCTTGTGGATGATGGAATTCAATCCACTGTCTGTGACTTCACTAATGTTCTATAAACAATACAACTGCCAATGCAAAAGCAGTGTGCATTTTCTTGGAGTTAAAATAAGCACTTGTAAGCGTTTCCTTTCTTCTATGGGTTATGGCAGATTTATTTTTGAAATACAACATGAATTCTCAAACTTTTCATCTCTGCTTAGTTACTGATCTAGCTTTCCTAAAAAATTATCTGAGTTGGTATTCTGGCCCACCATATACTCTGTCATCATGGGAAAGCCTCTCTGCTTTTCTAAATCTACTTCTTCATAAGTAAAATAGAAACTGTGTTCAGATTTGAAAAGTTATATGGCACAATGGCATAAAATTCTTGATAAGTGCTCACAATAACACTATTTCTATAAGAGGCAGGTTAATTTTTCTTTTATTTCTATAGAACTGTTTTTTAAAAACAAATAACAGTGTTTCATAAGCAATTACTTAGAATTCTCATTTAGTTAAAAGATGCTGATTGGGCAATTCATTGTGATGATGCTATTATTATAGAAGATGAGGCAGAGGTCAAATCTCAGGGTTGTGAATCTGAAAAATCATCATCCTCAAACTCGGAAAAGACTTATGATCTCTCTTGGATATTCCTCGCTTAAAAAGTGTGTTTAGTCAATGGGGTACTTATATCCAAATATATGTTATGATAGTTGTCAGTGCTCTATTATTTTCCTTCTCAGAAATATTTCCCCATATTTGCTAAATGGTTCCAAACTTGCCTGATCAAGAGACTTTTCTTAACTTAAGAATAGATGTTCAGAGCCCCTCCCCTGGAGAGGCTGATGCACAGGGGCTGGGGCAGAAATCTGGATATTCAACTATCGCCTCAGGCGGTTCTTATGATAAGACAAGCATAGAAAAAGGTGCATCAGCTGATCTACCTACTTTGCTGATTGGGAGAAAATACATACACGCAAGTCAACCACTAAAATTATATTTTTTCCTAAGTCATAACATGCTTAAATCGAATCATTTTTCTCTTAGAGTTAGCAGCTGGTTAGTAACCTGAGGACTAAAAAGTTAATTACAGTGAAGGGTGAGGTGATTTTGCTGAACAGCCTTTTTGAGGTAGGATTATATTTCAGTGGGCTTCCCTGGTGGCTCAGACAGTAAAGAATCTGCCTTCAATGCGGGAGACCCGGGTTCAGTCCCTGGGTTGGGAAGATCCCCTGGAGAAGGGAATAGCTATCCACTCCAATATTCTGGCATGGAGAATTCCATGGACAGAGGAGCCTGGCAGGTTACAGTCCATGGGGTCACAAAGAGTCAGACACGGCTAAGTGACTTTCACTTTCACTTTATATTTCAGCATTAATCTTTGTGTTCCAAATAATTTCCTCCCCACCCCACTTTCTCTCTGGTACACTGAGGATCTCTGTTCTTCCTTGCCACCTTTCTTGGACTTTCTTTCCTTCTATCCATCAAACACCAAAGCAGAAATAAAGACTGAAAGAAGCTGTCTTAGTAAACATGGACTGCTAAAACAAAATACCATAGACTAGATGACTTATAAATGACATAAATTTCTGTCTCTCAGTTCTGAAGACTAGAAGTCCAGGATCAAGGCACCAGCAGATTTGATATATGGTGACAGCTCCTTCCTCATAGATAGTCATCTTCTTACTGTAACCTCACATGGCAGAAGGTACCAGGGAGGTTGATGGGATGTCATTTATAAGGACACTAATCACACTCAATGAGGGCTCCACTCTCATGATGAAAGCATTTCCCAAAGGTCTTACCTCCTAATACCATCATATTGGGCATTAGGCTTCAACATGAATTTTGGGGAGGACACAGATATTTGGTCTATAGCAATGTCAGTAAGGAGAAGGCAATGGCACCCCACTCCAGTACTCTTGCCTGGAAAATCCCACGGACAGAGGAGCCTGGTAGGCTGCAGTCCATGGGATCACTAAGAGTCTGACACGACTGAGCGACTTCACTTTCACTTTTCACTTTCATGCATTGGAGAGGGAAATGGCAACCCACTCCAGTGTTCTCGCCTGGAGAGTTCCAGGGACAGTGGAGCCTGGTGGGCCACCATCTATGGGGTCGCACAGAGTCGGACACAACTGAAGCGACTTAGCAGTAGCAGAATGTCAGTAAGGTTGGAAGATGTGCTTGCCAAGATCAGACCAACATAGAAGGAAATGAGGAAGGCAGGAACCAAAAGGGGATGGGGGAAAGGAGTGGTGGGCTGAGGGACAGAAATATATATCCTCTCTGTCAAAATCAATTCATCTTTTCCCTCCATTTAATAACCCACTTTATGCGTCAATTTCAATCTGATTGCCTCATACCAGTAACATATGTGTATACAGTTGACCTTTGAGTAACATGGGCTTGAACTGTGCAGGTCCACGTATACATGGATTTTTTCCAATAAATACACACTACAATACTACATAATCCACTGTATGTTGAATCCACAGATACGGAACCTCAGATACGGAGAGCAGACTGAATTTATACATGAATTTTTTACTGCACTGGGGTCAGTGCCACTGACCCCTACATTATTCAAGGGTTAACTGTAAATGCCATATGTGTATCTGGGCAAAATACTAGATAGCCCTAAGAAAGTGAAGTCACTCAGTCATGTCCAACTCTTTGTGACCTCATGGACTGTAGCCTACCAGGCTCCTCCATCCATGGGATTTTCCAGGCAAGAATACTGGAGTAGGTTGCCATTTCCTTCTCCAGGAGATCTTCCCCACCCAGGGATCGAACCCTGGTCTCCCGCATAGTAGACAGACGCTTTAACATCTGAGCTACCAGGGAAGTCTCTAGATAGCCCTAAAGGAGACACTATATCTACCGTGACTGTACCTGTCTAGCTACTTGGCAGAGGATCTGGTACATAAAAGATGATTTGAAAAACTTTAAAGGGCTATTCAAATTAATTCACAGCACTAAATGTGAAATACAAATGTTAATGATTATCTGTACTTATGTGACTTTCAATTTCCATAACCCCCCTCTCTATATCTGACCCCAATATTATAGTTCAAGAAGAAATCTTAGCCTTAGTCATAATTCCTTATCTCTTTTTGCTAATAGACTGCTTTGGCAGTAAGTTCGTTTCTTAGTTTCATTGATCTTAGTTACATTCTGACCTTTGTTCTGATTCTCATAACTGAACTTCTGTCTTATTCTTTGTTCTTTATAACATTTCTAGGTAATCTGATCACTACTGCTCTAGTACCTCTACAGCTGGGTTTAGTCAATGTTATTGGTTGAATTGTGTGCCTTACAGAAATACACTGAAGTCATAACCCCCCATACCTCAAATGTATCACTTCCAAATGTGATTTTATTTGGAAACAGGGTTGTTGCAGATGTAATTAGATGAGTAGGACAGGAACTTAATCTGACTAGTGCCCTTATAACAAAAGGAAGACAACCAAAGACAGACACACACAGAGAATACCATGTGATGACAGAGGCCGAGAATGGAGAGATACAGCTACAAGCCAAGAATTGGCAGGGATTGTGGCCACCATCAGAAGCTATACAAAGGCAAAGAAAAATATCCGCTAAAGCTTTCAGAGACAGCATAGTCCTGCTGACACTTCTAACCTCTAGAAATGTGAGACCATACATTTCTGTTGTTTAAAGTCACTTAGTTTGTGGTACATAGTTAAAGTAGCCCTAAAACTAAGGTAGTCTTGTTGTCACTTTCTTTCCAGATATGTTATAGACAATTGTTGCAGACAATTTCTTAGTATGAGTAATCACTATGCTTACTTCCCATTACACACCTCAGAACACCCATTAACTAATGGAATTGGGTTAAAAGCTCACATTTGTACGTATACTAGACATCTACTCATTAAAATATTTTTTCTACAATTTCCACATGATTCTGTCCTCCAATTATCTGACAAATTCCCCAGCAGAAAGATCAAATTCTAAGTCCTAAAAAATATTACAATAGTGACTAACCATGTATCAACATATTTTTCTTTTACTTTGCTAATTAGACAAAATGCTCCAACCAAAATACACACTGACTGAATGGATACAAAAACAAGGGCTGTATATTTGCTGTCTACAAGAGTCATTTCAGATCTAGAGACATATACAGACTGAAAGTGATGAGATGGCAAAAGGTATTCCATGCAAATAGAAATCAAAAGAAAGTTGGAGTTGCAATACTTATTTCAGACAAAATAAACTTTAAAATAAAGACTGCAAAAGAGACAAAGAAGGACACTACATAATGATCAAAGGATAAATCCAAGAGGAAGATATAAAATTGTAAATATATATTCACCCAACATAGGAGCACCCCAACATATAAGGCAAATGTTCAGTCCAGTTCAGTTCAGTCGTTCAGTTGTATCCGACTCTTTGCGACCCCATGAACTGCAGCACGCCAGGCCTCCCTATCCATTACCAGCTCCCGGAGTTTACCCAACTCATGTCCATCGAGTCAGTGATGCCATCCAACCATCTCATCCTCTGTCGTCCCCTTCACCTCCTGCCCTCCATCTTTCCCAGCATCAGGGTCTTTTCCAGTGAGTCAGCTCTTCCCATCAGGTGGCCAAAGTATTGGAGTTTCAGCTTCAACATCAGTCCTTCCAATGAACACCCAGGACTGATCTCATTTAGGATGGACTGGGTGGATCTCCTTGCAGTCCAAGGGACTCTCAAGAGTCTTCTCCAACACCACAGTTCAAAAGCATCAACTCTTTGGCGCTCAGCTTTCTTTACAGTCCAACTCTCACATCCATACATGACTACTGGAAAAACCATAGCCTTGACTAGACAGACCTTTGCTGACAAAGTAATGTCTCTGCTTTTTAATATGCTATCTAGGTTGGTCATAACTTTCCTTCCAAGGAGTAAGCGTCCTTTAATTTCATGGCTGCAATCACCATCTGCAGTGATTTTGGAGCCCCCCAAAATAAATTCAGCCACTGTTTCCACCGTTTTCCCATCTATTTGCCATGAAGTGATGGGACTGGATGCCATGATCTTAGTTTTCTGAATGTTGAGCTTTAAGCCAACTTTTTCACTCTCCACTTTCACTTTCATCCAGAGGCTCTTTAGTTCTTCCTCACTTTCTGTCATAAGGGTCAAAGTATATTACTATAAGAAAAAAAATCAATGAAACACAAGGAAGGTAGCAAGTGAGAAAAAGAGACAGAGTAGCTGCAAGACATATGGAAAACTATTAATAAATGGCAATAGCAGGTCCTCTCCTATCAATAATTACTTTAAAATGTAAATAGGTTAAAATTCCCAAAGATTTGTTAAATAGATTAGAGAAAAGCCAAAACAGATCCATCCATATGCTATCTGTAAGAGACTAAATTAAGAGCATACATATGCTGAAAGTGAAAGAATGAAAAAAGACACACCATGCAAGAAGTAACTGACATACAGCATGTGTGGCCATAATTATAATAGACAAAACAGACTTTAAGTCAAAATCCGTCACAAGAGACAAAGAAGGATATTTTATAATGATAAAAGTGTCAATTAACCACAGAGATATAACAATTATAAATATATAATAGGCACCTAACATCAGAAATCCCAAATATATGAAGCAAATATTGACAGAATTACAGAATTGAAGACTGAAATACACAGCAACCCAATGATAGTTAAGAGATTTCAATAGTCCAGTTTTAATAATGGATAGAACAACTAGACAGAAGTTCAGTAAGGAAACAGAAGAGCTGAACAACACTATAAACCAATTAGACCTAACAGACATAGAGAACATTCCACCCAACAGCAGCAGAACACACATTCTTCTTAACTGTACATGGAACATTTTCCAAGATAGACCACGTGTTAGACCACAAAATTAAGTTTTAACAAATTTAAGAAGATTGAAATCATACCAAATATTTTTTCTGGCCACAGTGGGATGAAATTGGAAATCAATAGCAAAAGGAAAACTGGAATATTCACAAATATGTAGAATTTAAACACCACACTCTTAAAGAATAAATGAGTCAAAAAAGAAACAAACAATATCTTGAGGAAAATAAAGATGAAAAAAACCCAACATACCAAAACTTATGGGATGCAGTGAAAGCAGTACTAAGAGGAAGTTTACGGCAGTAAACACTTAAATTAAAAAACAAGAAAGAGTTCACATTAATAACCTAGCTTTACATCTCAAATATACAGAAAAGAACAAACTAAGTATAAATTTAGCAGAAGGAAGAAAATAATAAAGCAAAAATAAATGAAGCAAAGAATAGGAAAAAAGTCAACAAAACTTATGAATTATTTTTTTTTAATCAACAAAATTGACAAATCCTTGGTTAGACTAAGAAAAAAAAAAAGAGAATACATATAAATAAAATCAGAAAAAAAGAGAGGGCCCTTATAAATAAAATCAGAAGTGAAAGAGGAGCTATTACAACTGATTTTGCAGAAACAAGAAGGATTATAAGAGACTTCTATGTAAGAAATAAAAATAAAAAAGAGACTATTATGAACAATTTTACACAATAAACTACATAATCTATAAGAAATAGACAAACTTCTAGAAGCATAGAACCTAACCAGACTGAATCATGAGGAATTAAAAATCTAAACAGATCTATAATCAGTGAGGAAACTGAATCAGTAATCAAAAACTTCACAGCAAAGAAAAATCTAGGACCAGATTGCTTCTCTGGATAGTTCTACTAACATGTTAAAGAGAAAGTTACCAATTCTCTTTAAATTCTTCCAAAATACTAAAGAAGAAGCACATTCCCAATCACATTTTATGAGGCCAGTATTACCATGATCCCACAGCTAGAAAAATATATTGCAATAAACAAAAATTACAGACAAATACCTCTGGTGAATGTTGATATAAAAATATTCATCAAAATAATAAAAAACTAAATTCAGTAGCATCTTAAAAGCATGACCAAATGAGTTTTATGCCTGGAATAGAAGGATGGTTGAATGCATGAAAAGCAATCAATTTCACACACCACATTAACAGAATAAAGAACAAAAATTAAATGATTATCTCAACTGAGGCATAAAAAGAATTAACAAAATTCAATAACTTTTCATGATAAAAACATGCAACAAACTAGGAATAGAAGAAAAACAGTTCAACATAATTAAGGCTGTATATGAAAAGCCTGCAGCTAACATTATACTCAATATAGAAAAACTGAAATCTTTTCCTCTTCGATCAGGAACAAGGCAAGGATGGCCACTCATCACTTCTATTTAAATAATGCTGGAAGTCTTAACCAGAGCAATTAGTTAAGAAAAACAGGCATCCAATTTGGAAAGAAAGAAAGATTACCTCTGTTCACAGATGACATATTCTTATACAAAGACAACTAAACATTACACACCTTAACCCACACAAAACTGTTAGAACTAATAAACAAATTCAGCAAGTTTCAGAATACAAAAACAAATGTCAGAAATCAGCTGTGTTTCTATACACTAACAATAAATAACCTTAAAAGGAAATTAAGGAAACAATTCTATTTACAATAACATTAAAAGGAACAAAATACTTAGGAATAAATCCACTCAAGAAGGAACAAGACTTCTATACTAAAAACTATAAATCACTGCTATATGAAATTAAAGACAATGCAAATAAACGAAAAGACATCCTTTGTTCATGGACTGGATGATTTTATATTGCTGAAATGTCCATACTATTCAAACAAATCTATACATTTAATACAAACCCTATGAAAAACGGGGGGCTTCCCTTGTAGCTCAGTTGGTAAAGAAACTGCCTGTAGTGCAGGAGACCCGGGTTCAATCCTTAGGTTGGGAAGATCCCCTGAAGAAGGAAATGGCAACCCACTCCAGTATCCTTGCCTGGAAAATCTCATGGACAGAGGAGCCTGGTGGGCTGCAGTCCATGGGATCGCAAAGAGTCGGGCAGGACTGAGCAACTAACACTTAACACTTACTATGAAAAACCCAAAGATATTTTTGCAGAAATTGAAAAGTCATTCTACAATTCATATGGAATCTCAAGAGACCCCAAATAAATCTTGAGAAAAGACAAATTGAAGGCCTCAAACTTGATTTCAAATCATTACAAATATAGTAATTATAACAGTGTGGTACTGAATAAAGATAGATATATAGACTAACTGAACAGAATAGAAATAAACACTCACACATATGGTTATATGATCTTGGACAAAGGTATTAAGCTCACAGAATGGGAAAAGGACAGTATCTTGAACAAATGGAGCTGGCAAAACTGGGTATTGACATGCAAAAGAATCAAGTTGGGCCTTTATCTTACACCATATACAAAAAATAACACAAAATGGTAACAGTTAAAGGCCTACACATAAGATCTACATCTGTAAAAGAAAACAGGGAAAGAGCTTCATGAAAATGGATTTGGCACTGATTTCTTAGATATTATATCAAACACACAGAAAGAAAAAGGAAAAAGAGACAAACTTAAAAACCTCTGCACATCAAAGAAAATAATCAACAAGTGAAAAAGCAACCTACAGAATAGGAGAAAATATCTGCAAAATCATATATACGATAAAGGGTTAATGTCCAAAATAGTGAACTAAACTCAGCAACAATAAAAAACCAATTTAAAATGTGCAAAGGACTTGAGTAGAAAATAAACAAACAGCCACCAAGCATATCAAAAGATGGTTTATCATTACTAATCATTAGAGAAATGCAATGAGATATCACACACACATAGACATACACACAAATAGACACAGATAGACTTAGAAAATGGCAAGTATTAGTGAGGATGTGGAGAAACTTGAAATCTGTGCACTGTTGGTGAGAATGCAAAATGATGTATCACTATGGAAAACTATATAGAGGTTTCTCAAAACCATAAAAATAGAATTATTATATGATCCAGCAATCCCACTTTTGGGTATTCATCCAAAAAAATTGAAAGCAGGATGGAAGACATTTTGCATAACCATATTTATTTTAGTATTATGCCTAATACCCAAGAGGTGGAAGCAACCTAAATGTCCATGGAAAAATGAATAGATAAAAGAAAATGTGGTAAATTTGTACAATGAAATATTATTCATCCTTAAAAAAGGAAATCCTGTCATATGCTACAACATGGAAGAACCTTAAGGACATCATGTTAAGTGAAACTGGAAATAAGTTATTCACAAGAAGACAAATAGTATATGATTCCACTTATATGAGGTATCTAAAGTAGTAAAATACATAGAAACAAAATAGAATAGAGGATGCCATGCTTTGGAGTGAGGGGGAGATAGGGAGCTAGATAGGGAGCTGTTGTTCCATGGGTACAGAGTTACAGTTCTGCAAGATAAAAAAGCTCTAGAGAGCTGTACAACAGTGCGAATATAGTTAACATTACTGAATATAATTAATATTCATAGCAATGTGAATATAGTTACGACTATAATTAAAAATGGTTAAGATAGTAAATTTTGTCTTACATGTTTTTAAAAAACAGTTAAAATCATACAAAACTTCCAGGCCCAGAGATCACAGCACCATCTTACAAAATTACAATTAATGTAATATAATATAAGTTACGTTTCCTACCTGCCTCCCATCCCATCTCTCTTTCTTCTCCATTCGCTATCCCTTTCCTACCTGTCTCCCATTCCATCTCTCCTTCTTCCCCAATCCCCACCCCCTTAGCTCCAACTCCAGCAGGGTCAAAATTACTATTATAAATTTTAAGCAAACTAATTTTCTAAACAGAAAAAATAACTCACTAACTCTATCAGTTTCTGGTAATAGTGAATGAGTTCACCAAGACCAAATACAGCATTATAGTGCTGCCTGTATTCTTTTACTTAAAAAAAAAAAAAAAAACTTTTATGGATAGCATAGTTTTATGGAGAAATCTTACATCAAGCACATAGTGCTTCCAAAAGTTAAGGATTACTAATAGTGCTTTTTACCTGAATTCCTTTTTGAACATAGAAAGAACATCAGACTACAGAGGATTACAAAAAGACTAACAAAACCCCAAAAAGTCAAAAAAGAGATGTGGAAAACTTTCTTTGAAAATAACTAATGTTAATGACAAACATTGTTTTCCTGGATATTCTGCCATTATTTTGGCCTTTCTTCACATGTTACCACTAGAATCTTATAGGAGCTGCCTCTTGCCAACATAAGCATTGTGTGAAAATTTTACAAACATAGCTGGGAAGAATAGACCAATGACCTCTGCATGACTTCTTAGCAACTTTGCAATATGGAGGCCTAATTTGATATGTGGATTTGGTGGTTTGACCAGCCTTGGCTAACATCAGGTCCACATGCAAAGGAGAGTGCAGTGGTTCCCTACTCCAGAACACCAACTCAGTCTCATGCCCTGTGAGTCACAGTGGCAGAAGAAAACCTTCTTCCTGGCTGTCTTGACTCACTCTGGAGCAGAAGAGGATGCTCACTGGGATTGTGGTCCTCTATTACGTGACAGACCATGGTGAGCTAAACAGATTCACCAAAATGCAACCAAATCCCTCAAATTAGCAGAGAACAGGATGAGAATGACCAAATTCCCTGATGTTTTGGGTTGGCAAACTTCTATGAAGTTCTAACATTAGCTCTGGTCCCATAAGTCAAGTTTTACTTAGTCTTTTGGAGTTCTAATACTTACACTGCTGCAACTGAAGTTGTATCTTCAATAAATTCTATATGAATTTATATTCTGTTTAAGAGTAAATTAGTATTTAAAGTCCATCTTGGATCAGACACAAATATCCCAACTTGTCTCAGAACTTATGTCTTTTTAGATGGTATGGATACTGCTCTTCCTAACAGGTATCCATTATTTCATTCTTCTCCAGGATTGGTGTGTTTTTCTTTTTTTAAGTCAAAATCACCTATTCTAGGTTTTTAACTTATTTATATATTTAGTAGAAACTAAATTGCAATGTACATCAGTGATTTTGAAACCAAGCAGGACCTTGCTGGGCTTTCTTGCCCATCTCCTGTTTGTAGAAAAGCTTTAGCCTCCTAGGCCTTTACCAAGTTCTAAAGAGCAAATTTAATCAGAGAGGTGAGAAAAGGCTGAAACAAACGAACAAACAAAGACAGTCAAGCAAGACAAAATAATTATAGTTTACCCATAAAACAAGGTCAAAGACCTTTCGTTCCTCCTTAAGAGCCATAGATAATATCCTGAGCCATATCCTTGCGTCGTTTTTACAGATACTAAAATCCTCACCAGCCAGGATAAGTTAACTGCATGCTGACCAGCAACATGTCAAAACTAGACCAGTTGGAATCAGAGGTAAATGGTTTCTGTTCCCCGAACTGTATTTTGTTATCTCGTCATCAACCAATCAGAGAACTGTGCTCAAGTTGATCACACTGAGACCCTTTCCCTCACGCTATCTTTAAAAACCATTCTCTGAAAGCCACTGGGGAGTTCCAATTTTTTAACACAAGCTGCACGTTTTCCTTGCAATAAATATTGCATTTTCCTTCACCACAACCTAGTGTCAGAGCATCAGCTTTGCTTTGGGCAAAGAGATTCAAGTTTGGTTTGGTAACAATATGTCTAATTATAAAATTACTAAAAGGACTGCCCCTTTTAGACAACTTCTAAGATTATTTTAGTTGCAAACTAGTAATAAAGGGAATGTTAATATAAGAAAAATGTTAGGAAAAATGTGTTAACCTCTTCTTTCATCATATGACCAATCACAGGTCCTCTCAGAATCTAAAATGATTTATCAATTAAGATAATTCAAGGGCCTATAGTTTCAGGTATTCACCATTCAATCATGGCTACCCTCGAGGTTATTAAAACATTATTACCACCATTTCTCTTCCTATAGTTCTTATCCTCCATCTTCCACTTAACTTTCTTACTGCTTTATATCACTTACATCCTTAAAATTCCAAATTACAATTTATCTTTTTAAGTAAATATTCTCATATTTCTAAGATGGCTGCAGTATCTGGGAGGTGGCTGGTCAAGGGCAAGTAAAAACACCCCAAATACTTCTACCATTACAAAGTTGCCTTGCCTTGATTCAGCACGTGGTTGGTTGTTTGGAACTTTATCTGCTTTCCTGACTTTCAGCAAACTTTATTCTGACTGTTTCTGGTTAATTTTTCAATTTTTCTGTAGGGGAATAGACCACTGAAGGTGCCTACTCTGCCGTTTTCACCACTGACATTCCAAAACACTTTTCTTGTGGTGGACAGCACTATACTAGGCTAAGGGACACTAAAATATTAATGACACCAATCAACATGCTCAATTTTTTTTGAGCTACAATTGAGTATATTGTATCAGACCAACTTCTCACCGTGAATAACTTCAATGTTGGATGAAGTATGAAAAGGAAACAGTTGCATTTGAGAGTATGGATAGCAGTTAGGAAAGCTAGCTTAAGTATCTCATCTTAGATAGCCTGGTAGTAAATTTTTGTCACCAGGAGATATGCTCTAAAATTTAATAAAGAATGAAATGATTTCAAATTTAATCTCAGAAAAGCAGAAAGTAATGAAAAGCAAGGGTTTCCCAGGTGGTGCTAATGGTAAAGAACCTGCCTGCCAATGCAGGGAACCTAAGAGATGTGGGTTCAATCCCTGGGTCGGGAAGATCCTCTGGAGGGGGGCATGGCAATCCACTCTAGTACTCTTGCCTGGAGAATCCAATGGACAGAAGAGCCTAGAGGGCAACAGTCTGTAGGGTCACGAAGAGTCAGACACAATTGAAATGACTTAGCCATCTATGGGGTCGCACAGAGTCGGACACGACCCGAGCGACTTAGCAGCAGTAGCAGCAGCACACACACACAATGAAAGCAAAGTAAGACACTATAAATCTAAACTAATATTGTCCATTTAAAATAAATAATATTCTGTTGGGCTTTAAAATGATTAAATACAATTAAATTAAGCAACTGTACAAAAATCAGAAATTGAATAAACGAAATTAAAGTGTTCAAAGTCCTTGCATTGTCCAGAAGCTAAATAAAGTATTAATTTGCAGAAGATTCTAATAAGTCAAAGATTCATTTTGTAATGAAAAAGTCAAAGAGTAAGAAAAATATCTATAAAACAATTACCTGACAAAGAATCATATCTAGAGAATAGCAAACTAACTAAAAATCAGTCAGAAAAACACAGATAATCTAATTTAAAAATGGGCAAAATACTTGAACAGGCATTTCACAAGAAAATACCCAAATGATATACAGACAAATGAAAATATGCTAAAATTTTTTTGTCATTCACAAAATGCATATTAGATCCATAATGTGATACCCTACAGATGCATCAGAATGTATAACATTACCAAAAATCCACCATGCTGTTTTCCATAATGGCTGCACCATTTTACATTCCAACCAATAGTGTACAGGGGTTCCAATGTTTCCATATCCTTGCTGACACCTGTTATTTTGTTAATATCCTTTTTAACGGATGTGAAGTGATATCTCATGGTGGTTTGATTTGCATTTCTCTGATGATCAGTGGCATAAAGCACTTTTTCATACACCTGTTGGTCATTTGTATGTCTTCTTTGGAGAATGTCTAAATCCTTCACCCATTTTTTTAGTTTTCTTTTTTTGCTAAATAGTTGGAGGAGTTCCTTATATTTTTTAGGAAGTGATGTCTTGTTAAATACACAGTTTGCAAATGCTTTCTTCTATTTTTAGGTTTCCTGTTCACTCTGTTGATTTTTTTCATTTACTGTGCAGTACCTTATGGTTTGATGTAGTCCCACTTGTCTATTTTTCACTTTTGCTGCCTGTATTTTTGGTGTCACATCTATGAAATCATTGCCAAGACTACTCTCATGAAGCTTTTCCCATTTTCTTCTAGGGGTTTGGGTTTTGCAGTTTCAGGTCTTATGTTTAAATCTTTAATCCGTTTTGAATTGATTTTTGTGTATGTTCTAGGATATGGGTTTATTTTCATTCCTAATATTCAGTGTTCCAAACACCATTTGCTGAAGAGATGATCCTTTCCCCACTGTGTATTCTTGGCACCCTTGTTGAAGATCAGTTGCCTATATGTGTGGTGGTTTATTTCTGGGCTCTCTATTCTGTCCTATTTGTCTGTATGTCTATCTTTATCCCATTATCACACTGCCTTAACTATGGAAGCTTTGTAATATATTTGAAATCAGGAAGTGTGATGTTCTCAGATTTGTTCTTCTTTCTCAAGGTCACTTTGGGTATTCTGGGTCTTTTAGTGTTCTTTATGAATTTTAGAATTATTTTATATTTGTTTTAAAAATGCCAGTGGAATTTTAATGCAAATAGCATTGAATATATATATTCGTTTTGGTAGTCTGAACATTTCAATAATATTAAGTCTTCCAATCCATGAACACAAGATGTCTTTCCATTTATTTGTGTTTTAATATCTTTCATCAGTGTATTGCAGTTTTACATCCATTGTTAAACTTATACTTAAATATTCTATTCATTTTGATGCTATTGAAAATGAGATTGTCTTACCATTTCTTTTCTTTGGTAGTTCATTATTAGTATATGAAAATGCAACTGAATTTTGTATATTGATTTTGTATCCTGAAACTTTCCCGGATTTGTTTATTAGTTCTAATAGGACTGTTCCATGTCCAGTTCTAACTGTTGCATCTTGGCCTGCGCACAGACTTCTCAGGAGGCAGGTAAGGTGGTCTGGTATTCACATTTATATAAGAGTTTTTCACAGTTTGCTGTGATCCACACAGTCAAAGGCTTTGGAGTAGTCAATAAAGCAAAAGTAGATGTTTTTCTGGAACTCTCTTGCCTTTTCAACGATCTGGCGGATGTTAGCAATTTGACCTCTGGTTCCTCTGCCTTTTCTAAATCCAGCTTGAACATCTGGAAGTTCACGGTTCACGTACTATTGAAGCCTGGCTTGGACAGTTTTGAGCATTACTTTGCTAGCATGTGAGATGAGTGCAATTTTGTGGTAGTTTGAGCATTCTTTGGCATTGCCTTTCTTTGGGATTGGAGCAAAAACTGACCTTTTCCAGTCCTATGGCCACTGCTGAGTTTTCCAGATTTGGTGGCATAGTTAGAACTGGACATGGAATAACAGACTGGTTCCAAATCGGAAAAGGAGTACGTCAAGGCTATATATTGTCACCCTGCTTACTTAACTAATATACAGAGTACATCATGTGAAATGCTGGGTTGGATGAAGCACAAGCTGGAATCAAGATTTCTGGAAGAAATATCAATAACCTCAGATACGCAGATGACACCACCCTTATGGCAGAAAGCGAGGAAGAACTGAACAGCCTCCTAATGAAAGTGAAAGAGGAGGGTGAAAAAGTTGGCTTAAAAGTCAACATTCAGAAAACTAAGATCATGGCATCCAGTCCCATCAGTTCAGTTCAGTTCAGTCACTCAGTCATGTCCGACTCTTTGTGACCCCATGAACCACAGCAAGCCAGGCCTCCCTGTCCATCACCAACTCCTGGAGTACACCCAAACCCAAAAAAACCCAACTGTGGGCTTTTTTGGGGTTTTTTTGACTGAAGCAAAAGCTAAAGTGCTACTCTATGTAGTTCTTGCCTTTCGAATTCAATCGGGTGACAAATAATTGCATCATCTAGTTCTAATTGCTTAAAAGGCATGTTATATAAATCAGCTGTACAACCAGAGACACCTTCTTACTCTGACATTGCTTCATTTGGTTCAATCATCACTTTCTCTTTATAGCATTTGTTTTTTCTAGTCAATTCTCAGAGATTTCTGGAATACAAAGTTCAGACCTAAAACTTCTCATGGACTATTTCAGCAGTTGTGTGGTCCCAGAACCCAAACTTGGAAGGGGCACAGAAGTTTTGGGGCTCAGGTACCTGGCCT
Organism: Okapia johnstoni; assembly: GCA_024291935.2. Taxonomy (NCBI): domain Eukaryota; kingdom Metazoa; phylum Chordata; class Mammalia; order Artiodactyla; family Giraffidae; genus Okapia; species Okapia johnstoni. Next base: position 63,756,496 of record CM044312.1, on the reverse strand, counting down.
GGAGGAGTGTGAGGTGAGGGCTAATTTGGACTGTACTTGGGGGAGGGGAGAGGGCGATCTACAGTTGTAGCAGCATTTCCTACCTGCATGCACGTGTTCCTCTTATGGCACCAACCATCTGAAAGGTAGACATCAAAGTCCAGCTTAGCTCACGGCTCACACAAAGTTCAGAGGGAAGAGCTGGAGATGCAGCATTGCCATGGAAAATATTATGTCTGGAAATAAGTCAATCATAGAATTACAAATATTGCACGATTCCACTTAAATGAAGTATTTAGTATAGTTAAACTCACAGATGCCGACAACAGAATGGTGGGTGCCAGAAGATGGGGGAGGAGAAAACTCAGGATTTTTCAGTGGTTATAGAGTTAAAGTTATATATAAGATTAATAAGCTCTAGAGATTGGCTGTACAACATAGGGCACATAGTTAACATAGGTTGTTCACTTAAAGACAGTAGATCTCTTGCTACGTGTTCTTACCATTAAAAAAAAGTGCAAGGGGACAAAAGAAATCTTTTAGTAGTGATGAGTATTTTTTAAAATTTTATTTTATTTAAGTATAGTTGATTTACAATGTTGTGTTGGTTTCTGGTGTACAGAAACTGATTTAGTTATATATATAAATTGTTTAATATTCTTTTCTATTATGGTTTATTATAGGATATTGAATATAGCTCCCTGTGCTATACATTAGGGCCTTGTTGTTTATCCATTCCATATATAATAGTCTGCATCTGCTAATCCCAGACTCCCAATCCATCCAACCCCCCTCCTTGTGCCTTGGCAACCACAAATCTGTTCCCTATATCTGTGAGTAATTTGTTTCATAGATAAGTTGATTTCTATCATATTTTAGATTCCACATATAAGTGGTATCATATGCTATTTTGTCTTTCTCTTTGACTTACTTCACTTAGTGTGATAATCTCTAGGTCCTTCTGTGTTGCTGCAAATGGCATTATTTCTTTCTTTTTTATGGCTAAGTAGTATTCCATTGTATATATGCACCACATCTTTGTCCTTCATCTGTCAATGGACTTCTGGGTAATTTCGTATCTTGGCTATTGTAAATACAGCTGCTACGAACATATGAGCATATGGATCTTTTCAAATCAGAGGTTTGTCAATGGATATGTTTATTACCTTGTTTGTGGTGATGGTATCACAGAGTCCAAAATCATTCAAATGTATACATTAAATACTTGCAACTTTTCATATATTGTCTCAGTAAAGTTTAAAAAAATAAAAAAAGAAGATGAACACAAAACTGAGAATTTCAAGTGGTGGCAAATACATGAAGAAACTGGAATTTTCATTCACTGCTAGTGCACTATAAACTAATAAGAACAGAAAACTATTTGGCAGTATTTACTAATATTGAATAATACTGAATATATGTACACCCTGTGGCTACTAGTACTGCATATACATACATTTTCTGGTAATATTACACTAGGTATATATCAAAATCAAATGTATAACTATGTGCATCAACAGGTACAAAAATATTCATAGCAGCATCATTTTTACTCACTGCAAACTTTAAACTCAATGTTAAGCAATATTACACTAGACAAATTTTGGAATTACATAAAAATGAATACACTACTACTCTATTCTATAATATGTATCAATCTTACAAATTTTTATTGAGTGAAAAGAGCCACACAAGAGAATATACTATGTGTGGTCATTTATAATCATTCAAAAGCAGGCAAAACTAATTCTGGTTATAAAATTCAAAATAGTGGCAATTTTTCTGTGGGTTGTGATGACTCAGATGGAGTATAAGATTTTTTATATTTCTGGTAAACATCTAAAAATCTTGATGTAGGAGGTGATAACACAAGTTCATTCATTTTGTTACCAAGATACACACTAGGGATTATTGCACTTTTGTACATATACCATCTCTTAACAATTTTTCACACAGATCCATTCAGAAAATTTTTTACATTGTATTTCATTAATTTTTGGCGAGGGCAAGGGTACTCATATATTTAGGGTACAAATGTCAGTTGTAGCAGCTACTTAAAAGAGTAAATGGAAGGAATCTACTACTGAGAATTAAGATGTGCTCCATCCAGCACTTCCACATGTTAGTATCTTTCCCTAGAGAACACTTGGATATACGTGTAAAAAGGTACAAACACATGTTGAAGGTAGCAACATTTCTAAATAAAAACCAAAAAAGAAACAAACATATCCAAGGGAAAGGGAATCATAAATTAAACCTATCTTTTGGTTCTGAGAACTACCATGTAGTATTTTAAAAGAATGAGGTAAATTTATATATATATGGAAAGATCTCAAGGATATAATGTTGATTGGGGGGAAAAAAATCCAACATCTACAGGTATGTAAATGCAGAGAACTATAAGTCACCATATGTGAAAGTCACTCAGTCGTGTGCCACTCTGCATCACCACGGACTATAAAGATCATTAAATTCCTCAGGCCAGAATACTGGAGTGTGTATCCGTTCCCTTCCCCGGGGGATCTTCCCAACCCAGGGATCGAACCCTGGTCTCCAACCCAGGTCTCCCGCATTGCGGGCGGATTCTGTACCAGCTGAGCCACAACGGAAGCTCAGGTCACCATATAGTGACTGGTTTTTAATTACTCCCTGAAAACGATTAGCTAATGTATGACATTTAAATTTATGGTTATATGTAATTTAACATGAATAATAGCACTTATAATATTTTTAGAAGGATATCCAAAAATTCAGCAACACTCAAGTTATTGACTTCAATAGGAGAACCGAGTGCCTGAGGACCTGGAAGCGGAATTCCCTCTATGTAACTCTCTAGTCCTTCATATATTTGAACGGTCTAACTGTAGTATCTATAGGAAAAGTAGTTTCATTAAAATATAATCTGAAGTCAAACAATAAAGGAGGTCAATTTCGAGCGAAAACCTATACAAATATAAAAAAATGTGACTATTAATAAAACTGATCGGGATGATCCGCTGGAAAAGGAAATAGCAACCCACTCCACCATTCTTGCCTGGCAAATCCTACAGACAGAGGAGCCTGGCGGGCTACATACAGTCCATGGGGTCGCAAGAGTCGGACACGACTTAGCAACTAAACCACCACCACCACCGCCACTATTAAAACTGAAGTGTTACGCGCTAGGAGCGTTGAGAGAGTATCCTAAATCGGGGTGGGGGTGGGGCTGGGGCCGAGGAGAATTCAAAGCTGAGGTAACTCTAGAACAGGGAAATTGAACGTCCTACTTTTTCACTTCTGGAGCGCTCAAGGGCCCTGAAATCCAGTCCCATGATTATTTTCCAGAGTTGGACCCTAAATTGCCACCAAGAGACTGGAGGAAGCCAGAAGAATCTATCAGGAGAGCGAGGGGACGCATCATAAAACCCTGCGGTACCGGATTTGCGAAAATTCAGTCAGCCGGAGTTTCATATTCTCACCCTCTCTTCAGGGCCGGCCGGACCGCCCCTCGCGCCCTCCTGCGACGCTTACTGGACAGTATACGATTGACAGAGTCACTTACCAATCGCCGCTCTGCTATAGGGGCTCTCTGGCCCTAACCGGGTCTTTGGTCCCTGGGGCGATATGCGACCTCTGTGCGTCGACGTCAGCGTGCTGACGTCATAGGCCGGGTACTCTAGGAGGTCCGGGGCGACAGTACGCGGGCGGTGGGCTGCGCGGCTTCTGCAGGACTAGATTCCTGGTCCCGCCCCGCCGAGCTCCGCCCCTCCGCCGGCGGAGACTGCCGCGGCCGCAGCCACAGAGCAGCGGTCTGCCGGCCAGCCTGGGGCGGCCGGCCCGGAACCACCAGATGAGGTAGGCTGGGTTTCTAGTCACCCTATTTGACAGATTAGAAAACTGAGTCATCGGGATCAGATGATTTGCCCGGGGCTCACTGGAGACCCGCGAACGGAGGCCAGAACCGAGCATCCCGGCTTGTTTGTACGGCCCTCGCCGTCCTCTGGAGAGGAGGAGGGGCTTGGCGGGCTTGTTTATAATGGGTACAGAAGTGAAGTTGCAGATTGCGGAGCTCCTTTTCCTCCAAGGTTTGGGTGGGCATTCAGGGGATGGATGCTAGTAGAGAGGTCTCCATTCCTTCATCCTGCGGAGCCCTCGGTGAAATCAAGCCCTCTGCTGGCCCCTTGGGCCCTCCATAGTGACCAAGAATGGTGACTAGGTTGATGCGTGGGTTATAGGAACAAGGCCGGTTACTGACCTCTTTTTTTTTTTTGAATCAAAGAAAGCTGTGTTCCAAACAAAATTTAAAAATTAAAGCACAAGTCACGAATGTTCTGGCTCTGCTTTCAGTTCACTGCTTTGCTCACTCATGGGTATCTGGCCATATTTTGAAATCTCAGTAGCATGCTTATTTTTTGGTTTAGGATTAGAGAGGGATTTTTTTTTCTTTCTTTTAGTTCAAACATGAGTTAACACTGTGGAACTTTTCTTACTCTCTTAATGTACCAGTTGCTCTTCATGTCATTTGTCTTCTATTTCACAGATGGAATGACTGAATTCATCACTTGACTCAGTAATAGTTTGGATAAGCTTAGCTAGGTAACAAAATAACAGGTCAAACCTCTCCATACTAATGCTGGAATTAGTTCAGTTTATCTCAGAATTCTTTGTGGAGAAGAGTTCTGACAGATAATTCACATATATTTATTCCATCTACCCGTACATCCTCAGAAAACAAAACATCTTAGGATACCTTAGATGCTTTATTTATGGGTTCTAATAAAGTGGGGCATAATTCATGCTCATAAAGTAAAAATTTGTACTGTATAATATGTGTATCCATATGTAATGTTTTTGTATTGTCATGAAGAATTCATTCTCTATAAATCTTTCTGTCTCAGACTTTGACCTTTAAGACTGCATTATTGCATAAAACTGCATTTAAAGAAATGAAATTAAAACTGCTTCAGGGGACTTTTCCTTACTAAGGTTCACAGAAGGATGGTTATTATCATTTGACTTTAGTCTTTGGACAAATTTATGTGATGATCGCCTCATCTCTGCCTCATCTCATGCTTTGTTTTAGATGTTGAGGATTGAATGTGGAAACATTTAAATAATAGTCTTGCCCTCAAGACCTTCCATTTTGGTGGAGATACTATAAATATATAAACAAAAATGACAATTTTAGATAGTGATAAGTGCTAGAAAAGACGTTACCAGGGGCTGGAGTACGACTGGGATGTGGGGGGAAATTTAGATATGGGTGGTCAGGGAAGATTTCCTTGAGGAAGTTTGGAGGAGATCTGAATGTTTAGAATGAGTCAGCCATGGGAAGATCTGCTGGAAGTTTCTAAGCAGAAGTAACAGTGCAAAGGAGCTAAAGGAAAAAGAAGCTTGATATGTTCCAGGGATAGAAGAGAAGCTGTGTGGCTGAAGTGGGGTATACCTAGGGGAGAGTGAGGTGGGAGGACAGTAGTGGGGGAAGTGGCATTCAGAGGTGGGCAGGATTGCAATCATCTGAATCCCCTGTGGGAATTACAGGCAAAGAATTGTCAAAGCTCTCTTCATTTTTCTTAGTGACATTCATATAATGCTAACCCAGCTTTCTGCTTTATATTGGTTATGAAATCATTGTAGTAAATCACTGTATATGTTTTTTCACCAGTGGTCCTCTTTCTTAATGGAAAAATGTCTTCTTCCCTCAAGCACTGTGTCCCAGCTGTTTCTTTCCTGTTCATTGTTACTATGCGCACTACTCTGAGTCTTTGCTTATCTTCTACTTCCTGCTTTGATCCTTCTTCCTCCCAACTGTGAGTCCTGCCCAGTATTTATGTGCCAGGCATTCAGCCCCTGCTCTTCTCCAGGCTGAGTTCTAGGAAACTGCTTTGTCAAGTGGATTCCTCTTCTCCATTAGAACTTATCTTACTGGCCAGAGACTTAATGTCTGCATTTATTTAGTGCCTACAGTATACCAGATGCAGTATATACTTTGATTCTTCTCTCCTGTTGCAAAAGTAAATGTTATCCTTTCTTGGTAGAAGAGGAAACGTCTGCGTAAGGCTACCACCTCGTACTGAGGGAGCCCAGGTTTGAACACTCCAGTTAGTCTGCCACTGAAGCTTGAACCATGATACACCACCTCCCTGAGTGTATAACAACAACTCTTTACTCTGAAATTAATATTTTATGAAATAGCACTTTAGAGATCATGATTCAATCCTCTTAGTTTAAAGGTGAGACTGGGGAAGCCTATTCAGCGCTTTTCGAGACAGAACTGGCATCAGATTCTCATCCTACTAATTTTCAGCCTAATGTTTTTTCTGCTATACTTAAACTTTATGGACGTTCCATCACAAGGGGTTTTGGTATATAGAGAAATATAATATTTCAACATCATGAATTTACTGTCCATAAACTCATACCGGGCAGTTTTAAATAAACTCATACAAGGCATCTTTTAAAAAGATGAGACAGTGCTGCTGCTTGGGCTAAAATAGCCCCTTGGTGGTGGTGGTGGCTTAGTCGCTAAGTTGTGTCCGACTCTTGAGACCCCATGGAGTGTAACCCACCAGGCTCCTCTGTCCATGGGATTTTCCAGGCAAGAATACTGGAGTGGGTTGCCATTTCCTTCTCCAGGGGATCTTCCAGACCCAGGAATTGAACCCGGGTGTCTTGCATTGCAGGCGGATTCTTTACCGACTGAGCTATGAGGGAAGCCCCGAAATAGCCCCTTACTGTATTTTAATTCTCTTTTTCAGCAGTAAGCAGGTGTAAACTTTCTTTGTGAACCTTGGGTTTTTTAGTAGAAAGTAGCTTCAAAATGACTTTAAAATTTACATTTCAACTTCACAAATCTTTGTAGGGAGTTTACAATGTGTTCTTTTCCCAGCTTTAACCATTTGCCTACAAGTACGGAAACATTGCTGAGCATTTGCTGGTTCATAGTTTCTGTTGACAAGTAGAGTTTCTTCCTATAATTGAGGAAGCTGTTGAGCCAGCTCAGGGATACAACTTCTCTTTCTTAGTAAGTAAATCATTATCATTTTTAAAAATAAGTCAAAATTCATTTCTAAATTATATGTTGAAAAGGGGGTCACTTTCTTTCTACAATTTAAAAATACCCATTCTTTATTTCTAAGGTTTGCTTATTTTATTAATTATGGTTGGAATATGACTGATGAATTATCGTAAATTAACAAATAGCTGAACTTACTTTCTGATAGCTTTTTGACTCTCCTGTAAGTGGCTCAGATGGTAAAGAATCTGCCTGCAATGCTGGAGACCTGGGTTCAATCCCTGAGTTGGAAAGACCCCCTGGAAGAGGTTATGACAACCCACTCCAATATTTTTGCCTGGAGAATCCTATGGACAGAGGAGCCTGGTAGGCTATGGTCCATGCGGTCGCAAAGAGTTGGACATGACTGAGTGACTAAGCACAGCGCAAGAACTTAATGGTGATCAGCTTTTCTGTTAGTCAAATCAGAATAATGTTACTGGAATTAGTTCCTGCAGCTGACTTACACCTTCTGAAGGTCCAAGCTGTCATGATTTGGCCTCAGATTACAGTGCTGTCCTTCCATCATGAACCCAGTGCCCCAAACTGGACTCCTGGGCATTCCAGCTTTAGTGCCATTGCTTGTGCTCTGCCTGCAGCCTGAAATGTGTTGTAGATAAAAAAATGCAGCCAAACTTCTGCCTGTGCCACTGTGTCTGTCTGTGCTCCTTTCTCAATGAGCTGTTTCCTTTGTCTCTTTAATGGAAGCCTTCTCTTTGACAGCACTTCTGGTAGTCTTGCTCTGTGATGCGGTTTACCAATCTGGATATCTTTGGTAGCATACTATATTGTACGTGGGTGTTCAAATATATGTTAACTTGAGCTTAAAAGAAGATTTAACAATTCATTTTAGACTTGAAGTTTGTTTTTGTAAATGATAGAGCCCTTTAGTTTAGTTTAGCCTTTTTAGATTTGTAGAACTTATATTACCTCACCTTTGCTAGAAGCATCTTTAATGCTTTTCTTGGCTTTTATTCAGCAGAACTTCTTTCCTGTTACAGTTAAGGGTCTGACTGCTACAGTTACCAAGGGGTCCCTTGAGAGGAACTCAGATGTTTGGGCTGTAAGTATTGAAGGCACATTGTTGCAAATAAGAATCAGTGTTCTCTGTGTTTATGATTTTGGGAAAAAAATAACAGCAGTTCCACCTTTTAATAGTGACTGAGAAAACTGAAGCCCAGAGGACTAGTCAGATTCCTGCAGTGCTGGGCTACGGAGTTTGATCAGCACTCCTGGTTCACGGCAGCAGGGGCTGGCACTCATTCTGATGTCTTGCCGCAGAATTCCTAGTAGCCTCTTAAGCGTATTTCAGCACAGCTGAGGCCTTTCCAGATTGTTTGACTTGCTTGGCTAGTGAGCTGCCCTACATCTGGAAGACACCTCTTGTTGTGACTCCCAAGTCAAAGCAGGAACTCTCTCCAAGGATCCCCAACGGAGCTGTTTAAGCCCACAGGATCTTCCTGTGCAAGCGTTGGCTGGTATCCGGTTTGGTAGGCTCTTTAGTTTAAAGCCTCTTTCTTGGAGCTTTCCTGATGATCCAGTGGTCAAGACTTGGAGCTTCGATGGTAGGAGACATGGGTTCAATCCCTGGTTGGGGAACTAAGATCTCACATGCTGCTCAGGGCAGCCAAAAGAGGTAAAATAAAAACTAATTAATGAAAAAGCAAAACCTTTCTCTTCTACTTCCCCTCTCATCACAGTTTTCTAAAAAATATCTTGGGATTAATGGGCATCCTCTGTATTAAACTAGGAGCTTGGAGGAAATTCAGTCTGGTGCCTTCTAAGTTGCAGTAATCACATTTCTGTGTCCCATGTTTTCCATGACAGTTTACTTTTCTGACACTGTGCATTGTAGCTTGCTAGAGGATGTTCTTGTTTGCTTTTTGTTTCAGGAAAATATATTCTCATGGTTCTTTAATTGATAAATGACCTGCTGAATGAATGACGTAGAACCAGGGAATTTCGAGTACATTTCCCTATTTGTTAAATTCCTCCAAGGTAGCAGAAGGAGCTCTTGAGAAATTAAGAGTTTTCTCCAGCTGAGGTGGGAGCCCCAGCTAGGGCTTGCTTCTGTTATTAATGATAATAACTGAGAGGGCTTCTTCTGTGTCAGGTGGTATTTTAAATGCTTATGTCAGGATTTGGTATCCTGAGCACTGTTGACATTTTGGGTTGGATGATTTTTGTGTGTTGGGGGTTCTCCTGTGAGTTGTAAGGAGTTTAGCAGCATACCTAGGCTCTACCCCCCTGGATACCAGTCCCCCCTCCCCCCAGTTGTGACAACCGAAAATGTCTCCAGTCTTTGCCACATCTCCTGGAGTGAGTGAGCAAAGTCCTTCCCTCCACAGATAGCTAAAGAACCACTGCTTTACTAAACTAATTTATTCTCCTCAACAACCCTCTAAGATGGGTCGTATTATTGTGTTCATTTTGTGGAGGGAGAACCTGAGGCATGGAGAGGGTTAAGTGACTTGTCCGGGATTACACAAGTAGTAAGCAGTCATACTGGATGTGAAACTCACCAGTGTTTTTTGTGAACTCAGGCCCTGCGCAGCCAGCAGACTGGCCACAGACTGTTAGGGACCGAAAGACTATGTAAGTTCAGTTCAGTTCACTCGCTTGGTCGTGTCCGACTCTTTGCGACCCCATGGACTCTAGCACGCCAGGCCTCCCTGTCTATCACCAGCTCCCAGAGTTTACCCAAACTCATGTCCATTGAGTCAGTGATGCCATCCAACCATCTCCTCCTCTGTCATCCTCTTCTCCTCCCACCTTCAATCTTTTCCAGCATCAGGATCTTTTCAAATGAGTCAGTTCTTTGTATCAAGTGGCCAAAGTATTGGAGGTAAACCAGGGGACAAAACAAAAGCCAGCAGGACCAAACAGGACTGTAAGTGAGGTAGCTGAATGAACTTGGGAGGGTTGCCAGAATTGCCTCTTTTTCAAGAGAAGCTAGAGATCTGGATTTTAGTTGTGTGAAAAATGCTTATCTTTTAATATTGGCAATTAATCTAGTGACTAAAAACATCATGCAAGTCAGTAGACAGACAAGCAGTATCACTTATGTATGGACAAGGTTTGGTCCCAGGCCATCAGTTTGTGGTCTTTTTTGTGGAGACTTTGCAGCATTGTGATATCATAGAGAATTGTATATTCATTTGATTAAAAGCACGGATATAGATTCTATGTGGAGGGCAAAAGTTTTCAATTCTTGAAATCTGTGGAAATAAAGATTGGTGGGGTGGTGCTTCTAGGCTAGAGGTGGTTGTCTTTTTTTTTAAGCCAAAAGAGTGTGAGAATTAGGCTGCTCATCCATCACACTTTGAGATTTTAATGCTTTGCTGCTCAGCACAGACTCAGTCTGAAAGTTCGGTACTTTATCCTTCAGCAGCGTCACCAATAACCATTTTTTCTGTGACCTCTGCTTGTACCGGTGCTAAAGGCAATATCATATAGGACAACTAGGAAACATAAATTCTGGGATTCAATATCCTGGAGAAGTGAACCACAGCCATACCTCAGTCTTTTGACAGCCAGTAGCCAATGGAGTCCAGTTTAACCCTGTGGGAAAAGACCAGACTCTCTGCCTGTTTCAGTAACAGGTGGACTTCTCCGGCCTCTGTAGCCTTTTCCATGAGCCCATGTGCCTTCGTACCCCTGCTCTAGGTGTGAAAGTGACCTCCTGCTCTCACACTGGCTGTGCATGGCCTTGGGATCTGCCCTGCGTCTCCTCGCGTGGGCCCCTCTGAGACTGTGGGCAGCCCAGTCTCCTGGACGTGTTCCTGCTGCTCTTCTGTTTTAATTTAGTCTGCCTCTACCTTGCTGGGTGGCACCTTTTCGTTTCTTTTGAAGCCATACATTTTCTTTTGGTCCAGCTTTTTTTTTTTTTTTTAGATTTGAGGGCTTGTTCTTCTTTAATCGATCAGTTAAACTCTGAGCTCCAAATGTTCTTATCTGTAAAAAGGGAATAGTATCTGTCTACACAGAGGTCTAGGTCCGTGACAAATATACACAGTAACAAAAACAATCCTAGCTATCTTGAACAGAAAAGAAATCATTGAAAGGACATTGAAAAGTCATGGAATCCAAAGAAAGGCTGTAGAACCAAGGGAAAGCTATGAGGAGCTGGGCAGCAAGAGCCATGATAAGGTCCTGCCACAGGGACAGTCCAGGTAGGTCACAGACTTTGAATCCCTCAGGACTCCAAGGTAGGGGTGGGAACAATATGGTTGCCCTCCTGGGTCTTGTGCCCTGAGTACCAGGTAGGCCAGCTTTTTTTTTTTAATCAAGCTTTTTTCTGGCTATAAGAACCTCAAGTTCTGTCCTTTAGTGTTACAACCATCTTAGACTTTGATTTCTAATTATTTGTATAACCTCTTTACCTCCTCTATAAAATTATATTTTACTTGAGGATAGGGAACAGTCTTTCCTATCTCACTTTTCCCCACAGCATCTAGCAGAGTGTTTTCCGTAAGGTAGATGCTTCATACATTTCAGTTTATTCATGGGGTCCTGGTAGGTTCCCAATCATACAGTGATTTCTTCCTTTTTTTCCCGTATGTTTGTATCAGTTTATCTAGTGTGTTGTTAGAGTGACTTCACTAAATAGAATTCAAAGTAGGAACGAAGAAGTGATGACCAAATTAATTTGGGAAGGTTGGACCATTTTTATTAATTCCATTGTCAATGCTAGTAATCAGAGATGAAATATTCTTCATTTATTGATGTTGGAACTCCAGACATCTGTGTAAACTTGGCTAACTAGGTAGCAAGTACCCAGACTCCAAACTTTTATACAGCAATATTTGAAAACATATTTATAATAACAAACGAATGCCTAACAAACACATGGCCAGTTATTTCCCTAGGTGCTAAGGATACAGAAGTGTCTTCTGGGACCTTTGGTATAATACTGAGAATAAGACATGTGAACAATATGTAAAATTGTATGAAAGAGTAGAAGTGCTGGTAAAGGCAGATAATCTCTCGGTGAGATCAGAGAAGATTTCATTGAGGAAGTGATACTTAAGCTTCCTTGAACAATGAATAGGCTTTCATTGCTGTTAATTGTTTAGCAGTTGAAGGAAAAGGCACTCCAGGCTGGAGTATTAGGACAAAGACAGTGACAGTGCGAACCACCTCCTGTACAAGGAAACCAACCATAAGTTAGTCCGTCTAGAGCTCTGGGTATGAGGAAATGGAGTTTTGAGCAGAGGGAGGAAGCGGTTCCTTCAGGCTTTCATTTTAGAAAAACTAGCATGATTCCAGTATGGAGAATGTTTTGGAGACAAGTAGACTGAATTATTGGAGTAATGTGGATAAACGCTGACTGGGAAAACCATGGAATAGACTGATGAGAGCTATTGGGAGGAATGACACAGTCATCAGTTAAGAATGTAATGTTTGAGAGATGGAGCCAGCAGAAGAATCAAGTTTAACACATTCTCTTAATTATGAAAGCTTAAATATGAGATCTTACTGATTATTACTGGCTACTTTTTCTTACCTTAGGCATTTTTTATTTATTTACAGGTGTGTATATGTATATATATATATATACATATATATATAATACATCAATATCAATATTTTTAAGTCATTCTTAAATTTTTCTTTTTGATTTTGTAATTGTTTATCTTTTTAAATTATTTGAGAGCAGGTTTTGTTTTGAGACATAATAGTTTCAGACCTTTATTGAGAACCTTGTGAGCTTAAAGAGGTCTTACTTTAGTGATGTCCTCTCCCTCTGTAACATATGCTCCCAGCCCATTCTTACCATTAGGCTGCAGTTCTAACTGTTTTATTGCTGTATCAGCTAGCTGTTGTATTGAGTCTTATAATTAGTGGTCCTTGTTTATGTGATCCTGTTTTCTGAAGCACAGGCTAGGCTGATAAAGTCATGTGATGCTGATCTCTTAAGGCTCTGTTTTCCTTTGTGACCTCCTAAAAAGTCTGATGAAGAAAGAGGAAAGGCTACTGGTGTTTTTTTAAATCTCGCTATCAAGATTTGAGATTGAATTTCCTTGTAAGTCACATGCACCCAAGCTTTGAGCCTCAACTCTTGACTTATAGTAGAGATTAGTAATTTTTTAAAGAACTATGTTTACCCGTGTATCAAATTATGGGAAATAACATATGTAACTTCTGCCTATTGGTAGATATTCCTGGGCAAGCATATAAGTGGCACTGCCTTTTATTGACTTGGTATAGTTTGTGAGATGGGAAGTTGGCCTTGGGTAACTCCAGGGACAGTTGATGTTACATCTTCCCTAGTATTGCTATTAGTGTGTCATTTCTACCAGCCATGGAGCCACTACAGGAGCAGTGAGTAGAAGAAGATGGCTCTGAAAGCTAGAGTGACACCTGTGGGAACCCTTACCCTTCCAGAAGAGTCTTGAGTCACTGAATAAAGAGGAAATGCAGCTTGCTTCTAAATATCTACCTTGGCTTTGCTGTCTGATCATCAACTGGCTACATGGAATTTAGCTTTTGTTTTCTCTGCCTTTGAGAAGGCTTATGAAGAATGTGTGATGAACATATTTTTAATTCTAGTCTTTGAGATTAAGAAAGTTACTAAAACAAATTTATATCTTTAGCTGCCTTCCTATGACTCCTACGATAGCAGTGAACTCAATGCCTCGAGATACTGATTTTCAGATCTAGATCAGTAAGATCATGAGTTCCACTCTGAGAATTGAAAGCATTTGTTTGAAAATTGCTTACAATAAGTACTTAAGTGGCATTACAAAGGGCAAAAGTGTCCTTATATGCATTGGAATATATTTCAAGTTTCTTAACTGAGGGACCTTCATCTGTCTAAACAGTAATATGACTGTTGATTCCATTATTGCCAAAGTTGGCAACACATCCCTAAGAGGAAGCTTTACATATTCATGAGAATATATGCACTAAGGAGCAACATGTTTCCTCTGAATTACTGTCTGCTGCTGATTGACTGGTTGACAGTAATAATGAGGTCAAAATTGGGGAAAATAGTGGTAACTCCATAATCATTAGATATTTTATAACTGATCTATTGTGATTTTTTTGGGAAAGGTTAAAGTAGACTTAGTTCTTTTGGGAGAAGAAAAAGTTTTGGAAAATGATAGGTAATCAACAACCAAAAAAAAAAAAAATCAGCAGTATTTTGACTTGTGGAAATGACTGCTGCTACTGCTGCTAAGTCGCTTCAGTCGTGTCCGACTCTGTGCGACCCCATAGACGGCAACCCACCAGGTTCCGCCGTTCCTGGGATTCTCCAGGCAAGAATACTGGAGTGGGTTGCCATTTCCTTATCCAGTGCCTGAAAGGGAAAAGTGAAAGGGAAGTCGCTCAGTCGTGTCTGACTCTTAGCAGCGACCCCATGGACTGTAGCCTATCAGGCTCCTCTGTCCATGGGATTTTCCAGGCAAGAGTACTGGAGTGGGGTGCCATTGCCTTCTCTGTGGAAATGACTAATTATGAAGAAAAACAAGGTTATGTATAACTTCTATGATTGGGAAGATTAAGACAGACGAGTTTCTGGATCAGCTCTGGAAAAAATATTTGAATGTAGAAGTTAGAACTCAATTTCAAAAAGGAGAACAAGCTGTAAAGTCAGTTTGAGCACCAGAAGAGATTTATAAAGAGGAGAACCAGATATTGGAGAGAGACACTAGAAGCTGGAGGAAGGCAGTTATGGTGACTTTTTTGTTCCAGTTATTCTGGGTCACTTGATAGCAGCTTCTGAAAAAAATGAGAGAAAAATAAAATAAATTCTTGTTTGTCTGTCTCTCTCTCTCAAGAGAGAGACCTTTGAAAAGTGATGAGATATAGCTATAACATTCCAGCCATCTGACTCAGCCAGTGCTGGTGATGTAACTGACTATTGAGTTGTTGAGCCCTGCAGGCTGGTGAGCTAACAACATACACCCAATGTGACTTTGATTACTGTGTGACATAGTGCCACTTTGTCAACCTCTGATCCTTGGTAGAACAGATATACATTGTCAAAGACCTTCCTCTGTCCAGCTGACTCATCCTCCCCTGGACCAAGCAACATCCTAGTAACATGTTTATTATCAAGAGTATATACTTGATTTCTTTCCCTTCTCTTCAATCACCCCCTTGTAATATTTATATATCTGCCTCCTTGACTGGGGCTTCCCAGGTGGCTCAATGGGTAAAGAATCCGCCTACAACACAGGAGACATAAGAGATGCAGGTTCAATCCCTGACTCAGGAGATCCCCTGGAGGAGGACACAGCAATCCACTCCAATATTCTTGCCTGGAGAATCCCATGGACAGAAGATCCTGGTGGGCTTTAGCCCATAGGGTAGCAAAGAGTCAGACACAACCGAAGTGACAGCACGCACACCTGCGCTCTGTGACTATTTGGAAGTTTTTCTGAAAGCAGAGAAAAATTGCATTACCTTTTGGGAATTTTACATTTTGTAGGTGTTCGATGATTATTATTTAAGAAAAGGAGAACTCTTAGAGGATTTAAATTAAGATTTAAATGAGGATTTAAATAGAGGATGAGATGGTTGGATGGCTTCACTAACTTGATGAACATGAATTTGAGCAAGCTCTGGGAGTTAGTGATGGACAGGGAAGCCTGGCATGCTACAGTTCATGGGATTGCAGAGTCAGACATGACCGAGCAACTGAACTGAACTAGAAGATTTATATAGGGCCCACCTCCTAATTATTTTCTGTTCTACAAATAGATGCACTTTCTTTGTTTTTTATCCCTCCCCCTCTTTTTTTATGGAGAGAAGGGAGACTGTTCTAATTTCTGTTACATCTCATGGCTGTTAATAACCTCCATCTACATGCTGTTGACTCCCAGATTTCTATTTCTAACTCAGACCTCTCCCCTGAACTCCTGACTCATACCCTACTGCTTGCTTTTATTTTCACTTAGATATGAATAAATATCTTACACTCATCATGTCCAAACTGCACTGATGTTCTCCCTCAGAGTTGCCCTTTCTCCAGCTTCTCCCTTGCAGTAAATAGTGAGTCCCTCCCTCCATCTCCTCAGGCTGTAAGTCTGGGAGCTGACTTCTAGTCCTCTCCTTGCCCTGTATCCCATGCCCAATCCATCCCTTACTGATTTGGCTCTGTATTTGGAACCAACCACCATCACTACCGTTGTCTACTAAGGCACTATGTCTTCTCTCTCCTGAAGTACAGCCACCATAGTCCTAAGTAGGCTCCCTGCTTCTTTGCCTCTCAGCCAGAGAGTCTCCTAAAGCTTAAGTTGCATCAGGCTTCTCTTCTACTGAAAAGCTTCTGGTGTTTTCCCACCTCATTCACCATCTTTACTGTGGCCTGTGAGGTCCTCCAAGGCTCCCCCAGGTTGTTGACTTCTCAGCACCTCCTGCTGCTCTCCTGTCTGTCAGTTCTTACAAAGCTGGAAGCTGATGACCTGGCTGAACTCCTGCCTGGCCAGCTCCACCCCTTCTCAGGGCCTCACCCATCCTCTTCCCTCCAGTAGCCCTGCTCTTCTTCCTGATACTTATGTAGCATCTCTTCCTTATCTCCTGCTAGTCTCTGCTCTACCTTTGTTCACCTATAATGACTTCAGTGAAGTCATCCTGACCAAGCAAGCAGTTTACAGTTAGGGTTCGGGTTAGTGCTGCTTTATCCTGTCCCTGCCCTCTAGATGGTAAACTCTGTTAGAGGAGAGCATTCTTTCAGTTTTATTCACTGCCACATCCCCAGTGCTCAGAGGAGGACTTGACATATTTTTGGTATGAAAAGTATATTTGTGGAGTAAATGAAGTAGATGTGGTATATTCTTGGCAGACGCTGAATTTTCAAAAATTATCAGGTACAACTCTTAAATCTTATAGTATATATCCAGATTCAGTTTCTTAATAAATGTTTTAGATTTGCCTCATAAATTATGAAAACAATATGTATTTGCCCAGCTATCTTTAAATCTTAATATTTCTTCTGTGTTATATGTCAAATAAAAGTTCACTGATATTTTTAATTGGTATGGAAGTAGTTGCCATAAGAACAGGTTTATTCTTGGCATATCAGTTAGTATCAGTGAAACGAGTGACTTAAAAACTTCATAATATACTTGTTTTCTGCTTTACTTTTTCTAAGTCATTAATGCTAATTTCTGAATAAATTTGAGTCTTGAAACAGATTGTCAAAAAGTTAAATTCTTGTTATACATACACAATTACTTTAATCTGTTTATATTAAGAGAAATTATTAAATGAGATGAGACTGCAAGAAATGACACAGAATTTGAATGGAGAGCCTTGAATGTATGGAAGGGGGAAGAGAGCAGAACACATAGCAGCAAATTGTGAGCAGACTTATCAGGATGGAATAAAAGCTTTTCTTACCTCTCGGTGTTAACAACACTAGAAAATAGGACATCTGGAACATAAGTACAGTATTCAGAATGCAACCATGGAGTGAGTATATAGGGATATTACTATGGAGTTGGACATCTAATTCTTGAAAAAAAGTAAGAAAAAAGAAGGAAGTGCAGTTGAAATGTAGGTCCCAGTGGAATAAGTCAGCTACATGAGTAAAACAACATGTGGTACATGATGCTGTGTAGTAGATGTCTCTCCCCAGTGTCTGGGAAGAGTATGAGTACTAACGGATGGAACAAATGAAGGGTAAATTTGACTTTTTAAAGCTTACAATAAAGTAATGGCTTGTGTACATTTTCACTAAAGATCAGGTCAAACTTTAGACCCCAAACCATTGTGTGGTGTGCACTTTATTGTTTCATTTAATAAAGCCTTGTTGACGACAACAATAACAAAAAGACAGTTATTAGGTATTCGGTATTGGCTCAAAAATCCAGACAGGATGACTCCTATCTCCAGTCACACGCACTTTAGAAGTCTTCAACCATCTCCATTTGTGTCTTGGAAATTCAGTATTTTTATTAGGGGCAGAATGATTTGGATGCCCAGAAATCTTGCGTAGGTTTTCCTTTGAGTCTATTAGTGTGTCTCAGTTGTTGTATATGTGCGTGCTCAGTAGCTTCAGTTGTGTCCAACTCTTAGCCACCCTGTGGTACAAAGATGTGTTTACAAAATCTCCATGCATTTGTTCTCTTTTATAAAACAATTTGAGAACTTTTCTAGGATCATTCCAGTTCCTTATTCTGCTCTCAGAGGTAGCTCATACTTAAAGTTAACTTAATGATTTTTCACTGGAAAAGGAAATGGCAACCCACTCCAGTGTTCTTGCCTGGAGAATCCCAGGAACGGCAGAGCCTGGTGGGCTGCCGTCTATGGGGTCGCATAGAGTCAGACACGACTGACGTGACTTAGCAGCAGCAGCAGCAATGATTTTTCACAGTGAGAATTTACTTTTATTCACATATAAACACACACATATGCATATATATATACAATATACATTTTGTATTTAAAAATATATATGTTTATATTGTACATATATGTTTGTATATACTGGATGGATCGATAGAGCAACCCCACCCCAAAACATCCTTCTATCCTTGTTTTTCTGAACTATTCAGAGGTCAAGAAATTCATAACCAGAATCCTAAACTATAATCAGTTTTTCAGTTGTTTTTTGTAGCTTTATCTTTTGGGTTTTTAGTTTTTTTTTTATTCAGGATTCAGTCTAGACCTGTGCATTACATTTGATGGTTTTGGCTCTTTTTACTTTTTAAGTTTGAAGAGTATCCACACCACTTTCTTACCTTTTGTTTTTGTTTTGTTTTTCATCCTGTTGACTTTGCTCAAGATTCAGGATAACTGTCTTATAGACTATCCCACATATTGTGTTTGATTGTATCCTTATGGAATTTAGGTTAAACTTTTTTTGCACAGACACATTATAATTGATGCTATAGACTTCTGACTCTATCACTTTAAAAGGCACATAGTGTCAGCTTGCTCTAGTATTGGTAATGCTGTTTGATTAGTTGGCACCAGTGGACTGCCATATCTCTCTACTATAAAGGTATATTATTCCTAATGAAATTATTGTATAATCTAAGAGTTGACACTTTGAGACTTTGAATATCCTCTTCCTCAACAATGTGTTTTTTTCAAATGTTTATTTATTTATTTATATTTTTTGGCCGCACTGTGCAGCAATGTGGGATCTTAGTTCCCCCACCAGGGGTTAAACCCGCCATCTCCAGCACCAGAAGCATGGAGTCTTAACCACTGGATCACCAGGGATGTCCCTGCACAGGCTTACAAATAGTTAATGAAACAGTCTTTTATTTCTAGTTTGGGGGAAAAAAAAGTCCCTTAAATTACTAGAAAACTATTTACAGGGTTAATCACATTTTAAGCCAGGAGACTGGGTGTCAAGGGCCACTCAGTGTCCCTTGTTGGGAGAGGCTGGGACAGGTTATATGATCTGCCCAAAGGGCCTGAGGTCCTTGCCAGAACCAAGGAGAGGACCTCGTCTCCTGACCACCTAGCCCAGGCAACAATGTCCAAAATATCACAGGGGTGTCACAGCCCATTTGCTAACAAATAATTACATGCCTTTTTAATGTTTAAGCAAAAACTTTTTTTTTTTTTTGGGTATACAAAATCAGTTTAGAAACTTGCAGGATTTAGGCCTTGTGGCTCAGGTGGTAAAGAATCTGTGTGCGATGCAGGAGACCCTGATTCAATCCCTGGGCTGGGAAGATCCCCTGGAGAAGGGAAAGGCTACCCACTCCAGTATTCTGGCCTGGAGAATTCCATGGACTATATAGTCCCTGAGGTTGCAAAGAGTCAGACACGACTGAACGACTTTCACTAGTTAAAATAAGTTTGTCTCTCCCGCAACTGACTTCTTCCCAGGCCCCCCTGGGGTCTTTTTGTGACTAGACTAAGGAGCACGTGGCTCCATTCAGTCCTGACAGGCATGACGCAGCTTTCTTGGCTCAGAGAACTTCCGTGTGCTGATGGCTTGGATCAGCGCTTTGGTGCAAAGTGCTTTGGAGACTCCCTTCTTGCTTATTCTCTGGAAACATCACGATGGACACAGGTCCCAGGTGTCATCCTTTGGCAAGCTGTCCTTGTCCAGGGCATCTAAGACAGGCTGAGCCGGATCCTTTAAATACTCTTCTATCTGTAATGGAATGCTTGGCGGAGAGTGAAACCAGTGTTTAACCGGGCCTCTGTATTTCAGAACCAGGAAGAGACAGGACCCGACCACCACTGACAGCACCAAAAAGGTTGTTGCAGCGGCCAGGATGTCTTGTTGAAGCTTGACAGAGGCATCTGCTGCTGTTGCGGAGCAAGATAAAGTTGCTTAAATGTCCAGGTCGAGAGAGGTTTTCTTTGACCAAAAACAGTTCTGCCTTGACTTGAAAACAGTATACTCTTAAGGGTTTTAATCATTCAGTGTGATGAAGTTGCTCCTGAAAGGGCCTGTCACCTGTTTGCCTCCTGCCTTCTCCCAGTAGTAGACATAATACACAAAAAAGGCCACCGAGGCGGAGACATCGAAGGGAGAGGAAAGTCTGATGATAAGGGGCCTTCTTCTGGGGTCACCCGGATGTTTTCTGGAGGTCCGATGGTCACATTCCGATAGTGTTCGAACCAAGGCACTGTTGCCCAGGCAGAAAGGAGGCCCCCAGCTTAGCTCGAACACGTAAAGATATGTTGAAACGCCGTGGGAACCCCTCCGAGAGGCTGTTTGCGGTGAAGTCACACTCTGTCCTGATGAGGTTCGTACTGTCCACCTTTCTATCTTCTTTGTTGACGTCATACCAGCTTCTACTGGTGCTGTATTTATACTGCACTTGGTAGACCACCGGCCTCAGATCGCTGTCCCGGGACACCGACTCCCAGCTCAGCGCCTGCTGGGCGTTGTACAGGTGAACCTTCAGGTTTCCAGGAGCAGGCAGCTGGGCCAGGGAGTCTGTGGGGGGCGCCGCAGCGCCAAAGTCGCTGAGCAGCAGGAGCAGCGGCGGTAGCAGTGTCGGCGGCGGCGGCCGCATGGCCCAGGGCTCCGGGCGCCGCAGGCTCCGCGGCACTGGGGGCGCAGCCCGGCCCCGGCGCGGGGTCGCCGAGCCGTTCACGTGGCCGCCTCGGCGGCCATGGCGACCGCAGGGCGCGCGCGGGGCCCGCTTCTTCCCGAGCTGCGCCGGCGGCGGCGGCTGCACCGCGTCCCGGGGCGGCGGAGCGCCCCGCGCGGGCGCCGCACCCGGGCCCGGCCCCACCTGGCGCGCGCCCCGCCCCTGCACCCCGCCCGCCGCGGGGACTTCCCTGGCGCCCCCTTCCCGCGCCGGCGCCCCGGGGAACCGCGGCCCCAGGGGCCCCGGGCTCCCCACTGACCGAGCGCCCCGCGCGGCTCCGCGCGAGCCGGGGTCTCCTCAACAATGTTTTAATAATTTTAAGCATCCAATAAAGATCCTTGTCTGAATCAGTTACTCCAGCTGGGGGTTACAAACTGTTGATATTTCTTATTATTTCTTCTATGTTTTAATCTAACATTTGTTTCTTGTAAAAGAAAACGACCCTCTCCCTCTTTTGCAGTATTACTGTGGACTAATGGAACTTCTTAATTTTTCCAACGTAAATTCCAACATTACAATCATTATTCATTTTTATATTCAAGTCACTGCATCTGGCCAATGGAAACACCTCATGACAGCCTACACATTTTTTTTAAAAATGATCTTGGCTTTTTGTGTCTTCTCTTAAGAAAACTTGCCTATAAAAATGTTTTAAAAATATTCTCCTGCAAACTTTTAAAACAGCTTTATCTTCTTAGTTTTTATGTTTAGACCTATGATCCATCTTGAATTATTTTTTGTGTGGGTTTGTTAGGGTTTGAAGTTCATTGTTTTTCTTTTTTTTTCAGTTTTGATATCTGGTGGTCTCAGCATCATACATTCTTTTTCCAGTTGGATTGCTTTCACATCTTTGTCAAAAGTAAAATGATCATATAAATGCAGATCTCTTTTTAAACTCTCCCTTATATTCCATTGATCTGTCTGTTGATCTTTATGATAGTGCCACACTGTCTTCATTACTGAAGTGTTGCAGAAGGTCCTTAAGTAATGTGTTTTCCAGATTTGTTCTTTTTCAGGATTGCTTTGGATATTCTCATTTCTTTGCATTTCTGTATACATTTTAAAATTAGTTTGTCGGTTTCTACCAAAAAAGCTTGATGAGATTATGGTTGAGATTGAGTTGAATCTCTAGATCAATTTGAGAAGAATAGAAATATTAACCATGAATCCTTCCAATCCGTAAACCTGGTCAGCTGCCTGTCTATTTTCATCTTCTTTGATTTCTTTCAGCAGTGTTTTACAGTTTTCAGTGTTGGGACCTTGCATATATTTTAAGTTTATTGCCTAGTGCTTGATGTTTTTGATGCTATTTTAACTTCACTGTGGCCCCTCCTCATTTATTCCTACTCCCAACTGCCCAGAATGGAGGGATTGGTAAACAGGTGAATCACAACATCCTGAATAAGCTAATCTTTTTTATTTGTTTGTTATGTCTAAGATAGATCAAAAATAAAATAATCTTGGGCAGGATGATAGATATCTGTGTACACTGTTCTGATAGGAGCAGAGAGGTATAGAAACATGGGAGGAAGCAAAAGCTCCCCTGAGAAAGTGACCTTTGAGTTAAGGCTTATTAGAATGAGTAAGAGTCATTTCTGCCATAAGGATGGTGTCATCTGCATCTCTGAGGTTATTGATATTTCTCCCAGCAATCTTGATTCCAGCTTGTGCTTCCTCCAGCCCAGCATTTCTCATGATGTATTCTGCATATAAGTTAAATAAGCAGGGTGACAATATACAGCCTTGACGTACTCCTTTTCCTATTTGGAACCAGTCTGTTGTTCCATGTCCAGTTCTGACTGTTGCTTCCTGACCCGCACACAGATTTCTCAGGAGGCAGGTAAGGTGGTCTGGTATCCCCATCTCTTTAAGAGTTTTTCACAGTTTGTTGTGATCCACACACTCAAAGGCTTTGGAGTAGTCAATAAAGCAGAAGTAGATATTTTTCTGGAACTTTCTTGCATTTTTGATGATCCCATGGGTATTGGCAATTTGATCTCTGGTTCCTCTGCCTTTTGTAAATCCAGCTCGAACATCCGAAAGTTCATGGTTCCTGTACTGTTGAGGCCTGGCTTGGAGAATTTTGAGCATTACTTTACTAGCGTGTGAGATGAGTGCGATTGTGCGGTAGTTTGAGCATTCTTTTGCATTGCCTTTCTTTGGGATTGGAAGGAAAACTGACCTTTTCCAGTCCTGTGGCCACTGCTGAGTTTTCCGAATTTGCTGGAAAAGGTCAGTTTTCGTTCCAATCCCAAAGAAAGGCAATGCCAAAGAATGCTCAAACTACCGCACAATCGCACTCATCTCACACGCTAGTAAAGTAATGCTCAAAATTCTCCAAGCCAGGCCTCAACAGTACAGGAACCATGAACTTTCGGATGTTCGAGCTGGATTTACAAAAGGCAGAGGAACCAGAGATCAAATTGCCAATACCCATGGGATCATCAAAAATGCAAGAAAGTTCCAGAAAAATATCTACTTCTGCTTTATTGACTACTCCAAAGCCTTTGAGTGTGTGGATCACAACAAACTGTGAAAAACTCTTAAAGAGATGGGGATACCAGACCACCTTACCTGCCTCCTGAGAAATCTGTGTGCGGGTCAGGAAGCAACAGTCAGAACTGGACATGGAACAACAGACTGGTTCCGAATAGGAAAAGGAGTACGTCAAGGCTGTATATTGTCACCCTGCTTATTTAACTTATGTGCAGAGAACATCATGAGAAACGCTGGGCTGGAAGAAACAAGCTGGAATCAAGATTGCCAGGAGAAATATCAATAACCTCAGATATGCAGATGACACCACCCTTATGGCAGAAAGTGAAGAAGAACTAAAGAGCCTCTTGATGAAGGTGAAAGAGGAGAGTGAAAAAGTTGGCTTAAAGCTCAACGTTCAGAAAACTAAGATCATGGCATCTGGTCCCATCACTTCATGGCAAATAGATGGGGAAACAGTGGAAACAGTGTCAGACTTTATTTTTTTGGGCTCCAGAATCACTGCTGATGGTGATTGCAGCCATGAAATTAAAACATGCTTACTCCTTGGAAGGAAGGTTATGGCCAACCTAGATAGCATATTTAAAAGCAGAGACATTACTTTGCCAACAAAAGTCCGTCCAGTCAAGGCTGTGGTTTTTCCAGTGGTCATGTATGGATGTGAGAGTTGGACGGTGAAGAAAGCTGAGCGCCGCAGAATTGATGCTTTTGAACTGTGGTGTTGGAGAAGACTCTTGAGAGTCCCTTGGACTGCAAGGAGATCCAATCAATCCATCCTAAAGGAGATCAGTCCTGGGTGTTTATTGGAAGGACTGACGTTGAAGCTGAAGCTCCAATACTTTGGCCACCTCATGCGAAGAGTTGACTCATTGGAAAAGGCCCTAATGCTGGGTAGGATTGGGGGCGGGGGGAGAAGGGGACGACAGAGGATGAGATGGTTGGATGGCATCACCGACTCGACGGACATGGGTTTGGGTAGACTCCAGGAGTTGGTGATGGACAGAGAGGCCTGGCGTGCTGCAATTCATGGGGTCGCAAAGAGTCGGACATGACTGAGCGACTGAACTGAACTGAACTGAACTGTTTGTGGGATTCTCAAGGCAAGAATACTGAGTGGTTTGCCATTCCCTTCTCTAGTGAACCACGTATTGTCAGAACTCTCCACCATGACCTTTCCGTCTTTGGTGGCCCCTCATAGCATGCCTCATAGTTTGAGTTAGACAAGACTTTGTTCCATGTGATCAGTTTGATTAGTTTTCTGTGGTTGTGGTTTTCATTCTGTCTGCCCTCTGAAGGATAAGGATAAGAGGCTTATGGAAACTTCCAGATGAGAGAGACTGCCCCTGGGGCAAACTGGTTCTTGTTCTGATGGGTGGGGCCATGACCAGTAAATCTTTAACCCAATTTTCTGTTGATGGGCGGGGCTGTATACCCTCCCTGTTGTCTGATCTGAGACCAAACCTTGGTGGAGGTAATGAAGATAATGGTGACCTCCTTCTAAAGGTCTCCTGCATGCACTGCTGCACTCAGTGCCCCAGATCCTGCCGCAGGCCACTGCCGATCCAGGCCTCTGCTGGAGACTCCTGGACACTCACAGGCAAGACTGGGTCAGTCTCTTGTGGGGTCACTGCTCCTTTCTCCTGAGTCCTGGTGTGCAGAAGGTTTTGTTTGTGCCCTCCAAGAGTGTTTCCCCAGTCCTGTGTAAATTCTGTAATCAAACCCCACTGGCCTCCAAAGACAAATTCCCTGGGGGTTCTCAGTCCCTTTGCCAGATCCCGAGGTTGGGAAATCTGTTGTAGGTCCTAGAATTTTCTTAGCAGTGCGAGAATTTCTTTGGTATAATTGTTCTTCAGTTTGTGGGTTGTCTGCTTGGCGGCTCTGTGGTGGGGTTAATGGCTACCTCCTCCAAGAGGGCTTATGCCACAGGCTGTGTGACCCAGGTAATTCTTCTAGGGAACGGCTTGTGATTTGTGGTGTGCTGAAGTGGTTCTGGAGAGGTTCTGGAGGAAGTAAGCCATGTGTTAGTTAGGCAAGATTAAGAAATTTGACCTCTACCTGAAGGTCCCAGGCAGGTATTTAATAAATAATCTCGTGAATTTAATTTGCTCCCCTAAAAAATGAGTAGGTATTGGGTGAGATTTACACTAGTTTATTAACAAATTTAGTTTTCTTTTGTGCCTTGACTTGCTTTGCCCATTTTTCAAGCTGAATTTTAAGATTTCACAACCTGTCTTTCAATATTCTTGTTTAGCTTCTAATGTTTTTGAATAGAAACTTGATTTTTATGTATTCAGTTCTGTGTCCCATTGTAGATTTTCTAAGAAGGAATTCCTCATCCCGAAATCATGTGTTATTTACCACAATTTCTTCTGCTGCCTAAACCATAGGAATGATTTTGCTTTGTTAACTTTTTAGTAAAATCTTCAATATATTTTGATGCATAGATTTCTTTCTCCATGTACTTGAACAGCTGATTAATAGCTTTCGTTTGCAACTGAATTTTGATCATATCTTTATCATCTGTAGGTATTTTTTGGTTTACACAAGTTTTTCCTTGCAGAAAAGCTTAGGGAAGTACAGGCCACACAGTGGCTTGTCCGTAATGAGTTTTCCTTGACCATCAGTATGCTTATTGTTGATTTAATTGAACTAATGCTTAATGTTTGAGAAATTTGCTATTAAAGTCCATGTTTCTGGCTTCTACTGATGAATAATCTTGTGACCTCTATCTCCACACGTTTGACCCTGGAAGACTGGGCACACATCTCTCTCGTTTATAAGTTTTTCCTTGTCTCCTGACACTGACTGTCAGTTGCTTACACTGATTTTCCTTCAGCTTACTCTGGTGTTTTTCTCCTTATCACATATGTTTCCAAACCTGGAGAATAAGAGACTTGAGAGAGCCATAGTTTAAAAAAAGTGGAAGGTGGTGGATATCTTTGTGGAAAGGAAGGGTTCCCCCCACTCCAAGATTTGAAACCAGTCAAAACATACATAATTTCAAAGTTCTTAAGCCCACATAAGTTTAAGTTGTATGCATGCATGCTTTCAAAATGTAGTTAAACATCTTAATGGGTAAACAGAAATATGCACCTTCCAGTTAGGTTTCGTTTTTTTCTTTCATATGAATTTTGACTTATTTTTGTGATGTTTCAGAAATACATTCTAATATGTGGGACCTACTTGTGGGAGCTATTGTGAAACTTAAATGACATAATGTGTGTTAAGTACTCAGAATTGCACCTGACTCAGTCTCAGTGTAGGGAAGGATTTTATTATGTTAATATAAGGCATCCACTCTGACATAATATAATGATAGTTAATAGGTGGGATACGTTTATACTTGTGTCCTTTTGTTCTTGTGTGTTCTTGGTTAGATTATGTTAGGATTATACTAACTTTGTTTAATGAGGGCACAGCTTTTCTTTCTTTTTAATGTTTGTTTATCTTTTATTTCAAATTTCGAAACTTCTGTCACACTCTCTGACTCTAGGCGATCTGTGTCAACTTTTTCACTATTCTTTTTTCGATGGTTCATTCTATCCAAGCCGTCTATGTCTTCTTGATGCGTCATATATATCTCTTTTGTATTGACTTATTTATGATTTTTAAATGTGATGCATATAAAGTATCACTTACACTTTGAAAAATAGCCTCTCCTATTTATATTATGAGCCATGTATTCCTTTCTTAATCTCCCCTTCCCAAACTAAGTTTTGATTTGGGGGGGGGTATGTATATAATTTAAATTTGTGGAAATATTCATTCATGTACAAAAGTAGAGGGTTTAATATAATGAATTACATTGTAGTCATCACTCAGATTGGAACAATTATCATCAATCTTGGTTTGAATTTATTTATTAATTGTACCATTGTTTTTCATTTTTTAAACTTTTTCCCCATGGGATAGTTAGAGCTTTTATAACTTTATTGTTTAAATGCCCAATTCTTTAATCTTATGCAATATTGAAAAAGTAATTAGAGCACTTTAAAGAAGTGAATTTGATAACAAGCCTAATTTTGACAGCATTCCACTGTATTTTCTAAATAGTCTGTTTTAATTTTTAACTATTTTTATCTCAGTAGTTATTTTAGAAAACACTACTATGTTATACATTTCTGTTTCATGCATTATTTATTCTGTATTTTGCACCTAATTGCAAGGCTTGCTAAATTATATATTTTTAATAGTCTAGCTTTATGATCAGTATTTTGAACATGGCAAAATACTGCCATGTATTTTAATAAGTAAGGATATAAATATCCTTAAAATAGCATATAGTATGTGGGGTTGTAGGTTTGAAAAAATAATTATCTTTAAAAAACTTATAGTGTTTGAATAATCTATATCCATTTGTGTCTTTAACATACTAAACAGATAAAAAAGTAAACTGTAAAACTTCCCATTATGATTATAATCTATCACTAAGTAAGCTTTCTCATTTTCTTAGTTTTTAAAGATGCATTTTGTATTTCTGTTCTTTCTCATAAGAAATACATGGATACCGATTGGTAAATCTTAAACCTGATTTCAATTATATTGTGTGTGTGAGCATGTGTGCTGTCGCTTCAGTCATGTCTGGCTCTTTGTGACTCTAAGAACCGTAGCCCATCAGGCTCCTCTGTCCATGGAATTCTCCAGGCAAGAATACTGGAGTAGGTTGCCATGCTCTCCTCCAGGGGATCTTCCTGACCCAGAGATCAAACTCATGTCTCCTGCATTGGCAGGCAGATTCTTTACCACCAGCGCCATCTGGGAAGCCCTTCAAATATATTAGACTACTATCAGATCATAGCTATACTTGCTTAGGCTAAGAGTATGTAACTTCAGAGAATCTTCAGAACTTTATGCATCTTGAGTTTTTTAAGTTTTTGTGTATTTATTAAAAATCTCTAGCTGAACTATGTACCCTCCTCAGGTTTTTATTGAGTATGAATTTGTAATCATACCTAAATGCTTGCAAGTCAGATTGAGAATAGGCAAATACTGGATCACCGTCACATAGTCAAGTTCAGTTATTACAGCTTTGGGTTGAGCTTGGTAACTGTCATGCACTTAATAATTCTACTTAAGGAAAATGATTATTACATGTAAGCTTATGAAGAAATATTGGAAGAATACTGAAGTGAAAATACAACCTTTCTATAATTCTCTTTTGAAATATTCCCACTTGCATACTATATATAGGATATGCTAAATTTTTTGGTGGCTAATCATCACTAATGTGGTCTCTAGGTGCTATTTCTAGGAGCCACTCAAGAGCAATTTTGCATGATAATACCACTGAGGGTCATCAGGAGACATCTTGACATTCACCTCCCCAAAAAAGCTTTTCAGGGGTATCACATTCGTGAGTTTGTTAGCTTTGAGTCCAGCCGTCTTTCTTGTTGACTGAGAAACCTTATTTTGTCAGCCTCTGTGTCCAGAGCCCTATGAGAAGGGGCACTTCCTCACACAGGTAAACTCACATCTCAGAATCTGCAGTAAACAACGTAACTGCTGTGTAGGCTGTTTATCTCAGGCTAACTGGTGTGCTGTTTCCCTGTCACATCTTAAGAAGAAGCACAGAATTAGGACAGGTTGTGGGAGGCATGTCGGGAATTATTAAATTGTTCAGTAACAAAAGGCACTGATGATGCCCTGATGCCATCACAGTAATCGTAGGAATCATCTGGCCAGTGTGTTGAAGACTTAAAATCCAACAGACAAGGTGCCCCTACTTGAAGGGTGCCAGGCTGGGCATGGCTGCCATTTGTTTGTGACCCTGTTTTTCCTGTATTTTGCAGACTGACCACCCCCCTTTCCGGTGGGCATGTTCCCACCTTTGAACATATGTCCAGTCATCTTGTTCTTATTTCTTGGCCTGTGAGCCATTTTGCTTCTTTAAGGACAGAGCACATCTACTCTGATTCACTATGTGTTGATTTTATGGTTTAACTTTCAGAGGACAGTATTATCTTAATTTCCCGTTATAGTCCTGGTGATATAGGCAAATGTATAAAACGCCCAGTAGAGTTTCATACTTGCACATAGATTTTTTTCTTCTTCTAAGTATTTCATTCATTTTCAGTTGGAAAATTAATAGGGATCTTCTGGAAAAATTTGATTCCTTGATTCAGGAAAGATTTTTAAATTTATATCAAACAGTTAGTGAGTGATTTTATTTAGATGCTTTAAATTTTTTTTATTTATTAACAAAATAACTTTATTTTCTAGACTTCTCTATACAGTAATTTCCTATTGCTGCAGCTGCTAATTTGGAAGTAATGTGTAGGTGTTTTAAATTTCAATCCAATTATCTAGATTTTAGAACAGCTTTTCTAGACATTGTATTTAACTTGGCGTATATAAGACATAAAGTAATCCAGGGCTATTTTGAAATGTGAGTGCCGGAGTCCTGCTCCAGCTGGTCCAGGGGTTCCCTCAGGATGGATGGCGTCGGTGAAGGGAAGAGAAGACACAGCGAGTCTAGGCAGGTGTGAAGCAGCGTCTGAGCTTTATTTCTCAAAGGGAGTTTTTATATCTTAAGTTGTACATAGAGGAAAATGTAAAATGTAGAGTCATGCCAAATCTGCTCAACGGGTCAGCAGTTTTTGACCCCTATCGAAACCAGGATACTTTTTGTATATCTTAATTACAAAAGTCTCATGTTGTTTCATCCTTGGATGAAAAAGTCTCATCCAGAGATTAAAAGTCTCATCCCTGGAGAATCCCAGGGATGGCGGAGCCTGGTGAGCTGCCGTCTATGGGGACGCACAGAGTCGGACATGACTGAAGTGACTTAGCAGCATGTTGTTTACATCATCTTCTGGCCTAGAGGCCTGCTAACATCTTATGACTCTTTATTGATAAGGGTTGATCAGCCAGAACACCTTTTCTAAAAGTATTTTTGTGTCAGGCACAGAACGTACCAGCTAGATTAACAATTGTCTTATTATTTTTATATTAGTGCTAAACCTTTATTTATATAAGTCTCTAACTATTATACTTTTATTATACAGGTTCAACATGTTAGGAGCAAAAGCAAGCAAGTAAATATTGATCGAATAACAGTTTTATAGAATAATATTTCTTATGTTTTTCTAACAGGCTTTCTCCCCCTCAAAGGGTTCTGTGCCCATTGAGACTTTTTATGCGTTCAGGCTCTCAATGCTGTTTATTGTTAAGGAGCAGTCATGCACATTAGCTCTAAAGGCACAGGCACATTTACCAAACAAACTAAGATACTAACAAGAAGAGTTTAGATTAAAATACTCTCTTTTATGAATAATCTTATAGAGTGCCACCATTCAGGGGGCATGTTGATTAGAGTTTTAAATTGACCTGGTTAGAAAAGGATCAGGGAAGGCCTTCTGCCTAAGTCACAGAAATTAGGGAGCAGTCTATTATAGCAACCATCAGAAACATAGATATCATCTTTAAGGTGAGTGCTGAGGCAGCTTATCGAGATCCCTGAGGCCTGAGTTGCCTTGCCCTCCTCACCCACATTTACTGTCTCCATAAATCATTGTTGTCCTTCAGAGTTCCCTCTTAAGTGTCCTTGTGATGACAATGTAACTGGAGTTTGTCTCTGGGCTGTATACCACATTCCTCAGTTTATTTCTTATCTCTTTAAATCCTGTTATCCCCTAGTAACTTAAGCTCATCATCTCCTAAAAAGGCTTTTAGCTATTAGTATCTCTAAAATTTCTAGTTTCTATAAGCTATAGTAAAATATGCCAACTCTACAACATACCTTAAACTTTTAGCTTCTAACTATTGTTAATTATTCCTAACCCCTAAACTCAGCAAACTTCTTTTGCCATAAACATTCCCCTTACAGGCAGGTTTCAGATAACAATGTTTCCCATGGTCTCAAGCTGCAGCCTATGTGCTCATCCTGGAGCATTCTTTGTAAAGATTCTTGAACAAATGTCAATAGTTAACTTTATGGATTATAACATTCTTTCCAGCCAACTCAACCGGAGGAAGGAAAGGACAAGTCAGAATCACAAGACCTAACTCCTTCATCCCGGGACCGTGCCTGCGGGATGAGGAGAGGGGGTTGGGGCCGTGCATCCATTTTGTCAGTCATGCCTATCGCAGCTTCCGACATGTGAGCATAATGATAGTGGACATTTGCCAAAGACAGGTTTGTTTGATCTTGATTTTGTTAAATTTCCTGTAGTTCTTCATTGTGATAGTGCTCTAGCCCAGGAAGCTGGAATGTAACACAAATTCATCAGCTTCCTAACCTTGGCCGCTGCCAGACTTTCTAAAGCTGCTGTCATCAGAGTTCTACCAGGTCTTGCTTTACCTTGCAAGGTAGAATGGACATACTAGAGCATTAGTATCAGGAAGCGCAGGACAATGAATCATTTGTTGTTGTTGTTGCTTAGACTATCTTTACTGCAAAGCAACTTGGGATATTCTAAAAATATAAGCAGCTCATCTAAACAGATACTAAATAGAGGTTTTTACTTTTTGAAAGTTTGAATAGTTAGTTGAATTCTGACATGTAGAATCCCCAGGTCTTCTTAATCATGCAGAACTTTACTCATCTCACACTGATACCTTTAGAATAGGAAGGTTGTCTTACTATGTTTTTCTGATACTCTGGATTAGCTTCCTTTCCACAGCACTGTCTTCTCTGTGCATGCTTACTTTCAAAGCATCTGTGTTTTTTTAGCTATCAAGCCTTTTTATAATACTGGCACATTATGCTTGTAAATGTCAGGTTACTCCCATGTTATTCCCATTCTCCACCTATAGCTATTTCATTTTGGAAACTGGTCAGCTCTAAACAGGACTTTAAAAAAACCATCATGTACCAGATCTCATAACACGTGGTGGGCCTTGCAAGAGGAGAGCCAACTCGAGGTGCTTCCTGCCCCCTGAGAAACCCAGTGGACAGAGTGGGTACCCCTGAGGCAGCTCTTGTCTTTAGGGACAAGCCCAGTGACTGTGTCCCAAGGGGCGTTTGAACACCTTCTTATGTCCCTCCTGTTTCCTTCCAGGAATCTGACAGAGAGGAAGGAAGTGGAAGACCCAAGTCTTAATCCTCAAACATGTCTTGAAATATCTTTCAGATGGGTGAACCCTCATAATCCACGTAGGCCTCAGCTGCTACTTTTTTGTTTTCTCCATCTGTAAGCAAACCTTTCTAGGCAAGAATAATTTCAATAACAAGCATGAAGAAAGTTTTGAAGCAGCACCTTGAGACACAACCTTCAGTTGTAGGACTCTCTGCCTGTCAAGCAAGGGAGGGGGAGTAGATGAGAGTGGTGGACTCAGATGCCCCCAGGCAAGGTCGAGGCTGAGGCCAAGTGGAGAGTGTGGGCTCCATCTGAAGAGCTCAGCAGTTTCTTGGCTTTGTTCTCATGGTAAGGGAATGCAGGCCTGGGCCATTCTGTGTCTTTTAAATTTTCCAGAGAAGCTAGACATCTGGAATTTCACTTGAAAGATCATTATTTAAAATGTTAGCAATTAGTTCAAAATCTTTAGAAATCCTGTACAAGACCAAGCAAAACATGTCTGTAAGCCAAATCTGCTCCCCAGGCCTCTGGATAAGTTGATGACTAAGGTCTTGCTGAGTTACGTGTTTTTAGTGTCTGTTATTCTCACATTCTCTCTCTCAGAGTAGAACATTCGGTGCCTTGCTGTGTCTTGCTGTGTCTTACTGTGGCCGGAAGTGATACAGGGAAGAAGGCTGGGAGCCTGGGTTGAGAGACTTGATTTGACTGCCCCCAGTAGGTGCCCAGAGGCCTTTCCACTTCTCCCAGGAGACTGTGGGACTTGTGTAAAATGCTTGGTGTGGTGGCTACTGCCCCAGAGCAGCTGCTGTTTACCATCTGGGTAGTATCAATTCTGTGTCGAAGCAGATGGAGCTGAAGTTTTGGCCAATCAGTTTTACAGCCAGCCTGGGGACATCTCAAAGATATAGAGGCTCAAAGATGTAAGCTCTTCTTTCTGAAAGCAAAAGGATCTCAGATTTTTGTTTTTCTCCAGGTGTGAAGGGTATCATGGTTTAGGAAGCTACCAGTATAGATGGGACAGGGTTTTTCTGCAGCTCTACTAATGTGGAATTAAGGGAAGAGAATAAGGCAGAGAACCGTGTATTGGGCTAAAAGTACTGCTGAAGTGGCCCTCAGGTAAGCCAGCATGAGACAAGACCACCCGTGCCTGAGCTGTGCTGTGTCACGAGGGCCACCTGTAGAAAAATAAAGAGGAGAAGGAATTATATAAGTTTTTCCTCATTGAAGAATCAGAGCATGCATTGGAAAAATTAATATTCATCAATTAGCCTACTTTTTGCTGATTACAACACAGTAACTCTAAATTTCAGCTAGCTCCCCTTTGAGAAGGGGATGGAAGCAGCAGTCCCCCTTTTTAGAAAGTTACCAATAGTGAAGTATTTTATGCTTTGTGAACAGTATAATCTCAGTTGTGACTATTCCCTTCCACTCTCTTCGTGTGAAAGTATCCATAGCAATCGATACCAACCACGGGAATGGGTGTGGCGGTATTCTGATGAAACCTCTGCATTCAGAAACAAGTAGCCTGCTGCATTTGACCTACAGGCTATAGTTTGTTGACTCATATTTTAGAACATTGACAGCTGTGATAGATTGGAATATTTGTCAGCAAATACTCACTTACCTTCTTCTCCTCTTTGGATGGAATGTATACATCTCAGCTCCATGCCCTTTGGACTTTAACCAACAGAATATGAGCAAACATGATGTGTACAGAGATTCCACTGTGCATACACAGTTGAGCTTGTCCCCTGTGCTCTTGCCATCTGCCATGAAGAGAACATGCCCCAGGTCATCTTGGACCAAGGGGAAAGACAGACAGGACAGTCTAAGACAGACTTAGACCCAACACACAGTTTGAAGCCAAGCTCTTCTATGCATCACCTGAAGCAGAGTTGCCAGCTGGGCTCAGACTAGACCAGCTGAACTGAACTAGACCCATGAACTTGGGAATAAATGTAGATTGTTTTAAGCCTCAGAATTTGGGCATGGTTTATGAACACAGCTTGACTGTCTAAATAGCCAGCACAGAGGAGGAGTGTTACCTATCCAGATAAAACAATTAAGATATGAATCTCTTTCAAAACCAAAACAACAAAAGAGGATTCTCATCTCCTCACACAAATTCCAGAGAAAAATAAGGTGATGTTTTTCTTTACTTTATAACCCTTCACTCAACTCTTCCTCACCTGCCCCCTCTCCCTTGCTTCTTCGGAATAAACCCTGCTTTGTGATTCAGGCCCCCATAGGTACAGCTGACAAATACTAAACACCTCTTTAGAGAGGCATAGCTTTCCTCAAGCCAACTCCAGAGAGGACTCAGTACAAGAACTGGGTGTTTAATATTTTCACCATTGTATCTGGGAAAATATCCAAGCTCTTCCTCAAAAATGAGCAGTAGAGGTTTCCGAGAGCCCACTCTGCATTATTGTGTGGGCTAGATGCTAGGCAGGATTTATCCAGTCAATATCTGTTTTGTTTCTGCTGCATGCTATGTGCTGAGGTGGTCCCTAAGGACACAAGGGTGTGCAAATCAAATTCAAGGCCTTCAAGGAACACTCCAGCTAGCGGGAGAGATGGGCAAGTTAAGTGGGTAATTAAAGCATAGTGTGGTAAGCATTATCATAAGTGGCATATCCACAAGCTTGAAGGAACTTGGAGGAGATGTACTTGGCCTTACCTGGGGATAGGAACGTGGGAAGCATTTCAGGAAAGTCTTCCTGAAGGAATTGACACTTGAACCGAATCTTTCTGAAGGACATGGTTAAGGTGAAGTCCTGCAGTTGTAGAGCAGAAAAGAGGCTTTAGAAGTATCTTCCACTTTACTCATTAAAAGGAAGCTTTCACTCCCTTTTAAAATTTCAGTGTGTCCCAGACCGAGGTCCATCTGATAAGAGTCAAGCTGCTCAGAGCAGCCTGTGCCATGGGTAACTTTACTATTAAAGCCATTGCAAGTAGCATCTAAACATTCTAGCTAATTAGCAGTTATATAAACACATGTATGAAAAATAAGGTAATGATTCTCATTTCCCAAGTCAGGTGTACACCGTTGCATGATGTCGGTTTTTAGTTGGAAATAGCCTCAGATTTCTCGGCTGTTGGTGTTTGCTGTCCTTTTTCATTGATGAGGGGAAAGGAGAATGAGTAAGACTAAGGAAATGATCTAATTACCTTGCAAATGGTTTTCTTCCTAAAACCGGTCCTCTATTTGAATTGTGAATTCATTAGATTTTTCTGTGCAGTTTAGTGGATTTGAGCCATTGATATGACAATAAATTATTAAAGAAACAAGTACAGCCCTATTAGCACTACTCAGGCCAAGACCATCTTGAGCCCTCTAGTCACTTTTTCCTTCCTTTTACTTGGGGATAATCACTGACCCAGCCTCTAATGACACAGATCAACTTTTGCCTTGAAGGTCTATAGTTAAGTTCCTTTAGATAACCAGAAGTAGGGTTACAGGGTCAAGAAATACAAATATTTTAAAGTATCATAGTTCATATAACCAAACTGCTTTCAAAAATGTTATGTCATTAAATTACTACACTGTATGAAAATGTGGGAAGCACTTTTGTTCCTGAGTGTGGGGAAGGAGAGAAATGAAAAGCCAAGTGTAAAGATACAGAGTTCTGGACTGTAAGCAGGACCAAATGAAACCATATTACTTTAGGGAAATTCCAGCCATGTTTTGAAGTGGTATTTTTCCCACCTGAAAAATGTTCTTTCTCTGGACTTTGCCAGTCACCCCATTATGGCAGAAAGGAGACTATGGGAGCCTTGCGCTGGTTAAGGTCTGGATGTAAGTGACGCACATTACACTGGCCAAAGAAAGGCACAAGGTTCCGCAGAACCGGGAGTACATAATCCTCCTCAGGGAGAGATGATATAGGAAAGGAAACCAGAATATTTAGCAAAGAAACCATCCACCGTAATACTCCCTATTTGCTGACTTTGCCCCATCCTTAGGGAGATCAGATCATTCAGATTACCAATCTTTTATTAATTTTAGAAGCACGTGCTGGCCTTGAGAGGAGGGATCCTGTGTCTCCATATGGGACAGTGATTGTTGCAGTTATCAGTGGGGTGTTTGCATATGGTAAACTTCTTAGGGTGGGCATAGTTCTTTCCTAAGGAGAGGCACAGAAATGTACTTATTCATTAACAGGTAATGGAAATGCTAAATTTGTCTTATTAGATACCTGTGGTGGAAAGCAATTCCTCTATAGGAAGTACATTTTTTCATAGCTGATTTACATGTTTTAGTTACATGCTGTCAGTGAAGCTGTTCAGTAAATGTTTCCTGGTCCACGGGGAATGACACTGACAGAATTGTAGAAATTTTCTGCCTGGTGCAGCAAGGGAGCTGCCTTGGCTTGTTCACCCAGAGGCATGCTTCAGGTTCCAGGCACACATTTTTGTTGTTGTTAACAACCTGTCTTTACCATTGACTGTAAATTTGTATTCTTCTTTACTGACAGCCTTTTCCATAACAGTTCTTTTTGGAGTAGTATCGATGGATAACATCAAGAATTGCTTCTCATTTCACTTTCTCACTGTGTCTTCATCAGGACAAAAATGTCTTCAGTTAAGACACCCTGATGCTCAGAGAGATGGACTGTTGCACGGGACGGGGGTCATACTGCAGTATCAGGTGGGCTCTGATTTAATGTGGTGTCTCTCTTCCATTCCCCAAAGATCTCTTCCCTCGAGGGATGGTGAAGTTGGAGAGAGGCTCCTTTAACCCTCCTGCAGGATGAACCCCCTGCCAGAAGACATGGAGAATACTCTCACAGGGAGTCAGAGCTCACACGCTTCCGTGCGCGACATCCACTCCATCAACCCCACGCAGCTCATGGCCAGGATCGAGTCCTATGAAGGAAGGGAGAAGAAAGGCATATCTGATGTCAGGAGGACTTTCTGTTTGTTTGTCACCTTTGACCTCTTATTTGTAACATTACTGTGGATAATAGAGTTAAATGTAAGTGGGTTTTGGTTTTGTTTTCTGTGACATTATATGAATTGTTTCCAGAGACAAAATTGTTTCTTATTTTTCTCATCATTTCTGTCTCACTTTCATGAATTCCATCTTTCTTTCAAATGAGGCATTCTTGGTCTTTTCCAGTTGATTTGGACTTTGCTTGTTTTTTACTGTTATTGTTTAAAACAAACCTGGTTAGTTTAAAATGTATTTTGTGGTTATGAAAGTTGAATTCATGGGGTTTTATTTTATAACAGGAGCTGGCAAACTGCAGTCTGAGAACCGAATTCAGGTGGTCTGGTTTTATAAATAAAGTTTTATTGGAACATAGCCCTGCCCATTTGTTTACATATTGTCTGTGGCTGACTTTCGTACTGAGTGGTTGAGTTGAGTAGTTTTGACAAAGTCCATCTGGCCACAAAGGGAAAATTTTTTATCCCCTGGCCTTTTAAAGAAAAAAAAGTGAATTTTTTATCCCCTGGCCTTTTAAAGAAAAAAAAAGTGCTGGTCCTTGCTTCAAAAAATGTAGCATGCTTCTGGAATATGTTTTAATGTTGCATGTACTTTCTAGTTCCTACATTTAAGATTTTTGCATGCACTTATTTTTTACCTTTTTTCAAAGAGACTATTTATTCATATTTTATCTAAAAGAAATCCTAGGGACATTTGGAGATTTGTCTGTTTTGTCAGCTTTTTGTGGTTATATTGCCAAATAATTGTCTAGACCAGTACTGTCCTTGTTCAGGTGCTCAGTCATGTCTGACTCTTTGTGACCTCATGAACTGCAGCACACCAGGCTTCCCTGTCTTTCACTATCTCCTTGAGTTTGCCCAGACTCATGTGCATTGTGTCAGTGATGCCATCCAACCATCTCATCCTCTGTCGCCCCCTTCTCCTCTTGCCCTCAATCTTAACCAGCATCAGGGTCTTTTCCTATGTTCTAGTGAAATACAATGTAAGCCTTATATGTAATTTTAAGTTCTCTAGTTGCTACATTTCATAAAAGTAAAAATAAACAAGTGATAATCACTTTAGTAATATATTTTATTTACCCAATATATCTGTTTTCTTGAAAACCTTGCCTTTGACTGTTTATATTTCTTATAAGCACATGGGTGAACTCTTTCAGAATGTTTTCCTCTCAGGTAAAAATTGTCCATTTCCTTTACTTTCAGCAATTCATTTATTTCAAAGAAATATTTGCTAAAGCCTGGGTAGCAATAGTTATTAGCTATTGTTTATTACTAAGAGGTTACTCTTTGCAGGCATGGTGCTAGGTGCTTTATAAGAAATTTAATAAAATATAGAAAATATGAAAGGATGCTGAGATTCCTGTTGGAAAATTATTTTTAATTTTGCCTCGTAATAGAGTCAGTGTCTTAATCTAAACTGATTAGGATTCTGATTCATACCAAGAATTTCTGTTTTAGATTTTAGACTCTTAATGATTAACAACACTGGAGTCATTTAATTTCATCATAAATTCTAATAGAGGAATAAAGCTCTTTTTGAAGGCAGATGTATACTTATATTAGAAAATAAAAAGCTTTTTTTTTAAGAAGAGAAAATTGGTTCCAGAATCAAGGTCATGTGCAACACGAATCTACGGTTAGGTTTCTGTTCACAGATTTTCCTTCTTTTAATCTAACTCTATGGGCGTGCCCTATTATTGTGTAAAGCCAGAGAAGCCAGCGATATGACAACAGTAATTTCAAGTGTCTCTTTTTACTATGTGATGCATCAAAGAATATATTTCAATTGATATATTTAAAAGAATAATGTATTTTTAAAACAAGCAGCTGTGGAATGAGAGATGAAAAAGAAACACATCTTTTAATAGGAAAGCTTAACAGTTTTAAGGAAGCACACTTAACATTATTATAGTGATAGCACAAAATCAAGGCATTTGTTGGTTTGCCACTGATATGACCACACTGAGCGCGTTCAAGTAAGAGAAGCTGTGGCTTGGGGCTGTGGTGGGTCATGGGGTTACAGTTCTCACTTCCCTCCTTCCTTACTGCTTTGAGGAAACTGGAATGGAAGTAAAGTAAGTGGGACGCGCCCTGTTTCATTCATCATAAGGGACCTGTTT
This sequence comes from Okapia johnstoni, assembly GCA_024291935.2. Taxonomy (NCBI): domain Eukaryota; kingdom Metazoa; phylum Chordata; class Mammalia; order Artiodactyla; family Giraffidae; genus Okapia; species Okapia johnstoni. The sequence continues at coordinate 63,716,880 of CM044312.1, read as the reverse complement.
CCATCTGCATGCAACTTGTTATAAATGAAAAATAACCAGGCCTAGCAATTGAGAAATGTGTTTTTATCCTCACTTTTCCTCTGACTGCCAGTTTGCCGATTTGTAAAAAGATCATAAAAAAGTATATGATCTTTAAGATAGTATATCTTGACTTTCTTAGCGAGTTTATTTTTTTTTTCTCTAAAGGCACATTTCATTTTCTATTCTGTTTGTTTAGAATTGTCAGTTCTAACCTGGATTTTTCATTACACACTGTACCATCCCTTTTCTTTTGTTGTCTGTTTCTGTAAACTTCTATAATCACTCAGGTCCATTGTTATTTTTACATGCTTATACATTTACTGAATGCCAAGACATAGGATTCTGATAGAGATGTGCAGGCTCCACAAAAAGCTACAGGAGATTTAAAGTTTAGCTGAGGAAATAAAACAGGTATCTTATATTGCCTCCTTGTGTTAATCTTTAAAAGAGGAAAGAAACAGCATAAAGGGAACTTAGGCCTTCAAAGGAATATGGGGGCCCAGATGTTCTAAGCAATCATAGCAATGACCAAAATACTTTGCCTTCACATACAATTTCCAAGTTGGCCTCTTTCCTCCCGGCTCCAGGGAGCTGGCTGGTGCCAACCCAGCCTGGAGGACATGGCTGGGTGAGCTGGAGCAACCTAAGAGCACCGTGGTTAATTTTCCTGCTCAAAGACCTTGGGGTGGCTGATTTCTTTGGGTCCAGTTGAAGGGATGGCTCCGGTTCTGTGTCAGACCTTTTGGTACATGCCTGAGTAGACTGATTTCTGAAAATGGATCTAGAATTCACCATTGGCTTGGTTTGCCTGAAGATTCTATTTCTCTTTTCCCCTCGACTCAGACTGACAGGGACAGAGATCAAAATGGCAGCAGAAGAGAAATCATTTTTCTTAGCTTTTGATACCTTGGTTGAGATTATAGGTCAAGAAAGGCCATTGTGAGTTGCTTATTGCCTGTCTTACTATATTTTCCAACTGATGTATTAGAAAGGGCCAGGATGCTTCTGGTTTGCCTTGGAGCCGTCATGACCAGCTCTGTGGCCTCAAGCAAGCCATTTAAGTTCTCTGAACCTTGGTTTCTCAGTCAGGTAACTAAGCTGATACCTGTCTTGCCTTCCTTGTGACTTCTTATGAGGATCAAATGATAAAATATATACCACAGCCCCTTGGCAGTTATGAAGCTCTATATAACTATACATTATGTAATTTACTGTTACCTAAAGTAAATTTTAGGGCTTCCCAGGTTGTGCAGTGGTAAAGAATCTGCCTGCCAGTGCAGGAGATGCAACAGACATGGGTTTGATCCTCGGGTCAGGAAGAGCCCCTGCAGTATTAAATGACAATCCATTTCAGTACTCTTGCCTGGAAAATTCCATGAACAGAGGAGGCTCTCAGGCCAGAGTCCATAGGGTCGCAGAATCGGGACACGACTGAGCCCACACACACTAAAAGTAAGTTGTACCCAGAAACGGGAATAAGCAAGTTGCTTATTATTCTCTCATTACTGTTACACTTAACGTTTCAGGTATTTATTATCCTACTGACTCTGATTTTATTATTTCACTGTCACTATGTTCTGTGGGTAAACTGTGATGACCAATGACAACAGAAATTCACTGGGAGAGTTCAGTGGATTGGAATTATCTAAGGAGTGAGTGGAAGAGATGAACTGAATTGTGTATGGGAGGAATTATGTGTGGGTAGAAGGAATTGGGGATAGAAGGATGATGTAGGATCAGATGGTGGGACCAGTGGGGAGACAGTTTGGAGAAGGAGGTGAACAGAAGCACTGAGGCAAGAGGGTGCTTGTGTGTGTGTGTGTGTGTGTATGTGTGTATGGTTTGCAGGGCGGACAGGGAAAATATTAGCCTGGTTAGAAATAAGGTTCCCATAGGAAACAAAATTGCCTAGGTAAGTTGGTTCTAGACTATTGAAAATCTTAAAACAGCTACAGAGAAGTGTTGGACTTACTGCAGTTGTGAGCTGAGACAGATTCTAGAGCAGACTGGAAAACACAGTTTTGAGATCTTCCGGAAGTTAGTGACTCATATTCCACATCACATCACGATTTACCTGCTGTGTCTGTTTGGATGCTTAAGGTGACGTGCTCCCCAGTGACACACACATCCCTGCTTTCCTTCACTTTGTTCTTTATCAGGAAACAATACCCAGATGCTCAGGCCAAAGGTTAAGACTCAATCCTTGATTGATTTGCTTGGTTTATTTTGTCTTTCTCCTGCCTCCTATCCTTAAAAGTAAGGCCTGTCAAATCCATCTGCAAAACACACTCAAAACGTGACCTCTTCCTTCCATTTCTGTCATTCTCATCCTTGACCAAGCCAGCATTATTACTCATCTGAACCACTGCACCCTGTCTGGGCCTGACCAGTCTACCTGCTTCCATGCTTGTGTATGTGTTAGTCAGTCAGTCGTGTCCAACTCTTTGTGACCCCATGGACTGTAGCTCACCAGGCTCCTCTGTCCATAGGATTCTCCAGGCAAGAATACTGGAGTGGGTTGCCATGCCCTTATCCAGGGGATCTTCCCAACCCAGGGATCGAACTTGGGTCTCCTGCTTTGCAAGCAAATTCTTTACCATTTGAGCCACCAGGGAAGTCCTGGATTCCACTCTTGCCCTCCCCAAATCCATTCTCCTAATAGAAGCCAGAGTGACTGTTAAAAGTAGAAAAAGTAGAAACATAGGTAACATTTTCTGTTTAAAACTTCATTGACCTATCAGAGCACTTAAAATAAAATCCAAGTCACCCAAGAAGCCAACCCCAATTTCCTTTCCCACCCTTTGTTCCTGGTCCACCCAGGTCAGCCAGACTTCTATTCACAGAATAGAACAAGCTCTCTTCTGTCTTAGACCCATTATTCTGTATGAATTGGTTCATTTCCTTCATCTTGATGTAGATTTTGTTTTACTATGCTAGTATCAGTCATTTCAACTGATTTAATTCATTTAAATCAGTCACCAAGGGAAGATTTCCATGACCGCCCACCACAAAGGAGTTATTCCACCACACCATCCTGCTTCTGTCCTTTGTAGCACTGATTTTCTTTTTTCCTTTTTTTCTGATTTTCTTTTGTGTCATCTGTCTGCACTTGCTAGAATGTTAGTTCCACAAAGACATAGATTTGTTTTGAAGTATTTCCTGTGTGTAGAATAGTCCTTGGCATTCATTAGGTGCTCAACAGATACTTGGTGAATGGATCAAATTCATAGCAGTGGTTTGCAGGTTAGGTTAAATTCCAGGCAGATTGATAGTAAGAAGATTAACTCAGAAGTTTTTGGAGGATCTCCATGGGAGGTTGTGGAAGTAGAAAAGAAACAGCTAACTTGAGAGACGTACTAAAGGAAGAAATATAATGATTTGTTGATAAGCTGATTTTATCACCCCAGTATCCAAAGATGACTCTTAGGATTTCTAAGGACAGAATCTAGAATAACAGTACTAGTTCTGACAGAACCGTGATTGGGAAGTGGGGTCCATGTGAAATTAAAGATAAATCTGTTTGGGACATCTTGTACTAGAGGCCAAGATTTTGAAGTAATTTTGAGTGTAAGTTGGGGTTAGAGATGCAGATTTTACTCTATTTAAGTTCTTCTTTTGTGTGCATGCTCAGTTGTGTCTGACTCTGCGACCCCATGGACTGGAGCCCACCAGACTCTGTCCATGGAATATTCCAGGCAAGAATACTGGAGTGGGTTGCCATTTCCTACTTCAAGGGATCTCCTGATCCATGTCTCTTGTGTCTCCTGCCATTGGCAGTTGGATTCTTTACCATTGAGCCACTGGGGAAGCCCTTTCTCTATTTAAAGGCAACATGAAATTACAGTTTATTTTAAAGTTTATGGATACTGAAGAGAACCTCTTTCTACTGGCTTGTTATTGCAGAACTGTATCAGCAGCTTTAATTCCTGTTCTCTCAGCCAGGAGGGTTGGTTTCTGTGTGGTAGAGAATGCCTCTTTGCCATAGTCTACTTGGAATAATCATTTTTTAGAATATTTTGGATATTAAGTTTCCCTGGTTTGGAAAAACACAACAGTGAAACTAGGTGGTTGGTTGGCTTTCAATTATTTGTCCTTGTTCCCAGGTTTTTGATTCTATTCATTGGTAAAGGCTTATATTCAGGTCTGTAGCTCATTTGCACAAATTACACAGAAATCTAAGCCTCCTTAAGGATTTAAGGTACAAAATAGTGTTCGTTGTATATTCCATTTTTATAACAAGTACATTTGACCTTGGACAGTGCAGGGGAGGGGATGTATTGTATAATCTATAGCCAGCCCTCCATATCCATGATTCCCCCACACCCGTGGATTCAATCAACCGTGGACTATGTAGGACTATAACATTTACTGTTGAAAAATAGCCACCTGTAAGTGGACCCATGCAGTTCAAATCCCTGTTGTTCAAGGGTCAACTGTACTTGAAAAGGTATCTAAGCCAAGAGGATTCTTTCCTCGTGTCAACTTTTACTCTAATATGACCGATTAGTAAATCGTAGTAAATCCCTGTTAGCTCAGCTGGTAAAGAAATTGCCTGCAGTGCAGCAGACCCCGGTTCGATTCCTGGGTTGAGAAGATCTGCTGGAGAAGGGATAGGCTACCTACTCCAGTATTCTTGGGCTTCTGTGATGGGTCAATGGTAAAGAATCCGCCTGCAATGCAGGAGACCTGGGTTCGATCCCTGGGTTGGGAAGATCCCCTGGAGGAGGGCATGGCAACCCACTCCAGTATTCTTGCCTGGAGAATCCCTATGGATAGAGGAGCCTGGTGGGCTACAGTCCATGGGGTTGCAAAGAGTCGGACGCTACTGAGCAACTTTCACAGACAGACAGACAGACAGACAGACAGACACACACACACACACACACACACACACGTAAATCGTACAAAGGTATTCCTTATTGACTTTTTCCCCTTTTTTCTTTCACTCAGATCTCTGGTTAATTGCCCTCTAATTTGTCCTCAGACAACTGCACTGGTTTGTCAGGACCAGCAGTGTCTGTACTCCAGATTGGAAACTTGAATTTGCTATTGTACATCATGTTCCCTGTTATCAGCTAATCACGGGTCCTCGCAGTTATAGAGGGTCTGCTTGCACCCTTTCTTAGCTGTCAGACGTATGTTCCTTTACGATTTTTTTTTTTTTAAAAAAGAATACTACTTTTAAAAAAGTAGTATTCTTTGTAGTTTGATATGCAGAATTTTAAACTTGATCATTTAAAATTCATCTTCATAGAATTGGGAGAGGACAGAAAATTTATCATAATAGGTTTGCTTTACATCACCTACTGTGACTTTGTCACATATGATTGTAGGTCTAGCTTGGCCTTTATTTTGTTATCTATTCAAGAGTGTAGAATTTTAAAATGCTAGGAGCAAGTAGGAACAACCAGGGAGATTTTTTACATTTCTCTTCTGTGTCATGATAACTGTTGTCATGGATGTTTGCTAAGCGATTATGGGACAACTTGGCCTTCCAAGACTTAAAATAGTGAAGAGTGATCAGAAAGTGAGAGGAACCCTGGATAAATGTTAATTGTCTTCCATAAAAATACATGTTTGTATGATTGAATTCATTTTCTTACAAGAAACAAAAATCATGTTTAACATTTTGGTGTGCCAAAATATAAGCTACAAAAAGGCACTGTTCGCCATTATCTATTCGTTGAATTCAGAATTGAAGTGGGAAATGCCCTTCACCATTTTTCTGTTCGAAATATGAGGGTTCTTACGTGTTTTAAAATTTCTGGTTATTGTTCTCTGTCTTCTGAAGAAGATAGAAAAGTGTTTGTAAAGCCTTACTTGTATGTTCTCCTGTTTCGTTTTCACACATACCACTCTCATTTTCATTTTTCCTGTCCTTCCCAGGTGAATGGAGGTATTGAGAACACGTTAGAGAGAGAGGTGGTGCGGTATGACTACTACTCTTCTTATTTTGATATATTTGTGAGTATTCTGTTGTGTATTGCATTTCGGACATGATGAGACTAACCAAAAAGCAAATTTCCTCTCAGTAGACCTCGGTTTCTATGCAATTCTTTTTTCCTCTTTTAAACATTATCTTTCCTTTACCTTTATCCCTGGACCATTCAGTGCTCCCCCCCTCTCTGGTCATTTCAAGGAAAGAAAAGATTAATGAGAAGTAAGGGAGCACAGCAGAAGAAATCATTCAGATTTTCCTTTATTCTTTCAAAAGTAGCTGAGATAGAAGCCATCAGCAGATGCTAAAAAGGAGAATTTACCTGTTTATATAATAGCACAGTGAAAATGCCATTCCTTTTCTGTCTTGTGGTAAATTTCTGAGTGTATTTTTAATAATAATTCTGTTTCATTTTTCCATAATAGGAGTTTTTGAGAAAACTGATATATTGACAATCTTGGGCAACATTAGTCAGTTGTAGAATTATATAGATGCAGTTATCTGTAGATGAGGTGTTCATTTTACTCAAAGGAATATTTGCAGTATCTTTCTAGGATACACTGTGACTTTGATTGGGTTTGATAAATCTCCATGGTATCTTTTTACAGGTGATAGTGTGAATAAGTCAGATCCTAGCATTGTGTTACACAGTATAGGCAATTAAAATTCATTAAAAATTCCCCCCAATTCATCTTAACTATTCACTATCCTTAGAAGCTGTGTGCACAATGATTAAGACCCTTACAGTCAGAAAAACCTGGGTTTTATTCACAACACAGTCACTAATTGTATATCTTTGTATATATTAAGTCTAAACTTCAGTTTGCTCCTATGTGAAATGAAATCATCATAGTTCTGAAACATAAATAAAGTAATACCCAGAAATCACTTAGCCCAGTGAAAGGTATGTCTCAGAAGCTCAGAGATTTACCTCCAATCATTGTTATCATCATCATTAGTTTTGGTTGAGAATATTAATGATTATATTTTCTAGTGGCTTTTGAACTGCTCTAAAAAGTCTAGCTTTGTTTTGTTTTTCTGACTTACCCTGCTGAAGTGTGTAGCAGGAAAGAGATGAGATTCCCAGTAAATGGAGATCCAGGTTCCTTGTCATCACCCCCTTGCAATCTGAGTAGATTCCATTTTCATCTGTACAGTATGTTAGTGTTCCAATAAGATTGTTTTGAAAAAGTGTTTGGCTGCCACAGAGTATTTGGAAAACCACCAATATTTTAATCTGCTTTTCCAGAGGAAGACATTGAGTCTCATGGGTCAGTGTCTTGACCTACCCCATGTCACTGAACTTGTGGCAGAGCATGTTAGATCCTAAATCCCTTGATAATTTTTTTCTGTAAAGCTATTGACATGTAATAACAAAATTGACTTCTCTCTTTCCTTTTATTTCCTCTGATGAATTTGTCTTAAGTAGTCTGAGCCAGGAATTATTAGGAAGCCAAGTTAATCCTCTGGCCAGATCTCCAAGGGTTGTCTGAACTTTGCTTAGAGAGTTAATGATATTGGACAATTAGGTGGGACCTATTAGCTCAGCTTGGAAAGACTGTCACGCCTGGCCCTGGAAATAGACACAGCCTCCAGGAAACCTTGGGATCTGGGAGACTTTGAGATAAAGGAATAAAGATTTATGCTTTTGCCAAGTCCAGAATGCAGAGATAGGAGTAGGATAAATGAAGAAATTAAATGGTTAGCACATTACTGGTAAACCCATTTTTAATGAAAGCCAAAATTAAAACAAATATAGCTGTAAACTTCATTTACATGAAAGGGTCTTGAGTGAGGTCATACAGCCAGTGACAGCAATGAAGTTGTCAGCTTCCAGCCCTTCAGCAATTTTGATTAGTGAGGAACATTTGGCAGACCCCTATCCCAAGGCATTACTCAAGAGCCACCTGACTTCTTACTACTCAGAATAAGCATATTTTTCAAGTAAAATAGGTAAAATTTTATTCTATGTTTATTCCTTAGTAAATGAGAATTACTAAGACAATTGAAATAGTGGCTGAGAGCCTGCTCTTTGAAATCAGGCTGCCTAGGTTCAATCCTGGCTTCCTCACTAAGATTATGTGGCCTTGGACAGTTGCTGTATCCATCATAATGGTTGCTGACTCATGGAATTGCTGGGGTAGGGGATTATGTGGGACAGTAATACACATAAAGCGTTTCACAAAAGTCCCTGAACCATGGTGAACAATCAGAGGGCAGCTCCTGGGATTGCACAACTCTAGCAACACCCCAGTAACTCAGAGCTTTCCAGCGGACTTCACTAACAACCCATTATCAAAAGTGAGTGGAAAGGTACTTGGAGTGGAAAGTCAACTTTCAAAACATTGTCTCCAACCTTAAAAGAATATAAGAATCTATGTGAACTCAAATACAAAGGTAAAAGAAACACCTCACTGTATATTCTTTTGTTAATAATGGGAAGTTAATTTGAGTCCCTGTCTACTCGATATTCCACGAATTTTAGAGCAGAGATCCCAAACTGGTCTATAGACCAGTACCCATCTGTGACAGTTCTCAACTAAATCAGAATAATGAAAACACTGTGGTGGGTTCTTCATAAAACTTAATGTATATCTTTGTGCATATTCCTTAAAACTTGTCTTTTTTTTTTTAATATAGCTTTTGGCAGTTTTTCGATTTAAAGTGTTAATACTTGCATATGCGGTGTGCAGACTGCGCCACTGGTGGGCCATAGCGGTGAGTATGCCTGGTGAGTGGTTCCCCACTCCAGTGCTGGTGGCCAAGGCCTGCTCACAAGAGGGCTGAGCTGGGGGCACATGTGGTTTCCATCTTAGTTGAATCCCCCAGGCTTCTCCTGAATCCTGATAATTCACACCTCAGTAGGTTTCGTTCTCCAGGGCTTCTCTCCAGAGGTGATGAGTAACTAGCTTTATTGCTGTGGAAACTGAGACAAATGAGGAATCCAGGGACCTAGCAGTGATTGTGGTCAAAGCACCAGCCCACCCTCTACCTCATTTTGCAAATGAGAGATGAGTTCAGTCCCTCTGTCTCAAAGCAGTTTGGACCATTTCCTCTTATGTTGAAACTTCTTGGTGATTTTTCGCCATTTGGTCTCTGCTGATTTTGATCCCTGCCTTCCTCCCTGTGTTACCCGCCTCCCTCCAGTCTTAAAGGTAAAGAAAGAAAGTGAAAGTGAAGTCGCTCAGTCGTGTCCGACTCTTTGTGACACCATGGAGTGTAGCCTACCAGGCTCCTCCGGAGTGGGTTGCCGTTTCCTTCTCCAGGGGATCTTCCCAACCCAGAGATCAAACCCGGGTCTCCCGCATTGCAGGCAGACGCTTTACCATCTGAGCCACCAGGGAAGCCAAGTTCCCTTTTATTGCTGCCTTCAGATTTCTTGAAGGCAGTGGCATTTTTTACTCAGCTACATTTCCTGGCATCCAGCCCAGGGCTTTGGCACAAGCTCTTCTCAATAAATATTCATTGGTTGAAAGAAGAATTATAAGCAATTCTGCCTGAATTATTTTCGCCATTTCCATGGACCTCTGAATAGTCACCATTTGAGAGCTCTAAACAAGGCAGGTATATGGGGGAAGCTCCTCAGACTGGAAGACTTGGGCAGGACTAAACTGTGTGGGACCTTGGTCTATGTGGGCCTGGCACGGGCTTGTCCAGCTGGGCATGGAGTTGTGTGCTGTCCTAAGAGGGCATCTGCCATGTGCCTTGTCTACCTGGACCATCTCTTCTGAGCATCCACAGAACCCCTGGGCTGCTGTCAAACCATCCATTGGACTCCAAGCTCACATTTCATGGATGGAGACCATCAGCTTCAGTCAGACTCAGCTCCCTTTCCTGAATGTACACTATTGCTGATCCCAAACAGCTGTGATGGTTGTCGCTTGTACATTTTCTCCAGCCATCCCAATTTGGGACATTCTGTTCAGTTTCCATGATGTGCACTGGTATCTTTCAGAAAATCTGTCTCAACGTTTGTTTTGGAAAGTGGTTGACTGTGCAGTGAGTTTTAAGAAACCTTCTTCAATCTCTAGCCTGAAATTATCAAAGGGTCACTTTAAGTACATCCACTTTATTGTTTCTGATTCTTGTTTCTAAAAACATTTACAGAGAGAGGGCCAGGCAGCTGGAAGGAGTCAGCTGGTTCTTGAAAAGCACTTAGTGTCAGCCTGTAAAATTAGTTAGTATCAGAATGGAAGATGCCTCCTCTCCCAATCCTGGGGTGTCTGTGTGTGTATGTATTAACATGTATATGTGCATGTGTGTGTGTGTGTGTGTGTGTGTGTGTGTGTGTGTGTGTGTGTGTGGTGTTTTGCTAACAAAACTGACTCTGCAACTTTGTTAATAGTGACCAAGCATGACACCTGGTATTTCTTGACCTCCATCTTGTCAGTCAAGACTCCTGTTGGCATTCACTTTGGTTAGGTTTCTTATTGCTACATATATTAGTTAGAGGATGAAGACACAAGGCCTAGGTCCTGTGGGAGTAATCTCTGGGCTTCCTGAGCCCTGGCAGAGCCCTGCCTCGCTTTCACTGGTCCCTTCTATGCAGATAGCATCTTTACATGTTGTACCCTCCAGTGGACAAAATTGAGTTTCCCAACATACCAGCATGTGGGTGAAGGGAAACCTCAAGCTGCCACACAGGGCATACGTGCCATGTGGAAGCCCTCTTTGTCCCCATCTGGTTTAAGGGACAGAGGTAAAGTGAAATGGGTGGAAGCCAGGTGTGCCAGAGCCTTTTCAAGCATTACCTGATCCTGGCTCAGATGGTTCTCCTTCATGAGAGAGATGCCTTTACAGTGTCAGATATCTAATTTGAATGTTGCTGGATTATGTGTCTTTCAGTTGACAACCGCAGTGACCAGTGCCTTTTTATTAGCAAAAGTGATCCTCTCAAAGGTACGGCTTTCCACTTTTTCTGTGCCGTGACTATCTGTACTGATGCCTTGTTCTCTAGAATGAGCTCATGATAACTATGTTTGTCTCTCCTGGTCACGTCTGTTCTTCCAGCTTTTCTCACAAGGGGCTTTTGGCTATGTGCTGCCCATCATTTCCTTCATCCTTGCCTGGATTGAGACATGGTTCCTGGACTTCAAAGTGTTACCTCAAGAGGCAGAAGAAGAAAACAGTAAGTTTCTCTCCGAGTTTACCTCCTGAGACTAGCCAGGTTAGGGGGAGGGGCTGCAGAGTTCTGACTTGGTTTTTTTAGTTTTTTAATTTTTATTGGAGTATAGTTGATTTACAATGTTTGTTAGTTTCACATGTACAACAAAGTGATTTAGTTGTTCATATACATATATTTATTCCTTTCCAGATTCTTTTCCCATATAGGATATTACAGAGTATTAAATAAAGTTCCCTATGCTATACAGTAGGTCCTTGTTGATGATTTATCTTATAAGTATTAGTGTATATATATAATCCCAACATCCTAATTCATCCCTTCTTCTCCCACCTTTCCCCTTTGGTAACCATAAATTTGTTTTCTAAGCTTATGAGTCCATTTCTGTTTTGTTAATGAGTTCATTTGTATCGATTTTTAGATTCCATGTATAAGTAATTATCATATTTATCTTGGTCTGACTTGTTTCACTTAGTATGATGATCCCTAGGTCCAGCCATGTTGCAGCAAATGGCATTATTTCATACTTCTTTTAAGTCTGAGTAATATTTCATTGTATATATGTACCATTCTTCGTTATCCATTCATCTGTCAGTAGACATTTAGGATGCTTCTATGTCCTGGCTGTTGTAAATAGTGCTGCAGTGAACCCTGGGCTGCGTGTATCTTTTTGAACTATGGTATTCTCAGATATATGCCCAGGAGTGGGATTACTGGATCACATGGTAGCTTTATTTTTAGCTTTTTATACTCCATACTGTTCTCCATCGTGGCTGGGACAATTTACGTTCCCACCAAAAGTGTAGGAGGGTTCAGAGATCTGGCTTTGCATGGAGCTGTGGGTGGAGTTAGGCAGATCTGGGGTCTCTACCCTGCAGGCTGCAGGAGATATTGTGGGAAGAGTTGGATGAAGGGACAGGGACAGGGACAGGATGTGGCCCCTTGCTCCAGCTGTTAGGGCAGACTTCCCTGGAAGGAAGTGTGAATACTGGTGGAAAAGACATTGCAGCAGCAACAACAGTAGCCAATGCCTGCTTCTCCCTTTGACCTTTTCTCCCTGTTGATAATAGCTAGAGATCACGGAGCATTTGGTGCCAAGGTAGCAGTTCTACATAGAAGTTCTTGATTCTCCAAAGTCTCCTATCACTATCCATCCCACAGTTGGTGCCTTTGGGCTGCCATGTGAATAACTGAGCGCCTGCAGGGGGACTGTTGATGGGTTGCTGATGGAGATGGAAAGGAGAGGAGGAAGTTAGCCAGCCAGAGAAATGTTCACCCGTCTCAGGCTTTCCATCCTCCTCTGAGTAGAGGGTGAGAGCTGGCAATGTGTGGTCATGAATCCTGTTAAAGTTGTTATCATCTCCTTGTGTGGCTTTGAGCATCACAGCATGTTCACTGGGAGTTCCAAATGATTGAACTTTAGACTGATTTATTGGGCTGGAATTCTTCTCTGCGTGATTGCCTTAGTGGAAGCACACATTTCCACCTGTCCCTTTAGACACATATAATCAAAGTTCAAAGCAGAGACTCAGACAGTTGTAAGACTTGCTGTTTTTATGTTCTCTCAGTCATCTGGCTGGATTTGCCCCACCTAATAGGTAAAAAAAAAAAAAAAAATTCTGTCTTACAGAAAGTTAAACATGATTATAACCTCAAGATATAGTAGAAGGAAAAATAACCTTATAAGCGGTTTTATTTTTCAAAAGTTCATACATAGAAGAAATCAGTGAGAAACGAATTATCATTCAAGAATAGATTTTAAAACACATTAATCAGACTAATACCCATCTTTTAGCCTGTGCCCTCTGTTCTTTTATGAAACTGTATTGTAGAAAAGGGACAAGTAAAGCTAAATGAAGCCACTTGTTAAAAAGTTGTAAATAGAGGAATTCCCTGGTAGTTCAGTGGTTAGGACTCTGGGCTTCCACTACAGGGAGTGTGGGTTCAAACCCTGGTTAGGGAACTAAGATCCCTCGTGCTGCCAGGCCTGGCCAAAAGTAAAAAAATAAAAATTGTTTAAGTTGTATATAAACATCAAACTGAACTTTAGTGAAAGTATGTCAACTGTTCGTGTGACTGAGGCTTGCATTCCTATGTGAGTAAACTAAAGTAACTAATAAAGCAAAACCCATAATTAGTGAAAACATTGAAAACAGCATTTATTTTCACTGTAACCAATATTACATGCACACCTGGCACCTGCTGTTTGGCCTGGTGCTTCTTCCAGCTTTATCTCGGTGTAACTCAGCTTCAGCCAGAAGAATGCATTGTTGACAGCCTCTCTACTAGTGTTTTTTTGCTTTTATGCTGGCATTTCTATAACCAGATGTAGACTGGAGGCCATTTATACAAGCTCATGAGTTCTTTTTTTTGTTTGTTTAGCTGTGTGCTTTGGTTTTGATGTTGTTGATTTCTATAGGGAAGTAGGTATTTCCAGATGCGAAGATTCTATTAACACTTAGTTTTTGGTTGAAAGAGTTTTCAAAGTACCCTTTCCTACTAAGAGTTTTAAAAATGTAATAATAACACTGTTTTATTTTGGTTAACCTGGCCACAAAGCTACCAGAACAGTGGCATCATTCCCACCATCTGAATTTCTTCTCTTCCAGGACTCTTGATAGTTCAGGATGCCTCGGAGAGGGCGGCGCTGATACCTGGGGGTCTTTCTGATGGTCAGTTTTATTCTCCTCCTGAATCTGAAGCAGGTAGAATATTTGATTTATCATTTATGTTTTTGTCTATCATTCAGAAGCTTTCCCCCCTCACCTCACCTCCTCTACTTCTCAATACGCTTAGCAAACATTTAACATACCAGACATTTAGGATGTGAATATAAATAAGACGTGGTCTTGATGTGCAACCCATGATGAGATACAGAGAGGCAAAAATAAACTGATAGAGGGCCTTACGCACTGATATGTGGACAGGGGAGAGTCTTGATGCTCTCTGTTATCTGTCATCCCCTGAGTGACCTTCCTCCAGAATCCCCCATGTCTGAGAGCACCACCCACCCAGTTGCCCATGTCAGAAACTAGAGCCCCAATGGGGACTCTGCCCCTTACCTATGGCTCCCGGCCCATCATTCACCATGTCATTTTGATCCTCTTTGTTACTACCTTCTTGATTTCATTTAAATTTTCATCACTTCTGTTTCTGCAACAGCCTCTTCCTCAGTTGCCTTCTCCCAACCAGCCACCATAATACCATGTTAGATAGAATGACTGCATTGTTCTAAGGGTTCCTCATAACCTCTCTAAGGAGGTTAAAGTCTCATTATCCCTGTTTTAGAGATCAGCAAGTTGAGGCACAGAGAGGTGAGATAGTTCTTCCAGTATTACACAAAGAGTAAGAAGGTGGAGCTTGGACTTGAACCCTAGCTCCAGGGCTAGCTAGCATCTATGATCACAGCGAATATATGCAAATTTTATATATTTTTCAATATTAGCAAAATTGACCATGTTATTATTCCCTTACCTAAAAGCCTTCAGTGACACAAAAGATTAAGGAAGTGATTGGATCCTAAGCCTGGCAGAAAGCACCTGTATCCACCCTTACCCATGGTCCAAACTCTCCTCTCCATGCTCCTGTGTGCCGTTCTTAGATTTCTGAAAATACACCAGAGCCTCCAAGCCATTGGTGCATCTTGCTTGTTCTATCCTTGACATACCTCTGTGGTCCTAGTGTCCACTCAGAAGTTGAGAAGCCTTCTTGCTAACCCCCCGCACCATGTCATAAGTATACCTACCTATGCCATCAGTCATAGGTAGGGCGTCTTTTGCCTCATGTTCTGTAAGATTCCTTCCACAGCACTGTCATCCTGTGTTGACTGCACTGGCTTTGGAAGTGACTTGGCCTGTTTCTATTGTTAGGATGTAAACTTGAGTTAGAGACTACATTATTTTATTCTCACATTACACATAGTAAATATTTTAAACACACACACACACACACACACACACACACACACACACACACAATAGAGTAAAACAAACTCCAGGCAGAAAGAGCCATGTGAAGATCAAAGACATCATATTGTGACATAGGGAGTCAGGGGAACTTGAAGTAACTTGATATTCTGGACTGTTGGTGTTTAAAAGCAATATAAAAGAAAATCATAGGGCTTCCCTTGTGGTCTAGTGATTAAGAATCTGCCTTGCAATGCAAGGGACACTGGTTTGGTCCCTGGTCCAGGAAGATCCAACATGCCACAGAGCAACTAAGCCCGTGTGCCACAACTGCTGAGCCTGAACTCTAAAGCCTGGGAGCTGCAACTACTGAGCCCATGCATTGCATCTACTGAAGCCCGTGCACCTAGAGCCTGTACTCTGCAACAAAAGAAGCCACTGCAATGAGAAGCCCGTGTACCTCAACAAATAGTAAAGCCTGCAGGTAGCAACAAAGACCTAGCCCAGCTAAAAAATAAATAAGTAAATCTTAAAAAACAACAACAACAAAATCATAGAGTCAGATGAAATAAAGATACGATTGAGCAGAAAAGCTGTTTCTCAGTCAACAGACACTAGGATGAATATTAAACTTTTCATTACCTCATTATAAGGATGATTTCCTTGAGGTTTTTGTATGTCAGAGGACTCGTTCTTTTTTTTTTTTTTGACGTTTACATTATAGTTCATGATTTTGTGTACCTTTTTCCTGAGACTAATAGAATATCTCAGCACCTATATGTACTTTTTTTTTTAATCAGAAGTTCAGAACAGCAGGATAATAATGTGAGGAATACCTCCTCAGGCATTTTTCATCAAGCAAGCCATGGGCTTCCTCCTTTGACTTTTACCATCCCCTAGTGGCAGTTGAAAGCATTACCACGTCATAGAATTATGAAGCTAAACAAAAACAACACTGAAAGCATTCCACTGGGTGGCTGCATTGTTTAAGACAAAGACCAACCCTATATGCGAGACAGAATAAGAGACACAGATGCATAGAACAGTCTTATCGACTCTGAGGGAGAAGGTGAGGGTAGGACGTTCTGAGAGAGTAGCATTGAAACATGTATATTATCATATGTGAAACAAAACACCATTCCAGGTTCGATGCATGAGACAAATGCTCAGGGCTGGGGCAATGGGATGACCCAGAGGGATGGGATGGGGAGGGAGGTGGGAGGGGGTTTCAGGATGGGGAACACATGTAAACCCATGGCTGATGCATGTCAATGTATGGCAAAAACCACTACAATATTGTAAAGTAATTAGCCCCCAACTAAAATAAATAAATTTATTAAAAAAAAAAAATTGACAAAGACCAGATTAGTAGTGGGCAGAGGAGTGTTCAAGGTGACTTACTTTACTGTATATTTTCATTGTCTGTGTTCAATTTAGGAAAGAATTGAGATTAAAAGCTGTTCTTGGAATTAATGTGCCCAGAAAAGATTTTACTCTAAAGCTTTCTTGTTAGGTCAGTGGACAAATATTAAATGGTTTTCAGCGGCAGAAGTTATAAGCTTTTTTATCCTAGTACCCTGCTGATTGGCCCCTAGTCATTAAGAGGACAGCTGGGGCCTTCAATTTAAGTCTGAATTTGGCAATAGTTCAGTTCAGTTCAGTTCATTCTCTCAGTCGTGTCCGACTCTTTGCGACCCCATGAATCGCAGCACGTCAGGCCTCCCTGTCCATCACCAACTCCCGGAGTCTACCCAAGCCCATGCCCATCGAGTCGATGATGCCATCCAGCCATCTCATCCTCTGTCATCCCCTTCTCCTCCTGCTCCTAATCCTTCCCAGCATTAGGGTCTTTTCCAATAAGTCAACTCTTCGCATGAAGTGGCCAAAGTATTGGAGTTTCAGCTTCAACATGGTCCTTCCAATGAACACCCAGGACTGATCTCCTTTAAGATGGATTGATCGGATCTCCTTACAGTCCAAGGGACTCTCAAGAGTCTTCTCCAACACGTGTACATTCATGGTGAACACTCATGATATATACACGATTGAGCGACTGAACTGAACTGGGGCCTGCCTTGCCCCTTCTTGTCTGTCTTTCTGTAGTACCAAGTTGAGTGCCTGGTACATAGTAAACTTAGAACTTTTGAAGGAATGAATAAAGAGAGGAAGAAAGAAATTGGAGACACCAGAAATTTAAATATTAGCATTTTTCCTTGTAAAGGAATGGCTTGAATTTTAGAGTCACAGAGCCTTGGAAAGTTAGCACATTTTAGTGGATGTATTTTAAAGGATATAAGGTGGTTTGTTTGCAGATTTCCTTGCTGCTTTAGCCATATCCTGTTTGTCTGTGTATTAAGTTGAAAGAATGAGGAAGCCCAGTTCTCTCTCAGATGGTTGGGTTGAAGTTCTTATGTGCTCAGATAATTTAAATGAACCAGTTGTGATGTTGGATAAAAGGTAATTTATCACATCCTGAATCATTGAACAGTTGACTTAAAGAATAACTCAGTTGCATTCTGTCATCTGTGCTCAACACGTCTAGATGAAGGCACTGAAAATTTAATTTGACACCATCCATGCTGGTGTGGGCTGTCTTTGAAATTATGTCCCCTGTGGTGTGGCTGCAGATGTGTCTTCTCAGTTGTTATTGTTAATTCTTTCATTTTTAAGCCTTGAGTTCTTAGGAGTTACCTTTGTGTCCACATAGCATAGTGCTAACCAGTGATTGCACAGGTTTTGTGATCAATCACCTTGGTTAATTAAGACTTGCATCCTCAGCCAGATGGCCATTTGTATGCATTGGATAGCACATTTGAATTTCAGGTCTTTTTGAGTCTTCTTCCACTTGTACTTTTTGCTGAATATTTTTGCATCTCCTCTGCACATGTTTACAGCCTCATAGTCGCCTGGTCTAGCATGGTTTCTCTTGGGTTTCCGTTGAGTTTGCACACAGCTTCAGGCAAGCATATGCTCGCTGCAGCCTTGACCATCACCTCAAACCAGCAGAGACTCTGGGCCTTATGCTCACACACCACTTTTGCACTATTGCATTACTCCTCACCTCAAATGAAAGGAGCTCCTTCAACTGTGTAAATCTGCTTCCAGTCCTCACAGCCTGCCATACTCGGAAGAACCTTCATACCATGAAGCTGAGTGATGGGAGGTGGGGGAACAATACTGTTCTCTCAGTTCTGCAGTTTTTCAAGCACTTCTCACAAAGTTTCAAGCCTTAGGTTGCCTCCCTAGCACAGAATTTGCTGTTTGGTTCATTAGTTTTTATAGTCACTTTTCAGAGAAGACTAGTTGAACTCGTTCTTTGACAATAGCCAGAACACCTTAGTAGCTTTCACTTTGAGATTAGGGAAAGCATATGTATTGTTGTGTTTTAAAAATTTGACTTTATTTAAGACTTCCCAATGGTTCTAAAGCATGTCAGTTTATTGTGGCTTGAATGCCGTTATCTTCACAGGTGGAAAGTGAGCCCGGAAACAGGAAGATTCCATGTGACCACCTTCCTTAGACTCCTTGCCAAATGAGATGGCAGTTAAACCACCCCGGAGTCTCTAAGATTTCCGGCAGTGTAATAAGCTGGGAAATGAAGCCTTCCTGCCACTGTATCTTTATGTATTTGTTTTACCACAAGCCTAATCTGAACAACATGACATTTGTGAGGTTTAAGTGTGGCACACAGACTTTTCTTAATCTTCTTCCGGGGTTCATTCTTCTGTGCCAGATTTGTTCTTGGCTATAATCCAGGCAGACGTTCTCCAAAAGGTGCCCTTTTTTTAAAAAATATAATTATTGGAATATAGTTGATTTACAATGTGGTGTTAGTTTCAGTTGTATAGCAAACTGCATCAGTTACACACATACTTAATATCCACTGTTTTTAAGATTCTTTTCCCTTATAGGTCATTATAGAGTATTGAGTAGAGTTCTGTGTGCTCTACAGTAGGTCCTTATAAGTTATCTATTTTGTATATACTGCTGTGTCTGTGTCAGTCCCACTCTCCCCGTTTATCCTGCCCCCCAGTTTCCCTCCTGGTCAAAGTGTCCTTTTTGAACTGTATTATCTGATAAGATAAAGTGACAGTGAGGCAGGCTGCTCTTGTAGGTGAGTAGGTGACATCCTAACCTGTCCCCTTGGTCTCCTCACCACCGTCTTTAGTTCCCTTCCCTAAGTATGAGAGGAATGTGTAATTGCTATAAAAATGTGAAAAGAACAAAAGTAGAAGATAACTCTCCTTCAAACTATTCAGCAACGTTAGTATTGACAGTTTGTTTCTTTCTACTTTTGTGTTTGTAATTTACATAATGTGTGTTGGCTATACTGTCTATATTATTTATATCCTTTTTAAAAAGTTAGAAAGTCACTTTAAGTGTATCGTAGAAATTTTGGAATATCCGGAAATGTACATAAGTCACCTGGTCTTTTTTTTTTTTTCTTAGTCTTACTGATTCATGCTAGTATATAAAGTTTATAAGTTTTTATCCAATATGATCTTATACTGTATTTCTTGTTATATATTTGCTTTTATTTTTATTTCCTATACATTTCCCATGTTGTTATATACTATAGAATTATATTTCCATGAAATGAAAGATACTGCATGGAAATACAATAATTAATAATTTTCTACACTCAGACATTAGATTTTTCTTTTATTTTTAGAGGGAAAAATCTCATAATGGAAAAAGGTGTTATTTCCTCAAGGGTATATCCTAAGGATATCATCCCAGAGTAATGACTGGGTCAAATTCAAGACTAGTAGAAGGTAGGGTCTTCCCTGGTGGTTCAGTGATTAAGATTCCGTGCTTCCAGTGTAGAGGGCATGGATTCGGCCCCTGGTCAGGAAACTAAGATCCCACATCCTCAATGTGGTGGCCAAAAAATGAATAAAAATAATAATTGAAAAATAAAGTATGTTCTTAAAAGAAACAGTAATAGAAGGCTCATGCAGCATTGACTCAGAATGGTTGTAACTATGGTTGCTGAAACAGCACACAGTGGTAACTATCAGCTTCCCCCATACTTTAAACTCCCTCTCGCACTCACTGAATACAGCCATTTTTCAAATATGTATATTAAATTATTTATACCAAAGAGATTTTCACTCGAAAACCAGGTAAGCTTTTCAGCAAAGAAGCAGACGAGGAGGAGCAGAGGATAATAGTTCTTGGTCTATATGAATATTTTTAAAAGAACGTACATGAAATCCACTGGACAGATTAGTGTGAATGATATTTAAAGGTTTTCCTTCTACAAGACATAATGTAAAAATATTTTACAGTTTCATTAACTTAAATCTCTTGTGGATTGAACACATGTAGCCCTCATTTAAAATTTTATGCACATATATTACAATGTTAAATTATTTGTTACTCTAATTGAATGTGGTACTTTTTCTCCTTCCCCTTCTCTACCATCTAGGATCTGAAAATGAAGCTGAAGAAAAGCAGGACAGTGAAAAACCACTTTTAGAACTATGAGTAAGACTTCTGTTAAAGTAAGTCTTTGAAAATAAAACTGTAACAGTGAAGTAGTTAAGTATGGAGCCTTCCTTCAAGTAGATTCAAAGTTAAATTCAGAAAATATGAGAGTGATTATAGTTATATTTCTCCTAATTATGAGAATTTGTCAGCCACATTTTCTTATGTAAAATCTCTTAACATTTTCTGGGTATAAATTGGCAGAGGATGAAAACTACCTCAGAGTCACACATTTCTGAATAAGGATGACTTAGTTCATTTTGTTTATTGTAGCCAGAATGTCTCTATGTCAGGCATGATTTAATTACAAACCCTAACTTCTGAGGGCAGCAAGGGCAGCAGTCCCGGGAGGTGGTACTGTCCTTGTCTCCACTTACATGGAGGCAGAGAGACTGAGGGTGAGTGACTGGTCCAGGGTCCCACAGCTGGCAGGGGCAGAGCCGGGACACAGGCGCCCCATCTGTACCAGTATCCACTCTGGTCCGCACAGGATGGTCATCTCTGGAGTGTGTTGGAGCTTCTGAGATGACAGGTATGGTCCAGTCACAGGAGTCGGGCTCCACCTGCCTCTGGTTTGGGACACATTGCTCAGTCCCTTCAAATCATCAAAGGAAACATTTCAACCTCACAAATATGAGCAAATCAACAGTCAATTGTAAAAGCTGTATTTCTGCTTAATTATTTAACCACAGAAGGGAAAGAGTAGATCTTAAAACTTCATCTGATAAGAAAAAAAAAATCTGTAACTATGTATAGTGAAGGATGTTAACTTATGTAGACTTATTGTGGTGATCATTTCAAAATATATACAAATATAGTCATTATGTGATATAACTTAAACTAATAAAATGTTATTATCAATTACATCTCAATAAAAAATGATGAAATAAAATTTTACAGCAGGAAAAAGTAGTGCACTGATTCATAGAAGGTGGGCAGTTGGCATAGAGTCAGGCTGGCAGAGGCAACCGGAGTCCTGGTATTGAAGGCCCTGCATCAGTGATATTCACTGTGTTTGGGCCCTTTTCCTACAGACATAAGACAAAACCGTGAGCCTGTGAATAGTAGATGCTTTTCTAAAAGGCTTTAAGTTCTTGTGTTGCCCTACCCATGGTTTTTCAAGTGTAGCATTTTCCCTTTGTACACTGCATCTCAAACATTGTGTTCTCTCTTCTTCTAAGTGTGAAAAACCTTCATTGAAAGTCACCAGAAAGAAAAAGGAACTGGAGATGGGGTCTCCCTATTGAAGGTTGAAATGGTGACATCCACTGCTGGCATTATTGAACGGCTAATAAAGAATTTATTTATTGTAATACCTCACAGACATGGTACCATACCCACATCCATTTATGTCACATGCCTGTGGCTGGTAAGATAATGTCATGGTCCACCCTATATTCAGTGAGATTGGATCTGATCTTCAAAGATTGGATGCAGAAAGTCTTGTGCTGTGTTCCTAATCAAAAAGACTTCTTAATATATTGGAATAACACTTTTTTAGTATGCAAAATATCTTTTTATTTTGATTTGCAGAATGGAATTGTTTTGTCTCATGTTTCGAATTTCTTTTGTATTTCTTTTTTAACTCCCTACATTTCCCTTATGTTTTTTAACCCATTCACACACGCTATTTGTACAATTTTAAAAGGTAATAAAATCCAGCATATCAAATGATTAGTTTTATTTTTCCTGTTTGCATTATGTATTTGGCCTAAAGTGTTGAAATTACAAAAGGGGAACCTGAGGGACTGTGAATACATATAGAAGGTCACCAGAGCTAGAATCTTTCTCTTAGAAATATGATCTAAAATAGTCTGAATACCCTCTTTTCAACCCTTTCTATGAAATTATTTCCCCTTGTGTTTAGTTAGCTTGAATCAAAATGAACTCAATTCTATTGTGAGCTGTTTTTGTTAAAAAGAAATATTCAACTCATTGCTTCATGGGAAGCAGCATGTCTGTCAGTTTCCTGTCATTATTCAATATGTCATTTAAGAACAGAAGTGCAGCTGGAGCTCCCTGGGAGCCTGGGGCCTCCCCAGAAGGAGCACCTCACGTGGAGAAAGGGGGAGCTCCAGGGTCGGGCTGTGGACTAAAACCTCAAGACTTCAGTGGTGTCATCACAGTGAGAACGTCCTGTCCCAGGAGTGGACCCGCGTCTACACCATGACCACAACGGGGCCTGAGCCGGACATCGGTGTGTGACTTTAACCTAGGAAGGAGCTCTCCCCCTACGCTCAGGCTGGACTAGTAGGACGTGGCCAGTCCTCCTGGGAGGGCAGGGACCCCAGATGTTGGCTCTCAGAGAAAAGACAAGAGGAAGGAAGGATGTGACTTGACTGTGCTGCAAGTTCAGACTGTGAGAGCTGAAGCCTTGACCTCAGTCATAGAGCCTGCTTCCCTCTGGAGCTGGACGGATGGAGTGCAGGGCCTGGACCCCTGCTCTGGACCTGCTGGGTGGGGAGGGGGGCCACCTGCTCTTCATGCTCATGTTGCTGAGCAGCCCTCAGCTATTCACCCATCACACTATCATCTGATTTACCATCTGGAAAGCCTTGCTCAGATTGACTCTGAAGTCATTTTGTCCCTTTAGGGGGCTTGGGTGACTCAGTATATATGATATTCAATTGCACAGCTCGGTGACCCCAAAGCCTTCTGTATCTCGTTTCTCATGAGGGAGAGAACACATCCCTGTTGCCCACATCTGCAGTCTTTCCATGTCACTGGGTTCAGGGATCAGGTCTCATGTCACCCAGTCTACACTGAGGAAATAAAACCAAGACATATCAGCCTCACGAATCATGGAAGAGCACAGGTGGTTGGTGGAAGGGGTCCTGTGTTCCAAGGAGTCCTGTCGGCCCTTTCCTTCAGGGTCTTGAGGTGCAGCATTTGGCCATCCTGAGCATAAGGTTCCCAACTCACCGAGGAGCTCATTGGATGAACTCTGTCTATAATAGTGGGGAACCTGAACCCCCAGCCCAGAGTATGTGTGATAACAGTTGCAAGACTGTGTAGAAGAACCTTTTATTCCATTAGCTGTGACCCTTTGAAAGTGAGCCAAAGTTGGTTGTGGTTTAACTGTTCTTATTTTTTTGTGACACCCCAGCTACACTTTGCAGAGATCCAGCCAGTCAAGGCCAGTTTGACTGTGACCTTTTTCCACGAATCAACCACACTTGACAGAGCACGTGAACAAAATTGAAACCTGAGAGGGTGAAACCCCACCAACCACACTAGCACCCTCCTTCTGGCCCTCAGGCTGTCTCCCCACACCCACTGCCCTTCCTTCTCTGCACCTCCCAGGCCAGGGCTGCCCAGGGCGAGAGAGGCAGGAAGTTGCTGAGAAGCTGGAAACTACCCAGCACTGCCCTCGGGGCCCCAGCAGGGAAATCAGCTGCACAAAACTTTCGGTGATTTCCAGTGTTTCCATCTTGCCTTCTATGATTTCCCAATGTAGAAATAGTTTCAGATTGCTAAGAGGAGGGCCAGATATTTGAGCTAAAGACGCTGGATCACATTCTTCAGAACCAAGAAGACTCAATTAGATTTCTTCTTTCTTGTATCTGGTTGCTCTTCTTTTGTTTCCAGATCTGAACTTCTATTTGGTTTTCAAAAGAACTGGTTTCAGGGAAGCTGAAGCAGATTGTAAGCAAACAAACAAAAAACACCTTCCCAATTTTAAAGGAGACATGTTTTTTCTAATACACAAAAAGGATTTTCAATCACTTTTTTTTTTCACCCACACACCATGCAGTGAATTTTTTGTTTTGTCTGTACCTATAGAAATAGACACAAGTATAAATAAGCATTGTTATAATATGTGTTACTATTATTACTCGATAGAAAAAGTGATCAAAGGATATGAATAAATATTGCAGAGGGCAGGAAATCTGAATTGACTTTAAATATATAAAGAGATGCTTATCCTCACTCACAGAAAGAGGAAAGCAAATTAAAACCACAATGAGATAAAGGAGATATTATTTTTCACCTGACAGATCAGCAAAATCCCAGCCTATGACATCAGTCTCCCGGCCTTCACCTACATTGAGGTATAGATTTCCTAAAGGAAATCAACCCTGAATATTCATTGGAAGGACTGATGCTGAAGCTGAAGCTCCAATACTGTGGCCACCTGATGCAAAGAACTGACCCAGTGGAAAAGACCCTGATGCTGGGAAAGATTAAGGGCAAGAGGTGAAGGGGGCAACAGAGGATGAGATGGTTGGATGACATCACTGACTCAATGGACATGAGTTTGAGCAAGCTCAGGGAGATAGTGATGGACAGAGAAGCCTGGGGTGCTGCAGTTCATGGGGTTGCAAAGAGTTGGACACAACTGAGCAACTGAATAACAGCAACCATCATGGGCAAGTTGGCCATTGCTGTCAAAATGACCCAAAACACATAGTCAAAATAACACAAAACAGCTGTAATTTCAACATTTTTTGTAATAGCAAAAGAGCGGAAGAAAGCCAATAATATATCACAGGGGAAGTTTGTAAAATATTGTATATTCACCAGTGAAATATCACACAGCTTTCTATGTGTCCCTAGAGACTGACATAAAAGAACCCTATGCTGTGTAAGCACAAAGAAGTGCAGAATAATGTATATTGTTTCCTACCTTTGTGTATGAAGCAGGAAATCAGAGTATGTATTCATGCATATACATTTGTGTTTTATTTATTTACTATTTGTATGTTCATTTGAATTTGCTAAATAAATAAAAGCTAGAATGATGCAGAGGAAATGGAAGTGTAACCTGTAAGAGGTAGGGAGGTACATAACAGTGGTTGAAGCAAGATATCTTAATGCAGTATTTAGTGTTTTGATTGATTTTGATTTACATGATGGTATAATCTAATGATTTTACTGGGGTTTCCTAGGCATAATAGTTTTCAAGTACACTTATTAATTTTCCTTTTCTTTAAATAACTTACATTTTTGGGGAAGATGCATAGTAGCCTGTCATATGACATCCTTTATTTTTTAGTTTCTAATAGGGCATTTGGATTAATTTGGGTTTCTATAAATGGTGCTATAGTGAACCAACATCTTGGCACCTAGATCTTAGTACATACATTTTATTTCCTTAGGAAATTGATTTGTCAGTGGTCAGAACACTTTCCAGGGAAGCAAGTTCTACACTATAATGAGCCCTATGATGGTTTCTTGCTGCCTGAGATCTGAGCTGGCAATGTTGGAAATGTTTTCGATCACTTGCTGCCTCTACCAGCTGCACATTCAAATTACTGAAAGAAAATTTTTTAAAGTCTGATGCCTGGCTTATGATGAAGTCTGGATCTCAGTGATTCTTCCTTCTCTTCCTTTCTTTTCTCTGTCCTTCCTCCCTTCCATTTATTTTGAGTTATAATTCACATACCATAGGTTCCCCAAAAGATACCAGCTCTTGTAATGGATAAAGCAGCAGGACTTAGGACAGGTGGACGTGGCCCATGTGGACTCTGGCACTGATCCATGTTAACTTGGAGTACATTTCTTAGCTTCTCTGGGATCTGGTGTTCTTATCAGTGAAATGAGTCATACCTGATCTGTATTTTTGTGAAAACATCAGACGTGAAGCAAGCAAACTGCCCAGCAGAACTGATGCTCACTAAGTGGTAGGGACTTCCTGTAATTCAAAGAAAACTAAAGAAAGCAAACACAGGAAGTAGCCTATGAGCACGTTGCAGGGACCATGCATTTACCCAAATTCGTCCTCATGACTAAGAGAAATACTGAATTTCTAGCTTTTCAGCTGAGTTTTACCAGCTTGGTGTAGTATCTCTAATTGTCTTTTTTTACTCAATTTGTAATTGACCATTATATAAGACTTTGAATAAAGTGGGAAATCCTGTATTACTTAATCGTGACCCACTTGATTGACAACGAGCTTTCAAAAAATGAAGTCTATGAGGGAAAGCATTCCAAAATAGTAGAGAGAATTCATAATGGGAAAGACTCTGAGAATTGTTGCCTTGGAGTTTCCCTTTGTTATTCTTGAGAAGTGTATGAAGTGCTCCAATTCTGTAAAGACTATGGAGACGTGAGGGTTTTCATGTGGAACTGTACTCCCTGCCTCACTTTTCCATTGCACACCTGCAGATGCAGACTGCTCTTAGAGATATTTATTTTATCCAACTAAGTGTCATGGACTTTAGTCACAGAGGTCCTATTACTAGATGGAAAGTCAGTGTATAAAAGCCTTTCCAGCATGAAAAAATTGGGGATGGGTTGTCCTATGACTGTCTAATTGCACACACAGCCTAGGTGCAAGGAGAGGAGATAGATAAAAGGCAGTTCTCTTCACCTGCTCTTAGCCTAATAAGGAAGGAAATTTCCCGGTTTTATTTTTTTTGATAAGTGGATTTATTATCTTTCTAGTTTTTATTGGAATATAGTTGCTTTACAATGTTGTGTTAGTTTCTGTTGTACAGCAAAGTGAGTAAGCTTTACGTATACATATATCCCTTCTTTTTGAATTTCCTTCCCGTTTAGGTCACCACAGAGCATTCAGTAGGGTCCCCAGAGCTATATAGTAAGTTCCCATTAGTCATCTATCTTATACATAGTATCACTAGTACGTGTCTGTCAATTACAATCTCCTAATTCATCCCACCTTCCTTTCCCCCTTGGTATCCATCTGTTTGTTCTCTACTTCTGTGTCTCTATTTCTGTTCTGCAAATACGAACCTCCAATTGAAAGTAAAAGTAAACATCTATTCTAGCAGCAACTAATGTAGAGGTTAGGAGCAGAGTTCCGGTAACCAGGGTGCTTGGGTTCAAATCCTAGGTCTCTTTTCTTATTAACTGTTTAACTCTGGTGTGTGTGTGTGTGTGTGTGTGTGTGTGTGTGTGTGTGTGTGTGTTTACATGTGCTAAGTCACTTCAGTCATGTCTGACTCTTTGCAACTCCATAGACTGTAGCCTGTCAGGCTCCTCTGTCCAGGGGATTCTCCAGACTCTGTTCTATAGATGAGGAAACTCAGGCAGAGAGGAGATAAGGAGGGTCTAACTCTGGGAACCCTCCTTATCTCCTCTCTGCCTCAGTTTCCTCATCTATTAAACAGAGATCATTGCATATGTCTTGTGAGAGTTCAATAAGTTAACAGATGCTAAGACTCAATGAGTCAACTCTTCGCATGAGGTGGTCAAAGTATTGGAGTTTCAGCTTCAACATCAGTCCTTCCAATGAACGCCCAGGACTGATCTTCTTTAGGATGGACTGATTGGATCTGCTTGCACTGCAAGGGACTCTCAAGACTCTTATTCAACAACACAGTTCAAAAGCATCAATTCTTCTGCGCTCAGCTTTCTTTATAGTCCAACTCTCACATCCATACATGACCACTGGAAAAACCATAGCCTTGACTAGATGGACCTTTGTTGGCAAAGTAATGTCTCTGCTTTTCAATATGCTATCTAGGATGGTCATAACCTTCCTTCCAAGGAGTAAGCGTCTTTTAATTTCATGGCTGCAATCACCACCAGCAGTGATTTTGGAGCCCCCCAAAATTAAGTCTGACACTGTTTTCACTGTTTCCCCATCTATTTCCCATGAAGTGATGGGACCAGATGCCATGATCTTAGTTTTCTGAACGTTGAGCTTTAAGCCAACTTTTTCACTCTCTTCTTTCACTTTCATCAAGAGGCTCTTTAGTTCTTCTTCACTTTCTGCCATAAGGGTGATGTCATCTTCGTATCTGAGGTTATTGATGTTTCTCCTGGCAATCTTGATTTCAGCTTGCGCTTCTTCCAGCCCAGCGTTTCCTGTGATGTACTCTGCATATAAGTTAAATAAGCAGGGTGACAATATACAGCCTTGAAGTACTCCTT
Organism: Okapia johnstoni; assembly: GCA_024291935.2. NCBI lineage: Eukaryota > Metazoa > Chordata > Mammalia > Artiodactyla > Giraffidae > Okapia > Okapia johnstoni. The sequence goes on along the minus strand of CM044312.1, from coordinate 63,688,565 downwards.
TTCCTATTTGGAACCAGTCTGTTGTTCCATGTCCAGTTCTAACTGTTGCTACCTGACCTGCATACAGGTTTCTCAAGAGACAGGTCAGATGGTCTGGTATTCCCATCTCTTTCAGAATTTTCCGCAGTTTCTTGTGATCCACACAGTCAAAGGCTTTGGCATAGTCAATAAAGCAGAAATAGATGTTCTTCTGAACTCTTTCGCTTTTTTGATGATCCAGCAGATGTTGGCAATTTGATCTCTGGTTCCTCTGCCTTTTCTAAAACCAGTTTGAACATCTGCAAGTTCACGGTTCACGTATTGCTGAAGCCTGGCTTGGAGAATTTTGAGCATTACTTTACCAGCATGTGAGATGACAGCAACTGTGCGGTAGTTTGAGCATTCTTTGGCATTGCTTTTCTTTGGGATTGGAAGGAAAACTGAACTTTTCCAGTCCTGTGGCCATTGCTGAGTTTTCCAGATTTGCTGGCATATTGAGTGCAGCACTTTCACAGCATCATCTTTGAGGATTTGAAATAGCTCAACTGGAACTCCATCACCTCCAGTAGCTTTGTTCGTAGTGATGCTTTCTAAGGCCCACTTGACTTCACATTCCAGGATGTCTGGCTCTTGGTGAGTGATCACTCCATCATAATTATCTCGGTCATGAAGATCTTCTTTGTACAGTTCTTCTGTGTATTCTTGCCAACTCTTAATATCTTCTGCTTCTGTTAAGTTCATACTATTTCTGTCCTTTATTGATCCCATATTTGCATGAAATATTCCCTTTGTATCTCTAATTTTCTTGAAGAGATCTCTAGTCTTTCCTAATCTGTTGTTTTCCTCTATTTCTTTGCATTGATCGCTGAGGAAGGCTTTCTTACCTCTCCTTGCTATTCTTTGGAACTCTGCATTCAGATGGGAATATCTTTTCTTTTCTCCTTTGCTTTTCACTTCTCTTCTTTTCCCAGCTATTTGTAAGGCCTCCTCAGACAGCCATTTTGCTTTTTGCATTTCTTTTCCATGGGGATGGTCTTGATCCCTGTCTCCTGTACAATGTCACGAACCTCTGTCTATCGTTCATCAGGCTCTCTGTCTATCAGATCTAGTTCCTAAATCTATTTGTCACTTCCACTGTATAATCATAAGGGATTTGATTTAGGTAATACCTGAATGGTCCAGTGGTTTTCCCTACTTTCTTCAATTTAAGTCTGAATTTTGCAATAAGGGGTTCATGATCTGAGCTACAGTCTGCTCCTGGTCTTGTTTTTGCTGACTGTATAGAGTTTCTCCATCTTTGGCTGCAAAGAATATAATCAATCTGATTTCAGTGTTGACCATCTGGTGATGTCCATGTGTAGAGCCTTCTCTTGTGTTGTTGGAAGAGGGTGTTTTCTATCTTAGGTCTTCACAAATAAATTTTTGAAACATGCAATTTAAACAAACAGAAGCACTGTTTTCACACACGAGTAATAATACAAATTATAACCTATTACAAATTAAGAAGTCAATTAAATAATCCATTTAAAAGATCAAGCTACAGAGGAGTAAATGTTCAGAATATAAAAACTTAGACTTCATTTTTCTCACCTTCTGTAATGGTCCAGACTCCGTCCTTTGGAATAAACAAGTCTCTACTGAATCCCAATATTTGCCACAGAAACTTGTTATGCGACTTTAGGCAAGCACCTGAACTTCTCTAAACCTCAGTTTTCTTATCTGTGGAATGGGAAGACCAGGATTCCTTTTGAGGAAAAGATAAGGCACTGAAACTACTTATCATGATGTCTAGCCCTCAGTAAATAGTAGCTGCTATTATTATTATTCTTTATAGTGGGACGGTTTGGGTTCATTTTATCAAATTCTTTGGACAGATAAAATATATGAATTTTATAAGCAATAACTATTACATCATTTGAGAAAGAAACAAGCTCATCAATGCAAGATCTGTTGTTTCTCTGGCAGCCACAGGCCATAGAATACGGGCCCAATCAAGCCAGCATCTAGAATGCTTTTGCACTAGACTACAAGCTGTTTGAGGGTTGGGATTTGTTCTGTGTCTTGTTCACACTTCTGTCTCCAGCATCCACACAGAAACTGTCCTCAAAAAATGTTTGCTGAGAGAATGAGCAAGTGAGGATGTTCCACCATGCAGACTCTTTTCATGGACTTTGGAGCTGAGACGGCTTGAGCTCACAAATTCCATTACACTGGTCCATTTCCAAGCAATGCAGCAAGAATTGTCGTGACATAAATTCTGACTGCTCTCAGCTTCCCTCTATGAAACTAGAGTAATAAGAAGTGGGATTTACAAATGTTATATAGTCATGTATTGTAAGAAAATTTGTTTGCACTGCTGTTAGGTCTTAGGTGAAAATCAGTAAAACAGGTTTTGCAGGTTATTGGGGAAAAACTATGGAGAATAGAAAATTTAAAAAGTGTTTCTCACTTAATAAACCATTTATAAGAAAAGGAATTTTTTTTGTAAATTCCTTTGCAAAAAACTTTACTGACGTAAACTTTGCCAACAACTTCACTGACATAATGACATATTATGGTAATGGTGTAAGTATATTGAAACATAAATGAAACAACGAAACAGATACAGTCCTTAAAATATTTTAATTTCTAGCCTGAGTCTATCATGTGTGTGTGTGTGTGTGTGTGTGTGTGTGTGTGTGTGTGTGTATTCTAAAAGATGAGTTTCAGTGGCTTTCAAGCAGGAAGTAGTTCTGTTCCCACGTACATCCATACACAGTGACCACTACCTGCAAAACTGCTGTTCACATGCTGAGGCCAAGTATGTGGCAGTCACTAAGGGGGATTTTAAGTTTTTGGTTTTGTTTTTTTCTGAAAAGCATCTATCAGTCGTTCATGACTAAGGTAAACATAGAAAAAAGTTACTTACCACAGGGAGCTACTATGAGCTTAGCTCCTTCTCCAAACATCTTCTTCCAACCTGAGCTGTCATACTGGTTCAGGCTCCTACAATGATCTCAGCCTTCTCCTACCTTCATGAAGTGACTAGCAGTTTAACACCTTCGGGCTGGCAATTTGACCTTCTGAGTTCTTTTGGAAGCCCTTGATAATGGGCTTTATGGCATCTGATATTTTATAAGTTTTCCTCAGATCAATGGGCCCAAATATCTGTTTTCCATGGTGGACTAATCATTGACAATACTGATAAAAAGTCAAAAGGATAAAAGCAGGAAAAGAAGAGTTTGTCACTAGCAGGTTAACCACCTGTTCTGGTTTCCCATATTTCCAGGAATTGTATTCAAAGAATTAAGACTTTTTTTGTTAATTTCCAGGTGTTCAGCTGTGTTGAAACTGCTCAGAGTTCACATCAAAGGAAAAGCTCTTCTGTTCTCACAAACACCAGGGCTGCTCAGTTAGTGATTTGGGACTATATTACTGAAAGGAGGAAACTCTTCAGTAACTGAAAATGCAAATTTGCCAATTCAGGTGTACTTGAGAAATGTGGACAAAGTTCTCCATTCATCGGGTAACATGATTCTGTTTTGGGGGGAGGGAGAATATTGTTGACTTACAATGTTGTGTTAGCTTCTAAGATGAAAACCAATAATACATATTTTGCAAATTATCGGAGAAAGAAGAACAGTATCTTTTTTTTATCTTAAACGATAAAGAAAAGAAAATTCAGAAAAGTGTTTGTCACTTAATAGACCATTTACAACAAAGTGATTCAATTATACATATATATGTGTGTGTATATATACATATTCTTTTCCAATATGTTTATTACAGGATATTAAATACAGTTCCCTATGCTATACAGTAGGGCCTTGTTGTTTATATATTTTATATATAATAGTTTGTATCTGCTAATCCCAAACTCCTAATCTATTCCTTTCCCACCCGTTTCCCCTTTGGTAGCTATAAGCTTGTTTTCTATGTCTGTGAGTGTTTCTGTTTTGTAAATAAGTTCATCTGTGTCATATTTTAGATTCCACATATAAGTGATATCACACAGTGTTTGTGTTACTCTGTCTGACTTCATTTAGCATATCATCTCTAGGCCCATCCATGTCACTGCGAATGGTGTTATTTAATTCTTTTTTAGGGCTGAGTAGTATTCCATTGTGTATATATACCACCTCTTCTTTACCCATTCATCTGTCAATGGACATTAGGTAGGTTCCATGTCTTGGCTATTGTAAATGTTGGTGCTATGAAATTTGGGTGCATGTATCTTTTTGAATTGTAGTTTTGTAGTTTTTTTTCTTCTTTTCATAAGAAGGTAGTGAATATAGTGATAAGTGATTTGTGTGGTTTTCCTATAAATGCAGAGATCAGAGGCATATACTTTTAGCTGTCCAACCTCCTCATTTTGTAGAAGAGAGCAGAGTATCCAGAGATTCACTCAAAATTCCATATGTGGTGACATTCAAGGAGACGTGTATAAGAGGATATTGAATATAGCTCCCTGTGCTATACAATAGGACCTTTTTGCCAATCCATTCTACATATAATAGTTTGCATCTGCTAATCCCAAGCTCCCAGTCCTTCCCTCCCCCACCCTCCTTCCCCTTGGCAACCACACGTCTGTTCTCTATGCCCCTGAGTCTGTTTCTGTTTCATAGATAGGTTCATTTGTGCCATATTTTAGATTCCACATATATGTGATATAATAGGGTGTCTGTCTTTCTATTTTTAACTTACTTCATTAATATGATAATCTCTAGTTCTATTCATGATGCTGCAAATGACATTATTTTATTCTTTTTTATGACTGAGTAGTATTCCATTGTGTATATGCACCACATCTTCTTTATTCATTCATTTGTTGATGGAAGTTTAGGTTGTTTGCTTGTTTTGGCTATTGTGAACTATATTTCAATGAAAATAAATTAAATTAAATTAAAAAAAAAAACAAGGAGAAGTGTAAAGCAGAGAATCTGATGTCTCATCCAGGGTTAACTGCATCACCATGAGGATTTTTATCAACTCAAACTCATGAGTGCCAGGCATGCCAATAGATGAGGACACTGAGACATTGCCAACATTGTTGGCAATGATAATCTCTGGATCCATCCATGCTGCAATAAAACTACCATATGATGCAGCAATCCCACTCATGGGTGTATATCTGGAGAAAACCATCATTTGAAAAGATATTGGCACCCTAAAGTTCATCACAGGAGTTTGTACAATAGCCAAGGCAAGTTTCCCCTCTTGGCTTCTGTACTTACTACATTATTTCTTCCCAATGAATAAATATTTCCAAATCTCTAAGATGAGGGCAATGTATTTTACCTAAAGAGGACTGGTCAAATTAATGGGAACTAAGGGATCAATCTAAGGGCTTCCCTCATGGCTCAGTCGGTAAAGAATCTGCCTGCAATGCAGGAGACTCAGGTTCGATTCCTGGGGTGGGAAGATTCCCTGGAGAAGGAAATGGCAACCCACTCCAGTGTTCTTGCCTGGAGAATCCCAGGGACGGGGGAGCCTGGTGGGCTGCCGTCTGTGGGGTCGCACAGAGTCGGACACGGCTGACGTGACTTAGCAGCAGCAGCAGCAGCTTGCTGTTCCTCACCTTGGGTAGATTTCATGAAATTCAAGTACACAGACAAAAGGGGACTTGTGATTCTTTATTATTTATTGTGCATATTATGAAAATCTAAGTACAGAATTCGAGCAGCAAAGCTGACTTCTCCAGGGTGTGTGACGGGGAGGGTCAGGGTCGTGGTCTGGGTGGAGGTGCTGAGGGAGGAGACAGGGAGCTGCCCACAGTGTGCGCTCAGGAGTTGACAGGACTTGGGGGTGGGGCAAGTATGACATCATAGATAAACACACATCTGAACTGAGATAACCCAAACCAAAAAGCAAGCAGAGAGTTTCTGGGACTGTAGACGATGAAAGAAAGTTGACTCTCGGTAGCCCCCTCTGTCATGAGGTCTTCCTGCCACAGCAGATGCCTGTTCTCCTAAACACACAGGAAGTGATGACAACAAAGTAGACTGTGCTCATGAGGAAGAGTAAGCGGTAGGTGTAATAGGCAGAGGTGTTCATGCGCTGCAGCTGCACGGTACCTAGGAGAAGTCATTTTGGTTAGTTTCAAGTGTTCTTTTGAGAGGAGAGGACGTATTCACGGAAGTGGTCACAATGATTTATTTCTGGTGATCTGCAAAGAAGTGGCACCCCTGTAACACCAAACCCAAAAAAACAGATACAAGCATCATGAGCACCACCACCACCAGAACAACTCGGAATCCAGTTGACAATTCAAGTCGATCAACAACCTCAACTAAATTCAACAGAACCTTCCAAAATATTACCAAGCAAGGTTGTGTTTTTAAAGAATGTGTCCAAATGGGAAAAATATTTGTGATAAATAGCATTTTGCATTTTTTGCCCCATCCCATCTCTGAGTAATAGTAACAAGTGTTATTCATTAACCCTAACCAAATGTCAAACACTTATTCTGAGAGCTTTGCATGAAAATTCTAATCTTATTTTAATTTTCAAATAACCTATGAGATAATTACTTTCAATCCCCTTTTACCAGTAAAGTGAGGACAGAGAGAAATAGTTTGCCTGGTGTCACACATTTAGAAAGCACCAGAAATCACATTTCAGTCCCAGCAACCTGAGTCTGAAGAAGGCATTCTTAGCTGCTCTGTAGTCCTGCATCTCCGTGTGCGATAAATAGCCCAGACATCAAAGTTAAGCATAAGTAGCAAGTTGAATTGCTGATGGGGAAGCATCTGAGCCATCACATGTTGTGCACCAATGAGATTCATATGAAAGGGATAAACCGGGGAAATCTGGTTGTGACACAGTGAGGTGGGTGGAAGGTTTTAGTAAAGAGAACTTTGTACAAGATGGAAGAAAGTGGTTAGTCCAAAACTCCTGAAACCTTAGGAGCTCATGCCTCAGTCACTTGTCTTTCTTAGATATCTAACACCGTGCCCCTGATGTTATAGGATAACTGCACTTACTCTCCTTTGTAGTTTTACAAGAAATATATGATGTCAAGAAGCAATTAACAATGATGCTGGGCCTGTCTTGCTACTCAATGGACCACAAGGTTGAGTTTCTTCCTGTGTACGTTTCCCTTTTCTATGCTTTACCTTCATGAAGTCAGAACTCCAGAATCACTAGTATGTGGTGTGGAGAGGATCTCAGGAGGTGACATGCTCATAACCCATGGCCCCTGGGTCAGGTCCGGTGTTAGCTGAGTTCCAGGCCCCCTGACACACTGGGAATGGAGGAGGGATCAGCAGGACCATTGCCAGTGCTTCTAAATTCACTGAGAACCTTTGTGTAGGGAGAAGGGGCCACCAACTAGTACTGATCCTGTGCTGGCTAAATGGATACCCTATGGGAGACATTCCACACAGGTGACCTTATCTCTGTAATAACTGAGTTGGGTGCAATTGTTCCCTACTGGCAGAAGAGGGCACCATTGCCCAGAAATAAAAGTAATGTACCCACATTCGTGCAACTACGAATAAAAGAACTGGGGTTAAAGTCCTGTCTGTAATAGTCCGAAATTCATGCACTTATACCCTGCCCAATGGGTCCACTCTGTCTCAGGGCCTCCATTTTAGGATTTTTGCTCTATATCTTAGAGAAGGAATAGAGAACTGAGTAAGTGTCTGAACCATTGATTCAGATGGCCTTTGTTGAATCCTCAGATCCACAATTTCAGATAATTGGTCTTTTCCACTTTAAGCCAGAGAAGTTCAAAAGATAAATAGATCAGGAAGAAAGAAAGACTAAAGCATGACATAAAGGCAAATGTGTACAAAAACTTACTGGTTTCATTGGTCACACAATCATCTGCAGCCTCAGTAGTAGGAGACTCAGTAGTAGGAGCCTCAGTAGTAGGAGCCTCAGTAGTAGGAGATTCAGTAGTAGGAGCCTCAGTAGTGGGGACAACTGAGGCGATAACTACAAGAAATGAGAAAAAGTATTAGTGATTATCTGTGCCCATTACTTGATACTGTGTGTGTGTTTCAGCAGTAAAGAATCCACTTGAAATCCAGGAGTCACAGGAGACACAGGTTTGGTGTCTGGGTCAGGGAAGATCCCCTGGAGGAGGGCACAGCAACCCACTCCGATATTCTTCCCTGGAAAATCCCATGGACAGAGGAGGCCGGTTGGCTACAGTCCATAGGGTTGCAAAGATTTGGACACGACTGAAGTGACTTTACACGCATGCACATATGTTTATACGTGTGTGTATATTGTAATATATATGTGTGTGTATATATACACATATAAAATCTGCTGACAGAGAGACAGTCATAAAAAATATGAGCCCTACAATTCCAAAAACAGTTGGTCTGATTCTATGTAATCCATAGTTTTAATTCATATATGATTTTCTACACGTGAAAATGTTGAAGTTCATGAAGGCTACATTTTTCTTTTTACCGTAACTGGAGGGTAATACCCAAGGGCATCTTATCTTCCTTCTGTATTCATAGCTCCTAGCACTGTGCTTGCTACAAAGTAGGTGTTTGAGAAATACTTGTTGCAAAGACAAATCATCAGAAAAAGTGGCTACTCTGCATGGTCAGCACCCACTGCAGAGATGAAGAGTTGCTACCCAGTCAAATTCATCCTATCCAAGAGTCCACCAAGAAAATCCCACATTTGAAAGAGTCTGGCTCAGGCAAACTTCCTGTCTAAGCAAAGGAAAGCAGCCACACCTTTCCAAATCATGCACATCCCCTGATTTTCTGCATTTGTGGTGTTTGTGGGCATAATGAAAACAGTATTAATTAGGTTAATAGCCAGAGAGTGACTATAACTTGCTTAAGTACTTCACATGTATTATCTTCTTTAATCCTCCAGTGACACTGGAATGGGGTGTATTTTTGAGGATTCCATGTTACAAAGAGGAAATAAGGATCAGAGGGAAAGTGACTGGCAGAGAGTTGTACCAATGGTACCAGTAATGGCAGAGCAAGCATTCAAAGAATGATCGTGGGAGATTAAATGAGACAGGGCCTGTGGAAAGTATCTTGTAAAATAAGCCACAGAAATAAAGAGAAATTAACCTATAAACAATATAATTCCTTTACTGTAGATGCTAAAAGCATCTTTTTTTTCAGGTATCTTAATTATTCTTATCGATGACCTTACTTTTTTTTTTATTACAAGAGCTCAACATTTCAGTGCAATTCCAGATATAGAAAGTTCCAGATATAGAAAAACAGGCCAAATCACATTTATAATTCTGTGACTCGAAAGAAACTGAGATGAATAATGTAAAAAAAAAAAAGACAGTCATACAAGTAGAAAGTTTTTAAAAAAGATAATGGACTATTAGATGGAGGAAAACAAAGTCACAATGATTGTTTTGTTTATCCTTTTTCTCCTGGATGTGTTTTTATTCATACAGATTTGGTTCTGATATGCCATTTTATGCCCTCAATGAGATTTTTTTTCAGTAAGTTCTAAAAAATTGATTTGAGGTATAAAGACTTAAGAGTAAATCCCAAGAGTGAAAATATTAATAGTCATATTTAGATGTTAGTGTGTTAGTGTTAATTGGTCAGTCATGCCTGACTCTTCGTGACCCCATGGACTGCAGACCAGCGGCTCCTCTGTCCATGGGATTTTCCAGGCAAGGATACTGGAGTGGGTAGCCATTTCCTTCTCCAGGGGATCTTCCCAACCCAGGGATCGAACCAGGTCTCCTACACTGCAGGCAGATTCTTTACTGACTGAGCTACCAGGAAGCCCATGTTAAAATATCCTCAAAAACTGACTTTAATGTGCTTAAAAGCCTCTTTCTTTCCCTTACAATGACTTTATTCACTAAAAGATAAACAAACCCCTTATTACCATGCATTGACTGAGGTAGAAACAGTAAAGTAACAAGGTTTTATAATAAACTCAGTGGTTTATTATAAGTTCTCTTTCTCAGTGAAGGTTGGTCAAAAATTAGGACCAGATTAGGTTTATTCCTCTGCAAAATCATTTCATTGATATGTACTTCATGTTATATTCTTAGCTTTTATCAGAAACAAAAAAATTTTAAGAAACAGCATTGGAAATTTGCTATAGAAGAACATTAACCGAAATGCCATCGTTAGCTTTACAGCCATTAGAAGTCCTTGGAAGGCATTTGTTTCAGAATTGTGTTCAGGTAAAACACATTATGAACTGGAATGTCTCTCTAATATGGTAACCATGACAATGAAACTTACTATACTTATTTTTTTCTCATCACAAGAAAAATTAAAACCTAGTAGGACATTTAAGGCCATGATTACATTAAACTGCAAAATTTGCTTCTTTTCTATTAGAATTAAAAATTAAAATTTAGAGCTAGTTTTGTAATTTTATTTCTAATTAGTTTTAGGATAGGAAATAAATAGATACGATGAATATATGAATAAGTACAGCCATGTCATATTTTGGAAAGCAAGTGTTTTCTCTGATGTTATTTCATTTGGTTTTCATTGCAGCCCCAGGACAAAGCCAAGACAAGTGTTCAAACCTGATTTGATCATTGGATAAACTAAGAATCAGAGAAGAGAAAGACTTACTTCAGAAATTTGGACAGGTGCAGGGCAAATATCTATGCCCATTTTATGTGCTTGGTTGCCACTGCTTAAAAAAGGTTTCCTAACCACAAGGAAAAGCACAAAATGATTCCTTATGATGGGCATTTTGGTGCCTTTGGTCTGTTAGTTGAACATACAGGACATTAAATCACAAGTCCAGTGAGCTACAGGACCACTGCCAGGGCCAAGGCACATCCAGCTCTCTGCCCACACTGCGTGGACATGTCCAGCATCTGCTCACAGGGGCTGCTTTGAGACGTCATGCCTGGATCACAAGTGACCCTAAGTCATCAAGGAAAGTGTATATTCTCTTGACTGCAGTGCATCCTCCTAGGACAGTAATTCACCCCAGTATGTCCATCCACACATCCCTTCAGACCTGGCATGTGCTAGGGTTGCAATAAAAATAGCTTGAAAGGACTTTTCTAATAGCAAGAAATGCATTCATTATGTAGAATGGGAGTAAGTTTGTACACTTTAGCATCACCCAATCTTTGATTACAAATTTTACCTTATACTGGTATGTAAAATATCAATTTCAAAAACCTAAGACCTTAAAAAACCACAGTGGTCAAATTATTCTTTTTGCTGAGCTGCAGTTTGGCTCCCTCATACAAACACCATTTTGTCATTTAATAACTCACTGCTTTGGAATTGTAAAGGAGAACTGAATTGAGAATGACTTTGCCTGTTGAGTAGGACATTCCTGAAAGATGTATGAATGTTCTTATTTCCTAACCAACCAAGATCACCAACAGTGAAGATCTGTTGTTTGCTAAGTTGCTCGATGCTTTCACACATGTGTGTTTCATTTACTCCTTACAACAACTCTAAGACTTAAACATCAAATGATCTTAATATTTTGGAAGATGAAACTGAGGATGAGAGAAGTAAAATTTCTTCTTTTTTATGTTTCAAAGCCTATCCTATTGTAATTCTATGGGGAGGTAGCAGAACATTTGTGCTACCATTAAATGAAACATCATTTTATCAAGACATATTTGTTTGTTTTTCATTAACACTTAGCCGGAAAGGTGGGGTATCGCCTTTGAAAAACAGTATTTTGGGAGGTTATATTTACATTTATTTTCACCTACCTTCTTTTATTGAAGGAAAAATAATCTCTTGATCAATTCCTCCTACATTTTTCTTGTGTTTGACAACACATACATGTTGTTTATCCATAGAGTTTTCGGTCACGGTCAGCCAGCTGAACTTCATGTATGTGTCTTTGGTCTTCACGGTATTGCCCTGCTGGGATGGCAGATCTCTGTTGTTATTTTTTACTCTCCACGAAACCGTAATGACATCAGGGAAAAATTTCTCCAGGAGACAAAGATATGTTCCAGCATTATCATGGTTGATTTCAGCCATTGAAGGAAGAAAAATAGTGGGCTTGGGGGAAGTGTCTGCAAGAAGGATTTCTCTCTGTGGGGGAATATGAAATAGTAGTTAAAAAGAATGGTTAAAGAAACACCAGCATGTTGTGGCTTGGAAAAACCTAGTGAGTAGTAAAGGAACAAAAGGCTACTGCTCACTATGGCCTTTCATCCACAGTACATTGTTTGGTACTTAGTACTGTTTTATTTTCAATGGCAAGAGAAGTTCGAGACTTCATGGAACTTGCCCAAAGTCACAGCTGTTCAGTAGCAGAGCTGGATTATAGCTTGACCTTTACTTTTTCTCCATATGCAGAGATGGGGTGCATCTTTGTGTGCCTGCCATTCCGCTTCAGTCATGTCCGACTCTTTGTGACTTAATGACTATAGCTTGCCAGTCTCCTCTGTCCATGGGATTATGACTTTTAAATATCCCACATAAATACCCCACATCAAGTCTTCCAACATTCATGAACATGTTTACTGATTGAATCCATGCCTCCTACAGTGGAAATGTGAAGTCCCAATCACTGGACTGCCAGGGAAGTTACCAATTAATTTTTTAAAAATCTCTTTTGTTCTATAATACTGGAGCCTGTTTTGAAGTGGATGGGTGGGTGGTGGGAATAGGGATGGTGGGGGCAATTGGGTAACTGATGGTTTCTGTTCTGTGAAAATCTTTGCTATCTTCTAAACTGCTTCCCTTTCCCATCCTGTGTTTTGCAATTTATGCTCTCTTTGTCCAAATAACACATTCTCATGTTCTGCAACTCTGTGGAATCTCATTCTTCATTTAACTGATTCTGGAATGAACCATAAAAATAAATACCCAGAGTAAATGTATTGGTTTTACAAAACAATATATTTACTTTTGAGAATGGGAATCAACACTCATGTGTACTTGACATGTGAATTATGAAGTTGAACTTTGAGCTCCAGATGTGGATACCATGCCCAATTCTGAAGTGATGAGATTCTCTTTATTTCTAATTTTATATGACCTCTCAATTTTATCCCTGAACCACTCCAGATTGTGGAGTAGAGCAGCATGTTATTTATAGGGCTTTGATTGTATAACGGTATTTCCAAAACTTCTATTAAAAATGTATTATTAACCCCAAACTCCTAATTTGGGATTAGCAGATACACACTACTGTATATAAAATAGATAAACAGTAAGAACCCCCTATGTAGAACAGAGAAGTATATTAAATATCTTGTACTAACCTTTAATGGAAAAGAACCTGAATAATAACACACACACACACAAAACTGAATCACTTTGCTGTGCACCTGAAACTAACCCAACATTGTGAACTAACTATACTTTAATGTAAAAAAATGTATTTTCAGAAAGGCTCTTATACTAAATTTATCAAGTTATCTACTTAGAATTTTTCTAAATTCAGAAAATGTTCACCAAAAGCGCATTTTATTTTGGAATTTCATCTGAAGTTTTAGTTTGGGTAATAATACACAATATTCTGGCTCTCGATGTTTCCCCTATAATTTGAATTTGCCTCCTAAGGCTGCTGAACTGCTTTACTGCCACTATTTTCTTTTTTATCACAAGCTGCATAAAGTATATATCCCGACAAGGGATCAAACCTGTGCCACCTGCATTGGAAGGTGGAGTCTTAACCATTGGAGCACCGGTAAAGTCCTTCATGGGGAAATATCTTAAGAAGGGAGAAATTGGACTTCTCATCTGAGAAGAAAAGAAAATTCTAGAGAACGTCTGCCTGTGCAGCAAAGTTCCTGGTTTTCCTACTAAATCAGTAAGCAGACAGTGTTGATTTTTCACTCATGTTGTAAATAAAGTTGGGTTGTAATGTGCTATTTTAATTTTATACATCTTGCTTTTAGTACAAGTAGTATTTTATAGATTATAAAAGCAAGACATTGTGTATTTCTCCAACCATATACTTTGTTGATAGTGATTTAGGTCTTCCCTCTTTTTCCCCTCTCATTTTTCTTTTATAAACTAAATAATTGGAGCTCTTTCATACTTAAATAAGAATTTTTAATTCATGAGATTTCTATCTATCTTTAATTGACTTCACTTCTTGATCATTTTCTTTATAAATTAAAACTTTTTTTTGATAAGTATGAGCATGAAGCTCAAGCTTACTGGTTATATATTTTAGAGCCAATAAATGTTGTTGTTAGAAATGACATCAATTAAATTAAAGGATTAAGATTTAAAGCACATAGAACAACAGGACATATAAAAAATAAACATATTTTAATCTCATTTTTTCTTGCCATGTAAAGCAAAGTCTGCTAAAGAGAGACAGATACCTTCCAATTCAATTTTATGTGTGTGAGGGAACCATAAGATAACTTTCCATTTGAGGAGTTAATAGTACAGCAGCATCCTTCGAAGAATTTCAATTCATCGATAGTTTGGCTACCAACACTCTCCCTCTTGGATGCAATTTTCCCTTTACATTTGAACAGAGTAAACACCTATCCAACACCTATGACGTGTTAGCCAACAAAACGTATGGTGCTCAGTCGTGTCCAACTCTTTGTGACCCCATGGACTGTAGCCCACTTGGCTCCTCTGTCCACGGGCTTATTCAGACAGGAATACTGATGCATTAGACAACATGCTAAATATTTCATCACACTATGTCATTTAATCTCATACAACCCCTGCTGGATAATACTGTTATGCTATTTTACAGATTAGGAGACTGAGTCCAGAGAATAACTTCCATGTTCACATATGTAGTTAGTGGTGGATCGGAAGTTCTAGGTCAGCCTGACTCCAAAGCCCACTTTCTTTGGAAACACCCCTTCAGCATCAGAAAAGGAGACATGTTAACTCATGAAACTTACCTGTAATGACAAACTTCAACCCTGGGCCAAATACTTTCATGATGATTATGTACATTATACATGAGCCCTTTATAGAAGTCCACACAGACACGAAGCCAAATTCCATTACAATATTTGTACAGTGTTGTTTATGCTCTCCTTTACTATGTGGATTTTTTGTAAAATCTCTCCTGAATCTCTACATCTAATTCCCATCCACATTCCCATTTTTGGTAAATATCATTCCTATTTAATTGCTTACTCCCTTCCTTCTATTACTTGAAAAAAAATTATATTCTTCTGATACCTACCTGTGACAATGAGTTTTGCTCCGACATTGAAGTTTTTTATGTAATTATTCCACAGTGATTCAGGTCGTATCAAAAACTTTAGACTAATTAGCTTCTCTGATTTCTTCAAATTCTAGTAGAACTATGATAACTTGGAATTCAAGACACTAGGATTCTGGTCCTGGTTCATTTTTCTCCTAACAAGCTCTGTGGTTGAGCAAATCAAGTAAACTAACGCCTTGGGTACCTTATTTATTTGAAAATGACGGTGCTGCTGTTAAGTCAAGTGAACATCCTTGTTAGTGTTTTGGTGAGCTCAGAATGAAACAATATCTGAAGAGTCATTTGAATAAAAATTATATAGAGCTAATCGCGGGGACAGTGGAGCCTGGTGGGCTGCCGTCTATGGGGTCGCATAGAGTCGGACACGACTGAAGCAACTTAGCAGCAGCAGCAGCATCAGGAGATTGTAAATATTACTATATTATCATTGACATTATTATTAACATTTTTATTTGTGATAATTGTGTGGTCCAACATGACATTTTAATATCATGGGAACAAATCTTGCCTATCTGATAGGAATTCAGTATCTGGGGTTTACAAGTAGATCCATAGCAACTGATGACTTGTTTGCATTCCTCTGTGTTTTGATGTCTGGGATTCTCCAAGCCTGTATCACAGCTTTTCACACACCCAGTTAATAGGCAGTCATTTGTTTTGTCGTGTTTGCTCATTTCCAGGGTGAACAAAATCTAAAGGAAACATTGGCTAAAGCCTAATGTATGTAGCCAGTATATGGAATTTCACTTCTGTTGTCCACAACAAATGGCTTTTTCTGCAACAAGAGCACAATCTATGGGCATCTCAAGATTTTACCAGAAATTTCAGCTTCAAAAAATCTATCCAGTTCATGCCCAAAGTTCAGCTTGCAGCTCCAGGTATGGGCCTTAAGACAAATGACCACAAAAGTGGCAGGATGCCTGGTACTCAAATCCTCCGTTGTTAAGTTGGATCACATCATTGCCTGCCCCATCTTATCAGCTGAGGGTCACCATTCATGATTGACATTACATTTTGGTGCCCATTGCATTGATGCATTGGGAGCATAAACATATTTGTTTGAAGACCATTATCTTCCATTTGATAAACTGGATATTGAAGGCAATGTCCCCTTTTTACTTCATTTTCCTACTAAAGACTCCCACATTGAAGTTCTTTTTTCTAATTGTGTGGTGGGAAAACATATTTGAATGCTTGGTGTGCTTGTTTTAGTCGGTTAATATAGGGTACCTATTCCACTACATTTTTTCTTGCTTTCTTATTTCTTGTTTTTAATTCACTTCTTTTGGATTGAGAAAGAACTGACACATATTCTGAATGTTTAACAAATGCACACTCATGTGACTTACATGATCTTTCTGAGGGAAAGAGACGTCATTTCAGTGCTACGATTAAAAGCAAGAGCATTGTTTTCACATGTGAGTAGCAATGCAAAGTATGAGCTATTACTGATAGTTAGTTACAGAATCCAGGTCAGGCTGCAGAAGGATAAATATTCAGGAGATAAAAACATGACTTAATGTTTCAAATATCACATAACGATCCAGTCCTCTTACTTTGACAAGTCTCTACTGGATCCCAAACTGCCACAGTAGCTAGTCATGTGACTTTAGGCAAGTAACCTAACTTCTCTAAACCTCAGTTTCTTTATCTATAAAATGGAAATGAAAGGATTACTGGTGGGGAAAGGGTAAGACATTGAAACTACGTATCGTGGTGTCTATCCTTCAGTAAATATTAACTAATATTAAAATTCTCTGTAATGGCATGGTTTGAGGCCATTTCATCAAAATCTTCCACCAAACAAAAGGTATGCTTTTTATAAGCAATAATTATTACATCAAGCTCAACAATCCAAGACGTCCTACTTCTGCAGCCATGGACCATAGAAGGGAGGTCTCAATTAAGCCAGAATCTAGAATGTTTTTCCACTCGAATAGAAGCTGTTTGGTGTTGAGACTCGTTCTGTGTCTTGTTCACCCTTCTGTCTGCAGCTCCCAGCACAGAAACTGTCCTCAATAAATATTTGCTGAGAGAATGAAAGAGCAAAGGAGAATGCCCAGCCATGAAGACACTTTCATGAACTTTGGAGCCGAAATGGCTCATTGAGCTCACAAACTGGTCCATGTCCAGACAATTTCACAAGAGATGAGATAGTTTAAATTTCAAATAATCTCAGCCTCCCTCTAAGAAACTAAAGTAATAAATGAGATTTATCAATGTTGTGTAATCATTTACTGTAAGAATTTTCTTCCGCTGCACTTAGGGGTGAAATGAAAATCAGTAATATTGGTTTTGTAGGAGATTCAGGAACACAGTATTTTATCTCAAAATATAGAGAAGAGCTAGTAAGAAAAGTGCTTCTCGCTTAATAGACTGCCTACAAGAAAAGGAACTCGAACTAATAACTTATACCAATGTGATGATATAATATGCTATTTATTTTAGAATATATTTTAGAATATTTTAGGATATAGAAAGATAGATGAAGCTATAAGACTGTCTGTTCTTCAGAATACTTTACTATCTAATCTGAGTCTATTTTGTATATGTTTTCTAGAACAAGAATTTCAACTGCTTACAAGCAGAGACAAGAATAAACCATTTACAAAGTGGTTTAGTTTCCATATACAGTGACCAATAGCTGTAAAACTACTGTTGAGATGCTGAGACCAAGAATGTGGCAGTCAGATCAGTGAGACCCCAGTTGTTCCTACAAAGCATCTGTCAGATTTTTATGACTAGAGTAAGAATAGAAAACGATACTTACCAGGAGGAGTTACTATGATGTTAGCTCCTTCTCCAAATATCTTCTTGCAGCCTGAGCTGTCACGATGGTAAAAGCTCCTACAATAATCCAGCCTTCTCCTATCTTTATAAAGTGACTAGAAGTCAAAAAACTTCATCCTGGCAGTTTGATCTTCTGAATTCTTTTGGAAGTCCTTGCATATAGGTTTCACAGCATCCAATGTTTTATAAGTTTTCCTAAGATTTGTTGTTACTATTTAGTCGCTAGGATGTGTCCAACTCCTTTGCAAACCCTTGGACTGTAGCCCGCCAGGCTCTTCTGTCCATGGGATTTCCCAGGGAAGAATACTGGAGTGGGTTGCCATTTCCTTCTCCAGGGAATCTTCCCAACTCAGGGATTCACTGGGGAAGCCACATTCCTCAGATAAATGGTCCCAAATATCTGCTTTCCAAGAAGTAGTAATCACTGAAAACGTTGATGAAAGATGAAAAGTATAAAAACAGGCAAAGAACACATCACTGACACCAACTGGTTAACCACCTGGTTTTCTAAATTTCCAGGAACGGTATTCAAAGAATCAAGACTTTTTTTATTTCCAGGTGTTCAGTTCTGTTGAAACTGCTCAGAGTTTGCATCAGTTGAAAGGCCATTCTCTTTTCACAAACACCAGGGCTGTTTCAGCGATTTGGGAATGTATTGCTAAATAGAGGGAAACCTTCAGTAACTGAAAATGCAAATACCTCATCAGCCATCACACGTGTACTTGAGAAATGTCAACAAAGCTCTCCATTCATTGGGCAGCACAGTTCTTTACGAAGGTAAAGGGAAATGAGAAAATAAGTCCTGTGATGACTTATTTAACATTATTTTTCCTAGGATAAAGGAAGAAATTTGCAGAATTCTCTCTCCTTTGAAATAATACTTTCTTTAAACTAAAACTTGAAAACAATATCCATTTCTCTGATAGTCAAAAGAAGTCTCTTCATGGCTATTCTGTAATTTCAAGCCACTCATCTTGGGGCAGGGGGAAAGAAATTGCCAGAAGCAGCTGAGTACTCCTCTGAACACAGCTGTGCTGTCCATCTGCCAGGACCAGACAGGACAGGCTCTTACTCTCCCCATGTCTACTCCAGAAACACTTGTTCAAGGTCTAAGTCCCGTGAGCAATCAGTTCCTCTGCCCCGAGGATGGAAGTAAGAGGAGGTCATCTTGGGCAACTGTCCATTCACAGGAACTCAGATCACAGTCCCAACACAATGGGAGGGGATGAGAGATTCAGATGCCAGTTATATTTAGGTAGAGTTGTGTTTTTTTTTAATTGAGAGTTCATGGGAATTTCCTGGCTGTACAGTGGTTAGGACTCTGCACTTTTACTGCTTTTACAGGGCTCAATCTCTGGTTGGGGAAATAAGATCTCATGATCCACAGAATGTCCACCAAAATAGTTGAGAATTCTAAGTTGTTAGTACTCTGGGCTGTCATATACCGTTTGCATCTATTGTAGTCATGAATGATGTCCCCTCAGTTCCTTTCTGAAAACTTGTCCTCTGATTTTCCTTATTCCAAGACCATGAGAAGAATTATCAGGAGCTTTAGGAATTGTCTGTTTTTCAAAATGCATGAAAGATTTAAGCAATCAAATGCAAAAGAGTAACTAAAGAGTTATGCAGTTATTAAGTTTTATTAAATACAAGAACAGTAAGAAGAAAGAGTATAAGGTTTTACTAAAGGGCATAAAATTAAACCTGCATAAATGGAGAGACATATCATATTCATGAAGGAAAAGCTCAATGTCATAAATGCAAACTCTTCTTAAAATCATGTGTATAAATAGACTAATTCCAATGAGACTTAAGGTAACATTTTATTTTTTTGTTCCATATTGTAAAGATTGGGCGTGAGCTAGTTATATTTATTTTAAATTGATATAAAAAGTAAATATGAAATAATTAATAAATTTTTATTAAAAAAGTGATTTTTAATAATTAATTTGGCATAGCAGCTCTTAACCCTTATTGCAAAGTTACTGACATAACACGATAATGGGGTAAGAATACTGAGACACAAATAAAACACAAATCCTCCAAGCATATGTTAGTATAAAAATATAATGAAGGCATTTTTAATTGTAGGGAAATGATAGATTGTCTTAAAATTAGTTATGAACTATTAATTATATGTTGGAAGAAAAAATAGCTCTCTATCAAGTACCATAAAAGTTAGGTTTGTATTAAAAGGCATGTAAAAGTGTGAGTTAGAAAGAACAATGAATGAAAGTCACTCAGTCGGGTCTGACTCTCGCGACCCCATGGACTGTTGTAGCACACGAGTTTCCTCTGTCCATGGGATTCTCCAGGCAAGAATACTCGACTGGGTTGCCATTTCCTTCTCCAGGGGATCTTCCCGACCCAGGAATCAAACCCGAGTCTCCTGCATTGCAGGCAGATTCTTTACCGACTGAGCTATGAGTAGGAGACTAACTGAGTCCTTGGGCAGAAAAGCTTGGAAAGTGAAGAGGACAGGAGACACCTTTCCTTAATGTTTAATTTTTAAGAAGGAGAAATTTGGAGAATTTTTTCTCTTTGTTTTTAAATTGAAGTGTAGTTGATTTACAATCTGTGCCAATCTCTGCTGTATAGCAAAGTGACTCGGTTTTACACAATATACGTTCTTTTTTTTTCAACATTGTTTTCCATTATGATTCATCCCAGGATATTAGATGTAGTTCCTTGTGCAATACAGTAGGATCTTGTTGTTTATCCATTCTAAATATAACAGTTTACATCTGCCAACTCCAAATTCCTAGTCCATCCCTCTTCTCCTCTTCCTCCTTGTTGGCAGCCACAAGTCTGATCTCTATGTCTATGAGTCTGTTTCTGTTTCTTAAATAGATTTATTTGTGTCATATTTTAGATTCCACATATAAGTAATATCATATGGTATTTGTCTTTCTTTTTCTGACTTACTTCACTCAATATGATAATCTCTAGTTGTATCCATGTTGCTGCAAATAGCAGTGTTCTGTTCTTTTTATGGCTAAGTAGTATTCCCTTATAGATATGTACCACATCTTCCTTATCCATTCATCTGTCAATGGATATTTAGGCTGTTTCCATGTTCTGGTTGTTGTGAATAGTGGTGCTATGAACATAGGGGTCCATATACCTATTCGAATGACTGTTTTGTCCTGGTATATGCCCTGGAGTGGGGTTGCTAGGTCATATGGTAATTCTATTTTTAATTTTCTGAGAAACCTCCGTACTGTTTTCCGTAGTGTTTGCACCAATTTATATTCCCACTGACAGTGTATTAAGATTCCGTTTTCTTCACACCCTTTCCAGCATTTGTTATTTGTAGACATTTTAATGATAGCCATGCTGACTGGTATGAAGTTGCACCTTGTCATAGATTTGATTTGCATTTCTCTAATAATTCGTGATGTTGGGCATCTTTTCAGATGCCTACTGGCCATCTGTATGTCTTCTTTGGGGAAATGTCTATTAAGGTGTTCAGCTTACTTTGCCTCTGGGTTGTTTGCTTTTTGTTATTGTTGTAGGATCTGTTCACATATTTTGGAAATTAAACCCTTGTCGGTCACATCATTTGTAAATAGTTTCTCCAATTCTATTGGTTGTCTTTTATTTTTTTATGGTTTATTTTGATGTGAAAAAGCTTGTAGTTTGACTAGGTCCCATTTGTTTATTTTTGTTTTTATTTCTATTGCCTTTGGAGACTGACCTAAGAAAACATTGGTATGAGTTATGTCAGAGAATGTTTTGCCTATGCTCTCTTCTAGGAAAGTTATGGTGTCATGTTTTATGTTTAAATATTTAAGCCGTTATGAGTTTACTTTTGTATATGGTGTGAGAGTGTGTGCTAACTTCATTGATTTATGTGCAGCTGTCCAACTTTCCCAGCACCACTTGCTGAAGAGATTGTTTTCCCCCTGTTTTTATATTCTTACTGGAGAATTTGTACTTTTTACAACATTTCTAGGAATGTATCCATTTCTTCTAGGCAGTCTATTTTCTTGCCATGTATTGAGTAATTATTTGTAGTAATGAGTTATTGCCATTTGTATTTTGGTGGTATCAACTGTTAACTTCTTCTAATTTCATGTCTAATTTTGTATCTTTGAGTTCTCTATCTCTTTTTTTTTTTCCTGATGAGTTTGGCTAAAGGTTTACCAATTTGTCTTTTCAAATAACCAGCTGTTAGTGTATTGATCTTTCCTATGATGTTTTTTGTCTCTATTTTACTTTGCTCTGAGTTTTATTCTCTTTCATTTACCTTTGGCTTTATCTGTTCTTTTTTCTGGTTCTTTTAGGTGAAAGATTAGGCTGTTTGTTTGAGGTTTTTCTTCTTGCTTGAGGTAGGCTTGTATCACAATAAACTTCTCTCTTAGAACAGCTTTTGCTGTACACCACAGTTTTTTTTTTATGCGGTTTTTCTGTTTTCATTGTCTTCAAGTATTTTTGCTTTCCTCTGATTTCTTCAATCACACACGGGTTGTGTATAGCATACTGCTTATCCTACATGTGTTTTTGTTTCTTGTACATACACAGTGTCTCTACCTCTAGCTATGTCCTTAGTGAAATTGACCTGTGTAAGCAGAGGCAGAGAATTGAAACTGAGGGAGAGATCATAAGGGTTCCGGGGGTACATGGAAAAGTAGTTATCACAAAGTGCAAAGAAAAACGGTGATATAATAATGCATTAGTCAGTAATTGGGGGAGAAATTGGATCTCCACATTAAGATTGCTACCTTACGCCCATACACAAAAATTCAAATTAAAGTGGGTCAAGAAATCAAATGTGCAGATCAAAGTCTTAACACCAGTGGAAAAGTATAAATGAAAATATATTTATGCTTCAGGCTTTCCTAAAGCTGCAAATGGTTACAGCATGTGGTTGCTGATACAGCAGAGCAAGCTAAAGGCAGTGCGTTTACTATCCCATTCCTTGGTGTCTGCAGGCACAGAACTAAGAAGGATCTGAAGCTTTGACCTGTGGTGTGAGACTGTTTTGTTTTTTTTGATTGCGAGATTCTGAGGGAGAAATGTGATGACCTGGAGAGCAGCAGCACCCAGGATGCAACAAGACAGATGGGGCTTCGGGGTTGGGGATAAGACCATAAACCCTGTTTTAGCAAGCATTCCTGTGCTAGCGCAGCAAGACTTAGCAAATCAATTTGAAGAAGAATCAGTAGGAGCCTATCATTGCAAATGTGATGACCATTTTCAGCCTTCATTGCAACATGATGGGGCTTCGGGGTGTGGGAGTGCCAGACCATAAACATGCACATTTTGCTATTCCAATTCAGATGATTCTGATGTAGTTGGTGCATGGACCAGAGTTTGAGAAACACTGTTCCTTGAAGAAGGAAATGGCAACCCACTCCAGTGTTCTTGCCTGGAGAATTCCATGGACAGAGGAGCCTGATGGGCTACAGTCCACGGGGTCGCAAGGTGTCAGACATGACTTAGCGACTAAACAACTCAGACTTTTCAGGTAATTTTATTGTTAGTAACCCTATATTAGAATGTTTTCTATATTACTCTTTTTTTTTTTTTTGTCCCAGTTGAGACAGAATCTCATCAAATCCTGATATCTCTTCTCAGGAGAGAATGTCATAAGCCAAGGGCATGGGCAGGACTTGAGGAGAGAGCTGTTATTAAACGGAACTCTCTCTGTGTTCCTTCTTGTTGTATCGAAGTTAAGAGACGAGATGATTGGCAGTGGGATTCCTTCTCAGGATCACATTTGCTGCCACATTAGTTAATATCAGAGCACTTGAATCTGAAGGATGATACTGTAACTTGATTGACCTAATTCACTTTTAATTTTCGATAGCTGTTTTATTTAATACCCTCCTACATACTGGGGACCATTGTAAACCTCTCAGACGATGTGTATTTTTGTAGCGTTATGAGATTTATTTACATCCCTTTAAAGAGAACTGGATGTTTGCTTGAACTCTGGACAAAAAAAGCAAAAAAAAAAAAAAAAGAGAGACACTATTCTAGAAGCTCAGACACTGGTACAAATTTGGAGGAACCAATACACAAGAGACCATAAACACGTGAGCTGGCATTTCTGTATTTCAATCTTAATTTTGCTTTGTTAAACCTAACCCAATAAGGCAGCCACAATCCTTGGCTATATGACTTTTCAATTGAAATATATACCATTCATTGATTCTTCACCTAAAGTGTTCTTTAACTTTAATTGAGAAAATTATGATCTGATCAGTCTCATTCTAGTTTGTCACTTGGCCTTGTTAATGGTGGGGAGTAGGGGTAGAAAGAAGCTTTGGCTTTTCTTGTTTAAGACAGTTCTGGCTGTGGGCTGAACTTCAACAGACGGTATAAGTAGAATACAAAAATGGGGCTTCCCTCGTAGCTCAGTCGGTAAAGAATCTATTTGCAATGATGCAGGAGACCTGGGTTCAATTCTTGGGTCTGGAAGATCCCCTGGAGAAGGAAATGGCAACCCACCCCAATATTCTTGCCTGGAGAATTCTTGCCATGGACAGAGGAGCCTGGCAAGCTACAGTCCCAGGGGTCTCAAGAGTTGGACACGACTTAGCAACTAAACCACCAACCACCACCACCTAAAACAATCACTTTTTCCCCTATACTTTCACTAGGTCAACCATGCCCTAGTTGATTATGTAAGAGAAATATCAATTTGTCCAAAAGATAAATTGGATACCAGCTTGAGGTTCAAGGAGTCCGAGTTTTCATTCCATCATTTCTCATTCTTCATACTCCTGGATAATAAAGATGCTCCCTTCCCAGCCATTTTCTCTGGATAATCATCAGGTGAATGGTTCAGTAATATCTAGCCTTTCCATTTTCCTCTCCTAAATATCTCCCCTAACAGATAATCCTAGGTTCTCTGTTTGTCTTTAAGAGAAGATAATATGAACTCTACCAGCTTCTGCGAGAGCTGAGAATATGCTGCCTGCCAGACTGCTTGCCTACAGACTGGAGATGGAGGCCTGTTTTTAGGAAAAACTATGGCTACTGTGGGGAGGGAGAAGGTGGCCATGGAATATAAAGTTTGATTCATGGGCATTGAGTTCAGTGTTTTTCTTTGTTCAGAGTAAAAAAAATTGGGGGAGGAAGTGAAGCAGCTGCTGATATCAGGGCTGTGATTTGCAGCCTCAAGCAAAATTTCCAGTGCAGTGTACAGGAAATCTGAACCAATGTGCTTATCCCAGATAGCACAGTAGTATATCCCGGAATCACTTTCTTGCAGATTTAGGATTGCAAATATATAGCTCCTCCCTGTGCCCTTATAGACATAGTATTTTGCTGCATCGATTCCTGATTCAAGCACAGGCTTTGAATTGTAGCTGTCGTAGTAGAAAAGGCGTCGGGGGGCCATCCCCTCCTCGTGTTTGTACAAGTGGATATAGGTGGCCCCTTGTGTAAGATCACAAGGGAACGAAGCAGTCTCCCCAGCCTTACTAGTGATTAACATCAAGTTGGAAGATACCTGCATGACTGCAATGGGAAAAGCAACAAAAAATAATGAGGAACAGGAAGCACTAATTTCTTAGTACAACTCTCTTCCCCCCCCCCCACCCCCCCCCCCCCCAAATTGCCACAAAATACAGAAAAATTCCAGGAGCATCCAGGCAACACACTTACCGGGAGCCAGGACAACCAGAAGCAGCGCTGGGGCCCGCATCCTGCCAGGGCAGTGAGCTAGACTGGGATTCCGAGCAGATGTGACAGGCAGAGAAGTCAGGGAGGATCTCTCTTAAAGACCACCAGGCTGATCCCAGAGGGGTGGAGGAGCCCCTCCTCCTGGGGAGGAGCCCCTGGTCTCTGCACCAACCCCTTTCTGGAGGGCCCCCCTGTGGCAGGCTGGGAGCTGCCATCTCCCCCACAGGAGAGGAAAGGCCTGAGCAGTGAGACTCAGAACTGCAAGCAGACGGATCAAATGCGAGCTGCGGGGAGGAGAGCCATGCCGGTTGCCTGGTGGAGTGAGCAGTCCTGAATGGGGCTAAGTTCCCTGCAGTTCAGCATTTCAGTGTTTACGCTGCTGCCACGGTCTTGTCCGGTGGCATCTTTATATTCCTTCCCTGAACTACCTTCCCTTTTACACCTGTAGGCAAACTCTGAGGCAACAACCAGAGAATCCAATAAGAACTGAATCTGCTTTATTATAAGAAATTAAAATCGATTATGTTGGTGTACATTTGACTGTCCTTAAAATTAAACGGATGTGTGTTCGCGTGTGTGCATGTGTGTGAATCAACTGGAGAGAGGATTCATGTTCATCCTCAACTAAAAGGCTGCCTCATAGAGAGTGTCCAGATTTCATGCAAAAATAAGGAGCTTCACAGAGGTTGGAACAGACAAACTAAAAACTTATATTTTTTCCGAAATTCAGGGAAATGCAAATCAAAACTACAATGCAATATCACCTCACCCATGTCAGAATGGCTATTATTGACAAGGCTAGAAATAACGTGTTGAAGATGTCCAGAAAATAGAACCCTTGTGCACTGTTGGTAGGGATGCAAATTGGTGTAGTCGCTATGAAAAATGGTATGGGAGTTTCCTCAAAAAGTTAAAAATGAAACTACCACATGATCCAGCAATTCCACTTCCGAGTGTTTATCCGTAGAAAACAAACACACTAGGAGGTAGCTGCCCCTCTATCTTCACTGTTTATAACAGCCAAGGCACGGAAACCACCTAAGTGCCCATCAACAGAAGAGTAAAGTACCTGTGGTGTACACACACACACACACACTCACACACACACATATGCATATGAGACCATCATGTGGCCCCTGATTATGTCACGGGTTTAGACAGCTCTCCCAACTGCCTTACAGCTCTGCCTCTTGACCGGTTCTTTCTCTCCCATTCTGTTTCTCTCCCTCGCTCTGTCTGTCAATCTCCGTGCACAGATCTTCTCTATTTCCTGTTGCTACCCCACCCTTGGACACTCTCTTTCTTTCTAGCTCTGACTTTCTTCCCTTTCTCTCTTTCTCTTTATCTCTCCTCCATTTTACAATTTCCTTCCTCATCTTTATTTCTGTCACTTTCTGTCTCTCTTCTTGCCTATCTCTACCACCTGTCTTTCCTTTTCTATGTCTCTATTTATATTTCTTATTGATTTGATTTCTCTCTCTCTCCCTCTCTTTCAATTTTCTCTCATGATCATCCTAAATACTTTACATTTTCTGTTATTCCAACATCTGCGATATCTCAGGACTGGCCTCTGGTAACTGGCTATCCTATATTACCATGTTTGATGTTCCTGGTTTTACAAGTCAAGGAGTTTGGGATTATATCCTGCACATTTGGAATGTCATGCTATGGACTTTAGGCAGTGTCCAATACTATGGAGTGTGCTGACTTTTTTTGCTAGCCGGGAATTGACCCAGTTGTGGAATGCTCTCGACGGGCAGGTCCAGATAATACAATTTTCAAAGACTTTGCAGTGCAATTCACACTACATTGTGTGTACCACCCTGAATAGTTTCAAATGAAAATTTAAAGAATATGGTTGCGATTGTATAGCCTCATTTTTATAATGTGGAGTTTTAAAACATTTTCTTTATGGGTATACATTGGTGAAGTATGAAAACTACGTCAGAGCCCCACATTTCTGAATAAGGATGACTTAGTTCGTTTTGTTTATTGTAGCCAGAATGTCTCCATGTCAGGCATGATTTAATTACAAACCCTAAGTTCTGAGGGCAGCAAGGGCAGCAGTCCCGGGAGGTGGTACCGTCCTTGTCTCCACTTCCACGGAGGCAGAGAGACCGAGGGTAAGTGACTGGTCCAGGGTCCCACAGCTGGCAGGGGCAGAGCAGGGATGCAGGCGCTCCGTCTGTACCAGCATCCACTCTGGTCCGCACAGGATGGTCGTCTCTGGAGTGTGTTGGAGCTTCTGAGGTGACAGGTGTGGTCCAGTCACAGGAGTCGGGCTCCACCTGCCTCCAAGTCAGGACATATTGTTCAGTCCCTTCAAATCATCAAAGGAAACATTTCAACCTCACAAATATGAGCAATCAATAGTCAATTGTAAAAGCCATAACTCTGCTTAATTATTTAACCACAGAAGGGAAAGAGTAGATCTTAAAACTTACAAGAAAAAAAGATTCTGTAACTACATTCATTGAGGGATGTTGACTTAGTGTGGTGACCATTTCAAAATATGTGCAAATATTGAATCATTGTGTTGTGTAACTGAGGCTAATGTAATATTTTATGCCAATTTTATTTTTAAAAATACATTTTTTTTTAATAAAACAAAGGAAAAGTAGTGGACTGAATGGAGTAGTTGGGGGCACTGGTATAGGGACAGACAGAATGACAGAGGCAGCCATAGTCGTGGCAAACAGAGGCCCTGCCTGTTTCAGTGGTATCCAACATGCTTTGTCCTCTCTTTTCCACAGCAGTGTTCAGACATAAAGCAAAAATGTGGGTATGTGTATAGTAGATCCTTTTCTAAAATACTTTATAATAAATTCTTGAGTGACCTCAACCATGGTCTCTTCAGTGTCACAGCTCATGTTTGTCACATAAGCTCATGTTTGGTACATAAGCTTTGTTATAAAAACACAGAGTAAAATGTAGCCTTTTGCCTTTTCATGTTACACCTCAAATATTTTATGTGTTCTGTCTTTTTCTACATGAAAAGACCCTTCATTGAAGTCATCAGATTGGGTTTCTTTTTTTGAAAGTTGAAATGAAGACATCCAACATTGATGTTATTGAATGGCTAATAAAGAATTTATTTATTGTGTTACCTCACAGACATGGTACCATATTCACATACATTAAAGTCTTGCCTTCCCATGGCTCTTACGATAGTGTCGTGAAGTGAAAGTCATTCAGTCATGTTCAACTCTTTGCGACCTCATGGACTGTAGCCTGACAGGCTCCTTTGTCCATGGAATTTTCCAGGCAAGAATATTGGAGTGGATAGCCATTCCCTTCTCCAGGGGATCTTCCCAGCCCTGCGATAGAACCCAGGTCTCCCTCACTGCAGGTGGATTCTTCCATTTGAGCCACAAGGGAAACCTTGGACCCCCTATATTCAGTGAGACTGAGTCTGATCTCTTAATGAAAAGTTACAGAAAAGTCTTGTGTTATCTTTCTAATCAAAAGACCTCTTAATATATTGAAATGGCATTACATTGTAACCAAAATTTCTATTTTGATTTGCAGAATGGAATTTTTGTTTCATGTCTCAGATTTCTTTAGTATTTTTTCAACATCCTACATTTCTCTTCTATTTTTTAGCTCATGAACATGCAATATATGCACAATTGTAAAAAGTAATAAAACTGAACGTATCAAAATGATTAGTTTTATTTTTCTTGTTTTGCATTATATATTTGGCCTAAAGTGTTAGAATTACAACAGGAAGACAAGATTCATTGTTAATACATATAAAAATACCATTTTGTATTATGTATCATGAAATAATCTCTTTCTCTTGAATTATCGCCTAAAATAGTCTGAGTAATCTTGTTTTGAACCAACTCTATGAAATCATTCTCCCTTGTGTTTAGCTAGTTTGAATTAAAATGAACTCAATTATATTATGAGTTGTTTTGTTAAACAGGAACATTCAACTCAATGCTTCATGGGAAGACAGTGTTATCTGTCAGTTTCCATTCATTATCCATTGTCATTCAAGAAAAATCCAACTGTGTGTGATGGAAATGGTGCTGGTTTGGGTGGAAACTGGCCATTTGTGCAAATCTAATCGGCTCCATCTGTGCTTGGTCTAAGAATGGGCCCCAGAATAGAGGTCAGCTGGAGGCTCCCTGGGAGCCTGGGACCTCACCAGGGGGAGCTTCTTACATGGAAAGAGGGGGAGAGGGAGCTCCAGAGTCCAGCCATGGACTAAAACTCAAGACTTCAGTGGTATCATCACAATGAGAATATCCTGTGTCAGGAGTAGACCCGCGTCTACACAATGACCATAGCTGGGGCCTGAGTCGGGCATCAGTGTGCGACTTTAATCTGAGAAGAAGCTCTCCCCCGACCCTCAGGCTGGATGAGAAGGATGCGGCCGGTGCTCCTAGGAGGGCAAAGACCCCGGATGTTGGCTCTCAGATTTTCCTCTAAAAGGATCCATTAGAGAAAATAGAAAAAATATACAATCATTTATTTTTATCTCTCATACTATGAATTGAACATTATTTTATGCCTATGCCTTTTATAGAAATACACAGACACACATAGAAATGAGGGTCATACTTGTTAATATAGTTACCTAATAGAAAATATGGTTAGACAAGAGACAAGAGGAAAGACGATGTGACTTGAACGTGCGGTGAGGTCAGACTGTGCGAGCTGAAGCCTTGACCTTAGCCATGGAGCCCTGCTTCCCTCTCGTGCTGGATGGATGGAGTTCAGGGTATGGACTCCTACTCTGGACCTGCTGGGTTGGGGGGGACACCTGCTCTTCACGCTCACGTTGCTGAGCAACCCTCTGCTATTCACTCATCACACTGTCATCTGATGTTAGTGCCTCTAGTAAGCCTTGTTTGGGTTGACTCTGAAGTCATTTTGTCTTTCGGGGGGGACTTAGATGTCTCAGTGTATGAGATTCCATTGCACAGATGAGGTTAGGGCCTCCATATCTCTGTTCTTATGAGGAAGAAAGCATCTCACATCTGTCCACACAGCTTGGTTCAGGGATCGGGTTTTGTGTCACCCCATCTGCACTGAGAAAATGAATCAAGATGTACAAGCCTCAGTAAGTCACAGATCATGGAAGGCCACGGGATACTGGTGGAACATCAAGGATGACCTTAGTGCTGCAAGGAGTCCTGTCTGCTCTTTCCTTCAGGGTCGTGAGCATGGTTGAAGGTGCAGCATCTAAACATCCTGGGTATAAGTTTCCCAGCTCACCTGGGAGCTCATTGGAGGAACTGTATACAGAAACGATGGGGAATCCGGATCACAAAGCCTAGAGTATGTGTGATAACAATCGCGTGCCTGTGCAGAAGGACCTTTTCTTCCCTTAGCTGTGACCCTTTGAAAGTGAACAAAGTAAGTTGTGGTTTAATTGTGCTTATTTTCTTGTGACATCCCAGCTACCCCTTGCACAAACCCAAACAGTAGGGGCTAGTTTGACTCTGAGCTTTTTCCACGAACCAACCACATTTGACAGAGCAGGTGAACAAAGAAGCCTGAAAGAGTGAAACCCCACCAGCCGCACCAGCGCCCTCCTGCTGCCACTCAAGCTGTCTCCCCACAGCCACTGCCCTCCCCTCTCTGCACCTAGCAGGCCAGGGCAGCCCAGGGCAAGAGGGGCAGGAAGTTGCTGAGAAGCTGGAAACCACAGGAGACACTGCCTTTGGGGCCCTGGAGGGGAAATCAGCTGCACTAAACTTTCAGCAATTTGCAAGTTTACCCTCTGGCCTTCTATGCTTAATACATTGTTCCTCCCCAATGAAGAAATAGTTCCAGATTGCTAAGATGAGGGCAGCGTATTTTGTCTAGAGAAGTCTGATCAAATTCATGAAAACCAAGGAGCTGACCTAGATTAGATTTCATCTATCTTCTGGCTGATTGTTTATCTTTTTATTTTCAAATGGAGACCTCATTTTGGTTTTACGTGAATTTGTTTCACACACACTGAAGCTGACTGTAAACAGACAAGCAAAAAGCCTTCCCAGTTGTAAATGAGACATTGTTGTAATTCTAGAACGTAAAAGATTTTCTGTTAAAGGGATCTATTAGGGAAAATTGGAAAAATTTACCATCATTTATTTTTTTCTCCCTTGTCCTATAAAATGAACATTTTTTACGCCTTTGTCTTTTTTAGAAATGCACAGACACACCTAGAAATGTTGTACACATAGACACACATAGTGTTGTACTTGTTAGTATCGTTACCTAGGAGAAAACAGGGTTAAAGGACATGAACATTATTTCATAGAAAAAGAAATTTAATAGACTTAAATATGTGAAAAATGCTTATGCTCACTCATAATAAAAGAAAAGAAAATTAACATAGCAAACATATACTACTGTTTACTCATCCAATTAGCAAAATCCTGACATTTCACAGCACTCTCCTGGCATTCACATACCTCTGGTACAAATGCAAAATGGTGATATTTCCACTGGCCACATCTATTAAAATCACCAATACACACAGTCTTAATGCCATAAAACACTATTAGAATTTCATCATTTTAAAAATGCAGCAAAATGTGTAAATAAAACAATGGTGTATTATGAGGAAATGATTTTATAAGTTATTGTACGTTCACCAGCAAAATACGATCTAGCTGTCTAAGCATCTCCCTGCATGTACAGTAAAGGAGTCCTAGATTGTGTCAGTGGAGAGAAGTACAAAACAATATATTCTGTATGCTACCTTTGAGCATAAAGAGGGAAATTAGAATATGTATATACATGCATATATTTATTTATATGTACACTCATATTTACTATAAAGGATGCAGAGAAAACAAAATCATGACTTGAAAGAGGAGGAGAGGTAGAGACTAATGTATTTTTTAGAGGGTTTTGATTGATTTTCGATCCATGCAAAGATATTATCTGACAATTTTAGAAAGCCCCTGAAATGTGATTATTTTTTCAGTGGCACTTCTTGATTAATGTTCCATTTCTTTGAATAACTATATTTTTTGAAGATGCATAGTAGTCTGTCATAGGACATTGTTTACTTTTTAGTTTCTTACTGGTGACTATGGTTCATTGGGGGCTGCAGTAAATGGTACAGGCTGGAACTCGGTAACTTTTTTCTTATACGGTTATGTATTTTATTTATCACTGTAATTATTTATTTATGGCTATAATAGGAGAGCCGCTGGTAATAATGAAAAAGCAGCAGGATTTAAGTCAGGTGGACTTGGCCCGTGAAGACTCTGGCACTGCTCTCTGTTTAACTATGAGCATATTTCATAGACTTTCTGGGACCTCCTCTTATCAGTGAACTGGAGATACTAGGTGACAAAACACAGGCTTGGCGATCAGAGAGACCCAGTTCTAAAATATGTGTGACAAGCACATACCTCCACATCTTTAAGTGTAAACTGTGAACTATAACTGTACCTTCCTCCAAAGGGCTCTTAGAGGATTAAAAAAACTAACCTGGTGAACAGTAGAAACTGAGTTCCTGCTCTATCCATATCTAACCTGTCTGCAGGGGAAATGAGATTAGAGATGGTTTTCAGGGCTTATGTGTGGAATCTACTGTTTCTACAGCGGAGGTACCAACAGTAGAAGCTCAAACGTTGTTGAGGACCGAGCATCGTTAACTCATCAATTCCACATGCTCCAGGAGATAGGGCGCTGCAACTTTATTACACAGACGAGGAAATGGTATCACAGAGAGTTCCAATAGATGCCTGAGGTCACACAGATACTAATATAGACCCAGGGTTTAAATCCAAGCCTGCGAGGGTCAGAGTGTGCATGCTTTACCCTCCCCACGATGCCCCTCTGGTGCTGATGCAGTTCCCATGGGATTAATGTAAAGCGCAGGAGGCAGTGCCTGTGACACCCTAGTACAGATCTGAGTACCCAGTGTAAGTCATGCTGGGTGTTACACTGTCACCATAGGAACATCCCAAACCAATGGGTCTGAATCTGGTGACTCTGAAAGAAGAGGAACTTGGGCACATTTGTTTGGCGGTAGTTTCACTTGGAGCCAGTGCTCCAAAGGAAGCACCGTAACGACCATCTCAGGGAAAGACTTAGAAATGTGGTGCTGACTATTATTACAATCAGTGCTGAATTTGACAGCTTGGTTGCCATGCTGCTTCTTACCTTGGTTAGATTTCATGAAATTAAAGTACAGAGACAAAGGGGACTTCTGAATATTTTTAAATTTTTTGTGCCTATTATGAAAATCAATGATTTGAAAAACTGTTATGCGATAATGACATCATAGATAAACACATATATGAACTGAGATATCTTAAACCCACCAAGAAAGTAGATAATTTCTGGGACAATAGATGATGAAGGAAAGTTGACCTCTTTGTAGCAACCCCCTGTCACGAGATCTTCCCGTCACAGCAGACACCTGTTCTCCTAAACACACAGGAGGTGATGACAACAAAGTAGACTGTGCTCATAAGGAGGAGTAACAGGTAGGTGTAATAGGCAGAGGTGTTCATGAGCTACAGCTGCAGGGTACCTAGAAGTCATTTTGGTTAGTTTCAAGTGTTCTTTTGAGAGGATAGTGCCGGGAGCCAGCTCACGAGATCCCCACTCATGACAGAGTCATGAGGAGAAGACCTGACGAGCAGAGCAACTCAGGCCTCAGGGATTCTCGAGAGGCTGCCTCAGTGCTCACCTTAAAAATGAGATCTCTCTTTCTGACGCTTGCTATAATAAACCTCTTCTTATTTTCTGTGACTTAGGCAAAAGGCTTTTCCTGATTCTCTTCTAAAATAGATCAATCTGAAACCTCAAATCAACAAGGCCCCTGAACGGTAGCACCCTAAATAAGATTATCTGAGATATAGAGTATGCTGATCTAAATTCCTTTTGCTAACATATTAGTTTGTTTAATAAATGTACCTGTGCCTTTGGAGCTAATGTACATAACTGCTCCCTAGTAATAAAACAGCATTGAGAGCCTCCGCACAGAAAGCCCCTATGGGCACAAAACCCTTCGCAGGAAAAAAGGCTTGTTAGGAAATATAGGAAATATTGCTTTATGAAACTGTTACTTAGTCTATATTTACTCACTATGTTTTTACTCTTAACGTATTTAGCCTATATAATGAAAGCATAATAGTTAAAAATTTATATAAATAGAAGTTTAACTTTAATACAAATAATAAGACAATTGTTGAATTAACTGATGATTCTTACTTAGAGCTGACCTTCAGCTTGCTGTTCTGTGACCTTATGGGACCACATTCTTTTCTGTTAAGCTCCAGGCGTAAAGTAAATTACCGAAAACAGGTTTTACCTTGAAACTTTCTATTGATAAATTCTTTCCTGCTGTGCCTGATACAAAAGCGTTCTGACTGATCAACCCTTATCAATAGGAGAGTCACAAGATGTTAGCAGGCCCCCAGGCCAGAAGATGATGTAAACAAAATGAGGCTTTTTGTAACTAAAAACAGGCAAACAGTTTCGATGAAGGTCAAAAACTGCTGGCCTATTAAGCTGAATTGATAGGCCCATTAAGCTGAATTCATATGCCCATTAACCTAAATTGGTATGCCCACTAAGCTGAATTGGTATGATTCTATACTTTACGTTTGTTTCTATGTACCACAAAAAATATAAAAACTGTCTTAAAAACAATAAAGTCGGAAGACACTTGGAAACACCACGACTCGCTGTGTCTTCTCATTCGTATCGCCGACGCCATCCATCCTGAGGGAACCCTGACCTGCTGGGGCTGGACTCCGGCAGGATAGGACATATTAATGAAAGCAGGGATCACAATTATTTATTTCTGGTGACCTACAATGAAATAGTACTTCTCATACGCCAAACAAAACATGTACAACCACCATGACCAATACCACCAGGAAAAATCAGAATCCAGTTGACAATTCAAGTCCATCAACAACCTCAGCTAAATTCACTAGAACCTTCCAAAATATTAAAAAGCAAGATTATGTTTTTATCAAGAGTCCAAAGGAAAAATATTTGTCATAAATAGCATTTAGCATCCCCTAAAGGAAAAATATTTGTGATAAATAGCATTTAGCATCCCCTTCAGCTCTGAGTAACAATAACAGGCAATATGCATTAAGAAAGTGAAAGTATTAGTCACTCAGTTGTGTCTGACTCATTGTGACCCCATAGACTATAGCCCACCAGGCTTCTCTGTCCATGGGATTTCCCAGGCAAGAATACTGGAGTGGGTTACCATTTCCTTCTCCAGGGGATCTTCCCAACCCAAGGACTGAACCTGGGTTACCTGCATTGCAGGCAGATTCTTGACCATCTAAACCACCAGGGAAGCCCACTAACCAAATATCAAACACATATTCTGAGAGCTCTGCATGCAAAATTCTAATCTTATTTAAGTTTTCAAATAATCTATGAGATTATTATTTTCAACCCCATTTTACCAGTAAACTGAGGAGAGTTGTCTGGTGTCACACATTTAGAAAGTACCAGAAACTATATTTCAATCCCAGCAACCTGATTCTGAAGAACACATTCTTAGCTGCTCTGTAGTCCTGCATCTCGTGTGCAATAAATACTCAGACATCAAAGTTAAGCATAAAGAGCAAGTTGAATTGCTAATATGGAAGTATCTGAGCCATTACATGTTGTGCATCAGTGAAATTCCTATGAAGGGTATAAACCAGGGAAACCTGGCTGTGACACATTGGGGTGGGGGAGAGGTTTTAGTAAAGGGGGCATTTCACAAAATGGAAGAAAGTCTTTAGTCTAAAACTCCTAAAACATCAGGAGCTCATGCCTCACTTATCTATCTTTCTTGGATGTCTAACATTGTGACTGTGATGTCACAGGATAACTGCCCTTATGCTCCTTTGAAGTTTTGCAACAAATATATGAAGTCAAAAAATAATTAACAACACTGATGATGAGCCTGACTTGGCTACTCGATGGACCACAAGTCTGACTTTCTTCCTGTATAAGTTTCGCTTTTATATGTTTTATCTTTATGGAGTCAGAACTCCAGAATCACTAGCACTTGGTATGGAAAGGATCTCTGAAGGTGACATGCTTGTAACACTGCTCAGGGCCAGGTCAGGTGTTAGCTGAGTTCCAGGCCACCTGACACTGGGAATGGAGGAGGGATCAGCAGGACCAGAGCCAGTGCTTCTAAATTCACTGAGAACCTTCATATAGGGAGAAGGGGCCACCAACTGTTACTGATCCTGTGCCAGCTAAAAGGATACCCTATGGAGACGTTCCACGTTGGCAATCTTTGTGGGAACAGAGTTGGGTGCAATTGTTCCCAGTTGGCAGAAGAGGGCAGTATTGCTCAGAAATAAAAGGAATGCATACCCACATTCGTGCAACTAATAATAAAAGAACTGGGGTTGAAGTACAGGCTGCGATAATCCAGAAGCCCATGTACTTACACCCTGCCCATGGATCCACCCTGTCTCAGGGCCTTAGCTTTGGGATTCTTGTTCTCTCTATATATCTTATAGGAGGAATAGAGAACTAAGTGTGTGAACCGTTGATTCAGATGGCCTGGGTTGAATCCCCAGATCTGGCTACATGACTTTGTATAAGGGACTGAGACAACTTATATTGACCTATATATAAACTGGTTAAAAGTTCTGAGATATCTTTCCCAAATAGCGATTTTCACATTTTAAAAGTTGTCTGTAACTGTTTCCTGGCAATAATGAGCTTGTAGATCCTGTTCAGGCCACTCACGATTTGAGATAATAGTATAACCACATCATTAGTCTACAAAACAGTGTTCATCTTTCTCCTCTCTGTGGGACTGTGTCCAACTCATTGGAAGTGGTGCCTGATCATTAAGAATCAAGTTAGCAAGAACGCTGGGGGTGATCGCTTCACTTCGCCCTTGTGGAAAATTTTAGCTCTTCTATCAGAAGTCCACTTTTGATAAATTTAAGAATTGTTCTAGAGCAAAGACTGCCACCATGTCCCACCTGCTGTCTGCTGCACACAGTGGAGGTGTTTGCCCCAGGACCTTGTTTCAGACGTTTAAACTCCCCCATCCATTAAATCATTGATGTCTCTAAAAAGAAAAAAAAGAAAGAAAAGAAAAAATAATTGTTCTGTGCTGCTGTTCTAGTTAAGAATAGTTGTTATGTACTTTAAAAATTAGTATGTTTATGACCCAGCTATCCCACTGCTGGGCATACACACCAAGGAAACCAGAATTGAAAGAGACATGTGTACCTCGATGTTCATCGCAGCGCTGTTTACAATAGCTAGGACAGGTAGTCAACCTAGATGTCCATCAGCAATGAAGGGATAAGAAAGATGTGGTACATATACACAATGGAATATTAGTCAGCTATTAAAAAGAATGCATTTGAATCAGTCTTAATGAGATGGATGAAACTGGAGCCTATTTTACAAAGTGGTAAGCCAGAAAGAAAAACACCAATACAGTATATTAATGCATATATATAGAATTTAGAAAGATGGTAATGATGACCCTATATGTGAGACAACAAAAGAGACACATATAAAGAACAGACTTTTGGACTCTGTGGGAGAAGGCAAGGGTGGGATGATTTGAGAGAATAGCATTGAAACATGTATATTATCATATGTGAAATAGATCACCAGTCCAAGTTCGATGCATGAAACAGGGCATTCAAAGCCGGTGCACTGGGACAACCCTGAGGGATGGGATGGGGAGGGAGGTGGGAGGGGGGCTCAGGATGGGGGGTACATGTACACCCATGGCTGATTCACGTCAATGTATGGCCAAAACCACTATGATATTGGAAAGTAATTAACCTCTAATTAAAATAAATAAATAAAATTTAAAAAATACATAAAAATGAAAAAAAAAATAGTATGTTTAATCAGCTATCAATGATCTGGGCATCCCCAGGATAATGTTTGCAAACCCATTACTCCAGTTTATCAAGATTGATCCTACAGGTTCCCTTTGTCACCAGCTCAAGAAGTTTGGCATTAGCTCTTTTTTTTCCCCCTTTTATCTTAACTCCCCCTTCCCAACATGGTTATTTCAACTCTAGAACTTCGCTCTCTCAGCAGGCTGTGCCTTTGTAATACCAGTGGCCTTAGCCAAACCACTTATCCTGTCCATGTCTTAGATTCCTCAGGTGAAAGGGAATTACGGTTGTGGTAATTAAATGAGTTAATTTAATACGAACGTATCGTACAGAAGGGAAATGTTTTTTCCCCCTACCCTCCTAAGTTTTCTGGCTGAGGCCTTATAAATTGGACTAACAAAAGACAGATTAAGTGGAGGAAAAATGTGGGTTATTTGCATGTAGATTGCATAGACATATGGGAGACATACTCAGAGATGGGTAACTCAAAGGAGTCCTTAGAACTGAGGGTCTATTTACCTAACTTGGAGGAGGCGGGGGAAGAGCCTTTATGGAAAAGCAAATGACTCTTCGAACAGATAAATGGGCCCTTGAGGGGATATGTGGGAGAGGTGATAGTTGGTGGCTTTGTGTGTCTGGGTGTCTATGTGTCTGGGTGTGGCACTGGCTTCTCCTCTCCCAAAAGAGATTATAGTTGCTTCCTACAGGGGACTTATGACAGTTGAGTTCTTTGGGGAGGCTCTGCTTTTAAGCAGATAAGGAATTTCAGGAACTGAAATGCCTTCAGCTC
The DNA here is from genome assembly GCA_024291935.2 of Okapia johnstoni. Taxonomy (NCBI): domain Eukaryota; kingdom Metazoa; phylum Chordata; class Mammalia; order Artiodactyla; family Giraffidae; genus Okapia; species Okapia johnstoni. The sequence continues at coordinate 63,649,454 of CM044312.1, read as the reverse complement.
AAAATAATCCTTATGTTAAGTGGCATATTTGGGGATGGGATATCCTGATCCCCTTCAATATATAAGACCATGTAATAGTGCTAGAGCGTTCCTGACAAGCACTCTTTGAGTGTGTGTAGCTGTGACTTCTGTGACTGTCACATAGGATCTTCTGTGAGCATCTATAATGGAGGTTTGGGTCCCGCTCGCCTGTACCACAGCTTGCGTCCTTAGAGTTAAAGGTGAGGGAGAACTTTATGCCTTACCTCTCCTTCCTTCAAGATTCTGGACCACTGGAAAACAGACATAAGAAGGCAGTAGAACCAGATGGAGCAGAGACTTGTGGGTAGATGTGATCCCCTGAGCCCCTGGGGCTGCCTGGAAGGTGAGCACTTGAGGACAACTTGACTTGAGCCAAGAAAAGTACAAGGTCAGAGGTCTCTGTCTCAGAGAGCAGATGTTTGCTTCATATTTAAAAATTAGAGCTGCAGTGTTCCTGCTGCCGCTGTAAAATCTGAGTTCTTTCTTTCCTGCAGAAGATTATAATTCCTCTGTTCTCCTTTGGCTAAGGAAAAATTGAGTATGAACTGACTTGCTTACTGTGTTAACCTGATTAACACTCGCCTATTTACCAATTATGTGTGAGCTAAATCACATCACAGAGTTATACGTAGCAGCCTGTTCTATGATGGTGGGACTCATGTGTGCTCCTTCATTTTAAGGTTAAATCTGAATGTCAGCTATTTACTCCTGCTGGTGCAAGGCAAGTGGAAGCAGGCCTCAGCAATTGCAGGTGGGGTCCTGCAAGCTTACCAACAATGGGAGGGTGTAGACACCCACAGATGATCAGTTCTGCCAGGGACTCGTGAAATGAAATTAAAACACACACATGCACACAGAGTAAATCATGTGTCCCAAAGTTGACTCTGCCTGGGATTTGGGGTTTGTTTTGCTTGTGCATTTTTAATATCCTCTGTGGCATCCTCCAGCCATGCTGAATTGCATTCCTAGGCATTCCAAGTTTTCTCTGAGATTATTATTCTTTTGTTTTTATTTGTTTGTTTTTTACTGTGTTGGTCACCAAGTTACACAGACTTTGAATCATCCACTCTTACTCTGATAATTCTATTATTAAGCTCTAGTAATTTTACTGAACAACGCATATACTTCCTTATGTAGTAGAAACACATGTATCTTGATTGATTAAAATTACAGCATATTCCAAGAGAATGTGGAGAATGGGGCTTCCCTGCTCGGTCTGATCTATTTGTTCTGTAGGTAGAACTTGTATCTTTGGTCTGTACTTGGTCTGTTTATGACATGGAAGCCAGAAGTAACAGAGAACTCTGACCTTTTAAAAATTTATGTGGAAAGAAGTATGAGAGTGAGAAATCTACAAGAAAGGCTGTTCATGAACTCTGACCTGTGATGCCATGGTTAAGGATGTGGATCCTACAGTCTAGCTCCCTAGGTTCAAGTCTTGGCTCCTCCACTGGTTAGCTCTGTGACCTGCAAAAGCGCGCACCATTTCTCCCCTGGAACAATACAGATGACGTTACGAGTACCCATTGTCTAGATTTATGTTTTAAGAATTTAGAGAAATAATCCACATGTAGTATGTTGAAGTATGGTCCTCCAAAAGATATGTCCAGGTTCTAATCCCCAGAATGTATGAATGTTACCTTATTTGGGGAAAAAAGGGGCTTTGCTGATTTAATAAAAATAAAGACTGTGAGACGGGGAGGCTGTCTTGGATTATCTGGAGAGGTACTAAATCAAACGACAAGTATCCTTACAAAAGTAAGGCTGAGAAAGATGAGATCAACAGATGAGGAAGCGGCTATATGGCCAGGGAGGCAGAGATCAGACTGACTCAGCTATAAGTGAAGGGAAGCTAACAGCCACCAGAAGCAGGAATAGGCAAGGAATTGATTCTCTGATATATTACCTCTGGAGGAAGCACAACCTATCAACACCTTGATTTCAAACTTTGGCCTCCAGAACTATGAGAGAATAAATGTCTGTTGTTTTAAATCAAGTTTGTAGTAGTTTGTTATAACAGCCAAGGGAAATAGTACAAAATACAAACTATGTAAAGTTCCTGGAGTATAGCAAATAATAAATATTAGGCATCATTATAATTACCCCTGATCTATAGAAGAATGTGGCCTAATGGATCCTGGTTTCTTTGTGGTCTATCGGATCACTTAAGTTACTCCTCCTTGCATGAGGAGTCGCCAGTACCAAGTTGCCAAGAATGGAAGATTTTTCTTTGGCACTTCGGAGAGGGCAGAAGTGTTTGTCAAAGTCTCCAACACTTTCCTTAGAGAAAGGAAATGTTGATGGCAGTTCCTACATTTTGAGCCAAGCCAGAAACACACAGTGCACAGATAATGAAGTTTCTATTTATAACACGGACTTGTACAGATTTCTCCACCAGTAGAACTCTGCAGTTAGACTACAGATCCCACATGTGTCCAAATATATTTTGTGTGACTTAGCCAGTCTCAAGGCTTCCTGGAACTGCAAACACAAGCAGATGGTCCTGGCAGGGGTGACACCACAGCATGTTTGCTGAAAGCATCCTCTGGAAGCTTCTTATAGGAGAGGGATTCTGCATGTTAAGTAGGGTGACCATGACAGTGAGCATGGTTTGTCTGACTGCCTGGTGTTCTTCTGTTGTACTAGCACCCCAAATGTTTTAGCAGTTGTCACTCTCAAAAATGTCCCAGTTTAGGTGATAAATTCTGTGCTTACTTCAATGTGAAGACACATCATAGTCAGCTTGCCAAGGAGCAAGATCTAAACTCACAGGAAAAGGTTTCTCTCCTAATGAGTTAGACAGTTTTGTAACAGTAGCTCTAAAACTGACAGAGGTAAGGATGATAAATCCATGTGTATCTCTGTAACATACTTTTTTCCCTCATGGCTGTAAAATTAAAAGGCCCCAAAGACCAAATAGAAATGGATAATGAAAAATCCAGAATTTTAGCAGATAATTAATATTAAAAGTCCTTAACATTTTGGAGAACTTACTACCAGAGACCCAACCAGTCACAACGGATGAAGGGAATCTTGCAGAATGCAGTTCATACTCCAGATTTACCAAGGTTAAAAAAGATATGCTCATTGCTGGTACTGTGTGACTGGTACTATGGTCCACAAGGGTAGACTGTTTTCTTTCTGTAGAGCAGTGCATCCCACATCCAGCTGGCCATGCCCACCTGGGCCAACATGGTGAATGAGTCTACAGGATTTCTAACTGACCGTTGTCCCTACTGCACTGGGAGATGGCTGCAATCAAGCTGTGGGGGAGATCTGTCCAACTGGAGGGAGTGAAGTGACATCCCATTTCCTGAAAGTTTGTGGTGTGTTTGAGATGGTACAGTGGAGAGGTAGGAAGAAGGCAGAAAGATGACAATATTGGGGAAGAATCATTTCAATGGGAAAATCCTTCTCTTAGTGGAGGACACAAAGCCAACAAGAGATTTAGTTGAAAGAGGGAACTATTATCAGAATTACTGGTATGGCTTAGATCCAAATTTGATAAAGTGTCCTTTGAGGGAGTCTAGTTTTCTCAGGATACCATCCTAAACTCTCCAGAGATGAAGGAAAAAGATTGGAAAAGCCCAGCCCAGCCATATCCCTGTGATTTCAGAATTTTGGGGAAAGAGGGAGGTTGTGGACAGGGTAATAGAGGTAAAGGGGAGACCTGTACCTGATTGAAAAGTAGGAAAAAAGGTACAAACTATTGTAAGTATCATGTAACATGCAATAATGTTACATATTGTTGGTAGGCACACGGATAAAGCTTCCCAGGTGGTGCAGTGGTAAAGAATCTGCCTGCCAATGCAGGAGATGCAAGAGACCTGGGTTTGATCCCTGGATTGGGAAGATCTCCTGGAGGAGGAAATGGCCATCCACTCCAGTATTCTTGCCTGGAATATTCCATGGATGGAGGAGCCTGGAGGGCTACAGTCCATGGGGTCACAAAGAGTTGGACACGACTGAAGCAACTGAACACACACACACACACACACACACACACCCCACACATAGGTAATAAAATTATGCCAACATGCCTGGGGAGAGTACACAGTCACTGGAAGGAACCAGTTATACCCGGGGAGAAGAAAAGGAGACAGAGATGGGCCATGGTGGGGGTTGTCTCTGTCATCGTTCTCCCCAAATTATGTTAGAAGCAATAATTTTGAAAGCAGAGATGGGAACCTGACTTCCATGTCCCTGTCCTCCTGTCCCTCTCGAGTGCCGTTACTTCTGGCTCCTCACAAGGTTCAGGCCAGAACTGTGTATTCTTGGGTATGAGATTCTCTATGTTCTTCCCTCCTAGCAGGCAACTGCCAAACTTTGCCTAAAACCCAATTATTATATATTCTCAATCCATGGACTCAAAATTACATATTTCCTCATGGGAAGAATAGTGTGAGATTTTAGCAAGTAACTTTTTCAGCCAATCAACGACCCATATATACATGAGGTTAATGGCTCCAGGAGAAGCTCAGACTAAGCAGGGAGTGGAATGTGTTGGGGAGAATCCATTAAACCTGTGGGTACATGGAAAGAAATGAGTTAGGCTACATGAAAAGGGTTTTCCCAGGTTTATAATAAGGACGCTCTCCCCTTTATATACTCCTCCAGATGACTGTTTCCCAAACTGTGGTAACCAATTGGCACTCCAATATACTTATTGGGCCCAACCTAGACATGCTGAATCATAAACTCTGGGAGTGGTGCTATCTATTTTTGTTTTAACAAGCCCTTTAGGTGATTCTGAGGGACACTGAAGTGTGGCAACCATTTCTCCAGACTCACACCTTTGCCCATGATGATTAAAAGTCATCATCACTATGATTGCTTTGTAGAGGATACAGATGTCGAATTAAAATGTTGTATTCCTGAAAACTTACATAATGTCTACAGCAATTTTATCTTAAAGTCATAAAACTGGAAGTAAATGACCACTACCATCCTAATAGGCCCCATTCCCATCACCCTATCCAATTCAACCAAAAAGAAAACACAGAATGTTAACGGTAAAGAAAATGAATTAATCATAATGATTTTAAATGATTGTGAAAACTAGAAATAAGAAGAATTAATATAATGCTAAAATTAAAATCCAATAAAATAAGCTAAAAGTTAGAATTAGAAGAGTATCAGTGAAATTTGTATAAAAATAATAACATCTGGCCATATAGTGCCTCCTTCATATCAGACAGAAGGGGAAAACAGAGAAGAAACTTTTGTTCCTTTTTAGGAACAAGGTCCCTGATGGAGTGAGGCAGTCGGTGTGCCTTCCCAGGGTCTGGGGCCAAACCATCCTACTGTTTCTGGTGAAGAAGTGATGGGGGAGAGGTGGGCACACCCTCATCACCTTCCCTTCCACTCAGCACCTCTCAGGACCTTTCAAATCTCCATAGAAGCCAGAGGAGATCTTCTTAGACCCATAAAAATCCCTGTAAGATAAATATCATGTCTGTTACTGTGACAGTGCCTCATTTGGTTCTTTTATTTATTTATTTATTTTACCAAAGGTACAAAACATTTGGTCTGTGCTGGTTAATTAGGAGTTAATTTGCTTTGAATTGGTTCAAGTTCTTTGCTTTTGTTTCTTGAAATCTTGGCTTTAATGGTTTCAAAGACATACATTTTCCACTAACCATCCAGCAGAGACAAGAACCCGAAGCCCATTGAAATAGCTATTACTATCAGTTGGGTTTAACGACAATTAAAACGGCTCTTCTAAGTTTTGTTAAATGTTTTCTTCCCCTCCTTGTCTTACTCGTTCTCTTAAATGAGGAGGCACTTTATAAATATCCAAGAGCTCAGAAAATACCCAAGCAGCCCACATCATTGCCCGGATCTTGGAGAACAAGGGCTTTAGTTTGATCCATCCAACAGAGTCCACGAGTCCCCGCGCAACTGAGGGTGAACTGCCTACAGCTGTGGCTAACGAGCAGTGATGGCCTGAAAGTTGGCGGGGAGTTTTTTCCTTCTTCCAGAAGAGGCTGGAAGAGAGGTGACCGCCTTCCAGACTACAGATGAGCAGGGTGAAGTGTTAGATCAAATTGGAGGTAAGACTGCAATTGGGGGTGACTATGGCAGGGGTTCCCAACCTCTAGGATCTAATGCCTAATAATCTGAGGTGGAGCTGACATAATAATAATAGAAATAACATGCACAATAAATGTAATATGCTTGAATCCTTCCGAAACCATTCCCCGCTATCCACCCCCACCCCTCTACCCCTCCCCCATTTGTGGGAAAACTGTGTTCCATGGACCAGTCCCTGGTACCAAAAATGTTGGGGAACCTCTGCTCTATGGGATAAAAAACTGATACTTGTACTACTTCTGAAAAAAAAAACCTTTTAGAATTCATGTTCTCTTCTACTAAAAGAGAAAAAATAAATGTTTGGAATAATAAAACTGAAGGGGAAATTGTACAGTATTAAATAGGGTTCAGAGTGGGTATGTTTTCATTAATCACATTTTGCTTTGGTAATATCTGCATATAGTACAAAAATTTTAGACTACTAGCAAATATGCCGTTAAGATGAATTCTCCCTTCTATTCCTGTATCCTGAATCTCGAGATTTTCCCACTCAGGAGACAACCAAATATATATTGTTAAATTTAGTTCAAAGATTTTTAAATGTTTTAAGTTGTTGGTCAATTAGTCTATATTTCATTTTATTTTATTTTAGGGGAGAGGGCAGACTATGAATTGCCTGTGGTCAGCTTGCCGTGCTTTTTCTTGGCAAATGCCTGTAAACAACCTTTCCGTAATCCCTGATGAGCCAATACTTCCATGTTGTAAGCACACCTGTACTCTGAAATAGGATTTTCTAGATTCTGTGATCCGCATGTGGGTAGAACCTAGAATGTCTTTTGCTATTAAAAACAGATTGACAAAGGGAATTTTAATAAAATATGTTGGAGATGCTGTAAGACTGGCCTTAAAAAACATGAGCGAAGGAATGATAATGATGATGATTATGGATGGTTCCCAGCTTGGTGATGGTTCAGCTTGATTTTCTGACTTTACAGTGGGCTTCCCAGGTGGTGCTAGTGGTAAAGAACCTGCCTGCCAATGCAGGAGACTTAAGACAGGTGGGTTCTATCCGTGGGTCAGGAAGATTCCCTGGAGGAGAGCATGGCAACCCACTCCAGTATTCTTGCCTGGAGAATCCCATGGACAGAAGAGTCTCACAGGCAACAGCCCATAGGGTTGCAAAGAGTCACACAGGACTTAGCACACACACTTAGCATGTGGTGTGAAAGTGAGACACAGTCAGTAGAAACCATACTTCAGACTGAGTTTTGATATTTTCCTGGGCTAGTGACCCAGCAGTAGATACCCTCCAGTGATGCCGGCAGAGTCAGCTAGCCACAGCCCCTGGTCAGCCACACAATTGCAAGGAGAAACAACCCACACTTTTAAAACTATTTGGTTTTTCACTTTCAGCACAGTATTCAGTGATTTACATGAGATATTCAACACTTTATTATAAAATAGACTTTGTGTTAAGTGATTTTGCCTAACTGTATTCTAATGTAAGTATTCTGAGCATGTTTAAGGTAGGCTTAGCTGAGCTATGGTGTTCGGTAAATGAAGCGCTTGTGTGTGTGTGTGTGTATGTAATTTATTTGGCTGCACTGGATCTTAGCTGCAGCATGCAGGATCTAGTTCAGAACCTGGAGCCCCTGCATTGGGAGCTTGGAGTCTTAATCACTGGATCACCAGGGAAGTCCCAGATGAAGTGTTTTAAATGCTGTTTTGGCTTAAGATTAAGATATCTTCAGTTTACAATGGGTTTGTTGGGATGTAAATGTCGAAGTGGAGAAAGATCTGTGTTTATGTAGATTTACTGTGTGCTGAGTCCTTCAATGCATTACTTCAAAATTTGAAGTTTAAATACAGCAACTCATAAAGGTATTAGCATGCTTGTTTAAAGGTTCAGAGATTTACCGGAGGCTCTACAATTGGTGAGAGCCAATTTTCAAACCCAGGCATTTCTTGTTTCAAAATCTGTGGGCTTTCTTTTTTACCTATTGTTTTTCAAGCTGGCCCAGGTTACCTCTTACAAAAGGATGACATATGAAACCGCTGAAATCATGAAAAAGAGAACAAAACAGGACTAGTGTTGGAAACAATATGAGAAGAAACCATGGGGGTTCAAATGGAGGCTGGGTTATTTTTTAAAAATCTTGTTAAAAAGAACTATTCCATGATTAATATAGCATCACAAACTGATACTTCCCTTTTGCTATTGTAACATCTGTAGTAATGGTAAGAATTCTCTTGCCGCATTAGATCCCCTCTGGGAGAAGAATGGTTTGCCTTTCTGAATGTTTGCACCGTGGTGTCTGCAGTTTCCAGTTTGGCTCACTTGGACCTGGATACTCTGATTCCTGGACGATTGACCTGAGCTTTGTGATTACCGGTGGGGTAGCTGTGATAGAATATTTTAATGGTTTTCCAAGAAAAAGAATATAATAGTTATCTATTGTTGCATAACTCGTTACTCTAAAACTTAAGGGCTCAAAACAACAACATAAGCTATTTTACGTGCGTGTGTGCGTGCTCAGTTGTATCCAACTCTTTGCGACCCCATGGACTGTAGACCACCGAGCTCCTCTGTCCATAGAATTTTTCAGGCAAGAATACTGGAGAGGGTTGCCATTTCTGACTCCAGGGGATCTTCCTAACCTAGGTATCGAACCTGTTTCTTGCATCTCCTGCATTGGCAGGTGGATTTTTTTTAAACACTGCACCACCTGGGAAGCCCATCTTATAGTTATTATGGGTAATAATTACACATGCTCTCCGGTTCAGAGTCTCTCACAAGTGTGCAATTAAGGGCTTGATTAGCTCTGTAGTCGTCTCAAGGATGGACCTAGCGAGGATGCACTTTGTGTGGCTGTTGGCTGGACACAGCAGTTCCTCTCCACAGGAAGTTCTCCTCGGGGCAGATCACAGCACGGTAGCTGGCTTTCAGCACAGTACCAGCAAGCGAGAAACAAGGAAGGGTGCCCAATACTGGATTTATAATTTTCTATAACCTAATCTTAGAAGTAACATTTCTCCTCTCCTTTCCTTTCTTCTCCTCTCCCGTTCTCTGCTTTCTGACAAGTCGATTCGTCCAACCCATATGAAAGGGGAGGAGCATGGATACCAGGGCACTGGGGCTCTTAGGCCATGTTAAGGACTCCTACCACAGAGACAACATACTGTAATTGCCTGCTTACTTAGAACCTGTTGACTTTGTTTCTCCCTTTTGACTGTACACTCTGTAAAAACAAGGACTGTATCTGTTTTGCTTACTATTGTAACAAATGCAGTACCCAGTGCATAGTCAGTAAATATTTAATAAATGAACAGAGTAAAAAATAAATTTCAAAAGTGGATATGATCATGACTCTCACCCAAGTGAACACCTACTAAATCTTTTATTTAACCTATCAATTAATCAGAGTACAAAGTAAGATAAAAACCATTCAAGTGAAAACCTGAAGGACCAAATATTTATTATCAGATAAGTAATGTTGACATGATTTTAATAAATGAGTTCAAACTGACAAACTGGTCAATATTCACAGGGAAATAATCAATGGCCACACTAAACACACGGTTTGCATTTCTGTGGACAAAAAGTATTCTGCCTACTAACAGTTTTCTACAGTTAGCTTCCCTCTCTAAAATAATATAGTCACAGGCAAAGACTCAGATAACCTTTGGGGAACTAGATGGTGTGTTCAATAAATTTCAAAATCTTGAAAAATTTTTTCTTACAAATACAGACTGGGAGAAAATGCACCTCAGGACAAGGCCGGCTAGAGAGTAGTCATAGCTCTTTTCTCTTCAAATTCATGTAAGCAATTGGGATGTGTCATAGGAGACCCAAGTTTCTTTATGATTAGGAAATAGAGCTTCTTAAATATGTTAGTTTCTTAGATGTATCTCCATACTTTGATAATACATTACTGTTCCCTTACACATGGCTCTTGACCTTGTGGAATAAAGAATATCTCTGGCAATGGAGAGTAAAATAAACCATCCCAATGCTATGGGGGTGCTAGTCTTGTAAGCAGAGTCCAAGGTTATAATACTGTATAACACATAAGGTCCTAAGGCTTATGAGATCCAGAGTTCTATCAGCAACTTCCAAACACAAGCGGACCAGCCTGTGTTTATCTTCCTAGGTGAGGGTAGGAATAATGTCCTTGTCAACGTTTTGACTCTTAGCTTCTCTCTAAAATCAAAATATGCTGAAGTGAGGCCAGAGTAATCTTATTTTGAAGGTACTTCTCAGATAATTCTAGGTGGCCAAAGTTTCTTATCCACTGGCCTAGATTATTTTTATTGAACACGTTCATGGTTATGTGGTTATGACCAAGATACTTCAGAAAAACTTATTGAGGCCTCTGTATCCACCACAGAGAAGTTTTATGTAGCTTTTCCTTTGAGTTTCTCCAAGCAAGTATGGAGATAAATGTTTCTTCTCTACTAGGTCATTAATCAAAAAATCTAAAACTCTGAGAAAACACATACTATGCTTTGACCTTAGCTATAAAATCATTACAGAAAGAAAGAAAGAAAATAAGAGGTGCAAATACAAATCTCTTCCTATATCCTCAGTCCATGGATGATGGTGTTATTGCCCTGATTGATGTAGCCTCAATAAAAATAATTTATTTTTAGCATCAATCAATGGACATTTCAGCAGATATTTGCAGTGTCCTGCTGGGTCCTACTTGAATAAGAGAAAGACAATTATGTACATTTTCATACCATGCAAATTTTGCTGAATCATTTCACTACACTTAAAAAGCTACAACTGTTTGAAATTCCGATGAATATTTGCCATCTGTGGTCTTCATTAACATTGTAATGGCATCATGATTTCAGACATTTCTATTGATAAATAATAGTTCTCTTGAGACTTTTACCAACTAGTTTTAATTTTGTAGTCCAAAAACTGTAACAGGTAATCTGATTTATTATAAATAAATCATAGAGTGAGAGGAGACATTAGAAACCATCAATTTTAATATCCTTCCTTTATGAGACAGGAAACCAAGACTCTGAAAAGGGGAACTGATACGGGCTGCATTGTGTCCCCTCAAAATCCACACGTTGAAGTTGTAATTCCCAGTATCTCAGAAGGTGACTGTGTTTGGAGATAGGACCTTTAAAGAGATAATTAAATTAAAATGAAGTCATTAAGATAATCCTATTCAATTTGTGTTCTTATCAGAGGGAATTTGGACATAGCAGTTTTTATTCTCTTTGACTTGCTATAACAAAATATTAGAGCTTGGGTGGCTTATAAACAACAGAAATTTGTTTCTCACAGTTCTTGAGACTGGGAGATCCGAGATCAAGGTGCAGGCAGGTCTGGTATATAGTGAAGGCCTGGTTCATAGATGGCTATCTTTTTGCCATCTTCAACAGTGGAAGGGCATAGGATCTCTCTGGGGTCTCTTAAAAGGACACTAATGCCATTCATAAGGACTCCACCCTCAAAATGTATCACCTCCCAAAGGTCTCACTTCTAAAACTATCCTCACATTGAGGATTAGGATTTTATCATATAAATTTTGAGGAAATACATTCAGGCTTTTGCAGGTGTGTACAGACGGAAGATCTTTTTTGTACAGTTCTTCTGTGTATTCTCGCCACCTCTTCTTAATATCTTCTGCTTCTGTTAGGTCCATACCATTTCTGTCCTTTATTGAGCCTATCTTTGCATGAAATGTTCCTTTGGTATCTCTAATTTTCTTGAAGGGATCTCTAGTCTTTCCCAATCTGTTGTTTTCCTCTATTTCTTCGCACTGATCGCTGAGGAAGGCTTTCTTATCTCTCCTTGCTAGTCTTTGGAACTCTGCATTCAGATGGGAATATCTTTCCTTTTCTCCTTTGCTTTTCACTTCTCTTCTCTTCCCAGCTATCTGTAAGGCCTCCTTAGACAGCCATTTTGCTTTTTTGCATTTCTTTTCCATGGGGATTTTCTTGATCCCTGTCTCCTGTACAATGCTCGATAAAGGACAGAAATGGTATGGACCTAACAGAAGCAGAAGATATTAAGAAGAGGTGGGGAGAATACACAGAAGAACTGTACAAAAAAGATCTTCATGACCCAGATAATTACGATGGTGTGATCACTCACCTAGAGCCAGACATCCTGGAATGTGAAGTCAAGTGGGCCTTAGAAAGCATCACTACGAACAAAGCTAGTGGAGGTGATGGAATTCCAGTTGAGCTGTTTCAAATCCTCAAAGGTGATGCTGTGAAAGTGCTGCACTCGATATGCCAGCAAATGTGGAAAACTCAGCAGTGGCCACAGGACTGGAAAAGGTCAGTTTTCGTTCCAATCCCAAAGAAAGGCAATGCCAAAGAATGCTCAAACTACCGCACAATTGCACTTATCTCACATGCTAGTAAAGTAATGCTCAAAATTCTCCAAGCCAGGCTTCAGCAATATGTGAACCATGAAATTCCAGATGTTCAAGCTGGTTTTAGAAAAGGCAGAGGAACCAGAGATCAAATTGCCAATATCTGCTGGACTATTGAAAAAGCAAGAGAGTTCCAGAAAAACATCTATTTCTGCTTTATTGACTATGCCAAAGACTTTGACTGTGTGGATCACAAGAAACTGTGGAAAATTCTGAAAGAGATGGGAATACCAGACCACCTGACCTATCTCTTGAGAAACCTGTATGCAGGTCAGGAAGCAACAGTTAGAACTGGACATGGAACAACAGACTGGTTCCAAATAGGAAAAGGAGTATGTCAAGGCTGTCTATTGTCACCCTTCTTATTTAACTTCTATGCAGAGTACATCATGAGAAACGCTGGGCTGGAAGAAACACAAGCTGGAATCAAGATTGCCAGGAGAGATATCAATAACCTCAGATATGCAGATGACACCACCCTTATGGCAGAAAGTGAAGAAGAACTAAAGAGCCTCTTGATGAAAGTGAAAGAGGAGAGTGAAAAAGTTGGCTTAAAGCTCAATGTTCAGAGAACTAAGATCATGGCATCTGGTCCCATCACTTCATGGGAAATAGATGGGAAACAGTGGAAACAGTGTCAGACTTTATTTTTGGGGGCTCCAGAATCACTGCTGATGGTGATTGCAGCCATGAAGGTAAAAGACGCTTACTCCTTGGGAGGAAGGTTACAGCCAACCTAGATAGCATATTTAAAAGCAGAGACATTACTTTGCCAACAAAAGTCCGTCTAGTCAAGGCTGTGGTTTTTCCAGTGGTCATGTATGGATGTGAGAGTTGGACGGTGAAGAAAGCTGAGCGCCGCAGAATTGATGCTTTTGAACTGTGGTGTTGGAGAAGACTCTTGAGAGTCCCTTGGACTGCAAGGAGATCCAATCAATCCATCCTAAAAGAGATCAATCCTGGGTGTTCATTGGAAGGTCTGATGTTGAAGCTGAAACTCCAATACTTTGGCCACCTCATGCGAAGAGTTGACTCATTGGAAAAGACCCTAATGCTGGGTAGGATTGGGGGCAGGAGGAGAAGGGGACGACAGAGGATGAGATGGTTGGATGGCATCACCGACTCGATGGACATGGGTTTGGGTAGACTCCGGGAGTTGGTGATGGACAGAGAGGCCTGACGTGCTGCAATTCATGGGGTCGCAAAGAGTCGGACACAACTGAGCGACTGAACTGAACTGAACAGAGGGAAGGTGATGTGAACACACAGGGAGAAAATGGCCACCTGCCAATAAAAGAGAGAGTGGCCACAGAAGAGACCAACTCTGATGGCACTTTGTTCTTGGACTTTTTGCCTTCAGAACTGTGAGAAAATAAATTTCTGTTGTTTAAGCCACCTACCCTGCTATACTTTGTTATGGCAGCCACAGAAAACTACACAGGAAACAAACTGCCCAAGTTTAAAGAGCTAATTAGCTATAGAACTAGGGCTAAAATCCAAGGCTTCTACCTCTAAGTTTGGTATAATTTGCTCCATGTCATGGTGCATAAAGGATTAGTTCTCAAAAAGGTTTAGTTATGCAAAATCATAGTAGTATTAGTATACCAGAACAGTTTGAAGATTGTTCTTATTCTTCATTTACCTTAAACATTAGATGATCTCAACAAGTGTTGGATATCAGGATGTGGTTGAACACTAGGTTTAACACATTATTACCCTGAAATCCAGACAAGAAATCTTACCATTTCAGTATATGAGCCGCATAAGCTATGAAAAACTTTGACACTTGTTATTGTATTATCATAGTCTCATCTTTGGCATTACCTCTGCACCCCAGTATCTGAACTTAGTCTCTTACATACTATATGTAAGGCCGGCAGTTCCATGGCACTACACTACACTACTCCATGACTTTCTCTCTACATGGTTTGAATCCATGACAGCCTACCATTATAGCTGACACCTTAAAATCTGGGGCACAAAAATTTAAACAAAAAGGAAATTTCAGGATTCTCTGACAGTGAGTTTTCTTTTGTCTTCTTTGGATTTTGCTCTTTTCATACCTCCTCTGTAATTGGCTTACTTATCTCAAATAAGGAACCCAAAGTAAGGTAATAATTGTAATCAATTATATAGAGTGATTAGGAACTTTCATGATCAAGAATAATAAGCAAATGCATAATGTTTGTTGTAAAACTGGCAGCGCAGATATTATGTAGGATTAACAGGTAAAACACGGACTTTCCTGGTGGCTCAAATGGTAAAGAATCTGCCTGCAGTGCAAGGGACCTGGATTTGATCCCTGGGTCGGGAAGATCCCCTGGAGAAGAGAATGGCAACCTACTCCAGTATTCTTGCCTGGAGAATCTCATGGAGATAGGAGCCTGGTGGTCTACGGTCCACAGGGTCGCAAAGAATTCGACATGACTGAGCATGTGACATTAACACACTAACAGATAAAACACAAGACATTGAATACAATATTTGGGACATATTTATACTAAAAAAAATTACCCTCTGTTTTCTGAAACTGAAATTTAACTGGGACTTCTGTATTTTTATTTGTTAAATCCAGTAACCCTAATTTTATAGATTTGATGATAGATTAAATATCAAGAATTTTCCATGTAATGAAAGACTCCATAACTTTCTCTTTCTAACCTATGCAGGAAAGATTGAACTGAACAGATCTGATGATTATTTTCTCAAAGCAGAGACCCATTTACTGGAGAGACAGTGATCTAAATAGGAAATAGATGGTCAACTGACAACATCTTGTAAAAACTACCAAGTAAAAGTGTGAAAGTGTTAGTAGCTCAGTTATGTTTGACTCTTTGTGACTCAATGGACTGTAGCTGCATGCTTCTTTGTTTACAGAATTCTTTAGGCAAGAAAACTGAAGTGGATAGCTGTTCCCCTCTCCAGGGAATCTTCCTGACCCAGGGATTGAACTTGGGTCTCCTGCACTGCAGGCAGATTCTTTACCATCTGAGCCACCAGGGAAGATCCAAGAACTAAACATGTCTGATGCTTAGTTTCTCAAAGCAGAGACCCATTTATTGGAGAGATCTAAATAGGAAGTAAATTGTCAATTACCAACATTTTGTAAAAACTACCAAACCTGTTTATAAAGAAAAACCAAGTTTATTGCTTATTCCACTAAGGGAAGTCATTATACTGACAGTAGTTTAGTAGTGTCTCAAGAAGTGGTGGTCAAGGCAAGGTATTTGCAAGGACTGGGATGTCTATTGTGGGTCTTTCAGTGTGGTAGAAGGGATGAAAGAGATTGGGCAAAATTTATGAAATAGTTGTTTACAGTTGACGGGCCCAGCAAGGCAAGGGATTTGAAGTTAGCCTTGAAGAATAAATAGTCTTTGATGAGTCCTATCAGTGATCTGTTACTCTGAGGGGAAGTTTAGTGGTTGAGTATTTGGATGAGTGGATTTTCAGAACATTTCTGTAACAAAGAGCAAACACAACAATAACAGAAACAAAACACATAATTAATTTTAAGCTATTTGCAATTTCATCTTCCAAAGCAAGAATCTTGTGGAATATGTAAGTCCTGTAATTGCAGAAAGTCCAATATTAAAATCACCTTAATGTAGGAAATCGGAGAAGGCGATGGCACCCCACTCCAGTACTCTTGCCTGGAAAATCCCATGGACGGAGGAGCCTGATAGGCTGCAGCCCATGGGGTCGCTAAGAGTCGGACGTGACTGAGCGACTTCACTTTCACTTTTCCCTTTCATGCACTGGAGAAGAAAATGGCAACCCGCTCCAGTGTTCTTTCCTGGAGAATCCCAGGGACGGCGGAGCCTGGTGGGCTGCCGTCTGTGGGGTCACACAGAGTCGGACACGACTGAAGCGACTTAGCAGCAGCAGCAGCAGCAATGGAGGAAATAAACTATAGAGCAGTCAATCAGCAGTTCTCAGTGTAATCCAAGAGCTACAGGGATGCTGAGATCTTTTTAGAGGATTGACAAAGTTGTCAACTTTCCAATTACATGTTTGTGTGAAGCCAGATTTTCTTCATCTGTTTCAACTGAAAGAACATATTACAAAGGATTGAATCAGATGAGAGCCTCTCTTCTATTAAGCCAGACATTAGAGATTTGCAAAAATGTTAATGCTCTTCTTCTTATTACAGTGTTTGGTTGTTATTGTCAGGAACCATAAAAGCTCTGAGGTTTGGCAAATTAACAAGTTAGCTTATCCAGTTTAATGGAGGTTGACAGAAGGCATGAGACTTCTGTGTCAGAGTCAAAAGACTTTATCGCTCACAGCAGAACCAGTAGCCAGAATGTCAGTGTGTTACATCAGTTTCCCCAGTGAGCACCAGGTCCCCAGGGGTGACATGCATGGGTCTGGATGGATGCCTGTACATGCAGTGAGCTGCATGGTAAAGAGAAGGACTAATCTTGAGGAGCCTGTCATTTACCGCAAGCAGAGAGCAAACCTACCCTTTGTACTGCAGGGATGTGTTACTTTATCCCTCAAGGCTGCTTGCTGTCTACCCAGCCATGGGAAAATCTGGGTACAGAGCTGTCAGAGGCTTGCATTCTTGGCATCCACAGCAAGACGTCTGGGAGCATGAGACACTTCGGGATGCACGTCACTCAAAAGTTATTTTCATAAAAACATCTATGTCAACATATACTGACTATTTGAGAAGGAAACGGCAACACACTCCAGTATTCTTGCCTGGAAAATCCCATGGACAGAGGAGTCCTAGGGGTTGCAAAGTCAGACACAACTTAGCAACTAAACAACAGGAATACTGGCTGTATTATTGCTCTCTTTAAATGAATAAAGTAATATTTAAACTTTTTATTAGTTTTGATTTATAACTGATAAGCTAGTTATAATTCTTTAAACAAACTCTAGGGGGTCTCAATAATTTTTTTTTAAGAGTATAATCTCCTGGGACTAAAAAGTTTGAAAACTACTGTTATAAATAGTTTCATTTCTCACCATTACAGCCCTCTTGATTCTTTCCATTCACCTTAATTCTAGAGCTAAGTTATTTATTGCTGCCAAGAAATGCCAAGGGATTTATGCAGTATGTGCTCTGGCATAACCTCTTTTAAATATTCTCTTGATACCTCACCACTGCTGGTCTCCATCACCCTCTTGGTCCCAAAGAAGGCTGGAAAAACAAGGTGGCTTCTGGCCCAGATGGCCCTTGGAGCACTGAGACATTCCACCCAAGGCCACTGGCTAAAGTCTGCAGAGTGGCTTTTCGTTCTTCTTTGATGTCAGAAGGGAAACAGTTCTGAACCTTGGCGGTCTATGATCTGTGCCATTATTTAATTCTTCAGTTCTCTTTAATTAGAAATTCCCTGAACATTTTTTTTCCCTTTGGGAATTTTTTGTTGCTCTTCATGTTTATTCAATAAATCTTCCTTTCTTTCAAAATTTTCCAACAGGAATCTTTGGAATGTCCTTGCTACATATATTTAATTATATATTTTTTATATATAATGCATTATATATACATATATATATAGGCTTCCCTGATGGTTCAGATGGTAAAGAATCCGCCTGCAATGCAGGAGAACTGGATTTGATAATGCCGCTTGATTATGTTTGTATTTTGACAGCACAGGTCTTGAAGTTTGTATCTTTTCTTCCTTAAATTTTCTCAGGAGATGGCATTCCAAGGACTTTTTACAAAATAGCCACTTTAATGATTCCTTAGCACTGTCTAGATTATGGTCACACTGAAATATCTTAAAATTCCAAATAGATAACACCAGCACAGGAGGTTTACTATCTAACTAGCACATTTATGTAACATTTCACTAATAATGAGCAGATATTACTTTTTTTAAATAAAAAATTATATTTAATTATAAAAATAAGGGAAAATAAATGTTTAAAATATAATATTTTGGCAACACAGACTTTAAAGCTAATGCTTCCACTCAAATTATAGTAGAGTACAGGCTAGTAGACTGTGGGTGCCTTTGGGTCAGGAGTTGTATCTTACTCAACTTTCTCACCTGAACACCTAAGAAATGGTCTGAGCACACCATGGGTTTTCAATAGGTGTTTGCAGTATTGAAGAGATAAATAATAAGATTTATTAAGTGCTAATTTTAATAGAACTCATAAACATCTCCATGGAGTTATCTTCTTACTAGATCATTTGAACTTCCCCACTCAAGCTTCCAAATCCCTGGACGCAATTTCTTAACAGACTTATACCATAGCTGAGTATACTCACATTATTTGGTTGTATCTGTTATTTGTAGAATGATCAAATAATGGCCATCTCATGTGGCTTATCCTAAATAAACCTAAGTCACTATTTATTTTTGAATTATATGTACTTTGATAGTGGTAAAATAAGGCAAAAAAAAAAAATCAACAGGAGGATGATCCCTTAAATGAAACAACCTCATGGTGTTTCCAGATTGCCAAAAAGGGGGAGGACTTGGTGAGGGGTTCACCATGGTATGTTAGAGACATAGGAATCATTTGTGGGTGGATTAGTAAGCTGTAACCAGACAGACTTTGTTTCTGAACCACTCCTGTTAAGGTGGCCTGTAGGGAAGAAAGTATGAATCTGGATTAGAGCTCTAAAAGAAGTACAGGGCACTGTTGAACTTTGCAATCCTCTCTGAGGATGGAAGCAAGAAGATGCACAATGTTTCATTTTGTCCTTGGAATTTTTAAAGATATTACTTAGCCCCATTTATGATGGGAAAAGCAGTTCAAGCAAAAGAAGTAGTAACTGAATCAGCAGCAACAGTTCTGGCCAATGAGCTCTTCAGTAGTGCTGGCCAAATTCATCTTAATTATTTCACTGAAACCTTCCTTTCTGGGAATAAAGCACTTTTTGGCTGACAGCCTTTTGACCTAGAAATGTCCGATTTGCCTCACCTCCCATCTCCAAATAAACATACACAAGAATATTTTATTGGTTAAAGCAAGTGATACAAGTTTTATTGGATACAAGTGATACAAGTTTCTGAGTGACTTATAGCAGTAGATGTGTCTAGAATAGTGTATTATGAACTAGAGTTTTCACTGCAAACCTCACACGGTAACTCATTGTACATCATGACCCTATCCATAAAGACAGATATACAGACATACACACACACCTGAAAAAAGTATTATTTAATTTTGATATTCAGAATTCACAATAATATTTTTACTTTTTATTCTATTTCATCAAAAAATGGCCCACTAAACCCACTAAATTTATTTCCAGAATCAGCAACAGATTCCCCACCTACCTTTGGGAAATAAGGAAGTATTCATCCATAAACATTTAAAATCTTTAGTTCAATTAAAGTTGATTTAAGAAATGTAAACAGGTACAATCACCTACAGAATTGAAAATTTGTGGGAGGGCATGCCTGGTGACACAGAAAGGCTAGCAATATTTTGTAAACAATTAAATGAAACTCAGGAGTGCCTGAGGGTAGGGTTTTATTGCTGATTAATCTAGGTTGTTTCAGAAGCAGATGCCTTCTGTAACTTCTACTTACCCTGTTTCAAATGTATGAAATCCATTACAAAATCCATTACAGAAATATGTAATGATTTTTAAATTGTTTTAGCATGTACCATTAATTTTCTGAACATGATTGCTAATAGAGCTTTTAATAATAATACTTTCCTCAAGAATGTGATTCTCATGGTTGTCAAGGGATTATTGAAGATATTGAAAGCAATCTTCTGCCAACCGCAGTTTATACATTTCTGTATCTGCATTTATTTGTTATCTGTATACCTATATGCAGGGTATTAAATGATGATAAACCTAAAAGTTAAGCAGGGGAAGAGGACAATTGAAACTTTAAATAGGATAGTCAGGGAAGGTCTCAATGAGGTGACATTTGTGTTAAGATCTGAAGGTGAGGAGAGCAAGACATGTGGATGGATATCTTGAGGAAGAGTTTTCCAGGCAGAGGGAACAGTAAATGCAAAGAAACTGATGTTGGAGCTTGTCTAATGTTTTAGAGAACCAGCAAGGAGTGAGTAGTAGGAGGTGACATGAGAGCAGTCACCACAGGACAATTATATGAGACCCTGTGAGCCACAGGAATGATTTTGCTTTTACTTGGAGTAAAATGTGAAGCTACTAGCGGACTGGGAGCAGGGGTATCATAAAAGCTGTCTTCCATTTGACAGGGTGCTGTGTGATATATAGACTAAATGGTGTGGAGACAGTGTGGAAGCGGTGAGACCATTTACTAAAACCATTACATTTATTATGACATGACATAGTAATGTAACTTACTATGACCTTTGTAATTGGGATTCCCTGGTGGCTCAGATGGTCAAGAATCTGCCTACAACGTAGGAGATCCAGGTTCTGTGTCGGGAAGATCCCCTGGAGAAGGGAATGGCAACCCACTCTAGTACTCTTGCCTGGAGAATCCCATGGACAGAGGAGCCTGGTGGGCTACAGTCCATGGAATCTCAAAGAGTCGGACATGACTGAACAACTAACATTGTAATAATCTGCACAAAAGATGATGTTGGCTTGGGTAGGGCAGTAGCAGAGGAGTGGGGAGAAGTGATAGGACTGTGGATCTATTTGAAGGGGTAGTTGTTGGTATTTTCTTAAAACTGGACATAGTTGTGAAACAAAGAGAAGTTGAGGTTGACTGAGGATTTTGTCCTAAGTTACTGAAGAGCCCTTGTAGATCAATTAGAAAATGATGAACACCTCGGTGGAAAAATGGATCATGATGTAATTGAACATAGAAAGTGATTTTCCTTAAAGTATTTCTTAAGTAAATCTTTTATCCAAGAAAAGTGCACAAATTGTAAGCATACAGCTGGATGAATATTCACAAAGTGTACAAAACACACCCATGTAACCAGCACCCAGATTCAGAAACAGAACATTACCTGCATTCATTATCATGCATCCCCCCCTCCTAGAGTAATTATTTTTCAATTTAACTCTGCATTTATGCTAGACACTTTCTACACAGCAAATGTTGTGGATGTAGAGCGATGGGCCACCGAGGGCCAGTGATGGGCGGAGGAGGCGATATCTTTAGAAATCAGGGGAGGGAAACTTGAGAAACTCACCTGCAACCGTGTGACAGGAATTAGTCATCTGCTTGATCTCATGAAATTCATACTGAAAAGTTCTTTCCTAATAATACAATGTGAGACAGACAGATAGTAAAAATAGACATATTTTCTACATAGGGTTCAAAATTAGGAAGTTCATAGGAGTTGCTAAAAAATTTTAAAAAGAATCCTGAGTTGACAAAAAAAGAAACTTACATAAAAAGTGAAATTGAATGTACTAATGTCTAATGATCTGTACTTTCAAAGTAGAATTTTTATTATCTAGAAAGCTTGGTAAAGGTGAGCATAAAAATAAGATTTAGATGCTGAAACTAAAAACTGGATTTAGAATATAGAAACTGTAGTTTTAGTTTCTCTCAGAAACTACATATGAAAATATCCATGAGCCAAAGTGGTTATGGGAGAAGGAAATGGCAACCAACTCCAGTGTTCTTGCCTGGAGAATCCCAGGGATGGCAGAGCCTGGTGGGCTGCAGTCTATGGGGTCGCACAGAGTCAGACACGACTGAAGCGACTTAGCAGCAGCAGCAGCAGCCCCTAGGTATCCTCCATCTACTCCTAATATGTGAGCTATTGCTCTGTATTCTTTCTCACTTTGACCTCATGCCAGGCTGCTTTTAGTTGTTGATAGGAGTTAGTGTCTAGCCATCCTGTACACTTGGAGCAGCTGAAGAGGGATGAAAATTATCATTTGCTATAAATGAAAGAATGCTTAGAGATGTGTTAGAAGGAGTTAAGTGTGCCAAAGTAGTATTGATACCTTTCTTCTCTTTGAGAATTTATTCCCCACCATCAATTACGTAAGTATTCCCACTACCTCCACTTTTGCTTGGAAAATCCCATTGACAGAGGAGCCTGGTAGGCTGCAGTCCATGGGGTCGCTAAAAGTTGGACACGACTGAGCAACTTCACTTTCACTTTTCACTTTCATGAATTGGAGAAGGAAATGGCAACCCACTCCAGTATTCTTGCCTAGAGAATCCCAGGGACAGGGGAGCCTGGTGGGCTGCCGTCTATGGGGTCGCACAGAGTCGGACACGACTGAAGCGACTTAGCAGTAGCAGCAGCAAAGTGGGTATGAGGGACTTGGGACAGAAAATAGAGATGAAATGAAGTTCCTAGATGACTATTTGAGTCCTCCTCCCAGCAACTCACCCTGACCCCAAACCTGGAAATAAAAATCTTGCATTTCGAAAGTGAAGACATCTCTTCCTGTAGATGCTGAAAATGTGAATTCATTCTAAAATTTAATTGCAACATTATTTTGATAGCATCAAAAACGTTAAGTACATCTAAAAGGTCACTCTTTTTATTGTTGGTAAAAACAAATGGCTGTCAAAATTAAAATTTAATACTGAGAATAGTGAATGTTGACTCCCTTTATTTAAAAAAATATGAAGAGAATAATATGCTGCAGTTGCTGTACTGGGATAACTGTTTTGCCTCTTAATATTCATTCCTCCCCCTTTGGGTAAGGCACCTCTATTTTGTCCTGAGGAAAGTACTTAATTCTCACTGCATACAGTCTGGTAAGAGGGGAAATTGCCTTGTCCTTTTATGGCAGCAAGTGGGCCTGTGCCCCAGGAGAAGCTGTCCAAGCCCTGTCTCCTGGAACAGGCATCTTGAGCTCAGTGACCAAACAGAGGACACTATGCAATTGATGCTGATTCACTGGGGAGGTTGCTCCTTGAAGACATTGTTCCTCATCTCCTTGAACTGCCCTGGTTCTTGCTCTTAGATCAATCCTTCAACTTCTCATTCACTTTTGGGAGCCCTCACTTCATATTATATCAGCTTCCTTTTTTGCCTAAATTAACTAGAATTGTTTTCTATATTTTGAAACCAAAGAACACCAATTGACAATCTAATACTATTTATCAGAGAAAGACCACCTTTCCAAAATTTTGCTAGTAAGTACAATTTGATTGAATATTGAATGAACTTTTGGAAGAAGACCAGGAAATATTTCATACTCACAAATAGAAACTTTTTAAGGAAAAATATTCAATAGTGGCATCCTGTTCAAAATACATAAATTCTTAAGAATAAATTTAAGAATCCATCAAGTAGGATATGTGCATACATATACACACACTCACACACTCAGAGAAGAAATGCAGTTACCAAGATTTTCATTTTAATGAAGACTAAAGCAGCAAGTATTAGCTGTTTTCATATTTCCCCAAGTTCTAAAGGCAGAGTCTACCCTGCTCTTCATTGACAAGAACTTGATATTTATTCTTTGATGCCAAAGAAAGTGAGCTAATTGATTTTTCCAGGAAAAAAAATCTCCCTATTGGGTCTTTTTGGAGTCCTTATCCAACCATCACTTAAACTTTATGAGCCATAAAATGAAACTATTACAAATCACGTGTAGTCTTTTAAATTTACGTTCAAAATAAGGCCTTTGTGGTCAAGTACAAGAATTTTGAAGTAAACAAGACTTCGATTCAGACCCTGACTCTTCTGCTATAACATTGAGGAAGTTAATTGCCTGCTTTGAACCTAACTTTCTGTAACAGGAAAATGTCAATAATTATACCTACCTATTTGTAAGGTGTTCATAGCTGGTATCATTATTAATAGTTGTATTCATAGGTAGAAATTAATACTTCAAGAAACTACTTCTTACTGTATAAGAAGTCAACTTATAAAATTTGCATATTATGTGGATGGAGGAGCCTGGTAGGCTGCAGTCCATGGGGTAGCTAAGAGTCGGACATGACTGAGTGACTTCACTTTCACTTTTCACTTTCATATATTGGAGAAGGAAATGGCAACCCACTCCAGTGTTCTTGCCTGGAGAATCCCAGGGACGGCAGAGCCTGGTGGGCTTCCGTCTATGGGGTCTCACAGAGTCGGACACGACTGAGGTGACTTAGCAGTAGCAGTAGCAGGATAACTAAACTCTGGGAGTTGGTGATGGACAGGGAGGCCTGGTGTGCTGCAGTCCATGGGGTTGACTGAGCAACTGAACTGAACTGAGGATAACTGTGGGCTTCCCAGGTGACGCAGTGGTAAAGAATACACCTGCCAATGCAAGAGACACAAGTTCAATTCCTGGGTCAGGAAAATCCCACAGAGTAGGAAATGGCAACCCACTCCAGTATTCTTGCCTGAAAAATTCCATGGATAGAGGAGCCTGGCAGGCCACAGTCCGTAGGGTCACAGAGAGGGGGACACAACTGAGTGACTGAACACGCACGCAAGGATAACCTTAAACGAAAATTGATTTTCACATTTAAATTTGAGCAATGGCTATATGGTAATTGAGATTAATTTTAGGAAAAGGAGTGTTCTTGATTTTTGAAAATAATATAGAAAATTTCTTATTTCTGATTGAAAAAGACATCTGTAAAGACTTCATGCTGACATCACAGGAATGCATCTATGCAAATATAATTTTTTCCTTCTTCTTAGGCAATATGGAAGGAAAAAGAAACATTTTAAAACATTTAGGGCGTGATTGGAAGTGCTTGAAAACCAACTAAGGCCCTTTCAATGATTAGCAGAAAGCAGCTGGAAGAGCCTATGGATTACAGCCAGAGACTCCATCAATATGTATTGATCCTATTCTTCCCAGAAAGATACTATAATAGTTGTTAATATACCCAGGTACTCTTTATATCATCTTTCTCAATTTTATAAGCTGCATTCCATCATTTTGAGTCTGAGTCCATGTCTATTGAAGACACTTATTAGGCATGACAATTCAATGGCTAAAACCAGAAAACAGACACAACAGATATGTCATACCTTGTTAAACTATCTAAATAGTTTATCCTTAAAAGGTCAACTTAAAAAGATACTCATGCTCAGAATCTTGCCAAAGAGATTGTTGAAAGTAGCCTCCTATAACAGGTGAATTCTAAGCAAATGGTGGCCATCAGCCTTTAAGAATTACCCAAATAAGAGACTTACTATGTAAAATATTTCATACTCAGAAAATATTTCAACAGTTCTAATTCTTTTGGTTTATTTTATCTATTTTCTCTAAGTGATATTGTCACTATCTATTTATGTATTAGCTTATTGCAGAAGTATCATTGCCGACAGAGATTTCAGGTACACTCCCTTGATGTCTACTAATCCTTCCAGTTGTCTTCATGGGGTTGTCTGGTTGTCCTTTTATTAGTGTTCCAATCATCTTCAAAAGTACTTACAGATACATCTTTCTGACACAAGACTGCATGCTCCATGAGGTTAAGAACAGTATCAGTTTTGTTGACTGCTGTATTCCAGTTAGTAACCATACAGAGACTGGCCTGAAGTCAGTACTTAACCACTATTTGTTGAATGAATATCAGACTTGTGGAGGTCATCATGCACTGGTAAGAAACCAACCATGGCAATACCCCTAGGTTTGTCTTTATTTTCTTAGCTTTTGGTGTTAACACCCTCCACCCACAGTGTTCTATCAGAAAGCCTATCAGATGACTGAGAAACCTGGAGGCTAAAATTACTCAAGCCATGCTTGCCATGTATTGATATCTGTATGCCACACCCTGCAGTGAATCTGGCCCCACCTTAAATATCCACGTTGCTGCAGACACATAATGATGGGAGTGGCACTGTGTGCGAACATGCTCTTGAAATTTTTTTAAAAATGAAATATTGCAATGCAATGACATCCACCCATCTTTCATTTAATTTCAAATCTCTCTCTCTGAAAGTGTTGTTTATTTCTTACTCATGATTTCTACCAAAAGTAAAGACCTGAATGTTACTCTGCTTTCCCTGGAACCGTCTGTATGAACTACCCGACATTGTATTCCAAAAAAGACTGTGAACCCAAAATCATGTGATGAATATTTTGAAAGTTATTTTGATTCTTTTCATCACACCTCCACAATTATTCATCACAAAAGGAAAGAGGAAATGTCAGTATTAAGTGTCCCCATGTGACAGAAGCTTTATGTCTAATAAAGGATATTAGGTATTTTTAAGATCTAATTTAACTTTCACAACAATACTAGCTAGTGTATAGGTATTTCTTACCCTTATTTGCACAGTGTTAGTTGTTCAGTCATGTCCGACTCCTTGCAACCCCATGGCCTGTAGCCCACCAGGCTCCTCTGTCCATGGGATTCTCCAGGCAAGAATACTGAAGTGGGTTGCCATTCCCTTCTCCAATTTGCTCAAGACTACTGGAAATGAACACCCCAAGGGCACATGGCTAATGACTATCAGAGCTAGGATTTGAATCTGCCTGTTTGATTTGAAAACCTGTGCTGTATTCCTACCAACATCTCAAAGCAATAAGTGCACATTGGAAATCACACAACTCCAACAGAGATGCAAATTAGTTTAAATATCTTCTTTTCTCAGCTGTATTTTAATTACCGTGCTATTGTCAGACCTTTATAATGGTGAGAGTTGATAGTGTGGGAGACCCCACAAAGGTAACTGTTCAGAAAGGAAATTGATGATAGGTAGCTAAAGCTATACAAGTGTTTAATTTACTCTTTTTCTTCTTCAGTATCAAAGTTTATTTAGTTCCAAAAGGCAGAATTATTGAAATAAACTTTTCAGTGTGTAGAAATGGCCTCTCAAGAAAAAGTTTCCTTGCTCTTGAAAATGTTTTTGTTGGAACAGAATAAAAAGGTACCAGAGAAGCCTGTCTGAAGAAATGACTTGAGTCAACAACTCTGTACAGACACAGTCTGAAAGATGTGTGAATCTGGGTAAACACTTCCGAAGGAAATCTAACATTTCAGAGTTCCAGCCCAGTTTGGGGGCATATTTTAAATAAACATTTACCAGGCAATACTCTTTCTGTGACTATAGTTTCTTAAACCATTGAAACAATGGACTAACTTTTGCACAGGGCACATAAACAGTCTTTCCAAGGAGTTATTTTGACTGGGAGTAGATATACTGTAATTTCATTATTTATTACCTCATAAGACACAGGTTAAAAAATAATAGTATGTAATAAGATATTTGGGCTTCCCAGGTGGTCCATAGTGATAAAGAACCTGCCTGCCAATGCAAGAGACATAAGAGACACTGGTTTGACCCCTGGGTTGGGAAGATCCCATGGAGGAGGGCATGGCAACCCACTCCATCCTTGCCTGGAGAATCCCACGAACAGAGGAGCTTGGCGGGTTGTGTTTCATGGGGTCGCACAGAGTCAGATACCACTGACTAGGGATTTTGGTATGGGAATATGTTTGCTGCTAAATGTTTTCTTTAGGAGGCAGTAGAGGGTTGTCGTTCAGTTATGCAGCGGTGTCCTACTCTTTGTGACCCTATAGACTGCAGCACGTGGAGAAGGCAATGGCAACCCACTCCAGTACTCTTGCCTGGAAAATCCCAAGGACAGAGGAGCCGGGTAGGCTGCAGTCCATGGGGTCGCTATGAGTCGGACACGATTGAGCGACTTCACTTTCACTTTTCACTTTCATGCATTGGAGAAGGAAATGGCAACCCACTCCAGTGTTCTTGCCTGGAGAATCCCAGGGACAGGGGAGCCTGGTGCGCTGCCATCTATGGGGTCGCTATGAGACGGACACGACTAAAGCGACTTAGCAGCAGCAGCAGCAGCAGACTGCAGCACACCAGGCTTCCCTGTCCTTCACTATTTCCCAGAGTTTGCTCGAACTCATGTCCATTGAGTCGGTGATGCCATCCAACCATCTCATCTTCTGTCGCCCCCTTCTCCTCCTGTCTTCAATCTTTCTCAGCATCAGGGTCTTTTCCAATGATTTGGCTTTTCACATCAGGTGGCCAAAGCATTGACTCTTCAGAATCAGTCCTTCCAGTGAATATACAGGGTTGATTTCTTTTAGAATTGACTGGCTTGATATCCTTGCTGTCCAAGGGACTCTCAAGAGTCTTCTCCAGCACCACAGTTACAAGGCATCAAAACTTTGGTGCTCAACGTTCTTTATTGTTCAGGTCTTACATCTGTACATGATTACTGGAACAACCATAGTTTTGATTATATGGACCTTTTTTGGCAAAGTGATGTCTCCGCTTTTTAATATGCTATCTAGGTTTGTCATAGTTTTTCTTCCAAGAAGCAACTCTTTTATTTTCATGGCTGCAGCCACTGTCCGCAGTGATTTTGGAGCCCAAGAAAATAAAGTCTGTCACTGTTTCCTTGTGTCCTCATCTATTTGCCACGAAGTGAGGGACCAGATGCTGTGATCTTCATTTTTTTGAATGTTGAATTTTAAGCCAGCTTTTCTCTTTCACCTTCATCAAGAGGCTCTTTAATTCCTCTTTGATTTCTGCCATTAGGTTGGTATCATCTGCATATCTGAGGTTATTGATATTTCTCCCAGCAATCTTGATTCCAACTTGAGCTTCATCCAGCCTGGCATTTCACATGATATACTCTGCATATAAGTTAAATAAGCAGGGTGACGATATACAGTCTTGATGTACTCCTTCCCCAAATTGGAACCAGTCCATTGTTCCATGTCTGGTTTTAATTGTTGCTTCTTGACCTGCATACAGGTTTCTCAAGAGGCAGGTAAGGTGGTCTGCTATTCTCTTCTTTTTCAGAATTTTCCAGTTTGTTGTGATCCACACAGTCACAAGCTTTAGTGTAGTCAATGAAGCAGAAGTAGATGTTTTTCTGGAATTCTCTTGCTTTTTCTATGATCCAGTCAATGCTGGCAATTTGATCTCTGGTTCCTCTGCCTTTTCTAAATCCAACTTGTACATCTGGAAGTTCTTAGTTCACATACTGTTGAAGCCTAGTTTGAAGGATTTTGAGCATTACCTTGCTTGAAGGTGAAATGATTGCAATTGTGCAGTAGTTTGAACATTCTTTGGCATTACCCTTCTTTGGGATTGGAATGAAAAATTGAACTTCGCCATTCCTGTGGCCACTGCTGAGTTTTCCAGATTTGCTGGCATAGTGAGTGCAGCATTTTCACAGCATCATCTTTTAGGATTTTAAATAGCTCAGCTGGAATTCCATCACCTCCACTAGCTTTATTTGTGTGATACTTCCTAAGGTCCACTTGACTTCGCATTCTAGGATGTCTGGCTCTATGTGAGTGATCACACCATCGTGGTTATCTGGGTCATGAAGATCTTTTTTGTATAGTTCTTCCGTGTATCCTTGCCATCTCTTCTTAACATCTTCTGCTTCTGTTAGGTCCATACCATTTCTGTCCTTTATTGTGCCCATCCTTGCATGAAATGCTCCCTTGATATCTCTAATATTATTGAAGAGATCTCTAGTCTTTCCCATTGTACTATTTCCGCCTATTTCTCTGCACTGTTCAGTTAAAAAGGCTTTCTTATCTCTCTTGCTATTCTGTGGAACTCTGCATTCAGGTGGGTATATCTTTCCTTTCCTTCTTTGCCTTTCTCTTCTTTTCTCAGCTATTTGTAAGGCCTCCTCAGACAACCACTTTGCCTTTCTACATTTCATCTTGATTACCACCTCCTCTACAATGTTATGAACCTCTGTCCATAGTTCTTCAGGCATTCTGTCTATCATATCTGATCCCTTGAATCTATTTGTCACTTCCATCATATAATCTTAAGGGATATGATTAAGGTCATACCTGAATGGCCTATTGTTTTTCCCTACTTTCTTCAATTTCAGTCTGAATTTTGTAATAAGGTGTTTATGATCTGAGCCACAGCCAGCTCCCAGTCTTGTTTTTGCTGACAGTATAGAACTTCTCCATCTTTGGCTACAAAGAATATAATCGATCTGATCTGGTGTGGGAATATGTTTGCTTCTAAATGCTTTCCTATAAGGAGCAATAGAGGGAGACTGACAATGAAGTTGAGGTAGAGAAGACACATTTATGAAAAGTCAATTCTAACACAGGTTTGTCACATAAGTGGTGAAAAATATACATGTGGTATGTGTTTATACTCTAAACTGTAGCAATTCAGAGACTCTATAAATATGTGGATATTTGTATATACACTCATACATATGCATGATATCCATTTATTCTCATGTACATACAAAATTGTTGAGATTTTATTTGGCTTGTTTTCATAAAATTATAGTCCACAAAAAGTACAGAAGGTGAGCTATAATCATCATAGTTATTTGAAGAGTGTTTTAACCCCTACAGTCATCAGACATTTACAATTCAATGTATCTTAATTGAATGTTTTCTTCTATACAAGCACAATAAAGATTATATTCATTCCAATAATTGAAATGTGTTGTCAAAAATAGCCATATTTACATTTGTATTCTCATCTTGCATTATTTTTGACTCTTACAAAGGGCTTTATGTGTTGGTTTAATTGAATTATAATTTTGTATTTTGGCCCAGTTGTACTCAAATTTTAATTCTACTTTAATAAGACCTACTTAATCTAAATCAGTGTCTAAAATGAACTTTGCATATTACCTAAATTATCTTTTTCAGATATAGGGATTTTAGATCAATATTTAGAAACTTTAAGACATCCATAGTTCTTATTTTTGTTTTTCTACCTTCTGGAAAAGGAAAAGGAAAGGAAATAATTTTTCACTGAATATCTGTTACGTGCTGTACCAGGTAACTTGCATAAATATTATCACAGAGTCATTGTTCATATACCAGTAGATGGAGCTAATATCACTTGACCTCATTCAACCCAGGACAACTTGCCTAAACTTACTCATTTCAATGAATCTTGGATTATAGAAACTAGACTGACTAACAGTTATTAACTATTTTGTTAATTTGAAATAGCATATTTCAGAATCTTAGATTTTAGAACAGTGTCTAAATACCTATCTGTGGCTTGCATTTCTTTATACAACTGCATCTTACATTTATTCAGCATAAGTTTATATTCCTTGCCACAAAGCAGAACTCAGTACCTCCTGAAGTAATTTCGCCTATGAACTACTTTCGCGCTAAGAAGCTTTTTCCTAATATAGAGTAAGAATTTTCTCCCTCTAAAATCCAACTTTTGGTTCTGAATTTATCCCTGGAGGTCATGTAGAAGCTGATGTAACAAAGTACCAAAAACTGGATGGCTTACAACAATAGAAATTTATTCTATTTCTGGAGGCTGGAAGTCCAAAATCAAGGAATTGGCAGGACCATTCTCTCACTGAAATTTCTGGGAAAGAATCTGTTCCGTGCTCTTTTCATAGCTTCTGGTGTTGCCAGCAGTTTTTTTTTTTTTTTTCCCCATCTTTAGATGCATCTCTCCCATCTCTGGGGCTTCACAGGTGGCCAAGTGGTAAAGAATCCATCTGTCAATGCAGGAGACAGGGTTTTGATCCCTGGGTCAGGAAGATCCCCTGGAGTAGGCAATGGCAACCCACTCTAGCATTCCTGCCTGGAGAATCCTGTGGACACAGGAGCCTGGCAGGCTGCAGTCCATGGGGTTGCAGAGTTGGATATGATTGAGTGACTGAGCACACTCCCATCTCTGCTTCCATGATAATATGGTATTTCCCTGTGTATCTGTGTTTGTATTTTCATTTCTTATAAGACACAGATTAGGGCTCACCTTAATGATGTCATTCTAGCTTGACTATATCTGCAAATACCCTATTTCCAAGTATTATCATGTTCACAAGTACCATGGATAAGAAAACACACACATCATTTAGGGGGCATAATTCAGCTTATTACAGTTCCACTGTTTGAATTACTAATTGAAGAGCAAAAAGGAGAAGAAAAAGGTGAAATAGCTCTACTTTAGTGAATCTCAGACTAGTCAAAAAAGGGTCCATATAGAATGAGAACATGTTGAAAGTGATTGAAAAAAAAATGCTATGAGACTAGAGGGGAACAAGTGGTCCATTCTGATTAGGCAAGTGGAGCACTGAATAGTCAGTGCTCTGTGTGTTTTGAATATATTTAATTTCCCAATTTATAATGGGGACATTGTTGTTTGCCTCTTACTTTCATTATTTACTTTTTATTTCTATTTTTTGTGACAAATCAGGTAATATTTTCCTAATGTATTATGTCTTTAGAATTTGCTGACAAAGACTTTCTTCATCTCAAACTTACGTAGCTATTCATCAGTAATTGTGGGGACATAATGGTCAAGCTCAATTTTTGTTTTCAAATTCTTAATCTACGTTGTGGAAATTTAAACTTTATTATGTAAAAATGATAATAAATTATAGCAACAATAATAATCCTAGATCTAGGAATCATCATATAGGAAGAATAGGAAGTTAGATGTTTACTTAGAAATTTATTCTTATTTTTATCTTTTCTGATTGCTGTATCTAGGACTTCCAAAACTATGTTGAATAATAGTGGTGAATGTGGACACCCTTGTCTTGTTCCTTATCTTAGGGGGAATGCTTTCAGTCTTTCACCATTGAGAATAATGTTTGCTGTAGGCTTATCATATATGGCCTTTACTATATTGATGTAGGTTCCTTCTATGCCCATTTTTTGAAGAGTTTTAATCATAAATGGGTGCTGAATTTTGTCAAAGGCTTTTTCTGCATCTATTGAGATGATCATATGGTTTTTATCTTTCAATCTGTTAATATAGTATATCACATTGATTGATTTGCATATATTGAAGAATCCTTGTGTCCCTGAAATAAACCCAACTTGATCATGGTGTATGAGCTTTTTGACATGTTGCTGAATTCTGTTTACTAAACTTTTCTTGAGGATTTTTGCATCCATTTTCATCAGTGATAT
This sequence comes from Okapia johnstoni, assembly GCA_024291935.2. Classification (NCBI taxonomy): domain Eukaryota; kingdom Metazoa; phylum Chordata; class Mammalia; order Artiodactyla; family Giraffidae; genus Okapia; species Okapia johnstoni. The sequence continues at coordinate 63,616,327 of CM044312.1, read as the reverse complement.
TGGCCTGTAGTTGTCTTTTTTTTGTGTTGTCTGTGTCTGGTTTTGGTATTAGGGTGATGGTGGCCTCACAGAATAAGTTTGGAAGTGTTCCTTTCTCTGTAATTTTTTGAAAGAGTTTTAGAAGGATAGGCATTAGCTCTTCTCTAAATGTTTGATAGAATTCTCTTGTGAAGCCATCTAGTCCTGGGCTTTTGGTTTTTTGCTTTAGGAAGTCCTAGCTACAGCAATCAGAGAAGAGAAAGAAATAAAAGGAATCCAGATTGGAAAAGAAGAAGTAAATCTCCCGTTATTTGCAGATGACATGATACTGTATATAAAAAACCCTAAAGATAGTATCAGAAAATTACTAGAGCTAATCAGTGAATTTAGCAAAGTTGCAGGATACAAAATCAATACACAGAAATCACTTGCATTTCTATATACTAACAATGAAAAATCAGAAAGAGAAATTAAGGAATCAATTCCATTCACCATTGCAACAAAAAGAATAAAATATCTAGGAATAAATTTACTTAAGGAGACAAAATAATTGTACACAGAAAAGTATAAGACACTGATGAAAGAAATCAAAGTTGACATAAACAGATGGAGAGATATTCCATGTTTGTGGGTAGGAAGAATCAACATTGTGAAAATGACTATATTACCAGATGCAATCTACAGATTTAATGTGATCCCTATCAAATTACCAATGGCATTTTTCACAGAACTAGGGCAAAAAATTTCACAATTCCTATGGAAACACAAAAGACCCAAAATACCCAAAGCAGTCTTGAGAAAGAAGAATGGAGCTGGAGGAATCAACCTTCCTGACTTCAGATTATACTACAAAGCTACAGTCATCAAGGCAGTATGGTACTGGCACAAAAACAGAAATGTAGACCAATGGAACAAGTTAGCCCAGAAATAAACCCGTACATCTATGGGTACCTTATTTTTGACAAAGGAGGCAAAAATATACCCTGGGGCAAAGACAGCTTCTTCAATAAATGGTGCAAGGAAAACTGGACAGCTACATGTAAAAGAATGAAATTAGAACACTTCCTAACACCATACACAAAGATAAACTCAAAATGGATTAAAGATCTAAATGGAAGACCAGAAACTACACAACTCTTAGAGGGAAACATAGGCATAACACTTGATGACATAAATCAAAGCAAGATCCTCTATGACCCACCTCATAGAGTAATGGAAATAACAAAAGTAAACAAGTGGGACATGATTAAACTTAAAGGAAAAGCTTTTGCATAGCAAAGGAAATGATAAGCAAGGTGAAAAGACAACCCTTAGAATGGGAGAAAATAACAGCAAATGAAACAACTGACAGAGGATTAATTTGCAAAATATACAAGCAGCTCATACAACTCAATGCCAGAAAAGCCAACAACCCAATCAAAAAGTGGGAAAAATACCTAAGCAGACATTTCTCCAAAGAAGACATACAAATGGCCAACAAAACATGAAAAGATGCTCAACATTGCTCATTCTTAGAGAAATTCAAATCAAAACCACAATGATATATCACCTCACACCAGTGAGAATGGCCATCATCAAAAAGTCTACAAACAATAAATGCTGGAGAGGATGTGGAGAAAAGGGAAAGCAATTATCATTCAATTAAAAATAGTTAATTTTAAAAAAAGAAAAAAAATCCATACTGATCTTTAGATGATGAGTAAGTGTCCTTTAGACAGAAAAGAGGAGTAAGGCATTCTTGGTAGAAAAATGATACAAGGAAAAAGTAGAAGTAAGAGAGAAATTGTTTGGAGTTGATGTGTTTGCAATTAGAAAGCCTACAGTTGGAAAAGCAATTTGAAATCATATTGTGCAAGATTTTTGTATGCCAAACTGAGATGTATGGGCTTTGTTCTTTAAGAAACTAGGAACCAGGAGAGTCTATTCTCTCTATAAATGATAAACCTTCCAACACATGAAATAGCTCACATATTTCCCTTGAGATTGTCTTCTGCACACAAATCAGTCAGTTCAGTTTAGTGGAGTCTCTCAGTCATGTCTGTCTTTTTGTGACCCCATGGACTGTAGCACGCTAGGCCTCCCTGTCCATCACCAACTCCTGGAGTTTACTCAAACTCATGTCCATTGAGGCGGTGATGACATCCAACCATTTTATCCTCTGTTGTCCCCTTCTCTTCCCGCCTTCAATCTTTCCCAGCATCAGGGTCTTTTCCAGTGAGTCAGTTCTTCACATCAGGTGGCCAAAGTATTGGAGTTTCAGCTTTAGCATCAGTCCTTCCAAAGAATATTCAGGACTGATTTCTTTTAGGATAGACTGGTTGGATCTCCTTGGAGTCCAAGGGACTCTCAAGAGTCTTCTCCAACACCACAGTTCAAAAGCATCAATTCTTTGGCCCTCTTCACACAATATGGTTTGACTTTATCACTTTTGGATAATTTTTCTGTGAACATACTTCAGTTTATATGTGGCAGTTATTAAATATACTTTATTCTGTTTCCTTTCACATTTTTAAAATGCTGCTTTCACATGTGTAATTTCTTAGATTTTACCATTTCCCCCGCTTTTTTTGTCTTTCCTCCCACCATACACACAATACATCCCAATACATACAAAACACCAGAATTTTATCTTATTAACTGAGTAAATACTTTATTAATTATATTTTGGTGAATGAAGTGATTGATTGATAGTATCAACAAAAAGTTTCTATTTGGTACCAGTGCTACAGACCTCTTCTTATCCTCTCCAACAAAGCATCAAGGTGGCTATTTTTTTACATGTCTGTAATGAGGTGATGTCCAAAATCAAAAGTGGGCAGTAGCCAAGCTCTAAATTGGGGACCAACTAATAAAATATCAACTTCTAAAAAGGATAAATTATTTGGAAACTTTCAATAATTTTATTCTACGGTTTTCTTAAAGTTGGTCCTACAATACAACAAAACCATTGCTTTATTTTCATTAAACCAAAATAGAAAAAAAAGATCAAGTAAGTGTTATCTACTTATGATATCCCTTCAGTTGTCTCCAACTATGCCAAATATCTTTAATGCCATTATGGTTAGCTTGGAAGGCCATGTAACAACCTTTGCAGATGTACCAACTTAAACAGGGAGAAAACAATGGCTAACTGTTACAAAATAAGGTGGGGTAGTAGCAAACATGCCTCAGGTGGTTTAAGTGAATTCCTTGAAAGTTAGCCAGTGGAAATTTGAAAGACTGGGCAACATGTTGCCTTTTGTGATCAGTGGGTAGCATCATTTTTAATAATGAATCTTGTCCATACAAGCAAATGATTGTTTTTGAAACAATAATAACAAAAATCCAACAAAGTGTATCTGAACATGATGAAAACTAAATTTAAAAAAGTAAATATTTGTGATTATAACTGAATACTAAAACTAAAGTATCTAAATTGTAGCTTTGGCTGAGGCCTTGTAAGCATGTGCAAATGTCTCCCATATATCAAATGAGGTGTGAGATTAGCCTATGGTACTTGCAAAGGAGATGATCAAAAACTAGTTCTGAGTAGGTCACCACCCACATTGAAGATCCAAAAGGGCAGAAACGGAGATTAGAAGAGGAATTAGGGGAAAGCTATCAGAAAACTGTAAGTCTACTACCCTCTGCTTCTTTATCCTGCCTTGAAAAACAGGCATCAAAAGAACCAGTGAGCTCAGCATGGTTCTTCCAAGGTCTTGCTTCTTGGAGACCCAGTGGACCCAGTCTCAGGTCAGACAAATTAAAGGGTAGGAGGCTGACTGTGGTTGGCTGGTTGGCTGTTCTGATGGTAGAATGAGGAGACATTGATCCATGGAGGCAGGCTGTTTTTCCAGAATTTGTTGGGGACAAAGAATGCGTGAGTTTCTTACAGACCAGATGAGGGAAAGGAGAAGTAGAGGAGAGTAAGTGAGGAGGCTTTACCTGGAGAGATTCTCTCTCTCAGAAGAGAGAAGCTGGAGGGGCACCCTGAAAGTCTAGGGGCCCAGGTAGGAATCATGGGCAGTCAATCAGATGTGGTGCATTGCCCTGCACATAGGAACCTTGGATAAGTCTTCCCAGTAATGGGCTTCCCTCCAAAGAAATTTGAAAATCATTCCCAAAGAGAATAGAGCCTTCAACAGCTGCCAAGTCCAGAGAACTGACATATAACATCATAATACTTTCAGGTATACAGCATAATAACTCAGAATTTGCATATATTACAAAATGATATCTGCAGTAAGTATTATTAACACCTATCCCCATACATACTCATAATTTTTGTCTTCTGATGACAAATTTTAAGATCTAGAACAACAGTAATTCTAAAGATTAGGTTTGGTTGCAAGTGATGGGGAAATCAAAACCATAAGCATAAGCAGATTTTTATCTACCCCCCACACAGTGTAGCAACATGTGGTGACTCCATGGTCATCAGAGCACCAGATTCCTTCTGCATCATTGCTTTGCCATCCTGAATACCTGGCCTCTTCATCTTTTCTAGGTGACTGCTTACCTTCTGGCCCCAGGGTCTGCGTTACAACTAGCAGTAAGGAGGAGTAGGGACAAAACACATCTTATCCATGTAAGGACATTTTCTAGAAGTCATACAGCACAATTTTGCTACATCACATAGGCCAGAATTTAGTGACACGAGCCCAGCTAGCTGCAAGGAAGGCTGGGAATAACCTCTAATCTGGGTGACCACATACCTTAATGCATTTGTGGGTTCTGTTACCAAGAAGAATAGAAGGAATGATGTTGAAGTGACAACTAGCAGGGCCTTTGCATTTTACATTATGTCAGAGATCTATTTTCCTCAGATTATTTTTGAAAATGTTATTGATTTGTCTATAAAATACTATGGTATTTTTAGATCTCTCCTTATATTTTATTTCACAATTATTGCCCAACCTAGACAGCACGTTAAAAAGCAGAGACATTACTTTACCAACAAAAGTCTGTCTGGTCAAAGCTATGGTTTTCCAGTAGTCACATATGGATGTGAGAGCTGGACTATAAAGAAAGCTGAGCACTGAAGAATTGATGCTTTTGAAGTGTAGTGTTGGAGAAGACTCTTGAGAGTCCCTTGGACTGCAAGGAGATCCAACCAGTCCATCCTAAAAGAAATCAGTCCTGAATATTCTTTGGAAGGACTGATGCTGAAGCTGAAACTCCAATGTTTTGGCCACCTGATGCGAAGACCTGATTCATTGGAAAAGACCCTGGTGCTGGGAAAGACTGAAGGCAGGAGGAGAAGGGGACGACAGAAGATGAGATGGTTGGATGGCATCACTGGTGCAATGGACATGAGTTTGAGTACGCTCCGGGAGTTGGTAATGACAGGAAGCCTGGTGTGCTGCAGTCCATGGGGTTGCAAAGAGTCGGACACAATTGAGTGACTGAACTGAACTGAAACAGTATTATAAATGTCAGTAATGATAGAATTATTTTAAAATTTTATTTTCACCATAATCTTTAATATCTTTTGCTTTGGTTTTAAGTAAAATATACTGAATAAATATTTTCCATGATATTTGTTTATAAAAAAAACTTTGTATTAAAGACTCAAATATACTGAGTAATGAAATAAGGCATATTATGCCACCACTTAGACCATCCCTCATTGTTATTCACTTGGACTCTTTATTAATCACCCATGTCAAACTCTTTCTCTGAAATACATTGAAAATGTCACTGTTGAAATAATTTCCTTGGAGGAATTGTTGTTCAGTTACTCTGTTGTGTCTGACTCTTTGTGACCCCATGGACTGTAGCATGCCAAGCTTCCCTGTCCTTCACTATCTCCCAGAGTTTGCTCAAATTCATGTCCATTGAGTCGGTGATGGCCGTCAAACCATCTCATCCTGTCTTCTGCTTCTTCTCCTGCCCCCAATCTTTCCCAGCATCAGGATCTTTTCCAATGAGTCAGCTCTTCACATCAAGGGGCCAAAGTGTTGGAGCTTCAGCTTCAGCATTAGTCTTTCCAATGAATATTCAGGGCCCTGGAGTACAGCTATGATAATGTCACTTCTCCATGTAAACGTCTTAATAAGTTCCTCATTTCCTATGGAACAAATCCAATCATTTTAGCCTAGAATCTGCTGCTTCCCACAATATTATCCAAAACATAATCTTTAGGTCTGTCTTCCATTTTTTCTTCTTAAACAATCATCCTTTGTGGAAACATTCCATATAACCCATAAACACCTGACACTTTTAGTCCTCTCTACCTTTGCTAATGAAGTTGTTTTTGCTTAGACCAAGCACCTCCCCACATCTCCCCTTACATGCACTCCCCCCTCAACTTCTTCTTCTTTTTCTTCTACATATTTTATTATTCTGCAAGGACCTATGAAATGCCACCTTCTCCATGAAGTGTGGCCAAACACCAATATTTTCATAAACTTATTTCTATAGGTCAGGTCTTAAGTAGTTTGTATATCCATTACTCTCTTACCACATCATACATTTATTAAATAAATAGATTTTATTTAATTTTAATTCACCCACAGCACTTTGTATTTTAAGTAGATGTGGTAAATATTTATTGAATTAGTAACATATTTTGTCTTCTTCATGATTTAGTGCTCCTTGGAAGCAAACTTGTATTGTTAAGAAGTGAAGAAGCATATTTACTTTTTACTTCCAGTTAAAGTCCTGTTCCAGACAATAGGAAGTAAATGGTATTACTACTTGAAACCAAATGAGTCATTCATAAACTGATTCAGAATCAGCCTTACATCTTTTGCAAGGACACCAGCAGTAGCAAAAATATATTACAAACTCCACATATTCTGTCCTCATAAAGAATGTATCTTTATTAGTCATCCTTTAGCATTCCTTCAGCATGATAGCTCCTCAGTGTGACAGTTTAAATTTATAGACAAATCTATTTTCAACAGTCAAAAAATAAAAAAAAGTTGGGTATTTTGTGTTTGGATAAACCTGATTAATATCAAGTTTGGGCAGCACTCAGAATGATAATTAAGCTTTTGAATACTTAGATAACTTGTGAATGCATAGAATAAAATGTGGTAGTTATCAGAAGGTGTATACTACAAGTTACAACAAATTAGATTTGCTTTCTCTTTCAGTTACCATAATAGAAAATCAGGGAAACATTATATGCACATATATCTTGATTTCTTTGCTATTTGAAAGTGTTCTTTATGAAATATTCAGAGGTTAAAGCATCTGCCTCCAACGTGGGAGACCCGGGTTCGACCCCTGGGTCAGGAAGATCCCCTGGAGAAGGAAATGGCAACCCACTCCAGTATTCTTCTCTGGAGAATCCCATTGACGGAGGAGCCTGGTAGGATACAGTCCATGGGGTCGCAAAGAGTCGGACACGACTGAGCGACTTCACTTTCACTTTCACTTTATGAAATATAGAACAGCAATAAAAGAAATAAAAGAGAGACAAAAGTCACCATCTAATAATCACTTCTCTTTGTTTTTCCAAATCCTGTCCAGTTCATTTTCATTATCTTATTTAGTCACCAAATGTTTGTTGAACATGTTCCCTCACCTCACCTCCTCTCACTACCCCTGGACTCCTGGCAACCACTAATCTTTTTATCCTGTCCATAGTTTCACCTTTTCCAGAATGTCACGCAGTTGGACTCATACAGTATGTAACTTTTTTAGATTTACTTCTTTCACTTAGTAACATGCATTTAATCTTCCTCCATATCTTTTCAGCTTGATATGTCATTTGATTTTGTGCTGAATAATATTCACTGTTTGGATGTACCACAGTTTATTTATCCATTCCTCTACTGAAGGATATCTTGGTTGCTTCCAACTTTTGCTGAGTATAAATGAAGCTGCTGTAAATATTTTGGGCAAGTTTTTATGTATTCTTAAGTTTTAAGTTCAATTGGGTTAATATCAAGGAGTACAGTTGCTGGATTTTATGGTAACAGTGGCCTTAGTTTTATAAGGAAGCACCAACTGTTTTTCAAAGTGGCTGTACTGTTTTGCACACCCACCAGCAATGAATGAGAATTTCTATTGCTTCCAAGCTCACCAGCTTTGGTATTACCAGTGTTCCTAGATTTTGGCCATTCTAATAGGTGGGTAGTGGGACTACTTACTTTTTCAAAGACTGCTGACTCTGTTGATTATACCTAATACATACTTCCTTGGCTGTTATAAATTCTGAAGCAGCATGGTCCCAAAGCACCTGTCAATTTTTGTTCATAAATCCTTTGCAGTCTTAGTAACCAAGTTTAGACTAACAATTGCCTTTATTGTTTTCTCTAAAATCTGAAAAATGATATTGACTGGAAAACAAAGCAAATTTTACAAGATAAACTGTTTTTTAGCAGACTGTATCTTTACAGGATATCTGGGTAGTTTAGAACTTCCATTATATGTATCTTTTGTTCCTGGGCAGTTTTGTGACTTGCCTTTCACCCCTATCTGATTGAACAGTCCATAGATCCAGCCCCAAATCACCATCATTCATTTTTATCCTCATCAAGACAAAACCTTATCACTCTATTCTTAGAGGACATCCAAAGTTTGTTTCAAAACCAAGATTCTATAATTTTTGTTTTATATAATTAAGAGCTAGAGGGAAATGTCCTGAATGGATAGCTTTGATATTTGTAATTTTTGTCCTTAAATAATAATAGTTTTTAGTTATATAATTATGGTGTAACAGAGGAGTGGTAGCTACAGCCTTAACTTGTTAACTATTTAAAAAAAAACACTACTATCTGTTAATAGCATTTACACATGTAAATATTTAATTAAATTTTCCTAAATGAAATCTTCAGTGAATCACAAAGCAGCCCTTACTACACTGAGAAAATTTCAAATTTATAACTCCAGAAAGGCACCCTAGATTTAACCCCTAGCTTCCCTGACTGAACACAAAGCCCTAGTTCTGTATACTTTTTTTCAGTTCCTAGAGCAGAAAGTACGGGTTAGATGTTACTCGTGATCAGACCCTTTTCTATGTAATTTGAATAGTCTTTATCCAACCAATAAAGAGAGAAGGAAAAAATCCCTGGCAAATTCAGAATTATTTGTGATATTTAAAAAATAATGGTTAATATCAACTGAGTCTGTGGATATACACAAACTAGTTTCCAAAGCAACAGTAACCAAGTTGCCCTTATAAATTCAACTATGTGAATTATTTATTTCTAGAGATTTTTCAGTAAGGATAATAAAACCAAGTACACAGTAGATATTCCATATTTTCAGCAGCTTCCATTTAAAAAGAAAATCATGAGGCATTTAGAAGAAATGAATATTCTGAACCAGCACATTTGTGTGTTATTCTTCCCATTTACCTCATTTTCATGGCATGGGAAAAACTGTGCACAGAAAGAAATGAAAGGTGACCTTTTTATGTCATGTACAGGTTAAGTAGGCATGTTTTCTCAACAGAGATACACAGCTAATGAACATTATCTAAGCACCATCCCACCAGCAAAACTCTCTAGATATTTGAGCAGAGAGATAGCTCTCGTTGTCCATGAAACAAGGTCCCTTTCTCTATTCTTTCTGCTAGTAAGTGGGCAGTGATTCAGTGAGTAATAGGAGAGAGTGATTCCATCAGCTGGGGTCACAAAGACTCAAGTTTCATATGCACTTAAGCAACTTGTGACATCCACCCACCATCACTAAGGGATGTTTTTGTTTATTGTCCTTCCACAGGTCCCTTAGAATGATCTCTGGGCATGTCTTTTATTCTCTTCAAGCCTACCTTACCTTCCTTTAAATCCGCTTCTTCCACAGGCAAAGCTGAATGGTGGTATTGAGTATTCAGTACTTCCTGTATTGGCCTCCCTTAGGCACAGTCTTAAAATGTTTGTCTTTCTGTTTGCTCTCTCCTGTTTCTCAAAGTCTAGCACAAAATGCACAATAGCATGGAGGGTGTCTTGTTCGGTTTTCCCAGGATTATGAGGCCATGTTTCCCCAGGTTGCTAGGGTTTTCCCACAGCTCTGTCAATGATTCGCTGCTACCAATAAGAATAAGTAGCAAAGGTTGATTCAGTGACTTCAGTCTTGGATATTCTCTTTTGTACAGAAAAAAGCAAAAATGATGGAGACATAACATCACTGTTCAGTAACATTTCATGTATATCTGTCCTTAAGAATGCAGTTGAATTGAGCAAAATCAAAACCTGTATCTTTGCTGTACCCATGTACTGGAAACATGGATAAATTATTAGAATTGATTCATATTTTGTAATTTTTAAAAAATTTGCTCTAAGATGTAAAGCACTTGCTTCATGCAAAATAGGACATAGACATTTATTTAAGGTGATTTGAGCTATATTTCTTCTCCCTCAGGTAACACTCGGTTTATAATTATTTTTCTAAAGCACATATATTGACATTTAGCAATTACTTAGTTTGTGATTGTTTGATCAATTGAGACTCCCCAATATGATGATGAATAGTTGATTTTGAATGATAGCCACATTTCAGTGAAATGATAAGACTTTGATACCTAAATAAAAGGTAGTAAACAGATTGCTGTTTCACTACTGGAGTGGCACTCACTCCAAAAATTAAGAACTTCTGACTTTTATCAGATTATAGGTTCTAGTTTTTCTCTAAATTTCAGTGGCTGGGTATGACAACCTTAAAAAAGTAGGTCCAAATACAAGTCCTCCTCTACTCCTGGACATAGAATCTCAGGATTGCTCCTGAGGAAAGAAAAAGATGTGAAAACCAATTCCTAACCTTTTTGTTAAGGATGCATCAATATAGAGCTGTACTAAGCTTTATCCTCAATAGTTTCTGCTATCTGTCTTATTCTAGTACATTTTGCATGCATTATTTTACAACCACTGCAAAGAGGTAAATGGATGAGTAAATAAGTATTAGTCACAAGTACTTATCCAGTTTACCACCATTAGACTGCAACAAGTGTGAAATAAATCTGTTTTGATTTAGTAATCTGAATTAGCTCAGTTAAGTTCAAGATGGCAGCACAAGGTAAGTGTTTAGCGCTGAGAAGAATGTCAGGAAGAGAAGGGTACCCAGGGAGAGACATGGAGGCCAAGCTAGGGAATGTTGGAGAGGATGACTAAAGTCTACTTCTCCTGCTGAAAATGCTTGGACTGGGGAGAGAGTAGGGAGCCATATAATGGGACATATTAATCATAGTTTTTACAAGTAATTCATACAAATTTGAATGAAGTGAACCTAGAACTTCCAGATTTTCAAGTTGGATTTAGAAAAGGCAGTGGAACCAGAGATCAAATTGCCAACATCCGTTGGATCACAGAAAAAGCAAGAGAATTCCAGAAAAACACCTACTTCTGCTTAACTGACTATGCTAAAGCCTTTGACTGTGTGGATCACAACAAACTGGAAAATCCTTCAAGAGATGGGAATACCAGACCACCTTACCTGCCTCCTGAGAAATCTGTATGCAGGTCAAGAAGCAGTAGTTAGAACCAGACTTGGAACAATGGACTGGTTCCAAACTGGGAAAGGAGTATGTTAAGGCTGTATATTGTCACCCTGCTTATTCAACTTATATGCAGAGTACATCATGCAAAATGCTAGGCTGGACGAAGCACAAGCTGGAATCAAGATCGCCGGAAGAAATGTCAATAACCACATATGTGCTGATGACACCACCCTTATGGCAGAAAGCAAAGAGGAACTAAAGAGCCTCTTCATGAAAATGAAAGAAGAGAGTGAAAAGCTGGCTTAAAACTCAATGTTCAAAAAACAAAGATCATGGAATCCAGTCCCATCACTTCATGGCAAATAGGTGGGCAAACAATGGAAACAGTGACAGACTTTATTTTCTTGGGATCCAAAATCACTGCAGATGGTGACTGCAGCCATGAAATTAAAAGACACTTGCTCCTTGCAAGAAAAGCTATGATCAACCTAGACAGCATTAAAGAGCAGAGACATTACTTTTCTGACAAATGTCCGTATAATCAAAGCTGTGGTTTTTCCAGTAATCATATATGGATGTGAGAGTTGGACTATAAAGAAAGCTGAGCACTGAAGAATTGATGCTTTTGAGCTGTGGTGCTGGAGAAGACTCTTGAGAGTCCCTTGGACTGCAAGAAGATCAAACCTGTCAATCCTAAAGGAAATAAGTCCTGAATATTCGTTGGAAGGACTGATGCTGAAGCTCCAATATTTTGGCTACCTGATGTGAAGTACTGACTCACTGGAAAAGACCCTGATGCTGGACAAGATTGAAGGCGAGAGGAGAAGAGGATGACAGAGGATTAGATGGTTGGATGGCATCACCGACTCAATGGACATGAGTTTGAGCAAGCTCCGGGGCCTGGTTTGCTGCAGTCCATGTTGTCGCAAAGGGTCAGATATGACTGAGTGACTGAACTGAACTGACATATAAATGAAAGCCCTATTTATTCACTTAAACTCCAAACTTTATCATTTTTATGACTATCCAAATTTTACCCATTGTTTGAGTCTGTAGTTTCATTTGTTAATTCATTTATAAATTTGAAGAGCCTTCCTGTTTATCAGGAATTACTCTAGACACAGAAAATGGGGTACTAGTTTCCCAAGATTTGCAGTACAGTAAAAATATTGCATTAAAGATCAACACATGAGTGGGGAAAAAGAATACGAAACTGGGGAAGTTTGATTTAGCAGGAAGCATTTGAGCTGTGAAGAAGGGGGAGAGCATTTCAGTCTGAGAAAACCATCTGATGAAACCTAGTGATACGCATGAAGATGGTGTGCTTGAGAGTACCCCCATACGTATGGTTGCTTGGCAGGTCTGAGGACATAAAGAGAAAGAAGGAAAAATGAAGATATACAGGCAGGCTGGAGAGGAAGGACTCTGCAAGCCAGGGTTTGACATTTTGGATTTTTCACTTGGACCCTTAGGGAGGCCCGGAATTTTTTAATGTTGAGGATTAACCTGCTCAGACTTGTATCTTTGAATGAAACATAGGTTGGAAAGAGGGAAAAATGAATAAAAAGAGACCAATAGTCAGGCTAAATATTTTTGCTTCTTAACTGGTGCACTGATAGACTCCCTGAGTGTTTGAGGAAAAAATAAATATTCACTGAGAAATTAAAAATATTGATGTGGGACTCAGAAAACAATGGAGGTATATAGGGGTGACCGACAATATCAGTTGGGTGAGATGCCTAGGAAAATGGAGAAAATAGGATGAGTTCTAGAAAACACCAATATTTAGAAGTAAGCAAAAGACAAGAAACCAGCAAAGAGTCTAGTGGAATGTGAAAAAACCAGAATTTAGTGTCCATGATCCTGATGGAAATACATTTTAAGAAGGAAAGATAAAATGAACAAAATAAAATGATTCATCAAGGTGCGGCCTGATGACCATTGGTTGTCTTTAGAAGCCATTACTATTCAGAGTGACAGCTGCTGCTGCTGCTAAGGCACTTCAGTCGTGTCTGACTCTGTGCAACCCCAGAGACGGCCGCCCACCAGGCTCTGCCATCCCTGGGATTCTCCAGGCAAGAATACTGGAGTGGGTTGCCATTTCCTTCTCCAATGCATGAAAGTGAAAAGTGAAAGTGAAATCGCTCAGTCGTGTCTGACTCCTAGCGACCCCGTGGACTGCAGCCTGCCAGGCTCCTCCATCCATGGGATTTTCCAGGCAAGAGGACTGGAGTGGGGTGCCATTGCCTTCTCCAGAGTGACAGCAGAGGGAATCAATCACAGGTGAAGAGAGGAGGAATAAAAGGTGAAGATGGGGGTGGAGGGAAGAAAAAGATGGGATTGTAGCTGAAGTAGAAGGTAGTGTTAGGCCTTGTTTTTATGCATGCATGTTTAGTCACTCAGTCATGCCTGACTTTGCAACCCCCTGGACAGTAGCCCACCAGGCTCCTCTCTCTATGGAAGTTTCCAGGCAAGAATACTGAAGTGGGTTGCCACGCCCTCCTCCAGGGGATCTTCCTGACCCAGGGATTGAACTCTTGTCTCCTGCTTTGGCAGGTGGATTCTTTATCACGGCGCCCCCTGAAAAGTCCTTTTAAGCATGGGAGCAGGTAAACTTGTTTATAAACTTCATGTCAATAGAGAACTTCAGAAGAGAGAGAGAGAGAGTACTTGATGGATCAAATCCCAGAGAAGTCCCCAAGCAAGGAGATGTCACTAAATTGGTAAAGATGCTTTAATGAGAAGAACTTCAGAGTTTAAAAAATTCTTAAAATGGAGGAAGTGTAGGGTTTGAATTGGAAATTTATTCATACATCTGCCATCAAAAAGTTGATCTAATTAGTAAGAGGGGATAACACACTCAATTTCACTTAATTTGAAAGCCTACTGTTTGAAATTATTTGTAAATTCACAAATTGTAGATTTGAAAGGGGTTTGAAGAATCTTGTAAAGTTTCTGTCAGGTCAGTAAGGTGCTGAGAGAGGAGGAAAGTCATGACTTGGGGTCTGTTTTTCTGGATCTTGCTTCTAGTGGCTATGGTGCTTAATGGAGGAAGGGTGCATCTTCCTGCTTCCTCCTGCCTCTCCCATCACCACAGGGAGGTCCAGATGGGAGGTGGGAGGGGATGGGGGCTGAGATGGGCCTGGATTCTGCTCACAAATGTACTGAGGACTTATTTTCACTGCTTATGATTGGTGGTCTCTCTGTCTGCAAAGTGATGCAAGAGTCATTTGAGTCCCATAGCTGATAATCAAAAGCACTTTTTTAAAAAGTTAAGTTGGAATGAGATATTATGAAATTATAAACCTATAACATAGAAGTGTCAGATGCAAGTAAAGTGATGACACCACCTCCTTTTGTACACAGGAACCTGTATTTAACATCAGGACTGTCACAAACACTCAATATTTTAAGAAGCTAACCATTAGTAGTAAACAATTAACTTTAATGCCACTTCACTTAAAACTCTGGAGGCAGAAGTGGCAACCCACTCCAGTATTCTTGCCTGAAAAATATCCCATGGACAGAGGAGCCTGGTGCATTGAAAAGAGTCAAGCACAACTGAGCAACTGAGCATGCACACACTTTTAAACATGTATTCATATTAAAAAAAATGTACTTCTAAGATGACTTTTAACTCTGAAAAATAATTGGTGTTTGACAGTTCATGAACTGCTTTGCAATCTGAAAAGAAAATAAATTTTTCTTGATTGTAAAAATAATGCATACCATAATTAAAATACATAAAAACATTTAAAATTATATAAAATGCTACCATCTAGAGATCAGTCTTGTTTATATTTAGGCAACCATCTCCTCAGATATCTCTGTAAATGCACATATGCACATATATGCTTATCAAAATTTCACTAAATAATTCTATATTTTTAATGACATCACAAAACTTGATTTTTTTAATTTATTTTGAATTTCGGAATTTAATTTTCAGGAATTGGAAACCATGGCTTCTAAATGTTCTTTGTACTTTAGCTTACACTGCAACATAGATAAACAGATGCATTTGGTGAGTTAGAGGAAAGTGAAGCAGAAGGTGGATGTGGGAGCCAGCACCCTCAATTCCACGGATCTCTAATTCCCTCTTCTACTCAAAGGGGCCAAGTGACCTGTCCTTGATCCACACTTGGAAACCATTATTCCTTCTCATGGGGTCATATGGGTTTGTTCCATGTGTTCTTGTGTGTACACTGTTTTGACTTGCTTACTGGTCTTGGATTCCTGTTTTTCTGTTAACCTTTCTTCTGTTTTCCAATGAAACTGAGATTAAACACCTTAGAGATGACTATCTGGATAAAGATGGCTGAAGGAGACCAGACATCCTGAATGGCCAGGGTAATATCATGTGTCCATCTAAATTTCCTTTCAGATCAAATCTCCTGACTTCTACCTGGAGCCAAATGAGCACTAGGCAGTGATCTGAATCCCTCCTGAAAAGGAAAGCATACAGGAACCCAGAGGAAGAAGATAAGGGTAAAAATTACATCTTGGTTGCACACCTGGGATATAACATCTATCACTGGTTGTAACACTTAGTATCACATATTTTGCCAATTTTTACCAGTTTGTATTATTTATTGTTTTTTTGTTTAAAGAGATACTCTCCAAAGAGTCTATTTGTTAATCAGTTCAGTTGTTCAGTCATGTCTGACTCTTTGTGACCCCATGGACTGCAGCACACCAGGCTTCCCTGTCCATTACCAACTCCCGGAGCTTACTCAAACTCATGTCCATTGAGTCAGTGATGCCTTCAAACCATCTCATCCTCTGTCGTCCCCTTCTCCTTCTGCCTTCAATCTTTCCCAGCATCAGGGTCTTTTCCAGTGAGTCAGTTCTTCGCATCAGGTGGCCAAAGTATTGGAGCTTCAGCTTCAGCATCAGTCCTTCCTATGAATATTCAGTACTGATTTCCTTTAGAATGGATTGATTGGATCTCCTTGCAAGTCCTGGGGACTCTCAAGAGTCTTCAACACCACGGTTCAAAAGCATCAATTCTTCGGCACTCAGCTTTCTTTCTTTTCCAGCTCTCACATCCATACATGACTATTGGAAAAACTATAACTTTGCCTAGACGGATATTTGTTGGCAAAGTAATGTCTCTGCTTTTTAATATGCTGTCTAGGTTGATCATAGCTTTTCTTCCAAGGATCAAGCGTCTTTTAATTTTATGGCTTCAGTCACCATCTGCTGTGATTTTGGATCCCAAGAATATAAAGTCTGTCACTGTTTCCATTGTTTTTCCCATCTATTTGCCATGAAGTGATGGGACTGGATGCCATGATCTTAGTTTTCTGAATGTTGAGCTTTAACTTTCTCACTCTCTTCTTTCACTTTCATCAAAAGGCTCTCTTGGAAAGTGAAGGTGAGCTTCCTTTTTACTATTGTACATTAGGAAGGAAAGTGGCCCAGTCTTGAAAGTGAAAGTCACTCAGTCATGTCTGACTCTTTGCCACCCCATGGATATACAGTCTATGTCATTCTCCATGCCAGAATACTAGAGTGGGTAGCCTTTCCCTTCTCCAGGGGATCTTCCCAACTCAGGGATTGAACCCAGGTCTCCCACATCATGGGCAGATTCTTTACCAGCTGAGCCACCAGGGAAGCCCAAGAATACTGGAGTGGGTAGCCTATCCCTTCTCCAGGGGATCTTCTCAACACAGGATTTGAAGCAGGGTCTCCTGCATTGCAGGTGGATTCTTTACTAGCCTAACTGCAAGGGAAGCCCATTTTGTTAATAGCTAGTCTTTTTTGTATTATACTTTCAATTCAATGGCACCTTTGAAGTATAATAGCTTTTCTATAAGCATTCCCATCAAATTAAGACAACAAAAAAAGCATTTCTTTTCATTTGCTGGTATATGGGGAAGAAGCTGTTTTTGCTTTTTATAGAAATTCGAATTAAAATTTAACGTTTTGGACATTTTGCAGAATAGCTAAATTATGCTCTAAGATTAGCTTTACTGCAGGGTTAATAATTTCTGAGAATATCCCAGAATGTAATCTTACATTCTAGGTTTGATCATTTCTCTTCTTTTCCTTTTTAAGAAATTTTATTTATTTATTTGTCTGCACCAGGTCTTAGTTGCAGCAGGCGAGATCTTTACACTTTTTTGTGGCATATGGGATCTAGTTCCCTGAACAGGGATCGAACCTGGCCCCTCTGCATCAAGAACACAGAATCTTAGCCATTCGGCCATCAAGGAAGTCTTTTGTATTTTTTTAACTCATATTTAAAAAAAACTTATTTTAAGTTTTAGTTTTTATTTTGTATAGAAGTACAGCTGATTTACAATGTTGTGTCAATATCCACTGTACAGAAAAGTGACACATTTATACACATACATGCATTCTTTTTTAATATTCATTTCCGTTATGGTTTGTCCCAAAACATTGAATATAGTTCCCTGTGCTATAGAGTAGGACCTTATTGTTTATCCATTCTAAAAGTAAGTTTGCCTCTACCCAACCCTGAACTCCTAGCCCATTCATTTCCCTCCCTATCCTCTTGGCAACCACAAGTCTGATCTCTTTATCTGTGAGTCTGTTTCTGCTTTGTGTGTGCATGCGTACTAAGTCACTTCAGTCATGTCCAGCTCTTTGTGACTCCACGGACTGTAGCCTGCCAGGCTCCTCTATCCAAGGGGATTCTCCAGCAAGAGTACTGGAGTAGGTTGTAGTGCCTTCCTCAAGGGGATCTTCCCGACCCAGGGTCGAACCCATGTCTCTTATGTCTCCTGCATTGGCAGGCAAGTTCTTTACCACTAGCGCCACCTGGGAAGCCCCTTCTATTTTGTAGATAGGTTCATTTATTTCATATTTTAGATCCCACATGTAAGTGATATCACATGATATTTGTCTATCTCTTTCTGGCTTATTTCACTTACTATGATCTCTAATTATATCCATATTGCTACAAAGGCCATTATTTTTTTCTTTTTTATGGCTGAATACTTTCCCATTGTATGTATGTACCACATCTTTATCTATTCATCTGTCAATGGATATTTAGGTTGTTTCTATGATCTGACTATTCCAAATAGTTCTGCTGTGAACACAGGGGTGCCTGTATCTTTTTGAATTAGAGTTTTGTCTAGGTAGGCTTCCCTCATGGCTCAGATGGTAAAGAATCTGCCTGTAGCACAGGAGACCCAGATTCGAAACCTGGGTTGGGACGATTCCCTGGAAAAGGAAATGGCAACCCACCCCAGTATTCTTGCCTGAAGAATTCCATGGACAGAGAAGCCATGGACTACAGTCCACAAGTCACAAAAGGTTGGACACAATTGAGTGACTGACACTTTGTCCAGGTATATGCTCAAGAGCGGGACTGCTGGATGTATGGAATTCTATTTTTAGTTTTCTTAGGAGCCGCCCAATTATTTTCCCTAGTGGCTGCACCAACTTAACATTATCTCTAATAAATAGTGTAGGAGGGTTCCCTTTTCTCCACACTCTCTAGCATTTGTTATTTGTAAACTTTAATGATGGCCATTCTGGCTCATGTGAGGTATACCTCATTATAGTTTTGATTTGCATTTCTCTAATAATTAGTGACATTGAGCATCTTTTCATGTGCCTACTTGCCATCTTTCTGTCTTCTTTGGAGAAATATCTATTAAAGTCTCCTGCCTATTTTTTATTGGATTGTTTTATTTTTGTTGTTGAGTTGTATGAGGTGTTTGTATATTTTGGAGATTACGGGCTTCATCATTTCTTAAATTAAGGGATGATTCAGCCTTCTTTAATCTACGCCCTTTGCCATTTTCTTCCTTTTCTGCAATAAGCATACACATTGAAAAACTATTTTCTATATAAAATGTTATAATTGTTTCTTAAAAAAATGACTGAAAGTAAATGAACAATATTATACACCAGTTCTGGTTGAAGGAAATGTTAGTGTCTGTTAATGTTATTCTCTATGCTTTCTCAACATTTTAAAAATTTCACAAAAGAACTTTTTACTGTAATACTTTTATTTTGACATTATTTAACATTTACTTAAAAATAACAAGAATAGAACATAGAATTCCTACATACCCTTTGCTCAAATTCTCAAAATTTAATACTTTACCACATTACCTTTACAATTCAGTCTTTCTACATATACATGTTTGTTTTTTTTTTTCTGAGTCATTTGCAGTAAGTTGCATGTCTGATATTCTTTTACACCTCAATTCTTCAGTGTACATTTCCTAAAAATCAAGGACTTTTCTTACAGTACATTTACCAGAAATTAATACAATGTTTGGATTGTATTGATACAATACTAGTTGCTATTCCAATTTTCTCAATAATACCCTTTTTAGGAGAAGGAAATCCTGGACCCATGTTGGCTGTCAAGTCTCCTTAGTTGTCTTAAATCTAGGAGCATTTTTAGTCTTTCTTTCTTGTCATGAACTTGGCATTTTTGATGAGTCTAGGTCAGCTATTTTGCAGAATGTTCTTAAATTTTGGTTTTCAAAAGAATTTTTTAAGATTTTAGAGATTGTGTATTTTCTGTTTCTCAAACTAACTTAAAACTGCATCTAATTCTGAACACATTTCCCTTCAACCAGCCCTGGTTCTCCTCTGCATCCTGTTTCCACAAAACGTGTCATCATTTACCAGTTTTTAACCCGGAAACCTAGGAGTTGCCCTCCTCTTTTTTATCCAGGTAACATGATGGAGATATCATCTCATAACATTTTATATAGAAAATAATTCTTCTGTGTGTGTGTGTGTGTGTATTGCAGAAAAGAAAGACAATGGCAAAAGTTGTAGACTCAAGTAGGTTCATAGGAGTCCCTCTTCTCCATTCCCATTGCCATTCCTGAGTCCAAGCTCTCACTTTCCACATCCCCCAGCCATCTCCACATCTCCACAGATTTTCATCCTTAAATCTCCCCCAAACAAATCTTAAACATAAAATATAAATCTTTCGGTGCTTCTGTGTTACTAAAGTAATTCAAGAATTGCGTGTACCCCAGTGTTCATTGCAGCACCGTTTATAGTAATCAGGATATGGAAGCAACTTAGATGTCCATCAGCAGATGAATGGATAAGAAAGCTGTGGTACATATATACAATGGAATGTTACTCAGCCATTAAAAAGAATACATTTGAATCAGTTCTAATGAGGTGGATGCAACTGGAGCCTATTACACAGAGTGAAGTTAGCCAGAAAGAAAAACACCAATATAGTATACTAACATATATATGGAATTTAGAAAGATGGTAACGATAACCCTATATGCGAGACAGAAAAAGAGACACAGATGTATGGAACAGTCTTTTGGACTCTGTGGGAGAAGGCGAGGGTGGGATGATCTGAGAGAATAGCATTGAAACATGTATATTATCATATGTGAAACAGATCACCAGTCCAGGTTCAATGCATGAGACAGGGTGCTCAGGGCTGGTGCACTGGGATGACCCAGAGGGATGGGATGGGGAAGGAGGTGGGAGGGGGATTCAGGATGGGGAACACACGTAAACCCATGGCTGATGCATATCAATGTATGGCAAAACCATTACAATATTGTAATTAGCCTCCAACTAAAATAAATAAATTTAAAAAAAAAAAGAATTGCACAGTTTATGGGCTAAATCACCAGTGTCTTTTCAATGTATCAGAGCCTATGTTCTGGCTTTAACTCCCAGCCGTCCCTCTCTTGCCTCTTATGCTCCAGTCACATTGAAATACTTGAAAATTTCCGAACAATCCTGCTGGCTCCTACATCTGGGTCTTCACATATACCCATCCCCTTAGTCTTAAGTACACTTATCCCTCTCCATTCATGCTTTCTTTTTTATTTAGCTAACAGCAACTTCCCCACTCCAGTACTCTTGCCTGGAAAATCCCATGGACAGAGGAGCCTGGTAGGCTGCAGTCCATGGGATCACTAAAAGTCGGACACGACTGATCGACTTCACTTTCACTTTTCACTTTCTTGCACTGGAGAAGGAAATGGCAACCCACTCCAGTGTTCTTGCTGGAGAATCCCAGGGATGGCGGAGCCTTGTGGGCTGCCGTCTATGGGGTCGCACAGAGTCGGACACGACTGAAGCGACTTAGCAGCAGCAGCAGCAACTTGTCTGTTAGAACTCAGCTCAAGTGGTCCCTCCTCTGACAAGACTTCCCCAACCTCATTCCCTACCTTGAGCAGTGGGATTTTGTTTTTTCTATGATCTCTGGGAAAACAAAACAAAACCCTATAACAATTATAACTATCATATAACACTTTCTGGTACTAAACCTTTCCTGAACTAAACTAACAGTTCAGAAGCCAGAACTCAGTATGCCGCCCTAAGGAGGATAAATGATTCATTTACTTTACTCTCTGTTTTGTCCTGCAGTGGTTAGCTTCATCTCTGACTGCTCTAACCTGTATGACTGGCTATGTGAAGTTTCTTATGATTTTTTATTCCATTTATAGCTCTCAAACTGAGGCTTTTCCTTCTGAGAGTGGACTGCTGGCTGTTTTTTTAAAAATCACATCAGCGCTAATTATATGTATATAAATCATAAAAATTGGCAGTGTAAGAATAATGAGTGGTAGCAACGTTACTACCATAAAGATTAACTGCCCAGGAAAAAAAAAAATTTGATGTGATGGTTATTGTCGATGTGTTCTGGAAAATGCAATGGTTGGTACAAACAGTTTCTGGGCCTCTGGCTAGGCTTTCTCTGCTCTGGGTCATTCTGTGAGTAGCATACTGCCTGGAACTCAATAAATATTTATGAAATAAACAGTGGTTTTGTCAAGCCTAAGATATAATCAGATCTGTAAAGGAAAGAGGAAACTATTATTCAAGTTATCTGCTTCAAAGAAAAGACTCAGCATTTAGTACTACAGGTTTCAAAACTAATTTTGACATGGTTTCACCCAGGTTCCCAAGACGAAGGTCAGAGCCTTGCACTGAACCCTGCTACAGCACATATTTTCTACAAAGTTACTCTAGCCTATGTTTAGTTTCTAGTTTATATTCCTGTAAGCCAGTGATTTTTCAAATCTGCCTTCATATAAGAATCATCTGAGATGGTTTGAAAAAATACAGATGCCTGGGACATATCCCCTAGAGGTTCAGATTTAATTATCCCTATTTATTTTTGGAAATTAGGCATTTTAATATGAAGTGCCAGTTGGTATTGGGGGGAACAGTCTTTTTTATTTCTGTCTAATGTCTGAATAATTTTTGTTTAATTGGACTTTTGTATACTTACTGTTTTTTTCCCCCAGATTGCATGAGGCTGTTGAGAAAGTTATGACTTATGTAATCGTCTTTATATAGAATTACTATGCTTGGCATATATTGTCTTCAGAGAATAGCAACATGAGGGGATTTAATAATTTAAACAGCATTTAGTGATTTGAATTCCCACATAGGATTCCTAGGAAAACATAGGTATAACTGATGATGCTGAAGTTATCAATACAAAAATAAAGACTTGTCCTTAGCTGCTACATTGTTGTGAGTGATGATATGAAAACTACTAATGCCATTTTCTGTGAGTTCTAGGAAAAATAAAACAGATAGGACTTCTAGTAGCTAAGAGTCAGTACAGTTTAAAGTAAATGAATGGTCTTCAACTTATGAATAATTGAGTCATCTAGTTCTTCTTTAGGTGGTCACATGTCTAATATTCTCATGAAATAAAGATAGCTTTCACTGACACAACAGTATATTAAAATAGTTTACCTTTATTTTACACCATCATATTGCATAGTAATTGCCACCATGGATTGGCTACTTCATTAATGTATAGTATAGATGTCAACTCAAAACTTGAAATCAGGAAACATGTTCTTTTTATTAAATGTTGGTTTTCCATATTGTGGTTGCTATTTTGTTTCTAAAATCTTAGTCTAAATTCAGTATATTTTGATAGGGCACATGAAATATGAAAGAAAGGCTGAAGAGATTACGTTATTGTAATCTAGCTTGTAAAAGCTTTTATCCCCGATAAGTATATTAAAGAGTAAAATTAGGGTCATGAAAATGTTTTCATTGTGTTTAAAGTGACGGAAACCCTTTGTTTTGCAGAGAGAAGAAAGGGCAAGAGTGCTAAGAATAACTTAAAACAGGCCAGATTCCAGGCCCTCTTTCTAAGATATCAGGACAAAAACTACTTTTGATATCAACTAACTCTTGCAAAATATTAACATTTAAGTGTAAATGAGTTTGAAACATGTTCACTCTGTTTTGCTTAAAGTACAATTATTAAAACACTGGCAAAAGTGTGGAGAACAGAAGTCTCCAAGCATCACCTGTGTACAGATATGTGGGCCTTGATTCTGCCTTTCACATGGGCCCAGGCTTCTTAGCATGATGTTCTAGTAGGAAGATTGTTCCTAAATATTATCTCCAGCAAAAAGGAAAGTATCAGTAAGCTTGATCAGTGGTTTTCAATGTGTGTACTATTTACAAAAATAATGGGAAAGCCTTAAATGTGTCCTAACTCATACTGGAACATAATGACCATAAACCAAGTAAAAGAGCTGCCTCAGGAGTTATCCATATCCCTACGGTGGGAACTTGCCAATATCCACACGGTGGGAACTTCCTTGCTTGTCACCCAACTATCTTCCCTTTGGCTCTGACTTTATGATTAGAAGGTAACAGAAACAATTTGCTACTAGGATTTTAATTCTTTTCTTTTCAGTATTCATTTATGAGAAGACATGCTATCTCTGTGGCTCAGTTTCCTCATTCCCTTTTATTTGAGTATGCAAATATCCCTTTTACAATGATCTATAAAACAGTGATGACTACAACACAGGGGGCATAAGGATTACTTTACTTCCGAACAGCACTAAGAACCTTGATTTAGATCAAGTAAATATAACTAGCCAAATTGAAAACTCCGTAACCTGTGGTGGCTGTTGTTTGGTCACCCAGTCATGTCTGACTCTTCGCATCACTATGGACTGCAGCATGCCAGACCTCTCTGTCCCTCTCCATCTCCTGGAGTTTGCCTATGTTCATATCCATTGCATCGGTGATGCCATTTAGCCATCTCATCCTCTGATGCCCTCTTCTCCTTCTGCCCTCAATCTCTCCCAGCATCAGAGTCTTCCAATGAGTTGACTATTTGTATCAGGTGACCAAAATATTAGAGCTTCAGCTTCAGCATCATTCCTTCCAATGAGTATTCAGGGTTGATTTCCTTTAAGATTGACTGGTTTGATCTTGCTGTCCAAGGGACTCTCAAGAGTATTCTCCAGCACCACAGTTCAAAGGCATCAATTCTTTGGGGCTTAGCCTTCTTTACAGTCCAGCTCTCACAACCGTATGTGACTACTGGAAAGACCACAGCCTTGACTACACAGACCTTTGTCGGCAAAGTGATATCTTTGCTTCTCAACACACTATCTTTGTCATAACCTGTGGAGTAAGTGTCAGTTGACATTAACGATGAAGAAAATAATGCCTTCCAGGCATACATGAGTTTTCTTTTAAACAACAGCACGGTCACAGTTAGATTTCTCTGTGTTTCTGTTGTCTGGCTGTGGTGGGAGTGAGGGGGGATTGTCACAATTCCTACTTGCTAAGAGTTTCTGTTGGAGAGTACCATGGTTTTCCTTCATCTGTAATCAGGGAGAAGTGTCTAAGACCAGCAGTGATATAAGTTAATGGCTTTGGAGAGTCCATAGGAGATATCTTGGAGGGATTGTCTTCATAGGAATTGCATATTCAGACATGGCTTAGAATGCTGATCTATGAGATTTGGAATGGAAACTGGGGCGAGGCGGAAGGAGATAGTTTCCATCAGTCTGTATGTTCATTTGCCCCATATCAGTATGATACTGTAGAATGGTAAGGGCTGTCAACAGCATTAACTGGACTCATTTGCTTAGAGAAGTGGATACAATTATTATAAGTCATATGAAAGTGACTTTGTTGAAATTTTTATTCAGCTGAAGGCCAAGCAGACTTTCTGCTTTTCAAAGAGCAGGAGATTAAGAAGACTATTGCAGCCAGGGTGGGCTCAGATGCTCAGAAAATAGAAATACTCCATTTTCCATTTCCAGAGTTTATAAAATGGTATAGGTTGTATCTTGATCAGTATTTAAAAAAAATAAACTAGTTTTAAGAAAAGGTATTATTTGGGTGGTCTGAGGACATAGGGCTAAACCTTTAGATATTGTAGCACATTTTGATGGTACAGGAAAGGACTCCTTTCCTATGCCATCACTTTCATCACTTTCTGGTGATGGAAAGAATGGGTTAGCTTTATGCAAAACTCTCAGGCGTTTCTTGTGTTTGGAATATGGAGTATTATAGGATTTCAGTCTATTCGGACGAGAAACAATGAGTACTATTGTATTATAAACACTTAAAAAAATAGGAGATCATTTCCTAAAATCCTTCCACTGTCTGTTGGTGGTCTGCTCACCACTCTGATTAAAAAAAAAGAAAAGAAACAAAATGATTTTGTCGAAAGGGCGCAGTCTTCATCTTGCCTATTTTAAAATAAAGATTTATCCCAATATGTTTTTCAAGTACTCTACCTACCTCCAGATGAAGCACCCTGAAACATTATGATTTGTATATGATGTAAATTTGAACATAATATGATCAGTGATTGGTTAACTGTCACCAGACCTCTTATTTTATTAACTTAGCAAATTGTTGCCCCATTTATACAGTTAAAGGTTTTGGACCCTTCTTAACAGTGTATGATGGATTGTTACTCTGTAGTTAACTTGTATTTCAGAACTAAACACTAAAGCTTAGGACCCTACATATTCCCCATTTTCCTCTGAATATATGTGGAAAGGAAGAAGTTATTAAAGGGAAATCTATCAGATTTATAGATACTATGATTCAAAAGGAAGAATGGTAACGACAGTACTGAGACTGAGCTCAGCTTTCTTTGAAGACCTTACGTCTGTATGTGGGGGTAGGGGTGAAGAGGACTAGAGATACTAATGGTAGGTATGAGAACCTTGATTTTTCAAATTAAAGGTGTTTGTATTTTTGAAAATTTGTCTCTTCTATACTAACTTTTTTGGTGGGAGGAGGGGTAGAATAAATGCTCAGTTTCTCAAACTTTCTTTCCCTCCCCTTCTTCTTTCTCTTCTTGCCGGATGGCATATGGGCACCCAGAAACCTTTGAAACCTCATGGCATCAGAGGGATAGTTGTCTGGTCTATGTGCTGACCTGGGGAGTTCTCTAACATCTCTGAGTGTGTTTAGTTCTCTGTGGGATTTACGATACTCTAAGTAAACAAGTCCATCCTAAAGGAAATCAACCCTGAATATTCATTGGAAGGACTGATACTGAAGCTGAAGATCCAATACTTTGGCCACCTGATGCGAAGAGCCAACTCACTGGAAAAGACCCTGATGCTGGGAAAGATTGAAGGCAAAAGGAGAAGTGGGAGGCAGAGGATGAGATGGTTAGATAGCATCACCAGCTTCATGGACATGAACTTGAGCAAACTCCAGGAGAGAGTGGAGGACAGGAAGGTCAGGTGTGCTGCAGTCCATGGGGTCACAAAGAATCGAACATGACTTAGTGACTGAACAACAACAAAGCAGTGGGTTCTGTTTGTATTTAGGACAAGTCAGCAGCTGTTGTTCTGATGTCTGTGATCCTTGTAATGGCTTCTGGCTACTTGTCTTACGAATCTATGACTCCATGCACCTTCTCAACATTTTTCTTTTACTAGTTCTCCCTGGATGGAACTTCTGGATCTTTCCTTGAGTTGCATAAATCCTGAATAATCCAAAGCAAATTCTCATTTGAGAACTTTCTTTTTATCTGAACACAGCTAATTGCTGTATGTTCCCAACAATAGTTACCCAGTATCAATGCAGAGCACATCAGTATCAGTTTTAAGAGAAGTGTAATTACTATTTGCCCTCAGATCTCACCAACTCTCTTTCCCTCCATCCCTTCCCTACTCTCAGTCAAGGTTTTTAAGGTGGGAGAGGGGCAGGGCCAAAACATTAACATTGGAGGCTCCACATTCACCTCACCTTTCTCTCCTCTCACCACCCTCCAGGCTGTCACCACCTGTGTGAAAAGAAAGGCCTCTAGAAAGATTACAGTCTACATCCTTTGTTCCCCATGGCTTGTAGCAAATCTCTGTGCTTTAGGATTCTTGATCTTTCAAGGAAAGGTTTAGGAATTTAGGAAAACCTTTTCTTTCTTAGGTGCAAAGCTTTGCATCAAGCCTATGCTTTCATGACCAACTGTACCTAACTTTTTAAAAGTTTATTTTGAAACCTGAAAATGAAGACTTTCTTCTTTGTTCTTGGCTAGTTCTGCTTATGCTCTGAAATAATGACCACTTCATCCTTGATGGGTAAAGGCTGGATAACAGGAATTACCCCCAAAGTGAAAATTATATCAGATGGTATTTCAAACTTTCACCCTATTTTACAGTTATTAACAACTTCTAGTTATTTCCAAGCATAAGTATATTCTTTTCCAGGACCAGCATTATAGGCAAGTTATAGGAAATGAAGGAGTATTCCATGATAGAGTGAAATTATCCTATGAAATAAGTTTAAGGAATATAGATTCTTTTACTTTTTAAATCATATGAAGAGAGGGCCTGAGAAGTAGATTGAGTTGATGTGTTGGCAGTACCACATGATAAGTTATGAGGTTAAATTTATATGTTGGTGATATTATATGACTGATACTACTCCTACTCTCTCAAAACCTCTCTGGGGTGCTCTAACGTCTAGATTTGGTGACAGACAGCTGAGAACAGCAGGACTGATTTACTCACTAGGACTAACTCTGGTAAATCAGATTCAAGTAAGGACTAACTTCCTGGCAACCATCTTTGCCACCACTGTGCATGCATGCTAACTCATCTGAGTCTTGTCAGACTCTTTGTGACCCTGTGGACTGTAGTCCGCCAGGCTCCTCTGTCCATGGGATTTTCCAGGCAAGAATACTGAAGTGGGTTTCTGTGCCCTCCTCCAGGGGATCTTCCTGACCTAGGGATTGAACCCACTTCTCTAATGTCTCCTGCATTTATGATCAATGTCAAGATGAGAGTGAAAATGGAAATTTGATTTGAAATATCCAAAAGCATTTTAATCTCTCCTTTCACTTTAGAAGGCAAGTGCTTCTTTTTGTGTGTGTGTATGTGTGTTTTTTTTTTTAAAAAATTTATTTATTTATCTATTTTTTTTACTTTACAATATTGTATTAGTTTTGCCATACATTGACATGAATCCGCCATGGGTGTACATGTGTTCCCCTTCCAGAACCCCCCTCCCACCTCCCTCCCCATCCCATCTCTCTGGGTCATCCCAGTGCACCAGCCCCGAGAACCCTGTATCATGCATTGAACCTGGACTGGCGATTCGTTTCACATATGTTAATTTACATGCAAGTACTTCTAAGCAGCAACTTGACTTGTTCTGAAAGGATCAAGCATATGTATTCAGAGTGTCGACGTTTTCTGATTGCGTCACAGGAGAAGTTTTTGTCTTAATAATTAGATTGAGACTTTAAGAGGAGTGGCTATGCCACAGATATGTCATGTATCTCTGAAAATGTCTAAGCAACATTAGCTATGTTTTAGATAAGTTGGTATATTATACTCAGTAGATTAATCTTCTATAATTTCATGGTACAATCTCACAGAAAACTGTTTAAATAATTTTGCATGGTATAAGGAATGTAGAATTTCCTTTGAACTTTGCAAATGGCTGGGCATTAGATAAGGAGGGAGAAAGAGGTTATATTCAGTAGGAAGGCTAGTGAGAGTAAATACAATGATTATGAGAGGGTGAGCACATCCACTTGACTGTATTAGAGACTGAAAATAGAAGTGAAAGCCAAATGCTGGAATACTCAAAAGCAAGCAACAAAAGTAGTGAAGTGACATTATGGAAGCAGGTGAGGTCTATACTTTCTTCCACCCAGTAGCACAAAAGAAACAAATTGGATACTCTCTGACTTTGGTACCAGCTCTCCTTAAATTATTCAAGAAGACCCTAGAGTGTATCATGAGTGACTCTGTTTTATCCTGTCAATCTTGTTTTCTATCTAACTTCCCATGATGAACCTGAACAATGGCTGCATGTGTCCTCTGTTATTGCCATGACATCCTCTCTCATCTCCAATGTAGATGTTGTGGCTTGGCACCCAGGTCATGGTCCTGCTTTTGTTGTGCTT
Organism: Okapia johnstoni; assembly: GCA_024291935.2. Taxonomy (NCBI): domain Eukaryota; kingdom Metazoa; phylum Chordata; class Mammalia; order Artiodactyla; family Giraffidae; genus Okapia; species Okapia johnstoni. The sequence goes on along the minus strand of CM044312.1, from coordinate 63,586,835 downwards.
CTAATGTCTATAACATTCAACTCTTCATGGTCCTATGGCTAAAGTGGGACTATTCCCTACTTATGTTACACTCTGTTCCTTGGTTAATGAAGCAGCAAGCTCTCTCTTCGCAGGGCCTTGCCTAAAATTGTTGTTCAGTTGCTCAGTCATGTCCAACTCTTTGCGACCACATGGACTACAGCACGCCAGGCTTCCCTGTCCATTACCATCTCCTGGAGCTTGCTCAAAATCATGTCCATTGAGTCGATGCCATCTAACCATCTCACCTTCTGTCATCCCCTTCTTCTCCTGCCTTCAAACATTCCCAGAATTAGGGTGTTTTCCAATGAGTCAGTTCTTTGCATCAGGTGGCCAAAGTATTGGAGCTTCAATTTCAGCATCATTCCTTCCAAAGAATATTCTGGACTTGACTGGTTTGATCTCCCTGCTGTCCAAGGGACTCTCAAGAGTCTTCTCCAGCACCACAGTTCAAAAGCATCAGTTCATGACTCTCAGCCTTCTTTATAGTCCAACTCTCACATCCATACATGACTACTGGAAAAACCACAGCTTTAACTATACAGACCTTTGTTGGCAAAGTAATGTCTCTGCTTTTTAATATGCTGTCTAGGTTGGTCATAGCTTTTCTTCCATGAAGCAAGCGTCTTTTAATTTCATGGCTGCAATCACCATCTGCAGTGAATTTGGAGCTCAAGAAAATAAAGTTGCCTAAAATTACCACAGCCTATTTCCCCATGGTCTCTGACCACAAATTGTAGAGTGTAAGGGATATAGCCAGAAAACAGTTTTGATTTACATACACTAAACTGTTGTATTAGTTAGCTACTGCATAACACATTATTCTAAAACTTAACCACCTAAAGAAAAGTACTATCACATGGTTTCTGCCAGTCAGGAATCAAGGCATGGCTTAGCTGGGTCCTCTGGCCCAGTGTTCCTTATCAGGCAGAGTCAAGGTGTCAACAGGGGTCTCATATCAAGGCTCACCTGAAGGAGGTCTCAGGTCTCCTGCTAACCAGTTCCTTGTCAGACTGGCCTGTCTTAGGGCAGCTCTGAATATGGCTGCTGGCTTCTCTCAGAGCATGTGAGGGAGAAAGCAACTGAGAGCTAGCAAGACAAAATTCTTTTTCTTTTGTAAACTAATCTCTGAAGTGACATCACTTTTGCTATATTTTATTTGTTAGAAGGAAATTAGTTGGTCCAGGCCATATTCAAGGGGAGGGAATTACCAAGGATATGAATGCCAAAAAGGAAGGATCACTGGGGCCATTTCAGAGGCTGCCTTCCACAACTTTTGAGAATTTATCGTCTTTTCAGGTGATTGTATCCTTTTGTTCCTTGAGGTGATTGTGTCTTGAGTTTCTTGTACAGGTACCAGGCAAACTCAGAAATAACTGAATTTGCATAGGCTCTCACTCTCAGATTTGCTTTGTAATTACTTCAGAAAAAAATCTGGCAGCAATATATTAGGTGAATTAAAGGCTATGTGTGGTTGAAGCAGTAAACCAAAGGACTATTGTAATAGTCTGACAGGAATTAGTAAGAGTCTAAACCAGAATGGTGGTAGGGAGCTGAAAAGGAGGCTATACATGCAAAACAGGCAGAAAAGAATGAATTGAAAAATCATTGCTTCTAGTCTGGATATCAAAATTGAGAAAAAAAGGAACAGCAATGACTTGGATTCACAGATGGCTCCAGGGTGTTGATGACGTTTATGAAAAATTGGAAAACTTGGAAAGAAATCAGGTTTGAGGGAAAATGGTTAAAATGGATATGCTAAATTTGAGTTTATGTTTAAATTATGAGTGAGCAAATATGGCTGGTCTAGTTTTGTGCTGGTTGGCCTCACACAAGCAAAGATATAGAAAAGAGTCCCATGACCTTGAGGTTACATAAGTTCTAGAAGGCCAGGGAGGGTGACTGAAGCTAGGGACAGAGATCAGGACAGAAGTTGTGGACTGACTTCTTTTCAATATAGAAACCTTGAGAAGAGATGGAGTCAAAGGGAAGGCTCCAGTTCGGCCAACAGGACACACAGAAGAGCCCTCAGATAAACCTTAGATTTGACATCACTTTGTGGTTTACAAAATATTCTGACTTATGCTCCCCTTTTACAGCTTTGCTGAGCAGTTGCAATCATCTCCGTTTATGCATGAGCAGAGGAGGAAGGATGGACCAGACCTTAACTGACCTGCCTAAGATCATACAGCTTGTAGGTAAGAAAACTGAGATTTCACTCCAGATCTTTTGATAAACTGCCCACTTCTTTAGAGCTGCTTTTTAAGGTATGTGAAATAGTAGAAAACAGAGAAGTTTTAGACTAATATGGCACTGTGAAAAATTCAAAAGCAGAGATTTTTTAAGGAGGTTATTAGTAATCTCAAACACTGCAAAAAAATTTTAAAGAACTGTTATGTGAAAAAATGCAAAATAAGAATTTTATACTTGAGGAGTAAAAAGAATCAAGCTTTTTGCACATGTGAAGAACTGCACATTGGGAGTCATGCAAGCTTTTGGCCATCCTTGATCCTTAGGAAGAGTAATGTTTCCAAGAGAGTTGTCAGAGTTCTAAGTGGTTAAGTCAAGGTTATAAACAGCACATTCAAAGAGTGACTATGCAATTAGATGTTTTACGTCAGAATAGCAAAATCTCCATTTACAAGCCACACCAATAGAAACCCATATTTCACCAATTTTATAACTTGAGGCTGAAACCTATCTTCATGAGCTGAATCAGTGAATATTTCTGTCACTTTTGGTACTTTAAGACTAGAGTTTCTTCCTTCCCTCTTTCCTTCTTTCTTCCTTTCTCTCTCTCTCTCTTTTCTTTCTATTAACTGTATTTGGCCACACTGGGTCTTAGATGCATCATACAGGACCTTTGATCTTCAGTGTGGCATATGGGACTTGTAGTTGCAGTATGTGAGCTCTTAGATGCTGTTTGTAGGATCTAGTTCCCCAACCAGGGATCCCTGCATTAGGAGCATGGAGTCTTGGACCACCTGGGAAGTCCCTAGCGTTTCTATGGAAAAGTTGGAAAATCTTATGTATCCTAAATCTTACATAATTCATGATTCTTAGTATTCTTAGTATTTTATTGACATAGAAAGGACACATTTCTTTTTTCATGGTGTTGAGGTTAATTGTGTTAGACTATAGTAACATAAAATGAAGTTCCTTGAAGTTTCTTAGCATTTCTACAATGTCCTAATTAGAGATATTACATTAAAAAATGTGGCATCATTTTCTTCTTTTGGGCATGGGGAAGTTTTCATATAGAAGCATGTTTAATTTACTCTGAAGAGTGGTTCATTTATCACTATCTCCAAAACAGCATCTTCTGATTTTAAAGGTTGTATCAAAGTCTGGGTCATGAAGATCATTTTTGTATAGTTCTTCTGTGTATTCTTGCCACATCTTCTTAATATCTCCTGCTTCTGTTAGGTCCATACTATTTCTGTCCTTTATTGTGCACACCTTTGGCTTCAACAGTATGTGAACTGTGACCTTCCAGATGTTCAAGCTGGACTTGGAAAAGGCAGAAGAACCAGAGATCAAATTGCCAACACCCATTGGATCATAGAAAAAGCAAGAGAGTTCCTGAAAAACATTTACTTCTGCTTTATTGACAACACCAAAGCCTTTGACTATGTGGAACACAACAAACTGGAAAATTCTTAAAGAGATGGGAATACCAGACCACCAGACCTGCCTCCTGAGAAATTTGTATGCAGGTCAAGAAGCAACAGTTAGAACTGGACATGGACACATGTACACCCATGGCTGATTCATGTCAATGTATGGCAAAAACCACTACAATATTGAAAGTAATTAGCCTCCAATTAAAATAAATAAATATATTTTTTAAAAAAGCACTGGACATGGAACAACAGACTGGTTCCAAATAGGGAAAGGAGCACGTCAAGGCTGTATACTGTCACCCTGCTTATTTAACTTTTATGCAAAGTACATCATGCGAAATGCTGGGCTGGATTAAGCACAAGCTGGAATCAAGATACACACACACACACACACACACACACACACACACACACACACACACACGCGGTGTGCTATGCTAAGTCACCTCAGTTGTGTCTGACTCTTTGAGACCCCATGGACAGTAGCCTGACAGGCTCCTCTTGTCCATGGGATTCTCCAGGCAAGAATACTGAAGTGGGTTGCCATGTCCTTCTCCAGGGGATCTTCCCAACCCAGGGATCCAACCCGCATTTCTTGTGTCTCCTGCATTGGCAACTGGGTGTTCTTAACATTAGCGTCACCTGGGAAACCATATATATATGTATATACATATACACATATATTTGTCATTTTATGCTATTTTAAACATAAGTATTCTTGTTTTCAAAGTGATAAAAAATATTTCATTATTTAAATAGCCCAAATTCTGAAGCAGTTAGAACTTTACTGCAAAGAACATTGACTTAATTCTTGCTTGTCTGCACAAAGAGGAAAGCAAGGCCAGTCTGCAGATCTCAGCCTCCTCTTCCCTGTGAGCTGGTGAGCCTGTGATTTATGGTTGGGCAGAGTCATTTCTGTCTAGTGAGTCACTCATCAAACAAGTGGACTGTAAACAAGACAGCCTTGACATTGACAATGCCAGCGCTGCATGACTGCTCCACCTGCTGCAGGGAAACCAAAGAAGGTGAAGAGAAGCAGAAATGCTTTATCTGAAAGATCTACAGTTTGCTACAATGGAAAGTTTTCAGTGCTTACGACAAAAGGAAATAAAACAACTTTTACAGTTAAAACCTAAATCCAGCAAGCAAAAATGAAACCAACCAACCAACAAAACAAAAAAACCCCAAAAGTTGTTTGAAAAAAAAAAAAAACACTGCAAAATTATCAAACAAGAGATGCGGTGATTTAAAGAAGTCTGAGCAATGCATTTCAATGCAGCTTATTTCTCTAACTTCTCCCCTTTCCTCCCGCTTGACCTTTATTATTTTCTCCCTATTCCCTCATTTTCCCTCTTCCATCTTCATTCCTCCTCTACCTCCCTACCCCTCTTCCCTGCAGACTTCCACCCTTTAGTTTCTATATCAGATTTTTTTCAGTGTTAAGAAATGGAAATTTGTCACAGGAATTGGGAAGTCTAGAGAAATGGAATGGAAATGCCTACAGGCCATTATGAGAATCATCCATAATTTGAATTTAAAAATTGCCACAAGCACAATTTTATTTGTCATAATGCTTTCTTTTGTTTCTTTTTGTTTTCTTTTTCAATTTCAGCAACATATTTCTCAGTCTCTTCAGGATTTAAAATCTTAAGAGATTGATCTCCCCTCATGAGAGCAAGTTCAATGTTTCTGCCACCTGTCTGAATCATCCAGAAGGGCCTTGATGACCAGCTTAATGATCAAATGGTCCATTTCAGTGGTTTAATCAGTATAGTTCTTCTCTAGAAATTAATTCTGTGACTTGCCACCTGGTCTATGACATTTGTCTTCTGGCATGGTATGTGCCTGAGGGATCAGTCTCCCAAGTGATGGAAAGGTGAGCCTGAAGGGGGTTGAATGAGAGCCAGCCCCTCCAAGCGGGAACAAAACCTCAGATCAAATGCCCAGGAGACCTGTGGGGATAAGACTCCTAACCCAGTCCTGGCATCCATCACAGAGAGTGTTTATAGGTTCTCTGTTCTCTCTGAACTCATTTACATTAGAGTCAAACAAAAAGTAAGCAAAACAAAGTACTTTCTGGACAAATATAAGTCAAAACTACTGTAGAATTTCTGTTTTGTAAAATGCTACAAAGGTGGCTATTTCATTGCCAGTTTCTCTTGCAACTGAGGATTGTTAGTATAAGGAATATTCTTTGGAAAGCTTGACTTTTTCTAAATTAAAGTCTTACAGAATATGGAAATTACCAAAAGTATTAACATAAAGTTTGATTATGAATATTTTGTAGGAAATAATTCAAAATGTCAAAAGAATTTTTATCCCAGAGTTGTTAGTATAGCAAAAATGTGTTACAGAAATGTGTAAAAAGGAAGCTATGACTCCGTAAATCATGGTGTAAACATGCAGTGAGATTTTGTGCAGCTACTAAAAATGATTCTTTCCAAGTTTTCAATGATATATGGAGATAACTTAGAAAAAAGCCACAGTATATCTTGGCAGCAAGTGAAGGAATGTGGTCAATCTATATTTATTGATATGGAGCCATCTTCAAGACAAATGAGGTAGCAAGTAGGATTTTTCATAGTCACAAGCTTTGTTGTACGAAAATGTAACTTCACTTTCCTTACCATAATATCTGAATCTTACTTCCCTTATCTCTAATGGAGGAAGACACAATCAAGTCATTTCTTAGGTAGACTGTCAAATGCAATGACTTCTTAGTCATTACAATGTTTAGGCTGAAACAAATCAAGTATTGGGTGCTAGAATTCTGCTACAGTTGATCTTGAAAACCCAGGTGCCTTTGCCATTGTGTTTGCTGTAAGGTATGTGTTCATTACCTGTGCACTCAACTCTGTAGCCAAACCTCAGTTTGGTTTCAGCTGCCTGGAAAACAAGTGATATTACTTTGCCGACAAAGGTCTGTCTAGTCAAAGCTATGGTTTTTCCAGTAGTCATGTATGGATGTGAGAGTTGGACTATAAAGAAAGCTGAGCACCAAAGAATTGATGCTTTTGAACTGTGGTGTTGGAGAAGACTCTTGAGAGTCCCTTGGACTGTAAGGAGATCCAACCAGTCCATCCTAAAGGAAATCAGTGCTGAATATTCGTTGGAAGGACTGATGCTGAAGCTGAAACTCCAATACTTTGGCCACCTGATATGAAGAACTGACTCATTGGAAAACACCCTGATCCTGGGAAAGATTGAAGGCAGGAGGAGAAGGGGATGACAGAGGATAAATGGCATCACCGACTCAATGGACATGGAATTGGTGAAGGACAGGGAAGCCTGGTGTGCTGCAGTCCATGGGGTCGAAAAGAGTCAGACATGACTGAGTGACTGAACTGAACTGATTCAGAGTTTCCAAGAATGTTAGAAATGTAATTTGCTCTTTTGTTATACTTTCCAACCTCGCTGGTGTGTAATGGAACACATATGGGATTGAAACTATTTGGAAATGGAACCATAATGCAGCATCATCCCCATAAAGGTAGCCAGACTGGTCTACCATTTGAGGTTATTGGCATAGTACCAGCACCATGGTAACTATTAATTGATTCTAATGATGCAATTTTATTATTTAACTGATTGAAAAAGAATGACTTTAGGAGTTAAGTTCTCTTTCCAATTATGTCAGGCTTACCCCTGCGGAATTACGAATATCTCTCAGAATGATAACAATTGTCAAATGAGAAAGTGCAATCTATTAGCAGTCATTCAGAATACCCACTGAGCACCATGTGCAAGACAATCAAATAGAAATTGATCATGTCTTATATTTGCACAATGCTTCATTTTATAGGACATACCTGTGAACTTTCTTACTTGATCCTAAAAAGAGGTTTATGAAGTAAACTAGCAGAGATTCTCATATTATAGGTTAGAAACAGGAGTTCAGAGTTGAACTCTTTGCCCTAAAATACACTGGTAAATGATAGACTTAGAACTGGTACTCAGCTGATTGTACCTCGGGTGCTGTTTCTAATATTTCGCATTGTCACACTTTCTGTTGGCTTTGTAAAGAGGCTGTGGTAGGCAAACTGGACAAACCTTCAGGAGTGTGAAAGTGATGTCTCTGGGTATGGAGACTGAAGGAGGGCCTTCTAAAAGGTGAGGCTGGTGGAGCTAAGGGCTCCTTCTTTCACTAGTTTCCCCAAATCACCTAGGACCAGCCCTCTGTGCATGCATGTGTGTGTGCTAAGTCGCTTCAGTTGTATCCAACTCTTTGTGACCCTATGGACCATAGTCCGCCGGGCTTCTCTGCCCAAGGAATTCTGCCAGCAAGAATACTAGAGCGGGTTGCTGTGCCCTCCTCCAGGGACCTTCCCAACCCAGAGATCAAACCCATGTCTCTTATGAGTCCTGCATTGGCAGGTGGGTTCTTTACCACTAGCACTACCTGGGAAGCCCCAGCCCTCTGTAAGTACATTCCAGCTCAGGTTGTGTTTTTCTTTTATTACCTCCTGCCCCATTTTGGGGGGTCTCCCTTGGCTTCTCTGGTGGCTCAGATGGTAAAGAATCTACCTGCAATGCAGGAGACCCAGGTTCAATCCCTGGGTCAGGAAGATACCCTGGAGAAGGGAATGGCCTTCTGGTGGGTTACAGGCCATGGGTCACAATGAGTCGGGCACAATTGAGTGACTAACATTTCTGGTCAAAAAAAATACTCTGACCATTAGAAAAAAGTTACAAGTTGTAGGTATCAGATCCCCCAAGATGCCATTCACCAAACAACACTATCAAAAGCTGTAGCACTTGGGCATTTCTTTGTCTTCAGAATAACTCAGTGAACATCTACCTCTGATTTGCAAACAGAGCATCTCTTTAAAGCCAGAGACCTCTTTAGTGCATGTCAAAAGGATGACAAAGAGGAGGAAAACAGGCCCACTGCTTCTGAAGACCTAAAAGTCACAGCTTCCCTGCTAATATTTTGTATTTTTAATATTTGCCACAGTATTTGGGAATCATTCAATAAGCCTTGATTAGATTTACATAAAGACAGCAGGCTTTCTGAAATCCCAAGTGAGGAGTGGGTGGGAAAAAGGAGGCGACTAGAACAAGCCTGTCTGTGTAACAGAGCATGAGCCAAATGAGAAATCTAATGCACCTCTTCTGCCAGTTTTTAGCATAAGCCCAACATCCAATGTCAACAAAGGGAAAGAACAAAGGAATGAAAACAAGAAACACTCTTGTCTTCCACAGTAGAAAGAAATGAAGGTAAATATTGTGCTAAACAATTTTAGATGTGTTCTGTTAGCCTTATGAAAGAAAAGCTAGCTGTTTAGAAAATCACCAGGCTTCTCTTCATCCAACATGCTTGGCAGTGGGGGTTTTTCCCATGTGTCTCTGCTGGGAATGTGTTTTCATATTGGTGGCTGCTAAGCTGAGTCAGCACATTGTGATAATTAAGCTGAAGTCATGGGTCTAGTTGGTTACTTGTCTGTGTATGTATTCATTTACACTTAGCCCTATTCTAAAAATGCTCTGAGGGCGCAGCACCCAATCGCTCACTGTACTTTGTGTCTTGATCCTCTCTAGTCAGTTATTCAAAGTACAAGTGATCATTTCAAAGGACACTTGGATAATGAACAGCAGAGTACAGGTTTTATCATTAAAACTAGGAAAATAAGCCAGAATGCTTTCTTAAAATATTAAACTAATGGTAGGTCTGTAGCAGCTTCAGCAATAGATGGAAGGATAGATAATTTTAGGGGCTTCCCAGGTGGTGCTAGTGGTAAAGAACCTGCCTGCCGATGCAGGAGATGTAGAGACATGGGTTCGATCCCTGTGTCAGGAAGATCCCCTGGAGGAGGGAATGGCAATCCACTCCAGTATTCTTGCCTGGAGAATCCCGTGGACAGAGGAGCCTGGTGGGGTATGGTCCATCCCTATGTCACAAAGAGTTGGACACAACTGAAGCGACTTAGCACACATGCGGACAATTTTAATTAAAAATAATGAGCAGTGTGCTATGCTCCACATGGTCATAAAAGCCTACTGAGGCTAATACACCCAACCACCCTGCTCTTGGCATCACCCCAGGAATATTTTCCTGTAATCCTCAATCTCAGAGAATTTTAGTCCAAACCATTGCCTCTTGTACCAGTAAAACTACAGCATAGAGACATTGGAACATGTCACTAGATACCGAACAAGATGTTCATATAATTGCTGACAATTCTGTTCAATCTAATTTTAATCTTGAACTAATTTGGACTCTCCAAATTTGTTATGTCAGAGTTGAATAAATGGTTAAACTTGAAGTCTCTATCTTCAGAAAGAGGGGTTCGAGGACTGCTGCAGCTGCTTTCTAGTTAGTTTTGTAGCTAGTTCAATGGACGTGGATAAGTTACTAAAACTCTCAGTGCCTCGGTCTCCTCGTTTGAAAGTGAGGTAACAATAACACCTGTCTCATCATGGTTTGAAATAATACTTACAAAATTCTTAGCACATTGTGAATGAAACTTGCTGACGTTGGCCATTTTTACTGTGTGTGTGGTACTATCTAAGGCTTTACAGATACCAAGTTGTCTGAGTCTCTTTGAGCTACTATAACAGCCAGGCAGAAAGGGTGAGGAAGCTCTCTGGGATGTCTTTTATAAGGTACTAATCCCATGCATGAAGGCTCCACCTTCATGACCTAATCACTTCCCAAAGGCCCTTCCTCCAAATACCATCACATTAGGGATTAGAATTTCATCATACAAATGTTGGGGAACACAAACATTCAGTCTATGGCACAAAATGATTAAAATACAGTCTACCCTCAAGGAGCTTGTATTAGTCTGGATTCTCAGGAGAAACATAACCAATAGGATATGGATATATCCATCTATTGACCTATGTACCTATATTTTACATAAGTATATACAGAAATCTCTATGTCTGTATATGTGGGGAGAGAGAGGGGAAGAAAGTATAAGGAATTGACTTCTGTGATCATGGAGGCTGAGAAGTCAGAGATCTGCAGTTGGTAAGTTGAAGACCCCGGAGATCCAATGATATATGTCACAGCTCAAAGACAGCCAAAGAGAAAGAATTCTTTCTTACTCAGCCTTTCATTCTGTTCAGGCCTTCAGCAAATTGGATGCGGCCCATGTACACTGGGGAAGATGATCCGCTTTATCCCATCTACCAATTTCTGACACACCCAGAAATAATGTTTAACTGAATATCTGGGCACCCTATGGCCCAGTCAAATTGATGCACAAAATTAACATTTACAGAGCTTGTAGTGTGGCATGGGAGATAGATACCTGAATAAGTAATTACAACTGAATGAGGAAAGTGCAGTAATGGAATAATATGAAAAGAGTTATGACATTTGAGGAGGAAGATGCTAATCAATCAGGGGTAGTTGGACAACGTTTCTAGCAGTTCAGATACTTGAATTGAGTCTTGAATTTTGGAAAGTAGTTTTGCATGTATCCAGGTATATATGGAGGGGGCATCGAATTTTAGGCCATTTCTCATCTACTTCGGTGCTAACATACTAGTCCAAGCAGCTATCATTTTCACTACACCATCCCATTAGCCTTCTAACTTTCCTCTTGCTTTGACTGGTGTTCTTCTTTGATGAATTCTTCATACAGAAGCCAACAGGGAGCTTTAAGTCCACAAATGAGCTCATTGGACACTGCTGGCAATGCTCCAATAATTTTCCATCATACTTAGTAGAAAATTTGAGGTTCTAACACTGCAATACCCCATATGATCCATATTCTATGACTTCTCATCACTTTTCCAACCTAATTTCCTGGAACTTTCCTTCTCTGTTGCTAGATACTGCTATATGGAGCTCTTTCATGAATCTGACAAACCTGCTTTGATCTCAGAGTATTTGTTTCTATCTGGAATAATTTTCTGATAAATAGTCTTATGATTTCCTCTTACTTCATTCAGGTCTCTGCTTGAAGTTAGCATCCTTAAATGGCTCAACATCCCTGTTATCAGTTTATCCTGCACCCCCCCCTTTTTTTTTTTTTTACAAATACTGCAGCTTTCTTTTATTGCCTGAAGTTTACATAACTCTAAGTGCAATCTTCTCCCTACTCCCACAGCATACAAAACTCACATTGAAATGTGAGATAGGTAAGCAGTCTGAAAAAGGATTAAAGATCCTATGAAACCAGTGAACAGCACAGTCTTTGTACAATTATTTTCACTTTCTCCTCTTAAAATGCATAATGAGGTAAATTTATACATATCAACTCCCTGCAACTTAATTTCAATTGAGTTATAAGAATTTTAAATGCCAAGAGAGATGCCCAACTATAAAGATATTAATCTATTTTACAGAAGATGGCCATTACCATAAATTTAACTTTTTTAATATATTTTTTTAATTGGAGAATTTTGCTTTACAATGTTGTGTTGGTTTCTGCCATTTAATAATGTGAATCAGCCATAATTCTACAGATATCCCCTTCCTGTTGAGCCTCTCTCCTCCTATAGGTCATCAGAGTGCCAGGCTGGGTTCCCTTTGCTATATAGAAACTTTTCACCATCCATCCATTTAATACATGATAGTGTATATATGTTGATGCTACTTTCTCCATTCATCCCACTCTTTCCCTCACCTACTGCATCTATAAGTTTGTTCTCTACATTTGAGTTTCCATTCTTTTCTTGCAAATAGGTTCATCAATACCATTTTCTAGATTCCATATGTATGTACTAATACATGATATTTATTTTTCTCTGACTTACTTCACTCTGTATAATGGGCTCTAGGTTCATCCACCTCACTTGAACTGACTCAGATTCATTCTTTTTTATGGCTCAGTTATATTCCATTGTATATATGTACCACATCATCTTTATCCATTTATCTGTTGATGGACATCTAGGTGGCTTCCATGCCCCTGCTATTGTAAATAAGGCTGCAATGGGTATTGGGGTACATGTATCTTTTAGAGTTGTGGTTTTCTCAGGGTATATACCCAGTAGTGGGATTGCTGGGACATATGATAGATTTATTGCTAGTTTTTTAAGGAATCTCCATATTGTTCTCTATAACAGCTGTATCAGTTTACATTCCCACCAACAGTGTAGGGGGGTTCTCTTTTCTCTATATCCTTTTTAGCATTTATTTTTTATATATATATGTATATATTTTTATGGCCATTCTGACTGGTGTTAGGTGATAACTCCTTGTAATTTTGATTTTCATTTCTCTAATAATTAGTGATGTTGAGCATCTTCCCATATGTTTACTGGCCATCTGTATGTCTTATTTGGAGAAATGTCTGTTTAGGTTTTCTGCCCACTTTTTTTATTGGGCTGTTTGTGTTTCTGATACTGACCTGTATGAGCTGCTTATATATTTTGGAGATTAATCCTTTGTCAGTTGCGTTGCATGCAATTATTTTCTCCCATCCTGAGGGTTCTCTTTTACTCTTGTTTATTGCTTCATTTGCTGTGCAAAAGCTTTTCAGTTTAATTAGGTCCTATTTGCTATTTTTGTTTTCATTTCCATTACTCTAGAAAGTGGGTCAAAGAGGATCTTGCTGTGATTTAGGTCAGAGAGTCTACTTCCTATGTTTTCCTCTAAGAGCTTTATAGTTTCTGGCATTACACTTAAGTCTTTAAATCACTTTGAGTTTATTTTTGTGCATGCTTTTAGGCACTGTTCCAGTTTCTTTCTTTTACATGTAGATGTCCAGGTTTCCTAGCACAACTTATTGAAGAGGCTATATTTTCTCCATTGTATGTTCTTGCCTCCTTTGTCAAAAGTAAGGTGCTCATAGGTGTGTGGGCTTATCTCTGGGCTTTCTATATTGTTCCATTGGTTTCTATTTCTGTTTTTGTGCCAGTACCATACTGTCTTGATGACTGTAGCTTTGCAGTATAGTCTGAAGTCAGGATAGTTGATTGTTTCAGCTCCATTTTTCTCTGTATTTCCATATAAATCATGAAAATTTGTGTTCTAGTTCTCTGAAAAATATCATTGTTAGTGTGATAAAGATTGAACTGAATCTGTAGATGGCTTTGGATTGTAAAGTCGTTTTTCCATAATATTGATTCTTCTAATCCAAGAACATGGTGCATCTCTCCAACTGTTTATGTCATCTTTGATGCCTTTCATCAGTGTCTTATAGTTGTCTGCATACAGGTCTTTTGTCTCTTTAGGAAAGTTTATTCCTAGGTATTTTATTCTTTTTGTTGCAGTAGGAAATGGAATTATTTCTTTAATTTCTCTGAGTTTTCAATGTTAGTGTATAGGTATGCAAAGGATTTATGTGTATTAATTTTTTATCTTGCAACTTTACTGTATTCATTGATTAGTTCCAGTATTTTTCTCATGGCATCTTTAGGGTTTTCTATGTACTGTATCATGTCATCTGTAAACAGTGAGAGTTTAGTTCTTTTCCGATTCCTTTTATTTCTTTTTCTTCTCTGATTGCCATGACTAGGACTTCCAAAACTCTGTTGGATAATAATGGCAAGAATGGACAATCTTGTATTATTCCTAATCTTAAAGGAAATGCTTTTAGTTTTTCACCATTTAGATTAATGTTTGCTGTTGATTTGTCATATATGGTCTTTATTATGTTGAAGTAGGTTCCCTTTATGCCTATTTTCTAGAGAGTTTTTGTCATAAATTGATGTTGTATTTTGTCCAAAATATTTTCTGCATCTATTGAGATGACCATATGGTTTTTATTTTCAGTTTATTGATGTGGCGTATCACACTGATTGATTTGTAGATATTGAAGAATCCTTGCATCCCTGGGATAAACCCCATTTGATCATGGTGTATGATCTTTTCAATGTGTTGTTGGATTCTGTTTGCTAGAATTCTGTTGAGGATTTTTACATCTATGGTCATTAGTGATATTGGCCTGTAATTTTCTTTTTTGGTTGGTATCTTTTTCTTATTTTCTACCAGTATCTTGCTTTCTTTTGATTTGTGTGTTTATTGCTGTTTTGCATGTATCTAGAAAGCTCCCTGAGATGATGCTTGAGTTGAGTGTTGAGGGATGAATTAGCAGGTAAAAATTTGGGGAGAAGATAACCCCAGATCAAAGGACATGCATGTGCTCTCTCATCAAGAAGCAGAATGCCACCTCAGAGAAAAGCAGGTGGTCCTGCTGTGTGGGTGAATGAGAGAAAGGAGGACAGGGAGGAAGACAGGGGAGTCATCTGGGGAACACACAAACTGAGGATCTGCAGGCTCTGCTTCTTGTGTTCATATCTACCAGCACCCCATCCTTCATTGTGAGGTGCTAGTCTCATATTTCATGTCTCACAGCAATATTTCTCAAGCTTTTTTTTATTGTCCCCCCCACCCAAGGAGTCTAGTTAAATATATTTTCCTAATGCTGCTGCCTGTGAAATTTTAATACCAGAGATATGGCCTTTCTGGTTTATCTACTATCCATTTTAATCTATGCTTTATGTATAAAAATGAAATTTTCTCCACTCTGAGAGCCAGTTTTTGCCTCTGTTTAGGATATATGTTTATACTATTCTCTGACAGTATAATTCTGTCTCCCTCTTCCTCAGACAAACAGTTTCTAGGGAGAGCATCTGAATACCACAGAATATCACGTATGTGACAAGAACTGAACCACTTTCACATGCTATTAATTAAATTCACACAAATCACAGAGATTTTTCTTTAGCTAGTGCTAGAGGTTAACAGCACCTTAGTAATTCTGTCCTAGTTTTTGTACCATGCATGCTGTGCATGTGTGCTCAGTCACGTCTGAATCTTTGCAGTGAAAAATCCCATGCAGTGAAATCCCATAGACTGTAGACCACCAGGCTCATCTGTCCATGGGATTTCCCAGGCAAGGTTATTGGGGTGGGTTGCCATTTCCTTCTTCAGGGGATCTTCCTGACCCAGGGATCAAACCCAGGTCTTCCGCATTGCAAACAGATTCTTTACCATCTGAGCCACCAAGGAAGCTATTTTATTTATTTATTAATTTTTTTGTACAGGGACCACATTATTCTGTATCAGTGCATATTAAGTGGTATTTGGGACTCTGAAATGTTTCAAGGAATGTTGGATACCAGATTCCTAGAGTCTGCCTTGAGTAATAACTCATTTATTCACAGGGTACTTACCTGCAAAGTCACTGCCTCCTAAACCCACCAAGGCAACAAGCTAGAGAGCACAAGAGGCAACAAAAGGGCATCTAAGAAATGAACCTCAATACTACACTCATTGCAGCAAAGCTTGCAGGTTTTTAAAAATCATTTTATTACACAGCATCTATTTACATTTAATCTATTTTCTAAACCCATGATCGATTTGAGGTGGCAAAATAGAAAGGGGAGAAAAGGGCTAATGCAGGTGAGCACATAACAGTAAAACACAGAAAAGCAGTGACAATCACATCTATCAATATGAACACACATCAGTCTAAGCCCTGTTAACATACCCACAAATAATTTCAGGTATGACAATAAGCAGAATTTTACTGTGTTTATAATGTCCCTAGATGATTACCATATCACCTTCTATTTAGGGAGATGGAGCATATGAACCTTATTTTCCAGAATTTCCAATTAATGTGGTTGAAATAGTTATTTGCTTAAATTAATAAAGCTTCATATAATTGGAATATTTAGCTATTCATATAGACATGAGGATTCTGGATAGCATCTGCCTTTAATAATTGTAGGAGCTATAACATTCAATATAGCACCAAGTTCAAAGCTCCCATGAAACAAAATAATAGACTTTGTTCATTTTGAATAATGATATGTGAATGAATCTGAAACAAAAAGTTAGAGTTCTTGGTTTACATGTCTAGGATTTAAAAAATGTAATCCAGTATCCTGAGTAGCTTTAACACTGGTCAGCACAAGCTGTATAAAAGCTATAATCAATTCCCTTAGTGGTAATAATGTAAACTCAGTGTACAGAGATTTATTTGCACCAATATATGTAGATGAATTGACTCAGGGATTGAGCAATGTTATGTAGTTCACAAAATTGCGTTCAGGTTAAGCAGTTTGTCAAGAAGCATGTTGCCTGCAGAGATAATAAGCCATTAGGAAACTTACTTTGAGTTAATCTATTATTTGAATTTTATGGAGATAAAAAATAAAGCAATGCCTTCCTTACCAGCAAGGGACTGATGATCACTATCAAGAGCCCAAGGGACTGATGATCACTATCAAGAGCCCTGGGATCAAGAATCATGCAAGTTCCATTTGTTGAATATAGTTGAGGGGTAGGGATGGGGTGGAGGGGCAAAGCCACCCTGAGCTCACAGATTATTATTATTTTTTATTGAAGTATAGTTGATTTACAATGTTTGTTAGTTTCAGGTGTGTGGCAAAATAATTCATATATATGTATATATATACATATGCATATATGTATATATATATGAATTCATATATATGTATATATATATATACACACACACACACACATTTTCAGATTCCTTTCCGTTATAGGTTATCAGTATATTCAGTATAGTTCCCTGTGCTATGCAGTAGGCCCTTGTTGGTTATCTATTTTATATATACCAGTGTATACATTTTGGTCCCCAACTCCTAATTTATCCTCTTCGCCTATCCCCTTTAGTAACCATAAGTTTGTTCTCTACATCTGTGGGTCTGTTTCTGTTTTGCATATAAATACATTTGTATCATATTAAATTCCACTTTTAAGTAGTATCCTATGATTTGTGGTTCTCTGACTTAGTATGATAATCTCTAGGTCCATCCATGTTGTTGCAAATGGCATTGTTTCATTTTTTATGGCTGAATAATATTCCATCATATATATATATAAAACCAGGATGTCTGTTTTGCCTGTATTATCAATAGAAAGATGACAATTTGGTAAAAAAAAATGTGCACTTATCCTTTTCTCTATTCTTTTAGTTCTTATATCTAATCCCCCAGCTTGAGTGGACTTTTCTCAGGATTGATTGAGTCAGGAAATATCAGAATGATTGAATTAGTTGCTCACAAAGAAACAACCTGAGAGATTTAAAAATAAAACTGACCAAAAGTGAGGCTTAAAAAAATCTTTTTTAACACAAGGTGGTATGGTAAACACCATCAGAGAACTTTGAAGTCTCCAAGGAGAGTTACTATGGATGAAGAAAAAGGAACAGTACCAAAGGGAAGGGGTGAGAGTCCACCAGTTGTTCTTGGCTACTGCTGCTTTCCTCTCTGCCTGTGCAGATCCTGACGTCTGCTTTCTAACCGGGCTTCCCTTGTAGCTCGGCTAGTAATGAATTAGGCTGCAATGCAGTAGACCCTGGTTCAATCCCTGGGTCAGGAAGATCACCTGGAGAAGGGAATGGCTACCCACTCCAGTTTACTTGGGCTTCCCTGGTGACTCACATGGCAAAGAATCAGCCTGCAATGCAGAGACCTGGGTTCAATCCCTGGGGTGGGAAGATCCCTGATGCTCAGAAGGCCCTGAAAAGATCCTTTATTTGGAGGAGATTCAGAAAAACTTTGAGAAAAGGATGTCTGGTGATCTAACATAAAACCTTAACAAGGGGAAGGACTGTATTAAATGCTGTAAGAGTTACAGTAACAAGAGACAGACTTGCATTGATTAGGTTGTTTGCCCTATTTCCTTTACTTCTAATTAGCTGTGACAACTCCACAAATAAAAGATTAAGCTTCAAAGATTTCTAAATCTTGAAGAGTCATTCTTGTGTCAGCAACTTTTGAATTTCAAGCAGTGGATTTTAAAAGGTAATTTCAAGGGTTAATATTTTGAAAAATGAAGAATTTGAGGCTATTTATTATGTTTACTTGTCTTTAAACTCTCTACTCCCTGATTTATATAGCACAATTGAATTCTGGTTCTTTCCTCTTTCCCTGAATGCTAGTTATGTTCACTTGTTGCTCCTCAGAACCCACCTCAGTGTATTCCCCATGGTTGTATCTTTGGCAACTCTTCTTGCACTAAATATTCTATCTTGACTTTTGAACACAGTGAGGGAAGGAGACGGTACAATGATTTGAGAGAGTAATATTGAAACATATACATTACCACATGTAAAATAGATAGCCAGTGGGAATTTTCTGTTTGACACAGGGAACCCAAAGCTGGTACTCTGTGACAACCTAGAGGGATGGGATGGTGTCGGGGGGAGATTAAAGAAGGAGGAGGTTGTTGTTACTGTTCAGTCACTCAGTCGTGTCCGACTCTTTGTGACTCCGACTCCTGTGACCCCATGAACTCAGCATGCCAGGCTTCTCTGTCCATCTCTCTCTCCCTGAGTTTGCTCAAACTCATGTCCCTTGAGTCAGTGATGCCATCCACCTATCTCATCCTCTTTTGCCTGCTTTTCTTCCCCTCAATCTTTCCCAGCATCAGGGGCTTTTCCAGTGAGTCAGCTCTTCCCACCATGTGACCAAAGTATTGGAGTTTCAGCGTCAGTCCTTCCAATGAATATTCAGGACTAATTTCCTTTAGGATTGACTGTTTTGATCTCTTCGCAGGCCAAGGGACTCTCAAGAGGCTTCTCCAGCACCACAATTCAATAGCATAAATTCCTCGGCACTCAGCCTTCTTTATGGTCTAACTCTCACTTTCATACATGACTATTGGAAAAACCATAGCTTTGACTATAAGGACCTTTGTCAGCAAAGTGATGTCTCTGCATTTTAATACATTGTCGATGTTTTTCATAGCTTTTCTTCCAAGGAGCGAGTGACTTTTAATTTCATGGCTGTAGTCACCATCTGCATTGATTTTGGAGCCAAAGACAGTGAAATCTGACACTGTTTCCACATTTTCCACATCAATTTACCCTGAAGTAATAGGACTGGTGCCATGATCTTAGTTTTTTGAATGTTGAGTTTTAAGGCAACTTTTTCACTCTCAAATATGGAGGGGATACACACACACACACACACACACTTATCCACAGGTGTGTGTGTATATATAATACACACACACACCCCCACACCTATGGCTGATTCATGTCTATGTATGGAAGAAACCAACACAATATTGTAAAGAAGTTATCCTCCAATGAAAAGTAAAATAAAATTTTAAAAAAACTATCTTAGGGGTTCAACCCTATTTCATAGATTGAACTAGTATCCATATACTGTAAGAATTCTATATGAAAGAAAACGGCTTTCTAAAGAACATTTCTTGCACTAACAATGCCTATTTATAACAGAAACTAGAAATATAGCTCTTTATGACTTTATACAGTATGGAAATCCTACAGGTTTTATTTGCATCTATATTTATCCAGAAAGCATTTTACTTACCCCTTGTTTAATTCTGCTATAAATGAGTACAGAGAGAATGAAGAACCTATAAACTCTCTTCATCTTGATGGATGACCTGCCAACATCCAGTTTACAAAGTTACTTTCAGAGGTATACTACAGCAGAACCACATGGCAATGCTATTTTGGTCTTTATTTAGGTGAAAATATTTTATTGTCTTTTAAATTCAGAATCTATATTATTATCACTGAAACTAAATTTTAACACACTTCAAATATTAAAATGTATAAAACTTTTACAAAAAAGTAAAAACCTAAGTGTATAAAAACAAGCTTATTGGATAAACTAGGATAAGGTCTAGACTTTTCCTGTCTGCCCACACTGGTGGCTGAGATGGTAGTTCAGAGCTTAGGTCTTGGTGATTTTGGGGTGATCCTCCTAGATCTGCCCGCCTGTGATGTCCTATATGATCTCTGTCGATATTACATGGAGCTTTCCAGGCGGTGCAGTGGTAAAGAATCTATCTGCCAATGGAGGAGACGCAAGAGACTTGGGTTCGATCCCTGGGTCAGAAAGATCCCTTGAAGTAGGAAATGGCAACCCACTCCAGTATTTTTGCTTGGAAAATTCCATGGACAGAGGAGCCTGGTGGGCTACAGTCCATGGGGTTGCAAAGACTCAGACACGACTGAGCACAGCACAGGATATTATAGAGACTAGAGAACTAGATGAGGGTGGGAAACAGGGAGAGGAAGTGAGGAGGGAAGCCAAGATGAAGGCGCCAGAGGGAAAAAGATGGGAGAAGGGTGAAGGAGGAGGAGAGAGACAAAAGGGAAGGAATTAGGAATAAGATACTTCTAAATATTTTTCACATACTTTTTCAAATAAGCCTGTGTCTTATTTGATAACTTGGAGGAATTTTTATTTTTTAACACGAGTTTCTTGTTTGGTTGGTTAGTTTGGATTTTTGTGTGTTTATTGGTTTATTTTATTTCATTTAAAGAATTTTAAGAGTGTTTTCATTCTGTGGGACTTTAAGAAGCGTTCCCTGACACCCATTTAACGAGAGTCATTTATGTTCCACTATGCTTGCCCTTACTTCTGTCACAGCACTTATGACTTTGTTTGTCTTATCATGTCAGTTGTCACCACAAGGACAAGGACTGGTCTATTTTGATTGTTTGTTTTTAATAACATGCATTTGCCAGAAAATAACCTTTTTTATCAAACAGAATCCTACACATGAAAATTCTTAGTACACAATATTATATATCAAGAATGTAAGGAAAGTATAAAAATATGAGAGTAATTCTACTTCTTAAGAACATGTGGGCATAAATGTGGCTCATTAAAGGATGTGCTCAAATGATCTCCCTTTGATTCTCCCTTGAAACACTCCCTAATTGATCACACATTTGCTGAACCACTCTGCTAGATAGTTAATACTAAAAACTGGAGAACTTTTTAAGAGTTAGCAGAACATCTGGAAGGTGTGAAGATTGTGATTTTGAATGAATTTCTAACTATACATTCTCTCTGCTTTGCTCAAAAGTGTTTGTTCCCATATAGTCACACTTGTCTCCAATTTCTACCAAACCTGAATATCACGGAATTTTACCCATAGCAGTCTTACTCCCCACAGAAACCTAGAAACTTAAATGTTGGTCTTTCCTGCTTGTCTCAAGCCCATGTCTGAGTCCTGGAATTTATCAGTTTCTCCTGCTATAGCATTTTCATCCATTCATCACTTTGCCTGTATCTATGATTTGGGAATTTTGAATCACCTTTTAATTCATTTATGCATTCATCACTCATGTGCTCAACAAATATTTACTGAGTTGCCTTACCCACTAGAGATAAAAGCGAATAAGTAGTTGTTTCTGCCCTGAAGAAAATTACCATGGAGGAGACTGTCAAAGAGTCCATTCGATACAGTGCCATGAATGCTGTTGATTAATTCAAGTGGTTTTTGAGCTCTTTCTCTGTCCCAGTACTGTGCAAGGTAGAAGTTACGAATAGATTGCTATATAAAAGGGCCATCTAAATGTGGGAAGGGGAAATCTTCCAGAGAAAGTGATCCTAAGTTAGGTCCTGAGTGATGAGGAGGCTCTAACCAGAGAGGATCAGGGGCAGAGGAACAGGGAGGAACATGTTCACAGCAGAAGGAGCAGCACAAACTTGTGGTTGCCAAGGGGGAAACACCAAGGTGGGGGCTGGATTGGGAGTTTGGGATTAGCAGATGCAAACTATTTTATATGGAATGGTAAACAATAGGGTCCTACTGTATTGTACAGGGAATTATATTCAACATCCTGTGATAAACCATAATGGAAAAGAATACGAACAAGAATGTATATATACATATAAATATTTATACATATATGTATGTATAATCATTTGCTGTACAGCAGAAATTAACACAATGTTGGAAATCAATTATGCTTAAATAAAATAAATTTTAAAGAAGCAGAGAGAGTAGCAACAGGAAAGTTTCAGAAGCAAGAAATTTCTGCTAGGGGCATTGGCTACCCTTGGCTGTGGCTGGCCCTTAAAGCAGTAGGAGTGAGTATTGCAGCAGCACTTATCAAATCTGTGTTGAATGAAGGAATCGAGAGAAATGAGGCTGGCAAGACAAGGAGGAACAAAATCTTAAGAAACCTTTTAAGTTATGCTAAGGAGTTTGGACTTCATCTTGACAATTTAGGGAGCCCATTGAAAAGAATGGTAGGCTAAGGGGAGCTGGAATAGGAAAGAGGTGTGATCAGGCTTTTATTTTAATTTCCTGTTTTGATGTTACCATCAATAATGATATGGGTGCGAGTGGAGGCAGGGAGCCCACAAATGAGGTTCTGGCTGAAATCTAAATCTTAATAACCCAAAATGTTGTCCTGGACAAACAGCATCATCTATATCAGCCAGAAACGCATTGGAAATGCAGAAGCAGGTCACAGCAAAACTTCTGAGTTAGATTTTGCATTTTGATAAGTTTAGCAAGTGATTTGAGTTTGTATTAAAGTTTCAGCTGCACCAATGTAGACTTTATTATGTTCGTGGTAGCAGGGCTAAGAAAAAAGGGAATATTTGAGAAGTATTTCACTGAAACAGTCCTCTAGAAGTTGTGAATTAATGAATGAGAGGGGAGGAGATCTAGGCAGATGTGTCTCTAGGTGAAGAAAAGGTTTAGGGAAAGATCTGGTATTGATCTCTTGGGCCTGTACTTTACAAAATTGATTTGTAATTATTCTCAGAAGTAATAAAATTGTTACATGACTAATCTCTGCTCTGAAAACTATAGCCAGGGGAATGCTTAGAATTATAACATAGGAAATACCATGGAGTTAAAAGGCTCTATAGCTAGCACTTTTTAGATTACATCCTACCTCGAAGTTTCTCTTTATGGCAACACATCAGAGCCTGAGACAATACTTTGTCTTAGTTCAATTTAGCATGAGTCTAGAAGATCAGAGGGGAGAGGGGGAGGGGGTTATAGGAGAGAGAGAAACAGATACAGAGCCAAATGGAGAGTCCAAATCCTTCCCCCCACAAAAAATTTAATGGAAGTACTAGCATTTGAGCTGGATATTTAAAGAAGAATCTGATTTGAATAAGCAGAGATAAGATAAATGGAAATGAACACAGAGATCTGTTTGTCATCAGCAGATAAACAGTGTTCGAACAGAACAAACTGGTTAAGCTGGGGCATTGGGAGTGTAGGAAATAAGGCTGAAAACATAAATATTGATCAAGGTGGGGCAGAACTTAAAAGCCAAGCCAAGGAGCATGGTCTGACTTAGTTGGGAATGGAAAGCTATGAGAGTTGTGATTTTCAACCCTTGGCTACCACTGGAATCATCTGGGAAGTCTTAAAAACACCAATACCTGAGCCCCATCCCCGTTAACTCTAATGTAGTTGTTCTGGATTGTAGCCAAAGCATCAGGACTTTTGAAAGCTTTCCCATGTGATTTGAAGATCAGCCAAGCCTGAGAACCAGTGCACTAGTGCACTAAAGGACTTTGGGGAAAGGAGTGATATGACCAGGGACCAGTTTGTGCTCTCTTTGTGTCTCTGGGAAACCAGTGAGTAGTTTACAGCACATCCGTTTCTGTTCGGGTTTTATAAAGCTGTACTCCTGAAGACCCATAGGACTGTTTGAACAGGGTGCCGTGGGTGTCAATCCTGAATTCAATGAAATATGGACTTCTCCTTTTTACCATTTGAAGTTATGGCTTTAATGTGATTGTTAAGAAAAAAAAAATGCTGTGTTGCCTCTTTACAGCAACCAGCTCTGTGTAGCTCTGAAATCAAGTTTTTATTCGGTGATCTTTATTCCACAACTTTGTGTCTGCTCATGACAGAGAAATGGCAAGAATTGCCAGGTTTTAGAATGCATAATCTCCTCAAGTGTTTTTTAAAAGTCAGTAGGAATCCCCACTTTTCCCTTGCCTACCTTCCCATCTAGCCCTATATTCTAAGAACTGTGTTGTTTGTACTGAAGTATACATGGCAGAGACATCTACTGTCATAAAATGTGTATATTCCTCATAGATTATCAATTGGAAATTTGATCATGAAAACTTTTCATGCTGAATTCTAGAACCATCAGTGTCACATTGGGTTATTCCAATAGTACTCTATACCAGTAGTATGAAGGACTTATTTTGTACCTTACATATGTGCTTTATAGACTTTCAACTACATTGTCATATTTACTATTCAACAACTCCTCAAGTGAGGTCTTATCCCCATTTCGCAGATGAGAAGAATGAGATTTAGAGGGATTTTGAAGTGACTTGTGCAAGGTCATAGAGCTAGTAGTTGGCAGAATGAAATCAGGGTGCAGCACAGTTATTCTGCTTCCCTTTGTGTTCCTCATACTATACACATTTTATGTTTTAAGGAGTTGACACATAATTTCCTTCTGTTACATCAGTCTCAGAAATTTAGGACACTTAAACATTCCTGTTTCTTTTAATATATTTTTAGATTATATTAAACCCTTTAAAAATTTCATATACATTTTCAACGTATGTGCCTTGTAACTAATGAGATAGGTTAATTTGCTATGTGTGACAAATCCTTGGCTTATATTTATTTCTTAAATCTCAGAGGGTGCCTTGTATTTGCTATATACTAAATTTTCTGGGAGTCCATTCATTCTGCAGGTTTGATTCCTATCTCTTTTCAGCCTCTAGCTTTCAGACTGATCTTTTTGAATCTACAACTACACCTTTGCTTATGCCATTCAATTATTCTGATTTATATTGCATCTCCTAATGATTTATTTTACAAAACATGTTTTGAGAATCTGTTATGTGTCAAGAACTTTGGGAGTACAGTGATCAGTATGACTGCAAGTTTTTTTTTTTTGCAAATTGACCCTCAGTTTCTAGAGGTCAATGACAAGTGCCTGATGAAGTTCAGGGGAGGCTTCAGCGTTCTGTGTATGAGGTGTTGATAAGGTTTTATGTCCAATATTCATCTTGACTGTACCCATTTCCTGGCCTTATTGGTTGTCACATTATATAGCTTCAATAAATAGACTTCAGTGCACTTTAGATAATTTCTTATAAGAAATAAATAGGTCAAACCTATTGTAAATCTTACTTTCTAAATCTGACAAGTTTAATTTTTATTTGTTCTTTAATGAATATTTATTTTCCCATATCAAAACAATTTGTCATTGTATCTGCTGACATAGCCTGTTATATCTTACTTGGGATTTATCTCCATCTGCATAGAATTCAGTTGTCTACAATATGGCACTGTGCTCTCACTTCCAAATCATAACCATTTGCAAAATATTCAGTGAGACAGATCTCAGCACCAGTATTCTTCATGCATCAGTTTTGCTGAGTGGGCACTGAGATTTCTGTGCAGGGTAACATATGATTCAGAGTGACAGACATTCAGGGAAAAAATTGTTTTAGGTTAGAGTTAAACTAGAGAGTAGATTTGAGGTTGCAAAAGTCACTGACAATAAAAATAACCATTACAATAAGTATTTATTTACTAATTTTTAAGATAAATATAAATGAGTATCTCATATCTGTCATAGCTATATAAGATCTACCATTGCATTTTGGCATAGTGGAACCTTCCTACATTCTACAGGTCAGAGCGCCTGATGACAACAATTTAGAATCAGAATTTTGGCAAGAGACATGGGAACTTTAACAAAAAAGTTGAGTAGAGTCTTTGATATTCAAGAAAATATTCCTTGAGATTCATTTCTGGTAATCAGAGTAATTTCACAAGTTGAATTGGAATTCAGAGGAGGTGCTATTGTGCCTCGCACTCCAATCACAACTCCCTAAGTCACATCAGACTCACAGACTGCCACTTCTCTAAGATTCTGATACTGAGGTTCTTTTACTGGTGCCAAATCTTCCAGGCTCCTGTCCTCTCTGAGCTTCTCTTCCATCATAGCAACCCGCCCAGGCATTTAGCCCATCCCACACTGGCCCTGCCTATTGACTTCTTCTTAGTTTTCATGGTCAGTCTTCATCCATAAGGTTCTCCCCTTCAATCTGGTATAGAGATAGTCAAAATCAGATTTTGACTTCCAGTCCTTAGTTCTGGTCCTGATTTTGCCAATAATTACTATGAGATCTTACTTATTCCCTCATGAAGTAAGGTTAAGGTTTCCCTGGTGGCTCAGATGGCAAAGAATCGGCCTGCAATGCAGGAGACCCAGGTTTGATCCCTGGGGTTGGGAAGATCCCCTGGAGAAGGGAATGGCAACCCACTCCAGTATTCTTGCCTGGAGAATTCCATGGACAGAGTAGACTGGTGGGCTATGGGGTTCATGGGGTCACAAAGAGTCAGACATGACCAAGAGACTAACACACACATGAATATATCACTGTCTCTTCATTGTGAAGTGAGAGTTGCATAAAATAGTCTCTATACTTCTTTTCAGCTCTAAATATTTTGCCTTTCTGATTAAGTACAGACAGAGTAAAGGGGAGTTGCATTTGCAAAAGAAGTGTATATTCTACCAATTTTTGCAGCTTTTTTATTTTCAGTTTTAATGTAACTGTATTGGCTGAATTAAGCCTCTCTTCCAACTTTCCCTAGCATTCATCTGATTGGATGTATTGATGAATGACAGGAAAGTTGCTAAAAAGAAGTTTAAAGTTTAGCATATTAGGGAATTGCTTTATTATATCAGTTAATAATGTGGATGTAAGTAACATCCTGCATGAGAAAATGTAGAATTTTTTCAGCAAATCTTAATTCAGGTTAAATTTAAATATACACATTGCCTGAAATTGGGGAATCATTCTTGAGGAAGGGCTGTGACACCTTGATGCAGCTTAGCTAACCAGCTCATCCCTCATTTGTGCTATAAACATTGCTACCTCTTTGACCACTGAAATGCTTTCTCTTCTTTTTTCCACTAGTTTAATGTTCTGGCTAACCTTCAAGACCTTCTGTTGAGTTCTAGTTGTTTTGTTATTGTTATTCAGTCACTAAGTTGTGCCCAACTCTTCGTGACCCCATGGATTGGAGCACGCCAGGCTTCCCTGTCCTTCACCATCTTCCTGAGTTTGCTCAAACTCATGTCCATTGAGTCAATGACACCATCCAGCCATCTCATTCTCTGTCGCCCCCTTCTCCTCCTGCCCTCAATCTTTCCCAGCATCAGGGTCTTTTCCAATGAATAAGCTCTTCGCATCAGGTGGCCAAAGTATTGGAGCTTCAGCATCACTTCTTCCAATGAATATTCAGGATTGATTTCCTTTAGGATTGACTGGTTTGATCTCCTTGCTGTCCAAGGGACTCTCAAGAGTCTTCTCCGGCACCGCAGTTTGAAAGCATCAATTCTTCAGCCCTCAGCCTTCTTTACGGTCCACCTCTCATATTTTGGAAGAGATTATTTTCTAGCATCCCAAACCCAGAATAGCCTCTTGTTCCTTTGAATTTCAAGAACACAATTTTCTGCTCCAATTATTTCGTTGTCATTTATTTTTATTTATTGCTAATGAATGTATCCTGTCTTTTTAACTAGATTTTAAGGTTGTTGTAGAGGACCGTGTCATGGTACTTTTCTGTTCTCAAAATCTGGCTCAGTGCCCAGCATAAAACATCACCCAACAAAAGCTTATTGGTGGTAATAGCAAATAATTTCATGAAAATCACTTAAATATTCTTGACAGCATATTATTTAAAAGATATATATTATCTGCCTCCTCTTTGGCAAGAACATCATATCTTCATTCATAATGAAACTAGCCTTGTGGCCCCGAACACCAACTAATGGATAAGCAGAAGCTGAGTCGATTGAACATTTGCTGTGGACATGAAAGTGTTTAGTAACTGTCAAAATGATTGTCTTAATCCTTCCAGTCTGTTAAAACAAAATGCCACTGACTGTGTAGCTTGTAAACAACAGAAATTTATTTCTCACAGTTCTGGAGGCTAGCAGTCCAAGACTGGCCTGCCAGCAAGGTCTGGTGAGGGCTGTCTTCCAGGCTGCAGACTGCTGCCTTTTCACTGTGTTATTCCATGGCATAAGGGGCTAGGGATCTATTATAAGACACTAATTCTATTAATAAGCGCTCTACCCTTGTAACCTGATCATCTCTCAAAGGACCACCTCCTAATGCTATCAACTTTGGGGGTTAGGATTTCAACATACGAACTTGGGAGGAATACAAATGTTCAGGCCATAGCAATGGCCAATACTGACAAGCTAGTAGATATCACAGAACTTTTATGTGGTTTTTAATCCTGGAGGTATTACATGTTATCAAGAGCCCTAACTGTATATCTGTCTCTATGTGATTAAAAAGAAAATACAAAATAATAATAGCTTATGTTGCTCAAGATTGCACAGCTAATAAGGGAGAGAGCTAGGATTTGAACTTCGCCTAAGTTCAGGTGAAGAGACACCTGACTCCTGAATATAAAGCTAATATGCCATGAAATAAGTTGGTTCTTTATATTCTATAATGACTGGCTAGATATGAATGAGTAAAATGTATTTTAATTAAAGACATTTGAGTATTTGGTGGCTTTTCCAAATGAGAATGAATGCCACATGAGAGCTAGAAAAGCCCTTGTGAGGAAGTGCATTCTGCCAGCTCAAGGTCAGCCTGTGATACTCGGTTCCTTTCCAATCTTGAAGTTATTTTCTATTAGTGTGAAAGCAGAAGCAGGAGCCTGGCTGAAGTGAAGAGGGCCTTTCATCTTCCTAGGCAGGGGGACCACTTGGGAAGGCTGGCTGATGAGAGCTGCGGGGGAGCTGAGCCATTTTAAAAACACATGAAAGTAAGAGCTTAAGAAAGAATTTTTATGAGGATGGCAAAGTTGAGGGTGTATGCTTATGCATGCATGCAGGAAACGTAGGTTAAAATTGATCAGTGATTAAAATTCCTTAGACCTTTAAAATGCAAATGATTTGAAAAATGCCATGCTTTTGAAAAGTAAGCACTCTCATTTATGGGAGCTACAACATGGTACTCAATTCTAGACAGTATCTAAAGCTGCATGAAATCCACTAGATAAAACTATTGCCTATTGGAGCTTGGGAAAGAATTCTGTTGATTTCTCACTCCTACTTTTCTGTCTTTGGAAAGTGATGGGGCAACTAAAATTTTCTTTTTTTTTAATTGTAGGAAAATTGTTTTATAATGTTGTGTTGGTTTCTGCTGTACAACAACATAAATCAGTCCTAATTATATATATTTCCTCCCTCTTGAGCATCCCTCCCTTCCCCCATCCCATCCCTCTAGGCCATCACAGAGCCTAAATTTTTCTTTTCTCACTCTTTGTGCCAAAATGGCACAAATGCCTCAAGTGTAAATTTCAAAGCCATTGTCACAGCAGTAAATTCCAATTCACTGTCCTGGTCTTTTGGAGGTTGAAGTCAGGTGCACATATTTTCAATGACACCCATTTTTCCTTTGTCCATCTCAAGTCGATGCTGCTGCTTTCTCTCGTTAACGCATGCTGCCAGCCAGGTTCTTCAACATGAATAGTGATGATTCTGATTCTCTCACTGGGACCCTCTAATTACAAGGCTAAGTCTGAAGAGTTCGCCTTATTTTGGCACTCAGGGTGGTGACGCAAGATTTAATTCTCTCCTCGGCCTATCTAATTAATGAAGCGTTCTAATTTTTGTCAGGATACATTCAGCAGGGGTTTAAATAACTAGTTCTCAAAGAGCTCTATTTTGTTATTGTCAAAACTGTTCTGTAAATCTGCTAAAAATATCCCAGGATACAGTAAAGGGAATGCACAGCTTCTTCCCCTTGTGAAGATATGGTGAGTTCCTCTTGCGTTTGGCTGTTTTAAATATATGTCAAGAAGTGTGGGAGGAAGGAGGAGTGAAATTTTTGGCACCAAAAAAGTACAGGGCTCAAGTGACTAAAGATGTACCTTCCTTATCTACAGGGATGGGAGAAAAAAAGAGTTTAAAATTTCTGGGCTCATCCTTTCTTCTTTTTTTCTTTCTCTCCTTTATTAAGTCTGCATTTTCTACCAAAACAGATGAATTTCACTGCAAAATGAATTCATTGGAGTTGCAATCTTCTTCTAAGAAATTAAGTAGAGAATTTTCTTTCAATTTTGTTTTAAATTCCACCATGATGAACAATCAGGGATAAGAAATCCAATAGATTGGTGTGCCAAGAAACAGAAATTACACCTTGGATATCAAGAAATAGATCGTTATTTTGAAAACATCTCCATAATGCAAAGGTTCCCAAACCTCAGTTATGATCCACTTACAGACTGATATACTCTGTAGAACTGCAGTGAAACAAACAGCATTTTGCCTCTCTGGTTCACTGCAATGAAATTTAGCTCATGTGTCTTCTTTTAGAAAAAAGTTATCTTAGGAAAAGAATTCATTAATTCTATGAGTATTTATGAAGCATTTTATATGCTCCAGACAGTGAAATTTGGCTCATGTATTCATTTTATTTTAGAAAATTAATTTATTCACTGAATATTTACTGAGCATTCTATGTAACAGATAATATTCCAAGTGCTCAGAAGCAGGAGAGAAAGAAAAGGCAAAAATCTCTTTCTTTAAAGAGTGTGTGTTATAGTATGCCAGTAGTTCAGTTTTGGACATGTTTTGGCAAGTGTGGTGGGTTAACTAGGGTTCTCTGTGCAGAGGCCAAGATAGAATTAAACATACAAGTATTTTATTAGGAGAAATGCCTACAAGAGAGGGTTCTCTGTGCAGAGGCCAAGATAGAATTAAACATACAAGTATTTTATTAGGAGAAATGCCTACAAGAGAAAGTGGAGGAGGGTTAGCTACATAAGACTGGGACAGCTGACAGGCTGCCATGATAGTCTGACCATGAGCAAAGTAGTTGTGGAGGAGTGGAGGTTGATCAGCTGTGGTTTAAAGTGGGTTCACCAAGTCCACTGGGAAGTTCTCAAGCCAAAGTCAGCTGTCCGAGTGGTGCTGGTTCCCTAGGAATGGTCCTGTCTTGATTTCCCCACCATAAGCAGCCATTTGGAGGCTTGGCCTTATACTCTGTACAATTATGACAAGAGATTTCATAGGCAGTAGTTGGAGGTCCTTGGTATTAAGCTCCCTCTAGTTGGAGTCAATGTTATTGCACCTGCCAAAGATGAAACAATTACTTCTGTGATAAACAAACCTAAAACTTTATGTCTAAGCCAACCATTTATTACTGTACATCAAGGCTGTGTGAACTGACAGCTCAACTAGGAGGTTGTTGCTTGATATCACACATCCAGTTGCAATCAGATCTTGGCTGGATCTGCAGTCATTGAAAGCTTAGCTGGGCTGAAAGGCCAAAATGGGTTCTATTTTTTTTTTTTTTAAGAAAATTGTATTTTTAAAAATTTATTTATTTTTAATTGAAAGATCTTTGCTTGCCAACATTGTGTTGGTTTCTGCCATGCATCAACATGAATCAGCCACAGATACACATACGTCCTCTCCCTCTTGAAACTCCTTCCAGCCTCCCACCCCATCCCATCCCTCCAGGTTGTCACAGAGTCCCATTTTGAGTTCCCAGAGTCATACAGCAAATTTCCATTGGCTATCTGTTTTACATATGGTAGTGTATATATTTAACCACATGTTTGGTACCTCAGTACTTTTCCCTTGTGGGCCCCTGGGCTTTTTACATGGCACATCACTACTCCCAAGAGGCAGAAGAAAGAAAATGCCGCTTCTATTAAAGGCTCAATCTAGAGCTTAAAATGTTATTTCCATTAGTCGAAATATATTCTATTCGTCAAAGCATTGACAAGCTAGCCTAGATTCAAGGGATGGACAAATAGATACCATTTCTCAGTGGGGGAGTGGCATGCACGTACAGGAAGAAGACGACTTGATCACAGTTAGTTTTGAAGATAAGCTATCAGACCAACTGAAAATATTTGAATAGAGGAAAGGATAATCAACTATGGCAAATAGCAGTAAGAGGTTATTAAAAATGAGGATGAGATGTGTTTAGCAATGTAACCTTAAGAAAATATTCCCTGTAATGGTATAAGTAAAAGTGACTGAAGAGGTTTGAAGAGTATAGAAGGAGAAATATTGGCACTAGGTAGTACGTACATATTTTTTAAAGAGTTCTTTGTAAATGAAATGAGAAGAATGAGACAGTTGCAGAAACAGGATGAAGGATCAAGAAAGGGTTATTTTAACCTGTGAGAAATAGTGTCATGTGTATGGTCATGGTGATGATCCAGCTGGGGGGAGGGGAATTGATGATAAAAAAGAAAAAGGAAATGTTGTTAAATATTTTCCTTAAACAAGCAAAAGAGGGTTGATCTAATGTATAAGAGGAGGATTTGGCCTTAGGTGTAAGGACAGCTTATGTGTACAGATGCAGGTAGTTGGGTATATATCATAGGAGAACTAGGGGATTTCTCTTCTGATTATGTTTAATTTCTCAGTGAAATAGGAAGCAAGGTGATCCCTGTGAATAGGGATGAGAGAATACTTGACATTTTGAGGAACCAGGAGAGGAATGAAAGGCATCCAGAGAGTGGGAGAAGGAATTGATTAGGAGTAGAATGATTGCTGTACAATCTTAGGAGGCCCCTGAGGTTTATGAACTTACAGGGTGACCAGTCAACATCAATCTATATTTTACTCATGCATATTCATCAGAACATAGACTAGGTCATGGACTAGTGGGAGAGATGGATTTAAGTCTGGTTGTAGTTTAGCCAAGGGAATAATACAAAGCTAGAGAGAGATCCCTGGGTTCCCAGGTGGCACTAGTGGTAAACAACCCACTTGCCAATGCAGGAAACGTAAGAGATGAGGGTTTGATCCCTGGGTCGGGAAGATCACCTGGATGGCATGGCAACCCACTCCAGTATCCTTGCCTGGAGAATCCCATGGACAGAGGAGTCTGGCTGGCTGCACCCAAGTGGGTTGCAAAGAGTCAGATGCAACTGAAGCAACTTAGCATGTATGCAGAAAGAGCTATGTAGACACGCGCAAAGCGGTGATTATAATGATTGATCATGGAGTTTAAGATGTTGACTTTGATCACTAGCATACTGTCCCTCTCAAAATGCTATTCTTTTGTGTTTGTAGCTTTTAAACATTTTCCATTGTTTTGTATTCCTTCTTTTTTATTCAGTGCACTAAAATATCCCAACATTTGAGTAAGCTTGCTCAGAAAGCATTGACTTACTTACTTAGCTTTAGAAGTGTTGGACCAGAACATTTTTAAGGGTTTCCTGGGGTTCTGCTCTGATACTCTATGATTCTCTTAAGGATTAATTGTATACCTGTTATGTGCAATTCTCTATAGGTGGTGTTTTGGGATTTACAAAGAAACATTGGTTGTACTCTCTGACCCCAGAATGATGATGATTCAGTATCTTTTAAAAGTAAGTTTAAAATGTAGATGTGCTAAAACTTAAGTATCTAGTAATTGGTGAAAATTGATATTTATTCATCAATTAGTTCTGGTCATATTTGACTACTTGGGTGGGCTAACCCCATGTTTGTCCTGACCCTATCACATCATCGGTAAACTCAAGAGTCCCAAAAATTTTGCCTCCCAGAAACCTAATTATAGGGGAGAAAATTGGCTGGCTTTACTTTAATAGCACATTTAAAAAATAGTGGACTCAAAGAACTTGTTCATGTAGGTTGCCTGGGAAATGTGGGAAGCCTTCGGCACTTTGATGACTCCAAGAAGGAAAGAATATTCTCCTTCTGCTGTCCTGTAAACATAATCATAGTCTTTTTTTGTGTGGAAGAAAATATGAGTAGTATATAGGCCATTTCTATATTCAGCCCCTGCACTAAACTGGGACACAGCTGATGTACTCATTGCAGGCAGTACCGATTGCTGCAGATGGACTTTGCCTTTATCAACTGGCATATTCACTAACTTGACAGAGATGATTGGTTTCATTGTGCCACATTCTGGTTGTTTGATATTTAAAGTCCTGGTGTTACTCTATCTACTTTGGGCCTTCAAGCAGAAAACATCATCACCACAGAAGTTTATTACTCTTGACATTTGTATCATGCAGAAGACACCAGTTCAGGGTTAAAGCCCAGCATATGCTGGCACAGCTGGGAGGCTATGGAGAGGGTTTTTTCCACTACATCTAGGTTTTATAGTGGCAAGTGCCATAGTAATGTCCAGTTGGGTTGGAGTTATTCTCCTTCCATAGACAAGAAGGAGTATAAAGGACAGAAGTTATTCTCATGTTCCTGGAATGCTACACTTTAAGAAGATCTCATCTACATGTTTGAAAAATGTCCTTTGGGGGAAAGAATCCATGGCATAAACGAATCCTTCATAATATGTAAACGTTTGCCTCAAAATCCTTTAAATATTCAACTACAGCTGCATTTTAAAATTGCCCAGTTTACCAAAAATAGTTTTTATATTTATTGTGTAATGAGTTGTAGGAGAACATTGATTTCACACTTGCTACTTATAACTGAAACTGAAAAAAAGAAGAAGAGGGAAGAAAGGTTAAGGGTCAAATTTGCTATGCTCAGATTGCAAATAAAACATAACCAAAAAATGCCCTGCAGAGTTTATTCTATACCAAAACAAAAACAGCAACAACAGCAAAAAAAAAAAATCACGTGTCTGAATCAGAGCAAATAAAGCTAGATTCATAGCTCAGGCAGGCAGGTGGGCAGGCAGGTAGGTGGGTGCGCCCAAGAGAAGAGACATGGCTGGGCAAGCTGGCAGGCTGCTTCATCCGTGTGCAGGGAGGATTTCTAGGCAGGGTCCAGATAGTAGCAAGACAGATTGGGAAGAGAAGCATCAGAAAATATGGCTGGAGGACTTCATTGTTAAGCAAAGGCTGTTTGTTTTCTCTATTTGGGCAAAGCACCAGCTACCTGTGGGTGGTCCTGCCCCACAGGGTTACAAAGAGCCAGAAAAAGTCAGGAGTTCAAGTGAATTCTACCTATGATGAGAGATGCTAAAGTTACCCCTAGCCCTGCCTTGTGAATCTGAAGGAGAGGGTCACTAACACATCTTTGCTTTATCTCTTGGAGTTGATGAAAGAAATAATCTGCAGTTTCTGCCAGGGACTTTAATCATGCAACAAATGTCACTGGAGATTGAGGCAAGTACATGGCTCAGGAGTCCAGGTGACCGTCCTTAAGGTCACAGAAGACCTTAATGTATTGGAGGTCAATTTCTCTTGAGATTCCTACTTGAATGCCAATCAGTTAAACACTGGTAAATAAATCCTATGGTTAATATTTTTGAGTTTATGAGAAAAGAGTTGATTAACTGAAAACACTGAAAAAAAGTAATGGATATCAGGAAGAGTGTTGGGCTCTTCAGGAAGGGGGCAGTGAGGAGGCAAGGGGTGGTTTCTTTCCTTTCTGGGACTCAAGTGCCACCTGAGGATGCAGAGGCAGCTCACTGCTAACCCAAACATAAAAGAAACAGAACCCACGGAGCCAGGTGAGATTTCAGGTGATCCACACGTTAATGACTGTCTGCATGTTGATGATCCGGACTGATCTGGATGGGTGTTGTGCTCCTTGTGGGAGATGAGTCCATTCTCCTAAGAAATCTGAATTCCTTAGCTCTTGGCTTCCTGATTTTCAGCTGAGGGAAACAGAAAGCAAATGGAGTTTTTTAGCCCCAGATGGTAGTCTCTGCTTCCAAAGAACATTTATTCATTATCTGAGTGAATTTTCTTAGTGCTGGCTGTGGCAAATTCTGAAGGGCTACAAAGACCTAGAAAAGGTTGGGTGAGTAAAGTAACACCCTTCACAGACTTGCTTCAGACTCCTGCTCATCTGCTCCCCCTCCGTCCTCCACTGGTCATTTCGGTTTTGAAGCTCATCACAGCTCCACTTTTGGCTTAAGGAGTTACAGTCTGTTTCCCCTTAGTAATCTCACCCATTCTTAAGGCTGCAGATACTGTTCATGTACCAATGATTTCCAAACATGAAGCTGTACCTCAGTGGCTCTCAAACTGAGATCCCTGAACCAGTATCAACAGCATCCACGGCATCAGCTAGAAATTCAAATTCCCGCCCCTTCTCTCCCAAAACCTTGTGAGATTAGAAACCCTGACAGTGACAACCTGTGGCTTAATCAGCTCCATAGACGTCTCTGATGCTCACTCAAGTTTGAAAACTGCTGCTTTAGTTTGTCCTATTTTTGTGAGCTCCATGCTGGTGTTGCTGACCAACTACATGTACAAGATGGAAACCATGATCTTCCTCCACCTCCCAAACTGTTCCATGTTTAGTATTTCAGATTTCAGTAAGTGATATTATTATTCAGTTTGTTAAGCCAGAAACCTGAGAGTCACCCCTGACACTTGTTTCCTCCTCATCTTCCATATTCAATTAATCACCACACTGTGTTCGCTTTTATCTCTAGAATGTCTTTTGCACATACCTATTTATTTCCATCATGATTTTTCCCACCCTGTCCTAAGTTACCATCATCTCCTGCCTGAACTACTGAAATAATTTCCATTTGTGATCTCTGTAGCCTTTGGTCCTCAGTAATCTACTCTCTATAAGCTCTTGCCACAGTTCTGATCATATCAGCCCTCAACTTAGACTCTTTCAAGGACTATCATTCGTACTTAGAATTAGGACCCAAATCTTTAGTAGGGTTTATAAAATCAGTGCTTCTCAAAGGGTTAAGGGGTAAACTACTGAATTAGGATCTTTTGAAGGTAGGACTTGGATATTTGTATATATAATACTGTATAATGTATTCCAATTATAGTCAATTCTCAAAATTTAATATTGTAAAATGTTTCATATAGTAATCTATAATTGATTTTTTATCAGTAAATACAGTTTATTTTTCACTAAAAGCCTAAGAAAAGTTTGATTCATCTCATTTAAAGAATGATAAATTCATTATTTTCAATTAAAAGTTTAATTTTTATGTTTAATTCACTAACCCTTTTAATATAATCATGTAGTTTTGATCAAGAGCATGTTACTAAAAATTTTAATAACTAAATCCAGAAAAAAAATTCTTAACATTTAGTCTCATGGTTAGAGAACATTAATGACTAAAATTTAAATCTATATGCATATTTTGTTACAGATAAGCATGATATGATCAATAAAATATTTTTCAAGTGCACAAATGTATTATTCAAGGATAAATATCTTTGGGAATGTAGTAGAATAGAAATATGAGTTAACAAGGAAAAAGGAACAATGGAAAATTTCTAAATGTTAAGGGAGAGTATATTAATATGTTTTAAATGGGTTATGATAGTTATGAAAATATAGCATTTAATTTCTCATGAGTCATTCAGAAGAATGTTATAATAATTTCATTTTAAGATGTCAATCCTTGCAACGAACCAGAAATTAAATACTTTACAACTATTTAATATTGTGATGATTTCTTTTCCTGAAAACAAGAATCTTTGAGGCAGTGATTTTTCAAAATTATTGGAAAGGGTATATGAGCAAAAATAAAGACCATTGGTAGTAGTGTTTGGGGCACACTCCTATATTCCAGTTAGTTTGACCTCTTAACTAAAATAAAAGTATTTGACAAGTTAATCTAATTTGTAAGATTTGTAAGAGTTGAGATGGTATACGCCTGTGTATTATTGGCCAAAAAGTTACTCTCCAAATTTTAAAAAGTCAAAAAAGGAAAAATAATGACAAAGTCTAATGTTCACCCATTCCTACAGCAAAAGCCTCAGAAAAGACTGTGACTCCCAAAGGCATAGGGGAAAAGATGGTTAGTTATATAACTTGGTCCAGTAAGAGTCCATTTAATCTCTGTCTGGAGACAGAACTAGAAGCCATCCTTAGAATGTTGACTTTGACACTCTTACAGACATGTATCTGGATAGTTAAGAATGTAGGAGTCCACAGAAAAGTGGATCCGGTCAGAGAGGAAGTATCCAAGACCAAGAAGTTTGAAATTTTCCAACAGTTATGCCACTACTGAGGATTTGTTCATAATTGAGAGGAGCTGGTCTGTGTCCTCAGTTTCACAACAGGGGACCAGAGTTAATTTGTTCTGGTTTGAATGTCTTTCCCATGCTTTTTCTATGCTAAGTATTTCTACTTTCTGTTATCCTTCGTTTCTTTATCTGTTAAACAGACCTGCCTCATGAAAATCTTATTTTCTCTTTGTCTTAGAATGTTTCACACCCCTCAATATTATAAAGGATTGTTGTGGCTTTTATGTTTGTTTGGTCTGTTGAAGTTGGACCCAGGGGAGAGGAAATCCAAAGTGATAGCTTTAAATGGGGAAAGTGAAAGGCAAGTGAAGTTATTCAGTCATATCTGACTCTTTGTGACTCCATGGACTGTAGCCTACCAGGCTCCTCCGTCCATGGGATTTTCCAGGCAAGAGTACTGGAGTGGGTTGCCATTTCCTTCTCCAGGGGATCTTCCCAACTCAGGGATTGAACCAGGTTCTCCCGCATTGCAAGCAGACACTTTACCCTCTAAGCCATCAGCTGCTACTGCTAAGTTACTTCAGCTGTGTCCGACTCTGTGGGACCCCATAGATGGCAGCCTACCAGGCTCCTCTGTCCATGGGATTTTCCAGGCAAGAGTACTGGAGTGGGTATCAGGAAAGCCCTTAAATGGGGAGATGCTGGTCAAAGACTACAAACTTTTGGCTATAAGATAAATAATTTCTGGAGATCTCATGTACAGAATGGTGACTATAGCTAATAACACTATATTATACAACTGAATGTTGCTGAGAGAATAGATCTTAAATGTTCTCACCACAAAAACATAATTGTAATATGTGACATGATAGGGTTTTTAGCTAATGCTATGGGGATAATCAAATCACAATGTGTAAATGTACTGAATCAACATATTGTATACCTTAAACTTACACAAAATTTGTTGTTTAGTCACTAAGTCATGTCCAGCTCTTTGCGACCCCATGAACTGTAGCCATTTACTTCTCCAGGGGATCTTCCTGACCAAGGATCGAACCTGCATCTCCTACATTGCAGGCAGATTCTTTACCACTGAGCTACCACGGAAGCTCAAATTATACGAAGTTACATGTCAATTATATCTCAAAAAAAACTGGGAAACAAACCAAAAATTATAGCTTTGAGGCAAAGATATCATGTCAAAAGCTTCAAAGAATGCCAAAGGCTAATGAGAGGAAAATTCACAGGGCAAACATAAGGAAATGAGTGGGAAATGAAGCTTGCATCACAGCAGGAAAGACAATAAAAATATGAACAAGTAAAATACATAATGATGATTGCTAAGGAGAAAAAAAAAGCATGGAAG
The DNA here is from genome assembly GCA_024291935.2 of Okapia johnstoni. Taxonomy (NCBI): domain Eukaryota; kingdom Metazoa; phylum Chordata; class Mammalia; order Artiodactyla; family Giraffidae; genus Okapia; species Okapia johnstoni. The sequence continues at coordinate 63,547,297 of CM044312.1, read as the reverse complement.
AAAAATTTGCAGGGTGGGAAGGGAAGAAATGAGCTCTATGACTCTCAGAGGAGAGCAGGGCAAGCTGAAGAAACAGCCTTTCAAAGACCCTGCAATGGGAGCCTACCCAGTCACCCCCAAAGAGAACAGGGCTGGAGTTGAATGACCAAGTCAATCAATCAATCAACAAATCAATCAATAGGAGGTGAATTCAGAGATTTGGGTGATGGATCAGGTCATTAAGAGAATCATGAATGACCATAAGAACTTCAGTTTTTATTCCAAGTGTGCTGGGAAGCTATAGTTGTTGGGCTTTTATCAGAAATGTGACATATTCGGCAGGACAACCCTGGATGCTGGATTGAGATCAGATTGAAACAGAGCAAAATTTGATTCCAAAGGCTAGAGAGGAGGCAGAGACACTGATACCCATGTGATTTGGTGGTGATTTAGATTAGACAAGTGACAAATGATGGAGATGAGAACTGGCTTGAGTGTGAAGACATGAAGCTCTAGTAGATTTCACTACATGGAAAAAGTTCACAAATACTTTGCAGATTTTCTGAAAATGAGATGGCATCAACAATATCTAGAGACCTTTCAAGCCATATTAGCCTCTTAAGTACTCCCTGATATAAAGATACTGAAAACGGCAGAGGGTGTCCCACTAGAAGTCAAACACCGAGAAACAGGTTGTTAGCTCTTTGTGTAGGGAATGCCAGCTTCTTGCCATTGACTGGGGCTAGAAGACAGTCAGTAATCTGCCTGAGCCTGGTTGTTGGAAATAGGGAAATAGGATTGTAACAGAGCCACAAAGAAAGGCCAGGTGTAAAGCACCTGATGCCGCCTAATGTAATTAGCTCAATGATAAAGATGCACAAGCATGTGGCGGGATGAAAATTTGAATTTGTAGCCATATGTGTCCCCTTTAGAGTGATATTTTCTCAGCAGGATGGAAGGATGGCATTGAAGAGGTGAGGGAACTGGTACAGAAAGTCAGAACACATGGAGTTGAGCATTTGCCTCTGAGCCAAAGCAGTCAGATTCCCCTTCCAATTGACAACATAACAGGAGCTCTCAACTTTGTTCCAGAAGGTCCTTTGTTCTTCTATTTGAACGTACATCTGCTAGCTAACAGCTTGGGAATTTGAGCATGTAATTCTCTTTCCTGCCAAAAATCAGGCCTTCCTGCTAGACTCATGACTAAGTGATTGCCAAGTAGCCAATTAGTCTTATCTCTTTTGAAAAGAGACACCATCTATATTTTCACCAAAAAGGAACGTCCCAGTTACAAAATCCACAGGAATACAATGACAATGGGGAGATTGGAAAGTGGGGGAGAAGTGATTATTTAGGAGAATGAGGGTGGATAATACAAATCCATCGTTAAAATTGGAATATTCCAAGAACCTAATTCAGGTCCCTTGTCCTCAAGGAATGATAAAAAGCTTATCAGAAAATGATAAAACATCATGGAAGGATCTAAAAAAGGATGATTTCTACCCAAATCAGTGAAATATTCATAATGTCTAGTGACAGGACATTCTGTGCCTACATTTTTCTTCATTGCTTTAACTGGCTCCTATGACATTCCAGATCAAATTGACCATGAGTCTCTATCTCTTCAAGACTATTTGCACATTTTTTTCAACTAGAAAACACTTATCTTCTACCTTATCTCTTAAGCTTTTATAGTGTACTCACATCTAATTGCATAGAATTAAAACACTATGTTAAACTAAATCAGTAAGCCTCAAAATTTATTGTCATGAGATGCAAGCCAAGGGCCATTAATTTTTCCCAGGACATAAGGCTCTTTGAGACAGACACAGATGTATAAGGACCCCAAGCAAGTCTCATCAGTCATAAGGGCTCTAGGAAAGTAGTGGACTTACGTTCCTAGGCAAGCTTTCTGAAGGATTAACACAAACTCCAACATCCTGAATAATTCTCCTAAAAGGAAAACTAAGATGTTTAAAACCTTAAAGCATTAAGCAAGACTACATAATAAAGAGCCTTTAGATTTTTCATTTTATTTTTTTAAATTAGTTTATTTATCTATTTTTTAACTTTACAATATTGTATTGGTTTTGCCATACATTAACATGAATCCACCATGGGTGTACATGTGTTCCCCTTCCAGAACCCCCCTCCTACCTCCTTCCCCATCCCATCCCTCCGGTTTTTCATTTTATACTCCCAACTTTTGAGATCAGGTCAAGAGGGTCAATGTAACTGTCCTTGGTTCTGAAAGGGTGTTTACATAGAGGTAATTCATTTATTTTAAAATGTCTACTAATGTCTACTGGGTTCCCAATACTCACCTGTGTAACTTGAATCAGTGATGGCCCACAGCTCTTTGGTTTATGACTAAAATGTAGTTTGGGCTGAATAATTTCTTGGTCATTAAACTTGTTAGAAAAGTAACAATGATTTTATTTTTTAAAATTTTATTGTTGTATAGTTGATTTAAAATTTTGTGTTAGTTTCAGGTGTACAGCAAAGTGATTCAATTACACGTATACATATGTGTGTGTGTATGTGTATTAAGTCACTTCAGTCATATCTGACTTTTGTGATCCCATGGACTGTAGCCTGCCTACAGGCCCCTCTGTCCATGGGATTCTCCAGGCAAGAATACTGGAGTGAAGGTATTCTCCCCTCCTCCAGGGGATCTTCCCAACCCAAGAATCGAACCTGCATCTCTTAAGTCTCCTGCATTGTCAGATGGGTTCTTTACCACTAGTGCCACCTGGGAAGCCCATATACACATATATTCTTCCTTTTTCAGATTATTTTCTGATATAGGTTGTTACAGAATATCACGTAGAGTTCCCTGTGCTACTTGTTGGTTATCTATTTTATATACCATAGTGCTTATATGTTAATCCCAAACTGCTAATTTATCCCTCCTCCTCACATTTTCCCTTTGGCAACCATAAGTTTGTTTTGAAATTTGTGAGTCTATTTCTGTTTTGTAAATAAATTCATTTGTATCATTTTAAAATTAGATTTCACATATGGGTGATATCATATGATATTTGTCCTTTTCTGTCTGACTTACTTCACTTAGTATGATAATCTTTAGGTCTGTTCATGTTGCTGCAAATAGTATTATTTTGTTCTTTTTATACCTGACTCATATTCCATTGTATATACGTAGCACATCTTCTCTATCCATTCTTCTGTCAGTGGACACTTTTAGGTGGCTTCCATGTCTTGACTATTGTAAATAATGATGCAGTGAACATTGGGATGTGGGTTTCTTTTCTAATTATGGGTTTCTGAGGATATACGCCCAGGAGTAGGATTACTGGATTACATGGTAGTTCTATTTTTAGTTTTTTAAGGGACTCCCATACTGTTCTCCATAGTAGTTGTACCAACTTACATTCCCATCAACAGTGTGGGAGGATTCCATTTTATCCACACCCTCTCCAGAATTTATTGTTTGTGAACTTTTTGATGATGACCTTTCTCATTGGTTTGAGATGATACCTCACTGTAGTTTTGATTTGCATTTCTCTGATAAGTAGTGACATTGAGCATCTTTTCATGTACTTTTTGACCATTTGTATATCTTCTTTGGAGAAATGTCTGTTTAGATCCTCTGCCCATTTTTTGTTTGGGTTGTCTACTTTTTTGACATAGAGCTGCAATTCCTTGTTGGTCACTTCATTTGCAACTATTTTCCCCATTCTGTGGGTTGTCTTTTCCTTTTATTTCTGATTTCTTCTGTAGATACAGTGATTTTCAAACTTCCCAGTCCTTAATATGTTACTCCATGTCTGAATCCCCTGAACTAGTGTGAGAATCAAGTTAAAAAAATAAAGTGTAACAATGATGAGAGAATGTTGGAGAATGAAGAATAAAATAATGTGCAGCAAAATTAGCCATAAAATAAAAAAAAGAAAGTAAAGTCACTCAGTCGTGTCTGACTCTTTGTGACCCCATGGACTGTAGCCTACCAGGCTCCTCCATCTATGGGATTTTCCAGGCAAGAATACTGGAGGAGGTTGCCATTTCCTTCTCCAAAATCAGCCATATAATGTTTTAATATGATCTAGTTCAAATAATGTTTTAGGAAGAGGTAGACTTTAAAACCTGAGGGAAAAGTTTTAAGCTGAAAACAGAATCAAAACTTCAAAGATGATGAAATGTTGATATCAATTTAGTAAAAATAAGTGTCTATACAATATGGTGGAAAGTAAGAGTCTGGTTCTTTGCGTAATTTAGATTAGGGAAACATAATACGGTCTATACACACTTGGAATACAACCAGCTAACAAGGGTATTATCTCAAAGAATTATGCTGGAGCCAAATGAGATTACTGAGGACAACAAACCACTCCTTTTAATATATTTTCACATTTATAGCAAGAAGTGCATATAAAAGCCTAATTTCCATACTTTATTAGGGACTATCTCACTGCAAACATGGATGGAGTCAAAAGAGAGAGCAAAGATAAAAATATCTGCAGGTTTTGTATAAATATGTAAATTTCTAGGTGAAAAGGAAACTATCCTTGCCAGAAAGCTGATTGTATTTCTTTACAGAGAAACTTCTGAATACTTTCATCCCTCAGTGGAGCTTGCCGGTTTCTATCGTTTGTGACAGAAGTACGCATATCATAGATTTTGTAGTAAAACAAATCAGTAAATTTTTAAACACACAGCAATAAGTCTGGCACTGTCCTTGTTACCTCCTAAGTGCAGGGACAGGTGAGAGATAAAAGGGAGTTAACACAAATCAATTGACAAATTTTTTAACAACTTAAAATGTAAACCTGACTTTAGACTTCACGAAAATGAGCGTCACAGCAAACAGGAGAACCAAAGAAAACATCTATTGGATGTTTGCTAGGTTGGACTATATGAGATATTCCTGGCAATTCCCACAATATATGGTGTTGGTGTTCCCACACCCTAAACACACACACAACCCCATGCAAGAAAGTTCTTGTCCTAGGGTAGAACCCTTCAGATCTTCAGTGGACATAATAACCCTGCCAGTGAAACACAGTGTGCTTAGTGCCTCTACTCATTATTGTTATTGGGTGAGCCTTGGCAAAGCAAACCAACTTGTCAAGATAAAGATCTCCATCTCTTCTTAGAATCCAGGATTTGAAGGAGATAACTGTGTGCCCATGAGATGGTGCTAAAGGACTGACATATTTTCAGACTAACCTATTCATTTAAAGCTCTGGCTTTGTTTGAAACAAATGATCAGTAGAAAATACATTCTTGTGGAACTATGCAGAGGTGCAGGCCAAATAATTGCTGTATGTGGAATGGACTGGGATAAGGCCATGTTCATCTTGATGTTATGGTTTCTTGCCTTGATGATATTTAATTTGTCCCATCCTGTGTTGTCAGTATGTTCTCTAATACCAAGTCCTCTATGATAGGTATTCATCAAAGAATATTGCTTCAACTGCAAACAGTCCTGATTAACGAATGTGGTCACAATCACGGTCACTATTTGGCCCGTAATGAGTTTTTCCAAAGCAAGTGTTGCTCCGTGCTTTGTATTTTCAGTACATATCACTGTCTAATGCGTTATCCTGCCCATACTGCAGATGGAAAAAAGCCCCCCTTCTGCTCTCCACTTAAATGAGCTCCACAAACCTTACAAGATGGGTCATCAGGAAGTCAAACCACTGAGTTCTGGAGAAATCTTTTTGAGAAAGAAACCACTGTGAAATAATTGGCTTTAATCCAGTGTGACAATCATCTCAATCGGAATAGACCCATGAAGAAACAACCAAGACAAGGTTGCAATCCTCCCAGAGTTATCTTGTTCTTCCTAATCTTCTTACATTTCAAGAGGGGATAGAAAAATAATCTGGCTTTCTGTCTGACTCAGATGAATGCTTCCTTAAGTAAATAATTTAGTGGCTGGATCCACATCAGTGGCTTAGTCCAAATTCATCGAGGAGCGCCTCTCATCAGTTTTCCACCCAGATGGGTCACCTGGGACTGAACTCATTGGTCTCAACCAAGGATGCTGTTGTGGAATGAGCAAGATCCTTCTCAACCATCCAGTATCATCACCAATGGGGAAAAAGTCCTGGAATTGAAGCCCATGTGAGCCCCTCAGTGGGAGGTTTTCATTAAAGACAAATCCACTCTTGTTTTTCAGTATATGTAGCCAAGGTAGTTTCTGAGTGAGAAAAAATAATTCTTCTAAATTTTGCTCTTGCAGATTGGCTTGTAGAAAGGAGATTTACCACCTATCTGAAAATAGCACCCTCACTGCAGCTGTTACACCACCACTAGCACTAGTGGGTTGGTATCAGTAAAATTCTGCACATTCAGACAACCTGTGTCCAAAGTCTCCTTTGTGTAATCTGTGTCTGTTCCTTGGCTTATGCATGTCAAAGAGATTTTCTATATGTTTATATTGGAATATATTCCACAAGTGTGAACCTTTCAGCCGAGGAGCTGATAATGTCAGAACACTAGAACTATCTCTAAAATAATCATTCCTAGGTACATGAGATCAAAGGAGGAAATTTCCAGTTGCTTTGTATTCTGTCACACACATACTCAAGAGTGGGTATTAAATGTATCTACAGTCAGAATCTAGGATGAATTTTAGCCTTAGTCGTTTGCTTGTTTGCTTGTAGATCCATTCATAACCTCCAGCCCCTCAAGGTATTGCAGGGTACGAAGTCCTCCAGACTATGCATCCAAGGATCTCTTGCCAACTAGCTCCCTATCAGCTTAGCTAATGGGAGGCCCAGGTGGGAGACTGAGAGTGAGTGAAAAGGAGAAGCCAAGGTGTCTTCCTCGCCCTCTCAGCTTTAGGAAGCATCTTCAGCTGGAGCTACACCTCTGTAGTTCCAGCTACTGTAATGCAGCTGCTCCCAAGGCTCAAACCCTAAAGGCAGTGAGGAGTAAAAATCTTCCCTACCTTGGTCCCTGCAGCTCTGTAAGTGGTATATAGCTTCTTTTTGTCCCCCCTTTGGGTTGCCTGCCCAGCCTATTTTCCCTTGTAGCTCTTCCAACACTTCTAAACTAGGGTCCACACTAAATTCCTTTTGTTGTATTACCAGGCTTAGGTCTGTTTCCCTGAGTAAACTCTGGCTGTACCACAAACCTAAATGCAGCCAGTCCATTTGTCTGAGAAGTAAAACCCATGGCATCTGGCACTGATATCTAGGAGTTTATATGTGAACTTTTTACCACTGAAAGAACATTGCTTCCAAAATTACTAACCTGTGCAGTAGTTTTTGCTTATCCTCTGATGAGAGGAAAATATTCTCTGGTCATTGTAAATAACCCTTAAAAACCTACTTGCTAACTTGAGTGCAATCTATTTGATAAGAGATACATAAATGAACTGAAGCAATTGTTCTTAGTTTAGGCTTCCATTGGTGTAACTCAAGAGAATTAAGCAAATCCTGATGTGCAGGTTGTATCTCAAACCAATGAAAATGAGTCTCTGGGAGGAGAACCCAGACATTAGTACCGTATAAAACTTTCTAGATGATTCTAATATACAGCCAGGATGAGAACTACCTGTTGTTTCTCCCTCTGACCCAGTTGCTGATGAATATAAATGAGTGAGTCATTCACGGATCCTGCTAATTGCTGCTGTTTCTCATCTGCCTGTTCGTGCTACTCCTAGGACTGGTTCTGAGCTTAGGAAACCAGTGGAGCCCATCCCTTGACAGTGAATGTGAGTAGTACTAAAGTTGTTGGGATTTAGCACTTGTGATGGCCCACTGCCATTATCATCCCCTCCCCGTTTGAACTTCTAGTTCAAAGCATTGCTTTTATGAAGGCTTCCTTGACCATCTCCACCTTTGCAAGCTTCCAGGAATGGTGAAACGGCATGGAGAGTAGCTAAAGTGGGGTTGTCAACACCAGGTATAAGAGGTAGCAGAGTAGGATTTTATTTCAAAAGTCTTAAAAGTTATTTTCCCACTTTGACCAAAAGTGGTTACTTATGTTTATTTTCTGCTAGAATGTTTCACATTTTAAAAATTCATTATTTTATATGACTATTCTAGTTTGTATTCTGTTACTTCAAGAGATTATAAACCTTCTCTTGCCACTGTGTTTCTTATCTTGGTTAGTGGAGCCACTGTCTCCCAATGCCCTAAATCAGAAATTTCAGAGTTATCTTGGAGCCCTACTTCCTTCTTACCCTCACCTCATCACCACCACATACATATCCATCCTATCAATCACCAAGTCCTGTTGACTTATTTATCTATAGTCTTTATTTATTTATTCCTAAATAAAACTCAGGTTTATCTTTTTATTTCTGTTCCTACTGCCATGAACTTGACCAAGGCCACTGGTTCTCAACTCTGACTGCAAATAGAATCATCTTGTGTTGTGTGTGCTAAGTCACTTCAGTCCTGTCATACTCTTTGTGACCCTCTGGACTGTAGCCCTCCAGGACCCTCTGTTCATGGGATTTTCCAGGTGAGAATACTAGAGTGGGTTGCCATTTCCTCCTCCAGGGGATTTTTCCCAACCCAAGGATTGAACCTGTGTCTCTTAGTCTCCTGCATTGTCAGGCAAGTTCTTTACCACTAACGCCACCTGTGAAGAATCATCTTGGCTAGTCTTAAAAATGTTTGTGCTCAGGCCACATCCCAAACCAATTAAAACAGAGTTTCTGAGAATTATATATATTTTTAAAGCTTCCCATGTGATTCCAGTGAGCAGTGAACTATGAGAACCACTAGCTCTGGCTCTAGGTTGCTTTTTTTTTTTTTTCACTTGGATTCTGGTAGTAACTTGGTAATTGGTCTCTTAGTATGGCATCACTCTAAGCTCATTGTTTACATTGCTGCCAGAGTGATGCTTCCAAAATGCTAATCTGGTTACATTACATGGTAGCTTGAAATCCTCAAGCAGCTTCTCATTGTCTACAGGCAAATAATCTCCAGACAACTATGTGTAGCATGTAGAAAAAAATGCATGCTTGGAGACAAATCAAATCTGGAGCTCAAATTTCACCTCTACCTAAGCTGCTTGATCTAGGCAAATCAGTTCATCTATTTGAGCTGTAATTTCTTTAGCTATAAACTTTCTTATGGAATAATGTACATAAAATACTTAGAACAGTGCCAGGCACAAAGTGTTGATTAGATAAAAAGTAGTTATCGTATTAGTAGTGTGTAAGTCTTCCCCATGCCCTACCCCTGGCTGCCGCCTAGTTCTCCAGTCTAATTTTCCCCTCTCCTTCCATTGCTCACTAAACTCCTACTCAACAGACTTACTGTAGAGTTTTAACATTAGGCCATTTCATGACTGCATTCCTGTGTAAGCATAGTTCTGTCAGCTTAACATGCCACTCTCCCATCTCCCTAGCCAATCCTACTCACTACTTGAACTTCCATTTCAAAGCATTGCTTTTATGAAGGCTTCCTTGACCATCTCCACTTTTGCAAACACTGTTTTCTTTTGTGTAGCTTCTATTTATTATATTGATACTATCTATTTACTTCTCTATCACTAGATTATGAGCTTCTTTAGCACAGAGGCTGCCTTATGCGTTCATATCTCCAGTAACAAGTATAGTGCTTGCTACATCATAATGTTTGCTACATGACTGCATAGCTGAAAAATAGCAATAAATCAAAGATCCCAAGTATCCAAGACAATTTTGAGGAAGAAGAACAAAGCTGGAGATAATACATTCCCTGATTTCAGAGCATACCACAAAGCTACACAAGGAGAGACATGTAGATCTTTGGAACAGAACAGAGGTCCCAGAAATGAACTCACACTTATATGGGCAACTAATCTCTGATAAAGGAGTCAAGAATTTACAGGTTAAAGATTGCCTCATCAATGTATTGTTGGAAAACTGGACAGCTACATCAAAATAATCACAACTGCACTACTTTCTCATAGTATATACAAAAAATAAATTCAAAATGGATCAAGACTTACGTGCAAGACCTGAAACCATAAAACTTCTAGGAGAAAACATAGAACAACACACTCTTCCACATTAGTCTTGGTAAATTTTGGGGGGATCTGTCTCTTCAGGCAAGGGAAATAAAAGCAAAGCTAAATAAATCAGACTACATCAAACTGGGCTTCCCAGGTGGCGCTAGTGGTACAGAACTCTCTTGCCAATGCAGGAGACTTAAGAGGCTCATGTTTGATCCCTGGATCAGGAAGATCCCTGGAGGAGGGCATGGCAACTCACTCCAGTGTTCTTGACTGGAGAATCTCATGGACAGAGGAAGTTGGCAGGCTACAGTCCATAGGGTTGAAGAGTTGGACAAGACTGAAATGACTTAGCACAGACACACATCAAACTAAACTTTTGCAGAGTGAAGGAAACTATTAATATCAACAAAATGAAAAGGCCACATACTGAATGGGAGAAGATATTTGCAAATTATTTATCTGATAAAGGGGCTTCCCTTGTGGCTCATCTGGTAAAGAATCTGCCTGCAAAGCGGGAGACCTGGGTTCAGTCCCTGGGTTGGGAACCCCTGGAGAAGGGAAAGGCTACCCACTGAAGTATTCTGGCCTGGAGAATTCCATGGATTATATAGTCCATAGGGTTGCAAAGAGTCAGACACGACTGAGCGACTTTCACTTTCACTATCTGATAAAGAGTTAATATCCCAAGTATACAAATAACTCATGAAATTCAACATCAAAAAAATTTTTTTTTAATGGGCAGAGAATCTGAATAGACTTTTTCTCAAAGAACACATACAGTTGGCCAAGGGGCACATTAAAAGATGCTTAACATCACTAATCATCGGGGAAATACAAATCAAACTCACAGAGAGGTATCACCTCACACCTGCGAGGATGGCTATCATCCAAAAGACAATAAATACCAAATGATGGTGAGGATGTGGAGAAAAAAGGAACCTCCATGCCTTGATGATGTGAATGTAAAGTGGTGCAGCCACTGTTGAAAACAGTAATGATATTCCTTTAAAAATTGAAAATAAGCCTACCCCAAATCCAGCACGTCCACTCCTGAATACTTATCTGAAGAAAATGAAAACACTAATTAGAAAAGATACATGTACCCCTGTGTTCATTGCAGCATTATTTACAATTGCCAAGATATGGAAGTAACCAAAGTGCCCGTAAATACATGAATGGATAAAGAAGATGTGGTACATATATACAATGGAATGTTATTCAATTATAAAAAGAATAAAATCTTGTCATATGCGACAACATGGATGGACCTAGGGGGTATTATGCTAAGTGAAGTATGTCAGACAGAGAAAGACAGACTGTGCGATTTCACTTATATATAGAATCTAAAACCTGAAACAAAACAAATGAACAAACATAAGAAAACAGAAACTAATTCATAGATAAAGAGAACAAGTAACTGTCAGAGGTAGGGAGGAGGGGGCAGGAGAAAATTAGGTGAGGGGAATTGAGATGTACAAACTTTCAGTTGCAAAATTAATGAGTCACAGGTATGAAATGTACAGTGTGGGGAATATAGTCAATAAGTACATAGTATCTTTGTATAGTGACAGTTCATTAACTTATTGTGGTGATCATTCTGTAATGTTTAGAAATATCTAATCATCTCGTTGTGGAACAGGAACTGACAGTGTTATAGATCAATGATACTTCAAAACAAACCAACTAACAAACTCAGAAAAAGATCAGATTTAAGTTTATTGGAGGTGGAGTGGGAAGATAGAGGGAGGAACTAGGTAAAGATAATCAGAAGTTACAAACTTCCAGTTATAAGATACACAAGTAGTAGGGCTGGGATGTCCACATGAAAAATGTAATTAGCATTGTTGTATGTCATATGTGAAAGTTTTTAGAGTAAATCCTAAGAGTTCTCATCACCAAGAAAAATATTTTTCTATTTCTCTAATTTGAACTGATGAATGTTCCCTAAACTTACTGTGATAGTCATTCATAACGTATGTAAGTCAAATCATTATGCTGTACACCTTAAACATATACAAGGCTGTAGGTCTATTATATCTCAATAAAACAAAGGTGGAGGAGAAATTAGAAAGTAAGTTCAAGGACTGACAAGGACTGATATTGCTAACTTTTGAAAGCAATGCCATATTGTGCAGAACACAATCGTGTTTTTCCACAGAGAAATTCTGGTGTCCTTTGAGAGACACTACTGGGGTGAAAAAGACGATAGTTCACATTTATTGTGGTACAAATTGTGGTTTTTTTTTTTGGAGGACTAGACTCTTGAACCAGAATAATTTCATCTTAACTCCACTATTTGCTAGTTATATGATAGTTGATGAAAGATTTAACCTCGCTAAAGCAAAACTTCCTCTTCTATAAGATGGGACAATAATACCTACATTGTGGTGCTGATATAAGGAATGGATAACATGACATGATATATGTATATAATTTACATAAGTAAATTATTTATAAATATATAAATTATTTGATGTAGTAAGTTATCATTAAATGGAAGTTATCATTGTTATTATTAACATAAAGAAAGTGTTCTATCAGACTTCATTCCTATTTTTTGTTTGTTTTACATAGCAAAATTGGTTTGATTTTCTTGATTCGGTGATTTAACAAAAATATTCAAATCAATTCATATGAATACACAAAACCCACATTTGGGCACCTACTATGCCAAATATTTGAAATTACTTAACTTAGCTGACCTGAGTTTATACAAATAGAGCAAAAAGTATCAGCTGTGGGCAGTTAGGACTGTCCTCCCTGACCCGGTGCCTGGCTCTAGTCTCTGCCTCCAAGGAGACATCTTGTCCCGTCTCAGTGGTTACCATGGCAGTAGTGTATTTTTGTCAGGAGATAAGAAAGCAGTCCTCTATTGCTATTACTAATATTCCTGAATTATTTTGATTATAAAAAAAGGTAGTTTATCACTTCCTACAGAGATAGACAATATTTAACATTTCATGTAATTTAATATTCTTATTTTTTTACTCATTCTAAACTTCAAAGATACTAATACATTTCTCATTGGTTTTAGGACATTAGCAGCTTCTGCTTACTCCCTTCTGAAAGAAACTAAGGTCCTGAGATTTAGATTCTATAACTCAAAATGAGATGTGTAATTTGCAGATGTATTTTTCATCTATTTATTATTTAAGTAATATTTCCCAAACCTGAGTAAAGATCAGAATATTTTGGAGTACTTAAAACATATGCAGAGACTTCTTATATTAGAATCTCTGGATATATATATCTTCAGGATATATAATTTTCAAACCTCTTCAACTATTTACCAATCATCCAGGTTTAGGATATTTTGCCTTATAGACTTAGTATATATTTTGCACATAGTAGATACATAGTAAAGATTTACTAAGCTCAATTGCCATGTATTAAAATAAGATGTATTACTCATGACAGAGCTGTTCTACTCTTCTTGGTTCTCAATTTACGTCTTTGGTCAGTATATGATATCATATTATAATTTGGGTCAAAAAACTCTATGGTTTATAAATTTGGAAATTCCTTTTTGGATTTAGTGAAGGTTTACTGAATATTTTGTGCCAAGCACCATGCTCAGAATGTGGAATAAAGATGGGAAATGAAAAGATGAATTGTACTTACCCTTAAAGATTTACTACTGCCTAGTTTGGAAGAATAACATAGGACCAAATAATACAAGCGTTAGCACATTGAAAGTTGGAAATGTAGCAAATCTAGCCACTCTTGAGATTCCAAATAGGACCATGGGATCAATGGTCTAGGTGAGGTCACTTTTAAATCTCATCCCAGTCATAAGGCTCTTAGAATATCCTCCTGGGGTAAAAAAGCAAGCAGACAAAAATGAGATGCTTTAACAAAATACGTAAAGTCTGCTTCCTTCTTTGTGTTGACGTAGTATTTTGAACACCTGTTTGTGCTACCATCATTTTTGTTTGTTTATTTATGACCTTTCCAAGCACTAGTTTTTCCCATCTACTAAATGAAACTGCTGGACCCCAATTTTGATTTTAGTTTAGTTCTATGATCCCATGAATTTTAATAGTGGAGGGAAATCAAACTGGATCACTGAAGTCCCCAAATAAAATTTCCTTTTAATAAGAAAAAAATACTAGATTCTGAGACAAGCTAGGAAACTGTCTAGGCTCATTTTACCGACAAGTGTCTTGGGCCTAGAAAGAATACAGAAGAAATACCCAAATCATATAATTGATTAACTGGCAGAGCCAGGACTAGAAGAAAAATATACCTTTTAATTCTCATTTCAATGCACTTTTAACTATATGGTGTGTGTGTGTGTGTGTATGTATGTATACAAGTGCACTCATTCCTCGTGTGGCTGTTAAACCAAGATAAGAAATGCAGAAAGTAATTTACACTATCTTATACCTTTATTGAGAAGTTAATTTTTAGTCTATTAATGAAGCTATAGCTGTAAATTCAAATGCTGCTGTGGGCCTGTAAATAGCAGCAATGTGTGCTTTGGGCTAGATGTAGTACAAGTAACAGGATAGGAGATGGTGGGTGCATGGCATACCAAGAGCATATGCTTAAGTTTAGGGCTGATTTTTCCATGTGTAACTGTGGCCCCAGGATTGATAGATCACCTAGGTTTTCAGGAAAATCTAGAAATATGGATTTTTGTGTGAAATCTCCACATTTTTAAATGCTTTTAAAAAAGTATTTAATGGTGTATGGGCTAAAAGTACTTAACCGTGTGGGCTGAACAAAATACATTTGTAGGTTGAATCCTGTCTCTTAACTGTCATCAAAAATGACAAAAATAAACTTGTCAACACAAAATACATGCATTCACTGTGATTTCTAAGTTTTAAAATGAGCCATTAACCAAGTATTCATGACTCTAACCAGGGAAGTGACTCCTGCCTTGATTACCAATTATTTTGACAACATAGTAGGAGCTTTACACATCAGACTTGCCAAGATGAATGTAATCATTCTAGGAATAACTTTCCTTTAGTATTTTGCTATGATTGAGCTAAAGCTAGTTGTCTTGTTTTGTTGTATTTAATTCTTTAAATAGTCTAGGTATGTCATATCTAAGTGCATACTGTTATTAAAGATTACTGAGAAATCCCCTAAGAAACTGCATTTTCATATAAATGGTACAGTAACTACATAAACGGAGAAGGCAATGGCCCCCCACTCCGGTACTCTTGCCTGGAAAATCCCATGGACGGAGGAGCCTGGTAGGCTACAGTCCATGGGGTCGCGAAGAGTCGGACATGACTGAGCGACTTCACTTTCACTTTTCCCTTTCATGCACTGGAGAAGGAAATGGCAACCCACTCCAGTATTCTTATCTGGAGAATCCTAGGGATGGCGGAGCCTGGTGAGCTGCCGTCTATGGGGTCGCGCAGAGTCAGACACGACTGAAGCGACTTAACAGCAGCAGCAGCAGCAACTACATAAAACACAACATATGTGAAGTGAGCTGAAGACTTAAAAGATTCATCCTGAGAGCTTTATTTTGGTCTTCTCCCCACAAATCCACACATTCTACTTGTAAACTGGCTCTATGGAGATTTTTTTTATTAAAGAAATATCCAGATTAAAATTATACCCTGCAAGGAAGAGCTACTTTTGCATCTAATATCTGAGATCAGTGCATTTAAAATTATATTTGAGCACTGGTTATTTGGCTGCCTCATGTCTGTTATCTTTCCTGTTTCTATTTTATCTGCCTCCTCCTTTCTTCAAATTTATCCTCTAGTTCATGCGAAATGCCAGGCTGGATGAAGCACAGCTGGAATCAAGATTGCTGGGAGAAATATCAATAACCTCAGATATGCAGATGACACCACCCTTATGGCAGAAAGCAAAGAAGAACTAAAGAGCCTCTAGATGAAAGTGAAAGAAGAGAGTGAAAAAGCGGGCTTAAAGCTCAACATTCGGAAACAAAGATCATGGCATCTTGTCCCATCACTTCGTGTCAAATAGATGGGGAAACAATGGAAACAGTGAGAAACTTTATTTTGGGGGGCTCCAAAATCACTGCAGATGGTGACTGCAGCCATAAAATTAAAAGATGCTTGCTCCTTGGAAGAAAAGCTATTACCAACCTAGACAGCATATTAAAAAGTAAAGACATTACTTTGCCAACAAAGGTCCATTTAGTCAAAGCTACGGTTTTTCCACTAATCACGTATGGATGTGAGAGTAGGACTATAGAGAAAGCTGAGTGCCGAAGAATTGATGCTTGTGAACTGTGGTGTTGGAGGAGACTCTTGGGAGTCCTTGGACTGCAAGGAGATCAACCAGTCCATCCTAAAGGAAATCAGTCCTGATTATTCATTGGAAGGACTGATGCTGCAGCTAAAACTCCAATACTTTGGCCACCTGATTCCTTGGAAAAGACTCTGATGCTGGGAAAGATTGAAGGTGGGAGGAGAAGGGGACGAGAGAGGATGAGATGGTTGCATGGCATCACTGACTCAATGGACATGAGCTTGAATAACCTCCAGGAGTTGGTGATGGACAGGGAAGCCTGATGTGCTGCGGTCCATTGGGTCGCAAAGAATTGGACACGACTGAGTGAATGAACTGAATTGAACTGAACTGAATCCTCTAATTCAAAGAAACTGTCTAAGGGATAAACTTCCCCAATGAAAGAACATTTGTAATCCTAGACTCTACTTTGTAAAGCCCTAAACAAATGTTTCTGGTGGAGAAGAAGGGGTGTATTTTCACAGCAAGAGGAAAGAGATTTCCCAAATAGAGTACTCTGACAATTAAGTCCCAAAGATGATGGAGCCCTGGCTAAGAAATGACATTTCTGGCCTTTGGCCTGTGACTCAGTGAGGAACCAGAGTGTGATTAGGGTTGTGACCAAGGCCTAGATAATCTTTATCCCTTGCCTGGACGATGGGAATTCTTGGTCTAGGGCTGGTTTCACTGTGTGTTACTGTTGTTTTGGGAATGTATGCAGCAGCGTGACACAGGCACCAAATCAAGAACTGGCCCAGGGCAGGCAAGCTAGTGAACACATTTCAGCATGACACCTCTCCATGACTCCTAAAGGCTTTGCCCACTTGGGCAGAAGATGAACCAGGAGGCCAAGCCAGATCTGATGGTGTTTTCTCTGGCAGGATACGTAAGTAATCTGACACCAAAGATGAGAATTCATTTTCTTGTAAAGGGTTGGGGAAGAGTTAATTTACATTTGGGGCCCAGCTAATATACATGGTCCTAAATATATCTGAAAATTATGTGCATGAATACACTAGGACACGTTTGTCAAAATTACTTCATAAGGGTTCATATAGTGCAGTCACTGGAAGAAGTATTGGAGAATTTTTCTATTGGATCTGTGCCAAGTATTTTGTATCAAAAGGGTTCACAAATGCTGTTTTTCATAGCTCAGTTGTACAGGATGACACATTTACAGGAAAATATTACTTAAAATCTATGAATTGGTAAAAAGTTTCCCTGAGCTGAGATATTTAAAAGGGAGATTTTGTCTCCTAAATTTGTGCAGTGAAGTGAATCTGGCTATTTTGCTAAATAGAGATCTTAGGTTACATTATCAAATAGATAAACCTAGTGTATAATGAATATGCTAGTTTTGTGATGATAATAAATTCCTCTAATGTCTGTAGAAAGTCTCCCCCTCTCGCCACTGGTTTGATTATTCTCCCTATAATCTCCTCCATGCTATTGATCTATTTAGCATCTTCAGTTCAGTTCAGTTGCTCAGTTGTGTCCGACTCTTTGCGACCCCACAGACTGCAGCACGCCAGGCCTCCCTGTCCATCACCAACTCCCGGAGTTTACTCAAACTCATTTCCATTGAGTCAGTGATGCCATCCAACCATTTCATCCTCTGTTGTCCCCTTTTCCCACCTTCAATCTTTCCAGCATCAAGGTCTTTTCAAGTGAGTCAGTTCTTCACATCAGGTGGTCAAAGTATTGGAGTTTCAGCTTCAGCATCAGTCCTTCCAATGAATAATCAGGACTGATTTCCTTTAGGACGGACAGGTTGATCTCCTTGCAGTCCAAGGGACTCTCAAAATTCTTCTCCAACACCACAGTCCAAAAGCATCAATTCTTCGGTGCTCAGCTTTCTTTATAGTCCAGCTCTTACACCCATACATGACTACTGGAAAAACCATAGCCTTGACTAGACGGACCTTTGTTTAGCATCTGCTTCCTGTATGATACAAAATAACTTACACCTAACTGATATGTAATTCTCAAAAAATTTGAATTAATTTAGATTAATAAGTTTTTTATCATTTTATTTGCATTATTTCACAATTATTTGTGTCCACTCTTTCCTCTCCTCCATTTATCTCAGACAGTCTGCTCTCTTCCTTACCACCTAGCACTGTATAAATGGCTAATGTTAAGTGAATACAATCAATCAAGCACTGGGCTAAATTCTTTTCATGAACTATCTTATTTAATTCTCATAACATCCTCATGAAATAGGTACCAGTGTTATTCCATTTTCAGTGGATCAGGAGCCTGAATTGTTCATTAAGAGAGAGCCAATAAGAAGTGGAGCCGATAGATCCACTTTTGATTCTTCCTCATCTCTCTGGGGCCCCACAAGAGGGGAAAATTTTTCCATGGTGATTTTTCTTCTCATGTCACTTCTCCGGGGACTCCACACCATCTATGAGGTTATTCAAAGTGCCAGTATGGGGTTAGAGAAAATGAAGAAAGACTGTGTCCTGAGCGAGTCATTTGACAGTGATTAAACCCTTATGACAGTTTTTTTAAAAAAATGTATTGGCATATAGTTGCTTTTTTATTGGCGTATAGTTCTGCTGTACAGCAAATTTAATCATCTATATGTATACACATATCCCCTTTTTTGGATTTCCTTCCCATTTAGGTCACCACAGAGCTCTTAGTAGATTTCCCTATGCTATACAGTCTGTTCTCAGTAGTTATCTATTTTACACATAGTAGTGTATATATATATATGTCAGTTCCAATCTCCCAATTCATCCCACCTTGTTTTTTTTCCCTCTTAATGTCCATACATTTGTTCTCTATGTGTCTGTCTCTATTTCTGCTCTGCAAATAGGTTCATTTGTACCATTTTTCTAGATTCCACATATATATATAAATATATGATATTTGTTTTTCTCTTTCTGACTTCACCCTCTATGGCAGTCTCTATGTCATTCCATGTATCAGCAAATGGCACAATTTCTTTTTTTATGGCTGAGTAATATTCCATTGTATATATGTACCATAACTACTGTATTCCTTCCACTGTGATATGTGAAACTTTTGTTTTTTAATATATAAATGAGTATAGTCAGATTAATGCCATGGTAATGCCTGTTTTCCTCTGTAAATAGCTAATTATGTACACAAGGCACTACTTAGTTTTTACTTTTATACTTAAAGCATTCAGTTTTGCTATCAATTTTATGTACCTTAGTTCTGAGTTAGATCTGCAGTTGTGTACAGATAGTTAGATTTATGTACTGCACATAATCATGCTATTCAGCATTGATGCTATCTTGTATTATGTAAATAATAAAAGCCATGTACAGAGGGAAAAAAATGTCTTTCATGTACATTTAAGTTGCTTGCATGTACTGACTATTGTAAATAGTTCTCCAATGAACATTGGGGTACATGTGTCTTTTGGAATTATGGTTTTCTCTGGGTTTGTGACCAGGAGTGGGATTGCTGGATCATCTGGTAGTTCTATTTTTAGTTTTTTAAGGAACCTCCATACTGTTCTCCATAGTGGCTGTATCAAGTTACATTCCCAACAACAGTGTAGGAGGGCTCCCTTTTCTCCACACCCTGTCCATCATTTATTGTTTGCAGATTTTTTAAAAAGACTTCTTTATTGATTTTAGCTGTGTTGAGTCTTCATTGCTGCTCCCCGGCTTTCTCTAGCTGCGCTCAGTGGAGGCCACTTCGTTGCCATGCCCAGGCTTCTCCTTGTGGCTTCTATCGTGGATCACAGGCTCTAGACATTTGGGCTTCAGCAGTTATGACGCACAGGTTTAGCTGCCACGCAGCATGGAGGATCTTCCCGGAGCAGGGAATCGAACCCATGACCCCTGCATTAGCAGGTGGACTCTTAACCACTGTGCCACTAGAGAAGCCTTGTTTGTAGATTTTTGATGATGGCCATTCTGACTGATGTGAGGTGGTACTTCACTGTAGTTTTGATTTGTATTTCTCTAAAAATTAGTGATGTTGAGCATCTTTTCATATACCTCTTGGCCATATAAATTTCTTCTTTGAAGCAATATCTAATTAGGCCTAATTAGTTTTTTTTTTTTAAAGACTTCAAGCTCTACAAAGAAACAGCAGAAACAAGAGGAATAGGTTGATGTCCAAGTAGCAACTGTATTTTCTTTTCATTTAAGTGGCAGTTGGTCTTTTAAACATACCTGGGAGAGAAGAACACTTCCAACGTTCAGTTTTTCTTTATCTGCTCTCTTTGTTCCTGGTGCTTCCCCTGGGTGAGCAGTTCTGGAAAGAAAGGCTCTTTCCCCACTCCCAACCCCCCAACCAGCTGCTCATTTTCCCTGATTTTGTCACCAAATTCTACTCCTAAGTTTGACAGCTCACAGTTTGCCATAATGGAACAGATAAACTTGTTTCATTCCTTGCACAAGTCAATTTAAGTGAAATTAGCCATCAGGTAAGGCCGTTTACACTTTGCAAAGTTTTTTTCAAGTGCATTATCTCATTAAACTGTCAAAAATTAATTAGGATAAAATGATTGACAGGAAAGAACTGACCTTTGTTTAAAGCACAAATGCCGCTTGATAAATCAGTACCAGAAATTATTACAAAAGAAAAATTACAGTGTTTATGTGGACCAGAAACAGATTGTGGATATTGGTGGTTGCTAACCTCTATCACATCAAATTTTTTATGTGTCTTTCCCATCAGTGTATAAGCTGGACAGCCGATCTAAACTCACCTTTCCCCAATAAAAAACACTTCATTTAGTGCAGTTTCAGAAATAATTAGCCATCTGTTCCTTTTACTCATTGTGCAATAGTAAATAATAATGGATCCTATAACAAGTTTGCCTTTTCAAGTGAATCCTGTGGATTTATAAATTCCAACTGTTGTTGTAGCAGCTATATCACAGAACTAGTTTCAGAAAATGCTGGGGTACCTTTCCCTTAGTCCTTCTTAGCTGATGCTACCTATTCCTAATTGCTGATTCATTTTGGTTGTGTTGATGTGATATCAAGTATAGTTTGAACCCTAGGAAATGCTTCCTATTTCAAATATCCGCACCCTCCAGACATATTTACTTGGCCATCTGTGTTTACTCAAGGTCAGCCTTACTGTATACTGTCTGCTATACAGTAAGAGCATAGTTGACAGTTATATGCTCTTACTGTATAACAGACCCTGGGCTGAGATCTTTAAGTGCATTATCTCATTCAGTCCTGGTGTATCAATGCTAGGATTCCAGTACAGGTCCACTTACTGTAAGACCTAAACTCCTAAATCATCCCACTCTTCACAGATGATGGATGGATTTAATGACCATCATCACTTAACTGATTTCAAGTATGGAAAAGCTATGGAGTTACAGAATATATCAGTCAATTTTTGTTATAATACTTCTGTATAACAAACCAATAGCTTAAAATAACACTACTTGGTTATTCTTGCTCATATACATATCAGTTGCTTTAAGATGAGCTGATCAAAGCTTAATTGGGCTGGGCTTAGTCTTAACCTACAGCTTGGGCCCAGGTCTGCTCCACAGCTCTTTCATCCTATCCTCCATGATCAATGGGCTGCCTAGAGCATTTTCTTCTCACAGTATTAACACAAGTGCAGCAGAGGTGAGTGGAAAACACACTGCCTCTTAAGGTCTAGACTTGGAGCTGGCACTCTATTTCTACTCATGTTCCATGGACAAAATAAGCCACGGGTACATCTCACCAGGAGTGAGATGGAAGAAATATACTCAGCCTTCAGTGGGAAGGACTACAATATCACAGGGCAAAGAGGAATACAGGGAGGAATGGACAGTGACAATGTGAAGACACTTTACCATGAGGAGACAAATGGTTAAGAAAATGAGTTTTCTGCATTGATCATGTGAATGAGTGTTCATACAAAGAAGAAGGAAGACTTGACCTCATTCTATTCCTGGTTCTTTTGTATAGAAATGAGAGAGAAGGTCCAAAAGGTCTCAGGGATTTTGGCTACAAATGGACCTGATGAACAGTGATGTTAAGGCTAAGAAGATCAGCAAAGAAGGTTGTTACCGCCTCTATGCTTCTGAGATAGAACTGGCTGACAAGTCAGAGTATAATATTTGTGAAAATGAGAACAGTTGGATTGGGAATACGTGAAAACTTGGGATTTACGAAACTGGTAGCCTGAAAAATACTCTTAGATGATTTTAAACCTCACTAACCTAGTTTAGAACTGTAAACTCCAGGTTGAAAGGGATTTTACAGGTCCTTATGTCTAATAATTGTTCCTGTAACATGCAACCTCTATTTAAACATTCCCTGGACCATCATTTGTATATCCTTTTTGAATAGCTGTTTTCCTTGTTGTCATTATAGTGTATCCCATGTGTCTACACTGCTTCTGGGTGAGCTAGCAAGTGAAAGCCACCCAAAGGTGATAAACCCAGGAATTCTCCTCCCCTTCCTGGTGATGAAGCTGTCTTATGCAGGGTCAGCTTTACAGGGTCTTATGCTTAACAAGTCCCAAGACTGACTTAATACTCTGCAGGTGCCATCTTGAATTTTTAAAATAATTTTTTAACAAGAGACTCTGCATTTTCATTTTGTTCTGGGCTTCACAAATTGTGTAGCCAATGTTGATCTAAGTTATCACCATCACTGTTCATTCCTGAGTTAGTTCTCCCCCTTGATACTTGCTCCTCATGATTCCACTGGGTCAACTTTCCTCTCTTTTTACCAGATTTGGTGCCTGCTTGACTCTGTACTCTGTGGTCTCTTGGTCTAACTGTTGCCTGGTGGAGAGATTTGGTTTTAATGGAGAGATTCCCTAAATCTACTCCAGCTGGACCAGGCCCTTACTGACACCTTACTTCCTCCCCAACAGGAAAGAGATTTTGACTGTGACCCACAGGGCATTCTTCCTTAAGCTAAGCTTAGATCTGCCCCCATTCACCCTAGTGGTCCCCCAAGGACTATGCAAAATAAATGTGTTTGATTCTTCACCTTTTTGAAGCCAGCCTGTCAAAGTCGAGTTGAGGAGTCACTTGGTAGAGAGACACAGTTCAGCTTCAGGGAAGGCCTGGTGGCACCTGGCCATTGATGGGGGGTAAGCAGAATGTGCTCGGTCCACATTGTTATCACCTTCCTCTTTCAACTCATCTTAATATGTTGGCTCTGCTGACTTGGTGCTCACATGCTTGAAGTCTGAGAGGTGAACTCCATCTGTAAAAATCCTGTCATCCTTCTATAATAACAAAATAATAATAGTTATCCTTTATGACAAAAGGGGCGTTGAAGATATAATTAAGCATCCATAGTGCTTAGTCACTCAGTCATGTCTTACTCTTTGTGACACTTTTGACTATGGCCTGCCAGGTTCCTCTGTCCATGGGATTTCCCAGGCAAGAATACTGGAGTGGGTTGCCATTTCCTTCTCCAGGGGATCTTCCCAACCTGGGATCAAACCTGTGTCTCCTGCATTGCAGGCAGATTCTTTACCACTGAGCCACTGGGGAAGTTCATTGTCATCCTCCTATTAATAACCTAATTAAAAAACACAAAACCAGATTCCTTGTACTGAAGACCGCGTCTTTCTCATAAGTTTATAATATTTTTATGTGACTCTTAAGGTCTGTGATAGAAGGAAGAGTCCAAACAGGAGACTTCATCAAACATTTTGAACAGATGTAATTTGAGCTTTTATATTTGATGCCATGTTTTTGAAGTAGTATTTAATGCTCACATTTGTTTTGTTTCGTTCTTTGCTTGCAAAAGTAGCACTTGTTCTTGAGGAAACTTAGAAAATAACTTTAAAACCACAGAGAAGAAAATAAACACTTCCTACAACCCCTCCTACTAAAAATAACTTTAGTTAACATGCAGTTTAACATATTTCTTTTTCTATAAACATACACATATAACTTAAAATACAGTCTTATGAGCATATAACAGATGCTTAAATTTTTATAAGTAGGTTTTATAACTTACTGTTTTTCTTCCAAAATTTTATCAAGAGCATTTTCTAATTTGACAGGCTAATTCAAGCCTAAAGCTGTGCAGTGACACAATTGTATAATTCTGTCAAAAGCAGTCGATTCAGGAGGGAAGAATCAGAATGGTCTATCTGGAGTTATATAGGCCAAACAACGGGTTGATTTGCTCACTGTCTACTAACACAAAATTAAATTCAATAACCATTTGGCATGCTGGTGATGTGTGATCAGAGGCAGGGCTTAGAATTTAAAGTACTGTACTGTTTTAATAAGCACTGGGCTGTTTTAGATCATTATTTATACTTTTCAGTAAAGACTAGGAGTTCTGATTTTAAAGGATTCTGTTCAGAAGGGAAGATTCTTATCTTCTTTAATGAGTTGCAAAAACATGCAAAATAACATTCTGAAGCTATTGAAAGTTTCTAAGCCGGAAAGTGTCAAAAACAAAAACAAAACCCAGAAGTATTTTGATTTGCTGAAACTTTTTGTTTGATGTTGATTGGAGTTACACATTTTACAACTAAGTGCCCTTTCCCCTCTAAGCTTTTCACCTTCAAAGATGCAGCAGTATATGAGTATCCCAGTATTAATTTTTCTGTCTGCCAGTAAAGAGTTGTTCATTTAAAAACATTTTTGAAAGACCTGGGTCCATTTGTGAATTTAGTGATCATACTTTAATTGTACAACTGCACATGATCAATTTGCATTCAGAGGAGGATTCCTGTGACTGATAAGACAGTGTCGGCTTAAAAAAGTGCACAGCACGAGAGTTGTGAGTGGTTTTCTTTGGGGCCATATGAGGACTGCAGCCCAGGAGACAGCACTTCAGACAGCTCTGAGAAGCTGCTCCAAGGAGGTAGGGGGAAGGACAGTATATATGTGATCTTGGTAGAGGGGAGTACATGCAATCAAGCATGTATTTTTGAGAAAGTTTCTACTGGTCTCATGAAGATTCTGCTAGTCACAAGAAACAGTTTTCACCGTGAAGAATTTTAGCATTTCTCTAGAAGGGAGGAGAGACAAGAATTGGGCTCCTAAAATCAGCTTCTGGGAATATCTAACTATTTGAATACATTTCTTGCCAGTTTTACAGGATCACAGAGTGCCCCACGTCTGCTCTCCACCCTGAACTCCTTCAGGGGGTGTTGGAGGTCAGAAGCGGCAGCAGCACATGATTTAATCCTTGTAGAGGTAGGCAACAAGCACCCATGGCAAGTGCCAGTTTGTGGTTGTCAATAGGAAGTAGTAATACAGGTCCCATGAATATTGTTATTCTCCCTCTCTCTCACACACACACGCACAAACACAGACACAGACTAGAGTGCATTTCAAAGTCATCCCTGGAATATTTTCCAAACTTACATTCACAAGTACCCTTCAAAGAGCTAGATGTGTTTTGATTCATTTAGTGAAAGTAAGAAGCGACTTAACATTTGTAGAGCCCATCTATACTGCAAAATCTCTTGAGATTTGTTGTTGTGTTTTTTTATTTTGTTTTTGGGGTTTTAACTAACTTTACATGGTTCTTCAAATTTGACTCAATTAAAGATGGGTAAGATACAAGTGGGTTACAATTGACCATTGATAGTACATAAATTTGTGAATACGCCTACAATGCGAGAGACCTGGGTTGGGAAGATCCCCTGGAGGAGGGCATGGCAACCCACTCCAGTATTCTTGCCTGGAGAATCCGCATGGACAGAGGAGCCTGGCAGACTACAGTCAATAGAGTCACAAAGAGTTTGACATGACTGAGTGACTAAGCACAGCACACAGTGATCCTTAGAGTAACCATAAAGCAAACAAGAATAAAAGTAAAACTCAAAATTTCTGCAGTCTTGCTTGACTCTATAAAACATGTGACAGTTATATTTGCTAATATTGATACTGAGCATCAAGTTCTTTTCTCCTCCCTATCCTTTCCTGCATTCCTAGTGTAGATTTCTTTGATAAAATGAGAGGTAACAATAAATTGCTTTTCTCAGTGTCTCTAAGGTAATACAGTAAAAACTTCCATGCTTATTTGCTAAGTGCACATTCGCAACCCATACTTAGACGTCACTTTGACCTCATGCAGCCATGTAAAGAGGGATCAGTATTTGTCATTATATATTTTGGACTAATTTTTATGCACAGGATTACAGCCAGTGTATCCAGATTTAGAGCCTGAGTCATTCTTGAAATGCCTTTATAATACTGAGTACTTACTCAAAACATCTCTAGACCTCATTCTGTGGAAGTTAGCTTAGTGTTTTAACACACAGGTCTGGTCCCAGCTACCCCTGATTTTGAATCCCAACTCTTATGTCATGTGGGGCAAGTTTGCTCACTTCTTTAATCGTATTTTTTAAATGGAAACGAAAGAATTTATAAATTATTTGATAGTTATGAGGATTAGGTGACATAATGCATGCAAAGCACATGGTACTGATAAAAATATTAGTTCCTATTCTTATTGCATCATTTCAGATCAGTTTATGAGCAAGAAGGTGAGCTCATTACTTCATAGCCATTTTTTTTTTTATCTTACAACGATATTCCCCAGACTTCTCAGCTACTTTAGTTATGAGACTTGTATTTAAATGATTTTGACTGTGTTTGAAAAGCAAATTTGCTCTTAATGGTAACTATTTCCTTACTTTAAAAAAATATAAAAAACAAAATATTTCAAAGTTTAAAGGACTCAACACAGGCATTTTGAGGAATGATTCAAACATACTATTCAAGTCCAAGCATCTTTAAGAAAGGAATAATAATGATATTCAGGAGAAAGGAAGTAGATGGCTCTTTTGGTATATTAAATCCTGCAGACATTCATCTTTATTTTAGCCAGATCCCTAATCTCCTACAGCAGTGTGTAAAGTCCTGGAAGGTGCAGCACAGGTCTTTTTCAGTGTTTCATCTCCAGCGTTTAGATATGGAGAGGAAAACTTAAAGATTTGATTTAAAGGTGTTTTTCTATTCAGACAGAAAGAGAAAACACTAGTAGTTACTTAGAGATTTGATGGGGTGACAAAGGAAATAGGAACAAATGAGCAATGTCTCTGACTTACCATCAGCAGAGTCTTCCGGTGGCGCACTAAGCAGTGGTGATGAACATCAAAGTTTACTGTAACGGTGGCTCAGATCTTGGGTGGACTGGCCATGTGAGAAGTTTGGGATATGTGTGTCAGACTGGCTTAAAACAGGAATGAACTCACAGAATTGGCATCATTTGAACTCTGCCTCAAGCTAACCTCTTCCTATCAACCCAGAAAGGCTAACTGAGCACATACTAATTGCCCAACACTGTACATGACCCTAAGAGAGACAGAAAAGAAGTATAACTCATGGCCATCACCTTCAGCAATGTGCAGTTTTTTGCTTTTATTATCTTCTCTGTCTGGGAACTGCACTTTCTCCCCATCCGCAGGCTTAAGTGTGATGAGGATATTTCTGTCCCACTCACTTTCAGTTGAAATGACTTTTCTCTGAACATTCTTATCCTCTCACTCAGTTGTCCTTAACTTCCCAACTTCAGAGCTGCAAAATGCCCCCTGAGACTTCAGAGTAAAGCGCAGTGACTTCCATAGGGAGCAACTAAACTAATAGGAAAGGTGAAAAGTGAGGATGGGAGAAAACATTACCACAAACACCACACATTAATCTGCAAGTGTTTTATAACCCATCTCTCTTTGACTTTGAATATTCCATCTGTGCTTTACAATATAATATAATGCTTATAAACATAAAATTAATTCCTTAAAGTTAATGAACATGAACATCCAAGAGAATGCTAGGCACATAGAGAAATCTGAATTAGACTAAGCTATGTCCCCATTAAAAAATGTTGAATGCACTTGGGATGCCTTCCATGTAAGAGCTATAGTTGAAATGCTGCTTCCAATCTATAGTACTTTTCAGTCCCCAAGTGAAAATAAACATGGCACAAGGAAAAATAAGATTAATAGCAAGAGCAAAAGAAATTAGAGTGGTTGTTAGTATATTAATCGAATACCAGATGGAAAAGCAAAACAAACAATAGCCTGCCAGGCTCCACGGGAAACATCTTTTAAATATTTTAGAAGAAAATTTAAAACAACACGTGGTGCTGAGGTATATAGATAACATAGTTTGTGCTATCCTAAGCTTGGTAGTGACTAAAATAGACCATGAATTATACCACTAGGAGATGTGAAGTTAGAAATTGTAGAGAAGTCCACCAGCAATTTAATTGGGAGTGGCCTTTATAAATAACAAAACAGATACTAAGCTTTTAGGGTAAATGTTATTTTAATTATCTTCAAAGAGAGTATGTATGTGTATATGTGTGTGTGTGCTAAGTCACTGCAGTCAAGCATGTGTATGCACGCTTGTCAAATCCTGCTGTCTTTCTAGCCATGTGTCAAGGTCATACGCTGTGGCCCCCGTGGCCCCAGGAGAAGATCAGTACAATTTCAGTGGCTCAGAAGCCTATGGGCAAATTTGCCCTTGGCTGCAATTGCGAAGACTTCAGGATGCTTTCTATGAACTGTCAATATTGACCCCACTCACAGCTGAAGTGTATGAAATGCAAAGTATGTAATAACTCACAATTTAGCAACTATCATAAACATTGCTCGAATCAGCCAGGTGCTAGAAAACGTACCCAAATATATGAAAACATTTGTTCCCTTGTTCATTTCCATAAGGAATAATTCTTTTCTGATTTCCTCATGTATCACTTTCTAAAATGTAAAAAGATTTCTGTATAATGAAGAACACTCCAGAATGTGTTATGTCCCTACAGATGTCTTGCTTATTTTAAAATGGACTTTCAAATGTCAAAGGTGACATATTTATTCTTTGTTAGATACAACTGTTCATCAAATTCTCTCCAACACATACTATGTGTCAGGTGTGCTTGGACACAAAGATTGATAAAGATTCCTTCTTGCCTTTATGGAGCTCCTTTATGGGTGAGAGTGACCTTCATCAATCACTGTGTTACAACAGGGCAGGAGCAGTAATACAGGTATGGAAGATGTGCTGTGGGCCCATGGGTGAAAGAACCTTTAACTCTGCCTGAGAATGTGAGGGAAAGCCCCAGGGAATGACCTTTAAGTTTCAGTAAGAATTCTCTTGGGAAAGAGAAAAATTCTTTCAAAACAAAGAAACTAGTTGGTAAATTCTTTGCATAGTATATGTTCATTCTTCAGACTGCATCTTTCCCACTTGTGTGCTGGAAATCCGTCCTTGCCTGAGGCTTCCAAACTGGATCATTCTCCTAGGCTGCCTTTTAACCATCACTCATAGCTCTTACCACTGTTTCAGTTATTTACTTTTCCATGCTCCCTTTTGCTGTTCAGTTGCTAAGTCATTCCGACTCTCTGAGACCCCATGGACTGTAGCATTCCAGGCTTCCCTGTCCTTCACTATCTGCTGGAGTTTGCTCAGACTTATGTCCCTTGAGTGATACCATCCAATCATCTCATCCTCTGATACCCCCTTCTCCTCCTGCCCTCAATCTTTCCCAGCATCAGGGTCTTTTCCAAAGAGTCAGCTCTTTGCATCAGGTGGCCAAAATATTGGAGCTTCAGCTTCAGCATCAGTCCTTCCAGTGAATACTCAGGGTTGATTTCCTTTAGGATTGACTGATTTGAACTCCATGCTGTCCAAGGGATTCTCAAGAGTCTTCTCCAGTGTCACAGTTTGAAAGCATTAATTCTTCAGCACATAGCTTTCTTTTATGGTCCAACTCTCACATCCATATGTGACTACTGGAAAAATCATAGCTTTGACTATACGGACTTTTGTCAGCAAAGTGTCTCTGCTTTTCAATACGCTGTCTAGGTTTGTCATAGCTTTTCTTCCAGTGATCAAGCATTTTTTATTCCATGGCTGCAGTCACCGTCTGCAGTGATTTTGGAGCCCAAGAAAATAAAATCTGTCACTGTTTCCACTTTTGCCCCTTGTATTTGTCATGAAGTGATGGGACTGGATGCCATTATCTTAGTTTTTTGAATGTTGGATTCAAATATCCTCTGTAGGTATTACTTTTCTGAGTCTTAAAATTCCTCATATTAGGATTCCTAGCCAGATGCCTGGCATTTGGCAGCCATTCACAGAATATTAAATAAAATAATGAATGTTTGAAATAATCTAATATGACGTTAATGTAGGGGACATGGTAGTCTGAGCCAGGTTGCAGTGGGTCTTCATGGTGCTGTTAAGTGAGGTTACTGATGTCATCATGTGTTGGGCAGCAGGGGTTCAGTGATTGAGCAGTGGATGGACATGGTGCCTTATGTGGCACTCGGGCTATGTATTGTATGGGGAGTGACTGGCAGCTGGGGGATGTGTCCCCAGTCTGCTTTCCCGAGTGAAACAGATGAAGTGGGTAGTGACTGGAGTTCACCACTCTGCAGCTTGGTTATGGGCTGGAGTGGTGGGGGCAAGAGGGGACAAATTCTGAAGAGTAACATCCTATGGGATTTCTAAGCTAGTCACCAAACTGGTATCTAAATCTAGATTGCTGAGTTTCAGAGCATGAAGTGGAGGTATAAGAAGGTAGGAACAAGAGGGGACCTGAAGGAATTCCCTGTGCTGAGCAGCATGCAGCCCCCATGGATGCTGACTGGATGCCACCTGCCATTAAGGGTGGTGGAAGATGGGTGGGTAGAGAGAAGAGAGCAAACACAAAAAAGACTTTGGTTTGGGTAACCTGCTGAGTGCTGATGCAGTAACACATTACAGAGGGAAGGAGGAGAAGCAGCAGCTTGAAGAGCAACAATTGGTCTGTACATTGTGGGGAGGTAGGAATAGGGGGCAGATAGTAACTTCCCAGTTGGGGAAGTTAGGCAAATCAAGTTTCTGCATTGTGTTTTAAAGCTCATCTGTGAAAATCATTTCATTTTACTTGTAAAAGTAACTTTTTATGAGTAGGAATGTCTTAGCTGTGTTCCTAGTTCTAAGAGAATTTGTTAAAATATTTTATACCAGTTTTTCTAATTAGAAGCAGATCAGGGAGGTCTGAGCCCATAGCCTAAGAATCTCAAGGTTGGTGAGTAAGATCAGCCTCCTAGGGCAAATGGTTTAAACATTTAAGTAAGCTTTTTCCTATAACAAATATTTTCTATATAATTTCCTGTAATAAATATTCATAGTCTCAAGATTCTAAATCAGCAGAACTTGGAACCACCTACACAAAATGTTCAGTATAAAAAGAAAGAAAATAAATCAAAAACTAATTTTATAATAAGTTATAGGCTGGGTATAGCTTTAAGATACATTTTATGATAACTGGTAAATATTCTTGAATCTTCTCTCTTATCTATGCAAAGAAAGGTTAATTGTTAAACCAGGGCTTTTCATTATCAAAATTAAGTGCATCAACATCTTTGTTAACTTTCTCTTAATTTTTGTGCCAAAATAATTATGGCCTATGGATTTGAATTGGATTTGATACTGTTTTGATCATTAGCTAGTCAAAGATACTTGGGGTCTATCACACTCTCCCCATACTGAATGAAATATTCTGTTATTTTATTTCTCTCTTCTTGCAGTGTTTTTTTTTTTTTGGTCTGTTTCTTTTTCTTTGCTTAAAATAGTAGTCAGTTCTTGTTCCAAAGAATAGGAAAAGTCCCAGGAAGAATTTGGCATTTTTTCCTAGAGTGTACAATTTACTTGAGGAACTTGTCAGTTGCAAACTGGGGGAGGCTAATTAATTTAACACATTTTTGTATTAAAATAAATATGCTATATTATGGTAGAATAAAAAAGTCATGAGAATTTTTACATATTAAAAAAGAACAGCACATAAAACTTCAAATAGCTATTGAGTTGGCTGCCAGCATTTTCAGCTTCTTACTCCATCTGTGGATGAAGCATCATGTTTCCTAAAGCTGGTCTTAGATGGGGCATTTATACCCATCACTCTGGGTGCTGTTTTAAACCAGCATCAAGAAGATGTCATAACAGAATGGAGAGCCCAGAAATAAACCCATGCATATATAGTCAGCTAATATTTGACAAGAGAGCCAAGAAAACTTAATGAAGAAAAGACAGTCTCTTCAGTAAATGGTGCTGGGAAAATTGGATATTCACACGCAAAAGAAGGAAACTGGACCCCTATCTTATGCCACTCATAAAAACTAACTCAAAATGGATTAAAAACCTAAATGTAAGACCTGAAACTATAAAATTCCTAGAATGAAACATAGAGAAAAGGCTTATTGACACGGATCTCAGCAGTGTATTTTTGGATATAATACCTAAAGCATGAGCAACAGAATAAAAAATAAACAAGTGGGACTACATCAAACTAAAAAGCTCCTGCACAGCAGAAAAAACAGTCAAAAATGAAATGACATAGTATGACATGGGAGAAAATATTTACAAACCACACATCTCATAAGATGTTGATATCCAAAATATATGATACTCTACAACTCAATACTAAAACCCACAAATAATCCAATTGAAAAATGGGCAAAAGACTTGAATAGACAATTTCCAAAGAAGATATTCAAGTATCCAACAGGTACATGAAGAGGTGCTCATATCAGTAATCATCAATAAAATGCAAATCAAAACCACAATTTTGGGTTTTCCCTGGTGGCTCAAACAGTAAAGAATCTTCCTGCAATGTGGAAGACCTGGGTTCGATCCCTGGGTTGGGAGGATCCCCTAGAGGAGGGCATGGCAACCCACTCCAGTATTCTTGCCTGGAGAATCCCCATGGACAGAGGAGCCTGGCAGGCTACAATCCATGGGGTCGCAAAGAGTCGGACACAGCTGAACAACTAACCATAAAGCCACAATGAGATATCACCTCACACCTGTTAGAAAAGCTATCATCAAAAAGACAAGAGATAACAAGTATTGGTGGAGAAGACAACCCTTGTGCATTGTTGGTAAGAATGTAAATAGATACAGCCACTATGGGAGACAGCATGGAAGATCTTTAAAAAGGAAAAAAGAACCATGTATAATACAACAATTCCACATCTGGGTATATATCTGAAGGAAATGAAATCACTATCCTGAAGAGAGATTTCACCCTATGTTCACTGCAGCAATAGTTACAATAGCCAAAATATGGGAACAACCTAAGTGACCATTGACAGATGTATGGATAAAGAAATATAGCATATATATATATATATATATATATATATATATATATATACACACACACACACACACACACACACACACACACACATACATGCATACATACACACAAACACACACAAACACATACATACATGTGTACAATGGAATATTATTTTCAGCCTTAAAACAGAAGAAAATCCTGCCATTTGCAACAACACACATTTAGGGCTTCTCAGGTGGCACAGTGGTAAAGAACATGCTCGCCAATGCAGGAGACATAAGACACAAATTCAGTCCCTGGGTTGGGAAGATCCCGTGGAGGAGGGCATGGCAACCCACTCCAGTACTCTTGCCTGGAGAAACCCATGGACAAAGAAGCCTGGTGGGCTATAGTCCATGGGGTCGCAAAGAGTTGGACACGACTGACGTGACTTAGCACACAGCACACACATGGACCTTGATGGCATTATGCTAAGTGAATTAAGTCAGAGAAAAACAAATACTATGAATAAATGATCTCATGTATATGTGGAATCTAAAAAAAAATCATAGAAACAGAGATCAAATCAGTGGTTGTTATAGGTGGTGTTCAGGGGGTTGGGAAGGAATGGGTGAAGATGGCCAAAAGGTACAAACTTCCAGTTATAAGATAAATAAGTTCTGAGATGTAATGTGAAGCATGGTGACTATCATTAAAATACTGTATTATTTTTTGGAAGCTGCTAAGAGTGAATCTTAAAAGTTCTCATTATAAGGAAAACAAATCTGTGACTATGTGAGGTATGGATGTTAACTAAACTTGTAATCATTTTGCAATATATACATTAGTCAAATCATTGTTATACACTTTGTGTGTTGTGTGCTTTGCTAAGTTGCTTCAATCATGTCTGACTCTTTGTGACGCTGTGGAAAATAGCCTGCCAGCCTCCTCTGTCAATGGACTTCTCCAGGCAAGAATACTGGAGTGGGTTGCCATGCATTCCCCCAGGGGATCTTCCTGACCCAGGAATGGAACCCACATCTCATGTCTCCTGCATCGGCAGGCAGGTTCTTTACCACTAGTGCCACCTGGGAAGCCATTATACATCTTAAGCTTATACAATTTTATGTATTACTTTTGTCTTATTAAATCTAGAAATAAAGATGTCAAACAGCCGAAAGTAGTGTTTTTACTATGTTTGCTACCTCACCCCTACCACGCCCTCAGCATAGAATCTGAGACCTATAAAATGACAGTGTTTATCTCACCACACAATAATTTCATGT
This sequence comes from Okapia johnstoni, assembly GCA_024291935.2. Lineage (NCBI taxonomy): Eukaryota > Metazoa > Chordata > Mammalia > Artiodactyla > Giraffidae > Okapia > Okapia johnstoni. The sequence continues at coordinate 63,512,889 of CM044312.1, read as the reverse complement.
CTTTCCAAAGTGTGAGTGCCCTGAGAACATGCTTTTTTTCCCATAATTATTTCTATATCCCCAGTTTCTAGCTCCTGTCACAGGGTATTTAATATATGTGTGGTGAAGGAATGAATGTGTGAATGAGTCTTAGGGATCTCTAGGACAGATCATAATTCATATGCTCATAGTACTCTGAGAGTGACCCTGGGGTTACCCTCACATTTAGTCTTTGGTGAAACTGATCATTATCACTAGGTCATACAGTGGGCTGCAGATTTACAGAACAAGTCTTGTCATGGGGCAGGAACAAGGAGAGTCTCCTGGGAAATCAAATCTCAAATCTTCAGTAACTGAAGGAACTAGATTTGTTACATTCAAGAAGTGTATGGACTGAAAGCTCACTGGGAGGAGAGACACTGTCCATGATTATACCCCCTGTGGCAGCTAGGAAAAAGGGCAGAAAAATAATACATTGAAAATAATGTACTTCAAAAGCTCTGTCTACTTATCACAACTGAATTTTCTTGCAGTCGAAGCGTGTGTCATTATGCCAATAACTTGTTATGACCAAACAGATTGCATCATTCAGATCATAAGAATATTAGGTCATCTTTTCCACAGTGCATTTTATCCAGCATCCAGATATGGTCTGAGAATTAGTATACTTTTTAACTGATGAAGAATGAATTGACAGTACAAATAAGGTGAGATCTGCACATGGAAGATCAACCTAAACTATGGGGCAAGTGACTGTTCTAAGATTGAAAGAGGAGAGGATTCCATCCACTCAACAAACACTAGAATTCCATGTTATGTGCCAAGCACTATTCCAAGTAAAATAAAGAGAAGAATGAAATATGAACAGTACACCAAGTAAATATTAAAAAAATTGCTTTCCAATAACTTGTCTGTTTAAGAAATTTGAAGTTTGAATAGCTTTATGCTTTGTCATTTGCTCCTTTACTTAGCCTATACCACTATGAAGAGTGAAGGTGAACATTTTCTCTCTTCTGTACTTGTCTGATGAGAGATCTGAGGCATCAGTGCAGTAATAGAACAGTAACTTTCACGTTCCCATTTCAAACTTAAGTTGCAGGCAATGTGAAGATAGATCATAGGCTTAGCATGTCCTCATGAAAACTCTGCTTCTCACACTGACCACTTGTGTGACCCATGGACAATGAACTTAAGCTCTTTATGACTTAGTTCCCTCATCAGTGAACAGAAGTAATCTGTTTATTATCCCACCTACTTGCCCGCAAATACTATGTTGAAGTGAGATGATCTATGTGCAATGTGCAGAAGAGTACTTGCCATCCAGGGTATCTGCACTGAAGGTGAGTGGTCATTTCCTGGAATTATAGTAGATGCAAGAAACATAAAACTAAATATATTTTTTAAAAATACAGAAGTGGATTTATAAAAACAGACAAATAGACAATATTTGGAAATGGGAAGTTAAGGCCAGAATGGTTGATCAAAGAGCTAAAATCCACAAACATTATTGGGCATTCATCACATCCTCACAACAGTGCTAGATGCTGAAGAAGATAGAAACGGCCCCAAAGCCTATTTCCATCCTATTTAGGACATCAAGACAATAATGGATGGAAATAATTCAATAGTAAAAGACTGATACAACTGTTTAAGGCTATGACAAAAGAAATGTCACAATATAGTGTTATAGTCAAATAAATAATTAAAATTCATATTTTATAGTCATAACTTTAAAACAGCCTGTGGAATTTTAGTGTTGACTTAAATTATTTATATTGTAATATAACATAAACATGTACAAACCTAAGCCAAGTATACTCTGTATGTTTTTAGCTCTTACATAGCTGTGAAAGCAAAACAAATTTATAAATTAAATATGAAAAAATAACCAGTCATATATTCCAATTAATAATCATAAGTCTAATGTGGTAGTATTGTTTTTCTGAAACCAAACTGACAGAGATTCTTTTGAGTTTTACATGCTTCTGTGACTATGTGCTGAAGGAAGACGTAATCCTCCAATCACTTTTTCTTTTTTGAGCTAATGGTAATTATTTCTGCATGCAGAATACGTCGTTTTCATCTGGTTTCACTTAATGCAAAAGCATCATTTGCATACTGCCTGCCTATGCACTTGTCTTATTAGCTTCTTATGATTAAAATGGTACCTCTTGGAGTCATATGCCCAACCGGGGATTCGTCAGATGATGTAAAGCATGCCTGTATGTTTCAGATAATCATTGACATGAAACGCACACATATATATGTAGCCACAAATAAGTTCTCATAGAGAACTAAAAATACTTGAGTATAGATCTGAGGTTGAGTAAGACTACAGTAAACAGTTGATTGCTAAAAGGAATTTTACAAAGAGAAAATACAAGTACTACAGAAACTCAGAGAGGAAAGATCATCTTGTGTTAAGATGATGGGTGAGGTAGAGTTCATGGAAAAGACAAGACCTTGGAATCTAATTATTGTGGTATAAGAGACCTTTAGTCACGGTCTTGGAGCCAAGTATGTAGAGGGTGAAAGATGAAGTATTACCCAAGTACAGATCTTAATCCCTAACCTATGAATTTTTTAAATAGTGTGCAAAATTCATGTGAGAGAGTAAAGAGAAAGAATGAAGGATGATACAATATTGGGCAAAAAATTAGACTTATTGAAAGATACCTTAATAAGGAGTACAAAAATTTTAGGTTTCTCCCTTGTGGTACAGTTAGGCAATGGATCTGGCTGATTCATAAGCAGCTCATTTTAGGGGAAACCCTGTGTTAGAGGAAATATTCCTGTTGTGACAAGAAGGGTTTAGTGTTTATCGAACTCACCAAACTTCAAATGCCCTTGCTATTGACAAAATGAGAGAATGTTTGCTCCCAGACTGAAGATCCTAGTGGTCCTTCACTGTATTGATTTCCCACTTGTCTAGCATATGTTGCCAGTTTTGAAACCAGTAAGAATACTAGTATACAATGTATTCATGATGCAGAATTCTTAAACTAAAAGGATATATCTACTGTGTAACTGTAGAGGGGAGCTTACAAGATGTGAACTGGGTGGGGACTGAATTATGCCTCCCCCTCAGTTCATAAGTTGAGCCCCCTGTGTGACCATACCTGGGCATACAGTATTTACAGGCTTCCTAGTAGCTCAGATGATAAAGCATATGCCTTCAGTGCAGGACTCACAGATTCAACCCCTGGGTTGGGAAGATCCCATGGAGAAGGAAATTGCAACCCGCTCCAATATACTTGCCTGGAGAATTCCATGGACAGAGGACCATGGCAAGCTACGTCCATGGGGTCGCAAAGAGTTGGACACAACTAAGATCTTTTAGAACTAACATCCAAAAAAGATGTCCTTTTCATTATAGCAGACTGGAATGCAAAAGTAGGAAGTCAAGAAACACCTGGAGTAACAGGCAAATTTGACCTTGGAGTACAGAATGAAGCAGGGCAAAGGCTAATAGAGTTTTGTCAAGAGAATGCACTGGTCATAGCAAATACCCTCTTCCAACAACACAAGAGAAGACTCTACACATGGACATCACCAGATGGCCAACACAGAAATCAGATTGATTATATTCTTTGCAACCAAAGATGGAGAAGCTCTATACAGTCAGCAAAAACAAGACTGGGAGCAGACGGTGGCTCAGATCATGAACTCCTTATTGCCAAATTCAGACTGAAATTAAAGAAAGTGGGGGAAACCACTGGACCATTCAGGTATGACCTAAGTCAAATCCCTTATGACTCTACAGTGGAAGTGAGAAATAGATTTAAAGGACTAGATCTGATAGACAGAGTGTCTGATGAACTATGGACGGAGGTTCATGACATTGTTCAGGAGACAGGGATCAAGACCATCCCCGAGAAAAATAAATGCAAAAAAGAAAAATAGCTGTCTGAGGAGGCCTTACAAATAGCTGGGAGAAGAAGAGAAGCAAAAAGCAAAGGAGAAAAGGAAAGATATTCCCATCTGAATGCAGAGTTCCAAAGAATAGCAAGGAGAGATAAGAAAGCCTTCCTCAGTGATCAATGCAAAGAAATAGAGGAAAACAACAGAATGGGAAAGACTAGAGATCTCTTCAAGAAAATTAGAGATACCAAGGGAACATTTCATGCAAAGATGGGCTCCATAAAGGACAGAAATGGGATGGACCTAACAGAAGCAGAAGATATTAAGAAGAGGTGGCAAGAATACACAGAAGAACTGTACAAAACAGATCTTCATGACCCAGATAATCACGATGGTGTGATCAGTCACCTAGAGCCAGACATCCTGGAATATGAAGTCAAGTGGGCCTTAGAAAGCATCACTATGAGCAAAGCTAGTGGAGGTGATGGAATTTCAGTTGAGCTATTTCAAATCCTGAAAGGTGACGCTGTGAAAGTGCTGCACACAATATGCCAACAAATCTGGAAAACTCAGCAGTGGCCACAGGACTGGAAAAGGTCAGTTTTAGTTCCAATCCCAAAGAAAGGCAATGCCAAAGAATGCTCGAACTACCGCACAATTGCACTCATCTCACAGGCTAGTACAGTAATGGGCAAAATTCTCCAAGCCAGGCTTCAGCAATACGTGAACTGTGAACTTCCAGATGTTCAACCTGGTTTTAGAAAAGGCAGAGATCAAATTGCTAACATCGGCTAGATCATAGAAAAAGCAAGAGAGTTCCAGAAAAACATCTACTTCTGCTTTATTGACTACGCCAAAGCCTTTGACTGTGGATCACAATAAACTGTGGAAAATTCTTCAAGAGATGGGAATACCAGACCACATGACCTGCCTCTTGAGAAACATGTATGCAGGTCAGGAAGCAACAGTTAGAACTGGACATGGGGCAACAGACTGGTTTCAAATAGGAAAAAGAGTACGTCAAGGCTGTATATTGTCACCCTGCTTATTTAACTTATATGCAGAGTACATCATGAGAAACACTGGGCTGGAAGAAGCACAAGCTGGAATCAAGATTGCCAGGAGAAATATCAATAACCTCAGATATGCAGATGACACCACCTTTATGGCAGAAAGTGAAGAAGAACTATACAGCCTCTTGATGAAAGTGAAAGAGGAGAATGAAAAAGTTGGCTTAAAGCTCAACATTCAGAAAACTAAGATCATGGCATCTGGTCCCATCACTTCATGGCAAATAGATGAGGAAACAATGGAAACAGTGTCAGACATTATCTTTTTGGGCTCCCAAATCACTGCAGATGGTGATTGCAGCCATGAAATTAAAATATGCTTCCTCCTTGGAAGGAAAGTTATGACCAACCTAGACAGCATATTAAAAAGTAGAGACATTACTTTACCAACAAAGGTCTGTCTAGTCAAAGCTATGGTTTCTCCAGTAGTCATGTATGGATGTGAGAGTTGGACTATAAAGAAAGCTGAGCCCTGAAGGACTAATGCTTTTGAACTGAGGTGTTGGAGAAGACTCTTGAGAGTCCCTTGAACTGCAAAGAGATCCAACCAGTTCATCCTAAAGGAAATCAGTCCTGAATATTCAGTGGAAGGACTGATGCTAAAGCTGAAACTCCAATACTTTGGCCACCTGATGCAAAGAGCTGACTCATTTGAAGAGACCCTGATGCTGGAAAAGATTGAAGGTGGGATGAAAAGGGGGTGACAGAGGATGAGATGGTTGGATGGCATCACTGACCCAATGGACATGGGTTTGGGTGGACTCTGGGATTTGGTGATGGACAGGAAGGCCTGGCGTGCTGCAGTTCATGGGGTCACAAAAAGTCAGACACGACTGTGTGACTGAACTGAACTGAACTGAAGCAACTAACACACACACACTCAATTCATAAGTTGAGCCCCCAGTGAACTTAGAGTATTTACAAGGTGATTAAAGGTAACTGAGATCATAAGGGTGGGGCCCTAATCTGACAGGACTGGTAGTTTTATAAGGAAATCCCTCTTCCTCTCTCTCCCCGCCTCCCTCTCCCCTCCTTTCCTCTCTCCTCTTCTTTCCCTCTCTCCTCCTCCCTCCGTCTCTCCTTCTCTTTCCTCCTCTCCCCCTTCATCCCTCCCTCCCTCTCTCCTTCTCTCTCCCTCTTCCTGCCTCTCCCTCTCTGGTTCTCTCTCTCTCTCCCTCTCTCCTTATCACTTAAGGACGAAGCACGAAGGCAGCCGTCTGCAAAGCAAGAAGAGAGCCTTCACCAGAACCTCACTGTGCTGGCACTCTGAGAAATAAATGTCCATTGCTTATGCCACCCAAGCCATGATATTTCATCACAGCAGCCTGAACTGGCTAATACAGTGTTAAGTGAAATTATTTCCGAGTAAAATCATCCATTTTCTCTCATTTTCATTTTTTTGATACACATTCTTTTGTCTAGTAACAAGGCCTTTCACTTGAGAGCATAGATGAGGTATGAGAATTTTGTCTGGTTTGGCTTTATTCCAGACTGTCTTATGAAAGCAAGAAGCTACATTTCAGTTGACCTCTAGAATGTTACTTGCAGCACAATTTCTAGGCTTCATAAACTTGTACTCACTGGTGAAACCTAATTCTGGTTTCTGGCATCATTTGCAAAATTACTCCACGTACCAGGCAAGTTCTTTCACTCAGGAAGAAGAGAAATTTCATAGGTTTTATTTTACATGTGAAACTTAATTCATGCCTCCAAAACTATAAAATATGGAGACTAAATATAGTCCATCAAGAGTATGCAATGTGAATGAATAGCAGCAGAAACCAGATTTGTAAAAGAAGAGGAAATGGGCTGAGCCAGAAGCCTTTGGCTTATTTAAATTCTCTGTATGACATTCCCAGAGATCTGCCTGGACAACAGAATGAAATTCATGATTATGGAAATGGTGAGGGCGTGAGTGCAGGGCCTGCTCTTCTGAGTACTTTCAGTGAAGACTTGTCACAGGTCTAACTGACCTTTCCTTCAACTGTGGACTGTCACAGCGCCATCAGAGGAGTGATTTCTGAGGGGAAACCACAGGAACCTTTGTGTAGGAGGAGGGCAGGCCTCTGTCAGGAGATAAACACCCCAGAGGCTGGCTGTGTTCACCCTCAGCTTTAACACATTTCAATTCACTTCATTACACACAACTTGATCGACACAGGGTGACTTCTCATGTTTGGATTCAGATTGTTTCTGAAATCTACAACAGGTCGATAGCATGCTGCTTCCATCCTTGAAAAGCAGAGCAAAGCAAAGTGATGGGGCTCTGGTTCCCAGCCCAGGGAGGTATTCCTGATGGAGGGTTTAGGTGAAGGTCAATTAGGATATGACAAAAGGCAGGTGTTTTTCCAGGTATGAAATTTAGTCCATCAACAAAACTCCCATTGTACCACGAGGTTGAAACAATCTTTTACAGAGATGGTACCTACTTCTAGGGCCTTATTTGGTGGTAAAGCATAATCCGAGAGCCTTATATCTGATACAGGTGGTCCTCTAGCTTTATTAGTGTTTGATGTTGTTGTTGTTCATTTGCTCAGTCATGTCCATCTCTTTGTGACTCCAGGCTTTCCTATCCTTCACTATCTCCCTGTTTGCTCAAACATGTCCATTGAGTCAGTGGTTGATGTCTTCCAACCATCTTATCCTCTGTTGCCCCCTTCCCTTCCTGTCTTCAATCTTTCTCAGCATCAGGGTCTTTTCCAATAAGTCGACTCTTTGCATCATGTGGCCAAAATATTGGAGTTTCAGCTCCCACATCAGTCCTTCCAATGAGTACTCAGGGTTGATTTCCTTTAGGATTGACTGGTTTGATCTCCTTGCTGCCCAAGAGACTTATGAGTCTTCTCCAACACCACAATTCAAAAGCATCTTGGCACTCCACTTTCTTTATGGTCCAACTCTCACATCCATGCATGACTACTGGAAAAACCATAGCTGTGACTATATGGACATTTACCAGCAAAGTGATGTCTCTGCTTTTTAATAAGCTATCTGTTTGTCATAGCTTTTCTTTCAAGGAACAAGCATCTTTTAATTTCAAGGCTGCAGTCACCATCTGCAGTGATTTTGGAGCCCAAGAAAATGAAGTCTGTCACAGTTTCCATTGTTTCCCCATCTATTTGCCATGAAGTGATGGGGCTGGATGCAATGATCTTAGTTTTTTGAATGTTGAATTTTAAGCCAACTTTTTCACTCTCATCTTTCACCTTCATTGTGAGAGTCTTTAGTTCCTCTTTACTTTCGGTCATAAGGGTGGTGTCATATGCATATCTGAGGTTATTGATATTTCTCCTGGCAATCTTGATTCCAGCTTGAGCTTCCTCCAGTCCAGCACTTTGCATGATGTACTTTACATATGTCCATCACTGACTTGAGAGACATAAGTTTGAGCAAGTTCCGGAAGTTGGTGATGGACAAGGAAGCCTGGCGTCCTACAGTCCATGGGGTCACAAAGAATCAGACACAACTGAGTGACTGAACTGAACTGAACTCTGAATATAAGTAATCAGGTAAGGTAGTCTGGTATTCCCATCTCATTAAGAATTTTAGTAGTGTTTAGGCTTATCTTTCCCATCTGATTTTCAGTAGAGTCCACTCGGCAACCCATTCTGAGACTGCCTGGGGACTGGGTTTCCCTAGTTTCACCATCATGAACCTCTCAGGGGCATGGGTCATGCTGCTGTGCCCATGAAGTGTGGGGCATGTGAAGCTTGGTGGCCCTTTATAGCCTTTGATTGCCCCCTGCTGTGCCAGCCACACAGGAATTGCCCCCTTGCTCCCCTGGGCTGTGCAGGCCTGTGTGCCAAAGCATATCATCAGGGTATTTGTACTCAGAGGTCTTGCTACTTCTCTGATTCTATGTTAAAAGATGGGCATTGATCCCCGGTGAATTCAGATCCTCCCAAACCAACCTAATATATCTCCTCCCTCTGCCCCATGTCTGGATTTACAGTTTGTCATCGCACTCCTAATTCTTAACCCCAGCTCCTAGGATACCTAGTCACTACCTGCTTCCTCTCTGACTACGCTCCTTCCTTGCAGCCCTGCAAAACAACCAGTCCCGATAGCCATGGGTTCTCTATTTCCTGAATCTTTTCAGGGTCAGATCCCCTTTGTCAGTCAAAGGCTTTTCTTCTTTCTTTCATAAGAACACCCTTCCCTGCAGCAGACAGCTCATAATTGAGCTGATAAATTATTGTCTTGCTTCATTATCCTGCCTTACGATCATTTTTTCAAATGGATAAGGCTAATGCCACCTACCATAGTAACTCCAATCAACTTTCTAGGTCCCCTCCTTAAATGCCACTCCATTTTCTGGAAAAAAGAACAGAACAAAGGAGCTGAGCCTCAGCAAAATTGTGACGATTGTCTTCAGTTTTGGTATTTATCATCTGTATCCTGGACTCTCTCCCTCTCCACTAAATTTCCCTCCCTCTCCTCTTGTGGTCCCTTTCCTCTTCTCACCAAAAGGGCAGTAGTCATAGAAATGCCTCCTTTATGCAGTTGCTCAGTCACTAAGTCATGTCTGACTTTTATGACCCCATGAACTGCAGCCTGCCAGGCTTCCCTGTTCTTCACTGTTTCCTGGAGTTTGCTCAGACTCATGTCTATTGAGTCGATGATGCCATCCAACTATCTCATCCTCTGCTGCCCCCTTCTCCTCCTGCCCTCAATCTTTCCCAGAGTCCTCAGGTAATGATGTGCTTCACATAAACATTAATTTTCCAGGCTATTGAAGCTTACCTTAGGTGATAACTTTCAAAAGCTATAATGGCTTTGAATAGAAAGTTTCTCAACCTCCATTACATCGTTTCCTGTCTTTGAAAGCCTGAATTCAAATTCTTATCTCTTTCTCTTGTGATATCTTGAATCAATAATCTTTCAACAAACTTATGTAGAGCATCCATTATTACGTGAGAGGTTCAGAGATACAAAGATGAATGCAGTAGTGCTCTTTACCATTTAAAGAGTTTAAGGTCAGATTAGTATGAAGATACTGAAGATGAACTGCTACAGTCCAGAGCAAAGGAGAATGTATGAGGGATGTGAACAGGGCACGGATAGGTCATTGATGGGACACAGAGGAGTAGCAGCGGCCCTGCCAAAATGAATGATGAGGGGCCAGGACAAGGTTCTAAGAGGGCTGGTAATCTGTTATTAAGGACACTGCCCTCCTCAGAGAGTCCACACTGGTCTGCATTTTGAATTCTGTCTGTTAAGAGGGGTTCTGATTCTCCAGTTCTCTGACTACAGCTGGGTTGTCAGCTGTCATGTCTTGCTCCTAGCAGACCCATCCCCTCTTAATTTGCATTTCTAATCATCTGTGAGCCAGGAAGCCTCATAACCATGCCCCTCAGAACCAGGACTCCCTTAGAGTAAATAGGCTCTTAGCAAGGCTCCCAGGGGCTCTGTTAAGATAATGGGCAGGAGCGTTGTTTGATTGCTTATTTTGATTAGAACATTTTGATTGCTTTGTACTTCTTTCCTGGTTCTAGTTGGCTTAGATTTTTGGTATATAAGCAACCTCTAAATGAGAAGTCATTATGAATTTGTATCAGGAGGAGGATTCTTTTTTTTTTTTAAGAAATTACATTTTCTGCCATTTACTTATCTGTTTATATTTGGCTGCTCTAGGTCTTCATTGCTGTGTGCAGGCTTTCTCTAGTTGCAAGCAGGGGCTACTCTCTAGTTGCAATGTTCAGTCTTCTCATTGTGGTGGCTTCTCTTGTTGCAGAGCATGGGCTCAGTAGTTATGGCTCACAAGGTTAGTTTCCATGAGGCATGTGGAATCTTCCCGGATCAGGGATAAAACCCGTGTACCCCTGCATTGGGAGGCAGATTCTCAACCACTGGACTACTCAGGAAGTCCAAGGATTTTAATATAAAGGAATTATTAATATCTGTACTTAGTGGGCATTATGTACCAGAGTCTTTACCTTTATTATTTCTTTAACCCTCACAATAACCCTGCAATATACATAAAATGGTCCCATTTTATGAAAAAAGAAACTAATACTCAGAGACCACAGTTTACTGCCCTTTGTATTGTTAGACAAATTTCCTGGCTTCCCTGTCCCTCTTATCCTTCAGCTGTGAAATGGGAACAGTACAACTGTGTATCTCTCAGACTTGTTAGGAGGATTAAACAGATGAATAAATGTGATTATAACTAAAGTGCCTGATACATAGTAAGATTCAGTGGTAGATGCTGTTATTATTGTCATGCTGGTGTTGTTACCAAAGTCATGTAGATACTTAGAAGCAGAACCAAAATCTAAAGTCCATGCCACAGCAGGTTCTCTGATACTAGGGAGAATTGCTCTGTAGAAGCGATTTTGCTCAGCATGGCTTGTACTGCATGGGAGGCCACCACCTGCCCTGTCGCTGAGCCATACGAGGACAGGCATGGGGTTATACTCTTACCTTGACTCCTGTCCTTAGCACTGACACCTCAAGTCTTACTCTAAGGGCAGTGAATTGTGACATTTTATGATAAGGTTGTAAGCAATGACTTCATGCTACTTTTGAAGTCTGTCTCAAGTTTTGTTTTGAAAAACCATGTGTGTGCATGCTTAGTCACTAAGTCGTGTCTGACTCTTTGCAACCTCATGAACTATAGCCTGCCAGGCTCCTCTGTCCAAGGGATTTTCCAGGTAAAACATACTGGAATGGGTTGCCCTCCTCCCTGGGATCTTCCCGACCTAGGGATCAAACCCACATCTCCTTCATTGGCTGGTGTGTTCTTTACCACTGAGTCACCAGGGAAACCCCCTTGAAAAAGCACAAGGAGTACCAAAGTCTTCATTACCACAGCTTTTCCCCTGTTAGGGAGATGAATTTTTATAGTACTTTGGAACTTTAAGATGCAGAATTCCAAGCAGAATGTTGGCTCATTTTATTATGAAATAACGTCCCAGACTGTGATGTGCTCATCACATTCATGACTGAGATTGACAGATTATGAACAAACAGCATGTTTCTAGTCATCCCAAGTTTCTCTCTTTAGAACTGACTGTTTACAGCATGGACAGGACTTGTTATAAGCATTTGCATGGATTTCACTTGGTTGTTCTCTTTAATTTCTTAAAACTTAAAAAGGAATGTTGGCATGAAATACATCATTCCACAAGTAATGCTTTCTTCTCCTATATTGTTTTTCAGTATTAAAAAAGAACTTTGATGAGTGTCTAGAAGTTATTTGAAGCATAGTCATTTGAAATTTCAATAAAATCCTGATCTGTGATGAGAGAATGGTGATTCCTTTTTCCTCTCCTTTCAGAAACTCCATGACAAAAGTTAAAAGTCTCTGAGCATAGTATAAAATGTGATTCCTATCAAAGAGAACTTATTAGCTATTATTCTTGCATGATTCTATGCAAAATTGATTCTGTGCATATAGCCCTGGACAAATATTTATTTAATTGAATTAAATCTTGTTATCCTGCCCTATCTATCTCTGCTCTCTAGAAACCTAGTATAAATTAAAGAAACGCTGACTACTTCTAGCATGACATGAGTGATACCAACATTTACATTATGAATTTAATGTGGAGTGAGTGTTTCCACAGCCCTGAGTCACAAAGATGTGTCGAATTTGTCTCATTTAAGCATTTAGTAATATCGCTCCCGCTACCTTTTTTTAAAATAGTCTGGGAGGAATTCTAAGATGAAATGGGACATAAAGCCACACCTGAATGAAGCAAGGGACAGTCCTTGGCAAACAAGATGAAAGACAGTCTCAGGGGAGTTATAGTGGCAGGTAGCCCAGCAGAGAGGTGGGGAGACAGTGTGTTCTGAGGAGCCTGGAGGTGCCTGGAGAAGGAGCAGACTAGCAAGTCTTCAGTTTTGAGATGTTTAGTCCATTTTCAACTTAAAGAAAACTGGGCCATCAATACAAATCAAAAAAGCCCTTTGTCTTTTTTATTCTTCTCACTATAAATAGTAATTTTATCTGGGGAAAAAATCTATATGTTATTTGGAGGGCAAGGACCAAAGTAATTTTCACAAGGATTCAGTTGCCTGTAGAAAATAATCAACTATTTCTTCAGGTCTGAGAAAGTAGAATCTAACCTTTTGAACAGGCTTGTTTGATACGTGGCCACACATTTTTTTTGTGGGTTGTGGGACTGCTTGATATTTGATGCTGGTAGACCTGGAGGTAGGAACACACAGGACAAAGGAAGTGGAGAGGTGTTTCATGTCCGAGAAGGCTTTATGCAAAACTTGAGGAGCCCATTTCCCTGCAGCATCCTCCGCAGAATGAAGGGTGCCTCCGTGCAGGGAGATGCCACCAAGAAAGGGGTGCCCTGGATGACGCCTCTGCCACTCACTTGCTCAGCAGCTTGAGCGTGATAGGGACCTGTGTGGGGGCAGGAAAGCCTTAAAGCCAGCCAAAGGGAAGGAACTTAAAGGAGGGTGTGATCTTTATTTCAGTTTCCTGCTAATCACCTGCTTTGTTGAAGGCCAGCTGAGCTGGGGACCCAGTTCTGCAGATTTGGGATTTAGTGAGTAGGACAGTATCATTAGCACAGCTGAGGAACGGTACCTCTTTGCAATCGCCTGAAACATTAGTCAGCAGACACAAAGAGCTTAGGAACAGGAGATGAGATCAGGTACCTTTGGCCTTACATAATGCCATACTAAGCATGCAGAAACGTGGTGATCTCTGGTTCAGAGGGACTGTGGCCAGAGACAGCAGAATTGATGGAGTGAAGAAAAGCAGGTGATAGACAGTCAGGATCCTGCAAGCCCAGGAGGCTGCCTGTGTTCATCACTGGTCTTCCCACTGCCTCTTCTGCAGCTTTCTGGGCACACAGAACTGCCCCCTAAAGACCACCACAAGCCTGCCTTTATAATGACTCATCAGCAGCATCACACTCAGCCATACTATTTAGAGGGCAAGAAGCTACTTTTATACACATGAGAAATCTCTAAGTATCCAGCTGCAAACAGGTCAGCCTGTTATAGGTTCAGGTTGTCACTGTTAGGCTTAACGGTGGTTGTTTTCACCCATCGTGCTTTTCTTCCCTGGAGCAGTCACTCTGAGCTTGAGGGTGTGAGGAAAGCAGGCTCTGTGCCGGCCCCTTCTCCCAGGTGGCAGGCAGGAACTGTCTTCCCCATCCTTCTCCAGTGCCTTATGTTGGATGTGCACCTGGTCCTCTAGGAAATGAACTTAATTCAGCTTTGTAATCTGTTCACTTCCAACTCTTGCTTTGATCAACTCAATACCCTTCCTTCCACACTCATTAGTCTCCTTTCATCGTTCACTTTTTTTGTTTTTTTCTGATCCATTTCACTTCTGGCCTCATGGTTTCATTTCCCTCCCAAAACGTTTCTTTGTACACAGTAAAAAAGAGTTCACCCATGACACACATGGCATTGGAGGGGTGGGGTGGGTCATCATAGTGGTGGCAGGGGGTGAGCAGAATAAACAAGTTCTCGGTATGGGAGTGTAAAGCATTGTGAGAGAGATGACAGAATCCAAGGACTATAAGAATAGAAGATTTTTTAAAAAATCGTAGTCAAATAGTTGACTTGTTGTTTTGAATATATCCTCCTAAAGGCTGTTTAGCCTGTGCTTAAATACCTTACGTGACTGGGGATTTCTTACCTTTAATATATTTATGTGATATTTTGGAGTTTTGGCAGACTAGTCTTTCAAAGAACCGAAACTTGTCTCCTTGTGGCTTCTATTTTTTTGGTCTTTGCAGGTTCTGTGGAATCCTACAGAGGGGACAGGATTTCTTTCCCTACTATGTGTAAAAGTTAGAACCTTCTTTGGGAAAAATATAGGAAAACAAAGGAAGGGCCAGCTTGTGAGGAAAGGAACCGAGGGGCTCTTTATATCCAGCCCAGCTTCCTAATATAGGACAGGGGCAGGCTGGCGGTTACTGTAGGTACACGCTGTTAAAATTCTGCTGCAATGAATGTTTCTATCTCCCTAAAATTATTATGTTGACATTTGAATCCTCAGTGTGATGGTATTTGGAGATCTATATTGGAGATGGATTTCTCTCAGGCACGGAAGTCCGGAGGTGATGCTGACATCAGTACTCATAGATATCAGGGCAAGGTCTCTGCTATATCCTGGTCTTCCATGATGGTCTTGAGATGGATGCTGAAACTCCAAGTGCTTTTTCTATATTTCAAGCAGAAAAGAAAGGGCGAGTGCTGCTTACACAGGGAGCAGAGTTTCCTCGGATATCCTCGGCCAATATCCTTTTGGCTAGAATTACATCCACAGCCATGCTGAACTGCAGGAGAAGCTAGGAAATGTCGCTTTTTAGCTGAGGATGTGGTTATCCTTTAAAAACAAATAGGGTTTTTTTAATGGGAAAGAGGAAAAGAGGCCATTGGGTAGGCAACTAGCAGTATCTGCCAAAGTGTGTCACTAGATACACTGTGTCCTTCCTGGACAAGGCGTAAAACCCCATGCAGTGTTCATTACAAATGCCAAGACTCTTACAGCCAATAAAATTTGGCTCTGGCTAGTTTGAGCAGAGAAGGGTTTATTAAAGGATATAGGTAGCTCACAGGTTTGTCTGGGAAAGCCAGAAAAACCAGCATGAACATAATCAGCCACAGACACGAGTATGAAAAATGCCCAGTGGCCTCATAGGATTTCTTTCTTTCTTTTCTTTTTTCTTTCTTTGCTGAAAGGACAGTGCTGGCCCCATTGTCTTCTACTGACCTAACATGCTGCGGCCAGAAACTCTACCATGACTGTCGCAGAAGAACCAGCTCCCCCTTGTCCCTGCCTGCTTAGAGAGTGCTCTCTCCTCATGTTACTCACTTCCTTACCCAGGCCTTTCCTACCCGGGGCTTCAGGGAGATCTAGTGGTTACACGGCTGCATCCTCACTGCTGAACATCTGGGAAACACAGGCCCAAACTTTCCAGCCCCTCTGGTCCAGGAAGACAAGCAAGTAGGGGGTTGGATGGATGTTGAGTGAGCCAATGTCTGGTATCTATTAATATCACTGTTTTTGAAACAGAGGAGGCTAGGAACCACCTGGTTGCAGATGAACCAATACTGAAAGCCAATTGTTTCCCATGACTTTGAAGGGAGATTTGACTAAAAAAAGAAAAAAAAAAAGCATCGTCTGGTTCCAGAAAAGAATGGCTCCCTGTGAAAGAAAGAGAATGACACAGTCTTTTCAATCCTATTTTCTCTTCTGCATTACATGGTACATTTTTGAAAAGATAACAGATGGGATTCCTGTATTCATTAAGCAGGAAAAAAGAACTCTTCATCTTCATTTACTAGTGTTTTAAATAAGGGAAATACATAGTATTTCCTGATATCTTTTGAAGACCCTTTGAAGATTTTAATTAGCACTGAATGTGTTATTCCATCTGCTTAAGTGAGTAGACCACATGGTCACAAGGCCTCTCATTTCACACTGATGAACTGACCCATTGGGTTTCGTTGCTTGGCATTAGAAAAATCCTCCGCTTGAAAGATTTATAATAAAAGAGCATACATCTAAATATATGTATAAAATGTACATATAGATTTTTAAAAAAATTTTTAATGATTCAAATACTGTCTGACTTCAACCCAATTTCCCACAATGTAGTAATTCCTGATATGTCTCTTTTTTGGAACATTTTATGGCACTCTATATTTCATGGAACACTTTCACATTTTGTTTTATGATTCTCTCTACCCTGTGAGATAAGAGTAGATAATATCTTCTTTAATCAAAGATAAGAAAATGAAGGCACAGAGAGTTCCAGTGATTTGTCCCACAAAGTCCACAAGTTCCAAAGAGATTTGCCTGACCCTGTAATCTAAATCTTTTCATTCATATCCTGGTACTCTAGCCAGGAATGAAAGCTCAGTCATCAAAGGGAGAATTCTTCCATCTTTAGGAAGATTATTTTGTATCAATTGGGCTTTAGATCTGAAATGTAATGCATGTTAGAAAAGCAATTTCAGTAATATGGCAGTATGACATGATGGTTATGACCACTGTGAAGAGACACATGTGGGAATGACTTCCTTTTAGCTGAGCCACCTTGAGTAAGTAACTACTTAATCTCTGCAAGGCTGAATATTCTTCTCCATGTAGGATATAAATAAAATTTGCTCATATAGATATGTAGCACATATTCTATGTTGCCTGGAAAATCAAATCACTCTATTATTGGACTATTTGAATAAATTGAGTTCCACAATCCCTGGGTTGGGAAGAATCCCTGGACTAGGGCATGGAAACCCACTCCAGCATTCTTGCCTGGAGAATTCCATGGACAGAGGAGCCTAGCGGAATATGGTCCATAGCATCATGAAGAGTCAGATATAACTGAAGCGACTTAGCATGCACACCTATATTTATTTTAAGAATATTAAACATCTACCCTGAGAGGATTACTGTTCTAGAGTAATGTAGATACAAAGATTAATTAAACAAATTCCTGCCTTTATGGCACCAAAAAGATGTGGTGGGAGCAGGGAAGGATAGAAAGTCTCTGTAGGCAATTTATTCCTTGAGCTAGCTGAGTCCTGAAAGCTTGACTATGTAAGTCTCTGTGGGCCTGAGTTCAGGAATCGTTATCTTATCTAGGTCAGTTCGTGGGATAAAAGAAAAACTGAAACATAAAACCATCTACTGAAAGTATTAAAATGACTTTCCATTTGAGTTGAGTTAGAACTTCAACTACTTCAAAGGTGTTTCTGATCGATTATGTTGTCTACAGAAAACACTTAGGAAAGTCAGGTGTTAGTTCCATTATATTGAGGAAGAAGCTGAGAGCTGAAGAAGCTATGGCTTCTTCAAAGTTACTTAAATACTTCAATGTAAGAGGCAGTTCAAGCCCTGAGCTAGATGCTTAGGACATAAATGCAAGCACAATAAAATGCCTACTTCTTTAGAGCTTTGGATTTCACCAATGGACTCACAGGTAGACATGTTGATTAACCACATACCAGAGTTGTTATAATTAAGGGGCACAGTTTAATTCATATATAACTGATTACATACATTAATAATCACTTTAATTTTTCCAATTTTAATGTCAGATACATTGGAATAACCAAGGTGCATTTTACTTCCTTGCTTTTGAAGTGTTTTTTGAGAATGCAGATTCTTGTTTGCTTTTTTGACCTTTGTCTTTACTGAGGTATAATTTATCTACAGTAAAAGGCATAGATCTCAAGTGTTCATTCAATATATTTTGACAAATGTATGTACCTGAACTGAAGTCAACCAAATTAAGATATGGGACACTTCCTGCACCCCAAAACAGTTCCCCATGGTCTTTTCCAATCACTCCTCCATCCATACCCCTGTCCAGACAATCATGGTTCAGATTTTTAGTTAAGCATCGAAAGTTAGTTTTACCTCTTTTTGAATTTCACTTAAATGAAACCATAGAATATGAATTCTTTTGTTCAACATAATGTCTATAAGATTCAACCATATTATTGCTTGTATCAGTAATTCCTTTTTAAGGCCAAGTCATATTCTATTACATGGATAAATACTCTCCATCTATTCTCTTGTTGATGAGCATTTGAGTTCTTTCCAGTTTGGACTTGTTAAGAAGGCATCCATGAACATTCTTATACAGGTCTTTTTTGTAGAAATGTGTATCCATTTCTTTTGGATATATACCCTGGGAATGGAATGTGGTCTAATGTGGTTTTAATAAAAGGAGTGTTGCTAATAATACTATCATACAGCTGGCTCTGATCAACTGTACTAATGTGCTTGTATATATCAAAGAGTAGCATAGGTAGTCCAAAGCAGCCACAAAATAATTCTAGATTTGAGTATGGAATTTTCTCATTGTATTTGTGTTCTTTAACCACACCTAAGTGTCTACATCATCTTGCATTTTATTAAGTATGAAAAAAAGTTTGGCCCAAGATAGAAATTTGTCAAGAATAATATATATAGATGCCTGAAAGTTTGGCTGACATTTCATTTATCCCAAATAGTAAATACCTATCCACTATGTTACCGAGGGAAGCCCAATTTTATAGTGTTTGTACACTAGAAAGAACAGTTATCAGATTTTAGTTTGGCTACCATGGAAAGCTTTATCTCAGCCAGACTTTTAACAAGATAGAACTGATGTTTTTTGACTCCCAGAGACAGAAATGCAAGTGTGTTTAGCCTGAAATATTTATCCAGTTGTTTCTATCCTTTTATACATTTTGTCTATAGACACCCTATGTTTTCCAACCCAAATTAATCCTTCCATCCTTTATTCAACAAGTGAGTTTTGAATACTTACTCTGAACAAGATTTGCAGAATATCCTAAAAATAAAGCAGTGATGTAAGATGGTTCAAATTGATGTAAATTGGCTCAAATCTCTTCTCTCGTCATGAAACTAGCAGTCTAATGGAAATAGATGTTAAACACTAATTACATAATCACTTATCAAAATAAAATTGTAATGGGCTCTATAAAGTATAGGGTATAAAAGTGCATGTAACAGGGCTGTGAAATAAGACCTGAGAGCTGGGCAGGAGTCACCTTTCATATCTTCATCCTCATGTGAGGAGAAGCCACTGAAGTAATTGGAGGAGTGGCATGATTAGCATTGAATTTTATAAGTTTACTCTGACTGCAGAGCAAATACTACAAAGAAAATGGGGACTTACATCCCTTTCTGGACATCGCCTTTTCATTGCCACAGTCTACCACACCCAGAAACAGGCCTCATTATGTTCGTGCTTCTTCTGGGCTTACACTTCCATGCCTACCCTGATTCTTCTGCATCAGAGCCTGTTCAAGAGGCGGGACCTAAATTAATAAGCAGCTTTAAACTAAGGCTCCAATGACAGAGAGTAGACTAAAGTATTACCACTGTCCTCTCCCTCTTTCCTCTGGCCCAAATATAATAGGAACCTCCTAAGTACAAAGGAGTGAAGAAAGGGAAGTTTTAGTCATTCAGGTCAGCCCAGATGGAAAGATATTTTGAATGTGAGTGGTCAAGATGTTCATCACGCCATATATTCTATCAAAATAATCAAATAAGTCATTTAATCTGCACACTATTGTCCTGGAATATGTTTCTTTATAATTTTGAGAAGGTTCTAGTGGCAGGATCAGTTTCCATAGTGTATTCTCATTGTACAGCTGGCTGCCCACTCTCTTCATCACATCCAAAGCACACGGTCCATTTCAGAGCATGTACAAACTCCACCTATCATGCAGGATAAGGGTATCTGTTTTCCCTGGTTCCTGGAGCCTGGTGAGCAAAGCCCATAGTTTCATTTGCAGTCTCATTCTCTGTCTGGATTTTTTTTCCGTTGTCTTCAAGAATTTTACAATGGTTTATCTAGCTATGCTAATCATCAGTAATTTTGGAAAGATGAAGACTAAGTAGGTGAGAGTAAGATGGTCAGGAACAAATCTACCCCAACAGTACTGCACTCCTGCCTTTTAAAGGAGTGACAGTGGCTGAGAGTTTCTTTCAGCCAGCAAGGACAAAGAAGGAGACCAGAGGGCATCTTTGATGCGCAAGTCCTTACACTGTGTTTCAGAGCTACTGCTGCTGCCCCTAAGGGAAAACCACTGACATGCACACTGATTAGCCCCCTGTGGTTTGGGAGGAAAGCTCTCCCGAGCACCCCTTGGCAGGAGAGGATATTGCACGCACAGCCTTTCAGGCCAGTATAGAGCAGTAGTAGTATTTCTCCCTGGGGTCTGGGAGAGTGATGCATTATAGAGAGTGATGCCAGAAAAAAGCCCCAGCTATGGAATTAGTATCCACCTATGGTAGCAGCTTTTGGCTTATTTGTTAGAGACACTATCCAAGGGGAGGCATAATTCACTTCTGAGCAGCTTGAACTAATATCATTGTTTCTCTCTAGCTTATATATCAACTTCACACTAGAATTAGAGGAGATAATCTTTTCTTCTTTCTCTAGCAAGCCAGTCACAATAGTTCTGCCAGTGCCTGGGTATTCTCAGCAAAATAAAATGCCTAAGAATAGAGGATGCACCTTGAATTCTGAAAATGGTGAGGTTTCCAGATGGTGCTTGGTAGGAGGTACAGATAATAGCAACCCTGGCTTCTAACAGGAGACTCTTCTTATGCAGTACATAGAACATCATCCACGAAAAGGCAGGCATCCCCTAATTGGATTGAGCAGGCCATTAGTGACCCACTCACTGGGAAATTAAAGGAAAATAAATGTGTGTGCCAATCTATTACCAATGAAATTTAATAAATAGCCTCTCCACTTTACCACCTTTGAATAAGAGGTGGAAAGCATAGAAGTGAAAATAGCACACTTGTCAAAACACCCAGTGCTTTAGTATTTGGAGCAGTATAAATGAGGCTGAGAAAGGAAATTGCTAGGGCAGCAGTTCAGAAAGTCACATTATTTGCTGCTCTTCTGTCTCTGATATAACATACTTTCTTAGCAAGAGCTGGTAGAATAAATTTATCCTCAGGTCTTAGTTGTTGTTTAGTTGCTAAGTAGTGTCCTTCTGTTTGTGACCCCATAGACTGTAGCCCCCAGGCTCCTCTGTCTGTGGGATTTCCCAGTCAAGAATACTGGAGAGGGTTGCCATTCCCTTCTCCAGGAGATCTTCCTGACACAGGGATCAAGCCTACATCTCATGTATTGCAACATGTTCTTTATCACTGAGCCACCAGGGAAGCCCTTAGGTCTTAGTAGAGGAAAGTATTTGACATCAGATCACTGCATTCAATTCTATAAGAGAAAACCACTCATACTTTGTATAATGTATTATTTAATTTACTCATGTATTGATTATGATTATTGTTGATTGCTCATTTGTTGATTCAAGTGTCTGTGATGCACACTAGATACTGTGCAATATCTGTATATAGGATTAACCTTCATGGGCTTTCTTCTAGGTAGCAGTTCTTAGACTTTAACATGCATCAAAGTCACTTGGAGAGAGTCTAACTCAGCAGGCTTGTGGTGGGGCCTGAGAATTTACATGTCTAACAAGTTGACCAGTGATGCTGATACTATTGATTGGGGACCACACTTTGAGAAGCAGTGGTCCAGAGTGCTGAGTTGCCCATTTAAATTATTCAGGGAGAGATTAAAAATCCTGAGATTCAGTCTTTACTTGAGACTACACAAAACAAAATACCTTGAGTGGAACCCAGACATCCAAATTTAAAGACTCTAGAGACCAATCAATGTATGTGTGCTCAGTCATGTCCAACTCTGTGACCCCATGAACTGTAATCTGCCAGGCTCTTCTGCCTATGGGATTTTCCTGGCAAGAATACTGGAGTGGGTTGCCATTTCCTCCTCCAGGGGCTCTTCCCAACCCAGGGATCAAACTCACGTCTTCTGCATCGGCAGGAGAATTTTAACCAGTAAGCCACATGATGGAGGGTCTATAGACCAATAGTCATGTAGGAAAGACAAATAAGCCAGAAAAACAACCATAAGTTATAGAGGAATCAGAGAGGAGGCAGTGGTACAGGATGTGAGTGAGAGACTCAGATGGCTCAAAAATGGCATTAACCATGGAATCAATATTTCAGGCAGACTAACCAGCATGTATGAAGGTCTTAAGATTGGAGAAAACTTGATCATTTAAGGGATTAGGAAAGAGCTAGCAGGGGGTTGGATCATAGTAAGTGAATGGTAGAATTGTCAAGTTGTAGTTGCAAAAGTAAACAGTAATATAGAGACTTGCAAGTCAAAACTAAGCTTTTAGGGAGACTAAGAAGCCATTGCGGGAGAAGGCAATGGCAACCCACTCCAGTACTCTTGCCTGGAAAATACCATGGACGGAGGGGCCTGGTAGGCTGCAGTCCATGGGGTCGCTAGGAGTCGGACACGACTGAGCAACTTCACTTCCACTTTTCACTCTCATGAATTGGAGAAGGAAATGGCAACCCACTCCAGTGTTCTTGCCTGGAGAACCACAGGGATGGCGGAGCCTGGTGGGCTGCCGTCTATGGGGTCGCACAGAGTCGGACAAAACTGAAGTGACTTAGCAGCAGCAGCAACAGCAGCAAGAAGCCATTGCCTATTTTGATTTGCATTTGAAAGATCATGATAGCTACTGAAAATAGATTGAAAGGGCATGAGAGGAAGAAGGGAGACTAATTAGGACTTTAGGAGAGTTCATCAAGCTCAAGGTAATGCTGGCCTAGATGGGGTGGCAATAGAGATGGAGAACTGGTAGATTTTAATTTATGTTAGAGACAGAATTAATAGAACTTGCTAACAAATAGAAGGTGGAGTGTGAGAGACAAAATAATTAATGATTCACAGACTTCTTGCTTTGGCAGGTAATAAAATGGTGATACTATTTATTAAATGGGGATAGGAATAGATTTTAGGGGGAAAATCAGAATTTCTCTTTTAACATATTAAATATGTTTCCTGAGTGATAAGGAAAAGGTCAGTTTTCATTCCAATCCCAAAGAAAGGCAATGCCAAAGAATGCTCAAACTACCGCACAATTGCACTCATCTCACACGCTAGTAAAGTAATGCTCAAAATTCTCGATCAAATCCCTTATGAGTATAAGTGGAAAATGCCTGATGAACTATGGACAGAGGTTCATGACATTGTACAGGAGACAGGGATCAAGAAAATCCGCATGGAAAAAAAAAATGCAAAAAAAGCAAATAAAGGAGGCCTTACAGATAGCTGGGAAGAGAAGAGAAGCGAAAAGCAAAGGAGAAAAAGAAAGATATTCCCATATGAATGCAGAGTTCCAAGAGAATAGCAAGGAGAGTAAGAAAGCCTTCCTCAGTGATCAGTGCAAAGAAATAGAGGAAAACAACAGATTGGAAAGACTAGAGATCTCATTCAGAAAAATTGGACATGCAAAGACAGGCTCGATAAAGGACAGAAATGATATGGACCTAACAGAAGCAGAAGATATTAAGAAGAGGTGGCAAGAATACACAGAATAACTGTACAAAAAAGATCTTCATGACCCAGATAATCACGATGGTGTGATCACTCACCTAGAGCCAGACATCCTGGAATGTGAAGTCAAGTGAGCCTTAGAAAGCATCACTACGAACAAAGCTAGTGGAGGTGATGGGATTCCAGTTGAGCTATTTCAAATCCTCAAAGGTGATGCTGTGAAAGTGCTGCACTCAATATGCCAGCAAATTTGGAAAACTCAGCAGTGGCCACAGGACTGGAAAAGGTCAGTTATCGTTCCAATCCCAAAGAAAGGCAATGCCAAAGAATGCTCAAACTACCGTACAATTGCACTCATCTCACATGCTAGTAAAGTAATGCTCAAAATTCTGCAAGCCAGGCTTCAGCCATACGTGAACCGTGAACTTCCAGATGTTCAAGCTGGTTTTCGAAAAGGCAGAGGAACCAGAGATCAAATTGCCAATATTGGCTGGATCATCGAAAAAGCAAGAGAGCTCCAGAAAAACATCTATTTCTGCTTTATTGACTATGCGAAAGCCTTTGACTATGTGGATCACAATAAACTGTGGGAAATTCTTCAAGAGATGGGAATACCAGACCATCTGACCTGCCTCTTGAGAAACCTGTATGCAGGTCAGGAAGCAACAGTTAGAACTGGACATGGAACAACAGACTGGTTCCAAATAGGAAAAGGAGTACGTCAAGGCTGTATATTGTCACCCTGCTTATTTAACTTATATGCAGAGTACATCATGAGAAATGCTGGGCTGGAAGAAACACAAGCTGGAATCAAGATTTCCAGGAGAAATATCAATAAACTCAGATATGCAGATGACACCACCTTATGGCAAAAAGTGAAGAACTAAAGAGCCTCTTGATGAAAGTAAAAGAGGAGAGTGAAAAAGTTGGCTTAAAGCTCAACATTCAGAAAACTAAGATCATGGCATCTGGTCCCATCACTTCATGGCAAATACATGGGGAAACAGTGGAAACAGTGGCTGACTTTAGTTTTGGGGTCTCCCAAATCACTGCAGATGGTGATTGCAGCCATGAAATTAAAAGATGCTTACTCCTTGGAAGAAAAGTTATGACCAACCTAGACAGCATGTGAAAAAGCGGAGACATTACTTTGCCAACAAAGGTCCATCTAGTCAAGGTTATGGTTTTTCCAGTAGTCATGTATGGATGTGAGAGTTGGACTACAAAGAAAGCTGAGAGCAGAAGAATTGATGCTTTTGAACTGTGGCATTGGAGGGTCCCTTGGACTTCAAGGAGATCCAACCAGTCCATCCTAAAGGAGATCAGTTCTGGGTGTTCATTGGAAGGACTGATGTTGAAGCTGAAACTCCAATACTTTGGCCACCTGATGCGAAGAGCTGACTCATTGGAAAAGACCCTGATGTTGGGAAAGATTGAAGTCAGGAGGAGAAGGGAACGACAGAGGATGAGATGGTTAGATGACATCACCAACTCAATGGACATGAGTTTGGGTAAACTCCAGGAGCTGGTGATGGACAGGGAGGCCTGGAGTGCTGCAGTTCATGAGGCTACAAATAGTCGGACATGACTGAACGACTGAGCTGAACTGAACTGGACTAAGTGATAACCAACTGGAAGTATTAAGCAAGCATTGCTTCAATTTGAATCTGGACCAGAGAGGGAAATTGAAAATGAAAGAAAAAATTTAGGAGTCTTCCATTTTTATAGCCATGGGATTGGGTGATATTACATGGGAAGATAAAGAAGAGTAGTGAGGCTAAACCCTACAGGATCTGTTTTATTAATGGGTGAGCAGAAGAAAAGGAACCAGTCAAGAAGACTGAAAAAGAGAAGCACGAGAGCTAAAAGGTAAACCAAGCAAACCTGGAGTTAGAAACAAAGATAAGCCATGTGCCCAGAAAGAAGGAAATGATCAACTTTTCAGATGCTTATAAGAAATCAAGAAAGAAGAGAGAAAAGTGTCCATTATGTTTTACAACATGGATATCACTGGTGCTTTTGTTAACTTTTTCCAGCAGTAGGATGAAGAGAAAATGTGGATTATAATGGATTGAAGAGTTACTTGAAGGTGGGGAAATCAAAACAGCATATACAGACCTTTTAAAAATTCTGTCTGTAAAGGGGAATAAAGAGCTGGGCTGGCAGCTAGAGAGGAACATAAGTTAGTTTACAATTTGTTCAAGATGGGAGATGGAAGAAAATTTATATACTGATGGAGAAGATCCCACTGACCAGGAGAAATTAGTGATGCTGGAGAGAGGAATAACAGAGTAAAAAGCTTAAGAAAGCCAAGGAGAAGGGACCCAGAGAACGCAATGAACTTTTAGCTTTATTGAGCAGAGATACTTTTTCATCATAATAGGGAGAAGGGAGGCAAAGATCATTGCCAACCCAGATAAGTTTATTAAACTGATCATGGGAAGATAATGGAGCTTATTGTGATGGCTTCTGTTTTTCTCAATGGAAGTCTGAAAAAAAGTGAGGTATTGAAGATACAAAATCATCAACTCCAAGAATGGGAAAGAATTTATCTTGAGGGTGAATAAAATTCCTACTGTAAGAAGGAAAATGTTACCACTAAATTCCTCTTTGAACACTGTATTTGGTAGAAAATGCTTGGGGAATAGCATGGGCTCTTCAAAACCTCAGTGCTGAAGTGCTATGCATTAGACAGAGGAAGAATTTTATGTGGCTCTGGAGAAGGAAGGGAAAGAAGGGAGAAATGAAAAGAGAGAATTCAGCCAAGTTGAGGACAGAAGGCTATTTGTGTTGTGTGAAATTTTCCTGTGATTCCTGCTCACTCTCAGTCACTAAAGCATGTCTGTGGGTCCTTCTGCATTTACCCCAAATCCTTAAAACTGTGAGTCCCCAGGAATGAACGCCTGGGACATGTCTAGGGAAAAAGATGCAGAAAAGGAAAGTTCAGAAGGAGTGTAAAGTGAAGTGCATCTTTCATGCCTAGTCTTAGGAGGACTTTCAATCTTCTCTCATCCTACTCCTTTACCTTCACCTTAAATGCCAGTAAGATTTTTGCCAAAATATGAGGGAAGCGTTATTACCTAAAAAGTTCATTTTGTTTTGTGGGCTCCTGGACCTCTCTTATTAGGTTTACTGGAGAAGCCTCAGAGAATAGAAATGATAGTTACTAGGATGAAAAACTTACAGGAAGAAAAACAAAGGAACTCAAACTGTCAGTCACCAAAAGTCACACCCAAATCAATGGGTCCCATCCACATTCTTCTTAATATCCAAGCAAAACCAAAATGAATGAGTCAAATGATTTATTCTTTATCTGAGTACTTGCTTGTTCAATGTTTTCAAGACACTAGATCATTTTGTTGATGCAGAGATTAGGAAAGGGAAAAGAAGAACTCTGAATAATTACTTGTCCTTTGTGAGCAGTGAAATACCTAGAATTTTCTAGTTATGTACCTAGAATATCTAGACTATTTCTACTTAGAATATTTATGTACCTAATAGTTACCTAGAGTACCCAGAATATTTCTAGTTGTGAAAGAGTGTTTATGTGACAATAGCTTCCTAAAAAACTTGTTCATATATTTTACAAATGACTGATTTACTAGGATTTATGCCTGGGTGTGGTGTAAGCCCTCTTGGAGGAGGTTGCCATTATTAACCCCAAACACAGAGCCACCAGAACTTATACGGGACTGGGAAAACAGACTCTCGGAGGACACAAACAAAGCCTTGTGCACACTAGGACCCAGGAGAAAGGAGCAGTAACACCACAAGAGACTGACCTAGACTTGCCTGTGAGTGTCCAGGAGTCTCTAGTGGAGGCGTGGGCTGGTAGCGGCCTGCTGCAGGGTTGGGGCACTGAGTGCAGCAGTGCATGCATGGGACCTTTTGAAGGAGGTCACCATTATCTTCATTATCTCCACCATAGTTTGGTCTCAGGTCAAACAACAGGGAGGGAATACAGCCCCTTTCATCAACAGACAGTTGGATTAAAGGTTTACTGAGCATGGCCCCACCCATCAAAATAAGACCCAGTTTCCCCTTTGTCAGTCTCTCCCATCAGGAAGCTTCCATAAGCCTCTTATTTTTATCACTCAGAGGGAAGACAGAATGATAACCATAATCACAGAAAACTAATCAAACTGATCACATGGACCACAGCCTTGTCTAACTCAATGAAACTGTGAGCCATGATGTGTTGGGCCACCCAAGACAGCTGGGTCATGGTAAAGAGTTCTGACAAAACGTGGGCCACTAGAGAAGGGAATGGCAAACCACTTCAGTATTCTTGCCTTGACAAACCCATGAACAGTATGAAAGGGCAAACAAATATGACACTGAAAGATGAACTCTCCAGATCCATAGGTGCCCAATATGCTACTGGAGGAGAGTGGATAAATCACTCCAGAAAGAATGAAGAGATGGAGCCAAAGCAAAAACAATGCCATTGTGGATGTGAATGATGATGGAAGTGAACTCTGATGCTGTAAAGAACAATACTGCATAGGAACCTAGAATGTTAGATCCATGAATCAA
This sequence comes from Okapia johnstoni, assembly GCA_024291935.2. Lineage (NCBI taxonomy): Eukaryota > Metazoa > Chordata > Mammalia > Artiodactyla > Giraffidae > Okapia > Okapia johnstoni. Next base: position 63,484,604 of record CM044312.1, on the reverse strand, counting down.
AGTAAATTAGAGTGGTCAAACAAGATGGTAAGAGTAAACATCAACATTTTAGGAATCAGTGAACTAAAATGTACTGGAATGGGCAAATTTAACTCAGATGACCATTATATCTACTACTGTGGGCAATAATCCCTTGGAAGAAATGGATAGCCCTGATAGTCAACAAAAGAGTCTGAAATGCAGTACTTGGGTGCAATCTCAAAAATGACAGAATGATCTCTGTTCATTTCCATGGCAAACCATTCAACATCACAGTAATCCAAGTCTAATGCTGAACCAGTAATGCTGAAGAAGCTGAAGTTAAATGGTTCTATGAAGACCTACAAGAGCTTCTAGAACTAACACCCCCCAAAAATGTCTTTTTCATTATAGGGGACTGGAATGCAAAAGTAGGAAGTCAAGAAATATCTGGAGTAACAGGCAAATTTGACCTTGGAGTACAAAATGAACCAGGGCAAAGGCTAACAGAGTTTGGCCAAGAGAATGCACTGGTCATAGCAAACACCCTCTTCCAACAACAAAAAGAGAAGACTCTGCATGTGGACATTACCAGTTGGTCAATACCAAAATCAGATTGATTATATTCTTTTCATCCAAAGATGGAGAAGCTCTATATTGTCAGCAAAATGGTTGTCTGAGGAGGCCTTACAAATATCTAAGAAAAGAAGAGAAGCTAAAGGCAAAGGAGAAGAGGAAAGATATACCCATATGAATATAAAGTTCCAAAAAATAACAAGGTGAGATAAGAAAGCCTTCCTCAGTGATCAGTGCAAAGACATAGAGGAAAACAATAGAATGGGAAAGACTAGCGATCTCTTCAAGAAAATTAGAGATACCAAGGGACCATTTCATACAAAGAGGGGCACAATAAAGGACCAAAATCATATGGACTTAACAGAAGCAGAAGATATTAAGAGGAGATGGCAAGAATACACAGAAGAAATATACAAAAAAGATATTCACCTAGATAATCACGATGGTATGATCACTCATCTAGAGCCAGACATCCTGGAATGCAAAGTCAAGTGGGCCTTAGGAAGTATCATTACACACAAAGCTAGTTGAGGTGATGGAATTCCAGTTGAGCTATTTCAAATCCTAAAAGATGAGGCTGTAGAAGTGCTGCACTCAGTATGTCAGCAAATTTGGAAAACTCAGCAGTGGCCACAGGACTGGAAAAGGTCAGTTTTCATTCCAATCCCAAAGAAAGGCAATGCCAAAGAATGCCCAAATTACTGCACAGTTGCACTCATCTCACACGCTAGCAAAGTAATGCTCAAAATTCTCCAAGCCAGACTTCAACAATATGTGAACCATGAACTTCCAGATGTTCAAGCTGGATTGAGAAAAGGCAGAGGAACCAGAAATCAAATTGCCAACATACGTTGGATCATCAAAAAATAAGAATTCCAGAAAAACATCTATTTCTGCTTTATTGACTATGCCAAAGCCTTTGACTGTGTGGATCACAACAGACTGTGGAAAATTCTTCAAGAGATGGGAATACAAGACCATCTTATCTGCCTCCTGAGAAATCGGTATGCAGATCAAGAAGCAACATTTAGAACTGGACATGGAAAAACAGACTGGTTCTGAATCGGGAAAATAGTACATCATGGCTGTATATTGTCACCCTGCTTATTTAACTTACATGCAGAGTACATCCTGAGAAACACTGGGCTGGATGAAGCACAAGTTGGAATCAAGATTGCCAGGAGAAATACCAATAACCTCAGATATGCAGGTGACACCACCCTTATGGCAGAAAGCGACGAAGAACTAAAGAGCCTCTTGATGAAAGTGAAAGAGGAGAGTGAAAAAGTTGGCTTAAAGTTCAACATTCAGAAAACTAAGATCATGGCATCTGGTCCCATCACTTCATGGCAAATAGATGGAGAAACAATGGAAACAGTGAGAGACTTTATCTTTTTGGGCTTCCAAATCACTGCAGATGGTGATTTCAGCCATGAAATTAAAAATGCTTGCTCCTTGGAAGGAAAGTTATGACCAACCTAGACAGCATATTTAAAAGCAGAGACATTACTTTGCCAACAAAGGTCTGTCTAGTCAAAGCTATGTTTTCTCCGGTAGTCATGTTTGGATGTGAGAGTTGGACTATAAAGAAAGCTGAGCACCGAAGAACTGATGTTTTTGAACTGTGGTATTGGAGAAGACTCTTGAGAGTCCCTTGGACTGCAAGGAGATCCAACCAGTCCATCCTAAAGGAAATCAGTCCTGAATATTAATTGGAAGGACTGATGCTGAAGCTGAAACTCCAATACTTTGGCCACCTGATGCGAAGAACTGACTCTTTTGGAAAGACCCTGATTCTGGGAAAGACTGAAGGTGGGACGAAAAGGGGACGACAGAGGATGAGATGGTTGGATGGCATCGCTGACTCAGTGGACATGAGTTTGAGTAAACTCCAGGAGCTGGTGATTGACAGGGTGGCCTGTCATGCTGCAGTCCATGGGGTTGCAAAAAGTCAGAAACAACTGAGTGACTGAACTGAACTTAACCTATTTCTCTACTATTTTTCTTGTTACTCTTTCATTTCTTCTGCCTGGACAGCTCTTCCTTCATTAAACTAACACCTGCTTATTCTTCAAGTCAGTGCAGGCATCACCCCTTCCCAGAAATCTTCTTGAGCAGCCTGAACTTTGTGACCCCTCTCTGTGCTGTGTGTGAGCTATGCGCATACCTCTACCATAACACTTATCACAGAGGTCCCCAACTTATAAGCTGTGGACCAGTACCTCAAGGTGGCATTAGATTAGAAATAAAGTGCACAATAAATGTTATGCACTTGAATCATCCCAAAGCCATTCCCTCTACCCTGGTCCATGGAAAAATTGTCTTCCATGAAACTTGTCCCTCGTGCCAAAAATGATGGGGACTGCTGCCTTAGCACACTTGCTTAGGAGCAATATTAAACCCAATGATAACTCTCAGAGCCAATTTTAGTAATTGTGCTGAAGGCAACATGTAAACTTGATTTCCTAAGCAAAACAGAATATAAGCTATTTTTGTAAGCCTTGTTTCCATGGAAATAACCATCAACATGGCAGGAGGGATTCATTATGACTGTATTTGATATAGTTCAAAAAACTGGTATTTCTGTCCCATTTCTTTCTCTAAACAGATTCAGGATTTACTTAGCAATCGACTCCTTACATGATAATTGATAGAATTATTACTTGACCTTGATGGAACTAGAAACTATTACTGCCAGTGAATACAATAGCTTTTATTTTCTGCCATGACTCCTAGACACAACTGCTATTTACTTTAGAGTATAATTTAAGAAAAAATAATTGTAATGCTAATAATGAGGCTCTAATTAGATATTACTTCAATCCCCACTGCTTAGAACAAAAGAATGTCTTAGATCAGAAAAGGGATGTTTAAGTCTTTTTCCTATTTCCTAATATAAATTGATCTGCTTCATGTCAATAAATCCTCTTGACATTTTGCAGTCATGGCACTAAATCACCAGTGCATTCTTGTCAAATGAAAAAGCTGCTGAAAGTAATGCTATTAAATGATGATTTTTAGGCCCTGTCACCAACTTTGAAACGTACTCTTGATAAGGCATTGGATTTATATGTTAATGGGTGTATTTTACCAATCCCACCTAATATACCTGCTACAGTCTATAGCATAAACTTATTAAGCCTCCAAGGACCCTTTGACTGAGAGAAGTTTTGAAATAAATCAGTGAAAATGAGTACAGCCTGTTTTCTGAGCACATCGTGGCTGTTTGACAGAAGGAGCACAGTGTTTGCTTGTTTTTAATCCAATAATATCTTTTAATTTTTCTTGCATGTTGTGGAAACCACTCTGATAGACTACAGGAAATCTACTCAGCTATTTCATACACAGGATGAGGCCCGAAGTGCTAAAAGGGGATGAGGAGCATCTTCATGAGTTAGTTGTCCTCCTTTCCAAAAAATGAGGCTTCCTTTTTTCCTTTTAACACCAAATCTAGATTTCTCCAAGGAGTTTTACATAGCCCCAGTGCAAATTAGTCTGATGTGGCTGTCCTTATATATATTTGTTCTGTATTATTATTATTATTTAACTCATAAATCAAAAAAAGTTTAAAATTCAAGGATGAGCATAAATAAGCAGTTACATTTTGTCTCACTAACTCTGAAGGACTTCTAAAGAATACTAGTTATTCCTTTTTTTAATTTATTTTTATTTAATTTTCAATTGGAGGATAATTGCTTTAAACTGTTTTATTGGTTTCTGCTCTACAACATGAATCAGCCATATGTCTCCTTCCTCTCGACCCTCACCCCAGCCTCACCCTCCTGTTCCACCCCTCCAGGCTGTGGCAGAGCACCAGGATGACTTCCCTGTGTTATATAGCAACTTCCCACTAGCTGTCTATTTTACGCATGATTGTGTATATATGTCAGTGCTACTCTCTCAGTTTGTAATTCTTTATGAAGATACACAATACTGAGGCCTAGTTGGCGCTAGTGATAAAGAACATGTCTGCCAATACAGGAGACCTAAGAGACATGGCTTCCATCCCTGGGTCAGGAAGATCTCCTGGAGGAGGGTATGGCAACCCACTCCAGGACTCTTGCCTGAAAAATTCCATGGACAAATGAGCCTGGCAGGCTACAGTCTATGGGGTCGCCAAGAGTTGGACACAACTGAAGCTACTTAGCACACACACAAAGATAGCTGGAGCTAAGTCACCTCTTCTTATGATGCCCACCCCCACCAAGATTGCCCTGCTTGCTCTACGCTTTGCTCCATACCTCTGCTTCAGGAGAGGACAGATTGACCTGGTCTATGACACAACTTCCTCAGCCTCTTGAGAATTATTTTGACGTTGAAATGCTTTGTAAAGTCAAAAAGGAAGGGTTTTGCAGTGTGTTTTTTTCCTGTAGAGATTTCAGTGCAAGGTGCAAAAAAAAAAAAAAAAAAAACAAAGATGATCTTGGGATTATCTGTGTGGTTTTTGCCTGAGAAAGAAAGGGCCTAAAGACAGGCGTAGGTTGTTCTTGTTGTTGTTGTTTTGCGGTTTTTGACAGGTCTAATGTTACACTTAGACTGTTAGAACTGGACATGGAACAACAGACTGGTTCCAAATAGGAAAAGGAGTATGTCAAGGCTGGAGATTGTCACCCTGCTTATTTAACTTATATGCAGGGTACATCATGAGAAGCGCTGGGCTGGAAGAAGCACAAGCTGGAATCAAGATTGCCAGGAGAAATAGCAATAACCTCAGATATGCAGATGACACCACCTTTATGGCAGAAAGTGAAGAACTAAAAAGCCTCTTGATGAAAGTGAAAGACGAGAGTGAAAAAGTTGGCTTAAAGCTCAACATTCAGAAAACAAAGATCATGGCATCTGGTCCCATCAGTTCAGTTCAGTTCAGTTCAGTCGTTCAGTCGTGTCCGACTCTATGCGACCCCATGAACCACAGCACGCCAGGCCTCCCTGTCCATCACCAACTCCCGGAGTCCACCCAACCCCATGTCCATTGAGTCGGTAATGCCATCCAACCATCTCATCCTCTGTTGTCCCCTTCTTCTCCTGCCCTCAATCTTTCCCAGCATCAGGGTCTTTTCCAATGAGTCAGCTCTTCGCATCAGGTGGCCAAAGTATTGGAGTTTCAGCTTCAATATCAGTCCTTCCAATGAACACCTAGGGCTGATCTCCTTTAGGATGGACTGGTTGGATCTCCTTACAGTCCAAGGGACTCTCAAGAGTCTTCTCCAACACCACAGTTCAAAAGCTTCAATTCTTCTGCGCTCACCTTTATTTATAGTCCAATGCTCACATCCATACATGACCACTGGAAAAACCATAGACTTGACTACATGGACCTTTGTTGGCAAAGTAATGTCTCTGCTTTTCAATATGCTGTCTAGGTTGGCCATAACTTTCCTTCCAAGGAGTAAACGTCTTTTAATTTCATGGCTGCAATCACCATCTGCAGTGATTTGGGATCCCCCAAAAATAATGTCTGACACTGTTTCCATTGTTTCCCCATCTATTTGCCATGAAGTGATGGGACCAGATGCCATGATCTTAGTTTTCTGAATGTTGAGCTTTAAGCCAACCTTTTCACTCTCCTCTTTCACTTTCATCAAGAGGCTCTTTAGTTCTTCTTCACTTTATGCCATAAGGGTGGTGTCATCTGCTATCTGAGGTTATTGATATTTCTCCCAGCAATCTTGATTCCAGCTTGTGCTTCCTCCAGCCCAGTGTTTCTCATGATGTACTCTTCATATATGTGAAATAAACAGGGTGACAGTATATAGCCTTGATGTACTTCTTTTCCTATTTGGAACAGTCTGTTGTTCCATGTCCAGTTCTAACTGTTGCTTCCTGACCTGCACACAAATTTCTCAAATCTGTATGGCAAATTGAAGGGGAAACAATGGAAACAGTGATAGACTTTATTTTGGGGGGCTCCAAAATCAGTGCAGATGGTGATTGCAGCCATGAAATTAAAAGACACTCCTTGGAAGAAAAATTATGACCAACCTAGACAGCATATTAAAAAGCAGAGACATTATTTTGCCAACAAAGGTCTATCTAGTCAAAGCTATGGTTTTTACAGTGGTCATGTACAGATGTGAGAGTTGGACTATAAATAAAGCTGAGCACAAAAGAATTGATGCTTTTGAACTGTGGTGTTGGAGAAGACTCTTGAGAGTCCCTTGGACTGCAAGGAGATTCAACAAGGCCATCCTAAAGGAAATCAGTCCTGAATATTCATTGGAAGGACTGATGTTGAAGTTGAAACCCCAATATTTTCATCACCTGATGCGAAGAGCTGACTCATATGAAAAGACCGTGATGCTGGAAAAGATTGAAGGCAGGAGGAGAAGGGGATGACAGAGGCTGAGATGGTTGGATGGCATCACTGACTCAATGGACATGAGTATGAACAAACTCCAGGAGTTGGTGGTGAACAGGGAGGCAAGGCATGCTGTAGTCCATGGGGTCACAAAGAGTTGGACACGACTGAGCGACAACCGAACTGAATGATACACTGGTAAAAAAAATTGTAGCTTTTGCTTATTTAGCCAGAGACTTCCTGCTAGAAGCTCATAGTCTCGTCATCATCTGTAAGTCACCTCAAAATGGACAGCAGTGTTCCCTTTGATGTCAAGAAGGAACCCTTCCACAGATGAGGGGATTATTGTAGACTCAGGGTCAGGATTTCCTCACACACAGTAACTCGACTAAACTCATTATTCTTATTCCCCATGACATGACAGAAAATATACTTAATTCTTTGTTTACAGTTTACATTGCCCGGGTTCAAAGAATTTCAATGCCATGGGTCAATTTTCAGTTCAGAAGTAGTTTACCCAAGGGTCAGGTATTAAGACTTGAAAGAAACCAGTTTAGTAAAAGCATGAACATCATTTCAGTTGTAGTTCATGAAAGCAGCTTTGCTGGAGAGCTCTGTTGGGTGTGGGTAGGAGCTGGATACCTGTAAACACGTGGCTGGAAGTTTCCATGGATCAGCCAGTGATCACAGTGGGGATGGCCAGTCTGGAAAGGAGGGTGAGCAGCCTCAGGAAGAACAAGGCTTTTCAGGGGAGCCCTGAGTAAAGGTGGGACTCATCAAGCTGTGAAGGAAATTATTTTAGGAGCAAGCAAGACTTGGTTATCTGGAAACAGGCAGAGTCTCTTCAGACTGAGAAGACTAGGATTGAGACATCTGTTGCTGCCCCAATGGCATAGCTGTAGTCTCCATCCAGGAAGGTGGGGCCTGGAAAGGGTGGGGGCTTTCAGGAGCAATGGCAGGTTACAATTTACTGGATTTCCCCCACCTGGAGTTCCGCAGTCCTCAAGCTCTGAGTTTTAATACCAAAACTCTAGTTCAGATAGAGAGCAAAATGTGAATAAACCCCTGGTAGTAGGTATGACCTGGGGGTCCTGGAGAATAGATCCCTGGTAGTAGGTATGACCTGGGGGTCCTGGAGATGACTAGGAAGTCGGGCATCAGGGCTATGTTATGAGGAGATCCTAGATTCGAAGATGGGTGTTAGGCCCCCCCATGTGGGGTTGATGGATAAAATACAAGATACCCAGTTATATTTGAATTTTAGAGAAACAATAACTTTTAAATATACATATGCCCAATATATTGGACAGAATATACTTATATCCTTTAAAAGTCCATTGCTTAAAATACAAATTTAATTGGGGTCCTGTACATAATTTTATTTGTGAAATCTGGTAACCCTATCTATATTCCATACTAAGGGAATGGACTTACTTTCATCTGGTAGTAGTGAAGCATTAGTGGATTTTAAACATGGGGATGTCATGATGAAATCTGTGTCATATACAGAACCTTCTGTCACCACGGTGGAAGGTGGACATATGTTAATGGAGAGGATCTTAGAGCTGGGGAGAAGCCATGAAGGACTCTGTTACAAAGACATAAACCAAAACATATGCCATTTTGGATCAAACCAGTCATCTATTCAGTCCAACATTCTGTCTGCCAGTAGCACCAGCAATGGTTTGTAAAATAGAATGCCGTGGTAAGAAAAGCGTCAGTCTCAAGTCCTGAGGGAGCAGGCAATGGCACCCCACTCCAGTACTCTTGCCTGGAAAATCCCATGGATGGAGGAGCCTGGTAGGCCGCAGTCCATGGGGTTGCTAAGTGTCGGACATGACTGAGCGACTTCCCTTTCACTTTTCACTTTCATGCATTGGAGAAGGAAATGGCAATCCAGTCCAGTGTTCTTGCCTGGAGAATCCCAAGGACGGCGGAGCCTGGTGGGCTGCCGTCTATGGGGTCGCACAGAGTCGGACACGACTGAAGTGACTTGGCAGCAGCAGCAGCAAGTCCTGAGACCTAGCTCTCAGTCTTTATGGAGGCCACTTGAACTTGTACAAATTACTTAGCCTCCAAACATGTGAGAAGCCTCAATACATAAAAGCTTCTATCTATGGGTCTGTGTTATGTTCTCAGATATTAGGAACATTTCCCCAAAGCCCCTAACACATTAAGTTCTTGTGGTCTAAACGCACAAATACGATAAAGCTAGAAAAACGTTATTGATCTTTACCCTCAGAATCCTCTTTGTCTCCCAAATCAGATCTCTTTTTCTCTCTCCTTTCCTTTTGTTCTGCACCCAGTGTCTACTTCTCCCCATCTCCCCACTCTGCTTCGTAACTGATTCCGTGCTCCTTGCTCCTGCCTATGTCGCCCATTTTCTCTTTACTCCTTATCACTTAAGACTCTGTGTATGTTTTTTCCCTACTGAAATGCCATTTGACTCCTGTCTCTCCACTAAAGCTGCTTAGTCTCTTAGTCCTGCTTAAAACTCAATTTTGCAGGAAGTGTGCTTTCACCTTTTGCACCTGGTTATCGGGCATGACTGAAGCGACTTAGCAGCAGCAGCAGCATGACGCTGATCTGTTCACATGCTCATCTCAGGATGTGCAGTCCCTCACACAGCATGTAACTGCACCTCCCTCTAGGTGGCTGTGTTTTCTTTAGCAGTTATTATTTGTGTCTTTCTGTATCTTTGTCCCTTGTAGACCAAATGCTCCTCCTCTCAGCCACCAGGTGTAATTTTAATTTCAAATTCAAGGAATTAAACAAATGATATTAGTATACTTTTTAAAGTGATACACTTAGATTTTTTTCCTCTGGCCCTGAATAATATACCTGGATGAAAGGAGAAAAAAAGTCACTACCTTGTTTGGGTTTTTCTGAATATCCAGAATGTCTGCTGTGATCCAGTCAGGAAGACAGAAACCACTTCAAATATTTAGAATGTGTGCTTAGTCACTCAGTCGTGTCTGACCCTGCGACCCCATGGATTCTAGCCTGCCAGTCTCCTCTGTCCATGGAGATGCATCAGAATATTTAGAATCGATGAAATTAAATACAGGGAATCAGTTACCAGAGGATAAGACTGAAAGGGACCAGTGAGGCAACCCAGAGGTTAAGGACCTCAGGAAGGGACTCTCACCCTTAGGATGAAGGGACAAAGGGAAGTCAAGGTGTTAGCAGAGCTCAGGGGCTGGCGCCATCTGGAGGACACTAGGATCGTGGGGGTCGGGGGGGGGCACCTCTCCAGTGGGAACTGGAGCCATGAAGCCCAAATGGCCTCAGTCCGGCCTGTACTCCAAGCATAATAGGAAGGGTAGAAAAGTACTCTGGCCTCTTCCTTCCTCTTGCCCTCCAGCCTCCTGTCAGATTCTGCCATTGCCCTCATCCAACTGTAAATCTGAGGACACAGAAGCCTAGCTAATGTGTACATATCTGGGACACAGAGCTGAGCAGGAAATGCTGGGAAACTGATCTGAGAACAAGTAGGTCTTGAACTGACTACAGGTTTCTTGGGTAGATAGTCTCTCTTGATTCATGACTACTTATTTGCTTATTTATTTACTTGATTTCTCATTTCTCAGGAGATTAGAGACAGAATCATCAACTATTATTTTTCCCCTATTTCCATGTGGCATCACGGAGACATGCCTTAAAATCATAAAAGAAACAGAAATGCAGTCATTTATAGGTAAAGCACAATGACCTTGAAAGCAATGCTTTCTCTGCATAAAGGAAGCTTCAGCATGTGTTAGCTTGAGTATAGGTACTTGCTTCCATTTGAAGATATACCCATAGATATTTTATCCTCCAGCTGTTTCTATATAGAATGTTTAGAATATTTCATTTCTCTGAGTTTGTGTGATTGCACATATGTCAGGAGAGGGGCATTGAGGGGTGGCAATGCATCTGGCTTTCAATAACAATGGAAAAATGAACTTCTGGGGAGAGATGAGCAATCTGATATGTGTGCCTTTGTTGATGGTAAGATTTTTTTTATGCTGTTTTCATTAACCAGTAAAACGTGAAGTCCCCCAGAGAAAACCTAGTCAGGTACATTTCCACTTTCCACCAGAGAATAGCAAGCCTATTGTGTGTGAGACTTGAGACTTCACATAAGAGAGGGGGCCTCTGTCACTAGGGCATACAAAGATCTGTTCACATTGTGATTTATAATGGTACATTTAAATGCTCTGCACAGATTATTAGAAAAAGTCATTTTTCCAAATGTGGATGCGGTGTTGAGCAGGAAAGCCTCTTCAAGTGCCACGGGAGTTGATTCCCAGTGTCCAAGACTAGCATACAGTGGGGTGGTAAGAGAACAGAGTAGGAGCTAAAGCCAAATTTTAATCACTTGTTGGACCCATTTTTGAGATAAATTCCACATTTAAAATATTCATTTATCCCTAAGATGTAAAAGTGGACACTACTGGTGAAAAATATTCTGCAAGAACTAAAACATTTTTTAATGCACAGTAGCTACTCAACAAATGGGTGCTGATTAATATTGCAGAGGGAGATCAGGAATAAAAAGAACAAATAGTATAGTACCAAATGTATTGATTAGGACACCAAACGTTTCACCAGTGTGGGTAGGGAGGAAGAACAGGCTGCAATCTAAGATTTCAAGGAGGGAACAGATGGTAAGATGATAGACAGCTACTGGAGGCCATTTGTTCTAAAAGGCCATTTGTGTAGGTAAGGAAGGAGAAAACAGAACAATAGTTAAATGCTAGCAGCAGGATCAGGAGATGTTTTTATTTTCCTTTTAGCCTGGGAAACCAGTGCATATTTGAAGGCAGAGCTGAAAGATCCTATAGGAAAAGGGAGGATGAGAGAGTGAATAACTGAGAGATCAAAACCTTGGGTAAGCTAAAAGAGAGGAGATTAGAGAGGGTTAAAGACATAGGTTTCAAGGATTCTTAGAGCTAGGCTTGGAAAGATGTGAAAGTGCTTTTTTTCCTTTCGATAGTGATGAAAAGGAAAAAGAAATGAGCTTATAGCAGATATTGTTTCAGAACAGAGCTCATCACCATGGTGAGACTTGTCCTCATCAAGAGACTGGAGATTAGACATAATGATCAGGGGATGGCAGGACTGTGGGTCAGAACCAGGTACAGATAGAGAGATGAAATTTATACAGTACGGTAGAGCATGGTACCCCAACTGGTGGTGACAAGAAGCTGATGGTCTAGCTACTTTTACATGGCTACTATAAAGGATGTAGCAAGGGAGAGAAGATTGGAATTCATGTATAGAGAGGACACTAGAAGAGAGTTTGGGGGCAGGTACTTGCAGCACTGGGGCTTCTAGTCAAGATTTTAGCAATGGGATGGTGGTTTAGACAGAACTTTAATAATCAAGACTAGTAGGGAGAAGTGATTTCTGAGTAAGATGGTGTCCACCATGAACAAGAGAACAAAGCAGAAGCTCCATTAGCAACACTAGCCATAAAGTCAGAGTGGAATCAACAAACAGCACATTCACTTATCTTAGTACACTGTTGCTTGAGCTACTGCTCTAACTTGAAGCAAGATCTATTCTGAAGTCTCAGATAGTGAGCTGGGATCATGTGACTCTTCACGAACATACTGGGGGAAGCAGAGTCAGAAGAAGCAAGAGTAGAAGACTTTCCTCTGGTCAGAAAAGCCAAGAGTAAGTGCCAGTTGTCAAGACCTGGAGAAGTAGAGATTCAGGTTTGAGACCAGAGAAAATTGTTCTTTTGGCCAGAGAGTACAGTCTCCAAGAGAGGCCTGAAAGGATTGTCAAATAGCAAAGACAGCCCAGTTGACATAACATGCATGAATTCATAGTGGGCCAAATTCACCCTCCTTTCATGTAAGAAAACAAACATTTCATTCTCATAAAGCTTCCCCTCATAATATTTTTCAGAAATTTATAAGCTTCACTTTAAACCCTTTAGTTAGCTTTGCATCCACTTTGATCCAATATTAAGAAATATTTCAGTCCTTGAATGATTCTTCTAATATTCTTGGAACAATGCATTATATTACTGAACAACATCAACTGAACCATTTAGATTTTCATTTTGTATGCAAGTGAAATATATCTTTATTTCCCAGTATTCAGTTTTTCAACCTAAAATAGGCTTTCTTTTTTTCTTTCAAAAACTAAATTTCATTTGGAAAAGGGCAAGAGCATGATGCCTAAAAACAAAGCATAAAGAGCAATGTGCTGACATCGAAACTGAGAAGAAACAAATTAGAAAGAAATCAGATGTTAAATAAGAAAAGAATGCTGAGTCCTCACAGCCTCACAGTTTGAGATAGTTGGCTGGAGAGTGTCTTCTAACTGATTGATTTGAATGTCACAGGAATGGAATTAAAATATTTGCAGGCTCAATGGCTTATCACTCAGTTGTAGCAAGAAATAAAATTGGTTGGGTATGAATTCTTCTCAAAGTTGTGCCAGTTATTACAATAGGACATGGTCTTATGATCATTTCCTTTCCAGCAGATGATGGAATTGTGCTCAGCCAGTTATGTCCTCACAGAAATCAAGCAGTGTAATTTGACCTTATTATTTTAATTAATTGATGACAAAAACTGCTGACTGCTATGTCACTAACTGGGTAATATTTATTAAAAACAAAACTGAAGCAGACAGGAAAATAGCTAAGTCAGTCATATGGAATGTTATATACATCCATTTTACATCTTAATTTCCTTGTCATTAAATAAGTGAATTGACACTTTGTCAAAACATCAGTGAAGTCCTTTAAAGTCTTTTTATAAAAGCCTATATAAAGATACCATAAATTGTTAGGAGAAACCCACAAGTTTTGACTCTCATTCAGAGTTTTCAATAACAACACTTTGTACTTAGGTCAAAATTTTCTTTTATGGGAATTGAAAAGCTAATGAATAACAATTTGCCTATTTCACAAAGAGGAAGGAGCACATGAAATTACTTCTAATTTCGCCTATCAACCTGATTAATTAAATTTATTGTTTGAGAAATAACTCAAGGGAATATTAAGAATAAAGATCAGTATTAAATTGAATTTAGACTCTCACTCTGTGGTAGATGTCGGCAAGTCCCTTTTAAGGGACACCAACAGACAGATAATAGAAGCCAGTATGTCACCAAAGGCCATTTTGTTCCCCTCATTAAATGCTCTAAAGATATGTATTTGCGAGGCTGCAAGTTTTAGTGATTAATACGTTTATACTAAAATAGGTCTATTTTGATGCAGAAATAATTTATTGTATACATCACAGAAAGACTGAATATGTGAGTAGGAAACATTAACTTGAATATAATTCTGACAGTTTTAAGTTGGTTTTGGTACCTATCTCTGGCATCTCTGGAAGGAAACTGTACTCTCTTTTTTTTTTCATGTGGTATGAACATTCTGTTTCATTACTTAAATACCTCTATGGTTTCCTCTTACCAATCAAACAAAGGCTAAAAATATTTAACTTTAGATTCTTTGTGGTGTGTCTACTCCCTACCAGTTTAGCACAGATTCATACCACTCCCTTCCACAGACAGTGGTTGTTTCCAACATCCATTCTCCCCTTCTCTGTTAGGAATAGAACATTGAGGTCTAGCTGGCACCATCAGTCTTCCAATTATAGCAACTAAACCTGTATCTTAGCTAATACAGACATCACATTTTTAAGACAGAGGAGGAAGTGTACCTGGAGGAAAAAAAAAAAAAAGAAAAGCCCTAAGTCTTTAACCCCAAACTTACCCACAGCCTTTTTGCTGCATTAACCCAGGATCACACAGTGCTCTTGTTTCTTATCCATCAAAACCCCAAAAGCCATTAGACTTCTTGTTATAAAAATACATAGACAGTATTTCAAACTAAAGCGATTCATGAGTACAGGCAGTTGCAAGTTAATTCATCCTGAGCTCACACACAATTATGAAGTAACAAAAGCAACAGAACACCAAGAACTTTGGCTTTTAGTTGTTGCTGTTCAGTCACTGAGTCATGTCTGACTCTTTGCAATGCTGTGGACTGTATCAAGCCAAGCTACTCTGTCCTCCACAATCTCCCAGAGTTTGCTCAACTTCGTGATTGATTCAGTGATGCTATCTAACCATCTCATCCCCTGCCACCCCTTCGTTCTGGCCTCAGCTTCAGCATCAGCCGAGTATTCAGGGTTAATTTCTTTTAGGATTGACTGGTTTGATCTCCTTGCAGTCCACAGAACTCTATCAAGAGTGTTCTCCACCAACAAAATTTGATAACATCAATGGTCCAATTCTAACATCTGTACATGACGAGTCTATATGGGACTTTTGTCAGCAAAGTGATGTCTCTCTTTTTAATACACTGTCTAGGTTTGTATTCATATTTCTCCCCTTTTATTTCCCATGAAGTGAGGGGACCAGTGCCATGCTTAGTTTTTTAATGTTGAGTTTCAAGCCAGTATGTTCACTCTCCTCTTTCACCTTCATCAAGAGGCTCTTTAGTTCCTCTCCTCTTTCTGCCATTAGAGTGGTATCATCTAAGTATCTGAATTGGTGATATTTCTCCCTGCATCTTGATTCCAGCTTGTGATTCATCCAGTCCAGCATTTCACATGATGTAGTCTGCATATAAATTAAATAAGCAGGGAGACAATACACAGCTTTGATGTACTCCTTTCACAATTTTGAATCAGTTCATTGTTCCATGTCTGGTTCTAACTGATGCTTCTTGGCCAGCATACAGGTTTTTCAGGAGACAGGTAAGGTGGTCCAGTACTCCCACCTCTTGAAGAATTTCCCACAGTTTGATGTGATCCACACAGTCAAAGGCTTTAGTCTAGTCAGTGAAGGAGAAGTAGATGTTTTCCTAGAATTCCTTTGCTTTCTCTGTGATCCAACAAGTGTTGGCAATTTGATCTCTGGTTCCTCTGCCGTTTCTAAATCCAGCTTGTACATCTAGAAGTTCTCAGTTCAGGTACTGTTGAAGCCTAGCTTGAAGGATTTTGACCATAACCATGCTAGCATGTGAAATGAGCACAACTGAATGGTAGTTTGAACATTCTTTGGAATTAGAATGAAAACTGACCTTTTCCAGTCCTTTTCAGGCCCGCTGAGTTTTCCAAATTTGCTGGTGTATTGAATGCAGCACTTTAATAGTATCATCTTTTAGAATTTTAAATAGCTCAGCTGGAATTCTGTCACTTCCATTGCTTTGTTCCTAGTAATGCTTCCTAAGGCCCACTTGTCTTCACACTCCAGGATGTCCAGTTCTAGGTGAGGGACCACAACATCGTGGTTATCCAGGTCACTGCAACCTTTCTTATATAGTTCTGCTGTATATTCTTGCCATGTTTTTTTTTTTCATCTCTTCTGCTTCTGTTAGGTCCTTACTGTTTCTGTCCTTTAGCATGCCCATCCTTGCATGAAATGTTCCCTTGATATCTCCAAGTTTCTTGAAGAGATCTCTAGTCTTTCCAATTCTATTTTTTCCTCTATTTCTTTGCATTGTTCATTTAAGGACTTCTTATCCCTCCTTGCTGTTCACTGGAACTCTGCATTCAGTTGGGTATATTGTTCCCTTTCTTCCTTGCCTTGCACTTCTATTTGTTCCTTAGCTATTTGTACAGACAACCATTTTGCCTTCTTTCATTTCCTTTTCTTGAGGATGGTTTTGGTCATTGCCTCCTGTACAGCGTTATGAACCTCTGTCCATAGTTCTTCAGGCACTCTGTCCACCAGATCTAATCCCTTGAATCTATTTTTCATCCCCACTGTATAATCATAAGGAATTTGAGTTAGGTCATACCTTAATGGCCTAGTGGTTTTCCCTACTTTTCTCAATTTAAGCCTGAATCTTGCAATAAGGAGCTCATGATCTGGGTCACAGTCAGCTCCAGGTCTTATTTTTGCTGACTGTATAGAGCTTCTCCATCTTCAGCTGCAAAGAACATAATCAATCTGATTTTGGTTTGACTATCTGGTGATGTCCATGTGTAGAGTCATTTCTTGGGTCATTGGAAAAGGGTATTTGCTATGCCCAGCATGTTCTCTTAACAAAACTGTTAGTCTTTGCCCTGCTTCTTCATTTTGTACTCCAAGGTCAAATTTGCTGGTTATTCCAGGCATTCTTGACTGCATACTTTTGTATTCCAATCCTCTATGATGAAAAGGAAAACTTTTTCTTGCTGTTAGTTCTAGAAGGTGTTGGGCTTCCCTGGTGGCTCAGACAGTGTAGAATCTGTCTGCAGTACAGAAGATCCAGGTTTGGTCCCTGGGTCAGGAAAACCTCCTGGACAAGGGGATGGCAACCCACTCCAGTATTCTTGCCTAGAGAGTTCTATAGGCAGAGGAGCCTGGCAGGCTACAGTCCATGGGGGTCACAAAGAATCAGACATGACTGAGTGGCTTTCACTTTCACTAAAAGATGTTATAGGTCTTCATATAACAAGTCAACTTCAGTTTCTTTGACATCAGTGGTTGGGGCATAGACTTGGTAACAACCAAGTCTATGTTGGGTTGAATAATTTGAATGTTGAATAATTTGCCTTGGAAATGAAACAAGATCATTCTGCTGTTTTTGAGATGGCACCCAAGTACTGCATTTGGGACTCTTGTTGACTATGAGGGCTACTCCACTTCTAAGGGATTCTTGCCTACTTGTAGTAGATATAGTAGTCATCTGAGTTAAATTCACCCATTCCCATCCATTTTTGTTCACTGATTTCTAAGATGTCAGTGTCCTATCTTGCCATCTCCTGCTTGATCATGTCCAATATACCTTGTTTTATGGACCCAACGTTCCAGGTTCCTATTCAATTTTGTTCCTTAGAGCATCAGACTTTAATTTCATCACCAGACATATCCACAACTGAGCGTTGTTCCCACTTTGGCCCAGCCTCTTCATTCTTACTGGAGATATTAGTAACTGCCCTCCACTCTACAGATCCTCAGAAACTAAAATATCCACTAGTGTGGATCAGCACTATTAAAAAAGAAAGATCAGAAAGATGAGACCACAGAATCATCATTACAACTAAAGACTCTGCCAGCTGCTCCTAGTAAAAATTCAGCAATACCATAGCTCTATGGGATTATATTCTAGCTTCATTTGCATATTTTTCTGTTTTTTTGTACATATGTTTATACTTAAGGTAGACATTTAGAAAATTTTTTGTACTTCTTAACCAATCTTTTTATATCTATCAAATCTAGAGTTGAAAGACCCATCCCCCTCAAATAGATGCCATTAAGAAAATGTATCTGGTAGTCTCCCAAAGCAATAGAAATAAAAACAAAAGTAAACGAATGGACTTAATCAAACTAATAAGCAAGGCTGGGTAGGATTCAGGGCAGGAGGAGAAGGGGACGACAGAGGATGAGATGGTTGGATGGCATCACTGACTCAACAGACATGGGTTTGGGTGGACTCCGGGAGTTGGTGATGGACAGAGAGGCCTGGCGTGCTGCAGTTCATGGGGTTGCAAAGAGTCAGACATGACTGAGTGACTGAACTGAACTGAACTGAACTGAATAAGCATTTGCAAGGCAAAAGAAACCATAAACAATGAAAGCCTATAAAATGGGAGAAAATATTTACAAATGATGTGACTAACAAGGGATTAATTTCCAAAATATATAAATAGCTCATGTAACTTGACAACAAAAAGCTGAACAACCCAATGGAAAAGTGGGCAGAAGACCTAAATAGACTTTTCTTCAAGAAAGACATAATACAGATGACCAATAGGCATATGAAAAGATGTTCCACATCACTAATTATTAGAGAAATGCAAATCAAAACTACAAGGAGGTACCACCACACACCAGTCAGAATGGCCATCATTAATAAGTCTACAAATTACAAATGCTGGAGAGGATGTGGAGAAATGGAAACCCACCTACACTGTTGGTGAGAGTATAAATTTTTTTCAGCCACTATGGAAAATGGTATGGAGATTCCTTTTAAATCTAGAGTAGCCATATGATCAAGCAATCCCACTCCTGGGCGTATATCTGAAGAAAACTCTAATTCTAAAAGATACATGCATGCTAGTGTTCATAGCAGCACTATTTACAACAGCCAAAATATGGAAACAACTTAAATGCCTGACAGATGATTGGATAAAGAAGATATGGTATATATACACAACTGAATACTACTCAGCTATAGGGGGAAAAAAATGAAACAGTTCAATTTGCAGCAGTGTTGAAGGACCTAGAGATTATCATACTGAGTAAAATAAGCCAGATAGGGAAAGACAAATATCATATGATAACACTTTGCTATGGTTTTTCTAGTGGTCATATATGGATGTGAGAGTTGGACAATAAAGCTGAGCGCGGAAGAATTGATGGCTTTTGAACTGTGGTGTTGGAGAAGACTCTTGAGAGTCCCTTGGACTGCAAGGAGATCCAACCAGTCCAGCCTAAAGGAGATCAGTCCTGGGTGTTCATTGGAAGGACTGATGTTGAAGCTGAAACTCCAATACTTTGGCCACCTGATGAAAAGAGCTGACTCATTGGAAAAGACCCTGATGCTGGGAAAGGTTGAGGACAGGAGAAGAAGGGGACGATAGAGGATGAGACGGTTGGATGGCATCACCGACTCAATGGACATGCTGCTAGTTTGGGTGAACTCTGGGAGTTGGTGATGGACAGGGAGGCCTGGCGTTCTGCGGTTCATAAGGTCGCAAAGAGTTGGACAGGACTGAGTGACTGAACTGAACTGAACTGAATATGTGGAATATTAAAAAATGATAAAAATGAACCTACATGCAAGACAAACTACTTAAAAGGTAATGATAGAGCACTTTTCACAATTGAAAACTTACCACCTTTAAATTGTGCAAACCTAATGAGTTTGACACCCAGCAAATAAAAAGAAATTTCATTTCAAAACATATCACAGTGAAACCCAAAGAGAAAATGAAACATGAACAGAGAGAAAAGACATGCTAACTAAAAGGAAGGAATAATTAATCTAATGGCCTGCCTTCTCAATGGCAAAAATGGAAGGCAGAAGACAAGAGAATTAGTAGCCTCAATCTGCTGAGAGACAAATAACTCTCAATTTAGAATTGTATACTCAAAATAACACTCAGAAAGGAGAGTTAAAGAAGCACATCTTTAGAAAAAAAAAATCTGAGCATTTATTACCAACAGATTCTGAGTTCAGCAATAATATAAAGGATAGATCTAATAAAGATAAAAATATTTTACCATAAAGAAGGTCTCAGATTCAAGGACTAATAAATAAAGAAAATATTTTAAAAAAGAATAAATCTAAACAAATATTGAACAAATAAAAATATTTATGCTCAATATGGAGACTAAAAATAATTGAAAGTTGCAAAGAACTATAAGGTAATGAACAAAAGAGCATGAAATCTAAAAGGTAGTGTGGTAATGTACGCTATAAAATCCTAGAGGAAAACACAGGCAGAAGAACACTCTGACATAAATCACAGCGATATCTTTTCTGATCCATCTCCCAGAATAATGAAATAAAAACAAAAATAAGCAAGTGGGAGTTACTTAAACTCAAAACCTTTTGCACAGCAAAGGAAACAGTAAATTAAATGAAAAGACAACCCACAGGGTTTCCCTGGTAGCTCAGTAGTAAAGAATCTGCCTGCCAATGCAGGAGACATGGGTTCTATCCCTGATGCAGGAAGATCCCACAGGCCATGGAGCAACTAAGCCTGTGCGCCATAACTATTGAGCCTGTGCTCTAGAGCCCAGGATTGGCAACTACTGAAGCCCACCCACCTAGAGCCAGGGCTCCATAACAAGAGAAGCCACCACAATGAGAACCTCGTGCACCACAGCTAGAGAGTAGCCCCCATCCACCACAACTAGAGAAAACCCATGCAGCAACGAAGACCTAGAACAGCCGAAAATAAATGAAAAGAACTGAATGATAGTAAGTCTACCAGCTTAAAGAATACAAGAGGAAAAGCAGGACAAAGAAAAAGCGCAAACTGCTGGCAGAGATTAACCAAAATATATGCAAGTGAACTGATTCTTCTTCTGTTAAAATAATAGACTGTCAGACTGGATTTAAGAAAATGGTCCAGGTCTAGCTGTTTATAAAAGCCATACTTGAAACATAAAGACACATACAAGTGGGAAAGGATGAAAAAATGATATACCTGAAAAGTGTTAATTAAATGAAAGCTGGTGAAGTTAATTTATACTGCACAAATATAAGTTAAGGCAAAAAAGCATTACTAGAAATAGAGCAGGGCCTTCCCAGGTGGCACTAGTGGTAAAGAATTCGCCTGCCAATGCAGGAGACACGAGACACAGTTTCGATCCCTGGGTGGAGGAGATCCCCTGGAGTAGGAAACGGCAACCCACTCCAGTATCCTTGACTGGTAAATTCCATGGGCAGACGAGCCTGATGGGCTGCAGTCCCTGGGGCTGCAAAGAGTCAAACACAACTGAACATACACACATGGATAGAGAAGTTCACTGAATAATAATCAAACAAACTTTCAGTTCAACAGAAAAATATAACAATTCTAAGCTTTTAGATACTAACAATAACACAACTTGAATTCTATTATGCTAGTAAAATAATTATACCACTAATAAAATTCTAAAAATAACTTGTCAGTTGAAAAAATCAGTAGATTAATATCCATATGCAAGGCTGTTCCTTAATGCCGTTTCACAGGTTATTATCTGTTTTGGTTCTCAATGTTGTTTAGCCTCATCAGGTAAGTTGTGGACTGTTCTCTATTTTTCTATGCCAGGATTAGAATCATCACCCTCAAATGTTTGCCAGAATTTATCTCTAAAACCCTCTGTGCATAGCATCTTCCTTCTATGAAGATTTTTTTAAACTGTTTACTGGTTTTAATAGATATAGATCTACTCCCGATTTCTATTTTGTCTTGAGTCAGTTTTGTTTATTATTTTATGAAAAGGACCACTTCTTCATAGTTTTTAAAAACTGGGGCATCAGAACATTTTTGAAAATCTCTGCTGTAGCTGCAATTTTCATCCTTTAAAATGTTTCTTTGAACCTTATCTTTTGTTTTAGTGATCAGACTGTCCAGAATTGTCAATTTTTTGATCTCTTGGAAAACCAGTTTTTAACTTTGATGTCCTTTTCTAGCTCATTATCTTCTGCATTTATTTTCACTTTCTTCTTCTATTTTCTTTGAGTCTATTTGTCGGTTCTTTACCAGCATTTTAAGATAAATGCCTAGCTCATTAATCTTTCTCATAAAGTGTTTCAATCTAAAAATTTGCCACTACATAACATTCACCAACATTTCCAAAGTTTTGAGTTATAATTTTTTCTTTATTCTGTAATTCTAAGTAATTTTTAGATTCCAGTTTGTTTTTTTCTTTAACTCATGAGCTATTAAAATATTTTTAATTTCCAAAATTATCTTTGTTTTGTTCTGTATGTATATACATGAGTGTGAAATTTATTTTTATTTTTTAATATTAATTTAATTATGATCAGAGATGGAATTGCATGTGAAATCAATTCTTTGGAAATTACTCTAACTTCCTCTATGGCCAAAGCATTGTTGTATTTTGGTAAATGTTCTGTGTAACTTGAAAAGAACTGGGTCCAGGGTTTTTATGAATCCGTAAGGTCAGTATTTACCAAACTTTCTATATGATAAGAGTCATTTGAGGCTCTTTTTAAAAATACAGCTTCTGAGTCTCTCTTCTGGAAATTCTCATTCAATAAGTCTGATCAGAGAAGTTTGGGAAATCCTGCAGTGAGCCAAGCAATTTTGTTGTTCCATTCAGATTTTCCTTGTTTGTACTGATCTATGTCAATCTGATTTATCACTTATTGAGAAAGCTGTGTTCAAATATTTCAGTAAGAGGGTAGATTTTTCAATTTTTGCTTTTAATTTTGTCAGCTTTAAATAAATGCATCACACTCTCACACACACACACACACACACACACACACACACACACACACACACACACACACACACTCCACTCACCCACCCATCCATTTGGTAGGTCTATTAAATTCTCTTCAGCTTCAGTTCAGTCCAGTTCAGTCACTCAGTCATGTCTGACTCTTTATGACCCCATGAACCACAGCACTCCAGGCCTCTTTGTCCATCACCAACTCCTGGAGTCTACCCAAACCCATGTCCATTGAGTCGGTGATGCCATCCAACTATCTCATCCTCTGTCGTCCCCTTCTCCTCCTGCCCTCAATCCTTCCCAGCATCAGGGTCTTTTATAATGAGTCAACTCTTCAAGGGACTCTCAAAAGTCATTTCCAACACCACAGTTTAAAGGCATCAATTCTTCCGCACTCAGCTTTCTTTATAGTCCAACTCTCACATCCATACATTACTACTGGAAAAACCATAGCCTTGACTAGTTGGACCTGTGTTGACAAAGTAATGTCTCTGCTTTTTAATATGCTGTCTAGGTTGGTCATAACTTTCCTTCCAAGGAGTAAGTGTCTTTTAATTTCATGGCTGCAATCACCATCTGCAGTGATTTCGGAGCCCCCCAAAAATAAAGTTTGACACTATTTCCACTGTTTCCCCATCTATTTGCCATGAAGTGTTGGGACTGGATGCCATGATCTTAGTTTTCTGAATGTTGAGCTTTAAGCCAACTTTTTCACTCTCCTCTTTCACTTTCAAGAGGCTCTTTAGTTCTTCTTCACTTTCTGCCATAACGGTGCTTATACGCCCTCAAAATATGGCCAAACCTGGAGGCCTTCATGCCAGTATCAAAACCCTCTACTGGAAAAGACAATCCATAGAGCTGGTACATAAAATATTGATATCATTCAAAGGGATAGAAATGAAGCATCTCCCTTAATTCAGTAGTATATTAATACAAAGAGAAAGATTAAGCATTTTACAGGATTTATGAGTTTTCTGCTTCCATAGGTATTGTTTCTAGATTCATAGAAGATCTATGTCACTCTTTGTATTGCAGACTTACTTATGGCTCTGTATTCAGCCAAAATATTGTATAGTAATTAGACTCCAATTAAAAAAAAAAGAAATAGCTTATTTTCAGAATAGTACCTTGTTTGCACAAATGTGTCTACTGGGAAAGAGGAGGAATGCTTGTATGTTTCACTAGGGTCTGCATTATTCTGGCAATTTCTCTAAATGTGTTCTTGGAGGATCACGCAGACTGCTTCTCTTATTCCACATCTGAGTTACTCCCCTCTGAAACGTCCTGTTGGTGATTATGTAGACCCAGCTGTGGAGAGTGGTTTACTGGAAATGTTTGTAAAACAATTAAAACTTTCATCATGCCTCCTAAACTTCTGTCTTCTTAACATTAAAACCACCCTTTGTAATTTCCTTGTTTTTCTCACATTGACTGGATCTGAAGGGAACATTTATTTATGCCATAGCAAACACAGTTTAACTGGTAGTTTGGCTGACAGAACAGCTTTGTTTCTATGCTTGTATAACCCCCTCTTCTGACAGCAGAAGTTGAGAAACAAGTCTTAGCAAACTGCCTTTGCAATGCCAGAAGAAGACAGAGCCATATTGTTATTACAGGAATACAAAATTGATGGAGGGTTATTTCATTTTTAATTTATTGACTTAAGGACAAATAGCTCAATGTAATATTATTTCAGAAATCAATAGAGATAACACTGTAGTCCACTTTCAAAAAATAAAAATAAAATTAAAAAAAACTGTTCTTTCATCTGGTAGCAGTGGCTTTAGGGCATTATAAATTGTCCTGCAGGACCTTCATAGGGCCCACAAAGATGAGAAGAGTAATGGAGCATGTCTCTCCAGAGGGAGGCTAGATAAACATGGTTTAAGATTAAATTGCTTCCCAGCAAAGCAAGAGTTATTAGATCACCTTTTGCAGAATCAGTCATTTTTGTAAATACAGATACAGAACAAGTAAATCATTGGACATTCTTCAACTAGAAACAGCTACTACTAAGTCGCTTCAGTTGTGTCCAACTCTGTGCAACCCCATAGACGGCAGCCCACCAAGCTCCGCCATCCCTGGGATTCTCCAGGCAAGAATACTGGAGTGGGTTGCCATTTCCTTCTCCAGTGCATGAAAGGGAAAAGTGAAAGTGAAGTCGCTCAGTCGTGTCCAACTCTTAGCGACCCCATGGACTGTAGCCTACCAGGGTGGTTTGCAATTGCTATTGCAGAGGGTCTTGATTTTTAAAACAAACAAAAAATTAAAACTCAGCAACCAAATGAAAACTGTGAAGGCTCTTCTCTTAGGTAATTCTGCTTCAGATACTTCTGGACTTTTAAGGGGAAACAACATTCTGTTGTGAAAATCCATTGTTGGGCTATTTTTCATCTTGTTTTTAACCCCCTCGTGGCATTGTTCAAATCACTGTCCCCAGAACAAAAGAGATGTGACACCACTTTTTAAATGACACTGTCTTCCTAATTCCCTGTTAGGCCTTTAGCAATACACATCATTCTCTGTATTCTATATTTTGAGCAAGAAATTATTAAAAAGGAGTTCATGGTCTTTGTACCACCCACTGAATGTAAATCTTAAGTGGCACTTGAAGCCAGTATAAACCCCTTTGGTAGCAGTCCTCTTTGTAAGCTGTACCATCCTGGTGAAATGTCGGAGGAAGAGGAAACTGAGAGGAAGCCTCTGGGTCTTTCTAAAGAATGAGTGGACCTTATAGCCAGAGAGCCAAGCTACGGATTCATTTAGTCCTTCTGTTTCCTATAAGTACATGGCAAGCTTGTTTTTACATTTTTCATGTGCTTGATGAGTATCTGTCTTTATACCAGGGGCCCTTAATAGGTTTCTACAGGAAGACAAGTGACTTAGGAGATGGATTACATTAATTTAGGAGTGTGCAAGTTTGGCCCTGTCCTGCTCTATCCCTGTGTGATCTTGAGCCTTGAATTCTCCAAAGATAGGGAAACTAATCCTTACCAGCTGCTTTTGGGAAGGGGGAGATCAAATATATAAAGTAATTGAGCTCCTCATTAACAAAAATCATCTATCAATGTGTATGACTCTTTATGGAAAAGAATTAGCCTGTCCACAATTTGCTTTCATTTTGCTTTTGATTAATTGTATCATGTATTGTCAACCAGGACTCCACAAGGAAATGCAATTAGCATCATCAATGTTAATGATGACTGAGGGTTGACAGGAGCCAGATGTCTATACAGAATTCAGGGGAAAAACTCACTCTAATAAACTTATGATCTAGTTTAAAGGAAGTAGCAATTGCTCAATTTCCCTGAAATGTTAAACTTTAAAGAGCTGACTTATAAAGAAGTCAAAAACAAGAAGCCAAGATGATAAAGAAGTGAAAAAATGTATACACAAAGAAAAATTAAAGAAATAAAATATTTGACAGGAAAAGTAGAGAACTGAGATTGAACGAGTAATAGTGGTTTGCAATCCTATGAGGACTCCATGTTTTGGGGCCAAGTTAAGCAATTCTGGGCTTGTTTTCTCTTGTTTCTCTCTCCTGTGTTCACTCTTTTGAATAGGCCCAAGCCACTCCATTCATTTCTTCATTTATGTACTTGTTTCATATATTTTTATTATCTACTGCATATAAAAACTATGCCAGGAGTGTGGGTGATAGAAAAATACACATGACATAGTCACCTGTTCTCATAGGATGCACTGTCTCAGTAAGAAGAACAAGACATGAACACAAACCACTTCTACTTAAGGAAGTATGAGAAAAACTAATACAAGAGAGACAGGAAAGGAAAGAAGTTTATTTCCTTTCCAGCCAGCATGATCAAGGAAGTCTTTGAAAAAAGTTGTTTCCATCTGACTCATGCTTATTTCCCATCACTACTGAAAAACTCATTAATTCTGATCCAGATTAACTGAGTAATGTCGAAATTAAGATAAATTGGCATGACAGCACTAAGTTTCAGATTATCTCCATTTCTTCCAAGCAGCAAAAAACATTCTGTGCTCTTGGCTGGTCTCTCTTTTGAGAAGTCACTCTTCAGCTCCCCTAGACATGTCCTAGTAAACAAGGGTCACTTCTTGCACACTGGCTTGGGTTGCAATCCTTATAAACCTGGATACTTTAATGACTTCTTGCTCCATACTGGATCTTGTTTGGGAAATAACATTAAAGATTAATGTTACTTGCCATCTGCATTTATCATTTCTCAAAGTTGTGTTGGAAGCCCTAAATGACCAAGTCAGATTGTGCCCAGGGTGGTGGGAGGAACAAAGGAAATTATTTAGTCACTAAGCCTCTGCATGAGAGTAGGGCTTGATAAAACCAAGACACCCCCTCCCAAAAGGATGGTGACATAGACTGCAGATCAAGTTTTTAGGGATTACAAATTTTTTTCCCTTGCATAAAATCTTTCTTACTCCTTTTTGACAGGAAGAAATGGCAAGAGAAATAAACCAGTACAGTTGTTTTTCCAGAATAACAATAACATGGTTTCTTTGGACTTTGTTCATAACCTCACTGAACACTCATGTCAATAAACTGAGAGACAAAGTCTTCTCATAGAAAAAATATACAGTGTGTCCAGAAATAAACCCACGCATATGTAGACAACTAATCTTTTTCAAGAGCACCAAGAACGTACAAAGAGAAGATAATTTCTTCAATAAAGATTGTTCCTTCTTTCAGTTGGAAAAACTGAATATCCGCATGCAAGAGAATGAAGTTTAACCCTTATCTTAACATTATACACAAAAACCAACTCAGAATGGATTAAACCTTAAGTGTAAGACCTGAAGAAAAACATAAGACTCCTAGAAGAAAACATAAGGAAAAATCTGCTTGATAATGATTGTCTTGGCTATGATTTTCTTTTTTTGGATATGCAAAAGTACAGAAAACAAAAGCAAAAATAAACAAGTGGGACCACATCAAACTAAAAACATTTTTACAGCAAAGTAAACAATCAGCAAAATGAAAAGATAACCT
Organism: Okapia johnstoni; assembly: GCA_024291935.2. NCBI lineage: Eukaryota > Metazoa > Chordata > Mammalia > Artiodactyla > Giraffidae > Okapia > Okapia johnstoni. Next base: position 63,456,924 of record CM044312.1, on the reverse strand, counting down.
ATGAAATAGAAGAAAGTGTCTGCATACTGTATATGATAAGGGGTTAATATCTAAATATATAAGAAACTTATACAGCTCAATAGCAAAAAACAAAACAAAACTGATTTTAAAGGGAGAAGAGGACCTAAACCTTCTTTTTCCAAAGAAGATAAACAAATGGAAGATATACAAGATATCTATATTTCATAGATTTATGAAAAGGTGCTCAACGTTGCTAATCATCAGGGAAATGCAAACCTAAACCACAGTGATAAATCTCCTTATACCTGTTAAGATAGCTGTTATCATAAGATAAGACAAATGTTGGTGATAATGAGGCAGAAAGGAGAAACTTGTATGCTGTTGCTGAGAATATAAATTGGTCAGTCATTATGAAAAATAGTCTGAAGACACCTCAAAAAATTAAAAATAGTACTATCACATGATCCAGCAATTTCACTTCTGGGTGTGTGTCTACAAAAAGAAAATAACTGTCTCAAAGGGCTCTCTGCACTCCTATGTTCATTGTAGCATTATTCACAATAGCCAAGACACGGTTGCAACCTAAATGTCCATCAGCAGATGAATGGATAAAGAAAATGTGGCACATGTATACAGTGGAATAATATTGAACCATAACAAAGAAGAAAATCTTGCCATTTGTGACAACATGGATGAACCTGGAGGGTATTATGATAGATGAAACAAACCAGACACAAAAGGACAAATACTATATTATTTTACTTATATGTAGACTCTAAGAAGTTGCGCTCATAGAATGAGAGGGTCATAACCAAGGCTGGGGGTGGGGAAAATAGATATTGGTCAAAGGGAATAAACTTTCAGTTATAAGATGAATATGTCCTAAAGATCTAATGTACAGCGTGGTGACTATGGTTAATGATCATCAAGCTTTACATCTTAAAGCATATTGTTCAACCTAACTATATATAATTTTTATTTGCCAATCATACTTCAATAAAGCTGAAAATAAGAAAAACATATAATGTCATGTGAAAGGTGCTATAAAAAAAAGCCAGAAAGGCAGAGAAAATCATGAAATAAGGCAAATCACTCTCTTTGGGCAGGGTTTTCTTCCATGAAAGAGTCATTCTCCTCCTTTGTGAAGGTGATGCTTCTTCTCTTTGAAGAAAATAAGAAATTTTGGTGTGTTGAAGCTAAAGCGTTACTATTTGTTGAGTGCCTACTTCACAGTAAGCATTTATATGCTTTATTTAATCCTTACATCTACTGTGCAATATTACCCTTATTTTACTGGAGAGAAAATAGAGGTTCTGAGAATATCTTGATTCAGGGTGTCAGATTAGTAAGTGCTGGAGGCACAATTCATACTCAGGACAGTCTCACTTGAAATTTATACATGTTCCTGTAGGTCATAAAGCCACAAGTTATAATGCCTTCAGAATAATGGCTTTACTTTAATCCTTGGGAGTTAGCTGTGGTCACAGTGGAAGGCAAATTTAAAAATCAAGGAAAATCACACAGTGCTCCAAAAGTGGACATAAAATGAAGAGGATGGCTTGCTAGCATACAATTAAAATTTGATGCTCATTAATACATCAGGCATCAATTTTCTAAACTCTATTGAAAATGCTGAAGTGTGGAGTTCATGTCCTGCTATACTCTTTTGTGGCCTTGTATATTTGTTCTGGAGTGCTTCCAGGAACAGTCACTGAAAGGACTCTGGTGTTTGTGATGTTTCTGAGGAGTTTGGCAAGGCTCAAGTTCATGAGCTGTCTGTATTTTGGCTATCATTATTCTGCTGACCTGCTCTCACTGGCTTTTGTCTTTCCTGCCTGGAGTTCCATTCCCTCCATGACATTATACTTGACTTTACACAAATCACTTAACCTTTTACAATTTCTGCTTCAAAAGAAACAGGATGGAAATCATCTCCAGATTTCCTGCAGCCCTAAAATTTCATAAACTAAAACTTAAAATTCTCTTTTTATTTTTATAGAGCAGATTTTTATGGATTAATTTTGGTTGGCTAAACAGTTATTTTTAAAATTTTCAGTGAGATTCCAGCAACCCTGGAACAAGTGTGAACATTTTCAAGTTGGTTATTCATCTATTGTGAAAAAAATAAATTATTAAATATTTGTAAATTCAGTTTATTATTTTAAAATTAACTTGCACAACCATTAAATATGTAATATCAGGTTAAAAATAAGCCCCTGTTTAAGTCCACAGAGATTTAGTTGAACACAAATCTATTTTTTGAGGATTAAAGACAGCACACTCTAAACTGTAATATTATGTGATCTAAATATGAAACTAAACAATGAAGATAATGTGAGAAACTCTTTACGGTCTTTTTGTGAGTTTTTATTTCTTTTTTTCCCTTTTTAAAAAATATTTTGCTTGTCCTCAGTGAAAAAAATATTAAGAACATCTTACCTGTACAGTCTTTATGGCTTGCAAAACACTTCCATATGTAGCAGAGCTACATCTTATGTGGGAATTATGTCCTAAAGTCATTTCATAAAGTAAAAAATTACATATGGATAAAATTACCCATGAAAATATTAGCCCATAAAGAATGGCATGCATGATTTTATACATTTAAAATAAACATATGTATGAAGGTAATATCTGTAGTATAAACTATGCAGTTAAAAATCAGTTCAGTTCAGTCGCTCAGTCATGTCCGATTCTTTGCGACCCCATGAACTGCAGCACGCCAGGCCTCTCTGTCCATCACCATCTCCCGGAGTCTACCCAAACCCATGTCCATCGAGTCAGTGATATTTTGAATGCATCCAACCATCTCATGCCGCTCTGTATGTCCCCTTCTCCTCTTGCCCCCAAAGACTCAAAGCTAGTAAGCTGCAAAGCTACAATTCAGATCTTTAAAATTTCAGGGGCTATTGTCTTTCTGCTACCTCATAATTGGCTCTGTATTTATTTCACTTTCTGTTTGAAGTATATAAACTTATTTTTCAACTTCACTGAATTTTTCAGGTTTTTTTTTCACTACAATTTATTTTCTCAAAAAATTTTCTTCTCCAGATCATCCATTTCACTGATAATTCAGAATGAGAAAAGTGCTATTATATTTGATATGAAAAAATCTATTAATTAGAATGAATTTGACTCACCCATGGGCTCATATTCTAGATTTCCTATTAGGCTACTTTAAATGTGTGAGAATTTATTGGGGAAACTTGTTGATCACTTATAGTTCCACTTCTGAAACAAGAGTAAATGAAGTAGATATTTAACTGCAGATAAAAAAGTTCACTATTTCCTCAAGTCTGGCCCAAAACTAGTTTTATAATTTCTAAGCAAGTGTGGGTCAGCTGATGTGAATAACATCTTGATTCTTTTTTTTTTTTACAAACAAAAAATACAATTTTATTCTTCAAACCCTCCATCTCTTTCTGTTACTTATTTTTTTTTTATTTATTTTAGTTGAGGGCTAATTACTTTACAATATTGTAGTAGTTTTTGCCATACATTGACATGAATCAGTTATCTGTCGATATATCAAGACCCATTTCAAGAGAAACTTTGTGTTTAACCCCATGCAATGCCTTTGGCTTTCTTGGTCATTTCTTAACTTCCATTGTTCTTTCTCTTAGAAATAATAGCAGTTTGTATGCTTTGGAGGTGCACATTGTACTTAAAGAGATGGCTTATGAGAACAACCAATTTTGGTCTGCCCCAAGACCGAGACATAGAGTTATAAACCTTGACCACAATTCATACCAATTAATAGTCTGGATTTACAGACTAGGTAGAATCACACCCTAACCTCCTTAGCCATTATTTTCCCCCTAGGAAGTAGCATAGCAGCAGATTTGAAATGTAGACTAAATAAATAATGCATTGTGAATGTATTAAGGTGAAAGTTATAAATACATTAATTGACTATGTGTTGGAAATCAAGAAATTGTGTTTATGGGATTTTTCTTATTCCAACAGCTTGTATGTTGCTTTTCCAAAGCAGAGCACACACATTATCATTTTAACTCTTTCTCTTTTTAAATATATCTTCCTATACATTGAACCACACAGACATTTTTAAACTTGATAGCTGTCTCAACCTATTATTTTTCAGAAGAGAAGTTGAGTTCTCCCAGTGGTAAATAATCTCCCTGGGAACATTCAGAGTGGGGCTAGAATGAAATTTTTATTAATTATTGATTCATGAAGAGGTAATGAGAACCTCCTGTGTGTCAGGAATTTTTGGTCTTTTTTTTTTTAACCACACTGCTCCTAGGACAATTGGTATGATTGCAGTTTTATTAGAAATGTGAAATAATAAGTGAATGGTACAAGATTTTGAGGCTTCCTCCATGACTCAGTGGTAAAGAATTCGTCTGCCAATGCAAGAGACACAGGAGATGTAGGTTCAGTCCTTGGGTCAGGAAGATCCCCTGGCGGAGGGCATGGCAACCCTCTCCAATATTCTTGCCTAGAAATATTTGACAGCAGAGCTTGGCAGGCTACAGCCCATAGGTTTATAAACATTCAGAAATGACTGGACACACACACATATGAGAGATTTCAGGTCGTGGTTAATGTGAGAGACTTGCTAATGATAATTCCCAGGAAGAGAATTCCCGGGAGTTGCCTTCCGTGCTGCCAGACTGAAGTTAGGCAAAAATAGATGGTAAAAAGGAAATGTGGGGCAAGTAAACCTTTACTCTCTCACTATGTGTTATCTTGAGAAGAAAAAAACATTCCCTGCCCCCCAAAGTTGGCAATTAATGGAAAAAGAGAAAAACATACAATGAAGCACAGGATTGTAGATTGTGTCCTCTTAGGGCCAGCTTCTTGGACATGAGATCTATACAGCCGCTCAGAACCACATTTAAAAGTTTCTCTGTGCATAATTTCATGCTGTGCAGGTGCCATCTTGGAATTCTCAATAAATTTTCAACAGGAGATCCCAGATTTCTACTTTTCACTGGGCCAAAAAATTAGGGAGCCGTCCCTGCTCTTCTCTTTGCAGGGTCTCTTCTGCCTAGCTTGTACACAACTCTGACTTTCCTCACCCTCTCCTGCTCTCTTTCAAGTGGGCCCCAGTTCCAGGACCTGCTTCTTTCATCCAAACACATCCTTAATGTAGATCAGGTTTGCATAATAAACTCTCCCTCTAGAATTCAGCTTTAGATAGACTCATTTGGAAAAATGGAATACTGATATACAACTGGCTTTTTCTATTTAGTAATATATTGAGAAGACTCTTGAGAGTCCTTTGGAGTGCAAGGAGATCAAACCAGTCCATTCTAAAGGAAATCAGTCCTGAATATTCACTGGAAGGATGCTGAAGCTGAAACTCCAATACTTTGGCTACCTGATGCGAAGAACTGACTCATTGGAAAAGACTCTGATGCTGGGAAAGATTGAAGGCGAGAGGAGAAGGGGACGACAGAGGATAAGATGGTTGGATGTCATCACTGACTCAATGGACATGAGTTTGAGTAAGCTCTGGAATTGGTGATAAACAGGGAAACCTGTCGTGCTGCAGTCCATGGGGTCACAAAGAGTCAGACATGACTGAGTGACTGAACTGAACTGAATATTTTGAGAATCTGCTTTTGTAGCAGTACATGTCTGCCCTGTTCTTTTTTAAACCAGTAAAATCCATATATAACCCAGATGATATGCCCATAACTCCTAGAGATCTGGTCAAATTTGGTCCAAACTTCAATTCCACCATCCTGTGAGAGAAATTTCATGATTTCTTCTAGGTCCTGTGCATATCTTTAGGATCTTCATTTGGGTATGTCTTTGTGCTGTGTTAGTTCAGAACAAAGGTCTGACTGCTTCATCAGTTTCACAAGATGTCTGATAATATACATTTTGTGATTTATGTGTGTATTTTACTAAAGATTTGAGGAGACTAGGGCTGGGGGGAGAAGTTCTTGAAAGGGAATAAACAGTTCTCTGCAATATAGCTGATCTTTGTTCTCCATCTCTCCCATCTCCCTTCTTTCTCCAAAGTAACAAGTGCATATTTGCTCTTGTTTTACAATAAAAATGTTCATCAGTATCAATATTCTACCCAAAGCACTTTCCCCCATCAAACATTGTTTCCATCCTAAGAGAAATGTTTCTTAAAAGCATTTTTATAACAACAGCTTGAATAGTTAGCAGTAGTTTTCTCAGAAAGGTGGAAATGCAGAAACATTTTCCTTATAACTTACATTTTATGTTTTTTGGAATGTTTATACAAAATTATCATCAAAAGACTTACCTTTTTCAAACTGGGCGTGAATATGTATTTCAGATATTACTGCAGTGTATTTTTATTGAATTATAGTTGCTTTACAATGTTGTGTTAGTTTCTGCTGTACAGCGAAGTGAATCAACCATATGTAGACATATATCTCCTCTTCCTTGGATTTCCTTCCCATTTAGGTCACTGCAGAGCATTGAGTAGAATTCCCTGTACTATACAGTAGGTTCTCATTAATTGTCTATTTTATACATAGTAACGTATTTATCACAATCCCAATCTCCCTGTCCATCTCATCCTTCTCTTCCCCTACTTGGTATCCATACATTTGTCCACTACATCTGTATCTCTATTTCTGCTTCGCAAAGAAGCTCATCTATACCATTTTTCTAGATTTCACATATATATGTTAATATACAATATTTGTTTTTCTGACTTACTTCAGTCTGTATGACAGTCTTGAGGTCCATCCATGTCTCTGCAAATGGCATAATTTCATTCCTCTTTACGTCTGAGTAATATTCCATATATATATACACACACACACCATATCTTCTTTATCCATTCCTCTGTTGATGTATATTTAGACTGCTTCCATGTCTTGGCTATTGCAAATAGTGCTGCAATGAACATTGGGGTGCATTTATCTTTTTGAATTATTGTTTTCTCTGGGTATATTCCCAGGAATGGGATTTGGGGCCATATGATAACTCTATTTTTAGGTTTTTAAGGAGCCCCATACTGTTCTCCACAGTGTCTGTATAACTTTACATTACCACCAACAGTTTAAGAGGGTTCCCTTTTCTCCATACCCTCTCCAGTTTTTATTGTTTATAGATTTTTTGATGATGGCCATTCTGACTGGTGTGAGGTAATACTTCATTGTGGTTTTGATTTGCATTTCTCTAATAATTAGTGATGTTGAGCATCTTTTCATGTGTTTGTTGGTCATCTCTATGTCTTCTTTGCAGAAATGTCTATTTATTAATAGATTTTCTTCCCACTTTTTGATTGGTTTGGTTTTTTGATATTGAGCTATGTGAGCTGTTTGTATATTTTGGAGATTAATCCCTTGTCAGCTGCTTCATTTGCAAATATTTTCTCCCATTCTGAAGGTTTTCATCTTATTTATTATTATTGCCTTATTCTGAAGTTCTTTGTATTCTATTTTTTCTTTCTCTTCTAAAAATATTTGTTTATTATGAAAGAAGCTGGCTTTTCTGTGGGTCACAGAGAAACTTATTTTTTTATTTCATCTTAAGAAAAGAGTGAATGAATTTCTGCATCTTTCAATCATAGAAGTTTTGTGGGAAAATATATTACAGTTGAAAGCAATACTAGAAATCCCTTAAACCGTCAGTTTCCACCATAGCGTGTACTCATTTAATATTTTTCATAAATATCGTATTCTGAAGGGATGCTTACATGAGGTGGCGATGTATTTTCAATTCATTGATCACCTTTGTACTGATTTATTTAGACTCCGTTGATATGTGCTACTTAATTACAAATATGCATAGAATAATGTATGGGTTTCATCTCATTATGCAAATAACTTTCCCAAAGAGCATTGTTTATGAGAGTCAAGCACTCTGTTTAGAGTCAGAAAGAGTGATTTATATACTGCACTAACCAGTGCTTCATGCATGGATGGTCATTTCTCTCTCTTAATTGAAAACTAGCCAATTAGCCTACATATAATTAGTTTGCACATCAAGCAGATGAGCTATTGAATAAAAACACCATCTAATGTAGTATCAATTAAGGGTCAATCTGCTGAAGTAAACAAGCTCATAACCAGAAATTTTAGAGATACAACACCAAACACAATCCATAAATGAATATATTAAAAAACTGGAATTTGTCAAAAATTCAAAAACTCTTCTCTTTGAAAGACATTATTAAAACAATGAAAAGATAAGTCATAGATTAGGAGAAAATATTTGCAAATCATTTAGTTGATTGCAGCATCTGGAATGTATAAAGAATCTAAAATCCCAATAATAAGAAAACAATCCAAATTTTAAATAATGGGCAGAATATTTGAGCAGATACTTCACCAAAAAAAAAAAAAAGCATATGGAATGCAAATAAGCATATGAAAAGATGTTCAGCCTCCTGAGTCATTGTCATTGCAGTCGCATCTAACTCTGCAACCCCATGGACTTCGGGACCCCATAGACTAACCCGCCAGGCTCCTCTGTGCATGGGATTCTCCAGGCAAGAATATTGGAGTTCGTTGCTACTTCCTCCTCCAAGGGATTTTCCCAATCCAGGGATCTAACCAAGTCTTGTGTGTCTCCTACATTAGCAGGCAGATTCTTTATCACTGAGCCACCATGGAATTCTTCCTGAATCATTAGGAGATGTAAATAAAACCACAAAGAGCTGCTACTATACACTATAAGAATGGCTATGTCTCTTATCTATGGCCAAAGCAAAAATTATCAGGATAATTATAAATGGTGCTATACTGCAAGAAGGAGAAACATCTGGAATTTTTCTACCTGCATGAAATAAATCCTGCAAACCTTTAACTGAGAGTTTTTAACTAGAAATCTAAGTACCTCTAGAGGCTGAATGACTGGACCTTCAGAGGCCTATGAAAGTCCTGAAGTTAGAAATAAAATTGTATGTGCATGCCTATATATGCATTTTGAGGGGAAAGGAAACAAGGATATCATTGTGAGGTCATTTAAACAAAAACAGCAACCAACAACCAAAAAGTTTAAGAACTCACCCTAACTGATAGCCTCATTGACCCAAACAACAGAGGGAGCTGAATGAGGCAACCATGAGACTATGGAAGAGGAAGAGGCGTTGATAAAGATAAGGTCCTTTGGAAGATAAACTCACAATTGAACACTATAAATCACACCAAAAAAATCCTTGCCATGTCAAAAGATTCATACCTTGGAAAGATTCACAAATGCTAAAATATAAGATAGTAGTCTGCGTTTAAAGTATGTTCAGATTTCTCAGAGAGATATAGAAGTGAATAACATCCTGGAAATAAATATATAAAAGTAACAAATCAGAACACAAATATATGAAAAGAGACCAAGTGTAAATAATAGAAATGAAAAAAATGGTTATTAAAAGTAAAACAGGATCTTAGATAAGGAGTAAGCTAGACATAGGAAAAGAAAAGTAGTCCTCAGAAAGATAAAATAGAACGACTCATTCAAAATACAACATAGGAACAGAAGGAGGTGGAGAATATGAAAGAGCCATGAAAGAAAACAGAAGATAGATTGAGAAGTTCCAAAATATAAGTAAGAATACAAGAGTAGAGATAACGGAATGAGAAAATATTTGCAAAAATGGTATCTGAAATTTTTTCAAGAATTGAGGAAAGACATGAATCCTCAGATTCAGAAAAATCTTGCCAACTGAAAATAAATAAAAAATAAATATACTACTAGACATATAATGGTGAAATTTCAAACTATCAAGTATAAAATGCAAATATGAAAAGCTACTAGAGAGAAATTATAGATTACCTATAGTGCAGTGACACTAGATTGAACATGGGCTTCCTCTTAGCAGAAATAAATCAATGTCCAAAGATAATGAAATAATATATTCAAAGTGCTAAGGGAGACTAATTCTTATTCAAGACAAAGTTCAAAACAAATGCATTTTCAGGCACATAAAGACTAAGACTTCTCACTACAAGATTTAGTAGCAAAAATGCCAACAACAGCAAAACAAATTCAAAAAGAGAATGCAGGGGGCAACAGTGGACAAAGAAATTGTTTAAAGATGTAAATTCATAAGTATTGACCAGGAAAAAATATCCTGACAATAATTTATGGAGGATGAAAATGGGCCTTAACTGCAATTCATGCCAGTTGTAAGGAGGCAGTTTTATTGTTTTGGAGAAGGGTAGAAATAGCTATTAAATTTTAACTATTAACTTGTTTTAATAAAACAAGGGAGTAGCTCACATTACACTCAGGTAATTTGTGAAGAAGAATTCTTGTACACTCATTTCTAAAAATGCCATAATTTTTTCCTTTAGAAAATAATAATCTCTTTCCAAGTGAAAGAAACAGTTGGTCTATGGAAAATGAGATATTAATTGAGGTATTCACACAGAACATGTCATTTTAATTATCCTCTGGATTTTCCAAGAGCACAGGATGGTATGAGTTTCAATATTTATTAAATGAACTGTATCCTAGCGTTAAATAAAAATTACTTAATCAGAATACATATGGATTAATCACAAAGCTACTACTAAAAATAATTTCCAAATAAAACAAAATTAGTTATAATGGCTTATTTACATAAGTAGGAAACAGTAAATAATTCTGCATGGAAGGAAGTTCTGCACTGTAAAGTATCACCATGACCTAAAGTCAGACTTGCAAAGTATGTAAAGAATGCTATGTCAGCATAGCCCTGGAGGACAGGATTGGGGATATTCCTGAATCTGAGGACATTTGAATCTGATGTTGAACCATACAAGCAAGCAGAAGCCAGGCCTGGGGAAAGGGAAGCTGTTTTGGGAAAGAGGAAAAGCATATCACAATAGGCTTAAGTGGAAACTCCCTGGGCATTACTGAGGAGAGGAAACAATCGTCTTCCATCATTTTACTCTTAATTGAAGAGAAACTATTTCTAGAACTTGCATGTCGGGAAAGTATTACTAATCTTTTACTTTTTTTTTGGAAAATCCCCTGGAGGAGGGCATGTCAACCCACTTCAGTATTCTTTTTTTTTTTAATAAATTTATTTTAGTTGGGGTAATTACTTTACAATATTGTAGTGGCTTCTGCCACACACCGACATGAATCAGCCATGGGTCCACACGTGCCCCCCACCCTGAACCCCCACCCCCCCCAACCCACCCTCATCTCCCCGGGCCATCCCACTGCCCCAGCCCCGAGCATCCGCCCCACGCCTCGAACCCGGAACGGTGCTCCGCCCCACACACGACAACACACATGTTTCAATGCTATTCTCTCAGAACGGCCCACCCTCACCTTCTCCCTCAGAGTCCATAAGACTGTTCCATGCATCTGTGTCTCTTATTCTGTCTCGCATATAGGGTTATTGTTACCATCTTTCAAATTCCATATATATGCATTAGTATACTGTATTGGTGTTTTTCTTTCTATCTTTTACTTTTAACTTCACTTTGTTCCAAATGGCTTCCTGCTCTCCTACCCTCACCCCTACCTAAAGCAACTTAAGCAACCTGTAATTTATAACTGACATCTCACAATTTGCCTGTTATATGTAGAGCATTGGATTAATTAACTACTTAGGGGAAGAAAGAAAAAAATAAAATCACAACTGCAATCCCTAGTATAATTTCTAGAAAAGAAAAACAGAAAAACAAAACTATCTGCCATTGTTTTGTATTGATTATCTATCAGAGTTTGCCTGACCAGAGTTTAGAACTGTGTATCTGAGAACTTTGTACCTTTTATACCATATACACTGTGCCTAGATTTCAATGGTTGCAGTGAAAAAGGATTTTTCATGAACATGAATCATAAACATGATTCTCCCTTAACCTTCTTTGGACAGAATGGGCAACATCCCAGGTTTAAAAGAGGACAATTTAAAAATTAAAGCAAAAAACAGGATAATCTTAGTAATTAAAAAATGAAAAATGAAATCTTTATGTGAATAAAAGAGAACAATAATAAAATCCCTAGTCTATTTTGGAATCCAATAAGAAATGCAACACTTTTTTTCATGTTCAGATAATAGGAGATAAATCATTAAGCTGATGGTTGGATACCACTCAAAATGCATTTTGCTTTCTGTGGGATGACAAGACTGGCATCCAGTTGTTGCTGTTCAGCCATTAAGTCATGTCCAACTCTGCGACCCCATGGACTGCAGCCCACTAGGCTCCTCTGTCCTCTACTATCTCCTGGAATTTGCGCAAGTTCATGTTCACTGAGTCAGTGATGCTATCTAACCATCTCATCCTCTGTCGTCCCCCTCTCCTCCTGCTCTCAATCGTCCCCAGCATCAGAGTATTTTCCAGTGAGTCAGCTCTTCATATCAGATGGCCAAGATATTGGAGCTTCAGCTTCAGCATCAATCCTCCCGATGAATATTAAGGGTTGATTGCCTTTAGGATTGCCTGGTTTGATCTCCTTGCAGTGCAGGGGACTCTCAAGTCTTCCACATCACAATTCAAAAGCATTAATTCCTCAGTGCTCAGCCTTCTTTATGGTCCTACTCTTACATCCATAGATGACTACTAGAAGAACCACAACTTTGACTATACAGACATTTGTTCTTAAAGTGATATCTCTGCTTTTTAATATGCTTCTGGATTTGTCATAGCTTTCCTTCCAAGGAGCAAGTGTCTTTTAATTTCATGGCTGCAGTAACCATCCACATTAATTTTGGAATCCAAGAAAATAAAATCTGTCACTGCTTCCACTTTTTCCCCTTCTATTTGGCATGAAGTGATGGAACCGGATGGCATGATCTTAGCCTTTCAAATGTTGAATTTCAAACCTGCTTTTTCACTCTTCTCTTTCACCCTCATCAAGAGAATCTTTAGTTCCTTTCCACTTTCTGCCATTAGAGTGATATCATCTGCATATTTGTGGTTGTTGATATTTCTCTCTGGCAATCAGGGAGGGATCTACTTACAAGTCCACAGTCTAATATGTGAAGCCCTTAGGACCAGATGTGTTTTGGAATGTGGAGTTTGTCAATATTAGAAAAGTAAAACAGGCAGATAGCAGACACTATAACCAAACTTGGGTCTGCTTGCCCACCATGCACCAAAGTTTAATCTGCTGACAGTTTAATGTGGTGATGGAAAGTACAGCATTTATTTGTAGGCATCAAGCAAAGAGAAAGGGCAACTCATGCTCAAAAGATTCAAACTCCTGCATGGCTTTCAGGGGAGGGTTTTTAAAGGCAACGTTTGCATTGAGGGTTGTAGCTCTGACTGGCTGGTGGTGAGGTAACAGAGTGATGTTTCAGGAATCTTAACCATCAACCAATCTGGAGTCTGTATGCTTATGGCCAACATGTCATCAGGATCTTCCACCTGGACGGTGGTCTTAGTTTCTGCAGAACAACTCAAAACTATGCATCAGATTGTTACATATATTCCTTGAGAAGGAACTAGGACTCTCTTTCATCTCTGAACTGTTGTTTAGGTTATCATTACTTTTCTTGCTTAATTGCTTTTTTCCCCCTTCACTTTCCTTAATAGTAACTGCTTGAGTCTGGTATTTTGAACTCAGGGAGGGCCTAGAAAAGTAAAGCCTTTTTTTTTTTAAACAAACCATAAACAGGGGAAATGAAGGGGCTTTTATACCCAGGAGGGTCCCACATGGCCCTGCTCGGTTTCAATCCCCCCTTTCCTTTGATGAGCCTCAATTTTGAGGGCAACAAGGACAGAACAAGAAAGGGAATGAAGTTTTGGATAGAGAGGTTAATCATAAACCCAGCAGAGGAAATCAGTTTTCGGTAGACTCAGATTCAACACCTTCTTCCCAATCTAGGGTAGTATGCCCAAATTAAACACATTCATGTTTCTGTTAAGAAATGTATAGATGAATCACAGTGAGTGGAATAAGTTAAGACTATAAACAGCTTTGTATCCATTTACATCTGATTTTGTGCCAAGAGTTCAGATCAGATATTGCCACCAATATGAAAAACTTGTGGTTTTCAAAATTATAGATACAGTATTGTGATCCTGTATTACCTTCAGGAGAGCAGGGTGGTGAATAAAGTTCACACTTTCTTCAGTTGAGAAAAGTTGGTCATTGAAACTCCTATCATAGAATAGTCACTTCTTATCCTAAAATAAGCCCTCAGTGTATTCTGAATGGGCTTTAGTGGAAGTCTATTAACTAATAGGTTAATAATGTAATTTTTTGTCTACTTTATTATTATTATTGTTAAGCCATGAAGCACATATTAGTTCTATTCTTATTGGCTTCTAGTAAATAAAATAAAACAGAATTAAATTAAATGTTAGTATCAATCTGCCTTTTTCACTAGGCTACAGACTCTGTTGCTGCTGTCTTCCAGTTCACATTATTTATGTGTGCTCTTCTGGGCTGTTTCCCATGCTGATTTTCCTCTCTTAGATGAGGGAAAGAACACCAAGGAGCACGTCCCATCCCAGCCAGACGCCACTGACTCCTCATCACATTCTTCTCTGGGCACAACAAAGTGTCAGACAGAACAGCCATAGCATACTATGCTCAAGTCTCCACTCCTGGTTTATAAGGCAGGGTGAGTACCCAGCCACATCTGCCTCTATCCAGTATACCTGCAGTAGAGGGATCTTCCATCAGCCAAGCTTTGCTCTCAAGCATAAGGTCAAGTGGGTCCTTACCACAGGATAAATTTTGAGTCACCTCTGTGGCCCTCTCTTAGATCCTAGATAAATTTGAGCCACCTTTTACTTAAGCTTCCTTAAGGAAACTTAGGTTTACTGAGCACCCTTAAATTCCACAACTTACAGCAGGGAATGTACATCTCTTCCAGCTAGGCATTGTACTAACAGAGGGGAGTCACCATGAGGTATGCACAATAACATAAATTTATTTTTATCATGAACTTTTCTTTATCGTATTGCCTTTATATATATTTCTTGCCTTGCTGGTTGACAGCCTTAGAGTAAAAGCAAGAGGATTAAGCATTGTTAGGTCAGGACAACTCCCCCTACAAAGAATGATGAATGTTTTAAATACCAGATATACGTAAAAGGATTTTCCTCACGTTTCAGTTTTTCTTGGTAAAATATTTATAAGATAATTGAGGTCTTTATTGTGTTAAGTCTTAAGGGAAATGACACATAGAAGAATAAAACATTGTTATGTCTCTCAGTGACAGTTTGATCTAGAAGGGGCAGAGGACACATTAGTAAGTTATTAGGATGTTCCTACTTAAGGGTTAGAAGGAGGAAACAGAGTCCCCAGATATAGAAGGCCAGGAAGAGAAGTAGGAAGAGCATGGACAAAGCAGAGTAAAGTGCTGCAGGACATCAGGTGTGGCTAGAACAGAAGTGTTGGAAGGTTGCAGATAAATTTGAAGCTGCAGATGAAGGATAAATGAGTCAATCAAATAGGCACATAGAGTCACTCCCAGCAGGCCAAAGTAAAGTAGTGCTATTAGGAACCAGCAACTTCACAGCAAATATCTTTCAGATACATAAATGAGCAAAAAAAAAAAAAAAAAAAAGACACAAAAAACTGATTAAGGTGCTTTGGGTTGAGCCAAGCATTTTTAGTGATCTTTGTAACAAATAAGCACAAGATTAACCAAGACTGGGAAGTAGGGAACATGTGCAGTGATAACTGAATAGCACCAAGGCTGCGGGCATGGACTTCTGAGCCAGGCTGCTCAAGTTCAAGCCCTGGCCCCCGGTACTCACTGTGTGACCCAAGATATTGATTTAATTTTTTTGCACATCAGTCTGTTCATCTACAAAATGAGGATAGCAAATACACCTTTTGTAGGGTTGTTCTGAGGACTACATTAGTTAAGACGTGTAAAGTTCCGGTAGATAGCAAGCATGAGAGAGGGAAAGGGAGGAGAAAAGGGAGGAATAAAAACCAATGACTTAGGAGAAAAATTAACCACTCCCTTCAAGTGATCAGATATTTGGGCCTAAGGCATCACTTCTTTTTCCAAGTAATACCTGAACTATGACTGTTACGATGACAGCATCCAGGCTTCCCATAGATGGTGCAGCCAGCCAGCTGAGCCAATTAATCTCCACCCCCAACAGGCAAAGAGCTCGGGCTGCTCACTGTGACCTGCTTCCATCTCGACTGAAGCATCTGCCCTGCTTGTGTTTGCAGGGGGTCAGGATTTCAGTGAGTCTGTACCTTCCCCAGTGGTGTTACTATTTTTGGAATTTTATAGCTTGGCATTAAAAAGAAAAGAACTGTGCAGGCCCACAGTGGTTGGTGTGTTTGTTTTTGTCTTGTTTGAGAGCTGGAAGAAACCTTGAAGCCCCAGGAGCCAAATGCCTCTCATTTGACACTAGGAGATCCCGGGGTGAGAGGGCTTTGGTGCCCCTGATCCCAGCAGTAAGGAGACTCAGAAATGTGTCTTTGCTGAATGTTTCTGCTCCTTTTTATGTCAATGTTTTATTGATTCAAACAGAAAGTTAAGCTTTTATGAACTTGGGGCAAGCCATTGTTCTAATATTTGATGTTTTTAAGTCACTTAAGATGAAAAGGAAGTGGAAACAGCATATTAACATGAAAATATGATATCATTTTTTTCTTGGCTTGGATAATCTTGAACTGTTCCACTTCTGGAGTCAGTGTGATACTGTTGTGTGAACATGATATTTAGGGTCAGAAATCAGGGTTTGATTCCAGAAGTTACTAATTATTAATCTGGCCTTGTCCAGGCTACTAAGCTTCTTAATTAATAGGTGTAATGATATCTCGGAGAAGGCAATGGCACCCACTCCAGTATATTTGCCTGGAAAATCCCATGGATGGAGGAGCCTGGTAGGCTGCAGTCCATGGGGTCGCTAGGAGTCGGACACGACTGAGCGACTTCCCTTTCACTTTGCACTTTCATGCATTGGAGAAGGAAATGGCAACCCACTCCAGTGTTCTTGCCTGGAGAATCCCAGGGACGGGGGAGCCTGGTGGGCTGCCGTCTATGGGGTCACACAGAGTCAGACACGACTGAAGTGACTTAGTAGCAGCAGCAATGATATCTACTTCCTAGAATTTTGTGAAGATTAATCAGTTAATTAGAAGAAATAATAAGTGTTAAATCTGTAAAACATAATAGAAATTCAGAAAAGGTATGTCTCCACCCAAGTCTGTCCTTTCCTAAGAGACAAAGTTTTAATGAGGACACCACTTAATTTTAACATGAATATAATCACTTCTTTGTTAATCATTTCCTCCTAGATCAAAAACTGACACAGAGCTTATTTTTCTTCTCTCCATCTGCTTGCTAAATTATAAAGTGAGGTGGTTGGATTGGATATCACTTCCAATGTCCTTCCAGAATCTTCTTTCTAGCTTTTCTTTCGCCTAGCAAAATCCAGTCTATCCTAGCCATCAGATTCTCCTCTTTGCTGAAAGAGAGTGAGTTAAATGCTGTGTGTGACTAGAAATAAAAATGTCTCACAATTTCTCCTCTATAAAAGCATATTTATCCATTTTGGTTAACTGTAGAGCACTATGGTAATAGTAATGTTAGTTGTTCAGCTGTGTCTAACTCTTTGTGATTCCAAGGACTGTAGCCTACCAGGCCTCTCTGTCTGTGGAGTTCTCCAGGCAGGAATACTGGAATAGGTTGCTATTTTCTTCTCCAGGGGATCTCCCTAACCCAAGGATCAAACCCAGGTTTCCTGCAAAGCAGGCAGATTCTTTACTATCTGAGCCACCAGGGAAGCCTCTGGTGAGCTCTATACAACCCCATAACTTATTGCTTATATACTATTACTGTTTTTGCTGCTCTCTCTGTTCTACTTCCTTCCTCTCCCACAATCTGATAAGAGAAGTAAATAGTTCATTAATAAGATAAATATGTAATGAGTTCCATCAGAAAAAAAAAAAAACCAAACAGTATACTGATCATAGCTTATGTTCCAGATCATAGTTTATGTTCCATTACACCTCCATTAAGCCCTATGTGACTCAGTCATTTGCTTTCCCTTCTGACTGGAGCTGTACCATTGATGGCTCATGCCATGCATGTGGTCAGAAATTCTGGGAGCTGTTCCTACCACCAGTACAGATTTGGGAACTTCCTGTGAACTCCTGACTGATGGGAAGAACTCAGTACCTAGGCATGGGCTAGACTGAACAAAAGAAGAATCTGGCTCCCCCAGTGGTCACCTGAAGTGATTCAACTAAGAATCATGGAGAGGTTGTCAGCCTATGGGGCAGACTTTTGCCAGTGGGAGAGAAGATGGAGCCAGGACACAAAGTGTTCTTGTCTTCCTTGCTTTATCCCCGGTCCTGGAATGTAGTCCCTTTATCAATCTCTGGAGATGACTCATGAAATTTGAGCAACCAGACACATTTGGTAACTGATGTATTCACCTTGGTAATACACTCTTTGTATTTGCTCTCTGTCACTGATTGACTTCTCTGAGAAGCAGACTCTAGGACAAAGTCTGGTGAGCTGTATCTGGGAGTACTCTTCAATCATTGGAAAAGACCCTGATACTGGGAAAGATTGAAGGCAGGAGGAGAAGGGGATGACAGAGGATGAGATGGTTGGATGGAATCACCACCTTGATGGACATGAATTTGGACAAGCTCTGGGAGTTGGTGATGGACAGGGAAGCCTGGTGTGCTGCAGTCCATGAAGTTGCAAAGAGCTGGACATGACCAAGCAACTGAACTGAGCTGACTTCAATCAGTGCCTATAAAAGGAAAGAAAGAAGCAGTTTGAATAGAGGAAGAAGTTGAGTTGTGGTATAGGCTCAAGAAAGACATCAGCCACACCTACAGATGGCTCTGAAGCTTTGATGGCCCTCCAGAATTATCCCAAATAGACACAAGGGAACTGGGCACTTTTACTCCTATATCAAGTAGTCGTTGGATGTGGGCTGCCCCGGGAAAACAGTGTGACCTTGCGAGAGGCAAATACTGAAGAGGGTGGATAGTTGAGTAATAAGAATGTAGCCTGGTCTCTCAGATTTAGTTTTCAGTCTAATATAGTTGACACAGTCATGTCTGATTTTTCCAGCCCCTTAATGATGTCAAGAGGATGAAAGAATATACAGGCCAACCTGGAAGATATTGCAAGTTTGGGTCCAGACCACCACAATAAAGCAATCCACACAAATTTTTTAGTTTTACAGTTCTTATAAGGGCTTCTCTGGTGGCTCAGATGGTAAAGAATCTGCCTGCAATGCAGGAGACCCAGGTTCAATCCCTGTGTCAGGAAGATCCCCTAGAGAAGGGAATGGCAACCTACTCCAATATTCTTGCCTGGAAAATTCCATGGACAGATAAGCCTTGTAGGCTGCACTCTTGGTAGGGATCACAGAGTCAGATATGACTGAGCATGCATGTGCAGTTCATATAAAGTTATATTTACAGTATGCTGTAGTCTATTGTGTGCGCAATAGCATTATGTCTAAAAGAACAATGTATATATGTTAGTTTAAACATAGTTTGTTGTCAAAAATGCTAACCATCATCTGAGCCTTCAGTGAGTCATCTTATTCCAACAGTAACAATGAAAATCACTGACCACCAAGACAAATATAATGAAGATTTTTAAAAAGTTGAAATATTGCAAGAATTACCAAAATGCAATATAAAGACAAGAAATGAGAAAATGTTGATGGAAAAATTGCACCGATAGACTTGCTTGATGTAGGGTTGCCACAAACCTTTAATTTGTAAGAAATGTAGTATCTGCTAAGAACAATAAAACAAAGCACAATAAAGCAAGGTTTGCCTGTGATGCATGTCAAGCACTTTCTACTTGTCACAAGATCCCTAGTAGCAAACTCTTGCTCTTCCCCATCATATTCTTTAAAAAATGTACTGAGCAACGCAGCAGTGATGCCATCCTTGAGGTTCATTGCCAGTGCCGTATGGTACCCTTACAAATGCAGTGATATTAGAACACTAGGAAGTTAAACGTTCAAATGTCTCTCTTGCCACTCCCCCCCCCCACCAGGTTTCCTGATTCTTCACCACTGGAAAGTGAGGTTCTCCTGCTGTAAAGTTTTTAGATCTTTCAATCAAAGCAACAGGGCCGTAGTATTGCCCAACCCCAGGTACCATTGTTAATTGGACTCTAAATGGGGCCTCCTGGGGTTATGCTGTGTCATAACCTTATTGATAGGTACCTGAGAGAAAGAAAGGCACCTTCTCTGCAGTAAGAAGACAAGAGTGGCTGGGAAGACATTGGGAGTCAGGGAAATGAAAGGGATAACTGAGATATGAGGTCAAAGGAAAAAGATTTCTCCTACTTCTTGTTTCCAATAGGTTTAGCCTTGGTTAATTATATCATCTAGGTCTCCCCAAGAAATATAAGAGTAACACACTGCATGCCATAGAATAGCTAACATCAGAGCAGTATCACTGCTGCCTGTGACCTTTTGCTATTCTACTTTCCCTTCCATCCTCTTCCTTCTGAAACATCAGCAGCTCCCTCAGTGGGATTTATACAAGCTTCTCTTTTGACCTATGTATGAGAAAGTGATGTTCATAATTATTAGAATAAAAGTCTTATTCCCTTAACTTAAGTCCTACAATTAAAAAGACCTTCATTCTGACTAAGAATGGAAAATTAGAACATGACCCCCTCTTGCTTAATTAGCCCCCACTTTTTCTGCCAAGATTTAATTCTCCAAGTCTTTTGAAATGCAGCATGTTAGAAATGAAATAACACAGACTCCTCAAGCACTCTCGGGGGAGGGATGAGTAAAAGTCTATTTTAAAAAGGCAAAAAGTAATGGGGAAATAATTAAAGGAAACATCTCTGACATGTTAAAACTAAAACAAACCATATGCTGTGGCACTAAATTATTTCCTGTAGCCCTAGATGAGGGCTGAGTAGGGCGATCTTCCTTTCCCCTTAGAAGACTATGCTTTGGCTAGCTCTTCTAGGCATCACATGGCCTGATTCCCTCTGACCTCGGGGCTCTGGGTGGCTGTCCTGCCCCTCAGTATCTGCCACTGAGCCTGCCACAGAGCCAGCAGCAATTACTGCAATGTTGGGCAATGACCTACTTTCTAGTTTTGTGAACCAGTAAAATTAATTTAGTGCTCTCTTTTTAAAAGCACAGACTTCATTGATTTTTTTCAACAGATCAAGGCAGCCACCCTAGACCAAGGCAACACTGAACAGTCCCTAAGCAATTATCCTGTGATGAACTGAATTGCATAGACAACTAAATATGTGCACCTACAGTACATTCTTTATCAGATCTGTGCATTCAGTCCGAAATAAAATATTTGTAGTTTAATCAACAGAGTACCATTTCTAATCCATCAATTGAAAGGAAATGGTAAGTTGCAAGGAACCAAGTCTAGGGATTGTCAATGCTGGTCCAATAGGTGGTCACAAATTTGACGTAATTTGAAGAACACCCAAATGTTAATTCGGCATAAAATAAAGAATCATAACATGTCATGGATGGAAGGGCCATAGAAATTATCTAGTTTGTTGATCTTTAACTGCTGGATAGGCTGTGGAGTTGCGGATGGGGAGGTTGATTGGAATCACTGGGAAATTTTCAAAGTATACACTCAGATTGTATACAACCTTCCAACTCAGCCTGAGTGTACATTAGAGTCTAAGAGGATAGTGAGGTGGTCTCAAAATACTTTAGAATGCTGATAAATGACTCCCTATCTCCCTAGAGAACCCTCTGCTTTACACACACACACAAACTGAGTCCCAGAGAGTTGTGCTTTAGCAAAAACCACAAAGTAATGAAACACAGAACTTGGACTACTGAGATGTAGTAGTAGCTAGCCAAATTCAAACACTATAAATTTATTTAATTCTTCTTAGAATATGATCAAATCTCTTATGAAATTTAGAGAGACATTCTCTGATCCTTTGTATCCCTTCATTTCAGTGCCTAGCTGAACTCCTTACAGGTGATGGGAATTGATTGTTAACTTGAAAACAGCTTTTGAAGTTTCTTCAAATATTAAGGTTTTTAAAAATATTTATTATTTATTTGACTGTGTTGGATCTTAGTTGTGGTGTGCAGGCTTAGTTGCCCCATGGCATGGGGGATCTTAGTTCCCTGACCAGGGATACAACCTGAGTCCTCTGCATTGGAAGGTGGATTCTTAATCACTGGACCACCAGGGTAGTCCCACAAATGTTAAGATTTTGTACACACAAATCATTAGTGGCTTCCCTCAGTGGGTTTTGTACTAATATGTCTTTTTACCTAAAATGAGAGTTACATATGTACATGGGGGTCATATATGTTGACCCGTAGCTAAGGTTAACAGTAGACATTGTTGTTATTTTGCTTTAGACAGTCAAACATTGCAAGCCAGAAGAAAATGGGATGACACCTTTGAATCATTGAAAAAACAAACTATCCCTCTAGAGTTCTATATCTAGAAAATTTCTTTCAGAAAATGAAGTGAAATAAAGACTTTTCATATTTAAAGCTGAAAAACTATGGTAGTGCAGATACAGACCCAGCTGTAAAATTCAGTGACAATGGGTGCAGGAACAGTACCATTATAAGTGCAGTGATTATAAACAACTTAGATTTTACAAATGGTCCAGTGCCCATGGGATTCATATCTGAGGCCAGTGAAAAAGACACAGACCTGGCTGCAATTAAAAATGGAAAGATATGCTTTTCTAAAAGCTGATATGAGGCTTTGGGGAGTAATCAAGACTATGTTGGGCTTTCCAGGTGGCTCAGTGGTAAAGAATCCACCTGGAATGCAGGAGACACAGGAGATGTGGGTTCAATCCCTGGGCCAGGAAGATCCCCTGGAGGAGGAAATGGCAACACACTCCAGTATTCTTGCCTGAGATATCTCATAGACAGAGGAGCCTGGCAGACTGTAGTCTATGGTGTTGCAAAAGAGTTGGACACAACTTCATGACTAAGCAACTGTAATAAGGTTGTGATGGTACTCTTTTAACAGAATACAGTATCAGAAATGTTGAGAGATACTTTGTCCAAATATTCCCCCATTTGGTAATGATTTAGATTATTTTATGACTTCATCTGGAAGTCCCACAAAATATTAAAGGTGTCTTTGCTGGGGTCTGAAATCCTGCATTAGCTGAGGGGAGAGAGCAAGTAAAAACATTAATTTGTTATGAACTTTTGTCATGGATGTGACCAGTATCTAATTCTCTCTCTAGTATTTGAGTATTTTCCTTATGTGTCCCACCTCCCTAGGGTAGAAGTCAGAAACTCTTTCCTAGCCTTTCTTGAAGCTAGTGTAAAAATAGATATATTACAGGAGATTTTTATTTGGAAAGACGTCAGCATGACGAAGAAGGTACCAAAAGGACAACATTGTCTGGAAAGGATAACCATAGAGACAACCTGTTTGCAGAGAAGCAGTGATGTAAGTTCTAGAACTGAGTGCCAAGCATCAGTGTGGTAAGTTATATATCTGTGCTGAGTAACAACAGGAGCAAGGACTCAGCTGGATTACCCTCAATGTATGGTTTGGGCATTGTTCTTGGTTCCTTAGCTTCTAAGGCCCATTCTTTGAACACCTAGAGAATTTGCGAGCTGCCTAATGTCCTTTAACACATTCTTTTACTGTGTGAACCAGTATGATAGGGTTCTACTCTTTTCACTCAAGAATGCTAGCTGGTACATTTCCTATTGTTAGCCTGATTTTCACTGTCATAATCCTAAATGTACCTCCCCCAAACATTTTAGCACTCTGTCATTCCCCAAAGTGCTAAATTTTCAGAATTCTGACTTTCTGTTTTCATCCAGTCAGTTAATGGATAAAATCTTTTTCATAGTGTTTCTTACACAACTTCAAAGAGACTTGTAAATCCCACAAGACCTCAACTTGGCAAAAATTGAATATCTTTTGAGTAGCACCAGAGGAACGTTGAATAAAAGGTATATTTGTAAGAGTCAGATAGTTCTGTTTTCTTTCCTTAATGAGAAGAGAACATTTGGGAGGAATTACATAATCCTTTTATACACTCAGGATGCCTGGTCAAAACCTGCATGGTTCAACATGAAGACTGCCAAAGGTACCTGGAAGAACATTGAAGTTTTGGTCATCTAGGCAACCAGTCTTATTTCCACAATGTACACTTCACAAAAACAGGAAAATAATTTATAAAAAAATCAATTCAAAGTCTTTGCTGCATGAACAGAAAGGAATTCTGACTAACCAAGAAACTATGTTGAAAGAAATTAGCTATTTAAGTGTGTGATACCACTTAAATTTCTCTTCTGTTTTAAGAAATAGAACAAGCAGTCTTGAAAGGCAAGGTTTCCCTAAAATGTTTAAACTCAATTTGTAATTGATCATAAATTAATATATGTAGTCAGTATAATTGGAATTTACATAATTTCATCTTTATAGAAAATGTTATTGGAGTATTGTTGATTTATAATGTAGTATTAGTTTCAGGTGTACAGCAAAGTGATCCAATTATACATATACATATATTCATTCTTTTTCAGAGTCTTTTCCCATATAGATTATTACAGAATATTGAGTAGTGTTCCCTATGCTATACAGTAGGTCCTTGTTGGTTATCAATTTTATATTAATATATAATAGTGTGGTTTTATTAATCTCAAGCTCCTAATTTATCCCCCCCTTCATTTCCCCTTTGATAACCATGAGTTTATTTTCAAAACCTGAGTCTGTTTATGTTTTGTAAATAAGCTTGCTTTGATCAAAACATCAAAAAGTGTGATTTCATCTTTTAATAGACTTTATCTCCTAATGCCTCCAGGATACTAGTTCAGTGTCCCTTTTCCCCTCCAGGGGCCCCCTTGTTCCATTCACCTTTATAGCATTCCCGCATCTTATGTGCTTCACTATATTCATCCTACCAGGAAAGGAACAGATATGTGTGTGCATACATATGTGATCGATAATGCTTAACTACTAATTCTTTGACAAGTGTTTGCTTTTCAACTGTAAGCCTAAGGATGGATTGATATGAGAGTCTGCCTCTAGCTTTCATGTAACATGTACATTTATATCCCTTGTGAAGCTATCAACACCAGTCACAGCCAGCATATAAGGCAGTAACATAGATTGGCATTGCCTGTTTTTATCTCAGAGCTGGGTGTGCATTTACAAGTATTTCTCAGCAGAGAAGAGCTGAAAGTCAGTCTCTGAGGCCTTCTTGCTAAGTGATACTATGCAAGAAATATCAGAGATTTTAAAAATAAAAATACAAAAGTGAGTCTGAGAATTCATTATAATGCATACATGACATGTCATTCTGATAAAAAGCCAGGATGCTCATCATGGTGATGTTATCTGCCTCCTATAAGAACAGGGGCATCCTCCTCCTCCATAAGCATCCTGGTAGCTTCCACCAACTAGGTCAGTGGAATACTCAGTGGTCAAATGGCTCACCAAAGAGCTCAAGAACACAGCCGCTTCACCCATCCTGACTCCAGATTTGGAATAACTGTTATTTGCCTTTGTTACATTATATAATAATTTATAAACAATTTCCTCTCCAACAGTTTTGGGAGGACAGCAGGAGAGGAACTGTTCCTACCTGGAAGGTGGGTCTCAGAGTTCAGAGAGGTACCCAGGTGACGCATCTAGGAATGCTAGAGAAGGGACTCAAATGGATGATCTGTTTAGCACTCTTTCTACCACACCCCTCACCCTGTCATGCATCTCCTCTGGAGAGGACACACACACACACACACACACATACACACTATAAGACATTGATGAATACTGACTAAACTAGCCCTTACACAAAGAATACATTTATAAGGAGCTGCAGAGGCATCATGATGGGTTAGAAAGACAACAAAACTCTTTCACTAGGTAGGGAAGGATTGATACCTACTGTGTCCTAGGCACTGAACTGGGCTGGGCTACAACAATGCATAGGGTTGACAAGGTTCTATCCAGGGTCCTCCTGGAGCTAACCTAGCTGTTAAGAGAATGAGAACACTTGAGCATTTTAGCAGCTAAGGTTTAGGCTCATGGTTGCTTATGGCTGGAACTGTTTCCCTCATTACATTCTGCCTTATGCTGTAATTTTCTTTTGAAAAGTCTCTTCTGTAGCTGGCTATAAATCCTAGAGGGCAAAGATCACACATTTTTATAACCACCATGTCACATTTCAAGGGAGGAGTAGGGAGGACAACGTGTGAAAAATTCCAGACATAACTCTGTAAAGGGAGTTGATAGCCATCTGCTGCATTGTTAGTTTTGACCTCCCTAAATCACTCCACCAGCTCCCACTAGAGTCATGTTTTCTTTATATAAAACGATTTACCCACAAAAAAATGTTGGGGAGGTGGTACCTGTAAAATGTGTTTGGGTCTATCAAAATTGTGCGAACAAAATATTTGAAATACTCATCCTGTGTAGGCAAAAACACAGTATCTGGCAACTACTACCTAAAGATACCTGTGTGCTGTCCTGTGTCACACGTGGTATAAACACCTGCTTGTGCAGTGTAGCTTTTATTTCTCTGAAAGCAGGTGAGAGCAAACAGCCTCCAGATGCCCAGAGTGAGGAAGGAAGAGCTGACCTTCTGCATCTTTTTCTCCTTCCTATTTCAGCATCTACCATATCCATGCCCTATAGTGAAGCAGAAATGAATAGGAGAATTGTACACTTCAGTATTTAAATTTAGCAAACCTTCATGCGTATCTACTCTGCCAGCAGCCATAACACTGATTGTGTTTCATGAAGATTTTCATAAAAAGCTTCTAATCTATAAGAGAGATATGAGACCTACACAGAAAGGTATAGTTTCTAAAATCAAAGTCGCTCAGTCATGTCCGACTCTTTGTGACCCCATGGACTATACAGTCCATGGAATTCTCCAGGCAAGAATATTGGAGTGGTTAGCCCTTCCCTTCTCCAGGGAATCTTCCCAACCTGGGGATCGAACACAGGTCTCCTGCATTGCAGGTGGATTCTTCACCAGCTGAGCCACCAGGGAAGCCCAAGAATACTGGAGTGGGTAGCCTATCCCTTCTCCAGTGGATCTTCCTGACCCAGGAATTGTACCAGGGTCTCCTGCATTGCAGAAGGATTCTTTACCAGCTGAGCTACCAGGGAAACCCTATAGTTTCTAGGTTACTAACAAAGTGGCATAGAGGCACATAGGAAATGGATACAAAAGAATGTTAGAGGTAAGTGACTTAGCACACACACAACATAGAGTGGAATGGTGACCCAGAGGGGACAATGCTCCCATTTCCTTGGATTAGGAGGAAAGGCTTGGATGGAGAGCCAATTTTTAAGCTGAGCTTTGAAGGATGGAAGGGAAATTACAAATTATTAACTCAAATAATTAAGAGATAATTTATTTGTTCAACCAATATAGATTTATCCTACATTTTAGTACTTTGGTAGTTGTTGGAGATACAGAAGAAAATAAAACAAGTCCTTATCCTGATTAAATTTAAGTTCTAGTGGGAGAAATAGGCAATCAATCAATAAAATACCTCATTTCCCAACCACCCCTCACATGTTCTCTATGTTGCATCCTTCCTGAACTACCAGCTGTTCTATATTTGAGCCATTTTCAACCATATCTCTCAGATGTTTTTTCTTTACTTACAAAAATTTTCTCCAATTTCCAGCCTGATTTGTAATTTCCCTCCCACCCTTCAAGGCTCAGCTTAAAAACTGACTCTCCATCCAAGCCTTTCCTACTAATTCAAGGAAATGGTAGCATTGTTCCCTCTGGGTAACCATTCCACTCTATATGTGTGTATGCTGCTGCTGCTGCTGCTGCTGCTAAGTCGCTTCAGTCGTGTCTGACTCTGTGCGACCCCATAGACGGCAGCCCACCAGGCTCCCCCATCCCTGGGATTCTCTAGGCAAGAACACTGGAGTGGGAGTGTGTATGCTAAGTCACTTCAATAATGTCCGACTGCTTGCAATCCTATGGACTGTAGCCCACCAGGCTCCTCTGTCCATTGGATTCTCTAGGCAAGAATACTGGAGTGGGTTGCCATGCCCTACTGCAGGGGATTTTTCCAATCCCTCCAGAGATTGAACCCACATCTCTTCCATCTCCTGCAGTGACAGTTGGGTTCTTTACCACTAGTGCCTCCTGGGAACCCCATAACACTCTATACATGGGCTTACATTTCTGCAGGTGTTAAAGTGAAGTGCAATTGAATGTTTATATGGCTTTTCTCCCATTAGACAAGGAATTTTTCACAAAAGGGACCATGGCTGATTCCTTCCATGCCCTATACCTAGGAGAAGAACCACACATGGAGCTATAATAGTATTATCAACCACAATTATAACAATAACACAAGTTAATCATACCAACAATGTGCCAGGCATTCTGAGTTAGTTGCAAGCAATCCTTTGTCTTATGTATTTTATTATTATCTCCATTTTATAAATGAAAAAACTGAGACCGATAGAATTACATGATTTACACAAAGAAATCTAGTAAGGAATACATATCTGATGAATAAATGAATAAATATATTTTTATTTTACTTTAACAAAGAACTCTCTATACACAGACTCATCCTTAAAAATTAGATACCCATAAGGCTTAAGCATCTGTTCAAACTGTTTTGAAAATTGAGAAATATTGATCATTATCATCATCATAAATCATCAGCAAAATCTGGTTACATATCAAGTTTCATGGTCCTGAATGATGCACTGTATATGATTTTAAAACTAAAGAGTAAATGATCTGCATGAAGGAACTCTGTTGCATACAGTTCCCAGAGGAACATTTGAAAGCCTCAGCCTTTATTTTCTCTTGGACACATATTGTCTCCAATTTTAACGACAGCTGTTAGAAGGAAATTAGGCAAGGGATTTAGGGGGCATTCATGAGTCTTAAAAATAGAAAATGGTATTTTTTTTCCCTTCATGCAGTGTCTCCTTTCCTTCCAAGCACAGTATACCACATCTATGACCACACAGCTGATACCCATCAGCTCTTGGAAAATCATTATGGACACAGTAGCTCATTTTCCGGAGAAGGCAATGGCACCCCACTCCAGTACTCTTGCCTGGAAAATCCCATGGATGGAGGAGCCTGGTGGGCTGCAGTCCATGGGGTCGCTAGGAGTCGGAGATGACTGAGCGACTTCACTTTCACTTTGCACTTTCATGCATTGGAGAAGGAAATGGCAACCCACTCCAGTGTTCTTGCCTGGAGAATCCCAGGGACGGGGGAGCCTGTTGGGCTGCCGTCTATGGGGTCGCACAGAGTCGGACACGACTGAGGTGACTTAGCAGGAGCAGCTCATTTTCATAGTTAAGGCAGAAAAGTTGGACCAAAAGAATTCACCTTTGGATGACTTAACCAATTTGTGTGCATTGCAAAATCTCAGGATTCACCAGATTCTTATGTATTCTTTTGCTTATTGAGCTTGAATGAGGAATGACAAAAATCTGAACATGTTAATTCCTATTGTCTGCAGCACTATGGTACTAAATTTACCTGTAAAATCTTTGAATTTCTTATAGTAAAGCTATCACCAAAAGGTAAAACACTACTGCATTTCTATTTAACACAGCCTTCCTGGCATTCATTTCTTTCAACAAAATTATCTTTCTTGATATAGAAATAGGATATTTCTTTATAGAAACTTTATTTCTTTATAGAAATAAAGCAGATTTTGACCATTCTATCTAAGGTTATTTTCATCAGCCTACTGCCTTACCCTTCATGATGCCAATAGTGTTCATTTTGAAAAGTTCCTTTCGGCCATTCTGAATAAATGAGCCATTAGAAATCCAATCAATGATGATGAGCTTGGGCATTATAAATAGTCACGCTTTGAATCTTGATATTTTGAAAAACATCCATATTATCAGACTAGAAAAATGTTACTTATTAGCAATATTAAGGTGGTTATAATTTAAAGTCCATATAATTTTGCCTGTCACCTAAACACATAGAGATTGGTACTCAGCCATTTCTCTACATAGAAGGGGGCTGGCCAGGAACTCACTACCTGTAGTCAACCTTAGAATTAGTAAGAAAGCCTTTAGAGAAAAAACAATTAATAGAAGAGGTATGTAGCGAGCCCCTTCCTTGAGTAAATTAAAACCCTGAAGAATCTGATTTCTTGTTTCAGAAAGAGCTAAGAACTGCAAGTCAAGGACCATGACTATTAGAACTGTGCAGCCTTCTGAAATGTTTGTAAAATCTCTATGTTGGTTATATTTGTTACCTTCTGTTTTTGTTTTTTTTTTTAATTGGAGGATAATTACCATATTGTGACGGCCTTTGCCATACCTTGATGTGAATCAGCCATAGGTATACGTGTGTCCTCTTCATCCTGAACTCTCTTCCTACCTCCCTCTCCAGCCTGCCCCTCCAGGTTGTCACAGAGCACTGGCTTTGGGTGCCCTGCTTCATACATCGAACTCTCACTGGTTATCTATTTTACATATGGTAATATATATGTTTCACTGTTATTCTCTCAAATCATCCCACCCTCTCCTTCTCCCACTGAGTCCAAAAGTCTGTTCTTTACATCTATGTCTCCTTCGCTAACCTGTACATAGGATCATTGGTACTATTTTTCTAGATTCCATAGATATGGTATTTGTCTCTTTCTGACTTACTTCACTCTGTATAATAGACGCTAGGTTCATCTACCTCATTAGAACTGAGTCAAATACATTCCTTTTTATGAGTTGAGTAATATTCCATTGTGTATATGTACCACAGCTTCCTTATGCATTCGTCTACTGATGGACGTATAGGTTGCTTCCATGTCCTAGCTATTGTAAATAGTGCTGGAATGAACACTGGGGTACATGCATCTTTTTCAGTTCTGGTTTCCTTGGGGTATATGCTCTGTAGTGGGATTGCTGGGTTGTATAGTAGTTTTCTTCTTAGTTTTTTAAGGAATCTCCTTACTGTTCTCCATAGTGGTTGTATCCGTTTGCATTCCTACCAACAGTGTAAGAGGGTGCCCTTTCCTCCACACCCTCTCCAGCATTTATTGTTTGTAGACTTTTTAATGATGGCCATTCTTAACGGTGTAGGATGATACCTCATCATGGCTTTGATTTGCATTTCTCTAATAATGAGTGATGCTGAGCATCTTTTCATGTGTATGTTCGCCATCTGTATGTCTTCTTTGGAGAAATGTCTGTTTAGGTCTTCTGCTCACTTTTCAACTGGGTTGTTTGTTAATTATGTGTTGTATTAAAACCCTTAAAACTATATGGGAAGCATAAAGGAAAGTGGTGAGTTATAGAAGAACCTTAAAAAGAAAGCAAGAGAAAGAAGCAAGAGAAGGCAGCTACTATGATAGTGCGTGAGTGTGCGTGTTCAGTCGTGTCTGACTCTTTGCAACCCCATGGATGGTAGCTCACCAGACTCCTCTGTCCATGGGATTCTCCAGGCAAGAATACTGGAGTGGGCTGCCATGCCATCCTCCAGGAGATCTTCCAGACGCAGGGATTGAAACCATGTCTCTTGCTTCTCCTGCATTGGGAGGCAGATTCTTTACCATTGCACCACCAAAGGTGGTGGCTATGATGGTGAGCGGGGAACATAAACCAAATTCCATAAGGCAGGCTATTAAGAAGGGTAGAATGAAAACTTTTAAGGAGGGACTGATACTGCTTCCTAGACAGAATATCTTCTTCTTCAGGGAAGCTTCAATTCTGCTCTTAAGGCAACCGGTTTATTCAATGTCAACTGATTGTACATGTTAATCACATCTACAAAAATCCACAAGGATTTTGAAACCATTGTATAAACAGAAGCATGGCCAGCTTAGACCAAAGGAGACAGAGATAGGATAAGGTAAAAGTGGGCTGTTGGATTTCCAAAATTCTATACTTAGAAAGTGAGCTGATAGAGCTCCTTAGTTGCAAGCATGTGCTACTCTTGAAGAAAAAGCAGTGACTCTAAGGATAGAGGCAAGACTGCAGAGGCCATGGGCTCAGAGGAAGAGGCAAGGGGTGCGAGCAGAGGTGTCTGGAGCTGCAGTGGGCCCAGAGCTGCCTTGAGCCGCAGAAACAGAATGGAATTTGCTCTGCTGGATTTCCAGCTTGTTTGGGGTGGTTTTTCTTTTATTCCTTCCCTTTTCTCCATTTTGGAATGTGACTATCTATTCTATGTGTCCCACCACTGTTTTTTAGAAACTGAAAACTTGTGTTCTAGTCTCTTGAGCCTACAGATGAAGAAGAGTTTTGTCTCATATCAGTAATACCAAAGTCTCACCTGTACCTGATTGGATTGATTTAGATCATAAGATTTGGAACTTTATAAACTGATGATAATTGGATGAAATTTTAAACATAAACTTGAAGCTATAACTGGTTGAGACATTTGGAGGTATTGGGATGGAGTGAATGTATTTCACACACATGGAGTGAATTTTGGGGGCCCAGAGAATGGACTGTAGTGCATTGAATAGTGGTTCCCTGAAAAGATGTGCTCACATCCTAATACCTGGAACCTGTGAGTGTTACTTTGTTTGAAAAGAGTGTATTTTTAGATATAATTAAGGATTTTGAGATTAGATCATCCTATATTATCCTAAATTCAGTGCAAATATCCTTATAAAACACACACATAGGAGAGACACACAGAAAAGAGGAGAAAGACATGTGAAGATGGAGATAGAGTGGTACCGTAACAAGGCCAGGAATGCTCATTGCCACTGGAACCATGAAAAGTCGAGAAATGGAATTTTCCCTAGAGGCTCTGGAGGGATGAGAGCTCTGCTGATGCTTTGATTTTAGAATTCTACAACTGTGAGAGAATACATTTTTTGTTGTCTTAAGCCTCCAAGCCTGTGTTAATTTGCTAAAGCATTCTTAGGAAATGAATACAGTCACCAGTTCAGTTCAGATCAGTCTCTCAGTGCTATCTGACTCTTTGTGACACCATGGACTGCAGGACCCCAGGCCTCCCTGTCCATCACCAACTCCCAGAGCTTACTCAAACTCATGCCCATTGAGTCGGTGATGCTATCCAACCATATCATCCTCTGTCATCCCCTTTTCGTCCCACCTTCAATCATTCTCAGCATCAGTGTCTTTTCAAATGAGTCGGTTCTTCGTATCAGGTGGCCAAAGTATTGGAGTTTCAGCTTCAGCATCACTCCTCCCAATGAATATTCAGGACTGATTTCCTTTAGGATTGACTAGTTTGATCTCCTTGCTGTCCAAGGGACTCTCAACAGTCTTCTCCAACACCACAGTTCAAAAGCATCAATTCTTTGGTGCTCAGCTTTCTTTATAGTCCAGCTCTCACATATATACATGACTGCTGGAAAAACCAAAGCTTTGACTAGATAGATTTTTATTGGCAAAGTGATATCTCTGCTTTTTAATATGCTTTCTAGATTGGTTATAACTTTTCTTCCAAGGAGCAAGCGCCTTTTAATTTCGTGGCTGCAATCACCATCTGCAGTGATTTTGGAGCCACCCAAAATAAACTCTGTCACGGTTTCCATTGTTTCCCCATATATTTGCCATGAAGAGATGGGACCAGATGCCATGATCTTCGTTTTCTGAATGTTGAGTTTTAAGCCAACTTTTTCACTCTCCTCTTTCACTTGCATCAAGAGGCTCTTTACTTCTTCTTCGCTTTCTACCATAAGGGTGGTGTCATCTGCATATCTGAGGTTATTGATATTTCTCCTGGCAATCTTGATTCTAGCTTGTGCTTCATCCAGCCCAGTGTTTCTCATGATGTACTCTGCATGTAAGTTAAATAATCAGGGTGACAATATATAGCCTTGACGTACTCCTTTTGCTATTTGGAACCAGTCTGTTGTTCCATGTCCAGTTCTAACTGTTGCTTCTTGACCTGCATACAGATTTCTCAGGAGGCAGGTCAGATGGTCTGGTATTCCCATCTCTTAAAGAATTTTCCACAGTGTGTTGTGATCCACACAGTCAAAGGCTTTGTCATAGTCAATAAAGCAGAAATAGATGTTTTTCTAGAATTCTCTTGCTTTATTGATGATTCAATGGATGTTGGCAATTTGATCTCTGGTTCAAATTGTCACCAAGTGGTACAAAATGTACATGGGTTTCCCTGATGCAGTTTTTCAATAATGTGCCAGAGTATGTACAAAAGAGTGATGTCCTCTTTTGAAAAGTCACCTTGGATCTGAAAAACGTTATGCTAAGCAACATAATCCAGGCTCACTCATGACATACTATGTAATTCCATTCATACCCCATTATAATTTACCCTATAGAAAGCTGACAAAACTATAATGCCAGAAGATTGATCAGTGGTTGTCAAGGACTTAGTGGATTCTCCAGTAGGGCACGGGGAGGTATTCAGGATGATGGATGTAATCAATATCTTGATTACTTTGGTAGTTTCACAACTATATAAGTTTATCAACACTTAAAATATATACCTTAGCAGCATATATTTTACAGTATGTAATAACCATGACTTCTGGTGCTATAGGTTTATATAACTCTGCTTTAATATGTTTTGAGCAAGTATTTTGAAATGATGTGAATACCAGTCTCACATTGATATGTATCCACAGCTGCAACTCACTTGGTTTTCCTTGAGTTTTTGTCTGTATTCTGAAATCCATTCATTCTCAAAAAACAGTTATTTTTCCACCATTGAAGATATTCAAAACAAACCACTACATGTTCTGCCTTAGTTCCTAAATAGTTGAAAAAGTATTTTGCTTATTGAAGTAAGTGTATAGTATCTAAAAGTGCTACTTTGTTTAGTTTCAATTTAATGAATATTTAGTATCTAATATGGAAGACATATGCTAAGTGCAGGGCTGGAACTAAGAGTGGTTACAAGGATAAAGAAACAATTCGTCTATAGTTAGAAGTATAAAATAGGAAGCAAACAACTTTAATACAAAACAGATTCAAACCAAAAGCTTTGGGGTCTTAGGAGAGGAAGCAGCTATATCCAAATGGGAGGATATCTTTTAAGTAGATGAGATGGAATTGAAACTAGAAAATGGATGATTGTAGATTTCAACAAAAAGAGGAATCCCAGGTGGAAGAAACTGTATGGGCAAAGGGGTATGCTATGGTTAAATGTGTCCCTGCCCCTGCCCCTAATCCATATATTGAGGCCAACTCCTCAGTGTGATGCTATTTGAAGAAGGGGCACTTGGAAAATAATTAGGTCATGAGTGTGGAACCCTCATGAATGGGATTATTGCCCTTATAAGAGAAGGAGACAAGAGATTTCCCTCTCTGCTCCCCACTATGTGAGACTACTACGGGAGGACCACTACCTTCCAACCAGGAAGTTGTCTTACCAGACACCTGGGTCTACCTGTCCGTTGGACTTGGACTTCCCAGCCTTCAAAACTATGAGAAATAAATGTTTGTTGTATAAGCTGCCAGTCTGATAATTTTCTGTAGCAGCCTAAACTGAGTAAGACAGTACAGAAATAGGAACAAACTCAGGAAGCAGTCAGTAGGCTCTTTGACTAGTAGAATACATGCAGAGGAGTGGGAGAAAAACTAGAAAGGGAAGTTAGGATAGTTTTCTGTATGTCTTAAATGCCAAGTTGGGAAACTTGTACTTAATTCAGGGGTCAGTGGGGAGTTATTAATGCAGTGCTTGAGATTTTTGAGAATCTTGTGAAAATTACAGATGCATTGCTCCAGAAAAGTACACAGGTGTACAAAGTGTATGCTGTATACGGTTTCAGGAGTTTCACAAACACCTAGAGCTCCTCCAGGGCCTTCCTTCCTTGGGAACCCCACATTAAAGAAGTTTTGAGAAAGAGCCTTACTCAAGGGAATTATCATTTCATGTTATTTTAGTTAATTCCTCCATATATGATTCGAATGGAGAATTACATTGATACAATTTATGAACTAAAAGTTGGTTTTCTTAAAGTGTGGTCTATGTTAGAATCACATACAGGGCTTATCAAAATCCATATTCCTAAATCCTACCCAGATATACTCAGAGTCTCTAATGGTAAGACCAGGTGAGATGCCTTTTTTTAATTGGAGTGTAGTTGATTTACAATATTGTGTTAATTTCTGGTGTACAGCAAAGTGAATCCATTATACATACATATTATCCACTATTTTTTTTTAAGATTCTTTTCCCATATAGGTCGTTACAGAGTATTGAGTAGAGTTCCCTGTGTGACACAATAAGTCCTTATTAGTTATCTATTTTATATATGATAGCATGTATGTGTCAATCCCAATCTCCAAATTTATCCCTCCCCCACTGTTTTAAACCAGCACCAAGCTGATGCAGACATGACTGAAGCACCTTAGCAGCAGCAGCAGCAGCAGCAAGCGGATGCTAGTGTCCACTTCACTTAGAGATCAGCTTCACGAGTAATGAAGAGGGTGCAGTCATTTCTCAGTATCAGTGGTGCTGGGGGGATTGGCTTGGGGTCTCCTGAAGATACCAAAATACACAGATGCTCAAGTCCCTTATGTAAAATGACACAATACAGTTGGCCCTCCATATCCCTCCATATCCATATCCTTGGATGCAGAGAGCTAGAGAGCTATTTGTATTGTGGTGGACATTTGCTTTTGACTTCCCAATAAAGCATGAAAGAGACAGAAATAACTCAAGGGGAAAAATATAAAGGATTTTTTTTCAACTCCACCAATCCTCAAGACACCCTCTGCAGTCAGTACCAATTTAAGCATAGGAACATCTTCAGCTGCAGTGTGACAAGAAGCATGTATCCTGGGGAAAACTGGCTCTTTTACATTAGCCAGAACATGTAAGAACATTAGTATCACATAGTCATAGTGTTGGAAGCTACTGATGGGTCCCAGTGGATGAAGATAAACAGTCATCATCCTTAACCTTAAAATCACCTGCCACAGCAGCCAAGGTAGTTTCTGAAATGTGTCTTGATCTGAAGAGATCCAAGGTTTCACTACTTATCAATCAATCTTTCCAGGAAGGATTTTGCAAAATGGCAGTAACTGGCAAGGTTCTAGAATCACTAGGATTATTTTGCTTAGCAGAACTCTACTTTTCTGGTGTTGTTTTCTTTTTGTTTTTTTGTAAAACAATCACCAGGACTGTATTCTTAAAAAAAATGTTGTTGATCCCAAGCTTGTTTTATGATTTAGACATTCCACACATTCACTCCTAGTTAGGGTTACAACATTTTATGATTTAGTATTAAACTACCAAATCCATGTATTTCAGTTCCTGATTTTTTTAAAAAATAAAGGAACAAAAGGGAGAGTGTGTAATAGGCTGATTGAGGACTTAGTTGCTAAATGAAGCTATTAATTTCATTTTCCTGACATCACAGAAGTGTTTGTGGAATTTTTACATAGCAAGCACACATACTATCTGTACTTGTGTTCGTTTCATCCAAGAACAAAGACTCACGGTATTTGCATAAACAGCCATTTTTATTCTTTCTTAGGTATTGGTAGTATGTATTTATTGTTTTTGACTTCCCAGCACTCCTTTTACTCTTCTTCTGGATATAGCAAACTCTCTGCTTTTGAACAGCTCTTCCTTCCCTGCTCTAGCATGAGGTTTGAATGGAAGCTGTCAATCACAGAACTCCACTCTCATGGAGGGCCACCTGATTGTCCTGGAAATAGGCACAGTCAGAGTTCTTTCCAAAGATTTTTTGAACTAGAGCTGGGGTAGTTAGGAGAATAGTAATAGGGAGGTAAAAAGGAGTTCTCTCCTCTCTGATGATGAAGCTATTAGTGCATGCAACCAGAGAGGCTGATAGCCATGTATTCAGGCATACTGAGAGAGGTTGATCAGAAGCAAACAACAATGAAGCTATCATTTAGGAAGAGAGGTTTTTTTAAGCAATTCCTTTGACTCTAAGAGCCAGTCCTCTGCTACTTAATGTTGGTGGCCACTGGCCACATGTGGCTCTTGATCACTGGAAACATGGTTAGTCCAAATTGAGTTGTTCTGTACACCTCAAATAACTGGATTTTGAAGACTTGGTGTGGGAAAAAAATGTATATAAAGTATTTCATTAATTATTGTTATAATTAACATGTGAATTGTAATATATTCAATGTATATTTAAATTAGATTTTAAGTTAATTTCATGTATTCCTTATTTTTTAATGTGGCTTCTAGAAAATTTTGTATTACATATGAGTCTCAAATTATGTTTCTATTGAAACAGCACTGCTCTGTAGTGTAATCTGTGTTTTTGATTTGTTTAGCTACTTGAGGCAAGGTGTGTACCATTGGCAGCCTGTGGAGCCCTAACTGATGCTGAAATCAGTAACTGGAACACAGGCAGTGAGAGAGAGAGAGATCTAAAATGTGGAACTGACTACATTCAGGTACAGAGTGGGCTGGGAGGTTTTCTGCGTCATGAGGCAGGAAACTCAGTAGCAAACCTGTTAGTTAATCATTACAGGTTGTTTAGATGATGTGACTATTCTCACTAAGCTCGAATGTCACAGAAAAAAAATTGAGATTTTGGCGGTATCGGCTGCTTGCAAGCTTCAATAAGGTGCTACAAGAGGGGGAATATGTGGTCAATGCAGAGGTTTCTGAAGTGGAGCAGGAATAGCAGCCTCGCACGGCTGTGTAAAGAGGCCATTCTGCCACTGAACATGCTCTGGATTTCAAAAAGTACCCACTGCACTGAAATCCAGCCATGGTGTAACCAGCATGCAGAAGTCAGATCCCGTAAATGTCCACAAAACATTGCTACCCACGTAAAGTGATGGCCCTTTCCCCGGGTTACAAAGGAGATTGTGAGCACCTGTGGCAGAGGGCCTTGTCCTGTCCCTGCAGCCTACAGCACTGAGACAGAGACCACAGTTAGTGGCACAAAGATGAGGCCCAGGAGGATGGGCAGTGCCTACTGAGGAGTCACCAGGAGATGGGAGCTGTGGAGGAGGAGTGGACCCAGATTCAAGCATCTTGACTGGTAAGATTACTGGCTTTAGTTCCTATCAGACAGAGTTCCTAATAGGCAGTCCTAGGGTTTTAAGGAGGGTCTTTTGTCACCACCGCCATTCCCAAACAAGAAAGAAAGCATACAAAGAAGGAATCTAGGACTGACCACTGCCTGGGCCATTCTTTTTTCATGCTCCATCTCACCAACAACAGGAAATGCACAGCTAAGGAAGTGTAGCAAAGATACTGAGCTGTCCACCAAGATATTTTTTCCCTTCTTCAGGTACCCACCTTGATTCCCTTACAGCAGTTTTGTGGTCCTTTGACTAATTATCTGTAATGGCATATGAGAGGAAGTGATACCTCCTTCATTCTGTCCTCCTGCTCATAAAAAGCCTTCTAGTATTAAAAAGCAAAGACATCACTTTGCCTACAAAGGTCCATATAGTCAAAGCTATGGTTTTCCTGGTAGTCATGTATGGATGTGAAAGTTGGACCATAAAGAAGGCTGAGCACTGAAGAATTGATGCTTTCAAATTGTGGTGGAGAAGACTCTTGAGAGTCCCTTGGACTGCAAGGACATCAAACCAGTCAATCCTAAAGGAAATCAACCCTGAATATTCATTGGAAGGACTGATGCTGAAGCTCCAATACTTTGGCCACCTGATGTGACAAGCCAACTCATTTGAAAAGACCCTGATGCTAGGAAAGATTGAAGGCAAAAGGACAAGGAGGACGCAGAGGATGAGATGGTTAGATAGCATCACTGATCACTGGACATGAACTTGAGCAAACTCCAGTGAAGTTACAGGGAAGCCTGGCATGCTGCCGTCTACGGGGTTGCAAAGAATTGAACACAACTTAGTGACTGAACAGCAGCAACAAAATGTACATCTTCATGCTCTTTCCCTCTTCTGGCTGAAAGAGGTGCAGAAAAATGTCAGGAAAACTTTGGGAACCATGTGTTGAAGAAGGAAAAACTGCAGATCTCTTGGACTATTATGTAAGCAAGGTATAAACTTCTATCTTGCTGAGCTTTTATACCTTTGGTTCTATTTGTTGTCACAGCCTAACCAAATATATCTCCCAGTAGAAAGACCCTCCCAAATGTCCATGATGACCAAAACCACATAGAACACTAAGCAAATCGAATCTCTCTAGTACATAACAGTTAGACCAGCCAAACCAACTTCCCATAGATAATCCATTGCCATGAACTCTCCCAACAGAAGTAACCTGCTTCTATACAACAGGGCAGCCATTGTGTGCTACTTTCCTGCCCTCTGCTCCTATATAATGGTCTTTTCTGAATGGAAGATTTTGTTAATCAACATTTCTTCTGTTTGTATGTTGTGTGTGTTAGGGGTTGTTAAATTTCTCATTTGGAACATGGTAGCAGGGATTACAATGAGTCATATCAAGACTTGTTTGAGAAAAATGGACATTAAACAGACATCATGGACTAGGAGATGGCTGCAATAACTGGGAAGAAGTAGAGGTTGTGTTCTACTGGAATAAATATGGAA
This sequence comes from Okapia johnstoni, assembly GCA_024291935.2. NCBI lineage: Eukaryota > Metazoa > Chordata > Mammalia > Artiodactyla > Giraffidae > Okapia > Okapia johnstoni. The sequence goes on along the minus strand of CM044312.1, from coordinate 63,416,766 downwards.
TTATAGGTATAATCATTGCAATAAGTTACAAGAGAGAATTTCGAGAATCATTTATAATTGTAGATGAGAGTATTTGTATATTAGACACTGTGCTACAAGAGTTGGAGCTTCGGAGAAGGCACTGGCACCCCACTCCAGTACTCTTGCCTGGAAAATCCCATGGACAGAGGAGCCTGGTGGGCTGCAGTCCATGGGGTCGCTAAGAGTCGGACACAACTGAGTGTCTTCACTTCCACTTTTCCCTTTCATGTACTGGAGAAGGAAATGGCAACCCACTCCAGTGTTCTTGCCTGGAGAATCCCAGGGACGGCGGAGCCTGGTGGACTGCCGGCTATGGGGTCGCACAGAGTCGGACACGACTGAAGCGACTTAGCAGCAGCAGCAGCAGAAGCATTTGGGTCAAGACCTACATAGAAATTTCTGGGCATCATCAAGAAGCTAGACTTAAAAACCATGAAAGGAGTAATCAAAATTGAAGATAAATAAATATTTTAATCAAACATCCTTTTTAAGGACTTGAGTTTAATGTAATGATGCCATTCATCTAGCTGTTTTACAAAATGTCACAGCACTTGAAGAGTTAGTACCAAGTAAAACAAAAGGAGCTGCAGTGCTCCTCTCAAACCAGCATCTTCAAGGTATCAATATATTTGGTGAATACGAGTGAGGAAAATGACATTTTCATTAAATTATTGAGGGATCATTAGAGGCATCGACCTCTATTTGTATAATAACACTGTCTTTTGCTTGGGTATTATATTGAATTTTTTTAAAATAAAAATGCATGTTGTTTTCATTTAAAAAATTGTTTTAGCAGAATTATCATCAGAGAGAGTAAAAGAAAACATCCACCTGATGAAAAATTATTAGACCAAAGACTTACAAATTATATTTTGAACTTAAGTTTCAACAAAAATGAGTCTTTCCCACTCTTGAAATAAAGCCAGCACATACCCCTGATTGGTATTTCAGGATCAAAGGCAGTCTCTGAAAATCTAATTTTACTTTTCTCAAGTTCTTAAGGTCTTGAATACAATTATCAAGACTACTAAACCAAGAAAATCCTCTTTTTGAGAGTAGCAGACTAAATTAAAAGGATATACTTCTGTGGTCAACCATCTCCAAGACTCTTTACTGAATGAATGTTAAGTTAGCAATAGAACAGAGAAGCAAATGAGGAGCTGTAAAATTAATGTCAGACACTCCAATTGTTTCCCCTTTGTCCAGTCCTCACCACCTCCCCCTGAACTTGTCTGACCCAGATTCTCTTACAGAATGTAATTTCTGTTTGGTATTCCTGGATGCGATATGGTAGAGAAGAAGGAAAACTGATTAATCATTCTGATTCTACCCCGTACTTACTTTGGGCAGCTTAAGTAAACCTCTCTGAACCCATTTATCCCTTTCTAATATAGAGACAATAATTTTTGCCCTGAATTCCTCATAACGTTATTGGGATTAACATGAAATTTACTTATAAACTATAGGTTACTTTACAAATATGAAATATATTTATTACATAAAGAAACTTTTAGAGATATTTTACTACTTGACATAACAACCAAAAGGCACATAAAAATAGGAAGCAGTATCACATGAAATAAAAAACATGAGCCCTATTTCTGGCAGTTTGACAGGTTAGATATCCCGCACAGGCATCCCAACTCAAATAACTAAAATTCTTCATAAACTATAAATAAGAAACATCCTTTAAATGCATCTCTGAACTGACACAAAAAGAAAAATGTTGAAGACAGAAATGAATTGAAAGTAGTAATGATAGAGGGAAGCAGGAACATAAATGCAAAAATTCTTAAAAGATTATCATATCAAATCTAGCAATATGTATAGATAGATAGGTAGATAGATATGACATATATGTTTTATATTTTGATATATGTATATTCCCTGGAGGAGGAAATTGCAACCCACTCCAACAGTCTTGCCTAAAAATCCTGTGGACAGAGGGGTCTGGCAGGCTACAGTCCAAAGGGTGGCAAAGAGTCAGACATGACTGAGTAACTGAGAGAGCTGGAGATGCATATCATAGATAATATATAATGGTTAATTGCTATTTATTCTATGAATATAAATTTAGTTTAACATTCAAAAATCTTCCGGTTATAGTCAATATGGAGGAAGTGCACTGCAGCTTATCTCTTCTACTGATTACAAGTAAAAACTGAAAAATATGCAAAAAGAAACTGCTTAGGACTTAGAATATTAAATAGCAGTTGGAGTATTGAGAAGAAAAGTCAAAACTTGAAAATGACAAGTGTAACAGTAGTGAGTTTCTGAGATTTACTTTTTTGCACACATATACATTTCCTGAGTTTTTTTCTCCCCCCTTTAGCTTTTGTCTCTGATCCAAGGGTGGATTGAATTGGAAAACTACAAAATCGGCACAATCAGCAAGAAATTCAGGGAGAAGCTCATCTTCTTGGCCATAGGAGGAGAAGAAAAACCGCTGCAAATTATAAAGTGAGGAAAGAGGCCACTCTCTCTGTCTCTCCCTCACCTCCTCCCCAGCCCTGTATATAATCATATAGAAATTTAAACTGTCATAGGTTAAAAGTCTTACAGTTATTGATTCTGAGGCCCACATCTCAGTGAGAATGATTGCATTGGAAAAAAGTGAAAAATGCAGTTTCTGTTCACTTCAGCTTCTCTTCTAATATGATTGTATGAAGAATTAACTTTTATAACATTCATGTAGGAATTTGTTTATACAGAAACTATTTAGATTGGCTGATGATGTAGAAGTGGGACCTTACTGTGCTCTGATGAGGGCAGATCTGTGTAGACTTGAGCTTTGAGAACATGATTTAGTCTCTGAAATTAAAATGACATTAGTAGAACTGATAGGGAGAAAGGTTTGAAACAACTGAATACAGCAAAATAGAAAGTGAGGCTATAGAGTAAAATTCTTTGGAATTTTGCTCACATCAGACCTTCTTCAAATTCTTCCTTAGTCAAGGACATAGCAGAAAACAGAGTTTACTTCCAGATAGTTAAAAGAGCCTTTAAGGAAAGTGCTCCTTAGAGAAGTGTGAGCAAGATGACAGGAACAAATATGACTGAGTGAAAATGTATATGGTTGTGTATTTACAGTGGTTCAGTTGGTAAAGAATCTGCCTGTAATGCAGGAGACCTGGATTCGATCCTTGGGTTAGAAAGATCCCCTGGAGAAGGGAATGGCAACTCACTCCAGTATTCTTGCCTGGAAAATTCCATGGACAGAGGATCCTGGAGGCTACAATCCACGGTGTTGCAAGAGTCGGACACGACTGAGCAACTAAAACTTTCACTGTCTATGATTGAGTGAAGCACCCAAAGCTGCCCCCTGCCATGCACCCAGCAAAGAGGGAGGAAAGAGTGTTGCCTGAGACCCATGAGACCTGGGGCCATGGTGAGGGGCTGCCTGCCAGGAGCTGCAGTCACAAGAGCTCCTGCCACAGTCTCAGGATCAAAGCAGGAAGGAGATAGGAATAAAATACCCCCTTCTCTTCTCCCACCATTCCCTCTTATGCTGGTGCTGCCCACTGGCTGAACCCAATCTGAAAGCAGAGAGTGAGAGGAAGATAGAGTGGAGTGGGATAGGGGAGGCAAACAGAAAAGTACAGGGATGCCCCAATCACATCACCCTGGCTCTTTTCTGACCTATAAATCGCCTCTTTAGCTGGGGTTGTCTTTTGTGCATCATTCATCTCTCCTCCAATCCTGTGGAATTCAGAGTTGGGATGTAAGGGCTTGGGGACTTCTGCCTCCAGTTCTAGGACAGAGACGAAGGGGACAAGATGTGCACAGGTTTCTGCTATATATCAGTCTTTCCCTGTCCTGAAAAATCAGTAAAGGAGAAAACAGGAAGAAATTTTAGCTTGATTCTCCTCATCCCTGCTTCTGCATTGCATGTATAGCCCAGAGGAAGCACATTAGCCCTCTCCCTCATCCTCATTCTCTGTGTTTCTCTCTGTCACAAAAACACCAGAGGTCAACATGTGTGCTTTAAAGAAAGTGACGGTAACTATAGCCATGAAATTAAGAGATGCTTGCTCCTTGGAAGAAAATCTATGACAAACCTAGACAGCATGTTAAAGAGCAAAGACATCACTTTGCTGAAAAAAAAGTCCATATAGTCAAGGCTATCATTTTTTCGGTAGTCTTGTATAGATGTGAGAGTTGGGCCATAGAGAAGGTTGGGCACTGAAGAACTGATGCTTTCAAATTGTGCTGAAGAAGACTCTTGAGAGTCCTGAGGACTGTGAGGAGATCAAACCAGTCAATCCTAAAGACAATCAACCCTGAATACTCATTGTGAGGACAGATGCTGAAGCTGAAGCTCCTGTACTTTGGCCACCTGAAATAAAGAGCCAACTCATTGGAAAAGACCCTGATGCTGAGAAAGATTGAGGGCAGGAGAAGTGGGTGACCAAGGATGAGATGGTTGGATGACATCAACAACTCAATGGATATGAATTTGAGCAAATTCTGGGAGGCAGTGAAGCACAGGGGATCCTAGCATGCTGCTGTCCATGACATCTTGAAGAGTCAGGTACAATTTAGTGACTGAAAAACAACTAACAAATGAAATGCATACCACAGGTTTACATACAAAGTATTTTTTAATGATACCAAAAAACCATAAGAAGAGAATTTCATTTCCTTGTTTCTTTTCTAACTGGTAATGAATGATTGTAAAGATGATATAACTATTTGTAGACTATGGGATCAATTATTTGGAATAGCTACAAGCCTTTCACCTTAGTATTCTGGCAAGTGTTAGAATTCAACATCTAGACTCAGTTTTCCTTTTTGTTTCCAGTAAAACAGATCCACACATTTAGGAAGAAGACATCAGGGAGAAGGACACATCATTGTTTCTGCAAACATTTCTTGAGGAGTTAGCATGTGCCAGGCCTGTGCTATGTACGTATTTTATTTGCAGGCTTAGAACTGTGCACCCAGCTAGGAAGTTGCAGAGTGTAGTTACCAACTCAAACACTCTGTGTTCCTCGATTTCTCTACCATTCTAGATCCACCTGAAAATACTAATCATAATAGCCTTAAAACAAGCTGGCCATTTTTTAAATAGAGCAGAACTTTTAAAAAGAGACCAGAAATTGAAATTTATGTGTAGGGCTCTGATTTTTCTTATTTCTAATGTTTTTGGAGGAAAAAAAAATCACAATATATCAGTTTGGACGGTAAAACTGTTCTGCACAACTTTGCTTGTTGGTTTCAATGGAAAGATTTATAGCACTTTTTTTTGCACTATCTATATTTGAGTCTGGATTTCAATCCTCCCAGATAAGATTGCAATTCCAAATTGTACAAACACAGTTCCATAGTTGTCAGAAGCTTTTCTGAGCCTTCACAGTTTGATGCCACAAATTGCCAGACAGCCTGCTTCTAGAGTTTAAATAGATCACCTCCCTTTGAACTCTTATCACATTCAGTGAGGCTGTAGCTATATAGCACAAAAATAATCTTGATGGGACTAAAATACTATCAGCCTCCATCATTTATCCTACATTCTGCTAATAATCTAGGTGTTTTCAAATACAGGGGTTGATAGCATAAGGTAAGTAATATATCTGGACACTTTAAAGCTGGGGTCAACAAACTTTGGCCCATGGGCCAATTCTGGCCCACCACTTGCTTTTGTAAACATAATTTTATTAGAACACAGTCACACCCACTCATGTGTATCTTGTCCATGGCTGCTTTCACATTATAACAGCAAAGTTAAATATAATAAGCCCCCTACATATGAACCTTCAAGTTACAAACTTTCAAAGATGCGAATGTGCCTCCACACGTCCAGTCACCCAAGTTAGTTCATGCGTCTGGCCAACAGTGTAACGTGTGAGCATCCTCTACAAGTGGTCGAGATTTTGTGGACTTGACAGTAGTATGGAGCGTACAGTGTACGGTGTCTTTATTTCAAGTGCAGGATTCTCGAAGCAAGCGTAAAAGCAGCAGGGATGTGGCTGCTAAGCAGTGATGTAGTGTACTGCTAAGAAGCCCCAAGCGAGAACAATGGAAACAAAAGGGGAAATAATTGAGAGAGTGGAGTTAGGTAAAAAGATGGAATTGGGGGCCCAGAGAAAGGATGAAGAGAGACGAGAGGAAAAAGAAGTAACTGAAGAATCAAAAAGATTCACGATGCGGGAAAGGGCAAGAGATTTTCTTTGTTTGAGGAGGCTCTGTTGTTTTTGAGGAATAGGACCCAAACGTAGAATGGTACATGAAGTTTGCAGCAGCCAGAATGCATTGCATTCAGAATGCAATCCAGTGCTACCATGTCACCCATGATGAGAGAAAAAGAGCTGATACCCAGATACCACTGGATCATTTTTTCTAGAGGGTAGATAGAATTGAATTCAGCAAGGAACCAGAACTTGTGCCATCGTAAGGCGTGAATAAAATTGCAACTTGCCGCTCGTCTCCTATTGCTGATGATCCTTCAATTCTACCATCTCCCACTTCCTCTCCCTCCTCCAGTCAGTAACTCTTCTTGCCTGTTCACTTGATGCCAGCCCCTGTACACCAGCTGTTGTACTGTACTACTGTACTTTTCAAGGTACTGTACTGTAAGACAAAATATTTTATTTATTTTTGTGTGTTTGTTTTTTATGTATTAGTTGTGTGAAAAGTATTATAAACCCATTACAGTACAGTAGTATATAGCAGATTGTGTTATTCAGATACCTTGGCTAACTTTATTAGACTGTATTAAACTTTATTAGACTTATGAAAACATTAGACTTATGAATATGCTCTCAGAACAGAACTGTATATAGGGGACTCACTATAGTTAAGACAGAGACTGCAGAGGCAACATCCATAATATTCACCATTTTATTTTCTAAAAAACGGTTTCCCAGTGCTGCTTTACCTGAAAGTTCTCCGTTTTCTTGGGTTTGGTTTGATTTTGCTATTTCTCAATAATAGGATCAGGAAGTAAAAAAGTTCCCTCATTATTCCCTTTATTTTCTTTGGCACATGTAACCACTCTGAGCTAGTTATTACATCTCAACAAACCAGAATCAGTACTGTTAGCTGTAAACCTGCCCACCTTATAAAGTATATGTAAAGGGTCACTTAGTAATAATAGGATATGTGCAATTCTTGTTAAGCAGAGTGTGAGGTGGTTCAAAAGGACCTGGAATAATTTTCCATCTCATGAATTTCAACCATGCTTTGGGTGAGGTGGGCCACAATGAATTATATTTGGAATCAAATATTATATTTGGAATTATTATTTGGAATCACACCTGGGTTCAAGCCCTGGCTTTACCAGGTATGAGCTGTGTCTCTCCCTTGCCTATGTCAGTTTCCTCCTCTGTTACATGTAGTATGCATCTCATTGGGCTGTTAAGAGGATTAAATTGGATTGAAATGACTATACTTTATGTAGTGGTGGCACATAGTAAATTCACACATACTTCCATTGGTGATTTAGGAAAGGAATTAAAAAGACAAAGTCAGAAATGAATGAAGAAAAAAAATAATTAAAACCACCAGAAAATGAGGGCAGTTTTCTGTATTTTTTGTCTTAACACTCCAATTTCTAGAGTTAAGAAATGGTTCTCTCTTTAGAGACAAGAGCAAATGCTTCAAATGTAAGATGTCTTCATAAATCAAATTATCCAGAAACTTAAGGGTTCGAGTATTAAGTTGAAGAAACAGAATTTGTGAAACCTACAGATGTGCTCACTCTCGGGGCTCATTTCAAACCACACAAATCTTGAATGAGATGCGAATTCCTCTTCGGTGCATGTGTACACATAAGCAATAGCCAATTTTTTAAGCTTGAGAAGCATATTTGCTTTCAGCAAAAAATGAGCTCTTACTTGGAAAACTGGCCTAAAAACCTATTACTGCAGTGGATTCATTTTCATTTATTTCCCAACAGGTAATGGAATTTACTTGGAGTATTGAGAGATAGTGCTTCACTGAGGCTGGGTATTATCTCATTTACATGCAAGTATTTTTACCTTCATCTTAGATAGTAATATAATCATGCTCTATAAGGCTTGCTCTGCACCCAGAATTTAATTAATGACATGTCTCCATAGTCAAGATAGAAAGTTGATATGTGAAAAGTTTGGCATCACATAGCTTCAAAGTCCTTGGCTGTTTTTGTAATTTCATTCATTCATTCAGTTATTTATTGATTTAACAATGTATTAGACACTTGTATGTATAAATACATAAATGGAAACACATAACCTTGCCTTGAGGGAGGTTATAATCTAATAGGGATACAGAGGCAAACAGAAAGAATCCTTCTAGTTGTAATAAACTAAGGTCTAATTACATTGGAAACATATGAATCCAAAGGGAAAAAAGATACCTTGCACAAAGGCAGCGTCTAATTTAGCCTTGAAAAATGGGCAGACAAATGTGCAGGGCATGCCAGGCAAGAAACAGCATGTCCCAAATGTTAGTGGAAACTTGAAGTGGCTCATTACTCTCAGAAGGTAAAGTGTTAAGTGGGGAGAGGGTGGGGAGTGGGCTGAAGGTGTGAGACAGGTGTGAGTGGAGGTTGGACAGGGTCCTAATCATGGAAGACATTGTTAAGCAAAACCCTCCAGATTATTCCTGAAGGAAACCAGAAGCCACAGGGAAATTTTGAGCTATAGAGACAAGGATCAGATTTTGACCCCAGAAACATCACTTTAGCAGCTGTGTGATAGTGAAGTAAGGCTGTAAAGGGGGCAATCAGAAAGTGAAAGTGTTAGTCTCTCATTCGTGTCCTACTCTTTGTGACCCTATGGATTGTAGCCCACCAGGCTTCCCTGTCTGTGGAATTATCCAGGCAAGAATACTGGAGTGGTTTGCCATTTCCTTCTCCAGGGGATCTTCCCAACCCAGGGAACAAACCCAGGTCTCCTGCATTGTAGGTAGATTCTTTACCAGCTGAGCCACTAGGGAAGCCCTGGGGCAATCAGAAAGTGACCTAAAAGGACAAGTGGGCAAGTGATGCCAAGGTAATGAACTATATAGATATGCATGGTAATAGAGATGGGAATCTGAAATGAAAATTATTTAGCAGACAGGATCTTTAGAAGGCAGGCTTCCTAGGTGGTGCTAATGGTAAAGAATCCACCTGCCAATATAGGATCCTCAGAAAATACGAGTTTGATCCCTGGGTCAGGAAATCCCTTGGAGAAGGAAATGGAAACCAATTCTCACTTCAGTGTTCTTGCCTGGAAAATCCCATGGACAGAGGAGCCTGGTGGGCTACAGTCCATGAGGTCACAAAGAGTTGGACATGAAGGAGCACACACACACACACACACACACACACACCCCAGACACATCTTCAGAATATAAGGATTAATAAGATGTGAACTTTAAAGGAGGAATAGTCATCTAAGATGATACCCTAATCTCTGGCTTGCACAGCTAACAAAGTTTTATTTAACAAAGATAAATTCAGGAGAGGCAACATGGGGGCGAGGTTTAGGATCACTGTGGAAGATGATCAATTCTGTTAGGGATACTGTCGCTGCAGCATTTCTCAGCAGAGATGCCTGATAGGCAAATAGAAATGAAATTTGGGGATTAAAAAAAAGTCTGGACCAATGCTACAAATATGGGAGTCATGGACATTTAGGTGATATTTGATGTGTGTAAACTTAACTGAGTTAAGGGATCCCAGCTAGCCTATAAAATATTACTTCTGGATGTGTCTGTGAGGGTGTCTCTGGAAGACAGTAGCATTTGAATCTCTACTGAGTGAAGTAGGTCTAAAAGATTACTCTCACCAAAATAAATAAGCATCGTCCCATCATGAGGGTCTGAAGAGGTAGGAAAAAAAGGGTGAATCCCTAGTCTCTGATTGAGCAGAGACATCTATTTCCTCCTCCTCTTAAACATTGACACTCCTGCTTCTGGGCTTTTGGGCTAACACCAAGACTTACTTCATTGCCAGAACCCACCCCCAAACCCAATTCTCAGGTCTTCAATTGTTGTTGGTGTTCAGTCTCTTAGTTATGTCCTACTCTTTGTGACCCCAGGGACTGCAGCACACCAGGCTTCTTTGTCCCTCACTCCCAGAGTTTGTTCAAATTCATGCCCATTGAGTTGGTGATGCCATCCAACCGTCTCATCCTCTGTGTCCTCCTCCTCTTCTTGCCCTCAATTTTTCCCAGCATCAGGGTCTTTCCCAATGAGTCGGCTCTTCACATGAGGTGGCCGAAGAATTGGAGTTTTAGCTTCAGCATCAGTCCTTCCAATGAATATTCAGGGTTAATTTCCTTTAGGATGGACTGGTTTGATCTCTTTGCTGTTCAAAGGACTCTCAAGAGTCTTCTCCAGCACCTCAGTTCAAAAGCATCAATTTTTTGGCACTCAGCCTTCTTTCACATCCAACTTTCACATCCATACATGACTATGGAAAAATCATAGCTCTGACTATATGGACTTTTGTCTCTGCTTTTTTAATATGCTCTCTAAGTTTATCATAGCTTTTCTTCCAAGGAGCAAGCATCTTTTAATTTCACAGCTGCAGTCACTGTCCACAGTGATTTTGGAGCTCAAGAAAATAAAATCTGTCACTGCTTCCACTTTTTATCCATTTGCCATGTAGTGATGGGACGAGATGCCATGATCTTAGTTTTTTGAATGTTGAGTTTTAAGCCAGCTTTTTCACTCTCCTCTTGCACTTTCATCAAGGGGCTCTTTAGTTCCTCCTCACCTGTTTCCATTAGAGTGGTATCTGCATATCTAAGGTTGTTGATATTTCTCCTAGCAATCTTGATTCCAGCTTGTGCTTCATCCAGCCTGGCATTTCCCATGATGTACTCTGCATATAAGTTCAATAAACAGGATGACAACATACAGCCTTGTTACACTCCTTTCCCAATTTTGAGCCAATCCATTTCTCTATGTCCAACTGTTGCTTCTTAATCTGCATATAGGTTTCCCAGAGGCAGGTAAGGTGGTCTGGTACTCCCATTTCTTTAAGAATTTTCCAATTTGTTGTGATCCACATAGCCAAAGGCTTTAGCATAGTCAAGGAAGGAGATGTTTTTCTGGAACTCTCTTGCTTCCTATGAGCCAAAGAATGTTGGCAACTTGATCTCTGGTTCCTCTGCCTTTTCTAAACCCAACTTGTACATTTGAAAGTTCTCAGTTCACGTACTGTTGAAGTCTAGCTTGAAGGATTTTGAGCATAATCTTGCTAGCATGTGAAATGAGCATAGTTGTATGGTAGTTTAAACATTCTTTGGCATTGCTCTTTTCTGGGACTGGAACGAAAATTGACCTTTTCCAGTCTTGTGGCCCCTGCTGAGTTATTCAAATTTGCTGACATGAACATGCAGTTTTCTAAATTTGAGTGCAGTACTTTAACAGCAACACCTTTTAGTATTTTAAATAGCTCAGGTCTTCAGACTCAGACTGAATTATACACATACATCTTTCTTGTTCTCCAGCTTGCATATGGCATACCGTGGGACTTTTCTTGATCTCCATACTCATATGAGCCAATTTCTGTAATAAACCTCCTCAAGTTATCTATATGTATATATCCTGTTGGTTTATTTCTCAAGAGAGCCCTGACTAAAACAGACGTTGTGGGTATGGATGAAAACACACAAGAAAATGTAGTCTCAGAATAGAAGAGGAACTATAATGGAACCCGCAAATGCTTCAGGGATAAAAATAAGGAGTCTGAAAATGACCCAAAGGAGAGCATCTTGGAGACCACTGTTGACTTTCCAGATAATGATTTTAATGGGAGGTAAGCCAGAAAGCGGGAGGTTGGTTGCAGACTGTGGGAAGTGTTTGCAGGATGCTGTGGGGAGAGCAAGAAGCTTGACTGTAGAGAGATCATCTAAAGGGACAATGAATGAGCCAGAGGGCTGTTTGGGATGGGAGAGGAATGGCCAATTAAAAGGGCAAGGTCAAAGGCTTAGAAAAATAGATATTGATTAAGTCAAGAAGTATACATTTTATTCAGCTTTTTTAAAAAAAATGAGTTCAATTTTAAAATGAACAGTTTCATGGAAAAAATGATGGGTGATTATACTTGATGTTAAATAATCATATTGAGTATAGTCTCACTTTTAACTGGAAGATTTTCCTCATTTAAGTAGGCTTTTAAAGTGACTTTTGGTGTGTTGAGAATGAGTGTTGGTTTGCCAAACACAAGGAGCATCTGAATGGTAGAGTCTCTCTGAGTTGGTATGTAAACAGATGTGTTCTTTCTGGAAGTCATAAACACTGTTTATGTAACATAAGATCCATCATAATCTTGTCAGTGCATGAAGAACTTGCTTTTGAGTAATGAGTTCCTCTTTAACGAAGCATGTTGTTAAGCGTGTTTGGGGGATGCTCAGCCAACACTGGAGACAAGGTTTTTAATGAGCAGCTCTACACACCTCAGAACTAAGAAAAAGATGCTCATGGAACCAGATTTCTCCGCACCACTGCTACTGCTGCTCCAGCCAGCTCAGCACTGGCCTCATTCCCGGAGCAGAGGTGCTGATGGGTTCAGAGGCAAGACAGAGAGTCATGGTCAGGTCCTTCCCTGGGAAGTTTCAAGTCCTTGAGGCAAGTTTGAGCCAGCCCTAAATGTGCTGTGATAGGTACTAGAAGAAGACAAGAGAAATAATAGAGAGAGGGAAAAAACTGGGATTCCTAGAGATGTGGAGAAGGGCAGGGGCTGTAGCTGAAAGACAGGGGAAGATGAGAAATTACACAGTGCCCATTTCACTATTCAACAGTCACCGGAAACCTACTGAGTGAGGAATTTTGCCTTGGACCAAATAATGCTTAAGACGGTTTCTAGCTTAGAAGATACAAACAATTTACCCTAGAAAAATATATCTAAGATTTTAAGTATCAATCCATTTATTGATCAATATACGAGATAGAATTATATGACTAACCCAATAAAAACAGATATTTCCTAATAAAGGATTATATGTATTTTTAAATATTTTTCATTTGCCTAATAGTTCTGTCAACATTTGTCTACACTGTGCTATGTGGGCATGCTTAGTCACTCAGTCATGTCTGACTGTCTGTGACCCCATGGACTGTAGCTTGCCAGGCTCCTCTGTCAAAGTGATTTCCCAGGCAAGAATACTAGAGTGGGTTGCCATTTTCTCCTCCAGGGGATCTTCCCAACCCAGGGGTCAAACCTGCGTCTCCTGAATTGGCAGGCATATTTTTTACTTCTGAGCCACCAGGGAAGCCTTGTCTATATTACCCGATGACTTCTATTAGTAATTTCAGTGGCAGTTTATCATAAATAATAAAATCTACTTTTATTTTAAATCAGAGTGAATAAACATTTTCTACAAAAATTCCTTTATACTTATGCCATTTATAGGAAATTAAAAAAAGATTAAAAAGTATTCCCAAAATTGCCACTTATTTGATATTATACTTCAGGACAGGTAAAAAATATTTTTAATTGCCACAACAAGAAAGTAAAATATCAACCAAAGTGGAAATTCTACTGTTTCTTTTCAAGCCTGATTGAATTCAGTTTTTTTTTATACTGAATTCAAAAATATGACAAGAATATGAAAAATCCTTAGATATTGAAGCTGGGTCCTAAGTCATATAAGGATCAAATTTATACTCCAGTTCTGTGTTTTTAGAGGGCAGATGGCATATATCACTTCAGGGCTAGAAATGCTGAAGCCACTAAAGTGGCAACTGAGGTTTCCTAATCTTAGAATGTGAATTGTTCACATCTATTTTTTCTGAAAGCTTGATCATAAAAACATAAAAAAAAATATAAAAGGTCTTTGCTATCTACTTCTGAATGTTCTGTGCTGCTGCAATAAATAATATCATTAAATCATTTTTTCTTAGTCATATCCTGACAATTTGAGCATGTGGAAAAAAATACTGTAATTAATGAGAAAACTCAGAAAGTCACAGCCATTTTAAGGGTAAAGATGTAGGTTACAAATGCTTCTGTCTTCTCACAGATTTATCAGACTGAGAAAACAAAATGAAAAGTATTCAATTAGAGCTATGTGCAGCATTTTAATTTTCATCAAAGTTCATTCAACCAATTTATAATTTATAATGTCAGCATGTCTTATTTGCTAGATTACTTACATAGGCGTATTTCTAGTATGTTCAACAGCTGTCCTGTCCTTTCCTGTTTAACTCAGAGTGTGTTGAATTGATAACTGCACTTGCTTCATTTTTTCTTAACATGGGTGTTTGCTATTTTTCCAAACACACCTGTAGGCATCTTTCCCACTACAGCATTTGGCCTAACAGCATATTCCAGGTCTAACAGTAGAGCATCTCCCTTATTGAAGAACAGGAATAAAAAACAAGGGATTCATCCAAAGTATATTAATTTGAGCTGATACATTGATTACAGTAGTCTCTCTGATTGAATGTGACCAACTGTAAGTTTCTCTTGGTCTTAGAAGGACAAAGCTGAATAAAGAAAGGGAAAGGGGGGGGAAACAGCAAGCAGAAGAAAGAGATAAAAATGAACAAATACATGAAGACAAAAGGAAGGTCATGCTCACAGAACAGCAGTGCCTAAAAATATTGAAAGTAAATTTATATGATGCATACCTGCAGCCTGCAGGTAGGGCTTTCCCTGTGGCTCAGTGGTAAAGAATCTGCCTGCAGTGCAGGAGACCTGAGAGACATGGGTTCAATCCCTGGAAGATCCCCTAGAGAAGGAAATGGCAACTCACTCCAGTATTCTTGCCTGGGAAATCCCATGGACAGAGTCTGGTAGGCGACAGTCCATAAGGTTGCAGAGAGTCAAGAGACGACGGAGCACATGAGCACATACCTGCAGGTATCATTATGCAGGCAAAACGTTTTCAGTGAATTATTGCTCGTGTCATTCACCATATTTTGTGCTATTTAAATAATGACTAGTGAAGAATAACATGGTTGTCTTAGTCTAAGAGAAGATAGCTTCCATATGAGGAAAATAGCCCTTTTACAGACAGAGATGCCTAAATCTGATTGTGATAGGAAGATACCAGCTCAACTTCAACCAACCCTCCTCCTGGGTCAGCAGTACAAAATAGTCCCATAGTTTTTAAACCTTCTAAGTATTTCAAGTTGGTTCTTGTAAGTTCTTTTTGTTTATTGTACCTAATGAAAGTCTGCATCATTACATTATTACCAGTTAAAAATAATAATAAGTTGGCTTCTAAGGACACTGATAATTGACAAGACATCTAAACCACTTTTGCAAAGAGGTCACATTGAAACAGAAGAAAGAAATTGGAGGAGTGCAAGGCCAATGCACTGATTTTGTTTCTTCCCATTATTGACATTGACAGATTACATTTTTGTAGCATTGACCAACCTAGATAGCATATTAAAAAGCAGACCTATCACTTTGCAAACAAAAGTCTGTATAGTCAAAGCTATGGCTTTTCTAGTAGTCATGTACGGATGTGAGAGTTGGACCATAAAGAAGGCTGTGTGTGGAAGAATTGATGTTTTCAAATTGTGGTAGTGGAGAAGATTCTTGAGAGTCCCTTGGAGTGCAGGGAGATCAAAGCAATCAATCCTAGAGGAAATCAATCCTGAATATTCATTGGAAGGACTGATACTGAAGCTCCAGTACTTTGGCCACCTGATGCAAAAAGCCGACTCTTTGGAAAAGACCCTGATGTTGGGAAAGATTGAAGGCAAAAGGAGAAGGGGACAACATAGGATGAGATGGTTAGGTAATATCACTGACTCATTGGATATGAATTTGAGCAAACCCCGGGAGATGGTGAAAGATAGGGAAGGCTGGCGTGCTGCAGCCCATGGGGTCACAAAGAGTTGGAAATGACTTAGCAGCTGAACAGAACAGAACAGCTTATAAAGTAATTCCCTATGAATGACCTCAGTTATGCCTTACAGCAATTCAGTAAGAGAAATATTATGCCCATTTTCCTTATATGGGCATTGAGGTTCAGAAGGGCAGCAAGCTGCCCTAGTTTACGATATTAGTAAGTGGAAAAACCTAAGCCCACATTTTTTGCTTTCCAATTCCATTCTCAGTCCCTCCTGCCTTCCAGCAGAGCTGGATCCACTGATGGCTGAAGCCTAATACCTAGATGAGGCTTGGGCATAGGTCATGTGAGTGCTTTAAGTCACAAAAGCATGTTCTGTTTACTTCAGGGATCCTCAGTGTCTAAAAATTCAGATATTGGACTTATAATAACTGCATCTTTGAATATCTTTAAACTGTATATCTTTTCACTTTCACAAAAGGCCATTTTCCTCTGAGTCTCTCACTGTGGTGTTTTCCTGCTCCATTGAGCCAGTTCACAGTGGAGGCTGCAAGATGAAATTTTCCCTGTGGGATGCTTCTCAGACTGCCTGTGGACTTGTCCTGGTTGTTCAGGTCCGTTGTTCCTCATAGGCAGCTCCACAGCTCAGAAAACACTCACAGGAGGCAGGATGGGGTAGGAGTAAGAGAGTCGTGAGAGGTAAGACATCACAATGCGGTGACGTGGTCCTCCTTCTTCACAGAGCTCCATGTGTTAAGAAATAGGGGTGGCGGGCATGGCAGGAGTGAGGAGGAAGCACTGCGGGGTGGAGTGATAACATGGTAACATAAAGGGGGATACTTCATGATTTCTGACACTCTGTACTGTGTATTGTTTCCGCATGGCTGCATGAACAGTGCGGGACCCTCTAGGATTCCTGACTCCTGTTATGATGACAAAAGCACCAGCAGCCATAGGGGCCTATTTTTCCCTTAATTTGTATCATTTAACTTTTGCAATTTGACGACCATGAATAGATGCCATAAAGAAATTTTCAAAGACATGAGTGGGAGCTGTGAATGGTAGAAACTAAAGAGTCAGCTCACATGCTTAACAATTCCATTCTAAACAACCAAGAAGGTGTTTGGAAAGGAACACACAGCTCTGCTTTTAAATTGCTCAATTTTCTATAAACATATAATTTTATTAATAGTGCACATGGATGGACTGTTCCAGGAACAATGCCAACAACACTAGGTCTGCCTTGCTCCCCTAAGTGCATGGCACTCACTGGGCACAGGAATCAGGAAAAAAAAGACTTCACTGTTACTATGAAATCTCTAGAAACCTTTTATTCTTTCCAGGAACCCCTCTGGGACACAATCTTCAAAATCATCCCAAGACATCTCATCTTTTACCAGGGAATGTGGCAAAAACTGAGCTACAGGAAAAGAACTAATAAATGCAATGCAAAAATAAAGGCCTTCTGCCTTTCTAACAAAAATTGTCAATCAAATATCAGAAAATTTATGTGCACACTCCTGTATGTGTGCGCACATGCAGGCATGCATGCACACCCGTGCACCAGGACAACGTACTATTATACAGAAGCTTCAGATAATCTTTTAATACAGTGTCTTCTGATGACACAATGCCCCATTTTTCTGTTTTAAAAATTCGTATCAGTCTGAAGCTCTCTTTTATTTTTCAATAGCAAGTTATGTTTGCAACCCTGTATTACCATTTTATAGACAGTAAACCTGAAAGGACAAAAAGCTTACCTGTCTTAATTTTAGTGACATGCTAGCAACCACAACTCTTAATTTTGTTGTCACATGGGGAATTGGTAGGAGCTATTTGGACCTTGTCCTGTGCTTTCTGTCCCACTGATACAGCTTCTGAGTCACAACTGAAGTAGTGACTCAGAAGGACATGGATATTTCTCCACGTTAGTGGATCTTCTTGTTCCTGTAAATCTTTGTTCCAGGATTGTCAGCTCCCCTTCAATGCTGGTTCTTCAAACTTCAGAACATGAGGAGGCAGCTGATAGAGGGGCTGTGTGTGAACACTCTGAAATCAATTGTGTGCATGTGTTAGTTGCTCAGTCATGTCCAACACTTTGCGACCCCATGGACTATAGCCCACCAGGCTCCTCTGTTTATGGGATTTCCCAGGCAAGAATACTGGAGTGGGTAGCCAATCCCTTCTCCAGAAGATCTTCCTGACCCAGGGATAGAATCTGGGTCTCCTGCATGGCAGGCAGATTCTTTACCATCTAAGCCACCAGTGAAGCCCTGGTGCAGATAAAAATTTGACTTTAGCACTTGGAAGCTGTGCAACCTCGAGCCAGTTGCACTTTACTAAGCCTCTTCTCTTATTGATTAAAGTGAGACAAATAACAGCAGCTCCTTTACCTGGTTGCTGTGAGGATCGAAGCGGGTTACCCAAGTGGTTCTGATATGACCCACCTGGACCTCCCCCAACCTCATGTTACCCAACCTGCAGCTACCCCTCTGATCTTTCTCCTATCACAATTCCTCTTCTCTCGCCACTCAGGCACACTGGGCTCCTTCTCCATCCTGAAGCACACCGGGTCCACTCCCTCCACAGGGTCTTTGTATTGCTGCTCCCAGGGCCGAGAACCCTCAGTTCCTGATATCTACATGGCCCTTCTGCACCTTTATGGAGGGCTGTTGCTTAAGTGCCACCTTACCAGAGAATCCTACTGTGGTAGGTAGAATAACCCAAGTTCTGCCCTTCCCCTTCCTGCTGCAGCAGAGGTTGACGTCCTAATTCTTGGAACCTGTGAATGTGTTACCTTACATAGCCAGATAGACTACACCTGTGATTCAGTTACAGCTGTTGAGACAATTATGCAAGGCTGTGTGGGCGGGCCCGATAGAAACAGGGGTCCTTATAAGAAGGAGTGAGTGGAGGAAGGGAATGAGATCTGAAGATGTTCCGGTGCTGGCTTTCAGAGGGGAGGAAGCCTCTAGAAGCTGAAAAGGGCAAGGAAATGGATCAACCACCACCCACCTCCCCACCCCCACCCCTCACCCACCAGAGCATCTAGAAGGAATGCAGTCCTACCAATCCATTTCGGACTTCTCACCTCCAGAACTGTAAGGTAATAAATTTGTATTGATTTTGACCATTAAGCTTGTGGCTACTTGCTACAGCAACAATAGGAAACTAACAGATACTCTCTCACTGTCTACATAAAATTGCTCCCATCTCTGCATCCACACCATGGCTTTCCATTCTGCTTAACCTGGTGGATTTACTTTCTTAGCACTTGATCAACACCTAACATAGGTTTATTTGTCTATTGTTTGTCTTACCTTACTAGAATGTAATCTTCATAAGACAGAGGTCTCTGTTTTGTTCCTGGATTTGAAAAGCACCTGGAACATAGTAGGTGCTCAGTAAATATTTCTTGACTAAATGAAAAACCTGACATGAAGTAATCCCTCCATGATGGATTGCATCTGCAAGTACAAAACTTCTAAACAGTGAGCCGCAGCCTAATTGCTACTTTGCAAAAAGAGTTCTCGGTGTGCCTGATGTACTGCTTTCCTGGGCCGTTGAGTCGGCAGGTGGAGTGGCCAGGTCTATTTATCCAACTGTGCCATTCAAACGAGATCATATTCTCTGTGCAGCAATAATGGAAAAGGATGTTGTAAGGCATATTTGAAGTCATCAACAATGACTGCTCTGGAAAAATCAGGACTTGTTTTTTTCAAGAGCCAAGGATTCCAGAATGCAGTTGTACCCTGAGCATGAAGCAGGTCTTAGTTTGAAGGTGATGTCAACAGATAACCCTCTTTTCTTATGGAATCCCTTTTCAAGCTGGAAGTGACTTCCTATGGTAGAAGGCTTACCACTGAATGGTAAACATGAACTCAAGTGAGAGGACCTCACCAATGACTTCCATTGAGTTTTCAGCTGCTGCTGCTAAGTCGTGTCCGACTCTGTGCGACCCCATAGACGGCAGCACACCAGGCTCCCCCATACCTGGGATTCTCCAGGAAAGAACACTGGAATGGGGTGCCATTTCCTCCTCCAGGGAATCTTTTCCCAACCCAGGGATTGAACATGCATCTGACTCCTACGTTGGCAGGTGGATTCTTTACCTCTGAGCCAACTGGGAAGCCTCTGTTTCGTTTATACTGACCAACTATTTCAAACAGGTTCCCTGTCACTGATACATGGATTTTCCTTCTTTGACTTTTTTTTTTTTGCTTCAAGTGTTGCAGGATTATTTGTTCATTAGCCATATCAAGTCTTACACTGTCACAGTATAAGCTGACTGCTCTAATAATCAAGGCTTCTCAGTTCTGGAATTTACTGAACTGAATGACAATGCTGATGGTAAGCATACTTCTGGAGAAGCAGAGTTCATGAGATTAAAGCCATTTAGTGCTGGCCTCCTGTATTGATTCACGTATTCCCTCATTGATCTATTAAATCAATAGATAGTTACTAAGCATCTACTACATGTTGGCTCCAGGGGATAAATAGAAAACAAGGTAGACAGTATCTTTGATGTAATAAACATTACAGCCCAGAGAAAGTTAGAGGTTGACGACTAATGGCAAGCATATTGAGTCTACAAAGAATAAAACCAAGATTCTAGATGAACAAATAGTCGAAGTATTAGTCTCTTGGTCATGTCTGACTCTTTGGGACCCCATGGATTATAGCCCACCAGGCTTTTCTGTCCATGGGTATTCTCTGGGCAAGAATCCTGGAGTGGGTTGCCATGCCCTCCTCCAGGGGATCTTCCCAACCCAGGGATTAAATCCAGTTCTCCCACATTGCAGGCAGATTCTTTACCACCTGGGCCATGAGGGAAGCCCTAGATGAATAAATAACCTATTTCACTATTCAACAGGTGTTTGATGAGTGGCTACTATGCATGAAGGATATTTATTAGATGTTGGGGTTTCAAAAGTGAGTAAGACCAGAAAAGTCTCTGACCTGGTAGAATTTACAATCTAGTAGGGGAAAGAGAAATGACAAACATAAATAATATAATGTCAAGGAACAATAAATCCTGTGAAAAAGCATAAGAAATAAGGTTGAAGGAAATGGTGAGTGGGTAGTTGTATAAAGCTATCTTGAGACTATATCTGAGTTGGCCTCTATCTTCTAGAACCAGCCTCATCTTATCAGACACCCTGGAAAGTGGCCTTAGAAGCAGGAGGAACAGTCGGAGATGTCCCCAGATCTTGAACTTGCTTTGCAGGGCCAGTGCCATCATCATCTAGAGGCAGGTCCTCTGCACAATCTGGGAAGGATATTCATGTTGCCATTAGTTCTCTGTAGAATCCTTTCATGTGCACATAGCAATCCTGTAGTAACTCAATTTTTTTTTTATGATTTATTTTTGGCTGTACTGGGGGTCTTCATTGCTGTGTGGGCTTTTCTCTAGTTGTGACTAGTGGAAGCCACTCTCTAGTTGCTGTGCGAGGGCTTCACATTGTGGTGGCTTCTCTTGTTGTGGAGCACAGGATCAAACCCATGTCTCCTGCATTGGCAGGCAAATTCTTCACTACTGAGCCACCAGGGAAGCTTATAACTCAACTTCTAATAAAAACTTTAGAATACCTTTATTTATATATATACATATATGGAAGAAATCTGAGTGAGGGAATGCTTAAATGATATGCAAAATGTTAATCTGTCTGCAAACTTCTGGCCCAGGCAAATTTTCTTCTCATGTTCATTTGAGGATATGGAATGATTGGCAAGAGAGCTTTATGGTGAATGAGCCTTAGACTAAAAGTTGATCAAAGAATAGATATTTATTGAACTTCTATTTGCATGGCTACAAGCTCGGTAACTAGAAATTGTAATCAGGAGGGTTTTTCTCTTGTTGATTTTCTCTACCTGAAATGAACATTTAAAGCTTAGAGTCCTGGTTATTTAAGACAGATAACATCTCCTACATACGCCTTTCTCTGAGCAATGCTTCCCCGACTGAAAAAAGATGTTACTGCCACGCCTACACTGTGCTCTAGGCTCCTAAACACTTGTAATTCTGTTCTTAGGGTCACGACTTACAGCTCTTTGGTTTATCTCCATGGGGGAGGGGCTTGTTTCTCTCTGACTTCTCTTTGCCTTAAAAATTTTTCCCAAAGTTCTCAGATGATATGGCTTACCTTGGGGCACTTGTTAAATTACCTAGATTGTCTGGCCTCTTCCCAGAAATTCTTTTTTTTCTTTTAATTAGTTTATTTGTCTATTTTTTAACTTTACAATATTGTATTGGTTTTGCCATACATCGACATGAATCCACCATGGGTGTACATGTTTTCCCTTTCCAGAACCCCCTTCCCACCTCTCTCCCCATCCCATCCCTCCAGGTCATCCCGGTGCACCAGCCCCAAGCACCCTGTATCCTGCATCGAACCTGGACTGGCGATTCATTTCACATATGATAATTTATATGCTTCAACGGCATTCTCCCATATCATCCCGCCCTCAACCTCTCCCATAGAGTCCATAATACTGTTATATATATCTGTGTCTCTTTTGCTGTCTCACATACAGGGTTATCTTTACCGATTTATTAAATTCCATATATATGTGTTAATATACTGTATTGGTGTTTTTCTTTCTGGCTTACTTCACTCTGCATAATAGGCTCCAGTTTCATCCACCTCATTAGAACTGATTCAAATGTAGAAATTCTGATGGAGTAGTTTTGAGCTAAGGCCTAGGAATCTTGTTGTTTTAACAAGCATACCAGGTGATCCTTATCATCAGGCAAGATTGGGAAATACTGGCCCAGCACGTAGTAACACTAAGAACATGTGACTGAGTGAACTAAAAAGACTACACGTGAACAGAACTTTCTTTAAGCCTTTTTAGATCAGATAATCAAATAAATATAGTATTGCAAAAATACTCTTCCTGTGGTATTGGAGAAGACTCTTGAGATTCCCCTGGACTGCAAGGAGATCCAACCAGTCCATCCTAAAGGAAATCCGTCCTGAATATTCATTGGAAGGACTGATGCTGAAGCTGAAACTCCAATACTTTGGCACCTGATGCGAAGAACTGACTCATTGGAAAAGACCCTGATGCTGGGAAAGATTGAAGACAGGAGGAGAAGGGGGCAACAGAGGATGAGATGGTTGGATGGCATCACCAGCTCAATGGACATGAGTTTCAGTAAACTCCAGGTGTTGGTGATGGACAGGGAGGCCTGGTGTGCTGCAGTGCATGTGTTCGAAAAGAGTCGGATGCAACTGAACTTGGCCTCTGATATGATGAATTGTTTACCTCCCTGGACATGAGTAAATTAAGAAATTAAGAAACTGGCAGTTGCTGCTGCTGATGTAGCTATCTGTCAATAATCCACTCATAGCTTTGTACATGAAGTGGTGCTTCTCAGCTAGGTGATCCTACTTCCCAGGAAATATATGGTCATATGGCCATGTCCAGAGACACTGAGTTCTCCCAACTGGAGAGATGCCATTAACATCTAGATGCTGCTAAATACCCTACTCACCAAAGAATTATCCTCAAATGCCAATAGTGTTGAGACTGAGAAATCCTGTATTAGACTCAACAGGAGGCTTTAAAAAATCCTTATGCCTGGGCCACTCCCTAAACCAGTTACTTCTGAATGTCTGAGGGTGGGACTTGGGTATCATTGTTTGAGCTCTGCCAGTGATTGCAATATGCACCCAAGGCTGAGAGCCATTGCTTTAAATCCAAAATTTGGCATCTATGGCTGGGAAATTAGGCACGGAACCTCCCAGTTTCTGTTTCTTCATCTGTAAAATAAGAATAACGCCTACATCAGAGGGTTATTATAGGGATTAAAGAGATAATGCATGCAGCAGTGCCCTGTAACTAAATATACAAAAGTAAGGTATGATTACTGCTCCCTGTTCCGGTGTCAATCCAAGCGGCAGAACTGGGTAAGTTACTTACTTAACACCACGGGTATATTGTTGCATGCAAATTCATTCTTGTATTTTTTTGCCTAAAGTATGTTCTGTGTATGCCAAAGAAGTTAGAAAATTCATATGCTTAGGTGAGTTTTTTAATGTTATAGAGTCTTCTCCCAATCTCTCTACTTGTTCTCTTTGATATGTTTGAATTTATTGGTTGCTGTTATTCACTCCCTAAGTCATGTCCATCTCTTTGCAATCCCATGGACTGTAGCACACCAACTCCTCTGTCCTTCACTATCTGCTGGAGATTGCTCAAATTCATGTCCATTGAGTAGGTGATGCTATCTAACCATTTCATCCTCCCTTGTCCCCTTCTCCTTTCTTCAATCTTTCCCAGCATCAGGGTCTTTTCCGATGAGTCAGCTCTTGAACTTATATGAGGCTTTAACAAATCAATCCCTTTGTTTTTTGAAAATAATACAATTGGACCTGCAGTTCCCCAGGGACATACCTATATCTAGTGACAGAGCACATCTGGGAAGGCCACCACTAATCTTGTATAGCCACATTTGGGGCTAAGAGTAGGAGAAGCTATAGAAATGCAGAAACTCCATATGATTGAGGAGAACAAAGGTTACATGCTTTGGAGCATAGGTTAAGACAGATGAGTTAAGGCTAAGAGTCCTGTGGTAACATGTTATTTCATGGTATGGTCCATAGGCCAGCAGCAGCCTCATAGCTGGATGACTGCTGGAAACACAGTGACCCAGGACCTGACCAGAGGTAGTGCATCAACGAAGGTGGTTTAATAAGATGCTCAGGTGATTTGTAGGCACTTTAATATTATAGAACCATTACTCTAGAAAATGTTACATGAGATATTAGACAACTCAGTTCTCCCAAACATCAAGCATGCAACAGTCTTGAGTAAATCCATGTCTGTTCCATGTCTCAAATGGATTTGGACTGCTGCCAACTGCTGCACAAGAAAGTTTCAATTTGTTAATTCTCCCATCCTTTACCACCTTTAGCAGCCACTCTAGGTTATTAGATAATGACCTTAGATCATATTAGGTGATAAATTTAATATAAGTTTAGCTAGAAGATAATCACCATGTATTGTTGCCAGCCTATCTTCTGAAACATTTGTTTTCATTATCCTGAAAAATAGTTTCCCTGGCAATAGAAGGGTTAATTCACAAGCTGCAAAACTGGTTTCTTGTGTGCTGAGAGGTCTAGCTGGCTCATCCTTCTTGCTGAGAGAGGCAGTTAATCAGTATATAAAGACCTGTGATTGATGTGGCATAACTTCAAAAGGTGCATGGTTTATTTCTCAATGCAAAAGCCTCCTGCTCCCTGAGAAGCAGGCCAAGAGTCAGTCACATCCTCCAGTCTCTCCCTGTTGCCCGCCTGCTGCTTTTAACATCACATATCTGTACCCTAGGGCCCTACAGTTCTCAGTACGTTCTTAAAAGTGTGTTTGTGCTGAAGGGGCCTTTGTTCTAAAATGACATTGGTACCCAATACTTAGATTTCAATCAGCTATGAATTCCTCCATTAATTCCTATTTCACCTTTTGTTCAAAAGTTTCCCAACATTGGTAATTACATGCGTTATTATAAACTATATGCAGCAATTCAAATCTCCACCCAGGAAATTAAAACAATTTCCAGTTGTTTGGAGAAAGAATTATTCTGATGTTAGGAAAAGGTATATATTTCACATGACAAAGAAAATATAAGAACATTTAGTTCAGAAAGGAAAGCACAAGGCCCTTTAAAAGAATGGGGAAAAAAACCAAGATTTACATTTTGAAGAATCAAGTGCTACAAAGCTTTTGAAAAGTTGTTCAGGAGGCCCAGAAAGATATTATTTTTTTTTAATTCCAGTCTCTTGAGTTGGGCTTCCCTGGTGGCCCAGCAGTAAAGAATCTGCCAGCAGAGCAGGAGACCTGGGTTGGGAAGAACCCCTAGAGGAGGCAATGGCAACCCACTTCAGTATTCTTTCCTGGAAAGTTCCATGGGCAGAGGAGCCTGGCAGGACTACAGTCCATGGGATTGCAAAGAGTCAGATACAGCTAACGTGACTGAGCAGACACACACGCACTCGTGAGTTACTTAAGAACCCAAACCCCTACTTAGGTTCCTGGCTAATCCACGTTTGTAGGAAGTGTCTGTAAGCTTGCCTCCCATGTGGTATACATGAATTAGAACTCTTACAGTTCAGTAAGCAGAGTAATCAGCCTCCAAACAGTCAAAAAATAATTTTAATGGTGTAAAAATACATTGCATTTTAAAGTTAGTATCTTTCTTGTATTAACAATCTTAAATATATCAATATGGACACAGTATAACCTTAAAGTCACCCTTGTGTTGATTTAAAGACTCAGTCTCATTACTGTAAAATCACAATTCATATCATATTTTAAAAAATCAGTAATAAGGTATATGAGGTTTTTTGAAACATAATCTCATAGTTGAATAAAAAGAATGTATCTCTTATAGACTGTCTAATTTTACCTAAAAAAGACTGACTTTTGTAGAAGATACTTAATAGAAGATGCAGTCTTGCTATCAAGAACTAAGTATTTCATCAGGAAAATAACAAATGCATGTGACTTTAAGTAGAGAATACTTTTGTTTTTAAAAACAAAATTTTTTATGTGTCTGTATGTGAAAAACACACTCAGAGAAAGGGAAGAGAATAGTGATTGGAAGTTTCAGGGTGTGCCTAATAAAAGAGATGAAATGTAAAGCTGGCCATTGAGGAAAAAAAGTTTGAAATAAGGAGAGACCAAGGGAGCATTGTATGTAAGGAAAGAATATGCACGAGAACACAGAAGCAGAAATGCCCTAATGTATATCTAGCGGCCCCTGTTGGGTGTCCTCCCCAACATGCCTTTCTGGGCCCTTTGTCGCAGCCAGGAGTGGTCACAGGACTGTGAATTTTAGTTCTGGATAATATGTCACATGAACAAAATTGTCCTTGAGAGTTTCTAGCAAAATTGTTGCTTTCTTGCTAAAAGGGACAGCTGCACTTTCCCCTTCCTCTTTTATTTCTGTTTGAATATGATTATGATGACTGATGCTGTAGTAGCCATTTTGTGACCATGAGGGAAAAGCCTAGAGAATTCAAGAAACATAAGACCCAAATTGTTGAAGCTTACTTAACACCAGTAGTTTCTTACTTCCCAATTTCTTATTATATGGGAGGAAAATATTAGCACTTATTTAAGCCATTGTAGTCATGCTATCTGTCACTTATGGGAAAATGCAATTCTCCCTCATAGAGTATATAAGAAAAGGAGTGAAAATCTATATCTAAGTGACACAGAAAGAGAGAACTTTATGGACTGATGAAAAATAAGAATATCTTGAAAAGCCTAGTTAGATTACAGGGAGCAGAAGTGTCCGATACCATGGGCATTAGAAAGCTGTTGAATATCATCAAAGGGAAGAGAAAATACAGAAGAGCTACTTTTGGAAATCTTACCAATAAACAGGTTATTCTAACAATAACATGCAAGACATCTCAGAAGAATTAAAAGCAACACAGCCATATGTTGAAGATGAACCTCGGATATGGTAAAATTTAAACTACTTTTTACTCGTCTCATTCAGAACTTGAGATAACCAGCCCAGGTATTGTGATCTCCCATCCTCTGCGTGTGTCTTAGTTCAGGCTGCTATAACAAAGAACGAGAGACTGAGTGACTTAGAAAGAACAGAGTTGTAGTCTCATAGTTCTGGAGGCCCAAGATCAGAGAGCAAGCATGGGCAGGTTCTGGGTGAGTGCCCTGCTTCTCACTTATGGACGGCTTTCATCTCTTGATGTTCTCACAGGGCAGAGAGTTAGCTAGCTCTCCAACCTCTCCTTAAAAGATTTTGTGAGCACTAATATCATTCATGAGTTCCACCCTTATGACCTAATCCCCTCCCCAAGGCCTCACCCGCAAATGTCATTATATTGGGCTAAGGGGTTCCACATATGAATTTAAGGGGAATACAAACATTCAATCCACTGCAGCTATAGGTTCTCAAGTCAGGGCTGTGATGAAAATTGCATATAGTTAAAAATACTGTGGAAAATCCCCTAGGATTCAAAGGACAAAACTTTTGTGTTTGTTTTCGCATTTTTGCTGTCATTTTCCTTTCCCTAGTGTAGTGTTCAGTAAATTTTTCTAAAAAGGGCTAGCAGTAAGTCAATCAGTTAGTTCAGTCACTCGGTTGTGTCTGACTCTTTGCAACCCCATGGACTGCAGCCAGACTTCCCTGTCCATCACCAACTCCTGGAGTTTACTGAAACTCATGTCCATTGAGTCGGTGATGCCATCCAACCATCTCATCCTCTGTCATCCCCTTCTCCTCCTGCCTTCAACCTTTCCCAGCATCAGGGTCTTTTCCAATGAGTCAGTTCTTCACATCTGGTGGCCAAAGTATTGGAGTTTCAGCTTCAGCATCAGTCCTTCCAATGAATATTCAGGACAGATTTCCTTTAGGATGGACTGGTTGGATCTCCTTGCTGTCCAAGGGACTCTCAAGAGTCTTCTCCAACACCACAGTTCAAAAGCATCAATTCTTCAGCACTTGGCTTTCTTTGTAGTCCAACTCACACATTCATACACGTCTCCTGGAAAAACCAGTAAAGACTTTAGGCCTTGAAGACCATACAGTCTCCATTGCAGCTACTCAATTCAGCTGTTGCAGAGCAAAAGCAGCCATAGACAGTACATAAGTTAATGACTGTCTGTTTTCCATCAAAAGTTTATTTACAGAAAGTGACAGCAGGCTAGATTTAGGCTGCAAGTCATAATCTGACAACCCCTGACCTAGAGCACTGGAAACTATTATTCTTTTTTTTTCATCATAAAAGGTTTAATGGACATCCATCATCTCATATAGATACAAAATTAATGAAATAGAAAAAAATATTTTTCCTTGGGATGATAGCTCTTAGGATTTTCTCTCTTTAACAACTTTTGTCTATAACATACAGCAGTATTAATTATATTAATCATGGTGTACATTACATCACTAGTACTTATTTATCTTATAACTGGAACATTGTATCTTTTGACTGCCTTCATCCAATCTCCCTCCCTCAATACTTTTGAAAACAATCTGTTTTTACTGAGTAATGTGTGTACATATTTCTGAAGGCACGAGCTTATAATGAAAAACAGCAGCCCCTCTCCCATCTCTATAGTCTACATTCCAGCAGCAATCGTCTATCTGAATCTTTTTCCTGCTGCTTCTGGAGTTTATCCTTGTATTTCTAAACTAGTATTCTTCAAAGTGGAGAAAGGTCATGAAGTAAATTAAGAGTGGAGGCTATATAGTCTAATTGTATATGAAAATCAAATTAACTGTTTATAATATAATTTTATGTATTTTCTGTAATTTTTAGGATCTAATGCTGAATAATATTAACTATCTTTTTAAATCAAAAGGCCTTAAAATTAGTTTTATCCTTTTAAATCAAAAGGCTTTAAATCTTAAGATCCATTAATTTCATTCTCAGCTTCTCAAAATTTATAACTTTCATGCAGTCTAAGAGGGTCATTTGCCTCATTAACATAGCTTATTATCCCCAGGTACTGAATATCACAGAATGTCTCAAAACTGTATTTCATTTCAAATGTTTTCTAATTCAAACTTTTAATTGTATTTTACTTTTATATTTTTTCCCAATTATGTAAATATCAAATTCATAATATCCTCTTTTTCCCCCCAGTTTCCTTGTCAGCATAGGCTATGTGACACTGTGGTAATAAATTTCTGCCCATACCTCAGTGGTGTAACAAAATAAACATTTTTCTTACTCCCAGCAGCTCTCATCCAGGTGGTGACTTGAGAACATACCTTGTAGCTGTGCCAGGTAGAACTGTTGACTTCTAGATCTCTGAGTAAGAGAAAAGAGATCACAGCTGTTCTCTGCACTTTGGCTTGGAGGTTGTATGTGTCAACTCTGTTTATGGCTAAGTTACCAGAACGAGTCACTCTACCCCGGTGGAACTACCTGTCAGGTTAAGAAATGCCATCTTCCTGTGGGATTGAAGGGGGCTTAGAGAACACATAGTATTTCCTCTGCCACATTCTGTTGTATAAAAGGTGATGCACTTGTGCATGCATGCTAAGTCGCTGCAATCGTGTCTGACTCTTTAGGACCCTAAGGACAGTAGCCCGCCAGGCTCCTCTGTCCATGGGATTCTCCAAGCAAGAATACTGAAATGGGTTGCCAATGCCCTCCTCCAAGGAATCTTTCTGACCCTGGGATTGAACATGCATCTCTTACATCTCCTGCACTGGTAAGTGGGTTCTTTACCACTGGCAATAAAAGGCCATATACGAACCAATTTACAGTCTTTTGAAATTTATGTAGGCTAAATATCCAATATAACATATAACAGCACTTGGAGACATAACGTAAATCTTATGTAATGTAAAACCTAAGATAAAAAGTCAAAGGTTATTACCAGGTTTTATTCCCCAGTTTAGATAGTTACATTATAACATTTTGATGAATCATCAAAAGAATTAGTTGAGAATTAGGGAACCTGTAGTGCAGAAGAAGAAATTCTATTCAGATGTCATGATACTTGACAACCACAAATGTTATCTTAAGGGTATTGCTACTGTATTCAGTTCATTCCTTTTGAGAATTTCATGACCATTCTTAGCCAGGCATAGTTGAGAGAATAGCCTTTGTTCTAGGCCATCTTTTTATTTTGGCCCTCAGTTCCGTTAATCCATGATTGTTTCCCGTGATCTGCACTGTAGTGTGGTTTCTTTAGATGAGAGTTCTTATTGCTATTTGCTGGGTGTCTGAAGGCTTTGATTATGCACACACTCTGAGATCACTTTGAGCATCAAGTCTAGGTCAGTAGGGGTGCTAAGGATGCTTTATTTCCCTCTAATGAACTATGTAAAATTGGCTGCCTGCTTTGTGTATGACTCCAAAAGTAACAGAATGTGACCATAATCTGTTATCTCAAATCAGAGCCTTCTCAGTCTGTAAATATATTCTGGGTTTTCTGTGAGTGCTGGGGCTATATTCAGTTCCTTTAGGCATAGTGATTCTTACCAGGGAGGCATGGATTCCTGGGTTTGGAGATGGGAATTAGAATCTCTTGAGTTATGAGCAGTGTGTGTAGTAAGAAAAGGCATATTTAGCAAAATAATACAATTTCATGTTTTGAAAAACAATTGTTTTAATGACTTGAACTCCCCAAACTAAAATTAAACCATCTTACTGGATGCTGGAAATACCCAGATGTTTTGAGAGGATGTATATCTGAATCAGCAGGGAATTGGATTTTTATATTTATTAAAAGGCATCTTAGGTTTAAAATGAAGTGTTTCATGATGGAAAACTGAAAATAGATTTTCCAATGTGAAGGAAAAAAGAAAACCATGGCATGATTAGAAGATTTGAGGGCAAGAGGGTCAAAAGGTAAGAATTCAGAGAAGTTGGTAAGGGAATAGCAGGAGACTGAAATTACCTCTAGAAAATTCTTAGCAATATAAAGGCGTGGGGGCACAGAGAATGCCGGAGCTGCGTGGGATGAGAGCTCACTTTATTTCATTTGGATGTTAAAAGAAGGCTGATAAAGTTGTGATCACTAGAGTGCATTTATACTCGGGGCATAACCTGTAACCCCCTGCATGGCTAAAATCACAAGTCCATCTGGGCCTTGGTTTCATCTATTAAGTTAGAGGGTAGATGGCAGCCAAGGTCTCTTCCATTAAAAGATTCTCTCATTTTCTGAGACCATACCCCCGACACCCAACACACAAAATCAAACAATTACCCAACAGTCAGGAACAAATATTCATCAAGCCCATATAACGATCCAAACATTATTGGCCAGAGTCCAAAGATGCTGCAAAACAGGATATAGATTGTACTGTCTATAGGGAACATATTATCTGTTTGGGAAGACAAGTTTTAAATATAAATGGTGCAAAAAGTACATAATTTTCTATTAGATTGGGGTAAGCAAAATACAACTTGCAGGACAACTCTGGCCCAACATTTATAGCTGTTCTCACATTGCATAGGGGAGAGTTGAGTTATTGTTACAATGTATGGTCCACAAGCCTAAAATATTTACTGCCTAGCACTTTACAGAAAAAGTACGCCAACACATATATTCAGTTAAGTTCAGTCACTCAGTCATGTCTGACTCTTTGTGACCCCATGGACTGTAGCATGTCGGGCTTCCCTGTCCATCACCAAATCCCAGAGCTTGTTCAAACTCATGCCCATTGTGTCAGTGGTACCATCCAACCATCTCATCTTTTGTCTTCCCCTTCTCCTTCAATCTTTCCCAGAATCAGGGTCTTTTCCAATGAGTCAGTTCTTCACATCAGGTGGCCAAAGTATTGGAGCTTCAGCTCCAGCATCAGTCCTTCTAATGAACATCCAGGACTGATCTCCTGTAGGATGGACTGGTTGGATCTCCTTGCAGTCCAAGGGACTCTCAAGAGTCTTCTCCAACACCACAGTTCAAAAGCATCAATTCTTGGGCACTCAGCTTTCTTTTTAGTCCAACTCTCACATCCATACATGACTACTGGAAAAACCATAGCCTTGACTAGACGGAACTTTGTTAGCAAAGTAATGTCTCTGCTTTTTAATATGCTGTCTAGTTTGGTCATAGCTTTTCTTCCAAGGAGCAGACGTGTTTGTGTTTCATGGCTGCAGGCACCATCTGCAGTGATTTTGGAGCCCCCCAAAATAAAGTCTCTCACTGTTTGCATTGTTTCCCCATCTATTTGCCATGAAGTGATGGGACCGGATGCTATGATCTTCATTTTTTGAATGTTGAGTTTTAAGCCAACTTTTCACTCTTCTCTTTCACTTTCATCAAGAGGCTCTTCAGTTTTTCTTTGCTTTCTTCCACAAGGGTGGTGTCATTTGCATATCTAAGGTTATTGATATTTCTCCCGGCAATCTTGATTCCAGCATGTGCTTCATCCAGTCCAGCATTTCACATGATGTACTCTGCATATAAGTTAAATAAGCAGGGTGACAATATACAGCCTTGATGTACTCCTTTCCTGATTTGGAACCAGTCTGTTGTTCCATGTCCAGTTCTAACTGTTGCTTCTTGACCTGCATACATATTTTTCAGAAGGCAGTTCAGGTGGTCTGGTATTTCCATCTCTTTAAGAATTTTCCACAGTCTGTTGTGATCCATACGGTCAAAGAATTTGGCGTAGTCAATAAAGCAGAAATAGATGTTTTCTTGGAACTCTTTTGCTTTTTCAGTGATCCAACAGATGATGGCAATTTGATCTCTGGTTCCTCTGACTTTTCTAAATCCAGCTTGAACATCTGGAAGTTCATGGTTCACATACTGTTGAAGCCGGGCTTGTAGAATTTTGAGTATTACTTTGCTAGCGTGTGAGATGAGTGAAATTGTGCGGTAGTTTGAGCATTCTTTGGCATTGCCTTTCTTTGGGATTGGAGTGAAAACAGACCTTTTCCAGTCCTGTGGCCACTGTTCAGTTTTCCAAATTTGCTGACATATTGAGTGCAGCACTTTCACAGCATCATGTTTTAGAAATTAAAATAGCTCAACTTGAATTCCATCACCTCCACTAGCTTTGTTTGTAGTGATGCTTTCTAAGGCCCACTTGACTTTGCATTCCAGGATGTCTGGCTCTAGGTGAGTGATCACACCATCATGGTTATCTGGGTCATAAAGATCTTTCTGTATATTCTTGCCACCTTTTCTTAATCTCTTCTGCTTCTGTTAGGTCCATATCATTTCTGTCCTTTATTGTGCCCATCTTTTCATGAAATTTCCCCTTGGTATCATTAGTTTTCTTGAAGAGATCTCTAGTCTTTCCCATTCTATTGTTTTCCTGTATTTCTTTGCATTGGTCACTGAGGAAGGCTTTTTTATCTCTCCTTGCTATTCTTTGAAACTCTGCATTCAGATGGGTATATCTTTCCTTTTCTCCTTTGCCTTTCACTTCTCTTCTTTTCTCAGCTATTTGTAAGGCCTCCTCAGACAACCATTTTGCCTTTTTGGGTTTCTTTTTCTTGGGTATAGTCTTGATCACTGCCTCCTATAGAATATCATGAACCTGCATCCATAGCTCTTCAGGCAATTTGTCTTTCAGATCTAATTCCTTGAATCTATTTGTCACTTCCACTATGTAATCATAAGGGATTTGATTTAGGTCTTACCTGAATGGTCTAGTGGTTTTCCCTACTTTCTTCAGTTTAGGTCTGAATTTGGCAATAAGGAGTTTATGATCTGAGCAACAGTCAGCTCCTGGTCTTGTTTCTGCTGACAATATAGAGCTTCTTGATCTTTGGCTGCAAAGAATGCAATCAATCTGATTTCGGTATTGACCAACTGTTGATGTTCATACATATATTAGAATAATCAAATAATTTCACATGGCAAGACAGGATAGATTCCAAGTGGTAACAGACGACAGAGCTATTGGAGTTGAGATAAGCCCCAGCCTGCAGAAGATTCATTCGGTCCCAGGATTCAGAGAGAAGAGAGCAAAGATTTTCTAGTTTCTGTAGGAAAAAAAAGGTCATGAACAGGGATCCTTAGAAGTAGTATAAAAATGTTGAATGTAACTGTGTATTGTTCTTTTTTTATACTTATATTTTTGACTGTGCTGACCCTCAAAATCATTAATTTGGAACGATCTAAGCCTTTTAAATATTCTTCACATTGTTGTTCCAAAATCAACACTGATTAAAAATTCACCACTCCTCTCCTGATAAGCAGGAAATATTGCTGTGTGGCTACTTCTAATAATTGAAAATTTGTGATTCACTCTAAAGATAATTATGGGAATACACAAATGAATTTCAAGGGATATTAAGTTTGGAAAATCTGGACTTTGAAATAAAATATCAATATTTATTGTATTTTTATTGCTATCTGTCCTTAATTCATAGATGTACTTTATAACCACTATACTTCTGACAAATGAAAATACCTGAAGCTAACTAGTAACTACAGTGGATTTTGGATTAGTTATTTTCCACTGTGTCAAGCTTTGCTATCATGGCACCCAGTTTATTCTGATGCCTTTAAATATTTCTCAGTGCTTCTGAAACTTTTAGATGCTATGGGGACCCACACTGAAGCCCACTCAGCCAGAACTGCCCAACTCAGAAAATGCTCCATGTTCCAGAATTTTCCTTGCTCTTCTTTCCTCCCCAGTCCAAATTTATTTTCCTGCATTTGCTTAGTATCTTGTGTGTTAGGGGCCTTGATAGCTACCTGAAAAGTACTAAATTGTGTTGGTTAATAGAGCCTTTAGTAAAAATTATTATGAGTGTTATGAATCAGGACTAGGACATGGAAAAATTTATTCAGCCCTAAAACTCCACCCCCATCACCCTTGGTAATGTGCTGGGCCTAGGGGATGCAACGATGTATGTTAGCTTGTGAGTAGCTTCTTGTCTTCACCAGTGTGCCCCCAAAGGTGGTCCCTGAGTGATCTCCACGTGCACCTTCTGGTCTGCTGATTAAAATACATAGCTGTTTAGCCTCCAGAAGAGGTTTACTCTGTGAGGATACTTGGGGAGGACACATGATGTACACATTGTTAGCACGCTTCCTTATTCCTACTTTAAGGCCAAAGGGAGATGATTCCTAGATTCAGGGCATTCATCATTCAGGACACTAACAGCCATGGCTAGATCTGACTTGCAGATACATTGGGAAATTTCATATAAACATTTGATTTCTTCATTCTCTTGAAAAATTAGAAGCTCTGACATCACTAGGTTTGTGTTTCTTGACTCAATTCAAGGAATCTTTTCCCTGTTACAGTTGGACTAGTTCGAATCCCTGTCATTCTCTATTGGGTTGCATACCGGGACATCCTTATTCAGATATCTTAAATGCTTAGCCCTTGTAATCATTTGATTTAATGACCTGTGATCTGGAGTCAAGTGCATAATTCAATATTTGTTTTTTTAAATTTTAAACTCTGTTAATGTTATCCCAATTTATCTGTGTCCCAGATAAGACTGTGACCTAATTCTATGCTCAAACCTAGAAAGACCTTGGGAATTCTATGTTCTAGAGCAAAGAATGGTCAAGATATTTGGGGAAATTGGTTACTTTCAGGCATCTAGCCAGCATGAGTTTGGTTTAGGATGTTGAACCTGGGTAGCAGGCAACAGAATTGAGATCACCTTATTTCTTTCTAAATCTAGCATTCCTATAGCAATTGTCACCATGGTATCTTGATGTGTTCTGACAGGGGGAAATTTCACTTATTAAAAAACTGTGGGAATGAGGGATAGAAAAACTCCTTTCATGCCTTAGCTTTGGGGGTATTTCCTCCATAAGAGCTCAGAAATATGTGTACACATAGGACAGAAGTTCCACCATGATCTGACTCAACCAAGGGCTGGTGTTATTTCTTAATGGTGAGGCTGCAGATGCCCAGCTAAACCTGAGGACTGGAAGCTAACTCAAGGATATAATACTCATTGCCTGGCTCTTTTCAGTATTTGAGGCACTTGTCCTTGTTAATCTCATTTAATCCTCATAACGACTCTGTGAAGTAAGTGTTGAAATGCTCATTCCCACTTTATAGTGTCAAAGAGATTCACTGAAGATTAATCACTTGCTTCAGGTCAAACATGTCTTCTAATAACAACTCTC
Source organism: Okapia johnstoni (assembly GCA_024291935.2). Lineage (NCBI taxonomy): Eukaryota > Metazoa > Chordata > Mammalia > Artiodactyla > Giraffidae > Okapia > Okapia johnstoni. Next base: position 63,380,470 of record CM044312.1, on the reverse strand, counting down.
CTGCATTTTAAGTTACGACCAGTGTTTTAAAATGTGATTCAGCCTTCACAGCTTCTGTAGAGTATGGGGCTTCTATTTATGCATGTGTGTGTGTGTGTGCGTGTGCGTGTGCGTGCGTGTGTGCGTGTGCGTGCGTGCGTGCGTGGGCGCGCTTAGTCACCGACTCTTTGCGATCACACGGACTGTAGCCTGCCAAACCAAGCTTCTCTGTCCAGAGAATTTCCTAGGCAAGAATACTGGAGCAGGTTGCCATTTCCTTCTGGGGATCTTCCTGCTCAGGGATCAAACCCGTGTCTGTTGAGTCTTCTTCATTGGCTTCTTTACCAGCTGAGCCACTGGGAACACCAGATAAATAGAATTCCTTGGAGTTGTGTAGTGTGGGCAGTGCTGAGTCCTGGCACATCAGCGGGAAAGGTTTGTATGTGGGTTTCTCTGCAGGCATAAGTAAGACAAGTTTTGTAGAATTCCTAGTGGGCTAAACAGACTTATTTAAGCATATTCAAAATCATGTGAGTGCAATGATATAGAAAGGACCTTGAATCTGATCTCATTTTCAGTACTGAAAAAAAAAAAGGGGGGGGAAAGGCAAACGTCAGCACTGTGCCTATTATTAGGGAAAAGTTACTTGTGAGACACTTCAGGACTTGCAGCAAGAAGCACTGAGGCTCCCTACACTTCCTCAAATACATCCATAACTCCTCCTTATACTAGAGATGTCAGCTTATCCTAGAGAAGAGTGAATTGGTTGATATAAAAGTAACTTGTGGGAAAGAAGGGGAAGAATGAATTCATTCAGAACAGATGCTATATTAATTTGCTTAATCTGCCATTAACAAAGTATCAAAGACTGTTGTTGTTGTTCAGTCGATCAGTCGTATCCAACTCTTTGCGACCCCATGGACTGCAGCACACCAGGCTTCCCTGTCCTTCACCATCTACTGAAGCTTGCTCAAACTCATGTCCATCGAGTCAGTGATGCCATCCAAACATCTCATCCTCTGTTGTCTCCTTCTCCTCCTGCCTTCAACCTTTCCCAGCATCAGGCTCTTTTCTAATGGGTTGGCTCTTCACATCAGATGGCCAAAGTATTGGAGCTTCAGCTCCAGCATCAGTCCTTCCAATGAATATTCAGGACCGATCTCCTTTAGGATGGACTGGCTGGATCTCCTTGCAGTCCAAGGGACTCTCAAGAGCCTACTCCAACACCACCAGTTCAAAAGCACCAATTCTTCGGAGCTCAGACTTCTTTATGGTCCAACTCTCAGATGTTTTTAAGTCCAAGTTTCCTCTAACTTTTTACTGAAATGAATAAAATGCATAAAGTCTTGTTGGAGCCACACAAACTAAAATGTTCTGCCTTAGGGATCATGAAGTAAAAATTCTATGGAAGACAAGCACGTAGAGGAAGTAAAGTAAAATAAAACAGTGTAGGTGGAAATTCGAGAGACAGACTGGTGAGCACACTCCTCAGGCTGACTGGGACTTGGTGTGAACCCTGTGATTTCAGATGCTCTGAATCTGAGAGGTTGGAAAGTTGAATATTTATATGAAATGGCTCAAATTTTAAATGTTGGCCATTCATTCCTTTTTCAAAAAATAAATCCTGTATGAGTCAAACAAAATACATCTGCTTACTGGATCTAACCCATTGGAATGGGTTAGGCTGGTCTGGATCTAATGAGCTGTACTAGATCAGAGTTTTCAACCCCGGGTGTACATAAGCTCTAGGGTTGTTTCTGAACCATTACTATGTAATATTTAATTAAAACATTTCCTCATTGGAGAAAAGAGACATGCTTTAAATACAGCAATCATTAGTTTGCCCAGAACTGTCTTATAGGACCCACCCCATATTTCTGTATTATGACTTTTACAAGCACTTACAGAGAGTTTTTACCGTTTAATCTAAAATCTTAGACTATTTGATTTAAAAATTAAAAAAAATTATACCAATAGCCTTGTTAGGACTATTGTATAGTTACAGAATCATTTTATTATATTCAATAAATTCCTTCTTTCCTAAATTTCACATACATTAGGGTGACTATTCATTTTGTAATAGGTGTATGCAGAGCATGAAAATAGTAATGACTTTGTAAGAGTTTTCTGGGGGAGTCAGACATTGTTTGAAGAACTTTAAATGAATGAGTTGATTTAACTTCTTCAGCAGTCCTGCGGAGGGGATCTCCATTATGACTGCTGCTTAACAGATGGATAACTGAGGCAAGCCCTTGCCCAGGGTCATAGGAAGAGGCTCTTAATCATGTAAACTTGCACTTAATCACTATTCCAGGGTATGTGACCTGAGTTATTGTTTTGTTTTCAGGGAGTGGGGGCATTTGGGACTCCAAATTTCTCTCCTTCTCAGAATTCCCTATTTGGTCTATCATACTTTAATTTCAATCTTCCCCAACTCTCCCCATAAAAGATCTCCTTAAATGTCTCAAATTGGGCAGAAACCTCATTGTAAGAAGTCTGAACTCTGCCTAATAGCTATAGAGTGAGCTTCTTAAACCATAGTGTTTGTGGATAGAATTCCATAGGAAGTCTATAAAAATAAAAATTAAAAAATTGCATTTTCATGTTCACCAAGCTCTCACCAACAGTATTTACTTCAATTATGAATTTAAGCCAAAGACCACAGTACACCTGGCGGTACCTGTGACTTGGTCACAGTTGAAATCATAGATTATTTAAAATCTTAATACATAAAATTGTTGTAGAATTTTCAAAGTATTATCTACATTCATGGAAACTTCAAAATTATGTTAATTGTGGGCCTACCACTGTATCTTCTTATTTACTGTGAAAGAAGGAAACACATCTGTTTCTGCATTACAAATTTGTATATGCAGAATTCTTGAATATAACTGGTTTTCTTCATTGTTGTTTGGCCTACATTTTGTTTTATGCATTACATTTTTTTTTTCTGAGAAGAAATCAGTAAGTTGTACTGCAGGGCCAAAGGGACCAATCACATGAAAAAGAAAAGAATATATCATCTGTTTATTCATCTATCTTTCCATCTATCCACCCATTGGTTCTATTGAATTCATTTAATTAAATATGACTGATTGCATATCATGTGTTGGACCCTGTGTTAGGTATTGCAGGCTTGGAGTAATGTTCTTACAAACCCACCAATCTTCTTTTGACCCTGAAGTCTGAAAAATCTGCTAAAGGTTCCCAGAGGTATTGGAATCTTCACATTTGAAATACCTTTGTTCTTTGAAAGACATTCAATTTCCATCAATCTCTTAGCTGAGGGAAACCCAAGGCCACTACTCTTCCTCTTCCCTTTAAATCTTTTAACTTTTTTCTTATTTTCTGAAACCCATGTAGGCATGCTACTCCCTAGAAATAAGAGGAACATTGCTACCCTTTAAAGAGTAGGATTAGAATTTGTACATCATATTAGTTCTACTTCTGAAATGTCATCCTTTATAGCCAACACAGTTTTTCATGTCTGACTGTAGATGAGGTAGCAGATCAGTGCCTGGATTCTGTTTGTCAATGGCAACTGGAGAGTCTAAACTGGCTCCACCTCCATCTCTAGACTGAGAAAACAAGTAATATGGTCCTGAAGCAATCCACTTAGGAAAGGGAACACTAGGAAGTTCTGCTAATTATAAACACTCTCTAAAAGTAAGGACATGTGCTTTTCAGTTCCAGTCATGACAGAGTCCCTAATATTGGACCAATCCCCTTACTGAAAATTAAACAAGTGAAACAACTTATTGATATATGAAACAACTGTTAGAAGGCATTGACGTGTAGTGAATGCAGGCAGGACTTGTGGGACAATGATTCTTGAGTGAAGTGCTCGGGATGGGGTAGAGGTCAGTTGGGGAATAAAGATGAGTTTTATTGGGCTAAAAAGACAGAGGTCAAGATTTGGGGGTTGCCACAGTGTCTGAGAGATGAAGAACAAAACCCCAGAGAATAATAAACTTAAGAAAAAGAGTCCAAATATTCTGTATACAGTTTCCTCTTAAACTTTATGCTGATTTCTAAGCTGCGCATGTGCATGATGAGACTTTAAGAAAGCAACAGAAAACAGCATCTGAAAGGGGCAGGAGTTGAACAAAGATTTAATAAACAGGACACAAAACACTAATCATAGAGGCAAAAAAAATTGGTAAATTGCATTGTATTAAAAGTAAGGACTTATGTTTTGATTTACAAGTTCATGAAAATATTTCCCTTTCAGAAGCTTTATAGCTATACTCCTCCCATCTGAATCTATGATTATGTTTTTTGTTTGCTTCTATGGCTCTAAAAATGATTCTGTAGAGGAAATAGAATCATACAATATGGTATTTGTAAATGGAATGCCTTTACCCACTGCTCACACTCAGGGGTTTTGAGCAGATTTTGTTCAAATTTAAAATTTTAAATTCTAAATTTAAATTCCCCATCACTATCCCCGTGGGTATCTGTGGCCACATGGGGTGAGGGTGGAGAGCTGATCAAAGCAGAAAATGTCAAACAAACATGTCTTGTGACCCAGAGAGCATCATGCCTTTTGGATAGTCCATGATCAGGAGTTGGAGGCTGAACACTGACAAAGTGAGGTCCTTAGCCGATAGTAGGACTTCCCTAGTGACTCAGACGGTAAAGCATCTGCATACAACATGGGAAAACCAGGTTCGATCCCTGGGTTGGGAAGAGAAGGAAATGGCAACCCACTCCAGTACTCTTGCCTGGAAAATCCCATGGATGGAGGAGCCTGGTAGGCTACAGTCCATGGGGTCACAAAGAGTTGGACACAACTGAGTGACTTCACTTTCACTTTAGCAGATACTACTGAAGGGAAGACATACATCCCAACTGAACTGATTTTTAACAAAGAAGATGTTAATGCTCAAAGTAATAACTCATGAAAATCAAGTGATGATGTAATAAAGGGATTTTGACGGATAGTAATGGCCAGTAGGTGGCTATTTCTGTTTTCCATAAAAAAAAAAAAAAATCTTGTTGCTAACAAAATGACTTCAGTGGTTAAATGTTTCTTTAATTGTTATAGTAAAATTCCAGACTACTTGATTTTTCAGAAGTATTTTTCTTGATTATTCTACAGGTAACTTCACTTTCCCTAGGATGAAAATAGCAACACCAATGTTTTTTTCTTTAAATTTTTGAATCATAAGTAAGACCAAGCCTTCAAGTCTAGCTATGACATTGCTTTATTCATGTTTTGACTTAAATTTTATTTTGTGTTTGGTTAATTGAATAATGTCTGCTACATATATTTATAGTATGCCTTTTCAAATAATGACATCATATTTTCAGGCACTTTTAAATAAGGCCAACAGATTTGAATCAGTTAAAAAAATGTAGACCAAAAGCTATTGTCATAAAGTGAGATTTTTGGCAGTATAAGGTGGAATTTTTGTCTCAAAAATTCCAAAAATATTTGAAACTCCATTAACTTGGTATATAGCTAATGATGACAGTTGTCTGGGAAACACTGGTGTATCATTTATTTCACAACTTTCCATTAGCAAGCTATATACTTATGGCTTTTCTCTTGCATTTTTTTGTTTGTTTTACACATCTTTCCCACCCACCAACCCCCACCCCCACGCATACACACACTGCACAGTATGTGGGGTCTTATTTCCTAGACCAGGGATTGAACCTGTGCTCTGTGCTCCTTGCAGTAGAAGCAGAGTCTTAATCACTGAACCACAGAAGAAGACCCTTGTTGTACATTTTGTGTCGGAAGTAAATCATCACTAAGTCAATCATATATTCCATCTACATATTTATCAGAATTTAAGGCCATCATCTTTAGTTTCCTTATCAATTCTTCAAGTACTACATTTACCTTTGAATTGAACAATACACACCCCATAGTGAAAAGAAAATCTCAGTTTTGATTTTAGAGCTAGCTCTGCATTCCTCATCAGAGGAGAAAAGGGTCTGATCTCATAATCTATTTAAATAGTTTTTAAACTTTCTAAGAAAAATAAAGCTCTTTGTAATTAATGCCTAATGGTATAAACACCCCTGCTTTGGTGGTTGCCTAGTAACTACATAAGGCAGGCTTCTGAGGTTGCTAAAGAGGCTGAATAAACGGAAATAATCAGATTCATTTCCAATTCAGGTGGATGAGGGACAGCAATGGGCTAGATTTCTTTGTTAAAATTGTTTTTCCATAATGGTTTTGCACTAAAACTAACTTTTGGAAATGACTTCTGCAGATAAGAGTCCAACCAGCAAATAACAGTTTAAGATTTTAAAAACACTACCTGGAAGTGCTTCCCTGTTGGCTCAGACGGTAAAGAATCCACCCACAATGCAGGAGACCTGGGTTTGATACCTGGGTTGGGAAGATCCCCTGGAGGAAGGAATGGGAACCCACTCCAGTATTCTTGCCTGGAGAATCCCCATGGATGGATGAGCCTAACAGGCTACAGAGCCCATGGGGTCACAAAGAGTCGGACACGACTGAGTGACTAAGCACACAAATAGAAGTGAAGCAACACTTCTGTATTGTTCTATATTAGCCTGAGTTTCTGTTCTTAGAGTGACTGAACTGGGGAATAATGTCCTTACTGAAACCTTAACTCTTCAAAAAAATCTTGTATTTGGACATTGCTTTAGCATTGAATGACCAAATGCAGTTCCCAGCTAGAGGTGATGTTAAAAGGACCTGGGAGTGATTATAATAATATATTTATGTTTAGTTTTGGCTTGCGTCTACCTTGCATGTTTAATTGCTAATTATATTTTGCTTTTAGTTTAGGTAAAATTAGCTTGTATTCCCTTGGCATACACCAACTGCAGTTGGTGGAGGTGGCCTTCCAAAACCATAGGTTGTTGACAAGAGTGGCTAACTAGATTAGGATTAAATTTACTGAGAAATCCACAAAGAGCCTGAGCACATGCAGATAATGACAAGTTGACTAAGAGGGAATGTAGTTAGGTCATATGAAAACTCATTTCTGGCAATGTCTTGGTTTCAAAAACATGTGATAGATACAGGGCAGTCAAAGCTCATCTGTGCTCTTTTGTTAGAATTTCTTATGTCAAGATCTGGGGCTTCCCAGGTTGGCCACTGCAGTGTAGACAGGGATAAGCATGGTTTGGAATATTTAAATTGTATAACTATAGCCCTGTGGATAGAGTCAGAAATGATATGCTACTCAGTAATTTTGTCATTTGGCAACAGTAAGGCATGATAACATATGGTTTGCTCTTTGGAGTTAACATAAATGTTGTCATTGACTGAAATTAAAAATTTTCTTACTCTAACAGGGAACCAGTGTTGATACATGTGTAAGTTCTTTCATCTTTTCACATGGAAGGAAGCACACATTGCATCATTATGTATAAGATTCTGGGGTTTTGGTTTAGTGGGTTGGAGGATGTGGCCAGTGAGGTCAAGGCCATGGTTTAATCAGAAAACCACTTGGTTCCCCAAGCAAAGTCTGCATTTCTAGCTGCAGAAACCCATTTCCTTGGTTTTTAAAAGAGAATCTTGAAGAGTGTGTTATGGCTCAGCACAAATACCTTTATTCCAGGATTCAGAAAATAATCTGTCTAAATTCATTTGTCAGTGGATCATCCCTTTTGTTCAAAGGAGAAGACAATGTAACCAATAGTTTTCTCTGTTTGTAAAATGTTCAATATCTCTCCTTCCATTTTAATGCTGAAAGAAATTTACTAATTAGAAATCATTATTCATTTTGTTATATATATTCATTGCTTTTCTTCCTGCTTATACTTTCACCTCTTCTTTTTCCCATCTTCCAGAAACGTTCATTCAAACCCTAGGATGTCTTTTTTTTTTTTAGTTGGGGGAAAAATTGTTTTGCAATGTTGTGTTGGTTTCTGCTGTACAGTTTTTAGCTGTTTAATGAAGCTTCAAAAGATTTCATTTCTAAAGACATCAAATCAGTACCCTTTCAGATCTGTTTTGGTTTGACTCTAATTGAGCTTGTCTTTGTGCAAAGAAAGTATTTCAGAAAGAGTTAATTTGCAATCTCAACAGAGGCTAATTCAGGAGACAATTTAATCCATCAAGTGTCCTCCTGATGGAGAAGCAACCCCAGCCAGGCGACTAGTGAGGGAGTTAACTCCTGGTGTGCTACTTCTGTGCAGTAGGTTGGGACATTCCTTCAACCCTCAGCAGTGCGCAGTGGCAGGTTCAAGGTAGAGACAAAAATGCTGTTTTTCTTCCCAGATCTTGAATTTTGGCAGTTAGAAAATGTTCTGTGACTTCTTTTTCTTTCTTTCTTCCTTCCCTACCTGTTTGTTTTTCATTTTTAAAAAAATGAGAGAAGAAAGAAACCACTCAGGGATTGATTTCTTTGTGATGTGATAGTTTTCATTTTATTTAGACTAATAGAAGCTATTTATTCCCAATGATGATTTTTTAAAATTGAGCTTCATGTATAAAATAAATGAGATTTGCTTCCCAGAAATATTGTCATGTCATATTTCTAGTTCTTAACTCCCAAGTGAAGTTTATTCTTTTATTTTTTCAGAAGTGAGTTGGTTAATTTCTTGGGTATTAATTCAATTTCAGTATGAAGTATCAGTATCAAGAAAATATATTACCTTATGGTGTGAAAATGCATTTTGAAAAGAACAAGGAATGCTTTTGGTTCCAACTTAAAATTTTTACTATCAGCTCAGCATCTAAGTTTTACCATCAAACGCTTTTCTTTTATCTAATAAGGAGTCTAGTTATTCTAATATTGAGAAATTTCAAAGAAAATATTTGATAAAAGAAAGTGGTATAATGAACAAGAATGAAAACCATGCAGATAAGAGAGGGAGGAACTATCAGAGAGAAATCAAAAGAAAATAAATGAACACTTCTGCTTGTAGGACATGCTGGGGGTGATCTCTAAACCTGTGACCCTTAACCCCAGGATTCCAGGTGAAAGCTCTTTCTGGATGTAGCACTATTCTGGAAGGGAACTTTTTAAAATTTATCTATCATCCCCTTTAAGGGCCTTTGCAGAAAAGATTTTCTCTGCCCTGTTTTGCCTTATATTTAGATCCAATTTGGAAAGTGAAGCAACTAAAGTGCTTTCATTTAGGAGGCTGCCATTTTAAAAAATGAGCTCTGATCTGTAACCCTCAAACTAGATATTCATCTTCCAGAATTTTGAGTCCAGGATTTGGTTGTGATTTGCTTTTACTTCTTTGAAACGTAGTTTGAATGCCTCCATTTGATTTTGCGCTTTCAACACATTTTTGGGATCTGGAGATTTGGGAAAGCCTACACCATATGGTCTTGATAAGGTGATAGATTTTCACATCCGAGGAATTGGCAGGAAAGGGTAGCAATGGAAACCGATGTGGGGAGGGAAAATGAAGAGTTTGGGCCTAACTCACTCATGAAATATCTTCTGAGACTTTATAATTCCCACAAAATCACTTTTTAGGCAAGCTTTTGTTTTGGCTTGTTCTTTGGTGTGTGTGTCCTCACTTTGTTGCTGTTCAGTCTCTAAGTTGTGTCTGACACTTTTGTGGTCCCATAGACTGTAACCTGCCAGGCTCCTGGGTCCATCGGATTTTCCAGGCAAGAATACTGGAGCAGGTGGCCATTTCCTTCTCCAGGGGATCCTCCCAATGCAGTGGGTCAAACCCACCTCTCCGGTGGTTCCATTGACAGGCAGATTCTTTACCACTGAGCCACTTGCGAAGCCCTACGTGTCCCCACTACATGGGGATAATTCTTTTAAATTCTCTTAAGAATAGAGAGCTGTCTTTTACAAGCAATGACACAACATTTCTTGGTTAGCCTGCTTCACCTTTTTGGAAAGAGATTGTATAGAAAGGTACAGATGAGGGGCCCGGTAATGCAATAAACGGTAGTAGCAGACATTCTGATCGGGAATTTGATGGTTTTGGAGAATGAGAATCAAACAAAGGCAGGCATATAAACCAATTGGGTAAAAACGTCCTGGCGGCAGTGTTGGGGGGAAAAAAAATTCAAAGAAAAAATGAAAAGGGTGTCTTATGTGATTTCTAGACGTGGGCTTGATGGAACTGAAGAGAAGGACCTTCCTTGCTCTAATAGAGAGTTCGGATTCGGGAAGCCGGACATTTAATCCGTATGTCTTTGCACCGCCACCTCCGTGGGGCCGTGTCAAGAGAATCAGATCCTGGGCTCTATCTTTTCCTTCACCTCCCCCCGTGGCTTTAATTCTCCTATCTGCGCTCGGGGCCTTAACCCGGCCTGGGCATGTGCCCGGTTCTCGTACCTCGACGAGCTGGCGGATGGCGGGCGGCAGCTGGGCGCACGGCGGGGCGGGGACCCGGCGGCGCGCCGGCGCGCAGCGGGTTAAAGCGGCGGGGGCGGTGGCTAGGGGCGGAGGGAGCGCGGCGGCGGCGGCGGCGGCAGCGGCGGCGGCCCGGCTGCGAGCGCCCGCGTCCCGGGACCGCCGCGGGTTAAGCGCCGCCCGCGCCGGGAGGGCTGAACCTGGAGCCGCGGCTCCGAGCTCGCCTTCGGATCCGCTAGAGCAGGAAGATGGCGACGGACGGCGCGAGCTGCGAGCCCGACTTCTCCCGCGCCCCGGAGGACGCGGCCGGGGCCCCGGCGGAGGCGGCGGTAATCGAGGTCCCAGGGTGGGCACGCGATGCCGGGCTGGGCGCCCCCTGGGGCGCTCCGCACGCCCGGGCGCTTCCCGGTGCCCTCTCCTCGCAGTGCCCCCTCCACTGGGTGGCCTCATGCCCAGAGGCCGGGGCGAGGCGGTCGCCTGGTTTGGGGATCTCGTTTGTCCTCTGCGCGCCTCACGGGTAGCAACCCCGGTCCGCCCGGTTCTCCGGGCTCCACGCGTGCGTCCTGTGCGGCCCCTGCACGCGCCCCCTCTGCCGTGGTCGGGTTTGGCCAGGGGCGCGGGCTGGGGTGTGTTTCCTGGCGAACTTGACCCCCTATTGTTCGCCTCTGGCTGCTCGCGTGGTTGTGGACGCGTGTCTCGGGGGTGCCTGGCACCTCTCCGCGGACCCGGAAAGCTGCGTGGGGGAGGTGGCTCGGCGCCGATCCCGTGTCGGGATGCCCATTGTGTGTGTGTGTGTGTGTGTGTGTGTGTGTGTGTGTGGCGTTTATTTCCGTGCCTGAGGCCCCTTGGGAGCGGGCCTCATGCCCAGCTGTGGGCGCTGCTGCCGCTGAGCGCGGGCGCTTGGGTCCTAGCTGCCTGCTGCCCCATCACTTGGTGATGGTTGGGGTTGAGGCGGGCGAGATGTCCTTGTTCTTCCGAAGACCCCGGCGGGTTTGAGGCGCAGCACCTGGTATCAACACATTGTTCTTCGCTGGGATCTAGAAGCCAAATGAGCTTCCATCTATTGCTGGTCCCTCCTTTCACCCCCAGAATACCCAGTGCACAGAGGGTCAACGGTTAGTTTCCAGCCCCTACCTTGGGGGAAGGCTGGTCGCACAATACCTGCGTGAAAATGTTTTGGGGGTTTGGGAAACAGCTCGGGAGGAGCTGCACGGATCTGCAAAGAAAGGCAGCTCTGGGAGCGTCTTTCAACCTTGGCGGGATCCCATGAGCCAAGCATGGACACCCTGGCGTTTTTCCCACCCGTGACCTGACCAGTGTCGGTGAAGGAGTAGCGGAGGTCATGGCCAGGTGTGAATATCCAGGGCTGCTTTAACTTCCTACCCCTCTGTTTGGAACTATGGCTTTCTGGAGAGGTGAAGGAGAGATGTGGAGGAAAGCTAATTGGCCAGGTGAAGAGCTGAGCCTGGGAAGGAAAAGAGAAACAGGGAGAGAGGAAACACTGAGGCGGAGGGCTGCTGTTTTCCACTTGTGAAACTGGCAAGTTTTGATTTGAAACTTTTTAGGGAAATTGATGGCTCATTCTTTACGTAGAAAAAGTCTTAAGATTTCATATGAAACCTACCTACTTGTGATGCAGGAAATCAGTTCCCCTGTGTAAGGTACTGTAAAGAAGCTAGCTATTAAGACAACAAACCTCTCTGAAAAGTTGAAATGATTGGGTACCTTCATCCCCAAGAGGTAAGGGGAGGGGAGTGAGGGAAAAGAAAGAGCTGTGTTTCTTGTTTCCCAGAAAGGTTGAATTTGTTTGCTTAATTGACTTAAAATGGGTTTCTTTCTATACACTCAGTTTTTAATCATCAAATAATTAAACCAAACAAAAACAGCTGAATTATGGTCAGTAGCGTCCTGTGGTTTTATTTGGTTAGATTACAAACAGAGCTTTAGACACAAGCAGATTTTTGTGTTAGGAGGTCAGTGTTCCCTTTCTAATGTTTAAATTTTCAGGAGTCTGATATTTTAACTGCTTAGAGGTAGAGGTTTGAGCATTTCATCCTGGTGGATTAGAATAGCCATGAAAAACCTGTGAAAGTGAAACTCCTTTGTTATTTCCATAGACCCCTACAGGGTTCTGAGGAGATGCAATAAAAATTCTTAATCTAATATTTTTAAAATGTTTGGTATTTAGTGAAATTTTAATGATGGCTTCATATGTGGTAAACTGGGCATTTGACTTTGAAGTTAAGTACAATCTGCCTATAGCAGCCTCTTGATCTATAGACTGATTTTTTAATTAAAGAAAAGCTAGGTTAAAGAATATTTGTCATTATAATCGCCTCTAGTCTAATGATTAAAATTTAGAGGCATGATTATGCATTTTAGGTTTATGGCAACTGAGGACTTAATTATTTTAGTGGATAATTCTTTTTTGAATTTTTGAAATTTATTTCAAGTTGGTTTACATATTATGCATTTTACATGTATATTTGGCAGTAATGAGCCAACAGAGACCCAAAGCGGTAGGCTATTTTTGAAAGTGAATGTTTTCATTAAGTTTTGACTATTTAGATTGTTGCTTAGAGACAAGTTTAATTTATAGTTTTCAGCTTAATATGATTTCAGTGGAGTGTTTTAAATTTAGTTGTGGTCCTTGTTCTTAGCTGTTTAAATCCTGAAAGCATCCAAAGTATAAGGCTAAGGTAACAACTACATTTTTCAGTAGGATCATATTAATAATGTTTTCTGTGAACCATGCTGGAGAACTGGATTATTTTCAGTGTCTTAGCCAAATGTGATGACTCTTCGACTATATTGCTATTTCTACTTTGAAACTAACTCCTAATGGATAAGGCAGTATGGAAGACAGAAATCTTCCTGCCTTTAACTGTCACCGAAGAATTTAAGAGTAAAAGGAAAACACAGATCTTTTTAGAGCTATGTTTGGGAACTGGACCAACATTCTTGTTCTTCTAGGCTTTTCTGGAGAAGTTAATATACAAAATTTTGTTGTCATGGTGATAGCGACAAGAAAAAACTTGGACAATGATTTTGTTAAGAATGCACAATAGTGATGTTAAATAAATTAACAGCTAGCACCTTGAAAATTGTGTTCCCAGGTGACAATATTGAATATAAACCCAATAGGAAGAACTTTTTAAAGCTAATTTTGCTAAGCTTTCTTTAAAAATTATAGTTATGTGGCAGCTATAGAGTTTTGAGAATTTCAAGGTAATTTAGGTAACAGATTTTCTGGATTTAACACACATTACCAAACACATACAGAGATGGAGATATTGTAACATCTTTGCTGTTCTAAAGTAAAACATTGCAGTGGTAGAAACTCACAGGCACCAAGGAATCAAATCAAAGACCATGGGGTCATGAGAGGCACCCAAAAACCTGCAGCAAGAACCTGGGGAAAGAGTCACAGGGAGGGTTCCTGGTGGAAAGGTCTGGAAGCATTCCACGGAAGGATGGAGGGCTTGGACAGGCAGACTGCAGGTAGCAATGTGCAACTGTGACTGGTTTCCAGAATTCCTTGAGAGAAGGCCTGGGACGAAGATGAGCATAGAGGTTTCTCAACTATGTGCTTTAGAAAAACCACTTAGAAGTTGAAAAAAACGTACAAAAATATTCCCCAAGTAAGAATATATGTGATTTTATCGTAATGCTGCTTTGTTTCTTCTTAAAAAGGTTGTATATTTCTATTTGCATCTGTTTTTTGGACTTCATTATTGTTGTTGTCATCATTGTTATATTTCTCACAGGAGTAACTTAGTTAAGAGAAAAATATTAGTCCTCTTCTATGATTGAATCTATGCCTAGATTCCCACTTGGTCTTATCCTCTTGTGCTTCACATAACTTTATGAGGTGAGAAGAGTTTCACAGACTTAGTACTTAGCCATATACAGATATCTGCTGTTGATCATATGGACAGCAAGGCTCTCACTGGGAGAGAGCAGCCTCCTTCCTCAAGAAGAGCAGTGTGGATTTGTTTGTGAAAGCAGAGGTTTCTTAGTACAGTTCCAGGCACATGGTAGATTGTTGTTGTTGTTCAGTCGCTCAGTTTTGTCTCTTTATGACCCCATGGACTGAAGCACACCGGGCTTCTCTGTCCTTCACTGTCTCCCGGAGTTTGCTCATACTCATGTCCATTGAGTCGGTGATGCCATCCAACCATCTCATCCTCTGTCATCCGCTTCTCCTCCTGCCTTCAATCTTTCCCAGCATCAGTGTCTTTTCCAATGAGTTGGCTCTTAGCATCAGGTAGCCAAAGTATTAGAACTTCAGCATCAGTCCTTCCAATGAGTGAATATTCAGGGTTGATTTCCTTTAGGATTGACTGGTTTTATCTCCTTGCTGCCCAAGGGATCCTCAAGAGTCTTCTGCAGCACCACAGTTTGAAAGCATCAATTCTTCAGCACTCAGCATTCTATATGGTCCAACTCTCACATCCGTACATGACTACGTGGTACATGATAGATATTCCACCAATATTTATTGAATAAAGAAAGTGAACACTCCTCAAGAGCCTGGGTCATAATCCTTAATGTTGATGGGCTCACTAGAAATTTTACTTCACGTGTTACCAGGTTGTGATGAAGCCGTTGGCCTGTGATTTGTAGTAATTATAGATGCTATAGATCTCTTCTTGTTTCTTCTTCTGATTCTTGTGGTTGTTGTTTTTCATTTTGTATTGTTCTCTTCTAAACTGCTTTTCTCAATGATATTTCAGCTGCTTTACAGATTTTTTTTTAAATTAAATTTCCAACATGGCTAGTTTTCCCTTTAGATTTTCCCTCATCAGGACAATGATTGAGGCTGGGGATGTGGTGGTGGAGGGATGGAAACTGCACCCCTTCCATCCTGAATTCTTCTAATAATAGAGTCAAGGCCAAATCACCCACTAGGGTGTGGAGGGGGAGGATGGTTGAGAAGGGGTCGAGAGAGATGCTGGAAATCTTGGAAACAGGAAAAGGGAGTAGAAGGAAAGATTGGGCAGGAAGGACATTTGGAATTGTCTGCAGATGTCCACAAGAGTGGGACTAGAATTCAAATTTGAATGTGCCCAGGAAGGATGGTGCCAGTTTCTCTCCCTTCTTCCCCTGCATACTTTACCACCTAAGCACATCTGAGCATTGCTTTAGAAGGCAGCTTTTCTTTGAATACACTTGGTTGTATTCTCTGTTGGAGCTCCTTTACAGGACTTATGTGGAAAAGGAAACTTGTCTTTGACGAGTAGGTAAAGAAATGGAGAACAGTTACAAGAGAGATGATGATGACATTGATAGCAGAGGATTTTTAAAATTTTACTTTGTTAAAATAACTTGCACAAAAATAGCAGCATCATATTATTAATGCTGTGCACAGTGTGGCCCCATCCATGTATAAATCTCGATTTTAGAAAAAAAAATGGGGCTTCCTGGGTGGCACTAGTGGCAAAGAACCCCCCTGCCATTGCAGGAGGAAAAAAATTTTCTCTTGAAATAAATTGTTAATAAATAACCAAATAGGTTGAACATGAATTTAAAATGTTATTATAGTAAGTGCAGTGAAGCCAAGTTAACATTGCTACGTGGAATGGATGCTTGTTTGCAAATGATTTGGTTCTGACATTTTTATATTTCACTGAAAAGGCAGCAAGGTAACGCCAAAGGCCTGAGTTCTACAGAGGGGCTTTGTAACTGTAAGAAGGTTCATTTAGTTGTCCATGTCTTAGCTCTTCACTTGAAAATCAGTGTGGTGATATTTGCTACCTACAGATAATCGAAGTGATAGTCTTCCATGCATTCTAAGCTTTATAAAGAACAGTTACTGGATCTGGGTGCCAGCTCACATGTGAAAATGATCCATGTCCCATGTGAGGTGGTGTTAATATTGAAAAAAAACTGGGTTACGATGGAAATAGATGTTTGTTTTATCTGAGATGTGGGCCTTCTTTTCCAGAGTTAAAATAGAGGTTAGAGGAGTTGTGAAAAGGGGGAAAGGGAAGGGAGGTAACCGTGCTTAATTACGAAATGCTGCTGCCCCTGACTGAGCCATATTTGTGCTTTTCATTCCCCTTTTCTCCTACTTAAAATTAATTACATCCATTAGCAGCTTTCCTTCCTGACAGTCTGTTTACTTGTTGGTTTTACTTCCTTCTAATACACGGAGTTGCTTGTCTTGCACGGCAGACCCCCGGCGGCATGGTAGATTTGAGGTGCATGGCCGTGGAGAGCTGAGCCCAAGTTCTCAGCGTGTGGCTTTAAAGGCGCACGCCGAGTTGCCCTACTTTAGGTTATTGTAAACGATTTTTGAAAAAGAAATGAAAATGACCTGTCAGTTACTTAGTTGCCCCTAGAGTGGGCCATCACGTTGTGTCTTAGTAAGACTGGTGTGTCTGTTAACACATCATTTTACATGCTTTGTGTTTTCTATACTGAACAAAAGAGGCATTTTCATACCAAAAGTGGGAGGCACGTATGTTAGGTAAAATCATTCAAAGATGTAATTGCTCTTGCTGTCCTGACACATCTAGTAGAGGTGAGAAAATGGAGAGTTAATATGGATAAGTAAGTATAAAATAATGAAGACACACACAAGGCACGGCATGATTACTTATAAATAAACTAACAGAACAGACTCTTAAGACTGAATTGAGAGTGAGAGACTTCTGAGTCTGAAAAGACATAAGGAAGGGAGATTTGAGCTATGGCCTGAGAAAATGGGATTCAGATAAATTAGAGGAGAAAGGAGGACTAGGAAGAACAAGATCAGAAGTGTGCAACTCTGATCCGGAATACTCTTACATCCCTGTAGAAAGAAATCAGAAGGAATAATCTCAAAGCAAGACATAACTGCAGAGATACAGTTTTAGACCATGAACACATGTACTTGTCATCATGAAAATCCTTATAATTGGCTACACATTTTAGAAAGAGTGTCAATGTTCTTTACACTGGATTGCATTTTTCCATGTTAATGATAGTTTTCAAATTTTGATTTTTCTCCTTGAAGTCTCAATATGAGTTTCATTGCTTTTCTCTTCTTTACGGCCTTTTCAATTCATTCCCAAAGCATAAATCTTGCTTACACAAAAAGTTCTAAATGCATTATTAATTGTTAGTGAAAGTGAAGGTCACTCAGTTGTGTCCGACTCTTTGCGACCCCATGGGCTATACAGTCCATGGAATTCTCCAGGCCAGAATACTGGAGTGGGTAGCCTTTCCCTTCTCCAGGGGATCTTCCCAACCCAGGGATCGAACCCAGGTCTCCCGCATTGCAGGCAGATTCTTCACCAGCTGAACCACAAGGGAAGCTCACTATTAAACTGGGAGGAAAACGTATTTCTGTACCTTCTAAGCAAAAAATCAATTTTTCTTCAAATATTTCTCAAAGGCTTCAGGGAATGACCTAAATTTCCTCAGCCCAATAATCCAGTTACTCTGATGGTATGTGAAATGAGGACATTTGGGGGCTGGAAGAGATTTCAGAGATCACTTAGTACAGCTTTCTCATTTTACTGCTGAGAAACCTGAGATCCAAAGAGATGAGGTAACGTTCTTTCAGTCCATCTGCTTTCTCAGACACCCCTCCTCCCTCCCTTGTAAATTCATTGATCAAATGTAGGCACAACCCACTAGATTTGAAATGGAGATGCTCTTGGTGTCTGAGAAGAGCCAGAGTGCATGTTTGGCTTTGTATATGGTCACTAGATTATCACCATAGCTGATGCATATGGGCAAAGATCTGAGGGGTACTTCTGCCACTGCGGCTCATAATCATAATAACTCCTACAGGCTCTTTTGGTACCTATCAATGTGCTGACCCCATTAATTCCTAAAGGGTCTTCTGGCCCTTTTGTGGCTCAGCGGGTTGAGAATCTTCCTGCAAAACAAGAGACACAGGAGATGCGGATTCCATCCCTGGATTGGGAAGATCCCCTGGAGAAGGGAATGGCAACCTGCTCCAGGATTTTTCCCTGGAGACTCCCCATGGACAGAGGAGCCTGGCGAGTTACAGTCCAATGGGTCTCGTAAAGAGGAGGACACGACTGAATGACTAAGTTTGAATTTCCTATGTAAACAAAGTATTTTAAATTTTTTCTTTTAGGAAGAGTGTGGGAGGAGTGGTAGCGGAGGAAACTTGGTATTGGCCGGTGTTCAGTTCTGGCAATTTAAGGTGACAGTTCAGCCAGCTTCTACTTTATCATCTTTCTCCTTTTTCCTCTCTCTCGGGGAGCTTGTAGGAGAACAGTCAGGAGAATGCTGTCCCACACCTGCCCCGGATAAATTAAGGTGTTGCAGACTTCTGTGTTGAACAGTAAGAGTTTGAGGTTGTGTCTCCTCTTCCATGTATATATGTCCCAAAGAAATCTTTCTATCTGATGACCAGACCTCTGGATTAGTTTAGGCTGCCTGTGCCAGATTTTCTAAACTAGGTGTTAAGAAGTGCTTTTCCCAGAGTCCTTTTTCTGGCAAACATCAAACATGGTAGGCAGGAGAGTGGCCTGTGGAGTTGAAATCTACCAGATTTTTTTTCTTCTTTTCCTGTCTGAGTGCCTTGCCATCATTAAAAAAAAATGAGATTTGAATTTTTCCCTGTTAATTAGGAAAAGCTATTGCAGTAGTAATAAACTTTAGTCTCTGAACATGTCTGCTTTTGTTTTTGGGTGGCAAGGACATGGATATCATGTTTGCTTAGGGACCTTTATGTAGATCCTGATTTTTTTTATGTGAGTGTGGCATTTAGATCTATCCTGTCTTGTATCTTCTTTTGAAAATTAGGTTTTCAAGTTAGTCTTTTCAAATATTACATGATTTATCACAAAAAAAAATAGTAAAGAGGATGAGAGGAATCTTTTGTAGGTGATAGATTTGTTTATGGTATAGATTGTGATGAAGGTTTCATGGGTGTTTACTTACCTACAAACTCATCAAATTGTATATATTAAATATGTACAGCATTTTTTATGTCAATCACACCTCAAAGTAGTTTAAAGTACAATTTAAAACGATCATTTTACTCTTAAACCAGGAGACTTTAATAATTGCTTTTTCTGTATCTAAGTACTTTTGTACTATAGATGTGTCAGGTCAGATAAATGACACCTCCTATAAGACAATAATAGAGTTTTTAATGAGATTTTTTTGATTCTGGGCTTTATTTTTCTAAAAATACCAAAATTCTTTGAATTTGTTTGTAAAATACCCAGTCTAAGACCTAGAACATAATTTCATATACTTTCTTTTACTCTTAGTTTGCCAGTTTAGGAGGTGAAAACAGCAAGTATTGGAGAATGACCATTTGAAAATATTCTTATAATATCTTTATTGTTGAAGGCCACAAATTAGAAGTGCCTTCAGTCTGGAAGCGAGGGCGAGAGGTAGAGGACAGAGAAGCAGGCAGATAGATGCACTATGTTTAAAATAATGCATCACTTAATAAATTAAGACAGATTTTTTTAACATTCTCTGTAGCAATTTATTGTTTAGCAACAATCCTTGTAACATTGTTTCTTTAATGACTTTTCCTTTTTATTGATGGTAATACATTAAAAAGAATAGACGTGTTGGTTGCAGGTCACATGTTGTGATGTTGATGATGTTGGAACCAGGGCAAGCTCTTCTGACTCTAATGTGAATCAAATCGTGACAATGTCTTTCATAATTTATTAGTTTTTAAAGTGGCGTGCTTTGCTTATGAAGCTTCGGGGAAACAAGGACAATGAAATATACAATTAATTAAAATCTTTAGAACCACCAGGAGCATTAATAAAACATTACCCTCTAAAGCACATAAGAATTGAAGCTTACTTTCCCATCTCAGTGGGAAAAACCAGGGTAAATGAGTCTGTCTCTCATCATAGTCAATAAACTGAGTTTATTGGACTTGGGCTGGTCAAAGAAATAGGCTCATAGCTAATATCCCACTCCTCACTTTTAAAACATCTGGGAGCTCTCAACTTTAATAGTAATAACAATCACCTGTCTTTATTTAGCACTTACTTCATTGACACGTTCTTTTTTTAAATTGAAGTTTAGTTAATTTCTACTGTACAGCAAAGTGATTCTGTTATATATACACACACACACACACACACACACACATAATATGTACGCATGTTGTATACATATGTATACAATCTTTTTTATATTCTTTTCTATTGTGCTTTTTCATAGGATATTGAATATAGTTCTCTCTGCTATACAGTAGGACCTTGTTGTTTATCTGTTCTATATGTAACAGTTTACATCTGCTAATCCCAAACTCCCACTCCATCTTTCCCCGAACCAGTTCTCTCTTGGCAACCTCAAGTCTGTAAGCCTGTGAATCTGTTTCTATTGTGTAGATAGGTTCATTTGTGTCATATTTCAGATTCCATGTATAAGTGATCTCATATGGTGTTTGTCTTTCTCTTAGTGTGACTGACTTCACTTAGTAGAACAATCCGGTTGCATCCATGTGGCTACAGATGGTATTATTTCATTCTATTCTATGGCTGAGTAATATTCCATTGTATACATATGTACCACATCTTCTTTATCCGTTCATCTGTTGATGGACATTTAGGTTGTTTCCATGTCTTAGCTATTGTGACTAGTGCTGCTGTGAACATGGGGATGCATGTCATTGATACATTCCTGTTTAATCCTCACAAGAACTTTGTGGAATAGACGTTAGGATTTCTGTTACACCGATGAGCAAACAGACTCAGATAAGTTACAGAATGCTTCTCCATGGACTCATGGACCAAAATCACCAGCAGTAGCAAGAGCACATAGAAAGGCAAATTCACAGCCCCACCTCAGACTTTCTGAATCACACTTCAAGGATGAAGCCCAGCGGTCTGTGTTAACAAAGTCTCCAGGTGATTCTTTTGCTTGAATTTTGAGAATAACTGGGTTATAAAGCTTAAGTGACACTACTAAGTAATGGGAACAGAATTTGAGCCCTAATATATTGGATTTTATTTT
This sequence comes from Okapia johnstoni, assembly GCA_024291935.2. Taxonomy (NCBI): domain Eukaryota; kingdom Metazoa; phylum Chordata; class Mammalia; order Artiodactyla; family Giraffidae; genus Okapia; species Okapia johnstoni. The sequence continues at coordinate 63,359,267 of CM044312.1, read as the reverse complement.
TCACGGTGAACATCTCTAAGTTAACCTTCCAAGCAGAGGTCACCCAGAACTACCCAACCTGTAGGCTTGCTACAGGTTTTCTTTTCTTTTTCCAACCTTGGCCCCTACCTTTCCAAATAACTGCTTTGTTGGATGTATGTGCAAAAAGAAACAATTTTAAGGGTATGAGCCTTTAAAAATCTTATTCAGAGAACCAGTTAGCTCTGGTCTCTGTTCCCCTTTATACCATTATCTCCTTCCAGAAGGTTCTTTTGCAACTGAGAAGTGACCAGTTCTGGTCATACCTGTTTGGAAGTCCCTGGAGTCATGTATAGGCTTTGCTGTGTTTGCTTGTTTGTCATCACAATGATAGTATGGTGTCAGATACACAGTTGCTAAACTAGTTCTCATTGGCTTATTGATAGAATAGCACTGTTTTCATCTCTAGAATGTTGGCACCATGCTGACAAAGGGTGCAGACAAATCACAGTACTTGGTTGCAGTTTTGCCATTTCCTGATTGTGTGATCTGGGTACATTATCTGACTCCTGAGTTGCGGTTTTCTAATTTGAAAAATAGAGGGAATGATAGAGATCTAACAGGTTAGATCTGTTTCTTCATGAGTTCTTTGGATGATGACTGGGTTTGTCAAATGAGTCATGACGGGAGGGAGCAGTGGGCTGCATGTTTGGAGGGTGCTAGGGCTGTGGACTCACCCAGGCCCTGTGGTCAGCATGCTAACCTGTCCTCTCTCAGCTTTGTCTGTGAGGTGGCTGTCAGGAGACCTGCGTGTAAAAGCTGTTGTGAGGAAAGAGAGCAGAGTTGGCAACAAAAGAATGGGAAGCCATGGTGTATCAGTGGGATGCAGTCATCAAGGAGGAAAGGTAGAGAAGAGCACGGGGCTGTGTGGGCAGTGGGTGAGGATTATGAGCCCCCAGGGCCATGGTGCCGTTGCCTCCTGGGATAACTGGTCTCTGGAAGAAGACTCCCTCACTTCATCCTCAGCTCCCTATCAAGCAGGCCTCACGGAATGGCAGGAAGTCAGAGGCATTGTGTAAGAAAGCATTTGATAACCGTATAGCGGGGCCTTCAGAAACACCCAACCAGCAGCCCAGATGACTCCATGTAGGTGGCAGGCCTGGCCTCTTAAAATCATATTGCCTGCTTGCATGAGTGTGTGTGTGTCTGTGTGTGAACATGTGTGGTTATGGGGTTAGTAAAGAGCATGTTCCTTCTGAAGGGGCAGCTGCTACTTGACTCTGTGACTTATTCCCCTGTGGGAATGTGAATCTGGGGTTACCCGGTCATCTGAGTTTGGAGAAGCCAATGATCTGGATTTTTTGGTGACATCTTGAGATTTTCTTAGTGCTGACTGGAGAAAACAAAACACTTTGTGGCCCAAGGAACACACATCTGTGGGCCAGATTTGGCTGTAGGCTGCTAGCTGGTGGCCTCTGCAACAGAGTGTTCTATAAACATGACCTGTTATTATTGGATGTCCTGGAATTTATAATAACCTCCCAGGAGCCTTTACATTGGGGCCCTTCTAGGAATACAGTCATCCTTTCTTTGCTACCCTCATAACTTCTCCCCAACACAGACTGGGCGTGTTTTGATACAGACTGCAGGGACTTTAAATTTGTGTGGTATAATTTGAAGAGATCCTGAAGCCAGGTGGGCAGTCAGGCTGGGAAAATAGATCTTGTTAGTGGAGAGACATGGAATATTGACTGCGTGGTTTTTACCTCTCCTCATAAAAGGTGAAAGTGTTAGTCGTTCAATCATAGCCCACCAGGCTCCTCTGTCCATGGAATTCTCCAGGCAAGAATATTGGAATGGGTAGCCATGCCCTTTTCCAGGGGATCTTCCTGACTCAGGGCTCGAACCCAGCTCTTCCTACATTGCAGGGAAATTCTTTACTGTCTGAGCCACCAGGGAAACCCCTCCTTGTAGAAGGTCAGAACCTACATTGTCTGCTGGGATAAATGTGACCCATTGCATACCTTTATGAATCTTTTTCCTTTTTTTAAATTTGTGTTACAGAAAAAAGAGTTTGATGTGGATACCCTCAGTAAATCAGAGCTTCGGATGCTTCTCAGTGTGATGGAAGGCGAGCTGGAGGCCAGAGACCTCGTCATCGAGGCCCTGCGGGTAAGAACCCTCTAGGGCTGAGTCCCATTTTTGTGTCATTTTCTTTTCTCAGATGGCCAATGGCAAAGCTGCTGCTTCTTAATTTTTGAGTCATGTAGCTTTAAAATGTTACATCAGGTTAAAATGTGCCCCTCCTTCCAAATACCCACCCATAACCTTGATAAGCCCAAACAAACCCTTAGGTTGGATGGACATTGAAAGAGAGAGAATGATTCTAAACTGATTGATTTGAGGAGCTTGAGAATTAAAACTCTGTAGCTTCTGAAATCATTTTATATTTCCCATATTTCTTTAATTAAAGATATAAGTTCTCAGGAAATTGGTAGCTTGGTATCCTACATGTATATGAGGCCAGTGAGGAAAAATTAAGCAAATCATTTATAAAAGAAATTGCTGGTAGTAGAGGCTTTTTTCTTCCTACATAAGCTGTAAATGATTTCTTATTTTCAGAAACTCTTGAGTTAAAAACTAAAGCTTTATATATACATATGTATCTTTAGTTTTGTCACTTTTTTCATCTGATCTTATAGTAATTTTTAACTTTTCATAATTTGCAAAGAATTATCTTCCAGTATATTAGAATACCTCAACAAAGTTTTGTTTTCTTAAAAAAATGTTTTAAAACTTTCTTGATGTAGAATTTTCTAATTAGTTATTCCCAAGATTAGGCTTGTAAGCCAAACTTGAGGGTTTTTTTTTTTTGTTTTATATTTAATACTTTGTATGTATCAGGTGTTTCCTGATTCTTGGTCATTTAATCAAGAGGCATATATTTATTATACAGGAAGTATGGATGTATTTTTTTTCACCAGGAGATATTTCCTTAAACTTTGTCTTAGGGAGTTTAACATGGGAAACTTTGTGGAATGTAAAAGCAGTGTTCCCTCATGTGGGTGGTAATATGGTGGGGAAAGAGGTAAGAGAGGTGAATGGTTAGACAGAATGGAGACAGTGCATGTGCTGAGAATCCAGTTGTGTGGGGAACGGGGCAATAGTTCCTGAAATAATGACTTAGGTCATTTTCACAGCCTGGAAATTGCTTTTCTGGGGATAATAATGATTCTTCAATCTGATGACAGAGAATAATGGCCTCAGAAAAAAATGGATTGTGGTTATAGCAACTTCATGCCAGTGATGAGTTGAGGGTGTTGATTTTTAAATGATAAGATTTGCTAAGTAAACCTGTGCACAGTTTAGTAGTGAGAAGTTTCCATCCTGTTCCACATTTGGAATATTTGCATTGTTCTGTTGTTGTTCAGTTGCTAAGTCACATCCAACTCTTTACAACCCTGTGGACTGCAGCACGTCAGGCTTCCCTGTCCTTCACCATCTCCCAGAGTTTGCTCAAACTCATGTCCATTGAGTCAGTGATGCGATGCAACCGTCTCATCCTGTGTTGTCCCCTTCTCCTCCTGCCCTCAATCTTTCCCAGCATCAAGGTCTTTCCCAGTGAGTCAGCTCTTCACATCAGGTGGCCAAAGGATTGGAGCTTCAGCATCAGTCCTTCCAGTGACTATTCAGGGTTGATTTTCTTTAGGATTGACTGGTTTGATCCCCTTGCAGTCCAAGGGACTCTCAGGAGTCTTGCATTGTTTTCCAGTGTGTATTTACTTGAATGAACTTTGTGGGAGAAATGCTAAGGCAGTTCATCACTCAAGGCTGTGACTTTCAGCCCAAGGAGAGAATAAGGTAACAGTCACCTGTAAGACCAGTTGTGCAGCTTCTTGAGACCAAAGGGATGTGAAGGCTTGGGTTCTCCCTTAGATCCTTCTCTCTCCCTCTCTCATGTTCAGTCTCTCAGTCCTGTCCGACTCTTCTATGACCCCATGGATGGTAGCCCACCAGGCTCCTCTGTCCGTGGGATTTCCCAGGCAAGAATCCTGGAGTGGGTTGCCGTTTCCTCCTCCATGGGATATTCTTGACCCAGGGATTTGAATGTGTGTCCCCTGCATTGCAGGCAGGTTCTTTACTGCTGAGCCAACGGGGAAGCCCCTTGTCCCTCTCTGTTTACCTGTAAAAGGCAGCAGCACCGAGGCATTTCCCTCTGCTTACACCCATGTTGGAGTGTTTAGTGGAGTTTGTTTTTATGTGTCACCTTAGCAACCACATGTATTTATCTTTTTAACTTAATTGCAATACTTTCAAACTTGTGCAGAGGTAAAGGCTTGTTAATGATCAGGGTTTACCGAACTGTAAGTTTTTCATAGAATCCAAGAGTGCTGAAGCTGCAAGGAGCCTTAGATAGTATTTTAGGTCAGGGTTTGCATATCTATCAGACCCAGTTTTTCATTTTTCATAAAATACTTTGTATTCCCCTTTTACTGTGTTGCAATGAAATGTATGCTAAATTGCGTATATAAGTAGGCTATGTTAAAAATAGCCAATACATTGCCCTAATTGTGATATAAAGTGACAGGAAAGTAACTTAAAATAAAATATTATTCATTTCCATGTATAACTGCTGCACGACTATATTGGAAGACAAGATAAATTAGATGGGTGTTCCCACCTATTCTCATGACATTGCCATGAATGCAGTCCTTGCAAAAGAATCCTGATCCAGGCTTGCCATGTCATTGACTGGGATACAGGGAACAGATTTGCCATGGGTAAGGTGATTTCTCTGAAATAGTGAATGACACTTGGTAAAGTCCCAAATGAAAGCACACATTTACATGGGAGTTGACCATGAATAATTTAGTGCTCATTAAAGCTGAATTAAAACAGCTTGTTTATGTGTGGAAACAAGATACTTTGTGGGCTCAGATAGTCATCCTGAAGGTTCTAGTGAAAGGAATGAACAGAGGGAAGGTTGTGGGGGATTTGGGACAGCTCCTGGGTATGTGGCAGGCCCCTAGCCGTGCTTCCTAAGTGCTCACCCACTGTGACACTGTTTTCACCTATTTCAAAATTGCCTCCTTGGGTACTAGCCTGTAGAGCACCATCGGCCGATACCAGTCTTTCTTACATATAGACTCAGACAAAAAGGAAGTCCAAAGAAATTGTGACTTACTTCAGGTTAAAAACATGGCATTCTTAAACTTGGTGTGTTTGGAAATTCTTAAGATTTTTTGTCACTTTTTAAAATTGGGAATCGTGATTGATTTGTGTAGATGATTGCATTTCTAGGAGTAGGTAATAATGTCATTTTCACATACCTGTTGTAGACTCACTCTGGTAATTTACTGATTGGCTGTTCCCTTGGGGGCATTTGTTAGACCTGGTGAAACTAGTGAAATATTTACTTGGGTCCAGATGTGTCCTTTAGTTGCCTTTTCTTTTAATAGCGGAATATAAGTTAGTGATTTCTGGGCTAATGCCCCTGAAAGAAACTGGGAAGGAGAGAGAATGTGAAACTTTCATTTTGTAAGAAATTTATTCCTAAATAAAAAGTCAAAATCTACTCAGTAAGTACTCAGTTGGGAGAAATACATTTTGTTTAAAGATAAAGTCAAAAGTAATTTCTCTGAGAATGGTGAAGATTTTTGAATTTAATATATAAATTGTGATTTTTTTTTTTAAGGTAGAAGGTGCCTAATTTGAACTTTAAGATTTAGAGATGATTCTGTTGTGAGGCATTAAAATTCTTTAGAATTTCACAAATGTTAAAAAGGTATTTCAGACCAAACTGTCTTATTTTACTTTTTTAATCATGTTATCCTGATGGCTCTGGATGGTCAAGTTACGATAAAAGTTGCATAAATCATTGAATTAATTGCCTTAGACTTGTTAGGACAATCTATAAGTACAATTTTGGGAGAAAGATGTTAGGAAATTGCGATATATATTTTGATACTTTTACTGTTTTCATATGTTTAAGGTAAAAATATTTTTCAATAAGCTTATGGATTTATAACAGATGTAATATTCAACACATTAATTTTTATTGGGGGAAATTATATTTTAAAAAGCAATATTCATGGAAAATCTGAATTGCATAAAGCTGCTTAACTGAAATGTTATAATTTCATCACATAAGAAATACTTTGTTTCTCAATGATTTCCCCCTCATTCACATAAAGTAGAAATAAATCATTGAATAAATATATTCAATATCAAATCAAGTCTAAAGGAAAATACTTTGAATTTTAATAAAGAAGGTGCTCAATGAGAAGCATTTGTATTTTCTGAAAACCAAGATAGACACAGAGCCTTTTGAATAAAATTTAATTGAATATTCAAAATTTGAATCTACAACTTAGTCCGGAAATCATTGTTTCAATGCTCAGTGTTTAGTTTGTGAAATCCTCTAGCCCTTACTTCATTTTCCCTGTCGCTACTGATATTTTTACCATCATCTTAGTCAAAGGGGAGACAAAGGCAGGGAGAAGAAAATGCCGCAATTATAAAATTTGAAGAGTGAAAATTGTCTTGTGTGTGTGTTAGCCTGCTCTCATTAGCATGTGTGTGTTAGTCGCTCAGTGGTGTCCAGCTGTTTGCGATCCCATGGACTGTATCTAGCCAGGCTCCTCTGTCCATAGAATTTTCCAGGTAAGAATACTGGAGTGGGTTGCCATGCCCTCCTCCAGGGGATCTTCCCAACCCAGGGATCGAACCTGGCTCTTCTGCATTGCAGGCAGATTCTTTACCATCTGAGCCACCAGGGACGTGTGTTTATGTAAATATCACGTCATTGAAACAGTGAATTCCTTGGGCAGGAACCTCCAGATTTGCCTTCTTTTTCCACTTAGATTGGGTAAATGAGAATTAACACTATTAACAGACAGAGCAGTTCTTCCTCTTAATCTATAGTCACTATAGAGTAACCACATCATCCAGATTTTCAGGTATTACTTGCACTGAAACTTGAAAAATTAGCCAGTTTAATGTTTCCTTGGATAGAAAGCATTTGTAGCCCTTAGATCATAGTAGATACCAGATTATAGAATTGACTTGTGCAGGCTGCTGCCATAAAGGGACCTAAAGTATAATCGATTAAGTAAGTGGTTCATTTCTCACCTACAATTCTGCAGATGAATGATCTCTGCTGGAGAGACAGCTTTATGCCAGGGAGTCATTCAACCACCCAGGTGATTTCTAGCTTACTGCTCTTCTTAGGGAATTAGCTTCCTCTGTATGGTTGAAACTTGGGCAATGCCACCTCCACATCCCAACCTATGGCAAGGGGTGGGGGCAAGAGAGGAAATGAACAAGCAGCTTCCTCTAAGCAGTGCACACACATGCATTAGTGAGAACTTTTGTAGACACAGGTAGCTGCATAGGAAACCGCAAAATGGCACTGGCTGGCTACTTGCTAGTGCTGGGGAGGAAGGCAGAAGGTTAGACAGCCTCTAACTACCCAATACAGGCTTCCCATGTGATTCAGTGGCAAAGAATCCACCTGCCAATACAGTAGACATGGGTTCGATCCCTGAGTCGGGAAGATCCCCTGGAAGAGGGCATGGCAACCCACTCCAGTATTCTTGCTGGGAAAACCCCAAGGACAGAGGAGACTGGTGGGCTATAGTCTGTAGGGTTGCAAAGAGTCGGGCACACTGAGCACAGCACAACAACCCAATACAGAGCATTATCTTGATTTAATGTTACCGTATACAGTGTCCTGGGGTATAGTACAAGAAGATCATCCTCTTTCTACTTTCCTCTGTAAATATTTGTTGAGAGCCTACTTTGTATAAGTGTGAACTGGATATCAGTGGGGCTTTATTACAATACCAAGATTGTGTTCATTTAGAGAATTCTTATATCTTGAGTTTATATAGTTCTGAGTAGTGTCATTTCGGCCTGAGTTATACTTTTCTCGGACTGTGACTCAGTATGTATTTTGTCTAGAATATATCCCTTTTTGAAAACCTGGTCTTTCCATTGGGTTCAAAACTCAATTAAAAAGCGGTTGTAATGGTTTTGCTCTAAAGTGGATTTTTTCCAACTCAGCACAATTGACATTTGGGATCAGGTGATGGGCATGGGGGTTGCAGGGAGGAAGCTGTCTTCTGCAATGCAGGATGCTTCGTAGCCTCCCTGGCCTCTGTCTGCTCACTAGATGCCAGCAGCACCTCCCTAGTTTTGACAGACAAGAAGGTCTCCAAGTCACCCCTCCTTGGGAAACACTGCTGTAAACTAAAACTGGTTAAGGAAATGCCATTTTCAAAACTATATTTGCTAAAATAAATGTAAGAACTTTAATGATTCAAATATATTTTGTTATGATACAGGGATTTTCCTGGGAGAGATTTTTTCTCAAAGCTAAATATTAATCTGAAAATGTCCATTTTAACAAATCTCATGACTCTTTCAAAACACACCAGATACTTTAAATTGCATTATAGTTTCTTAGGCAGAACTTAAATGTTTTATTTTTAAAATTCAAAAACCTTAATGGCCATCTGGTTCAGTGCTGAGATCTTTACATAGAACAAAGTCAGTCTTTTTAAATAAAATGAAAGTGTTAAATAGAATAATGTTGCCACTCCTTTTTAAAGCAGCTACGCATATACTACAGAGTATTGTGAGGATTGTCCTCAAATGACATGTCTGCTAAATACTGATAAAAGAACAACATTCTGGTTTCAGCTAAGTAAAACATACAGCCTTTTGTATTTCAGAATTCTCCTGTGATTGCAGGCAATTGATTGACCAAAACGTACCCTTTTTTGTGCTGTTTATTTTAATTAACAAGTGAATTTGCTGAGCAGAGCTGAATTCATGAGACATGAATTGTTTCCTACCCTGTCTGTGGAGATAACTCCTTTTCTTTTATGTTTAGAAAAAGGAAGCAAGTTGACCAGATGTTGTGCTTTTTTCTGCAAGCAAATGAATTTTCATAATATGTAATATCTGATGATTTTTAAGTAGCATTGTATTTGGTTTAGTAGGGCAAACAAGAAATAACCAATTTCGATTCTTCTCAGAGACTTTATTTTCCCTGATGAACAGTTACTATTAGTGAAAGAAAAAAAAAATAGAAGACTACTAGGCAAAATACTGCTTTTTTTATACTAGGGGTAGGAGATGAGATACAAACTATTAGGTTTAAAATAAGGTATAAGGATACATTGTACAACACGACGGGGAATATATCATTATTTTATAATGACTATAAATGGAGTGTAACCTTAAGAAATTGTGAATCACTATATTATACACTTGCAACTTACAGAATATTTTACAGCACTGTACATCAAAAAAATTATGAGTGGAATCATATGGTAAAAAAAGAAGGTAAAGATGCCATGAAAGCAAAGTGTTTATCACTACCATTTAATAAGCAACTGACTGGCCACCCACTCCAGTACTCTTGCCTGGAAAATCCCATGGATGGAGGAGCCTGGTAGGCTACAGTCCATGGGGTCGCTAAGAGTCGGACACGACTGAGAGATTTCACTTTCACTTTTCACTTTCATGCATTGGAGAAGGAAATGGCAACCCACTCCAGTGTTCTTGCCTGGAGAATCCCAGGGATGGGGGAGCCTGGCGGGCTGCCGTATATGGGGTCGCACAGAGTCGGACATGACTGAAGTGACTCAGCAGCAGCAGAAGTCACTCGAGTAACATTTTCTTGCTGATTATTAATAAATTAGCAGCATATTGTGAGAACAAGCTAAAGAGGAAGTTTCCTAGCTCAATAATGTACCATCTGATCCACACTGTGTGCAGGATAGACTCAAGGTTACAAATGGTGTGAAACCAAGAATGTGTTTTTGTACACTTCGAAGATTATCATAATGTGTGGAACTATCAGTTGAATTAACAGTTTGTTTTTAGAACTACCTCGTTGAAGTCTAAAAATAAAGGGTCTTCCTTTGAGACAGTGTGATAACATTTTGGCCATCTCATCTTAACCCTCAGTGGCTAAACTACAAGTCATGGGTTCTTGTGGGAATTTGCTTTGCCATATACATGACTAATTCTGTCTTGATTGTAAGAAGAAAAAAACAAGGGTCTAAAACAGTACTTAAAATTTTGCCCTCCTTCTCTTTGATTGTGGTTATTTGGGGAAGAAAAATGAAGGGGTTTCAGGTTCTGTCATTCAGTTTTCTGAGTCAAAGAATAAATTGTTGTTGAACAATAAGGAAAGGCTGTATCCCATATTTCTAGTGTACGTGGACAAGGTGGGGGAAGATGAGGAGGTCCAGCATCCATTCCTCCTGCTGCTGCTGCTAAGTCGCTTCAGTCATGTCTGACTCTGTGTGACCCCATAGATGGTAGCCCACCGGGCTCCCCTGTCCCTGGGATTCTCCAGGCAAGAACACTGGAGTGGGTTGCCATTTCCTTCTCCAATGCATGAAAGTGAAAGTGAAGTCGCTCAGTCATGTCCAACTCTTAGGGACCCCATGGACTGCAGCCTACCAGGCTCCTCCGTCCATGGGATTTTCCAGGCAAGGGTACTGGAGTGGGGTGCCATTGCCTTCTCTGATCCATTCCTCCAACAGATGTTTATTGTCTTCAGGCATGTCCTGGGCTTCCAGCGTGGTGGACAAGGGGGTATGATTTCTTTTTCATGAGTATTTTCTTTTTTTATTAATTTTTTATTGGAGTATAGTTGCTTTTCTACCTCAAGGATCTTAGGGTCTAGTGAGAGAGATTGACATTAAACCAATGGACACAGTATCTAAGTACAAATTATGATTATGAAAGAAAGGAAAGACTGTTAGAAGAGAGGTGAAGGGTTGCTTATATTGGGTCAGAAAAGGCTTCTCTGAAGAAGTGACAGTCTCTGAGACTTGGAGAGGTATTGGAAGTCCAGTTGGAAGAAGAGTGTTCAGGCAAAGGGAGCAGCACATGTAAAGGCCTTTGGAGAGGAAGGAGACTGACAGGTGATGGGAGCTGCAGGAGCTCAGAGAGCAGGAGAAAATGGCACAAGGTCAGATGCAGATCAAGGCTGAGGCCAGACCTCACTGGAGGGCAAGGGTCATAGAAAGACTGGATTTCATCCTGGGTCAAGTAGTCAGCTGTTGGTTTGTTTAAGCTTGAGAATGCCGGTGAATTGATGTGCTATGAAAGGCATCTTTTTGGAAAATGCAAATTTATCATGTATTCTATTTTTGCATTAAAGTTTTAATTTATTAAATGTAAATATTTAATGCAACTATTTTCAGCTTGTCACCATTTTCAAGGGAAAAAATGACAAAGAACATCCTAACTGCTGGACAGACAGAAGTCTGCAGGAGAGCCATAGTAAAGGCAGACTGTCATAGCGGTTGTCTAAGAAATGTGAACACCTCAGATGCTTACAATTATTGCCCTTTAAGAGGGCATGGAAAATGTGCTTCCTCATTAACTTTTGTCACTTAGCAATGAAGAGTGTTTTTCTTCAAACCGTCAAGATGAACTGATTACAGTTTTTAGTTAAGGGCTTGTGCACCTCAAATAAGATTGATAAGGTAAATTCCCCACTTGAAATTTTTTGAAAGGCAAAATTCTATCTTCACTTGTGTTTTTTCTAATCCAGTTCCTCTCTGTTCATGAATTTTGCTAAAAGACCTCTTTCATGGCATAAGATGCCTATAAATTTCTAAAGACCTCTCTGTTATAAAATCAAATTCCTTTTCAACTTTTTCACATAGGGTTGGGTGAACTAGCAAAAGATTGCTTCACACAGTACTAAAGGTGACCTGGCAAGAATGTAAAATACATTTCAACATGGTCAGAATTTGTTCTGCTCCAGGACATCTATGTTGGCCTATTTTAAGTGGACCATTTCAGGGCTTATGCTCACATAATTAATTATCCTTTACAAAAATAAAGTGCTAGAGCTGAAAAGCTCTCCAGCAGCCCAGAACCCTTTTCATGACATTCTTCCATAGAAAACAGACCATGAATAGTCTTCTGTCAGTGTAGGCACTGCGCTTAGGCACCTTACCTGTAGTAAAGTAGAGTTGCATCTCCTATGGGCATTAGGCTTTAATGGCTAAAATATTACAAATAGTACACGCTTGGGAAGTCTTAACTTACCAGTAAAGTACATCGGACATGGTTTTGTATATACAAACCTGAACAGTCATTTTTCTGCACAGCATAGGTTGCTTCTCACCAAGTGAGAAGGAAAGGAAGGGCCACCTGTGTGCTGCTCTCTGGGCACTGCAGCTCTTCTGCTTTTATGAAAGACTTTAAATCCCAGGTAAATGGGGTTGGATGGATGATTTCATAGCACATCTCTTTGGCCTTAATACACAGTCGTAGGTTTGTTCGAATTGTAAGGATTAAACAAGATAATATGCTGGCAAAGGATCTGGCAGAGAGTAAGTGCTTGAAAAAATTATTTGCATTTGAATCTCAAACTGTGTTGGTAGAAAGATTTTCCCCTGCCCTTTCTCCTCCTCCTCACACTTTGGAAGTTATAGGACAGATCTTGGTCACCTGCTTCCTGTCTCATAAAGTGGGCATTGCTTTTTATTTCTCAGGATAGAATTCTGACTCCTGAAGTCAGACTTTGCCAGATGGAAACTAAAGCTAATCTAGGCTACTAATTTATCCTCACAGCAAGCCTAAGGCAGGCAGAAAAAGAAGCAGTAGTAGGAAATCAGGTGGATATTTTGGACGATCATACCACAGGCTGAAAGAGTCAGCATCATTTCTGGGGGCTCTGTGGTGGCCATATGGGTCCTGAGTAGAGAGGAGTGACTTGTCAAGTGTTGTCCAGACACTGATTTCTAAAGTGGAATTACCCACCCCCACCCACCCCACCACCAAAAGAGGGCTTAGAAATTTTGAAAACTTCTGAACTGTTTTGGGAATAGGATAATACATGTTGTTAATTATTTTAAAAAGTCACTTTGTAAGTGTGTAGGAATGGTGTGATAACAGTTAGATCTATGAACTGTTATAAATACTTATCCTGCAGCTTGTCAGTCTGTTCTCCACATCTCCATATTTAGGCAGCATACTCTTTATGTTAAATCTTTGATTTTCAGTGGCGTTGTTTTAAACTTGGCATGAATAATTGTTTACAACTGCCTCTGTTCCCAGCCATCTAAAAGTGAAGAGGAGGGAGGTGGTTCAGTTCTTTCAAACTAAAACAGTTTCTTTTCTACAACCTCCTTCCTTCACCCCATGATTGTGGTCTAGGCAGTAGGCAAACCAAAATCAAGAAGAGGGTTGATTCCATTTGACTCATTCTTCCAAGGAATCCTGAGGTTTGCTGCAGTTTCCAGCAGACAAATTTGGAGCAGGACATGGAGGTGGAATGGGACTTAACATTATCGAATTTTTATTGCATACCAGCACTTCACATATATTATCTCCTGTCATCTCTGTGAAATTGCTTGACCACTTTAGGAATGGTGAAACAGCCTCCAAGGAAAATAACCCGTCTTCTGTTTGACTCCTAACCTTGGCTCTCACCATATGCCTCTGCTTCAAAAGCAGCATTAATGACACTAATCATTTTGCTAGAGCTGGAGATTGTCATTCATGGAACCTTTATTTTACTTTAAATGCTGTGAATTCCCAGAACATTTCCTATTCACCGGTAGTTGATTGTAAATATCAAAAGCTGCACAGAAATTGAAACTACACAGAAATTGTTGTTAGAAAGCCTCCTTTTTAATCATGGGCTGTTCCCTCCCGATTGACTGCAGGTAATTATAAACAGAAATAAATCCTGCAAGACTTCTAAGATCTTATTGACTGGCATTTATGATAAGTAGAAGAGCATCATTGATTTTTTTTTGAAATGTTTTCTTCTTCTCACTAATTATCACACCAAATACAGAAAAGTTCTGTAGTAAGGGTATTCTCATCTTCTGCCTGAGAACATTTTGAAGCATGTGTGTATGCCATGTGACCCAAATTTAAGAAAATGATGGAGATTTCTGAAATAGATGAGGATGCAGTAGCTAAGGAACTGCTATTTCTGTCCTGATCATCTTCCCACATTTCAGTCATTGTTAAATCTGTCTCTTGTGGTTACATTTCGCTTTTTGATATTTTTTCTGTATTTGATCAACTTGTTTTTCTTTTTTCACCTGCACCTGAGAAAATGGCAGGTGGTAAATTGAGCCTTTAGATAGGAATTTAGTTTGGTTTCCATGAAAGGCTGTTAAACTGATTTATTTGACTTATATAATCCTTTGAGTTTTTTCCAATTACTAGCAGTTGCAAGGAATTCATAAAGATGAAATTATGTAACTGGGTAATGATAGATTCACTCCCAGAGAGGAGTGTAATATTCTTAGTAACTAATATATTAAAATGCAGACGTATCATTGGCCTTGTTAAAAAGTTTAGATTTCCTTTCACAAAGGCTAAGTTGATAGAATCTAATAGTAGTTTTAGATTAGATTATTTTAAATAATCCCTAAAAATTAGGGATTGACAATGATTTTCTATTGCTGTGTCTTTCTCCATGAGTGAATGGGCATAAACCTTTCATATACACTCTGAAAAGTGTGTTGAGCTTCCTTCTATAGGTCCCAAAATAATGAGACCTCACTGGTGAAATTCAGAAGAAACCTTCCATCATCTCTGCTTGGTTAGATCCACAGATTTTGTGCCTGTTTGGGGAATGGTAATACAATATGAATTTGGTTTGGAGGTATGGTAAGTTGGACAATCAATGGAAGAACTTCAGAAACCCTTAATAGGAATTGTTAATACATTCACTTCTTAATAAGTTTAAATGTCAAATAGTTGCCTATTAAGATTAACTGTAGGCTTTGAGATAGGAAAGGATATGATAAAAACAGTGCTTAAGGGACATTATGTTAACCACTTTTGGAAGTAGATTGACAGAAAAAGGGAGAGAAGTTGTCTGAGGAAGCAATTACAATTGACATTTTTAAACGTGTGGGTTCTGTAAAACTCTGAATTCTAGGTGATGGCTCTAAATGTAGGTGAAATGCTGTTGAGTATTAAAGGGACTTGAATAGATGGAGAAGAGATTGTGAATATAAATAACTCTTCCAGCATAATAGAGCATTATTTTCTGACTTATAACAGCAACCAGTTATTTCTAAAGTAATTTCAGTATCAGGGTATAAACCTTTTTTGTAAAAAGGATATTGTGTTTATGCCCCATGTGAATTCATACTTAGGTAACTGGGCATCAACTCCAGTTCTCTGAGTAGCTTTTTTACTGCTAGTCATTCAACATTCACCCAACAAATACTTATTGAGTATTTTCTATCATGCCTTGTGCTGGACACTGGAAAGAGTGGAAACTAGCCAGTCCCTGTCCTCAAGGGATTTATTGTCTAGGTGAGGAAGTTAACCATAATTAACAAGTCACATTTGTGGTAAATAAAGCAAAGGAGAAATACTGGCCACTAAGATTAGGTACCATAACTGTTAGGTTTTAAGATCCATTTTAGAAGGTTATATGAAAATAGGGTCAAAATAAGAGTACTAACAACAGCAAAATAATAACATTTATAATATATGTAATGAAAAGATAAATAACCATATTTCTCTCATTTGGTCCATACTTACTATGTGTCATTAGATTTTGTGCAACTCCCCCCGAAAGTTGTTTCACTTTGTGTATCAGCTGCTATGCTCGGTCTCCTTCTGCTTCTTGCTCTCATGCAGATGGTGGCCTCATGAATTTCTTGCTGTTCAAAATGGACGTTAGACTCCCTTATTTAGCACTCATTGGGTTACTTGAGATTACAAAGCAGTATTGCTATTTGTACCACTGACTTATAGAGTTATTATTTTTTTAAGCTCCCTTTATAATTACTGAAGCCTCAGTTCCTTAGGGTTCTGCTGCAACTTTAGAGGGGGTTAGTGGAGATGAGGACTGAAGTTGTGTTTTTCTTCGGTTAACTTGAATTCTTTCTCAGGGAGTCCTGTGTTTACTCACAAAGAGAGATCCCCTGGGAGAATTTTCCCTCTAGAAATATCTGAATCTTGTGATCTTCACTCTTGAAAGTCCTAACCTATGATCCTGTCAGCTGGAGAGGAGAAAGGATGCAAAGATAATACGATGCTCCTGCCTTTGTCATCTGTGGCTATGTTACAAACCACTCGGAGGCTTAATGGTTTTAAAGAAGAACAGTCATTTATTTTGCTCCCATGTCTGCAGTTGAGACTGGGCTGTGTAGGAACATTACCATCTTCTCCTCATGTGGCAGTGGGAGGAGGACAAAGGGCAGGGTTGGAGAACCTGTTTCAGGATGGCTCCTTCGTGTGCTGGCTGCCTGCAGGGAGGTCAGTGGAGTCTCTCAGCTGGGAGCTTGGGTTCCTCTCCATGGGTTACTTCTGCTTCCTTGTCACAAGGTAGCTGGGATCCATCAGTAAACATCCTAGCAGACAGGAAGTAGCATCTTCTAGTGCCTTAAACTCTGGGTCACAACATCACTTTCTACTATATTCTGTCAGGCAGTTCACAGGAATCAGATTCAAGGGGAAGAGACATAGACCTGACCACCTGGCAGGAGTGGCAGAGAATTTGGGAATAATATTTGAAAAACCCCAGAAAAGTGACCTTTCCTGAGCCCTTTCTGCCAGGAGTGCTACTTAGGGCTTTACGTAGATTATCTCATTTAATTCTCAACATTCTCGCTGGAAGGCAACATATTGTTACCTCACTTTAAGGCTCCTGGTTAAGAAATATGTTCTGTGTCATGCAGCTGACAAGTGTGGAGCCAAAACTTGAACTCGGGCCTTTCTGACTCTAAGTGAATCTTCCTAACCACTCTCCTGTATAATCTGGTGGGAGATAACTCCACCAAGGCCCCTGATTATAATGCATGGCGGGCTTGTAAAGCATAGATGTAAAGCATAGAGTAAAGCATAGATGAAAGAGTTTTAATGAAGATGGTTGGTTTTGGGGAAGAGGTGGCATTCTAGGAGTCTTCTGAACAGTGATTAATTTCTAGAGCAAGTAATAATTAGAGCAACAAGAGGTGGATGTGAGTCAGACAACATGAGCACAGGATTTGTGTACTCTGGGCAGAGAGAGAGTAAGGAGGCCTGGAGCACAGGCTATGCACTTTAGTGGGGGCTAGGACAGGATGCTACTGGGAAAGACTGAGGGCAAGAGGAGAAGGGGACGACAGAGGATGAGATGGTTCGATGGCATCACTGACTCCATGGGCATGAGTTTGAGCAAACTCAGGGAGATAGTGAAGGACAAGGGAAGCTTGGCATGCTGCAGTGCATGGGATCACAAGAGATGGACACAACTTAGCAACTGAACAACAACAAGGACAGGCTCAGTCAAGGAGGTTTTGAAAGCCAAACTGAAACATCTGTGTGACTAATAGAGTACATACGGCAGAGTCCCTAAAGATGTCTAAACAGGGAAATGGACTGACCCCAAAGCATTGATTTTCAAAGCGTGGTTTCCAGGCTAGCGGCATCTGCATCACCTAGGAACTTGTTTAAAAAGTCAGTATGTTAATTGAAAAAATCAGAGAAAGGCAAATTCCAAACGATTTTACTCATATGTGAAATCTAAAACAGATGAGTAAACAAAAAGAAAAATCTCATAGATTTGGAGACCAGGTGGGTGGGTGCCAGAGGAGAAGAAGAAAGACGTTGATGGGCGAGCAAAATGGGTGAAGGGAGTCAACTAGATGTGGTGGGTTGAATTATAATGCTGTATTCAGTTCAGTCGCTCAGTCATGTAGACTCAGTCTCTCAGGACTCTTTGCGACCCCATGGACTGCAGCATGCCAGGCTTCATTGTCCATCACCAACTCCTGGGGCTTGCTCAAACTCATGTCCATTGAGTCAGTGATGCCATCCAACCATCTCATCCTCTGTTGTCCCCTTCTCCTCCTGCCTTCAATCTTCATCAGGGTCTTTTCTAATGAGTCAGATTTTTGCATCAGGTGGCCAAAGTATTGGAGCTTCAACTTCAGCATCAGTCCTTCCAATGAATATTCAGGGTTGGTTTCCTTTAGGATTGATTGGTTTTATCTCCTTACTGTCCAAGAGACTCTCAAGAGTCTTCTCCATGTTCAAAAATACCTATTCTTCAGCACTCAGCCTTCTTTATGGTCCAACTCTCACATCCATACATGACTACTGAAAAAACACAGCCTTGACTATACAGACCTTTGTCAGCAAAGTAATGTCTCTGCTTTTTAATATGCTGTCTAGGTTGGTCATAGCTTTTCTTCCAAGGAGCAGGCATCTTTTAATTTCACAACTGCAGTCACCATCTACAGTGATTTGCTATATACCTGAAATTTATATTAAAAAGGAATGAAAATATTTAGACTTACACTATAGACCAGCTAACTCAGAAACTTTGGGGGTGGAACACAGTCTACTTTGTGGTCTCACAAGCCCTTTGGGTGATTGATTGGTACTCAAGTTTTAGAGCCACTAATCTGACAAAGGGTCACTCACTGTAAGGCCACATGTGTTTTATGTAACATAAAATCAGGGTGCTCTTAAATCCTTGGTACTGATTGAAATACCTGAAGGCTGGAGAGGCTTTTTTTGCAGTAAGCAGAATGGCCAGCAAATTGGGGTCTGATGCTGTTTCTAGTTGTGAAGCGATTTTGATGAGAAAAAGACAGCCAATGACTGGTCTCAGGACAGCGTCTCCAAAATCCATCATTAAGTGACAACCCAGACATGTTCTCAAAGAAGTTGTGGGAATCGTGCTAAAGAAGCTTTCTAGAATTGTTGGACTAAAATAAAACACGTTATCGAGACATTAAGAACTGTGTATAAAAATGGATATTCTGTCACAGTCCATGTGATTGTTTTTATTGAAAACCTTTATACTCCTGATTGTTCCACAGAGGATTTAAGGTGGCTTACAAGAATAAAAACAGCAAGATGGAAAATGCAAGTATGTGAAAATCAAGATCAGGAGCTAAAACGGGGGCTTACAAACCTTGTAGTCATAAAACCTTTTCTTCTCATGAAATCTTACGTGGGGGCCCAGTACATATAACAGAATCTGAGCCACCGAGTTGAAGCAAAAGTTGGGGCTCTATGCTTCCTGATGGGAAAAATAGAATAGTAACAGGTGAGTTACATGATTTGTGTTGTTCATAAAAAAAAGTGCCATGCTGATTACTTCCTCAGGGAAGACAGATTGCTGGTTGCTGGGGTCGAAAATGCCTTTCTTTTCTTTTTTATTAATTAATTATATATTTTGTTTTCCGTTTGATTGCCCTGGGTCTTCGTTGCTCCACACAGGCTTTCTCTAGTTGCGGCAAGCAAGGCCTACCCTTTGTTGAAGTATGAGGGCTTCTCATTGCAGTGGCTTCTTTTGCTGCATAGCACAGGCTCTGGGACACACTGGCTTCAGTAGGTGCAACACGTGGGCTTAGTAGTTGTGGCACATGGGTTTAGTTGCTTTGTGACATGTGGGATCTTCCCTGACCAGGGATTGAACCTATGTCCTGCAATGGTGGGCAAATTCTTACCCACTGTCCCACCAGGAAAGTCCTGAAATTTTCTGTAGTGTGTCTTCAAATGGGAGGTGTGTTTATCAATGTCCATGTAAAATGTGATAGCTGAGAGCAAGTGACTGCTTTTGCCTAGCATCCAAGAGCATAAGTGAGAGGCAAGATGCTTGAGTGAGGACGTGAAGAGGGTGGACGTGAAGAGGGTCAGGTGGTGGGAGGTGGGCAGGCAGCATCAGGTTAATTCATAGCTCCCCCCCCCGGGGATTCCCTGTGAAGGAGGCAGTCAGTAGATCCTCTGAATAAACAGATGGGCTGTGTAACCTTCAAACCATTTGCATATGATCTATCATTTGCTAATGTTCCTTGTTTAATCAGTTTATGTACACGTTTTCCAGACAGAACAAGTCATTTATATTCAAACATGGTTAGGCAAAGCAGTAGCTATAAAAATGAATGTGGAACAGAAAAGCATGAAAATGGTTTATATCAATGTTTCCAAAAGAAAATGACCATTGACATTAAATAACTTTGGCTTATAACATTTTCTAAGAATGTACAACGACTGCTTGGAACAAACATTTTTATGTCACAAACTTATGAATATACTTTGTAGTTCAAGTACTGTTGGTTGACATTAAACACTGTATGTACCACATTCTAGCACTGTAATAATTTCGCTAAATATTTCCTCTGATCAACTGACTTCATTTTGGAAGTTCATCAGTTTGCAAGCTTATCAGTTTTCCACATGCTTTGTTTTGGACTTTCCAATTCCCTTTATTGTACTGTTCATGCTTTGAAAACCAGTTTGTGCCACCTTTTTTCCGGCACACCTCAAATGGTTTAAAATGTTACAAGCACTTTGATAACCCTGCAATCTAGAATTTGGTTACTCATGTGTTTCTTCCTGCCAGTGGATTGTGTATTGATTTTTACATGGCCTTGTTGCTACTCTCTGCCTGTCTCCAGAAGGGATAGCATGTTTTCAAATTGTAATTAACCAAGTGTAACTGTTGGTAAATATTCACTGTCGTATCAAGTTAGGCTACCTTACCTAAATGAAACCAACTATAGTACCCTAACTAAAAATGAGAGTATTTTAAGTGATAAAAAGTAGCTAGCTTTTAAATCTTGACATTTTTAACAACTAAGTGAAGATTCCCCAATAGGAATAATAACAGAACAACTTTTAAACGGTTTTACTAGTAAAAATATTTACTAGAATTGAAAGTTTATATCAGCTTCGTAAAATATGACAATTTATAGGCTATTCAAGTGTGTCTCATCATTAATCATTGTCCTAACTGGATCAGTAATATTGTATGATGTTTTAAAGTCACAGTTTTATTTTTGTTGTGTACATATTCGATAGGACCTGTATGGAATCAGTCTTTCTCTCTGACAGTTTTCCTCACTAATAACTTTTAATTCTTCATGTACTAGAAGTTATACTAACTTTTCTTAATAGAAACACATATCATTTGATAAATTCTGACTTTAAAATTCATTGATAATCTTACCTCCATAATGTAACTGTAACCCCGTTATTCAACATTGTTTTATATTCTTCATTTTTATCAAGCATTTTCAGTAATTTTAGCCTTTTTGACTGTACTGTATTTATAGGACTGAAGAAATAAAACCTAATTATTCCTCTGTATTCTCTAATCTGCTATTTTTCTTTTACTGGTAGGCAGAAATGATTTTCAAAATGTTAATAGCATTACATAGACTCCAGTGAATCAAGGATTCCTAACTAGCCAAGACATATGACATCCATTACACCATCTTCTGCATACCAGCTGAACAAGAGCCTTTGTGATGGGTATCTTTTAGAAATGTTTTAGCTTGGAAAGCCTTCAAGGAGATGCGCAGTCCAATCAAATACATTTGCTGTGTCATCTTAATGCATCTTGGTAACACCTGTTAATGATTTTAGAATGACCTATTCATATAAACTAAAACCTGTAATTTAAGTGAGTGCAGTTTTAAATGACATAATTCACAAAGAATTTTAAGTTACGCTATTTAAAATAGTATGCCTATTTCCTAATTATTGAAGCAATATATGTTCTTTGTAGAATGTCTTAAAAAGGCACCGAAAATGAAACTCAACCTTCATTCAGAGGTAACCATTTTTATCTGCATTAATGAGGGTATATAGTATACATCTCTCAAAATGCAATCGTGCACTACATAATAATTTGTATAACCTGTTTTTCTCAGTATATTGTGTATATGTCATGAGATATTTATCAACATTGTGATATTTAGTCACTGCATATCATTTATTTAATGAAACCTCAATGACTGGACGTCTCCTGCCATAACTTAGATTACATGAGGTCTAGCTGCAGTTCCTCCTTTGCAGATCCCCCCAATTCCCTTGGTCTTCTCAGTTTACCCCATTCACTTAGCAAATCCCCATGCTTGTTGAATTCAGCTCTCTGCCTACCTCTTATCCACACCCAAGGGTAGTACAGGCTGGAGCAAAACCATCCCGCCTTGCTGACTGGACTCACTTTAAATTCCTGACCATTTGTGCTTCACGTTGGCCCTTGGTGCTGGTTGGCAGTGATAGCACATTTCTTAGTGCTTTCCTTACCTGTTCCTCTAGATGCTTTTGCACTTTCTTCCCCTTTGGAGACCTCCCTTCAGCACCTCCTCCCTTTGCTTCACTCTTGGCTGCGTTCAGTTTCACTGAGTGTAGAGGCAATCAGAAAGAACGACCGTCCTCTCTCACCAGCACACGGACCAACCCGGAGGCATCTGTACCCACGCTCACTTCCCCTCCTCTCACTGTGGGCAGACTGTCCTTGTCTCTGGCTCAGGCTCTGCTGGCCCATGTGCACCCACTTCTGTGCCTTCTCAAATATTCAGGGACACCTCTTCAGCAATTATTCCCAACCCTTCCGTGTCATCAAATTTTTCCTCAAGTTGGCCTTGCCTCCCACTGTTGCTTCGTTTCCGTCTGCCACGTTACAGCGACACTCCCTGAAATACGTGTCTGCTAGCTGACGCCGCTCCTTTTCTTCTGCCCTCCCTGCCTTGGGCCTCCTCTAATCAGACTTCTCCTAGCACTCTCTCTACCAAGAGTCAACCCCACCTTGTAGTTGCCAGGAAAAAAAACAAAAACAAAACGAATGAAGAACAGCCTCAGAGTAAGACTTGGTTCCTCTCTTTTCTCTCACACTCTGTACCCAGTCTCTCTATAAATCTTGTTGACTCCAACCGTAAGATACACAACCTAATGGCTTTTACCATCTCCGCTGATACTTCTCTGTATTAGTTTCCAGTCAGAGTTCTCCTATTAAAACAGGAATCAGGCCGTGGTGTCCTTCAGCTAACATCCCTTTAGTTGCCCTTTTCTCTCTGAGTAAAAGGAAGAGGCCTATCAGGGGCCTCAAGACTGAGTAATTCCCACCCCGACCCAATCTTGTAGTACCTTTTCCTTACTCTTCTGCAGCTCTACTGGCCCGTTGCCTGTTCCAGCCTTGGGGCTTTTGAGTTTGCTGTTCTCTCTGCCTAGAAAGCTCTTCTGAATAGACCTGTGGCCTCCTTCCCCTGCCCTTGAAGGTCTTTGTTGAAATGTCATCTGTCCTGTTTATAGTGCCACCCTCTCCACATCAGATGTGGTCCTCTTTCTCCTTTCTTGATTCGTTTAGGTCTATCATATATGTTAGCATTTGATATGGTGTATATTTTTACATGTTTACATATTTACATGTTTGTTTTCATTTTCCCACTAGAACATAAGCTCCTTGAGAGTAAGGATTTTGTTTTGTTCACTGCTTCATGGCTCCTGGCTTGATAAATATTTGTTGAATGAATGGATTTAGATGGACTCCAAATTTCCCCCATGAAATAAACGTCAGCTTTTATATCAAGGGGCTTCCCTGGGGTCTCAGTGGTAATGAATCTGCCTGAAATGCAGCAGACACAGTAGGACGTGGGATTGATTCCTGGGTTAGGAAGATCCCTTGGAGGAGGAAATGGCAACCTAACCCACTTACAGTATACTTGTCAGGAAAATCCCATGGACAGAGGAGCTTCATACGCTACAGTCCGTGAGGTCACAAGGAGGCTAGATTAATAAATATTGTATAGACATAGACATATTGTATCCTGTTTTTCCTTTTCATACAAAAATGCTCATTTATTTTTGATTTTATGTTAATGCATTTTTTGCTCTCTCTCTTCTTTTTCCATAGCTGATAGAGCCATTGGGGAGGATAACTTTTATGTCTTACTTGGTTCGGGGGTGTTACGTCTGCATTTCTAGGGAACCTGGAGTAGTTTCCTACACTTTATGGTGCCTTCTTCCTGCTTCCCCCTGCATTCTGTGGTAGAGATGAGTTAGTGGTTAGTGTGATTCCTTAAAGCCTGTAAGAAAGAAACTGCTCTGATGAGGTATCCCTTTTACCTTGTTCTCCACCAAGCCAGAGGAGCTGTTGGTTCTTGTGTTTATTCTCTGCTTATAGCATTCCTGCCATTTGCCGTTCTGGTTGTGATTCTAATGGCAACTACTTCTAAACTGTTACTGTTCTATTTTTCCTCTTTTGTGCCTTGATATTCTATTCTTTTGTACCCCATCATTTTTCAACCATGATGGAGGGGAAAAGTGATCTTTTATCTGGCCACATCAGTTAGTGTCTCTAACTTTCTGCAAGTGGCATATAATCATGTATTCATCAAGCCTCCTTTTCCCCATTCTTATACATGTCATTTCTGGTGGAAAGAAGGGGTTCTGTGAAAAGTCTGTCTTTTTGTATTTGAGACTTAATTTATCCTTGGAGAGGTATGGAACAGACTATTTTAGGGTCCTGAGGCTGCCACCATGTTGCCATTTGATGTTTGGAAGTTGCTGCTGTCTCATTACTGTTCTGGAGCAAGTGTGTCTATAGACGGCTCTTCATTCTCTGTAGCAAAACATACAAGTCTGAAATGTTCCAAAGACTTAATGAAAGGGTGAGGATGAAAGGGAAATAAAGACAGAGAGTAGTAGAGTTTGAAGGAGCAGCTCTCAAAGTGTGGTTCATTGTCCCCTGAATCCACGAGACACTTCTAAGTAGTTTAGGAGATCAACACAATTTTCTTAATAATAGAAGACATTTTCTTTTTTCAATCTCATCCTATCATGAGTATACACTAAAAGTTTTCCAGGCTTTATGATGTGTGATTTTGTAACAGATCAAATGAAGAAGCAGGTATGAAAATATGACTGTTTTCTATTACACCAGTTGTTTAAGAAATTTGCAGAAATATAAAACAATGCCACTTTGGTTTGAAAAATACAGTGATTTTTCCATAAAAGTTTATGTTGTCATGCAGTATGGTTTTATTATTGTTTCAAAATAATGAGTAGACATTAATGTTCTTAGTCTTAATTTCTTTTAAGGTAAGTAGCAATAGCTACAGCCTGCATAAACAAAAGCTGTTTGGGGTTTTAATAATTTTTAAGAGTATGAAGAGGTCCTGAGATAAAAACATTGTAAAATCACTGGTTAGATAATTTGGGTTTTGAAATACAGCTTGTTTGTGTTTAGCTGTGACCTGTTTAGACCCATTCTTCCTCCAGAGCCCATGCTGAGCAGCCTCTCTTGATTACTTAGGGTTTGCCCACACAGCTCAAATTTCCTGCTGGAAAACATAGCTTTGTCTAATGATGCTCCAAATAATTGCCCACAAGAGAACCTCTCCAAAGAGAGAGAACCATACTCTTTGCAGCCGCAGCAAGCTACAACTGTAGACAATGACGGTGCAGCGTCCCTGGTGTGCTTATAAGTGATGCTCCTGTGTGACAGTAGGTTACATGTATGGGGAAGACATGGAGAGGGCAGGGGAGAAATCTTTTTTTGATCTTGTGACGTGCCTGACCTCGACTTGACACTAAATACTGACAGGAATCAAAAATATCCCCTCCCCCTTGTGTCTTTGACAGGGGTTGGGATTGCTGAAGGTTCTGCTTTTCACAAAAGAAAAATCTTTCCCCTTCTAGCCTGTTTCTGGAGCTAGAAATGTTTCAAAAGGTTCAATAAAGCTATGATGTGTAACTGTGGTAGTGTACTTTTCACTCTTCAAAACCTTTAAAATGCACCCTAAATATTTGTGGAATGCATGAACAGGTGTTTTTTTGTGTGTGTATATATACTTGTCTATATACCTACATATATGTAAACATGTGTATGTGTTTATTAATTTTTATACCCCTCATAAATTAGGAGGAGCGACACTTTCAGAGTTGGGAGAATAATTTGAGTCATACCTTTGGAAGTTTAGACTAATCAGACTAGATTATTTTATAGTAATAAATAGTCATAAAATATTTTATAGATAGAGCCTATTTTAGGAAAACATTTTAGGGTAATTTTGTAGAAGTAAAGATGGGTTATTTTGTGGGAACGCTGAGGTAATGATGCTGTAGGTGATAAAGCTGAAGTGTAGGGAGGTGGAGCCACGTGACCAGGGTCCAGCAGGACTGGAACCAAGTGTTGAATCAAGATCAGACTCTAGGTTCTGCCCTTTTATCATGAGGCTCCTAAAGTCAGAGGCTTGACCTTATTTCTTTTTTAGATAGAACTAGCATTTTTATTAAATTAAAACCATGTGGCTGAAAACGCTCGCAAGAAGACATTAACAAGAGTAAAGTGCTTGATCCCACTAATGTGAATAATTTATTAGCATATTGAATATAATCCTATGTTATGTGTGTTGAAGTTTTTCGTTTACTGTAATCCCTTTATTTTTTCTAGAGGATTTTACTAAGCTATAAGATGCATTATTAAGCTGTTTCCATGGTGTTAATGTGGTCTTTGCCTTTATTAGCTGTGTGACTTTAGGAAATGTATTCCCATACCTTCAATCTCAGTTTACCACTCTGACAAATGGGATGTAAAATAGGTCTCTTAATGTGGTTTTCAGGATTTAATGAGGCTATGTGTGCAAACTTCCAATAGTTATAGCCCTTATAGTGTGCCAGGTAGGAAGATGGGGTGAGGGAAACAGACTATGGGGAAAAATTACTATTTGTGACCAGATTTTGTATTAAGAGAATAGTAGGTAGGCTCCTATTTTAGGCAGGGTAGTTAGGAAAGGCCTGAAAATGAATTTTAATGTTTCTCTGGGAATGACTATGAACTTGTGGAAATTGTATTTTGGAGGATTTTTTTTAAGGACTCCCATTTGGAACATTCATATACATTATTAAACAAGAATGTAGAAAACACTTAAAAGAAATGAAGAAATTCTAAATAATAAAATGGTACAGTGGTTCCCAGCTGCTTCATAACTGCTTATTATTAAAAAGATTTATATAAACAAGCCTAGAGAAACTATAGTAAATCCTGAAATCTGTATTCTAGTGCAGTTTCTTTCAGTATTTTATATGCCAGTGTTCTCATGAATGTTTTTGTAAAAGCAGATTCAAAGGTGATCTATAAAAGTGGAACCCCATAAATTAAACAGTAGGTTTCAGAGAATTTCTGCTTCAAATCTTCCAAGCTAGATCACTTGTTAAATAGCTGGTCATTTGTTAGAAAGTCTGAGTGTATAAATCCTTTTAATAGCTAGGATAGTTTTCAAAGATTGAGCCTGTGATCAATGCAGAGTTAATATATGTTCATGATTTTTAAAAATTCTTCTTTCTAGTCTTCTTGTAATGATTAACTAGTGTCTGAAGAGAAAATTTGCCTGTAGTCTTACCCCCAAACAAGGTGGCTGATATGACGTTAAGCTCTTTAATAATAGTAGCATTAGAGACCATGCTCCTGTTTTGTGCCATGTATTCTTTATAACATTCCTGTTTACTCAATGGGAAACTGCAGTTCAGTGGGTCACGTCTCTTCTGATGTTAGTGGCAGATCTCTGATCTTTGGGCTCAGAGTTTGGTTTTTGTCCTTTTCACCATGGTAGTTGCTCACACCAGAGAAGGACTCTCGATGTTTGGGAAGGTTTGTAGAAAGCAGTAAACAATTGAGTGTTTGTAGAAGGCATTAAACTAAGCATCTTGTTACACGGTGCTTACCTCTAGGTGGAATGTCTCCCCTCGGGAGATTGTGTCCCGTAGGGCAATGTTGGGTTTCCCTGGTAGCTCAGCTGGTAAAGTATCTACCTACAATGCAGGAGACCGCCATTTGATTCCTGGGTTGGGAAGATCCCCTGGAGAAGAGATAGGTGACCCACTTCAGTATTCTTGGGCTTTGCTGGCAACTCAGATGGTAAAAAATCTGCCTGCCATGCAGGAGACCTGGGTTTGATCCCTGGGGTGGGTTGCAAAGAGTTGGACACGACTGAGTGACACAGCACAGCACAGAGCAATATTACAGTTAACTATAGCCACATAATAAACTATACCAAAGTTTTGTTGTTTTAAACAATGATTTGTTCTTGTCATGATCTGTGTAGGTTGGCTGGGTTCAACTGGGCTAGTTTAGGGGGCAGCGCAGTAAGGAGTGAGGCTGGAAAGGCAGGCAGAGAACAGTTGATGAGGGACCTTGTGGCTGCAGCATTAGGTGGCTGTCCCTTTCTGGGGCTTTTAGACCATCCTTTTTATAAGGATTATGCCTAATCCTTTACTTGGCATTTTCTTTACTGGGAGAGACCGGTTAGGGCCAATGAGGAAGAGTTTAAGAGCAAAGAAGGTACCCAGGTATACCAAGACAAGAGAAGTAGAAATCGGAATCTGGAGGGGACTTCCCTGGTGGTCCAGTCATTAGGGCTCTGAGCTTCCAATGCAAGGGGTACAGGTGTGAACTTGGGACAGTTAGCTAAGATCCCACATGCTGCATTGGTGGGTCAAAAAAAAAAATCTGGAAAAGATGCTGTCAGAGAAGGTTCATGGTGGTGAGAAAACAAAGTTTATTAGGCTGGCAGATGTTAAAAAAGAACATTTTGTTGGTTTAGTGGTGGTGGTGTTATGAAAGTGGAGTTCAGTGCCTTGTTATTGAGAATTTATTTATTTTTTTTTTTGGTTACAAATGACAGAAACCAAATAATTCCCCAAGAAATAGATTGGCTCATATAACTGAACAATTACTGGAGTAAGTCTAGCTTCCAGGTCTGACAAGACACAAGGACTCAAATAATGTCGATCAGAACTCAGTCTCACGCCATTTCTCAGTTATGATTTATTCCTTTAGGTTAAGTCTACTCAGGCAAAGACTGGCTCTGGTCTCTCTGAAAAGTACATTGGTAAATTGGAGAATTAGGTTATCTTGTACAAGAATTACATTTATTAACTCTCTCCATTGTATTCTTAAAGATCACCTTGTTCAGTTTTATAAAGAAAAATATAATGGGGGAAACCCCATGAAATGATACAAATTTAGCATCATTACACACCTATGCTGCTGCTGCTGCTGAGTCACTTCAGTCATGTCTGACTCTGTGCGACCCCATAGACGGCAGCCCACCAGGCTCCTCCGTCCCTGGGATTCTCCAGGCAAGAATACTGGAGTGGGTTGCCATTTGAGCCAAAATCCAAACACTGGAAATTCCAAGTGCTGCTGAGGATGTGGAACAACAGGAATGCTCATTTATTGGTGATAAGAATGCAAAATGGTACAGCTGCTTTTGGTACTCCACTTTGGAGGTTTGTTACAAAGCTAAACATACTTGTACCTACTCCAGGAATTGTGCTCCTTGGTGTTTACCCAAAGAAGTTGAAAACTTACATTCACAGAGATGTTTATAGAAGTTTTATTCATAATTTTGAAAACCAGGATGCAGCCAAGATGCCCTCTAGTGGGTGAATGGATAAATTGGGATACATCCGAACAATGGAATATTATTCAGTACTGAAAAGAAATGAGCTGTCAGGCCATAAAAAGACATGGAGGAACCTTAAATGAGGATTACATAGTGAAGGAAGTCAATCTGAAAAGGCCGCATTCTTCGTGATTCCAAGTATACTACAAAGTTCTGGAAAAGGCAACACAGAGATGGTCGGAAGATCAGTGGTTGTGGCAGGAGTGAGGAGGGGGGAGAGAGATGAGAAGGTGGAACACAGAGCATCAAAACTACTCTGTATGATTCTATAATGATGGATTTATGTCATACATTTGTCCAAACCCATAAAATGTACCAGACCAAGAGTAACCCCAAAGGCAAACCATGTACTTCCCGTGATGTTGTGTCAATACAGATTTATCAGTTGTACCAAATACACCACTGTGGTGGGACTCGTTGATAATGGGGGAGGCTGTGTGTGTGTAGGTGCAGAAGGTGTATGGGAAATCTCTACATGTTCTTCTCAGTTTTTCTGTGAATATAAAACTGCTCTAAAAATAATCTTTTAGAAAAACAATCCAAGAGCATGGCTTGTGTTTCAAACTTGAGGTAGCAGGAAGAAGTAGAAGCATCACCTTGGTAATGAAGCCTTCTGTAATCAACTCTTGGGCCCAGACTTAGCCTGGGCACTTGATAAGTGGTATATAAATTTTCCCCTTACTGAGAGCAACAGAACTGAACACTTGTCCTTGTGGCAAGCAACATGCTGTGCACTGTACATTAATTATCTCTTTAAGACTTAGGTATCATTATCTCTATTTTACACCTGAGAAACTGAGGCTTATAGTGGTTAGCAATTTGGGAGAGGTCACAGAGCTAGGAAACTGTAGGGCCAACATCCAAATCCAGGCAGTTGGAAACCAGAGTCTCTATCCTGGACTGGATTGTATGGCTTTCCCTCCCTGGAAGCTTCAGTCTCTTTGCAGAGTCTCAGCCAGACCCACTAGCTTTAAGGAAGAGCTGTACAAGTTAGTGTGCCCATCTTTCTTGTGGACAAGTCACCCTCATGGCTCACTGTGCTCTTCCTGGGGTTCAGTGGGAGTCTGTCTCCTGCAAACACTGTTTAGATGGAGCTTCAGCCGTCCCTTGTAGGAGGCTGGGAAGTTACAGCATCCATCCATGCACAGCAGTTTCTGGCCCTCTTGGGTTCAGAATTCCACCTGAGGATGTGAGCACTGTAAGCTGTTTTTCCTTTTATTGATGTTGGAAATTATCTGAAGAGAGTAGAAAAATTGGAACACTGTTGTATCACTCTGAGGCATTTCGAAGAGGCGCCTCTAAATATGTAAAACCTTAAGCTTTTGCTTGTGTAGCTTTAAAGGGCCAGAATTATTTGGTTCTGAGAAGATAGGTATGGATGTGCTTAGTCGCTCAGTCATGTCCGACTCTTTGCCCCACCTGCCAGGCTCCTCTGTCCATGGGGATTCTCCAGGCAAGAATACTGGGGTGGGTTGCCATGCCCTCCTCCCTGGAAGGAGAATTTTCCCAACCCAGGAATTGAACCCCAGTCTCCCGCATCGCAGGTGGATTCTTTACTGCCTGAGCCACCAGGGAAGCCCACAAATACTGGAGTCAGTGGCCTATCCCTTCTCTGGGGGATCTTCCTGACCTAGGAATCAAACCAGGGTCTCCCGTACTGTAGGTGGATTCTTTACCACCTGAGCTATGTAAACCCAGCTTAACACCTTCCAGGTGTACCAAAGAATTAGTGTATTCCTGTTCCTGTGTTGAAAAGAAAATGGAACAAAGTATAAAAGCTCATCATTTCTTGAAAGCAACAGACTTGAATGCTCTAAATGAGACTGCTACAGATGTTAAGATGGAGAAATTTATGATTAACACTTTAAAAGTAACACTTGTTCATTTTAAATGTTAATTTTATATTTCTTTAATATGTTGACATAGGTAAAGATTCTGTCCCTCAAACTATGTACTTACCTTGCATTCTTACAACCCTGCATTGAAATTTTAAGTTATCTCTCATGAGGAAGAAAAGAGAGATCAGTTTGTTTCACTCTGTGCTTTGAATCAGTTCCTAACTGGAGTGGATTATAAGAACCCTAGGTAGGGAGAAAAAAAAATTAGCCTAAGTTCTCAGTTAGCTCAGAATCAGTTTGTTTGTTCTCTCTAGTTTTTAGAGGTATTATATTATGGATTCTAAATTTATATCACATACTCTTAGTCAAATGTATGTACGAAATACATTCTGAAGTCCATATATTTGACTAAGCTATGTTAAGATCTGTTCTATCTATCTCTGTCTATATTTCTTTGAATAGTTTATACGGCTGAGAATAAGCTGTGTACAAAGCTGTTACTGATTAGCCTTTTTTCTTCCAG
Organism: Okapia johnstoni; assembly: GCA_024291935.2. Lineage (NCBI taxonomy): Eukaryota > Metazoa > Chordata > Mammalia > Artiodactyla > Giraffidae > Okapia > Okapia johnstoni. The sequence goes on along the minus strand of CM044312.1, from coordinate 63,327,738 downwards.
CTGGAAATTCTTAATCAGAAAGCTTTATTTCAAAGGAGCAAAGCTAGTCACTAGCACTACTCAGTACTAACACTATCGATGTTTGTGCTTAGTCGCTTCAGTTGAGTCTGACTCTTTGCAACCCTGTGGACGGTAGCCTGCCAGGCTTCTCTGTCCATGGGATTCTCCAGGCAAAAGTACTGGAGTGGGTTGCTATTTCCTTCTCCAGGGGATCTTCTGGACCCAGGGATCAAACCCACTTCTCTTATGTCTCCTGTATTGGCAGGAGGGCTCTTTACCACTGGCGCCACCTGGGAATCCGTGATGTACATTTAAACTAATTCATAAAGAATTCATTGTTTGTTGTGTACTTAGCTCAGTACTCATGATAAACATGAGGAGGGCCCAGTCTCTTTCTTGTAGTTTATAGCCTAGTCTAGGAGGAGAGAGAGGCATTTTTAAGCAAATAACTGTGTTATGGTGGAATCACAGGTGTTCAGCTGAGAGCTGTATACAAAAGACGGTGGTGGCACAGAGAGAAAGGATTGGGCATTGGGGCAGGGGTGGTCACGAAAGCTTTACAGAGAGAGACGAACTAGAAACTCAGTCTCACTGGAAAAATACAACAGCAGCTCTATACACAGTGGCATGGAACAGCATGGTGAACTGAAGGCCTTGTGAATAGTTTTGTGGTTGGAACTTGTTTTAAAATGTACCCAGGATTGGTTTTATTTATTTATTTTTGTCGGTGCTTGGTCTTCATCACTGCTCAGGCTTTTCTCTAGCTGCAGTGAGCAGGGGCTACTCTCTCGTTGTGGTGCACAGGCTTCTCATTGCTGTGGCTTTTCTTGTCGCTGAGCACAGGCTCTAGGGTGCACAGGCTCCGTGGTTGACTTCCAGGCCACGGAGCACAATAGTTGTGGTGCATGGGCTTCACGTTGCTCTGTGGCATGTGGGATCTTTCAGGAAGGATTGAACCCATGTCTCCTGCATTGGCAGGTGAATTCTTTACCACTGAGCTACCAGGGTAGCACACTACCCTGGATTTGTTTTAATCAGATATGATAATACACAGACGTGGCAATGACTGCCATGATGGAAGAAATTTTTTATACTTAGATCCCAAGAAATAGAAAGCACAGCACAGCCATGAAGGGCCATGTGGGGAAGCACCAGGGTCAGTCTGGAGGCAGAAGGATCAGGATGGGCAAAAAGTCTTTATTATGGTTTCTGTGGGAAGGAATATATAAGGTGAGGAAAGCAGGCTTAGTATTGAGTAGTTTGAATAATTTCAAAAAGCTCCAGGAAATAGGGGCTGCCATTTGTTGTCCAAACCTGCTCCTGGAGTGATTAGAGTGGGGGATGGTGGGTTTATTAATGAGGGAAGATTCGATAAAGGAGGTGATAAAGGTGGGGGAGGGGTGAGGTTTGGGCTGCAGATTGGTTGGTTGGTTTGCATAGGAAAGTCACATTTGCAAACAGTCATTTGCTATCTCTACAAACTGACTAGCCCTGAGAGGAACAATCTTCCCCCTCATCAATGAGTTAGATGTTAGAACAGCAAGAATACAGAAAATAAGAAAATATAGTTAATACATAGCTTAGGAGATGAAGAGAAGGAAGGTGGGCAATAGAATGTGAAAAATGAGAGACAGAGAATACGGGTCAGCTCATGGAAAACTTTGATGAGGTTTGGGCTTAAGTGTTAAGTAATGAAGAGGTCTTGACAGCTCTTGAGCAATACAGTGATATCATTGACCTGCATTTCCAGGTGATCATTTTGGTCAGCAAAGAGAAAGATTGATACTGATTGGTGAGGTATCAGGCCTGTAGATGTGGTGACCAAGCAGGAGACCATTGCAAACGTTAGTGAGAAAGAAGACAAGCGGCCTGAGTAAGAAAGTGGTGGCTGGGATGGTGTGGCTATTTAGTTGCTAAGTCATGTCTGGCTGTTATGTGACCCCATAGACTGTACCCCACCAGGCTTCTCTGTCCATAGGGTTTTCCAGGTAAGAATACTGGAGTGGGTTGTCATTTCCTTCTCTAGGGGATCTTCCTGACCCAGGGATCAAACCCAAGTCTTCTGCATTGGCCTGTGGATTCTTTACCACTGAGCCATAAAGAACCTGCCTGCCAGTGCAGGAGAAGCAGGTTCCATCCCTGGGTGAGAAAGATCCCCTGGAGAAGGAAATGGCAGCCCACTCCAATATTGTTGTCTGGATAATCCCATGCACAGAGGACCCTGGCAGGCTACAGTCCACAGGGTCTTAAAGAGTCGGACATGAGTTAGTAAGTAAACAACAACAATGTTATGTCTTGACTGACCCCTGTGGGAATGAGAGGGATGAAATTACCTGTTGGTACTCAGGTTGCAGGTGAATTGTGGTGGTGCCACAACCAAAGCAGGGTGTGGTAAGAGGTGTTTGGTGGAGAAGATGAAGACTTCAGTTTGATACTTACTAATTTTCTGGGTTTGGAAGACCCAGGATAATTTTTTTAGTGGCAGTTGAATTTAAGAGTATATAAGGAGTAGTTTTTTTAGCCACAAAGCATGCTGGATCTGAGCTCCCCTACCAGGGATTGAACCCATGCCTCCTGCAGTGATAGTGTGGAGTCTTAACCACTGGACCTCCAGGGAAGTCCTACAAGAAACTGTACTGTTCACAGAGTACTGTTGATAGCAATTTAGAGAGAAAAGAATTTGGAGAGGAAAAGCAAGGCATAGATTGACAACAGAAAAGAAGTGGGGCAAAGAAATTATTTCCTTTGAGAAAGATTGAAAGGGAGGGAATAGAACTTTGAGAGTAGTGAAGGAAAAAAATGATCTCCAGCATGAAGAAGAAAGCAAGGCTGAATGCCATGAGGGGATAAGGATGGGTTAGGAGCACAGAGAAGGTTTGGAATGTCCACCATGGAACCAGAGACTTGTGGTGCATAGGCCTCCTCCGAGCTATTATCATTCACTGAACCTCTAGTAGTCTTGACTTCTTGGGCCCAGGTGAGTTTGGAGACTTCAAATGTGTATTGGCTTTAAAATAGGCTGTTGATGCTTCAGCCCGGCTCAGCCTCCTGAGAGACACAGATGGCAGATTCTGGGTGGAGCCAAGCTGATGGCACTGAGAACTAATGGTCTGAAAAAATAGAAGCATCTGGAGAAACATGAGCTCTACACTAGATGGAGAGAAAAAGGGGTGAAGGCTGTTGGAGCCAAAGATATTAGAAATTGTGAGCTCCGACCCTTCTGTTCATCCACACAATTTAGGGCCTCCTGGATGATGGCAAAGTTCTCAGTGAAGAGGGGCACTAAAATCATTGAGAAGTCATTTTATGTTTTATCTTTCTCTAAGTGTTGGAATTTAGAATGAAAGTGTCCTGTTATTGTCCAGTCATTAAGTTGTATTGACTCTTGGTGACCCCCTGGACTGCTATATGCCAGGCTTCCCTGTCCTTCACTATCTTCCAAAGTTTGCTCAAGTTCATGTCCATTGAGTCAGTGATGCTACCTGAAAGTGTCCTAAGTGACACATATTTCATCCACAGTTAGAATTATACCTTACCCTATTAAAAAAATGCTTACATTTTGAAACATCATTAGCCTTTTCCTAGCCCATAGGATTTTTTGACCATTTGGTAATCTAGGCTGTTCATTTGCAAAAAGTAATTTAAATATAAGCTCCTGTTACCTTCTTGTGAAACAAAAACAATGACTCCTTTCTCGGTTTATTTCCTGAGGGGATCAAGCAGCCTCCAGAGTCACTGAGCCAGCAAGGAGTGGTTCTGATGCGGCTGGCGTGGCTTTGTGGTAAAGGGAGAATTAAGCCAGTGCTGTTGGAAAGCCATCAGCAGTTTTAGTGACTCTGATGGTTCCCTGGGACCTTTTTCCTCCAAATAATGCATCAGTTCTGAGGACAGCATTCCTCCCAGTGGCTATATACTTCGAGTTCTAATTCTTTACTCTTATTTTCCAATCTAGTTCTTGACACTTGAAGGGGAAGAAAATAATAGGAATGCTAGATGCAAAATTTGTTTCACTGTGTCTTTGTCCTTTCCCTCAGATGTGGGTGTACAGGTTTATTAATCGTAGGGTAGATTTTTAATGTGTCGTAGTGCTAATGATTGACCTTAGAAGACATCCATCGAGCATTTGCTCTTGGCCTCCTAGCATGACCTTGACTCAGTAGAGTCATAGAAAAATCATTATAGTAGATCACTGTTTTTCCATTATTATCCTCCTGGACATAAAGTGAATTTGATGCCTGTTTTATACTCCATATGTGTTCTTCGTGTGTTTAAAAGAAATCTGTTGTTTGCAAGGACTGTTTGAACATTGAGAAATAGTAATATTAAGACTGGTACTAAATCAACTTCAAAAAGAATTATTTTGGAAATGGGCTATGAACATTTTTTCTTGCATAAATTGATATTCTGGTCATTTTGGTAGATTTTTCTGCTGGTAGAGGTGTTTATATGTAATGGAGTGGAACTGTTTTGTGGATGCTAGGCTTAATCTCAAGTGCAGGTTATCGTTTACTTCTCAAAAACAGCTGTGAGTATCCATGTGCCTGGTACCAATATTTAAAAATAGACTATACAGGCAAAGCTATCCATGCGTCTACTGTCAAGCATGATGATATTTTAGAGTGATCTCTTAAATGCACGGCTGTACCGGGTCAGCTCAGACAACTATCGCGATGCCTCAGATGGACTCTGAAGGCTCCTGTCTTGTAAATTCTGGTGCTTAGTAAGGTCAGTCAGTTTGAAGGTAGGATGGCTATGACCAGTGCTGTGGCTGTGATTCCTACTGGGGGCTTTACTAAAGCACAGAGACAGGTAAATTATACCCAGGTTCTTTCCTGTTGGTTAGCAGCAATGGTTGAACGAGTGTGTGTGGAAGCCTGTTCCTAGTCCTATTGCTTCTAGGGATGTGTGTCTTCCGGGAGGGTCATAGCATCATCTGATGTTGTAGTCATCATTGGATGAGAATGCTTGTCTTCAGTATGAATGATAGTGTTGTCTGCTCTGGCTGAGAGGCTGTGACCACAGGCTTTAGTTCCACTTGAACAGCACTTCTCTCCATCTGACCAGACTTTAAGAACTGACATGTTTTCAGCAGAGGGGGAATGACCTTAATCCCATCCTAACTTTGTTATTTTTACTGTCCTTGTGTCCTCCAGGAACACTAATAGGAGACTAAGGGTATTAAAGGACAGAAGCAGATGCCTTCAGTAGCGGCTCCGGGATAGAGGGAGTGGGAATGGCAGGGTCCTGACCTCCTTCCTGCAACAGAGTCCAGTGAGCGCTGTCACGTGCGACCTACACACAGAAATAGGGTCATCTAGTCTGAGGCCCCAGATGCTTTCAGACCAATGCTCACTTTCACTGAGAAAGTGGGTGGCATAGCTTGGAGAAGAGAAAATGGATGGTTAGATTAGGCTTTAAAAATAATAGTTCAGGTTTACTCTTTTCAGAAATTGATCACAGCCCATCATAAATCATGTTGGAGACTCAGGAAATGATTACCATTCGTCTTGGCCTAACCTCCTTTGGAGGAGACGCCATGCTCTCACTGTTGCATAATGTGCAGCACATGTTCACAGCGTTCTGTAATTTACTCTCGATTACAGACTATTTAAGAAACTCTACCTTCTCCCCTTTCTGCCCACAAAGCAGAGCAAAGAGGACAGGGGCAGCCGGCGGCTAGAGGAAAATGGCCCACGCATAGACGTTGCCTAATGAATTCTCAGTGAATAAATTATGTAAAGCAAAAAGAACAATCTAGCAGAAACATAAGTAGTTGAATATTTTCACGATGTGAGCCACCACAAACCTGTGATAAATGACCTATTCAACTTTATATTAATAATACCAACCTGTGCACCACAGTTCATAGTGTATAAAGTATTTTCACAGCTATTCTTGCATCAAATACAGTGAAGGAAGATAAAATTGTGTGGTCTGAAATGGATTCCTACCCTCTTCCTGCCAGTGAAACTTCTCCTGCTGAGAATCTGCCTGTCCCTTGAGTAAGATAAGCTCTTCCCCTCACATTTTGCCTGCTAGGTCCCTGACTCTGACTTAAGAGAAACTAGGAGTGTCTGACCCCAGCTTTGCACATCTACCACCATCTCAGAGGCACCCCACACCATCTTTCACTGCAGGCATCTGATGAACTTGCCCTCCAGGCACTCTGCTTTCTCCCAGGGCTGCCCAGTGATCTGTGTAGTGAGCCATGTTTTCTGGTTTGCTGCGAGAAGTAGCAGGAGGTACTTTCTTTTAGACTGGGGAACATTTAATGATGGTCAGTAATAAACACTGCTTTCAAATCATCGACATTCCATTTCCCTTTATTTCTGTTGATACCGAGTGAGTCATCTTCAGCTGGTAGAAGGTGAGAATGTTGAGGTCTTTCTGTTTATGTTTTCCAGATGCTCAGCAGGGCTTGCATTAGTGAATTTCTCTCAGTGACCAAGGCTGGATCTATTGGGAGGTGGGAGGGGACGCAGCCTCGAGAGCACATTGTCACCATCATTCTCTCTTTATGTCCTGGGGAATTTTATTTTTAACTGCTCCAGCTTACGTTTCCTGCAGCTATAAAAGGGACCGTATTTTAAATTTTTAATCACAACTTCTGCCCACAAAAATTATCTGTTATATTGTCCCTAGGAGACAACACTGCCTTTCATTCTTTGTTTTTCACTTTTTAAATTTTTTTGCAAGGGTAAGCTTATGCTAACACTGTTCCCATACCCACTACTATTTGTGCATTTCTTCACTTGAATCACAAGTAAGTAGGCATTTCTGGAATTACCATATTGGTGAACTACATTATTCCAAAAATAATGACATCTTTCAACTAAGCTACCTTCCTTTCTCTTGAGGTTGGTCTCTTTTTGCTTGTTTGGATAACTACTTGTATGTTCATTTTAGACAAGGCGTTTAATGCTGGTTTTGTTTATCTTGTTATGAGCCCAAAGTTCTAGGTGATTGAAGCCAAATCAGAAAATGCTTCAGTGCAGTCGTGATAATGTGAATAACGTGCAAACAGGAGAAAAATCTGTTTGAGAATTTTCAAAACAGGAATTCAGTCCAGCAAACATCAAGGAGGGTAACTGCCAAATTCCTGCCAGTGTGCTTGGTACAGAAATATTCAGTCCCCAGAAGTGGTCACTGCTTCTCTGGATAGTTTCCGACCACTCTACAGAAGTCTTACTTGCAAACACTTTAATATCAGTGATTGAGTAAAATTTTATATTTTTTTAATCATCAGAAACATATTTTCTGACAGATGTTCTAAGCAGTGTTTTCCAGCTGCTGCTGTTTTGCTAGTTCACTGTAAGGTAACAAACTTTGGTAGGTTTTTTGATGGGGTTAGATATTTTATTGGAAAAATTCTACCAATTTATTTAGTATCTAGAAACTTTAGAAAAGTTAAAGATATGATTTACAGCTTCAGCAAATGAAGGCTAGTGTACATTTGTTACTGTAAGGCTACAAATAGAATCTCTACATGTTGACATCTAAATTTCCCCTGAGAGTAGAAAAACGCATCCATTAATGAGGGCAAAGCTTATCAAGTTAATGGCTCAACAGTATCTGCTTGCTGTAAATGTGGTGTTTGAGAACACGTCACTGAACTTACATTAGAACCAATTTCATATATCAAAGAGTGGTATTGAAATAGGATTCTATTGTATTTTGTTCTAGGTCTTTGTATTTTGCACTGTAACCTTTTAAAAATATCTCAAAGGACTGTATTATCTATGTCTTCTCTATTGCTAGAATGTCATATTCATATGCATTTAAGTGTTGGATGGTGAGTTCATTTCCATCAACTGACATGATAAGTCGCTTTTGCTGCACGTGTAGCATCTGATGACCACACCCTCAGTACACGGAGAGGTGTCTAGAATAATGGCCCCTTAGGAGCACAGGACTTTTGCCTTAAGAATTATGATGCAATTGAAGAGGTAGAATGGTTCTAAAGGTGTGAATGCACACATGAACACAATCACCCAATGTACTAGAAGCTTGATAAATTTCTTGTAGCTGTAACTAACATGGTGACTTGACTTGTACTGGCCTCTGACTCCTAACTTCTCATTTCTCTAAGGAGATAGGCTAAAAGATACAAGAATAAGCAAAAACTTGCAAGCTAGAAAGAATGTTATCATTAGTAAAATGGCTTACATCGAAGGTATCTCAGACTGTAAGGAGTCTGCCTGCAGTGTGGGAGACCTGGGTTCGATCCCTGGGTCAGGAAGATCCCTGGAGAAGGAATGGCAACCTACTCTAGTATTCTTGTCTGGAAAATCCCGTGGACAGAGAAGCCTGGCAGGTTACAGTCCATGGGGTCTCAGAGTTGGACACGACTGAGTGACTTCACTTCTTCACTTCACTTCATTATGTATTACACACACACTATCTTCCAGACCCCCAGCTAAGTGCCTTCCCTGCGTTATTTCATTGAATTCTTCAAAACAACAGTGACAACTTCCTGGGTTAGGTATTCTCTTATGAAACCAGAGAAGACCCAAGGGAGTAAAGTAACCAGCCCAAGTGTATGTACCTTGATCTCTGAGCCCACTCTCAACAGATGTACTCCCCATAACCTGAAAAATAAAGGAATATCTGCTTGGTAGAATGTTGAGATGAAGGAGGACTGACTCACTGCCTGGGTCCCTGTGATGCCCTCTCAGGAGGTGGACCTGTCACTTGGAAAGAGCCAGCCCACTCCTACCTCCTAGGATCTAGGGAGGTGAGGGCAGGCTGGGGGATAAGTAGGGACTTGCCGATTGAAACCCCTTCTGTGACAGAAAGGAGAAGTGTCAGAAAGCAGGATTGCTGCAACAACCAGAGAGCTATCTGAGCAACCAGGCTACTCCCTGATATTTTCTTAGGACCAAGGATACCAAAGACATGACCTCATACCTAGGGGACAAGTTCAGCCAAAGAGACTCCTTGTCTTTAACATGCAGGGTGGGGGCCACCCAACAGGAGCAGTATCTCTCACAGGAGGCTGTCACTTTTCTCAGCTGAAAGCAACATTGCAATGTAAATTTGCACCCATCTGCTCACTGCTCCCCATATTCGAGAAGCATTTTAATAGCAGTTCAGATGGAGAGTAAAGGTAGGGAGCTTCTACCTACCTGCTTATGGTTAAAAACCAGATCTGGGTTGACTCCTACTGATCCAAAGATGGAGTCAGCAGAAACAAGGAAAAGAAAGAGAAAAATCTGTAAGGCCTATGAAGGGTTTTGCAGCATAGAACAAGGAAGATAACACTTGAAATGCAAAGGAACAACCTCCATCTGACAAAAATTAACATGAGAAGTAAATTTTAGAAAGTAATTTTTAGAGAGCATCTGCTTTGTGTCTTAAAATTCAAGGAAATACAGGCTCCGAAATTAGACTGAATGGTGGGTAAGCCAGATTGTGATGGAGAGACAACTGCTACAAAGCTGAGGGGAAGAAATCTCAGAATGGAGCCTGCATCTTGGAGGCTGGAGAGAGTCCTGGCTGCACCCCTTCTAGCCACATAACCCTGGACAAGCCCCTTGCCCACTTAGTGCTTCATTGTTTTTATCTATAGTGTGAAGACAACAGTACCTACCTAATATGGTTGTCATGAGAATTTAAAATGCACTAGGGGAATGAAAATATATGTTAGAAGTAAGAGGGAAAAAAAAAAATCGGCGCTATAAAAAAACCTGAATCCATGACAAGTTTTGGATTTCCCAGAACCCAGAGGAAGGGATTAAAGGGACAAAATAGAAATGAAGATACATGTGTGTGGAGCATAGAGAATGGAGATCTGCTGGAGAAAAATTGATGCTCCTCAAAAAGGGCTCAGCAGTAAAAAAAAAAAAAGTCTCTGCTTGCAGTGCAGGAGACGCAGGTTCAGTCCCTGGGTCAGGAATATCCTCTGAAGGAGGAAAAGGCAACCCACTCCAGTGTTCTTGCCTGGAAAATCCCATGGACAGAGGAGCTTGGCAGGCTGCAGCCCGTAGGGTTGCAGAGAGGTGGACATGGCTGAGCATGCACGCATGCAGAGAGACTAGAACAAATGAAATGGATGCTGTAACCAAGATGTAGCGGAGTCTTTAGATGAAAAAGCTACATGCCAGGAAAATACCAGCCAACACCAGGAATAATCTTAAATGTTATTTCTCAATTTTAAGGATGGAAAAAGAATCAATTTAATCAGGCAGAAAAACAGGAGGCTTACCTGAAAGGGAGAAAATCCACCTTGGCTTTGGACTTGCTCCCGTGTACTACTGGATACAGAAGGAGTCTTAGGATAGCCCCTTGAGAATGTTTTTACCCAGACAACGTAAATGTAAGAAGAAAGTAGAAATCATCTAAAGATTAGTATAGAGAGAAAGCATTCCCATCCAAAAGATGCTTGAAAAGTAAGTGACCTAAAGATTTGCCTAGTAGAGAATAAGCATAAAGATTCTAAGTTTTGAAATAAAGGTAGAGAAGTGTAAAGATAAGCAAGAAATTGGTTATTCTTATCCTTGACTGGGGCATCAGTGACTTAGGAGAATCTTGATAGACTTGCTGAATGTGTTGGGCCAAAACTGAGTGTTTGCAGTTACATAGATGATTCTGAAAAACAGCTAGGACTAAGAACTACTGCTTTAGCAATTTTAATCACTGTATGTACTATACAGAGATAATTAGGAAAGTGGGACTATTTCCAAAGATTTGTCCAAAGTATCTTTTTATTCTCAAAGTTAGGCTAATCAATTTGAAAATAGAACACTGTAAGATATAAAAGCAAATTTTAATAAATGAAAAGATATTTTCCATGGCAAAAGTTAATTTTATGAAAAAGGTTCTCTATTTTCAAATGTGTTTCTGATTTATACATAATTTCAATCAAAGTTATCATTGTTTTACTTTTTAGAAGTTTATATGTCTCAATTTCATCTGGGAGAATACACTGGTAGCATAGCAAAGAAATTTCTAGAAACATATTGTGAAGGAGGCTTGTTCTTTTGGGGGGTGGCATTTAATAATACAAATAAAAACTTTTGTACTGGAGAATTATGGATGGAGAGATAAATGAAATAGAATAAAAGATGTAAACAAGACCCAGTATTATAAAACTAAGGCAGTTCATAATAATAAAAGGATTTGTTGTTCACTTGCTCCGTCGAGTCTGACTCTTTGAGACCCCATGGACTGTAGCCTGCCAGGCTCCTCTGACCGTGGAATTATCCAGGCATGCATACTGGAGTGGGTTGCCATTTTCTTCTCCAATATCACTAATAACATACCTCAAAATACATGAAGCAAAAATTGACAGAATTCAAGAGAGAAATAGAGAATTTCATAATCACAGTAGATTTTAATATCTGTCAGGGAAAATTCCAAATATATGTGAAGTTTTGGAAAAAAAAGAAACTTCTGTGTGACAAAGACAGAATCACAAAATTGGAAAATGAATGGCATTAAAATACAGCATCAAAATATTTGCAATATAGCTAAAACTTTGTTTAAAGGAAAATTGAGAGCTTTAAATATTTGTATTAAAAAGGAGAAAGACATGCAAATTGGTGGCCTGAGATTCTACTTTAAGAAACTACAAGGAGGAGAGCAAAGTACACGTAAGTAGAAGGAAATTTTTTGTTGCTAAACAGCAGCAATTAGAAAAGTACAAAATAGGCAACAGACAAATTAATAAAGCTAAAAACTGCCTTGTTGGAAAAAAATCAACAAAATGGACTTATTCCTGATTAAAATGAGCAAGAACAAAAGAGCACAAATAACTAACACTTGTTCTTGTTCAGTTGCTCATGCATTTCCGACTCTTTGTGGCCTCATGGACTGTGACACTCCAGGCTTCCCTGTACACCGCCAACTCCCAGAGCTTGTTCAGACTCATGTCCATTGAGTCCATAATGCCATCCACCCATCTCATCCACTGTCGTCCCCTTCTCTTCCTGCCTTCAGTCTTTCCCAGCATCAGGCTCTTTTCCAGTGAGTCGGCCCTTCTCATCAGGTAGCCAAGGTATTGGAGTTTCAGCTTCAGCATCAGTCCTTCCAATGAATATTCAGGACTGATCTCCTTTAGGATGGACTGGTTGGATCTCCTTGCAAGTCCAAGGGACTCTCAAGAGTCTTCTCCAACACCACAGTTCAAAAGCATCAATTCTTCAGCACTCAGCCTTCTTTATCATCCAACTCTCACATCCACACGTGACTACTAGGTAAAACATTGCTTTGACTAGATGGACCTTTGTCAGCAATGTCTTTGCTTTTTAATACATTGTCTAGATTGGCCATAGCTTTTCTTCCAAGGAGCAAGCATCTTTTAATTTCATGTTTTCAGTCACTATCTGCAGTGGTTTTGGAACCCAAGAAAATAAAGTCTGTCACCGTTTCCATTGTTTCCCCATCTATTTGCCATAAAGTTGTGGAACCGGATGCCATGATCTTTGTTTTTTGAATGTTGAGTTTTAAGCCAGCTGTTTCACTTTCCTCTTTCACTTTCATCAGGAGGCTCTTTAGTTCATCTTCACTTTCTGCCATAAGGGTGGTGTCATCTGCATATCTGAGGTTATTGATACTTCTTGCAGTAATCTTGATTCCAGCTTGTGCTTCATCCAGCCCGGCATGTCACATGATGTACTCTGTATATAAGTTAAATAAGCAGGGTGACAATATACAGCCTTGACTTACTCTTTTCCCAGTTTGGAACCTGTCTGTTGTTCCACGTCCGATTCTAACTGTTACTTCTTAACCTGCATACAGATTTCTCAGGAGGCAGGTCAGGTGGTCTGGTGTTCCCATCTCTTTCAGAATTTTCCACAATTTGTTGTGATCCCCACAAAGACTTTAGTATAGTCAATGAGGCAGATTTTTCTTTTTTAATTCTCTTGCTTTTTCTATGATCCAACAGATGTTGGCAATTTGATCTCTGGTTCCTCTGCCTTTTCTAAAGCCAGCTTGAACATCTGGAAGTTCTTGATTCATGTACTGTTGAAGCCCTAACTTGGAGAATTTTGAGCATTACTTTGCTAGCGTGTGAGATGAGTGTAATTGTGCAGTAGTTTGAATGTTCTTTGGCATTGCCCTTCTTTGGGATAGGAATGAAAACTGACCTTTTCCAGTCCTGTGGCCACTGCTGAGTTTTCCAAATTTGCTGGCATATTGAGTGCAACACTTTGACAGCATCATCTTTTAATATTTGAAATAGCTCAACGGAATTCCATCACCTCCAGTTGCTTTGTTTGTAGTGATGCTTCCTAAGGCCAACTTCCTTCACCAATGTTAGGAATGAAAAAAAGTATTACCACTAAAGATCCTACAGACATTAAAGTGATAGTAAGTGAATACTGTGAAAAATTTCAACACCCCTAGAGGAATTGGTCACATTTCTTGAAAAATAGAACTTACAAAGTTGATATAGGAAGAAATAAAATTCCAAATGGCTCTATATCTGTTTTTATAATTCATTATCAAGAGCCTTCCCCTAAAAACAACTCCAAGCCCAGATGGTTGCACTGGTAAATGCCGTCAAACATTCAACAAATAAATAATTCTGATATATACAAAACTTTTCATAAAATGCAGAAGGGAGCATCATGGCCCAAATCATTTTTTTTGCAGTTGTTGTTGTTCAGTCACTAAATCATGGCCGACTCTTTGCAACCCCATGGACTGCAGCACACCAGGCTTCCCTGTCCATCACCAACTCCCAGGGCTTGCTCAAACTCATGTCCATTGAGTCAGTGATGCCATCCAACCATCTCATTCTCTGTCATCCCCTTCTCCTCCTGCCTTCAATCTTTCCTAGCATCAGTGTCTTTTCAAATGAATCAGCTCTTCTCATCAGGTGGCCAAAGGATTGGAACTCCAGGTTCAGCATCAGTCCTTCCAGTGAATATTCCGGATTGATTTCTTTAGGATGGACTGGTTTGATCTCCTTTGTATCGTAGGGACCCTCAAGAGTCTTCTCCAGCACCACAGATCAAAAGCATCAATTATTCAGCACGTAGCCTTCTTTATGGTCCAACTCTCAGAGATCTCTACGTGATTGCTGGAAGAAACCACAGCTTTGACTATACAGACCTTTGTCTGCAATGTGATGTCTCTGCTTTTTAATATGCTGTCTAGGTTTGTCATAGCTTGTCTTCCAAAGAGCAGGTGTTTTCAGTTTCATGTCTGCAGTCACCATCTGCAGTGATTTTGGAGCCCAAGAAAAGAAAATCTGTCACTGTTTCCACTTTTTCCCCATCTATTTGCCATGAAGTGACAGAACCAAATGCTATGATCTTCATTTTTTGAATTTACTCTCCTCTTTCACTTTCATCAGGAGGCTCTTTATTTCCTCTTTGTTTTCTGCCTTTAAAGTGGTATCATCTGCATATCTGAGGTTGTTGGTATTTCACCCAGCAATCTTGATTCCAGCTTGTGAATCATCCAGCCCAGCATTTTGCATGATATACTCTGCATTTAAGTTAAATAAGATTAGAAGTATCCTAATGCTCAAACTGACAAAGAGTTTTAAAAAATAAAGAAGGAAAATATGGACCAATCTCTCTCATAACTGTAGACACAAAATCACTACTGCTGATGGGAATAAAATTGGCAGACTCCCCACTAAAGAGGAATTTGGTAATGTATTTCAAAAAGTCTTCATTATGGTGAGGTATATTCCCTCTATGCCCACTTTCTGGAGAGATTTTTTTTTTTAAATCACAAGTGGATGTTGGATTTTGTTAGAAGCTTTTTCTGTGTCTAATGAAATGATCATATTTAATCTATTGATGAGGGATATCACCTTAGTCCATTTACAGATATTGAAAAATCCTTTCATACAAAAATGGTTTTATTTTTTAACCCAGTAATTCTACCTCAGTGAATTTAATATTCCCACGTTTTACCTGCAGGTGTGTTAGAACTGTTGAAAGTAAAGTAAGTGATAAACGAAGCTTTTTTTAGTATATAAGGATTCATATATGGAATACTATTAAATATTGATACAGATCATTGAAATAGGAACTGTTTAGTAAACTAAATGAGAAAGTTTACTTGAAACATACTCCCTTAAGTCCTTGATAACTGTTTTTAGTATTAAATATATGCTTGTAAAAAGTAAGTTGTAGAGTACCAGGCAAACTTAATAGTGACTACTTTCTGATAATTGAATCATGGATTTTTTTTGTTCCTTTTTTTCCTTTTATTATATTTTCCAAAGTTTAGCAAACTGTATTTTAAATCAAAATGTAGAGTATGTCAAGTATGCTTATAGGTTTGGATAAGCACACTTGGGTTGTTTTTTCTGTTAACATTGAGTAATAGAGCTTCTTCTATAAAATTTAAAATTGTTTTTTGATATGGAAAGTTTATAAGTCATTCTGTATGACTAATCCCAGTAATAGAATAATTATTTCTGCAGCCTTAAATAAATAATTGGTATACATGTGGTTTTAAACTGGTAGCTCATTGTTAGAGACATAAAAGGCATGGTTTTAACTGTCTAGCAGTGGTAAATAATCTGCCTGCCATTGCAGGATATCCAGGAGACCCTGGTTCGTTCCCTGGGTGGGGAAGATCCCCTGGAGTAGGAAATGGCAACCCACTCCAGTTTTCTTGCCTGGAGAATCCCATGGACAGAGGGGTCAGGCAGGCTATAGTCCATGGTGTCGCAAAAAGTTGGACACGGCTGATCAAACACACAGAGGTAAAGATACAGCAGTTCGCAGCAATTAACTGTCTAGGGCAGAGTTGGCAGGTGGGTTCATCTGTGCTCCAGTTCTGATTGATGGCTGGTGACTGCCTGGAGAGACGTATTAAGATAAAAAGGATTTATCCTGGATTCAGCTTCAAGTGTGCTGAAAGTGTAATAATTGAATCATCTACTTTAAGCAAGAGAGCAGAACAATGAGGCATGATGTGCCATTCTTGACCTAGTTAGGGAGGGAATAAGAGTAATCTTATTTTTACAGTTGAATGTGGGCTGTATTTCTAGCTGAGATGAACACTGATGGGTGTTTGCAAGGTAGTTAAGTGGCAGGCAGGGTCAAAATAAAGGACTGACAGATTACTTCTGGCTCTGGTTTCTATGAAATCAAACCATTTCACAGATACTGTTAGAATGGTCTACTTTCCTGTGAGAAAATAGGTCGTTCATTGAAGTATGACTTCCAGATTTTAACCTCAGGCACCAGATAAATCTAAGTCACTCATAATATATGGTTCACAATATTCATTATGTATATAACTGGCATGACAGTTTCTACACATCAGATTATTTTGTCCATGAGCAGGCAGGATGCTGTGGCAGCTCCGTGACATCCTCCTCCTGCCTTGCAGGGAAGGTCATGACACTCCTTCCATTCCTGTGTCCCATGTATGTCTTGCCACATATTGGCGATGTCTGAAATGTGCTCACTGGACTGAATCACTCAGACTTTTTGACATTCTTTATTCCAGGAAGTTACATTTTGTTCCTGGCTAGTGAATATCTAAGCCTTTGTAATCACTGAAGGGCAATGACTGTCGTTCTACAAAAGACTGAGTAACTTTCACATAGTTGTTCCACCCTTTACGGTCCACTCAAGTACTGTGTATGCATGTGTGTGTATGCACACGCACACACACTGTGTATGAATGTGTAAACTCACTCCTAGAGTAACATTTATTTGCAAGTAGGATTTTTTTCCCTTCTTAAAAGAGCACTTAATTTTAGGTTTTTTTTTTGGTTTTTTTTTTTGTCTACTGGAACTCCTTACCATTAAGACATAGATTTGGAGCTAGATAGATAAATTCTTATGTTGGCTACTTGGAAAAAAATTCCATCCCTCTTGATATTGAATAATAGTATTTCAGGGTTTGAGAGGAGTGTAGCAGTTTAGAAGCAGACAGCCTTCCTGATTTTTGAGACTCTGCATGCACCCATTTCTACCATTTCAACCGATGTTTGAAACGCTGCTAGACAGATTTCACTACAATCCAGTGCAGCATATTATTACTTTGGAACAGCTTTGACCCTTAAACATTCCTTTTTATAATGGCAATAATTCAGTTCCTTGAGAATCATGGAAATAGTTAAATACCTCTGTAAAGATGAAATGACTTCAGATATTGAAAGAATGTTATCATGCTTCTTTAAGTCTTTTAAGCATTCCTGTTTTCTTTTTCTATTCAGTTCTATCTTCAAGTCCTTTTTCTATTGATCATTCTTTAAATATTTCACCCAGAAGTGAGCCCAGTAGTCCAGGGGTTGTCTAGTTCTGACTGACAGATCTTTTCTGTTAGCTAATGAAGCCTGATATGGAGTCTGGATTTGAGGTGTGGAGGGGCAGTGTTCATTTCTTGGTTCACTCCTTGAATGTAGTGTTGACTGCAGGCCCAAGTAGTTTTCATACTTGTTTCAGTGTTTCTACTCAAGAACTGACTCATATTAATTCCTGTGAAAGTCCATCTTACTTAGAATATTGTCATATTTTTGTCTTTCAAACTTCATTAATATTTCTTTGTATTGATCTGAATAATGTTGTAAGCAGTACTAATTTTTGAAGCCCTTTCTACTATTTTAGAATACTCTAGTCATAAATTACAAAATGTTTCAGAGTAGTCTTTGAAGTAATACTGCCTGGGTTGAATACTAGCTCCTGTTGAAGTGACCTTGGGAGAGTAAGTTAATCTTTCTAAGCTTCAGTCTGCTTGTCTATAAAATGTGAATTTAAAAAGTGGCTATCTCCTGAACTTACTTTTAGAAGAAAATGAATGGGAAACATCTTGCAATAAAAAATAAGCTCTTAGTAAAAGTTACCTTTTATTAATACTTTTTAATGTTACAAAATCATTCCAGCTTTTCAAAAGACAAAATAATGTGACATTTGTCAATATGTTCTAAAATTAATTGGTGATATGTTGTAATTGTGACCTACAGTTCAAGTTTTTAGGGTTTTTTTTTTCCCCCTAAGAGGATTATATGCTGTAGAAAAAGTTGAATAGCTAAAGTACTTTTCCTTTTATTTTTGCTAATTGAGTCCAACCTACTTCAGTTGATTTTACAGAACAATGAAGCTAAAAGTAGGAACTCTGTTATGTCAGATCCTCCATTAATAATGGCCATGTTTTTATTTCTTGCTTGCAACTTTCTCAGGATTTTATATAGCTTCAGATTCTGATGAAATTATGTTTTTATTTATCAGTGTATCAATGGTTTAAGAGTTTGAGTCTGTTTTTATAATTATAGTTAGCATATGGCTTCATAATGACTCATTTCCCTGAAATGCATTTCATTCTCAAGTAATTCTGATACATAATCCAAGAAGTTTTCTGCACATTCAGCTCTTCCTTTTTTTAGGAAAAGGCCTCTTCAAGCTCAGTATTATCCACATTTCAAGTCCTTTTTTATTACACAGTATCCCTAAATATTAATACTTTTATATTGTTGATCTGCCCTTATTAAAAGTAATGTGGTACATTCAAGATTAAGAACTCTGTTACAAAGAAAGATGTACTAAGAAAGGTATACTGCTTACAATAATGTTAAAAGAAATACTTCCATAGTTGAAAAACGAAAACCCCTGCTTATAACTTGAATACAACAGTGTATAAAATGCTTATTGAATATATCTATATAAAATGCTTGTTGAATATATTTAATATGTATAAAAAATTCCTGTATGGCTATAGAATAGAATTATTACCTGGTATCTCTGAAAACAGTAAAACTTTGGATGAGCAGTCAGTTTAATGTTAATGGAGTATGTACAATCTTTGAAATTCGTTTTACCTGAGGTTTCCAGGCTTTAGGAACTTTAAAGAAAAAGAAATTATATTTGCTATGTGTATTTGAGTGGTCTTAGAGACAAATGAGGATGCTTTGTTGAACTCATTTTGAAAATTAAAGATAACAAAGACAAAATTCCATAGCTTGTTAGCATTGCTTCTTCTCTTAAAAGAATCTAATAGTATGCATCTTGAACTTTATCATAAAGGTTAAGCATCAGTCCATATTGGCAAAGCAAACTAATTGACAGCTTTATGTTTATTATCCTGTGCACATATAATTATACAACATTTTCAGCAGAAAAAAATTGCCTACAGTTAACATTGCCACAGTTAAAGCTAGTAATTTTAAAACAAAGTCAAAACACAACAAAAATGATACACGTGCAAAACTTTCACAATAGTTAAAAAAAAGATACTAAATCTTTCAGACCATGATATCTGTTTAAACCAGAAATAGATCTATGATATATGTATTTACCTCTTAAATAAAATTAATCTTATTCCATTTATCAAAAATTCACTCTGGTTTAAGAATAGCATATTAAAAAGCAGAGACATTACTTTGTCAACAAAGGTTTGTCTAGTCAAGGCTATGGTTTTTCCAGTAGTCATGTATGGATGTGAGAGTTGGACTATAAAGAAAGCTGAGCACTGAAGAATTGCTGCTTTTGAACTGTGGTGTTGGAGAAGACTCTTGAGAGTCCCTTGGACTGCAAGGAGATCCAACAAGTCCATCCTAAAGGAAATCAGTCCTGGGTGTTCATTGGAAGAACTGATGTTGAAGCTGAAACTCCAATATTTTGGCCACCTGATGCGAAGAGCTGACTCATTTGAAGAGACCCTGATGTTGGGAAAGATTGAGGGCAGGAGGAGAAGGGGACGACAGAGGATGAGATGGTTAGATGGCATCACTGACTCCATGGACATGAGTTTGGGTAAACTCTGGGAGTTGGCGATGGAAAGGGAGGCCTGACGTGCTGAGGTTCATGGGGTCGCAAATAGTCAGACACGGCTGAGTGACTGAACTGAACTAATGTGGTTAAAAATGGCTTGAGTTAGTGTTACAAGTATTGTACATCATAAAATATGTTGGATATGTATTACATCAGGTAATTTTATTTTGTTGTTAAAATGTGAGTTTCAGCAGGGGACCTAAGATAATAAATATGGATGCTAAAATGAGGACCAAGATGCCAGATTTTCAGAAGAAATGTGAAATCCACCTTTGACTTTTAAACTCCTTACCCACATTGAGGATATAAAAAATCTAATTGTTGGAGATTCAAGAGAGAAAGGATTTTTATCAAGGGGCGTTTCTCTGGAGAGAATGCTGTGCATCCTGCCCCATCTAGTTGCTTTTCCCTTCATCTCAGGAAGAAAGTACTTGAGCCAGACTAGCTAATGACTTACTAGATTTCTCCTGAAGGTCTCCATGCTCTGAATAGAGGTGGGGCTGAAAAAGCAGATATTCTGTGGCAATGCCAGAAAGATGGTTGCAGTGGTCATCTTGCCCTCCCAGAGTTTGTTTAAACGAAGATTCAGGAGTTTCCCTTGGACTAGGTTGGGCCATGGTCATCACAGAGTAAGAATAAGATTGATTCAGGGCCTATTCAACAGAGAAGTTAGCTAACAAAAAAAACCTAGATTCTAGATGCTACATAAGATGTGTATACAAGGCTGGCTGCATGGTTGTGCTGTCACAAAGGGTCATGCACTTAGAATGGCCTTAGGCTTGGTTAGAGGGTATGCTGTTACCATCTTGAAATTCTTAATAACTTTTGAGCAGTGAGCACATGTTTTCACTTTGTACTGGGCCCTGCAGGCTATGTAATCTGTGGATGAAGAGTCCCTAACAGTGGGAAAGATGGGGTGGCTTTCTAAAGTCACCAGGCACTTCCTGGGAAAATAATGTGTTAAATGTTTGCTGCACCCAGTTGGTAAGGCCAGTTTATTGACTGAACCATTCAGGTAGAGTGCTCCTCTTCCCCTCACTTCCATCTTCATCTTCCTCCTTTACCTCGGGTCCCTTCCAATCTGGAGAGGATGAAAATAACCAGGAAAGATGGGGAGAAAATTGAATGAAAGAAGAAAGGTTTTCTTAAACACTTCCTTCCCAGGTGGTGCAGATCCTAGCTGGGGAAGAGAAACCATCATACCACTGAAGTTGGATATTCTAAAAACCAAATTGAGATTTTTATATTTTAAAGTGACTATAGGTATTAGATAAAAATGATTAGAAAAACCATGGGGACTATCCCAAGTGTTCACTCAGGGGTGGAAGATGAACCACCACACTGAATAAAAATTAAGAGAAAAGTTAGGATAAAATGAAATTGCTTTTGTAATTGCATCTCTAAAGTAATACTTATTTAGTGCATTGATTATATAATTGAATTTGAAGAATCTAGAAATACCAAATGTTTTTTGACTTATAAACCACTTTGATTTTTTAAATTTAAAATAACCCTCTGAAAGCTAGCTTACATTTTATGATGAATTGGACTTTTCTTAAATTATATTTTCTAATCTGATTTGGTAATAGCAAAAGAAATGTTAGATTTTCTCACTTGTCATTTGCATTTATGTTTATCTAGCTGTTGGCTTGCTGATAGTGGTCTTAAAATGGAAAAGTTGAGTTGGTCAGTGCAGTTGATTTAAATTAAGGAAATGTATGTAATTTTTCTTTAGAAAACATCTTTGACATTTTGGAAAATTAAGCTTGATTTATTGTAAAGTAATTTAGTTTTTCCACTGGCAGTGGCATAGAATAATTTTTTTCTAGTAGCTATTCCGAATGACCTGAGTTAGGAAAATGTTGCTCATTTTCAATATATTCCTACTACTATTTTCCTGCTATTTTCCATTTTATGCAAAGGCCATTGTAGGCTAATTATAGAAAATTTCATTTAGTGCCAAGTGGATGTGAAATTAACTTTGACGCTGATGGACTGACATTTAAAGTAAAATGAGGTTACATTCTTTCCTGGGATTCTGTGAACTATATTTTAATGTCCTTCAGTTATGAGAAGACATTTGCATCTTCCTAATTTTCTGGAGGTTTTTTTTTTTTGGTAGTTGGTCACATTTCACAAAATGTGAATTTTGTGATTTTTGACATTAAAAAATTCATGAAATATTTTCTTCAAATATTTATAAAATTCTTTCTGACTATATAATACTTGGAGATTTATGTTTTGTGACTTAACATGGTGAAGATTATGTGAAATATAAGTTCTATAAACATTATTTTGCCCATTTTTTATTTTTTGTTAAAAACTATTTCAATTGTTGATATTTATTTTACTTTAAATGAGAAAAGACTGCACCTAAAATTCAGATCCTTGAAGGGATACGCATCATGAGGAAAAAAACTGTTTTTGCATCGTTTGCAATTTAAAAGACTATATTCTTAAAAGAAGAACTTTTGAACATAGACTGAATAGCTTGGCAGATTGGTCAGGGTTTGAGGTCACAGTCTCCTTACCTCTCACCACCTGACATCACACGTAAGCCGACTCATGACAGTTGTGAATACCATTTGGAGCAGTAACCACAAAACTTCATATAAATATTTTTCTGTATATTTTCATTTCTTTTCCTGAATACATTCCTCTGATTTTGTTCTAGGCTCGCAGGAAGGAGGTATTTATCCAGGAACGGTATGGGAGATTTAATTTAAATGACCCATTCCTGGCACTACAGAGAGACTATGAAGCAGGTGCCAGCGATAAAGAGAAGAAGCCAGTTTGTACCAACCCCCTCTCCATCCTCGAAGCAGTCATGGCACACTGCAGAAAAATGCAAGAAAGGATGTCCACACAGCTGGCTGCTGCTGAGAGCAGACAAAAGAAGGTATTGAGACTTTCCAATAGTCCTTCTTCCCATAACACAGTGTAGAATGAGGAGACCACCTCCGAGGTTGTTGTTTTGTTCTTAAATGCTGTATTTTCAGGAATGCAAAATACTGACAAATTACGGAGACCCTTCTCAAATGTAACTCAAAAATAACACTAAATCATAAAATAAGTATGAAAAATTTTGTTTCCCATAATAGTTACTATGATGCTTTCATTAAAATAGGGATTTTTAGAGGGAGATTCTGTTTCCTAATGCCCTAAGGCATGCTTAACTGCTCAGTGGGTGATCCAGTAATGCAACCAGGGCTGATCATATGGTGGCATCTCCAACTTTCTTTATCTAGCTTCTGTCTCCTGTATTTCTTTGCAATTAGAAATTATTATTATTTCTTTAAATGAAAATAGTATGAGAATAGAATGAAAGTTTGCTTAGTATATGCAATCTCGTAACATGTCATTTGAAGTTCTGGTTCGTCTCAAACTCGCCTCTGGGGTCTGATGGTGTGTCTGCTGCAGACCTCCAGGCTCCTGCTCACATGTGTTTCATTAAAACCAACCTCCTCCGCCTGCCTCACCTCCCCCAGCAACACAAATACACATTTATTGCACTGAGCACATGCTTCAAAGAGTCCTAAGCGATGAAAGCTTACTGTGATCAACCATAAGGAAATAGAAGTTTAAATTTTGTCCTTCTGATACACTGCTGAGACTTCTGATTCCCTTTATTAGAAAAGAGTGAGGAAGACAGAGAAGGTAATGATGTCTGGTATGATTAGAATTAAAAGTAGTATGTTCTTCCAACCATTATTAAAGCATAAATTAAAATGAGTCTTCTGTTTGTCCTTTTCAGAGAATTTGTTATAGCTCACATTTAACACCTGATTAACAGTTAACCCGAATGCACTATACTATATAAATATTTATGATGCTGTCATTGACTGTGTGGGCTTTCTCCCTGTAATTATTTCTTTGCAGTAATATATATTTGCTGGTGCTCTGGGATAGGTGTTGAATAAAAGCAAACCTTTGCTCAGTATGCACATGGTAGAAAACTAAAGCATGAGTAAATAGTAAAGAATAGAAGGTCTTCCCTGCATGTGAGACCGAATCACACCGTTTTACTCTGGACTCTGCCTACCATCTACAAAGCCTTGCAGACAACCACTGAGATCTCTAGAGCTTTTCAAAAATCCCCACAAACCACATAAGTAAGAGCCAGTGTGTTTCCATTGATGTCACTAAGGCTCACTTGTATGTCTTGAATGAGACACATTTCAATTACGTTCTTAATGTGTCAAATGAGCTATTTCATAATAAAGTATGTCTGCTGGTGTTTGTGCTGTATTATCAAAAATCAAGAAAATATTTTGTTTTTGTTGTAGTTTTCATGCAATACATAAAATGCGTGCTCTACCAATTTTTACTTCAGTTTTGCATTTTATCTATCATTTGTCTTATAAGAGAGGAAGAAAAGTTGAATCAAACCTTTGAGTTCAATTTTGAGTTGAATCAAAGCTCCTATTATCGAGTTGATTTTTTTTTTTTTTTAAATCAGCTTACATCCTGTTTGTTTCTGAATGCCTGGGTCATTTCCAACCTGGCTGGAAGTGAAAGGAAATTGTTTCTGTCCTATGGGTCCTGCGAGGCTGGTATGGAATGAGCCAGTGATCTGTCTCCCACGTATTATGGAGACACAGAGGTCCTTTATGGCCAATTGACTGGCCGTGCTGTCTCAGTGAAGGGTCTGTCTGAACGGCAGTGCTACCTTTTGTCCCTAAAGGATATTCTATTCCAGTAGCTTGTAACGTGTGAGGAGAGGAACTGTTTGTACTCTTGTCCCGGATCTTTATTTATGAAGCAAATAAGGTAACATAGCAGCTGATAAGACCAGAGTCATTTCAGCAATAAAATTACCTGTCACCTCTACTCTTGAGAGTAAGTATAGTAACCAGACATCTTCAGGTCTCTTACATGTAGAATAAATGGCAGCTTTAGAAATCTAAAAGCATTAAGACACAGAAATGCTTTATTTTAAATGAACTCAGGTCATCAAATCACTGCCAGAGCAAAAGTCAGGGAAAGCAAAGGTCCCATTATCAATTCAGGTATTTATTATCTGACGCTGGGCAGAGCTCTGTGGTGATTCTAAGACATTTGGCCTGAGCACTGCCCTGGTTGGCCTCTCTAGGCGGGAGAAGCAGCTTAGCGCTCATTCATGCGCTGGTTCCTGCTGAGACTACTAATAGGAGGGTTAACTGGTAATTTGCCTGCCAGGAAAATTTGGGCAAGAGTCAATTTGGCAAGTGGACTGAGCCTCAAGCCACTTTGCATAAACTAATGGGTAATCATCACGGGGAAATTTGCCTCTGGTAATATACCAGTTAGAGGCAGTAACCTAGGTGGTTATTATTTGGGTTTTTACTTTTTATCTTGTGCATCATCTGTTAATACAGCTTCTGTTCTGATTTATTTTCAGTCATTTTATTCATACATAGTATAATTTCTAGCCCGGAAATAGAAAACATCTTTTAATTTGAGCAGAGCTTGTAAAAGAAAAAAAGCAAAAATAACAACCAGGAAATTCAGAAGGAGGCAGTTTTTTTCACTAGAGGAAAACCTCAAAGTAGTTCTGTGTATTAGATAGAGCTCCTCCTAGGTAGGGCTTCCCTGGTGGCTTTGCAGCAAGGAATCTGCCTGCAATGCAGGAGATGCCGGTTCTGTCCCTGGGTTGAGAAGATCCCCTAGAAAAGGAAATGGCAACCCACTCCGTACTCTTGCCTTGGATCTCCCTTGGACAGAGGAGCCTGGCAGGCTACAGTCCACGAGGTCGTAAAAGAGTTGGACATGACTGAAGCGACTAAAAACAGAACAGAAACAACCTCCTAGGTGGCAACTCAGTACAGTGAGGTCAGTTGCATGACAGTAGATGCATCAGGCAGAATGTGTAGTCACAAGCGATTCCAGTATTCATGGAGTTCATCAGAAACAGCATTTATTTGTTGGCTTACAGCATGGTAGGGCATGGCTGGGGGAACTAGGGGACCAGCTCTTACCAGCCAGCATCTCTGACAAATGCTCACTGTAAATCTAATCTGCAGTGGCTGATCCTTCTACTGAGCTGAATATTGAAGCTTGCTGACACCAGACAACACCACTGCCATCACTGCTCTGGGTCTTGGGTGGTGCTTCCCCTAGCCCTGCTTCTTTGCGTCACTCATTTCCTAGTTGATGCCTAAGAGCAGGTGCATTTGATTGGTCCAGCTCAGGCCACATGCTTTCTCCCTAGCTACAAGACCAGGAAAGCAACTATTGGCTGTATTTTAACTACCACAGGAGAGAACCATCCGTGCAAAATTCCCCTGACATAGAAAGGAGTTTGAGCTGCTAGACAACCAAAGAAATGAGGAATGGACCAGAAAAGAGCAATCAAAACATGTGCTTTATTTCATATGCCTCTTTCTTCACATTGTAAATAATTGTAATTCATTTTGCTATTTGTTTTCTGCTTCATGGTTATCACATACAAATATAACTTAATTTTACATTGTTTTCTAGACTTTTGTTCAAGGATAATATGGTAGAGAAACATCTAAAATAACATTTTTAGGAAGAGTATATCAGAGTCTTTGTACATGAATGATTGTTTTCAACTCCATCCTGAGTCTATTTTTGTATAACTCATTATTACAGTTCAAAATGCATTTTGACTCCCTAGGGAGCACAGTAGAGTGAGCATTAAGGGGAGCTGGAGACTGAGGTATGCAGCTTTGAGCCAGGACGTATAGGGGAGAACAGGCTATGAGGCTTCCCTGATCCATGTCTTCTCTTGAAACTCTAAATCAAGAGGAAGGGGCAGATGAGAAGTGCAGAGTCTAACAGCTGACTGACTGGTTGTTACAGCCCCAGTAAGGAAGAAAATCTCGTACATCTTACTGTTATGTACTTGTTTACCAGGACTGGGCAATTGCCAGTAGGGGTGACCACGTAGAAAAGAGGAAAAGGGTGCAGTGTTAAAAGATTTGAGGAAGCATTAAGAAATATAATTAAATGTCATAAAAGTGTTTTGTGATTCTGACAAACATGTAGTCTGCTTTCTCATTTTACAAATGACCAGAATTGCTTTCCTCTCTCTTTTCCACTTCAAATTAGAACTAATTGCCTTTACATTGCTGCTCTGATCCCTCCTACATAGTTTTCCCTTTCATTCTGGAAAAACAGTTGTTTGGTGCCTCTTCATTCATGGCTCCCAGTCTGGGTGCTATTCTTGGGGGAACCACCCACTTTCTCACTACCAGGGAAGCTGTGTTGGCTCTTCTAAGCTCTTCAATACAACCTGCTGCTTTTTGCAGAAGGCTTTGGTGATAATGCTCCATGCAAAATTCCTCCGAGCCATTACTTGAAAGTGGTTGTGAGTAGATATAAATTTGACAATAGTAGAGAAGAATCAACTGGAACTTAGTAATCTTTATACACAAAGGGCATGGTTCCTTCATAATCATAATAGAGTGCAGTTGAGTTGGGGGAGAAGTTTGTTCCTACCCCTAACCATTAGGTCCACAGCCCCTGGATCACTGCTTAAAACTGTCCCAGAATTGGCCACTTTTAAGAGAGCCCTTTTAAGCTACTCCTTTTGATATATTCCCATAATTCCTACCAGACATTCTTATTACAGAAGCATTTTTTTTCATACAGGCTCATCATACACTTTTCTTATCCCAACCCCTGGGATGAGCTATTACATACAGAAGCTGTTATTTTCATTCCTTTCTAATGAAAAGTAGAAATGAATCTAGAGGTAGGAAATTATGCATACTTATCATATTCATAAACAGTATGAAAAGGCAAAAAGATAGGACACTGAAAGATGAACTCCCCAGGTCAGTAGGTGACCAATATGCTACTGGAGATCACTGGAGAAATAACTCCAGAAAGAATGATGGGATGGAGCCAAAGCAAAAACAATACCCAGCTGTGGATGTGACTGGTGATAGAAGCCAAGTCCGATGCTGTAAAGAGCAATATTGCATAGAACCTGGAATGTTAGGTCCATGAATCAAGGCAAATTGAAAGTGGTCAAACAGGAGATGGCAAGAGTGAACGTCTACATTCTAGGAATCAGCGAATTAAGATGGACTGGAATGGGTGAATTTAACTCAGATGATCGTTATATCTGCTACTGTGGGCAGGAATCCCTTAGAAGAAATGGAGTAGCCATCACGGTCAACAAAAGAGTCCGAAATGCAGTACTTGGATGCAATCTCAAAAACGACAGAATGATCTCTGTTCGTTTCCAAGGCAAACCATTCAATATCACGGTAATCCAAGTCTATGCCCCGACCAGTAATGCTGAAGAAGCTGAACTTGAACGGTTCTATGAAGACCTACAAGACCTGTTAGAACTAACTCCCAAAAAAGATGTTCTTTTCATTATAGGGGACTGGAATGCAAAAGTAGGAAGTCAGGGAACACCTGGTGTAACAGGCAAATTTGTCCTTGGAGTACAGAATGAAGCAGGGCAAAGGCTAATAGAGTTTTGCCAAGAGAACTCACTGGTCATAACAAACACCCTCTTCCAACAACACAAGAGAAGACTCTACACATGGACATCACCCGATGGTCAACACCGAAATCAGATTGATTATATTCTTTGCAACCAAAGATGGAGAAGCTCTATACATTCAGCAAAAACAAGACCGGGAGCAGACTGTGGCTCAGATCATGAACTGCTTATTGCGAAATTCAGACTTAAATTGAAGAAAATAGGGAAAACCATCAGACCATTCAGGTATGACCTAAATCAAATCCCTTATGATTATACAGTGGAAGTGACAAATAGATTTAAGGGACTAGATCTGATAGACAGAGTGCCTGATGAACTATGGACAGAGGTTCATGACATTGTACAGGAGACAAGGATCAAGACCATCCCCATGGAAAAGAAATGCAAAAAAGCAAAATGGCTGTCTGAGGAGTCCTTACAAATAGCTGGGAAAAGAAGAGAAGCGAAAAGCAAAGGAGAAAAGGAAAGATATTCCCATCTGAATGCAGAGTTCCGAAGAATGGTAAGGAGAGATAAGAAAGCCTTCCTCAGTGATCAGTGCAAAGAAATAGAGGAAAACAACAGAATGGGAAAGACTAGAGATCTCTTCAAGAAAATTAGAGATACCAAAGGAACATTTCATGCAAAGATGGGCTCGATAAAGGACAGAAATGGTATGGACCTAACAGAAGCAGAAGATATTAAGAAGAGGTGGCAAGAATACACA
Source organism: Okapia johnstoni (assembly GCA_024291935.2). Lineage (NCBI taxonomy): Eukaryota > Metazoa > Chordata > Mammalia > Artiodactyla > Giraffidae > Okapia > Okapia johnstoni. The sequence goes on along the minus strand of CM044312.1, from coordinate 63,298,877 downwards.
GAAGACCTGTACAAAAGAGATCTTCATGACCCAGATAATCACGATGGTGTGATCACTCACCTAGAGCCAGACATCCTGGAATGTGAAGTCAAGTGGGCCTTAGGAAGCATCACTATGAACAAAGCTAGTGGAGGTGATGGAATTCCAGTTGAGCTATTTCAAATCCTCAAAGGTGATGCTGTGAAAGTACTGCACTCACTATGCCAGCAAATCTGGAAAACTCAGCAGTGGCCACAGGACTGGAAAAGGTCAGTTTTCATTCCAATCCCAAAGAAAGGCAATGCCAAAGAATGCTCAAACTACTGCACAATTGCATTCATCTCACACGCTAGATAACTAATGCTCAAAATTCTCCAAGCCAGGCTTCAACAATACGTGAACCGTGAACTTCCAGATGTTCAAGCTGGTTTTAGAAAAGGCAGATGAACCAAAGATCAAATTGCCAATATCCACTGTATCATCAAAAAAGCAAGAGAGTTCCAGAAAAACATCTATTTCTGCTTTATTGACTATGCCAAAGCCTTTGACTGTGTGGATCACAATAAACTGTGGAAAATTCTGAAAGAGATGGGAATACCAGACCACCTGACCTGTCTCTTGAGAAACCTGTATGCAGTTCAGGAAGCAACAGTTAGAACTGGACATGGAACAACAGACTGGTTCCAAATAGGAAAAGGAGTATGTCAAGGCTGTATATTGTCACCCTGCTTATTTAACTTATATGCAGAGAACATAATGAGAAACGCTGGGCTGGAAGAAACACAAGCTGGAATCAAGATTGCAGGCAGAAATATCAATAACCTCAGATATGCAGATGACACCGCCCTTATGGCAGAAAGTGAAGAAGAACTAAAGAGCCTCTTGATGAAAGTGAAAGAGGAGAGTGAAAAAGTTGGCTTAAAACTCAATGTTCAGAAAACTAAGATCATGGCATCTAGTCCCATCACCTCATGGCAAATAGATGGGGAAACAGTGGAAACAGTGTCAGATTTTATTCTTTTGGGCTCCAAAATCACTGCAGATGGTGATTGCAGCCATGAAATTAAAAGACGCTTACTCCTTGGAAGGAAGGTTATGACCAACCTAGATAGCATATTGAAAAGCAGAGACATTACTCTGCCAACAAAGATCCATCTAGTCAAGGCTATGGTTTTTCCAGTAGTCATGTATGGATGTGACAGTTGGACGGTGAAGAAAGCTGAGTGCCGCAGAATTGATGCTTTTGAACTGTGGTGTTGGAGAAGACTCTTGAGAGTCCCTTGGACTGCAAGAAGATCCAACCAGTCCATCCTAAAGGAGATCAGTCCTGGGTGTTCATTGGAAGGACTGATGTTGAAGCTGAAACTCCAATACTTTGGCCACCTCATGCAAAGAGTTGACTCATTGGAAAAGACCCTAATGCTGGGAAGGATTGGGGGCAGGAGGAGAAGGGGACGACAGAGGAGGAGATGGCTGGATAGCATCACCGACTCGTTGGACATGGGTTTGGGTAGACTCCGGGAGTTGGTGATGGACAGGGAGGCCTGGCATGCTTTGATTCATGGGGTCGCAAAGAGTCAGACACGACTGAGCGACTGAACTGAACTATCATATTCATAAACATATTTTATATGCACACATATGTATCTTTATTTATCTATAGTGAGTTCATACTTATCTTGACACCTCTGATTTTAATAACCATAGGGTACATTCTTATCATTTATTTAGAGCTAACTTCTCCAACAGTGAGAAAGCTGTCAGCTATTATACTTCAATATATTACTCATTTACTGCAGCCTAGAACACATAGGGCTTCCCTGGTACCTTGGCTGGTAAAGAATACGACTGTAATGCAGGAGACCCTGGTTCAATTCCTGGGTCAGGAAGATCCCCTGGAGAAGAGATAGGCTACCCACTCTGGTATTCTTGGGCTTCTTTGGTGACTCAGACTGTAAAGAATCTGCCTACAATACAAGAGACCTGAGTTTGATCCCTGGGTTGGGGAGATCACCTGAAGGAGAGCATGGTAACCCACTTCAGTATTCTTGCCTGGAGAATACCCATGGACAGAGGAGCCTTAAGGGCTCTGGTCCATGGGGTCGCAAAAAGTCAGACATGATTGAGTGACTAAGCACAGCATGACACAGAACACATAGAATCCATAGCACTGTAAAATAAAAAAGCAAAAATGCAAACCTGAAATTCACTACTGTTTATACGTTTTAAAGAGATATTTACATTAAATCTCACATTAAAGTAAAATTTGCATAAGTGCACAAATTGATGTTTTAAAAATGCATATACTTGTGTAACCTGTACCTCTTACAAGAGAGAAAAGATTTCCATTACCACTGAAAGTTTCCTGGAGTATCTTCTCAATAATTATCTCCACCACTTCAGGCAGCCACTGAACACTCCTCTTTTTTTTTTTTTTTTTATTGTGGATTAGTCTTATCTCTGTACTGCAACTTTAGGTAAAAGAGATGACTGCAATTAAATAATGAGCCTTCTGTGTACAAACTGTAAGTCTTTCAACTTTGTTTTTATTTATGAAAATTGTTTTGTCTGTTCTAGATTGTTTGCATTTCCGTAAAAGTTTTCTTTGGAAAGTTTTCAGGGATGAAATTTCATTGACCTTTAAATATGTTGAGAATTGACATCTTTAACAATATTGAGTCTTCCAATCCATGACTAGAGTATTTCTCTTGATTTGTTGAGGTCTTTATGGTTTCTTTTAGCAGTGTTTTATTGTTTTTAGTTTAGTAGTGTTAAATGTCTTTTGTTAGGCTTATTTCTAAATATTTGGTGCTATAATAAACACATTATTTTTGCCAAACATTTGTTGCTAGTGTGCAAGTACTCAGTTGATTTTCGTATGTTGACACTGTATCCTGTGATCTTGCTAACCTTGCTTATTAGCTTTAGCAGTTGTGTATATTTTATATGATTTTGTAGGTAAACAAGCATGTTATCTGTGAATAAAACCCATTTTAATTCTTCCTTTCTGAATTGCCTGCCTGCCTTCCCCTTCTCTTTTCCCCATCATTTCACTGACCAGAGCCTTCAGAACAATGTTGATTAGAAGCAGTGAGTGAAGACTTCAAAGCCCTTTCCTTTACTTAGGGAGAAAGCAGGCTGTTTCATGGATAAATATGATGCTCGCTGTGCTTTTTTATAGACGCCTTTCATCTCATTGAGGTTCCATTCAATTCTTTATTGAGTAGTTTTTATCATGAATGGATTCTGAATTTTGTAAAAGGGTTTATCTGCATCTATGGCTGTGGTCATGATTTTTCTCTTTATTTTGTTAATGCGATGAATCGTACTAATTGATTTTCAAATATTAAACCAACTTGGATTCCTGTAGTTAACTTCAGTGGGTAACCTTTATCATTCTTTTTAAATATTACTGGATTCAGTCTGCCTGTATCTTGCTGCGGAGTTTTGTGTCTGTGTTCATGAGTGGTAATTTTTCTGTGAATTTTAAAATAATTGTTTTGATATGAAAGTAATTCTGGATTCACAAAGGAAATTGGGAAGTACTTCCTTCTCTTTTTTTGAAAGACTATATATAAATGTGGTTTTGATGTTCAGTTGAAGTTACTAGTAAATCATATGAGTTGAGGGTTTTCTTTAGGGGAAAATTTTTATTTGTGAACTCAGTTTCTTTTGAAGATATAAAGCTATTCCATTCTTTTACTCCAGTTTTATGTCAGTTCTGAAAGTTGTATGCTTCAGAGGAAGTTGATTTGTTAATGTTTTGGCACAAAGGTTTTCATCATTATCGTTTTAACATTCATTTCATAGTGATACCCCATCCTTTATTCCTGTTATTTGTGCTTTCTGGATATGTTCTTTTATGTCTGTTTCTGAATCTGGTTTTTTAACAGTGTTAATGATATTTTAGATTACAACCAACTTTTGGCTTTGTAAATTTCTCTGTCACTTGTTGTCTCTTGTATTTTCGTTGATTTCTTACCTTTGCTATTTCTTTCTTTTCACTTTGTATTTTGTTCACTTAACTTTTCCTAACTTTTTAAGGTAACACTTAGATGATTAATTTGAGACAAAACTTTAAAAAACAATTTTACTGAAGTATAGTTGACTTACAATATTGTGTTTAATTTCTGCTCTATTAGCAAAGTAACTCAGTTATACATTTATATATTCGTTTTCATATGCTTTTCCATTATTTTACTGCAGGATATTGAATATAGTTCCTTGTGCTATACAATAGGAATTTGTTTATTCAGCCTATATATAATAATTTATATCTGTTAAGGCAACACTCCCTATCCTTCCCTCCTCCCTCCTTGGCAACCACCAGTCTGTTCTCTATATCTGTGAGTCTGTCTTTGTTTTGTAGATAGGTTCATTTGTGTCATACTTTGGATTCCATATGTAAGTGATATCATATTGTATTTGTCTTTTTCTTTCTGACTTCCTTAATATGATAATCTGTAGGTCCGTCCATCCATGTTGCTGCAAATAGCATTACTTATTTCTTTCTAATGACTGAGTAATATTCCATTGTATATATGTACCGCATCTTCTCTATCCAGTCATCTGTCAATGGACATTTAGGCTGCTTCCATATCCTGACTATTGTAAATAATGCTGCTGTAAACTTAGAGGTGCACGTATCTTTTTGAGTAAGTTTTGTCTGGGTATATGCCCAGGAGTGGGATCACTGGATCAAATGGCAACTCTTTTTTTTAGTTTTTTGAGGAACCTCCATACTGTTTTCCATAGTAGCTGCACCAATTTACATTCCTACCAAAAATGTAAGAGGGTTCCCTTTTCTCTACACCCTTTTTAGTGTTTATTATTTGTAGATTTTTTACCAGTGGCCATTCTAACTGGTGTGAAGTGGTACCTCATTGTTATTTTGGTTTGCATTTCTCTAATAATTAGCAGTAACAAGCATCTTTTCATGTGCCTGTTAGACATCTGTATGTCTTCTTTGGGAGACAACTCTTCTAAAGCAATTATCAATGTAATTTTCTATGTATTCTTTGCTTTATCTGCCTTTCAGTACTCCTTTTTCACTGCATCCAACGAACTTTGATATATTATTTTTATTTTCGATTAACTCAAATGTTTTCTAATTTCCCTTGTGATTTTTTCTTAAACTTTTGTACTATTTAGAAGTATGTTTTAATTTTGAATTTTGGGGTGTTATTAATATCTTATTGTGATTTATAATTTCATTCTCCTGTGGTCAGAGAACATACTCTGTAAGATTTTAGTCTTGTAATTTTTTGTTGGTTTTAAATAGTGCAACAAATGCGTCATCTGTAGTACTTGGGTATTCTGTTCCATAGCATCCATCAGGCCAGGTGTTTTTCATAGTGTTATCCACAGCTGCTGTATTCTTGCTGATATTTTAATCTAGATCTTTAACAAGATATGATTGTTATTAGAAATTTGTTTGTTTCTCCCTTTACTTCTGTCCGTTCTCGCTTCATGTATTTTAGAGAATGATTCAGCCATTGTCTATAATGTAGTTTCTCTGTATGTAATGTGTGTTTTTCTCTGGCAGTTTCAAGGTTATTTGTTAGTTTTGTTTTCATCAGTTTTACTATGATGTGCTTAGTTATGGTTTTCTTTATATTTATCCTGCTTTGGGATTTCTGAGCTTCCTGGATATATATATATACATTTTTTTTTTTTTTTTTACCAAATTTGTGAATTTTGGCCATATTTTCTTTTAATATATTTTTCTTCCCCATTCTCTTTCTTCTCTTTTTGGAAATCCAGTTATGTGGAATTTAGATCACAGTGAGATGCTCTTCACTTTTTCAATTAGCTTTTACTGTTTCTCAAATTGGATACTTCCTTTTGCTCTGTTTTCAAATCCATTGGTTTTTTTCTTTCCTTTTTTAGTTTTCCTCTTTCAAATCTTCTATTAAGCTCATTAAGACATATTTTTCCATTTTAGATATTATTCTTTTATAGATTTTCCATTTGTTTCTAGTTTACATTCCTGTGCCAAGACTCCCGTTTTGTTCCGTCACCATGACTGTGTTTTCTTTGAAAATGGCTGCTTTAGGGTTCTTGTCTGCTAATTCCAGTAGAAGTCACCTTAAGCTCAGTTTCTATTTGAGTACATTTATCTTGTGGATCACTTAAAACTCTTTTTTTGCATGTCCAATATTTTTTTTATTGCATACTAGACATTATGGATGATGTGGTACAGAGACTATGGATTCTGTTATCTTCCAAAGAGTGTAAGTAGTAAGTAGTTAACCTGATTAGATTCCATAGTCCAAACTCTGACTTTTTGCAGTTGGCAATAGCTAAAATATTTGCTCATTTCTGTAGTCGCTCAGTAGTAACCTCTGTGGTTAAGTGTGGACTCTCTCCTGTGTTTGCATGCTAAGTCACGTCCAACTCTTTGCGACCCTGTGGACTGTGGCAGCCAGGCTCCACTATTCATTGGATTCTCCAGACAAGAGTACTGGAGTAGGTTGCCATGCCCTCCTCCTGGGGATCTTCCCGTCCCAGGAATCAAGCCCATGTCTCTTGTATCTCCTGCATTGGCAGGCAGGTTCTTTACCAGTAGTGCCACCTGGGAAGCCTGGACTCTTTCATACAAATGTGTAATTCAAGAGTCTCCCAGTGGCACTGGTGAGGTTAGTTGGAGCAGCTTTCATTTCATCCTCTGGTTCCTCAGGCCAGCATAAGGGATGCTTTGTGCTTGAGCTCTTGTTGCCAGTGCTGTCAGGACAGGGAATAGACCTCACTTGAAAAGCTGTCCAAGGGCAAATCTCATCCAATGCTGTTGGTTCCTTTCTAATGGGAGGGTGCACTCCTCTCCTATTTCTGTCAGTTTTATTGCTCTCCAGAGCCTTCAAACAGGTATTTTCTTAATATTGTTTCAAGGGTTTATCATTATTATCTGCATGAGTAGGTAGTCTAATAAAAGTTGTTTCACCATTACAGATAGTGAAACTTTCTCTGATATACTTTGTATTGTTGTAATTACTGCCTGACTTATAAAGACATCATCTATGTGTTTAGTACAGTCGGTTCTCTAGCTCTTTGTTTGCATGTAAATGTGTTTTCACAGGGAAAACACTGAGCGAAACTGACGTTTTGAAATAGCACAAAGCTAACATTTTTTAGTGCTACACACAATGGTAAATACATGTGTTGCCTTGTTTAATCCTGTAATGTAATCACTATTGTTGCTCTATTGTGCAGTTAAGAGAACCCTCCTTTATTTATTTTTTTTTTTTTATTATTATTATTTTTTTTATTTTAGTTGGGGGCTAATTACTTTACAATATTGTAGTAGTTTTTGCCATACATCGACATGAATCAGCCATGGATTCACATGTGCTGCCCCTCCCAAACCCTCCTCCCACCTCCCTCCCCCTCCCATCCCTCAGTGTCAGTGTCATCCCAACGCTCCATCCCTGAGCATCCGTCCCATGCATAGAACATGGAATGGTGTTCTGCTTCACATATGACAATATACATGTTTCAATGTTATTGTCCCAGAACGTCCAACCCTCACCTTCTCCCTCAGAGTCCACAGGACTGTTCTATGCATCTGTGTCTCTTATTCTGTCTCACATATAGGGTTACCATTACCATCTTTCAAATTCCATATACATGCATTAGTATACTGTATTGGTGCTTTTCTTTCTGGCTCACTTCACTCTGTATAATGGGCTCCAGTTTCATCCATCTCAATAGAACAGATTCAAATGTATTCTTTTTAATGGCTGAGTAATATTCCATTGTGTATATGTACCACAGCTTCCTTATCCATTCGTCTGCCGATGGACATCTAGGTTGCTTCCATGTCCTGGCTATTGGAAACAGTGCTGCGATGAACATTGGGGTACACGCGTCTCTTTCAATTCTGGTTTCCTCGGTGTATATGCCTAGCAGTGGGATTGCTGGGTCATATGGCAGTTCTATTCCCAGTTTTTTAAGGAATCTCCACACTGTTCTCCATAGTGGCTGTACTAGTTTGCATTCCCACCAACAGTGTAAGAGGGTTCCCTTTTCTCCACACCCTCTCCAGCATTTATTGCTTGTAGACTTTTGGATAGCGGCCATTCTGACTGGTGTGTAATGAGAACCCTCCTTTAGAGAGAAAACTTATCAAAGTTACACAGCCAAGAAGTTGGGATTAGAACTTAGTATTGTACTTCTTGGCTTCCCAGGTAGCACAGGGGTAAAGAATCAGCCTGCCAATGCAGGAAATACAAGAGATGCAAGTTCAATCCCTGGGTCAGGAAGATCCCCTGGAGTAGGAAATAGCAACCCACTCCAGTATTCTTGCCTGGAGAGTTCCATGTATAGAGGAGCCTGGTGGCCTACAGCCCATGGGATCACAAAGAGTCAGACATGATTGAGCATGCACGCATGCTGTAACTACACTTCTTACTCTTTAAAACACAGAACTTTGTCTTTGGGTCAGAATAGTCAAGGAAATTTTTTAAATATAAAAATTTTTGTTTTGAGTTTTGGAGTACATTTATATGCTTATTGAAAGGAGCAGATAGAGAGGGGGATGTTTAATGTTTATACAGAGCAGTGTGATCACTAATGGAGCAAGTCAAAGGTGATAGGAATAATGAAGTTAATTGTTGAAGACAGTCTGACCTTCAGCAGTTGGAAACATCTTTCCCTTAGAGTGAAGGGAAGAATGAATGGATTGATATGGCCATAAAAATGCTTAAGGGAGGAGACAGGATGTGCAGGGAATGAGTTAGTCTGAATTTTCTTGATCAAAGAGTCGGTTAGGGGAGACTGAGAGTCACTTGAGTTGTCATTGGGTGAAGTATTGGGGAGAGTGACAGAGGTTTAAATATCCCCTGAAATAGTAAATGGTAGAGGAGGCTAAACAGAGTTAGGTAGAGTGATTGATGATTGGGGCTCAGAGCTCAATTGAGTTGAGAGCCATGTGTAGTAGGTGCATCAATTATGTGATTTTCTCTGTGCTCTGCTATCTGTAGTGAGATTAAAAGACTCATGTTTGTCTGAGATAGGATTTATAAGGCACGAATGATGGAAGAACAGAGATAAAAAAGAATAATGGCTGCATTTCTAGAAGTATAATTTTCTGTTTAGATCCCTGAGATTAGTCGAGTTGATCTCCTGTTGGAAGTCTCTTTAATTTGATTCTAAAATGTAAGAGATGAAAGTTATTTCAAAAATCAAGTGAGATGACCCAGTATAGAAGCATATGTGGTGTGGTGAGGAAAACTTGAGACAGTTGGAGCCATAAATGAGTGCCAGGACCCTGACGCGGCTTCACTGGGCCGCATCAGGGAAATCGCTAACTTGGCCTCTGTGTGACTATTCTGTAAAGTGCAAGTAGCCCTTAAATTCTAGAATACGACATTTTTTTTTTCCACATCAAGAGATAGATTATGAAAATCATATTTTAAAAATAAGATGAAAATTTCCCTGATTTGTGCTTTTTTCCTACATTGGTTGCTCTAAGAATTTGGAAGGGGGGATAATACAAAACCTATTGAAAATTTTCTCTATACGTCTAACTTTCTGTATGTCTTCCATAGCAACCTACTTTGATGCATTTAGAAGAATTAAAAGTGCTTTAACTATTAATAAGTTTAACTTTCTGTGAGGCACCCAGATGAATAAAATATAGGTATAAATCAAGTATAGGACAGCACTATTGTTCCTCAAATATTACCTATTCTACTTATGAAGTCAACCCCCAAATTTCGTATACAATAGACTGTATGTGTGTGGACAAATGTCTCTGATTATTCTTGGGGAATTATTTGGATTCCTGATCACCTCTTTATAGGATCTATTGCAGTGCTATTCATGACTTCTTCAAAGCAGGAAGGACCCCAAAATAAATGAATAATGCCTCTGCCTGCCCATTGGGCAGTGAGCCATTCTCTGCTTTTGGTCTCATGTCTGACTGAGGGGGACGAAGTAGTGGATTTAATGGTGAGGAACAGGAGCACATTCTCAACTGATGGATCATGCGAGCATTTCCTGTCTCTGTTATTGATTACTTAAAGCCAAGTTAAATAATTACTGTCTCTCTTGAGAGTATATTTGTGTTTAACATCTGAGGGAGGGTGAGTCCTTTCCATGTCTTTAATCGGGTAGATCTGCTTTAACCTTGATGAACTGTAAGCCCCTTTTTGGACCACCATGAAGACATTATCTCTAGTTGGGAAGACGAGGCATGTGGACCCGCCTGGCTGCTACAGCCCAGCTTGAGATGTATCCCTCCCAAGCACTTCGTGGTGCATTTCCTGGAGAGAAGTGAGGAACCTGGATGAACGTGTTAGAATTGTATCTGTGTATCAGAAAGGCCCTCGGTTGTTTGGAAGATTGATGTTTCTATGAACTGCGTTAATTTCATTAATTCAGATACAGCAGCAAAGAAGACAGAGTCCCTGCCCTCATGAGTCCTGTTCTAGTGGGACAGGCAGGTGCCAACCAAAGGGTGATTCACTAAAGGATGGAAAGGACTGTCGTCTTCCATAGGATGGTGAGAGCAGCCTCGCTGTGAAGGTGACAGTTGAGCAGAGGGCTGAAGGAGTAAAAGAGCCAGGCTTTTGTGCCATTGGGTGTTTTGGTGCTTATTAGAAAACCCCATGTAGAGGTAAAAAGGGTTTTAAAAGCTCCTCCTCTGTGTTGATCAACTAGGGTCTATGGCTCAATGAGCAGACAGACCCTTCTCCAGAAGGAAAAAGTGCTCTTCTTTCCAGGCAGATGCAGCCCCAGGCCTGGGCAGACACTGGTGAGAGCTGGATTTTGGTTCCTCTCACCCTTGAAGCACCCTAGTCCAGCATTCTTGCGTGGAGAATCCCATGGACAGAGAAGGATGGAGGACTACAGTCCATAGGGTCACAAAGAGTCAGACATGACTGAACGTCTGAGCACCCTTGCAGCCGGCCACCCTTGTGGAGTACACAAACTCCTCAGTGCAGGAGCCCTATGTGACGGGTCATGGTGGAATTTCTATGCAGACAGACAAGACCAAAGACCCTGAGGCAGGATGTTGTTCAGGAAACATCAGGGAGACCAGTGTCATGGGACCCAAGTGGTCAAAGTGGAACTGAAAGAGATGAGGTCAGACTTGGGGTTCATGGATACTGATTATATTTTTTATTTATTTTTTTTGGTTGCACCACATGGCATTTGAGATCTTAGTTCCCCTACTACTGTTGGAACCTGTGCCTCCTGCAGTGGAAGCACGGAGTCCTAACCATTGGACAGCCAGGGAAGTCACATGACTATATTTGTAATATTTCTTATATATGAGTTAAAATAAGTTTCATATATGATTTTACATAATTTTTCCAGCAAATCTTCACTCGTAAGCTCAAAGTAGATTGCCCCAAAAAAAGCTAAGTAATATGATTAGCAAGTATAGGAATTTAGAATTTAACCGAAGTCCTCTGTTTTCAGCACTTTTCATTTTACAGTGCCTCAAAGATTAGTAATTCTAGGGCATTAAACATTAAAAAATTTTAAAAAGTTCTCTACCAGAGTTCTGTTTTTACAGAAGCAGACCTTTCTGAACTATGTATTGTGATCTGGAGCATCAGATTACCCTTCTCCTTTTCTATGGTTAACTTACATTAAAAAAGTTTTCTGTTGCTATGATTGAGATTTTTCTTGTAAAACCATTAACATCTATTTTCTCATTTTAATGAGTCTCTAAAGTATTATCCATCATCTCCCAACTTTTTTCAGAAATGTGGTGCTTTAGCTAACCCAAACCTTGCAGTTGTTACAAGATTAACACGAATCTCTCCCCATCTTTGGCTGAAAGAATCCTCTGCCTATTAATCAGGGCTGTCCTGTGCATTTCTTTCAGCTGGAGACGGAAAAGCTTCAGCTCCAAGCACTTGAGCAGGAGCACAAGAAGCTGGCTGCCCGCCTGGAGGAGGAGCGAGGCAAGAACAAACATGTGGTCCTGATGCTGGTCAAGGAGTGCAAGCAGCTCTCTGGGAAGGTCCTAGAGGAGGCCCAGAAGCTGGAAGAGGTGATGGCCAAACTGGAAGAAGAGAAGAAAAAGACAAGCGCGTTAGAGGAGGAACTTGCCACGGAGAAACGAAAAAGCACAGAAATGGAAGCCCAGATGGAAAAGCAACTCTCCGAGTTTGACACGGAGCGGGAACAGCTTCGTGCCAAGCTGCACCGAGAAGAAGCACACACCACTGACCTCAAAGAGGAGATAGACAAGATGAAGAAGATGATTGAGCAGCTGAAAAGGGGAAATGACAGCAAACCCAGCCTCTCCCTCCCACGGAAGACAAAAGATAGACGTTTGGTCTCCATATCTGTGGCAACGGAAGGACCAATGACAAGATCTGTTGCGTGCCAGACAGACCTAGTGATAGAGAGCTCTGAGCCCGTGAAGAAGTTACCTTTGACCGTGCCCGTAAAGCCTGCCACGGGGAGCCCCCTAGTCTCCTCCAGTGCCAAGGGGAATGCCTGCGCCAGTGCCGCCTCGGCCAGACCGGGTATCGAGAGGCAGGTTTCCCACAGTGACTTGATAGGCTCCTCTCTGCCCATTGTCCCACCTCCAAGTGCAAACAGAATTGAGGAAAATGGACCGAGCACCGGCTCAACACCGGATTTAACCAGTAGCCCAACCCCGCTACCCAGTACAGTTTCCCCGGCCTCCGGGCACACGCCCGCCCCGCCTCCGCACAGTTTACATTCACCGTGTGCCAACACACCTCTGCATCCGGGTCTGAACCCGCGCATCCAAGCGGCTCGATTTCGATTTCAGGGCAGTAATGCTAATGACCCAGACCAAAACGGAAACACCACCCAAAGCCCTCCATCCAGAGATGTCTCTCCTACAAGTCGTGACAACCTAGTGGCCAAGCAGCTTGCTCGAAATACTGTGACCCAAGCACTGTCGAGATTTACAAGCCCCCCGGCGGGAGCGCCCCCGAGACCTGGAGCGCCCCCAACGGGGGATGTTGGCACCTATCCCCCGGTCGGTCGAACCAGTTTAAAGACTCCTGGTGGGGCCCGAGTTGACAGAGGAAACCCTCCTCCCATCCCTCCAAAAAAGCCAGGGCTCTCCCAAACTCCTTCTCCACCGCACCCCCAACTCAAGGTTATCATGGATAGCAGCAGGGCCTCCAGCACAGGGATCAAAGCTGATAACAAAACTGTGGCTTCGCCTCCTTCCAGTTTGCCACAAGGGAACAGGGTAATAAATGAGGAGAATCTCTCTAAATCTTCCTCCCCTCAGCTGCCACCAAAACCATCCATAGATTTAACTGTGGCACCCGCAGGCTGTGCGGTTTCAGCCCTGGCCACATCTCAGGTGGGTGCCTGGCCTGCTGAAACCCCTGGACTGAACCAACCTGCATGTTCAGAAAGTTCCCTTGTCATTCCCACCACCACTGCCTTTCGCTCTTCCATAAACCCTGTTAGTGCCTCATCCCGTAGAGCAGGTGCCTCTGACAGCCTCCTGGTAACAGCATCAGGTAAAGGGATTGAAATGTTATATCCTTTAAGAATGTGGCCTGTCCTCTCACTTGCCTTCATTTCCTTCACATTGCCTTAAAGCTTTTTTTTTTTAATCTGATACTTTTTTTTCCTATTTCTTTACCCTCTTTTTTGTGTGTGATTTTCTCTAAAGGCTCCAGGGTATGGTGATTCATCTTGCTATATGAATTGCGGTTTTGTTACGCTGAGTGCTTTCTTCTTTTAAAAATAACCTGAAAGCAGTGGTTTGGAGCACACGGAGACCATTAATTTAGAGAAACTGAAGCATTTCCATGGGAGGAAAGACTCGTCCTTCTTATGAAATATTTATCTCACAAGATTTCACTATTAGCGAGCCATCTCCAGACAGTATGTGTTCAATTCTATCCCTTCTGAGATGGCTTATTTGAAAGAATGCTTTCAGGTAGTTATTAACACTACAGTCTACCTTGGATTATCAAATTGATTAGAGGTGTTCTGTTATTGGTATATCCTATGTTTTAATATCAGTTTGGTGTTGCCTTTTTTAACTTCAAAAAATAGTGTATGTGTTTGTAAACCTCTGTTCGAAGTTTAATTTACTTCAAAAGTTGTTTACTTTGTTTAGAGCTAACACTTAAGCACAGATGGGTAACATAGCACATGGGCTGTATTAGAGAAGGTTTCCATTGCAGATGTGGTTTATAAAGTCACTGAATCTGGGACTCTTGAACAAAGAGTTAATAAAGAACTAGGTTTTTCCCTTTTGTTTTATAGTGCTAAAGGAAGCATTGCTTTTTATTGGCATTTGTTCTTCACTGAGTAAAAGTGGCTCTAAAATAGTGTTACAGTGCCATAGTTTTGATGAAACTTTGCAGGGGTCTCTCCTACCCCAGGATATTAGTGCTTAGCAGAGGCTGTTGGATCTGAGTGAGAGAGAACTTTCAGAATTAAAGGAAGATTTGAGCAGTGTTGTTTTAAAGATTTAGGGAGAAGCATAGGAATAGGAAAAGAAGGTAACACTGTACTTGCTAATTATCAGCTAGTGAGAGCAGTGTAATAGGACTGATTTATCCAGTTATAAGCTGTCTCCTAGATAGTCAACTCCTTGAGAAGTTAGGTTCATATATTAAGGGGCAAAATTGGAAATTGGAAACAGCATGGATTTGATGTTAGTTAGGTCTGCTTTGGAATCTAGGCTCTGGCATTTGAAGCTCTGTGTTTAGGGTGATTTTTCTTGAACTGAGCAAATTTTCTCATCCTTAATGGAGCTTATGCTGTGCATATTGGGGAATGTGGCTGCTAAGATTTAATATCGTAACGTGCATATAACATGGTATTGAGCTTAGAGCAGCATGACTTATGAACAAATAGAGGTAATATTACTGCTTGCGTTTTGAAAATTTGCTTTAGAATTGACTTCATTGTTGCTTTGTGATATCTTATTTTTTAATCCAAAATGGTACTACTGAGCTGGATGGCCTTTCTCATGGCCCTTTTTCAGCAGTTAAATCCACTCTCAAAGGAGGAATTTTTGCTACTATTCAGGAGCATCAGAGAATGTTCTGTAAGGACTTAAGGTACTCACAGAACACAAGTTCCAAAAATGTTTGGAGCCCTGGCAGTACTGTTGACATAAATTCATGGACCGTAAAACACAGAACACTTCCTGTGATATATAAGTTTTGTCACTTTTTAAAAAATAGAGAGCTATCTTTGCTTTGTACCTTGATGCTTTGCCAGTGGCTGCCTGGGTCATTACTGTGCTCCAGAGTTCAGCTCCTAGAACCCTTTGGTTTCAGTGGAAAAGCTTTAAAATCAGGACCATGACTGAAGAACGTTTTGTCAGCAGGACGTAAGTTAACCTCTAGAGTCAGAGAATTCTAGTCCATTATGTATTGACCAAAATGACCTGTCTAGGATTTTGGATAAAGGAATCATAGCTCCTCTGGGGGAAAAAAAAAATGCCCTCGCTTGTGTGTAGAAAGCACGAGAGAATAAATTGTAGAACCAAAGAAACAGCAGTCACATAAGATCCATGAAACTGGTTTTTCATTTTCTCTTCTTTGATTTTGCAGCTTGGGCACTGCGAGGTTACCTTTGGCAGCATAACAGCCTTCCATGTCATTTGATTAGAAGATGTAGTTTATGAGGAGAAAAAAGGAGGCAGTGGAATTTGTTGAGGTATCAGCAAGCTTTTGCTGAACATCCAGTCTACTAGGGGAGATAGAAGTGTTATTATAGTTACATAGTTGGGGTGTTTAACTCAGCTGTGGATGTAGATCAACTGAAACTTTACGAATAAGGTAGAAGATTTTAACTCTCTTTCCACTTAGATGCCCCCCTTTTGGCTGCCATTCCCATTGCAACTTGGGAAGCACCAGAGTGTCCTCCATCCTGCTTCTTAATCTGCCTTGCCTGGGTGAGCATGTACCTCTCCAAAGCATAGGCTCATTGAAGGGTTTTCATCTTGTAAACAGTTACTAATGTCATTGTGATCACTAAGAGCAGGAAGCCGGGACACAGTGCACCTACCAGATACCTGATGGATGTGTGCTTCAGGCTCAGTGGTGAAAAGAGCACTGGACCGAGTGTAAAAAGGGAGTGTTAGTCCACTTCTGCTCCTTTCTAGGTATTACCCTAAAGAGCAGATTCTCTCTGAGTCATTTGTTTTTTCATCTAAAAATGAAAGCACTGAACCAAAAAAGTAATTATAGTTCCAAACCAAAAATGTGTGTTAAACTTTCCTGTTGAATTTTTTGAGTAGTAGTTCACTACCTCTCCCTTCTTGGAAATCTAGATCCCATGATCTTTGAAACCCTGAAAATCTACATTTCTATGTCAGCTTATATCTATGATAAACAATTATGATTAAGTTAAAGCACTGAAGAGAATTGCAATGACAAAAGATATCACTTTGATGAACTGTTTTGTACATTAACTCAGTTAGCCCTTTTAGGGCCAAATGTTAAAATTTTTAAATAACACTTTATGGCCAAATGTTAAAATTTTTATTATTTAACTAAAATTTAAATAATTCAAGATTTTTAGAATTTCAAGTTCCAAACAGATTAGAACTTCTTGCTGCTCCTGAACTTGTCACACGAACACATTAATTGTTAGATGAACAGAAGCCTAAACCAAAAATCACTCTGGGCAACTGAGTTTCCATACCCTTGGAAATATTTTTTCTTTTTTTTTTCTTAAAAAAATAGTTTGATACATTTTATTTGATTTGGTTTAGATTTTTTTCCTTAGGTAAACATGCATTTAAAAAATTCTTCTCCATATTTGATTGGCTTAAAGACTAAGTCAAAAAATGAGATCCCTCTGAGCTATGAATGAGATTAACCTTCTCCACACTCTGAAGCTGATGCCAGAAGCTGTTCTCAACTCCTCTGCTATTGCACGTTCTGTCTGTTCCCTTCATCACTGCATGTTCTGCAAGATGCTCACTTTTACTGATGTTTGCATATGACACTGTAGAGCTGAATGACCTTTTTCTAGCATCATTAAAGTAGCTGTATGACTGCAGGTCTGTTCAGGCGTTACTTAACCATTACTTAGCCAGTCAACTAAATACTATAATTTTGATCATTGTCGGGAATTTCAAATAAACAATAAAGCCTCATGGTGAAGTTTTATTTTTCCCATATTTATAATAGGATTTATTATAGTAGTTTAAGCTTGCCTATCCTGGAGAAAATTGGAAATGGTAGTGGAGATGAAAAATGTACTTAAGAATACATTTAAGAATTTTTAAACTTTAAGAATACTTGGTATTTATAAAGTGATTTTCATTTTTAAAGATTTTTCAATATATTTAAAAGAAGAAAATACGAGAATTGATATATATTCTTCTGGAGTCTTATATTACAGAACTATAAGACTCTTGAGTGGTCTAAAGATTGAGAAAATTTTTGAATAAAATATTTTGTCTTTAAGATAGCTTGGCATTAGAAATCAGGTTTCCCAGGAAATTATATCCATAATTGAATATTTCCATAAAAAACAGTTAAAATATATTTATATTTTAATTGTCCCCAATGGCTAGAATCATCTTAAAAAAAGAAAAGTGACAACAAAACTCAAAAGAATGGCAAACTATTTAATATTTACCTGTTAATATACCTAAAAAGATGTCAAGAACTGAGAACCGCCCCCCACCCCCCCAGGTTTGAGGTAGAGATACTGAGAGAGAGAGGGGATGGGGTTGGAGGTTGGGAGGAAGGAAGGTGGGGAGATGGACAAACAAGAGTGTGGGCCATAGTTCCTCCTGTTCCACAGAGAAGCACAGCACCAATGCCTTCCAATTGCCTTTGTGTTTGCTTTGCAGTCGAGGTTTCATACCTTGGTATTTATAATTTCTCTGTTTATCATCCATTTCTAATAAGTACTGATTTAATTTTTGTGGGCTTGTTTTTTTGTTTGTTTTTAAGAAAATACAAAAGGTAAAATGTACCAGAGAGGAGCCTTCTTGTAAGTATGAAGTAAAACATGTTACTTTTGTAAGAAGAGCTAATGAATATCAATGGGAAAATATCGTAAAGTTTAGATAAATATCTAATTTTATGAGCATTTGAATTTTATGTTATTTTAGTCTGAGTAAAAGCAATAAATTACTCAGAGATCCAAATAATTGAAGATATAATATCCAGTTTCTAGTAAGGAGTCAGTTTCATTTGTAGAAACTGCTTTGGTGTTTTTCTGAAGAATTTTTAAAGTTCTGAGGAATACTTTGATATTCACCTTTTTAATACTTACTGAAATAATTTAAGGCCGGTAATTTAAGATTCAATTATAAGTTTATTATGTATTAATATAACACCCATGTACTTAGAATATTATCCTGGTACCAAGGTAGTAACGATTCAGGGCATAGTAAAGATCTACCATTGTATCTTACTACAGAGACTGTTGCTAGACAGATGTAGAAAGTGTACCCCAGGAGTGAATATGTGCACACATACCCCCATATACACATCAACTTTACTTTCAGATATTTTGGGCTCCATAAGGAAGAAGGAAAGATGACTTATTTTGAAAGCTAACTGTATTTAAGCCTAAAATACACTAAATACCTATATATTACGTTAAATAAACATTTTTACTTTACTGTTTTTACAGCCTTTTGATCAAGGAAGAATTCAGAAAATTTTTCATGTTATATGCAGCCGACTTCACACACTTAACAGATTCTCTTCTAAAGCTGCTAAATACTGATGAGAAATCCTAACTATGATAACTCTTATGACTTTTGTTAAAATTCTATAGTAGAGTGTCCTGTTTTGTTAGCTGATTAAAAGTTTTTGGTACAAAATGTGAAGATGGCCAGATGATATAGTCTTCCATTGTGTATTGAATATCTGTGCTGGTATATTCTATATATGTTGTGCTTCTATTAGTTCTTAATACTTAATAGTAGTTGGCCGCCCACTATTTTTCTTCCCAAATAAGGGAATTCAAAGAATGTAAATATTCCTTCACAGTATTTGGTCCATCGCAATGGTTTATGTAAAATTTATAAATTAAGTACCTTGGAAACATTGTAGAAAAAAGGAAATTTTCTATTTTTTAGAATTATTTCTATCTTATGCCTAAAGATATCTTTCAGTTGAAAGTTAACAAAACTGAGAAAATCTGCACATAGTTTTAAAATTCAATTTGTTTTGAAACCCTGAGGAGGAGCTCGAACTTTTAAAACAAGACAGCCTTCTTAGTTTCCTGAAACCAATCACCACTTTAACACTTATCTGTACAAGACTGACGACTAAAAATAATTTGTCACCATGTATATTAATTTAACTAGCAGCAGATATAAGATTGAAATAACAGTACAGATTTATGCTAAAGTAAATATTAACAGATTGGTCATATTAGAAACCACATAATCCTCTAAGGGTACATGTTCATGTGTCTGTGTGTGTGTGTGTGTAATTTGGAAAGGAATGGTTAATATCTGTTTCTTATCCTTGCTCCTACTCTCTAACTAGGGTCACTTTAACCCACAGGCTGGTCACCCTCCCTAACCCCTTTGCTAATGAGTGGTGGTCCTGCCCCCCTGGCTGGCAGGCCCACCCTTCTTCAGCAAGCTGCTGCCCAGGGAAATGTCACTTTATTATCAATGCTGCTTAATGAAGAAGGACTGGACATTAATTACTCCTGTGAAGATGGCCATTCTGCCTTGTATTCTGCTGCTAAGAATGGACATACAGGTAAAGATGGCACCTTCTTACTTCACTGTATCACCCTCTTGCAAAAGAATGAAGAGTTAAAAGCACTGTAACCATTGTTATGAGCGAAAGGTGCATTTAGGTTTCACATTTTCTCTTCAGGTGAAATAAATAACTTTTTTTACATAATTTAAAGTTTTGTAAACATTCAAAAATCCAATTTGGACAGTTTGGTAGCAGTGTAAAATTTTGCAGCTAGCAAAAAGTTGTATTTGTTTTATGCACAGTAAAATGTGTTGTGTGCCTGGAAATTTGGGGTCTAGTAACTGTAAAACACATTTTGAATAAAGCCCCCATCTGTAATTGCTTTGGCCAGGACAAAATAGCTCTAATTTGTCTCTTAGAAATGGCTGATGTCTGTGAAAGTAAAGCCTTAGGGTTTTAGCATATGCTGCAGTGAGGGAAAGTTTTAGTAGTTAGGAAAGGTCATGGGTCTGAAATTGTTCTGTAGTTAGAATCAATTTATAGTTATTTGAATTTTTTAAGAGAACTGAGAGGTTGTACAACTATACATGACATATTGATGAAGTTGGGGGATTAATCTTGTTCCTTAAAAAGCAAATCTTATAGTCAAACACACTAAAACATAACAATAGTGCAGCTAAAGAGATGATCTGATGGCAAATGCAAAGTCAGATAGTAGGCATATGTAAGCCATGTGATCCTTGGTGAATTCACATAATGTGGCTTCCTTGGAAGTTTTCAGAGCTTCAGTGTATTCCAGTGGGCTGCATAGAAGATTCTAGGGAACTACAATATAAGAACTCATTATTTTAAAAGTATTTTGGAGTATTTCTTCCAAAGTACAGTGGGAATTTCCTCTAATGTAGAGAAATTCAGTCTAGTAAGTAACATGTGGAATGTGAGGTCTAAGTGGTATTCATGCCTGAGCCTGGTGACTTTCTGGAGGTTCTCCTTGATTTTCATTCAGGGAGTTAAGTCTAAGATAACACAACATGAAAGCATTTTAGGGATTAAATTAAACACCAGAAAGTAAGAATTTAACTATTTAAATACAAAGAATGGTATATCAATTTAGTTAAAGAATTTTGTTTTCCATCCAGTAACATTTTTTTCTGGGATTGTCTGATGGAAAAACCTGGTAAGACATTTTCTGACATACGACTGTCGTTTCACTCATCAGTCACTCTTCCCTCCCTGTCCCCCCCCCAAAAATGAAAGAAACCTTGTCTTAGTTGATGAGTCTGGGGTATATGATCCTGGGGGAAAGAGGCTTCTTTTCCTTCATAATAGCCTGTGAAATCTTACATCAACCCTGAAAGAAATGTCAGATGAGCTGTGCATGGGAGAGGTCCCTTGGGGTTAGTATCTGTCTCCAGCCTGTATGCTGGGAAGGATTGGGGGCAGGAGGAGAAGGGGACGACAGAGGATGAGATGGCTGGATGGCATCACCAACTCGATGGACGTGAGTTTGGGTAAACTCCGGGAGTTGGTGATGGACAGGGAGGCCTGGCGTGCTGCGATTCATGGGGTCGCAGAGTCGGACACGACTGGGCGACTGAACTGAACTGAACTGAACAGCCGGTATAGAATTTGGCTCATCGTGAATCTAAGTGGGAAATTAAAATGGTTTTCTATTAAAATCCATAGACTGTGTGAGATTGCTGCTGAATGCAGAAGCCCAAGTCAATGCTGCTCATAAAAATGGCTTCACACCCTTGTGTGCTGCAGCTGCTCAGGGACATTTCAAGTAAGTGATGCTCTTAATCCTTTTTTCCCCACCTCATGAAAAGAGTCTCTTTATAATTTGCACACATATTTTAGTTCTGGTTGAATGTGTAAACTAGTGCTTAAGATCCTTTGGCAAGTAAATTCAACTAAACATCTTTGAGAATTTAAATGCAAAGGAGGATCCTAAATTTGCTGTTCTTAATAATAGATAGTTGTATATTGGGAAGTGAAGAAGAGGAATATACTGTTTCCAAACCTCATGTGAATGAACTTGCTTCCGAAGAGGAAGACTATTTTTAGCATGTCAACATAAAGTCATCCCTCCTGTCTGTGGGGGATTGGTTCCAGGACCACCCACGGATGCCACAATGTGAAAATGCTCTAAGTCTGTTATATAAAATGCTGCAGTATTTGCATATAATCTACACACATCCCCCCTGTACACTTTAAATCATCTCTGGTTACTTATAATACCTAATACAATATAAATGCTGTGTAAATAGCTGCGAGCATGTGGCAAATTCAGGTTTTGCTTTTTGTAACTTCCTAGGATTTTTTTTCCAAGTATTTTCCGTCTGGGGTTGGTTGAACCCGCAAATGTGAAACCCGCATATATGGGCAGTCGAGTGTGTATGTGGTTATGTAATGGATTGCTACACACTTCATTGTTCACTGTTTTCCACCACCTCAACACACACACACACATGTTATGTATTATTATAAATTGTTCAAGTATGCACCTTGCTTTATCATTTTTTAAAAAAATTGAAGCAGGAACTTAACGTGCTGAAAGAAGTTAGAGCACAAAATCAAAAAGAGCCTGTAATTAAAATATATATAAGTTTAGCAGTGATTTCTTCAGTTGCTTAAATAAGTCAGTTGAATAGAGAAATAACTTTTTGTAATCAAGTGATATTTTAATAATATTGATAGAATATAGCTAAATTGCTTTCTTTGCCTGTGCTGAAATGGTAGTCGATGGAGAATGAAAGCTGTTTTCAACTTTTACCATCCCAATAGAAATGTTTCATTAACAAACATTAATTAGCATTAAACAATTAACAAATCTCAGAATTTTTGACATAAGGTTTTTAAGTTTCACACTACTGTCATTCTTTGTAAATATGAATTTTTAAAAGTTCAAAATGCATCCTTAATATATGTATTATTTTTTCCTGCATGTTGAACATATATCTCATCACTCTGAATTTATTATTGATGATCAGAGCTATTGATTTTGCTGCTGCCTTTTTGCATATATTCTAAGTCCTCCAGGAAAGATTCTTCTTCTGGACTATACTTTTGCCTTTGCTGCCAGTAGGCAATCTGTAGGGCCACTTGCTTGGATAGTGTAGCAGTCATGGGAATGGAGGCATGGATGGCTTTGCAAAAAGGGAGAACCCTGAGGAAATGCAGGAGGGCTTGGGTTAATTTAAATGTGTATGTGATACACATCAATATGTAACTTATTTTTTCTAATGTATAAACAAATCAAATGTTGCCAAAGGAAGCCAAGAGAAAGCTTGCCTCTGAGCAAAAAACCAAAGATGTGCATTGCTTCTTCATTTGGTTATGATTTATTCCTCTTTTCTAAATTTATTCTCATCTAATTCTGCAAACTGTAGTTAGGTCCTAAGTGCCATGAAGTCTTGAATATACCTCATTGCTGTCCTTTCTGATTCTCAGGGCAATGTATTTTTGCTTAACTGTGTCTTTTTTCCTCATAAACTAGCCCCATTGCAGGGGGGCTAAACAGCCTTTACTGCCGTTTCTCCCCCAAACGGCCCTTTCCTCTGTCTCCGTACTGCCTTTTATAGTGGAGGCACATGGTGCCCTGCTGTCTGCGCTATTTATAATTATTTTCTCAAGTGAAAATCTCAGAATGACTCAGCAGCCTGACTCTTTTCAAGGTTCAAACTATTTTGAACCACAAATAATATATATGTCAAGCACAGTTAAACATATTCCAAGGACTCTACTTTTATAGGTTGTTTACAGAGAAGTGTCGGTAAACCAGGTATTCACCCTTGATCAAAGCTGTTATTTCAGATTTTCATGGGAGTAATTAAAATATCTTCCAGCCTTGTTAAAAATAGTATCTATATAATAAGACCAGTAATAATTGAGTGTATATATATATAAAATAATTCATGTA
This sequence comes from Okapia johnstoni, assembly GCA_024291935.2. Classification (NCBI taxonomy): domain Eukaryota; kingdom Metazoa; phylum Chordata; class Mammalia; order Artiodactyla; family Giraffidae; genus Okapia; species Okapia johnstoni. The sequence continues at coordinate 63,275,369 of CM044312.1, read as the reverse complement.
ATAAATAAAGATGCAGAATTTCTCTAGCAGTATTTTCTCTTTTTAATATCTTGGTCAGGTGGTATTTCAGAAGTCAAACCCAGTTTGTACATAATTAATCATACTGTTGTGTTTAGGTGTGTAGAATTATTAATTGCATATGATGCTAATATTAATCATGCTGCTGATGGAGGACAGACACCTCTATACCTGGCCTGTAAAAACGGAGATAAAGAATGTATTAAACTCTTGTTGGAAGCTGGAACCGACCGAAGTGTAAAAACCAGAGTGAGTACCTGTGTTTTGTATTTTGTCCTCTAATTACAATATGTCTGCAAATTCTGCAGTTCAAAAAATAAAATAGGTTAAAACTACAGGTTGCTTCGTTTTGTTTAAAGTTTTGTTGTGCTTTGAATATGTTGGATCCTCATGGTCTGACCTCTGCTCATCTGATTATTCGAAGCTTGTTAGTTAGCCTTTCTTTTTAAAGGTAATCGGTGTAGTACCGGGGAATTGCAAGCCATTGACAAAGGTCAGCTGTCACTGAGTTGTCGCCACCATCCCCAGCAGTGCTCATTTGTAATGTGGATGAACAGGAAGCAGTTTTGTGGCAAGACAGTGCCCATTGCCAGGACTTAGAGGAAGGTTATTTGTGGTCACTATTCCTCACAGGCTGACCTTTGTTTTTGCTAAGATTATGCAGCATCTCACAGAGTTCAAGGTCATTGTCTAATTTGCCTCAGAACTTGAAGCACTGTGTGTGGAAGTCCAGTATGGAACCTACTGGGCTGAGGTAGTTGTTGACTCCGTCCCACACAATCCTGCTGCCTCCTGTACAGGGTGCACAGGTGCAGTCAGATTTAGAAACTGAAGAAATTTAGAGTCTGATTCACAAGAAGAGTCCCTTGGTACGACTTCTGGCTCAGCATACAAAAATGCATTTGAAGCAAGTTCCTCAATTCGCCCTCCCAAGTTTGTCTTATCATCCTATCATGATAGACTTGAAGACCAAGAATCAGCCCTTCACACACTGACATGCATTCCTTCAGTGCAGGCCCATCTAAGGGCTGGCAGGTTTATGGGACCCACTCTTCACTGGGCTCAGGAATTTTTTTCCTGCAGTTTCCCAGAATGTTAAAAGTGTAATAATTACCACCCTAGAGGTGGCTCAGATGATAAAGCGTCTGCCTACAATGTGGGAGACCCAGGTTCAATCCCTGGGTCTGGAAGATCTCCTGGAGAAGGAAATAGCAACCCACTCCAGTATTGTTGCCTGGAATATCCCATGGACAGAGGAACCTGGTAGGCTACAGTCCATGGGGTCACAAATAGTTGGACATGACTGAGTGACTTCACTCACTTATAGCGTATTCATGATGAATGACAAGTGTAGACATCTTAATTGCCAAAGGTTATCTGAACCTTGGATTTGTTTGTTAATAGAGAATTGACTATACTCTGCATCCATTTCACAGGAATCACCCTTAAAATTTTCTAGGATAAAACAGTTATATTATGTATTTTAAGGTCACTCTTAGATACTGAATTTTCTTAAGTTTTCAAAAGTAAACCCACAAATAATGATATAATCAGGGATGTATAGGTATAGACATTTTCCATTGAGTCCGATGGCTAGAGCTTTTTTTCTTTTTTGTTTTTTTTTTCTTTTTTTTTAATAAATTTATTTATTTTAGTTGGGGGCTAATTACTTTACAATATTGTAGTAGTTTTTGCCATACATTGACATGAATCAGCCATGGATTCACATTGTGCTCCCCCTCCCGAACCCTCCTCCGACCTCCCTCCCCATTCCATCCCTCCGGATCATCCCAGTGCTCCATCCCTGAGCATCCGTGCCATGCATAGAACATGGAATGGTGTTCCGCTTCACATATGACAATATACATGTTTCAATGTTATTGTCCCAGAATGTCCCACCCTCACCTTCTTCCTCAGAGTACACAGGACTGTTCTATGCATCTGTGTCTCTTATTCTGTCTCGCATATAGGGTTACCGTTACCATCTTTCAAATTCCATATACATGCATTAGTATACTGTATTGGTGCTTTTCTTTGTGGCTCACTTCACTCTGTATAATGGGCTCCAGTTTCATCCATCTCAATAGAACCTATTCAAATGTATTTTTTTTAATGGCTGAGTAATATTCCATTGTGTATATGTACCACAGCTTCCTTATCCATTCGTCTGCCGATGGACATCTAGGTTGCTTCCATGTCCTGGCTATTGGAAACAGTGCTGCAATGAACATTGGGGTGCACGCGTCTCTTTCAATTCTGGTTTCCTCGGTGTGTATGCCCAGCAGTGGGATTGCTGGGTCATATGGCAGTTCTATTCCCAGTTTTTTAAGGAATCTCCACATTGTCCTCCATAGTGGCTGTACTAGTTTGCATTCCCACCAACAGTGTAAGAGGGTTCCCTTTTCTCCACACCCTCTCCAGCATTTATTGCTTGTAGACTTTTGGATAGCAGCCATTCTGACTGGTGTGTAATGGTACCTCATTGTGGTTTTGATTTGCATTTCTCTAATAATGAGTGATGTTGAGCATCTTTTCATGTGTTTGTTAGCCATCTGTATGTCTTCTTTGGAGAAATGTCTGTTTAGTTCTTTGGCCCATTTTTTGATTGGGTCGTTTATATTTCTGGAATTGAGCTGCAGGAGTTGCTTGTATATTTTTGAGATTAATTGTTTGTCTGTTGCTTCGTTTGCTATTATTTTCTCCCATTCTGAAGGCTGTCTTTTCACCTTGCTCCTAGTTTCCTTTGTTGTGCAAAAGCTTTTAATTTTAATTAGGTCCCATTTGTTTATTTTTGCTTTTATTTCCAATATTCTGGGGGGTGGGTCATGGAGGATCCTGCTGTGATTTATGTCGGAGAGTGTTTTGCCTATGTTTTCCTCTAGGAGTTTTATAGTTTCTGGTCTTACGTTTAGATCTTTAATCCATTTTGAGTTTATTTTTGTGTATGGTGTTAGGAAGTGTTCTAGTTTCATTCTTTTACAAGTGGTTGACCAGTTTTCCCAGCACCACTTGTTAAAGAGATTGTCTTTTCTCCATTGTATACTCTTGCCTCCTTTGTCGAAGATAAGGTGTCCATAGGTGCATGGGTTTATCTCTGGGCTTTCTATTTTGTTCCATTGATCTATATTTCTATTTTTTCTTTACTTTCTGTTTATTTTTTGAAAATCTGAGAAAATAGTCCAATGTTCAGAGAAGGCAGTGGCACCCCACTCCAGTATTCTTGTCTGGAGAATCCCATGGACGGAGGAGCCTGGTGGGCTGCAGTCCATGGGGTCGCTAAGAGTGGGACACAACTGAGCAACTTCACTTTCACTTCTCACTTTCATGCACTGGAGAAGGAAATGGCAACCCACTCCAGTGTTCTTGCCTGAAGAATCCCAGGGACGGGGGAGCCTGGTGGGCTGCCGTCTATGGGGTCGCACAGAATCGGACACGACTGAAGTGGCTTAGCAGCAGCAGCAGCAGCAGTCCAATGTTTCTCTTATTCATGTTGCTTTATATATTTCATTTAAGAAATCTGTGGTATTACACATACTCATTATAAAATTCTACCTTACATATGAAAAAGGAATGAATTTTACATCATTACCTGAATGCAAAATAAGTAGTGCAACATAAAAATTGAAGTCACATCCTGTAAGTTAGAGAACACAGAAATCCATGCTCTCAAGCTAATTGTTGATGAACTGAATGAAATCATTAGAAGTACAGAGGCTCCAAAGTACAGAGATAAACAGCATAATTGATAAAGGACCTTAAGGGAATAATTAATTATTTCTCACAACTTTTAATAAGAAATCAAAGGGGAATGAAGGATTTTAAGTTTTTCTGAAATGACTGCGTGGCCTTTGTAATATAAGGAAGGTCAAGAGCACTTACACTCTAGTGCCTAATTAAGGCTGATGCCCAAGGAAAGGTATCCACAGCCCAACAAAGAACAAGCTATGAAACACTTTGCCTGCCTGGGGTACTCCCAAGGACTATATGATATTCCAGCTACTGCCAGCCATGGTCTTGCCTTAGCCAAGTTGATTCCAATGATGTGAAGTACAGAACCAGAGAAAAGGCCATAACATTCAGGAAGAGCTTTAGCAAATGATCAGATGACTCAGTCTAAATGTATATTGTTACCATTTATTGTCTGTTTTCCTCTGTCTTCTAACCCATTATTTTTTTTTGAAGTGTTCTGTTAGTTCAGTTCAGTCCAGTTCAGTCACTCAGTTGTGTCTGACTCTTTGCGACCCCATGGACTGCAGCACACCAGGCTTCCCTGTCCATCACCAACTCCTGGAGCTTACTCAAACTCATGTCCATCGTGTTGGTGATGCCATCCAACCATCTCATCCTCTGTCGTCCCCTTCTCCTCCCTTCAGTCTTTCCCAGCATCAGGGTCTTTTCCAAGGAGTCAGTTCTTCGCATCAGGTGGCCAAAGTATTGGAGTTTCAGCTTCAGCATCAGTCCTTTCAGTGAATATTCAGGACTGATTTCCTTTACAATGGACTGTTTGATCTCCTCACAGTCCAAGGGACTCTCAAGAGTCTTCTCCAGCACCATAGTTCAAAAGCATCAGTACTATTCACTGAAAAAAATTTAGTGTAGCAGTACGAAATACCAAATGAAAAAAAAATAGGCTAAATGGAAAATAAAATAAAACCAAAATACATATCACCAAAACAATCATCAATTCTTTTATGATAGTCTTAAAAATTGATTGAAGATGGATTCCTGAGTAGAAGGCAGACCTCTCTCTATATAAAAATGAGAGACTACAGAGGGGATCAATATTTTCCTTAGAATAGAGTTTGTCAAACTTTAGTGCATCAGAGTTGCCCAGAGTGCTGTTAAAATAGAATGCGGGGCCCCACCCCTTGAGATTTCTGATTCAGTAGGTCTGGGATGAGGCTCAACAATTTACATTTCTAACAAGTTCACGGTTGGTGCTGATGGTGCTGGTCAGGGAACCACACTTTGAGAACCGCTACCCGAAAAAAAAAAAATTCTGAGTCTGTTGTAGCAACCAGTTAAGTGGATGATTGGGGCTTCAAAGTAATATGTTCTAGAGAAGGGCACAATATTTTAATTGGAACATTTTCTAAGCTTGCATTTACCAGTATCCATCTGCAATCCCAGAGAGGTCCATAGAGGCTGATAGATATCTCGTAAAGTTATTTGACTTTGTTTTTCCTGTATGTCTGCCTTTTCCACATTATCTAGAATCTTTCTTTCTAGAATCAATGGCATAAAATTTTAAGATGACTAGAATTAGGACTCTTCCCTGTAAGTAGAACTGGCTTATTATACTTGGATATAAATTTTTAAAAATGTGTATGCTAAGTTCATTCTTTCATAATATTAAGTTGAGATTTTGTTTTACCATATATAATGCTTAGTTACCAGGCTGGGCAGTACCGACTCACTCCAAATGGTCTTACAAAATAGCAGACATGAGTCAGAACCATGGAAAAGGCACTAATTGACAGAGGTCTGAGAGAACCTAGCTCATCAATGATATTCAGGATTGGAATGCCTGCTTTTCCTGTCTCAGTGGTCCATGGCCAAGAATATTTAGATGTGAACTTTAAATAACACTGCTCTCAACATTCATGTTGTAATCATGGTCATTTTATTTTCAGGATGGCTGGACACCAATTCATGCAGCCGTGGACACTGGTAATGTGGACAGCCTCAAGCTTCTTATGTACCATAGAGCCCCAGCTCATGGAAACAAGTTGCATGAGGAGCCCGGCTTGGCCATCTTTGACTTGGATCAAGAAGAAGAGCGTCATGAAGGCACATCCAAGCCTGTTGTTCCTGCAGACCTCATCAACCACGCAGACAGTGAAGGCTGGACCGCTGCCCATATTGCTGCTTCAAAAGGTTTTAAGGTGTGTCTGGTAGCCGCTGGCCTCGTTATACAGTTGTAATTTGATGAGTGGCAAAGTTGGCTGCTATTGGCTGAGTGTATTTTGCTTGAATAATTAGAGACTGAGCAGCACCATTTTAGGAAATGGTCAGCTTCCAGTAAGAACCAACTTTATTTTTTGTCCAGCAGATATTTACCATCAAGTGTATATGAGATGTCATAAAAATCAGTTTGGAGTTTGTTAACAAACGTGTGAGTAATTCCAGACATTTTATCTCATGTAAAATTAGGAAGAGAAGTTGGATATTGATTGAGGCCTTGGGATTGTTTGATTTAGTACCAAGGGCATGCAATGAATTTGAGGGAGAACAAGAATTTAAGTACACATGTCCTGTACTCTCAACTCCCTCACTATGCACTACCTGTGCTGTCTTATGATTTATAAGAGAGAGTTCTAGATTTCACTCATCAGAGTAGAGAAAGATTGTTATTATTAAAGAAATAACATGACTTAGGAAGCCATCCATTCATGCTTCTTTTTCCATTTAAATCACTTTAGCAATAATATTGCTTTAACAATGAAAAGCTATCAGGAAGCTCCTGAGTGCAAGGCATTATGGAAACTAACATTTGTAGGAATCATTTATGTGATTATGTAACTCTTAGTTCAGTGGCAGGAGTGTAAAATATAAGACAAGCATAGGATAAGAGAAGCACAGAAAATTTAAAACAAGAATGATAGACATGTGTTTGGAACAATACAAAAATGCAAATTTTTATTTTTTGGAAGACAGAATGCATGTATTTCAGAGGGCAGAGCTGTGGAACAGTAGGCTCAGAAATGACTCATTCTGGAGATCGAAATAATTTTGGCCTTGCAGGCTAGGTTATGTTTGTCACCCATCACTGGGAGAGGAGAGTAGTTCAGAGGCAGGGAACAGTAGGAATGATATGGAAGTAGAGAGGTGGCTCCAGTTGAGCTAATGAAGAGTAGTGAGAAGACAAGACTAGGAGTTACATAGTATGGCACAGGCCTTCGGTGATGTATTAAGTCTGAGTTTTGTTCACTAGACAGAGTAAAACTGTTGAAAAGTTTGTACAAAGAAACAAAAGAATCAGCTCTTTAAATTGCTTGATTAAGCAATGATGTTCAGAAGATTTGGGATTATGAAAATTGATGGCAGGGAGAGAGACTAGGTGAAAGATGATGAGACTTGTAGAAATCATGAGAGGCCACAGAGTAGAAATGTCCAAGAACTGAAGACAGATTAGATGCAGGGAATGAATGAGATGAATATAAGGATCATAGTTACATTCCCAGAAAGAGGAAAGAAGAGGTGTCGTTGTGATGCAGCAGATAGAAGGTGGGTTTAGGCATGCTGAATTTATTGCTGGGACCTGTTCATCCAGATGGAGATATCTGGAAATAGCTAGAAATGTGCATTTGGAGCGCCTGGTTGGTAACTTCCTGTGTTATGATCTAGAGCAGAAGCTGTTCATCTTGGACTTGGGTGTTTTTGAAACAAGTGAGAAACAAGAATGAGTCAGTCCAGTGTGGAGGTATTGCTTGTTAGTAGTAGTTTACTCCCGAATTATCCTTAAAAAAAAAAACAAAAACCTACAGTAATTATATGAGCTTGATATGTATGTATTGATTTGAATGGAATGCAATGACATTTGACATAAAAGTACTTGGAAGGCAAAGATGGGAAATATGGAAGGCTTAAATTTGAATAGGCATAATTAATCTAAGACAGTGAATCTCATTTGATGGAGAAAATGTGTGTTGCAGGGATAGTTTTTGACTTACCTCCCTCTTCTAGAAAATCGCGGAGTATACTGTGAAAGGTTACTGACAGTGGTAGGTTGTTCATGCACTCAACCTGAAGGCAAGAAAAAAGGCAAAACAGAAGATGAAACCTGAGCATCACTGAAAGGAGCTCTCCCTCCAGGATGAGTTGCCCTTTAGGGTGGGGGCTGATGGTGCCACTCAGCTCCTTTATGAACTCTTCATTAGTCCTGGTGGTTTCATAGCTGAAGATGCTATCTTCATGGATTCCCAGGCCCTTGGCAACGTGGATGCTCTGTCAAGGGAAACAGAATTTCTTTCTCATGTCTAATATGACCCTTCCAATATTCTCTTATTTTAAGAACTTAAGATAAATTTTGAATAAGAAGAGAGAGATTTTAGAAAGTAAGCATGGCTGACAACATTGACACACTGCAAAGAAAAATAATAGATTAAAATAACAGGCTCTTTTTTCACCCTGGAATAGATAACTTTGTCTTCCAGGCTTACAGTTAGGCATTTAAACTATGGAGAGATGAATAGACATTGGGAATGAAGACCAGATTGCCTGGTTTCATTACTCTTCGCACGATACCAGTCAGCCTGCCTTCCTAGTCGTGGGTATTAGAAAATATTTTTGCATCCTTTGCCTAATGCAGTGTTTATATCGTGGCTGAGATCGTTCTCCAGAGAGGTAATCTATTCACAACTAAGTTGCTAAGACTAGTTTTCAGAAAAAATACATTACAATTCTGAGTTAATCATTGTGTGGGTGAAGAGATTCTACACTGACCACAAGTAGGGCTTAAAAGATGTATGTTTTTCTTTCTACCACAGCATACATGTGTATGATCTACATAAGGCAGTAGTATCATTGTTGCCCAAGATCACTTCAGTTTCCACATGGTTTTCAATTGACAAACATGGGATTTTGGAGCTTGAAGACTCATAGCTATCTATTCCTACCCCTTTGCCTTGCAGATGAAAAAGTTTAAGTTTTGGGAAATAGCATAACTAATTCCCCAAGGTCAGTTCATAGAAGATCAGGTTCCTCAGTCAGTCCTTTTTCCACTTAGTTCTTGGTCTTTTTCCCAATGACTAGACAGTTTATGTAAATCACCATTTGGTCTCTGGTAACCAGAGTAGCTCTCTCTAAAGCTGGTCTGTGACTACTCCACGGCCAAACTCGTCACTGAGAATAAGCTTGTTTTCATCACTCAGTGTGAGTAGATAGAAGAGTTTCTTAGTGAAACTCTGTGTTCTGTCATGAGAACTTTGACACATCAAGTTCCTGCAGCAGAAATAGATTAGGGAGAGTGTCTGGATTTGAGCATCTGGTTGTCGAAGCTCTCATACAACAGATTCTTTATTTGAGGGACTGTGCATGTTGTGAGTACAGGAGTAGATTACAATTCTAGTTTACGCATTGCCAAAGCTGGAGGCTTCCTATCACTCCTGTCCTTACTCAGTCTTTCTGGGTTGTTTAACATGTTGATTCTAATGCAAACCTCTCCTTGGCTTCCACAACACTGCCCCTTCCTTGCTTCCCTTCTGAATTTGATGATCAGGCTTTTTCTTTGGATTTTTTCTAGGTTTTTTTTCTCCTTTATTTTTTAACCCTAGGAAACTCCCAAGCCATCCTAGCTGCCTAGTCCTATTTTTAAGAATTTATCCAGTCTTTCAACTTTAACTGTGGCTTCTACAATAACTCTTCCCAAGCCCAGATCTCCACCTGGCTTTTTACCTGCTTTCCAGTCATTTATTTTCCACCATCCTCGAGGTGATCCCCGAGCAGGCCCATGGTCCTCTGGTCAGGCAGTGGTCCTCTTGTGGCCATCTTTACACTGTTCTCGCATTGTGCTGGGATTGTAGACTGACCGATACCTTTTTAGCTCTTAACCAGGTGAATCCCAGGCATTTCCTCCCACATTCTAGCATCCGCCCTAACTGGATGGTCTGCATGAGGCTGGTATCTTAAGTGCAGAGGCCCACATAGAGCCCTACGACGTAGACTTTCTCTCCCTAGGTCATGCCTACAAAGAAGAAAAAAAAAAAAGGTTGAAGTCCCTAAAATTCTTTCTTGTCACAGAGAGTTGGGTACCTGGCTAGAAAAGACAGACAGGATAGCTTGTGAAGTTGGACCAAATCTTTGGGACTAGATGCCAATCACGGTAAATAGAAGTCTATTCTTTGGAGTCTTTTATTTTTTGTGCTTTTGATTCTCCTTGACTATTTTTCCCTTAATTTTTATAAGATTATTCTTGAAAAGGCCAGATTGACTCAACTGTGTGTAGACAAAGGAAAGGCTGTTTTTTAAAACCTCATTCCAGAATGTCCAGTGCAGAGTATTGTACACTTGCTTAATTTAACCACCAATGACTCACTGACAGGATCCTAAAGGATTCTCACATAAACCTGGCCAACCAGAGCTGTGCTCCCACCCCTCACCAAAGATCTACACTTCCAGTGTTTTCTACTGACACCTTTCATAGATCTAGTTTGACCCTTTTTCTTGAATGATCTTACTGCTCCCCAGAATATAATCTATAGAGGTTCCAAAATCTTCTCTCTAGCCCACTTATTCATGTCCTTAGTCCTTTCAGGAAGATCTTGTGTAGGAAGCCCACAATTTACAGGACATCTCCTTGATACCCCAGTTGGCCCAATACAGTTCTTATGGATGCCCATCATCCCAATGGAACCATTAACAGTGCCCCCTTTTACTCCTAAAAGTGTCTCAGTTTAGACAGATGTATGGTAACCCTATTGATGGCCATTGCTATCTATCTATCTGGTGGTGGTAGTGTTTAGTCACTCAGTTGTGTCCAGCTCTTTGCGACCCCATGGACTGTAGCCTGCCAGACTCCTCTGTCCATGGGATTTCCCAGGCAGGAATATTGGAGTGGGTTGCCATTTCCTTCTCCAGGGAATCTTCCTGACCAGGGATTGAACCCATATCTCCTGAAAGTCTCATGCATTGCAGGTGGCTTCTTTACCACTGAGCCATCAGGGAAGCCCTATTGATGTCCATATTCACATTTATTTCCACCAAACAGCTCCATGAGGATTCGTCCCCAGACTTCTGTGTTTATAATGCATCTCTGCTCCTCCTCTCTTAATCCAGTAACATCATCTGACATTTGTGTCTCTTGCCCTGTCTTCCTAAGTTACTAAATTCAAACGATGGATACAATTCTAGATTTTATTTCTTTATAAATGAATGCATGAACAAAGAGGAGGCTGTGTTTTTAAACACATTCCAGGATGTCCCTCGGGGAGCCCTCATCACAGGCTGTCTGGACTTGCATAGGCTGCTGTGGTCTCCCCATCTTCAGTCTCACCACCTTATTTATGCTGCTTTGAGAGGGACCTTTCTAAAAGGGGGAGTTGGTCCTGTAGTTTACCCTTCATTTTTCCAAGGATAACTGATCTTTCTGTCACTTCGAGGATGAGTGCCAGCCCTGTACATGGCAGACAGTTCCCTTCCAGCTCTGGCCTCGTCCTCTTCGCACCAGCATGCTCCTGGCTCCTTCTCCCCTGTGCTCTCTGCTCTAATCCTGCAGACATCCTGTGCTGTCTCCTTTCCCTGCCTTTGCATCTGCTGTTCCCATTACCCCAAATGGCTCCTTCTGTCCTGACCCCTCCCTGCCTGGAAAACATCTCAGCTTAGGTCTTGGCTTCCAGGAGTTCATTACTCCCAGGACACCTCTTCACACTTCACTTAGGGAGCTTGTTCTTTACTGGAATTATTTATATACCTCCTTCCCTTCCACTGCCTCCAAAAAAAATCACTTTTCATCATTGTATATATTGTGCTCAGCAGTCTCTGGCCCACGAGTACTAAATGTTTGTTGAATCAATGAGTAAATGAGTAAATTTTATGACAGTTCTTTCTTAATCGGTCTTCTTTTTGTCACTTTGTTTTTCAGTATATCTTCCAAACTCACTAATTGGTTTTCAGAACTGAGTTGCTCATGGCACTTGTCTACCCCAACGTATCCTTATGTCTCCTGAAAAGAGTCCATGCTCCCTCACCCTCAGCCCTTCATGGCTAACTCCAGCTATCTTCATCTCCCCCCTAAATCTCTCTGCTTCCTCAGCTGTTGTTACCCATTGTGTTGCTTCTCCAGCTTCCCTGCTCTGCCCCGCAGGGGGCACAGCCACATCCCAAGGGTGTTCCTGACGTGTGTGCTGGACCTTACCTGTGTATTTGCGAGTTGAATTCCCTCCCACTCCCTCTGCCCAAGCTCAGTCTCTCAGTTTCCTGCCCTGACCTGGATCTTATCTCCAGCTTTTTGGACTTGGGTGTTCTCCTTAGTCTCCCTGGCACTGGTACCTTTCTTCTCAGCTCTTAAAGGCCACTGCCAGAGGTGCTTCATTGACCCTAAACATCCCTTCCCCCTTCTTCTACAATAATGAACCTTTCAGAGTTCAGCCCCAAATAAAAACTACATTTTCCAGCTTCCTGGAAGATGACCATGGCTGCCTAGCTAAGTTCTGGCGATTGGGATGTGAGTGGAAATAGAAGCCAAAATCAAAGGCTACTGTCTTTTAAAGTCTCTGCTTGCTGGAGACATGTATCTGTGTTGTGGTTAATAGCACTTTGACTAAGACTTATTCATCTGGACTACTTGCTCTACATCCCTTGGAACAGCCTGCCCAGTTTAGGTCCCCTGAGATTCCGTGTCCAGAAATAGCAGTTGGCATCACAGCATTTGTTCTCTCCACTCAGATCCCACCCATCAATGAGAGAGCTTAGATTTTTTTCTCCACCTTTCTCACTTCCTCTTCTTCTGCTGAGTAAAACTTTGCCCCTCACTTCCGTAGGCCCCCTTTCCTGCATGTTTACCTCATGACTCTTGACAATATGTCATGTTTCTGCCGGAGAAACAGAACTGTTACCTTATTCATCGTCACAACCCTGGGGTCTTAACACAGCTCCTGGCACCCAGGTGTTTAGTACCTATTTCATAACGTTGTGAGGTTTGATGAGCACTAAATACATGTGCAGTGTTGTAACGGTGCCTGGCACTTAGTATGTGCTTGAATAGTTATTGTAGCTGCTGTTGTTAAGTGTCGGTTAGGTAAAGTTTTCATCTTCTTTGTGTTCCCCGTGGAGCCCAGCAGAGTGCTGTGAAACTCACAGTCGTGGCCCCATTTTGATATGCCTTATCCTACCATCTTTCCAACATCCTGTGCTTCCTTGTAGAGAAAGCCACTGCTTAGATCTGCTTAGATCTACTGATCTGCCCGACTGTAATAATTGTACACAACCCACCTTATAGGTGGGCTTGAATCTTGCAGATTTTGGTCACATCTTTTATCATTTCTGTTTCTAATTTGAACTAGCATCACGTAGAATTGTGACATTTGTTGATGTGCTATAATTCCTCACCACTTACCTGAATACTTGGGCTGTTTTCTAATTGGTGATGATTATGTTGATTGTAACAAATACAGCAAGCTAATAAATATTGAGAGTGTTTTATGTGCCAAGAATATAAATTACCTATCTTTTCATTTAAATCACCGAAAAACCTTATGAAATATAGATATATGAGACACAGATAAGGAAACTGAAGCAGAAAAATGTTAAATGATTTACCAAAAGTCAGATAAAAATCATTTATATTGGCAGGATAAGACCTCAGGTCTGTTTTGCCTCTAACCTGCTTTTGCTACAAGTACTAACTTGTGTAATAAATGTATTTTTTCTGTCTCTTTATCATCTAGGAATCCATGAAGTTTAGTGCTCAGATTGCATTCTGCTTGAATCTTTCATTAACTCTCATGCATTCACTGATTTTGTACAAATTAGTAATATCAATGGGATAAAAACTATTATTTGTGTATTTGGCTTAGTTTTTAGTTCATTTCTTAGCTTAGCGATTTTTTAAAACTTGAATCCCAGACCTGTGAAAGCCAGACTTTGATTGTTAGAGGCAATCCCTCCAGCCTCAACAGCAGCAGTGATGAACCCTGTCAGTTAGTCCCTTTGCCGGCAAACAGATTTTTCTTTATTCAAAGGTCCTCTGGCTCAGCTCCTCCATTTTGCAGGTACCAAGGCCTAGTCTCCCATCCCCTCAGCATCCAAAAAGAGCCCCTATATTGGCTTTGCCCTTAAATCAGCACTGGCTTCCTTTTCATATTTCGCTTACTTGGTGGTCTCAGCTTACTCTTTTTCTTTCTGACCCTTATGCATTCCTTGTATTTCCTCGTGGACTATGATTGCCTTTAAAATATGTTTGGGAGGCAATAGGAAGCAACTGGAACTCAGATATACTCCTGGTGGGAGTGGAGTTTGGTATAGCCACTTTTAAAAAGCTCTTTGCAGTATACACTGATACAGAACATATGTATACCCTGTGCCCCAGCAGATCAACTCTGTATGTATACCCAATAGAAATGTGTACCTGTGTCTGCCAAAGGACACATATCAGAATGTCCATAGTAGATCCCAAATGTCCACCAACAAGAGTAGAGATAACTTGTGGTATATCCACGTGATACACGGTAATTTTAAAATAGGATGAATTGAATTATAACTATTCCTAATACATGGATGAATTTTATAACATTATGGTAAATGAAAAGAAGCCAGATATAAAAGTGTACCTGTAATATGGTTCCATTTATATGAAACTCTTAAAAACAAGCTAAGTGAACCTCTGATCTTAGAAATCATAATAGTAGCTGCCTTTGTGAGGAGAAAGGAGGGATTAGTGGTTGAGATAGAACATTAAGGGGGCTTCCAGAGCACTCCTCCCACAAGTATGTTCACTTTGTGATAGTTCTGCAAGCTTCACACTTGTTTATGCACTTTTCTACGTAGATATTATACATCAGTAAGGAAAACGTGTTTTATAAAACACACCAAAAAAGTATCTTATAGCAAGATTAGGGAAAGCTGTTCAGACTGCCTAGTTTACTGTATGGTCAAAAGTGAAAGTCAGCCCAAAGCCTCTGTGTGTGTGTGTGTGTGTACGTGTGTGTGTGTGTGTGTGTGTGTACGTGTGTGTGTATGTGTAGGGAAGTGATGAAAAGAACAGTGCTTGATTTGGTTGTTACTTCCTTTTCATGGTTTCTGGTTTATTCCGTTTTGTGCTTACTTTGATGGGAAATCAATAGACAAATCAGGAAGTAGTAGAAGTTGAAATAGCAGAGTTCCTTGATAAATATCCCAATATAGTATCCTGCCTTGCACTTACTTGAAAATGTTTGCATATATATATATTGTCTGTCTACCACTTTGAGTTGAAAAATTTTGGAAAACCAAGACCTTTCACTTCAAAGACTAGTGATACCTTTCGAGTGGAGACTCCCTGGAGCAACACAGAAGAAACTGAAAAAGCAAGGGCACGTAACTTCCATGTGTATTGACAGTGTTTCTCTAAAACCTCAGTCAATGTGGTGTTTACATATAATTTTCAAACAAAAAATAAGACAGCATAAGATCCAAAATATATTTGTGCTTACAAGGACTCTGGGACAGAATTGGAGCCCTGCACTTTCATGACCAGGAAGGCAATGCCTGGTCTAGAAGACAGCTCTGGGCATTCGGTTGTAGCAGAAGTCTTTTTGTATCTCCAGATTACCGTAAAAGGATACTGTCTGCCCGTCTTTTTTCCTTAATGGCACTCTGCAAACTGAGTGATTAGTAAGCCATTTTTTTCTCTTGAAACCTAAGAGGCTGTTCTAAGAGCAGCAGTGTTTTGATCCTGTGAATCACATGTAAATGAAGCCCTCTTTGCTTTTCACTTGGAGTCAGTGTTTAGATTAACCTGTATATTTGGGTTGTTAGAAAAGAAATAAGCTTTCTGATTGAGAATTCCTGATTGGCTTGCTACAGGCCACTGAATCTTCCCTTGGAGTTTTCACTTGAGTTGATTCATTTAGGCAGGAGGTAATGGAGTTCTTGTCTTCACAGAACTGCCTAGAAGTCTTGTGTAGGCACAGAGGACTGGAGCCGGAAAAAAGAGATAAATGTAATCGGACCGCACACGATGTTGCTACTGATGACTGCAAGCACCTGCTAGAGAATCTGAGTGAGTACCGAGCAGCTGCGTTGCTCGTCCTGCATCCACAATGCAGGGGCCCCTGGGACTGTGGGAAAGATACTGATGCAGCTTCAGTTTTTTCATTCTCTTCTTAACTTCCTTTGAACACTAGCTGCTACAGAAACACTGATTATAAATGGGATACTTTTATTTTTCCACGTAGAATGGCTGTTTACAGAATTACTGAAACAATGCTAGGTCTTTCTCGTCTTTGACCTTGGACAATATTTAATAATCATTGCTTTTTTTCTTCTGACGTAGATTATCTTTCTAGACATGAGACTAGGAAGGTTAAAAAAAAAAGCATGGCCAAGTAGTTTTAGCTGACTTTGTGAATGTAGACAGATCAGTTATCTCTTAATATCTGGTAACCTGCCTGTCTAGGAAGATAACCTTTTGATTCCATTCCAGCTCTAAGAGTATGCTTCTCAGCACATGCAATGAAAGTTTCACTTGCGGGTGTGTAAATATGGAGTGCTCAGTTCATTTCAGTCACTCAGTCATGTCCAACTCTTTGCGACCCCATAAACTGCAGCATGCCAAGCCTCTTTGTCCATCACTAATTCCCAGAGCCTACCCAAACTCATGTCCATTGAGTCAGTGATGCCATCTAACCATCTCATCCTCTGTCGTCCCCTTCTCCTGGCCTCAACCTTTCCCAACATCAGGGTCTTTTCAAATGAGTCAGCTCTTTGCATCAGGTGGCCAAAGTATTGGAGTTTCAGCTTCAACATCAGTCCTTCCAATGAACAACCAGGACTGACCTCCTTTAGGATGGACTGGTTGGATCTTCTTGCAGTCCAAGGGACTCTCAAGAGTATTCTCCAACACCACAGTTCAAAAGCATCAATTCTGCAGTGCTCAGCTTTCTTCACCATCCAACTCTTACATCCATACATGACTACTGGAAAAACCATAGCCTTGACTGGACGGACCTGTGTTGGCAGAGTAATGTCTCTGCTTTTCAGTATGCTATCTAGGTTGGTCATAACCTTCCTTCCAAGGAGTAAGTGTCTTTTAATTTCATGGCTGCACTCACTATCTGCAGTGATTTTGGAGCCCCCCAAAATAAAGTCTGACACTGTTTCCACTGTTTCCCCATCTATTTCCCATGAAGTGATGGGACCAGATGCCATGATCTTAGTTTTCTGAATGTTGAGCTTGAAGCCAACTTTTTCACTCTCCTCTTTCACTCTCCTCTTTCACTCTCATCAAGAGGCTCTTAAGAACTAAAGAGCCTCCTGATGAGAGTGAAAGAGGAGTTCTTCACTTTCTGCCATGAAGGTGGTGTCATCTGCATATCTGAGGTTATTGACATTTCTCCCGGCAATCTTGATTCCAGCTTGTGTTTCTTCCAGTCCAGCATTTCTCATGATGTACTCTGCATGTAAGTTAAAGAAGCAGGGTGACAATATACAGCCTTGATGTACTCCTTTTCCTATTTGGAACTAGTCTGTTGTTCCATGTCCCATTCTAACTGTTGCTTCCTGACCTGCATACAGGTTTCTCAAGAGACAGGTCAGATGGTCTGGTATTCCCATCTCTTTCAGAATTTTCCACAGTTTATTGTGATCCACACAGTCAAAGGCTTTGGCATAGTCAGTGAAGCAGAAATAGATGTTTTTCTGGAACTCTCTTGCTTTTTCGATGATCCACCGGATGTTGGAAATTTGATCTCTGGTTCCTCTGCCTTTTCTAAAACCAGCTTGAACATCTGGAAGTTCACGGTTCACGTATTGTTGAAGCCTGGCTTGGAAATTTTGAGCATTACTTTACTAGCATGTAGGATGAGTGCAATTGTGCGGTAGTTTGAGCATTCTTTGGCATTGCCTTTCTTTGGGATTGGAATGAAAACTGACCTTTTCCAGTCCTGTGACCACTGCTGAGTTTTCCAGACTTGCTGACATATTGAGTGTAGCACTTTCACAGGATCATCTTTCAGGATTCGAAATAGCTCAACTGGAATTCCATCACCTCCACTAGCTTTGTTCGTAGTGATGCTTTCTAAGGCCCACTTGACTTCACATTCCAGGATGTCTGGCTCTAGGTGAGTGATCACACCATCGTGATTATCTGGGTCTTGAAGATCTTTTTTGTACAGTTCTTCTGTGTATTCTTGCCACCTCTTCTTAATATCTGCTGCTTCTGTTAGGACTCTACCATTTCTGTCCTTTATTGAGCCCATCTTTACATGAAATGTTCTCTGGTTATCTCTAATTTTCTTGACGAGATCTCTAGTCTTTCCCATTCTGTTGTTTTCTGCTATTTCTTTGCATTGATCACTGAGAAAGGCTTTCTTATCTCTCCTTGCTATTCTTTGGAACTGTGGATTCAAATGAGTATATCTTTCCTTTTCTCCTTTGCTTTTCGCAGCTATTTGTAAGGCCTCCTCAGACAGCCATTTTGCTTTTTTGCATTTCTTTTTCCTGGGGATGGTTTTGATCCCTGTCTCCTGTACAGTGTCATGAACCTCCGTCCATAGTTCTTTAGGCACTCTATCTATCAGATCTAGTCCTTTAAATCTATTTCTCACTTTCACTGTATAATCATAAGGGATTTGATTTAGGTCATACCTGAATGGTCTAGTGGTTTTCCCCACTTTCTTCAATTTAAGTCTGAATTTGGCAATAAGGAGTTCATGATCTGAGCCACAGTCCACTCCCCATCTTGTTTTTGCTGACTGTATAGAGCTTCTCCATCTTTGGCTGAAAAGAATATAATCAATCTGATTTCAGTGTTGGCCATCTGGTGATGTCCATGTATAGAGTCTTCCCTTGTGTTGTTGAAAAAGGGTGTTTGCTATGACCAGTGCATTCTCTTGGCAAAACTCTATTAGCCTTTGCCCTGCTTCATTCTGTACTCCAAGAACAAATTTGCCTGTTACTCCAGGTGTTTCTTGACTTCCTACTTTTGCATTCCAGTCCCGTATAATGAAAAGGACATCTTTTTGGAGTGTTAGTTCTAGAAGGTCTTGTAGGTCTTCATAGAACTGTTCAACTTCAGCTTCTTCAGCATTACTGGTCGGGGCATAGACGTGGATTACCATGATATTGAATGGTTTGCCTTGGAAACAAACAGAGATCATTCTATCATTTTTGAGACTGCATCCAAGTACTGCATTTCAGACTCTTTTGTTGACTATGATGGCTACTCCATTTCTTCTAAGGGATTCCTGCCCACAGTAGTAGATATAATGGTTATCTGAGTTAAATTTACCCATTCCAGTCCATTTTAGTTCGCTGATTCCTAGAATGTCAACGTTCACTCTTGCCACCTCCTGTTTGACCACTTGCAGTTTGCCCTGATTCATGGACCTAACATTCCAGGTTCCTATGCAATATTACTCTTTATAGCATCAGACCTTTCTTCTATCACCAGTCACATCCACAACTGGGTGTTTTTTTTGCTTTGGCTCCATCCCTTCATTTTTCTGGAGTTATTTCTCCAGTGATCTCCAGTAGCATATTGGGCACCTACCGACCTGGAGTGCTAGATCAGATGAAATAGTACGACCTCTTATGTCAGGATTATCACTCACCAGCTCTCTCAGTAGTTGGTCTTGAGCTTACATTCTAACATGGAGACAGAAAATGAACAAAAACAGAAGAAATGATTCATTATATAGTATGTGAGATGGTAATATGTGGTACGTAAAAGACTAAGAGGGATGGGAAGTGAGAGGGTGGGTTTCAATTTTTAAAATGATAGGCAGGGTAGCCTCCCCACTAAGACACCTGAGCAAACACTTGAGGAGAGGAAGGGGGAGCTATGAGGATCTCTCAGGTAAGAACTCTCCAGGCAGAGTGTCAAGTGGACTGATGCCCTAACAAGTACAAGTATGAGCCTATCTGTGTGTCTGAGGAACGGCACTCAGGGCTGAATGAGCGGGTTGGAATGAGTGAGGGAAGGAAGTAGGAAGACAGGTCAAAGAATTTACAGGAGGGGAGGAGGGTGGAGCCATTTTGGGGACTTACAGTAGCTGTTTCAGTGTTTAAGCACAGGAGTGATGGGACCTGGTGTACAATTTTTTTTTAAGAATTTTTGTCATTTTTAAATTAGGAACATTATAAGCATTCTTACCCTATTAAAAAAGATATTTGTCAGCTATTTCGTGTTTAAATTTGCTTTTATCGACTTATTAGGCATAAGTGAGCTTCTAATTAACACAACATTGTAAATCAACTATATTGCAAAAAAATTGTTTAAATGGTTACTAAGAAAAGATAAAATCAAAGGAATCTCATACTAATTGTAAAAGCCAATCCTGGCAATGTCCCTAATAAGAATGGTGTACATTGTTGTGGTGTCTCTGACGGCTTTGTCAAAAATCAACTAGGAAGTCACAGGCCTAATGTAGCCAGTAATGATTTCTCAGTTCAGGATCGTAGTAGGTAAGGATATGTGGGTTCTGGATATTGCTGAAGATGAGCCAACAGAACTTCCTAATGGCTGACTGTGAAGTACGAGAGAGGGGATTTTATGGATAACTTCCAAGATTTTCACCCTGAACAACTGGCAGCATAGCATTGCCCTCAGCTGTCAAGGGGAAGGCTGTGGGAGAAGCCGCTTTTGTTGACAAAGATCAGGAGTTACATTTTAAATTATGAATTTGAGACGTCTGTTAGGGTGTCTCTGTAGGAGGTATCAGATCAGCAAGAATTGTGAAGATGGGTATGAGCTGGATTTACAAATCTGAGAGTCAGCAGTCTAGAGATAGTTTTTAAAGTCATGGAACTGGATTAGGTTATGAAGGCAGTGAACACAGATAGAAAAAATAAGAGAAATAAATGAGCCTTGCCAGACTCTATTATTAAGAAGTCTGCAAAAAGGGAAGGGGCCAGCAAAGGAACAACATTAGGGGGTGACCAGTGAGGTATGAGGAAATCCATGAGGGGTGTATTGAAGAGCAGAGAGATCAGTTATGTTGGAAGCTGTTGAGTAACATGAAGACGGAAAATAAAATCTATAGTTGGTCATTTCCCCTTCATGGATCACAGCCTTCTTGTGGTGAAAGGGCTTGCATAACTCAGTGAAGCCATGAGCCTTGCCATGCAAGGCCACCCAAGACGAACAGGTCATAGTGAAGAGTTATGATAAAATGTGGTCCACTGAAGGAAGAAGTGGCAACCCACTCTAGTATTTCTTGCCAAGAGAACCCAATCAACAGTATGAAGAGGCAAACAGATATAACACCAGAAGATGAGCCCTCTGTGTCAAAAGGTGTCTAATATGCTACCAAGGAAGAGCAGGGGGCAATTTCTAATAGCTCCAGAAAGAATGAAATGTCTGGGCCAAAGCGGAAATGATCCTCAGATGTGGATGTGTCTGGTGGTGAAAGTAAAGTCGGGTGCAGTAAAGAACAATATTGCATAGGAATCTGGAATGTTAAGTCCATGAATCAAGGTAAATTGGACGTGGTCAAGCAGGAGATGGCAAGATTGAACATCAACGTCTTAGGAATCAGTGAACTAAAATGGACAAGAATGGGCAAATTTAATTCAGATGACCATTGTATCTACTACTGTAAGAATCACTTAGAAGAAATGGAATAGCCTTCCTAGAGTCCAGTATGCAATACTTCAGTGCAATCTGAAAAATGATAGAATGATCTCAGTTCATTTCCAAAGCAAACCATTCAACATCACAGTAATCCAAATCAATGTGCCAACCACTGATGCAGAAGAAGCTGAAGTTGACTGCTTCTATGAAGACTTACAAGATTTTCTAGAACTAACACCAAAAAAAGATGTCTTTTTCATCATAGGGGATTTGAATGCAAAAGTATGAAGTCAAGAGAGACCCAGAATAACAGGCAAGTTTGGCCTTGGAGTACAAAATAAAGAAGCAGGGCAAAGGCTAATAGAGTTTTCTTAAGAGAACGCACTTTGGCAAATACCATTTTCCAACAACCCAAGAGATGACTATACGTGGACATCATCTGGTGGTCAATACCAATATCAGATTGGTTATGTTCTTCACAGACCAAGATGGAGAAACTCTATATAGTCAGCAAAAAAACAAGACCTGGAGCTGCCTGTGGCTCAAATCATGGGCTCCTTATTGCAAAACTCAGGCTTAAATTGAAAGTAGGGAAAACCACTAGGCCATTCAGGTATGACCTAAATCAAATCCCTTATGATTATACAGTGATGGTGATGACCAGCTTCAAAGGAGTATATCTGATAGATAGAGTGTCTGAAGAACTATGGACAGAGATTCATAGCATTGTATAGGATGTAGTGATCAAAATCATGAAAAAGAAATGCAGAATGGCAAAGTGGTTGAGGAGGCCTTACAAATAGCTGAGGAAAGAGGAGAAATGAAAGGCAAAGGAGAAAAGGAAAGATATACCCAGCTGAATGCAGAGTTCCAGAGAATAGCAAGGAACGATAAGAAGCCCTTCATCAATGAACAGTGCAAAGAAGTAAACAAGAATGGGAAAAACCAGAGATCACTGCAAGAAACTTGGAAATATCAAGGGAATATTTCATGTGAGGATGGCGCATGATAAAAGACAGACAAGGTAAGAACCTAACAGAAGCAGAAGAGATTAAGAAGAGGTGGCAAGAATACACAGAAGAACTGTACAAGAAAGGTCTTAATGACCCGGATAACCATGATGGTGTCACTCACCTAGAGCCAGACATCCTGGAGTGTGAAATCAAGTGGACCTTAGGAAGCATTACTACAAACAAAGCTAGAAGAGGTGAAGGAATTCCAATTGAGCTATTTAAAATCCTTAAAAGTGATGCTGTTGAAGTGCTGCATTCAATATGTCAGCAAATTTGGAAAACTCAGCAGTGGCCATAGGACTGGAAAAGGTTAATTTTCATTCCAGTCCCAGAGAAGAGCAATGCCAAAGATATTCAAACTACTGTACAGTTCCCGTCACTTTGCATGTTTGCAAGGTTATGCTCAAAATTCTTCAAGCTAGGCTTCAACAGTATGTGAACCGAGTACTTCCAGATGTATAAGCTGGATTTAGAAAAGGCAGAGGAGCCAGAGACCAAATTGCCAGTATCCTTTGGATCATAAAAAAGCAAGGGAACTCCTGAAAAAGCATCTATTTCTGCCTCATTGAGTATATTAAGTCTTTGTGTGGATCCCAACAGTTTGTTAAAACTTCTTAAAGAGATGGGAGTACCAGACTCCCTTACCTGTCTGCTGAGAAACCACTATGCAGGTCAAGAAGCATCAGTTAGAACTGGACACAGAATAGTTGACTGGTTCAAAATTGGGGAAGGAGTACATCAAGGCTATATATTGTCACCCTGCTTGTTTAACTTCTATTCACAGTACTGGGCTTCCCAGGTAGCACTAATGGTAACGAACCTGCCTGCCAGTGCAAAAGACATAAGAGATAGGGGTTCGATCTCTGGAAGAGGGCATGGCAACCCACTCCAGTGTTCTTGCCTGGAGAATCCCATGGACAGAGGAGCCTGGCAGGCTACAGTCCATGCTGTCACAAAGAGTCAGACAAAACTGAAGCACCTTAGCATGTACACATGCAGAGTACATCATGCAAAATGCTGGGCTGGATGGATCACAAGCTGGAATCAAGACTGCCAGGAGAAATATCAGTAAGCTCAGATATGCAGAGGATAGAACGCTAATAGCAATGGCAGAAGGTGAAGAGGAACTAAAGGGCTTCTTGATGAGGGTGAAAGAGGAGAGTGAAAAAACTGGGTTAAAACTCAACATTCAAAAAACTGAGACCATGGCATCTGGTCCTTTTGGAAGCTGTGACAAACTTTATTTTCTTGGGCTCCAAAATCATTGTAGATGGTGACTGCAGTCATGAAAAGATGCTTGCTCCTTGGAAGGAAAGCTATGACAAACCTAGGCAGTGTATCAAAAAGCAGAGACATCACTTTGTCCATAGAGTCAAAGCTATGGTTTTCCCAAAACTCGCGTATGGATGTGAGAGTTGGACCATAAAAAAGGCTGAGTGCCAAAGAATTGATGTTTCTAGCTGTGGTGCTGTGGAAGACTCTTGAGAGTCCCTTGGACTGCCCAGAGATCAAACCAGTCAATCCTAAGGGAAATCAGCCCTAAATATTCATTGGAAGGACTGATGCTGAAGCTCCAATATTTGACCACCTGATTGGAAGTGCTGACTCATTGGAAAAGACCCTGATGCTGGGAAAGTGAAAGTTTCTCAGTCGTGTCCGACTTTTTGCAACCCCGTGGACTATAGAGTCCATGAAATTCTCCAGGCCAGAATCCTGGAGTGAATAGCCTTTGCCTTCTCCAAGGGATCTTCCCAACCCAGGGATCGAACCCAGGTCTCCCTCATTGCAGGCATATTTTTTACCATCTGAGCCACAAGAGAAGCCTGATGCTGGAGAAGATTGAAGGCAAACAGAGAAAGGAGTGGCAGAGGATGAGATGTTTAGATAGCATCACTGACTCAACAGACATGAATTTGAGCAAAGTCTGGGAAATAGTTTAGGACAGAGGAGCCTGGCATGCTACAGTCCTTGAGGTCACAATGAGTCAGATAAGACTTAGCAACTGAACAACAAGTTGGTCAGTTAATGGAAAAAGAAGAAACGTTTAAGAAGGGGCTCATAAAAATAACATACTTTTAAACATTTTGTTTTAATTGAAAACACACCAAGTAATTCTTTCATCAACTTTTAGGTGAAGTTCTTTGTATTAATATGGTTCTCCTGATCGAAGTGCCATGTATTCTTACTTGAACAGATCACACCTTTAATGTTTCATCTATGGTTTCTAGTGTTTGAGGATTTAAACATTTATGAAGCAAACTAATGACAGTATCTGTCTCAAGACAATTAAATTTTTTTCTAATTTTACTTAGCCGTCTCGTCCGTGTCGCATTAAAACTTTTATAGCAGCTCCTTTGTTCAGTTTAAAAAGTGTTCCGATTTTCTAGAAGTAGGAACTCATTTCTTCAGTATCTGGAATATTTAATTTACTAATTATAGTTTGTGTTCAACAGACATGAAGATTAGGACTAAACACAAGTGGCCCCTACATATAATTCAGTTCATGAGAACAGAAGTACATGGGGTGCTGTCCACCTGGGGGAATACTTCAGTTGGTATCACAGAGAGATTGGAAGGATTATTTTAAAAGCTTCTACTGCACTGTTTACCGTTTATCAAGTATCTACTAGTTCTTGTAAGATAGTGTGTTAACAGATAATGTGTTACACAAGTAGTGTGTTAAAGCCCCTCGGAACACAAATTCATTTACTCTTCATAGCAACTCACTTGTACCTTCCTTCCATTTTGTAGAGAAATTGGGGCATAGAGCGCTTAAGGCAGTTTACCAAGGACACATGGCTAGTAGAAAGCAATCCTGAGGCCAAGCCCAAGGTCTGTGTGAGCCTGAAGCCACTGTCCTCAGCACACTGACACAGCACACAGCACATTGTTATTCAGCAATAACCCCTCTGCTTCATGATGTTTTCAAGGAAGGTGAGGAGAAAGGGCAATTGAGAGTTCAGGGTCAAGACAGGGCTCTAGTTTTCTCCGGTACTTTTTGAAAGAATATGAGAATCTTGCCAAGCGAAGGAATCAAGGAAGTAGAGCCGGCCAAATAGGCAAAGATAAAGAGCTCAAGCAACATGATTCCAAAGAAACTATCAAGAGATTGGGAGACCAATACTTACTCCAATAAACAAATATTCAGTCAATATTTGAAAAGGATGGCTGTCCTTTGCTTTGTTTTCAAAATGTTTATATCTGTTTCTTTTTTTGTGTAAAATTTTTGCTGGTTTACTTCCTATCAGGATTTTTGTTTCCCTAATTTTTTTTTTCTTCCAACAGATGCTCTTAAAATACCCCTAAGGATTTCAGTGGGTGAGATTGAACCAGGCAGCTACGGTACCGATGACTTTGAATGTGAAAACACAATATGTGCTTTAAATATTCGCAAACAGACATCATGGGATGATTTTTCAAAAGCAGTGAGTCAAGCTCTGACAAACCATTTCCAAGCAATCTCTTCTGATGGATGGTGGAGCCTGGAAGACATGACGTTTAATAGCACTACCGACTCCAGCATTGGCCTCAGTGCAAGCAGTGTGCGATCCATCACGTTAGGTATCAGCAGTCCTGCAATGAAGGGAAAGTTAAATTTCTGGGCTTATTTATGTTTATGGGCTCCCTAATCTGATTCATAGTTCATTGATTAAATACATTCGAAGCTCACTTGTGGCAGCTGCTGGCACTGAAAACCTTGAGTATTCATAATGCAGCCATTACATAATGTTGCCTGTTGGTATAAAAATGCTTTTACACCTCAAATAATACCCAGCGAGTGAAGAACATGAAAGCCCTTGATGAGGCTTTGTGATTGCACTTGCTATTTTGATAAATGCAAGAAACTAACCACATTGCAGCTGCTTGCTAATGCACGAGCTCTGAACACAGCTCCAAGTTTGTACTTGGACTGCGCCAGAGATGCAGCAGAGCATGAACACCTTACCTTCAGACGAGAGTCCTAATAAAGCCAAGAGTTAGAAGAAGCCCTTTAATGAAGATGTAGTCAAGGCTCCCACTTGGGAGGAGTCAGGGTGATAACTGCTTGTTTCTGTTTGATGGGACTCCGAAGAACTTAAAAAGATAAGATTTGCTTTCTGGTGAGCATAATACATGTACTATAAATGTTAGTTGTCCTGGATAGTCTCTTTCCTGTTGAACTAGGAGATCTGACATCTATGGGGAACCTCCTGTGGTGTCAGGACTGTGCTGGGAGCTATATTTATATACAGACCTCACTGAGTCCTTACAGCAGGCTCATTTACAGATAACTAGTTACAAGATAACTTGCCTGAGGTCACACAGCTAAGGAACAAAGAAGTCAATTCTCAAATCCCAGTCTGTCTGATAGGAAAGTCTGTGCATTTTCAATAGCACCATGTTGCAAAAGAAGAGTCAAGATTGAGGAAAGGGCAAGTTTCAGCATGTGATTAATGTATCAGCTTATATTAGAAAGTGTTTCATTCTGTTCAGGCATACACCCTAAATCACTTTGAAAACATCTATATCCACTCATTTTTGAAGTAGATTATTCACAACTTAATTTTATGGATTTTTATGATCTTAAAATGATTATTACAGAATTATTATATCATTTTAGAAGTACATTTAGAAAAGAAGTCAAATGATTCTCAGGACCTCATTTGCCCACAGGTGCAGTGTTATTTAAAGTGTGGGTCTGCCCAGGGATCTGTGGTTCTTCTGACTTCTAACAGACACAGTCAGCACAGTCCTGCTTTGAAGGAAAAGGCCCTCCATCATCAGCCCTCATCCAGCTAATCTGGAAACGGGGAAGGCAGGTGGTTGTTCACCACCGTCAGATCCATGTACTTCTGTGAGCAGTGGGTGCAAAGGCCCGTCTGTTCTGGTGTTCATTCTTGTCCCTGAGTTGTGGGGCACCCAAGTAGCATTTCATATCTAAAAAATCACTGAGTTCTGTGGGTTAGGTCTTTAGTTTGGTACCTGGCTGTGGCCACTTGATGATTGGTGATTACAGGCATACCTCAGGGATACTGCAGGTTCAGTTCCAGACCACAGTGATAAAAGTTTCCCAGTGTAAATCAAGTCACATGTATTTTTTGGTTTCTCAGTGCGAATAAAAATTACTTACAATGTACTGCAGTTTATTAAGTGTATAATAGCAATAGTTTTTTAATGTCTAAAAAACTATACATACTGAATTAAAAACTTTTGCTAAAAAGTACTTGCCATCATCTGAACCTTCAGCAAGTTATAATCTTTTTGCAATAGTAATATCAAAAATCAGTGATCACAGATCACCATAACATATATAATGAGAGTGAAAACATTTGAAATACTGTGAGAATTACCAAAAATGTGACATAGGCACAAAGTGAGCAAATGGGCTGTTGAAAAAATGGCACTGATAGACTTGATCCATGCAAGGTCAAGAACCTTCAATTTGTAAATAACAATATCTGTGATATGCAAAAAAGCAAAGCACAATAAAAGGAGGTATGCCTCCACAACACTGTTATTATGTATGTATACGAGAAACTTTACTGTATCAATAACTTAGGTTAAAGAGACCAAGGGCAACAGAGAAACAGTGAGTTACAGGTGAGCTATGCATGCATTTTGGGGGCATGCTGAGGATGGGCATTTAGGAATTGATCTATGGAAGGAAGGGATGAAAATAAGTGCTTACGACTGCTCCCTCCCTAGAATGGACACTTACAAAGTGGGGCCCTTTTTTCTGGGCAAGAGTGAGCAGAGAGCCCAGACTGTGAAAGGTTTGATTTATTCTGAGCCCCTGAAGTTGCCTGTGAATCCAAAAATGTGTTGGAAAAGGTGTCAGGGACCAGATCATAAAGGATCTCTTGCCTCATTCAAAGTGCTCTAGCTTTGTGAAGCAGGCACTGGAAGAACCATGGAAGGGTATCATCTCCTTTGTTCTTAAAAACGACACCCTGGACATATTGTTTATACTTGCACTGTCCAGATTTTGTTCAATCCCTATCACTTGAAGGCCTCCCACTGACTATCAGTGAAAATTATGCTGGAGAGTTAACCCTTTGTGTGACCCTTTCCATAGTCTGTGTCTCTGACAGTCCAAGCTCTAGAGTCCTTTAGAGTCTCACACAGGAGAGTGTACGTTGACTCATAAGAAGAATTCCTTTTAAGCATCTTTTGACAATTCCTTTTACCTTTTTTTGAACTAGGAAATGTGCCGTGGTCAGCAGGTCAGAGCTTCACCCAGTCCCCGTGGGACTTTATGAGAACGAATAAAGCAGAGCAGGTCACTGTGCTTTTGTCAGGTAAGGATATTCCAAACTGAGATGACGTTGAGAGAGTTTGCATCACGAGTGTCTCATGATTCATGATTTTGTCCTGTGTCCCCAAGCCATGCGTGCGTGACTCCCACTGCTGAGTAGTTAGATTTCTTTGAAATATTTGATTAAGGAGAAGAAAAATCAAAAGCCATGTTTCTGACACCTGTGATGATGTCTGTTCTGATCACTGATTGCTGCAACTCTGATTGCCTTTCTCATTAGGAAAAAGCCGATATACTGATAAGAGAGTGACAGATACCATGTTAAGAGAAATGTCTTATTGCTGTCAAGTACAGCATATGACAAATGTGATTATTATGGTACAAGCTAATCTTCAGTGAGCGTCTACTGTGTGCTTAGTCCTGTTGTTTGCAGTACATGACAAGTATAAGTTCATGTAATCCTTACAACAGCGTAATTAAGATAGGTATCTCTGTTTATCCTCATGTTATGTGTAAGGAAATTGAGGCTCAGAGAGCCTTGTTCTTGTCTGAGTGTGTGCAGCTAGTAAGTAGTGTAGGAATTCTCAGTTTCCCAGCCCTTAATGCTAAAAGGCTACTGATTTTATCGTGTATTTCCCAGGTTTGGGAATGGAGCTTTTAAAAATTTAGTTTCAACTAATAAAGTTTTATTTTATTATTTGACTTAGGTTTTTTTTTAAAGAAAAGCCTGAGACCATTCCAGGAAATTCCTTCAGGCTCGAACGCCACGTGGAGAGAGTGGCAGAACACAGAAGGGGGTGGAAGCAGGGGTCAGAATTTGGGGGTGCACGTGTACATTGATGCTGGCAAAGCTAGAACTTCTGAGGATTGGTATTATACATGGCTTATAAGCAGTAAAATATTGAATCCAGCAATCAGAGAAGATACAAGCTACAGTGTTGGAACCTGGATCTGAAGGCTCTGGTCGTGATTGATGGGATGGGTGGGCTCCCCCTGGGGAAGATCAGGCCAGCCAAGGAACTCTTGGGAGCCATGGCAGGGGCTGTTTCTCACCCAGTCCAAGGTGTCACAGCATCTTCACGATGGTAAAGGCGCACTGGTTCCTCTTGGCCACATGTCAGCTCTGCCTACAAAAGTCAGTAACCATCTTGTATCTTACCTTCAGCTGTTAGGTTTTGATCATTCTTACCGTTGACATGAAGTGCTCATCTTCCTTCTCTGTGTTTCCTTCTCTCAGGGCCTCAGGAGGGCTGCCTCAGTAGTGTGACCTACGCATCTATGATCCCTCTTCAGATGCTGCAGAACTACCTCAGACTGGTAGGTGGACCTACCAGTAATTTCTCTGGAATTCCATTATTCTTTATTCTATAAAGACAGACCTCTGCAAATGCCTAAAAACGCTAGCATGAAAGACCCCCGGCTTTGGTTATGCCTGATGCTGGATGTTCCAGTATTGTTTGGGGGAGCTTTACATGAGTAAGTTAACAGTAACTGTATTCTGTGTGGCTCTGAAGTCATATATAAATTAGTTCTTTAAAATTAAGTTTTTGGAGAGGTTGTAATGAAAGTCTTAGCTATAAAGCATGACCCGTTAACCTATAGCCATCCCGGTTTCATTAGCTTGGTAAAGACCTTTTATTTTTCATTCTTTTTTGAGTTCAGCATCTCAGCACAGCTTGGCCTAAAAACTGTCTCAGAGTAGTAGAAGCTTTTCCCCAGACAAGTGAAACTCTGACCAAACGTTGAAGTTTATTGCTTTAAAATAATGCCACAAGTCTGAAAACACATTGCAGGTGCCACATTGACTCTAACAGGACTACAGCTCCTCTGGTAAACTGATTCTGCAGAAAAACACTGTGGAGGGAAGAAAAGATAAAGGGATAGATGGGCCTTTGTGGAGGTCATTGTCTCCATTTATCCAGAAGTCATTTGCCTCACAAAGAACTAACTGACATGTGATGAGAGCTTCCTGAATAGGCTCTGAAGACACCAGAATAAAAGGGATTGGTACCAATTGTGATAACAAGCCCTGTGTCCCTTTACTAATAAGCAGAAATGTCACACTGTAAGCATGCACTTAGAAGATAAATATGGTGACTACAATTCACCTTTTAGATGTTGAGTTTGATTTTTGGTTTCAAAAAACAGATCTCCTTTCAACAGTTAAAATATTAACACCCCCACCCCGCCACCATCTGTTTGCCTTCCTGTCTACCTCTCTCTCTGTCTTTAGAGCTGCCCTCTGCTGGAAGCATGGAGCATGTATATTTTTTAAACCTCAGGCCTTGCTATTTGGAGAAATAACACGGTAACTCTAAAACAGATAGATATGTTTTCTTGGCATAGCTTTGCATGTTTTCACCAGTTTCAATATAGCAAGAGGCTTCCATAATCAATTTTGTTGTTCAGCTCTTAAATGGTAACCAACACAACTGTGTCATTTGATGAGCTAGAACAAAATATCATTCACAAAAAAATCGATAATACCTGAAATGAGTGGAAACCTACTAATAGGGTGCTTGCATTAGGATGTCTGAATCGATCTAGAAGTCTTTTGCCTTGATTTACTTACTGAATTCACTTATTTATATTCTAGAGAGGATGTAAGACTGTGTGGACAGACATGCTTACTAGTGAATGGCCTTTCAGTAAAATTTTTCTGTCTTTCCTGAGAACCAACAATTTGAGAACAAATGAGGTGCTGGAATTGAAGGCAGCTTATCTGTTAAGTTGGGTCTCTTGCTGTTACATGACTTCAAAGTCAGTCTTAAGTAGGCAGTTTGACAGGATGGCTAAACTTGTTTGCAAAAGTGAGACAAGATTAAATAGCAGTGTTAGTTGAAAATCTCAGTTCTAGTTGAAAATCTCAATGGACTTCCCTGGTAGTTCACCTGGTAAAGAATTCGCCTGCAATGCAGGAGCCCTGGTTCGATTCCTGGGTCGAGAACATCCGCTGGAGAAGAGATAGGCTACCCACTCCAGTATTCTTAGGCTTACCTGGTGGCTCAGCTGGTAAAGAATCTGCCTTCAATGTGGGAGACCTGGGTTTGATCCTGGGTTGGGAAGATCCCCTGGAGGAGGGCATGACAACCCACTCCAGTATTCTTGCCAGGAGAATGCCCATGGACAGAGGAGCCTGGCAGGCTACAGTCCATGGGGTCACAAAGAGTCAGACACAACTGAGCGACTTAAGTGCATCACACAGCACAGACTATTCAGTAGACCTTGAAAATCTGTACCTGTTTCACTAGTGTGAAACTATCCGTTCTTTGTGAGAGAATTTCTACCCAGTAATTCATGGCAATTTGGGATTAATTTGGAGAGCTCAAGATTTCTGCTTTAAAATTGCACCTGGCAAGCAGCACCTAACATACAATTTCTCACTAAAGTACTTTTGAAAAGGGATAAAGCTTCATAGTAACAGAAAAAAATAGAACTGAGGTTTTCCTTGGGCAAGAATCTAGAAAAATTTTTCACTAACTTGAGGAGCAAGAGATTGTCAGATTTACTTATTTGAGGCCTACCTGAGATGAGATAGGAAAACATTGTTATCTTTCTATTATCCATCTTTACTAATGATTCAAAAAAAAAGCAAGATTTACAGCAGTTAGAAAATTGAGCATACATCCTTTACTGCTTCTGCTTTTGGCAGCACCATGATACTCTCCTCCACCCCCTGTCAGCACAAGTCCTTCCACAGCTGTTCAGAGGTTGGATCCTAGAAATCCCTGAGCAGAGATCATGGGCTTTGGTGAGACTGTGCTGCATCAGGAAGTATACTCTATTCGCACTCTCAGTGGGCTGGGTACAGGAGCATCCTGCTTCCCGAGTCTACAGTTCAGCTCATGCACTTGTCCACCAAGGGAAACAGCAGGGCCTTGGTCAACTGCAGCCAGTGCTGGATCCTGGAGTTGAAGTAGAAATTATAGACACCAGCCTGCCATCCATCTAGTGACCTAATTCAGCTGGAAAATCAGTGGACAGTGAGTGAAATCAGTAATGGTCCACACATCCTGCTTCACTGCAGAATTCTTCCGTCGCTTCACAGTAGATAAATACCCATGACAACTTAACATTATACTGTGGAAGAATACTGCAGAAAAGAAAAAAAACATCCTGAAAACTCAGAAGAACACAGCTTAAAAATAACTTAAAAAAAAAGAACAAAGAACTTTAGGAGATTATCTTCATTCTCTAGAGGATGCAAGGAGATAGATTGTGAAAGCAGGGCAAGAAAGCCATGGTAGAGGTCAGGATAAGATGAAAAGGAAAAGGGTTGGAAAGGAGATGGATGAGGCAAGGAACTCATCAAAGAACAACCAAAAATGCAATGGCCTCATTGAAATTGTACTTGAGATCATAAAGAGCAGAACAGAGGTGGTAAGTGAAAGTTCCATTCAGGGTTGTGAGTGTAGAAGAGAAGGACAGAGTTAGGGTAATGGTGAAGGGACAGGTGTCCTCACAGAGCACAGCAAGGGAACTTAAGCCTTACAGGTGTGCCTTAGAACTAGAAGAGGAGAAATTAACAAAAGCATAATGGAAGAAAAATTTTCCAAGCTGAAAAAAGTTTGCACGTGTCCAAAGGATTTACCCTATTTCATTTAAAATTGGGAGAAAGAGACCGTAACTAGATAAATCTGGGCAATGGGCAACATTTTTTAATGACAAGAACAATCTATGTATCCCAAAGCTTCCCTGTCACATAGGTACAAATGAGAACAGACTATGCTATAATAATTCTTCTTTAATAAAAGCTTACACCTGAAGTCTTGTGGTGCCATAGCCTCACTACCTAGAAGCAGAACCTCAACTGAACTTTCTAGGATATTATCTCTCCTGTGTCTCTGAGGGAGGCCCTGTCCCAGAGACATGGGAGAGATAATATCCTAGAAAGTTCCTGGCTGGCACCTTTACCACTGTTTGGTTTTCAGATTCCCAGTTCCACGGAAAACAGCCCAGGCCAGTCGCTGCTGAGCTCAGCCTCTCATGTTAGGATCCTGATGTTGGTCAGGCAGCTGCAGCCATGTCGTTTTTCTTCCAAACATGCTAGTCTCTCTGTTGCTGCCCTACCCCCACTGTGAATCCAGCTCTTCTCTTTTTTATTGAAGGCTTAGCAGTGGTGGAATAATATTTAAAATAAGATGAAATCACTGGTGGCTACCAGGTAAATTGTCTTTCAGAGCCTAAAACTCAGTCCCCAGTGCAACATCAAGGAGTCCCTTTAGGATCTCTTCCTTCCTTAGCCCATTGTCTGATACCTAGTTGGTCAAGCCTGGTTTCCCTTCCCTTTCTAGGAGTTCGTCTAAACATGTCAGGGTCTCCTGGGAGGCCAAAGCTCAGGTCTTAAAGTCCCCAGGTAAGGAAGGAGTTCCCTTTTCCTTCCATGCTAAGGGCTTTCCCTCAAGCCTTCCTTTCATAGCTCAGAATCTGCCTTTTCCTGTAAGGAGCCAGGGGCATAGTCACTGTCAAAAGCCCACTTTGGTCACCCTCTAGGATGTGACCTTCCCTGTTATGTAAAAAGGACAAACTGATCAGAGCACAGTAGGGCAACAACAGCACAAAGATACACATCCATGTCCTTACACTGTCCCATTGCAGATTAAAAAGAAAAGACCCTGTCGTGTCTAACACTTTTCTAAGTCTAGGCGGCTCAATCCTCATAAGAGCTTCGTCAACGGTACTGGTTAGGTTGATGCTTCACCTGTGCGGGTCCTTTCCTGCCAAACCTTTCTAGGAAAAAACCTCCCCAGCGTGGGAGCACAGCGCTGGATCATGGGGATGTGGGAGGCTGATCTCCACCCCAGTTTCACTGCAAACATCACTGCCCTTGTCCTGCATAAAACATCATTCACTGACTTTCCATCCTAGCACCCACTACATCTCCACCTGTTCTTAGATGAGATATGTTTATACATGAGGATAGAGAGTTTTTAAAATCACTGTAGGCTTCCAAGAAGGAGACTTTTTTTTTTTTTTTTTACCAAGGAAAAGTGATCAGCTAGTCTCTACCTAGATTTCTTGAATTCAGTGCTTCAAAGAGTGGGATCATATAGAGAGTTGATCCAAGTATCTTATCCTCTTGAATATGTCTTTTATGTAAAAAGTCAACACAAAGGTATCCTCTGATATACAATAGGTAAAAAGATAGCACTCCTGTATGCTTAAAAACCAAATAGATGCATATCAACTGTGCAAAGAAGAAAACTGGAAGGAAACAAGCATATTATAGTGGTTGCTTTGGTGATTTCTATTCTGCTCCTTTATTTTTCTTTGTATTGTCCAAAATTTCCTGAAAAACATTCACTGATATTTTAACCTCTGAAAAGTAAGAAAAGCATTGGGAAAATTTGAACTAAAGAGCATCTGTAAAGGATAATAATTAAAAAAATGACAGAATATCTATAAGGGACAAAATACACTAGGAGCTCTGTTCCCAGGTTGTGTACTGAACCTCAGTGTAGAAAATGGAGCAAAGAAAGGAGTATACTTTTTCAAAAAAGGCCCTCTCTTGCTATAAACATGTAAATACTGTGTGAAATATAAAATACTATGTTTGTCAGTGTTCACATTAAAATGAAAGACCATATGCCCAGTGAATGAAGCCAATCCCTAAAAAAAAATACTTTGCATCTTTTGAAAGGCAGAAAACAATCAGAAAGGACATTCTACACCGTGTACCACTTTTTTCCTTAGCATTTTTACCTAAGGTCTTCTCTTGGTTTATTAATAGGTCGAGCAATATCATAACGTCATTTTCCATGGCCCAGAAGGGAGCTTGCAAGACTACATCGCCCATCAGCTTGCACTCTGCCTGAAGGTATGGGTTAACCACAAACCGTCTCCTTTTCTTTGAAAACACGAAAGAGTTCAGAACTAACCACACTCTTTTCTTATCACAGCACAGACAAATGGCTGCAGGATTCCCCTGTGAAATAGTGAGAGCCGAAGTGGATGCTGATTTCTCCAAGGAACAGCTAGTAGATCTGTTCATCAGTAGCGGTAAGACCTTCTCAGCAAACTGAATTGTGATAATCAAAAGGCATGTTTGTCAATTAAGCCATTGCAAGGAAAAAATGTTGTGCTTGGGGGTCAATTTAAGTAGACTGTTCAATTATGCCACAGCTATGGGATGACAACTGGGAACCCTAGTGACACTTGTAAAAAGCCGTTGCTGTACGTGTCATTGCATCTGTTCCACATCCTGCACTCTGTTTATAAATTATATGTTTGAAGTGTAATATATAACTGGCACAACGGCACCCCACTCCAGTACTCTTGCCTGGAAAATCCCATGGACGGAGGAGCCTGGTGGGCTGCAGTCCGTGAGGTCTCGAAGAGTCGGTCACGACTGAGCGACTTCACTTTCACTTTTCACTTTCATGCACTGGAGAAGGAAATGGCAATCCACTCCAGTGTTCTTGCCTGGAGAATCCCAGGGACGGTGGAGCCTGGTGGGCTGCCGTCTATGGGGTCACACAGAGTCGGACACGACTGAAGCGACTTAGCAGCAACAGCAGCAGAGGATACCAAGGAGGGGGTGGGTGGTGGAGCAGCCCACCTTAGTGAAACTGTTATATCATTGGTGCAGTTTGAGTTAATTGCACAGTGGTGATAAGCGATTGAGTTTTTAGTAAGTTTTCTTATTCGTAAATTCTGTACAACAAAGCACCCCTTATTGCTGCACCTGGTGTGCACTGCTTTCTCCACTTCATTCTTAGTATGCCATTGACCAGCATTTTGCTAAACACAAACCATGCATTAATTAATTCATTTCGACTTCCCCAGTGGCTCAGCAGGTAAACAATTCTCCTGCAGTGTGACATGGGTTCAGTGCCTGGGTCTGGTAGATACCCTGGAGTAGGAAATGACAACCTGCTCCAGTATTCTTGCCTGGAAAATTCCATGAACAGAAGAGCCTGAGAGGCTACAGCCCAAAGGGTTGCAAAGAGGCAGACACGACCAAGTGACTGAGCACACTCGGTCTCCGCAACAACCCTATGCAAGTTGGGATTTTTTCCCCACTCTGAGAGATTCTAGTTTAATTTGTCTAAAGTGTGGAATGAGCACCAGCATTTAAAAAAAATTTTTTTTTACTGGAGTTATAGTTTATTTACAATGTTGTGTTAGTTTCAGGTGTGTAGCAAAGTGAATCTGTTATACGTATACATGGATACACCCTTTTCTTTTTTTAGTTCTTTTTCCCATATAGGCCATTATAGAGTTTTCATTTATTTTTGGCTGTGCTGGGTCTTCATTGCTGCACGCAGGCGTTAAATAGTTGCAGTGTGAGGGCTTCTCATTGTGGTGGCTTCTCTTGTAGCTCACAGTCTCTAGGGTGCCCAGGCTTCAGGAGTGGTGCTGCACAGGCTTAGTTGCCTCATAGCATGTGGGATCTTTCCTGACCAGAGATCAAACCTATGTCTCCTGCACTGGCAGCTGGACTCTCAACCACTGAACCACTAGGGAAGCCCCTTGAGTTGGTATTATTATCTCCATTTCAAAGGTGAGGAAACAGGCATAAAGAGCTTCAATAACTTGCCACAGCTACACAGTGGCAGAACCATGATTAAGCATATTAATTAATACAGCATTTTTATGAATTCCCCATCTTAGGCTCCAGAGCTTAACACCCCCAGCTTCAGCACAGGCAGAGTTAGTATAACCCTGCAGAGTATCACATGACTCGTGAAACAAAACTGAAATGGAGCAGCCTCTGGTCTCTACGGGCTCAAAACCTCAGAGAACCTGGGGATGGGGTGAAGGAGAGAGGTGGTTGTGAGCTGAGTTAGGATATAATAAAATGCAAATTCAGGTCTCTTCTTTAGGGGAAGAGGCGATTCTCATCTTTGGACCTGTGATCAAGGGAGATACCTTGTAGCTGGTGACCAGGCTGACGAAGGACATTACCAGGAGTTTCTAAGCCAAGAAATACAATTAAGAGGCAGTTTAGAGACGGACTGAGGAGTCCACAGACATAGAAGCACATTTTAGGGATAGGGAAACTCCACCAGAATCTGAATGTTGCTCTAGTGCTCAGGCGACTCTTTGCCAGAAGGTAGTGAGAGTAAGTGACAGAAAACTGTTTTCTCTGACAATACTAATAAAAGCTAACGTTTATTAAACTTTGTCTCTGGTAAGCCCTATTTGGGGCTTCCCTGGTAGCTCAGATAGTAAAGAATCTGCCTGCAATGCAGGAGACCCAGGTTCAATCCCTGGGTCAGGAAGATCCCCTGGAGAAGGGAATGGCAACCCACTCCAGTATTCTTGCCTGGAGAATCCCATGGATAGAGGAGCCTGGCAGGCTACAGTCCATGGGGTTGCAAAGAGTCAAACACAACTGAGTGACTAACACACTTACGCCCTATTCTAACCTCCCTGGTTTATAAACACTTGAGACAAGAGGTTAAGTGCTGGCCCATGGATGCCACAGCGAGGACACAGCAGTGCAGACTGAAACCAAGCAGTCAGAATCCTGAACCTGACCTGAATCACTGCCTGCTGCTGCTCCTCAAAAGTTCATCTGTGCCCCCCATCTTCCCCCCTTCAGTTTTATAGCAAAAACCCCTTACACTTTTTCAATATTCAGTCTTTCTTCATTTCAGAGTAAGAAGTTAAAACATTGTGTGTCTCATCCTATCAGGGTAGACAGCAATTAGACTGAACTCTGCTCTAAGCTTAGCTTAAAAAAAAAAAAAAAAAAGCTGAAAACAGTGAATTAGGTCAAGAAGGATGCTAAGGTGGCCAGCTCAGCTTTTCTAAATCTTTGACGAGCACCTTTCTAAAAATAACTCTTCTTCCTAATTTCCCAATTTGGTAAGTCTCTTGGCCCCCACACTTGGAACTCAGGTCGCTTTCTGAAAACCTAAATGCCCACAAGTGCCGTAAAGCTACATAAAGGGGAGAAGCAGGCTGGTGGGGGCAGGAGGAAGGGAAGCCTGTCTCTATCTCCATGAGAACAGCCACTCTCAGCTCTAAGTAGCTGAGTGGAGATGCAATTTCATGGGTTTTGTGACTTGCAGGAAGAAGCAAGAAATCCAAGTTTTTATGTGAAAATTTGGGAGTTTGTTCTTCAGTGTTTTCAACAATCTTAATTTTTAAAGCTAGATTAAGACCATCTAGAACCCCCCAGGTCCTCTGATTCATGGAGCATTCACTCCTGACCCACAGCCAGTCCGTGGTCATGTCCTGCCAAGTGAGCCCCAGTGTGCCTTTTTCATCCATCCCCGTCGGTACCATCCTATTTCATGCCTCCTTTTACTCTGTCTTGTCTACTTGCCTGTAAGTGGCTGCTCTGCCTACCTTTTCTCTTCCCTGAACATCCTTCACAGATCACCAGACCCCTGATTAGAAGCTCTTTGTGATTCTTGTCCATTCTTCCATCACCCACTGAACAAAGTCAGTGCCACTCGGTCTTCCATTCTAGGACATTGTTCCACTTAATTTGTCTATTTGACCTTTTTTAATTCTTTGAGATATAACAGTAAGTGCAAGATATACAGTGTGTTGATTTGATACCCATATGTTACAAAATGATTACCACTGTATCATTAGCTAGCATCTCCATCACCTCATATAACTACCATTTCTTTCTTGCAGTGAGAACATTTACTGTTTACTCTCTCAGCAACTTTCAAGTATATAATAAATACAGTATTAACCCCCCAAACTTATTCATCTTATAACTGAAAGCTTGAATCCTTTGACTGGTATCTCATTTCTCTCACCCTCCAGACTTTGACAACCTCCATTCTACTCTGTTTCATCAGTTTGGCATTTTTAGATTCCACATACAAGTGATATCATGCAGTATTTGTTTTTTTTCTGTCTGATTTATCTCCCCTAACATAATGCCCTCAAGGTCCATCCATGTTGTCATAGACAGCAGAATTTCTTTCTTTCTCATGGCTGAGTCATATCCTAGTGTATATGTATGCCACGTTTTTGTTACTCATTCAGCTCTTGATGGATGGTTAGATTGTTTCCATATTTTGTCTCTTATGAATAATGCTGTGATGGACACAGGTGTGAAGATATCGCTTCGAGATCCTGATTTCATTCCCTTGGGAGATATGCCCAGAAGTGATATTGCTGAATCATATGCTACTTCTGTTTTTCAGTTTTTTGAGGACCCTCCATACTGTTTTCCTTAGTGGCTGCACCAATTTATATTCCTACCGACAGTGCCCAAGGGTTCCCTTTTCTATACATCCTTACCATTTGTTAACTCTTTAGTGATAGCCTTTCTAACAGTTGTTAAGTGATATCTCATTGTGCTTTTGATTGATGTGGATTGGTGCATTTCCCAGATGGTTAGTGATGCTTA
Source organism: Okapia johnstoni (assembly GCA_024291935.2). Classification (NCBI taxonomy): domain Eukaryota; kingdom Metazoa; phylum Chordata; class Mammalia; order Artiodactyla; family Giraffidae; genus Okapia; species Okapia johnstoni. The sequence goes on along the minus strand of CM044312.1, from coordinate 63,235,572 downwards.
GCCTGTTTTCATGTACCTGTTGGCCATTTGTACAGCTTCTTTGGAATATCTGACTCTTTTAAAAAATAGATATCTAAGCTCCAGCAGAATATAGTATTTCTTCCTCACATGTCCTTTGCTTTTCCACTCTCCGCATATTTGTTTATTCTGCAGTTTTCATCTAGAATTACTCTGAAATTTCATCTAGAAGAAACACACAAACTTTCCTTTGCCCCTGCCCCCTACACACACACATACCATGACTACCGCATGGCAGGTACCTGGTAAAGTACTGTGTTGTACGTGACTAGTTAAAATGAGACATGGAAGTCCCTGTTTTAAATACTCTGAGGACACCCCAAATAAAGGCTTATCTGATTTCTCCAGATATGACAGCTACCTCTGATGAAGAGCAGTAAGCTTTGTTTACCTCCGTGTCCCACCCAACTGTAGTTCAAGGCAGTGAGGCTTACTTGGGCTTTTATGTTCACCCCCACACACAGTATGAGCTCCTTGAAGGCTAGTAATATAGCTTTTTCTTCTATTTCACCTTGTACACCGATTGCCAGTAATTACTTGTTGAATGAGTGGCTTAATCTCCTGATTTAAGAAATAGGGAAAGAAAAACGGAATGTTAATCATACTTAGTTGTCAGCAAGTAGAAGAACTTGCTTACAGTGGAGCTAGAAAGGAAAGAGAGAGTGTAGGAGTTGTTGAGGCAGTACTTGCTGCTGCTGCTGCTGCTAAGTCACCTCAGTCATGTCCGACTCTGTGCAACCCCATAGACGGCAGCCCACCAGGCTCCGCCGTCCCTGGGATTCTCCAGGCAAGAACACTGGAGTGGGTTGCCATTTCCTGCTCCAGTGCATGAAAGTGAAAAGTGAAAGTGAAGTCGCTCAGTCGTGTCCGACTCTTAGTGACCCCATGGACTGCAGCCCACCAGGCTCCTCCATCCATGGGATTTTCCAGGCAAGAGTACTGGAGTGGGGAGTACTTGATGACAGGGCATAAAAACAGAATGAATTGGATTTGAAAAAGGTTTTCAAATGATAGACTGAGTCCAAAAAATCTACTCTCTTCTGTAGGAAATAGTATAGCATCTCCAAGTATTAAAGGATTTTTATTCTGTATTTGGCTCAATAATTTACAAGTATCAAATATCCTCTGTTTTTTTTTTTAATAGCACAAATAAGACAGAAACACAAGACTTGTACCTGCTAAGACCTTGAATGCAATTACCCAAGTTAGCAAGCAGAGCATATTGTAGGTTCCTCATTTGCCTTCTTCCCCACATCTGGTCAGTCCTCATTCCTTTTGAATCTGCTTCCTATATCTCATCTCCACCTCCTGCTCTCCACTCCCGCTGCCACCTGCCATCTCTGCTCAAGGGACTGTGGCACTAACCCTTATTCTTCTGCTCTCAATCCTTCCACAAGCCCTCCACAGGCTTCCAGAGGGCTCACCCTAAAATATAAAGCTTCTCATGACCGTTTCCTGCTATTATACTCTAGTGTCACCAGAATAGACACTGAGGGTCTCTGCGTGTCATGTCAGGAACTTTACAGTCTGGCTTCGGATCTTTCCCTCGCTGCTTTCCATCCTCAGCTTCTAAAGCTCCATCCATCGTCACCGTCGTTTTCACGGCAGCAGGACCCACTGCCCTTGACAGGTGGCCAATGAAGAGATCATGGAGAAGGTACAGTTTGAGTAGATGGGGACACCAGAAACTTCTGAGGCAGTACCAGGGAATCGCAAGTGAGCCAGAGGGAAGGACCTATGGATAGTGTGGTGTCACTGTGTGTAGTGCAGAAAGCCCCCAGCAGGGAATTTTCTTTTGTGGTAAAAGAAAGGGTGATGGAAAAGGACAGAGTAGAGAAGGCAGAGATCTGGGTCAGAGAAAAGGAGCTTCAAGGCTATTCTACTTAAGCTTTTAGAATAATAATGGGACTGAAAATATCTATCCCCTAGTCTCTCTTTTTTTTAACCAAGAAAGTAAATTGATTGAATAACATGACTGCCGTATGAGGAATGTGCTGATTCATAAGGTGTTCTAAACTTATTCCTCGTTTTTAACCTTATTTTCTCAAAAAAAAAAAAAAAGAAAGAAAGGCTTAAACTACATAGATTTAGCTGGGGGTAAGAATGTTGAGCTTTCCTCTTCCAATGGGCATAGCACATACATTTCCATATATGTTCCTCTCTATGACTCTGTAGAAGAAAGCCAGTGAAAAGAGACAGAGAAGGAATAAAAGAAGTGTATGACCAACAAAATACAACAAGGAAGAGTAGCAGATTTTTAAAAATAATTAGCTTTAAATTATAAGTTTTAAGAATCTAAAACTTATGTGGATTCTAAAATGGTGCCAGTGAAGAAAGGAATGTAGAACAGAAGATCAGTTCAAGAATGACATAGTACTTATACCTGCAATGGGTATTTTGTTCATTTTAAAATAACATCTTTCTTCTCGTACTGGCTTTTGTGAGGAACTGTCACGTCACATGGCTCAGTTATTTGGTAAGGAGGGTGTGAACGTGTATTAGAATTGGTTCAAATTTCTCCTCAGTATAAGGTATTGAGTTAGGTTAACAAGACATACACTTTTATAAATTACATGTAACAGTAGTAGTAGGAAAAAAAGCATTAAACACTCAACTGGTATTTTAAAACAATGCTTAGAATTCCTGAGAAAACTTTCTACTTCCGAAGTAATAACAAGGGAATTACTGTAATAATATATGTAATTGAAGTCTACATAAATGAGATTTCCTCCTTGGACCCTGCATTGCTAGAGGCTCTTTGCAGACCTGTCCCTTGCTTCTCATCTGGACTCAGAGCATCATCCCCACTGAGCCTTGTTTTAAATGGACAGTGTAAAAGATGGGCCACGTCCATTCCCAAAGAGGAGAGTGTGGACTTGGGTTCCCCTTAGACATGAAGTAATTTGGGTTTAACTATAAATGTGATGTTATTTTTAAACCAATGAGTTTTGCTCTAGAACCTAACTATCCAGAACTTTGAATACAAGGGTGTGCAAAACTCAACTATAGCCCTGAGCCTAGCCAAGGAGATATCTGATTAAGATTACTGATCTCTGGGGGAGGAGCAGGGATGATACACCTATAAAGTTAGAAGAAAGGACAAAAAGAGATTAGTTTCAGAAGTGGGGTTTTGAATTAGCAGAGGGGAAAGGGAATTTAAGCCTTTGACTGTGTGGATCACAATAAACTGTGGAAAATTCTGAAAGAGATGGGAATACCAGACCACCTGACCTGCCTCTTGAGAAACCTATATGCAGGTCAGGAAGCAACAGTTAGAACTGGACATGGAACAACAGACTGGTTCCAAATAGGAAAAGGAGTACGTCAAGGCTGTATATTGTCACCCTGCTTATTTAACTTACATGCAGAGTACATCATGAGAAACGCTGGGCTGGAAGAAACACAAGCTGGAATCAAGATTGCCGGGAGAAATATCAATAACCTCAGATATGCAGATGACACCACCCTTATGGCAGAAAGTGAAGAGGAACTTAAGAGGCTCTTGATGAAAGTGAAAGAGGAGAGTGAAAAAGTTGGCTTAAAGCTCAACATTTAGAAAACTAAGATCATGGTGTCTGGTCCCATCACTTCATGGGAAATAGATGGGGAAACAGTGGAAACAGTGTCAGACTTTATTTTGAGGGGGCTCCAGAATCACTGCAGATGGTGATTGCAGCCATGAAATTAAAAGACGGTTACTCCTTGGAAGGAAGGTTATGACCAACCTAGACAGCATATTTAAAAGCAGAGACATTACTTTGCCGACAAAGTTCCATCTAGTCAAGGCTATGGTTTTTCCAGTAGTCATGTATGGATGTGAGAGTTGGACTGTGAAGAAAGCTGAGCACAGAAGAATTGATGCTTGTGAAATGTGGTGCTGGAAAGGACTCTTGAGAGTCCCTTGGACTGCAAGGAGATCCAACCAGTCCATCCTGAAGGAGATCAGTGCTGGGTGTTCATTGGAAGGACTGATGTTGAAGCTGAAACTCCAATACTTTGGCCACCTGATGCAAAGAGCTGACTCATTTGAAAAGACCCTGATGCTGGGAAGGATTGAGGGCAGGAGGAGAAGGGGATGACAGAGGATGAGATGGCATCACCGACTCGACGGACATGAGTCTGGGTAGACTCCGGGAGTTGGTGATGGACAGGGAGGCCTGGCGTGCTGCGATACATGGGGTCGCAAAGAGTCGGACACAACTGAGCGACAAAGCTGAACTGAACTGAACTGAAAGGGAATTTAAATGGCCGACTTTCTAGCAACAGGCCAGAAGAAATCTCTAGCTATAACATGGCATGAGTGGCCATCTTGTGTCTCCGTAAACCCTGATCAGAGGCTGAAAAATCCTTCAGACCCAAAGGTGTGATGGGTTACTGCTTCTATGGGTGGTTAATATTCTAGAACTAAAACCATGTTAAATAACTTGAACCAGACATGCTATTTCACAACTAAAGCGAAATTTACATTTGGATGAACTTGTTTTAGGATGTTGAACTTAAGTGGTCAGATGGAGAAGTAGGAAAGATTGAACATATGCAGCCGGGAGTGTTGAATACAAAGCTTTTCACCAAAAAACAGCCCAGTCTATTTGATCGGGGATCGATACCTTAGGGGAGACCGGTATCAACAAAATTGAGGTGGAAACCCAACCCAACTGTTACGAACAGCACCCCATGTACCTTTTGTTTAGGGCACAAGCTGTGCACTAAATGTGGGATTAGTTGAGTCACTATAAATACAATCCTTGCTTATGGGCCCGGGAGAAAGAGTTGGCATCTTTTTCCAGGAGATCTCCTACAACCTTATAAACTCATGTATCTCCAGCCAGAATCCTTCCTTGCTGCCTCCCTCCCTCTGGTCCAGCCCCTGCTGGACATCTCAGGAGGGATGCCTCACTCATCATACACTCAGGCTTGAGACATAGCCCATCACCACCTGTCCTGCCTCAAGTGTGCTCCCACTCATGTGCTCTCTGCCTTCATTCACTGCATGGCTTCTCCTCCGGTGGGAACTTCTGAGTTGCCTCTGATACTCCCTCCCTGCCCCCCTCTCAAGACAGTCAACCACTGAGCTTTGTTATTGTTCAGTCACTGTCGTGTCCAACGCTTTGCAACCGCATAACTGCAGCATGCCAGGCTTCCCTGTCCTTCACTATCTCCCAGAGTTTACTCAAACTCATGTCCGTTGAGTTGGTGCTGCCATCCAACCATCTCATCCTGTCACCCCCTTCTCCTGCCCTCAGTCTTTCCCAGCATCAGGGTCTTTTCCACTGAGCTTTGCTGACTCTCTCAGAACACCCTTTTGTTCTGAGCCTTGGTCCTGGAGGAGGCTCCCATTACCCCTTGTCCTCACCTCAGCAGGAGGAGCCTGTAGATGTGTTCTCTTGTTTCTTTACTCTCCCATCAATTCTACTCACCAGAACAAGATCTCAGAGGAGGAGCCAAATCGTGTTTCTCCCTACCCTTAAAGACTTCCACTGACTCCCAGAGCTGGTAGTTTCTCCCTTTCAAAATGACATCCCAGGCCTCCCACTTTTCATTTGGGCTGGGTTCTGAGGCTTCATATCAACCAGTTTCATGCAGGCAGCACACAAAATGCCAGTGCCCCAGGCCCAGCACTGACCGACTGCATCACGGCCTCAGGATGGATCCCAGGTGACTGCAGAGTGTGCCGCAGAGTGAGGACACTGCCTGTCACCCTGCTGCCCACAGATGGGGCTCCTGGATTCCACCCCATTGATGTGGCTTTGCCCCTGAGCTCCCAGCCCATCCTGACTGGAGACCTGGGTCAGGTTTGAGCTCGCCTTCATGCCACTCTTGAAACTACTCTAACCTTAGTTTGAGATTCCAGTCCCTTCAGGGACTGAGCCCTGCCTGGAGTCCATTTTTCTGCCTATGCCATTTCTTAAACCTAGAAAGCCTTCTTCCGATCTGTCAAGATGCCGTTCTTCATAATGGGTCCAGTTTAAAATGCCACATTCCCCCAGTTAGAATCAGTCACCTCCAGCATGCCATAGTGCTTAGCACAGTACACAGGGCAAAGGGGCAGTGGAAGGCATTGTTGAGTTGCAATTACATGTTCCTGTAGGCACCTTCTAGCTGGACGCACGGCTTCAAGGCTACTAGAACTAGCCAAACACTTCCCTGGAGGCTCAGTGGTAAAGAATCCACCTGCCAGTGCAGGAAATGTGGGTTTGATCCCTGTGTCGGGAAGATCTCCTGGAGGAGGGCACGGCAGCCCACTCCAGTATTCTTGCCTGGAGAACCCCACGGACAGAGGAGCCTGATGGGCTACAGTCCACAGGGTCACAAAAGAGTTGGGCATGACTGAGCAACTAAATAACAAATTACGTGTTCCTGCAGACACATTCTAGCTGGATGTAGCAGCTTCAAAGCCACTAAGAACTAGCTGTACACTTAATCCAGGTCAAGAAAAAACTGGAGACCTTCAGTTCTTAGTTACAGAAAAGCAGTTACCTAAACCATTCAACCTTTTTTTTTTTTTTAATCACTGGGTATAAAAGATTTGTTAGCTTATCACTAATATTTTTTAAAAAACTATAGGTTTATCATGTGTGCTTAGTCGCTCAGTCGTGTCCGACTCTTTGCGACCCCCTGCCAGGCTTCTCTGTTCATGGAATGTCCCCTATGCAAGAATACTTTAGTGGGTGGCCATGCCCTCCTCCAGGGGATCTTCCTGACCCAGGAATCCAACTGGGGTCTCCTGCATTGCAGGTGGATTCTTTACCAGCTGAGCTGGTAAAACCATCATACTTCCATAATAAATGTAGTTCTGAAATAACACTTGATCTTGAGAAGCACAGAATGTGTTAGCACTCTTTACTGAATAGCTATGCTGAAGGGGATGTGGCACATGCCAAATGCTAGTGTACCCACGCCCACAGAAACAACTCGGTGGAGAGGCAGCTGGTTTTGTTTCTGGTCTTTTAGTTTTTAAAGCTTTGTAGCATCCAGAAAAGTTATTTCAGTCTCAGAAGAGATTAATTTACAGTGTTCAAGGAGGTCTCTTGAAAGTGACAATGCATTTGTGTCTATAGTAACATGGAGGTGGAATGGGTATAATGTACTATCATAAGTGTTTGTGAAAAGTGGAATTACTTGACAACATCACTGCTGAGTACTCTAAATTGATCTTTTCTCAAGGTTAATTTAGCTAAGACTAGGGCATCTTAGAATCTTCTAAAATATTAAAAAGTGATATAAATTTTTTATTCATTGCTATCTAGTAAGTATTGTAGATGTATTTCAACTACACAGTATTAACAACATTTGAGTGCTTAGCAGGTGCCCAGGCAATCTTTCAGTTACATTTTATCTACCAATTTGTCTAATACATATAATAATAATCCTCCACTTACGCAGTTCAGGCCCCCTGTCTTTAGTGTGAGGACCCCTAAATAAGAATCACAAGACCCAGATTGTGGTCCTTCCTTATCACTGTTTCTGAAGGCTTGGTCAAATCTCCTTAACATCTCTGAGATCTATGAAATGAAAGGACGGATCTGCTTGTCTCTGAGGTCCTATCTCCATAATTTTATGAACATTTTACATATGTATAATTTAAAGGATTAAATTTAATTTATTAAAATTTAAAGGATTCAATCCTCATTGAAGGATTTTGAGCCTTTGTATTCTGAAATATCTATCTATAAAATACATACTACCTATTTTTATAGATCAATGATTAATTTAAAATGATAATTTAACCACTGACCAGGTCACAAAATAGAACATCCCTAGCTTCCAGAACGGCCTGCGTGCCCCGCCCTTCTTCACAAACCCTTCCTTCTGGAGGCAGCCACTTGTCTCGCTTTTGTAATCATTTCTTTGCTTTTTAAAAACAGTTTTACTATCTGTGAATTCCTAAAGTGTATGTTTCATGTTGCCCATTTGAACTCTACATGATGGTATCATATTGTTTGTATCCTTGTGTGATTTGTTTCTTAATATACTGTTTGTGACAGTCTTCCATGTGGCTGCTTGTAGCTACAATTTGTTCATTTTCAAATCCATTTTATGAACATACTTTCTATTCTATTGTTGGTGGACATTTGGGTTGATTCCGTTTGGGATCTGTTATGTAACTAGTGTTGGATCATTGTGTGTGGAGGTATCCTCAGCTGTATTCAGTAATTTCAAACTGTTTCCCAGAGTCTTTATTACTTTCCTGGCCATGTCAGAGTGCCGTGTCACATCACTGCTAACACGTAAGCTTTTGCAAGTTTGTACATTTCTGTCATTTTATGTTTTAATCATTGATCATTTAATCATTGATACATTTTAATCACTGAATTTCTGTTTTGACCACAGCATGTCTGATCCCAGTGAAACAATCTCCTGCTAACAAGAAAATCATCGTCATCTTAGAGAACTTGGAAAAATCTTCGTTGTCTGAGTTACTGGGGGACTTTTTGGGACCTCTGGAAAATCACAGCACTGAAAGCCCCTGTACCTTCCAAAAAGGTAAAGATAGTGGAGAGACCACCCCAAGAAGCCAGCTGCCTTAAGAGCTTTCTAATCTCTGTCTCCTAGAGCACACGCTATGCCTCATGGCCGCCTTTCCTTCACTTGTTTGAACTTGTTCCCTGCTATGGTTTCCTGACGTTGGACTGTTGCTTTGGTTTGTTTTAGGAAACGGAATGTCTGAATGCTACTACTTTCATGAGAACTGCTTTCTGATGGGAACCATCGCCAAGGCCTGTCTCCAGGGCTCCGACTTGCTGGTGCAGCAGCATTTCCGCTGGGTGCAGCTGCGCTGGGACGGCGAGCCCATGCAGGGGTTGCTGCAGAGGTTCCTTAGGAGGAAGGTTGTGAATAAGGTAACAGACCACATGCAGCCCATTGTTGGGAGAGGGTCCTTGACATCCCCTGGCATTGCTGTCAGGCAACCTGGGCTTGAACTCTGCCACTTACTGTGTGGCTTCTGGCAAGTAAAAATTGGAGATAGGCAAGGGTCAAATGGGGTTTCCCTGGTGGCTAAGACAGTAAAGAATCTGCCTGCAGTGCAGGAGATGTGGGTTTGCAGGAGACTCGGGTTCAATCCCTGGGTCAGGAAGATCCACTGGAGGAGGGCTTGGCAACCCACTCCAGTATTCTTGCCTGGAAAATCCTTTGGACAGAGGAACCTGGCGGGCTGCAGTCCATGGGGTCATAAAGATTTGGACACAACTGAGTGACTAACACTGTAAGGGTTAAATAGGATAATGCATGTGAAACTCATAGCAGTACCTGTACTATGTTAAGTATTTATAAAAAAACAAATAGACTTCCCTGGTGGTTCAGTGGTTCAGACTCTAAGCTTCCAGTGCAAGGGATGCAGGTTTGATCTTTGCTGGGAAACTAAGATCTCACATGCCATGTGGTATGCCCCCCACCAAAAAAAGAAGATAGGTTTTACTGTTTTATTAACCATCCTCAGGGGGTCTCCCTGAATTTAAATGCTATCTGTGACTAGATTAGAAAATTAATCATTCTTAAGGAAAAGCTACTGTTTCCTTGGAGCCTTCATTATCCATCTAGTCAAGCTAGTTTTAATATTTTTTACATTGCACTATAGTAACTATTAAAAAGTCCTATGAAAAAATTAAAAATCTCTGTTGACACATTTTTAAGAAGAATAATCACTTTTAGTGATTTTTCACAGTAAATATTCTGCATTCTATCAAAATAACAAAATTAATTTAGTACTTACCAAATTGAGCACATTGTTCTCTAATGTCATATTCTTAAATTAGGCCAGTAGTTAAGTGTCTGGGTGGATTTGAAATAAAAGAGCTCAATTTAGCAAGATTTTATTGTTTAATCCTGCACAGTGGGCCACACTTGGAGGACAGGATCTTTATTGTATCAGGAGAGGATTTTAAGCTATAGGTAATACGACACCCCACTGTTAGCTCCTTCACACACAAAAAGAGGCTTTTTTTCCTTACATAACCAGATGCCTTGCAGTAGGCGTTGATGATGTCCATTCACACCTTCGTGATGTCAGGTCCCAGGTCTGGGTGAATCTCTTGGCCTCCCTTCAGGACTGCCTGGCTTCTGCAGGGCTTCAGGCACCACACCCTCACACACACTTGTTCACAAGTAGGGAGCAGGATGCCGCGCTGTGCGGAGAGGGAATTTAGGCTTCTTTTGCCTCCTCCTTATTAGGGAGACAGCATCTTTTTCTGAAACTCCCAGAATCAGAAGACTTCCCCTTAATGGTTCATTAACCAGAACTGGTTTCATGCCCACCCTTCTGCCAGTGACCTTGGCTAGAGCTATCTTCCCAACACCAGAGTGCTCCACCAAGTTCCTGAACAAAATCTCTGTCTCTATTGTGTTAGAGCTTGTGAATATGCATGCGTTCACTGGGGGAGGGTGGTGGAGGGGGAAGGGTGAGGCGGGAATACCTTTGGTAATTCAGTGAACAGTCCCTACTAGTGGTGATTTCAATTAGTACCTGAAGTTACTAATTGAATCAGAAATTGTCTGCCCCAAGCTCTGCTAAAGTCAGTTGCCTGATCATAAATACACGCTTTTGACCAAAGCATATCTATTTTATGACCTCAGCCAGTAGGAAGAAATGTGAGATAAAGACAGTCATGGGTTTGTAGCTTTTCAAATCATTGATGCTTCCATTAACTTCATCACTATTAATATTTAAATCTTACTGCTAAAAAACTCACCTAAAGAACTGCAAAAGATACCACTATTTTTCTTAAAGACTTTTTAGAGCAGTTTGCGGTTTACAATAAAATTGAAAGGGAGATATAGAGATTTCCCAAGTACTCATTGCTCCTCAAATATGCATAACTCCCCCCATTCTCACCAGAAGGCTGCATTTTTTCATCAAGGAGGAACCTACAGTGACATAGCAAAGTGCCTGGTTTATCTAAGAGAAAAATATGGAATGCTTCATGAATTTCTGTGTCTTTCTTGCACAGGGGCCATGCTAATCTTCCTTGAAATCTTCCTTAACCCTCTCCCTCTTCCAGCTCTCTGGTAAACATAGTTTGAAAAGGATTGATTTTACTTATTTTGAAAGGAAAGTTCTAATCTTCAAGCTCTACACTTTCCTCCATTGTGTTTGCGGATGGGCAAGTGGGGTGTGCTGTAAGGAACAGAAAGTGGGGAGGAAGGGTAATGTGTTTCATTTACCAGGAACCACTTCAAGTAGGTTAATAAAAGTAAACAGATCTTTTTTGGAGAAGACCAAGCTTCTAGTACTTAATAAAAAATAATTGTACCTTCTTTAGTAGGAAATTGAAAGCAAAAGAAAGTGTTAGTCACTCAGTCGTGTCTGACTCTTTGCAACCCCATGGACTGTAATCCACCAGGATCCTCTGTCCATGGAATTCTCCAGGCAAGAATACTGGAGGGTTACCTTACCCTTCTCCAGGGGATCTTACCCACCCAGGGATCGAACCTGGGCCTCCTACATTGTGAGCAGATTCTTTACTGTCTGAGCCACCAGGGAAACTCAAGGACATTAATATTCACCTATTAATTGCAGCCCATGATCTCATTTTCACTGGAAGACTATCAGAGAAAGTGGAAAAAATATGATCCTCTTTTGAAAAAATGGGAAATTACAATAGATCCCAAAGCCTTATGTGACACAGTGATGTCACTTTAATGAAGCTGCTAGAATCACTGAACCACTCTTGTATTTTTTCTACTCCAAATTCTATCCCTTGATGTAGGATATACAAACATTCACATATTATCCTCAGTCTTAATATCATAATACCTTGGTAAAGTAGAGATTTACATGAATGTGTTTCTTATAAAAATAGAGTTAATTGCTATATCTGACTTCTAAATATTTGAGAGATTTCTCTTCATAATATATAAATCTTTGTCCTTTTGGTGAATCCTCTGTAGTACCAAAAAGGGACTCTTGAATAAGATATAATTCTAAAAAGAATTGCTTCCATTCAACCATGTGTGTTACACAGTATTACTTAAAATTTGCACATTTTAAAATTTGAAAACATGTCTTCATGCTAGCAGTGTTGTGTACATTTTAAGTTAGCATTTTAGCTGAGACTTTCCTTCTAGGGAAATTAAAAATAAGACAAAGTGAACATGCCATAGATTCCAATATGCCATCTTATCCATATTAAAATACTTAATGCCATTTTTATTTAATTTATTCAAAATCCTTTTGTGAACACCTACTATTTGCAAGTCCTTGGGAGATATTCTATACACATGGGAAAAGTGATTTTTTCCAGCACTGATGTTTAAGAATTCATCCAAGTAAGGTACCTCATCAAGGGTGTCTCACTGCACTGTCATGTCTGCATCTGTTCATTTCATGTAACAAACTACAGATCTGTATCTCACGCTAACACACATAACAGGGTATGTTATTACCTAATCCCCCTTTCACCCATCCCAAGTGAAGATAAGATCAGATTTGGCTACAGTTTTGTTTTATAGATTTAAATTTTTATAGTTTTAACTTTGGATGGTTAGAAACGAAAGGACTGTGAGCACTGTTCTAACCCAAGCCCTGTCTTCCTCCTCTCTGTCTCCAGTTCAGAGGTCAGGCACCCTCTCCCTGCGACCCCGTGTGCAAGACGGTCGACTGGGCCCTGGCCGTGTGGCGCCAGCTCAACTCGTGCCTGGCCCGCTTGGGCACACCGGAAGCACTTCTTGGGCCAAAGTATTTCCTGTCTTGTCCTGTAATCCCAGGGCACGCCCAAGCAACAGTGAAGTAAGTGTCATTGGTCCTTCTTTGCCTTTAAAGTATTTAAAGTAGAGCCCTGGCCAGGTGGGAATGTTTGAGAGTGAGAAAGCTATGCCGCTCGTGTCATCAACACGGAAAGCGGAGCCCTGCCCGCTTGTCAGAGGACAACCGTGACTTGTGTGTTGGGCGCTTCTAAGGAAATCATTTTTGCTAAGACTAGATAGATCACAGGTTTCCTCCGTTTTCAAAACTCTCACAGAGCCATATGTGGCTTGCTGTGTGCACTGTCTCCTGAGGGAAGGCCCACATAAGAAACTCAGTCGAGCACCCTGTAACCAAAAAAAAAAAAACATTCTACTGATGAATTGAAAAGCTTGCTCTTTTATTAATGATACTTGTGTACTTATATGAGTAATAGCTCAGGTGGTAAAGAATCTGCTTGCAATACAGGAAGCCCGGGTTCAGTCCTGGAATGAGGAATATCCCCTGGAGAAGGGAATGGCTACCCACTCAAGTATTCTTGCCTGGAGAATTCCATGGACAGAGTAGACTTATAAACTTAATATATTTTCCTTTGTAGCAGCTTATAAAAATAGACATATATACAGTAAGATTAATGACATAGAATATCAGAAGGAAATTGAAAGGAGGAAGGAATTTGTCACCATCCAACTTTCTTAGGGTTCTGCGATTCTCTCTTAGATTTGATTCTGTACTTTCTGGCATCCTAGGCAGAAATCTATTTTGGAAAGCAAGGGATGCAAGTAATATGTCTTCTCTATTGTAATACAAACTATCAACTTAATAACAGCTGAGGGGGAAGTGCTATATTAAAAAATACCTAGTAATTTCTTGTTAAAAAGCAGTATATTTATTCATATAATTACCAGATTCTTTCAGTATCATGATTACCTTTGAGCCCATTTTTCCCCTTACATCCAGAATCTCAAGTTTCTTAGGAGCTATATTTGGCTTTTCCTGTCTGCAGCACAGTCACTGTCAAAAACTAGAGGCTCTGAGACTTGTATCCTATTTGCAAGCTGACAGGTTAGCCTGCTGGGTGCAGGATGCTGGGTCAGAAGCCAGCTCCTCATCACTCAGAGTACAGCTGCAGCCCAGCTATCTGCACTATCTGCAGTGGTTTCCCCAGCTCCTCAGGTCCCACAGGGTGATGTGTAGCAGCTCAGGTGGATGCTGGCTTTAGCAGCAAAGCTGTGGAACTATGAGCTTGGGAATGCTGGAAAATCTGCCCACCCCTTGCCCTGGAAGGAATCATAACTTTTATCATCCTAGTCAAGAAACAATCTGCCCTCTGCTCCATGAGGAGACATTATCTCTGCTTCCCAAGTCTGTGTACACTGCTAACATCCTTGAAAAGATAATCCAGGACAACAGCTGACACGAGAATACAGAAATGCCACGGAGACTTATCTCCCAACAGCCGTATTAAGGAGCTGCCTTTTTAATTTTTTTTTTTTTTTAGCCAAAGCTTATATCTTTACCTCCTCAGCACCTTTAGGAGTAACTGTGTGCTCTTTTTTTTTTTCCTGAATTACATGTCAATCTACATTTACAGAGAAGCTGATGATAGATGCTTGATACTGGGTAACAGTTTCAGTCTTGAAAGGCTTATGCCAATATCTAATAGCTTTGAAAACTTTCCTATTCTAGGTGACATGGTTTTGTCTACAGATTTTAATGGTATTAACTGTTTTTTAATGCTACAACAAAGTATAATCTTTTTTGAAGGAATTTTGATTGGTATTGAGTGCTCTAAATTTGGATTAAAGCCCTGCAGCAGCTCCAGCTATTAATGCAGAGTCCACCTGAGGCAGTGGCTGATTGGCCCCATCCCCTCTCTTCAGGGCTCACCTGCCATGTGTAGACACCAAACCCCTGCAGAGCAGGAAGATTTAATTTGCCAGTGATCATGAAGTGTATCCCGATTGCAGAAATACTAAGACATATGTGTCTTAGTAAGGAAAATGGCAAATAAGTTTAAGCTATTAAGACACAGATTTTCAGGAAACCTTTTTTCAGGAAATCTTTTTTCCCCAGATTTCTTTAGTCTGTCAAGTTTTCCATGTATTTTTCCCCTTCCATATATTTATTTGTGCATTTATTTATTCAGCACTCCAGTGCTCCAGGATCTTATAAAGAAAAACAAACAGGTAAACAGTTTCATTAGAAATACACTGTTGTTTGTAAGGCAAATTCAAACTGCTTTGGTGTTGGATAATTTCTCTTACTCCGAAACAACCTTGGGAAAAGTAGCCTATCCATAGAAACACAGGCTTTGTTCAGGGTCTTCAGCTCTGTGCCGGGTAGAGTTGTGTGTGATTCCTGGGAGCCTGGGTCCTAACTGTGAACCCTGTCTCGGAAGGTGGATGTCTAAGCTGTGGAATGCTGTCATTGCACCCAGAGTTCAAGAAGCAATATTGTCAAGAGCCTCTGTGAAAAGACAACCCGGCCTTGGGCAAACAACTAAGAACCCTAGCCAAGGGCAGCAGGCCGTGGTTAGAGCTGCTCTCAGCATTTTGCTTAATAAAGCTGTTCTGCATGGCTGTCCCCTCCAGAGAGCAGGTATGTGGGTATATGCTGGGAGGAGAGGAAATTCACTCTTACGTAATGCTTGCTTGAACTGGCTCTTAGGGAACTCTGTTTTCTCTCTTTGTAACGAGTAAGATTATCTCCATGTAATGGATGTTGCACAGCACTGCTTTAAAACTAACTCACTTGCTCTCTCTTTATTACTGGCTCATGTTTAAATACCAGATTTCAAAGTAATGTTCTCTGGTTGACAAACCCCTGCTTGGGTATGATAGGCCCCTGATTTTGAAGAGGCTATTTCTTTAAGTGTTAGAAATGTTGGATTTTGCTTGACTCTGTGCAACTGCGCTCTTTCTTCTGTCCTTCTGGCAAAATGTGGTTTATGTTGTTTCAGAGCTGGACCAGCATACAGCTGATTTCAAAGGAGGAAGCTTCCCTCTGTCCATAGTTTCAAGTTACAGCAGTTGCAGCAAGAAGAAAGAGAGCGGTGCCTGGAGAAAGGTGAGCACCAGTCCTCGCAAGAAGTCTGGCCGGTTCTCTTCACCCCCCTGGAACAAGCCGGACTTGAGTGAAGAAGGTAAGGGAGGCAGGCATGAGACATGTGTACCCATGAGGTGGTTTCTGAATGCCAGTGTGCTTTATGTTTATCACTATGCATTCAACAAAGCAAAATTTTGAGGATTTCAGTGTGTATTTTCATGGAATAAAGCATGTGATAGGTACATTGCACAAATAGTTGAGAGCCCCCTACCTGAAAAAACAACCATTCATACTAGAATTCTGAAATTAAATTTATCTTAACCATATTAATGATCATCTGCTTTTCAGCAATTTGACTTTCTTGGGATCCACACAATTATATTTATGTAATAAAAGCTGACACATAAAAAGCTGACACATAAAAAGAAAGAAATATACCGATGTGCATTCAGAAATGAACCTTAAACTTTTAGAAGTATGTGTTATTTGATTATAGACATATTTAATACCAGTTTAAGGTGTTTATAAGTGAGTCAGCTTTACATATTTCTTCCTACATGAGATGTATACCATGCACCAAGTTATCTTCTAAACACTAGAAATAGAGCAGTGATAACAGTAGATAAAAATCCCTCCCCCACAGAGTTTCATTCTAATAAATTATTAGACCTATTCCTTTTGGCTTTGATATTAGGATAATCAGTTGTACAAATCTTAAATATCCTCCGTCAGTTCAGTTCAGTTGCTCAGTCGTGTCCAACTCTTTGTGACCCCATGGACTGCAGCACATCAGGCCTCCCTGTCCATCACCAACTCCCGGAGCTTCCTCAAACTCATGTCCATTGAGTCGGTGATGCCATCCAACCATCTCATCCTCTGTTGTTCCCTTCACCTCCCACCTTCAGTCATTCCCAGCATCAGGGTCTTTTCAAATGAATCAATTCTTTGCATCAGGTAGCTAAAGTATAGCTTCAGCATCAGTCCTTGCAATGCATATTCAGGACTGATTTCCTTTAGGATGGACTTGTTGGATCGCCTTGCTGTCCAAAGGACTTTCAAGAATCTTCTCCAACACCACAGTTCAGAAGCATCAATTCTTCGGTGCTCAGCTTTCTTTATAGTCCAACTCTCACATCCATACATGACCACTGGAAAAACCATAGCTTTGACTAGATGGACCTTTGTTGACAAAGTAATGTCTCTGCTTTTTAATATGCTCGCTAGGTTGGTCGTAACTTTCTTCCAAGGAGCAAGTGTCTTTTCATTATTTCATGGCTGCAGTCACCATCTGCAGTGACTTTGAGGCCCAAGAAAAGAAACTCTGTCACTGTTTCCCCATCTATTTGCCATGACGTGATGGGACCAGATGCCATGATCTTAGTTTTCTGAATGTTGAGTTTTAAGCCAGCTTTTTCACTCTCCTCTTTCACTTTCATCAAGAGGCTCTTTAGTTCTTCACTTTCTGTCATAAGGGTGGTATCATCTGTGTATCTGAGGTTATTGATATTTCTCCTGGCAATCTTGATTCCAGCCTGTGCTTCATCCAGTCTGGCATTTCTCATGATGTACTCTGCATATAAGTTAAACAAGCAGGGTGACAATATACAGCCTTGATGCACTCCTTTCCCGATTTGGAACCAGTCTGTTGTTCCATGTCCAGTCCTGTTGCTTCTTAATCTTCATACAGGTTTCTCAGGAGGCAGGTCAGGTCGTCTGGTATTCCCATCTCTTTCAGAATTTTCCACAGTTTGCTGTGATCCACACAGTCAAAGGCTTTGGCATAGTCAATAAAGCAGAAATAGATGTTTTTCTGGAACTCTCTTGCTTTTTTGATGATCCAACGGATGTTGGCAATTTGATCTCTGGTTCTTCTGCCTTTTCAGCTTGAACGTGTGGAAGTTCATCGTTCACGCATTGTTGAAGCCTGGCTTGGAGAATTTTGAGCATTACTTTACTAGCATGAGAGATGAGTGCAATTGTGCGGTAGTTTGAGCATTTTTTGGCATTGCCTTTCTTTGGGATTGGAATGAAAACTGACCTTTTCCAGTTCTGTGGCCACTGCTGAGTTTTCCAAATTTGCTGGCATATTGAGTGCAGCACTTTCACAGCATCATCTTTTAGTATTTGAAATAGCACAACTGGAATTCCATCACCTCCACTAGCTCTGTTTGTATCCTCCCCTAAAAGATATCATATTTGAGTAAGAAAGAATGAAAAGATAGTCCAACCTCATATGCATTATGGATTTCTGATACATGTAATTAACTTTACATCTTCAGGAGGCCCTTGCACCCCACACTGTTCTAAATGGCAATTCACTCCAGTATTCTTGCCTGGAGAATACCATGGACAGAGTAGCCTGACGGGGTGCTGTCTATAGGGTCGCAAAGAGTCGGACATGACTGAAGTAACTTAGCAGGCAGCACACATGGCAGCTTTACAGCAGTGGGGTTCCTAAGTGAAAGGAATATGATGTCTAAAATCCTAGATTTCTTAAAACAGAAACAGTTGCTTTTGTTACCATATTTTTCATATGGAAGATTGTATTGATTTTTAATAAAAACTAATGTGATTTTAGCTATATCAATATATGACAGAGCTGTGCGATTACCTGAAGTATGTGGTCATAAGTTGTGACTTAAAGTCACATAAGTAATAAGTTTTAAAGTAATTGAATGGATAGTCACTGAAAAAAATACATAAACTCTCATTGTAAAAGTAAGTGTCATTTATAATAGGATACATTCTTATCTCCAAGGCTTGCCCTTACTTCCTAAAGTTAGAGTGTTTGCTTCAGGGAGTAAAGTCATTACACTGTAGCCCCCCAATAGAGCAAAGAGACTCCCTCAGCTGGCTTTCTGTACCAAGGATTATACCTGTTTATCCTTTGAAAGTATCCAAAAGAGCTCAGCGATGAGGACGGTCATCTCCATTTACAGATGGCAAAATTGAGACTCAGATCCCCTTGATCACCTGCTGCAAACCACTTCTCCTACAAACAGGCGGTTCTTCAATCCATGTTTTTGTTTCTTACGAGTCCAGTGCTGTTTTCTTCAGTCTATGCCACTCATAATAATCCTGGTACTCAAATAAGGACACCTATGCAGGCTCTTCACTGTGTCACTTCTAGATTCATTAGAATTCCTGTAGGATTCAGGACCAGCTGCTTTCCTGAGCTAAGTGAGTACCTAAACAATAAGCATTGTCAATATATATTACAATACTGTAGAGCTGTCAGACAAAAATCCATAAAATGAATATGAACTTAAAACAGTATTATGGAGATAAATCTAACTTGGAAATATATATTTAGCAAAAAGTTGAATTACAAATGATTTTAAATTTATATTTGTAATATTTATTAGTTGCAGAACTAGTGGATATATCAAATGTTCTTTCAAACATGAAAACTTAATTGAAAGGTGAATAAAATTATATGCAACCATAGTTTGACATCAACATAGAGATTTATAAAATGCATTGGCCAGGGTTTAGGTGAATGAACCACTGGTTGGTTAACAACCAAAGGTGGATATGCCTCTAGTTTTAATATTTGTTTTATAATAGTCACCTTGCCCAATAATTACACTTCATACAAAATTATTACACTTCATACAAAATTATTACAACAATGTTTGGGTTGATATTTTGGGACATCATTGTTTTAAAAAATACCAAAATAGAACTCTCTTGCATTCCATGCAGACCACTAGGGAAACTCATAAAATTTGTTAAAGACACAGCCCTTTTCTGTCCTGACCTAAACCAAGCTGAGATGATGGTCACTGCTTCTGGAGGGCAGAGTCCAAGCTTAGGCACTTCCGTGCTAATTAGGGGAAAGCTACTAGTTAATGCTTTCTGACAGTAAGGGCAAAAGTGTGCATAAGGAAACGTAGAGACCTTCTAATGATCCACTTTTAATCAGGAGATACCAAATTTGACAGACTTCTCAAAATCATTCTTTAATCTGTGCTAGCACCATTCATACAATTTTAGAATCCACTCAGAAGCAGCTGTATTAATGCATTTATAAAATGTAGAGTATTATAGAAATAGACATTTTGAGTCTAAAATGGTTTAGTGTTTCTCAAACTTCTGACCATAAGCCACAGTGAGAAATGTATATTAAAGCCTGACCAGTACACACAGACCTATGCATTTTCATGTCTCTGTAAATGGATACCAATTTATATATTTACTACATATAAGCTGTGCAATCCAGTGTTTCCTATTCTCTCTGTTTTTGCAGTTAGAAAAACATCGGTATGATATGCTGTGACTTTTTGTTTACTTTTCCTGTTTAGTTGTTTTCTGTAAAATGCCAAGCAATCAAAAGTTAAGTTTCTACACTGCTAAAGCCACCTGCACTGTAATACATCTTGGGGCCCACACATCAAAAACTGTGTTGGATCTACACAGTCAGGATCCCTTGGAAGGCAAACAAAGGGAAATAAAGGGATTACCATCTTCAAAAGGCAGGTATTAACCGTCTTTTAGGCACTTGGAGAACAAAGGCCCAAGGTTGTGGGGACTTGCCTGGTTAGAATAGGATCCATTGATGAAAGCAGAGCTGAGGAGTCCTGAATTGAGCCTCAGGTGGTGTGAGTTGTACTGATTTTAGTCATAAATATACATGAGGTCGTTGGTCATTCCCTAGGCTTCCACAGGGCCTCAAGAGATGGATTTAATCCAAAAACAATATGAAAATACATCAGAGTCTAGAGACTATTTCTTTTAAATAGATGCACAAGGACATTCTTTGGAAATGACTACATTTATTTCTTTAAACAGGTATCAAAAGTAACACTATATTACAGCTGAATTGTAACAGGAATGCTTCGCTGTCAAACCAAAAGTAAGTTTCCCTTGCAGATTTAACTCATAACAAACAGTACACATTCTCATTGTGTGTGTGCTAAGTCACCACAGTCATGTCCAACTCTTTGCGACCCCATGGACTGTAGCCTGCCAGGCTCATCTCTCCATCGGATTCTCCAGAAAAGAATACTGGAGTGGGTTGCCCTGCTCTCAGGGGATCTTCCAGACCCAGCAATCGAACCCTCATCTCTTATGTCTCCTGCATTGGCAGGTGGGTTCTTTACCACTAGTGCCTCCTGGGAAGCATTAGTCTGTGCAATATTATTCTGCTAATATAATTTTTTAAAAAGCAGTAGAGGTAATTCAAATGCTAGTATTAAGCTGAAATCAAATGAATGAAATCTAAAAAAATATAAAGCCTATTTTGCTTTTAGTTTGATGAAAGATTAGAAATATAATTGACTTCATTTTGTGTCAAATTTGATAGCTACTATTAATACAGTTCACAAAGATATGGTAAAATCCTGTATTTGTGAGGTTTTAAACGGGCTTTAGAAGACTGATGATTTTAATGATAGAGTTACAGAAACAAAACATGACTTACTTTTTTTCTCGTGCTGCTCCTGGTGAATTGTCGATTTTGCTTCCAAATTTGTAAACTGAAATAAAGATTTATCATAGAATAAAAATGCTTAGCTAGTTTGTAAACAGGTCCCTAGCATAGCCAATAAGTTGTGTACCCTGTAACTTGGCAGGTGACATTTAGGATCCTGGTTCACAGAATTACAAGAGGGGTAGGGGTCAATGAATCTGTGTCACATGCTTGTTTGTGTTAGCCCACTGCTAGATCTTTTGTATTCAACAGCCTATATAGTATTTGTAATAACTCTATGATGTAGCATAAGGAATTTGATAGAAGGGAACCCAGGAACTGAGGTGTTGAGGACAAAAAGAAAACCCGAGCCATGGTCACGTTGCTAATAAAAAGTGATAAATTCACATTTACTCCATTGTCACACTGCCCCCTACACGAGCGTGTTTAGTGTCATCCTTGGGGACAGAGAAGGAAAGGAAAGAGTAAGAAGTTTGGAATGTTGTAAGTCAAAGTGGATTTCTTTGTGTAATAAAATTGTATCCTATTGAGAATTCTGACTGGGAGTTACCAAAATCAGATGGGAATGGGTTGTTGTATAAAGTGACATTTATGGATACCTTTAAAGGATGTTAAAAACTTTTTTGCTTCACAAATCCCCCAGAAAGGTGTGGGGTCTAGGTTTCCATATTGGAAGTTGAATGGTTGCTCTGTGTTTGAAAAACTCTTTTCTGAACTCTGTGGTAGGTCGTTAGAGAATGATCTGTCATTGACGTTGAATCTGGATCAAAGACTCTCTCTGGGTTCGGATGATGAAGCAGATCTTGTCAAGGAACTTCAGAGCCTGTGCTCTAGCAAATCTGAATCTGATATAAGTAAGGTAAGCAGGACGCAGCGGGGAGTGCATTGACTGGCTCCCCGAGCAGCAGACAGACTTCTTGGAGCCACATCATAGCTCTTTCCCTGAGAGAAACCCCTTATCGAATAGTATGATTAATGCTCCAAATCAAAACTTCCATTACCTTGCTTAGAAAAGTCCTTCCTTCTTAAAAAAAAAAAAAAAAAAAAAAACACTTATACAACAAGGGAACTCTATTTAGCACAGCTTCTCTGAAAAAACCCAAAGTGAAAGTTGCATGTGTTAATTGTGTTACCACAAATTAAACCAATACCACCTTTTCATTTCCATCTTCCTAACTCTGGCCATCACCAATCAGTAAGAAGCATGATAGCAGACTTGCATTCTGCAGAGAGGAACAACTTTACTTACAAAATAAGAAAAACAAGTGGCCTGTGTAATTTGTTAAAACTGTGAAATTTGAGATCCAAAGATAGAAATCAGTGACCCCAAATCTTGAAGCATTAACAGCATCAAGTTCAACCTGTTTTTGCACTCTGATATCTGCAGCAAATTTTACCAGGCTTCCTTGATAAGTGCCTTTTGCTTGAAAGGGAGCAAAAGAAGGTAGTTATAACTTGTGGAGGTTCTACCCAAAAACTCACCTGTTGTATTTGGACAGTCTACTAGGGATAAAGAACTCACTAGCTTATTTAATCTTGCTGGAAGTGAGTCAAAATAGTTAACCCTGGAAAAATAAGGTTACAATGAAAAATCTTGCAAATGTTATATCCTTTCATTTTGTGCCAAGTAATTTTTTTTTAAAATAGGGCTTATCTGGTTGTCTTCTTTTGACTTTAAAGGACTCTTTTTCCTTTGAAACTATGTCTCATGCATTTGCTGTTAGTTTCACATGAAAGCTTTAAGTCCTTATGTGAGCATTTTAGAACCTAAGCTTCTGACAGTAAGACAAGAACCACACTTCTCACTGTGGGTTTTCCACAGTGACTTTACGTCTTACCTTGAGTATGTCACAGTTTACCTGTGAAAACATTACTTGATAAATTGTGTATTTTCCAGATTGCTGATTCCAGGGATGATTTAAGGAGGTTTGATAGTTCAGGAAACAACCCTGTGTTTTCAGCAACTGTTAATAATCCAAGAATGCCAGTGTCACAAAAGGTAAGTGTCCCTTTTCCCTCCAAAATGGGACAAAGAAGGATTGTTGTAAAGTTGACTTCACAAACCTTTCAATGTGCACTACAAAGTTACTTTTACACTATAGCAGGTATGTAATCAAGATAAAGGCGTTAAGTGTTCACTTGGTAATCAAGGTTAGAAAAAAGTACTGTTTGGCTAATAGCTTGAAGGAATCACATAGAAAAGCATTACTTTTCCCCCCTTCTATTTGATGCCAAAAAATTGGATTCCAAAATTTTGAGTGTCTCTTCTATTTGTTTTCACTAGTTTATGCCAAACCTAGAACTAATGTAACGTCTCTCTTCTTTGCTGTATTTTAAAATGGAACTTTGAATTTCTTTTGAGCACCATTTTGGAAAACTGGAGTTAATTATAGCAAAGTGCTGAGTGATAACAGAAAAATCTTCTACACATACATAAAAGTCTCCCTCTGATTTACTTGAACTTCCCATACCATGCATGTTTCAGAGACAGAATGTCCAATAGAAGAGCCAGGATTCCCATAGAGTTCCTTACCCTCTTGAAATAACTTTTATGATTGGTTAATAAATGCCAAGAGATGAGATGGCCCAGTATAGAAACAATAAAAATACTTCTTACCCAGTAGTGCTCTTATGAGGAGGTCCACTTTGTAAGACGTGTTTAATAATGTGTGGTTTGCTCACCAAGCTCTGTCCACTGTGGTTCATGTCCCCTCACATGGCAGCTGACACAGACCTGTGGGGAGAGGGAGTGCAAAGAGCAGGATTAAACAGCGCAGTGAGACGATCCCACTATTAATCCTCCTCTGATCACCAGGCAGCTCTGGACTCCCGTCCCCTGCTCTCTCACGGCTGCAGTAGGTTTCAGTCCTGACTAATTTCCTGGGAAGCTGTGTGAGCTGTGTGTGTTGGGGGAAATATTAACAAGGCTGGGGTCTTATATAAAAATATACAACACGACGATCTACAAAGAAGAGCATGACCTGTCTGGCTTACTCTATATAGTATTTGTTCCTCTCTGCCATCACCCCCATTAGGAATGGCTTAGAAGTACAGCAAAAGCATAGTTGGGAGCAGATAAGAATGACTGAGGAGGTGACACCTGGGGTCCCTGCTGATAATTCTGGCTGGAATATATTTTTGTTCAGGTGCTGTCCCTGAACTATGGTTCAGAACACATTCCTTGGGCCTGCCTTCTATTTCTTTGTCCACCGGTTGTTTTCTGAGAAGCTGCCACCAGAGGGCGGTATAGTACTCATTTGGCATTCGCCAGATTCCTGAACTCTTCACAGGCTCATGCCTTTTGTATCCTGATAAAAGCAGTGAGCATTTCTTGGTTAGATGCCCAGTTTCTTCTGTTATCAGGAAGTAATTCCCTTTAGGAGGAAAAGCTCTCTGTGTTAGCTGAAATCACTTTCTCCTATGTGGTCAGAGAGGGGCCTGTTAATCAGGCAGCATGTCAGCCAGCCTTCTTAAACAGAAAAGCCCATATTTACATAAATACATATTTAAATCATCAATAGACTATATAATAATAAATGTTTTCTTCTTATGGAGATGAAAATTCAGTCCCCTAAAGCAGAAATTCCCATGTTGGTTGCATCATGAAAACTATTTGAGGATTTTTTTTTTTAATCCCTTGTACCCGGATCACATGTACTAGAATTTCTGATGTAATTGGTCTAAGGTACAACCTGGACGTTGGAGATTTTAAAAGCTCCTTGGTAACTCTCATGTGCAATCAGGGCTTAGACCTATTCTCTAACACATACCTTTGACCTATCATTCACATTTTCTACCCCATTTCTTTCCAAATTTATGTCCTTGAACTTCACGTAACTTATGTTTACATATAATTTACTATTTCAGACCATCCTCCCCGTGTCCATGTTCACCCTTCCTCCTTTCCCACTTCACCACTCACTTGAGTTCAGTTCTGCTGATGGGTAAACATGAAGGGGGACCTACCCAAGTGAACTCATGATCAGGGAAAATACTGTGAGGAAAAGGTCTTATTGCAGCATCGTGAGTCACACTTACCTATCCCACTCTGTTTCCTCATGGGCAAAGAGAGACCTGGACCAGGTGATCAGAAGAGTTCAGAAGGACTAGAGGAATGCTAGCGTGCAGTTTCCAAGAATTAAAGATCTTGAGCTCCCTAGTTACAGACTCATCACCAGGAAACAATTCACTACAGCAGAAGCTCCATTAGCGCAAGGATGGTGCCCTTTTACATTCTCTACTGTAAGCCAAGCACTGAGAACAGTGCTTGTCTGATAAACATTCAGAATATGTGAGTAATAGTCCAATTAGATCTAAAGGCAGAAAAATTCAGTGACACACTCAAGGTAAAAGTGTTGCATTGTAGAAGTGCTTACAAATAGTTGGTTGCAGTAGTCCAGTTTGATTTCCTCAGGCCTAAGACTTCATACAACTTCTGTTGACGCGGAGACTCCAGGCTCAGGCACTAGTTTGACTGACTTCTGTATCTGGCATACCACAGAGGACCTAATGGAGATCAGACAGTGCATCTATAGGACATGAAGCATTCAATTTCTCTCCTCTCCTGTCTCTTTTTTCCCCCCCATGAGAACCTATGTTAAGGGAGAAACTCATACATGCTTGTACAAGGACAGAGAGGAAGAAGTTAGTACTGATCACAGAAGTTGGGAACAAAGTCAGATTAAGCTATTCTGTTTTCCTTTCTTACAGGTCAGTCCTCTCAGCAGCCATCAAACGACAGAATGCAGCAACAGTAAATCAAAGACTGAGTTGGGTGTTTCAAGAGTTAAATCTTTTCTTCCTGTTCCTAGAAGTAAAGTCACCCAGTGTTCCCAGAACACCAAAAGAAGCAGCAGCAGCAGTAATACAAGGCAAATAGAAATAAACAACAACTCAAGAGATTTGGAACCTACTCAAAAATGAACAAGTAGAAAAATCTAACAAATAGGCCTGCCTACAGTATTCTCATTCTTCTGTATATTTCACACAGAAACCAAGGACAACAAGATGTAAATACCTTTAAATGAATCAAATGTTTTCACTGCAATACAAAGTATGAGTGCGGGACCACTATTCAATTTTTTGTAAAGAATGTATTTATAACCAACTTTTTTTTTCAATTCTGTCAAATTGAACTGCAATACCAAGAAGTTATACCCACTTTTCAAGTAGTTTTATAATAGAAAAGTCATAATAGTTTTACTCAATATGTTCAGGGGTATTAAAACAACTGTCTGTGTACTGTATATCTATACATATGTACATATGTACATTTAAGAAAGCTATGCATCATTGCATACTACATTAAAAATGTGTACAGCATTGGCTTAGGTAACATGTATCATTTTAAAGAGATCATAATCTTATGTTCACTTGAGAAATGTCTAGAATGGGGCAATAACAAATCATTTCTAAACACTTTTCTTAAAAGCCATATTAAGTATTTTGCCTGTTAAACTCTAGTTTTCAGTTTTAAAACTTTTACTGGTTGCATCATGTATATTTATGCTTATGAGTTTGCATTATGACTCCTGTAAATATGAACTTATATAATGCAATAAAAGTGTTATCTTTCTTACAAAAGTTTTGTACCTAAGTGGATATAAAAAAGAATAACTGTAAATGCTTCAATAAATAAGTTAACTCCCTCTTCTAGTGGCACAATTGATATTTTCTAGACTTTCTTCTCAAATTACTAATGAAATGACATAACTCAAAGTTATATGCCTTGCCACCAAATAAAATATTGAATTAGTGAAATAACTTTTTGCTGTAGTTTTTATCTATTGCTGTTTGTTAGTGGTTTATCCATGCAAAAGATAGTTGTGTTCAATTTAGAGCCATTTAAACTGGTCCTCCATGTTTGTATTTCAGGAGCTATTCAGAGAAAGACTTTGGTTACAAAGTATTAGTTGATTTAAACTAAAATAAACATTTCAGTGGAGCTCTTGGAATGAGGTGCTCATTGAAAACAAATTTTTCATACTTCCAAAAAAAGTATAATTATATACCAACAATCATTTGCTTATCTTAGAGTATTTAAAGTCTAACCATTTTCTTGGCCAGAATGGTTATTTAAAGTATACACTATATTACATTTTGCAAGTATAAAACTATATTAGATTTTGCAAGTATCTTTAAAAAAATGTACAGTGAAGTGGAGGAAGAATCAAGGAAGAGATCAATTCCAGGACCTGTCCGCCTAGGCTTCCTCTCGGCCATCCTTGGGTGCACAGCATGGACCTCGTGACAGGAAGTGGAACCAGAGCAAGGGACCAAGGGTAAGCAGGAGAGAGAGGCTGCAGGAAATAGGCTTAGGCTTGAGCACAATAACGCCTGTGAGCTGGACTTCAATTCTTAGTGCCCTGGTGGCATTTGATACTCTCAAGTGTTTCACAGAAAGATATTAATCTTGGGGACAAAACTCAATGCTCTCCATACCATAGACCAACATACCTAGATTGAGGTGGCTCTGCTGCATGTTGTCCTGCTAATAGACACCTTAGATTATATTGAATTTTATTTTTTAGTGATAAGTCATTGTTTTATATTAGCAATTTTCTGAAGATATAGATCTCATTATTATAGTCAAGGATCAGAAAAGAGAAAAAACAAATTTGGAATACATTGTTAAGTTGACATCTAGTAACCTATCCATGTAGTTTTGATTGGTTAGTAATTCAACACATGTACTTACATAATTGGATAGTAGACTGCAAGATGTCTAAAGAGGGCATTTAGATTAGGAGCTTTCAAAATATATATGAAAACCTAGTAATGGGTCATTTTATCAATTTAGGGAGTCACAACTACCATTTTTTGAAAAATGGATAGAATAGAAAATATCAGAGCACATCACGGTATCACAGTCAATAAAAGAATTTTTTGTGAAGCTTTTGTTTAATTATGTAGATACATGGATGTAAGCACTGGACTGTGATGTCAAATATAACTTTCTGTGGGTCATGGCCACAAGTCTTTGAAGCTCAATACCATTAGTGATGAGAGTTAGGGTGCTTCAGGGGTAAAAAGGTCTTTGGTGATATACAGCCTTGCAACTGAATTAAGCACTAACATTTATTAGCTTTGTGACCTAAGACAAGTCACATGAGCTCTTTGACCCAGATTCCACAATAGTTATGTAGGATCATGACAACCCTACAAGTTGTCCATGAGCATTAAAATGAGGTAACAATACAATGTTCCTAGTTACCTCCCTCATACAGAAAAAGTAATAAATCATGTCCAAGAAGTCTTTGTGGCATTCCAACATCCCATCAAGTTGTAACAAACTCACAAATACTAACAGCTGTTTTATGAGCATCACATTCTACTAGAGTTGTATAAAACACCTAATTAAAAGAAATATCTAATTGGAAATTGATTACTATAACACATTAGCAAATTTTATTTTCCTTTTATGTTAACTTGATGCTGCTGCCACTGCTGCTGCTAAGTCGCTTCAGTCGTGTCTGACTCTGCGACCCCATAGATGGCAGCCCACCAGGCTCTGCCGTCCCTGGGATTCTCCAGGCAAGAACACTGGAGTGGATTGCCAGTTCCTTCTCCAATGCATGAAAATGAAAAGTGAAAGTGAAGTCACTCAGTCGTTTCTGACTCCTAGTGACCCCGTGGACTGCAGCCTACCAGGCTCCTCCATCCATGGGATTTTCCAGGCAAGAGTATTGGAGTGGGGTGCCATTGCCTTCTCCGAACTTGATGATGAGCTTCTCCTAAATAGACCTAACACATTCTGCAGTTGCTTATATAAAACAGAAAACAAGTAAACATGTCATAAAATCTGATTATTCATGAAAAAAGCCAATTTTGATAGACAAGACTGAACTTTCATAAATTTTTCCCCTGTGTAGTTAATACTTAATGCAAATTAAGTTCAGTTGACTAGATATAGCCAACACCTGATTTAGGCATTTATTCCTAACAACTATGAGCTATTACACAAAACTTTCTCTATGAAGTTATGTGATACTTTCTGAATTTTGTTTGATCCCTTTTGTAATATTTTTCTTGAGAACATTCCACAGATTTGAAAGGAATAAATTAGCAAATAGATAATCCTGTTAGTTTGGTTTTTACTACCAATAAGTAGTTGCTGTAGACCAAGATGCCATTGTTAATTTGAGAAACAGGACTATGGAAATACATGGAGAAAGGATATCAGATACGTACTTTATCTATATAACAGATATTAGAAGATAACATTGTATTATCAAGTCAAGAGCTGCAGTTCTAGCCAGAAGGCTAAGACACCATGTAACATCTCTTGGTTTCAATCACTTCATTAGGGAAAAAAAAAAAATGAGGATTATTCTTGTCCCAGAAAGAAAAGCACAATAGGAAAATCAGAAATCCTGACAGTTGTTTCTACACATTCTGATACTTTAATAAGGAAGAGTACCAGCTAAATATACCCCACCCCAAAAAAGTTACTTGGGTTATATTTTAAGGAAATTAAGAATGTATGAGAGAAATTAAGAAATCAATTATTTTACAATTGCCCTAAAAACAACAAAATACCTAGGAATAAATTTAACCAAGGAGGTAAAAGACCTGTACACTGAGCAGTAAGACACTAATGAGAGAAACTGAAGAGGGCACAAATAAGAGAGATTCTGTGTGCTCACAAATTAAAAATTCAATACTGTTAAAAGGTCCCTACTAACCAAAGCAGGCAGCGCTAGGGTTTAGAACCCACCCCCCAATGCAGGAAGACTTAAGAGATGTGGGTTCGATCCCTGGATCAGAAAGATCCCCTGGAGCAGGAATGACAACCCAGTCCAGTATTCTTGCCTGAAGAATCCCCATGGACAGAGGAGCCTGGCAGGCTACAGTCCTTAGGGTCACAAAGAGACGAACACTACTAAAGCAACTTAGCATGCGTGCACCCAAAGCAACCTACAGAGTCGATGAAACCACTATTAAAATTCCAATTTTTTTTTCCACAGAAATAGAACACATAAGTCTAAAATTTGTATGGCACCCCAAAAGACTCTGAATACCCAAAGCAATCTTGAGAAAGAACAAAGCTGAAGGTGTCATGCTTCCTGATTTCTAACTATATTAGCTATAAGAAATCAAAATAGTATGGTACTAGCATAGTAACAGACACAGATCAATGGTACAGAATAGATTGCCTAGAAATAAGCCCATGCATATATGGACAATTTCTGATAAAGATGCCAACAATATACAACGAGGAAAAGACAGTCTCTTCAATAAATGGTGTTGGGAATACTGGACAGCTACATGCAAAAGAATGAAACTAACCCCACTATCTTACACCATACATAAAAATTAACTAAAACAGATTAAAGAGTTGAATATAAGGCCTACAAAAATAAAACTCAGAAGAAAACAGAGGAAAATTCTGTGACACTGGTCTTAGTGATGATTTTTTGATCTGACACCAAAAGTAAATGCAACAAAAACAAAAATCGATGAGGGGGACTACATAAAAACCAAAAGCTTCTGCACATGGGAAAAGAAACTAATACAAGGAAAATCCAACCTAGAAAAAATAGAACAATCGTAAACCACATATATATGATAAAGGATTATATCCAAAATATATTTTAAGAACTCATAACAACAGCAAAAAAAAAAAGTCAAAAAATGGGCAGAGGATCCGAATAAACATTTTTCCAAAGAAGACATACAGATGACCAACAGGTCCATGAGAAGGTGCTCAACATCACTAATCATTAGCAAAATGCAAATCAAAACCACAGTGAGATGTCACCTTATACCTGTCAGAATTTTTTTTTTTTTGAAAGTCACTCAGTCATGTCCAACTCTTTGTGACCCCATGGACTATACAGTCCCTGGAATTCTCCAGGCCAGAACACTGGGTTGGGTAGCTGTTCCCTTCTCCAGGGGATCTTCCCAACCAAGGGATCGAACCCAGGTGTCCCAAATTGCAGGCAGATTCTTTACCAGCTGAGCCACTAGGGAAGCCCACCTGTTAGAATAGATAACATTAAAAAGACAAGAGACATGTTTTGGCAAGGATCTGGAGAAAAGAGAACCTTCATGCACTGTTGGAAGGAATGTAAATAGGCAGCTACTATGGAAAACAGTATGGAGGTTTCTCAAAAACTAAAAACACCCTTGCAGACTACAGGGGAGATCACAAGCCACCTCTGCTCCCATCATGATCTCTGAGGGTGTGCGTGAGCCACCACCACTATTGGGTACCAGAACCAGGCATCAGCCACTGCATCAGCTTACCAACTTGAACAGACCAATCACTAGAAATGAAATAGAATATGTAACAAAAGTACAGGACCAGATGACTTCACAGGCAAATTCTACCAGATATACAAAGAAGTTACACCAATCTTTTTAAATTGTTCCAAAAGATTGAAGAGGAAGGAACACTACCAAAGACATTCTGTGAAGCCACTGTCACCCTGATACCAAATTCACACAATGACACTCCCAAAAAAGAAAACTACAGGCAGGTATCTTAGATGAATATAGTAAAAACTCTCAACAAAATATTAGCAAACTCAAATTCAACAACACATAAAAAAAAAAATCATACAACCTGACCAAGTGGGATTCATCCTAAGTTCACAAGGATGGTTATACATATGCAAATGAATCAATGTGATACACCACATCAACAAAAGAAAAGACAAAAACCAATGGATGCAGGAAAAGCACTTGACAAAATTCAACATCCATTCATGATAAAAACTCTTACTAAATGGGTATAGAAGGAACATATGTCAACGTAATAAAAGCTATCAGTGACAAACCCACAATCAATATAACACTCAATGGTGAAAAGTTGAAAGCCTTCCTGCTAAAATACAGAACAAGGGAAGGATACCCACTCTCACCTCTTCTATTCAACATATTGAGTTGGCCAAAAAGTTAGTTCAGGTTTTTCCATAACCTCTTCCAACAGTATGCACTGGAGAAGGAAATGGAAACCCACTCCTGTATTCTTGCCTGGAGAATCCCAGGGACAGCGGAGCCTGGTGGGCTGCCATCTATGGGGTCGCACAGAGTTGGACACGACTGAAGCGACTTAGCAGTAGCAGCAGCTTCCAATAGTACTGAAAGTCCTAGCCACAGCAATCAGACAACAAAACAAAAATAAAAGATATCCAAGTTAGAAGGGAAGAAATAAAATTGTCATTATATGCAGATGATGAGATACTATATATGGAAAAACCCTAAAGACTCCACACAAAAACTATTAGAACTTATCAACAATTTCAGCAAGATAGCAGGATACAAGATTAACACATAAAAACTGGTAGCATTTCTTTACACTAACAATGAAATATCAGTAAGGAAATGTAAAAGAACAATACTTTTTAAAATCACACCCACCAAACTAAAATATTTAGGAATAAACCTGACCAAGAAGGTGAGAGGTGAAAGAATTATATAAGAACTATAAAACATTAATAAAAGAAACTGAAGATAATTCAAAGAAATGGAAAGATACCCCATGCTTGTGGATTGGAAGAATTAATATTGTTGAAATAGTCATACTACCCAAAGCAATCCATATATTTAATGAGATCCCTACCCACTCCAGTAATTTGGCCTGCAGACTCTCATGAACTGTATAGTCCATGCAGTTACAAATAGTCAGACATGACTGAGCAACTTTCACTTTATTTCTGTCAAATTACCCATTACAGTTTTCAGTGAACTAGAACAAATAATCCTAAAATTTATATGAAACCATAAAAGACCTCCAAAATTGCCAAAGAAATCCTGAAGAAAAAGAACAAAGCAGGAAGCATAAGCCTCCCAGACTTCAGACAATACTACAAAGCACAATAATCAAAAAAGCTTGGTATTGGCACAAAAACAGACATATTGACCAACTGAACAGAATAGAGAGCCCAGAAATAAACCCACTCCCCTATGGACAATTAATCTTTGACAATAGAGGCAAGACTATACAGTGGGAAAAACAAAGTCTTTTCAGCAAGTGGTTTTGGGAGAGTTGAACAACTGCATGTAAATCAACAAAATTAGAACACATCTTCACACCATACACAAAAATAAATTCAAAATGACTTAAAGACTTAAACCTAAGATATGACACCATAAAACTAGATGGGACCATAGGCAAAACATTCTCTGACATACATCATACCAATATTTTCTTGAGTCAGTCTCTGAAGGCAATAGAAATAAAAGCAAAAATAAACTTTTAAACTTTTGCACAGCAAAGGGAATCATAAACAAAATGAAAAATCAACCTATAGAATGGGATAAAACATTGTGACAAATTGTGAAAATATTGTGCAAATGATGTGACTGACAAGGGGTTAATTTCCAAAATATACAAACAGCTCTTACAGCTCAACAAAGAAACAACCCAATCAAAAAATGGGCAGAAGATCTAAATACATATTTATCCAAAAAAGACATACAAATGGTCAATATGACCATGAAAAGATGCTCAACACTGCTAATTATTAGAGCAGTGAAAATCAAAACTACAATGAGGTACCACCTCACATCGGTCGGTATGGCCATCATTAAAAAGTCTTGGTCCACTGGAGAAGGGAATTGCAAGCCACTTCATTGTTCTTGCTGCGAGAATCCCATGAACAGTATGAAAAGGCAAACAAAATACGACACCAAGAGATGAGCCCCCCTCGTCAGAAGGTGTCCAAAATACTACTGGGGAAGAGTGGAGAAATAGCTCCATAAAGAATGAAGAGACTAGGCCAAAGTGAAAATGAAGTTCAGTTGTGGATGAGTCTGGTGGTGAAAGTAAAGTCTGATGCTGTAAAGAACAATACTGCATAGGAACCTTGATTCATGTTAGGTCCATGAATCAAGGTAAATGGGATGTGGTAAAGCAGGAGATGGCAAGAGTGAACATCAACACTTTAGGAATCAGTGAACTAAAATGGACAGGAATGGGCGAATTTAATTCAGATGACTATTATATCTATTACTGTGGGCAAGAATCCCTTAGAAGAAATGGAGTAGCCCTCAGTCAACAGAAGAGTTCAAAATGCAGTACTTGGGTGCAATCTAAAAAACGACAGAATGATCTCAGTTTGTTTCCAACAGGCAACATTACAGCAATCCAAGTCTATGCCCAGTGACAAATATCAATGAAAGTGAAGTTGAATGGTTCTATGAAGACTTACAAGACCTTCTAAAACTAACACCAAAAAAGATGTCCTCTTCATTGTAGAGGGTTGTAATGCAGAAGTAGGAAGTCAAGAGATACCCAGAATAACAGGCAAATTTGGTCTGGGAGTACAAAATGAAGCATGGCAAAGGCTAATAGAGTTTGGCCAGGAAAATGCACTGGTCATAGCAAACACCCTTTTCCAATAATATAAGAGATGACTCTACACATGGACATCAACAGATGGTCAACACCAAAACCAGACTGATTACATTCTTTGCAGCTGAAGATAGAGAAGCTCTATATAGTCAGAAAAACAAGAACTGGAGCTGACTGGCTCAGATCACGAACTCCTTATTGCAAAATTCAGCCTTAAATTAAAGAAAGCAGGGGAGACGACTAGACCATTCAGGTTTGACCTAAATCAAAACTCTTATTATTATACAGTGGAGGTGACGAATAGATTCAAGAGTTTAGATCTGGTAGACAGAGTGCAAATTTGGAAAACTCAGCAGTGGCCACAGGACTGGAAAAGGGTAGTTTTTCATTCCAGTCCCAAAGAAGGTCAATGCCAAAAAACGTTCTAACTACTAAACACCTGTACTCATTTCACATGCTAGCAAGGTAATGCTCAAAATCCTTCAAACTAGGCTTCAACAGTACATGAACTGAGAACTTACAGATGTATAATCTGGATTTAGAAAAGGCAGAGCAACCAGAAATCAAATTGCCAACACCTGCTGGATCATAAAAAAAAAGCAAGGGAATTACACACACAAAAATCTACTTCTACTTCATTTACTACACGAAAGCCTTTGAGTGTGTGGACCACAACAAACTGTGGAAAATTCTTAAAGAGATGGGAATACCAGACCACCTTATCTGCCTCCTGAGACATCTGTTTGCAGGTCAAGACACACAACGGTTAGGATTGGACATGGAAAAATGGACTGGTTCAAAATTGGGAAAGGAGTAAGACAAGGTTGTATATTGTCACCCTGTTTATTTAACTTACATGCAGAGTACATTATGCAAAATGCCAGGCTGAATGACTCACAAGATTGAATCAAATTGCCTAGAGACATATCAACAGCCTTGGATATGCAGATGTTACCACTCTAACGGCAGAAAGTGAAGAGGAACTAAGGAGGCTCTTGATAAGGGTGAAACAGGAGAGTGAAACAGCTGATTTAAAATTAAACATTCATAAGACTAAGGCCAAAGAATTGATGCTTTTGAATTGTTGTGCTGAAGAAGACTCTTGAGAATCCCCTGGACAGTAAGGAGAGCTAATCAGTCAATCCTAAAGAAAATCAACCCCAAATATGCATTGGAAGGACCAATGCTGAAGCTGAAGCTCTAATACTTTGGCCACCTGATGCAAAGATCCAACTCACTGGAAAAGATTCTGAGTCTGGGAAAGATTGAAGGCAATAGGAGAAGGGGGTGACAGAGGACAAGATGGTTGGATGGCTTCACTGACTCAATGGACATGAGTTAGAGCAAACTCGGGGAGATGGTGAAGGACAGAGAAGCCTGGCGTGATGCAGTCCATGGGGTCACAAAGAGTCAGACATGACTTAGTGACTGAACAACAACCAAAAGGTCTACAAATAAAAAACGCTGCATAGGGTATGGAGAAATGGGAACCTTCCTACACGGAATATGGGAATGTAAGTTGGTATGGCCACTACAGAAAACAGTATGGAAGTTCCTCAGACAACTAAAAATAGAATTACCAGATGATCCAGCAATCCTATTCCTGTTCATATATCCAGACAAAATTATAATTAAAACAGATACATGCACCTCCATGTTCATTACATTCACAACAGCCAAGGTATAGAAACAACCTAAATTTCCATCAATAGATGAATGGATAAAGATGTGGTACATATATATAATGAAATACTACTCAGCCATAACAAAGAATGAAATAATGCCATTTGCAGCAACATGGATGGACCTAGAAATATCATACTAATTGAAGTCAAAACCAGTCACATAGAGAAAGACAAATACCATATATGACTCATATGTGAAATTTAAAATATGACACCAATGAATCTATGATTTAGAAACAGACTACAGACAGAGAGAACAGACTTGTGGTTGACTAGGAGGGGGGAAATTAGGGGATGGATGCAGAGTGAGGTTTGGGTTAGCAAATGTAAATTATCATATACAGAATGGATAAACAAAAAGGCCCTACTGTAAAGTACAGAGAACTATACTCAATATTCTATGATAAACCATAATGTGAAAGAATAATAAAAAAGAAAATATGTATGTGTATATATATATAACTGAATCACTTTGCTCACAGCAGAAATTAACACAACATTCTAATCAACTATGTGTGTGTGTGTGTTAGTCACTCAGTCGTGTCCGACTCTTTGTGACCCCACAGACTGTAGCCCACCAGGCTCCGCTGTCCATGGAATTCTCCAGGCAAGAATACTGGAGTGGGTTGCCATTTCCTTCTCCATAAATCAACTAATTAAAAACAGAACTACTACATGATCCAGCAATTCCAATTCTGGGTATTTATCTAGAAGAAATGAAAATACTAACTCAAAAAGATATTTGTACCTCCATATTCACTGCAGCATTAGTCACAATAGCCAAGCTATGGAATTAACCTAAATGTCCATCTATGGATGAATGAATCAAGGAAATGTGGTAGATATAACAATGAATATCATTCAGCCATAAAAAAGAAATAAATCTTGCCATTTCTGGCACCATAGATGGACCTTAGGGGCATTATGGTAAAGGAAATAAATTAGAGAAGACAGATATTGTATACTCTAACTGATATGTGGAATCTAAAAGATAAAACTCAGAGAAACAGACAAAAGATTGGCAGTTGCCAGAGACATGAGTTGGGACTTTGGGGAAATAAGTAAAGGGGGTAAAAAGGTACAATCTCCCAGTTATAATATAAATAAGCCCTGGGCAGGTAATGCACAGCATGGTACTGTAGTTAACAATAATGTATCATATATTTGAAAGCTGCTAAGAGAGTAGATCTTAAAAGTTCTTATCTTTCTCTCGTCCACATATACACAACGTAACTATGTGAGGTGATAAATATGTTAACTAAAGTTATTGTGGTAATTGTTTCAGATTGTGTACATATATCTTTGTGTTGACATTAAACTTACACAGTAATTTTCATAAATTGTATTTCAAGAAAGCTGAAAAAAATCAACTCAGCATACTTACTGAATATAGAAAAAAATCAAAAGATCATCTAAATAGATTTAGAAAACTATCTGAAAAAATTTAACATCCACTCATGACAGACACTTTCAGGAGACAAAGAACAGAAGGTAACTATCTCAACCTGTGAAAGGACATTTAGGAAAAACCAACAGCCAATATCACACATATTGGTGAAAAACATCATATATTCCCCTAAAATCAAGAGAAGATAAAGATACTCTTACTACTTTTACTGAAAACAGGCACATACAAAACAAAGCCCTACATATTGAGATGGAAGAAGTTAAACTGTCATTATTTGCAGACGACATGATAGAAAATCCTAAGGAATCTAAAAAAGCCTCTGGAACTAACTAATAAGTCAATTTAGTAAGCTCCAAGATATAAGGTCATTATACAAAAATCAACTGTATTTTTATATTCTACAAATAAGCAAATGGAAAACAATATCATTTACTGTAGCATCGAACATATAAAAAATATATTTTATATATTAATATTATTAATTATAATATTCATTATATATAAATATATATTAACTTATTATATACTATATAATAAAATATAGGAATAAATGTAACAAATAAGTATAAATCCTATATGCTGAATAATACAAAATATTGCTAAATAAATGTAGAGACACAGCATGTTAGTGGCTAGGAACACTTAACACTGAGTCGATTTGTCTCAAGTCTATAGATATAATGCAATCTAACAAAAATCCCAGAAAACAAAAAAGAAAGAGAGAGAGAAGGTGACAAGCTGTTTGACACATACATCTGCCCTTTTAATATGGAAAGTTCTGGTGTATACACTTGGCCCTCTGACCGGGAAACAACACGCAAATAACTGCCACCGGTTTGGGGAATTTTCTTCTCTAAATTCATTTGGTTTCTGAGCCTCTGTGCCAAGAGGCCATTTACAATCAACGTTCTATTTTCTGCCAGACAAATCCTTTAAGGAGTGTTTAAGTCAAAATACAATAATATTTTAGCTAAAATATTTTTTAAAAGCAAAAGCAGCTTGAGTTGGTCTTGTCAAATCAGTTTGTTGTTCAGATTTTTCAGACAATTGATTCACTTCACCCTGGAACGTTCAAGACTGGCCACATAATGAAACAGGAACTGATATAAAATGTAGCAGGTGTGTGGTATCATTTGAGAGGTGAGGCAAGCTTTGCCTGCTCCACTCTTTCTCATTTCTAAACTGTCTTAAGATGAGATATATATTGTGGCATTTTGTGCTTTAGTAAAGAGAGTACATGAACTGAAGTAAAAAATGTTCCATTCTACCCCCTTGAGTGACCTGTATCATCAGCCTTGTGACACCTAACTTTCCTTAGCCTAGGCTTTCGATTTGGAATGAAAGTAACTTCTAGCTCCAGAAATCTTTGCTTCTAATTTATCAAGTACCTCAAGTAACCTCAGATTAGCTGTTTTTCTTTTATTCTTCTCAACTGAACACTGAGGGCTGGCACCAGAATCCATAATTCAGTTAGAAGGAAGCTATCAGATAGGATAAAGGACATGGGTCCCTCAACATCAAGTGATGCCCCAGGTGCCCGGTGCTGGGAGGGGAACAGTGAAAGACACTATGCTGGTACAGAAGTGAGGAAGGAGCAAAAAATGCAAGAAGAAAATACACAAAAGCTAGAAAATAGGTAATGAAAAAGAAACACAGGCTGAAGATTGAAGTTTTGGTGAAGAGATACTTCATCCAGCTAATCCTAGCTGAGTCCAGGAACTCTGAATGAAAATAAAATGTTGTGCCAAATATTTAATACCAACCAAACAGAAGGTACTCTGTTTCCTGTAGGCAAAGATCATTCATACCTTACTCATTTCTTTTTACCTCCAATACCTAGTACTACTGTATAGCAGAACAATACTAGGGATATAACTATTTCACAAGAACTGATAAAAATATGATGACATGATGGTGGACTAGACTAACCAGGAAGCCAAGTTCAGTTTAAAATCCTCTTAAGAAAGTATGTAATGGCTTCTTATCCTCACCACCACCACCACCATAGATAACAATGTCTTTCATTTGGGATTTTAGAGGTCCTGGAGTTCATGGTATGGATTAGACTGATAATAGTAGGGCAAAGACAAAAGAAGAACTGGCAAGTGGAAAGTATGAACCATCAGCCTGTAAACACCCTGTTCATCCATGTTCCTAAGCATCCAAATGAGGCCCCTTGCAATGGCTCTTCCCTCTAAACACTGGCTTCTCTTCCAACCATGTTTCTTAATGGACCCCCAGTTTTTTGGACTCTGGAGTTCTGCCACCCTTTCTTTGGCCTTTTCTTCCCTACTTCCATCATTTCCTACCTACTCAAGTTCTTTTCCCTTGCAGCAGAGAAGTCTTTAGTATTTCACAAAATTTTCATGGCCAATTAGTTTAAACTTCAAAAGCTAAAAAGTATTCATCTACAATGGCAAAGGAAAAAAGAAAAGATTATTTACCTACTAAATTAGATGTTTATTGATCTAAATATATTTATGACAGGTACTGTGCTAAATCTCATATACTATCCCACCTAACAGATTGAGAAACAGTATCATATTTTATTGTATCATATAGTTTATCATATCAAGAGTTTTGGCTCTGTATATAGACTTGGGTTTGAGTAACAACTCCTTCATTTACCAAGAATGATGTTGGGGAAATTACTTACATTTCTGACTCCAAGTTCCTTATCTGAATAATGGAGATAATACTTAATTCATAGAATTTTATAAAGATCAAATGAACTGATGAAAAGTAAATACCACTGAGAACCTATTACATGGTCAAAACATTAGAAAGTGTGATCTTAAAATTCTAGGCAAATTCAGATGAGCAAACAAAGGTCTGTGGGTAAACACATGAAATTTTATTTGCACAGATAAAATTTTTAATAATTAAACCTTACAGTTCAATGGAGAGAACAAAGGATTGATCAGAACTTGAGAGAGATTTCATAGAGGATCTTGACTAACCCTTGGAACAATTCAATCAAAGGTCTAGGGAAAGACAATAACAAATTAAAGGACTACCCTGAATGACACTGAAAGTTTCTTTCAATCATGACCTACCTGACTCTGTGACTTAAGGCTGTGATTGAAGTTTTTTGATGTTTCTAAAGATGGATATTGTGGACAGAAAAAAGTTACCTGGGTGATTTCATAGTTTTTAATCTTATTTCCTATTTACACATCTAGTACATTTTAATAATCATTTTTATAAAGACCATTAACTACTTTGGAGCCTGTTATAAATCAGTCATGCACAACTCTTAGGTTTTTTGGTAAATACCGATAGCCACCTACAATTAAAGGTGGGTAAGGGATAATCAGGGCTTCCCTGGTGGCTCAGACAGTAAAGTGTCTGCCTGTAATGTGGGAGACCCAGGTTCGATCCCTGGGTTGGGAAGATCCCCTGGAGAAGGAAATGGCAACCCACTCCAGTACTCTTGCTTGGAAAATTCCATGGACGGAGAAATTTGGTAGGCTACAGTCCATGGGGTCACAAAGAGTCGGACATAACTGAGCGACTTCACTTTCTTTCACTTTCACATTCAAGAGATAATTACTTTCCTCAACCTCACTATCAGGTGATTATGAAAGAATCTTAGATCAAATTTTGCCTCACATTTAACATGTTTTAAGAAAACCTTCATTAGAAAGTAAACACCAAGAGTTCACATAACTCCTTTTTAGAAGTTTGGTGACATCTCAGCTTTCTATCACTTGCAAGATCTAACATCTTGCATAAAAACATGGCAGGGTACAAGGATGTGGAACTCACCTCCTCCCACAAATGCATCAACAATATATTTACAAATGGAACAGTTCTCACAGAACACCTACTGAAACTAGCAGAAGACCTCAAACATTTGAAAGGAAAAGAAAGGTCTCCACACAATCAGGTAGGATGAAAGGAGAAAAGAAACAAGAAGGAGGATAGGACCTGCATCCCTGGGAGGCAACTGAGAAAGAGGAAAGGTTCCTGTACCCTGAGAAGCCCTCTCATTGGCAGGGAGAATGGCCGGTACAGACAGGAAGTTTCAGCAGAGAGAGCAACAGCTGGTTTGTGGTGGGCAGAACAGAGAGAGACCTGTACAAATGGTCCCTGCCACCACCCTGCAAGCCCCAGCTTGAGATGGGCGTGTCCATTGGTACAGGCCAGGGTTGGGTGCTGGCACTCATGATTTAAAGGAAAGACCCAGGGAGAGAACTGCTATTGGCTGTGCAGAAACAGCCAAAGTGGGCTGGAGTGTGTAGGCCACAACTAGGGGTGTTCACAGAAGAAACCCAGAACCACCACAGAAGCAAAGCACCATTGTTAAGTGGTGTGTGAAGGGAGGGGTGGGGCTGCCATTATAGCCTCTTTTTCCAAGCACCAGTCCCAGCCATAATGTGGACTCCCCGAGAACTTGCCTCAGCCACCACTAGGGGGTGGGGGGGACGCACTACTGCCTCTGTGGGCTCTCACACCCCAGCTGCCACCTCAGCCAGCTCTGGGAGCAGAAGCCAATGGGTCATCCACTCACAGAGGTGGGGCTGAAATCACAGGTGAGCCCCAGGAGCCACATGACTTAGAAAGCAGGGCTAAAACCTCTCCCTGTGGTTGCACAGGTTGCAAATTTACACTTCCAACACCAGCTTTGTAGATTCAACATATGTAAGACATCCAAGTGGACAATGGGGGCTGGGCTGAGCCAGAGTCGGAACTGCCTCAAGAGCTCCCACAGTGGGTCCAGGTGCACAACTACTACAGTCCCAGGCCATGACTTTAGTGGATCTGTGCTGGTAGACTTGTGAAAACAACAACTGAGGGACACCAAGGCCAACTGCTGGCATTCCTAAGGTTGAGATGGGGCCAACAGATGGGGCCAACAACAGTGTGCTTTGTGTATCGGCGCAATGAGTGACAGGCGACACAACAGAGCACACTCATTGGTGAACAGCTCTAGCAGAGAAATAATCTGGCTGCTCTCCCAGTGGGAGTGCTCTATTCCCATCTGCCTGGCACTGCAGCTCAGAAACAGATCTGGGGGCTTCCACTCCAATAGCTAGGGAACAGATCCAGGCCCTGACAGAGCACAGAGGAGGTCCCACTCAATATCAGGGCAGGCTCTGATCACCACAACACCAGTCACACCTCCTACCAAGGGGATAATGTCCAGCATACACCGAGGAAAGAATTGGTAGGCAAGCACACTAAAAACAGTCCTCACACCAAAAAATATTAAACCCACACAGGCTAGGGCTACACAAGGATACTCCCACATAAGTATAGCCCTCTAGGACCACAGTAGAAAATTGTTCCTCCTAAACTCATACAGCAAGAGAAATATAAGTAAAATGAAGAAGCAGAGAAACTATGCCTAATTAAAAGGTCAAGAGAATTCCCCTGAAAGAACAAACGAAACGGACTTCTTCAATTTAAAAGGTAATGCACTCAAAAAGGAGATCATGAAAACACTGTAGGGACTAACAAAGTCTATCAACAGAAATGCAGATTACTAAAAAAGAAACTAGAAAAAAAAAAAAACAGGAAAAATTTCGGCTGAGATGAAAGCTGAGCTAAAGGCACTGAATAGCAGAATGAATAATGCAAAAGAATGAATAAGGGTGCTGAAAGATAGAATAATGGAAATCACTCAATCAGAATAGTAGACAGAAAGCCAAATGAAAAAAATGAATACAATATAAGAGACCTATGGAATAATAAAAAGCATACCAATCTATGCATAACAGTGATTTCAGATGAAAGAGAAAGGAGACTGAAAACGTATTTGAAGAAATTATGGCTGAAAACTTTATAAACCTTAAGAAGGAAATAGATATCCTGGTACAGGAAGCACAGAGGGTCCCAAACAGACCTACACCAACACATATTATAATAAAAATGTCAAAGTTAAAAATAAGAGAAGATTCTAACCTAGAGGGTTGGGATGGGGTGGGAGGTAGAAGGAGGTTCAAGAGAGAGGGGTCATATGTATACCTGTGGCTGATTCATGTTGATGTGCAGCAGAGACCAACATAATATTGTACAGCCATTGTGCTCCAATAAAAAACAAGGAAAATAAATACACTTTAAAAAAGAGAGGATTCTAAAGGCAGCAAGAGAAAAAGAGTTTAATTACAAGGGAACCCTATAAAGCTATAAGCTGATTTATCTACAGAAATGGTTGCAGAACAGAAGAGAGTAGTAAGACATATTCAATGTCCTGAAAGGGGAAAATCTGCAAACTAGGATATTCTAACCAGCAAGATTATTATTCAGAGTAGAGAAACAGAAAGAATTTCTCAGAAATTCAGAAACTAAAAGAATAAAGTAATACCAAACCTATCCTAAAGGAAATACTGAAAGGTCTTCCCTAAACAGAAAAGAAGAAAGAATCTATACAGAAAAGAGAAAAACACAATTGGAAAGTAAATCACTTAAATAAGCCAGTACACAGAAGTGAAAGCAATGATAACCCAATGGGCAGCAACAGGATGAACATGAAGATGTAAAAGAGGATATCAAAATAAGAAAATGAAGGGGAGAGGAGAATAAGAAAATGTGATTTTTTTTTTCTAGAATGTGTTTGAGTCTATATGACTACTAGCCTAAGGCAAGTAGATATAGGAAGGAGCAAATATACCTGAAAAAGAGGGTAACCACAAATCAAGAACATACAACATAGTCATATAAATCAAAAAGCAAATAAACATAATACAAAAGAAAATCAAACTACAAAAGGAAAAAGAAAAGGACAAAAGAAGAAATACAAAATCAACAGAGAAACAAGGTTTAAAATGACAGTAAATACATCTCTATAATAATTACCTTAAATGTCAATGAACCAAATGCTCCAATCAAAAAACACTGAATGGCAGATTGAATTCAAAAAAGAAAAAAAGCAAGAGCCTCCAATATGCTAGAAGAGACCCACTTTAGGGAAAAGGACACAGGTGGATGGAAAGTGCAAGGGTGGGAAAAGATATTTCATGCAAACAAATAAGAAAGCGGGGGTTGCAATACTCATATCAAACAAAATAAACTTTAAAACAAAGGCTATAAAGAAAGATAAGGGCACTACATAACTAAAAAAGGATCAATACAAGGAGAGGATACTACACTCGTCAACATAATTACACCCCACACAGGAATACCCAAACATATAAAA
Source organism: Okapia johnstoni (assembly GCA_024291935.2). NCBI lineage: Eukaryota > Metazoa > Chordata > Mammalia > Artiodactyla > Giraffidae > Okapia > Okapia johnstoni. The sequence continues at coordinate 63,190,862 of CM044312.1, read as the reverse complement.
CAAATACTAAATGACACAAAGGGAGAGATTGACAGGAATAAACTAAGGGTAAGAGACTGTAAAACCCCACTTACATCAATGGACAGATCTTTGAGACAGAAAATCAATAAAGCAATAGAGATCCTAAATGATGTAATAGAACAGCTATACTTAATTGATATTTTCAAGACATTACATCCAAGAGAAGTAGAATATACATTCTTTTCAAGTCCATGTACCAGGGCACAAAGCAAGCCTCAAAAATTGTAAGAGTATGGAAATTATTTCAAACATCTTTTCCAACCACAATAGCATAAAACTAGAAATCAACCACAGAAAAAAAAATGAGAAAAAAATTATATGGAGACTAAACCTCATGTAACTAAAAAATCAGTGAGTCAATGACAGAATCAAAGAAGAAATTTTAACACACCTTGAGGTAAATGGCTGAAAATACAATCATAAAAGATCTATGGGATGCAGCAGAAACAGCTCTTAGAGGGAAGTTCATAGTGAGACAGCCCCTTCTTTAAAAAAAAAAAGAAAGAAAAATCTCAAATAAACAACCTAACCCACCACCTAAAAGAATTAGAAAAGGAAGAACAAAGAAAATCTTAAATCAGCAGAAGGAAGGAGATAATAAAGATCAGAGAGGAAATAAATAAGACAGAGATTAAAAACAATAGGAAAAAATAAAACCAAGAGTTGGTTCTTTGAAAGGGTAGACAAAACTGACAAAAGCTCTGGCCAAGCTCATCAGGAAGTAAAAAGTCCCAATTAAACAAAATATTAAATGAAAGAGGAGAAATCACAAGATACAACAGAAATACAAAAACCATAATAGAATACTATGAACAATTATTTGCCAACAGATTTTCAACCTAGAAGAAATGGACCATTTTCTAGAAACATACAGCCCAGCAAAACTGAATCAAGAATAACTAAATAACTTGAAAAGAACAATCACTAAAGAAACAGAATCTGTAATTAAAAAAAATAAACTGCCTACAAACAAAAGTCTAGGGCCTGATAGCTTTACAGGTGAATTCTATCATTCATACATCAAAGAAATTATAACTACCCTTCTTAAATTCTTTCAAAAGGCTGCAGAGGAAGGCATACTCTCAAAGTCATCCTATGAAGCCACCATCACTCCAATACCAAAATCAGACAAGGATATTACCAAAAAAATAAAATTAGAAACCAATATCTTTGATGAATACAGATATAAAAATTCTCAACAAAATATTAGCAAATTCAAATCCAACAACACATTAAAAAGATTGTATACCACAACCAAGTGAGACTCATCCCAAGTTCACAAGGATGGTTCAACATATGCATATTAGTCAACGTGATACACCACATCAACGAAAGAAAAGGCAAAACCTTTTACACAATCATCTCAACAGAATCAGAAAACATTCAATAAAATTCAACATCCATTCACGATAAAAACTATTACCAAAGGGAGGGAACATATCTCAACATAATAAAAGCTATCTATGACAAAGTGAAGCGAAACTCACTCAGTCATGTCTAGCTCTTTGCGACCCTATGGCCTATACAGTCCATGAAACTCTCCAGGCCAGAATACTGGAGTGGGTAGCCGTTCCCTTCTCCAGGGGATTCCCAACCCATGGACTGAACACAGGTCTCCCACACTGCCGGCGGACTCTTTACCAGCAGAGCCACCAGGGAAACCAAATCTATGACAAACACACACCCATAAAATACTCAACATGAAAAGCTGAAAACCTTCCCCCAAAAGTCTGGAACAAGGGAAGGATGCCTGTTCTCACTACTTCTCATCAACATAGTATTGAAAGTCTTAGACATAGCAATCAGATGAGAAAAAGAAATAAAAGATATTCAAACAGGTTTGAAAAAGGTAAAATTGCCATTATATGTAGACGATATGATATTATATATAGAACACGGTAAAGACTTCACACAAAATCTACTAAAACTAACAAATGAATCCAGCAAGGTAGCAGGATCCAACATTAACATACAGAAATTGGTTGCATCTCTTTATTAACAATGAAATAACAAAAGGGGAATGTAAACAAGCAATCCTTTAAAAAAGCACACCCTGTCTTACACAAAATTGTAAAGCAATTATCTGCCAATTAAAAATTTTTTTTAATTTTTTAAAAAAAAAATCTCACCTTCCAAATAAATACTTAGAAATAAACTTGAAGAAATAAACTCCTTCATCAAGGAGGTGAAAGATATATATGCTATGAACTTAAAATATTAATAAAGGAAATTGAAGATGATTCATAGAAATGGAAAAATAACCCATACTCTTGTATTGGAAGAATTAATATTGTTGAAATAATCATACTACCTAAAGCAATCTACAGATTTAATGTGATCCTTATCAAATTATCTATGATACTTTTCACTAGAACAAATAATCCTAAAATTTATATAGAACAATAAAAGACTCATAACTGCCTAAGCAATCCTGAGGAGAAAGAACAAAGCAGGAGGCATAACCCTCCTAGACTTCAGACAATACTACAAAGCGACAGTAATCAAAAACATTGTGGTATTGGCACAGAAACAGGCATACACACCAATGGAAAAGAATAGAGGGCCCAGAAATAAACCCACACACCTACAGACAATTATTCTTTAATAAAGGAGGGAAGAATATACAAAGGAGAAAAGACAGTCTTTATAGCAAGTGATGCTAGGAAAACCAAGAGATACCTGGAGTAATAGGCAACTTTGGCCTTGGAGTACAAAATGAAGCAGGGCAAAGGCTAACAGAGTTTTGTCAAGAGAACATACTCGTCATAGCAAACTCCCTTTTCTAAGAACACAAGAGACAACTCTACACATGGACATCACCAAATGGGTCAATACAGAAATCAGATTGATTATATTCTTTGCAGTCGAAGATGGAGAAGCTCTATATAGCCAGCAAAAACAAGACCTTGAGCTGATTGTGGCTCAGATCATGAGTTCCTTACTGCAAAATTCAGATTTAAAGGGTAGAAAGTATGGGAAACCACAAGGCCATTCAGGTATGTACATCCCTTATGATTATACAGGGGAAGTAATGAACAGATTCAAGGGGTTAGATCTGGTAGATAGAGTGCCTAAAGAACTATGGACAGAAGTTCATAACATTGTACAGGAGGTAGTGATGAAAACCATCCTAAAGAAAAAGAAATGCAAGAAGGCAAGGTGATTGTCTGGGGAGAGGGAGAAAGGGAAAGATATAATATACGCAACTGAATGCAGAGTTCCAGAGAATAGCAAGGAGAGATAAGAAGGACTTTTTAAATGAACAGTGCAAAGAGACAGAGGAAAACAACAGAATGGGAAAGACTAGAGATATCTTCAAGAAAATTGGAAATACCAAGGGAAAATTTCATGCAAAGATGGGCACAATAAAGGAAAGAAACGGTATGGACCTAACAGAAGCAGAAGATATTAAGAAGAGGTGGCAAGAATACACAGAAGAACTGTACAAAAAAAAGGTTTTAATGACCCAGATAACCACAATACTGTGGTCACTCACATACAGCCTGACATCCCGAAGTTTGAAAACAAGTGGGTCTTAGGAAGAATTATGACAAACAAGGCTAACAGAGGTGATGGGATTCCAGCTGAGCTATTTCAAATCTTAAAAGATGATGCTGTTGAATTGCTGTACTCAATATGTCAGCAAATTTGGAAAATTCAGCAGTGGCCACAAGATTGGAAAAGGTCAGTTAATATTCCAATCCCAAAGAAGGGCAGTGCCAAAGAATGTTCACGCTACCATACAACTGGGATCATTTCATATACTAGTAAGATTATGCTCAAAATCTTTCAAGCTAGCTTCAGTAGTGCATGTACCAAGAAATTCCAAAGGCACAAACTGGGTTTAGAAAAGGCAGAGGAACCAGAGATTGAATTTGCAACATTTATTGAACCATAGAGAAACCAAAGTAATTCCAGAAAAACATCTACTTCTGCTTCATTGACGACACTGAAATCTTTCACTGTGTGGATCACAACAAACTGTGAAAAATTCTTAAAGAGATGGGAATACCAAACCGCCTTACCTGTCTCCTGATAAACCTGTATGTGGGTCAACAAGCAACAATTAGAGCCTTACATGTAACAATGGACCAGTTCAAAATTGGGAAGGGAGTATGACAAAGCTGCATATTGTCACCCTGCTTATTTAACTCATATGCAGAGTATATCATGAGAAATGCCAGGCTGGATGAATCACAGCTGGACTCAAGATAGCTGGGAGAAATATCAACAACCTCAGATATATGCAGATGATACCACTCTAATGGCAGAAAGGGAAGAGGAACTAAAGAGCCTTTTGATGAGGATGAAAGAGGACACTAAAAGCTGGCTTAAAACTCAACATTGAAACGACTAAGATTATGGCATCCAATCCCACCCCTTCATGGCAAACAGATGGGGAAAAAGCAGAAGCAGTGACAGATTTTATTTTCTTGGGCTCCAAAATCACTGTGGACAATGACAGCAGCCATAAAATTAAAAGACACTTGCTCCTTGGAAGGAAAGCGATGACAAACTGTAACAGAGCAGGATGAGCACAGCCCTTAGCAGGCACCCATTGCTGTGCCTGATTACTCCCCGCCCTGTTACTAGGTAATAGACCTTGCTCAGCCATTGGTTGGTGCCTCAGTGGGCCCTGCCTACAAGCAACCAACTGTCAATGAGCAACCAATAACTGCCCGGCTCAGTTATTGGCCAGTGCCATAGTCGGCCCTCCCCACAAGTAACTGTCAATGAGGGGCATTTAGAGAAGCGATTCAGCCAAGGGTTAGTGGTGTGATGGTCATCAGGTAGAGAGGGAGGTAAGAGGCAGATTCAGGGCTCCTAAAGGCCCTTCAGCTCACCCAGGCTTGGGTCAGTGCTGGAGCCCCCAGGGAACAAACTGGAGATTACATCCTACAGGGCTTCAGGGCCCTCACTAAGGCCCTCCACTAGCCTCGAGGAGCAGTGAACCTCTCCCCCACCCCTGTCTCTGTGACTGAATAGCGGTGGCCATGTGCCTTGATCGCAGTCTATGAGACCTGGTCTCCCCATTTGAGCATCCTGAGGAGATTGAGGGCCAGTTGGGTTGGGTGCCTGGCTCCCTCAGGGGTGTCAGCTGGGCAGAGTATGGAAACTTGGTCCTGAAGGAGCTGCCAACCGAGATTTGCCTCCTCTTAGCCAGGACTGAGATCTTGGAGGGTGAAAGTTGTGCATTGGAACCCATGCCCTTTCTTGTCAAGAGAGAGAATAACACCCGTTCTGTATAGATTTACAGGAACATTGTTACCTGATCATGACCAGACCTCAAGATCAAAGGATCTGACACCAAGAAGGTAGCAACAACTAACCATGCCCCTCCCTCACCTTTTGCTTTTAAAATGGCTTGCTGAAAGCTTTCAGTAACTTTGGAGTTCTTAGGGCTTGAGCCACGCTTCTCCTTGTATGAATCTGTAATAAACTTTCTGTTCCAAACTCTAATGTTTTAGTATCTGTCAACTACAAATTAGCACTTACCAAGAGCATTGACAATGACTGAACGACAAAGGCATTTGCCACCTGCCTCTAAGGAGATTAAAACCTGTGCTGCTATAGCTGTTGACTTCAACAACCCCTGAGGGAGTTCAGGGTGGAGCAAGGCACTCTGTGCTCCAGGGAATCTGGTGGGACAGGTCTTTAGATAGTTGGACGGTTTTAGGAACAGATTTTATGATCTCAATCCTTGCATCTCCTCATATCTAGAGAGGCACTAAATTCCTTCATGGTGACATCAGATCCTCATGACTAACAAAGAAACTTTTGTAAAACCAGGGCTTCTGGTATTGAACTCCCCCTTCACCAAAACCTTATATATTGACTTTCCCCCACTGCCACTTTGGAGCAGTCTCGTAGAGCTATCTGAGATGCTGCCTCCTGGCTGAAGTCCTCATTTTGCCCCAAATAAAACTTAACTCTCAACTCTCAAGTTATACATCTTATTTAGTCGACATATCAATGGGCCTCACTGTGTGTCAGGCACACGGACTTGCAATTCAGTAACAAAACCTGCTGCTGTTGCTGCTAAGTCGCTTCAGTCATGTCCGACTCTTGTGCGATCCCATAGACAGCAGCCCACCAGGCTCCCCCACCCCTGGGATTCTCCAGGCAAGAACACTGGAGTGGGTTACCATTTCCTTCTACAGCGCATGAAAGTGAAAAGTGAAAGTGAAGTCGCTCAGTCGTGTCTGACTCTTAGCGACCCCATGGACTGTAGCCTACCAGGCTCCTCCATCCATGGGATTTTCCAGGCAAGAGTACTGGAGTGGGGTGCCATTGCCTTCTCCGAACAAAACCTAGACAGCATATTAAAAAGCAAATACATCACTTTGCCGACAAAGGTCCGCCTAATCATAGCTATGATTTTTCCAGTAGTCATGTATGGATGTTAGAGCTGGACCATAAAGAAGGCTGAGCACTAAAGAATTGATGCCTTTGAATTGCAGTGCTGGAGAAGACTGTTGAGAGTCCCTTGGACTGCAAAGAGATCAAACCAGTCAATCCTAAAGGAAATCAACACTGAATATTCACTGGAAGGACTGAGGCTGAGGCTCCGATACGTTGGCCACTGGCATGCTGCAGTCCCTGGTATTGCAGAGTCAGACACAGCTTAGAGACTGAACAACAACAAAACAAATATTTTCCTAGATCAGTCTCCCAAGGTAATAGAGATAAAAGCAAAAGCAAACAAATGGAACCTAATCTAACTTATATGCTTTTGCACAGCAAAGGAAACCATGAACAAAACAAAAAGACCATCTACTTAATGGGAGAAAATATTTGCAAATGATATGACCAAAACAACTTATAAAACTCAATAACTAAAAACCTCAAACAACCCAATTGAAGAACGAGCAGAAGATCTAAATAGACATTTCTCCAAAGACATATAGTTGGCCAACAGACACATGAAAAGATGCTCATCATCACTAATCATTAGAGAAATGCAAATCAAAACAAAAATGATGTACCATCTCACACTGGTTAGAATGGCCATCATTAAAATGTCTGATGGTGGTGGTAGTTTTGTCACTAAGTCATGTCCAACTCTTGCGATGCCATGAACAGAAGAGCCTGGCAGGTTACAGTCCATGGGATTCTCCAGGCAAGAATACTGCAATGGGTTGCCATTTCCTTCTCTGGGGGATCTTCCCAACCCAGGAATTGAACCTGGGTCTCCTGCATTGTAGGCAGAATCTTTACCAATTGAGCTACAAAGGAAGCCCTTAAAATGTCTTCAAATGATAAATATTGGAGAGGGTATGAAGAGCAGAAAACCTTCTTATTCTGTTGGTGGGACTGTAAGTTGGTGTGCCATTATGGAAAACAGTATGGAGGGTCCTCAAAAACTAAAAATAGTATCACCATATGATCCAGCAATCCTGTTCCTGGGCATATACCTATATAAACTCTAATTCAAAAAGATAGATGCACCTGTATATTCATAGCAGCACTATTTACAATAGCCAAGACATGGAAACAACCTAAATGTCTATCAACAGGTGAATAGATAATTAATATGTGGGGTGTGTGTGTGTGTGTGTGTGTGTGTGTTGTTATATGGTATGTGTGAATGACAAATTGGTGCTTGCCAAGGGTATTTGTCATTTGGCTCTACAGAGACAGAATCTGGTGCTGCAGCAGCCATTGACCTTTGCCATGCCCTGAAGGGAGCTCAGGGTGGAGAATGAGACACTTTGTGTTCCAGGAAAACTGGTGCAACAGGTCTTTAGATAGGTATTTTCAGGAACTGACTTCATGATCCCAATCCTTTCATCTCCTTGTATCTAGAAAAGCACTAAATCCCTTCATGGTGACATCAACTCCTTGTGACTAACAGAAAACCTTTTGTAAGATAAGGTACTGTGTGAACTCTCCCTTTACCAGAATCATTTATATTGACCTTTCCCCATGACCTCTTTGGAGCAGTTTCTCAGAGCTATCTGAGGTGCTGTCTCCCAACTGCAGTCCTCATTTTGCCCCCAATAAAACTTAACTTGCAACTCTCACGTTTTACATATTTTTTAGCAGACATGTGTGTGTGTGTATACATATATATATATAATAGAATATATCTAAATAATGGAATAAAATAATATATATAACTATTTGGGCTTCCCTGGTGGCTCTGATGATAAAGAATCTGTCTGCAATGTGGGAGACCTGGGTTCAAACCTTGGCCAGGAAGATCCCTTGGAGAAGGGAATGCCCACCAACTCCAGTATTCTTGCCTGGAGAATTGCATGGACAGAAGAGCCAGTGGGTTATATAGTCCATTGGGTCACAAAGAGTTGGACACGACTGAGCAACTAACACTTTCACATAACTATTTTATGTTATTCCATTATGTATGTAATGGAATAGCACTCAGCCATTGAAAAGAATGAAATAATGCCATCTGCAGCTACATGGATGGACCCACAGATTATCAGAGTAAGCAAAGTAAGTCAGAAAGAGAAAGACAAATATCATATGATATCATTGGGGGTCTTCCCAATCCAGGGATTCCACCCCTCCAGCAGATGTTCAAGCTGGGTTTAGAAAAGGCAGAGGGACCAGAGATCAAATTGCCAACATTCGTTGAATCATCAAAAAAGCAAGAGAGTTCCAGAAAAATATCTACTTCTGCTTTACTGACTATGCCAAAGACTTTGACTGTGTGGATCACCACAAACTGTGGAAAATTCTTCAAGAGATGGGAATACCAGACCACGTGACCTGCCCCCTGAGAAATCTGTATGCAGGTCAAGAAGCAACAGTTAGAACTAGACATGATACAACAGACTGGTTCCAAATCAGGAAAGGAGTACATCAAGGCTGTATATTGTCACCATGCTTATTTAACTTATATGCAGAGTACATCATGAGAAATGCTGGACTGGATGAAGCACATACTGGAATCAAGATTGCCAGGAGAAATATCAATAACCTCAGATACGCAGATGACACCACTATTATGGCAGAAAGCAAAGAACTAAAGAGCCTCTTGACGAAAGTGAAAGAAGAGAGTGAAAAAGTTGGCTTAAAACTCAACATTCAGAAAACTTAAGATCATGGCATCTGGTCCCATCACTTCACGCCAAATAGATGGGGAAACAATGGAAACAGTGACAGATTTTATTATTTTGGGCTCCAAAATCACTGCAGATGGTGATTGCAGCCATGAAATTAAAAGATACTTTCTCCTTGGAAGAAAAGTTATAACCAACCTAGACAGCATATTAAAAAGCAGAGACATTACTTTGCCAACAAAGATCTGTCTAGTCAAGGCTATGGTTTTTCCAGTAGTCATGTATGGATGTGAGAGTTGGACTATAAAGAAAGCTGAGCACTGAAGAATTGATGTTTTGAACTGTGGTGTTGGAGAAGACTTTTGAGTCCCTTGGACTGCAAGGAGATACAACCAGTCCGTCCTAAAGGAAATAAGTCCTGAATATTCATTGGAAGGACTGATGTTGAAGCTGAAACTCCAATACTTTGGCCACCTGATGTGAAGAACTGACTCTTTTGAAAAGACTCTGATGTCGGGAAAGATCGAAGGCGAGAGGAGAAGGTGATGACAGAGGATGAGATGGTTGGATGGCATCACCAACTCAATGGACATGAGTTTGGGTAGGCTCCGGGAGTTGGTGATGGACAGGGAGGCCTGGCGTGCTGCAGCTCATGGGGTCGCAAAGAGTCGGACATGCCTGTACGACGGAACTGAACTAAGTAAATGGACTTTGTTAAGTGAGATAATGGAAGACTAGAATTTTTTTTTTCTTTCTGTTTTAAGTGCTTCTTTTGATAACAGACTGTGTGAGTTTCTGTGCCCTTAAATCATCTATATTTATTTTCTTTGTGACCTTAGTTAAATGAATAGGTATTGTTTCAGTGACCTATGATCCTGTGTTTTAAAATCTTTTTGATATTTCTAACAAACTTTCCAAACATCAAAATCTAACTAAGCTTTTTATCCTCTAGCTGACTCTGGGATGGATGTTTCAAAGAAACATCCTCAAAGAAACCTCAGAGATGAATGTTAGGCTAAGTTTATTTTGTCTTTTTAATTCAAAAACATTGTCAAGTGATTAACGGTGAATTTTAGGTTGTAATGTGTGGGTAAATATCATTAATGCAGATATTTCAAAGTTTACATGGAATCCCTAACATCTGACATATCCTGATATAATGTTGTCATAATTCCAGTGATTATACTACAATGTTATATGTTGCAGAAATATCCAAGTTTCCTAGTTATAGTGTACTCAAATCTTCAACAATGTAGAAGGGCCATGGCATGATTGGTAGGGAAGCTGCTTTTAGAAAGAGTGATTCCCATCTGGGGAATCCCCTCTGAACTACATAGTGACAAAGGGACCGATTTTACTGGACAAATTGTTAAGGAAATTTATAAAATTTTATAAAATTTGGTCAATTATGCAACATTTCCATTGTGCCTATCACCCCCAGTCTTGTGGGTTAATGGAAAGGACAAATGGAACAACAACTCAGTTGGTTAAAATTACGGATGCTTATTTCTTACCTTGGCCTAAGGCCCTTCCATTGGTCTCCTCAACCTCAGATCCACTCCTTTTGACAAATATCATTTGTCTCCCTTTGAGATTACTACAGGGAGACCAATGAGACTGAATGAAAGGCTATATGATCCTATATTACTTAAGGGAGATGTATTATTGCAAGGATTTAATCAAATTATTGACAAGTCATTCTAAAGTTGTTTCTGAAGCTTATCGTAGTAATCTATTCTCAAATGAAGATCAAATGTCCCATATCTTTCAATCAGGAGATTATGTATATCAGAAAAGACATCTTTTAAAGGACTCCCTCCAATCTAGATGAAAGGGTCCTTACCCAGGTTCTTTTGACTAGCTCATGTGCAGCAAAAATGAAAGGAATTGACTCTTGAATTCACATTTCCCAACTAAAAATGGTGTCTGTACCAGACTGGTCTATAAAGAGACCTGCTGACCTCAAACTCACCTTAAAGCAATACTCTGATAATAAGAAAACACCAATGCCAGGACAAGACGATGATGAGTTTCTCCCTTCCAAGGCTCTGATTAGATGGCTCTTAGAAAGTTTATTTTAGAAGAAAGGAATTATAGTTCTGTCTGTCTACCAATGATATCACTAGAGAGGATCCACTCACTTGGCCAATCATATATACTTATTCTGACCCTGGCCATAAATATGAATTTTCCCTTAAGGTTATTCAAGCTCAATCAGAGCAACAAACAAAATTCCAATTAAAAAAAATGTAAACTCTAGACTATTAGGAGGGACACTTCCTCAATTATGGGATAGATTTATCTGGTTAACACCAGGCTGTGTCATCTAAGCCTGAAGGCCCCCCTATTCTGGGAACAATTAAATCATACAAATATAACCAGAAAATTAGGGTGGGTTCCTTATGAAAACTACCAATATACCACTTCTCTTAAAGACTGTGGTTGGTATGGTACAGATTGGGTCAAACATCTAGAAATACACTGGCCGGCACCTAACAGGATTCAATAGCTTCATGGGTTCAGTCTTTGGCCCTGGTTTCCACCAGGATAGCTAGGAAGGTGTACTTTAGGATTTTCTTGGGCTCAAAGCCGCTTACATACGAATTTAGATATGACTCCAGCAAATTTACCACCAATACAAACCCAATGGGCCAAGAGATGTGTGTTTCACTGGTATGATCATGTAGCAGCTACTTTTGTGCCTTCAGTAGGATTGGAAAATGTTATTTCTTACATTGAAGCCCTAACAAAATTCACTCCGAACACATTAAATGATAGCAACCAGGCTATTAGCCTACTAAATTCTGAGGTCTCTATGATGAGAAAAGCTGTCTTACAAAATTGTATGGCCCTTGATATCCTTACAACATCTTAAGGGGGCACCTGTGCTATAATTCAAACAGAATGCTGTGTTTATGTACCAGATGAATCCACTAATGTTACACATTTAATGACTCACATGAAAAATCAGATTGCTGCCTTAGATGATCTACTTCCTAGTCTTGGTGATGTTTTAGAAAAGATGGCTTGGTTCTGAAAGCTCATGGCTTAAATCTCTATTTGCAACTTAATCAGTTATTAGCTATATTACTTGTACTCTGTTTATTTTATGATTGTTGCTTTTTTGTATGACATAATGTATAACCAGACCTCCAGCCAAAATTAATGGTAGCTAAATATCTTAAATAGATCACATTTATAACATAAAATAATTTTAATAGTGTGATTCTAGGTATGGGAAGAGGTAATACGGGAAATATCTCCTGGATTCTGTTTGGTTAAAAGATAAGAAGATCCAGAGAATCTTTCATTATTTATCAATGGGCCTAACCCAGAAATTAACAGTTGGAGTGACACATCAGCGAGGACCTTCCCCTGATCTGGGATGAACCTCCCAAACAAAATGGTCATTAAATGTCTCCCAAATATGGTTGACTTTATGACCATAGGGAGGGACTGTGAAATGAAAATATCTCCTGCCATATCAATAAATAAGAAATGTCACATCCATCATTGATTTCTGACCTCCAAATGTGAATAAGGGCTCCCAAAACTGTGATCCAGCAGATGCCACCACCCCTCACAGTAATTGCTGAGGAGCTTGGGGGGATGCAAGAAGCAGCCATCTGGCACTCCTTAAGGTGAACAAGGAAACAGGATTTGGCCCCAGATAGCTGAGGTGTATATGAAAGGAATGAATTCAGTGAGCCCAGAGGCTTGCATCTTCCCATACACAGAACGCTAAATTCTTGAACTTGATACCTGATCTTTGATGTTCAAACTGCCTGCTCCCTTTGTTTCAAACTTGTATATAGCCTGACTCCCCATCCTGCCTCTTTGGAGCAGTTTTCTCAGAGCTACTGAGATGCTGTCTCCTGGGTTCAGAGTCCTAAACATTTCCACCAAATAAAATAACTCTCTATTTTCAGGTTGTGTCTAATTTTTAGTTGACAAAGGCACTTACAAAAAATGAAAACCATGGAGGCCTTTTAAAATGGTGACACAGGAGGTTCCTAAACTATCACCCCTCTTCCCATGGATGCAGTGAATGAACAACTACATGTTGAACAATTTCTTCCCAAAGAAATACAGTAATTGGCTGAGCAATTCCTACATATCAGGCAAACTAGAAAAACCACATGGTAACTGGTAGAAAAGGGAGTGCCATTAACCTTACCCCAGCAAACTGCCATACAATTGGGAGGGAACCCTCAACTCCAAGCTTCTCTCTGAGGAGCAAAGAGTTTAGACCCAAATCTAGTACTTCAATGTTTAAGTCTCCCACATGAGGGGTGGGCCTCCAAAATATCTACCTCTGAAAGCTAACAGCTCAGGTCCACAAGACCCACTAGACTCTAGCAGCATAAGCATTCACTGTAGCTGTCACCAGGGTTAAGCTCTGAGAGAGCAGCAAGAAATGCCTGTTTCCTAGTCTTTGCCTGAATAAAATATATTTGCAGACTTTAAAAGCTACTGATTAAGGGCCAAAATTCTAATTTAACATACATCTAGGGGCTGAATGTGGGCTTCCCTGGTGACTCAGACAGTAAAGAATCTGCTTGTAATGCAGGAGGTCTGGGTTCCATCCCTGGGTTGGGAAGATCCCCTGGAGAAGGGAATGGCTACCCACTCCAGTATTCTTGCCTGGAGAATTCCATGGACAGAAGAGTTTGTCCAGATACAGTCCATGAGATCACAAAGAGTCAGACACAACTGATCAACTAACACTTTTCTATTTAATGGGGAATTACTACATCAAATAATTTATGTACATATAAATTTTATATATATATATATGTGTGTGTGTGTGTGTATATATATACATATATATATATATATACACACACACACACACACACACATATATATATATATATATATATATATATATATATATATAAATGTTGACTGAGTGACTTTCACTACTCACTAGGGGCTAAGTACAATCCTTCCCAGAGATGAGAGAGGCCCAGCAGACACCTTACCCACCACCTCCTTCCTGCCAGCTCCATGTAGCTAGTATTAGCCCTCGAGGGAACCAGTACACACATCTGTTCCCCAACTTTTGCAGCTGCCATCTAAAAGATGGGTGCCCAAATTGCCTTAGTTCTGATAGCAAGTATTATAGAAAAAGGAATGCTTATTCACTGTTGATGAGAATGTAAATTGTGCAGCCACTATAGAAAACAATATGAAGTTTCCTCAAAAAATTAAAAATAGAATTATCATATGATCTAGCAATTCCACTTTGGAATCTTATAAAAAATAAAATGTATGGATACAGCAAACAGACTGGTGGTTGTCAGAGGTAAGGGGTAGGGCAGGGGATAGGTGGGTGAAATGAGTGAAGGTGGCCAAAAGGTACAAATTACCAGTTACAAAATAAGTCAATCCTGGGGGTGTAATGTACAGTATGGTTATTATAATGATACTTTACTATATATTTAAAATTTACTAATAGAATAGTTCTTTAAAATTCTCTCAGAAGGAAAATAAATCATCTCAAAAAGTTTTCTGCACCCTCATGTTTATTGAACTATTAATTATAATAACCAAGATAGGGAAACAACTTAAGTGACCATCAATGAATAAATGGATAAAGAAAATGTGGCATATATACACAGTAGCATATTATTCAGTCATTAAAAATGAAGGTAATCTGCCATTTGTGACAACATGGATGGACCTTGAGAGGATTATACTAAATTAAATAAGTCAAATAGAGAAAGACAAATATTGTATGATCTCATGTATGTGTGGGATCTTAAAAAAAAAACAACCTCTCATCAATATAGCAAAGAGATTAGTGGTTGCCAGAAACAGAGTCAGGGAGTGAAATGGGTTAGGGATGTCCAGCTACATATTAAGCAAAACCAGGGAATGTAATGTACAGCATGGGGACTATAAATAATAACTCCAGTATTCTGGTCTGGTGAATTCCATGGATGGTATAATCCATGGGGTCACAAATAGTAGGTCTTGACTGAGTGACTTTTACTTTCAACAGACTTATGCCGCGTACACCATTTATATTGAATTCCATAGGAATGGTGCGTTCTTTGGATTGTGAAAAATGTCTGCCTGCCCAGTACCTGTCATTTATGTCCAAGCTAAGAGCCCATCCTAAATTAAAGATGTGCTTCTTTGAAGCCCCACACAAGTGACTCATCTATACCAAAGTAAAAGCTGAAAGGTTTGTTGCCAGTATTACAGACAGATGAAGTATGTTTTTGTTGGAATTTTTTTAAAGACTCATAATTTTCTTGACTTTTAATTGATATCTGAATCTCAATGATCTAATATTTCCATTTTTATTGAAAGCTTATTTTAAATAGGACTTTAACACCCAAAGCTAGAACCTCTAGTTGAAAAAATGAATTCATGCGCTATACCCAAACATGAAGACTGTTTCCCCACCCCACCAAGGCCTTTCCCAGCTCCTCTCAATCACATCCTGAGCTGGCCCAGTTGTCGATGCTGACTGCTCATCATGGCTCACACCAAATATCATAAGACCCTTCTTTTAGGCTCACTCTTTTCTCCAGTTCACTTCTGTAGTTGCTAGCATATGATGATCACTCCCTTTTTAAAAAGCATATTGGAAAGTTCAGTTATGCTAGCAACTTTTATCTCACCTTTTATCTCATTTTTCTAATTGATTTCTGCTACTTCCAAGAATTTATTGATTCTTTAACACCACAAGGGTTGATATGAACATACAGAAAGCACTGGAAGTAACTGGATATCCAGTATGACTTCTTCTAAATAATAAGGGATTAAACTTCTTTAAATTGACTGGAGAGTTCAAAACTGAGTTAGAAACCTTGCATTCTTCTAGTTAACATTCAGTATCAAAGATGGCACACAACCTCATGACTCCAGACAGAACTATGCTTGCTGGAGGATACATTTCTATTCCATGAAAGGCACTGTCCTGATTTTATCAAAAAAAATCAGGGTTAGTCATTTAATACCAAAATATCCAGCCAGCTCATCACTGAATTTGAATTTTAAACAGAGATCATTAAAGACTACTTACAGAAGTCTATAATTTTACAAAATTGGGAACCAATGCCTACAGAATAAGTGATGTGCTTCAGATAATAAAACTACTTAGCGGCAAATAAGACTAAAACTCAGATTTTATGATTCATACTGCAGCGGTCTTTAATCATTACCCTTTCATTTTATCTTCCCCCAAAGCATCCCCTTGATCACTTCTGCTCACACACACAATTTCCCTTAGGAAGTAATTCCTTCCCCTTTCTGTCATGTGGACCAGGCAGAGTTGACTCCCCCTCCAGCATCAAGAGTTGGCATGTGACACAGTTCAGGCCAATCAGAGCCAAAGAACACTCAATTCTAGAACAACATTTCTGGTTCACATAGAGGTATTATCCCCACTACTAAGGTTGCTGAGAGGATGTATTGTTAAGTCTGGAGCTACTGGCAGCCACCTTGCCACCTTAAGGAGCAGGTGTGCCTTAGAATGAAGTCAGCAAAGAAAAGCAGAGAGCACAAGACTGAGCCTTGATAATAGGGTCTGAGCACCTAATATGGCAGCACCTAAGAACCGTAAACTCTCACTAGCCAATGAATTCTCATTTTCCTCAAGCCAGTGTGAGTGAGACTTCTGTCTCTTGAGACTGAAAGTTCTAAGTAATATAACTTGCAACTATATCATGACAAACACAATCAAGGATCAAGTTTTGTAAAAAGGAAAGAAAGTCTATCTAAACTAACCAGACATTCTCTACTCATTGCACAGATCTCCCATTCCTCTTCAGTGTAATGCTCGATATAATATAGAGTGTTGAAAATTATATTTGGGAGATTTCCCAGGTCTCCAGTGGTTAAGAACCCATCTGCCAATGAGAGAATACAGGTTTGATCCATGGCCTAGGAGAGTCCCACATGCCTCACAGCATCTAAGTCCATGAGCTGCAGCTATTGAAGCCCCTGTGCCCTACAGCCTGTACTCTATAACAAGAGAAGCCACCACAATGAGAGGCCCTGCTTGCAGGAACTAGAGAAAGCCTGCATGCAGCAATGAAGACCCAGTGCAGCCAGAAAGAACAAAATTGTATTCTGTTTTGCCTTAATTTTGAAATAAATTAGTCTGTTTACTTATGGGTGCTGGGCCAAATGGAGTGCAGAGAACAGGAAGCAGTGTCTGTTTCTCTACATCATGGAATTGAAACAAGGAAATTCAAGTCAGACAATATAATAAGAAACCATTTTTAATGGTTTTTTTAAAAAGATTTTTAAAATCGTCTTACAAAACACTGTGTACTTAAAAAAAAAAAAAAAAACAATATGCAGAGACGGAGAGTAGATCAGCAGTTGCTCAGGCCTTAGGGAGATAGAAAGTTGAGGGAGGTGATAGCTGAAGGTTGGAGGGTTTCTTTTTGAGGTGATAAAGATATCTCAAATTGATTTTGGTTATGGTTGCAATACAATTATCAGTGCACTAAAACCACTGAATTATAATGGTTTTAAATAGAAGAATTATATGTTATCCTACTTATAGGTGCATTGAAAGAAAGTAAAAGTGTTAGTTGCTCAGTCTAATGGACTGTAGTCTACCAGGCTTCTCTATCCATGGAATTTTCCAGGGAAGAATACTGGAATGGGTAGCCTTCTCGACCCAGGGATCAAACCCGGGTCTCCTGCATTGCAGGGAGATTCTTTACCGCTTGTGCCACCAGGGAAGCCCATAGGTGCACTATACTTCAGAAAGGTTATTACCCAAAAAATGAAATAAAAGTTGCAGTCTAAGGATTGTACTCTTTATGGACCATATAGCATTTTTTTCTTTTAATGTGGTAATGATACTACAAAATTTTATATAGAAAAAAAAATAGAGAATCCAGTCTTGACTCTATCAGAGTTTTTCAAACTTTATTTTGATTAAGGCTTCCCCAGTGGCTAGTGGGTAAAGAATCCATCCTTAATGCAGGAGACACAGGTTCTATTCCTGGATTGGGAAGATCCCCTGGAGAAGGGCATGGCAACCCACTCCAGTATTCTTGCCTGAAGAATCCCATGGACAAAGAAGCCTGGCTGGCTACAGCCCAGAGGGTTGCAAAGAGTAGGACACAACTGAACAACTACACACTCACAAAACAAACAAACAAGCTGGATTTAGAAAAGGCAGAGGAACCAGAAACCAAATTGCCAACATCCATTGTATCACAGAAAAAGCAAGAGAATTCCAGAAAAAATATCTACTTCTGCTTCACTGACTACACTAAAGCCTTTGACTGTGAGGATAACAACAAACTGTGGAAAATTCTTCAAGAGATGGGAATACCAGACCACCTCATCTGCCTCCTGTGAAACCTATATGCAGGTCAAGAAGCAACAGTTAGAACTGGACATGGAACAATGGGCTGGTTCCAAACTGGGAAAGGAGTATGTCAGGACTATATTGTCACCCTGCTTATTGAACTTATATATGAGAAATGCCAGGCTGGATGAAGCTCAAGCTGGAATCAAGATTGCCAGGAGAAATATCAATAACCTCAGATATTCAGATAACACCACACTAAAGAGCCTCTTGATGAAGGTGAAAGAGGAGAGTGGAAAAGTTGGCTTCAAACTCAACATTCAAAAAATGAAGATCATGGCATCCAGTCCCATCATTTCATGGCAAATAGATGAGGAAGCAATGGAAACAGTGACAGACTTTATTTTCTTAGGCTCCAAAATCACTGAGAATGGTGACTGAAGCCATGAAATTAAAAGATGTTTGTTCCTTGGAAGGAAAGCTATGATCAACCTAGACAGGTATTAAAAAGCAGAGACATCACTTTGCTGACAACAGTCCATATAGTCAAAGCTATGGTTTTTTTAAGCAGTCATGTACTGATGTGAGAGTTGGGACCATAAAGAAAATTGAGCACTGAAGAATTGATGTTTTTTAACTGTGGTGTTGGAGAAGACTCTTGAGAGTCCTTGGACTTCAAGGAGATCAGTCCAAGACCAGTCAATACTAAAGGAAATCAATCCTGAATATTCATTGGGAGGAATGATGCTGAAGCTGTAGCTCCAATACTTTGGCCACCTGATGCAAAAAGCTGACTCTTTGGAAAAGATGCTGAAGCTGGGAAAGATTGAGGGCAGGCAGAGAAATGGGCAACAGAGGATAAGATAGTTGGATTGCTATGAGTTTGAGCAAATTCCAGCAGATAGTGAAGGACAGGGAAGCCTGGCATGCTACAGTCCATGGGGCTGCAGAGTTGGACACAACTAAGAAACTGAACAACAACAATATAGACTAAATCATTTTAGGTTCATTGGTAATGCCACATCTGCAAATTTCTTGCTAAGGTGGTGCTTCTGGCTGTAGGTGGGATGGATAAGATGGTCATATAGGCTAGGCCATGGTGGACTGGCTCAAAAAACAAAACAGTGACTCATTCAGATTCTTCTCCTTGGGGCAAAAGACACTGGTTAAGGTCTACTAGGGTCAAATTTTAGAGGTACAGAGGTAGAACTGGTCTGGGGTCATCAAGGCTTCTGGATAAGTATCCCATATTTCTCATCACATGCTGTGGCTACTGTATATCCTGCAACCACTGAGGCAAATGATTGAAGGTTTGGAATGAGTCAATATAAGGTAACATCCTCAAACTTAAACTTCATGGTAAATTTCTTTGGCATATTTTTAACCCTAGGCCTGAGACCTAACCATTTATATAAACTGTAAAAATTTCTAAGAGTGACTCAGAGGAAGGGAAAAGGAAGAGGACCCAGCCACCAAAGTTTATGTTATGATTAAGTTCATGGATGAACTTGGACATGATCCACCAATGGGCTTCAGTGGTCTATAAATTGGTCGTTTTGAGACACTGACCAAGTAATCCTTTTATTACACATTAAAGGTAGGAATAGTGATGTCTAAACGTAGGATGTCAGCCCAATGTCACAAGTAACCTAGCAGTCACAAGCAAACAAGAGGTGGTCAAATATTATGTGAACTTCCTATAACCATGGCTTAATCAATTATCCATGTCTTAGATGTTTCTTTGTCAAGGCTGCAAGGAAAGTGTTTGGCCATGCTTATCTACCTGGCACTCAATCTAATGAAAAGGATGGTTGTAAACACTGTTTGGAAAGTATTTCGAGAAGGATTGTCAAATTCTGGCTCTAGAGAATTACTGAATCAAAGATGCAATCACTTGTTGAAATGGAGCTCTGAATGGCCTCTGTGTGCAGACCCAGACAGTCAGAGACTTTACAAATTGAAAGTTAAAAAGGTCCCATTTGTTTATTTTTGCTTTTATTTCCAATATTCTGGGAGGTGGGTCATAGAGGATCCTGCTGTGGTTTATGTCGGAGAGTGTTTTGCCTATGTTTTCCTCTAGGAGTTTTATAGTTTCTGGTCTTACGTTTAGATCTTTAATCCATTTTGAGTTTATTTTTGTGTATGGTGTTAGACAGTGCTCTAGTTTCATTCTTTTACAAGTGGTTGACCAGTTTTCCCAGCACCACTTGTTAAAGAGATTGTCTTTTCTCCATTGTATATTCTTGCCTCCTTTGTCGAAGATAAGGTGTCCATAGGTGTGTGGATTTATCTCTGGGCTTTCTATCTTGTTCCATTGATCTATATTTCTGTCTCTGTGCCAGTACCATACTGTCTTGATGACTGTGGCTTTGTAGTATAGCCTGAAGTCAGGCAGGTTGATTCCTCCAATTCCATTCTTCTTTCTCAAGATTGCTTTGGCTGTTCGAGGTTTTTTGTATTTCCATACAAATTGTGAAATAATTTGTTCTAGTTCTGTGAAAAGTACTGTTGGTAGCTTGATAGGGATTGCATTGAATCTATAGATTGCTTTGGGTAGTATACTCATTTTCACTATATTGATTCTTCCGATCCATGAACACGGTATATTTCTCCATCTATTGGTGTCTTCTTTGATTTCTTTCATCAGTGTTTTATAGTTTTCTATATATAGGTCTTTTGTTTCTTTAGGTAGATATATTCCTAAGTATTTTATTCTTTTCATTGCAGTGGTGAATGGTATTGTTTCCTTAATATCTCTTTCTGTTTTCTCATCTTTAGTGTATAGGAATGCAAGAGATTTCTGTGCGTTAATTTTATATCCTGCAACTTTACCATATTCATTGATTAGCTCCAGTAATTTTCTGGTAGAATCTTTAGGGTTTTCTTTGTAGAGGATGCTTTTGCACAACAAAGGAAACTATAAGCAAGGTGAAAAGACAGCCTTCAGAATGGGAGAAAATAATAGCAAATGAAGCAATGGACAAACAATCTCAAAAATATACAAGCAACTCCTGCAGTTCAATTCCAGAAAAATAAATGACCCAATCAAAAAATGTGCCAAAGAATTAAACAGACATTTCTCCAAAGAAGACATACAGATGGCTCACAAACACATGAAAAGATGCTCAACATCACTCATTATTAGAGAAATGCAAATCAAAACCACAATGAGGTACCATTTCACGCCAGTCAGAATGGCTGCTATCCAAAAGTCTACAAGAAATAAATGCTGGAGAGGGTGTGGAGAAAAGGGAACCCTCTTACAGTGTTGGTGGGAATGCAAACTAGTACAGCCACTATGGAGAACAGTGTGGAGATTCCTTAAAAAACTGGGAATAGAACTGCCATATGACCCAGCAATCCCACTGCTGGGCATACACACCGAGGAAACCAGAATTGAAAGAGACACCTGTACCCCAATGTTCATCGCAGCACTGTTTATAATAGCCAGGACAAGGAAGCAACCTAGATGTCCATCATCAGACAAATGGATAAGGAAGCTGTGGTACATATACACAATGGAATATTACTCAGCCATTAAAAAGAATACATTTGAATCAGTTCTATTGAAACAGATCAAACTGGAGCCCATTATACAGAGTGAAGTAAGCCAGAAAGAAAAACACCAATACAGTATACCACTGCATATATATGGAATTTGAAAGATGGTAATGATAACCCTATATGCAAGACAAGATAAGAGACACAGATGCATAGAACAGTCTTATGAACTCTGAGGGAGAAGGTGAGGGTGGGACGTTACGAGAGAATAGCACTGAAACATGTATATTATCATATGTGAAACAGACCGCCATTCCAGGTTCGATGCATGAGACAAATGCTCAGGGCTGGGGCAATGGGATGACCCAGAGGGATGGGATGGGAGGGAGGTGGGAGGGGGGTTCAGGATGGGGAACACATGTAAACCCATGGCTGATTCGTGTCGATATATGGCAAAAACCACTACAATATTGTAAAGTAATTAGCCCCCAACTAAAATAAATTAATTAATTAAAAAAAAAGAAAGTTAAAAAGGTGAGAATCTTAAATTAAGGAAGGATGGCTCACCTCCCCAAACCTCAAAGAATAAAGTGCAAAGAAAAAACTTTGAGTTAGACCTATGGAAAATGAAAAGCGAATTTTCATATGGGTTGGAGTAAGAATCTCACATGGAAGGATCTACCACATCTAAGATAGAAGAGTAAACCTCCTTCCAAGCCCTTTCCTTAGCTCCTCTCAGGTCCTATCTGACTGCATCTTCCTTTCCTTTATGACATTAAGTTTCCAGCCTTTTCTCCAACACTAACAATCTCCACTTTTTTTTTTCTGCAGTGGCAACAACCCAGCTTGCTACCTGGGAGGAAAATAGATCTTAATCCTTAAAGTAAATACTGCTAATACAAAAGGATTATTAAAATAAATCCACTCTGTGTTCTGTTGACCTTCACAAAGTTTCCTAAAAGAAAATATCATTTTCTCTGAAGAAAAGGAACCCTGATAGACCAATGGTAGCTATGTAATGAGTGGAATTTAAAACTGTTGGAACTGAAATTTTGGTCCTCAGGGTTTTATCTCTAAATGGAGAGCAAAATATTAACCTTCAGAAAGGATGAAAAATCACCAACTATGAAACATCTAAGCACTGGTCATCTTAGTGCTCGGCCATCAGAAAAGTCTCTTGGAGGGGCTTATGTTGGCAAGGGCTCTATAACTTTAGTTTCACTCACAACTATTTACTAATATTTCTCTATGACATTGTGAAGTTTAGAGTGAATTTTAATCAAGTGTGAAGAGTCTTAAACATGTTTCCTGGACTGCAGTCTACTGTGTAGCATTAACAATGAGATAATAAAGCTAGGTATAGCTAGTTGATGGACTGTATTAAGCTTCATCTGAAGAACTTAGCAATAGCATCAAACAATCGCCTTTTTGATCAGTAAGTACATTTCTCAGGAAGAATGGTGATTCATTCTTACCTTATAAGATAGAAGCCCTGGCTATACTCTGTTATACTTGAATCTTGCAGTAGTTTTCACCCCAAGTTACTGAAACGATGTAAGAGATTTTTTAATGGGGGGTAAACACTTCAAACGGTTCCACACAACATAATACAGCCCTAGTCCATATAATCACAATCCAGTCATAATTAACTGGAGTCTCAAACACTGGGAAACAAACACAAGGACGCAAAGTGAAGAAATGCTACAGTCTGAATTTGTGTCTCCTCAGATTCTCATGTTGAAACCTAATCCCCAGTGTGATGGTTTTAGGAGGAAGCAATTTGGGAGGTGATTAAGTCTTGGAGTTAGGTTTCTCCTGAATGGGGTTAGTGCCCAAATAAGAGACACCAAAGGGCTCCTTTGTCCCTTCTGCCATGTGAGACCACAGGGATAAAAAACAGCTATCTACGAACTAGTCCCTCATCAGACATGATTCTGCCAGTGACTTCATCTGGGACTTCCCAGGCTCCAGAACTGACAGAAATAAATTTCTGTTGTTACAAATCACCCACTCTATGGTATTTTTGTTTTGGCTGCCCAAAGGGACAAAGATAAGAACCTACACTCAAAGTAGTGTATTTACTGGTTAAGATGAATAAGACAATACAGCAGGGTTACCTACTTCTCTTCCTCTCCAAACACAGGCCTTAACCAGGTGGATAACTAAGGCCCTGCACCAAGACTACTAGGTACCAAGTATGTGTAGTTTCCTGACCATAAAGTTATCCCTGCCTAAGGGAGGGAAATACGTCGACGGAACACGGCATTGTGCAAATATGCAAAATGTGAAAATGTGCAGGATGTACAAAATGCAGTAGCATCTGTTAAGCTTAGGAAATAGGGAATGGGCATCTGGTCCCATGATATCATGGCAAATAGAAGGGGGAAAAGTGGAAGCAGTGACAGATTTTATTTTCTTGGGCTCCAAAATCACTGTAGACAGTGACTGCAGCCATTAAATTAAAAGATGCTTGCTCCTTGGAGGAAAAGCTATGACAAACCTAGGCAGCATATTAAAAAGAAAAGACATCACTCACAGCACACTGCTTAGGAGACATGAATTTGCAAAAAGAGATGAAGGACCCCAAAAGCTTGTGGAGTGTATGAACAACAATTTGCCCAACTGTGCTTGAAATTGGGCATATGAGACAGTAGGTTTAAAGAGTGAGTAGCTGATTAGCAATCTAGGCATGAGGTGGTCACCATTTGGCCCAGCTCAAGGCCCTGAATTAGAAGATTGCAAATGGGGAGAAGGGTCAGCACCCATTACTATTTTAGACACTAATGATAACAACCCAGCCACAACTCTCTCCATTCCGAGTCCCAACCCAAAGCCATCTCCACAAAGGCTTTCTTGATCTACCCACTTGCCCTATTATCTCCACCCACGTGGCTCTGTACCTCTTCTGTAATCCCATAGACTTGACTTGTGCCTCTCCTAGGCCACCTTCATAGTCTCCCTTGTTCAATGTTACACATTCCTTGAGGGCAGAAAACCATCTGTATATCTCTCTCTGTGCTTTATACATAACAAATGCTTAATAAATATGTATATATGTATACATACATATATACATATAAAGTATGTATATATATATATATATATATATACACACACACACACACACATATAAAAGAGTAAATATGTGTGTGTGTTTGTGTGTGTGTGTGCGTGCATTCAGTCATGTGCAACTCTTTGTGATCCCTTGGACTGTAGCCCGCCAGGCTCCTCTGTCCATGGAATTTTCCAGGCAAGAATGCTGGAGTGGGTTGCCATTTTCTCCTCCAAGAGACCCAGGGATTGAACCCACATCTCTTACAGCTGCATTGGCAGGCAGATTCTTTACCACTGAGTCACCTGGAAAGATAAATATATATATATATATATTTTTTTTTAATTAAATGAAGGATAACTTACTAATAACTTAAGAAGTCTAAATATGAAGCAGCCTTGGAACCAGAGCAGGCATTAACAGAAAAGGCATCAGTCACAAGATCATCTTTCTCTGTTCTTACTATATCCCTCCAGAGGAAAGCACATTTATGTCTTGTTAGTTCCACTGCTCAGCACAGTCCATTCTCAGTGACACCTTACTTGGCACAAAATCATTTATCTTCTCTCAATTTCTGCTATTCTAAACCTTCAGCACACAAGTCCCTTCCCCAATTCTGTTCTCTCCTCTTTTCTCATTTTAGCCAGTTTAAACCATAAAGCTCCACACTTCAAAGAAAAAAATGAGGCTGCCAGATGAAAATTCCCTTATCTTCCTGTCCTCTTTTCTCAACATCCCAATACAGCCACAGTTGTACCAACACTTCACCATGAAAATGCACTGCCCAGGTTCCCCACTGCAGCAAGCAGAATCCCTGAGGACTCCAGCTGCTGCCCCTGGGGGTCCATGTTTGCACTGCTTTGAGGCCACACTGCCCACATGCTGCCCCTCAGGCAGGGGGTAAACATGCAAGAGATACTAACCGGCCCATTCCTATGAGACACAGAACTTCTTTAACTAGAGACTCTGGCACTCCATAGACTTGCCCAAAATTGTGTTAGAGATGAGACACTTCCTGCCTAATCCCCCTTCCTTTCACAGGTATCAGATCTCCACCAAGGTCTGAAAGCTCTCCCCAGCTCCACTCGCTCATCCTTATCCTTCATAAATAAGTGTTTTCCCCAGTGAATCTTACATACCCAGCCACATCTTACTGTCTGATTCTTGGAGAACCTGAACTAACATGTTTATCACAAAATAAGGTTTTCCCTGTCACCCATATGACTGCCCAGAACCTAGCTTCTTTCCATGACCTGCTTGGTTTCCTTGATACCCCCTCATTATGGTTCTTGCCCTTAATCCTACATGTAAACAAAAAAAAAAAAAAAAAACCCTTCATTAAAAAAACAAAAAAGAACCACCTCTAGCAACCGATATCTCTTCCCACGTCTTTCCATCCAGCTTTTTCTTCCCCTAATTTAATCAACCAAAATGTGCTCTGTGTTCATTCTATTAATGAAATTGCTATTTCCCAAATTGCCTATGATCTTCTAACTCCCAGAACCAATGGGCAGTCTTTAAGCCTTCAATTACTACATTTCCATGTTGTACTTGTCACTATTGGTCATTCCTCTCCTTCCTCCTCCTGCCCCCACCGCTGCCACCACAAAAACCCTTTCTCCTTCCAGGGTCCCCCCAAAACACCAAGTTCTTTCAGTCTTCTTTCTACTCTAGTGGTTGCTTCTCAGCTTCCCTTGCTGGAGTCTCTATTGGTTCAACTCAAAAGTTCAAGCACAACCTCCCTTTGCACTTGCTCTTCTACTCACTAAAATTTTCCTGAAGAATCTTATCCAGCTCCCACGGTGTTAACAACCAATATGCTGTTGTTTACCAAAAATTCACATCTATGTTGTGGCTTGTAAATACTTTGATCTATTTGTGAAATGACAGGCAATTGCCTCAAAGTTGACATGGCCTCATCTGAACCTATGTCTCCTTTAACTCCACTAGTTCTTATCCTTGGTTCCTTATCTCAGTTGTCAGGAGCATAAAGACACAAGCTTGAAAATTACCCTTACTTCTTCCCTTCAGTAAGAAACTGCATGGATGATAGCTCCTGGCATAAAATGTTGAGCTCGTTTTTCTACATCTCAATTTCAAGTGGTAACGGGATGTCCAAAATCTCTGGATAGAAAAGGTAGGAAAACCAGAAAGAAGAAAACAAGGGAAAAGTATAAAATTAAAGTTGAACCAATAAAACTTAAAATTGGAAAAACTTCCTGTTCACTTCTCTGCCGTTAGACAGACATGGAAATAGTTTTATTTCCAATTTACTGATGAATAGCTTAGACCTCGAGTGATAAAACCAAGGTCATCCAGCAAGTCGGTCATAAAAGGGAAACTAAGACCCAGGATTCTGATATATGAGTGCAGTTCACGTCATGCTACAAGATGGTGGCCAAAGGGAGAAAGAGAGTAAACGTACAGGAGACCAGGTCGTTCAGCAGAGGCTGCCCTACAACAGTGGGACACAGACATCTTTCAGGGAGAGCTCGCTCTCCTCACTCCATGCATCTCTGAACACAGGGCTTAATCTCAAACACCACCTGGCACACAGTATGGCATCTATAGAAACAGATCAAAAGGCAACTTCATCTCCTCCACTTGTTACCTGAAAAAAATCAATGTTGTCTTCTTGGATGATAATCCACCCCACTACCACAGAGTCTGAGAAGCTACTTGGGTAAGTCATGAACATCTGGGAACACCACTTCATATAAGCAACTTCATCAGCTACAAGAAAATCACGGTGGGGGGAGGTCCATCTGCCCTAAACCTGACAAAACAAATTCCAGAGAATGAAACACCGTCTGACCAAACATGATCATTGATTTCACTGAGGTATTGGAGACCATGCTGAAGTTATTACAAATTCAATTTTTAAAATCATATCAAATCACAATATTGTAGAGTGGGCTCACAGCCGAGTCTTAAATTAGGACTTTTTAATAAACTACATTTTGGCCAGCCATGCAAATAAGCACGCTAAATTCACTGATCTTAGAAAAAGAACTTTTTTATACAATGGGTAACAATATCATGTGCTGACATTCTCAACATAGAAGGCCCTGTGAACATTTTATCGATTTAATCTTCACCCCCACTATAATCCTGTGGGGGTGATTACTTTTTTGAATGTGAAGAAAAGACCAAGGAGGTTAATTTTCTAGAGCCACAGAGAACTTAATGTACCACAAAGAAGAAAGGCTGGAATTACAGTTTGGGTATTTCTAACCTCAAAGATCTTGCTCTTCCACGGTGTTCCAAGATTTGCTATAAAAGGATTATGACCCTTTGGTTGATGATCCAATCTCTGGCTTAGGTTTAATCACAGTTGACCACCACCATGCCCTCTTCATCTCTCACCTTTTCATACATGCACAAAAAATGTAGAAGCAACATGGTAACTACTTCCTTACTTCAGTTCAGTTCAGTTCAGTCATTCAGTCATGTCCGACTCTTTGCGACCCCATGGACTACAGCTGCCAGGCCTCCCTGTCCATCACCAACTCCCGGAGTTTACTCAAACTCATATCCATTGAGTCGATGATGCCATCCAACCATCTCATCCTCTGTCGTCCCCTTCTCCTCCTACCTTCAATCTTTTCAAATGAGTCAGTCAAATGAGTCAAATGAGTCAGGGTCTTTTCAAATGAGTCAGTTCTTCACATCAGGTGGCCAAAGTATTGGAGCTTCAGCTTCATCATCAGTCCTTCCAATGAATATTCAGGACTGATCTTCTTTAGGATGGAATGGTTGGATCTCCTTGCAGTCCAAGGGACTCTCAAGAGTCTTCTCCAACACCACAGTTCAAAAGCATCAATTCTTCGGCGCTCAGCTTTCTTTATAGTCCAACTCTCACATCCATACATGACTACTGGATATTTACCTAGGCCAGCTCTGTTGACAAATCTGCATCTTCACATTAAGATATTTTGGCTTCATAGTGGCTTGAGGCTAAGGCTACTATAGGATTATAGATTAGGCACCATCCTTTCCAAATTCATCCCTATGTAAACACTGTAACTTTATTTTCTTCCTTTGTTTATACAAACCTAGTCATTTTAGGATTTTTTAGGGAGTGGAATTTTTTCAGTGTTATTGAGAAATTTATGTAAAATGAACTGCATTCATTTAAAGTAAAATTCCACGAGTTTTAACAGTTGCATATACTCATGAAACCAGCACTATAATTAAGATACAAACATTTCCATCACCATACAATGGGTTTTTTTAAAATCATTTTAGATTGTTACATAGCATTATGCTTTCTATTTACATATTATTTCTGTAGGCCAGTCTACTACTTAAAAAAAAGTACTGTGAACATTTTTCTAAGTCAGAAAATACAGATCCAACACATTCTTTTTAATAGCTTCACAGAAGTCCATCTTATATATGTACCATAATTTATTCACCCATTTCCCTATTGATGGGTTTTATTCAGATTGTTCCAGGGTTTCCCCTCCTCCCCTCCTGTATTTTATCCTGTATTTTGTCTCTTACTGTATGTGCCAAAATCATTACTAATATGTGATTTCTTTTTCCTTAAAAGAAATTTGGGGTTTGAGTCATGGATATATTTTCCCCCACATTTACTTTCTTGGGTTGCGTACAAGGAAAGAATTATCATTCAATTGTTCATTTAATCATTGAGTCAACAATATTACCAGTAATCAGAAGAGATTTGTAATTCATGAGCAAAGAAGAGAGCTCTTGATTCACTAAGAAAACAGGCAGTTTTGTGAAACTAGCCATTTATCTGTCAAAGTGAACCACAGTGAGAAACCGCTATGTACCTTCAATTATTTTCATTTAGGCTTTAAAAAAGCTTTTTTTTTTGTATTGGGTATAAGGTTGATCCATATTTTGCTATATTTCAATTAGCTTTTGACAAAGCTAAGTATACGAAAATATAATCAAGAGAATTAGAAGAATGAAGTTAGAATGCATAGTCAACCCAGATTTTTTTCAATGAAAAAAAGTCAGGAATTGAGAAAACAATGAAGGAGACTTTTTCTTAACATTTTTTCCCACTGTTATAATCAATGACACAGTAAAATCTTTATACTCTGTATTTGAGTATTACCAATTATGTTTCTGCAGGAGAGATTTCTGGCAATGATTTGGTTGTGTGAAAGGCATAGGTGTTTTAGAATTATGGGTTATAATGCTTTAAAGGGGGACATCCTCTAAATGAGTGTATCTCAGAAACTGGTCACTCCTTCTCACACTGAGGAATGCTGCTGTGCCTTGCAGTGCAGTGACTCCAGGGCCTCAGGGACAGGATCCTGGTCCTAGAGGCAGTCGCAGAGCCTCGAGCCCCCTCTAGTGCTCTGAGGAAGCTCGGGGAACTGAGACAGCACCTGCAGGGCCCACCTGCCGCTGCCCTGCCTCCTCCCCCGTGAGCCCTCGGGTGTATCTGCTGGCTTTCTAGGCTGGATCCTCCAGCTTCCAGCTGTTCTGTCTATCCTTCAACACACCAGACTTAGGGCCTTCCAATGTCTGTCTCCTCAAGATTTTTGGAAGGCTGGCCACTTCTGCTTATTCACATAAGAGCTTAAGACATAAACTCCTCGGGGAGACCTTCCCTGGCTACTAGCTGCCCAACAACATTACCTTCCTTCACACCCTTCCTCTCCTTCAGGTCAAGATTATCTCACAGAATTTTCACTACCTGAATCCCATTGGCCCTGGAGGCAAAATCCACCTGCCTTTTCCACCCACTACTGACACGATAGCCAAGGGGGTTCTCTATCAAATCCAAATCACTCTCCTGCTCAAAACCCTCAGACTGCTTTCTAGAGCTTTTAGTTGTGTGCTGTGTGTGCTTAGTCGTGTCCCACTGTTTGAGACCCCATGAACTGTAGCCCACCAGGCTCCTCTGTCCATGAAATTTCCTGGCAAGAATACTGGAGTGGGTTCACATTTTCTCTTCCAGGGCACCTTCCTGACCCAGGTTTGGAACCCACATCTCCTGTGTCTCCTGCACTGCAGGTAGAATCTTTAATGTGCTGAACGACAGTATTTTTTTCTTTTTTTAAATTTTGGCTGCACAGCACAGCCTGCCGGATTTTAGTTCCCCAACCAGGGATCAAACCCATGGCCCAGTCTTAAACACTGGACCATCACGGAAGTCCCTAGAGTTATAGTATCTTATGGACATTTACTGGGCTCTATCTCAGCTCCAGGCTATGGCTCCATTCTTTCTGTTCTTTCCTGAATGACTCCCAGAGGCCACAGTGCCTCCTGCTGTTCCTAAATGTACCAGGAACTTCCTTTACCTCCAGTTCCTCCCACTAGAACACTGAACTCAGACATTCATGAGATTCATACCCTGGCTTCCTTCGGGCTCAGATCAAAAGGACACCCTGTACCACTTTGCTCTGCCTTTTATTTCTTCATGGAATTTATCGCTAGCTAAAATTACTTTGCTTACTTATTATGCATTGTCTCTCTACCAGTAGAAGGTAAGTTCTAGGAGGGCATGGACTTTTATTCTCATTTCCCTTTTGTCATCCTCAGAGGCCAGCACATAGTCACTTTTCAATAGATATTGCCTGTGAGCACAGTGAAATTATACTTGTATCTCTCTCCCTCAACTATAATGTAAACTTCTTGGAAACAGGGATACCATGTCTCTGGTTTATCATTGTCTCCCTAGTGTCCATTTCTGTCCATGGCATCTGACAGATTCTAAGCATTTATTAAAAGAATATAACTGTGACACTGACAGAGTTTGGGATGTAATGGTGATCATTTCTGTCTAGATATTTATTTGAACAACATTTAGTTTAAAGGGATTTAGACGGTAAAGCATCTGTCTGCAATGCAGGAGACCCGGGTTCGATCCCTGGGTTGGGAAGATCCCCTGGAGAAGGAAATGGCAGCCCACTCCAGTATTCTTGCCTGGAAAATCTCATGGACGGAGGAGCCTGGTAGGCTATTGTGCAAGGGGTCGCAAAGAGTTGGACACAACTGAGCGACTTCACTTTCACTTTCAGAATATTTAAGAGAGTATCTTCAATACTACCTGTACAAAGTTGTGTCCACCCAAAGTTCACATCCATGTGAGTAAACAAACATGTGAGTGTGACCTTATTTGGAAATAGTATCTTGGCAGGAGAGATCACCTCAACTTGAGGATGAAGGTGGTGGTACTTAATCCAGTGCCTGGTGCCCTTACAAGAGGGAAATTTTGATACACAAAGATACAGAGGGAGAACATCATGTGATAACAGTGGCAGAGACTAGAGTGATGCATTTACAAGCCACGGAACACCAAGGATTGCTGGCGACTAGTAGAAGCTAGGAAGAGGCCTGGAGTGATCCCCTCCAGAGCCTTCAGAGAGAGCATGGCCCTGCCAACAACTTGATTTTGGACTTTCAGAATTCCAGAACTGTGACAGAGTAAGTTTCAGTTGTTTGTTCTACTCAGTCTGTTCCTTTGTTTTAGCACTCCCAGGAAACTTATAATACACCATCTCTCTTTTTAAAAATCCTGTTAATCAAAAGATACAATGGTGTCAATATAAAAAAAGTTTTGAGAAGAGTTCAGTAATGATCTAGAAGCTCTTTCATTTTGAGTGTTGGAGATTGTATTAAAGACAAGATTGTTCACGGTGAGAAACTAATGACAAGTTGGCTTGGCCTGCTAAACATTTGCCTGAAGAAATGAGAAGCTCTTTCCCCATGCCAGGGGATAGGCGCTCAGTGTGACAGCTGGTGAGGTGATCAAGCACACACTGCTATCAGCTTCACTGACAGAAAGCCAAGAACATAGAAGTAGTTGAGTCAGATGAATATATCCTGAGACAGCCTCTAGAAAAGCCAACATTTATGTAACATATAACACACCTAGACAGGTATACACTCATTAAACAGCAGCGTTATGTAAGAAATGATGCTTGCTTGGCCTACACTCATAAAACAATCTTAACTGAAATAATCAGTTAAAGTTATAGATATATATCATTAAAAATACCTGAAGGAGTTCCATAGTCCAAGGCATGAAAAAACATTGAGAAAAATAAACTTATCCTATGGAAAAATGATTTTATACATGTAGAGAAGAACATCAGCAGGTCTGCCCCCACACTCCCTCTATCCTTGCAAAAATACGAGGCTTGATTAGGAGAGAAAGTTGAGGCCAACTGGGATGGAGAAGTTGGATCCTAGGAGAGAGCGGGCATAATGCTGAGATCTCACAGGATACTTCAAGATATTTTGTGATACTGCAGAGGATGAGGAAGGGAAAAACAATTTCTTGTCTCTCCTGGGAAGAGCGCAAGTTTTACTCCTTGCTGGGAATTTCTGCTCAAGCATATGAGAAAGAAAAAAGTGGAAATGGCCACAGTACCTCTTATAGAAGCTTGATTCTCTTGTGTTGAATAATATGAAACTGTTCTTTTTGGGGGGG
This sequence comes from Okapia johnstoni, assembly GCA_024291935.2. Lineage (NCBI taxonomy): Eukaryota > Metazoa > Chordata > Mammalia > Artiodactyla > Giraffidae > Okapia > Okapia johnstoni. The sequence goes on along the minus strand of CM044312.1, from coordinate 63,157,554 downwards.
GGCAAAAGTGGTTAATATCAGCAATATCATATGGTTCACTAAATGCATTCCACCTAGATTTCTTGGGGAGATAGCTTTCTTCTCTGATCCTTTTGGTGTGAGGAGTAAGTTTCATGTTGAGTTTCAAACTGAACACTTTCCCAGGGTGCATCACACTATTAAACGAGTCACCTGATGCAGAGCCTGGGGATTTAACTCTTCCATCTTTCCATGCCACATGAACAAAACTCAATAATTTCCTTAATTTCAGGAAAAAGGCTGCTTAAGTCAAACCTAGAAGATGGCATTTCTTTATATGTTTTCCTCTGATTTATATATCATTTTTTTTTAATTGTGAGTGCATGGTAGTATTTAAATTAAAACAACACTTTATGTTTTAAAAGTACAAGAAAATAGACTCTTTATTCTCTCCAAGTTCTCCTCTAACTAAAAGAGGGGCTGCACTCCAAAGACAGATAACCTAGGGACAGGTGAGGGTCTCATACATGTCATTGGCCATGTTAACCTAATGCAGTGATGCACAGTCACATTGGCAAGCACTGTTCATTAGAGGAGATAAAACTAGTCACTGAAATAAGGCTTTTTAAAATGATTTTTGTTTTCACAGCAAATAAGCTTGAAAGCAATAACCCATTTGTCCTGAGGGAAATAGCAGACAACTTCTTAGGCTCTGAGAAGATGTACTAAACAGCATGGAAATCATGAGGTAAATACCATCTGAGATGTACCTGCAGGAGAGTTACTTATATCACATTAAGAACATTCTGCCAATCCCTCAGCTTGGTAGCAGTTAGACCCTGAGGCAGCACTTGACATGGCTACTTTAAAGAAAAACCCATCCACTATGCAAGACAGTGCACAGGCCAACCTACCTTCTCCCTGCTGCTTCCTAGAGGCAAAGATCTCACTGGATCCAGGAAATAATGTTTCAGGAAGATTGTCACACATTCCTTCGGGGCCTCTCATGTTTGCCATGGGTTCTTATAACCTAGACAACAAGAGCCATGAAAAGAAAGTTTGGTGGGAGCTGACGAGATAATTTAGTAGAAGTTCTTCCAACAAATGGGATGTGTGTTCAAATAAAAAGAACCAAGCCCTCTAAAAACTAAATGAACAACAATATGAAAGGTAGGGTCAGAAGCAGAGCTACAAAAAAGTTTTTAAAAGAATGCTGAGAAGATAAATATAATGCCAGCTGGCTGTGTTGACCTGTCTTCCTTCATAAGGGTTTTCTCTCTTCTTGATTCACTATAAGAACTGTTCTAACCCTTTCCAGCTTCAGGAAGAAAAGTAAAATGTATGTCTTCTCTGGAGCTGTATTCAAGATTTATGTAGAGGATGTTTTGCAAATATTGGCTTTTTTCTTTACCTTAATAGAGTATTGTAATGAAAGATTTGATATTGATAAACATTAAAAAATAATCTATCTTTCAAAACATATGCAGAAAATATAAATGAAAGCCCTAAATGCCTTTTAAACTGAAATGAATTTTCATTATTTTTTTTTTAAAAAGACTTTAGGTTTCTCGAAGGATGAAAAGAGTATTTATTACAGTTCCGTTAATCTTTGCACGAGAAAGTAAAAAGTAAAAGTGTTAGTCGCTCAGTCATGTTCTAGTCTTTGTGACCCCATAGACTGTAGCCTGCCAGGCCCCTCTGTCCACTGAATTCTCCAAGCAAGGATATTGGAGTGGGTAGCCATTCCCTTCTCCAGGGGATCTTCCCAACCCAGGGATCGAACCCAGGTCTTCTGCCTTGCAGGCAGATTCTTTACCATCTGAGCCAGCAGGGAAGCCCATTCATGAGTAAGGTTCTGCAAAAATTAGCAATGATTCTTGATGCCAAAGGAATTGAGCACTGACCATACCTGTTATCAACAGACTTGTCTTAAAAATTTGTAAAGACCCTCATAATATTTTAATTTTATCGAGTCCTAAACCTTTTCAGTATCAATGAACTGAAAACTTTGATGAATATATTTTTATTTCCTGGCTTCGGTTAGCTTTGTGAGGTGCTGCTGGCTAAATCACTTACAGAGTTAATGACATCAGGTTGAATTTGAACCAGCATTGCGTCACTCCAAAGGAAAACAACACCCAATCTCTTCCATTTATTCTAACGCAGAGCCCTGGTTGTGAAAGTGATTGTTTACATCTACAGGTAAGTGGATTTGACTTAGAATAACTGACTAAAAAAGCAACATGAGTTCATGTCATCCATATTATCTTTGTAACTGAAGAAAAGCATTTGGACTTTCTTCTTAGACTTGCTATTCACTTGTTTCTATAACACTGATGATTGGGTCTGAGTCAACATCACCCAAGCCATGTGTGCATGTTAGTCTGTCCAACTCTATGTGACCCTATGGACTGTGGTCCGCCAGGCTCTTCTGTCCATGGGGTTTCCCAGGCAAGCATACTGGAGGGGGTTGACATTTCCTACTCCAGGGAATTTCCTGACCCAGGGATTGAATCCATATCTCCTGCATCTTCTGCATTGCAGGTGCATTCTTTGCCAATGAGCCATTGAGGAAACCCAAGACAACACCAGATATACTGAAAACTCTGTCAGAGGTAAAAATTCACCTCTGCACAGAGGCATGGGCCAGAGAAACCTTTGGGATTGCCTGGAATTCTCTGTATATACAGCTGTAAAGTCTTTACTACAATGTGTGAGAGGTTGGTATCTAAACTGTCTGTTCTCTATAAAGTGAAAATCCTGGATGGCTTTCAGGTCTTCAACCTTGATCCTTACGGGGAAATGAGAACTGAGTGAAGCAACCATGGAATCCATTGTCAAGGTCATCACACAGCATCTATGTGAACACTGTGAAACTTATTTGCCATAGAACCACAGCTGCCGCAGAGCGGCAGCTGCCTGGTGCTGGAGTGGCAACTGCATGGTGCTGGAGCGACTGTGAGGAGATACCCCCACATCCAAGGGCCAAGGAGAAGCCCCAGCAAGATGCTGGGAGGGGCAAAATCATGTTTAGAATCAAACCCCATACCCACCAGAGACGCTCAGAGGGCTCAAACAAACCTTGTGTGCACCAGGACCTAGAGACCCCACAGAGACTGAGACGGAACTGTGTTTGAGTGTCTCCTGTTGAGGTACAGGTGAGCACTGGCCTGCCGCAGGGGCAGGGGCTCTGGGTGCATCAGACCTGGGTATGGCATAAGCCCTCTTGGAGGAGGTCACCATTAACCCCACCATAGAGCTACTAGAACCTACACAGGACTGGGAAATAGACACTTGGAGGGCACAAACAGAACCAGGACCCAGGAGAAAGGAGCAGTGATCCCACAAGAGACTGACCCAGACTTGCCCCTAAGTGTCCAGAGTCTCCGGTAGAGGCCTGGGTTGGCACTGTCCTGATGCAGGGTTGGGGGCACTGAGTGTAACAGTGCATGCATGGGACCTTTTGAAGGCAGTCACAACTATCTTCATTACTTCCATCATAGTTTGGCCCCAGTTAAATAACAGGGAGGGAACACAGCCCCACCCATCAACAGAAAACTGGATTAAAGATTTACTGAACATGGCCCTGCCCATCAGAACAAGAACCAGTTTAGTCTCTCCTACCAGGAAGCTTCCATAAGCTTCTTATCCTTCTCCATCAGAGGGCAGACTGAAAACTACAATCACAGAAAACTAACCATCTGATCATATGGACCACAGCCTTGTCTACTTCAGTGAAACTAAGAGTCATGCCGTGAAGGGCCACCAAAGATGGATGGGTCATGGTGGAGAGTTCTGACAAAACGTGGTCCACTGGAGAATGGAATGGAAAACCACTTCAGTATTCTTGCCTTGAGAACCCAATGAACAGTATGAAATGGCAAAGAGATAAGACACTGAAAGATGAACTTCCCAGGTCAGTAGGTGCCCAATATGCTACTGGAGATCAGAGGAAAAATAACTCCAGAAAGACTGAAGAGACGGACTCAAAGCAAAAACAACACCCAGTTGTGGATGTGACAATATTGCATAGGAACCTGGAATGTTAGGTCCTTGAATCAAGGCAAATTGGAAGTGGTCAAACAGGAGATGGCAAGAGTGAACATCAACATTTTAGCAATCAATGAACTAAAATGGACTGGAATATGTGAATTTAACTCATATGACCATTATATCTACTACTGTGGGCAAAAAAACCCTTAGAAGAAATGGAGTAGCCACCCTAGTCAACAAAAGAGTCTGAAATGCAGTACTTGGAGGCAATCTCACAAATGACAGAATGATCTCTGTTTGTTTCCAAGGTAAACCATTCAATATCACAGTAATCCAAATCTACGTCCCAACCACTAATGCCAAAGAAGCTGAAGTTGAACAGTTCTATGAACATCTACAAGACTTCCTAGAACTACCATCCAAAAGAGATGTCCTTTTCATTATAGGGGACTGGAATGCAAAAGTAGGAAGTCAAGAGATACCTGGAGTACCAGGCAAATTTGGCCTTGGAGTACACAATGAAGCAGGGAAAAAGCTAATAGGGCTTTGCCAAGAGAACGTACTGGTCATATCAAACAGCCTCTTCCAACAGCACAACAGAAGACTCTACACGTGAACATCACCAGATGGTCAACAACAAAATCATACTGATTATATTCTTTGTGGCCAAAGATAGAGAAGCTCTACACAGTCAGCAAAAATAAGACCAGGAGCTGACTGTGGCTCAGATCATGAACTCCTTATTGCCAAATTCAGGCTTAAACTGAAGAAAGTAGGGACAACCACTAGACCATTCAGGTATAACCTAAATCACATCCCTTATGACTATACAGTGGAAGTGAGAAATAGATTCAAGGGATTAGATCTGATAGACAGAGTGCCTGAAGAAATATGGACAGAGGTTCATGACATTGTACAGGAGACAGGGATCAAGACCATCCCCAAGAAAAAGAAATGCAAAAAAGCAAAATGTCTGTCTGAGGAGGCCTTACAAATAGCTGAGAAAAGAAGAGAAGTAAAAGGCAAAGGAGATAAGGAAAGATATACCCTTTGAATGCAGAGTTCCAAAGAACAGCAAGGAGAGATAAGAAAGCCTTCCTCAGTGATCAATGCAAAGAAATAGAGGAAAACAATAGAATGGGAAAGACTACAGATCTCTTCAAGAAAATTAGAGATACCAAGGGAACATTTGATGCAAGGATGGGCTCAATAAAGGACAGAAATGGTATAGACCTAACAGAGGCAGAAGATATTAAGAAGAGATGGCAAGAATACACAGAAGAACTATGCAAAAAAGATCTTCATGACTCAGATAATCACAATGGTGTGATCACTCACCTAGAACCAGACATCTTGGAGTGCGAAGTCAAGTGGGTCTTAGGAAGCATCACTATGAACAAAGCTAGTGGAGGTGATGGAATTCCAGTTGAGCCATTTCAAATCCTAAAAGATGATGCTGTGAAAGTGCTGCACTCAATATGCCAGCAAATTTGGAAAACTCAGCAATGGCCACAGGACTGGAAAAGCTCAGTTTTAATTCCAATCCCAATGAAAGGCAATGCCAAAAAATGGTCCAAGTACTTCACAATTGCACTCATCTCATACACTATCAAAGTAATGCTCAAAATTCTCCAAGCCAGGCTTCAACAATACTTGAACTGTGAACTGCCAGATGTTCAAGCTGGATTTAGAAAAGGCAGAGAAACCAGAGATCAAATTGCCAACATCCGTTGGATCATTGAAAAAGCAAGAGACTTCCAGGAAAACATCTACTTCTATTTCATTGACTACACCAAAGCCTTTGACAGTGTGGATCACCACAAACTGTGGAAAATTCTTCAAGAGATGGGAATACCAGACCACCTTGCCTGCCTCCTGAGAAATCTGTATGCACATCAAGAAGCAACAGTTAGAACCAGACTTGGAACAACAGACTGGTTCCAAATAGGGAAAGGAATATGTCAAGGCTGTATATTGTCACCCTGCTTTTTTAACTCATATGCAGAGTACATCATGAGAAATGCTGGGCTGGATGAAGCCCAAGCTGGAATCAAGAATGCTGGAAGAAATATCAATAAGCTCAGATACGCAGATGACATCACCCTTATGGCAGAAAGTGAAGAAGAACTAAAGAGCCTTTGATGAAAGTGAAGGAGGAGAGTGAAAAGTTGGCTTAAAGCTCAACATTTAGAAAACTAAGATCATGGCATCTGGTCCCATCACTTCATGGCAAATAGATGGGGAAACAGTGGAAACAGTGAGAGACTTTATTTTCTTGGGCTACAAAATCACTGCAGATGGTGACTGCAGCCATCAAATTAAAAGACGTTTGCTCCTTAGAAGAAAAGTTATGACCAACCTAGACAGCATATTAAAAAGAAGAGACATTACTTTGCCAACAAAGGTCTGTCTAGTCAAGGCTATGGTTTTTCCAGTGGTCATGTATGGATGTGAGAGTTGGACTCTAAAGAAAGCTGAGCACTAAAGAATTGATGCTTTTGAACTGTGGTGTTGGAGAAGACTCTTGAGAGTCCCTTGGACAGCAAGGAGCTCAAACCAATCAATCCTAAAGGAAATCAGTTCTGAATATTCATTGGAAGGACTGATGCTGAAGCTGAAACTCCAATACTTTGGCCACCTGATTGGAAGAATTGAGTCATTTGAAAAGACCATGATGCTGGGAAAGACTGCAGGCAGGAGGAGAAGGGGACGACAGAGGATGAGATGGTTGGATGGCATCACCGACTCAATGGACATGAGTTTGAGTAAACTCTGGGTGTTGGTGATGGACAGGGAGGCCTGGTGTGCTGCAGTCCATGGGGTCGCAAAGAGTCGGACACAACTGAGCTACTCAACTGAACTGATAGTACCGCAGAAGAAAAGTTTTCTACATCTGTTCGTTGAGTCAGGGGGTGGTGTATGAGAGCATGCAGACAGAAGGGGGAATTTCTTTGACTAACAGAAAGACCAGAGGAGATATCAGAACCCAGACTGGAGAGGTGAGAGAATTACCTCACACAGCATATTGTTCTGTGACCAGCTACAGGAGGGGTCTCTGAAGCCTCCAGTTGATGCCATGTCATGGACCCCTATTAAGGGTAAGGATTACAATGAACTCATTCCTGCCTACATTGTCATGTGCCATGCATAAAGTCCAAATCTGGTCCACTAGCCACAGTTAACTGAAGCAAGGATTAAGGGGCCTTTGGAAATGGATTATCATTTCCCAAGAAAATGCACATAGGGACAGACTTTCATTTTGGCATGTAATTCCGGAGGGTTTGTGGATCCCCAAAGCCTCAAGTCAAAAATCCCTGATACTGAAGAATCTGACCAAAGAAGTGAAAGGTGGGGAACCAGTTCTAGTTGGGGAACCTCCCAGTGAGAAGCTGAAAGCTGACTTATTCTATTGTGCAAGAGGAATGCAGACAAGACACATTACTTCTCTGCCCTTTGATTATAGGAAAGAAGTCTATTGTGCTTCCTCATTCCAGCACTGAGGCCCTGACACCAGGAGGAACTGTGCAGCTGATGAGCAAATTTCCCGTCTTACCCTAAGTGCTCACATATTCTGACAATAAAATCTCATTCCCAAAAGTGATATGCTACGTATAGGATTCCTTCTTCTCACCTTGAAAAGCCCAACTAATACACCTACTCAGATGGGAGCTGGGATGCCCCACTAGGATTACTCAATTGCCTGCTAGAAGGCATTGCTCCCATTGCTTTCCTATAGCACCACAGCTAAGATGGGACCACCCCACATGCTAGCCCTTATCCTTGATACTGATTGTCTTTATTGTTTGATTCTTATTGTGGGATTAGAAGAAAGTTTCTGGGTAGCTGAACTTCAAAATGAGTAATCTGGGAACTCGGAAAACAAGTGCTAACAAAAGTTGCTCAATGAAAGGCTCTGAGGGTGGGGAATTGTTCCTCAGTTAGAGCTTGGACAGACTTCTAGAGTTTTTGAGCTGTTCTTCAGCGCAGTGTTTTTGAAAAGAGTATTAGTCAAGATGAGTCACAACCAAAGTCACCAGGTCACAGGAATCAGAAATACCATGAAAGTCCATAGAGATATGATCTAAGGCATTTATGACACCACCTCTCCCACCCTGGCAACACACACTTTTACATACACTGGCATATACCCACCCTCACCTACAGAGCAGAGACTCATGTCCTCATATGTAACACTAAGAAGGAATGAGGGCTGCTAAGTGTTCAAATCAGAAGAGAGACTCAGTAAAGAGGCCTTAAGTAGAGTCTTAAAGAAAATGGATCATCACTTTTCTAGAATGAGTTAAGGCAGGGAATTAGACAAGATTCATTTCTCATTTCTGGAATTGATAACTTTGAGGAAATTTTCAAGAAAGGGTTAAAGTAAGGCCAAGCAGTTTTCTCAGCTAGATTACGAGAAAATATTTTGTCTATGGAAAAAAATACGTTATCTGAAAAGTGACATGACATAACCTGAAATTGCTTGGGTAGTAAATTCTGTAGCTGCAGCTACAGGTTATCTAATGTCACTTGGTTGACAAGCTCAGTCTCCCTAGTCACTGCTGTAGTGTTCCACTGGTCTCCTGAGAATCCTAGCTCTTCTGCTTCCTTGACCACCCAGGCTACAAGGTCAATGGTTTTCAGTTGGCTGCACATTAGAATCACTTGAGGGGCCTTTGAGCTATCAACAACCTAACTCCATTCTTCCAAGATTCTTCTTTAACTGGTTTGAAACAGGGCTTTGTCTCAGAGTGTTTCCTCAAATTCTCCAGATTTTCTTTCATGTTCATCCAGTTTTCACAACCACCATCCTGATAATTATCATTCTCTTAGTTCAGGCTATACAGAAAAATACCACAACAGAAACTTATCTCTTACATTTCGAGAGGCTGGGAAGTCTAAGATCAAGGTGCTGGCAGATCTGGTGTATGGCAAGAGCTGCCTTCTGTTTCATACACAGCCATATTCTCACTGCATCCTCATCAGAATAGGACCAGAGAGCATTCTGGGATCTCGTTTATAGGGGTACTAAGTCTCTTCATGAAGGCTCCACCCCCATGACCTCATCACCCCCCAAAGGCTCCACCTCCTAATAGCATCACATTGAGATTAGATTTGCAACATATAAATTTATGGGGACACAAACATTCAGATCATAGCCATCATTTTGACCTTAAATGATAGTGTGTTTTTTAAACTTTAATGTGAATAAGAGTCACCTGAAAGATATGTTAGAACAGTTTCCTGGGCCAGTGATTCTAATTCAGTAGGTTGGGGAAGTGGAACATGAATTTCTATTTCTAACAAACTTATAGTTAATGCATGATGCTACGGGCCTCAGGACCACATTCTGAAAAACAGTGGTCTTTCAGGTTACCATCTCTGTGAAGAAATGGGGGCTTCCTTGATGGTTCAGTCTGTAAAGAATCTGCCTGCAATAAAGGAGACTGCCTGTAGCACAGGAGACCCGGGTTTGATCCCTGGGTCTGGAAGATCCTCTGGAGAAGGAAATGGCAGCCCATTCCACTATGCTTGCCTGGGAAATCCCACAGACAGAGGAGCCTGGTGGGCTATGGTCCATTGGGTCACAAACAGTCAGACACAACTTAGTGACTAAATCACAACATCTCTGTGGAGAAAGTTCCAGTAGTCTTGCAGGGACTGGGTTTTGAAGCTCTCAGAAGGACAGAACTTTCTGCAATCCTGGTCAGATCTGCTGGGCACTCACATGCGGGGACCAAACAGCAAAGGCTCTTTCATTGTCTCTCTTCAGAACTGATTTACCTGTTTGGGGACTTTGAATTGTGCATTAACTTGGTATTTAAAGTATTTATTAAACTCCTATTATGAATAATGCACCCATGCTTGGCACTGGAAGATAGAACAGGGTGTTCTTGCCATAGCAAAGTCAACTACCAGCCCCAAAGTGATTTTCTGCATTTCTTATCAACAGGAAGTCTGGGAGGTTATTTCAGAGTTCTCCACACAGAAATGCAGATTAGGCTTCAACAGGAAGTTGGATATACCCTCACAGAACCCTGCTTACAGCAACTCAAAATTTGCACATATGTTCTCCCTTTGAGACAAAAAGTAGGTACTATCATCCAAAGCAGACTCTAAGGATGGCAGATGGAAATACTGTTGATATGCAAGTATCTTCCAGCCATTGGTAAGAATTTCTCATACCCTTTTCTTATTGAATAAATGTTTTAGGCCAATCTTCCCTGAAAGTGTCAATAGCACAAGGAAATGGGGTTGCACAACCAAATAAAGTGGAAGATATAGCGCGTGATATTCTACTCTTGGTTGAAAATGCACCTTTGCATGTTAAAAGCTTTGCTAAGTCCTACAGTAACTAGTGTTAAATAACCCTCCTGCCATTGCAGGAGACATAAAAGACATGGGTTCAATCCCTGGGTCAGGAAGATCCCCGGGAGGAGGGCATGGCAACCCATTCCAATACTCCTGCCTGGAGAATCCCATGGACAGAGGAGCCTTGTGGGCCAATTCCATAGGGTCGCAAAGAGTCAGATATGACTGAAGTGACTTCGCACATACAATATCCCCTTAAACAGACTGAGAAACTACAGATACAAGTCCATCCAAGCCCGTTGTTAGTACCTTTGAAGACTCTCAGTTATAGTAGATAGTTCAGTGTTAATGAGTGAATGAGTGAGTGAAAGTTGCTCAGTCGTGTCCGACTCTTTGTGACCCCACAGACTATACAGTCCATGCAATTCCTCAGGCCAGCATACTGGAGTGGGCAGCCTTTCCCTTCTCCAGGGGATCTTCCCAACCCAGGGATCGAACCCAGGTCTCCAGCATTGCAGGCGGATTCTTTACCAGCTGAGCCACAAGGGAAGCCCTCAGGGTTAGTAAAGACTATCACAAATCAATGACAGAGCCATAAGTCTGAATTTTGGTAGTGCTAGAAAACGTGAGCTTTTTCCTGCTGTGAGCATTCTGTTTTTCTGAAGAGATTTTCAGCAGTTTGGGACTTAGTGGGAGGGTAAAGCAGGGCTGGTAAGCTCCCTCAAGTGGAAAGTGTTAACTAGAAAGTGATTCTCTCTTTCTATGGTAAACTGTCAGCTGACTTCTCTCTGATTAGAAATGAGTCTAAACTTCCAATGGCTCATAATCCAGGAAGCAGATGTGATTTCTGCAAAGACCTGTAACCTCTGAGCCTCACAGAATTATGAACCTCATCCACAGAGACTGTGTGAGGAACAAAATGAGAACTGTCTATGAACAGCACCTGGCACAAATTCAGTGGGAAAATAAGAGTTAACCGGGGGAAGAAAGGTCAGAAAAACTGAAAACCACAGGAATTAGCATTCAGCTGGAGTACACCTTCTGGAATAGGCAGGGGATGAACTTGTGGACCTGCTCCCAGGGAAACAATAGGTACTGGTAAAAATGATCAAACAACCATTTAAAGTCTCTGGACAGCACATGAAGAAACATTTATTCAAGAAAATATAATCAGTCTATTAAGAACAACAAAAGTCCATAGCTATTCAGCCATAACCTGCTCCCATATCCCTTCGTGAGCTTGGTATGACAGAAGCTATACTCTGGCATGTTGCATTCAAGAAGCTGGGGTTCCCTTTCCCCCCAGTTCACAGCCTAGGCCTGCAGTATGGCCCACATACCCTAGAGGTGTGGGCCAGCACCATTTCACACTCCCCCCAGCCTGCAGGTCTGTGTCACAGAGGCTAAATTTGAGATGAGGGCAATGGAGAGGTCAGGAGGCACCCTGCTCCCCACCCTCCACGGTCCCCATTGTAGGGCAGAGGATCTTCCCAGGTGTGGCAGCCTAGAACCCTCAGGCCCTGAGAGCTCTCCCACTAGCTCATTCAAAGGCCAGAGGCTCTTTGTCAGGCGAGGCAAGCTTAGAAGACCAGACTGAGCTTGATACCTTCCTATAAAGCTGGGTCAGTGAAAAACTGCTTGCCCCCAGCTCTGGAACAGTGGCTCAGAGATTTAGTCCAAATGGAGAGGCCACATCACCAAGACAGAACTCTCCCCAAAGGAAAGAACTTTATCGGGAACAGAAGCTCAAGCCTGAAGGCATTTTCAGAAACAACAGAGATTTAGGTGGGAAGCCATTGAGAGCAGTCTGGTAGCTCCTTAAGAACAATGAAGTAGGCAGACTAGTTTACCAGAGAGAACCAGGAAAAAAAAAGACAGCAAAGAAAAACCAAAGGAACCTAAATGTATCTCCAGCAGGCAGCATAATCACACAGGCAGGAATTATTCCAAGTGACTGTAAAGCAAAGAAATTTGCCTGCATTTATCTTCTGGAATATACCCTAAGATGAGGGAAAAAAAAAAAAAAAAACCTGCAGGAGATAAATAGGAAAAGGAAATTAAATGTAGCGCTGGTGTGTATGTGTGCATGCTCAGTTGTGACTGACTCGTTGTGACCCCATAGACTGTAGCCCACCAGGCTCCTCTGTCCATGGGATTTTCCAGGCAAGAATAGTGGAGTGAGGTTCCGTTTCCTACTCCTGGGGATACTCCCCACCCTGGGATCAAACCCACGTCTCTTGCATCTCCAGCACTGGCAGGTGGATTCTTTACCACTGTGCCACCTGGTACTATTATTTTGAAATGGTGAGCCAGAGAATAATTATATAATACCTTAATTTTTTTTTTTATCACTATTAGTGTTTTAGAGAAATGGGATTCTTGGCATGGTAAAAACAAAATGTTAACAGAAGATAAAAGTAAAAACCCTACAGTCCTGAAATTGAATGGGAAATAGCAATATTACCTTATAACATATTTTCATTACAGAAGATATAGAAACGGGTAGAGATACAGACATAAACATAGAAAGAGAAACTTAAGTATACAGAGATGTACTTTTTTGCTCAGTTCAACTTCACTACATATTTTATCTGTATCTATTTCTTAGCTCAATCCACTGAAAGAACCAATCCAGTGACCAATTCAATAGCAAGGAGAAACTCTAGTGACCAAATTTTGGTCTGCAAATACCATTTTCTATTGAAAGGAACCTGGGTTTCTGAAGAACCGGTGAGTTCATGTCTGCAAGTGAGCTTAGAACATGTACAAGTAAGCTGAAGATAGCTCATCACAGCAAAACACAAGAAAACTATCATACCAATTGTTGTTCAGTCACTAAATCATGTCTGACTCTTTGCAACCGCATAACTGCACCATGCCAGGCTTCTCCGTCTTTCACTATCTCCCAGAGTTCACTCTAACTCATGTTCAACGAGCCTGTGAAGCCATCCAACCATCTCATCCTCTATCACCCCCTTCTTATCCTGCCCTCAATCTTTTCCAGCATCAGGGTCTTTTCCAATGAGTCGGCTCTTCACATCAGGTGGCTGAAATATTGGAGATTCAGCTTCAGCATCAGTCATTCCAATGAATATTCAGGGCTGATTTCCTTTAGGACTTACTGGTTTGATCTCCTTGCTGTCCAAGGGAAGAGTCTTCTCCAGCACCACAATTCAAAAGCATCAATTCTTTAGCACTCAGCCTTTTTTATGGTCCAACTTATATACAAACATGACTGCTGGAAAAACCACAGCTTTGACTATACAGACCTTTGCTGCAAAGTGATGTCTCTGTTGACTAGGTTTGTCATAGCTTTTGTTCTAAGCAGCAAGGTCTTTTAATTTCATGGCTGCAGTTACAATCTGCAGTGATTTTGGAACCCAAGAAAATAAAATCTATCATTGCTTCCACTTTTTCCCCATCTATTTGCCATGAAGTGGTGGGACCAGATGCCATGATCTTCATTTCCGGAATGTTGAGTTTCAAGCCAGCTTTTTAACTCTCCTCTTGCACCTTCATCAAGAGACTCTTTAGTTCCTCTTCGCTTTCTGCCATTAAAGTAGTATCATCTGCATATCTGTTGTTGATATTTCTCCTGGCAATCTTGATTTCAGCTTGTGAGTCACCCAGCTTGGCATTTCACTTGATGTACTCTGAATATAAGTTAAATAAGCAGGGTGACAATATACAACCTCGACATACTCCTTTCCCAATTTTGAGACAGTCCATTGTTCCATGTCTGGTTTTAACTATTGCTTCCTGTCCTGTATACAGGTTCTCAGCAGACAGGGAGTTTTCCACAGTTTGTTGTGATCCACACAGTCAAAGGCTTTAGCATAGTCAATGAGGCAGAAGTAGATGGCTTTTTTAAAATTCCCTTGCTTTTTCTATGATCCAGCAGATGTTAGCAATTTGATCTCTGGTTCCTCTGCCTTTTCTAAATCCAGCTTGTACATCTGGCAGTTCTTGGTTCACGTACTGCAGAAGCCTAGCTTGAAGGATTTTGAGCATAATCTTGCTGGCATGTGAAATGAGTGCAATTGTGTGGTAGTTTGAACATTCTTTGACATTGCGTATCTTTGGGATTGGAATGAAAACTGACTTTTTTCAGTCCTGTGGTCACTCCTGAGTCCTTTTTGGAGGTTACCAGTAGCCTTACCATAGAGCCTGTAGACTCCAGGATGGAATCACCTCAGGCCAAATGGCAAACAGAGAGGGAGCACAGCCCCACCCATCAGTTGACAATCAGATTAAAGATTTACTGAGCATGGCCCTGCCCACCAGAGCAAGAACCAATTTTCCCCACAGCCAGTCTCTCCCATCAGGAACAAGATCCATAATCCCACAGCCTCCAAAAGGAAAACCACAATCACAGAAAGCTAACAAAACTGATCACATGGATCACAGCCTTGTGTAACTTAAGGAAGCTATGAGCCATGCCGTGCAGGGGACACAAAATCAGTGGGTCACGGTGGAGAGTTCTGACAAAATGCAGTCCACTGGACAAAGGAATGGCAAACCACTTCAGTATTCTTGCCTCAAAAACCTCATGAACAGTATAAAAGGCAAAAAGATATGACACCAAAAGATGAGCCTCCCAGGCAGGAAGATGTCCAATATGCTACTGGGGAAGAGAGGCGAAATAGCTTCAGAAAGAATGAAGAGGCTAAGCCAAAGTGGAAATGTCTCTCAGCTGTGGATATGTCTCTTGATTAAAGTAAAGTCCAATGCTATTAAGAACAATATTTCATAGGAACCTGGAATGTTAGGTCCATGAGTCAAAGTAAATTGCATGTGGTCAAGCAGGAGATGGCAAGAGTACACATCAACATTTTAGGAATCAGTGAAGTAAAGTGGATAGGAATGGGAAAATTTAATTCTGATGACCATTATATCTACTATTGTGGACAAGAATCCCTTAGGAAAAAATGGAGTTGCCCTCACAGTCAACAAGAGTCCACAGTGCAGTGCTTGGGTGCAATCTTAAAACGACAGAATGATCTCTGTTCATTTCCAAGGCAAACCATTCAACATCACAGTAATCCAAGTCTATGCCCCAACCACTAATGCCAAAGAAGCTGAAGTTGAACAGTTCTATGAACACCTACAAGACATAGAACTAATACCAAAAAGATATCCTCTTCATCATAGGGAACTGGAATGCAAAAGTAGGAACTCAAGAGATACCAGGAGTAACAGGCTAGTTTGGCCTTAGAGTACAAAATGAGTCAGGGCAAAGCCTAACAGAGTTTTGCCAAGAGAAAGCACTGGTCATAGCAAACACTCTCTTACAACAACACAAGAGATGACTCTATGCATGGACATCATCAGATGGTCAATACCAAAATCAGATTGACTGTATTCTTTGCAGCCAAAGATGGAGAAGCTATGTACAGTCAGCAAAAACAAGACCTGGAGCTGACTGTGGCTCAGATCATGAGCTCCTAATTGCAAAATTCTGACTTAAATTGAAAAAAGTAGGGAAAACCACTAGGCCATTCAGGTATGACTTAAATCAAAATCTATTACGGTTTTTCAAAAGGGCTTAGGAGCCAGCCTAAAGCCTTTGTTGATCTAACCGCTAGTTTACATGAAATGAGGAGGAGTACAGAAACTTGTTAAACAACTCTATCGAGAAGAACACAGCAAAATCCAGACTGTGGAAAACTGCAAAAGATAAACAACCTGGTTTCTCCAATCAGCAAATTGCATGAAAAAAAGAAAAGAAAAGAAAATGGAGAGAGAATCTAAAAAGGAACTTATGAGATACATGAACCAATTACAGTAAGTAAACCTTAATTGGATCTTCACTGAAACAAACTATAGGCAGTCCTTTTTATACCATTCAAACATGAATAAATTTCCTTCACAAGAGTCTAGTTTCATAATAACAGTCCCTCAGCAGCATGGTTCAAATATCAGTTGACACAGTATATTGATGGTGAATAATTGCATGAAATACAAACATCATTACTAGCTCTTCTGTCCACAGCTCTGAGTCATCCCTCAGTATCTACAGGGATCCGTTCCAGGAGCCCCTGTGGATATCAAAATCCATGACTGCTCATGTCCCTTAAGACAAAATGGCAAAATGGCACAGTACAATGAATTCAGTCAGCCCTCCATATCTGCAGATTTGCATCATGCTCAGTGACCAATCACGCCCCTTCTTTTAAAGTCTATTGGTGACAGGACTCTGTGCAACTCTTACTCAGTACACTTTAAAACAGAAAGGTGTGGAGTGTGTGGTGGTGTGCCTCCTGGTCTCTCAGGGATACACCTACATACTACTTTACAAAAATGCAAGAGAGGGAATTGGCCAACAAAGACAAAAATGTAGCAGCAACAAAAAGTGATAATGTGGAAGTGAAATTTAAATATTATGTAAATAGGGTTATGGAAGAAACAGTTGAGCATGGGAATGTTGAGCAGCCATTTAAGAGATTATAGATACGCAGCCAGAGGCACTTGCTGAGGGCAAACTTAGTGACATAGATGAGGAAAGTGGTTGTGACAAAAAGACACAGATGTCCCAGAGGAAGTGATATCAGCAGAATCCTTTACATTAAACAAAGTCTTGGAGGTATTTCACAACATTGGAGGCACTGAGTATAAAATGTCAGAAACTGATCCAAAGAGAATGAAGTATGACAACTTGCCAAAGACATGCGCTTCTCACATCCTAAGTTATGTGCCCAGAAGAAGACAAGCATTGCTCAAACTATTCTTGATAAGCACTTATAAAGAAATAAAACACTTTAATTCTCAATGGTCCTAACGTTTTAAATTACACTGTACCACATAAATTTTAGTTTTACTATATATTTCATTTCCTTATTTATTTACAATCAGTATTTTGAGTTTTTAATGTTCAATTGTTTAATATTTATAAAGGTCATGGAACAATGATATTTTTCACATTAATTATTTAAAATATTTTTGTATGGTCACTTTAACTTTCCCACACTATTGTGCAAAGTGAGGACTACCTATGTGGACAAAAATGAGAATGATGTACATTGACAGGATATTTGAGGATACTAAGGACTTTATTTTTTTTAGTTGTTGCAATGGTATTGCAATATGTTTATTAAAAAAAAAAAGAATGAGAGAGGAAATCCTTGCCTTTTAGAGATAGATACAGTTCAAGTTGTATGATGTCTAGGTTTTGCCCAAAATTATGTAGGAAGGAAATTCAAGGGAGAATAGATGAAATAAGACTGGCAATGAGTTGATATCTATTGAAGCTCAGTGACAGGGATGTGAAGTTTTTTATATTATATACCAAACTACAGGGAGGGAACACAGCCCCACAGCAGAAAATTGGATTAAAGATTTACTGAGCATGGCACTGCCCACCAGAGCAAGACCCATTTTCCCGAGAGCCAGTCCCTCCCATCAGGAAGCTTCCATAAGCCTCTTACCCTTATTCATCAGAGGGCAGAAAGAATGAAAACCACAATCACAGGAAACTAACCAAACTGACCACATGGATCACAGCCTTGTCTAACTCAAATGAAACTATGAGCCATGCCGTGTAGGGACACCCAAGACGGATGGGTCATGGTGGAGAGTTCTGACAAAACGTCGTCCACTGGAGAAGAGAATGGCAAACCACTTCAGTATTCTTGTCTTGAGAACCCCATGAACAGTATGAAAAGGCAAAAAAATATGACACTGAAAGATGAACTCCTCAGGTCGGTAGGTGCCCAGAAGGACGGAGAAACAGCTATAGAAGGAATGAAGAAGCTGAGCCAAAGAGGAAACAATGCCCAGTTGTGGATATGTCTGGTGGTGAAAGGAAAGTCTGATGCTATTAAGAACAATACTGCATAGGAACCCGGAATGTTGGGTCCATGAATCAAGGTAAACTGGAAATGGTCAAACAGGAGATGCCAATCATAAACAATGACATTTTAGGAGTCAGTGAACTAAAATGGAAAGGAATGGGTGAATTTAATTCAGATGACCATTATATCTACTGTTGTGGGCAAGAGCCCTTAGAAGAAATGGAGTGGTGCTCATAGTCAACAAGAGGCTGAAATGCAGTGTTTGGGTGCAATCTCAAAAACAGAAAAATGATTTCTGTTCATTTCCAAGGCAAACCATTCAATATCACAGTAATTCAAGTCTATGTCCCAACCACTAACACCAAAGAAGCTGAATGGTTCTATAAAGACCCACAAGACCTGGTAGAACTAATACCAAAAAAAAGATGTCTTTTTCATTATAGGGGACTGGAATGCAAAAGTAAGAAGTCAAGAAATACCTGGAGTAACAGACTAGTTTGGCCTTGGAGTACAAAATGTAGCCGGACAAAGGTTAATAGAGCTTTGCCAAGAAAACGCACTGGTCACAGCAAACACCCTCTTCCAACAACACAAGAGAAGACTCTACACTTGGACATCACCAGATGGTCAACAACAAAATCAGATTGATTATATCTTTTGTGGCCAAAGATGGAGAAGCTCTACACAGTCAGCAAAAACAAGACCTGGAGCAGACTGTGGCTCAGATCATGAACTCCTTATTGCAAAATTCAGACTTAAACTGAAGAATGTAGGGAAAACCTCTAGGCCATTCAGATATGACCTAAATCAAATCCCTTATGATTATACAGTAGAAGTGACATAGATTCAAGGGATTAGATCTGACAGACTGAGTGCCTGAAGAACTATGGATGGAGGTTTGTAACACTGTACAGGAGGTGGTGATCAAAACCATCTCCAAGGAAAAGAAATGCAAAAAGGCAAAATGGTTATCTGAGGAGACCTTACAAATAGCTGAGAAAATAAGAGAAGGGAAAGCAAAGGAAATACATACCCATTTGAATGCAGAGTTTCAAAAAATAGCAAGGAGAGATAAGAAAGTCTTCCTAAGGGAACAATGCAAAGAAATAGAGGAAAACAATAGAATGGGAAAGACTACAGATCTCTTCAAGAAAATTAGAGCAAGAAAATTAGAGCTACCAAGGGAACATTTCATGCAAGGATGGAACAATAAAGGACAGAAATGGTATGAACCTCACAGAAACAGAAGATATTAAGAAGAGGTGGCAAGAATACACAGAAGAACTATACAAAAAAGATCTTCATGACCAGATAACCACGATGGTGTGATCACTCACCTAGAGCCAGACATCTTGGAGTGCAAAGTCAAGTGGGCCTTAGGAAACATCACTACAATCAAAGTTAGTGGAGGTGATGGAATTCCAGCTGAGCTACTTCAAATCTGAAAAGACGATGCTGTGAAAGAGCTGTACTCACTATGCCAGCATATTTGGAAAACTCAGCAGTGGCCACAGGACTGGAGAAGGTCAGTTTTCATTCCAGTCCCACAGAAGGGCAATGCTGAATGTTCAAACTACGGCATAACTGCACTCGTCTCACATGCTAACAAAGTAATGTTCAAAATTCTCCAAGCTAGGCTTCAACAGTACAGAACTGAGAAGTCCCAGATGTTCAAGCTGGATTTAGAAAAGGCAGCGGAACCAGAGATCAAACTGCCAACATCTGCTGGATCATAGAAGAAGCAAGAGAAAAATATGTACTTCTGCTTCACTGACTATGCTAAAGCTTTTGGCTGTGTGGATCATAGCAAACTGTGGAAAATTCTTAAAGAGATGGGAATACCAGACCAACTTACCTGTCTCCTGCAAAACCTGTATGCAGGTCAAGAAGCAACAGTTAGAAGTGAACATGGAACAATGGACTGGTTCCAAATTGGTAAAGGAATACGTCAAGGCAGTTTATTGTCACTCTGCTTATTTAACTTATATGCAGAGTACATCATGAGGAATGTTTGGCTGGATGAAGCACAAGCTGGAATTGAGACTGCTGGGAGAAATATCGATAACCTCAGATATGCAGATGACACCACCCTTACGGCAGGAAGAGAAGAGGAACTAAAGAACTTCTTGATGAAAGTGAAAGAGGAAAGTGAAAAAGCTGGCTTCAACATTCAAAAAATGAAAATCATGGCATCCGGTCCCAACACTTCATGGAAAATAGATGGAGAATCAATGGAAACAGTGACAGACTTTATTTTCTTGGGCTCCAAAATCACTGAGATGGTCACTGCAGTCATGAAATTAAAAGACGCTTGATCCTTGGAAGGAAAGCTATGACAAACCTAGACAGCATATTAAAAAGCAGAGACATTACTTTCCCAACAAAGGTCTGTGTAATCAAAGTTATGGTTTTTCCAGTAGTCATGTATGTATGTGAGAGCTGGACCATAAAGAATGCTGAATGCTGAATAATTGATGGTCTTGAACTGTACTGTTTGAGAAGACTCTTAAGAGTCCCTTGGACTGCAAGGAGATCAAACCAGTCAATCCTAAAGGAAATCAAACCTGAATATTCATTGGAAGGACTGATGCTGAAACTGAAGTTCCAATATTTCAGCCACCTGATGCAACGAGCTGACTCATAGAAAAGACCTTAATGCTGGGAAAGACTGAAGGCAGGAGGAAAGAGGGACAACAGAGAATGAGATGGTTGGATCGCATCATCTCTCAATGGACATGAGTCTGAGCAAGTTCAGGTAGAGGGTGAAGGAAGCTTGGTGTGCTGCAGTCCATGGGGTCATAAAGAGTCGGACACAACTGAGCGACTGAACAACAAATGCCTACTTTTATAGATATTTAAAATTTATAAAAATTTATAAAAATCTAATTGACAAGATAATGTAAAATCATCATCAAATGTTTACTTAGGATGTTTAATTTTATACTCTGTGTCTCCATGGCCACAGAACAGTCAGGCAACACTGCTAAGTATAAATGCAATGCCTGCTGAGGTCTCCTTAGTAGGAAAGAAGCTTAGTCCGTACAAGGGCACCCTATTGCTTTTTTGGTCCCCCCAAGGACAGTGGAGCATCTGCCTTAAATGAGACAAGAAGAAATAAAGATTTCTTCTCCACAAGAGGATTATTTATGAACACAAGTTGATTTATACAACTTTTCCTGTAGAATATTAATAAGCCCCTGGTATCTGCTGTCATTGAAGAGGCAGAAGGGAAAAGAGATGGTTGTTTCAAAAACTGTCTTGTTCTTGTTATCTTACAGAGCTCTGACAAACATGATAGTCAGGCAATCTACTGTGGCTAACTATTTTTTTTACCACTTAATCTAATTTCCAGCTTTATTGAGATATAATTGACATAAAGCACTGTGTAAATTTAAGGTGTTGATTTGATATACTTATGTATTACAAAACGATGACCATCATAGCGTTAACAATACTTCTATCACACCACAAAATTACTACCTCTTTTATGTGGTGAGAATATAGAAGATTTACTCCCCTAGCAACTTTCAAGTATATAACATAGTATTGTTAACTGTAATCAACATGATGTACATCACACTTCCAGATTTATTCATCTTATTATTGGAAGTTTTCATCCTTTGACTGACATGTCCATATTTATCTTGGCCCCTGGTAACCACCATTCTACTCTGTATTTTTTTAAATAAAACAAAGAAAGCCTACTCTTTACAACTTTTGGTAAATTACAACTTTAATTTCATAGGGGTTAATTGCAAGATAGATTTCTCTCTCTTTTTTTTTTTTTTAGCATTTGTGCCAATATTTGCCAATCAAAGTATAATTTAGCTCTAGTTCTGTTTATCAGCACATCTGTCATTGCTGTTGAAGATCATTCATTCTATTATTCCATCAGTGTCAAAGGTGAATGGGGAAGAACACAGTTGAAGGATTGTTTATACACCAAAATTATTTAGGCTTAAATTCCAATATTCACTATGTCTTTAGGAGAAAATGTCTTGGAGATTCATTTAAATTAGTGTGTGACCACTACATTTAAAGTGGGTAGCCCACAGGGACCTAATGTAGTACAGAGAACCTGCTCAATATTCTGGAACAACCAAATTGGGAATATAATTTGAAAAAGAATTAATACATATTTATGTAAATAAATAATCGTGTGAGTCTGTGTTCGTTTCAGTAATTGGCATTTGTGGTTTTTTGAGGAAAAGCAGTTATCCTAACAATAGAACCAAATCTCTACAAGGGAACAGTAGCGGAAGGTTAATCTGTACATTCTGTATCAATTTTGTACTTTGATGAATGGAAGATGTAAACTGTGTCTTAACTTTCTATCCAAGTAATTATTTAGCATTATTGCTACATTAATTCATTTTGCTACATGAAATTAAAGGCCAGTATTAGCATATTTACTTAAAAAATTTTAGCTACATTTCTTAATGCACTACATCATTTTACAATTAATGGAAGTGAGATCTCAAAAAGCAAATGAGTGTTCACCTATAATGGATTAAGGATAAACCCTAAACTTCTGCCAAGAAGTCTCCCTTCCCTGGGAAGGTACACAGATACTGATTCCCCAGTTTCCTGTCAACTGACAGAAGGCGACTGGGGTCGGTCTGTTTGGCTCTGCACACTAGAAGCAGCTAATAATTCGCCATCTATTGATTTGGAGTTCTCATGCCAATGCATTTGTCTTGAATTTATAGGTTTTCCTCATTGTATTTTTTAATAGAGAATTGTGATTGTCTGCACCTGTTTTAACAGGTCAAACAGGTTTTTATATGGAGCTTTTTATACCTCATTCTAAACTGTCTTCTACATAATATTTGAGGGTTCTTTCTTTAGCAAACTACTAAAATATTTACATTGGGGGTTTTATTAGCCTTTCACTCTAATACATTGCAATTACCCAATCCTGGAAGGTCTTCAGTTGTTGGAAGGAAATGCACTTGTTTCAAGCCTTAGTTTTTTTCTCATAATGAGGAAGAACAAAGTGAAAGGTCTAAGAAATAAATTTTAAAAGTGTGAGTCAGATGGGAGTGGGTGTAGGCTTGGACAACTGAAAGCCTGAACTCCAGACTTACATATAGAAAACAAATAGATAAAAGTAGGTCGTCTGTGGCCAAAATACTTTTTTAATAATTTATTTTGAGAATGAGACAGAAGAGAAAAAGCCAAGTGTTATGACGGAGCGTGGGTGAGCCCCACTGACTTTCCCTTCTTGTTTCAGTGTTTTCCTTCTTAGAGTGGGCCTTCCGAATTAGGGCTTCTTTTGTCACATTTAGTTTGTATTTGACAGCTTCTACCTTTGCAAAGTTTTGTTTGTTTTTCACTCAGAATGAACTAGAAAGACTTCTGGTTTCAGATCTGTTAAGGAACTTAGAAGTTGCTACTCCAATGAAGAACTGATGCTTTCAAACTGTGGTGTTAGAGAAGACTCTTAAGAGTCCCTTGGACAGTAAGCAGATCAAACCAGTCAAACCTAAAGGAAATCAACCCTGAATATTCATTGGAAGGACTGATGCTGAAGCTGGAGCTCAAATACTTTGGCTACCTGACGTGAAGAGCTAACTCATTGGAAAAGACCCCAATGCTGGAAAAGATTGAGAGCAGGAGGAGAAGGGGACAACAGAGGATGAGATGGTTGGATGGCATCACTGACTCAATGAACATGAGTTTGAGCAAACTCTGGGAGAGAGTGAAAAGCAGGGAAGCCTGGTGTGCTGCAGTCCATGGGCTTGCAAGGAGTTAGACACGACTGGAAGACTGAACAACAATAACTCCAACCTAACAATAAAGAAAGATTTGAGCAAACTGAAAGATCAGCAAATCCTCTTAGATCTGTCAGAGAAGTAAGGTCACGGGACAATCTGCTGCTGAAGCAGGGGCTGAGTCTAGGGTGGATGAGGGTGATCCTAGTTGCCCAGCCTTCTGCCAAGAAACTGTCCTTGGATTAGAGCTTCTGTTGCCAGGGAAAGGTGTTGTCTCCATGACCCTCTTGTGTGCCCCATGGCGTGATGCTGTGTCTGTATATTCCATACAAAGGTACTGTCCTTTACCTTTGTAAACTATATTTGACATAGATTAAACTTGTATAAGGGCTTCCCTGGTAGCTCAGTGGTAAAGAATCTGCCTGCCAATGTAGGAGATGTGGGTTCGATCCCTGGGTTTGGAAGATCCCTGGAGAAGGAAATGGCAACCCACTCCAGTACTTTTGTCTGGGAAATCTCATGGACAAACGAGCCTGGAAGGCTACAGTCAATGGGGTTGCAAAAAAGCTGTACATGACTTAGCAACTTAACAGTAACAACAACAACAAACTTGTATAAACAGCTTAAAAAAATTGGAGACACACAGGTATATACAGAAGATCACAACTTACCTAAGTAGAAACTACCAAGCAGAAATTTCCTTAGGAGCTAGTGCTGAGATAGGAAAACCTGACCTGTAACTGATGAGTTTCTAGAGGCTCATTGTAGGAAAAGCCTGAGAGAGAAAATCTTCAAGGAGACTCAGTCATCAGAGGAGAGAGACCCACATTTTCATGAGTTTTACCTTCTGAAACTCATTAACAGGGTCTCACAAGAAAGATAGATGAAAATTCCCTTTTGTTTCCAGCAGGGGGAGGAGGAAGGTAATCATTTTGAAAAATACTAGAGAATTCTGTTTTTCTTATCAAAGCCTGCCCTCAGAAGAATCTACTGTACCAGAGTCTTAACCTATCTGGGGAAATGTGCAGGCTCAGTCACTCATTTGTGTCCAACTCTTTGTGATCCCAAGGACTCCAGCCTGCCAGGCCCCTGCATTCATGGGATAATACCAGCAGGAAGATTGGAGGGGGTTGCTATTTCCTACTCCAGGGGATCTTCCTCACCCAGGGTTTGAACCCACCGCTCCTGCATTGGCAGACGGATTCTTTACCACTGAGTTGGAAACCCCTATCTGGAGAAGAGAAATACCCAATTCCAACCCACTTTAGCAATCCTGCTCCACTAAAGGGAGGGGACAAAAAGCTAAGAAGCACTGGTGAAGTTCACTGGCCAGGGGTACAGGATCATCAAAAGGCTGAAACCAAACCATAGGACTACAGAACTCTTGTTTTCCCCTATATATTACTATTGTATATCTAACAGCCTATTTACCACAGCTCCTTTTCCCCAGGATATGCTCAGCATTTCCCCAGTATATCCCAAAAAACCACAAAGCATACAAAAAGGTAAAAAAAAAAAAAAAAAAAACCCAGTTAAAGAGACTGAACAAGTATCAGAACTAGAGTCAGATATGCCAGGAATTATCAGACCAGGAATGAATAAAAACATTAGATAATGTAACCAAAAAGGTAGAGATTCTAATAAACAATTAAAAGGAAATGCAGAAATAAAAAAAATATAATAGAAATGAACAATGCCATTGATGGACTGAACGTGGCTGAGATAAGATCTCTCAGCTTGACAATACAATAGAAACCTCCCAAACTGAAAAACATAGAGGAAAAAAACCCTCTGAATATTCAAGAACTTTGAAACAACTACATAAGGTGTAATATATCTGTAGTATGAATACCAGAAGAAAAAAGAGAGAAATAAACAAAAGAAACATTTGAAGCAATAAAAACAGAAAAATTCCCCCAAATTAATGTCAGACACCAAACAGCAGACCCAGGAAGCTCAGTGAACACCAAGCAAGACTGATGCCCCCTCAAAGCCCCACACCTACGCATCATATTCAAACTGCAGAAAATCAAACACAGAGTAAGCAACTTGAAAGAAAAGGAAAATACACTATACCTCTAAGGAGAAAAGATAAGAATTACATGTGCTCAGAATAAGAATTACTGCTCAGAAACCATGCAGGCAAGAAGAGTGGGGTGAAATATTATCATTTAACGTATTGACAAAAAACCCCAAAACCTTGCCTTCAGTACCCTGCAAAATTAACATACAAAAGTAAAGGAGAAATGAAAACAGTGTGATACCAACAAAAACTGAGGGATTTGTTGCCAGTAGACCTACCTTGAAAGAAACTTTAAAAGTTCTTCAGAAACACACACCAGAAACTCAGATCTACATGAAAAAAGGAAGAGCATCAGAGAATGAATAAATAAAGGTAAACATTTGCAGACACATCTGATAAAGGACTGTTATCCACAATATACAAAAAACTCCTAAAACTCACCAATGAGCCCATGAACAACCCAATTTAAAAATGTGCAAAAGACCTGAACAGATATCGCACCAAAGATATACAGATGGCAAATAAGCATATGAAAAATTTTCAACATCATATGTCATCAGGAAAATACAAATTAAAACAACAAGATAAAAGTATACATCTATTAGAATGGCCAAATTTCCAAACACTGACATCATCAAATGCTGGTGAGGATTCAGAGGCACAAGAATTTCTATTCATTACCGGTGGGAATGGTACAGCCATTTTGGAAAACAGTTTAAAGGTTTCTCACAAAATAAAATATACTCTTACCACAAGATCCTTGGTATTTACCCAAAGGACTTGAAAAGTTCTTTCCACACAAAAAGCTGCACAGGAATGCTTATTCAAAATTGCCAGAAGTTGGACTCAACCAAGATATCCTTCATTAGGTGAATGGATAAGTAAACGGTGGTAGATTTAGACGATAGAATATTATTCTCTACCAAAATGAAATACCAAGCCATGAGAAGATATGGCTTTTATATCTGAAGGAGAAAACAAATGCAAATTACTAAGTAAGAGAAGTCAATCTGAAAAGGCTACATACTGTATGATTCCAATTATGTACCATTCAAGAAAAGCCAAAACTATGGGAAGAATAAAAACATCAGTGCTTACCAGAGCTTAGTAAGGAGGAAGGAAGAAATAAGGGTTCACCAAGAATGAAATTTAATGTAAACACTGGATTTTGGGTGATAATGATGTGTTGATTGTAACAAATGTACCACTCTGGTGTAGTAGGTTGAGAGTGGGGAAGGCTAAAGAAGATGGGGAGTGTTACAGTAACTCTCTGTACTCTCATCTCAATTTTGCTGTGAACTTAAAACTGTACTAAAAAATAAAGTTTATTATTTTAAATACCTGAACTTGAAAAACTAAAATAGAGCATGCTCTGATACTGCCTTCTTGGGGTCACATGTGAAAATAAAATTATTTTCTCCCAGTAAGAAAACAGAGTTGGAGGCTGCAGCACTCATTAGGGATCTACAGCTCATCTGCCACATAATGGCACTGCATCTTTCATAATGAAACTCTGCAAAGAAGAAAAGGGGCCCCAAGAAGCCTTGTCAATGAACAACAGGGATTTGGACAAATAAAGCTACCTAGGTTCTAGCGTAGAAATGCTATTCTTTGATGAGATTTGCTCACTTGTCAAGAGAGTAGTAAAAATAACTACTACTCTTTGAATAAACTTTCAAAGAAATAAATGAACACATGGAATATATATATACATATTATATGTAATTTTTATTCTATAAGCCTATATTTTAAAACAGAAATAAGCTAAGAAGTGTCCTCATTCATGAAAGTGGGGACGTTAAGTAGATATTTGTACAACCATGTTCATAAAAGCATCATCCAACATAGTCAAAAGATGGAAGCAACCTAAGGGTCCATTGACAAATGTATGGAGAAGCAAAATGTCATATATATGCATTGGGTTGACCAAAAAGTTTTTTTGGGTTTTTCTATAAATTGGCTCTCTACTAATGCTTAGTTTTCCTTAACTTCATTTGAAAAAATTTTAAGATTGTATTGCTTCAGCTGTCATATCAGGCTGCATTAAAAAAAAAAAAAAACTTACCATAATTGGTGAATTTTTGAGTAGCCATTTTAATATTGAAGATGGAAGAAAAAAGCAATATTTTTGGCATATTATGTTTTATTATTTAAAGAAAGGTAAAAAACACAACTGAGACACAAAGAATGATTAGTGTAGTCTATGGAGATGGTGCCGTGACTGGTTGAATGTGGTTGAAGTGGTTTGTAAAGTTTCATGCTGGAGATTTCTTGTTGGATGATACTCCACAATTCGGTAGACCAGTTGAAGCTGACAGTGATCAAATCAAGACACTGAGATCAACGTTATGCCACACAGGAGATAGCCAACATACTCAAAATATCCAAATCAAGCACTGAAAATCTTGTGCACCAGCTTGGTTATGTTCATCACTTTGATGTTTGGGTCCCACATAAGTTAAGTGAAAAAACCTTCTCACCCATATTTCCATATGCTATTCTCTACTTAAATGTAACAAAAGATTCCTTTTAAAAACAATCTGTAATGGGGGATGAAAAATGGATACTGTACAATAATGTGGAACAGCAGAGATAATGGGGCAAAATGAACCACCGCCAAACACAACAAAGGCCAGGCTTCATTCAAAGAAGGTGATCTCAAAGAAGGGATTGGAAGGGAGTCTTCTCTTATGAGCTCCTTTGGAAAACAAAACTATTAATTCCAACAGGTACTGCTCCCAATTAGACAAACTGAAAGCAGCATTCAACGTAAAGCATCTGGAATTAGTCAACGGAAAACACATACTCTTCTACCAGGATAATGCTAGACTGCATGTTTCTTTGACAACCAGACAAAAACTGTTACAGCTTGACTGGCAATCTGTATTCATCCACTGTATTCATTAGACATTGTATCTTCAGATTTCCATTTATTTTGGTATTTACATAATTCTCCTAATGGAAAAAAATTTCAATTCCCTGGAAGACTGTAAAAGGCACCTGG
Source organism: Okapia johnstoni (assembly GCA_024291935.2). Lineage (NCBI taxonomy): Eukaryota > Metazoa > Chordata > Mammalia > Artiodactyla > Giraffidae > Okapia > Okapia johnstoni. The sequence continues at coordinate 63,128,763 of CM044312.1, read as the reverse complement.
AATAGTTCTTTGCTCAAAAATATAAAACGTTTTGGGAAGACGGAATAATGAAGTTGCCTGAAAAATGGCAGAAGGTAGTGGAACGAAACGGTGAAGACACTGTTCAATAAAGTTCTTGGTGAAAATGGAAAAAATGTGTCTTATTTTTACTTAAAACTGAAGAAAGTTTTGTTTCTTTTTGGCCAACCCAGTAACCTACAATGGAATATTAATCAGCCTTTAAAATTCTGACATCTGCTACAACACGACAAACCCTCCTGAAGACATTGTTAAGTGAAATAAGCCAGTCATAAAATGACAAATACTAATGATTCCACTCCTATGAAGTACTCAGAGCAGTTAAATTCAGATAGACAAAAGATAGAATGGTAGCTGCCAGGAGCTGAGGGAAAGGATACCTAGGGAGTTAGGTTTAATGGTTACAGAGCTTCAGCTTTGCAAAATGAAAACATTTCTGTGAATGGATCGTGATGATGATTTCCAACAATGTGAACATACTTAGTTATTGAACTGTACATTGAGAAATGGTTTTAAAATAGTAAATTTTAGGTTATGTATATTTTACCACAATTTAAAAACAGAAAGAATGTTTTAGACTATCTTACTGTACTTGGGATTCTCAAGAAGCTGTATCTAAAAGAAAGATGAATATTCTGTGTTCCATGATCCTTAGAGACTGAAGTAAGAGATCAATGAGACACGACTAATGAACACATCTGAAAACAGCCAAGTTTCACACAAATATACGGATTTTATTGACACATGATATTCCCTTACCATAATAAATAGAATGCAATCTTAATGGTTAGTTTGGAGTTGAGAAGGCAGTGTACTCTTGATAGGAGTGGTCAGATTTTGTGGTACCATTTTCTTAGAACTGCATCTAAGATGGAACCAGCATGTGGGCTGGGAATCACACAGGTGTGTGCAACAACATAATTCATAGACCCTGGTCAATATCCCTTCAATATTCCCCCAAGGTTTCCTCCCATCCCAGTTTTAAGGTAATGTATCACAAAAATAGCTAGTGCCATAAAAAGTCAACATTTCAAATATAAAAATTCTTTTATACAAATATAATTCATAATATAATCATTCTTAAAATACAGCCATTTATATATGAGTTTGAAACATTATTAAAATAAATATTTTCTAGAGAAAATTTCATTTGCATCACAAAACTATAAAACAGAAGAATATAAAACTAATTTACGATCGACTCTTCAGTGTTCAGTGTGCCCATTATTTCTCCCGCTCAGTATGTACAGTATGAAGTGCCTGAAAACACACATTGCCCTCTCTATACCTAATCTTTGAATTTCATGTACATCTACATAGAGTGCCCACAGTCTTTCTGCCTGCACACTCTGTACCTGGAACTTCTGTGTTATGAAGGGTTTTCCTGTACCAATATGCATTAAAACATTTTTCCAGCCATCCTTCAGTTCAGACATCTTATAAGTTTGCTACTTTCTGGAAGCAGAAATGTTCACTGCCAAATCAAGGGAGCTACATCTTTGTTCCCTGCATGGGACTGTAATAACCCATATCCCAATTAAAGGATGTTTTCTGATTGTCTAAATTATTTGGATTTGGGTATTGCTGAACGGTACTAAGCCTGATTTCCAGGACTGGGAAGTTCTGTCTCCTGACAGAACATAGTGTCTTCTGACACTTAGATGTTGGATGTTGCATATTTGATATGCTGTCTTGAGCCTCTCACAGCATTCCATTCCTTGCTTGGAAATAGGACTGTCTGAATCCTAAATAAGACAATATAGCTGTGTTTTTAAATATCATGGAGAGAGTAGAGAAGAAGGTATATAAACTGATACAAGCCACTCAAGTTCCAGCTAGCACTACTTAATTGTATCTCTAAATAGTATAATTACAGTTCTTCTCTACTATTACAAATGAGGAAGTCTGACTAAACAGTAAGCTGAAGAATTAATCTGGCTGACGTTTATAGCCACTTTTTCAGTGACCACCAAAGGGAAAAGTTTTCAGGAAAGGCTGACTGGAGAATACAAGTGGCAAATCTTCAAGGATTTGAAGTACCTGTCACACAATTTGACCACTGCCAGGAAGCCATGGATCCAGACCCACGGGAGTGTCCTTAATTCCTCTTACCCAAATTTTTCCTTCTTTTTTCAAAAAAAAAAAAAAAATCATTTCTCCTTGTTTTCTGAGGCAGAAACTTTTTTCCTTCAACTCCCACGTGTGAACGTCCCGGGCAAACATCTGTTCTGCTCTCTAAAGCTTTGTTTCTTGCACCTCTTCTTCTGTCTCCTCCTTCAGAGCGGCGATGTTGGACCGAGACCTCTGCCTGCTCGAGTTCCGGTGGGGCAAGAGCTTCAGGCGGTCTGCGGGGCTGATGGCCTGCCGGAAGAGGCTCTTCTCGCTCAGCATCCTCTGGATGGAATCATACTGCCGCACTTTGTTCTCCTCTATGACCTAGGGAAGCGGCCGTTAGTGAGATCTCGGGCAAGGAGGCAGGGCGGGCCACAGCAAGGCAAGAGCGGCACCAGCTCAGAAGAGGAGGAAAGCCAGCGAGAACACAGCATCCAGAGGCTCACGGTTTGAACAGTCAGGGACTGTTCACTTCACTGCTGAGTCCTTTTGCTTTATAGAGCTTCTACCGTTTGTGATATTAGCTGTAATTTTCTACTTAGAAGCTGAAAGATTTTTTTTTTAATTGGTACGGTACTAAACAATGTGCTTCTTCAGAGAACTTTAGAGGAACTAAGTAGGCTTTGAAAACAAGAATTATTTATATTAGATCCCTTATGTATTAACCCTAAAAATGAGTGTAAGTCCACAGCAACATAAAGAGTTGGATGTCTTCAACAGTGGATTTAAAGCTTAATAATTTGGAATTGATCAGTTGCCTGAGTTTGGGCTTCCCTGGTGGCTCAGTCAGTAAAGAATTCACCTGCAATTCAGGAGACCGCCTGCTATACAGGAGACCCGGGTTCAATCCCTGGGTCAAGAAGATAACCTGGAGAAGGAAATGGCAACCCACTCTAGTATGCTTGCCTGATAAATTCAACGGACAGAGGAGCCTGGCGGGCTACAGCCCATAGGGTCGCAAAGAGTCAGACATGACTTAGGGACTAAACCACCACGTGCCTGAGTTTACTGTGTCTCCTTCACATGTTCAAGTTGAACCTGATCACGGCTGGGCAAGAGGTTGTGAGTCGGCCCCCTAATTTGTCACTTGAAGCTTAGTAATAATAATAATAACTATCCTTCATTAAGAAAAGCATTTACCTCAAGGAGCCTCAAAATTCTTAATAGAAATGACGTGATATATCATCCCCAGAGTTTCTTTGTGACTAAACCCAAAGGAATTTGTACACATCACTTGAAAGAATCTGTGACAGCTTTGAAAGCACAAAGAGAAGGTGGTTGGGAAAGGCACAAAGCTGAGCTCCACATAATGGCTAAAAAATGAAATAAACCTTTTGCCAAATGCATTGAAATCATACATCAGATTGCAAGACAATCCAGGCTTGTCCTGGACCACATCCAAGGGAGGTTTAGTTTCTGAAAGCATAAGGACTTAGTCTTTTTTATGACTTGATCCCCAAATAAAAGACTCAGTAAGTATAGATATTCTAATTTATTAATGTAACTTAGTGATAAGCTGCCATTTTAGATTTGCTGAATTCCAACCTCACCTGTTGCTCAGATCAAAGTGAGAAACTTGGGCAGGTAGGTATTTTGAGTAAAGCTGGATGGTTGTGCGACATGTGTTATAAGGAAGAGCTTGTAAATTGCTGTAACTTGCAGGAATGATTATACAGAAGATTGTTATCAAGAATCAAAGGAGAGATGAAATCTAAGGTAAATTTTAAACACTCACCAAAAATCGTTGACATTCCAACATTGCTTCTATCCTGTGTTCAGAGAGGATTACTGTGCAATCAGCAAATGCTTGTTTTAGGGTTCTTCGAATGATCTGGTATGTTCTAGAAAAATATATATATAATGCCACAGAACATTAATAATCTGTCTCTATCCTTGATAACAGACCTATTGTTCTTTCAATTTAATTCTTTAAATTACTTCTTTTTTCTTGAATCCTTTTAATATAATGTTGAGAGACAGAGTCAGCTACCATCAAGTTTCCAACCATGGCATAGATTCTAAGTTTTCATAAATAAATAGGACAAATATTTGGGAAAATATTTCACAAAGTTTGAAAAAAATTTCCCAAATCTGTTTTTAATTATGTAGAATCACTAGTAGTTCTTTGTTTTGTGCTATAAATATTCCATACAGTATAAATGGGATAGTAAGGAAAACCATAAGGATTCAATTACACCTGTGTAACTAAATATTTCACCATGTGATGATAAGGGAGAAGAGCTTGTATGAAATTCTAAAATTACACTTAGAAGAGAAAACACAGCTCTTATACTGGGAAATAAGCACCTGTACTCATGTCACGTAGTCATTTTTCTACTGGGCAATTATTTCATATCTAGAGGGTGGTCTGCTTGCAGACATGACAGCCTGATGGAAATTTGTGTCAATATGAAGTAGGTCCCCATGATTCTTTCTCTTCCCTGTATTACTAAATGATAGGAATTCTGAAACTCACATTGGATCCAAATGAGCACTGGGCTCATCAAGCAGCAAAATCTTTGCTTTACTGAGAACAGATCTGGCCAAGCACATCAACTGTTTGTGGCCGTGGCTTAGAACACAACCCCCATCCACAAGGACAAAATCAAGCTTCCCAGGAAACTGCTCTATCACAGATCTGAGTCCAACCTGCAGAAAAGAGGGAAAACACTGTGCTTAGGAGGGAGAGTTCACATACTAAAAGGTTAAAAACATTTAAGAGGCTCACAATCTGAAAAGACACACAGGAGTTCTGAAAGTTTAAATTTCATACCAACTCCCCTCCACCACCACCATTCTTGCTACTTGGCTTTAATTGAACAAAAGATTGTATAATCTTGGCAGTTTTCTAAAGCATTGGTCTACAGAATATTTCAGCTCTGTACTTTTTCTTTCATGAGATTTTCAATGAGTTCCTATTCTGTGCCAGGTCCTGTAATAGGGTTTAAAGAGATGATGACTGGTAAAGTTCAGGGCTTATAAAGACATACACAGATAAGTAAACACAGTTGAAGACATGATAATATAATAATAGATAAAAGATAATATATATAGAATGCAGTTACTTACTCTATCATAACAGAGTCTTTTATGCCACCTTCCATTCTCTGCTCTGCCATAATAGAAAATGAAAGGTAGCCCTAAAAAACCAACTGGGAAGCCATTGAGGGATGGGATGGGGAGGGAGGTGGGAGGGGGGTTCAGGATGGGGGACACATGTACACCCATGGCTGATTCACGTCAATGTATGGCAAAAACCACTACAATAATGTAAAGTAATTAGCCTCCAATTAAAATAAATTAATTTCAAAAAAAACCAAAAAACTGACTTTAAGAAAGTGATCAACCTATGAAGTAAAAGTAACTGGATGTAAAATAGTGATATATTGGGGATTCACCGGTGTCCAGTGGTTAGGAAACCAACCTTCTACTGCAGGGGGCATGAGTTCAACCCCTGGTTGGGGAACTAAGATCCTGCAGGCTGCACAGTACAGCCAAAAAAAAAAAAAAAAAAAAAAAAAAAGCAACTAGTGGTGTATAACCGGAGATTTAAAGGTACCTAGATATTAGGGTAGAATAGGAGAATTCTGTTAGGGTCAACGACTTTTTTTAAGCTAGATAGAAAAAAAAATAGGTTGAAAGTACAAATGAGATATAGAAACCCATTCTTTCAAAATGAAACAAAAATGAAATCTTGCCTCATCATATCACTTATTCAAATAAATGTGAATTGACATACATATTTTTGCCAAGTGTTGGTGAGTATTTGAGAGCTAAAGAGATACGTAAATTATTATATCCTGCCCTTGGGAAGTCTGTGATTTAGTATTGGGAGGTGAGATATGTTCCCACCTACCTGTAATATAGGCAGAAAAAGATAATGGCCTAAGACAGACTCTCATGAGTTCAGTGATGAAGTCAGAGATGGCCCACATCACTGTGTTTGTTCAGTAAATATTAACTATGTGCCCATGATATGTATTGTAGACAATACTCCTTGACTGGATTTCTCATTAAAGCAGCCTCACTCTGTGAGAATTCATCAACGTTTGAAAAGTTTCTGAGATGGCAGGGAATGTAAACACATTAATTAGACAAAGGGGACTACTCTGAGGTATTCTGAAAGACCCAAACATAAAGCTAATTTGGGATCTGAATATCTGAGAATATGAATGAGGGCTCTCGAGTGAGGAGCTGGAGGCCTTGTGTTCTTTCTCTCATCAGCGTGCGCTTTTCATTACATCTCTCCCTTCTCAAAACAAAAACAAACCCCTCACTTGCCTCCAGCTTTTCCTTTAGCTATTATTTAATATTTACACTTTTGTCGTCTAGAAATCTTTAACAATGAGTGCGCATCTATTCTCTCTACTGCCTAAGACCACAGAACATTTTTTTCCCCTTCTTCAAACACCTAATCCTTGGCTTATGAGAAACCACACCCTCTACAACCATTTCTTCCTATTGTCGTGTGTAGGTAACTCTCCCTCTTCCTGTCCCTTGAATATTAGTTTTCCTCATTGCCAGCTCTCCAAACACTTCTTCCGAGATCTCATTCATTCTTAGGGTCTCGACTACCACTGAGAAGCGAATGATTTTTCACCTTTATCTCCAGCCCCAGGCCTCTTTCAAATACTTCTTAATCTTACTCATTCTCACTAACCCTAAACTGAATAACAACTGAATCCAGGCCATTATTATCTCTTAAGCTTCACACTATAGATCTCAAGTTGATTTGTCACCCCAAAACCCCACAGGAACCCTTCTAAAATAGAGGTTTGACCCTATTGTTTCTCTGTTTTAAAACCTACAATGACTGTTCTGACAGAATAACATGGCAGATAAGGCACTCAGAACCCAGCCCTCTTTACCTTTACTTCCAGTAGCACTAAACTCACAGCTTAGAGCTCCCTCTACACCTTGACCTTCTCAGGTCTGTGCCATAGCTTAGCATGGAGTACCCTTCTAAAGACTCCCGATCAGCTTCTAGGTCAGTCAGGTACACAGTCCCAGAAGTATGGGTGCAAGTTCCTTGTTAGACTGTCAGCTGCCTGAGCATAAAGACACACGCTCAGTGCCCTTGCTGGACTCATTGCCAGCCTCAACACATCCATCCATTAGTTCAACAAATGTGCAGAGCCCCTAGAATGCTGACCAAACAAGACAAACACGGCTTTGATGAATGATTTTAAAACATCCAAATTTAAAGAATGACAAATTGCAAATGGTGCTAGGTTTAGCTCTGCCAATACAGACCATGACCTAAGACCAGTCACTTCATCTGCATACCTCCGTTTTCTCATTTTTAAGATTCTATAAAAACTCTTTTTAAAAACTATAAAATAAGGAGTTTTTTAACACTGTCAGTATTTCCTTCAGATGAATCAGAAATATTGGGGAATTTTTTAAAAGTCAAATTAAGCATCAAGAAAACTACTGATAAACTACTAGAGCTTGGAAGTCACACACAAGTAGCTTTCAGTCTGCACTCCAGCACTCCTTTGTGGATGATGTCAAGTGTGTTACTGGAAGTCTCACCTAGCTCACTGGTAAAATATGGGGAAAATAACAGGATAGACTATAATGGTGATTATAATGGGGATTAAATGAGATAATTTGTGGAAAGATCTTGCCACAGAGTGTAGCACAGGGTAAGCACCTAATCCACCCTAACTATTAGTATTGTTAGAACCTGGGGAATTCCGAGTCATGGGCCTGGTCACTGAAACACTTCACAGATATGACAGCATGATTTATAAGATTTCCCCTTTGTAAGTTACCGTAGAAAGCAAGTTAGCAGGAAGTATTACAATACTAATGATTTACATCATGCCCCTAGTAACAGGGTTAGGATTTTGCTAAGAATGTTTCGCAGTATGTAGTCTCCCTTTTTAGATTCACACCACTCATGCCCTCATCTATTAAGGCCACATTGGGAAAGCTACTTCAGTGAGTTATACTCTGTATTTTCCTGTGATAAAGAGCTGAACAAAGTCTGTAGTTTTTACACAAATGGAACTTCTTAACACAGTAAACAAGTACCTAAATATATTGCACTGTTATAGGGAACAAAACTATACAATGAGTGACACAGAGGCAGACCAATCTAGGGTGCATTTTGCCACATTTCTATCTCACTGTTTAATTCTATACCAAGTATAGTAAAAAAATCTTTTAAAACCATATTCACTAGAGAAAGGTGAACATAAGTTAGTAAAACTTTAAATTTGAAGTCAGTGAATATTTAACGTATTAATTACCAATTTCCTGCCTGATATGATGATAGGCTTTAGAGAGAAAATAGGAAGCAAGACAGACTAGTAATTAGTTTTGAAAAGATACAAAGCTCTTATTACCAACTCCACATGCCGATAAGAATGGCTTACATTAACCTCGTGATTTTTTTTGGTGCTTAGTAATAGATTCCTTAATAGACTCTTAATGGGAGTTTATGAAATTCTAGGTACAATGGCAGACCTGGGAATTCAAAGATGAATAACACCAGGCCCTGCCTTGAAGGATCTCACGGTTCAGATGGGAGAAAACTAACAAGTGGGAAATTACAGCTCAAAGAGAAAAGTGCTATTGGAAAAAAAAAGACTGAATGGGAACTTGCTACAGAAATCATATAAGTTAGTGATCTTTAACAACAGAATTCTTTAAAAATAAATACCTACACTTACATACATGCATATGCACATATATGTGTGTGTGTGTATATATATATTCTGTTATTTGCACTATTGCCACAAACCATTTTTCAATAGATTAAAAACAAATACAAACTTTAGCTTAGTCTGTCCAAACTAAGGTGAATTTTAAATATATGGAATCTCAACATTTCTAATTATTTGCATTCCAACTTAGCATTGCAAATAACTTAAAGTATCCACAGTTTGTGGATATAAAGAACTTTAAGAGAAAAGCATTTTCCAGCTTTCTGTGGTTGAACCGATAAATCATACATACTTCCAAACTGCTATTTACAAAGAACAAATTTTATTTTGTGACATATCAAACTAAAAAATGTGCTACAGTCTGAAAAGGACCAGGCATTCTCTTCAAAGTATTGACTTATGCAATTGTTGCACTCTGAAATGTTATTATAGAGCAAGATTTTGTTCTTGTGACAAGGAAATATGAAAAAAGAAAAAAGGGAAAGTGAAGTGTAGTTGGACTGGGAAGTCCATTGGTAGGTAGTTACAAAGATAGACTCTGTCAACTCCTTTAGAAATTTCTTTTGCTACTCTACAGGTCTTCCAGGACAAATTTTCAACTTAAAAGGCCACTATTTCTGCTGTTTAGCTTGCTCTCCAAAACAGCTTACCTGACTATTGATGTGTAAAGAAGGAAACTATTTTATAAGCAATCTAAGGAGCAAACAATTACCAAAAAGTCTCCATTCCAAAACCATTCTATCAGTTTGGATAACACTGAGACTGTGGTGAAGGAGCCTGAGATGATAGACAACATCAGGGCACCTCACTGTGGGGAAAGAGTCTGTGAACCAGAAACCAAGGGAGGGAGCTGCGCCCACCACCCATCCCAGCCAAGCCCCTCAGATGTCTCAAGGCTCAGTGTGCGCGTGACGAGCGGGGACACCCGTGTGGCTCACAAGGCTGCCTTCATGACACGTTACACATGAACAATTTATTTTTTTCATTTAAATAAATGAATCAAATCATTCATTCATTCAATCCATATTTACTGTATACCATCCACATGCCCCACACTGCTCTAGGCACTGGAAACACCACAGAGACTCATTCCTGCCCTCAAGGAGCTTACAAGCCTGTGGGGGAAGCGGACAAGAGGTGAGTCTCTCTCATGTCGAGAAAGCTGGGACAGGCATGGAGGTACAGGAGACACCTAGGAGGGGCTCCTCATACCTGGAGCATCAGGGCAGGTTTCTGAGAAGTGAGGTGCACATAGAGGCCTGAATGATGAGGAGGGGCAGGTAATGAAGGGCTAGCAGGGTGTCCCAGCCCCAGAGCATGTGAAAAAGCCTCTGCAGAACAGAGAGCACAAGGTGCCTTAGAGGAACCAAATAAATTCAGCGTAGCTGGATCCTGGAAAGCAGGGGCAGTTGGGGAGGGAGTTTAGAGACAGGCAGAGACAAAATCACATCAACTATGAGCAGTGTGGACTTTGTCCAAAAGGCAATAAGGAGCCATAAGAAGGGGAGAAACAAGCAATCAGGTGCAAGGCTGCAAAGGGCAAAATGAACTGTAAGGAGCCAGTAAGAGAGAAACTGGAAAGGGGTCTATTTCAAAAATCCACACAAGAATTAGGAGTGGTGTGAGATGGGGATAGAGAAAAGTGAATATATTCTAGATATTTGCAGGAAACACTCTTGACAGAACTTAATAGGTGGAGACAGGTGGAGAAATTGGGAGTCAAGGATGAGCCCCAGATCTTGGCTTTGGGCAACAAGAAGCTGGTGATGCCATTCGCCGAGACTGGAAATGCAGGACAACTGTGTGGATGGTGCAGCTACGAAACTCACTTATGGACATAAGATGCCTGCCCATGCTGAAATGTCAGCGAGGGAGTTCTGGGAACAGGCAGCTTTGGGAGTCATTAGCACAGAGGAATTAGTTAGAGCTATGAAGATGCATGATATTTTCCAGGAGGAGTAAGTAAAGTAAGACAACAAATAGGATTCTGTCAAATAGCAACATATAAAAGACGACCAGGTAAAGATCACATGAAAACATGACTGTAACAGCTAACGTTCACTGACTGTTACTTGCCAGGCCCTAGGCTGGGCCTCTTATACATACTAGCCTGAAAATTTATAGCAACCCTACCAATTTATTAGACCACAATGTTAGGGGTCTACTTCTTTTTTTCCTCCCTCAAGATTTGAAATTCTCTTGGTCTACACAGCTGGTAGTCAGGGCTCCTAGGGAGAAGATATCTGGTCCTCAGTGGATTAGGGGTGGGGAATTTAGACTTTCATAGTTCCAGGTCATAGACAAAAACTCTTTCTCTCCCTTGGACTTGCTTTAAACTCATCCATTGAATGATAAGGCGTACAATGCCAGGATGAAGGTCTGGGCCTAGGGCACAAAGGGTAAAAGAGCTGCTTTGGCCACTAGTTTTGCTCCCAAGTCTTAGAGCTTGTAACTAGGCATGTTCCTCATGGCTTCACATGATCCATTCCAGATGTTCAAAGCTTACACACTGGAGTGTGGGGCCAAATCCAAGGTAGGAATAGAGTATTTCTTGGCCTGACATTGTCATCATGAGCTCTTTTGATTTCCCTTTCAGGGAAAGGGGAATGACAAAGAACGTGCTCTTGGGATAAGATTCAAGTGTTTACTCTCTGCTATAACTCAGTTCATTTCCCTCTAGAGAAACGAGTCACTCTAAGGTTACAGAGAGGACCAGATGAGATGACATTCAATCCCAGTTTTCCCAGGCCAGTACTGGTTTACATCTTTCATCCCAGTCTCCTGTCTAGGTAAGAAATGGACACATCCCCAAATGGTCCTGTTTGAGCAAAGCATATGATCAACCATACAGGATTAAACCCAGACCCCATAACTTGTAAGCCAATGTATTTTCTGCTTCTCTGGGCTTTTGCTGTTTTGTCTGTGCTCTATTCTCAGGCTACTTCAACAAAAATTTATCACTACTCCTCACATACATGACATTAATACAAGGACAGCAGCAGCAACTTTATGAACAGCAAATTATTTTTAAAAGACCAGTAAAAAGATATACCTAAATAGGAGCTGATCAAATAAAACTCTAAACAGGTAAAATTTTTGCATCACACTGGCGATTTAAAATCTTAACCACGTCTTCAAAAACTTTAGATGTTTTTATGACCCTGATTTCCTGTAAATTTTATTGTGACTTGGCAATACTTGCAGATTTTATAAAGTCTTCTGTCTTCCTTTCAAAGTTTCTCTCCCACCACACTGTGTTCCTATAGTTCATTCTCTGAAGTCACATCAAAGACCTTAAAATGTGTCACTTGCAATTTAGTTAATGTTTTCTTCAAAACCCCTGTTTGTTCAGTAATAAGGAAACTTTGATAATGAAGACGGTTAATCTAAGTGTATTTTATTAGGGGCATGTTAAGGTCAGATATTCAATGGGTAAGTGTTTAAACTCATGGGCATTTCAAAGCTCCTGGCAAGATCCAATTTGAAGGGAGGCAGACAAGGAAAGAAAATTTGGAATAAAAAGATTTCCAAACATGTTGGAAACAGTGGCCTTTGCATCTAGTGTTCTTAAGTCCCATAACTGTAGTCAGGCACCATTCAGATCTTTGGACATAAACCTCAAGTTTAATAAACTAGAATGACTTATGTTCTCCTTTCTTAAATACAATGCCTGTATTTCAAGAATTATTAGTTAACTGCTAGAGTGTCTATCAAGCGAGCCAAGGTTTCCACTCAAGCTCTCCACCACCTCTAGATTCCTCTGTAAAATACCTTCAATTGTAATGAACCACTTGTTCCTTATAAACAGGCTGCTATTTCATTATGATACAGGTTGTTATTTAGGAATTTAGATTTCATTTCAAACCATGTATTTCCTATGGTGTACTAACAACCTCAAAGAATACAGCATGCCACATCTAGGTCATTTAGTATCATATTTTGCATAGAGATGCTCATGACCAATGCTCCAGAAGGCAGTTGACTCCTGGTGACTTCCAGAGAAGACTGTAGCCACCTGCAGGTGCTCTAAAATGATCACCACCCTTTTGCTACACCTGTGCTTCCCAGAGAAGTGTATCACATCAAACCAAAGCTTTGTTCTTGTGCTGGGAAACCTTTAGAACATTCAGATGGGGAATAGGTGAGAAGCTACGGACAGATGCTCCTCTGGATTGTGAATAATCCTGGTGTGCTGTAGGTGTCTAGGTCTCTCCTAGCTCATGTCTCAGTGATGCACATTCTGGAGGAAGGCTAAAGTAATGCTGGCCCTGGAGCCTGACTGACCACTGAGGAAAAGTCTAATCCAAAGAGTTGGGTGCTCCAGGAGTATTACAGTTTTCCATTTTAAATTTATACACACCCGTGTACCAACATGCACAAAGGTAAGTATACAAAATGATCTCAGCTGTGATAACCAATCTTGTGTGTATATGAGCAACTCTTTCCAAAATTACTTCAGTTAGCATCCTTACCTCATCTGCAACTTTCCATATTTCTTGATCACTCCACTGTCCATAGGGATCCAAGTTTTTTCTAAATGTTCCAGAAAAGATGAATACTTTCTACAGTAACAAAAAAAGAGGAAAGCATGAATAACCTGAACATCTTTGTATATTTCCCTTATTTTATTGTGAAATATTACAAACAGGAAAAATATTTTAAAAATAAAATAATAAAACATCCATGTACTTACCACTCAGTTTTAATTTTTAAAACTTTTATATTTGCTTTGTATCTTTTTAAAAGAAATAAAATATTACAGCTACATCTGAAACCCCTTGTGAATACTTATCTAACTGCCATGTCTTTAGGATAAAGACACTGAGATCACTTTAAGTTGTGGGAAATTAAAATTTTTTATTCAGAGAAATATTATTATAAGCAAATATAATATAAAATTAAACAGTTAAAATTATGCTTATGAGGATTTCCCTGGTGGTTCAGTGGTTAAGACTCCGTATTGTCACAGCAGGGGGCAGAGTCTCATTCCTGGTCAGGGACGTTCCATATACTGTGCAGTGCGGCCAAAAAAAATTATGTTTATGAGTTATAATGAACTTGTTAGAACAAAATTCTTATTTTGTTCAGGTATTTTCCTTGGATTTCTTTTATAATCCTAGCTTCCTAAGGGATTTTGAAACTGTACAAATTGACAGACACTCAAACACATATATTCATATGGTCTATAAAGCAAGGCACACGTGTACCTAGACAGGCACAGGAAAGGGTTACAACTTAGAAATCAGTGAAAGAATGAAAATCAAATATTTGTGTAACTGACTGCATGTCACAGAGGGAAGGGGGGCAGATGAGATGGATCATGCTGAGGTGGCAAATTGACATTCTAATTTCCTGTTAAGGAACACTGCACAGCTATCACCCTTGCTTGCTACAGCACTGTCTACTTAGGTCTGCCTATATGAATAAAAAAAAAAAATTAAGAAAATCACTGTCTCATTGGGAAATGCAACAACAATAATAATATTTAGGTCTCTCTCTGTACATATGGGTGAACTGAAAAATACTTTTGATGTTAACACTCAGAAATTTTTTTTCTTTACCTTTTTTCTTTTGACTTTGGTTAATAACACAGTCAGGAGAACTGATAACTAAATTTTTTGAATATTTAATTTTCATTAGCTGCCTTAGACTGAGAGAGAATGCTCAGCACCCATCTGATCTGTGAGGAACTACAGAAGGTAAGTTGGCCCCAGATGAATGGTGTCTGTGCCTTGCCATGGCAGTCAAGTTCAAGGATAGTCCTATTGGAGATCTCATTCCCTGGGGCATAATTTATGGCTTAAGGAACAAGGTTGTTGCCAAATATCTCAGGAACCCTCTGCAGAAGGCAACAAGATTATGCTGGTATTTCTTAATTTGCATAAAATCAGTTCCTAAGGGATGCTTCCACTGCTTTACAGAAGTGAACATAACAGACAATATATGACTCATGAGAGGTGATGGATATATGTTTTGTACATCCTCCTCCAAGCTTCCAAGTAAATCAAAGTAATGTCCAAATAAGCTAAAGAGAGCAGACAACGTATGCTACCAAGAGATTCTGATAAAGTAAAGAGAATTAAATAAGAAGTGGCTCTGAGAATGCCAGTCAATTTATTACTGAGGCAATCAGGTTTATTTAGTATCAAAGTTCAAAGACTTGCCAATGGAATTTTGTCATTTACTGTCTTTCACATACTTTCTTTTAATATTTTCTTTATATGAAAGTTTCTAGCATTATTGAGAAAGATGTGAAATAACAACTGTAAGGGTTTACGAAGTATCAGACAATGCATCACTTCACTAAAGTTATCTCTACCAGGAACTCAGAGGCTACCACAGAGTCTATGGCAGGCTTACTACAGGCCAGATAAGACTCTTTACATGTGTTGTCTTTTTTATCTTCATATAAATTTAATGAAACAGATCTTACTGTTGTTCATGAAGAAATCACAGTTGGGAGAAGTTAAGCGACTTGCCCAAGGTTACTGAGCTAGTAGTTGTAGAGTTGGAATTCAAACCTTTAGAGTACTCCTCAAATTCATAGCAAAATGCCTCAAGTCCTGGGCAGACCAGTTTTGATTCCTGGTCTGGAGCTCAAGAAAGACTAAAGGTTGGACAGAAGCAGCCCAGTGGGTCCATTAAGAGCTGTAGAATTGAGAGCACAGCTACACTGTGAATTGAGAGTTTAGCTTTCTCTTCCTATGCAGGACCTGATTCAAAGGCTTTCATTTGGGCTACAGTGTCCTTGGAACTTTCACGGGGACTTACTTATCCAATGGAACAACACAATATGAAATTTTACTTTGGCCAAATGGGAAAATGCCAACATTCTGGAGGACCACAGGTCCTCCAGAAGGTATTATAAAATCAAAGCAAACACAGAAGTTTGTTAAGGGCAAGGTGCCTTGTGCAGATGCTGTGACAATGCACCTCTTGCCCGGCAGGTATACCTACAAACAAGAAACCAATCATTTTAAGTTTTAGTGTTACTGTAAAATGGAGGAGATGTCACCCATTTTGATTTTCTAAAATCTGCTCTACCTCTGGGCTTTTCCATTTTGACAGCTAGTACCTTTATTTTGAAAATGAAAGTCATTCAGTCGTGTCCTACTCTTTGCAAACCCATGGACTGTAGAACAGTGATCAATGCAAAGAAATAGAGGAAAACAATTGAATGGGAAAGACTAGAGATCTTCTTAAGAAAATTAGAGATACTAAGGGAACATATCATGCAAAGATGGGCACAATAAAGAACAGAAATTGTATGGACCTAACAGAAGCAGAAGATAGTAAGAAGAGGTGGCAAGAATACACAGAAGAACTATACAAAAAAAGACCTTCACAACCCAGATAATCACAATGCTGTGATCACTCACCTAGAGCCAGACAACCTGGAATGTGAAGTCAAGTGGGCCTTAGAAAGCATCACTATGAACAAAGCTAGTGGAGGTGATGGAATTTCAGTTGAGCTCTTTCAAATCCTAAAAGATGATGCTGTGAAAGTGCTGCACTCAATATGCCAGCAAATTTGGAAAACTCAGCAGTGTCCACAGGACTGGAAAAGCTCAGTTTTCATTCTAATCCCAAAGAAAGGCAATGCCAAAGAATGTTCAAACTACCGCACAATTGCAGTCATCTCACACGCTAGCGAAGTAATGCTCAAAATTCTCCAAGCCAGGCTTCAATAGTACATGAACCATAAACTTCCAGATGATCGAGCTGGATTTAGAAAAGGCAGAGGAATCAGACATGAAACTGCCAACATCTGATGGGTCATCAAAAAAACAAGAGAGTTCCAGAAAAACATCTATTTCTGCTTTGCCAAAGCATTTGCCTGTGTGGATCACAACAAACTGTGGAAAATTCTGAAAGAGATGGGAATACCAGACAACCTGACCTGACTCTTGAGAAATCTGTATGCAGGTCAGGAAGCAACAGTTAGAACTGGACATGGAATAGCAGACTGGTTCCAAATCAGGAAAGGAGTATGTCAAGGCTGTATATTGTTATCCTGCTTATTTAACTTCTATGCAGAGTACATCATGAGAAACGCTGGGCTGGAAGAAGCACAAGCTAGAATTAAGATTGCTGGGAGAAATACCAATAACCTCAGATATGTAGATGATATCACACTTATGGCACAAAGCAAAGAAGAACAAAAGAGTCTCTTGGTGAAAGTGAAGGAGGAGAGTGAAAAAGTTGGCTTAAAACTCAACATTCAGAAAACTAGGATCATGGCATCCGGTCCCATCACTTCATGGCAAATAGATGGGGAAACAATGAGAGGCTATTTTTTTGGGCTCCAAAATCACTGCAGATGGTGACTGCAGCCATGAAAATAAAAGACGCTTGCTCCTTGGAAGAAAAATTATGACCAACCTAGATAGCATATTAAAAAGCAGAGACATTACTTTGCCAACAAAGGCCTGCCTAGTCAAAGCTATGGTTTTTCCAGTGGTCATGTATGGATGTGAGAGTTGGACTATAAAGAAAGTTGAGTGCCAAAGAATTTATGCTTCTGAACTGTGGTGTTGGAGAAGACTCTTGAGAGTCCCTTGGACTGCAAGGAGATCCGACCAGTCCATCCTAAAGGAAAACAGTCCTGAATGTTCATTGGAAGGACTGATGCTGAAGCTGAAGCTCCAATACTTTGGCCACCTGATGTGAAGAAATGACTCATTGGAAAAGACCCTGATGCTGGGAAAGGTTGAGGGTGGGAGGAGAAGGAGATGACAGAGGATGAGATGGTTGGATGGCATCACCAACTCAATGGATATGAGTTTGAGTTAACTCCAGGAGTTGGTGATGGACAGGGAGGCCTGGCGTGCTGCAGTCAATGGGGTTGCAAAGAGTTGGACATAACTCAGAAATTGAACTGAACTGAACTGTAACCCCACAAGAATTCTGCATAGAATTCTGTCCATAGAATTCTCCAGGCCAGAATACTGGAGTGGATAGCTGGTCCCTACTCCAGAGGATCTTCCCAATCCAGGGACAGAACTTGGGTCTCCCAGATTTTAGGTGGAGTCTTAACAATTTGAGCCAACAGGAAAGCCCTTCATTTTATCAATCCACAAAATTCAGAGTTATGCATGACTTATCTTTCTCCCTGATCATCCCAAAAGGAATTAATCATCAGTCCTGTGGATTGTTTACCCAATATATCTCAAAGCCATTTATTTCTCTATCGCTTCGGCTACCACATAGTTCAAGCCACCAGCATCTTTCTCTGAACACTGTAAGAACCTCCTATTTCCTTGCTTTAGCAACCAAAGAAATCACCATCAATATAAATTGGATCATGTCATTAACCTTTTTAAAAAAACCTTCCGTGACGACTTCCCTGGTAGCCCAGTGGTTAAGAATCTGTCTGCCAGTGCAGGGGACATGGGTTCATTCCCTGGTCCAGGAAGATATCTCAGGGAAAATAAGCCTGTGTGCTACAACTACTGAGCCCACATACTGGAACTACTGAAGCCTGCATTCCCTAGCTCCTGTGCTCTGCAACAGGAGAAGCCACCTCAATGAGAAGCCCATGAACAGCAACTAGAGAGTAGCCTCCACTCACTGCAACTGGAGAAAGCCTGAATGCAATAATGAAGATCTAACAGGGTCAAAAATAAACAATTTTTTAAATTAAAAAAAAAGCAAAAAGCCTTCAATGGCTTTCCATTACAGTCAGGGCAAAATGTAAAACCCTTAAGATGACCTACAGATCCAGCTTTGTGCAGCCTCTTTTACCTCATCTGGCTCATCTAGTGCCCTTGTCCACTCCACTCCCTTTTTCACTCTAGCCACCTGGCATTCTTTCAATTCCTTTCTTTCATCTCCTGTCTTCTTCCTATGGCCAACTGTATTTTTCAGGTCTCAAGCTCAGTGTCACTTCCTCAAAGAATCTCTCTTGATTCTTAAAACCAAATTAGGTGCCTCAATATAGGATATCATAATACCTATACTTTACTTTCACAGCTTACAGTGAATATTATTAATAAAATTAAATATGCATTATGAGCATTTTGTTTATAATGTCTTCCTCTTCTCCTAGACCATAACTGCTGTGTAACCTGTCATTAGCACACAGGCTTTACATGGTGTATGCTCAGTAAATATTGTCTGAATAAATAAATGGGCTGATGGGAACATAAGAAGTAAAACTATGAAAATATCAATAGAGTTCAGCAAATATTATTTTTCTTCCTTATGGAAGAATAGCTACCAAAACCCAGTATATTTAAATGAATAATAATAACAGCCCATTAAAGCTTTAATGTTTCTTTGTAACAGCTGGAGAAAAGGAACACCTTTTTTCACAGTAGCCTGATAATTTACATGTAATATTTATCAAACATATGGCAACATATTATATGTTAATTAATTTTATGCAAAATAGACACATATTCAAAATTATGAAGGAAGAAAGTTATTTGCTGAAGCTAGACTAAGCCTTGGTGGCTCAGTTGGTAAAGAATCTGCTTGCAATGCAGAAGACCTTGGTTTGATCCCTGGGTCGAGAAGAACCCCTGGAGAAGGGAAAGGCTACCCACTCCAGTATTCTTGCCTAGAGAATTCCGTGGACAGAAGAGACTGGCGGGCTACGTCTATGGGGTTGCAAAGAGTCAGACACAACTGAGCGACTAACACTTTCACTTTTCACTTTCAGACATCTAAAAGTTTTAGATGGAGTGGATTTGATATCATGCTTCCCTAGTGACTCAGATGGTAAAGCATCTGCATGCAATGTGGGAGACCTGGGTTCGATCCCTGGAGGAGGAGGGCATGGCAACCCACTCTAGGATTCTTGCCTGGAAAATCCCATGGACAGATGAGCCTGACAGGCTACAGTCCACAGATTGCAAAGAGTCGGACATGACTAAAGCAACTAAACATGATGTGACATGACAAATTCTATAGGTCTTTTGTTTACAGTTTATAGTCTAGCATTAAAATAGTATCAATACTTTCATTTTAACTTTAAAGAAAAATTAAGTGGAATTTAATTCGGAATTAAATTTCGGAATTCACTTTCATACAGTTAATCAAACATGTCATTCTTGTCTTATAAATAGTGTTTGGCACTCACTTGTTTCTGAGGGGTGCCAGTGGGTGTCTCATTGTTTTCTATACTACTGAAGTTTGTGTTGCTACAAACTCATCTCTAAAGGTGAGATGTCCTTGGAGGTCACTTATGTCCTTTCCCTGGTGTATGAATGAAACAGCCAGGGTCCTGAGAAGTTATATGGCTTGACCAAGGAGGCACAGTCTAATTGTGCAGCAAAAAAAAAAACCCAAAAAAACCTGAAACTATAAATGACAATGATCTGCTACCTCGCTTTCAAGAAAGTGTTCAGCAGTACGAAAATCAGAATATACAAATATTTGATGTTTATTAAATGTCATGTAGTACAGTTTTCATCCCAATCCCAAAGAAAGGCAATGCCAAAGAATGCTCAAACTGCCGCACAATTGCACTCATCTCACATGCTAGCAAAGTAATGCTCAAAATTCTCCAAGCCAGGCTTCAGCAATATGTGAACTGTGAACTTCCAGATGTTCAAGCTGGTTTTAGAAAAGGCAGAGGAACCAGAGATCAAATTGCCAACATCCGATGGATCATTGAAAAAGCAAGAGAGTTCCAGAAAAACATCTATTTCTGCTTTATTGACTATGCCAAAGCCTTTGACTGTGTGGATCACAATAAACTGTGGAAAATTCTGAAAGAGAATACCAGATCAAATGACCTGTCTCTTGAGAAACCTGTATGCAGGTCAGGAAGCAACAGTTAGAACTGGACATTGAACAACAGACTGGATCCAAATAGGAAAAGGAGTTCGTCAAGGCTGTATATTTTCACCCTGCTTATTTAACTTATACGCAGAGTACATCATGAGAAATGCTGGGCTGGAGGAAGTACAAGCTGGAATCAAGATCGCCGGGAGAAATATCAATAACCTCAGATATGCAGATGACACCACCCTTATGGCAGAAAGGGAAGAAGAACTAAAGAGCCTCTTGATGAAAGTGAAAGAGGACAGTAAAAAAGTTGGCTTAAAGCTCAACATTCAGAATACTAAGATCATGGCATCTGGTCCCATCACTTCATGGGAAATAGATGGGGAAACAGTGGAAACAGTGTCAGACTTTATTTTTCTGGGCTCCAAAATCATTGCAGATGGTGACTGCAGCCATGAAATTAAAAGACGCTTACTCCTTGGAAGGAAAGTTATAACCAACCTAGACAGCATATTAAAAAGCAGACACATTACTTTGTCAACCAAGGTCTGTCTAGTCAAGGCTATGGTTTTTCCAATGGTCATGTATGGATATGAGAGTTGGAGTATAAAGAAAGCGGAGCACCGAAGAATTGATGCTTTGAACTGTGGTGTTGGAGAAGACTCGTGAGAGTCCCTTGGACTGCAAGGAGATCCAACCAGTCCATCCTAAAGGAGATCAGTCCGGGGTGTTCATTGGAAGGACTGATATTGAAGCTGAAACTCCAATACTTTGGCGACCTGATGCGAAGAGCTGACTCATTGGAAAAGACCCTGATGCTGGGAAAGATTGAAGGCGGGAGGAGAAGGAGACGACAGAGGATGAGATGTTTGGATGGAATTACCGACTCAATCGACATGGGTTTGGGTGGACTACGGGAGTTGGTGATGGACAGGGAGGCCTGGTGTGCTGGGATTTATGGGGTTGCAAAGAGTCAGACATGACTGAGCAACTGAACTGACTGACTGACCCAAATACTTAAAGGATCACAGTGTCTGTGATCTCACCTTTTGGCAATGTCTGCAAAACTCCATTATAAGTTAAATTTGTGCAATTAAAATCCATCCAATATGAACAAATCAAGATCCTAAGGTGGTATTACAGAATGTCTAAAAATAAATGCTGCTTTGCTTTTAGGAACATCAAGTAACAAAAACTAGGTGAATTATATTAGTCAAAACTGTTTAAGGTTGATAAAAATAACTAATTTTTATGTACAAATCATTTATTTGTATATAAATGACTGCTTGTAACATGTTCAAATTGTGTTTTCATAAAGTCATTTTTCACAACATTTTACACTACAGTGTTTTAATATACACTTTCAGAAATAACATCAAAACATGATTTCCAGATCTGACCGAATTACCACCAATTTACAATTCTTGGGCTCAGAAACAGTACAATTGTGTTATACTAATATCCACACTAGTCATTTTCCTTTTCTCCCTTAAATTCAGCACTCCACGCCCAATGCCCTATGTCCTATTCACTTTAGTTCAGGCTCTTACACATCACAGCTAGGGAGTTTCTGAGCCCATCTCCCTGCTCCCTGTCCTGCCTACTGAATTCCACTGTCCACAAGCTGCTAGCATGGCATACTCTCCTGCTACCCTTTACCACCTACCTCCCAGGTCAAGAAGACTCAACCCACTCCTCACTAGACCACTTTAGCATGAATCCAGTCTCCCTCTTTCTCCTAATGCTTCCTAACAGATGGTCTTCTCTGCCCATTATTCCTCAACTCTTATTCTAGTTGTCATCTCTGTAGTGGCTTATAATACTCCTTTCCAGGATCCTGGAATATCCTCTCCACAGCTCCCTGCCCCAAACCTTACTAAAACCAAGACATTTTATGACCCTTGAAGGCCCACTTTCATCATTATCTTCTCTGTGAAACTGTCAATACTCATTCATCTATTTCCTTTCTAATACAGAGATGAAAGACACATGATCCCTATTCTCAAGGAACTATAAATAGAAGTAACAGCTAGAACAACAGAGTGTATTGTATTATACTTAACACATGCCAGGAAGTAGTTTAAGTACTTCAACTTATTTATTCCTTTACTCATTTAATCCTCATAAAACCCCAATAAAGTAGTTACTACCATTATACCCATTTTACAGACCCATTTTCCAATGAGGCTCAGAGAAATTAAATAACTTCCCAAAGATTATAATACTACTAAAATACAGATACTGGCAGAACCACAACCTGTTGGAAATGAGAGCAAGCATTTCATGACTCAGCTAAAAAATATGGGTAATGAATTCTTACCATGCAAGCTATTGTATGTGTTATATAAGAGACAGAAAAAACAGTAAGAGGGAAAGAAAAAAAAAATCTATGTTTTATTTTGCATTTCTACTACAGCCTTCTTGCTAATCTTCTGATTGTTGATGACTTCGTGTTTAAATCTGCTTCCTTAACTAGCATATCTACAAAGTGTTTATAATACTTGGTGGAGATTAAGTAAACACATAAATAATTCCAATATAAGACATAGAGAAGTCTCAGGAGAAATTCATAAACAAAGTTCTCAATCCCACTTGGGACTGGGATGTGGAAGTGGAGAGCTGGGATTCGAGTCAGGCTTAAAGGGAGAAGGGAGGGAGTTAGTAAGGGCCACCCGGCAGAGTTAACCTCTGAGATGCCAAAGTGACTCAGATGAAGAAAGATCATCTCAGAGGAAATGCAGCGACAGAAAAATGAGCGAGAAAACCGAGGTATCTCCCATGGCACAGCAAGTCCAGCTTGACTCAGCCAAACTTAAAAGTGCCGGGTGTGAAGAGTGGTAGATCTGACTAGAAAGGCTGTTGAAACCAGATTATCAGGGACCTAAAGCACAAATGGAAAAATCTGGACATTATCCATGAAGAAAGGGGTGTCCTAGGAGGTTTTTGACTTGGCAAAGCACAGAGCTGGAATGGTGCTGTAAAAAGTTTACCTTGTGTGCAATAAAGAATTTAAGAAGATGAGACAGCACAGCAGTGGGAGCAAAAGATGGAAGGATACAGTTTGTGGTGGGAGCAGCCAGGACAGAGCTTGGAGCTGGATTCTCTCTCATCATGTCAATGATTCCCTCTCACTGTTAACCACTACACTTAATTACCTTTTTTATCATTTTGTCTTCTTCCTCTGATTCCTGACTTAAAGCGATGAGTTCTCACTGAACGCTCATGGGCTGGACTGAGACCTCAATATCTTATAACTTAAGTACAGAACCCATGGTACTTATTATCATTTAAAACATGTGGAAGTAGTTTAACAACTAAGTATTAAATTGTTAATTACTGTGAAACTGAATGAGAAGTGCTGCACATACAATATCATTGTTTAGCTCTACAGATACATGATTTGACCCTATCTGATAGCCCTCATAGCAAAAGACACTACGCTGTGTTGGTACAGATTATTTTCAGATCAAAGAGTCTCACTGCAGGAATAGGCTGAGTCATCCCCTAATAATAGTTTGCAGTCTTTGAAATTTGTATTTGAAGCTCTAAAAGTAAACTTATTTTTCTGCTTTTCTTGAATTAAGTGATTAACAAGGTTCAAGGCGAATGAACAATTTTAAGTCTCGGTGTTCAACTGGCTAAGTCAATGGGACTCTGACAATAGGCCTCATTGTCTCCCTTCATGCCCTCAGAGCTTAAAGGTAAAGTAGAACAAATTCAAGAAGGAGCTACCTCAAAATGTACACAATGTACTGTTTTCCACGCTGGTACCTTTTCTAAGATTTCTAGCTACAGGAGGAAAGAACACACACACACACACACACACACACACACACACACACACACACACACACACACACACACACACAATGTAAGAACTTGCCAAAACTAAAGACATCTTGTGATTCCACAGCTGATGTCTCAGGATCACTTTGAGGGAGAGGAAAGTTTCTTGTTCAAAGTTTCCTGTTTCATGTACCTGGAAACAAGTGACTAACTGACCCACAGATTTCTGATATCTTAAGTGTCAGAGGTCTTGGGGAACTATGGTCTTGCAAGGTCAGGAAGACAGAAGGGTAAAAAAAAAAGATGGAAAAGCAAAGAAAAATAGTTCCTGGATTTTTAATTTCTTCTTGCCGCTTTTTAAAGATTAAACTCTAGGAAAGAAAAAAAATTACTTAATTTGAGAACTTTTTAAGGAAAGTTGGGAAAATAAAAGCATCTCTTGATTTAGATATTAGAAAGGTCTGAGGAGTTTGCCCTTTCTCTCTTGGGCATTCATTTATCATTCTCAAGATGTCACTATAGAAGAAATAATACTTTCTGTCTTACAGACATCCTTGTGATGTCCCAGAAACCAGGGTTGTAAACATGTATAATGAGAAACATTTATTATTAGCATGATCACACATTTCTAAAGGCATAGCTTAAAGTATTTCTTGTTTAGTTTATAATAAAACTTGATGCCATGGGAGAGGGAAAAAGGAAGTTTGGAAGATTTATGTTGACAAAAAGTCACGATAAAAAATTTTCATAACTCTAGCCTACTTGGTTTTCCTCCATGCTTTACATATTTGGGTTCCTAAATAGAACATGTGTGTGCTCAGTAACTCAGTCATGCCCAGCTCTGCAGTCCCATGAACAGGGGCCTGCCAGGCTCCTCTGTCGATGGGATTTCCCAGGCAAGAAAACTGGAGTGGGTTGTTATTTCCTTCTCTAGGGGATCCTCCCAGCCTAGGGCTGGAACTTGCATCACTTTCGACCCCTGCATTGGCAGGCAGATTCTTTACTACTACACCACCTGGGAAGCCCTAAATAGAACATACAGTAAAACAAAATCTCTCTATCACAAGTAAGATAAACAAAAGGATTCCCAATGAAACTGAAATTATTTCTTGGAGCTTTGATTACTCTAACAAGCAGATCTGTATAAACAAGAACAACAAAAAAGAACAAAAGCTTCACTATTGTAGTTTAAAATGGGATCAGAAAACAGAGAGTCAATGAATGGCAGTGCTTCTTAGACAACCAGATTCTATCCCCAGCTCTTCAACATTGTTATCTTGCCTAATGCTGTCACCACGGGATACTTGTATTCCCAGTGTTTCTTTATCTTCACACCCACTAACAATCCCTCTTTTTTTTCTGAAGAAACAGTACTGTTTTTCAAAAGTTCAACCAGGATGAAGCTTCTGGCACCATGACAAAGTCTAGACAAATGAATTAAAAGCATCTGTCTAGCAGTTACAATATTTAGTGCCTCATTAGATGAAAGGGGCAAAAGTTCCACAGGGGTAATCTATCAGGAAATACAAGCCATTTTCTCAGGTTAGATTTGTAGTCCATCTACCCAGAGACGCTCCTGGCATTTTAATTTTGTGTTAAAAGCAGAGAATTGTTAGAACCATGGTAGTGGAATGGACTTCGTGCCCATTAGTACAAAGAAATCATAAAACAGAGACTATATCCATAGAGATGAGAACAAATACTAGTAGATATACAGTTCATGCCTTTCAGACTTGGTCCCACTAAAGACATTTCTTGGTTTCCATTAACGTCATTGAAAAATGGAACTATTGCTACTTCTTGCATAATTAAGAAGCCCTTTTGCACAATAACACAGATAGAATGATACTAAACCAGTGAGGCTGAAGATCTTTTGTAACCCAAATCAAAGAGTGACATTTTTGATAAAAGCTACAGATTAATCTGACATGGTTCATTCTATTCAAAGAACAAAAAACAATCATTACACTTTCTATTTTCAATTACACTATGTAATGCTTCCAAGAGTTTGTTATTTCAGCAGCATATTTCACATCTTGCAAAACATTTCTCAATCTGCTGTGATTGCTAACTTGGAGACCATTGAGGCAGGAATAAAAAAAAGCTGCTAAGTACAAAAGCCCCATGTTCCTGCTGTGGCTTATATCTTCTGGAAAAAGCCATCAAAGTTATTAACGTTTCAACACCTGTATGTCAGAGAATTTCAAACTTCTAGAAATACTTTTACTCCCTATAAAAAGACTGCATAATAGAAAAAAAAGACAGCAATACAAAGGGAATATATTTTGCAGGGAAATGTGAATTTATTGGGTTCAAGTGTCAAATAATGGGAAAAATGTACTTAGTCACTTTTTTACTAGTTAAGTCTTTCTGTATTGCTTACCTGTGGTATGACTCCAAAGGCCTTCCTCCATTGTTGCAAAGTAATTGAATCCCAAGACACACCATCTATTTGTATTTCTCCTTTGGTATTCAGCAACCTCAAAAAAGCCAGTAACAAAGTGCTCTTCCCTGATCCAGTTCTTCCCAAGAGGCCCACCTAGAATATCAGAATGATGGAATTACTCCTGTGACACATAGATACAATACCATAAATGCAATCTGATATTATACATGAATTTTAAAAACCCATGGAAAATATCTTTTTTAATCATCACCCAGGAAGTCTCACTTATTCATTTGAGCCTTGTTGCATACTTCCAATTCTGATTAAAACTGATTTGGAACACAGCAACTCTGGAAGACAACATAGAAACTGGCCATAAGGGACTGGACCCCTGAGGCTGAGTTCATTTATCTCTGATTTTTACTAATGGCAAAAAGGTTAAAATAAGGTCCACTTCACATCAAAGAAAACAAAGTGTCTTAAAGCACATAATTTTTGAGAATGAGCTCAAGCCAGAAGCAGAGACCTACAGCTTGATCTAGTCAAATATGAATACGAGCTTGAAGATGAATAAATCCACAGGGGTTCTAATATTCATATACTGTCCATAATACAATAAGTGAATGCCAAGTTCAGGCCTGACAGGAGGGAATAAATTCAGTGAGCTACACATTATCACAAAAGACAGGTTGGGCCTTGCCACTTCTCAGTGGATAAGTACCTGGACAGTTGTCAAATCAACTTCTTCCATCCATTCTGATTGGCAAGAACAGAATTTTAGGAAGCAAAAGGGATATTAAGGGAAAGAAAAAAAAGACTATTCTTGTTACTTAAAGACTCTAAGAACACAGCATGGAACTGAGAAGGCCGTGCACTGCAAGGTGACCTCAGGCGCTTCCAGTGGCCCAGAGGGAGCTGACTCTGTTCTGATGCCAGCTCAGACCCAGCACTGAGAGGAAGATGCTCTCAGGGAGGTCCTTAATGAAACCCTGAGTAAACTGCTCGGCATTTAGTGGCACTGAACAGTTCTTTCTTTCCCCTTGCATTATTGCTATTTGTTTTTTCTCACTTGGCCTTTTTACAAGAGAGCTGAACAGTCTTGTAGAATCATGCTTTTTACTCTAGTTGTGGTAAACATTTTCATTTTGTTTGGTGTTTTACTTTCCAATCCATAGCTAAGGATAAAATAAAACATGAATTTCTGAATTCTGACTCTCAGTTTCTATATTTATCTCATTACAGACTAGTAACAGCTTCTAAAATCAGAACTAATTAGGGACTACAATAAATGCTTGAGAGCATACACAAATCCACAATAGTAATAACATATTGAATACCAATTAGGAACCTTTAACGTATTCAATACCAATCAGAAAGGCCTAGGAAGTAAACTAGGTCTTTGGGGTAAGCCAATAAACAATTGTGATACAACTGTCTTTCTGTCCATTATAAGAGCCCTATAATGGGACTTGCACACATGCCTATTTCCTGAGACAGCAGAAATCAGATAAACAAAATGTTACACATTAACCTCGTGTTGAGGTTCTTCATACTATGGATCACAATTGGTAATTATTTTATTTATTCTTTTCTTGATTATTGCTTGTGTTCACCCCAAGAATATAAGTTCACCAGGGCAGGGTAATCTATCTTGTTTTCTACTGAATTCTCAGCACCTGGCATAGTGGTTGGTTCACATAAGTGCTAAATAAAAAACTTATTTGGACTGACTGAGAGACAGTCAGATGAAAGGATGAATGGATAGATGGACAAATTGGTGAGTGAGTAGGTAGCAGATAAATGGAAGAAATGAAAGAAGGGAGGGAAGGAGGGAGAAAGAGGGAAGAAAGGAAGGGGGAAAGAAGAAGGAAGGGTATATGAATGAATAAACTTATTTTTAGTAGAATATGAATAAACTTATTATAAACTTATTTAGTAAATCTAAACAAATGGATATAGTCAATTTTGGTTAACTCAATTTAAAAATCTTATTGAATTTCATATGCACACTTCTATTTCTGAATCAGCCCATTTTGCACAAACACATTCACCATACTTGATGATTTTCCAAACACAACAGTAAAGCTCTGTAGAAGCAACCCAAGTATGCCTTGTATAGGGGAGGCATGAACAAAAAGAAGAGAAGGGAAATTCAAGAGCAGGAAGTGACCTGCTCTAAAGTCATATTAAGAACTTTTGATGATAAGTTCCGTGAGCTTCAGACTCTTAAATCATTAGCCAGGATTCTAATGATTAGGGTACATGACTACATTCTTTTTCCTTAAGAAGCAAATATTTAAATGTTTAGAAACCCAGGTTTTATATTGGGATAAAACTGAATTAAGAGGCAATTTGGAAATCTTTAGCTCTTTAAAGTTTTAGCTATCTCTCTGGTTTCCTTATATTGCTGAACTGCTGGCATTGCATTAAGTCAGACATGGCTTTCAACAGCATGTTTAATTGGTTCCTACCTAACAAAGTCTTCTGTTGTTTATATACTTGACACATAATAATTCTTTTCCGGGATTTGTTTTAAGGCTTCTCAGTGATCTATTGAATAAGGCCAGACTACTTCCCGCAAATAAGCCTTTAAGACAGATGCTAATTCTAAGTCAATGTTTTCTGGTAACTTTAATGTACCTCCTCTTCGATCATTTTGGATCAAGATAAATCACAATGTTATGTGGAGAGTTAAACAGTGTTGAAATTGGTGCTAGTTGTAATTTCATTGTACCATGAATAGAACAGTTTCACTACATTCTTCTCAGAGTCTTATTCACCATTTTAATACTGTAATAGATTGAAAACTGTTATAATTATCATTTATCTTCCTGTGGTCTCTATGAATCAAATGTTGAATCAAATGAAATTTAGATCCCTAAAGTTACAATAACTGCAATTTTATATGTTGATTGATCTCTTTATTATTAATAAAACATAATTCATAATGTAATAAGTTCTTAGGACTCTACTCTTCACAAAACCAGTATAAGTAACTGAATGATTCAAATACTTCACATCAATTTTTATCAAGACAGAATGTCATATGTGTTTAAAAAATCAAATAGATATTAGGTGCTTATGCTGCTATGATCTGAGCCCTTGATATTATTTGAATGGTTTCTGGCATCTCAGTATTTTAAAGAGACTAAAATGGAGAAATCAGATAAGCTCACCCAGATTAGGTATTGAAGTCTGATTAAATATATTTAACCAGAGGACTACCCAGTACTGTAATCTACACAATATGTCCTCTGAGGCATTTTGATAAATCTAGGTTTATCATGAATGACCTACATCCAAATTAAAATGCTAGCCTATATTTTGAGATGAAAAAGGAAAGGAAAAAGAAAAGAGAGATTCTAGTCAGGGGAAAGTGATGTTAAAAATTTAGGCAAAAATCAAAAGCTTTTAAGAAAAAACAATTTGAGACTGAAAAGAAAAATAAGTTTTCTTTTTTAAAGTTTAACTCTTTTTAAGTTAAACTTGTGAAATACTTGCTACATTACTCATGCACTGAAAATAAAATTTAAAGTAGAGATTCTGTGAAGTAAAAGCCTAAATTAAGAGCCTAAAGAGTAAAAGGATTTCTCAACATTAAAGTAATTTCTATGGACAAAGTGCTTTAATATGAAGATTGAACCATTTTTCTGCACAAAATATTATTTTGTCTTTTTGCCATGTAATGGGCTAAATATTTGTGTCTCTCCTAAATTCATATATTGAAATCCTAACCCCTCAATGTGACACTAGTAGGAGGTAGGGTGGTTGGGAGGTGATTTGGTCACAAGAGTGGAGCCTTCATGATGGGATTCAGTAAAGTTCAGTTCAGTCACATAAGTCATGTCTGACTCTTTGCAACCTCATGGACTGCAGCACGCCAGGCTTCCTGCCCATCACCAACTCCTAGAGCCTACTCAAACTCATGTTCATCACATTGGTGGTGCCATCCAACCATCTCATCCCCTGTTGGCCCCTTCTCCTCTCACCTTCAATCTTTCCAGCATTAGGGTCTTTTCCAGTGAGTCAGTTCTTCACATCAGGTGGCCAGAGTATTGGAGTTTCAGCTTCAAATTCAGTCCTTCCAATGGATATTCAGGACTGATTTCCTTTAGGATAGACAGGTTGGATCTCTTTGCCATCCAAAGGACTCTCAAAAAGTCTTCTCCAACACCACAGTTCAAAAGCATCAATTCTTCGGCACTCAGCTTTCTCTATAGTCCAGCTCTCACATCTATACATGACAATCGGAAAAACTATAACTTTGACTAGATGGACCTTTGTTGGCAAAGTAATGTCTCTGATTTTTCATATGCTGTCTAGGTTGGTCAAAGCTTTTCTTCCAAGGAGCAAGCATCTTTTAATTTCATGGCCGCAGTCACCATCAGCATGATTTTGGAGCCCCCCAGAATAAAGTCTCTCACTATTCCATTGTTTCCCCATTTATTTGCCATGAAGTAATAGGACCAGATGCCATGATCTTAGTTTTCTGAATGTTGAGTTTGAAGCCAATTTTTCACTCTCCTCTTTCCTTTTCATCAGAGGCTCTTTAGTTCTTCTTTGCTTTCTGCCATAAGTGTATATCATCTGCATATCTGAGGTTATTGATATTTCTCTCGGCAATCTTGATTCCAGCTTGTGCTTTATCCAGCCCAGAGTTTCTCATGATGTACTCTGCATATAAGTTAAATAAGCAGGGTGACAAAATTCAACCTTGACATACTATTTTCCTGATTTGGAACCAGTCTGTTGTTCCATATCCAGTTCTAACTGTTGCTTCTTGACCTGCATACAGATTTCTCAGGAGGCAGGTAAGAAGGTATGGGATTCCCATCTCTTAAAGAATTTTCCACAGTTTGTGGTGATCCACACTGTCAAAGGCTTTGGTGTAGTCAATAAAGCAGATGTTTTCTGGAACTCTCTTGCTTTTTCAATGATCCAACGGATGTTGGCAATTTGATTTCTGTTTCCTCTGTCTTTCTAAATCCATTTTGAACATCTGGAAGTTCACGGTTCATGTACTTTTGAAGCCTAGTTTGGAGAATTTTGAGCAATACTTTGCTAGCAAGTGAGATAACTGCAATTGTGCAGTAGTTTGAACATTCTTTGGCATTGTCTTTCTTTGGGATTGGAATGAAAACTGACTTTTCCAGTTCTGTGGCCACTGCTGAATTTTCCAAATTTGCTGACATACTGAGTGAAGCACTTTAATAGCATCATCTTTTAGGATTTGAAAAAGCTCAACTGAAATTCCATCACCTCAACTAGCTTTGTTCGCAGCGATGTTTCCTAAGGCCCACTTGACTTCACATTCCAGGATGTCTGGCTCTAGGTGAGTGATCACACCATCATGATTATCTGGGTCATGAAGATCTTTCTTGTATAGTTCTTCTGTGTATTCTTGCCACCTTTTTAATATCTTCTGCTTCTGTTAGGTCCATACCATTTCTGTCCTTTATGGTGCCCATCTTTGCATGAAATGTTCCCTTGGTATCTGTTTTTCTTGAAGAGATCTCTAGTCTTTCCCATTCTATTGTTTTCCTCTATTTCCTTGCATTGATCACTGAGAAAGGTTTTCTTATCTCTCCTTGCTATTCTTTGGAACTCTGCATTCAAATGCATGCATCTTTCCTTTTCTCCTTTGTCTTTTGCTTCTCTTTTTTTCTCAGCTATTTGTAAGGCCTCCTCAGACAACCATTTTGCCTTTTTGCATTTCTTTTTCTTGGGGATGGTCTTGATCACTACCTCTTGTACAATGTCACAAACCTCCATCCATAGTTCTTCAGGCAGTGTGTCTATCCATCTAATCCCTTGAATCTAGTGAATATAATCCCTAGAATCAGCCATAGGTGAACCCATGTCCCCACCTGCCCGAACTTCCCTCCCAGGCAGGTAGGTTTTTTACCACTAGTGCCACCTAGGAAGCCCTAGGAAAATCTAAACAAATTGCTGGAGGCTCAGTGTGGTAAAGTCTGAGAGTGAAAAACTCCCAGGGCGCCATTCATAGGGAAGACTCACACACTATTTTATAAGTATTACCTCCAAGAGCCCACCACCAACAGTTAATCTCACAGTGAAGTACACAGAAATATCTTCTGATATCCTCAGGAAGAGGTGAGAAACAACAATTTCATAATATTCCAGAACATCCTGTTTTTCTTAATAAAGCCTCCTTCAAGAGAAACTATTTTACCAGAACCGAACCTACTGTTTTGTTTTTTTTTTTTTATTAGAACCTAACTGATCAAAGAAAGGAAAATATTCAGCACCAGCCCACACAAGTGTACTACTGCACCTAAAGGGGGAGAAAAATCTGAGAAGCACTTGTGAAGCCCAAGGGCACAGTCTCAGTAAAAGACTGAGACATAATTATATAGAAATAGAACACTTCCCTTTACCCTAAACCTGACACTAGTGAAGGCCTAATTACTTGTTTCTTTTTCTAGGATATAGTGCCATTTGTCAACAAAAAATTACAACATATATTAAAAGGCAAAAAACCCAGCATGAAGACACTGAGCAAGCATCAAATCCAGTCCATATGCCAGAAATGTTACAATTATCAGTCTGGGAATTTAAAACATCTATGAACAATATGTTAAAAGTGCTAATGAAAAAAGTAGAAAACATGCAAGAATAGGTACTGTAAACAGAGAGGAGGAAATGTTAATAAAATTCAAAAAGAAATGCAAGAGATAAAATACAACAACAACATGGTAACAGAAATGAATAATGTTTATGGTGGGTACAGGAGACAGAACATGGCTAAGGAAAAAAATCTGTGAGCTTGAGGATATGACAACAGAAACCTCCAAACCAAAAAGCAAAGAGAAAAAACCTGAAGGAAAAAATTCAGAATATCCAAAAACAGTGGGACAATTACAAAAGGTATCATGAGCCACTAATGGAACAAAAATATTTGAGACAATAATGACTGAGAACTTCTCCAAATTAATGTCAAAAACCAAATCACAGGTCCAGGAAGGTCATAGAACATCAAGCAGAAAAAATGCCAAAAAAACTAATGTAGGCATATGATATTCAGATGACAGAAAATAAGAGATAAAGAAAAAATCTTGAAAGAAGCAAGAGGAAAAAAACACCTTACTCATAAAGTAACAAAGAAAAGAACTAAATCCAACTATTCTTCAGAAAACATTCAAGCCAAAAAAGAATGGAGTGAAATATTTAAAGTGTTAAGAGAAAAAAGCCACCAACCTAGAATTCTGTACCTTGTGAAATTATCCTTCAAAGGTAAGTGAGAAGTAAAGACTTTCTCAAAGAATAATCAAGGGAATTTGATGTTAGTAGATCAGCTTTCCAATAAAGGTCTTTAAAGTTCTTCAGAAAAATCATTTAAGCCAGAAACTCTGATCTACATAAATGAAGAGTACCAGAAAGTGCATAGTAAAGGTAAAATAAGAAATTTCATTTTTTTTTATTCTTAATTGATCTAACAGATAGCATTGTGCTCAAAATAATAATGGCAACACTGTATTCAATTATGTATGTTTATGTTTCTCTATAAGTAAAATAAACGTCAGCAACAATACAAGGGACAAGAAGGAGGAGGTGGAAATACAGCTGACCCTTGAACAACACAGATTTGAACTTACACCCAGATCATTTTCAACAGTAAACACTACAGTGCTACAACTTTCACATGTGGTTGAATCAGATGATGTAGAATCATAGATACAGAGGGACTATGTATAAATAGAGCGAATATTTTTTGACTGCCAGAGAGTGGGTACCCGTTACACTCAACCTGTTCAAGGGTCAATTTTATTTTGTTATAATAACATACTTCCATTACTTGTGAAGTACTTCAGTATTGTTTGTTAAAAGGTGATTTGGACTAGTCGAAAATGAATATTGCAAGTTTTAGTCTCTCTCACCTACTTCAAAAAATTTCAGCCTCTCTCACTGATTTCTCTCATCCCCCACACTCCCACCCACCTGGCAAATCACCTTTTCACTGAATGTATGACTCTATTTCTATTTTGCTATATTTGCTCACTTTTTTCATTTTTATATTTCAAGTATAAGTGAAATCATATACTTGCCTTTCCCTCACTAATTTCACTTTAAATAAATAAACCCATTTTAAATATAAAGGCACATATAGATAAAAGTAAAAAAAAATATATCATCTTAACACTAATCAAAGACAGTTGGAGTAACTAATTTTACACAGAGCAGATATCAAAGCAAGAGAAATTATCAGATATAAAAGGAGTACCATATAATGGTAAATGGGACAATAATAGTACAGAAAGATATAATAATGTTTAATGTGTAAGATATAATAATGTTTAATGTGTATATATCTAACAGCAGTATGTCAAAATACATGAGGCAAAGACTGACAGAACTGCAAAGAGAAATAGATGAATCCACTATTATACTTGAAGATTTCAATCCACTATCTAAAATGGATAGACACAGAAGTGAGAGAATTACTTTCACCAAGATAAATCACATTATGGGCCATAAAACACAATATAAAGAATTTAAGAGAATGCATCTCATATAAAGTATGTTCTCAGACCACAATGGAGTTAAACCAGAAATCAAGAACAGAAAGACGGCTGGAAAATACTAAAACATTTGGACATTAAACAGCACATGGGTTAAAAAAGAAATCTCAAGAGAAACTTAAATATATTTTGAACAAATGAAAATCAAAATGAAATTTATCAGATTGTGTGGTATGCAGAAAAAGTAGTGCAGAGGGAAATTTATAACATTAAATGCTATAGAAAAGAAGAAATATCTAATATAGCTAAGGGGGTGTGTGCTAAGTCACTTCAGTTGTGTCAGACTCTTTGCAACCTCACAGACTGTAGCCCGCCACTCTGTCCCTGGCATTATCCTGGTTAGAATACTGGAATGGGTTTGCCATGCCCTCCTTCCCAGGATCTTCCCAACCCAGGGATCAAACCCACATCTCTTGTATCTCCTGCATCCACAGGTGGGTTCTTTACCACTAGTGCCACCTGGGGAGCCCAAATATACTAATGCAATAATATTTATAGTATCACACAAATATCTAGTACAGAAAAGAATATGTAATATAGAAACAAATATCTAAAATCAATAGTTTAAGCTTCCATCATAGGAAATCAGAAAAAGAAGAGCAAATTTAATCCAAAATAGGTAGACAACAAATAAATAAATAAAAATTAAAGCAAAATCAACCAATTGGATTGAAAACAAAATCAGTAGGGAAAATCAATAAAATTAAAACTGGTTCTCTGAAAAGATCAGTAAATTTTATGTCTCTAGCCAGGCTAACTAAGAAAACAAGAGAGATGACACAAACTACTATCAAAAATGAAAGAATAGTTACATTATTTAGCATAAGGAATATGGTTAATATTGTTATAACTTTGTATGGGGATAGATGGTTTCTAAACTTTTTGTGGTGAACATTTCATAATGTATACAGATGTCAAATCACTATGTAGTATACCTAAATCTTACATAATATTGTATGTCAACTATATTTCAATTAAAAATATTTTTAAAGAAATGAAAGAGGGAAAATCATTACATCTTAGTATGTATTATTAAGAAAGTAATAAGGAAATATGATGAACATCTCCATGCCCGCTAGTTTCATAACAGGTGAAATGAACAAATTCCTCAAAACATACAAAATCTGCCAAAACTCATAACAAACAGTCTGAATAGGCACATATTTTTTAAAAGAGATTGAAATGCTAATTAATAATCTTCCAAATCAGAAAGGACCAATTCCAGATAGATTCATGGTGAATTCTACAAAATATTTAAAGCAGTAATTCTACCGGTACTCTACAATCTCATACAGAAGATGCGAGGAAAAGTGATACATCCTAAGTCATTCTATGAGAGTAAAAAGTGAAGCCACTCAGTTGTGTCCGACTCTTTGTCATCCCGTGGACTATAGTCTGCCAGGCTCCTTCGCCTGTGGGATTTCCCAGGCAAGAATACTGGCGTGAGTTGCTATTTCCTTCTCCAGGGTATCTTCCTGACCCAGGGATTGAACCCAGGTCTCCTGCATTGCAGGTAGACTCTTTACCATCTGAGCCACCAGTGAAGACCAAATTGCCATAATATCAAAACAAAAGACATTAGAGATCAATATTTCTCATAAACTTAGTTGCAAAGTGCTTAAAAATATTAGCAGGTCAAATCCAACAATATATAGTAAATATATTATATATACCATGAGCAAGTGGGATTTATCCTAGATATGAAAGGTTGGTTCAACATTTGAAAAATCAATGAATAAAATCCATATCAACAGGCATGAAAAATCATATCACCATATTAACAGATGTAGAAAAAACATAAGACAAAATCTACCACCAATTTCTGATTAAAAAAATCTCTTAGCAAAGTAGGAATAGAGGGGGAAGGTCATCAACTTGATAAAAAACATCTACAGAAATCCTACAGTTATTACTTAATGATGAAAAACTTAACTTTCCTACTAAGATCAACTCAAGGCAATAATTCTCCTCTTATTACTTTCAACATCCTACTAGTGTGTGTGTGCGTGCTAAGTCACTTCAGCCATGTTCAACTCTATGTGACCCTATGGACTGTAGCCCCCCAGGCTCTTCAGTCCATGGGGATTCTCCGGGCAAGAATACTGGAGTGGGTTCCATGTCCTCCTCCAGGGAATCTTCCCGACCCCAGGATAGAACCCACATCTTTTATGTCTCCTGTAGTCTTAGCTAATGCAACAAGACAAGAAAAGGAAATAAAAGGCATACCGATTGAGAGTAAAAAAAATGAAACTTTTTGTTTGCAGATGAACTTAGCATCTATGTAGAAAGTACAAAAGAACAACACTATAACTCCTAGAACTACTAAGTGATTATAGCAAGATTGGAGGATACAAAGTTTATATACGTGAGTCAAGTGCTTTCCTACATATCAGCAATGAAAAAGTGGAATTTGAAAACAAAACACAATTTACATTAGCACTCCCCAAAATGAAATACTTAGGTATAAATCTAAGAAAATATATACAAGACAAGGATGATAAAAATGCAAAACTGATGAATTTAATCAAATAAGACTTAGAGAAATGGAAAGATGTTCCATGTTCATGGATAGGAAGACTCAATATGAACCAAGATGTTGGTTTTTTCCAACTTGGTCTATAGATTCAATGCAATCCTAATCAAAATCCAAGCAAGTTATTTTATGAATATGGCGAACAGATTCTAAAGTTTATATGGAAGTGCAAAAGAACAGTCAACATATTGAAGGAGAAGAAAAAAGACAGAGGACTGACACTACTGAACTTCCATGACTTTGGAAGTTGACTTAAAAGATTGCTGCTGCTGCTGCTAAGTCACTTCAGTCGTGTCCAACTCTGTGCGACCCCATAGACGGCAGCCCACCATTCTCCCCTGTCCCTGGGATTCTCCAGGCAAGACACTGTAGTGGGTTGCCATTTCCTTCTCCAATGCATGAAAGTGAAAAGTGAAAGTGAAGTCGCTCAGTCGTGTCTGACTCCTAGCGACCCCATGGAGTGCAGCCTACCAGGCTCCTCCGTCCATGGGATTTTCCAGGCAAGAGTACTGGAGTGGGTTGCCATTGCCTTCTCCGCTTAAAAGACTAAGACAGCCTAATAAGAACACCTTCAGTTTTTCAGCTGTTTGCTCAATGGTTCTCTTTAACTTCACTTCTCTTTAATCCCACTTATCTCCTTTCCTCCTGTCTCAAAACAAAAACAAACAAAACCAAAACCAAAACCAAACAAACCCAACTACTCTACAGTACCAAGGTAATTCCATCTATGTACCCATCCTCTTAGGTGTTCTTGCTTCTCTTTCCCACCACCAACATTGTGGTTCTACATGAGCCCTCATTCCAAGACTCACCCATTCCCTAAGCCTTTGCAATTGGACTTCTACTCACACTCCACTATACCTAATGACTCTCAGACCACTGTCCCCACTCCTTGGCCATAGGGCTCAAGAACATGCATTTCTCACAAGTACTCAAGTGATACAGGTGATGCTGGTACAGGAACCACACTTTGTGAACCACTGCTCTCAAAAACCCTGTGATAGCAAAATCAATCAGGATTTTCTGAGTTATCAACTCCCTTTATTGCTTTGGCTCTCAAGATCCATAATCTCCATCATTTGCACAAATCTTGGCTTCAATTACATCCTTTATGCATCCTCCAGTTACTGAATGACTGAACCAGTCATTGTTTTCTGTACATGCCTTGTGCCTCACGTTATCCCCTCTGCTTATAGCACCCTTCTTCACCCACCTTTGATAATTCAAATCACAGTTTAAGTCTGAAGCCTCATTCTAAATGCCACTTCCTGTGGAAAACCTTGCCTGAATAGCCCAACTCCCAGCCAAATGGTAACAACTGGCTCTGAAAGTGGCTCAGTCAAATGAAGTCCTTTGAAGCCTCAGCTTTGTGAGCCTCACAATAAACCTGTTTCAGCTCTTGCTGGGTCTAGCATTTTCCCTTTTAGTCTGACATCTTCTGTGACAGATCTCTCTAACTCTCTTTCTCTCCTCTTCCTTCTGCTTTTTCTTCTCAGTCTTTTAAGAGAAATGAGTGAAAAAGAACTTTGAGGTCAGAGAGACCTGAGTTTGACATCCTCGCTATTTCACTCACTTAATTGAACATTGTTTCTTCCACTATGCAGAAAAAGGGTAATAACTACCAGCTTTGGAGTTATAATAAGATCTAATGTTATAGAAAATAAAGGTTTTTAAACAGTGCTTAGGACACAATAAGCATTCGATAAACATTTACAGTCTTATGTAAATACTTTTCAATTTCCCCAGAGCACCTAGGAGTGTCTCACAAATACACATGGCCTGCTTACTGCATCGGAGAAGGCAATGACCCCACTCCAGTACTCTTGCCTGGAAAATCCCATGGACGGAGGAGCCTGGTGGGCTACAGTCCATGGGGTCACTAAGAGTCGGACGACTGAGCGACTTCACTTTCACTTTTCCCTTTCAGGCACTGGAGAAGGAAACAGCAACCCACTCCAGTATTCTTGCCTGGAGAATCCCAGGGACGGTGGAGCCTGGTGGGCTGCCGTCTATGGGGTCGCACAGAGTCAGACACGACTGAAGCGACTTAGCAGCAGCAGCAGCTTACTGCATAAATGTTCAGAGAAGATGGAATGCCTGAACATATTCCTTCTTCCTCATTTTACAGTATCTCTGATCACTATTCTCAGATCAAGGAAACTACCTACAGAAATGAGGACTCTAAAACTCTGTTCCTCTACTAGGACTTGTTTGTATTTAATTTAGTGGAGAAGTGAGCACTGGAAAAGCAAATGGATGAAAGGATGTAGGGAGAGTGAAAGAAAATAATTTACCAAATCTATCCTTGCTGTGTATCAACCTATCTGTCGCTATTATTATAACGTCACAGTGCCTTTGGCATCCATCCTGTTGACCGTCAGCTGCCTATGGCATTCATGATGTGTAAAGCAAAAAAGAGTAACTAATTATGCTTTTCTCAATGAAAAGGAGGAGTGAAGGCAAACCATTAATTTTACTTAGTTCCAAAGTGTAACTTTAAACAATTTCACTCTGATACTAGAGGAAAATTCAATCTAAAACCTATTCATTCCATTTATGCCCATTTATACCTGTTTTATCTGAGAAAAGGAAAAAAAAATTCATTCTTGATGAACATGAATACAGGAAAGAGCTAATTTTAGTAGTATGTGAATGTATTTTTCCTAACTGGAGTAAAAGTTAAGTCAAAATTTCCACTGTGCCACTGCAAGCCATTTAGCACAATATGTAGAGAATTTTTGCTCACTCTCTATATATTTTTTTATTAGAATTTTGTCTAATATATCAAATTATCAAATCTTCCTAAAGCCATGGGCAAAGGCAAGTGAAAGTAGTCTGTTTTTATGCTGGTGACAGTGACGGTGGCCTAACAAAACTTACTGACCATTACATGGTAACCCACTCCAGTACTCTGGAAAATCCCATGGATGGAGGAGCCTGGTAGGCTACAGTCCATGGGGTCACAAAGAGTCGGACATGACTGAGTGACTTCACTTCATTAAAAAAAACAATCTCTGTTGGAAATTAAACCACAAAGAGAGGACGTTTTAAACTTCAGTTTTCATAAAAATTGGCTCTACGGTATTGCATTTCAATTTTAAAGAAAAAGAAAATAGTCAAAACAATATAGCACTCCTGTCTAGATTTAGAGTATCCCAGAATAAGGAATCTGGAGAGAATATAAAATCATATTTACAGAGCATAAAATGTGGGAGAATGACCATCCCCTTCTCAAACAATCAATTTTAGACTCTGTATTTGAGTAACTTCTGCAAATTCAGCCCAGATGGGATCCATAAGAAACACTTCAAACTAGTGCAAGGTTATTTCTGCTTATTAAATAATAGAAATGCTTGCCTCGTAAATAATTATTCCATAGCAAATTATTAGGGAAAAATGCTTAACAATCCATACCATGATGAAGACTCCAACCATAAAAATTGAAAAAAAGCTAAGGAAAAAAGTACTATTTGTTTTAAAGACTGTCAATTAGGTAAAATTTTAAGTCTTTAGATAGAGTCAGCAACAAAATATTTCCCTCACCTGAAATGGAGGATAGTTTCAAGATGCAAAATCTAGAACTAAAATTTGGTTTATGTAACAGTTTCTTTAGTTAGTAAGGTAGCAATCAATTAGATATTCTGCAAGTATAATAACACTTAAAATGGTCCCATTATATGCCCAGGAGTGGGACTGCTGGATCATGCTGCTGCTGCTGCTAAGTCGCTTCAGTCGTGTCCGACTCTGTGCGACCCCATAGACGGCAGCCCACCAAGCTCCACCGTCCCTGGGATTCTCCAGGCAAGAATACTGGAGTGGGTTGCTGTTTCCTTCTCCAGTGCATGAAAGGGAAAAGTGAAAGTGAAGTCGCTCAGTTGTGTCCAACTCTTAGCGACCCCATGGACTGTAGCCTACCAGGCTCCTCCATCCATGGGATTTTCCAGGCAAGAGTACTGGAGTGGGGTGCCATTGCCTTCTCCAGTTGGATCATATGGTAGCTCTATTTTTAGATTTTAAGGAACCTCAACACTGTTCTCCATAATGGCTGTATCAATTTATATTCCCACCAACAGTATAGGAAGGTTTCTGTCTCTCCACACCCTTTTTAGCATTTATAGATTCAGACAGGTGTGAGGTGATACCTCATTGTGTTTTGATTTCAGTTTCTATGATAATTAGTGATGTTGAACACATTTTGGCAATCTGTATAACTTCTTTGGAAAAGTATCTATTTAAATCTTCCATCAATTTTCTGATTAGGTTGTTTTTTTCATATTGAGCTGCATGAGCTGTTTGTGTATTTTGGAGATTAATATCTTGTTGCTCACTTCATTTGCAAATATTTTCTCCCACTCTGCGGGTAAACTTCTTGGTTTTGTTTATGGTTTCCTTTGCTATACAAAAGAAGAGAAGCAAAAGGCAAAGGAGAAAAATGAAAGATATATCCATCTGAATGCAGAGTTCCAAAGAACAGCAAGGAGAGCTAAGAAAGCTTTCCTAAGTGTAAACAGAGCAATGGCCACAGGACTAGAAAAGGCGAGTTTTCATTCCAATCCCAAAGAAAGGCAATGCCAAAAAATGTTCAAACTACTGAACAATTGCACTCATCTCACACGCTAGTAAAGTAATGCTCAAAATTCTTCAAGACAGGCTCAACACTACATGAACCATGAACTTCCAGAGGTTCAAGCTGGATTTAGAAAAAGCAGAGGAACCAGACATCAAATTGCCAACATCCACCAGATCATGGAAAAAGCAAGAGAGTTCCAGAAAAACATCTATTTCTGTTTTATTGAATACGCCAAAGCGTTTGTGTGGATAACAACAAACTATGGAAAATTCTGAAAGAGATGGGAATACCAGACCACCTGACCTTCCTCCTGAGAAATCTGTATGCAGGTCAAGAAGCAACAGTTAGAACTGGGCATGGATAACAGACTGGTTCCAAATCAGGAAAGGAATACGTCAAGGCTGCATATTGTCACCCTGCTTATTTAACTTATATGCAGAGTACATCATGAGAAATGCTGGGTTGGCTGAAGCAGAAGCTGGAATCAAGATTGCCAGGAGAAATATCAATAACCTCAGATATGCAGATGACACCATATATATATATGCAGTCATAGTGACTGCAGCCATGAAATTAAAAGACACTTGCTCCTTGGAAGAAAAGCTATGACCAACCTAGACAGCATATTAAAAAGCAGAAACATTACTTTGTCAACAAAGGTGCATTTCGTCAAAGCTATGGTTTTTCCAGTAGTCACGTATGGATGTGAGAGTTAGACCATAAAGAAAGCTGAGCACCAAAGAATTGATGCTTTTAAACTATGGTGTTGGAGAAGACTCTTGAGAGTCCTTTGGACTGCAAGATCCAACCAGTCCATCCTAAAGGAAATCAGTCCTGAATATTCATTGGAAGGACTGATGCTGAAACTCCAATACTTTGGCCACCTCATGTGAAGAACTGACTCATTGGAAAAGACCCTGATGCTGGCAAAGATCGAAGGTGGGAGGAGAAGGGGACGACAGAGGATGAGATGGTTGAATGGCATCACCGACTCGATGGACATCAGTTTGAGTGAACCTCAGGAGTTGGTGATGGACAGGGAAGCCTGGTGCGCTGCAGTCCATGGGGTCGCAAAGAGTCAGATATGACTGAGCAACTGAACTGAACTTGCTCTACACAAGCTTTTAAGAATAATTAGGTTCCATTTTTCCATTTTCATTGTTATTTTCATTACTTTAGGGGGTGGATCAAAAAAAAATCTTGCTCCAATTTATGTCAAAGAACAGTCTGCCTATGTTTTTCTCTGATTTCTAGTATACGGTCTCACATTAAGGTCTTTAATCCATTTTGAGTTTATTTTTGTGTATGATGTTAGGGAGTGTTCTAATTTCATTCTTCTATATAGAAAACCATAATTTGAAAGGATGCATGCACCTCGATGTCACTGTAGCACTATTTACACTAGCTAGGAAATGGAAAAAACCTAAACAGCTATCAACAGAGGAATGAATAAAGAAGATGTGTTACATATATATATGGAATTTTACTCAGCCCTAAAAAACGGAATAAAATAATGCAATCTGCGGCAACATGGATGGATCTAGAGATTATCATACAGAGTGAAGTAAGTCAGAAAGAGAAAGACAAATATTGTATAATATCTCTTAAATGTGAAATCTTGAAAAAGGGTACACAGGTGAACTTACTTGCAAAGCAAAAATAGAGTCACAGATGTAGCAAACAAACTTATGGTTATCAAGGGGAGATGGGATGAACTGGTGGATTGACTCTGATATATATACACTGCTGCTGCTGCTGCTGCTAAGTCGCTTCAGTTGTGTCCGACTCTGTGCCACCCCATAGTTGGCAGCCCACCAGGCTCCGCCGTCCCTGGGATTCTCCAGGCAAGAACACTGGAGTGGGTTGCCATTGCCTTCTCCAATGCGTGCAAGTGAAAAGTGAAAGTGAAGTCGCTCAGTTGTGTCCGACTCTTAGCGATATATGCATAACTTGAAAATATT
This sequence comes from Okapia johnstoni, assembly GCA_024291935.2. Taxonomy (NCBI): domain Eukaryota; kingdom Metazoa; phylum Chordata; class Mammalia; order Artiodactyla; family Giraffidae; genus Okapia; species Okapia johnstoni. Next base: position 63,084,450 of record CM044312.1, on the reverse strand, counting down.
TGTGTTCAACATTGGTCCTAGTCAACAATAAGAGTTACAAATGGATTCTGCCCGCACATTGCTTTAGGCTACTGAGATTCACTTACTGAACACAGGTTTAACAAAGCAAGCAATGTTTAAATCTTACCCTCTGGCCGGGACTTATTGAGAAGGATATGTTCTCTAGTATGGCATTCCCTCCATCTATATACTTTGCTGTGAGGTCTTTGACAGTCATTTGGCCCCCTGAGGGCCAGATGTCATCTTTCTTCACATGTTGATTCTCAATGATCATAACTTTTGAGAGCTGACTATCCTTGGATGGTCTGAATGAATTGTTAGGTTTACCATCTTCTGTTGGCATATCAATAAACTTAAAGACTCGGCTCACAGATCGCATCTGAAATAAAAATAATATTTTATTTTTTTAAGAGTTGCAGAGAATGTTAAAATTAGTTTAATGTTTCCTAAAATATAACTTGTAGGATGTGATACTAGCTAGTCATCAGTTGGTTATTTGTTAGGTTTCTCAATGAAGTAACAGGAAATAATTGGATAGAACTAAAAGCTTAACCAAGAGAATTAACTAGGACTTCTATAAATGGGCTCTTTATAAACCTGTTTATTTTTGTGATCACTTAACTCTCAGTTATGCAAGTCACACATAAATAGTCAAACTTTACTCAATGGAATAGATGATGTCAAGGGGAAACTTTTTTTCTACCATTGTGTAATACAATGTTCTACAACTGGTAAGTTATAATAAAATGTTTCACACTTCAAAATCACTATATAAAAGGCTTTTCTTATTCTTGCAGTGCATTAATAACTATCAACAATTCTATGTCAGCTGGGTGGTAAGTGGACTCCTGAGGCTCAGTAAATTTTGAATAACTTCACAATAATCTTCAAGCAAATTTGAAGTCATTGGCATATATCTGTAGTTAAATATTACATTTTTAATCCAAATTACTTAAAGATTAATGTCCACTGCTGAGCAAAATGTGACTGTGTATAAAGGCTGTATTTGAAATTCAACCATTTTTTAAAATTAATTTATTTTTAAAATTTTATTTTATTGACGTATAGTTGAATTACAATGTTGTGTTAGTTTCTGGTATTCAACAAAGTGATTCAGTTATTCAAATGTATACAAATTCTTTTTCATATTCTTTTCCATTACAGTTTATCACAGGATATTGAATATTGTTCCCTGTGCAACAATAGGACCTTGCAGTTTGTCTATTCTGTATATAATAGTTTGCATCTGCAAATCCCAATCTCCCAATCCATCCCTCCCCCTTGGCAACCATAAATCCATTCTCTGTGTCTGTGAGTCTGTTTCTGTTTTGTAAATAAGTTCACTTGTGTCATATTTTAGATTCCACATGTGATAGCATATGGTGTTTGTCTTTCTCTTTCTGACATACTTTGCTTAGTGAGGTCATCTCTAGTTGCACCCATGTTGCTGCAAATGGCATTATAAAATTCAGTTATTTTGCACGAGTGCTTAAATTCTTTAATGACAGCATATTTCTCTGAACAATTATAATTTACAAAATTTGGAAAGTGATTTTTAAAATAGCGTGGCACATAATAGGCATCCAATACATAATTGAAAATATTTAAAGTAAATGCACTTGTGTGCTCAGTTGTGACTAACTCTTTGTGTCCCCATGTACTGTAGCCTGCCAGGCTCCTCTGTCCATGAGATTTCCTAAACCAGAATCCTGGAGTGGGTTGCCATTTCCTTCTCTAAGGGATCTTCCTGACCCAGGGATCGAACCTGTATCTCCTGCATTGGCAGGCGGATTCTTTACCCCTGAGCCACCAGGTAGCCTATTAACAGCTTACTAGACAGAAAATTTTTTGTCTTAAAAGTAATTGCTGATTCTGGCTTTACCCAGTTGAGAATTTAACCTTCTTCTTTACAATGTTAATTTATTATCATTGTAGTCATTTAGATATTAGAAATAATTCTTCCTGCAAAAAAAATGGTGAGATGAAATGATGTTGGCATTCATTTCTATTATTTTTCTTTTTCATTATCAAAAAGTGAAATGGGAAGAATTCTTCATCTTTAGTATGAAATGACTCGTAGATGAATCAGAGAAGTTCAGATATTTATCCTTAATTGAACGTTTAAAGCTTCATCTTAGAAAATCTTATAGCATTGCCTGTTTTCACATGCACTGATCAAGACTGATGTTTATAAAGAGCTTTCTTCTATCTAGTAATTGTGTGCTTCAATTCCCCTTATATTGAATATATCTTCAAATTATCTTCAATAATTATTCAAGATTCAAAAAGAGAATCCTTTTCAGCCAAAACCCACTAGAAACGGAAGTGAAAAATATCCAAAGCCGATGTCCATCATAAATAACTCAGGAGGAAATAAGGGTGAACCCAGGACATCGTTTGTTGTTGTTTTGTTTACTTGTTTTTTGAATTCAGAATTTCTAATGTCAGCTATGGTATACAGAACGCACCTATCAAATTGAGAAAATACAATTTGCAACTCATCACCTTTCATATAATCTAGTTGCTTAAAGTGACCCCAAGACAGGATATTATAGTTATCCACAGCATGGTCAAATATCCCTGACCAAGAACAAGTTCACCTTAACAACAGGCACTCATCTACAGCCCGTGAACATACACTCAACTCAATGGGTTAGAGTGTTTTCTGACAGGAGGGAAAGGTGGCCAATGCAGACACTTGCATTATGGTTAGGTTTTCAGCCTCTGAAATAGTGAACAGATGATGTGGCCAGATAATATTATGAATTACTAACTCCCTGTGCCTCACAGGCTCTCCAACTCACACATGACTTCCACTGCCTCTCAGAGAAGAAGGGACACAGAACCAGTGCACAGAAAATCATTGCTAGTCTTGCAAGTTGCAAAAAACTGCCTTTGTATTCAGAGATTGATAATTCAAAAATTTTGAGCCATGAGAATATTGCCTGTTAAGATTCAAAAACCAAAGCCTGAAGGACAGGGTTTATGTAAAAACCAGTAGTCAAGGATGAACTTCTGATGGACGAGAAATAGCTTCTCTCCTCACCCCACAGTCTGACTCACAAATGGGCTGAGGCACCAGTTCCTCTAAAAAGAAGCACTGCCTTGCAACTGAATTCTGGTTCTATCCTCAAGTAGATTTGAGTGATTTTAGAACTTAGGAGGCCTGTGCCTCAGTTCTAAGGTGGATACAGGAATGGGGCAGGGCTTAGAGAAGCTGCCAGTGCCCATATGGCATAGAAGCCTAAGAGTGGACATACCTGCATGGCATGTTGAGACAAATAACTTGACATAGCTTTGGATTTTCTTATATTTCCAGAATGATGATGAGGGGAAGCCAAATAATCCCAATGCTTTGACCCCTTGGGGTCTTCCATTCCTCGGGTACGTGGAAGCAGCTGAGAGAGTGCAGACTTACCAAGGGAGAGCTAACAGTCAGGACCAGAAGGAAGACCCAATGTACCTGGACTGTACCCCTCCAGGTCAGAGACATCCCTGGAGACACTGAGCATAGCAAGGGACAACCTAGGGCCAGACGCCCCCTCCCTCGGTGTCTTGGTATCCATCCTGTAAACTCTGCTCACAACTGACTATAGAGTCATTTCTAGTAAGATCTCTGAATTTGCCGAGGTTTCTTCTTCTACTTGGTGAAAGGCATGCTCAAACAGAAAATAAATATGACTATAACACAAGTAGTCATATATCTTCTACACTTAATTTAACAACCAAAGATTCGTATCTGTGGTCAGGGATGGATCCAGGTATGGTGGAAACAGAGATTTAAGTAATGTGGGAGACTCTTTTTAAGAGAAGGTCTTAAGAAGACAGCAATACAATATCAATACAATGAAATATTATTCAGCCATAAAAAGGATGAAACATGAAATACTGTCATTTGCAACATTGATGAACACAGAGATTTTGATACTAAGTGAAATCAGACAGAGAAAGATAAATATTATATGATATCATTTGTATGTGAATTCTAAAAAAAGTAATACTAATGAATCCATTTAAAAAACAGAAACAGACTCACAGATACAGAATACAAACTTATGGTTATTAAAGTGGGGGATAAATTAGGAACACAGGATTAACATATACACAGTACTATAAATGAAACGAATAAGCAACAAGAATATGCTATATAACACAGGGAACAATATTCAAAAAAAAAAGAAGAAAAAGAAACAAAATTCTGCATAGAAAATTAAGTATAGGACTTTCAAAAGGTTCCATGCAAGTGGCAGAATGTGAGCTTACATCTAAGGGGCTTCAGTTACACCCACTGTGCCTATTATAGTAAACTTATTCAAGAACTGTTTGTGTATCTTCCCCATCGAGTGTTTAGCATCATGCAGTCCCTTAATAAATCTCCGTTCATAATGAATTAACCCATTGTTCCACCTCACATGCAGAAAGCAGTTTCTGAGCAGGGAGAATGGCAGTGCTATAACTTAGTAGGAAATCCAGGCTGCAGTTGTAGCCTCAGCTCTCACCCTAAAAATACACATTGTTATTTGGATCAGAAGGACGTTGTTAAATATCAAATTATTTTTAGTCTCATCTACTTGTTTTCATTAATCTTTTTAACCTAACTGAATCCTATCTCTAATTTGGGATGTCTAAATATTTTAAGGTGATTTATAAAAACTGTTGTGCCATTGTCCAGCTACGTAGGTGGAACTGGATGGAAATTCAGATTTGACAATTTTCAGAGTTCTGTAGATGGAGTTGGGCAAACTCTTTAACCTGAAGCTGCTGCTTCTGTGCATAGAAAAGTGTTTCCTATAGAGGAATGAGGGAGTATCACTATCTAGCTCACTGACAGCAAAGTCTCAATGTAGCCATTACCAGCTTAGGTGGGAGCACGTGTCTTAGATTTTACGAAGTAAATGATGAAGCCAAAATGAGACTCAGGCACTGAAACATCAAATCTATTCCTCACGTGAAGAGGAAAACTTGATATAATTTGCATAGGCTTTCTACAAAACTGAAGCTTAGTCAAAATGAAGTGGGGTTTTTGCTTGCGAAGCATCTCATTTAAAATTTTGGCATGATTATTTACATGTATTATACTCAAAAATTCTCCTGAGCCCATCCTTAAAAATGAATCTCATTATCTTTATGATAATGTCTGAATTACTTATCTAAGCATCAGAAGAACAAAGTCTTTTGGGGAAAGACTGCTCCATAGCCTCATCTCCACTTTACTTTGTAACAGATATACTTAGTGAAAAAGAAAATGATTCCTGCTTTTCCTTTTCACCTTTTGTTAACAAAGAGGCAAGAAAAGGCTTAAAGACCTCTTTTAGGGCAAGTCAGGAAACCAGAATCTTTTCCCTTCACAAAATATTTGTTCTGTTTCCTTTCATCCTTTTGGTTGTTTGAAAACCAGGCCATCGAATTTGTTCATTAACACCTCAACTACATGTAACACCCACAAAGCCATGACAATAGAAAATATATTGCAAAAGCCTGAGATCTGGCTGGCAATGTTGTAAAGAGTGTCCCTAACTGGTGGTTACAGGAAGATTACAATAAATAAATGTGAAGACAATCATCTATTAATAGAAAACTGACACCATGTGAAAAACATCACACATTTTGCAAGAGAAATTTTCAAAATGTGAAGTACATAAAAGGGAGGATTAAAGGTTTTAAATCTTAGATTCTTCCTGGTAGGCCCAAACTAGATGCTTTTCAGAGTCAACTGACAGTGACCTGAGACCCAAGGCCATGTTAGAGTGATTAGCATAATCTTTAAGCCATGGATATAGACTTAAGAGATAATGGTTATCATGGACACAGATTCTCTGCCCAAAACTTATTCTTGAAATTCTGGTCTATCTTTCTGCACCAATTACTTATGTTCTTAGAGCCCTTAACAAGTCAATCAGGACTGTATTGCTATAAATTATTAACAGCATAAGTGAGTTACTTATAGTATACTATAGATTCTAACCCTTTAGAAATTATTATAGCTTGCTACCTAATCTGTGGTGAATCATATGGCAAGTTAATTTGACTTTTTCTGACTGCAGGATGTGCAAAAAAAAAAAAAAACACACACACACAACTAACGACAAAAAGACATATCTTAAATAAACACAGAGACATCAAATACATTCGTGCCTATTTTCAATAATTAAGAGCTTCAGTGATTATGGTAACAAGTGCCAATAGGCAAAGGAGGACTCTGATTTATCTATCTGAAAAGGTCTGATATCACTCATTACATCTACTACTCAAACTTGAACTTAGACACTTTCTGGAGTTACTATTTTCTAAAAGCATATGATAGGCTATCAGCAAGTGCTTGGTGAATACAATTGGGCCTATGAGGTGTCCATTAAACATATTTCAAAGAAAAACTCAAGAAGAGGAGATTTACTAGACAAAAAAAGTTAAAACAACAAATCAAAATATTTTCCCAAGGTTTTGACTATTTTACTAAGATTTTTTCTAAGCATCTTAACTTTGAGATAAAAACTTCCCCAAATTCTCTATCATTAAGCACCATTCTTTACACATCTTTCAGGTTTATATCTGTCACTGGTTGATATACAGGATAAAAATAATTTGCTGATAGTCCATCAGTTCAAGTAAATTCTATCCCATAGACCAGAGGTGAGCAAAACTATGGCCCAATGGCCAAATCACGCCATATCCATTTGTACATTAGCTTTGCTCTACAAAGCTTAGGTTTCCCAGGTGGCTCCATGGTAAAAAATCCACCTGCCAATGCTGGAGCTACAGGAGATGCAGGTTCAAACCCTGGGTTGGGAAGATCCCCTGGAGAAGGAAATGGCAATCCACTCCAGTATTCTTGCTTGGGAAATCCCATGGACAGAGGAGCCTGGTGGGCTCACAGAGAGCCCACGTCATGGCATCACAAACAGTTGAACAGGACTGAGTGTGCGCACGTGCACATGCACATACACACACACACACGCTTAGCTGAATAACTGCATAGAGACCACATACCTCACAATGTTGAAAAAATTACTACCTAACCCTTTACAAGAAAAATTTGCTGGCCCCCTGCCATGACTCACAGAAAACTGGAGCGAAAATGAACCTTAGAGACCCTCAAATCCAGTGAATCACAAGTCTATACATACCAGAATCGCCTGGAGCACTTTTTAAAAGATAGACATCATGCCTGGTCACTTTGCCCTCAACCAAGAAAACCGCTTTAATTAGTCTCAGAGGACCCTGAGTAATCTCTATTTTTATAAAGGTTCCACATGTGCTGTCAGGTTGGGAACCTCTGATCTAATCCATTCCTCCTTGGTACAAATGGAAAATTCTAAACCCAGGAAGTTTAAGTGATAAGCACAAACTGAAAGTGAAGTCGCTCAGTCGTGTCCGACTCTTTGCGACCCCATGGACTGTAGCCTACCAACCTCAACAACTCTGGAGCTTTCCATGTTGGAGTTTTAAGAGTTCTTTGATCAGCTCTGACAACTGCAGTGGTGAATGACCTAATCATTGGACCTGAGCCCAGGTTCCCCACTCCCAAGAGCACCCAGAACAGTGCCTCCTCGCATCAGGTTTCTCATTGGTCACTGTACAATCAGTCACTTGATCTTTACTGGAACCCAAAATAAACATAGGCAATAAAAGGACAAAGGAGAAACAGAGGGAGTTTCTATTGACAGAAAACTCTTCTCAGATTACATCAGTCTCGTAAGAACTTTCTGGAAACTCATTAACTGGAATCTAAATGTGAACCCTAAAGAGGTACAGTCTTCCTTACTCATCCTGGAGGCTTCCACCCTCTTGTGTTACAAGAACACACTTATGCCACAGGGATGGTTTATTGGCTGCTACAATTGGAGAATTAAGAAAGTGGGTACTAGTCATACGCTCAGGTATTTTAGTTTTGCTCACCAGGACACAGACAGTCGTGAAAATAGATGAACTGTCAACTGCCCCGTTCAAACAATGATACTCTCAGTGTGAGCAATTCACCAATCACCAGATGGCTTGATACAACTAAGTCTGAAACATTATCTTTGCATTCTTTCCAGCTCTCATTTATTTAATTTCCACTCATTCACGGAGGCAAAAATCTAGGTATACACTGCCTATTTAAGACAGTGAAGTGAAAGTCTCTCAGTCGTGTCTGACTCCTTGTGACCCCATGGACTATACAGTCCATGGAATTCTCCAGGTCAGAATACTGGAGTGGGTAGCCATTCCCTTCTCCAGGGGACCTTCCCAACCCAGGGATTGAACCCAGGTCTCCCACAATGCAGGCGGATTCTTAACCAGCTGAGCCACCAAGGAAGCCCATTTAAAATATATGAAGTTTAAATAGTTAACAATGAGACAGAGAAGCTTTATGTTGTTAAAAACGGCAGGCTCCTATGAATTCAAATACAATAAGTACTCAACTTCATCCCATCTACAGAAGAGTATAAGCTTTGCAATTGAAATGAACAGAGAGACATACACATATACTGTACTATGCTTACTTGCTCAGTCATGTCTGACTCTCTGTGACCCCATGGTCTGTAGCATACTAGTCTTCTCTGTCCATGGGGATTCTCCAGGCAAGAATACTGGAATGGGTTGCCATGCCTTCCTCCAGGGGATCTTCCCAACCCAGGGATCGAACCCAGGTCTCCCTGAGTGCAGGCGGATTCTTGACCATCTAAGCCACCAGGGAAACTCATGAATACTGGAGTGGGTGGCCTATCCCTTCTTCAGGGGCTCTTCCCGACCCAGGAATCAAACCAGGGTCTCCTGCATTGCAGGTGGATTCTTTATCAGCTGAGGTACCATGGAAGCCAGATATACAAATAATTTATGTTAAAATTAAGAGAGAATTAGAAATAACAGTTTTTAAAATCCTGTGGTATCAATTGAAATAACTGGAAATCCCCTAACATGGGACTTTAAATGGGAATTAAGTTGGACTCTGATAATTTTACTATTTTAAAAATCTCTGGGATTATTCACAACCTATTATACTACACTGTTCATAAGGTGACAGATGAATTTTTTCCCAAGCTCCTATATAAAGCTAGACAAATTAGTAGGCAGAATAGAAGTTTTGTTCACTTTTAATGGTCTCTTGATACCACAAACATATTTCCAGGAGATTCCAAACAAGAATTTATGAACAAAAATGTCAAGGCTACTGGAAGACAGTCTATCACTGTGTTTTATAAACACATGGAGGTGTCAAGTTAGTAGCTGAATATATATAGAGAGAGAAAGCAGAGGAGTGGTCTTAACTGGAGATATGAATGTGAGGTTCACTGAGAGATGATTTCAGAAGCACGGAGTTAGATTATAACAGCTAGAGAAAGTGTAGATAGAAGAGGGCTAGCATACAGGTGGTGTTCAGTGATCTGAAAGAAGATAAGGGGTCAGCAAAGAGAACTAATGAGGAACCAGTGAGGCAGCAGGAAAACCGGGTGTGAAACAACATCATCCTAGTGAAAGAAGAAAGGATAATAAGAAGGATGTGTCCATCGCACGAGTATGACTGAGAGATTGAGAGATATAAAGATGCTGGCTCTGGAAAGATATTGGCCATGAGTCTGAGGGATGATGGAAGTTAAGTAGGGTATGGAAAGAATTTGCATATTTCAAATCCTAAAAGATGATGCTGTTAAAGTGCTTCATTCAAATTGCTGGCAAACTTGAAAAACTCAGCAGTGGCCACAGGACTGGAAAAGGTCAGTTTTCATTCCAATCCCAAAGAAAGGAAATGCCAAAGAACGTTCAAACTACCGCACAATTGCACTCATCTCACATGCTAGCAAAGTAATGCTCAAAATTCTCCAAGCCAGGCTTCAACAGTACGTGAACCATGAACTTCCAGATAGTCAAGCTGGTTTTAGAAAAGGCAGAGGAACCAGAGATCAAATTCAACATCTGTTGGATCATCAAAAAAGGAAGAATTTCAGAAAAACATCTACTTCTGTTTCACTGACTACACCAAATGGTGTGGATTTTCATGGTGTTGATGGTGTGGATCACAACAAACTGTGGAAAATTCTTAAAGAGATAGGAATACCAGACCTCCTTACCTGCCTCCTGAGAAATCCATATGACAGTCAAGAACCAACAGTTAGAACCAGACTTGGCACAACAGACTGGTTCCAAATAGGGAAAGGAGTATGTCAAGGCTGTATATTGTCACCCTGCTTATTTAATTTATATGCAGAGTACATCATGAGAAATGCCAGACTGGATGAAGCACAGGCTGGAATCAAGATTTCCAGGAGAAATATCAATAAACTCAGATATGCAGATGACACCACACTTATGGCAGAAAATGAAGAACTAAAGAGCCTCTTGATGAAAGTGAAAGAGGAGAGTGAAAAAGTTGGCTTAAAGCTCAACATTCAGAAAATGAAGATCATGGCTTCATGGCTAATAGATGGGGAAACAATGGAAACAGTGAGAGGCTTTATTTTCTTGAGTTCCAAAATCACTACAGATGATGATTGCAGCCATGAAATTAAAAGACACTTGCTCCTTGGAAGAAAAGCTATGACCAACCTAGATAGCATGTTAAAAAACAGAGATGTTACTTTGTCAGCAAGTTAAGCTCAGTTCAGTTTAGTTCAGACATTCAGTCGTGTCTGACTCTTTGTGACCCCATGAATCACAGCACACCAGGCCTCCCTGTCCATTACCAACTCCCAGAGTTTACTCAACTCATGTCCATTGAGTTGGTGATGCCATCTAGCCATCTCATCCTCTATCGTCTCCTGCCCTTCTGTCCTCTTCTCCTCCTGCCCTCAATCCTTTTCAGCATCAGGGTCTTTTCCAATGAGTCAACTCTTCTCATGAGGTAGCCAAAGTATTGGAGTTTCTGCTTCAACATCAGTCCTTCCAATGAACACCCATGACTTATCTCCTTTAGGATGGACTGGTTGGATCTCCTTGCAGTCCAAGGGACTCTCAAGAGTCTTCTCCAACACCACAGTTCAAAAGCATCAATTCTGCAGCGCTCAGCTTTCTCCACAGTCCAACTCTCACATCCATACATGACTACTGCAAAAACCATAGCCTTGACTAGATGGACCTTTGTTGGCAAATTAATGTTTCTACTTTCTAATATGCTGTCGAGGTAGGTCAGAACTTTTCTTCTAAGGGGTAAGTGTCTTTTAATTTCATGGCTGCAGTCACCATCTGCAGTGATCCTGGAGCCCCCAAAAAATAAAGTCTAACACTGTTTCCACTGTTTCCCCATCTATTTGCCATGAAGTGATGGGACCGGATGCCATGATCTTAGTTTTCTAAATGTTGAGCTTTAAGCCAACTTTTTCACTCTCCTCTCTTACTTTCATCAAGAGGCTCTTTAGTTCTTCTTCACTTTCTGCCATAAGGGTGGTGTCATTGGCATATCTGAGGTTATTGATGTTTCTCCCGGCAATCTTGAAGACAGCTTATGCTTCCTCCAGCCCAGCATTTCTCATGAGGTACTCTGCATATAAGTTAAATAAGTGGGGTGACAATATACAGCCTTGATGTACTCCTTTTCCTATTTGGAACCAGTCTGTTGTTCCATGTCCACTTATAACTGTTGCTTCCGGACCTGCATACAGGTTTCTCAAGAGGCAGGTCAGGTGGTCTGGTATTCCCATCTCTTGAAGAATTTTCCACAGTTTATTGTGATCCACACAGTCAAAGGCTTTGGCATAGTCGCTAAAGCAAAAAAAAAAAATGTTTTTCTGGAACTCTCTTGCTTTTTCAATGATGCAGTGGATGTTGCCAATTTGATCTCTGGTTCCTCTGCCTTTTCTAAAACCAGCTTGAACATCTGGAAGTTCACAGTTCACGTATTGCTGAAGCCTGGATTGGAGAATTTTGAGCATTACTTTACAAGCGTGTGAGATGAGTGCGATTGTGCAGTAGTTTGAGCTTTCTTTGGGGTTGGAATGAAAACTGACCTTTTCCAGTCCTGTGGCCACTGCTGAGTTTTCCAAATTTGCTGACATAGTGAATGCAGCACTTTCACAGCATCATCTTTCAGGATTTGAAAGAGCTCAACTGGAATTCCATCACCTCCACTAGCTTTGTTCGTAGTGATGCTTTCTAAGGCCTACTTGACTTCACATTCCAGGGTGTCTGGCTCTAGGTGAATGATCACACCATCGTGATTATCTGGGTCATGAAGATCTTTTTTGTACAGTTCTTCTGTGTATTCTTGCCACCTCTTTTTAATATCTTCTGCTTCTGTTGGTTCGTACCATTTCTGTCCTTTATCGAGCCCATCTTTGCATGAAATGTTCCCTCGGTATGTCTAATTTTCTTGAAGAGATCTCTAGTCTTTCCCATTCTGTTGTTTTCCTCTATTTCTTTGCATTGATTGCTGGGGAAGGCTGTCTTATCTTTCCTTGCTATTCTTTGGAACTCTGCATTCAATTGGGAATATCTTTCCTTTTCTCCTTGTCAGCAAAAGTACACCTAATCAAAGCTATGGTTTTTGCAGTAGTCCTGTACAGATGTGAGAGTTGGACTATATAGAAAGCTGAGCACCGAAGAATTGATGCTTTTGAACTGTGGTGTTGGAGGAGACTCTTGAGAGTCCCTTGGACTGCAAGGAGATCCAACCAGTCCATCGTAAAGTAAATCAGTCCTGAATGTTCATTGGAAGGACTGATGCTGAAGCTGAAACTCTAATACTTTGGCCACCTGATGCAAAGAACTGACTCACTGGCAAAGACCCTGATGCTGAGAAAGATTGAAGGCAGAAGGAGAAGGAGATGACAGAGGATGACAGAGGATGGTTGTATGGCATCACCAACTCAATGGATATGAGTTTAAGCAAGCTCGCAAAGTTGGTGTTGGACAGGAAAGCCTGGCATGCTGCAGTCCACAGGGTCACAAAAAGTTGGAAACAAGTGAGCGACTGAACTGACTGACTAATGGAAAGAACTGGGAGGATGACATGGAGTAAGGCACTGTTTCAAGAATTTCTGCTAAAAATAGGTCAAAGAAATGGGGTGTTAGATCAAGGGATGGTATTTTTATGCTGGGGAGAGAGGTACCACAAAGAGGAGTTAATTCCCTATACTAGCCTTTACACAGGAGCAAAGACACAGAGGGAACTGGAGCATATGAGCAGTGGTGCAGAATGGTGTTACTAGTGGAAAGAAAAGTAAAAGGAAAGTCATGTTCTTGTAACTTCATATTTCTGTTGAGGTTTGACATTCATGCCTAAACCCAGCCATATGGATAAATGAAATATTCTTTCCAATTCTAAAGATATTTTTTTCCTGGCTACCTTTGTACTAAAAAACTATAAGTGCAAACAAAACACCCTGTTTATTGCATTTTAAACTCAGGTAGAGGGACGTCCCTGACTCCAGGGTTAAGACTCCATGCTTCCTATGGAGGGGGTGCAGGTTCGATCCCTGGTCATGGAACTAAGATACTACATGCCACAAGATGTGGCCAAAAAAAAACAAACAAAACCCACCTGAGGTCTAAATTCATATCAGAACTCAATAAAGTAAAATGAGTTTTTACTTCAGAAGTTACAAGGACCTTTAGTGTTAACATATATGTAAACATGGAATTTGAGGTTACAGCTCTCTCCCCTCCTACTTTCAACATATGCTAGGTGAAAACTAACAGATTACTGGACAGCTGTAGCAGTTGGAGGGGTGGAAGCAGCAAGATGGAATTAATAACTAGATAAATGCCAACAAAGACTCATGCCGGGAGCCAGCTCACGAGATCCCACCCATGACAGAGTCATGAGGAGAAGACCTAATGAGCAGAGCAACTCAGGCCTCAGGGATTCTCGGGAGGCTGCCTCAGCGCTCACCTTAAAGATGATATCTATCTTTCTAATAAAACTCTTCTTATTTTCTGGGACTTAGGCAAAAGGCCTTTCCTGATCTTCTCCCAAATAGATCAATTTAAAACCTTAATCAACAAGCCCCCGCACGGTGGCACCCTATTAGATTATCTAGGATATAGAGTATTTTAATCTAAACTTCCCTTGCTAGCATTTTAGTCTGTTTAACAAGTGTGCCTGTGCTTTTGGAGCTAATGTGCATGACTGCTCCTTAACAATAAGACAGTATTGAGAGCCTCCACACAGAAAGCCCCAATGGGCACAGAACCCTTCATAGGAAAAAAGGCTTGTTAGGAAATATAAGAAATATTGCTTTATGAAACTGTTACTTAGTCTAGATTTACTCACTATGTTTTTACTCTTAACATTTTTAGCCTATATAATAAAAGCATAATAGTTAGAATTTATATACATAAAAGTTTAGTTTTAATACAAATAATAAGACAATTGATGATTCTTACTTAGAGCTGACCTTCAGCTTGCTGTACTATGACTTTATGGAACCACATTCTTTTCTGTTAGGCTCAAGGCGTAGGATAGATTACCAAAGACAGGTTTTACTTTGTACTTTGAAACTTTCTGTTAATGAATTCTTTCTTTGTCATAATCTACTGTGCCTGATACAAAAGTGTTCTGGCTGATCAATCCTTATCAATAAAGAGTCACAAGATGTTAGCAGGCCTCCAGGCCGGAAGATGATGTAGATAACCTGAAACTTTGGTAATTAAGATATGCAAATAGTATCCTAGTTTCGATAAAGGTCAAAATTGCTGACCCATTAAACTGATTTGGTATGACTCTACACTTTACATTTGTTTCTATGTACCACTAAAAACATAAAAGCTGTCTTGAAAACAATAAAGTAAGGAGACACTTAGAAACGCTAAGACTCGCTGTGTCTTCTCATTCGCATCGCCGACGCCGTCCATCCTGAGGGAACCCTGGACCAGCTGGAGCAGGACTCCGGCAGACTCAGGCAAGACTGCTTGTGTTATTTGGCAGCAAAATGCAAACTAACATGACCACTTTAATATTCAAACAAAAGAATATAACTTTTAAAAATATGATGAACTCCAAATATTGATACTTTTCACAGACTGTATTATAACGTAATACTTTATTGCGAAGACCCTGTTATGCCAGGAAATGAAAGAAACAGTCAAAGCACAGGTCACAAAGTCTAGGATGACCACGTGAAAAACTAGCTAAATTAAAAAGCTTGAAAGAAACTTTAATGGAGATTAGACATGCAAAACAGACAGGCACCAAACAAAGAGAGGCTGTAGAGGCTGTTGCATAAACCAAGGAAATTAATACAATAAAGAGAAAAGAATTGCGCATATACAAGGTGAACAAATGCTTCCAGATAAAGAAAAAGAAGTACATGAGGATTTTCACTGTGATGTCAAAGTTGAGGAAAGTTTGAACAAAGAATTAAATAGATGCCGGTACAATATTTACTTAGTATTCTCCTGCTATTTTCCAACAGAAACATTTTAAAGTACCCATACAAGATTCAACCCCAAAAGCATACAAGCTAAGTGAAGAGATAAATGGAGTCACTAAAAAGAGCTGGTCAAACAAAAATGAAACTCTGCTGTAAATCATATTAAACTTAAATGACATTTCAGTGAATTATTAAAATGCTTTTGCTAAATAAAATATTGTCACAAGGGCAAGAAGGGGGCATGAAAAAATTTGGTTTTTCCATAGAGGTATATTTTTATAATGATATTTATTCTGACAGGAATTGATTATACACATTTCAACAACTGAATGAATGCGTGAATTTTGAGAACATGTCAACTGTCTCAAAGAAAAAGAAAAAGACCATAAACCAAAAGGTCAAGAAAGAACCTAAACCAAAAGGGTAATAAATGATGGGGAGGCTGTGGAGAAAAGCGAACCCTCCTACACCCTCCTATTAGTGGGAATGTAGATTTGTGCATCCACTATGGAAAACAGTATGGAGCTTTCTTACAATAAATTAAAAATAGAGCTACCATTTGATGTAGCAATCCTGCTCCTGGGCATATGTCTGGAAAAAGATAAAAACTAATTTAAAAAGATACATATACCCTAATTTTCACAGTAGCACTATTTACCATAGCCAAGACATGGAAACAACCTAAGTGTTTATGGACAGATGAATGGCCAAAGAAGGTCTGATTCATACATACAGTAAAATACTACTTAGCCATAAAAAAGAATGAAACAATGCAATTTCTAGCAACATGGATGGACCTAGAGAATATCATACTAAGTCAGTAGAGAAATACAAAAGCTATATATTATATATATATATGTATATATATACACACATGTATATATATTCAATATGTGGAATCTAAAAAGCAATACAACTGAATCTATATACAAAACAGAAATGACTCACAGATACAGAAAACAGTTACAGTTACCAAAAGGGAAGGAATGGGAGAGAAATAAAGGAGTTTGGGATTAGCAGATACAAACAACTATATATAAAATAGATAAGCAACAAAGATTGCAACAAAGTATCCACAGGGAACTATGTTCAATATCTTGTAATAACTAATAATTGAAAATAATCTGAAAAAATACATATCATTGAATCACTTTGGTATACACCTGAAACTAACACAATATTGTAAATCAACTATACTTCAATTTTTTAAAAAGTCTGACATTATCAAGTGTTGTATATAACACCTATGGCCCTCTGAGAATTCTTACACTCTTTTTTTTAAAGAATACTGATTTATTTGGCTATACAGGGAGGGTCTTAGTTGCAGCATGTGGGATCTAGTTCTCTGACCAGGGATCAAATACGGGCCCTCCTGCACTGGGGGCATGAAATCTTAGCCACTGTACCACCCCAGGGAAGTCCCCTCTTATACTCTCTTGATGGGAGTATAATCTGGTACAACAGATCTTAGAACAATTTGGCACCATCTAGCAAAGTTGAACATGGGTGAATTCTATGACCCAGCAATACCACTCTTGGGTGGCTATCCTAGAAAAATCCTAGGCAAGGAACAGCAAGAATGTTCATAGTAGCACTAGATCTTGATTGTGGCTATTATTTGGAAGAAAGAAGAGATATGGGTTTAATAAGAGATATAAACAGTGAACTTCAACTTATCTGCAGTGTTTTATTTCTTAAGCTGGGGCTTGGTATATAGCCATCCCTTATGCTATTGTCTATACTTTTTGGTTTGTCTGAATTTTTTTCATAAAAGTTAAAAAAAAATACTTACCAAGCTATCCACATCTATGCTAGAGTTTACAGCCCACTGCAATGTACCCATGATATTCATGGCTAAAGTTAGAATAATTCCAACTCTTCCTTCTCCTTCACCTATAGGTGGAAAAAACATATAAACAAACTTTAAGCTATTTCTCTTTTCTGTGAACTGCTTTTTGTATACCTAGAAGACAGCATATGTTAAAGTTACATTTAGATTCTGTGCCAGTTTAAACCATTTTTCATCTCAGTTCCCCACAGCATGCATCACTAGTGATAATATGCCCTGTTAGTATTCAACCAACATTTTAAATCAAAGAGTGACTACATATTAGTAAAGAGTTGCCCTTTTTTAAATGCTTCAGATATTGAGGGGATGTTGGTGTTGGGTAATATAATTTTTATCTCTTCTACTATTACTCTGTAAATAATAATATCTTCAAAGACTACAATGGACAATGGAAAGACTTTCTGTGTCTGAATAAGCTCCTCTACAAAGAAGTCAAAAGCAGGAGAGAGGTGTGTGAGCAGCATCCAGATGTTTAGATGTGCTTCATGTCTTTGTGAGGAGGACTTTTCTCTGTCAATCAGATGCTGTTGGGAAGAAAGAACTTAGAGTTTCACGGAGAAGTCAGAACTCATGCATCTGCCATTTGGAAAAAGAGAAGACTGCCCTTTGAGTTAAAAAATTGATTAGTTCAGATAGGAAGAACAATACTCCAATACTTAATTAGAGTAATTAGTTTTTAAGGGTTAGAGGGGACCAGTAATTAAAATTCACAAATATTCTGTATTCATGGCCCTAAAGTTTTTCTAATAAGAATGTCCTTAAATTGTTATAAAGTTATGTTATCAAGTCTTAACTGACAGTCAATCCCTGCAGCTGTAATGCAGGATAAAACAATTTTAGGGCTCTAAAATTGGGAGAAATAAGTCATTCTATTATTATGAATTGAAATTTTTGCTTCCATAATTATTCTAATAGAAGACAAACCATAGACAGCAGGTATGTGGTTTTAGTACTAAATCACTTACTTTAAACAGGTAAAATTTATCCAGGGCCCAATACATTACTCATTCTGAATATTAAGATGAGAGTAAGATAAAATTTTAAAAATAATAACAATAATAAGTAACATAAGATTTTGGGGTACTTACTATGGGACAGGCACTACACTAAGTGCTTTGCACAAATTATCACATTTAATACCCACCACAAACTTATGAAACAGGCACTATTATATTTATTTACACATGAGGAAAATGAGGGCTTTAAAGTAGTCGACTAAAGTGTACAAGTCACCACAGCTGAAGACCAAAAGAGGCAGGGTTGATACTAGCTGAGTGGCTAACATTCAGTCTGGCTGGGCATCTGATTTAATGGATGGGTCCTGGGTGATACTGATTCTTGAATGCTCTATCATGCCTAATAAGCCAGGACTCAATCAGATCCTTAATCATTACATTATAACACATGATATATTGGTGTGATTTCACTGTTAACAAATCCTTGTTCATTCACCCATCTTGGATCCTGTTTCAAATAACTTAATTAAAGAAAAAAATTTTTAACTCTGAACCACAAAAGAAACTTTATTTTGTTTTAAGGTTGCCCCAAACTAGTGTGCTGCTAAGGATTTACTTCATTTGCCTGCCCCCTTGAATTCCTTTCACAGAGTCATTTCCCAAAGCCTTGGGCTGAGAGTAAAATGAAGGTGAGGAATCCACTACTCTTTCAGCACCTGTGGGACTGCAGGTGGACCTCGTAACTGGATAGAGGAACTCAGCCGTTCACTAAAGGGCCCTGAATGGAAAGCCATACTAGGTCACTGTTGCACAGCTCTGGGACATTAGCCAAGCCAGTCTTTAGAGAAAGAGAAATGAATGAAGTGGCCACAGAAAGGAATGGACATGGCTGGCATCTGGCCTCCAGAGACGGTAAGCTCTGAGGGTGACTCTCCACGACTGTTCCATTTCCCGTGGAGGCGCAGCGTGCCTTCTGCCCACGAGGCCCTCCTGTACCTCTCCAACATTTACTTCATTTTGTTTGAACAGAATTCTGTTCTTACAACCAACCAACCCATCAAATTTGGCAGTCCCTCAGAATCTTCATCCGCTGTAACATATATATCTCAACACTTCTTATAGCTCAGTAATTCAACTCTTTTCATTAGAAGAGCTCACTTGTCTAGATAGGTTTTCATTTCACTTGTGATGAAATATATATATCTCAGTTTTGCAACTGCATACAGCTGTAATTCAAAGAAGTCATTCATTCAACAATAAACAGATTTTTGATTAATAAACTAAAAAATCTATTTAATGATACCTAAAAATTTTAACTTACATGAATGCAGCATTTTACTGGCTGACAAAGCTTTAAATTAAATGCTTAGCTAAATAGTTAAGGAGTTCATAGTACCTGTTGTTAAAATGGAAATGAAGGTAACAGCAATGAAGAAGATGACAAAAATCATTTCTATTCTCATTTGGAACCAGCGCAGTGTTGACAGATACAAGAACCAGTTGGCAGTATGTAAATTCAGAGCTTTGTGGAATAAAGTTTCAAAGTAAGGCTGCCGTCCAAAGGCACGAAGTGTCCATAGTCCTTTTAAGCTTGTAACAAGATGAGTGAAAATTGGACTCCTGCCTGTGAAATATTTCCATAGAGAACAATGCAAGTTATGTAAATACATAATGCAAATTCTTACTTTAGAAAGGGTAACTTAAAGAGTAATCAAAGAAGTAATCAAACAATGGACGCCATTGGATGGAAAGGCTTTTCATTGTGGCGCAAACTTTGAATAGATGCAATCTGTTATTTTTTTAATGAGTTACCCTTCTTTTTAACTTGTTTACCGTGGATGGATGGAAACTTATTATAAAATTGTTGCCATTATTAATTCATATTCCTTGGCTACCACTGGGTATTGTTTATCTGACTAATCCTAAATTAATCATTGCTGAAATGTTTTTTCTTTTGAGACAATTCATTCAATGCCTCAATTAAGAAAGTCTGTGTGACTTAATTTAGCAAATAACCTTCAATGTAGAAGCACACTGGAAATATATCCCCTGAAAATACACCTAAACAAAGGCTGTTACTGAACAATGTGCTTTCCAAAGAGCTCAGCATTGTTTGAGGGCACACCAAAAGGCAGACTCCTGGAGAAATGAAAGCTGTCTGAAAAGAACTTTGTCCAGTCTCATTTAGGAACACAGACAAACCTTTAGAAATAGTGGCATTACCATTTCAAATTTTAATTTATATAATTAAGATATCATATACAGATATCATATACATCAAGCCTCCTAAGACTCTATATACTTGTTTTAAAATCAAAATGAAGTCACATAGTCATTAATTCATAAAAATAATCTACATGTGTTTAATAACTTAGTTTCCTTTTATATACTTAGATTTTTTTTGCAGAGTTTGTGGTTTAACACTACATTTTAAATCTGAAAGAAGGCAATGGTCAAATTCTCAAAAATAATATTTAATAATACTTTTGTTAATAAATTTGCTATGTATTAATAAATTTGATATTTGTTAATTAATAAATAAAATTTGTTGTTATAATAAAAATTATTTATTAACAAAATATAAGAACCAGGAGAGGTATATATGATGAGAATGTACAGAAATGGCCCTGAATCAAAGTTGAAATATACTTAGACATTTTTAAAACTCATTGTCATATCATGCAAGAGTTTAAAAACAGGAAAAACATTTTGAAAAAGTGGATGAATTGCAGATAAATATCCACAGGTAGCTCTTGTGGGCATGTCACAAGCTGTACCATACCTTCAGATTCCAGCTGCTTGAGTTGCTGGGAGGTATGGAGGAAGTAGGCTCTCAAGAGAATAAAAGCCGCTATCACTGGCACTGTAGCTAGGAAGATGTAGGGTTGTAAAACTGAGACGACCACCACAGCCCCAATCACAATCAATAACAACTGTAGGATCAAAGAAAACACTGTGATAAGTAAATATTTCCATGTTGCAAAGTGGACAAGGTATGTTACCAATGTTTTCTAAACAAGGTTTTCACACTCTGTTCCATTTTAAATACAGGGCAGGTATCTTCCTACTGGGAAGGTGGTCACATTAAAGCACATTTTTCATAAGTTCTATCAAAATTCCAAAAATTGCTTAGGCTGCTCATAATAACATTTTGAAGTTTAGAAAACATGGTATTCTTGTATCTTAGTATATTTTCACTTCCTATACCCTTTAAAGTGTTGTGTGACAAATTTTAAATGAATGTAAGTTTTTCTAGCCTGGGCTTCTTTTAAAATAAACTTTTTATTTTAAAATAATTTTAGTATGAATGGTCCTCTAGGTAAGCTACTTGATTTCTCTGAATCTAGATGATTAACATTTAACATTAAAAAAATATTATACTTGAATTTTACTCCCCTTTCTGTTTTTGTTCTTGGCCCTTAAAGCAACTGAAGATGACCTTGATGCTCATAAAAAAAGAAAAAAAAAAAAAACCAGGAAGATTTTGGGGGTAGGGCTGATTTACTTTGAAATCAGACCATTTTTTCTCTTATGTGTTATCAAATGAATTTTGTGTTTAATTCAAGCCGATTCATTAGAGATAGTTCTTCACATTATC
The DNA here is from genome assembly GCA_024291935.2 of Okapia johnstoni. Classification (NCBI taxonomy): domain Eukaryota; kingdom Metazoa; phylum Chordata; class Mammalia; order Artiodactyla; family Giraffidae; genus Okapia; species Okapia johnstoni. The sequence continues at coordinate 63,062,763 of CM044312.1, read as the reverse complement.
CACCCCAAAAGTGAAGCCATGTGGGCAGTCTCAGAAACAAGTTGATTATCCTAGTGTTCTTCAGATCAAGTTAAAGGCTTAAATTCTATATTTCCAAGTGACACTAAATCCATATGTATAAAAAAGTAAAAAAAAAAAAAAATCTGCCAGCATTTGCTCCATAATAACCCATGTGAATAAAGTATAAATAAAGCAACTGTCACAACATGGGTTGAAAAATAAACCTATCATAATATCTATCTGATAATCAGCAATCCAGTTCTCTATCATCTTCCATGGGTGACACATACACTTTCCAAATGATGCAGAAATACAGAACATTTTGGCAGATGGAAACATAAATGAGGGTGTAACATCTGCATAAATCTTTGAATGGGTTGCTATTTTCATCTAAAGCTTCAGATGATATCTTAACGATAGGTTTAATAGACAAAATGCCTCTAATGTGTCTATCATCAAATTCTACAGTACCACCCCTTCACTCATTTTTGTTCAACAAATACTCAGAAAAATCTTTGCTGTGCCAGACCCTGGGCTAACTACATATGACGACAATAATTTAAGGAAAGTAAAAATGAAAATCGCCCAGTCATGTCTGACTCTTTGTGACACCATGGACTATACAGTCCATAGAATTCTCCAGGCCACAATACAGGAGTGGGTAGCGTTTCCCTTCTCCAGGGGATCTTCCCAACCCAGGGATCGAACCATGGTCTCCTGCATTGCAGGTGGATTATTTACCAACTGAGCTATCAGGGAAGCCAATTTAAGGTAAGTCCTCTCTATTCTGCTCTTGCCCTACAAGAGCCACCAGTACAATGAGAAAGCCTCATTCACCCTAGTTACTACACGACAAGACTTCATCAATTTAAAGGACTCAGTTTTTTAACTAAGGATACTCATTTCTCAGAAAGAGAGTCTTAGAGAAAAAAACAGAAAAATTAACTTCCAAGCATTATTTACTAGGAACTACAATTTAATTTAAATGGGCCATCATATTAAGCACCGGTATGTCTGAAAGATAAATACTGTTGCATTTGCAGCATGGAATTCAGCTATTTCACTAGGATCGGGGTTTGTTCATCTGTTTGCTGTTGACAATCGTAAAGGGCACTATGTTCATTTGTCTTCTGCTATTTTTACCGTATAATTCCAATCCAGAGCTTTTGTATTATAACGATGGGTGGGGAAAGTGATCATTGTTTTTTTAATTATTGCTGATATGGTTGATATTCTTAGGAATGAAATTGTAACTGTGTTACAACACAACAGGAAGAATTGTGTAGCCGACCCAACCAATACAGAAGGTTTGAGAATAATGGACAAGGTGGGAACAACTGGAAGTGACGAAATAGTCACAAGGTAGTCATCCAGTGATTATAATCATTCGTAATACAGCCCTAACTGAGAAGTGAAAAACTAAGTCCAAGCTTTGAGGAAAACAACTCAATCTGCTCTGTAAGGAGTCATCCTTAGGAACAACTAAAGGTACTAGTTTAATATGCTTGGTATTCTAATTACACAAAGAAACTTTAAATTCTGTCTTAGCTTTTAATTCGTAGTGAATAAGAAACAAGTCACATCAGACCAGGTGTATTAAAGAGAGGACAGCAAAATAAATAAATAGACTTAAATACAAGATGGAAATATGAGTACAGATCTTAATTCCCATTCAAACTTATCAAAGTCCTAAAATTCTAGGGGAAAAAATATCAACAGACTCTAAAAGCTGCAAGGCACCATTTTCACCCACCAAAAACAGCTTCTAAGTATTCCTGACACAGAAGAGCACACAGTGTTGCCTGTGTAACTGGAGCAGATGATAAGAATGAAGGACCACTTTGAAATCATTTAGAAGGTGCATTAAGTAACTGACTGACTGATAAATTTCTATTTAAAACCAAGCAATAAACATCAGATCTGCAATTAAGTTCATAATTGATAGCCCTTGAGAATTTTTAAGTAACAGATTAATGGAATTAATAGAATGAATAAGGGGGGGGGAGATGTAAAAGACAGCAGAGATCAAAGTAGAAGGGCTCACTGTATTAACACAGGAGAAATAAAAAAACCTGAAGGTTTTGAGGTTGAAAAAGAAGATTTTCACATTTTAAGATGTAGAGGCTTCTGTTTCATGAAAAAAAAATCTGGCACTCAAATATAGAGATAAATTCTATGTGTGCTCAGTCAGGTCCGAGTCTTTGTGACCCTATGGACTGTAGCCTGCCAGGCTCCTCTGTCCATGGGGATTCTCCAGGTAAGAATACTGTGGGAGTGGGTTGCCATGCCCTCCTCCAGGGGATCTTCCCAACCCAGGGATCAAACACACATCTCCTACATTGCAGGTGAATTCTTTACCCACTGAGCCACCGGGGAAGCTCAAAGAGATAAGAAAGATGCTAGGACAGATTTTTTTCTGTGTGGCTTCAAGTTCAAATTTGTCACATTATGGTCCATTTCCAGTAAGACAATCTGAAGCATATGACTTTAGTACTGAAAGTGATCATCATCAGATATCTTCCTCATTTTAGAAACCTGAGATCCTTGGAGATTAAGTGTCTTACTCAAGGTAAAATAAATAGCGCTATTTGCAAAACAGAATCTGGATCTTTCATTTTCACTATACAATGTCCAAGCCAGAAAGCAAATTTCCCAGAATATTATCAAATGTTAAGAACTAGAGTTAATATAAATTACACTTTTTTGAAAAAAGAAATTCATAGGTATGCCTTATTCTGTGAAAAACCTGTTTCTGAAATGTGACTAGAAGGGAATTTCATTAACCTGAACATAACTGTAACCAACAGAGCTCACAATTTAAAGGACCTCTCTAATGCATGCATTTTTTAATAAAATCAAAATTAATCAGTTTTTATTGTATTTGATTGCCATATCATGCTTCCATAATGTGAGAACCTCTTCTAAACAAAATAGGGAAATCAACATAAAGGAACTCTGCCCAATCACTTATGAGGCAACGACTAGTGAACCCCAAAACACTAGAAGTTGAGCAGAAACTATGCAAATTGCTGTAAGAGAAAGGATCAGACCATCACATGTGTCAAAAAGTGCTAATTCATAAAATACATGTTCAAAAAGAAACTCTCTCAAAGGATTTCTGAAATGAATCTTACACTGATTCAGAAAATACTCAGCAGACTACAAAAGTCTTTAAAGAAAAAATTGGCAAGGGCTAACAATCTAATCCTTTGGCAATCATGTCAAGATGTCCACATTCCATTTTTTAACTGATTTAATATTATACTTCAGTCCGGCTATTTACAAGCATAGAACAAGGAAGAAATGTCCAGAAATTAAAGACATGGGCAACGCTTCTTTACATGATGAACTCAAAGCATTTTTTAATGAATTCCAGCAGCAGCTGCTGAGTTATATCCCTAAACAGAGTAACTTAAGGAAACTCAAAATACTAAAGTTCACTTGGAATGGTTAACGTGTTTGGCTGTGCCAATCATTTCAGATGAGGCAAACTGGCAATCTGGTTTTTGTGCACCTGCCAACATCGTTGTGTATACACACAAAAGTGGCAGCGTTTATTTTATTTCATAGGTTCTCAGTGGCGGGATTGGGAGGAGGGATGAGGGATGAGGAGAAAGGGGCAACTCATCTCAAGATGGGCAGCATCCTGTTCCAACTGTCTCCAAGGGAGTCATGGAGACTGCACTGTCGTTTACTCTTTGAGGCTCAACCCAAGCCAGTCAGGAATCTGCTTTCAAACCTGGTTCAATAGCCAAGGTTATTAACTCACAACACTCAAGTTCTATCACTTAATGGAATCCTAACGTGGTTACCACTAGGTCACCTTCATATTCTTCCCTACTCCATTTCACCATCAATCTCCCCATCCCAGGACACATGCTCAGAGTCATCCTGCCCTGGAGATGCCTTCAGATCTAAAACCCAGGGATAATCCTCACTAATCCTGAATTTTTCCTTCCTCTCTCACCTGCCTGAAAACTTACCTATACTTCTGTCCCAGCATTATGGTCCTTACTGCGAGACTGCTAACTAGCCATCTGTGCCAAAGTTGTTCATGGATGAGATTGGGTGAAACCGACTGATTGTCATTGTAACCCAGGCCATCTGAATGTAGGTGACTTCTATCAAAGGTGATGCCAATGTCAAAAATGTCACACTTCATGGACAGTGGTTTGGGGGAAAGCAGTCTGTTATATGTCTTAAATCACTTCTAAGTAGAGAGCTATTGTATCTAAATGAGGAATTGCCTTAGGTTCTAGTCAAGTAAGGGATTCCCAGGTGGCACTAGAGGTAAAAAATACACCTGCCAAGGCAGGACATAAGAGACTCAGATTCAATCCCTGGGTTGAGAAGATCCCCTGGAGGAAGGCATGGCAACCCACTCCAGTGTTCTTGCCTGGGGAATCCCATGGACAGAGAAGCCTGGTGGGCTACAGGCCATGGGGTTGGAAAGAGTTGGACATGACTGAAGCAACTTAGCACAACAGCACACATTGGTCAGGCAAACAGTTTTGACTTATTATTGAATTTACTAAATTTATGACTATCTTGAAGATTTTTTTTAATATTGAAAAGATTCATATACTAGACAGGGTTCAAACGCTTAACCAAATGAAAAATAAGAATTAATTTACTCTTAATAATTTTTCTATATACTTTAAAAAAGTGCAACAAAGTGAAGTCACTTAATAATACTTATTTTTACAAACCTGAATGAAGTCAAATATGGTAAGAGGCAGAAGATCATCCAAAACTGCTACATCTTTGGAGAACCTATTAAGAATCCCACCTGCAAGGTAAAGAAAAATTCTTCAAAAACTAGTCATCTTAAAAAGATATATCAAAATTTGATAAACTTGGATCATAGCAGAAGCATTCAGAACTCAAATACAAATGAACATATAATCAGATATATAAGGCTATAGACAATTTCAGTGTTGTACAAGGATTCTCTGATGCAGGGAAAGGAAGCAACAGAGGATGAGAAGAGGGTTGAATGGTAACACTAACTCAACGGACATGAGTTTGTGCAAACTCTGGGAGACAGTGAAGGACAGGAGAGCCTGGTGCACTGCAGTCCATGGAGTCGCAAAGAGTCGGACATGATTTAGTGACTGAATGACAACAAACAACAAGGTTTCTAAGAAACTTTTTGTACAAAGATTCTAAATAACTCTGTGTTCAAGTTATTGTCTCTACTTGTAAACTTTTATGAAATATAGATTGCTGTAAGATTCACGCAAAGCCCAATGTCTCTAACAGAGCCCTATCACAGATTACATCAGGAATAGGCACCCTCCTACTGCTATAATCTCACACTTACAAGCCTGAGTTTTGTGATAATTTTCCGTCTGTGCTCTCATCATTCCCTTATTTCGTAATGTAGTGCCTCCCTAATTTTCAACTTCCACACCTTTCTGACACACCTCAGCACAACCTGTGGCTGTTCTCAAACCCTCCCTGCCCACCATGTGGCCCTCTTTTGCCATGTTCTCCTTTGCTACCATCTTCACTGAAAACTTAACTTCAGCCTGTCTTCTAAATTACAGACTCACATTTGTAAGTCTGATCATTTTTTCCTTCAATGAAGAAAATGTCACACACGGAATGTCTACAGGGCCCTGGGCACAATGCTAGGCACTGAGATAACAGACAGGGATCAGCCATGCTCCTCGCCCTTAAGGAATTCATTGCCTAGGGGTGAGGTAGACATACAATTAAAGTATAATACTGTACAAATTGTTTTTGATAAGATTGAATCTTATCATTTACCCTCCCCCGTGAACTGCAGGATAAAGTCGTAATTTCTTAGTTTAATACTTAATAACTTCCATGATTTTGACCTTAAGCCACCCGTAGAACAAATTCCCTCTTTTCAAACATTCTGTTTCAATCAATCTGGTTTATTCTTTAAATACAGTTTACTCTTTCCTATTTCTTCACACTTCCCATGTGGTTCCCTCTGCCTGAAAACCCTTTCCCCTCATCTCTACTTGCTAAAAAATAGTGTCTCCTTCCTGGCCCAAATCAAATGCCTCTCTGGCAAGGACACATCAATGTTTGCACCAGTTCAAATTAATCCCTTCCTCCTCTGGGCACACTGAATACCTGTGATATATCTTGTCAGCACTTCTGTGTTATAATAATTACATACATGTTGTATAGTTGCTTGTACACGTCTTATCTCTTTTTTCTAGATTGTAAATTTCTAGAGGTCACTGGGACCATATCACATTTATTTTGTGTCAATCTGAACCCTCAGAAAAAAGCTTTATGTAGGAATTAGCCAATGCTTATTTTTTGTCACTATCTCCTAGTCCTTACTAATTATATATTATTTAACATATTTAATTAATCATATTTGTATACCTTTTCATAAATAAATACAAAATTTTCGGGGGAGTAGCCTATGGTATTTATTTTGTGTAGAAAATGAAAGTCACTTTGGTTGAAAAAAGAAAAAAAACACATCATTCTGGTGCTTAGTATATTTCAGGTGGGAAACAATAGAGAGGGAATAAGAGTAGGTAATTGGCATTGACCTGATGTTGGCTATGTAACAGCCAGTAGGTGATGACCTTGTTTCATTTCACAGTGGTCTTTTGAGATAAGTATTCCTTTTCTCATTTTACATATGTGGATACAAATCTCAGAAGAGTAACTTGCCCATGATCATCACTCTTATGAGGACAAGACAGACCTCAAACAATGCCCATGCTCCTTCCATTATATCTCATTGCCTGTTTCTCACTGCTACAGTCTTGGGGTAAAACCTCTACCTTCTCTGGAGCTCAGCTCTCCCATTGAAAATAAATGAAATCACTGGATGAAGGTAATTGGACACTCCCTTTTAGGTCTAAAACATCTTAGCTCTAAAATGGAAGCATGCTGCTGCTGCTGCTAAGCCACTTCAGTTGTGTCCGACTCTGTGTGACCCCACAGACAGCAGCCCACCAGGCTCCCCGTCCCTGGGATTCTCCAGGCAAGAACACTGGAGTGGGTTGCCATTGCCTTCTTCGAAACGGAAGCATGGTGATGAGTATTTCCAAATGAGGTAAGACTTTAGTGACACACGAGGGCTTCAGAATAAATATAAGGAAGATCCTCTTGAATATTAACACTGAAATGTTATTACCCAGAAAAAAAAATGATGGTTAATTCTTATCTTGAGATTTTTTAGATACAAATCACTCTAAAACTCTCAGGCTTGGAATTTACTTTTTCCTTGATAATCAAATATTCCAGTTCTTATCAATTATGGTCACCACATTATACACTAGATCTTCAGACCTTACTGATCTTATAACTAAAAGCTTGTATTCCTTTACCAACCTCTATGATAGTGTCAAAAGTACTTTCAAAATATATCTGGGATACCCTCACCCATTTAAAATAAAACTTGGGATGAATTTATGGGATTATCTTTGAAAAGTTCTATGAAACTAGATTACTCTGTCTCATCAAAATACTTAGTAAAAGAATTTTGCTTTTTGGATCTCTTCAAATCATCTCCCCTTTTAAACAGCACTATATATTGACAACAAGATGCCTAGAAGGGAGCTAGCTCAAATAGCTGAATAGAGAAGGATATTTGACTCAGAAAGGCCTGCTTCTGCTGCTATAGTCCCATCAGCATCATGTCCTAACAAACTGCGCTACTCTAATAAACAGAAATAGGAAGAGTGCTAGTACCTGAGAGCCTATAACATCAGAGACAGGCCCACGCCCAACATAAGGAAGCTCAACAAAGGGTAAACGCCTCCATGCAAAAGCCAATGTTATCACCACAAAATCAACCAACTTATAGGCCTTCTTTGTGGAGGAGCAGCAGCTTCATTTTGTACATCTAGTTAAGTACCTGTTTTCAACATGTTGAGGGTTGACATGGGGGCTTGAAGAACAGACTGCAGCATTTTGTGGTGTAAAGTTTTTGACACTGTGATTAGAGTATGCACCAGTGGTAAACCTCTGAAGAGTCCTAGAGCAAGCAAAGTGTCAGCTACTCCCACATAAATGTAAAAAATATAATACGAGCTGGTGCTGGTGATGATCACTGCGTAACTGTTATTTGCACTCTTAGTACTATTCTCTTTGTCTTGAAAAAGTGTTCTGTAAAGCAAAAGGAAATTATTATTTGACAACAAAACTTTTCCAATGAATTACCAATACATGTAAATGATGCTGAATTTGAGTCTAAGGAAATACAACATATTAGCAGAGTTTATACCTTTAACCTGAAGGACTTACTATTGCAAGAAAGCAGACTAAGCTTTCCACCACTGAAACAGATAAAATTTCAAATACTCAAAGAAAATACTAACTGTTCAAGGTTGTCTTAAACATTGTTATTGCATTTTATGGAAACTAAATACAACTAAATCTTTTAAAAATTGATAATGAGCTACAAAAACTGCACACACAATTTTAAACAAAAGAACTCAATTCTCTACTACATTACTGTGGGGAAATGAAGCAGAGTGGAAATTACAATGTTTAATAAAACCCAAATAATCAACAGAAACAAAATACAATCCACAATAGGACATGGAATACTCACTTTGGAAATAGACACAACACAACCAAAGAAGCAGCCACCTGGAAGGGAACAATACACACTTGACTTTTTTCCATCATCTTTTCCTATTCTTCTCACACCCATCTCTAATTCCATCATGACCAATATCAAAATACACACAATTTTATTTTCTTTGGCTTTACTTTCCTGGGTCCAGCAGCTGCAATAATTGTTCTAGGAACCAGTATTTGAGGTGAGAACATGTTAAGCTAATGGATTCAAATTTCACTGAATAAAATACATATTCATTTCTCCCCTTCATTCGACAGGAACTATTCACTGAACCTCACAGAAGAGCTAACACTGCAGTTAAAAGTTTGTTTCTTATGAAGAGATTACTCTCAGCCTGCTGGCAGATAACTGATCTCGTTGGTGGCTATAAATAATTTCATCTGTCATACAATGATTATGAGGGACTCATAACTATAAGGCCAATTAGTTATGAGAAAGGATGAGATACATATTCAGGAAACTCAGTTAACATTTCAAAAGTGCAAAAATTCACAGTTTTTTAATAAAGATAAGGTGAATTCACATTAAAACATATACCACTGGCACTATGTGGGCTTTCTCATGGTGGAAATTTTTGGCTGAGGAACAAATATTCTAAACCATAACTAAAAAAAATAATTAACAACTATGATTTGTTTTTAGTTTCCATGATATTTAAATTATCTAAACTCTATTCTATTTCAATTTGGCCTTCCAATTTCCTAAACACTGTAGGGAAACAATCTTGTGATGATACCAACACAATCATAATACTAGAAATATTTACACAATTATAAGACTGATATTATGCAATTAGGCCAATAATAACTTTAACAAAGAATCAAATAGAAAAATAGGAGAAACTATAAGTAAAATAAGAAATTTTGAAAATGAACACAAACCAAAAATAAATAGGGGCGAAACAAATATGCTTGCTATAAGAAATCTATGTATTATTTCATAATCAACTTAAGCATTTAACAGTACCATATAAAAATTATGGAGAATAGTTAGCAGTAATTAAGAAATTACATTATGAAGTCTTATAGTTTAAATAGTATATAGTGGTGGTTTAGTCATTTAAGTCGTGTCTGACGGTAGCCTGCCAGGCTCCTCTGTCCATGGGATTCTCCAGGCAAGAAGTGGAATGGGTTGTCATTTCCTTCTCCAGATGATCTTCCAGACCCAGGAATTGAACCCATGTCTCCTGCATTACAGGTAGATTCTTTACTGACTGGGCTACGAGGGAAGCCCCATTTCAGGTAAGTTTGCCTATCAGATTAGAGTATCATAATGAAAAAGCTAATGGCATCATTCACAATTTCCTACTTTTTTTAATTACACATGGCCTCCATGCACCTATTGACAAAAGCACCTTTGTCTCCTTGAAATTCAAGTGATTTCAAAATGACAAGAAACTGAGCAATAATCTTGCTACTCCAAAAGTCTCTGTTCAAGTACAAATGTTTTCTGATTTCCCAATACTAATCAAATTACTAATCAAATCAAAGGGTATATTTCTCAGTTACTCTTTGGTTATTATAGTCCCTCTTTGTTCCAATGAAAGAAGTGTCAACAATGTTGGCATTCCAACTTCTCTGAATGTGAGTAAATCCAAGAAATAAATATTCTATAATATTTACTATGGGACAACCAAAGCAGCTGTTCAAAGACCCTGGTCTAAACTGTGCAATATAAAGGTATTTCGTGGCTCTTATCAACAGAGACCACTTATGGAACCACCAACCCAAACTACTTTTACTGATTGGAACACAAACATTTCCGAGGACTTAATGTAATGACTTTAATAAAAAATGTCTTGGGCATGTATAATTGAGCAGGCAAGTTCTAGCATTTAATTTCTAAAATGTCTGAGGTTATAAAGTTCATGCAGTTTATGAGAGAAGGACAAGTCCTGAAAGATTAAAGAACGAAAGAAAAAAGGTCATTATTTTCAGCTGTTAGGGTTTGAAGCAGTATTCCTTACCATGTTGAAAAGGGTATAGTCTAGATCAGCAATGTCCAACAGAAATTTCCACAAAAATAGAAATGTTCAATATCTGCACTGTTCGGTGTCATTACCACTTAATACAAGTGGCACTTGATCCCTTGAAATGTAGCCAGTGTGGGTGACTGGGGAACTGAATGTTATATTTTGTTTCATTTTAAATAATTTAATTTACATGGTCACACATAGCAGGTGGATACTATACTGGACAGTGCATGAATAACCTAAACCTATTAGCTCATAGGGTTTTAGCCAGAGTACTTATTCCCAAGTGGCTCAGTGGTAAATAATCTGCCTGCAACGTGAGAGATGTGAGTTTGGTCCCTGGGTTGGGAAGATCCCCTGGAGGAGGAAATGGCAACCCACTCCAGTATTCTTGACTGGAAAATTCCATGAACAGAGGAGCCTGGTGGGCTGCAGTCCATGGGGTCGCAAAGAGTTGGACACACTAAGGATGCATATGTTCACCACCTGCATACACTTATTCTATACCTGTCTAAACATCAGGAGCCTGATGACAGTGTTCTCTTAGGACAGATCCATGAACAGTCAACATGATCATTCACAGACTTTGCAAATGACTGCAAATGAAAAACTAGTAGCCAGTATTTGGAAGCTAGATCATGATTTAAATTATATAGATGATTTGTCTGTATGATTTAAAAAATAATGGCATGTTGGGACTACAGTACCATAGTATATACATATGCAAAGAGAAGCCAAGTGCCTATATCTGAAAGACTTATGATAAATGAACTAGTAAACATCCCTAGAGATGTGATAGATAAAGATTGATCATGTATGTAGCAAAACCCCAACAGTATGGTTTCGAAAACAAGATGTGATGGAAAACTAGAGCAAGAATATATTCAAGACAGAGGAGGAACCTACCATTACATAACCTGGCCAGTACAAGTCTGATACTCACAAGGAAAGAAAATAGGCATGAAAAGAGAACACTGCCAAGATCAGGTATAGAAAAGGTTCAAAAATGTGAATATAACCAAAAGAGGTATAATGATCCAACATTCTATCATGAAGAACTTCAGTTCAGTTCAGTCACTCAGTCATGTCTGACTCTTTCAGACCACATGGACTGCAGCACGCCAGGCTTCCCTGTCCATCACCAACTAACAGAGCTTGCTGAAACTTATGTCCATTGAGTTGGTGATGCCACCCAACCATCTCATCTTCTGCTGCCCCCTTCTCCTTCCGCCTTCAAGCTTCCCCAGCATCAGGGTCTTTTCTAAGGAGTCAGTTCTTCGCATCCGGTGGCCAAAGTACTGGAGTTTCAGCTTCAGCATCAGTCCTTCCAATGAATATTCAGGACTGATTTCCTTTGGGATGGACTGGTTGGATGTTTTTGCAAAGGGACTCTCACGAGTCTTCTCCAACACCACAGTTCAAAAGCATCAATTCTTCAGCACTCAGTTTTCTTTATAGTCCAACTCTCACACCCATACATGACTACAGGAAAAACCATGTTTGGCAAAGTGACCTTTGTTGGCAAAGTGACGTCGCTGCTTTTTAATACACTGTCTAGGTTTGTCATGCCTTTCCTTCCAAGGAGCAAGTGTCTTCTAATTTCATGGCTGCAGTGACCATCTGCACTGATTTTGGAGCCCAAGAAAATGAAGTCTCTCACCGTTTCTACTGTTTTCCCATCTATTTGCCATGAAGTGATGGGACCATATGCCATGATCATGGTTTTCTGAATGTTGATATTGAAGCCAACTTTTTCACTCTCCTCTTTCACCTTCATCAAGAGGCTCTTTAGTTCCTCTTCACTTTCTGCCATAAGGGTGGTGTCATCTGCATATCTGAGATTATTAATATTTCTCCCAGTAATCTTGATTCCAGCTTGTGTGTCATCCAGCGTGCCATTTCGCATGATGTACTCTGCACATAAGTTAAATAAGCAGGGTGACGATAAACAGCCTTGATGTACTCCTTTCCCAATTTGGAACCAGTCTGTTGTTCCATGCTCAGTATTGTTTCTTCTTGACTGGCATACAGATTTCTCAGGAGGCAGGTAAGGTGGTCTGGTGGTCCATCATGAAGAACTTCAATGAGCTTCAAAGTAGATACTCTTAAATATTTCACTGTGAAATATCTGCAGACTTTGAAATATGCCTTAAGGGTCTGAATATCGTGGCTGTTTAGCCTAGTTAATGAGAGCAATCTTTTCCTGTCGTAACAGATGTTCCTACCTTCCCTCATTGTCTCCATCCAATCCATTTTCCATATACCACAGTGATCTTTTTTTAAACATCAAAAAAATCATATCATACCTTGAATGAAGGCTTTCAAAGGTTTCCTACTGCAGTTAAAATAAAACTGAATTTCTTCAGCAAATGCTTCTGCAGACCTGGTTTTGATTTACTTGTTCCGTGTCACCACATGATATGCCACTCACCTCTTTCCCCCATTTCTCCAAATGTGCTGGCCTTCACTCAGTTTCCATAATTCACCAAACTTTTCCAAGACCTTTGTTTTGCCCCAGTTTCTGCATGTCTGAGTACTTTTTATCTTTCAGGTGTCAACTAAACGTTGTTTCTTCAGGAAGACCTTTCTGTCCTCTTTGCCCAGCTTTATTTTAGCCCACTATTTATCTCTTTCTGAAACTCACTACATTCTGTGATTATTTGCATCAAAATTTATTTACCATCTTTATTCTCCCTCAGAAAGTGCTTCATAAGATCAAGGAGGAGCCATCTGTCCTCTTTCCCTTTGCATGCTTAGCTTAGTGTCTATAACAATATCCAAGAGACAATAGGCAATTCAGTAAATCCATCCTTAATAAACAAAGGAAGGGATGAATAAGAGGATACCTAAAAAACAGAAATGTTTTTTATTTTAAAACATTTAAATACAAAATGAAAATTATATAATTTTATTTAAAATTATAATAATTTTAAATAAAATTATTTAAACAGAAAGAAATTATATACTAATCATAGAAAACATCTTAAAATGCAGATGACATTTTATGTAGGATAAAGAACCAGAACCAATTCATAAGTTCTGTACATATATAGAATTCAGAGCTACCTTCCAAGCCACACAAGAAGATCTATGTATAAGTAGTACCTATTAAAACAGTATTGGCATTTTGAGCTTTCACCAAAGGAATACAGCATTATGAATTCTGTTTACACTGTAAACGTAAGTACATTGGTGTAATCCATTGGTATGTTCTGTTTTGTTCTTCACTATATACAGAGCATATAGAATCATGCTTGGCATATTGAAAGAACTTGAAAAATATGTGTTGAATGAGTAAGTGGCTGAATGAATGAGTAAAGAGTAAGAGGCAGTAAGAGTAAAGTGACACCTTGTCAAGACTTAATCACAGGTTTCAATGCTTTGCAGGTTAAATCATGCCCTAAAACATAGACCCTTGCTAAGCAATACTGCCTTGAAAGTATTACTATAAATAAAGGTACAACTATCATTATGTATTATGGGAGCATAATATATATCAAGGGCTTCCTCATTAAGAAACAGAGAGGACAGACTTTGCTGCTCTGCAGCACACGGGTTCTTCCCAGAGCAGGGATTAAACTCCTGTCTCCTGCATCAGCAGGCGGATTCTTTACCATTGAACCACCAGGGAAGCCCCTACTAGATCTGTGCTCTAAAGCCCGGGAGCCACAACTACTGAGCCCATGTGCCCTAGAGCCTGCAATCAGCAACAAGAGGAGCCACTGCAATGAGAAGCCCATACACTGCAACTTAGGGAGCAGTCCCCACTCACCACAGCTACACACCAAAAAAGCCTGCACACCAATGAAGACGCAGAACAGTCAAAAATGAATAAATAAATTGTAAAAAAATAAAAATAAAATACTTTGTAAAAAAGAAACAGAGAGGAAGTCATATAAGAATAGTACATAGCATTCTTTAACACATTTCTTAAAACACAGGAATAAAAGGAGTAAACGTGATCTTTAGTTATTCGAGGCAACAATAATATTCTCTGGTTCTTGCAAAAGAAAAGGTGGGCACTGCCTCCTACTTTATTATTTGCATTTCTTTTCTATCTAGTCAATGATGCACTGCCAAATAGGAGCACTAGAGAGACCAACATAATAGAAATTTTAAAGCCTGTATCCTTGGTTCTAATACCTAAGAACAGAAGATACTGTCCTATCATAAAGAAAACAGCACAAAAATATAAAGGTATACTGATTCACTTAACAAATTAACACACTATTGATAATTTGTTGTTGTTCAGTAGCTAAGTCACGTCTCACTCTGCAGTCTCATGAACTGCAGCACGCCAGGCTTCCCTGTCCTTCACTATCTGCTGGAGTTTTTTCAAACTCGTGTCCATTCAGTGAGTAATGTCATCCAACCATCTCATCCTGTCACCCTCTTCTTCCTTCTTGCCCTCAATCTTTCCCAGCATCAGTCTTTTCCAGTGAGCTGTCTAATTGTAGTAGGTAGCCAAAGAATTTTGGAGCTTCAGGTTCAGCACCAATCATTACAATGAATATTCAGGTTTCATTTCCTTTAGGATCAACTGATTTGATCTCTTTGCTGTCCAAAGGAATCTCAAGAATCTTCTCCAGCACAACAATTTGAAAGCATCAGTTCTTCGGTGCTCAGCCTTCTTGATGACTACTGGAAAAACCATAGCTTTGACTACACAGACCTTTGTTGGCAAAGTGATATCTCTGCTTTTTAATATGCTGTCTAGGTTTGTTTGGCCTTGGAGTACAAAATGAAGAAGGGCTAAGGCTAACAGTTTTGCCAAAGAACACACTGGTCATAAAAAAACACCCTCTTCCAACAACACAAGAACTGTCTCTGCACATGGATATCACCAGATGGTCAATACCGAAATGAGACTGTTTATATTTTTTGCAGCCAAAGATGGAGAAGCTCTGTACAGTCAGCAAAAACAAGACTCCTTATTGCAAAATTAAGACTTAAATTGAAGAACATAGGGAAAACCACTACGCCATTCAGGTATAACCTAAATCAAATCCCTTATTACAGTGGAAATGACAGATAGATTCAAGGGATTAGATCTGATAGACAGAGTGTCTGAAGAACTATGGACAGAGGTTTGTTACACTGTACAGGAGGCTGTGATCAAAACCATCCTTAAGAAAAAGAAATGCAATAAGGCAAAATGGTTGTCTGAGGACGCCTGACAAATAGCTGAGAAAGGAAGAGAAACTAAAGGCAAAGGAGCAAAGGAAAGATATACCCATCTGAATACAGAGTTCCAGAGAATAGCAAGGAGAGATAAGAAAGCCTTTTAAGTGAACAATGCAAAGAAGTAGAGGAAAAAAACAGAATGGGAAAGACTAGAGATCTCTTCAAGAAAATTAGAGATACTAAGGGAACATTTCATGCAAATATGGGCACAATAAAGGACAGAAACTAAATGGACCTAACAGAAGCAGAAGATATTAAGAAGAGGTGGCAAGAATGCACAGAAGACCCACTTGACTTCACGTTCCAGGATGTCTGGCTCTAGGTGAGCAATCATACCATCATGATTATCTGGGTCATGAAGATCTTTTTTGTATAGTTTGTCTGTGTATTCTTGCCATCTCTTCTTAATATCATCTGCTTCTGTTAGGTCCATACCATTTCTGTCCTTTACTTTGCATGAAGTGTTCCCTGGTATACCTATGGCTGATTCATGTTTATGTATGGCAGAAACCAACACACTATTGTAAAGAAATTATCCTTCAGTTAAAAATAAATACATTAAAAAAATAAAACCTCTGAAAAAACCCATTCTATAAAATTATAAGTCTATATAATTAAAATTTTAATTATATATACTACAAATCTACATTGAAGTATGGCCCCTGTGAAAACTAAAAATGGATACATCACTTTCACAAGGGAAGAAGTGGATCTTAACTTTTCTTTGGGTTCTCTGATCATGTTGAGTATGAAGCTCTATTAAACAAAGTTTAAAAGATCTAAACTATCTTCCTGGATTAGTATCTGTACTATGACGCAAAGCACACATGAGATATTTCAATGGTAATGAGAAAGGGCCCACTGGTATCAAGAAAGGAGCTTAGTCTAAAAGAAAAATTATGTAAATTTTGATTCAAAGAATATGAGAATTGTGAACATCTGAATGATTTGTTTAGCTGTATAACTATGCACATAATGAAAATGGTCACTATTTGTCTACTATCACTAAGTTTTTGTTATTCAAAATTTTGAGAGTCAGTTAATTGGAAATGCATTCAGGACACTGACCCCAAAAGACTCATCATTTATCATATTATTTCTTGCCTAAAAATTACATTATCAATTTTTTTTCCTACAAGAAGACAAGTTTTTGCAATAATTGTGCGAGTTCAATTAATAATGGGAAGTTATACAACATTTACATCCTGTGTTGTAGTTTGGATTCCAGCCTGAAGACAGAGGACCACTGTCATCTTGAGTAAGTGAGTTAATAATAGTGTACATATGCTCAGTGGCTCAATGCTCAGTCACTAATTAATTAACTATACACTGTTTTGAAAGGTGTATAAGTTCAGCTCTATAGCTTTGCATGGGCAAGGGTCTTGTAAGTGAATACAAATAACTACCACATTCAGACATTTTTTTCATAAAACTAAAGACATTCAAGCAATGTTGATCTTCAATGAAGGGGTTCAAATCACTAAGAAAGGGCTGGTTTGAGATTGAATGTGACACAGCAATGAGTTTCATTCACATTAGTGTTGGTCATTTGGCATAACTGGCAGAGATTAATGAGGTAAATTAAAAATACATTTCAATGCAATTTGTTACTCATATGAGAGTGTCAAGTTAAAATATTTTCGTTAAAGTATAAAAGGGATTATTGAAAATTTCATTATATCTCTGCTGTGAACTTGTTCACTTCAAATTAGCTTGAGCTTTATAATGATGATAGACGTTAAGGATATTAGTCAGAATAGCAACAAACATTGCTCACTATGTGCCAAGCCCTACAGTAAGTGCTTTATAATCATCTCTTCACTCACAGAAAAGACCTATGAAATGGGTACTATATAGACTCCAGGAGTTGGTGATGGACAGAGAGACCTGGAGTGCTGCAATTCATGGGGTCGCAAAGAGTCGGACACAACTGAGCGACTGAACTGAACTGAACTGACAACCTCCATTTTATAGATGAGGAAACTGAGGCTCAAGAGAGGTTATCTAACTTGTTCAGTGTTATAGTGTTAAGAACACAGAATTAAAATTCACAGCCAGGTCAGTCTGATTCCAGAGGTGGCACTCTGCTGTACTGTACCTCACATCCAGCCTCCATTTGTTTTATTAATGTAAAAATAATAGGAGAGCAAAAGATAAGATATCATCAAAACTCAAAGATCAAATGGAAACCAACACTTTATAGGTAAAGTAGTATATAAAACTTTTGGTATATACCTTTAGATGTTTTCCACTACTTGCTCAGGGAAGAGTGATAACATTTTATGTAGACTTCTTAATTGAGGTTAGAAACAGCCTAATAAGACAACAGGAACTTCTCTGGTGGCTCAGTGGTAAAAAATCTGCCTGCCAATGCAGGAGATGTGGGTTCAATCCCTGGGTCAAAAAGTTCCCTTCAAGGAGGAAATGACAACCCACTCTAGTATTCTTGCCTGGGAAATCCCATAGACAGGGGAGCCTGGCGGGCTACAGTCCATGGGGTCGCAAAAGAATTGGACACGACTTAGTGACTAAACAACAACAAGACAATGACGGAGTTTTAAGCTTCGGTTTCATGTATGCATAGAACTATATGCCCTCAGGAGAGGCAATACTTCACCCAAGTCATATCTCCCCTGAAGGCAACCTGGGTCTTTATGTTGGACTCAGGCTCTGCAGTGGGAGACATCCAGCAGTATCCTCTGAGATTTACCTAGTGTGGTCATACAAGGCTGAATCCAATCCAGATGTGTTTTCTTGTACCCATATAGTGTTCATTTGCTTGTTTTACTTTAACCAATGACCCACATTAAAAAAGTAGAAAATGTTTACAGGAAAAAAAAAAAATCTGTAGCTTCATCTTATGTTGTTAAATAAGTTTTAGTGAAACTGATCCCAGATTTCCTTATGGGAAGCCCTTGGCTGGTTTTGACTTACAACTGCCTCCTTTAGACAATCTAAGGATAGTCTCGATCCTGCCTCAAAGCCACTTTACCACAGACATCCTCTGCCAAGCCTCTTTTTGACATTTAAGTGGCACCTCCTGACCTAGAGAAAAACCTCATCCACCAATCAGATTCAGAAACCTCTTACCTGGTGCTGAACTGGTGATGTACTACCCCTTCTTTTATTTTAACTTGGTGATTTGATGCGTCTTTCCAGGGGCATGGTAAAGAGATCACAATGGTGGCGTGAAAACAAAAGAATTCTGAAGCAAATGGGTGATCTGAATCTTGGAAAGGCTTGTTTCAAATGGTTACAAAGCCACTAATACATATTTATTTAATTTTGTGAGGAAGTAGTATTTTAAAGGTGGTGATTCGTCATCAGCATATTTAATAATATAAGAGTCAAATGAGTTTAAAATTAAGTACAAATAATTTTCTTTGTTAATTTCAATTCATACAGAGCATTCTACTTTGAGGTTTTGAATGACTCCGTTAAAAACTCTTCATATAGAAGATATGTGCTTAAGTATATTTTATATACTATGTATTAAGTAACAAAATAATTTTACAATATAAAATTACATATATACATATACACTTATATTTATCTATATGTATGGAGAAGGAAATGGCAACCCACTCCAGTATTCTTGCCTAGGAAACCCATGGACAGAGGAGCCTGGCGGGCTATAGTCCACGGGGCCGCAAAGAGTCAGACATGATTGAGCGACTAACACACACATACACGTATACAAGCTTCCCAGGTGGTGTTAGTGATAAAGAACTTGACTGCCAATGCAGGAGACATAACAGACGCAGGTTCAATCCCCGTCTCAAGAAGATCCCCTGGAGGAGGGCATAGCAACCCATTCCAGTATTCTTGCCTAGAGAATTCCATGGACAGAGAAGCCTGGCAGGCTTCAGTCCATAGGATTGCAAAAAGTCAGACACAATTAAAGCAACTTAGCAGGCATGCACACATACAAGTATACATAAGTATACATGTGTGTACATTTATATGCCCTTCCAAACTATTCCCAATTAACTTTAAATCACATTAATATGTTATAATAGAAAATTCTTACCTCAACCAGAAAAACGACTAAGCACCAAATTAGCACAAACATTAAGCTCTTGTGGACAGTAATATATCGAAGGTATGTGTTCCATGTAGTCACTGCTGGTATGTTCTCCACATCATCAAAAAAGCAATCCTGCAAAAAAAAAAGATCCTGGTTATTACAATGAGGCAATACAATTTCACACAATTGTGGTCTTATTTTGAATGTGAGGAAATAAAGAAATATTACTATCTGAAACTAAGTGAATTTCAATGAACATAAACCATTATGAATGACACATGCTATGCCACTTCACAGCCAGTAAAACTGGAGCAAGATATCTTTTTGAAAAAATGAAAAACACTGTAATTCTTTAAACTGTGAACATAGCATCGCTGATAATACAACTGTACTGTTTTTGGAAAATTTTACCATTTTAATGCTTAACAGTGTCACACATTTTATCCATAAATGGTACTAGCGAATTGAAGCTTCCCAGAATCCCCCTGATTTAACTCTTTTCTTTGTGGGGGAGGGTGGTCCATGGAAAAATACAGTTTAGAATTTTGCCAGCTCTAGTGGTCTTCCAATAGACCTGAAGGCTGCCTGATGTTTGTACATTCCATAGTAGCTAGGATTCTCTTTCCCAACTATGACTTAAGTTACATAAATCTAACCCTCAGTCTTCATCTGTTATTTGAGAGCTACAGTTCAATAATTTGAAAGAGAGAAATTCCAGATATTTCAAACCAAAAGGATAGTTTTTTATTACCAACAAAATTCACAGAAAAAGCACTAGAACCTCAGAGAAAAGAACCCTATGAAATCAGAATACGGCAGATTGGTTAGGTATAAAGATTTCTGAAGTCAAATAAACCTGGTTCTGATACTGGACTCTACCATTACCCTCCTAGGAGCTGCTTGAATTCAGGCGGCTAAACTTCCCTAAAATTTAGTTTTCTTATCTGGACATGAGGATAATGACAGGTCCCTTCTATTCTATGTTCATGGCACTAGAAGTGATCAACAAATACTATTATCAGTCAAAGTGATCATCTTTACCATTCAATTTATAGAATCCAGTTTGAGAAATTCATTCAGATTGATAATTACAACCATACAGATAAATTATCTTTCAGGAAACCTTTTTCAAAATTATAGAAACACAAAGTAGGTACGTTAGAGATCACTTATTCTGTTCCCTCATTTAACAAAGAAGAAAACTTTGGCCCTGAGACATTAAATAACATGCGACTTGCCAAAGTTCACACTACTCTTAATCGATGTGCTATTAAACATATAGTTGACAATAACACTATTTCATCCAAGGCACTGAAGAAATTTTTCTAGTAAAACTAAAAAATAAAAACTTCCTCTTTCCTACTGCTTCCTATTTTAAGAAAGAAAGCATTTTATTCTTTAGAACTTAATATAAAATACTTTATACCTGAAAGTTGGCAGTAGTACATGTTGAATTTCACAAACCTTCTTTAAAAGAAACCTGCCCAGAAATCCTATGTATAAAGCCAATTTAAAGGATGAAAAAGCTCAGGTTTACTAAGTTCAGGCAAGACTGATGTATAAACCAGAAAATTAGTCCTGCTGAGAGACTACATGTATATATGGCTTAGAGAGGCTACCTGCATACAGAAACATTTTTTAGGCTCTCAATAACTGAAGCTACTATTTGTTTATGTATTTATTTCCACTCCACCTCTTCCTACAAAGATTTTAAGAGGGTAATGAAACAGATTTATAATAATTCATAATTTTTATAATTGATAATAATGATTATTACTGCTTAGAAAAGGACCCAATAACAGCCCTTGCTTTGACTTACAATACATCTTATGGTAAGAGACAAAAGGAAATCACAAAGGGAAATAGTTGATTCTTCTACATTTTGAAGTTGCTTACATAATGTACATACTTTGGAAATCTTAAAAATAAACCTCATCCTAAACTCAAATTTAAGTAAGTTTTGCTATTTACTCTGTATTTCATTCCACTCTGTGGCCAAAAGAAAAAACCAAACACCACACTGATAATTTATACACACCCTTAAATCTTCTTCATTAATTTCTTCACTTATTTCCAAGCCAGTATCTTGAGATAACCGTCTTGAATATATATCTATTTCGGCTAAGCTTGCCTGAGGAGCCAGTGACATTTTTCGTGTGGATGTCGCTGTCTTTCGATGAAGGCTTTGACCTTGGTTCACTGAGGAGCAGGTCATAAGGTTCAGAACTGACTGCCTCCTCCCTCCCAGAAATGTGGGGCCAGTGTTGACTGCATTGCTCTGAGGCAGGATCCCCACTCCAGGTTCAGAATGGGGAACTAAGGATAGTCTTCTCTCTAAAGGCTCATCAGAAGCTTCTTCGATACCATTCATTTGTAATGGAGGCTTCTGTACAACTGAAAATTTCCTTATAGAGTTGATTGAATTGAGAATGGAGTTCTTCCTTTTTTCACCAAACTCTCCAGTCTGTTTAAAAGAAGGCTTTTTCGTTTCATTCCAGGACACAGAAGTATCTCCTTCTAATGAGAAACGCCGTAAAGTCTCAGTTATGATTGAATTTCTTCGTTCTGCAGTAAACTGGTCGAAAGTGTCACATCCCATGAGCTTCGAGCTGAAGTCGGGCCGTTGATTTTGTAATTCAGAAAATGTCCCATAAAAATAGAGGCTACCTTCATGCAAAATCAATATTTTGTCAGCTTTCTTTAAGTGCTCCATTTTAGAAGTGACCAAAATCCTAGTTTTGTTAGCCATCAATTTACAGACACAGCTTTAAGAATATAAAAATATATAAATATTAATTTTATAAACATTTTATTACAATAGTCTATGTATTATATTTTAACATTTTATTAATGTATTCCTGTATATAACTTCTACTATAAAATGTTATTATTACACTTAAATAATTCTAAAAGTAAATATTCAATAGTAATTAATTTGGTACTTCTTGATTAATTACATCATGAAATACTGTGTTATTTAATTATTATAGTATGCTACACCATAAAGTTGAGTGTTAATGGACCTAAAATGAAATTAAATACCCGACATTAAACAAATATTTGACTTTGAACAAACTAGTTACCCTTTGGGCTGTGGTTGATTCATCTAGAAAATGAGGGAATCAGATGACCTTTAAGATTCCTTAGAGGCTATATTTCTACATGTCTTTTAAAATGTCAGAACCTTCTTGTTCTTTAAATTTTCTGCTCATTTTCTTTTATATTTTAAGTTGACCACCAATTTAGTCCTCAAAGTTTATATTGTACAGCAGAACCTTATACATCAATATACCAATATACCAATATAAAGTAACTATATTCCAATAAAAAGTTAATTTTTAAAACCTTAAGACTAATTTGCTTGTTAAAAACACAACAACAACAAACCTGAGAATTGTATAAGAAATCTGAACTTCCTCCAACAAAATTTCCCTCTAGTGTAGAAGTAAATCCTAGAACTGTATGAAGGACTAGAACCATCTAAGGAAGACCAATTTCTTTTAGGCATTAAAACATTATATATTTTATAGAAAGAGCCATAATTCTAGACTACACTTTAACATACTAATACAACCAGCAAAGTTTATATTGGTAAGAAGGTATTTATAATTATAAGATTGTAAAAATAGTATCATAGATATTAAATTTAACCAAATTCTAGGAAAAGTGCTTCTAGGAATAATGTGGTAATTTAATATACACATACATCTACATCCTTACTGATTATTTTAAACTATTTCATAGTCTATAAAATCATTTTGATACCTTAAAATCAAGTCATATAACCAACTGTTCCTCTTAGGAACTCCACATACATTGAGCCCTAATGGGAGCTCCAAGAAAATGGAGCTCTGTGTGACTGAGAAAGAGGTTCTGAAGGAGGTATTGAGGTAGGTGAATACTTAGAGCATTCACCTATATTAAAACATTCAATTTCTTTGGTTCATTAAGAAGTTTACTATCTAAGGAGTAAAATATACAAAAAAGTAAATAAAAAATTTGAGTATAACAATCAATTAAAATAATATAAGCTATGTCAGAAGACAGTAATACTATCAAAACTCCATAGACAGTGATTGTTAAAGTAACAGCAATGGGAGAAATTGGTTCAGCATAAGGTGGACAGACAAGTGAAGTGATCTTGACCATGGAGGGAAGATCAGATTTAAGTAGCTAAATTACATAATGCCACACTGAGTCACAGTGGTGGACCTTATTTCTTAAGGAATAATATGTAGCCTATGGTGGTATAGTCATTCTTTCTTGTCTCTTAGAATGAGTATTATAAATTATTCAAGAACATACCTTTCAAATATTTCTTTCTCTGTTAAAACATCTAGATATCCAAAAGGAGAGTCTAATAGGTACAAATCAGCATCTTTGTATACTGCTCTAAAAAAGAAAATGAAATTAAATTAGATTCCTTTAATATTTACCATTTCATTTGGTGTAGATGATTTTAAATAAATTTAAAAAGATAAGTCACATAGGATTTTTATAATTTTGCACAATACTCCAAAAACTTCTGAGGTCCTTTTGCTAAGTGTAAGTGACATACACTTGCAAAAGTTACAAACTAAATCACACCATACATACAATTTTAAATATTGCCTTAAAAAAGAAAAAGAAAGAAAACCTTTCAACAATAGTACCTATTTACAGCAAGCACTATGCTACATGCTGGGAATACAATGGTAAAAATTACACAGGCCCTGTTCTCAGTAATCTTGCATTTTGGTGGAGAAACAAAGAAAAGAAAATGTTTCAATCCTGTAAAGTGTCAGAGAAAGCAACTAAATCTCAGCACTTAAGTGAAATTTTTTTTTTTTCACTGTTGACTGTTACCAATAAACCGACAGCAGTGCTGTTACAACTGTATGATTGATATTGCTCTTTGCTCCTTATAGTCCTAATTTATGGACCATACTCATAAAAGTTCCACAAAAGTGCAGGATGCAAAATTTGCAATAACAATGTATACCCATATTATTTTATATTCTAAGTTAAAAAATAAAATTTTATGAGCAACTAAAATCTTCATTAAGTTCATCTTAGGACAGTAATAAAATGAAGATATGGTCCCATATGAATGGAAATGAGGTAATTTCTTCATAACATCTAAATTTTTCAGCTGTGGTTGTGAGCAACCCTATACCTATACCAACCACATACAATTCAGTGTTTACATGTAATTCTGAAAAAATGAAACTATGTTTAGTCAGCAGGTAACTAAGAGAAATAAAATAATTAAAAACAGAAATGGCAAAAGGTCAAAGCAAAATCTAGAAGAACCTTTGCAATGCAAATTACTTTTGAAAACAACATTCAGGAACTAGATAAAAGACTCCCAACAAAATATACCCTCAAGAGCTTTCTTCCCATACTCAATTCTTCTCTCTCTCTCCTTCACATTTATGACCACATGCTCAGTCACTTCAGTCGTGTCCAACTCTTTGTGACCCCCATGGACCTTAGCCTGCCAGGCTTCTCTGTCCATGGGATTCTCCAGGCAAGAATACTGGAGTGGGTTGCCATTTCCTTCTCCAGGGAATATTCCCGACCCAGGGATCAAACCCAGGTCTCCTGAGTCTCCTGCATTGCAGGCAGATTTTTTATCTGCTGAGCGACCAGGGAAGCCCCAATTATGACCACAGTTTCTCAAGAGATTAGAAATAATATACACATCATCCAAAACTGGTCAACACATGACACATTCAGATCAGAAGAGCAATAAACAACTATTTTCTTTAA
The DNA here is from genome assembly GCA_024291935.2 of Okapia johnstoni. Lineage (NCBI taxonomy): Eukaryota > Metazoa > Chordata > Mammalia > Artiodactyla > Giraffidae > Okapia > Okapia johnstoni. The sequence continues at coordinate 63,037,242 of CM044312.1, read as the reverse complement.
TGCCGCAAACTGTATTTTATAATAAAACTGAATATTCAACTGGTAAATACAGACTCAATTTTATGCTCAAGTTTGAAGCCGTATAGCATGTTTTCTTAAATTTGAAATAAAATGTTTAAGACAGTCTTACTTTGGCTCACAGATTAATCAACTTTCCTCTGCTTAGAAGCCATTATTTTGTCTGTGAATTACTCATATCTATATATGGGCTATATAGATATATTGGGCTTCCTTGGTGGCTCAGTCAGTAAGGAATCTACCTGCCAATGCAGGAGACACTGGTTCAATCCCGGGATGGGAAAGATCCCCTGGAGGAGTAAATGGCAACTCACTCCAGCATTCTTGCATGGAGAATCCCACAGACAGAAGAGTCTGGTGGGCTACAGTCCATGGGGTTGCAAAAGAGTTGGACATGACTTAGCGACTACACAACATCATTGATTTATTACTTGACATTGTAATCACAAAGTCGAGTCATGGTTTAATGTAAAGTCAAGATGACCTGATTCAAACTGTAACTATACCATTTCCCAGTGTGGCTTTTGGCAAGTTAAGATCTAACCACCTCAATTACCTCATGATCTCTTCCATAAAAAGTAGGGAGAACAATTCTTTTTTGTCAGAGTGATATGCGGATTAAGCAAAATTACACATGTACTCATGCACACCCCACCCAAAATAGTACTAGGCAATTGTAGGTGCTCATTGAGTTAGTTTCCTGTCCCAGCTTTTGGAAACATGAGAAAATAAGGGGGAGAAAGGCCAAAATATCAGTAAGTCATTGTGATTTCTTGTTAATAACTTCAGCAACACAGTAAGAAGAATTTTATTCAAATAAACCTGGAGGAACATTTAATATCCTACATCATCAATTTTTTTTTAAACTGAATGTTACAGTTAAACCACAAATTAACTTTTATATATATATACATATATATATATATATAAATAAACACACACTTCTCTTTGACAGCTCAAAATGCTTAGACCAAGCATGTCTCTACTAAGAGACCACCATACCCCTCACAATATTAGATGTGCTTGTCCCATTTATTTTTCTTTGAAGATTACAGACTTTAAGCTTAAGTACATCATCTGCCCTGCTATTTCTGTTGTGAGATTAATTAGTTATGCTGAAAACTTTGAAAATTTATGTTTATCTAAACCAAGAAACAAAACCAGAAGCTTAGAGCAGGTGTGTACATTTTGGGATAGGGTGAGCAGGGAACTGTATGAAGGACTAAATAAAAGTATACATCTTCTCTTCCCTGTGCTAGGCAGAACGTTAGGGTTTTCCATTTGTAGGGAACCATAAGGCAAACAAACATATACACACTAACAAAAGGGTATGCATTTTTTAAAAGCCATGAGCTTTATCAAATATAAATACTATATAATTATCTATAGTTCCAAAAGGTTAGTCTTAACCTGTTAGCTATAAGATCCCAGGCATTTTTCAATTCCGGAAAGAGGATATAAAGAAACAGAGAACTATCTATAATGTTTTATACTCATTTATACAACAAATGCTTGCTGGACCAATAAGCAGATATTCACCTTGCTAAAGAAATTCTTGCTCGCTGACCTCCACTCAGTGTGATTCCACCTTCTCCAAGAACTATGTTGTCTTTCTCTGCAAACTTGGAGATGTCCTATTATCAAAAATAGAAAGTTAGGAAAAAAAGAAAAAAATAGAAAGTTAGGAATTGTCAGTATGTCAGATCTGAATTTAAAAGGTACATTTTCCTTCAAATGTAACCATGTATCATACTTCCACTTTAACCACAGCAGAAACTGTGAACACTGCATCTTAGCTATTTCAAATGCATTTCAATTGGTCAAAATATTGCTGAAATTTCATAAAGAAGCTTTTCTTTAATTTTTCAATTGCTATTTATGATCACTAAATAAGAACTGGAAAATATAAAAGGTAAAGCATATGCAAATTTATGATATGTAAAGATGTGCCATCCACTGACCATTACACAAACCCAGTGCTATTAACATGCTAACGTGCACTTCCTTCCAATCTAAATTCACTCTTTTCAAAGGAAATCTCCAAAGATGAATAAACCTCCTAATAAGGAAACAAAAAAGAATATCGTTTACATCTCCCTGAAGTATCTAAGCATACTCCGTGGGTGACCATGAGTACAAGGCATCTCCTTTCCACACTTCTCTCACCTACTCCCCCCTCATACAACACAGCTCTCTTCCTCATCCATCCTCCCACCTCATCCTTAAGTCCTCTCCCCATCTACTCTGCCTCTCCTGTCACCTCCCTGACACATGTGTCCTTTCTTCAGTTCACGAGATTTCCTGTGGCAATAACCATGTTAGACATTCTAAAAGATTAGAATTTATAAGAAGTTGTCTTCAAACTGCCGTCATTGTAAGCCTAACTCAGAAGATAAGCCATAATTCTGGAGAAATCTAGAAAACATTCCAGAGAATCAATTAACCATTTTAAGATAAAACAATACACAATTGGCAAATTAATTCTTCCGAATATAGAAGTATTATAAAGTAGGTAGAAAATGCTAGAAGGCTTTCTGGAATAGATGAGGTTTGCCCTGAGACTTGAGAATCAGCAGAGTCAGGTGACTAGTATTCAAGTGCTCAGTGGTAAAGAATCTGCTTGCCAATACAAGAGACACAAATTTGATCCCGGATTGGGACGTTCCCCTGGAGAAGAAAATGGCAACCCATTTCAGTACTCTTGCCTGGGAAATCCCATGGACAGAAGAGCCTGTTAGGCTATAGTCCAGGGTTGCAAAAGAGTTGAACACGACTTAGCAATTGAGCAACAACAACAATTCTGTCTTTAGTTCAAAACAAGGTCTTGGCCTTTTCTTTTCTCATCCCCATATATATTCTCTTTTCTTTTGTACCACATTCTTCTCTCTTAAAAATGCTCTTCCATTCAAGTCTTCTTTTTTCTTTCATAACCCAGAAGTAGTTCATCTGTTCTTCTTGATCTGACACTAACATTATCTATGTTTAAACTGCCAAGATGGTTACTTTTATTGTTTCTGTTATCTACCACATGAAAGTTAAATAGAACTTCATATACAAAACTATAAATTTATAGCTGGTAAATTAGTAAGTAATCATTTATATTATGAACTAGCTGGCAGCTCCTGTAGGCTGAAACCATGCCAGCCAACTGCCTCCAAGGAACTGCTGTTGTCAATACTCTTGACCTAAGAGGACAAAACATGATTTTTTTTAATGTGGTAAAAAAAACCCAAAAAAACACTGACATGTAAGAGAAGATACAGCAAGACCCAGGGGAGCTGGCTACTCAGGCACTGGAGTAGACCACTGAGACCCATATAGCACTGCAGTGAGGAGGACCTTCCATAGTTATAAGACCTGAGAAAACAAGTGCTTCATTTCTTTCTACTGGACCAAATTTTTTTGGTTCAACTTAAGAACCAGACCACATACCGATGATTCCATCCAAATAACAAGGATTGCAGCTAAATTCCACATCCCTGTTTTAAGTCTCAGTCTTGCTGAAGGAGCATACCCAGGAGCACTTCGACCTTGAAGCCTTAACTGAGCTGTTCTACACAGCACATCCTCTGCTCTCAATCTAGAGCAATTGGTAAAACAACTCACAGGTATATTTCTTCTCTACTGTACCATCTTTCCCTTCCCCATATTCCATTCTCTTTTAAAAAATTAAATCATTAGAGGAAAAAAAATGAATACTTTTTTGTATATGAATAATTGAGTGTACACTTTTGTAAAGGAGGTATATTTTCTAACACAATCTGAAAAAGCCAGAGGTTCCTGGAATTATTGGAGCTTTTTTTTTTTTTCAAATTTGAATTCAATACTGTTTTAGTTAAATCAGATAAAATTTCTAATTTTTAAAATTTAGAAGTATCAGTAGTTATCTTGATGGTATGTATGATTATAACACAATTATAGATTTGGAGGGTGCAGAATCCCAGCCCAGTGCAACAATTTAACAAAGATTTGTGGAATGAAGGAAAAAAGAGGAAAGAATGGAGGAAGGGAAGGTAAACAAATATTAAGCTACAAAGAAAGAGGTATGTATAAGAAAAATAAAGTGAAGAAAGGTGTACAGCCTAGAGAAATAAAGAAAATCGGGAAAAGAATAATTGTCAGAAGAAGCAGATATCAATCGGAAAAAGCAGGAAGTGATGGCAGCATAAAGAGACAAGAAAAATAAAGGGGAAGATAGGAAATGATAGAAGATAAGGAACCATAGCTGACACTTTAGCAAATATCCCTGGTGAATTTGAATGTCCAACGATTACAAATGCAATTTATCACAATAATTTTCTTAAGACAATATATAAGAGATTGTTTCAGCCAAATCTCTCTCACAGGAGCCTGTAATACTCATCCTTTCAACAAGCCAAGGAAATAGGAGGGAGAAGGAAACTAAAAAATCTCTTCCTTCTTTCCTACATGAACAGGCCGAAACATAACACTACAGAAAGAAATCAGAAGATCCTCAAGTTAGCTCAAGCTTTACACACTCAGATTGAATGGAATCTCATCAAATTCCTCCAAAAAAGACCAGGAATAGCACTTCCTTTGAGTACCACTCCTCAAATCCTGACTTGGAGCTGGTCCAGGGAAAGGAGAAAATGCATTAAGAAAATGAAGATTCAAGGAAGGAACTGCTTAAATGGTTTCTCGGTACCAAGTTAGTCTATTTCAACTACAATACAAGCTACTGTTTGCTTTTTATTTTCAGAACAGTATCAAATTTTAAGCTCCTATGACAATGAACTCTGCCCTGTGCCTGGGATGCTCAGCACTGTCAGTCAGTAAGCCATGCCTGCATCCCTGGGGTGCCCAGGCCTGCCTGGAATGATGCCTGGTGAGTCAGTCACCTTCTTTGGCCTGGCTTAGACAGAATGGGATTTCTCAGTGTGAAACTTCCACTCATGCTTGGAAGAATTTCCAGTTTTGGTGCATTCTTGGAAAATGCCATGAAGAATTGAATCTAAGCATCCTTGTCCCCAGGTCACTGGTGAGCTGAAATCTGAATGATGTTTGTGGTGCCCATTTAGAAAGCACTTGGGATGTCATGTAAACTATACCAGAGGTGACTGTTCAATAAGGAACAAAGCTGGAATACTCAACTGGATGGCATGGGACCCAGGATTTGAACCCTGGTCTATAAGCTATTGTGAAATCTCAGTTACTTAACAGCTTTGTAATTTAATTCCCCTAACCATAACCTGGGTGCAATTATAGTCCATCTTTTATAAAGGTGCTCAGTATGAGAATTATAAATACGGCTGTACAAAGAAATTCAATAAATATAAATAAAAGAGATGAAATGTGCCAATCTAAGTGGAGTATTTTTAATTCTAAAATAAAGCTTAAAACAAAATAGAAAATATGAATGGCAACATTGACCACAGAGGACAGGGACCTATTCTCCAGCTGTTTCTTTAATAACTAGATAAGTAGCTTTGGGCAAGTCTCTTCTGGGCTTTAGTTCTCCATCTATAAAAGGGGATAATAGTACCTTCCCTTAACAGGTTCAAAAATTTGAAGGAATTTAATATTAAGAGCGCTTTTGAACTGTGGTGTTGGAGAAGACTCTTGAGAGTCCCTTGGACCGCAAGGAGATCCAACTTGTCCATCCTAAAGGACATTAGTCCTGGGTGTTCATTGGAAGGACTGATGTTGAAGCTGAAACTCCAATACTTTGGCCACCTGATGCGAAGAGCTGACTCATTAGAAAAGACCCTGATGCTAGGAAAGATTGAGGGCAGGAGGAGAAGGGGACAACACAGGATGAGATGGCTGGATGGCATCACTGACTAGATGGATATGAGTTTGGGTGGACTCCAGGAGTCGGTGATGCACAGGGAGGCCTGGCGTGCTGTGATTCATGGGGTCACAAAGAGTTGGACACGACTGAGCGACTGAACTGAACTGAACATAAAGAGCTTGGTCCATAAATCACACTCAAACATTGGTGATGTACAATTTTAGAATGAGATGTTTACCAATGATTTGTATACATCATTCATTTCCTTTTGGCCTTGAATAAAATGTTCACCCGATGTAATACTATGTCCCACTCTCCTACTAAAGGAAAAGCAAATTCTAATTAGTCTGAAAATATAGCCTTTATTCATATTATCATAAAAATGTACAAGGGATAATGTAGGGGGAAAGAATTGGACTGAGAATTGGAAGTCCTATGTTCAAGTCCTAACTTTGTATGTCTTCACCAAGTGTACTTTTGTTGAGGTTGCTATGTACACGGTCACATATTTTGAAACTTAAAGTTCAAGGTTCTTACGAGTGACACCATATTCTTAAGTGACACCAGATTAGATCTAGATACTTTCCAAATGCTACCACTTTGAAGATGGCTATTTAATTTTACTTAACATTTTGTTGTTGTTGTTTAGTTGCTAAGTTATGTCCGATTCTCTCACAACCCTATGGACTTTATAGTCTGCCAGGCTCTTCTGTCCATGAGATTTCTCATGCAAGAATACTGGAGCGGGTTGCCATTTACTTCTCCAGGGGATCTATCAATGCTATATTGTGCTATGATAGTTTTATTCATCTTATTATCTTCTCAATATAAAATAATCAAGGGGGGTCTGCTGCTGCTGCTGCTGCTGCTGCATCACGTCAGTCGTGTCCGACTCTGTGCAACCCCATAGACGGCAGCTCACCAGGCTCCCCCATCCCTGGGATTCTCCAGGCAAGAATACTGGAGTGGGTTGCCATTTCCTTCTCCAGTGCATGAAAGGGAAAAGTGAAAGTGAAGTCGCTCAGTTGTGTCTGACTCTTCTCGACCCCACGGACTGCAGCCTACCAGGCTCCTCCGTCCATGGGATTTTCCAGGCAAAAGTACTGGAGTGGGGTGCCATTGCCTTCTCCAAGGGGGGCCTAGGTAAGGTCAATTTTTTACCTTCTCTTTTCCAAGAAATGTTTTCACACTTTTAGGATGATTCTGTAGTATTTGATTTGAAATTTCCACTATAATATGTTTTTAGCAGTACAAATAAACAAGAAGACTATTTTTAAGTCCCCACATTTTTCTGCTAATTAACTAAGATACTACTGAATGAAGAACACCTAGTTATACAAACAAATACTTTAGCAATCAACACCACAGTAACCTTCTTCATGAGTCAACATCAGAATTCTATAATAAGAAAGTAGATGGACACAAGCTGCTTTCAAGGAAGCTCTGTGCTCAAATTATTTTGTCCAAATTTTTTTGCAGTCTGGACCAGACTAGACTGGAAGTGTAAGATTTTGTATTTCAAATTATATAGTTCTATCAGATGTTCTATGACCTTCTCTGGCATTTGATACCAAAAAAAAAAAAACCTCTGATAAAACCATTGTACATAAATCATTGAGATTTTGTGATTTTATTTCTATAAGATATATTCTCATGAGTAGGATAGCTTGGCCATAGGTATATCTTCTTTCATTTTAAGAGATGCTGTTGCCAGAACCCTTTACAAAACATTTAAAAGTTATACTTCCAAAGTTACAGTTCCCCCAGCAAGATCTGAGAGTACCCTTTCCCTCAAATCATCACCTACAATAGCTATTATGTTTATACAAGGTATGAGATAAGAATCTAGTCTTATTTTGTTTTACTGTCATAGTAAACATGATTTATTAAATAAACGATGTTTCCAATTAATTTATATATCATCTATAATCATCTCACATTTCCAAAGATCTACTTCAGGACTGTTTGGTTCCTTCTATTTCTACAGTAATATTCTGCTGAGTTTTTGGTGTTTAGGTTTTTCAACGGCTTTAAGTAAGATTTAATACCGGACAAAGCACAATCCTTCTTCATAAATTGTGGTCTCTTTTTGCTCAGTCTCCTATATAACAATGTTAACAATAATAACAATATAAGTAAGAATGCTAATAACAGCTAATATATATTGAGTGTTTACTAGGTATCAGGTACTATTTTAAGTCCTTTATGAGTATTAACTTTTTAAATTCTCATCACAATCCTATACCCCTTATAAATATGAGAAAATTCAAAGTTAGAAAAGGTAAATGTCATTCCAAAGATAACACAGCCAAAAAACAATAGAGTCAGGATTCAAACTAAGGCAATTTGTCTACAAAGCGTGGACTCGTAACTCTTTTTGGTATTTCCTCCCACATCAAATATACTTTAGTAAAATTCTGAAAACAATCTTATTCAAATGTATTTGCAAATTCATTAAATATAAACATAAGTTTGAGTGCAATTTGCATCTTAGGATGCTGCTGAGCTAATTATTTTTGTATACTTATATACTATTCAGCCATTTTACCATATTCCTTTATTAATTCTGGCAGAGTTTTGCTCTCTGCTCTTGCTAGAATCTCTTGGGGGTTTTTTAGGTGAACATTTTTTTTTTCAGAAACATGTAACGTTCTTTTTATAAGACAAACAGAATTAAATTTTATCATTTAAAATAATGCTTACTTTGGAATGTTTGGTTAAAAAAATTATGAAGTTTTTTAAAATGAAGTTTTCTTCTAATATTCTTACTTTGAATTTTTATTACAGATCACTGCTAAATTTATGTAAGATTCCTTTAGCATCCACCGACCTTGTTTACATGGTTTTCTTCATTGTCAACATACATATTATTAATATGTCATATTTATGAGTGTTTATATTGAAGCACTCATATTCTATTCATGAATCTTGCTTGATCATCTTTTTCATACCATGCTGAATCCTATTTATTAATGCTTTATTTAATAGTATTTTATTTAAATATCCGTATTCCTAAGTATGATTAACTACAGTTTTCTTTTTTACATAACTTTTCAGATTTTGATACAAACAATCTTCTGGCCTTAGAAAATGAAGAGTTTTTCCTTTTTGTCTATAATTTGGTACAGTTTAAATAATATAGGAAGTTATGCTATTAAAGGTGAAATATAATCCAGCTATGCAATTATCTGCTGATAGTGTCTTGTTAAGTAATACACAGTGAACTATCTTTACAGTGATAATCTGTCTATTCAAGTTTTTTTTTTGTTTCTTTCTTCAATTCTGATCATTTGTATTTTCTTAGTAAATCATCCAGTTCCTCGAAGTTTTAAATCTGTTTCAACAGAATTGCACTAACTTTTAATAATAATTTTAATCTTGCTCATATTTTTGCTTAAGCTTCTTTGTTATTCCTAATATTGTAAGTCTTTTCTTTACTACAGATAAGGATATATTCAACAATTTTATTGGCCTTTTCAAAGAACTGGCTTTAGTAATTATATTAAGTCTTTGATTTCTCTGTTGGTTTTCTCCTTCATTAAATTAATTTTGATCATCACTTACTCCCTCTTTTAACTTTTTATTTAGTTCCTTCTTTAAAATTCTCAAGAAAAATATACATTTTGTGTATTTTTAGCCTTGTTTCTTAATAATAAAGGTATTTAGAGCTAAAAATCTTCTACTGAGTGCAGTTATGTTCTACAGATTGTTATATGAAGCATTCTAGGTTTCAAATAATTTATAGTCAGTCAGGAGATTTTACCTTTCTAAGTATTTGTTTTAAACTTATCTGGCTTAATTATATCTAAATAAATGTAATTTTTACCAAGACAAAACTTTTCCCAGCTCACTTCTTCATCCTCACCTCCCAGCACTCTTCCAAATACATCTTGACCCCTAGCCACACTGAAGTTTTATTGTGCTCCAAATTTACCATATCTTTTACCATCTGCACCTGCTGGTCCCTCCGTCTAGATGACTTTCCTCTACTTCTTAATCTGGCAAATTCCTTTAAGGTCAATAAAAATTTAATATCCTCCATAAAGTCTTCCATTACTTTAAAAGGCATGTTCCTATGTGTTTTAAGAGCCATTTATGTTCCTATGTAAGAGCTTTCATCTCTTTTCTTATTGTCTGTTTACATTATCTTTATCCTCAAAGACTGCGAGCTTCTCAAGGACAAAGGCAGAGTTATAATTTGCTCTATGATTTGGGAGCCAGGATAGGTTTAAGATATTATAGGCATATGTTCCAAACAGTGAGTAAAGTATTTTAGGCAACTTAGAGATGGTTAAGATTAATCCTCTGCCTTCAGGAGCTTACAGTCTACAGCCTACCAGGGACAACTAAATGAAAGACCTTGATTTTGAGTTAAGATGTGGCTCCATGCCTGAGAACTTCATATCTTCCTTATCCAACTTTACCAAGTCTGCCCCCAACTTACCTCTCTGGCCAGGTTAACAAACTGTAATAAGACACCAGAGCACACTCATTAACCCTAAACCCTGAATATTCATTGGAAGGACTGCTGCCGAAGCTCCAACACTTTGGCCACCTGATGTAAAAAGCAAACTCAATGGAAAAGACCCTGATGCTGGGAAAGACTGAAGACAAAGGGAGAAGGGGATGACAGAGGATGAGATGGTTAGATAGCATCACCAACTCAATGAACATGAACTTGAGCAAACTCCAGGAGATGGTGCAGGACATAAGAACCTTGCATGCTACAGTCCATGTGGTTGCAAACATTCAGACATGACTTAGCAACTGAACAATGACAACAAATACTGTCATTTTAAAAGTAGCCTGTGATGTGAGATTAAACAGATAGATGAATGGAACAGAATAAATATTTCACAAACAAACGTGTAGATCAGAACCTAGCATAAAAGTGTTAGAATGACAATTTATAGGGAAAGGAGGAACTGCTCAAAAAATGATCTTGGGACAAATGGATCTCCCTATGGAAGATAAAATTAGACCCCTAGCTCACACCAAATACAAAAATTCATTTCAGCGGTTTTTAGTCCTAGATGTAAAAATTGAAAGTAAAAATACTGAGAATATATAAAAAATATATTTTTATTATTTGTGTTAGACTGTCTTAAAGAAAAGATAAAGAACAAACCATAAAGAAATACACAGACACAATTTGTTATATGAAAATCAAAAGACTATTTAACAAAAGATCTTAGAGCAAAATATACATTGCATCACCTCCCATCCATAAAGGATAGTAATGCAATGTATTTAACTGTCTTAGTCCAGTCCTTCCAAGCTGTAGATACCAAGAAAGTATTAAACATGAAATTATCTTATTATGGGAAATACTTGTATAAAAGAAAATAGGTAGGGAGGCAAGGAAGGCTGGGAGAGCTATCAGTCCTCAATGCAGTTTCAATCCCCAAGTGAAGGAGAGAAGGACAGAAGCTTGAATGGAAAGACATTAGAACACTGAACAATCTAAGCAAGGTTTGATAGAGCCATCTAGAAGTCTCTGAGCCAAAATCTGTTAATAAATAAGTCCCATGTCTTTCAGACACAAGATCTGCTTCAGTATCCATGCTATACTTGATCAGTCATGGAAAGCAGCCTGTGGAAGGAGTAGTCTCAAAACAAACTCTGAATGATTTCAACTCACAACAATGGACCCTCATTCAATTACATTCCCTACAACAGTGGTGCATAAGGCACATCTCTCAGCTACTACAAACTTAGCAAAACAATTGACACAGGATATGTAGTCAAACAGCTAATAAATATAACCTCACAAGCAGTCATGGAATTGCAACAGTAGAACAGTAAAGAAATTGCAACAATTAGAACAGTAAAGAAATATGGGGACTCCCCTGGTGGCAACAGTGGATAAGAATCTGCCTGCCAATGCAGGGAACACAGGTCCAATCCCCGGTCTGGGAAGATTCCATATACCACAGAGCAACTAAAGCTCATGTGCCACAAACTACTGAGCCCATGCACCGCAGCTACTGAAGCCTGAATGCTTTAAGGCCTGCAAGTCACAAACAATGAGCCCTGTAAAGCAACTACTGATGCCACGTGCCCTGGAGTCAGCAATTGCAGCTACTGAGCCCATGTGCCACAACTACTGAAGCCCGTGTGCCTAGAGCCTGTGCTCTGCAATAAGAGAAGCCACTGCAATGAGAAGCCCGTGTACCCCAACTAGAAAGTAGCTCCCAATCTCCACAACTAAAGAAAGCCTACATGCAGCAACAAAGACTCAGCACAGTCAAAAATACATAAAAGTAAAAAAAATAAAAAATGCAACTTTTTACAACTTAGAATGGTAAAACTTCAAGTCTCTGTTAGTAAGAAGCGTTTTCAAAGATTGAGGAAATAGGAACACTCATAAATGGCTGGTGGTAGTGTAAATCAGGACAGCTGCTTTGAAGTGAATTTGGCAGTATCTAGTGATATTTGAAAACAGAGACATTACTTTGCCAACAAATGTCCGTCCAATCAAAGCTATGGTTTTTCCAGTAGTCCTGTATGGATGTGAGAGTTGGACTATAAAGAAAGCTGAGTGCTGAAGAACTGATGCTTTCGAACTTTGGTGTTGGAAAAGCCTCTTGAGAGGCCCTTGGACTGAAAGGAGATACAACTAGTCAATCCTAAAGGAAATCAGTCCTGAATATTCATTGGAAGGACTGATGCTGAAGCTGAAACTCCAATACAAAGAACTAATGCAAAGAACTGACTCATTGGAAAAGACCCTGATGCTGGGAAAGATTGAAGGCAGGAGGAGAAGGGGACGACAGAAGATGAGATGGTTGGATGGCATCACCGACTCGATGGGCATGAGTCTGAGTAAGCTCCAGGAGTTGGTGATGGACAGAAAAGCCTGATGTGCTGCAATCCATAGGGTTGCAGAGTCAGACACGACTGAGCGACTGAACTGGCTGAGTAAAATATTAGAACAATCTAAATGTATGTCAATAACAGGGTGAATAAATGAAATGTTACACATAAGCATCCTATAGCAAATGAAGAGAATGAAATAGAATTTCTACATCTAAGTAGTACAGCTAGACCTCAAAAAGGTAATAGGAGCAAAGAAAGCAAGCTGAAGAATGATGTATACAAATTATATCATTTATACAAATTTTGAAGCCACACAAAACTATTAAGTATTGTTTATAGATAAATATATACAGTGTAAATTCATTTAAATGGATTGGAAAAGTATGTATCACATTTGTAATAATGACTGCTCGAAGCTTGGGGTTTATGAAGAATGATGTTGAAGATTTAGTGAAATGTTCTTAAAATTCATCCAGAGCTCTAACAATAAAGAAAACAGGGATATTGTCAAATGGATGTTTCCAAATCTAGAACAGATGCTAGTGATACAGATTACATTGTAAAACATGCAACTAAAGATTCCTGCATCTGAAAAAGATTTGATGTTCTGAGCCAACACATTTGACCTTCTTTTCTGGAATGAAATCATTTTTGAAGAAAAATGCATCAATGTGGATAATTTAACAAGTATTTCAAAGATTATAATTAATAGAAAGCTGTTCAGATTGAAGTGAAACAAAATAGTAGGGGTAGACTGAAGAGAATTGTGAATAAGCCTAGTATTTTAAGATCAAATACATTAATAACATCAACATCCTGCCAATGTGAGTACTTATTCTGATTACTTTATTGTTCATTTGTAGAGTTCTTTATTAGTATTTAGCTTCTATTTGATTTAACATAAAACACTTTGCTTTGAATACACTGTTAAACATTTATCTTTGCTGATTACTAAAGGCACTCCAATCTGGTGCTATATTTATCTTACGGGTGTTGGTTTTCAGCATTGGTGCTATCATGAGTTTAAAAAGCAGTACAGAGCATGAGCTGCTCAGAGAAGCTTCGTACCCAGAGACAAACGATTTTTCTTTACCTGCACTGCAACTTCTCTGGAGTTCTCTTGGAGTTACCCATAAAAACTGTTGGAGGAAATCATTGATTGGAATTCAAGTACAGGGCTGGGCTTCCCAGGTAGCTCGAATGGTAAAGAATCTGCCTGCAAGGCAGGAGACCTGGGTTCGATCCCTGGGTTGGGAAGATCCCCTGGAGAAGGGCATGGCAACCCACTCCAGTATTCTTGCCTGGAGAATCCCATGAACCAGAGGAGCCTGGTGGTCTACAGTCCATGGGGTCGCAAAGAGACATGACTGAGCACACACATACACACACGTCAGAGGGCATGATTTGATTTCTTATACAAAAATTAACTACTGAGATTTTTTAAACCTAAGTCAAAATAAATCAAATATAAACTTTAGAAAATTGTGATCAATTAGTTTTCTTGTTAAAGGAGATCCTGAAAAATATTTCTTTGTAACCACCCTACACTACCATTTTAATAAATTTCTCAGCAGTTTACCTAAAAATAAAATCAAATATCTGGATCATTGGTTTTCAAAGTTATTTATTTTGACCAATTATTTTCAGAATTATTTCAGAATCACCTACGGAGCTTGTAAAAACTGCTGCACATATTCTTACTCAGAAGAAATAGACCAGCGTGCAGGAATCCGCATTTGAACCTGTGATTTTTATGTCTGCTTGAACCTGTTCTTTTGGCTAACTTCCTTTACAGCATGCTGGTCACAAAAGCAAATGTAAACTTCAAAGGATTCTGTGCACATAATATATTAAGTCTGTTTGAGATTGTAAAGCACTTGAAAATACTTCGATAAAGAGTACCAGAGAGGGTCAAAGTAATATCATAATAAAAGTCCAATAAAGATTAACTTATTTTATTATTTAGAAGTACATAACATACCCCATGTTATGGACATACTTTTTACACAAATGTGTACCACCTTATTTTTTTTAATGCACCTAAATTTCATCACCTGATATTACTCAACTGAGCCAGACAAATCAGAAGCTATTAAAAGAGGAACTGCTAATACAAAGCTCATTAACTCTGTCTTGAACATATCAGAGAAACAGTATAGGGTATTATATTGAGAGAGAAAGAACTTTAAAAAAAAAGGGTGGAGTGTTACATTAACTGGCCCTGTGTAATTATGCAATATTTGCTGAGTACATTCAAGCTTCCTGTGACTTTGTAGATAGGAAAATACCATAAACCTTTTTTTATACCTGTATTATCACTCTTCAGAACAACCTTGACAATACAGCTGCTTGTGGTAAGGGAGGATGGTAAGAAGCTTGGGTTGAGGGAACATGAACTTTAGAAGTAATACTATTCAATAAGGAATGTTTGTAACCATCATCATTAGACAGTCAATGCCATTGTTATTAATGTTTAATAATTATTAAGCACTTATATTGTGCTTTACGTACAAGGACACGAGGCAAGGAGGAGGAAGGAGAAAAGACGTGTTGGAGGAACAGAGGGAAGGGGAAGGGAAAGGAGAGGAAGAAGAGAGTTTGAGAAAGCCCAAGAGCACACTGTAAAGAGAAAAAGAATGAACTAACCATTTTTGGTACATAGCTGCTGTAAACGTGGATGTAGCTCTGCACGATATGTATCAACAGAGGGAAGTTAACTTCTACAGCAGGAAATATACATGAACAAATTCATAAATTAAAAATTGGAGTTCTGTTCATTAGGAATGATAGCCTGTTGGCCTAAGTCAAACTTGATTACAAATAATTGTGCATACAAATATTGGCTAAAGATTAGTCCTTATCAGAAAGTGTAGGAAGTGAGAACTTTTTATCAACTTGAAAAAATAGAAGCTCTTTCTTCACTGGGCTTTGGTACTAAGTCACAGCGGAAAACTGAAATAAACTGAAGTTTCAATATATTTGTCATTGGACCCAACGTAAGTACAAAAAGCACTACTATAATAGATGCTACAGTCTTTTTCACCAATATTAAACTATTGTTTAATACTCAGATAATATATATAAACACATACATGGTTTTATATATGAACTTGAAAGTATATACATAATTCTGTTAATATCTCTATGCCTTTTGATGTTTACTTCTGTATGTGTGTAGGCCTATATTTGTATTTTAAAGCTAATAATGGAAGCATTTTTAAAGGAAGAGCTTTGAAATGCAGGGCTTTAAGGTATTTCGGGGTAAGTGTTTGCAAGAAAACAAAGTTAGAAAAGATACTTGAGACAAATAATTTTATTTATTGTATTCTAGCTCTACATTAGACTCATTTAACTATAGATTTCTGAACTCCAGATTTCAGATTCTCTGGAATGACCCTTAACAATCTAGTTTTGAAATGCTCTCTGCATGATTTTGATTCAATTGGTCCAAGAATTGGCATTTAAGAATGTACTCATTCCTTAACTATCTCTTCTAGGTCTACCCACCCAAGATGCTGGGATAAATCCAATCTGTGAAAAGCACTCCTTTCTTAGAACTTCACTGGCACATGACTATGCTGCCTTGCAGTTGATCCTGCTCTGGAGTTCCTCACAGGTCTCCCAGGTCTCCTCAGGAGCTGAGCTTCCATAATCTCTCAACCATCACCTCTGAAGAAATCCTATGAAAATCCTTATTCTTTCTACCGGTGACTTTGGAGAACCAGCTGTTCTACTTGCCCTGAGCAGGCTTCCTCCCTCAAGCTGACTGGCCACCTACTTGGCCCCCTACCATATTTTAAATTTGAGGTCATGAGGCATGAAGAAAAGATTCTGCCCCAAGGCAAGAAGAAAAAAGTTTACTTGGGAGTAGACGAAAAAAATTTTCCTGACCTTTAAATTTCAAGTGTTTTTTTTTTATGTTCTTTCTCAAGCCTTTATCAAGTGTAGTAGAAAAGCTTTTGTATACACATATATAAATAGTATGTATAATATATATTTTAGAAAACTTACGAAGTTTTGCCTAACTAAAAAACTTCTGACATTTTGATTCCACTTGCTTGACTTAATATGAATAGAATGCTAGATTCTATTTAGAAATCTCGAATCTAGAATGCTAGATTTCTATTTAAAATAGAAGCTATGCATCAAGCAACAAAGGTTTACTGTATAGCACAGTGAACTAGTCAATATTTTATAATAATCTACAATGGAAAATAATCTCACAAATAATATATATATAACTGAATCACCTTGCTGTGCCCTTGAAACATTGTAAGTCAACTATACTTCAATAATACATATATTTATATATATTAAGAAAAAAATAAAAAATATATTTCAAGTTTGTTAGTATAGATGATTTTCCCAAGATCCAGGAGTACAGATTTGAGGAGTATGGTAGCTTGATATGTCATTTACAGGAAAATACGTCATAACCTCCTCTTTCACAAAGGCAGCCTTACAATCCCAATGGTTTAATAATACTGTTACAATCATAGTGAGATTAATTAGTCTAAAGTTCTAATTCAAAATCTGCAGTGTTCAGTGGAGAAGACATTAGCGTCTAAGAGTTTCTAATACACAATTCTAATCAAGTATAGCAAAAAAGGCAAGTCAGAAGATCTGGATTCTCTCACTTGTCCCATCAGTTATGAGACATATGATCTCCAATAAGTCTCTTAAATTTTCACTTCTTACACTTTAAAATGTGAATAACAATATTTCATAAATGTATAACCACATCTCCATTATCTCCCTCCAGTTTGCATGTTACACTGGATAAATCTTCCTAAAAGCTGTTTTTATTATGGCACTCCCCTCAGTGAGGGAAGTCATCATGGAAGATACTGTGGACCCACCTGCTCTCCGCCCAGGGATCCTACCTGTGCTTTCACTGAACACCACGTTTCACCGAATCCTCTGCCGCTGGAGTGTTGCGTGAGAATTGGATTGCCCCAGGTATATGTAATATGAAAGTCAAGTGTGGAGGACTCTGCTTTTCTGCCTTTTTTGGCTATTTGGTTTAATTGCTGGCAAGTGGGGAGATAGAAATCATGATCTGACTGTTTTCTCCCAGTTCAGCTCTCACCATATACCCCTTCTTTCCAGGCTCGATCCTTGCTGCGCTGCCTAGAGTCCCCCTTAAAATGCACTGTTTTTGCTCGACTCCAGCCCATTTTATCCTATACCCCAGCCACGCCAAACTGACTCTAGGTACAAAGGTTCAACGAACGTTCTCTGCTGGCTCCAGGTCTTGTACATTCTGTTCTCTTTCTGGAATGTTCTCCCTGTTCTTCATTCAGATGATTCCTACTCATCCATCATCTCTCACCTTAGCTGTCACTTCCTTCAGGGAAACCTCATCTAAGACCAGATTAAGTGCTGTTTCTGTACACCACATGAGAATCTTACATTAACCAATATCCTAGAACTTAACAAACTGCACTAGCTTTACTTGCTTATCTTCACCAGCATGAAAGACCCTTGAGGACAGGGATTGCGCCTATTCACCAATAATCCCCCGAGTTTGATGCCCTTTGTTCAATGATTGCACTCACAGATATTTACTATACAAGTGAATATATATGTGTGTGTGTGTGTTTTGTGTATGTGTATATACATTTCTCCCCCAAAATACTGTAAGTCAAAAACTCATAACACAGGATCCTTGTTATACTTGCAGTCAGTATTTAGAGTGCCTAACATATCCCGTGTCCACAGTGGAAACTCAGTAAATATCTACTGAGATCAAGTTTTTAATTTATGAAATTTGAAGCATGGATACTTAAACCTTCTAAATAAAAATCAGGTATTACAGATTTGGTCTCAAATATATTCTTGGTAATACAATTGCTGTTTCAAAGGCTATTTTTGTCTAGAGAATACTTACACTCAATTTTTAGAAAAACTTAGTTTCCCTTCCTGGAAAGGCCTTTATGAATATTATTACCAAGTTCTAAGTTTATGTTAAAGTCTGAAGTTCTCTTAAATATAAGCATAAAATCTTCTCTCGGTCTTATCTAATTAGCCATTGCTACAAAACAGAAAACTCCAAGGGTATGGGGTCCAGAATACTAATTCTTTAAGAGGATGAAACATCAGGCTTATATATAATGATACAGCATGGCTTTGACCTTTGGAAAACTTAGCTAATTTTTTGTTTTTCTAATTATGAAAGCATGGCTTAGCTTTCTGAATTTCATTATCTATTCATGAGCTAGCTTGATCCCACACAGTTATAATTAAATTTTTATACTACTGTTCTGTGGATTTGCCCACCTGTTAGGAAGAAGGGCAGTCTTCAGGTTATTCTGGTTTTAGAGATGTCAGAACTCTCATTTAATAATTAGTTCCAGAATTGCAATCTTAATTCCTAAAAGTTAGTTCATACTTTTAGAATTTAGCACAGGCTCATCTCGATTGCAAACTCTACAGAAAGCTGTCACTAGATAACTAGAAAGTGACAATTCAAAGGACGAATGTGTGCAAAACACTCAGCACAGCAGCACTGATTGTGCCCTCCCAATGGGTGTTAGCTAGTATTTAAGTTTCAGGGTTCAAATGCTGTGAAATAACAGTCAGTTCAGGAAACACTGTGGTGTTCCTGCTTGGTCCTGGTTCCATAGTATTATAAAATAAAGGTATTTGCTTCATGTTACAATAAGTTAATGGCAATGCTTTCAAACTTAACTATCTATCAGTAGAAAATGACAGGCGGTTCAAGGTAGTCACTTAGTGTGGTTTATTCTGATTTAGGGAACATAGTTCAGTGTTTCAAATATCTGTTTTCAATGTTTATTATATCTTGGCTACTACTGAATGCAAATGTTAATTTGTATGGTGCCTTTTTATTTACACATCTCCTAAATGAACATTCCTGAATTCTCCTACAATTGTGGACTGACAACCCAAAAGTTAAGCCTCTGTTCAATGAGATTAGTTTTGGCCAGATCTGAAGATCCAGGGGTCAAATTCAAATTTAATTAGTCTTGTGGTATCTGTAAGATGGAATTTATTTTCCAGAAGAGTTAACTCATTTCTTTGCTTACTTCCCTCCCAAGTTTTTCATATTTCTTGCCAATTTCCCTCCCAAGTTTTTTTTCCTCTTAATAATTTCTTGCCAACTTCCCTCCCAATTTTTTTCTTCTAGTGACTTAAATATGAAGTGGAAGGGAAAACACAAACAGATTTTACATCTTCAACTTACATAGTAAATATTTTTTATTACAATGCGTATGTAATGGCTGACTTGACAAATATTTACCTAATGAAGACCATTTTGTGGTTACAAAAGGATTGCAACAACTTTGTGGAAACCAATTACATATACTAAGCCTCTGATCTCTTCTCACACCCCCCACCCCACCTCCCACCACGCACAATTATAAAAGCCAATTACTGCTCTAAACCAGGTACTTTTACATGAGAGTGAGTCACTAAATAAAGACAGTCCAATTATTTGGTATCCAAATGCTGGCCTGCCTAGAATCTGTTGCTGTCAGTTGTGGGGAGTACGGTAGAATAAGGTATTGGAGAATTGCAAATGGTTGGTATTCTGGAAATTTTAAAAAAGTAAGAGAATAGTGAGATATCACTCTTTCAGTATGAAATATGACTAAACTCTCCTTAACGGATAAGTAAGTTAATGTGGGGCCAATTACATTAATTCCTCTTTTTGAGCTAGCAAAATCTTCAGTGCTGGTTACAAAAGGCACAAATATTTCGGAGGATTTTAAGGGAAGTTTGGGTACATGGAAAGAAAGCAATGGGAGCGTAAGTCAATGGACACAAGGATACACAATGGTATTTTAAAGGAACTATTAATTTGTCTAGAAATCCTTTTACTATAATTAAGATTCGAAGTATGACATATAAACAAGACTTGGAGAAGTTCCTGAAAGAGGAGATCTCAGGGTAAAGAATCTGAGCAGGACCTGCTCACTCGTGTCTGCTCGTTACAACTTTTCTATCAGCATAGCACTATCTCCATGCCCTTCCCTGTGATAAAGTCTTCATGCAACTCCACTGACTGAATATTTTCAACCACAGACTGAAATCAGCAAACTATGTGAACTACATTGTGAGTGCTTTTTACTATCCAAGAAAATTTACACATACCTGCCTAGTCCTATGACACCAAGCATCATTACACACGCAAGTACTTTGTGGGTATTAAAGCTGAAAAGAAACACAAAAATGAGGAAGAAAATATTCCGCCTCATCTCCAGTTCCAAATCTAGACGCAGTACATTAAGAAACAGAACAGCTTTGGCAGTCAAAGTGAAAACATATTGGATCATGTATGTTTGTATTTGCAGATGGGGCTACAGACAGTACACAGAGGAAGTCATTAGCTGATACCAGCTGTTAACCCTCAAGGACTCTGTAGGTATTTTGTCTTCCTGTGCTCAAAATTTCTCCATGCTTAAAAATATAAAACCTTCATTTCTGGAGATTCTCACTGGCCTTTTTCAAAGGTGTGACTACTTGCTTAACAATAACAAAAATTCGCAACTCTGAAGTCACTGAAAATAGGAAAAAATTTTCATTTTGACTGTCAGGATAGTCTAGCACTTTTAATTATTTTTATTTGTCCCTCACAACAACAACTTGCTGTTGTATAATCATCTCCTCAAACTCTGAGACTGAGAAGCTCAGAAAAGAACATTTTCTGAGTAAAATTCTTGCAACTGACATGCCTACTTCAAAACTTACCTCTGAAACAGTCAACAAATAAGAACTTACCCTTATGCCTATCAATGTGCTTGGTGTAGTATCCCAAAATAAAATTTTTAGAATCACCATTCTCAAGAAATTTACCATGTAGTGGATAGATAACAACATAAAGGAAACATTCAGAAAGAGACAGTCATAAACTAATGTACTCACTACATTTGTCAGTTTAAAGTACAGGAATTAAGGAGATGCTGGATTGTTTTGCCTATCATAAGATGACTAGGGAGATCTAAATCAGTTGCAAAAGTCAGCAGAACAGAAAGGAGCTGGGACTCAGGGACTATTAAAAATAAAAAGTTAAGTGTTTTATTTGATATTTTAAAGCAAAGAGGATGGAGAATGAATTAAATGGTGGGCATCATTGTTATTAAAGCTGATCTAGTGGTGTCCTCCACTGGTACTCTGATAGCAAGACCAGTGGTCCCTCTGCTTGATCAGATATCTCAATTCTGTGTAACTGATCTCCACATCCTTCCTTTCTAAACACATGGCATTTCTACCTGTCCTTCTTTCCAGTTCCTGTTATACAAGGAATCCTTAATCCTAAACCAACTACTCTTCTCTCTTACTGTCTTGAGGAAAAAAATATTCACTCTTTTTCAAAGGCTCCTTTTTCCTGATGCCCTTTGTAAAGATGCAAATAGTACACAAAGAGATTCCTATCTTCTCACAATTCCTCTGCTACTTTTGTCTCTTCTTGTCCATCGTTGACATTACCTGGATTATTGAAATAGCTTCCTGTTAGTCTTTCCCCTTCTAGTCAGAATAACAAACAGTACTACAACTACTACTACTAATAATAATCACTGATTTATTTAGTGCTTTCTATGTGCTAGAAGAATCCACAAAACTGTACAAATTAGGTAATAATATCTTCATATTTCAGAGGATAAGACTCAGTATACAACAAGGTTAAGTAATGTTCATCAGCAACCCACCCTGTCAGATTTCAAAATCTCTGTTCCTTCTGCTACCCCAAAAAAGTTCGTATCACATCCACCTTAATTTTGCTTCACATTTCATAGTCAAAGAGATATATCTAAATTGCAAAGCTGATTACATCACTCCCCTGATTAAACCTCTCCAAGACCAAATTCCTGAGACTTGTACACAAGCTCCCAAGACATGGCCCTCCAGTTTCATTCTACTTACTGTCCTCCAGTTATACCCTCATTCTGTCAAGATGCTTATGGTTCCCTGCACTAACCAAGTGGTTTCAGGTCTGGTTTTTCTGCTCATAGTTTTCTCTGTCAAGAATATCTTTTCCATTATCCTTAATGGAAGTGGAAAATTTCAATTTTCCATTAAAATTTCCTTAATTCCTTCTACTTATCCTTCAAGGTGTTTGTTTTTAGAGAAAGCCTCCCTGAACTGATCAGGCAGGCTGAAAGCCCTCAACTGGGCTTCTGCAGTGCCGAGAGAACTTCTATACCAACACTTGCTATATTATATTGAAATGGTCTCTTGGCATGTTTTTCATCAAGCAGTCTATAAGCTCTTTGAGTGAAGGAATAATCAAGTTTTCATTCTGCACCCACCCTGCCTCCACCACAGTGAAAGGAGTCTGGTAATCACAGAAGTCATGCTGTGAGATCCGAAAGGGAAAGAGAAACCAGAATCACCTCCCAATCCCGTGGCCATTTCTGGAGCATGGAACCAATGGGCCAACGCTCCAAACCTTCAGGATTGTATGCCAACTGTTTTCTTCCAGAGAACACTCCAACTTCTGTTACTTTGGTCATGCAGACCAACTATAGATGACCACTTTTAAAGTTTTCTCTCAGAACTACTTTTGTCAACATCAAAATTCATAATGATGACTTTTTCATGATTCTGATTCATGGGTCTCTTCAATTATGCCAAACCCCGCCTTGTTTCCACAGCACTCACTAACAAGAACTGGCTTTGAGACACATGCCTTGTGTCTTGCTCTCTAGCAGTATTCTCTACCTTCAAAGGAAACAGAAATTAGCTATAGTTTACTGAGTGGCAAATATGCACTAAATACTGTGTTAGGCACTTTCTATTTATCTCATTTAATTTTCTCAACAATCCAGCGACTATCACTCATCAATCTTCTCATATACCTAACCTTTTATTTTACTGGCAACTCCAATGCTCTTAATAAAAAAAATTCCTGCAACATCATAATTTTCATTCTTGTCACCATTAGAATTCCGCGGGGAATCATTCCATCAGAAAAATGGCCTTATGCCTTCTCTGAAGGTTATTTCATCATTAGCAGACCCAGATGTCTCCTTTTACTCCTTTAGAAATGCCTCTTTTTTTCCCTGTTAGAGTAATCTTACGTTCTTTATTGATATCTTTTCCTATTGGCCCATGAACTTCCAAAGTATATACATTTTGTTCTATTCATATTTTCATAAAATGTCTCAATAAATGTTTTCAAAATTAATACTCCCTACTTTCTTCTAGTTTAAAAGATTAGGCACAGAAAATTATGTTATATGATTACATTTATGTGAAATATCTAGAATAGGAATATTTTAGAGACAAAAGGTTGCTTACTGTTAGGTAGAGGGGTTAGGGATGAGAGAACGTAAATTAATTGCTAACTGAGGTTTCTTTTAGAGGAGTTGAAAATGTGATGGTTATACAACCTTGAGCATATTAAAAAAAAATAACTACAATGAATTATACACTTTAAAAATAATTTTAAGGCTGGTCATGGAATCAGAAAAAAATAATATGGTTTTACTCTTACCCTGTTTCTCTCATTATTTTAACAGTTTTATCAGGATACAATTCACATACTACACAACCATTCATTAAAATACAGGTCACTTTATTATGCACTCTTTAGAAAACAGACCACATCCTATTCACCTTGGCATTCTTAGAACCTAGCACAGTATTCAGAAGATAGTAAATGTTCATTCTACGAATTAGGTACCTATACCTCTGAATTTACTACTACTAATATAGCTATGCCATGCATGCCTGCATGCATGCGTGCTAAGTCGCTTCAGTCACGTCTGACTCTTTGCCACCGTTTGGGCTGTAGCCTGCCAGGTTCCTGAGTCCAGGCAAGATCACTGGAATGGGTTGCCATACCCTCCTCCAGGGGATCTTCCTGACCTAGGGATCAAAACTACATCTATTATGTCTCCTGCATTGGCAGGTGGGTTCTTTTTACCACTAGTGATACCTGAAATACCTATAGTTTGGCCATATTTAAATTAAATATACTTTTACAGGTTTACTCGGGGGAATAAGGACAGCATTTATAAAACTATTTCTATGAGAAAAGATATATTTAAGAGCAAAAAATAAATAAATAAAGGTACCAGAAACGTTCCAACACCTTTCCACTAATAAACAGAGCTCATGATTTATCTTGCAGGACACTGACTACCACTCCTACAACCTAGCCCCCTCACAGACAAATACCTATGTTCTCTAGAAACATGCAGAATTTTTTAATAACAAATTTAATGTGTTCCAACCTCCAGGTTGTGAAATACTATTCTTGGAAGAAGAACTTTTGAGGAATGAAGAATATTTTCTTCAAGGTAAATCAAATTTTTTCAGAGTAGCTTTTATTTTCATTATGCTTTCAGAGTATGTGAAACTAAGAGAAAGAAGCCTTTAAGAGCTACTGTTGAATGAGCCCATATATACATAGTCACTTGTTCAAGCATGTAGCTCTCTTTTGTAAAGACTGTAGTTTCTATCTAATCCACAATCAGCCTTTTTTTTTCATATTTTTCATGCACTGTATTTTAAACTTCATTTTATTCCCAGTGCAATTTTTTTCATAGAAGTTGATTTAAAGGGATCTACTAGTATGAAATGCCATCTATCAAGGATAGTGATTTTGACTCAAGATCAGTATTCAAGCAATACCGCTGACAAACCTCATAGTGATATTTTCCCTGCTGATAAAACTCATGATGATACTTTCCCTACCATTAACATCATAATGACACTTTCCCTACCATTAAGATCCAGGGGATCTTCCCAACCCAGGGATCAAACCCAGGTCTCCTACAGTGCTGGCAGATTCTTTACTGTCTGTGCTATCAGGGTGAAAACTGAAAATGAAAGTTTCTCAGTCCTGTCCGACTCTTTGTGACCCCATGGACTGTATAGTCCGTGGGATTCTCCAGGCCAGAATCCTGGAGTGTGTAGCCTATACCTTCTCCAGGGTATCTTCCTGACCCAGCAATCGAGCCGCGGTCTCCTGCATTGCAGGCGGATTCCTTACCAACTGAGCCATCAGAGTATGAGCCTTCTATCATACAATTTATGTGCTGAATAGTATAAGATCCATATATTGGCTTTACTTGAAATACTTTCTGTATTTCTAGATGATGAACTCAGTCCTCAGTATTATGAAGTGATTCATCATAATTTTGCCACTGTTTCAGAGGATTACAGACACTAAAAGTTATATGGTTACATATCCAAGGTCAAAGGATGAGATATAATCACAACTTTATCTCATATTCCCTACCAGCAGGTCAATGTTTGTTTCTTTAGGCTATGGTGTTATTAAAATAATTAAAATTCTCTTACATAATTCTGAAGTACCTTTAAAAAAATGCATCCTATACAAATGTCCATTGAGGACATTTGTCTCACTAATAAGTGAACAAAATTCTTGCCATTTCATAGAGTTTTTATTGTAACCAAATCAGCCCACCATTTAAAAAATGAATTGTATATTAAATTCATTAAAAAATGAATTGTATCTTTATGTTTCTGCAGGCTTCTTATAGCAGGAGTCATATAGTTTATCAATTACTTTACTCACAGTAGTTTACTCATAGTGGAAATGTGATTAATATATGTAGACTGATTAAAACATTAAATATATAATTTAGGTAGTTTGAAGGTTTCATATGCATACCCAGAAGTTTTACACATAATTACTTACCTCTTCCAGTTGGCATGCTTTGATGACACTCCTATATCTATATTCATCATAGGAAACACCAAAGATGATGTTATCTTTAATGGTTCCAGGCATGATCCAGGAATACTGAGAGCAGAATGAAATTCTTCCACTGTGCTTAATTTTACCCTCTGAAGGTTCCAATTCTCCCATAATCATCATGAGAAGTGAAGTCTGGAAATAAAACCAGTGTTATTAAGTCAAATCATTTGATCCAATTATTCTCAGGATGCAGGTGCCACCAACTGTCATCCTAAGCATAGGTATCCTAATTTTTAAAGATTCTGTATTAATTCATTCAATTCAAAATTTATGAAGCACTTCCTATTTGGGGTATGCTGCTATGAACAAAGATACAAAGGGAAACAAGAGACAATTACAATAGAATGTGATAAATGCTACACTAGAGGCTCACAGAGATGGGGTGCTGAGTTCAGATTGTTGGGATGGGGTCGGAAGAGGTCAGGGAAAGATTCGTAATAACTGACATTTATTGAGTGCTCATTTATTTTCTCACATGCCTTGTTCAATCTAATTCTGTTGTACCTTTGTTGGAAACATGTCCAGAATCTGACTGCTACTTCCATTACTATCTAGATTAAGCTAACATCATCTCTTTCCAGAATAAATAGAATAGCTTTCTAACTTTCTAACTCCTTGCTCCACCTTTGTCTTCCTACAGTCTATTCTCAAAGTGGCGCTGTCAAAATGTAAGTCAGAGCATGTTACTTTTCTCCTTAAAACCCTCCAATGGCTTCTAAGGTCCTCAGAAAAAAAAGCCTAACTCATTACAAGGCCCTTTATAAGGCTCTCAGGGCCCTTATGTAATGGTCTTGCCCCCATGACTTCTCTGACAGCTCTGCTCTCCATGGCTCACTCTGGGCCGACCCCACTGACCTCCCTGCTGCTCTGGGAACCAGACAGACAGTCCCATTTCAAGGGTTTGCTTCACCCCCTACCTGGAAGACTCTTCCCCAGATAGCCATATGACCTAACCTCTCACCTCCATCAAATCTTTTCTCAAATGTTACCTTTCAATGAGACCTCCACTGCTTAAAATTGCACCATCATCAATCTTTCTTTCTGTTTTATCTTCAAAACATTTATCATCATATGACATTTTATATATATATATATTTATATAAACATTTTACTCAATAATTTAACGACATTACTGTTTGTTGTTTAGTCATGTCCGACTCTTTGCAACATGATACACTGTATTACACATTATATTAAATAAGGGCTCAATAACTTTAAAAAGTAAATTACTGGTACATAAATAGACAAATCAACGGGATAGAATTAAAGCTACAAAAGTAGATCTAAATGCATAAAAGAATTAGTATTTGATAAAGATGGCATCTAAAATGAGTGGACAAAAATAGACTATTCAGTATATGTTATGGGATAACTGAACAGCCATGTGGAGGGCAGACAAAAAACTGTAGCCGTATGCCACACCCAACACATGATGAATTTCAAATAGGTCAAAGAATAAGTACAAAAATGAGACCGCGAAGATGGCAGAGGAATAGGACGGGGAGACCACTCTCTCCCCCACAAATTTATTGAAAGAACATCTGAACGCTGAGCAAACTTCACAAAACAACTTCTGAACGCTGGCAGAGGACATCAGGCATCCAGAAAAACAGCGCATTATCTTCGAAAGGAGGTAGGAGAAAATATAAAAGATAAAAAGAGAGACAAAAGAGTTAGGGACGGAGACCCGTCCCAGGGAGGGAGTAGTGAAAGAGGAGAAGTTTCCAAACACCAGGAAACCCTCTTACCGGCGGGTTGAGGGGAAGATTTCGAATCTCGGAGGGCAACATAACCGGGAGAAAAAATAAATAAAACCCACAGATTACGTGCCTACAGGCAACTCCCAGCAAAGAACCCCAGACGCTCTCATCTGCCACCAGCAAGTGGGGGCTGAACGGGGAGGAGCGGGCGGCACTGCTTAGGGTAAGGACTGGGCCAAATGCCCCGAGGGCAATCTGAGGGAGCTAACGTGAGACAGCAACCTAAATTGTGGGACAGCCAGAGAGAGAGAACTATCCCACGAAAAGCCCAAATCTAAGGCACTGCCGGCCCGCTCACAGAACAAAGGACTGAGCGATACCAGAGGGGAGTTATCCAGCTGTGGACCGCCCCATCCCCCACCAGACACAGCGGGCAGGCAGGGCCAGCCAGAGCCAGAAAGGGGCAAACTTGGCCCCAGAGAGGGCACCCCCTACCAAACTGCAAACAGGCTTCCAGTTTCTAAGCAAAGACTGCCTAAGATCCCGGAGGGTTGACAGCCGCCGGGTGGGTCGCAGCCAGAGACCAGCTCCCCAGAACTGACAAAAAGCACATTGGAGCCGGGCGCGCTCATAAACCGAGGCGAGGACCAGGGAGGTGATAAGCCGCATCACCCCAACAGGGGAGAGTGCGCTCGCCAAACTCCTGGCTGCCCGAGCTGCTCTGACCGGGGATCAGCACAAACCGCGGGCCCAACCGAGTCTGCGCCTTTGTGGAGTACCCGGGAACCTGAACCTGAGCGGATTAGACCTGGGAAGTGCAGGCATTTCAGGGCTCACCCCCCAGCAGAGTAACCTGAAGCCTGAGCAGGGTAGACGGGGAAAGCACACACGCCATGAGCGGGGGCGAACCCAGTGTGGCCGAGACACTGCGAGCTCTCCACACACACGCCAGTGATATTGGTTTGCAGTGGTCCTCCCTCCCCACAGCACGACTGAACAAGTGAACCTAAAGAGACCACCTCCGCCCCTTTGTGGCAGGGCAGAAATTAGACACTGAAGAGACCTGCAAACAGAAGCCAAATAAACAGAGGGAAGCGCTTTGGAAGTGACAGGCCAACAGATTAAAATCCCTGTAGTTAACACTGACTACATTGAAAGGGGCCTATAGATCTTGAAAAGTATAAGCAGGAACAAGGATCTATCTGAAACTGAACAGACCCCACACTGCTCACAACAGCTCCAGAGAAAGTCCTGGATATATTTTTACTATTATCATTTTTTTTTAATTTAAAAAAATTTTTTTTTACTTTTTTAAGTCCTCTATTACACCTTTAATTTTCATTTTTATAACCCACTATTACCTTGCAAAAAAAAAAAACAAACCCTATTTTTAAAGCAAACTGCATACATATATCTTATACTTTCTGTGATTTTTTTTTTTTTTTTTAATTGTATTTTTCTAAGAGTCTAACCTCTACTCTAGATTTTTAATCTTTGTTTTACATATTTGATATCAATTTTGTACATTTAAGAACCCAATCTTTAGTACCCATTTTTACTCAGGAGTGGGATTACTGGCTTGATTACTCTATCCCCCTACTAGCTCTGGCTTGAAAATATAATAAATTTATTTTTCCAAAATATTCTTTGCTTATCTATGAACCCCTTTATTTTAATCAACATTTCTAAACCGCTCTTTCTTCTCCCCCAAGGAACCTCTATCTCCCACCCTCCTCCTTCTCTTCTCATCCCAATTCTGTGAATCTCTGAGGGTGTTCTGGGCTCCGGAGAACACTTTGGGAACAGAATACTGCCCAGATCTCTCTCTCCCCTCTTGATTCCTCCCTTTCTACTCATCCTCACCTCTATTACCTTCCTCCCTCCTCTCTATGTATCTCTGTGAACCTCTCTGAGGCTTCCAGACTGTGGAGAGCCCAGAGGGAAGTGCTTACTGGCTAGACTGCTCTCTCCACGTTTCAGTCCCCCTCTTCTCCTCCTGGTCACCTCAACCCCCCCACCACCTCCCTTCACCTCTCCATGTAACTCAGTGAACCACTCTGTGCATCCCTCACTGTGGAGAATCTTTTCACCGTTAACCTAAAAGTTTTATTATCGATGCTGTATGGATGGAGAAGTCTTGAGGCTACTGCAAGAATAAGACTGAAGCCAGAGGAAACATTAATTAATAAGAGATCATCCAAAAGCCTCCACATATACACTGAAACCAAGCTCCACCCAAGAGCCAATAAGTTCCAGAGCAAGACATACCACGTAAATTCTCCACAAAGCAGAAACATAGCCCTGAGCATCAATATACAGGCTGCCCAGAGGCACACCAAATCCATAGACATCTCAAAACTCAATACTGGACACTCCATTGCACTCTAGAGAGAAGAGATCCAGTTCCACCCACCAGAACACCGACACAGCTCCCCCAACCAGGAAACCTTGACAAGTCACCCGTCCAACCCCACCCACAGTGAGGAACCTCCACAATAAAGAGGAACTTCAAACTACCAGAATACAGAAAGGCCACCCCAAACACAGCAATCTAAACAAGATGAAAAGGCAGAGAAATACTCAGCAAGTAAAGGAAAATGAGAAATGCCCACCAAACCAAACAAAAGAGGAGGAGATAGGGAATCTATCTGAAAAAGAATTTAGAATAATGATAAAAATGATCCAAAATCTTGAAAACAAAATGGAGTTACAGATAAATAGCCTGGAGACAAGGATTAAGAAGATGCAAGAAATGTTTACCAAGGACCTAGAAGAAATAAAAAGGAGTCAATATATATTGAATAATGAAATAAAGGAGATAAAAGACACGCTGGAGGGAACCAACAGTAGAATAACGGAGGCAGAAGATAGGATAAGTGAGGTAGAAGATAGAATGGTGGAAATAAAACGAAGCAGAGAGGAAAAAAAAGAAAAAAAGAATCAAAAGAAATGAGGAAAACCTCAGGGACCTCTGGGACAATATGAAACGCCCCAACATTCGAATCATAGGAGTCCCAGAAGAAGAAGATAAAAGGAAAGGCCATGAAAAGATACTCGAGGAGATAATAGTTGAAAATTTCCCTAAAATGAGGAAAGAAATAGTCACAGAAGTCCAAGAAACCCAGAGAGTCCCAAACAGGATAAACCCAAGGCGAAACACCCCAAGACACATATTAATCAAATTAACAAAGATCAAACACAAAGAACAAATATTAAAAGCAGCAAGGGAAAAACAACAAATAGCACACAAAGGGATCCCCATAAGGATAACAGCTGATCTTTCAATAGAAACTCTTCAGGCTAGAAGGGAATGGCAGGACATACTTAAAGTAATGAAAGGGAATAATCTACAACCCAGATTACTGTACCCAGCAAGGACCTCATTCAGATATGAAGGAGAATTCAAAAGCTTTACAGACAAGCAAGAGCTGAGGGAATTCAGCACCACCAAACCAGCTCTCCAACAAATGCTAAAGGATCTTCTCTAAACAGGAAACACAGAAAGGATGTTTAAACACGAACTCAAAACAACAAAGTAAATGGCAACGGGACCATACTTATCAATAATTACCTTAAATGTAAATGGGTTGAATGCCCCAACCAAAAGACAAAGACTGGCTGAATGGATACAAAAACAAGACCCCTATATATGCTGTCTAAAAGAGACCCACCTCAAAACTAGGGACACATACAGACTGAAAGTGAAGGGATGGAAAACATATTTCATGCAAACGGAGACCAAAAGAAAGCAGGAGTCGCAATACTCATTTCAGATAAAATAGACTTTAAAATAAAGGCTGTGAAAAGAGACAAAGAAGGACACTACATAATGATCAAAGGATCAATCCAAGAAGAAGATACAACAATTATAAATTTATATGCACCCAACATAGGAGCACCACAATATATAAGGCAAATACTAACAAGTATGAAAGGGGAAATTAACAATAACACAATAATAGTGGGAGACTTCAATACTCCACTCACACATATGGATAGATCAACTAAACAGAAAATTAACAAGGAAACACAAACTTTAAATGATACAATAGACAAGTTAGATTTAATTGATATTTATAGGACTTTCCACCCCAAAACAATCAATTTCACCTTTTTCTCAAGTGCACACGGAACTTTCTCCAGGATAGATCACATCCTGGGCCATAAATCTAGCCTTGGTAAATTCCAAAAAATTGAAATCATCCCAGTCATCTTCTCTGACCACAATGCAGTAAGATTAGACCTCAATTACAGGAAAAAAACTATTAAAAATTCCAACATACGGAGGCTAAACAACACGCTTCTGAATAACCAACAAATCACAGAAGAAATCAAAAAAGAAATCAAAATATGCATAGAAATGAATGAAAATGAAAACACAACAATCCAAAACCTATGGGACACTGTAAAAGCAATGCTAAGGGGAAGGTTCATAGCAATACAGGCGTACCTCAAGAAACAAGAAAAAAAATCAAATAAATAACCTAAACTCTACACCTAAAGCAACTAGAGAAGGAAGAAATGAAGAAACCCCAGGGTTAGTAGAAGGAAAGAAATCTTAAAAATTAGGGCAGAAATAAATGCTAAAGAAACAAAAGAGACCATAGCAAAAATCAACAAAACTAAAAGCTGGTTTTTCGAGAAGATAAACAAAATTGACAAACCATTAGCCAGACTCATCAAGAAACAAAGGGAGAAGAATCAGATCAACAAAATTAGAAATGAAAATGGAGAGATCACAACAGACTACACAGAAATACAAAGGATCATAAGAGACTACTACCAACAGCTATATGCCAATAAAATGGACAACTTGGAAGAAATGGACAAATTCTTAGAAAAGTATAACTTTCCAAAACTGAACCAGGAAGAAATAGAAGATCTTAACAGACCCATCACAAGCACGGAAATCGAAACTGTAATCAGAAATTTTCCAGCAAACAAAAGCCCAGGGCCAGATGGCTTCACAGCTAAATTCTACCAAAAATTTAGAGAAGAGCTAACACCTATCCTACTCAAACTCATCCAGAAAATTTCAGAAGATGGTAAACTTCCAAACTCATGCTATGAGGCCACCAAGCTATATATGAGAAACCCACAGCAAACATTATCCTCAATGGTGAAAAATTGAAAGCATTTCCCCTAAAGTCAGGGATGCTCACTTTCACCACTACTATTCAACATAGTTTTGGAAGTTTTGGCCACAGCAATCAGAGCAGAAAAAGAAATAAAAGGAATACAGATAGGAAAAGAAGAAGTAAAACTCTCACTGTTTGCAGATGACATGATCCTATACATAGAAAACCCTAAAGATTCTACCAGAAAATTACTAGAGCTAATCAATGAATATAGTAAAGTTGCAGGATATAAAATTAACACACAGAAATCCCTTGCATTCCTATACACCAATAATGAGAAAACAGAAAGAGAAATTAAGGAAACAATACCATTCACCATTGCAACAAAAAGAATAAAATACTTAGGAATATTTCTACCTAAAGAAACAAAACACTTATATATAGAAAACTATAAAACACTGATGAAAGAAATCAAAGAGGACACAAACAGATGGAGAAATATACCGTGTTCATGGATTGGAAGAATTAATATAGTGAAAATGAGTATACTACCCAAAGTAATCTATAGATTCAATGCAATCCCTATCAAGCTACCAACGGTATTTTTCACAGAACTAGAACAAATCATTTCACAATTTGTACGGAAATATAAGAAACCTCAAATAGCCAAAGCAATCTTGAGAAAGAAGAATGGAACTGGAGGAATCAACCTGCCTGACTTCAGGCTCTACTACAAAGCCACAGTCATCAAGACAGTATGGTACTGGCACAAAGATAGAAATATAGATCAATGGAACAAAATAGAAAGCCCAGAGATAAATCCACACACCTATGGACACCTTATCTTCGACAAAGGAGGCAGGAATATACAATGGAGAAAAGACAATCTCTTTAACAAGTGGTGCTGGGAAAACTGGTCAACCACTTGTAAAAGAATGAAATTAGAACACTTTCTAACACCATACACAAAAATAAACTCAAAATGGATTAAAGATCTAAACGTAAGACTAGAAACTATAAAACTCCTAGAGGAAAACATAGGCAAAACACTCTCCGACATAAATCACAGCAGGATCCTCCATGACCCACCCCCCAGAATATTGGAAATAAAAGCAAAAATAAACAAATGGGACCTAATCAAAATTAAAAGCTTTTGCACAACAAAGGAAACTATAAGCAAGGTGAAAAGACAGCCTTCAGAATGGGAGAAAATAATAGCAAACGAAGCAACAGACAAACAATTAATCTCAAAAATATAAAAGCAACTCCTGCAGCTCAATTTCAGAAAAATAAACGACCCAACCAAAAAATGGGCCAAAGAATTAAACAGACATTTCTCCAAAGAAGACATACAGATGGCTAACAAACACATGAAAAGATTCTCAACATCACTCATTATTAGAGAAATGCAAATCAAAACCACAATGAGGTACCATTTCACGCCAGTCAGAATGACTGCTATCCAAAAGTCTACAAGCAATAAATGCTGGAGAGGGTGTGGAGAAAAGGGAACCCTCTTACACTGTTGGTGGGAATGCAAACTAGTGCAGCCACTATGGAGAACAGTGTGGAGATTCCTTAAAAAACTGGGAATAGAACTGC
Organism: Okapia johnstoni; assembly: GCA_024291935.2. Lineage (NCBI taxonomy): Eukaryota > Metazoa > Chordata > Mammalia > Artiodactyla > Giraffidae > Okapia > Okapia johnstoni. The sequence continues at coordinate 63,002,577 of CM044312.1, read as the reverse complement.
CATATGACCCAGCAATCCCACTGCTGGGCATACACACCGAGGAAACCAGAATTGAAAGAGACACGTGCACCCCAATGTTCATCGCAGCACTGTTTACAATAGCCAGGACATGGAAGCAACCTAGAGATCCATCAGCAGACGAATGGATAAGGAAACTGTGGTACATATACACAATGGAATATTACTCAGCCATTAAAAAAAATACATTTGAAACGGTTCTATTGAGATGGATGAAACTGGAGCCCATTATACAGAGTGAAGTAAGCCAGAAAGAAAAACACCAATACAGTATACTAATGCATATATATGGAATTTGAAAGATGGTAATGATAACCCTATATGCGAGACAGAATAAGAGACACAGATGCATAGAACAGTCTTATGGACTCTGAGGGAGAAGGTGAGGGTGGGACGTTCTGGGACAATAGCATTGAAACATGTATATTATCATATGTGAAACAGAACACCATTCCAGGTTCGATGCATGAGACAAATGCTCAGGGCTGGGGCAATGGGATGACCCAGAGGGATGGGATGGGGAGGGAGGTGGGAGGGGGGTTCAGGATGGGGAACACATGTAAACCCATGGCTGATTCATGTCAATGTATGGCAAAACCGACTACAATATTGTAAAGTAATTAGCCCTTAACTAAAATAAATAAATTTATTTAAAAAAAAAATGAAAAAAAAAAAGACCGCAAGAATACTTAAAGAAAACATTGAAGGATGTCTAAAAGAAAAGGAAAACAACTACCACAGAGTAAGAAAGCTTTTCTATATGAATCAAAATCCAGAAGTCATAAAATAAAAAAATAAACCTCATTAAAAAGAAAAAAAAGACTTGGCACAGAAAACAAAAGGAAAAAACGTCAAACTGAAGTAAATGTTTGCAAGTTACATGACACAAAGGAATAATTTCCCTCGAGTGATATTAAAGTCAAAAAGAAGAATATCAATAACGCATTAGAAAACAGTACAAAGTGTTACAGATATTTCACCAAAAATTAAAATAGAAGTGACGTTTAAACATGTGATAAAGTCTGTACTTTATTCCTAATAGAAATGCAAATTAAAAAAACACTGACATATGACTTTACCCAACGAGACTGGAAAAAAATCAAATGCTAGATAACATACGCTGGGGATGTTGTGGGGAAATGAACCTACGATCTACATGGACTGCAACACACACGCACAAATTGATGCAGCCTTCAGGAAAGAAAGTTTGGCAGATACGCAGAAATACAGGCAGATGTGCTAAATGACATATATGCAATATTATTCATAGCGTCATTCTTCATATTAGCAAAATACTGGCAATAGTCCAACTGTCAATCAATAGGTGATTCATTACATTATAAAAATCTATCCAAACAATGAAATATTATGTGTAAAAGTATATACATTCAAAAAACTAACAAGAGTATCTGCCTATGTTGGGAGAAAAAATGGTGAAAAGTGGAAAATAAGCAGAGGAGAAAGAAAAGTGAAAGAAAATTTTTCGAATTTTTATGCATTTTAAATTTTAATTTTAAAAAATAGTAATACCACCTAAAATATATTAGGAACAAAGAAGGATCAAGAGATAGGCACTTTTGTGATAACTATTTCAGTAAATTTTAAAATTCTTATTGTATGCGGAAAAGATCCAAAATTCTTTCAGTTCAGTTGCTCAGTCGTGTCCAACTCTTTGAGACCCCATGGACTGCAGCAAACCAGGCTTCCCTGCCCATCATCAAATTCCTTATTTCTACATATAATTCTTCTGTATAATTGAAACTATAAGTGTTATTTTCCTATAGAACAGATTTTTAAACCCCAACAATGGAATGGATCTGATTACATATAAATATATACACACATATTATATGTATATATATATACACACACATACATATATGTATACACACCATATATATATGTATACACAATATACAGTTTAAATATAAGTTTGGATCTATATTAAATGCAAAGGTTAAATATTTATTTAACAATATTTACCTATATTAACTTATATAAATGTATAATATTTATCAATATTTTGGTATTTTGAGAGATGCAAAGTTGAACTGAATTAATATATATAAAATGCTAAATATTGATAAAACATTGCAGACTTTGTATCTTATTTTAAAATGTAAGCCAAGTAGAAGCCAACAGCCATTCCACACATCTGATGCTCAGTTATTAGAAGATCAAGCTAACAGTTCCAGAGTGAGGGCAGAATACAGAGATTGTGGTGTGTCAGCATTGACAACAAGGCCACAGAACTGCTTCCATGGTACAGACAGCAGAAGAACTAAAAATCCCCACACCCTGGGGGGGATGCCATAAGCCAGCCTTCAGTTGGAGGTACCCAGGGGTATAGACTCTTACACCAATATTGCTTCATTAAAATAATTCAAGGAGCTTTCAAAAATGAAAGATAATTAATGTAGATTAGAAACCCCCCAAAATCCATTTTCCCAAATATTCAATTAAATAAATTTCTATCAAAAATCTATTACATACTAGGTATACTATGATAGTCCTTGGAATATAAAAACAAAGAAGATACAGTTCCCTTACAGACTAGATGTTAGTAACAGGGTAAGTGATAAAATTAAACTTGACCTTGTTTTTTTTTTTTTCAAAAGGCTAAGACATGTATTTCATTCAAAAATTAAACATTCCAATAAAAATTACAATGTAGGTTTTATAATCTGTAGAACTCTTTGACTCTGCAAACCCAGTCTTAGAATCTTTCATCAGAAAATTATAAAATGCACAAAATTACAGATTAATCAATTTACAGATAATAGAGAATGCCATCACAATATCATTTATACAATAATAACTTAGCAATAAATTATAATATAGTATTAAGAGAATAATCCCATTTTGGTTTTTGTAAATACACAGATATGTGAAAATTTCTGGAAGAAAAATATTTCAAAATATTTACCTGATTATCCCTAAGAGGTGAAATTAGGAAAAATGTGTATTTTCCCCTCATATTTTATCTGCATTTTCTTGCTTTTCTACAGTTTTAATGACAACAGTATAAACAACTACCATTTATTAAGCAGTACTTTGTTTCAAGAACTGCATCAAGGGCTTTCTATACATTTCCTTATCTAATCCTTATATCTGACCTTATTGTTTTATTTAGAAAGTAATATATACCGTTGAAACTTTGGAAAATCCAGAGATATAAAATATAACCAAAATCTCAGAGATAGCAACTACACACATAATGTTCTTTCAGAGACATATATACATGCCTTTGTAAAATGCAGATCATAATGTACATATTATTTTATAATCTGTTGTCCTTAATAGCATAATATACATATCCTTCAGAGTCATTTTTAACATCCCTATACTGACTAAATACAGGGGTTTCCCAAGTGGTGCAGTAGTAAAGAATCCACCAGCTAATACCATAGATGCAAGAGATGAGAGCTTGATCCCTGGGTCAGGAAGATCCCCTGGAGTAGGAAATGGCAATCTGTTTCAGTTTTCTTGCTGAAAAATTCCATGGACAGAGGAGCCTGGTGGGCTACAGTCCATGGGGATCACAAAAGAGTCAGACACGACTGAGTTTGCATACACATACGTATGTATACTGATTGAATAACGTGCCATTATATAACTACACCAAAATTTACCTAATCAATTCCCTATTATTAGATATTTAGGAGTTCTCCCAATTTGTGGCTATTGAAACATCAAGATGAATATCTTTATATAAAAATCTCTGTAAACATACTAGGGTAAGTCATACAAATAGAATTGTTAATTGGTTCTTTTTAAGGCTTTTAATACACAAATTGCCAAATTGAGTGGTTCAGGATTTATCTTGAAATGTATTTGCAATTATTCTATCTTATATTTTAGCTAGCTATTTCATCTAATAAGAGTATAAAATGCTCCATTCCTACTGCAATGAAAGGACATCCTCCTAGACTTAGTTGCCAAACTCTATTTCTCAGAGGGGTTTAATTATTCCTAAGGAACAACTGCCTCCATCTGACTCTGTCTTCATACCTGCTGCTCAGAAGATGTAGCTGTAACTCCAGCCAGCAAATATCTGCTCATCAATTCTTAATAGAGTTGCCTGAAATTTAATTGCAATTTGTAATTCCAAAGCTATTTGTTCACACCTTTCAGAGAGGTAATTTTAAACACATAAAATTAATTTTAAAAAATTCTGTGAAACACAATTACTACCTTCTCATAAGCAATCATTCTCAGTCAAGTCATCTGTGATTTGTTTATTAGCAAATCCTCCTAGGGTATCATTTTCTTTTAATAGGGAAAATTTCTAGTTATATAAGAAATAGAAGGAAAAAGTAGCACTTGAAGAAGAAACACATTTTTTGAAGAAGAAATATAGCTGCTTTATTGAAAGGCCTATTTTACATGTGGGAAAACACATTTGGAGAGAGAAATAAGCAAATTGTACATTGCTACAATTATGAACACCAAATTCAATGCCTAGAAATTTTCTATGGTATTTTGTTTCCCAAGTCTCAGACTAAATTCTTTAAAATGTGATTCTTCCTTAACTGGACATTAATAAATAACTATTTTTCAGGGGTACTTCTTAATTTCTGTTTACCTTTACATTTTTATCTTACAGTGGCACTGTTCCTTCATTCCTTCTTCCTTTTCTTTCATCAAAGTATTCTGAAGAGTTTTAAGAGGACACTAAACTTTTTTAATTTTTCTAGAAAGTATTGCAGCTAAAATTATAGTTAAGTGGGAATAAGAACCTCCTTTTAATAGACTTGCAAAGCAAATATCTATTACCCTTAAGTAGTCCATTTCAAAGCCAAGAGACCCTATCTTATCTCTGATTCTATTCCTTCATGCCCTTTGAATGTATTTCCCAGATAAAGAGAACAAGTGTTTATCATTATCTGAACAATAGCTCAAATCATTGAAGACTAATATAAAGTCTTCTCCTGACAATGAAATGTGACCCTTTAGTTTTTTAACCTCTTAATTTTTGTCAGATGTATCTCCAAATATCCATGGTTTATAATTAAATCAGGTAGGGTAGAAGGCTGATCAGAACAGAATAAATAAACATTCATATGTATTGCCATCAAAAAACTATCCCACTCAATAATTTTCCCTCATAATAAATCATAAGCAAGCCTGAGTCCATTCTCCAAAAAAATTCTTGTGTCAACAAAATGGGGATCTTTTGCCCATGTGGTTACTGAAGTAAAATGTAAGCCATGACTTTCCTGGACCAGCTCTGAGAAAATGTCTGTGCCACAGATTGGCAAAAATGGATGCTTTACTTGTTCAACAAAGTTATTAAATGCTCACCTGTATGTGCATGACACTGTATTGAGTGATGCCCAAAATATAAATATATAAAAGGAAAAGTTACTGAAGATATCAGAAAGAAATGAAAGGCTAGAGGACACTATCAGTGGAATAATTATACACAGTATCCAAGTATTCTCCTTTTACAAACTAAAAAAAGAAAGGAGAAAAGCATGTCAGGTTAACATCTTCATGGTGAGGTACAAAAGAGACTACCTTGCCTGCTCCAGTAGATCCAGCAACTGCCATCAACTGTCCTCTTTCTATCTTGAAACTGATATCTTTCAGGACAGGAGCACCGAGAAGTAAGTTACTGAAGAAAAGGCTGTTATCACCGTTGGAAATTTTTCTATTGTTATTATTTTCTTTTGCTTTCTCAAATAATTTACTAAATCCCTGTAAAAAAAGGAAAAAAAACACAGCAAATAAGAAGGTATGTTTCTCAGATATTTTCAATATGTGTGTGCGGGTGCAGTTGTGTCTGATTCTTTACAACCCTGTGGACTGTAGCCTGTCAGGCTCCTCTGTACATATAATTTTCCAGGCAAGAATACTGCAGCAGGCTGCCATGTCCTTCTCCAGGGGATCTTCCTGCCCAGGGATCGAACCTGCACCCCTTGCGTCTTCTGCATTGGCAGGCAGGTTCTTTACCAGCTGAGCCACCAGGGAAGCCCAATATTTTCAATAGCTATTTACATTATGTATTATTAGTTTGAAGAGTACATGGCACATGGTCCATACTTCATAGCACACAAGTTATAGTGCATGATTTCTAGAGCACATGATCCAAAATATTTCAAAATTATAATAATAATTTCAATTGCTGATTATTGCACACCATCAAATTTAATTAAAGATATCTAGCTATCTATATAAAGGTTATCTATCTCCTCTCCTATAGGCTGAACACATACATATAATTATTCAATCTTTAGCAGAGTAACTATATGAGGTAGACTTTATAAACTCTTTCATTCAAAGTTGTAGACTGTGGCTCAGAGAGATTAAGTAACTCAAGTCATTTAAGCAGTAGGCCTGAGTGGAATTACAACCCAAATCTTCTCACTCTATCATGCTGGCACCTTACTCTGAGAAGCTCAAAGTATTTTAGTAGTTATTACTAAGTGTAAATGTGATGATACTACCATTTGATTTGAATGAAGTCCATTTTTGCAAAAGTGCTGGGAGAAGGAATTCTTTTTTGAAAGCTCCCTGCTTCTATGCTGCCCCATGGGATGCATTCGAGTGCATGCATGTGCTTAGTCGCTCAGTCGTGTCCACCTCGTTCGTGACACCATGGACCATAGCCCGCCAGGCTCCTCTGTCCATGGGATTCTCCAGGCAAGAATACTGCAGTGGGTAGTCATTCCCTTCTCCAGGGGATCTTCCCAACCCAAGAATCAAACCCAGGTCTCCTGCATTGCAGGCAGATTCTTTACCATCTGCTGCTGCTGCTAAGTCGCTTTAGTAGTGTCCGACTCTTCGCGACCCCATGGACTGCAGCCTACCAGGCTCCTCTGTCCATGGGATTTTCCAGGCAAGAGTACTGGAGTGGGGTGCCATTGCCTTCTCCACTTTACCATCTGAGCAGTCTTCAAATCACAGTTAACAGCACTGCAGGTGATCAGGAGGAAGGTAGTAGTTCACACAGTTTTAAGAGAATGCAGTTCCACAACCTCAACATCCCAAGGTACTCCTTCCTAAAGTTAATGGCCTGAGAATTTGCTTGCTCTTTGTCATTTCTCTTTCCTACTGTCTGCTTCTCCTCTCAGAGACGAGGCAGCCGTCTCACCAGTCCTAAGTTCAGCTAGGCTGCCCTTTCCGGAGTGTAAAAAGCTCCATGATACGAACTTGGGGAAAAGAGAATGATTTTCTCCTGAGAGGGGATCCCATAAAAGCAAAGCTAGAAATACTGAAGGAAGTACCATCGTGTTTCACCAGGTTTCAAAGTGATGGCGTCCATGTGTCCTGTCATCTCAGAATCAGACTTCAGAGATGAATTGAAGGACAAGTTATTTTAACTAACTTATTATTTATCTAATTTTAGCAATTTAATAAATTAATACAAATTATTATCTGCATTTTAAAGTTACATTTTCCTGACATAAAGCAAGTAATATTTATCTGATTGACTTAGCAATGAGACCTGACTCTAAATTCATTTATTTTCCATGAAACTGAAAGTACTGAAATAGCAGCTCCCAAGTTTTGACAAAAATCCATTTAACATATGAAGACACTATACAATAGACAAGAATTACATTCTTTACCACCACTTAAACCTATGTTGAAAATTCATAAGTCAACTTAAAATGTATCAGAAGTATACAGATTTTCAGTACTATCAATACTTTAGGGCATACATAAGCAATTAAGGTTTAAGACTACTGCTTGAATTCTTGTTAGATTGATGGCTAACATCTCTTTCAGTCATCAGATAACTAAAAGCAAAGTTTTAAGAAGTAGGCAATGAAAATTCTTCAAATGAGACAAAGGCACTTTTTATTCTATTATTAACTTATTTATCTAACAGACATTTATTAAGCATCACCTCTATATTAAAGACCACTTCAAAAGTCTCACATAGGAGAATAACATATGGGCAGATATTAATATTGCAACGTGTTTAGTGCTACAACTGAAAACTCACAGCAAGTCCTATAGGAGCACATTACAGAAAGCAAGTTACTCAGTCTGGAGCTTGACCAAGTAATTAACACAGTATTAGGCTATGAAGAATATAGGTGGTACTTCACAAGACCAAGAAATAGTATAGGCATTCCAGGAAGAAGGACCTGCATGCATGATGATTTAGGCTTAAAAGGACAACATACACCTCAGGAGTGGTGAGTGGCTAGGGGAATGTATATAGTAAGATGACAAAGGATATCCTCGATAAAGTGGGCAGTGCAGACTGTTAAGGGACTCATGTTCCATCCTTAGAAATAGGACTTTTATCCAATAATCAATTGGACCAATGGAAGGTTGCTTTTACTTTAATTTACCTTAATTTTAACTCCTGATTACAGAAGTAAAAAACTTACTTCAGAAAATTTGGAAAACAGATAAAAGCAGCAAGAAGAAAAGAGAAATCAGCTGTAGTCTTAACACTGAGAAGAAATCATATTTAACATTTTAGTGAGATCCCTCCACTCCTTCACATATATGTAAAATCATATATAATTTTACAACATTAAGGAAAAATTATACATAAGCTTTGTGATCCTCTTTTTCTGTTACAATATAAATCATAAATGTTTTCACATACCATTAAACATTCTTTTTAATATAATTTTAAGTTGCAGGATAGTATTGAAGAATATGAACTATAAATATTAATAGCTCTCATTTTTTATATTATATGATTTTCCTTTTAACTTAATAATTCTGTGATGTGTGTACTTTGCTATAAATCTTGGAACAAATCTCTGGTTTTTTTTTAGTATAAATTTCCATAAGGGAAATTTCCAGAGCAAAGGTATAGCAAACATTCCAAGTCTTTGGAAAAGTAGTTTCAAAATCTCTTCCATCAAGGACTGAGAGTGCTAGATTTCAGGAACCATCATCAACAATGTTGATTTCTGATTTGGGATTTATTTTGTTTTGTTCTGTTTTTTTGTGTTTTGTAAGTTCAAATGGAATCTCAGTATTGATCTTATTCTTATTTATTTGATCCCTACCATGGCTGAATACTTTCTGTGTTTACAAGCTCCTTGTAGTTGTGAGAGAAATGATTATGGTATCCTTTGTCTTTATTTCAGTCTCTGTCTCATCTTCTCAACTAGCTGCATAATAATTGATAAATTATGACATCCTGAGCTTTAGGCTCCCGGACTGTAGAGGATCTTAAGTGAGTTAATATAGATGAAAGCATTTTGTATACAATAAAGCAGTAGTCCATTTTTTTCATTAGAGACAGGATGGTGAGTAGAAGAAAACCTTTAGAGTCAGAGAAGCCTAGGCCGACCTTTATGTCCTAACTAGTTGTATAATCTTGTTCTAGTTACTTAAATTCCCTAAAGCTCAGCTTCCTGATAAATAGAAATTGTTCCTACTCACAGGTGTGAAGTGAGGGAGGAGTCATATATAATTCATCATGGACATGCCTCTTGAGTCCCTGGGTGAATGGTGAAATCATCAAATGAAGCGGAGAAGACACTGGAAGAAGCGGGTTTATGAAGCCTGGGAAGTGATGAATGTGAAGTGTTCGAGGACTTTGCAGGGAATTTGGAAATAATGTATGAAGTTCAGGAAAGAAACTGGGGCTGAAGATTTGCCTTTGAGAGTCATCAGCACATAGATGTCAGTTAAGCCTGGGCTGAGTCATCCACAGAGACCATGAAATATCAGAAGGAAGCAGAGGTGGGGACCCTGTGGCCGATCGCCACTTAAAAGGCAGGCAGCCAAGACTGAGAAGTCATGAATGGAATATAAGATTACATGGAAAGAGTGGTTCACTAAAGCTAAGTTAAATAAATATTTCAAAAGAACAGTTTTAATGTATTGGTAAAAACAGAATCCAGATTGCAGAAGGCAAAAGTCAAAAGATGAGGAAGTAAGAACACTTTTAATGGCAAAGGGAAGCAGAATGATAAGGCTTGGATGATGGGGCTCTGAGGGCAAAAGTCAGAGAAGAAATTTCTTTAACTTGAAAATATTTATATATTAAAAGAAGTCAGTTGAAAAAATCAAATTGAGCTTCTAGAGAGAGAATAGCTGGTCCCATGTCCTGAGAAGATGAAGCAAGATAACAACAGTTCAGTTAAGGGCAGGGGGAAGCATACATCCTTCTCTTAGACAAGAAATAAGAAATAATAATCTCAAGGGTGAAGAAAGAAGCTGTAAGAATTCACACATGATGCTGTATATTTTATAGCATCTACATATTTTCTCTCCATATTACAGAAGTCAAGGCCATCTGCTGGGGGTGAGCAGATCCTGAGAGAGATTGGGAGTTTCAGGAAACTGGTAAAAATCTGGAATAGCTTTTAGGGAAATAGTAAAGAAAATTAAGTAAAGACAAATGAAAACATTTCCCAAGAAAGTTTACAGGCCCATTTGAAGTTGAAACAGTAACTATATAAACCTTATAACTGACTAGAGTATTTGATTTTCCAGATAGCACTCCCTTCATCAAAGCTGTCAAGTGAATGTCTTATAGCAAATGAGCCGGTGAAAAGAAAAGGGAAAAGAGGGTGCTGCTGTAGGAACAACCGAAGCGACTGGTGGAGGTCAAACCAGGAGTCCGAAACGGAGAACTAAGGAGACTAGAAATCTTCATGAATTGGAAGGCAGTAACGGTGGGATTAAGAGAATGAGAGAGCTAGGATTAAGAAATTCTAAACTGAGAAAGAGATTCCAGAGCTGGACATTTCCAAAGTGGAGTAAGTCTCTGCACTCACCAAGCTCAGCATACGAGCATGAGAGGAAGCTTCTGAAGAAGTAACAGTAAATAGAAGTTCTGAGGACAATATTGGAAGGATTTCTCATGTGGGTGCTGAAGTCTTAGACACGATGACAGAGGTTTAACCAGCACCACTGTCCTGGGTAAATATCATTAAGAAGTGTCCAGAATTTGCTAGGTGACGGTGAGAGTCTGGAGGATGAGGATACAGCCAGATGGAAGGCAATGGTTCAGTGAAAGGGTTGTAGACTGTGATATTTGGTCCAAAACTAGCTTTATCCCTTGCCTGGTGCGTGAGCTGAACCAGGTCCTATAACCTTCCTAAGCCTCCATTCATTCCCTTATCAGCAAAATGGAAATATTAAGATTACATCATAGGAATGTTGTAAGAAATAAGACAAAACATGTAAAGTGTTTATCTAGTACCTGGCACATAGTAAGGGCTCAAGCATGCTATCTATTTTATTAAATGAAAGGAGTGTGAGATGGAGATTAGAAAAACAATTGTCTGTATCGCCAAACTCCTTGCTTTTCTTTATGTCTAGAAGGGCATTTGAAATTCCTAAAATCAAAGAAGATCAATCTAATCCATACACTTCTCCATTATTTTTCTAGGCAGATAAAGAATTATTCTCTTACCTCTATCTTAAAAAAAGAATTACAGTGATGCCCTTAGGGTCAATTTACTTATATAAATAAAACCAGTTTAAGATATTGTGAAATATGTAGAAATAGGACATTGGTTTCATAATGCCTATGTTTACTCAACAGAAAAAGTGATAAGGAAAGAGGAACTCCACTGGTATTCTCAATAATCAAATATTACTCCTTTAGAAGCTGAAAAATCATTAACACTTTTTTCTGACCACAAGAAATGAGAATTTTTAATAGTGAATTAAAATAAGTGAAAATAGTAGAAAACAATACATAGGTCTATCCCATATACATCTTTATGTTTGCTGGTATATGTAAAGCACTGGACTGGACTGGAACTTGAGATCAGAGAGGGTAGCATTTACTGAGGACTATTACGTGTGTGGTGGTACTATGCTGAATACTTTCCATAAGTTATCTCAGTCAATCTTCACAACAACCTTGTAAGGTATTTATTAATATTCCCACTTTACAGATGGAGAACCAGAGGTTCCACAAAATTCAGCAACTTGCTCTAGAGAGTAAATGGTAGAACCAGCACTCAATTCCTGCTTAATTTGGCTTCAAAACCTATGAGCACTGCATTACTTCCTAATTTATTATGTGAAACAAATTACATGACTTAGAAAAACATGAAGAGGCCTGTCTGTCATATTTAATATTCCTGGATCTCTACCTCTTAAACTACAAAATAAGTGGAGTGATTCCTCTTTCAGTTCTAACAATTCTATCGTCATTCTAACTTTATTGCCCATTAAGATGAAAACCAGAATCACAAATAAGAAAGTTTCAATATTTAGAGCAAACAAACAAAAAATTCTGACCTCCTCCCAGAAGGCTGTTACATTCTCCATCACTACATCTGTAGTTGTTAAGTTATATTCCAGTGTCTTATATTCTTGCTTTTGTAAGAAATCCTGTTTATAAAAGAGAGCAAAAACATATTATAGAACTAGGATAGTGTTAATACATTATTACATCTATTTAAACTCTAATAAGTGCTGCATTTTGTATTTTATGAATTATACTAGAAATCTTTTCTTAAAAAATAATTTTATAAGTGTTCTAAAGTTAATTGTCAAGTACTAGGATTCATTAAAATGCATTCTTTAAATATGTGACATTTTACAGAACTTATTTATACATTAAATTTTAACATACCACTGGCTCATCCTTGTACTAGACTACATGTTAAACTTAGCAATGAATTTATAAAGCACACCTGAACTACCCACTAATTGCCTCAATTCAACATTAAGAGAGAGAAAACTAGCATCTTCATCTTTATAGCATCCTCCTTTCATTAGGTCCATGGTCCACCATTGGTAAACTCTGATGTTGTTTAGTTGCTAGGTCTTGTCCCACTCTTGCAACCCCATGGACTGTAGCCTGCCAGGCTCCTCTGTCCATGGGATTTTCCAGGCAAGCATGCTGGAATGGTTTGCCATGTCCTTCGCCAGGGGAATCTTCCTGACCCAGGGATTGAGCCCAGGTCTCCTGCACTGTAGGCAAATTTCTTTACCGACTGAGGTACCAGGGAAGTCAAACTCTGGCCTATGTTAAATAATGGCAGAACTACTTTGAAGTGGCTCACCTTTCACCCTCATTTTTTTAAACTTATGTCACAGTGATTTATTTTCTGGATTAAATATTTAAATATATATCAGAACAGTATAATAAAACATTTTGAATTGTATATTAATCCTAAAAATTATAACCACATACAAGTTCCTGGTGGTGATTCTGTTAGCTTTGCATAAATTGAGTCTTATTACCTTAAGGACTTTAGAACTTCTCTTCCAAATTAACAGCTACGTCAGCTTGCTGAGATTTTAAGGTAATTAACGTGTCATACAATGTCATTCTCATCCATCATACTGTTCAGAAGAATACTTGGAAAAGTTTAAGGTAAACACCTCTAGCATTAGCTAGAAAATTTTATAACTTCCTGATGAATCTACCACCATGATTTTGCACATTTGCCAAGTTCATTAGAACTATTCTATTGATTGATTACTTGAATAATAATCTCCAGAATACAGAAACAATATTTTCTTCAATTTCTCTGACTAAAATCTCACGGGCTTTCATTTTATTTTACTAGGCTTTACAAGGGCTCGTTGGATCACATACAGACATCAAGAGAGGAAATACTGTGCATCAAACAGGTCCGAGGCCAAGAATTCATCTCTAGAGAGTTTGCTCATGACAAAAGTTCTAAACTGTTCTAAATTCATTGAGTCAGATGGTCCATTTTGGTACAATACCTGTATTTTGTTTATTGCTCCAAGAGAATCATACCAAGTTTGTACAGCCCAGGGGAACTGCCGAGTAACTGCCATGCGCAGAACGATGCAGAATGAGATGGTTGTGAATATTTTTCGAAGGATGATTCCTTTGAGCAGTGCATAAGGAAGCACAGATAAAAACACCACAAAGAACCCTGAGAAGAAGAAGGCTGAGCTGTTGAGGTATCTCACATAGGCTGCCTTCCGGGTAAGTTTCAGTTCTGTTCTAAAAAAAAAAAAAAAAATAGTAAGATTTGGGGTGCTTATATACTTTCCAAAATATCAGTCATCTTGGAATAAAAAATCTCAACATAGACTCTCAAAAGCTTTCTCTCTGTGTTCTGCTCCTGGTTCTACCCTGCATGAGCTGTGTGACCTTGAGCAAGTTATTTAACCTCTCTGGGCCTCAGTTATCTTATCTGAAAGGGGGATAGATGATAATGAATATACCAGCATATAATACCTATAAATATTATTTTTAAATAATATCAATAATTATTACCATAATTATTTTCATATCTTCATTCACATCATTATTAATTTATAGATTAATGAGACTAATAACTTTTTATTAGTTGATTGGTGTTTTAAGTATTTAAGTACAAATATGAGAATAATGTTGAAAGATTTATAGAAGGAAAAGACAATTCTGGGATTCCCTAATCGATTGTCAACATTTTAAAAGTTCTGGATTGGCTTTGGAGAATCTTGAAAATAACATATGAGCCAAAGAGGAGTGGTTCTCAAGGCTTAGCACAGGTAAAAATCACCTGAGAAACTTGTTAAAATGCAGAGTATCAGGATCACCATTCAGAGATACTGACTGAGTCTGCAGTAGGCCTCCAGAATCTGCTTTTTAAAAAAGATTGCTGCCGGTAATTCTTGGAAAATTACAACAGAATAGACATTGCATGCACCCTCTCTCCTTTCAGGATAATTATCTGTAATCATACTTTTTTTTAGTCTGAACTGCAAATGTGAACTATTTTTTCAACACAAACAGAAGAGGTTTAAATGCACTAACAGGCAGAAAACAGGGAGTGCAGAGCTGGCAAGAACAGAGGACAATGCTTCCTTCGACCTTCATCCTACTTTCACAGGATCATCAAAACTGGAGTCACTTGTGATCCTTCCATTCAGCTCTTGTGAGGAAAGAGCAGAGATGAGACAGACAAGCAGAGTATGCTGGTGGGAGGAGCGATAACTGTGCCTGGCATTTGGGTGCTAGTTCCACATGCTTGTACAACTCAGAAAAGTTCTCATTCTCAAGTGGTAGAATTCAGAGGAAATCTTTTTTTCAAGTCTGAAAAAAAATGTAATCCTCAGCACTCTGATGAAGAAAATGAAGTTCAGTGCTCCCAACCTACATTGTGATTCCCCGTCTAACGTGGTTCAGCTTACCTATTTTAATTATTTGGCATTAAAGGCAGATTATGATTTTGGAATCTAACTGGGGTGTGACTCTCAGCTTTGCTGGTTATAGCTATGCCATCTTAAGCAAGTTGCTCTTCCCTCTGTTCCTACAGAATCCACATCTACAGAAGAGAAAATGTAACATCTCCCTTGTGGAATTGTCACCACAATTAACAACAACACAGGAACTTACACTTAGAACTTACGTGTCTCTCTATCCTTCAACTGAAAGAAGAATACTGTTGGCTAGGCTTATATTTTTTTAATGCTAGAAAACACTGATTACCAAAATGTTAATAAATTTGTCAAAATTGTTATTGTGTATTATAAACAGTTGAGGAAAATGAAGGAATGATACTACAAGAAAAGAATAATGGGCTCAAGAACACGTATTGATATAAGAATCACCCAGAAAGCAGTACTCACCATAATAATAACACTAACCCTTTGAGTCATAAAAACATTTTATCTTATTATGATTAAAAAAAAATTGAAGTGGCTTTATTACCAGAGGGCAGTAAAGAAGTAGATTTTCAGGGAGTGCTACATAGCCTTTTGCCCAGTTCAGCAGTGAGCGCTAACTCACTTATTAATGAGAAAAATTGCAACCAACTAAGCAGGATCTTTATGGACGTTTCTGGAAAGAAAATATAATTCCTTTCCTGGATTTGTCTTGAACGGCATAATAAAAACAGGTGACCAATCATGTTTGGGCAATAAATAGTCTTTTACTCTTTCTATTTACATGGCAAAGGACTTACCATTTCAGCATCTCTTTTGTTGTTCCAATCACACACCTGCAGCTCAGTTACCACTGTCTACTGGACTCAGCAGCCTGAATCCCTGATAATCATACTCATATCATCTAAAATGGAACTCTTCTTTTTAGTATCTTTTCTTCCTATGAAACGCTCATGAGCTAATTCATTCTGAAATTATTTGCCCTTTAACAGAAGATCTATGCCCACTGAGTCTCCTAGAACCCTTTTTTAAATTGCAATTTGTAGAACATGGAACTTGACTGAACAAAAATGGTCTTCGAGCTACAGAAATACCTTGGTTTATATCGTGTCCAGAATTTTCTCAGTAACAGTATCCCAGTCTGTGCTGTACTTTTTTGCTGGCTATAATCTTTACTAACCAGTGAAAGAAAGGTTATCTGAGGCAAAACAAGACCAGAGATCAAGATGGGTGCCAAGTACTGATTCTACTTCAGGCGGCAGCTTTCATTACTTGAATTGGCTTTTCAAGTGGAGGGTTTATAGAACACAATTTATAGATATTACCCTGGCATTGCTCTTAAGTAAAAGAAGAACAAACATATTTTAAACAAACAGAAGGGGTTTTTTTGGTTTGCTTTTCATGAGCCATAACATATAAATTAAGGAAGTTGTAACACTAGAGAATCATTTATTTGGTTCAGAGTTGTATCTTTTTTACTCTAGCAGTTCTATTTAAGGTTTCATTCAGTCTCTAGCATCATGATCATTAGTTTAGTCTCTTAAGCAGCTGTAAATACAAATAGGCAGTTCTTTCGTAAGATATCCTTGTAGTTCAAAAATAGTTCACCTGTGTAAAATGACAGTCCCATGAAAATGACATTAGACCACTAACACATGAATATTGATATAACTTAACACAACTATTTGTTTGTCAGAAATTTCAAATATGAGCTGAAGTCCACTGTGACATACTCATTTTAAATATATTAAACCTTAATTGACTAATTCAACTGATATTAAAATTTTTGGAATGACTTACTGCCTTAGGTTTTCAATGATTTTTTCCATTGCTTCTTCCCAGCAGTATGCCTTAACCGATTGAATATTTTCAATCATTTCTGACGTAATCACCAGTCTTTCATTGATCTTTCCAGCTCTCTGATCTCTGTAAATTATTTCATCCACAAATCAAATACTTAAGAAAAATAAGTCAAACTGCCCACTAGAACTTCCCAAGCTTTTAAGAAAAGCAACATTTCTTTTATTAAACATATGGATGTTTATTATCAAAATACACAGTAACAAAAATAGTAACTATCAATCAATAAATGCCTCCCATGTGCAGACACATGTATTAGATGCATGTCATATACTATGCCTAATCCTCTGAGGGAGGTGATTACCTCATTTTAAAAATGAAAAAAAACAGAAACACAAAGGTTGAAGCAGCTTGACACAGGTCATATGTCTAGTAAGGTGCAAAGTGGGATTCAAACTAAGAACCATTTGACTCCTAAATTTGAACACTTTCTATCACACTCTAGCTAGCAAACTCTACAAGTCCTCTTTCATAAGCAGTGATTGGTATCACTGAATCATTCAGTAATAAAAAGCCACTAAGGCTGTGGTGTGATGATTCATGAACCAGAGTAGAAAAAGCCTATGAACTTTACCTAAAATGTATGCATTGCCTCCCATTCACATAACTGTTTTATCCATTGTACCTAAATCTCTGACGTGCAAAAAAGCAAAATGGATGGGACATACTTATAAAAGAAATTCTATAGACTGGCAAGCAAAAAAATGTACCATTGATATAGAAAGTATTATTTATATCAAGGTCCCCAACCTCCAGGATCTAATGTCTGATGATCTGAGGTGGAGTTGATAACAATAATAACAAAAATAAAGTGCACAGTAAATGTAATGTGCTTGAATCATCCTGAAACCATCCCCTCCCCCAGTCCATGGAAAAACTGTCTTCCCCAAAACCAGTCTCTGTTGCCAAAATGGTTGGGGACCGCGGATAACGTCATGAAAATATTCCTTTTTGCGACACCTAGTAAGAAGATGGTTCAGTACACAGAGAAGTTCTTTTTTCTTGAGTGGGCTAGTATGTCATACACTCTGCCTAATCCTTCTGACAGCCTAAGGGAGATGATTACTTCATTTTAAAGATGAAAAAACCAGAAACACAGTGGCAGAAGCAGCTTGACACAGGTCATATAACTAGTAAGAATGCAATCTGTGTTTCACACTATTTAAAGAGTTTCTACCTGTACTTCATCATCATTTTCCCTAATCCGGCTTGAAGAAGGGCGAGGACTACGAGGAAAGCAAGCCCGCAGAAGGTGAAGGCCTGCAACAAGTCCCAGAGCAGCCCCATCAGCAGCGTCACTTGCAGAGGAGCGATCCACACAAAATGTGCCAGTGCAAGTCCCTGAAAAATAAAATCACAGTGAAAACCATGGACCTTTTATCCTCCACCCCCAAACCAAAGAGAAAATCAAGAATAGGAGAAAGAAATCAAGCACAGTGAGCTCATACAATCATGGTTCTGAATGCACTAAAATCTAGGTATTCATTATATGGAGCACACAGCAATGTGCTTAAACATTCTACAGAGAGACTAGGATTTACCCCCAAACTAACTTCAAGTCACTGTGATTTTGGTGGATATCTTAAGTATCACATCTAGAATACTTTAAGTAACTTACTCCTCTGTGAATAAAGCAAGAGCCATGACACAGAACATGAGAAGACAAGGGTCTCCTGAATTTCAATCTATACAATTGCACAACCCTATTATCGGACCAAATACTCAGAAAACAACAGGCACACTCAATTCAAAAGTAAATTACTTAGCACCTGCTGAGAGTTCGATAGCATGCTAAACACTAGAAACGCAAAGATAAATACATTATGTACAAAATACATAATCTGTCCTCAAGGACCTTGAATTTTATTGTGACAGAAGACAGCCCTAAACAAGAATTTCTCAGAGTATCATACTCAGCCAAAGCAATTAACTGATTTAAAGCATTAAAATGAAACAAGATCTGATAAGGACTTAATTTTGAAAAACCACACCAAATAAAAAGTCAGCTGAGGTGCCCTTGA
This sequence comes from Okapia johnstoni, assembly GCA_024291935.2. Taxonomy (NCBI): domain Eukaryota; kingdom Metazoa; phylum Chordata; class Mammalia; order Artiodactyla; family Giraffidae; genus Okapia; species Okapia johnstoni. Next base: position 62,983,654 of record CM044312.1, on the reverse strand, counting down.
GTTGTCTGGTTCTGCGAGATCCCAAAATGGCACTTTTCTACACAACTTAGCCCTCTCGGTTTTCAGAAATAGGGAAGCTAGGAATGCTTATGACGTAACCACTCATTAGTTATTTGACCCAGAAAATCTTTGGGGTTGTATGATTTATAACAAAGGTGCATAAAAGAGTAAATCAGTAGGTACATACTTCATCAAACTTGTTCAGGTTGTTGGAAAGGAGACTAACAAGTTGTCCAATACTTATTTTATCTAGAACACGGCTTGATAGCTTCAAAGTCTAAAAGGAAATGGGAGGTTAGATGATGTCACTGCACAGGAGACAAATATATTTATAAGCATGTTATAATACAGCTGAGGAATTAAGTAACTATGCATGCGTTTTTAAAGTAAACCTTATAAAACTATCTTATGTTCATTTAATTTAGTATCCTCTCAGATTTATAAATATTTCTCTTTACAACAAATATTATACTGGCATGCCTCTATTACATTATTTTACAGTATCTAGAGAGGGTTAACAATTGTTTCTAGTTCAAAATGGGAAAAATATTGTACTTAAATATTCACTTATATACTGCAGAGGTTTGCTTGTTTTTTTATTTTTGTTTGTTTTTATTACAGATGGAACTAAAGGCAAGTGAAATTCGAGATTAAAACCTTGGTCTCTTAGGGAATTATATTCAATATCTTGTAATAACCTATAGTGGAAAAGAATCAGGAAAAAAAAGATATATATATCTGCATCACTTTGCTGTATACTTGAAGCTAACACAATAATGTAAGCCAATATATTCAATAAAATTATTTAAAATAAAATCTTAACCTTAAATTTTTCATGCACTCCATGGTGACTATTGAATAAAATTACAGTTAAAGCCAATATAAGTATATTATAAATAATTATTAATAATTGTTTGAAAGATTACATTAACAAAATTCTTAAATTTTACAAAGAAAAATACATCCATATATACAAAATAGGATTATTAAGTAGATAAATTAATTATTATTATGAGAGATCACAGTTATACTTCGCCTACAAAATTTAATAAGAATTTGCTTTGACTGAAGAGTACCCATCTAACAGTTACTTCAACTGAATCTCTCACATATGTATTGAGCACTTAGATACAAATCACTATATTCAGGGTTTCAGGGATTATTATTAGTTGTTAAACAAAATTATTACCTCAAGATACCTAATTAATACATAACTAAATATGATAAACTAGTTAAAGGGAGTGGAATATAATAGGGTGGTTAAGAGAAAGTTTACATATCTGGTTATAAAAATCTGCAAATATTTCATTGAGGGAGAATTCAAGATGGTGTGGAACAATTGATAGTGCTTAGACAAGCACAGATGAAGAAGGAATAAAGCAGTTAACTCCAAATGCTATTAGAGCAGTATGTAGGGGGCAGGGTCCTTTGAGCTAGATGACACATGATTTAGTAACATACTCAGTCTCAGGTGACCTGAGTTCGATAGTGCTTAGCACAGGATGTATGTGCACAATAAATACTCAGTGAGTATCTGTTCATTATATAGTTATCTTTCTCAAAATTCACAGGCAAAGTCCAACCTAGTTTGCATTTAGATTCATTATTTAAAATCTAATTTGAATGTATCATGTTGCAGATTTTGAACAAAGAAATGCTCTACTACAAAATCTGTAATAATCTGGGAAGAATTAGTGGCTGCCTGCCATATGGATGAAACTAGTCAGATAAGGCACTAGTTAACTTCAGTGATCAAACCACAGCTGCATGGAGATGCAATTGTATTCTTAGATGATGATATCAATTCAGGTCAGTAGGTATGGCTAGAGGGGTAAAGCAAACTGGGTAAGAACACATATAAACAATGTTGAGAAAGGACAAACATAGCTTCCAACTTTTCATCAATGCATTCTGGGATTTGAAGGAACATATATTGCTCTATTTGTGCTAAACATAAGAACTAATCCACAAACTAAACAGCTCTTTCTTTGACCTCCCCTCCCCTTTAGCCCCCAGCGCTTCATGTCTCTCTTCCTATGTAACACAATTTGACTTGCAACATTATTTCAGTACTTATCTTATGTTCTCTAGTAATTGGAAAACCCTTGACTTCAAGGGGGAAGGCCAGGTGGCACAGTGGTAAAGAATCTGCCTGCCAATGAAGGAGATATGAGATGTGGGTTTGATCCCTGGGTTGGGAAGATTCCCTAGAGTAGGAAATGGCAACCCACTTCAGTATTCTTGCCTGGAAAATTCCATGGACAGTGGAGCCTGGCAGGTCCATGGGGTCATAAAGAGTTGAACACGACTTCAAGGGTTGTGATTTATCCACTTTAGAAATTTTGAAGCAGTTCTTGCACAATGTTCTATACTTTTTAGGCCTTTAGTTTATCAAAATATTTTATTCATAAAATAGGGATAATAGTTTCTACCATATAGAGTTTTGAGGAGGATCAAATGAAATGATACACCTAAATCACTTAGAAGTTTGTCATGAATATCAGTTACCAATATAATAATTGCTTTTATAAATATTTTTAAACTGGATTCAACTTTCTTTGATATGCATCTTGTCTAAATTCTATCTTCTAAATGATACCTAATAACTTATTCACTTATATAAAATTTCTGGATCAAGATAAGATTTTTATTGATTTATCACCCATGCTTTCCTGGTACTTGTGAACTGATGAGATTGCAGCTGGGGTGATTTGGTTAAACTGTGGACTCGGTTTTTCACTTGTGCCTCCATAAAAGGTCTTTTTGAACACTAATGTATAACTATCAAGGTTTTACAACACCACTGACCTTGCATGTATATTATGGAAATGTTAATAGCTTATCTGTAGAGAGAATTTCAGGTCCACAGCTCTTATAAGCCAAATAAATAAAGTTTTTATATTGGGGGAAGAAGAAAGAGAAGAAGGGTAGAGAAAATAACTAAATGATTCAACTCAACAACTATAAAAAAAAAGAAAACTTTAATCTTGGTAAATCAAAGAGTCACACATAAATCAGGCTGGTGAAAGCACACATCATTGTGTCACTAAGATGACCTTAAATTGTGTTTGTAAGGTAAGAAAACACTGTGATGCATGGCATGCAGGATCTCAGTTCCTCAACCAGGGATCAAACCTGGGCCCCGTGCAGTGGCAGTGCAGAGTCTTAACCACTGGATCACCAGAGAAGGCCTGGTAAGGGAATCTTAATTTGAATTCACCCAAACCATGGTTTAGCAACTTGGGCTTTTAACTTAACAATGCATACAGAAAAGTAGAAAAGGTTCTTATGGTTGCCGTGTGTGTGTTATTCCAAAATTTTTAATTTCCAAGACTTAAGATGACAAAAATCTAACTCAAAATAAGGCAGTGGATGCTATCATTGTGTCATAACTAGTTAAAAATAATGCTAAGTCGTGCCCAACTCTTGCGATCCCATGAACTGTAGCCTGACAGGCTCCTCTGTCCATGGGATTCTCCAGGCAAGAATACTGGAGTGGGTTGCCATTCTCTTCTTCATGGGAACTTCCCAACCCAGGAATTGAACCCATGTCTCCTGCATTGCAGGTAGATGCTTAACAGACTGAGCTATGCAGGAAGCCCCCATAACTAGTTAAGGTAGAAATATCAATTGCTTGGTTGATCAATAACAATTACACATTATATTGTTGTTATTGCACATAAAGACAAATGGCATTTTACCATAAGACGATATTTTGTCAATGACTTTTATGCACACAGCAAGAATTTCAACAGAGAGCCATGGATTCCAAAAATTGATGATATGGAAAAAACAAAAATGAAGTCTAAAATACAGGCAGTTTACAGAAGTACTCAATAATTGTTAGTTGAAGTGAAGTATCAAGGAAAAATTAGAAATATTCATTATTCCTGCCATTTATTTCACGGCTCTACAAAACTGATTTTAGCATTTATCCCTTACTTGTACTAGTGTAGCATTTAAAACACGATGTCACTAACAAGTAGCATAAAGACTGTGCAAGGAAGTATTACCTTCTTATAAATCAAACTAAACATAGCTATTCTCATCTGCATTCCAATGTGATGGAGACCAAAAATGGCTGGGTGCAGGAGCAGCGTCCTCACGATAAAGAGAAGGCATAAGCCTATGCCCAAGTAAATGGCAATGGAGCGTTCCACCTTGTTATCTGGGTCGTAGGAAGCTATGATTCTTCCCAGTAAGAGAGGTTGGACTGCTTTGGTGACTTCCTGCAGAAGATGGAAAACACAGAAATGAAATTTTATTTTTCTTTCATAAAATGCCCTCACAATTTCAACACAAGAAGTTTCATCTTTACAGGAGGATTTAAAATGGGCTTACACAGAGGGCCATGCCATACATGAAACCCTTGATGTCCTTTGGAATATTTTATACTATGAAATAAGACTTTAGGTTTTAGCAAAAGTCATTTGGAAACATTTATGTACGAGGTGTGTTCTTTTTTTTCACTAAAAGTATACAGTGGCCATAAAGTAAAGGTGCAATTTCTGAAGTAGTGTGTCAATTGGTAACATCTACATTGCACTTAACAATTCAAAAAATATTTTTCATTTGATTTTTATAACAACTTCAGGAGTCAAAGTAGGCATTATTAGTTTCACAGTGAAGATGAAAAAACTGAAGCCAAAGAGACCAAGTGATTGATGTGATTTCAAAAGAGAACTCTCAAAAGCACTTTGAGTGATAGAATGAACACCAGAATGAACAGCTTCTTGAGACAACCACATAAAGGGGAGCTGGCAACAGGAAGGAGGAGCAAAAAGGCACTGGTGCTATTTACAGTCCAATGCTGTGTCCTTCCCAGTCTGGGATAGGTGGTGACTTTTAGGAAGAAGTGTGTCAAAAAATTGCAGCCTCAGGCCAGTTTTCAACAATTCATCAAGGGCTCAAAGGTCTATGAGTTAACAAGGGAAGACCAAAGTTGTGTTTTCCAAATCCACTTCATCTGATCCTCAACTGACCACTGAATCAAACTGTTCATCAAATCATTACCACTTTGCCTGAATATATAAGAATAGATTTGAACACATGGATTTGAATCCAGAAGGTCTAAGTCTTAACCATCTTGCTAAATTGCCTTCAAAAGATAAAGACATAATCCCTGTTTTATGGTGGTCTAGTGAAATGGGGATCTGAGGCTAAACCTTGCCTGGAAATAATGTTACACTAATTGAGTCCATTTCAAATGTCTAGTTTCAACCAGACAGCCCCTCCCCCCATTTTGCTCAGTATTACTCTCCCGCAGCCCATAATTTGCTCCACCCACTCCCGTTTTCTACAATGGCTTTTCTAAACCTCGGTGCCCAACCCCACCAGCCCTCTGATTCTCAATAGGTAAAGTGCTTTTCTATAACCACATCACCCCCACAAGCTATAAGCCATAGTGCCATCATTGATTGACTACTGGCTTTGTGTAGCTACTCATTCAATACTCGGTATTCAATGCCTCATTTCAAATTAACTATGTAGACCAAGGTTCTGAATGTAAGAAAAGGTTCAAATCTTTTTAAAAGGTTTCCAAACTAATCACAAACATGGAATACTAGAGTTCTCTCGTCTCACATAGCCACATTTTAATGTAAGTTTGAATTGTAGCAAACAGACAGGTACTAAAAAAATAAACAAACAAACATGCTAACAACCTACCCAGATAAACCAGGTAAATAGTTGGCCATATCTACTGAAGAGTCTATTTATCTTCCCAGGTGGCTCAGTGGTAAAGAAACCACCTGCCAATGCAGGAGGCATAAGAGATGTCAAGAAGATCCTCTGGAGAAGGAAATGCAACCCACTCCAGTATTCTTGCCTGGGAAATCCCATGGTCAGAGGAACCTGGTGGGCTGCAGTCCATGGGGTCGCAAAAGAGACGCGACTTAGCGACTGAGCACACATGCACACAGAAGAGTACCTTTTTTCTAAAAGGTAAATAAGTGCAGCAATTCCTGCCTGTTGGCATGTACCATCTGATGCATGCTTCGTACTTTTGTTACATGTATATTCATTTTTACAATATATAGAATTGTTTTTGAGGCTGTAAACTTAATGTAAATGCTACCATATTGTGCTGCTTGCAACTTTATTTTAACTTTTGAAACACAGTTGTGTTTCTGACATGTAGCCCCAATGATACTTGTATATCTACCTCGTTTATTCTAAGTCTGTTTACATGACATTCTGTGAATAAATCAGGATAATTGCCCCATTGCCCTATGCTGGGGAGGATGGGCTGTTCCCATTCCTAAACTATTAAATCTGTGCAAGTGCTGCCCTGGCTGTTTTTATTAAATTCTATAGATTCATACCAAACTTTCTCTAAAATAGATCATTTATTTCAAAATAATTCCTTAAACTATGAAAATGTACAGTCAACATGAACCTTAGATTTGAAACTACATGTATGAATATATCTGCAATACAAATATAATTTTCACAGTATGCTTATAGTGGCACTATTTCATCCTCAAACTTATTTTTACATCAATATTTTACCCTAGAATTTTTCTATATTATGCCTATGTTCTTCACTGACAAATGTCAATGCCACATCTATACTGATTTATTTTTCCATTAATATTGGGTATGCATTTGGTTAAAATGCTCTCTTGATTGCAGTCAAGAGGACTGAATTCGTATGTGCCACCCATGTGGGATATACTGTGTGTGGCCATGAAACAGAGAATAAGTTGGGAGCATTACCAGACATACCAGATAAAATGTCATTCTTGTTCATTATAAGACTTTAGCCAGAAGACTATGACGTGTAACAACTTTCCATGAATCCAGCTGCTTATATCATAATTAGCATAATCACCTTCCTCCTTTTTCCAGGACTAATAGATACTGTTATCAAATATAGAACCACTGATAAAAACCACAATGCATATTTCTAAGGAGTGACTCTTACCTATGGAATGCTAAAAAAGACCATTCTGAGGGAAAAGAAATATTTTTAGTAATTGAGCTATACACAGAATTTTTAGTTAGAAATATATGGGTTTACATAAGTTTTCTCCTACTGAGTAATCTGAACTAAAGTCCCTGCCACTGTATCACCATTATATTTTTTCCATAACCTGTCACAACAGAACCATTTGCAGAATTGGAATTCAGTTGTGACTTACAACAAAATAAATAAGACTGTGTTAATCTGATTCAGATACCTATTCTGCAGGTTGCATGACTGAATTAATTAGCTGTCACCTTGCCTCAAACAGAAAGAGAACATATTCATCCTTTGAACGACAATGGCTATTCCACAATGACACTGGTAGCATTACTCTGGGAGGGTACGTGTTCACAGAAAAAAAGAAAAGAAAAACAGAAAATTTTTGGTAGAGAAAATTTTAATAATTGGACCATCTGCCAACAGCAAAACATAAACCTCACTGCAACATGGAACCATCAACATTCAAGGACAAAATCAGCACTCCAGACTCCTCCTCCTATAGTTTTCCATGCTCTGTTTTAAGCAGCATGTTCTCTAATATTTATAATGAAAGCACTTACAGACATCACCTGATTTTATTATTTGGAAGGGAAAACAATGGTAACTGATACCTAGGCTTAATCTATGTGTGCAGTCCTTTAAAAAACCATCCTGGTAATGACTGGGAGAAACACAGTCCTCTATTCTTAGTTTATGAAAGCTGTATGAACCCTGTTGCCAAACTATTTTCATTACACAAGAAAAGTCCCAATTTGCCACCATATAAAATAGTGCAAGCCTGCTGAGGCTTGAATGTAATGAGGTGGAATGCAAATTTATTTAAAATTTGATAAAGTATTTCATTTTTAATCAGACACAAATCAAGATGAAATTAAGAGTTCACTTAGATAACAGCAGAAGCCTGATATCAATCTTTAAGTCAGCATGACAAGGCAATAAACACTGAAGTGAGAGTCATGAAATCCAGTTCTTATCCCAGTATGTTACCTACACTCTGTATCACCTTAGTCACTTCCCTTCTCTTGACAGTTTCCTCACAAGCTAACTGGTGGAGCAAGCTTATCTTAAAGATCCCCTTCAGAGCTAATATTTCAGATTATATGATCTGAGTCCAGGGAATCCCACAGCCTCTGCTGTGGGATTCCCTGGACAATTGTCTGGCACATATCCTGACATCGCTATGTGTGTTTTCTACTCAGAGGGATGCAGGTCTGAATAGTGTGAGTTCAGAAGACCATCTGGGTAGAGGGGGTCAAGTTAGAGAACAGAGTACGAGACTACATTCCTGCTGAGAATATATTTAGATTAGCCTCCCAGGAAAAAATTAGGAAGCCTGAAAATACCTCCTGGGAAATACATCTGGTCTCTCCCGGGATCCTCTAGACCTCAGCTTAAATGCACCGTAGTTGAGTCTGAATCCTTTAACCATTTTGTTCTATCTGCACACCTAGAACAGCGTCACATGTTTCTAGAGATATGAATGTCCGCTGGACAGATAAATCAAGAAAGTAAGTTCAGGTGAAAACAGAAAATTTGGTTCATGCTTGCAATTACATGAAATTAAATAATCCCAAGATTACTTTAAAAACTATAATTGCAAATCCAAAGCATAATTGTTTCTAATACAGGAGGAATCAGTTGAAAAACCTCTAAGGTTACATAGTTTTCTGTAGTGTGCAGTCAGTAAAATCATCATTATCATCTCAACTTGCTTTAAATATACTTTATGTATCTTAATCTCAGAAATATAGAAATAAGAAAACAGAAATTACATAAAATAAGAAAATAGATTCCTAGATACCAAACATAATAATTAAGTAAGCATCCCATTTCTAGTAACAATACAACAAATGATACATTGCAAATACCAATAATTAATATATACATATCTTAAAATATATTCTAAAAAACATTACTAAGACATGTTTTTAAAGTCTTAAATAAATGGAGAGACTATAAACTTTCTAAAAAGAAAAAACTAATATTACAAAGCTTACATTCTCTTTCAAGTTATTGTATAAGATTAATACAATCTTCATCAGAATTCCAAGTGGATATTTGAGCATGAACCATAAGAGCAGGGACTGTCAGCTTTTTCAAGAGTCCCAACATCATGCACAATACCTAGCACAGAATATCCATTCAGCAAATACTTGAATCAACAGATAAAATGATTCAAAATTTCATTTGGAAAAAAACAAGAGACTAACCAAAAACATTTGGGAAATAAGAATAATGTATGAGAAGATCTACATTACTGGGTATTAAATTATATTATATAGCTCTAATAGTTTGCGGAATGACGAAGCCATAGATTGATTTGTCTGGAATGTTCAAGAACAGGTCCAAGTACGGACAGCAATTTTATATGTAATAAAATATGGCATTTTATTTCAGTGCAGAAAGTGCACTAAACAATGGAAAAACTCATACTCATTTTTTAAAAATTATATTTCTATCTCAGACATGGGCTTCTCTGGTGGCTCAAACAATAAAGAATTTGCCTGCCATGATGGAGACCCAGGTTCAATTCCTGGGTCAGGAAGATGCCCTGGAGAAGGGAATGGCTATTAGTCTAGCATTCTTGCCTGAAGGATTCCATGAACAGAGGAGCCTGGCGGGCTATAGTCCATGGGATCACAAAGAGTCAGAAACAACTGAGCGACTAGCACTTTCACCTTCATTTCATACATACATCCAAATAAATTCAAATGGATTCAACAGTTACACATAAAAGATGAAAACTTAAAAAAAAAAAAGAAATGTGCACTTACTAATTTGGGTAGAGAAGATTTTATAAAATGTCAAATGCCAAAGACAGAAAACAAACCTAAAACAAATAGTACAGGTATGGGCAGCAAATTTTTAAAAATTGAAACTTCTGATCATTAAGAAAATAAAAAATTAACAAAACTCACTAGAAACAAATAACAGGCTGAGGAAAATAGCCTTTCAAAAAGCAATAAGAAAAAGACATACACACCAAAATAAAAATAGGGAAAAAATACTAAAAGGCAATTTACACACCTCAAAAACATGTATATATAAATGCTTAATACATGTGCGTGCATGTTAAGTCATTACAGTCATGTCTGACTCTTTGAGACCCCATGGCCTGTAACCTGCCAGGCTCCTCTGTCCATAAAAACTGTTTAAACTCACTAGGAGACAAAAATAATTCAAATAAAAATGATAATACACTCTTTTAACAATTTGGAAACATTTTTAAAATTATAATACCTGTTGTTAGGACTGAATTTTTACACTTTAGTATAAGGGAAGTAAATTAATATATCTTTTCTGGAAGGCAATTGGAAAATCTACTAAAATTTAGCTTTTAAAGAGATGTGCATTGAAAGATGATTTATAACAGTGAAAAATTAGAGGCAATCTAAATATTCAATGATGAGGAACTGATAAAATAAATTATGGTACAGCCACATGAGTCATTAAGCATTAAAATGATTAGGTAGAAAAGTATCCAATGATATGAAAAGGCATTCACAATGCATTAAGAGAAGTAAATTTATAATACATTATTTAAAGTAATGATTCACGTCCCTTCGTTAAGTATGTATATTCTCATGGGAAAAAGTTAGAGAGATAAGCGTCAAGTTTATCAATAATTATCTGATCATTTTCTTAATCATAAAAACACTCAAAAATAATAAATTTTAGATAGAAAGCTTTATATAACTTATGATAGCAAATAAATGATAAAAAGAAAACACACATACAAAAAAATGGAAGTGTAAACACACAGGCAGGGATACACCCAGAATTTACCATAAAATACAAACAGTACCGGCTTACACACCAAAGGAAAGGCTTAAGATTTGAGAGAGCAAACAAAAGTGTCAAATTTTTATTTGTCTTGATACACGAGAGTCTGATGGAAATTTTTGACTTTATACTAATTTCTAAACAAAAATTTTACATATCTGACATAGAAAATAAAACCTACCCATTGTCCCAACTATGCAGTTTTCACAAAAATGTATGTACATCACACCGAGAACAGAATTCAAAAGTATCATCATAATATCTGTCTACCCTGAATCATGATTTTAGATTCAATGCCTAACTGAAAATGTTTCACTTTTGGTATTTTCCTTTGAGTGTTTATTGATTTAATAACTATTGCTAGGAATGTCTTTACTAGAAATCTAAGCTATGTTCTTCATGTTTTATAAGAACATGTTCCTGGACTTGCTGATGTAGCAGCAAGAGTAGGCTTAATTCAGAAAATGGAATACTAGAAGATACGTTAAAGTATTAATTTTAATTTCTGAAGTAATAGTTAGATTATAGGTATTTTTCTGTGCTGTAGAAATATGAAATTGGTACTCTAAGACTTGCTTCTAGAGTACAGAAAAATAAGTAAATGCAAATAATAGGAGTATTTGTGAAGGTCAGTATAGACTATATTTAATGATACAGTAATAGGTAACACTTATGAAGCACTTTCTTTGTACCAAGATCTACTATACATGCTTAACTTTAATTTTCACAATAATTCTATGAAGTAAGAGCTATTATTGTCTCCATTTACAATAAAAAAAAAAAACACTGAGACAAACAGTTTAAATAACTTGTCCAGTGTTAGACAGCTAGCAAATGGTTAAAACTAGGATTCAAACCAGTTTGGTAACAGAGCCTCAACTCTTATTGATAACCTTAAATCAAAATGAAAACTGTTATAACATGACCTGGTTTTCCCCAAGTTGATCATCAGTACAAACATTGTGATTTGTTCAACATCAAACTACCAAATCAAGTTATGGTAATATCGCTGCAATTTAAAATGAATACCATTTTTCTAGGCCCCATATCATAGACACATAATTTAAAAGTTAGAAGGAATCATAGAAACTGTACACTATCACCACATCACACTCATGAGTCACCACTGGATACTGGTTAACTAGAAGAAGTAAAGAGGCCCCAAACTCACAGCAAGAATGAGGAAACTGGGCCACCAGTCCCAAAAGAGTCAGAAGCAACTTAGTAACTAAACAACAATAAATATGCAGTTTAAGCTGTAAGTATAATACATGATCACAGACAATTCCTAATTTATAGATCAACTTTATTCTAAAATTTCACATGTGAGAACAGATGCATTGTGCCCGAGACAATATCCTACGAGACATGGTGTTGGATTCCTAAATTCGCCTTTAAAAGCACATGTAATGCTAAATGCTCACGCAGCAACTTTGTGTTCAATGGTACTGTAAAAGCCTAACCAACCCACATAATATTGTTTTTAACAGAAAGAGATTGGATCATCTCTCCATGCAATCTTGCGAGTCCCTCCTAGCTATACCTTTGCCCTCTCCATGCACACTGCCATCTACTCTCCAGCAGAGTTTTGAGAGAGAGTGCCAGAGTAAGACACAGAAAGTTAATAGTTAACATTGGGACTTTGAAATAAACCCTTAGCCACATTTAATCTCAGTGGGATTCCTGTCCCTTTCATTCAGGGACTCCTTGGCCATGGTAAGGCCACCTAGTTCTTTTCTCACAACTGTAACTTCTAACTAGCCCTTCTCTTCTCCTATGACCCTGCAAGTCCCTGCTACTCAAAGTATAGTGCTAGGAAAAGAGCATCTTCACCTGGGAGCTTTTTTTTTTTTTAATTTTTGTTGGCATATAGTTGATTTATATTATTGTGTTACTATCTTGTTAAGTGAAGTCACTCAGTCATGTCTGACTCTTTGCGACCCCATGGACTGTAGCCTACCACGTGCCTCAGTCCATGGAATTTTCCAGGCAAGAGTACTGGAATGGTTGCCATTTCCTTCTCCAGGGGATCTTCCCGATCCAGGGATTGAACCTGGGTCTCCCGCATTGTAGGCAGATGGCTTTACTGTCTGAGCCATCAGGGAAGCCCTTTCTTTTAGAGATGCAAAATCTTAGGTTCAACTCAGAAACTTCTGAGTCAGAATCTATATTTTAGCCAGGTGGGAGGAGCTGCTGCATAGTTTGTATATAAAAGTTTGAGAAACATTGCCCTTCTGTCATTAAGGGAGCTAATAATTATTTCTATGTTTAAAATTTTTTGATATCATCATTTAAAAAAATTCAACTAAAAAGTTCCAAAAGTACCACCACCCCCTCCCCATATCCTCACCTGAGATTCTAACGAAAGTCAGATGCATTCAGTGAAAATGTTCATGCCAGTCTACCTCAATCAGAATCACTGGGGGAATTTTATTCCAGAGTCCATCTCAGACCAAATAAACCACTTTATGTATGGTCGGACTGGTTAAAGTAAAAATTACCTGTTTCAAAGAAATCTAAACCATATAATTGTCCAAACCCTGTCACAGGAACTGGATAGTACACTATGGGTTGCACAAGAAAGTGTACAATGTTTTAGGAATGGGGGTTCTAGTAGAGGATGGAAATATTCAGGATACAGGGTGAGTGTAGGCAGTATAGCTTTCAAGACCCCAATGGAGTTAGAGAGGAAGTTAGATAGAGCGGGATGGGAGAGGAAGCTGAAAAGAGTCCTCCATGACAGGCATCTAGATTTGCTGGAGGTAGCTGACCTTTTCCATCTGCCTACAATGCAGGAGACCCAGGTTCGATCCTCTGGAGAAGAAAATGGCAACCCACTCCAGTACTCTTGCCTGGAAAGTCCCATGGATGGAGGAGCAATGGTAGGCTACAGTCCATGGGGTCACAAAGAGTTGGACACGACTGAGCAACTTCACTTTCTTTTTCACTTTCACTTTCAGCTGACCTTAGGTAAAAGGGACATGCTAGTAAGGTTACGCTCAAAGTCTTCAAGCCAGGCTATAGCAGTATGGGAACCAAGAACTTCCAGATGTACAAGCTGGGTTAGAAAAGACAGAGCAACCAGAGATCAAATTGCAAACATTCACTGGGTCAGAGAGAAAGCAAGGGAATTCCAGAAAAATATCTACTTCTGCTTTGTTGACTACACTAAAGCCTTACAAGGACAACAAACTCTGGAAAATTCTTAAAGAGACAGGAGTACTAGACCGCCTTACCTGTATGCAGGTCAAGAAGCAACATACAAACTTGTCTGCAGGTCAATAAGCAACTACTAGAACCAGACATGGAACAACAGACTGGTTTCAAACTGGGAAAGCAGTACATCAAGGCTGTATATTGTCATCTTGCTTATTTAATTTACATGCAGAGTACATCATATCAAATGCCAGGCTGGATGAATCACAAGCTGCAGACAAGATTTTTGGGAGAAATATCAACCTCAGATATGCAGATAATATCACTCTAATGGCAGAAAGTGAAGAGGAACTAAAGAGCCTTGTGATGAGAGTGAAAGAGAAGAGTGAAAAAGCTGGCTTGAAACTCAACATCCAAAGATCTAAGATCATGGCAACTGGTCCCATCACTTCATGGCAAATAGAAGGGGGAAAAGTGGAAGCAGTGACAGACTTTTAGTTTCTTGGGCCCCCAAATCACTGCAGATGGTGACTATAGCCCTGAAATTCAGACACTTGCTCCTTGGAAGGAAAGGCACAACAAACCTAGACAGCATATTAAAAAGCAGAGATATTACCTTGTTGATAAAGGTTTGTCTGGTCAAAGGTATGGTTTTTCCATATAGTAGTTATGTATAGATGTGAGAGTTGAATCATAAAGAAAGTTTAGCACTAAAGAACTTATGCTTTCGTACTGTGGTGCTGGAGAAGACTTTTGAGAGTCCCTTGGACTGCAAGGAGATCAAACCAGTCAATTCTAAAAGAAATCAACCCGAATATTCATTGGAAGGACTGATGCTGAAGTTCCAATGCTTTGGCCACCTGATGCAAAGAGCTGACTCAGTGGAAAAACCCTGATGCTTGGAAAGATTGAAGGCAAAAGGAGAAGAGGGTGGCAGAGGATAAGATGGTTAGATAGCATCACCAATTCAATGGACATTAGTTTGAGCAAACTCAGGGAGATAGTGAAGGACAGGGAAGCCTGGCATGCTGCAGTCCATGGGGTTGCAAAGAGTCAGACCTGACTTAGTGACTGAACAATAGCAACAATGAAAAGGGACATAAGTAAGTCAAAGTGCCTAAACCAGAGATGTGTTATATTATGTGTTAAATCATCTACTACTCACGTGCAGAATTTCCCCAAACACTCTCTCTTCATTAGCAGTATGCCTGCACTCAAACACCTACCCAATGTCTTTGTCAAAACAAAAGGGACAAAGATCTTTTGCAAGACAGACTGTGGGATTTGAGAACTCTAGCAGCGCAAGTCCCAAGACATCTTTATGCCCTTAAACTTCTAGGGCTTAAGAAATTTAAATAACAAAAGTAGTTTGACCCAAGTTTTACTGATGTGTATCTCAATTTGATGATGGAAATATGCCCAGAGCTGCCTAGAGCTGCTCATTTAATGAAACAAAATATATTTAAGCACACACTTGTGAATTTCTTATCATAATAAAGGTATCATGATAGTCATATTTTCTAGGTAATCTACTTACAGAACTCCTTTCCCTTCACTCCCTCTAACTGTCCTTAATTGACTCACATAATTTTTCAACAGTCAGTTTCTCTTCTATGCTCAGAGTCTTAAATGTTAAAGGCAATTTTGTATCTGGCTGCTGAGTCAAATGCAGACAAGAAAAAAGAAAAAAAAAAGTACATAGTTAATAAGGAGAGGCCATAGCTAATATGACTTAAAATTATATCACTATTGCAGAGACAAACTCTTTCGTGATGGCATGTCCTTTTTTTCTTAACCTTTCACAGTCAACAGCAAATTTTATAGTACTTTTTCTATCAGTCCTGAAACCAATCAAACCTTCTTTACACCACAGTTATCCTGGTTTAGAGGGACTAAGAATACACAGGACATCTTGAAAGTATGTCCATCTTTTACCAAGAGTAGTGTTATAGCAGGTTCGAGAATCCCTGCTCATTTAATGAAACAAAAGTTACCAGAATGACACACAGAGAGGAAAGAAGAAATGTCCGGAAAGAATACAATAAATACCAAGGCATTTGGTATAATTGTTTAAAAGGAGAGAGGTCTTATTAAAATAGTGAAATTTTCTCTCCTTCTTTTCTTCCTGTAACAGATAAAAAGAATGGAGTAGAGAGAGCAGATGCCCTGAGAAGCTACACTCATCTTAATGACCATCATATAAATTCTTTACAGTTTTCAACATTTTCACTGCTTAAAACTGCACAGTGAGGCCATGAAGCCTTTACTCTGTGACAAGGCTGAGAAACCCACAGCTTCACCACACCTGTGCCAATAAATATTCTCTCCCTGCCTTCCCACCACACACATGCCAATTGCTTTCCCCAACAGTACTTTTCCTCACCCATATTCTGCTGGTTATCAGAGGAAGTTGAGCTGACAGAAATCAACTTTGCCCTTTAAACATGCTGTCAGTTCCAGACCAAGGGCTTTGGGCCCAGCTTAGCTCAGGAGCATCAGTCACTCCTCACTCCCACCTCTGGGTAGTTAATTAATACACCTAGAAAGGCTTTAAGATTCCTTTTGCTGGGATATTTTTAGGCTTGAGACATTTAAGAATAAGCTAGTCTTTCTCCACATTCACTTCATTCTTCTACCACTTAATTTCTTCTATATCTTTGACCCTTAGCACTTCTGGCTCTTGGGTGGATTTCACACAATTCCTTTCCAAGTATAAGTGGGAAAAATTCCAGTTGGTTCCCCTGTCCTGCCACCAAAGTCTGAATTTTCTTCAGATTTGTCCCTGAGGTGACCCTAGAAGAATCATAAACCTTCAAACTTTTAACCTGTATCTCCTGAGAAGATGCAGAGAAGATCAGCAGACCCAAGACTGATTACTACAGCCACCATTCTATTGAGTACTGACATACAATCATTATATAGTTACAGAGCAATTATAATCTGATCTAATGGAAGGGTCACAGGCTTTGGAACCAAAGAGACCTGGCTATCACCAAATTTGCCACATGCATATCTTTGGAAAAGTTACTTAATTTCCTGCATCTCAATTTTCTTTTCTATATGTTAGAGACACTAATGACTGCTCCATAGCATTACTAGGAGAATTAAACAAAATAATCTTTATAAAGGGCTTAATGCTAAACCTGGAATAGCTAAGGTACTCAACAAATATTAAACTATATTTGAACTGTGTATATCAGACCAAAAATAAATTTTATAAATATGTTTATGCATCATCTTAAATTTCATGTTTAGATGAGTGCTTTTGTTCTCATGAAACTTCTATCCTAGTAGAATCTAGAAGAACAAACTATCTCACAAGTCAGGCAGAGCATAAAAAGGACTTAATTCAGCCTTTCTCCCAGCTTCTACTCAGTTGTGTTTATGTTAATCAATGTAAGCAGCAAGTGATGAAGAACATGAAGAAAAATGAGTTTCACCACAGCCTTAGTTATGGCATAAAAATTGTCTGAAGTATTCACTTTGATCCAAGGATGACCATTATATGATATGGCCAGAGAGAACTGTACTTTTACTACTCTGATTCAAAGGCAGAGTTTGTAGTCAGCAAGGCAAACAACACAACATATTTTTTTAAATAGATAAAACTGTTTCCCAAAGTCTGGGTGGTCTCATTAAGAAAAATCACCTCAAAAATATCTTAAAAGATAATTAATTCCTCAGCTACCTTATTCATATTTACAAATAAAATAGCATCACCCCCAAACTACTGCACATTTCCATAGAGATAGACAGATAAACAGATAATTTCAAAAGCCAGAAGAATTTCTTCCAGGAGGTCATCAAGAGCATTATAAAACATGTGATCATCCTTGTCAAAACAAATGTGGAAACGTGCTTATTTGGTATGTATTAAGCACAAGTTCTTAAAGCAATGCAACTTTCTGGGCAGCTCTTGAGGAGCACCATCGCACTCCTCACTCCCAGAGGCATGAAGACCAATATAATTACAACACAAATCCATCCAGTTGGTACTTAACCTCCCAAAGTAAATATTGTACAGTTAAGTTTTCAACTTGCCATCACTTTTACAGGTTACAATCAAGGATACAAAATGTTGCTCTGGTGATGTAAAAAGTAATAGATTAGAGTCACATGTGACAGCAGCTGGGGAGCATCATAGACTGCGCTTGAGCATCATAAAGCCTGGAGTCCTCACACATGGAGATCTCTTCACAATGAAGGTGACATAGAAGACTGAGAAAACATACTGCAGGAGTACCTCACTGCCATATTTTTAATTTTGCTATTTAAAGCAATTCAGCATGCAGATAGGATTTCAAAATATTACAAACGCTCATGTATGAAATTAGCTGAATTTTACCTAATTCTCCTGATACTGTCTCCTGACCTTCTTCTGTAGAATACAGGAAAATAAAATCACCAGCAATCTCATATTCCAGTACGATAAAGTGATTTGCGATAACAGAAACAATTTTTTTTTTTTACAAAATCTATTCTACTGAACCCATTTGAAATTATAATCCGCCGCCTGTGTTCCAGGATCTCTTAGTTCCAAAGTATTTTTTACTTGCCTCCATTAAAGTTTTAGTGGTTTCTTTGTATTTAGAGTTAGATGAGTCCTTTTTCCTGTGTACCAGATTACCCTAGTTCTTTTACAATCTTAAAAATGAATGTAATTATTTTACTCACATTGAGTTTACAAATAAAAGCCTTACCCCTAAATATAATATGATTCCATAGAACATAAATCTCCAGAAAAAGCATCGCCGAAGGGCATTAATGAGTTTGGGATTTTTCTTTGAAGCCAGTTCTCTGTCCCATTCTCTGCAAAAGAATAAAAAGTGGGACCAGTAAGTTGTATGTGCAAATATTTGAATTCTCTGTTTCCCTTAACATAGTTTTATTCACACCAGTACATCCACGGAGATTAACCCAAGTGACCAGAGAGACAAAAACCTCGTGGGGTGCTTCCAACACTTCCAACACCATCTCAGGCAGATATTTGGCTGAATTCAACTCTCCACCATACACCAATTTTCAAGGGGTTGACTTCATGACAAGTCCACGTTATATATGTTAAAGAAAGTTTCTTGGATTCTAAAAATCAATGAATGTGAGAGGTGGATAAATAAAATACAGCTCTTAAGAATACATATTACTGTGCTTGGAATAAGGTGAAAAATAAATACTTTTTTCCTTCATGTCTTGATCTTTATCTCTTTGGAACTGTAGTGGATTGTACAAAATTTAACTGTAAAACCAAAAACAAGATTAAAAGTCAGGTGGATTTTTCTGTGATTTAACATTAGAAAAACTTATTATTTGGACTTTGTTTTTAAATGTAGGAGTATGGAACAAATATCATCAAATGTCACTTTCAAATAAGAGTCTTTGGAAAATTGGGATAGAATCAAATTCTGTATTTTCTGGTAGAACAGAAATTTAAAAGTATGAAAAATGGTTGGTATTAAATAAATGTTGTTTTTTCTTTTTTTAGCATTTGAATTTATTCAGCATAACCACAGAGGTATTGTCTTCATGCTGTCACACATAGACACAAACACAGATACAGCACAATATCCATTTTTAGCCCAAATGCATTTCTTCTGAGGCTCATTTATATGTCTTCATATGCCACAGCCCATCATTTAAATAACTGATATTTTCAATGCCAATTCCTTTGTTGACTTTCTCAATATCTTCTGCAGACATCTTCATGACTCCAACACACAGAGCATGCTGTTTTCCTTCTGCAATGATTGCAACAATCATATCTACTGCAGCAGGGTAAAGTTTAGCTCCAGGAGAAGTTAAGCCTGGACACATATTTGCTCCACTGAGTACAAATTTGAGGGCTCCTTTGTCAACCTGCTGATGTGGCAGGATAAAAGGATATTTGTGAAGTAATCTTAGGGTTGGATAAAAAGGCCCTTCTCTTTGTCTAAAAATAGTAACTCTCCATTTACTGTAAGGATTTCTATATGTTCATGGTATCACACTATTTTGACAGGATCTTTCTTAGGCATGATTTGATTAAGCCATGGTTCAATACTTGGAAATTGTTCTATCAATTGATTCTTAATACCCTTTATAACTGAGGTTTTCAACTGGATGCAGTTGGACACATTTTCTTTTTCATCAAATCTTCCTTTGCCCACGTTTCCCCTTTGCTTTTTGTGTCTACCAAATCTGCAAGGCAAAGCCACTAGGTGTGTTCCAAAGAATTTTTGTCTTCCTCAACTGAATAGCTTCTTGAACATGATCCAAGGTGAAGGGTAAATGTTGTTTTTTCTTTAAATTCTATACATCCATAACCTGATTATATTTAAGATTTTGCCATTACTTTCTGTTAATAAAAACCTTCTTCTTTCCAAGTGGATAAAATATATCCCTAAATGTTACCCTTC
The DNA here is from genome assembly GCA_024291935.2 of Okapia johnstoni. NCBI lineage: Eukaryota > Metazoa > Chordata > Mammalia > Artiodactyla > Giraffidae > Okapia > Okapia johnstoni. The sequence continues at coordinate 62,963,356 of CM044312.1, read as the reverse complement.
ATCTTCCTTTTTATACTGTGCAGAGATGAGAAGTTTCACAGGAAAGAACTATATAAAGATTCTGCATTTTATCAACAGCTATTCTTATCTCTAGCTTTCCCTAGTAGCTCAATGGTAGAGAACCAGCCTGCCAAGTTTGGAGACTCGAGTTCAATCCCTGGGTTGGGAATATCCCCTGGGGAAGGAAATGGCAATTCACTCTAGTATTTTTGCCTGGGAAATACCATGGACAGAGCAGCCCAGTGGGTTACAATCCATGGGTTGCAAAAGAGTCGGATGCAACTGAACAACAAATTCTCATTACTATCCACCTACCTTTATTAGAGGTGTTCTAAGTTACTCCAAAGGAAGCTCACACATCTGAGATATGAGGGCAGATTTGGCAATCATAGGCATTGTGCATGGACACTGGCTTTCCTGAGAAGCTTACTATCTATCATGCCTAAACCCTATGCCGTCCATCTATCTGCTCACACTCTTTCCACTCTACTCACACACAGTACTTGCCTCCCTTCCATGTCATGCAGTGATTCACAACAGGGTAAGAAGTGAAATATGGAGGCGGACTCTGCTTCTTTCAAAGGAAGAATGAGTCAAATGAAAAAACCAGAAAGAGAGGTGGTAAATAAACCAAAGAAACAGTTTCAAGGTGGGAAGAAGTGGTCAACCCTGAAGTCATGGTAGGAAGATGTCATTATATTTGATATTAACAGACCTCTGTTGACCATGGTCAATATCATTTTAATAACATGGGAAACACAAAAACCATAGTCAGGGAGCTGGGATGTAAAGGAAAGGAGAAGAAGTGGAGAAACCAGGAGAGCAGAGAAACATTAGCAATGAAAAAAATTAAAAAAAAAAAAAAAAGAATGGGGTAACGATCTGAGAGGGAAAACAAAACTGGAGAATTTTTTTTAGTGGATGGGACATGAAATACTGGAATCTGAAGGAAGGAATCAGCAGTGAAGGTAGATGCTGTGGTACTCACAGCACCACAATAGACCCAGTAAGCATTCCAAACACCAAGAGCTGAATCACAAGGGAAGAAATTTTATACTTATCAAGTACGTAGCTGAGTTATAATCATGAAATGGATGTGTGGTTTGCACAAAGGAAGGATGCACAGAGTTCAAATCCAAGGTCACAAACTGAGCCAGATGGACCAATGTACTTCAACCACAGGGTAACTGCCTGAGGGTCTTTTGTCACAAATCAGCTTTTGAAATATGAGGCAGGGTCACTTTCCAAGGATGTAGTGGAAACATTGGCTGACTTTATTTTGGGGGGCTCCAAAATCACTGCAGATGGTGATTGCAGCCATGAAATTAAAAGACACTTACTCCTTGGAAGGAAAGTTATGACCAACCTAGACAGCATATTAAAAAGCAGAGACATTACTTTGTCAACAAAGGTCCGTCTAGTCATGTATGGATGTGAGAGTTGCATGGTGAAGAAAGCTGATCGCCGAAGAATTGATGCTTTTGAACTGTGGTGTTGGAGGAGACTCTTGCGAGTCCCTTGGACTGCAAGGAGATCCAACCAGTCCATCCTAAAGGAGATCAGTCCTGGGTGTTCATTGGAAGGACTGATGTTGAAGCTGAAACTCCAATACTTTGGCCACTTCATGAGAAGAGTTGACTCATTGGAAAAGACCCTGATGCTGGGAAGGATTGAGGGCAGGAGGAGATGGGGACAACAGAGGATGAGATGGTTGGATGGCATCACCGACTCAATGGACATGAGTTTGGGTAAACTCCGGGAGTTGGTGATGGACAGGGAGGCCTGGCGTGCTGCAGTTCATGGGGTCGCAAAGAGTCAGACTCGACTGAGCAACTGAACTGAACTGAGAGGTACAAAGTACCATAAGTGTATGTCACTCTTCCAAAATGTTTGAATAAACTCTAAGTAATAACTTTTATTTAAAAAAAAAATGAAATAAGAGAAGGAAGAAGAAATACCCCTAAAGACAAAAATATTAATAGAATTTATGGACTTATGCTGGCACACAGCTGTTGAATTGGAACAAAGTGGGTACATTTGATATGGAGACAATGATATGGAGTTGATATGGAGATAATGAAAACCAAGGAGAAAAAAGTGTTAGCCCAGATAATACTACAAATTCAGATGTATGTCTTCTATTCAGCCACAGATAAAAATAAATCTGGAGTAAACAGGTTTTGAGTAGTCTAGTCCAACTGTGATTAATCTTTTGTTCAGCATCCATTTAGAACTTAGATATTCACTATCTACTAGGTTATTTTGAACTTGCTGATATACCTACAATGTATTATGTTTATATATTTTATCCCTGCAGCAGTGTTACAGGTTTTTGCATAATGTCAGCCATTTCACATTCAATCATCATTTATTCATTCAACAAATATTTACTGAGCACCTACTACAATTGGCCCTTCATGTCTGCAGGTTCCACATCTACAGATTCAACCAACTGGGGAAGGAAAATATTCACCAAAAAAGTTTTCAGAAAGTTCCAAAGAGCAAAACTTGAATTTTTCGTGTGCTGGCAACTATTACATAACATTCACATTGTATTAGGCATTATAAGTAATCTAGAGATATTTAAAATATTTAAAGTGAATATGTGTAGGTTATATGCAAATAATATAACATTTGGTGTAAGGGACTTGACCATCCATAAAGTTTGGTATCCATAAGGAATCTACCAAGGGACAACTACATATACCAGACTCTATTCTAAACCTTATTCTAAGCACATAATAAACAGAACAAACCAAACAAAAACAAAAAACAAAAGTAATCCTGCCTTAATGACACTTACATACACTAAGTGCTCAATAATAGAAGCTGGTGCTTGATCTTGGAAATGTGAATCTGCTACTTCCAATAGCCTAATTCTTTGACTAAAACCAAGAAACAATAAGGCTAAACACCTTATTTGCCTTGAAACTTCAAAAGAAATTCAATGAGTTTAATGAAAATAAACAAATTAAAAGTCTACTCAACTATTTTACTTTTGTGCCATAAAAAAGTAGTTGTTTCTTTTTCTTTTTTGCCAACTCCCTCTTCCCTTTCCCCCTCATCTGGTATCAGATCCTGCTGGCAAAAGACCCTGTCCAGCTCATTCACCGATTGTTGTTGGTCCAAGAAGGAAGCATGTGACTCAAAAGTTTCTGCGATTTTTCACTTTTGGAGAAAAGACTCTTTCCTAAGTGGTCTGTAAAGACATGAGCAAAGAGTTCTGAGGACCCATTGCATGGAGGAAGCTAATCTGAGACAATAAAACCAGTTCCTGGTTCCACTGAGTCCCTAACGGCGGTTCTCTCCCTAGGCTTTTACACAGATAAACTACATGAGTCAATAAATTTCCTCTTTTTATTTACTTAAGCTACTTGATTGGATTTCTGTCACTGGCAACCAAAAGGATTGTAACCAATACTCTTAAAAAAGACTTCTTTACAATGGGAAACTGTTTTGGGGGAAGCTGGGAGTATGGACCTGAGTTTGAGCCAGAGCTCAGCCATTTATTAGCTGGAAAATTATATCTCTCTGAGCCTCAATTTGCTCTTGTATAAGATAGAGATAATGATACTTTCCTTCCAGAGAGGCTGAGAGGAGATACTATACCTGGCATTCAATATGTGCTCAAAAATATGAAACTTCTTCATTTCCTTGACATCCAACTGCCTTTACCCTAAGATTTCCAAGTATGCACTTCTATATTCACGATTTAAGATTCTAGAGGCAAATATACACAACTTGCTTCATAAAGATGTTACTCTGGTCTTCACAAAATCCACTTAATGTTCTTTAAGTGACAGATAGCTTCTCATAATTCAAATACGTATTTTTTTTATGGGAACAGGTATTTTTTTTTAAATAAATTTATTTATTTTAGTTGGGGGCTAATTACTTTACAATATTGTAGTGGTTTTTGCCATACATTGACATGAATCGGCCATGGGTTTACATGTGTTCCCCATCCTGAACCCCCCTCCCACCTCCCTCCCATCCCATCCCTCTGGGTCATCCCATTGCCCCAGCCCTGAGCATTTGTCTCATGCATCAAACATGGAATGGTGTTCTGTTTCACATATGATAATATACATGTTTCAATGCTATTCTCCCAGAACGTCCCACCCTCACCTTCTCCCTCAGAGTCCATAAGACCGTTCTATGCATCTGTGTCTCTTATTCTGTCTCGCATATAGGGTTATCGTTACCATCTTTCAAATTCCATATATATGCATTAGTATACTGTATTGGTGTTTTTCTTTCTGGCTTACTTCACTCTGTATAATCGGCTCCAGTTTCATCCATCTCAATAGAACCGATTCAAATGTATTTTTTTAATGGCTGAGTAATATTCCATTGTGTATATGTACCACAGCTTCCTTATCCATTTGTCTGATGATGGACATCTAGGTTGCTTCCATGTCCTGGCTATTGTAAACAGTGCTGCGATGAACATTGGGGTACACGCGTCTCTTTCAATTCTGGTTTCCTCGGTGTGTATGGCCAGCAGTGGGATAGCTGGGTCATATGGCAGTTCTATTCTCAGTTTTTTAAGGAACCTCCACACTGTTCTCCATAGTGGCTGTACTAGTTTGCATTCCCACCAACAGTGTAAGAGGGTTACCTTTTCTCCACACCCAAATATGTATTTAAAAAAAAAAAAAAGAGAGAGAGATCCTTTCTCAGGAAAATGGTTTTCTTTCATCCCTTCTATGGTTAATTTTTAATTGATCAAGACTACATCAAGAAAATAGGATGTTCCTATTATAAACACTCCATTTTAAGAATTAGGCCCTCCAATAGTAGTTCTCTAGTCTCTAATAATATTAATTTCTCTCTTCAACTAATAAACAATGTTCATGAACATACCTTTCCAATTTTTCAGATAGATTGTCAGCAGAATCAGAAGAAGAGATATGGTATATGTCTGACAATTCCAAGCGCTGTCTGTATCCTTTCTTCAAAATAGGTCTGGTCCAGCTAAAATAGAGGAGAAACAGATATAACTGTTAACTTGATCTCCAATGTAGACTTGCAATCAGATAAAGTTTCAAATTTTCTAGCATGTGGAAAAGAGCAGCGCATAAATATGAGAATAAAGTAAGGCATCTTCTATGAATATCAGAGATTCATATCTCACAGAACTCAACTGTACTAAACATCAACGCCTCTGAACTGACATGACTATAGCTTTTTCTAAAAGGATTAGGGATGGTGGTAGAATTTTTCCCAGAGAAAAAAAACCAAACTGCTAAGCATTCTATACTAAAAGTATAAAAATATAAAAGGAAGGGAGGGAAGGAGAGAGGTGGGAAGAAATTTCCCTAAAATAACCAGATATTAAAAGTTCATAGTTTGCTGAAGTCCAGCCTCTATCAGATGATCTGTGAATGATCGGACAGACCCTCAAACACCACCCAACATATCACAGCACACAGTCCTCAGCAATGTGCTACTTGTGGATGAACTAACTACAGCTGGAGGGCTAATGAGCAGTGTGTGTCAATTTTTTGACTTAATCATCACCCCTGAATGAGGGTGGAGATCATAATTTTCTTGCGTTTTGTCTCCTCATCTCACAACAGTTACGCACTTTGGCCTGCTACGTATCTAATAAATAACAATTTATGATGGAAGCTGGCCTGGTAAATAATTAGGCAGGATACTGCAGTTATTTTCAAATACATTGTTTCTAACTACTGTGAATAAGGCAAAATAATCTTCACAGAGAGGCTTTCCAGGTGGCTCAGGGGTAAAGAAATCTGCCTGCCAACGCAGGAGATGCAGGTTTAATCCCTGGGTGGAGAAGATTCCCTGGAGAAGGAAATGGCGGCTCACTCCACTCTTCCTGTCTGAGGAGCCCAATGGACAGAGGAGCCTGATGGGCTACAGTCCATGGGGTTGCAAAGAGTCAGACACAACCTAGCAAATAAACAACAACAATCTTCACAGAGGCAAGAAAATCTAAAAACAAATCAAAGAAAAGGGAAAACAAAGAGGAAGGAGGGAGGGGCAGGGGAACTGTTAGAGAAATTATGTACAAAAAGAGATTTCTAAATGAAAGTTGTTGAGCAAATGAGACCTTTCTCATGTGAAATGTCATGTATTTATTAACAAAACGAACTGAAGTTGGAATTAGTGATTCTCAACATATGTTTTTACTCTTACTATCTTTCTGTTCTTCAGAGAGTTCTAAAATTTGGTGTCACTGAGAATTTGGTAATGTATCAAGGCATGTCACCCACCAAAAATCAAGAGTGTTTTAGCAGTATCTGAGAGGCCAAATAAACTCATGACAGAAAAGTATTCTAGCAAAGCCATTCTGAATAAAAAGAGGAAATGCTATGCCAAACGCAAGCAAACATTTTGACATTGTTTCAGGGCAAAACTGCAAAAGGCTCTTATGTCCACCTTCACCACTCCCACCCAAGGGGTCCAGATTCTTATTTACACTTCCCTGGTCTTTACCCCTTCCCTGTGTTCCTGGCATGTCTACAACTTGTCCTTCCTTAAAATTCAACTGAATTACGACCCAGCTCAAAGGCTCAGGAGTTTCACCAACCATTTCTGACCAAGATATCAACAAGTGACAATGGCTTAATATGTCAGGTTTTTTTCCTTTTTACTTGCAATGTTTGCATCTTAACAAGAGCCTTCAAATCTCAACAAAGGATGATAGTAAGGTTCATCTTTGTTGCCCATTGTGATCCACTGGCAGTTTTTCAAAGAGAACAAGAATGAAAATATTGAGGACAGTCTGAACACAGTAAAGAAGTCCCATGATCACATAGCATCTACAGTGGGCACTGTCTGAGAGAGTGTTGGCATACTCACCTGGCGCTTGCCATCCAGTGGCCAACATAAGCACTGGAGCCACATTTGCTGATACAGGGGTCAGTGAGAGTGTGAAAAATCTGGGGCAGCAATTTTAGGATATAAACTCTATTCTGTTAGTTATAAGCCTTTGTAAATTAAAGTCAATAAGTGAAAAGGTGAAGCAAGTGTTTACCACTAATAAAAAAAATTGTGTACGGCACTTTCACAAACATTTGCACATTGTCATTTTAATTCAAAAGTCTTGATAGGTAAGCAGAACAAAAAGAGATGACTGCCTTACTTTAAGCATAAAGGAATGGAGGCTCAAAGATGCTAAATTTGTTTGTTACTAAATGGCAAAAACTATATTTTACCACATTCTTCTGACATTACTCCTTCCTTTACCATGTTCAACTTTTATTGTCTAGGAAAATTAAGCTTGGTGGGTTCTTCTGGACAGAACACTGGAAGGAGGGTCTAGAAGCAGGGAAACCAAAAGCTAGCAAACTGCAGGCAATGATATGGTGTGCTGGCATGTCTTTACCCATGCCTTCCTCAGAAGAACAAAAGGTGACTTACGGCATTAGCCAGATTCTGTGTTGTAAATACTCCCAGCATGACCAGTTTCAAGTCATCAAATGTGAAGTCACTGAACACCAAGTTGGGAAGAGATACACAGTTGCATATCATAATATAGTGTGATTACCATTCAGATACAATCAACTAACCTCAATAGCATACATAATAATGAATAGGCAGCAGTAACTTTTGAGTTTTTATTATACTTATTTAACACAATTTATTTAATTGTAAGTTTAACTCAATTAATTTTTAGTACTAGTTGTGCTTAACAACGAGCTCACAAAGTTCCTGAAATTTTAACAATCAGCTCAACCAGAAAAGGGCCAACTTGACTTCACGGGTTCAGTCTCTGAGTCAGGAAGATCCCGTGGAGAAGGAAATGGCAACCCACTCCTCTAATCTTGCCCGGAAAATCCTATGGACAGAGGAGCCTGGTGGGCTGCAGTCCATACAGTGGCAAAAGAGTTGGATAGACTGAGCGACTAAACAACAACAGCAAAAAATGGAAAATTTAGAAGAGAAAAATATACTCCATCTATTGCTAAAACTTTCATTTTCAGTATGTTTAAAATTGTTAAAGTATGAAACTAAATTTACAAATAAAGAGAATCTCACTAACTGTAAATATTATAATACCATAGACATTTGCAGGAAGTTTAAAAACAAATTCTTTCTTTTAAAAACTTATAAACATACATCTTTTGGTCCATATCTAAGACCTGATCACCAATTCCATAAGTGAGTTTCTAGCTCATTTTAAAGTAACGCAATTTGAGGGCTACATTTACAAAAAGCTTCCTTGTGTTACCTGTGCCCGTTTTAATACATATATTATAACATGTCCTCTAGTTTTGATTATAAAGAGCTCCATACCCCAGCACCATCAAATCAAACATATTCAGTAGTGTTAAGAGTTAGCCATTAATAATGATTAATACAGTTTAGTGTTTCTGACAGATTCACTACAGTAAACCTATATTCATAACCTGAAACAGAAACTTAAGGTTAATTATGAAACCTAAAATCAATTAACCTTAGGCTCGTGAGATTAAGCCAAAAACAACCGAACAAAATCTCTGCTCCGTCATGGAGGCCTCCCTGACTACCTCAAGCCAATCTTAGAAATAAAAATAAAAACAAGCAAACAAAAAAGTCCCAGTTATCTATATCTAGACACTCAATGAAATATTAGTTACTGTAAAACTCCAGCCACTGTTTCTTTTGAATGAGCTTGAGTATGTTCAACATACTTGGACAGAATTTAGGATGACAACTCAGGATACCTACTTCAGTATTTCTTCCATTAAAAAATGAACGAGCATGAAGGTGTTTCATTAGCAAGCTACACCTGCAATAACCAAAAGCGATAAACCCTGTTCTTCCTCATCTCCCTCAAACTTGCTCTCACCATCCCTTCCCCTCACCTCTAACTGATCTTATCCTCCTTTTTTATTCATAACCTGTAACTGCATATTGAAAATGGATTTATAAATTGAACTTAGAAAATGTGAGTTTCCAAAGTTTTTGCTATTTCTAACAGAAACTCACTAATCATTAATTATAGGGTAGCAGAGATTCATAAGGTATACAGTTCTTTATATCCTAAAGTTTTAGACCAACATAAAAAATAAAAGTCTAGCACCCAGACCCATTGCACATTTACTAAGAGGCTTCAGGTTTTATTAAGGAAAAAAAAAATCACTTGATTTTAAAAAAAAAAATACACACACAATGAAACTGTATTTAGTTTCATTTCTTGGAACAAAATTTCTGATTTTTGCACAGATTTAGAGTGACTTTTACTTCCTTATGATGAAAAGAATTTTCCAATTATAGACACCATTAAAGCCTTGATTTTTCAAGAAACCTATCCCTGTAAAACCACATAATTAAAGCTTATAATCACCTTCCCATTTGACATTTGGCTTTATTAATCCACCAGAGGCAACTGACCTTTTCATCTGCTATAATTTAAGATGAAGGTCAGGTATCAGATCTTTTCACAGTTTAAGATGATTTTGTTTGTATAAAACAATCATGTCTCTACATTATGTAACATTACTTTTGATTTACATAGCCAAGTGAAATAAACAGCAAATTCAAACCCATCGTTGCATGACACATCTCCCATATACCGACAAATTGGTAAACTCAAATGACAAAGACTTTTTCCTTTCTGCATGAAATAATACTTGAGGAACTAACAGAAATTATTGTAAACTGCATAGTATGGACAAATTTAAATACACTAGAGGTTTTCTCCTCATCCAGTATATTTACCATGGTTTGAAATCCCTCAAATCAGTTGGATAGTCCTAACTAAAGAAAATGCTGAAGTTTAGGAAGAGGAAAGGAAGGGAATCATTTGAACAGACTGTGACAATCAGTTCAAATTTCTGCAGCACATTTTGCCAGTTTGCTTTAGCTTTTTGATAAATGGCTATGATGGGAAGAATTGGTTTCCGACCAAAAATCATTTCATCTCTACAAGGATGTTGTTTTCAATTCATGTAAATAACACTTCAAATGTCACAACTGTTTAACCAACTTAGATCCAAGGTTATTTGTATCAGATGTGTTTTTCCTCAATGAATTTTAGTAAAGATAAAATGAGAAAGTAATGGCATCTAGCCCTCAAAAGTCCCATATAAAACTTGTAGGTTTCAAGAATGTACCTCACAGCTGCAGCACTGGGATGCAGGTCAAGTCAGTAAGTCTCTATCCTCTGATTCCACAAGGTAATTAAACACTGTTTGCCTTCTTGCTTGCTAAACAAGCTATTTTTGTCTTTGAGAGTTAATTTCTCATGAGGCTCCTACCTTACCAATAGAACTGTAGAAATTCTTTTTCTTTCTGTAGATGAGTTAACAGTAAACAAATGTAGTCAATGAATTTTAGAAGATTTGGAAAGATGATTATTTGCTGCTCAACAAAAGCCTATAAACCAATCTGAAAAATCTTCCAGAGGCCCAGAATTTAAAGCCATAATGCAAATCAATTTAATTCATGCCAAATGAACCTAAACTTAAATAGAAAATTGATAGGCCCATTTTATAAGATGCTTCTAAATATAAATGTATCAGGAATGCAAGTGTATTAAGACAACATCTGGAAAAAACACTTTCTTTTTGCTTATCCATATTCAGTAATGTCTAATGGTAAGTATGTATAACTGAAAAGAGAAGGAAATTCTTTTTAATTAAAGAAGAAAGTATATATAATTAGTACTCGCTATGACTATCTATGCAAATAAACTTTCTAGTCAAATATACATTAACTCCATGATTTTCATATAATTTTCACTATTGATTTTCATTCCCATAAAATTGCTCTCATTTCTTTCCTGATATAATTGTCTGAGGTAAAACTATCAGTTCAGTTCAGTTGCTCAGTCATGTCTGACTTTTTGTGACCCCATGAACCACAGCATGCCAGGCCTCCCTGTCTATCACCAACTCCCGGAGTCCACCCAAACCCACGTCCATTGAGCCGGTGATGCCATCCAACCATCTCATCCTCTGTCGTCCCCTTCTCTTCCTGCCTTCAATCTTTCCCAGCATTAGAGTCTTTTCCAATGAGTCAGCTCTTCACATCGGGTGGCCAAAGCATTGGAGTTTCAGCTTCAGCATCAGTCCTTCCAATGAACACCCAGGACTGATCTCCTTTAGGATGGACTGGTTGGATCTCCTTTCAGTCCAAGGGACTCTCAAGAGTCTTCTCCAACACCACAGTTCAAAAGCATCAATTCTTCAGCACTCAGCTTTCTTTATAGTCCAATTCTCACATCCATACATGACCACTGGAAAAACCATAGCCTTGACGAGACGGACCTTTGCTGGCAAAGTAATGTCTCTGCTTTTTAATATACTGTCTAGATTGGTCATAACTTTCCTTCCAAGGAGTAAGTGTCTTTTAATTTCATGGCTGCAATCACCATCTGCAGTGATTCTGGAGCCCAAAAAATAAAGTCAGCCACTGTTTCCACTGTTTCCCCATCTATTTGCCATGAAGTGATGGGACTGGATGACATGATCTTAGTTTTCTGAATGTTGAGCTTTAAGCCAGCTTTTTCACTCTCCTCCTTCACTTGCGTCAAGAGGCTTTTTAGTTTTCTTCACTTTCGACCATAAGGGTGGTGTCATCTGCATATCTGAGGTTATTGATATTTCTCCCAGCAATCTTGGTTTCAGCTTGTGCTTCCTCCAGCCCAGCGTTTCTCAAGATGTACTCTGCATATAAGTTAAATAAGCAGGGTGACAATATACAGCCTTGACATACTCCTTTTCCTATTTAGAACCAGTCTGTTGTTCCATGTCCAGTTCTAACTGTTACTTCCTGACCTGCATACAGATTTCTCAAGAGGTAGGTCATGTGGTCTGGTATTCCCATCTCTTTCAGAATTTTCCACAGTTTATTGTGATCCACACAGTCAAAGGCTTTGGCATAGTCAATAAAGCAGAAATAGATGTTTTTCTGGAACTCGCTTGCTTTTTCGATGATCCAGCAGCTGTTGGCAATTTGATCTCTGGTTCTTCTGCCTTTTCTAAAACCAGCTTGAACATCTGGAAGTTCACAGTTCATGTATTGCTGAAGCCTGGCTTGGAGAATTTTGAGCATTACTTTACTAGCATGTGAGATGAGTGCAATTGTGCAGTAGTTTGAGCATTCTTTGGCATTGCCTTTCTTTGGGATTGGAATGAAAACTGACCTTTTCCAGTCCTGTGGCCACTGCTGAGTTTTCCAAATTTGCTGGCATATTGAATGCAGCACTTTCACAGTATCATCTTTCAGGATTTCAAATAGCTCAACTGGAATTCCGTCACCTCCACTAGCTTTGTTCGTAGTGATGCTTTCTAAGGCCCACTTGACTTCACATTCCAGGATGTCTGGCTCTAGGTGAGTGATCACACCATCATGATTATCTGGGTCATGAAGATATTTTTTGTACAGTTCTTCTGTGTATTCTTGCCACCTCTTCTTAATATCTTCTGCTTCTGTTAGGTCCCTACCATTTCTGTCCTTTATTGAGCCCATCTTTGCATAAAATGTTCCCTTGTTATCTCTGATTTTCTTGAAGAGATCTCTAGTCTTTCCCATTCTATTGTTTTCCTCTATTTCTTTGCATTGATCACTGAGGAAGGCTTTCTTATCTCTCCTTGCTATTCTTTGGAACTCTGCATTCAGATGGGAATATCTTTCCTTTTCTCCTTTGCTTTTCGGCCTCCCTTCTTTTCACAGCTATTTGTAAGGCCTCCTCAGACAGCCATTTGGCTTTTTTGCATTTAAGACTAAAAAAATCCACTTAATTTCTACTACAAATCTGTTACTGAAAAAATTAGTGATTTTAAGAAGAAAATTTTAAGTTTTAACTCTATCATTTCCCAGTCATGAGACCTTGGAAAAACTCTTATTAAGATCTCTTCGCTTTAGCTCCTGCTGGAAATAACAACTATGACTACTTGGTTTTCATGGGGGTCAGATTTAATGTTGTTCATAAAATACTATAGCTGTACATTATTATATTGCGCCTTCATAGACTCTACATGGCTTTAATTTCCAGAGCACTAGAGTTTATTATTGGGACTATAACAATAACATTAGTAGACTATTAGTCTAACATTAGTAGACTATTACTATAATTCTGTAAAATTCTAAGTATTTCACATTCATTATTTCATCTGATCCCCACAATGATTCAACAGTTAAGTCCTAGTAGTATCTTCATTTTACAGATGAATAACAGGCTGAAGGAGCTTAAATCATTTAACCAGGGCAGAGTTAGAATTTCAAAACAGGACTGTGATACCAAAGCCTACACTTGTACCAAATTTGCCATATTAGGACTAATTTCAGGGGAAAAAAAAATAACATACCCTTGCATATAATATGAAAAGCATAAGCAATAACAGAAAAAAATCAATAGATTAGACATCATCAAATTATAAACCTTTCATGCCTCAAGGAAGACCATCAAGGAAGTGGAAAAAATAATCCAAAGAATGGGAGAAAATTTTTGCAGATCATATATCCAATAAGAGATCTGTATGTAGACTATATAAAGAACTCATAACTCAATCATAAAAAGACAACCCAATTTATAAACGGGCAAAGGATCTGAATGGACATTTCTCCAAAGGAAATATATGAACACCCCAAAACATATGAAAAGATGTTCAACTTCACTAACCATTAGAGAAATGCAAATCAAAACCACAATGAGATTCTTCTTCATAACCATCAGAATGGCTATAATCTAAAAGACAGGTAACCGTAAGTACTGACAAAGATGTGGGAAAATGACAGCCCTCATACCCTGCATTCTAAAATTAGCTATGGTGATAGTTACACATCTCTTCAAAAAACATTGACTTGTATACTGAGTTAAATTTTTGCCATGTGAATTATATCTCAAAAAAGCTGGTATTAAGACAAACAAAGCTGGTATAAAGAAACAAATAGTCAGTGTGGATTTTGGAAAGTTTTCCCAAATGTTTCATTTTTCACTAAAATTGGTAAAATGCAAAAATTTATTATGGTGACTTTGACAATTCTAAACCCTTTCATATGTCAGTGCCTGGGTAGCTGCTACAAGTGATTAAGACTATGCAAAGCCCACAAATGGATCCAAGGATTGGCAACATGCAACATGAGACATATAAATTATTTCCTGGGTTCCAAAAGCAAAGCAATTAATGGCTGCAACTATAATACTATGAACACAGAAAAAGTGAGAATGATGACAGTACACTGAAGAAACTGAGGAATGAGTAGCACTGGTATAAAAAGACCACTTATAACAGCTACACTTAATTCATTCACAAGTGCTGGATTTCAGGGACTCAAGCAATTTAGAGATAATAAGCAATGCTACAAGAAAAATAGCCAAGACTGTATACTTCAGAAAAGCAGCCTCAGAGTATTGTTTCATGATTTCAGTATTTTATTCTATCTTGGCATGAAGCCAAAAATAAGAGACCCAAAATTGTAGCTGCAACAACTGGCTAGGAAGATAGGATGATTAACTGTCCTATAAAATTGCGGCATCTCCTATGAGTTCACTTTCAAGCACTTTACTAACCAAGAAAGACAAGTGATAACATTGCTCTCTGATTTCTAATTTTTATTTCCATTGGCAAAAAGAAATATATTTGAAACCAAGAAAATAAGGAAGAAGGGAAATGGACTGGCCTTCAGATTTTACGGTAGAAATGCCACTGGATTACTAGCTGGCATTTGTAAAAATTACAGAGAAACTTGTGCAACTATCAGAACTTCACCGCTATTACTGTTGTTTTAGACAATTCCATACTAGCAAACAGAGCAGGGAGGCAATTTCAAGCATGCCCAGTGGTAACTGAAGGGGAAAGAAGGAAAATGAGTTTTACATCATTTTCTAAGGTAGGAACAAAATGCACTTCACTTCACTACACTTCACATAAAATTCAACATTAAAAAAACAAAAATCATGGCATCTGGTCCCATCACTTCATGGCAAACAGATGGGGAAAAAGTGGAAGCAGTGACATACTTTATTTTCTTGAGCTACCGAAATCACTGCAGATGGTGACTGCAGCCACAAAATTAAAAGATGCTTACTCTTGAGAAGAAAAGCTATGACAAATCTAAACAGTATTAAAAAGCAGAGACATCTATTTACTGACAAAGGTCTGTATAGTCAAAGCTATGTTTTCTCCAGTAGTCATGTACGGACCTGAGAGTCAGACCATAAAGAAGGCTGAGCGCTGAAGAATTGATGCTTTCGAATTGTGGTGCTAGAGAAGACTCTTGAGAGTCCCTTGGACAGCAAGGAGATCAAACCAGTCAATCCTAAAGGAAATCAACCCTGAATTCACTGGAAGGACTAATGCTGAAGCGCCAATACTTTGGCCACCTGATGCAAAGAGCCAACTCACTGGAAAAGACCCTGATGCTGGGAAAGATTGAGGGTAGGAGAAGGGGGCAACAGAAGATGAGATGATTGGATGGCATCACTGACTCAATGGACATGAATTTGAGCAAACTCCGGGAGATAGTGAAGGACAGGGAAGCCTGCCATGCTGCAGCTCATGGGGTGGCAAAGAATCGGACATGCCTTAGTGACTGAACAACATACATGATATATTTAACTGGTATTTGCTTTATATTAATAATTATCCCATTTATTTGATATTCCCTCCTTTATTCTAGAACTCTGAATCCCATACTGAACTTATTTGTTTACCTAGTTTGTTCAGATACCATCACTAGGACCCAAAGTAAACACTCTCTAACAGATTTCTCCATCCTTCAGCAACTAAAAACCCACATCTTTCGGAGGCAGGCTTGTCATTCTAGAATTAATTCAACATCTGGAGTCAAGCTACTTGATACTTCTCTGCTAAAGTCTTTCTCACAATATGGAGATGACTTTCCTCTCTTGGAGACAGAAATCCTCTGAGAGGCTCTGGGATGTCGAGTCAGGGATCTGTTTGGTATGAGCCGCTATAAGCAAATCACATGTTAGACTAATGACCTTCAACCTCCAAATTACTTAATGATCCCTTACCATGTGTACAAAAAAAAAAAACCCACTACTTATTAAATCCTGACATCTGCTTGCCAGTTACTGTCTCAAAGCAACTTTTTTCCCAAAAAAATTTTTAAATGCACTATAATTCCACCCATAGTTTGAGGATGTTTACTTCTTTATTTTTCTTGATAGATGGAACGGTGAAATGGAGGTTGGTGGCAACTTCAGAAATGTTTTAAGATGAAGGTGGTTAAGAAGTAATCCTCCAAGGGTAACATTCAAACACGATACATTAGGAAGACAAAGCTGATGATTTTTAATTTAATCATGATGAAGCTGGCCTCTCAGGTTCCATTTGGAATTCCCTAGCCAGATAAATGCTTGGTCAAATTCTATTACTGTTCTCATTTATCTTAACCTTCTCTTCACTATAATTTGTTTACGCTGTATGCTCTGCTACACTGTTATCCTACTGTTACTTTTAGAAGGATTCAAAGAGCCATATGGCATTGTATACAGACATCCCAGCTGCAGATGATTTCCCGTCTTTAAACTATATATGAAATTTGGTTGTTGGTGGCATTTTAACCCTTTATTATCTTCCATTGTTATTATTTCACCCTCTAAAAAACAAATCACAAATTACAGCATTGAAAGATAAATTTAGCATCTTTATTTCTCCCTGCTTTGGCAAGGCGGGGAGTGTTGTAGATACATTGTATGACTCAGGATTTACATTTCAGATTCTGTTCCTGAGGTTGTGGAGCAATGCTAATGTTATTTTTCATTTGCTTAGAGCCTTGATATGGAGAAGGCGATGGCACCCCACTCCAGTACTCTTGCCTGGAAAATCCCATGAACAGAGGAGCCTGGTGGGCTGCAGTCCATGGGATCGCGAAGAGTCGGACATGACTGAGCAACTTCACTTTCACTTTTCACTTTCACGCATTGGAGAAGGAAATGGCAACCCACTCCAGTATTCTTGCCTGGAGAATCCCAGGGATCGGGGAGCCTGGTGGGATGCCGTCCATGGGGTTGCACAGAGTCAGACATGACTAAAGCAACTTAGCAGCGGCAGCAGCAGAGCCTTGATATTACTTAGAGGAGAGGAGCACTGACAGTAAAATTCCTAAGAGGTGTTAAGGAGAGAACAGTTGTGGCTGAACCCTCACTCATCCCAACTGTGAATCTCAGAAAAAAAGAAGCCAGACAAAAGCTGAGAAGAGAGACAGCCACTAATTCAAGGTTTATCATGGAAATAAGATTTTACTGCAAGAGCCTTACTTTAAATCCCCTTCACTTAATCTTTCCTTCATTTAGGCAATATCTAAGTAAATAAAGACCCACAAAATATCCTGTTACTTTTTCCCCCCAGTAGCAAAAAACAGGATAATAGATGACTAAATCAGTACTGAACCTGATTCAGTAACTGAACCTAATAAACAATTTAACAGTTCAAAACAGTCACCTTTGCAGACAGGTCCTCAAAAATAGAAATCATAACACAAATGTTGTTAGTTTAGTGAAAATCATTTTATAGGCATTTAAGAATTATAGTGACTTCAAAATGTCATAATCTTTTGCTTGCAGACACACTTTAGGCAAAAGAACTTTAAAATAAACATCAAGTCAAACTCTCTTCTTTTTGAACTCTGCAGGAGCTCCCAGTGGATGAAACCATTGATAATAAGGTGGCCCTTAATTTTTTAAAGGATTCTCCTATTTCCATAATTTGATACAGTATTTTTTTGTTTTTGTTCCAACACCAACCAAACAACAGGTGTCACTGAAGAAAAATTAACAACTATCTCAAAATAAAACCTGACCTCTATTTCCCAAAAATCTCAAATGTATTGAAATAATTTCATATGAATTATGTATGGGAGTCTCTCACATACATAATTCATTTAATTTTCCTCCCATGTGCTCCATTCGCTCCCATACTTCCTCCACCTGAGCTGTTACTAACTGTCTATTTGCTTGTCTGCCCATCTATCATGTCTCCAAACTCACTAGACTGTAAACTCCCCAAGGGCAAACACCTTAGAGATACTTTTTTTTTTACTGCTATATACCCTGTACCTACTATGAAGTATAGCACATAACTGTCACTCAATTATTTTTTAATTGTTAAATTTATGTTACCACATTAATGTACAGGTAATATATATCTTTATATCTTCATTGTCTTGTCCAGTGCCTAAGGCAGTGAGTACAAAGGCTGAATGAATTAATGTGTTAACTAATTAATTACTCAAACCTCATATTTATAGCCCATGTTAGGATACTGATATGACTGCAAACAGGTGTTGCCCAGTCATTACTCCTGGTCAAATGTATTAAAAATGAAAAAAAAAAGTGAAAATATGTTTCAAGTCGATGATAAAAGCAATGCAAACATGAGGGTGTCAATAGTTTTCCACAGGCCATTCTTTTAATAACAGTTATGACCCCTTTCTGAATCATTACTTAAAGCCAACAATCTTAAAACTTCCAGCCAAAATTATTGAATTCTGCTCAAAAAACGTTTTCAGTTTTAACACTCTTCATTACCAAAACATTCTAATGTCTGGTCTGGCTTTCATTCTATTTATTCTCAGTGGAGATGTACCAAAACTTCATAATGGAAAGTCATTCTTCAGTCTACTCAAGAGCAATCAGTCCCTTTTATTCTGACCCTTCTTGACAGTTCCCGTATCATATCACTTGACATACTCTGCACTGTCCCTATGTTACTTGCGTTCCATCACAGATGAAAAATTTTATAAATTAATGTAACCCTCTACATGCATTATACTTTGCAGCTTCAGATTGCTTCCATATCTCTTTCTGCTCCTGAAGACTGTTACTATTAAGAGTTGACTCCTAACCCCCAGTACTTCATAATGTGATCTTTACAGAGGTGAACAAGTTAAAATGAGTTCATTAGACTGGGCCCTAACCCTATATGACTGGCATGCCTAGAAATAAAAAGGAAATGTGAACACAGAGACAGGCACACAGGGAGAATGCCACATGACAATGAAGGCAGAGATCAAAGTGAGGTGTCTACAAGTCAGAGAGTGCCAGCAAATCACCAGAAGCTGGGCAGAGAATGCAACAAAGCCTCTCACAGCCACAGAGGAAACCACACACGCTGACAACTTGGTGTCAGACATCTAGCCTTCACAACTGTGAGACACTGCATTTCTATTGTCAAAGCCACTCAGTTCTGGGTACTTTGTTAGAGCAGCCATAGCCAACTAATACACTGGCTTAAAAGAGTATGATGGTAAGACAGTTAAGTCACAGAGCAAGGATTCCAGCAGGTTCTCCTTGATTCCAAACTACTTGTTTCTTCCCTTATACACTGCTACTAAGAGTTGACAGTAAAGATAGAGACAAAGTAAAATGTGAGATCATTTTCTAAGAGTATAGGATAGGTGAAAGGACAACTCAAGGGAAGGTCGTCGATGACAACCAATATGAGGGAAAAACTATTTCAGTGGTTTTCAAACAAGGACCACAACACCTAGTGTTTCTCTGTGATACTTCCTGAAGTTCACCAACTTTTGGTTTGAAATGTCAATATTTTAAACTATGTTTTATTATTTTAAAAATAGGAACAGAAAACATCACACATTCCCAGATGTGTTATATGAAACTTTTATCACACTGGATCCATCCAATCATCATTCTGGAGTTCAAGACTAATTCAATTTAGTGTCCACTATGTAGGAAAGCTTCCCCTGACATCTCTTTGAACCTATTTAAACATATTACAATCTGTCACTGGGTATATCCACACTGCATCAGTGAGCATATCACTGCAGACACATGTGAGCCAAGCTCAGTTACAGCCCATCCTATCTCTGGCATACCTGCTCACACAAGGCTTCATCTCAGCATAATAGAGAGTTGTGCAATCCCAAGGGAAAGATAACAAAAAGCACATGATATTATCTTGGTTTTACAATACTTTACCATGCTTACTCAACAATAAGGTGACACTGATTAATTACAAGACTCATCATCGTTGTAGTAATGGCCTTTCCAAAAAAAATCCTACTACATTAAATATACACAGTTTAAATTTTTTCAATATTATATACTTACTCACACTATCACATACCACTTTCTTCTTCAGTATCATAAAGTTTTCTTCTAAGCCTTCTTCACATTCAGATAAAAAATATTCTTTTGAATTACTCTTGACTATTTAAAGTTATGAATAAAGTTACAGTGACAATTGCATTCACAACACATTCACCAGAAGGATATGTGTGTGTTCAGTCGCTTCAGTCATGTCCGACTCTTTGTGACCTTATGGACTGGGGCCCACCAGGCTCCTCTGCCCATGGAATTCTCCAGGCAAGAATACTGGAGGGGGTTGTCATGCCCTCCTCCAGGGGATTTTCCTGACCCAGGGACTGAACTCGCGTCTATCTGCATCTCCTGAACTGCAGGCAGATTCTTTAACCACTGAGCCATCTGGGAAGCCCATAGGCAGTATAACTTCGAAGTATAGTGATGTGCTGAGCTTGAGCAACTTCTGCTTTAATTAGTCCTTGGTATGCCAGACAAACTTCAGAC
This sequence comes from Okapia johnstoni, assembly GCA_024291935.2. Taxonomy (NCBI): domain Eukaryota; kingdom Metazoa; phylum Chordata; class Mammalia; order Artiodactyla; family Giraffidae; genus Okapia; species Okapia johnstoni. The sequence continues at coordinate 62,942,880 of CM044312.1, read as the reverse complement.
TAAATATTAACTGTTCTTTTAAAATCAGATCACAGAGTAATCTTTCTCAAGAAATTTCAAGCAAGAAACTAAATTTAAGTTCAAAGTCAACCTTGTGGGGTACAAGCAATGCAAATAATCAGCTGAGGTTACAGATATTGTTGTTCAGTCATTAAGTCGTGTCTGACTCTGCGACCCCATGGACTACAGCACACCAGGCTCTGCTGTCCTTCACTATCTCTCGGAGTTTGCTCAAATTCATGTCCATTGAAGTCAGTGATACTATCTAATCATCTCATCCTCTGCTGCCCCTTCTCCTTTTGCCTTCATTCTTTCCCAGCATCAGGGCCTTTTCCAATGAGCCAGCTCTATCCTCCATGAATTGCTAAGTTAATAATTACAAATTATTTCTAGGCCTGATGGCTGACAGGTTTCTTTTGACATCAGTTACAAGAGGCATCTCAGTTTCAGAAGTATAATGTGAAAAGCATTAAGCATACATGACTAAGAAAAGAGCATGCAAATGTTACATAATCATTTCAGCCCTTATTTGGGTGCAGGAGGTTAACTATATCTTTGTATTTATGGAGGACGTACTGTCTTTTATTGTCACTTTTATTTTCATACATTGCAGCTCCATGGAAGAGTTCATTCGAAGTCTGGATTCACTGATAAAATGTATTTAGAAAAAAAAAAAACTATAAAAGAAATTTCCCACTGCACTAGAAAACTCCAAGGTTTGTATATATACAAAGTGTCAAATATCAAGTTGAAGAACCATCTGACAGGTGACTCTGCCTATTCCTTCAGCCCCAGGAAATAGAGCAAGAGTAAATATAAAGAAACAGATGACAGGAATGATGGACAACCAGGGATTGGTGATGAGAGCAGGACACCAAGGAGAGTGGGTGGTGGTGAGAGGAAGACTGAAGTAATTGAACCTGGAACTCAGCAGAGGGGGTTGAGTTGGTAAGGTAAGAATAGATACAAAAACTCAGCAGAAAGCCTAGGTTTGACACAGTGGAAGAAGACAGGAAGCTAGATTTGGAAAATGAAAAAGATGAAGTGAGATGATTAGTAAATGATTAGTACTTGCATGGAACAAATCAAGATAAAAAGTATAGTCTGGGTCAGTTTTATAAAACTGAGCTGTTTTCATGGAACAATGGTTGGCTACTGACATGCTTTTCGCTGACCACATCTTTCACTCTTCAACTGGAACATATAGAATTTTTTAAACCTCATTAACCTACAACAATACCCTTCCCTCCTCTCTTCATCTCTATCCTCCTTAAGTAGCTTGTCACATAGACCTCTGCAAAGCACAATGAGAGGGCGTGCTTCCAAGAACTGAGCCTAGTGCCTTATTTAAATAATATTATTTATAATGTATATTTAAAAAATAAATTTCAGAGAAAAGGAAAATAAGAAAACAAACTAAGTGAAATGATATAATTTAACAATCTCATTCGAGATTTTTGGATAGTATAAAATACTGGTCACAAAAGAGCCAGACATGACTAGTGACTAAACAACAACAACAAGTATACTGGTTAAAAGCAGAGTCTAGAGACCTAAGTTCATGGCCTGACTTCACAGTAACTAGCTAGGTGACCTTTTACAAAACACTTCAATCTTTGTAAGCTACATATTTTTAACGCTGTTTGAAGATTTCATTGAGATAATACATATAATCTCTGGCACAAAGAAAGTACTTAGTAGGCCAGTGGCAAAATTCAAAGATTTTAAGAACTGTTTAAGAGAAAACTTTGAATTCTGTGCCAAGTTGAATGACATCTCTTGCTAACTTCCGAAAAAATGTGAGCTTTCAAAATTCTCCTCCTTGGACTCTAAGGTTACAAAAGAAGAATGTTAGGATGCGACTAAAGATTATCATACTAACTAAGATAAGTCGGAAAGAAAAAGACAAATACCATATCATATCACTTATATGTGGAATCTAAAATATGACACAAATGAACCAATCTACAAAACAGAAACAGACTCGTAGAGAACAGACTTGTGGTTGCCAAGAGGGAGGAGGGAGTGAGAGGGACTAACTGAGGTTTGGAGTTGGTTGATGCAAACTATGACATTTAGAATGGATAAACAGCAAGGTCCTAATGTGTAGCACAGGGAACTACATTCAAATCCTGTGATAAACAGTAATGGAAAATAATATAAAAATAAAGAATGTATATATATATATATATAATTGAGTCACTTTGCTATATAGCAAAGACTGGTACAACACTGTAAATCAACCATACTTCAATATAAAAAAATTAAAAAAAGGAATTTTAGAGAAGCTTAGTGGAGCTGGGAGAAGATGGAATCACCTCCATATCCCACATTTCATAATTATGTGGGAGAATCCTACTTTTCATCCTCAAATCAGTAGTTTTCCCATCTTTCTTTAAGGTTAATAAGCACTAGTTTGGTCATTTGAACCCACTTTAAGATTGACTTAAAGACTGCAGTTTTAGTACACAAAAAGAATCACCTGAAATGGGAAAAAAAAAACACTATAGCTGACCTCTCCTGAAGATTCTGGATTTAGTTGGTATGAAGTGGTATCGAGGAAACTGCATATTTAATGTAAAATATATTATTTATAGATAGATAGATCTTAATATATTTTTGAACAGGTGACTGGCAATTTGAGACGCACTTATCTAAAGCTATGGAAAGTACTGATATTTATGAAAGGGTTCTAATTTTAAGAGCATAAGTATTTACCTAAATAATTTCTTAATCCTGTTTCTAGCTAGACTTCTTTCTCAACTGAATAATCTTTGATCAAAGTTTCATTAATAGCAGATTTAGTGGCTCCTTGCTTTTTTAATAATAACATACATGTCTACTAATCCCAGAATCTGATTCGGACTGTACTCAGCATTAAGGGTGGCTGGAGTGACAGACTGTGACTCAGGAAAGGCAAGAGTTACGTCGTTACCCTTGGCAGCAACAGAAACTACTGAATCAGCAAAACTTTGTACGAGAGCTCAAAAAGGCTGCCAAGTTACAAGTTAACACCTCAATGGATCCAAAGACTGTGTTCAAAGACTAAATCCAATACACATTTCTAAATGTAATGATCTTATATTTACATTTCATAGGAAGTATTTTTTAAATACATCACACAAGTTTTGCTGTCAAGGAATTACATTGTTGACTTTAGAAAAGTTTATTAAGTGAGATGATCCTTATTTAGTAATTTTCTAAATCAATAAAAAAATTTAGACATTTTATCTTCAGAAAATCCAAATGGGAAGCTTTTGAAAATTTCATATTTATAGGTCAATTTTTACATTTCCATCAAAAATTAAATTTTAGAAGCACAATGAACTGAATTAGTCAAGTTTTATCCATTCAACAAGTATATTTTAAAGAACCTACTATTAAGCAGGGAGTCAGACAGGTGCTGGGTACCAAAAGATGGATAAGGTAGAGCCTATACATTAAAGGATACATCATAAAAAATATAAGCAAAAGAGAAGTAAAGAAGAAATGGTCACTAGGTTTCTACATGAAAAAACTATTCTAAGAAATTATCTAATAATATCTAATGTTAAACTATTATTTCTCTCTTCTGAGAAGTCCATTTTGCATGTCTAAATTTTTTACTTTTTAAATCACTCAATTACTGAATACATATTGAATGTTAATTACAAATGAGCCTTGAAATTTTTTTCTAGATATTTTAAACTAAGTAATTTTAAAGCTGTAAATTTTCAAGCTTATTGCAAAAGAATTTTTTAAAGAAAAATATTTTATGATGTGTGAAAATTATATGAAACTCAAATTTCAGGGTCCATAAAGTTCTGTTGGAACACAGCCATGACCATTTGTTTGCATCCTGTCTATGGCTGCTTTCCCACAATGGCAGAGACCACATAGCCCACAACGTTGAAAATATTTATACGCTATCTGGCCCTTTACAAAAAAAAGTTTGCCAATCCATGATCAAAAGTATAATAATAGATTTTGGCTGGAAAAAAGTACAGCTTTGTTGTTGTTACTCTATTTTCCAGAGTTCATAGAGATGCTTAAAATAAATAAAATATGCAGTCAAGCTTTATCTTCTTATTTCACTTCTTCCGGAAACCCAGCTGTCAGCACCTCTAGGATTTTGCCTATTAACGCTAAAAGTATTCCAGAAAACTGTTTTTCTTTAACACACCAAAAACAATACACACCAAAACTGTTTTTCTTTAACACACCAAAAACAACACATCGCAGACAATACCTGAAGTCCCAGATTTTTATACCTTCTTAAATGTCTATGATCACAGAAATCAGCTGTGTAAAGACCACTATTTAAAGGTGTGCAGTTAGGGTGAGGTGAGGGCATTTCATCTATCAGTGGGTGGGTTTGTAAGGTAAAGTAGTGGGAGAATTCTAAGTAGAATTTAACCAGTGCTGTCCCTAGTATACAGCTGCTTGTTTCTGACACACTCTCAGGTGACTCCATATCACAATGAAGCCAAAACAGTGGGCACTTTAAATTCTTCCTTAGGTACCACCCTGGACTTCACCGAACAATGTGAGGGAAGTATTTACAATGCTTACTGTCATCTCAGATATCCAAATATCTCTTACCTAAAGCTCTAAATCACTTCAATGTTTTCACACAATCACATTACCTGGCCTTGAGCCAAATGGATCATTTCCTTTTTTATCTTCAAGAGAAAGCTGAGAGTCTGCATAGACCTTCAACTTCACTCTGAGTCGCCTCCTCCAACTGTATCTCCTCACTCAGCAAGCAGCACCATCACCCACTGCTACCCAAATCAGCAAATCTAGGCAGTATCCTTGATTCTTCTCTTTCACATTCCACATCTAACCAATTGTCAAACCAGTTGATTTTACCCCCTAATGTCTTTCAAATCCATCTCTTTTTCTCTATCCCAATTGATTTCTTTTGAAAACTTGCAACAGCTTTGAACTGGACATGTCACTTCCCTGCTTGAAATCCACAGCTTTTCACTTCCAGTATGATAAAGCCCAGACAAAGTTCACCAAGCCCCTTGGATCTGGCCCTTGCCACAGTTTCAGACCCAACTCCCACAAACCTCTATCACACATCTTAGACTCCTGTTACAGGGAACTTCTTTGACTCCTTTGAAGGTGCCATGCTCAATCTTGTTGTCAATCTTACACATAGTCTGCTGCTTCAGTTTTCACATTCTTCTTGACCCTTCCCAACCCTTTTTATCTGGATGATCGCCTTTAGGTATCAACTTAGTCACTCCTGCAACAAGGCTTCCTTAACCAGTCTAAGACTGGATTGAACCTCCAGGGGACAGCTGCTATAAGCCATTGAAAATCTGGCTTTGAGAGAACTCATTCTATGAAGACAGCACCAGTTTCTCCCTTGTCCACCTCAACATTCATACTGCCTTGAAGAGAATACAAAAGGTGGTGAATTCATGAAATAAGGCATCCTCCAAGCTGCCCTGAATCATAACCTAGTGGGAAAGTATTGCTCTACAGTCCTTTGAAGCAACCTAAGGGAGAATTCTCTGATTCTAACAGAGCCCAGCTGTCCAGTTTGCGAGCTAAGAATACTAACCACAAGGACTTAGCAAAAATATTCAAATCTATTTCTTGATCTCATTAGCAAGATATTAGCATGCAGGTCTTCACACAAAGCAAAGGCTTGGTTACAAAGGGAGATAAGAAATATTTCATAGATTAGCTAGTCTAAGTATTTTAAAAAATCTGCCCAGGGTTCTGCTGGCTTTGCTTTGATATCTCTTTTTCAGAATAATGTTCCTTTACAGGACTGTTGAATGTCAGCAATCTACAATATCTGTAAGTCTTCACAGATCACCATGGAATTATCATCACCACAAATATTTACTGAACCACTACATGCAGGAGTCTTGAAATGTTCTGAATACTCAATTAAACAAGTCACAGAAGACCCTGACACCCAGGACTTTACAATATGAAACAGTCACTGATGTTAAAAGATAGTAATAAGCTAACAGAGCTGCACAAAGAATAGCAAACTAGACAAGTCTTGTAACTTAGATACAGCAGTGAAAACAGATAGTTCAGGACCCTGTAAGAATATATTCTCTACATCAAACAAGTTAATTGAATTTCTATAGTTTTCTTGCTACAAGAAGCCTAAACTCTCAGGCTCAATAGCAAAGCCGCTTTGTAAGGCTAATTTTACTTTCAAACAGCCACAGGGTAAAATCTTAAGAGCTGAAGAGAAGCACCTGAAATAGTAATGTTTTGCTTTGTGATAACCCACTTAACATATTTATAAAGTAAGCCTTCAGTCTGGGTCCCCAAACAACCAGACATCTATCATAATCTGTTTTCCCTTCTTGATCTCATTGCATCGCAGGGATTTTGCTCCAGGGAAGAGCCCTACAAAGATGCGTCTGGAATTAGTGGAATTAAAATTGCCAAAATTGCTACTGAGTCAGAGGTGTTTTTAAAGTTTTGACGAACAACACACAGCTGCATGCTAAATGGTTAACACCCTTCCCTGATGGTTTTGCAATCCTATATTTATATTGTAGCTCTATCACTGAAATTACAGGTTCCTGTGAAGCGACACTGACAATAAAAACACATTTTATAGTCAGGATCATTTAAGGGCCTTTTAAACAAGTTTTAACATCTATGCATTGAATATTATCACACTAAGTTCTACTTCTTCCTAGGAAACACAAGGGAAAAACCATGATTTCCCCAGTGTTATCAGTTGCCTCTAGAGGATATTTTGACTGTCACTTCAAACAAAAAATATTGATGAAGCAGTTAAGAAAATTGATTCCACTTCTCACTTTAACAAGGAATAGAAAATTACAGTTACACTGTATGTTATGTGTTATGAGTTTTCCCAGATAGTTAAGTAATAATTTGAACTAACATAAAAACTATTGGAATATACTTCATAACCAAGGGCAAATTTTTTAAACTTGCAAAATGAACTAAAAAAAAATTATATATATATAATATACACACACATATATACACATACATTTTATATACTAAAACATATGTAATTTTAGTAATATCATGCAAAAGAGGTACTTCAAGAACTCTTGAGAGTTGAATCGATCAAAACGGACACATATCCCAAGTTAAAAATCTGTATCATAAGAACATGATTAGCAAAACATAGATGGATAGAAAGGAATTTTAAGGGACTGGTGTAAGGAGTCAACATTTGTCAGTGTTCAGGCAACACTGTTCAAGAGGGAGGGGCCCCTGTCCCCAAAGTGGTATTCCTTCAAGAGACAAAGACAAGCGAATATATAGGAACCCTGGGTTGTCTTCACTGGATGGTGTTTGCCCACTAATTGACTAAATGAACTTGTGGTATTAGCAGCTGTCCATCTCAATATGAATTGTGTATCTCATATTGGCCTTCTGTTTCATGCAGCTGTTTCTTTACATTTGGATAGTCTAAGCCTTGTCTGAGAGGCAAACCCGTGGTACTATATGTATATTGATCAGGACAGGAACAGGCCCTTGTTTGAGTGGACAACTAGTCTCCTTTGGCAAAATTTCTATAAATTCCCTTGATGAACTGCAAAACTACTGATGACTCTGCCATAATTTCAGATTTCCTCATGCCTTGCAGAAAGTAAACATAAAGTCATTGTAATGGATTTTTTCAATGTATACTGTAACTCATATAAGCAAATAGGTGTGGTCCTCTTCAAAACTGTTATCTTTATGGGTCTCTGATTACATATTTATTATAATCATCTTCTGTTGCTCAAAGCACTTATGTTTCTCTTCATTACGAAATGTCTTTAAAGGTTGCAATACATTTTTTGAATAATACCTAAACTTAAGTAGCCGTTGACTGTTAACAAATTATGATAAAACATCTTTATACTTTTTTGAGTCTAACATTGTTTACTTTTTGGTCTTATTTGATACTCAGCTGTGGAATTTATTGGGGTCCCTAAATCCAATCTTGTAAGAAATCTGTGGCATTGTATACATGGATTCTGTGGGTATATTCCTCAAATATAGATCTAGACTTCTGGTATGAAAACCATGATCAAAATTCAAGTTGTGTCATCTGATGCATGGCTTGATACACAATAACATCCAAAGAGAATACGGGAAAATCAGGGCATAGGAGAAGGGACAGAATAACAAACTGCTAGAAAGTGTAAACTTGACAAATTGCTCAAAAATGAAAAACATAATCTCTCTTGGAAAACATTTGTAAATCAATTGCACTGGTATATAAATTATAAATTCTATGCAAATATTATCACCTCTAGTTTAAAAAACCTTTGTATTTCATAAAAGCTTTATGTTAATGTAACTTTGTCTCCAAGATACAAATTATTTGAATTTTTGCAGTGAAATTTTCTTTTGGATTATGTCTATAATACTGACATTATAACATTATTATTATTTTATGCATTATGACACTTCAGGTGTTTTTCAAATTTCATACTTGATGTAAAACTCAAGCAAAATTAAGAAAAGTATTTAAATTTTTCCTAAACTTTATCTTTCCAATAACAAAATCCAGACAATAAAAGAGATAATATAATCTATAACCCAGCCCATAAAGGCTGTACTCTTTTATGACTCTGAAACTGACTGGATCATACTCAAAAAGTTAAATTCTAAGACATTTAACAACATATTACACAAGTATATGACTTTTTTGCCTGCGTGTCTGGTAAGGCCATGTTAGATGGGATTTTACCTAAATTCTCATCTAGGCCATTCATAGCATATGCAAGTGGATTGTCACAAACTTATTTCGACAAAGATGAATATTTATATAAACAAAGTACACAGTAAAGAATGTAAAAATATGGTAATTAATAAGAGTAATAATAATAGCAGTAAACATTTACTAGGCTAACTACTTTACCTGCATTTTCTCAATAAATTAAGCTTCCCTGCTTGCTCAGACTGTTAAGAATCCACCTGCAATGCGGGAGACCTGGGTTCAATCCCTTGGTTGGGAAGATCCCCTGGAGAAGGGAACAGCTACCCACTCCAGTACTCTTGCCAGGAAAATTCTATAGACAGAGGAGCCTGGCAGGCTACAGTCCATTGGGTCAGAAAGAGTCAGACAGGACTAAGCGACTTTCACACACTTAAGACATCAGTCCCATTAGTCTACAAGTTTTCAAGGTCAAGTCACACAAAACAGAGATGTTAAGGGACTTGCCTCTGGTCACAGAGCTACTAAGTAGCAGGTTGGGGGTCTGAATGAAAAAAATTTGAATCCAAAGCCTTCCAGTATTGTATAATCCAACGCAGAAAACAAGTTTCTTACCCTTCCAGAATAACAACCCAGAAGGAAGTTTATAATCACTGGTGCTTTAGGTGATTGTCAGTTCCTATAAATAGTAGGACCTAAACTTTTTCAAATATACCTATTCTTAGAGCAACTTATTATAAAGTAGTTTGAAGAACAGGACTGAGTATTCTCTTAACAAATTTAGTAGCCTTTATAATATTTACCTTTAAACAAATACACCTGAGAGCATTTTTAAAACTAAACTGTATAGGGTGATCTGTTTTAAAAACAGAAAATACTTTGATAGACCAACAATGATCTAACTTAAATCAACAATGAGCTAATTTAAAGTTCCTTAGAACTTAGACATAGCCATGAGGTATGCATTCTTCTCAAAACTGAATTTGTTAAACTGCATTTTTTAGACAGAATGGCTTTTAGATTCTTCCAAGTGCTCTACTAAAATAGCTACAATTTATGCCAATTAACATTCTGATTTCATAAATAACAGGAAAACAGATCAACAGATAATCCCACTTGTACAGATGGAGTAACATAACAAAAGGCGCTGAAAACATCAACCCCACAGGCAGTTCCAAAGAGTCAAGTCCTTCTCTCCCATCCACAGGGAGGAGCTCTCCTTCAGTGGCCTATGCCCTCTCCTTAGCACCTGAGTTCAGCGGTTGCTGCCCATTCAGAGAATAAAATATTAGAAAGATGTGAAAGCCAAGTTCCTTCCCCACACACACATATGGGCATATTTATTATGTATTTGGCTTTTCTGATACCTAAGTATGCTGATTCACTGGCTACTTATGAATTAAGTAATAGCCCATGAGATATGAATATACCTATTCATTCATTCATACAAGTATAACAGGAATAAAGTAGATACAGTATCCAAAGAACACTTCGAATATGAAATGCTACATCTAATTATACTTTGTCTAAGACTCTGAACTTTTAAATTCTCATTAGATGAAGTTCACAAGATTTTATGGTTCATCACAGGCAAAGTACGCTAAGAGGACAATTGATTAAATGTCAGTGGGTTTAACTTCAGTATCTATTCCCAAGGTTTCACATTTCCATGGTAATTCTGACCCCTCTTTTAAAATTTATAGCTTGTAAAATTGGCTTTTTTTTTTTAAAAAAAAAAGGTATTTAAAGGATCTGCTCTCATTCTTAAAAGAAAGAATAATGGAATTGTGGCAAATACTTGTTAGATATATTCAGTATCATAACAATAAAAACTTTAAGTACATACTACCCACTTTATATTTCTCCCCTAAAAACGTTCAAAATTCAGTCAGCTGAGCACCTACTACATGCAGGCATGGCATCTGTAGGTGAACCAAGATTTCTAAGTTTCAAAGGCATGAAGTGGGGGCGGTGGAAATAGAGGCCAAATTTAAGTATTTGTTACTAACAAGTTTATAATTCACAAATTTCTTAGAAAAATCCAAGAAAACAATTGCACAGTAGTACATTTGGGTCTTGAGAGGATGATTTTCAGTTGCAAGTAGTTAAAACTTCAATGTTAAGCTAAGAGCTTCAGTTTATTATCTCTTCCTAATGTTTTCTATCTTATTCCACAAAATCCTCCTTCTCCTCCATAACAATGAATGATACGGCACCTTTTAAAAAAAAAAAAAAAAAAAACACAACTAATCCTCTTTCCCCAAAACCCAACCCATACACGCGCCCTACTCTTTCCTGGGCACGTGTGCTTCCAAAGCTCAACTGGACACCCTCTCACCTGAAAAAAAGTTTGGAGACGACGCTGGCCTTTTCCAGAGGCGACCTCTGCATGGTCTCTGGGGGCACCGAGGTCCCTGCCGGGGCAGGCCGGGCAAGAGCTCTTAGTGCCAAAAGCCCTACTCTTCTCTGCCTGCCGCTCGCCCCTTTTTCTCTGACCTGCTGTGATGTCACTTGCTTCCAACTCCCCCCACCCACCCCTACCGCACACACCTCCCCTTTCCTTTCGTTCCTTCCCACCGCCTCCACTGCCCAGGTTAAAAGCTGGGCGCTGCCCGGCGGGCCTCAAATCCGCTCTAGCGGCTTTCTCCACCCCGACCGCTCCTTACTTCTTGCCTCCTTCCCTCTCTCGCTTTCCCCGCGCCTCCCTCCTTCGCGCGCGCGCGCTCCTTCCAGGTCGGCGTCCCTACCTTTCGGCCGAGCCCAGCCCAGCCCAGCCCGCAGTTGGGGGACACCGTCGCGGCCGCTCTCCAGCTCCAGACTCGGACGCGCGCGGACAGAAGGAGCCACCGGCAGGAGCAGCAGTCAGTGCCCCGGGGAGCCTCCCGCGCGCCGGGCTCCGAGGGACCCGCGGCACGCCGAGGCCAACTCCCCCGACCCATCTGCCTCCTCCCTTTTCCCGAGATCCTAGCCGCGCTCGTGTTGCGTTTGCAAGGTGCCTTTTGAAAGGGGAACGAAAATCTGTCCCTCCGGTTATCAAAAGGCAGCCTCGGAGAGCGGGACGGTTCCGCGACAGCGGCAGCTGTATTCACCTTAGCGCTTCCTTTGCGAGTCAGAGGGAAGAACCAAGCTTGTTAGTCTCAGGCTTAGGTGAGTGCCAAGTGTGGTTCCTTAGGAGACCTACTTACTACAGGTGGAGGCAATTCCTATAAGAAGGTGAGAGGAATTACCGCTTTGTCCACTACCCGCCCAGGATTTGCTCCTTGTCTGCCCTACGTTTTTTCAGTCCAGTTTGCGTTTTTTAAGAAGTCTTTTGTGCATGTTAGCAACTACGAGGATGACGAGCGGACAGAATGTAAACTCACCCGCCCTCATACAGAGTTCCAACTCTCGGTCAGCAAAACATCATGACTAATACACTGAAAGGAATCCAGTCTTTGAAGCGAAGGTAGCGCGTTAACTCTGACCTGACTCATGGAAACGCCATCTTCAACTCTTGAAGGGCATCTCAGCTTTCCCAGGTGTGGGCGCACGAACTTCCCCGAGATTTTGCTTCGTGGACCGTGTGCCTGTTTGACGGCTTTTAAAGAGCCAAACCTTTAATTCCTGAATCCTGTTGTGTAAAAGCAAGGGCACACCGAGTTTAAATTGAAAAATTCAAATGGAAGTGAAAATGTTGGTCTGATTACAGTTAATGCCTCTACACCTAAAGCAAGGGCATTTACTTCTGAATTGGTTATCGCTGATTTGTGGTCACCCAGATACAGTACAGATGAAATTGTGCATTTCTTAATAACAGACAGGAACACGTATTTAAATTAATAAACGGGCTCATCCGGTCTTTATAGCTCCCCTTTGCATTTCCATGTCACCATGTCTTAAATCTTAAAGTGGTTTTATAAACATTTATATTTTGTTATCCTAAATTTTCACAGTAGATATAATAACACCAAAGAGATAGGCAAACTGCATAAACACCAGGAGAAAACAATTTCTAATTCATAATCCCTGCTTCATATCCTGCACCTGTGTTTTCCTCTCCAGTATGGCATACAAATTCAGGCTCTGCCTTCATTATTGACTTTTCCCAGGTATGTGATTGAACTCACTTCATCCACTTCCCCACCTCCCACTCTACTGTTTGCTTTATAACTGCTAATGTAACCCATCAAATGTAATACACACATTTTGAAATGAAGCGGTAGTCAGTTCCTCTTTGTTCTCAAAGAACAAGTGACAATAAAAAGATTAAGAATTAAATTCCAAATAAGATCATAGAAGCTGACCAAGTAATATGCCTCAGAGACCCCAAATATTTGTCAATCTCATACCTCTAGAAAGAATAAATAACTTAGTGACTATTTCTTGATTTCTTACTGTTTGCTAGACATCATCTCGTGGAAATCTTACCGTAACCATGTAAATAGGTGTTATTCTCCCCAATTTTCAGTAGAGGAAACAGAAAAGAGAAGTAAATGCCTGTAATGGTAGAGCTAACATTTAAACTCATGTTTGATTTCAAACCATCACTCCTATCAGTGGGTAATACTGTTTCTAATCGAATCACCCCTCGTGTATTTATATACTATCACTTACATTGGTGTATCCAGTCTTCTCACATTAGTTTCATGAAATCATAATTGCTAGACCTGTTCAAGAATGAGACAAGAAAGCAGAAAGCTGAAAACCAAGTAGCCACTGCAGTTACACACTTAATAAATGACATCTAACTATAATATTCCATTTTAAGTATGTGTACACACATGTACATTGGAAGACCCTAGATATTTATCATAAAAGCTTGCCTACATTCTTGGCATCAGTAAGACATCACCAGTGTTCAGAACATCAGCATGTTTAGCTGACATGAACAAATGAACTGAGACATGACATTTAAGGCTTGCATCCAGGCACATACCTAATGTGGGAATGCAGATTTATGCACCAGGGAATTGTTCAAATATGGCTGAAAGTCATCACTGAATTCCTAATTGTGTCTTTGAGATGTCAGGAAGCTCTTGTCTCCAAGCTGCTCAAATATCAGTGCACAAAATTGTATAATGTTATAATAGCTTACATTTGTTAAGCACTTACCATATACATAAGGTGCCGTGCTAAATACACAGAATGCTTTGCCTTTTTTTAATCCTTATAACACCTTCATAAGACATTACATTTGTCATTATCTATATATTATAGGTGAAGAAACTGGGGTACAAAAAGTTTAGAAATTTTCCCAAGCAAGTTTCACAGTAAATAGTAACAGAGAAAACTGAGATTTCCACCTAAACCGACTGCTGTCTGAGACCAAGCATGTAACCACTACGTATACTTTCCCCACAGAATTTCCTGACATTTTAAGCAGAACTGATCTTCGGTAGAGAAGATTAGGTGGTTATTTGTATGGTTTCTTTATTGTAAAATACATACAGCATAAAATTTACTATCTTGAACCATTCTTAAGTGTACATACAATTTGGTCACACGTTCACATTGTTGCGCAACTGCCTCCACCATCACAGTAACCCTTTTTATCTTGTGAAACTGCAACTCTATACCCATTACACAATAACTCCCATTCTCCCTTCCTCCCAGCCCTAGTAACCACCATTATACTTTCTTATTTTTATGATTTTGACTCTAAGTACTTCATATAATTGGAATCATACAGTATTTGTCTTTTTGTGGCTGGCTTATTTCACTTAGCATGATGTCCTCAAGGTTTTTCCATGTCGTAGCATGGTCCAGGACTTCTTTCCCTTTTAAGGCTGAATAATATGGCATTGTACATGTATATCACATTTGGCTTATCCATTCATTTTTTGATGGATGGGTCTTAGCTATTGTGAAAAATGCTGTGAACATGGGTATAATAGTGCAGCATCATTTTCAAGGTATATTAAAAAGAAGTAAGAAGAGGAGAAGGAGAGGAAGTCAACATTTATTTAGTACCTACTATGTGTTCAGCAGTGTGCCATGTGCTTCCTTAAATGATCTCAAGATATGAAAGTTCATGAGATACCCTTCATCTCATATGTTCCTATTATACATTATTCACTCTGCCATCACATGATGGCTGAAGTTTCATCATCAGATATCACCAGAGTGAAAGTGCACTATACTTATCCATTATATTCAATTTAATTTGAGTATGTTCCTCAGATTCTTCCCTAAGAACAGGCTTTAATAGTGATAAGCAAAGCATGACCATGAGTGCACAAATACCTGGAAAAGTAGGAGTAAGGACAAAGTCACAAAACAAGAGAGGGGCAAAGTCTTGTCAGCTTCACATGCATAGACTGGCTCTGCCTATAAATGTAGCTAACCTAAAAGAGTAAGAGCAGCTGAGGCTCTTCCCATACCCCCCAGGAAGTGATGCAAACACACACTGAATCTTACAAAGATATTTCAGACCCAGAGAGAGGTGTCTTGGTACATGACTAAGCCAGATTATCATTTATTTGTTACCACTTCTAACATTCTGTTTGGTCTGAAAATCATGTTTATAAACACCGCTGCTGCTGCTGCTAAGTCGCTTCAGTCGTGTCCGACTCTGTGCGACCCCATAGACGGCAGCCCACCAGGCTCCGCCGTCCCTGCGATTCTCCAGGCAAGAACACTGGAGTGGGTTGCCATTTCCTTCTCCAATGCATGAAAGTGAAAAGTGAAAGGGAAGTCACTCAGTCGTGTCCGACGCCTAGTGACCCCATGAACTGCAGCCTACCAGGCTCCTCCGTACATGGGATTCTCCAGGCAAGAGTACTGGAGTGGGCTGCCATTGCCTTCTCCAGTTTATAAACACACATGCACCAATACTTCTGTTTATATCCATACATAACCTTTCTTCCCCACAAGCTCCTTGGACACATGAATTGTGTCTTCTGTTTTCCTTTCAACTCATCTCTTATTTAGTAATACTGTGTACAATCAAACAATTTTCTCTAGGGGTTACTGACCTAATAGTTGAAATGTCATTCTAAAGGGGAAATCTGAAGATGGTCAAGAGATGAATCATTGCCATTAATCTCTCAGCAAGCAAGCTCTCAGTGCTAAGGCAGGGATATGGAATTAAAAAGGATCTCCACCCTCCAAAACTCAGAATCTACCCATGGTCATCAAAATTCCCTGAAGAGAGAGCAACAGAGTGTAGTGGAAAGAGTTTGGACTTTGAGGCAATAAAGAGCTACTTTTTCAGTCTTGGTACCACTGCTTTCTTAGCTGTGTGGCCTTGGGTAAGTTACTTAACATTTCTGTGTCTCAGTTCCCTTTTCTGAAAATGAGGTTAATAATACCCACCTCCAAGGGTTGTTGAATGTCTTCAGTGACTCTTTCTACCTCAGCACTATTGACATTTGGGACTGAATAACTCGATGTGGGGGACTGTCCTGTGCATTGTAGGAGGGGTTAGCAGCATCTCTAGCTTCTTCTATACCTTAGATGCCAATATCTACCCTTCCCCCAAGTTATGACAACCAAAACTGTCTCCAGAGATTGCCCAATACTCTCCGGGGGGCAAAATTACCCCCACTGAGAATCACTGGATGAAATTAATTGAAGGGAATGCATACAATAAACATAAAGGGCTTAGAACCTTATAAGGAGCCCATAAACTTTACAGTTTATTGTTACATATCACTAGTGATAAATCAGAAATCAGTGTAGCACTGCATAATAGACCGCTACAAAAAACAGAATTGCCTAAAGGCTTTCAGAATTCCCAGGAACTCTTGGGTTCTCTCATTCCCTCTGAAGTTATTTGCTTATATTCAGATTAGATAAAAGCAGGAAATTGAGATACCCTTCCAATTGTAAGCTAATTTTGATTTAGAGAACTCTGTTTTTATATTGTGGAACAATTCTTACTTCTTTTGCACTGAAATGACATCTGAAAGCTCAGTTTTTCAGTCCCTCTCATTTTCAGCTCATCACTAGTGGCATATTCTTAACAACTGTATCCAGCTGGAGTCTGGCACCCTGAAGGCTCTTCTGTAACTGAAAAGTACTTCCTCGTACTCTTAAGGGAAGCCTTGTGTGTGTGTCGCTCAGTCATTGCCGACTCTTTGTGACCCAATGGACTGTAGCTTGCCAGGCTCCTCTGTCCATGGAATTCTCCAGGCAAGAATACTGAAGTAGTTTGCTATTTCCTTCTCCAAAACGAAGCCTTGCTGCTGCTGCTAAGTCGCTTCAGTCGTGTCCGACTCTGTGCGACCCCACAGACGGCAGCCCACCAGGCTCCGCTGTCCCTGGGATTCTCCAGGCAAGAATACTGGAGTGGGTTGCCATTTCCTTCTCCAGTGCATGTAAGGGATTCATGTCAATGTATGGCAAAAACTACTATTATAATATTGTAAAGTAATTAGCCCCCAACTAAAATAAATAAATTTATTAAAAAAAAAAAAAAAGAATGCAGGAATATGAAAGGGAAAAGTGAAAGTGAAGTCGCTCAGTCGTGCCTGACTCTTAGCGACCCCATGGACTGTAGCCTACCAGGCTCCTCCGTCCATGGGATTTTCCAGGCAAGAGTATTGGATTGGGGTGCCATTGCCTTCTCCAAAACGAAGCCTTAAGGATCCTCAATCTGTACAAAGCAGGAGCTTATTAATGCCACTAATGTACTGGAACAATTATGAACAATATTCAAAATATAACTTTGTCATGAATGTGAAAGCCAATGAATGCAGGATTTTCTAAAATTGATTTTTATAAAAAATCATTATTTTTTAGGTGCTTTTACATTTTTCCTGCTGAAGCTTTTTTAGAAACAAGAGAATTTATAACACCAGATTAAATTTTCATTGATGATATCCTGAAAGCCAGATGTTCTCTGTAGAATTAAAACTGTGGTTTAATATATTTGAACCCTAAGAAAAATTTTCTTCAGATGAAGTCTATACCAATCTATGTACTACATAAAAGAGTTCTATTTAGAAAGGCAGTAGAGCACAGTAAGTAGAATAGTAGGTTATTTACTTATTTGTAACTATTTCTCCCACAAGAGATAGTTTATAACTAAAATCTGTAAATCAAGAGAATGTTTGAAATAGAAAAAATAGAAGAGAGAGTAGATGGGAATTTGTTATTGTATCTGGGAACTAAAAGCAATTCTGAATATATTGGCTGTCAAAGTCTAAAAGGTTATTTATTCTTATAGTCTGATATTTGACAAAAGTCGACATCCAAGTTTACCTGAGGAAAAAAATCCTCCCTCCACCCCAGTCTTGGAAGAGTTTGTCATTCAAAGGCTCACAGAACTATTACTGAATGACATCATGGTCATTATTTTCAGCTATAATTTTTTCCAAAATATCCATTTGATGGTCATTTCTCATACTAATTTGGACAAGGAAATGGCAACCCACTCCAGTATTCTTGCCTGGAGAATTCCATGGACAGAGGAGCCTGGTGGGCTCCAGTCCATGGGGTCGCAAAGAGTCAGACACGACTGAGCAACTATCACTCACTCACTCTTATACCAATTCATAATTAAAGCCAAGGACACAATATGAGGTCACATGAGTTACTCAATGACACAGCATGAGTTAGGACACAACACAAGTTACTCAAGGAAGGCAGTTCAGCCTGGGAAACTAAAATAGAAGAATTCCCAGGTTCAGAGTTTCCTTTCTGTTTTGTTTTAATTTACCCTATATAGACAGAGTCTATGAGA
Source organism: Okapia johnstoni (assembly GCA_024291935.2). NCBI lineage: Eukaryota > Metazoa > Chordata > Mammalia > Artiodactyla > Giraffidae > Okapia > Okapia johnstoni. Next base: position 62,924,563 of record CM044312.1, on the reverse strand, counting down.
TCTTGTTGTTTAAGACACCATGATAGCTACTTATTGATCCACAAATTCAATGTGATTGGTGAAACTATGGTGATTAATCTGTAGGTCAGAAGGACAACCAATATCTAGTTCAGTGACTCTAGCTCACTGGCCTCTGTAGCCTGCATCCCTTAGCCTGCATCCCTGTATCTCCTAGAGTGACTGGAACCTCTACTTCAAAAGCTGTGGAGAGGCAGCACTGATGAAATGATGCAAAACACTTTGGAATTCTTATTGCTCAAAAATTACATTTAGTGATGTATATGAAAATCATCTAAGTCCTTTCTGGAATAAAGTGTTGTTGTTGTTATTCAGTAGCTAAGTTGTGTCTGACCTCTTTGTGACCCCATGAACTGCAGCATGCCAGGCTTCCCTGTCCTTCACTATCTCCCAGAGTTTATTCAAACTCATGTCCATGGTGTCAAAGATGCTATCCAACCATCTCATCTTCTGTTGCCCCATTCTTCTCCTCCTGCCCTCAATCTTTCCCAGCATCAGGGTTTTTTCCAACAAATCAGCTTTTTGCATAACATATCTAAAGTATTGGAGCTTCAGCATCAGTCCTTCCAATGAATATTCAGGGTTGATTTCCTTTAGGATTAGCTAGTTTGATCTCCTTACAGTCCAAGAGACTCTCAAGAGTCTTCTTCAGCACCATGATTCAAAAGCATAAGTTCTTTTGTGTTCATCCTTCTTTATGGTACAGCTCTCACATTCGTACATAACTCTTGGAAAAACAATAGCTTTGACTATATGGACTATCAGCAAAGTGATGTCTCTGCCTTTTAACGCAGTCTCTAGGTTTGTCATAGCTTTCCTTCCAAGGAGCAAGCATCTTTTTATTTCCCTGGCTACAGGCACTGTCCTCTGTGATTTTGGAGCCCAAGAAAATAAAACCTGTCACTGCTAATACTTCTTCCCCTTTTATTTGCCAAGAAGCGATGGGACAAGATGCCATGATCTTAGTTTTCTGAATGTTGAGTTTTAAGCCAGGTTTTCACTCTCATCTTTCACCCTCATCAAGAGACTCTTTGGTTCCTCTTTGCTTTCTGCCATCAGAGTAGTATCATCTACATGTCCAAGGTTTTTGATATTTCTCCCAGCAATCTTGGTTCCAGCTTGTGATTCATCCAGTCCAGCATTTTGCAATAAAGTGTATATCATGCTAACTAAAACATATCAAATTGAAAAATATGTATCAGAATTTTCATCTAAACAAATTTGACAGTCACAAAGTTTTATCTAAAGCTAATTGAAATTTTTATAATAACAAGTTAAGTTTACCACGATCCTGTTTTACAAGAAAAATTATATGTTGTATATACTTACTGGCTGCATAAACAATATGACACATCTCAGAAAAATCCTATAAAATTGGTATATTTTATTTTCATCGTTGTTCCATCCACCATATGAAGAAATTGAGGTACAGAAGGTTAAAGGCCATGCCCAAATTCAAGAAATAGAGCTAGAATTTGAACAAATTCTAGTGATTTGGTTCCAGAGCATTCAATCATGGTGCTCTGTGTGTTACTGGACCATACAGAACAATTTGTTTGTTTAACGGAAGTTGTTTTTTATAATTTATCCACTTGCTTCTCTGTTTAGGTGAAAATGGGGGCTTATTACAAAGAACCTGTTTCTTTTTTATCTTCATTTCTTCAGAATATGTTGAGTGGTCTCTCCATTATAGGATTATAAGCTAGGTAGGTATCCATGGAGAGAAAGGAGAGAACAAAATCTTTTCCTTTTTCATTTGAGATTCAGTATAGTTAGAATCTATTTGATGAATCAATATGACCCCAATTGAAATCTCAAATATGGCACAAATGGTCCCCAGGGAGAACCAGACTCACTATGAGAGGAAAATTTCAATGTCAATATCTTCTTCTGGGTGGGAGACAGGCCACTTTGCAGCTGAGACATGAAGGTTGTCTTTTTCTGCCCATCATGGGATGCTGGGCGGGTCTTGGCAACTACTGGAGAAATGTTGGAAATCCAATTGCAATGCCCTATCCGCCAAGACCAAGTCCAGGGACTGAGCTTTATCTTCCTCTGGGAACCGCCATGACCTGAGCAGAGACCTGTTCTGACAGGGTGATGATTGCAGCAGTGCACCAGGATGCATCAGACCCCGTGGGAGGACTTTTTGCACTAGTAGCACATTGTTGTGGTGACAGAGGCTGCTGCAGCAGAAAATGAAGTGGGGCATGTGACAGTATACTGGTCACATCCTCCATATTCTCCATCTCTCTGTCTTTGGGAACAGAAATGACCCCTTTGGATGACATAAACCCTGGGGTTCTTGGACTGTTGAGGGGTGAAGGAAGAAATGCGTACTGTAAACTAGAGTGACTTTCTGACTCCATTGCACAAATGACTTTGGAAAGCCTATAGTGTTTCAGCTCTACACCAGGAAGGGGAAAAAGTTGTAGAATTCTGCTGCAACTTTCAAAGGGTTTCAAAGGGTTGTTACTTAAACTGACAAAACAAAGCATTAGTTGCCTGAGCCAAGAGGAAATGACCAGTGTCCACGTCTCTCTTTCATTTATTCTGGATTCTGCAAAATCACAGCAATTCCCTAAATCTTCTTCAGCAATCTTTGTTTTGCCCCATACCAGGCCTGTGTTGTTCCCTCATTACCGGTTTTAGGATATAATTACAAAGATGCCCTGTCAGGAGTAGCCGGAAAATATTTCCATCAGGTAATTTTAAACATTTCATCCATAATCAGCTTCCTCTGCCACTAGTTAGTTCATTAGAATTTAATATTCTTATATAAATCCTGTAAATATTGCGCCTTATGCAAGTGCCACAGTTATACAGCATTTCATTTTTTGAAGGTTAAAAGCAATGTTTTTTAAATGTAGAAATGTAAGATAAAATATAATTTCTATAACTCTAATTTGGCATTTTTTTTCTTTAAAAGAGCCAAAACAGAAAACTCTAACACTAGAAGCCTCCAAAATGGAAGTGTCTCAGTCCTATTTCTCCAGAGGACCCTGCAAACTCTCCACTGCTCACAGAGGTCAGGCAAAGGAAGACCCTGGAGGAGCAGCAGGTCTCACAGCCCTGTCAACACAGTGCTCTCCCCAAACCAGAGCAGGAGCTCCACTCCCCTTGCGCCAGGGCTGAGGGGTACTCCTCCTGTTTCCTGTCAGATGACCTGCATGCCCTCAGCACTACTGGGGAACAGAAACCTTGAACCTTTCTGCACCTGCCGAGTGCTTGGCACTGTGGGAACCCAGCAACTGACAGCTCCCTGGAGGGGAGCCAAGCCTAGTGGAACACCCAGTTCCACGCTGCAGGCTGCTGGCCAGCTCAGAGCCCGCCGCCAGCTGTGATTGCACAGTTATGTTTTTCAAGGCCCAATTTGGTCATGATTCTAATTGTCTTCAGGAATTCTTTTCCTTAACACCTATGGAATAACAAAGCAAATGACTCTTGGAAATTATTTGTCTGTTCCAAAACGGGTTTACATTATATCTTGCTGACTTCCAAGAAAGTGAAGATTAAAAAAATGATGGAAAGTAGATTTAGAGGTCTGTGGAAAAAAATGTGAACTGAACAGCAATTTAATCACCTGAATGTGTTCTCACATAAACCCAAACAAATTTGAGGCTTGTAACAATCTAGATAATTCAAGAAAAAGGGACTTTTTTCTGACATCTGTTTCTATGTTCACTGATAATTAAATTTAAAATATATTTTCATTTTCCTGTGTAATAAACTTTAGATCATCTCACTTTAAAGCTTATTGTCTATCAGAGACCATGGCATAGGGGTTCAGAGCTTTTCCACTGGGAGCTGAGATTTCCTCATTTGTAGAACGGGAGAAACAAGAGCTTTTATTACATAGGGTTGTAGTGAGAATTAAATGAATTGATACAAGCAAAAAATGTAAAAAATTGCCTGACATAACGTAAACTCAATAAATAGTGTGTTTGAGTGTTTCAAATTTCATATCCTTACATCAGTGATTCACTGAAAGCTGAAGTGGTTCTTCCACATTTTTTTCCTTTTTTTTTTACATGAAAGAATGTAATGGGCATGGGACAGTTCTTTTAATGTACATCTTCTCACCAGGTTTTGTTTTTTATTTACTTTCTTCAAAAGTAAGGGAAAATAAAACTCAACAATAAGAAAACAACTCAATTTAAAAAACAAGCCAAATATCTGAACAGACACTGCGCCAAAAAAGATATACAGATGGCAAATAAGCATATGAAAAGATGCTCATCATCATTTGTCATTAGGGAATTGCAAATGAAAACAACCAGGAGATACCGCTGCTCACCTTGTAGTGTAGCTAAAATCCAAAAACCTGACAATACTATATCTTGATGAGGATTGCTCATGGAGTGCAAAATAGTACAGTCACCATGGAATACAATTTGACAATTTGTTACAAAGCTAAGTATAATCTTACTAGACAATCTTGCAATCACATTTCTAGGTATTTGTCCAACTGATTTAAAAACATATCCACACAGAATCTGCATGCGATATGTATAGTCGTTTTATTCATAATAGCCAAAACCTGAAGTAAAGAAGGTTTATTTCAATTGACAAGTGGATAAACAAATTGTGGTACATCTAAATAATGGAATACTACTCAGAAATTAAAAAAGAATGAACTATCAAGCCACAAAAAGGCATGGATGAATCTTAACTTCAGTGCTAGTGAAAGAAGCCAGTGTGGAAAGGCACACTGTTTGATTCCAATTATATGCATTCTGGAAAAGGTACAACTATATAGAGATATTATGTGGACTGCTTGTTGCCAGGAGTTTTGGAGGAGAAGGTTAAATTACTGAGGCACAAGAAATATTTTTAGGGTAGTGAAACTATTCATTATAGTACTGCAATGATTTAAAAAATCATTTAGGTGATCAGAATGGGCAGATTTGTAGGATGGAACACAGAATATGACAGAAGAATCTAACTGTGTTCCAGATATATGAAACAACCTCACTGAAGGGAATTGGGGGAGGAGAGGTGTGGGGTGTCTAAGTAACTTGGAAGTAGTGGAGTCGAAAACTGAAGGTAAAAGAGTCTATATAAGCACTCCTCTAGTTGATAAAGTTTATCCCACAGGGATGAACAATTCTAAAACCACTATACGTGTATACTGGAAATGAACAATTAAGTAAATAGATAGTGGATAGTGGAAGTCAGGTTTCTCACTGTTAGAGTGGGAAGCTACAGATAAGCAAGGGGAAGAGATTAGAAGGATCCATATGGTAATTGATTAGAAAGACAGACACCAATATGAACTCATTATTAGTTTAATAAAGATATAGATGGTTATATTTAGAATTATTTATAGATGTGTCTGGCAAAAAGCAAAGAGGAACTAAACAGACTCTTGATGAAAGGTGAAAGAGGAGAAAAAGCTGGCTTGAAACTAAGATCATGGCATCTAGTCCATGGCAAATAGATAGGGAAAAAATGGAACAGTGACAGATTTTATTTTCTTGGGCTCCAAAATCATTGCAGATGGTGACTGCAGCCACAAAATTAAAAAACGCTTGCTCCTTGGAAGAAAAGCTATGATAAACCTAGACCGCATGTTAAAAAGGAGAGACATCACTTTGCCAACAAAGGTCCATATAGTCAAAGCTATGGCTTTTCCAATAGTTGTATATGGATGTGAGAGTTAGACCAAAAAGAAAACAGAGCACTGAAGAATTGAAGCTTTCAAACTGTGGCGCTGAAGGAGAGTCTTGAGAGTCCCTTGGACAGCAAGGAGATCAAACCAGGCAATCCTAAAGGAAATCAACCCTGAATATTCACTGGAAGAACTGATGCTGAAGCTGAAGCTCCAATACTTTGGCCACCTCATGCAAAGAGCCAACTTATTGGAAAAGACCCTGATGCTGGGAAAGACTGATGGCAGGAGGAGAAAAGGACAACAGAGGATGAGATGATTGGATGACATCACTGACTCAATGGATATGAGTTTGAACAAGCTCCAGGGGATGATGAAGGATAGCGAAGCCTGGCGTGCTACAGTCCATGGGGTCGCAAAGAGTAGGACATGACTGAGCAACTGAACAAAAACAACTGAGAGATAGTGAAGGACAGGGAAGCCCAGTGTGCTACAGTTCATGGGGTTGCAAAGAGTCAGACACAACTTAGCGACTAGACAACAACAACAATAACATAGACGTTTGTATATACTAGTTAGCATACACATATTTTCTTGCTTTGTCAAATGAGATAGCCTAGAAACTATGATACCTTAATAGCAGTCTTATACCCTAACATCCAGATCTTGGTATTAAATGCTATTCCTCAATAAAAGGAACCAGGATTCCTTTTCAGACTGGGGCAGAAAGTATTAAAATGAGCCTGGAAAATCTTGTAGTGCCAGAAAGTAAAGAAGTGCTAAAACAATACAAAAATAAAACTGGGGGTATTTCAAAGGGAATCTAAGAGTCAGGTAAAAGACACACTAATGGTCAAAGCTGGAAAAATTTGAGCAATAAAATAATTATAACCCAGTTGAATCATAATCCAAGTATAAAATAAATATCCACAAGTCCATAGCAGCAGAAATAAATGATTGAATAAATTGATGGTAGAGAATAGACAATTTCCTGCACAGAAGAATTTCACATAATTTATGCAGATATTTCACTTTTAAGGAGACAGAGCTCAACTTCCCACTCAAGTGTGGGCTGTGCATGATGACTTCCTTCCAAACGGTACAGTACTGAGGGCAGAAAAGAGTAACTTTGTAGAGAAAAAACCACTATTTCAGCCAGGTGATCAAGGTCAATATCAACAATGACAGATCATGATGATAGTATGTACCCTTGATACAATATGATGAAGATGGCACTTTACCTCTGTGGCCTGCTCCCTAAAACTCATAACCCTAGCCTTACTATGAAAAAAAAAAATCAGACAAATCCCAACCTGTCAAGGTCATCAAAAATAAGGAAAATCTGAGTTGTTACAGTCAAGAGAAGCCTAATAAAGCACCAGGACTAAATATAGTGTGTTAACCTGGATGAGATCTTGGAAGTTAAAAAGATTATTCAGTCAAAACTGGAGAATTCTGACTAAGGTAGGGACTTCACTTAATAATGTATCAATATTGGTTCATTAATTATGACAAATGTACCCTATGAATATACAGTGTTAATAGCAGGGAAAACTGAGTGTGTAATATGTGGAACCTCTCCGTAGTATCTTCACAATATTTCTATAAACCTAAAACTACTTTAAAATAAAATTTTATTTTAAAAATAATGAAAACCTGATTGATTTTTGGCACATTTTCCATGCAACCCCAAATTACTAACAATTTAAGTCTTTTAATAATCTTTGATATTTAATAATAATATCTCAAGCCCAGTCAGGTCATTTGAACTCATATTTATTTAGCACTTTCAAAATTGATACTTTTATACTTATTTTTATTAATTATTTCTCTTGCAAGGGTGAGCATAGGATCTAGGACTTAGAGCATGAACTACGCAAGTCTGGAAAATTGGCTTGAAATTGGGTTACTCAATGACCTTAAAAAACTTTCTACTCCCAGTGGGAAATAAATCATGTAAAAAATAATAGTCAATTAATATGTCTTAAAAAAGAATTTCAAAAATACTGATAAATTTCTTGATTCCAAAAAACTCATAAGAAAAATAGTCTTCATGTCCTTTTGTTAACCCAGAGCCATCAAACTGGCCTGCAATTATTCAGTAATCTGTTTCTATTATTAAGAAATTATTAAGAAAATGGAAGTCATCATTCACGCCAAAGTTTCAAGGTAGTATTAACTACTATGAAGTTTGCGTGACTTGAAAATAAAAATGATTTGGTCACTGAGTGGTGATAAATTTCTACTCCCATTGTATTGTGTAAAAAACATTTGGATTCTAGAAAAATACTAGATTCAACTTTAAGGTACTATTGTTTATTTTCTCTAAGAAAATACTTTACTGAAATAATTGTATCCCATCTGTGTGATTCCATCTCTCCACACGCTCTGCTCTCTCATTCTTCTATAGTTAACATTGCTGACTTTCAGCTTTAAATTTTGCGTATGATTGCTACGAATTAACAGAGTTGTCACAGTTCACTCAAAAAAAAAAAAGAGTATTTTGTAAGTAATTGAAGTTGTCCAGCCATAGTTTTTATTGATACATCTCTATTGGAAAATGTGTAGTAAAACATGCTTTGAAAATAAAATATTTTTCTTTGTGGAACAACTACTGTTTTAAGACACTGAGGCATAAAACATGCATCTTTATTCCTCACTTGATCTTGTCTCACTTTCCAATCTGAATTAAATCCACAATGTATCCAGTATAAATGAAATGCAGGAAATTAATTGGTATTGAGTTCCTAATATACCCCCCACTATTTAATTTTCTCAATATCCTTATGAGATGATTATTATCATAGAATTTTACTCTCAAGGAAAATATGATTCAAAATAATACTTAATATACCTATCTACAGCCTTTTATCTAGCAGAGGTAGCCCTGGATTTCATCCCAAGACTACTCTCTGACTACACTGTTATGGGGTAAAATGTCATTCAGTGAACTAAAATCATTTGGAATAGGACATTGTTGAATTAATTCCCAATATGTTTTTTAACAAGAGACCTTCATTAATTAAAAAAAGTAAGTTCTTACTGTGTAATATCAGCAAAAGAATTTGTACTGGAAAATTCAACTAGTTTCTTAACATCACAGAGATTTTTAGCATTTGGAAGGGGAGATGCTGGCTGTTCCCCTGAGTATCAAGAGGCCCACCTTACAGAGCAAAGGGTAAGGAGGGAGAGAATTATGAGGCAATACTCTCTTCTTACACTTCCTACACTCAGAAGAAGCCCAGTTGATGGGACATCTCTTCCTTCAACAATTTAGGCCAGAGCTCAAACCTGTGGCTGCTCAGAGTCTGTGGTTGGCAGAAAGGGTTAAGATTAAATCATATGTTTGTAGACTAATGAAAGTTTTGTTGCCCTTGAACATGGAATTCCATGTGGTTGTGGAATAAATAAGGACTGTAAATAAAGACAGCCTGTATGTGTCTGTAAATAAGGATCCATAACTGGGTTTTGTTTTATAACATTGCACAGAAATACAGTTTTTTTTTTTTTATGAGACAAATTCTAAATTCTTGTTGGCTCTTTTGATATAGTTGGGACTACACCGTGTGTTTCACAACCTCATAATTGAGAGTTTTGCACAAAAATAAATGTGTGTTTTCAGATACCTGTTGGCCATGTATATATTCCTATTCAACTGGAAAGTGCTGGTCATTAGGTCATCATGAGAGCTATCCTTCAGACATATCTTTATATGTGCAAACTGTCCTCCTGATATTTTTCCTTGGTCTTTAAAAAGCTATCTGGTAATTATTTTAAACGTCTTCATGTGCTATGCTTAAAAACAAATGTAGGTTATCAAAATGCTTTTAACTTTTGGTAAATTTTAAGATTTATAGGTAAAAAAACGATAATATGAGAGGTGTATGGGTAAGGGTTATATTCATATTGCAGTTTACTTCTAGTCATTAAAAAACCTTTAGTGTTATTATAGATTTGTAAATGTTTTTTTACTGCATAATCAAGTTTAAATAAGTGTAAGTTAATATATTTAAAATAAATTAATCAATAAACTTGACAAATAAGTTTATCTTTCAAGTTTTCATATATTTAATTCTCTATCTCTTAGGAATGATTCTTGAGGACATATAAGAATCTCTTCATTTAATATAAATTAATTAATTCTAACCTCACCACTCCTTGGTCCCCGATATTTATGAAAATGAAAGTGTTAATCACTCAGTCGTATCTAACTGCTTGCAAACCCACGGACTGTAGCCCACCAGTCTGCCTCTTCTGTTCATGGAATTCTCCAGGCAAGAGTACTGGAGTGGGTAACCATTCCCTTCTCCAGGAGATCTTCTCAACCCAGGTTTCAAATCCAGGTCTCCTACATTGCAGGTAGATCCTTTACTGCTGAGCCACCAGGGTATATATCAAATAAATCAAATACATGGGAGTAGGATAAAATGACACCTAATACTTAAAGAACCAAATTTTCTTTCTTACTACTGAATTATCACAACCAACTGGGTCATCGGCATTTCTTCTTTTCTTTTTCATTATACAATAATTTTCTAGAAAAGGTTGGGTTCATATTAATTTTGCAAAGAGGGCTTGAAACACATCATTCTACTAATTAGTCTAGGAAAATGAGATTATATTTCAAAAAGAGTTAAAATTAAAAATAGGAATTAATGCAATATATGTATATTCAGCACCTTTTTGGCATATAATTAAATTTAACTCACTTCAGTAAATATTTATCAGGGCCCCTCACACAGAAAGTCAGAGGGTCCTTCGGCCCAGGCCTCAGACAGTACGGTCCCAGAGATACCCTGACAAGACTGAAAGGAGACAGTCACTACAAGGTTAAACTCACATCCAGTTACTAGACCACATCAACTGAAGCATGGTGGTGGTGGTTTAGTCACTAAGTCGTGTCCGACTCTTGTGACCCCATGGACTGTAGCCTGCCAGACTCCTTCCTCTTCCATGGGATTCTCCAGGCAAGAATACTGGAGTGGGTTGTCATTTCCTTCTCCACAACTGAAGTATATTGTGAATTAATTGTTTCAAAAATTTCATGAACAGCACAATTACTTTGGGGATTACTGTGGACATGTTTATGTTTTAGTTGCATCCATTTATCAATATAACATCTTAAATACATCACAATTTTGTAACCCTGGCATTTCTTCCATTTTTAATATACTGAGTGCCTCAAAAATGCAAATGGCACTAGCCTGTCTGAATATCTGACAGGTTCTTCCAGCTACAAGACACCATGCTATTCTCCGAGAATAGTCCTTACCCTCAACAAGCTTACTGTCAGCAGAAAAAAGAATCAAATACAAACGTTACCTATTAGGGGCCATTGTAGAGATGCCAAAAGCCATGAGATTCAAAGGCACCAAAGATCCTTTCCAGTTAAGAATTAGAAAATCTTTAAAAGGAGGTGCCACTAAAGATGGATCTTGGAAGACAAGGAGGTAGTGACAGTCAGAGATGAGTGAGAAAGACATGAATGGAGAGACATGTTTAGAATAGCACCATTTGGTTGGTGTGTAAGAAGCAGAAGAGGAAGTGTACGTGGAGTATCAGACTGGGGCCATGTAGTTCAGAGTCGCAAACGGCAGGATAAGGAGTCCATTTCCATTCTCATTGGCAAAAGAATATGAGTATGGGGTTTTGAGCAAGGAAGTAACATCATGTTGCCTTTTAGGAAGATAAAACTGGAATAAATTTACACAGTGACCTAATGGAGCAGGAAGAGAGAGTACGGGAAATCAGTGAGGAGGTTGTCACGCAACCCTGAGCCAAAGATTCATTGCTCTTTGCCTTACCAGAAGAATTTCCTTTTCCCTAAGTCCTGAAGACCCTTGTGTGTTTATTTCCCCCGTATCTAAACTATAAGCTTAGGTTCAAGAGTGATCAGAAGAAGTTCTCTTTTGTTCAGTGATCTGAAACACTCATTTATTAAGACTAGGGGGATTTCTCATCAAAAGACTTTTATTCCTCATCTAGCTTGGTTCCTTTAAAAGAATTAGATCTTATCCTATTATATATTTATTACACATAGTTAGGAAATTCAATACCAACTCACAACACCAGGAAGCATTTAGTCCAAGACAACTAAGTGAGAGACATTACTGCTCCCATTTGCTCGATAAAGTTAATGATAAGCATCACTCAAGTCAAAGTTTTTTTTTTTATCGAATAAATGCAGAATAAAATTATCCCTTCTGATAGTGAGACTATGTTTCTAGTTTTCCCTTTTATTGAAGAATCAATTTTTTTCAACTATACATGATTCCCCAGGCTAAATTCAGAGTAAATCTATGACTTTGTAATTATGGTTAACACTTACAAAGCACTCACTGTGTGCCTGTAGTGTTCTAAGCACTATATATAACTTTACCTGACAGTTTTTGAAAAAAATAAATAAATAAAGATTCTTACATATGAGGTTCACAGAAGAGGAAAGAAGGAGTTCCTAACACTTGAAATAGGAAGCATGGAGATTTCTCTTCTTAATGGCAGAACTTATTCAGTTTCTCCTTGCTCCTGTACTTCCAGAACAATGGTGTTATTCAAGAAGAGAAGGCAAAAATCCAAGTTGCCACTTGACTTTTGATTTAACAAAGGTTATATGGAAGTTGTCCTGAGCTGTTAAGTTACATAGTTTATCGCATCATCTAATGTTTTGAAGAGGATGCTTTATTATTGGTTAAACAAATTTAAAGTTGCAAGATAAAACATCTTAATACACCTACAAAACCTATATTTAAACATTCTCATGAGGTATACTACTACAAGAAAGAAAGAAAAATAAAAGCTGTATTGCATTGCACTTGAGTTTCCTTCGATTTTGTTTTAAAAGACACATTAGTTGATTAATAAAACTGCAAACTATGCTTAACAACCCTGCATATTGAAGTATGACCAAATAATTATATTAAGATACATATGTAAAATAGACACATAAGCATATCCATAACTGAATTAGAAAATCAATATAAAAGAGAGCTAACTAATCAGTATTACCCAAAATAAGAAAGAGCATTTTAGACATATAACCTCAAAATACAAATTAATTCATATTTTAAAATATAATCACTGATTAATAAGCATAAAATTCAAAGTACTAATTTCATCTGAAATTCATTAAGCTAAATATACCTATAGAAAGTAAAAGCTATACTTAAATCACTTTCAAAATAGAATAATCAAAAAAAAAAAGCAACAAATGACCTGCTTTGTAAATATTTCAGAGAAGTGTTTAAATAGTTTGAATCAAGACCAGGAAAAGAAATCTTTATTTTCCTTCTCTCTTCCTCGCCTGCCCTCTGCTGGCAAGAGAAAAGTGTAGTAAAGGAGCCTCACAAAACATAACTGAAAAATACATTTTTAAACAAAAAATGTATGCTGTTGTTGTTTAGTCGCTAAGTTGTGTCCGACTCTTTGTGACCCCATGGACTGTAGCCCACCAGCCTCTTCTATGCATGGAATTTCCCAGGCAAGAATACGGGAGTGAGTTGTCATTTCCTTCTGCAGGGGATCTTCCCAACCCAAGGATCAAACCCGTGTCTCCTGCATTGGCAAGCCGATTCTTTACCAATGAGCCACCAGGGAAGCCCAAGAGATGTAGAGTTATACAATTTTCCATAAGATTAATTTGTTGTCATATTATCTCACTACACATATATGAGCTAAGATTGAAGTTAAAAAAAAAATAGAACTTGGAAATATTTCAATATTTAAGATAATTCAGATAAATGACCACGTTTAAATAAGAGTATAAATATATAAACATGTCAGAATGAGCGATACTTTATGTCATTTATATCCTTATATCCTTACTGACAAATTAAACATGGACTGGGTGAGTTTCATTAGCAGCACTCATAATTGTTTGAATGACCATGTCCAAAAAGGTCTGACAACTGAATCACTGTAAGCCAGGACAGAGGTTAATGAGGGTATTCTGCAGGGCTTTTCTCTAGTCCTTCCTGAAAAACATACCCATTATGTTGAAAATGAAGAATAGTAAATTCCAATCTATAAAGATCTCAACAGACTGGACACTGAACCGATTTTACCACAGTAAAACAGAAATTACTACATTGGTACACAAGTTGCAAAAACATGAAATTCATAGTGGTACCATTTGTAAAAGAGACATGAACAATTTAGATATTCAGTTCAGTTCAGTTCAGTCGCTCAGTCGTGTCCGACTCTTTGCGACCCCATGAATCGTAGCACGCCAGGCCTCCCTGTCCATCACCAACTCCCAGAGTTTACCCAAACCCATGTCCAGCGAGTTGGTGATGCCATCCAACCAAGTCTTCAGTGTGATGCAAGTTTCCCCCCAAAAGTTAACGTGTTTTTATTGAGTGCCTACGGTGTCCCAGATCTATATTAAGCCCATCACATATTTCATAAAACCCCAGAATAATAATGCAAATTTGGGTTTGTGATTGACTCCTTTATTGCCCAGCTATTGTTTGCTAAAAAAAAAAGAAAGAAGAAAAGAGAAGAGACAGAGAGCTAGTATTCTTTTATTGGGGAAGGAGGATCATGAAATGACAGTTTCTTAATATTTTCAGACTTTTTCAATACAAAATTAAATTTGTGGTGTGCAGCAGAAAGTTCCAATCTCTTTACTTTTGTACTTATCATGAAAATTCAGACTCATTAACTTCACAATATGATAGCCCTGTATTTTAGGTAATTGAAATTTTTAGATCTAGTTATGGTCATTATTTTTTTTCTTTTAAAGTTAACTTTTTTTGAAATTTAATATACACACAGAGAAGTGTATAACTGAACATGTACAGTTTGATTACCTTTTTTACAAAGTGAATACCCAATAATTATTACAAGATCAAGAAATAGAATATACCAGCAAAACAAAACATTCCTTCCTGTCATCTCTCAATCTTTCCTACTGGCCGAAGAAACTACTATTCTAATGTCTATCATCATAGATTTGTTTTGCCTGTTATGAACTTCACATAAGGAGAATTCTACAATATGTTCTCTTTAGAGTCTGGCTTCTTTCTCTCAAATTATGTTTCTGGGATTCACCTATATTATCATGTAGAAAAGTAGTGCACTCGTTTTCATTGTAGGTAGTATTCCATCATGTGTATATACTTGATAAATTTACCCATTCTATTCTTAATGAACATTTGGAGTTTTCAGTTTTTGTCCTATTAGGAATATCCAGGAGTATAAAATCTGGGTCATGAGGTTTTTTTTTGTTTGTTTTTTTTTTTTGAAACTTCAACAATCTTTTATTATAAAACTCAGGCAGCTTTAAACCCAGCTGGGTTAACGCTTTAAACCCAGCTTATAGCAAAACCATGTCATCTGGGGATGGAGGTGCATACCTAATAAAGGCTGTCTCTTAAAAAGATTTAAAAATATATACATATCTGCATATCAAAAAAAGCAAACTTCACCAGTGTCGCAGAAAAGAAAAATCCTAAGTGATTTCAGTCCAACACCCTCCCCTCTAAATGAAAAAACAGCATTGGCAGTCTTTGCTGGCTCAAAAACTCCAACTCAGGATGTACCCAGGAAGAAAGCATTTCTTTCCTCTTAAAAACACTTTCTGCTTTATGTTCAACCTCCAGAGCTTACTCCTTAGAAACATCTGAAGAATTACTCTATAAACATGACCCAGTTCGCTTTCCTCAGCTTCTATTCACTGAAAGTTCACACCAAGGATAGTTCCTTAACAAACCTCTACTACAGGCAGGAAGTCAATCCCTAATTTCTGAGAATCGGCAAAATATCCTCAGGCTTCCTGAGGACTCCGTGAAAGACCACAGTTCAGACTGAAATGCAAGGGTAGGCAAAGGGGGCTTTCCAAATAAAATCAGTCAGCATCCCCAAACCTAAAGTCTAACCTATCAGGTAAAAACAAGCAGCAGCTGGCTGTCATCTCCTTGCTCTAACCATGAAGGTGGTAACAAAGGGGAAGAGAGTCAGTACTCAACCTCACCTCCCTTCTGGGAAGCCTGAGCCATAGCTGGTGTAGTCCAGTTATTTCTAGCTGAATAAAGCCGCCACTCCCAGGCAGCCTAGCTCACAGCTTCCGCTGGAAACATGTTCCCTTGTGCAGGGTGCTTGAGAACCACAAGGGAGATTTTCTTACTTCGACTTCATAAACGACCAATACTTCTATTTCGCAGCTTGTAAAAAACTGCTCAGAGACCCCAATCCCCAGGGTCAACGTCACCCCCAGGATCCAGGTCACAAGGTCACAGGTCCTTCCAGTTGATGGGCTCTTTGCCAGACTTTTCATTGGTTTTAGAGAAATGTCTGCATCCGAAGAAGCCCCTGTACACCGACAGCGGTGAGGGGTGCGCAGTCTGCAGCACAGGTGCCGCTTCCTATCAATGGCACTGCCCTTCTTCTGAGCGTAAGAGCCCCAGAGCAAGAAGACAAGACCATTGGCGTTCTGATTGAGCCACGACACAACGGCATCGGTGAACTGTTCCCAACCTCTGTCTTTATGAGAATTGGCCTGATGCGCCCGGACTGTGAGGACAGCGTTGAGCAGGAGAACACCTTGTTTGGCCCATCCGGATAAATCTCCATGACCAGGCTGAACAAAACCATCTATGTCTGTAGACAGCTCTTTATAAATGTTTTCCAAACTGGGCGGGGGCGGCACGGGTCTCTGAACACTGAAGCACAGCCCGTGAGCTTGATTGGGTCCGTGATATGGATCCTGTCCCAATATGACGACCTTCACGTCTCTTATGTCACACATTTGGGTCCACGTGAAAACTTGGTGAGGGGGAGGGTAAACAGTGTAATGTTTTCTTTCTTCTGCAACAAATCCCATAAGCTTGATGAAGTATGGCTTCCCGAAATTTGAGGTGCTGCTTCCAACTCTCGCCAAAACCCACCGGCACGTTACGCGCCGCGAGTCTGAGCAGCGCGGCCGCCTTGTTCCTCTGGATGCGGATCAACTGCTCCGGGGCTCAGCGGCGGACGAGGGCGGCGTGCCGGGCTCCTCTGGCCCGGCCCGGGGCTTCTTGGCGGGGCTGGCCTGTAAGCGGTCCCCGTAGAGGCGGCTCACCAGCTGCAGCGGGCCTCTCCCGGGCACCCCAGCTTCCGCCCCCAACCCAACGGCCCCGGGCAGAGGACCCCCATTCGTGGGGGGTTTAGCCCCGGGGGACCCAGGGCTGATGCCTGCCAGGCACTAGCAGGCCGCGGCCCGCATTTTCGAGTTTTGGTCTGGGTCATGAGTTTTATGTATGCTCAATTTTAGTAGAAATTGCCATAGTTTTTCAAGTTCCATTCGGCTCAGTTCAGTCGCTCAGTCATGTCCGACTCTTTGCAACCCCATGAACCACAGCACACCAGGCCTACCTGTCCATCGCCAACTCCCAGAGTCCACCCAAACTCATGTCTATCAAGTCAGTGATGCCATCCAACCATCTCATCCTGTGTCGTCCCCTTCTCCTCCTGCCCTCAATCTTTCCCAGCATCAGGGTCTTTTCAAATGAGTCAGCTCTTCTCATCAGGTGGCCAAAGCACTGGAGTTTCAGCTTCAACATCAGTCCTTCCAATGAAAACCCAGGACTGATCTCCTTTAGGGTGGACTGGTTGGATCTCCTTGCAGTCAAAGGGACTCTCAAGAGTCTTCTCCAACACCACAGTTCAAAAGCATCAATTCTTCAGTGCTCCGCTTTCTTTATAGTCCAGCTCTCACATCCATACATGACTATGGAAAAACCATAGCCTTGACTAGACAGACCTTTGTTGGCAAAGTAATGTCTCTGCTTTTTAATATGCTGTCTAGGTTGGTCATAAATTTCCTCCCAAGGAGTAAGCGTCTTTTAATTTCATGGCTGCAATCACCATCAGCAGTGATTCTGGAGCCCCCCAAAATAAAGTCTGACGCTGTTTACACTGTTTCCCCATCTATTTTCCATGAAGTGATGGGACTGGATGCCATGATCTTAGTTTTCTGAATGTTGAGTTTTAAGCCAACTTTTTCACTCTCCTCTTTCACTTTCATCAAGAGGCTTTTTAGTTCCTCTTCACTTTCGAGCATAAGGGTGGTGTCATCTGCATATCTGAGGTTATTGATATTTCTCCTGGCAATCTTGAGTCCAGCTTGTGCTTCCTCCAGCCCAGCGTTTCTCATGATGTACTCTGCATATAAGTTAAACAAGCAGGGTGACAATATACATCCCTGACGTACTCCCTTTCCTATTTGGAACCAGTCTCTGCCATGTCCAGTTCTAACTGTTGCTTCCTGACCTGCATACAGATTTCTCAGGAGGCAGGTCAGATGGTCTGGTATTCCCATCTCTTTAAGAATTTTCTGGTTTATTGTGATCCACACAGTCAAAGGCTTTGGCATAGTCAATAAAGCAGAAGTAGATGTTTTTCTGGAACTCTCTTGCTTTTTCAATGATCCAGCGGATATTGGCAATTAGTATCAATTCATTATTTATACTCTACCAACAGCACATAGGAGCTCCAGTTTTCCCAGATTTAAGATAACACTTGGCATACCAGGTTTTTTTCCTTCTTTAATTTTAGTCATTTTGGTGAATAGTGGCATCTTATCGTGGTTTTTGATTATTTACGATTTTGAGTCAATTTTTATATGTTTATTGACCAACTGAATGCGTTTGCTTGAGAAACACTTGTTCAACTCACCTGCTCATCTTTTCCACTAGATTATGTGTTCTCTCTCCTGGTTGATTTTAGGAGTTCTTCATATATCTGGATATAAGTCCTATATCTGATATAACATACTGCAAATATCCTCTTCCCCTTCAGTTAGCTTACTTTTCACTTTCTTAATGATATCATCAAATGAAAGAAGTGCCTAAGTTTAATGAAGTCCAGTTATTAATCTTTTCCTTTATTCTTGAGTACTTTTGGATCCCATTAGACATACACCAGAGTCTTTTGGGCAAAAGCCAGGTTTACTTCTCCAAGCATTTTGGCCTATCAAGCCCTAACTGTTAATCATATTAAGCAGAGAAAGAACGGGTAGGAAACATGACATTGTCTTCAAATATTTGAAGGGTTATCACAGGAATGAAAACATTAGGTTTGCCTCTGCATGGTGCCGTGAAAGAAATAAGACCTTTAAGATGGAATGTTATCAACATAAAATTGTACATCTGACCAGTCCAATGATGAAAAGAGATTGTACTTTCTCCCTGTTACTGGAAGTGTTGCGGTACAGACTGACGTATAGTTCTCTGGAAACCTACACAGTAAGAGATAACCTTTAAGCCAATCCATCAGGCTTTAATAAGAAAGTGGTTATAGTATCTAATGTAGAACAGAATAGTTGCCCTTAATGCCACTAGCTTAAAGAAATTAGGGTTGGACTTGTATAATATCCTTATTTTTTCCCTAATAGAATCCACAAATCTTTGCAAATTCATACTTGCAACTATTTATATTTTCAGTCTCTATGACCTCCACTTTTACAATAGTATAGTAATTCCCTTCACTTTAAATTTCCATTTGGAGAGTTTTTAAGCAAAAATCTATACCTCTAATATTCCAAGATTTGTCAAATAAAATTCTGTTTATCCTAAGAAGAGGCTCCAAAATTTAACTCTGGTCCTTTTCCTTTTCTATCTACATCTATCCAAAAGAAAAAATTTTTCTGCTAACTGCTAACATGGCAATAAATGTACTTCAAGTCTTTGTTTATTCTAAAATGCATTCTCCAGCATATTCTCTAAACATTCTATAGCTCTATGTATTCCTTGAAGTTCAGTATCAAAAATAGATAAATATTAAAGAGAGAATATACTACTAAGGTAGCAGTGTACTGCTTGCTTAAGCTATAGAACCCTAGAGATAGATGAACCTAGTCCAGTTTCCACCTCTACCATATTCCAAACCATGTTACTCAAACTTTCTAGGCCCCAGCGTTCTGGAGATAATAATTTTACCTACCTCATTGTTTATTGTTGAGGATTAAATGAGATACTGCCCGTAAAATTTAACATAGTGCATGACTGATAGCATACTCTTTCCTTTGGAAAAAAAAGTACACACAGTTCAGTTCAGTTCAGTCGCTCAGTCGTGTCCGACTCTTTGCTACCCAAAGGACTGCAGCACGCCAGGCCTCCCTGTCCATCACCAACTCCCGGAGTTTACCCGAATTCATCTCCATTGAGTCGGTGATGCCATCCAACCATCTCATCCTCCATCGTCCCCTTCTCCCGCCTTCAATCTTTCCCAGCATCAGGGTCTTTTCCAATGAGTCAGCTCTTCACATCAGGTGGCCAAAGTATTGGAGTTTCAGCTTCAACAAGAGTCCTTCCAATGAACACTCAGGACTGATCTCTTGTAGGATGGACTAGTTGTATCTCCTTGCAGTCCAAGGTACTCTCAAAAGTCTTCTCCAACACCACAGTTCAAAAGCATCAATTCTTCGGTGCTCAGCTTTCTTTATAGTCCGAAGTACACACAATGGAATATTATTCAATTGTTAAAAGAATGACGCTGATACATGCTACAACTTGGATGAAACTTGAAAACATTATGCTAAGTGAAATAAGTCAGACACCAAATGATAAATATTGTATGACTGCATTTACAGGAGGTGTCTGGAATAGGCAAATTCCTAGAAACAGAAAGTATTGTAGAATACAGGTAAGCAGGGGCTGGGCAAGAGAGAATTGGGAGCTACTGTTTAATGGCCACAGAGTTTCTATTCGAGATAATAAAAATTTGTGGATGTGGATGATGAGGATGGTTGCATAACTTCGTGAATGTACTTAGTGCCACTGAATTATACCATTAAAATAATTTAAATGGTACATTTTATATGTGTGTTTTACCAGAAAAAAATAATTAAAAATTTTTAATGAGCCATCATTTTTAACTTCCCCGAATCTCTAAGGAAGATCCACAGTGACCCTCATAAGATCATGTCCCTACACTGATCATTTGGATTCTTTCCAGGTTTATACCTTATCTTATACCATGGGATCTCAGAGAGTCAGACACGACTGGGAGATTGAACAACTGAAGTTTAGCTCTCTTCTTTCTGTCCTCCTTCCCATCATTCCAGACTTTTAAAATCTCTATTTTTTTCTGCATCTATAAAGTATTTGTTATGTGATTGTGAACTTAGACATTTAACTTAAGAACCTCATCTATAAAATTCTTAAATTAACATCAGCACTTATTATGCGGAGAGTCAACTACTAAACTTTGCTTTTTGAATAAGTGACTGTTCTGATCCTTTATTATTGGTCTCTAAATCAATTTCTAAATAAAGCAAAGCTTTTCCTCCAACCCTATAGTGTATGTCTTAAGAAACAGTTTCTGGTGTGTGTGTGTGTGTCTTTGTCTGTGTGTGTGTGTGGACTAGGGGGGCATAGCAAGGAGAATGAAGACTTTGTCAAAGTTATTTTTTCTAATGTTAATAAGTTATATCTGTTTGTTCCTCTTTTTTCTGATAGCTCTTTATCATTCCATTGAACTCAACTTGATTGGCTGGCATGACTTCCCATTACGTAAATCATACTGTTCATCTGCAAATAGATTGTGTTTGGTTAAATGTTCAACAATTATACCATTCATTACAAATTCTACCAGCTTTCCTGACCTTGAAGTAAAAGTAAGCAATTTGTAATCAAAAAGGACCTCCACTGGAATGCTTTGTGTGGATCGATTACACAGAAGTTATTTGTAATGATAAGATATACACTTAGTCAGCTAATGTGTGCTCACTCAGTCATGTCCGACTCTTTGCTAGCCTGCCAGGCTCCTCTGTCCATGGGATTTTCCAGGAAGGAATCCTGGAGCTGGTTGCCATTTCCTACTCCATAGTCATCTAATATTAGTAGATTAGGAAAAAAGAATTCCTTCATGAGTAACACCTAGCTAAATTATTTTATTTCTTAATCTTTTTATTATTTTCTATTCTTAGTCAGATATAATATATCCTTATTATTATATATACATTTTAAAATCCTGGATGTGCATTTAATATGCTCCACAAAAACTAAATATTACTACTAGTACTCAAGAGGTACCTAAAAAACTAGAGGCAAAAACTTGTAACACTTTGGGATAGAAAAAAATTTAAGCTCTTCCACAAAACCTAGTTTTATAATATCAGAAAATATTCCAATTTTGCTTTTAGTGATGTAGATTCCATTAACAGAAAATATGCAAAATATTACACCTAATTTTAGCCAGAGGATTACATTCTCAAATTTCTGCTGGACATCCTTGGGCTAGCAGCTCACACGAAAGAGCACAAAAATTTATCTATGTTCAGCTTTAAAATACTCTCACTAAAAAGAATATAGTGCAAGGGTAACTGCACCTGAGCACAAGAGTCCTCCATCACAGGGATTCAATCTATTGTCCTATCCCTTACATCTTACACGAACCTTATGGGAGAGAATTTAAGAGAGAACTGATTAAACTCTCCTGGTACCGAAAAGAAAAAAAAAAAGGCAGTGTATTGTGGTGATTAGAAAATGGGATTAGAGGTCTTAGGTTCCTACAAGGGCCTTAGATGAATTTATTGGTATGTACTCTCAAAAGTGAAGGATAGGCTAGATCAGAGGAAGCAAGAAAGGGGCTCTGATACAGACGAGTTTCAGTGTGACCCCATAGGAAAGATCTGGAGCACAAATTGCACCATAGACTTATCCTCACCTTGAGGCAAGAGGTCAGTCCTTTGTAACCCTGATAATCTAATCATTGGTCAAGAGCTACTGGGAAGGATATGAGGAATCAGTCTCCAGAAGAGAGTAACTTGCTGAGTTAGCAGCCCACAGTCATATCAGCTGAGGACGGGGTGGCCAGCAGAGTAAAGTGGATCCAGCTGCAGCATTAACATCTACTGCAGGGTCCAACTGGTCAGGTTTTGAGTCCCACCACAGATGGCTCAGTCAGTAGAGAACCCGCCTGTAATGCAGGAAACTTGGCTTTGTGCCCTGTGTTGGGAAGATCCCCTGGAGAAGGAAATGGCAACCCATTCCAGTATCCTTGCCTGGAGAATCCCATGGAGGATTCTCAGGGGAGCCTGGCAGGCTACAGTCCATGGGGTCTCAAAGAGTCGGACATGACTTAACAACTAAACCACCACCATACAATGCTTGGAAACTATTTGGGCTCTCTGACCTTGGGTTCTTTATCTATAAAATTGGGGAGAATAACACTTCTCTCTCAAGGTTGTTTGGAAAATTTTTTAAAAGTATATATAGGAGTCGGGATGGTATTGATCAAAGTGCTCAATAAATAAATGTTTTTAAAAATGCTAAACAGCTAGAAGTCTAGAGTGATTGAAAGAATAGCACGGTTTCTTTCAAATAGATATTATACTTGGCAAAGCTCTACAAGTAGGAAAATATTTTGGGGTGCCCTTCCAACAGAGCATTACACAGTGAAGATAGTCTTGCTTGTTTTCACAGATGTCTGTGTAATCACCAAGTCTCCAGTGACTCAGTGGTAGTGGTCAGTGAAAGAGCTGAAGTTGTGGGGTGAGTGATGTGATTCTCATGAGAGCAATTGCCTGGCTTGGTAGACACAGAATAATCAGCAGAAGTTGCAACATTCAGCAGAAAGGAAATAGAACAGGAAAGAAAAGTGGTTAAACCTATGCCATAGCTGACCAAACTTGTTAGTCAGGACATAAGAGGCACAGGACGAAGGGGGAACCTAGCACAAGACTCCGATCCTACAATAGCAAGGGTGGTGATGGTAAGAGTTAACCAAAGAAGACTAGCACTAGGTTCCAAGGGGCCACTGCTTTGTCATATTTATTGATGTAGGACATGTTTACTAGCTTACACATACAGGGTCAGGGAAAATATCTGTGATTGGCATCAACCTCAGTAGACTTGCCTGGAGCAATATTCTAGGGTCTTAAGCTACATCATGGGGAATAAAACACAGATGCATGCTATTGGAGTTTATAGTCTAGCAGGGAATAAGCATAATAAGCAAGAAAATAACATATACTGTAGTATATTAGAAGGTGGTAACTGGTATGGAACAACAAATATGGAGTAGGATAAGGCATGTCAGAGGGTGAAGGAGTAGGAGTATTAAACAGGGCGATCATGTAATGGACAACATGGAATACAGTTAATAATACTGTGTTATATATTTGAAAGTTGCTAAGAGACCAGATCTTAAAAGTTCCTATCATAAGAAGACAAATGTAATTGTGCATGTGTGGTGAGGGATGTGAACTGAACTTACTGTGGTAATCATTTCTTAATGTATATATAACCATAGGTTATACATCTAAAACTAACACAAAGTTATATGTCAATCATATCTCAACTTTAAAAAATATGGGGTGGTCATGATAAGCCTTAGGGAGAGGGCTAAATTTTGAGCAAAGACATAAATGAAGTGAAAGTATTAGTTTAGTACATAACTTGGGAGAGCATTTCAGACGGAAGAAACCACTACAGCAAAGAATGTTAAGTCAGGAGAGACTAGTGTGCCTAAGGAAAAACACAAGAGGTATAAGCAAGGAAGGGAGTGATATGAAAAGAGGTCACCAGGTAAGAAGAAAAAGTAACAAGTGCAGCAGAGGAGTCAAAGTGGAGGGACAATTTACAGGGTTGTTGCTGATCCTCTCTTTTGTGGGGACATACCTGCCAGATTAGAAAAAGCCAGCACCACCACATTCTGTTGTTGAGTATCATCTCTTGTCTGCATTAGCCTTTTGCCAGCTGGATTAAACTCACCACCCTCTCTCCTCCCCTAGTGCTAACTCCTTCACAAGTCTGTGACCTTGAGATTTTCCTATGACTAGGACATTTTCCTCCTTAGCCTTCCCAGCTCATGACTCTGCCACCATCACCTCATCTCTGTGCTCTTCTGCTTCAAGTGTCTTTTTCTCTTGCATTCTTCACCATGCTATTGACTGGATCCTGCAATCTGATTTTTGAGTCCACTCCCATTAAAACATGAGTGAGTGAAACAGGGCTTTTATTTGTACCTTCAATCAGCAATAACAGCCAACTTTGCTAACTAAAACCAGAGAATTTGATGAAATGACTGTAGTCCAACATGAATTTTTAAAGTGTACTAAATACATTTACAATAAATGGCTTCCCTTGTGACTCAGATGGTAAAGAATCTGCCTGCAATGCAGGAAACTTGGGTTCGATCCCTGGATCGGGAAGATGCCCTGGAGAAGGCATGGCAAACCACTCCAGTATTCTTGCCTGGAGACTTCCACGGGCAGAGCAGCCTGGAGGGCTACAGTCCATGGGGTCACAAAGAGTCATACAGGATGACTGAGTGATTAACATTTTCAAATACATTTACAACATAATAGTAAATATTCCTTCTCTGTGTTTTCCAAGACCTTTTTTGGTGTCAAGCAATATTTGGACAGCTCTGGAACAAAAGAGATTTGGGCTCAAATCTAAGTTCAGACTTAGTGATTCTGGTCAAGATAATTAAACTTTCTTAGCTTCAGTTTTCTCAACTGAAAAACAAGCAAAAGTGAACTGAAAGTCCCTCAGTCATGTCCGACTCTTTGCAACCTCATGGACTGTAGTCCATGGAATTCTCCAGCCAGAATACTGGAGTGGGTAGCCTTTCCCTTCTCCAGGGGATCTTCCCAACCCAGGGATCAAACCCAGGTCTCTTGCATTGCAGGTGGATTCTTTACCAACGGAAAAACAAGGCTGACACATAATTCTCAGGGTGACTTTCAGACTCAAATAAAATAGTATGAAAAAGTTCTCACATAGAGATAGGTAGATAGGTAGGTAGGTAGGTACTCAATGGTAATTCCATTTCTACCTTAAATATGTTTCCCTCTTTGTGTTATTCCTTTCCTTCCATTTATCTTGCTCATAACACTCAGCATAAATCTATGAAACTTCTGAAAATCTATTCATTGCATACTAAAAATTCAGATAGGTCTGGGCAAGCTGGATTCTATAAGAACTTGAGATAAGCAATGGCCCTAAAGCCAGGTCAGAGCAAGGAGAAAGCTGCTTCTCTCTTCCAAAACATAGTAAATACCATTTAAATAGCCCATTTTAAGATCTGTTTGTTCTCCAAATAACAGATTATGAGAGGCAAGTTTCTGAAAATTTTCTTGCAAGCTAAAAAATTTCCATCTATATTACTGGTTTATTTAATGTGACGATTTCATAGTTTTAAGCCAAATACATGCAGGTTATAATTAGCTTAAATTACTGTATATTTATAAATAAAAACATCAAATTGTTTAATAAAAAAGATATATGCAAGAGATCATTTTCTTTAAGTTCATAAAAACTGTTCTATTAATATTCTATAGCAGCAGTGACTGTATAAATCCATCTTCTAGAATTAAATTGATAGGAAAGCTATTTAATATGATAATACAAAAACGAGAAGTCTATTAAAAGGAAATAATCTTCTCAGTACTGTTTATTTATGAAACATAGTGCTGAAACCATAAAACTCCTAGAAGACAACCTATGCAGAATACTCTTTGACATAAATTACAGCAATAGGTTTTGGATCTGTGTCCTAAAGCAAAGGATATTTAAACAAAAATAAACAAATGAAACCTAATTAAACTTAAA
Organism: Okapia johnstoni; assembly: GCA_024291935.2. Classification (NCBI taxonomy): domain Eukaryota; kingdom Metazoa; phylum Chordata; class Mammalia; order Artiodactyla; family Giraffidae; genus Okapia; species Okapia johnstoni. The sequence continues at coordinate 62,898,397 of CM044312.1, read as the reverse complement.
AAGCTTTTGCACAGCAAAGGAAACCATCAACAAAGCAAAAGGACAACTTACTGTATGGGAGAAAATATTTGCAAATGATATGACATGTTAATATCCAAAATATATAAGCAGTTTACACAACTCAATATTATGAAGTGAAGAACCCAATTTAAAAATGGGCAGGAGAATTGAACAGACATTTTTCCAAAGAAGATATACAGACAGCCAACAGGCAAAACAGGAATCATCAGATAAATGCAAATCAAAGCCATAATTAGATATCACCTCACATCTGTCTGGTGGCTCAGTTGGCAGAGTCTTCCTGCAATGTGGGAGACCTGGATTCCATCCTTGGGTCAGGAAAATTCCCTGGAGAAGGGAATAGCAACTCATTCCAGTATTCTTGCCTGGAGAATTCTATGGACAGAGGAGCCTGGTGGGCTACAGTCCATGGGGTCACAAAGAGTTGAATCTGACTGAGTGACTAACACTTTCTCACTTTTACATCTGTCAAAATGGCTATCATCCAAAAGTCTCCAAATAAGAACTTCCCTGGTGGTACAGTGGATAAGAGTCTGCCTGCCAATGCAGGGGACACTGGGTGACTCTCTGGTCTGGGAGGATTCCACATGCTGTGGAGCAACTAAGCCCATGTGCCACATCTACTGAGCCCCCATGCTACAGCTGCTGAAGCCCATGCACCTAGAGCCTCCGTTCTGCAACAGAAGCCACTGCAATGAGAAGCCCATGTAATGTGATGAGGAGTAGCTCCCATTCGCCACAACCAGAGAAAGCTCTTGCGCAGCAACAAAGACTCAGCATGGACAAACATTAAATAAATTAATAATTTTTTTAAAGTCTACAAATAACAAATGGTAGTGAGGATGTGGGAAAAATGGAATCCTAGTACACTCTTGGTGGGAATGTCAAGTGTTGCTGTCGCTATGAAATCAGTATGAAGTTTCCTCAAAACACTGAAAACAGAATTACCATATGATCCAGCAAGTCTACTCCTAGGTATAATATCTGAAGAAAATAAATCATTAATTAAAAATACACATGTGCCCTAATGTTCACAGCAGCATTATTTATAATAGCTAAGATATGGAAGCAACCTAAGTGACCATTAACAGATAAATGGATAAAGAATTAGTGATGTATACATAAGTGTTTCTGGATAGTGCTCAGTCATGTCTGACTCTTTGTGACCCCCATGGACCTGCCAGGCTCCACTATCCATGGAATTTTCCAGGCAAGAATACTGCAGTGGGTTGCCATTTCCTACTCCAGGGATCTTCCCGGCCCAAGGATCGAAACTGTGTCTCTTGTGTCTCTAGAACTGGCAGGCAGATTCTTTACTGCTGTGCCATCTGGGCTTCCCATATTCATAAGAATATAAATGTATATAGTACGTATGTGATCAGTCACTCAGGTATGTCTGACCCTTTGGGACCCCACAGACTGCAGCCTACCAGGCTCCTCTGTCTGTGGGATTCTCCAGGCAAAAATATTGGAGCTGGTTGCCATTTCCAACTCCAGGGGATCTTTCCAACCAAAGGCTCAAACCCACATCTCCTGCATTGGCAGATGGGTTCTTTACCACTGGTCTTCCCTGGTTATTCAGACAGTAAAGAATCTGCCTGCAATGTGGGAGCAAAGAAGACAAAAGCACAAATCTGTTGAAACTTCTAGGAAAGCTTTGCCTTTCTTGATGAAAGGAGACAGATGTAGCTGAGACCACCCTTTCTGTCTGTTTTCTTGCCTTCAACACAAACACACTGCTGGGAGAGACATCTTACAAATATGAAAACAAGGTCACGGGAATGGAATGCTGTTAGAAACCATTTTATCACTGATTCAATGCCAGTTTGCCAGAATCCTTTTAATATGAAAAAATTAACTGTAATTTTTTAACTGACTGATATTGAATATTGTTACTTGCAGCTAAAACTATTCCTAACTAACACAAAGTATGTATCCACATGTATAGACATGTGGAATGCTTAGAATAGTTCTTAGCCATGATTAGTGCTTAATAAATTTTAACCGTATTATTTTCCAGTTGATCATTTGTTGTATGTCATCAATTTGATATTCATTAATGTGTGATAGGGCTTCCCTGGTGGCTCAGAGGGTAAAAGCGTCTGCCTGCAATGCGAGAGACCCGGGTTCGATCCCTGGGTTGAGAAGATCCTCTGGAGGAGGAAATGGCAACCCCCTCCAGTACTCTTGCCTGGAAAATCCCATGGACGGAGTAGACTGATAGGCTACAGTCCATGGGGTCGCAAAGAGTCAGACACAACTGAGCTACTTCACTTTCACTTTCACTTTCAATGTGTGATATATATTTGTGTGGTTTATGTACCTTGTCATAATTTCAACATAGAGGTGTAATATTATTTAAATTCACTGTATTTTAAACACATGATAAATTTAATCATCTTATAGCAATTAATCTGTCTTAATGGCCATTTTTTTGCTATCTACTTTGATTTAAGAGCTCATTATATCTGTTGAACTCTTCTTGCTGTTCATTAATATGTTACTAACTTAAAATTTTTGAAAAAGATGTTCTGGAACTTCACCATTTGCTACCTTTTCATCCATTGCTTTAGAACTTCTATTTTTTGTAACATTTTTAAACATAAAAATACTCAGGCACTTATGAGCTTCTACTATTTCCTAGTAGTATACAAATATAATGTTCTTTTGGAGTAAGGGTTAGCTACTCTTAAGACACTTTCTTCCACCATGCCTATCTGAAATGCAGTAGCTTTATGGATATACACTAAAAATGTAGGAAGAAAAAATAAAATTATAAGAGCAATAAAAAATCTACAAGTTCTAAAACTTACTTTATAAGCTAAGTAAGTTATTGACTAAATTTCTTAGTTAATGCAAACAAAAAATAGATATCAATTCAAAGAATATTATTCCAGGGACCCATTCAGTTATGAACCTGTATCCAACTCTACAGAACATTTCATTTTAGAGTTTTATTGACACCACCTACATTATGAAGAATAAACCAATATTCTTGATTTCAATACTCCTTGACACATATACCTCTACATATACAGATACATCCCTGCTTTTTCCACACATTTTCCTTCACTGGAGTAAATTTAGCCACCATTTACCTAATATTTCAGGCTTAAAACTTGGATGTCATATTATCAGTTCTTATCTGCTATCTCCACAAAACACATGTATACCCTGCCTCTGGCATCTAGCCACCTCCAAAGATAACTCCTCTTGACCTATCCTCTACAATCACTTTCAAACCTAGGTTAGGTATTAGAATATTTGAAGAAATAAACATGACACAAACAAACATTTTCATTAACCATTACTTCCTTGTATTGTATCAGTTAATGCTTCTTTTAACCAATACCCATTTCCATCATTTTCTAATGATTTTTAACTCTTTGTTTAAGGATTGGTTTAGTTCTCTGGTCTAATCATATTCCTTAAGGAAGAAAACAAATCCAAATAAGAATCCATTCCTGTATTAATAGTTTAACCTCATCATTATGGATTTTTATACTCTCCCACTGGACAATGATACGTGCCCTAGATCTAGCCCCTGGCATCTTTCTTGTGCAACCTTATGTAACCCTGGCTACATGTTAAAATCACCATAGGAGCCTTGAGAAATATCAACTCCTAGGGATTTTTATATAATTGGTTTAGACTGGGACTGGCTAGAATCATCTCCAGAGGACACTAATACACAAAGAAACCAGACTATTGTGGCAGATTCTTAATTGGAGTTTCTTATTCTCTTCTTTCTCTCCTACATACGGTCTTTTCCCCCTTTAGCCAGAATGACCTTTGAAAATGGAAAGTCAAATCCTTGTAACTCCTTATAACACTGAATAACACTTCAGAGACACCTTCTTTGAAATCCCTATTTCAAATTCCCATTTTCCTCCACTAATGTCTCTTCCTTTCACTTAGTTAAATTTTCCTTATAGAATTAATTATTACCTGATATATAATTACATATTTGTTTCTTTGTCTTACTAGACTATAAACACTCTGAGGTCAAGAATCTTGCCTTTCTTATATCCTCCATGTCTAGAAAGTATAGTATACTGTATATATTGGGTTGGACAAAATGTTTGTTTTTTTCCATAAGATGGCTCTAGCAGTGCTTAGTTGCCTTTAACTTCATTCAAAACAGTTTATTTAGATTGCATTGTGACAGTTGTCATATCAGGGTGCATTAAAAAAACATCAAAACTGATGAATTTTTACATGGTTATTTTAATATCAAAGATGGAGGAAAAATTTGATTATTTCAAGAAAGGAAAAACACCACTTTGGACACATTCCATCAGTCACAGCACCTTCTCCATACACTGCACAAATTTTTCTTTGTGTTTCAGCTGTGCTTGTCCTTTCTTGAAGTGTAACATGCCAAAAATGCTACTTTCTTCTTCAATATTAAAATGGCTGTGTAAAAATTCATCAGTTTGATAAGTTTTTTAATGCACACTGAAACGATAGCTGTAACTATACAATCTAAAAAACTATTTTGAATGAAGTTAAAGACAACTAACCACTACTAGGCCAGTCTTCATCCAAAGATATGTTGTGTATATGATGGGATTGGAAAGGAATCCTTTATCATGAGCTCCTTCCAGAGAACCAAATGATTAATTCTAGTAAGTAGTGTTCCCAATTTGACCAACTGAAAGCACTCAACGAAAAGTGTCCAGAATTCGTCACAGAAAATGCATTATCTTCCATCAGGATAATGCAAGACTGCATGTTTCTTTGATGACCAGGTAAAAACAGTTACAGCTTGGCTGGGAAGTTCTGATTCATCGGCTGTATTCACCGATGGATATCTGTTTATTTTGGTCTTTACAAAATTCTCTTAATGGAAAAAATTTCAATACCCTGGAATACCATAAAAGAAACCTGGTACAGTTCTTTGCTCAAAAAGATGAAAAGTTTTGGTAAGATGGAATTATGAAGTTGCCTGGAAAATGGCAGAAGGTAGTGGAACAAAATGATGACTATGTTGTTCAATAAAATTCTTGGTGAAAATGAAAAATGTGTCTTTTATTTTTACTTAAAAGCCAAAGGAACTTTTTGGCCAACCCAATATTATACAATATAAAATAAGCAGGAATTATAATGATGTGATAACATTAAATTTAAAACAAGTTCCCCACAAATATAGCATCATCAGAGGTACTGGTAAAATAAACTGTGTTAGTTAATCATCACTAACGTCTGAATCAAAGCTTAAAAGTTAAAACAAAGCAAAGCAAAACAAACAAAAAAACCACCCAGGAACTAAGAGGAGCCTAAATTTGAGTAATATTTATTTCTCGGATACTGCTGGTTTCCTGCCCTCTTTGTTTTACCAGTCTCCTGTCATCAGTGAACCAAGCAGAACACTGTGGTCATTAACAAAGAAGGTAGGTGGCTTTCTGACCCAGTCCAGGAAGTCACCCTGGGGGAATTCTCAAATCTTTTCAGACAAAATCAAATGACCCATTTCTTATCTGGACAGGAATGAAGCGAAGCTTGTGATTAACCTGTAAAAATGAATGGAGGTTTATTCTGAGTCTGGTTTACTAATCGGAAGATGAAATCTGCTTTGCAACAGAGTGCTTTAGGGAGGGGGTGACAGTGTGAAACACACCGGAGAAACAAGTGTCCCTCTAGGGAGTGAGTGCTTTTGTGGGTGTCACACTTCCCTGAGTTAAACCTGATCCCCATTCCAGAGGCAGAGAGTCTGCTGTGAATTCTGACCACCCACCTAGTGGTTGTATAATCTTGGGCTGTTTTCCTAACCTTTCTGTATTTCAGTTTCCTCACCTGTAAAATGGAGACAATAGTACTTACCTCAAAAAGTTATAGTGAGGATTAGATGAAATTAATGGATGTAAGGTACTTATAAAAGGTTCAGAGCACAGGAAACTTCTACATAAGTGTTAGAAAGTAATGACTAAAAGCATGAATTTCAGAGCTATTTCCAGCATTTGAATTCCAGCCCTGCCAAGGTAGGTGACTTTGAGCAGGTGACTTTACTTTCTGTGTCTCCATTTCCTCTTCTGAAAAATTGAGATCAGATTTACCTCAATAGGGTTGTATAAGTATTAAGTGTCTTCATATACGTAAAGCCCTGAGAACAGTGACTGGCATATAGAAAGTACTATAAAATGAATTTAGTTTCATTATTATTGCTGTTACTATTATTATCTTAGGTTATAATTCAGTGCAAGATTTTTGAGATATTGATCCCTTCCAAGTCTCCTGCTTCTTTGATCATTTCTCAGGCCCCTTGATTGCTTTCTTTTTTTGGTGGCCTTCTAAAAGAACAGTCTTTCCACAAGGATGTATTATTGGCCAACTGATCTCTTCAGCCTATCCATTTTCTGTGGTAAAATGGAGCAGGACTCTATGGTCCTTGCCCCCACCCCCAACCCCATGTCCTCTGCCTATCTTTTGACCTTGGAAACCTTTAGTCAAAGAATAAGTTTAATCAGAGAAATGAGAAATGTGGAAACAAAGGAAAACAGTCAAAGGCAACTAAATAATAATAATATAGTCATTAAGCCAAGTCAAGGATCTTAAGTTCCTTCTCGAGGGCTATAGATAATATTCTGAGCCATATCCTGTAAGCTATCTTATAGATACTGAAACTCCAGGTGGAGAAGTTAACTATATGATGACCAGACTGTACCCAGGACATGAGCAGCTACAATTCTGAGAACTGGCCTCAAAGAAATGAAACAAACTGACCTTGGAACTGAAGATTAACAGTACATAAAACAATCAAGGTGACACTGGTCAGACCACCTATGACCAATTTGAAGATGACTGTCAGAGATGACTGCTATTTCTGCAAGTAGCCCCCTTCTTCTGTCTATAAAGTCTCTTGCTCCACTGGTTGCCCGTTGAGGGGAGTCAGCCTTTGGACAGATGTGCCCTCCCCCCACCCCCACCAGTTGCTGGCATCTAAAATAAAGTAAACCTTCCTTTCCACCAACCTGGCCTGTCTACTGTCTTTTCAGCGGCAAGCAGCTGGACCCACCTCACTATTCGGCAAAAGTGGCAATATCATTCCTTTAATATATTCATTATCACCTCTTAGGAAGATGGTTTCTAAAGCTGAACTGATAGCTCAGGACTCTCTGGGAGCTTTCCACCTTATCTGGACATGGATGTTCCTCAGACATTTCAGACTTCATGCAAAACAAAACTTATCTCTGTTCCCTCAAAATGTTTTCCTCTTCTAAAGCTCTTGTCACAGTGTCTTTGACTCCTCTGTCCCCTTGTCCTTCATATACAGTCACCAAATCCTACTGATTCTAATTCACAATAAATTTTGAATGCATCCTCTTTTCTCCACCTTTCCTACCACTTCTCCAACTCACAGTTATAGCAGTCTTATAACGGGTCCTGCCACCTCTAAAAACTTCTGAAATCAATACCACAGCTTATTCAGCATAAAAGGGAATGAAGTAGAAATATATGTTATAATGTGGACCTTGAAAACATTATGCTAAGTGATGTATACACTATATTAGGATAAATTGTGCCCCCTTCAATTCATGTCCAACCAAAACCCATTAATGTGACCATGTTTGGAAATAAGGTCTTTAAGAATATAATCAAGTTAAGGTGAGGTCACAGTGAATTTGGGTGAGCCCTAATCCAATATAATTGATGTCCTTACAAGAGGAAGGGAATTTAGAGACAGAGACATTTAGAGACACAGACACATAGAAGAGAATACCTTGTAAATACAAAGGCAGAGATTAAACTGATGTATCTACTACAAGCCAAGGAATGCCAAGAATTGCTAGCAACCACCAGAAGTTATGAGAAGACAGGGAAGGATTTCTCCCACAGACTTCTGAGTGAATTGGTACTGCTGACACTGACTCCAGACTTTAACCTCCAGAATGGTCAGAGGATAAATTTCTGTTGTTATAAACCACTCAATTTGTAGAAATTTGTTATGGTTGTCCTGAGGAACTAACATGTATAATGTAGATACACCACATTTTGTTTATCCATTCATCAGTTGAAGAACTTTTGGGTTGTTTACACTTTTTGGCTAATAGGAACAGTGCTGCTATGAACATTTGTGTACATCTATGATCTATTTTGAGTTAACTTTTTAGATGATTTATTTTTAAATAATTTTATTCATTTATTTTTGGCTGTGCTTGGTCTTTGTTGCTGCCCGGACTATTGTCTAGTTGTAGTCCACAGGCTCCTCATTGAGGTGGCTTATCTTGTTGCAGAGCACAGGCTCTAAAGCCTGTAGTTGCAGAAAGAGGACTCAGTAGTTGTGGCTCCTGAACTTTAGAGCACAGGCTCAATAGTTGTGCTGAACGGGCTTAGTTCCTCCATGGCATTGGGGATCATCCTGGATCAGGGATCGAACCTGTGTCTCTGCATCGGCAGGTGGATTCTTTACCACTGAGCCACCAGAGAAGCCCTATTTTGAGTTAATTTTTGAAAAGACATGATGTTTTAAAATTAGGTCTAGTTTTTTTTTTTTTAACATGTGAATATTCAGTTGATCCAGCATCACTTGTTGAAGACAATCCTTCCTCCATTGAATCACTCTTACACCTTTGTCAAAAAAACATTTGGTCTTACTTACATGGGCCTATTTCTAGGTTCTCTGTTCTGTTCTATTCCTTCTCCAATATGACACAATCCTGATTATGTTGCTGCTGCTGCTGCTAAGTCGCTTCAGTCATGTCCGACTCTGTGCGACCCCATAGGCGGCAGCCCACCAGTCTCCACCGTCTCTGGGATTCTTCAGGCAAGAACACTGGAGTGGGTTGCCATTTCCTTCTCCAATGCACGAAAGTGAAAAGTGAAAGTGAAGTCGCTCAGTCGTGTCCTACTCTTAGCGACCCCATGGACTGCCACCTACCAGGCTCCTCCGTCCATGGGATTTTCCAGACAAGAGTACTGGAGTGGGCTGTCATTCTCCTCCTGACTATGTTAGTTACACAATAAGTCTTAAAACCAAGTAGCATTACTCTTACTCTATACTTCTTTCTCAGAATTGTTTGAGCTATCTAGTTCCTTTGCCTTTCCACATAAGTTTTAGATTAATCTTATCTATTGTTGTAGTCTGTTCAGGCTGCTATAATAGAGTACCATAGACTGGGTGGTTTAATATAACAGAAATTTAGTTCTCACAGTTCTGGAGGCTGGAAAGTCCAAGACCAGGCCGCTGCCAGTTGCAGTGTCTGGTGAGAACTCACTCCCTGGTTCATAAAGAATATTCTTGCTATGTCCTCACATGACGGAAGGGGCAAGAGCGTTCTCTGGGGTCTCTTTCATAAAGGCACAAATCCCATTTGTGCTGGCTCTGTCCTCATGACCTAATCACCTCCCAAAGGCCCCACCTCCAAATAGCATAATTTGGGGGATCAGGTTTCAACATATGAATTTTGGGAAGCAGGTGGTCCTGGGGGATGCAAACATTTAGTCTACAGCATTTATATTTACAAAAAAATCTTGCTGGGTAAATTCCCATTTTAAAAATCAAGTTGGACTGTGAAGAAAGCGGAGCACCAAAGAAGTGATGCTTTTGAACTGTGGTGTTGGAGAAGACTCTTGAGAGTTCCTTGGACTGCAAGGAGATCCAACCAGTCCATCCTAAAGGAGATCAGTCCTGGTTGTTCATTGGAAGGACTGATGTTGAAGCTGAAACTCCAATACTTTGACCACCTCATGCAAAGAGTTGACTCATTGGAAAAGACCCTGATACTGGGGAAGGATTGGGGGCAGGAGGAGAAGGGGATGACAGAGGATGAGATGGCTGGATGGCATCACCAACTCGATGGACATGAGTTTGGGTAAACTCCGGGAGTTGGTGATGGACAGGGAGACCTGGTGTGCTACGATTCATGGGGTTGCGAAGAGTTGGACACAACTGAGAGACTGAACTGAACTGATGTGTAGATGACTCCCAAATTTATATCTCTAAGACCAGCCTTTCTTTTGAGCTCCACAGCTAAACACCCATCTATCAACCTGACAGCTACAGTGAGTATTTATTTTGACTATGTTAATTTTGGGATGCTCATGTCAAGTTGATCCTTTGATCTTCCCCCATCTTTGTCAATGGCACCAAACAACTCCTTTACAGGAGTTTGAATATCTTTATATAGATACATACACACACACACACACACACACACACACACACACCAGAACATGTCTTTTATCAATTTAAATATTTCAGTGTTCAATTGCTGTTAGAGTAAAATCTAAAAAATCCTTGCTTAAGGCCAACAAGGTCCTCTCATCACATACCCCTTCCTTCAAAGAAGTTCTAGACTCAGGGCTTTCTGGTCCAAAGGCAATGAAAAAGGAAAGTGAGTGAGACACCTAGAGTGCACAACAGAAGAGCTTACAGGTCCCTGAGAGTGAGTGTCTTAAAGTTTACTTCCTAGAGCCTTCAACTACCCCACCCTAGTCCAGGCCTGGGTCCCAGCTTTTCCTGCCTTAGGGACTTTGTACTAGTCATCTCCTCCACCAAGAAAGCTCTGCTCTCCCAGTTCTTATGGTTAGCTCCTTCTTGTCATTTATGACTCTGCTTTGGTCAACTATTCCATCTAAAATAACAAAAACAATAGTAGATAAGATTTATTAATCTCTTACATTGAGCCTGACTCTATTCCAAGCTCATTACTTTGTTTAATCCTCCAAACAACCCTATATGATGAGTACTATCATAATCTCCATTTTACAGATAAGAGAACTGACAGAAGAAGAAGGAGGTGAAGTAAATGCCCAAGAGCACACAGCTCCCAGTAGTGACTTGGCTGGGAAACAACCCAAGTAACTTGATTTCAGAAACTGAGCGCTTGTTTATTTCTTTGACTCACTTACAATCTGCAACCGTCCTGCTTGTTTACTTGCTTACCGTCTTTCTTCATAGAATGTGAGTTCCATGAGGCAGCTTAGTTTGTCTTTGATGTTGGCTCCCCAAACTTAGTTATGCCTGACTGTGCTCAATGATGCGGAACATTTATGGAATGAATTCATTTAGAAAGACCAATCTTGTCCCCAAATAACCACACTACTGATAAATACTTATCTGTGAAAATCTCTGAAGTAAATAATTTCAAAATCTTACACCAAAGACTCCCTAACGAAAAATATACATGGTGCATGGCTGTGCTGTGCTTAGTTGCTCAGTCCTGTCAGACACTTTGCGACCCCAGGGACTGTAGCCCCTCAGCCTCCTTTGTCCATGGAGGTTCTCCCACTCCAATACTGGAGTGGCTTGTCATGCCCTCCTTCAGGGGATCTTCCCAACCCTGAAGGGATCGAACTCAGGTCTCCCGCATTGTAGGCAGATTCTTTACCAGCTGAGCAGGGAAGCCCTGGTGCATGGCTACATTCTTTTAAAATTTTCTTTGGGTACATGCATGTGCCCTATTCATTGATAGGTCTATTTTGGCAAAGATAATCACTATGTTACAAATATTTAATCTAGAAATTAGAGTAGATGCAGAAAAGTGAGTTTGGGCTGCTTTCACCTGTAGTTGTTTGCACTGCTTACTTTCTGAAAGTTTAAATCATTTATTTCCAGCTCTTTTGATCCACCCTCTTGACTTTCCCCTTTCTTGATCATTTTCTTTCAGGGTTCTATATTACTTATCTTGAAAGTGTTTTGATGTCCTGAAGTTTCTAAATTTACGATGATATCCGCGATCACAAGAAATTCAAAGGATGAATTCTCCTGATTGCTTTGTTAGCTCCCATTTATCTGCTGGCTACTTGAATGTGCGGGTGATGCTCCTTGGGGAAATATTGTGGCCAACAGCATTGGCCAAGGTACGCATGTTTGACAGCGGATATGGCAGGGGCGGACAGGTGAAAGGAATGGGAGCAAAAGCCTACATTTCGTGACACTGAAACCCCATTCTGCTCTTGCCACAAGTGGGACATTCTTTAAACTGGAAGAACCTCATCAGGCAAATACCCTTAAAAGAAAGAAAGGTAAGACCCCCGCCCCCCGAAAAGTATTGGCAGCACTGGCCAGAAGGTCAAGTCTGCCCAGCCCGTCACGCTGGCTTGTTTTCCTCTCCCGAGGGTTTTATGACTAGCAGAACAGGCGCAGGGCCGCTGCGCGCGCTCACGCGCCTGCGCAGGAGGGTCCAAGGCCCCAGAGCTCGCGTCGTCGCGCCTGCCCGCCAGCTTTTCCCGCGCAGGCCTACGCACTTCCCAGTGCGCAGGCACAGATGGAGCCGGTAGGCAGGCAGCCCGCTAGTGCCGTGTGGAGACGGCCGGGTGCTATGGCGGCGGGCCCCCTACGCGGTCGAGCAGTGGCCGGTGGAGGCGAGAGTAGTGAGAGTGAGGATGACGGCTGGGAGATTGGGTATCTCGACCGGACAGCTCAGGTAGCAAAGGAGGCCTTGTCTTGGCCGCGCCTGGATCGGCCTTCCCTGGCCATGAAACCTCTTAACTTCCTTGCCTGTGTTTCCCTAAATTTTTTTTCCAGCGTGAATACAGGCCTTTGAACTCCAAACAAATTCGCAGTTTCCCTCTCATTTCCCTACTGTGTTTTCCATCAAATACACCTTTTTAGATTGTCAATATGGCTCTTCACTTGGGTTTGAACCCCTCATTACCCATTCCCTTTAAAGATCCCTTTTTAGTTATGAATTTGAAACAAATTTTGTATTTTTCCTCCCCTCCCCGCCCCTAAAATGATGTACCTAAAACCAGTCATTATTGTTTCCCAAAGCAGTGTGAATGAAAATATGTATAACGAGAAATTTTTTTTTTAATTTTCTGTTTTCTTAGAAATTGAAAGGACCGTTACCCGTTGAAGAAAGGCAGGAAACATTTAAGAAGGCTTTGACCACAGGCAATATTTCATTGGTCGAGGAGCTCCTAGATTCTGGTGAGAGTCAAGGGATGGTTTCAAACCTCGCACAGTTGTTTCAATTCACAGGGATTCCGTGTTTTAAAATATTTGAGTTGGTTTTATAATGGAAGCACAGTGAATGTTAGTCATATCAAGTGTCCAGTATATCTTACTTGACTCTGAGTTCTCTCTGCCTTATTTTTTCCTCTGATACAAATTTGGAATGCTATTGCTGATTACCTTCCATCAGTTCTTTCACTTCCTTCAAAAGGTATACTCTGACTAATTCTACCCCGCTTTGATAATCTTGACTCACTTTTCTCAACATTTGTCTGTCTATAATTTTGATTGTGTGTTTCTCAAGAGTTGTTTCCAGTTATGTACATTTTAGTTACAGTCTTTGCCTGTGTTGGTTGTGTCAGTGTGTGAATGAGAACAAAGTAGGAATCTATCTGGATACCTTTTCCCACCTATCGCCTGTTCAGTGTGCTTCTTTGGGAAAGTCATTTAAACTTCCAGAGCATCTGTTTCTCTATAAAATATCATAATTATGTCTTGTGTCCCATGACGTTTTTCTGTTTGCTAAATGTTTTTTTTTAATTACCTTGACATGGAAGTGTGAATTGTTGATATTGACCGAAATTAATCAAAGGAGTACTAAGCATCCACTGTCTGCTTGTGAATACAAAACATTCCCACACAAAATTGTGTATAGCAAAATGTTTTTCTTCTATGCTAGAGATGCATGGTTTAATGTAAAGTGAATCATTTGGGAAACAGTACAGTTCTGGGTTTGATTACTAGCCTGCCACTTGGCTCTGTAATCCTGACCAAGTTAGGAAACCTTCTAAGCTTCAGTGTCCCCATTTTCAAAAGCAAGATGCATTGTATCAAAGGGCTTTTATTTTGGGGGGGAGGAGGAGAGATTAAAATGAGAACGTATACAAGTCTTAAAACATATAGGCATTAATATAAATATTAACTGTTGTAACAAGTAAGGATTGTGTGACTTTGTGGACAATGGAGCTTGAGTTCATAGGTAAAGAATTAAATAAAATTTGAATAATTGAAAGAGGTCTAATACTAGGATATGAACACATGCAGGACACGTGCATAGTGTTGGATGGGATGGAATAGGCAGAAATTTCTTTTAGAAAAGAGAGCTTGTCTTGGGAGTAGTTGGACTAGATGCAGTGAAGTGATGGAGTCTCTTGAAAGGACTTGAAAAGAGCCTTCTGGTAAAGTATTTTGTCAACCTTTCAAAATTTGTCTTTAATTACAAAAAATTTTAAGTTGCTTCTAAAAAACCAAAAACAAATAGGTGTAAGTAGAAAAACATCTTTGTCCCCACTTTCACCCCCACTATCCCTGAAATCTCCCTTTAACGTGTAACTCCTGTTTTAGTATCTCCTGATTTCCTTCCAGAGGTCATCATTTAACACTTTAAAAAATATTTTTAATTTTTTGCCAAAGTCATACATATTTCTGTACTAGTTGGAAATCTTAATAAAAAAATGAAAGCTCATTTTGAGTCAGCATTTTTAGTAGTCCAACGATACCTCTGGTTTTTGCTTTTCTGCTATGCACTAACATTTTCAGATCTCTTTAAATTATTAAGTATTTTGGACACTCAAAAATGTATGGAGACTTAACTTTTTCCTCCTGGAGGTTAGCATTCTCATATAGTTGGTATTTTTTATTCCTATGCATATCTTTATACTTTTACCGTATGTGTATATATCCACAAACAATATAGTGTTATTTTGAATGTGGTTTTTTTTTGAGCTATATTAAAATATCTTGCATCAATTCATTTAAACTTATCTTTTTGCATTTATGCTTAGAATATCATGTGTTTAATAATTTACTTTTTTGAGTTTAGAGGTGATGATGATTAAGAATTTTTATACTAAAATGCCACATTTGCTTATCTTTATCTTCACATCTTTTCCTTTTTACTTTTGCTGTCACAGTTTGAGCAGTAATGTCAATAAGGAAAGAATAATGAGAAAACAACATGATCTTTTCTCTGATCTTATTCATATGCTTTCAGTTGCAGCAGTTTAAAGAGAAAAATTTGTGAGAGAAGACAAGTTGGGACAGCAGTATATTGTTTATAGAATACTTAGACAGTTTTCTGATGTTTTCTCCAAGGAATTATCATGTACCTTATATCAATTAAAGTTAGACAGCTGGGAATTTGACAAATAATCTTTCAGCACCTTAGTGTTCCTACAGAAAAATATTGAGTCTTCACAGAAATAAAGTGAGCCCTCCCTAACAAGTTTGCTTTCTTTCAGTGATATAACCTTTTGCAGATGAAAAACTTTATAGCCAGACTATAAAACCTGTCAAATATAAGGTATTAAGGGAAGGCTGTATTCAGTGGTTTTTCATATGCAAGTTTTCCTTCTTTGAAATAGAAAGATGTTCTGTTTTCTTCCTTTTCTAAAAATTAGCAGATATTTCTTAGGTTCAAGAGAGAGTTCACCGTTTAAATATTGATCTCTTCATATAGCAAAGGCTTTATATAAATTTAATCGGTTATGGTCACTGCCTCATTATAACTTTGTCTTTGTGTCATATCTTCTATGCTCCTCCCCAGTCTTAGATCCAGACCTAGATTACTTCACCAATTTTTTTATGTGACTAAACCAATCAGTGCTATTGGGGAAAATTAGATGACTTCACGAATTTGTACCATTAATGATTGATTTGAGGGTTTTAAGGGCAGCTGGCTCGCTCTCATCCTTTCTTAACTGTTACCATCCATCTCTTCCTGTCTCACTCTGGATGGTGGCTATCTAAAACTTTATCCTACTTCTCAGGCCTGATATCTCATCTGTGCTTCTTCTTACTCTAGCTCATTGTTTCATTCATTTGTCCAAAGCAAACTTGATAGTTATTTTCTTTTTTATGTCATTGTTTATTTTTAATGCCGGAACAGTATTCCTGATGCAGTTTTAATATTTCATTAAGGCATTAACTTTCATATTATGAGTTGTAGCCAAGGTTTTAATGTGTTTTTTAGTTCATTTTTTTTAATTGAAGATAATTGCTTTATAGAATTTTGTTGTTTTTGTCAAACCTCAACATGAATCAGCCATAGGTATACATGTATCCTCTCCCTTTTGAACACCCCTGCCATCTCTCCCCATCCCACCCTTCTATATTGATAAAGAGCCCCTGTTTGAGTTTCCTGAGCCATACAGCAAGTTCCATTGGCTATCTATTTTACATATGTTAATGTAAGTTTCCATGTTACTCTTTGCATACATCTCACCCTCTCCTCCCCTCTCCCCGTGCCCATAAGATCTATCCTCTATGTCTGTTTCTCCATTGGTGCCCTGTAAATAAATTCTTCAGTACCATTTTTCTAGATTCTGTATATATGTGTTAGAATACAATATTTATCTCTTTCTGACTTACTTCACTCTGTGTAATAGGTTCTAGGTTCATCCATCTCATTAGAACTGACTCAAATGTGTTCCTTTTATGGCTGAGTAATATTCCATTGTGTATATTATTACAACTTTTTTATCCATTCATCTGTCGATGGACATCTAGGTTGCTTCCATGTTCTAGGTATTGTAAATAGTGCTGCAATGAACAGTGGGATACATGTGTCTTTTTCAATTTTGGTTTCCTCGGAGTATATGCCTACGAGTGGGATTGGTCAGTCATATGGTGGCTTTATTCCTGTTTTTTAAGGAATCTGCATACCGTCTTCTGTAGTGACTGTATCACTTTACATTTCCACCAACAGTGCAAGAGCGTTCCCTTTTCTCCACACCCTCTCCAGAATTTATTGTTTGTAGACTTTTTGATGATGGCCATTCTAACTGGTGTGAGGTGGTATCACATTGTAGTTTTGATTTGCATTTCTCTAATAATGAGAGATGTTAAGCATCTTCTCAAGTGTTAGTTAGCCATTTTTATGTCTTCTTTGGAGAAATGTCTGTTCTTTTTCCCCACTTTTTGATTGGCTTGTTTGTTTCTCTGGCATTGAGTTGTATGAGCTAATGGTATATTTTGGAAATGAATCCTTTGTCAGTTGTTTCATTTGTTATTATTTTCTCCCATTCGAAGGGTTGTCTTTTTAATCAAGTCCCACTTGTTTACTTTTGTTTCTATTTCCATTACTCTAGGAGGTGGGTCATAGAGGATCTTTCTTTGATTTATGTCATCGAGTGTTCTGTCTGTGTTTTCCTATAAGAGTTTTATAGTTTCTGGTCTTACATTTAAATCTTTAATCCATTTTGAGTTTATCTTTGTGTATGGTGTTAGGAAGTGTTCAAATTTCATTCTTTTACATTTATCTGTCCAGTTATCCCAGCACCATTTATTGAAGAGGCTGTCTTTGCCCCATTGTATATTTTTGCCTCCTTTGTCAAAAATAAGGTACCCATAGGTGCATGGGTTTATTTCTGGGCTTTCTATCTTGTTCCATTGGTTTATATTTCTTTTTTTGTGCCAGTACCATACTGTTTTGATGACTGTAGCTTTGTAGTATAATCTGATGTCAGGAAGGTTGATTCCTCCAGCTGCATTTTTCTTTCTCAAGACTGCTTTGGCTATTTGGGGTCTTTTGTGTTTCCATATGAATTGTGAAATTTTTTGTTCTAGTTCTGTGAAAAATGTCATTGGTAATTTGATAGGGATTGCATTGAATCTGTGGATTGTATTTGATAGTATAGTCATTTTTACAATACTGATTCTTCCTACTCAGTAACATGGAATATCTCTCCATCTGTTTACGTCGTCTTTGATTTCTTTTGGGTAGTGTCTTATAATTTTCTGTGTACAGTTCTTTTGTCTCCTTAGGTAAGTTTATTCCTAGATATTTTATTCTTTCTGTTGCAGTGGTGAGTGGGATTGATTCCTTAATTTCTATGATTTTTCATTGTCACTATATAGAAATACAAGTGATTTCTGTGTATTGATTTTGTATCCTGCAACTTTGCTAAATTCACTGATTAGCTCTAGTAATTTTCTCATATTATCTTTAGGGTTTTCTATGTACAGTATCATGTCATCTTCAAACAGTGAGAGCTTTACTTCTTCTTTTCTGATCTGGATTCCTTTTATTTCTTTTTCTTCCCTGATGGCTATAGCTAGGACTTCTAGAACTATGTTGAATGCTGCTGCTAAGTCACTTCAGTCATGTCCGACTCTGTGCGACCCCATAGACGGCAGCCCACCAAGCTCCCCCATCCCTGGGATTCTCCAGGCAAGAACACAGGAGTGGGTTGCCATTTCCTTCTCCAGTGCATGAAAGGGAAAAGTGAAAGTGAAGTTGCTCAGTCGTGTCCGACTCTTCATGACCCCATGGACTGTAGCCCTCCAGGCTCCTCTGTCCATAGGATTCTCCAGGCAAGAGTACTGGAGTGGGTTGCCATCTCCTTCTCCAACTATGTTGAATAATAGTGGTGAAAGTGGATACCCTTGTCTTGTACCTGATCTTAGGGGGGGTGCTTTCAGTTTTTCGCCATTGAGAATAATGTTTGCTGTAGGCTTATCATATATGGCCTTTACTATGTTGAGGTAGGTTCCTTCTATGCCCATTTTTTTAAGAGTTTTAATCATAAATGGGTGCTGAATTTTGTCAAAGGCTTTTTCTGCATCTATTGAGATTATTATATGGTTTTTATCTTTCAGTTTGTTAATATGGTGTATTAATACACCATAATACATGTATTTGCATATATTGAAGAATCCTTGCATCCCTGGAATAAACCCAACTTGATCGTGGTGTATGAGCTTTTTGATGTGTTGCTGAATTCTGTTTGCTAAAATTTTGTTGAGGAGTTTTGCATCTGTTTTATCAGTGATATTGGCCTTTAGTTTTCTTTTTTTGTGTTGTCTTTGTCTGGTTTTGGTATCAGGGTGATGGTGGCCTCGTAGAATGAGTTTGGAAGTGTTCTTTCCTCTGCAATTTTTTGAAAGAGTTTTAGAAGGATAGGCATTAGCACTTCTCTAAGTGTTTGATAGAATTCTCTTGTGAAGCCATCTGGTCCTGGGTTTTTGATTTTTGGAAGATTCTTTATCACACTTCAATTTCAGTGCTTGTAATTGGGTTGTTCATAATTTCTATTTCTTCCTGGTTCAGTCTTGGAAGATTGAACTTTTCTAAGAATCTGTCCATTTTTTCCAGGTTATGCATTTTATTGCCTTATACTTGTTCATAATACTCTTTTATAATCCTTTGTACATCTGCATTGTCTGTTGTAACCTCTCCTTTTTCATTTCTAATTTTGTTGATTTGATTCTTCTGTTTTTCTTGATAAGTCTGGATAAATGCTTGTCAATTTGGTTTATCTTCTCGAAGAACCAGCTTTTGATTTTATTAATCTTTACTATTATTTCTTTCATTTCTTTTTCATTTATTTCTGCTCAGATCTTTATGACTTTTTCTTTCTACTAATTTTGGGGTTTTTTTCTTCTTCTTTTTCCAGTTGTTTTAGGTGCAAAGTTAGGTTGTCTATTTGATGTTTTTTTGTTTCTTGAGGTAGGACTGTATTACTATAAACTTCCTTCTTAGAACTGCTTTTGCTGCATCCCATAGGTTTTAAGTTGTTGTGTTTTCATTGTTATTTGTTTCTAGAAATTTTGTTATTTGCCTTTTGACTTCTTCTAGTAACCTGTTGGTTATTTAGAAATGTGTTGTTTAATCTCCATGTGTTTGTGTTTCTTACAGTTTTTTCCTTGTAATTGATATCTAGTCTCATAGCATTGTGGTTGGAGAAGATGCTTGATATGATTTTAATTTTCTTAAATTTACTGAGGTTTGATTTGTGACCCAAAATGTGGTCTATCCTGGAGAATGTTCCATGTGCACTTGAGAAGAAGGTGTATTCTTCTGCTAGTGCATAGAATGTCCTGAGATATCAATGAGATCCAGCTCATCTAATGTATCATTTAAGACTTGTGTTTCCGTATTAATTTTCCGTTTTGATGATCTGTCCATTGGTGTGAGTGGGGTGTTAAAGTCTCCTACTATTATTGTGTTACTGTCAGTTTCTCCTTTTATGTCTGTTAGTGTTTGTCTTATGTATTGAGGTGCTCCTATGTTGGATGCATAGGTACTTACAATTGTTATGTCTTCCTCTTGGATTGATCCCTTGATCATTATGCAATGTCCTTCCTTATGTCTTGTAACATTCATTTTAAGGTCTATTTTGTCTGATATGAGGATTGCTCCTCCATCTTTCTTTTGCTTCCCATTTGCATGGAATATATTTTTCCATCTTCTCACTTTCAGTCTATAATGTGTCTTGAGGTCTGAAGTGGGTTTCTTGAAGACAGCATATATATGGGCTTGTTTTTGTATCCATTCAGCCAGTCTGTGTCTTTGGGTTGGAGCATTTAATCCATTTACATTTAAAGTAATTATTGATATATATGTTCCTATTGCCATTTTCTTTAATTGTTTGGGGTTGATTTTGTAGATTTTTTCCTCTCTTGTTTTTCTTGACTATGTAAGTCCCTTTAACATTTGTTGTAAAGCTGGTTTGGTAGTACTCAATTCTCTTAAGTTTTGCTTGTCTGAAAAGCTTTTTATTTCTTGATCAATTTTGAATGAGATCTTTGCTGGGTACAGTAATCTTGGTTGCAGATTTTTCTTTCTCAGTACTTTAAATATATCCTGACATTCTCTTCTGGCCTACAGAGTTTCTGCTGAAAGATCAGCTGTTAAACGTATGGGGTTTCCCTTATATGTTACTTTTTGCTTTTCCCTTGCTGCTTTTAATATTCTTTCTTTCTGTTTAGTCTCTGTTAATTTAATTAGTATGTGTCTTGGCATGTTTCTCCTTCGGTTTATCCTGTATGGGACTCTGTGCCTCTTGAACTTAATTATTTCCTTTTCCATGTTGGGGAAATTTTCACCTATAATCTCTTCAAAAATTTTCTCATACCCTTTCTTTTTCTCTTCTTCTTCTGGGACCCCAATAATTCAGATGTTGGTGTGTTTGATATTGTCCCATAGGTCTCTGAGCCTATCCTCACTTCTTTTCATTGTTTTTACTTTATTCTGCTCTTCAGAAGTTATTTCCACCATTTTATCTTCCAGCTCACTGATTCGTTCTTCTACTTCAGGTATTCTGATATTCATTCCTTCTAGAGTATTTTTAATTTCAGTAATTGTGTTGTTTGTCTCCATGTGTTTATTCTTTAATTCTTCTAGGTCTTTGTTAGTTGATTCTTGCAGTTTCTCCATTGTGTTTTCAAGGGGTTTGATCATCTTTACTATCATTATTCTGAATTCTTTTTCAGGTAGTTTGCCTATTTCCTCTTCATTTATTTGGATTTATGTGTTTCTGGTTTGTTCCTTATTTGTGTAGTATTTCTCTGTCTTTTCATTTTTTTTTTAACTTAGTGTGTTTGAGGTCTCCTTTTCCCAGGCTTCAAGGCTGAATTCTTTCTTCCTTTTGGTTTCTGCCCTCCTAAGCCATGAAATTAAAAGACACTTACTCCTTGGAAGGAAAGTTATGACCAACCTAGATAGCATATTAAAAAGCAGAGACATTACTTTGCCAACAAAGGTCCATCTAGTCAAGGATATGGTTTTTCCAGTGGTCATGTATGGATGTGAGAGTTGGATGGTGAAGAAAGCTGAGTGCCGAAGAATTGATGCTTTTGAACTGTGGTGTTGGAGAAGACTCTTGAGAGTCCCTTGGACTGCAAGGAGATCCCACCAGTCCATCCTAAAGCAGATCAGTCCTGGGTGTTCATTGGAATGACTGATGTTGAAGCTGAAACTCAAATACTTTGGCCACTTGATGCGAAGAGCTGACTCATTGGAAAAGACCCTGGTGCTGGGAAAGATTGAGGGCAGGAGGAGAAGGGGACGACAGAGGATGAGATGGCTGGATGGCATCATTGACCCGATGGACATGGGTTTGGGTAAACTCCGGGAGTTGGTGATGGACAGGGAGGCCTGGCGTGCTGCGGTTCATGGGGTCACAAAGAGTCGGACACAACTGAGTGACTGAACTGAACTGAACTGAAGGTTGGTCCAGTGGTTTGTGTAAGCTTGTATAGGGTGAGATTTGTGCTGAGTGTTTTTTTGTCTGTTTGTTTGTTTTTCCTCTGATGGCCATGGCTGAGTTAGGTGGCAATCCTGTTTGCTGATGACTGGGTTTGTATTTTTGTTTTTTTTGTTGTTTGGATGAGGTGTCCTACACAGGGTGGTTGGGTGATGCCAGCTGTTGTATTCAAATGGTTTCCTTTTGTGTGAGTTCTAACTATTTGATACTCCATAGAGTTAGTTCTCTAGTAGTCAAGGGTCTTGGAGTCAGTGCTCCTACTCCAAAGGCTCAGGGCTTGATCTCTGAAAAGTTCTGCTCCATGGTTTAAATTCTGTTCTTGGGCCTTCTCAGGAGTCTTTCCACCTCTTAGCTCTGCTTCTCTCTGTGTTGTTTGCACTTATGATAGGTTCTCCAGTTAGATGGACAGAAGGCTTCTGACAGCACTAGGCTCATGTTCCATCCTCTCAGCAATTCCAGCTGAAAAAACATACCCCTTCCTCAAAAATTTTAAGCAAATAATCTGATAATTATTTTCTATTTGTTCTTTTCTAACACTCCTCTTCCTCAAAGTAATTTTACATTCCAGTAACCCTGCCTTTGAATTATCCTTTTGTATTCCTTCTCTTTCTCAACTGCCCTTGCTCTGACTTTTGCTTGGACTTCTAGCCTCATTACCAGGTCTCCCTGCCTCTTATCCCACTCTCAACAGTGGTACCTAAATTGTCTTTTTATAATACAGTTGTAATAAGGTAAATCTCTGGATTACAAAGTACAGTCTACATTTCTTAACAGAGCTTTCATAATCAAACCCTAACCTACCTTTATAGCCTCATGTTTTGCTAGTAACCCATGGTTAAATTTTGCATTTGGAAGGAAGTTAAGAGAGTTTTAATAAGGAATATATTTTATATTTGCCACCATAGATATGTGTGATAATATTCTAACTAAAAAGACATTTTACATCTGTGAAACTTCCCAACTGCCCTAAAAAGGAAAAGGTAGCATGTAAAAACCTGTCCTAATATAGATAACATATAATATGAAAAAAAGCTTCCCTGGTAGCTCAGTGGTAAAGAATCCACCCACTAATGCAGGAGATGTGGGAGAAGTGGGTTTAATCTCTGGGTCAGGAAGATCCCCTGCAGAAGAAAATGGGAACCCACTCCATATTCTTGCCTGGAAATCCCATGGACAGTAAGCCTTCCTGGAAGGCTACAGTCTGTAGGGTTGCAACGAGTCAGAAACCACTGAGCAGCTGAACAAATATATGAAAAATATATTTGACAGATCCAGTCTCTTGAAATATAGTGACATGGAAGTGAACTATAGTGAAAGTGAAGTTAGCTATTTTATTATAGTTCACATATAATTATTTTCTATTTTTCTTAAGCCATTATTACCAAGAAATTCCCTTCCATTGTGAAGTACATGGTGTATGTCACTGTGTGCAGTACTTTTAACATATTAATGTGACATGGATTTGTTTGTTTTGGTGAAGGAGGCTTTTAAAAGCTTGTTTTTGTATTAACAGGCATCAGTGTAGATACCAGCTTTCAGTATGGGTGGACTTCCCTTATGTATGCTGCCAGTGTTTCCAATGTAGAGCTGGTTCGGGTCCTTCTGGACAGAGGTGCTAATGCAAGCTTTGATAAGGGTAAGATGTTTTAAATATTTAAAATATGTGAACATTTACTTTGTATACTTCTCTGTTTAGAAACCAAATTATATTCTCTTTGGGGTAGTGATATATACTTTTTCCATGCTCTATTTTCATATATTCACTTCAAAATAAAAACTTGGCTCTTAAAAAATCATAATAAGGGTAAAACGTTTGAGATAACTGATTATTTTTACTGTGATTTTCTTGATCCCCAAGCAACTATTATGCAAAGTGAAAAAAAACTTAAAGGAGTTTTTAAAAAATATTTTCCTGTTAGTTACATAAACAGAAAACCAAATTAGAAACCATAGATATTTTGAAAAACTTTCTTTCCAAAGAGGTAGACTCCATTTATATTACCATTATAACTGATTGTGTTATTAATATGTACCTTTAAAATCTGTGCTAGAGAGTTTTTGTTATTTTTATGGCAAAACACAGTGAAAGAAAACATTGAAAAACTGATCACTTAGTGGAAAATTGCTTGAAAATCAGTCTTTGGAATTTACAACTCAATTCTGAATTATATCACTTAAAAATTGTTTCAAACTATAAGCAAGGTGAAAAGACAGCCTTCAGAATGGGAGAAAATAATAGCAAACGAAGCAACAGACAAACAATTAATCTCAAAAATATACAAGCAACTCCTGCAGCTCAATTCCAGAAATATAAACGACCCAATCAAAAAATGGGCCACAGAACTAAACAGACATTTCTCCAAAGAAGACATACAGATGGCTAACAAACACATGAAAAGATGCTCAACATCACTCATTATTAGAGAAATGCAAATCAAAACCACAATGAGGTACCATTTCACACCAGTCAGAATGACTGCTATCCAAATGTCTACAAGCAATAAATGCTGGAGAGGGTGTGGAGAAAAGGGAACCCTCTTACACTGTTGGTGGGAATGCAAACTAGTACAGCCACTAGGGAGAACAATGTGGAGATTCCTTAAAAAACTGGGAATAGAACTGCCATATGACCCAGCAATCCCACTGCTGGGCATACACACCGAGGAAACCAGAATTGAAAGAGATGCGTGTACCCCAATGTTCATCGCAGCACTGTTTACAATAGCCAGGACATGGAAGCAACCTAGATGTCCATCAGCATATGAATGGATAAGGAAGCTGTGGTACATATACACAATGGAATATTACTCAGCCATTAAAAAAAATACATTTGAATCGGTTCTATTGAGATGGATGAAACTGGAGCCCATTATACAGAGTGAAGTAAGCCAGAAAGAAAAACACCAATACAGTATACTAATGCATATATATGGAATTTGAAAGATGGTAACGATAACCCTATATGCGAGACAGAATAAGAGACACAGATGCATAGAACGGTCTTATGGACTCTGAGGGAGAAGGTAAGGGTGGGACGTTCTGGGAGAATAGCATTGAAACATGTATATTATCATATGTGAAACAGAACACCATTCCATGTTCGATGCATGAGACAGATGGTCAGGGCTGGGGCAATGGGATGACCCAGAGGGACGGGATGGGGAGGGAGGTGGGAGGGGGGTTCAGGATGGGGAGTACATGTAAACCCATGGCTGATTCATGTTAATGTATAGCAAAAACTACTACAATATTGTAAAGTAATTAGCCCCCAACTAAAATAAATAAATTTATTTAAAAAAAATTGTTTCAAATATAATTATTAAATCCATTTCTTTATTTGTTATTAAATAATTTCTACTCATTATTGCTTTGAATAAGAGTGTATGTGCAAATCCTATTTAATTATTATATTGAATAACTTTTTACATGTTTACAATAGATTTACTTTTTAATTCAGATATAGTTTTCATGTGAGAATTTTCATATTAACTTGGTACTGCATTTGATATTTGTAAGATCATTTCTATTCTGTTTTTTCATTTATATATTTTATATAATTTCATGTCTTAGCAATAGTTTTATGTTTAATCTGTTGCTGTGGTAGGTTTTTCTTTTTATTATGTCATTTAAAATATCGCTTAATGAAAGCTGTACTTAAATTTTTGAAAGTGTAAAATGTTCTGCCCAAAAAATTGATCAGAAGTTTTCTTTCTTCGCTTTTTGTAAACAGAAAATACCTTACAGTTATAAAACGTATTTTGCCCAGCATGTCCACATAAATTATTTTATGTATCTCACAGGCCCACTCAGGTAGAGGGCAGACATTAGCTTCTCAACTGTAAGCTAAATCTACTAAGAGACTAAGATATCACTGGAGTCATAGTTTATCAGTAACAGAACTGGAACCAGAATCTAGACTTCTATGTTTGGTCAGTAATGAACCGCAAATATCAACCATGCCTGGCATGACTTAGTTTAAGTTCCCCAGTTCTTACTTGAGAATTATTTTTTATCTTTTAATTAACCCTGATCTCCACTGATGCCATAGGAGCCAAGGGAAGAAGAGTTTTAGGAAATGGGATGAGCTGAGAGAGATCAAGTAGGCAAGGACCGAAAAGAAACCAATAAGTGTAGCAGTGAGGACATCTTCAGTAGGAGGGTTTGGGCGTAAGCCAGATCTCAGTGAGTTGTTAAATGAATGAGAAGCGAAGAAGTGAAATCAGAGAATATCAATCATTGTTTTTTATCCATGTGTTCAAGGCAAATTTTAATCAACCAAAAACTGTTTAGTTCCAGGAGGTAAATCTGCACAGAGCCCATGTTCTGAACCACTTACCTATCCTCTTGAAGAAATGAGAATAGGGAAAGGAAATTAGTAAATGAATTGTAGATATACTTTGGAAATTGTTCATCCCTCATCTCATTTTTAGGTGAAGGAATACAAAATTACCTGTTAAGAACAAGAGATTTGGGAATAAGTTACAGAAGTTTAAGTATGCAATAAATATTTAGAATGTTCTGAATGATAAAAGAAGTCAGCTAGTTACAATTTCTGATGTGTGTGGGGTTTTCCTCACTTTTCCTTTCATTATAGATAAGCAAACTGTTTTGATTACTGCATGTTCTGCTCGTGGCTCAGAGGAAAAGATCTTGAAGTGTATAGAGCTACTACTTTCAAGAAATGCTGATCCAAATGTCGCTTGTAGGTAAGAACCTTACTGTTTGTTCAAAAATGATGAAGATGTACTTTTCTTTCAGTCTTTTCTTTGTTAAACATTTGACAGCCTGATTTTTTAAAAATCATAACCAATGTGTGTTTACTTGGGCATATAACTGATGAATGAAAATAGGTCATAAGGTCATGATTCCAATTGTATAAGTGTATCAAAGGACAGATATATCATCAAAAGTAGTCTTTCATATTTTAATTTTAGAAGAATGTCCTAAGAAGTGGATGTGAGAGGAAGAAGGACAATTATTAACTGTATTACTTTCCTTTGAATTACACACTCAAAAGAATATGATAATAGAGCTATAATGGTAAAGCCTCTTAGTATTCTCTCTATAAACACTTAACAACAGAAGTCTGTTTTGGTGTGTAAAGTAGCATGGAAGCCCTTATGTATTCTGTGGATATAATGAAAATGACAGAGTCTTAGTCTGTATATAATATGAAAAAAAGAAAAAGAGAATTTTACCTGTATTACAGACAGGAAGATAATTCTAGATCTTAAAATGGAAGTGATTCACTAGTCAAATCTACCACTTGGTTCTATTTGCACTAAAGGTGAAGAGAAGAATAAAAATTAAGAGGAAGCTACTGAGTTCCCTTTGTTGTTCAGCCACACAGTCCTGTTGGTTTGCAACCCAATGAATTGCAGCATGCCAGGCTTCCCTATCTTTCACCATCTCCTGGAGTTTGCTCAAACTCATATCCATTGAGCCAGTGATGTCATCCTAGCATCTTATCCTCTGATGCCCCCTTCTCCTCCTGCCTTCAATCATTCCCAGTATCAGAGTCAGCTCTGCGCATCAGGTGGCCAAAGTATTGGAGCTTCAGCTTCAGCCTCAGTCCTTCCAATGAATGGTCAGGGTTGATTTTCCTTAGGATTGACTGGTTTGATCTCCTTGCAGTTCAAGGGACTCTCAAGAGTCTTCCCCAGCACCACAGTTCGAAGGCATCAGTTCTTCGGTGCTCAGCCTTTTTTATTGTCCAGCTCTCACATCCATACATGACTACTAGGAAAACTATAGCTTTGACTATACGGACCTTTGTCAGGAAGTAATGTCTCTGCTTCTTAATATACTGTCTAGGTTGGTCATTGCTTTTCTTCCAAGGAGCAAGCAAGTTTTTAATTTCATGACTAGTCACCGTTAACAGTGATTTTGGAACCCAAGAAAATAAAGTCAGCCACTGTTTTCATTATTTCCCTATCTATTTGCCATGAAGTGACGGGACCAGATGCCATGATCTTAGTTTTCTGAATGTTGAGTTTTAAGCCAACTTTTTCACTCTCCTCTTTCACTTTCATCAAGAGGCTCTTTAGTTCTTCTTCACTTTCTGCCATAAGGGTGGTGTCATCTGCGTATCTGAGGTTATTGATATTTCTCCTGGCAATCTTGAGTCCAGCTTGTGCTTCCTCCAGCCCAGCGTTTCTCATGATGAACTCTGCATATAAGTTAAATAAGCAGGGTGACAATATACAGC
The DNA here is from genome assembly GCA_024291935.2 of Okapia johnstoni. NCBI lineage: Eukaryota > Metazoa > Chordata > Mammalia > Artiodactyla > Giraffidae > Okapia > Okapia johnstoni. The sequence continues at coordinate 62,870,283 of CM044312.1, read as the reverse complement.
CTTGACATACTCCTTTTCCTATTTGGAACCAGTCTGTTGTTCCATGTACAGTTCTAACTGTTGCTTCCTGACCTGCATACAGGTTTCTCAAGAGGCAGGTCAGGTGATCTGGTATTCCCATCTCTTTCAGAATTTTCCACAGTTTATTGTGATCCACACAGTCAAAGGCTTTGGCATAGTCAATAAAGCAGAAGTAGATATTTTTTGGAACTCTCTTGCTTTTTCGATGATCCAACAGATGTAGGCAATTTGATCTCTGGTTCCTCTGGCTTTTCTAAATCCAGCTTGAATGTCTGGAAGTTCACAGTTCACGTACTGTTGAAGCCTGGCTTGGAGAATTTTAAGCATTACTTTGCTAGTGTGTGAGATGAGTGCCATTCTGCGATAGTTTGAGCATTCTTTGGCATTGCCTTTCTTTGGGATTGGAATGAAAACTGACCTTTTCCAGTCCTGTGGCCACTGCTGAGTTTTCCAAATTTGCTGGCATATTGAGTGTAGCACTTTCACAGTATCATCTTTTAGGATTTGAAATAGCTCAACTGGAATTCCATCACCTCCACTAGCTTTGTTCGTAGTGATGCTTCCTAAGGCCCACTTGACTTCACATTCTAGGATGTCTGGTCTAGGTGAGTGATCACACCATCGTAATTATCTGAGTTGTGAAGATCTTTTTTGTATAGTTCTTCTGTGTATTCTTGCCACCTCTTCTTAATATCTTCTGTTTCTGTTAGGTCCATACCATTTCTGTCCTTTATTGAGCCCATCTTTGCATGAAATGTCCCCTTGGTATCTCTAATTTTCTTGAAGAGATCCTTAGTCTTTCCCATTCTGTTGTTTTCCTCTATTTCTTTGCATTGATCACTGAGGAAGGCTTTCTTATCTCTCCTTGCTATTCTTTTGAATTCTGCATTCAGATGGGAATATCTTTCCTTTTCTCCTTTGCTTTTCGCTTCTCTTCTTTTCACAGCTATTTGTAAGGCCTCCTCAGACAGCCATTTTGCTTTTTTGCATTTCTTTTTCTTGGGAATGGCCTTGATTCCTGCCTCCTGTACAGTGTCAAGAACCTCTGTCCATAGTTCTTCAGGCACTTTGTCTATCAGATCTAATCCCTTGAATCTATTTCTCACTTCCACTGTATAACTGTAAGGGATTTGATTTAGGTCATACCTGAATGGTCTAGTGGTTTTCCCTACTTTCTTCAATTTAAGTCTGAATTTGGCAATAAGGAGTTCATGATATGAGCCACAGTGAGCTCCTGGTCTTGTTTTTGCTGACTGTATAGAGCTTCTCCATCTTTGACTGCAAAGAATATAATCAGTCTGATTTCGATGTTGACCATCTGGTGATGTTCATGTGTAGAGTCTTCTCTTGTGTTGTTGGAAGAGGGTGTTTGCTATGACCAGTGGCAAATGCCCTCAAGGAAAAAGCTAACTGTGAATTCTGAGTTTATTTACCTCTTTATGTTTTTGCCATATAAATTTTGGTTCAGTAGGTCTTTGATATGATATTTGTTCTTCAGTCTTTAAGAAATTAAAAAAAAATCATCTAGCTATTTTTAAAGCCCTCACAGTTTTGATCCAAATTTAGTTTGCAATTACTAGAAGCAGAAATCAGCATCTTCTAGATTTTTTAATTATTTTTTTATGTGTGTTCCTTTAGCAAATCTTATTGAAAATAGTATTGATTTATTATTTAATAATCAGCCAGGTGAGAGTACATATAGGTCTACCTTAATCTTTTATTAGTTTTTCTTAGTTTTAAAAGTTCATTTTGTTTTCTGTTCCTATAGAACTAATGGAAAAAAAACCTGACAACTTGAAAGCCATTTTTAAATTAATACAAATTATGCTTTCTATTTCTCTTGGATCTTGCCACACAATACTTAGTATACTATGTCTAGCAAATATGGTAATTTAATACTGATTTATTTATTTGGGGTTTTAGAATTTGTTTCGGGGTTAGGCTTTTTTATTTTGTTTTTAAGTGAAACATTTATTCATTGTTTCCTGTGTAGCATGCACTGTGTTACTTGCTCTTAAATTTGTTGTCTAATGTAATCCTTACTGCTCAGCGGTAGATGGTATCCATTATTTTTATAGAACAGAAAGTTGGCAATCAAATGTTTGAGCCTTTGAATGTAGCAGAGGTTTGGTAAGGAAATTTATAAGTTTGATGTGAATAGAATCCACCATTGGAATGTATTTATATTCCCCATCTTGTCTAGGTTGAGGATTTTTTTTTCAGCACAACCAGTTTAAACAACATGTCTTTTCTAATGGTTGCAAATACATCTTAAATTGACTTGTATTTTGGGATATTTTTTCCTCTTTCCCTAAATTATTGTAGGTACTTGAATAGTTTTACTTGACAAGTGCACAGATTGCAAAGGAAAATATATGAACAGAAAATATTACCACTTTAATTCAGCAGCATAATCGCTTTTAGCTCTGAAAACAAGGTGGCCTGCAAGTAAATTAATTCGAACTTGGCAGCTGTGCTATAGTATGGACTTTATTACTCCTTATTTTTTTATATCTATAATACAGTAACAGATGATATAAACTATCAAAGTCTTAAAGGTCTGTATTGGACACATAATGAAATTTTAAACACTCTTCAGTCTAGCCTTAAATTTGCAATTGATATTTTTATTGTTTGAGTAATAATAAGCCTTAAAAATGCATATAATTAACATTTCTGGTTTTAGAAATTGTATTTCCCTCCTAGTTTGCTAAAACATTTTCTTATATTAGAAAAAAATAAAGAAGATATATTTTCTTTACATTCAGAAGGCAACTTTTCTGGCAGAGGAGTTTGTTATATTCACAGTGCTAGCCATGAGATAAGGGTTTTGTAAAATGATGTGGCACTTTCATTTCAATAGATGTTTTATTACCATTGATAAGACTGCACATATGGACCAATGTCCAAGGTTTTGACGTAGTCATTTGTGTGATTGTTAACTTGTTGAATGTTATTGCTGGTAGAGAAAATACTCTGGGAAAAATGTTGCTTTCTTTATCACAATATAAATTTGGTTGTAAATGTCACTGGAGCAGTTTGGTAGATTGAGGTGTAATTTTAGATTACAGTATTAACTTGTTTTCTAGTTGTAAGTAATGATGTGACATATTTTTGCTCTGAAAGCATAGACTAGTCACAAAATATTTTCAGAAAAGAAAATTTAAATAGCTTATTTAGAAAACATTACCAAAAATTGTTATTTTGTGATTTTTTTCTTTTTTTATAGATTGCCTGTTAACATCCTGTGCTTATTTTTTTATTTACCTGTCCTGTCTTTATCTGCATTTAGGACATGATTTTTGTTATCAGTTTCACCTGCACACAATGACAAGTATCTTAGTGTTCCTTGCATATATAAGGGGTAGGATTGATATTACTATTCATATATATGGAAACCTGCTTGGTCCTTTTGAAAGCACAGAATGGAGAGGATAGAGGTGAGGAAAGCTAGGTAATGAAAGCCCTTGACATTCATCTCTCAAGACACATGCACAGAAACCAAGACTAAAAAAAAAAAAACTAGGACAGAAACCTTTCAAATGCTGGCTTGACTATGTGTTATATATGTCTAGCATGGATGGTAAATTGTGTGCTGGCTGCTCAACTCCCACCTGGAAGAGACCCATGTCATTTCTTCTATTTAATTATGGTCACATAACTCAGCAGTGGCTACAGGACTGGAAAAGGTCAGTTTTTATTCCAATCCCAAAGAAAGGCAATGCCAAAGAATGCTCAAACTACCACACAATGGCACTCATCTCACATGCTAGTAAAGTAATGCTCAAATTCTCCAAGCCAGGCTTCAGCAATTCGTGAACCGTGAACTTCCAGATGTTCAAGCTGGTTTTAGAAAAGGCAGAGAAACCAAAGATCAAATTGCCAACATTCACTGGATCATCAAAAAAGCAAGAGAGTTCCAGAAAAACATCTATTTCTGCTTTATTGACTATGCCAAAGCCTTTGACTGTGTGGATCACAATAAATTGTGGAAAATTCTGAAAGAGATGGAAATACCAGACCACCTGACCTGCCTCTTGAGAAACCTGTATGCAGGTCAGGAAGCAACAGTTAGAATGGTACATGGAACAACAGACTGGTTCCAAATTGGAAAAGGAGTACGTCAAGGCTGTATATTGTCACCCTGCTTATTTAACTTATATGCAGAGTACATCATGAGAAACACTGGGCTGGAGGAAGCACAAGCTGGACTAAAGATTGCCAGGAGAAATATCAATAACCTCAGATATGCAGATGACACCACCCTTATGGCAGAAAGTGAAGAGGAACTAAAAAGCCTCTTGATGAAAGTGAAAGAGGAGAGTGAAAAAGTTGGCTTAAAACTCAACATTCAGAAAACTAAGATCATGGCATCCAGTCCCATCACTTCATGGAAAATAGATGGGGAAACAGTGTAAACAGCATCAGACTTTATTTTGGGGGGCTCCAGAATCACTGCTGATGGTGATTGCAGCCATGAAATTAAAAGACGCTTACTCCTTGGGAGGAAATTTATGACCAACCTAGACAGCATATTAAAAAGCAGAGACATTACTTTGCCAACAAAGGTCCATCTAGTCAAGGCTATGGTTTTCCTAGTAGTCATGTATGGATGTGAGATTTGGACTGTGAAGAAAGCTGAGCGCCGAAGAATTGATGCTTTTGAACTGTGGTGTTGGAGAAGACTCTTGAGAGTCCCTTTGACTGCAAGGAGATCCAACCAGTCCATCTTAAAGGAGATTAGTCCTGGGTGTTCACTGGAAGGACTGATGTTGAAGCTGAAACTCCAATACTTTGACCACCTCATGCGAAGAATTGACTCATTGGAAAAGACCCTGATGCTGGGAAGGATTGGGGGCAGGAGGAGAAGGAGACAACAGAGGATGAGATGGCTGGATGGCATCACTGACTCAATGGACATGAGTTTGGTTAAACTCCGGGAGTTGGTGGTGGACAGGGAGGCCTGGTGTGCTGCGATTCATGGGGTTGCAAAGAGTTGGACACAACTGAGTGACTGAGCTGAACTGACTGAGTCATATCTAATTTTAAGGGAGTAAGGAAGTTCAGTCTTACTGTGTTCACAAAAGAAGAATCAGCAGTATTGGGTGGGCAGCCCTGATGACTTACCATGTTATTCTAAATGCATTTTCTTCATGGCTATAGTAATTGTATTTCCTGTTTACTGTATGGTTAAAGCAATAGTTAATTCTGAATATTGAACATAAATTTAAACCAAGAAAAATAGATATTTATCTCAGACTTTTCCATTCATTTTTATATATAATTTATTCTTTCTTTGTAATGTTTCTTAGATTCATTTCAGTTTTGATACTTATCATCCCACTTTAGGGGTGACTTTGTTGTTGTTTAGTCACTAAGTTATGTCTAGCTCTTGTGAGATCGCATGGACTATTGCCTGCCAGGCTCCTCTGTCCATGGGATTTTCCAGGCAAGCATACTGGAGTGGGTTGCCATTTCCTTCTCAAGGGGATCTTCCCAGCCCAGAGACTAAACCTGTGTCTCCTGCATTGGCAGGCAGATTCTTTACCACTGAGCTACCTGGGAAGCCCAGGGGCAGCTTAAATAGCCTCCTAATTGATATTTCTCACTGCACTGTTTCTGTGCTTTAGTCAGTCCTGTATGCTATACCTACATACAGGTTTCTCAAGAGACAGGTCAGATGGTCTGGTATTCCCATCTCTTTCAGAATTTTCCACAGTTTATTGTGATCCACACAGTCAAAGGCTTTGGGATAGTCAATAAAGCAGAAATAGATGTTTTTCTGGAACTCTCTTGCTTTTTGATGATCCAGTGAATGATGGCAATTTGATGTCTGGTTCCTCTGCCTTTTCTGAAACCAGCTTGAACATCTGGAAGTTCACAGTTCACAGTTAGAACTGGACATGGAACAACAGACTGGTTCCAAATAGGAAAAGGAGTATGTCAAGGCTGCATATTGTTACCCTGCTTATTTAACTTACATGCAGAGTACATCATGAGAAACGCTGGGCTGGAAGAAACACAAGCTGGAATCAAGATTGCTGGGAGAAAAATCAATAACCTCAGATGTGTGGATGACACCACTTTTATGGCAGAAAGTGAAGAAGAATTAAAGAGCCTCTTGATGAAAGTGAAAGAGGAGAGTGATAAAGTTGGCTTAAAGCTCAATGTTCAGAAAACTAAGATCATGGCATCTGGTCCCATCACTTCATGGGAAATAGATGGGGAAACAGTGGAAACAGTGTCAGACTTTATTTTTTGGGGCTCCAGAATCACTGCAGATGGTGATTGCAGCCATGAAATTAAAAGACGCTTACTCCTTGGAAGGAAGGTTATGGCCAACCTAGATAGCATATTTAAAAGCAGAGACATTACTTTGCCAACAAGTCTGTCTAGTCAAGGCTATGACCAAGTCCATTGGTCATGTATGGATGTGAGAGTTGGACGGTGAAGAAAGCTGAGTGCCGAAGAATTGATGCTTTTGAACTGTGGTGTTGGAGAAGACTCTTGAGAGTCCCTTGGACTGCAAGGAGATCCAGTCAGTCCATCCTAAAAGAAATCAATCCTGGGTGTTCATTGGAAGGACTGATGTTGAAGCTGAAACTCTAATACTTTGGCCACCTCATGCAAAGGGTTGACTCATTGGAAAAGACCCTAATGCTGGGTAGGATTGGGTTCGGGAGGAGAAGAGGATGACAGAGGATGAGATGGTTGGATGGCATCACCGACTCGATGGACATGGGTTTGGGTGGACTCTGGGAGTTGGTGATGGACAGAGGGGCCTGGTGTGCTGCAATTCATGGGGTCACAAAGAGTCGGACACGACTGACTGACTGAACTGAACTGATATGCTATTACCTGTGGAACACACTTCCTTTTGTCTGTTAGGTGAAATCCTAAACTCTCAATAGTTTGATCTCCCTAATGTCTAACTTTTATTTCATTTATAGAATTTCAGTGATATTCTTCAGATGCATAATCATTTCTGTCTCTATGTTTTTCCTTCTGTTATTCTTCAATTTGGAATATCCTCTCCTCCCCTCATGGTCCATTCACATTTTGCCACCAAGGGCCAGATTAATAGTTTGTCAACTTCCCTATTTTATTACAGCCCACAAGAGTGGTTTCTGTTCATAGGCTATGATTTTGGGTAGGTGATTATCTTGTTTAGCAGATTTTTATACATGTCATGTGTTGTTTGTTCTCTTCATTCTTGCATCATTTAATATATGAAAGTCTTCATTTTACTGTAAGCTGCTTGACTACTATGGTATTTTTTATTTCCTTCATAATTCTTTCATGTTATATTTATCAAGTTTTTTATTGAATTAGTGTATTTGCTATAGAATGGTCATTTATGTATTTATAAAACTTAACTAAAACATTTCATTTGTGAAGTAATTAATATATTAATCCATTTACACTACAGAAAGTTTGAAGCATGACTTAGAGCCTGAAAATCTTGGTCCAAATACTACCTCAATGACTTGTCCAAGCTAATAAGACTATTAAGTCGTTTGGAAATCTTTGAGGCTCAGTTTCCTCTGTCATTGAGATGATATCTAGCTAATTAGCAAGATGACTATGAGAATTAAAACAAGATAATGAATATGAAAGGACTTAATTCACATGCTGCTGTTTGATAGTTCTGATGCTTACAAAATATTTAGTCACTAAGTCGTGTTCAACTCTTCTGTGACCCCTTGGACTATAGCCCACCACGCTCCTCTGTCCATGGGATTTCCCAGGCAAGAATACTGGAGTGGGTTGCCATTTCCTTCTCCAGGGTATCTTCTCCACCCAGGGATCAAACCCGTGTCTCCTGCATTGCAGGAGGATTCTTTACCGCTTAGTCATCCAGGAAGCCCCTTACCAAAAGTTACATTTAGCTAAATTGGGAATACTTCCTGTGTTGTGTTATAAGGACCATGATTTCTCAGATGTTCGTTTTGATTGATTTTAAAACAAATAAGTATAGGTACTATTTTTCTTTAAACATTTATTATTTTAATAAAATATACATAAATGCATATGTTCCTATCTGTTATGATAAAACATTAAAATGATCATTTCAATGTTAAAAAAAAATGTGGAGTCTTATTGAGGTAAAGAAAGAGAAGTTGCTCAGTCATGTCTGACTCTTTGCAACCCGATGGACTGATTGAACCCAGGTCTCCCGCATTGCAGGCAGACACTTTACCATCTAAGCCACCAAGGAAGCTCAGGGAAGACAATAAATGAGAGTGGTGGATGTGGAAAGAATAAATATAAACTGCCTCTCTGGTAGCTAACCGAGAGAGAGAGAAGATACAGGATACTGTCTAAATGGGATGTCAAGTATAGTACTGATTTTAACAGTTAGTCTTTTAACTCTATTCTGTTAAAAAAATGAATTACGTTAATCTGGAGTTTGCCTCACATGCCTCAAAAAGATTACCCAAGTAGTGAATATAATTATTTCAGATGCTTTGTAATTAGAAATTCTAATCCATCTTCCTTAGAATCTCTTTTTAAACCTTGGTAATGATTGTACTTATGTCACCAGATATATTTTCACAAAAATTAATTTGAAATAAAAACCAACCATATTTCATAACACTTTTTTCCACATATTAGCATTTTTGAAATTTGTATGCATCCTAATGTTGATGATGTCTTAGATCTAATGAAATATAGTAACTTGTTACTTACCTATTTTAGTAGGCTTATCTTAGTTTGAACTTTTGTATTCAGGAATATCCAGTGATATTAGAAGTCCTGGGAAAAGTAAATGGTGTAAAAATAACATTTAAACTTTACTCTCATATTTCATAGTTTTCTAAAGTAAAATTTTTTATTTAAATATTTAAATATTTCAGCATTTTCTCACCAAAATAGGTTAATTTTATATGTTAATGGTCTGTGCTAAAGAATGTTAGAAGGATGATTGCTGATGCAAGTGAAGCATAAGATATAAAGAATTAGTATACTTTTCATTATACTACCTTGTACACACATATAGATAACATATTCATTAATGGGAAGAACGGTGCTACAATTTTATTTTTGTGTGGAAAGTCTTCCCACATTCCAGTGTTATAGCAGTAAGTCCACAAATACACAGAAGTAAATCCATTTGTGCCAGGAAAGCTTAATATCTGCTCTTCATGTGTCTCTGTGGAACTGTGCAATTATTAGGACCTTTATTTAGTCAAGAATTTACTGGATCTTAATCTTTGAAGATATTCATTTTTAATATCCATTAGTACTTATTAAAGCTAATAGAAAACATTAAAAATTAAGAAAAATCATACAAAACTTCTATATATCAAAACTGTAATTCATATAGTCTCTGAAAAGCCATGTTTTGCCCAGTGATTCTAATTTTGCTTTAAGTATGTTTTAAATAAAATAATATAGATTGATTAAATCTCAGTTTGTTTACAAGGCAAGGCATTCAGCATCACAGTAATCCAAATCTGTCCTCTAACCACTGATGCCAAAAAAGCTCAAATTGCCCAGTTTTGTGAGGACTTACAACACCTTCTAGAACTAGCACCAAAAAAAGATGTCCTTTTCATCATAGGGGATTGTAATGAAAAAATAGGAAGTCAAGAGAGTAACAGGCAAGTTTGTCCTTGGAGTGCAAAATGAAGCAGGGAAAAAGCTAACAGAATTTTGTCAAGAGAACACTGGTCTCAGCAAACACCCTTTTCCACCCAAGAGATGACTCTACACATGGACATCACCAGATGGTCAATACTGAAATCAGATTGATTATGTTATTTGTAGCTGAAGATGGAGAAGCTCTATTCAGTCAGCAAAAACAACACCTGGAGCTGACTGTGACTCAGATCATTGCAAAATTTAGGCTTAAATTGAAGAAAGCAGGGAAAACCACTAGATCATTCAGGTATGGCCTAAATCAAATCTCTTATAATTATAGTGGTGGTGACAAATAGATTCAAGGAATTAGATCTGGTAGACAGTGCCTGAAGACCTATGGACAGGGGTTCATAACACTGTACAGGAGGCAGTGACCAAAACTCTACAAAAGAAAAAGAAATGCAAGAAGGCAAAGTGGTTGTCTGAGGAGGCCTTCCAAGTAGCTGAGAAAAGAAGTGAAAGGCAAAGAAGAAAAGGAAAGATATACCCATCTGAATGCAGAGTTCCAGAGAACAGCAAGGAGAGATAAACCCTTTTAAGTGAATAATGCAAAGAAATAGAGGAAAACAATAGAATGGGAAAGACTAGAGATCTCTTCAAAAAAATTAGAGATACCAAGGGAACATTTCATGTAAAGATGGGCACAATAAAGGACAGAAACAATAAGGACCAAACAGAAGCAGAAGATATTAAGAAGAGGTGGCAAGAATACACAGAAGAACTATACAAGAAAGATCTTCATGACCCAGATAACCGTGATGGTGTGGTCACTCACCTAGAGCCAGACATCGTGGAGTTGGAAGTCAAGTGGGCCTTAGGAAGCATCACTACAAAGAAAGCTAGCACCGGGATGACCCGGAGGGATGGGACGGGGAGGGAGGTGGGAAGGGGGTTCTGGAAGGGGATAACATGGACACACATGGTGGATTCATGGCAATGTATGGCAAAACAAATACAATATTGTAAAGTTAAAAAATAGAAAAGAAACTAATTAAGAAAAAGTATATGCAAAAAAAATAAGAAAGCTCGTGGAGGTGATGGAATTCCGGCAGAGCTATTTCAAATCCTAGAAGATGATGCTGTTAAAGTGCTATATTTAATATGTCAGAAAATTTTGAAAACTCAGCAGTAGCCACAAGACTGGAAAAGGTCAGTTTCCATTCCAGTCCCAAAGAAGGGCAATGCCAAAGAATTTCTTGTTCAAACTACCCTACAACTGAGCTCATTTCACGTTAGCAATGCTATGCTCAGAATCCTTCAAGCCAGGCTTCAGTAGTATGTGAACTGAGAACTTCCACATGTACAAGCTGGGTTTTGAAAAGGCATAGAAACCAGAAATCAAATTTCCAATATTCTTTGGATCATGGAGAAAGCAAAGGAGTTCCAGAAAATATCTACTTCTGCTTCATTAACACTAAAGCTTGTGACTCTATGGATCACAACAGACTGTGGAAAGTTCTTAGAGAGACGAGAGTAACAGACCATTCTACCTGTCTCCAGAGAAACCTTTGTGGGTCAAGAAGCAACAGTCAGAACAGACATGGGACAACTGACATCAAATTTTGGAAAGGAGTACAACAAGGCTGTATATTGTCACCCTGCTTATTTACCTTCTGTGCAGAGTACCTCATGCAAAATGCCAGGCTGGATGAAACACAAGCTGGAATCGAGATTGCTGAGAGAAATATCAACCTCAGATATGCAGATTATACTACTGTCATGGCAGAAAATGAAGAGGAACGAATGACCCTCTTGATGAGGGTGAAAGAGGAGAGTGAAAAAACTGGCTTGAAACTTAGTATTTAAAAAGCTAAGATCATGGGATCTGGTCTCATCACTTTATGGCAAATAGAAGAGGAAGAAGTGGAAGTAGTGACAAATTTTATTTTCTTGGGCTCCAAAGTCACTGCAGGCAGTGACTTCAGCCAGGAAAATAAAAGATGCTTGCTCCTTGGAAAGAAAGCTATGACCAAGTAGACAGAATATTAGAAAGCAGTGACATCATTTTGCTGACAGATGTCTGTGTAGTCAAAGCTATGGTTTTTTCAGTAGTCATGTCTGGATATAAGAACTGGACCATAAGGAAGGCTGAGTGCTGAAGAATTGATGCTTTCAAATTGTGGTGCTGGAGTGAGAGTTCATTGGAAGCAAGGAGATCAAACCAGTCAATCCGAAAGGAAATAATCCCTGAATATTTGTTGGAAGGACTTGCTCAAACTGAAGCTCCAATACTTTGGCCACCTGATGCAAAGAGCCGACTCACAGGAAAAGACCCTGACGCTGGGTAAGACTGAAGGCAAAAGGAGAAGGGGATGGCAGAGGACTAAATAGTTAGATAGCATCACCAAATCAACGGACATGAATTTGAGCAAACTGTGGGAGTTGGTGGAGGACAGAGGAGCCTGGTATACTGCTGTCCATGGTGTTTCAAAGAGTTGGACATGACCTAGTGACTGAACAACAACAACAAAGGCCCGTTTGTATCATCCTCAGTCATACTCACTTTTCCTTCTTTCTTCCCCAGAGGCAACCCATCTTATAATTTATGTGCATATTTCCTACCCATGTTAAATTATATATATATATATATATATAAATATAAAATTATCCACATGTATATACATATAATCATCCATCCATCCATCCATCTGTACACATCATATAGTAAAATTTGGCATAATTTTATTTCCATTTTTTAATTGAGATCTGATTTACAAAGTGAAATACATACATCTTAAGTGTAAATTTGAATTATGATGAATGTATATACCAGTGTAGCTCACATCCCTTTCAAGTGGAGAATATTTTTCCATTACCCTAGGAAGTTCCTTAAAGTGCTTTCTGAGACAATCTTCTGAACCCCAGAGGCATCCACTCTTGTTTTTTCTTGTCTACACTGGTTTAGTGTTTTTGATTAGTACCTCATACATTATATGGAGAAGGCAGTGGCAACCCGCTGCAGTACTCTTGCCTGGAAAATCCCATGGTTGGAGGAGCCTGGTAGGCTGCAGTCCATGGGGTTGTGAAGAGTCAGACATGACTGAGCGACTTCACTTTCACTTTTCATTTTCATGCGTTGGAGAAGGAAATGGCAACCCACTCCAGTGTTCTTGCCTGGAGAATCCCAGGGACGGGGGAGCCTGGTGGGCTGCCATCTATGGGGTCGCACAGAGTCTAACACAAGTAAAGTGACTTAGCGGCAGCAGCAGCATACATTATAAATTCTTAATATCTGAATTCTTTTTAGAAATTTTTTTTATTTTGCATTTGTGTTTGAATTCTTTAACTCAGCTTAACAGTTTTTAGATACATCAGTGTTAAAATTAATAGTCCTTAACAATAGTTCATGTTTTTTTATTGATGATAAATACTTCATATATCCACTTTTTTTATTCTTCTAGGTTTTTTTTTTAAATGTTTTAAATTGATTTCCAGCCAGATTCGACAGTTGTCAGAGAACATATTCTGTATGGTTTCAGATCTTTGAAATTTGTTGAGACTTTCTTTATGGCCGAGCCAATGGGAGTTTTTGCCAATGTTCCATGTATACTAGCAAAGAATGTAATTTGGCAATAGTTGGATATAAATGGTCTATGTGTATTAATTAGGCAACATTTATCAGTTTCATTGCTCAGATCTTCTGAATGACTACTGATATTATTGCTTGCTTGCTCTACCTGTTACTGTGATTTGTATTTTGTTGAATTTTTACTTTTATGTTTTTAAAGTGAAAGTGAAGTCTCTCAGTTGTTTCCGACACTTTGCGACCCCATGGATTGTAGCCTACCAGGCTCTTCCCTCCATGGGATTTTCCAGGCAAGAGTACTGGAACGTATTGCCATTTCCTTCTCCAGGAGATCTTCCCAACCCAGGTATTGAACCCGGGTCTCCCACATTGTAGGCAGACGTTTTTACCATCTGAGTCACCAGGGAAGTCTATGTTTTTAAGGCCATCATATTCCTGATGCGTTAACATTTTTACTCTTACGAAGTATACTCCTCTGTATGTCTAGGAATTCTTTATTATAATATATAATGCTCTAATACTAGTTGGTAATGTCAGCTTTCTTTTAGTTAGTGTGTGTATAATGTATCCTCTTCCACTGTTTTGCTTTCAACCTTTCTATGTATTTTTATATGAAGTAAGCAATATAGTTCGTTTTAAATCCAGATTGCTTAATAATAGTTTACTTTTAATTTTTACTTTTAACTTTTAATATTTAGTCCATTCACATTTAAGGTACATACTGATATATCTGTTCCATTTAATCTGTGCTCTTTTTTCCAAGGTAGTTTTTAGATTAATCTTTTTATTGATTGCAGTTTCCTATCTTGCTTTCACTCATTCTTCTGTTATTCTTTGAATGGCTAGAGATTATAACACGTATTCTCTACTTCTTAGAATCTATTATAATCTAGAGATTATAACATGTATTCTCTGCTTCTTAGAATCTATTATAAATGAGTACTTTTGCCAATTCCTAGACGATGGCAATAATCTTAGAGTATTTTAACTCCATTTGCCCATCCCACCCCTTTGTGCTGTTGTCATGTATTCCAAATCTATCTGTATTTTTAAGCTTCACAATATATTATTATCATCATTTTATTGTTTTCAACTATGTTGTCATTATTATCTACTTTTATTTAGATTTACTCCCGTGATCATCTTTTCTGGTGCTCTTCATGTCATCCCTGTATTTTCATGTTTCAATCAGGGGTCATTTTCTTCTGAAAACCTCCTTTAGTTGATTTGCTGGTGACAGTCTTTTTGTTTGAAAGCCTTTGTATTTCACTTTAATTTGGAAAGTTATTTTCATTGAGCATAGATTCCTATGTTAGGAGTTAGTTTCCTTTTGGTTTTTTAAAGCTATTATAGTTGTCTCCCGGCCTCTATTTTCCAGGCAAGAGTAAAAAAAAAAAAAATCTTAAAATCTATCATACGAAAAACTCAACACATTCAAAGCATCAATAAGAATAACAGCTAGGCGGCTTTTCAATAGAAACAATGTCATAAAATACTGTAATAACTGGAAATGAATGTTCAATTCAGAGACTTTTATGATTTTCAAAATCTCCTTTATCATAGTTATTTCATTAATCTCCCAGCTAAAAGCTGGGACTAAAAATAGTAGTTAACACTGACCTGTACAGTAAAAATGTGACAGGAAGACAAACTAGCTGTTTTTTCCTTGGTATAGAGAAGTAATAAAGATACCACTAAGAAGGTATTTTTTTCCTGCTGTCAGACTTGAACATTTTGGTTCTGCTTTTCTTTGTATGCCCTCTAGTGGAGCTTTTATTGAAAAGAAAAAACTAGAAAGATGTATAAAAGGCTCTATCATCCACTAAAAAAATTCTGCATAATTTTTATTCTTTTTAACCAACTCTTGATTACTCACAGTTCTGAGGACATTTGGTAGTTGAATTAAAAAACAAACAGTATCACTAGTAAATTCAGCTAGGTTTTGTTAAGCAATATGTGCTAAGTACAAGGAGATACAAGATAAAAGACAGTCCCTGCCTCTACTGTATTTGATAATATAATAGAAAATATAATACTGTAGCAATTTACAACATTGTAAGATTAGAGATGATTAAGAGTGTTTCTGAGAATAGAAATTAGAATTTAACTGAGATGTAGAAGACAAGTAAAAGCTCTCTGAAGATTTATCTTTTGAACTGAGATTTGAAGAATGAGTGGGATTTGGCCAGCTGAAGATGGTAGAGTGGAATATTCACTGTAGAAGACGGTGCATGTACAGACAGAGAAGGACGTGAGAGCATAATTCATTTGGGCAATTTTAAGTTATGTAAGCAGATCATATAAGAGTAGAAAATGAATCAGAATTTAGCAGTGGCTAGATATACCTGTAACCTGTGTGATCCATGCTGAAATACGTGAATTTCATCCTGAAAACTATTGAACAACTTTAAGACTGAACATATTAGTATTTTATAAAGGTTATTCTGTCAGCAGTTGAGGATGAATTTGGGCCAGGAGGTCCAGCTAAAAGACTTGCTCTTACCAAAGAATTTAAATTAGCAAGTAATTTTGCCTGAATTTGAAGATTAGTTCCAGTATACCTCCAGATAGTTTTCAAATTTTATTCTTATTTAAAATTCTTGTCATAAAAGATTCCTATTACATTTTTAAAATAATATTTTAATTAGATGAAAAGTCTTCTGTTTTCTCTATAATGTAGTTGGTTGTTATATATTCTTACAGAACTTCTTCCATGTGTTAGCATTTTTCTTTTGTTTTCCTTTGTTTTTAAATGGGATTTTATCCTATGTACTATATTTCAACTGACTTATTTAAACAGTGTTTCATGGACACTCTACCTGCCAGTATATATAGATATAGTTCTCTTTATAATGACTGCATTATATTTTACTATATGGATGTGATATCCTTACTTAACCTAAAATATTTTATTGAAGAACATTTGGGTTATTTTCAGGTTTTTAATATTATAAAAACACTACAGTGAACATCTCTGTCAACTCGGGTAGGTTTTCTATAGAATATATTCCTAAAATGGAATTTCTGACTAAAAGATATATGTATATTTAGAATTGTGATAGACACTGCCAAATTGTCTTCTGACAAATGGAATCACATTATGCTACCTCCCACAGTATTTGAAAGAACCCACATAATATCGCTGGATATTTTGATATTCTAAATTTTCCAGTATGATTTGTAAATAATACTTCATTTTCATCTGTATGCTTTTCAGTAATAATTGATTAGTCTTCCACATTTTTGTTAGTGATTTATAGGTATTTCTTTTTCTATTAATTGTGTCTGACCTTTTTTGACCATTTTTCTATTTGATGGTCCATTCTATTTGATGGTCCACATGTGTCTTATTGATTTATAAGACCTTTTTGTTTATTGAATCTTTTAGTCTATTACATGTGTTGAAGGTGCTATTTCTAGTTTGTTTTTTTATTTATCTGTTTCTGTTTTTTTTAATTTTATACTGTGATTTTTATCTGTCTTTTGAGAAAAACTGTCATAAAGCTAACTTCCAAAAAATGTCCTGGACTCAGAGAGTTTAACAGGTCATTTCTTAAACTTCTAAGGAATAGATTACACTAATACAACTTGAATAATCCCAGAGTATAAAAAGAGAGAGAAGCCTTTCAGTTTTTTTTAATAAAACAAACATAATTCTAATTTTGAAATCCAGTAAAAAAATTATCCACTCCAACAGACTTTATAAATCAATCTCATTTATGATTATAAATATAAAAATTCCTTAATGAAGTATCAGCAAGGTGAATGTTATCTGCACAATGAATAAGTAATATATAATGATCAAGTGGGATTCATGTCAGAATTTCTATTTCATAGAAAAATGTTTCAATATTAGGGAAATAAATTCTATAAATCTGTCAAGAGCTTTTTAAAAAGGAGGTAATCATTATAATAGATGCCAGAATGGTGTTTTTATAAAACTTAAAATCTTATTCTGATTTTTGTAACCTTTGTAAAATTTGATTAGATGAATAGTTCTGCATATAAGCTTTTTGTCTTACAGTGTTTTGGGAACTGTAAGGTAATTTAGTCATGTAAGAGAAGAAAACAGGAGACACAAATAACAGTAGAAATAGCTAATAATGATAGAGCATTTATTTTATGCCTAGTACTGTTCTTATTATTGAACATTATTATTTCATTACCACAGATTATGATAATGTCACAAATAGGTGCCACAAATGTAGAAACTATTTTTTATACTGTGTAAAATTGTAGAAACTGAGACAATAACAGTTTAAGATACTTGCCTAAGGTTACATGGCCAATAAATACTGAAGACTAAATTTTAACTTTGGCTGATTAACTTTACTTTTAGATATACTTCTTATACTCTAGCAGTTTTGCAATCCTTTAAAGTGTGATTGGAACACAGCCATGCTCATTCCTTTATGTATTGTCTGTGACCACTTGTGTGCTGCAGTAGCAGTTGAGTGGTTTTGACACAGCCCTGTATGCCCCATTAAGCCTAAAATAATTTACTCTCATACCCTTTACAGGAAAAAATTGCCAGCCACTGTTCTAAGCCATTGAACTATCTTAGCTTTGATCAAACTATGGAGGTCTTTTTTATTAGGAAAGAGGAGACACATTTATAGTTTAGATTATATGAATATATACTTAGTAAACCCAAGCATGAACTCAGAAACTCTTCGAAATAGTAATCATAAAGTCAGATAGTTTTCTCTTACCTAATATGCAAAATTCAGTCAGCTTCCAATTTGCAAATAAGAGCCAGCTTTAGAAGAATTGGAGAATAGATCCAAGTCTCAAAAGCAAAAAAATAAGTAAATAAATATCTAAAGGTAAATGTAAAAAAATGTGAAGGATCCAAATGAAGAGAAGTTTAAAACTATACTGACTAAAACAAAAAGACATTGAATAAACAGCCATGTCACGTCCATGGCTGGGTGATTCAGCATTAAAAAAGACATTTTTTAAATCTAAATTAGTTTGTAAAATTAAACATCTTATTCAGAGTGCCAGGGGAATTGTTTTAACTTGATGAAATGATTCGAAAAATTCTGAAAGAAAAATATGACCAATAAAAGACCAGGAATTTTCTGAAAAATAATTTTATGACTTCAAGATGTTAAACTGAACATATGTTAAAGTTTTGCCCTTCCACAGCAAACTTTAGACATCCTTAAAGTTTTAATAAACTTCTGTTTGAAACAAGAAAGGGAGTTATCTCTGGAATGGAAAAGGAGTCACTCCCTAAAGAAAGAAACAAATGGGAACCCTCTCTGGTAATCCCTAAGAACTGCATTACTGATAGTTCAGGCCAGGGTTGTTGGCTTGAGATTTCCATGCTGAAGGGGTCTTTTTAGGCCAGAAGATGGGTGTGCTCAGTTGCTCAGTCATGTTTGACCCTATGGACTATAGCCTGCCAGGCTCCTCTGTCCATGGAATTTTCCAGGCACAAATACTGCAGTGGGTTGCCATTTCCTACTCCAGGGAATCTTCCTGACCCAGGAATCAACCTGCATCTCTTGCATCTGCTGCATTGGTGTCTCTTGCATCTCCTGCATTGGCACACAGATTCTTTACCACTGTGCCACCCAGAAGTCCGAGAAGATCACAACCACAAAGCATCAAAACCTAGAGAACGTCAGCATCGCAAAACAAGGGCAACAAATCTAACAAAAGATTCACTTAGATTAGATACAGTGGAAAAAACAAAAGAATCTAAAAAGGACTATATTCCTCTGAGGAATAAAAGAGTGATTTTCTTCCACAAAATAACAAACAAGAATTATGAAACAAATAGAGTAAATTATGAAAAACAAACTGTTATTGAATATTAACCTAAGTATATGTGAAGAATAGCAGATGACACTCAGCTGAAGAGCTAATGAGTAGACTGGAAGATAGATGTGAGGAAATCTCCAGCATTATACAACACAAAAAGTTACAAAGGAAAAGGTAAGAGACATGGAGAACCTCACCAGAAGTTACAACATCTGCCCTAATAAGAGTTCCAGAAGGAGGAAATGGAAGATAAACTATATTTGAAGTAGTCATGGCCAAGAATGTTCCCAAACTGAACACACAAATCCTTATGATTGAAAGATCTACCAAGTGCAAACTAAAATTTATACACATAATGATGAAGATACATAACTTATATTTTAACTTAAAATATACAGACACATCACGGCTTCCCAGATGGTGTGGTAGTAAAGAACCTGCCTACCAATGCAGGAGATGGAAGAGACATGGCTTTGATCCCTGGATTGGGAAGATCCCTTGGAAGAGGGCATGGCAGCCCACTCCAGTATTCTTGCCTGGGAAATCCCTCGGACAGAGGAGTCTGGCAGGCTACCATCCATGGGCTCACAAAGAGTTGAACACTACTGAGCACACACACAGAGACACTTCATAATAAACTTTAAAATATCAAGAATAAAGGCAAAATTCCTAAATGTTATCTATAGAAAAGACAGTTCACTAAGACAATTCTTATCAAGAAATGACCATCTGACATTAGAATTATTAATAACAACTATATATAGGAGAAGACAAATGGTCTGAGGAATAAACTTTGAACTATAATTCTATGTTTAGCCATTCTGTCATTCAAGAGTGAAGGCAAAAGTAAAGACATTTTCTTCTCTACAAGAACTTAAAGTTATCATCTTAAGCAAAGGTACAACTGACAAGTGACATTTTGAGTGGGATTATACTGTGTATTACAGGATATTTAGTAACCCTTGCCCTCACTCATTAAATGCCAATAGGTGATTCCAGTCATTTGATAAACTAAAATACCTCCCACATATTTCAAAGAAAAGTTCTACCAGTCAAGAATTGTGTTCAACTGACTCTTAAAAATAAATCTTGAAAGTTAATTACAAAAAGGAAAATAAACTCAGAGGTAGTGAGATATAAGATATAATGTTGAACAAAGAAATTAGTAAATATATTGGTAAATCTAAATAACTATTGACCATAAAAAAGAGAGAGAAAAAGTGTATGTGGTATACTAAATTTTCATGATAACAAGTTTGGAATGTGGGTGGCTGAGAAAAGAATGAAGCAAAATAAAAGTAAACTTCTCCCTTTAGATGAGACCGAAGTTATTCACTTTAGTTGTTGTTAAATGGTAAGGTGAAGGATGTTAGGAAAAAGGTGAAAAGGATTTAAAAGTAATAAGCACAGTAGTTCCCCCTTATCTGCTGTTTTGCTTTGTGTAGTTTCACTTACCTGTAGTCAACTACAGTCTGAAAATATTAAATGGAAGATTGCAGAAATAAACAATTCATAAGTTTTAAATTGCATGCCATTCTGTGTAATGTTATTAAATATCTCACTGTCCCACCCAGGACATGAATCATCCCCTTGTCCTGCATATCCACACTGTGTATGCTACCTTCCTGTTAGTATAGAAAAAAACATAGTATATGTAGGGTTTGGTACTATCCACTGTTCAGGTATCCACTGGGGGTTTTGGAGCATATCCCCTGTGGATAAGGAGGGACTGTTGTATTAGAAAAAAAGAAGGAATGTTAAAAGCTTTCACATCAAGGGGCAGCAGTGGCGCTAGAGGGTGGATAGAACATACAGAACTTGATTCAGTCTGACAAGATTTAAAGGGAGACTTAAATGCATATATTTATCATGGAAACATGATAAATAAAAAGTGCAAAAATATAATGTCAGAAATAAGTCTAACTATATTGATATAAAAGAAGACTAGTTGGTAAAGCTCACTGATTAAAATATAATATTAATTCACATACAGCTAAAGTGAAGTGAAGTGAAAGTCACTCAGTTGTGTCCAACTCTTTAACAAAGATAATTGGCTGTATTGGGTTGTTGTGCTGTGTTTAGTCATGTCTGACTCTTTTCAACCTGTGGACTATAGCCTGCCAGGTTCCTCTATCCATGGAATTCTCTAGGCAAGAATACTGGAGTGGGTAGCCATTCCCTTCTCCAGGAATCTTTCCAACCCAGAGATCGAGCCAGGGTCTTCTGCATTGCAGGAAGATTCTTTACCAGCTGAGCGACCAGGGAAGCCCATGGCTAAAACCAAAAGCCAATGAAATCGCAACTAAAATACAATAATACATAAAGGTTGAAAATAAAATGATTAAAAAATATTCATTTAGAAAGTACCTATACCTGGTGGATACCAAGACCAAAAAACCCCAGAAACTCTTGGGATAATAAATTATTTACAGGAACAAAGAGGAAGTGTTCATTTTGATAAAAGCAAAAAAATTAACAAGAACAGTTTTAATATAAATTGCTTTAAAATATATGAAATGAAAATTATAGAACTGGAAAGGAAATAGAAAATCTATAATTATATTTGAGTCTTTAGTATAAATGTATTAAGACAAAAAGTAAAGATATAGGAGATTCAGGTAACATTTAACAAGCATATCTAATTCATATTTATCTAGAATTCTGACTCCAACATAATTTATATAGATTATTTTCAAATACACATGGATTATTTTTATAGTAGTGTCCTAGGCCATATAGGAAGCCTTAATAAATTTCCTTTTAAAAAGTTATGTAGAACACTTTCACTAATCAAAATGAACTTAGAATTTAACAACCAAAAGCCTCCTCAATGCATAAAAGCAGGTATTTAAATTACATATTTTAATAACTTCTAGATTAAGAAGGACTTTAAAGAAAAGTGATAATTGAACAACAACTATATCACATTGATATAAAACCTGTGTGATTCACACAAAGCAATACTCAAAGGGAACTTAAGAGTTTTAAAATCATTTATTGGCAAGTCAAAACACTACATAAACAGCATGATATTATTTATATTTTAAAATGTCTTTTTTTCCTGCACACATTTATATATGTAAAATTTGTTCTTTTTGTTTGCTCAGATCTGTAGATACCCAACTCTTACCAGTAATTATCTGTAGTATTCTAAGGGAAAAGTACATATGTGTAAGTTAAGTAATTTTTAAAAATCAATACATCATTTTAAAAAGAGTAGTATGTAATTTGCCTTGTATTTTTAAATCAAAATAATTAAAATGTGTGTTATTAGTGGAAAACTCTCAATTGCTATCTCTAAAAGCAAAACAGAAAAGAAAATCTGGGATGAAATCCACAAATACATGAAATTATTAAATGATTAATGTGGCATTCAGACTAGTGGGGAGAAAATGGATCATCATTTTGGTGCTGGGGATTTAGACAGCTATTTGAAAGAGAAAAAAAATGTTGGTTTCCCCATAGCCAATATAATCATACTCATGTGAAAAACTGAAAGCCTTCCTACTAAAATCTGGGACAAGACAAAGATACCTGTTCTCACCTCTTCTATTCAACATGGTATTGGAAGTTCTAGCCACAGAAATCAGACAAGAAATAAAAGGTATCCAAATTGGAAGGGAAGAGGTAAAATTGTATTATATGCAGATGATGTGATAATTATATAGAGAAAATTCTAAAGACTCCACACAAAACTACCAGAACTGATAAATGAATTCAGCAAGGTAACAGGATACAAGATTAACATACAGAAATTGGTTGCATTTCTCTATACCAGTGATGAAATATAAGAAAGAGAATGTAAAATATATATATATGTGTGTGTGTGTGTGTGTGTGTGTTTTAAAATCATATCTCCCAAAATAAAATACTTCGGGTGTGTGTGTGTGTGTGTGTGTGTGTTTTAAAATCATATCTCCCAAAATAAAATACTTCGGAATAAACCTGACCAAGGAGATGAAAGATTTATATACTGAGAGCTATAAAACATTAATAAAGGAAACTATAGATGATTCAAAGAAATGGAAAGATATCCCATGTTCTTGATTTGGAAGAGTTAATATTGTTAAATGTCCATACTGCCCAAAGCAGTCTACAAGTTTAACATGATCCCTGTCAAATTACCCATGACATTTTTCACATAACTAGAACAAATAATCCTAAAATTCATATGGAATGATTACAAACTCAGAATTACCGAAGCAATACTGAAGAACAACAAAGCAGGAGAAGTAACCATCTCAGACTTCAGACGATACTCCAAAGCTATAGTAATCAAAACTTTATGGTACTGACACAAAAATAGACATATGATCAGTGGAAGAACAGAACAGAGAGCCCAGAAATAAACTCACATACCTTTGGTCAGTTAATTTTCAATAAAGGAGGCAAGACTATACAATGGGAAAAAGATAGTCTTTTCAGCAAGTGGTGCTGGGAAAGTTGGACACCTGCATGTGAATCAATGAAGTTAGAACACACCCTCACATCATACACAAACTAAACTCAAAATGGCTTCAAGACTTAAGACATGACACCATAAAACTCCTATAAGAGATCATGTGATAACAAAACACTCTCCAGTAAGTATAACTCATACTGATGTTTTCTTAGGTCAGTCTCCCAAGACAATGAAAATAAAAACAAAAATAAACAAATGGGACCTAATCAATTGTACAAGCTTTTGCACAGCAAAGGGAACCATAAACAAAAATGAAAAGACAACCTACAGAATGGAAGGAAGAATGATCCAAGACTGACAAGGGCTTAATTTCCAAAAATATACAAACAGCTCATATAACTCAACAACAAAACCAATGCAATTGGAAAATGAGCAAAAGACCTAAAGAGACATTTCTCCAAAGAAGAAATACAGATTGCCAATAGGTACATGAAAAGATGCTCAACAGTGCTAATTATTGGAGAAATGCAAGTCAGGATTACACTGAGCTACCACCTCATGCTGGTCAGAATGGCCATCATTAAAAAGTCTGCAAATAACAAATGCCAGAGAGGATGTGGGGAAAACTTACATTCCCTCCTACACTGTTGGTGGGAATCTAAGTTGGTACAGCCACTGTGGAAAACAGTATGGAGGTTCCTCAGAAAATTAAAAATAGAATTACCATATGAACCAACAGTTCCACTCCTTGGCATATGTCCAAACAAAACTCTAGTCCAAAAAGATACATACACATACATGTTCAGAGCAGCACTATTCACAACACCCAAGACATGGAAGCAACAGAAAGGTCCATCAACAGATGAATGGATAAAGAAGATGTGGTGCATATATACAATAGAATTCTACTCAGCCATAAAAAGCAATGAAATAATGCTATTTTTAGTAATATGGATGCCACTAGAGATGGTCATATTAAGTGAAATACGTCAGAAAAACAAATACCATATGTTATCACTTATATGTGGAATCTGAAGTATGACACAAATGAACCTATCTGTGAAACAGAAACAAGGATCACAAATGTAGAGAATAGATTGGTGGTTGCCAGGGGGGTGGGGTAGGAGAAGAATAAAAAAAAAATGCAAGAGGACTTTCTGGCGGTCCCGTGGTTAAGACCCCTCACTTCCAGTGCAGGGGACACTGGTTCGATACCTGGTCGGGGAACTAAGATCCCATGTGGCCCGGCCAAAAAAAATGCAGAGCTCCAATCTCATGCCAGAGTAATTTCATATGCCTCAAAATATTTAAAAATTAAAAAATACAAAGTCACACAAATGTTTAATAAAATTACTAGGTGAAAATGTGGATGAATACATGTTGGACTGGCACTGGTCTTTATAAACATGACACAGGCTATCTGGAAACTTGGCTACCAGAACATCATTCTCTTCCTGTTTGTTCTCAACTCCAAGCTGTGCCTTTCCCAAGCCTTGGGCTGATAAGACCTTAAGGGAGGTGGGTGCTGATGAGGACTCAGTCTTGTGTTCCTATCCCTGCAAAACATACACGCTCCATTCCCCAAGGGTAGGAAGTTATCACGTGTAAGCTTAGATGGAGAGCAGCTGACCCCACAAAAGTTTGACTTTAGGACATCTGGGACCTAGAGTAGAGCTGATCCTGCATGAATGTCTTAGGTTTCCAGACTTTTATTAAAGACTTGTAGCTAAACAAGTGGGCTAAGTTATCTCTTAGCCACTTAAACAAGTGGGCTTAGTTATCCCAGAGGTTGGGAACATTCTGGAAGATAGGAAAGCAGAGAGATACTCTAGGTACTTCTGGAGGGAGCTAACAAATTAAACTATAGATCCACTGCATAAGAAACTTCTTTGATTTTCAACATTTATAAGGATTTCTGCCATTAAAAATACTACAACTGCTAGACCTGAGCCCTAAAGAGCCAATACAAAACAAACAAACAAACAAACAAATTTCCCAGCAGCTAGTGAAAAGACTGACAATTAAAATATTTGCCTAGTACTATAAAACTGCTGATAGAAAAAGGCAAAAACCTGAATTAAAAATTATGAGCACATAAGGAGATCTAAATGCAGCATGAAGAAAGATCTCTTGAAACTTAAAAATTGTGGCATTTCAATTCAAAGTTCAGGAAAGAAAAAGAAACATGGAAGACTGGTAATAATAAAACACATTCTGGTAAAAAGAAATTGTTCTTAAGCTGAAAAAACTATCATAAATGCATATCAAAACAAACAAAAAACCCTACATTTTGGAACAGTTCTCAAGCTTTAGTTTGGACTGATGGAAGGAAAAAAAAAAAAAAAAAACACACTCCTA
Source organism: Okapia johnstoni (assembly GCA_024291935.2). Classification (NCBI taxonomy): domain Eukaryota; kingdom Metazoa; phylum Chordata; class Mammalia; order Artiodactyla; family Giraffidae; genus Okapia; species Okapia johnstoni. The sequence goes on along the minus strand of CM044312.1, from coordinate 62,844,559 downwards.
GGCATAAATTCTGATTAGAATGTGTAAACTCTAAAAACAAAGAAGAAATTTTTACAAGTTTCCAGGCAGAAAGAATTAAGCTTTTAACAATGAAAAGTAGAAAGATTAGAGTGGCATCAGACTTATGAGCACAGCTGAAACTGGAAAAGAATGAAATTACATTTTCACTTAGATGAAGGTATGCAGCCTAAAGATCTTATTTTCAACCAAGCCGTGCCTCTCAGGGAGAAAGAAAAGATTGTCAAAGATATGCAGAAACTCAGAAAATACATTACCTAAGCACCCTAGCTGAGGAAAATACCTGAAAAAAGACTAGCCAAACCAAAAAGAACCAGAGACCTCATGAAGGCGGAGGATAAAGAGAAAGCATTGAAGAAGGATGAATTTTGATAAATGTGTATTTAATAGATAATATTAGACTGGGAATGTGAAGTGTGAGTGTGAAATAAGGATTCTGGAAATGGCAAGACAAAATGCAAGTAAAATTCTAATAATTACTAGATGATGCCAACAGATTGTAAGAGCTATAGTTTGCAGTGAGTTGGGGGGTACCCAGGAGAAGAAAGGGAACTAAGAGTATTCAGGAGGCTTTATTCTGTTTGAATATAGGTAGGGAGAATGTGTCCTGGTGGACATGGAAACCATAATCTTATTAGGAGAAACAAGTCTCATCTTGCTTACCTATAAGAGAGTGTTTTACTAGGGTAACGTTTAATGGCATTTTTAAAAAAGGAAAAGCAGAATCAGATTTTCAAGGGAAGAAATGTATTGAATGGTGGTTTTGTTGCACCAACAAAACAGAAGAGGTGTATTGTCGGTCATTGTACTAAATGAGGATGGACTGAATTTTTCAACTGAATATTGGCTTAAAAACAAAAGATGGCTAAGTGCTATTACAAGAAAATTAGAAGAAAATGGGTATGAAATATCCTGTTACAGGTGGAGGTAAACCCGTGGAAATCAGGATTATCAATACCATGTATTACTAATATTATATACAATAAACAATAAATTTTGTACTATAGTAACAAAAAAAAATCAATGAAAATATAACAAACACAGACCTGTACACACTATACTACATGACTGCTAAATCCATAAATTGAAACCTATTAAAGTTCAAGGAGTAGGTCAAAATACAATGATAGGAAATTTCAGTATTTATCTCATTACACAAATCTTATATATGTAAATTGAGTAAGGATATAGATGAGCTGACCAACACAATCAGTAGACATGAGATGATGTAATAGATAAGAAAAAAACTCTGCCTGTATTAAATGTACGCATGACATACAACAGAGAAGCAGACCATTATACTAGTTCCTGCATGGTTTGCGGGGTGGTGGATATACAGACAAGTCAGGATCATCATGGGCTTCCCTTGTGGCTCAGCTGGTAAGGAATCCGCCTGCAATGCGGACCTGAGTTCAATCCCTGGGTTGGGAAGATCCCCTGGAGAAGGAAAAGGCTACCCACTCCAGTATTCTGACCTAGAGAATTCCATGGACTGTATAGTCCATGGGGTCACAATGAGTCGGACACAACTGAGTGACTTTCACTTTCACACTTTCAGGATCATTATCCTCAAAGAACTGATATTCTGGTTGAGAAAACAGATGAATTGAACAAATACTTTGACATGAAAGGTGACCTGATTAAAATAGGCACAGAGTGCTATGAGAACATAGAGGAGAGTAGGGTTGCTATCTAAGATGAGGCAGATCATCAAAAAATTGGGGGGCATGCTGGCTTCTAAGATTAACCCCAGAGGTAGATTATGAATACATTTGTTGAAAAGCAAAAGGACATTTCGACCAGAAGTGCTCTGGAAATAGGCAGAAGAGAGAGACAAATTCATGCCTGCAGAACAACTGAAGTCTCTTACTGGGATGGAATAGGATGACAGGTACTGAAAAGTAGAGAGGTAGGCAGGAGACTTATGAAGATCCTCATAGGTGTAACCCTGAAAACTTCAAACTGAATTTATTTGATGAGGTTTACAAATGTAGAGGAAAGATTGGAGACAAGGAGGCCAGTTGTGATTCTGTTGCATGCAGTAATCCATGTAAGAAGTGATGAGGACTTGAAGACAAGGAAGGAGGTGAGTGTAAAGTACAGGTACAAATGATGAGAAAGAGGTAAAACTGGCAGGAAAGCTGGATTAGCTATGAGGACATGAGGAGTCATGGATAAATTCATTCAGGCTTCTGGGTTGGGTCATGCTTGACCTGTGATGCTGTTCATGGAGATAGGTAATAATAGGTAATAACAGAGAGTACTGTGTGTTGGAGGAAAGATGGTGACTTCAGATTTAGGTATATGTTGATTTTGAATTTCGTTGGGATACCCAGGTGGAAATGACAGATATGATCTGGAACACAAGAGCAAAGCCTGGGCTAGAGATACAGATTCAGCAGCCACCAGTGCATTAACAAGAGTCATGAGAGTAGGTGAGACCATACAGGTATGTTGTTTAGGTAGTGAAAAGGGAGGAACATTGAGGACAGCAGCCTCTTGAAATACATACCTTTAAATGCTAGAAAAATAAAAGGAGTCCAAGTAACTGCTGACCTTTGCCAAAGCAGATATGTATTGGAAGGAGCAGGCAGAACAAAACAGAAGGGGAAGTAAAGAATTCTTTATATTAAATCTCAGGAAATAAATAAGATGGAAATTAATATTGAAAATAAAGTTATCAGTAGCACAAATAGTTATCATGTCATTTGATTAAACCACTTAAAAGTTTTATAACTTCCCTGAAAAGTTTATAATAAGACCATTTATAACTTCATAAGCGTTTGTAAGATTGAAGACTTAACTTAGATTTCATTAATCTATGACAAGCAGGAAACAATAGATGTTAGAAGTTTCTGTAGATATAAAACCACTGTAAGAATTGTTCTGTCCCCTCTCAAAATGGTCATGCAACATTATTGATAGTATCAATAACTCTAATAACTTTCAGAAGCAAAGTAGCACACTGAAATATTGAATATTGAAGCTGATGCTCCAATACTTTGGCCACATGATGGGAAGAGCTGACTCATTGGAAAAGACCCTCATGCTGTGGAAAATTGAGGGCAAGAGGAGAAGGGGGCAACAGAGGATGAGATGGTTGGATGGCATCACTGACTCAATGGACACGAGTTTGAGCAAACTCAGGGAGATAGTGATGGACAGAGAAGCCTGGCGTGCTGCAGTTTGTGGGGTCGTAAAGGGTTGGACATGACTTAGCAACTGAACAACAAATACACCTTCTAGATAATCTAGATTTCATTATAGGAGTTTTCTATCCCATTCAGTAAATTCAACTTAGAAGTTAGAAATCAATGAAGCTTTATTAATAACACATATTCAGTTATGATCTGAAGCATCTTAGTCTGCAAACTATACTAGTCTAGTTTTATTATCTAGGATGACATAAGCATTTATAAAAGCCATTTTATGTCTCTGTGAATTTACAGCCTGAAAATTATATCCCTGCTGGTTTCCAAGATTCTATTATAAGAAAAATTGATATCTAGAAGAACCTCAATTTTCAATACAATTTCAGTACAGATTCAGAAAATTTCAGTAATAAGTTTCAAGCAGATGGGACACTCAGACTTTCATGTTACCTTCCCTGGAAAAGATGAAGGAGTGTACAGTATGAAGGTCAAGGGAAAGGTGGAAGGAACAGCACTTGGACAGTCTCTGTAAGGGGAAGAACTTGGCATTTTCAAAAAGAATAAGTGGCCAGAGTAGAAGCATGGAGAGCAGTTATGAGGCTACTGCAAAAATACAAATCAGAAATACAGCGATAGCTTGGACTGCTTACAGTGGCTAACTAGTTGACTAGACATGTTAGATTCAAAATATAGGAAAATAGGGAACAGGACCTTCTGACGACTTGTATATGGAGTGCTGGAGAAAAGTCATGAATGATGCTTAGTTTTAGGCTGAGTTATTTGGTTAATGGAAGCTCTGGGAAATAGGGAACCTTGGAAGGAGCAGATTTGAGCTGTTGTCAGGAAGGTGGGAAGGGAAGCATCAAGCGGTCTGATTTAGACTTAGGAAAGAATTTGAATAACCAGTTTACTCAAACAAGCTCATTCTACTGTATATATTCTCCCTATTTGCTTAAGCTATCCAGAAATTCACACTTCACTTTGTAGACTGTCTAATAAAGCCACTATGTAGGAGAAATTCAAGGTAGAGGAGGCAGTGCTTGACAAACTACCTTAGCATGTAATTCTAATAAAAAAAATTGAAATTATAACATACTAGGAAATAGAAGGAACAGATAAATGCGTGAAACTTTCTGTGCAAAGACATTGGTGTGAAGTGACCAGATTCAAGATATACCTTATGTCAACAAATCTTACAGAGATATATTGTTTATATGTAGTATATGTAATGTGAGTAATCAAGACAGACTTCCTTAAAGAGGTCAAAACCAAGAATTGTGAAATTATTTAATTTATTGTTCTTTTGTGAAGGTCTATGAATATAGATCGGATATTTGTGGTGACTCAGGAAGATTGAGCCCAGAATCCTAGATCTCCTTTAAAACAGACTATGATACTAAGTTCAACCCAAGTAGAACTAATAGAACCTTTCTGGTATCCTTTGTAATTAGGTTCAGAAGCTGAATGACTTCTAGGAGTCGAGGGGTTGAATCTCTAATTGGGGGAAATGATCCATTAGAGGGAAACCACTGTGTTCTCCCAGAACATAGTCTCAGAGTCTGGCAAAACTGTTGGACTGATGTCTTTCTTTATTAAAGTAAGCCTCAGGGTAAAATTCTCTCAGTCCTAAAGTAGAATTATAATAGAACACATGAAGAAGTAAGAGATTTAAACTTATATTTTTACTAGATAAAATACAATTTTTAAAGTGTAGTAAGCATTTAAAATGAGCAATTTTAAGAACATGGACGGGGCAGGGGGCTTGTTTGTGTCATTCATCACTATTTTCTCAGCACAAGCATAGTGAGGTCCTCTGATGTTTTGATATATGAATAGGTAAGTTAATGAAGCCTCATATTGAAAAGTATGGGCTCATTTAGTGATTTTTTTGAAGACACATTTCTTCACTAGAGGGTGCTGTGTAAGCATTCAATACTTTTAAGAGTGTAATCTCCTTCATATTTTATTTGCTAGTAAACTAGATGTTTAGATTTTTTCCCCCTGATTTGTGAAAAGCTTTCCCATCTCTTTGCTCTCAGAACAGTACTGATGGTAAAGTTCACGCCTTTGAAGAACTGTTAAGGGCAGCATTGACACAGTTGTTTCTTTCCTTCCTCCTCCTCAGGAGACTTATGACGCCAATCATGTATGCTGCCCGTGACGGTCACCCTCAGGTCGTTGCTCTCCTTGTTGCTCATGGAGCAGAAGTTAATACCCAGGATGAGAATGGCTATACTGTGAGAACCGACTCTACAGTGTTCCTTTTTATCTCTAGGACATTGATATCTTACTATCAGTAGTTCGCAGAAAGGTTTTAAGAAGTAAAAATTACAGAAGGGCTGGGATGTAATTGCTGTTCAGTAAACAAAAGCAACAGTTTCAATGAGAAAAAAGAAATTATCTGCCTGTTGGTTGGCACCCTTGACAAAAGAAACTGTAACACACAGCAAAGCCTGGATTCTATTAGAATACAAATAGAATTCCTTTTTATAGAAAACAGTTCTCTGATTGGCAGATAAATCGTTTTACTCTGTAACTTCACTCGACTGAGTAAGACATTTTTGGTTTTACAAAATCAGTGAACACTGGCAGTCTGCTTTGCAATTACAACATTGGAAATATGTTTACATTATATTGTGAAATGATAAGGTTGCATCATTCCATTAATTAACCATGTTCACTTTTTTATTGTGCCATAAATACTGTTGAGAAGTTTTCTTCTCTGTGTCACATATACTCCTCTTTAAACAATCTTTTTTTCCCCCACTTACAGGCTTTAACATGGGCAGCACGTCAGGGTCATAAAAATGTAGTTTTGAAGTTGCTTGAACTTGGAGCTAATAAGATGATACAAACCAAAGATGGAAAGACACCAAGCGAGATTGCAAAAAGAAATAAACATCTAGAGGTACCCTGTTATTTAGCTAACTTTTCTTAGTTTACATTATTGTTTGTAAAACTTTTGTATGATTTTGGTAGAACTCACTACTATAATAATAACTTATCTATTATTAAGTGTTTCAGTATGTAATTTTCTTCTAGCCAGGTAATGAAAACTTTAGTTTACTATTTATCTTTTTACTAAATAAGAGGCATTTATAATGTGGTAATTTAAAAGCTATATAAAGGGATAATAAAGTCTTATCTGGCCCTAGAAATAAAATTGTAACAGGCTGTTTATTTAAACACTTCCAACTGATTTTCAAAAATTAATTTTCAAAAATTAGTGTATTGACATAGCTAGTAAAATTTCAAAATTTGCACATGTAAACTATTGTTTTTAAATTTTAATTAACACATATTAGACAATTTAAAAATTAAATCCTTTGAACTACATTTACTCCTATACATTTGACAAGGTTTATAGTAAAGTAATACCATATTTGGTATATGACTGACTTTACTGTCATTCAGATAATAAAGTCAATAATAAATATTTGCCATACATTAAATAATTTTATTGACATAAACTTTTGGTCTGAATATGAACGCTTTCAGCCAAAGGTCTGTAATTTCTAAGCAAGGATCAAATATAGTACAACTCTAAATCTAAGTTATATAGTTCAAGATCTTCTAAAACTGAGTTTCTGATTTTGGAAGCTTATGACATTCCAAAGTTTACACCATACAGCAATCAGACCATGTCGTTTTTATTGCATGTAAAATACTTCCTCTATTTTAAGCAGCCTATAAACATGCCATCATTTTATAATTCATATCTACATTGCCAATATTATTCTGATGTAAGTGCTAATCACTGAAGCCCTGTGAGACTTTAAAAAGAAATTTACAGTTTTTCTCCTAAGCTTTGAAAATTTGAAAACTTTTCATTAATATACATTAATTAAATTTAGGGTGGATGATACTGAATTTGACATACTAAGAAATCTATGAATATCAAAGATTATTTTGAGTCATAAATTGTTTCCTGAAGTGAGATTTGATTTTGTATCTTGACTGATTATATGACTTAACCTTGACTTACTAAAAAGTTAGAACTAAGAAGTTTTCAAAAACTAAGGAATTTCACATCTCTTTAAGGTATACAGTTGAGGTTTGTGTACCTTAGTCATGCTTCTTTCTCTCTGTTTAATAATGTATTTAAAATACTACCTGAGTACTTAGTCTTTCTGACTTACTTACCAAAATGGAATTTTTAGTTTTGTTTTATATTTTGTTGAAAATATTAATTACTATCTTGCTTTAATTCTTATTATAACTTTTTCAGATCTTCAATTTTCTTTCCTTGACTTTAAGTCCTTTGGAAGGAAAGCTTCACCAGCTAACCAAAGAAGAGTCTATTTGTAAACTATTGAGAACAGATTCTGATAAAGAAAAAGATCACATGTTTAGGTAACATAGCATGTTTTTGTTCAACATAATGCCTATAAATGAGTAAAAAGTGTGTTTTTATTACTTATAGTAAATGTGATGACATTTAAAATGTACAATACTTTAAACTTTTACGAGTATTTTAAAATACTACTTAGAAATGTATGAATTTTAAATGTTTGGTTCTCCAGAATTTTAGAAAAGTTTCGTATATCTGTATTAACAGTAAAGAGAATTATTTTTTACTTTAAATAAAATATCAACAATACACTTTATTTCTAAAAGGTTCTAAGGTTATAATTTTGTTAGTGTTCAAACTAGATTGCACTTTGCTTTCTAACTCTTTATAGCAGATTTCTGATTTTATAAGCTAAAAATAAAAATACGTTTTCCCCCCAGAACACAGTTGTTTAATACATGGCCACAACATTATTCTCTACTTACCTACATTTTAAAATTGTTAGTAAATTTTTACTTCTTGCAATTAAAGAGATTTTTACATCCAGAGCTCTTATAAGGAATACAGTTTCCCCGTGAACATTCTGGGGGTTGGGGATGCTGACCCTCCCCCTTGGAAAGTCTGTATCCAAGGTTCCTCCATATCTGCAGTTCTACATCCATGAATTCAACTGGCCATGACTGTATGCTACTGTAGTATTTACTACTGAAAAAGATCCATGAGTAAGTGGACCTGAACCGTCCAAACCGTGTGGTTCCAGGGTTCATTGTATAAATATTGGCAAATATTTTCCTTCTTAGGAAAGATGAGTTTCATTTTACTATCACCGTTTTCTCTGTTTACTTAAATCTTCATGCAAGAAACATTTCTTATTCCTTTGTATAACATAGATCAAATTTGCAAATATAGGCGTATTTCAGAGATATTGGTGTATAGTTCCAGACTACCACAAAAAAGCAAATATCATAATAAAGTGAGTTACACAAATTTACAAGTCACATTTACACTATAGTGTAGCCCATGTGGCAGTAGTGATAAAGAATCCACCTGCCAACGCAGGAGACCTAAGAGATATGGGTTCAGTCCCTGGGCTGGGAAAATCCCCTGGAGGAGGACACGGCACGGCAACCCACTCTAGTATTCTTGCCTGGAGAATTCCATGGACAGGGGAGCCTGGCAGGCTACAGTCCATAGGGTCGCAAAGAGTTGGACACAACTGAAGCAGCTTAGCACACATGCACGTAGTCGATTAAAGTGTGCAGTAGCATTCTGTCTACAAAAACAATGTGAAAAAAAGTAAAAGTGTTAGTCACTCAGTGGTGCCTGACTCTTTGTGACCCTGTGGACCGTAGCCTGCTAGGCTCCTTGGTCCATGGAATTCTCCAGACAGAAATACTGGAGTGGGTAGCCATTCCCTTCTCCAGGGGACCTTCCTGACCCAGGGGTTAAACCCAGGTTTCCTGCATTGCAGGCAGATTCTTTACCATCTGAGCTATCAGGGCCCCACAAAAACAATGTATACATATTAGTTTAAAATGCTTTATTTCTAAAAAATGGTAACCATCATCTGAGCCTTCAGCAAGTTGTAATAGCAATATCAAAGGTCAACCATAACAAACATAATAATAATGAGAAAGTTTGAAGTATTTCATGTATTGCAATAATGTGACACAGATACACAAAATGAGCAAATGCCATTGAAGAAATGGCACCAATAGACTTGATTGACAGAGGGGTTCACAAACCTTCAATTTATAAAAAACAAATGCTTGCAAGTAAAGCAATAAAGTAAAGCACAATAAAACAAGGTATACTTTTATATTCTACATAGACTCATTCTTAATCGTTCTTATTCTCTTTTGTGCATTAAAATATATGTTTATTATTTGTACACTTATAGTCTGTTCTGAAATTGACATTGCTATAACTATGTATAGTTCATATACAGCATTTGGAGATCTGGAAATATTTTTACATGGTCTTGGACTTGAACATATGACAGATTTATTGAAGGTAAGATTTTGTATGAACTACAATGAACTGTGTATGCATGTTTATTTATTGATTAAAAGTGAAAGTGAAGTCGTTCAGTCATGTCTGACTCTTTGCGACCCCATGGACTATAGCCTACCAGGCTCCTCAGTCCATGGAATTTTCCAGGCAAGAGTACTGGAGTGGGTTGCTATTTCCTTCTCCAGGGATCTTCCCGACCCAGGGATCGAACCCGCGTCTCCCGCATTGCAGGCAGACACTTTACCGTCTGCACCACCAGGGAAGCCCATTTATTGATTAACATAACATTAATTCATAAGCATGCTTATGAAAGAGTGACAGATGTACTTTTCTCCATAACTTATAGTACATCCCATTTTAAACTCGGAAGCATTTTGAAAATTTATTATAAAAATTTACAGAAATTAGAATCAGGCTCTTATGCACTGCTCATAGCTTTGCAGAACTCCGTGTAAAATCACCGATTTTCCTGTATAGAGTATTAGGAGCAGCAAGATTTTAAACCAAACAAACCTGGTATGGGATTCTTGTTCTAATGATTATTAACTGAAATGTGTTACTTAAATCTCTTTTTTTTCCCATAAGAATGGTATAATACCTAGTGTAGGATTGTCATAAACATTAAATTAGATCATATGATAAGCACTATTGTACGTATTTTATGCATGCATTATGGAGTTTGCGTTGATGACAGTTCTCAGCCATTTAGCTGATGCTGCAGCAGTAAAGCACTGTTTTAGACAGGCAATCCCTAGGAATATGCACATTGCATATTGCAGGTTGTTTGTTGTTTAGAATTGGGTTTCATTGTACAATCTTGAAAATTCCTATTTGAGAATTATTTAATAAAACTAAATGTCATTGATTGTTAAATCTTATACAATTATAAATTTTGACTACTCATAAAACTCATAATTTCTATCAAATTTTATAGAGCTATTTTTTATGTAAGCAAGTAAAAGTTGTAACAGTTGTTTTACTCTGGAAAAATAGCTATATGTATGCTATTTATACATATTATTACATATACTACTATCTACCCAGTAATATAGCTGTACAGCTGGAAAACTAGCTATATGTATGCTATTTATACATATTATTACATATACTACTATCTACCCAGTAATATAGCTGTACACCTGCATATGCTATCTCCTCTAGAAAGTTGTTTGGGAGGGTAGCATATAACTGACTAACTTATGTGTATACTTGCCTGCTTCCCCTTCCACTATTTCATTTACATTGAAGGTGGCATTTTTTTCCTTTTCTACAGGAAAGGGAAATAACTTTAAGACACCTTTTGACCATGAGGAAAGATGAGTTTGCAAAGGTTAGTATCAATTTCAAAAACCCCAGATATTATCTTTCATAGTTTTAATATTTTGGATCCTTTTCATTTTCTATTTTAAAAACCTTACAGCTGTAGACTGTGAGTTATCTTTTGCTAGATTCCTCATTAGATATGCTTATGGATAACCATATCTAAAATTTTCTATTATAGTAGTAAGTTGCCTCAATATTTGAAGACTTAAAGTTGGTATTTTTTTCCTTCATGTTAGTCATGACATCTCAACTAAAACTGGTGCTATGTTTCTAAATAGGACTCAGAAATAAGAGGTGGTTTTTTTTATACATGTGGGTATAAAAATGTATTGTTCAAATACTGCCTTTTGCTAGGTTCTCAAATGATCAGTTACTTTGCCATTGAGTATTATTAGTAACAATTTGAAAATAGCTGTGGGAAACATCAAAGATACTTTAATACATAGGATAATAAAAAGGAATGATCTGCCTGTATGAACACATTGAAAACTTGAAATCTTCAGCATCACTGAAAATCAAACCATATTACATAGCTAAATCCAGGACAGAAAACTTAGTTAACACTAAAGGTAGAACACAGGCAAAAGGAAGACTTAATTCTCACTTAATCACTGATAATATTTTGTAGGAAAATTTATTTTATTATGATTTTCTGGAAAGATTATATTGTATATTAAAATCTAGTCATTTGTTTTTAGAATCCATCACATTGTTCTGTAATATAAAAGATTGACTGTAGTCGCTATGTATCTAAATATTTTAATGATGTAACTTTGTCAATCCAGTTACAAGCAAATTTGTATATTTTTCAGTATGCATTTTTTTTCAAGATGAGAATTAATCAGGTAGATCTTGTTCAGTAATTTCAAATTTTATACAAGTATGACTACCTTGGAGCTTCCCTTGTGGTTCAGCTGGTTAAAGAATCCACCTGCAATGCTGGAGACCTGGTTTTGATCCCTGGGTTGGGAAGAGCCCCTGGAGAAGGGAAAGGCTACCCACTCCAGTATACTGGCCTAGAGAATTCCATGGACTGTATAGTCGGTGGGGTTGCAAAGAGTTGGACTCAACTGAGCAACTTTCACTTCACTTCTTCATGACTACCTTACTGCACCTTGAAATCATTTCTACTTAGAATGGAATTACCAGTAGAGATCAGCAGAAAATTATGGCTGCCCTTAAAGAACTGGAAGTAGAAGAGATAAAATTTGGAGAATTACCTGAAGTGGCAAAGTTGGAAATCAGGTAAAGTTAACTTATTGGTTTACATTAATACTGTTTAGAACCATCTTTCCTTTTTAGTTGAATTTTGATAATGTCTGAGTTATTTTACTTGATACCATCATTTTTCCAGAGATGTGGGTAGTTCATTTTGCTATATACTGTGTTCTGAGATAGAAAGTACTTTACAAGGCAGGTTTTACCAATACCAAGAAGCAAAATAGTGCATTTTCTTAATTCACATAGAAACATTTTTGTTTTATTTTTTCATTGCATTTTGTTAAACAAGCTATTTAAAAGATCTCACATTTTTCATAGTGTAGCTGTTACTCTCTTTAAATCATTTAAGTGTCAAGTTGAAAATTTAAAGGTAATATTTTTGCTTATGGCAATAAAAAAGTGTTTCTCATGTAGCTCAACTCTATTTTCAGCCTTAATGATTTATGAAATTATGTTATCAATATATAAAGTTCATTTTTAATATTATAAACTTGTCAAGCACTGATTATTAGTAATATTAGTAATTAAAATTATCTTGAAAATAATAGTGTTTGATTTTTTAAACATATTGCACAATATTAAATGATTTTTTAAACTTTTTATTTGAATTAATGATAGATTCACAAGAAATTGCAAAGAAGTATAGGAATGTTCTATGCACTCTTCTTCACCCATTCTTACCTGGTCTTAATATCTTGCCTAACTATAGTACACTAACAAAACCAGAAAACTGACATTGATATTATTTACACAGCTAATTTGTATTTCACTAGTTATACTTGCGCTCATTTGTGTGTGTGTGTGTGTGTGTAGCTCTGTGCAATTTTATCATGTGTGTAGCTTCACAGAACCACTGCCGCAATCAATATACTTAACATACCATCACTGCAAGGCTACTTCATACTATCCCTTCATAACTCCCACGACCTCTCCCCCATCCCTAAAACTCCTAGCAATCAATAATTTGCTATCTGTCTTTATAAAGATGTTATATCATAAACGTTACATAAGTGTAAATACAGTCATATAGTATTTTTCCATTTTTAAAAAATTTTTATTTTAATTGGAGGCTAATTACTTTACAATATTGTGGTGGGTTTTGCCATACATTCACATGAATTAGCCATGGGTGTACATGTGTTCCCCATCCTGACCCTCCCTCCCACCTCCCTTCCCATCCCATCTCTCAGGGTCATCCCAGTGCACCAGCCCTGAGCACCCTGCCTCATGCATCGAACCTGGAGTATTTTTCCATTTTTGTTTGTCTTTTTTTCTATCAGCCTAATTTTCCTGAGGTTCATCCAAGTTATATGCTATAAAATATAACACATAAAAGTGCAATAGTAGCATCACTAGTGTAACCTGCTTGAAACTAACATTGCAACTATGAGCAACATTAATTAAACACAGGAATAGTAAGTTTCCATGCCATTTTAGAGTTCAGAGGAGTCTTCTAGGGAATAATTTAGATGATCCAGATTTCTTTAAAAATGTTATTGCAAAGTTATTTCCCTTTCTTTAACTATACTGCCTTATAACAAGATTATCTATATTCAAAATAATGTCTCATTGTTTCAAAATAACCACAACTCTTGAATATGTAAGTACATTGTAAAGGATTTCAGTTGTGATGATGACTTACATCAGAAAACCTTGAATCTTTTTGTTCACTGTCTTTACTTTTTTAATGTATTGCTTCTATGAAGGAATAGTCTTAAGATCTACATGACTGAATTGCAAATTAAATTTTTAATATAACTTATTTATGGGATGTCAGAGTTGCCTCTATGAATTTTCACTGTGAGGCTTAATAGATTTAAAGAATGTATAGAATCCTGAATGGTTCACTTATTACAACTGCTAAATTTTTTAAAAAATAAAACTAGCAGACATATATTTCAGGAATTTGACCTTGTTATTAAATCACAGACTTTGTTTACATGCTGTTATGGAAAAGGTTTTACTTTCCATTTGTTCAAAGCCATTCTTTAAAGAAGAAATTAGTCATCAAGTCATAAGAAAACTAACAGCAGGAAAAGTTGAACTGATTGATTATAATCTTCTGGTAATGTGACTTCAACAATTTAGCTACTGATTTGTTTTAAAATATTTTCTTCTATGTGTTCAATTTTATAAAATAGTCTGTTACAAGAGTACACATGCACAGTACATTTATTTTCTTCTGCAGTTAGCCTTAGTGTGTTTTCAGAATTAGAGAATGCAATTTAAAAATACTGATTACCATTTCATTACTACTTTGAGATATTTTTTTGAACAGAAATAACTAAGTTTCACCCATGTCTTGACATTTTCAGCAGTTTCTGCCCAAACCTTTTCTCCAAGCCTTTTATCTACTTGAATTTATCAAAGGCATCTCAAAATTATGCCTACTTAGAAAATGATTTCTCCTTCAAAAAAAAACTGTAGATGCAAATTTTCACATAAAAATACATTGTTCACATCTACGATTTATAACTATTCTAAACTTGGAAACTCCAAATATTTAACTTTAAGTGGATGGTTGGATTATATTACATCAATATAATTATTTTATTCTGTCGCTTAAATTATTTTGAGACTTAATGTCATGGAAAAATACTCATAGTAATAGAAAAGGCAAATATAAAATGGAGTGTGAGTTATAATGCCAGTTGTATGTATGCATATGAGAAATACTTAGTTCCCTTATAATATTCTGGAAGAAAATAATACCAGTCATTATATTTGTGTGATTAAAGTATTGATTATTTTAATTTTTCCAGATAGTCTACAGTGAGCACATGGTTCTTCCATTTGGAGTACCTATATTTTGGGGGAAAATGGATACAAGTTTTATGTATGGCTGATTCCCTTCACTGTTCATCTGAAACTATCACAACATTGTTTGTTAATCAACTATACCCAAATACAAAATAAAATGTATAAAGTATAAATTTTGTCCTCATCCTTAACTTCAAAATTTTTAAATGTGGCCTATTGTTTCAGTCAGCTTATACTTTGTGTGCTGCAGTAACAAATAACTTCTAAATCTAAATTGACTTATAGTAACAAAATTTATTTTTTGATCAGAAATATGACATGATCCATCTATTTTGTGGATCAGCTGCAGTGAATCTCTTTCTCATTATTCTGCAAATAGGCTGGAGAAGCAGCCCCACCTCAGACATGCCGCTCTTGTGGCAAAGGGAAAAGAGAGGTGGCAGAACCAGTCAGTGGCTCTTAGAGCATCTGTTCAAAAATGACACAGTCACTTCCAGTCATTTTATTTGCCAAAGCAAGTCATTGGCCAAGCCTCATGTCTTTGGGACATGAAATGTAATCCTCTGGCAGAAAGAGGCTTGGTAGTATCTGGCTCAGCAGAAAGAGACATGACAATTTGATCAAATAATATAGTCTACCATACCTATGCCATATCTGCTTATCTTGAATTCTTTAAATAAGTACAAAATTATCAGGCACTCCATGTAAAGGTATGTAGGTTGTACAGCTCTAGGGTAGGGGCCGGGCATCCATTCACACAGTGGTGATAAAAGGCATACTCTTGAGTTGTGTTTTTTTATTACTTGCCTATCCATATTCAGTAGCCCTGAAAATTAGACATCACAAGAAAGGTGTATATTTGCTTTTCATTCATTAAGCTATGTAATTTTGTTTATAATAGTATTTGCTTATTTGAACTGTGGTCCTATTGTATTAGAATTTGTGTGAGTTTTTATTATAATAGATACCACTAAGTAATACTCCAGAAAGGTCATCTTGCAAATTTGTCAACTCTTGATATTAATCATCTTCCTAATTTTGTCATTCCACTGCAACATAACATCTTAATTATAATTCCATGTTTATTATCCATTTAAATTTTCATTTTTTCTTTGACTTACCTATTATCCTTTCTATTAGCTTGTGTTAGTTTCTTTGTAGATTTCACAATAAGTTGGCTTGTCTTTGAAAACTAATCTAGTCCTCAGTGTCTCTTCATTGTCAGAATTAGTGGATTAATCCTGATTATTTAACATGCTTGACTTTTTCCCTCCATCTTGAATCTATTCTGTTCTTTACCTTTCATAACAGAAATTATTCCTGATTTTCTTTTTCTCAGGCTACTTTTACTTTGATAGCTTTTTTTCCTATACCCCTATCAATTCTCCCCTCTTCACAATATGTATCTTTTTTCTTGGTGGCCTTCTCCATGATCATTGTTTTGATTTCTATTGGTTTAGCAAATTATAGACACTTCTAATACTTCTGTTGTTTGTGCCTATATTCACTGTTGAAGGTAATACTGAAATTCTTTTAGAAGTTAGTGAAAATAAAGTTGTAATTTTTCTCCATATAAGTTCACCAGATCCCTGGATTCTTTGTAGCCTCATGAGTCAGTCTGTGGACCCCAGGATAAGTACCTACAAGACTGACATTTTCTACTACTTACTGATCACTGCACCTACATGACTCATATCATTGCCATCATCATCATCATTAAGTTTGTTTGAATGCCATCTATGTACTAGATTAAATACTATGTGCTTTTCATACAGTATCTCCTAAGTCGTCCTTCCCTGGTGTTCAGCTAGTAAAGAATCCACCTGCAGTGCAGGAGACCCTGGTTCAATTCCTGGATTGGGAAGATCCCCTGGAGAAGGGATAAACTACCCATTCCAGTATTCTGGCCTGGAGAATTCTATGGACTATATAGTCCGTGGGGTTGCAAAGAGTCGGACACAACTGAGCAACTTTCACTTTTCAGTCCTCCTGACAGTCCTGTTATCTCAGTTCTAGAGATATGGCAATATTTGGCTGAAGATTAGGTTTGCCTAAGATCATAAAGCTGTGGAAGCTGAATGCACACTCAGGGTCTCCTGATACTAGAGTCTATATTCTTAATTATTCTGCTATACTGTTTTCTCTTTACCCCACTTACTTCTTTAACACCCACCCCCAAATTCACTCCCCTGCTTGGTAGTGCCATTTTCCACTGAAACCAAGGAAGTTAGAGTCACCCTAGACCTTTCTTTTCCTTTTACATGCAGTCCATCACCAAGTTTTTCAGTTTCTTCTCCTGAACAGTTCTTAAACTATCTCCTAATTATTATCTATACTTCCACTTTTGTGTTCCTTTTAATCCACACCATACCTCAAATAAACTCTCATACAAAAGTCTGATTTTCTACTTCCCTGTTTAAAGTCCCTTAGTAACTGTACATTATCCAGAAAATAATTATTCCATTCCTTAGCATGTCACAAAAGTTCCTTAAATAAATGATCCCATATAACCTCTTTTCTTACGACTTTCACATGATTGTGCTTTAGTTATACTTTGGAGACCTCCTAACCCCATACTTCCACATCCAGAATCTCTTCTCTTTCTGTGTACTTGACAAGCTTATTTTTAAGCTCCAGATTCAGTTCAAGTATGAACTCTGAAACATTACTAAATCCCTGTTCCCAATTATGTTGTCGTTGCAACACTGTGGACTGTAGCCCTCTGGTCTCCTGTGTACACAGGATTTCTTAGGCAAGAGTATTGGAGTGGTTACCATTTCCTTCTCCAGGGGATGTGATTTTCCTGACCCAAGGATCAAACTCGCGTATCCTATGTCTCCTGCATCGGCAGGCGGATTCTTACCATTGAGCCACCAGGGAAAATGCCTCATTCCAACTTATGCTAGGTTCATTATCTCTTGAGTTTTAGATATCTCAACTATAAACTACTGTTAATAACATATACCTTACAGGAGCTGTTGGAAGAAATTTAAAAAATAGTAAATATAAAATCAAATGCAGTACCTTCACATAATAGACACTCAAATACTGGGACTTTTATGTTCCTTCTTCATATGTCCCTGGGAGTAATTAGGTTATAATAGTAGGTCTGCCTCTCATCCTGAACTTTGAGATCTTCAAGATTGGACACTTGGTTTCCTTTGTATGCTTAATGTCTATTTCAGCTGCTAATACAAATTTACTATTCTACAGATATTTTTTAAAGAAAATAATAAATGTTACGACTCAACAGTGAATAACTAGCTAAGTAAAATGGAGTAAATTGTTCATATCAGTCATTCCTATTTGTTTATTTCCTCTCTTTAGTGGTGATGAGTTCCTCAACTTTCTTCTGAAATTAAACAAACAGTGTGGCCATTTAATAACAGCTGTACAGAACATTATTACCGAGTTGCCTGTAAATTCTCACAAGGTATTGTACAAAAATTATTAAGTGAAGAAAAGTATAAATGCAAATAACATTACAGATAAGTTAATGATAATTCAGTAAATAATAATGATCTAGTAAAACTGTATCTTCTACAAAATCCATAAGATCTAAATAAGTCAATTTATTTAATATTACTTCTTTTTATTTGAAATAATTGAAAAACTAATGTTCCAGCCCTCAAGAAAAGAAATGAGTCAGACCAAAAATTAAACTGATTTGTGTACTAAACTCACCATTTGTTCTTAAAGGGAATTTAATTGTTTAAAATATAAAGTGACAGGAGACCCAAGTGAAAGTTGAAACAAAACAGTGTGTTGAGTGTTACTAAAATCATATCAATATAAGGATTTTTTAATGAAAGAAATTTTAAATAGAGAAAGTGTAAGTGACCCGTTAAAGCAAACTTGTTTCGTTTTTTTCGTGTGATTTAGTTTTAGCTATTTGTATGTAGTGAAAAATATTTAATGCATTTGTTTTCTGATGATTTTTGTATAATACTGATATGGAAATCATGTCATTCTTCAAACCTTCATGACTTTATTTATTCACTGTAAATATTATTACTAATATTAATTTCCATAGTTACATGTACATGTATTTAATAAATGCATTCAGGAAACTGATTCAATTATTTGTATAAAATTACTCAGTTCTTTTGGTGTCAGGATTTACCCTGATAAAAAAATGCTTTTCAGTTATATAATTTAATGTTTCATAGTATTGTATAACTTTTGTGGATATAAAGTTGTGAAAAGTTGCTTCCCATTGTTTAAAATGTAACTTTTGAAAATGTTAACAGATAGTACTAGAATGGGCTTCTCCCCAGAATTTTACTTCAGTTTGTGAAGAACTGGTTAGTAATGTTGAAGATTTGAATGAAGAGGTCTGCAAACTAAAAGACTTAATTCAGAAGGTATCTATTTAAAATTTAAAAGGGGGAAAGTTATTTACAGCACAGTATGTTAGACAATGAGGGCTTCCCTGATGGCTCAGATGGTAAAGAATCTGCCTATAGTGTGGGAGACCTGGGTTTGATCCCTGGGTTGGGAAGATCCCTTGGAGAAGAGCATGGCAACCCACTCCAGTGTTCTTTCCTGGAGAATCCCCATGGACAGAGGAGCCTGGCAGGCTACTGTCCATGGGATTGCAGAGTCAGACACAACTGAGCGACTAAGCACATATTAGACAATGAAGCATTTCTGACAAGAGCAACTTAAGTTCTCACTAGACAGATGGGAAAAGGACCGTTTCCAAAGAGAGAAATTTACATAGGAAAGACACCTTGTTGGTCATTAATGAAATGCATACTGAAAGAATAGTGATATATCATTTTCATCCTATAAATTAGCAGGGAATGTATTACCCTACCCATTACTGGTTATAGTTCACCAAACTAATATTTTCACGTAAGACTGATGTTAAAACAGCTTTCAAGAACAGTTTAGCAGGATGTGGTAAGGACTATAAAAATGCTTTTATCTTTCAATAATACTAGTCAAATGATTCCAAAATTGTTCATACTGGAAGTATACTATATTAGGAAAATGATTTAATAAATTATGGTATGGCCATTTGTCATAATGGTATGCAGCCAGATTGAAAAATATAATGAAAAGCAAATGTCAACTTGTTAAAGACAAAATGTTGTATTTCTAATTTTTATTTATGTGTAAATATAAAAAAATTACCAAAAATTAAATGTTTTTTAGCTCTGTTAATGAGGTAGGGTTGTAGATGAAATATTCCCTCTATTTTCTAGACTTTTTATAATATTGGGTTGGCCAAAAAACTCGTCCAGGTTTTTCCATATGATGTAACTGAAAAGCCCACACGGATTTTTTTTGCCAACCCAGTATCTTTTAAATTTAACTTTTTAAAAGAGTATGGATTTTTTTTGGTTCTTGTTTCTGTACTCATATAGAAGTATATATCTTGGTTAAAGGACAGGTGATTTTCCCCCCCTTTTAAGAAAACTGACTATAACAAAATCTAAGCTGGTAAAATAGAGAACTCTGTTGAAGGTAGATAATAAAGGAAAACACTTTCGCTTTACTAAAGAACTCACTTTGAGTTCTCCAAGTCTAATAAATGTATTTGGTATCTAAAAAGTTTTTGTGAAATATCCAATGTGAACATCAGATTATGCATTAACTTTTCATAGTTTCATCCCATAATCGTTTAATATTTTCATTAATATTTTATCAAAAAGGTTATTTTCCTCAAAATAAACTTTATACATATTCCAGGTAGTTTGTCATTCTAGCTATTAACATATGTTCAGTCAAAAGGAGTCTTGTTAAAAACTGAGCAGAAAATTGAAGCAACTTCTGCAAAATTACAGGAGAATAAAAACATGTAAATAGGACAAATGAACAGTATAGTTCAAAGTTTTTGTAGACAATAACTCCTTCCCAGAGAAAGTCATCTTAGAAGTTGTGTTGTCTCTTACATTTATTCATTCAACAAACTTGAGTGCCTGTTGTGTGTCAGGCACCTGTGCTACACATGACTTTTCTAATTATGCTCTCAACTTCTACTTGTGTGTTTCGTTAATCACTCCACCCCCCAAATAAACATTCTCATGCGAAAATATGATTTGATACTTTCTGAACTTGATGACAACATGAAAATTACAGCACCATTCATCTTCACTATATCCATCATCCAGAAAAATTGAAGGGAAATGGTATTAATTTTACTTATTAGCATGGTGTTTTTCACAGGGTCCAAGGGAAGTTTGGAAGGATTTATATAAAACTTTCCGCAAACCATCAACCTTTCATGTTTAGTGTAAGATATTCCCTAAGATACCTTTGTCTCAGGATTGGTAATTATTTGATTTCTGCAAGAACTAAAAACATTTGGAGGGAGAGTAGATAGAGGAGTAAGATGAAATTAGAGAGAGAGATCAGATTTTTCCTGAAGGGATGAAAAAGTTACTGCTTTCAAGTGTAACTCTGATTCTAAAACACAAACAATTGAGTCAGGTACAATAATATTTATTTTAATAATGTATACCTACAGAGAAATTTTTCAGCTTTCTTTAGCTAAATGGAAGGTCTTTTTTCTTTGGTCTTTTCTACCTTGAATCTATACATTTCTATATAAGGACTAGCCTTGAAAACATATTTATTGGTTCATAATAACAATAGATATAATTCTTTGGGCAGGAAAGTCTTAATTCTGCAGCAAGCTAGTGCATTGGTTTTTTTGAATTAGTCTTAAACAAGCAATAATCACCAAAATAAGATTTTATTTAAAAAACTGTGAGGATTTCCACGTTTTGGAGTATGCTATCATGCCTGTTAAACTTACAATATTTTAAGAGTTTACCAATAATAACAAAGGACTTTTTTAAAAAAGAAACATATGAGCTATCATAGATAAGTATATGGAGGTAACAGAGAGAGGGTGGGAGAGGTCAAGGCCAGACTCTCACACCACATCATTCTCTTTCAAACCAACACACGGACAGGCTCTTGTCAGAAAGGGTCATTCTAAGTAATTGGTTAATAAAAGGAATGACTGACTCAGGATTCAGTAAATGGAGCATCAGTGTCAAAAAGGAATCTGTTGCTGAATGAAGCCATGTGGAAGCTAGATGCAGAATACAGTATTAATGAGATTGGCATTGAAGTCCATCTTCTACTATAAATTTAAAATTAATTTTGCAGGGTTCTTTAATTAAATATTTACACTGTAGATTTGAGAAGTAGTTATTTTTTCTAAGGTTCAAAGTATTTATGTCACCACTCCAGCACAGGATGTTTCCAGTAAATATCACTCTGTAAATGTGTCTGACTCTTTTTATCTTTCAAGGATCTTCTGGTTTCTGCTTGTTCTCCCTCTTCTGCCTCTCCCCCAACAACTAAACTATCTTTTCAACACACCCCCACCACACACACACACACACACACACACACACACACACACACACACACACACACACACACACACACACACACACACACACACACACACACACAGAAGTTACAAATTGAGGGGACTTATTTAGCAAGAAAGTTCTAATATGGGGATTTAGAAATGGACTGAGTCATGTAATTTCATTGCTGGAAAGTGCTAAAAGAACCACTGAAATTTTTGTTAACATTTGTTCCTGCAAATATATTTAAATAAAGGGTTATACTTCCAGCATTAGCATTGAATCTTCTAGTTTTTGTTTAATTTCATGTATTGTAGGTATTCTATAAGAATGGTTTGCTTTTTTTTTAAGACAGTTGATATTTAATACAGAAGGGGAAAAAATGATTGTCATTCCTTACAGGTAGAAACAGAAACTTTGACATTAAAGGAGCTTTATCTCCTGACATAAAAACGTGATTTTAAAATGTAGTCATCTGTAGAAACATTTATTTTTAATATAAAACTAATAATCTACTATAATCAGATCCTGGTTGAAGGAAAGACTATCTTTTAAGACTTTAAATCTTCCATGGGAATCTTGCATTTAGGCTACATGTAAATCAAGTGAATTAACTTGGATATTTTGATACTTTTTAAATCAAAGATATTTTTATTTTCAGTGTACTATACATTAACTCTTCTTTTTTCCATACTAAACATTAGTTACAAAATGAACGAGAAAATGATCCAACTCATATACCACTAATGGAAGAAGTATCTTCATGGAATAGTAGAATTTTGAAGAGGACGGCTATTACAGTATGCGGATTTGGGTTTCTGCTTTTCATCTGCAAGCTAACTGTTCAGAGAAAATAACCCTAATATTTGTTTTGAATAACATGTGTGTTCCTTATTCAAATTACCTAAAAATGTTGCTTTTAACTATTTGTGACACACTGTAACTACATTCTTTGCCAGTACTCCATAGGAAAAATTATGATAGTATAGAGCAGAATGTTTTTCTTTAGAAAGTGGTTTGTCAGTTTGAATTGAAAATATAATTTGTTATATTTTTATGTTAATTTTGATCAAGCAGCAAATTATAAGTGATTTTTAAGTTTGCTCCTATCCTATGACTGTAAATCACATTCAAAATAAAAGTTTTATCTAATATTTTTGACATTTAAAAAAGTATGTTCTTTTGTCACAGTGAATCTACAGAATTTGTAAAGTGTTCATAAACAGTAGCTTTCTTTTAGTCCGTGTCTTCCCTTTCCATTATTATGTAGTAAGGACTTTCTTATTTAGTTTTTTTTAGTTATATATCATTATGTAGAAATGATTAATTTGAGAATATTTTAGAGAATGCAAAGTATAGATAAAATGTGAAAATTTTTAATCATTTATTAAAAACAGGAAGAATGTTTAAAATGTAAATTTTAAAAAGCAGAAAATTTAGAGAGTAGTGTGGAAAGCCCAAAGCACATTAGAATTTTTTATGTACTGTACTTTTGGGAACATATGACATGTACTGCGTGTAACATTCTTGGGGATGGTATGAAAGTGAATGGCATTTGGCATATAATTTCTCATACCAATCTAAAGAAGTAATGCATGATTTTTTTATGAGGTTTTTTTCAAAATCAAAATCATGATATTCAGATTATAAAAGTGAAGAAAAGGCAGGCCTAATTTAGCAGGCAATATAGTAGTTAAATCTCGCTTTTTTTAGTACCATACTTAGATGCAGTTGATACACAGTTATTGGAAGGTAAACATCAAACAAAGAAGAAGAAAATTGTGGAAAAGAAGAACAGCATGAGGAATATTATTGGTAGCACTAGTAGCTCTTGGTTATACCAAAGCAGCAAGGTTTAAGTCATTCTTTTTTTCTGAGAATTACTCAACCATACATTTTTGGAAGGAATTGGTGTCTGACATTTTAACCTAAGTGCCACAGCAAGACATTTTTTTCTGATACCCCTCATTTAAATTTAAGGCTTCAAGTCTTAGAACTAAAGTAGAGAATGGATAGGATAATTGGTACTTCTTTTAACATAGATCATGTTTCACTACTAGCCCAGTGCTCAGGCAAACAGAGGTGTTTAATAAATGTTAGTTTTAGTTTCCTTAAAAAAAAACAACTGTAGGAAAGTGATAGACATACTAACTGATTGTTTATTTACAGTAGTCTTTCATATCAGTTCATCTTTAAAGACCATCAGTTGGCTGGATGGGTTGCTAAATTTTTTCACTAACCAAACCAAACTGTATGCATCTCATAAATAGTAAGACAAACTATGAAAATGCAAATTGATAAATTTTGCTTTCCAAAAGGATATATTGCACAATTCCTTAAAATATTGATGTTTTAGTAGTAGCAGTGGTAATAATAATCTGTCCCAATATATGTCAAATATAATTAGCTATTCAGGGAAAAGAAGTACTGTAAATTCCATTGTATCTGCATTTTCTGAGTATTTTCATTCCCTTGACAAATATGGTATAATTTTCAGATTACAGACTGAGAATAAGTAGGGCAGCATGTGTTGTGATTAGTTAAATTGTTTCTTCCTGGGTAAAATAAACTTTTTCTCCTGGTTTAAAATTAGTTATTTTAGCTAGTGTGTAAGTCCCTTCTTACTATGTGATTATTTGACTTAATTACAGTGCTTTACTATGAGGGAGGCAAGGTATAACTTCTGGAATATTCATTCTTTTATAAGATAGCTCAGTAAAAATCATTTGTCTTCCTTTTATAGAACAAACTCAGTGGAGAGTCTCCCTAAAACCACAGCCAGAAGTGGTGTAAACCTAATTTTAATTATATGTACTTGAAAGTAGTAAAACTTTATTTTTTATTAACTGGTAATTAGTTGGGATCAGAAAATGTTCCTGTACCTTTGGAATCAACTTTGAAGCTCAGATAATTCATTATAAGCACTGGTTAGAATGCAGGTATCTTTCAAAAAAAAAAAAAGTATGCTTACTTGCCACTCTCCTCCAGTGCCATGCTTAGCGCCCTCCAGCAGTTCTATTCCATGTCCCTGGTATATTCACTCATCTTTTTACTTCTCAATCAAACTTCTCAGACCTCTTTCTCTTGATCTCATTCTTAAATAATGTCCTTGCTTCTTAACGTCCTGGGAAACAGAATCAGTTAAAGAAGAACTTCCACACTGGGTTTCCTTTAGTTAAGTCAGCAAACTCTTTGTGTAAAGGACCAGATACTAAATATTTTAGCTTTTGCAGGCCATATGGTCTGTGTCACAACTTTTTAACACTGCCACAGTAGCACATTGTAGACAATACATAAATTAATAGATGTGGCTGTGCTACAATAAAACTTTAGAAATACAGGTGATTTCCTGGAGTTAGCCCACCAAGCTATCGATTGCCAACCTCAGTCTAATGTCACACGGTTACAAATATGAATTGAAAATAATAATAATATCCAGTCTGACAATCTCTCTTTTGATTGAATTATTTAATCTACTCACATTCAGTGTTACTGGTTTATTATTAGAATATTAGAAATACCTGTCATTTTAATTTTTTATATGTCTCATATAAAAAAATCTAATGATTTTTCACATTTTCGAGTTATTTTTTCAGTTTCTCTAGGGCTTACCATATACATTTTAACCTACAAGAATCTACTTCTGATTTACACTAACAATTTCAGTGAGATACAGAAACATTCCTGTAGAGCTCTATTTCATTGTCTTCCATTTTTATACTGTTACTGTTAAGCATATTACATCTCTATAATAAACCCAACAATACAGTGTTTAATTATTGCTTTATGTAATGCTATGTCTACTAAAGAAACAGAAAAGACCATCAAGTTTATGTTTATAGAATGTGTCATTAACTTTCTTATTTCTGGTTCTCTTCATTTGTTCCTATGGGTTCAAGTTACCATCTGGTGTTACTTCCTTACTCGAGTACAGCTCTTCGCACCTACCTCCTTTGCGCTATTATTTTCAAATATAATACATTTCTCTAAGTTACAAACCCAATGGTACAGTTATATATATATTTCTTCAAACAACTGCTTTTTAAATCATAAAAGAATGGAGAAGAAGGATATTGTCTTTTATAATTATATAATTACCATTACTACTGCTTTTTGTTTTTTCTTAAAGATGTAGATTCCCATTTGGGATTACTTGTTTCCACTCTGAAGAACTTCATTTAGTATTTCTTATAAGGTGGATTGCTAGCAATTCTGTTTTAAGTTTTGTTTACCTGGTAGTCTTTGTTTCACATTTATTTTTAAAAGAAAGTTTTTCTAGATGTAAGATTCTAGGCTGACAGGGAATTTTTTCTTTTAGAACTTTGAATATGCTGTCTCACTGCTTTCTAGTTTTCATGGTTTTTTAAAATGATAAATCAGCTTTTGAACTTTGGGGGCTTCCTTGTACAAGTTTTCAAGATTTCCTCTTTGTCTCTTAGCATTCTTACTATGATATGTATGTGTATGAGTTTCTGTGTTTATACTACTTGGGGGGAGTTCATTGAGCTGCTTTGATGTGTAATGTTTTTCATCAAATTTGGGAAATTTTCAGCCATTATTTCTTTGAATGTTTTTTCTATTTCTTTTTCTTTCTTCTCAGTTTCTGGTATTCCCATTACACCTATATTGGTGGATCCAAAAGTATCCAACATTTTTTCTGTTTTTCTTGATTCTTTTTTCTGTCTCTTCTTCAGGTTACATAATGTTCATCCATTTATCTTCACTGATTATTTTTCTAGTTCAAGTTGACTATTTAGTTACTATATTTTTTATTGCAATTATTGTGCTTTTTAATTTCATAATTTCCATTTGGTTCTTTTTTTATGATTTCTGCCTCTTTATTCGGAGAAGGCAATGGCACCCCACTCCAGTACTCTTGCCTGGAAAATCCCATGGATGGAAGAGCCTGGTGGGCTGCAGTCCATGGGGTCGCTAAGAGTTGGACACGACTGAGCGACTTCACTTTCACTTTTCCCTTTCATGCACTGGAGAAGGAAATGGCAACCCACTCCAGTATTCTTGCCTGGAGAATCCCAGGGATGGCGGAGCCTGGTGGGCTGCCGTCTATGGGGTCGCACAGAGTCGGACATGACTGAAGCGACTTAGCAGCAGCAGCAGCAGCCTCTTTATTGACAATCTCTATGATAAAACATTTTCTTCATACCTTCCTTTAGTTCTTTAAACATATTTATAATGGCTTCTTTGAAAGTATTTATTAAAAATAACATCTGGTCCCTCTCACAGTTTCTGTTGCCTACTCTTTTTTCCTATGTATGGTCAAACTTGCCCATTTCTTTGCAAGTCTCATAATTTTTTGTTAAAAACTGGCTATTCTGGAAAGGGATTCCTTTCTCCCTCCCTACAAGAAACTGCTGTTGTTGCCCTTTGCTTTTTTATTTGTTTAGTGACTTGGCTGGTCTGTTTTACTGAAACCTGCTTCTCCCAAAGTGTGGAGCCCCAGATGTCACTTGTCAGAGAGTGCAGTCTTAGGCATGTACACACTCATCCTGGTATGGCAGTGGTTTTTAGCAGGGCTCTTTTTGTCTCTTTTTCTAGTATCTCTAATAGGCTGTCTGCCTCATTTGGTATTACACCCAGCCCTTGCTGTGCTGTGCTGGGTCACTCAGTTGTGTTCCACTCTGCAACCCCATGGACTATAACCCTCCAGGCTCCTCTATCCATGATGATTCTTCAGGCAAGAATACTGGAGTGGGTTGTCATGCCTCGGCCAGAACACCCAGCCCTTAGGTTCCACCAATTACTGGTTGATTGCTTGATTGTTTTTGACATGCTCTGGAGCATGCATTGCTTAGCAATCTGATAGAATTAAATTTGGATGGGATAGTTTTTGAGGCCAGCTTTTGAGGCATATTCCGACCAGGGGACAGTCCTTCTCAGCTGTCTCTCCCTGGTTCTCTGGTGAACTAGTTGGCCTACAATTTAGCTTGTTGCTCCTAATTAAGAGGAAATGTTTTCTTCAAGAGTGCCATTGGGTTTGATTTTCTCCACATTCTCTTTCAAATGAAGTCAGTTCCTTTGGGGAGAAGAATGAAACTCTCCTTTCTTATGGACTGCTGCTTTCCCTGGACAAAATCTCTGAGCCACTCCTCTGAATGCTGGGTGGGGCAGTAGCCTCTAGTCTTTTGGGTTTGTTTCTTAGAGTTCTGTTCTTCCAGTCCTATGAGTGAGCTGGCATAAGGAAGATCAGGGCCTTAGTGTCCGGCCTTGCCATTCCTGGGGTAAAGCCCCCATCTCATGAGCTCAGTGAAAGGAGAGAGCCCTCCACCTCCCAGCCACACTCATCAGAATTTAGCCGCTTAAGCTTAGAGTCAGAAGGCCTTAGAAAAGCTGGAGGATTGCCCTTTGGATGAGATGAGATATGGTAACCCTTATTTGGGAGCTGAGGGGAGAGGGAGCCCCATCTTATTGGCCACATCCACTTAGAGTGGAGCTTTTGCCAAGCTGACCTGACTCTGGGTTGCCAGGAGGCAGGTAGTAAGGGAGAAAATAGATCAATGTTCATACAGAGTTGTAGTAGGTTTCTTTGGATAAATATTTTTTCATTTGTTCTGAGCCCTTAGGACTCTGCAAGGATTTTTAGTAAAGTTGTGTGTTTATAGCTTTCTCTAGCTTTGCTTGTTTGGAGAGTATGTCCATGCTGCTCTTTATACTTCTATCCTGGCAGTGAAACTCCTATACCGGTATATCTAGGGTATCTGCTAGGTCCTTTACCATAGCACTTGGCCCAGAATAGTATGAAAGAATTTTTTTAAGCCAGAAACATTAGCTAAATACTTTCATGTAAGCTTTACCTCCCTCCAGGTTACTATCACAGGATGCTTAAGATTCTAAGAGCACCTAAAAAGTACTTCTGTTGGAAGCAAAAGAAAGAGACCACCTTGGTTTGACCAGGAAACATTATGAGTAGATAAATGATGGGTAAAGCAAGGCTACACTCTCAATTTTGAAAACTTTCCTGTGGAAGGTATTTAAGCTAATACCTAAATTAATTATATGCATTAAATATAGGAAACAGGATATATAAAAGTCTAATGAAGCCAGCTACAATTTCAAGCACCAGAATTGAAATTGAGTTTGTTTTTTAATGTGACTTTTTACATTGACAACCTTTTTTATTTATCCTAACATTATCCAAAAGTTAATCTCTAAGAACACAGATAACCACGATGACTTCTGATTTGCACTCCAAGTCACTCTGTCACTGCTTAATAAATAATCATTTGTAGCTCTGTGGGGGTGGAAATAGGGTGGGGATTTTCTTTTTGGCACATCCACTAGTGAGTAATACATTTATTTCAAGTGCCAATAAAAATGTTATACTGGACTTATGTGACACATTTGTTAGTTATTAAAGAAAGTAATTCTAAACTATTTGAGCAATGCCTTATTATATTTCTCTACCTATAAATTCATATTATCCAATCAATAGTCTAAACAGAGTGAACAAGTTTTTAATACAGCATAACAATTTTGGGGAGAGAGTAAATAAAATGCCATTTTGGAAGTGTCACCATCTCTGGACTTATCTCTAAAAGGCAGTATTATTCACCTTTCTCTTCACAACTAATCTTTCATAATTGTTTCCATGAACTTTCTTCTTCCTGGAATCTTTCTAACACTTTATCCATCTTTCTTTTCTTTCCTTTTGAAGTCTGCCTACTGTTACATGCTGCCTCTTTCCTCTCAAGCCTTCACTTTTCTGTGGACAATGAGGTAAAGCAGAAGGTAGCCTATGTTCCTAGCCCTGTTGCATTACCTTATACATTCTCAGTCTTGGTTTCCTCATCTGTAAAATAGGTTCTAAAGACTAAATGAATCGGAATAATGCCTCCTTGTTAATAGGGCCAGTTTGGAGTTCTGAAATTAGAATAAAATCATAGGGGCTTTATGTAAGAGAATCAATGCTTCCTAGACACATTGAACCCCTCATAAGTGGTTTTGCTTTTGATTTCACATCCAGAGATCTGATAAGAGAATTGATCTTAATATTTGGTTGTCAATATTTTATAATATATTTTGGGGAAATTACTAATTATATTTCAATTCATTAAACAATTACTGAGTGCTTAGTATGTATAAGACAGTAATATACCCATATATTACATGTTTTATATGAGATCAGAAAACTCAAATACTTTTGCTATTAAGAGAGACAATGAGGTTACTGTCTTAAAGACATAAGCTTAAAAAAAAAAATCCACTTTGTAAAACTGTTTCATGGAAAGGGTGTGGTTGAGCAGTTTGTTTTTAATTTCCACAGTTGAGAATGTAGTGACAGATTCACTTATCTTATGGGAGAAGGGCTCACTCAACCTCAATCAGTGCCTTCCTACCAAAAAAAAAAAAAACAGCAACAGAGGGAAAATTGGTTAAGTGCCAGTGTGTGAAATCTTTTAGAAGAGATTTAGACTATATTTAAAGTTAGCGGGACTTCCCTAGCATTAAGTGGCTAAACTCCATGCTCCCAATGCAAGGGGCCCGGGTTTAGTCCCTGGTCAGGAACTAGATCCGACATGCCACAATTCAAGAGTTCACATGCCACAGCTAAAGATCCTGTGTGCCTCAACTGACACCCAGCACAGCCAAATAAATAAGTAAATATTAAAATAACAATATTAATAAATAAGCTTCTGCTTATCATGGATTCAAGATTCATTGTGCCAAACCAATTTTTAGAGTTGCATATATACAATTTCCTGTGCCCTCAATGTAAAGTATTAAAATCAGACACCTAGAATACTTGGTAGTAGTACTATTAACTATGCAGTTACTGGTAATACAAGAATTAACTATAGTTAGTGTTAGAACTACATCACTGGGGTTAGCTGTGGTGAATGAAAATTGGACTTAAAATGTAGAAATGAAAGATTAGAGTTAGTATGCAAAGTTCAGTCAGTTTCTAGATAAAATAGGAATAGCATCATAGAATGAAAGAAAAATTATGTATTTTGTTGTTAATAAGGTTTAGTTTCCTAAAGTATATGCCATGATGTAACTCCCAGATCACTCTTTAGGAATAAAGAACTTATTCCCGCAGCTGCTGGGAATGCAGCTAGCAGAAAGACCTCTTCAGAAGTTTTCTCTGCTAATAAAAGATGCCTTCCCAAAAGCATGTCCTACTCCCAGCAATGACTAATCAACATATGGCTCTAAAAGCCCAAATTTCAAGGACCCTCATCCCAAATCAAGATTAACTCCGAAGGACCATCCCACTTTCAGAGCTCCTGGTGGGTTGGCTGAGGCCCTTGTTAACACTGCATCACAGGGACTTGCCTGGTGGTCCAGTGGCTAAGACTGTGCTCCTGGGTTCAATTCATGGTCAGGGAACTAGATCCCACATGCAACAACCAAGACACAGCATAGCTAAATAAATAATTTTTATTTTAAAGACTATCACATTGGGAGGGGGGTTCAGGATGGAGAATACATGTACACCTGTGGCGGATCCATGTCAATGTATGACAAAACCACTACAGTATTGTAAAGTAATTAGCCTCCAATTAAATAAATTATATTTCAAAAAAATAAAGACTATCACAGCCCATCTTCTCCCTCTACCCA
Organism: Okapia johnstoni; assembly: GCA_024291935.2. Taxonomy (NCBI): domain Eukaryota; kingdom Metazoa; phylum Chordata; class Mammalia; order Artiodactyla; family Giraffidae; genus Okapia; species Okapia johnstoni. Next base: position 62,812,865 of record CM044312.1, on the reverse strand, counting down.
GTCCTGCTTCCTTCCGTTCCCTTGCACAGGTTTTCCTCTCCAGAGCTCTCCCTAATAAATGTCCTGTATGCTAATCTTCATTCACTTCAGTGTTTGCTTTCCAGGGAACCCAATTCTGTCAACTGACCAGCAGAGCCTTGCATAAATCATGAAATGTATGATCATTGTTAATAACTTCTCCAGAACTTAGTTTTCTAATCTGAAAAATAAAGCTCATTCTGAACTAGAGTTGTGGTTGAAATATTAAATGGAGTAACATACAAGTGACTGTAGAGTTTTAGAATTAATGTAGACTTGTGGCTAAACAGTGAGTTCCAGTTTCAGCTCTGCCTCTTACTACCCGTACAACTTTTAGAACACTAACAAAAATCTCCCAACTCTCTGGCTCTTCATCCATAACATAAGAATAACAGTAATAATCAGATCAAAAAAATTTGCTTTAGTTGGGTGTTTCCTATATGCCAGTCATTTGGCTAATTTTTAAAAACCTATATTTTAACAAACATATTTAACTAAACCTATAAGGTTGTTATAAGGACTAATGAAGTAAGGCAATATTAAAGAGTTTTCTACAATGCATGGTATATAGCATACATCAAATAAATGGTAGCCAGTATAATCTCTGTTAAAATTTATCATAAAGCATTCACTACAAGTGACTTGTACCAAAAATCAGATCTCTATAATTGCCAGGACCAGATTTTTGTGACATATAATTAAAAATAGTGACATATAATTAAAAATACTAAAATTGTCTAAGCTAACACAGGTACATTCACAATCCACAAGACAACATTTAATAGACCAAGCAGATAAATTATTTAAGATTCCATTTCCCCTCTTCCCTTTTAACAGGTGGTACTATGCTCAAAAGCAGAAACAATTTGTCTAAAAAGCCAAGTTTATTAAACCCTCTTGTGATGATGGTGAGAACTAGAGTTCGCATTCTTATCATCCCATAGATGAAAACTGAGGAGGTGTGTAATTCAGTCCTGGTCAGACTATGAGCTTGATAATGACACCCTAATACACTTTCAGCTCAAGCCACAAAGAGGACCTCTTCTCCCAGAAATGGTTTGCACATCATGAGGGCCACTAGTTTAGCCACCTGAGAGGGACACATTTTTTCAGCTATTTATTAACTTCACTTGATGTTTAAAATATTTACCTACTTTACTATAAAGAAAGCTTGAGCGCAGAAGAATTGATGCTTTTGAACTGTGGTGTTGGAGAAGACTCTTGAGAGTCCCTTGGACTGCAAGAAGATCCAACCAGTCCATCCTAAAGGAGATCAGTCCTGGGTGTTCATTGGAAGGACTGATATTGAAGCTGAAACTCCAATACTTTGGCCACCTGATGCGAAGAGCTGAGTCATTTGAGAAGACCCTGATGCTGGGAAAGATTGAGGGCAGGAGGAGAAGTGGACGACAGAGGATGAGATGGCTGGATGGCATCAGTGACTTGATGGACATGGGTTTGGGTGGACTCCGGGAGTTGGTGATGGACAGGAAGGCTTGGCTTGCTGCGGTTCACGGGGTCGCAAAGCGTCGGACACGGCTTAGCAACTGAACTGAACTGAACCTACTTTATGTCTACTTGAAAATGAATACTAAAGACATGGTAAAGTCTGGGCCAACTGAATTGATAAACAATGTGAAATGATTTTATTTTAAGCACAGATATGAGGCTGTTCCCAAATACCTGAACACCATAGATGGAGCCCCACACTAAGAACAGTGCAAGAACCCTCCTAGTATACATCCTGGAGCAGCTGCACAAGCTCTGAATTGTTGACCTCTACATTATGAGAAAACTTAACCCATCTTTTGGGGTTTTCTATTAATGATGTCAAAGGCATCCCAACTGAAACAGGGTTATACCTATGGTACCTCATTCCCCAATATGCTTTTTCCATAAACACTGTTTTCAGATACATCCATGTTAAAAAGTGAAGATGTAATTAATTCCTTTTAACTGCTCTATAATATTCCATTATATAATATTCCATCCCACACTTTACCCACTTGTTCCCCCACTGATAAAATTGAGTTATTTTGGACTTACTCTTCTCAACAGTATCATATTATATATACTTGTACATGTGTCCTTGTGTAAATATGACAAAGTTTCTTTAACTACATTTAACAGTAGAATAGCTAGTTGTTGGGCATAAAAATCTTCAATTTATATTTCATTAACTATTGATGTTGCTGGGTATTTCCGTTTGCCCCCTTGAGATCCTCTCTCCACCCCACTCCGCCCTGGGAAGCTGAATCTATGAAATACATCAAAGGACCCTTCAACTCCTGATGGAATTTATCCAGTGGCAGAATATATGAAGGAGAGTAAGGTGTAGATATTTATTCACCTGGCAGTACTTCCTGTGAGATTACTACCTGTGCCCCTCAACTGAAGGCTTTGTCTCAAGACAATCTCAAGATTCACTCCTGGGTTCCTGGAAACTTTACTTCCTTCCACATCCGTTCTAGTCTGGGGGTGGTAAGAGCTTCTCTGCCCACACTTTCAAAAATTGTCTCTTTGCAAATCAAATCTCCTTGAATTATCATGCCATCTGTTTCCAGGTGAGAGTCTGATTGCATCACTGCTGTTCTGTACTCTTCAAGGAGTCTATATTAACTTACAGACCTACCAGCTGAGCAGGAGAGTGTTCTTTACCACACAGCCATGCCAATGCTTAATATTAATGTCCTTAAGTTTTCTCCTACCTGATGGATTCAATAAAATTGATTGTTTTTTATTTTGTGCTTCTCTGTTACTAGTGTAACTGAGCATTTCTTAGATTTATAGGCCATTTTCTCCCTATAAATTGTTTTCTACTATCATTTGCTTATCTTTCTACTGAACTGTTTCTTACTGGCTTTTACTCCTTTATTTGCAATATCAATCATTTATCTGTAACATGTACTGGACTTCTATCTACTGCTTATCTTTTGTTTATGATGTTCTTTGTTGCCCAAACATTTAAAAAAATCTTACCTATATTTTTTTCTGTTTAAAAGTTTTAATTTTTATGTTTTGGACCTTAACAGAGCTGAAAATTATTTTTGTGCACAGCATGAAACAGAAATCCGTAACCTTTCTTCCTTATAGTGAGTCAGTTTTCACATCGCCATTTTAAAATAATCTTTTCCTCCTTGATTTGAAATGGTACTTATTTCTATGCCTAATTTCTAATGACTTATGGATCTGAGTTTTATGTTTTATTCCATGCATCTATTTGCTGCCAACATCACACTGTTTTAAGTACCAAGACTTTGTAATATATCTTAATATCTAGTAGCACAACAGTAATTTACTACTCCATTTTAAATGTGTTTATTGCTGGCTGAGAAACATTATTATTTCTGTGCTTGATCTTAAATCCAAATCAAGATTCTGAACTGTCTTATTCATCTTAATAATTTTGTCCACTGATTGCTTCAGGTTTTCTATATATAGATTTGCAAATAATGAAATTTTGACCTCTTTCTATTTTTTATACTTATTTCTTTACCTTAGAACAGTTTAGAACCTCAGTCCCAAGGTTAATAATAGTGGTCAAAATGGATGTTCTTGTTAATTTGGGAACTATTTCTAATACTTCCTAGTATTTCTTCCCTGTATTTATGCCCTTGCATTGGGACAGCATGTGGAGTCTCTTTCATAACCCTCAGTATCCACATTGGTCATTTGATTTTTTTGGCCAGCGGGACATTAGCAGAAAGGATGGCAACAAAGGCTTCAGGGTTTGCTTTAGGTGTGTCTTAGGGTTTCCACTCTTGCTGCTTTTCTGATCTTCCATCACATCAACAAGTTCAGGATAGCTTAATATAATGAAATAACCATGGCCCCATTATCCTTCATTCTAGCAAACTCACTGACATGACAGTGAGGCCATCAAACTTGTGGCCCCATTTGAGCTCAGTAGAAAAAGTGCCCAGCTCAAACCTGTTTAAATTTCTGCTTCACAAAACAGCTAATATAGGGCTATTATTTTAAGTGTTAAAATTTTGGTTGTTTTAAATTATGTGTTATGTGGCAAAAAAAAAAATGATATAGTTAGTTAATGACTGCAATGGGTTAAAAATCTCTCACTAAGATTTTAAATTTAACCTAGTATTTCTGCTCATCTTTGCTATGCAGATTTGAGACTGTAATGTTAGGTGAATTAAGCTTAAAATTATTGTTGTCTTACAGGTGGATTTTATCTTTTATCATCATATGATCAACTTTTTTTATCCCTAACTAATATTTCTGCCTTAAAATCTGTTTTTTTCTGATACTAGTATACTTTTAAAGAAACTATTATTTTCCTGATATGTCTTTTACTATTCTTATACTTTCATTTTTTCCTGTGTCCTACAAGGAAATAAATTTGCCAATCCTGTCCTTAAAAAGAAATGGAAAGTTTAGTTAATTTACATTTCTTGTAATTATTGGTGTATTTATATTTATTTCCACCATCCCTTTGGCTTTTATTAAGCTTTTCTCCTTTCCTACTTCTCACTGATTTATGAAGTTGGTGTTTTTTGTTATGAAGTTGGTGTTTTGTTGTTGTTTGTTTTTTGTTTATTTTGGCTGTGCTGCAGGGCTTGTGGGACCTTAGTTCCTTGACCAAGGATTGAACTCAGGCCCTTGGCAGTGAAAGCACAGAAAGTGAAAGCACAGAATCCTAACCACTGGACTACCAGGGAATTCCCTATGGAGTTTTTTAAGTCCTCCTCTTTTTTCAACCATATTGTAAATTACATATTCTTTTTAATGATTATCGTTAAATTTTTAACATAACAGATGGAAAGTCTAAGGAGAACCAGTAACTCTGCCTTCCTCTTAAAATTATAACCCAGAAAACTTTAACTCTGATCATTCTCCTTTTGTTTTACTTGCTCTTGTTCTTATATTTGTTAGATATTTGAATATGTTCTTTGTGAAATGACTATCCAAGGTTTTTGCCCATTTTATAATTGGATCGTCTACCTTTTTCTTTTTGACTGGCAGGAATTCTTACAATATTCAAGAGGAAAGTCCTTTATATACATATTGAAAATGTCTTCTCTTAGTCTGAGGTTTGCTTTTCAAAGTTTCTTAGTGGTGTATTTTGACGAACAGAAGTTCTTAATTAAGTTCAACATGTTTCTCTTTTCCCTCACACTGCTTTTAATGTTCTGTTTAAGAAATATCTGCTCATACAGAGGTGTTTAAGGTGTTGTCCTGTGTTTTATTCTTGAAGCTTGATTGTGCTTAGTTTTCTTATCAATATTTGTGATCCGTGTCATAAATATGAGCCATGTAAAAAAATGCTTATTTTTGGTATTATAGGAGGTAAGGTTAAAGATTAATTTTGCTCGTTCAGCTATCCATTTGTCCTAGTGCCAAATTTTGAAAGAAGCTTTCTTTCCCATTAAATTGCTTTGCACTTTTGCTGAAAAACAAGTTGACTCTGTAGGTAGGGCCCCATTTTGGGACTCTATTATTTTTAATTTGTTTCTACTTGACTATTCTTGCAATTATCACTTGACCCTAATTATTATACTTTTCATTAAATAAGTTTGAGAGCCCACAGCCCAACTTGGTTCTTTTTCAAAATTATTAGACTGTTCTAAGCTTGCTGCATTTTCATATACATTTTAGAATCACTACCTGAAGAGACTTATCTGTACTACAACTAATTTAGATAACAAGGCCCTAGACTTCAAACCAATACTATATTTCAATACGACAAGAGTGGAAGAGAGTGAAGGTTTCATTCATGCAAAATAATGTGAACTACTTCTGCCAGAGAGAAGAGTGTGGAAGGTTGTATTTTTCAGAGACAGCCACAACAGTATCTCCTATGTTATGTGTTCTTCTGCTTTACCTTACTACACTCAAGATGGGCGCTCAAAACATCTAGCTTTGAAAGCCAACAGGTTTGCATCCATGAGATCCACAAGACTATAGTGAATGGAGACACAATTCTTAACAGGCTCACACAGACTCACTGGCTTCTTCTCAGAGCATAGAGCAGAGGCAGTAGACTGAAACACCCACTCCTTCACTAAAAGAGGCTTATTTGCTTATTCTAAAACCTTCAGCCTGGGGGACAGGCTTCTTATTCATCCAGTGAGAGGAACATAAAGGAAAAAAAGAATGAAAGAGAGTGGCGACAGCTTAAAGGACCTGTGGGACAACATCAAGAGGACCAGTGTTCACATTATAGGAAACCAAGGAGGAGAAATGAGAGAGAAAGGGGCAGAACGTTTTTTGATGAAATATTTACTGAAAATTTGCCTAACCTGGGGAAGGAAACAGACATCAAAATCAAGGAAGCCTAAGAATGTTTCAAATAAAAGGGATCCAAAAAGACTCACATCAAGACACATTATAACTAAACTGTCAAAAGTTAAAAGATAAGGAGAGATTCTTAAAAGCCCAAAAGAGGGACACTGCCAAGACAGCAGAGTAGAAAGATCCTGAGGCTCACCTCCTCTCGTGGGCACACCAAAATTACAAGTATTTAGGTAACTAATATCAGTGAAAAAAAACCAGAAACTTCCAGAAAAGATCTTATGCAACTAAAGAGAAAAAGAAGGAACTGCAAAGAAATGGATAGGCGTCTCAGAACCACAGTGTAGTTAAGACCTACACCCCCAGGTGGGTGACACACCATCTAGAGAATCATTACAATTGCATAGGTTCTCCCCAAGGAGTGAGGGGTACGAGCCCATATTGGGATCCTCAGATTGGAGAGCCCATACTGGGAAGACAAGCCCCCAGAATGCCTGGCTTTGAAGGCCAGTGGGACTTGCTTCCAGGAGACCCAGGGGGCTGTGGGAAATAGAGACTCCACTCTTAAACAGAGCACACAGCATCTAACATGCTCTGGGACCCAGGGCAGAAGGACTAATTTGAAAGGAGCTTGGTGAAACCTACCTGATGACTGGGAGAGTTTTCCAAAGAGGCAGTAGGCAACTGAAGCTCACATTGGAGACACAGACAGTGGCAGCAGCCATTTGGGGGGCTTATTCTACTACATGGACACTGGTGCTGGCAAGTTTGGAATCCTTCCTCTACCTTATTAACCCTAGGACCCAGTCCTGCCCCAGATCACCAGCCTGTAGGCACCAGTGCTAGAATATCTCAGGCCAAACAATGAACTGGGTGGGGACACAGGCCTTGTCTATCAGCAGAGAGGCTGCCTTAACACCAGCTGAGCTCACAGCCGACCCTGGATATGGCCCTGGCCATCAGTGGCCCAGGACCTGGCCCCACTCACCAGAGCACAGGCATTAGACCTGAGACCCCAGGACCCTACAGCTAGATGGCCAACAGACACATGAAAAGATGCTTCACATCACTACATCAGGAAAATACAAACAAAAACCACAATGAGGTATCCTCTAACACCTGTCAGAATGACTATAATCAAAAGACAACAAGTAATAAATGTTGGTGAGTATGGGGAGAAAAAGGAGCCCCAGGTCCCTGTTGGTAGAAATGTACAGCCACTGTGGAAAGGAAGTATGGGTGTTTCTCTAAAAATCAGAACTACCATATGATTCAGGAATTGTAGTCCTGCATATACATCTTAAGAAAACAAAAACACTAATTTGAAAAGATTCATGTACCCCAATGTTCATAGCAGCATTAGTTACAATAGCCAAGATGTGGAAGCTACCTAGCTGTCTACATTTTGAGACAAATGAAAATGGAAATATATCAAAACTTATAGGATGCAACAAAAGTAGTTCTGAGAGAGAAATTCATGGTGATAAATGACTACATTAAGAAACAAGAAAGATCTCAAATGAACAACATAACTTTATACCTCAAAAAACTAGAAATAGAACAAATTAAACCCAAAGTTAGTAGAAGGAAATAACAAAGATCAAAGTGGAAATAAATGAATTAAAGATTTAAAAGCTAATAGAAAAGATCACCAATGCAATGGACATAAACTTGGGCAAATTTTGGGAGATGGTGAGACGCCTGGTGAGCTGCAGTCCATGGGGTCACAAAGAGGTGGACATGACTGAGCGACTGAACAACAACAAGAAGAAAAGATCAATGAATATAAGACATGGTTTTTTGAAAAGATAAACGAAATTGACAGACCTTCAGCTGGACTCACCAAGAATAAAAGAGAGAACTCAAATAAAATCAGAAATGAAAGAGGAGACAACATAATTTATACCACAGAAATACAAAAAATCATAAAGACCACTATGAAGAATTATACACCAAAATAGGTTTGCCCAGTGGCTCAGCAGTAAAGAATCCACCTGTAATGCAGGAGCTGCAGGAGACACGGGTTCCATCCCTGGGTCAGGAGGATCCCTTGGAGAAGGGAATGGCTACCCAATCCAGTATTCTTGCCTGGAGAATCCCCATGAAAAGAGGAACCCAGCAGGCTATTGTCCATGGGGTCATAAAGAGTTGGAGATGACTGAAGCATCTTAGCACACATACACCAAAACACTGAACAACCTACAAGAAATGTACAAATTCCTAGAAGCATACAACGTATCAAAGCTAAAACATGAAGAAACAGAAAATCTGAGCAGATCTATTACTAGGAAGGAGATGGAATTAGTAATTAAAAAAAAATTCCCAACAAACAAAAGTCAGGAACAGATGGCTTCACTGGTCAATTCTACCAAACATTTTAAATAGAATTAATAACAACCCCTCACAAACTTTTCCCAAAAGATAGAAGAGAAAACACTTCCAAACTCATTTTATAAGGCCGCTATTACTCTGACACCTAATGTCTAAAACTAGACAAGAACATGACAAGAAAAGAAATTAGTCCAATATTCTTGATAAACACAGAGGCAAAAAACCCTCAACAAAATACTAGCTAACCAAATTCAACAACACATGGTTAACCATATTGTTACCATAAACTTATACCATAATCAAGTAGGATTCATTCCAGGCATGCAGTGATAGTTCAATCAATGCCTACAAACCAATGTGTGATATACCACATTAACAAAATGAAGGATAAAATCATATGATTATCTCAACAGACACAGGAAAAGCACTTGACAAAATTTGACATCCATCCCTCATAAAAATACTTGACAAATTGGGTTTAGAAGCAATGTATAATACTTTAACACAATAAAGGCCATATATCATAATCCTACAGCAAACACTTTACTCAGTGGGTTTTTTTTTTTTTTAAAGAAAGCTTTTCTTCTACGATCAAGTAAAGGACAAAGATTCCCACTCTCACCACTTTTATTCAACATTGGAAGTGCTAGCCAGAGTAATAGTCAAGAATAAAAGAAAAAAATGCCATCCAAATTGAAAAGGAAGATGACATTTGCATCTATTTGCAGATAACATGATATTATATATTAAAAAAGCTAAAAACTCCACCAAAAGAACTTTTATAACTAATAAATGAATTCCATGCACTTGAAGGATATAAGTGATTGCAGCCATGAAATTAAAAGACGTTTACTCCCTGGAAGGAAGGTTATGACCAACCTAGATAGCATATTTAAAAGCAGAGACATTACTTTGCCAACAAACATCCGTCTAGTCAAGGCTATGGTTTTTCTAGTGGTCATGTATGGATGTGAGAGTTGGACAGTGAAGAAAGCTGAGAGCTGAAGAATTGATGCTTTTGAACTGTGGTGTTGGAAAAGACTCTTGAGAGTCCCTTGGACTGCAAGGAGATCAAATCAATCCATCCTAAAAGAGATCAATCCTGGGTGTTCATTGGAAGGACTGATGTTGAAGCTGAAACTCCAATACTTTGGCCACCTCATGCGAAGGGTTGACTCATTGAAAAAGACCCTAATGCTGGGTAGAATTGAGGGCAGGGGGCGAAGGGGACGACAGAGGATGAGATGGTTGGATGGCATCATCGACTTGATGGACATGGGTTTGGGTAGACTCTGGGAGTTGGTGATGGACAGAGAGGCCTGGCGTGCTGCAATTCATGGGGTCGCAAAGAGTCGGACACGACTGAGTGACTGAACTGAACTGAAGGATATAAAATCAATATACAAAAGTTAGTTGCATTTCTATATACTAATAATGAACTATCAAAAAGGGAAAATAAGAAAACGGTCACATTTTAAATTGCACAAAGGAGAGTAAAATACCTAGGAATAAATTTAACCAAGGAGATGAGACACATATACAATGAAAGCTGTAAGACACTAATGAATGAATTAGAAGAAGATATAAATAGATAGAAAGATATTTCATGCTCATTAATTGGAAGAATTAACGTTGTTATAATGCCTATACTACCCAAAACAGGCTTCCCTGGTGGCTCAGTGGTAAGGAATACACCTGCAACGCAGAAAACAGGAGATGCACATTCAATCCCTGGGTCAGGAAGATCCTCTGGAGAAGGAAATGGCAACCCACTCCAGTTTTCTTGCCTGAAGAAATTCATGGACAGAGGAGCCTGGAGGGCTACAATCCATGGAGTCACAGAGTCAGACATGACTGAGCAACTAAACACAACGACACAAACCCAAAGCAATCAATAGATTCAATGCAATCCCTATCATAATTTCAGTGAAACCACTATCACACAATGTTATTATTTTTGCCTTCAGCCATCAAACATATTTTAAAGAACTGGAGAGAAGCAGAAGTTTATAATATATATCCATCTATTTACCACTTCTTTGCTTTTTTTTTTTCATACCAGATTTTCCAAATTTCCTTCTTGGATCATTTTCCTTTTATCTTAAAAATTTCCTTTGGCCATTTCTTTTAAAAACAAGTCTGCTGACAATTTTCTGTTTTCCTTCATCTGAGAGTATCTTTGTTTCATTTTCATTCATGAACGTATTTTCACTGGGTATAGAATTCTGGACTGAGCTCCTTTCTCTCAGAGCTTTATGAAAGACTTTCATTTCCTTCTGCATTCACAATTTTTCATGAGAAGTCCACAGTCTTTCAAATCATCATTTTCCTTTGTCCCTCCTAAGGAATGTGTCACTTGTCTCTATTGTCATACAAGATTTTGTCTTCGTCTTTAGGTTTTGGTAGCTTTGTTATTATGTGTCATGGCGTGGATTTCTCTGGGTTTATCCTGTTTGGGGTTTTTGAATCTCAAGGTTTATGCCCTTGACCAAATTTATGAAAATTTTAGCCATTAGTTCTGCAAGTATTTTTAGTTGCAATGGACTGTTTCTCATTTCCTTCTAGGACCCATGACACATTATACCTTTTGGAATTGTTTCAGAGATTCCTGAAGCTTTGTTCATTTCTTTTCACTCTTTTTTTTTTTCCCCTTCTGTTAGGACTAGATAATTTCTACTGATATGGCTTCAAGTTCACTCACACATTTTTTCTGCCATGTCAATATTGCTACTACCCTTATTCAGTGAGATATTTCACTGTCTCACTGTGGAAGACAGTACATATTTTGTCAGTTCTAAAACTTCTGTGTGGTTCCTTTTTCCATTTTCTGTTTCTTTCCTGATGTTTCCTATTGTCCATTTGTTTCCAAAGTATTCATCTTTACTTCTTGGAGCATTTTCATCATAGCTGCTTCAAAAGTCTATGATAACTTCAACATCTGTGTCACCTATGAAATAGTGTCTGTCCATTGTCTTTTCTAGTCAAGTTGGAATGTTACAGGTTCTTTGTATGTCAAGTAATTTTTTGGCATCCTGGACATTTTGAATAGAATGTTGAGACTCTAGGTCTTGTTTAAATCCTATGAAGAATGTTGATATTCCTGTTGTAGCACATAATCAAGCCAGTTGGGTTCAGGCCAAAAATTCTGACCACCTTACCTTTCTGTGGGTTCTTGCTCTGGTGTTATTAACATTTCAGTTTTCAAAGTTTTGTAATGCTGTTTTCATGCCTGCCTCCCATTTGTAAAACCCAGTGGTTTATCTGGGACCTGACGGGGGGATATCCCATTGTTCTTTTCTCAAAGTATGATTTTTAGAGTCAGATCCACATGTGCATACCCTGGGAGGTAAGCACAGGAGTTCACATATAACTTTGTGGGATTACTTTCCCAAGCTCTTCATGCTGTATGTGATTTTCTAGATACTTTTGGGTCCTCTGTCCAGAAACTGTGGTTTTAGTTATGTCACTCTTGTCATATACTTCCTGTGACCATACCCTTCTGGAGCCACACAGCAGGAGAGAAAGGGGAGAAAAGCAATGAAATTTTGTCCCACCTTCTTGGTACCAAGTTCTTCAGTGTGGAGAGGAATTTTCCCATCTCTTAAGAGTTTTAGGCACATGTGGGTCCTTGCTGCTGCTAATGCCGTTACTGCCAACATCAACTTGCTAGGGCATGACGTGTGAGAGAAATGGGGGGCTGGGGGAAAATGAGGGGGTTTCCCCCACTCTCTCTGAGTATGTTAGGAGTTCCTTTTAGGCTCCTTGAATCAAAATTCTAGAGACTGTCCCTCTAGATCGCTCTGTCCTACTCCAGCTTTTGGATGCTTTGGGTCCAGGCTGCATGATACCAGAGGAGATACAAAATAAGAAACTTATCAGCACTTAGTCAACTTAAAATGTCAGTGTTTCTTAATCCATTCACCTTCCAAAGTGAATGCTTCACTGCTACCATTCCCTTTTCCGAGTCCTCAAATGGCTTCTCTATGCATTCCTTCCATGTTGTATAGCAGTACTCAGTGGGAGGAACAGGGCGGATTGTACTGATTCCATCTTACCTGGAATCAGAGGCCCTTCCTGAGTTTTGTGCTAATGTTATGTATTTTCCTTCTACGTGGTTTAAACCTTATAAGATATTATAGTTGTTTCAACAGTCAATATTGTTTTATATTTTCCCACAAACTTACCCTTCCCAGTGTTCATTCTTTTCTGCAGTTTCATAATACCATCTGGTATAATTTGCCTTCTGCCTAAAGAACAGACTTAATGCTTATTTTCTTAGCTTTTGTTTGAAACCATCTTTGTCTTCATTTTTGAAGGATCTTTACAATGATTATAGAATTCCGGTTTGACAGTCCGTCATCTTTCATTTTTACGATATCATTCTACTATCTTCTGATTTCTGTTGATTTCAGGATTGTTAGGATTTCTCTCATGAAGCTATCATGTCTGTCTTTTGATGCAGCTTTAATATTTTCTCTGTCTTTGTCAGCCATTTGTGTGATTTGCTTAAATATGTTTTTCCCTGTCTTTATAATGCTTGAAGTTTATAGATTTCTTGAATATGTGGTTTGATTTCTTTCAGCAATTTGGAAAATTATTATTTGGAAATATTTTTTAGTCCTATTCTCTCTCTCCTCTTCTTGTAGATCTCTAATTACAACTAGGTTAGACATTCTTATGCTGTATCTTATGTTCTGTATTTTTATACCCTTTTAACTCTCTCTCTGTGTGCATTAACCTGAATACTTTTTATTCATTTCTCTTCTTGTTTACCAGTCCACTGTTCTGCTGGTTCTAGATAGTTCTTCAACCCATCCATTCTCAATTTCAATATTAACTTCCCCCCTGCCCTCAGTTCTAGGATTTTCATTTAAATCTTCTAATATGGGTTCCAGCTCTCTGTTAAAATTATTTGTTACTTTTTGAACTTTTAAATTTTAGTTATTTTTTAATCCTCAGATAAATCAAAACTAAATTATTTGTGGGTCTATTTTCTGTTGATTTGCTTATGGGGTTTTTATTTTGCTTTTTGTAACTTTTTTATTGGATGCTAGATAGAATAGATAAAAATTTGTATAGACCCAGAATGAAATTATGTTCCTCTGAGGAGGGTTGCATTTTCTTTCAGCTTGCAAATAGAGAGCCTGTGACTCAGTTTGATCCTGTCAAAAGTTGTTTTTAGACTTCACTGGGACTGCTCTGTTTCAGTTTTGCCCTTGCTCATGAACTGTAGTCTCTTCCCGAGGTAAGGGAAAGAACAAAACAAGACCTCCTTTTTCAATTTTGAAGGATATTTTCACTGATTATAGAACTCAGTGTGAACCATTTTTTATTTTCAGCATTTTAAAGATGTTGCTGAACTGTCTTCTGGCTTCCATTATTGCTAGTAAAAAGTCAGTTTATGACACATATTCTTGTTCCTCTATATTTAAAATATCTTTCCCCTCTGGCTGCTTTAGAGATTTTTGTCCTCCTTTTTTGAGTCTAAATTGTTTGATCATGATGTACAAAGGCGTGATATGCTTTGTATACTTATGTTGCTTGGTGTTTTGGGGTCTGTAAATTGATGTGTTTTATACTAGACAAATCTGGTGTAACATATCTTCAAATATTTTTGTCACATTTTTTTTTCTCTCCTTTCTTTCTGTAACTCCACTTGTCCAAGTATTTAGACTGCTTGGTCTTATTCCACAGATATTTGATGTTTTATTGCTTTAATTTCCAATGTCTTTTCTTTCTGTTTTTCAGATTAGGTAACTTCTAGCAGTATTCTTAACTGGAAAAATCCCATGGACAGAAGACCCTGGTGGGCTACAGTCCACGGGGTAGCAAAGAAGTCGGACATGACTTAGCAACTAAACAACAACCTTTAAGTTTATTGTCCCTTTGTCCTGCCAATTCCATCCCACCATTATGCCCATTCAGTGATTTTTTTCACTTCAAACATTGTACTTTTTTGTTCTAGATTTTCATTTATTTCTAATGGCTTCCATTTCTCTGAGATTCTCCATTTAGTTGTTCATTGTGACCTTTAATACTTGAAAACAGCTTTAAGAGTTACTCTAAAATTTCTTTCCTGTCAGTTTGTACAACTGGGCTATCTCAAAGGAATTTTCTTTTGACTAGTTTAAGTATGGATCACGTTTTTTCTGGTTTTTCAGTTGCCTATTATTTTTTTTATTGTACTGACATTGTAAGATCATTGTTGCCTTCCTTCAGTGGGCATTGGTGCTATCCTTGTAAATTCCCCTTGGCCTGTCTGACTTTTATTCTTTGTACTGTTTGTAATGCGGGGAAACAAAATTTTGACTTTTGTTCTAAAGCATACTTTTTAACTAAGGTATGACCCTTAAAGGATGGTCTTTCTAGCATCTCAAGGAAGTGTTTAGTAAGTTCTCTCTACCTCACTGAGCTGGAACTCCAATGTCTCTCAACACTGCATGACATGCAGCAAGCAATTTCTGCTAGGACTTGCAGCATCATGGTACCTATTACTTTCTAAGTAATAGGCAAGTAATAAGTAAGTGATAGGCAAGTCTTTGGTGCCCATTAATTTAAATGCACATTGAGATTTAAATGATTGATATTAGAAATTTTCATAAAAGCAATTTCTGACAAAGAATAGGTAAGAGTGAAAGAGTCGCTCTGTCGTGTCCAACTCTTTGCAACTCCATGGTCTGGAGCTCACCATGCTCCTCTGTCCATGGAATTCTCCAGGCAAGAATACTGGAGTGGGCAGCCATTCCTTTCTCCAGGGGATCTTCCTGACCCAGGGATCGAATCCAGGTCTCCTGCACTGCAGGTGGATTCTTTACCATCTGAGCCACCAGGGAAGTCCTATGAATGCAGATTGTATATCAAATAAAAACACGGGATATATATCATTAAAACTTTTTTTCCTGCTAAGTGTATCCATCTAAGAGAATCATATACATAAAAATAAAGGTTAAGTTTGAAATTTGAAGTGTTTTCATTGCCCTTAAGGGCTTGCTCCCTTTCCCCTTTAGTTACTCCTAAATTCTTTATTAACAAAATTTATTAATAAATTTGTTATGCATATGATTCTCTTAGGTGGACAGATTTAGCAAGCAAAAAAGGTTTAATGACATATATTCTGTGTTTTATTTGATATATTATCTGTATCATTATATATATATATATAATAATAACAGATTTAGAAAGCAAAAAAAATACAGTTTTTCTTTCCCCTCCTGGATCTGTTCTGTTAATACACAATGTTCTCTTTTAAGATCACTGATTCTAAGTTGGAAATACTAGACTTTTGAATCACTGGTTAGTGAGCTAAATTGGGGTCACTGCCTTAGGAAGAAGCCAGTTCAGACTGAAACACAAATGACTATTTGGTTAAAGAAGTAACTGTCCATTTTTAAAGGGTGGAGATGGCTTGCTAGTAAATTAGTTTTCTCTCTGCCCTGGGAGATTAGACAAACAATGGATCTAACTAAGAAAATAAACTGACTCATTTGGCTACAATGCTAAAGTTATAAGCAAAGTAACGTTAATATCCAGAAAGAGAATTGGGTTCTGTATACAGTAAATGAATTTTACAATCAATTCAATGAGAAATGAAAAATGAGATATTAAATGCATAGATCTAAAGGCACTCTGAACTCTGTCTCTCCTAACTCATCATCTTCTATAGCAAGGTGGAAATCACGTGCAATTTACTTAATTCCTCCTTAGAATGGTAGTTTTTATTGGAAGAAAGGTGAAGTTTGTAATAACTTTCTTTCCTCCTAATTTTCTTGAGCATTTCCCAGATTCTAGTAGTGAGCACTCCATCTCAGTACAGATGAGGTAGAGGAAAGTCAGACCTGCTGGGCAGGAAGAGAATTTGTACAGGGCTAATAGTTGATTATAAGTGAATAGGGGTGGAGAATGTTAGAGACATAATCACAGACCTGGAAGGGACAAGTCACCTGGTCCAGACTGCTTCTAGATAGGACAGGAAGAAGTGTCTGCGTGAACCTTTCTCACATCTGGATTTAGGTTTTCTTGAACTTTTTTAGCCTTCGCCATTCACCAAGACTGATTTCTTCTCTGCAAGTTATGAGATACTTCTCCTGCCCCAGGATAAAGTCCTTTGGAGTGGATTTCATTCGTTTTGGGGATGGTCCTGATCTCATTCCATGAGGTCTGTTTCAGGTTTAGGTCATTCCATTGGCCTCATCTACCACTGAAGGGCAGATCTCCTGGCCACTCCATAACTCCCTGGGTGGGGAGGAAAGGCCTCTAAGCTGATAGTCACACTCCATGTATTTCTAACTCCCCTCAACTGGGAGATGCGCTGAGGTGGGTGGAACTTGAGTTTTTTAGGTAGTTTCAGGTCTCACTGTCCAGGAGAAAAGCATACAACTGCCTACCTTTCCCAACATACACACCCACACCTCTACAGTATTCACTAGTCGCTGGTAGAAGTGCAGGGACTGTGGACAAAAGAGAATGAAGTAAATTTTAGCCTACTCTTCTGCTTCACCCAGGAAAAAGGTTTATGAGTATAAGCATAGACGTAAATGAGATATTTCTTGCTGTTTGGTGCCTATCACATCACTCTCCTCTTCTCCCCTTAACCGCCACCCCGCGCACAGACACACACACAACCAGCTTGTGCACACACTGTGAGCAGAAACACAACCCGCTCCTCCCCTGCCCCTCCCTCCCTCCCGGCACAGACCGATCAGAACTTCCCCTGGGTCGCGGCCCAGCGATATGGAGCGGCCCTGGCGCGGAGCCCTGCTCTTCCCGAGTCGTGGGTGGCGCGGTGCTTGTTTCCCTCCCCTCCCTTTCCGGACCCAAACGGGGATGTATCTGGGTCAGCCTGGGAGGGGTTGGACCTGCCAGGGACCAGCGGTTGGGGGGGAGGGGGGGGAAGGGGTGGCGATGACAGCATCTTTCAGGTTTTTGGCTTTTCTGAGATTCGCCCCGTCCAGCTTCTCACCTCGTTCGCGCCGAGCGAGAGCTGATGCTCCGGCCAGTCTCGGCTCTAGGAGTAGGGTGTGGGGAGAGCCTGTCCTTCTTATCTGGACAGCCACCCCTCCATTCCCTGCGAACAATACAGCGCCCACCCCACCCCCAACACGCACACACATTCCCCAAGGCAGGCTCCGCGGGCGGGCGGGCGGCGGGTCCCCCCCGCCCCAGGAAAAGAGCAATGGAACAGTTCACGGCCGCCGCGAGTTCCTGGTCTTCCTTCCTTTCCGGTGATAAACGGGGCTACAAGCCAGTTGCTGCTCAAGATGCTCCACCCGCGGGCTCAAGCCTCTTTCTCTTGGCCCTCCGGGGGCCCAGATCAGGACCGATGGCCCCTTTACCTCCGCAAGGCGCAAAAGCTGAGCGCCCGGGCGACAAGAGGCGCGACCAGGGCTGGGGCGCGGACCCTCGGCGGGCTCCTGCCGCCTCGCTTCCTCCCTGCATGATCTTTTGCGCCAGGGAGGAGCTGGGTGTGCGTAAAAACCGCATCTTCCCCAGACGCTGTGGCTGAGTACGCCTGGGTGAGGTCCGGAGGGTCAGGGACCTTCCTGGCTCTCCTCCCTGCGAGCTCTGTATATAAGCCCAGCACGGAGGAATCAAGGCCACAGGCAGGTCCTCATTGCCTTGAGGCCTGGCCCCTCCCTCCCCAACCTGGCCCTGCTTAGCTCCAAATTTACAAGTGTTTGCTCTTCCTTTGGGTGTTAGGGAGAGAAGCGGAGGAACGAGTTGAAAATCAGCTCTGGATTCCCGCCTCCTGTACACAGCTATCTCCTTACCCTCTCCCTCGTTTCCCCACATTGCACGCTGGGGACTTCTGTAGCCTCGCCTATCCGGAGCGCTTGGTCCCGCAGCTGGGGACCCACTGATGCTCTTTGACCCGGAGCTTCCCGAAAGGTGCCTGCCTCCGCGGGTGCTCGAGGCCACGCAGAGCTGTTTCTTCCTCCCCACCTCACTTCACCCACAGACCTCTCTTGCCATCATTTCATCCACCCTTATATAAAACACCGCCCCCCCCCCACCGCCTCCGCCACCCTACCCGGCGCAGCGCCCCCTCCCTGGGCTGCGCCTGGGCGGGCAGGGAGCTGAAGGGACCGGGACGCGCGGGAGGCGCGCAGAGCTCTCCAGCAGCCCGCGCTCGCCGCGCCGGGGGAATTGGCTGTGGGCGAGGCGGCCCGAGCTGGCCTTTATCGCTCGCCCCGCTGGTCGCTTGAAACTTTATCAGCGAGTCTCGCCACTCGCCGCAGACGCGAACGGGGGGCGGGGGCGCGGCGAGGCGCCGGCGGCCGTGACGAGGCGCTCCCAGCGCTGAGCGCTTCTGCTCCGGGCACGCATGGCGCCCGCACACGGAGTCTGACCTGATGCGGACGCAAGGGGGTTAATATGAACGCCTGTCTCGTTGGAATCTGGCTCTGGCTCCCTCTGCTCTTTACCTGGCTCAGCCCTGAGGTCAGCTCTTCATGGTGGTAAGTCCACGCGCACGGGCGCCGAGGGATTTTGGAGATGGGAATGGAGACCGCATTGGTCACATAGATCCTTCCCGGCGGCGCTTCCTCGCGGCCGTGGCAGTCACGGATTCCGACCCGATCCCAGCTGCTGCCCTCTCCTATCACCCCTTCGCTTTTCCTCGGAAGGCCATTCCGGCTTTGACAACTCCAGTCCTTCCACCACTACCCCCACTCACTGCACACACATTGCCCCTCAAACGAGAGCTCGGATGTTTGATTTATTTGGATCCAGCTGAGTGACAGCAAAATCGGGATCTTTTAGACAAGCGCTAGCCGGGTCTCTACCTCCACTAGCACAGACGTCTGTGTGTGCGTGCGCACGCGCGTGCGTGTAAACTCACCTCCAAAACTACAATCGTCTCCCTCTGCTCCCACCCCGCAAAACCCTCAAGGTAAACCGAAGGGCCAATTCAGGCAGGCTCGAGCCGTAGAAGCCAAAGCGTGTGATTTTGCATTATTTCTCGTCCTTCCACATTCCTAGTGCTGCACCCCAGTGGGGCGGAAGAACATTTTGCTGCCCCCAGGTAGAAACTACCGCCTTAATAGAAAGCTCCAGAGGTCGGGAACTCTAAGATGTTACCCTGTTGGAAACCAGTCACCTCAAAGGGTAACTTTGCTGCTGTCCCTTTATACGGTGATCTTCTATCTATTTTGCAGAGTGAAGAAACTTTTAAACCTAACAGGTTATCATCCTTAAATGTTCCAAGGGGAGAGGCTCTCCCCACCCACAAACTCTTCTCCATCTCCTTCTGATCTTGAGAAGAGAGAGTTGAGAGCTCTCTAACGTTCTTGCACCTAAAAACATCAGAACAGACACTTAAAACTCGATTTAGAAAGATCGGTTATCTGTTATGAAGTGCTGATTTTTTTTTTTTTTTAAGAATCTGGCAAAAGTAAGGCATCTTGGCCAAATGAAAGACTAGAGCAGGAAACTTCAGGAAGACACGAGCTCTCCAAAGAAGCAAGGCAATGGGTTGATAGGAAGAGGGGTTCAATTCCTTCCTAAGCTGCTTTGAACAGAAAGGCGTTTAGTTAGCCTTGACATTGCTGACACAGGATCAAAGATTGATTTATCAGAGTGACCATTTTTCAATAAAATGACTATTTCTGTTTCCATGGGTGTATAAACATTATTTACTGCCCAGGCTTTTTGTCACATTGTCTCTCAGCTGTCACTTAAATATATTTTTGGGGAGTCACAGCTGTAACGATTTTATGATCATATAGAATAATGAAAATACAAGAAAAAGACATTCTCCTTGTTTGATCGCTTCAAAAGACACCTATGGCAGCTTGGGTTATATAAAAGGTACCTTTCTAAACATTTCACAACTAATAGAGAACATCTGGGTAGAGATGATGATGTAATTTTTTGTTAAAGTTTCTTTTCAAAAGTACTTTATGAAGCTATAACACTGTTTGATTCTTCCCAACATTTAGTATCCTTAATAACAATAGAAAGATTTTTTTCCAAGGGTTCTCTATAAAAGCCAAAAAGATCTGGGAAATGGAAATATTTAAAGGATTCTTTAGTAGGAAAAGAATGGCATGTTTGTGCAGAGAGTGTAGCATCAGATCCCAGTAGGTGCTGATTACACAGACAGTTTCTTTAATACACTTAAGCATCAGATCAACAAAATGGCTGTGAGGAGCTTCTAAAGGTCTACTTCCTCCAAAGCCAACTCTGGACACACTGTGTATTGAGATCAGAGCCTTCTTGAGAAAAATGTCTTCCAAAAACCTGCTGGCCCTTCCCCTCTCACCCCATTCCTGGACTGCAGACCTCACCTCTCCCACTCTGCCCAGAGCCTCATCTGGTGGCCTTGGCTTCATGGCCAAGAAATAGTCAGCACTTAGTTTTGGGGTGGCTTCTACCAGATCACTCACCACACCTGCCGTGCCACTTCTCCAGTGAACTTAAATTTAAAAAAACAAAACAAAACAAATTTTGCTTTCTAATATCCCCTAAAGGATAAAGAATTCATTGAAATGCTGTTTTGAACTTTTCCCACTCCGGGGAAACACCCTGCCAGGCCTTCTGTTCAGTACTCTCCCCAATATTGGTCCTTCCCAGGTACATGAGAGCTACGAGTGGCTCCTCCAGGGTGATGTGTGACAATGTGCCAGGCCTGGTGAGCCACCAACGGCAGCTGTGCCACCGACACCCGGATGTGATGCGTGCCATTGGCCTGGGCGTGACGGAGTGGACCATGGAGTGCCAGCACCAGTTCCGCCAGCACCGCTGGAACTGCAACACCTTGGACAGGGACCACAGCCTCTTCGGCAGGGTCCTGCTCCGAAGTAAGTCTCTCGCCTTCACACAGCTCACTGGCTCTGCCCTCACATACACACACCCTTATTTGGTCTTCACAGTCCCTGCCCGTCTTGTCTTGCATTCGGTTCAGTCAAGAAGCTTGTTCTGTTGGGTGCCATTGGCCCTATTTTACAGATGTGGGCTCGAGAAATCAAGAAGCCTGTCTAAAGTTTTGGAGGAGGCTGGTCATGGGTCAGGATGCAGTGCCCCTGGGCTCTGTCCATCCATGTCCCGTCATAACCAGGTTCAGATTTTGTCTCTAGGAGAAAAGGAAGCAGCAGCCACAAAGCACTCTTGAGTTTTAAACTCTTCTTTCTGGGACCTGACCCTTCCAGAAGGATTTAGCAGAAGATTGGGAAAGAATGCCCACATCTTTTATTGGCCATAAATGGTCATTGTTACAATAACAAATCAGTGTGATTGAGAAGCAGAGAGAAACCTCAGCTTGTCACCTTTGACCTCCCATTCAGCTACTCAGTCTTGGGTCACTCTGTTTCTAAACTTTTTTTTTTTCAGTAAACTGTAAATTCTGTAAGGCAGGGACTCATTCTGCCTTCTCCGCACCTAGCTTGTATCTCATATGTTGTAGGCAGCACTCATTCATTGAATGGTCGAATGAATGAATGGATAGACTTGCAGTGAGCACCTATTCTCCAGGTACGTTTTAGGCAGAAGGATATTTATGGAAGGTAGGGTGAGAACCATGAATACATCAAGGTAGACCTTGGAGATATTGCATGTTTGGTTCCAGATCACTAGTCACTACAGTAAAGCAAGTCACATGAATTTTTTTGGTTTCCCAATGCATATAAAAGTTATGTTTAAATTATATATATGTATATTGCATTACATATACATGTCTATTAACTATTGTAAAAACAATGTACATACCCTAATTTTAAAATACTTTATTCAAAAAATGCTGTCATCTGACAATACAGGGGTGCCACAAAGCTTCAGTTTGTAAAAAAAGAAAAAAAAATCACAGTATCTGTGAAGCGCAATAAAGTGCAATAAAATGGGGTATGCCTGTGGTTTCTTAACTTTTTTTAGAAAGCACATTGCAAATTATCTAATTACATAATAAACTTAAAAGTTGTGAATGTGGAAAGTAGCTCACTAGCTTGTATACAAGCAGAGAAAATTAACTCAAAATCAAACCCTGTTTTTAAAAAGAAACCCGTCCCTTAACCTGGCCTTAGCAGCTTCTTCAAGAAGCAGCACATCCCATTTGCTACTGGGAAATCTGACTGAAAACACAACAGTCTATGTGTGAATCCCAGAAACAGGAAACTTTCCTCTTGTTTTTGCCCACTGCCCTCCCCTACCCCCTTCCTAAGAAAATCATTCAGGCTGTGCACTTGGTAATGCTTAACAGAGAGTGTTTCTATCATGTAATCATCATAGCCCTAGGGTTTTATGAGGCCAAACACATAACTGAATGTCTCTAAAAATCCCCCAAGGGCGTAGTGCTCTCACTCTCAGTGTATCCCTAAAGTTAATTTACTGCGATATTCTGCAATTTTATTCTCTAGTTTAAGAACTATATTCTTCTGCATTCCTTTTGGAGTTTCGATATGACATCGCAAAATTTTTGAAAGGACGATAATAATAAATTACAGCTACATGGAATTTTAAGACTTCACCTAGATTAGTTCACCAGTGAATCAATCAAAGTGCTGGACCTTGTCAAAGAGAGTTTGCGAATATCTGGCACAAGAAATCTTTGCATATATTATGTACAGGCTCTTGGTATTTAAGATGTATTAGGAGTGTTCCTTTTCAAAGTTCTCACAACCATTTCCAATGGTTACATTAAGAGTACCTCTCATTTATAAAATGATCACCTACAGAGTTTATGAAAAAACATTAAGATGTCTCCATAATGAAAAAAAGACCCTTTAGATCACAAATCAAAGGAAGCAAGTTTGACCACTGATCCTAAAGACAGTATATCTCCCAAAGCTGGAGATTCATTCATAAAATACTCTAACTTAATAATGGCAATATTTGTTTCTTCAGAGCTGTACCGTGGCTGAGAGGGAAAAGGTAATAAATAGAGAAAGCATAACAAGTTTGACTCAATCTAAGGCTTCAGGTAAATTAGAGATTATAACTGTATTTCCTTCAGATTTCTTTCATATGAAGCCGAATACTCTGCCAAAGCACTCAAAACTTAGAACACTCATGCTACACAATTTCTTTCCAATCTTCACGGAAGGCCAGATTTCTTCCTGGACATTTATGTAAACTCCTGTGACTGTCAGTGATGATTTTGTGTTGGTTATGGGAAGGCTGAATTTGGCCTAAGGTAGCTTATCCTGGAAATAATCATGAAATTCCAATGAAGCTATCCAAAGAGTTTTACAATTAATTGCTTGGAGGGAAACTCACATCTTAGAGTTGTAAAGAACTCTCCTTTGGAAACCTAAATATTCTCATAGATGAATAGGAAAGGCAAAGGGCAGTATCATATATGAGGAGAACAGAAAAGTTACTAACATACCCCGTGGTAACAGAGAAATGGAGAACATTTGCCTCTTTTGCTTCAGAGAACAAGAGTAAGACCAGAACAATTTTTAGGAACTTTTGTAATTTGCTCATTGAACTCGCTGTCGCCAGACGTGGGCAGAGAAATGTCAAGACAGAACTAGTAAACTTAAAAATAATCCTACAAGAATTTGCATATACCTGCAGAGTTCTAGAGTAAGACTTAAACAAAAAAAGGTCATTAGGTAGCATCCTTGCTTTAAAAAAAAAAAACCAAGCATTTTTAAAAAGAGCTGAACAATTCATAGCCTTCCAGAAAGCCTAGCTTCTAATGTTTTGCCCTCCCAGTCACCTATACTAGCCTATACACTGAGTAAACACTGCTTGACTTATCTCAAACCAAAAATTAGAGAAACTTCAATAGTAACATAATAGGAAGTCTAAATATCACCATTCAGATTTGGATTTTGTTTAATATTGCAACAGCTTTAAGCAGAATCAATTTTTCTAAGAGGCCCAAGATCAAAATTTATTTTGTTACGAAGCCAACTCTTGAAATGTGCTACTATTTTGCTCATAGCATTTAAGTGATTCATCTAAGACACTTAACTGAAAACATCTTAAGGCTGTATCTACATGATACCAAAACATCTGGAGGTAAAATGAAAAGTCATTCCATGTGCTATTTTTTTATTTAAATAAACAAATATCTAACTATTTAGTAATGAGTTTGAATAATAAATGACATATTCAAAAAGGTGATGTTTTTGCTTTGGAAATTATTTCTGAAATGTAGCAGATTTTGAGTGATTTTTTTTCTTTCAGCCAATCAGTCAATGTACTTGCTTGCAAGTTAAGCCAGGATGCAGTCTATGAGTAGGCAATTCATTCCTCTACCAACTTGCAAAATACTGTCTGGTCACTAACATTCTATCCTCTGCATCTTCCCTAGCTTTCCCCTAAAAGACCACCTCCTAAAGTTTCTCTTCTTTCTCCTTAAAAAGTAAGATTAGTGCATAATAGATTATGCATTTGAGAATTTTCCCCCATGTGATATCTCTAAATATGGGCACTGAACTCCAAATTCAAAACCAGGTTTTAGCAGACCAATGGGATGACTGTGGACAAGGTATTTTCTTAAACAGTAAAAATGGGTAAGATAAAAATTTTATTTATCTGAAAGCTACTACCAGAGATTAAGCCACATCTCCATCTATTAGTCACCATTTTTTTACAGAACATCTCAATTTCACTTAGAAAATCATCTGTGATCCTTATAATATAATCTGGAATTCTTAAATAGCTCCCACGACCATCACACTTCTCTCCGGAGAGCACTACCTGCTACCTATGGCAAATATTCATATAATTGATTCTACTTAACTTCAAGGCATGATTGATTCCTTTTCTTGGTTTGTTTGATGATTAGAGGTTTCAGGGGAGATTTTTTTGAAGGCTGAGGTAAGTGCCATTTAATATGGTGTAGATACGTTTTCCTGATTTTTAATAATGAGACTAGCAGGGCAAATATTGCAAGGGATGTATAATAAATTTTAGCACTGAATGACAAACGGAAACAAGTAGGGCTTCGATGCGAAAAGGTGGTTTGTTCTCCCAGCTGTGTGGTTCAAAAAGTCACACTCATTTTGACATATTGAATCACCAAATGGCTCTCCATTTGCTGCCTTGCATTGGCATTAGCTTGTTCAGCTTCTATTTTGATTGTTAATATACTTGCTGCAGCAACCATTAATAAAAGGGCATGCTAATAACAATGAAATACAGCTCCACTTGAAAAATGAGGTGCACACAGACCCTAAAGAGCCTTATATCTGTCACTATACCACAACACCGTGTTATGAGTTACTACAGATTATTAAAATAATTTAATGTAGTTATTGCACTGAAATATGTACCTTTCAGTCTGTAAGTGAAAGTAGCCTGTGCTCTAATAAAGAACAATTCTAAGAAAGCACCCCAAAGGGTTCTTGCCCAGGTCTAATTATAAGTGGTAAATTTGTTTCCTTCCAGAAAAACCAAAGAAAAGCTTTTCACTGTCTTTCACCCAATACCAGTGATTAGTGCAGGTGTTCCAGAAGAAAGTAAATTCACCTTAATAGTTAGACGTAGCATGTAACTCAAGAATATTGCATATTGCGTCCAAAAATCTCTCCCTTACTTGTGCAAGTTGATGCCAAGAGGGGATGGTTACTGCCATGAACTGTCTTCCCACCTCAGCCCCTAGATTACTTTGAATTCAGCATTTCAGTAATAATCATTTACATGCATATGAGTGTCCTCAATAATGCCTGGAAGGTTTTTTCCAGGAGAGCTGTAGTGGCATGAATACCAAAATATGTTATGGAATGAGAGAATTGTAAAATTCAGACTGTATGGTGCAGAGGAGGAAACAAAGGCCTATATACATTTGTCTCCTCTTCTGGGACACATGAGATTCTAGGTTAAAGGAAGCACATGTATGAGACTAACATGTGCAGGGCAGGCTCCTGCTGCATTTTCTTTTATACTCTATTTACTTTAAGGATAGTTGTTACACAGTCATCCAAATTGACAAAGGCTTGTAGTAAGTGCAATGATTCATATTCAAGAGCGAGCCTTGGCTCTAGGAAAGAATTCTTCAAGAATCCTTTGTCAGAGGCAGAACAAGTATAAAGAGCCATCGTGTGAAAGTTATTCACAACGAGCCATTCCACACTACTTTTAAGAACAGCATTTTTGTTACAGGTAGCCGGGAATCTGCGTTTGTTTATGCCATCTCTTCAGCCGGAGTTGTATTTGCCATCACCAGAGCCTGTAGCCAAGGAGAATTAAAATCCTGTTCCTGTGACCCAAAGAAGAAGGGGACCGCCAAGGACAACAAGGGCACTTTTGACTGGGGTGGCTGCAGTGATAACATTGACTATGGGATCAAGTTTGCCCGAGCGTTTGTGGACGCCAAGGAAAGGAAAGGCAAGGATGCCAGAGCCCTGATGAATCTTCACAACAACCGAGCCGGCAGGAAGGTATGGACTGAGACAGTGCTCACTGTGTAGACTGCATGGCCTTATAAATCACTTAAGCCAAGCTTATCTTAAACTTTCCGAGAGTTACAAAAATGCTTATCATCACAGGTTCCCATTGTCCCCCAGCCCAGAGCTGTTTGCTCGAAAGAATACCACCGACTGGGCTGAAATATCCCACTTGTACTCCACCTTCCCTACCACAGCGGAGGTAAAAGAGTCCACCCACTGATTTTGGCAGTGTGTACAGTCAAGTGTCTGTGGTCTCTCTGGATACTGTACCATGTAGTCACAAGACAGCATCTGTGGCTGAGGCTAGGGCTGCATCCCACATACCGATGGGACAGTGAATGCTTGTATCTAAGGGGTGTCAAGACCATCTTTCCTCAAACTTATCATGAAAGCAGCTCACCAGGCGTGGCTTGTTGGCTTCTTCTAGATTCAGGGAGGCTCTTTTTAGAACCAGACCCCAGTTTCACTCTTGAAAGCCCCACCTTTGGTTTTCTGGTACTGGATGAGTAAATGTACCAGGGGAAGACATGCCCCAAAGAGGCACTTTGGCCCCTTAACCGCTAGTCCTGCCTAACTTTTTGGGTATCTGGTCAGTATTCATTCCCTAACCCCTATTTGCTAGACGAGGAAAAAGACCCTCCAAAGCTCAAGATCACCTGCAGAATCAGAAGAAATGTCAGGACTAGAATTCAGGTTTCACCTCCCAGCCCTGGGGTGGTTTGGCCTAGAGTTAAACCATTTTAATGCCAGTGCTCAATCCACTGATGAGCCATGTTTGGGGATATGGTGGCGTGACCAGAATAACTAGAGAATCTGAATGCTGCATGTTAGGCCTTTGTGTAAAAAAAGCATAAACCAGTTGGGCTAATCAAACAGTCAGAACCATTCTAAAATAACCTAATTGCCGATGAGAAGAGATAAGCATAATTTGTCTTTTATCAACACAAAATAAAAATGTGCTTGATATTAATATGTAAAGAAAGATCAGCATAAAGTTGAAAAGTCCCAAGGGGGGCTTTAATAGGAAAAAGAATAGAAAAGAATGCAGATCTGTTTGGATAAAACCCTTTTACTAGGCTCACAGGGAACAGATCTCATTTAAAGGAAGTTGGAAGGAAAGAAGTCTTGCTTAGTACATGGAATAAGATGAGTGTGACCTGAACTGTTTACAAATAGTACCTTCTTGAACTTCGAAAATCAACATTCCTTATTTTCATGAATTTATGAACTTACAGTGACTACTGCCAAGAATATAGACTACGGTTGTGCAATCCTACAACTATTGGTAATTACTGTTTATGCACTAGTTCAGATAAGGAAAAATTTACATTGACCTTTGTTTTGACATTGATACCACATATATAGGTTATAAAGTGTGGTGTCTTTGATAGGAGAATGCTGCTCAATTATTCAAGCACAATATACAGATCTCTCAGACTGTACAGATAAGAGCATATGGTCATATACTGCATCCAAAATAACATTGACTCATCAAAATAAATGTTAATTTTGCTTAGTAGGTCATTAGATATTGAATGTTTCCATTCTTCAAGACAATAGATCTCAGCTATTATACTGTAGGCTCTGAATCAATATGACTTTTAATGTAAATCACATGATTCCTCACTGGGTAGAGGTGAACAGCTGTCAGGCCTCAGATATTCTCCTGCCTACTCTGCAAAACTTAGGAGGCTACTTTTGATTGGAATAAAAGTGCACACACTGACTTTTTAAAATGTGGCTTTAATTAATGGTGGGTGGGCAGACTTTTTCAAGGAGATGCATGATGTCAGTGAATATGAACTTTAATGAGAGTAAATGTATTGAGATAAACATGCGTCTCTAATTCTCTTCTTGCGGTCATTAGACCCCCAGCCTCTGCCCCCCCCTTCTTACCAGCAGAAGGTCTGTGGAATCAAAATGAGAACAGGCTGGGCTGTGTTTGAAGGCAAACCTCCTGAGCTAAGCCTCCAACTGGCCTGGCTCTAGCAAACCCCAGCCTCCAAGGCTGACAGCAATATTGATTCATTTGTTTTTTTATTCTTTGCTTTTCAGTATTTCCCAAATTGTCCAATATGAACATTTTCTACTTTTTTAAATGGGGGTGGGGGGAGGAGTAGGGCCAATACATTTTAAAAGAAAAACCATCTATTCCAAGATTGTTCTGTTTAGCCAATGCTACACATGAGAATTCAACACTGCCATCACAACAGGCCTTAACTTTCCCCTAATATTTGAGCAGTTTAATTCCTTTATTATAGCAGCTGGTTAGAGCACCCTCATGTGTCTCTGTACTGTAATATCATTTTAGATCTTCTGTGCTGTTATATCATTTTATTGTCATCAGAGCTTCAACAGAATTTGTAATGATGTTTTCCTGAAACTCACCTTGAGTCTAGTTTTCTACCTCCAAATAGGGCTATTAATAAGTCTTGAAAAGATAAATCTACTTTGTTCAAAACAATCATTTTATAGGAAAAGACATTCCATAGCTTCTCTCAGCAGTTCTTTTTAGATCTAAAGAAGCCATGCTATGAAAGCTTGTGAACTGCATTGTAAGGTAGGTTAAGGTAAATGACAAGCAAAAGCTACTTGGTTGATATCCACCACTTGTTTCCTCTTAGGATCCAGAAAATGGCTTTTAAATTAATCCACTCTTTCTACATGAAGTAATCCCAACTTCTTTTATGTTTCCTGAGAGAATCTGTCTCAAAATAGTCCATGTACCCAATCAAATACTGTCCTTCAATCACTGGACATTTCCATAATAAGAGAGGAATTCCATAAAGATATTTTCCCACAAAAGTATTTCTTACCATAGTGAAGATGGAACATAGGATGTGAAGCAAGACCTACCTTCATTTTAACCCTGCAATACCAGTGGCTTAGATCACTGAATTCAGCTCTCTCAGATGTAAAAGGGATTACAGAATGCTATGGAAAGACAAGGGAAGTGAACAGAAGAGAACTTGGCACACAGTAGGTGTTTAGTAAAAGTTAGTCCCCCCTCTTCCTCCCTTAGTGATGTGAAGGTTATCTGTAATTCAGGGTATAGAATCAGGCACAAATCCCGTTTGAGCTGGTACTTAGGATTCAATCTGATCTCTGCAAGTACCCAGAGACTCATCTTCAAATACAGTCTGACATACTAATAAAAAATAGGCATACAGTATTCCCTAGTGTATAAAAGACCATCAAAATCCTTTGTAATTTGATTTTCTAAAAACCCCTATAGGAATAAAAAATAATATTAATATTTTTGTCTTTCAAATAAGGAAACTGGGTCTCAGAGGGATCAAGTGACTTACACATAGGGGCACACATGAAGTACTGGGCTTGGGGGTTCAAACCCTCTGCTTTCACCCTTTTGTCTTTATCTACCTTTCCATGTTGTCTCTGTTGAGAAAGATAAACACACAGTATTTCTGTATTTTAAAAAATTAAAAACAAAAAACAGCAGCAGCTGCTGCCCTTGGAAGGTAGTTTACTGATGATTTTTTTCCCCTTTGTGTGTGTCTTTAATTTCACAAGTCTTCTAATGTGAATACGTATTATTATTATTTTTAATAAAAGGGAAAACTTTGTTTTAAATGCCAAAAACATAACTTCTAGTCACCATGAGCATGCCTAAAGCAACTCAGCCTTATTTGGTGGGATTCCCAAAATTTCAACTCAAGGCACAGCAAGTATGTGCTGTTGGGTTAAATTTGGGGAAAGCACTGTTTCTGGTACTATGTCATATGGAGAAAAGAATAAAACGAAGTTCTGACCACAAGAAACTAAATCTGAGTCAGGAGACAAGTGAAATACAATTATGAGGAAGCTCTATACTATGTGGTATAGTATAAAAATCACCCAACAGAGCCAGTCAGTTGAGGAGAGAAAGGCTACGTCATAAAAGAACTGGATGTTGGAGATAAAGGTTTCCCATGACTTAGACAGGGCAAACGCTTTCCAGGATGAAGGGCCTCCAAGTCACAGAAAGATATGAAAGCAGAAAAAACATCAAAATTGAGGAATGACAAGGGTCCCAGGGGAGCTCATGAGTGAGAATTAATACAGCCTTTGGCTGCAAATCTGAGTCTTGGCCCGCTGTGGAAAGCCTCAAATGCCATGCTGAGATATTCAGATGCTGCTGTGAAGCAACAGGAAGGTACTGAACAAGGTACTGGGGGACATGTTAAATACTTAAGTTCTATTTCTATGCATTGTTAATTTCTCTAGCGTCCACTTTAAAAGAATGATAGATTTCAAAATTCAAATATTCTGGTTTGAATGAACAACTTTAAAAAATGGACTCACTAGGAAATTTATGAGAAATTTTTACCTCCCTGAATTTTATTTTCAGCCTTACCTCTACAAATAAAGACTGATAACAAATAGTAAGCTTCCTGATGAGTAGTAGTTAAAAATTAGCATATGGCAACTGATGTTGCTATTGCTATTTATATTTTTAACATAATGTTTTCATTGTTATTGGCATTTCTCTTATAGCTCAGGGGGTAAAGAATCTACCTGCAATGCAGGGGACATAGGAGACACAGGTTCAGTCCTTGGGTTGGGAAGATCCCCTGGAGAAGGAAATGGCAACCCACTAGAGTAGTCTTGCCTGAAGAATCCCATGGATTCTGCCAGAGGAGCCTGGCAGGCTACAATCCATGGTGTCACAAAGAGTGGGACACAATTTAGCACAAGCATGGACGGACTTACACTGTTATTAGCTCATTAGGGGTTCTCAGCTGTTGACATCATGTTGACTAAGGCAACATGGAGGCTGGGACTCTGGAATTAGAACACTGGTTCTAAAACTTGAGCACGATCTTGGACAGGTTACCTAACAAGGATCGCTACATAAAATATATACACATATGCACCAGGTTTTAAGCAAGCCTAGAAGATAGGTATCATTATTATCCATACTTTGCATATGAAGAGACTAATTTCAGTTAGGGAATAAGTTCAACTTGTTTCCTAATTCCCACCAGAATTGACTTTATTCCCTAGCTGAAATTCAAACTTAACCTAGCCTCCTGTAATTTATATTTATATATTTTGATAGCCTGTATTTTATATGTGAGAAGTTTGGAGGGTGAAGATGTGAAGTTTTAGTTCTCTGCCCTGCCCAGGCCAGCACCAAGCAAGGTCAGTGCCGTGGAGCACCAGGCCTGCCTCTGAGCTTGGCCCACTGGGGTGCGGCACAAAACAGATACTTCCCAGTTCTGACTACAGGAAATGCCTCCAAAGTCAACACAAATGGATACTGTACAAGATGTAAGCACAGCTTTATAGGCAAATAAATCGTGGGCCTAATAAAGGCTTCCAAGAATAGATCCTATGATGCCACCTAAGATAAGTAATACATAATGGTTCTGAACCAAGAGAACTGGGCGTGATGAAAAAGAAATCACTCTCTAAAAGTAAGAAATGTCAGTAGAAAGAAAGTGATAAAACTGAACTGAATTAGAGCCAAACTGCCTTAACCTCCTATATATCCTCATCTTCCCTTCATGTTGAGCATCGTCATGAAGCCCAACTTTCACTTAGCACAGATTTATTTTCTGATTGGTTTTCTCCATTCATAAAATTAAATGCATTTTGAAAAATTAGATCACTTCTTCCTGCCTTATCTCTGTCTTATTGGACTCCAAAATAGTATGTTCTTGATACTGTTGATCTTTTATTGTGTATGAATCAAAAACTAACCAGAATTAAAGCCCTGAAGCAAAGAATAACTCTTAACAAAATTGTTACAGTTCCAGGTAAAGTTCTATTATTCATATAAAATATTTTTTAGACTAGCTTCATTAGTCAGTAAGAACTATTATATATATGGTTAGTCAATGGTAATGTTCTTGAATTCCACAAATATAAATTCCACACCTTATATTTCCTAGCTAAGCCCACCCACAGTCACTGTTTTTAAAGAATGACAGTGCTCAAGAAATCACAATGTCTTATTTAAGTTAATAAATGATTGCATAAGCAAATCAACTGCACAGTTTGCTAATAAATAAATAGATATTCCTTGTTTTCCTAGTTCCAGAGCATGTATGTTCGACAGATATGTTGGTCTGGTTTTCACTCTCAGAGATGCGGACCTGTCAAAAGGATTTAATTGTTAATAAATGTACTTGGCTTTAAGCCAGTATCTGAAAATCAAATAATATGATTTTAATGTATGTTTCCCCTCAGGAAAATTGATATAGGACCAGAAATATGGTGGTTTCGTGGCAAACAACCAACTAAAAAGTGACGTGCTAACACTTCTTCAAATGCTCAAGTTAAACTAAATAATTTAGTTGAAACATACAGCATATATCAAACTAAAATAAATCCTAAGTAGGCTTTCTAAGGCAAGGTCAGTAGTTAAGTTTGCATAGATTTCACATGTGTGAGGTGGACTGCCCTTTTTCTGATAGGGAGAGAATCAGTATGGCACGACACAAGGGTCATAAACTTAGCAAAATGCAGGTACTTAGAAAAAAAGACAACTCTCATGATCTACAAAGAAGTCTTATAAAGACACCCGGCATTGCTTGAGTTCTGTCTTCAAAAAGCCTGAGTTGAGACTAAAATTTCACTCTCCTTGAGAGAAGTTTGTCTTTAAAACTGTCAAAATAATTCTTTGTGGACTAATTTAATGTGAAAACACTAAATGTAAAAACGTTTGCAGAACCCACCACTGAAACCAGAGTAAATGAACCCCTCAGGACTTCATAAGAAAGGCTGGCAGAGTGATTTCAGGTGTCAACCTGGTGTCAGACAGGCTTGGGGTGCATCCTGCCTCAACCATATTGCCTGTAAGACCTAGGGAAAGGTCCTCAGCACCTAGGTATCTCAATAGCCTCATCTGTAAAATGGGGATGAAAATATTATATGCCTTATATGCTTGTGTGGATTAAATAAAAGTGCTTAAATCAAGTGCTTAGCATGGCTTAACATATGCCAAGAGCCTAATGAATCTTATGCCTCATTATTATGCTCTGACCTTTAGTTGGGACAGATAAATATAAAACAGAATTATTCTATGTTGGACAATGCATGTATTTCCTTCTTCTATACTTTAAAAAAAAAAACATTCAGACTTCTGTTTCTGTGGAAGAGAATACTAATATTTATAAGTTTCTTAAATTCTAAGAGTAGAACATAACTTCTGTAGACCTGAAGGCTTAAAATGCTGAAAGTCAAAGATTTAAGGGCCATGCACAATCTACTAAGTACAATTTTAGCAATAATGGAACGATGAGCTTATTGAAGATTCTTTATTGGGCAAAGTTATATATTAAGCTAAAATGGTTTCTACAAGGCTAAATGCCAAGAGTAATGCTGTCCTCAGCAGTCATATTTATTCATCTTTTTAAAAGTTGTCATGTCAAATGAGGTTTAGTGACGAGATGCCACAGGGCAAACACTGATGGGACTAAACAAATGGTGACGGAGGGGGTTGATGAGGAGTTGCGCTGGCTGCCTGGGGTATATAAAAAGCTATACGGGCTGTGTGATTGTTGAAAAAGGAGCCTAAGGAGGCAGAAGATGGAACTTTGACAGCAGCCCATGTCAAGAATCAAAGAAGGAAGTGGTAGAAGAAACCCTTTAGAAAAGATTCAAGACAAACTAGGAAACAGGACCTGAATGTGTCATGGGACGTGGCCTACGTTTCTGAAAGAAGTTTTCAGTATCACACATTGAAGAGAGACAGCAAGTCACTGTAATCGACTCTTTATCATGCTCTTTCTGTTACGAAAACAATCCTCATACAAACAAAAGTAACAAACTGAGAAGTGCAGAAGTGTGTATCATAAAATGAAAACATTTCCTCCCCTCACAAACCTTGTCTCCTTCCAGAACATTTCAAAGAGCAATCAGACACAAGGCTGTGGATGGAACATATACTTTTTCATTTCTTTCTCCCTCAGACCTCATTAACATTATAGTAATAGAATAAACATGGCTTAAACCAACAATAAAGAGAATGGTCAAAGAAATGAGAGAACTCAACAAATTTCTGGAAAGTGGAAAGGGAATGAAGAAATTGTAACTGATAAAGCAGGATGCAGACGTCTCAGTCTAACAAAATAAAAGTAGATGAGGAGGGGGAAAAAAAGCAGATAAGGAACATGGAAACCAAGATGCCCTGAGAAAACTTCAGATACAAATGAGCACTGGAGAGAAGCATAGGTCCGAAAATTGGGATTAACTGAAAAACCCACTGGTGGCATAAAGAACCCCATCCCCTCCCCTTTAGCCCTAAGCAGAACTCCTGGAAGTCTAGCATTGAATCTTTTAGGCTTTTTGGAGTTACAGTCCCCCAAACAACCAGAGTCCTACCTAGTCACTAGAAACCAAACCTCTGGCCCACAAGCCCTACCATATAACCAGATTCTTAAATATCTTTTTATGACTTCACTCTTAAATACGAAAAGAATGTCCAAGAATTACCATATACTTGATTAAATTCAGAAGCATAAAAGAAAAAACAAAACAAAAAAGCAGTAAGTCAGGGATGAGAAGAGAATTTTTTAAAAAACAAGAAGATCCAAGAAGGTATTTATATCCATGAACAACAAGAATAGATGCTTTCAAAAAGTGACAATTAGAAAACAAGTGAGAACTTGGAAGAGAAAGTCAAAGAAATCTCCCAGAAAGTAAGCCCAAAGGACAAATAGAGAGTCACAACATCACCTCTCTTTCCCACTTGAGTTTGAAACCAGCTGAAAAGTGGACAAGGGAGGTAGATATAAGGAGGGAGTAACAGCAGCTGCTGCAGGATGGGGGGGGGGGGGGGGGGGGGGAAGGCAGCAGTGGAGGATGCAGCTTTGAAGCTTCGATTCCACTCCAGAGCTGGGCAGACTTACTCACCCTGTCCCAGGCTGCGTACCCGGGCCCTGCAGGGAATCCCTTGCTGGAGGGAAGGAGATGATCATAACTCATCTTCTCCACATGCTGGCAGATGCCCAAAGAGAAGGAACCCAGACACACAAGCCCTGCTCCTTCCTCTAAACTCACCAGTTGGAAAAGTCTGTTGTCCTCCCCTGGGGAGAAATGAGTAAGGGGATAGAGAGAGCCAGGAGTGTTACATTAATGGAATTTCTTCCTCAGGAAGCCAGGAAGAAAGTATTAAAACTATAAAAGAGAAAATATAAGAGACATGGAGGATTGATTCAGAAGGTTCAGCAACTTGACTAATTAGAAGGCCATAAAGAGACCAAAAAATTGTGGTGTGTTGAGGGGGTGGAATATTAAGAGAACATCTCAGCGCTGAAGTTTTCAGATTGAAAGGGCCCACTGAGGGCTGAACAGGACTAATTTTTTAAAAACTTCTAAATACATCCTTGTGATATTTCAGAACAGCAAGGATAAGAGCAAGTTTCTAGAACATTTCATGTAGGGGGTGGGGTGGGGGGAATGAAATGAAAACAAAAATCAGTTGGCAGAGAATCAGCTGCACATCAGATTTCCCATCTGTAACACTAGAAGCCAAAACCTTGGAGCAATACCTTCAATTTTGAGGGGAAATTATTTTCAACCCAGAATTTTATCACCAGCAAAACTATAAGTCGAGTGTGAAGACTGAATAAAGACTTCATAATACACAAGATTCAGAAAATGCATCCTCCATGCACTTTGAAGGAGTTACTCAAAAAGGGGCTGCAGTAAAGAGAAGGAATGAATCAAAAGAAAGAGAGAAACCATGGTGTCTGGCAGCGCCGTGTGTTCCTCTAGGAGGGCATGATCCTAGCTGTGTCCAGGTGAGACTAAGAAGATTTAGGGCCACAGAACCCCCACCCCCCACCCCCCAGGAAAGGAGGGGAAGTGATGGAACAGGTGGAATGTGCATGAGAGTGGAAGACATTAGGTTACAGTAAGTGCACAAGTAAGAAAACACCAAACTTCACTCTAGCAACATTCTTCAGCACAGACATTGTACAATTGGATCAGAGATTATAAAATGCAATCCTGGCACAGTCCTTGGTTGTACAATTAACTAAGGAGATCAAACCAATCATTCCTAAAGGAAATCAACTCTGAATATTCATTGGAAGGACTGATGCTGAAGCTCTAAAACTTTGATGAAGAGATGACTCATTGGAAAAGACCCTGACGCTGGGAAAGACTGAAGGCAGGCAGGGAAGGGGGTGACAGAGGATGAGATGGTTGGGTGGCATCATCCACTCAATGGACATGAGTTTGAGCAAACTCTGGGAGATAGTGAAGGACAGGGAAGCCTGGAGAGCTGTAGTCCATGGGGTTGCAAAGAGTCAGACACGACTTAGCCACTGAACAACAACAAATATTTATTGTTTTCAGTTTTTAGATTTGATGTTTAGACATACCATTAGAGACTTAACTATGGCTACAGAACATTAATGCTCTAATCTTCGTCACCACAAAAGGGCAGACCATGCTGACAGAGACTGGGAAGTAGAAGGGGAGGAGAACAGAGGGGGCTGCAAATATCCTCATCTCATAAGAGAGAGCACTGGTGACTTCTGGAACTAGAAGAGGTGTAAGGATTTTCCTTGAAGTTGGAGAAACTATCAGAACCAACCATGATAGAACCATGTTGGGAGTGGGTGTGGGTAAAATTAGTGATGTGTGAATCAAGTTTTCACCCTCTCCCATAAGAAGAAGTCTATCAGGGACTATACAACATTGACTGGAAGGTAAATAAAGTGACTGGCAAAACTGTCACACTCAGTTGTGCCAACTGTGTGTGGCACCCCTCTCCAGAGGGCTCCATTCACTGGCATTCAGGTTTGTTTAGTTATTAAGAGAATTTTCTGGTGGATATCCATAAAATACCTTGAGGATGGGATTCTGTTTCTCACAAAGCTGGCGGAAAACTAGTACAGACATTGTTCTACAGGCATATAGTGAACTACCACAAGGGCAGAATGCATTCAAAATGACTGCTCTGGGGTTGTGCCAAGCAGCCTGGGAGGAGAGGGGTGGAGCGGGTACAGCAGAGAGTCACTGCTTTTTATTCTCTTTTCTGGACTCTGTTTTTTTTAAATCACGTGCACATGCTGCTGCTGCTCCTGCTGTTTAGTCGCTCAGTTGTGTCCACCTCTTTGTGAGCCCATTGACTGCAGCCTGCCAGGCTCCTCTGTGCATGGGATTTCCCAGGACAACCCACCGGAGTGGGTTGCCATTTTCTTCTCCAGGGCATCTTCCCCAACCAGGGATTAAACTTGCCTCTCCTGCTTGACAGGTGGATGCTTTACCACTGAGCCACCTGGGAAACCCCATGTGCATATATTTAACTTTAAAATTCAAGAGTAATATATAAAAACAAACACAAAAAGCCCCAGACTGTCTGACAGTGCCTGGATGTCCCCAGGTCCCCTGCTTCGTTCACTCATTTCTTCACAGTGCAAATAAAAATTCTGTCGCAGCTCCACAGCTGCCTGCGTGGGAAGCCCCCAGCCCCTCTTCCCGTGCCTCCGGAGACGCCGGGGGAGCATCCTCGGGGCTGGGCCCCGCGCGGCAGCCTGTCCCAAAGCAACACTAACGCAAAGGGCTGTTTGTGGGAAATTTTCCCTGAAGGTCAGGACACTTTGGAGACGTAGGATATGACACAACTTCTAATTCAGTCCTCAAATATCCCCGTTTCTAGAAATGTAAGACTGGCTCTGCACGTGAATGTCTTACCTGCTCTGGCCGTGGCGCGGACTCCTTTTCTACTCCGCCACCTTCCCAGGTTTGGACGTGGCTCTCGGCCTGGCTGCGTATTAGAAGCACCTGGCCCGGAAGTGCCCTCAAGGTGCGCCCTACCCCCTGCGCAGGTTTTGGTGTATTCCGCTCCAGGGGAGGTCAGGGTCTCTGTGATGGAGACCGTCTCCAGGTGGATTCTAATGTGTAACCAGGAAGAGAACCACTGCTCTGCTCTGCTCTCTCTAGTCGCCAGAGAATAATCCCCAGATTCTTGGTTTGTTTGTTTTCTTTTAACCTGAGGAGTAGTTGGATTGTTTTTCCCTCTTTCGGATTATGCAGCCCCTCAGACAGCATCCAGATTGTAAATGAACATTCTTTCCCTTCCTTCTCTGTGTGTGCACATATATTCAAGCCTTTTAAAAGTGCATCATACCACTTACATTCTGCAGTTTGCTTTTCACTTGATTTCCTTTTATGCCTGTAAGAATGATATTATTAATTAATCAAAAGCCACATAATATTCCTTTATTAAGCACATACCATTGTCTTGGTGACATCATCTGGGTTTTTCCTGATATTTTGCTATTGCTAATTATGCTGCAGTGAACATCCATATGGGTCTGTATCCTTCAAAGCTTGTGCAAATATTTTCAGAGCATCACCAAAGTCAAAGGATACTGTACATTTAAAATTTTGACAAGTATTGCAAAAATGCTATTTTACATGACATATTGATTTAATCTCTCACCAACAGTTTGTCAAACCATCTCCTTGTCATGCTCTTACCAACACCAAATATTAACAAATCATTGATTTTTTTTTATTATTATTTGCTAACTTGCTAGGCAAAAGAAAAAAAAAGTGTTTCACTATTCGAGTTTGCCTTTGTCTGACTCCTAGTAAAGTTGAACATCTTTTTATCTTGTTATTACTACTTTGTATTTCTCCTATGAATGAACTGTTTCATAGATTTTTTATTACAATTAGTTTGGAAGATGCAATGTAATTCCTATTTCCCTCCTTACCTCTTTTTTGCTCTAATAGGTCTATAACATCATCAAATTACTTCTTGATTTAGTCAAAAGAATAGAGGGGAAAAAAAAAAGAATAGAGGGAAGCAGAGTATACACAATTCAAAATTTGAGAAAAACACAATTTACAGGAATATTTAAAAATATGTTTGTAGAAACAGCACAGATCTGTGGGTGAGACATATCTGATTCACATTTTTTTAATAGTCTGCCTCTGTCTTCCAAAGTGACTCTGGGGATTTGACTTTTCTTACTGAGACCTGGTTTCCATAACTGTAGAATGGGAATAATCATCTACTTTGCCTAATCATGGTAATTACATCAGACAATGTGTGGAGCTTGGCACATAGTACCGTGCTTATTATTATAATGTTCAATTCCATTTGAATATTGGAATTCTTCTAAACTAGGAAACATTATTGTGAGTTTCTTACTCTTACATCAGCTACTTTCTAAATCAAGCCAGCTAGGCTTAGATCCCCCGCCCTCTGCCTCTCTGATGGAGTGGGCGTTTCCCTCTTTAAGGTTAAAGATTTGAATGTCAAGTCTGCAAACTCAGTATACAGAAGAGGCAGAGATAGTCCCCAAGTGTGACTGAGCACTGCTTGGACTGCATGTTAGGGATGGGACCTGGAGATGCCAGCAAACCCAGTACCAAAGAAGGTGTCTCACTTTCCCCCTTGGTTAATTGTCAGAGTCTGTGATTAAACCACAATCAAGAACTGATCATGGTTCCAGTGGAAATACTTTCACTTATAAGTAACAGACCCCGGGGACACTAAAAGATGAGTAAAACTTAGTATCTTGGATCACAAGAAGTCTGGAAGGAAGGCAGGGCCACGGTGGGTTCATTCAAGCAGTACAGCAACACCCTCTGGAAGCTAGTTCTTCCTGTCTTTCCAGGCTGGTGTCTACAGCCTGTTGCTTGTCCTGCATTGACTGCTTCATGTCCCAAGGAGGCAGCTGCAGAAAACTGCATCCAGAGACAGAGAAAAGGACATTCATCTCTTTTAAAGAGTG
Source organism: Okapia johnstoni (assembly GCA_024291935.2). Taxonomy (NCBI): domain Eukaryota; kingdom Metazoa; phylum Chordata; class Mammalia; order Artiodactyla; family Giraffidae; genus Okapia; species Okapia johnstoni. The sequence goes on along the minus strand of CM044312.1, from coordinate 62,772,229 downwards.
AAGGAACCTTTCCTACAAGCCTCCCAACAGATTATTTGTAACATCATATTGGCCCCAATTGTATCACTACATACTCTATGCCAAAAAAAAAAAAAAGAAATCAGTGGCAGAATAGTGCAATTAATATTAATGGATTTGGGTTGTTCTGGGTCAGAAAGAGTCCAGGCCAGTTCTGAAGCACGTGGCTACCCACCACCTGAACAGAAGTTAGAAGGAAGAGAGAAGTGGCCGCAGCCACTCAACAGTGAATGACAGTGATGATCAACATGGTGTACCACTGCTGCGTGTGCTTATAAGAACTCATAAAGTGTATTTGAAATTAATATGCAAACCCTTCACTTAATCATATAAAAATACCAAGTTCTAACTTTGTAACCTGGAAACTTACTATTAATATTACAAAGGAGAGTAATATAGCCCATTATTTTCAAAGACAGAAATATTACTTGTGAGTAAATAAGTCAGCTTTTAAAGGAATAAGCTTTGATGAATAAGCGTTCATAGTCAGTTCCCAAACGCTTGGCATGGAGTGAGCTCTGTGTGGCTCCATCAAGATCTTCGAACAGAAAGCTCCTGGACAGGTGACCCAAGTGGGGCAGAGGGAGTGGAGTCAAGATGGCCCTCCTAATGGTGTTTCTCTGGCAGAGGCCTGCTGTCCAGGTCACCTAATGAGTCTCATACCAAACACCTGCCATATAAAGATAGGGGGGCAGAGTGGGGGGCACAAGGGAAGTGTAGTTCCAGAAAAGGAGTCCATTCTGAAACATCCTTTAAAGATGCCCAGAGCCCCATGACCTGGAGGACCAAACTCAGGACATTTCTCCTTCCTTCTGTGTCCTTCCCTCCAAAGCTGGCTTATGCTGAACAGGACAGACTTCAAATGTAACAGGGCACAGTCCTCATGCGGGGCAAAGCGGGAAAGGTGTGGTGCTACGGCCTGAGCCAAGAAGGGGATGCATAAACTTGGAGCCCTGTGCTGTCTCGGCTCCTTCTAGATGGCTTTTGTGGGACTGATCTTCTGGGATGATGAACATTCTGCATGCTTGGTTCTACCATAGCCTTGGATGGAAACTGAGTCTATGGAAGAGGCAAAACCTGGGTAGAGTTACCTGGGGTGACAGGCAGCCTGGAACACTGGTTTCTGTGAGGTGAGGTGTGGGGGTAAGCTGGGGGGCTGTGGGGAGCTCCACCCCAGTTTTGTGCTGGAGCCAACCCCCATCTCCCCATCCACCCCAACTAAGAACCTCAGAGAGTGGGCAGAGTTCCAACCATCAGCTCCAAGTTCTTAGAAACAGGGCTGTCAATGCATTACCCTGAGAATTTTGTTCCTAGTGCCACCTCAGATAATGTCACCAAGGGGTTTCACTCCCCTTCTGCCTATGCCTCCCATCCGCAACACCCCCTGGCTTAGACACGCAATGGAGAGGACAGAGGCCCTCAGAAGGCAGGTTTCTCGCCCTCTGCTCTGTGTCTGAGCTGAGGACCAAAGGCTCAGACTTGGTGAGGTCTCCAAGGTTGGTCTCTCCCACAGCCTCTCTCACTCAGAAGTGAGTGTCACAGTGCTCTGGGGAGCTGATGAGGGAGACCCTACTCATCCCACTTGCCTCTATGTCCTCTCTCCAAAAGAACAGAGTGAGCTCAGCTCTCACTGAGTTATTCAGAATAACTCAGCCAGAGCTGAGTAATAATCCCCCAAATTTAACGTCACCCTCAGGGTCATCGACTGACTTTCCAGTGTACCCTGACTCTGTCCTTACCAGCTGTGTAACCTTGGACAAATGCTTTTACAACTCTGGAAGTCTTGCTCCTCAATCATCTGCAAATGAATCCTGTAACACAGGCTTGTGAAGATCAAGGTCATCGAGACAGAGTGCAGAAGCATCAGCACAATGTCTGGACCATGGAAAACACCTCATAAATAGGAATAATCACTGTTATCGGCTTATCAAAAGAAAATGGGCTTAGCAATTATTTGCTCATTTGCGTAATAGTATACATTTTCAATATAGTAAAACTTATTTATTTAGAAAATACTCTAATTCATTCCCTCATTCTTTAAATTGGCCCCACACCCCAGTAAATTCAAATCAGTGAGGCTTTTTTTTATGCCCACAGGGAAGCAGGTTCACAGTCAGGTGCTGCCCTTCCCCACCTGCTACAGTCAGTGTAGTGTGGCCAAAGTGACCAGCAAGTGACTGCAACATCTCCTTGTCCTGAGTCCCAGGATCCTAGGTCTTCAGTTACTTCTCTTTTCCTTCCCCCACCCCTGCCATTAAAAAAAAAAACTATTTTATTGCAGTGTAGTTAATTTACAATATTGTGTTAATTTCTATTGCACAGCAAAGTGATGCAGTTATACATATATATATATATATACCTTCTTTTTCATATTTTCTACCATGATGGTTTATGGTCACTTCCTGATTGCTTGGAGGTAAGAAAAGTGGCAGCGTGTGTATATATTTGAATCTGCCTCCACTGAACTCACCCGTCCTTTCCCACAGGCTGTAAAGAGGTTCTTGAAACAGGAGTGCAAGTGTCATGGCGTGAGCGGTTCCTGTACCCTGAGGACCTGCTGGCTGGCCATGGCTGACTTCAGGAAAACGGGCAATTATCTCTGGAGGAAGTACAATGGGGCCATCCAAGTTGTCATGAACCAGGATGGCACTGGTTTCACTGTGGCTAACAAGAGGTTTAAAAAGCCAACGAAAAATGACCTCGTGTATTTTGAGAATTCTCCAGACTACTGTATCAGGGACCGAGATGCAGGTAAGTTCAAAACACTTTATTCAAAGTACCTAATTCTTCCAAGAATCAGCACTCCTCAATTTGAGTACAGTACTGTATTTTCCACCTGCCAGTCCTCAAAGTACAGCCTGCTGTCTTCAGGTTCAAAGCTCAGGTTCTTTAGCATTCATATTTAAAGTGCACAGAAAGCTCTCCTAAGCAACTGGAGAAATTCACTGATAATGTGCAGATTCTGGAGAAATGGGAACCTAACAAGAATGTACGTGGCAAATAGTCGAAGTGTGCAGATTAGCAAAAGTCCTCAGCCTGGGCAGAACTCTAATTGGTGGGTTCATGTCCACTGTGTATAGAAGCCCAGCATCTTCCCTGTGACTTGACGCTCAGGGGAGGACAGCTTTGCAGTATATCTGCCCCTTTAAGTCCCACCTTTGTGATTACGGAAGAGGGTCCCAAGGCTTTACAGTTAGCCTGTTCTGAAATCCTCCATATTTCACACTCCCTCACTCTTTCCAAAATGCTCTGAAGTTGCCAAATACTTGAAAGCAGGAATTCATCCCCACTGGCTCAGCTGTCGGAGAGCAGTGGATGAGGGCTGCGTAAGAGGCACTTCGTTTATTAAAGCCACACCCTTCCCTTGCTGACGGCACCTTCCCTGTCCTGAACTCACTCAGAGGGCAGCTCCATCAGCCTCAGTACAGCGGTTGCCACCTGTGGGCTTTACACATGTGCTTTTTCTCCACCTCTTGCCCTGCCTGGTCAGCCCTGAACTCCGGGCTTAGCACAAAATCCATGCAAAGACTTTGATACAGAATAAGAATGAGCACTACGTCTCAGTGGAGAGGAGGTGATGGGGAGCCCACAGCCAACTTATCTCAAGCCAACTTCTCAGACTTAGTAGAAAGCAAGAGAATTCATTACCAGGAAAAACATCCTTGAATTCAAATGCTGAATTTGTTTTTCATTCCAAAGTAATTGCAAAGGAAACAGTAAAACAGAGCAGACGTCAGCAGCTCCTGTCACAGGTCTGAGCAGGATTATCAGGGGATGTCACAAAAAGTCCAGAGCCTCTTCTTTGTCCCCAAGTGGTTGAACTGCCTTCATGGTTTGATGAGCTGGTTCTTTGCAGCCCTGAAGCATGTTTGGACATGCAGCCCCTGGATTAATAACTGCTGAGCGAAAGGGCCAGATGCTGTGCCCTGCTGCATTCCTCACGTGCTTTGCGACCTCTAACAAGTCATCCTACCTGTCAGGCCAAAGTTTCCACCAAATCCCCAAGAAACCTGTGTTTTTGTACAGGAGGGTCCCAGAGGTCTGGGTTCCTTTCTGCCGTTAACTAGCTGCTTAACCTCAGACTGCTCAGACAAGCACGGGGCTGATGACATCAGGATCACTTTAGGAACGATGTACTGACTCCTGTGTGCCAGGTACTGCTCTAAGACCATTGCACACATGGTCTTATTTAATCCTTAGAACCGCCCTATGACATCAGTGCACTGGAACTGATTATTGAAGAAAAAAGACAAAAATGATTAAGAAGAGGGTGGCTCCTGGTTGATCAACATCAACCAGGAACCAAATTCACCTCTTATATTTTTGAGATCAGATAAGCACCCTGGATATCATTGTCCCTATTGTACAGATGAGAAAGTGAATAACCAGCTCAAGATCTGGCTGGTCTTGGAGGGGATGAATGTCCAGTTGTCTGACCCCATGGCCTGCGCTCCTAACCCAGACATTACAACTTGCTCCTGTCTTTCTCCCAGGGCATGTATATGAATGCATGGGTGAAGCATGAACCTCACTTCAAACGTAAGAGGACCTGCTTCCCCTGGACATCTTTTCTGGTTTTTTTAACTGAAGCAGTTTGCACAGTGAAGCAGTTATGCATGATGAACATTTAACTGCTACATATAGATAGAAAGACCTTACTTTCTCTTCACAATGGGGAGATTCTGAATTGAATCCCTGCTGCCTCTTCAGGATACTTAGTTATTCTTGCACACTTTGCTTTTTATACTCCCATATATTAGAACACCATTCTGTTTCTTGATCCTAAAATAGCAAACACATTTTCAGTATCCACCACATGTTAGGGCTTGATCCATATTCTCTCACTGAGTAAGGTGGGATGTTATTATCCCACTTCATGGGAGGGGAAACTGAGGCTCAGACAGGTTATGGATTTTTCCCAAGGACTCTAATGGGTAAGAGGCAGAGGTAAGAGGTAAGAGGACTTGAATCCAAGTCCTTCCATCCTTGTAACTATTTCACTCTGCCTCCAAATGCACCAGCCATAAGGCTTACTGCTGCAGGTCCAGACTTTCTGAGGGAGGTTATATAATTTATTCACTCTCTTAATTTATTTCCCTTCTATTTTAGGCTCATTTTAGCTTCTCTGACTTAAAAAGATGTGAATTTGGTTCTGAGTTGGTATTGATTTACCAGGAGCCACCTTGTTACTTTTTTAAGTAGCCAGTTCCATTGTTTTAGATCAGATTTCCACTAAGATTCCTAGATTATTCATAAACTGAACTATACTTAAGGCCTTTTTATTTTAGCTAAGCCTAGTAAAATGCCAAAGTCATCTATGAAAACTTGAAATACTTCTTTTTAGTTCTGTTAACTGTCAGATGACTGTTTTAGTGAAAATATGATTTAGGGTGTTTGATATTATGTGGAGAAATTTTGTATTGCTGACAGTATTTTTTCATTGTTCATATCTGGACAAATAACACTTACAAATAACACACATATGAGATGCAGATTTTCCCTGAGACAGCCTCCTTTAACCCAAATGGCTGCTGAGGGCCTTGCCCTGGTCTGTGTAGAGATGAGACTTTCTTCTGGCTACTTTCTACTAGAGACTTCTGTGGTATGTTCTCTGAAAAGTCGGTCAAAGTGTGTAGTTCTGAATCTTCCTGGAGTGGCTCCCAACTTCTGATTGTGCAGGCAGTGAGATATGACAGAGTCTGAGAACTGTGAAAAGGGGAGATTCCTGAATCTAACTCAGTGGCATTCCTTCTCTGGGCTCTCTGCCTTCATTTGGGTCAGTGCTAACATTCTCTGGTGTACATTTTAAGAAGCACTCACAGTTAACGAGTCAGGACATCACTGAGAGAGTCTCTCCATATAATTGCACGACATCAGACCTGCTTTATGGCAAATGGAACATGTTCGAAATGAGTTGTTGTTGTTGTTGTTCAGTTGCTAAGTCGTGTCTGACTCTTTGAGACCCCCGTGGACTGCACAAACCAGCTTCCCTGTCCTTAGAAATGGGTTACCATCAGAGTTATCCAGGCTCTAAAATAAGTTAGAAGTTTTCAGTAAAATTTAAATCAAATATATTTGTGTGTATATATATATATACACATACATATATGCGTGTGTGTGTATATATATATATTCAGTTTCTCTATTAAAATTGACACTAACTTTTTCCTTGATTTCATCACAAACTACCCACTCTGCTGTGTTGTGGTCATTTTATCTTGCTGTTTTAAAAAAATATCATGTACATTTAATATTCAACTAATTGGGCAACTTCCCTTTGTCAGCATTTAGAAAAGCAGTGGTGGTGAGAAGATTGAATATTGTCAAGTCATAGATATTTGGAAATGACCGACTTTAATCTTGCTAGTTAGCGGCTTCTTCCTGTTCAAACTGACTCATAATCTGACTGAAGTGAGCTGGCTTGTTTTGTCATCTCAGTTTGTGAAGTGGATGAAGTCTGTAGGTCTAGACCACTATTTTCCAAAGTGAGGACTTCTTCAGAGACCTGTTGGATCAGAATCTCAGGGTTTTCTTCATGAGATTCTGTATGCTTTTCACACTCAAGCACACTCAAAGTTTGAAAAATCCATAGGGTTTCCCTGGTAGCTAAGATGGTAAAGAATCTGCCTGCAATGAGGGAGACCCAGGTTTGATCCCTGAGTCGGGAAGATCTCCTGGAGAAGGGTATGGTTACCCACTCTAGTACTTGGCCTGGAGAATTCCATAGACAGAGAAGCCTGGCTGGCTACAGTCCATAAAGTTGCAAAGAGATGGACACAACTGAGCAACCAACACTGTCACTTCACTTTTCAGGGGATCCACAATTCCCTGATTTTCTATAAATATCAGGTACGAAGAAATCTTACCCGAGAGATTTTCTGTTGTTGTTGTTAAATACCTGATCTCTTACAAAGGAAAAAGAAGTTTTTCTATTTGAAAAGCTCTAAATAAATGTCACTCAAAAATATCCCTGCCCTGACTTACACAGTATAAGAGGGTGTTCTTTCTCATTAAGGCATTTTTTGGGACCCTCTTTTACTGGGAAGAGCACCCTGAAATGATCTCATCCATCAAAGCTTCCCTTGGAATTAGCTTGACGGAGATCATCAAGTCAGCCCTTTAGTGAAGTCCTGAAACAATGATATCAGGACTAGTGGATTTTGGTGAGAATTACAGAAGGGTGAGTCAAGACCCTAGGGTATTCCTGGGTGAAGACAGACCCAAACCTCAGGTTGGAAAGGTCATAGGAACTTTGGGTGAACTCCTACTGAGAATCAGGCCTTGGGCTGCAAGCCTTGTGTGCATTTTCTCTAAATCTTCACAGCAGTTACCTCCATTTATAGAGAAGGAAACTGAGCCTCTGAAAAGTTAACTTGTCCAAGATTTTTTGGCCTGTAAGTGATAAACAAAACAAAATACATAAAATCAAAACAAAATTCTGTACTTTTCTTACCTTACTTCCTGAAACTTGAGAGTAGCGACTGGGGGGCTGTGTAATAAAAAGGCAGCATGAGGACATAGAACATAATGGAATGAGGTGCCCACAAAGCAGGGAGGTGAGAGGTGGGGAAGCTTCACCCTCATTCAGCTCAGATTGCCTAGAAGCTCCATTCAATTACAAGCCCTTTCAGATTTGGAGGGTGTTAATGTCTTCAATTGCTCCTAAGAAAGGATAAGCTCGAAAACCTGTAAAGGAAGATTTTCTTATGGCAACAATAATGACAAAAGACATTTTTTACCCCCCAGTCTTCCACTGAAGACATTGAGTGCTCTGATGTTCAACTATAAATACTTCCTAGAGATTCGGAGAGTAGGTACAGCCATGTGATGCTGTGCATGTGACATTTTGCAGGCTGAACTGGAAGCCAGATCTAGGAACTGGGCTTTCGGGGATGGGTGGTTGTGTGGTTATCTCCTCTGGTTATTGCCCCTGGCATCTGTAAATCAAAGAAGCCCTTAAGTTAAGAGATAGGTGCATCTGTGGCTAAGGAATGCTGCTGTCTCTCCAGAGAAGGCCTGCACCTAATCACAGGCCACTTGCAATGGTTATTCTGGAAAAACCCTGACCTGGGCCAGAGGTCACCACGAGGTCTCCGCTCCCGCTGTAGAAAACAAGCAATCCTCCTGTCAAGTTCAGAAAGCAAATGGAGTTCACTAGTTGTTTAACTTGTTACTGAAAGCCGAGACAGGTTTCCCTTGCTGTCTAGAAGTAGAACCTTCCTATAAAAACTTTCATAAGCCGAAATGGCAAAAAGCGAAGAAGTGATTACCTTAGGACACATCTTGCTAACAGATGCACAGAATCCATGGAGATAAAGCATGGACACTCACAAACTCAGTTCCAGGTGATGGCGCCTTGACGCTGAGATGCTGAGTGTAGGTCCTGGGGAAGGAGCTGAGCAGGGCCACTCTTGTTGCTCTGGGTGGGTGCTGCCTCTGTAACGGCTTGCTCCAAAAACAGAGGCTCAGCGCTACTTTCACTTTTCGCCTTTTTTGGTAAAAGCAAAAATTCTCTTCGGATTTCTTCTGGTTAGCAAAAACAGGTACTGATGTAGGACTTTCTGCAAAGTGAAATGCATAAAGTGAACTTCCTCAGAAATCAGAGGAGAGCTTTACCTGCCTGACAGCTGCGGGCTGTGAATGATGTGAGCTCTCGGGTATTGTGGTTCTTCCCACATAAATCATATTAGCAAACAGCTCAATCAATACCTATGGGAACACAACCCCAACCAAGGCTTACACAGACTGGTGTTCTAGACCTACCCCATGGTGTGATTAGCTTGCAGAACCTCTGAATGAATGATTATGACCTGATAAAAAAACAAGAGAACACCATGTCAGCCAACAGCAGTAGGTGGACCTTATTTTGATCTGAAATGTACAATTCCCACCAGGATATCTGAGGTTCCTCATCTCTTCATGGAACAAATGTTTATTAAGCCCCTTCTATATGCCAAAAACTACGATAAGCCCCAGGAATGCAAAAATGAGGTAGTCAGAATTGGTCTTTGCCCTCATGGCTTCATAGGCCTCCTGGTCCTTGTGGATGACCCAGGTGGGTGGCAGGCAGGCGACACAGGCTAGGTGCTAGGAAACCCTACCTGGGCCAAAATGTGATTTTCTTAGGTTTCAGTTCTCACTCCATTGCTCTATTATGAGATCTTACCTTACATTTGTCACTTTGAAAATTAAAGAATAAGTTTTTTTATCCCTTTCTATGTTAAGCTTTATTGTAGAAATTTGATGATATCTAAAAAAGTGCTAAGACAGCTAGAATAAGCAAGAATGATATGAAAATATATTGGTGAGGTTTTTAAGTCACCATTTTCACGTTAATTATTGATTATCTTATATAATTTATATCACTACTATTTGGTGGACCCTCAAATTCTAGGTGGCATTTAATACAGATAGCCTATCCCTCCTTCTTATAACACTATTTCCTTGACCTCTGTAATACCACAGTCTCCTGATTTTCCTCCCGATCCAATCATTGGTCTTTCTCAATTTCAGTTGTTAGTGTCTCCTTGTCTACTTCTAAACCTTGAAGATCTTCAGGGCCTGATCTAGTCTCTTCTCACCGGTTCCTCTGCATTTTCTCCCTGGGTGGCCTCCTCCATTGATATGGTTCTAACTGCTATCTCAGACCTCATCTGTGTCCTCTCCTCTCTCCTCATTCTGTATTCAACCCCCTGCTTAACAGCTCCGGCACGCTCATGTTTTTATCAACCTACTTCTGTTAGAAACTGAGCTCTAGATTTGTCCCATTCCCCAAACATCTTTTCCCCAGGTTTCCCCTTCTCAGAAAATGGTGTGGCCACCCACTCCATCGGTCAAGCCATAAACCCACACATCATTTGTTACACTGCTTTCTCACTTCCACATCTGCTCCATCACCATGTCCTCTTAAAATGCACAGAGGATCTATCGCAGAAAGCCTTCTTCTTTCATTCCTAGAATGTGCCAGAAGTTTTTATTTATTTTATTTGTATTTACTTTATTTTATTTTATTGTTTAAATATTTGTTCACTACCTGTCTGTCCCACTGGATTCTGACTCCATGATGGCAGGAACTATTAATATATCTCTCTGTTCACCACTGAATCTCTGGCACCTGGTACGTAAACATATGTTGAACTGAACTGAATGGCAAGTTATAAACAACATAAAATATGTTCATCATATTAGCTGGATATTTATGTTGGTGCAGTGTCTAGCTTAAAGATAATTTGATTTCCTTTTTCAGCATGTCTTCATTCATCACTGATTATTTTATAACACACAGCCTATGAAAATTCCCATTTAAGCGTTAAGTGTTCAAGTGCGTTAGTGGGGCATTTACAGAGCCTAAGATTCTTCTGGCTACCCATTTCCTTGGATGAGATAAAAGGTCTTAAATAAATGCAGCAGCAGACTCTATATGTTACTTTTAGCTGCCACCAAATACTCAGTTCTTTTACTCTTTGGGGGGCCTTTTTCATTTACTGTTATCAGTGGGATTACAGGCTATTCATCAGATTTCATTGTTAACATACCAAAATACCTTTTATAGCCAATGCTATTTTATAGTATAGACATGATCTGTAAATCTGCATTTCCTTTTAGAATACAGGCTTGCTAGAATTACTATACATTTAGGATACACTAAAAAGTACCCTGATTTGACGGTAACAATTAGATTGAATTTGTGAAGTTTTTTTAAAAAGATTTTTTTATTTCAAAAAAAAGAAAATTTAGTTTTCTTATTTCTAAGTGTTTGACATAACTACTAACAACAAAGAATTTATCAAATAGATATGGTTTACTTTTTTGGAGATAGAAAAAATTATTTCTAATTACTGTATTAATGTGTGATTATTTCTAGTTACTATATTAATGTGTTACAAATAAAAGAATGTTAAAATACTTGAAAATAATGTATCTGCATACTTCCTTTAAGCTTTCCCCATGAAACTTATTTTGTGCTGCTGTGGTAAATCTCTTCTTAAAATTTGCAAATTTCATATGCCTATGAATTTGCAAATTTCATATAATAAAGATCCCTGTATTATAGATTAGGAGATGGATGCTGCTTATGATTATTTCTACTGATTACTAATTGGGTAGTCTTGGACAAATTCACTTCTCTGGGTCTCTTAAGATGTGTATCTCACCTAGAAATTCCTAAGGTTCCTATGACTCAATGTACGAATGAATGGGTTGTTAATTAATCTTACTCTAAGTTTGCAATAACAGAACCTGAATCTGATGCCACAGACTCTCCTGTCATTTTTAATTTCTATCATTTAAAAATGTGCCACATTTCTTGTATATGTTCTCTTTATATATCAAGTGAGATATTTCAAATAAAAACCAGGCTCTTAGCTCCTCTGTCCTCACCACAGTGCCCCTGGGTGAGCCCTCCCTGGAGAAGTATGCCCCTGTTTGGCAAGGGAAGGTTGATCTTAATTTGTAAGAAATTGATTTTAGTACTTAATAAATCAGGAAGTATGTGTTTACCACCTGAGTAATATGAGACCTAATGCTGTCCTTAGGGAACAAGATGTATGAGAAATCACCAAACATTTCAAAACAGCGTATGAGCCCTACAGCCTGATGTGCTAACATTACAGGACTTAGGAAGATGGTCCAGGTGGGCTTGGAGCGGACGAGAGTGCTCGATGAAAGTTGCTGAAGTAGGCCCTGAATCTTGAAGGGTGGGAAGACTTTCAGTCTAAAGGAGTGAGGGGAAAGTCCCATGCAGCAGCTGAGGGTAACTCTACAAACAGTCTACATGGCTGTGACATCAGAAAGTCACTTCAGTAGGACAGTGAGGAGTCAGCTTGATGAGGGTGCAGGTGGAGGATGATGGGAAATAAACTTGGCTTGGGCTAGTTAGTGCCAGATAAAGAAAACCTTGAAGAGTCTGACTCAACAACTTTAATTCCAGGATCGGGTTTGCTAATTTAATGGGATGCTCTTTCCTGTGCCAGTCAAACCTTTCCTAGTGATTATGAAAATGCTGAATAAAATGCCTTGAGATAAGTAGAGAGACATTGTCCCGGCTGTAGCTTTACGATCCTTGATGCAAGGAAGGGGGAAGCCTTCCAAGCAGATGAATGTGTGGCCTCTAACATGTGCTCTTTAACATTCTTTTCTTCCCTCGATAAATCTGTGTTGTGAATGACAACATGTAAGTCAGCAAGAGGAGAAACAGCCTATTGGGTGACGGGCTTAAGTGAATCTTGCTTTATGCCCTAATGGTCAACATATGGGCTTCTGTCAGCCTGGAGGGCAGGAATTTCCAGAGATACAGACCCATCCAGAGAGAGAGATAGAGAGAACGCCCTTTCTCCAGGTCCCTGAGGTGTGGGTCTGGGAACTATTAGCACAAGCTCCCCCATCCTCCTCTGCTGTCAGGAAGATGCATGTCAGTGGAGACAGAAGTGTTTCTGCGCTGGGAACCCTGACTCCATTATTAATTTTATAGCTCTGGGGATGGTATGCTTGATTCTGTAATGTTCCCTCAGCCTTGCTCCACCGAAGATGTGTTATGTGGTCCTAAACTTACACAATTTAGAAGCTCCAATTTTTTATCCTTTTCCCCACAGGTTTGTGAGCTCTTGTGTGGGTCAGGATGAGGACAACACCTGTGGGAGGAGAAAGGTCGATCTGGCTGGAACCTGCACCTTCGCATGGTTGCAGACAGCCTGGATCTCCTGGGCACTGACTCCAGGCAGATGGTCTGACTACAGTGTAGTGTGAAGACGATAGAAGGCTGGGTCTGCTGGGCCTGAGTCTGCACCACTATGGGCACTGGGATCTGTACCCAGCAGGCCACACATCTGGGCATATTTCACAAACCTAAAGCAAAGGGAAGTCAGGGAAAAGAGTTTCCAACTTGACACTTCTCTTCAGTGAACTGAGTAAATCAAAGTGTAGTAAGAAATAACACTATAAAGCAAGGTAAATAATATTTTAAATATGCATATTAAATCTGAAGCATCTAAATATATGTTTATCCTTTTAGCATATCAATTTGGGAGGCTGATATTAGGGCCATTACTCAAAAATATTTTTAAAATTTCTCCTTTGAAGGATTTTTAGAGCCAGCCACACAGGCTATTGTAGACATTGTATGATGCAAATATGTGACCCATAAAGACCAATTTGGTATTTGGAAATGCCACAGAGAATCTCAGAATGGAGTCTGAGAAGAGTTAGGTAAGTGATCAAGTGATGCCATTTCACTGTTAGTGAGATGCAGATTGATGCTATGTGTGCTGTCTTGTGCTAAGTCACTTCAGTCATGTCTGACTCTTTGGAGTGTAGCCTGCCAGGCTCCTTTGTCTATGGGATTCTCCAGGCAAGAATACTGGAGTGGGTTGTCACGCCCTCCTCCAGGGGATCTTCTGGACCCAGAGATCGAACCTGTGTCTCCTGCGTCTCCTGTATCACAGGTGGATTCTTTACCATTGACCCACCGGGGAAGCCCAGTTGATGATACAGGCTTTTCTAAACCAGAGAATTCAGCTTAGAGACGTTCCTCCCAGAGTCTCAGTCACATCAGTGACGTACATTAGAACCACCTTGAGAGCACACATGTTTTAGAGATGTTAATGGCAACCCACTCCAGTATCCTTGCCTGGAAAATCTCATGGACAGAGGAGCCTGGTGGGCTGTAGTCCTTGGGGTCGCAAAGAGTTAGGCACGACTGAGCGACTAACACTTAACTTAACACTTAACCCTGCTATTACAAAGTAATCAGTCTGTCTAGTTCCTCAAAAAGGTGACAGGAATTCAACAGGAATATTATAAAGGAAGAATGCAGTATAAGCTGTAAGTACCATGCTAACCAGCCTTGTTTACTTTCTTACATAACTTTATATGTCTTAATTGTCAATGACATATCATGTACTGGAGAAAAAGTTCCCCTCCAAAAGAGCTACATGTCAGGACCTTTGCAAGTTCTTCAGTTGATAAAGTAATGAAGGGAGAGAGCAGGAAATATGTAGAAGCACTGATCACATATTGTTACACATGAGCCAGCTTTCCGGTGGGACACAAGGCCCAATCACAAGGTCAAGACCTCCATCTCTGGGCTCGGATACGCGTTTTCCAAATTCTGACCCTGCCACCTGCTTGCTGTGTGATCACTTAACCTCCCTGACCTTCTCTTTCCTCGTTTCCAAAACAGTGATGATAATAGTACCTACTTTATAAGTGCTATGAATATTAAATGAGATAATGCAGGCAAAGGCTTATCACAGGGTCTGGCCTGTATAAGTGCTCCATAAATATTGGCCCCAGTTATGAACAAAAAGAAGAGAAAGAGGATAAGAAAAAATGTAGAGGGGGAAAAAAAAGAAAGAAGAGGGGTAAAAGAGAGGAGAAAAGAAAGGATGGATGAACTTCAGCTCTATCTGGCTTTGAAAATGTAAAAACTGGCCCTTTTGGGCTTAAATCTGGTAGTGTAGCTGGTTTTATTTGTGGCCTAGGCAGGGGTCATCAGATCATGTAATGAATGACTCATTATTTAATAAGATGGTATATTATTTAGAATAAAAGATCTAAAATATATGTCCCAAATATTCAGAACTAAAAAAGGAGTCAGATCATATAACTCAGTGATTCCTTTTCATACACATGAGCTCACTCTCTCTCCCACACACACATGCACAAATGCATAGTCTTGATTCTTTTTAAGAATGATGGTGATGGTGATGTTTTCTGTTTCGAAAGGGTAATGGGAGGTCCTGAAGACAACAGAGGCCTACTGCTGTCAATAATACTAAGTCCTTATCCTAATTTTGATACAGGAAAGCAATACCAACAACTTTTATATAGCTTCTGCACTCTGGCAAACACTCTCTTCAGGGTTTTGATGAAATGGCTCTGTTGTTATTCAGTCACTAAGTCATGTCTGACTTTGCAACCCCATGGACTGCAGCACTCCAGGTTTCCCTGTCCTTCACTATCTCCTGAAGTTTGCTCAAACTTATGTCCATTGAGTCGGTGATGTCATCCAGTCATATCTTCTGCCCAAATTACAGCAAGTATCAGAACTTCCCTTCCTCCCTACAGTCTATCTTCAGATCTAATGAAATCCAAAGCCCCAAGAAGAGCCAGTTGGTAGTCTGTTGCTAGGCAGCCTCATCCTTTCTCTCAGCTGCCCCATCCTGGTACTGCTCATCCCTCAGAAGGGCTGTGACCACCCCAGGCTGCAACCTCACAGCACTCTCACATCAGCGACTCTCAACCTTCCATTCAGAGTCATAGTGTTTTCCAGCATTCTGTAGCTGAACACTGAACTGCTGAGACAACTCAGTGCCAGAGTCTCTGTCCCTTTTTCTGAAACCACTTCCGAGTTAAGCTCTTGCCAGTGACCATCGCTCTGTCTGCTCCTCTCAGAGTTTGGACGATGTGGAGATTCCTTCACTGAGTAGCCATCTGTCCAGATGGAGTCTAGTCCAGTTGCTGCATTTGGAGGACAAAACCCACCAGGGCCATTACTCAAGGCTGAGCTAGACTACCAGCGTAGACCTCCTTATGCTAGCAAGCCACCAGGGGACGACCACCGAGTGTGATGTCAGTAAAAGGCCCACAGCCTCATTCAGGAAGGAGACATTTTGTCTCCCTGTCCTGGCCCCTGTGCCCCACAACCCCAAAGTGGGTAAAGAATTCGAACTGCATTGTAATGGACTTATATTCTGATAACAGCATATCAGCGGAAGTGAGGAATGTTTAGCAGTGTGCAGGGCTTATGAACAAAACACAAAAAAGGTAAAAATTTGGAGTCTCCTCTGAGATGGCAGGTGAGAACACTTTTCACACCTGCTAGGGGGTCTCATTCACACCCGAGGCTTCAGTTACCATTCCACAAAAGATGTCCTAATCTGTGTCTCCATCCTGACCTCTCTCCTGAGGCCCAAAGAGGATTTTCAGTGACCATTCCTACCTGGATGGCCCACAGTCACAGCCAACTCGACATGCTACAGACTAAGCCCGTTATACTTCCTCAAAACCTGCCGTCCCAGGTGGTCCCCCCCTCTCCGAAAAGGTCCCCATGAAAACCCAAGCACTCCTGTCAGAAGCCCGGAAGCACTTCTCAGTCGCAACCTCTCACCTGTTGGTCCAGTCAGCCAGCACATCCTGAGACGCCCCTCAGCGTCTCTCGAGTCTGTTAGCCTCTCCCAGTCCCACCACCACTGTCTCCGTCCAAGCCACATCGTGTCCTGCCCGGAGTCTCATTGGTGTCTAACTTGTCTGCTGGCCTTCACCCTTGCCCCTGGCAATCCAGTCACCCTTAGTGATTCTTCTGAAATGCAAATCAGATCACGTCACCCTTTTGGGGAGCAACCCACTGCCCTTGGCTAACATGTAAACCCCTGAACCTGAGACACAAGGTCTTTCCCAGGCAGCTTCTGCCCACCTGACCAGCTCATCTCCTGCCACTGCCCTCTTTGAGCACTACCTTCTCACCGAGGTGAACACTTTTCTGCTCCTCACACATTTCCAAGTCTTAACACATGTGGCCTCAGCCGCTGCTTCCTCTGCCCTCTCTTCCTCTTCCTCCTTCTCTTTTTCTCATACAGCAAAGTACATGTATCTCACGTGTAGAGAAGGGTGAATTCTCAAAGAAGCACCTCTGGGTATTAATAACATGTGCCCAGATCAGGAACTTGAAGAGAACACTATTCTGGAAGTCTCCTTGTGCCTCTTTTCACTACACCCAACCAAAAGAAATCACTACCCTGACTTCTAATAGCATAGTTTTCCCCATTTTTGTACTTTATATAAACTAACACCTACACACAGTACATCAGGTATATCCTGCTGTACAACAAACTCCAATCAACTTAATGGCCTGAAATCACCTTGAAGTTCCATCTTCAGCCTCATCACTTCCTTTTTATTACTATTTTTGCTTTTTTAAATGTACTCTTTGGCTGCACTGGGTCTTAGTTGTGTCATGTGGGATCTTCAGTTGTGGCATGCAAGCTCTTAGTTGCAGCATGTGGGATCTAGTTCCCAGGCCCCCTGCATTGGGAGCACAGAGTCTTAGCCACTGGTCCACCAGGGAAGTCCCAGCCACATCACCCCTTTCACCTATGCTCTTTCATTCACTTCATCATCAAGCTTCTCAAAAACTGCCCACTTTTAGTCACCACCTGGCCTTTCCTCCTGTTCACGCTTCAGTCCACTGCATCTACCCATACTGTCCCCACTGAGGCTGCTCTCAGTGAAGGGCACTGGTTACCTCCTTTACTGTTGAACCGAATGAACAGTTTTCAGTCTTTTCCTACTTGACACATTATCACCCCCTACAACTCATCCTTTAATCCAGTGAGTCACCAAGACCTAGTGATCCTTCCTCTTTAACACCTCATGCATTTGTCTTCTGCCTCCACTCATTATCTCTTGCTTGGACTAATCCAAAGGACTCAAGATACCACCCTGCCCCAAGCCCCTCTTCCAGATTTATCATTTTGACATATTTTTCTCTGAATAAAAATCTGGACTGGCTCACCGCCCATGATGGAATAAAGTCCTAATTGCAGCAAAGCAGGAAGACTCTCTGACCTGTTGCTCCAACCTCCCTTTCCGTGCTTGTTGCCTAACACGCAACCTCTGTCTCGGTCACGTTGAATCTACACAGTCTCTTGTGTACTTGACCTCCGAGTTTCTACTGGGAGGTTCTCTCCTGCCAGAAAGGCCTGTCACCCCTTTCTCCCTTCAATCTTCTATTCATCCTTCATTTCTTATATTTAATGCCACCTCCTCTACAAAACCATTAATGGCTCCTTTTCTGATCCTGTTTGCTACCATTAATATTAATAAATATCATTATGATAATTTGCTTCGTGCACTCCCCCTAGAACATAATCTCCTCAAAGCAGGCAGGATCTTTGTTTTGTTCATTGACACAGCTCAAGCTCCCAGAACTAGGCCTAGCACATAGTAGGCACTTTTGTTAAACATTTGTTAAGTGAATGAATGAAGTGAAGTGTTAGCCACTCAGCTGTGTCTTACTCTTTGTGACCCCATGGACTGTAGCCTGCCAGGCTCCTCTGTCCATGGGATTCTCCAGGCAAGAATACTGGAATGGGTAGGCATTCCCTTCTCCAGGGGATCTTCCCAATTCAGGGATTGAACCCAAGTCACCTGCGTTGCAGGGAATTTCTTTACCATCTGAGCCCAAGTGAATGAATGGTTAGCATTTATTGAGTACTTATTATGTCAGGCACCTCCAAGCATAATCTCATTCCATCCTCACCACAGCCCCTGAGGAAGGAACTGTTTTTATCCCAGTTTTGCATGGGAGGAAACTGAAGCTTAATGAGATTAAGTAATTTATCTTACTTAATTTACCCAAGGTCACACAGTCATACATGGTAAAGCTAGGATTTGAACCCTGATCTGTCCAGGCCCTTAATAACCTCACTCTATTGTCTTGAGCTTTATGGTGCTATTTTCACAAAACCCTACCATTGGCTATAGAAAGTCTTCAGCAAATGGAGCAGTTATCTTGAAGTAGTGGAAATACCTCTTTACATATTTATCTCTTCCTTGTATTATGAGTTTCCTGAGAATCAGAACTGAACTCAAATCCTAATTATTTTATTTCCTCATCATCACCACCAAAACCCCAAGTAGCCACACAACGTCTTACACATTTGCATTCACTAAATATTTACTGAATTAAATAAATGGGTATGCTGTTAAGAGGCAGCATTTGGCAGTGAATCCTTCCTGCACAGTAATTCTGAGTACTGTCCTGATAGTTGCCCCGAATCTGGGCCCAGCTGCTGTCTCTTCTAACCCTTTGCTTCTTCAGCATGATGCAGGCTCCGAGCCATCCCTGGCTCACCCACCCGCCACCCTGACCCCAGCCCTTTGCCATCCTTCCTGTCCTTATGAAATTCCCCTGCCTGTCTTCCTGCGGTCAATGCCTGATCACGCAGAGCAAGTCCTGCCCCTCCTACTCTTCTTCTTGACCCCACGCCCTGCTTGAACCTGGCTGTTTCCCTGGTCATTCTTAACAGGCAGGGCAACATGACATTTATATAGATAATTGGAACACAGGGCGGAATGTGATAAACAGAGTCACGAGGCACTGGAGGAGTTATAAAGAGGGAGAAATTCCTAGTTAAATAATGGAGGAACGGAAAATGAAGTCACTGTCTTTTTCATCCTGATAAAAGTTTTTTTTTTTCAATTTTTCAGTAAAGAGTTTAGCTTCTCTAGGTTTGTAGATTATTTAGGATTGTCAATCACAAGTAATAGAAACTTTGAGTGGTTTAAGCTAAAAGGGGAAATTTATTATAAGGATACAGGGTGTCTAGGAATCCAAAGGTTGGAATGCAGCCAGGCCTCAGAGAGAAATGTCCAGAAAACAGTCCAGCATCTGGGCAGCATTCTCATTCCATGTCTTGTCCTCACTGTCTCTGGACATCTGTCACATCTTGTCTCTGTGACGTCTTCTCATCCACAGACCACATCATGGTACACAGCTGCCAACAGCTACTGAGTTTATACTTAGAGTTTGTACTGTCTCCATCAGAAGCACAAATCCTCAAGGAAATCTACCTGATTGGCCCAGCTCAAGTCGGTGCTCACCCCCGGCCCAGTCACCTGCTGCTACCAGAGAAGAGTCATGTTGTTTACTATTGCTGCCAGGCGCCCTGCTCTGTGCACAAAGGATCACTATAAGCTGAGCAGGCTCTAAAAATGTCCACTACACTTGGTTCTGCTGTCTGATAACGCTCTTGTAAAAGAATTCTGAGTGCTTCCCCAGGAAAAGAACAATTAAGAGGCTTCCTATCTTTGAGATTCTTGGAGAAACAAATACGTAATATGAATTGCCATGTAGTAAGCATCATCCTAAATAACTAAGACAATGTCCACTAGTCATTTCTAACAGGCTTTTTGTACCAGTTTTGTTTATCAAAGACCTAGAATCCTGTCTTCAACCAGGTGTCTCACACACATCTCGATGGCCCACTAGACCAAGCACAAAAGATAAACGAGGCTGAGCATGGCTCCCTCCTCAAGGCCTTACACAAATGGTGCCCACACATCCCCTTCAGCGAGCAGAGCTCTCTAATCTTTCTTATAAGCCAGTGTAGTCAGGTCCAGGGAGGCAGAATCTCCTCCCTTGCAAGAGTTCCATACCCTGACAGATTCCAAGAGAGCTAACTTTGGCCACTTCCTTAGTGCAGTTTAAGGTCAGGAGAGGGAGGATCAGGACAGGTCCTTCTTTCATTCTGATCTGGCCTTGGCCATTCAGTGACCCATCAGTCCAAGGCTGGGTAAGGGTAAGCAGAAAAGTTCATCCAATTTGCAGTGGGAGTGCTGGAGTCAGAATGCCCAGGACAGCCTCAGGGCTTCATGTCCATACTTCCTGGATGTGGCCTTCGCTGCCATTGCCCCCGAGGCTGACACGTGCTGCGTGGTCCAGCCCTGGCTGTGGTGAGGTGGCATCAGAGCCCAGTCCTGGAGGATGATCTCGGAACCCTTCCTTTAGAAGCATGCTGTATTCCACCTATGCCAATTCAGTGACATGCCCTGACTTGTCTTCCAGGCTCCCTGGGTACAGCGGGCCGTGTGTGTAACCTGACTTCCCGGGGCATGGACAGCTGCGAAGTCATGTGCTGTGGCAGAGGCTACGACACCTCCCACATTACCCGGAAGACCAAGTGCGAGTGTAAGTTCCACTGGTGCTGTGCCGTGCGCTGCCAGGACTGTGTGGAGGCCCTGGATGTGCACACGTGCAAGGCCCCAAAGAGCCCTGACTGGGTGGCTCCGACATGACCCCAGCGGAGGCTACCATCCATCTTCCCTCCCGCAAGGACTCCATTGGATCTGCAAGGACGCTGGGCCTTTGGGTTCTCTCTGGGAGATACTTCCTGAGGCACCGAAGCCCCTTCCCCCTCCCTGGGGGCCCAGGACTGGGGCCACACGCTGCACACTAAGTCTGCGCTATTTTCTCTGACTTCTGGCATCCTGGGACATGTCTCTTCCTGGTCACAACAGGTTGTTAAAGGAGCGGAGGGGCCAGGTCACTGTTTCCACCCCCCTAGACATTTCCTCTTTCTAGAGCAGATGACCAGAGAGAAAAAGTGTCTCAAATGAGCTTCCTCTGTGTTTTTCAACAAATGTTCACAGTTAAGAAATTCTATACTTCTCTCTGAAGGGTAAAGTAAAGAAAGCAGGATCAATCCCCACTGATTTAACTTTAATTCTTGAAAAGACCAAGCAAGGCTTTTGCCTGATGAAGTGATTTTCACAGCCTGCTACCTCTGGGGTAATTGGTAATTGGCTGGAAAAAAATGGCTTTCAATAAATTTCAGGTTTCAAATGCATGTATTTCAAGGCATTTGTAGCCATATTAAAATCTGATGTGACAAGGTGGGTATGTTGTCCTTTGGTACAGTTTGGAATCTGCGCAATAGCAAAAGCCTCAGAAAGTGACTGCGTTGCATTATTGTTCACTCTATATAAAGAACCTTTTAGGGAATGAGATTTGAAGAGAATTAAAAAGGAGACTGATGATCTGGCAGTATTCTGTAACTACTGGGTGAAGATGGAGGAAAGTAGCATAGAGAGTGGAAGTTAGAAAACGTGTCTGTACAGATAAGGGGGAAAGTGGGGAATAAAATTCCTACTTGGTGTGATGCCTGTGGCCCATGGAATTTTGTAACTGAAATGGCTTTGAGAATGAACACTTTTGAAACAACAAGACCAGGGAACCAAAATGCTGACAGAGAGGTTTCCAAAGCAAAGTCATGGCCAGACAGCTTCTACCATAAGCAGATGCCTAAAAGTTGGCCACATACACAAGGGAGCATCAGCTAGTATCCATCTCCCTTCAAGCACACTGTTAACGACCTGTCATATTTAATTGTGTTATTTGATGCTTATACGACGACAAGACACCCTAACCTAAAGCAAATGACACGTAACTTTGCTTATGAAGTTGGTAACTCTAGTGTATTATATTGCAAACAAATTGTAACTTGGAGACTATAGTTAAGGGACCCAGCTGTAATTATGGAAACATCAATAAGCAAATTGTGGCCAGCTTCTGCCCTAAACCAAAAAATGACATCCAGGGGAAATGGAGAGGCTGCCTGCCCTACTTTATGTATCAGATGAAAGAAAGGTGAAATACATGAAGGTACTCCTCCTGCCCTGTCCAGTTAGGTTCTAGATCTAAATGCGATCTCTTCACACAGCTATGCTAACTAACAGGATGATTCCCTTCAGGCATCTTGTGTCAAATCACTGATGCTTCTCATCCTTGGATATTTTGGCTTTCATGTTCTCGATCCTTGCTTTACAGCAGGACATTTAGACCAAGGCTTGTAGATATCAACCTTATGAAGTGCTTTGTCATAATGATATTTTCCCCTTCAGTTTCAGTTCAGTCGCTCAGTCGTGTCCGACTCTTTGCGACCCCATGAACCACAGCACACCAAGCCTCCCTGTCCATCACCAACTCCCGGAGTCTACCCAAACCCATGTCCATCGAGTTGGTAATGCCATCCAGCCATCTCATCCTCTGTCGTCCCCTTCTCCTCCTGCCCTCAATCTTTCCCAGCATCAAGGTCTTTTCAAATGAGTCTGCTCTTCGCATCAGGTGGCCAAAGTATTGGAGTTTCAGCTTCAACATCAGTCCTTCCAATGAATACCAGGACTGATCTCCTTTAGGATGGACTGGTTTGATCTCCTTGCAGTCCAAGGGACTCTCAAGAGTCTTCTCCAACACCACAGTTCAAAAAGCATCAATTCTTCAGCACTCAGCTTTCTCTATAGTCCAGCTCTCACATCCATACATGACTACTGGAAAAACCATAGCCTTGACTAGACGGACCTTTGTTGACAAAGTACTGTCTCTGCTTTTTAATATGCTGTCTAGGTTGGTCATAACTTTCCTTCCAAGGAGTAAGCGCCTTTTAATTTCATGGCTGCAGTCACCCTTCTCAAAAATGACAGGATTCATCTCTTTGCCCTCACTGCCAAATCCTACAAAAGAGTGAAGTCACTTAGTCGTGTCCAACTCTTGTGACCCCATGGACTGTAGCCTACCACACTCCTCTGTCCATGGGATTTTCCAGGCAAGAGTACTGGAGTGGGTTGCCATTTCCTTCTGCAGAAGATCTTCCCAATCCAATGACTGAACCCGGGTCTCCTGCATTGTAGGCAGACGCTTTACCGTCTAATTTTTCCAAAGTGGCTACTCCTTCTTTTTATTTTATGGATTCAGAGGGGAGGAGTGGAGTGTCATGGTGGCTTCTCTGAGTCCAGCGTGGGCCTTAGGGTCTCATGGGAGGCCGAGCAGTGGGACTCAGTATTGGTTACACTGATGCTTATGTGGGAAGATACAGAGTCTTTCTCAGGGGCCCCAAAACCATCAGCACCTCTCTTCCTGCTGGATAAATTGTGAAGTCATAAATATATGGATATAGTTAGACATGGAAAAGATTTTGGAGGACATTTTAGCTCCCCTCAGCCTGTATCTGGAAAAACTGAGACCAAAAGATATAAAGGGATCCACAGAAATACCAGTCATTATCCTGATGCTCCCAGAAACAGACTTAAAGTCTTCAAGAAAGTTAGGCACTTTATCTCTTAAATGAAACTAGTTTGTCTCCAAATTAACTTGGTAGATTCTAAGCAATTTTAACATCTTGAGGGGATGTTAATTGTTTGTTTATCCATGGCATGTTTAGATTTGACTTTCTTTTTATGCTGAAATGTATCCTTCACGATAAGGAACAAGGGGACAAGGCATGTCCATGTTCCCTTGCTCATAAATTGCCTCTTGCTGCGTAAATTGTCCTAATTTTAAGAGAGACTATGGCAACCTTCTGAAGCAGCAGTACATGAAGCCACTGTGGGGGGCAAAATAAGAGAGTGAAATATTTTTACCGGCTTTTACTTAATGAAAGAGAAAAATCTCCATTCTTTGGGGGAAATTCTCCAAATTTTTTAAAAGGTGAAGATAATTTCAAACTCATTTTTTCTAGCACTTGGTAAAGGATCAATGTTTCATGACTCCAAAGGATACTAAACTCTTGATTATCCAGGCTTTTAAGGGAATATATGGCACAGATTATCCAAAATAAAACAATGAGAGACTCCATTCGGGTCAAATCCCATTATGAATTCCCCCTCAATAAAAAATCTTTTTAGAAATGGAAGTTTTCTAAGCCCAAGATCATGCCTGTTCATTTGCTTTGTGTTGCCAATTGATCTTTGTATTCTGTGAACACCCTTTGTCAAGGTGCATTCTAGTTACAGCATCCTGGACAGTCACTCTGAAAGCATTAACACCTTGCCTTAAGAGACTAGTTAGGCACTTCCCTGGTGGCCCAGGGGCTAAGACTCTGTGCTCCCAGTGCAGGGGGCCCAGGTTCGAACTCTGGTCAGGGAACTAGATCCTACATGTCACAGCTGAAGAATTCACAGGCCACAACTAAAGATCCCGCATGCCAAAACAAAGATCCCACGTCCCACAACCTAAGGCCCAGAGTGGCTAAATAAATAAATATTAAAAAAAAAAAAAAAAAAGAAAAGGAGAGACAAGTTTATCCCCTTAAATGGCTTAAACTCAAGCACAAGCACCCCTGGTGCCATGATCACACTTGGCTCTGGCTCTGTGCCCCTCGGGGATGGGGACCCTGACCTGTTACTGGACCACAGTTGCTTCAGGATGGGAGGAGAGGTATAAGCACCCCCAGGCGTAGAACACTGCCTATCTGCTCTGCCTTACAATGAGTGTCACTAGATTGGACACAGCATCCCAGAAGATCCACCAAAAATGGCAATTTAACCTGAACATGGCCTGATCATGGGAGAAGTGAGAGGGAAAGAGCCAGCTAACTATTGCCAAGAGACCAGCTGAGTTTGGCAACGGTGGAGTGTGGCTTTTTCAGCTCTGGTGGGTAACCTCCAGCCTCCTGCTGCTGCTGCGTCCCTGTCCCCTCCCAGCACTGACTTCTAAGGCATCTGGAGGCCCTGAGCCTCAGGCCTTTGCTCAGCTGTCCATACCTGGTGTCTAGCTCTGCTCCCAGCTGCCAATGTTAATTTCAAGAGATGTTCTCAATTGTCACAACCACTTGCCTTTTTATAGGAGTCATTACAAAGCTTGAAAACATCAGGTATCATATTTCTTTTTCAAAGAAGGTAGCTTTAAAGTCAGAAAAATATAACTTCACATCAGCATTTTTCAGCCTTATTAACTTATTAAAGAATCTTACATTGACTCTACAAGATCTACAGCAGGCCTCTCTCTCTTTCTGGGGCAGCCAGCGTGACTGTGCAAGTGCTTGGGCTTGATGGTATTTTCAGGCCAGGATATTGTTATTACTTCTCATTTATTAAATGCTGGCCCAGGACTAACGTCTTGCTCAGCTAAAGAACATTCATCTCCCCTCTTGCCCATTCTCAAAATAAAGGCTCAGAGAGGTATCCAATGGACCAGAACCATTCTTTTGTCTATTTACTGTACTTCAACCTGAGTTTCCTTCTCTTAAGAGCAAGAGTTGCACTGTCAACAAACAGACCTCCCAGTTCCAAAGCTGGTAAATTGCTCGTCAGGTCTGCACTGACTTTCTGCAAAGCCATCCACTGGTGTAAGCTGACAACTAAGGCCTGCTAATTCTAACCTCCTCCTTACCTAGGCAGAGAAACTTTCACTCATCCATGAGAATGTTCTTTACATTTTTCTGGGGATCAGCAAGGTGACAGGTGGCTTGCAAAGCCCAACATGATCATTATTTTTCTAAATCATCATTGTTCCAGATCTAGTTTTTTTTCCCCTGATATTCACATAAATTCTTGTTTAACCAAACCTCCCACGTCCAAAAGCTAATAAAAGTGTCAGGCAGACTGTTACAAAGAACTATTGTTATTTACAAGTCTACATTTTCTGCAAAATCAAAACATATTAAAGCGAAATTTCGGTGTTGACTTTGTTATTCTAAACTCGTGATAGTCTTGCCAAACCCTCTGGTGAGAAGAAGTTATGGAAATTATTCCCTTGTCTTTTCTTAGGATCACACTTAACAACTTGATTAACAGGTGTCTTTCAATCTGTAAAGATTTCCAAGGAAGGCATACCTTACTGATAACTAGCTTGTGAGTTCACAGGTAAGACATATTCTAGATTAAGAAATTATTCCAGATGTTCACCTGTGTTCTCCTGGGGTTGTCATCTAAGTGCTCACCACTTCTCAGTACCAGCATGCTTTGGTAGCATTTATCAGGTCTCTCCACAGCAGCTAGACCCTGCCCCATCAACTTCTTTCTGTTATTGTTTTCTGTATCAGTGCTTGCTCTTGGCTAACATGTTTTTTGTTTTTTTTTCCCTTAGCTTAACTAAAAACATATAAGATCTCTAACAACTTTACTGAAATCTGTGCATCCGGATTGTGTGTGCCACTTAACATATAAGCGGCAAAAGCTCAGAAAATGGAAATAAACTCTCCCACAGCAAGGGAAATCCGCCCCTCCCCGCATTTTCTCTTCCCTGATGAACTATGTTTTGGGGTGACCTAAGCAAGGTACTGAGTGTACTTCAAGCACCCCAAGGTGATAAGCCCCCTAGTTGGGCTTAGCCTGGTCCCTCTAGAGTTCCATCATTCCTTCTAGAAACTCCCACACTTGAATGATCTGAAGAAGATGTGGAAACACAAAACATGTATGTGTGTGTGTTTTTCAAAGGGCATTTCCCCCAAATATTTTTTGCCCAGACACTGTCAATATGAAATTCCCCTTTTATCTAAGCCTTTGTGCAAGAGGACTGTCCTGTACATTGTAGGATCTTTAGAAGCAACCATGGTTTCTAATCTCTGGATGCCAGGAGCAATTCCCCTGCTCCCCCTGTGACAACTGGCAGGCTCTCTAAACACTGTCGGGTGCCCTCAGGGGTGAGGGGAGTGAGAGGTGACAGTGAAACAGTTCCCAGTTGAGAACTGAGGGTCTAGCATTTTAAGTCCTCTTATTAAAATGAAATCACACATATTCTTGCCATTGTCAGGTAGAACATCTCCTTGGGAGTGTTAGCTTAATGGGATTAATTCTCAGTATTAATACAACAGACCAGCTGGGAAGGGAGATTTGGGAAAGGGTGTAGTCACAGCACTTCCCAACACAGAGACAGAATGAGCCAGGCTGGGACTTGTGGGTCACTTAGACCTACGCTGTTGTCTCCTGGGAGGGTGGGAAAGCACGGGGCTGCTGGGTTTCTGCCGACAGGAATCAAAGGCAGGATAAAAGGTCAGCAAGGGGAAACAATAATGTAGTTTTAGAAGCCGGAAGCAGACTTTTTCTTAGGGACTCTTCAGTTTCACAATACAGGAATAAAAAGCCCCAAAATATGACCTGGTAGGTGGAGGAGTGAGAATGTTCTAGTGGTGCCTAAAATAGCTGAGTAATTTTGAGCTTCTCAGGACAGAGGTGGGTAATGTCCAACAGGTGGCATGGCAAGATGAAGGAAATCTGACTTTTAAGCCAAGAGATAGTGAAAAATTTCAGTGGAAGACCAGGGTGGGTATCAGCTGCAGGTTGTTCACTGTACACACACAAATGCACAGAACCTATTATAAAACACACAGTTGTCCCTATTACAAGTACTCTAGCCTTGCATGGGTGATATTTTAGTGAAGTGAATGAATTCAGAAAGCTGTCCAACATTTGCCAACGACAGTGGGAAAGGGCCAACATGTGCTGGACGTGAGGTGGGGCAGAGTGGAAGAAGAAAGATGCTGGTTACAGACAACATGAAGCATGATCCCAGCCGACTGGAGAACTTGGGTAAGATGATAATTGGCTAAAGGAAGGACATGGAAAGCCTGTTTTCTTCTACTTGACAATTTTTCATGGGTCAAACTGGATTTGCATGTAGGCTACCCAAAGAAGTAAAGAGCAGATAAGAACCACTTGGATGAACAAAAGAACTCTTCATCTGTTCCTTCATGCTATGACCCAGTTTTAGATAATACAGCATGGGTCAAATCTGATCAACACGATCAATCTACCATTTAGAGTATTTTTGGACTCAACTTGATTTTGTAATTTCCAAGTACTGACTAACCCTGTGAAAGCCCCTGTAATTGAATCACAGGCTCTGGATTTCCCCAGGCAGTCCACACGATCCTATCTTAATAGCATCGTAGGCTTTCCTAAGTTCCATGCATGAGAGGAATCACATTACTGCCTGTAAACTCAGTTCAAATGCTTCAGTGATGAAGATGCATCCAGTATCCACCAGCGGGCTTGCTCATACTGGTTACTTGGGCAGAGGCTGAGGAGTTTGGCAAACCCATCTGTAAATGTTTAGGGGCTTCATGTTACAGGTGGAGGTTGCACACCAGCCAAACCAATATCAGGAAATACAGAAAAAGAAATTTGAATTGTAGTCTCCAAAAGTCTACCCACCCACATAAACTTTGGCATCTGCCCCTTGACCATTTTTCTCCAACAGTAATGAAGACTTCATGAAAGGCCTTGAATTCTGAGTCGTCATTGTTGAATTGTGCTTAATCAAGACAAATATTCCCAGCCTAAGAGGACAGCTAGAAGAAAAAAGGAGTAGGGATTTAATTTTCTTATATATTGCCGTAACTATAAACAATGCTTTATCTTCTCAACAACTCTCATGAAATAATAAGCGCTCGTGTTTTTTAAAGTATTTACACTAGCCCTTAGAGATTTTATTAGAGTCATGATTCACAGATGAGAAATTTTCCTCCTCTACAGTGTTTAGTAACTGGAGTAAGAATTACTCAGTAGACTGTCTATACAGACAAATGAATCTGACTATGTCTTCTGGCTATTAACCCATCATTCACTGGTGATTTTCATTTATCAATGTTTTTCTGAGCTGACTGATTGGGTCAAGATGATCCCTCTGGTTTGAATACTGTAGACATAGAATTAAACAGTTTCTGAAAATTGTGTTGCTCTGTCATATGGATACAGGATTTCAGCAGAGCAGTACGAATCCTCCTAAAATTCACGGAATCACAGAATGCCACATTTGGAAGGAATGATGCACATAATTTATTCCCAGCTCCTCATTTTATTCATGGAAAAACAAAAGAAGCGTCACAGCTCTGAACTGTGATGTAAGCAAGACACTGAATCATCTTCAGGGAAGAACAATTATTATTCATTCCATCAGTCTGTGTTGAGCATCTCCAGTGAGTCAACCACTATGCTACAAACTGGAAACACAGCAGTGACTAAGACAGACATGCTCTTGCCAAGAGGCTTCTGGGGGGCTACACGGGACACGTATATTTCAATATTTCACTTCTTACTTTATAAGTACTTTCACATACGTGGTTGGATTTAGTCCTTTGAACCACCCTTAGATATAGATATGATTAACCTCTTTTTTTTTTTTATATAAGTTTCAAAGAGATTTAGTAATTTGCTCAAGATCATAAAAAGGCTTATCAGAGAGAGAACTGGACTCAAAATTCATTTGCAAGTCTCACTCCAGTGATCTCTCTAGTATGCCAGTTCCTTGATTAAAACTCAAGGAGCTAGTATATATATGTTAATGCTACTTTCTCAATTTATCCTACCCTCTTCTTCCCCTGCTGTGTCCACAAGTCTGTTCTCTATGTCTGCATCTCCATTTATTTCCTGTAAACAGTTGTTGTATGGCAGAAACCAACATAATATTGTATAGCAATTATCCTCCAATTAAAAATAAATAAAATTAAAAAAAAAAAACTCAAGAAGTATTCTGTCCAATGGGTTAGTGAAAACTACTTAATTGGTTCCAAGACATATTTTTCAGTGGACCTGTGGACTTCCAGAGGATTTCTGATTTCATTTATGTGTAAGCCAGACACAAATCATCTGTAGAGTCACATGTAAAAAAACTCTTATAGAAAGTGACTATTAGTTATACATCTAACAAGGTACTTATATTTAAAATACAATGGTCTTGAGAGTCTTCTAGAAAATATAAGATTTCTGGTCATAAGAAGTCTATTTACTCTGTCAGGGGGAGATTGACTCCACAAATGAAGAGAGTTCAAAAATATTATGTATCAATTCAAACATGACATGGATTATGATTTATTCAAGAGTTTTCATCAAATTCCTATCTAATGCTTGATTACTCAGGTTGAATTAACATGTCAATAATTTTTAAAATATTTTTCATAATAGTCTTGCCTTATTACCCTAAAATAGGGAGATGGTTAAAATTTTCTTAGCAACAGTACTCAAGAAAAAAATTTCAGAATTGTATTCAAATGTAAGACTGTATTTTAAAATAGTTTTAAAGGTATAAAGTGCTTATAAATATGATACTAGCATCTAGTAGCAATAATGACATTTTTACCTTGTTTAACAAGAAGTATAGGTAGTCTTTCTCTCCAGAAAGCAAACTGGGAAGATTTGTATAACCCTAGAGTATTAGATAATGTTCTAGAAACAACAGATGATCTCTTCTCTACCTTCTGGTCTAGAAACAGTCCAGCAGAGCTGGGGTAGTACACATTATTGGAACTGACATCCAATTGATTTCTAATCTACAACTTACTCAGTCCAGCCTTGTGGTTGATATTACTTCCGATGGTGGCTAAATTAGCAAAATAAATTCTCTTCAGAATGTAAGGGAACCAAGAATAAGTCTTTACATGAATATCTGAGGAGTATAGGAGAGTAAGAGAGAATCTTTGTCCAAAGGGGAGAGGAGAGGGTGGAGAATTTTTATTATTTTAAAAGTGTATGGAATAGATTTACACTCATGTTTATTCATGATGAAAAAAGCTTGTCCCTAGATATGCATTTTAATTTGTGAGAAAACTGCTAAGAAATGTGAGATCATGGAGAAGGTGGTCCTTAAAATAAATACGTAAATAAAATCTAGGGAAAGTAATCCTGCCTAGAATGTGATTCATTCTTTTGGAGCAATAAATAGAGTGAGATGGTGTCCCAAAGCAATTTTCATATTTCTTGAACATGTAAGCATTTTTCCTTATACAACTATCACAGAATAAGATCCCTAGGTAGATTATATAGACAATCATGAGGGTAACAACTCACCCCTAAATGTCATTTCCTCTCAATGTCCTAGAATGGGGCCTAAATTCTCACCCTGACCAATGCTGCCTGGAGATGAAGAAATGATCTTAGGGACTTTTCCTTTAAAATGCATGAATACTACTAAGCTTTATTCCTTAATTCAACAATTACTTATTCAACAAAAATCTGGCACAATTTACCATCTACCAAATGGTATTTTCCTCAGTGTTAGAGAAACAGCATTGAAAAGGTAGGTGAAATAAATCAGATTTATCTTTTGGATATTAATAATATGGCAGATGAAATAGCCCCCAAAGAAGCCTTTTGCTACAAAATGTCTAGAAATTCAATGTAAGGTGAAATAACCATCCTCTGAAATGTGTAAGTGAATTCTCCCCACAGCCACCCTCAAATACAGGAAAGTTCCAAAGGCCAAAAGTAAAGAGGAAGCTGAAAACTCAAGTTTTGGTGCCTCAGTGGAAGTTCACTGATCTCCCTCTTTATAAGATTAGTCATGGCAGTGCAGGAAACAAGGTTTGGGGCCTTTTTGAAATGAGGAATGAGAATTAGGACACAATATCCAATCCTTCCCCACATAAAGTCAGAACCTTCAAAGTGCTATATGGTCAATAAAGGACAAATCTGACCACTAGCACAGGGAATCAACTGGGAACCTGTTTGCTAAGTATTAAGATTCGTGTAGGGAAAGATAAATTAATCAATTAATTATGATTACCAGCCTCTCCTCATCTTATTTTGAAGTTAGAATTTATACAACTTATTCTAGCAATTGCCTACCCAAGAAATTAACCTTAAAAAAATTCTAAATTGAGGTGCCTGGAGATGCAAGAACAAAACCTCTCAGCAGGTCACATTTTCCACCAGGCTTGCAGAGGATTCTCCCAGGTAAAACTTCCCCAAACTTGAGTTTATAATTTAAATTACAAAACATGCCACAAAATAAGCCTCCAAGATTGAGAGTCACAGAAAAAATAAACCATGGACTCAGATACTCAAGAATGTCTACAAATCTGTGTAGAAATGATAAAAGAAAATTCAAAATGAATAATAAACATTAATAAGGTATGTAATACTTAAAAGAAAAAGATAAAGCTAAAAGATAATTGAAAAGAATTTAAAAAACATCTAGAAACTAAAATATCACCACTGACATTAAAAACGAAGTGATTTTCTACCTGTGGCCGCAGCTGAGAGGACATTGTTACAGTCTTCCTTCTACTACCATAATGTCTAATTGAGTCTCCCAAAGAGCCACATAAACTCTTGGTTAAAGGTATGAACTTCAAAAAAGACAAAAAAAAAAAAAAAAACACCAGTGAGAGACTGAGGAGCCATGGGGAACACCCACAGATTGGGCGGTAATGGAAGACACCAAGCACTCCACAAGCTTTGAGTTCTTACATATGCCACTGTGGTGCAAGCAGATGCATCATGAATTCTAGGCCACATAGGTGGATGGAAGAGCTGTGAACCAAAGAAGGTTTTCAGAGAAGGTTTTCAAAGATTAGGTGCCCAGTTACCTATGAAAAAGACCTTTATCAGTATCAGTGAAGACAAGACTGAAGAACATCATGTAAGAGATTAATGTATAGGAAGAATGAAATGATTGAAATCATTACTAGGGAAATGACAAAAAGACACCCTTTGTGTTTGTAACCTTCAGTGACCACAACTCCATGGATAAGGCTCTCATTTAGAAATACAATCTTTTGAATAGCCATTACTGTGAAATAGGACAGCCCTGGGTAAGCAAGAGATGGACAGTTCCTCATCCAATGCAAAATGGTTCAGAAGATTTTAGCAGTGGTTGAAGAGGGTGTTTTCGAGGGAATAGCAATTTTGATCATGGAGGAAACTTCAGTGTTGTGATGGCTTTGCCAGCAGCCATGTTGGTGGTGAACTTGATAGCAACAGTGGATTTGGTAATAATGGAAGTAGTTTTGGTGGTGATGAAAGCTACGATGACTTTGACAGTTATACAATAAACCTTCAAATTCTAGAACCACAAAGGAAGGAAACCTGGGAGGTAGAAGCTCTGGTTCTTATAATAGTAGAGGCCAATATTTAGCCAAGCCACAAAACTAAGATGGTTATGGGAATTCTAGCAACGCAGTTAGTTATGGTAAGAGGAGATTTTTATTATTGTCAAGGAAAAAAAACTTAGCAGAAAAGGACAGCTATAGAAATGACAGAAAAGTTACAGGTTACAATAGGTTTGTATACTCAGTTAATCACAGAGGCAAGCCCTAACTGTTAGGACCAGACATGGAACAATGGACTGGTTCCAAATTGGGAAAGTGGTACATCAAGGCTGTATACTGTTACCTTGCTTATTGAATTTATATGCAGAGTACATCGTGTAAAATGCCAGACTGGATGAAGCACAAGCTGAAATCAAGATTGCAGGGAGATACATCAATATTCTCAGATATGCGGATGACACCACTCTTATGGCAGAAAGTGAAGAGGAACTAAAGAGCCTCTTGATGAAAATGAAAGAGGAGAGTGAAAAAGTTGGCTTAAAACTCAACATTCAAAAAACTAACATCATGACATCTGGTCC
Organism: Okapia johnstoni; assembly: GCA_024291935.2. Lineage (NCBI taxonomy): Eukaryota > Metazoa > Chordata > Mammalia > Artiodactyla > Giraffidae > Okapia > Okapia johnstoni. The sequence continues at coordinate 62,738,592 of CM044312.1, read as the reverse complement.
CATCGCTTCATGGCAAATAGATGGGGAAACAATGGAAACAGTGACAGACTTTATTTTCCTGGGTTCCAAAATCACTGCAGATGGTAACTGCAGCCATGAAATTAAAAGACACTTGTTCCTTGGAAGAAAAGCTATGATCAACCTAGACAGTATATTAAAAAGTAGAGACATTACTATATGGACAAAGTGAAAGTGAAGTGAAAGTGAAAGAGTTGGACCATAAAGAAAGATGAGTGCTGAAGAATTTATGCTTTTGAACTGTGGTGTTGGAGAAGGAGATCAAATCAGTCAATCCTAGAGGAAATCAACCCTGTATATTCACTGGAAGGACTGATGCTGAAGCTGAAGCTCCAATACTTTGGCCACCTGATGCAAAGAGCTGACTCATTGGAAAAGACCCTGATGCTGGGAAAGATTGAAGGCAGGAGGAGAAGGGGATGACAGAGGATGAGATGGTTGGATGGCATCACTGACATGATGGACATGAGTTTGATCATGCTCCAGGAGCTTGTGATAGACAGGGAAGCCTGGCCCATGGGGTCACAAGAGTCAGACATGGCTGAGCGACTGAACTGAAGTATAAGAACAGAAAATCATTAAATACCTATTAAATACCTTCTAAATGCTTTTAAAATTCAACAAAGCTCTGATTTTTATACAGTAATTTCTATAGCTTCCTCTTCATTGTGTGGCTCAGGAGGTGTCTTCAAGTAAATCTTTAGGTTTATAAATACAATGATCTACTCATGAAAGCAGCAGAAATTCACACTCACATTAATTTTCTGTAGATGATCAAAAAGAACCCAAATGCCTAATGGTCCCTGAGAGCTGGTTGTCTTTTGACATATTAATATTAGCATGTAACTGAGAATCGTATTCCCCCATACTCTTTATCCCTTTCTCATCAGAGATGAGTAACTGGAGTTTGAAAGCTAGTATTACTCTTATAATCCTCCTACATAACTTTACATATTTCCCCCCAATTTATTGCTTATTCATCTACGTATCCAAAGTAGCAGAAATTCAGGATCTTTCTCTTGGAGTTCCCATTTCAAATTGTCCAAGAATCCCAAAGACTCACTAAGCCCATATGGGTCAGTACTTTTAAAGCAGCATAACTGGAAAGTCTCTTTGGTCTTGGCATCATTGTTTCTGTGGCTTTTTCAGTTAAGGTGCTGTCACTGATCACTAAACCTGAAAAGTGAAAGGACTCTAGCTCAAGGGTCAGGTGACGCTCTTGCTGGACCAGATCCTGGCACAACCCAAAGTTCACACTTGGGTTTCAAGGGTATCACTCTCTTCATTTTCACCCACATGGTCAGTCATTGCCCTCAAAGACAATGGTGTGTCAGTCCTGAAGTTCTTCAGCCTCATCTACATGTTTTGCTGGAACCCTTGTTTGAGCTTGCATCATCTCATAAGGAATTCCCCTTTGGGCTCTTAAAGTTTTATCATGCCAGCAGATGCCACACTCTTAGAAACAGATTTCTTTAATTTCAGCTCTCAGAAATAAGAGCATGGGGTCCAGCATTCCTTACCTACCAGAAGCCTCTAGGGCTCTTTTTGCAAACTGATAAGCCACAGGAATTTTTTTAAAGATTCTGTTACATCCTCCCTCTAGGGTGAGCAGAGTCCAGTGCCTTCGCATTAGCTTAACTGAGACTGGGTACACAAAGACTTCCTCTTATAACGAAATTCTGCTCCAGACTGATTTGCGTCTACATAGTAGATGTCTATACATAGTAGTTACAGTACTCAGATACATGAGCTTAAAAAGCCAATCTAGTCATCTCAAACTACTATTCATATATATAAAATATATAATCAACAGGGACCTACTGTATAGCACAGGGAACACTACTCAATAATTTGTAATAACATATATAGGAAAAGAATCTGCAGAAGAATAGATATATGTATGTGTATAACTAAATCACTTTGCTGTACTCCTGAAACTAACACAATATTGTAAATCAACTATACTCCAATGTAAAATAAAAAATATAAATAAGAGTGAAACAACAGTGGCAACAAAAAGTTAATCTGTGCTCTCTGCTTTCAGGTAAGGTGCAGAAGCCCGGAGCAGGCCAAGCCTCCTACTGTGACAACTCACAGTTTTCAGGTGCAAATGGCCCTTTTTAAACACACAGCAACCACCCTTTAAGGGCTCAGGAAAGAGGCAGCGGTCTGCTTCCACACTAGAGGAGTTGTGTTGAACCGTGTGAGCAGAGGTCTACCATCTTCATACACTTAGCAGGGAATTTCAAGGGTAGTTTAGATTACACTGCAGCACCCACCCTCCGGGTGGACTGGAGCTCTACTCAGTTTGGATCCCTTAAATGCAGTATGCTGCCCTTCTAAGAATGCCAGTAGTACATAATACCTATCCTCTCGAGAGCCCCACTGTACCCACATAAAATTAGAAAGAGTGACAGGTTCATGCTCTCATCTAAGTCCAGTGGGAAACTTAAATAAGTTTTCATTGGCTGAGGCTGTGAAAATCCAAAATGCCTACTGAGCTGTGTCTCTACTGGCAAGCAGAGATCTTTTCCTCTCTGGACTCTTCTTGCAAGGTGCTCACCACCCTCCTGAATGGGGCAAACCAGTTCCAGCTGAGTTTTCTGGTGGGTTCAACACTTGAGCCTGAGGTTTGCATTAGTAAACACTCTGGGGTCAACAAAGAATGCACATGAGGGAGCCCTCAGATAGTAGATAACCAGAGATGATGATACAAAAAAAACCAAAAACAGTACCAGGTCCTGGCCACACCCTCCATCTCACTTCCTAAACCTCCACCTCTTGGGGCCCCACCCCAAACAGGTCTTAGCCTCAGCAAAAAAATAATATCAGGTCCAAGATGAATAAAATCAGACACTCTGAAAATGAGTCTAGGTGTTGGTATTTCTTAAAAGCTCCTCAGGTGATTATGATGACTGAAGTCAGAGAACCAGGGCTATCCATTATCCCAATAAATGCTTCTAGTCACACTGTGAAATAACTCTGATAAAGTAAAATACATAGCAAATAACAACAGATTGAGAGTAGAATCCAGTTCTTCATCTCTAATCTCACATTTTCCCTGATTACAGAGTACGTAGCTACCGTTAATCTAAATTAGCAACTTTATTGATGATAACCAGGGCGAGACAGCAGAACCCGGGACTCTTCTGCTCTACATACTGTCATGGAGGTTTATTGTCATGGAGGACTAGGAGGAGTGAGGCAGGCAAAGGTCATATTCTAAAAGAAAAAATTTCAGAATTCACAGACTTTCTATTTCTGAAAACAGTGTCACTCTTCTGTTAGTTTTCTAGATCCCCCAACTTAAGAATTTTGAGTCCTATTTTCATACAGTATCTATGTCTATCCATTCTTGTTATTCTTTCTTCCAAAAAAATCTCTGTACTTTCCTTTCTTTCTCATTGCTGCCACTCAAACCAAAATTAGCACAATTCATGATGAGGCTTGCTGGCACCAGACTCCTCTCTCGTCAACCCATCTTGCACACTCTGTCCAAATAAAACTCTCTAAAACATGTGTCCGCCATTTTACGGCCATTTTCCAAATTTTTCATTGGTCCCATCACCTAAAAGGCCCAAATCCCCTACCTCTCCACAAATGAGCCAGAACTCACCTTTCCAAATGTATCCACCAAGCACCTTTTCAGCAAACAATGGATCCTGTGAAGGGAAGAGCTTTGCAATCAGTCGTGTCCAGATCCCCATTCTGCCCCTCACATGCACGGGGCGTTATTTAACCTCTCTGACTTCAATTCTTCCTTGGTCACAGGTGAATAACAATGCTGACCATGTCATAAGATGCCTGAGAGGACTTATGACCGAGTGGGGTAAAACGATAGAAAGTGGATGCATGCTTGTACACGGTAGACATGATTACTACTTTGTGTCAACTACATCCCTTGCTTGAGCTGCCCCTCTAGGACTGGTTACTAGACAGTTATTTCTCAGCTCCAAGCCCACCCTCCTGGCTGGGGCACATGACTGAGGCTGCAAACTACATTTCTGCTTTGCCAGCTGCTCCTTGCTAGGCTCTTCCAGAAGGAGGCGCTAGAGGGAGACTGCTCCTTTCTGTGGGATATTCCTGTGGGTGTTATTCCAGCAGTTCTTCCTGAAGCAGCAGCTATTTCCAGTTTGCAGGTTTTCCCACACTCCAGAACCAGCCTCGCTGTGACCCTGAGCGACACCAGCCCCATCTGGGCAGGAGCCCTGCTTCAGCTCCAGGGCCTCTTCTCCAAGTTTCTAGTGATCCCAACCTTTTCCCTTTGTTCTTCTACCCCTAGCTGCTTCCTGCACTTCCTGCCTCTGTAATACCTCAGAATTTCCCTTATGTTCTCCAGGACCCACTTAGGAATTCTCTCTATTAAATTGCCTGTTAATACAACTGGGGTGGTGTGTGTTTCCTGACTGGTGTGGCTGATAGGCTTCCCGACACTTCCCCTCTTCCCAGTTGAATATACACACCTCACTGCCAGAAGCTGCATGGCCAGCCCATCCCATGAACTCTTACAGACCCCCAGACCCGCCACAGATGAGAACTGGAATGAGACCCAGAACTGGATGAGACCCGCCACAGATGATGACCTTGGATATGAATTTCTGGTGTGACCTTCCTATCTTGCAGTCAGAGAAGCTGGGGTTCAAAACGAAAGGCACAGCCTCCACCTGGCTCTCTCCTGTGCCTTCCAACAGGAGCCACCCGCCTGGCTGTTCACTTCGCACTCAGTCCCTGGAGGCCCTGCAGCATCTCCCTCATTACTTCTTGAGTACACCATTTAACAGAGACCATTTAACTTAGCTTTAGGCATCCTTAAAGAACAACACTCCTGTGTGAGTCACTGGACAACGAATACTACTTCGTTGTGTATTTAGACACTGTGTATGTGTGTGGACACCTTAGGAGGACTCCAAATAAAGTTTGGTGAATAAATTATATAATTAAGCCAGAATTTTGAGCATATAGAAAGGATGACCATACCTCTCATATTTTCTAGATAATAGCTAGCAGTGACCAACATCTGAACCTAATACCATCTGAGAAGAGTAGTTTTATGGCCTTTACACATGCTGAAAGGTCTTCTGAGTTGTCTGCTCCTTAGATGCAGCAGAACAGAAGCTTTAATAGAATTTTATAAGAATGCAGATCCTACTCATTAGAAAATTAATGTAAACTCACAGCACAGTTTTATCACGTGATGGAACTTAATACTAAAAGTTAAAAATAGTCTTAAATGGGACAAACATTTTAAAGACATAGTCTAGTTTTCAAATTTTCTTCCATAAATTTGCCTATACTAAAATAACTTCAAGTACCCTCCTAGAGTCGGTATAGAATCTGCCTGCAATGCAGGAGACCCGGGTTTGATTCCTGGGTTGGGAAGATCCCCTGGAGAAGGAAAGGGCAACCCACTCCAGTATTCTTGCCTGGAGAATCCCCTGGACAGAGGAGCCTGGCTGGCTACGGTCCATGGGGTCGTAAGAATTGGACATGACTTAGCAACTAAACCACCACCACCCTCCTACACTGTTGTTGGAAATGCAAATTGGTACAGCCACTATGCAGAACAGTATGGAAGTTCCTTCAGTTCAGTTCAGTTTAGTTGTCGCTCAGTCGTGTCTGACTCTTTGAGACCCCATGAGCTGCAGCAGGGACTCTCAAGAGTCTTCTCCAACACCACAGTTCAAAAGCATCAATTCTTTGGCACTCAGCTTTCTTCACTGTCCGACTCTCACATCCATACATGACTACTGGAAAAAACCACAGGCTTGACTAGATGGACCTTTGTTGGCAAAGTAACGTCTCTGCTTTTTAATATGCTATCTAGGTTGTTCATAACCTTCCTTCCAAGGAGTAAGTGTCTTTTAATTTCATGGTTGCAATCACTATCTGCAGTGATTTTGGAGCCCAAAAAATAAAGTCTGACACTGTTTCCACTGTTTTCCCATCTATTCCCCATGAAGTGATGGGACCGGACGCCATGATCTTAGTTTTCTGAACGTTGAGCTTTAAGCCAACTTTTTCACTCTTCTCTTTCACTTTCATCAAAAGGCTTTTTAGTTCTTCTTCACTTTCTGCCATAAGGGTGGTGTCATCTGCATATCTGAGGTTATTGATATTTCTCCCGGCAATCTTGAGTCCAGCTTGTGCTTCCTCCAGCCCAGCATTTCTCATGATGTACTCTGCATATAAGTTAAATAAGCAGGGTGACAATATACAGCCTTGATGTACTCCTTTTCTTATTTGGAACCAGACTGTTGTTCCATGTCCAGTTTTAACTGTTGCTTCCTGACCTGCATACAGATTTCTCAAGAGGCAGGTCAGGTGGTCTGGTATTCCCATCTCTTTCAGAATTTTCAGAGAGGTTACATTTATTTTTAAGGTCACATAGCCAGTGAGGGCAAGATTCAGAATGTGCATGTGGGTCCAGTTTACTCCAAAGCTCAGTCTCTTTTCCCCAGACCAGTTGTTCCCAATCTTCACTGCACATGGAAATCAGCTTGGACAATCTTTAAAAATTACTGATCCACCCAGACATTCTGATTGAATTTATGTGGAGTGTGACCCAGGCTTTGGGATGTGTTGATTTATTTGTTAAGCTGTCCAGTGATTCCAACGTGCAGCATTATTTGGAAATGACTGTGCTAGGCCATTTGGTACTCCCCCCAGCATTAAGCAGATAGTGTGTTTAATACACGTTTGCACTCAATCTTGTCTCCATGTGCTTTTCTGGTCCACTGGACACTTCATCCCTAAATTCTAAGGTTGGCATAAACTCGAAAGCAAAAACAAGCAGAGAAAGAAATTAATTATCTGGTTAATATGAGCCCCATATTCACTTCCATTGAAATTTCCCAAAATAATATAAAGAAGTTAGGAAGCACAGGCCAAAGTTAAGTTTTCACAAATTGATCCTCAGTTGCCTTTCTCTGGCGAACAACAAAGTTTGCCTTTCTTTTGGAACAACAGTCTGGTTCCAAATAAGAAAAGGAGTACATCAAGGCTGTATATTGTCACCCTGCTTGCCTCCATGCTACCCTCCCTCCTCTCCTCTTTTTCATCACTCTAGCAGCTAGCTGCATCTTGACACATTTTGCCTTTACAGACTGATCCCAAGGCAGAGCCTATCTTCGTGGGAAGAGAAGCTGAGGCTCTGCAGGGGAAGCATACATAGTAGGTGTGGACCATGGCAACGATCAGTCACATCCCCCGAGTCCTCAAGGATGTTCCATGGCAGGCTGTCACAGCTATACACTGTATCAGAGATTGCCAGAAAAAAAATCTTCACTGGGTCACTCATGCTGCATTCACTTTCCCCTTTTTATAATTTCAGGTTATTTTATTTATTAATTTTTTAAACTTTTTATTTTGTGTTGGAGAATAGCCCATTAGCAAACAATGTTGTGACAGGGATTGAGGGCACAGAGGGTGTGGGGAGAGCCCTGAACGCCCTTCCAGGGAGTCTGAACCTTTCTTTGCATACAAGGAGGAATCAGTGCTATCTCTGAGGTGGAAATGGTCTGATATAAACTAATATTCATTGGAAGAACTGATGCTGAAGCTCCCATACTTTGGCCACCTGATGCAAAAAGCGACTCACTGGAAAACACCCTGATGTTGGGAAAGACTGAGGACAAAAGGAGAGGGGTTGGCAGAGGGTGAGATGGTTATATAGCATCACCAACTCAATGGACATGAATCTGAGAAAACTCTGGGAGATAGTGAAGGACAGGGAAGCCTGGCATCCATGAAGTCACAAAGAGTTGGACATGACTTAATGACTGAATACACACACACACACACACACACACACACACACACACACACAGCCTGTATTTCAAGCTTGAGAAGACAGAAGTTTGGAGACAGGCAAATTAGGCAAGGGTAATAGCAATTGATTGAAGGCAGAGGTGTAGGCCCACCATTGCAGAATGGACCCAAAACCGTTAGGCCACCTGGCAGGATGAGCTATTGGTTAACTGTGGGAATTCACCTGCTAGGGTTTCCATGTGTGTGGCTGGTTGGTGGTGTCATTTACACAAGACGGGGGATTTTTAGGGTAAAGATGATAAGTACTGTTTAAGACCTGCCAGGTTTGAAGTGACAAGTGCTACTGGTAGTTGGAAATGTAGGTCAGGAGCTCAGAAGAGATGGGGTGTAGTAGTGGCAGGTGGAGATAGTGGGCAGCACACGGGTGAAGCTATGCGAAAGAATAAGATGGCCCAGAGGCGAAGCAAGAAGGCCCTCCAGGACAAGATGAAACCTTGGGGAGAGGCATGTATTTAGAGTGGAAAGGAAAGCAGATCAGAGAGCCTCAAGGAGAAGCTGGAGAAGTGTCTTAAAGGTCAGAGGAGGAGAGTTCCTGGGGCTCTGTGGTCACACTGGAACTGGGAATTTAGCTGTCACTGTTTCCCTTTTGACAGAGCAGATTCTGACAGAGCAAAGTTTGGAGGGTTGAAGAAAGAAGAAGTGAAGGGAAACCAGGGACAGAGCACTGAATATGAATCTAAAGAAGGGGTGGAAGATACTGAATGACAGCTTCAGGAAGAAGCAAGATTGAAGAATGGCTGGTTTCTATAAAAATACTCAATTATTCGTTCAGGTCAATGAAAAGGTGACCTGAAACAGAGACAGTAGAGGAAGAGAGGAAAACTGATGTGGGCTGTTCTGGGGGAGAGTCAGAGGCTGGCTGAGAAGGAGGATCTAGACTGGGGAGAAGAAAACAGAGGTCAGGAGTTCATCAAGAATTAATACAATATTATTAAATGGTGTTGGGGGCCCACCTGGGATGAGAGAGAAAATGAAAGAGACTGGGAGGGAGGAAGGGTAGGAGGGAGGGAGGGAAAAAGGGAGAGGGAGAGAGCATATATTTGCATGAAGAGAGCTTGAGCCACAAGAGTGAGTGCTGTGATAAGCCAAGAAGCACAAGGTGAGCACAGTGGAGATGAGAGCGCGAGGGAGGCTGTGGTGCTACAACATGCAGGTTGTCATGGTCAAGCCCAGGGCTGGCTGAACTGGGAAGGAAACCTGAAGGGAGCTGGGAGCCTATGAGATTAGGTAGGGAAAAAGACAAAGGGTCTTGACGAATCCTAAGGGCAGGCTTACTGGGAGAAACTAAAGGGAAAAAATAAGAGCCTAGGAAATTGTCTTCATGGAAAGAAAAGCAAGACATCCAGGTTTTGGAAATGATGCAGTTATAAAAGGATGAGTCTATGATTTGGCTTTGGGAGTGCAGTTCAAAAACCAAAACAAAGTGAGGTTATGACTGGGAAAATATTTCCTAGCCTATAAAATACTAATTACTTTTTATGTATTGTTTTCATTATTTTTGGAGTGGATAGGGCGAGGAACTGCAGAGCTGACCTGTTGCATCAATCGTCCACGTAGACATGGAAGTTGCCCAGGATGATGGCAAGGAAAGGAAGGGGAGGGGAAATTTCTATCTACATTTATTAGGGAACATGGAACAGTGTCCAGGGGCTTCCCTGGTGGCTCAGTTGATAAAGAATCTGCCTGCAATGCAGGAGACCCACATTTGATCCCTGGGTCAGGAAGATCCCCTGGAGAAGGAAATGGCAACCCACTCCAGTATTCTTACCTGGAGAATCCCATGGACAGAGGAGCCTGGTGAGCCATAGTTCATGGGGTCATGAGAGTCGGACATGACTTAGTGACTAAACCACCAAAGTGTCCAGATATCAATGGATGACAGGAAAGAAGACAGTACATCCTTGTCTGGACATGGACCTAAAAGGAAGGATGACCTTGTTTGTTTAACAAAAGTGTTGCAAAAATATCTGGGAAACAGCACTGTGAGGTAAGAGGAGTAGAATCCTTCTCCCAAGGTTGATATTATAGATACATCTCGACTTGACCCCTCTGTCTCCACTGGATAGATCTTGAAGGCAAAACCCTCAACAAGAATATTCAAGAAAGGCTCGTTTGGTGGCAACAAATAAAAATTCACTCAAAATGGTAGACAAAAAAGGGGATGCTTATTGTAAGATTATACAGATCTGAGAAAATTCCTGAACAGGAAGCAAAGTGCAGTTGGGCTTTGAATGAAATAATGTTTGTTTCTAGAAAGATGTTGGGAACCAAGGTAGCTACTCTCCCCTTATCATTCATGCTAACAGCCTTTCGGCAACTCAGCTTTCTTTTCCTCTCTCTTAGCCTCTTCCTTCACTTGTTTAAATTTCACAGTCCACCATGACAATCGACTCCAACTCTTCATCCCACATCATGCTTCCCACACCTGTCTCTCTTCTTCCCTAGTTCAGTGAAGGAAAGAAACTGAGCCCTCTCAGCAAGTATGTCAAGATCCTCTTGCTCACCTCTGGGTTGGTTGCCCAGAGGTCAGTGTCTCCCCTCCTGGGCAGCTTCACAGGGTTCAAATATGCCTGCAATGCAGAAGACCCTAGTTCAATTCCTGGGTCAGGAAGATCTGGTGGAGAAGGGATAAGCTACCCACTCCAGTATTCTTGGGCTTCCTTGGTGGCTCAGACAGTAAAGAATCCTCTTGCAATGGAGGAGACTTGGGTTTGACCCCTGGGTTGGGAAGATTCCCCTGGAGAAGGGAATGGCAACCCACTCCAGTATTCTTGCCTGGAGAATTCCATGGATAGAGGAGCCTGGTGGGCTATGGGATCACAGAGTCGAACACAACTGAGTGACTTTCACTTTCAAGAGAGGATGGAGTGATGGATGGTAAATTTGGATGTGAACAGCTCCAGGGGAAGGTCAAGACTTTGCTGACTCCAGGGATGGAGAGGGTATGGGAAGACATGCTAGAGAGGGCTTCAGCGAAAAAGACCTAAGAGAAGGTCAGAGAGGACAGAGAGGCTGAGGAGAAGGATAAAGTATCCAGGTGCTGGAAGCTACATCTTGGGTTGTCCTAGCCAATCCAGGAGGTAGGAGTTGGGACATAAGCTGGAAGGACAGAGTCAGCTGTATGTGAGCACCGTGTGGACTGCTAGCCTATGGTAGCCCCCAGGTTCCATTCACAGTCTTGAGGAAACCAACTGGCCCCACCCCATGGCATAGTCTGGGTGAAAATTCTCTAGCTAAGCAGAAGCAAGGATGGTTGGGTTAGTTAGATCTTTCAGTTTTTCCTTCTCCAAGGATGCTAGCTAGGGAAGAACAGGCAACAACATTCAAACTTCAAAGAGTCAGGGGAATCAATCCCAGGAAAAGCTGAACTAAGGTAAAATAAGAAACCAGTTGTTCTCACAGTGTAAAATGGCAGATCAGCCACTGGGCCTGATCCTCACTTGTGCCTAGGAACACCTCACACGTATCAGATGTTGAAGCTCATTGAGCTACCTGCCGTGAAGTCCTCAAGACAAGTTTCTCCAACCAGGGTCAGTTGGTTGCCCAGCATGCCTGCCAACAACACACCAGCCTTTCCCAGGGTACAGGGTTGTTATCATACGGCTGCTGGTTTCACAGAGTTAGAGCTCCCAAGTATCAATAGAGAAACAGAACGGCCTATGTGGCGGCAGAGCTGGGGAGGAAGGGAGGGGAAGGCACACTGGTGGTAAAAACACGGCATGTGGAAGGAATGAAGAGAAAAGCAACAGAGAGAAACTGTCACAACAGTCTGGAAAACGCACAGAGCAAACATGTTTCTCGAAACGCTTTTTTTCCACTGAAAGGAACCAGAGCTCCTTTTAGGGGAAAAGAAATTACAAAATAAGCTTAGAATATCTTATCTTGTGCCAGAAAGCAAGGAAGTGATCACAGAATGATGGGGACATGTCACAAAGACACAGAATCAGACTAAATGGCTCCTTCTAGCTAAACACAACACAATTTGAGGATCAAAATAAACAATAATTCTAACAGATTAAAACCTTTCAGATACAAATAAATATACTAATAAATTGAAAGTTGGGAATAGGACATTTACATAAAGTCAAAAAATCCTTTTCACAAGATACTTACTAATTTTAAGAGGAGAGGCCTGGGAGATACCTGTTAATCAAATGATCAAAATTTTCATTGCTAATGATCATACGAATTGAAAACATAGGTTATGCAGTAGGATGCAATGAGAAGAACACGGCATTACTTTGGGGGTGGTCCTGAGAAAGACATATCTCTGAATCTAATCATGAGGATATATCAGCCCAAATTGAAGAACGTTCTACAAAGTAACTGACCTTCAATCTTCAGAACTGTTAAGGATTTGAAGGTCAAAAAAAGACTGAGGATATGTTTCAGGTGAAGAAAAGTGAAGTGATGGGATAACTAAATGCCATGTTTCGTTCTGAAGCAGGTCCTTTGGCTATGAAGCCAGTATTAGGACAATTGGATGAACTTAGATGGGATGGTTGATGCAGAGAAGTGAAGTTGTTCTGTGTCAGTGTTGCTTCCCTGGTTTTGACAGTCACACTGTGGTTACACAGAGGAACATCCTTGTTTATAGGAAATGCATACCGAAGTCTTTGGGGGTGATGGGGCAGCATGTCAGCAACAAAATCTCAAAGGAAGGCCTTTGGACTACACTCCCAACTTTTCTGTAAATTTTTATTGGTTTCAAATATTTTTTTAAAATAAAGTATAAAAAATATCAGTCTCTATGTTTAAAAAACTCACCTTGTTTGAGTATGTAATGGGCTGGTAGGGCCCCCCAACAAAGGATACTCACATCCCAGAGAAGCTGTAAATGTGACCTTATTTAGATGTGATTAAGGTAAGTGTCATGAGATAGGAGCATCCTGGATTAGCCTGGTGGGCCCTAAATCCAACAGCAAGTGTCCTTACAAGAGACACACAGGGGAGAGATACACAGAGGGCACTACCATGAGAAGACAGATGCACAGGGTGGAGAGAAGCAGCCACAAGTCAAGGAAAGCCTGGAGGCACCGGGAACAGGAAAAGACAAGGAAGGATTCTCCCCTGAAGCTTCTGGAGGGAGCACGGATTTGCCAACACCTGAATTTCAAACTCCTGACCTCCAGAATAATGAAAGGATAAATTTTTGAGAAGGACGAGGAAGTATTCTACACACCCTTCTGGACTGATTTTTTTCACTGTAGGAAGAAGAGATAACATGAAATCTCCCCTCTTGAAAAAGTTTCTAGTATACAGTATAGTATTGTTATGAGATGGTTAGACAGCATCACAGACTTAATGGACATGAACTTGAGCAGATTCCGGCAGATAGTGGAGGACAGGGAGGCCTGGCTTGCTGCAGTCCATGGGGTTGCAAAGAGTCAGATACAACTTGGTGATTGAACAACAATAGTATTGTTAATTACAAGCACAATGCTGTTCAACAGATCTCTAGAATTTATCTATCTTGCATGACTAAACTCTATACCCACTGAACAGCAACTCCCCATTCCTCCCTCCACCATCCCCTGACAATCACCATTCTATTTTCTGCTTCTATAAGTTTGAGTACTTTAGATATTTCATATTAATACAATAGAATCAGGCTATGACCAGCTTATTTCACTTAGCATGATGGCCTCGAGGTTCATTCCCATTGTCACAAAGGACACAATTTCTTTCTTATTTATGGCTGATGCATTGTATATCTTACTACGTTTTCTTTATCCATTCATTCATTGATGGACAATTTAGGTTATTTCTACCTCTTGGGTATAATGCTACAATGAACAGGGGAGTGCAGATATCTCTTCAAGCTCCTGATTTCAATTCTTTTGGATAAACATTCAGAAGTGGGATCACTGGATCATATAGTAGTACTTTAAAAAAATTATTTTGAGGAACCTCTGTATTGTCTTCTATAGCAGCTGTACCATTCTACATCCCCACCAACACTGTACATGGGTTTCAGTTTCTCTGTATCCTCTCCCACATTTGGTAACTTTTGTTTGTTTGTTTTTGATAATAACCATTCTAACAGGTTGATATAATGTTGTGGGATTTTTATTTTTTTATTTCATTGGTTTTAAATTACATTTACTTGATGATTAGTGATTCTGAACATCCTTCCCTATACTTGTTGGCCATTTGTATGTCTTCTTTAAAGAAACATCTATCTGAGTCCTTGGTCCATTTTTAAGTCAAGGTATTAAGCTTCATTGTTAATGACTTGCATGAGTTTCTTATGTATTTTGGATATTAATCCCATTATTGGTTATGTGGTTTCCAGATATTTTCTCCTGTTTCATAGGTTGCTTTTTCACTTTGTTGATTGTTTCCTCTGCAGAGCAGAGGCTTTTCCATTTTTATAGTCCTACTAGTCTATTTTTGCTTTTGTTGATTATGCTTTTGGTATCATATCCAAGAAATCATTGCCAAGACCAACATCATGAAATTTTACCCTGTGTTTTCTTCTAGGAATTTTGTGGTTTCAAGTTTTACCTTTAAGTCTTTAATCCACCTTGAGTTGATGATTGTGTATGGTGTAAGATAAGGGTTCAATCTAATTCTTTTGCATTAGCTGTCCAGTTTTCCCAGCATCATTTGTTGAAGACACTCTCCTTTCCCCAGTGTCTATTCTTGGCACACTTGTAGATGGTCAGTGGAGTGTATATGCATGGGTTGATTTCTAAGCTCTTTATTCAGTTCAATTGGTCTACATGTCTGTCTTCATGACAGTATCATACTATTTTAATTACTGTATCTTTGTCATATGTTTTGATATTAGGATGTGTGATATCTCTAGCTCTGTTCTCTCTCAAGAATATTTTGGCTATTTGGGGTCCTTTGTAATTCCATATGAATTTTATTGTTTTTTTCTCTTTTTGTAAAAATGTGATTGGGATTTTGTTAGGGATGCACTGAATCTGCAGATCACTTTGGGTGGTAGCACAGTTTAACAATATTAAATCTTTCAATTCATGAATATGGGTGTCTTTCTCTTTATTTGTATCTTGTTTAGCTTTTTTTAATCAATGTTTTATAGTTGGCAGTCACATCTTTATAATCTCCCTCATTATGTTTATTCCTAAATATTTTATTACAGTAAATGAGATTGCTTTCTTAATTTCTGTTTTGAATAGTTCAGCTTAGCCTTCCAACTCCTTATATATCTTCCAGTTCCAGAAGTCTATGGTTTACAGTAGACTGTGGACTGTGGATGAGATGTGGGGATCAAGAAGAGGATCTGGGATTTCTCAGGAGTCCCAGCCTCACACCTTTCTTTAGGCTGGTCTTTCCCTTTACTACTAACACACGGAGAGAGTGATACTCTACAGGTGACTCCTGTAAATTGGTTCTGAACACACCTGACAAAATATTTCAATTCCAACTATCAAGTTACATTGTACAAGTGGTGCCATTGCCCCAGCCCTGAACCCTGGGATCTTAAAGTCTCACATGATACAGCTTGGGAAGAAAACACTTCTAGGAGTCTATCCCCTGCCCCACTTCTGCCTCTTTTCTCTGCTCAGCATTTACTGATCAGCAGCAATGCACATACTGTGCTAAATACTGAGAATACAAAGATGAATAAGTTAATAATCTGACAGGAGGACAGAGAGAGACATTAAATATGAAGTTCTGAGTGCAGTCATAAAGGGAAATTTTTTGAAAAAGCCTCCTATATACCTGACAGGGAAAATCAAATCTGGATTCAGATATTTCATAAGAGAGATGAAGAAAGCATCCTGGAAGGATGAAATTGAAACTAACATCTCAAAGCTTAGATCAGTCCTTACTGTGGTGGAAAACTGACTGTGGAATATGAGAGCTCCTAATTCTTGAAAATCCAATGTGCTTTTCAAGTATCTAGTGAGACCTTCTGAACTAAAACACATCTAAAGATAATTTTGAAGGCAAATATACAGAAGTCCTGAAAGTCCACATATATAAAGATGTTTCTGAGAGCCACATGGAGCTTGTTTGTGTTGTTGCAGATGCTTGGGTGGAGGTTGTCAGTGGATATAATCGCAGTGGAGCAAGACAGAGAAATGAGGCCCTGGGGCAGCTGTCATGACTCATATTCTCTGTTTTTATTTGGATCATGTTGGGAAAGCAGGTGGATTAACTGAATGATCCTTTAAGACATGTGTGTGGCTGTGATGACCAGTGATCATTGGACAATCTCATCTGACATTTTGATTAATGTAGGCGATTAAAACACCTACTTACCTATAGCTTGGCTATTTTTACACTCTAACATTTTTCTGGAGTCCAAGGCCCTGTGCAAATATGGGCAAAGATGTTCAGAGGAGTTGAGGAGAGGGAAAGGGGCTTTTTGTAGGCCTTGCATACAAGACTTCAGTAGCAATGCCATTGATCCCCCTCCTGGTGACAGCTGCAGGCACATCAGAGCCGAGCCAGGGCCTGCTCAGCTAATTGAAGTGCCCCGTAGGTTCTCTTTGCCCTCAAGAACCTTTCTGATAAACAGTTCTTGACCAGCTCCTTATATGGGTACAGACAGCCCCAAGAGGTTGAGATGTATTTTGGACACAATCAGATTCTCATTTCTCAAGGGTCTCAGGCCTTCGCCTTTGCAGCTGACGGAGATGGCAGTGGCCTCCAGAGGCTCTCATGCCCTGGACCTGAGGCAGTCACTTTTCCTCTAAAGATTCCTCTTATCTTGAAGAAGAGAGGTGCCTGGCGCTCATCACACTGTGCTAGGCAGTGGCTAAGATAGTTTGAAAGAAAGCATGTGGGGAAATCAGAGCTGGCAAAGTTCACAGGAGAAAAGTGGCTCTTGACTTGTTCACCTTTTGAGAGTCTTTGGGGCCCAGTGAGAGTAGTCTCCTAAGTCCCTTTGGATACAACATGCTGGCTGTTCCACTGTGTTTGTTTATTACTCAGAAAAGCTACACCCCAGAGAAGGCTAACAGGTGTCACCTGGCATCAGGTGCCATGTGAGAACTCCCAGCCAGAGAGATGGATGGCCCACAAGGACTTTTTCCCCATAGGACTGTGGCCTCGTTGTGGTCACAAGCTCACCAGCATGAGCACAATGGATTTTTCTGTTGTTCATTGATGGAACTCAATGTATCACATATGCTGAAGAAAGGAGTGAATGGAGCAAAGAAGCTGATGGCTCATTAGAACTTTGTGCTTGGATAAAAATACATTGTCATTGTGGATTTATTGATGTGATTAAAGATTACATCCTATGAAATCCCCCAAAGTGTAAATGTCTATAAATGACACTACATTACAGATGCTTAAGAGCATGGTTGCCACAGAAGACAAAGCCTTGATGACTGTAGAGAACAAAAACTCATTTTGATGTTATGTTGCAAAAGGAAAGATATTGTGGCTTTTTGTCAATGGTCTTGATGGATTCTGCCACAACCATCTCCTGCCTCCCTTAATCAGTGCAGCCACTCATGCTCCAAACTATCCAGAAGGCCACAAGCTCTCTGTCCCAAACATCCACCACTTTCTAATCTCCTCTCCAGAAAACTCTAGATAAAGATACTTTCCACCTTCCCCAGGCATACTTTTCCCACTGGAAGGCACATCTTCCTTGAGGAGTATAAAATAACAGGAGAAGAAAACTTCCAGGAAACACAAGGAGCCAGGAATGAACAGACAACGCTCTCAGGCTCCACTACTGCAGACTGTATTTAATCCAGACCTGTAACTGTGGAGTGAGAGCTATTCAGAAGTGTATACCCAAGGGGTGTACCGAGCTGTAATATATGAACTGATTTTGGAGTCGCACGTAATATGCTTAACATAACACTGTAACCAGGGGAGCCATTTTTTAGGAATAAAACAATGAGGGAGAATAAATACCATTAATTCAGAATGAGTGACGTGGGAGTTCCCAGTGAACAAGGGATTTTTCTCACTCTGACATCAGATTCTAATTGCAGAGGGACAATGTTAGTTGTCACTAACCAGCTTTTAAAACAAATAACGTAAAATATAATTTGTTAGATATAAGACCTATAGGCCATGGGGTTGCTGAAAAATCGCACTTGGTGGGAACTGCAAGAGAGTGACAGTTACTGACTGGTCACCGTGGCCAAAAAACCAATTCTTAACAGGCTCTCTCGCTGGGTTTTTCTCAGGTAACTGAAGAGAAAACAGAACCCTTGAATTACGACACCTATCCCAGTCCTTAATCTCTCCCCTTTTTTCAGCTGTGTTTGATATCCAGAGACAGTAAAAGGCCCAAGGACCCTCCTGGGGGCCCATGGCCAGCACCAGGGAGACTCAGGAAGGGACACAGAGCACCTGATGCCAGTTAGGGAGCATGGCAGGGGTTTGAGGCTGCGCGCACCCTGAGTTCCCCCTAATTCTGTCAGGCAGGTCCCACCTGGCCAGTATGTATGACCACGTCCCACCTGAGGGGCACACGCCTTGTCAGTGGGATCCTCCTTCTGATTCAGCACTGGTCTTGTCCAGTGTTTTCCAAAATGAATATTGTGAGATGTTTATAAGTCTTCTTCATGAAAGAGGAGGGTGATCTATGATTTGATGAGCAGAAGAAGTGCTGTGTTACATGGATTTCTTCATCACGAGGCTTCTCGGGGCTTACGACACTGTGGATTTCCCAGAGAATGGTTAACTATTCTGTTATCGTTGAGAGCATTTCACCCAACTAATGCTTCTCAAAATCCACTGAGGGTCTGTGCTCACATCATCTACTCTAGAAACTTTTGTTCCCTGCCTCTCATGACAACACACATGGCTGAAAAGTGAAGAAAAACATGAAGTCTACTTTGTCTTTAGAGACCTGTTCAGGCTCTGCCTCTTTCTGGAGTGTTTGACAGGCAGTGTCCCCCTGGCCTAAAGGCAGTGAATGAATACTCTGCCTCCAGCTGGAAAGAGCAGATGGGCAGGCAATTAGAGGCAGGCAAGCAAGCACCCTGTGGCCACATAGCGTCAAGACCAGTGGCCCCCAGTGCTATGGCTCAAACCCAGCTCCTTGACTCAGCAGCTGCTCAGTGGCAGGACACCTGCATCCACTCCACACATGGTGTGGAGGACCAAAAGAGGCCCTGCCCTGACATGGTATCTGATGCACCATAAAAACGAACAATGATTATTTGGGGAACATAGAGTAGGAAGAAGTAATGTTTCCCAAAGATAATGATAAGTGGGCAAAGTTTTCACAAAAGCTCCTCATTAAGCTGCTATCCCAAGAACAGGATAAATATATTTCATTTCATTTTAATAATCGTTTCCCTGGACTTCTATAAAAGGGTGCTCACTTCTGATTTAGCATCATTCTCTCCTCTATCTTGTCCGTCCTACCTTCCTGCCAACATTTATTGAGCTGTTATATTCTAGAATACAGAATCGCCAGTTCCAGATCCCAAGGTTGTGTATAATGTAAAACTTGAGTTTCCTTTGCATGAGAAGGCAAGTAAATGTACAAATAATGCAGGGTGGTCAAAGCTGCAGTTCAAGGTGCAGTGGGGAGAGCATGATTCTACTCCTGGCACACAGTAGGTCTTCAATACATTTCAATATGGGCTTTCCTGGTAGTTCAGATGGTAGAGAATCTGCCTGCAACGCAAGAGACCTGGGTTCAATCCCTGGGTTGGGAAGATCCCCTGGAGAAGGGAATGGCAACCCACTCTAGCATTCTTGCCTGGAAAATTCCATGGACAGAGGAGCCTGGCAGGCTATATAGTCCACGGACTTGCAAAGGGTCAGACACGACTGAGTGACTAACACTTTCACTTTTACTTCACATTTCAATACACTTACAGGAATGAGAGAGCAAATGAAACTAATTTATACTGGAAGTGAAGGAGGTTATCTTTGATTTATGGGGCAGATTATCATTCAGATGTTAATTCATATTTTCTCCCAGCATCCTCCCTTCTGTTATTTCAAGCAGGAGTCCAGACTTTGTAGTACTGTGCCCCAGAAAACTATCCAAAAAGCAGCTGAAAGTGCCCTGACTTTGGCAAGGACATGCTTCCACTGAAGAGACTGGGTAACCTGAGAGAGAGTGGAGAAACTGAGAGGCACCAAGGGTGGCCTATGGGCCTGCGAGCCATACCCAGACTCAGAAAGGAGGCAGCAAAGCTCGCATGGGCAGCCTGTTGCGGGGAGGCGCATCAGGTCCGACAGCCATATGCACAGAAGCCAAGAGCCACCAGACTTCAGGAACATATTACATATCTTCTAAAATCAAAACCTACTGCCCCTCCCCTGGACAAAAAGAGACCCACTTGAAGTTTGCTTGCCTAATGATGACTGTCAGTTGAGTTCAATTCCAGAGATTTTCTTTCTAAGATTGGTCACACACATGATTCAAGGCTGAGGATCCAAGGGACTATGAAATGGACTTGAACTGGTCAAAACAAGAGACAAGCTGGAGAAAGAGGGGAAGAAAACCTGCTTCCGATCTGCCCTTTGCTCCTGCTGTAGACTCACAGCTGTTACTCTGAAGGAGACAGAATTATGAAGATGAAGACCTGCAGGTCTTCATCCCCTGAGCACTCCAGGCATTCCTGATAGAGAGCTAATTCACCTCTGCCTATATGTTCTCATTCCAGCCAATGCCCGTTTGATCTCAGCCATTCTTGACCCTCAAAAGCCAGAACTTCAAGACGAGTTCCTTCAAGCCCTTCTAGCCCCCACCATCTTTTTTTTACATTTCAATTCCTGATACAGCCTGAGCTATCATGACCGCAGAGCAGAAGACAAATATGTGATGGGAACCTGGTTTTGCTTGGTGAAGAGCATGGCCATGTGGCAGGGAGAATAAGAATAACAGAAACAGTGGAAGAGACATAAGCATGGTTTAGATATTTTAATGCCACCCTGAAGGTTTACACTGAAGCAAGATGTAATTTTTTTAAAAATGTTGGAAACAGAGATCAAAAATTTACTTAGAAGTAGTACTCTTGCCTGGAAAATCCCATGGATGGAGAAGCCTGGTAGGCTACAGACCATGGGGTCGCTAAGAGTCAGACACGACTGAGCGACTTCACTTTCACTTTTCCCTTTCATGCACTGGAGAAGGAAATGGCAACCCACTCCATTGTTCTTGCCTGGAGAATCCCAGGGATGGCGGAGCCTGGTGGGCTGCCGTCTATGGGGTCGCACAGAGTCGGACACGACTGAAGTGACTTAGCAGCAGCAGTCCATATATATGAGGTGTCAGTGTCTACTGTATTTGGGGGTAGTAGTTGAACATCTTTGATATTTTCATTAGATATTTCAGAGCAATATTAAAAATAAATCCCTTCAAGGCAGTAATAGAGAACTAATTACTGAAAAAAGGCCCCCAAAGTGATCCCTCTTGGATAAAAAGAAAGCAAAACACAAAATTCTAGCAAAGAGTGAAGAATGCTTAACAGCAAAATCTATGGAACAAGAAAGCTACATTTAGAGGAAAATTAATAACCTTAAATACCTCGTTCCTAAAATAATATAAAAATGTACCAAGTACTCATCTAAGGGAATTAGGAAAATCAGGAAGAAATAATAAAGTACAAGATAAAAAGTAAGAATGCATCAACAGATCCAAAACTTTAAGATAAACTTTGAGAAGATGATTAAAGAGTGGAAAAAGAGAGAAAGAGGAAAAATACACAAAGTTAGGAATGAGAAAAGCGAAATTACCACAAATACAGGAGAGATTAAATATACAATAAAAGATACACCTGGGTAACTTTGTGGTAATACATCTGATGCTTAGAGAAGCATTAATTTCGTAGCAAACTTGAAATTAGGCAAACATAAAAAGTAGAATATTTGCATAGACCAGTCGCCATTACAGTTAGTAAAAACGTGATCAAAGACCTACCATTCACAAAGCACTAAAATTAGATGTTTCATGTCTGAGTTTTATCTGACCGGTGAAGAGCACATAATGTTGTTGTTTAATTATTCTGGGCCATATAAAAATATGGAAAGCTCCCCAATTCTTTTATAAAGACAGAATGATATTGATACTTAAATACTGATAAAAGAAGCTGAAATTCAACCTTTCCATTTGGTCACACTGTCTCTTGTATATATTGCTAGACCCAATTTGCTAATATTTATAGAGTGTGTGCATTTGTATTCCAAAAAACACATATAAGTTGAGTCCATGGGACACTTACTGTCCTGTTGGGAGGAAGTGTCTTTGTAGAGGAAAGCCCATTGGGATGGATTTTGATGTCCCCTTAAACAGAAAAAAAAGCAGAAGGCAGAAATGCAACTTGAATTCCAGTTGCCATCTTATGAAGGTCAGGAAATGTGGAGCTTAGGCAAGAAATGTAAGAACTGTGTAAAATCAGTCATCTTAAAAATTGCTCTGACATACTGGTTGCTCTGGTTTTGCCTCTCCACAGATTTGTATATAACCCTTAAAAAGGCCTGAATGCTTGTCCTCAGCAGCAGCAATGGAAGGCAGGTGCTGAGAATACAGTAACCTACCTGATGTCCAGGCCCAGGGAGGCCAGAATGGTGAGAGTGAGTCAAGGTTGCCCTGCGAGTTGAGCAGAGTATTGAAGAGAGAGGCAGAAGACAGGGATTAGCTCAATGATTAGCTCCTCTCCTGGACCATGGACTCATTCCTCCAAATGTCCCTCTTATTCCCTCTGCAGTCTTCATTCTGTCACCATCTTTTCTCCACCTTCACCTCTCCCATTCACTCCCCTTACCCGTCGAATTCTAACTTTGGCCTCCCCTCTCTGTGGAACTGCTCTAAAGCCCTAATTATTAAATTCACAAGGTGCTTTTAAATCCTTGTGTGTTACATTTCTTTGCTGTATTTCCTGCAACTGGGGTTTCTAACAACAACTTGTGTTGGGCCATTTCCACTTACCATCATCACCTACAGGCTCTTGAACCTTTCACTTAAGGCTTATCGCAATCTAGTCTCAACTTGAACAGGTTGAAATCTCTTTCGACCTTGGTTTCCTCATCTGTTAAATAACCGCATGAAATAATTACTACTTTTTCTTTCAGCGCCAAATTATAATTTTAAGGCTTCCCTGGTCCTTCTCTGCTGGAACCAATCTCATTACTCTGAAAATGAATAAAAGTTTATCTGTGCTTATCATATATTACTTTGATTTGTCCACCAAATTATAATTTTAAGGCTTCCCTGGTCCTTCTCTGCTGGAACCAATCTCATTACTCTGAAAATGAATAAAAGTTTATCTGTGCTTATCATATATTACTTTGATTTGTCCAACAGATCATTTGAGCATCACTCCAGGTCAAGAGTTATGCTGAGGGAAGAAGAGGCAGAGATGAACGAAGCAGATACAACCCTGCCGCCAAGAGCAGCACTACTGATGTGGATATAGGGTTTAGTTTCTTCTGAGATAGTCTTGTAAGGGCAAGAGCCAACTGCCTATGCCTGCCGTGGCTTTGCACAAAGGAAGTAGAGAAAAAAGCTTGCCTGAAGCATGAAAAGGCCTGTGCACCTAAACATTACCTGCCTCTTGACTCTGCTCTTGAATGAAGACCAGGAGGTTGCAGGAAGTCCGAATGCCAAGGGGACTGTGGTGTGGTGCTTTCCCCAACTCTGCCTACTGTAACGCTCATGGGGAAAGATTCAGAATTCTAAACAAAAGGGAAAACAAATCACGTAAAGGACAGTCCTTTTTATAAAGCACTAGATTGAGATTCTGAATAGAGGTACTTTTCACTTCAGAAGAGGAGTCAAGGTTATTTATTTTTCTCTTTTGCTTAAGTAAAGCCAGATGCATGCTCGGCAGGTGTGACTCATGGAAAAGGCTTTCAAAGATGGTGAAGACAAATGACCACTTTGGTTCAGATCACGAAAACACTCAAAGAACGCTCTCATGCACGCATCAAGAATGCAAGATGATAAAAAAAGAAACTACCCTTATGAGAAAACATTTAAAAAATGCCAATGTTGAAAAGTGGGCAGGTTCTACAATAGACTATCGGGTTAGCATCTTCTCATCAGAAGCTTTCTTCTCACAACAAATTTCAGAAAGCCGAACCAAAATGATTCCTGGAACCAAAGTGCTGAGCTCTACTCTGTGAGTAGAGTCTCTGAACCAGAACAACCTGTGATGGCACATACTTTTCATTCATGCTTCCTGTTTTTCATGCTGGAAGTTTCTTTTGTGTATTTGGCCTATGAGGGCACACAGTTTGGAGCTGAAAAGATGGTGCTTTTTAGCCAAAGAGAGTCTTTTTCCAAGCCAAGGGGTGCCAACGGCCTGCTGAAATGAGTCCCCTCAGCTCAGAATACCATCGTGTGGCGTTCAGCAGATTTGGGGACCTTAGTAAATTAAATGTAACCTATAGATTTATTTGGATACCAATGATTTTAGGGTTGGGAGACACAACTGGTTGCTGCAATACACAAAAGTTTATTTTTGACTTTTTTCTTTTCTGAAGGCAAAATATAATAGAACTGAACATCAATGAATTTTGTACAACAAAAACAGCTTTTAACATGGAACAGACAGTTCATGAAGGTTTTAAAATCCTGGAATGGCTTCCCTTTTTCAAAGTCATGCTTTCTTGCGGTCCATGAGGAGTTGGCACAAAGAGACGGTGGCAGCCTGCTGAGCGAGGTGAGTGGAAGGACGGGTGGGCTCCCCTAGATCCGAGTCAGCTGGTGCCACAGACTGGATGGCAGGATGCTCTCCACTTTTTCCATGACAAAGTTTAAGGGGGCAAACAAAGTGCTGAGGAACTGTGAACAAACCAGAAGAGCACACACGTCAGGAGAGATTTTTTTTTTTTCTTTGACTACATCAAGTCTTAGTTGTGGCACGTGGGCTTAGTTGCTCCATGGCATATGGGATTTTAGTTCCCTGACTAGGGACTGAACCCACGTCCCCTGCATTATAAGACAGATTCTTCCACTGAACCACCAGGGAAGTCTCTCAGGAGAGATCTTGTTCAAGACTATAAAACGAACCTCTCCAACCCATACGAATGTCTGCATCATAAAAAGTCCCCAAACACTATGATTACATATTTATGTTTGTAGGAAATACTGGTTGATGAGCAAACCTGCATTTCAGTTTCTGTCCCCCACCCCAACCCCGCCACCCCCACCCCAAGTTCTGATGGACAAGGGGAAGAAATGTTGGCTGACAGGCCCTTCACTCCTTGGACAGCTGCCCCCAGCGCTGAGGCCTTCCAACTAGTCTTCAGGATATGAGGCTGCCCATGGAGATGACCAGTGCCATCAAAAGGGACGGAGGACGGGTGGTGACTGAGCAGAAGAGCTAAAACATGGTGACAACGCCTAAACCCACCATCAAGACGGGTGAGATTTGTGCAGTGAAAACTCGAGAGTATCAGATTCAAAAGTCTTCTCTGTGTTGCCTCTTTCACAACAACTGAATATATTTACTCAGTAAGGCACTTAAGTACTGGGTGAGATATGGAAGTGTCTAGGACAAAAGTCCCACTGTTGGGAAGGTCAACGCCTAGGGGTAGGGGGGAGGGAGCTACTAAGAACTGTACCCAGCAAAGTAACAGTACCAGGTAGACCATAATGCAGCAGAAGACAGATGCACAAGCAAAGCACCAGGAAGGTCAAGAAAGGGAGAGAATCCATTCTGTTGAAAGGAATAGGAGAAGCTGAAAATGAGGTGACTGAAATAGTCCCCAGTGGATGGCTGGGGTATGAAAAAAACAGAGATGGGGTAAGAACAGTAAGGAAAGAAATGTGATCAAGGCGGGGGGGCTGGGGGGGGGCAGTGGATGGGGTGGGGGGCTCCAGGCTCAGCAAACAGCTGGAAGAGAAATGGGAAAGCAAAACAGCTAGGAAGACCAGAAGATAATAAACAGTTCAGTTTTGCTGGAAGGGATAGAGGAAGAGTGCTTAGAAGTGAATGGAAGAGCGCTGGGGAGGGCCTTGAGTGTCAGTTTGGACTTGCACTTAAGAATAAGGCAGTCTCTGGAGAGGGTGCGGAAAAAAGGGAACCCTCTCACACAGTTGGTGGGAATGCAAACTAGGACAGCCACTATGGAGAACAGTGTGGAGATTCCTTAAAAAATTGGAAACAGAACTGCCATACGACCCAGCAATCACACTGCTGGGCAGAGGAAACCAGGATTGAAAGAGACACGTGTACCCCAATGTCCATCACAGCACTGTTTACAATAGCTAGGACATGGAAGCAACCTAGATGTCCATCAGCAGATGAATGGATAAAAAAGCTGTGGCACATAAAAACAATGGAATATTACTCAGCTTTTAAAAAGAATGCATTTGAATCAGCTCTAATGAGGTGGATGAAACTGGAGCCTATTATACAGAGCGAAGTAAGTCAGAAAGAAAAACACCAGTACAGTATATTAACACATATATATGGAATTTAGAAAGATGGTAATTATGACCCTATATGCGAGACAGCTAAAGAGACACAGATATAAAGTACAGACTTTTGGACTCTGTGGGAGAAAGCAAGGGTGGGATGATTTGAGAGAACAGCATTGAAACATGTATATTACCATATGTGAAATAGATCGCCGGCCCAGGTTCAATGCACGACACAGGGTGCTCAGGGATGGTGCACTGGGACGACCCTGAGGGATGGGATGGGGAGGGAGGTGGGAAGGGGGTTCAGGATGGGGGGCACATGTACACCCATGGCTGATTCATGTCAGTGTATGGCAAAACCCACTACAATATTGTAAAGTAATTAGCCTCCAATTAAAATAAATAAATTTAAAAACAAGAATATACAATGGAGAAAAGACAGTCTCTTCAATA
Source organism: Okapia johnstoni (assembly GCA_024291935.2). Lineage (NCBI taxonomy): Eukaryota > Metazoa > Chordata > Mammalia > Artiodactyla > Giraffidae > Okapia > Okapia johnstoni. The sequence goes on along the minus strand of CM044312.1, from coordinate 62,712,014 downwards.
AATGGTGCTGGGAAAACTGAAAAATTACATGTAAATGAATGAAATTAGAACACTCTAACATCATAAACAAAACACAAACTCAAAATGGATTAAAGACCTAAATGTAAAAACAGATGCTATAAAAATCCTTGAGGAAAACAAAGGTGGAATACTCTTTGACATACATCCCAGCAATATCCTTTTGGATCTGTCTCCTACAGTAATTAGTGAAAATAAAAATAATCAACTGGGACCTGATCAAACTAAAAGCTTTTGCACAGCAAAGGAAACCATAAACAGAACAAAAATACAACCTACAGGATGGGAGAAAATATTGGCAAATGATGCAACCAACAAGAATTAATCACCAAAATATACAAACAGTGCATAGAGCTCAAAAAAAAAAACCAAAAATGGGCAAAAGATCTAAATAAATGTTTCTCCAAAGAAGGCATACAAATGGCCAAAAGGCACATGAAAAGATGCTCAACATCACTAATTATTAGAGAAATGCAAATCACAGCTTCAACGAGGTATCACTTTATACTAGTCAGAATGGCTATCATCAAAAAGTCTACAAATAATAAATGCCAGAGAGGGTATGGAGAGACAGGTACCCTTTTACACTCTTGGTGGGAAAGTCAGTTGGTACAGCAACTACGGAGAGGAATATTTGTGTGTGCCTGCCAAGTCACTTCAGTTGTGTCCGACTCTGTGTGATCATTGGACTGCACCCTGCCAGGCTCCTCTGTCCATGGGATTCTCTAGGCAAGAATACTGAAGTGGGTAGCCATTCCCTTTTCCAGGGGATCTTCCCGACCCAGGGATTGAACTTGGGTCTCAGGCATTGCAGGAAGATTCTTTACCATCTGAGCCAGCAGTAATTATTATTATTATTATTATTATTATTATTATCTTCTCCAGAAGAGCCAGCAGGAATTATTATTACCTTCTCCAGAAGAGCAGCATAGAAATTTCTTAAAAATCTAAAAATAGAGGTACCATATGACCCTGCAATCCCACTCCTAGGCATGTATTCAGAGAAAACCATAATTTGAAAAGCTATGTGCATCTCAATGTTCGTTGTAACACTACTTCCAATAGCCAAGACCTGGAAGCAACCTCAGTTTCTATTGACAGATGAGTGGATAAAGAAGAAGTGGAATAGTTACACAATGGAATATTACTGAGCCATAAAAAGACTGAAATAATGTCATCTGCAACAACATGGATGGAGCTAGCAATTATCTTACTAAGTGAAGTAAGCCAGACAGAGGAAGGCAAATATCATATGATATCGCTTATATGTAGAATCTAAAAAAAATGATACAAATGAACTTATATTCAAAGCAGAAATAGCCCCACAGACACAGAAAACAAACTTATGGTTACCAAAGGGGAAGGGGGAGGATAAATTAGGAGTTCGAGATTAACACTACACACTACTCTGTATAAAAGAGATAACCAATAAAGACTACTGTAGAGCACAGGGAACTATACTCAATATTTCATAATAACCTATAAGGGAAAATAAACTGAAAAACTATATATAATTATCTATTTCTGCATTTCTCTCCTTCAAAAATAACTAATTTCCACCTATGCTTATGTGAAAATAAATTAGTATACATCTTCAAAAAAAAAAAACAAACAAACAAGAATAAGGCAGCCTCAATAGTTCTTGAGTAAAGGAAGAATGGCTTTGTACTCCAGTAGGTGCTAATGCACGGCAACGTCTGACTTTCTGAAACTATCCTTGGCTGGGCGCACAGTACCACGTGGGTTGCTCACCCTACTAACTGGATGGCTTGCACTTCTCAGTTCAGAGCTGGATGCAATTGTGGGAGATCCTAGACACAGGAACAAGTAATTACTGCCCACAGTTGCAAGTTTGAAAATCAGTCAACACTTTCTGGCCCAAAGCTCAACGAATGTACATGGAGAAACAACAGTTTCACTGAGGGACGTGGGAAATGTTATTGCTTGAAAAGTTAAGTCTGAATGAGCAACACCAGGCAACCCTGAAACAGCTCATCTATCTCAATGTCCAAAACTCCTGTCCTGAGGGCAGAGATACATGGTCCTAAACCCACCGTAATTTAATCAGTGTCTTGTGGTGAGAAAAAGCAACTGAACTAATAATAAAAGAGAGAGCGACACTTCAATCGTCTGATCCTCCTTTTCCCAAAACACCATTATTTTAGAAGAAGGTCATGGCTCGCAACATGCTTCATTAACATTTGAAACGCCTCTGCTTATCTGAATAAGTTCCAGGTGCCCTATTGTAATCAGACAATTGACATTTCACTGTAATCAATATCAGACTTCAAAGAGGTCAGGGCCTATAAGTTGAAGACGAGAGTCAGAAGTCAGGGGGCTGGATTTCAGGGAAGGAGAGAGACCAGAGGAGGAAAGACAGGGCCCTTCAAACAGAAGAGGTCAGCACACTGATCTTCTCACATTCTGCGAGGGGCGGGTTTGGAACGATCACTTATTTATATGAGCAACCTTATCTTGGTAACCAAACATTCTAGGAAGAGTTAGCTCTAAGTCATTGAGGTAGATTAGATTAGGCGGGGAGAGCCAGTTGAAGCCTCTCATTTTCCTATTTTCCAGTGGCTCACACTTGGCTGCGGGCTTCCTTACTGGCTGCATATCAACATGTAAACACAATGGAGAGTTCCCAAGCTGCACGCAGCCTGGCGGGTGGCGGTGCAATCTCTCTCCATCTACTAAGAGTCATTATCCCAGGGACATTATCTCAGGCAAGGGCTGAGAACATCATTTTCACAAGCTGCAAATGGTTGCAGGCAGCCTATAGGGCGGCTGTGATAACCTGCGGGGGTCTTCACAAGGGGACTGATGAAGTGACAAGAGTGAAAATGCGGCGAAGACTCGGGGGTGGGGGGAGCAGGAGGGGGACAGGGCTTGTCTCCTTCAGGCTATCCATCTTCTTTCCCCACAAAATCTCTCCAGACATTTTGGAAACTGCTAAACCTTAATGAAGGGGGAGATGAATGTGATCCTCCAGGCAGAGGTTTAAAAGCAAATTTGTCTGAACTACATTTGAAAACTGTGAGTAGCTGACCAAACTATCACACCTTGGTAGCATATAAAATAAGAGGACCATAAAGGCAAATTTATATTTTATTTAATCATTTGGTCTGTGACTCAAAACTAAAGCTTTGGAAACATTAAATGAGGAGAGTGGCCCTTGGTCTAGTCTGTAATGAACACATCTTTGCGATTTTGCGGCAGCAACACAGCCTAACCTAGGGAATGCCCAGTTGTAGTCTATGTACTGTCTGCTATTCCTTCTAGCCCTCTCCTTGGTTAACGCAGCTTCAGGCAGTCACTCCATATAATATGGTGGTTCTCAGCCTGGGCTGCATACCTAAATCACCAAGTGGGAGCATCTGAAAACTCAGATACCCAGGCTGCACCCCAGGCCAATTAAGTCAGAGTCCCCTGGGTTGGAAGATCAGACATCAGTAAATTTTAAGCTTCCCAGACAGTTTGAAGGTGTAGCCAGGGTAAAACCACTGGTTCCTAGAAAGTGGTCACCTAAATGGCTCTGACACTGCACCATGCATCCACAGATGGCTGCTAGAAGGCTGGCTTTTGTGAGGCCAGCATTCTCTGAAGGAACAGTCCTCAACCCATCCATCTTCATAATGAGTGGTGGGTGGGGAGGGAGCTTGTTAAAAACACAGATTCCTGGGTGCTAACACTCAACACTCTGAACTCCTAGTGGTGGGGGCAGGTGAATTCTGTGCACCAGAAGCTAAGAATCACTATCCTGATCCCAAACTCTCACCAAGAACTGTACATTAGTTTAAGAAAGAATACCGGGCAGATGACATTGTCTAATGTTGTAAATATACTCTTATTTTAAATTTTACTACATTACACTCTAATCTACCCAAACTTTTGGCAACTACTTTAATTCAGAGGTTGGCTTGGGATAGAAGCAAATAATGAATAGCACAGGCTCATAAACTAGGGAGCATCCACTATGGAAGCTTGGATGATACTGGGTTCAGGAATCATATCACGTTAAGGAACTTTAAGATATTCTGCCTGAAGAAGAGAAGGTAGTAAGTTAGAAGAGGAGGGCATGAATGTAGTAACTGCCTCAAAAATTTCAAAGAGGAAGTAGAGTTGTTCACTATAGTTTTGGAGAGTAGACTAGGAACATAAGTAGAAACTAAAGGAGGGCAGACTTGACCAGTAAAAGGAAGAGTTCTGAGTGATCCAATAACGGAATGGGCTTCCATGTTGACCAGGTGAGTGCCCCATGGCTAAAAGTATTCAAGATGCATCTAGGTGATCTCCATCAAGCTACTGTTGAAGGCAATTTGTTTAAGGTCCCTTTCAACTCTTAGCATCAATGATTATGATTATAAAAGAAGAAATGCTAAGCTGTATCTGAGTTTTTACACTGATTCTTTCTGCAGAAACCACTACCATTTATTCATTTAATAATCATTTATTGAAAACCTACTATGTGCAAGGCAAAGCTATGGGGATACAGAGATGAGGAAGACACAGTCCTGCTCGCAAGGAGCTCACATTCTAAAAGGGGGTCAGACAAGATTTTAACAATTATAATACAGTACAATAAATGTAATAATATAGGTATTCATGGGTGGAATCAGAGAGGAAAGGTGTCTAACTTAGCTTAGGAGGAACTTAGAAAGGAAGCCGAGTATAAAAGAATGAAGAGGCATTAGTAGACTCGGACAAGTGCTGGTGGTAATGGAGAAGCGCATTCCACACAGTGCAAACAGCATGTGCAAAAGCACTGGGATGCACAACAGCCTGCTGCATCTGGGAATGGTGAGAAATTGACTGTGGCCCAAGAGCAGTGCCTGGGCAAGAGCTGGAGAGACTAGGCTGAAGACGCAAGCAAGGGCCAGATCACAAAGGACCTTGTGTGCCATGCTAAAGATCTGTGACTTTATCCTGAAGTTGGTGGGAAACCATTGGGAAAATTCAAGCACAGAAGTGACATGCTCAGATTTTCTAAGAAAGATCATTCTTGGGTCAGAACAAAGGAAATACTGGCAGAGGATAAGCCTGGAAAAAAGGAGAACAGTTAAGACTCTTGCAAGAAATCACAGAGATTTAAACTAAGAGAGAGTCATGGGGGAAGAAGGAAGATAAGAAAAGGTGAATTCCATCTACTGCCCGCCGAGTGGCTCAGGAGGTTAGATTCGACAGACTGTGGAAACAGAGACAGATGGGATGTAAGGGGTGAGAGAAAGAAGAGACTGGGAGGGCTGCCGAGTTTCTGGCTTGAGTGACTGGGTGGATGTCAGAGCCACTGGCGGAGGTCAGGGATACGGGAGGAGGAGCAGTTTTGGTGGGGGGTGGGGGGGTGGGAGGAGGGTGATGAGTTCAGTTTTGGAAATGTTGAGACTGAGGTGCCGGTGGGATTTCCAGTTCATCTTCAACACGCATGAAAATACTCTCGCAATTCCAGTCCCTGAGCTCTGCCGAGCAGAAAATGTCAATCATCTGGAAAGGGATTAAATCAACCCAGCCAAGTTAGAAATCATCCTTTCTGACTCCACTTGCCTTGAAATCAGAATGGAGTTCCAGGGAAACAATTGGTATTCTTTTTCTGACTCCTTCTGTTTGAAACTCCTCTGTGGCAAAATTAGTAAACTTATCCTCACTGTGTGTGCAGGTGGAAATAGTCAGTTTTCATCAAGGAAACAATGGTTCTTGGTTGTCAATGCACATAACTTTTCTTAGTAAAGCTCTTCTCCATAACCACCTTTTTTTTTAGAAAAAAAATTTAATAGTCATTTTATTTAACTCAATATATCTAAAAATTACCATTTTAACATGAATTCAGCACAATAACTAATGAGATAGTGTACATTCTTTTCCAAGACTAAGTTTGAAATTTGGTGTACATATAATAGTCTCAGTGCATCTCTTTTTAAAAATTTTTATTGGAGTATAGTTGCTTTACAATGTTGTTTTAGTTTCTATTGTACAGCGAAGTGAATCAGCTATATGTATACCATTACCTTCTTTAAAGAATCTTAATGGATTCTGATATTTCTAAACATTATATTTCTATACTTATTCATACTATACACCCTTCAAACCCTCTCAGTTCATTCCCCAAACAATTTAACTTGTCGACATTACAACTTTTAAAATTTAAATCATCTTTGAAAATGTAAATTCTATCCTTCTTGAAGAAAAGACCTACAATATCTAAAGATTAGAAACAATGTCATTCAATTTATATAAAACTGAATAACCTCCCAAATATTTTTCATTTGCTAGGATTTCCTTAATTCTTCATATAATTCTTTTAGAACTCACGCAATTTTGGGGGAACTGCTGAGAATTTTTTTGTATGTGAAATGAGGCAAGGCATGCAGTAATAAACAAGCTACACTTTCTCATTTTGATTCCACTGATGATACTGAAAATTCAGTATCAGTGAGCAAAGGATGAGTACAAGCACATCCACTTTTACACGACCCTCCCCCATTTCTCTTATGCTGCTTTTCATGACTTTCCCTGCCCCCGCCTGAGGCCTCCCTCTAGGCGAATACTCACAGCTTTTGCAAAGACCCCCATGAGTTCCGGGAACTGATGTGTCAGGAGGGCCAGCATGGCTGTGAAGGAACACAATCCAGCAGTAAAGAGAATAAAGAAGGGAAGCTCCTTTTTGGGGTAAACTGAGACTTCATGGAAAGCTGTGGAGAAGAACAAAAGGGAAGTGTTAGGGCTGCAGTGAAATGCACTCTCAGGGAACTTCTCTAGGTGGGACGGACTCTTCAGAGCTTTTTGGCTGAAGCGTTTTGGAAAGGAAAAACATAGGGCCCTTGAATGAATGAGCGCCAACATCTCCGCCAGCCTCTGGGGCCTAGTGCTTCTCCCAAGTCGATATTTACCCTTCAGGACTCTGTCTAGGGCATGAAGGGGCTAACATGGGGATGTCACACATTCATGGGCAGGGACAGTGACACTATCTATGCCTAATACACAGTATTCCTTTCTCAAAAGGAAACACAAACAAAACTTTATTCAAATTATAAAACATATGTTCACTGAACAAAACCTGTAAAATCCAAAGTCAAGTATCCTGAAATAAAAACTCTTCTCTCTAGGTTGTCACTGTCCTGTAATTTTTAAATCACTGTCATAGGGAGATACTAGTGTGTATGTGTGTGGGCTAAGTCACTCAGTTGTGTCTGACTCTTTGTGACCATGGACTGTAGCCTGCCAGGCTCCTCTGTCCATGAGATTCTCCAAGCAAGAATACTGGAGTGGGCAGCCATTCCCTCCTCCAGGGGATCTTCCCAACCCAGGAATTGATCCTGCATCTCCTGTATTAGCAGGCGAGTTCTTTACCTCTAGCACCACCTGGGAAGCCTAGATATTAGTGTAGCTTGTGTTTTTTCCTGGTACAATCTAACTATATCAGTGGAAGATACCACCCTGAAGGAGAGACATTTAGCAAGGACCATCCATCCATCAATGATGGGAGATTTTAGAGCTTTTCATAACTTTTAAACTTCAAGTGACCCGCGCAGAGAGAAAAGCACCAAAGGCTGGCCCCGCAGAAGGAAGCCATGTGGCTGTGTGTGAACAACACTGTCATTCCATCTTCTTCAGGAAACCCAAGGTCTCAAGCCTTTCCTCGACCTTTCAACTCTAAGCCCAAAACATGAGAGGGTAGAGGGCCAGGGAGGGACAAAGACAAACAAGCCTCTGAACCTGAACCCAGGGATGTCAACCTGCTAGGATTCTCCTTGGATGGACGTGTGCTCAGGGCCTCCGTGGACACCGCACCACTAACATGCCGGATGCAGGTAACATGTAAAACCACCCATCTGCCTCTCATCCTCACCCTCAACACCCAATGATTGTGAAGGGAAATCAGACTTGAACCACTGCATTCAATTAAATCAACATGAGTCATAATTTTCTGTTCTAGGACTGTAAAGATTACTCCTAGACACTGTCTTATTTAAGAACTATAATTTTGTTCTAATAGTGAATCTATCCCCCATGAAAACGTGTTTGAACTCAATTAAAACATTTTAAAACAATGTACTTTTTAGAATACTGCCTTTCTTACCAGAAATCAGAAATGCTAATAAGGATCTCCCTGAAGGGAGAGCTGAAAGGAAAAAGCGTGGGCCCATCACAGACCCTGTTTCTGAAACCAAATCTAATGCAGAGTGAGGCACCCAACCCCTTTACACAATAAATGCAGATGGTGAGGAACACCATACCACTGAGGCCTCTAGCTCCTGAGGTAACTCGTCGCACAGCAGAGAAAGCAGAGAGCGGCCTTCTGCTCCCTTATCCTAAGATGGCAGCTCGTTTTGCACCCGGACCCCACCATGTTGGAGATTTACAACCGTCTCAAAAAATGTGGCCACTGGACAGTTTACAAGCACCCAGGGCTCCAAAGTTCAGCTGGTCCTCTGGGCAGAGCATCTGACTATGTTAGAGCTATGAGATGTGATAGAACTGGGGCTGGTACAGGGTAGGAGTGGCAGGAGAGAGGACAGGAAAGAGAGAATAGTCAAAATTTGGAGCTTATTATCTGAGGGAGAAAAGTATGTCCTAAGTCAGGGCCACATGAAGGGCCTGGACACGTTTCCTTACACACAGTATAATTTGATAATAACTATTTAGCTGGAATTGTCAAAACAATGTTGGATTACAGTAAACCAAATCATACTTTCCACGTGTGGTACAGGCCCTCTGACTGCCAGCTGGTGAGGCCCTCGAGGGTAGGGTTTGCCTGCTGTGGACAGAGCTGAGGCTGCACGTGTGCCCTGCACACATCCCACCAGCTCACTTCATGTCGTCTGAGAGATGCTCGTGGGAAATCCTGCCGGCCAACAGCATTGCATCACTGCAGAGAGCACGCCCACCTGGCCCACAGGTCCGCCTCTGGTGGCAATGCCAGCATCCTCATGCTGCCCTGCCCTCCCCTCAAGACTCTTTTGCAGCTCCACTGCTTCTCCTTTAGACTCCAGTGTGTACAGACTGTCTCTGACCAGCGGGAGAGCCCAGGCCGAGCCCTGCACAGTGGATCAGCCCAGCGAGGGGCATCTGCCTCAAACTAGGATCTCTGTGCTCAGAACAGCCAGGACATGATGCCTCTTCATCTAAACTTCAGTCACCAGGGGTCTTTCCCTTTGATGATCTGGACAGACGTGGAGGAGCAGGAAGGCAAGCCTACACACATAACTCACTTTAATGCATGTGCTATCAAATGAGGACAGGGTTTGGGAAAAGAGTAATAAAAGACAAGGAACATCATAAACATTTATCATTCCCACCTCTTTCTATCCCTGTTGTTAGCACACCACCCTTACCAGCCCAGGAGAGGAATACGGAGGGGAGACTTACATGGAAGCAGCTCGCGATCTGCTGTCTCTGTACAGATGGGGTAGGGATAAAACAGATGCCCCTTTTCCAAGGGATAAGGGATCATCCGAAAAGCTGAAAAGGAGAGACAATATGTTAGAGGCACGATATTTGTCTCATAACATCTCAACTTCACGAAGAGCATTTTGAGCATTTTTATAATGGTGAACATTTCTACACGTAACTTTCAGAAAGGATGCGAGACTTACCCAAATGCTGAGGCATGCGCCAGAGAAATTGTCAGAGATGTGTTATGACAAATGACTCACACATTAACCTCACTCTATATATCTGGACAAACCTCACAACACTGGGTGGGGATGGGGGTGCAGAGGAGTAGGCAAAGCCATCAATTCCAATGCCCAGGGTTTCCTCAGCTACAAAATATTATGAAAATGTCATGAGCACTAATTCAATATAGCTCAACTGATAGTAATAACGCAAACCTGGGTTGAAATGCTTCCCCAAGAAGCAACGTGGACTGACTTGTGGGAGCATGTTACAGATGCACAAATATGAAAGGCATTCTAGCATGTCTATTTTAAAAATATGTCTAGGTGGATTAGAATTCCTACCAAGATGGATAAAAACAAGAATCTAAAAGTGCATGACTTGGGAGGTATTTCTAAACTTTATGAAACTTTTAAATCTTCAACATCATGTGAGGGAAAAAATGGATCTGGAGAGATTGAGTATCTGTATTTTGAGGATGTCAGGCCATGTAAGCTCTGCTTTTGGGGCATCAGATAACATTAGGTCTCACACTGAATTATGACTTTCCAGTCAATCCATCTCTTCCCATTTTCACATGCGTTACTCTCCCTGTTACAATGTCATCAGCATGTTAGTCTCACTGTTCCTATGAACAGTACTCGAGGAGGTAATTTTTCTTCCACAGATGTCCGGCAACTACAGCATGCCATAGATAAAAAATATATAAAAACTAGAACCTACACTGGGAATGTCAAATTACGATCCTTGCCTTCATGGGTGTCAAAGAGGGATGGTGGCAACACAGCAAACTTTTCAGCCTTACATGCTGCATTTCAAGGACTCCTAGCTACGTCCTCAGCTGTGTAATTACCAAAGTCTTCTCAAAATGCTGTCAATGTACATATTTGTCTTTTGCATAGTTATTTCAAACAGAAATCAGAAACAAAGAATGTTCTCCCTCACGAGACATGACAAGGTTCCATTGTAACCAGCATCAGTGCACATATGGTATTTATTCTGGTGTCTGAATATTATTTAAAAGTAAAAACATTATGTATGTGATCCCAGCATTTGGAATGCAGTCAATCTGCACCACAGCGCTATCACGCTGAGGTTACAGCGCGTTGCCACGGAGAATATAAATCACTACAAACGTGGGATTAGAGCAGAGCCAGTTTGCTGGCAGCTGGCTGAGGTAACAATGTTATCAATTTTCCTCTTGTAACAGAAACCTCTTAAACAGAGATTAAAACATTAAAAACACCCCGGACTTTAACTCTTCTTAAAATGAAAGGCTCACCCTAGTTCAATCAGACCTCTTTAATGCAAACCAAGATGACTTTTCGCCCATTACAGCAAGCAAGAGAGGGGTTCCCTGCACAAGTTGTTAACACGCAAAGATTACTTGAAGCAACCAGCATTTCTCTCAGTAGAACTAGGCTTTCAAGAGAAGGAAAAAAATTACAAAACCAAAAAAAACGAAAAACTCACTTAGTGCTTCTACACTAAACTCTCTTCTGGGAAGTGGGGCATTTAAACTGCAATATGGCAGGATTTTAATACCATTTTCCATAAATGATGGCTGCTATGAAAGCATCCCAAAAATGTAGAAAAACCTATGTGGAAGGTTTTTTTTTTAAATCCCGATTTCCATGTGCACTAGGGCTCCTGTAATTAAGAATCTGTCCAGGTCCATATGATATAAATAAACCCAAAGTTTTCAAAGTGGCTATAAATTTGAATACTAAATTTTATTCAAAACTGAAGTTAGTTTGCACTTCAGGGAGCAATTTTTTAAATGAAATATATGAGTGCGAGATCTTGAGAGTGTTCAACCATAGAAATCAAATGGCTGGTTGGTGTCTTTTCAATCAGATACCAAATGCTTTTTACTCCAGTATTTGGCATGCATACAAATTTTGTACATCAAGTTACTCTTTTCCTTCTAATCAGTTCTGGTCTTTCTAGAGAGAGTGAAGACACTGATTACATATGATTCAACAAAGAATACACACACACTCTTCCTGTACCATCCTCTACCCCCAAGCCCCGTGATATTAAGGATGCTTATGTGCCCTTAAAATTTCTCTTTCTCATGTCGGTTGTCACTTACATTGAGTTCATAAAATAATGTTAAGACTTTTGGCTTCACTAAACAAAAGCAAACACAATTTCTGTTTGCAATTCTATCCTTCATCCACCCTGCTGGGTGGGGTCCAGCAAAGTGTGAGATAAGCACTGGACATCTAGAAAGAGCCGGAAGAGGCACCACATGAGCCGTGCCAGCCACACCCCCCACCTCCTGGTCCTTTCACTGCAAATATGTATAACTGCTCCACAAGGACCTTGTGGCTTTAGCTGAGTGGCCAGAACTTTTGCAAGTGCAAGTAGTAACACACTGATTTAGCAGGGCAAGTAAGAATGCAAAAAAAGGTCATTTGAACTGTTTTATGAATTTGATCTACTTTATGAGTGACTAAAAACCTCCTAAAATATTTCCATCCAAAAGAAAAAAACATACATTTCAGAAGAAATACATGAAAATGTACATGCATTTGGTTAGAAAAAAACAAAAAATCTGGACTATTCAGTGTTAGTACATGGAACCCAGTGGCATTTCTGCATTTTCCTTTTGTGCCATCTCCTCCCCTACTCTGGTTTCTACCGTGCCTTTGTGGGAGAGGCAAAATGAACCCGGGAACTACTTAGTGAACACAGCAGGCCCTCCATAATAATGTGTGAGACATTACACTACTGCCTTCTGGCCTCACCCAGCCACATTTTCTAGACAGGTTTCAAGCCTATATTAGTGTTGTACCCATCAGAGACTTGACCAATTCTGGATAAAGAATCAAGAGAACCAAAGAATGGACACAAGGATAGATATATGAACAAGTTAACTCTTGATTTTCCCACTGAATTCTAATGACCTTTCATCCTATCCACAATATAGGCAAGGATAGAAAGCAATGTTTGATACTTTGCCTATGTTGAATTTTCAAAGAGGATCTCAGAGAACTTTATACAGATTGTTTGTAATACCAAGAACTGAGTTTGAATCCCAGCTCTACATGGTCAAAATGTGAGTGTCTTCCTTGTATAACAGGGACAGGAATGTGAGCCAAGCATGCACTGTTTCTGGAGTGATGGAGCTGACTGCCCAGGGTGGGAAATAGATGAGACAATAATCATGAAAACAAGTGTGAAAGTTCCCCTGTGATAGTGTATACCTAATGGGGTAGCAGTGGAGGTGACAGCTCACGACGAGCCAAACTGGACCAGGCTGACAACTGTATGACTTCAGGTGGGTCGTTATTCTGTGTTCAGTCTCTTTGTCCATAAAAAATGAGAACACCAAGGACCTCGAGAGGCTGTTTACGGGACTATGCGTGACAGCAGAGGTCAAGGTGTGTACACACAGTGCCTGCTTGCTCAGTGAAAGTTAGTTTTCTCTTTACCTTCCCTTTCTTCTAACCCCAAGCTCCTACTTGCTCTATCAGGCCATACTCTAGCTTATAAGTACAAATGCTGCTTGTTTGTGAAAATTAGAAGTACAAATGATAGAACAGAAAATTATCGTCAAAACCCACATTTTACGTTCTATTGACTGTAACATAGGCAATGGCCATAAAGGCTCTCTGTCTTTTGTGAGGCTTTGGGGACAACAACAAAGAAAATTCAAAAGTCAAAACTCTGGATTCTGATCTACATTTTTTCACTATCTAGTTATATGGCCTTGGAAAACCACTTTCCTTTTAGATTACAAGACGTCCTATTCCAATTTCAAAGAAAAATTCTAAAGTTTTGGAGCAGAGTCACTAACTTGTTAGTGACCAGTAACACTGTAATACTCTGTTCTTGCTTCCATGATAGCACTGCTCCTACCCACACTATATGTTACACATACATGTGCATGTGTATGTGAGTATATGTGTACACACACACACATTGTTTCTTCCAAAGCATTTCAGAGTTACTTATCTTGATATCCCCAAAAGAATGCCTGTAAATGTTCACTGAATAAAGGAATGAAAAAATTAATGCACAGTAGGGAAGAGACAGAATTTTCCCTTTAAAAGCCCCAGTGGATCCAAATTATGGTCAGTAGCTCAAAACTGAGTAAGTGAAAGGAGCAAGCTGGTTCTACTGGACAGTAGGTGGGAAAGCATCGTACAAGATCTGGAGTCTGGCTACTAGTATAAGTTGGCTATGGCTAGGGATTTCAGCTGCCATTGTTTTCTCCCAAATTATAAAATTTAGCATTGGATCCATGGGCTCAAGGGTGGGACAATTTCTCTTTAGCAGTCCCAAAGGTGCCAGGCTTTTGGAGGAAAGGTTTGATTAGAGGAAATGCCCCAAGGATCACATCTTACAGCCAGTAATATTTACCATCAGGTTCAAAGAGAATAAATTAGAATCAGAATCTCATCCTTTGCTTCAACAATGGGCCATTTTCTCCTCTCAAAGGAAAGATTTGCCTTAATCCCCCTAAGAACCACCTTCAAATCTTATACATTATTTAGTGAATTTTTTGGGAAAAAAAAATCTCCAAAAAGAAAATAAAGATCAAGTGAGGAAGAAAATGGAAACAAAGAAAAGCTAAGTGATTTACTCCATGGTATTCCAGTCTTCTGATATATGGAACCTGAAAATTAAATCTTCCCCAGTTGCGGTCAGCAGACTACCTCACTTTATAAAATAAATACGGCCAAAGCAGAGCCTTGAAAATATCAAGGCAGGACTGAGATAAGGCCACATCAGAATTTAATACGGGTAAATTAGAAGATGTACCATTTAAAACAGGGCACCATAAGGCACAGTACTATTGTAACTAAAGACACAGTTCAAATGAGTTTCCTCATTCATGTATGTTTTTTATATTCAACATATACTTGCAGTCATGTGTGTACATGTTTGTGAAGATAACCAGAACCTACAGTGCTTAAAATAAATATAATTCAGATAATGTGGCAGTTGTGTAATGAACTTAGGAACATGTTTTTAAATCTTAAATAAATTAAAGCTTTTCCCCTTTCTTGATTATCTTGACTTTGAGAAATACATTGTGTAATTTCAGGGGCTGGGACAGTGATGAATCAAACATTTTACAAACCTTTGAAATGCTGATGTATTTGTGGTTGAGGATTCAGGTTTTTTTTTTTTTTTTTTTTTCAAACCACCATATGTTTCAAACCCAAACAATCTCTGCCATGCATCAGCTGGACTTTGGGGTTTTATCAAAAATGTGAGTTATTTCAGCCTGATTGGTGGGAGACTCACTTAATTCCACAAGATGACTAATGCTCCAACATAATAAACTCATTAAAAAGAAAATAAAACTATACCTCATCCCCACCCCTAACCAACACTTTTGACGTAAGTAAGGCTTTTAATTCTTTTTCTAAAAGATAAAGTGAATTTTTGAAAGAATACTCATTTTTAACATGGAACCTAGTGAAATTAGGTACTGTTACCTTTCTCCCTGAATTCTCTTTCTAGTGAAGAAGAGGAACTGGAAGGGAGTTGGGGAATGGTCTTAAATTTCAGAATGAAGGAAAAAAATGATTTAAAGGTGAAAACCTAGACTATGAGACTGGAGATGTCAAAAGGCGCCACCCAGTGGTTAACTGGGAGAAGTGCAGCCTCCTGAGCTTAGGCATGGGCAGTCTAGGGGAGCCCCACTGACCTCCAGAGAGGGAAAAGGAGTGGTTTCTGTACTGTAGCAACCCTCAGAGCAACTGCCCTGAAGCTCACCAACTTGGAATAGGGTAGTGGCATTCAATATCATCAGCACTTCACAGTTTCCAAAAAATGGGTACGTTAATATCAGTAAATGGGTAGCTGAGCCAGAATTCTAATCCAAGTCTTTTGATTTAAAATCCAGAGCTTTGATGCCTCCACTTAACTTAGAATGGACACGGACCTAGAAGTCTTGTCAAACAATCATACACAGCTGCCTGAAGTTGGAGTGATAATTCTTTCTCCTAAATTTCAAGACAGATTTATAGCTTTGTTTTTTTAAACAAAGACAAAACTGTGTCTAATGAAAGATTATTTTCTAAATACATGCATATATACATATATACACACGTACATATATATACATAAGTATTTATGCTTGAAGAAAATATATATGGTTATTGTATAAAGTTTGAGAAATACAAATATGAAGAAAAAATCACTTAAAAATCTACTTAAAGGTATATCTATTTCTAACCTCTTTTACCTTTGTTCATACATAGAATGTATTTTTTGTATAAAATTGGGCTCATTCTATATTTTAAATGTTTAAGTCAATATTTAATAACAAAATATAATTTTATATAGAATGATTAGCTTTCAAAACATTAGAAAGGGCATTGGAATACCCCAGCCTTATGTAAGTAGTGGTAAAAATTGAGGGCTTCTAAACAAATGTTTCAGGGATGTCTTGCTCCTCTTCTCCTTAATTTATCCAGGTAAGGCCTAAATAGCTGGTATTACAGAAAAGAGCAGTGAAGACACAGTAAACCTGATTCTAACATTAGTGCCTGCAGGACGTTCAATAGGTTGCTCACCTCAGTGAAGCTGCTTCTCTCTTGAGTATCTAAGATGGCCACCTTTGTCCTGCCTGACTCAGAACTTTATCAGGAGTCCATGAAATGATGGAAATGCAAACCCTCTGTGAATTACACTGTTACACACTTTTCAAGGTTCTTGGGATCCTCTACTAAGGTCCTCAATTAACCACTAACTAAGGTAGTCAGCACCTGGTAAGCACTCTCATGGTTCTCTTTTCTAAAACTGAATGGTCTGACTCTCTTTTTGAAAACTGAACAGCTGTGTAATTTCCTGGCTTGGTTCTTAATTATCTATAAGGATTAAATGCCAAGTTTGCCTTTCATATAGGTCCCTGACTGTCCTGCCATACTGTTTTATGTCTAAAAACTCATCATTTCTTTTTATTCTAATAAAGTGTTCCACCCATCTAATTTGAGGTAATTACATGCCCCCAATGGTACCTCACTGCTTGATGTGGGGATCACTGTGTCACTTCACATCTCTCACAATGTCACTGTCCTTCCCAGTGTTTCCAAAGCATCTCCCCATCATTATCTGGTAATATGGGTAACTAACTTCAAAACAGAATTTTTTCATTATTTTTTATTTTTACAGTTACACCATTCCTAACCCTGTGTCTTTATCACTTCTTGCCCCACCCCTCTTCTGACCTTTTCTATAGGACTAACCACCTTATCAATCAGATCCAATCAATAAGCTTCTATTACTATATTTCCAAAATACCAATCTATACACTGAAGGTCAAGAAGCAACAGTGAGAACTGGACATGGAACAACAAACTGGTTCCAAATCAAAAAAGGAGTACGTCAAGGCTGTATGTTGTCACCCTGCTTATTTAACTTATATGCAGAGTACATCATCAGAAATGCCAGGCTGGATGAAGCATAAGCTGGAATCAAGATTGTGGGGAGAAATATCAATAACCTCAGATATGCAGATGACACCACCCTTATGGCAGAAAGCAAAGAAGAACTAAGCTTCTTGATGAAAGTAGAAGAGGAGAGTGAAAAAGTTGGCTTAAAACTCAACATTCAGAAAACTAAGATCATGGCATCCAGTCTCATCACTTCATGGCAAATTGATGGGGAAACAATGGAAACAGTGACAGACTTTATTTTTGGGGGCTCCAAAATCACTGCAGATGGTGACTGCAGCCATGAAATTAAAAGACACTTGCTCCTTGGAAGAAAAGTTATGACCAACCTAGACAGCATATTTAAAAGCAACATTACTTTGCCAAAAAAGGTCTGTCTAGTCAAAGCTTTAGTTTTTCCAGTAGTCATGTATGGATGTGAGAGTTGGACTATAAAAAAAGCTGAGCGCTGAAGAATTGATGCTTTTGAACTGTGGTGTTGGAGGAGACTCCTGAGAGTCCCTTGTACTGCAAGGATATCCAACCAGTCCATCCTAAAGGAAATCAGTCCTGAATACTCATTGGAAGGACTGATGAAGCTGAAACTCCAATGCTTTGGCCACCTGATGTGAAGAACTGACTCACTTGAAAAGACCCTGATGCTGGGAAAGATTGAAGGCAGGAGGAGAAGGGGACGACAGAGGATGAGATGGTTGGACGGTATTACCAACTCAAAGGACATGAGTTTGAGTAAGCTCCGGGAGTTGGTGATGGACAGGGAGGCCTGGCGTGCTGCAGTCCATGGGGTCGCAAAGAGTCGGACACAACTAAGCAACTGAACTGAACTGAACTGAATCTATACATATGTTCTTACTTGGTAAGCCAATTTGTCTATTTAATTTTACCATGACTAATACTAGGTAAGGCCTCTCATGTTCAGTCTTGCTGGGCTTTATCTCTTTCTTTCTCACGTTTAAATAAAAATTCCTTTTGTCTCAGCTGTACAGAATATCATAATTGCAACAATAAGCCCAAGCCAGAGAGAATTGTACACTTGTCCACACACACCCTGAGCAAGAATCTGCTGTCTTAACACATCCAAATACCAGGACCAGGATACTTGGAGTAGGTTATTACACTTACAGAGTGAGTGTAGAAATATCCACCAAGTCACCACCCCTCAAGTTATAAACAGTAAATGATTTAACTAGACCCACTACAATTCTCTGAAGGACTATTTTCAAAACAACTAAACAAAAAACTTTCAATCAACGTGAGTCCTATCTCTGTCAAGTTACTTTTACTCCATCTCATTTGACTGCTCCCCACCCCTTTCCTGTGCCAGTTTAGATTCCTGCTGGCTTAGGGAAGGGCAGGAAAAGGGAAGAGTAGAAGATTGGCAAAATGAAAATGGAAGGAACAAAAATAAACAGTGAAAGGGATTAAAAAGACATTTGCTGTGAGGCTGATCAGAGCAGGGGTGAACTAAGGGAAAATTATCAGAAGACTCTAAAATTTCTTTTCCCCATGACAGGGCGGGGGGGGGGGGGGACCGTGCTACATGTTATGCTTGTTTTGCTTAAATTTATGATAACAGTGTCAATATACATGTTGTTCAATAAGCCACAGTCTTGAGCCCTTTTCATTCTCCCCAACAGCTCCCCCGCAACACACTTAGCACTGTTCACAGTGTCCTTGCTTATAAAACTGTCCTAGTTCTTCAAGTCTCGGTTCAAATCTCATATGACCCATAAGATTACCCATGACTGCTCCACCCCATAGGTCTCTCCCTTCTGAAAAATCATTGAGCAGCTGCTAATGCTGCTGGTTACTCCATCCAATTGGATGAGATGCTTCTCTGGGGCCAGGAGCATGTCTCACCCACCATTATAGCCACTTCTTCTCACACAGAATGATAGTGCCAGCAGTTGCTCAGATCAATGTATTGCCACATCCAGCTAACAGGCATTTATTCCTCAACACACAAGGCTACCCCTGCCACCATACTAGGGTCCAGTTGTCCTGAAGCATAACTGCTGCTCCTTTTTGTTTGGCCAACTGAGCTCTCCTGGAGGATAACTGTGGCTCTTCAGCCAACCCTCCCAGAAAGGCCATCTGGAAGTGGTCATCAGAGCCCAGCAAAGGGGCCTGGCTCCACGCCAAAGACTCCCATGATGCTGAGGGGCTGTCTGGGTCTCCAAGGAGGGTTTCCAGGAGTAGAGTGCTCCTCTGATCTTTGGGTTGGGAAGATCCCCTGGAGGAGGGCATGGCAAACCACTCTAGTATTCTTGCCTGGAGAAATCCCATGGACAGAGGAGCCTGGCAGGTTGCAAAACGACTGAGTGACTAAGCACAGCACAACTGCTGGAACAGTCCAGATTCACCCCCTCTGCTGTATAAACTTACCTTTTTGAGGTGCAGAGACAGCATCACCACAATAACACCCACCACCACTAGGAAACCAGAGAGCCTGAGTAATTAACCACCTCTCTGTGATGGAATATCACAGAGCAGAGCTATAGATATGCAAATCTTCATCATTCATCACAAATGCTCAGGGCAAAAACAGCTTTAGCATGTTTTTGTGCTTTAAAAAAAAATGTTTCAAAGAAAGAAAATTACTTACTGCCTTCCCATGTACAATGGAGAAGATTCAAAGCTCCTTCTACCCTCTTCCAGTGCGCCAGATGGAAGAACGCATATGCTATTGCTTCACTGTCCCCTCGCTTCAGGATGTGTTCTGGGGGCAGGATTAAGCTTTTCATTTCTAGTAGGTACTGAAATTTAAAAAAAGGCAGGAGACAGATGCATCAATACACAGTAATTTGGAATTCAGTATTGAAAATGGAGAGGTTAATTTCCCCAAAGCCACTGTTCATAAGTGTTTTCTCAAACCTGCAATCTTATTACCACATTTGAGGGCAATTAGGAAACATCCAGCAATCCAAAGTTTGCTGACAGTCAGTTAGCCTTGTACTAGTTTCCTACAGTGAAGATCAGAGGCTTTCAGGCTAAGATATTCTAATCAAAGAAATATATACATATTGACTCAAGCAGAAAAAGGAAATTTAGAAGATATGATCATTTGGTATAATTTTGTAACCAGAAGGAAAATACATGAAACAAACACATGAAGGTTAAGAAGTCATGTATTCCCCATCCTGAACATGTAAACCCATGGCTGATTCATGTCAATGTATGGCAAAAACCACTACAATATTGTAAAGTAATTAGCCCCCAACTAAAATAAATAAATTTATTAAAAAAAAAAAAAGAAGTCATATGCCTAAACCAACTGCAGTAGAGAGATGAGGATGACAAGCACTGTCCATTAGTGTTTCTACACAGATCTATCAAGGAGAAGGCCAGGGTCCTGTAGAAAGGGTCACCTGTAGCTTCTCAGATGCTGGAGAAGGAGGGGTGGCGGCCTGGGCACAGGAAAGCCCAGAGGGAGGGAGCAGAACAGACCCCAAAGCATGTTCTTCCTTTGGCTCCTTTCAAACACTTCAGGGGCCTCAAGAGCACAGGGAGAGGATGGATATTCTTCCTGGGGGTTCACAGAAGACTAAGTTTCCGTCTGTATTCCTTTGTGTTTACTACAGAATAGAGAAGGAAGCAAATTCAGGCTGGTATTTTATATTTGCAAAAGCTCACTGGTCTTTGCTGGCTGGCGTTTCCCATGCTCCACTCCTCACCACCTCCCCTTTGGATCTGTCCCCAGCACACAGACTGCCAACCACAGTCGCAACAACCCAGGCATCTCCTATCAAATGGAGATTAGCAGACCACAGAGGGATGTGTTTCATGGAAATGGCACCAGCACAGCGAATGGAGGTGCTATGAGAAGAGATGTCCAACACAACTTTAATGTCAGAAACAACTGTCTGGATTCATGTGTTGGAGGAAATTTATGAGAGAGGGTGAAGGGTGGAAGAATCCCAAGACGCAGAATGGAGGTTACGAGACACCCATCAGCATTCCCCTCTCATCCCACCGTGCACACTGGGCACGGGGTGCAGTGGCCTTAAGCTTCCTTGCATCTAGGCGTGTTCGGTGTCAGGGCACACTGCCCAGCAGGAGCCAGGTGGACACATTCTGGCCTCTGGGTTCAGCAAATGAAACTTCCCTTGCTCTGGGTCTGATATCTGAAGAGAACTCTGAGCCTCAAAGCAGGAAGAGCAGAAAGTGAGAAGGCTCACCCAGAGGGCAGCAGAGAGCAGCCTGCACCTTCACCCTTGTGGAGCAGGTGGGTTTGAAGGCCCTCCTCCAGAGAAAGACCTCTTCCCAGGCTGGTCCATGAAAGGTGGTCATTAGTTTGATGAGAGCTCCTTGGGTGTGAGTTCATATGCTTTTTTGAATTCTACATGTTATTGCTTTCTTCCTTCATCTTGCTTTAAAACACTGCACAACACAAATCTTTTGTGAAAGATAATGATTTTGAATTACCTACTAATCGTACTAGCACTGTATCTATAATAAATATCAATCATAATATAAATACAAAGGTGAATTTTACATTCAGAGATATTTGGCTATCATGTTGTGATTTTACCTTAACAGAAGTTATTATATCATATGCTGCCACTGCCCATGATGATCTTAGAAGGCCCCAAGAGTCATAACTTATAAAATGCTCTGAGCTGTACTGATTTTTTCAAAGTTAGAGAAGGAAGACCTTCTGGTCACTCTCAATAATCATCAAGAGAGCAAAGGAAAGGGAAAATTTCTTGCTTAATGAGTGCCCTAGAAAAAGATTTTGATTTCTGGGTTTCTAATAATTATTTACGGCCTATCAAACAGTCAGCTTTTAAAGAAGGATCATGTTATATGACCTTTGAAACAAACTAAATATGAAAACCACTATCTCATGTATCCCAGGATAATAGAAACCTCAAGTTCCTAAGGATTGGATGGTGATTGAAAGAAAAGTGTAACTAACCATACCTTTTCGTTTCTATGATTAGGAAAGGCTTTCAAAATCATATCATTAAACATCTGTGAGAGAACCGTTCTCTTAGGCTAAAGAACCTTCAGGAATAGGAGCACCTGAGAAGAAGTGGGCCTGGCAGACACCACAAGTGGGTAGAAGCCTAAACAAACCAGGAAGGGGTGTGGCAGAAGGAACTTGGGGAAGGAGGGAGGACTTTTAGAAAATTATCTACAAAGGGATACATTAGATCTGTGTTGTCCAACGTGGTATCCTCTATTTAATGTGTATCTATTTATCAGTTAAAATAAAATTAAATTAAAAATTCATAACTTTATTATATGTATTACTGAATGTGAATGGAATTTACAACAGAGTTAACCCCAAACTACCTCAAAATCTAAATGGTTGACATGTGATTGTATTTGCAAAAGAGATAGCAAATGACCATGTTATTTAAAATGCTTTATAAAATTTTATTTAATATTATTTAATCATACAGATTTTGTGGTAAATGTGCATTTCTAAAAGTGCATAATCAAACATTTATTTTTTCTTGATGTCGCATTTGTCATAGAAAGGTGCTATGGATGATTACATGAAGATTTACTACTTATGGATTCATATTAAAATATGCCCCCCCAAAAAAATAAATAAATAAATAAAAATTCAGTTCCCACTAGCCATATTTCAAGTCCTCAAATGCTGTACGGAGTTAATGACTACACTATTAGACAAGGCAGAGACATTTCTGTGATCACAGAAAGTCCTAGTGGACAGCATTGATTCAAACAATGAAAGTTTCTAATCTTCAAGTAATCGAAACCATTTATAACATGAAAAAATTTCACAGATGTGTGTCGAATCTACTGATCAAAAATACACAATAAGGCAAAAAGTTACAATAAATAGTAATAATACAAGAATTCATTTAAAAATATTACTGGCCACCAGGGTGTCTACATAATATCTGGAAAGCAGTAGTGCACATGTGTATGAGACAGCTGGTTTACTCAGCCTGTTGACTGAGTGTGGTGCATATGGCTTCAAGGACACTGTCCACAGTCCCCAGTATGGGCTGTGAGGTAATGCTCTGTTTCTCCTCTAAGCTCCCTCTGATCTCTGTGGATGTGTACTTTTCACACACCACCTTAGATTAGTTATATGTCTCAGCTCAGGCATAAGATCCCAAAAAACACGAATCTCATTTCCCAAGAAGTCTCTCAAAATGAGCATCCCTGGCCTTATCAGCCTCATGAGACGAAGCAGTTCAGCTCACCAAGAAAACTCAGCTGCCTTCCCATTGCAACTACTTAATGGCACAAACAGGTTTTGCATATAAAGGAGATTTATACTGCAGCATAGTTTCAAACAAAATGTTGGCTCTAACCAAATAATGAAAGCTAATAACAACAGTGTATTATATTTCTGGCCTGGTTTAAAATGGTTGGCAAGATTAGTTCTCAACATGTGCAACATTTAAATTAGAAAGGCATGGAACAACATTTCACATCTTACTTGTCCAGAGAAAAATAAATGGAAGAGGGCAGATCCCTATCCACAACTATGCAGAAATCAATTAGAATAACTGTAGCTTGCAAATCAGAGAACACTCCCTGCCTGTCTGCAGCAGTTCCTTGGCTTTGATTAGCTAAGCCAGCATTCTGCGCTATCTTGCCTGCCATCCTGCCTCTGACTTCCTTCTCAGATTCTCAAATCACATTGCTTTTGAAGCACATGCTTCTAAAGGTTTCGGAAGCAACTTTTCAAAATCTATTTGTGTCAGAATCTGGTTCCTAAGCTCAAGATAGGAACATAACACATTAGCACAGATGAAGAGGAGCTGAGTGGTGTCTGCTTATGGAGGTCTGTGAGCAGAGGCTGGTTCACCTGTCGGGAAAGGTGTAGAAGGGAGGTGCCCTGTCAGAGGCTACCCCAGGTGACTGCTCAGATCTCCTCTGTTAAGTACTTAAAATTCTATAATAATTAGAGTGAACATGATTCCAAAGTTATCCTTCACACAGATATTAATGCCAAATAGTCCATACTCCCTTTTTGGATTTTCAATACCAAAACCAGCAGAAGTCCTAAGAAAATAACTGGCAAAAACGTGGGAATAAAGAAAATGAGAAAGAACAAATTAATTAGACTACAATACATTTAGATGAAGCCTATCATGTTCCTCATCCAAAAGCAGGTAGTGGAAGAATATTTATTAGCATGAGGAAATATTCATGATATATCACTAAATGAAGAAAGAACAAAACAAATGTATCACACAGATTGTGATTTTGGTAATACAAACGTATATGTAGTAATTAAAAGCATTGGAAGGTCACAGATTGAATGTTAATGTGGAAAATACTTGATCTTATGGAGATTAATTTTTCTACTTTCTCTATGCTTTCCAAGTTTTCTGTAATAAGTATTTTAATATTTTCTCTCTCTCTACATATATATAGGTATGTGTGTGTGTGTGTGTATATAATAACAAAACTATTCTCTAGACTTGCATGAGAAACATAAAAAGCAAACCACACAAACAAACAAGATAACCAGGGAGAGCAATTTTTCATGTCTTCAGTGCTTTCATGCAACTGGCTCTGAAAGAGGCTTTGAGCTTAGAAATGATGTGTTAGAAACATCAGTAAAGGGCTCAGAGAATAAACTAGTGCTACTGGGAAGCCATGCTGCATATTCTGAGTTTCAGTGATGTCTACTCCCTGGAGTCAGTAAGACACATGCTGGAATAGAACAGAGATGCCTGAAGGGGACCACAGCTTGCTCTGATCATGCTGCAGTGGGGCCTCAAGTGCATAGTCCTTCACCCCAGTCCCATTGCTCATCTATTCCCTGCTCCCTTAAACTGCTGCTTGAATCCTGTCTCCACTATTCTAGGAGACCTCAGACAAGTTATGTAATTTTTTCAAACTCAGTTTGCTCATCTGTTAAAACAAAATAATAAAAATACCCTCTTGCTGCTTTAACTTTTGTATACTACACAGGATAATATTTGTAAAGCATTCACACAGTTCCTGGCACATGAGTATTCACTAAATAGAAGCTATTTTTTGCTAACCAACAAACAAATGAAGTATTTAAATTACTGTGGAGGGAAGTTGTGTTTCCTGTGGATATATGTCCCACATATGATCGAATCTGTTTCTCGGTAAAACACTTCAGCAATTTTATAGTAGTAGTAGTTCAGCTAAAGAGAACTGGCTGCCAGGGGTCATCAGCTGACCAGTTTGAAGACAAGCACAAAGCAAAGCTGAAATGCCAAAGTCAGCCTGGTGAGCTGTAGTAACACCCAGGGGTTCTTTTCTCAAGCTCACTGCTTCTTGCTGGTTCACTTGTCTATTCATCAGCTACTTTGCTTCATTCATAAAATACAGCATGTCCACAGTATATCCCAAGAAAAATTATGGGAGTGCTGTCCCTTGAGGGCACAGATATAGCAGTAGCCACATGTTACACATACGTGCTTAGTCGTATCTGACTCTTTGCGACCCTATGGACGGTAGCCCACCAGGCTCCTCTGTCCACGGGATTCTCCAGACCAGGAATACTGGAGTAGGTTGCCATTTCCTCCTCCAGGAGATCTTCCTGACCCAGGGATGGAACCTGGATCTCCTGCAGCCCTTGCACTGGCAAGCGGGCTCTGTGCCACCTTGGAAGCCCATAGCAGTGGCCACAGTGTTCTCCAATGACACATGGGGGAGGACCCATAGTTTACCCAAGGGGCACAGATATGGGCACATCCACAAGTCACCTCAAGTGACTTGATCAGATCATGGACATTATCAGGTCAGGTCCGTACCTTGGTGACCTTTAATCTTTCTAAAAGTGTGAGTGTGAGAGAGAGAATGTGTGTGTGTGTGTGTGTGTGTGTGTGTAAACATGCATGTGTGTGCACATGTACAGACAAAGAAACAATAAAATTCAACATGATGACTGTCTTAGTAAGAGGCATATACTTAGTACTAAGGAAGCAAGTGAGGAACATTGTCTCTGGGACAGCTTCACAGAAAGAGGAAAATATGAGTCAGTTTTACTAAATAAACAAGAGTTTAATTGTAAAGATGAGGGGAGGCGGAAGCCAATGTAAGGCTGGGCCAAAGCATAATGGGTTTGCAGTCTTGAAGGGCTTGAGTACTAACCTGATGGGAATGGCCAACTCTGATGAAGCACTAACATATGTCAAGCATACTTATCTCAGGTACTCTTTACAACTGTGTGAGGGAGCTGATATTATTATTCCTATTTTACAGATGAAAAAAAATGGACACTTTGGGAAGTTAAATAGCTTGTCCAGGGTTGCACAATTTGTGTGTGATGGAACCTACCCTGGAACTCAGGTTTCATGCTACTCTCCAGGGAGTGGAGCGGGAAACGTGGATGTAAAAGGCCTTGCGTGATTTGCTCCAGAGTACAACCTTTCCCCTAAGTTATTCTGTGGTTTTCAAACTGTGAGACCCTGAAAATTCTGTTTTGAAGAAAAAAAGAAACGTAACACAGAATGTGAAGTTGATGTAAAACAAAGCTGTGAGAGATCTTAAGGAAAGCACCCAACAAGGACTGAAGACTCTAATAGCTCCTAGGCAGAGTCTGCAAACCCCTGCAGTAGGCACTGGGAAGAGAGTTGGTACAGTTTGTACCACAGTTTCTCCATAAAGAAATGGGCAAGTCATGTGTAGCAGCTCCAGATAGGGAACAGACTAAGGTTAGCAAAGTCTTAAAAAGCTCCTGTCCAAGTGAGGGCCAATGAGACTGAAGAGGGGGACTTCCCCTGGACTCACCACCTGGCTGAGTCTGAGGATGAGAGAAGGACTCAAGGTGATTGAGATATTTCTAGTTTAGGAAACTACCATAATGGGAGATGATCAGCTAAGATAAAGACACCAGAGGAGGAAGAGGCTTAGTGGTGGGAAGGTAACAAAAACAGTTGAAGTGCCTACAAAACACCTCTGGAGTGACGGCCTGAAGGTAGGAGTGAAGGGATGCTGGTATGGGTGTGCAGGGAGCAGAGAGGCTGAAGAAGCAGGAGTATGCGAGGTCTCCCAGGAGGGCTTCCAGAAGGAAAGGAGAGAACTGAGGACCAACCTGAGGGAGGGCAAGGAGGAAGTGCTGCAGGAGGAGAGCCTGAGAGGCAGCAGTGGCACAGGAAGAAGGTAGCACAGAGCCAAGATGACCTCAAAATAGAAAAAGTGGTCACTGGGACCAAAGGCTGAGGAAACATCAGACAGGATGAGCTGAGGGAAGAGGGGGTTCACAGTGGGAGTGTCCTCTGTGGAAGCAGCTACACTGCTTTTTGTTAAAGAGAGAGACCTCTTAGAAACTTTCTGTTTTTGAGAAATGTGGCTAAAAACTGGTTTGTGTTCATTTTTCCCTGGGTCCTATTTCCACAATACATTCTTCTTTCTCTAATCCAAAAAAGCTTTGGAACAAAATCTGACTCAAGTCAAAGAAACTTATATTGAAATAATAATATTTCTGAAATGTACCATTTGACATACAATATCATAGACAATCTGCCAGGGTATTCTGAGTTTCTACTTCCACGCTTCAAGCACTTTTAAATGCTAAAACCCACGACACATTTTGTTTCCTAAATTGGATTAAAAAGCAATTTTATACTCTGTCAATCAACTTTACTAAGATATAAAGGGAGGATTACATTAGTGTTTGCAAGAAACAGAATTTCCATCACTATAACAAGGTCCTGTGGATACGCCATTAGCATATACATTTACCAGGATGCTTTTCCCCACAAACCTCTAGAAATCCCCATGAAATTTTAGATTAACATGAGACGAACTTTTCTTTTTAAAAAATGCAAATTTTTTAATGGGAGTGCATTTCTGTCATAACATTCTTCATTCTTTCCTCTACATTTTCTTATGCCTTTCCTTCCATGCTCCTTTTATCATTTAAAAACTAGATCTTCACCTCAAAGCTCTGTGGCAGGCACCCAGGCTGCCCTGTTGCTGACTGAGGGTCAGGAGTGTGGCAAGCCCCTTTCCACCAGCACCCTCAGGATGCCTATGCACCCCCTGCAGGCCCCTCGGGGGGCCAAGGAAGCTGAGCCTGAGATTTAGCAGCACTAGGATTTGGGGCAAGATGAAGAGGAAAGTTTCCCCCTTTGGTCCTGGTGATTTTTCTTGATTTTTCTCCCTCAACAGCTCCACCCACAGCACCCAAGTACTCCAACCCCCCAGGGCTCAGAATGGGTGTGGGGCCTCCTGTGGGACTTCGTGAGTTTGGGATTGTCGTGTGGTGATGGGGATAGCTCCCAGGCTTCTGTTATTTTTTAAACTGTATGAAGAGGTGCCTTAGTGTTGCAGGGCTACCAGCCTTCTCATCCCAGTTTCAACCAGAGTGATTCTACTTTTAATTACTTTGTTCACTGAGGTTTCACATAAGATTTCAATAGGAGGGGAAAAGCTGTTTATTGCTTTAAAAATAATAAATCATTATTAATTAGTTTGTTGGTGTTTGGTTTGGGGTTTTATTGGTGGTGGCAAATAGGAATGACTGTGCTAGAATAAGGGTACAAGGCACAGGTTGGAAATGGGTAACTCTTAATCAGTCACAAGTGAAGGACTTAGCCAGCAGTTATAAACTAGAAATTCATGAAGACAACAGCTGCAGCCGGAACGTGTTAGAGCCTCTTCCAGGTCTGCAGACTGAGGAGAACCTGTGGGCACTCCAGGTCGGGGCCCTGTAGCGCCACTGTTACTCTCTCTGGCTATACTTCTCCAGACTATGGCAGTCTAAGAAGTATCATTAAAGTACATTTCTAAGCAGCCTGTACTTGTGGCCAGCATGCAAGTGCAGAAACAGCTGAAGGTACAAGGGAAGAGGTGATGAAAGGGCCAGCACGTACTGCACACCTACTATGTTCTGAACAAGTTAGTTCCACTCACTTTTCATCGGTCTCATGAAGCCTTTATTCTTATCCCCATTTTATCAAAAAAAAAGAAACCTGGCAGGGAGCTAATTAACTCTTCCTTCCCATACTTCCCTCTGGTCTTGTGGACAGGAAGTAGGAGTTCTTGTTTCAAACACTTTTGAACTCCTGCAATAACACTTGATGAGTCTGCCTACTTATATTCATACCCCTTGCATCATCATTGTAATTAATGTTTTCCCAGTAATAACAGGAACTCTACATACTAGGCCTGACAATTCAGACAAGAATAAACGCACACGGCTGATGATGTTCCACGTTACTAGCAGTGGCAAAGAAATACAAACTAAAAGAACAGAATTACATCTGTCTGTACTTAATAAAATCATAATTTCTATTTTCCTTCTGTTTTGTTTTTTTTTGGTTTTAGACAAACTGCCCCATGCTGGTGAGAGTGTGATAAAATGGAAAAGTAAGAGTCACCAGCTGATGTGAGTGTAAACTGCTATAATTTTTTTGGTGAGAAATTCAGCAATAAATATCAAGAACCCTGAATGCTTCTATACGTTATTCAATCATTTTTATTATGTAAATTTATCCTAAGATAAATTTAATAATCTTAAAGACCAAAAAAATCTTTATGCCCAAAGACGTTCACTAGTCGAGATGACCTCAAACTGCTGTCTATAATTAGAGAACACAAAAAACAAATCATTCTCTTCAACAAATGGCGCTGGAAAACCTGGATATCCACATGCAAAAGAATAAAACTGCACCTGTATTTTACATCATAGGCAAAAATCAACTCAAAATGCATTAAGACTTAAACACACAGGATAAACTTCCTAACACTGGGTCTTGGCAATGATGGCTTGGATATGATACCAAAAGCACTGGCAACAAAAGCAAAGTAGACAAGTGGGACTACATTAAAATGAAAAGCTTCTGATAGTCAAGGAAACAATAGAAGAGGCAACCTGTGAAATGGGAGAAAATATTTGTAAACCATATCTGAAAAGAAGTTAATATCCAAATAAATAATGGAACCCCAATTCAGTGAAAATGACCTGATTTAAGAGTCAGCAAAGGACTTGAACAGCCATTTCTTCAAAGAAGCCATACAATGATCAACAGGAACATGAAAAGGTAACATCATAGACCATCAGGAAAATGCAAATCAAAACCGCAATGAGATACCACCTTAAACATATTAGATTGGCCACTATCAAAAAATTGAATATGACGAGTGTTAGCAAGCAAATGAAGAAACTAGAATTCCTGTGCACAGTTGTGAGGGGGGGTGTAAAATGGGGCAGCCAATGTGAAGACCCCTCAAAAAATAAAAAATATGATCCAACAATCACACTTCTGGGGATTCATCTAAAAGAACTGAAAACAGAATCAAAGAGATATTTGCACTCCCATGTTCACTGCGGCATTATTCACAATAGTAAATAAGTGGAAACAATCTAATTTTCCATCAATGAATGCATAAATAAAGAAAATGTGGTGTATACATATAAACACACATACACATCATACTGGAATACTGTTCAGTCTTAAAAAGGTAGGAAATTCTGCCTTGTACAACAAAATGGATGAACTTGGAGGACATAATGCAAAGTGAGATAAGCAAGCACAGTAGAAAACTATGCATGATTCCACCTGTATGAGGTAGCTAAAGTAGTAAAATGCATAGAAGGAGAAAGTAGAATGATTGTTACCAGGACCTGGGAGGAAGGAGAAGTGCTGAGTTGCTGTTCAGTTGGCATAAAGTTTCAGCCACAAAGAAGAAAAGATTCTAGAGATCTGCAGTATTACAATGGGCTTAGAGTTAACAACACTATGCTTACACTTAAAAATTTGTTAAGAGGGTAAATTTTATGTTATATACTTTTTATAATGAAAAAGGAAGTAAATCATCCAGAAAATATTTTTAAATTTTTGAAAGCACATGGCTAAAGACTTGGACTTTACTGTGAAGCTAGAAGATAACCATTTTAAGGTCAAAGAACTCTGAAAATCTGATGATCCTCCCCAAGAAAGAGTAAACATACCCCAATTCCCAACCATAAGATTATATTTAAGACTATTTTCTTCCTGTCTTTTTTCTACAAATTTTTTTTTAATACTTAGGAACCACAATCACACAGCATATTCATATTTTTGAAAATTAACATGGGACCGTTCAGTTGGAGTATATGGTTGGGAACTAGGGATATATTTACTCCTTCCAGATACGGGGGCTTCCCTGGTGGCTCAGTTGGTAAAGAATCTACCTACAATGCAGGAGACCCAGGTTTGATCCTTGGGTTGGGAAGATCCCCTGGAGAAAGAAATGTCAGCCCACTTTAGTATTCTTGCCTGGAGAATTCCATGGACAGAGAAGAGCCTGGTGGGCTACAGTCCATGGGGTCACCAGAGTCAGACACAACTTAGTGACTAAACTACCACCACCATGACTAGATATGAAGGGATTATGAATGATTTCTTTACTCTTTTCTCAAATATATATAAAAAAATTATAACACCACTATGGAGGGAAAAACCATACCTAATGCAGCTGGTAACAAACCAATAATTTAGTCATTTTTTGGACATTTGTCAAAGTGAAATTTATCTTTAGCACCCTGAAGGAGTGATGCAACATCCTCCAAACCGAAAATGTGTCTCTTCACAGGGAGAGCCTTGAGATGGAGGTGTGGCATACTAAGAGAACATAAGCACTCCTTAACTTAGATCTGTGTAAAGCAATGGATCACTGATAGAAATGTACCCCTCCCTGTCAGGCTGAGCAAGAGCAGGAAGTGGGAAAGCACATCTGTAGGGAAAGCAGAAAAAAAACCTGAAGCTAAAAATCCATTAAACAATAGATAGCAATACAATGTAACAATACAAGATATAGAACTGAGGGGCCCTTCATTGGTCCAGCATTACATGGTGAAGGACAGCGAAGCCTGGCGTGCTGCAGTCCATGGGGCTGCAAAGAGTCAGACACTACTGAGCGACAGAACAACAACAACGAAAGTTTCTTTAAAAAATGGAGAAACTCTCTTTAAATACAAAACTCCTATTTTAAGCACACTGAATGGGAAACTCCTCTAATGGTTTAAAGCTTTGTCTCTTTGAACTGTGTACCCAGGTCTTGAAAATCACCAGCATGATTAAGATCCTAAGACCCCCTCATCAAACTCAAAAGAGGTGACCAGTAGGCACATAATCAGTGTACTGTAGTGAGAGACCAGAGGGGAAGAATGATTCTGGGATGCGGAGGTACATGCTTCCCAGTGGTGACTTGTAACGGTGGGGGTGAAGGATGAGGAGGATGGCCTGTTGGAAGGAACTAGGAAAAAATGAAAAGACAAGTTGGATTAGATCATAAGCGGTCCTGAAGAACTATCCAAGGAGTTGACACTTTCTGTAGGGCTGGAGACACAGCTGCGCTTCCTCGGGAAGGGAGTAACACAATTTGATGGCAGTATGAGTCTCTGGGGTGCTTCCTCCTTATACTCTGCTGCAATCTAAAGCTTTAGAAATCATGTTAGGAATCAAACAACTTTGAGGCTCCCCTTCAGAACAGAAATCCACAACTTTGTACTATTGTTATTTATTTCTCAGTCCTGTGGTGTGGTTAGGAGCAGTACTCTCTATTCTTCACATTTGCAGGTGAATAGAGTTTCTAGGAATAAGTATCATTGAATGTTGAAATACTAACTATTCTTATTGGGGTTGGAACTAAACTAGAAATTTATGGAAGGAAATTCACAGTTATCATAGTTGGTATTTTTTCTCCTTCCAAGCAGGCTATAATTGGGTAAAACAGCATGTATATACTGAAAATTCCAGGGATAGGCCACTGAAAACTTCTTGTGAAAGCGAAAAAGAAACTATGGAAGTAAGTAAGACACAATAACACCCTGAAGAAATCTGGATTGTCCACAGGAATTGAGTGCCTTGGGAAGGGATGTGGCTGCCATCATTTGAAGGTTCGTGCCTAGGCTGGTCTGCCACCTGGTGGGATCTGGGGGACAGTGGAGGGAGATGTTTAAGAACTGGATAACCCAGGATCAGTTCAGGCTCTGTCATTTACTTATGGTGCAACCAACAGCAGATTACTTAACCTCTCCAAACCTGTAGTGCTCTCTTCTATGTAGCAGGGATAATAGCATCACAGTGTCGTTATGAAAAATAAATGAGACGGCATATGTGGTTCAGTTAGCACTGTGCTTGTCCCATAGTAAACATTAACATACACCAATAATAAACATAACTTTCATAGTATCATTATGAGAGATTCAAGCTTAAAATCTGGGAGGTGTCCCACATGACATTTAAAGTCCCTTTTTACTAAAAGAATCTTAACTGTTTATATCCTCCATTGATGTCTCATTAGAATTAAGGCTATTTTCTGCCTGAAAAGGCACCCATATAGATACACACACACACACACGTGCATGTGTGCACACATGCACATGTTTGTGTGTATGTCTACTAAAGTATTAGGAAGCAGTCCCAACAAACAGAACATGTATAAAAGATATTGCTAGCAGTCTGCATATGTACACATGTACCAGAGGTTTGTGATTAATTCTGCACATATAAGGTCAGTGATTCATGGAGCTTTCCCCCATAGAAATGTCAATAATGAGGAGGATCTGGAAACAAGTCTTCTCCTCAGCACAATCATCAACAAAGCGAAGTGGTAGAGAATCAGTTTATTCCCATGCCTTATTGGTTTAATGACTGGAAGCTAGAGTGAAATCAAATATTCTTAACGTGTTCTAATTATTTCCACTTTTATAAGACTTCTATTTTGCAACTAGAATACTAGTTGACTGAGTCAAATTCTTCCATGGCAGCTTTAAACAATTTCTTAGGGCTCTTTCTACTCTTCTGGAGGCTCAACCATTTAAGACCATTATCTAGAATTAAATGACAGCTTCAGTTAAAATGTCTAACCAACAAGCATTGTTCCAAGGATTGCTGCAGTTTTCTAGCTTGTGTCTCAGGATGACAAGGCTTAGGCTGGTATAACCGAAGAAGTTAAGACTCAGGTCCCATACTTGAAGAGTTGCCAACAAGCCAAATATCAATAATTTTAATGATTTACAAACACATGGTGCACTCAAGTATTTTCAAAGAACTTCAAATATATTATCTCACTTGATCTTTATCACAGAACATAGGAGAGGCTTATATTTTTATCTTCACTTGGAAGACAAGGGAAAACTTCAAGTTCAGAGATGCTAAACTGAAAATCCCATGGCTAGTGAATGACAGAGCCAGAACCGGAACCCAAGTTTTTGTCTCAGAATCTAGGACTCAATCGCCCAATACTGTTTGTAAAAGAGACTTATGTGTGCTCATAAAATAGCTATGTAGTTACAGAATGGCATTCAATAAATATTATTAGTTTACTGTAATTCAGGATAATATTTTCATGATTAGTTTTACATTTTAACTAAATTTGATAATACATTTTTAACTTATCTGAAAAGATATTAAATAGATATATATTTTATACTACCCTATATACAATACCTAAGTCTACAAATACTGCACTGCTCATTATCCACTGAAACTACAGTGGATAAATATACCCTTCTGCAAATATGGCACTGTGCACCCCTCTTCAATTTCCTGTTCTGTGAAAAGATGACCATGATCTGAGTAAAACTTTAGAAATGATAGAGATCACCTATCTCTGTCACTCTGGAGATCAACAAAGTAAA
The DNA here is from genome assembly GCA_024291935.2 of Okapia johnstoni. Classification (NCBI taxonomy): domain Eukaryota; kingdom Metazoa; phylum Chordata; class Mammalia; order Artiodactyla; family Giraffidae; genus Okapia; species Okapia johnstoni. Next base: position 62,677,418 of record CM044312.1, on the reverse strand, counting down.
TTAAAGTAGGTAACTCCATAAGTCATCACACAGGCATACATACACATACCCCAAGCCCACCCTTTTGCTACAGTACTGCAACAAAACAAGAAAACAGCCTTATTTTGTCATTTTTCACCAATGGAAATTTTCATCAGACATTCTCCCAAGAAAACTGTCTTGTTGTACCTGATGTAAACTACAGGAGGTTTCCTAGAGGTCAAAATGTGCTTTATAATATCCAGAAACAGAAAATGGCCCTCAGCAATAAACCTATCATGGAGAAGGTACAGGTAATTCAAATACAGGTAATTCATGAATACACACTCTCCTTCTGAATAAAAGATTATAGAAATATCCTCTGCCATGATTTGACTCCCTTAAAATCAAATTGATAAAAAATACCAAGGAAATACTGCATATTTACAAACTGATCAGTCTTGTGGTTAATAAGACAAATATTTCCTATTAAAATAGCACTCACAAGTCAAAAGAAAACTACTCCATACTGTGAGGTTTTCCTCATTATTTACTGGCCAACACTGATTAATTATCATTTACTTATGGGCTTTCTTGATAGCTCAGTTGGTAAAGACTCTGCCTGTAATGCAAGAGACCCCGGTTTGATTCCTGGGTCAGGAAGATCTGCTTTGAGAAGGGTTAGGCTACCCACTCCAGTACTCTTGGGCTTCCCTTGTGGCTCAGCTGGTAGAATCTGCCTGCAACGCGGGAGACCTGAGTTTGATCCCTGGGTTGGGAAGATCCCCTGGAGAAGGGAAAAGCTATCACTCCAGTATTCTGCTGGAGAATTCCATGGACTGCATAGTCCATGGGGTAGCAAACAGTCTGACACAACTGCATGACTTTTACTTCACTTCACTTATGGAGACACAGAATTTCATATTAGTAATTTTTTCTACCACTGCTATTCAGAGCAAGGTTCATTTCTCGAGTTGGTTCTAAGTAAGACCATAACTGATGTGCAATTCCTATCAAATGCATCAACATCCTTGGGGATCTCCATATTTTGCCAATTTCAGGCTTCCTGACCTGGCCTGTCTAAGCAAGATCTATCAATTTACCTTTACTATAAGAAGCCTGAGAATGGGCCCCCAAACCTCTTGAATGTAGCTTTTGCTTAAAAATGAGGCTAATAAGCATAGACTATGCAGGGCCTCAACCAAAATTCATTGGTTGCAATTCAGTCTTTTTAGAACTGGGTGTATTCGAGACACGACATTGTGGTCACCACATACTCTCTGCTCTCATAACGAGCTCCTACGGGGATTCCACAGACTCACTTTTGGCACGTGAGGATTGAATTCCACAGCTCTATGAATGGCCTCTACCGCATTCATCTCTGCTGTGCTCAGCCCCCGCCGAGATGCAGCCTCAGGAGAGAATCTGAAAAGCAGAAAGACAAACACCATCCAGTTGGGACCACTGCTTGGGCATTAACCCGGAAAGGCATCCACACATCAAGGGCCCAGAAAAACCACAGCGAGCCAAAGGCATGAGCTCTCCAAACCTCCACTGCATCAGACCTCTGAGAGACCCTTCAGACAGAGGCCAACAAAAACCCCAGCAGAAGCAGAAAGCGTTCTTGTATCTAATCGGGAAGGAATTCAATTCAGCTGTCAAGTCTCTCTGTCTAAATAGCTAATCTAAGTTTTCTAGGAGGTACCTGCTTAGGTCAGGGGAAGGGGGAGGACTGACAAGGGCAGACAGTGTAGGAAAAAGAGAAAACTAGGTTACAGAAGAGCGCACTTGGTTAAAAACAGAACTGGGGAGAATTTTAAAGGAGGCTCCCAACCCCATGTCAGTGCTGCGATGGAGGGTTAAGTCTTGCAGCTTCAGCAGCAGGCGAGCCTGCTGGGGGCCGTTCCGGCAGGGGGCGTGTGCATGCCCAAACTGCGGGCAAGACACCTGCCCGAGTAAATGAAAAAAACCAGACCATGCAATCTCTTTCTCACCTCACACCCAGGGCTAACTCCAGAGCTGTGCTTGGCAGGCAGACACCACAGGGGAAGCTGTGACAACCCTGGCCCTGCCCTCCCAAGCTGGAGTCGCTGTGTAGGGAGAAAAGATGTTGCAGTAGGTACTGGCGATCTACAGGATAAAAAAGAATGAAAGAAAATTACTTCGGTCTTGAAGTGTACACACACTGAACAGCAAACCTGTCTGACACAGCAGAGGCTGTGTTCTTTTCCTGGTATCTGCTTTTCAATGCTCCAGAGGGAGTGGATTTGGACATGTAAGCGTTTATGAACTCAAAACCAGTTAAGCCATCTGTTCTCTTTCACCTGCCAGTCACTTGGTTTATGGAAATTCTCTATGCCATTGTCATCTGCCTGAATAAAAAGGGCTAAGGTCCCACTGAGATGGTGACTCAAGGTAAAAGAACCCTGGATGGGGAGTCAGTTTGGAATTGCTAATGGGGGATGACCATCCCCTTTTGCTGTATTACATCTCTGTTATGACCACTACCCCATCCTGAACTGATGGAGGAAGAGGAATATGCAAAAAAAAATGAATCAAAGAAGGCATTTTTGTGTAAGTCTCAAGCAGGCCTTTTGATATTTATGGTCTGGCAAAAAAAGGAAAAAAGAGGAAAAAAGTCACCTCAAAGGCATGGAATTTCATATAAATCCCTCTTTAGGGACCCATTCACCATTACAATTCCTGGGGATATGCATTCCCTCCTTCTAGTAGTGAAAGGAAAGATCAGCAGGTTTTGGAAAATGCATGCTCATAAGCAGGGGTCTCATAGACTAAGGAAAACTTTCAGAGAAACCCTCAGACACAACGCGTCTCCTTCCGTCCAGACCAACACCTGGTACCACCAGGTCACTATCCACTTACTTGTCAGAGACAGCTCTTGCTTTGAGCAAGGCGGCTGTGTAGCATATTGTTGCCGACTTTGGTAAGCTTATATCTGTCAGAGAGAAAAGAAAAGTAGGAGCTGTTATACATTTGTAGAAACAAAGATCAATAATTTTAAATACATTAGCATTTTAATCATATAAGCCTAATAAAGCATAAGTTAAGAATATGTCAATCAATGTATGCAGTACACAGCTGTTTCTTATGTATCTGGGTGGTATGTGACAAACAAGGTAATTCATTTCTCTGTAAGTAATTCATGTTTAAAGGCAAATAGGACCTCTTTGTTACTTATAAAATTTCTCAAGAGGTATATGAAATACTAAAGTGAAGAAAAAAATATTACCTGGATTTTTTAAAAAATATAAGTATTTTAGTGATAAATCAATTTATTTTAAAAACTATTCTTTAAAAATTTAAAGCTGGTTTAAATTTAAACCAGATTTCCTTTGCATTAAGCTTCAAGAAATTTATATTCAGTTTTTTGTTAACTGTGAGAAGAAAAATCTTTATAAAGCTATATACATTTATATATACATATGAAATTGTATAAAACTATACAATTTTTGTTCATTAAAAACCCATGACAAAGCCCCTTTCAAATTATAAAGCCTAATCTGTTGCCCAGAAAAATAGGTCCTTTTGGTTTGTTTAGATAATTTCAGATGGAGGGGTGAGGATGGGTACCAGATTCAATTTATAGCGAATAAAGCACAGAGTGTAACTAAGAGTAGATAAACTCAAAGAGGGTAGTCCCTTGATGGGGGGGCAGATTTGTGTTTAAATTATGATCTGATTTCGTACCAGAACTGTACTTCTTTAACACTCATGGTAATTTATATTCCTATGACATAGAAATACTTTAATTCAGACCAGGTAAAACTATGCCATTCTAAGCTGCTACAAAATTCACTCTAGGTTAGAAGAACTCTTAATACTTGGAATTTTCTTCAAGTTTATTGTAGGGCTGTTTTCAACTTTAGAAGAATTACATCATAGTAGGAATGAAAAGAAAAGTCCATAAATAGACAAAAGACAGCAGCAGGAGAAAATAATTTCATAAAAGGAAAACAATCTCTCATTCAACAACCAATAGTTACCACCAACTCCAGCATGAGGAATTTCTCTTTGAAGGAAATTTCAATGACATTGATAAAATACAAATAATCAGAGAAAATACCAATACAGAATTGAAAGGGTCAAATGTCTCTGCAATTCTGATCTCATAAGTTATATTCAACACAAAACTTCAGCACTGTAGGCACAGTATAAATGTGCTTGTGACTAAGAAGAAAAAAAAGGTCAGACACTCATGGATTTGTCTTGTTGTTTTTCCAATATCTAAACATCTAACCACTTCCCAGTAGTGAAGGACAGAGGATCCTGGCATGCTACAGCCCCTGGGGTCGCAAAAAAGTCAGACAGGACTTAGCAACTGAACAACAACAGTATGGGAAATCAGTCCAGGAATCAACTGTCTTGTTTGCTAGGGTCCACTTATTGATTGTTATTAGAAGATAATAAAAAAAAATTGCAGATAATACACATTCTACTTAAAAGTTTAAACCTTTTTTCTTTTTTTAAGTTCAGATCTTTCATTTAAACATTATCCAAGCCTGGTTTTCAGGCTTCCCAGGTGGCGCTAGCGGTAAAGAGTGAAGTGAAAGTCGCTCAGTTGTGTCCGACTCTTTGTGATTCCATGGACTGCATAGTCCATGGAATTCTCCAGGCCAGAATACTGGAGTGGGTAGCCTTTCCCTTCTCCAGGGAATCTTCCCAACCCAGGGATCGAACCCAGGTCTCCCTCATTGCAGGCAGATTCTTCCCAATTCAGGGATCGAACCCAGGTCTCTCGCATTGCAGGTGGATTCTTTACCAGCTGAGCCACAAGGGAAGGCCAAGAATACTGGAGTGGGTAGCCTATCCCTTCTCCAGGGGATCTTCTAGACCCAGGAATCAAACCGGCATCTCCTGCACTGCAGGTAGATTCTTTACCAACTGAGCTATGAGGGAAGCCCCATAGCTTCCCTCATGAAGAACCCACCTGCTAATGCACAAGACATAAGAGAAGTGGGTTCAATCCCTGGGTCAGTTGGGAAGATCCCCTAGAGGAGGGCATGGAAACCCACTCCAGTATTCTTGCCTGGAGAATCCCATGGACAGAGGAGCCTGGAGGGCTACATTTCATAGGGTCACAAAGAATCGGACACAACTGAAGTGACTTAGCACTCACACAAGTCCTGTTTTCACCCTTTCTGGAGTGATCTGTGTTCCTTCTGTGTCAATCTAGCACATTTCTATGAAATGGGAACAAAGTATTAGTCCTAGAAAGGAGCTGAAACTGAAAATAATGGGCAAAATTATTTGAAGGTGGCAGCACAAGAGGGAGCCACACTTGAAAAACTAAAGAAAACCTGTTGCTAAGGATTTAGCTTCTCAGGGAGAAGGATCAGGTTGTTTTGAAGCAAAGGAACACATTCACCTAGTTGGAAATGCAGAAACATATATATGACTGAGGTGTTCCAGCAGATTAGAGATGCCTAATCAAAGGCAATCTTTAACCCTTTCACTCCTATAGACAAGACATTCACAACTTTGCAACATTACAACTGCTATGGTATATTTTCCCCATTTAAAACATGTTTACCCTTATTCCTTCATTGTATGTGAAGATGTTGGCAGTATATGTGCATGGTCATAATGCTTAATAAAGAAAAATATATTTTAGTAAGTATCAAATGGGGGAAGGAAAAATATAAATATCACAATTCTCCACTAGTGGTAAGTTTATTTCATTTGTTATCTCTTTAGTATACTATTTTGCTTTCACTGTTAAACAAAAATGAAAAACTAGCAAACAATTCTTGCATAACTTACTTATATAGTTTCAATATTTTTCTTTTAATTCTGTCAAAGCAAGACATCCATTTGGTAATGGCAATCTATCTCTAAGGAGGGATGAATCATTATAAAGAAACTGATCCTAAATATCCCTTCAGGTGAAGCATCTTGTTCAAATAAAGCTTTCTTTAACAACATTTTTGTAAATGACACTTATTTCTGCCAATATAAATCAAATGCTTTAACATTTTGCCTACCCAGCAATTCTACATCTAAGACTTTATCTTGAGGGAAGTCATCATGATTGTGCATGAATATTTAACCTTAAGGATGTTGATTACAACATTGTTTCTAATGGTAGAAAACTGCAAAAAGTGTAAATGTCCAATCATAGGAGAAAGGTAAGATGCTATACCATCCACAAGGTGCAGTTCTGGGCAGTCATTAGGTTGTATGGTAGATGAATATTTAATGAGCTGGGAAAGTTTTGCATTATTGTGTACACATCAATAAGTAAAGCAGGTTTACAAAAATTATGATTTCACATATTTTAAGAAAAGCATTTATATACAGAGAGATAAAAAAGCTAGAATTATACATACGAAATATTAAGTTTTATTTCTGGGTTGCTGGGATTATGGACAATTTTCTACTGTTTATCTGTATTTCCAAAGCTTCCTGTGACATACATGTAATAAGTGAATTTTTAAAAGATAAGGATGATGCTAAATAGAAGGATTCTTTTTACTAACTGCCTGAAGTAAGTTCATGGGCAAATACATTGGCAGAGCCAGACAGAGCACAGACAGACGAAGGCAGAACTTACACAAAGGGCTGTCAGCCCTTCAGGTCTAGAAAATGTATTTACATGCCTTTTAAAAAGTTGGTGTGTTCTTTTGCAGTGTGCAATTGTGAACCATATTTTAATCTAATAACTGCCTAACAGCTAAATCAGAGGCAGGAACTGCATGTTTTGGCACACTTTTTAAGAAAAACCATATACACTACCTTTAGGAGAAAGCTAATTACTATGGGCTGCTTGCCCCATAAGCACTGCCTTTCTCATTTTGTAGGGAAAATAAAAGACTGAGACTTGCTGGTTGCTGCTTATTATAATTTTGAAAATTATTATTTTGAAATAATTATAGTGTCATAGAGAGTTGTGAATATAGTACACAGGGTTCTGTGAAGCTTCCCTCAAATGGTTCAGTTCAGTTCAGTTCAGTCGCTCAGTCGTGTCCGACTCTTTGCGACCCCATGAATCGCAGCACGCCAGGCCTCCCTGTCCATCACCAACTCCCGGAGTTTACCAAACTCATGTCCATCGAGTTAGTGATGCCATCCAGCCATCTCACCCTCTATCGTCCCCTTCTCCTCCTGCCCCCAATCCTTTCCAGCATCAAGGTCTTTTCCAATGAGTCAACTCTTCGCATGAGGTGGCCAAAGTATTGGAGTTTTCAGCTTCAAAATCAGTCCTTCCAATGAACACCCAGGACTGATCTCCTTTAGGATGGAATGGTTGGATCTTCTTGCACTCAAGAGACTCTCAAGAGTCTTCTCCAACACCACAGGTCAAAAGCATCAAATCTTTGGCGCTCAGCTTTCTTCACAGTCTAACTCTCACATCCATACATGACTACTGGAAAAACCATCGCCTTGACTAGACGGACCTTTGTTGGCAAAGTAATGTCTCTGCTTTTTAATATGCTGCCTAGGTTGGTCATAACTTTCCTTCCAAGGAGTAAGCGTCTTTTAATTTCATGGCTGCAATCACCATCTGCAGTGATTTTGGTGGTAACAACTCAAAAAACTGTATAATGATATAAAAAACCAAGAGACTGACACTGATATAGTACTATTAAGTCAATTACAGACCTTATTCAGTTTTCACCATTTTTTTACATGCATTCCTATGAGTTTGTGGTTCTATGCAATTTCATCCCAAGGCTAGATTCATGTAACCACCACTACTATCAAAACATACAACTTTCCCAAAGAAATTCTCTTATGCTGGCTCTTTATTTGTACCCTTCTCACACATACCTGTCCCCCAGTGACCACTAATCTGTTTTCTATCTCCATAAATTTGTCTGCCTACTATCATATTATGCTTTTGCAATCAGGGAAATGAATATAATGGTAAGGGGAACAGAGTGACTAAGAGTAGTGATGAAAATGGTAGTATCAGAAGTTTTAAGCAGGAAATAACACCAAATAAGATGCTTTCCTATACTTCTTATAATTTATTCAGAAATTTTATTTTGAGGAAGAGACTCGAAATTATTCTAAGTCCAATTTATATGAAGAGACTCTAACTATGCAGTGCTTTTCTGTCTTTTTAAGTGGTGTATAGCTCTTTAAAGTCTCTTTAAGGATTAGAATCCAAGGAGGAAATGAAAGGAAATAATGAGACATCACATAATTCCATTACTCATTATAGAAAGAAGGAATGCTGATGTTTCTCACTTAAGCAAAGCTGAACTTCTGGTGTTAATTTTCCTTCCACTTCTTTGCCATCTTGTGCTTCATATAGATCCTTTTATGAAAAGGGAAGAACTTTCTCTAAGCATCTTAGGCATGTAAAATCAAATAGACATGAAAGACTTTAATTAAAAGCTACAGTCTTGAACTCCACAGATTAGAATCATAGTGTATGCACTTTTGTGTCAGACTTCTTTCATTCCAAATGATATTTCTGAGGTTCATCCATGTTGTAGCGTACATCAGTATCTCATTCCTTTTTATTGCTGAATAGTATTTCATTGTGTGAATATACCACAATATGTTTATTTTCTTGCTCATGGCTATTTGGATTGTTTTCCAGTTTTACACTACTATATAGAAAGCTGTTCTTATCATTCTTATGTATGTTTTTTCTTAAAAAAAAAAACCTCATCTTTCTTGGATATATAACTGGAAATGGAATTTAGTCAGAAGACAGATAAATGATTGGTAGATAGTACTCCAAAGAGGTTGTGTGAAGTTTGCAAAACTAATATATGGTGAGAGAAGTCAGAAAAATGGTTATAGCTGTGTTGGAGGGGCAACTTTCTGAGATGATGGAAAATTCTGTGATCTTGGGTGGTGATCACAGAGGTGTATACATAACTGGTGGCTCAGATGGTAAACAGTTTGCCTGCAGAGTGGGAGGCCCAGGTTTGATCCCTGAGTCAGGAAGATCCCTTGGAGAAGAAAATGGCTACCCACTCCAGTATTCTTGCCTGGAGAATCCCATGGACAGAGGAGCCTGGCAGGTTACAGTCCATGGGGTCACAGAGTTGGACACAACTGAGCAACTTCACTCACTTACTCATACATAACTGAAAAGTCATCCAGCTCTATGTATAAGACTTGTGCATGTTATAGCATGCAATTTATATCTCAATTTTAAAAAAGTGAAAAAAAAAAAAGCCAAACCTATGATCCTGAAGCTGTCTTCTCTCCCTTGCCTTTCATCATTTTGGCCCCCCCATTCCTTATACACCTCCTTATCTAAAAATTCCTTCTTAGTTTAATAAACAGAATCTGATTATTTCTCAAGTTGACCTTTCAACTATTAAGATGGTTAAATTATCTCCTCTAAACCTAATCTTTTCCAGAATAAATATTTTTAGCCCTTTAACTGAAGACACAGTATTCAGAACTTCTCACTTATTTTTATTACAGAGCCATGGGTGATTTCAAAATATGAGATTTACAACTGTAAATAATCCTCTGGATCCATGAAACCTGACCAGTACAGAGCCAGGGAAACATGCAGCCTGAGGAGCCCATGGCCACTGCCCCATCTCTGAGTACCAGCAAGGATGGCCCGGAAGTTGAGCAGCTGAAGCACTTTGTTCCTAAGACTATGCGGTCAACAAACCTTCACCGCACATTCTATCCAAACCAATTTCACCCAAAGCCAGGTCTTCTTTCTATTACTTCAGCCAGGAGGATTTTTGAATCTATGAGCAGGATTTCCACATGTGACTCCATTAAATTTTAAATCTTAAGATAAAATCTAAACTATCAAATAGTAATGGTTTCAGCATATCATTCCAGCCTATCAGTCATAGTTGTAACTCAACCTATCACCTACAGCTTTGCTCCATACACGTCATAAGTATACCTTCCTTCCTATATGATCATTCTCATCATCAAAATTACTGCTAGCTAACATTTATCGAGGGCTTATTAAGTCCCAGACACCGGTGTTAATCACGTACACACATTAATCCTCAGACCAACCCTATGAGATAGGACCTACTGCTAGCCCTGTTTTACAGATGGGGAAAGTGAGGCATAGAACAGTTAAGAAATATGACAACATGACTCACCTAGAACAAATATGAGCTTCCCCCAAAGCACATGCTTGTTAACTGTGCTATGCTGTCAGCAAGGTCTGACTTAAAAACATACTGACCACAGCAATACCAAGGAGAGAGTCCAGAAATGGTATTCTAGAGGTCACCCTGCAAATAAGCAGTGGTCTGCAGTAATCTGTGTGCAAATATTTATTAATATTTACGAAAGGTAAAACTGTGCAGCACTGGAGAGACTTTGAGGAGATACCCCATGTCCAAGGGCAAAGGAGAAGCTCCAGTAAGATGGTAGGAGGGGCAAAATCGCATTTAGAATCAAACATACCTGCCAGAGACACTCAGAAGGCTCAAACAAACCTTGTGCGCACCAGGACCCAAAGACCCCACAGAGACTTGGACAGAACTGTGTTTGAGTGTCTCCTGTGGAGGTATGGGGTCATCAGTCGACTGCTGCAGGAGCAGAGGCTCAGGGTACAGCAGACTTGGGCATGGCTGGGTACATCAGACTTGGGTATGGCATAAGCCCTCTTGGAGGAGGCTGCCATCAACCCCACCATAAAGCTGTCAGAACTTACACAGAAATGGGGAAATAGATTCTTGAAGGGCACAAACAAAACCTTGGGAGCAACAGGATCCAGGAGAAAGGAGCAGTGACCCCACAAGAGACTGACCCAGACTTGCCCATGAGTGTCCAGGAGTCACCAATAGAGGTGTGGGTCGGGGGTGGCCTGCTGCAGGGTTGGGGGCACTGAGTGCAGCAGTGCATTCACTGGACCTTTTGAAGGAGGTCACCATTATCTTCATTACCTCCACCATAGTTTAGCCCCAGGTAAATAACAGGGAGGGAACACAAGCCCACCCATAAACAGAAAACTGGATTAAAGACTTAACTGAGCATGGCCCCGCCCATCAGAACAAGACCCAGTCTCCCCCTCAGTCTCTCTATTCAGGAAGCTTCCATAAGCCCCTTATCCTTTTCCATCAGAGTACAGACAGACTGAAAACCACAGCCACAGAAAACTAACCAATCTGATCACATGGGTCACAGCCTTGTCTACCTCAATGAAATTATGAGCCATGCCGTGTAGGGCCACCCAAGACGGACGGGTCATGGAAAGTTCTGACAAAATGTGGTGCACTGGAAAAGGAAATGGCAAACCACTTCAGTATTCTTGCCTTGAGAACCCCATGAACAGTATGAAAAGGCAAAAAGACAGGACACTGAAAGATGAACTCCCCAGGTCGGTAGGTGACCAATATGCTACTGGAGATCAGTGGAGAAATAACTTCAGAAAGAATGATGGGATGGAGCCAAAGCAAAAACAATACCCAGCTGTGGATGTGACTGGTGATAGAAGCAAAGTCCGATGCTGTAAAGAGCAATATTGCATAGGAACCTGGAATGTCAGGTCCATGAATCAAGGCAAATTGGAAGTGGTCAAACAGGAGACGGCAAGAGTGAACATTGACATTTAGGAATCAGCTAACTAAAATGGACCGGAATGGGTGAATTTAACTCAGATGACTATTATATCTACTACTGTGGGCAAGAATCCCTTAGAAGAAATGCAGTAGCCATCATGGTCAACAAAAGAGCCCGAAATGCAGTACTTGGATGCAATCTCAAAAACGACAGAATGATCTCTGTTTGTTTCCAAGGCAAACCATTCAATATCACAATAATCCAAGTCTATGCCCTGACCAGTAATGCTGAAAAAGCTGAAGTTGAATGGTTCTATGAAGACCTACAAGATCTTCTAAAACTAACACCCCCAAAAGATGTCCTTTTTATTACAGGGGACTGGAATGCAAAAGTTGGAAGTCAAGAGTTACCTGGAGTAACAGGCAAATTTAGCCTTGGAGTACAGAATGAAGCAGAGCAAAGGCTAAAAGAGTTTTGCCAAGAGAATGCACCAGTCATAGCAAACACTCTCTTCCAACAACACAAGAGAAGACTCCACATATGGACCTCACCAGACGGTCAACACCGAAGTCAGATTGATTATATTCTTTGCAGCCAAAGATGGAGAAGTTCTATACAGTCAGCTAAAACAAGACAGGGAGCTGACTGTGGCTCAGATCATAAACTCCTTATTGCCAAATTCAGACTTAACTTGAAGAAAGTAGGGAAAACCACTAGACAATTCGGGTGTGACCTAAATCAAATCCCTTACGATTATACAGTGGAAGTGACAAATAGATTCAAGGGATTAGATCTAATAGAGAGAGTGCCTGAAGAACTATGGATGGAGGTTCATGACATTGTACAGGAGGCAGGGATCAAGAACATCCCCAAGAAAAAGAACTGCAAAAAGGCAAAATGGTTGTCTGAGGAGGCCTTACAAATAGCTATGAATAGAAGAGCCTCTTGAGAAAAGTGAAAGAGGAGAGTGAAAAGGTTGGCTTAAAGCTCAACATTCAGAAAACTAAGATCATGGCATCCGGTCCCATCACTTCATGGAAAATAGATGGGGAAACAGTGGAAACAGTGGCTGACTTTATTTTGGGGGGCTCCAAAATCACTGCAGATGGTGACTGCAGCCATAAAATTAAAAGACGCTTACTCCTTGGGAGGAAAGTTATGACCAAAGTAAATAGCATATTTAAAAGCAGAGACAATACTTTGCCAATGAAGGTCTGTCTTGTCAAGGCTATGATTTTTCCAGTAATCATGTATGGATGTGAGAGTTGGACTATAAAGAAAGCTGAGCACTGAAGAATTGATGCTTTTGAACTGTGGTGTTGGAGAAGATTCTTGAGAGTCTCTTGGACTGCAAGGAGATCCAACCATTCCATCCTAAAGGAGATCAGTCCTGGGTGTTCATTGGAAGGATTGATGTTGAAGCTGAAACTCCAATACTCTGGCCACCTGATGCGAAGAGCTGACTCATTCGAAGAGACCCTGATGCTGGGAAAGATTGAAGGCAGGAGGAGAAGGGGACAACAGAGGATGAGATGGTTGGATGGTATCACCGACTCAATGGACATGACTTTGGGTGGGCTCCAGGAGTTAGTGATGGACAGGGAGGCCTGCCATGCTATGGTTCATGGGGTCGCAAAGAGTTGGACATGACTGAGCAACTCAACTGAACTGAACTGAGAAGAGAAGCGAAAGGCAAAGAAGAAAAGGAAAGATATACCCATTTGAATGCAGAGTTTAAAAGAATAGCAAGGAGAGATAAGAAAGCCTTCCTCAGCAATCAATGCAAAGAAATAGAGGAAAACAATAGAATGGGAAAGACTAGAGATCTCTTCAAGAAAATTAGAGATACCAAGGGAACATTTCATGCAAAGATGGGCTCAATAAAGGACAGAAAATGTATGGACCTAACAGAAGCAGAAGATATTAAGAAGAGGTGGCAGGAATATAGAGACGAGCTATACAAAAAAGACCTTCACGATCCAGATAATCACGATGGTAGGATCACTCAACTAGAGCCAGACATCCTGGAATGCAGTCAAGTGGGCCTTAGGAAGCATCACTACAGACAAAGCTAGTGGAGGTGATAGAATTCCAGTTGAGCTATTTCAAATCCTAAAAGATGATGCTGTGAATGTGCTTCACTCAATATGCCAGCAAATTTGGAAAACTCGGCAGTGGCCACAGGGCTGGAAAAGATGTTTTCATTCCAATCCCTAAGAAAGGCAATGCCAAAGAATGCTCAAACTACCACACAATTGCACTCATCTCACATGCTAGCAAAGTAATGCTCAAAATTCCCCAAGACAGGCTTGAACAGTACCTGAACCATGAACTTCCAGACGTTCAAGCTGGATTTAGAAAAGGCAGAGGAACCAGAGATCAAATTGCCAACATCTGTTGGATCACAGAAAAAGCAAGAGAGTTCCAGAAAAAGTTCTACTTCTACCTTATTGACTGTGCCAATTCCTTTGACTATGTGGACCACAACAAACTCTGGAAAATTCTGAAAGAGATGGGAATACCAGACCACCTGATCTGCCTCTTGAGAAGTCTGTATGCAGTTCAGAGAGCAACAGTTAGAACTGGACATGGAACAATAGACTGGTTCCAAGTTGGTAAAGGAGTATGTCAAGGCTGTATATTGTCACCCTACTTATTTAACTTATATGCAGAGTATATCATGAGAAATGCTGGGCTGGATGAAGCACAAGCTGGAATCAAGATTCCTGGGAGAAATATAATAACCTCAGATATGCAGATGACACCACCCTTATGGCAGAAAGTGAAGAACTAAAGAGCCTCTTGATGAAAGTGAAAGAGGAGAGCCAAAAGTTTTTGGCTTAAACTCAACATTCAGAAAACTAAGATCATGGCATCTGGTCCCATCACTTCACAGCAAATAGATGGGGAAAGATTGGAAACAGTGGCAGACTTTATTTGTTGGGGCTCTAAAATCACTGCAGATGATGACTGCAGCCAAGAAATTAAAAGACACTTGCTCCTTGGGAGAAAAGCAATGACCAACCTAGACAGTATATTAAAAAGCAGAGACATTACTTTGCCAACAAAGGTCCGTCTAGTCAAGGCCATGGTTTTTCCAGTGGTCATGTATGGATGTGAGAGTTGGACTGTGAAGAAAGCTGAGCACCGAAGAATTGATGATTTTGAACTATATGTGGTGTTGGAGAAGACTCTTAAGAGTCCCTTGGACAGCAAGGAGATCCAACCATTCCATCCTAAAGGAGATCAGTCCTGAATATTCATTGGAAGGACTGATGCTGAAGTTGAAACTCCAATACTTTGGCCACCTGATGTGAAGAACTGACTCATTTGGAAAGACCCTAATGCTGGGAAAGATCAAAGGCAGGAGGAGAAGGGGACAACAGAGGATGAGATGGCTGGATGGCATCACCGACTCAATGGACACGAGTTTGAGTAGGCTCCGGGAGTTGGTTATGGACAGGGAAGCCTGGTGTGCTGCAGTCCATGGGGTTGCAAATAGTTGGACATGACTAAATGACTGAACTGAACTGAAAGTTCTTTCTTTTTGATAAGAATTAAATCCAAGGTATTAATTACTCTCAGACTTTGTCTACGTTAGTTGTAATTAAAGTGTCAGGAAGCAAGATCCCTCTAAAGACCTTCCACCTCTTCCTCACCTTTCACTTTTTTCCTCCTTGTGTCACTGCTATCACTCAGCAGAAGTATGTAGGTATTGATGAAAGTAGGTAGAATACATGAATCCAGGCAGACTCTTAATGTAACATCTTAGTACATTCTGCTCAAAAAACAGATTATCTAAGGGGTTTTTGTGGTCTATATAGGTCTTGACTTCCTGAAGTTAAGAAAGAGATCACCAGAGAGCAAATGAAATTAAGTGCTTATAGTTTAAAATAAAAGTTTTGATTATCCATGAAATAAAAAGTTTCTGCACTGGCATTTCCATTTGTTGTTTAAGGAAGGAAAACCAAACTCTATTAATACCTCTTTTACACTTCTTGGTTGGAGAACCTAGCAAATGTCTCCCCAAAGGATAGAATTCTGCTTCTTTGCAGAGTCTAAAAGCACAGGAGTTCGGCATCCTACTCCTCCAGGTCTCAGGGCTTTCACACTGTGTTCACCTTCTGACCACCTCAAGTCAAAACTAGGCCGAGTGTTAATTCACTGTGCCACTCTCTTCACTTTGCAGGCAGATTGAAGCCCTTCCTCTGCTGAAATTGCCTTCAGGTCTCTCCATAGTCTTTAGAATAAAATCCAAACTAGAATCAAAGCTCTTTGAGGTCTGGCTCCTGCTTAACTCACCAGTGCATCTTCTGCTGCAGCCCTCCTCCACCTCTCTGCTCTGCAGGAAACAACGTTCTCCACACAAGCTGGGTCAGTCCTGCCCCAAATGTGTTTGAATGTGTTTTCTTTGCCTCCAGCACCTTCACTGTTTGGTTCAGCACAGATCCCACCTCCACGGGGGTAGTTTCCCTCATCACCTTGGGTGAGGTGTCCCTTCCACCTTGGGTTAAACTCTGTCGGTCTTTACACTTCACACCCACTGTCCATTCTCATTTCCCTCTCCTATTCACATGGTGTGCTTTAGGGGTTAAAACTGTGTTTCTTCATCACTTTGTACCCACAATACAAAACACTGTTTGAAACATAGTTGGTGGTCAGTGTTTGCTGAATAAAATACTAAATTAACATAGTAACATATTAAATCACCTTATATCACCTTCCTTCGATGTGTAAACATTTACTTCTGATTTAGCTTCCAGGAGCCAAAGGTGATCTGTATTGATGCGTGCTCTAAGAGGGAGTCAGAAACATGTTATTTCTCAACATGTATACTTCATTTATCTTTGCTTACAATTCCATGAACAGAGGAGCCTGGCTGGCTACAGTCCTTGGGGCTGGAAGAGTCAGATACAACTGAGCACATAAGCACGCACAGCATTCCAGCAGAATGCACGACATTGGATTGTGCTCTAAATCTAGATGTCTATTTGACAAAGCGGTATAGTGGGAAAGCGGGGCAGGAAGAAAGCAAGAGTAAAAGCTGAAGCAAGGTTAAACAAAAGTGAAATTTTTGTCCAGAAACAAAGAAAGCAAACCACACCTCTTCTGGCTCCCAAGCACCCTTTATGCGAATTGTGCTACTGAAAAAAAAAAGAAAGGTCATCTCAGGGAGGATGACTCTTAAGTTTTCAAACGTCATGAATGGCTCATACTAACAAACTTGAAATTCAATGAAATAATCTTGGGACAAAGTTATGTGATTATGAATAAAGCTGTCATTTTGATGTGTCTCAGAAAACCAATGGGGCAAAACCTTAGATAGGATAGAATTTTTTCCAGTGATGATCATTTTGCCTAATTTCCCTTTGTTCATCTACAATAATAATAACAATCAAGATGTAATTTTAAAAGGATCATTACTCTTCGTATGTATGAGATTGGTCAATTGAGGGTCAATTTCACACTGAAACCTCTAAAACAATGCTTTCAAGGGTAGCAGCCAGTAGATAAGTAAGTCCCAAAGCACCTCACAAGTAAGAGCACTATTTCACAGTGCAGCTCCATCTAACACGTCGGTCATTCACCACAGACGCTCTGAACATCTACCGTAGTACATCAGAGTCCAAGGAGAGGATACAGGGCTTGCTCTCAAAGAGCTTCTTTCTCAGTACTCCCTGCAGTATGTTTCAAACTGATTCACTGAGCACAGATTCACCCCACCTTGATTCATTATGGGTTGTTTTTTTGTTTTTAACCTCTTTCTCCAACAGACTGAAAGCTTCTTGGCAACGCAGAATAAATCATATTCTTCTTCAAATCTGGAAGCACCTGCAAGCATCTTCAGCATAAAGGTTTGCTAGATCCTCGCTGAATTAATTTGAAAAAATTAACCTAATTACTCTCTGTAACCGCCGAAGATGACAGAGTATCAAGTATCACCTTTCTTAGTCCGACAACAAGTTGATATACTTGAAGTTTATGTAGCCTTGACAGATTCTTCTGAACAGACCAACCGAACAAACAAAAGTGAAGAACAAACTAATGAAAATACAGCCCACTCTCCCTCTTGTCTGTGGACCATAACGTCTTATTACTGTGCCATGATGTGATTCTATCTTCCATGTGACTGTCTTCAATAAGATTTCTCCGTTTACTCCTGTTCATGATACAATGCAAAGAAAACAACAACAGATATGCATAATTCTGTCCTTAGATTTTGGGGGGATTCTAGACAGTATGAAGTTGTTCGGTCCCACCTTCAAAAAGTCAATCTAAGGTTGTCCCCTTTCAACCAAAGGAGAAAGCTTCACTGAAGAAATAAAAAGGACTGATATAAAATAAAAAGAACCTCAAAAAGGTATGCCACCTGGGAAGTCAATGATTCAATCAGGAACCCCACTGATCTTAGTAATTTAGAGCAAAGGGAGTGGCAGGCAACACGG
Source organism: Okapia johnstoni (assembly GCA_024291935.2). Lineage (NCBI taxonomy): Eukaryota > Metazoa > Chordata > Mammalia > Artiodactyla > Giraffidae > Okapia > Okapia johnstoni. Next base: position 62,659,542 of record CM044312.1, on the reverse strand, counting down.
ATTCAACTACATGAAGAAATTTTTATCTTATGCTACAAAGCAAACACCAGATGTTATGGCAACTTCTGGACTGGATTACCCCAGAGGGTCTGTGTCAGAAGGCACTTCTATGGCTGGTGCCCTAGAACCAAATATGGAAGTTTATGTGACAGTGATGGCCAGCTAAGGAGGAATGTTACCTTGGTAAATTATGATAATTGGCCATAAAGATTACTAAAGCCAACATAAATTTAAAGGATTTGTTCCTATGCCAACTCTGTGACTTCTAGATGTATGCATTCATAAAATGTCTTCCATCATCAGAAACTGCAGAAACTTTTCATACATACAGTCTTTACTCTGAAATAGCATCTGTGAGAAGTCCTGCTCATTGCACATATAGCATGACAGCCAACCACTTTGTAACCTCAAAGGCCCAGTTCTCATGACAGACCTACTTCTTGGTCTCCCAGTCAGCAGGGCACTCAGTGCAAAGCTATACAGGGCCATCACTTCTCAGTGACTTATGCTTATCAGCCTGAAGCCATAGTCCATGGTGTCGGGGCGGATAATTATTTTCTTTTTTGAAGCAGCAATGTGATTATCTGCCCATCTTTTACACAAAAATTCTCTTCAACATTTGCCTGGTATCCTTGATCTTTTCCATAAGAACGAGGCCAAGGAAGGGAGCTGGACTAGGCTTAAAGTCTGTCACTTGGGACTGACAGCACTTCAAATCCTCTTTCTCAAATGCAACCTAATTTTTCAGCAGATATGTCTCCAAAGTCGCTTGTGCCTGTGACATCAAAACTCACATCTATAGATACACTTGACTGAAAAGCACCATTTTGGAGGTCTGGACAGCATAATCTGTCAATACAAATTCTATTCAGTGGTCCTTCTGGCATCTCAAATCTCACTTATTCCACAAACTTAAGTGAAAAACAGCCTAGCCAAGAGACAGGGTATCCAGTGACCACTTCAGAGGAACAGAGACGATCACTGAGTAACTTGTTCTAGCTATAAAGCCCTGGGCAGTGAACAAAGTGTACAAAATTTTTACTTATAACTACATGCTGACTCTGTAAAACAATGATCAGCAGAAAGTTTATTCCCTGAAGGATCTCAGCATAGAGTGATTCCCTCATGTTTTCTTTAGAATTTCTGCTTTCAATCTACTGAGACGAAACTATTCCCCCAATGTTACAAACATGTCCTATACTTAAAAGTATTCCTTCTGCACATTGTGAAGTGAAGTCGCTCAGTCATGTCCAACTCTGCGACCCCATGGACTGTAGCCTACCAGGATCCTCCATCCATGGGATTTCCCAGGAAGAATACTGGAGTGGGTTGCCATTTCCTTCTGCAGGAGATCTTCCTGACCCAGGGATTGAACCTGGGTCTCCTGCATTGTAGACAGACTCTTTACCATCTGAGCCACCAGGGAAACTCTTCTGCACATTACCAGATAGTAAATAAGAATGCAGATTTAGGATGGGCTTGATTGTACTGGAAGAAACACAAGCTGGAATCAAGACTGCTGGGAGAAATATCAATAACCTCAGATATGCAGATGACACCACCCTTATGGCAGAAAGCGAAGAAGAACTCAAGAGCCTCTTGATGAAAGTGAAAGAGGAGAGTGAAAAAGTTGGCTTAAAGCTCAACGTTCAGAAAACTAAGATCATGGCATCTGGTCCCATCACTTCATGGGAAATAGATGGGGAAACAGTGGAAACTGTCAGACTTTATTTTTTTGGGCTCCAAAATCACTGCAGATGGTGATTGCAGCCATGAAATTAAAAGATGCTTACTCCTTGGAAGGAAAGTTATGACCAACCTAGATAGCATATTTAAAAGCAAAGACATTACTTTGCCAACAAAGGTCTGTCTAGTCAAGACTATGGTTTTTCCAGTAATCATGTATGGATGTGAGAGTTGGACTGTGAAGAAAGCTGAGCACCAAAGATTTGATGCTTTTGAACTGTGGTATTGGAGAAGACTCCTGAGAGTCCCTTGGACTGCTAGAAGATCCAACCAGTCCATCCTAAAGGAAATCAGTACTGGGTGTTCATTGGAAGGACTGATGTTGAAGCTGAAACTCCAATACTTTGGCAACCTCATGCGAAGAGTTGACTCATTGGAAAAGACCCTAATGCTGGGAAGGATTGGGGGCGGGAGGAGAAGGGGACGGCAGAGGATGAGATGGCTGGATGGCATCACCGATTCGATGGACATGGGTTTGGGTAGACTCCGGGAGTTGGTGATGGACAGGGAGGCCTGGTGTGCTGTGATTCATGGGGTCGCAAAGAGTCGGACATGACTGAGCGACTGAACTGAACTGAACTGATGGTACCAGTAAAAATAGTCTTGAAATAGCTATTGCATTCATATAACATTTGTGACTATATAAAAAGACCAGCTGTCATTCACAGGGAAGCTTCTGACCCCAAATTTAGGGCAATCGCTAGATGCCCTAATGCAATAAGTATCCAGAAGAGCTTGAATTTGAATTTCTATTGGTACAAATTGCCCTGAGGCTGAAAACGATCTGTTTTTATCTCAGGAGTGAAAATCTCGGGCAATTTTTATTTTTCAGTTTTCCAAATGTTTAAGAATTGTTTTAGAGATAAAACTAAGTGTTTCCATTCTTATTAAATATCTACACACATGTCCTATTTTATTGTTCAGTCACTCAGGCATGTCCTACTCTTTGTGACTCCATGGACTGCAACACACCAGGCTTCCCTGTCCATCACCAACTCCCAGAGTTCACTCAAACTCATGTCCATTGAGTCAGTGATGCCACCCAGGCATCTTATCCTGTGTCGTCTCCTTCTCTTCCTGCCTTCAATCTTTCCCAGCAACAGGGTCTTTTCCAATGAGTCAGCTCACATGTCCTGTTAGAGGTATAATTAATTTTAACAAGAGGCCATAACACTTTTTAGAGGGACATAAGACAGGGCTCTTATGCTCTCATTTTAATTGACATTTTATATACAGTTTTCCATTTGAACAAAATGGGTTGAGAACAGTGGTGAAGTTCAGGAGTGGTCATCTTGTCTCTTTATAATGGTTAATAGTTACTGAATTCTTATTGCGTGTCCCACACTTTTCAAACACTGTTGTTTAGTTGCTAAGTCATGTGTGACTCTTTTGCAACTCCACAGACTGTAGCCCACCCGGCTCCTCTGTTCATGGGATTTCCCAAGTAAGAATACTGGAGTGGGTTGCCATTTCCTTCTCCAGGGGTTCTTCTCAACCCAAGGATCGAACCAGCATCTCCTGCATTGGCAGGTGGATTCTTTACTACTGAGCTATCATTGATTAACTGCTTTAATCCTCACAACAAATTACCATCTGTGTGATCTTGGGCAAGTTGCTTAGGCTTTCTAAGCCTTGATTCCATTTTGAGAGAAAGAAATGGAAGTTTAGAAGGTTAAGTGATTTGCATAAGTTCATTCTCACACCCATGAGATGTGAGAGTTGGACCATAAAGAAAGCTGAGTACCTAAAAATTTATGCTTTTGAACTGTGAAGTTGAAGAAGACTCTTGAGAATCCCTGGGACTACAGGGAGATCAAACCAGTCAATCCTAAAGGAGATCAAGCCTGAACATTCACTGGAAGGACTGATGCTGAAGCTGAAGTTCCAATACTTTGGCCACCTGATGCAAAGGGCTGACTCACTGGAAAAGACCCTGATGCTGGGAAAGATTGAAGGCAAGAGGAAAAGGGGATAGCAGAGGATGAGATGGTTGGATGGCATCACTGACTCAATGGACATGAGTCTGAGCAAGCTCTGGGAGTTGGTAATGGACAGGGAAGCCTGGCGTGCTGCAGTCCATGGGGTCACAAAGAGTCAGACACAACTGAGAGACTGAACTGAACTAAGTTCACTCAGCCAGTGGAAGGCAGAGCTGGGCATGATCTTAGCAGGCTGGCACCAGGGCTAGTCCTCTGCCCCTCCACCAGGACTGCCTTGGGTATCCCCAGGAGTTACTAACTAGAGACAGAGCTAGGTACTTCCAAAGGAAATGCTCACAAAGGGAGCACTCATATTCATATTCGCTTGCTCTGTGAGATTCTTCTAAAATTCAGATGCACACATAATAATGAATAAGAAACGCGTGAATTCTTTTCCTCATTCCCACCCTAATCTTCAGACTTAAGCTTTCAAGCTAGGTGGCCTATAAAGGTCTTTGAAAGGCAATCCAAAGCTTGTAACAACTTTCTCAATGGCTTCAAATAGAAGGTTCTGACGACCTTATAATCTTAAAAACATTGTCTTTATAGCTAATGTATGACTGAAAAAAAACAAGATAAATCACAAATTAATGAACACCATACATCAAATCCCTTTTGTGACTAATGAAATCAGGAACAAGGTGATTGGAGATGGTTTCAGAAAGATAGACAAATACAGATATGCCCAGTTCTTAAGGAATAATTTTAAAAAAATCTTAAAAGACAATTTGGCATCACTGAAATTCTGCACCATGGCTCCAGCCTGCCTAATTCATTCTTTATAAGAGGAGGGAGAAAAAGAAAGTCACTTTGACTAGGCTTATGCTTATGAAAAACACATGGACTCTTAAAGCCAGCTAGACCTGAATTTGCATTTCAGTTCTGCAGTTTTGCAGTTTTCAAGGAATGTGGTTTTGAAAGTTACTTAAATTCACAAGCCTCAGCTTTGCATCTGCTAAAACAGAATAACTACCTTCTTGCAAGGACATTGTAAGGGTTATAGGTAATGTGTATAATACGCTTGGCACATGGTAGGTTCTCCATAAATTGGAACCAATGATAACAACAAGAGGAGTGTTAATAGAAACAATTAAAAATACTGCAAACAGCAGAGACAGTGGAAGAGGGATGATGGTTAAGAGCATGGGCCTGGGGTCAGATGACTTCAGTTTATTCTTGCTTTCCTTTCCTCGTAGAATTCACATCATATTGAACAAAGGCTGTTCTAAGTTTCTCTCTTTGCCCTCACAACATAATGTCTCCATGGCTTTAGGCTCTTCACTTGAACAAGTTACTTAACTCCTTTCTGTACCAGTTACCACAGCTGCAAAATGGGCTAATAATAGTATCTACTTTATATGCTGTGGTGAGAATAAATGAGTTCATCCATGCCAAGCTTAGGATCATGTCTGACCGTGACACATCTTAAGAACTCAATGTTAGCTGCTGCTGTTTTTCAGTCATTGCATGAAGGACCCTCCAAAACCAACACCAACCACCTGGATAAAAATTGCTCACCCATAATGTTGGTTAACAGATTGAAACTAGAAGACCATGAAAACTCCTGAGGATGGCAAGACAGCATTTCAGACTAATGGCTGGAATAACATAAGATCAAAAGCTATCTGCAGGGAAAAGTAAAAATTAGGTTGCAGTTTACAAGGAGGGGTGACCAGTTAACTGGTAATCCCTACTTGGAATCCAGGCTTGCCAAAGGGCTACCCTATAAAAGAACTTTGTAAATGTCACTTTAAAAAGTCAAAGAAAAAAAAAAAAAATAGAAGTGAAGAAGAATAAGAATGAGGCAAAGGGAATATATGCCACCTTCCTCCTTTCCTCAGAACATGCTGTGTTTTTTTCCCCCGTGCTTTGCCATATTTCTAAATCCTTTTTGCAAAGGTCAGAGAAGCAGCACCAATCCCATTGTGTCACTTCCCCTCATACTACTTGAAAAAAATTCAGCCACCTAGCAAATGTAATAAAGAAGGATTGCTATACCCATAAAACATCCAAGAAACAGCTACCCAACTAGAGCATTCCAATTTGCAAAGATAACATCTAATCCTGCTGCTCTGGGTGTGGCTCGATGGTGAGGGATGGGGAGGCTGGGGTTCAAAGTGCTGTCTCCAGAATCTCACAGACTACAATGATGACTCAGAACCAGGGTGAAGAACAGGGCACCCCAATTGCTCTCTGTACTCCAGGCCCTCTGAAGCTTCCACTTCCTCACACAGAACAAGAAAATTGGATAAGAACTGGGTCGAAGTCATTTGGGTCTCCAGGAAAAGCTGCAGGGATGACCTGGAAAGAGCCCATTTTCTGGCCTGGGGAGAAGAGGAGGCATGTTTTTAATAGTCTGGTGTGGCTGCAGCTCACTCCTCGAGAACAGTAACTTCAGCAGCCACTTCATTATATTTCTACTGTAAGTGACACGGGCCTAAACCAAGTCTGAGCCAAAACACCCTCCAGGATTCAGCTGGGGTTAGGTCATCTGCAGCCTATTGACCACTACTGAACTCCAAACCCCTAACGAGGCATCTCAGCAACAGTATGTGTCCTGCCACTAATGAGGCTCTTTTTCCATGAATAATGAGAAAGAACATCATCTCTGTTGCCAGGTACAAACATAAACAAAGCTCAACACAAGGGCCTTGGTATAGTGAGTTTGTCCATTTGCAACAAAGGAATTTAGCAAAGTGAGAGCCAAGTTTTAGTGGAGGGTGGGACAGGCTCTTGTAACAAATAATGTGAACATATGTTATCAGAATCTAATAAATCAGCTTTCGGTTGTCGTGGCACGGAGACTGTGCAGTGGGATAGAGACAGACGACAGAAAGCTCCAAATGAGTTCATTGCTTTATTTTACAATCAGTCTTGTAACACAAAGCTGATGATTTCTGTAATGAACTGAGATCTTCATGAAAGGAGCCTTAGGAGAGACCTGAGATCCCAAAGGTTCTATTGGCTAAACCTTTTCTCACGCCTTGATGTAGCAGGCTGAGTGCAGGCTGACTCTAGGGATGAGAACACTGAAGCCTTGCCATCACACTGATGGCTTGGGGGTAGTACATGGAAGGCGCATGGCCACCTGAACCCATGTGCTGGGTTTCTTAGGTACCAAAAGGCCCTCAGTGTACCATGAGCATTCTGCCTCTAAGGTAGTATCCTGGCTTAGACTCCCAAGGTCAGCCCGACAGTGAGATTCCAGCATATAAACAGAGAACAAAAGTGAGCTGACATGAAGGCCAAACAGTCTTTATTTTGTTTACTGTAAAGTGTGCCACATTTTTCTCTCCTTCTAAAATCAGTTCCATACTAGGTAGCATATATTTTCTTACACAGGATGCTCATGTTTGCACAGGCCAAGTGGTGCCATCTGACTGAGGGCTTTTAGTTTCCACTAGTCTGAGCAAGAATTAACAATAAAGCAAAACAAAAACAGTCTCACGATGCCTCAGTTCCTCCAGCTGCAGGGGATAACAACTCTAACCTATTTCAGAGATTCCTTTTGAGGAACTATATGTCAAAAATAAGACTCAAATAGTATAGTTTGCTCTATATATTTGATGAATTGCTAGAAATTTTGACCTGAATAATTCTCTTTTTCCACAGAAAGGCATTTTATTTTAAATATTGCAGTGTGTACATGTCAATAATTCTTTAAATGCACTAAAAATGCTTACTTAATAAAGAATATTTTATAAAGTAAAAAAGAAATCATGTAACATAAACAATCACTTCCTAACATTCATTTTATAAGCTAATATATTTATTTCGGGGAGAGAGTTAATGGAACATGGCAGAATGGTATGAAATTCTACAGAGATTCTAGCAGCTAATTATATAGAAAATTGTGTACAATTAATCAAATAGTAAATTCAAAGACAATGGCAATTGAGAAGAAGATTTTTCTGCTAAAGAAGAGAAGACCTGGGGTGAAGGGGCCATGATTTCATCTTCAAACATTACTGAACTGTCACAGGTTTTGTAGCAGAAGCTACCAGCTGTTTTTGGTGAAGGAAACGGCATTTCATTCCAGTATTCCTGCCTGAGAAATACCATGGATAGAGGAGTCTGGCGGGCTACAGTCCATGGGGTTGCAAAGATTTGAACACGACTTAGCAGCTAAACAACCACAAAACCCAGCTGTTCTATTGCTTCAAAGGATCTACATGACCAATAGGTAGTGGTCACAGTCAACCAGTGAGGGGTCAGTGCTGCTCCTATAGGGTATGTGCCGCCTACAGAGGTTCTGAGTGATTCCTGACCATAGAAATCAGGTGGAAATTCTCTAAGACAATAGTTATCAAAGTGCTTTGCTATTTGAAATGGTCCTTCTCATCTAATCATTGAAATACATCAAGAAGAGAGGAATACTCAAGTAGATAAAAGTACCCAAGGACTTACCGTCATACTTTGCTAAGACTGCCTGAACATCAGCATATGCTTGTAGCTCCAGGAGAGCCTCTAAAAGGTTTTCATGGATGTTGAACATACTCAGGAGAGGGAACTCCTTCATTAACTAGGAAAGAAGAAACCAAGGGAAAATTAATATGTTTATTTTTTAAGGTACAACTAATACTGAGTTATTTATATACTATATATAAAAGTATAGTACAATTTTTAGAAGTACAATCAATACTAAATTATGAACATTCACATCAATTATTATGCTGTAAAGCACTAAATGCTTAAATTTTTTCATGCTACTTTGGGAACAGCAACTTTAAATTTGTAAGAACCTAAGGTGGGAGAAAAATCCAAAAGTGAGGAGTTTTATGAACACTGAGGAAGATGCTTAGAGGCAGTACTGATGTTAAAATGCCTTTAAGGCCAAATAAGGTGAAGGTGGAAAACTATCTCCTAGGTGTTAACAGTTAGCAGTTCTGGATGGAAGCCAGAGGGTAGAAGGAGAAGCAAAAGGCATTGCTCTTTTGAGCAGCCTGGTAGCCAAGTTAAAGACAAACAGTAGGAAAATAACTAGGAGGTGATATGTGTTCAGAAAATTTGCAGGTAGTGACAGAGAATGGTAGTAAAAGAAGAAGATGTTAAGGAATTCCTGCCTTGGTCTCAATAAAACAGGAGTCAAGATTATTTTTCGAGACTGAGGAACAGGTGACAGGGAGGAAGTAGGAAGACAGCGGTGAAAGTGTGGAACAATAAAGGATTACAGAGGCCGTCTTGGGACCCCAACAGACTGGAGACCACGGATTTAGAGAGTCTACAATTGGCACTGTTGTCAAGTTTCAGCTGACAGGGCTCAGCAGCCCAGGGACAGTGGGAAAGATGTCAAATGATGAGGTTGAGCCTGGGAAAACTGAATTAGATTCAATGAAAAGTCAAGAAGCAAGAGAACAGGCTAGAATGGTGAAGGAATGATTAAAGGAAAGGCTCAGGTTCTAGACAGCATCAGGAGGAAGAGAGGTCCAAAGGGAGTTAAAAGATATGATAATGAATTTCATTGGAAAACAAAGAGAAAGAAGAAAGGACATGACCAAGAATTTCAGAGTAAAATCTTATCCTCAAGAAAGGTAAATCTCACCTTAAGGAAAACACAACCAGGTTCTTTACAAAGCAAAGTCACACACATACACACACACACGTGTAAGTATGTAATGATGTATTAACATATGTGTGTGTGTGCTTAGTCGCTCAGTCATGTCCTACTCTTTGTGACCCCCATGGACTGTAGCCCGCCAGGCTCCTCTGTCCATAGGGATTTTCCAGGCAAGAATACTGGAGTGGGTTGCCATGCCTTCCTCCAGGGGATCTTCCCATCCGAGGGATCGAACCCAGGTCTCCCGCATTGCAGGCAGTTCTTTACTGCCTGAGCCACCAGGGAAGCCTGTATACATATATACCCTCTATTTAGTAAATTATACTAAATGGATAAGTGTTTTCTATTATAACACAGTGACCTCTAAAGAAGTAATACTTCTCTTTTTGATGTCAACATATTTAAAGCAATTTTGCTGAGAGAAATAATACCCCTCAAAATAGACAAATGTATTATTGAACAAGAAACCAGTGGAGACACTGCATTGACTCTTCACTTATTCCAAGTTAAAAACCTTTGCCATATTGTTTTGTTTTTAAAAAATCCAAGAACCAACAGACACTTCTCCAAAGAAGACATACAGATGGCTAACAAACACATGAAAAGATGCTCAACATCACTCTTTATCAGAGAAATGCAAATCAAAACCACAATGAGGTACCATTTCACGCCCATCAGAATGGCTGCTATCCAAAAGACTACAAGCAATAAATGCTGGAGAGGGTGTGAAGAAAAGGGAACCCTCTTACACTGTTGTTGGGAATGCAAACTAGGACAGCCACTATGGAGAACAGTGTGGAGATTCCTCAGAAAACTGGAAATAGAACTGCCATATGACCCAGCAATCCCACTGCTGGGCATACGCACTGAGGAAACCAGACTTGAAAGAGACACGTGTACCCCAGTGTTCATTGCAGCACTGTTTATAATAGCCAGGACATGGAAGCAGCCTAGATGCCCATCAGCAGATGAATGGATAAGGAAGCTGTGGTATATATACATGGAATATTACTCGCCATTAAAAAGAATACATTCAAATCAGTCCTAATGAGGTGGATGAAACTGGAGCCTATTATACAGAGTGAAGTAAGCCAGAAAGAAAAACACCAATACAGTATACTAACACATATATATGGTATTTAGTCAATTGGTAAAGACAACCCTGTATACCAGACATCAAAAGAGACACGGATAAATAGAACAGTACTATGGACTCTATGGGAGAGGGCGAGGGCAGGATGATATGGGAGAATGGCGTGGAAGCATGTAAATTATCATATGTGAAACGAATCGCCAGTCCAGGTTCAATGCATGATACAGGGTGCTCGGGGCTGGTGCACCGGGATGAGCAAGAGGGATGTGATGGGGAGGGAGGTGGAAGGGGGTTCTGGAAGGGGAAAACATGTACACCCATGGTGGATTCATGTCAATGTATGGCAAAACAAATACAATATTGTAAAGCTAAAAAATAGAAAATAAACTAATTAAAAAAAAAAAATCCAAGAACCATTTAGCGTATCTCTAAAAACAAATGGAGAAGGCAATGGCAACCCACTCCAGTACTCTTGCCTGGAAAATCCCATGGACGGAGGGGCCTGGTGGGTTGCAGCCCAGGGGGTCGCTAAGAGTCGGACATGACTGAGCGACTTCACTTTCACTTTTCACTCTCATGCATTGGAGAAGGAAATGGCAACCCACTCCAGTGTTCTTGCCTGGAGAATCCCAGGGACGAGGAAGCCTGGTGGGCTGACGTCTGTGGGGTCGCACAGAGTCGGACACGACTGAAGCGACTTAGCAGCAGCAGCAGCAAAAACAAATAATTTTCTGCAGCTTCAAGGTATCATATTACCAACAAATAACACCTATCAAAATGATTATGTCTTCAATAAGCCTGTCTAAACCCCCTAGAGACAGCCTGCAGTATTTCCACTGCTAGTAGAGGAAGTGAATAAGACTATATCACACATTGTTGATGTTCTGCAACCAATAAAAGTATTCCTTGTCTGGTTTATTCTGATTCTGGTTCACATCACTTTTTAATTTTTTTTCTCTTTCTAATTAGTGCTTGTTAGAATTAAATCTCTCTATCATTCAGCATTTGGCAATACAATAAAGACATTCTCTAAACAGCAACATTAACCATTTTCGATCAGTTCTTTAGGTAGAGGTCAAACGTCAAGGACTCAAGTCATATTCTGTAAGTTAAAAACTGCAATTCCAAATACTAGTATGTTGAAGCTTAAAAACTGAAAGGAGAATCTAATTAAAGTCTAACACATGTATGCTATGGCCGATTCATGCTGATGTATGGCAGAGACCATCACAATATTGTAAAGTAATTATTCTTCGATTAATGTAAATAAATACATTTAAAAGATCCAATGAAAGTATGAGCAAACATGGAGGTCTGGGCTTGTTTAAATAGAACTTGAAGATGCTAAGAGTTTGGGCAGCAATGCTTTCATTGGATGCTTGGACAGAACATACCATGTCCAAAAAACAATCACCAATAAAAGAATTTTAAACACAGCAAATGTTGGAAAGGCAATCGAAGTCATATTATAATTTGGAAATCTAGCTTTGCTTCCTGAATATAAACAAGAAGAAACAGTAAACCTTCCACTGCCCCATCTCACTCCAATTATCACCTGATCTTCTCCAGCCTTCCACAACAGGCTTTCTTAGACAAGAGCCATGAGTATTCTACTCTCTCTGCTCCCTTCACTCCTCACTGTAAGCTACAGTCTGGCTTCCAGCCCCACAATTTCTCTGAATCTGCTCATTCCACATTTCCAGGTGACTTAAATTGCTCCTGTGGACACCCTCCAGTCCTTTTCTAGCTTGACCTCTGCAACATTTGACGGTTTGATGACTTCTTGAAACTCTTGTCTCTCTTGGCTTCCTCCATACCATTTTCTTCTGGTTTTCTTCATACTCATCGTCTAGCTCCTTCTCTAGTTTCCCCCTTCTCTGCTACTAAGGAGTGAGCTGTCTGCCTCGGTATGTCCCAAGTATTCTTTGCATAAACACCCTGATCTCTAGGACACTTTCATGTCTGGGGTCTCAATACCACCACTTTTGTGAGGATGGCTCCCACATCCTCATATTCTGCTCTGATCTCTCTCCTAAGCCATTATATCAATTTATAAGCTCTCTCCCTGACAGTTTTACCCAATCCATCTAATACTAGGCTCATAAATTCCTCCTTCCAAAGCCAACCCTTCAAACCTGTTCGTCCCCTTGGTATTTCCTATTTTGGAAAAGAACCATTAAGCCCTGCATTAACAATCTCTATGGCATGCCCACTACAGCCACCTCCTTGCTGCTGCTGCTGCTGTTAAGTCGCTTCAGTCGTGTTTGACTCTTTGCAACCCCATAGACGGCAGCCCACCAGGCTACCCCATCCCCGGGATTCTCCAGGCAAGAACACTGGAGTGGGTTGCCATTGCCTTCTCCAATGCATGAAAGGGAAAAGTGAAAGTGAAGTCGCTCAGTTGTGTCCGACTCTTAGCGACCCCATGGACTGCAGCCTACCAGGCTCCTCTGTCCATGGGATTTTCCAGGCAAGAGTACTGGAGTGGGGTGCTACCTCTTTAGAGGTCTTTAAACCTGAATTAATATGTTAAAAAAAAAAAAATGCTGGGAGCTTTCATCAAGTTCAAAGAAAATTCTATCATGCAAAAAAAAAAAAAAAAAAACCATAAAACAAACAAACACTTTAAGAAACATTACCACTTCCTCTTTTCTCTGACCTTGTTACCAATAATTTAGTTTATGCTCTTATACTTGGCCTAAATTGCTCAAACAGCATCTTTCCTCTGTCTGCTTCTGGAGTCACCTTTTTCCAACCCACTCTTCACGTTACTTTCAGAACAGTTTTTCAAATAAACAAACTTGAGTCCATAACAACCCTGCTTAAAAGGTCTGGTGTGGAAACAGGCAGATATGAATACAAATTTACAAACAAGACTGTTTTTTACAACATTATTTACAGTGATGAAAAATGCAAGCAACTTAAAAATTTATCTATTATGAGACATTTACATAAAATAAGATATAGTCATCTTTGGGACTATGATATATAGTCATTAGTAGCTAAATTATCAAATAATTATTAATGGCATGGCTTGGGAAATGTAGACATGTGACATTACATTAGAAAAAGCAAGATATGAACAAAATTTGACAATAATGTCAAGCTTTTCTTTTCTATCTATGCATAGAGACATATTTGGTTAGAAATACACCAAAGTGTTTTACTAGTAGCTATTTTCTGGTTAGTGAGATTAAAGGTGATTTTTATTGCTCCCTTCATATTTACCATAAGTTGTAATATTTTTAAAAGGAATATATGTACATTCTTTAGATGGGGATGGAAAAACTTTTTCCGAGAATATTGACTTCTGTGAAAACTAGAAAACATTGATGAAATTAAAGATGACTCAACGAAACGGAAAAATCCCATGGTCTTGGATTAAAAGAATTTATATTATTAAAATGGGCATATTACCAAAGCAATCTACAGTTTTAATGCAATCCTTATCATTACCCATGAAATTCTTCAGAGAACTAGGACAAAAATCCTAATATTTATATGGAACCACAAAAGACTCAGAATTGCTAAGGCAATCTGAGAAAGAACAAAGCTGAAGGTCTAACCCTCCCAGACCTCAGACAATACTATAAGGCTACAATAATCAAAATAGCATGGTACTGGCACACAAGCAGATATATGGATCAACAGAACAGAATGGAGAGCCCAGAAACAAATCTACCCACCTGTGATCAATTAATCTTTGACAAAGGAAGCAAAAATATACAATGGGGAAAAGACAATCTCTTCAGCAAGTGGTGTTGGGAAAGTTGGAGAGCCACATGTAAATTAATGAAGGACACTCCTCACATCATACACAAAAATAAACTCAAAATGGCTTAAAGACTTAAATATAGGACACGACACAAAAAACTCCTAAAAGAAAATATAGGCAAAATCTTCTCTGACATAAATTGTAGCAATGTCTTCTTAGGTCAGTCTCCCAAGGCAATAGAAATAAAAGCCAAAATTTTAAAATGGGATCTTGAACTTAGAAGCTTCTGTACAGCAAAGGAAATCATCAACAGAACAAAAAGACAACATATGGAATGGGAGAAAAAATATTTGCAAACGGCACAATTGACAAGGTCTTAATTTCTAAGTTACACAATGAGCTCATACAGCTCATTATCAAAAAATAAAAACTAATCAAAAAATGAGCAGAAGACCTAAATAGACATTTCTCCAAAGAAGACATACAGATGGCTAACAAGCACATGAAAAAATGCTCAACATTGCTATTATGAGAGAAATGCTAATCAAACTACAATGAGATATCACCTCATAACAGTCAGAATGGCCATCATCAAAATGTCTACAAATAATAAATGCTGGAGAAGGTGTAGAGAAAAGGAAACCCTCCTACATCATTGGTGATAATGTAAATTGGTACAGCCACTATGGAGACCAGTATGGAGGTTCCTTCAAAAACTAAAAACAGGGTTACCAATAAGATCCAGCAATCTCATTCCTGGGCATTGATCTGGAAGAGATGAAAACAGTAATTCAAAAAAATACATGAACCCCGATGTTCGCATCCTGGTGACTCAGATGGTAAAGCATCTGCCTACAATGCAGGAGACCCAGGTTTGATCCCTGGGTTAGGAAGATCTCCTGGAGAAGGGAATGGCAACCCACTCCAGTATTCTTGCCTGGAGAATTCCATGGACCGAGGAGCCTAGTGGCTATAGTCCAGCGCATTGCAAAGAGTCGAACACAATAGAGCAATTAACACTTTCACTTCACTTTCCGTGTTCATAGCAGCACTATTTACAATGGCCAAGACATGGAAACAACTTAAATGTCCGTCATCAGATGAGTGGATAAAGAAGATGTGGTACATATATACAATGGAACATTACTCAGCCATAAAGTAAAAAGAATGAAATTGGTCAATGGGCAGGGATGCTCAAGGTGGAGAACATTTTAAATCCTCTAATTCCAAGGGAAGATGTCCCAGCTCCTAAACATAACTTTCAGGCTCTCCCTCAGCTCAGTGCCAGACTCTTGCCTCCCCTGTTTTCTCAGGATTAAACTCTAGCCTTGTCAGATCAGACCATTATAACCATCCCTAGAATTCTTTCTACGGTTATTAGCCACTGTGTTTTTATTCAGACTCTTCATACCACCTGGAATACCTTTTCTCTTCATTTACAAGGCAGCCTGTCAAAATCACCCCACCCTCCAAAACCTAGATCAAATGCCACCTCCTAAAGTCACAGCATCATAGAAAGTGAGAGCCAGAAGAGCCCTTGGAGATCATCCAAACACCCTCCTCAGTTTACAGACAGCTCCCACCAGCCCCCACCCCTCTAAACAATGAAGGCTGCAAATTTAAGTGACTCAGCCAAGTCAGTGCCGGGACTATGATTCAAACCCAGTCATCAGTACTGATTCCAAATTTCAATACATCAAGACCCTGTCTCTGGCCTGCCAAGTCTGGGAGAACTAAACAATTTTGCTGATGCTTCTTTGTTATAACACTTACCTATTTGCTTGGTATTGTGTTTGCATGAATATATGAAGATGGCTATATTACAGAGGAAAGAGCCCTCTATATTTGGAGTTATTCCTGAGCTTAAATCCCACTTATACAACTTACTACCTGTGTAACTTTGTACATACTACTCTCTGAGCCTCGGTTTTCTTATCTCCTGGGTCTCAGTTCAAATGGCATCTTCCCAGACTCTCTCTACCATCTATCTATTGTCACCAGCTCACTCAACCATTTTCCATTGCTTCTATCATATTCTGAAATTATCATATTTATTTATGTAGCTGAATACTAGATAATTCAAAAAGCAAAACAATAAACAGAGTGACAGTAGGTAATACTATAATTTCAGGAGTCAGCAAATTTTTTTCTGTAAAGAGCCATGGAGTAAATACTTTGGGCTTTGCGAGCCATATGGTCTCTGCTGTGACTACTTGACTCTGACATTACAGCATGAGAGCTGCCATGGACAGTACATAAATGAATGAGTGAGGCTAGGTTTCAATGAAACAACTGACAGAAACAGGCAGGAGATCAGATTTGGCCACAGGCCTTAAACTGCCAACCCCTGGTTAACAGGAATAAGTTTCAAAAAACAAAAGGTCTTCATAAAATGAGTATCATAGTGATATTACATTTGAAAAATAGAACATCTCTTACACACAGCTGGTTTGACAGATCATAGTAAAATGGAAAAAGGCCGACTCTACAATCCAACACTTCCTCTTCCAGCTCTGTTTTCTAGAGACCATTCCCACACATTTCTGAGGATTCACACACAGGAGGAGGAGCACTGTATAAACATGCTGAATGGATAGATCAAATGAGGCATACTCATGATAAAATGCTATTCAGCAGGAAAAAGGAATAAGTTATGTTTAATATATCTTAATGTAGACAAACATCAAGCAGTTTTGAGTTCTCTAGAAATACCCTAGGAAACAGCCTGTAGAGTATAATTAAAACTTTTAATGCACACAGAATGATTCTACATATTGTTTATGGGTATATTATATATAAACATATGAAAACTAACTGAAAAAACAAAGTTCCTGGTACCTAAGCAGAGATGGATGGTTATGAATGGTAGTCACATGGGGGTCTATAGCTTTATGTTGTTTTATGATAAAAGTTTTAATTATTAACTTACTACTATTTATTATTAACTATAATTAATTCTGACTAGTGAGGTTATTTTTCAATACATTAAATTTCTATATATAAAGTCGCTTCCTCAAACATAGGAAGCTCATTAGATATACTGTTCATTTGTAATTCCTCAAGAGTTTCATACTTATTTAGACTTTAATTTGTTTTCCTATTTTCTAACTGCCTTTTGAAGCAAAATTACTTCCTCCTGTTGGGGGTTTGACTATAGCTCCTTAAAATATTGCTAGCATCTTAGAAAAGGTCAATGTCTGATTAAACAACATTTAGAGAATTTCCTCAAAAAAAACAAATAATAATTTGAGCTAGTAGATTTTAATGTACTGCACTTGAATCTGATAATAATGACAAGATAATGATAGCTAATCTCAGATGAACCACATCTTAGAGACCCAATTCTCCTCCATCTGAGTTCCAGAGAGTAGGGCCATGGACAGATGTGGTGTGAAGAACTATATGAATTATTGTTTTACCTTGAAGGATGCTTTTTCCCTCTCTATCCCCTTAGTCCTGGGACTGGGGTTGGAGTTGGGGTTGGGGTTAGACTTAGATGAGACCACCTAACAAGAAAACTCTTCTGTCATAAAATTCCTTCCTGCTTCTTCTCCAGAACCACAAAGATTCCTATGACACATTGTTTTCAAAGTAAAGGAGAAGGCACTGGACATGGCAGTGGGGCTGCTGGAAAGGACTCAATGTGGGGGAGGTGGTACATTACAAAAGTCAAGATCACCACAGTCTGTGGAATCAGATAGACCTGGGTTCCCGTACAGGGACAGTGGAGTTTCTTGGCCCCAGGTGAGCTGATTTTTCTCATCTGCAAGATAAGAATAATATATGCACTAGCTCACAGTGCACCCAGACACAATCTGGGGCTTGAAAAGTGAGCTATTTTTTTTGCTGTGTGCTACAGTTTCCTTTTGGGGTTTAACTGCAAAATATAACGTATCTTGACTTATTTATTTATTTTAAAATAATGCGCAAAAAATAGCTTGGTGACATAATTAGCCTTCCTACTAAGAAACTCAAATGAAGGCATATGATAACTACAAAGGCCTGTTTTCTATAACCTAAGTCGTTCTAAATAAATGTTTAAACTCCTATCTAGTTTTGTTTATTTACTGTCAGCTATCCTCCCTGCATTGGTAATTGCTTTCTCCTGGCAGTAAGGAATTTATATGCCCTGTTTTGCCCAAATATTGCAGTTCATGTACAATGAAAACATTAACTCTCCTATGATTCCTCTAATACCTAGGGGGAAGAACATGGGATGGGCCAAGGATAGAATTTCAGTTTCAATTTTACATCATCTGGCTATTGTCAGTTCAACTTTATTTCAATGAAAGAATTTGAGACACTTCTAAGGTTAACATTTATGAGCTCAAGTAGGAAAAAAAAAAGGAGAGTTAATTTACTGGATTTGAAATTCTCTATGGACATAATTTAGAACTACAATCTGTATGCTTTTTCTCCACTGACTTACAGGATGAAAACAACAGTTTAAACTTTTCAATTTTGATTTGTATCTATTTAAACATTTTATTAGTTTAGCTATCCATGCATTGTTATTTGAGTGAGAAAAGCAATGTGAAAATTCTTACATATTTTAAGGCAGAGGTAATTAAAAGAGATTCATAACCAGATTCCTACTGAGGTCAATGCAAACTTGGCCTAATTAAAGTTTATAGAACTTGGCCTGTATTATATTCAAACAGCAGATACTATTTTCCTACAGTTGCAAGTTTGACATTGTTTAATTACAGTTTCAAATAAGGACATAGACAGAAAATAGACAATATACTCTGTATTGCATGCCTATTATTTTGTCATTGATTTTTACTGACACTATTATTTTGTCATTGATTTTTACTGACACTGAGGGCCATGGAAGCAAAACAATTGTTTACTAGTGTCCTCAGAGGCCCCTGAGAGTTCCAGTTACACAGACCTCTATAAAATGTAGTCCTGAGAGGCATAACATACATTAATAAGAAAATGTCATTTTCAGAGTGAATCTAAAAGAAAATACTAAATTGCACCTATTGCAAAGTTATATAACCAACGCATGATATTCACAGTTAGTTAAATCACTAGTTAACTAGTTCTTCACTGAACTGAGCACATGATGTAAAAACATTCATCACCAAGAACTGGAAAGGGAAGTGGAAGTTGTGGGGATGATGGTGAATCATCCAATGACAGCTTGGTATGACCCCCCCCCACCAACCCTGTTCCTCACAAAAAATTCAGAGGGATGGAAGGTTATCTAATTACCTACTTTTCTTGTCAGAATTATGCTCAGTTCATTACAGAGAAAGAAATTTTCCTTAAAAATTTCTAGTGAATGAGACAAGACAAGATTTATACAATCCTAATAAAAATATTTTCAATATAAAACTTCCTCATCCATTTGTTGCTCAACCAGTTAAAGATAAAACAAAGACAGCCCTGGTTATAATTTAGGAATCTTCAAAGATTCTCTTCCTCAGCCTGTACCTTCCTTAGTGACATTCTTGTTTTTCACCTCGCTCTGGTGGCCCAGTTGGTAAAGAATCTGCCTGCCAATGGAGGAGACGCAAGAGAGACGGGTTTGATCCCTGGAAGATCCCCTGGAGGAGGAGATGGCAACCTACACCAGTATTCTTGACTGGAAAATTCCATGGACAGAGGAGCCTAGTGGGCTACAGTCCAAGGGACTGCAAAGAGTCACACTTGACTGAGCATGCACATGCTCACATACACATGCATGCACACGCATGCAAGACATCTAACAACATTCCTTTCCAAAAGCAAGGATCTTGATAGCACCACTGTTTCATCTATGTTATAATATTTTGTCAATATACACCTAAAATTTCTCCTTACTTTAAACTCTAGGGTAAACTGCAGTTTCAGGAACCCTGAAGGTGTAGCTGGAGAAGAGGGCAGAGAAGTCAGTCTCATCCTGTTTAAGGAAATAATAATTTATACTGATCTTCAAAACTGAGAAGGAACACATTGAGTAAAACATTTTCTTTATCATCTTAAACTGCTTCAAATAGGGCTGCGCCCTAGCCCTGAAATGATGAACAAATCTGAACAATTTGATGCCTATTTCAAATGGGTAGGACACAAGCCTGGTAACGGGAAATAAGAAGATAAACATCCTTTCATCTGTGATGACATGACATGGCTCTCCTGTTCCAGGAGCGGCCTCAAGGAGCAGCTAAACATACTGGCCAAGAGTTACTGCCAGAAAGGACTTCTTATGTCAAAACCACAATAACTGTGTTTGGCAGACACCCTTCCACACCCACACAGGTAATGGTAAATAACTCTAATCAGAAGATTAACTCATCTAGTTATCTCGGGCACAGTGAACAAATACTCATCCTGACAGGCATTTCACAACAGGGTCATGCTGAAAGTTTACATTTATGAGAGATGCTTTAATAGCAACAGGCAGAAGGTCAGTACTC
Source organism: Okapia johnstoni (assembly GCA_024291935.2). Classification (NCBI taxonomy): domain Eukaryota; kingdom Metazoa; phylum Chordata; class Mammalia; order Artiodactyla; family Giraffidae; genus Okapia; species Okapia johnstoni. Next base: position 62,639,048 of record CM044312.1, on the reverse strand, counting down.
CAACCTTGACAGTTATCCACACACCACTTTGTAATCCCTTGGCCTTCTAGTGTTCTTCTTCCTCCCCAAGTCTTTCCACTCTACCCTCCTGAAACCCGAGTCCATGACATACAAATTTCCCAACACATCCATTAGCTATTTACAGAACACGAGCCTGAGTTCACAGCTTCTGTCAATTTTCCAGACAAAGCTTGTGTCTACCAGCAGGATGCAGGGCTGGCTTCTCCTAGTTCCCCAAAGCACATCTAGATTGTTACTGCTCAGCCCTGGGGCCCACTTCCTACTCCCCTGAAGCGCACACCATAAAGCACCAGCACCTGCCACCATCAGAATGGGTTTTCTACCAGGTGACAGACCCTCATACACTGAAGATTCTGGCACCTGTCTCCAACTCTTATTCTTAACCTCAAGTCCTACCCTCCATGTAGATGATTACAGTCCATGTAAACATCCCACCTAGTATTCAAGATCCTCAACTATTTTACCATCTCTAAGGAAAAGACTGTCCCTCTCCTGTAGTTAAATAACCCAACGTCATAGCCAAACTCCAGACTGTGATATCTAGGTAAGTCCCATCTATGCAACTCTTTGACCAGAATCTACTGATCTCGTTCATTTCCAGGTGCTCTTTCTCAGAAGCCACTGGACGCTTCTCCTCGACCCAACCCACCAACGTTGGAGACCACAGAGCTCACTTCTTAACCTTCTTTCTTCTCTGTCTACATGATTTCATAGTGAGAGGAACTTTTTTTCATCTCTGCACACATGATTTCATGCAATACCAGGGTTTTAACTCCTACATATATGTTGACAACTCCCAAATTCCTCACCCCCGAGTTCCAGACACATGCCCAGTTGCCCTCCTGATATCCCTACCTGGAGGTAAAAAAGCCATTTCAAATTTAATGTGGCTAAAACATAATTCCTGCTTTCCCCTGAAACTTTGTTCCTCTCCTATTTGTCTTCCTTTCTATAAATGCTATGACCATCAAGAAGCCGCTCAGGCTGAAAACCTGTGGACTCCTAGGTTTTCCTGATTATACAATTTCTTTCATTTCACATCCGTTCCATTCAGTGGCTCATTTTTCAACTGGTTACTGAGAGGCTCTACATGCTTGGCATTGCTCTCCTGGGGTACAGTAGTAAACATTAAAAAAACAAAACAAAACAAAAAACCTTCCTTCCTGAAAGTGACATTTTAGTGAAGGGGGATAGTAAATATGCAGATAAATATATGGAGAGACTATCAGGTGGTGCACATTCTAAAGAGAACGAGTGAAGCCAAGAAATGTTTTAGGGAATGCTGGCATAGCAGGCAGAGGCGGGTTTAAATACAGTAGTCAGAGAGGGAGGACAGAGAAGGTGGGATTGCAAAGGAGATGTTTAAGCAGAAACTGAAGTGGTGAGGGAGCCAGTCATGAGACTGGAAGAGGAGGATTCAGGGGAGGCCTCCAGCAAGTGAAGATCCTGAAAAGGCACGTTGAGCAAACAAGAAGAAAGCCATACGTGGCTGGAGCACAGTGAACACAGAGCAGAAAGGAGGGCTGGATAATGCAGAGCCTTCTAAGCCACTCACAGAGTTTACGAATGAGATGAGAGACCGCTGGAAGGTTTTAAGCCAAAGAATGACTATGTTTTAAATGGCTCATTCCAGCTTCTATGTGGAGAGACTCATACCTCAGAAAGCAGCCTTGTGTACCAGTAGACTCCTGAGTCACAAAGGCAACGTCTCTAAGCCCATGGAGAGGCAGAAGGCTATGGGAGTATCTGCTCTTAGCAAGCCGGACAGACAACTGACCACGAAGGAGATATATTCAATGCTTATGTACTGATTATTTTAAAAGGGAATGCAAAAGACCAAGATCATTGGCCTCCCTGGTCATCACATGCACTGTTGGCTTTGCCTGCTTTATGGTTTCTGTTCCTCCTGGCCCAGGTCAGCCAAAATGTCTTTTTTCAGTAATCATCCCTCTGTTCACCCTAGAAGTCAACAGCTTCACTGATTCCTGGTGACAGAAGCAGCCTGGCCAAGAGAACAGAGACTCAAACATCAGTTCTCCCTGTACATCTCACAGAAGGAAAAACTGTTTACAAAAGTCCCTGGTTGAGGTGTGAATGAGAGAAGGTACAAGTACAGGCTAAGATAATTATCATTTGGGAAAATTATATAGGCACTGATAAACTTAATAGCTGATCAAGAAACATAAATATAAGCATAGATCCTTAGTTAGTAGGGACCATAAGAATAATATAGTCAAAGCTATGGTTTTCCCTGTAGTCATGTATGGATGTGAGAAATGGACCACAAAGAAAGAAGGCTGAGTGATGAAGAATTGATGCTTTCAAACTGTGGTGCTGGGGAAGACTCTTGAAAGTCCCTTGGACTGCAAGGAGATCAAACCAGTCAATCCTAAAGAAAATCAATCTTGAATATTCATTGGAAGGACTGATGCTGAAGCTGAAGCTCCAATACTTTGACCACCTGATGCAAAGAGTTGACGTATTGGAAAAGACCCAGATTTGGGGAAAGGATGAAGTCAGGAGGAGAAGGGGCCGACAGAGGATGAGATGGTCGAATGGCATCACTGACTCAGTGACATGAATTTGAACAAACTTCGGGAGATAGTGAAGGACAGAGAAAGAAGCCTGGCATGCTACAGTCCATGGAATTGCAGAGTCAGACACGACTTAGCAACTGAGCAACAACAAGAATAAAACAGAATTTTTAAATATTGAACCACTAGACCTGTTCAGTGGAAGAGAAGAAATAAAGAGGCAAAGTATGACACACAGAATATGTCAGCAAAAATAACTCTAAACAAAATAATAATGATGATAAACACAAATGGGAAAAACATACAAACCAAAATAAAAAAACTGTCAGATTTGAATAAAGATGATATTCAACAAAACATTTTTATAGATCCAAATGGTCTATCAAAAAGTTACAGAAAACTTGATTATAAAATATGTAAATACATATATTAGGCAAATCCAAATCCAAATAAGCTAGAAAATCAAGGCAGAAAAGTAAAAGGGACAAAGAGGGGCATTATACACTCAATAATCAGTAAAACAAAATAATTATCAACATAAATGTATTCAACAATATAGCCTCAACGTATATAAAGCAACAATTAATCGAACATGGAAAAAAGGAGGTACGTAAACAATGAGAAATGAATAATCCACATCTCAGAAACTGATAGAGCAAGCAAACAAAATATGCTCAGATACAGATTTGAATAACATGATTAGCAATATGCTTAAACTAGTAAATACATATAGACTTTTGTAACCAACAGAAACATACTCCTTTCAAACAGATATAACATTTATGAACTGATCATATACTAGACCTCAGCGGAGGCTTCCATTAAATTTTCCCCAAATCAATATCATATTATTTATGTTCAAAATCATATGATTTATGTTCTCTAAAGATAGTATAAAAAAGATTATGAATCAATGACAAGGGGCTAAAAAAGTACTATGCAGAATAAGATGAAATTATAAGGAAATAAAGAGATACTTAGAATCAAAGGGAGCTAAGTGCTTGATGTAAGAAACTGGTAAAAAGCCAACAAACAGGGAATGGGGGAGGGGAGAAAGAGAGGCAGGAGAAACAGAAAAGTACAGGTATGACCAGAAAAACTGGAATAAAGACAAAAAGTTGAGAAAATAAATAGAACCAAATCCTAGCTCTTTTGAAAAGTTTTATAAAAAAGACACACCTCTGTCAAGACTAATCAGCAAAAATAAAAACTAAAAAAGACAAATAAAGAGAACGTAAAATGAAAAGGGGGGGCAAGAACTACAGACAGAATATTTTTTAAATTATGAAATAACATTATAAAAAGCTATATGCAATGAATTTGAAATATATATAACATATATATAATGCTTAAAACAGCCTAGTACTGAGATAAATGGGCGTAGTCATGTATTGCTGATGAGAATTTAAACAATCACAGGCAGCCATTCTGGGAAGTGTACTGGCAGGACATGCTAAAATCAATATTCATATGCCTAACATCCAACAATCCACTCCTGGCTACACACCCAGTGAAGGCTTCTCACATGTCTATAAGGATGTTCACTGAGGCACTGCTGTGATAATGGGAAACTGGAGGCCATGTGGAGGCCTTCACTGGGGAAAGGGTAAGTAAAATAGAGTAAGAGTATAAGAGAGAATACAATGCAGAAGTTAGAACTTGCAAACATATACCAGAGGTATGAGAGGTAAAAATAGATAGGCCTGAAAAATAATGTTGAGTAAAAATGGTAAGAAAATCTATAGAAATATAAATTAAACACATACTGCATTACATATTTTGCAAGACTGTGATGGTCCTGGTCTTTCTAAAATCAATTAGGTTTTACTTTCCTGGGATTTCTTAAATGAAAGGTATGACAATGGGAGTTCCTCATCAACTATATTTTAGAAGTGAAGTGAAAGTTGCTCAGACATGTCTGACTCTTTGTGACCCCATGGACTATACAGTCCATGGAATTCTCTAGGCCAGAATACTGGAGTAGGTAGCCTTTCCCTTCTCCAGGGGATCTTCCCAACCCAGGGATTTTCCCAACCCAGGGACTGAACCCAGGTCTCTCTCATTGCAGGCAGATTCTTCCATCAAACCCAGAGTTCCCATTATTTTTCCTCTATATAATGGTTTCCTCAACTCAGCAAAGTGAAGATTTGTTATGATTCACAAAAAGATCAAGATGCCATTATGATAAAAATGAGTGATGTGCTCTCTCAAATACAGTATGTTCAAAACTGGACTCCTAACCTTTCCCCCCGCAAACCTGCAGGTTTCCACATCTTAGCTAATAGGAACTCCTCTCCTTCCATGGGAAAATCCTTGGAAACATACTCGACTTCTCTTTTTCTCACATTGCGTATATATTGAAGGCTCAGCTCAACAGTGGATTCTACTCTCCACATGGAAAAATGTGGGCCACACCTATGAAAAACCCTGATACTGACAGTTAGCTTATCAGTCATATATTTATTATGCTACAAGTAAGACTTTCATGTATATGACATGGGTAAATAAATATAACACTCTCATCTGCCTCAGGGATTAGCTGCCACCAGCTAGCTCTTCACTGTGAATACAGAGTATAATGCTGATGAAACTGTGCTTCATCACTACTGATGCAACAAGGTAATAACCAATAAATCTATTATTTGCTCTTATTAGTTAAATAATTTTCCTTCCTATATAATCACTAATTCTAATAACTTATTAAATAAGTTAACTCAATAAATCAGGCAAATCCAGAGAAGCAAATCATGATAAAAAAGCAAAGGTCATATAAAGTTTTCAAAGTCATATAAACTCTGAAGATCAGTGTGTTACTATTTATAGCATTTGCTTTCAAAATTCACTTTTTCTTTATTTGTAAGTATTGCAAAGATAGAATCTAGAAAACATGACAACAAACACTTCAGGAACACTTACTATGAATTAACATATTTTGCTGCACACTTTGTCTTTAGTTCAATGATATATGTGGTTGTTGGAAAAGCTTGAATGGAACTGTGTTCAAGTGATACTTGGTTGCCTAAACTTATTAAAATGCTACTCTATGCCTCCTGTCCACATAATAGTACTTGACTTCTCTCAACAATCAACATCTTTTAAATAAATTCATCAATCAAGTTATTCATAATAATCCAAGATAAATTTCAAGAAAAAAAGGATACACTGATAAAATGGAAATCATGTGACCTTAAATGCTCTAGTTTTATTCCTTATAAAATTAGAGCATTTAAGAATAAGGAAAAAGAGATGAAAAAGGAATAGAAATTAACCGGTAAAACATCCATTAAAAATTTTTCTCCTGAAAAGATCTTTTCACCTGTGCAATAAAACAGAATCTCTGTTAAAGAATATTCTCTAATTTTTAAAAACAATTTGAGAAGGGCATACTAGTTTTCTTTTAGTCTTTAATTTCATGAAGATTTTTCTTCATGACCATAAGTAAACAAAACCACAAATCAATAGTCCTTAATGTTCCAGAGAGTCTGATTACTCCCAGAAGTTTATATTTTCTAATGTGTGCTTTCACCAGAAGTGCTTCTCTTCATAAATCATTTAAACGAACCCTCTTGCTATTAATACTATTAAATTAATCCCCAAAGGTCAGTTGCTTACACCCTAAGATACCTCTAATGACCTAAAAGGGATTATATATAATGAACATCTACAATAATTTTCTAAATAGAACTCATTTTAATTTACATTAGTTTAAAAATAAACATTACCACTTCCAAGGAAGGTAGAATTAAACCATTACCAGAGATGTCTTAACAAAGGATGGGAAAGAAAAGTCACAGGTGCAAAGTGCTAACTGGGAATTTGTATGCTACAGCTCTGATTCACAGACTCAAATATTTTCTTGATTGTCTATCTACAAGACACTGTGCAGTGGGCTGGGAGGCACACATGAGAAAACTAGATACCACACCAGCACTCAAGAAGCTCAAAATCTAATGAACTTCACTTATCCCTTTTGTATGTTATTAAAATTTGGCTCAAAGCACCTGTCTCTCTCTGTTCATTGGCCCTAATTTCTCCTTAATGAAGGGATTATCTCAATAAGTGATTTGAGATAAAAATTGAGAACAGTAAAGTACAGGGATAAAATACTTATGAAAGAAGAGGTCAGGGAAAATGGTACTGTATTACTTCAAAACTTGTGGAGGAGACCCCTTAGGGAAGAAGCTCAGAAATTGAACATCCCCAAGAAGGCTTAATTCTCATATGAAAACTTGGTTAAGATATAAATCAACTCTGTTCAAAATCCTTACATTATCAGATACGAATTTATAGGCACAAAGAAAAGGGGGTGAAAAGATATACACTGACTCGTGAGTGTGTTACTTCAGTGAGATGGCATAGCAGGAGTGGAGGAGAGAAAATAACATCCTTATTTCTTGACTTGTTACAGTGAGTAAAAATTATTCTTCCAATTTAATCAGACACCCATGGTATGTGAATTAAATGAGATGGTATATGTAAATTTCTTAGCAAAGCGTCTGGTACATAGTCATACTCAATATGTGTCTTACATGAAAAAAAACTGAAAACCTTCCAGTTCTCAACTGGGAATTGTAGAAGTGAGGCTGAAAATATAGGAAGGATACAACCCAGGGATGAGGTAACTGCAGTTTCCTCTCACTAATTTTTGTAAAGAACCCTGACTAAGAACAAAAGAAGAATGTTTAGCAGTTATAACCCTATCGTCTACACTGAGAAAAGGTTTAACATGATCAAAAGCATAAAAAAGCATGTCTTTAGCTAAATGTGATATAGGTGGTGAAATTTTGAAAGAATGAAAGTATTGACAGAGAGTTTTGCTTTTGTATGTAACCTGGTGCTACGGATTGAATTGCGTCCTCCAAAAAACTACACTGAAGTCCTAACCCTTGGTTCCTATGAAAGTGACCTTACTTGGAAACAGGCTCTTTGAGAACATAAATAAGTTTTAGCTTCAGAAATGATAAACATCAATAGATAAACCCACACAAATAAAAGTCTTGAGGTCCTTAATAATTTTTAAAGGATTCTGAGACCAAAAAGCTTGAGAACTATGGGTTGATATTAGCATCTATTTTTAATTTAAAAAAATGGAATCAAACTATATCTATTATTACACCTTTCCTTATCACTTAACAATATATCTTAGACAGTAATGGTAATAATAGCAACCACTAACTGAGTACTTATTCATTGTGAAGTCCTGTGCCAAGTGCCTACCAGGAATTATTCCATTTAATTCTTACACCAATCCTATGAAGTAGGTAATCAACTAGCACCCTGGTTATTACTGATGCAGGTGATTGGAAGATCACCTTCTCAGAACTATGCATTAGCTATGCAACCTTGAACAAGCACCTACGTCAAGGGCTGTTATGAGCACTAAGTGATTTATATTTGTAAAGCACTTAAAATAATACCTAGAACATAATAAACACTGCAGATATGTTCATCAGCATTCAAACCTCTGAGTCTAAATGTCATTTTCCAGAGTTGTAGATGGAAATCAAAAAGAAGGCTTAGAACAGGCCAGGAAACACTTCAAATTTGGGAAGTTAGGAAGATGAGGAGAAACTAGCCAGGAAGACTGAGACTTCATGAGGACTAAGAAGCATGGTTTCCTAAGAGAAATAAAATGTTTTAAGAAGCTTGTGATGACCTGTGTCAAATAAGAGGCCAGGATAGCGAAAGAGGTAGAGCTGTAGAGAAAGGATGAAACAAGAGTCAGGGATAACGACTAGGAGATCTGTAGAAAACTACCAAAAGGAGAAACAGGTGGTAAGTCTGAGAGCCTACAGTCAACTTTCAAAGGAGCTATACATTTTAGGGAAGAGAGGCGGATGACGATCTAGACCAAGGAAGGACTGAGCAAGACACTACCCCACATTAGCCTTTATATTCGCCTCTCTCTTACCTCTCCAACTAGGTCCCCACCAAAATCTTACTTACTCTTCACCCCACAGATCCCTATTCAGTGAGTCCCATTTAAGACTCATCTCCCCAAACTAGCACAGTCCCAGGTCAGTCAAGGGTTCTAGAAGGAACTGATTAATCCCAGGGATGCTTTAGAGGCTTGTACCTACCACAGGGGAAAATCAGACTACAGATAAGCAGAGTAAATAAAAATTTGATGCCTGCCCCAAAACACATCTACTCACTTCAGGATTCTCCACATCAGCGGTTCCTAATGGGAGACAAATGTCTAAAGATGGGGGAAGCAACAAATGAGAGGGCAACTACTGCATCTAGTGGTTAGAGGCCAGGGATGCTGCTGAACATCCTATAATGCACAGGATGCACACAACAAAGACAGGTGGCCCCGAATGTCAATAGTGCCAAGGCTGGGAAACCCTACCCTAGACTCAGTGACCTGGGGCAAGATGAGCTTTAAGAAGGTTCTCTTATCTGGGCACACAATCCCATCCATACCAGGGGCCAGATGGAGCATGGCTTAGGGGCCAGACCAGTCAGCCTCATGAATTCTATTTCCAATCAACTCAAACAGGACCAAGGAAGGATACAGGAAAAACTTGAGGTTAGCTCATTGGTAAAAGTTAAAAAGAGAAAAAAATCGTGTTATATATCAAATGTTAACAAGACAGACAAAATTCTTTTAAATGAAAACAAGCAAACAGACTTTTCTTTAAGTTAAGAAAGCAGAAAATACAACTCTTTTCATTTTGAATATTAAATAACACCTTATAGTGAAGTTCAAAAGCCACCATGCTCTCTTAGCTCTGCTTGCTGCCAAACACTCTGCAATAAGGAAGGTGCTCTTGTATTTTTGACTGCAAAAGGAAGCTAATTAAAGTGGGTTTTTTAAGAAAACATCTTGAGAGTTAAAAATAATTAATGTCTTGCTTTTAAAAAAGAAACCATGAATCTTGACATTAAGGAGCCTATGTTTTCTTTTCTCATCAATAGTTCACTTGGAGGATCAATATTTGGATCCACAACCATCGACAGCCTTCCCAGAAATCCATTCACTCTCTTTCAGGATAAATCACTAATTAAAAGTTTTTAACAGTTTTCCCTTTCTTAAGAGATTTCCAGAGAAATGTTTTAAAGAGTCTACTTTCTACACGGAAGGCATTTTGACTCTACCGTTTCTGTTTCCACTTTAAAATCTGCTCTAGGAAAGTTTCAACTAATGCATATGGGGTAGGATGGCTGTGTCTTAATGAAAAATTAGGTCCTTCTGCCCTAAGGCTTTATCAGCAGGCTGCCTGGAATCCAGTGTGCTGTTTTATCAAAGGAAGCTTTCCAGCAAGATGGCTCATGTGCATGCTGTTAAAGGAGTACCCCCTCGGTGAAGTCCCCGTCTATGCGTGACCCGTGACCTGAGAAGAGTCAGGACCGACCAATTGTCTCCTGCAGGGCTGGGGCCAGCTGCAGCTTTAACAGAGAGGGGCCTCAATCTTCCCTCCTCCACTTAGGGTTCCAGGAGCTTCTGAAGGAAAGAGTATTTTGGATATTTCTCTTCAAAACACATTTCTACTATGTCTGACAGTGTCCTTCACAGGACTGTTAAAACACTGGGGCCCATATCTACAGGATGTTCCAGAAACCCAGTCAAAAGAAAACATGTACTGGTATTCTAATAATATGACAGATTTTTTTAAGAAAAGTAACCCAAGAAACATATATATATATAAATATAGATATACACACGTATGTGTATGTGTGTATATATACTTACACACATTATGAAAAGATAAAGACTAATTGATTCATTCAAGGAAAGGAAATCATAAATATCTCAAAATGCTCATCAGAGGAACAGTTCAGCAAATTTAAGACATAATTATATAATGGAGAAAAAGTAGGGCAAAAAAGGGAAGCGTGTCTATTACATGTCAGGTGTTTTCACATTATGTCACTTCATTCTCCCCATCACTCCCTCAATTATGCTTTTAGATAAGAATCATTATCCCTAATTTACAGAAGACAAATGAAAAGCCCATGAAAGAGGAGAAAGCTGCCCTGAGTCACAAAGTTAATGAAGAGCGAAGCTGAGATTCACTTGCAGGTTTTCTTACTCTCTGCCCAGCATTTATTTTATTGGATCCCAGATTTACCCCCCTCCTGCCCCCGCCCGAGATCTATTTGTAGACTATGTCAATAAATGGAATTGCACATATAAAATAATGTTAAACAAAAATTAAAGCACAGTATAGATGTATTGGTTTTAATCATGTGCAATTTAATATGTATATACTAAAAATTATGACAATCAAAATGAGGCTGATTGAAAAAAAACGAAATTAAAATCATCTGAGTTTGTTTTTCCTATGAAGTTGCTTAAGCATATAGTAAAGAAAATCACCAGACTCTGTTCCTCCATGCATGCTTGTCCCAGGCTAATTAAGGTTAAGAAAAGGCAATAACTATAAAACACCTTGTTAAAGGCTGAATATGCCAGGGCCAGTTTAATGTGGTTGGGCCACTTTCACATAGAGAAATACCCTATCCTTCATAAAATTCTCAGCTCTTTCAGGGACTGACAGTGTTTTTTCACTATATTAAAGGCTGGAATTTCTGGAAGTAAAAAAGCTTTGAGAGCAAGTCATGTCTCTATAGAAATCACCTTTTCTAAAATTTAGCACTTTTGCTATATAACAAACATTCTTTCAATTCTTCCTTCAACAAAAAGAATTTAATCCTGGGAGGCTCCCTTTGCAGTGGCTTTGCCTAAGAAACATCTATCACCTTCAGTCAAGTTAGAGTTATTTTGGAATCTCCTTCCTCTGTTCCTCTCTTCAGGTGTGGTGGCCATACTGCCATTTAGTGGAGTAGCCAGAACCCAAGCCAGAAGCATGGGTCTCACTTGTGTCATCCCATTATGCTGTAACTTGCAGAAACAACCAGCAGTGATCCTGAAGTGCAGACTCCCACTGCCAAAGAGTAACTGAGCATTTACGTGAATAATACCGGTCCAGAGACAAACTGAGAGAGGGCTCACTGGGTTTACACAGTCCTGTTCTCAACCCAAAAGCTGAGACCTGCACAAGACGCCACTTTTACCTTACCCCACATTTCTTTTACTTTTATGATGGGCAGTTTACCTATGCCTCCTAATTAAGTACGACAGTAAAGGAATGAAATGTTGACAAAGGCTTTCTGAGACTGTTTTTCAAAAGAAAATGGTTTATAAATACAATCCCCACTGGTGTCTGTTTCTTTATGAAAAGCATTTCTTACTATAAAAAAAGAAAAAGTGGAAGTAAAAGTTCCTCAACTGGTTTCCCTTAAAACCACTGTTTTTATTTAAAGTTACATAATTATAACCTCCTTTGGTTCTCTTTTGTTTTAAAAGTCTCACCTATTTCCTCTCTTATTATGTTGACTACTATTAATAAAATGTCTTGATTCAAGAACCTAGGAAAATGCTTGAAATGACTCTAATAAGATTAGATCATAATGTTATTAAATTTGAGAGTAGCAATTTGAGCCATAGTTTATTCAAATTGTCCTAACAACTAAATACAAAAAATGTCAGTTAGCTAAAATGGCTGATCTCATTCTTGGCTTCCGGCTACAGCCCCAAAGGTCTAATAACAAGGATATTTCTTTAACAGGCTAGTCATTCTATTAAAAGCTTTGCATGTATTATCTCATTTAATCTTCACCACAATCCTAAGTATTAATCATTATTATTAGTGTGTTGCTATTGCTAAAGTTATTGTTATCCCCATTTTATGGATGAGGAAATAGGGCACAAAGAAGTTGAGTAAGTTGTCCAAGATCACTCACTGACTAAGTTGTGAGTCAAAAGAGAACCCCAGCCCCAATGGGAGCACCACACCATCAGTGGTACTATCTGCTATGGTCTAGCTCGGTGGGCTCCTCCTTCTCTAGGTCAGGTGCATTGCCACAGCTCCCAAACACCACTTCACACTCACATCTCTCATCATTTTCACTGCTTCTCTGGTCCTCCCGAGTCTTCTGGCACACATGGCTAGTCTTCTTTTGATGTAGACCAAGACGTTGGTGTCTCGTCCTGAAGAGGGAGACATAAAACACGAAAACTTTAAAAAAAAAAAAAAAAAAAAAAAAGAGCTTTCAGCTGAGCAGCAAGAAAAAATAAAAATAGAGAAATACAGAGGCGTATTTTCCAGGCCCTTGAAGGAAAACCTCAGAGAAAACAGACTGCTCCTTTGATTTTTCGTTACTGGAGGAGCACTGACAACTTTGCTAATAGCAGAAGGTATACAGAGTGAAGTCAAAGTACTTAGCCTTCCAAGGTCAAAGCATGTGACTGATTATTAATCCATGCTTTTGAGTTAGGATGTTGAATATTTGATAAATAAAATCATCTGCCACAAAGTGCTGGCAAAATGGACATATCTACATTGCATGTGGTTTACAAGCAAAAATTCCACATTCTTCTAGTGTGCATGCCTTTGGCGAAGATGCAAAGAGGTGAATCTCAGGTTGCATCCTGATGAACTATTATTTCTTTCCTTCTTGACAATAAGTCTAGAGAAGCCTCATCTTGAACTTCTGTTTTATATTATTCTTTCCCTAACACTAGTGACATCATAATCATCTCCAGGTCCCCAAAGCCGTCAATTTCAGATGGCAATATAACACATTCCAGATATGACAACAGACTATGCAACAAAATGAAAAACTACCCTAGTGTTAGAGAAAGTATTGACAAGCTAAATAGTTGTAATAATAGTCACCAAAATGGCTTCTTAAAAAGCACATTAACAACTTCTCATCTTAATCTCTTTATTTAATTATGTGTCTTTTTGGATATGTTTCCAGACCAGTGAGAACATGTATGTACTTAATCCTCAATAAAATTACTATGTTTTAGAAAAATATGACACACCTGTTATAGATTAAGTATATGTATAATACGCAGCTATTAAAAGATGTTAAAACCAAAGTCCTAACATTTCAAGTTTCAAACAATGAGTACAAGATGTAAGTTGAAAATTTGCCAGATACCTACCAATTATTTTAAAGATGTGATTATATTTTTGGATAGATTTGGGCAACAGGTTGAAAGGATTAATTTATGGAAGAAAAGAAATAAAATTTCTCAAGTTATATTACAGATTTTGTAATTTTATATATTAATCCTCATTCAGTTCACAAAACAGGCATTTACTATATATGTCTACAAAATTCACTGTGTTATACATATTTTTTTTTTAAAAAAGCAAGAGAGACATGATGATTAGAGACTTGATTAACATATACACTGTGCTTAGTTGCTCAGTCGTGTCCAACTCTTTGCGACCCCATGGACTGTTGCCCACCAGGCTCCTCTGTCCATGGGGATTCTCCAGGCAAGAATACTGGAGTGGGTTGCCATGCCCTTCTCCAGGGGATCTTCCCAACCCAGGGATTGAACCCAGGTCTCCCACATTGCAGGCGGATTCTTTACCGTCTGAGCCACAACACATACACCACTACAGAATAAAAATAAAAACCTGTGCATTGATGGGTTATGTGGACACACTTACATGTACATAGGCCACAATGCAAAGATCTCACTGTACTTTAGTCATAGGGACTGAGGCACTCAGTTTCTGCACCAAATTCAGGCTTAACACTAAAATTTAATTTTATAATCTCAAATATGAAGGAGATATACTTCTACTCTCCAAGATGCAGGAGAGAGAAATGAGTTGAGAGAAATATCATTTTAAAGAAACACTTCCAAGTTTGGTTAGACAATGAAAACATTCTCTCTCACAAGGATCACTAAATTTCTTCTTAAACAACCAACAAGTCAAGGAGCTCAAGGAATTCCAGAAATGACTTTGTGGTCTTGTTTTTACATCATTCCCCCCAAACATCACTGACTCTCAGTTTAGTGTACTAAAATGAAAGGTCTCATGTTAAAGAGTTGTGTTAAATATAGGAAGTCATCATTTTAACTATAAAAAAGATAAATAATTAGGAATTTAGGGCTCTTCCTCCCTAGAAGCCAGCAACAGTACTTCCTAAACAACAGCTAAATACTGAGACAATCACCAATCGCTGTTAAATTCTTAGCTGTCCTATTTTAATCCATGCTGTAGAAGACGCATGAGATAAGCCTCTGATAGCATTAAGACTAATTTAAGTCCTGTTTGCCAACTAAGACTTAAAATTATGGGGCAGAGAAGCAACTGGTATATAGAACTGTGTAAGAATTCTGAGGAGAAAAAAGGTTCACCATTAAAGGTTATTATAATTTATTTCTAGAGTTAAAAATCTATGGGGTGGAAAGAAAACATGAACAATAATGAAGCTATAATTTAATTATGTACTGTGCTCTTATGGAGAAGAAAAATTAATAAAAACAAAGAAAGGCCAAAAACTACATTTATTCTAAACTAGGAGAATATTTTGAACTGGCCTGAAAATTTGCTCTGATTAATCATGTTACAATTCTGATCCCCCAACACATCAACCTGGAGGAAACCTTACTGTGTTGAGCTTCATACTGGGATCCATGATGCTGCAGCTGCTGAGAACGCCGGTAACAGCCATCTCCAGCTTTCAGGGCCTGCTTAAACAGCTTCTCTGCTTCAGCAATGGTTGTTGCTTCTTCTTCAGCCAAGAGAATATAAGCAGTTGCACACCTGTCCATGCAGATAATAGCCGCCATCAATTACAAGTCCAGGGACATTGTAATAGCTGTAGGAGTGCATGCAGAAGGGCAGGAGTTACGCCAAAACATGCAGAGTGGCCAACTGGTTCATGCACCCCTGTTTGCAGTTGTTGACATAAAATAATGGTACAAAAGAAATGTCCGTTGTTTTAGCTTGAAAGGGAGGACGAGTAGTGTTAGGAGCATGGGGCTTACATATGGACTCTGCCCCTTATTAGTGTGTCACTTTGGGCAAGTTATTACTCTGCCTCCCTGACAGAGAACAACATGGAATCTACTTGTTCACAACATTGTTGTGAAGGTTAAGTAAGGTGATTCATGAAAAGTGCTCAGTACAGTAGTAGCCAGCACGTGGTACATGCTCAACAGTGTCAGCTAATGATGGCAATGGTAATAGCTGTTGTTAAACATCTCCTTCTGACACTCAAAGTTAGAAATACCAGAAAGTTTACTTCTATTTACTATACACAGATTCTCTTTAGTCTTAGGATTTATTCAGAATGAGAAATTCATTAAACCAAGTAAGTTGTTTCACAAGCAGTGCTTCAGCATCTCATTATAGTTAGCACTGGTTTCCTATGTCAGAGAAGAAGCCTAGAAGAACCTACAGGTAGAGGTTATTTCAGCAGAGCTCAAAATTTGATTCAGTCTCAGTAGCAAGCAAGAGTTAAATTTCATACCTTTAACAATAACAGCTACCACCTGTTGCTTAGTATATATTAAGGACTGTACCAGGCACTTAACATATATCATCTCATTTAATCCTTTCAACAACCTCTAATGTAGAAAGTTAGAAAGGATAAATAGTCAACTAATGAACAAGGGGAACTCTTGAAAATTTAAACCTTCCAAATAGTAGAACAACTCAACTGCCAAAGAAAGGGAATGTGATAAGGAAATGGTGAGGCCAGAGCAGACCACACAGGTCCTGATCTGTAATATCCCTTGGCTTTCTCCACTGCCTCTCTCGTGGTCATTTCCCTATTTATCAGAGCCTCCATCGGACCACAAGAGAGAAAAACAGAAAGGGAAACCAAATGTTACTTCTACAATTCATAAACTACAACAGCCAGCTAGGAAACGGAGGCTGAATTCACGACTAATATGAGATCTGGGGTTACTCATTAATCTCAGCCTTAAGGAGGGGTCTTGTAATTCTTTAGCCAATCCCTCTAATTTCAGGCAGAACTGATCAATAGGGCTTTAAACTGAATGTGGTGAAGTAGGGAGGAAAAATGCCCAGGAAAAAAAAAGTTGTAAAACCAATTACTGTGGAAGGCAGCAGATATGACTTGGAGAGAACAATTATGATGCTGAAATTGCCCAGTAATTCACTGGAGAAAATAAGTGGGTTGGGCAATCAGGAAGCAATACTTCATGCTTTAGGTGCCGACACATAAATATGGGTCCAGGGTTATAAAGTGAAAATTGAGATTATAATACTGAGTGGTAGACACAGTATCAGAGGAATTAACTGTAAGATTATAGTTGGTGGGCTGGGAACTCAAGACAGGTTGGAGCTAGCCTGCTTGCTTTGTTTATTTATATTGCAAATAGCACTCTTCGGAGGAGAGGCAGAGTAGCACTACTGGCCAAGAAAACATACATCTATGTGGAGACTCATGAGTCTGGGGTAGAAACATGCTAAGAGTTTATGAGTGAAGGAGAAAGGAAAGAGCAGTAGAAGTGCTAATGGTTGGTGGGGACAGAACAGACTGCTCAGCTCAATGGAAGATAGAGATGATGTGTCCTTGTCACAACACAATACACATACAGAAGCAAGAAAGTATGGTGATGGGGGTGTCAACCATCCAGATATCTGCTAGAAGATGTCTCATTTGGTTAGAAGGAGTGCACTTAACAGGTTCTTGACTTACTTTGGTAACAATTTTATCTCCCAGATGGTAGAGGAAGCAATTAGGGGAACTTCAACTCTGGACCTAATTCTGACCAAGAAGAAAAAAATAGTTGGTGAAATGAAAATTGATAGGAACATTCAGAGAGAGTTACTATGTCATTTCAGAGTTTAGAATAGTAAAAGAAGGCAAGGTGGACTTCAAAAAATTCAAAGAAAAGAGGCATGATTCAATGGCATGAGACACAGAAGGCAAATGGTTTAAGAGGGTTGGCAGCTTCCAAATGTCTAATCATAACTGCAATCACAAATGATCCTCTCAAGAAGAAAAGAGGGGTGACAAGTAACCACTATGGCTGCGCAGAGGTTGCTCACAAGATCATATTTTTAAAGGACATGTAAAAAAAGATGGAAAGAGGGTATGTGATGAAGGGCTATAAGAGAGTGAAATGAACTTGTAAGAATAATATCAGGAGAGCTGCAACTCCACATTAGCTGAAGCTCACAAAACAAAATAAAGGCAAAACGAAAAATGCTAAAGACAACCATCTATTCCCTGTTGTTATATTATGTTTAAGGCCCTGTAACCACTCTAACTTCTCCAAAACCATGACAATATAAATAAGCAAAAAAGACAAACAACACAACAACATCAAAACAAGGAAAGTTTATAGTTAGTAGCAACAGATAATAAAGAGAAAACAAAACTCTCTAATTCCTATTTTCTTCCTGGTTTCTCCATCAGGAAGAATGATTGTCAGACTGACAAAGGGAGAAGAAATTAAACTCTAAAATGAATTAAAAAGATGTAAGATAGCACATAACTGATCTATGCTAAATGAATTACTATACTGGGATGGGAAAATCCCAGAAAGCCAACAGATCTTGTAGGCAACCCAAGGAATTGCTCTCTGCAGATTGTTAAGGAATCACAAACAATGGAGAGGTACTAGAAGATGAAATGACAAATGTAAAAATGTTTAAAAAGGGGAAGAAGGCAGACTTCCCAAACTACAGAACGATTGGTTCTGATTTGGAAAGATATTCTAATGGATTATTAAAGGGATAGTTTCTAGGCATTTTTAAAAGAAAGTAGTGAATGCTGGAAGCTAGCTTAAATTCACTAAGAATAAATAAATCAGGCTGTGTTAACCTAATGTAGTCTAATGGATTTACTGCACATTAAAGATCCACAGCTACAACTGGTATCTCAAAACGCAGAAATATAGGCTGAATCATGGTGTAACTAGGTGGCTTAGTAATTGATTGTACAATAAAACCCAAAGAATGATGATTCATGAAAACATGACTCTAGACGGTGGTTTCTATATGTACGGTTTTTTCCCTGGTCCTGCCACTTTTATCAGAAACATGGATGACACATAGAACGCAGGCATATCAAATTTGTAGATGACAAGAAACTGGAAAATAAATATGACAGAATCAGAAACCAAATAGATCAACAGGATGTCTAACTCTCAAGTGAATCTTTTCACTAAGACCTCTGAAGATTCTGTAACCTTCTTCAGAAAAATCATAAAATAGTTTAACAATGACCACTTGGCAGGGAGAGTGTTGAGGTGATTCAAGCACCAGATGGGTGTTTGAGTTACATGACCTTTAAGGCCTCTGCCAACCCTGAGCTTTTATGACTCCAGCTTTAAGAATCTCTCATTTTCTGAGATCTCCAGACGAGAGTTTCCAGCCTTCCTTGGTGACCCACAGAATGTTTAACAACACTAAGGACATCATTTCCTCCTTGTCTTGATCTTGAAATATTTTTAAAGTGTAATTTCTTCACTTTATGTTTTTACTGTTTCCCCCCAAGCAGAAGTTCTACCTAGAAAATCTGATGGCACAAATGAGCATTCTATGTCTGGAAAAATGTCCCTGTCATAATGTGTTAGGTATGAAAACACTGTATTCATTTTATGTCCACACAGTATTCCATGGCTAGCTCTTAAATCATTTAATTTAGGACCATAGCAAAGCCACTAAATTGTTCTCTAAAATGACTAAAACTACCTTCACATGGATGTCCTTTAAAAATTTTTTTAAATAAATTCATGCCCCCAGAATAATCCTCAAGTTCAAATACATAGTTTAGTGTAATTATCCCATGAATGGCAACTGAAAACATTCAGCAAAGCAAGATTTCCCCCAACTTACTCATTTATCTCTAAGGCTTCATGGGCAGCAGAAATTCTAGCTTGGGGGTTTCTCTCTCTCCAGGCTTTCTGCATTACTATTTTAGAAAAAGAGAGAAGAAGTCAAAATATACTCGGGAAGATTCAGTACAAGAGCTAAATCAATAGTTTTCCTATTGAATTACAAAAGAAGAGTTCACTTACCAAGTGGGTTAGACCAAACCTCTAAAGTCACACAAATACATTCTAATTTGCTACTCCATTGTCCTTCAACAGCTGATATCAGATCTTTCTTAGGCTCATAAAACTAAAGACCTAATATCTTATATACTAACCCATAGTCTGTAATCAGAGACTTAATTAAGATTTCTTAATCAGCGAGACGTGACCTTTCATTCTGTCTCAACCAAGGATTTAGTTAGCTTCATATAAGATCTATATTTCTTAAAAGTAAGTAAGTCTAACTTTGGTCTATGTTTTAAAAATAACATTTTAAATTATAATGAGGGGACTCATGTCGACATTAACAC
Source organism: Okapia johnstoni (assembly GCA_024291935.2). Classification (NCBI taxonomy): domain Eukaryota; kingdom Metazoa; phylum Chordata; class Mammalia; order Artiodactyla; family Giraffidae; genus Okapia; species Okapia johnstoni. The sequence continues at coordinate 62,619,348 of CM044312.1, read as the reverse complement.
TTTATGGCAATAAAGCTTTATTTAAGTAGCAACTTTCTGGGTCTTACTGGCCAATCTCCAATTTAATATTTTATTCATCAGGGTTTTTGTAGAGCAGACATTCTAAAAGTAGTAACCTTGATCTCTAAAACAAACCAAAAGCCCTCCCACTCAGTAGCTATCTAAAGGATTTTCCATACTTGCATCTGCAGGACGCAGATGGTCCGAGTCACAGGTAAAGAAGGTCTGGTGGTCCTGGGCAGAGAGATTCATGTCATAGTAAGTCAGAGGCTCTCGTCCAGTCACCCAAGTGTACCTGTAAAAGAAAAGTAAGATGATCAGACACTTCTGAGAGAGGAAAGCAAGATCTACAAAATATTAAGCTGCATAGGTGTTGAACTATAACCCATTAACTAAGTACTACTGCCAATAAATTAAAAACAAAATAATCATGCTAGTCTCCTTTTAGGAAGTATATCAGCAGAAAAAAAGTTTAAAATTTCTGCTACACTTTTGTCTTAAAATTTTAGTAGCACTAGCTAATGAAAATTTTCCCTAATCAGTATTATGCACAGAGATTTCCCCAAAGCTATGAAAATTCTGATTTGCCTACTTACTCTACAAAATTAAATTCTAACATTACTTCTGGGGCATCTTTATAACCATGTTCCAGGTAAGCTATAAAATATTTGGACTTTATAATATATAATGAAAAAATAACTGTAATAGAAAACTCTCTAAAAACAACAGGTTTGTATGTTATCCTAAGTTCAAAGCTAAAATATTTATAAAACAGAAAAATAAAAATACTTGAGCATCAAAAAATGGAAGCACTAAACAGACTGTTAAATGACCCCTAAATGAACCTGCAAAAACATCTACTGCTGTCTTTGCTCTCTGAACTAGACCCATTAATTTCCCAAGCTGTCAAAATGCTTACCGATTATATTCAGCACCCCTAAATAAATTAAGTGGATTTCGCCATACTTTGCATTCTGCAACAAAGAGAATGTGAAAATGTTACACATAAGTTCAGAGACACTACAAGCTAATTAATTCAGCAAAACACCCTTCCTGGCCATTTGATAAGATAATTTTATTCTCTATCTTCTACATGGGAAGCAATGTGGAAAAACTCTGGGTAGTTAATCAGGAAATGTAGTTCAGGCACCAGGACTTTGGAAAGTTTCACTTAATCTCTCTGGACTGAAGTTTCCTCATTTGTTAAATAAAGGCACATGCCAAAATCAGCCAGTTCATAACTTCCATAGTCACTTCAAGAGATCCAAATACATTCTATAAATTTATTTCTAAATGATAGGTAGAGGTAAAACTACTTTCTATAACTCTAAAATATATCTTACAATATCTACCTATGTAACAAGCTAAATTTATGCTCCAGAGTACAATGTGCAAAGAACCTCAGGCTCTTAATTAGGGCCTATGCTAATATTGATTTTGTGATAATTCACCAGGTTGCTTTTATACTGCTGGAAAGGAGTGGCAAGAAAATTAATACTAAAGCTACCATCATTGTAGGGAGAAATGTTATGAAAAAAATTGTTTTCAAATACTTAACCATGGTTTACTTATGCAGAAACAGGTAATTAATCATCATACTAATATCATAATGCTAACATGTACTAATAGATTATACATTTTGTTATACAAGACCCATAGGCAGAACCATAGGACTTTAATTTAGAAAAGTAAACCATTAGCTTTTTAAGACAGTTATAGTAAATGTGTGACTAATAACCTACAATTCCTTTAAAACAGTCCATGATTAAGACTTTCTACTGATTCAGAATGCTATTAATATTTCTTTGGATGAATAATTTTTTATTAGAAAATAAAACCAGTTAACAGTATTTAAAAATCCATGTGTGCTGTCAGCCAAAAAAACACACCCAAAGACACAGACACACAAAAGTGAGCAATTATTGCAGAAAACGAAAGAACATTAAAGGCCATGAATGATTCATTAAGACTCTACCCTCAGTCCTGTTACATTCAGCATCCATCCATCCATTCATTCATCTATCCATCCATCCAATATGTGAATACATTAAATGAGCACCCAGTGGGTGAAACAAATGCATAAACCATGGGTTACAATACCAGCATGAAAATGGAGGAAATGCACTACGGGAACACCACGTGCAATCTCAATACATTTTTTTAAAAATAGCGAATGAAGGGTGTACACATAACAGGAAGTCATGTTCTTATTTAAAAAAAAAATAAATTTATCTTTAAATTAGGGAAAGATCCCACCTGAAATTTACTTTACGTTTGGAAACAACGGTCCTAAATCTTTTGTCACTGAACTTGCCATTTAAGAAATGATCTTTGCTCAGTTTAGCATTATTGAATTTTGTTCTTAAGAAACTGAAATTTGATGGCTGTCATTTCATAGGACACTAATGAGAAAATTACACTTCCCTTAAGTAAATACTTTTTTTCCAGACATAAAGCTCCTTAGTGGGGTCACTAACGTACTCCAAATTATGGCTTGAAACAACTGGTGAGCCAAACAACCATGATCTCACTACTTATGGCTTCTACAGCTCTGAGGTCCCCACCCCTCCCAATCCCTCCTAAGATGATGTCTTTTACGATTCCAAATGCTCTTCTTAAATCTTCTGAAAGCCTCATGAATATTACAAGGTTTGTATTTAACATATAATAAACAGGCATACAAATCTGTATCAATGATGGTCATTTCTAACATTATTTACAATAAATAGGGACGTTTGTAGAGAAGCCTCCCCCCTACCAAATTTCATCTGAAATATCAGTAAAAAAGTTATGACAAAAATTTTGTCTCCATCAAAGACATGATATTGCCTGGAAGGATAAGTGCTATTCAAATATCAGTTGACAAATTATAAAGAAAATTGTCTTTTGTTAAAATTTTAACTCTATTATGCATTGGATGCAAATGAAATTATTTCTAAATAAAAATAACCCCAAAGAGAAAGGGTGTGTATAATTAAAGCTTTACTTAGCAGTATTTAAAGATACCATCTTTATTTAGGAAGTGCCAAGATATAGCCAGCAGGGGGTGCTGCAAACATTTTGAAATATTGTTTTTATGACTTCAAGAGTACTGATCTTAAAAATCATTGTTACTATAGGTGGCATACATATGGTCTGTATGCAGTTTCTTCAGCTACTTCTAAAACTTAGAAATGAGTATCTGAGCAACTGTAACAGATGTTAAATTTTCTGAATGAGAACAAACGTGATGAAGAAATATGTAAGAAATGTTTTCATGAGCTGTATCCTTCAAGTTGAGGGTGCAGAGAAGGTACAATTTTCTTTTAAGAAATAAGCAATCTAGAGGTCTAATATGAACATACGTAAAATTTCACTTCAAATTAACTTACAGCTACATTCATTTCTTCTTTGCTGCTATGTTTCATGATTTTATCTTTACTACAAAAACTTTCTTTGTCTAGAATCATTCTAGGGAACATACCCCATGAATTTCTGATGGTTTCATGATATAGACAAAGGTTGTAAATGCCAAAATTATCATAATATGAAGATTTAAGTCAAGAAATTAAACCCAGGTCTTCAGCGGATAAAAGTTTTTCTTTATGAGGCCTACTTTCCTATCTTACTTGTATCTTTGGGAAATAAATTTCTTATTTACGTCTGAATTAAAACTTTACCTCCAAAAGGTATTTTCCATTATCCATCAATATCAACAATTTTAGTGCTCTTTAGAAGCACTAAAGGTTGACTGGGACTCATCAAGGGCTTGCTAACATCATTAATAGTCAGTTAAAAATATGTCCCTGATATACTTAACCATGCCCTCTCTGGTTCCATCTGTACCAACTTACAGAGAAGTCTCCACCTACAACTGCTGACTGAAATGTTCAGACCTCACCAAACAAGCTAGAATGCAATTCAAGAGAAAGAAAAGCACTAAATATTGAAAAGCACTTGTTTAGTTCCCAAAGTCGGGAGAAAAGATTCCATTCATCCATAGGATGATAATAAATTTCTGTGTGAGAGATAAAGAACATAAAAAATAATGCCTACTACTTTCAAGGACTTGTAAAATCATGCTCAAATCTTTTTTTCAGTCTTTCCTCTCACCATTCCCGACCACAACTTTCCATCTCAGTGGATACTTGTTTCCTGCCTTTTCATATTCCCCCAGAACGTGCCCTCTGCCCCATTTACTCACTGGATTAAGGGGTTTAAGCACTAACAGAATGGCTATTATGCCTTAGTCCTTGCAGGAAGTCCTAGGTCCCCCCCCCAAAAAAGTTACATTTTATAACCTAGATGCACTTATACATAGGTAGAAAAAGAAAAAGGTACCAAACTACTATCTGGTATCCATATGAAGTTCTTAAAAAAGGAGTAAATATACTGAGAGAACCATAGACCTTCCCTTGATCACAGTCCTCAAGTAAAAAGAGAACTTAACTCTTGGAAAAACCAAAAGACTCTAAAGTCATAGGGCTTTTAATCATCATATGGAAGAAAATATTTTTGTATACCCAATTTTTTTTAACTCTGGAAACTTTTTTATCCTAAAATTAAAAATATAGACATAAAAAGAATCCCCACTTCTAGGACTTTCAAATATATAACTAATTTACAGTCTAGGAAGATGTACTATACTAAAATTTACCACCTCGTCCCTGGATCCAAAATGTAATGATGACAGTAATACCATTATAGTACAAATAGCAGCAATAGCAACTTTGTCATAGCTAGAAGCTTGATTTTCATTGAGCCTTTCTATAAAAAAGCTTAAAGCTCAAGTCATCTATATTCCTTACATAAGCTAGTGAGGGTCACAGAGTAGGCCCTTTTTATATAAGTAAAGGGTAAAGCATAGAAAAGCTACATAATTTCCCCAAGGAAAAGTAAGTGAGATTAAGGCCTGGTATCCAGCCTGCCTAACAATTACCTACAATATACAACAGACCTGTTACCCTGCAGCATCATATTTTAAAAATCCTGTGACTTCATCAATTACATTTTCTACTAGAGAAACAGTTTTGGAACTCCTCTAGGGAAATATTAGGCACTTGAAAATAATACTTTAAAATATTATTTTTCCAAAGTACAACAGAGAAGGGCTCTAATAATGTTCCATCGGATATATTATGACAATCAAGATTAACTTCGTTAGTCAATTTCTAACATGTGATTCTGCATTTATTTATTAGCTTTGCTATATCAGAAATGAATATTCAGTGAATACAAGTCCATCTTAAGCAATCATTAAGAGTAACAAAATATCCATTTTCTTAAATAATTAAGCTTTAACTGTTCTCGTAACTTTTTGAAATAATTATTTTGAAAAGATTACTAGAAGCAAAGGCACAAAGTATTAATAATATTTAGGTAGCTTTCAATGCAACAAATATATTACCCTTTCAAAATCTTTTATGGAATGAGAAATGGTGCAAATAATTATGAGTTTTAAGATCATTTTTATTGACCTGCTTTATTCAAGACAGTGTACAACTTTCTTCAAGAATATTGCTAAAATGGCTAACCTCTGTGTCTCTCATACATTTCTCATTGGTTGGTCATTTCTGATCTAAGTCAATCAATTCTATCAAATAATATGAAGACCGTAATATGTTTATTAAGTAAATATTCACCAGGGGCCAAACGTGTTTTTGAGGAATTTTCACCAGTCAGTTGGAGAGCTAATCTATCCTAGAACACAAATTTTTAATGGCAAAAGACTTTAAAAGATGTAATAAGCTTTGCCTAGGGGAATCATTTTCAACACTTAAATAGATTTTGGCAAGTATAAACTGTTTCCCCTGACTGAGGCTATTAAAGAGCAATTCTAAAGGCCCTGGACATATAGCAACTTGAAATTTTGCTAAAGGATGTATCTGAAATGCAAGCTCTGAAAGGCCTGGTCTGAGGATATATATTTACAATCTCTGAGTTTCTTCATCTCCATTGCTTTTCTTTAATTTGTTACCTGTATTAAACCAGTACTTGAACTGCCTATAGTGATGTAATGAACCTTAATTGAGAATTCCAGGTGAAATTTTCTTAGTAAAAGTTTTATATAAAAATGGATATGATATGGGCTTCCCTAGCGGCTCAGGAGTAAAGAATCCACCTGCCAGCGCAAGAGATACAAGTTCAATCCCTGGGTTGGGAAAACTCCCTGGAGAAGGAAATGACAACCCAATCCAGTATTCTTGTCTGGAGAATCCCATGGACAGAGGAGCCTGGCAGGTTACAGTCCATAGGGTCAAAAAAGATATGATATATACTTATCTTAAATAAAGTGAGATTAAAATGAGATGACTTACAACGGTATGCCAAATGACTATAACCAGAGTTTGTCTAAAGATCCATTTCTATGCAAGAGGCTATTAACGTGTCTCAGAGAATTTAAACTTGACTTTGGCAAGGATAATTCTTATGTGATGGAGCACCCTGCACTTTTGTAAATATCTTGAAGAAGGTGAACACTGCAAACCTTTGTCTTTGTGGCATCTTATTTGAGAACAAGGCAAATTATCAAACAGATATTCCCATAAACCCAAATTCAGAATGTTCTTAGACCCTGAGAATCCCTTCCCTTAAGATAGGGAGAAGGTGGACACATTTTAAATCCCTATGCATCATCAGTTCATAAGTTAAGCTGAATTAAGCAATGGCAGCAAGAGTAAGTGTAAATACACACTGGATGCCATTAATAATTTTTATATTGATTGCATGTTAAAATGAAAATATTTAGACATATTTGGTTAAATAAAATACACATTTCACTTGCACATTTTTCTTATTTTCATGTGATTATTAAAAATGCTAAAATTACACTTGTAGTTAGCATTATATTTCCATGAGACAGTGCTCACTTAGAGACTTAGTAGGTAGTTTTGTGCAGCTAGGTCACTTAGAAAAAGGATGAAAGTAAACCATCTGAATTTATTAAAAGAGCATGTCAAATCATGAAAGAGGAGACAGGAATAAATACATTCAGCTTTCCTTTGTATAATTCTGATCACAGGCTATTAATTATGTTATTAGATGTAATGAACTTAAAAAATGGCAACAGGAAACATGGTGATATGGAAAATACATCAGCAGAGTTTATCAGAAATTGTGTATTTGTGACAAAAACAGCTATTTAGCTCCCAAATAAACTGAGACAAGTGAAATGTTCACAAATGCTAATCTAAGCCAAACAATCAGAAATTTGGCTAGATGAAGAAGCTGTATTATTAATTATACATTTCTTCTCTGGTCCATAAATAAAGATCACTGCAAATTTTGAGAGGATTTGCACTTGGGCCAATTTACACAGATCCAAATGTTAAACAGCATATGAACAGTCTGTCCTATAATAATCACTTCCCATTTTTCCACTGCAAATTATTCTTAGGTAGACCAGGTCTTTCAGCTTTTAATAAAACAAATGATTCTTTCAGGAAAGAGCAATACTATGAGTTTTCATATAGTCCAATGCTTATATAAATAGTATTCTCTGTTTTAGCTTTTTCAATGACTTTTTCAAATAAGGAATACTATTTAACTGCCTTTGCCAATGTTCATGAGACTTGGCTAGCTATGTTTATTTCACGTAATACTCAGCCAAGAAATGTCTTATGATGATTCTTTTATTAAAGCAATAGTAATTTTATTATTATTAAGGCAGTATAAATTTTGAAACAAATTCCTCCATTTTAATAAAATATATTAATTACTCTCAACTTTCAATCTTCTTTTTCCTTTATAATTAGCTGAAACCAGACAATGAAGTAGACAATGATTAAGGGTAGAGAGATAGAGAGACAACATACTTTTTTATACAGTAGCATTTTTCTTGTTCAAAAATAAAAATCACCACAAGAAAAGAGAAGTGAGACATGGTATTAGTCCCATGTTATCTGGCATTTCCATACCAACATACATGTGTGTTGAGCTGAGTTAGTGAAACAGTAGAAACCCAAATGTCAAGGAGAAGTGGGCTGAGGGAGCCCTAAACACACTAGGACAAACTAACTTCTGTTTTCCTAAACGTAATTATTTGAATGCTGTTATGAAATCAGATCATAAATGCTGTATCTGTTATAGGAGATGAACAGAAATACTGAATGCATAGTAGTAGACATTCAGCCAATACTAGAGGAAGAGAATTAATAATAATACTCAAAAGCTCAATCTTAGTGAGGTAAAAACCCAGTACAATTAAAACTGGGGATTCCCATGATCATTATTGTAGAATGTATTTTTATAAAGGACTGTAATCTTCTCTTTAAAAGCTGCTATACAAGCACTAAGAGTAGCATCAAGATTTATATAATGGATAAGGTTTGCTCAAGGCACCCACAGAGGGAGAGAGAGCAGAGTAACAGTGACAATAAGGAGAGTATAAACTCTTTGTCACATTAAGGAATGATGTCAAGAGATTTAAACTGGGTAGAAAGAATTTTAATGAAAATAAAAAACACATTCACAATAAAAATGTCCTTAAATGAGGCTGCTTTCTGTGTTCAATCTATTAATTTTCTACAATGTTCTGTGTCATCCGAACACTAAAGTAACTTGGGTCAGACAGAGTACATTTAACCTGCAGGGTCTTCCAACAGATGCAAAGTAATGGTGATTATCCACAACTGCTTATGTGACAGTGACTGCAGGATCAAGTTTCCTCATTAGAATAATATGCCACCCATGTAAGAATAGTTGGTCAATGTAGTATTTTACTTTGCTCAGATCTCTTTCTGTTTCTTTCACAAAATGGATGAGTTTATAAAGTCCCATACAATTTTGTTACCTCAGTGGTACCATCTCTCACACATGTACCCTTTAGAATAAAATAAATGTGTACCCAGAGGTGCCCATTACCACAGCGGGCTGGGAAAGGGTATATTATCAATAAAAGAGCACTGAATCAACATCAGGTATTATACCTGATGTTGATTCAATGCTCTTGATAATTGTTATATAATATATATTGTATATTAATTATTAATATATAATATATAGTTAATAATATATTATATAATAATATATTTTATATATATATATGTACGTGTGTGTGTGTGTGTGTGTGCATGCATATGTGCTGTGTGCTCAGTTGCTCATTCATGTCTGACTCTTTGTGATCTCATGAACTATAGGCCACTGGGTCCTCTGTCCCTGAGATTTCCCTGGCAAGAATAGTGGAGTGGGTTACCATGCCCTCCTCCAGGGGATCTTCCCAACCCAGGGATCAAACTCAACCCTCTTGCATCTCCAGTATTGGCAGGCAGGTTCTTTACCACAGAGCCACCTGAGAAGCCCACATACACATATACATATAGTTGTTGTTTAGTCCAAAGTCGTGTCTGACTCTTTTGCAACCCCCTGAATTGTAGCCCACCAGGTTCCTCTGTTCATGGGATTTTCCAGGCAAGAATACTGGAGTGGGTTGCCATTTCCTTCTCCATATATATGTGTGTATACACACACACACACACACACACACACACACACACACACACACACCCAATGCTCATTGATGCCTATCACCTGGCTAGACAGTTATGAAATATGGACTGAGTTATTTTAGGGAGGAAAGAAAAAAAGATCTAACTTAGTTCTTTTATCTCTTCTTCACCCTTCAAGTCTCAGAACTGGTGCCATCTCTTTCAAGAAGCACACCTTGTCCCCTAGTTTGGATTGGGAACCCCTCCTTTGTACTCCATAGTGTTGCATGTTTCCCTCATATAATCACAGCACTGAACACTTTGTTTCTTTCAACAGACACAAGAGTTTGATGGGGGCAAGGATTCTGGCATTATTTTTAAATCATAATATTCATATGAACCAGGCCAGGTTCACATTAGAGATTTGGGAAATATTTACTGAATTGATAAAGAGACCAATCTAGGAAATTATATTCATCCCTCTTCTTTTATGAGGGGAGAAATTACAGGCCCTGTATGTCCTCATCCTTTCATCTACTGAGTTTCAATGATAAAGTAGAGACTATTCAAAATGCTAGAGGCAGTATGATTAAGCAGTAAGGTTAAAAATTTCATTATAATTTAGTAAATGTTGCTAAAAGTAAAAATATTATGAGTCAACAAAGGTGGAGAGGTAGTGCACAGCCTCTCAGAGAGGGTTTCCCTGGAGGTAGCATTTGCGTTGGGTTGTGTGGCTCAATGGTAAACAATCTGCCTGCCAATGCAGGAGATGTAGGTTCATTCCTTGGGTCGGGAAGATCCCCTGGAGAAGGAAATGGCAACTCACTCCAGTATTCTTGCCTGGAGAATCCCATGGACAGAGGAGCATGGTGGGCTACAGTCCATAGGGTCACAAAAGTCGGAAGCGACTGAGCATGTGTGCATGTGAAAGATAAGCAAGCACAGAAAGAGGGCAAACAGGCTTCTGGGCAGAGGATTGTGAGAAAACATGGCATGTTCAAAAAATGAAAAGGACGGGGAAAAGATTGTGACAGAATTCAAGACTGGCAATATAGAAGCAGCTCGTGTGCATGCGTGCTCTGGCTTCAGTTGTGTCTGACTGCAACCCCGTGGACTGTAGCCCACCAGACTCCTCTGTTCATGGGACTCTCCAGGCAAGAATACAGCAGTGTGTTGCTGTTTCCTTCTCCAGGGAAATCTGCCCAACCCAGGGATTAAACCCAGGTCCCCTGCATTGCAGGCAGCTTCTTTACCAACTGAGCCACCAGGGAAGAAAAAGTCAAATTAAACAAGATACGTAGTTCTTTACCTGGGATGCTTACACTCAAGTTCTCTGGCAGAAACTGTCAACTCCTTGGGAAAATAAATTGCATTTTTATTTGAAGCCTAATCTTTAAATAACAACATTCTTACTGTCTTATAGTCATAATAATGTAGTAAAAGTAAGTAAATACTGCAAACTGAAGGACTTTCCATACCTGAGACACTTTGCCTGTTGGAATCTGAGTCCCCGTTACTGGAATTAGAATTGTTGGAGGAATTGTTGTCAACCCCTCCCAGAAGGGGGCGAAAGAAATAACTTTAATTAAAAGAGGAAAGAAACAATGATGCTCACATGACTAGACTGAAATCAGGACTCCTAAGCAAGGGGAAAGCAAGCGACCTCCCCCAGTCCTTCCCACCTGCCCCACCTCCCCTTGAACACTTTCCACCACTGTCTGAAACGGCTCTCCCCACATCCTTTCCTGGCCTCCCTGTCTGATTTTGAGTCTGTTCCGTAAGCAGTCACAAATCATTACAGAGAAGAAATTTAAGAATCAGCTATATCCCAGAGTCTCCTAGGAACAACTTTTATAATACAGAATGTGGAACTACATAAAATTAATTACCTTTATCCTTACTTATTTCATAAAAATAAGATGATGCCTCTCATCCTTTCATTGCAGTCTAAATGCCACCTCCTCAGAGCTCTTTCCTAGTCACCAGATCTACAGTCAGCTTCTCTTGCCTCTCTCAAAGCACCCTGCTTTTCTTCTTGGCAGCATTTATGACATTTGTTTAATATTTACATGTCCCACTAGAGTAAGAGTTTTGAGAGAGTAGAAAACATGTTTTGTTCATGACTGTATATCCAGGATTTGATAAATACTTAATGAATGAATGCAAAATATAATCAATGAAGCCAAAAGTTTGTTCTTTGAAAAGAGCAACAAAAGTGACAAACCTTTAGCTAGATTGGCTTCCCAAAAGAGAGGACTTAATGTTTTTAATGCATGAAAGAAGGGAAAAGTTAAGTTCTTTGTAACAGACTTTGGGCTATCATTTAAAAATTGGTATTTCTCTATTTTGTTCTACCAAAAATTCCTTTAAAAGACAGAAAGAACATCTACAAATGACCAGAAGGAAGTATCAATCAAACCAAATGTTTGCAATCCTATAACAGGACAACTTGACTTAACCCAAGGAGTTACCACTTCTGACTCTACGAATTTTCACGTGAAGACATTTAAGTAATCTGACTGGACAGACAAGGAGAATATGATGTAAAAGCTAAGAAGGGATAAGACTAGTCTATAATGTAGGAACAGGAGGAAGAAGAGATGTTGTTTGAAGAAAGAACAGCATTCAAGAATGGTAAATTTACAAACCATAGATCCAGAAGGGAGTTTGTAACCTCAAGTGAGTTATTTTATCTATTTTAATATCAGTTTCAACTATAAAGTGTAAATCACATTTGTATTTATCCTTGAGTGTCCTTAATTTCATACTCATGTAAATCACCCAGACTCAAACCCCATGTAAAAGACTTAGTTCAGTGCTTGCTGCATAGCTGGTTCTCAAAAGTAACAGCAAAGCTATTATTTATCACAGTGATGCTGTGCATACCTCCCACAGGCAGCACAGCTCACATACTGCTATGGTGCACTCCTCTTGTTACTCTACAGTTTAGGCTAATACAGCATATTGTCTGTTACTGAATGGTTGGCTGAAAGCCCTGGTAATCATTGTGAAAAAAAGAGGCTGCTCACCATTTGGTCCTGACCACCCCCCCCCCCAAAAAAAAAAAGATTTTTGGCTTTGTCTTTATTGAAGAGAAGGAAGGCTCCAAAGGGCCAAGAACAATGGTCACAGAACAGGCAATGGCTCTCAATCACTTGTGGGAAAGAGCTTTCTTTACCCCAAGACTCTGCTTTTTATATTATGTTGCTTGGGCACCTGCCAGGCCTTCATTTATTCAGTAGCACAGCACTAAATGCTCCATAACAAGCATAGGCTGTGCTCCAGGGTCACAAAGCACAGACAGGGCCCTTGACACTACCAATCCATGCCACAGGCCCACAATGCCTCTCACAGGCTGCTCCCATCACACACACACACAAAACCCCACTTTGGGACTCTGTAGGATTTTTCAGTTTATCCAGCCAAATCAGAGAACCCCAGCACTAAAAGGAACCCTCAAGGCCCATGAACAGTTTCATTTAGAATGCATGAGGGCTACATGTTAAGGTAGTCCAAAGTCACAAAGCTAACTCAGTAGCTAATTAACCTGAAGCCTCAGTTCTTGTGCCACTAATCTTACTAGGGCCCTAATACAAGACATCATTTTATAAATCTCTTGCTCATTTTAACAGATTTTACCTGTCATTTTCCTTTTCAAATCTTCACTTCCAAATGCCCTCCTATTCTACTGTCTCTTTGCCTTCTTAGCTATCATGTGTAATCTAGAAGTCTATCAAATGGGACTGGATAATACATCCCAAGATGTAAATGCTTCATATTAATGAGTACTTGAATTATAATAGGAGACAGACCTTCCACCCAGTATTTCTAACACAAAAATAATAGACTTTAGTGAAGACTGGGTTATTCATGCAGCTGTTTGGAAGGCAAAGGAGGGTCTTCTCAAGCCTGTCCTATTAGAGCTGTAGATGTGGCTTCTTACCCAATACAGACCTTTATACTGGTGTCTACAATGCCATGGGACAGGTACTCCAATAAGGAAGCCTTCTTAAACTTCAAACCAAAACCTCTAATCTGGGGTCTTAACACCAATAATCTGTCCCACATCCTGAAACACGGCAGGCTTGAGCTAGAACCTCACAGTATTTTTAAAAAGCTGCACAGATCCAAATGGACAGATGGTGTTATTTAACACGCACATATTTGGTGTCACTTTGAATTATTCTCCCTGGTGCATAACCTACAATGTAAACAGCAAAGCTCTCACAAACAAATTTAGATTTAAAAATTAGCCCTTAGACATGCTAGTAGGTTAATGGAATTGCCATTGTGGAACAAAACAGTTTTTAAATCTAACAACCAGAAAATTAAAATATAAATTTACACATTTCATAGTCTTTTAAAATGCAATCTGTCTACACCAAGAATTATACAGATCAAGCAAGATGAGAACTAAAAAGCACCAATTAGATTTGTCATTTGGGAAGTCAATAAGACCCTACCATCCTGCTGAAAGGTAAAGGCCCTAACATATTTCAAGACAGCAAAATTGTGTGTCTTAGTTGGTACTCTTGATTCTCTGGGGCTCAGTAATATAATGTATAAAATAAAGTCACTTAGTTAATGTTGGATGGATGGATGTTTGAAAACTGAATGGAGAGACGGCTGAAAGGTTGAATGGATGGATGATAAGGGTTGGTCTGGTGACTTATAGGATACTATCTAAATAAACAGCAGGACTGATGAGAGGTTTTGTGTTCATTTTGTTAGTTATAAACAAGAGAGATCTATACATATTTGTTGGAGAGGAAAGAATCATGTGGAACGAGAGAAAATGAAAGGCACAACAGTACAAATGACCAAAAGGCAGGACACCAAGAGCCCAGGAAGAACATTCACCTTGCCTCAGAAAGGTAACTTACCATTTCTTCCTCTAAGACAGGAAGAATGGGAAGCATGACTGCACAGACAAATACATTCTATTTGGGAAATAGGGTGTGAGATGAGCTGTTTCACAGGAAAGAAGGCAACAAACGGATGAAAAGTAGGTGACAGAGATCTTAGTGGAGATGCAGGTAAGGTTTATTGTCTGAGAATAAGGGAAGCGGGGGTGGAATTGGGAATGTGAGGATCAAACCAATGGTTTGGGTCTATACCTTGCAGGACCGAAGGGCCATTGTTATACTCAGGACCCAGATCACACTTAAAACAAAGATTCATTTGTTAGGAACCCAGTTTTCTAGGCCTTGTAACCTTCTCCATTACTATCTGATCAAGGAGCCCTGCAGCTGCAGGCTGGGAGTGGAGATTCAGGTTTGCAGCTGGCCTAAGATGCAAAAACCTCATTTTCACCTGCAGGGAAGAACAAAACTCTGGCAAAGAGTGAACAAATAAGGCCCCTTCATCTGTCTTGCAGATGAAGCTGAATCTTTCCTAAAGATGCCTAGATTCTTCCTATCCATTAAGACCTCCCCTTCTTGAATTGCATGTTTTGCATATATAACACTTCTTTCTCTCCACTTATTGGGACTTTCCTATCTTACTCAAAAATGCTTCAAGATTTCCACAGAGAAGCACCATAATGATTCCATACCAATTCCATTAAACCCATGGGAAACACAAAGATGTCACAGCCTGAAATTGGCTATGTGTTTCCCAAGGATTAAAGTAGATGATGATATCACAGGATAGATACAGCTATGGTAGAGACTGAAAAGGAAATATGAAACTCTGGCAGTCTACTCTCAAACAGACTGCAAAACTGACACCTGCTCTAAGTCTTCAGAAATACATCTGGTGGTAAACAGATTTTTGGCAAGAGGTGATCTTCTAGGCTTAAAGAAGATAAACCAAGGCAGTTGGCATGGGTTATAGTAATATCCAAAACCTTTTTAGAAGTTTCCTGTTAGAATTCTCAAGTAGATCCTTTTCTCCGTACCATTGACTCTTTCAAAGTCCCTCCCAATTCCTCATGACAATTTTCTTTCTTTTTTTTAAACACTCCTGGCTCCTTCCTATTTTGTTTAGAAATCCTGAAGAGCTATGGTACAGGACTTGGTCTCCTGCCTCCTTGACCTCAGCCAATCACCCCACCAGCCATCTGTTCCCCTAACCAGTTGAGGGGGATGTGTCCTTCCACCTCCATTCCTGGCCACCTACTGCCAAGGCTTCAAGAAAAGAAAAAAGGCAGAGAACTGAGGTTCTCTTCAAGGTCAATAGCCAGTGATCCATCCCCACCTCAGTGTCTGCATTGCAGCATTAATGACTATGACCTGGACAGGAGGATCACTGTCCTGGGGTAAAGTCACCTAGCGATCACTGACAACTGGGAGATGTGAGCCTTTGCCATGATGCCCAAAGCTCTGTCAGCTAATCCTGGGGGCCAGCTTTCTTCCGGGGATTTTGACTTGGTTAGTCTGGAGTGGTATTCAGAATCCATCACTTTAAACAAGCTCCCAGATAATTCCCAGACACAGTCAGTTAATTCATTTGCTCACTGAATCTATGTGCATTCAACAAATATTTAAGAATTAGCAAGGCATTACACAGATATATTTTCAGCCTATATGATGCTTCCATCACAGATAGGATAAGACCATAAATGTCATAAATGAAATTATACATTGTGGTAAGTGATGCTTTATGTTCTAGACTAACCAAATTTGACCTAAGCCACAGCTGATTGGAAAAAGTTTCCTCCAGAGACGTTTATAGTCTCTCTGCCTCCCTCTTTCTTTTCTCTTCTTTTTTCTTTTCCTTTTCTTCTTTTTGCTTTCTCATCTACCTGGTCCACTTCTGTGGGTCTGTTAAAAGGAACACATCACCCACTAGACACTGCTGCAACCCATCTTCCTAGTCAACACATTTATGAGATGCACAATGATGCTGGGACAAAGCAGTGAAAATTTAAACTTTAATCTTCCTTATACTCTTACCTAGCAAGGTGACCTGACAAGTCATAGGTTTTCTCAGTGCCTATTCCTTAGGTTTTTACTGACTTAAACTGGATGACT
The DNA here is from genome assembly GCA_024291935.2 of Okapia johnstoni. NCBI lineage: Eukaryota > Metazoa > Chordata > Mammalia > Artiodactyla > Giraffidae > Okapia > Okapia johnstoni. Next base: position 62,602,970 of record CM044312.1, on the reverse strand, counting down.
TCTGAGGGTTCCTTCCTCTAGCCCTGCAACTGCATTATTTTCAAGTCAAGTGGAGGTCAAAATTTTAGATGAGTGAAAAACAGTTGAAAGGAGCCATAACAATCTTCTAGTCCCACTCCTTTACTTTTAAACAGGAGGGGACAGAGGGCATGGTCAGACAGATCCAAATTCAAATCCCACCATCTGTCTGTTATATGTATCCTTGGCGAAATTACGTAAATTTTGTGTTGGTTTATACTCAGCAAGCTGGCTTAAAACTAAACATTCAAAAAGCGAAGATCATGGCATCTGGCCCCATCACTTCATGACAAATTGATGGGGAAACAATGGAAACAATGACAGACTTAATTTTCTTGGGCTCCAAAATCACTGATGGTGACTGCAGTCATGAAATTAAAAGACACTTGCTCCTTGGAAGGAAAGCTATGACAAATATAGACAGCATATTAAAAAGCAGAGACATCACTTTGCCTACAAAGGTTTGTATAGCCAAAGCTATGGTTTTTTCAATAGTCATGTATGGATGTGAGAGTTGGACAGTAAAAATGACTGAGTGCCAAAGAATTTATGCTTTTGAACTGTGGTGCTGGAAAAGCTCTTGAGAGCCCCTTGGACTGCAAGGAGATCAAACCAGTCAATCCTACAGGAAATCAACCCTGAATATTCATTGGAAGGACTGATGCTGAAGCTGAAGCTCCAATACTTGGGCCATCTGATGCAAAGAGTTGACGTATTGGAAAGACCCTGATGCTGGGAAAGATTGAAGGCAGGAGGAAAAGGGGATGACAGAGGATGAGATGGTTGGATGGCATCACCAACTCAATGGACATGAGTCTGAGCAAACTCCAGGAGATGGTGAAGGACAGGGAAGCCTGGCATGCTGCAGTCCATGGTGTTGCAAAGAGTCGGACATGACTGAGTGACTGAACAACAACAAAAATACTCAACAGCATAGAGGCACTGGCTATACCAACCACTTAGAATTTCAATAAAGTTAATATTAGAATTCATCTAGAATTAAATGAAATAATATATTCAAAGTGCTTAAAACAGTACCTGGCATAGAGTGGAAAACACAAAAAAAGGGCCTTTATTTACACCTGATTCCTATCTAATTATTATCTCTTCACTTTCCTGAAAACAATTGTTTTACACTGGATCCCTGAATTAACTCTTTTATTTACTATTTATTTTTTATTCTTGATTCTCATTTTTAAAAATTATGCTTTGGCTGCCTTTTCCCATGTCCCTCTCTTGAACATATATGCATAACCCGCAGGCATAGGAGCACGTCTAACACATTAATGGGGACACAGGGGTCTATTATAAATGTCAGTATGGCAGCATTTTCTCTATTCTACCAACATTTTGAGAAATTAAGGGGAGTAGTTTCTCCACATATCTACCTTACCATTCTCAAAAGCAAAAATAAAACCCATAAATGTTTTCCATAGAAATAAACATCACCCACAGAGGCCACGTCAAGCAGACTGGGCCTATCCTTCCTAGAGCAGATAAAAGACTAAATTGGTGAGTTTGGACTATGATAACAGGTGCAGTTCCTGTGGCTGGAACTGGGCTGAGATGAGAAGTCTTGTGACAAATGGGTAGAGGGGCAGCGTGAAGTTTAGCAAGGAAAGGGGTGCCTGGATGGGGTATGGGCCTGGGAACTGTAAGGGAAGAGTGAGAAGTAGGTGGTGTAACAAACTCATTGCTGGTTTTCAACCTGTAAAATTAAGAGATAGCAGTGACATCTAGTAAAATACACGCTGCTAAGTTCTCATTTATTTTTAAACACATTAGTGTAAAAGACAGCAACATTTGCCAAACACATTTTATTTCTATGTATGTTGTTCAGTTAATTGATTTTTCCTTAATAGGGTAAAAATAGCAGGGGTTTTGTTTGTTTATGTTTAGCTCTCTTTGCCTAAGACATCACACTGCATGATAACTTCAGTCTCCAGCATAGGAATCCTGAGGTCCTCAAACAAGAAATTTCCTCAGGGGCAGCCCTGCAGCTTCCGTGTTCACCACCTGGCTCCCTTGACATTGCTCAGGAAAGAGTAGTTAGGTAATTGTCTCTCTGGTGCCAGGAAACCGCTACGCAACTCTATGCACACGGTTATTTCGCAAAGCACCAGATCCTTTATCACAATGCTGCCTCTCCATGAAACGCACTTGACAGAAAGGAACTGTAGCTGAAGAGACACCTCAGCCCAGGGTGCATTTCAAGGGCTAGCAAAGCTGCGTCCCCAAGAGCTGATAGCCCCGGTGTCAACAATCTCTAAAGCAGGAGCCTAACGCAAATGAGAGCTATTCCCACACATGGTAGTGACTTTGACCTCAGTATAAACCAAGCATTTTTGAGAAGGCCTTTCAAAATCTTCCCACACCAGAGGATTTCCTTTGCACAAAGTTTTATGTCAGTCAGGAGAACCCTCTACTACTTCCGAAGAAAGCAATAAAGCAAATCTCTCATAAAACAACACAGCAGTGATCATCAGGCATCAGCAACTGCAATCCACACACAGGGAGAAAGCGTCGCCAGCCTAGGTCTGCAAAGGTGGTCATGGTCCAAGGAAATCCCTTTATTCAGAGGTGAGAAGCAGGTGGATGGAACGTCATCATCCTTAAGTGAGAAGAGAAAACGACTATTGGCAGACTGAACCTCTGGAGAAGGAAATGGCAACCCACTCCAGTATTCTTGCCTGGAGAATCCCATGCACAGAGGAGCCTGGTGGACCACATCCACGGGGTCGCAAGGAGTCAGACATGCCTGAACTAAGCACACACACACACCAGAGTGAAAGGAAACAACCTGCATTCTGGTAATTAATTTATAGGCTGGTGAACCCACACTGAGATACTACTAAAATAAAACCCAGACCTGCCATTTGTTCAGAATCTAGAAAAACAGCTGAGAACTTAACCAGTGAAACTGAAAGTCACTCAGTCGTGTCTGACTCTTTGCAACACCATGGACTGTTGTCTGCCAGGCTCCTCTGTCCACGGGGATTCTCCAGGCAAGAATACCAGAGTCGGTAGCTGTTCCCTTCTCCGGGGGATTCTCCTGACCCAGGGATCAAACCCAGGTCTCCTACATTGCAGGTGGATTCTTTAATGTCTGAGACACCCACTTAACCACAGAGGTGGTGAAATGAATGATAAAAGCACAGGCTCTGGTGCAAGCCAGACGGGGTTGAAATCCTGCTCCACCATTTGCCAGCTATGTGACCTAAGGCAGGTTACTTCCTATCTATCTTACGTATTAGTAAAATGAAAACAATACTAGTAGCTACCTCATTGTATTTTTTCTTTGCCCATGTCTCTATAATTAATAGTAATCACAGCATTATGTACAGAGGGGAAAAAAAAACTTTCTAAAACCTCCTTCTCCTTAAAGATTCTTAACATAAATTTAACTATATTAGAGTGATTCCACTAGTTTAGATGGCTCCCTTTAAGGTCACTTAAAGACAACTACTATAAGTATTATAACCTATTACATTTCTAACTATTTATTTTAGAGCGTAAGGCAATGGAGCCAATGTGATAATGAAAATGATTATCGTATTGCTTACTGCCTATTTGAGATCTTTTTTCAAGGAAGCAATAGGGAAATATATGTAAATTTTAGAAGAAAAGGAGATGAAGGGGGGAAAAGCTTAGAACTGCCACATCTATGTCAATACATTTAAAGAAACTGAGCTATATTTCTCCTGATCTTGATTATGTCCAATAATCCATTTTGAAAACAGTAATGAAGGAAAAACATTTTAGTTTAACTGAGTCACACTTGCTATAGAGTATCTCAGACATTAGAATTTGACATAGAATTACATCTTCCTTTATTTTCCATTTTGCCTACATTTTGTTTTTCCATTCAACAAAAGCAGCATACAATCTAAAAAATTTTTCTTTTCAAATATATTTTAAAAACATAATCTGGACAGTGCAAGGCTTCTATCAGATCTCCCACCCAACATACACATACATGCAATCATTGTATGCTGCTGCTGTGTACACTTGCAGAGTTTTTTCTTGCACATATAACACATATATTAATAATCAGCACATTTTTAAATAGGAAGAATTCCACCACTTACCAAAATAAGCCCTGATATTAGTGAGGAAGTTCCTGTTAGGGCCACGTAGAACTTCGGTGTTAATGTGTTCAAAAACATGCTCACTAAAAAAAAAAGAAAGAGGGAGAAGAACAGGGAATGCATGAGTATATCATCAGTAAAACCAACTCTCATTTTCTTTCTGGTGAAATCATTTGTCTCTGTCGACAAGAGTTATTAGAAACATAGCGAAGTGCCATTAAAATGCTTCAGCATCACACAGGCTCAGAATACTAGGTTCAAGTTATATATCCTAAAAGAAAACAACTACATACAAGAAGAAACAGCAGTTTTGAAAACTATCGTTGTGAACAATTTTTATGAATTTACAGCCACTGAAGAGTCAAATCAAAGCTGGTTACTAAACTGCTAAGAGAAATGGAAGGTGCCCTAATATAAAACATATCTGATGTGTGGGATCCACACATCAGAGTTTCTGATGAGCCAACAAGTGGTAGTTCAACCTTAAAACAAATGAAAATTAACTATATTAAAGATTTATTAAAGATTCTAATACTATGCTCACCCCTGAAAAAGAAATGTTAGCATATATTAATGTAGTTTTTTCAACTAACTTATAAGGTTGTTAGACTGCTCATCAAAATAATTGGATTCAGTGGAGAAAAGATGAAAACGAAACCAATAAAAATGAAAGTACAGTGGTAAGACCAGCTCCTGCCACTCTGTTCAAATCAACACTACAGTAGATCTGGTTGCCCATTAAGTAAGGTCACTTACACATTTTATAAGTATATTTTAAGTCATTATTTTTATCTAGAAATTGCACAAAACTTTGCAAACCAAACAACAATTGACCTAAATGGTTTTTGCTTGCATATTCACATTTCTGAACTGAAGTGTTTGTGGAAGAGGATCACATCCAGTCCTGTTTCAATGAAGAACATTAGAAGTAGGACTTTTATGTCATTAGGGGAAAAGGCTTTGGCATTTGTCCCGAGCTCAGCCCAGAAAGCAAAGTCACCAACATGAATAGAGATCCCATGCTCACTCATTCAACAAATGCTTCTCTCTGCTTATGAATGAGACTGTGGACAAAGAATGGAAGCATGAATCAGACATAGCTCCCGCCCTCTAGAAGGCCAAAGTCTAGCTGCGAGCAGACAAGTAAACAATCACCAGACGGTTTTGATAAGTGCATAGAAGGGTCCTGTGCACAGAACTTTATGAAAACACCTAAAAGGTATGCATCTTGGTCTGGGGGGTCAGGAAGATGTCCAGGAGAGTAAGCAGGAGTTAACCACACCAAAGTGGGCAGGGGGAAGAAAGGAGGGCCATGTGAGCGAAAGACAGGGCCTGCTTTGAGGCCCTGAGGAAAGAGCACAGCCTTCCCAGATAATTGTGGACCTTCCCAAAGGCAGAGATGTAGAAGGATGCACTGATTTCGTCTTTCCTGACAATGGGCCTGGTCTCAGCAAACCCTCCTCCCCCCACACCCACTTTAAACAAACCAGCTTGAGGGACTCATGGTCTATTATTTGCCATCACAAATCTGGACTAAAAAAGTGCTCAGTCAAAAGTCACGACATGACTAAGTGGACTCTTTCGGGGAGGTAGAGAAAGGCACAGAAGGAGGGATCAGCCTAGGGCTGTAACGCAAGAAAAGGTACACTTGAAATGTGGTTCTGCACTTGGCCATTAAAAAAAAAACAAAACTGTGGTTTGTCACTTCCACATAACAGTCTATATACAAGGAGACAGATTTCTAAAAAGATTAAAAAAAAATCAAGCAAACAATTCTAGTTACAAACCTAAAGCTTGTAACTGACATTCTGATTCTGAGGTGCCTAAAATTCTCAAAATTCCCCTCCTCACACTATGAATGATTCAACATTTCCTTTTTTTTTTTTTTAAGTCATGAAAATAGACCATTCACTTTGTTATTCTGTAATTATGAACATTCATATCTGTACCATACACTTTTCAGTAAGTTTCTGGGGACATAGAATTCAACGAAATCCATTTCTAAAAGAAAGAGGGAAAGCACTGCATGAATTGTGAAGTGCTTTGGTAGTCCAGCTAAAAGCATAAAGCAATGGAGAGAAAAAGATTGGCTACTGAAAAATTACTGATCCACTAGAAATAAAAGATTGAAGAACCAATTGACAAGTGAAAAAATTATGTGAGTTTTTAAAAGAGAGAAAAATAAACATTCTATACATTCAGTTTTACTTAAAATTATATAGCAACCATCAGAAACAATTAAAACATGCTTCTCTACTACATCCAGTTATATATATCAGAGTTGGGAGAGAGAATGGTGGGCACTAAAAGAAATAGACAAATAGAGAATGAGAGAAGTGGAGATAGAAGCATTTATAGAGAGTGGAAGGTGTTCATTTAATAACCTACTAATTTTATAGTCTTACTAGATATTCTGGGTAACATCATTAACACATGGCATTTGGCAATTCTGGGCACAAATATCAACAATTAGTACTTGCCATTTGAACCTATCTATGTATTTAAAGTTTACAATAGCAATTTCACAGACTGGAGAACTCGATGCTCACTTCAACTCTGTGAGGGCAATATTATTATTCATCTTATTTCATAGCTGGTGGCTGGGCAAAGCCCTAAACACAGTTATCCAGCCCCCAGAGCTCAGGCTCATGTTATCAAGGGTGCACATGAGGATAAAGCTGAAAAGCATGAAGGAACAAAACAGCAAAAGGAAAACAGTAGTCTTGCATTTGAAAGGGAGAGGAAGCTCTAAAGGAGAGATACTAAAAGATGGATGATTTTACTGCTATTCCCCAGGGCAGGGAGCTGGGGTGGGGGCTGGGGGCTGGTGGGAGGAGGCAGGATGTCACCCTGAAGGGAAGCCTCTAGTTAAATATTCCTCCGTTAAATGAGAGCCGCGAAATGCAAACCAGACTGTCTTAAATTTAGGCATACCTTGCCTGCTTTATCAGAGTCACTAGAAATTATTTTTGAAAATATGATGGAGGGCCTGCTGAAATACCTAAAAATTAGACAGAAAATTTTGGGGAGTATAGTTTGAAACATAAACTGGATATTTCCTGACATCTATAGCCATAGGAATACTATCTCCATAGCTTCTGGGACTCAGGCAAAACAAATGGTAAAGACTAAACTAGCTTCGGTAAGAATCAATTCATAAAATTATACAATGTCCTGTATTGACTTGGAAACAAAACTTAGTAAGTCAGAAAGCTTTTCATCTGACCTTGCTGAACACACTAACAGGTCACTGCTCAAAGAATATTGCATCAGTTATTCAAGGGTAGCCTCAGGGACTGTTTCTTCAGGTGTTCTGAAGATGCTGAACTTCAGTCGTGTCTGACTCTTAATGACCCCATGGATGTAGCCCCCCAGGCTCCTCTGTCCATGGGGATTCTCCAGGCAAGAATACCAGAGCGGGTTGCCTTGCCCTTCTTCCAGGGGATCTTCCCAATCCAGGGATCAAACCCAGGGCTCCCGCATTGCAGGCAGACTCTACCGTCTGAGCCACCAGGGAAGTCAAAACTTGGCACAGTCTGGAATTATGTACAGGTCTGAGAAGAAACTAGGTAGGAGGGGTGGATGAATGAATTGAAAACTCAGTGACCTCTCTGGATCACAGAAGAGAGGAGGTAAGAAGATAATGCAACATGTCAACTGTGGAAAGTCAAGAATCACCCCTGTGAGCTAGGAACTAGAATACCAGAGGGCTTACTCAGGAGTCACATGGGATGGTCCTGTGAGGCCCTGTCTGTGAGGAGCCAGCCCTGTTTCTGGTCCTTGTGACAGCAAGAGTCCTCCCGCATATTCTTCAGAGCACAAACAATTCCCAAATTACACTCCTGGAGAACACACTGAACACATAACGCTTAAAGAGTGTTTGACTCCTCAAGATATATTCTACATTATACAAGCCCTTGAACGAATAGATTAAGGCAGCATCAAAGACTAGGAGGTACTGACAAGATAGAACTGAATATGGAGTGTGATGAAGTCTACAACACCAAAAAACATGGGTCTGCTTTGTCCCGTGTTCCATTTAATGCCTTGCTAAAATAGGGCATGTGAAGTAGAAAGAATTAGAAAGTTATGACAATCAGCAATCACTGAAAAGATTAGTACTAAAGTCCCTAGGAAGAAAGGTTAAAGAAACTAAATCTATTTAAGCTGTACTGGAAAAAAAAGAGAGAGAGAGAGATTTTGTGTAAAAGCTTTATGCCTGGGAAAGAGAGAGGGGATAGGAGACTTGGCCTCTGAACTGAAACCAGCAGCAGTGGTGGCCCTGGGAAATTCTGACACCCTCCCAGAGCTGCTCCGAGGCTCAGATGAAACAGGCCTTTCCTCACCCCTCACAACTAGTTCATACTTGCCAAGTGTCACCCTGGGCAGGGGGCTGGGGATAGCGCAGGGAGCAGAGCCCCTCCAAGGGGCTCACAATCCAAGGGCTGAGCGAGGTAAGTAAACCACCAAGAGAACACATGAGGGAGTTAGGAGGACACACAGCGCTCAAAGGGGTTAGGAGATGAAGAGAGATGTCTGCCAAATGTAAGCATCCCATCCGAGGCTTGAAGGGCAAATCAAGAGTTACCCAGGTGAGATTACTTGTGGCTGCATGGGCTATTCTCAGGTGAGACAAATGAAAATGAGTTCAGATTGTACTTCTCCAAATTAAAGGTGTTTACCGCTCTTTGGTATTCTCCAAAATCATTTATCAAGGACTTCTCTCTAGTGACTAGTGACTTTATGCAGGGAGTGGATAAAAGAATACTGAAGAAACAGGGAACTCTGAATTCTTACTTTTCTTAGAAAATAAATATAAGTAAAATCTATTTCAATGCAAGTTGAAAATCTATGATTCTGGGGCTGTTTCATTATCTACAACATAAGAATACTATGTGTCTTACAGGGTTGTTGTGAGAACTCAATGTGACAGTTTAGATAAATTGCCTAACACAGCAGATGTCATCAAATTATACTATTGTTTTTTATATTACTCTTCCTTTTGTGATTGGGCATCTTCTATTACTATGGCATAGAAAGCAGAGGAGACTGAGCTGAACGTATAAACAACAGTAGGAGTAGTAGTCATCTAGTAGTCATCTAGCATTTACTGAGCACCTCCTGTATGCCAAGCACTGTGGTACAGACCACAGCCCAAGAAATAGATCACCTGCACTGTGATTTGTCTTTATGCTAAACACAGATGTCCTACAAAACAAAGAGTCAGTTAACAGAAGGGTCCTTTGAACTGGATTCTTGCTGTTTGAGATGGAAGTAAACTTGAGGGTGAGTCTGAAGGCAGCCATTATAGAAGGCAAAGAAATCCATGTGGGTCCGGCTAACTGCGGTGAGCCCAGAAAGGGTGTTAAGATAAGCGAACTCTATCTGCTCCAAGAGCTTCTTTCTCAACTGTTCATAAATAAAATGCAGCTTCAAACTCTGCTTCCATGAGAGCAAGCTATTCCACATGCTAATCTGTGGCTGTCTTTGCAAATCTACTGATATTAAAGTAGAAGCTTGGAGGAAATTTTTTTTAAATCTGGGAACCAAGTATCTTCATTTTACCCCAGTATATGTTTGCTGTGTTTTTTTTTAAATAGGCCACATATTAAATTTACAATATTTGCATGTTTCAAAAAAAAATCAGTTTTATATCTGTAAAACCACATCAGTTCAACAGAAGATTAAAAGAACACCAGGAGCATGCTTTCTCACTTGTTGTTTCTGCTTCCCCTCTCCTTGCCCTTCACCCTGGTCTCCCTGGGCTGTGACAAGGTCTCAGGCTTTTATGTACCACAATTCCCTGGATAAATTCTGTAGCATTTATCCTTGAGAGGAGAAAGACATAGAAGTATATTTTTAAACATGTTTTTATTGCAAGAAACCCTCATAAATCATTCTGTCAACTCTTCCCTCTACCCTTGACGTTGCGTTGGCAACTTTACAGGTATACTGTTTCTGCTTTATCGGGCATCTGGCTCTACTGAGGAGTGGAGCTAAGCACATTCTTTCTTTCCTCAGTTGTGATGCAGAAACTACACTGAAGCAATGCTCAATCTTCATGGCTCCTTGTCCTTGCTGGAGGGAGTCCATCTGTCAACAACGAAGGACTGTCCAAAGCCCAGTCACATATAAACCTTGGTAACCCAAAGGACCTAGAGAAGCGAGATCTCAGATTACCTGTTCCCTTTTATTTACAAGCAGGCTCATGATGAGAGACTATAGTCAAGAACAGGAGAGCAGCTTGTATAAGTCTTTTACATTTTTAGCTATTTAAAACATGCTTTAATTTAGAGTTGAAGATTTATGACTCTTCTTATTTCTCATAAACTGTTTGACATCAGGAAGAAAAAAAGACATAGTTGCTTCTAACGGGAGAAACTTCTGCAAAGAGACAGAAGCCTTATGGAGACATGGTCCTCCAGGCCCAGGCCTCCTCTCAACTCCAAGCAGTCACTGTGTCTCCATCATCCAGCACCCAGCACAGAACCTGGTCCACAGGGATACTCAACGTTTGATAAACACTGCAGGACAGCATAAGGGAAGAGTGGTAGGTGATAAAGTCATTAACAACCATTCTTCAGGACTTCTGATTTAAAAAAAAAAAATTCCTAAGTCTAGGAAAACTGAAATTCTTTAATGGCTGTGATCTGTTCTTCTGGGAGTGTGTATGTGTGTGTGTTTCTGTCCCCAGAGTACCTGGACATTGTGAGATGCTTATTAGGTAGATTGAATGACCACTACTCACTGCTAAATCAAGAAAGTCCAGACATACTATCCTCACACAGTAAGGCCTTGGCTACATAGAACCCTCAGTAATTAATTATTTGGGATAAAGTGAAAATGAATGTATTGCAACCCCAGTTGCCTCAGTTCGTCCAGGGGTCTGATTCCCTTCTCCAGGGGATCTTTGCAACCCCATAGACAGACTGTATCTGAGTCCTGCCAGGCTCCTAAAAATCTGTTTTCACAATTTTATAAGGAAATTTCTCCAATGCAAAAGTAAATATTCAGGAGTCTTTACGGTATCCATTAGTACTATGCTTCTCAGCATGTTTTTAGAAGCCCTTTCAGTACCCTATGCTCTTTCCCTCCAAAATGAAGTGATCCCAGACTAATGTGTTTTTTCAGACTCAAGGATTTTTGTCACCTGGCATACTATTGTTTGTTGTCATTGTATGCCTGCTTCAAACTGCTTTCTCTCCTTTTTAATAAGCTACTTAAAAATCTATGGTTCCTTCAAAGGCAGGTAATCAACTTTGGTCATTCCTAGTTAATGTCAAGGGGTTTTCCCAAGTGTACCAGTGTTAATAAAAATCAGGAGACAGTTCAATCCTGGGTTTTGGAGGAAAGCAACCCACTCCAGTATTCTTTGGAAAATCCCATGGACAGAGGAGCTTGGCAGGCTACAGTCCATGGGGTAACAAAGACTTGGATACGACTGAGCATGCAATGTATGTCAAACACTGTACAATGCTGCGGATACAAAGATATATAATACATAGTTCTTATCTTCAAGGAGCTCTGCATTTTGTGGAAGAAACAGACATGGAAACAAATTAACAGGCAATTCTTAATCTGAGTATTACTCTGGAAATAGAAAGTTGGTACTCCTAAATCAGCCTTGAGCTAGGCTAGGGTGCGTGTGTGCATGCTAAGTCGCGGCAGTCATGTCCTATTCTTTGTGACCCCATGGCCTGGAGGGTAGGAGATAGAATATGCATTAATAAATGTTCCCTTGATAAGATTGCTAAGCAAAGCCAAAGGATGTGCATTGGAACTATGTAAAATAAGACCTGTGATCTCCAACTGGTAATTCTTTGATGCTCATCTCTATGTGCTATATACACTGGCTTTAAAATATATATATAGCTTGGTGGTTGAGGAGTTGAAATGATTGGATGCCTGAGTTCTAGAAAGATCCAGTATCACTGCTGCTGCTGCTGCTAAGTCACTTCAGTCGTGTCCAACTCTGTGCGACCCCATAGATGGCAGCCCACCAGGCACCCCCAGGCAAGGATTCTCCAGGCAAGAACACTGGAGTGGGTTGCCATTTCCTTCCCCAGTGCATGAAAATGAAAAGCGAAAGTGAAGTTGTTCAGTCGTGTCCAACTCTTAGTGCTGCAGTGAGCTATGATACACACATCTATAGCATGGCTAAAATCAGTATTGTAAATATAATAACACTCTTGGTGATTCTTGTGTTCACAATAAAAGTGAAGTCGCTCAGTCGTGTCCAACTCTTTGTGACCCCATGGACTGTAGCCTACCAGGCTCATCCATCCACGGGATTTTCCAGGCAAGAATACTGGAGTGGGTTGCCACTTCCTTCTCCAGAGGATCTTCCTGACCCAGGGATCGAACCCGGGTCTCCCACATTGTAGGCAGACGCTTTATCGTATGAGCTACCAGGGAAATCCCTGTGTTCACAGTGGAGGACTCCAAAAGGCTCCTTACAGAATCAGTCATGCAAAAAGTGTTTGGACTTTTCCATCTTCTTGATAAGAATTTGGTCATCAGCTTCTCACACTTACTTTACTAGAAGTTATTTTTTAAAAAAGAAGCCTTAATGGTTTGATTTAAGTAGATTACATGCTGCAAAATTCATTATCTAAAGGACTAGAATAGAGATACTACCTAAAAGTGTTCAAAATATTTGTGGCAAGCAGTAGTCTGAATAGATAATGGATAAATCTAAGATGCACGGAAATAACTAAGAAAGGTAAGAAGAACATTAGCAAGAGTAAGGGAAACACAGTCTAAAACATCTTTCAGCAAATTCTCTATACTTACTAATATTAGTCAGTTCACTCTTTTATCCAAAATGTTCTTGGCTTATAAAAAGTAAAAGACACTGAACTAGACACTGGGGTTGTGAAATTGAAAAATAATGAAACTGACCTAGAGAAAGTAAAATAAGATGCCTATACAAATAACACAGGACAGAATATGAAACATATCAGAAAACAGGTACAGACAAAACTTAGAGGAATAAAATATCACTTTCCTCTACAAGGATGAGAGAAACTTAATGAATCAGATGGCCTTCTTTCTGGGCTTTGAAAGAAGGATAAGCTTAGAGCATGAGGTTGGAGATGAAAAAAGATAGTGTAGGACTCCAGACAGACATGACAACACACCCAAAGGAATTGGGCTGGAGTACAAGGTAGATGAGGAGAAGCAGTGGGAGAATGTTAACTCAAATGCCAAGCCGAGAAAATCAGACTTTACACAGAAGACAGCGAGAACATACTCACCATTCATGAACAAAGATGTGAGCAAGACAGGTGTGTCTGGTAGTAATGAAGCAGTGTGTAAAAAGTAGAGCTTTAGGAATTATTTCAGAAGAGACCTCCTGTAATACCATGAAGGTGGGCAGTTGGGCATATCAGATGTTGCAGAGATAAATTCAATGGGATTTGGCTCTTAACAATGTGAAACAAAGAGTAAGAGTTTAGAGACTGTTGGCAAAATGGAGCCAAAGTCAAATGGCAAGTGATTAAAGACAGTGAGTGAGTGGTAAGGAAATTACAGCAGCAGGCACAGGCTACTTCAACAGGAAGTCTGGCAGGAAAGGAAAGAAGAGCATTTATCATTAAGTGTGACTTAAGTATAGAAAACAGAAATAGCACCTTAGGAGTTAATAAGTGAACGAGGAAGGAATAAAACACAAACCTATATTCTACCGCAGTGATATTAGCCCCCCTAAGAAATCCAATACTGGTTCATTCTTATAACAAGCTTTTAAAGATATATAGTTAATCATTAGAAATGTGTCTACTTTCTCTCAGATTTTTCTTTTTATCTACATCTGAAAGAATAATTAAAACAGTGTGAAGTATTTTAATTGACATGATTCTGAACCTAACAATTACATTTATGTTCATTCCTGTTTTATCAGTTGGGATTAAATGACAAAACAAAAATAAATTATTCTCTATTCTATTTATTCTGATTTTTGTACATTCTAATAATTTCCATGCTCTGTTTTGAAACCCTCTGCTAACTCAGAGTTTGCTCACATGAAGATCACAGTTTGGGCCAGAGAAGCAACTATAGGCCACAGGGTAGTAAAATTAAAATTAAGTTAGGTGTTTCCTTTTATTATATTCTCCACCAATCAATGACTAATCTACTTCTCTTTTGAGTGAACAGCTGCCACACAACAGAAGGTCTGCTGGAAGCGAAGTTAGGCTATTTCCTTTTCGGTGAGGACATATAACCCACAGAGTAAAGAAGCCACAGGGGAAACCACTAGACAGACCAATATTTTGGTATTCAGCAGCTCCAAAGGTCTACAATAAACCTTTGGATTCATTATTTTCGATGCCAGTAACTAGTTTCAGCTTTGCATTTGCATCAGATGACTAGTTATTATTCCAGAGGACACTTAAAATTATCTCCCCAGGTCCAGGGCTGGCAGCAAATTCTAAGCACTAAGTCGCAAACGAATCCAGCTTGAATCAATGTCTACAGGTGACAGTCAATAGAAACTGGAACACTGGTATTTGCAAATGCTAGTAAGCCAGTTTTTAAAGAAAAAATTTTTTTTCAAAGATGTATCTAAATTCCAGACGCCCTATGTCATCCCTAATACAAATGATCCTAGTGCCTGTTGCATGGCCTTTTTTCCCTTCCAAATCTATTCTTACCATCTCAAATAGTTTTCAGACATTGTCATCCCTCACTATGAGTGACCCATTCATCTATAATATGAAAAGGAAGAAAGAAAGAAATTTGCATGTTTTAATTAGCATTGTCTAATGCCTCATTCCTTAGGATCCAGCATTTTACCTACAGGTGGATCAGTAGTGGTTAAAACCCAGGACTAATGAGGCCAGTGTCCTGAGTCTGAATGAGTCAGTGAATCTCATACCAAGAAATCCTGTGCCACAAACTAGAGAGCACCCCTCGCCAGCTGTACTATAAATGGGTATTACCACTTGGAAGCCAAGCAAAACATTAGTATAAAATAACCACATTTAAAAAGAAAAAAAAAGGGGCTTCTCTGATGGCTCAGTGGTAAAGAATCCACCTGCCAATGCAGGAGACACAGGTTCAGTCCCTGATCCAGGAAGATCCCACATGCCAAGGAGCAACTAAGTCCATGGGCCACAGCTACTGAATCTGTGCTCTAGAGACCGCGAGTCACAACTACTGAAACTTGCATGTCCTAGAGCCTGTGTTCCATCACAAGAGAAGCCTCCCCAACGAGAAACCTGTGCACCACATCTAGAGAACAGCCTCCACTCTCCACAACTAGAGAAAAGTCCACACGTCAATGAATACCCGAGCATGTGTGCTCAGTCGCTCAGTCGAGTCTGACTCTTTGTGACCCCATGGACTGTAGCCTGCTAGGCTCCTCTGTCCACGGGATTCTCCAGGCAAGAATACTGGAGTGGGTTGCCATTTCTTCCTCCAGGGGATCTTTCTGACCCAGGGACTGAACCCACGTCTCCTGCATTTTATATGAATTCTTTACCACTGAGCCACCTGGGAAGCCCAATAAATACCCAGCACAGCCAAAATAAAATAAATTTTTAAAAATTACCAAAGAAAATGATTAATTTTCAAGGTTATTTTTCCAAAACATTTTGAAAAACAAACAAACAAAATTAATCTCCCCCTGCAAAAATAAAGAGAGAGAAAAAAAAGAAAAGAAAAACCAGCATACATAGCACTGCTAATGATAACCTGCACAGGCCAAGTTTTTCTTAGGAATAATTGCTAAGATAAAATCATGCAAACTGACAGATGTAGAGACTAAAGCACAAAGCAACATTTAACATAACCACTCAGTAAGCAAGTACAGTAAGTGATTTGCAAAAATGCCACTTTTAGTAATTATCAGATCACTATCTGCAAGATGTCTAACACCATCATTATGAGGACAAAAAAAAAGTGTCTTATCAGGCCATACTTCAAAATACTTAGTTCAACAAAGGGTAGAGAGAAAGACTGATTAATATTTACTCAGGAGATGTACTAGGGCTACTATGTGTCAGGCACTGTTTTAGGTTAAACATTTTAAACATTTTAGATCTTTAATCACTTGATCCCCACCACAGATCCACAAAGTACATCATTACCCCCATTCTCGCCCAAGGACATGCAGCTGTGAGCGATTTGAACATTACTCTGTCAGACCCCAAAGCCTGTGCTCTTTCCTCTTGGGCACATACCTTTCTTTGGGGTAGCTGATACCATATTTGGGAAGGTAAAACAGAAATGCCCAAGTTTCAGATTTGCTGTTTGAGGTTTCCAAAGTTACTGTCTCTTTTGAAATGGCACTGTGGCACTTGCTCCAGAGCCAGACCCTGAGACTGGGCTCAGGGAGCCCGCTAGGACTTGAAAGCAAAGGTCGGCCCCAAACCATAGCCTCAGGGACACGCAGGCCCTGAGGTAACTTCCTGAGTTGAGGGTGAGAGTGAAGGTGGCTGATTACTGAGACATTCATTACCACACAAACCTCATGTTAAATGACTTTGACTCTCCCTCAAGACAAGACAATGAAAGATGACATCTGCAAGTTCTGATGCATTCTGCTCTACGTTTTGTTTTATTTTGTATATTGCCCATTTAAATTACTATGTTCTTGGGAGGGGGTTTCAGGATGGGGGACACATCTACACCCATGGCTGATTCATGTCTATGTATGGCAAAAACCACTACAATATTGTAAAGTAACTAGCCTCCAATTAAAATAACTGAATTAGTTTAAAAATAAATAAATAAATAAATTACTATGTTCTGTGCTTAGTTGCTCAGTCATGTAGGACTCTTGCAACCCCACAGACTGTAGCCTGCCAGGCTCCTCTGTCCATGGAATTCTCCAAGGCAAGAATACTGGAGTGGGTTACCATTTCCTTCTCCAGGGGATCTTCCCAACCTAGGAACTGAACTGGGATCTCCTGCATTGCAGGCAGATATTTTACCAACTGAGCTATGAGGGAAGCCTAAATTACTATAGGTCAAGATAAAAATCCAGAATCAGATATTTCACAGAGAAAGAAGCAGTACCATCTCATGGTCAGGGCATAAACATGAACATTGGTAGATCTGGCTCCTTTCTCTGATTCTTTATTGGGCACCATTCATTCTCCTTCATTTAAAATTACAGTGTGAACTTTTTCCAATCTCATTAAACATTTTTTGAAAACATGATTTTAATGGCTGTGTAAGAATACTTCTTCCTAAAGTTGTTTTTTATAATTTATATAAACTGCTTTGTCAATGGAAATTTAGGTTGTTTCTAAAGTTTTTGATGTTACCAATGCTATTAAAATGAAAGTGACTATTGCTATGATAGGCATCTCTAATGATTTCCTTAGAATGGATTCCTAGAAGTAATATTAATGACCTAAAGGTGACAAGCATTTTTAAGTCCCAATTCAAGTTGTCAAATTACTTTCCAAAATGGTTGTGGTGCTTTCCACTCCAGCAGTGTTTGAGAGCATCTGTCTCATCAAATTAAGCATTATGTGTTCCCAAATTAGAGAGAAGAAAGGAGAGAGGGAGAGATGGAGGGAAGACACAGAGAAAGAAAAAGATAAAGAATAAGAGAGGAAGGAAGAAAGGAAGGAAGAAAAAGAGAGGTAGGGAGTTATTTCTTTGACTACTAGCTAAGCAAAAATTTTTTCATGTTTATTTTCTCTAGTTTTTAATTCTTTGGGGAACATCTGACAAAACCAGATCTAAAAATGAGGGGAGTATAACATGAAACAAGTCAACAGCTGCAGAAAAAAATCAAATAATTTATCAAAACAGAGAAGCGAGGGACCTAACTGCTGAAAGGAAACACTTAGGGAAAAAGAATCCCACTTGCAGAGTACTGGGGTTAAAAATACCTTAAACTGTCTACCTCATTTTAGTATGAGAGAGAAATGCTGTCTCTTCTTGCCACAGAGCATTAGTGACTTGATGTACTCCTTTGTTTTTCCTTTTTGGTGCTTTTCCCCTTCTTTTCTTCTTGTACATAATTGTTACATACTTGTCTCTTATTTCCTCTTTCTTAGGAATAACAACTATTGCCGACTCAAACATTACAAAGATGGACATACCCAAATGATAGAGAACAGGTATTTATGTTCTATAATAAACCAGGAAACAGAAAAAATGAGTCTAAAATGATTCACTCCTAATACATTTGATCAAAGTAAAAACATAAAATTTATCTTTATTCTCAACAGATTTTTTTAAAAACAGAGCATGTCCTAGCTGTGGAAAATTATAAAGACTTTTATAATCATAATTTTTAAATGGCTAAAGTTTTTCTTTGGCTCTGAAACTTGACATCTGACTAATAATAATAGCAGAAAATATATATGGGATCTTCACAAGACTCCCAGTTGTTGATTTTCACAACTTCATAGGGTCTTATTATTCTGCTCATTTTTACATATAACAATTACTCGACTTGCTCATCCAAAGTCACACAGCTAGAAAGTGACATACCCAAGACAAAAATTCAGGCACAACTGGCTCTGAAGGCTGAGTATTTCATCACTGTTCTACGGGCATCTTCCACTGGAGGGACTGCACAACAGTCCTCACCCAAAGTCTCTGGTCGGATCATTTCTTTCCATCTGTGCTCATTAGTTTACGTATGACCTCTGGCTGCCTTCATGCTACAAGAGCTGAGCTGAACAGTTGTGACAGACTCTACGACCTGCAAAGCTGAAAATTAGCACTATTTGGCCCTTGGCAGAAACAGTTTGCTGACCCCTGGCCTACATTAAATAAAAAGTGTTTCTCTGGTATTTTCTATTGATGTAACTAACCCTTAATAGCAGAAGAAAATGAAGTGAAGTCATGAACCCCAGTTTGAGAAGCATAAATTTAAATAACCATTTGCCCCTTTACATCCTGTTGGGGAGTCATCAGTGTTCCAACAATGCTGCCATTCCTCCAAACTTTTTAAAAATTGTAATTGTAGCCTGATGTACTTTCTTTTCAACAATCTCAACTCTGGTAGATGTTAGTACTTTGAAGGTAGATTTTATCTTTGGTAACATGTAAAATTTTGTATGGCCCAAACTAGTGCCTGACTTAGCTAGTTAAACTGGTATTTTTGGTTTTTATCACAGATAAGGAGATCAGTCCTGGGTGTTCATTGGAAGGACTGATGTTGAAGCTGAAACTCCAATACTTTGGCCACCTCATGCGAAGAGTTGACTCATTGGAAAAGACCCTGATGCTGGGAAGGATTGGGGGCGGGAGGAGAAGGGGACGACAGAGGATGAGATGTTGGATGGCATCACTGACTCGATGGACATAGGTTTGGGTAGACTCCGGGAGTTGGTGACGGACAGAGAGGCCTGGTGTGCTGCAATTCATGGGGTCGCAAAGAGTCAGACAAGACTGAGCGACTGAACTGAACTGAACTGAACTGAAACTATGATTAGTAGTTCATAGATAAACTATGAAGCTGGTTATTTTATATGACCTGTGCACTGATTCAGATATCAAATATTATTTTGCTTGTGTCAACTTGTCTAGGCTACAATCTCCAGTCATTTAATCAAACACCAATCTAAGTATTGCTATAAAGGTATTTTGTAGATGTGATTAAAGTACACAATCAGTTAACTTTAAGAAGATTGTCCTAGATAATCTAGATGGACTTGATTCAGTCAGCAGGTAGAACTGAAGTCTCCCCTGACAAAGAAGAAATTCTGCCTGTGGATAGCAGTTCCAGCCTGTCCTGAGTTTAGACTCACCTAGGCAGCCTATAATCATGTAAGCCAGCTCCCTGCTTCTCCTTTTCTCTCTCCTCACCCCCACCCCTGCATGTATGTGTATACACACACACACACACACACACACACACACACACACACACACACAGAGGAATCTCCCACTGGTTCTGTTTTACCAGTAGAACCCTGATATATCAAGTCTAAAAATATTTCAAAAATAATTTTATTTCTCTCTTCATACATACCATTTTAGACAACACCAATCCCTTGGATAAATATAGCCACCTAGAAATGAAACTCATTACTTTATAGTCACATTATTATATCCCATAATCACTCCTATTACATCTGAATTTCTCACTTCCCTCTGTCAAACCACAAATTCTAAAAGAGTAAAATTAAGCTAAACAAAACCTACTTGAAAGTATAAAGTACTGAATTTTCATGTAAAGTATAAAAGTCTTAAGTAAACGATAGCAGTAAGAAGATAGATAAAATTATTAAAACTTCTGCTACAGGTTATGCACAATCACATTTAAAACAGTTTCTATGAAAATGCCATAGTCTAAAAGAAATTTTAATTCACTGAAAAAATCTAACAAACTGTAGACAGACACCCAAACATTTTCTGTATCCAAAACATCAAAAAGATGAATAATTTGAGAAACACTCCAAAGCACTCAAGGCTGCCATATATACATTATTATTCTGGCCTTACTGAAGATTAATAAGTGTGGCAAGAAGCTCTGAGGGCTGAGTTGGGCACCTAATCTCTACATAGTAATTATTACAGTTATTATATGAATAAAAGTATAGTGTTATTCTAATCAGATATTGAGAGAAACATATATTGATTGAGTCAACACTTGAGGAAGTACTCTTTTACATTTTTAAAGTTATGATAATTATTTTTATCTTGAAACAAACCAAAAAAAAACAAAAAAACACGTAATTTATTTTCTGCTCCTAGAGTAAAATCTGCCAAAACAAGAAAAGAAGTTTAGAGCATCCTGGAAAATCACCATATCCTTTCTCTCCAAGAAATCTTGTTATACTTGTCACTGATCCATAAAACCTGTTTGATTGTTTTCACTCTGGATTTGGAATTTGATGTGATATTCATAATTACAAACACTGAACAGATGTAAAATGCAGTGATATAAACACAAATACAAACAGTAAAACACACACAATAGGCTTCCCTTGCACAAATGGAATGGTTATACAAATACAGGATGTTAATACCTAAGCCCAGAATGTTTGAACCTAAAAGATTATCTACATAAATTAAAAGCCTAAAACTTGGAATTTGTAAATTTACTTGCTAAAATCATTCTAAAAATATGAAGAGATCTTGGTCACCACTTGTCAATCCCTGGAGCTTGTAATATGAATTGAACACATTTTTGTCGTTTTTTAAATCACTATACACCTATGAGTTTATCCTAAGGAAATAATCATGGGTTTCTGCACATATTTATCTTCAAGAATATTCAGGAAAATAAATTTGTAATATTAATTATAACAGCAAAATCAAAACCACTAAATATCCAACAAAAGAAATGGCTAAATATTACATATTACTGTGACAGAATAGCATGCAGCCATGAAAAATCATGCTACAAAATCACATTAGGAAAAAAGATCACATTTTAGTTTAAAAATCATATTATATAATTTTGTACAGTTTGACAATTTTTGTAAAAAAAATTCATAAATTATACATCTACTATCTTGAGGTACATAAGTATAAGTACAGTTTCTGAGCACACAAAAAATGTTGAAGGATAGAAAGCAAACATTTCAGTATTGCTCAACTCTGAGTGATGCAATTATGTATGATTTTTTTTTCCCTCACTATAGACTTGAAATTTTCTACTATATGTGTTCTTTCTTTTAATCAGGGGAAAAAAGAGATTTTCAAAGCATGAAATAAAACTAAAAACCATATGGTGCAGTAGTTTTCTTTGGAGAGTGAGATTATGGGAACTTTCATTTTATACTTTTTACATTATCTACAGTTTTACATTTTTTACATATGCATGTATTATTCTGGTAATCACTCAAATGTGTGCTTTTAACACAATCAATACATGCTACTTTTTAATTTTGACAAATAAGATATTTTCTTATTTAAGGGGATTTTTTTAAAGAACATGTCTATTTATTTTAGTTTAAAAGAAGGTATTTCAAGATAAGTTGATAGATTAAGAGCAACAACAACATAATGCTTCTACTTTTATTAAGAAGTTTTCAAAGAGAACTATATAGGAAAAGTTTATATGTATCTGAATTCCAATTTTATAAAGATGAACACTGAGCAACTTTTAATGATTACAATGCTACAGTGACAAAATCTTGTATGGAATTATTTCAGTATATTTATAATTGCATATGAACAGCACACAAATTTATTCAAGAACATGAAAGACTGTTCCTAAGCCAGAGAAGGAGAGCCATTTAGGAAGCCAGCAATTCATTTAACATGCACAGTCTGTGCTGAGCAGTACCGCCCACCCAAGCACTGCTGCCATCCTTCAATGTCACAGTGGGCTGGTGACACGACTTAATTGCTGAGCTAGAGCTAATTAAACGCAAATGAAACAATAAGAGAGAATTCACCCCAACCAATTAACTAAGAGTAGACATTAACTGTCTTAGAATGTCCTGCATATGCTAATTTAAACTTTATCACCCATAAAAGCATCCATACAGCCACGACATTTTTTTGTTTATTCTTTATCAAGCTTTACAATAGTAGGAAAGACCCTGATGCAGAGCATCTATCTTGCTACCATGTAGCTGGCATTCAGATTTCTCCAGATGGGCGTGAATTTCTATGCTTCATCCCAGGGTTTAAGCAGTGTTGTTTAAATAATGTAAGTTACTGCACGGTAATAAGCTGATAATTGCACAATAACGCCATTAAGAAAGAATAAAAGTAACAAGATAACCTGGATTCACAATACTTACATTATAACCTAGTAAGTACAATTAATTGTGTCCCCAGATGGCTGGATTAATTAATACATCTAATCAGGAAAAATGGGCAGAAGAACTGAATAGACATTTTTTCCAAGGAGGAAATGCAGATGGCCAATAGGCACATGAAAAGCTCCTCAAAATCACTAATCTTTGGGGAAATGCAAATTAAAACCACAGTGAGATACCACCTCACACCTGTCAGAATGACTAGCATCAGAAAGGACATAAATAATATGTTGGCGGGGATGTGGAGAAAAGGGAACCCTCTCTATACTATTGGTGGGAATATAAATTGGTGCAGCCACCATGGAAAACAGTATGAGGGGTTCTCTAAAATCTAAAACTAGAGCTACCACATGATTCAGCAATCACACTCCTGGGCATTGATCTGGAAAAGATGAAAATTCTAACTTGAAAAGATACACACACCCATGTTCATAGCAGCACTATTTATAATAGTCAAGCTATGGAAGCACCCTAAGTGCCCATCAACAGATGAACGAATGGATAAAGAAGTGGTGTACGCATACACACACACACACACACACACACACACACACACACACACACACACACACACACACACACGCACAGAGGAATATTACTCAGCCATAAAACGAAAAAAATTTTGCCAAAATTTGCAAAATTGGAGGATGAACTTGGAAGGCACTATGCTAAGTGAAATAAGTCAGACAGAGAAAGACAAATACTGTATGATATCACTTATATGTGGAATCTAAAAAAACACAACAAACTAGTGAATGTAACAAAAAAGAAGCAGACTCAGAGATACAGGAAACAAACCAGTGGTTACCAGTGGTGGGGACAGGGGGCAGAATAGGGGTGGGAGACACAATAGATACAAACTCAAAAGAGTCAGAGATGACCTGGTAATGAAACAACAACAATAACAACAGTGGATCTAAGATAGGCTCAAAGATGTATTGTACAACACAGAGAATATAGCAAAAACTTTGTAATGACTGAAAATGGAAAGTAACCTTTAACAATTATACACATTTTTTAAAAAATTTAACAAAATACTTGTAATAAGAAAAATAAAACATAACATCTAACCAGCAATGTTTCTAAAACTAAGATTATAAAAAAGAATGATTTTGTTTTTTGAAATCCTTTCTATCCTACTATTAAATTGTTGAAATGCTCAGTTGCAGACTCCCTTGGTAGCTCAGCAGGTAAAGAATTCCCCTGCAATGCAGGAGACCAGATTTAATTCCCGGGTCAGGAAGATCTGCTGGAGAAGGCAATGGCTACCCTCTCCATTATTCTTACCTGGAGAATCCCATGGGCAGAGGAACCTGGCAGGCCACAGCCCACAGGGCCACAAAGAGTCTGACATAACTGAGTGACAAAGCATTGCACACCAGTTGCACCTTCTCAACACTAAAAAACTACAAACCATGCTTTGGAGTCTGTGTCAACGTTGTATAAAACTGTTACATAACCATGGCTGCAACTAAGAGTTCTTCCTTCTGTGCTTCAAGCCTTCCTCACAAAATGGAACACCTCCTCCTAGAAAATATGGGATCAGGTTTGTTCTCTCTTGAGCTAAAACGGCTTACTGTCTCTAAGGGAATTTTTCTCATCTATAAATTGAGAGATTTCGACTATAAAGTCCTTTTCAACTCAAGGACAAATGACAATTCTCTACTAGCAAACCTACCACAAGATTTCAGCTACAAACCACAAACTTTGCAAGTCATAACACAAAAGGCTAATTCACTAATAAAGAGTTCCAAGAAACCAATACCTAACCCCTTTTCACTGACTAAAATCTGACAAAAATCCAAGTTTCATAACACGTATTTCTTTCAAATTTACTTAAAATGCAGAAATGCTAAATGCTGTCTATAATAATAACAATTATTATTATTATTACTACATATTCTCTAAATTGTTAACTTCTATGAAAATCTAATCTGGAGCCATTATGGCTTACCTTATAATACCCATTTAATACACATCTGCAACAGTACAAAAGCAGAGTTGTTAGATCCTGAAATGTGACTCTGGCCCTAAAGAAGTCCTTTAGGATCTTAAATAAATTGGTATGCTATCCATACCTAGTCATACATGTATATTTTATATTTCTACTCTTCTCCGAGGATGCTATAGAAAATAATAAGACAATATTTATAAATGACTCAGAATATCCAAAAAGAAATACTTCTTTTTGGGTCCCATCACTTCATGGCAAATAGATGGGGAAACAATGGAAACAGTGACAGACTTTATTTTCTTGGGCTCCAAAATCACTGCAGATGGTGACTGCAGCCATGAAATGAAAAAACGTTTGTTCTTTAGAAGAAAAGCTATGACAAACCTAGACAGCATATTAAAAAGCAGAGACATTACTTTGCCAACATAGGTCCATCTAGTCAAAGCTATGGTTTTTCCAATAGTCATGTATGGATGTGACAGTTGGACTATAAAGAAAGCTGAGCACCGAAGAATTGATGCTTTTGAACTGTGGTGTTGGAGAAGACTCTTGAGAGCCCCTTGGACTGCAAGGAGATCAAACCAGTCAATTCTACAGGAAATCCAGTACTGAATATTCATTGGAAGGACTGATGCTGAAGCTGAAACTCCAATACTTTGGCTACCTGATGCGAAGAGCTGACTCATTAGAAAATACCCTGATGCTGCGAAAGATGGAAGGCAGGAAAAGGGGATGACAGAGGATGAGATGGTTGGATGGTATCACCAAGTCAATGGACCTGAGTTTGAGCAAGCTCCGGGAGATAGAGAAGGACAGGGAAACCTGCCGCGCTGCGGTTCATGGGGTCTCAAATAGTTGGACATGACTGAGTGACTGAATAACAACAACAAAAGGAGTTTCATGTATATGCTATATATGCACAGACATACACACATACTAGATTAGCTAAATCCTGAATTGATAATCCGGAAGTGAAAAATCTCCTTACAATTTTACCACAAATTTATCCAGATAGTTTCTGCATCTTTGCATAATAATTCATCTTTTAAATGGGATCTTCTGAAATTCCCTCAGTATTTCTAAGGATGATAAGGAGGAATCAGTTATAGGAATCCACTGCAATTCATAGAGCAACTGTTCTAGAAAACTCTAAAAAAGGCCTGGGAGATGAGAGGATGAATGTCCTTCTCCAGATCTCTTTTCACACTGGCTCAGGTCTCACCCCACCAGACAGGCCTGGATGCAGAAGACAGCACACAACAGAGGGAAGCACAGAAATACATCTTTCCTTCCCTGACTTCTTCCTGATATCCAGGGGGGAGGACAGGGACAACAATGGGGTGCATGGAGAGGCTCAACTTCTCAGTCTCCCCATAGTCCAAATGTCTTAATTTGGGAGCAAAGAAACACGGTCTCTACATTATCTAACTTCCATTCCAATCTATCTCCACTCACCTCCACTCCATTATTTCTGTGAGTAGGATTTATGTCACGGAGTAAAGTAAAAATTGACACCATGATGAGTTCAGTAGGCTATGATATATAATCAAAATTATAAATCACAAACTTTTAAACTATAGATGTTTAAATACCTAAGCAGCATGAAGAAAACTAGTCATTATAAATTTTAAAGGCTAGAAAATATTTGAATAAATTTGCAATACATTTTACAGTAATTATTGCCATCATTATTCTTCATAAAAATCCTCAGGAAGGTATAAGAATTATTCTAACCTATATCAGCATACCACTGGCATCACCTTCACCAAGGGATAATTTTCAAATGTTCATTTTCTTGGAATTAAGCTAAGAAGAATGAACTATAGTTAAAATCATTAATAACCCAAATTGTTACATCAGCCTCATAGTTAAGCTGTAATATTGATTAATTTGAAGTAATTCTATCAAGTTACACAACTGTACCAAAAAGAGCACAAATGCAAACAGAACATTATTCACCATAGCCTCACTACTCACTGGGAACAAACATGTCAGTTAAGCACAGCTCACTGTCTTAGGAAGAGCCAGATTTCCAAATTTCTAAAGGTCATATCTAGAACACCATTCCTTATTTATTACCTAGTGCTGGTTTCCTTAACTTTACTGGATAGCACTACAAAGGTTTAAGGGGGTTAATCTCTCAAAGCCTTATTAAAACAAAGCCCATTACTCTACCTCATCATTTGAAGTCTCAGTGTACCTAATGGCTTTTCTTTCCCATGTTAACAGTCAGGCCTGGATATCCACAATGTACAAACCGCATTATCTTCTGTAGACTAGCTCATTGTGTATATATGGAAGGAGTCCAGAAATAGTTTGGGTGTGGTACTTTTCCTAATTGTCAAAGCACTACTCATGAGGGAACAAAGACCAGCCATCTGAACTAGATATTAGATTAACTGTATATAAGAAACACGTAACAATATCTACTTATAAAACCATTAGCATGTAAATGCATAGAAAAACTAGTTTAAAGTAACTAGTGTGATTTTTTTCTTAATTTCAGAAGGATTAAGGTCAAAATTCCAATCCAGTAATCTGCTGACCAGAATTTTAACTATATTTTTCCCACAGTGCTTTGAAACAATGCTTTTTTAAAAATTTAATATCCTAAAGGAAAGATCTGGGCCACAGTCTGCTCCCGGTCTTGTTTTGGCTGACTGTATAGAGCTTCTCCATCTTTGGCTGTAAAGAATATAATCAATCTGATTTCAGTGTTGACCATCTGGTGATGTCCACGTGTAGAGTCTTCTCTTGTGTTGTTGGAAGAGGGTGTTTGCTATTAACAGTGCGTTCTCTTGGCAAAACTCGATTAGCTTTGCCCTGCTTCATTCTGTACTCCAAGGCCAAATTTGCCTGTTATGCCAGGTGTTTCTTGACTTCCTACTTTTGCATTCCAGTCTCCTATAATGAAAAGGACATCTTTTTGGGGTGTTAGTTCTAGAAGGTCTTGTAGGTCTTCATAGAACCGTTCAACTTCAGCTTCTTCAGCATTACTGGTCAGGGCATAGACTTGGATTACTCTGATATTGAATGGTTTGCCTTGGAAATGAACAGAGATCATTCTGTCGTTTTTGAGATTGCATCCAAGTACTGCCTTTCGGACTCTTTTGTTGACCATGATGGCTACTCCATTTCTTCTAAGGGATCCTTGCCCACAGTAGTAGATATAATGGTCATCTGAGTTAAATTCACCCATCCCAGTCCATCTTAGTTCTCTGATTCCTAGAATGTCGATGTTCACTCTTGCCATCTCATGTTTGACCAATTCCAATTTGCCTTGATTCATGGACCTAATATTCCAGGTTCCTATGCAATATTGCTCTTTACAACATCGGACTTTGCTTCTATCACCAGTCACATCCATAGCTGGGTACTGTTTTTGCTTTGGCTCCATCCCATCATTCTTTCTGGAGTTATTTCTCCACTGATCTCCAGTAGCATACTGGGCACTTACTGACCTGGGGAGTTCATCTTTCAGTGTCCTATTTTTTTGCCTTTTCATACTGTTCATGGGGTTCTCAAGGCAAGAATACTGAAGTGGTTTGCCATGCCCTTTATTGCCAAATTCAGACTTAAATTGAAGAAAGTAGGGAAAAGCACTAATCCATTCAGGTATGACCTAGATCAAATCCCTTATGAGTATACAGTGGAAGTGACAAATAGATTTAGGGGACTAGATCTGATAGACAGAGTGCCTGATGAACTATGGACAGAGGTTCGTGACATTGTACAGGAGACAGGGATCAAGACATTCCCCATGGAAAAGAAATGCAAAAAAGCAAAATGGCTGTCTAAGGAGACCTTACAGATAGCTGAGAAGAGAAGAGAAGCGAAAAGCAAAGGAGAAAAGGAAAGACATTCCCATCTGAATACAGAGTTCCAAAGAATAGCAAGGAGAGATAAGAAAGCCTTCCTCAGCGATCAATGCAAAGAAATAGAGGAAAACAACAGATGGGAAAGACTAGAGATCTCTTCAAGAAAATTAGAGAACATTTAATTTGGAACATTTAATGCAAAGATAAGCTCGATAAAGGACAGAAATGGTATGGACCAAACAAAAGCAGAAGATATTAAGAAGAGGTGGCAAGAATACACAGAAGAACTATATAAAATAGATCTTCACGACCCAGATAATCACGATGGTGTGATCACTCACCTAGAGCCAGACATCCTGGAATGTGAAGTCAAGTGGGCCTTAGGAAGCATCACTACGAACAAAGCTTGTGGAGGTGATGGAATTCCAGGTGAGCTATTTCAAATCCTGAAAGATGATGCTGTGAAACTGCTGCACTCAATATGCCAGAAAATTTGGAAAACTCAGCAGTGGCCACAGGACTGGAAAAGGTCAGTTTTCATCCCAATCCCAAAGAAAGGCAATGCTAAAGAATGCTCAAACTACCGCACAATTGCACTCATCTCACATGCTAGTAAAGTAATGCGCAAAATTCTCCAAGCCAGGCTTCAGCAATACGTGAACCGTGAACTTCCAGATGTTCAAGCTGGTTTTAGAAAAGGCAGAGGAACCAGAGATCAAATTGCCAACATCTGGTGGATCATCAAAAAAGCAAGAGAGTTCCAGAAAAACATCTATTTCTGCTTTATTGACTAGGCCAAAGCCTTTGACTGTGTGGATCACAACAAACGGTTCACAGTTCACGTATTGCTGAAGCCTCGCTTGGAAAATTTTGAGCATTACTTTACTAGCATGTGAGATGAGTGCAATTGTGCGGTAGTTTGAGCATTCTTTAGCATTGCCTTTCTTTGGGATTGGGATGAAAACTGACCTTTTCCAGTCCTGTGGCCACTGCTGAGTTTTCCAAATTTTCTGGCATATTGAGTGCAGCAGTTTCACAGCATCATCTTTCAGGATTTGAAATAGCTCACCTGGAATTCCATCACCTCCACAAGCTTTGTTCGTAGTGATGCTTCCTAAGGCCCACTTGACTTCACATTCCAGGATGTCTGGCTCTAGGTGAGTGTCAGTGATCACACCATCATGATTATCTGGGTCATGAAGATCTTTTTTGTACAGATCTTCTGTGTATTCTTGCCACCTCTTCTTAATATCTTCTGCTTCTGTTAGGTCCATACCATTTCTGTCCTTTATTGAGCCTATCTTTGCATGAAATGTTCCCTTGGTATCTCTAATTTTCTTGAATAGATCTCTAGTCTTTCCCCATAAATAATCCTAAAACATATATGGAACCAAACCATAAAAGATGCAGAATTGTCAAAGCAATCCTGAGGAAAAAGAACAAAGATGGGGCTACAACCCTCCCAGACTCCAGATAATACTACAAAGGTATAATAATCAAAGCAGCATGGCACTGACACAAAAACAGATATATTAATAGAACAGAATAGAGAGCCCAGAAATAAACCCATACATCCATGGTTAATAATCTTTGACAAAAGAGGCAAGAATATACAACGGAGAAAAGACTTATCTCCTTAGCAAGTGGTGTTGGGAAAGCCAGACAGCTAAATGTAAACCAATGAAGTTAGAACACTCCCTCACACCAAAGACAAAAATAAACTCAAAATGACTTAACAACCCTAACAAGACATGACATCATAAAACTTCTAAAAAGGAACATAAGCAAAACAGTCTGACAAAATTTTACCAATGTTTTCTTAGGTCTGTATCCCAAGATAATAGAAATAACAGAAAAAATAAATGAATGGGATCTAATCAAACTTAAAAACTCCTGCACAACAAAGCAAACCATCAACAAAACAAAAAGACAACCTATGGTATGGGAGAAAATATTTGTAAATGATGTGACTGACAAGGGGTTAATATCCAAAATACAACAATAGCTCATATAGCTTAATATTTAGAAAAAAATCCAGTCAAAAATGAGTAGAAGACCTAAACAGACATTTCGCCAAAGAAGACACACAAATGGCCAACAGGTACATGAAAAGATGCCTAACATCACTAATTATAAGAGAAAGGCAAACCAAAATCACAATGACTTATCACCTCATACTGGTCACAATGACCATCATTAAAAAGTCTCTAAATAATAAATGCTGGAGAGGATGTGGAGAAAAGGAAACTCTCCTATACTGCTGATGGAAATCTAAATTTGCCTAGCCACTACAGAAAACAGTATGGAGGTTCCTTCAAAAACTGAAAATAGAGATAGCAGATGATCCAGCAATCCCTCTCTTGGGCACAGATCCAGCAAAGATGAAAACTAGCTTGAAGATATACGTGCATCCAATGTTCACAGCAGCACTATTCACAAGATCAGAGATATGGAAGGAACTTAAACGTCCATCAACAGATGAATGGATAAAGATGTGTTGTGTGTGTGTGTATACTCAGCCATAAAAAAAGATGGAAATATTGCCATTTGAAGCAATACAGACAGACCTCGAGAATATCATACTAAGTGAAGTCAGATAGAGAAACACAAATATTATATGACATCACTTATATATGGCATCTAAAAAATAATACGAGTGAATCTACTTACAAAACAGCAGTAGGCTCACAGAAATAGAAACATAGAAAATAAACTTACAGTTACCAAAGGGGAAAGGCAGGAAGGGATTAATTAGGAGTATGGGACTAACAGATACACACTACTACATATAAAATAGATAAGCAAGAAGGATGTGGTATACAGCACAGGTGTGTGTGTGTGTTAATCATTCAGTCTGGTCCAACTTTTTGTGACCCCATGAACTGTAGCCCTCCAGGCTCTTCTGTCCATGGAATTCTCCAGGCAAGAATACTAGAGTGGGTAACCTTTCCATTCTCCAGGGGATCTTCCTGACCCAGGGATCAAACCTGGGTCTCTAGCATGGCAGGCAGGTTCTTTACTGTCTGAGCCACCAGGGAGGCCCTATAGCACAGGTAACTATATTCAATATCTTGTAATAACCTCTAATAGAAAAGAAACTGTATATATATATATATATATATATATATATATATATATATATATATATGTATGTATATATGTATATATATATGTATGTATAACTGAATCACATAGCTATATACCTGAAATTAACACAGTATATTGATAGTAAATCAGCTGTACTTCAATTTTAAAATAAATAAGCAAAATTAAATGCTGCAACAGCATTACATTGTGTGAAGGCCTCAGGGTGTGGTTACATATCCTATTGATTTCTCTGATTTTTATTTACTGAGTTTCTTTTGCTCTTTTTCTGGGTCTTATTCCAGTAACCTCCTTAAAACCCCACCCCTTTTCAGTCCTATTCTTCAAAGACTGAGGCTCAGTCTCAATGCTCCCTGGGGGGTTCTAGCATAGTCTGCCTGGACTTCTGAGAACTGTAAGCCTGAAATTTTGAGTTATTGTGCTCCCATTTGCTTTATCTCAAATTCCCTTTCACAATGGCCTACCATGATCCCTTACTGCCTGAGCATCTCTTTGGTCTCTTGATTTGACACACTTCATTTCCTTCATCCACACCTGAAGCTGGCCAGTTGCAGTGGCTGCATCTCTTTTCCCATTTTGGCACCTGTCCACCTGCCTTGCTCAGTTAGAAAAGAATAGCTCTACCTAGCCAGATGCCAAGAAGTGACAAATCAAGCTCAATCAATAGTTGGTAATTAAACTTCTGCTTTAAAAGCCCAGCAGAGGTTGTCAGTGGCATTTCTCAATGGATCCCTGCTGCTAAGCAAGGATGTAATTTTATATTTAGTTTTAAAACTTGAACTTTCTCCAATAGGATTCCTAGAGAAAACAATCAAGAGTGAATAAAGGCAATAGTAAGAGTTGTTTTATGGCAAAAAAGGCAATAAGAGAGGATTTTGCATTTCCACAATCAAAATACCTATCACTAGGTAGATGGTGACTAATCTTCATTTCTAGGTAAGCTAAACAGAAACACTAACTAAGCAATAATATAGGTCACTTTCAAATATAATCTATTCTCTTGGGTTTTCCTTCAGTCTAGGATCTTTAAGCAAGCTATTTAAAAGATATAATATTGCAGAATGACACCACTGAGGGGAATAGGGTGAAGGGTGAGAGACAAGGGCGACTTCAAAGGCTTTAAGTGGGGAAGACCTCACTGATCTATACCATATTTCTTACAAAAATGCATTAATATGAATATACTATTCTCCAGCACATCCAGTCCACATCACTGCCCCAAATAATTATTTCTCTAGGAAATGTGAAGTTGAAAACAAAATGTTCCCATTAAGTGGGAATTACTCTGCTAATGCCATTAGTACACATGCTCTCACTTTAAAAATAAGAGGTTGCTGAATTAATCACTTAGGTATATTGAACAAACCGTGGAAAGGTATTAACATGCTGGAAAACCCACCCTCCTCACTCTCACATATCCACTGAAGATTTCCAGTTAGGCCTAATGACCAGTAATAACCACAGCCATGCAGACCATCAGGAGTTTCTGATTTACCTAAAGTGGAAAATTGTTGCCAATGAAAAGTAAATGGAACACATAGTATGTTCTGCCTCTAATGCCTCTTTCACAGGCTAACCTGACATCTGAAGAGCATGATATTTCATGTTGCTTGTTCAATGATAACTTTTTAAAGATCTTATTGCCAGATTTTCACCCAACTGGTGTGCTGACTGGATTACAGAGCTCCTAGCACAGAGCCACCTTGACTGTTTACTCACATGTACCATTCAAATATCATTACATTCTGTGCTTGTCACGATATGGAAAACAGTGAGAAGCCCTAAATTAATCTTTGTTTTCCAGGGCTTATTTTTACATAGTCCTTTTTTTCATAGGGTGTCTTTAAAGAATGATAACATTTTTGAGCTGGAAAAGACCTCAAATTACCTCTTCCTAAATGGAACTTCTTCAAATATAAGTTCCATAGAATATTAAGAGATGTAACTAACTAATTGGGGGAGGGGCAATTTGAAAAACACTGGGTTAAAGCAGAATTTTTTTGTGCAAGATGTTTCAAAAGCTTCCATATGCTGAATACCTGTAATTCTTCAGAAGAGGAGTATAATACACAATTTATTAAAAAGTAGAGTCCTAAAAATATCTTTTTTTTCCCAATTGTGGTAAGATATGCATACAAAAATGTATCATCTTAACCATTTTTAAGGATATGTTCAATAATGTTAAGTATATGTACACTGTTGTGCAATCTCCAGAACTTTTCATCTTGCAAAACTGAAACTTTACATCCATTAAACCACAACTCTCCATTTACCCCTCTCCTCCAGCCCTGCAAAAATAATTCTGCAGAGATAAGAAGGATAAGCTATTTTCCTTTTAGATCTCTAAGTTTTTAGCATTCATCCATATGCTACTGCCAACTTTCTAAGCTTTAGCAATTACTGGCATATTTTCATATATCATAATGATGATTTCTGGCCTTTATTTTAACTGTGCCTAAACAGCTGGCTTGAAGCAGCTGGCAACCCAAGAGCGAAATAAAACAGAACGAAGCTAAGAGCCTCCTTAACTAGCATCACGTGCCAGGGCAAGGTCAGCTTTGGTTCCACTTGGCGTTTACTTATAACCTGTCTCAAAAGATCCCTTCTCAGAATATCTGCATCAGTATGTTAATCCTGGCACTGGGTGCTGGGTATTCATTCTTCCCGCAGCTGCTCTCTGCTTCACATCCTCTAAAATCATGGTTCCCCATGCCAAGATGAAATGCAAAAGGGTACATTAGTCAAAGACACAGGGAATGAGTACCACGTAAGGTGAGAGGCATGTGCCATGAATATTAATGTAACCCAAGCAATTAGAATCACTACAATGGGAGCTGGCACACATTAGTTAGTTACTAACTGCACAGAAGAGGCGGCAGTTAACCTTGGTGAAGGTTAGGAAGCTCTGCTTGAGTCACTCAGAGGAAGCCTTCATTTTTCCAACTAGTGAGTAACAATGCTAGATTCTCAGCTCCCTAAGACAGCCAATAATTTTCAGGAGCATTGCTAAATTCTCAAAATAAATTTGAATTTGCATTAATTGATGATACGTGACATACTAGAGACGGGCGGTAGTAAAGTAGAAAAACCATAGGATGAAACAGTTCATGAGATAGTTAAAATAATTCTTGCAGTTGCTGGTTGATTTATAAACAACCTACTCTAACAATATTTCAATAAGTGGGATAAAATAATAGTAGTAATAAAAAAAATTTAGTACTGGATTGGAGACACCACCCACTCAGAGGCAGAGAAAGAAAATGTTTTCTATAAAAGGAAAAGATAATAAAAAAAGTAAAAGAAGGAAAAAAAGATATTCACACTTAAAATGCGTATTTGGGGAAGGGATAGCAACTTACTTAAACGGGACCAGTGTCTTAAACTGTGAAACTCACGATAATATATGATGTTGCCTTTCCCTCTTTACAGCATAAATGAGACTTCCAAAGAGGCCTAAGCTACCAGACCTGCTAAATGTTTCTAAAAGCAAAACAAACACATTAATTTGTAAGAATGAAACAGAAAAAAAAGCAGCTTTACCACCTTCAAGAAAATACTACAAAAACTGTATCCCAGCTCAGCCAACATCATGTCAATAAATATCTGTTGGATGCTAAATGAAATGTCACTGGATAGAGTTGAAGGGAATTTAGGAGAATTGATTAGAAGCCTCCTTGCTAATACAGTTGAAGAAAAGCTCTGGAAGGGTAATACTGAATCATCTGTTATGGGTCTGACAAAGAGTCTCTCTATGACCAACCTAACCTTTAAACAGGCTCCTCTGAATCTCCCAACTAGGCCTTGACTCTTAGACTGGCATGTCTGTCTTTGCATCCCCCAACTTTAGAGAGAATCTTATCAAAAAGGTTTAGCCAGACTCTCCCACCCTTGATATCTGATCACCCTTAATATTTAACCAAATTTCTCACCTCTCCCATCCCCCAAAACAATAATTGATTACTCTGGTCAGTCTTCAGCAAGAATTCTTTTAGAATCCTTTCGCAGCAGTTTAGCAAACAACTGCCCTACCCTCTTAGTAATTTTTTTACCCACCAATTCCCACCCCGACCCTGTTCCTTGACAATGAACCCCCACTTTTCCCTGTTGTGATCAGAATTGAGCCCAGTTCTATACTGAGATCTCTTTCTCCCTACTGCAATAGTCCCTGTTTTTACTGCTTTAACTATTGCCCAGCTCTGGTTTTCTTTGAGAGGCCTTAGTCATTGTTCCCGGAGAAGACAATGGGAACCCACTCCAGTACTCTTGTCTGGAAAATCCCATAGACGGAGGAGCCTGGTAGGCTGCATGCAGTCCATGGGGTCGCGAAAAGTTGGACATGGCTTAGCAACTTCACTTTCACTTTTCACTTTCATACATTGGAGAAGGAAATGGCAACCCACTCCAGTGTTCTTGCCTGGAGAATCCCAGGGACGGCAGAGCCTGGTGGGCTGCCGTCTATGGGGTCGCAGAGTCGGACACGACTGAAGCGACTTAGCAGCCGCAGCAGCAGCGGTCATTGTTCAACTCTGGAAAACAGTTTGGCAATTCTTCAAAATGTTAAACACAGACTTACCACAAGACCTAGCAGTTCCACTCCTAGGCATATACCCATAGGAACTGAAAAGATATGTCCTTGTAAAAATTTGTACATAAATGTCCACAGCAGTATTATTTATAAAGCCAGAAACTAGAAGCAACCCACATCTCCATCAAATGGTGAATGGATAAAGAAAATGTGGTATCTCCATACAAAAGACCAATACTCAACAACAGAAAGGAACAGAGCACTGAAATATGTCACCACATGGATGGACCTTGAAAACATTACGCAAAATGAAAGAAGCCAGTCACAAAAGACCGTTATGTTGCGTGAGTCCACTTATATGAAGTTTCCAAAATAAGAAACCCCAGAGACAGAAGGCAGATTAGTGGTTTCCAGGGAGTAAGGGGACAGGGAAACACAGTTTCTTTTGGAGGTGATGCAAACATTCTAAAATCAGATGGTGATGATGGTTCTACAACTCTAGATATACTAAAAACCACTGAATCATATACTTTAAAAGGATATATTTTACTGTAACTACACTAAGAGACTTCCCTGGTGGCTCAGACAGTAAAGAATCTGCCTACAATGCAGGAGACCTGGGTTCAATCCCTGGGTTGGGAAGATCCCCTGGAGGAGGGCATGGCAACCCACTCCAGTATTCTTGCCTGGAGAATCCCATGGACACAGGAGCCTGGCCGGCTACAGTTAATAGGGTCGCAAAGAGTTGGACACAACTTAGTGACTAAGCACAGCACAAAGCATTATTAAAAAAATAAATAAGTCATTTCCACAGGTTTGTCTGTTCAGTAGGTGTTTGCTGAGGGCCTATTATATGCCAGGCACTGGGAAAATAATAAAACACAGACATGGTTCCTGCCCTATCAGAGCTTACAGTCTTATGGAGGAAGGCTGGGTTTAAACCCTGGTTCACAATTAACTGTAATCTGGGAAAGTATCTTACTTCCTCATCTATAAATAGGGTAAAAGGCAAGTGCCCAGTGGCTGGCAAATTGGAAGGACTTCCTGAATGTTAGTAATTATTAATTAACTATAAAAGCAAATCATAAATACTGTAGAGAGGAGGAATATAAATAAAACAAGAGGGCTTAGGTTGGGAAGCTGTAGAAGGTATCACTTCAGAAAATGACATTTGGGCTAAAACATGAAGGATCAGCTAAAGGCAGAAAGACTTAAAGAAAAACAGACAAAGGAAAATACAAGTACAAAGGTCCTGAGGCAAGGAAGAGCTTGAGGCCTTCCAAGAACTATGTGTGATCAGCTGATACTTAACTGAGGGAGAGATAAGCAGAAGCCAGAATGTGCCAGGTCTTATAGACAAAAATAATATTTTGGATTTTATTCTACATACAATGGAAAATCACTGAAGGCTTTTAAGCAGAAGTATGACATGATCCAAATTACATTTCCAAAGATCCCTGGCTGCTATGAGGGGAAGAAGGCTACTGCTGTGTTCCAGGGAAGAGATAAGGTGACCTGGATTCCATTGTGGTAGAGATCCTAATGGCCTTGGCCAGGCTGAGACATACAGAAATGAAACAAGGATCTGCAGCAGAATCCCTTCCATTCAGTGCTACCCACGCAGCCAGCACTAAACAGAACACCAAAGGAAGAGTGAACATGATGTAGAAGAAAGCACACCATACCAGATTTGAACCAAAAGCCCTCAAATTCCTAGTTCCTCTGCCAAACAGTGATACAATCTTGGCAGACTTCCTCCTCAATTCCTTCAGTTCAGTTTAGTTCAGTCATTTAGTTGTGTCTGACTCTTTGCAATCCCATGGACTGCAGCACGCCAGGCTTCCCTGTCCATCACCAACTCCCGGAGCTTACTCAAACTCATGTCCATCATGTCAGTGAGGCCATCCACCCATCTCATCCTCTGTTATCCCCTTCTTCTCCAGCCTTCAATCTTCCCAGCATCAGGTTTTTTTCTAACAAAGTCAGTTCTTCGAATCAGGTGCCCCAAGTATTGGAGTTACAGCTTCAACATCAGTCCTTCCAATAAATATTCAGGACTAATTTCCTTTAGGATTGACTGGTTTGATCTCCTTGTAGTCCAAGGGATTTTCAAGAGTCTTCACCAACACCACAGTTCAAAAGCATCAATTCTTCTGCATTCAGCTTTCTTTATGTTCCAACTCTCACATCCATACATGACTACTGGAAAAACCATAGTCCTAACTAGACGGACCTTTGTTGGCAAAGTAATGTCTCTGCTTTTTAATATGCTGTCTAGGTTTGTCATAGCTTTTCTTCTAAGGAGCAAGTGTCTTTTAATTTTGCGGCTTATCAGAATAATCAGAATAACAGTTCTACCTCACTGGTAGACTTAAGGTACTCTAAGACTTAATTGACTTACATGTGAAGGTGCTGCAGAGTATCAGGCAATGATAAGTGTTAGTCAGCTTAAGAGATACACCCAAAACAAAGTACAGATTGTGATTAGTTATTTGTTTCTCTTTAAGGTCAAGTTGTTTTTTGTTTTGTTTCAGTGAATATGTGCTAAGCTTCTCCAAAATACTTGGGCTTGTAGAGAAGACAGCAGGAATCCATCTATTTGTTCCACAGCATTTCCTTGCTGGGAAAACCATACAGTTGCTGAAGATAAAAGTGCTTTCCCAAAGACACAGCCAAAGTTCTATGAAGAAAACTCTTCCCTAAAGAAGTCCAGGCCAAGGAATGTATGAACATAGAGAAAAGCAGTGAATATTTTCTATAAAACAGGTTTATGAAGCAACTAATATAATGATTGATTTTAAGAGATATACGGCAAAGTAAATGACACAATTATCCTGTTTACATGCTTAAACTTCTGCTGAAATAAATTATACCCAAATTTTAGCTAAAAACACAACACTTTGGTCTTCGTGCTGGTGAAGACACCTCTGTACACATTAGAGTTGGCACTTTCTCTGAAGTATACTTGTAGTAAGGGTACACCTGGGATTTTTCTCAAGTTAATTAAACAATTGTAAAAAAAAGAAAGTAAATTCTTCTGAGACTTTTCTGGAAGCCCCTGATAAAAGCATATAGGGAAGTAGTTTTTTAATTACCTTGATAGTTCATTAATGTTTTTGCTCACTTATAATTATATCACATTTCTTCCTAAAAGTCTTCCAAGAAAGCATTAGTTAAAGCAAAAGCAAAGGGTTATGTGTTTATTTACCAATATGTTTAATCAGATAATGAAAAAGAGAAAAAAAGAAAAACTTTCTCATATATATTGTCCCATAAACTTTTATTTTAAACAGGAAAAAAAGATTTTTATGTCTTAATAAAATACCATATTAAAAAGCCAAAAGTAGCAAAACAAAAAAGCATCTTTAAATAAATGCCATATTATGTTGTCATAGCTGTATTAATTATTGAATAAATAGTAGGAAATCTAATGATTTCCAAGAATAGAGATTTAACGTTCTAAAAATTATTGAACTTCAAATCATCTACACAGACACTGATACAGATTAATGTAAACAATGCCTGTTGGAAATTGCTGTAAAATACACATATTTGCATAAAACTATGTCAGCTGGGTGAAGGGGACACTGGGAGGATAACAGTGTCCACAAGTATTTTCTAAGTTTCCATGTTCTTTAAAATCCAGCTTCCTTCCTAGAAGCAAATAAACTATGCTCCTATAGAAAAAGAGAAGAAACCAAGAAAGCAGTAGACGAAATTATACAAATGTAAGCGTAAAAATCTTTCTCCACTATCCCTCAACAAAAGGAAACAAAATGAATAGAAATGAAAGTTTTATCATTCTGAAAACATTTGATCTTTGTTCTGGTTTAAGGCAAAAAAAAAGAAAAAAACTGGAACTATATTTCATCATTTACATAAAATCATCAGTCATATTATAAAAAGAACCTTATCGCTCAGATTTTCTTTCTAATTAAATTCTGCCTAGAGCCTCAAAAGAGAACTGAGTGAAATAAAAAGCAAAAGCAAACAAACTAAAAAGCAAACACAAGATTCTATTTTCAGTTATTTTGAATTCTGATTGAGATATTTTTCCATGTACAGGACAATGCCCCTATCACAGTACGCTAAAAAAAATCTACTTCAAACTATCAATAAATATAGATGAATGAGAGAATCAGCAAGTCAAAAACAGTTCAGCTCAGTTCAGTCACTCAGTAGTGTCCGACTCTTTGAGACCCCATGGACTGCAGCACGCCAGGCCTCCCTATCTATCACCAACACCCAGAGGTTACTCAAACTCATCTCCATCGAGTCAGTGATGCCATCCAACTACCTCATCCTCTGTCATCCCCTTCTCCTCCTGCCCTCAATCTTTCCCAGTATCAGGGTCTTTTCTAATGAGTCAGTTCTTCACATCACATGGTCAAAGCATTGGAGTTTCAGCTTCAACATCAGTCCTTTCAATGAACACCCAGGACTGATCTCCTTTAGGATGGACTGGTTGGATCTCCTTGCAGTCCAAGGGACTCTCAAGAGTCTTCTCCAACGCCACAGTTCAAAAGCATCAATTCTTCAGTGCTCAGCTTTCTTCACCGTCCAACATTCACATCCATACATGACCACTTGGAAAAACTTTATTAAGTCACTTAGCCTTGACTAGACGGACCTTTGTTGGCAAAGCAATGTCTCTGCTTTATAATATGCTATCTCGGTTGGTCATAACCTTCCTTCCAAGGAGTAAGCGTCTTTTAATTTCATGGCTGCAGTCACCATCTGCAGTGATTTTGGAGCCTAAAAAAATAAAGTCTGCTACTGTTTCCACTGTTTCCCCATCTATTAGCCATGAAGTGATGTGACCAGATGCCATGATCTTAGTTTACTGAATGTTGAGCTTTAAGCCAACTTTTTCACTCTCCTCTTTCACCTTCATCAAGAGGCTCTTTAGTTCTACACTTTCTGCCATAAGGGTGATGTCATCTGCACAGCTGAGGTTATTGGTATTTCTCCCAGGAATCTTGATTCCAGCTTGTGCTTCATCAAGCCCAGCGTTTCTCATGATGTACTCTGCATATAAGTTAAATAAGCAGGGTGACAATATACAGCCTTGACGTATTCCTTTACCTATTTGGAACCAGTCTGTTGTTTCATGTCCAGTTCTAACTGTTGCTTCCTGACCTGCATACAGGTTTCTCAAGAGGCAGGTCAGGTGGTCTGGTATTCCCTCCTCTCAGAATTTTCCACAGTTTATTGTGATCCACCCACTCAAAACCTTTGGCATAGTCAATGAAGCAGAAATAGATGTTTCTCAAGAACTCTCTTGCTTTTTTGATGATCCACCAGATGTTGGCATTTTGACCTCTGGTTCCTCTGCCGTTTCTAAAACCAGCTTGAACATCTGGAAGTTCACGGTTCACGTACCATTGAAGCATGGCTTGGAGAATTTTGAGCATTACTTTACTAGCGTGTGAAATGAGTACAACTGTGCAGTAGTTTGAACATTCTTTGGCACTGTCTTTTTTGGGGATTGGAATGAAAACTGACCTTTTCCAGTCCTGTGGCCACTGCTGAGCTTTCCAAATTTGCTGGCATATTGACTGCAGCACTTTCACAGCATCATCTTTTAGGATTTGAAATAGCTCACCTGGAATTCCATCACCTCCACAAGCTTTGTTCGTAGTGATGCTTCCTAAGGCCCACTTGACTTCACATTCCAGGATGTCTGGCTCTAGATGAGTGATCACACCATCGTGATCTGGGTCATGAAGATCTTGTTTGTATAGTTCTGTGTATTCTTGCCACCTCTTCTTCATATCTTCTGCTTTTGTTAGGTGCATACCATTTCTGTCCTTTATTGTTCCCATCTTTGCATGAAATGTTCCCTTGGGATCTC
Organism: Okapia johnstoni; assembly: GCA_024291935.2. Taxonomy (NCBI): domain Eukaryota; kingdom Metazoa; phylum Chordata; class Mammalia; order Artiodactyla; family Giraffidae; genus Okapia; species Okapia johnstoni. The sequence continues at coordinate 62,560,919 of CM044312.1, read as the reverse complement.
TAATTTTCTTGAAGAGATCTCTAGTCTTTCCCATTGTATTGTTTTCCTCTATTTCTCTGCACTGATCCCTGAGGAAGGCTTTCTTATTTCTCCTTGCTATTCTTTGGAACTCTGCATTCAAAGGGGTATATTTTTCCATTTCTCCTTTGCTTTTCACTTCTCTTCTTTTCACAGCTATTTGTAAGGCCTCCTCAGACAGTTGTTTTGCCTTTTTGCATTTCTTTTTCTTGGGGGTGGTCTTGATCCCTGTCTCCTGTACAATATCACGAACCTCCCTCCATAATTCAGCAGGCACTCTGTCTATCAGATCTAGTCCCTTAAATCTATTTCTCACTTATACTATATAACTGTAAAGGATTTGGTTTAGGTCATACCTGAATGGTCTAGTGGTTTTCCCTACTTTCTTCAATTTAAGTCTGAATTTGGCAATAAGGAGGAGTTCATGATCTGAGCCAGTCAGCTCCCGGTCTTGCTGAGAGAGTCAGCAAAAGTCAAAAACAAGGAATTTCTTAACTTTTCTGCCTCTTGAGAGATGAAAAAACTGAAAGTTTGGAGTTTTTGCTCCAGTCTCTCTGATTATTTAAGTGGAGGATTGAGGCACCAATAGTACTACCTGAAGTGACAGAACTAACCCATTATTTTGGCACAAAATAGATACACTAGGTTGGTCACAAGGTGTGTTGGCCAAGCTCAGGATGCATGATTTCTTCCTTTATCTCTCATGCTGAAGTCTATCCAATGTTTGATGTATACAGTATATAAACATTCACTTTTTTCCTTCAAAGTATGCAAATTCAATTTAATCATAAACTAGTGGAATTACATCTTTTGAGGCAATCTCACAGATTTATTGCATCTTAGAAAATTTAGCATATTTAAAACATGTTAGAAAAGGAAAAAAAATAAACAAGTGAACTGATCTATTGCTGCTTAGCATTCCAACAGGACACTCTTTTAAATAAATTCCATGGACTACTATGAAAGTGTGACTGAATTTCGTATCACAATGAGTAAAAAGTTAAAAGCTATCACTTTTAATTAATCAATAATGACTCTGATCTCCATGGCAGTACATGTGCAATGAGCTCTCTGCTTTAAGGTTAAAAAAAATATAAGATAGGGTCCTGTTGGCAAGATTACCATTCACTATGGACAGAACTGTGTTCCCATAAATTTGTATGTTGAAACTCTAACCTCCAATGTGATAGTATTTGGAGTTGGGGCTTTGGAGATAATTAGGTTTAGATAAAGTCATGAGAGTAGAACCTTCATGATGCGACCAGTGCCCTAATAAGAAGAGACAACAGAGAACTTTCTCTTTGTGTGTGTGTGTGTGTGTGTGTGTGTGTGTGCGCGCGCGCACACGTGCGCCATGCAAGGATATGCAAAAAAAAATGGTTGTCTGCAAGCCAGGAAAAGAGAAAGCTCACCAGAGTTGGGAAACACTAGCACTTTGATCTTGGAATTCTCACCCTCCAGACTCTGAGAAATTTCTGTTGTTTAAACCATCCAGTCTATGGTATTTTGTTATGGCAGCCCCAAATGACTAATACTCCATCAAACCAGTGACAAACAAGGTGTCCTTGAGAATAGAGGACAAACTACAAATACAATCTGAAAAATGGGCTTGGATTCTTAAGCTTTGTCCTATATATTAATTCTCCAAGTGACAACTAGTATAACTACTATTTATTCTCTTTTCCTGTCATAGTGATGGCTACACACTTCCTTTTAAAGTCAGTGTCACTCTCCAGGACCCACTCACATGCAATACTCCATCTTTGCTACACCTATGAATTCAGACCTGCCATTTACAGTACTATTTCAGTTTATATTCTTCCTCTCTGATATAGAGAAGTAAAATTCAAACTTCCTGACTAATGTTCTCTGCAGAGTAGAGTATTTACATCTAATTTTTTCTTATCACTTAATCTGGGATTTAGATCATTTATATAAGCTGTTCTATGGTTATCTAATTATTTTACACCATAAATTATCTGCTTCAAATTACTTGTAAAAATCATCATAGGTTATTTCTACCTCCTCTCCTCTCAACCCCACCACATAGACATAAAAGTTATAAAATGTTCAAATAAATTTCAGCAAGCTGGACAGTGAAAAGGCTGGGCTAATGGGCTTGAATCTTGTAAAACCAGCCCTCACTGCTTCTCCTGTTAGTGAAGGAGTCTTTAGAGCTGAACTGCATGACAGGGACTATAAGAAAAAGGCCAAATATTTGATCTATCTCATTTCCTAACTCCTACTCACCTCAGAGATCTGAAACTCCATGTCTGGGAGTTTCAATTTCATGATGCTTATAACTGGCTTCACAAGCGAGGAATTAGATTTTCTTTTTCTATTTATTTATAGGAAAAGCAATATTACACTAAACACTATGTTAATTATTTTAAAATATCCTGTAAACTATCATTTTACTGGAATTACTTTCATTACCACCTACTAGCTTTCACACACATTTATTATTGTTGAAATCATATTATAGGTTCTATTCCTACATGACACCTTAAATTCACTTCATACTTTTCATTGTAATGACTTGATGAGATTATGTCATGATGATATAACATGTTAGTGACATAACATCACTAACATACCATTTGTCTTCTGAGAACATTGAGGTTACTTCCAATTATTTGCTACTGCAGGACACGATACAGTTTGATCATGATGTGAACACACATTACTTGGGATGGATTGCTAGGACAGGATTACTAGCCAAAGGGTTTTAGCAATTTTTCTACTTTTCTGTGGTTTACCTTTTTTTTTTTTCATTCCCAGGAGGAACTGTGCCAATGACTTCATCAGCAATGAACAGTTCCTGGTTTCTTTTTAAAATAAAAACATACAAATTTTGCTGCATATTTGCCAATATGAGATGTTTTCTTTTTGTGATGGAAGGGGGGGGGATTACCTCAATAATTTAAAGATGTTATCTATGTGTTATAAATTTACACAAAGTCTTTGGTACAGAATTCTGAAAAACATTTTTTCTTGTTCACTTTACTACTTCTATTTCCCTTTCTGTGAATTATCTGTTTTGTCCATTCATCTATAAAAGTCCTGATGTTTGAGGGATAAAAACAAACCAGTGCTTTATACACACAACCCTCCATATCCTCAGGTTCCCCATCTGTGGATTCAATCAACCACAATTAAACACACTTAGAAGAAAGATTTCAGAAAGTTCCAAAAAGCAAAACTTGAATTAGCTGAGTATTGACACTGTATTTATAACATTTTATTAAGTAAACTAGGCACTTCTCTCGTGGCTCAGATGGTAAAGAATCTGTCTGAGATGTGGGAGGCCTGGGTTCAATTGCTGGGTGGGAAAGATCCCCTGGAGAAGGGAATGGCTGGCTATTCACTTCAGTATTCATGCCTGGAGAATTCCATGGACAGAGGAGCCTGGCAGATTATTTACAGTATATGGGAACCTACAGATTATTTACAGTATATGGGAAGATGTACATAAGTTAAATGTAAATACTACACCATTTTATACAAGGAACTTGAACATCCACAGATTTTGGTATCTGCATGAGTCCTAGAACCAATACCCTATAGATTCCAAGGGATGACTGTGCTTTATACATATTCCTTATTGGTCATATAGGTGCATGTCTAGTTTGCCCCTTGTTCTAAAAACTGTTATCAAATACACATTTAAAATAGTTTTCAAATCTATATTTTTCTTTGTTTCTCTATTTCTTTAAGCCCCCAAAGATATATCCTTTCACAGTTCCATTATATATATTCTGTTTTACGTTACTTTAGGTTTTCTATAACTTTTTTTCATTAATTTCGTCAATTTTTTCATTAAGTTCACTAATTTATTTCAATTTTACATTGGTATATAGTTAAATAAGTTGATGCAAATAATTTTAAAAAACTGCTACTCAACTCACCAACACAACTTTAATCTCTCTTTTTTTGGAACATATTTCATTATATTGTTTATATATTGCTGAATCTATTTCTAGACTCAAGTATTGTTCCATAGATCTGTGTTTATACTTTTTCACCATTATTACTCATTGCTCCTCTATTTGGAAAGTTCTCTGGAAAGCTCCCTTATTTATTTTTCCATTAGATCATTCTTTCAAGTTCTCCCCAAAATCTCAGACTGATTTTGACTAAAATTATATGCACAAATTAGTTTTAAAAGGTCAGGGACTGGACTTATAAATCAAAATGCTGCATGCACATAGAAAGAATGCTTTGGCTTTCTAATACTTGCTTTCTGTTGCTCTCAGAGTGAAGAAGCTTCATGCCTATTTCTTGAGACTGGTGTATATATCAAGGTCTCTGTGATTCTATTTCTACGCCCCAGCCTTTACTTAGCTCAAAACATACTTGAAGGCCCACCATCTGTTCTAGCTGAAAAACACCTGGAAAGAAACAAGGTTTTCCACTCAGCTGGAACTGTGAAAGAGGCAAAGGAAAATTAATTCAGCACTGTAATTAGAAACCTTTCCCTTTATACATGATGTTTTAGTCATGAATTACCTGATACTCTGCTTGCCTTGTCTATATATTCTGCTTCAACTGATTCCATAGCTTTTAGACCCATTTTGACCTTTGTGATGCACAAACTCTTCTTCGCTGACCAGCCAGTGTCTAGATCCACCCACCATTCATGTTTAGCAGACCCTTCCTCTCCTATCCATGGGGCTTGGCTATACCCCAGGCCCTCACAGCAAAAGATGCTAATGCATATGCCTTGACTAGTTACCCTAATCAAATGAATATGAAATTTCAAAACTTAATTTTAATATTTAAGCATCAAATCCTATAAACTGGTAGAAGCCTAAGGCTCAAGGTCAGAAATAAATTAAAATATAACTAATAATTATTTGGTATCTAAGAATTTGATCTAATATTGGTGCTCTGCGGTGATACAGATGGATGGGATGGAGTGGATATATGTATACATATAGCTGATTCACTTCATTATATAGCAGAAACCAATACAGAATTGTAAAGCAACTTACGCCCAACTTAAAAAAAAAAAGTACTTCTATACTTCACAGTACATTTGACTGAAGCACTACATTTATGAAATGAAGTATCTGAGGAATAACATTATTCTCAATCCTAGAATAAATCTAGATGTATACATTTCAGATTAGCAGGAATTTCATATATACATTTATATGTGCCAGAAATATCACACACACATGCATACACAATTTTGCCATGATTTGTGTTATTCTAGCCTGGCGGGCTGCCGTCTATGGAGTCGCACAGAGTCCGACACGACTGAAGCAACTTAGCAGCAGCACCATTGTGTATTAGACATGCAAGAAACATTTCTTAACTTAAAACATTTCTTCTCATTTCCCTTTAAAATAATTTCTACTCAGGAGCAGAAATAGTATTTCCTGTTTCTTTGATACCATCATATAGTATTTGTGTAAGTATGGCAAAGAATCGTAAATGCTGAGTTAAAACTTTTCTAGATTGTAATTTCTCATAAGACACAGGATAGCTATGAAATAGTATTTATAATTCAAGAGCATTTCTCTTTTTTGACACTTGGTTCTGATACTCAATTTCAGCACACTGAACCAGGAAATCAAAGGAAATTTAGCTTTCGAGTAAAGAAGTACAATGTTCCTTCATGAAAAAGAGTTCTGCATTAACAACCAAAAGAAAAGATGTACAGCAAAGGGTATTGAGTAGAACACATTTTACATTTTCCACATTAACTTTTTTATGCAAACTGATCATTAATTTCTAAACAGATAAAGCTAAAGAAAGTTTATGTTTTAGTGGGGAATGAAAACAAAAAAATTTCCACCATGCAAGCTATATGGGAAATAATTGCTCTTCTGCAAAAAGAAAATGTGTTATGGATTTGCCTGTCTCATTTAGATAGATAACCTGAGTTAAAGAATAGTCTATTCTCAAAAAGCAAAAGCAGATGTGTTTCCAGTCACTCACTTACAAGTTAGGCAACATTCCTGATACTCCTGACACTCACAAATACAATTTATAAAGAATTTCAAAATAAAAACTCATGAAAAATGAGCATGCTTTCCAATGACAGCTTACATAAATCCTAGAATCTGTGGCCCACACACAAGAAACAGCTGTTACCCTAAGTCAGAGAAGTCAGAGGCACTGCCTCAAACCAACTGGGGTTCTGCAAAACATCCTACTTTGATAGGATTACTGTAGCTGCCAGACTCCACAGATGGTAGCAGGACTTGAAAAAGAGTCTGAAGGGATCTTAATTTTTAACTCTAATTACTTTAACTCCTCAAGCATAAATACTTGATCCCAAGAAGTGACAGGTCACGTTCGCATATGACATAGTGACATCACATACGACAGTGACATCACATACGACATAGTATACTATATTCAAATTGATGATTTACTATGGGTCTGAAATAACATAATAACTAGTAGATGTCAGAGATCTTCAATTGGGCTATTATTTGCTATGTTCAGGCATTTGATGCCAAATAATCAAGCACAGATGTGTTAGTACATAACTGAAACAATCTATTAGCAGGAGCCCTAACTCAAAGCATGTAAACAATATCTTACAACTCCCTAAGGCTTAGTACTTATTTTTTAAAAAATCACATCAAATCAATATTATGGAAAGAATATCAATTATATCCAAAATATAATGTTGAGAACTATATAAAAAACAAAGAAGTAGAAGAAACAGTCCCTGGTCTAATGAATTTAAAGTTCTTGTTTTAGTTTTGTCCTAGACCAGTTTTCCGTCATTCCTATGGCAAAAGAAAGGCACTTTCAGATATACTAAGAATTAATGAATTTGGACATAAACCAAATTATTATGCTATACATCTAGAACTAATACAATGTTATATGTCAATCATACCTCAACTGAAAGAATAATGAATATATAAGTATAATGAGAGAAATAGTGAAATATAGCTCTAAGCATATTTATAAAAAGCTTTAAACTGGCCACAATTTAAAATCACTAGATTTTAAGTTTACCTTTCAAATCATTAGAAAAAAATAAAACATAAGGAATCAATGAAAACTAAATCTACAGCTTTAGATCATCCACAAGTTGCTGACAAGCAGTATTCATTTTCTTCACTCCAGATACTGATATAGTGTTGAAATGGGAGGGATCAAAGTTAGGACCCTGCAGTATACCACCAGAATCCACCCAAGTGACACTGCTGTAAAAGACTCCCTTTTATGCTCAAAGCTATTTCCAATTTACACGTTCTTTGATTTTTATCCCATTTAATCTTACGTAACTCTCACAAGCCTGAGCAAGCAATATACCCTTCAGTAATGCACTGAAACTCTTTTTCACCTGGCACAAATCAATATTCCCATCTCACCTAGTTTGTTATGCTGGAACAAAAAGTCCTACTAACAATTTGGACAAAAAGAAAGAAGAGCACCAGGAAGGTACTTGGAATTTACTAAAATATGAACATCAGTTATCACACATATAAATATTTTATCAGATACATAAAACCCCACTACCCCACTAAGCAAAATGGGAGGTAGGTAGGTTAAGTACAGCATAGTGGTTGGTGCATATTATAAAGACCTGATTGTAAATCCCAGATTCATATGACTAATAGGAGGTGTTAACCTATGACCCATGTGAATCATGTCCAGGGTTCCTTATACCACATCATCACTAAATATAAGACCTTCCTAATCCAACTGCTTTTCTTTTTAACTAGCCCATATTTCTTCATCTCTGCAAAGGAATATGAGATGGATGTACTGCTAAAATCTGAATTTATTTCTCTGCTGTCCTTCCCTGATACATTCAGTAGAGAATTCCATAGCAACTATGTCCATCAGAAATACTGGCTGTTTTTTTGTTTTTTTTTGTTTTTTTTTGTTTTTTAAACAATTAGTGTGTTGGGAAAATGCTCACACAGAGCTTAATAAGCTAAACCATCTTGTGCCTCACCCATGAATATTTATCTGCCAAATTATCAAACAAAAAGAAAGCACATGTTACCCTGCCCTCAAGCACAGCACATTTATAGTACAGACCAAGTGTGACAAAGGAATGACCAGACAAAGGCAAAACTCTTTTATATTCTAGCTCATTGTTGTTGTTGTTTAGCTGCTAAGTCATGTCCGATTATTTTGCAACCCCATGGACTGTAGCCCAACAGGCTCCTCTGTCCATGGAATTCTCCAGGCAAGAATATTGGAGTGGGTTGCAATTTCCTCTTCCAAGGGATCTTCCTGCCTCAGGGACTGAACTCTCATCTCCTGCCTCTCCTGAACTGGTAGGCAAATTCTTTACCACTGAGCCTCCAGGGAAGCACTATATCCTTTTTTATTTTTTTTAATAAATTTATTTATTTTAGTTGGGGGCTAATTACTTTACAATATTGTAGTGGTTTTTGCCATACATTGACATGAATCAGCCATGGGCTTACATGTGTTCCCCATCCTGAACCCCCCCTCCCACCTCCCTCCCCATCCCATCCCTCTGGGTCATCCCATTGCCCCAGTCCTGAGCATTTGTCTCATGCATTGAACCTGGAATGGTGTTCTGTTTCACATATGATAATATACATGTTTCAATGCTATTGTCCCAGAACGTCCCACCCTCACCTTCTACCTCAGAGTCCATAAGACTGTTCTATGCATCTGTGTCTCTTATTCTGTCTCGCATATAGGGTTATCGTCACCATCTTTCAAATTCCATATATATGCATTAGTATACTGTATTGGTGTTTTTCTTTCTGGCTTACTTCACTCTGTATAATGGGCTCCAGTTTCATCCATCTCAATAGAACCGATTCAAATGTATTTTTTTAATGGCTGAGTAATATTCCATTGTGTATATGTACCACAGCTTCCTTATCTATTCGTCTGCTCATGGACATCTAGGTTGCTTCCATGTCCTGGCTATCGTAAACAGTGCTGCGATGAACACTGGGGTATGTCCTTTTAAGAAGAGGTTTGCTGTTGTTTAATAGCTAAGTCGTGTCTGACTCTTTGCAACCCTGTAGACTGCAGCTCGCCAGGCTCCTCTGACCATGGGATTCTCCAGGCAAGAATACTGGAGTGGGTTGCTATTTCCTTCTCCAGGGGATCTTTCTGACCCAGGGATCGAACCTGAGTCTCCTGCATTGGCAGACAGATTCTTTACCTCTGAGCCACCAGGGAAGCCCCTAAGAAGAAGAGGGAAATGCAAAAATAATTGTCACCTTCTAGGCAGACTTCAAGTCCAGCTCTATCCATCATCACCTTTAACACGAGGCATGCGCTCGTTACATGTGACACCTGTTATTGACAGTGGGGTAGAGCAGTTTCTGATCCCTGAAGGACTGATGGCCTTGCACTATGGCTCTTGAGGATCTAGCCTGATTGACAACTCCAGTAATGGAAAAGGTCAGCAAAGAGATACAACATTACCAAGCAAAGCCTTTTTTTCACTGACTGGTTTCTTTTGTCTCATCTTACAGTTTTAATGGATGCAACTCATATCTAAATGGGTATGTGCATAGGTTTTAAAATACAATATATAGTAATCTATACTAGCTATATATAATCTATACTAGTTAAGGGCTTCCCTTGTGGATAACTAGAAGGAGGCACCCTGCTGAGACTCGAGGGACTGCCCCAGGGGAGGACAGGGCTGAAGATGGAGCCATGCAAATCTGGTAGCCCAAAACTGTGCTAAGAGGGCTGTGCCTCTACCTAGTTCCCGCAGTGCTACCAGGCAAGATTCAGAGCTGCCAGCTACAAATGGAAATAGAAATTCCAAAGGACCAGGGTGAAGATTTCAGTGAGAAACGATGTTGAGGAGCTTGGCAAAGGGAGTCCCTGTTTATCTCTGGCACCTCCAGGACACAGGGAAGCACTGCAAGAGCAGACCGCCCAGGAGATGAGGGCTTTTTACTGCTATTGTTCAGATGCCCCAAGCATTCTTCTAAAGCTGCCTGGGGAAGTTTACAGTTTTACAAATTACTTTTTCTTTGAACAGAAAATTGCTTCTTTCATTAAAACTCTGTTCTGTAAAAATTGTCGTTAAAACTTTGTGTTCCGTAAAAATTGCCTGACTTTTTCTCTTCATTTTAAAGTTCTCTACAAAGAACAGCAAATAATCTAAATACTCAACAGGAAAATGATTAAATGCTCCATGCTATGGAATGGTGCACAGCCATTTAAGATGCTGTCTTTCAGTAATACTTAATAAGATATAGAATGTCACAATAGAATGTTAGGTGGGAAAAAAAGTGGATGATACAAAACTGTACAGAATATGAAGCAACATGCCAATTAATTTTTTTAAAAAACTGGAAAAACTATTGTCTCTTGGTATCGAAATTATAAATAATTGTATAACTTACTGTACTTTCTAAATTACCTTCACTGAAGCTACTTTATTTATAACAAGAAAAGTTATTTAGTATTAAAAGAATAAGAACAGATGAGAATAATTACTTTCCCTGGAAACGTAACTATATTACATCCAGTGTCAGGTGGAAGGTTACAAAGTTTACCTCCAAAAGTCTTTCTGGTGATTTACATGGGAAAAAAATCAACTGAAAGCACAACATACCAATCAAGTCGTTCGGGTCCCTTTAAACAGAGTACAGGTGTTAGTACAACAGGTCCTGGAAGAACTATAACCTTTACACACACCTATGAAAAGATGAGTTACCATAGGCAAAATTTAATTATAGCCCTTTAAATTGCACCATACTAATAAATGATGGCACGTTTTTGTTTTTAAACCTTCCCTTTCATATCTGCCCTGTGAAATATTCTGAGAAACCAGATCAGAATCACAAGGCCTTGGACACTAGTGTGTTTACTTGAGAACACTGCATAAATTATTGATGACACACAGGTTACACTGTGTTCAAAGAGTCTACAGCAGATGAAAAGCTTTTACTTTGGTAAAGAGCAAGAAAATGGAAAAAAAACGTGGGTGGCTAGACTCTACTAAGAGCTGCCAACCTTCATATTTCCTTTTGCCTTTGTTGTGTGTCCTCTGTTTCTTTCAGATAATTTTCTGTGTTGGTTAATGGCACTCCCACCCATTCAGTTCCTCAAATGAGTAATTTAGGAGTCATCCTTGATTTCTCCATCTAACCTCAGTCCCACACCCAATTCAACAAACCCCATTAGTTCCACCCTACAGATACATCCTGTACACACTATCTTCTCTCTCTGTCACCACCATGACCACCCTGATCCAGGCCACCACAGCTTCTTATTTTACGTAACAGCCTCCTAACCGGCCTCCCACTTCCACTCCTGCTCCACTGCCCCCTTTACTGCACCAACAAGACTCAAGTTCTCTGCCCTGTCACAACCTTTGTACACACTAAGCCCCTGTGCCTGAAAGGCAACTCTTCACAAAGCTAAGTTCCTGGAATCCTGCACCACACCTCTCAAGTCAACAGAAAAGCTTTCTCTGACCGCCTTATCTGTAGCAATAGCCTGATTATCTCGGCACATTGGCAGATATTTATTATCTGCTTTATTCATCAAACTATAAGCTTCATGCAGGTCAAGAAGCAACAGTTAGAACTGGACATGGAACAAGAGACTGGTTCCAAATTAGGAAAGGAGTATGTCAAGGCTGTACATTGTCACCCTGCTTATTTAATTTACATGCAGAGTACATCAAGTGAAATGCCGGGCTGGACAAAGCACAAGCTGGAATCAAGATTGCCGGGAGAAATATCAATAACCTCAGATACGCAGATGACACTACCCTTATGGCAGAAAGTGAAGAAGAACTAAAGAGCCTCTTTGATGAAATTGAAAAGAGGAGAGTGAAAAAGTTGGCTTAAAACTCAACATTCAGAAAACCAAGATCATGGTATCTGGTCCCATCACTTCATGGCAAATAAATGGGGAAACAGTGGAAACAGTGAGAGACTTTATTTTCTTGGGTTCAGGATCAATCGGGATGGTGACTGCAGCCATGCAATTAAAAGACTCTTGCTCCAAAGACATTACTTTGCCAGCAAAGGTCCATCTAGTCAAAGCTATGCTTTTTCCAATAGTCATGTATGGATATGAGAGTTGGACTATAAAGAAAGCTGAGCGCCAAAGAACTGATGCTTTTGAACTGTGGTGTTGGAGAAGACTCTTGAGAGTCCCTTGGACTGCAAGGAGATCCAACCAGTCCATCCTAAAGGAGATTAGTCCTGGGTGTTCATTGGAAGGACTGATGTTGAAGCTGAAACTCGAATACTTTGGCCACCTGATGCAAAGAACTGACTCATTTGAAAAAATCCTGATGCTGGGAAAGATTGAAAGCAGGAGAAGGGGGTGACAGAGGATGAGATAGTTGGATGGCATCACTGACTCAATGGACATGAGTTTAAGCAAGCTCCGGGAATTGGTGATGGACAGCGAAGTCTAGCGTGCTGCAGTCCAATGGGGTCGCCAAGAGTCAGACACAACCGAGCAACTGAACTGAACTGGACTGATGAGCTTCATGAGGGAAGGGCTATTTCCGTCTTGTACTCTGTTGGATCTCTAGCAGCTAAACACAATATGTTTTAATGAATTAAAGAATACTTTGTTTCATCTGTAATTGGTGGTATTTCTGCAAGTACATTAGAGTGGGACAGGGAAAATAAATCCCTGACTTCCAAGCTGATTTCTTAAGTCATTTTTTGTGTCTTCATTTATTTTCTCAGCGTATTCTCTCACACCAATTTCTAGAATGAAAATTTGGCATGGAGACGTATAACCGTAAAAAACATCCCTATCCTCCAAACACCTGGTATTGAGATGGCCAACATACCCTCAGATGCTTCAGACTTCAAATCACATCTACTTAATCCAAATCCTTTAATTATTGCCAGCCTAGGAAGTTTTCTGACAATGCACAGAGAGTATAAAGTGCCAGACACTAGTCAATGTAAAATCATATTGCAGCTGGACATGCACATTTGCATGGTTTTAAATTTCTAATAGAATACTCTCTAAACAAAGTTCTGTCATCTGGACACCATATCACTGGGACCACCATACATTCTGGGAGAGATTCCGTTCTTGCAATCAAATGCTCCACTTGGTAAAACCTCTCCCTAAACCATCTTATAAACAACTTGTCACATGCTTGTAATTAAATGGTTCTGATGAAACATACAACTCTCAGGTTACAACTGTTTATAACAGCCGTTTCTAAATTCTCTTCATTTAAATGTTTGAAATATTCAATTTTTCACCTCAAATGAGGTCTCTAAACAGAAAAAAAAGATAAGTGTCAGAAATAATTCTGAAGGATGAACACACAAAGTGTAACCAAAAACAGTGGCTTTTTTGGGTAAATAACCAACGCCTTTGGTTTAGCATTTTGTTCAATCTACTTAATGCAATTTAAATCTAAAATCATGCCGTGCAAATATTAACTCCTCCAGAAGGCTTTACTGCCATTTTATTTATGTATTTAGTACTGAATATTTGGCAGTCCCTTTATATTCATTGTAATTAAATCCTTCCACCAACACTATAGGTAGGCAACAATATTATTCTCCACTTCATAGACTAGGTGGATGTTTAGAGAGATGAGGAATTCAGTGAGGTTAAGCCTGACACAAGCGACAGGGCTAGGTGCTGAACTCATTAATTCCTTGTACTTGATAACTACTCTATGGCAGTGAATAGACGAATGAATGCTTCATCTACAGAGCATTTATGAGATGTCTTCTAGACTTTCTCTGATTACAACTACCAGTTTTCTGTTTTTAAATTCAAAATCCTTAGATGTCTGCATTATCCATTATAACTCATATGATCATTAAGTGATGGAAGAAACGTTTTCTTAGTGTACTGTATAGTCTGTGAATAGGCCCTGGACTAGGTATTGGCAAAGCAAAGAAGAAGAGAAGAAAGCCCCATTCCTGGAGACTAAATAGAATACAGTAAAAGTATAAGTAAGCAAGCCACATGATAGGTGGCATTCTGGGAAGCAGGTTGCAGTGACCAACTGCCTCCCCAAGTGAAGCTTTAAAAAAAAAAAAGGCTTCACAGAGGAAGTAACACAAGACCTGAGATTCCAAGCACAAGCACAGATTCTCCAAGCAGAAATGGGAAGAAGAAGCATTTGAGTTAGCAAAAAACATTTTCTAGAGGTGTGAAACTACAGCATATGGCCTATTAGGTAAAGAGTAAGTTTTTAAACAGAAGCTGGAGTTGGCAGTGACCCAGAAGAGAAAGAAAAACTAAGGCTGGCCACACAGGCTGAATGCAGACTAAAACGGTCCTATGTGCCATGCTTGGGAAATGGGGCTCACCTCACAGGTGATGGGAAGCTGTCTGAGAGGCTGTGAGCAGTGTAGGAAAAAGAGGAGACAGACAGACATGAGGTTGACTCTTTCTGGGCTTCCCAGGTGGTGCTAGTGGTAAAGAACCCACTTGCCAATGCAGGAGGTGTAAGAGACATGGGTTCAATCTCTGGGTCAGGAAGATTCCCTGGAGGAAGGCATGACAACCCACTTCAGTATTCTTGCCTGGAGAGTCCCAAGGACAGAGGAGCCTGCCTGGTGGGCTACAGTCCATAGGGTAGCAAAGAGTCAGACACAACTGAAGCGACTTAGCACACACACAGAAATCCTAAAAGAATGGGTTAATTACAAGTTTGAGAGCCAGGGAGGCCTCTGTATTTCTCACTGTTAGCACTGACCTGGACACATTTGTGAATAAATTTATTCCACACATTTTATTGATCACTAACAATGTACCAGGCCTTGAGATAATTGCTAGGTATACAAAATGAACCAAGCAAACCAAAAAAAACAAACAACAAAAACCTGTCATTTATGGATCTTTCAATTGGGAGTGAAAGAGCAGGTAGGGGAGATAGATAATACACATTAACAAGTAACTTTGATAATCTTTTCAGGAGGTTATAAGTACAGTGGAAGAAAAAGGGATTTTATTTGAACCAAACTGAGGATTATAATGCAGGAAGTAGATTCTCAGAGATTTCTGAGAACTATTTCACATGTTAGAAGTCAAAGGCACACTCATACATTTTTCAGATATAAGATTGTACATTAATATGACACATGGATATTTTATATAAAGTTCACCAAGGATACATAGCACAGGTAAACATGCAAAGCAAGCAGCAAGTCACAATGACTCCCACAACAGAGTTGGGAAAGAAAGTTATTTTTTTTAAAGCTATTGTCACAGAAGTTCTGACACTGTAGGGTCAGAAGAAAGAGAAAAAATAGCTCTTAACATTCAAGCCGGCATTCCCATCTTTGAGGCTCTCCGGTTAATGTGTAACACAGCTACACACTGTACCTATGGAGGCCTGAACAAACAGAGAGAGAGAAGTTTATGTTCAGTTTTTCTTGTCTTGCTTTAAAATATACATTTTATTTCATCAGCCTCACTGAGAAGACTGGAGGAGATGGGTGTGAGCCCTGCAGATATCTGAGGGGAGGTCATTCCAGGAAGAAGGAACATGAAGTACAGAAACACTAAAGAAACCTGGTGGTTCACGGGACAGCAAGAAGGCCTGTGTGGCTAGGGCAGGTCAGCAAAGGGAACCTAAGAGATCAGATCAGAGTGCTACCAGGGCCAGATCCTGTAGGGCTTTAACTCTGAGGGTGAAGGAAAACTTCAGGAGGGTCTGAGCGGAAAAGTCTGACTAAAAAGTCTCACTCTACTAATGTGCTTAGAATATACTTGGGAATCAAGAGTGAAAGCAGGGTCACCAGCCAGGAGACGTTTGAGTAATCCAGGCAGAAATGATGTCTGCAATTTTGAAGATAAAGTCAACCAGACTTCTTAACAGAGTACATGTGGAGTATAAGAAATAAAGGGGTTATGGATGACTTTCAGGAATTTCTGCCCTGAGCAAGTAGAAGGATGGAGCAGTCAGGATCTGAGAAGGAAATAAATGGATGAGTAGTAGGTGGATGAGGCGTTAGAAATCAGGAGTTTGATGTATTTATGGGCCGCTCAAGCAGAGATGCTGAGTTAGGCCACTGGATGAACAGGTCTAGAGTTCAGAGAAAAGCTCAAGACTAGGCTAAAGGTCTAGACTAAAGCAGTTCAGACTAGGTCAAGAGATCTAGAAATAAAAAACCTGAGAGATGTCTGAACATGAATGGTATTTAGAGATAAAAGAAATAGATGAATAAACAAACACCAACTTTACAGTCACAGAGTTCTAGACTTGATTCTTGGTTCTCACACTGTGTGACCATGGAAACTTTCTTTAAAACTTCTCTGAATTCATTTCCTCCTGTGTGAAATGGGATGATAAAACCTACCCTAGGAATTAAATGGATTAAGAACACAAAGCTCCTGAATGGTGCCTGGTATATGTCAAGCTGTCAAATGGTACTGGGTTATCAGATTTTTAAGCAAATGAATGATGTTATCCAATTTGTTTTGTTAGAAAGATAAGATTCTTCTTTCCCTTGTTCTCCTTCCACCTCCCTCAGGCCTTATGTGGTAAGTGTCCGACTCTTTGCGACCCCATGGACTATAGCCCACCAGGCTCCTCTGTCCATGGGATTCTCCAGGCAAGAACACTGGAGCAGGTTGCCATTTCCTTCTCCCTCTCCCCCTAAAATGAAACATTCTATCAGATATGTGGGCTTCCCTGGTAGCTGAGGTAAGGCTCCCTTTTAGATCCCACTCATAACAAATCTTTGTAGACGAAAGGCAATTAAACACAAGAAACTCCCTGACCTCCTCTGAGTTCTATTGACCTGGTAACATGAGGCAGTTACAACAGAAGTAATATTGGTTTCATTAAGAAAATATTTCTTGACCTAAAAAGTTAATTTGTCTCAAACTCATGAATTCCCAAGATACGCAGATGATACCACTTTAATAGCAAAAAGCAAAGAGGAACTAAAGAGCCTCTTGATGAAGGTGAAAGAGGAGAAGGGAATGGCAACTCACTGCAGTATTCTTGCCTGAAGAATCCCATGAACAGAGGAGCATGGCTGGCTACAGTCCATGGGGTGGCAAAGAGTTGGGCACTACAGAAAGACTAACACTCTCACTTCCAAACTGCTATAATCAGACATGACAAAGTAGACTTAGATAACAGAAAGTGTTCTGAAGATTGATTATAGCAGCGTGATTTATGATGCTTCAACAACTCGTTGAATGTCTAATTCTTTATGGATTACTATGATAACTTAAAAACAAAAAGGTGATTTGCTTTGTGTTGCAATTATGGTCTAAAATACTACTTATCCCACCCCTATATAATTATACTGAAACCTTCAAAAGTAAAAAAGAATTATTTATTAATTATCATCATTAATGGAAAAATATACACTGAGCAGTACCACTCTGTTAAAACATACTATATATTTAACACAAAGATTAGGCCAAATCTCATTCTAACATTTAATTTCATAAGTTTCCTTGAAAAGAGAAAAAAAAAACTCTTGGTGGATCAAAGATTCTAAAGTAAAAAAAAAAAGAAAAGTGTAAAAGTTCTAGAAGGAAATATGGGAGGTTTTAATATTTTTTTAAAAATCTTACAAAAAGGAAGGTCTTTGTAGGAAAGACACAAAGAAAAAGATACACACACACACACACACACACACACACATATATAAACTGACTTCACAAATACTTGAAATATCTGCATGAGAGAAGAATGCCATGAATAAAGACAAAAGACAAATGACACACTGAAAAAAAAATCACTTGAAAAATAGACGGCAGAAAAGCAGTTAACCTATTTAACATAAAATAAGCAATTACGCAGCAATAAAAAATGTTATATATATTTAACAATGTTCAAACTCATTCACAATTAAAGAAACAGTTAAATGATATATTATTTTCACTCATCGGGTTGACAAAAAGTAGCAGTAATAGCTGCAAAATGATCATGCTTCCAATGTACAATTATACTCATGTTATAAGTGAGAAAACTGTAATCATCCTAACATCACAGAGCTAGAAAGTGGTAGAATTGTCATTTTTTAAAAGTCAGTTCAGAAAAACTTTAAGTTGATTAAAGTGGGGTGAGCAGGTATGTTTATACATCATTTTTGATGAAGTCTTATGGAAGACTCCTGGAGGAAAATGTCCTATATCCCACTGTCATGGCCCCTTCGAGTGCTACATGATTTTTTCAGCTTATGAGACAAACATCTTGTCTTGAAAAATTAATATGCCAAAGCCTTGTGCCCCTTCTAGAGAGAGGATGCATATTTCCAAAACAGAACTAACTCAGGAATCACGCACTCTAGCTAAATACTGTATTTCTACATCCATCAGTACCGCAAATAAGAGAAAAGATAAGGTTGGAAAAGATAATGGTTGTCCCCATTCCTTCCCCTGCTAGAGTTGCACAGTTACCCCACAGGAACTAGGCTGCAGGACATGGGCACTCCAACTGCCGTCCCATTCTCATCACTGCCAATGGACACACCGGCTTTAAGACCCAGATCATCTGCAGAACTGAAGCCGGAAATCAGGAAACAGTGTTTGACATTGTGTTTAATAGGGAATAAAGAGAGTGAGAGTCATCTGATCTCTGCCTTAGTGTTTTGCACTTTCCACGTCACCATGACTAAAAAGGTAAGGTACACTATAGCCCAGAGAGAGGCTATAAAACAGAGTAGACCGTGGATGGCCTCCTCGGAGAGTTAAATTGGCAATAACCATCAAAATTTTAAATTCATAAACTTATTCATCCATTCCACTTTAGGAATTTATGTTGAAAATATACTTGTGCATGTTCACAAAGACTTATGCCATTTACTGAATGTCTGTGACCCCCAAATTCACAGGATGAATCTTAACCCCAAGGAGACCCCAAAGAGCTCCTCTACCCTTCTGCACTATGAGGACATAACAAGAAGATGGCATCTATGAACTAGGAAGCAGGCCCTGACCGGAACCCAACCATGCTAGCACTTTGATCTTAGTACCTGGACTTCCCAACTTTCAGAACTGTGAGAAATAAATTTCTGTTGTTCCTAAGCCGCCTACACTATAGTATTCTGTTATAGAAACCTCAAAGGTTTAAGACAACAGGTAACAACCAAAACTGAAAACATCCTAATAGTCCATCAATAGAGGACTATTTAAATAAACTATTATCCGGTCATATAAAGGAAAACTATGAAGCTGTTTTTTAAAAAAAATGTAACTGATCTAAACTATAGCCTCTAGCCAGGCACCTCTGTCCATGGGGATTCTCCAGGCAAGAATACCAGAGTGGGTTGCCATGCTCTTCTGCAGGGGATCTTCCCAACCCAGGGATTGAACCCAGGTCTCCCGCATTGCAGGCAGATTCTTTACCAACTGAGCCACCAGGGAAGCCCAAATATCTTTTCAACACCTGATTTAAAAAGCTATAACTCAAGGAATATAAAAGTATAGATTAAAAAAAAAATTTCAATTTGTGCAAATCAAGGCAAGAAAAAATATGTGTGCATTTGTTACACAAGAGTATTTTTGGAAATTTACATATGGCCACCCATGTTCCTGGACTCATGGCCCTGTTTCTCCAACTTCAAAGCCAGCAACAGCAGGTTGAGTTCTCACATCGCATTACTCTGGCCTCTTCTTTTACCTCCTCTTCTACATTAAAGGACATTTGTGAGCATACTGGGAATAGTTAGATAATTCAGGATAATATCTGTATTTTATAGTAAGCTCATTAAAAACCTTAATTTCAACTGACACTCTAATTTTCCATCACCATTTAATATAATAGAGCCACAGGTTCCAGGGTTTAGGGTGTAGACTTCTTTGGAGGCCATCATTCTGCTCACCACAAGTATGAGCATGCAGTTTAGGGAAAGGGACTTTAAAGTCCTATCTTTTTTTAAAGCTAAATATGCTTTGCTGAAATAGTCTATACAACTATTTTAAGAAAATAGGAATACAGGTGTGCAGGCAGAAGGGGAATATATGTGTTAAGAAAAGTGATCTTATTAAAAGAATACATATATGGATATGTAGTAATAATGCAAGAGAAATAACAGAGAGGAAAATGTATGGAAAACAGGGAAACATTCCAGTTAGCACCAAGTGTTAATCAAGCATTAATTCTCCCAGTAGCAACTCCTTTTTCAGACCTTCACCCTTTGCTAATATCAATTCTTTAAAAGTATCCACACCACTGTCTCATAGCTCTCGCTGGTTACTGCGCCATGATTCCTTGGCACATAAACATCTCTAGGCTTCACTAGAGGAGAAAAGCAGAACACGCCAGCAACAGCAGAATTTGCAATAACCAATGTGAATAACCAATCTGCTCACTTACCTACTAAAATTACATTCATCCTCATGAAGAAAAAATGAATATGCGGTAAAAATTCAATCCTGCATTTAAGAATCAAACATCTCTAAGCCCTTTAAATATAAATTAGCTAGTACACATGCACAGACACCAAGCAGGCTTTCTTGCTCATATTTGGAGCCTTCATACCACAAAGCAGATGCAGTCCTTACAGATTTTCCTAGAGAAAGCCTTGAATTTTCAGAAGGTATCTTTTACTGAAGGTAACCCTAACTCTATACAGAAAAAGAGGTGGAGTACATAGTAGAGAAAGGAGAAAAGGAAAAAAAAACTGTGAATAGTAGGATTTGATGGTGTGTGTGCATCTGTGTGTATATAATTCCATGAACTAAGTTTTACAGAATAAAAAAAGAAAAATACTGCTCAAGACACTAGATTAATTCAGAGTTAACTGTAGACATTTTGGCAATGATATTATTGCAGAGGCTATATTAAATGCAAATATGGAAGTCTAAATATATCAGGAAAATTTTCATACCAGTGATGGCTTCCCAAAAGAGACTGGCACCTGTCAACAGTCTGCAGTAACAAACAGATACATCTAAACACCCTCCGGTAGAGAAACGAACCAGATCAGCAGATTAAGACTTCCAACCTTTAAAATAAAGTTCACCTGTGACCACTCCCTAGAGACATATTATGAAGCAACTTGCTCTAAGTGTGTTGCCCAGAGAGGGAGTTTACTGCGCATAGTGTAAATACTGATACACTTACCAACTGATAGTGTCTGAGTTTCTTAAAATGAACTGTTTTCCTGAGCAAGCATGTAACTAATGAAGCTTCTCGGGCTCTCTAGCTCCCAAGGTAGATTATTTCCCTTAGGACTGCGATCCAAGTTTTACAGGATGACCAGCCAGGATAGGCAACAGGGTCTATGAGGTGGGACAACTGTACCAAACTAAGCTCAAGTCAGATACTCAAGGATCACCACCTAACCAAGGACCCCAAGGACCCCCCAGGGACCTGCACAGGGAGAAGTGATTCATTGAAGCCACTTTCCTTTTACACAAAAATCTGTTTAAAAATCAGATTAAAAATTTTTTCTTATACAAAAGGAAGTAAATATTCCATAACCTTATAACTTTTGATTTTAAGTGAAAATATTTTAAAATATATACCAAAGGAAAACAAATTCCCAGAGTAATCTGTAAGCGTTTTAAACTCTTGCATGTGTTTTAAACTCTTGCATTCCTTTTGTCCTCCAATTCTACTTATAGGAATTTATCCTAAAGGGAAAAAAAATCACTATGTGCCAAGAATTAACCATAGAATGCTTACCACATATTTATAGGAGATAAAATTTAAGAAAAACAAACACAATAACAATAGTAAAGGAAGGATTAGTTTAACAATGTTTCAACCTTCAACAAAATAATCTATGGCTAGAATCTAAAACAGAGTGGATATATGGCAAGAATACACAGAAGAATTGTACAAAAAAGTTCTTCACGACCCAGACAATCACGATGGTATGATCATTCACCTAGAGCCAGACATCCTGGAATGTGAAGTCAAGTGGGCCTTAGAAAGCATCACTATGAACAAAGCTAGTGGAGGTGATGAAATTCCAGTTGAGCTATTTCAAATGCTGAAAGATGACGCTGTGAAAGTGCTGCACTCCATACGCCAGCAAACCTGGAAAACTCACCAGTGGCCACAGGACTGGAAAAGGTCAGTTTTCATTCCAGTCCGAAAGAAAGGCAGTGCCAAAGAATGCTCAAACTACTGCACAATTGCACCCATCTCACATGCTAGTAAAGTAATGCTCAAATTCTCCAAGCCAGGCTTCAGCAATACATGAACTGTGAACTTCCAGATGTTCAAGCTGGTTTTAGAAAAGGCAGAGGAACCAGAGATCAAATTGCCAACATCTGCTGGATAATTGAAAAAGCAATAGAGTACCAGAAAAACATCTCTTTCTGCTTTATTGACTACGCCAAAGCCTTTGACTGTGTAGATCACAATAAACTGTGGAAAATCCTGAAAGACATGGGAATACCAGACCACCTGACCTGCCTCTGGAGAAACCTGTATGCAGGTCAGGAAGCAACAGCTAGAACTGGACATGGAACAACACACTGGTTCCAAATAGGAAAAGGAGTTTGTCAAGGCTGTATATTGTCACCCTGCTTATTTAACTTATATGCAGAGTACATCATGAGAAATGCTGGGCTGGATGAAGCACAAGCTGGAATCAAGACTGCCGGGAGAAATATCAATAACCTCAGATATGCAGATGACACCACCCTTATGGCAGAAAGTGAAGAAAAACTAAAGAACCTCTTGATGAAAGTGGAAGAGGGGAGTGAAAAAGTTAGCTTAAAGCTCAACACTGAGAAAACTAAGATCATGGCATCTGGTCCCATCACTTCATGGGAAATAGATGGGGAAACAGTGGAAACAGTGGCTGACTTTATTTCTCTAGGCTCCAAAATCACTGCAGATGGTGATTGCAGCCATGAAATTAAAAGACACTTACTCCTTGGAAGGAAAGTTATGACCACCCTAGACAGCATATGAAAAAGCAGAGACATTACTTTGCCAACAAAGGTCCATCTAGTCAAGGCTATGGTTTTTCCAGTGGTCATGTATGGATGTGAGAGTTGGACTATAAAGAAAGCTGAGCACCGAAGAACTGATGCTTTTGAACTGTGGTATTGGAGAAGACTCTTGAGAGTCCCTTGGACTGCAAGGAGATCCAACCAGTCCACCCTAAAGGAGATCAGTCCTGGGTGTTCACTGGAAGGACTGATGTTGAAGCTCAAACTCCAATACTTTGGCCAACTAATGCAAAGAGCTGACTCATTGGAAAAGACTCTGATGCTGGGAAAGATTGAGGGCAGGAGGAGAAGGGGACGGCAGAGGATGAGATGGCTGGATGGCATCACGAACTCGATGGACATGGGTTTGGGTGGACTCAGGGAGTTGGTGATGGACAGGGAGGCCTGGCGTGCTGCGGTTCATGGGGTCACAAAGAGTTGGACATGACAGAGTGACTGAACTGAAATGATGTATACATATAACTACTGATTCACTTTGCTGTACACCTGAAACTAACACAACATTGTAAATTAACTATACTCCAATAAAAATTTAATAAATAAATGTAAAACATGAATGGCTGTTAAGTTTGGCATTGTGACAACATATTTATAAACTAGTGTTAAATTTTAAAAAGTAGGTGTGAAGAAGTATCTAGAAAGTGATACCCTTTTATAGATATATCACTCATTGACTATTTTATGTTAAAAGAAATCAAGAGAAATTATCACCAAGGGAGAGGATTTGGGGGATTTTACTGATAATCATAAAACCTTCCATTTATTGAGCAGGGTACTCTGCTTTAAACACAGAACTGAAGATGTTCACTAGAATTTACACATATATACACCTTTATATAGATTTATCTATAGTGTAAAACTCTCAGTACACCAATCTGTAAGTACTCAATACATATTTATTTGCATTTATACTAGTATAAGTATATATTTGATACTTACTACATGTGGAGCACTCTTTTAAGCTATTTTCATTTACTATCTCATTAATCTTTCAGCATGGGGTGGGTATTGTTCTCTATTATAAGATTACCAAAGATCACTTGCCCAGTAAAGGGTAGAACCAAGATTCAATCCCAAGTCCTCCTTGCTGCAGAGCTCAGGGCCTTCTTTTTCATCTCTCTCCCTTTTCTTATTATTTGTATTATTTAAGATATCCACAATGAAAATGAACTTTGGTGTGCTAAGGAAATAATATGCTATTTTAGACTTTCACTTTTCACTTTCATGCATTGGAGAAGGAAATGGCAACCCACTCCAGTGTTCTTGCCTGGAGAATCCCAGGGACGGAGGAGCCTGGTGGGCTGCTGTCTATGGCGTCACACAGAGTCAGACACAATTGACGCAACTTAGCAACAGCTGCAGCAGATGTATACTAAAAAGATTTAAACGGTTTTGTGTTTTTAAAATAGCTCTCACTCTAGCCTTGAGAAATAAAAATGTCATTAGGTATGAATCAATACTCACTGGGGAAAATCTTATTTATAAGAAGGACTAAATCATTGGTCAATGCAGGAACCAAAGTGAATAAGCCTTTTTTAGCAGTAGGAACTGCCCAACTCTGGCCACTCCCTGTGGTCTCCTTAGTAAACTGGGACTCCTTCCCAATGAGCTTAGGACTGATCATTGGCAATGAAGAGGACTCCAGGCAAATTACAGAACAGTTATCACATAGATACCTAGAAGTATCTTTTTTAAAAGTTGTCATATTAGTCTACCCTTTTAGCACTTAACATCTATCAGATACTTTTCATTTAAGCTGTAGTAATAGAAAGTATAGCTGCCTCCTTCCCCAATTGTCCCCCTTAAAAAACAATAGGCACTTAAGAGTTTTTATTTCAAAAACTCCCCTCAACATCTCCACACGCTGAGCACAAACATCTGGAACAACTATCTGAATGCAGCCTGGGGTCACTCTCCTCTGTCGCTCAGTTGGGTCCAACTCTTTGAGACCCCATGGACTGTAGCCTCCCAGGCACTTCTGTCCATGGGGATTCTCCAGGCAAAAACACTAGAGTGGGTTGCCATGCCCTCCTCCAGGTGACCTTCCCAACCCAGGGATCGAACCCAGATCTCCTGCATTGTATGCCAATTCTTTACCATCTGAGCCACCAGGGAAGCCCTGTTCCTAATCATAGTGTTGTGTTAATCTCAGCTTAGTCATGTCCAACTCTTTGCAATCCCATGGACTATAGCCCTTCAGGCTCCTCTGTCCATGGAATTTTCCAGGCAAAAACACTGGAGTGGGTTGCCATGCCCTCCTCCAGGCGACCTTCCCAACCCAGGGATCAAACTCAGATCTCCTGCATTGTATGCCAATTCTTTACCATCTGAGCCACCAGGGAAGCCCTGTTCCTAATCATAGTGTTGTGTTAATCTCAGCTTAGTCATGTCCAACTCTTTGCAATCCCATGGACTATAGCCCTTCAGGCTCCTCTATCCATGGAATTTTCCAAGCAAGAACACTGGAGTGGGTAGCCATTCCCTTCTTCAGGGGATCTTCCCGACCTAGGGATCGAACCCAGGTCTCCTGCATTGCAGGTGGATTCTTTACCATCTGAGCCACTAGAGAAGCCCCTCTATAGACTAACACTAATGTTCTCCAGAAGACTGCTACAGTAAATTATTTCTCAAAACATCCATTTACCACTGTCTAGACAGTCTGAATGTTGGGAAGCAATGAGCTAAACTATCATGTCATATATTGGATTTCATCTCTATCTAAAAATGAAATTCAAGGTTATGCTATTTGTTGTGTAATTAAAACAAATCTCATTTGATCCCACCCTCATACATTTCAGAAGTATGAGCTAGCAGTAAAAGCCCTTAGGGAACATGAACAATTTAAAAAAATAATCTTTAATTAAGCACACCACAATATGCTGAACATGATAACAGATAATTTTAATAGTTTCATGAAAACTGAATAAAATATTCCCTCCATCTCCAACAGCAGAAGTTGAAAAGATCAAAGCACTTCAATTATCTTGACTGAAAGAACTTGTCTATTGATAAATCAGGCCTAATCAATGCAAGAGGTGATGGTCAGAGGCTAGGTTCAACTTTTTTGTATCTGTCTTACCTCAGACTTGTTTGATTTCCACTTCATTCTAATCCGTTACATTTGAGAGCCTTGTTCAGTTTAAATAGCATCATAAAATCTTTTCCTCTTCAGCCTTAAATTGGCTCTCCTCAGGAAGCTTTTGTGTTTGGATTGTATATTAAGGGTGTAACATAAAAACGCATTGCTGTGCATATTCATACAAAACAGAAGGTCACAGGACCTTGCTCCCAAATGCCAAATTCTTCTAATCACCAGCATAAAATACCAGTGTTTAAGGGGAAGCCTCTCACAAAACACAGCGCAGGCAATTGCACTGGTTGCCCCTGTGGCTTCCATGGCAGCTGTTCAGGGCAGAGCTGCTCTCTCTACTTGTATTGCCAGCGTTCCTAGAGCCAGAATGCTGGGTCCAACCAACAGCTTTTAAATCTGGTTATTATGAAGTCACCTGCTGAACTCTGTAAGAATATAATGGACCTTTAGCCTGAAGTGCTAGAAAAATGGGATGAAAAAATAAAAAAGTCTGACACTGTTACCAAGCCTATTCCCAACCATAGGACAGGATTTTAAAATGAAGATTGAATTGGGAGATTCAAGCAATCGTGGTCTTTCCACTACATGTAGAACATTTTATTATTATGCAACTACTTTTTCAGAATACAAAACAGGCAGCCAAACACAGCAGTGTATAAATATGATATATGGTTGCCCTAGGAAAAGATATAATTGCTACCTAAATGCTCTGTCCCCACTTCCTTTTTCTTTTCAACAGGGTTCTTTGAAAACGTAGCTTAAATGATCATGTCTTATTTTCATAGTGACTGGTAAGGAAACTAAGAGTATAAAACCTCGCACAGCTGGTATTTAGCTTTGTTTCTACTACTAATTTTCAAAAGCAAAAAATTAAATAGAAGTCAAGTCAGTTCAATGAGGAATTTCCTCTCCAGGTTCTTCTGATTCGTGATATGTGCCATGTTGTCCCTTATTCCAGACACGATGTTTTGGAGAGCCCTACACAAAAGAAACGATAAAACAAAACAGGCTACATAATGTCGCCTGACATCCAATCATTGATAACGTCTCTAGCAGGCCTCTAGTAAGGAGGTGGCTCAGTGGCACAAGAGGGAAAGCAGAAATTTTAACACTTCAGGAGTAAGGAGTTCACATAAAATGCAGGAAAGTTAAGTTTTAATGCATGGAATGAGCCTCCCAAACCACCATGAACAATTCCCAGAGAGATTTACTAAACAGCAAGGAACTATTTTACTTGTCAGCCTGGGACCTCCACAAATGCAGTTGAGGTCAGAAAAAAGAAAAATTAGTACCTCTGGCTTTTAATGCCAATGTCCTAAGAAATCACCAGAATGATTTATAAAACACACATGAAGCTATATAGTTCTTTGTATGCTTCTCAAGAATTTCCAATCATCTGGTTGTTCAAATTAGCTACCAGAAAATATTTATTGATTCATATTAGATTCTGAACTAACAAATTCTTTGAGGACTGTTCTACGAAGAATTTACTCAGGCAAAGAAAAAAAAACACTAGACTAATCCTAATTTTTGGAAGTTACAAATAATAGTACATTTAATGCCAAAGGAAAGGAAATATTAACTCCATAAATACAATCCACTTTTATCTACTTAAAAATGTCAGAAAAAAATCCTAAAAATATTCGTGAAAAAAAAAAAACTGCTCTCATGCTGGCAGCAGAAGTTAGAATGGAGATATTTTCTTTATTAAAAATAAAAAAGTCTAAAAAATAACTTTAAATAATCAAGTTAATGTGAAGAGAGAGGGTCTGACAACCATGACAGTGAAGATAGCTAAAATCTCTTCTGTATGTGTGTGTTTTACTTTAAGGAAATTAGACATACTAAATAAAATTTGAATTTTTCAAGCCAAGTATTTGCTTTGTAAAGAAGTGTATCCCTCCTCTCAAAAACTAAAAATAGAAAATGTTGCTTTCATTCATTTGAAATAGTCTACTGGCAAAAGGAATCAAGGCACAATTTCAGGAAACAAAGGTGAGGCATACTCTGTATCCCTGAGTTATTGTTCCATTCTGACACCACACACAGCTGGTGTTATGCAGACTCCAACTTCCTCAATGAGAGAGCCTGGAAAAGGTCAATTTAATATTAAAAACAAACGAATTATAGTCAGGTGGCAGCTCGTGAATACCCAGCATCTCAAGAACTCAGGGACCTGGGTATTTATATATAAAAAACCAACTCTGCATGAAATCAAATGTAAGCACAGATTGTATTGCTCTATGAAAGCTTGAAGGGCAGCAAGGCATACTGCAACACCACAGTAAAAGTCTTTCATAATAAGCACAAATTCTGCAGAGAGGAGTAATGCTGCTGTCTGCTCCCCTTTACACAAAGAACATCTCTGATACGTGCTAATATAAAACTCAATAAAATAAACCCCAAAGTAAACTTACAGGTTTTAATTTTCCTACTAGTCCTCCTTAAATAGTGACAATTCTGTCCATTATAATTAAGAATCAAGAAGAGTTCATTGCATGCCATTAATCCATTTAAATGGAGGTAAGCAATGCAAAGCATGTGCAGCATTCATATCAAAGTATCATGAAACTTTAAAAAAAATTACAGACATGCATGACTTAAAGAAAATCTAAAAAAAACCACAAACATATAAACTAGAAATATTAGGGAATAATTATTTGTATTTAGAGATTATCCTTAAATATCAAAGTTGAGATAAAATCACATATGGTACCACTACAAAGGCATGAATTCCATTCACATTTTCCTTAACAAAGAGAAGGACACTGATATTATTGTGTTTAATAAGCAAGATGCTGAAAAATGAGATGAACTAAGTACAGATAATTGTAAAAGTAAGCATAAAATCCAGAACCACTACTGTTCTGTCTTTACATAAATCTTCCAGGGACTTCCCTGGCAGTCCAGTGGTTAAGATTCCATGCTTCCAATGCAGGGGGACTCAGATTCAATCCCTGGTCCAGGAACTAAGATCCCACATGCTACATGACACGGACAAAAAATTTAAAAAAAAAAACAAAAAACAAACGAAATAAAATTAAATTATTAAAAAAGAAAGAGAGATAAAAGAGGAGGAGCGGAGAATAGATCCTTAAGTCCTTATGGGCAAAAAAATAAATAAATAAATCTCCCAACACATCATAGACTTTTGTACAAAAAACTATTAAATGGACAGGTTACTATTATTGTTTAGTTTGGTAGCCACTAAGATGAATACACCCAACTCACGGGGAAAATGCAGTGCAACTGGCAGTATGAAGCAATAACATAAAAGACTCCAATATGATAATATCTAGCAATAATAGGTATCACTTTTTGAGTCTTTACTAAGTAATAAGCATTAAATGACATTTAAAAACTCGCAAGAGCCCATGACATAGTACACAATACGTATGTCCATTTTATAGAGGAAGAAACTAGATGTAGAGAAGTTACTTAACCCACCCAGGGCCATACAGTTGGCAGAATGAGAATTTCAACCCCCAAAGTCAGATTCCAGAGCATGGAAACCAGGAACAATGCATTCTCCATTAAAAAGTGCAACAGGGTATTCAAAAAATGTGGGATGCATTTTGTAGGGAGCAGTGATTAGAGGGGCAGGGGACAGGGGAAGAATGATGTTTGAAAAGTTGAGAAAAATTGTTCTGTGTGCAAAAGAGGTTTCTATGAT
This sequence comes from Okapia johnstoni, assembly GCA_024291935.2. NCBI lineage: Eukaryota > Metazoa > Chordata > Mammalia > Artiodactyla > Giraffidae > Okapia > Okapia johnstoni. Next base: position 62,531,313 of record CM044312.1, on the reverse strand, counting down.
GACCTTGGGATGAGGATTTAAAAGAGGAAAAAAAGCACTTGAGACCATCACATTAGGAGAACCAGGAAAATTCATGGAGTAACTGGTACCTGATATGAACTTCAAAGAATCCATTCAAATGATTAAGATTTGAATAGCTGGAAACAGAGGTAAGATCCAAATAGAAGGTCTTGCATGAGAAAAGGCACTCAGGAAAAAGCAAATAATAAATACAGAGTAGTAGTGGAGGTTAAGCCAGGAGAGGAAGGTGGCAACCATATGGTGGCTAGCTTGGACACCCAGGCAAAAGTTTATATTTAGTTCAAAAAGCAAAGTAGAATCACTGAGAGTGTTTTGAACAGGTGTTGGGCCCTGGAAAAAATGATCAAGCTAGCTGACACAAGGGAATACAAATTGTGTAATTCCACATATACTAAGTCGAAGGCAAAACTAATCTTATATTATAAAAATCAGAAAATGACTGCCTAGTGAAGAGGAAAACCATTTGGGAAGGGCACAAGAAAGCTTTCTGAAGTAGTGAGAAATGCTCTATATCTTACTTGGGTGGCGCTTATCAGTTCAGTTCAGTTCAGTCCTCAGTCGTGTCCGATTCTTTGTGACCCCATGGACTGCAGCATGTCAGGCCTCCCCGTCCATCGCCAACTCCCAGAGCTTACTCAAACTCATGTCCATTGAGTCACTGATGCCATCCAACCATCTCAATCTCTGTCATCCCCTTCTTCTCCTGCCTTCAATCTTTCCCAGCATCAGGGTCTTTTCAAATGAGTCAGCTCTTCGCATCAGGTGGCCAAAGTATTGGAGTTTCAGCTTCAGCATCAGTTCTTCCAATGAATATTCAGGACTAATTTCCTTTAGGATGGACTGGTTGGATCTTCTTGCAGTCCAAGGGACTCTCAAGAGTCTCCTCCAACACCATAGTTCAAAAGCATCAATTCTTTGGTGCTCATCTTTTTTTATAGTCCAACTCTCACATCCATACATGACTACTGGAAAAACCATAGCTTTGACTAGACGGATCTTTGTTGGCAAAGTCATGTCTCTGCTTTTTAATATGCAGTCTAGGTTGGTCATAGCTTTCCTTCCAAGGAATAAGCGTCTTTTCATTTCATGGCTGCAGTCACCATCTGCAGTGATTTTGGAGCCCCCCAAATATAGTCTGTCACTGTTTCCCCTCCCCACTGGGAACAGTGGGGATGGGATTGTTTCCCCATCTATTTGCCATGAAGTGATGCGACCAGATGCCATGATCTTAGTTTTCTGAATGTTGAGTTTTAAGACAACTTTTTCACTCTCCTCTTTCACTTTCATCAAGAGGCTCTTTAGTTCTTCTTCGCTTTGTGCCATAAGCATGGTGTCATCTGCATATCTGAGGTTATTGATATTTCTCCCAGCAATCTTGATTCCAGCTTGTGCTTCATCCAGTCCAGCATTTCTCATGATGTACTCTGCATATAAGTTAAATAAGCAGGGTGACAATATACAGCCTTGACATATTCCTTTCTCGATTTGGAGCAAGTCTGTTGTTCCATGTCCAGTTCTAACTGCTGCTTCTTGAGCTGCATACAGATTCCTCAGGAGGCAGGTCAGGTGGTCTGATATTCCCATCTCTTGAAGAATTTTCCACAGTTAGTGGTGATCCACACAGTCAAAGGCTTTGGGATAGTCAATAAAGCAGAAGTAGATGTTTTTCTAGAACTCTCTCGCTTTTTTGATGATCCAACAGATGTTGGTAATTTGATCTCTGGTTTCTCTGCCTTTTCTAAATCCAGCTTGAACATCTGGAAGTTCACAGTTCACGTACTGTTGAAGACTGGAGGTGCTTATAGGTTCATGTAAAATTGTCAAAACTCATTGAATAGAAGACTTAATATCTGTGCATTTTATAGTATGTTAGTTAAATCTCAATTTGTTTTAAGAGTCAAAAAATTCACCTAGCATGGTAGAAGGGGAGCTAAGAAGACAAGTTAAGGTGACTATTACAGAAGTCCATGAGAAAGTAAAGTGTGTACATATATATAAAATTTATGTTGTCCCCTGAGAATGGGGAACATATACAATTTATCTTGTTCCCTGAAAATGCAGGCTGCCAGATGACAGGGACCAAATAATACCTTTTTCTTTTCAAGTTATTTTTTCTCATTTTTTCAACTTTTATGCATCTGATACTGCCATTTTATCCTCAATTATACTCTATCTCATAACCAATATACATGTATATAGGTATTCTGGTATGAAAAATACCATAATTTCATAATTCTGGTAATTTCAGAATTTCACAATGCTAGTATGAAAAACTTTAAAAATAATTAAACTACTGATTGCTTATGTGCTATTAAGGGCTTGTCCCCCCTACTGACCTATTTCATTACGCATTATAACAATCTCATGAGGTTTCCTATTACACCCATTTTAGAGATGAACAAACTAAGGCTGAGATGATACCTATAGCAACAGAGTAAAATAGGCACCCTTGTCTATATACGTCAAATCCCAGGTTCTGAAGCATTGTGCTGTACACTTACACCAAAAATAATTAACAAAGTAGGGGTATCTGGAACTAACTCAGAGAAAAGGTGAGAAAGTCAGTACAGATGAATTCATAATCCATTAAATATATTTTTCCCCATAGTTTTCAAAAGACTACACTAGTTAACAAGGGGTTATTAAGTGACTGTTGGGTTACTTATTTTTTAATTGGAGTATAATTGCTTTGCAATGTTCTGTTAGTTCCCAGTGTACAGCAATGTGAATCAGCTATTGTTGTTCAGTTGCTAAGTAGTCTGACGCTTTACAACCCCATGGACTACAGCACGCCAGGCTTCCCTGTCCTTCACTATCTCTCACAGTTAGCTCAAATGCATTTCCATTGATTTGGTGATGCCATCCAACCACTTCATCCTCTGTCGTCCCCTTCTCCTCCTACCCTCAACCCTTCCCAGCGTCAGGGTCTTTTAAAATGAGCAGGCTCTTGGCATCAGGTGGACAAAATATTGGAGCTTCAGCTTTAGCATCAGTATTTCCAATGAATATTCAGGTGATTTCTTTTAGGATCAACTGGTTTGATCTCCTTGCTGTCTATAGGACTCTCAAGAGTTCTCCAGCACCACAATTCGAAAGCATCAGTTCTTTGGCATTCAACCTTCTTTATGGTCCAACTCTCACATCCATACAAGACTACTGGAAAAACCACAGCTTTGACTAGATGGACTTTTGTTTGCAAAAGACATCTCTGCTTTTTAACATGCTATCTAGGTTTGTCATAGCTTTTCTCCCAAGGAGCAAGTGTCTTTAAATTTTGTGGTTGCAGTCACCATCCGCAATGATATTGGAGCTCAAGAAAATAAAATCTGCCACTGTTTCCCTTTATCCCCATCTATTTGCCATGAAGTAATGGGACCAGATACCATGATCTTAGTTTTAGGAATGTTGAATTTAGAGCCAGCTTTTTCACTCTCCTCTATCACCCTCATCAAGAGGCTCTTTAGTTCCTCTTTGCTTTCTGCTATTAAAGTGGTATCATCTGCATATCTGAGGTTGTTGATGTGTCTCCTGGCAATCTTAATTCTAGCTTATGAGTCATCCAGCCTGGCATTTTGCATGATGTACTCTGCATATAAGTTAAATAATCAGGGTGACAATATACAGACTGACGTACTCCTTTCCCAATTTTGAAGCAGTCTATTGCTCCATGGTTCTAACTGTTCTGGTTCTAACTGTTGCTTCTTCACCTGAATACAGGTTTCTCAGGAGGCAGGTAAGGTGGTCTGGTATTCCCATCTCTTTAAAAATTTTCCACAGTTTGTTGTGATCCTCACAGTCACAGGTTTTAGCATAGTCAATGAAGCAGATGTTTTTCTGGAATTCCTTTGCTTTTTCTATGATCCAATGGATGTTGGCAATTTGATCTCTGGTTCCTCTGCCTTTTCTAAATTCAGCTTGTATACCTGGAAGTTCTTGTTTCACATACTGTTGAAGACTAGCTTGAGGGATTTTGAGCATTACCTTGCTAGCATGCGAAATGAGTGCAATTGTGTGGTAGTTTGGACATTCTTTGGCATTGCCCTTCTTTGGGATTGGAATAAAAACTGTTTCCAGTCCTGTGGCCATTACTGAGTTTTCCAAATATTCTGACATATTGAGTGCAACACTTTAACAGCATCATCTTTTAGGATTTGAAATAGCTCAACTGGAAAACCTACACTGGCTTTGTTCGTAGTAATGCTTCCTAAGGCCCATTTGACTTCACACTTAAGTATGTCAGGCTCTAAGTAAGTGACCATAACATCATTGTTATCCAGGTCATTAAGACCATTTTTGCATAATTCCATGTATTTTTACCACCTATTCTTAATCTCTTCTGCTTCTGTTAGGTCCTTGCCGTTTCTGTCCTTTATTGTGCCCATCTTTGCACAAAATGTTCCATTGGTATCTTCAGTTTTCTTGAATAGATCTCTAGTCTTTCCCATCCTATTGTTTTCCTCTATTTCTTGGCGGCTTTCTTATCTCTTCTTGCTATCTTCTGGAATGCTGTATTCAGTTGGGTATATCTTTTCCTTTCTCTTTTGCCTTTCACTTCTTTTCTCAGCTCTGTGTAAGACCTCTCAGGCAACCATTTTGCCTTCTTGCATGTTTTTTCCCTTTGGGATGACTTTGGTCACCTCCTCCTATACAGTGTTATGAACCTCTGTCCATAGTTCTTCAGGCAGTATGTCTACCAGATCTAATCCCTTGAATTTATTTGTCACCTCTACTGTATAAACATAGGGATTTGATTTAGGTCATACCTGAATGGCCTAGTGAGTTTCCTTACTTTCTTCAATTTAAGCCTGAATTTTGCAATAAGGAGCTCATGATCTGAGCCACAGTCAGCTCCAGGTCTTGTTTTTGCTGACTCTATAGAGTTTATCCATCTTTGGCCGCAAAGAATATAATCAGTCTGGTTTCGGTACTGACCATCTGGTGATATGTATACATATATGTCCTCCCTTGTAACCCCCATCCCACAGAACCACTGTTTTATAAACTGCTTAAAACAAGGGTGGAGTTTAATGTTAGTTGCTTTAGATAAATGTTTATAGATTCATATTTATAATGTATATACATAATATGCTATGTCAGGTCAATTCAATCTCTACCAAATCTGGCTTCATGAAGTTTGAAGACTTATCACAACTAATCTCAAATAATTAGAAAACATTAATAAAATCAATTTGAATTCAGTTTAATTTTTAAAGGTGACATGCCATCCTGGATGTATTTTTAGGCTTCAATTCTCTTGCAATCTTAAGGATCCATAGATTTAATAGACTTCTAAAAAGGATGGTAACTTAACAGGACTATAGGAGCAGTTTCATAAGAAAAGGGATTATATTTCTAAATATAAAAATTCATAAGTTCAGATCCTTCTAATTAAACAAACATGAATATTTAGGTAAAAATGGGAGTAAAGCTACTTCTAAAATATAAGAAAGTGATTTCCTAAGATAATAAACAAAAAGAAGAAAGTAGTTCATCTTGGTGAGAGAGCAAATGCTTTAAGGGCTATAAAAATAGCATTTTACATAAACATACAACTCTGCTTATCTATTTGTTAAAATATATCTCCCAAAATACTTCTACATGGCAACAGTTGTTCAGTAAAGTCTCATTTTTCAGGCTACTTAAGACTTTTCACAAATCCAAGCATATCCTTCAAATCTGAATTAATGAGATTTTACTAATACCACCAACTTACATTTTACAATGCTTTCCCTAGAAACGTATATTCGAGATTGTTACTCTACTCCAGATAAGTATTATTTTATCAGTGGGGGAAAAAAGACAAACATAACTGTTGCAATTTCATAACTCACTTTATTGCTGAGACAAGTTAAGAAAGACTTAAATGAAAGGGCAGATATACCACTTTCATGAATTGGAGAACTAAAAATTGTTAAACTATCAACTCCCCCCAAACTGCTTTTAGATTGTACACTCTCAATCAAAATACCAGGAGGTCTTTCTGTAGAAATTGACAAGCAATTTTTTAAGTTTCTGTGGGATGAAAGAATCAAGTATAGCCAAAAAATTTTGGAAAAGAACAGACCTGGAAAGCTTACATTACTTGATTTCAAAAGGAATCATAAAGCTGTAGCAATCAAAACTATAATACCATGGCCTAAGGATAAATACAGAGATCTCTGGAATAAAATAGGATAGAAATACAGGGTCAGTTGATTTTTGATAAAGTTGCCAATGCAATGGGAAAAGGACTGTCTGTTCAAGAAATGGTGCTGGAACAACTGAATTTTGGTGGGAAAAAAAAAAGTAAATGGCCAGCATTACCTCACACTATACACAGGAATTTATTGAAAATGGATCATAGAACACATAGAAGCACAACATATAAAACATTTGGGAGAAAATATAGGGAAAAAAATTTTTATGACCTTAGGGTAGGCAAAAAATTTTATATAGGAAATAAGAAATTGAGAAACTGTATGTTATCAAAATTAAAAACAACATCAGTAAGAAAACAAAAAGCTACAGACTATAAGAAAATACTGTCAAGACATGTATCTTTAAAAAGATCATATCAAAATATATGAAGAACTCTCAAAACTCAATTATAGAGCCTCCCTGGTACTCGGTGGATAAGAATCTGCTTGCCAGTGCAGTAGATACAGGGTCTATCCCTAATCCAGGAAGATCCCACATGCTGCAGAGTAACTAAGCCCGTGTGCCACAACTACTGAGCCTCTGTTCTAGAGCCTGGGAGCCACAAGTACTGAGACCACATGCACAACTACTCAAGCCCTCATGCCCTAGAGCCCATGCTCTGCAACAAGAGAAGACACCGCAGTGAGAAGCCCAGGTACCATAACTGAACAGCTCCCACATGCTGCAACTAGAGAAAAGCCTGCGCAGCAACAAAGACCCAGCACAGCCAAAAATAAATAGATCAAATAATTATTTAATTATTTTTTTTAAAAAATGAATTGCACAGCTTTCTTGAATACCCAATTATAAGGCAAAGTATCAATATTTCAACAGACATTTCATCAATGAAGATACATCAATGGTCAACAAGCACATGAAAAAATGTTCAACATTTTTACTGATGAGGGAAACACAAGTTAAATTCATAATATATCACTACACACTCACTAAATTAGCTAAAATTTAAAAGACTGACAATATTAAGTATTGCCAAGATACAAAGCAATTGAACTCCCACACATTGCTGCTAGGAATGCAAAAAAGTATAACCATTCTGGAAAACAGCTTGGCAATTTGTCAACAATTGCATTTCTACATTCCTAACCAAGAAAAGTGAAAACATATGTCAACACAGAGAATTACACATGAGTAATTACATCAGCTTTGTTCATAAGAACCAAAAACAGGAAACAATTCAGTATCATCAGGCAAATGGCTGAGCCAATTATACATTTTTTCTACTACTTGGTAATAAAAAGAGATGAAGTACAAACAGCCATAACAACATGACTGAAAACATTATGCTAAATGAAAGAAGTTATACACAAAAGTAGAATACAGTATATGACCGCATTTATGTTAAAGTCTAGAAACATGGAGATTAACTAAAGTGGCACAAGGTAACTTTGGGAGGTGATGGAGATGTTCTGTATCTTGATTGCACTGATAATGATAGTTACATATAGGTATACATTTGTCAAAATTCATCAAACTGTACATTTTAAATGGATCCATTTTTAAAACTGGATACATGTTATCATATGCATATTGTTCTCCAATAAGATTATTTCAAGAAAAAGCTGGTTTCTCTTGTCATATTCTGCATATTATACAATGCCAATTCTAATGACATCCAATTTTTAGTTTGATTCATGGGTACCTGTGTCAAAAATAATCTAATTTACACTGACTTAACTGAAAGAGAAACATACAGTTTTAATATTATAACCCTATCGGTTCTCCTCTCACTGCCTCACTCCACCATATCCAGTTGAACTTTAAATTTCTTGAAAGCTTTTTTCCCTCTTATCGCTTGTCATGGGCAATTCCTCTACACTCCATAAATCTTTGTGAAATTAAATCAAACAGAAATTCTCCACAGTCTTCCTTTCCTAGCATTACACTTGAGAACAGAATAGAAATTAAGCCTTCAAATGTCCTATGATTTTATTCTTTTCTTTCACTCACTTTAACACAACCTTCTTTCAAACAAAGTATTATGCCAGAGCCCAATATGTTAAACAGATGGACATTTATAGGTTTGAATTATAATATTTAATAATAAAGTCAACCAATAAGAACCTGAGTTCATTTATCAGCTGTACCCAATATATCAAAATTAGTTATTTTTAATATGTGAATGTATCTGTTGTTCTTTCAGATTTTTTAGCAATTAAAAATGAAATTCAAATCAAATATTAAAAGCAGGGGTCAGCAAACTAAGACCCATGGGCCAGAGTTTGCCCACCACTTGGTTTTGTACAGTTCTTGACCTAAGAATGTTTTCTTTTTTACATTTTTCAAGAGTTGGAAAAAAAGAATATTTTTGATATGTGAAAATTATATAAAAATTCAAATTTCCACATCCAGAATAAAGTTATATTGGAACACAGCCACACTTATTTGTCTATGGCTGCTTTTGTGCTACAGTGGTAGAGTTCAGTAGTTGCAAAAGAGAATGAACAGTCCACAAACTTTAAATATTCACTATCTGGCTCTACAGGGAAAGTCTGCAGACTCCTTGTTTAACACAAATCCTCATAGTACCAATTTCATGGAGTAGAGTTTGGAAACTACTTATGACACAGTATATTTTGAAAGATTACCACTAAAATATTTTTCATTCTACTTGCTCTTCTACAATGAACTTTTGCCACTTCCTTACCAAGAAGAGTCTAATTCTCTTCCTTTTGAATCTGGGCTCATTTTAGTCACTTGCTCAGCCAATATAATATAGTGGAAGTGACTTCTAAGACTTCCAAGATCAGGTCATAAGAAACCTTTTAGCTTCCTCCTAGGTCTCTTGGATACTCTGCTAAAGGATGCTTTCTCCAAGAACCTAGTATCATGATATGAGAAGCTTGAACCTCATTGAGAAGCCAAATATAGGTATTACTGCTTACAACCTTAGCTGAGCCCCAAGTCAACAGCCAGCCTCAACTGATATCCATGTAAGAGAGCTATTCTGGACCTCCAGCTCAGATGAGCCTTTAGATAACTGCAGCCAAGAGACATCTGACTGCAGCCACGTCAGAGACTCTATATGAGAACCACCAGTGGCTCCAATCAATCAGTCAAGCTAAATAGACTTGAATAGAATAGAACTGAATAGAATAATAAATGCTTATTTTAAGTTACAGTGTTTTGGGGTGGTTTGTTGTATGGCAATAGAGAACTGAAAAAGCATTATATTAAAACAAATCTAGGAAAGTTTCAAGTAAGAAATTCTAGACTTCTGAGTCAAACCCATGCTTGGACTATCCATGCATATCATCAGGCCAAACCCTACTAAAGCCTCCACTAAGCCTAGGTGTTCTAGAAGTAGCCATAGGTGAAGGAAGTGGTAAATAACACTCTAACAGAGTCACTGTGGTCTCCCAATTTGTATGCATTCTAATCAGACTCACTGTCCCCCAAAATAAGCCAATATGCCTGAATCTTATTCTGAAATTCTCACAAACAAGTAGAAAATAATTTTTCTAATTTCTAAAATTACATCAGGATTGGCAAAGAAACAATTCTCGGTTTTCATGCTGTAAATGAATTGATGATTATAATTCCTCTTTATTTTTACTTCATAATATTAAATTGATACGTGAACTTAGGTGAAATGTAGTCATTAGGTCAGTATATAGTCAAGTATCAGTAAATGGCAGCTTACTGCTAACACATCTGGGCTTAGTAATTGAAGTCCATATTGTCACCTACATCTGCCTGAGGGGTGACGGGTTAAGAGTTGTTCACTGACAATATTTCCAATATGTGACAGTTATGTGCGATAAACTCCTTAACCTGAAAAAATTAACTAAACTGAATATCAATCCCCTATGAAGCCAATACATCATATTTTCAATATTCCCTTAAGCTACAGTGGATTCAAATTTCAAAGAATGAGTGCTTAGTATATGTTAGGTATGCTGCTACACTCTGGAGATATGTCTTCAACTGGTGTAAATTTCATTTAAAAGAGAGAAGTGGCTCTGAATTATTTTGATATTCCAGAGAGTCATAATGTGACACAGAATGGTATGTTTATTTTAAACCAAAAGGGATACTGCTAGAACACTTAAGATTCTTAATCTTTCTTCTTAACTCTATAACTGTTTTCAAGTTTATTTAAACATTTATTCTTAAGATTATTTTTCACACTAATGTGGAAAATACTTGCACAGACAAGTGTTTTAAGAGGAAAACATTTCAACTCTTAGTAGCTTAAAGCCATCCTACAAAAGTGCTGTAACCAATTGGTGATAGCTGCTGCAGTGGTGACTAGTAGTGAAAAACACTGGGCATTTGTCAACCCTGACCTATTGCATCAGTTTCATATAGTCTCTTCCCTTCAGATCTCCTACTGAGTCCCTTCAGAGATCCTCGTGATGGAACTTCCACCCAGTCTTACAAAGTGACATTTCCCTTTCTTCAGCCAATCTTTCCCACTGTTAGAATCTAATTTCCACAGTGACCCTTAATAAGCCCTACCCTGGTGCAGATGTCCTGGCCCAAAAAGGCAGATTCCCCTAACATTCAAGAGTTTGTCAGATAAGTCACACGTTAGGCACGGAGACCTTAGATGGTAGATGGCCAAACCCTGGTAGAACGTGGTACATCCATAATTTGCATCCAGGCAATCGAGCACCAGAGTCTCTGCACTTCAGTCACTGCAACAGGCAGGTGGTTTCTGCCATTTCTACAACATGCATTAAACATACATCTTGGTCCCTCAGTTCACAATAAACTGAATCTATTACTAATAAAAGCAAAATCTCTACAGAGAAAATATTACAATTTACTACTCGCACAGCAAGTGTGACATTACAGGACTTTTAAATAATTCAAAACTGGCATTTTATAATTAAAGACACACTAATAAGCATGTTAATGAATGTTTTACACTTATTAGGGAAAAAATAGTGGGATATAAATATGCTTCAAAAAATGTAAAAATGACCATATAATTTATTTGCTTATGTTCCATATGGTCTTGTATTGAACATATACTAGCATTTGAACATAATTTAATGTGGTGACTAATGCTAACATTAAAAATACACATTATCAGTGTAACTGATATGGATTCAACCCAGAATCCATAACAATTCTATTCACATCCTGTGTAACTCCATGGGGATTCTATGAGGAAAGTTTCCATATATGGTAATTTTTCCCCATAGACTCCCCACAGTTTATACAGGATATGAATCTGGTCCATTGTGACAATGAAAACAACAGATCACTGAAAACTCATGTGTAATTTCTGCTGAACAAAGCAGACTAACAATTAAGGAAACCAGTGCTCAAGTGAAAATAAGTACTCTGAACACTTTAAAATAACCACTGTGTATTTTCATTCCATTTCTATACTAGAAGAATCAGTATATAAATATCCGGGGCGGTGCGGGGGGAACCAAATTCCTATCTTTATTTCGTTTAAAATATTCCCTTGATTCTAAAAATTACGATGCCAACTATTAACAGGCAAGAAACCCAAAAGGAAATTTCACACCAGACTTAACATTGTCAGAAGAAAAGAAAAGACAATAATATGGTAAGACAAGTCAAAAGTATTATATGAGCTTTACTTCCCAGGCTCCTGTATGACCATATCCCAGTGTAAATTCCAGTGATTCATAATTATTTTTCTTTATTGTGACTTTAGCCATCTGCAGTTTCTATTTATCTAAAGTCATGTAATTATTTTTTCTTTTATTTAATGTTCTAAGTATAGAATTAGAGGTAAGTTTTTGTGTGTGTATTTCAGTATGTGTATTTTAAGTAAGATGAAAGCATCTAAAATTCAATACAGCTAAATACTAACAGCTGGATTAAAGATTTGGAAAGGAAAATGACTCTTTCTGAATTACCTAGCTTCATATAACAAAAACTAATAAAGGGAGGGATATAGTACTAAAATGTCAACCATACTAACAGCAAAAACAGTAGTGTCATACAATTATTTAACAAGAACTAGGGCTTATACTGCAGAACAGTCCAGTTGTGAACAGCCATTTTTGAAAGACCATAGTTGCTGTTAACATCTCAACTGATTCACAGAAATTACACCAAAACAATAGACCCAAATTTAATCTCATGTATGACTGGTTGTCAAGAATGGCCCTGAAATACATAAAAAAGGAGTGTGACTCATTCATTCTTCTATAAAAGAGTTGTCTGTTTAATTATACAGTTTCTTTCTTGGTGATCTAATATTGCTAGAGTATATTCATTTTATTATCTCTCACATAATGGCTCAAAATTTGAGATAATTACATTGTTCTTAGAAGCATGATACTATACTCACTATTAAAACTGAGAAACTGTCAGTTCCAAATTAATGCATTCAACAGTAATGAAAATAAAAAGCAACAGCTGCCCTTTTGGTGTGCATCAAAGAAAATCATATGGGGCAGCACATATATCCCAAATCCTTTCCAGCATCTAGCTGCCTACTGAAGGTGAGGTGGGGATGCAGAAAATGGCAAGGAAGATTTGCAAGACAGTCATTCCACAGCTAAAGAGAACTGACAATCTGACACACAGGTCCACCATACCCCCATTACCACTAAACTCACAAAATACTACTGCTCTGCTGGGATTTGGGTAATTTCTCTTTCCCTTTCAAGACACAGGAGATGTTCTTTCTAATATGTTACAACTACAACAAAATGTTGAGAGGAGGGGTTAAATGATACTATTTGCCCCAAGGGTATACTGTTTCTGAAAAGGTAGGATGTTGCTCTCTTCACTGGACTAATAAGGTAGGTGCTTTTAAAGACACATTAACTTATTAGAAAAGAACACAATTCCCACCACAGCACATCGTAAATGGTACCCTTGAGGACTAAAAAAGGTAAACATGGGAGGGGAGACAGGAGGAGGACTGAGCTAGAAAAACACTAATTGAATAAATGTCCATGTATTTGAAGTACTTACTCTTTGGAGAATAACTGGCTTTATGATGAAGGATGTAACCAAATGGCAGCAGTACAAAGTCAGTGTCCCTTACTCCACAAAAAGAAAAGATGAACTTTTTCTGTATTTGTAAAATTTTAAGAGGAAAAGAAATTTTAATTTTGTAGAATTCCATTGATTTTAAAATATGAACTATCATTAAATCAAGCACTCAATATATGCATTTAAATGACCACTCCCCTCACAAAACTTTCTTTTTAATACTTACATCCTAAGCCTAAATTACTTTGACCAGACTAAAACTGCATTTCCTCAAAGCAGATAAAGGGCAGACCTACTACTCCCATTTTTAGACATGGGAAATTTCAGTAAAGGAAAAGCCCAGTGAAATACATCAAGATGGTAACAGATTACAGAAGCTATACTTCCTGCTTTGTACTAATGATTAATCTACACATAACATAGAACACTTTCATTTCAAAGTAGGCTGAAAATAGTTTGTGTCCAATTTATACAACTATGGGAGATTCAGATACACTAAGTTAGAAAAAATGAGACTCCAGCACTGTTGGAGTTCTTCTGTAAAGTGAATCAAGAAGATATTCACTGAAGCGAGGTCAGACAGAGCATTTATTAATTCTGTTGCCATAACTATGTAAATTTTAACTCGATAAACGTTCTACTCTTCCAGGTAAGTTTTTTGTCATTTTTTAGGCTCTTGAAATGTGTATGGGGTGGGGGGTGCTTTTTGGGTGTTTACATTAAATAATACGATTTCAGTGAGACTAAACATATTATAATGTGATTCCTAAGTTACCTCAAATTCCTGACCTGAAACATGAAGTCAACTTAAACAATCCAGTTGAAAATGAAGGCATGGAAATTGCTACTGACATTTCCTTCTCTTATAGGCAAAGAGTTAAAGGAGAGAAAGAAAATTTTAAAGAACCATGTACAAGTGACAATATCAACAGAATTCAGAATAGTGATTACCTTTTGGTGAAGAACAGAAGTAATATTGGGACAAGTAATATTGACTGGGAAGGGTCATCACAAAAGAAATTTCTGGAGTAAAAAGCAATGTTCTGTATCTCAAACTGGGTAGCAGTTCCAAGGTGTAAACAGGCAAAATTTCAATGTGTTCCACACTTTGATTTATGCATTTTATTGTATGTGAACCATACCTCAATTTAAAAGTAAAAGCATCCAATACAAGTAAGGTACTGCAACCAGAAATTAAGGATAAGAATTATGAAATCAGAATATGTTAGAAAAAAAAAAAATGAACCTTTCCAGGATCTAGCATAGCACTGTACACAGAATAGATAGCTAAACAAGTATTTGCTGTAAAAATTTAGTAAAAATATGCCAGATGGTTTGGAAGATCCCTTCTGAACTAATTAGAACTTCTAATGTGACTATTTTTCTGAGTATTCTAAATATAGTCTCAGTCTATAAAACAGCCTCCAAAAGATGGAAATTAAAGGCCTAGAAAAGCTATGCCTCAAAACACAAAGAAAATACACTTGTCTCAACTCTGAGTACACATTTAAGGAATCTCCTTATCTAAAAAAGGCAGTCCATTCTCAACACTTTGCAGCCACTGACAGTACAAATCTATCTATGGTCTTCTAGTGACAAGCAGGAAACAAAACTTAATACTAAGTCAAAAAAAAAACAAAAAAAACCTACATGATGATGTTCTGTCTTCTGAATGGCATTCTATCTGTACAGTAATTTGGTAGCTATGGAGACCAAAAGCAACCAGCAGTTTTCAAACATAGATCATAGCACATGGGTGATATTATCCAAAGATGAGGTTTAACGATCAAGAAAGGCTGTCTGCTGGGTAAACCTGGCCAGACAATCCTATGTCAAGAACCCAAAGGTTCCCACACTGAGTTTCAACTTCCATTTTCAGATAAACAAAGTAATAAGACTAATTTTCCTTTAGGATGTAAATACTTCTATCTACTCTACCTAGGTTCCTACTTAAACAAAATCCAATGACTGAAATGAAACTGGAAGGTCTTCGCCACTAAATAATCTGTTTCTAATCCTGAGTGACAAGAATTCCAAATGTATTTTTATGTGAAGTTAAAAAACATTTTTAAATTATTAAAAAAAATAAAACTATCACATGCTGAATGGGACATCACATCTCATTATTATTCTATCGACCTTGATAAGGCATTGTGGTAATTTCAGAAATGGGATGCTTCTAGGTAAAACAACAAAAATAATCCACCCTTTAAAATAGCCAATCAAAAACAGAAGACTTGAGGAGTATTAGCTCTCTTGAAATACTGCTATTCTGGAATAAACATCAACTATGCATAAATAATCATACTGATCACCCAAAATCAGAAAGGAGAGACTGAATTATTTATTCATAAGAAATGTGTTTCTTAAATTCCTGCCCTAACCCTCTCTCCCCACAAAGCCAGTGTCCTGCCAATGTTTTAAAGTCCTAGGTCAGCAGGTTGAGTCTCTTTATAAATTCTGAACTATCACATTTGCTTATGGATAATGACAAGATATTCTGCAGAGCCTGTATAACTGCATTGACAAGTTATACTATTCTACATCCAACATTAAATAATCCATGTTACTTAGGCCGGTCATCATTTTTCAAACACCCATTTTAGCTGTCCACAAGTGCCATCCAGCCCAGCCCCTTGTGCGGGGCCTGTTCTGCAGCAAAGCAATTTCGTTGTATAAGTTTTAAGACAGATATGCTGTTGCTGGACTGTGGCGCTAGCCAGCATATCAAAATTGAAGCCATTGTGTAAAAAAAAAAAAAAAAAATCCACTTTTAAAAAAAAGCTCAATTTTTATTCTTTATACCTACATATAATGTCTGCCCCTATGTTTCTGTAAAAATATGGGAAGAAGATATGATGACACCTCTTCCTCCTTTTAGATTAAAAAATGCAAGCCTTTTTTTCTTTCTTAATAAACACTATCATCTCAGATCCTCACACTGTCTATTTTAGGGTTCAAGGACCATTATAGAACCACAACAATAGATCAGTGACAGACTTGATCGCACCAATTACACGTTCTGGGGAGGCTGCCTAGATTCCTGTCTTCCTCCCTCCCTCTTGGAGGCCTGATTTTGACCACACTGACATCCCTGGCCTTAAGGATGAATAACCCAGTTAAGGGGAAGTCCTTTTCCTGAGACCAATTTCTTTGTAATTAGAGTCCAAATACAAAGGCTGGTAATGACCTAAGGCAAAGTGATATGAACTCCAAGCCAATGAAACATGACAGCAAGCAGATTTCTAAATAGCAAAGTGAGCTCCATTTACTTACATGAAGATTCAGTGCCAAACATGGCTGGCTCCAGAGGCTGCTTTTAAAAAATTAGAAGAATGGAGGAAAGAAGGAAGGAAGAAAACAATCGAGGAGAGTGTACGTGTGAGTGGAGAGATGAACTGCTACACAGCAGAGGTCATGAAGACAGACGATGCAGTCCAAGCTGTGTCCAGCTGCCAGATTCTCCTCTTACAAGCTTCAGTGTTCTCCCGTGTGACTGAAAAGCAAGGTCTCCTACAGCACCAAAAACCGAAGAGCTGCTTTTGAAAATCCAATAGGGAAAGGCAGGCCGACGTGGCTCTTCTGGGATGCAGGGAGGCAGGACTAGGTAGCAGCGGGGGCAAGACTGGGAGCAGCAGTAACAACGGATACTGCAATCCCCAGCCCAGTTATAGCAGTAAGACAATAGCAGGGCTTATGCATATACTGGTGACGTCAGAGACACTGCACAGACCGACTGCACTGCTTGAGCTAGAGGCTCCAGGGGCTTCAGGGGAGCAGGCAATTCAAAGGGGAATTCCTTTGTCACAAAACGCACAAGACCAAGAGCCACATACATATTCACATATATATTCACCCTCTTGACAAGATCTTCATCCTGAGATACCAGGCACTAAAAGAGACCTCAAAGAAATTTAAATATTGGCTTTATAGCAAACAACCACAAAGATATGCAAATCAGGGTTTTGATTTTATGCAGCAAGTAGAACTTTTCAAGAGAATTAAGAATATGAGAAATAAGAAAAAATAACCTACCTTTTAAAATAACTTCAGAGTTCACTGCTTTTTCAGTAGGCTTGGGTAGACAGATCAGGGGTTGTACACTCAATCACAAGTATGTGAAAATATGTACACTATTCCACACACATCCTGGCATATAAATTCACAAGCAAATGTAACAGTAAAACAACACTATAAGGGCTTAAAACACTGTTTGACACCCAGTAAGCACTCAAATGTTAATGAATACATTATTAGCTATTTTACAACTATTATTCAAATGTGAAAACCACTACTCTAGGAATATGTGTATGCACACATATTTTTCCTATCCTATTTTTTTTGCTTTATTTTTCTTTATTTTGCCTTATGAGAATTCCTGTCCTTTTTCCAGGGTAACTCAGTAATGTTAATGCTGTGTACACACACCTGTGTACACCTGTACGCAAGTAGGCATATATGATCAACAATCATACTTCTTTTTCATCCACCAGGACAAAGAATATATTATTATTTTGTCTCTTGACTCATTACCTGCATTACCTTTACTGTTAGAAATCTATTTTTTTCTAAAAGCTAGAAGTGCATGGGCTTTTATTAGAATATCTATCCAACACAAGCAAAGTTTGTTCCAATATTTTAAAAATATTGAAATGCACAAAAAGTGTGGGTGTTTTTCAATGATCCCATTGTTAAAGTTATATAAAACAGAAGTTCAAAAGCTCGTTTCTTTTCCATTCATTCATCTAAGGTATATACTTTTTCTAATACTTTCTAAAGTTTATAGACATGTCTTTATATAACAGCTTTTAAACACTAAATTCTTATATGATTGTGGAACTAAAAATTACCATCTAAAAATATCATTAATAGTTCTTCTAGTCAGTATATGAACATCCACCTCATCTTTAAATGGTTACATAATAGTCCATCGTATGGATGTACATAAAGGTAATTTGACCTTCATCTTACCAAAAATGCTAAACCATTATGGAGAAATTGCAATGATACTAAATAAGAACAAATGTTTTATTGTAGGTAAGATAATAATGGGGCTTTCCTGGTGGCTCAGACGGTAAAGAATCTGTCTGCAATGCCGGAGACTTGGGTTCAATCCCTGGGTCAGGAAGATCCCCTGAAGAAGGCAAGGCAATTCACTCCAATATTCTTGCCTGGAGAATTCCATGGACAGAGGAGCCTGGTGGGCTACAATCCATGGGGTCACAAAGAGTCAGACATGACTGAATGACTAACACATTAACGTTAACAAATATAATAATAAGGGCTTTCCTGGTAGCTCAGTGGTTAAAGAATCCTGCTGCAATGCAGGAGATGCTGAAGATGTGGATTTGATCCCTGAGTTGGGAAGATTCCCTGGAGAAGGGCATGGCAACCTACTCCAGTATTCTTGCCTGGAGGATCCCATGGACAGAGGAGCCTGGCAGGTTACAGTACCTAGGGTCACAAAGAGTCAGACACATCTGAAGTGATTGAACAAACACATACACAAGATAATACTAACCACTTCTTACTGAATGCTTACTATGTGCCAGGTACTATTTTGGAAACTTCATATATATCAGCTTACTTAATTTTTATAACAATCCTATAAGCTAGATACCATTATTATCCACATTTGATAGATGGTGGTCATGCAGGTTACTAAATAATAAGCTGGGATTCAAACCCAGGCACTCTGGTTTCAATACATATGCTCTTAACTACTCATCTATAATGTCTCTTGAAAAAAAAAAAAAAAAACCAAAATTATATTTTAAGAATTCAACTAAAATAAAAGGAAAATAGAAATCAATAGAAAATATGGAGAAGAAAGTTCTTAAAAGAAAAAGGTCACCTAAAACACTAAAAATGAGAGAAAATTTCAAAAATTAAGAAAAATGCATCCCTCCCAAAATAAGCAGTCCAGGTTAACAACCAGTGGAGAACACAGGTATACCTCAGAGATACTGTAGGCTCTGTTCCAAACCACCACAGTAAAGCAAGTCACACAACTTTCTGGTGTTCCAGTGTATACAAAAGTTATGTTTACACTGTACTGTAGTCTATTAACATCTAAAAAAATGTCAATTTTAAAATACTTTAATTGCTAAGAATTGCTGACCATCATCTGAGCCTTCAGTGAGTTCAGTGATAACATCAAAGATCACTGATCACACATCACCATCATAACAAATGTCACAATGAAAAAGTTCGAAAAATTTGTGAGATGAAAGTTTGTGAAAATGAAAAATGAAAAATTTGTGAGAATTACCAAAATGTAAGATAGAAACAGAGAGTGAGCAAATCTGTTGGAAAAAATGGTGCTGACAGACTTGCTTGATGCAGGGTTCCCCAAAACTTTCAATTTGTAGAAGGATGTAATTTCTGCGAAGTGCAATAAAAGGAAGCTCAAGAAGACTAGGTATGCCTGTATCAATAATGGTGCTGATATATATAGCTGTAGGAAGTAAGAAAGGGCAATATACTTCAAAAGGGTTGAAACCAGAATATTATCTTACATGAGATCTGTTTTAAATTGTATACCAGATGTTGCACATGAATAGTCACACAAAAGACGGGTGGATGTAGCCACAAGAAAGGCAAAAGGAAAAGTAGAATAAGCAAAAGATCCGTGGATAACAGATATAGTTATTCCTCCATATCAACCAGTTCCACATCTGTGGATTCACCCAACAACAGATCAAAATATTCAGGAAAAAATATTACAGGAAGTTCCAGAAGCAAAACTTGAACTTGACACAAGTTTTTTGTGTCAAAAATGCTATTTTTGACATAGCATTTGCATTGCATTTACATTGTACTTACAATTTACATAGCATTTATCTCATATTAGGTATTATAAGTAATCTTGAGATGATTCAAAATATGCAGAGGGGATGTGTGTAGGTTATACGCAAACACTACACAATTTTTATATAAGGTATTTGAGCATCTGCAGATTTGTGGTTGAGGGTAGTCTGAAACCATCCCCTGCAGATACTGAGTGACAAATGTACTTTCCATAGTACATTTCTTCTTGCCATAGTACAACAACTTCTTGCTAACTCATTGATGTAGCTCCTCTCTTCAGCTCATACATGAAGGTGTATATATGCATATGTAAATACATTTTCTGAGTGCCTATATTTATTTCTTGGCACAGAGTTCTAACAGCAAGTTAAAGGCTGCATTATTTTTCAAGACATCTACTTTTTAGATAACTATAGCAGGATCAGGCTTCCCTAGCGCTCAGTTGGTAAAGAATTGGCCTGCAATGTAGGAGACTGGATTCAATCCCTGGATTGGAAAGATCCCCTGGAGGAGGGCATGGCAACCCACTCCAGTATTCTTGCCTGGAGAATCCCCATGGGCAGAGGAGCCTGGTGGGCTACAGTCCATGGGGTT
Organism: Okapia johnstoni; assembly: GCA_024291935.2. NCBI lineage: Eukaryota > Metazoa > Chordata > Mammalia > Artiodactyla > Giraffidae > Okapia > Okapia johnstoni. Next base: position 62,510,760 of record CM044312.1, on the reverse strand, counting down.
GAAAAGAGTTGGACACGACTGAGCGACTAAGCACAGCGTAGCAGGATCAGTATGTTAAAAGACATTAGGTCTCACCTGCCGCAAAACTGGACACATATGACAGACTCTAATTCCTGTTAAGGTCTCTATAACCTTCAGACATCAGAGGTATTTCTAAATACCTCTGGAAGGTTGGGATCCATATGGCTGAAGACCCATCTTTGAAAATACAGATTTTGAAATTTTAGTTTGCTCCCATTCTCTCTAGGCAGCTAGCATGAGCTCAGAGAATGAAGACAAATTTTAATATGCTACCTATGGAAAATGTAAAGAAAGGAAATGAAGGAAGAATAAAACCGACTAATGTCCTCCACACTCCTTCATAAAATCACATAATATACTCTAAAACCAAAGTGATCTTTGGATTTTCAATTATGTCCCATTATGCCTGCCTGTGACCTTACCTGCCTGCCACCCTGCCCTTCTATTAGTAAAGTGAGTACTGTTAATTTCAGGATAAAATTAGTAATGAAAGAAGAGATTAACATTCAAAATAATTTAGTGGTCAAAATAATTATTGTTAAACTAGAATGTTGTGAGAAAAACAATAGTAAAATCTTAAAGTAAGTCAATAGTAATTTTTAGAAGAAACCCGATTCATAAATTGACTCAACAACTATTTCCTGAAAGCCTACTGTTCTTATACTCTAAGGGTACTGCCATTAACAAACTCCCTCCTCTGTGGAGCTTATATTCCAGAGGGTGAGGCAGACAAATAAATATGTAATGTATTCAGTGGGGGTATGCGTTATAAAGAAAGATAAGACAATTAGAGGATGAGGAGTGATTGAATGGGAGGGTTATTTTAGGTAAAACTGTCAAGTAATGTCATCCTAAAAAGATGACTTTTCAACAGAGACCTAAAAAACTGAGAGGAAACCACATGGGTAACATGGAAACCACACAGGGAAAAGAACTTTCCAGAAAAACAAAATAAATCTATTCTTAAATAATCAAGACTTAATTTTCTATTGGAAGATAACCCCTCTAGTGCTGTGATGCTGTCATTAGTATTAATACAGAAGTGGTTGTGCTGAACTGTGCTGACAGCAAAATAAATTCTATTTTCGAATGCAAAAGAATTCACTCTCCCACGAGCTGACATGTGTTCTTCTCATCAAAGTTTAATATACCAAATATACCCATTTTTGCAAATATGGAAATATTTTTAAAAAAATCACCATAGAAGGCAACACTCAAAATAGCTTCCCACCACATCAGATAACTAATATAATTTAATTATCTCTATTAATTTGGTAAGAATTTAAACCTCATATTCTCTTAAGAGTATATACAGCAATTTTAAAAGTGTCGTATCTGAAGTTCCTCTGGAGCTGTATCCTTTGTTTACATTAAAGTTTTATTTTCTTAGTATTCTTCTTGATGTTTATTTAGCATGTTAAAGTTGTGTGTCTTTTAAAATACCATCTATGAAAAAAAATACCATATATGGGTTATTAGTTAAAAACTACAGAGAAGTGTTTTAATGGCAATATATAAACTACAGAAAAATTTTAAAAATCAGTGATTCTGTTCTTTGGGGAAAAAATTGTACAAATTTATAATTAAAAATATGTGTATAGTGAAGCTCCATGGTAGGACTTCAGAAATTTTATTTCTTTGTGTATGTCTATAAAGTGTATTCCTTCCTGCTTCACCATAGAAACAGACATAGAGTCTTCTAACATACATGTAAACCTTCTAACAAATAAGTATATTCTATTTCAGAGTCCTGGGACAAAATTCTGGTACACTAAAGTCAAAAGGAAAAGAAATCCAAAATCCAGAGAGAGAGAGAGATACTATTATTGTATTTGCTTTAAAGAACTCTAAAATATTGAAGCATGCAAATTATCATATGTGAAACGAATCGCCAGTCCAGGTTCAATGCATGATACAGGGTGCTCGGGGCTGGTGCACCTGTATGACCCAGAGGGATGGGATGCGGAGGGAGGTGGAAGGGGGATTCTGGAAGGGGAAAACATGTACACCCATGGTGGATTCATGTCAATGTATGGCAAAACAAATGCAATATTGTAAAGTTAAAAAATAGAAAATAAACTAATTTTAAAAATTAAAAAAAAGAATTCTAAAATAGGAAATATAGATTTATAGAAAAAAGGTATTTGCGTATTTGGGATAATTAATTACTTCTAAATGTTTTAGCTTCAAAAAATATTCACCACAATAGTCCTTTACATAGCAAGTGCCTAAAATTTGCATTTTATTAACAATTTCACAGTAATTTGATTTTCACCACAATTAGCTATCTTGCCAAAGATCTATCCATAGAGCAAAAGGGATCATTTATAAAGAACATGTAAGTGCTTAATTTAAATGCGCACTAGGATTTTGTCATTATTTGGGGTATGGAAAATAGGTCTCTGCCCTGATAGAAAAATCTTCTAAAGTTTTTGTTGTTTAGTTTATAAGGAATATGTCAGAAAAGTGTGACCATAACCCAGAATTTCAAATTTAGGGAAATATAATTTTGAACTAGTTGCACAAATTTTAGGCAAAGATCCATGCCCTTATCACCTTATCACCACCTCACCTCTCAGCCCCACTTTCACCCCATCCAATCTAAGGGACTCCCCTACTCACTCATCAAGAACCACCACCCACGTTTAACTTAACCTTAACTTTACTCTTGTACCAACTTATCACTCAGTGAAAATAGAAACTAAGAACAAGGTTAACCAGTTTAAAAAAAGAAGAGGCTAGTCACACTCAGAAATTTAGGATAAAAACTGAAATTCTCCAATTCATTTCACTATGTCAACTCCATCTAAAAGATGGGGCCACACACATGTACAAAACAATCACCACAATGTCAAAAATGTTTTACAGTCTCTGTAGACTGTGTGTATATTTTATTCTCTCTGTGGCATAGTCTGAACTCAGATGTTTGTACTCTAAAGCTTCTTGACCAGAAGGTCGAAATGTGAATTAAATATGAGTTGCTGTTTATTTTAAGTCTGTTTGAGTATGACTCAAACTAAAATACAAGAAACAACAAGCATATGTCTGACAAATTCCCTTAGGTATATATGTATGCTAAATTAATCATGATTTGTATACAACAAAGTAATACATACAACAGGAGTAAACTCGTGTATAATAATTTTTTACAAACATAACCAATGTAATTTTTAAAATACTAATTCAAAATAGTATATTTTAAGTAATTCTACATGGCTGGAAAATATTTTAAATTTAATTTTACCTGTATAATCCATAGAGAAGCAGTAGGCAAGGAACCAGGTATTTTCCAAAGTAAAACTCTATCAGACTCAAAATGAAACAGCTCCCTGGACAGGCAAACCGCTCTGGGGACAGCCTTCTGCCATGTGACATTGAGCACACACACACTTCTGCTTATCTCTATTCAAGTTGCAACGGTCATGGCTCTGCTCTCCTTTGCCTGTTTTTTTAAAGTCATCCTTAGAAAAGTCTTTCTTAGAAAAGAAGTATTATTTCTTCCCATTTCATTCCTGTATTGTTAGTTTAAAACTAGGAAAAAATATATTGTCTTATTTCTCTAAGTGAAAAGAACTCAAAATATGTATACTTCATCCTAGTACTCAATGTTACCAAGCAGCATAACCTGAAAGGAGTCAGCAACCAAATTTTTAGGAAAAATAGTCTTTGTCATTATGACCATTTCTTTTATAGTATGCACATGTGATCTATTTGAAACACATTTGATTTGTAAACAAACCTAATACAGGTGATGAAAGAACAATCTTTTAAAGCATATCTAAAACCTTTAACTCATTTGTCTGAGTCCTGAAACAGACATCAGATGAAAAGGACATATGGTCATTCCTGTGGCAGACTGTATCTGATGTAATCTTTTATGTCATATTGCCACATGCACTGAGCCATCTTTTCCTTCATTACCAGTTGTTTCATCTTGAATATGTCCTGGCTAAAGAAACCGTAAGAATGGTTACTTCATCTTGACACAACAATTCTTTAGACCTTGCCCAGAGACAAGATACAAATTTTTAAATTTTTTATCAGCTGTCTTTTTTTTTCAGCAACCTGAATGGTTGGATAATTTCCAGTTTATAAATATAGTAATACTCTTCCAGATTGCAACTACTTTGAGAAAGAAAAGGTATTGATGTTTTGAGTGGTTTTATTGGAGTAGTGGGATATTTTGCTACTTTGCTTTCCATGGAATAGGTTTCTCCATAAGATAATTACAAAGTTGACAATACTAAACAATATGATTCTAATATTCAATATAACATCAGAAGTATAAATAGTACAGAAATCTAAACATTTTGAGCACAACATCATCTATAATTGTATGAAATGAATGAGAAAGCATCATTATATTCAGCCATCTAGGCGATGCTTCATTACCATAAGCAGATCCCATTACACCACCATTCTGCTAACAGTCAAAAGCTGTTAATTCCCATCAACCTCATCTGCCACTGTTGCTAAGCAGCCCTGTCTTACTTCTGGGGCTTTAATTCTCTTTATCTCAATCTAGGGTACTGACTGGGGAGCTTTCCATGAGCCATAAAAATTTGATATACTTTTTTCTTGGTAATTAAAATGTGCAAATGGCTAAAACATTGATTGTTTTAAAATGGTACGCTAAAAATCCCTAATAATAGCTGTCTTAATTTCCACACAACTTACAAGTATGTGGAAATACTGATAGTCATTATCAGATGTCACATAAAATGGTGTTTTAAGCGTTTCACAACTTAGTACTGTCAGCATGGATTTGAGCACCATTATTTTTATCCTTTATATTTTATAACTCTTAAATCACAGATATTTTAAGGAAATGCATTTTATTAACAAATAAGAACATAATGAAAAATCCAAATTAGAAAGTAGCAGACAGACAGATAGATGGGTAGATGGCTCTAAAACCTACAGTCCACAGTTAAGTGATTCACCACACCTCAGAAAGTCAGCAGAGTGGTTAACAGCCAGGCCTTGTGTCAGACAGACAAGGTTTAAGTCATTCCTTAACTGGATGACCTTAAGCAAGTTTTTAAATCTCTCTGATCTCAACTAAGTGACAAAGGGCCTAGATCAACATCTGGTTTGTGACGACAGCTAGTATGTAAACAGCACTTAATGTGGTCCAGGCATTGTTCTAAATCATGCATTAATAACTTACTCAACCCATATAATAACCCTGTGAGGTATTATCCTCATGTTATAGGTGAGGAAACTGAGGTGTGTAAGGTATATAACTTGACTGAGGTCACACACCATACATAACAAAGCCAGGATTCAACCCAAGTAGCCTCAATTAGAGTTCTTGTGCTTAACCACTACACATACCACCTCCACAGATAGATGACCAATAAATGGAAGCAGAACAACAAAGATAATTTCCAAAAACTAGGTTCATTCTTTCCAATAAAACCAGTCCTGCAGTTTGCCAAATATTTTAGTTCAGAGTTTATAAAAACTCTCTTTTTATAGTCTACGTTCAATCCCAATACACAGAAAAATTAAACAGATAAACAGAATGAAAGGGATAATGTCTAAAGTCATTGTGATAGCTTAAAATGAGAGTTGCATTAGCCAGTTAAGCAGAAATAAGTACTCAAGTGCAGAAAGTTATCACCGTAAAAGGACTTGTACTGTGTACTACCCCACTCTCCCAGCAACCACTAAGTCCCTCCTTCCCCTCTCTACTTTTCAGTTTCCAAATGTCACAGAAGATACAACTTATCTGGCCTCTAAAGAGGCTGAGCAGTTTCCTCTGACTGTAACTTCAAAGCTTACTCAGGAGAGCAGCACCTTCAGCTAGATCCCCCTGCCTTCCTCCCCAAGAGTCTCCTCTAGCTTCATCTCACCCTCAGCAAAGAAGACTCACTAGTATGCCTAGATGCACCCCTCAGACACAGAAACAATTACATCACAGTCCTCCCCCAAACATACTTACAAGTCATGGGAGTCACAGGTTCTTTGCAAGTCATCTGTTCCCAGTCTACAGCTGAGGGACAAATGTCCTAAGTGCAACCGCCTGATTCAGGAGCTGCCCACACTGCATCCCCAAATCCCATCCCAGATTCAGGCTATAATCCATCCCTTCATGGTCCAAGCCGGAAGAAGTAAAATTACTGAACCAGACCTGTTGAATCAACACTGCTACTCATTACCCCTCTGGTTTGGAAAAGTTCTAGAATACTTATAGATGTGTGTTACCTATTTCCTCATAGGTAAAATGAGGAGGTTGAACTAAATGATGGCTAAAACTCTATGCAACTCTAACAATACAGGATTCTACTTTAAGCCAATTATAGCTAGATGAGAAAACTGAAGTGACTTCCAGTAAGGAACTCTTCCTTTTCCTCCAGCCCACATCACCCCCTCCTCCGTCGTGCTAAGGTGTTGGAAACAGCCCCACCTCAAGGGTGGGAAACCAGCGACCCAGCAGGTATTGTCACAATCTAGTGCATTTATGTTGAATGTCTAATTTCTCCAAACGTTCAGACACTATTCCTCTTTAGACAAGCCCTAGTAATTCAGCATAGGGGTGAGCAGACAAATACAAACATTCACGAAACACAATAGAAACAACTGGTAGGAGTCCCTGCTTACTGGTGAGTTCATGGTCTGGTGGATCATATCTCTTAGGACACAAGGTCTGGGTGCCAGCAATAAAGCTTCTGAATGTGACCCCCCTTCAAAACATGACTGAGACAGACTGGACAGGGACTGCCTAGTTTTCTGCAGATGACAGCTCAGAGTTGAAACACAGATCTCCTTGCTTTCCTCGTCATGGCTTTCCTGTCTGGAGTAGTTCCTGCTATGTGAGCCCATAGCCCTTTGCCTCCTTAGAGAAAGAGAATGAACAGAGCTCCCACTTTACACTTTCCTCTTAAACCTGAATACCATTTACCATAATTGTACCATAATATCTTACATCATATTTCCAACCCATAGAATAACTCACTTTATCACACATTTTAAAACCCCATGTCCAGGGTTGGATTATAAATGCTCACTCTGCTATTCCAGAAATGAAAAGATGGGGTTTTCCCTCCTGTCTCTATTCTCATCCTCCTCACCAACAAGTCACTTAAGTGAAAATGCCTTAATGGTATGCCTCATTCTAATTTCCATTTACTCTAAGGAAGAACAAAGGTTACCTAAGAAGTCACTGCTTATCCATGCTTCCTACCAACACATTCCAGCCTGCATCAGCCTCAGTATTTTCTTTTCATGTTCTGTCATCCTTCAATGCTTACAGGTCTGCATGATTGTCGCATGGTCCCTCCCATATGTGAGAAGACTCCACTGCAAAAAGGGTTCTCTGGCTGAAGAAAATTCTAACAACATTAGCCCATCTCCTTGCATGAGTGTGCTCACCATACTTCAAAATGTTTAATAAACTAAGACACAGCAGCATCAAGCATCAACCAGGTAACAAAACAGGACAGAAACTGTTCAACTCAATACCACGGACCAAGACCGTGCTATACATTCTTCAAGAAAATTAACAATCATCCTCACCAACCACAAAAGCACAATTATGACCAAAGTCAAGGTGAAACCTGACAGAAGATCTACTTTACCCAACTCCAAGCCCTAAGATACGGATTATTTCTAGATAGACAACGTCTCTGCTATATTTGAAAAGAATAAGGTCAATGGTAGTAGGATCCAAAGCTCTCAGTAGCTGCAAAACTCAAACCTCTTATGAAGTAGGAGGGTCACTCCCTGCTTTCATGAGCTCCAAAAACAGTGATATCAAGTAACCACAGCTGGAGAGAGAGGGAAAATAACTTTTATAAGAGGTGGAATACCACTGATGTTTTTATTCTATCAGAACAGTATTTTAAAAAGAGACATCAGTTTAAATGTTTAAAGTTAACCAGTGAGAAATCCATCAACTAACCCTGACATAGAGTTAAGAGTCATGAGAAACATAACTAACATTATTAAAATGGTAAAGGCGGGGGATGCAGGGTGAAAAAAAATGGCTGGTAAAAACATGAAAGCTTAAGATCTTCTTCCCATGAATATGGATCTAACAATAAATGCATTTGTTAATTTTACACTTTGAAAGTGAGGGTCATTTTATATATGCTTGAATCAAAGCTCTAGTGGAAAGACCACAAGCAAATCCAGGTTTCTACAACAAACAGAGAGGTGCCCAAGCCAAACACATCCTTCTGTAAAAAGCTTCTTTAGAAAAACCACAGACCTGTGTGGTTTCAGTCTGTTCACCTGGCTGGCAAAAGGAACCAATGGAAAATAAGCAAAGGAAGTCATGAAAAATAGTCATGAATGGATTATTGTGGGTTGTCCCAGAGACAAAAAAACAGTGGAGAATCCTTCAAGAAGTGTAACAATATTCAGCTAGAGTTTTTGGTAAGCAAAGAAAGTCACAAATTTCCATATGTACTCCAAAACATAAACTAACCTTGATGTTTTAACAGGAGCCAGCTCTCTTTCTACAAAGAACCAAACAGTAAATATTTTAGATTCCATGGGACCATCCAGTCTCTCACAGCTACTCAATTCTGCCATTTTAGTGCAAAAGTAATCATAAACAACACATAAACAATGAGTATATGTAATGTGTTCCAATAAAACTTTATTTACAGACTGTGGAACTAAATTTTTTATAATTTTTATGTATCATGAAATACTTTTCTTTCTTTTTTAACCACTTAAAATATTTTTTAAAAATACTGTTAGCTTGAAGAAACAGGTGGCCCTCGGACTATAGTCTGCCAGCCCTGGTCTATAATCTTTACTATAGTTAATTTGACCTTTCTTTGAAAGAATTGATTTTCAGCTAGGTCTCTGCCATTAACAAAATTCACAAAGGTAATGGATTCCATCAACAACAGCTTGATGGATCAGGGTGGGAAATTCAAGAAAACTTCTATTTCAATACCAATTCTATTCCATTCTATTCTATTCCAATGAAACTTCTATTCATTTTAATGATATGAGCAACACCTAGTCTTGACAGTCCACACTACAAGTTCACTGTTCATCATGTTAGAATTAGTGGTAAATGTAACTTGTAAGAAGTCAACTACTTTCACAATGTAACAAAAACATTTCCAACCCATGTTCATCTATAGCCCTCAAAAACTATATAAAAATGGAAACCATTAAGACCTCCAAATCACCTCAATTATACTATAAGCCAGGAAACTTTGTACAAAGTACACTCAGAGTATAAAATACAAATAACAGCTAGTTTGGTATGGAAAAATCTGACCCCATTCACCAAGAGTAGCTGAAAGAGAATTCTTGAGAAATAAGAAACTTAGATTTCAAGACTAAGTGCATAGTCAAGTACTTTGGGTAGCTATTTCACAACAGCACCTCATTTTTATGAAATTAAGAAGTAGGTTTTCATTTTTTTGGTACTTTTCTAGCTCTAAAATTTTGTAATGAGCTACATTAATTATGATATCTGATGTAACTCACTGAGAGTTTCAGTGATTTTCACTTTTCATTATCCTTCAGACAAGAAGCAGATAATTTTCTCTCTGCTCTTTTATTTCTGGCTTTTCAAAAGGCCATTGAAAAGACACTTCTGATTAGCATAGTTGCTGCCTCCTTAGAAATACCCATTCTTAACACAGATATAAGTGATTTAAGAGAAAATTTAATGCAGTATAATATTTGAAAGATGCTTCTAGAGACACATATTTGTGTCTGCTGCAACTATAAAATTCAAGTTCCATTAACAAAAGCACACATCAGGTCCTTTAGCTACCACAGAAATTTGTCTTTAAAACTGCTTCATTTTTCTACAATAAATCACATCCTTTATCTATACAAACCATGCTTCAACTGCCTCTAGAATCAAGCAAACCTGAATTTAGTCCCTGCCATTGCTACTTGTAAACTGAAAGGTACTCACTCACCTCCAAGTCTTATTTTCCCCATCTGTGGAACAGGAACACCATTCTTGGTAGCAATGGAAATGATACACACACAATGGTATATAAATACTGATGTTCTTGAGAAGATACCTGAAATATGTTGTTAGGCTTAAAAAATAGGAATAATATGCTAATACTTTAGTTTTTTTTTTTTGAAAAGCATACAGTGAGAAAAAGGAAGGAAATTCTGACACACGCTACAATATGGATGAATCTTGAGGACATTATCTAACAACAAGTGAAATAAGTCAGTCATGGAAAGACATAATATCGCATCATTCCACTTACATGGGATATCTATTGTAGATAAAGTCATAGAGAAACAAAGTAGAAGGGTCATTGCAGAGGCTGGTAGGAGGGGAGAGGGGAATTGTAATGGACATAGCACTTCAGTGAGATAAGAAAAACTTTTGAAGATTGGTTACACAACAATGTGAATGTACTTAACACCACTGAACTGTACACTTAAAAACTAGTCAAGATGGTAAATTTAACATTATGTAAATTTTCCCACAATTTAAAATTTTCAGTAAATTTTTAAATAAAATAAAATTTAAGACACTTTAAAAAGCATACAATGGATTCCTTTGGCAGTGTAACTGCTGACGATTTTCACTTTCTACTTTATATGATTTGTCACTGCTGCAAAAGTAGAATGAGTTCACTATGGAAAACATTCAACCCAGGGGGGAAAAGGCATTTTCATTTTTATATGTAAAGTAAGCCTAAAAGCCTGAAAACTGTAAAATCTACCAGTTAAAGGTCCAATTAGTCTTTTTCTTTTTAATTGAAGTATAGTTGATTTACAATGTGGTGGTAGCTTCAGGTGTACACCAAAGTGATTTGGTTTTTAACGTACATATATTCTTTTTCAGATTCTCGTCCATTATAGTTATTACAAGATAAAAGAAAATTACAGGCCAATATCACTGATGAACACAGAGGTAAAAATCCTCAACAATATACTAGCAAACCAAATCCAACAATACAGTAAAAGGATCACACATCATGATCAAGTGGAATTTATCCCACAGATATAAGAATTTTTCAATATCCACAAATCAATCAACATGATTGATTTGATATGGTGTAACAATGTGATATACCATATTAACAAACGGAAGAATAAAAAACAAATGATCTCCTAAATAGGGGCAGAAAAAGCTTTTGATAAAATTCAACATCTATTTATGACTTAAAAAACTCCAAAAAGTGGGCAAAGAGGGAACATACCTCAAACAATAAAGGCCATATAGGACAAACCCACAGCTAACACACTCAATGGTGAAAAGCTGAAAGCATTTCCTTTAAGATCAGGAACAAGACAAGGATGCCCATTCTCAGCACTTTTATTCAACATAGTATTGGAAGTCCTAACCATCGCAATCAGAAAAAGAAATAAAAGGAATCCCAATTGGAAAGGAAGAAGTAAAACTCACTGTTTGCATATGGCATGATACTACATATAGAAAATCCTGAAGATGCCACCAGAAAACTATTAGAGCTTATCAATGAATTTGGCAAAGTTGCAGGATACAAAACTAATACACAGAAATCTGCTGTGTTTCCATATGCTAATGACTATCAGAAAGAGCATTTAAGGGCACAATCTCATTCACCATGGCATCAAAAAGAATAAAATACCTAGAAATAAACCTAACCAAGAAGGCAAGAAAACTGTAAGATGCCAAGGAAAGAAACTTAAGATGACACAAGCAGATGGAAAGATATACCATGTTCTTGTACTGGGATAACCAATATGTTAAAATGACTGTACTACCCAAGGCAATCTATAGATTCAAAGCAATCCTTATCAAACTACCAGTGGCATTTTTCACAAAGTAGAACAAAAAAATTTTCAACTTGTATAGAAACACAAAAGACTCCAAACAGCCAAAATAATCTTGATAAAGAACAGAGCTGGAGAAACCACACTCTCTGACTTCAGATTATACTCAAAGCTACAGCAATCAAGACAGTATGGTACTGGCACACACACACACAAAACAGACACATAGATCAATGGAACAAGATAGAAAGCTTAGATATAAACCCATGCACTTACGACCAATTAATAAGTGACAAAGGAGGCAAGAATATACAATGGAGAAAAGACAGTCTCTTCAATAAGTGGTGTTGGGAAAACTGGAAAGCTTGTGTAAAAGAATGAAAGTAAAACATTCTTAATATCATATACAAAAATAAACTCAAAATTAATTACAGACCTAAACGTAAGACTGGTTACTCTAAAACTCCTAGAAGAAAACATAAGCAGAACACTCTTTGACATAAATCACAGCAAGATTGTTTTTATCTGTCTCCTAGAATTATGCAAACAAAAGCAAAAATATATGAATGGGGCTTAATTAAACTTAAAAGTTTTCGCATAGCACAGAAAATCATCAACAAAATGTTGATAGGAGAAAATATGTGCAAATGATTTAACTGACAAGGGCTTAATTTCTAAAATCTACAAACATCTTCTATAGCTCAGTATCAAAAGAAATAACCCAATGAAAAAATGAGCAGAAGACCTAAACAGACATTTCTCCAAAGAAGACATACAGATGGCCAACAGACACATGAAAAGATGCTCAATATCAATTATTAGAGAAAGGCAAATTAAAACTATAATGAGGTATCACCTTATACCAGTCATAATGGTCATCATTCAAAGTCTACAAAAAATAAATTCTGGAGAGAGTGTGGAGAAAAAGGAACTCTCCTACACTCTTGGTGGGAATGTAAACTGGTACAGCTACTATGGAGAACAACACGGAGGTTCCTTAAAAAAACTTAAAACAGAGTTACCATATGATCCAGCAATCCCACTTCTGGGCGTATATCTGGAGAAAACTATAATTTGAAAAGATACATGTACCCCCATGTTTACAACACACTATACACGATAGCCAAGACATGGAAGCAACCTAAATGCCTATCAGCAGATGAATAAATAAAGAAGATGTGAGATCTATCTATCTATCTTACTATTACTCAGCCATAAAAAGGGGTGAAATAATGCCATTGCAGCAACATGGATGGACCTAGAGATTATCAGATTAAGTGAAGTCAGACAGAAAAAGATAAATATTATATGATATTACTTATATGTGGAATCCCAAAAAATGATACAAGTGAACTTATTTACAAACAGACATAGACTCACAGACATAGATAACAAACTTATGGTTACCAAAGGGGAAAGGGAGAAAGGGATAAATTAGGAATTTGTGAGTAACAGATACACTATCATATATAAAATAAAAGAATCTACTGTATAGCACAGGGAGCTATATTCAATGTTTTGTAATAACCTATAAGGGAAAATAATCTGAAAAAGAATATATATAAGCACATGGAACTATATTCAACTAGTTGAAATACATTAAGATTAAATGCAGTCACCAGGAACTATACATATAATTAAAGTCAGAATGGCTGACTAAAAGAATGATAAAGGATTCATGAAAATAAATATATTTGTGTTATTAAATTTGGAGGGAAATACTTTAAATGGCATTTATTCAAAATTTGTTTAAATTTTAAATTTGAATGAAACAGCATATAAAGAATAAAAATTTCAATCTTTTTTTTTAATTAGTTTATTTTCTATTTTTTAACTTTACAATATTGTATTTGTTTTGCCATACATTGACATGAATCCACCATGGGTGTACATGTGTTCCCCTTCCAGAAGACCCCTTCCACCTCCTTCCCCATCCCATCCCTCTGGGTCATCCCGGTGCACCAGCCCCAAGCACCCTGTATCATGCATTGAACCTGGACTGGTGATTCGTTTCACATATGATAATTTACATGCTTTCATGCCATTCTCCCATATCATCCCGCCCTCACCCTATCCCATAGAGTCCATAATACTGTTCTATTTATCTCTGTCTCTTTTGATGTCTCGCATACAGGGTTATCTTTACCGATTGACTAAATACCATATATATGTGTTAGTATACTGTATTGGTGTTTTTCTTTCTGGCTTACTTCACTCTGTATAATGGGCTCCAGTTTCATCCATCTCAATAGAACTGATTCGAATGTATTCTTTGCAATGGCTAAGTAATATTCCATAGTGTGTATGTACCACAGCTTCCTTATCCATTCATCTGCTGATGGGCATCTAGGCTGCTTCCATGTCCTGGCTATTATAAACAGTGCTGCCATGAACATTGGGGTACATGCGTCTCTTTCAATTCTGGTTTCCTCAGTGTATATACCCAGCAGTGGGATTGCTGGGTCATATGGCAGTTCTATTCCCAGTTTTTTGAGGAATCTCCACACTGTTCTCCATAGTGGCTGTACTAGTTTGCATTCCCACCAACAGTGTAAGAGGGTTCCCTTTTCACCACACTCTCTCTAGCATTTATTGCTTGTAGACTTTTGGATAGCAGCCATTCTGATGGGCGTGAAATGGTACCTCATTGTGGTTTTGATTTGGATTTCTCTAATAATGAGTGATGTTGAGCATCTTTTCATGTGTTTGTTAGCCATCTGTATGTCTTCTTTGGAGAAGTGTTTGTTTAGTTTTTTGGTCCACTTTTTGATTGGGTCGTTTATTTTTCTGGAATTGAGCTGCAGGAGTTGCTTGTATATTTTTGAGATTAATTGTTTGTCCATTGCTTCGTTTGCTATTATTTAAAAATTTCACTCTTAACTCCTGTGCCTAGCAATGCTCAATGTCCACTTGAGTGAATAAGTGGACAAACTTGAATAGACAGCAACTCCTTGAATCTCAGCAAATTTACACAGCATTCAGAATATATAATTATATTACACTGCTACCAATTGGTGGCAGCATCCCTAAAATACAAGGACAAAAAAATAGGAAAGGAACGAGTTCACTCTGAAACTTTAAAAGATGTAAATAAAAGGGTGACAGACTTGTAACAACTTTTCTCCTTTGAAAACTTTACTGTTTCCAATAAAATATGGACTGTGCTGTGCTGTGCTTAGTCGCTCAGTCATGTCCAACTCTTTACAACCCAAGGCTCCTCTATCCATGGGGATTCTCCAGGCAAGAATACTGGAGTGGGTTGCCATGCACTCCTCCAAGGGGATCTTCCCAACCCAGGGATTGAACCCAGGTCTCCCGCACTGCAGACGGATTCTTTACCCTCTGAGCCACTAGGGAAGCCAAATATGGACACTGTCCTTTAAAAAGGCACTGTTCTTATTTTATTGGATGCTGCTATAAACAGCACCAACTCTGCTATAAATCAACTATGAAAAAGACATGAGTTGGAAAAATTACTTGGAATTAGAGCAAGATCCAATTTTGAATTCTACTTTAGGCAACAGTGTTCCTCAAGTTTTCTCAGATATGAAATGTATGAGCCTCTCAGAAATCTATTATACATATTTCATATGCAAAACCATTCTGTAAATGATAAAATGTCAGGAATTAGTATTATTTTTTCTTTTCTTTTTTTTTTTTTAATGGCCAGGCTGTGCAGCATGCAGGATCTTAGTTACCTGACTAGGGATCAAATCAGTGTCCCCTGCATTTGGGGAACAGAGTTTTAACCCACTGGACCACCAAGGATCAAATCTGCATCTCTTACGTCTCCTACATTGGCAGGCGAGTTCTTTACCACTAGTGCCACCTGGGAAACTGTCTGAAACATTTCTATTTATCATCTACGTATTTGCTCATACATCAGCTTTTTGAATATGTTAAATGCCTAAAGATTAAATATATATCTGTCCTTTGAATCATTCTTTACTTGGTACTCCATCTCCTTGATTCAACTCAGATTTTTTTCCCAGGACCTTTTTTTAGCAGAAACATGCCTTACATACTTTTCATGAATATAATTTATTTTTAAATTTATGTCTGGGAATTCAGCATACTGTATCTTAAAACAGTGCTTCATGTTAGTCATTGTTTCCATGGCCCATCAGCACTTGGGCAGGAAGTGTAATATGCAAAGAATGAACTGAATCTTATGGGATCTATCAGCAATGTTCTACAGCATTTAACAAAAATTTGATTTACATAACTAATCATGAAAACTGGAAATGTTTTTATATTAATGATAACAACCAATGCAGAGACAAAGAGGAAAAACAAGGACTATGTATGATTCATCACCACAGGAGATAACTGAAGGTGAAGTAGATTGAAAACCGAGACTAAACTTAGAATCAACAGATTTTAGATTTTTCACTCTGTACAATGTTAAAATAATATTACATTTTATACTTATATAATATGAATTACTAACATAAAAAAATCTGCCATCATAATGAATAATAATGATCAAACAAAATAGGAGAAATTTTAAGCTATTTTGTCAATATTATAGTGTATCAACAAACACCTTCTGCTTCAGTGAAATTGAATTCAACAGAACTATGTCATGGCATTTCATTGAGAATGTACACTCTAGAAATGTGTGTATGTTTCTTTAACACATATATACACTGAGGATAGATGGTATAACAATGAACAAAATACAAGGGTCAGTGAATTCCAGGCATTATACCGTAGCAAAACACTTAAACATAGCCATGTTTCAAAAATATCTGAGGAAGTTAAAAATATATTAGGTTCCCATAACTACTTACCTAAAATATTCCTAATTATACTTGAATTGTGTCTTCGTAGAAATATAAAGTATCATAAATATTTTCTTCTATTCAAAATAGTCCATGAAAAATGTCATATTTTTAATTATTTATACTAACTTACACATTTTTAAAAATTAAGTACTCTTTTTAAGTTATTGTAAAGCACTTATTGCTAAAGCATTACAAGATAAAAATAAGGGCTCAAAGACAGTTCTTAATACCAGACATAAACATAAGCATGCTAAAATGCATAAAAAAGAAAAATGTTTTATTTCTATAATCAAAAGCCTGTTTTCAGATTCTCATCAACTAGAATCAATGCCTATTCAAAGACAAATTTCTTAAAGGTGAATAGATTATTTAGGTCATTTAGGAGATAGTGAAATTATAACTTCTACATTTTTCTCTCTGAGCACAGAGCAGGACTTGGTTACACAGTCCTCCAAATCACTCAAAGAATTAGGGGGGTGCTCACTTCGGCAGCACATATACTAAAATTGGAACAATACAGAGAAGATTAGCATGGCCCCTGCGCAAGGATGACACGCAAATTTGTGAAGCGTTCCATATTTTTATATTTAGGAATATATCTACCTAAAGAAACAAAAGACTTGTATATAGAAAACTATAAAACACTGATGAAAGAAATCAAAGAGGACACAAACAGATGGAGAAATATACCGTGTTCATGGATTGGAAGAATTAATATAGTGAAAATGAGTATACTACCCAAAGCAATCTATAGATTCAATGCAATCCCTATCAAGCTACCAACGGTATTTTTCACAGAACTAGAACAAATCATTTCACAATTTGTATGGAAATATAAGAAACCTCGAATAGCCAAAACAATCTTGAGAAAGAAGAATGGAACTGGAGGAATCAACCTGCCTGAC
Source organism: Okapia johnstoni (assembly GCA_024291935.2). Taxonomy (NCBI): domain Eukaryota; kingdom Metazoa; phylum Chordata; class Mammalia; order Artiodactyla; family Giraffidae; genus Okapia; species Okapia johnstoni. The sequence goes on along the minus strand of CM044312.1, from coordinate 62,493,338 downwards.
TTCAGGCTCTACTACAAAGCCACAGTCATCAAGATAGTATGGTACTGGCACAAAGACAGAAATATAGATAAATGGAACAAAATAGAAAGCCCAGAGATAAATCCACGCACCTATGGACACCTTATCTTAGACAAAGGAGGCAAGAATATACAATGGAGAAAAGACAATCTCTTTAACAAGTGGTGCTTGGGAAAACAGGTCAACCACTTGTAAAAGAATGAAACTAGAACACTTCCTAACACCATACACAAAAATAAACTCAAAATGGATTAAAGATCTAAACGTAAGACCAGAAACTATAAAACTCCTAGAGGAAAACATAGGCAAAACACTCTCTGACATAAATCACAGCAGGATCCTCCATGACCCACCTCCCAGAATATTGGAAATAAAAGCAAAAATAAACAAATGGGACCTAATTAAAATTAAAAGCTTTTGCACAAAAAAGGAAACTAGGAGCAAGGTGAAAAGACAGCCTTCAGAATGGGAGAAAATAATAGCAAACGAAGCAACAGACAAACAATTAATCTCAAAAATATACAAGCAACTCCTGCAGCTCAATTCCAGAAAAATAAACGACCCAATCAGAAAATAGGCCAAAGAACTAAACAGACATTTCTCCAAAGAAGACATACAGATGGCTAACAAACACATGAAAAGATGCTCAACATCACTCATTATTAGAGAAATCCAAATCAAAACCACAATGAGGTACCGTTTCACACCAGTCAGAATGGCTGCTATCCAAAAGTCTACAAGCAATAAATGCTGGAGAGGGTGTGGAGAAAAGGGAACCCTCTTACACTGTTGGTGGGAATGCAAACTAGTACAGCCACTATGGAGAACAGTGTGGAGATTCCTTAAAAAAACTGGGAATAGAACTGCCATATGACCCAGCAATCCCACTGCTGGGCATACACACCGAGGAAACCAGAATTGAAAGAGACGCGTGTACCCCAATATTCATCGCAGCACTGTTTACAATAGCCAGGACATGGAAGCAACCTAGATGTCCATCGGCAGACGAATGGATAAGGAAGCTGTGGTACATATACACAATGGAATGTTACTCAGCCATTAAAAACAATACATTTGAATCAGTTCTATTGAGATGGATGAAACTGGAGCCCATTATGCAGAGTGAAGTAAGCCAGAAAGAAAAACACCAGTACAGTATACTAATGCATATATATGGAATTTGAAAGATGGTAATGATAACCCTATATGCGAGACAGAATAAGAGACACAAATGCATAGAACAGTCTTATGGACTCTGAGGGAGAAGGTGAGAGTGGGACGTTCTGAGAGAATAGCGTTGAAACATGTATATTATCATATGTGAAACAGAACACCATTCCAGGTTCAATGCATGAGACAAATGCTCAGGGCTGGGGCAATGGGACGACCCAGAGGGATGGGATGGGGAGGGAGGTGGGAGGGGGGTTCAGGATGGGGAACACATGTAAACCCATGGCTGATTTGTGTCAATGTATGGCAAAAACCACTACAGTATTGTAAAGTAATTAGCCCTTAACTAAAATAAATAAATTTATTAAAAAAAAAAAAAGACAAAAAAAAAAAGAATTAGGGGGAAGTACGTAGGAGGCATGCTACTTTTGAATTTGGAGTTAATGTCTGAAGACTGAGGCTTTTTTCCTTTTTTTGGCAGAATACAAATGTATTTGTCTGAATTGTGACAAAAAGTATAACTTTAGAAATTATATAATATTGTCCAAAAAAAATGACTATTTTACATTTCAACAAAAGAAAGAAAAAACAAGACAACAACTAACATTTATTGAGTTCTTTAGTATGTGTATCGGAGACATTGAAACACTATGATAGAAACTGTCGTATATTACATTATCACACTCATTGTCTCCATCTTGCTATAAAATCATAATGGACTCTTTTAAAAGGCATAAAATAGGGCCAATCAAAAGCTCTAAATCTTACCAGACTTTTTAAAAATTTCTATACACTGTTCATTTCTTTTCAAGATATTTCTGAATTAAGAGATTCAACAAGTTGAATATTTCATCGTTTCTCTTCAGGGAACACGGGCAACATGACAAAATGGTAAAATTCTGAGCCAAATGGATAATACAAAAACAAGGTCAAAGAATCCTTTAACTATCTCTCTAGATCTCTGATTATCACTGTCCAAGAGATTATTTTCAGGACACTGGGTTTTTCCCTCCTTAATTTAATCATTTTCTTACTATATATCCAATATAACCATTTTTCACCCGAATCAAGTTATTCTTTCAAAGAAATATGATGCATACTATTCAACATTCATCCACATGAATGTTAAGAAACTTTGAGAACAAAGAACCTAAACAGAATTTAAAATAGGATACCATAAAAGTCAGTTTTCTCAATTTAAAAAATAGACAAATATATAATGATGTATATCATTTTGAGAGACCCTCACCTTAAATTTGCAGAAACCACTGAAAATGAAAGTGAGGTCTCACCCTGCAAAGACACTCTGCATGTGTCATGAATCAATATAGCAGCAATTTATGAGTCAGAGACAAGCCATTTAGAACCCCTTCCAAAGAAACATTTTTAAAAGTACATTCTAAAAAAACTAATTCAGTAAATTAATCTGTCATTGTAGAAAAAAGAGTAAGATTTTGTTATTATTGATTTGCATAATTTTTTCATTGAAGGGATTCTACCTTTAACACACACTCACACACACTGCAGCCCTTAGGGAGCTAGCAGAAATTCTATGTACCTAATCAATTTGAAATAGGCTGCATTAATAATGCTATCAACTGAAGGTAATTAAGAAGCTTATAAACATAACCAAATACTGTATAAAAACAATTGCATTAGAAATTTGAAATCTCCTTCCAGAAATATTCTTTCTTGATTGATCTTCAGCAAAAATTACTTAGTGAAGCTTCAATATTTAAGAAAGTCTGTTTATAAAACATGGCATCTTTTCAGGTTTCCATATGTTTTTAATTATATTTTGCCTTTAAGCAAGATTAAATCAGATTATGTTCTGCTGGAATAAAATAAGGATTCTGCCATTTCTATGGCGCTGAGGGGAAAAATAAGGAAAAGTCAATATACCCCCCAAACTGACATTAGTACAGTTATGAATCTACCACCCATAGTTCCAAGAAATGGGGAAAAAAAGCATTGCAACACAAGAAACAAGAATGTATCAGAAATGGTCTCTGGCTACTATGACAGTTATCTATGACACACCTTTTCCCAAGCTTGACCCAGAAACAATCTTGAAGGTTTGTAGGCTCTGTTAACAGCCTACATGGATTGCTTCTGAAAGCATCATTTCCTGATCCCTGCAATTTTATCACCTTTACTAACCACTAGTCCTTTCTGTAACTCACACTGATATAAAAGCCTCTCTTTCCAGCTCATTTATCAAGTGAAAGTTTCCTTCCCAGGAAAACAGACAGCTGAGCTTCAGGGACCATAACAGAAAACAGCAGTAAAACCATTCAACTGCACTTAGCATTGGAAGTTTTCTACTTTGTTCTTACAGGAAGAAAGTGGCCTTTAAATCTAGAAATATATTCTATAAATACATGCATGTCTCCACATAATACTACAAGTAGTTTGACTGACAGGTCTTTTAAAGCAGAGTGAGGTGTGTCCTGTTTGGGTGAGGACTCAGCTGACAATGACTAGACCTCCTGTCGCTTCCATTCATTTGCAGCAGAACAGTTTTTTCAATCCACCCTGTAGATTTTTATGCACACTGGATAAGGTTCCAGTTTCACTGCTTCTGCGCTAAGCAAGTGATAACAAGGCTCTTCAGTGTTTTCCAACATCAATATCTAAATGTTCTATTAATTGGTTCGTGCTGAAAAGAACTCCTAGATTTACAACACCATAGGCTACAGAACGGAAAAAAATCTCATAGCCAGAAGCTTTAGAGAATGTCTTCCAAATTTTTCAGAGAAAAATTATCTGAGTTTTTCAGAGAAGAGATAAGCCTTTGGACACTAGGATTTCTCAACTGTAATATAACTCTTACCGTCAAAAAGATCCAACAGTACTTCTCAGTGAGGGCACTATGGGTATTTTAAGCAGGATAACACTACAGTTAACATCCCTGGCCCCCAGACATTAAAGGCCAGCCATGACCAGTTACTGTGACAACACAAAGCCCACACACACATTTCTACATGGCTGCTAGTGGGATAGTACTGCCCTCCCAACCTTAATACTGTATTTCCCTACCATCTTAAATTTGAAGTTGCACAAAGCTCAGAATAAGCTTTTCTTAATAACTTTATTATTTTGATAGGCTACAGAACTAAATGGAGATAAAAATAAAAATGATATTGGATATAGAACTAAGCCCTCAAGGAATGTTTAACATGCAGCTTGAAGAAGTCCCAAAGGTCACTTTGTTTCTTGGTCACTTATAAGAATACTAATATTAAAGTTACCTCTGAAGCCTTCCTATCCAACATGGTAGCCACTAGCTAACTATGGCTATTTAAATTTAAATTAAAAATTCGGTTCCTCAGTAACACCAGTCACATATGTTCAACAGATGCTTTATTTTAGATCATTTCCACTGTCACAGAAAGTTCTACTGGGTAACACTGCTCTTAAGTTTCCTAAGCATATAACAGGGTATCTCACTGCCATTCTGAAGGGAATTCACAGCAAAGGCATAGAATTCTTCAGTGGCAGGGACAGAAAACACTTATGTAATCATAGTTCAAATCCAAACTCTTTTTAACAGTTAAGCCTTTGGAACAAAATTCTAGACATGGACAACATCAAAAACAGAAACTTCAATATTACACCAAGTTGATCAGTAGCTATAGAATGGTTCAGCTTTCTTAAAATATTCACAAACAAATTGTTCTACGAGATGACACTAATCAGTGGAATAATACCAGGAAGGCATCTTTCTTTTCCAAATTACCATTGACTAAGGGTCACAATTTTGTTTTATTAACACAACTGTCTGGTGGCTAGTATGCCCTCCACAAGGCTCTGTGTAGCCCTTTGGAACCACAGAGGCATAGATTTGCTCCTATTTTTCCCTCCCAAATTCAGAGGTGGTTCATCTTCTCTTTTATCTGTCCCTGAGTGCTCTTGCTCACAGGGTTTGTAGTTCACACACTTACCACACTTGGAATTATGTCCAAAGAGGCCTGGGAGGCTACATTACAACTATATAAAGTGTTAAGTACGCAAATTCCTGAAAAAGCATGTGGTAAGACTGTAAATGTATTTTTCTACCTCTCCACTATTGGAAATTCTAAGATTAGGGCAGTAATTCTGTTGTAATTCTGTATAAACAAGTTTTCCAAAACTGCCAGCGTACTGAAGTTTATTAATACGTCCACCATTAAAAGGCAGAAGAGGGGACACTTCAAAGTAATTTGGAAGGCAGTGCAGCACCATCATGCCTGATTTCCATCCCTGATCCTCCACAAACTGACAGGCTCTAAGACTTTACGCAGCAGATTGCTTGGCAAACCGAGGTAAAAGTGAAGAGGAAAAACAGCCTTTTGCTGAGGGTGAAAGAGGAGAATGGAAAAGCTGGCTTGAAACTCAACATTCAAAAAACTAACAGCATGGCATCTGGTCCCACTACTTCATGGCAAATAGAAGGGGAAAAAGTGGAAGCACTCACTGACAGATTTCATTTTCTTGGGCTCCAAAATCACTGAAGGTGGTGACTGTAGACATGAAATTAAAAGATGCTTGCTCTTTGGAAGGAAAGTCATGACAAACCTACACAGCACATTACTACTCCTAACCTGTCGAAAGGTAAAAGAGATTATAGTAGTAGTAGTAGTGTAGTCGCTCAGTCGTGCCCCACTCTTTGTGACCCCATGGACTGTAGCCTGCCAGGCTCCTCTGTCGATGGGATTCTCCAGGCAAGAATACTGGAGTGAGTTGCCATTCCCTTCTCCAGGGGATCTTCCTGACCCAGGGATTGAACACGGGTATCCCACATTGCAGGCAGATTCTTTATCATCTTAGCCACCAGGCAAGCCCAAAAGAGATTATAGTTTCTCACAAGTCAAGGCAGGACCAGGGTTAATATCCAGATCTCCTGGCCTGGTGGTTCTTTCCTCTCTTTCAACTACCCACTAAATTCCATTATGTATATTAGGCAGGGCCCTGGCAGGAAGAAGATATCACACCAAGATCAGAATACTTTAAGCAGAGATTAATAGAAGAACTATTTACAATGATGTGGAAAGCACATTGAATTATCATAATAGTGCCATTCCCTAGAACCATTACCATCCTAAGATGGAAAGAGCCAAGAAGAAATTACCAAAACCAGGAAAACGAAAACTACATAGACAGTGAAATTCATACAGAGGTAATGCAGCTTTCACAGAGGGGCACAGCCAGATAACTCACTCTCCCTAGGTCCTCCAGTTTCCTATCAGGCTTCTTCCCATTGACTAAACCCAACCAGAAACCAGACATCTGACTAGAAAAGTCTATATTAGTCACCTCCTAGGATAAAACGTAAGGGTAAAAAAGTGAATGTGAAGGAGAAAATAGAGGATGACCGGTACATTATGATATCTCCAATTATTTATCTAAAAGGAGAAAAGATATCACATATATTTCCAGCATCAATTTCTCTATAGAACTACTGTTAGCACTTCATGCTCAAGAACTATTTCTCTTTTTTATGGTGGTCACTAAGTCAGATCTCCTTCATGTCAAAGTACTCCTTCTGGTGCCCTAATGAATTTGTGTTTAATAGTCTTTGGTATAAAAATATCAACAAGGATTTTCTCTTAATCTAGAAACACTGTGTCCACTGGTTTCTCCTTGTTTGGAAGTAAATATATCTTCTCGTCTAGGAAATTCTACTATAAAAATCAGAATATCTTTATTATAGTTACTTCCTTTAGTCAATGATTCTATTATTTATTATGTACAAAAATCACTGATCAATTAGACATTATATTTTTTGGCAAATAATTGTATCTTTAAGGTTCTTTCATATTTTTGGGAAAAATTATTAAATTCCAGAAAGTATATTTATTAATCAAGTGCAAAACATCCTTTTTTCAATTGAAGTATAGTTATATACTTCATATATTATATACTACATATATTATTAGTTTCAGGTGTACAGCAAAATGATTCAGTTATATATATTCTTTTTCACATTCTTTTCCATTATAGTTTATTACAGACTGAATACAGTTCCCTGTGCTATATAATAAATGCTTTTCTTTATCTATTTTATGTATAGTAGTATAAATGTTAATCCCACACTCCTAATTTATCCCTCCCTTCCTTTCCCCTTTGGTAACCATAAACTTGTTTTCTATGGCTGTGAGTCTGTTTCTGTTTTGTAAATAAGTTCATCTGGATTAGTTTTTTAGATTCCACATATAAGTGATATCATATAGTATTTGTCTTTGTCTGTGTGACTTATCTTCCTTAATATAATATTCTCGAGTTCTACCTGTGTTGTTGCAAATGACAATATTTCATTCTTTTTTATGGCTGAGTAATAGTCCACTAAATATATACATGTATATATTGAATATATATATACACACACCCCCCACATCTTCGTTATCTGTTCATCTGTTGATGGACACTTGAGTTGCTTCTATATCTTGGCTACTGCAAATAGTGCTGTTATAAACATTGGGGTGCATGTATCTTTTCAAGCTAGAGTTCTCATCTTTTCTGGATATATGCCCAGGAGTGGGACTGCTGAACATCCTCATATGTGTTTGCTTCAAAAGAAAATTTACAACCTTGAAGACATTATGCTAAGTGAAATAAACCAGTCACAAAGGGACAAATATTGTATGATTCCCTTTATATTAGGTTCTTCAAGTAGTCAAATTCATAGAGGCAGAAAGTAGAATGGGTACATAGACAGGTAAAGTAAGGGATTTACCAAGTTCAAGAGTCAAGGAATACTGAACTGAAAAGGTGATATTTGAATAGAAACCTCAAAAAGTGAGGGTGTGAACCATGCAGCTATCGAAGGGACTGTACCTAGAACACATAGTTCAACCTGTGCTTATAAACTGCAATTTATGTGACATAGAGGAAACTATCCACCTGTTTTCTACCTTCCCTCCTTCAGTTCAGTTCAGTCGCTCAGTCATGTCCGACTCTTTGCAACCCCATGAATTGCAGCACGCCAGGCCTCCCTGTCCATCACCAACTGCCAGAGTTTACCCAAACCCATGTCCATCGAGTCGGTGATGCCATCCAATCATCTCATCCTCTGTTGTCCCCTTTTCCTCCTGCCCTCAATCGTTCCCAGCATCAGGGTCTTTTCCAATGAGTCAACTCTTTGCATGAAGTGGCCAAAGTATTGGAGTTTCAGCTTCAACATCAGTCCTTCCAATGAACACCCAGGACTGATCTCCTTTAGGATGGACTGGTTGGATCTTCTTGCAGTCCAAGGGACTCTCAAGAGTCTTCTCCAACACCACAGTTCAAAAGCATCAATTCTGCGGTGCTCAGCTTTCTACACCGTCCAACTCTCACATCCATACATGACTACTGGAAAAACCATAGCCTTGACTAGACGGACCTTTGTTGGCAAAGTAATGTCTCTGCTTTTAAATATGCTATCTGGGTTGGTCATAACCTTCCTTCCAAGGAGTAAGCGTCTTTTAATTTCATGGCTGCAATCACCATCAGCAGTGATTTTGGAGCCCCAAAAAATAAAGTCTGACACTGTTTCCACTGTTTCCCCATCTGTTTCCCATGAAGTGATGGGACCAGATGCCATGATCGTAGTTTTCTGAACGCTGAGCTTTAAGCCAACTTTTTCACTCTTCTCTTTCACTTTCATCAACAGGCTCTTTAGTTCCTCTTCACTTTCTGCCATAAGGGTGGTGTCATCTGCATATCTGAGGTTATTGATATTTCTCCCAGCAATCTTGATTCCAGCTTGTGTTTCTTCCAGCCCAGCGTTTCTCATGATGTACTCTGCATATAAGTTAAATAAGCAGGGTGACAATATACAGCCTTGACGTACTCCTTTTCCTATTTGGAACCAGTATGTTGTTCCATGTCCAGTTCTAATTGTTTTCTTCCTTATTTTAGTGCAATTATAACAACCTAGATAATTGTAAATTTTTTTTTAAAAGGCTGTTTCCCCATACGTGAACACACAACAGGACAAAACAAGTCTGACTCATTAGAAAAAAGGGATTCTTAAGCACAAACACTGCTAGCATGCTCAACAGAAGTCAAAGTCAAAAACCCAGACCAGAAAGAAAGTTGTCCAAACTGGAGATAAAAGAAAGAAAAAGGAGAAATTACTCATTTCACTTACTGAATGACTTTTACAGTGAAGTCAACATTAAACAATCACCAATTTCCCCACTCCTGAAAACATCACACACACACACAGAGCTTTCTATCAGCCACTTATTACCAGATATGTGAAGAGAAAATTTCTAACAGAAAAAAAACAGTGACAAAAACAACAAAATCACTTCTTTTTAAAAGACAAATGGAAGAAACAGAGACAATAAAAACAAATTTCCTCATTTCTTGGTTTTGGAAATCTCTGTGATCATAGCTATTCAAATAATTGAGACTAGTGAGTAAAATGATCATCGGATTCTAACAGCGTATGTAGGGAAAAAATTGTGATCTATAAAGTATACCAAAAATACTTTAAAATAACCAACAAAAGACAAAAATTGAAAATTCTCATTTTTTTAAAAGTCTGCCCTGTAGCACTGATAATAGTATTAGAATAAATACATTTGTCCAGAGGGATCAAGTTGCTTTACAAAAAAAATTAAAATAAATTTAACCATGAAATCTGTACATGAAAATATGCTGAAAGACTGAGAAAAAACATAGTAAAACATTAATTGCTGTGAATAGCTAAAATATGGGCCTCAAATGAACCAGTTTAATGAAAGCAGAAGAGAAAACATTCTTCAGCAGTATTTTTTTAAATATCAATAAATACTCAATTTTATTCAAGTAGGCAAACTTGCAATCTAATCTTCCCACCAACATCACCCCAAATATACCCAAATAAACACTCTATTAGATTTATCAAAGCAACCAATGAAGTTAAGAAATGAGCTGATTCAGGAAAGTACTTATGAATCCTTTTAAAGTATTATAAAAATGCCTCAAGCACTTTGAATTTTTAAGGTCAGAACAAGGGCTAAATAGCCAATACTCCTGAAGCAGCAAAGGGATAATGTTTAGTAACAGGACTAGCTCTGGAATTTTGGAAAATAAGAAAAGAGGAGTGTGGTCATGATGGGTGAGTCCCAGTACTAGATAGAAACTGACCCCAGATGTGGGAACAAGAGAAGCCCCTGGGTGACAGGCTTCCTGTGAGGTCTGTCTGAGTAAGGAGGAAGGTCAGTAATGAATCTGCAGAATTGAGTGCCAAGAGCAATCTTATGGGAAATAATACATACAAAATTCAAGGGGGTGGTGTAGAGTCAAGAACCAAAGCAGGGGCCAGTTTTCAGGAACAAGAATATGAAAGCAGGCATAGAAAATCCAAGTTGGAGCAGTTTTCTTGCTACAGTCTCGAGCAGCCAGGCCAGTGACACTACAGCAAGCCCAAAGGTCTAAGGAGAATGCATGGTCCCAGTGAGGCACTTCTGCCCATGGTTTCCTTCCCTCAATCATGTCCTGGCTTCAGGGGGACTTCCCCAGAACCACTAGGACGCATACAGACGAAAAACACTAAGCCCATTTAGATGGCTCTACATAACGCACTAGCACTCATTCACAGTTTACAGTCCTTCTCTGGAGTGACTTTGAGGATAAGGAAGAAGAGAGATGCTTTGGGCAGGCAGAACTTCAAATAACACATCTGTAAGAAGAGAAGGCTGAGGCTCAGAATCTACATAAATTTCTGGACATTGGCTAATGTCCTGCTGGATGATCAAGGACTTGAAAGGAGTAATACTAATCATTGGTGGCTAGGAGGTTAGAGATGAGGGAATGTGGACTATTTAAAAGGGCTTGGTGGATGAAAACATGCACGTGAATTCTCAGTAAAAGGCCCAGCTACAAGAGAAGACATTTAACATTCTTCTTGATCACCTTTGCTGGTTCCTCATTTTCTTTCCAATCTCTGAGAATTGGAAAGCTCCAGGAATCAGTCTAGAGCATTTTCCCTTCTCTATACTCACTGTCTCAACAATCTTATCTAACGTCATGGCTTTAAATAATACCTATAAACTGTGTCTGAAATCTCTCTATCTTCAGACTCAAATATCCAACTCCCTACCTTATATCTCCCATTTGAATGTCTGAATATTTCCAAGTTAACATATCCCAAATGAGTCTTCCCCCCAACCTGCTCCTCCTTCCACTCTAACTAGCCTTCCCTATTTCATTTGGTGCCAAGTGGGATGGCTACATGGATAATTTCTCCAAGCAATCTGATATTTAGCAGTATTTTTTTAAAACAAAAACAAAAAACTGAAGTAGCTGATGTTCATTCATTCAACAGTAGCATATGAGATAACTATCCATTAGTTCCTGATACATAGATCCTTGGAGATGTGTTATATTTTGTCCTTTCTGAAATCTAATTCTTCAGCTTTTCATTAGATTATGAACATTTTCACTTTCCTTTAAATTGGTCAGGCTGCTTCTGTTGCTTGCAACTAAAACCCCTTACTGGGTATAATCACCAGCACTCAGTTCACTGACTTGGCTTTACCACCACCAACTCCCAATCTGTCACCAAACTCTGTCCTCCCTACTCCACTCTATGTACAGGTACGATGCAAAAGCAAAGTTATTCCACTTTCAATTATAACAGACTCTAACCACACATGCCCAGAACTGTTCTCTATGTTATCTGAGAAATTCTAAAAGTTAAAATTATGTTTGACTGATGTAAATATTTATTCCCAAACTGGTCATGTCCAGTTATCCATGGAAAACACAATGAATAGGAAATCTCTAACAGGATTCCCCCTGCAGTTCATCTAAAAAAGTCCTATACCACAAATTCTGATAATCCCTGCCTCTGATCCCACACAATCTCTATTAAAGCAGCTAACCTCAGCCAAACACAGTTAATTATTCATGACTTCATGAGAGGAAAGATCCACGGATCTCCTGATTTCTGTATTCCCGTGACAGGCAGGCTTGATAAATGTTTGTTGAATTTTATCACAAAGCAATACTGAAAATGCTTCATATTTGTAAAACAATCACCATCCTTCAAATGACAAGTATTCTGAGCTGAATATGATGCTAATTATCTGCTACTAATACATCTGAGGATGAACTGTTTCCTCAGTCTTTCTGATCATACTGAAAAATCAAGAGAATTATACATAGGCCTACAAAGTGCTTATTACTTTGATATTTATAACTAACTCATGAATTAGCCTAGGTCAAAGTTTATGTACATCTCAAAAATAAGAATACCATATTTACTCACCTAATTCCTCTCATCTCGTTATTTAATAAATGTCGTATGTTTAAATTTGGGAATTATATAAACAAATAGAATGATCTAAAGGAACTTTTAAGTTCTCAGTAATTTTTGCCCCTAACTCTAGTTTAACTTTAAAATATTTAATCAACAGGTTGAACATAAGTATCAGTATCACATACACAAGTCTCAAAAGTAACAAGATGTCTTTTTCCCCAAATAAAATAACTTTATATAGGAAAGACTCACAAATGTATGGACAAGCACCATCTAGTGGCAAAAAGAATTACTCCAGATAAAGAGATCATTGACAGTAGATCTAAAGAGTAGCTTTCCAGGTGGCACAGTGATTAAGAATCTGCCTGCCAATGCAGGAGATGCAGCTTCGATCCCTGGATAGGGAAAATTCCCTGGAGGATGAAATGGCATCCCACCTAGTATTCTTGCTTGGAAAATTCCATGCACAGAGGAGCCTGGCAGGCTACAGTCCAAGAGGTCACGAAAAGATGGACACAACTGAGCATGCATGCACAGATCTAAATGAAATTACTACCCAAAATCTAAATCTTAGACATTCACTGTTAAGGACTCAGTTTTGTTAAAATGTTTAATAACCATGTGGCTCTTAAATCAAGAGTAGTACCAGTTTTAAGAACAAAGATTAAAACTAAATGGTCATTCAGACAGCCCAGGTTCAGCTGTTCTAACACTCTTGAATGACCTTCTTCAATCTGAAGTGGAAGGAAGTGAACTAACACCTGCGTTGAGCCCCCACTCTGCGATGTGTTGGGCATATTTACATATGCTACATCTCATTTAATCCCCACAACAGCCCAGTAAGGAAGTTATTAAAGTCTCTTCTGTGCAAATGAGGAAGCTGAACCTCATATATTAAAGAACTTCTTAAGTCCTACAGACAAGTGATGAAGTCACCTTCCCATCCACTGCTCCTCTAACTATAACTGGATCCTTGGGAAGAAAATTAAAGTAATACAATAGATGAAGTGTATACAAACTCACTGAGCACTAGTTTAGGCCACATGTAAGTGACTCCAACATAGAAAAGAGAGACATGCTATGGGATGACAGATAATCCCTCAGACTTTGAGATTAATCAGACTGCTATCTCAAAGGGGACAAAGCCCATCTTAGTCCTGAACACAGTGAAGAATAGTGGAAAGTTCATGGACTTTGATGTCAGGCCTAAGTAAAACCAGTGTTACAAACTAATATTAACAGAATGCCTCCCACGCAGCAGAGCACAGCGCTGGGGCTGGGGACACAAAAGTTTTTAGGCAGATATGACCTGCTCTCAAAGAGCCTACAGTCCTGACCTTGAAAAAATCATAGTCTAGAAGAGAAAGTGACAGACCAGTGGGTCCTTTTGGCACAGTTGGAGAGGCTACTTAATCCATAACCTGGTTTGGGGCAAAAAGGAGGAGTTTCTCAGAATTTTGTTTTTACTGCATAAAAACTGGATCCTTCACAAGAGAGGCTTTCATATGTTATTCATTACAACTTTCAAAATGTCCTTCTCTCTCTTGCTTCTCTCTTCTCTCCTCTCCCCTCTCCCTTGTCTCTTTCACACACATGAATATGTACAAACTGGGGTTTGAATTCAAACTTCTGCTTTCCAGCAGACATACCCTTTGCAACAAAGTTCAGTTCTCCAGGGCCTTACATCTTCACAGATTTAGATCAATTCCATTTTAAAAACTGAAGAGATATAAAAAATAGATAATGGTGCTTGACAGAAGAGGATAAGACTTTGGAACCAGGTCTACTGAAATGCCAGGTCTGCCATAATTGATTAACAGATTATTTGAATTGCTTGAAAAATACAAATGAAAAAAGAAGGGGGGGTAAATAATCTTAAAGGTGATTGTACCTCTTCTCTTTCTCTTCCTAAATAATTTCATCCTAAACTCACAGGGAACAGTGGCAGATTATATTTTCTTGGGCTCCAAAATCACTGCAGATGGTGACTGCAGCCACAAAATTAAAAGACATTTGCTCCTGGGAAGAAAAGCTATGACAAACCTAGACATCATATTAAAAAGCAGAGACATCACTTTTGCCAACAAAGATCCATTTACTCAAAGCTATGGTTTTTCCAGTAGTCATGTATGGATGTGAGAGTTGGACCATAAAGAAGGCTAAGCACTGAAGAACTGATGCTTTTGAACTTTGGTGCTGATTAAGACTCTTGAGAGTCCCTTGGACAGCAAAGAGATCAAACCAGTCAATCAAATCCTAAAGGAAATCAACCCTGAATATTCATTGGAAGGACTGATGCTGAAACTGAAGCTGCAGTACTTCAGCTACCTGATGGGAAGAGCCGACTCATGGGAAAAGAACCTGATGCTGAGAAAGATTGAGGGCAAGAAGAGAAAGGAGTAACAGAGGATGAAATGGCTGGATGCATCATCGACTCAATGGACATGAGTTTGAACAAACTCCAGGAGACAGTGAAGGACAGGGAAGCCTGGTGTCCTGCAGTCCATGAGGTTGCAAAGAGTTGGACACAAGTGAGCCACTGAAAAACAACAGCAAAACTCATAGGGAGTGTGAAGCAAGGTAGGCCTCTCTGCTAGGGTGGCAACACACAATGATGGGTGGCCCAGAGCAGGGTGAGGAGAGCATCCATACATGGGAGCACCTCCGCTCAGGGTGTCAGAGCCCAAGCAGAGTAAGGAGGTGGGGGGGCATAAGAATAGGGAGTAGCCCCAAATATGGGGTCAGAGCTGACTAGTGAGAGGAACACACTGTCCTGGGCAGGGTGGGGAGGAATGTAGAGGGATTGGGGGTTAAAATCCAAACAAGACGAGCTGGGCCTCAGAGGACTGTTCAGCATGTAGTTTCAGAACTAAGTATGTCAGAGTCAGAGGAAGGAGAGAAGGAATGTTACGAGATGCAGGTACATACAGATATACTGAGCAAACAATAAGCATATTGAGGATATTGGTACTCCAGTTCCTCATTGTCAGTGAAGAAACAAATACAAAAAGAAAGATAACTGGAATGAACCCTGTAGGGATGAGAAAGAGGTATCATTGTGAACTCATGATTTCAAGAATAAACAGGTATAATGAAATACAAATGTGCCTATCTCTATATATGCATATACATACATATTCCCCTGCTCTATCATCTGAAAGACTGGGAGCAGTAAAACCCCAGCAGCAATAAGCACACCTTGGGCCCAGATCTTGGCTTCTAAACATTTTTCTCCACTAAAAGGAAAAGGGGATTCTTAGAGAAACTGCTGATTTCAAGGCTAGAGCAGGTAAAGTACAAGTTGAGACTGGACCATCTTAGAAAATAATCAAGTTCTCAAGGAATGACAGGGACATGTCAAAAGGATAAAGAACAGCTTGAAGGGGCTCACAGTTTGAGTATGAAAATAATAATAGTGATAATAACCAATTATAACCCACTGAATAACACAGGAAACCAGGAGTCTATACTGTCATAAGGAACTAAATGAATACACTGAAAGTCTGAGGAAGAATTTATATACTTTCAAAGCTCTTCTCCACAAAATACTTACTAACTACAAAAGAAGTAAGAATAACCTTACAGTAGCAAATCCTTGCAGACACAAGGATTCAAATTACCAAAATGAGCAACATCGGTAAGAGGGAAAATAAAAATTATGAGCTACCAGAGAGAACACAGTGAAAAAAACACAGTGTTGCTACTGTGAAATTCTGGTCAAGGTACATACATAACCTGAATTTACTTAAATTTAATCAATTTGGGCAAACCCAGATTGAAGAGCGTTCTACCAAATAGCCAGCATGTATTCATCAAAAGGATCCAGGTCCCGATAGTCAAGAAAAAACTGAGGAACTGTTCAAGACTAAAGAAGCCTAAAGAGACATAGCAATTAAATGCAATCGCAAATGATTGTTTTGCTATAAAGCACATTATCGGAACCACTGGTGAGACTCGAATAGGGCCTGAGAACTAGATAGCAGTACTGTGCCAATTTCTGATCAAATTGATTAGTTCGCAGAATCCATTTATTTTGATGGTTTTGCTATGGTTATGAAGGAGAACACCCTTGTTTATAGGGAATACTAAGGAAAGTGTAGGGGATCACATCAGCAATATCCTCTCTAGCGACTGTGGAAGAAAAAAAAGCTGTACTGACTTTCAACTTCTCTGTAAATTTGAGATTTTTTTAAAATAAAAATTTAATTTAAAAAAAGTGAATCAGGAGTGCTAGTGAATCATATTGACCGCCAGTTGTGCCTTGTGAACAACATCAAAGAGAAGAGAAGGGCTCGGCTTCTAAAGGAACACGCACTGTGGGGGAGAGGACTGAAGCCCCCAGAGCTTAGGGGCTGACAGGCCTGGATGTACCATGAGTAGCAGTGAGACTCTGAAAGGAAAGATCAAGGTCCTCAGGAAACACAGGGCAAGGGGGTTAAACAGCCAATGGGATATACAGGTTTTAGGGGGCACTTAGAATTGGTGATTTGGGGAACTATTTAGAATCAGGTAAACTTACAGGTGTCATCTGGTTTTCATGATGAAAAAAAAGTGAGGAATTTTTTAAGTAATTAATAAATGAGCATAATGAAAATGATGATGATACATGAAGTATATTTTGAGTGGAGCAGGTAACATGAAGGATAGTAGTGAGTATCAAACCAGAAAGGTTCACTGGAATTAATGGAAGAAATCCTAGAATATTAGGTTTAGGTGTCTCCATTTTATTTACTAGACAACAGAAAGACATTAAAGGATTTGAAAGCAAAATCCCAGTATGCAGGGTAGATTAGGAGAGATTAGAGGCAGGAAGATCAGTTGGGAGATTATCATAATAAGATTATAAAGGCTGAAATAAAGACAGAAGTAGGAACTGAAGAGCATTCATGAGGCACTAAAATTTGACATCATTTGTCAACTAAACACATGTAAAGGAACGAATATTAATAGATAAAGATAATTATGAGTCTTGAAAGTGAGAAAGAGAAACTGAGCTCTACATCGAGGAAGAGAACAAAGCTAGTGATCTGTATCTCAATGAAAATATCCAACAGACCACTGAAAATGCAAACCTAGAAGCTTTAGACAGGGTCTGAAAAGAAATAAGACATTCGAGTTTCACATACATGAGATTACTGAAGGGTACAGCATAAGAAGAGAAGATGACTAAAAACAGAATCTTGAGAAATGCCTCTTGTTAGGAAAAAGAAACCCTTTTTTAAAAAATGGTCCAAGGAGGTAGAGCAAAGTACCTTATGTCAGGCATTTTCCCTCTGCCCATCTTCTACTTCCCACCTTCTCTACCCCACACTCTGCCTTCTAGTTGATTCATCTAATGAGAGACCCCAACAAGGGGTTAAGGGGATGGGCAGGGAAGAGGGGGAGGACATTCCTTCCTGGTTCCCAATATACAGCTTCCACCTCAGAGTCACAGAGTGGCCCCTGCTCTCAAGGAAGACCTCAGCCTTCTGTACAGCCATCCCTCCAGGTTCCAATATCTGCTACTTCCTGTAGACCTGCAGATGGTAATGGCTCCCTGCTGCTGCCAGCTCCAAAGTAGTGCACTACTTCTCATTATTGATAAATTTTCCTTTATAATTTTCCTGCCCACAAATTTATTAAATTCTTCTCAGTTAATAATTTGAGTATGTGATATGTTTCCTGCTGAGATCTTCATTAAGATAGTGCCCTTGGGGCTTCCCTGGCTCAGTGGCAATGAATCTGCCTGTCAATGCAGGAGATACCAGTTTGATCCCTGGTTCAGGAAGATCCCACATGCCTTGGAGAAACTAAGCCTGTGTGCCACAACTACTGAGCCTATGTTCTAGAGCCCAGGAACCACAAATACTGAAGTCAAAATGCCCTTGAGTCCATGCTTCACAAGAGAAGCTACCACAATGAGAAGGCTGTGCACTGCAACTACAGAGTAGCCCCCACTCACTGCAACTAGAGAAAAGCCCGCACAGCAACAAAGACCTAGCACAGCCACAAACAAATACATAAAAAGGCACTGCCCTTATCTTTGTCAGCAATAACTATACATACAATATATATCAAAGTATTTAACTTCCCCCACTCAAAATCCTACACAACATTCTAGTCTAGGATCTAATCTAGCTAATTGGTCCATTCTATCTCTGGTCTCCTCTGATGCCTTTGAAGATGTTGGATTCTAAGACATCAGAACTGGGATTAATCCTCACCAGCCCCTGCAGAAGCTGAGCTTCCAAGAAAAAGCAGATCTGAAGACATCAGAAAAGCTCACACCTACAGATCAGGGAGCAGCCTTTCCCCTCCCTGGCAAAAAATGTGCTGTTCCACGTACAGTGGCCCAGCCTTCCTAACCTACTGTTTCTCTCTTTGAAGATGGCCAGTGGCCGGTAAGCATACCTATCTTGCCAAAGGATGTGAGGATGGCCAGAAGGGGCCAAGGAATGACTCAGCTAAGCCCTTGGCACCAAAAATTAACCTTTCCCTGCTTACCTAACATAAGTGATGCTGAAGCATGTAGCAAGTCACCAACCACTAGCCTGTCAAAGAGAATTCTGGCACTGCCAGCCCACTGTGGGCTGAAATTGTGGCCTCGAGATTAAGATCTCATTACCATTCAGGATTTAGTGCCCCAGTCAGCTACACCCCCAGATTAAAATCAGCCCTCTAGGACCAAGCTAGGCAGGCACATTGGCCCTGATTTTGCTGCAGTGATGACAATTGTCCAAAGATATTGAAAGAGTAGGATATGGGTTGGGGGGGGGAGGGGGCTGGGTTAGGGATGTACCAAAACAAAGCCATGGGATTTCTAAAAATCACAATGAAAAATGAAAGAATCACACAAAAGAGACTTGAACATTTGAGTATCAGGTTACATAAGAATGTGCTATGCTGGGGATTTCCCTAGCGGTCCAGTGCTTCTACCACAGGGAGCACAAGTTCAATTCCTGGTCAGGGAATTAAGATCCCAATGTTGCATGGTACAGTCAGAAAAAAAAAAAAAAAAAAAAAAAAGAATGTGCTATTCCTGCAGGAAAGAAACATAGTCCACATATTATTGTAGAACAACCCTGGCTTGGCAATACCAAGACTTTTCAGTCCCAGAGAAACCAGGAGTGCCTCAATGGCTGTGTCTTTGAAGGCCTTGCCTCCTTTCCATGTTCTTTCTAAAACCCCTAGCTCCTAGCTAGGGGTTTCTAGGGCAACAGGAAGAACTGGACACCCCAGAGCCTCAAACCAGCCTTCCCTTCCTTGTGTGACAGCACAAAGGCACTGATGGTGGCCTGTGATAGGTGTCCTCCCCCTGTCCAAAGAGATACTCTACGCAACTACTCACTCCACCAGTCTCACAATCCAAAAGCCTCTCCTAGTCCACAGTCTCCAGGCTTTCTGTGATGCAGAGTAAAAAGGGGCACAGAAGCATTAGATCTAAGAGACAAGATGGGACCTGAGAGGGGAGAAGGGGAGAAAAGACTTATGAAGAGTCAATCTCTGCAATAAAATACTGAGGCTGAAGAGAGTAAGGAGGGTAAAAGGCCTGACTGACTAGGAACAGGAGAGAGAACAAAGGAGGGGGTGAAATATGAGGAACAGCAGACAAAGGGGACAGCAGAAATGTGCTGGGATTATGAACTGTATCTCCATTAAGAATGACAGTACAGAATGAAATTCTTTTCCACTCATTTTTGTTACTGTCGATGGTGTTCTCTAAAAACACCACCATTCTGGAACTAATCTGTCTGATCTGGCATAAATGGGATTAGATGTACCAGGCAGAAATTCTGTGGGTACCTTTCTTCCTCCTCACCCCTCTCACCTGAATGGAGCGCTCCTGTAAGCACTGTCTCAGATGGAGCAGTAACAATAAGCAGTCTTCCCAGAGACATGCCCCAGAAATCTATTTATTGAAACTCACAACATCAGCATATTCTGTAATACCAGTCACATTTTCAAAGGAGTAATTTGCAATACATAGCCTATGTGCTAAGCTGCTTCAGTCATGTCCAACTCTTTGCCACCCCAAGGACTGTAGCCCATCAGGCTCCTCTGTCCGTGGGATTCTCCAGGCAACAATCCTGGAGGGGGTTGCCATGCCCTCCTCTAGGGGATCTTCCTGACCCAGGGATCAAACCTGTGTCTCTTATGTCTCCTCTATTGGCAGGCAGGTTCTTTACCACAAATGCCAACTGGGAAGCCCTGAATAAATAGCCTTCACTTGTTCTCTTTTAGGTGGTCTTTGTTTATTTTCACAAGGGGAAGCAAAACTCTTCACTGTAGAAGTATGGGCTGGGCAAAGTGACTTCCATTTTAAGAGTATGGTATTTGAAGGAGAGAAGGGTGTCACTTCACAGTGTAGAACTCGAGAAACACTGAACCACCTCAGCCAGGTGAGAAAGGTTAACATCAACAGTGATAAATTAATAGCATGTACCCTTGATATGTGAAGAAAGTGGCACTTTACTTCTGTGGTCCTCCCTCCGCAAATCCATGATCCCAGAAAAATCATGAGACAAATACCTGACATATCCCAGTTGGGGGACAGCCTACAAAATTCCTAACCAATCCTTCTCAAAACTATCAAGATTATCAAAACAAAAGCATGAAACACTGTCACAGCCAAAGAGTCTAAGAAGACATGACAACACTGTAGTGTGGTATACTGGATGGGATCCTGGAACACAGTAAAGGAACATTGGGTAAAAACTAAGGAAATTTAAGTACGTGAAGTATAGGCTTCGGTTAAAAATGATATGTCACAAATGAACTTAGCTATGAAAAAGAAACAGACTCGCAGACATAGAGAACAAACCACCAGGAAGCGGGGAGTGGGGAAGGGGTGAATTGGGAGTTGGGGATTAGCAAATGCAAACTACTGTATATATACATACACATAGGCTGCCTGATCAAGGCCACTCTTTAATGTCCTCAACAATGGGTACCAGTGAGAAGGGAAGAAGGGACAGTAGTCCTGAATACCAGGTAACAATAGCACCTCCATGGAGCACTCCTGGGCAGGAGTGGGCATTAACAGCAGTCATGAGGGGCACAGGGACCTTGGTGGACCCTATGGGCTCAGAATTGTTACTACTTAGTCATTCTAACAGATCCTCAGTCTGACATTTGTAGGCAAGTATAACTTGGAACATTTACATTTGAGTTACTTTGTAATCAGGAGCAAGCTAACCAATAAGTAGCAAAGTGAATCCCTTGATATTTTGCAACACTTTATCACATCATAGGTGGTTTGATTTACCAACACTCATCTTGTTTCTAATAGTAACATATGCTACATTAATTTCTCATTAATTTGAGAATTTTACCATCTCATTTTGGATGAGATGCATCCTGAGGTAAGAAAACTAGGACAAGTTAAATGTGGGCACACAACGTTGTGTGTCGTTACTTCTCTGGTGCCTCTAAGAAAAGAGGTGAAAGCAATGTGCCAAGATTGGGAGAGAGCAGTTTTCATCTAAAACCCAAAGTGGAAATGATGTCATTTCACAAAGACAAATGGACTTCCTGCCTAGGAGTACATGTGAACTATAACTAAACTATTTAAAAGAAAAACAACTTGAAAGGACTAATACAGTCTAGCTGCCACTGCTGCTGCTAAGTCGCTTCAGTCATGTCCGACTCTGTGCAACCCCATAGACGGCAGCCCACCAGGCTCCGCTGTCCCTGGGATTCTCCAGGCAAGAATACTGGAGTGGGTTGCCATTTCCTTCTCCAGTGCATGAAAGGGAAAAGTGAAAGTGAAGTCGCTCAGTCGTGTCCAACTCTTAGCGACCCTATGGACTGTAACCTACCAGGCTCCTCCATCCACGGGATTTTCCAGGCAAGAGTACTGGAGTGGGGTGCCATTGCCTTCTCTGCTAGCTGCCACTAGTCAGTGTTAAAAAGAGATTTCTGTAAGCCAAGTATCAAGAGCATTCACATATCAATAGCATATTTTTAATGAAATATAACATTTTATCAAAATAATAAATGATTATAACAAAGGCAGGTAATGTATTAATAAAATACTGTCTTAATGTCTAAATATTTTTATACCTTCTTTGGTTTTTGTAGATGTTACAAATAGAATTATATACACTAAAATGCATTTCATATTTTACTTCTAGCTCATGTTTGTTCACTAGAAAGTGAGTCAGACTTGAGACAATAGATGGTCATAATGCTCAAGACATAGTAGAGAAAAGCCCTTGCTTGTGACCACTGCTACAACTCCATTCCCCAGCTAGTCCCAGCCTGCAATCTCTGTACTTACTAATATTATTAATATCATTTAAATTTTCTCTTTGGACTACGCAAATCTTTATTTTCTCTTAGCAGTTGGTCAGTTTTCACACAAGCTTTGACTTTTGATCCTCACCAGCCTGAAGAGTAACATGTTCCTTATCTTATATTTTTAAAATATTTGAATTACTCTTCTCCATCACATATATTCTCATGGTTAAAACTAAAAGTAATTATTTTAAAGAATTATAATTCCGTTAACTGTTTTTAAAATCTACCAGAAATTGCTGCATTTTCTGTAAGCAAGCAATAAAAAAAAAAAATTTTTAACTGCTGGCGTAAAAAACATTTTTAGGAATACTTCTATAGCTAAAACTAATTTATATCTGCATATATTTGCTCAGACTTAATTGATACTATGTTGTCCTCATTAACATACTTTCCCTTGAAAAAACTGATTGTTCAAATTATGTAAAAGAAAGAAAACAAATTATTCTTAAGATAATGACTTTCTTCAATTGATTTACTATATGATTCTTTTTTTTACATTTCAGGATTTTACTGACTGATAATGCATATACAACTTTCAGTCTGGAGAAAAAACATTGAGAAGCAAGTTTCTAATATTTAAAAACTGTAGTTTAACCTCTCATTCTTCATCTCTCAAATGTCAAGGTGCAATAAAAAACATTCTCTTTGCTAAAAGAGCCAAAGAGCTATGGTTTTGCTAAAGAGCTATGGTTTTTCTCTAAACCATAATGTCAAGTACTCTGAGTCTGAACTGAGAAAAGTATAATTTGCTTTATTTTAAATAAAACAAGTCAATGATAGAAGACAATATTTCTCTTTCCCTTACAGCAATGCCCAGGGGAAAAGTACAAACGAGATTGCACCAGTTCTTACTATGTGACACTACAGGAAATCTAAATGTATGCCACCAATTGAGTCAAGTGGGTGTAATAAATTGCAAAACACCCCAACAGCATTATTTTTAAGTTCTACTAATAATGCCCAATAAATAGCACCTATCGAATAAATGACAAGATCAATTTGGTAAGGAAGTAAATTTCATTCTCTTATTTCCAAGAGAAGGAGACTAGAAATTGGAAAAGCTTAACAGAGGGAAGAACTGTAAGCATTCTACTATTACCTACTGCTAATAAAATAGCTAGAGAAGGAAATGGCACCCCACTCCAGTATTCTTGCCTGGGAAATCCCAAAGATAGAAGCTTGGTGTGCTACAGTTCATGAGGTCACAAAAGAGACATACATGACTTAGCAACTAAACAACAAAATAAAATAGCATTTTAGAATGGTATTAAGCAGACTTCGAAACTAAACAAAAGCCGCTCTAATTCTAGATCATCTGTAGATTCAGATTCAAATTGCTTGTTTTTTAAAAAGCCACTTCTTTTTTTAAAGACTTTTCTGCTTCAGAGTTTGTCGATTGTTTTGGCTATTTTAAATTAAGCTTTCTTATTAAAAAGAAAAAAAGTCCGTACTCACTGACCTAAAGATTCCTTTAAAGTTATCTATAGGCTTCCTCAAAATTTCAGAAAGACTAACACTTAACCAAGATCCTTTATTAGATTTGGAAGTCAACTTATGGAACCAACTTAGGGTTCTACATGAAGTATATTTATTACTAGAACACCTTCAATTTCTCAAAATTTAGAGGGAAAACAAATATTCCCACAGATAAATTTTGCCTTATTGAGAGATTTAGTAACTACAATTAAACAATGACTCTCTGGCCCCAGCCATAGCTAATAGGACACACTGCTAGAGCTAAATGACCCTGCCAGCTTCTTATTTTAGCACAGCAGATAGTTCAGGAAAGCTTGCCATAGCTGAATGACTACTAACAATAACACATGAGCAACTGCCCTGCTCCACTGTAACATAAAAAATGAATTTTATTATATATTCCCTCTCTACCAGGAAACTCAAAACCCTTTCTAGATAACTTTCCAATGACATCTCAAATGCAATAAGGAGGTTGGTAGATATTATTTCCTGTTATCAACAAACAGATATTCAATAGTGTGGCTATAAACAATCCAATAATAATTCATCACTCTGCTTAGTGCAATTCTTTGGTATTCTTTCAATTTATATTTTAAATAATTTATTTATAATACAATTTTAAAAGGTTACTTTCCATTTACATTCATTACAAAATATTGGCTACATCCCCACTGTTACGTGATACCTCCTCAAGCCTATCTAACACCCAAAATCGCGTGCCTCCCACTCTCCCACCCTTATATTGCCCCTTCCCCCTTCCCTCTGGTAACCACTAGTTTGTTCTCTCTATGAGCCTGCTTCTTTTTTATTATAATCAGTTTTATTTATTTTTTTATTTTACTTATTTTTATTATAATCAGTTTGCTGTATTTTTTTACATTCCACATACATGTGATATAATATAATATGATATAAGTATATTTCTTTTCTGACTTATTTCACTTAGCATATTACCTTCCAAGTCCACCCATGCTGTTGCAAATGGTAAAATTTCATTTGTTGTATGGCTGAGTAGTATTATATTGTATATATATACCACTTCTCTTTATCCATTCATCTGTTGATGGACACTTACGTGGCTTCCATATCTTAGCTATTGTAAATAATGCTTCTATGAATATTGGGGTACATTACCTTTTTTAAAAATTTATTTATTTATTTTAATTGGTGGCTAATTACTTTACGATATTGTGGTAGTTTTTGCCATACACTGACATGAATCAGCCACGAGTGCACATGGACAGACCCAGAAGTGGAACTGCTGGGTCACATGGTGGTTCTACTTTTAATTTTTTGAGAAACCTCCATACTGTTTTCCACAATGGCTGCACCAATTTACAATCCCACCGACAATGCACGAGGGTTCCCTTTTCTCCATGTCCTCACCAACATTTTTTATTTATGTTCTTTTTGATGATAGCCATTCTGACAGGTGTGAGATGATACCTTATTGTGGCTTTCACTTGCATTTTCCTGATGATTAGTGATATTGAGCATCTTTTTATGTGCCTGTTGGCCATCTGCATTTCCTCTTTGGAAAAATTTCTAATTTATTATTCTCTAGAAAGAATATCTAGGATAAAAGAGATCCCACTATATATCTTAACCTGTCATTTCACTGTGAGAGACAAAGCCTAGAGAATAGAAACTTCTAAAGAAACAACCTACTATTAATGCCTTGGACTATAATAGTTTACAGTCTACAAAGCACTTTCTCACTCATTATACCATCTCATATGAAGTTGCCTTCCTATTCTGCACCAAGCTGGAAAGCCAAATGCAGCTATCTAAGCCACACAAACATTCATAGAATGCCAATTACACTGTATTTAAAAAGAATAAACACAACTTAACTTGTGACATTTGGCCAGGTACACACTTTTTGTCAACTTCATTCCAGCCCCACATCTAGACAATCATCAAGCTATCCTAACCAAACTTATACCACATTAACCCTTCTTTCCTTTAGTGTACTCCTGCTCTGAATTTTTCCATTACTTCCACTTCAGGCATTCACCTCTTCTGAATACACAAGAACACTCTTTTCCTCCCTTGTCTTCAAACCCTTGCTCCAGTTACCTCATAAGAATACTTCTATCTCTGAGTTTCATCTGTGAGCCAAATAAATCCAGTCTTGAGTGCTAAGTGTTAGCAATACACCCGTGAACCAAGATAAAGAAAACTTTAGGTGGTAAAATGAACTAAGAAAAGGACCACTGGTGCCATCGATCTTGGAAAGCCTTAAAAACACTCAGAGTCATTCATGCATTCATCTTTCCATGTTATCATCATGAGCAATGACCATATGATGGAAATACAAAGATGAAAAACTCATAATCCCTTTTCTCAAGCTCTTCTGAGTATACTCCAGAAATAGTCCCTTTCAAAAGTTTCCACCAAGTTCTCATCCTCATTCATAAAGCTGCTTTCCCATCAAAATACATTTTTTAATGGGTTCATCTGTGTTGCTTCCTTTAATGGGACAACTAGTATTATAGCAATACTTGTTCTGTTTGAACATTTTTCATTTCACACATACAAAGAGAATATCAACTATATAGCTATTTATATGGAATATAACCAGACTCGTTGTCAAGCCCAGGGAGCATAAAAACCCATAACAAAGCAAGCAGCACAGAGCCTGGCTCATGTAAGGACTCAATAAAGGTTGCTTCCTCACCCGTTGCTGGTTTCACCCAGCAGATTTTCAATCTTATTTTTAAGATGTGACTTCTATCGTGAAGCATCCTTAATCATAGGGAACAAAATATATCTAGAACCACAAGTGAATAAGGCAGCATATTACAGGATTTTCATTGTTCAGCACACAAAAGAATTGCAGAAGCTATGAGAAGTATAACTGACATGAGACTGTATGTCCAAATAATAATTAACAAAAATAACATAACTTCAATTTTACAGGCATCTGCTGCTCAAAGTGAATGAATAAACAAACCAGTCGATGAATGAATTAACCAATGAATGAACACAGTTCAGAGTCAATGAAATGGACTGGGACCAGGTACATGATATATGGCTGCTAATATTTTTATGTGTTATGCTCAAGGCTCAATGCTAAAGATCTCATTTAGAGTTCAAAATAAAAATATGAAATAGAGATTACTCTCTATTCTGTTCTCATATTACAAATGAGGAAAGAGTCTTACAAACTAATTTGTCCAAGTTACCCAACAATTGGCAACCTGGAATTTGAACTCAAATCTTCTAAATCCAAAGTTCCTTTCATCTTATCAGAGCTGATATATCTCTTTCAGATATACAATACTTCATGGAGAAAAAAGTATTTCAGTAAAATTGGCAATAAAGCAAATTTTCTGTAATGCTAACACTATGTTCACTCTAGCTTCTCATATAAACTTAGAAGTGGTTTCTATGGTTAGAGAAGGGAAATATGAAAATATATGAACTAAATTAATTATGCTTAATTATTTCTAATCACTTCAAATTATGTTTCTATGAAGTTTCATAACGCCTGACAATATTGTTCTTAAGAGTGTCCCAATCAAATATTTCTTCTATTACTCTATCCTTCCATACAGACAAGTATTTTTTCCATGTAGGTAGAAACCCCAAGTTCCATCCTTATAGATAATATGAGGCACTTACCTCAGCAAATTTCTTTGTTTGAAGTTTCAAGTTATATTACACAAATTGGCTTCCAAAGCAATCAATTTTTGGACTTCTAACATTCTTTGTATAAATTTACTTTACAATAGGACTTCACCTGTGGTCCAGTGGTTAAGACTCTATGCTCCCACTGCAGTGGGCACAGGTTTGATGCTTGGTCAGGGAAGTTCTGTATGCTGTGCACACAGCCATACTTTACAATATAGACCAGAATAACCTTCTTTAAACTCTGCCCCTAAGAAAATGGATCAAAATGAATTAAAACTTTGGAACTTCAGTAAACATTTCAAGGTAATCTTTATAACTTAAGAGTCAGTAAACACAATTCTAAATCTTATAAGAAATTACCACATATATTCCAAAATCATTTCCTAAAGGACAGTGTTACTTCTGAGTCACCACAACCAACTGACACTGATTTTCATCCATTCAGCAAATACATACTAAGCATATGTTAGCTCCAAACACTCTCTGTTCAAGATCCTGAGGACCCACAAGAAGGCAGACAAATCATAACAACAAATGAGGTCCCTATTCTCACAGAGTTTACAATCACATGGAGGAAAACTATGAAAATGCAAAAAACAAGCAAACAAACAAGAACTATTGCAAACAGGGCTAAATGATATACAGAGAACCCAAATCTGGTGACATTCATAGTGACTGGTCATTGTGGATTGGATCATCAGAGAAAACCTCTCAAAGGAATTGAATTTAAGCAGAGATGTGAATAGTATAAACATGACTGCATAAAAATAAAGTAGGAAAACATTCCAGGTTGAGGACACAGCTAGTGCAAAGGCCACAAGGCAAGAACAAGCAAAGCAAGTTTAAGAATGAGAAAATATCACAACCATCTGGAAGACAGTGAGCTCAAGAAAGTAGCCAAGTTCAGACAGGAGGGACAGGAAGGGGTCATGTCATCAGATTTTGTAAGCCAGGATAACATATTTTGATTTTATTTTAAGTGAAATGGAAAGCCACTGAAGGAAGCCACACAAAATCTGGACTTTTATCTACTAAGAATTAGAACTCCCTGGTGGCTCAGATGTTAAAGAATCCGTCTGCAATACGGGAGACCCAGGTTCAATCCCTCGGTCGGGAAGATCCCCTGCAGAAGGGAATGGCTACCCACTCCAGTATTCTTACTTGGAGAATCTCATGGACAGAGGAGCCTAGCAGGATCAAAAAGAGTTGGACACGACTAAGTGATTAACTCTTTCTTTCTTTCAAGTCCATGTATTTGCTTGGTTATAGACTCTGCACTCAATGAAATTTATCCCAAGGCACTGAAGCAGAATTCTGGAGCTAGAAAGGATCTTAAGGAATATAAAGCTATCATTAAATATGTATGGAAACTAAGGGTCTTAAAAAAAAAAAAAAAAGCATCATTCAGATTGCTTCATTATGGCTGAGAGAAATGTCTCCAAAAGTAAGTAAAGGCAACTAAGATGTCTTGGATCTATCCTCAACTCAAAGCTGACAACCATAAAATTGTTCTTTTATGTGTTCATAAATTGGACCACCATGGATTAGATATGTATGACTCACCATGGAATTTCTTAAATTTTTGTGACAGTTTCTGACTTCTATCTAAAGCTGAAAACTTAAATAAGGCACATAGCCAGTAATGTGTTTGATCAATTTCATTGTTCTAATCCCAACTCACTGAGTACACCACAACTTGGAGACTGATTCATGCAATGAATGGTAAGGAACCACTATGTGCAAGGAAGTATAGTGGAAAATGAAGAACCAGAGTCTAGTAGTCTAGTATGCATACAGAAAGAGAGACACATATATACAAACACTAAAACATACTGGATTGGCCAAAAAGTTTGTTTGGGTATTATTGTAATACCTTATGGAAAAACCTGAAAGAAATATTTGGCCAACAAAATATATTAAACATGCTGCTGCTGCTGCATCGATTTAGTCGTGTCCGACTCTGTGCGACCCCATAGACGGCAGCCAACCAGGCTCCGCCATCCCTGGGATTCTCCAGGCAAGAACACTGGAGTGGGCTGCCATTTCCTTCTCCAATGCATGAAGGTGAAAAGGGAAAGTGAAGTCGCTCAGTCATACACAACCATAATTAATGCAAGGTAAAAACTGTCAACATGCCTCTCAGATAATGTACAGTGAAAACTGGAGGAAATACCACATTCAGTTGAGAGAATCAGAAGGCAGCATTCAAGCTAGTCCTTGAAAGATGGGTGGGATTTACAGGTGGGAAAAAAAATTTTAGACAATAGGTACATCAGTGGCAAAAAACCTAACTACAACAAGGCCCTCAGGACAAGAGATCCAGAGTGTTAATTAAGTTTAGAGCAACTATTTCCAATATGAAAATATGCAAATCTGAACTGCACCTAAAGTTATGTGTATTTCCATTCAGTAATGTAAGAGTTTTGCATCTGTATTTATCATCTTAATTAACACCAAAAAAGAGTTCTGTAACAAAAACAATCAAATTTAGGTTAGACTATTAAGTTTGCTTTCCAAAAGGAATACAGTAGGATTTAAAAGATCTTTGAAAACTTGTTTTCCAGGAAACAGAAAAAGAACTCGAAAATCAACTTAACTTCTTGGTACAAAAATGTCAAAGGGTGTACACTGAAGAAAAGGTGCAAAGTGTTTCAAATTTAGCATCTAAAAACCTCAGAACATAGGGAAGATGAGAATGTGCTATCAACACCACAATATATAGCAAGTCACAGTGCTATTTTTTAAACATTAATCTATGCTACTGTTTTTTCTTGAATAAAATCCTGCATGACTGCTACTAACTACAATTAATTTTCTTCCCTTTTGGAAAAGCATTGCTTTAGGATAATTAATTCACTTGAAAACTGACAAGTAACAATATAATTTGGGGTTTTCAAAAATCCTATTAAAAGTTCATTATACTTTCAATAAATCATAGAACTACTTTAACATTCTTCTATCCAACTCAAGGCAGAACGTCACAAATGAATTTCAAAGCTAACCACTGTGTTCCTAATATGTTTGTTTTCTCCTTTGTTTTTTCTAAAATTCATTTTTCATTATATGATTTAAATTTAAAAACTCCAAGCAAACAAGTCAGGACTACATGAGTTCACAGGTGAATGCAATCAAACATTTAGAGACCAGTTAACACCTGTTCTCCTCAAACTCTTCCAAAAAAACTGCAGAGTAAGGAACACTTCCAAACTCATTCTGAGGCCAACATTACCCTGACACCAAAACCATACAAAGATATCACAGAAAAAGGAAATTACAGGCCAATATCACAGATGAATATAGACACAAAAATCCTCAACAAAATACTAACAAACTGAATCCAACACATCAAAAGGATCACACACCATGATCAAGTGGAATTTATCCCACAGATGCAAGGATTTTTCAGTATCTGCAAATCAACCAATGGTGTCAGCTTGCCTAAGGAAGGAGGCCTGGGCCACCCACAGCTTCCTAAAAGCAGCTCTAGCTTCTGCTGCCTCTTCAGGGACACGTACCTTCATCATCACAAGAAAAGCAAACACCACAGGGCCTAGGAACAGCAAAATGAGTCCCTTGAGAACCCATTTAGATCTCCCTGGGAGGACAAGTTCCACATAGGAGGGGACTTCTCCCTTCACCTTCTCACAGACGTAGCAGAGATGAGTCTGTGTGCTTCTCTTTTACCTTCCTTTATGACTAAAACTGCATAAAACTACAATGAAACAGAAGTCCAGCATCACTGCTATAAACGGTCTCAGGTTTCATCATGTGTCTAATGAGATTCAGCACAGATGGCCTTTTCATCTTCCTATTTTCTCTGTCTCTTATAAGCCTAAATGAGTAAACAATGCTAATGCAAATTAACAAAGGTGTTTGAGAAAAAGATTTAAAGTTGTTGGGAGAGGACCTAACAATTTTATTCCTTAAAATTTTTGCATTTTCCCAGTTTTGCTCCTTGCCTGTTGTGTATAAAACATTGCTTTGTGGCACTTATGGGAACATGCACACATGTACGCTCACAGATGATTATTTAAACTACTTTAAGAAAAAGGCAAAGGAAGAAGGGGCAGTAGAAGATAAGATGATTAGATAGCATCACCAACTCAGTGGACATGAATTTGAGCAAATTCTGGGAGACAGTGGAGGACAAAGGAGCCTGGCATGCGAAAGTCTATGGGGTCTCAACTTAGTGACTGAACAACAACAAAGAAAATGTAGTATTACAAATGTGTATTACAAAGTATTACAAAGACCCTGACGCTTGGAAAGACTGAAGACAGGAGGAGAAGGGGACGACAGAGGATGAGATGGTTGGATGGCATCACCGATTGATAGACATGAGTTTAAGCAGGCTCCAGGAGTTGGATATGGACAGGGAAGCCTGGCACGCTGCAGTCCAGGGGGTCGCAAAGAGTTGGATAAACTGAGTAACAACTGAACAAATGTGTGTTCCGAAATAAAAAATTTAAATGTGCATTAAATGAGAAAGGTTCACATTTTTTAAGCCTCAAAATGAATTCTTTGGGAGAAAAAAAATCAAACCACTTACCAACAAATACAAGATTTCATTGCCATATATATTCAAGCAACTTCTTAAAATAACAAAACTTTGGGACTAGAACTTATCTTAGAGATATACTTGCCACAAGCAACGAGACAGTATTGTGATAAGCAGGCACTCATAACAGATGAAAAGCCAGAAAGCCATTATCACTAGGATGACTGAATCCAAAGGCTGAACAGCTCCTATAAAAATGGCAAGATGATTCTACGGTGCAGATTTCATCTGCATCCCAAGAATAACATTCCAAGGGATATTACAAAACAAATATAAATATGAACGTGTGTTCAAGTTAAAGTAATCAAGATTTCTGAGGTTTAGCATTTAAAAGCACAAGTACTTAACAAAATGTGTACATTACCTCGTGTTCTAAAAATTATTTTGGTGTAGTTAACAACACCCAGGAAAATGCATTTCCAGACCCCGACTCTCTGATTATGTAAATCACACACTAAGCAGAATGCATACATATTCAGTTAAGACTGAAAGGATTTCCCCAATTATTATCAACTTAAAAAAAAGAAAAGACTTTTCTAACGATTCCCACAAGTACTTCCAGACTTCAAGAACTATAGCCCTTCCTGCAAAATATACTTTGTGTGCTTGATTTGTCTCTGGAGTGTTACTGCTGGTGTGTTTTCTTTGCGGTTGTTTTTTAATGATTCAGTTGGCTGGTTGCAAGTTTAAAATCCTGTTCTAATTACCTTTGTCACTTACGACCGTGGATACAAGACCTGCGGGGCTCCCTTCTTAGCATGTGGAGCTTTATCTAAGATCCTGAACATGACTAGTTACCAAAGCCTTATGCAAACAGGGACAAGGAGAGAGAGAAGGGCTGAGACCATTAAAATCATCATAAAATTCCAGATTTCCTGTCTCTCCTTTTGTCCCTGTGACATTCCCTCTGGTAACCTGACACGTCATCTATAGCCCTGATGGTACCTTCGAGAATCTCTCTCCAGTCTGTAACAGTGACGCCGCTATCCCCGCAACTCGCAACTCTGGGGGTGGGTGGGGGGCTCAAATCTCCGCAGTCCCGGCCCCAGGTGCGGGGTCGACTCCTTCAGGGGGCTTCGCCGATGGGTAGCACCCTCACGGGGGCGCCCGCGACCGGCGGAGTCGCGTGGGTGTCGGGAGGGACGCCTGGTCCGACCACACTTAGGATGTTCGGCACTGGCGGCAGACAGCTTGTGAGGAAGGACACGGTCCAACTCTGAGGAGCCCTCGGGGTTCACACGCAGACAACCGAGGGGGCGTCCGCGGGAACTCCCTCGCTCCCGACCTCCGTCCCCTCAGTAGCCCGCCGACAAGCACCTCAGGCGGAGGAGCGGTAACCTCCTGGCCCGGGCCGCCTCACGGCGCGGCTCCTCCTCCGCAGGGCCGCTGGGCCGGGAAGGCCGCCGGCCGCCCTCGCACGTCCCGTCGACCCCGCCGCCCGGCCCCCCAGGCTGAGGCGCCGAGTCCTCGCCTGCTGGCCGCGGGCGCCGGCGCGTCCCCGAGCGCGCGCCCCCCCGCCACCCCCGCCAGTCGCGGCGCCGCGCGAGTTGCACTAACTTTCCGGGGCGGGGGAAGGGCGAGCGCCGCGGGCCCGGCTGCCCGGGCCTTACCTGTGCTCAAGTTGTCGTTGATTTTCAAGGGCACCCGCAGGATGTAGACCAGGAAGAGGACGATGAAGAACCATACGGTCCAGAGATAAGTCCAAGACCAAACTATGCAGGACTTGAGCTGCTCCAGAAAGCCCGTGCCCGCTTCAGCCATTTTTCGGCGCTGCTCTCTGCTGCCGCGGCTCTCGGTGTCTGCCGGGATGATTCACCGGCCCGGAGGCGCCGCTCGCGCCGCCGCCGCCGCCGCCGCGGCCCGGGCGCCCCCGGAGGCCGCCCGCCCGCCGCCCGGGACTCGGGCGCGGCGGGAAATCGCGCGCGGGCCGCGGGCGCGCTGGCCTTTCTTTCCCAGCCTTATTGCTAACTCTCTGAAGGCCCCTACAAGTGGCTTTCGTGGAAGGATCACGTGGCTCCTGCCCCTCACGTTCTGATGCCATTTATATTATGCTAATATTTAGAAAGAAGAGCCAAGTGGCGTACTAAGGGAAACCCTTGACATGTTCATGGTAACTGACTTATGTTGAGGGCTTCCTATTATGTCTGTACAATCTCACCTAATCCTTCAACAATCCTCATTATATAGATAAGGGAAACTGAGGCACAAAGTGGTTGAGCAATTTACCTTCAGCTGGAGCCAAAATTCATTTGCAGCATGATGAATGCTAGCGCCCGAGGTCTTAAAACCAACGCTCTACTCCTTTCTCTCAGAATTTAGATTCAGAGGATGAATAAACCCGGAGCAGTTAGAAAAAAAAATAGATGTATTCCTGTCATCGATTAATAGGCCTGAAAATAAATCATTCTGTTAAGCGAGATTTGGGTTGCACGCTGTTTACCTTTGTTTTGTCTTCCCTGAAGCCATACCGGGGGTTTTGAAAGAAATCTTCACAAGAACAGTGTTCATCTTCCAATTTGCGGGGCGATGACAGTTCAAAAAACTCTCAACCTGTTTTTAATATAAACAGTTCTCTGGGATAATTTTGGCTTACTCTGAATTGGCTACTTTAAACGATAATTATTTTATCTATACTGAGTAAACGTTGTCTTCACCAAATAAAATTTTCTTATTTTTCTGTCCATAAATAATTTCACTTTCTATGTATTGGATGGTAATGATGCAATTGCAGGTAATTCAATCTACAGCCAAGACATTTTTGGAATTCTGAGCATTCAGCAGAATATTTTATTACAAATTTTGTTTTGCTTGTCATTTGCTCCATAATAAAACAAGCTCCTTTAACTTTTTACATGTATTTTATGTATTATGGCTTACATAATAGAACTACTTTTACATTTTCACTAATTCCAAGCCTCACTTCCAGCTACTGGTATCTCCAATACATTTGATCTCCTAAAGCTGTGAGATACTGGAAAGGATAAGAGAAAATGATACACCCATACCTTTTTAGATATTTATTGCAGCATTTACAAAACAATTTTTAATCTAACAATGATGCCTGGATTCTCAGTAGAATAAAACAACATGAGAGCATGAAACATCTGTTTTATGTGATAATTAAGTAACCCACCAGATTCCCTGCAATAGGATTATTTAATTTAAGTGAATATCCTGGAGTCAGGCTTTTGCTGTCGGTGAACCTCAAGGAATGGACATAAATATGACTCAGTTGAACCAGTTTGCTGATTGTCTGCTAGGCGCTCCTGGAGGGTCAGTCTGTCTTACTCATCATTGCCTCTCCCTGGTGTGCAGCCAGAGATGGGCATTGGAGTTGGAGACATGTCTTTTTGGTTGGATGCA
Source organism: Okapia johnstoni (assembly GCA_024291935.2). NCBI lineage: Eukaryota > Metazoa > Chordata > Mammalia > Artiodactyla > Giraffidae > Okapia > Okapia johnstoni. Next base: position 62,457,624 of record CM044312.1, on the reverse strand, counting down.
GAACTGAGTGAGAACAAGACCTCTTGGGAACTGCAGCTGCTTCAGTATGGCTGGAATGCAGGCTCTACACAGAGCGGTGTCAAAATGGATAAAGCTGGAGAGTATCTGAATGTGAAGGGCCTTGTAGAAATGCTAAGGTGTTCACAGTTATTTAGCATTGCACACACTAATCCAAATGACCAAGATTTATGGAAGTGGCAATTACATACCAAGGAGGCAGAGTTGACATAACTTGGTTACTGATAGGATAGGCAGGGAAAGAATAAAGAGTGAAGGGTGGCTATTGAGTGGGATGGTTCATGAAATAGTGATACCCCAGATATGTCCCTTAATTGGTTGATCATCTCTCAGTGGGCTGGCATGCAGTCACCCCAGCTCATTATATCCAAAAGTGAACTAATTACTTCTTCACCATCAACTGCTCTTCTAAAGTTCCCTCAGGGAATGGGCGTCACCCTCCCAGCTAGCTAATTCAGGAATCTGAGGATCACATCATCTAGACTCCTCCCCCTCCCTCACCTCCTTTCCTCTTCACATTCAACAGGGGGCGTCAATATGTCAAGGTATGTGTCAGATATGTCACTTTTCTCTCTTCCCCTTCAATAGCTTTCAGTTTCTCCAGTCTGATCATCTCTCACAGAGAACAAGTCAGTGGGCTCCTTGACTCCAGTTTCCCCACCACCAGAAGCACCACCACCTGCCCTCACCACCCCCTGAATCCAACTTCTTCCACATTTCTTTAACAGAGTTACCTCTGAAGCACAAACCTGAGTCTCCTTCTGCTCCAGTCCTAAAGGATAAACTGTAGATAGTACACAAGACCTTTTGTATGGCACTCCTATCAACCTGTTTAGCCTCATATCCCACCCTAAACACTCTTCTTACCACCAGCATTTTGGAAAACATGATATTCTCTTTGGAGCTGCTCCACAGGACCTGCCTGTAGCATACTTATTTGTGAGCATACTTATTTGTGCTATCCTTCCCACCTCAACCTTCTCTCTTTGCCACAACTTATTTAGAGATGCACTTAAAATATTCTCCTGTGTGACACCAGCTCCCTCCCCACCCCAGAGTTCTCTCTTCCCTGAGTTTGCAGCACCACAAAACTTATGGTGGGCTCTAAAAGCACAGGCTTAAAGCCCTGCAATGACAGGATTTTCTCCTGGTCCTGCCAATTACTATCCAATAATAGGGTGTGCTTTACAAGTTAGTAACTTTCCCTGAATCACTTTCTTCACCTGCACAAAGGGTTATACTTGTATCTGTTACATTTGTCGTCCTGTAGTTGCTAAGTTGTGTCCAACTCTTTGCAACCCCATGGACTGTAGCCTACCAGGTTCCTCTCCTCTGTCCATGGGATTTCCCAGGCAAGAGTACTGGAGTGGGTTGCCATTTCCTTCTCCAAGGGATCTTCCCCACCCAGGGAACCCACATCTCCTGCTTGGCAAGAGGATTCTTTAACACTGAGCCACCTGCGAAGCCCCCTGTTACATATGTCCCGATGAGATGCCTACCAGAAATGCTTAGCACAAAGCCTAGTTGATATCGTTCCTCTCTGTTTGCAAACTGAGGCCTTTAGAGTTAAGTAATTTGTTGCTTTATTTTAGACCTCTTTATCTCTTAGTACAAACAGTGCTGTATCTGGCACACAGTACCTGCTCAATAAATATTAATGTTTACAGAATATTGTATGAAGGAGTAAAAAATAAATTACATCAAAAGAAATTCCAAATCTTACAAAGAATACTATACTTGGATTTACTTCAGGGATGAGAGTAAAGATTTGGTCTTCCACCATATGGTGAGCTTCCTTGAGTTTGTTTATGAAGGTATAACCACCTGTGGATTATATAGTAGGATTTAAATGACCATTTATGGGAATTATGTCATAATGACATATTACTAAATTCATTTAAATTGCTTTATATATTTTGTTAAACTATCTGAATTGAGTAAGAAACCAAGGAAAGGAAACCAAGAAACCAAGTTAAGGAAGAACTTAAAATTACTTCTCTGTTAGAAGGAGAAATATTGTATGATATTGCTTATATGTGGAATCTAAAAAGAAATGATACAAATGAACTTACAAGACAGCAACTCACAAACTTGGAGAAACAATTTATGCTTTTGGGGGGTCAGATGAGGGGGTTGGGGAAAAGGATAGTTGGGGAGTTTGGAATGGACATGTACACACTGCTATGTGTAAACTGGAGAGCTGACAAGGACCTACTGTATAGCACATGGAACTCTGCTCAATGTTATATGGCTGCCTGGACAGAAAGGGAGTTTTGGAGGAGAATGGATACAAACGTATGTATGACTGTGTCCCTTCCCAGTTCACCTGAAATTATCACAAGATTGTTTGACAATTGGCTATAACAATAAAAAATAAAAAGTTTTTTTTTTTAATTACTTCTCTGTTGCTTCTTGTATTGTTTTGTAAGTGGTGTTTGGGAATATATATGCATATGTTGGCTGTCATAATTTTATGCTTTGTTATAAGTTTAAGAATATATCTTTGTAAATGATTTTCAGAGTTTATCTGAGATTTAAATGCAAGAAATAACTTGTAATTCAGCGGGGGCAGGTGTTTAAAATTAAAAAAAAATCTCACCCATGTTCATTCGTTGAATTTATGAATTAGTCAATATTCTATGTTCATGAATATCATCCTAAGTGGTTATCCTTATATAGCCATTTACCTAGAACTGAGTAAATGCAAATTCAACCTGGTTTAGTTTTGAGAGACATTCAAACAGACATACAGATTTAGAGAGAATTTGCCATTTCTACCTTTTAAGACAACATAATTTCTCATAGAGTACTGAAGAGATAAAATTTCAACAATCCTTGTACGTTTGAAAAAGAATTCTTCAGTTCTCCTCAAGATGTAATACTGCATATTTAAGGAAAGATGCACTTCCATAAAATTGATAAACACACATGATTATCTTACAGTGAAAAGTTCACAATGACTAGACTTAGATATTATGTGATGAATTACAATCACATTTACTTTTGCTCCCTGATTCCTTAAAAAAGATATATTAGTTTCTATGCAAAACCTCCTGTTTGACCACTTCCAATTTGCCTTGATGCATGGACCTAACATTCCAGGTTCCTATGCAGCCTTGCTGTTTACAGCATCGGACTTTACTTCCATCACCAGTCACATCCACAACTGGGTCTTGTTTTTGCTTTGGCTCATCTCTTCATTCTTTCTGGAGTTATTTCTCCACTGATCTCCAGTAGCATATTGGGCACCTATCGACCTGGGGAGTTCCTCTTTCAGTGGTGATGGACAGGGAAGCCTGGCGTGAAAGAGTCGGACATGACTGAGTGACTGAATTGAACTGACTGATGTAAAACCTTTTACAGACATGTCAGTGCTCAGTGACATTCCTTAACCTTCCTGATTTATTCTAAAAATCAAGCTTAATTTAATAAGAGAGTGAAAGTGAAAGTCGCTCAATTGTGTCTGACTCTTTGTGACCCCATAGACTGTAGTCCATGGAATTCTCCAGGCCAGAATACTGGAGTGGGTAGCCTTTCCCTTCTCTAGGGGATCTTCGTGACCCAGGGATTGAACCCAGGTCTCCCATATTGCAAGTGGATTCTTTACCAGCTGAGCCACAAGGGAAGCCCAAGAATACTGGAGTGGGTAGCCCATCCTTTCTCCAGCGGATCTTCCCAACCCAGGAATGAAACCAAGTCTCCTGCATTGCAGGTTGATTCTTTACCAACTGAACTATCAGAGAAGCTCTTTTAATAAGATAAGTTTTGTTGATATACAGAATAATTCTGATAAGAATGCAAAATAGAAGAATCAGAGTCTTATATAAAGAACCTATCTTCACCTTAAAAACCTGCTCTAGCCAGTGGAGAATGGCTCCGTTTTCAAAGAAAAACAGAAAATAAAATTCCTTTGGAAAGAAGTAGAGAACCAACAGTCTTCTTTGTTGTTATTCAGTTGTCAAGTCTCATGCTCTGCAGCATGCCAGGCTTCCTTGTCCCTCACCATCTCCTGGAGTTTCCTCCTTTACACTGTTGAAATATAATCAGGAGAGGAGACCAGAAAAAGATAACTGAGATTCAAAAAAAAAAAAAATTCTGAGAAATAATAGAGATCAGATATATTCAAGAAAAATAAGATAGAAACATACATTAAGGGATCCTCTGAAGTTGTCCGATCCTTTGTTTCCTAGACTAACCAATCATAAGAGGTAACATTACCTACTCTATTTAGTCTGTGACTATTTTTACTGTTTTACTTTTATCCCAGGTTTAATTGAGATATAACTGACATAAAAGCGCTCTATAAATTTAAGGTGTATAGCATAATTACTTGACTTACATACATCTTGAAATGGCTATCATAATGTTTAGCGAACATCCGTCACTTCATACAGATACAAAATTAAAGAAATGGAAAAACAATTGTGTGCGATGATAATTCTTAGGATTTATTTCTTAACAACATTTGTATATAATATATAGCAGTGTTAATTATAATTATCACGTTGTACACTACACTCCTAGTTCTTATTTATCTTAGTACTCTATTCTTCACAATGCTACTCAATATCTTCACTCTTGGGAAGACACTATACGATGGGCTGGTTTTTCAGCTGCACTTTAAAACAGTGCAGAAATGACAGCAGCACACTTTATTTTTAATCTTGATCAAACTCAAGACGTTTTTTTTTAAATAACACTTTTAATCAAAATAAAAATCCATTGTCTGAAATTTTTTATATGTAAAATATCATTGGTTATTCCAATTTTATTATTTTATTTTGAAACTACATATTTTTGGCCCCTGATTGGCTAGAATTTCAGGAACCAGAGTTATATCTACACATCTCTTTGCTAAAAGTTACAGGTTTTCAAAAATACCCAGAACTAGTGACAGCCATCATATAAAATAATTTCTAGAGAAGTACAAAAATAATATGCTATGTACTGGCTAAGTGCATGGCATGTTATTTTGTGATTTTGACTTCAAATTTCAAGTTCATGCGTAAACCTCCAAAGCAACTGACTCTTCAGTTAAACAATTTGTTGCATTGAGAAAAATCCAGAAATTGGGTTAAACTTATGTTATAGAATTACTGGTAAAATTAAGAAAAATTTGATAATCATGGAATTAGCTTAAATTTATTTTTACTGACATGAGCATTTATTCTTTAATTTTTGATAATTAATTCCATTCTTTAACCAAAAGGTATTCCCTTACACTTTGTCAGTTACATTGCATTTTGTTCTCATTTCTAATGTGAAACTAAGGCATGCAAATTAAAGTGAAAATTTCACAATCATCTAGTGTATTTGGCCCATGTAGAAACCTACTCTAAAAAGAGGGGAAAGAAAAATCAGACTATTTTTATCTAAAAGCACATTTAAGGTTGGTATTAAGTAATGCACTTGCCCGCTCCAGAGAAATTAATTGTATTTCTAATATTAATTCTAAGCTCTCTTCTTTGTCTTGAAAAAATTATTCCAGGCTTCCCTTTTATTCTGAGTTGCAATGCTATTGCACAGTTGCTAAATTTAGCACCTTATACACATTTAATTATAACAGGATTTATCTCCTTGTTAATAATGACAGTTAATGAATATGGGTTATAATTGAAACTGTGGCTTCCCTTGAGTTTTTCCTCCCCTTCAAAATTATCTTTATAATATTATTTTAATAGTATAATTTTTTCTCTTTGATCAAAGTTTGTCATTCACCCTTTGAGGTAAAGATGTACAGATAATTAAACCAATCTGAATTAATTTGTCAAATGTGACCGATTGGACACACTGTAGGAAATAACTTGATATGGCCTAGATTTAATTATCTGCATTTGGATTTCTCATATACACATATTACACTTTTATTCCAACAGAGACTCTTATTTTGGGCTATCATGTTTAGATACATTTAACCAAGTATTTATTCATCAGTCTTTCTTCTTTTATCAGATACCCTCCAGAGTCTAACACAGACTTTGAATGCTAAATTGAATTGAAACGATTATGTATATTGAGCTGAAGAGTGAGGAGCTAGGGTTATTTGATTTTTGACTTCTCAAGTTGGTTTTCTAGACTTTAAAAATGTTAAGTGCTGTGTGATTTTCATATAAGAAAACACCAAGGCATGTAAATGATGGGAAACTACTTCTGTTTGAGGAGGAAGCCTCCAACAGACCAGTTAGCTGGCTTCCCAGCACTGAGATAGATCACCACACGTTTGGCTGACAGCAGCCTCATCTGTAAAGTGGGAACAATGTTCGCTTCTGTTTGTCATGTAGGAAGGGATCCTTGCAGAAGGTGGGAGGTTGCACGAGGTTTGCTGGGACTTTCCCAGTTTTAAAACTGAAAGTCCTATGTCCTGGGAATCCCCTCAGTTACAGCTGGGCAAAATGACCTCTGAGTTTTCTTTCAAGTCATAAGATTCTAAGATGCAGGGCCTACCCCAGGCAAACTGGGAGGTAGAAGGATGTTTATTTTCCACACCTCCTAGCAGGCCTTCTCTCTTCCTCAGCTGCCTAGCGCCTTCATTTTCTTCTCTTGTCTTTTCTCAAAATCTGCTCTCCTACTGATTTATTTACATGTAAACAAAATTTATGTCAACTGAAAAAGTTACTCTTTCAAATGCTATTAAAAGATACCAGACATCAAAACTGTAAAATAAAATGATGCTTCTCAATGTCTTCAGGCATCAGCATATCTTGGGAGTCAAGCGCCTTAAGGAACCTTATTATATGCTGATAAGTTTAATTCCAGCATACAAAGTAAGAATAAATAAATATATGTGTATATTATACATTTGCAATGAAAAAAATCATAGCTAAGGACATGTATACATTAAAAAAACCAAGCAGTCAACCCAAAAAACATCTTCAGCTTACTGTTTCTTTTGGCTAATTTTTTATTCATCTGTCTTATTGTTTACTAGGACTGGAAAACAAATTACAGCAATAGGCAAGGGTTTAATAAAAATACACTGGAAAGACACTTAAATTTGAGAAACTGTCTATTCTCTCCTCCGCAAATTAAGATTGTCATTTTAGTCTAGTTCACAAGACACCTGAATTCCAAGAAATTATAGATGGATAAACCTGAAGTAAATGAAACTCCAAATCCAGATATTCAGCAGCTATAGTGGGATCTGAATCATAATAAAGTAGAAGCAACATGAAATGTAGTACATGAATATATAGGATTATAGAAATGGTTTCCAAACTTTGGACAACAGTTAAAAAAAAAATTAACTTCCTCCTTTCATCTTAAGATACTACCTGGTAGCTAGGATGTTGGAAGCTATAAGGAAAGGAGAGGGGGAAGATCTATGGCTTACATGTGACTATTCATAGCAATTGATATCAATAAGAAAAAACTCCAGTGCACATGCTCAAACTGGCTTTGGTCAACTTGAGCCAGAGCAATCACAGTAACATTCAGAAATTTAAAAAATTAGACAAAAATAATGAAAAATCATGACCCTATATACCTTCTGTTAGTAAACTTTTTAGCATACTTCCTTCAGTTAGTTTTTCCATGCATACTGTTTACATTGTTCTGATGAGCTTCTAAGTTTATTGTTGCAGACTACTCTTACATATTATTATTAAAAGATTTCTCCATGTTATCAGTCTTCAAAAGCATATTTTTTAATGATTGCATGATATTCCATATGACAAAGAATCTTTAAACCAGTCCATGACTAAACTTACTCATATTTTGCTATTTTGAGTAATTCCATAATGAATATCACTGCATTTATATCTTTTAATTTTTTAATTTAGGGTTATTTTACTGGAATAGACATGCAGAGGTGGATTCAGTGGTCAAAGTTAAGAACATGTTCCTTGATATGTGCTGCCCAGTTTCTCTTCAAAAGCAGTTCATAAAAACTCCACTCATCTTGACTGTATGAAATCCTAAGTGACCATAGCTTTAACTTTATCACATGGTTTAAAATGATTGTACAACATATATTATGCGTTCTGCCCTGTGATTCAAATAAATCTTATCTGTGGCATAAGGAGTATTACTGGTCAGATAGTTCCCTAAATTTCATCATAAGTAGATTTTCATTTCCATTTATTTACTCAAAGTTATATAACAGACATTGTGGGGGGAAATTGGGGAAATATGACTGTGGATTTGATAAGAGGAACAGGTTTCCATCCTAAATTTCTCATAAACTGTAATAGAAAATAATTTAATGCTCAGAGAACACTTGCCATCAGTCCATTAGATAAATTCCAAAATTTGCAAACTAAGTCACTGTGCACTGCAGGCAGTACTTAACTCTGCATCATCAAAATGACACCTTATCCCTTGGACATCACACTTTACTCTCAAGACTTTGCATCTATTCACTGGCTAGGAAAGACTCAATAAAACTCCCTCTGAGAAGCAACCTTCCACAGAAACAAGTTTTACTGGTTAAACTACACCCTATGTGTATTAATTTTCTAAGGCTGCAGCAACAAATGACCACAAACTTTGTGGGTTTAAACCAACACAGAATTGCCCTCTCACAGTTCTCGTGTCCGGAAGCCTGAAATCAGGCATCAGTAGGGCTCTGCTCTTTCCGAAGGCTCTAGTGGAGAATGCTTTCTTGCCTTTTTCAGCTCCTGTTAGCTCTCGTTGGTTTGCGACAGCATAACTCCATCTCTGTCTCCATCTTTTCATTGTCTTCTTCTCTGTCTTCTGTTCTGTCTGTGCTAAATCCCCTTTGCCTTTGTCCTATAAGCTTATGTGTTACTGGGTTTAGGACATACTCACTTAACCCAAGATGATCTCCATAGTTCGAGATCTTTATCTTAATTATATCTGTAAAGACTATTCTTCCAAATTAATTAATACCCACAGGTTCTAGGAATTTGATGTGGACGTATCGTTTGGCGGGGGGAGGGGGCAGCCACCATCCAACCTACATTACATTCACCCTGCAGACTCCTGTTCTCCCTTTCTGAATGGGGAACAACCGTCTGAAGATGTGAAATCTGTTTACAATAAAGAGCTATTTAAACATCAAGATGCTACTGTATAGCACAGGAAAGTATATTCAATATCCTATGATAAGCCATAATAGAAAAGAATATTAGAAATAATGTATATACACACATATGTGTGTGTATATATATATATGTATATAACTGATCACTCTGCTATATAGCAGGAATTAATACTACATTGTAAAACAACGATACTTCAATTAAAAAAAAAGAATAAAAAGAGCTATTATCCTTGGTTTCACCTTATGGCTACAAAAGAAATTAGGTTATTATAACCAAAAGCCAATTTAGATTTTTTTTCACATTGGTCCTTTAAAAAGCTCTTCAAGTCTTTAGCAATCATAGACAGAGCATTTCAAATTAACAGAGAAATATGATGTAATACTATTTACTGTTTAATCATTTTCATTCTATTAATCCTGATATTTCCTTTGAGTTTTCCTTTTAAGAGAACTTCTGCCTTCAAAAAATATTTTGCCTTTCTTGAATATGGTAACTCACTTCATGATATTATTAAGTTGCTAAAAAAAAAAAAGTGTTGTGTGTATAAAATTCAAGAATTTCTAAACATTTCTAAATATCTTATATTTTCACTTTTACTTTATAAAGGAATATATAAGCCATTTGAAGTAATTACACATAATAGACTTTTAAATAATGTGTTCATTGGCTCGAAGAGGGGCTTATTGAAAACAGCCTTCCCAGTAATTCTCCTCAGACGAGCAAAGCCCCCATCTTTCATGTAGTCAGCTCTTCTCCCTGCCATTCACTCACCTAGAAGACAAACAGGAATTGAGGAATCCTGTCTGCAAAGGACAATTCACTGTATGATAGCTTATTTTAGTGAAGAAGAACTAAAGAGCCTCTTGATGAAAATGAAAAAGTTGGCTTAAAACTCAACATTCAGAAAACTAAGATCATGACATCCGGTCCCATCACTTCATGGCAAATGGATGGGGAAACAGTAGAAACAGTGACTGACTTTATTTTTCTGGGCTCCAAAATCACTGCAGATGGTGATTGGAGTCATGAAATTAAAAGATGCTTACTCCTTGGAAGGAAAGTTATGACCACCCTAGACAGCATACTAAAAAGCAGAGACATTACTTTGTCAACTAGGTCTGTTTAATCAAGGCTATGGTTTTTCCAGTGGTCATGTATGGATGTGAGAGTTGGACCATAAAGAACGCTGAGCACTGAAGAATTGATGCTTTTGAACTGTGGTGTTGGAAAAGACTCTTGAGAGTCCCTTGGACTGCAAGGAGATCCAACCAGTTCATCCTAAAGGAGGAGATCAGTCCTGGGTGTTCATTGGAAGGACTGATGTTGAAGCTGAAACTCCAATACTTTGGCCACCTCATGCGAAGAGCTGACTCATTTGAAAAGACCCTGATGCTGGGAAAGATTGAGGGCAGGAGGAGAAGGGGACGACAGAGGATGAGATGGCTGATGGCATCACCGACTCAATGAATATGGGTTTGGGTGGACTTTGGGAGTTGGTGATGGACAGGGAGGCCCGACGTGCTGCGGTTCATGGGGTCACAAAGAGTTGGACACGACTGAGCGACTGAACTGAACTGAATCTTGAAAGACAAATAATTAGGATTCAAAGATAAAGGGATCATACTCTAACAGGAAAGATACTACTGGTACAAAGACATTTATAAAATATAGGAATCTTAGAATAATACATATTTTTCTTCTGTATTCATACTACTGACATATTTCACTTCATGAATGTTACAAATTTGTCATGATAACCCACCACACTACATTATTATTTTTGCTTAAATAGTCAACTATCTTTTAAAGAGATTTAAATAATAGAACAAAACCCCCAAATCCTTGTGTGTTGATCCATGTAGCTTCCACTTCCAGTGCTATTCATCCCTTTGTATAAATATATATTTTCAACTGGTATCATTTTTCTTCTGCCTGAAGAAAGTCCTTTAACATTTCTTGTAATGCATGCTGGCTTGTGATAAATTGTTTTGACTTTTTACATCCGAAAAAAATTATTATTTTTTCTTCGTATCTGAAAGATGTTTGCGCTGGATATAGAATCACAGGTTGATAGGCTTTTCTTTCGGTATTTTAAAGATGTTTCTCTACTGACTTCTCACTGCACTGCTTTTAAGGAGAAATCGAATGTCATCCTTATCTTTGTTTTTACCATACTTAACGCTGTCTTTTTTTTGGCTGCTTTTAAAATTTTCTCTTTATCACTGGTTTTAAGTAACTTGGTTACAATGTGCTCTAGTGTCATTTTCTTCATGTTTCTTAGGTTTAGGGTTCATTGAGATTTTTGTATCTATAGGTTTACAGTTTTCATCAAATTTGGAATATGTTTGGCCATTACTTCCCCAAATATTGCTATTGTTCCCTCTCTCTTCTCTCTTTTGGCCACTAAAAGTTATTCCATAGCTCACTGAGGCTCCGTTACTTTTTCTCACTTTAGCTCCATTTTGGGTATTTTATATTGCTATGCCTTCAAGTCCACTGAGTGCAAATTCAGTGTATTTTTCATTCTAGACAATACAGTTTCCATCCCTAAAAGTCTGAGTCCACTCTTTATCAAATCTTCTGTGTCTTTAATTTGCCTTTTCATATGGAGTACAGTTAAAACAACTGTTTTAAAGTCCTTGTCTGCTCCTCAAACATAAGATTCAGTTTCTGGTGTTTTAATGATTGATTTTAATCCTCATTATGGGTCATTTTTCCTGCTTATTTGCATGCCTCATAAGTTTTCACTGGATGCCAGACATTGTGAATTTACTTTTATTGTGTTCTTAAGGTTTGTTCTGGGATAGAGTTAAGCTATTTAAAAACAATTTGACCCTTTAGGGTCTTGATTCTAACATTTGTTCAATGGGACCAGAGCTGTGCTTAGTTGCGAGCTAGTTATTGTCCAGTACTGAAGAAGGACTCTGGTGAGTAGTCTAGCCAATGTTCTGTAAATTATGAGGTCCTCCAGTTTGGCTGAGGGGAATAGGCAGTATCCTAGCCTCATGTCAGCACTGGGTACTGGTTTCTCTAATGCTTAGTTTAGAGTGCTCTGCTCCCCACACGTGCGCTGAACAGTACTCGGCTGCATATTTGCAGGGACCCCTCTGCAGTTCTCCAGGGTTTTCTTTTTCTGTAGCTCTCTTCTCTCTAGCACTCTTCCCTGTGACATTTAGCTATCCTGGTCTCCCTAAACTCTCAGCAATGTCACCTCAATTCAGGAGGTCTGCCAGGCTCTGTACTGGTCTCCCTTTGTGCACTGTGACCTGGGAACGTTCTGGGCCACAGACTGGGGTCATTTGTTTTTCAACCCTTGAGGGATCACTGTACGTTATTTCCTTGAGTTCTTAGATCTTGAAAATTGTTGTTTCATATGTTTTGTCCCTTTTGTTGTCGTTGCTTCAGGTCTGATGGTAAATAGACTCATAGTTCATTAAAATCTTCCCAAAATAACTATAATAGGATCAATCTTTTAAGACAAGTACAAATCAAATGCTACAAGAATTCAAAAAAGGAGAGAGGTTAGTTTGTAGGCTTTTTTTGGAGGGAATAGCCTTTGGATCAGGCCTGAAGGTTTGGGTGGACTTGTAGAAAGGGCATACAGGTAGAAATACAGGGGCAATTCAGCAAAGGGATAAGTATGGCGTAAAACTTAGCTATACAATATGTGCTGCTATTGCTAAGTCGCTTCAGTCGTGTCCGACTCTGTGCGACCCCATAGACGGCAGCCCACCAAGCTCCCCCGTCCCTGGGATTCTCCAGGCAAGAACACTGGAGTGGGTTGCCATTTCCTTCTCCAATGCATGAAAGTGAGAAGTGAAAGTGAAGTCGCTCAGTCGTGTCCGACTCTTAGCTGCCCCATGGACTGCAGCCTACCAGGCTCCTCTGTCCATGGGATTTTCCAGGCAAGAGTACTGGAGTGGGGTGCCAGTGCCTTCTCTGGTCCCACAGTGTGGTAGCTGGTTAATAAAGAAGACACTCACTTAACCTTTGTGTCATTTCATTTCATCCAAAGAGTAAGTCAAAAAGGTCAAGGTTACAAAGGACTCACGACCAAGGTACAACTTTTACAAATATCTTTGAATGGCCAGGGAAAGCTTCACTTCTTTAGTAATGCTCCCAAATGAGTTCTTAATGAACCAAGAATCCCTTCCCACCCATTACGGACCTCTAAGCAGAGATGCTTCAAAGATTAGTTCAACATAAAACACAGATGCTTCAGGAGAGTGGACTAAAAAAGAGGAGGATGTGGAATATAAAAAAGTGTGAACAAAGAAACCCTCCCCAAAATATACAGTTCACTAGGATTAAGAATATCATCGATATAAATACAATATGTGCAGTTTTGTGAAAATGTTTCCAGGAATAATTCTGCATATTTCATAAGTTATCATAGGATATATTCAGTTCTGTGGATGAAATAGTCTATTTCAAACAACAGTCCCTTATAGACTCTTGTCTCCACACTATGCAGTTATGCTGCCTTCTGTCCAGTTTGTTTGTTCATTCATCATGAAGGGATCATTGAATGCTGGTCAATGTTGTAGGGGCGTGGGCTACATTGGTGAACAAAACAAAGATCTCTGCCCTTCTGGAGCTTACATTCTAGAACTTACATACTGTAGGAGTGGGTGGAAAGAGACAATAATCTCTTTCCATACACCTTAATAATTTTCTTTCACTTAATTCCACAAGGTAATGATTTACCTTACTGAGTGACTTGAGTACTGTTTCTTGCAAATATTCATGGGTGGCCTGAGGAGGTCCTCCATGGCGCATCTTCATCACCACCTGAACTGGACATGGTTGGATCTCCCGCCTTCAATCTTCCCCAGCATCTGGGTCTTTTTCCATGAGTCAGTACTCTGCATCAGGTGGCCAAAGTATTCGAGTTTCAGCTTCTCATCAGTCCTCCCAATGAATATTTTCCACATTTCCATACTGCATCAATCTCTTTGACTCTCAAGAGTCTTCTCCAACACCATAGACTCTGACATACTGGAAAAACCATAGCTTTGACTAGACTGACCTTGGTCAGCAAAGTAATGTCTCTGATTTTTAATATGCGGTCTAGGTTGGTCATAGCTTTTCTTCCAAAGAGTAAGCGTCTTTAAATTTCATGGCTGCGCTCACCATCTGCAGTGATTTTGGAGCCCAAAAAACTAAAGTCTGTCACTGTTTCCATTGTTTCCCCATCTATTTGCCATGAAGTGATGGAACCAGATGCCATGATCTTAGTTTTCTGAATTTTGAACTTTAAGCCAACTATTTCACTCTCCTCTTTCACTTTCATCAAGAGGCTCTTTAGTTCTTCTTCACTTTCTGCCATAAGGGTGGTGTCATCTACATATCTAAGGTTGATATTTCTCTTGGCAATCTTGATTCCAGCTTGTGCTTCATCCAGCCCAGTGTTTCTCATGAGGTACTCTGCATATAAGTTAAATAAGCAGGGTGACAATATACAGCCTGGACGTACTCCTTTCCCAATTTGGAACTAGTCTGTTGTTCCATGTCCAATTCTAACTGTTGCTTCTTGACCTGCATACAGATTTCTCAGGAGGCAGGTCAGGTGGTCTGATATTCCCATCTTTTGAAGAATTTTCCACAGTTTGTTGTGATCCACACAGTCAAAGGCTTTGGCATAGTCAATAAAGCAGAGGTAGATGTTTCTTCTGGAACTCATGCTTTTTCGATGATCCAGCGGATATTGCCAATTTGATCTGTGGTTTCTCTGTCTTTTCTAAATCCAGCTTGAACAACTGGAAGTTCATGGTTCACGTACTGTTGAAGCCTACCTTGGAGAATTTTGAGCATTACTTTGATAGCATGTGAGATGAATGCAATTGTGCAGTAGTTTGAGCATTCTTTGGCACTGCCTTTCTTTGGGATTGGAATGAAAATTGACCTTTTCCAGTCCTGTGGCCACTGCTGAGTTTCCCAAATGTGCTGGCAAATTGAGTGAAGCACTTTCACAGCATCATCTTTTAGGATTTGAACTAGCTCAACCGGAATGCCATCACCTCCACTAGCTTTGTTCATAGTGATGCTTCCTAAGGCCCACTTGACTTCGCATTCCAGGATGTCTGGCTCTAGGTGAGTGATTACACCATTGTGATTATCTGGGTCATGAAGATCTGTTTTGTATAGTTCTTCTCTGTATTCTTGCCACCTCTTCTTAACATCTTCTGCTTCTGTTAGGTCCATACCATTTCTGTCCTTTATTGTGCCCACCTTTGCATGAAATGTTCCCTTGGTATCTCTAATTTTCTTGAAGAGATCTCTAGTCTTTCTCATTCTATTGTTTTCCTCTATTTCTTTGCATTGATTACTGATTATGGTTACCAATAAAATATGCTATAAGGGGCCACCCACCTTTCATGGGTTATGTGACTTCCTCTTTGTGACTGAATCTCAGGGCCACAGTGCCCTTCTGGACTTTTGCTCTCAGACTGGTATATTCTTGGAGATCTGTGAGTTTTTAAAGAACTTTGCAAGAGCTTTTAAATGAAGTCTATTCATTTATATGATAATCATGAAAAGCTGATTTATGTTCATATGGAGTGATCTGGACAGTGTCCCCTACTGTGTAATTCCTGGGGCAGCATCCACACTGTGCTTCAGGAGAGCTGTTCACAAGGATATGAAGGGCCCTGCAGGCCAGCGTCATCCCGTCACTACCTTACAGCTGTCCACTGCATGAGGTTTTAGTGCTTCATGTGCATTTGACTCATTCATTCTACAAATGACTACTGAGAACCCTCTATAGTGGTCCCATTCTAGGAGCTAGTGATTTAGGTTTGTTCTCATTAAGACTGTTCAGCTGATATAACAGACAATCTAACAAAGTGGTTTAACCAAACAGGGGGGTTCTTTTTCTCACACAGCACGAAGTTCAGAGTCTAGGGCTTATGAAGATGCTCCAGGAAGTCATCAAAGTCCTGTTCCTTCTGCAGGTCTGCTGTGTTTCCAGTACAGAGTGTAGCTTTTATTCCCATGACTGCAAGATAGTGGCAGCATCTCCAGGAAACAGGTCTACATTTCAGGGAGAAGGGCAGAGGGCAAAAGGCCAAAGAGAGGGAATCAGAAGAGTTGTCTCCTTTAAAGAACATTTCCTGAAGCAAGCCCTGTCCAGCTACTTCTATTCACCTCTCATCACTTGTCCATCCCTGACTGCAAAGAAAGCTAGGCAAATATGTATGTTAACAAGGCATATTGCCACCCTCAGCATACCCTGAGATCTATTAATTTTAAAAAAGAGGAGGGGAAGGGAGAGGGGAAAAAATAAGGAAAGAAGGGAGGAAGGAAGAAGGAAAAGAGGGTACAGAGGGACAAGAGAAGGAAAAAGGGGAAAGAGAAAGGCAACTGAGTAGGTGCCCAGAAGTATTTGCCACAATAGTGAAGAAGATCAGTGAGAAATAAGAGAAGCAAAAACACATAAAGACTGCTTCCACAGTCTAGATGCTTTGTGTGAGGGTGATGATACTGGGAGTAGAAGTGAACTTACTAAGATACGTTTTGTTTTCTTTACATACTTATCACTAACTGGCATTTTCTTATTTACTTGCTTAGTGCCTATCTCTCTGCTAGTAAGGACTGCACTGTTTAATTGACCGCCACACTGGCAAATACCTAAACAGTGCTGGGCACTAGGAGGAGTTGAAGAAAATTTTGTTAAATGAATGAATTATGATTTAAAATAATTTTAATTTAAATAAATTAAAAATAATTTAACCCCCCTCAAATAATAATTTAACTCCAATAGTGGAGTTTTACAAAATACTTTCCTATAAAAATATGCTGGAATAGTACTCAGATCAGGAAATACTAGATTACCGGGACCATGAACTCAATTAAATTGTATAGTATGAAGTGTATGTGTATGCTGAAAGAGAGCCGAGAGAGAGGGAGAAAGAAGTATGAATGTGCAGACACACATGCACTTTTCTGAGAAAGGGATCTTAGTTTTCTTTATTTTCAAAGCAGTCCTTGACTTTAAAAGGAAGGACTTTAACAGTCCTTGACAGTTAGGAAAAGGCTGTACTCTGCCCTGAAGCATTAGTGAGCAAAACTCTAACTTATTGCTAAACATTTCCACATCATAAGTGCCCTTGCCTCAGATGCTAACTGAAATATTTCTTTCCTAAAACAAGCAGTGTCCTTCCGCTGAGTAACAGCCAAGTCATGACAAGTCCCTGGCTCCACGTGGTCAAAGCACATGGTGGCCTAATTTCTGTCAATAGCTTTCCTTTGCCTGGAATGAAAACAGTGACACCTACTGGTTTCCCTCAGGAACTGCGAGCATAATCACTCCTGATGAAAATTTCAGCAACATCCCACTCAAACGTTAAGCTCAGAAAACCCAAAGTGTTTTCCCTTTCAAGCAAATCGGGTCCATGTGTGCCTGGATCCATTTTGAACCTGATGGCCCAAAATGGAGGCAGTGAAGTTTCAGGCAACAGGAAGAGGGAAACAAGTAGGGAGCACATAGGTTCAGACCGCTAGGGAAGTTCCCCGAAGTTACCCTACAAAAAAGTAACACTTGTTTTTCCAGGTAGCCAGCATTTAGGCACACAGCTCTTAAGAAAGCTGAGAAAAGTAGTCTTTATCTTGCAAGAGCAGCTGAGCCACTAAAATGACTAGGGAACAACTAACTTTTTGTGCCACAGATTATCCCTTCAACCTATGCAAGCACACGCTTTTTACCACAGAGTAGTATATTCATCCCTCCCCAGGGGAGACTCCCCAAATAACCATCCCATTACTGCAGTGAGGTCCAAGACATCTGCATCTACAGTTCTCCTTATCAGGAACAAATGTATCTCCTCACTGTCCAGCAAATCATAAAGATGTTATCTGCCCAAACACTCCCACTGTAAAATGGATGTACCAGAACTGAATAATCACAATTCAAATATGGAACAAAATGGCAATCACTTATTGTCACTGTGTATCAGATACCACTCTGTGGGAATTTCAACCCTATGCTGGCTGTAGAATTTGTTCCTAATTTAGTCCATGGGAAGGCCTTGATTTTGCTCTTTGGGAAGAAGTCCTTGCCCATTCTTCCCAAGAATGTTCTTCATTGTCCTTCCTGGCTACAACTTGGGGCTGCATCGCTTTCAAGCTCAAATACAGAAGTTTGCCTAGAATAGTACCTGTTTACATCTGTTATCAATATAATTATTGAAGCTTCCCTTTCTCAAAGTACTCTGTTCAGTTCAGTTGCTCAGTCGTGTCCGACTCTTTGCGACCCCATGGACTGCAGCATGCCAGGCCTCCCTATCCATCACCAACTCCTGAGGTTCACTCAAACTGATGTCCATCGAGTCGGTGATGCCATTCAACCATCTCATCCTCTGTCGTCCCCTTCTCCTCCCAACTTCGATCTTTCCCAGCATCAGGGTCTTTTCCAGTGAGTCAGTTCTCCGCATGAGGTGGCCAAAGGATTCGAGTTTCAGCTTCAGCATCAGTCTTTCCAATGAATATTCAGGACTGATTTCCTTTAGGATGGACTGGTTGGATCTCCTTGCAGTCCAAGGGACTCTCAAGAGTCTTCTCCAACACCACAGTTCAAAAGCATCAATTCTTCGGTGCTCAGCTTTCTTTATAGTCTAACTCTCACATCCATACATGACTACTGGAAAAACCATAGCTTTGACTAGACTGACCTTGGTCAGCAAAGTAATGTCTCTGCTTTTTAATATGCGGTCTAGGTTGGTCATAGCTTTTCTTCCAAGGAGCAAGCGTCTTTTAATTTCATGGCTGCGCTCACCATCTGCAGTGATTTTGGAGCCCAAAAGCTAAAGCCTGTCACTGTTTCCATTGTTTCCCCATCTATTTGCCATGAAGTGATGGAACCAGATGCCATGATCTTAGTTTTCTGAATTTTGAACTTTAAGCCAACTATTTCACTCTCCTCTTTCACTTTCATCAAGAGGCTCTTTAGTTCTTCTTCACTTTCTGCCGTAAGGGTGGTATCATCTGCATATCTGAGGTTATTGATATTTCTCTTGGCAATCTTGATTCCAGCTTGTGCTTCATCCAGCCCAGCATTTCTCATGAGGTACTCTGCATATAAGTTAAATAAGCAGGGTAACAATATACAGCCTGGATGTACTCCTTTCCCAATTTGGAACTAGTCTGTTGTTCCATGTCCAGTTCTAACTGTTGCTTCTTGACCTGCATACAGATTTCTCAGGAGGCAGGTCAGGTGGTCTGATATTCCCATCTCTTGAAGAATTTTCCACAGTTTGTTGTGATCCACACAGTCAAAGGCTTTGGCATAGTCAATAAAGCAGATGTTTTTCTGGAACTCTCTTGCTTTTTCGATG
The DNA here is from genome assembly GCA_024291935.2 of Okapia johnstoni. NCBI lineage: Eukaryota > Metazoa > Chordata > Mammalia > Artiodactyla > Giraffidae > Okapia > Okapia johnstoni. Next base: position 62,438,273 of record CM044312.1, on the reverse strand, counting down.
ATCCAGAGGATGTTGCCAATTTGATCTGTGGTTTCTCTCTTTTCTAAATCCAGCTTGAACATCTGGAAGTTCACGGTTCACGTACTGTTGAAGCCTACCTTGGAGAATTTTGAGCATTACTTTACTAGCGTGTGAGATGAGTGCAGTTGTGAGGTAGTGTTCCCTCCCTATTATTTACCTGAGGTCAAACTATGGTGGAGGTAATGAAGATAATGGTGACCTCCTTCAAAAGGTCCCATGCATGCACTGCTACCCTCAGTGCCCCCAACCCTGCAGCAGGCCACCACCAACCCACACCTCCACTGGAGACTCTGGACACCCAGGGGCAAGTCTGGGTCATTCTCTTGTGGGGTCACTGCTCCTTTCTCCTGGGTCCTGGTTCTGTTTGCGCCCTCCAAGTGTCTATTTCCCAGTCCTGTGTAGGTTCTGGCAGCTCTATGGTGGGGTTAATGGCGACCTCCTCCAAGAGGGCTTATGCCATACCTAGGTCTGCTGCACCCAGAGCCCCTGCCCCTGCAGCAGCCCACTGCTGACCTGTACCTCCACAGGAGACACTCAAACACAGTTCTGTCTCAGTCTCTGTGGGGTCTCTGGGTCCTGGTGCGCACAAGGTTTGTTTGAGCCCTCTGAGCATCTTTGATGGGTTTGGGGTTTGATTCTAAATGCGATTTCGCCCCTCCTACCATCTTGCTGGGGCTTCTCCTTTGCCCTTGGATATGGGGTATCTCCTCAAAGTCGCTCAAAGTACTCTGGCTTGGATAATAAATTACTTCATTCCTGAATTCAGTTCACAAGGACTGAATCCTGCCAACCACATGAGCTTGGAAGAGGACCTTAGGTTTTCGGTGAGACTGCTGTTCCAGACATCATCTTGAGTTTAGCCAGGGGGGACCCTTGAAGAGAGGATCCAGCTAACATGTAGCTAACACGTACCTGGACTCCTGACCCATGGAAATTGAGATAATAACTTGTATTATTATTTTAGATGCTAACTTTGTGATAATCTGTTACACAGCAATAGAAAACTAAACACCTTCTCAAACAATAAGCTTGGGCAGAAGGCAATAAATAACCTTATTTTTTATCTGCCTTCAACCTTATCTGGTTGATGTCATCACTTTGGACTGCAATTTGTAAATTACAAGTGAGAGAATGAATGATCGTGACAATCAGATTCAGTGGACTTAGGAACATTTTTGGGTAATTAGTACATGGCAATTCTCACAAGATTTGATGTTGCAAGAAATTCAACTCTGCTTGGCTCTACAAGCATCTCAGAAGTTGAAGGAGAGATTAAGTACAGCTCTTAACCTCTTCCTTCTACCTTTCAACCCAGCTTATAGAGGACCTATCTTCAGCCTGAGGGCACAGGTCACGATTCACAATCTTCTCTGTCACCTTGCCTATTATTAAAGCCATTAAAGTCATTCTACCTTCCAGGGTATTTACAGGCAAGAATTTCAATGTTTTGCTATGTCTAACAAGGATCATCAGCCTTCTAGCTTGCAGTATCTGTGCCCTACGGAATCCCCCTAGCCAGTGGAACAATACTGCTTCTTCTAGGGAGCCGTTTTTGACTAAGATTAGAAGATGGTTTTAGAAAAGGCAGAGGAACCAGAGATCAAATTGCTAACATCCACTGGATCATCGAAAAAGCAAGAGTCCCAGAAAAACATCTATTTCTGCTTTATTGACTATGCCAAAGCCTTTGACTATGTGGATCACAATAAACTGTGGAAAATTCTGAAAGAGATGGGAATAACAGACCATCTGACCTGTCTCTTGAGAAACCTGTATGCAGGTCAGGAAGCAACAGTTAGAACTGGACACGGAACAACAGACTGGTTCCAAATAGGTAAAGGAGTACATCCAGGCTGTATATTGCCACCCTGCTTATTTAACTTATATGCAGAGTACATCATGAGAAACGCTGGGCTGGAAGAAACACAAGCTGGAATCAAGATTGCCAGGAGAAATATCAATAACCTCAGATATGCAGATGACACCACCCTTATGGTAGAAAGTGAAGAGGAACTAAAGAGCCTCTTGATGAAAGTGAAAGAGGAGAGTGAAAAAGTTGGCTTAAAGCTCAAAGTTCAGAAAACTAAGATCATGGCATCTGGTCCCATCACTTCATGGGAAATAGATGGGGAAACAGTGTAAACAGTGGCTGACTTTATTTTTGGGGGCTCTAAAATCACTGCAGATGGTGATTGCAGCCATGAAATTGAAAGACGTTTACTCCTTGGAAGGAAGGTTATGGCCAACCTAGATAGCATGTTTAAAAGCAGAGACATTCCTTTGCCAACAAAGGTCCGTCTAGTCAAGGCTATGGTTTTTCCAGTAGTCATGTACAGATGTGCGAGTTGGACGGTGAAGAAAGCTGAGCACCGCAGAATTGATGCTTTTGAACTGTGGTGTTGGATAAGACTCTTGAGAGTCCCTTGGACTGCAAGAAGATCCAACCAGTTCATCCTAAAGGAGATCAGTCCTGGGTGTTCATTGGAAGGACTGATGTTGAAGCTGAAACTCCAATACTTTGGCCACCTCATGCGAAGAGCTGACTCATTGGAAAAGACCCTGATGCTGGGAAGGATTAGGGGCAGGAGGAGAAGGGGACGACAGAGAATGAGATGGCTGGATGGCATCACCGACTTGATGGACATGGGTTTGGGTGGACTCCGGGAGTTGGTGATGGACAGGGAGGCCTGGCGTGCTGCGGTTCATGGGGTTGCAAAGAGATGGACACGACTGAGCGACTGAACTGAACTGAAGATGTCAGTGTACTTGGTGCCCGCGGGCAGAGGTGATAAATGCTGTACAGAGTACAGTGTGCACACTGCAGTGTATTCAAACATCAGTAGAACCCTGTGGATGTATGCTGCCTCTAACCAATGCCATGTCTTAGGATCCCACTTCTGGTAACAAATTCTGTGTACAATGAGAAGCAGAAGTGACTTTTAAAAATGTCTCAAACAGCAGTGGCTTAAAGAAGCTACCATCTTTCTCAGTATATTCCAATTAAGCTGACCAAGACTGCTAAGGCTCTCGGTCAGGGACTCAGACTTCAGAGGATCTGCTTTTCAACATTTTGTAACAGGAGGGAAAGGGACAGGGCACAACTTTTGAAAGACTGATATAGCCCAAGGACACAACATAAACTGATTAGAATCAAATGGGACCAAGGTAGCAGACAAGACTAGACCTTGATCCTGAATTAGAAAGTGAAATGACATACCCAGAGGGACCATGACAGTTCCAAGGCACAGTTAAAAAAGCTAGGAGCGGGCGGTGGCCCACATCCAGAAAATCTCCACCCCTCCCCCAAAATAGATGGAATAGTCCTCCAACTCATGAGCGTATGAAGTTACCCACCGTATAAAAATTAACCATGCCACATTTTACCGCCGCCACATTCGCCTTCTGCAATGGCCCACACTCTGTCTGTGGAGTGTGTTTCTTCCTGTATCTGAATAAATCCACTTCTTACCTATCACTTTGTCTCTCAGCGAATTCTTTCTGCGATGAGACATCAAGAACATGAGCTTCATTAGGTCCTGAAACCAGGTACTGTGGATTTTGGCTGGGTTCAAGACCCAAGCAGGGTTTTGGTTGGGTCTGAATCTCAGCCACGTGGGTTTAAGTCCGAAACTCGGTTTTGGCTGGGTTCAAGTCCCAGCCATGTGGGTCAGAGTCCCAATCTGAGGTAAATGATTCCAATTCTACTGGACTCTTTAATTATTGTGTTGCAGATACTCTTTAAACATTAGGAAAAGTAACCATCTGTCAAATAAACTGCAGATGTTGTTTCTCCCGTGGGTAGTTTGTCTTTTGACTTTGCTTAGAGCATTTCAAGTTCACAGAAAAATCTTTTTTTAAAATAAAATCAAATATATTGACTTTCATTATGTGGATTCTGAAGGTTTTATCTGTCTTCTAATACTCTATTATTCCTAGTTAGGAATTGGTTACCATGATTTATTCAAGAACTTTAATGACAATTTATACCAATAAATCTTTGACCTAGTTTTAACTTGGTGTAACTGGTTGGGGTGTGGATATAATTCAACTTTGTTTTTTTCAGCTTTCCATCCCTTTGTTCCAATACAATTCATCTTTACCTCAATGATTTGAAATGCTGTCTTTAAAATCAGGACCGGGTTTAAAAATTTGTTTTACTGAAAGGATTACGTGTGTCATCTCCTTTAATATGCTAATATAGTGAGCTACATTACTAAATTTGCTATCAAATTTATAAGTCCTACTTGGTCATAATGTAGTGTTAAAGAATTTTGCTTTTAACTTTACAGGGAAACAGGGAAGTTTCATCAATGGTTTTTTTTGGTGCTTTTTAATTTAAGGTTATGCCAGGCTCATAAAATAGAGGTCCATCTACTTCTAAAACACAGAAATAATCTGAATATGGAAAGCTTTATAAAATTCACTATAAAACAATATGGATTCAATGACTTTTAAAAGAGGTATTAATAAACTTCCTACACAGTTGTTTCTATGGTTATGACCTTTGCCATTTTATTACCTTCAAACTGAGTCATTTCCTAGTTCCAAATGTGTCAATGTAAGTTGTATAGTATTTTAAATTAGAAAATATATCAGACAAAAAAACCCCCAAACCCATGTAATGCTGTAATGAGGACCTGTATACCCACCACTCTGTTTTGGGAAACAAATCTTACAGATAATAGCTCAACCTCTCTATACTTTTCCCAACTCCATTCTCCTATGTTCCTCTCCACACACATACTATCCTGATTTAGCTTTTTACTGTACACATAAAACAACACATACACACATATATCAGTTTTAGAGGTTTTCAATTTACACTCAAATCTGTACTTACCTTTTGGTACCTGCTTTTTTCTCTCAGTATTTATAATTTTGTTGCATATGAAGTTCTGGCTAGTAAGTTTTTAAAAGCTGTATGCTATCTCAGTGTTAACAATCCATAGTATCTATAGTCATTCTCTGTTACTGGATATTTAGACTGGCATAACATTTTGCCAAAGCAACTCTCTGTCATTTTATCTTTCCTTTCTCCTTCCTAAAGGCCCCCCAAAGGGGAAATTGGTGCACGTAAGCCGGAGTTTTTCCTTTTTTTAATTTTCCTCATTTGAGATACTTTGTGTCCTGAATATCGATCTATTCTTTTCTTAAGCATTCTAAAAGAACTAGTCTCAGTGTCAACTATCTCTAAGAGACCTGTAGTTCCTTCGTATTTGTCTTCAACATTCTCTGGGAAAACAAGGGGCAAGGCCTCATTTTCAGGTAGAAATTTGGAAGAGACCTGCATCAGGGTTCAGATTTGGCTAAGTTAGCAGCACAACACTTGAAGCCACTGAGGAAGGCAGTGATTTTTACTGTTTAGTCAGGAAGGCTTTTCGGGTATCTTCTAGTAAGAGAACTCCTTGGATATTTGGTTTAAGAGCTGAGCATTTTATAAATTTCCTGAAGAAATCATCTCCTCAAACATACCAACCAACTTTGTTTCCTTAACAGGCTTCTATTAATTAGATAGTTTTACGTTCATGTAGTGAATATCTGTTATTAGAATGAATGGCTGGTTTGACATCCGTGTGCTCTCTAGTCAGTTTGTGACCAAAAAAAAAAAGTTCTCCGACAGAGCCACACTACAAAAAGAAAAAAAAAAGAAAACTGTAAGTTTTTAATGCTACATATTACAATTAACATTAAACTAACTGGTACAATTTTCTTATACCAAAACTAGAGATAAAAATGCTTTAGTATCTTACTAGTCATATTCCAATTTTATAAGAACACATTTAAAATTTTACCCTTTGTGCTGTCTTCATTTTGTATTGTGAAATGTATTTTTTAAAGTCAGATTTCGTTTTCAACTAGGTGATGCTATTTGACCCATGATATACCAGTGAGACTGATACACTGTTATCTGTATTTTGACACTTTGATGAGATACAAGAGGATTTCCTGCCTACTAGTCACATGCACACTTAACCAAAATACTGTGCTGAAGTAGTTTCAACTCATCCTTCCCAGGACAACTTCCTTGGCCTGACATCCCTTTAAAAGCTACCTTTGGTAAGTTAGGCTTGAAGTTTATCTTGTAAACAATCTTCAAGTATTTTACACATATTCCTAAATAGGCTCAAGGTGTACAAAGATTCTGATCCCCACAACCCTTAGGATAGCTGGCAAGCAGTCTCATCCATTTCTCCCAGAATGCCTTAAAAATACCACCATTTTCTATTCAGGTTATGATGTGAAAAAATTAGAAAACATGGCTATAGTCCCATGACTACCTTGTAGACTCCTTTAAGGAATAGTTCTGTATTCTCCTGACTCTGCATTGCCTAGAACAGTCCTCTGAACACAGCATGATTAGTCTTGAAAGTGAAAGTGAAAATCGCTCAGTCGTGTCCAACTCTTCGCAACCCCATGGACTATACAGTCCATGGAATTCTCCAGACCAGAATACTGGAGTGGGTAGCCGTTCCCTTCTCCAGGGGATCTTCCCAACCCAGGGATCAAACTCAGGTCTTCCTCATTGCAGGTGGATTCTTTACCAGCTGAGCCACAAGGGAAGCCCAAGAATACTGGAGTGGGTAACAAGTGAACTGATATTAATTTCTAACACCAATAAGGCCTTTTAGAAGTTTAACTGGTTATTTTAATTGGTGAATATTTTGCATATTCTCTAACAGCTAGCACTACTGGCCAATCCTAAAATAAAGCTTTCGCAAAATATGTAGAAAGTCAAAAAAGATGCTTATACAAAGAGCCTTGCCTTTAAAATTTTTTTTTTTTTAATTTGGTTAAGCTGTTCTAAAACACAATCGACAAACAGCACAGACATTGAGAGTCTGCTTTTAAATAATCTGTAGAGAAGTGAACAGAAATACACCTTCTTAAGAAATTTAGGAGCACACATGCATTACCAAACTCCTGTTTGGCAAGGTATGTCTTTATATTTTATAACCAATATCTGGCAAAGATATAAACTGATGATCGGTATGGAAGATCTTTTCAAAGGATCTTGCATTATCCCCAAGCCTTCTGGTGTGATTAAAAGTCAAAAATGATTTTAATCACAGAAGGGCCACCCAAATGCTATACAATTATCTATGTGCATGAGTGCCCAGTCACTTCAGCTGTGTCCGACTCTGTGACGCTACGGACCGTAGCCCACCAGGCTCCTCTGTTTGGGTTGCCATGCCCTTTTCCAGGGGATCTTCCCCACTCAGGGATTCAAACTACCTCTCCTGTTGACTCCTACATTACAGGCAGTTGCTTTACCTGCTGATCTACCTGGGAAGCCCATAAATATCTATAATTGTCCATAATTATCATCCTAAAAATTTCACTTTCCAAGAACGTCTATAATGAACCAGAACTTCCAGGATACCTTTCGAATGCTCGTGTCCCCATTTTAGTTTCCAAAATCCCAAATGAGGAAACAGCTCATAGTTATCTATCAAATGTATTATAAATGTACATCCAGATAGTCTGAGAAAACAGCACTCACATCAGAACACCCAATTCTACCGTAATTCTTGGCTGTAATATCCACAGCAAGCACGGACTTCACGGCTCCTGAATTCCTCTCTTCTCTCACCTCAGTCAGTGACTGACTGATCATACTTGATCATAATTGTCATAACAGATTAAATGTAACTTCTCAAATTCTCAACTTTAAGTACATCATGCTAACTTCCATCTCCTACATTTTCAGACTGTTCTTTCTAAACAGACTTATAGTCCATTGATGGTGCCACATTTTCACTCTTTCTCCTCCTCTCACATCCTATCGCTACAACACCCACCCTCTTCAATGGGTCAGTAAGACTCCTGTGGCAACCTCCGTTAAATCCAATTCACGTACTCTAGGCCTGCACTCTTGCTGCTTTACATGGCCGAAGATAAACACTGCCTTACTTGTAGTCTTCTTATAAATTCACTATCACTAACTTTGAATAGTCTTCCATTTTGCCTAGCTATCAACTGTGTTTTCCAGGTCTGTCAGCTCTCCTAGTCTTCTGGTCTAGAGCATTTGTCTACCTCCTATCTCCAGTACCTAACTGCTACAAGGTACTTCCCCCTTGAAAACCAAGCTCCCAGCCCTCCCTGACCCTGAATCTTCCATGGTTTCTCAAACCCCAAATGTCCTTGCCATCTCCCTTTATCTCACATTCTATAACCAATCCTGGCAAATCCAAATGCTTTCATCTTTAACATATATCCAGAAATCACTACCTCTACAGCCTACAGCTACCATCTTAGGCCAAGCCAGCTTTCTCTATCCACATTACTGCATAATTGTTCTAATTTTGCCTCTACCTCCACACTTTGGCCTATTCAACAAAGCAGACATTTAGTTCAGTTCAGTTGCTCAGTTATGACTCCCACTAAAAAGACAACCCTGAGTTTTAGGATACTGTGTGTTTCTAGTTTTCTTCCACTTTAATAAAATGCAAATCTTAGACTATGAAAGACTAAGTCTATTATACAACTATTATTTTAGACTGTGCTCTATTTTGATAAATATTACCATTTACATGCACATCACCTCAAACAATTACATATATTTTTAACACAGCATTCTAGGCCATAAAACAGAGTCAAAATAATTAACCTTCAGTGCATGACAAACCCATGTAGCCCAGTTGATGTGATTAAGCTAATCAACTAAAGATTCACCTAATGCTTAGTTCAGAATCATTATTAGACTTTTGAAAATGTGTTTTTAAAAAGGGAACAGATAATTAACACTATTAATTCATTTTCTTCTGGAACCTCACAATGAGAAAACTTGTATTTTAAAGCTAGAAAAAACGATCTAACCAAAAGTGTCATAATTTTATGTTATGTTTATATTCTCAATGCTTTCAAAGCCCAACTGTGATTTTTCAAAAAGAAATTAAAACAACATGCTTTCATTGAGAGAATTTTTAAAATCTATACAATTCAAGCTAGTGAAATATTTTATTGTACATAATAAAAGTGGTGTTTTTAAAAAAAACATTTCCAGGCCCAGACATCCGCAGGAGTATGTGAAGAAAGGATTCCACTGGAGTATAATAAGCAATAACTCAACTGAATGAAACCACAAATCCACCCTCCCTATAGTAAATACTAACATTCACCACAGGCTTGAAATTCCTGTAGCATCAGTAAATGTATTTTTTAAAATATCACAAACATGCTTATAATGCATAGGAAGATGGAAAAATTTAGACTTCACTGCACACCATATGTACTCCCAGCTTTTCTAATTTACAACCAGTGCAGAATCACAAATTTCCAAAGAAAGCATTTTAAAATAGTATATGATTCACTGGTAAGTGATTTTTATACTCAAATAAATAGGAAAATTTTCATTTTAATGTCACATTGAATTTCATACTTTTCACTCCAAGGAAAAAATAAACTGAGACATGGTCATGAGTTCAGGATTATATATATTACAATTTGCCTTATAATACATTTGTGGCTTTATGATAAAAATAACTCGGGGACATATGGAATCCAAGCTAATTTGCATAACTGTCACAAGGAAAAAAAAGCATTAAATGCATTTCTGAAATAATAATTTTCATTTAATTCAGAATCTCAAAACAGCATTAGACCTTGGCCTTGTTTAAAAAAAGTTCAGTGAAACACTAAGCTAGCTAAATAACCTTCTTGAAAGGTTTAAACACAATTGATATAGAAAATGCTTTCCCTCTAATCTCAATCTTACATAAATGAAAGAGGTGAGGGGGGAAAGGTAGACAATTTCTTTAGCAGCATATATGGCTAAATCCATCAACCACCTTATACAAGAATGTCCATTATTGACCCCATTAAAAAGGACTGGGCAAAGAGCAATAGTTACCCACTTCACAGACCAAAAGACAACAACTTTAGGGTTACGGTAAGTAAAACATTTTTGAAACACTTTAAAAACTTTTGACATTAAACTAGAGGAATCATGTCTTCATTGTAAGAAAGAAAGACATAACAGAAAGTAAAAGACATTTAAACTAAACTGATTTTCAATCTTCTCTGAATAAAAGAAATTAAAAAAAAAAAAAAGGTTGATTAGCTAAGCTTTGTGCTCTAACCAAACTAATTAATTACAGTGATTTTAAATGGCAACAGCCCTCTGACTGGGTAGCTTGACAGTTTTGAATACTTTTGCAATGATTTTTTTTTTTTAAATGCAAAGACACTAAAATGATCCGGTCATGCAATGTTCATCTTATGCATTCTGCATCTCTTTTCCTATCTTGTAACTAAGGATCTTGTTCCAATCAATCTTAGTGCGTGTAACTGGCAACTGTCGACGTAAGGCTTTGAAAGTCGTGTCTGACATCGTCTGGTAATTCTCACTGATGGCAGTCTAGGAAAAACAGCAGTTAAAAGTTTAAAGAAATAAAAGGAACAGAACAATGTATAAAACACATAGATATTTTAGGAAACACCTTTATTTAAGCAGCTTGTTTCATTGTTTTTAAAAAGTCAAGTAAAAATCCCAAAATGGTTTTAAAAGCTATTTAAAAGTAGCTAAAAGAAAAAGCTTATAATCATTTTGAGTAATTAAATTTAATAAAATTAAATTATAAATTAGATTTATTTTCTGTGTGCTCTCCTTTTGGATCTGTTTTACTATTTCTCTCAGAATAATTTCCCCAATTACTATTTGCGAGGAGTGGAAACATGTCCAATACATAAATGCTTAAATTCAAGAATACAGTTTAGAAGCTGATAAAGAATGTATTATAAAAAGCCGAGCATAAAATGAACTATGATCTAAGCAGATCACATATAATCTAACTGTTCTGGGAAACACCTCCTATATTAGAATTTCTAGTCAGAAACAAAATAGCCATATAAAATCTTGGTCTATTTTGACCAGTACTCAGAAATTACAGTTGGCTAAAACTGAGTTTTTGCTACATTTTCACAAGTCTGCCCTTGAACTAAAATGAAAAAAGACTATCTTATTATAGTGAAATGATGAAAAAGTTCAAGCTTATGACTGAAATTAAAATTTCAGTGCCAATATTTATAAGCAAACATAGATTATATAATATTTTCGAAACTCATACCTGGTATTCATTTTCTGCAGCCTCTACAATCTTTATAAATTCTTTTGCTGTTTGCACCTCATTCTGAATGAAAAACAAAATCGAAAGAAAATAAAATAGTAACTTAAAACTACATCACTATTACTTTTAAATAGGTATGTCAATAGATGTCCGGTTAATGATTTGTCACAATTTAAATAACACAGGTGGAAATTATGACAAAGGGAAAATACTGTAAGATAACTATTCTAAATTTCAGGGGACCTAGGCAAAAACGTTTTAAGTCTATAGAATGAGTGTGTTTAGTGTTCCCTGGTTAAAGAAAGTAAAATCTTAGTAATACGTGCTGATGAAAAATTCAATTATAATACTTACAAACACGTCAATAGACAATCGTTACAGATAAGAAGTTAGTCACAGATTTCTAATTAATGACTATATGCCAAATACTTACTGAACAATATTCACCATCATAACGATACATTTAAAAAATATTACCAATTAGAAAAAGCATATTTTAAAGTTTAAGGTGAATTTTTAGTGTTTAAATATTTTCTGGAAATCTTTTTAAACATTTCAATATAATGTGTCCTTGCATTTTTCCTAATAGTAAATGCTAATGAAAAGTGAGACTTTTTTTTATAAATATGTTAACAAAATTAACTAATATCTTCTATATATTATTTATATATTTACACATATATTTATATAATGGGCACATTTTTTTCTATCCAAAAACAATAAAACAACAAATGAAAATCCTCTAAGATGAAGTGAAAAGGTAATTCCTAAAACAAGCAGCACAAACTGGCATACTAGTCAAGTTTAATTACTACAACCAGATCTTGCACAACTCCAGTCTATAATTTTGCAGACAAATCTCTCCTAGGAAGAATTTTTACTCAATGTCAAATTACTCAAAGAAGACAGTACCAAATACCCTGCTACAAAATTAACTTTACATATATACTCATGACACAGAACTATACTGAAACTGCCTTATAGAAAATCAGACATCAGTAATTATCTCTCCTGGCAAATTTTGCAAGAATACTATTTGGCAAGAAACCAGAAATCACCTTAGTGCTAACGAAAAACTGAAAGAAACAAAAACAAAAGCAAAGAAAAAAGAAAACCCCCAAATCCCACAGTTTTCATTTCTTTTCAGGTAGAATCTGGCCTAATACAGTCTCACATGTTTCTTAATATTAAATGGTTTCTTAAAATTAAACTTAAAAAAAAAATCTGTAAATTTTTGAGTGTTAGTAGTTGATGTTTATAATATACTAATGGTTTTAGGTATACAACACAAATGTTTATCAGAAATGTTATTATTAATGTATCATATTATTAATACCCTTGGGAGAAAAAAATTCCACAAAGACATAGTTGTATCTGCAATGAAATGAATGTGTGAAAGAACTTTGCAAGAAAAAAAAAAAAGTTCAAAATTGCTAAAATTTGAAAGCTGAACTTTAGAAAAACTTCATTAAATCATAATCCAAATAGAGGGGAAAAAAAAACAGGGCTTAAAAGTTAACTACAGGATCACAGACCTTAGTTTAAGAGCTAAAACCATAAAATTATGAGAAGAAAACACTGGAGTAAATTTTCACGATCCTGGGTTAGGTGATGGTTTCTATTAATATTCCAAAAGCACAAGTAACAAAAGAAAAAACAAACTGAACCACATCAAAACCAGTTACTTCTGTTCTGCAAATGACACTACCAAGAAAGTGAAAAGACAGACAGAATTTGTATCTGTAAATCATATATCTGACACACGACTTGTATCAGGATACATAAGCAACAATTACAACAACAACAAAAAAACACAAATAGCTAATCAAAAAATAGACAAAAGATCTGAAAAGACATTTTTCCAAAGAAACTATTCAAATGACCAATAAATACACAAAAATATGCCCAATATCACTATCCCCCAGGAAAATATAAATAAAAATCACAATAAGGTACAATTAATAAAAACTAGGATAGCTATAACAAAACAGGTAGACAAGCTTTGGTGAGGATGTGGAGAAACTACAACTGATAGGCAGTAAAATAGTTCAGCCACTTTGGAAGCAGTCTGGCAGCTTTTCAAAAGGCTTGACCAACCTACTAAAGCCACCACTCTGTGTATACTGTAAGTTAAGTGTTAGTCACTCAGTCTTGCCCAACTCTTTGCGACCCCATGGACTGCAGCCCACCAGGCTCCTCTGTCCATGAGATTTTCCAGGCAAGGATACTGGAGTGGGTTGCCATTTCCTTCTCCAGGTGATCTTCCCAACCCAGGGATCGAACCTGGGTTTCCTGCACTGCAGGCAGATATTTTACCAACTGAGCTACAAGGGAAGCCCCTGTACATACTGAAGAGCAATTAAAACAATTTCTACACAAAAAATGGTACATGGAGGTTCACAGCACAAAAAGTGAAAAACAACACACATGTCCATCAACTGATAAATATATAATGGTATATGGGTTATTATTCGGCAATAAAAAGGACAGAAATACTGACACATCTATCACAGGGTGAACCTTGAAAATATCATGCAGGTAAAAAAGCCTATCACAAAAAAACACATATTGTAGGATTCCATTTATATAAAATGTCCAGAATAGGAAAATCCATAGAATCAGAAAGTAGATTCTTTGTGGCTTAGGGCTGAGAGAGGCTTGGGGGAAGGGCTGTTAGGAGGGAATAGGAACGACTGCTAATGGGTACACTGGATTTTTGGAGGATGAAAATATTGTAAATAAGATTGTGGTGACTGTTGTACAATCCTGTTAATATACTACAAATAAATAAATTTTATACTTTAAATGGGTGAACTAAATGGTGAAATATATCTCTTTAAACAAAGCTGCTTAAAAAAAAGGTTAGGTACCAATTTCCAAGTACTTACCATCTTTCCTCTGTCTGAAAACACTTAAATCTGAAGCAGAAATACTACTTTAAATGTTAATCTGAAACTGTTATGGTTTGATAGAAGTATCAGGTTGTTTAACTTTTATTTTGGAATTAATTACTTACAGATACTGTTAGGGAATCTTGTATATCTTTATGACTCACTAGTTGAACATTACCATCTTCATAATAATGAACCTATTAGAGAAAGAAATTACAGAGACCACGTTTCAGGAGTTATCAAGATCTGCATGGCTTCAACAATCACACCAACGTAGATGACTACCAATTTCAGCTCTAACCCAGTCTTCTCTGCAGAGCTCCTGACCTTTTAAAACTTCAGTGAGCATCTTCCCGCCTTCAGGCTAGTGAGGAACTAGGCAGCAATTCCTGCAGTTACTCAGGCAAGCCCTCCACTGACTGGACTGCGGGACATCTTTACCTCACAGACGCTCTACTAGTATCTAAACTCAAGATTTCCAAAATCGAACTTGCAATGTTCTCTCCCAATACCAGTCATCTTCTGTGTATTTCCACTAACCATTTAACTCCTCAAATCCAAAGACATGAATTAATTCAATAAACATTAATTAAATATAAACGACTGCTACTACAGGAGGTTACAGAAACATAAAGCTTTTTAAAAGACAATCCCTGACCTCATATTTCAACACAACACAGTAAGAGGTATGTACAAAGCACATCAGCAATACTCCAGACTCTGAAACTTAAAAAAAAAAATGACTTCAGAAAAGAAGTGACATTGTTCTTGGGTTTAGTAAAATGAGTATAACGGACTAGGGAAGATGAAGCAACTAAGCTTAGAGAAGAGTATACTTTAGAAAGGCCTACAGGTACCTAGGACTGGCATGTGTGAGTTTGAGGAGGAAGAGGAGTGGCTGATAGAATACACAGGTACGGGACAAGTCAATGGTAGGCCTTGTATGCCATGCAGCATTGCCTGAATATCTAGCAGGTGAATGTGCCACTAAAATGGTTTCAAGTGGCAAGTAACATATCCAGATTTAAATTTTAAAAAATCATCTTCCTGATGGCCATGTAAAAATGGATTGCGTGCATTAATTGCTCAGTCGTGTCTGACTCTCTGCGACCCCATGGACTGCAGCTCGCCAAGCTCCTCTGTCCACGGCATTCTCCAACCAAGACTACTGGAGTGGGTTGCCATTCCCTTCTCCACGCGATCTTCCCAATCCAGGGATTGAAACCAGGTCTCCTGCATTGCAGGCAGATTCTTTACCATCTGAGCCACCAGGGAAGTTCTAAAAATGGATTAGGAGATGACAAATGCTCCAGAAAATCAACAAAATAATGTCAACATTATATGCTAGGCATCATGTTAAGTGCTGAAGATAGAATCAGACAATTCTTATTCTTAACAAGCTTTAGCCCAACAGGGGCACCGTCTCAGAAATTATGCGGGTGAGAGCTATTGAGGTCTGACTGAAGCAAAGAATAATGTCAACAATAACAGGTAACATTCATTAACACTTTATGTCTGGCTCTGTTCTAACCACTTTGCCCATATTAACTCATTTTCAAACAACTGTATGAGCTATTCCATTATTGCTATTTTTCTTCCTTTTTTTTTCTTAGCTGATGAGGAAATAAAAGCTTAAATGACTTCATGATGTTACTCAACTGATAGAGCTGGGATTCAAACTCAGGCAATCTGGTTTCAGAATCCATGTTCATAATTTCTATTCTCTAGCCCTTAAGGGACAGTCACATCAAGACATAAAAGTAATAGGATATAAGACTAGAAATAATATATTCTGGAGTCAAATGATAGAGCAGTGTGTTTGATCCAACTTTATTCCTTTATGGCTCTTAACACAATACCTTTCATGATAGTTTCATGATATAATAAATGTTATCGAATAAATAAGTGAACCAAGAAGAGACTAGTCAGTATTTCTCTGTAACTTATTTAATAATATTTATATTCAAATCCTCTTAGTTATCAGATTTCTTCTACATAAACATTTGAGCTTACATTGAGTCAGTTCTAGTGGGTTTCACATAAGCGAAACATGAGTACAGAAGATACTTAAGATATATGTAATATGTACATGTATTAATATATATACATATACATCTACACACACATATATTAATATTATATTTCTTTCAACTCCACCCCAATTTAAAAGAACAGCACAACTCAACCCAGAAGATGCTTGGATGAACAAACTGTATGAAGAACAGACCAAATGATAGAATCTAATTTTAGCTGTTTTTTTTTTTCTTTTTTTTTAATAAATTTATTTATTTTAGTTGGGGGCTAATTACTTTACAATATTGTAGTGGTTTTTGCCATACATTGACATGAATCAGCCATGGGCTTACATGTGTTCCCCATCCTGAACCCCCCTCCCAACTCCCTGCCCATCTCATCCCTCTGGGTCATCCCATTGCCCCAGCCCTGAGCATTTGTCTCATGCATTGAACCTGGAATGGTGTTCTGTTTCACACATGATAATGTACATGTTTCAATGCTATTGTCCCAGAACGTCCCACCCTCACCTTCTCCCTCAGAGTCCATAAGACTGTTCTATGCATCTGTGTCTCTTATTCTGTCTCGCATAAAGGGTTATCGTTACCATCTTTCAAATTCCATATATATGCATTAGTATACTGTATTGGTGTTTTTCTTTCTGGCTTACTTCACTCTGTATAATGGGCTCCAGTTTCATCCATCTCAATAGAACTGATTCAAATGTACTCTTTTTAATGGCTGAGTAATATTCCACTGTGTATATGTACCACTAGCTGTGTTTTTAGAATCTGTCAACTACCCCTGCAGATTCACCCCACTCCAGTACTCTTGCCTGGAAAATCCCATGGACAGAGAAGCCTGGTAGGCTGCAGTCCATGGGGTCGCTAAGAGTCGGACACGACTGAGCAACTTCACTTTCACTTTTCCCTTTTATGCACTGGAGAAGGAAATGGCAACCCACTCCAGTATTCTTGCCTGGAGAATCCCAGGGATGGTGGAGCCTGGTGGGCTGCCGTCTATGGGGTCGCACAGAGTCGGACACGACTGAAGCGACTTAGCAGCAGCAGCAGCAGCAGGGAATGAACTGCAAGGTTATTTAAAAGATAAAATCACCACTACTTTTTTTTCCCATTACCTCTAAACAAAGATCTGGTAAAGAAATAGCTATTGAGTACTATGAAAATATAAACAAATGAATGAATTAGTTGTTTCTCTGCTCAGAACCAGATAGAGATCAGCAAACTAATTTATTTCATACCTGAATTTTCAAGATGCCAACCACCTGAGTGGTTGAAGGAGCGATTGTAAACTTCCACTCTGACCTCCAACGACCATTCCTTAAAAATAAAAACAGCAGCTGTAAATAAGGTAGGGAAAATAATTTGAATAAATTTTAAATTATTTAAATTCCAGACTTAAATTTATGCTATGTAATGACAGAGTGTGGGGGATGGATGATGTATATTCATTTTTTTAATCACTGAAATATTCAAAAGAATCAAGAGGTTAAGTTTAGTTATGAGCTACATTTAATTTAATCTTCACCTGACTGATAAGGATCTACATAAAGGATGCAATTTCAGAATTCTAAGGCTTAAATTACAGTCAAAACTACATCAGTTCTCTCACTTGTGCCTTAATTAAGAAAAAGCTGAATAAATATTGAGATTATCAAGGGCTTTCACAAGTTTACCATCCACTAAATAATACAAAGTACCATAGTTTTAAAAGAATGGATGGCATTTCAACATTCTTAGGGAGATTTTGATATTTGGAAAGAGAAGGGTTATAAGCATCAGATTTTTTTTTTCTTTTCTAATTTTAGGTTTAGTTTCCACATAAAAGGTACAATATCCTCCTCCTAGATTTCAAAATGATTTTTGGTATAAAAATTGGTACAGGTTAATAGTAGGAAACCGTGACATTACAAACAGGCAACAAGCATGTTATTTATTTTTGTCTCTCAGACAACAGATTTTATTTTTTCCTGACAGCTTTTTCATAGCAACTCCTTTGCTTTCAACTTCTATTTGCTCTTTGCATGCTAAAGACGTACCCTGATATGTAAACTTATCATTTTTTTTTTTTAAACAATATGTAAACAGTCACAGAGCTAATGGGTCAGTATACTGGCTTTGCTACAGAATTATTTCTGGGTTCCCTTCAATAGTCTTGCAATCTGACCAATCACAAAAACCTACAGTATGATAGCACTCTCAAACCTAAAATCAACACTTATTTGAGAAGTACTATAATTAGAACAAAGCATATGCTCTACAGAATAAAAGACAACTTTGTAACATGTTCTGATTTTGAGTGACTCAATACAGTCATTTTGGAAAAAGAACTTAGATCTATTCATTTTTATTTCACAATTCCAAAAGAGGTTATTCTTTTTATCTAGGTATTAGTATCAACAACTAGTGAGGTCTAAGCATACACAATTCTGATTTATAATGGCAATATGCACATATCACTACTGATTGTGAAAAGAAAAAAAAAAAAAGGAATTCCAAATCAAGCAATGGTACCACTTTTGAGAGCTGTCTCAAAAGATCCTTCCAAAGGCATTACTATATAGTAAAAGTATATTGCACTGTGTAGACAGTACCCTTTCATCAATGGAGTAAACAGTCAACATTTCTTAGTCTTTAATTATTATATTCTTCCCTTCTCTTCTATTAATGCTTTAATTACAAATGTGAATTTATTCAACAACCATTTATTAAGGCCCCAATACTGCTGAACGTTAGCAAAACAGTAGAGACCAAGAAAAGAATGTCTCTAGCGAAATCTAAGAAATGTCCATGACTAGAATCTTCTGATTTTTGTTTTATCTGTATCTGAGGTGAACTGAAGTAATTTCGTTGTACCAAAATATTTAGATTTTAGTGAGGACACTGCATTATGTAATGTCTAGTACTTTGGAATGTCATATAAAATTATCTTTTCCAAAAAGTGGAAGTGACTTTAGCTTCAATAATATAATGTTCACAGTAGTTTAGAAAAAAATTTAGATATGTGAAGTGAATCAGACTAGAAATTTCAAGGACATCATTTTCATTTTATATATGCTGACACAAACTGTATTTCTGAAAACCAGTAAATTGACTATATTTATAAACTAATAACTTTGCTATAACATCTTTCAATATATTTTAAACTAAAACTGAGTAATGAGTCCAAATCTCAACAGCATAAATTAATAGCGATTTTGTGAAGATTTATTTCTTAAGATACTGGTAAATCAATGCAACAAGTTTTTAGGCCTAAAATGGACAAAATACATTTATATTAAGGCCATACAAGTAAGTTAATATAACAGAACTTTTAGGAAACTTCAGCTTGTCAATAACACATATGTCTACAAATTGAATTGATTTTCCTTCAGTGATGATGGATCTGCTTTCCTCCAAATGTTCCTGTAAACTTACACTTATTTCTGTGATGGTTAAGTGGTAGAGCAACCTTGGACCATAGATAAAACTGGTCCACAGGGGTTACTGATACCTGCTATTGTACCCTTAACACATCACCAACCAACTTGGCTAACAAGTCAAAGACTAAAATACTTAAGGTAAATATTATAACCATACTTACTAGATGGGCTCAATAAAGGACAGAAATGGGAGGGACCTAAGATATTAAGAAGAGGTGGCAAGAACACACAGAAGATTTGTACAAAAAAGTTCTTCATGACCCAGACAATCACGATGGTGTGATCACTCACCTAGAGCCAGACATCCTGGAATGTGAAGTCAAGTGGGCCTTAGGAAGCCACCACTATGAACAAAGCTAGTGGAGGTAATGGAATTTCAGTTGAGCTATTTCAAATCCTGAAAGATGACGCTGTGAAAGTGCTGCACTCAATATGTCAGCAAATATGGAAAACTTAGCAGTGGCCACAGGACTGGAAAAGGTCAGTTTTCATCCCAATCCCAAAGAAAGGCAATGCCAAAGAATGCTCAAACTACTGTACAATTGCACTCATCTCACACGCTAGTCAAGTAACGCTTAAAATTCTCCAAGCCAGGCTTCAGCAATACGTGAACCATGAACTTCCAGATGTTCAAGCTGGTTTTAGAAAAGGCAGAGGAACCAGAGATCAAATTGGCAACATCCTCTGGATCATCGAAAAAGCAAGAGAGTTCCAGAAAAAACATCTATTTCTGCTTTATTGACTATGCCAAAGCCTTTGACTGTGTGGATCACAATAAACTGTGGAAAATTCTGAAAGAGATGGGAATACCAGACCACCTGACCTGCCTCTTGAGAAACCTGTATGCAGGTCAGGAAGCAACAGTTAGAACTGGACATGGAACAACAGACTGGTTCCAAATAGGAAAAGGAGTACGTCAAGGCTGTATATTGCCACCCTGCTTATTTAACTTATATGCACAGTACGTCATGAGAAACACTAGGCTGGAGGAAACACAACCTGGAATCAAGATTGCTGGGAGAAATATCAATAACCTCAGATATGCAGATGACACTACTCTTATGGCAGAAAGTAAAGAACTAAAGAGCTTGTTGATGAAAGTGAAAGTGGAGAGTGAAAAAGTTGGCTTAAAGCTCAACATTCAGAAAACTAAGATCATGGCAGCTGGTCCCATCACTTCATGGCAGATAGATGGGGAAACAGTGGAAACAGTGGCTGATTTTATTTTTCTGGGGTCCAAAATCACTGCTGATGGTGACTGCAGCCGTGAAATTAAAAGACGCTTACTCCTTGGAAGGAAAGTTATGACCAACCTAGATAGCATATTTAAAAGCAGAGACATTACTTTGCCAACAAAGGTCCATCTAGTCAAGGCTATGGTTTTTCCAGTGGTCATGTATGGATGTGAGAGCTGGATGGTGAAGAAAGCTGAGTGCCAAAGAATTGATGCTTTTGAACTGTGGTGTTGGAGAAGACTCTTGAGAGTGCTTTGGACTGCAAGGAGATCCAACCAGTCCATCCTGAAGGAGATCAGTCCTGGGTGTTTATTGGAAGGACTGATGTTGAAGCTGAAACTCCAATACTTTGGCCACCTGATGCGAAGAGCTGACTCATTGGAAAAGACCCTGATGCTGGGAAAGATTAAGGGCAGGAGGAGGAGGAGACAACAGAGGATGAGATGGCCGGATGGCATCACTGACTCAACGGATATGAGTTTGGGAAAACTCCAGGAGTTGGTGATGGACAGGGAGGCCTGGAGTGCTGTGGTTCATGGGGTCACAAAGAGTTGGACACGACTGAGCAACTGAACTGAGCTACTCTGAAGGGCTTAGTGTGTATTACAAAAAAATGGGGATAAAAGTAAAGATTTCATTCAATTCTGAACTTACAAAAGTCTTGGGAGAGCCACAGAAGTTTATAATAGGAGAGATCTCAGAAATAGGATTGTCTAAGAATAAAAAGGCCCAACAACTTCATTAATAAAGGTCTAATACAAATAGGACTTCCTGGTGGCTCACACGGTAAAGCGTATGCCTATAATGCAAGAGACCTGGGTTCGATCCCTGGGTCAGGAAGATCCTCTGAAGAAGGAAATGGCAACCCACTCCAGTATTCTTGCCTGGGAAATCCCATGGATGGAGGTGCCTGGTAGGCTACAATCCATGGAGTCGGGAAGAGTCAGACATGACTAACTTTACTTTCACTTTCTTTTTTTTTTTTTACTTTCACTTTCAAGATGAGCAGCGAAAACCAGTATTTTGGAGAGCTGGACTTTTACAAGGCATAATCAAATGATCTGTACAACAATTATAAGGCATGGTTGTAATTTGCCTCACTGTACAAAACATGTCATTATTTCCTCACATTGGCCAACCAGGCAAAAAGCAATCCATATGAAAACATCTACTTCAGAGTCATTACAGTTCACACACAAAAACGATCATCCTTCACTTTATTAAGTATCTCTGTCTTCCTCCCCCATGTTAAGTCTCATTCAGGAACGACCCCTTCTCAGAATGAACATATGGGCCTGCCAATGGTCTGCTCATAGGCACACATATTCCCGTAGAATGCTGCTTGCTAGTCTAAAAAATACTCCTCCCTCTCCCACCTTTTTTTCACTGTCAACAGATTTACTGCTACCTTTAAATGATTGGGTGGATTATAGAACAGGTATTTCTCTCATATCAAAAGGCTGAAGTTTTATACTGTACTGCTCTTTGTCAGTCATATACAAACAAGGTAAGGTCCAATTAATAAAGCAAGAGCTACAAAGAATATAAGCAATATCATAATTCCCCAAAACAAAATTTAACTTACCAAAAGTTTTTTGCTTGAAACTGATGGCTTTCTATGCATGCAATAATGGTTTGCTGTCCATCTATTTTTTTACCATATACCTTATTGGTAAAGAAAATAAAAACAAGAGTGAATTTAGGGCCACAGAATGTCCAACTTTAAACATCTATAAAATACTGAAAACTGTATAGAACTGTGGCAAGAACATATAAAAGAATACAAAGTAGGTCATTACTCCAATACAGTAGCTGGGAAAACAAGTACTTATACACTGAATCACAGATTCTTAGTGAATCATAAAATAGCTCACAATTGACGAAGTACAACTTATTGGGAAAAAACTAACTGTACTCTCATATGTTGAAAAACATTTCACAATCTCAGGGATTGTCATTTCTCTAAACATTTAAAATAAAAAAGTAATGAGACAGAAGTGAGAAAGTTAATTTACTTATAACTGAGAAAGTTCACTAAGAGAATGCCTGTAATGGGTTGATGATGTTATTAATATTTCATCTCTTGCCAACTGTTTTAAAAGTAATGAATAATTTGTGTCTTTAAATCCCCTGGGGACAAGTGAGGACTCTAACTCAACCATACCACCTTATCCTTGAGTTATTCTTCCAAAAGAATCCTAGTCAACAGGCTTATAACTGAAAGAACCTGTATGGTATTTCAGGTCACGGTGCTATACTTTTCAAATAATTACTGAGGGTTAGATACTTAAGGGAACCACATGAATTTCTGTCCTAACCAGGCATCTTCTAAGAGTGAAATGGGGTGGCTATTAGTAATAATAACAAAGTTGGGACAGAAGGTATAAACCAAGATGTACAGTCTTTTTAGATTGGTAGACAGAGGCCAGGTTCACAGAGCCTTGAAAGCCATGTTCAGAAGTCTGGACTCCGAAGTGCAATGCAAAATCTTCGAAGAATTTTAAGCAGAAGATTTTCATAATTTGATTTGCATTTCAGAAGATCACTGGTTATGCAGAAGATCACAGAAGCACAAATGTAGGGGACTAAAAAGCATACTAGGTATAATTTAATGAAAGAAAAAAAAGCACTCCTACTTTCTATTATATTTTATCCTGAAAATAAAAAGTAGGCTAAATCTATGAAAAAAAACACATTAAAAATATAAGAAATTTGGTTATAAAACACATAACGAAAAGATCTCACTTCCAATAATTTAAGATCTTGTAATTTAATGAAAAGTTTGCTGTAAACTGATAGAGATGAGTCATGAACATGAGATTAAAGAATCTCATCATATTATGCTCCTCTAACCAATGTATGGGAATTACTACTTGGATTTAATTCAAGGTACAACCATTTTTCCATTTTTAATGATTACAACAGATTTACTATTTAAAATTTCTTGAAAAAACTAGTAAACATTCTCATAAGTATTTACCTCAAAAAAAGAAATATTGTTACTAAATGTTTATTCTGTAAGTTACTATAAATGTCAAGATTTTACAAAAACACTTGTCATATTTACACAGGACAAAAGAAAAAAGTGCACACTGGACGACTCACAGTGCAGACTCCATTTGGATAATGTTCTTTTACATAAGCTCGTAGAGCAGTTTCTACTGAAGTTCTCCATGATTCAATTGCATTTTCTGCTTCATATGGTCTTGGATCAGTTGCTTCCTTTCTTAAGTGATCAAATTTGAAAGAGATTCTGTTTTTTGGATCCAAAAACTTTCCATTTCCCAGGTCACCATGTTCTGTTATCAGTACCTTCGATGATGCAATGAATTTTGGAAAAAAAATTTAAATAGTACTTAAATACTGTCATATTAATATACATTCCTTAAGCTTTTTCTTTAAAACTATAAAATAATTCTACTCCAAGCAATTGATCTAACCATATGGCATAACTAAAATACTTCAAATGATTAGACTATAAAGATAGCGAGGGTGGTCTTATTCAGTTTACATCAGTGGATCTCATTTTCTCCCAGTATAACATCCAGCTACCCAGTTGGGGGGAAAATTCATCTTCTAATACCCTGCTGGAGTCAGATTTGGTTTGGTTTTGGAGACCTATGAACAGGTTACTATTTTTATTATCAGTCTCCAGTTCCTCAAAACTAAGGAACTGGTAATAACCTTTAATAAGAATGGCTACAAAGGAATGATTTTAATCTAGTTAGAATCCTCTTCTGGAGAAGGCAATGGCACCCTACTCCAGTACTCTTGCCTGGAAAATCCCATGGATGGAGGAGCCTGGTAGGCTACAGTCCATGGGGTCGCTCAGAGTCGGAGAAGACTGAGCGACTTCACTTTCACTTTTCACTTTCACGCACCGGAGAAGGAAATGGCAACCCACTCCAGTATTCTTGCCTAGAGAATCCAAGGGACGGCGGAGCCTGGTGGGCTGCCATCTATGGGGTCGCACCGAGTCGGACACGACTGGAGTGACTTAGCAGCAGCAGCAGCAGCAGCAGCAGCAGAATCCTCTTCAGTGTGTCCTATATTACTCCTGGGGCCACAATTTCACCTACTGTTAAGTGCCTGTTGCTTGTTTTTAGTAAGCTAATCATTGACAGTTGTTTTTAATTGACTTCTGAATTTAAAAAAAAACGTAATTTCTTCATTTATGTACATTTAAATTATATATGCATAAATTTGATATTTTGTGCTTTGTTTTTAAAAATTTCACTCTTTCCCATGCAACTCTCCCAATATTTGACTCCATACCTATATCAGGACTCCCCCATCCCTCTGAAGTAAATTATGCAAACATAGGAGGTACCCTTTTAAATTTTTTCCAGTCATGTTATTCTACATAACATGATAAATACATACACATACACACATCGAGGGGTTTTATTTGGTCACTGTTCAATGAGAATGGAATGAAAATGACCACATACTTTTCTGCATGTGGTTCTTTTCAATATCAATGCCTTACAGAAATCCTTCAAAGTCAACTGGTAAACTGCTCACCATTCTTTTAAATGGTTGCATACTATCCCTTGATATGGCTACAACATAATTTATTCTGCCATTCCACTATGTTGGACGATCTCTTTATTTCCAGGCTGTTTTCTTTTGTGGGGAGGATCAAGTACATTAAAAATGTTGAAGTATTATTGTATATATATTCTAACATGTTAATGTTTCTATTTCCATTGGATGCTTCTATTTCTCTTAGATTCTCAGCAGTGAGAACAGTAGCAGTAGGTAAAGTTTGTATATTTTTAACACATAATTAGATTGCTTTCTGAAAATGGCTGTGATAATGTACATTTCTAAGAACAATAAATGAGATGTTTCCCTTCACATTATCACCATCAACAGGCACCGAGTTCTTGTCTTCAGTCTGATGAGTATAAAATATATCTCATTACTTTAATTATATTTCTCTGGCTGAGTCTAAATATCTCCACGTTTGTGGACCAATTTTTCTTCCATGAGTAAATACCTTTTAATATTTTTCATCTGGGTAGTTTTTTCTTATCAGCTTGTAAGTTTCCTTTATTTATGGTTATTCGTTTTATTCTACAGTTAAAATAATTGACATGCAGCAAAATGCCCATCTTTTCTTTTACAGTTTCTGGGTTTCCAGTCTTAAGATGGTTTCCCTTGCCCTTAAACTACACATGTAGATGCTTTTCTCTGAAAATTCTAGTCATTTTACAAATTTTTAATCCACTTGATGTTCATTTCTATACATTGTATGAGACAGAGGACTGGCTTAACTACATGGTACCCATAGTTGATAGAAGTCAGTTGTACCAATACCCTTTATTATATACCTGTCCAAATTATAACCTTGTCATGTATAAAAATACTCATATAATTCTGAACTTGATACGTTGCTCTCCTGATCGATTTGTCTGCACAATACCACTCTGATATGACTTTACACTGGCTGTAAACCATCTTCTGCTATCAAACGATACAACTGTCTCTCACCACTTTAAAAAACATTTTTCTAAGTGTTTTTTCAAGCATGGTTTTCATATAAAGTTTATGAAAATTTTGACCAATTAAAAAAACTATCAGGATTCGAATCAAATTACATTAAATTCATATTTTAGTTTTTATATAATTTAACTTTCTACTTTAAAATGGAATTCACTATACTTTTCCATTTGCTCAGAAACTATTTTATGTTTTTCAAGAAGATATCCATCACTTTCTTCACAATCCCATGCACTTCCTGTTAAGGTTTATGTTCAATATTTGTTGTTTGGTTACTATGTCTGACTCTTTGCAACCCCATGGACTGTAGCGCACAAGGCCTCTCTATCCAGTCAAGAATACCAGAGTGGGTTATTTCCTTCTCCAGGGGATCTTCCCAACCCAGGGATCAAACCCATGTCTCCTGAATTGGTAGGCAGATTCTTTACCGCTGAGCCACCAGGGAAGCCCTATGTTCAGTATTACCATTATTTAAAATGAACCCCCCCCCCCCAATTATTTCTAGTGTAAAGTCCCTACTTGCCACAACAGAGGAAAGTTAACGCATTTTGTATACTTACCTTAAATTCAGCCATCTCACAAAATTCTTTTAAGTCTAATAGGTTCTTTTGGTTGGGAGGTTAATTTATAGGAGTTTCTCACTACTTCTAAATATATAAATCATGTCACCTAAGAGTTCTCTCTGCTTCAAAAGCTTTAAGAGTTCTCATTCTCTTGTCTTATTTGTGACCCTCCCATTTATGATACATAATGATAGTGACAAGTGGACATATCTAGATAGTTTTCTATTTTAACCAAAATCACATTAGTGTTTGTAATTTACTACTGTTTTTTGTTCAACAGTCTATTTTATTTAAGAGGTTTTCTTCTACCTCTGTTTTCCGTAGGGTTTTTGTAATGAGGATTAGCTGCTGGATTTTTCAAACCCCTTTTCACTGTCCTTCGCTATATCATAAGACTTGTTGGCTAATTGATAGAGCCATATATTGTCTTAGAACCACTCCTACTTTCCATAATAAATTCCATTTAGTCTTGGCATATCATTCTTGATATACTCCTGGATTCTATTTGTCAATATTTGAAGTTCTGAAATCTACAGTCATATGGGAGATTAGTGTAGTGTGCTTTTGTTGTTTTATATTTATTAGGTTGAAGTATTAAAATTATGATAGGTTCATAAAATGAATTTGGGAGCTACCCAACATTTTAAAAAGATGCACTCCCTGGACCTAGCAAATCTTTTAGGGATTTACCTCAACAAAACGATGGTCCATGTGCTCAGAGATATAATGATGTTCAGCACAGTATTGTTTATAACAGTTAAAAAAAAAGCAAACCCAAAATCTCCCAAGGGAAAAAAAAATTAACAGCTTTATAAAATGAAACCCACTACAAGCCTCTATATATGTGTGTGTGTATTTACACACATGCATAAATCTATTTGTCTTCCTATCTACCTATCCAGATTTACTTTTTCCCTTCAGTTATAAGTCATCTTCTGTTTAGTCTCCCTGTAACCAGATAACTAGTGGACCACATATTACGTAATGCCAAATGCAAGCTTTAATTAGCCACTGAGACTGTTAGAAAAGACTGATTGGAAAAGACCCTGATGCTGGGTAGGACTGGGGGCAGGAGGAGAAGGGGACGACAGAGGATGAGATGGTTGGATGGCATCACTGACTTGATGGACATGGGTTTGGGTAGACTCCGGGAGTTGGTGATGGACAGAGAGGCCTGGCGTGCTGCAATTCATGGGGTCGCAAAGAGTCGGACATGACTGAGCGACTGAACTGAACTGAGACTGTTACTACTTTCTGTTGTGTTTTATCTACGAGTTCCTTCTTCAAATCTTTTATATAAATTGTGCTTCATGTAAGCATAATATGAATACAACCACTGTTCAATTATTAGTAACTTTAAACCAAAAAATAAAAAATAAGAATGCTAGTGAGTCTTTGCGGCTTTTCTTTGCTTAGCAATCCCAACTTGCACTTTGGAAAGAAAAGATTTAATAATTACTAAATGCTAAGTTACTCACATGAACAACTGCAGAATTCCAGAGTAACCAAATTATGACATAAATCTTACTAATATATATTCTAGATTTTGGATTAACATAGGATTGATTTTTTCCCTATAAAAAACAATAAGGTAGATTTAAAGCAATTATCTTATTACATTTAAGTATTTCTAAAAGGGACTTTTTGCTAGTAATATTATAGGTCTCAACAAAAGAAACTACATTTTCAACTACTTTGCCCCTAATTGGCTATGGTTAACATAAACACTTAAAAAAAATTTTTTTAAACATACCACTTTACAATTCTCGCAGGATACATTCATCATTATAAGTGAAATAAAGAATAGCAGATCCTGTGTTTATATGAAACGTACATACCTGATCTTCATAACCTTCAATTTTTACTGGGGTAAACTGGTCCAAGTTATATTGTGCAAATGCACTAAAAAAGGAAAAGGTCTGTTATTTAAAATTATGTAGTTAATGCTCTTAAAAAAATCACAAACAATTCCCTTGTCAATAAAAGTCTCCTGCACTGCACATGACAAGTTAAATGAAACTGTAATTCTCCACTATTGATCTTATATTAGGCATATATTATATAGATATGGCTTTATAAAAACTGATGAATGACATCCAGCTTTCAATATTTAGCTAGTATAGGCCTCACTTACCACATCCACAAAAAGAGGGGTTTGAACTAGATGACTTCCAAAGTTCCTTCCAGTTCAGAAAATACTCCATTTACCCACTCATCATCCATTTACCTACCTCTCCATCCACACAAATATTTAGGTGTTAAGCACTCTGTTAGACACAGTGAAACCAATAATTTCTCTGCCCCTACAGCCCAATCACCCATTTCTAAGTCACCTGTTCCTGTAGTTAAGATATTTTTATGCTCTTTGCTATGAGTCACTCATATCTTTTACCTTTTACCATGTATTTCCACTAATTTCTCTTACCTATTATTCAAATTCTGTTCATTATTTAAACTCAGCTCAAAAATCATCTCTGAATAGAAATTTTAATTTTCTTCCTTTGGGCTTCAAAGGCCTTTGATATTGGGCTCCAATATGCCTCTATGTTTTCTTCAGTTGGCTCGAAACTGAACATGTCTGACTCCCCACTGGGAAATCCCTAAGAGGTTTATTTGTCTCATCATCACAGTAAAGTCTGGTACTCATATATCTGTTAGATAACAGGCTTTTTCTGGATATTTCAAAGTTTTCTAGATTTAGGAGTACCAAGTCTTCAGTATGCCTAATTTTACTATGAAATATACTGAATTTATGCCTTTTAGCAAAGATGTCCAATTAAAACCACTTTTTAAGAAACCCATGTTTTTTCCCCCTTACAAAAAGACAGGAATTTCTCAAAACTAAATTAAAAAAAATAATAAAAGAGTTAAAGCAATAGGAAAAAGGCAGAAGGTGGAAAAGAAGTACAGAGAAAGAGACTGCTTATATTAAAGAAATTTAATATCAAAAAATGAAATTGAAGCAGCAACAGGACTATGGCTATGCACTTACTCTGATGAAACTGCTGCTAGGCTACATTCTAAATGTTTTTATAATGCTTTCCAAACTTATGTTACATAGCTCTGGACAGTCTCAAGGACAGGTGATACATTAACTTTTGAGGATGAAACCAGGTTTGGAGATACTTCGAAAGTAATTCAGAATCAAGGGAACAATGAGGCAGGGGTAACACGATTGTTTGAAAATTATTTCATAGAGAGGACACTATAAATCAGAGTAATATACTTCTAAAGTCAATCAAAGATTTAAGGTGTATTTCTGTACTTTACAGATAACCTCAGAAATCTGCAAAATGAATTTGAATAAAGAGTTTTCAGAAATTCTGTACAAAGATTACAACTGAAGTCAACAGAATCAATACTTTCTCTCCTTATTCATCTAGTTAGCAATCATTTACTGCAACTATAACCACACGCAAGAAAAACTGATGTTCCTACTCAAAGTTTTGATGTTTTTTGAAGTCATACTTATAAACATCTTGTTTTTATCACTAGGTACTGATTTCCTCAAAGACTAATCTTAAAAGATTAGAATATCAGGCATTTAATGTGTATATCTCTTAAAACACGGACCAGGACTGTCCCTGAAATTTGGTTTATAATAAAAGAGAAATATAGCTCACATTCCAAGGAAATTAGATTTATTTAAAAGTAACAATCATCAGATAAATACTTCTTTGGATACATAAAATTTCAATGCTTTCATCAAACTTTATTCAAATGTATGACTATTTCATACCAGTTATATAATTATGAATATTTTTGTGACCTTCATTAAACTTCATTCTGCACAGGAAAAACTTCTTTCAACAAATCAAGTTTCTTATTTCCTTAACTTAAAAAAAATTCACTAATTTTTGCACCTACATGAAACCACCCACATTTATTTACCACAGAGAACTCAGAGGAAACAATTACTCTGAAAAGTACTGTTGTTAAAAGCTCATGAACAATGTACGTTTCCTTTACTTTTGTAAGACTTTTGTCAACATGCTATATGCTATAAGAAAGAAAATAAATTTTACTTGGATATATAATTTTAAAAGGTTTAAATAACTTAGGAATAAGAGGCCATTCACTCAGAAACTAATAACTAAAGTCAAAGACACCAAGTAAACTGATTTCTATTAAGCATGTCAATCATTAACAGGGGTGGAAGCAACCCAAATGTCTACTGACAGGTGAATGGAAAAACAAAATGTTTATCTATTTTTTATCCACAAAACACACACACACAGCAAGTGTTAAAAAGGAAGGAAATTTTAACATGCTCCAACACAGGAGAACTTTGAAGACATTTTACTAACTAGAATAAACCAGTTACGAAAGGACAAATACTATATGATTCCAGTTACTAAGAGGTATCTGGGGAAGTCAAATTCATACAGAAAATAGAATATAATTCCCAGGGGCTAAGAAGCGGGGAGAATGGGAAATTGTAGAGTTTCAGTTTGGGAAAATAAAAAAAAAGCTCTGGAAATGGATGGTGGTGATGGTTATACAAAACGTGTACGTACTTAATGCCAAAGAACTGTGTGCTTAAAAAAACATTAAAAAGTTAAAACTTTATATTAGGTATATTTTTCCCACAATAAAAAATAATATATAAACATTGCTATTAAAAGATAACAGCACATAAAAGGCCCCTAACAGCTTGTACAACCTTGAGAATGAAGAACAGAGCTGTAAGAATCATGCTTTCATATTTCAGAATTATACCGCTGGGTTGGTCAAAAGGTTTGTTTGGGTTTTTCTGTAAGATGTTAAGAAAAAACACAAATGAACCTTTGGGCCAATCTAATTCAAAGCTACAGTAATCAAAACAGTATGGTGCTGACACAAAAAGAGACATACAGATCAATGGAACAGTAGAGAACCCAGAAATAAATCCACAAACTTATGTTCAATTAATCTATGACAAAGAAGGCAAGAAATTCAATGGAGAAAAGACAGTCTCTTCAGTAAGTGGTGTGGGAAAACTGGACAGTGCCATGGAAAACAATAAAATCTGAACATTCTCTAATACCATATATGAAAATAAACTCTAAAGCCCCAACTGTAAGACTGGAAATCATAAAACGCCTAGAGGAAAACATAGACACTGTATGTGTATGAAAACATACACATAGTAGTAAATATGTACTATGGGATACTGCTGCTGCTAAGTCGCTTCAGTCGTGTCTGACTCTGTGCGACCCCATAGACAGCAGTTGATATAAATCGCAACTAGTTTTAGATCCATCTCCTCAAGCAACGTAAATAAAAGGAACCTAATTAAACTTAAAACCTTTTGCACAGCACAGGAAACCATCAACAAAACAAAAAGACAAAATAATGAACAGGAAAAAATATTTGCAAATGATATATAACTGATAAGGAATTAATATCCGGAATATATAAAAAGTTGATACAAATCACAATCCAAAAAACAAACCACCTGATTAAAAAATAGGCAGAAGAAATGAATAGACATTCTTCCAAAGAGGACATACAGATGATCAACAGGCATATGAAAAAATGTTCAACATTACTAATCATTAGGGAAATGTGAATCAAAACCACAGTGAGATATCACTTCACACCTGTCACAATGGCTAGTATCCAAGAGAACAAAAATAGCAAATGCTGGAATGGATGTGGAGAAAAGGGAACCCCTCCCATACTGTTGGTGGGAATGTAAATTGGTGTAACCACCGTGAAAAACAATATGGAACTTTCTCAAAAAACTAAAAACAGAACTGCTATATGACCCAGCAATTCCACTCCTTGGTTTATATTGAAAGAAAACAAAAGAAACTACTTCAAAAGGATACCTGCACCTCAATGTTCACAGCAGAATTATTGACAATTGCCAAGATACGGAAGCAACCGAAGTGCCCACCAACAGATGAATGGATAAAGAAGTAGTAAATATGTACTATGGGATACTGCTGCTGCTAAGTCGCTTCAGTCGTGTCTGACTCTGTGCGACCCCATAGACAGCAGCCCACCAGGCTTCCCTGTCCCTGGGATTCTCCAGGCAAGAACACTAGAGTGGGTTGCCATTTCCTTCTCCAATGCATGAAAGAGAAAAGTGAAAGTGAAGTCGTTCAGTCATGTCCGACTCTTCACAACCCCATGGACTGCAGCCTACCAGGCTCCTCTGTCCATGGGATTTTCCAGGCAAGAGTACTGGAGTGGGGTGCCATTGCCTTCTCCGATGGGATACTACTCAGCCATAAAAAATGATGAATTTTTGCCACTTGCAACAACATTGGTGGACATGGAGAGCATTTATGCTAAGTGAAATAAGTCAGAGGAAGACAAGTATTGTATGGTATCACTTATACATATAATCGAAAAATAGGACAAACTAGTGAATATAACAAAAAAGAAACAGACTCACAGATATGGAGAACAAACTAGTGGTTATCAGTGGGGAGAGGGAAGTGGGATAGGGCAAGAAAAGGGTAGGGGATTAAGAGGCACAAACTATTATGTATAAAATAAATAAGCTACAAGGATGTATTGTACAACAGGGAATACAGTCAGCATTTTGTAGTAATTACTCATGGGATATAGTTTTAAAAAGTTGTGAATCATTATGCTGCACACCTATAACATGTAATATTGTACATCAACTATATTTCAATTTAAAAAAATGGGGAAAAGATAATAGGGATTTAAATCAGAAATGTCTAGAAATCTGTTCAACCTCCACCTTCATTAGAATTAACTCTAAAAAACAAATTTATTTGATAAAGCCTTCAAACATTACAAAAAAAGAACTAGAGCAAATTTCCCCCATTAGTCAAGATTTCACATTCTGAGTAGTATTCTAAGATGAAAGTAGGTGGCTGTATGGATACTGAACACTCTTTGTAAGGTACCTTAAAGTTTAATTTCATCATTTTCAAATGAGTAAAGAAGTTAGTTACAATATGGGTCCACAGGCCTTATTCAAGGAGGTGGGAGAGGAAAAGAAAACAAATTATTTCTCTGAAATCTTAAGATAGTTGTGGCAAGTCATGATTGTGGTCACTGGTCCAAAGATGACATACTAAGATTTAGAACTACTTAGTGATTCTTTTAATCACTCACAAATCTAGTAAATAGTTATTAAGTAAGCATTTGTCAGATACTATGTTAAGTATTTATGGACAAATAAGTTCCTAACCTTCAAAAATCTAGTTTTTAAATTGAAGTACACTTGATCTGTAATATTTCAGGTATACAGCAAAGTGATTCAGTAATACAAACATATACATTCTTTTTCAGATTCTTTTCCACTACAGGTTATGACAAGATACTGACTACAGATCCCTGTGCTATATAGTAGTCAGTCCTTCTCAAATATCTACTATGATCAAGCATTTAAAAGAAAGTTAAGCTTGCATAAAATTGAAAGTATCACAATTTCAAAAATCAAAGTTTCTAAAATAATTTTATCCAACTGTGCAAATGTCAAAATGTAGTATTAAGTATATAAGCCACTGCCAAACACACAATGAATCCAGAGTTTCATGTTATAGTTGTGTCTCTATATCCCTCTGTGGTCAAAATATTTCTCTTCTAATCTAGTACATATATATGAACTTAATGTACAAGTATCTGTTTCATGGATTAGTACCTAAAAACCCCTTTAAAAGTTTTTCCCATGTCACTTTAATTATGTTAATATAATACATAATACTTACTGGGCTGCTCCTTCCCTGAGAAGATTATCATTATTAAGTAGTAACCGAACATCTGCAAAACAAACATTATGTTTTCAGTATTACTATTTTCCTATATTTGAAATTTCTATAGACTGAATTTAGGTTATTTTAGTCATATACTAGCCTCCTACCCACCCCCGAAAATATGTACAGAAGATC
This sequence comes from Okapia johnstoni, assembly GCA_024291935.2. Classification (NCBI taxonomy): domain Eukaryota; kingdom Metazoa; phylum Chordata; class Mammalia; order Artiodactyla; family Giraffidae; genus Okapia; species Okapia johnstoni. The sequence continues at coordinate 62,403,681 of CM044312.1, read as the reverse complement.
AAAATGTTACTGTGATGACCAAAATAACCACAGAAACACATCATGGTATTAATAAGAAAAGAAAAGATTTTGGAAAGGAAATAGGAGATGGAATGAAATAAAAATGTGTTATTTCAAACACAGGCAGACTGAGACTATAACCACCTATACCTGTAACTTTCTTCTTTGTGTCTCCAAAGAATAAAGTGAAGATAAGCTACACCAAAAAGATGATGTGAACAGATCGGCAAAAGATTGAGGACTATGCCTCTTAGTGTGACAATACTATCATGAGTCTCAAATGAATTTGCTTCATGGAAAAAGTGATTAAAACAAGAAACAGCTTGTGAACATAGTACAGATGTAGGCATTTTGTTTCCCAGACATCTCACGTTCAACAACAGATGAATGTGTGTAGTTGGATATGGATAACTACTTCACTTGATGAGTAATCTCATTTTGGTTGTTGATTCTTAACTTTGTCCTCATTTTAGACTCAACTATACAGACATGTATCTATTAATCATTAAAACAAAACTAAAACTACAACTTTTAGTTGGGAAAAAAAAAAAATTCTAAGTTGAGAAATGTTTGAAGTATTTTATTCAAACAGTGGAGAAGAGAAGGTAGAATTCTGTGTGATTCTAGATTCTCTTCTGCACTTTAGAAATTTTAGAATGACTACAAATCAATAAAAATATCAAGTTATTCCAAAGGAAAAAATACTGCCAAATTCACATACCTCTTTTCAGCAGTAGGTCACAATTTTTAAAAAAAATCTCTTTGACTAACCACTAATATAATTCCAATTTGATTTCTAAATTAACTGATTTTAAACAATGGAAGCTTCTGCCTGAAAAACTAAAACAAAGATATTTACAACTATAGGTATTCCTATCTCACGAAGTAAACTGGCAATTCTACTTGACACATATGATTCTTATATCTTCAGTATTTAAAGCATAAGCATTGACAGTGGTATTGCACAGTAGTGTCTCTTCTCCCATTTAAATGGGAAAATAATTTAAAAGCAGAATCTATTGATCCTGTTATCTTTACTCTGGACAATTCTTCAAGGGTCTCTCTGATGAACACGTTTGTAAGGCATTTAACTCAGAACAGTAAGTGAAAAACTTCTCTCAGAATTATAATTTATTCTTGGCTCTATAAATCGTACAGGAGTTTGGGAGCCACTGACTTTAGTGCAATTTCCCCATTATCAATTTAAGTTAAACGCCAATTTTGACCCAAGAGAGAAGAGACTCTGTCTTCTTTAATGTCCCAACCATCACACATATTAACGTGTATTTAGATTATTAAGACTGAATATTAAAAGAGAAGTTAAGACCTACAGGAAACAAGTATTTTTGAATTCTCCCCAATTTCCCAACTTATTGCTTCAGAGTTTTATAGTTACCTTGAAAGAGAGAATATTTTAACTTTCAGATTTTTCACAATATAGACTACCATTCTTCCTGAGTGTACCACAGTAGTTAAATTTTTAAATGTGTAACAATTGCCATATGTAACTTTATGTACTAAATCATACATTAATACAGTTTGTGGATAATTTAGGGGATTTTTCTAGGGTATTTTAGGATTTGAAATGGCTGAGCTATTTCAAATTCTAAAATATGATGCTGTTAAAGGGCTGCATTCAATATGCCAGCAAATTTGGAAAACTCAGCAGTGGCCACAAGACTGGAAAAGGTCAGTTTTCATTCCAATCTCAAAGAAGGGCAATGCCAAAAAATGTTCTAACTACCACACAATTGCACTCATTTCACATGCCAGCAAGGTCATGCTCAAAATCCTCCGAGCTAGGCTTCAACAGTATGTGAACTGAGAACTTTCAGATGTACGAGCTGGATTTAGAAAAAGCAGAGGAACCAGAGAACAAATTGTCAACATCTGCTGGGTCACAGAAAAAGCAAGGGAATTCCAGAGAAACATCCATCTACTTCTGTTTCACTGACCAAGCTAACGCCTTTGACTGTGTGGATCACAACAAACTGTAAAAAATCTTAAAGACATGGGAGTACCAGATCATCATACCTGTCTCCTGAGAAGCCTGTATGCAGGACAAGAAGCAACAGTTAGAACCGGACATGAATAATGGACTGGTTCAAAATTGGGACAGGAGTATATAATGGCTGTATATTGTCACCCTGTTTGCCGAATACACCATGTGAAACGCTGGGTTGGATGAAGCACAAGCTGGAATCAAGATTGCCAAGAGAAGTATCAATAACCTCAGATATGCAAATGACACCACCCTTACCGCAGAAAGCAAAGAGGAACTAAAAAGCCTCTTGATGGAGATGAAAGAGGAGAGTGAAAAAGCTGACTTAAAACTCAACATTCAAAAAACGAAGATTATTGCATCTGATCCCATCACTTCATGGAAATAGATGGGCAAACAATGGAAACAGTGACAGACTTTATTTTCTTGGGCTCCAAAATCACCACAGATGGTGACTGCAGCCATGAGATTAAAAGACGCCTGGCTTTATAGGAGAAAACCTATGAAAAACCTAAGACAGCATATTAAAAAGCAGAGACATCACTTTGCTGACAAAGGTCTATATAGTCAAAGCTATGGTTTTTCCAGCAGACATGTATGGATGTGACACTTAGACCATAAAGGTGGTGTTGATGCTTTCAAATTGTGGTGTTTGAGAAGACTCTTGAGAGTCCCTTGGACCGCAAGATCAAAGCAGTCAATCCTAAAGGAAATCAATCCTGAATATTCATTGGAGGGACTGATGCTGAAGTTGAAGCTCCAATACTTTGGCCACTGATGTGAAGGCCTGACTCACTGGAAAAGACCCTGATGCTAGGAAAGACTGAAGGCAGGAGAAGGGGATGACAGAGGACGAGATGGTTGAATGGCATCACCAACTCAATGGACATGAGTTTAAGCAATCTCCGGGAGATGGTGAAGGAAAATGGAAGCCTGGCATGCTATAGTCCATGGGGTTGCAAACAGTCGAACACAATTGACTGCACAACAGCAACAATTTTGTCTCATTTTTTGACTTTCAAAACTAATCTTTTCTGAGGTGAGATTCCATTGTATCTTATACTATGAATGAAAATGAATGATTAAACTTCTTAAAAAACAGGTTTAAATAGCTTACTCTGGAGTAGAATGGTTAAAAAAATGAAACTGAATACCCATGGATAAATTTAATTTTAATTTAAGACATAGTAAAGGCCAAATATATATGAAGTAGAAGTAACACATTTTTAAAGTACTTATGGTAGCTTATTCTCAAAACTGTTTTAAAAAAGTTTTGTATAAAGATCACTACAAGCCATTTTCTGTATGACTGTTTCAATGTTTCAACCACACCGTTCTTACCGTTAAAGAGGAAGTATTTTAGAGTTTTTACAGCAACCAGGAGACCATGTTATATTTAAATTTCTCATCTGTGGGTGAACAATATTAAAACTGTTTGCCATATAGTGTGAGGTTTAAAGAACGGCATACTATTAACTGATTTATGAGGTATAATTTAAATAACAAATTTTTTTACATGTGATGTCATTTTCCAAGCAGGTGAAACAGGCATGGTGAAACAGTGTTTCTCCCTTTTTTGGCTGTTTCTATTAATCTACTAAGCTTTTCTTTAAAAGACATACAAAAAATGCATCTCACAATTCCAAAGAATAGTTAAAATTAAATTTTTCTTGTCTTTTTACAATATTTAATGTTATTCTTTTAGAGGATTAAAATTTATCAGGTACAATAATCGTATGTCATAAGTATATTATATTGTAGACCTTGCAGATTGACAAAAATTTTCATTGCAATTCAGAAAATACAGATTTTTCTACCCATTCCCTTTAGCTTAGTTACTGGTTATGTAATGTATTCTTTAAAGAATGAGTAGTGGATACATCAAACCTTACTGTTATGAATTAAACACTCACCATTAAACACTTCATTAAATTCTCCAGGAGGAGCATGAATGATGAACTTGGCTGCTATACGCACCTGAAACAGAAATGAAGATATAAATGTTCCATAGCATAGGCCTCTGCTAAACCAAAGAACCATGCGGAATTATACTGCTTCAAAATTCTATTGAAAATGGCTTAAGATTTTAAAGACTGACTTTTTTTTTTTAATCACTCAAACACTCTAAGGTTAATACTATTTTAATTATTTAATATAATCACAATGCATAACACAAATTAGTAAAAAGAAAAAATGTAGAGAGGAAGAAAGCATAAATTCAAAATGTTTTGAACATGACACCTGACTGAATCTTGGGAAATTTTGGCTCAAAAATAAGTGAGAGACAAATATCAACAGGTATGAAACTGAAATTTGAAACTGTTAGTCACTCAGTTGTGTCCGACTCTTTGTGACCCCATGGACTACAGCCTGCCAGGCTCCTCTGTCTGTGGAATTCTCCCGGCAAGAATACCGAGTGAGTTGCCATTCCCTTCTCCAGGGGACTGAACCCAGGTCTCCTGCATTGCAGGCAGATTCTTTTTCGTCTGAGCCACCAGGGAAGCGCCATCAACAGGTATACTGACAGACGTATTTTAAGAGAATAAGGGCTACGTTACAGAGATTAATACTAATGAATACATACATACATATATATATATTTTGAAAGGTTAGATGACAAGCCCAGTATTATCATTTAGTGAAAAAGTTATGAGTAATTATAATAATTTCCCAACCACTATACAATAACCTTCAACTAAGGTGATCACTGATCTTGGCAGAAATGTACATTCATGAGCCCTACCCAACCAACTGAATTAGATTATGGAAATGAGGCCCAGAAAACACTATTGAGAGAAGCTTTCCAGGTGATTTTTATTTATTTTTATTATTATTGTTATTATTATTTTTTTAATAAATTTATTTATTTTAGTTGGGGGCTAATTACTTTACAATATTGTAGTGGTTTTTGCCATACACTGACATGAATCAGCCATGGGTCCACACGTGTTCCCCATCCTGAACCCCCCTCCCACCCTCCAGGTGATTTTTAAAATACACACTCAAGTAGTCACTGAATTAAGGGACCACACTTGGCAAAAACAAAAGCCTATTTCATATTGTCCACTTGTCACTGCTCTGATGTGGAAACTAAAAATAACGGAAAAGGAAATAGTCCTAGATCTAGTAAAGAAATAAAATTTATTGTTAAAAGCATTTCAACAAATAAAAACTTCAGGTTTTCTTCTAACAGGTATTTAAGGAAGAAATACCAGCTCTACACTAATTATTTCAGAAAACAACTTCCAACATTTTTATAAAGAACAGCATTATCTTATACCAAAGACTAAAACACTATAAGACACACAACTTAAAGACCAAAATCCTCCTGAAGGTAGAGGCAAAAATCCTCTCAATAAAATATCTGCAAATTTAATCCAATTATATATAGAAAGGATAACACACATCACAACCAAGTGGAGTTTATCCTGGAAATGTAGGGCTCTTTCAATATTTGAAAATAAATGATAGTAATTCATGATATCAACTGATTAAAGATGAAAAGCCACAACTACCTCAATAGAAGCAGAAAATTATTTAATAACATTCAACAACCAATAATGATAAAAATTCTTAGCAAACTAAAAAGATAGCGTCTTTAATCTGATAAAAGATATTTTCAAAAAAGCCTCATCCTTAGTGGTCAAAGACTGAAAGTTCCCCGCTAAAATCAGGAACAAGACAAGAATGTCTGTTCTCATCCCTTCTATTTAACATCATACTGAGATTTTAGTACAATAAGGTAAGAAAAAGGAATGAAAGGCATTTCATAAATAAAACTTTCTACTTGCAAACATGATTCTTTCCAATGAAAAATCCCAAGGAGTCTTAAACAAATAAAGAAAACTACTCAATAACCTAAAAAACTTTCTTGGAGTAGGAAATGGCAACCCACTTCAATATTCTTGCCTGGAAAATCCCATGGACAGAGGAGCCTGGCAGGCTCCGTCGGGTTGCAAAGAGTTGGACAAAACTAAGCAAGAAGAGCAAGAACCTATAACTTACGTAAAAATCTAACAAAATATGTGCAAGACTAAGATTCTGAAAACTACACAAAACCGATGAAAGAAATCAAAGAAGCTCTAAATAAACAGATATGCTGGGTTCATGGATAGGAAGTCTCCTTATTGTACAATAACAATTTTCCCCAAACTATTCTACAGATTCAATGAATGCCGAATCAAAATCCAAGAATTTCTTCGATACATATCAACAAGCTGATTCTAACACCAATGCTTCCTATACTATTATTTTTCTACGTTTGAAGAATCCAATGAATGCAGATTATTTTGGCTATGTATTAATGCTCCCTGCCTTAAATGCAAGCAAGATCAAGAAATCACTCTGATGCCCAGAACAACCATAAGCACCACCAAAGTATTAAAAAAAAAAAAAAAAAGATTTTGGCTAGAAAATTAGAGGGAATAAGTATTATTCACACCCTCAGCAGTAAATGGGCTTCGCTTGTGGCTCAGCTGGTAAAGAATCTGCCTGCAATGTGGGAGACCTGGGTTTGATCTCTGGGTTGGGAAGATCCCCTGGAGAAGGGAAAGGCTACCCACTCCAGTATTCTGGCCTGGAGAATTCCATGGACTGTACAGTCCAGGGGTTGCAAAGAGTTAGACACCACTGAGCAACTTTCACTTTCAGTAGTCAACGCAAAGTAGTAATGGCAAATGATATAGACTAGCCAAAACAATTTTGAAAAAGAACAAAGTTGGAGAGTTCACATCACCTAAGCTACAGTCATATACAGATCATACTGGAATAGAATACAAAGCCCAAAAATAAACCCATATACCTCAGTCAATTAATCTTTGACAAAGGAGGCAAGAATGTACAATGCAGAAAAGACAGTCTCTTCAGCAAGTGGTGTTAGGAAAGTCACATGTAAATCAATGAAGTTAAAACACTGCTGCTAAGTCACCTCAGTGGTGTCCGACTCTGTGCAACCCCATAGATGGCAGCCCACCAGGCTCCGCCGTCCCTGGGATTCTCCAGGCAAGAACACTGGAGTGGGTTGCCATTTCCTTCTCCAATGCATGAAAGTGAAAAGTGAAAGTGAAGTCGCTCAGCCGTGTCCGACTCGTAGCGACCCCATGGACTGCACACTGGCTCACATCAAAACACAAAATGGCTTAAAACACAAATAAACTCAAAATGGCTTAAAGATTTAAATATAGACATGATATCATAAAACTCCTAGAAGAGAACATAGGCAAAACATTCTCTAACCTAAATCTTACCAACGTTTTCCTGGATCAGTCTCCTAAGACAAAAGAAATAAAAGCAAAAATAAAAAATGGGATCCAATCAAACTTTTATGCTTTTGCACAGCAAATGAAACCATAAATAAAATGAGAAAACATCCTATAGACTGGGAGAAAATATTTGCAAATGATGTGACCAATAAGGGCTTCGTCTCCAAAATATAATACAAACATCTCATACAACTCAACAACAACACAATTGAATCAAAAAATGGGCAGAAAACCTAAACAGACATTTCTCAAGAAGGACATACAGATGACCAATAGGCACATGAAAAGATTCTCAACATCGCTAATTATTAGAGAAATGCAAATAAAAATTACAATGAGGTACCACCTCACAGGTCAGAATGGCCACTGTCAAAAAAATCTACAAATAATAAATGCTGAGGAGAGGGTGTGCAGAAAAGGGAACCCTCCTACACTGTTGGTGGGACTGTAAATTGATGCAGCCACTATGGAAAACAGCACAGAATTTCCTTAAAAAAACTAAAAATAGAGCTGTCAAAGAACCACAATCCCACTCCTGGATATGTATCTGAACAAAACTATAACTGAAAATGATACATACACCCCAGAGTTCACAGCAGCACTACTCACAATAGCCAATATATGGAAGCAGCCTGAATGTCCATCAACAGCTGAATGGATAAAGAAGATGTGGTACACACACACACACACACACACACACACACACGAATACTATTCAGCCATAAAACAGAATGAAATAATGTCATTTGTAGCAACACAGACAGACCTAGAGATTATAGGACTAACGAAAGGAAGTCAGAAAGACAAATACCATAGAATATCACTTATATATAGAATCTAAAATATAACACCAGTGAACATACGTACGAACAAAAACAGACCTCAAACACAGAGAACAGACTTGTGGTTTTGGGGGCACCAGGCAAGGACAGATTGGGAGTCTGGGATTAGGAGTTGCAAACTACTACATGTAAGATGCACAAACAGCAAGGTCCTACTGCAGAACACAAGGAACTATATACAATACCCCGTAATAAACTATAATGAAAAAGAAAAATATAATAATAAAAAGTATTAAAAAAAAGTTATAGTCATTAAGACAGCATGGTACTCACAAAGGGATAGATAATGAATGGAACAGAGCTGACAGCCAAAAAATATATCCCGCATGTATATATAGCCAAATGATTTTTGTCAAAGGTACAAAGGTAATTCAATGTTGAAAAACATCTTTTCAACAAATGATATCCAAACAATTAGATATGCATGAGCAAAAAATACACTGCAATGTAAACCTCACTCCTTACCAAAAAAAAAATTACCTCAAAATGGATCATAGCTCTAAATGAAAAATATAGAAATTAACAAAAATTAAAAGGAAACAGAAGAAAAACCTTTATGACCTGGCGTTAGGGAAAAAGTTACTAGACGTGACACTAAAACCCTGATCCATTAAAAAAGCTGACAAGCTGGACCTTACTGAAATTAAAAACTTACGCTCTGTTATAGATGTTAAAAAAAATGAAAGAAGAATTGATGCTATCAAACGGTGATTTTGGAGAAGACTCTTGAGAGTCCCTTGGACTGCAAGGAGATCAAAGCAGTCAATCCTAAAGGAAAACAATCCTGAATATTCATTGAAGCGACTGATGTTGAAGCTGAAGCTCCAGTACTTTGGCCACCTGGTGCAAAGAGCAGACTCATTGGAAAACACCCTGATGGTGGGAAAGACTGAAGGCAGGAGGAGAAGGGGATGAGAGAGCACAAGATGACTGGATGGCATGACCGACTCAATGGACATGAGTTTGAGTTAACTCTGGGAGATAGTGAACGACAGAGAAGCCTAGCGTGCTGCAATACATGGGGTTGCAAAGAGTCGGACACAACTGAGTTACTGAACAGTAAAAACAACAACAACAAAAGAATGAAAAGACAAACTATAAACTGGAGAGTGTGTGTTAGTAGCTCAGTTGTATCTGACTCTTTGCCACCCCATGGACTGTACCCTGCCAGGCTCCTCTGTTCATGGAATGCCCCATGCAAGAATACTAGAGTGGGTTGCCATTCCCTTCTCCAGGGGATGTTCCAGACTTAGGGATTGAACCCTGGTCTCCTGCATTGCAGGTGGATTCTTTACCATCTGAGTCACCATAAACTGGAGAAAATATCAGCAAATCACATATCCAATAAATAATTTGTATCTGGAACATATACTATCAAAATACAACCGTAAGAAAACAGTAAACAAAAGACATGAACACACTTCATCAAAGAAGATAAACAGAAGATAGATAAAAGCAAAAAAGGATGTGCAATATCATTAATTATTAGGGAAATGAATATTAAAATCATGAAACACCATTATATACCTAATAGAATGGCTAAAATAAAGAAGACTGATAATACCAAGTGCTAGTGAGGATGCAAAACAATTAGAGCTCTAAAACATTTTTTTGGCAATGCAAAATGGTACAACTGGTACAGAAAACAGGTTAGCAATTTCTTATAAACATACATCATATGACACAACGATCCCACTTCCAGGTATCTAACTCTGTTTCCACAAAAATCTATTCAAAATTGCTCAAAACCAGAACAATCCACAACCGAAATGTCCACATATGGGTGAATGGGTAAGTGATAACGCATCTATGCAATGGAATACCACCCAGCAATGAAAAGGAACAAATTACCAATACGTGCAACACCTTGGATGAATCTCAAAAGCCTTGTGCTGAATGAAACAAACCAGTCTCAGAAGGTTACACTGCAATGATACAAGTTTCCATTTATATGATATTTTCAAATAAACAATATTTTATAGCAAGGGAGAACAGATTAATGGCTGCTGGGGGATGGGAGAAGTGGATGTGAACACAATGGGAGAAGTGAAGGAAAAGAAGAAAATGAGGCAGTTCTGGGGGGTGATGGAATCACTTTATATCTTCATTTTGGTAATAGGTACATACATCTATACACATGTTGAAAGTCATAAAACAGAAGGGCATACTTCTACTATATGCTAATTAAAAATATGTATTTCATGTGTTTTCACATTATTTTCTTCTAAACTGTTTAAAAGTATTATTAAAATCAAAAGGCAAAATATAAAAAGTAAGTGATTTTAAATAGGCAAGAGTGGTGTAGAGAATGGAAGATAGCATATGTTTATCAAATATTTCTTTTGGAAACTTTTAGAATTTTGAAGAAACTGTTTTTACTAGCCCTTAAGACTTACACACTACCAATAAGCTGACAAAATTAAAGTACTGATAGCAATAAGTATATTATATATATATATACACACATATATAATACACAGTATAGCATATTTAGTGAAATGATTAACTGTCTTTTTTTAGTTGTTTCAACAAAAAATACATATCATTTAGACTTTTATTCAGTTCTATTTTGTTTTTTTTTTACCGAGAAAGCAAAACTGCTCTATACTTTCTCATCTTAGCCTTATTTGCCCATGTTATTGTAGAAAATGCATACAGTAACCAGAAAGAGTTAACAGACAGCTCACAATAACCAAAGTGAATGGTGGGTCAAAAGAAGTGCCACTGAGTATTTAGAAGTCATGGGAGCTGACTGAGAATCCAAAACACAACTTGGACTTTACCAGCTGTAACTGAAGTATCTTCATCTGGTCTTTGTGAATTTCAAAAGAAGACAAATCTGATTTTTGGATTTCTCAGCTGCTAAAAAAAATAAAGTGTGTCCACCACAGTAAAGGATTACTTATCTTCCTGAGAAACTGTTCTATCATCAGGGTATTTTTTTAAACACTGCTACAGACTAAACATTCCCCTTCCTTCCTAGCTAACCTATCCTTCCAAGCTAACTTTTTAAAAAAAATTATTTATTCTAGCCCACTTTCAAATCCAAGAAAGAGAAAAAAAAAATCATACAAGTTAACAAAAAGAGGTCTCAAGAGCAGAATTAAAGTCTGAAAATAATCAAACACAAACTTCCTCAAAGTCTCTCTAACACACATGGAGCTAGGCTCAATCTGCTGCTGCTGCTGCTGCTGCTAAGTCGCTTCAGTCGTGTCTGACTCTGTGCGATCCCATAGACGGCAGCCCACCAGGCTCTGCCATCCCTGGGATTCTCCAGGCAAGAACACTGGAGTGGGTTGCCATTTCCTTCTCCAATGCATGAAAGTGAAAAGTGAAAGTGAAGTCGCTCAGTCAGCTCTGACTCTTTTCAACCCCATGGACTGCAGCCTACCAGGCTCCTCCATCCATGGGATTTTCCAGGCAAGAGTACTGGAGTGGGTTGCCATTGCCTTCTCCTACACCTGCGAATATTACAGTTTTTCTGGACAAGCCCTAGTACACTCCTAGGCCCACAACAAAATCTCCTACGTTAACCATCTTCTTTCTGATGATATTATTCAAAGTCAGTTCAGTTCAGTCATTCAGTCGTGTCCGACTCTTTCCGACCCCATGGACTGCAGCACGAGGCTTTCCTGTCCATCATCAACTCCCGGACCCTGCTCAAACTCATGTCCATCAAGTGGGATATGCCATCCAACAATCTCATCCTCTGTTGTCCCCTTCTCCTCCTGCCCTCAATCTTTCCCAGCATCAGGGTCTTTTCCAATGAGTCAGTTCTTCGCATCAGGTGGCCAAAGTATTGGAGCTTCAGGAGCTTCAGCTTCAGCATCAGTCCTTCCAATGAACACCCAGGACTGATCTCCTTTAGGATGGACTGGTTGGATCTCCCTGCTGTCCAAGGGACTCTCAAGAGTCTTCTCCAACACCACATTTCAAAAGCATCAATTCTTTGGTGCTCAGCTTTCTTCAGGTCCAACTCTCACATCCATACATGACTACTGGGAAAACCACAGCTTTGACTAGACAGACTTTTGTTGGCAAAGTAATGTCTCTGTTTTTTAATATGCTGTCCAGGTTGGTCACATTTTTCTTCCAAGGAACAAGCGTCTTTTAATTTCATGGCTGCAATCACCATCTGCAGTGATTTGGAGCCCTTCAAAATAAAGTCTCTCACTGTTTCCATTGTTTCCCCATCTATTTGCCATAAAGTGATGGAACCAGATGCCATGATCTTAGTTTTATGAATGTTGAGTTTTAAGCCAACTTTTTCACTTTCCTCTTTCACTTTCATCAAGAGGCTCTTTGGTTCTTCTTCACTTTCTGCAAAGAGTGGCTTCATCTGCGTATCTAAGGTTATTGATATTTCTCTTGGCAATCTTGATTCCAGCTTGTGCTTCATCCAGCCCGGCATTTTGCATGATGTACTCTGCATATAAGTTAAATAAGCAGGGTGACATTATACAGCCTTGACATACTCCTTTCCTGATTTGGAACCAGACTGTTGTTCCATGTCCAGTTCTAACTGTTGCTTCTTGCCCTGCATACAGATTTCTCAGGAGGCAGGTCAGGTGGTCTGGTATTCCCATCTCTTTAAAAAGTTTCAGTTTGTTGTGATCCACACAATCAAAGGCTTTGGTGTAGTCAATAAAGCAGAAGTAGATATTTTTCTGGAACTCTCTTGCTTTTTTGATGATCCAACGGATGTTGGCAATTTGATCTCTGGTTCAAGTCCTTCTAAACTGGAGTAGGATTCAGGAAAGAGTTAGTACTTTTACTATATTTTCAAACTGTAATTCTAGGTTGGGGGAGGGAGAATGCCTTGGTTTTGTTGGGAAGGTTTGGCTGGATGGGAGATTCTCTCTTATCTATGTTAGTGACTGGCAGCTGACAGGCATATCTCATAACAATCACATAGAGAACAGTTTTAAAAAGTTAATACAGAGCTAAAAGCTAGAAGAACTATATTTTTATTTGCTTTCTCTAGGATCCAAACATTATTTTGTATAAAATATACAAAAAGATAAACATAACATAAATGGTATGTTCCACTCTTGTGCTTCTTGGAAAAAGAGCAGATACTATAATGCTACTTATTGTTGTTTAGTCACTAAGTGATGTCTGACTCTTTGCAACCCCAGGGACTGTAGCACCCCAGGCTCCTCTGTCCATGAGATTCCCCAGGCAAGAATACTAGAGTGAGCTGCCATTTCCTTCTCCAGGGAATCTTCCTGACAGAGGGATTGAAACCATGTTTCCTGCACTGGCAAGCAGATTTTTCACCAGTGAGCACCAGGGTAAGCAGAGGACAGAGTAGTATATTCAAAACAGCACCCAAAATGTTAGTACACATTACTGGAGAAAAAAAATAATTTCTGCCCATCAACTGTTAAACACAAAAGTACTATTAAACTTTTTTTTTGTACTTGCTTTTCTTATGGGCTACAATTCAAGCAACCAATTAAACAATGATAGAAACCCACAGAATAAAATAAGAATCCTTGGGTCCATACTGACATTAAGAAATGGATAAACAAATGGAGGGAAGCTCTTCATTATAGCAGAATTTCAATTAATAAATGCAGAAGTAATGACCGAATTAGAAAATCACCTGGGGTGAGCAACAACAGTAATTGTTGCAGGCGATTATCATCCACAGATGCTAAGATTAGTTGGTAACAGTCTAAAAGGATAATTTATAAAATGTGAGCGAATCTTTCTACACAAAACTTAACTAAGAAGGGATAAACAGTAACTTTGCATTGAAGAAACTTGCCACACACCACCTTTACCAAATGATCTAAGTTATCTTAAGAGTAAAAACTGACATTATGTACTTCCCAGTAAGATGTACTGAAGAGACGTTCTGTTATGTTCCTGTCAAAAATTCATTGGCAGATTTAATCATGCTGCTGCTGCTGCTGCTAAGTTGCTTCAGTCGTGTCTGACTCTGTGCGACCCCATAGACAGCAGCCCACCAGGCTCTGCCGTTCCTGGGATTTTCCAGGCAAGAACACTGGAGTGGGTTGCCATTTCTTTCTCCAATGCATGAAAGTGAAAAGTGAAAGTGAAGTTGCTCAGTCGTGTCCGACTCTTAGCGACCCCATGGACTACAGCCTACCAGGCTCCTCTGTCCATAGGATTTTCCAGGCAAGAGTACTGCGGAAACATCAAATAAACTGATATCGGGGTACAGTCCACAAAGTAACTATTTTGCACTCTTCCAAAGTGGTAAGTTCATGAAGGACAAAAAATGCTGAGAAACTGTTACAAATTAAAGACCAGAGAGACACTACAACAAAATTCAACATGATCCTGGATTAGATCCTGGACCAGGGATTGGTGAAATCTGAATAGGGTCTGCAGATGAGACAGTTTAATACTGTATCAATATGAAATTTCTTGATTTTGACCATTGCACAGCCCTAAACACAGTGATGCTTACTCCTTGGAAGGAAGGTTATGACCAACATAGATAGCATATTAAAAAGCAGAGACATTACTTTGCCAACAAAGGTCCATCTAGTCAGGCTATGGTTTTTCCAGTAGTCATGTATGGATTTAAGAGTTGGACGGTGAAGAAAGCTGAGTGCCGAAGAATTGATGCTTTTGAACTGTGGTGTTGGAGAAGACTCTTGAGAGTCCCTTGGACTGCAAGGAGATCCAACCAGTTCATCCTAAAGGAGATCAGTCCTGAGTGTTCATTGGAAGGACTGATGTTGAGGCTGAAACTCCAGTACTTTGGCCACCTCATGCGAAGAGCTGACTCACTGGAAAAGACCCTAATGTTGGGAAGGTTTGGGGGCGGGAGGAGAAGGGGACGACAGAGGATGAGACGGTTGGATGGCATCACCGACTCGGTGGACATGGGTTTGGGTAAACTCCGGGAGTTGGTGATGGACAGGGAGGACTGCTGTGCTGTGATTCATGGGGTCGCAAAGAGTTGGACACGACTGAGCGACTGAACTGAACTGAAACACAGTGAAGTATTTAGAGAGTGGGGGGAAAATTCCTTCTCTAAAATTGAAGGGATTTTCTCTAATATTTTTTGTAACTTTAAAGTCTTGCTCTTTACATGTAGGCCATTAATTCACCTGAGATTGACTTTTGTGTATGATGTGGGATGGAGATTTATTTTTTATTACACTGTCGTAGGATAAATAAACCATCCTACTGCTATTTCTTTAAATGGGCTTATTTTCCCCACTGGACCAAATAAATAAAGGAAAGACGAAAAGTAACTCTTTTCAGTACTATGTTTTTCAACGTGAGTTACTTTCCCCCCCAATCTGGGATATGAAAAACACATTATAATTTTTAATAAATTCCAAAGATCCTTCTGAAAAGCATCTAATAAATTTAGTAGTCAGCATTCAGGTAGTAACTTCAAAAATGTAACTTCCTCAAGAATGTCTCAATATTTAAAAATATCAGCAGGCAACCCTATATTCTAAACTTGGTAGGTAGTTACTACATGATGAATAAATTTATAAGCAAGAATAAACTTTCATTTGTTTAGGATGGTCAGGGAATATAGAATTTCAGTCAAATGAGCATTCTATGAGTTATTGCTAATGCAATTCTGTAATGTGGACAATTAACTTTCAAATAACATACATTCAAAACCATAAAAACCTACACTAATACAAGAAGTAGTAGAGTATATGATCTTTGGAGTCAGACTGAATGAGTTGGATTTTCATTTCTACTACTCACTAGCTACGTAAACTTGGGTGAATAAATAATAATATTAGTATTAGCAGTGTAGAGAGTAAAATACATTTGCATTAGTATAGTTCAGTATTCTTAAAATTAGCTCTGGAATAAGGCATTTTCACATTACATGTGAAATGCTTCTCTGTGCCGAAAGTGGTACAATGGTGGCTTATGCCCAAGCATTTCTGTGTTTTCTGCAGTACATTCACTTCCGCACACCAACGTTCTTTCTCTTCCCCTGGAATTCATCCCTCCCCTTTCTACTCTGCTCACCTCAAAAAGCAGCGCAACAGCAAGAAAAAGCTAGTTCCTAGTTCTGTGATGGCAATGTACAGTTAACCTGTGGGTTTTCATCTAAGCTAAGACAAATGATTTTTGTCTACACCCAGGTTTTGATTTAACTTCTGTAAATCTCCATTTCTCATAGGCAAATTAAAGGAGATAACATACATCGTTATTTCTTAACCTTTTAAAACCCTTCTGTCTATAAGATAAAATTAAATATTATTTACAGTTACCTTCTGAGAAAACTGCTACTACCTTTAATTCATGGGAAAAAAACAAAAAAAACAGAGATTCAGACTGGGATCTAAATGAATTCTTCAGAGGAAGTCTAAGGCTTTTAGGAGCTGCCTCCCAAAACAGCATAATCTTCCCATGACGGTTCAGAAGAAACACCCCGAATATCTGGACAATCTCTTCTACTTCCACTACTTCGATTATCACATATAACACCAGCTGTAAAACCTATATACCTATTACAAATTATTTCAAGATCAAGATCTACTTTTCTAAATATAACTCAGTTATTAGAAATCTCCACTAAGTGCCTCAAAGATATCTCAGACTTGTCTCACCCAAAGCTACTCTCTCTGTTCTTCATAAAAATTATTGGCACCACCCAGATACCATGTCACACTTTTCCTTTTCTCCCACAGTCAGCCACATGATTGAGTGTCTCTCTCTCTCAAATCTAATCTTTTCTTTGATTCCATTTCATTCGGACCCAGTCACTTTTCTGGATTGTTACAACTGCCGTGCCTCCAGTCTTATCTCCAAAAGTCATTTTCCACTCTGCCACCAGATTGGTATTTTTCAATGAAAATTCCCATCGCTTTTTTTCCTGTTTAAATCATCTAATGGTTGCCCATTGCCAACAAGGTAAAGTCTAAAGTCTTAGGCATGACATATAAGGCCTTTCTAAATCTGAAGTCTGTAAAATGTACTATTAACAACACAAACCCTAAATAAGACTGTATGTACGCAGACTACAGCTCCACTGACTCTTACATGACCAAAAACATATTAAACTTAGTTCCCTCACTTGCAGTGAGATAATGCATTTAGAAAAGCACTTGGCACAAAGTATGCACTCAATTAACAGCTATTACCTTTTCGTGCTACTTGCTAGCTCCTACAACATCCCACATATACACAGTACTGAAGTCTCACTACTCCATTCTCTGTTTCAGATGTGAACTCTTGTCTCTCATGCCTCCACATCACTGCATATATGTTTTGGTCATCTTTTATCTACTATGATTAAATTGTACACAGCAGCAGACTATCTTAAACCTTGCAAATTATCAGAAGAAAAGGTCACACAGAAAGAAAAACTCAAAGATCAAACTATGCTATTAAAAACATCTTGATGTACTTAGTACAGCAATCATTAGCATATACTTTTGATAAAGCATTAGTACTACTACTCAGAACTGCAGTATAAAGGCTAAAATTAAAGTCCAGTTTTATGTGTGCCATGACATTAAGGGAAAAACGGAAGGACCTTGAATAGCCTGACCCCAAGTTCCCATGCTCAATCTGCTACTGCAGATAAGGTTTCTAGCCAGACGACCCTCTTTATCACAGGGAACAGACACAGTTCCTGCTTATCCCTGAGTAGCGGGCTTCAGTTCCCTGCCAGCCTGCAGAATTATTCAAACTAGTCAATCACACCCTCCTGCTGGAATCAGGGATCACTCTTAGCCTCTTGATACTGCAAAGTCTGCCTCCCATGGCCTCTGCTTATTCACTCTGTTCCCTCTACTATGTCCCCATCTCCTGGGCTGCTGAGTATACGTATTAATAGACTGCTACTCATCTCATCTCTCCAACATCAGGGGTTGTGTGTTCAGCCATCCCTATAGGCCTATCGCAGGAACCCCTCTCTCATCAACGGAGTGAAGATGAGGCTGATAAACAGGATCTCACTTCTCTGGGAAGCTTGAATTTCAGATGTTAATTGGGGACTGAGGAGCAAGGAATTCAGTTATTTAAAATATATTGGACTAGCCCAAAAGTTTATTCAGATTTTTCCATAACGTCGTAAGGAAAAACCCGAATGAACTTTTTGGCCAACCCAATATTTTTAAACAAGCAAATAAGTCGACATATAGTTCCAACATTAGAAGGGCATGAGATTCCTCATAAAGCTTCTCTATTTTTATTTGAGATGTAAATTCACAAGCATGCTTATCTAGTTTTCCATCCTCCGTGGATCTGAAGGAAGGGAAAGTTTGACAGTTATACTTACAACATTAAAAACAGGCTGACAACGGCTGCAGAAAACAAAGTTCTTTTATAGGAATAAAAAAAAATACGAATCAAATCTCTTGAAAAGAGAGCTCTAAAATTCCTAGGACATGAATTTTTATTTAAGAATAACTACAAGCTTACATCAATAAACTTAGTTCAGTTCAGTTGCTCAGTCGTGTCCAACTCTTTGCGACCCCATGGACTGCAGCACATCCATCACCAACTCCCTGTCCATCACCAACTCCTGGAGTTTACTCAAACTCATGTCCATTGAGTCGGTGATGCCATTCAACGATCATCCTCTGTCGTCCCCTTCTCCTCCCACCTTCAATCTTTCCCAGCATCAGAGTCTTTTCAAATGAGTCAGTTCTTTGCATCAGGTGGTCAAAGTATTGGAGTTTCATCTTCAGCATCAGGCCTTCCAATGAACATTCAGGACTGATTTCCTTTAGGATGGACTGGTTGGATCTCCTTGCAGTCCAAGGGACTCTCAAGAGTCTTCTCCAACACCACAGTTCAAAAGCATCAATTCTTCAGCGCTCAGCTTTCTTTACAGTCCAACTCTTACATCCATACATGATTACTGGAAAAAACATATTTTTGAATAGACAGACTTTTGTTGGCAAAGTAATATCTCTGCTTTTTAATATGCTGTCTAGGTTGGTCATAGCTTTTCTTCCAAGGAGCAAGCGCCTTTTAATTTCATGGCTGCATGGCTTCTCAGATAAAAATAAAGATCAGAATTTTCCATTATTGGATGATGTAGATTAAACATTTCAAAATCTCCAGAATTACTGTAACCCTAGTGGATGACTGAGTAACTGGGAAAAGTCTTGTGTATGTGGCCAGTGGAGTGCAAGATGAATTACAGGCTCTTTCACAATTTTAGGCAACCTCCTCCAGTCTTCTCTACTCCCTGACCTACAGAAAACTATTTGCTAGTTCAGAAATAAGAAATAAAGTTAGTTTATTAAATAATGAGAAATAGGGCTTCCCTGTTGGCTCGGAGATAAAGAATCTTCCTGCCAATGAAGGTGACATGGGTTCTATCCCTGGTCTGGGAAGATCACACATGCCATGGGGCAACAAAGCCTGTGCTCCACAACTACTGAAGCCAGGGCACCCTAGAGCCCATGCTCCGCAGCAAGAGAAGCCACCACAATGAGGACCCTGCACACTGTAACTAAAGAGTAGCCTCCACTTGCCACAACTAGAGAAAAGCCCATGCAGCAATGTAGACCCAGCATAGCCCAAGATAAATAAACAAATAGTGAGAAATGGTCTTCGACAGAGCAAATTACAAGGCCTGAAAGTGAAATGAACTTCCTCAAAAATGAACACTGTACCATCTGCTCAAACTTCTTCGGGTCATAATCCTCACAAATATCTGAAGAAAATGGATGGAGTTTGGTTGTGAAGCATTACATCATTCAGACAAGGGAAAAGTAAGGATATTCATCTTTCAATAACAAATAAAGTTGATTCCACTATTCTTAGAATTTACCAAAGCCTTTCCCTAGAAAGGAGAGAATGCTATCTTTTCCACTGAGTAAAAATACTCTTCATTCTGATAAATCTTATAGGAAATTGTCTCCTACTCTCCACCACCCATTACTTTTTTTTTGTGAATGTCAGTAGATAGTCACCTAGGACCAGAGGGGTCTCACAGTGAAAGAAGTGCTATGTTAATGCTGGGAAGCTGCCTGCACAAATTGTTCCTCATGTGCTACAGGCAAGAGAGAGGAGCTGAAGCCCCTCATATTGTGCAGTGCATTCTACAGCTTCAGCCTACAGACAGAAATCAGTTTCTCTGAACATTTTTCAATTTTGAGAGACCAGGTGATGAGCAAAACAAATAATACTGATGAATTATGTGGCACCTGCACATTATGTTGGACCAGTATGTGTAGAAGCCAAACTGCCACAGTGATGGAAAGAGATCAGTCACAACACCTAGAAAGAGGACTACTCTGGTTAAACCCCATGGAGCAAGGATGGCTTACTTTTTTCTAAAGGAATTCCCAATTCCTTGGTATTTTCAATGCTGCAACAGATACAAATGGAAGATAAGCACATTTGGTACAGGAAGCTGTGATCAAAACCCTTGGTAACAGTAGGGCATAGATGAATGATCTAGACAAATATCAACAGAATACTGAATTGCTGTCTTGAGTGATCTCTCAGAAAGAACACACTGGGTATAATACAATGAGTACAGTTACAACATACTGAGTGTTACCCGGACTACAGTTTTAGGACTATACTCTTAACCTATCATCTTATCTACACTGCTGAGTAAGCCTGAAAAAATTCTCAGGGAAGGAAAAGAAAGGGTAAGTGGGCTGATAAACTCCATACACAGCTTTCTGCTTTGCAGTCCTTGACTCTGTCAGTCTATTAGTGTATAGAAAGCACTCTTCTCAAGTGAGGCCAAGCTTCATGGTGAAATGCCATGGATAGAGGAGAAGGCCATGGCACCCCACTCCAGTACTCTTGCCTGGAAAATCCCATGGACAGAGGAGCCTGGTGGGCTGCTGTCTATGGGGTCACACAGAGTCGGACATGACTGAAGCGATTTAGCAGCAGCAGCAGCCATGGATAGAAGTGATTAGATTCCCTAGGCCTACACCGCCTCTTTAAGATACATCTGTTACTGGAAGAGGTGAGCATCTGGCAGTGTTACTTCAACTCTGCGATTACCAGCTAGAATAGGAAAGTACAATAGAGTGGGGAATTTACCATGGGTTGTCAATCAACTATTGGTACAATTTATAGAAGCTGTTGGCAAAATTAACGTTAACTTGTGTCTATGAGTTCTCCAGATTTTTCTGATGCTTCTGCTGGGCACTGTGAATTGGCAAAATTTTTACAAACACTAAGGCAATATGCAGGAGACTTTTGACTGTCTGAGGAAGACATTAATTCTTAAGTAAGAAATGGAGTCTTCCATTTATATCTGTTTCCAAAGCAGAAATAAGTATTTTAAGCTGACAAAAATTTTAAAAAGATTTAAGCAATTGAGAAAAAGGAGATACAAAGTATAAAAAGCAGACAATGCATGTGCATGAAAGCATATGCACACCACAAAAAAAAGCGATCCAGAACCATTAAATTTAGAGGCAAACAGCCCTGCACTCTACAGGGGCTCCAAAGTAAACTGCATAGGAAATACTTACACGAAAACTTACCTTAAATTCAACTTAACTTGGCATCCTGTATTTTGTCTGAGAACCCTACCTACAATCCCTCTAAGTTCTGTATGTTGGACATTTCCCCATATACTCATTTCCTCCTTGATCAAGGCAAGAGACACTAGGATAGAGATTTCCCAAATCTAGATGCCTAGTAGAGTTGCTGGCAAAGTTTTTGAAAAAATACAGATGTCCATGTTCCATTCCCAGGTAGCACAGTGGTAAAGAATCTGTCTGCCAGGACAGGAGACGGTAAGAGATGAGGGTTGAATTGCTGGGTTGGGAAAATCCCCTGGAGAAGGAAATGGCAACTCGCTCTAGTATTCTTGCCTGGAAAATTCCATGGACAGAGGAGCCTGGTGGGCCAAAGTCCATGGGATGGCAAAGAGCTGGACATGACCGAGCGAGAGAGCTCTAACGTTCCATTCCAGACCTACTGAATCAATCTCCAGAGGACTGAGACCTAGAAATCTTATTTCTGAAAATCTCCTCAAGTGACTGTGACTGGCTGCCAGATATTGTACCCACTGACCTGTAAGGGACTGTATATGCAAAACTTGAGGCATTCAGTCTTCTGAAGAAAAGAATCATAGGTTTCACCTGATTCTCAAGGAATGTGATCCCCAAAAGGGTCACTGCCTTAGAGATTAGCAGTAAAATTTAAAAAGCTATTATGAATTTTTCTACTTCAACTACAAGAATTACTTGACATTATTTCCCATAACTCTCTAAAACTTCCTATGCCTTTTTGAGAGTTAAAAGTAAAATAAAAGTAGAAAAACATAGTTTTTAAAAAACTCTATCATTATTGAAATAGTTTTTGATCAAGTGATCATCAATTCCACGTCTGTGTTATAGACTCATTTACTGAGCATATGTAAGAGGTAATTTGTTTTGATAAATGTTCCTTTTGAATCCTTTTCGTTTATAATTAATCATTTTGAATGGTAATTAAAAAGAGGGCCCTTATCACTTAATCTACAACTAGGTCATCCACTGAATTCACCATCTAATTCTTTTAATATGTTTTTACCACTTATTTAAAATATTAAGAAACCTGTGAATCCAAAGTAGTTATTATCATGAACTGGGAAAGTTATACAAACTATTATTTATCTTACATCTTCAATTTCTTTCTCTCCTCTGAATCATTCCTCTCGGCCCACAAACACTTCTAAAAAAAAAAAAAGTATCCCTAAAATGAAATAGCAGAAAAAATGAAGTACTATCTATTCTTGCTTCTTTCTCTTGGGTTTCTCTACTGATTTTTTTTCAAAAATGATATATAATTAAATAGGAGAAGGAGATTAAAGATGTACAAACTTCCAGTTGTAAAGTGAGTGAGTTATAGGGATATAATATGCAGCACAGGAAATATAGTGAATAATATTGTAATAACTGTGTGTGGTGACAAGATTTATCATGGTGACAAAAATACTGTATCATTACATGGTATACCCCAAACTAATAAAATATAAATTATATTTCAATTTTTAAAAGCTTCAAAATTAATCAAAAGACACACACAGGAGGAAAAAAGGGTAATTTATACTTACTGTCTCCACTTCTCATCCTTTAGTCAACATTTGCTGAGAACCTAATACAGTGTAATTCAATCCTGGTGACATCTTCAAATCATCTGGGAAGCTCTTTTTGAAAAAAATACAGATGCTCAGGTCTCACCCATGAGGGAAGTCTGTGCATTCATCTTCATTTATAAATTCTCCAGATGATTCTAATGTGCAGCCAGAGTTGACATCACTGATCTAATATATGCCATACACTTTACTCCCACTACCAAGATGCATAAGACACAAGGCCTGCACCTGAAGAACACAGCAAGTAAGAATATCAGGACACTTATTAAAATTGATACATGTTACAGCAAAGGTATGTACAAAGTGCTAAGGGAACAGAGATAGGCCAGGGTATGCAAAGAGGAAGGATGTCTTTGAGTCCGGTTATTGAAGTACAATGTAGACAAGACAAGAACGCTATTAAACTGCTTTATTAAAGGTCACTAATGATCTCACACCCACCACTTAAAACAGTCCACCTCATCTGCACCAGCTTTACCATATGCAAGATAGGGATAATAACAAGGTTGCTCTGACAATTAATTGAGTAATTAATACAGTAGATACTGGGACATAATAGATATTGTTTGTGTCTCATCCCTTTCTCTTAAAGCTAAAGGCTCTTCTCAATCCTGTATTCCTTTTTAATCCCTTTGCAATACTGCACTGCTCCTTCTAGAAATTCCCCTCAGGTTCTGTGAGATTGAGCACCTACCCTGTGCTACTTCAAAGGTCACTTCTCACCTTCTAGTTTCTCTCCTCTTTATGACTTAATATGAAAGTATCCAAATACATGCTTTCTGTCCTCTCCTCTGCTATGTCTGAACTTGTTCTCTTAAAAGGTTTACTCTGATCTCTCTTGAACCTACAAGGTGAGGATCTCCAAATCTTCATAACATCTCTGGGCCTGATCTCCTGTCCAAACTCCATTTCTACATTTCCATATCCGCTAGCACCTCAAACTCAGTAGAACCCAAACAAAATTTACTATTATTCCCCCAAGCTGTGCATCTTCTCTCCTGTTTTCTTTAGCTGTTAGTGGTGGTTCCACTTCTCAGTCAACCAGATTTTAATGTTCAATTAACACTGATTCTTCCCTGTCTCTACACTCACCATGTCTTGTTGATTACAGCCCTGAAATGTTAGCAATCTTTTTCTTTTTTCCCTCTGTGTCTTGTGAAAACAACTTTAAATCACATCCTAACACTTAGGTCAGTTTTCCAACTGGTCTCAATAGCTAGCTCCAATCTGTCTAGACCCATGGTTCTCAACCAGGGGTGATTTTGTACTACAGGAAACATTTGTGATCACATGGGCCAAGGATGCCCAAACATCCTAAAATGCACAGGACAGTCTCATAACAAAGAGTTACCTGGCCCAAAAGTGAATAGTGCTGAGGTTGAGAAAATCCATGCTGTTTAACAGCACAGTTCATCTTTGCATCTCTTACTTAAAAATGTACTTGAGATAGAACTCATACTTCCTGCTCATTCCTACTTTTCCGTTTTACTTCCTATGTTGTGCTCTCTGGCATGAGCTTGTACCCTAACTGATACCTACCATCCTCCAAGGCAGAAATAACTTTTCCATCTTCTGAATTTCCAAGAACTTACTGCTTTCTGACTCTGTGCAGTATGTATGTTATATACATCTGATTCACCTCTGAATCTATCTATATAGTCTTGCATTGTGTCTACCAAACAGGTAACCATATCACCAGCCTTCAGTGAATATAAGACTTAATCTATGGTTTCATCTATGCACAAATACTGCATTTCTCCTCTTCTTCCCCGCTCCCTCTGAAATTAGGTTTATAGATATAACTTGCTTCAGAAAATGGAAATCTGAGCAGAAGTGCTGTGAGTCTCTTAAGAGAAGGGGGGATAGGAGTGTGGGAAGAGACCTTTAAAAGCCAGTATGGTATTCACTGCATTTCTTTCCCACTGCTATGCAGACAGTGATAAAAAAAAAAAAAAAAAGTCTAAGACTTTTTTTTGAGGGGAGGGGTAAATTTCACATGCTCTATCTTGTAGATTTAAGGTGTACAGCTTTTTACTTGGATATATTTATATACTGTAGCTTGATTTCCACTGAAGCAATATTCATTCACATCATTTCAGTACAATACTGTCTATATTCATTATATTGAGGATCAAGTCACTATGGTTTATTTACTATTCATAAGTTTGTACCCTTATCTTACTCCTCCACCCTACATTCCCTGATAACCACCTTTTACTGTTTTAACAGGTTTGCCCTTTTTTAGATTCCACATATAAGTGATAATGTACAGTACTTGTCTTTATCTACACTTATTTCACTTAGCACAAGGTGCTCAAGGCCCATCCCTGTTGTCACAGATGGTAGGCTATCCTCCTTTCTCATGGCTAAATAATATTTCATTGTGTGTAGGAACCATATCAGAAAGCCTACATTTAGAATGAAATTCTCCAAGAGCCTGAAAATATATGACTTCACCGATCACGGCTCTTCTGCTGCTGACCCACACTAGATATACAAAGAATGAGTGAGGCCATGCAAAGCCTCCAGCACCAATGCCTTCATGTTTAGATTTCAGTGTGTTTCTTTTAGCATTATATCCTTGCTTCACTGACTCACAATCAATGTAAGATGCATAATTTCATGGATCACTCAAAAAGGAAAAATGCTACCAGTCTCACAAGCCATGACTGTACAATGCAGCCTGATTTCAGAGATTTTAAAATATGGAAAATGATGAGTTGTGAAACCAATGAAATATGGTATTACTACATTTGATAAATGAATGAATGTGGAGGTAGTTTACAAAAATTATTTCCATTCACTGTCAGTAGAAACATTGTACAACATCTGTGAACTAAAACGAGCAAGCAAAGTTCTCATCTATAGGTTCACAGTAGAACATGTGTCTTAAAAGAAAGTATATGAAAATTGTAGCTCTACCCTTCCAAATAAAATTTTTGAAATTCTTTTTTGACAACTATAAGTGGTTCTATGAAACCCCTATTTTCTTTGCTATATATGAGCCTCTTAAATTACTGTTTCAGGCAATTAAGCTTTTAGCTCAGAGTACAGACCCACAAGTCAAGTTTTCCCATCATACTTTTCATCCTTAAAATCTACTCAGTACTCTCCAAGTGTCTTTATGTACTGTGTTCTTACACTAAAACTCAATGCACAGGACTTCCCTGGTGGTCCAGTTGTTAAAACCCCATGCTTCCACTGCAAGGGGTTTGGATTCGATCCTTGGTTGAGGAACTAAGATCCTGTATGCCACGCAGTGCAGCCAAAAAGTAAATAAATAACATTAAAATTTTTTCAAAAATCCTTATAAAATGCAATGCTCTATGTATATGAGTACTCTTATATGACTACCCTCTATGTATATTACTATCCTACCTTCTACATTTATGTAGGAATGATTCCCCAATGTACAGAAAAGTACTACAAATTTGCTTTAGTGTGCAAAGTCTCAAAAACTCCATGAATGTTATAGCAACTATCAGGTTTCTGCTTGCTGTAGAAATTATTACATTTTATTGGTGCAATAACAGGATTCATTCACCTACAGAATGGAATTAAGAATGTATAATTTCTACATTAATAGCTTATTGGTTGATTTACTTTTTTAGTTAATAAGAACAATACTGACTGTACATGAATTATGATGAAATATAGGGCTTCCCCAGTGGATGAGCAGTGAAGAATTCACTTGCAACACAGGAGATGCAGGTTGGACCCCTGGGTGGGGAAGAGTCCCTAGAGAAGGGCATGGCAACCCACTCCAGTATTCTTGCCTGGAGAATTCCATGGACAGAGCAGCCTGGCAGGCTACAGTCCATGGGGTCGCAAAGAGTCAGAGACGATGGAGAGACTGAGTCCAGCATGATGAGATATACTGGCAGCTTACCTTGTTTTTACATACAAACAAAATTTCTGAAGGCAAATTATGATTGATTATGATTATGTATGGGGGAGAAGTATATAAACTGCATATTAATATTTAGCATGTGTAAGTGATTTGAACTATAGCCAATATCACCACCTGCACCTCAAAGAGCACCAGGAATTTCATTTAACTATCTGAATCTTTAAAATCTATAACATTATTTAGAAGTGAAAAATGTGGGCATACTAATTTTCCCTCTAAAACCTGCCTTTATATGCTGCTACTTTTCATAATAATGTATTTTTCCTTAATTCTGTGAATTTGTGACTCCTTTGTTCATTCACTCACTGAACCCCTGTACTCATCACATATATTGTACAGATGCTAGAGATGGCATTATTTCTGCACTAAGGAATTCCAATAGAATATAAGGGAAAAAACCAAGTAAACAAATAACTATGCAAAACTATATTTAATACTAATGATGTATTACAGGGTTCAGAAGAAAGAGAAAACAGCTTTCAGGAGAAAGAAAACTAGTCAAGTGAGTTGAGCTAAATCTTGAAGGATGAATAATACTTTCATTTTTCAAAAAAGGGGAGAAATTGGGGAGTAGTACCAATTCTTAAAGCAGGTAAGTCAGGAGCAGAGAAAAAGAACTGATATGTATTGTGTTTATTTGCCAGGCAACAGTCACACTTACAGAAAGTTAATGGAGAATATACCTTCTATTATATTCCCACATTTTAGAGGAACAGAGGCTACTGAGAGATGAAATAATTTACACAAGGTGCTGCATGTGGATTAGCATGCAGGTCTCTTTGAAGTCACAGCATGATTAAATAACAGTATATACTGGAAATGTCAGAACTATTCAGGTTAGAATGGAATACAAGGGCACGAACACCATTTTCTAGAGTTGGGCCTCCTTGTAAAAGCAATGGAGGAATCCAGCAACTAAAAGTTTGGGAGTAGAAAAATGGCAGGAAGATAGAGGGATCTGTCTAGAAAGTTTACAATAGAAGTCCAGCAGTGGCAAATAAAACAGACATGAGACATTCTTCTAACTCTTTTTCTTCCATTAGATTTATTTCTTCAACTGTGTAGTCACAGAACAATCAATTTGCATTTTGTTCATACAATGAAAATTTGTTACTAAACAGTAGTTCATAAATTGTTAATGGTCTGGTCAACTGAGAGGTTATAAATAAAATATTAATATAAGTGAATTAACTTTTTCAAGCAAGAAATAATTAGAATAAAACATATTCTGATGGAAAAGACAAGGTTTGGAAACTGTTAGGTTCAGAGGGCACAAGGAGGAAAAAAGTTAAAATAAACCTGAAGTTAAAAACCTGGGACTTGAATAATGAGAACAGTCATAAAGAGAAAAATGACCAGGAAGAGATGGGTATCTGCCCTGCTTTGGGTAATGGGAGAGAGAGGGGAGTTTATAAATTTATTTTTAGACAGGTTCCGTCTGAGCATCTCCTTAACTGTGAGCATCTCTACTATGAGCAGGACCAGCAGAAAATTCCATGGACGGAGGAGCCTGATAGGCTACAGTCCATGGGGTCGCTAAGAGTCAGACACGACTGAGTGACTTCACTTTCACTTTTCCCTTTCATGTACTGAAGAAAATGGCAACCCACTCCAGTGTTCTTGCCTGGAGAATCCCAGGGACGGCGGAGCCTGGTGGGCTGCCGTCTATGGGGTCGCACAGAGTCGGACACAACTGAAGCGACTTAGCAGCAGCAGATAAAAATGTGTGACCAGTGCTAAGGAGAGAAGCAGGGCTGAGCTATGTACCTGAGACACATGTACAAAGTTACAAAAGTTGAAACTATGAGAGTGGATCACTCTATTCACTGGGGGAAGGTGGGAGATAGGGGCCGCAGATCCTTTCGAGTCAATAACTAAGGTGTCTTCCAAAGCCTGGAGTGACTCAGGATTTCTCATTTAGAGTGCAGTTTGGAAGTAGTTCTTTTCATGTGAGCCTTATACCACAATTTCACATAATTTCAATCACAAAGAATGCTTTTCTGTATAATGCAGCTGACCAAGGAATGGAAACATGAACTGTTCTGGCCTAGGGTTTCTGTAACTATGTAAAAAGGTCTATAGGACACACCACAACAAATAACTTTAAAGAACTTCACTGTGCTTCTTCAAATAATTTTCTCCCCTATTAACCTAGTGGCCAAAGGGGAAAAAGTTATTAATTTCATAGTATACTCAAGAAACTGTACATGATTGAAAAAGCAAAGATATTATTCTAGATTAATTTCTAAAATGCTTCCTACCAAAAGGTATATTATGAAACTATACCAGCAGCATAAAACTTTGAAGTGTGTCAAAGAAAAATAAACTTTGTTCTAAAATGATCAAAACACAAATTAAAACCCAACACTATGTAACGTTTAGTTATTTACAATTTCTATTAAAACCAAACAGAACTACTGTTTCTCCTTTTTCAAATTAAGCTGTCAAACTAAAAACAAACTTATAAGTCCAGATTCTATCATCAATTGTTAAGGAAGCTTAATGTCACAAGAGCATCAACTTTTGATTCAGACAAACTAAGGTTTAAATACCGCATTTGCACTTCCTACTTAAGTGTCCTTCTGTGAATAACTTAAAGCTTTTCAAAACTTATTTTAATTATTTTGTGAAACAGTAGTAATAAAACTTAGTTCAAACTTACAACAAATTAAAAGTATTTTCTAAGTTAGGCATATACAAAGCATGGTACTGCATGTCTTAACAGTTTCCCTTCCTTATATCTGCAATCAGTAATGGAAATTCCAAGAGCACAGAAGTATTAAAAACTTATTCTTAAAAATTACAAACAAGGTGGCAAAAAAGTAAAATGATTCAAATATTAGTTTAAAAAAATCACCTTTAAATCTATTTCCGATACTATGTGAAAGGTCCTCCTCCAACAGATTAAAAAGAACATTTAAACAAATAAAGTAACAAGACTGTTAGAATTTCACTTAACCAGTTACTTGAATTTAATCCCACAGTTAATATTTTTCTTAAATCACGAAAAAAAGTAATCAGAAATTTATAGGTAAAATATCTTCAGAACAGTCTTACAAAACTCTAAGTAAAAACAAACACATGAAATTCCTTCAAATGAGTTTTCATTCATTTACTTTTAAAATATGATGTTGGGCAAGCATAAAGAATAAGACTCCCCCACCCCATTCCCGCAACTTTATGGAGTTTAGCGCCAGATAAGAAATCTTGTCATCTCATTTTGAAAAAAAACTTCGCTATTTTAGGCGTCTACAACACATGGCAGGTCTATATTAACTCCCACACTGAGTACTCTTTCCTCAGCCAGATTTCTAGTCACTTGAGCTACTAATCACCACTTATTACAGCAGAATGAAAAACATGACAATCCCTTTGCAAAAAACTTTTTAGCACTACTTAATATCAAATGTGTATGCACACCTGCTTACATTTTCAGTTACCAATTTATGGTTATTTACCAATATTACACATGTGAATACTGAGCAGCAACTTTTATATACATAAGGATCTGCCTAATAGGCTTGTGAATTATGGAGAACCTTGTTGCTCTCTCCACTTTGTAGTTTTATTATCACTTTCACTAAACAGCAAAGAGGTTAAAAAAAAAAACAAAACACTTTTTTTCCGAAACTAAAAATGAGGCTGACTGCTGCACATTTACAATGGGAAGAAGACAGAACATGACATTTCGGTACAAGAACACAGGATATAAAAACATTTGGAGCAGAACGTTCCAACCGAAAATATCCTTAGGCTTACACCAAGATTTCTTCAACACCAGTATGTGTGTGTGTGTTTCATATATGACAGTACTGCGTTGAAGCTTAAGAAAATGAGCCCTACTAAATTAAGAGTGGACACTTCGAAAACTGTAACTATCTTATTCAAAGTTATGTCAGTTACTTCTGAGCTTGAGAAACATCAAGAATCTTCCCAGGAAATACTCAAAATCAGTAGGGTACTCCTGCCCCTCAAAACACAGACTGGGGAGTGGGACCTCACAGGGGCCAAATGAAACCGCGAAGAGAACCAGTTCAATGGTCCGATTTCCTCAAATGCCTGAGAACTTAAGTAGTTCATCTGGTTCCAATGCTGTCACAGCATCTAAGATACAGTAAAAGGAGTTGCACAATCTCCCGTCTTCCGAAGTCTAGCAGTACAAGGGGGCGCCACCAAATAGGCCCCCAGGAGGGCTGCTGCCAACACCGGTAGCAAACAACTGCGGGAGGGGATGTCTTTTTGTGAGCAACTTCATTGCCTCCAGGGGAACATGGGAACTGCAGAGCCTACAGCTAAAGCCGAAAAAGAAAAGGAAAAAAGAGAAAGACTTCCACGGGTAAAGAGGGGAAAAAGAACCAGAGAACCTAGAAAAGGAAGCATTTTGCTAGTGGGAGGAGGGAGTAGAAGAGAGAAGTGAAGGTCTGCTTCCTAAGCGATTTTTTCCCCTCAGCCCTCACCCCGGCCAGGCCTTCGGGCTGCGTACTGTCCTTGGGCCGCTGCCAGGCCGGGACCCAGACCCTTCTGCAGTTGCCGACCCGGACACAGGGCCCCGCGACCAAGGCGCCAGGAGAGGGTCCCCGGCGGCCGCCGCCCTCCGCGCCCCCCGCCCCCGCCCGTCGCGCCAAGCGCCGCCGCCCAGCTCGCGCTTCCTATTTTCGGAGCACACACCCTACAAGGAGCGGAGCGAGCAGGCCCGGCGGAGACCTGCCCCCCCGCGCGGCCTCGGGTGACTGACAGGGGCAGGCACTCGGGCGCCGCGAGGGGAAGAGAAGGAAGGCAGCCGAGGGCACCGACCAATGGCCCTTCTCTGGCGGCCAGACTCCGGGCCGTACAGCGGGGCTCTACTGGCTCCCCGAACGACTAGCTCCGCCGCCCCCGAGGCTCTTACCTTCTCTTCATCAGACAACTGCTCCTCCAGATCCGCCATCTTTCTTCTGGCGACAAACCGCGGTAGCGGCGGCGGCGGTAGCGGGCACCTGACTTCCCCCTTTCCGTGCGGTCCTCCTCGCCGCGCGCCCCCGCCAAGGGAGGGGCCCACAGCCCAGACCGCCCGCGCACGCGCCCTGGGAGCCCCGCCTCCCTCCACACGGCCCACGGGCCCGAAGGACGGCTGTGCGCGTGCGCGGGCGTCTCCGCGGCCAGGGAGTGGGGAGGCGTTGCCTACCGCCGTCTGCTGCGGGCTTGTCAGCATCCTGAGTTTAGAATTCTTTCCCCACTGTTGACCATATGGACCCAGTCTGCGACGAGTACATTTTGAACCCTTGATTATGTTCCCATCAAGTCCTGAACTCTGCCAGCTAAAATGTGAACAAGTGCACAAATAGCTTTTAAACATTTTTTTTTTTTTTAGTGACGAGAAAATATTCGACTTTAGTGAAAATATGCACTTACAACCCAGTACATAATTGGAAGATGTTCGAATATATTCATTAAAGAAATAACTGTTGGTCCTTTATTGTGCGCGCGTGTGTGTGTGTGTGTCTGTGTGTGTGTGTCTGTGAGCGCACGCGCGCGCGCATTGGGGCAGGGGTGGGGGGTGGATGGCGGGTACTGAGGACTCTGGAGATGTACAATGTTAAGCAAAACCCAAAGAAACCTCAGTTCTGAAGAAATTTGTTGTCTCTTCGCTAAACGAACGTAATACACAGTTATGTTAAACATAGATCCTACCCTTCTGAATAGGGAATGCCTGATTAAATATGGGAAAGCCCAGTAAAAAATTGAATTTCAGATAAACGATGAATATAATTTACAGCATTACATATAATTTAAGTATTCTCCCGTGAAACATTTGAGCAACATCAAAAAATTACTTATGTTTTCAAATTTTATTGGATGTCTGTCAATTTACTAGCTACTTCTGAATCTTCAAGTTTGGAAAGAGATGAAGATGTAGTCAAAGCTGTGTATATAAACTGGCTAGGAATTTTATAAAGTGCAGTTGCTGATTCAGTAGGTCTGGGATAGGGCTGCAGGCTCTGTATTCCTAACAAGCTCCCAGATAATGTCAATGCTACCCATCTGGAGACCACAGATTGAGTAGCAAGACCTTAGAGTTTAGATAGGAATTAATACTTCAATCATTATCTTGTACACCTAAAACTAACACAATGTTACAAGTCAATTATATCTCAATAAAAAAGTATATTCAATACAGACTGGGAGAAAATATTTGCAAATTATGCAACTGACAAGGGCTTAATTTCCAAAATATACAAACAGGGCATACAACTCAATAACAAGAAACCAAACAACCCAATCAAAAAATGAAATGTATGTCATTTCTGCAACGAAGACATACACATGGCCAGTAGGCACATAAAAAGATGCTCAACAGCACTAATTATTAGAGAAATGCAAATCAAAACTACAGTGAGGTATAACTCACACTGGTCAGAATGGCCATCACTTAAAAATCTACAAATGACAAATGCTAGAGAGGATGTGGGGAACAGAGAACTCCCTACACTGTTAAAGGGAATGGAAATTGGTGCAGCAACTATGGAAAACAGTATGGAGGTCCCTCAAAAAATTAAAAATAGAGTTGCCATATGACCCAGCAACACCACTCCTGGGCATATATCCAGAGAAACCTCTAATTCAAAAAGGTGCATGTACTCCAATGTTCATAGCATAATTATTTACAATAGCCAAGATATGGAAGCAAACTATATGTCCATTGACATATAAATGGATAAACCAGATGTGGTACATGTATACAATGGAATATTATGCAAACATAAAAGAGAATGAAATAGTGCCATTTGCGGCAACATGGATGGACCTAGAGATTATCATACCAAGTGAAGGAAGTCAGAAAGAGAAAGACAAATACCATATAACTTCAATCATATGTGGAATCTGGAATGCAAAAATAGGAAGTCAAGAGATATCTGGAGTAACAGGCAAGTTTGGCCTTGGAGTACAAAAGGAAGCAGGGCAAAGGCTAATGGAGTTTTGCCAAAAGAACTCACTGGTCATAGCAAAAACCCACTTCGAACAACACAAGAGACAACTCTACACATGGACATCACCAGACGGTCAATACCGAAATCAGATAGATTATATTCTTTGTAGCCAAAGATAGAAAAGCTCTATACAGTCAGAAAAAACAAGACCTGGAGCTGACTGTGGCTCAGCTCATGAGCTCCTTATTGCAAAATTCAGATTTACATTGAAGAAAGTACAGAAGACCAGTAGGCCATTCAGGTATGACCTAAATCAAATCCCTTATGATTACACAGTGGAAGTGACAAATAGATTCAAGGGATTAGATCTGATAGACTGCCTGAAGAACTCTGGATGGAGGTTCATAACATTGTACAGGAGGTGGTGACCAAAACCATCCCCAAGCAAAAGAAATGGAACAAGGCAAAATGGCTGTCTGAGGAGGCCTTACAAATAGCTGAGAAAAGAAGAGTAGAGAAAGAAAAAGGAGAAAAGGAAAGATATATTCATCTGAATGCAGAGTTCCCAAGAATAGCAAGGAGAGATAAGAAAGCTTTCCTAAGTGAACAATGCAAAGAAATAGAGGGAAAAAATAGAATGGGAAAGACTAGAGATCTCTTCAAGAAATTAGAGATGCCAAGGGAACATTTCATGCAAAGATGGGCACAATAAAAGACAGAAACGGTATGGACCTAACAGAAGCAAAAGATGTTAACAAGAGGTGGCAAGAATACACAGAAGAATTGTACAAAAAAGATCTTCATGACTCAGATAACCCCAATGGTGTGGTCACTCACCTAGAGCCAGACGTTCTGGAGTGTGAAGTCAAGTGGGCCTTGACTACGAACAAAGGTAGTGGAACTAATGGAATTCAAGCTGTGCTATTTCAAATCCTAAAAGATGATGCTGTTAAAGTACTGCACTCAATATGC
Source organism: Okapia johnstoni (assembly GCA_024291935.2). Taxonomy (NCBI): domain Eukaryota; kingdom Metazoa; phylum Chordata; class Mammalia; order Artiodactyla; family Giraffidae; genus Okapia; species Okapia johnstoni. The sequence goes on along the minus strand of CM044312.1, from coordinate 62,368,749 downwards.
CAGCAAATTTGGGAAACTCAGCAGTGGCCACAGGACTGGAAAAGGTCAGTTTTCGCTCCAATCCCAAAGAAAGGCAATGCCAAAGAATGATCAAACTATCACACAATTGAGCTCATTTCATATGCCAGCAAGGTAATGCTCAAAATCCTTCAAGCTAGGCTTCAACAGAATGTGAACAGAGAAATTCCAGATGTACAAGCTAGATTTAGAAAAGGAGAACAGAGATCAAATTACCAACATCCATTTGATCACAGAAAAAGCAAGAGAATTCCAGAAAACCATTTACTTTTGCTTCATTTACTATGCTAAAGCCTTTGACTGTATGGATCACAACAAACTGTGGAAAATTCTCAAAGGGATGGGAATACCAGACCACCTGACCTGCCTCCTGAGAAACCTGTATGCAGATCAAGTAGCAACAGTTAGAATTGGACATGGAAGAACACACTGGTTCAAAACTGGGAAAGGAGTAAGTCAAGGCTGTATATTGTCACCCTGCTTATTTAACGTATATGCAGAGTACATCATGAGAAACGCTGGACTGGATGATCCATAAACTGGAATCAAGATTTCCAGGAGAAATATCAATAATCTCAGATATGCTAATGAAACACTCTAATGGCAGAAAGTGAAGAGGAACTAAGGAGCCTCTTGATACAAGTGAAAGAGGAAAGTGAAAAGCTGGCTTAAAACTCAACATTTAAAAAACTAAGATCATGGCATCTGATCCCATCACTTCATGGCAAATAGATGGGGAAAAAATGGAAACAGTGAAGGCCTTTATTTTCTCGGGCTCCAAAATCACTGTGGATGGTGACTGCAGTCATGAAGTTAAAAGACGCCTGCTCCTTGAAAGAAAAGCTATGACAAACCTAAGACAGCATATTAAAAAGCAGAGACATCACTTTGCCAGCAAAGATCCGTAGAGTCAAAGCTATGGTTTTTCCGTATGTCATGTATGGATGTAAGAGTTGGACCATAAAGAAGACTGAGCGCTGAGGAATTTATTCTTTCAAACTGTAGTGCTGGAGAAGACTCTTTGAGATTCCCTTGGACTGCAAGGAGATCAAACCAATCAATCCTAAAGGAAATCATCCTTGAATATTCATTGGAAGGACTGACTGAAGTTGAAGCTCCAGTACTTTGGCCACCTGATGCGAAGACCGGAGTCATTGGGAAAGACTCTGATGCTGAGAAAAACTGAGGGCAGAAGGGGGTGACAGAGGATGTAATGGTTGGATGGCATCATTGCCTTAATGGATATGAGTTTCAGCAAACTCCGGTAGATAGTGAAGGACTAGGAAGTCTGGTGTGCTGCTGTCCATGGAGTCACAAAGAGTCAGACATGACTGAATGACTGAACAACAACAACATGCGGAATCTAAACTATGCCACAAATGAACTTATTAACAAATCAGAAACAAACTCACCGACATATAGAACAAACTTATGGTTACCAAGGTATAAGGGGGGAAGGGATAAACTGGGCAATTGGGATTGATACATACATACTACTATATATAAAATAGATAACTAATAATAGCTGCTGTATAGCACAGGGAACTCTACTCAGTACTCTGTAATGGCCTCCATGAGAAAAGAATCTAAAAAAAAAAACAAACAGAGTGGATATATACATAGCTGATTAACCTTGCTGTATACCTGAAACTAATGCAATATTGTAAATCAACTATGCCTCAATAAAAATTAAAAAAAAAAACTTATGGTTACCAAAGGGAAAGTGGTGGGGGGAGGAATAAATTAGGGGTTTGGGATTAGTAGATAGATACAAACCACTATATGTAAAATAAATAAGCAACAAGGTCTTATTGAATAGCACAGGAACTATATTCAATATCCTATAATAAACCATAATGGAAAAGAATATATATATATACACATATATGTGTGTGTATGTGTGTAACTGAATCACTTCACAATACACCAGGAACTAACGCAACATAGTAAACAAACTATACTTCAGTTTTTAAAAGTATATTTAAATAAAAGACATTATTGAGTAGAAAATGAGACACTTGGCAACTTTTGAAGTGACATGACATCAGAAATATGTCTAGCAAGATGAATCTGACAGTTTCATGTAAATGACACATGAGAATACCTTAAAGAGCTCAAATAATTGTTCCTAGGTAAAACTTAATTATTAAGTAATTTACTGGGCGCTTCCCTGGTGGCTTAGCAGGTAAAGAATCTGCCTGCAATGCAGGAGTTGTAGAAGACTTTGGTTTGACTCCTGGGTGGGGAAGATCCCCTGGAGGAGGGCATGATAACCCACTCCAGTATTCTTGCCTGGAGAATCCCATGGACTGAGGAGTCTGGTGGGCTACCGTCCATAGGGTCGCAAAAAGTCAGACATGACTGAAGCGACTGAGCACGCATGCACACACAATTTACTGAATGGTCATGGTGTGCCAACTATCATTTCTTGTGGATGGAAAGCAAACAGAAGGTATGCTACTAAAAAGCTCATAGTTCATTTGGGGGAGAGAACAGTGAGGGAAACCTTGCTGACACATGCAGGAAAAAGCAGGTGCCCTGTTGAAGGTAAATGGTGAAGAGAAGACATGGTAAAGAATATACCACACAGTTTGGTCAAGGATTTACTGGATGTAAATAAAGAATATGTTTACTTCTTACAATTTACAAATCATTTCTTCACGATTTCTCACTGCAGCCCCCTGAAGGAAGGCATGTATCAGCATTACACCCCATTTTACAGGAGAAAAAACTGAGAAAAAATACTCGTCCAAGGTTCCACCTAAGTGACTAAATTGAGATTAGAGTCTAACATCATAGTTTGTCTCCCACGTTCTTTCCACCTTGAGATACTTCTCCTGCTCTAAAGCTGAGGCACTCTCCATCAAGTAAAACTTACTGAAGGTTGATTACTCTACCACCCCTGTATTCACCACAACCTGCTTCATCAACAGTATTTCTGTTTTCTTCTTCTCTTTTTTTGGTTTCTATTCATTCAGCAACACCTAACATAAATAATTTGTACACAGCAGGTACACAGTAAGTGTGTTGCTTGACTAATTGGCTGCTCTCTTCTTCTGGAAACCTTTCCCAAATCGGGTAATGTTTTGTAATAATTTGAGTCAGACTATGTTTATAATCACCATGGAGGAGGGCATGGCAACGCACTCCAGTGTTCTTGGCTGGAGAATCCCATGGACAGAGGAGCCTGGTGGGCTATAGTCCACAGGGTCACAAAGAGTCAGACATGACTGAAGCGACTTAGCACACACACATGCATGTTGATAATTGGAACCTCGGTGATACTTTAAATGCAGTTCCCTATAGTGACACAACCAGCACTTATGTATAATTTCTAATAATCCTTTCAAAAACATCCCATTATCACCCACTTGATACAATTAAAAGTAATTATAGAATTCATACACTCTAGTAATTCTAGGAAGATTTCAAGCCATCACATAAAATAGGTGTATATATGGAATGACCATAACATGGCTGCAAGTAGAAATGCTCTGGTATTCTGGATAATCAGTTATTTTATGATGAACAGAAAAGAAAAAAAAAATTCTTCCCATACACCCTTCACTCATTTAATTTCTAAACTCACATTTCTTCTACTTGTTAACGGTGTAATCTTCACCTTCCCAATTAGCTGCAGCAGAAACTGATTTTTAAAAAATTTCTTCCGTTGTTAGTGTTTGTTTTTAAATTACTAGAGATACCAAAGGAACATTTCATGCAAAGATGGGCTCGATAAAGGACAGAAATCGTATGGACCTAACAGAAGCAGAAGATATTAAGAAGAGGTGGCAAGAATACACAGAAGAACTATACAAAAAAGATCTTCACGACCCAGATAATCATGATGGTGTGATCACTCACCTAGAGCCAGACATCCTGGAATGTGAAGTCAAGTGGGCCTTAGGAAGCATCACTATGAACAAAGCTAGTGGAGGTGATGGAATTCCAGTTGAGCTATTTCAAATCCTCAAAGATGATGCTGTGAAAGTGCTGCACTCGATATGCCAGCAAATTTGGAAAACTCAGCAGTGGCCACAGGATTGGAAAAGGTCAGTTTTTGTTCCAATCCCAAAGAAAGGCAATGCCAAAGAATGATCAAACTACCGAACAATTGCACTCATCTCACATGCTAGTAAAGTAATGCTCAAAATTCTCCAAGCCAGGCTTCAGCAATATGTGAACCATGAACTTCCAGATGTTCAAGCTGGTTTTAGAAAAGGCGGCTACTGCTAAGTCGCTTCAGTTGTGTCTGACTCTGTGCGATCCCATAGACGGCAGCCCACCAGGCTCCGCCGTCCCTGGGACTCTCCAGGCAAGAACACTGGAGTGGGTTGCCATTTCCTTCTCCAATGCATGAAAGTGAAAAGTGAAAGTGAAGTCGTTCAGTCATGTCCGACTCTTCGAGACCCCATGGACTGCAGCCTATCAGGCTCTTCTGTCCATGGGATTTTCCAGGCAAGAGTACTGGAGCGGGGTGCCACTGCCTTCTCCCAGAGGAGCCAAAGATCAAATTGCCAACATCTGCTGGATCATCGAAAAACCAAGAGAGTTCCAGAAAAACATCTATTTCTGCTTTATTGACTATGCCAAAGCCTTTGACTGTGGGATCACAATAAACTGTGGAAAATTCTGAAAGAAATGGGAATACCAGACCATCTGACCTGTCTCTTGAGAAACCTGTATGCAGGTCAGGAAGCAACAGTTAGAACCGGACATGGAATAACAGACTGGTCCCAAATAGGAAAAGGAGTATGTCAAGGCTGTGTATTGTCACCCTGCTTATTTAACTTATATGCAGAGTACATCATGAGAAACGCTGGGCTGGAAGAAACACAAGCTGGAATCAAGATTGCTGAGAGAAATACCAATAACCTCAGATATGCAGATGACACCACCCTTATGGCAGAAAGTGAAGAAGAACTAAAGAGCCTCTTGATGAAAGTGAAAGAGGAGAGTGAAAAAGTTGGCTTAAAGCTCAACGTTCAGAAAACTAAGATCATGGCATCTGGTCCCATCACTTCATGGGAAATAGATGGGGAAACAGTGGAAACAGTGTCAGACTTTATTTTTTTGGGCTCCAGAATCACTGCAGATGGTGATTGCAGCCATGAAATTAAAAGACGCTTACTCCTTGGAAGGAAGGTTATGGCCAACATAGATAGAATATTTAAAAGCAGAGACATTACTTTGCCAACAAAGGTCCGTCTAGTCAAGGCTATGGTTTTTCCAGTAGTCACGTATGGATGTGAGAGCTGGATGGTGAAGAAAGCTGAGCGCCACGGAATTGATGCTTTTGAACTGTGGTGTTGGAGAAGACTCTAGAGAGTCCCTTGAACTGCAAGAAGATCCAACAAGTCCATCCTAAAGGAGATCAGTCCTGGGTGTTCATTGGAAGGACTGATGTTGAAGCTGAAACTCCAATACTTGGGCCACCTCATGTGAAGAGTTGACTCATTGGAAAAGACCCTGATGCTGGGTAGGATTGGGGGCAGGAGGAGAAGGGGACGACAGAGGATGAGATGGTTGGATGGCATCACTGACTCGATGGATATGAGTTTGAGTAAATTCCAGGAGTTGGTGATGGACAGGGTGGCCTGGTGTGCTGGGATTCATGGGGTCGCAAAGAGTTGGACATGACTGAGCGACTGAACTGAACTGAACTGAACTGAAGTCAAATAGTTGTCTAAACTATTGATTACTTTAATATTTGAATGTGGAAGTGTCAGTCCTGTCTGACTGTTTGTGACCCCATGGACTGTAGCCCCCAGGCTCCTCTGTCCACAGGACTCTCCAGGCAAGAATAGTGAAGTGGGTTGGCATTTCCTACTCCAAGGGATCTTCCCAACCCAGATATTGAACCCGGGTCTCCTGCTTTGCAGGCAGATTCTTTCCAGTTTGAGGCCTCAGGGAAGTCCACTTTAGTATTTAGAAAATACTAAAGCTTTTATTTATTTACATTTACTTAATCATTATTATGATGTCAGATATATGAAAAAAACATGTTTTACCCCTTCTAGATCCCATTCTATTTCTTCTTCCCATGGGTAACCACTAACCTGAATCTAGTGTTCATCATTCTCATGCATTTTTTTCCCCAACACAGGACTGTTTCTTTTTTATCTTTTTAATCCACTTAATATGGTAGCTAATTCAAATAGTATTTATGGAACAACTTAATAAGTCTGATTTCTTGCATGATTTTGAAAACAACCTGAATAAAGAATATTAGACTAATTTCTCACTTAAAAAATTTCTCCTGTTTGGCAAATGTAAATTATGAGGCAAGAGTAAAAATTAAGTCAGACTCTTGATCTGGAAAATGAAGCAACACAATGAATAGATTTGCTAGTAGCAAGTAAAAGGATAGGTCCAACATGTTTGATTTTTTTTCCCCTTAATGTCTGATAATATTTTTAACCCTTATTTGGACTCAGTAATAGCAGAATAACAGTATAGCAGAGAAAGAAGCTTGTTGTTTGTGTTTTCTCAAGCCACACCAACCTACAATAATATTGTACTCTGTGGTAGTGGTGGTTTAGTCATGTCCAACTCTTGTGACCCCAAAGACTGTAGCCCAGCAAGCTACTCTGTCCATGGGTTTTCCCAGGCACAATTACTGGAGTAGTTTGCCATTTCCTTCTCTAGCGGATATTTCCAACCCAGGGATGAACTCGTGTCTCCTGCATTGCAGGAGATTCTTTACAAACTGAACCACCAGGGAAGCCTCCAAAGAACTGCAGGAGTACTTGCCCAAATTCCTTGTTCCTGGTTCTTCAGAGGTGCCACTGTGGTTCATGTCTATTCAGAAATATTTACACTGAGGTCTTCCTCTGCTTTTTGACGTTGGCCGTTATCACCTCTGCTGCTCTCTGTCTCATCAGTATTCTCCAATTGCTGCAGCTCTGGCATCTTTCCTGATGCTCTCTCATGGGACAGATGGCCCAGTGTTCATGACACCTGGCTTTCTTCTCCTGTGACTTGAGCTGCATCCATTGCAGGTGGGTGTTGGATGATCCCCAGCCACTGCTGCAGGCTGTGGGGCACTCAGTTTTCTGCACTTTTCTTTGGCGAGCTGCTTCTGATGGCTAGAGCTGTGGCAGACATTGGAAGTACCCCTCGGATCACTTTGACTGTTTCTATGCTCCAGTGTTTTTTCACCTCTACTTCACGGAACCTAACATTCTCTGGAGGACAGCTCTTGGGCTACCATGGCTGCTGTGAAGCAGCTCTCAACCAGTGGCTGTCAGATGATGGCCTATGAAAACCCAGCTCCCAAGCCTCAGGTCAGAACTTCTCTGAGGTATAATTTACATTACAGATTCCTCCTGAGGGAGAAAACCCATCTCAACTTGCCTTTCCTGCCTTTCCTGGGAGTGACTGAGGTATTATGGAAAGCTTTCTGATTAGGAATAGGAGAATGGCAATAGAAGAGAAGGTAGGTTTTGCATGCAAGGGCATTTTGGAGCTCAAGACTGAGGGGTGGGAGGCCAGTTATCAAACTTAGAGTACCTCACTAAGGTAGGAAACGCTTGAATATGAACCCCAAAATATTCATTTGGAAAGACTTTAATTGATTCTTGCCTCAGTAAGATTAGCCCTGGTAATAGAGTAGAGCTAATTTTGCAGGTGACTTTAAATATGGAGAGAAATACAGCAAAGGCAGGAACTCACCTGACTTGGGTCAGACACTGTGCAAAACAAAGGGGCGGAGTCAAGAGAGAATTTTATACTATAGAACATAATCCATATCCTAAAGTAACTTACATTCTGGTTTTGAAAGCTAGGCGTAAAAATATGAGCCTACAATGCAATGTGATGAGTGCAAAATAACTGGCATGAATGAGAAATATTTTCCTATATGTATGAGATTGAATGTAAAACATATTAAAGCAATGGATGAAAGGAGGAAATAGAGAATACTACTCTACTCTTTGTATTTCTTAATCTGCTACACTGCCTATCTCATGGCTAAAGTGGGGATATAAGGCATATTACAATGTTAAGGTATTACTATTTATTTTTAATCTAAATCTTAGTGCTTCCAGAGAAAATCCTATACTCTAAAGATGTATACATGGGATTGTTTCTATGAGTTTATACTAACCACTTCTTAGATGAGTTGACTTATCTTAGAAAAGTTTCCTAATTTCACAGTATTTGACAGAGTAGCCAAAGTAAGAGGTTAATGTATAGCAGAGTATATTAGAATAAGTAAACTACTCAATACTGCTTTGAGTAGTATTGAAGAAAGGGATGTCTACATCTTGGGAGAGTAATTTCTTTTTATAAGCAAGCTTCATATTTTCAGTCTAATATTTCTGTATTTAATTTATGGGACAAATAGTTCTGTGATTTCTGCCAATTAGTGAAATAATTCTAAGCCTCAATTTGATCACCTTTTAAAAGGGAAACAAAAGAAATATCTACCTCATTGTGTTTTGTGATAAAAATACATATGTGTTGTATACTTTGTGCATGTTCACTCGCTCAGTTGTGTCCAACTCTGTGACTCTAAGGACTATAGCCTGCCAGGCTCCTCTGTCCATGGGATTTTTTAGACAAGAATATTGGGGTGGATTGCCATTTCCTCCTCCAGGGGATCTTCCCAACCCAGGGACTGAACCCACATCTCCTGTGTCTTCTGCACTGCCAGGCAGATTCTTTACCACTGAGCCACCTGGGAAGCCCATTGTATACTTTATAAACATATAAATCATTGTTATTTATAATTCATAGTCTGATGAAAATTGAATTGTATTCATTCATAGTCACTGTGATAAGCATAATAAATATCTAAAATATTGCCATGAATGTTTAGCTTTTCTTTTAAACAAAATATTAAAAAGATATTTCCCTCCGGACTTCCCTGGCAGTCCAGTGGTTAAGACTTTGCTTTCTAATGCAGGGGCTGCTGATTTGATCACTGGTTGGGGAGCTAAAATCCCACATGCCTCGTGGCCAAAAAAACCAAAACATACAACAGAAGCAATATTGTAACAAATTAATAAAAAGTTTAAAAATGGTCTACTTCAAAAACATCTTTAAGAAAAGAAAAGGAAAGAAAAAGATATTTTCTTCAGTTTGCTTCGACATTGTCCTACCCTGTAATTATCGTGGACAAAAAGGCCTTATGAATTATAAGAAAGAGTATTGGTTTAGAATATCCATGTTTCAGCCCTGTTTTTTGTTTTTGTAAGTCCAGTGATCTTGTATGAATCTCTTAATATCTTCATCTAATTCAAAGATTTATTGTGAAACAATGAAATCATGTGTAAAAGGTACTTTGTATGATAAAAAGTGATGGGTGAATATAAAGAAATCATTAAAGTACATTATACCTTGTGACATGAGTAACCTGTCATTAATATTCTGGTCTTGTCTTTATCGTATTCAAGTCTGATAATGCACAAATTCTTAAAAACTTTTTTCATTATCCAGTTCAGTTCAGTTCACTTGCTCAGTCGTGTCCGACTCTTTGCGACCCCATGAACTGCAGCACGCCAGGCCTCTCTATCCATCACCAACTCCCGAAGTCTACCCAAACCCATGTCCATTGAGTCGGTGATGCCATCCCACCATCTCATCCTCTGTCGTTCCCTTCGCCTCCTGCCCCCAATCCTACCCAGCATTAGGGTCTTTTCCAATGAGTCAACTCTTCGCATGAGGTGGCCCAAGTATTGGAGTTTCAGCTTCAACATCAGTCCTTCCAATGAACACCCAGGACTGATCTCCTTTAGGATGGACTTGTTGGATCTTCTTGCAGTTCAAGGGACTCTCTAGAGTCTTCTCCAACACCACAGTTCAAAAGCATCAATTCTGTGGCGCTCAGCTTTCTTCACCATCCAGCTCTCACATCCATACGTGACTACTGGAAAAACCATAGCCTTGACTAGATGGACCTTTGTTGGCAAAGTAATGTCTCTGCTTTTAAATATTCTATCTATGTTGGCCATAACCTTCCTTCCAAGGAGTAAGCGTCTTTAAATTTCATGGCTGCAATCACCATCAGCAGTGATTTTGGAGCCCCCAAAAATAAAGTCTGACAGTTTCCACTGTTTCCCCATCTATTTCCCATGAAGTGATGGGACCAGATGCCATGATCTTAGTTTTCTGAACGTTGAGCTTTAAGCCAACTTTTTCACTCTCCTCTTTCACTTTCATCAAGAGGCTCTTTAGTTCTTCTTCACTTTCTGCCATAAGGGTGGTGTCATCTGCATATCTGAGGCTATTGATATTTCTCCCGGCAATCTTGATTCTAGCTTGTGTTCTTCCAGCCCAGCGTTTCTCATGATGTACTTTGCACTTACTAGTTACTGGAGATGGAACAATGATCAAAACAGAAACGGTCCCTGACTTCATAGAAGTTATTGAGAGGATCACCTCCACACTTAAACCCTCAGGTTACAGTAGGCATTTTTACCTTGATGACTCTCTCAACACGTCCTATTTCTTGAGGCGCACTGTGCTCCAATCTGGACATATGTCCCTCTTTTTCAAGTGCTCAACATCTTGGTGTCTCCCTTTTTCCTTCTCCTGAGACTCCTTTAGTATTGTGTGTTGAATCTGTTAGACATCTGTGCCAGATTTCTTATTTTCTGTATCCAATAATTTTTTTTGATTTATTTTCATATTTGTAGAACATATCATCCAGAAGCTTCCTAAGCAAAGGGATACAGAAGTATAGACCACACATAAGGGAAAATTTTACACCTGAAAACATCATTATCCTGACCCTCATGTTTGAGTGACAGCTTAATTCTATACAGAATTCTAGATTGGAATTCATTTTCATTCAGATTTTTGGAGGCATTGCTCCATTGTCTCTAGATTTATTTTTTTTTCGGTTTATGATCTTTTCTTTGTGCTCGGTGTTCTGAAATTTCGCAACAAAGTGACTTTTGTGGATCTATTTTTATCTATTTTACTCTGGCTTTGTGGGTCCTTTCAATCTGGAAAGTCATGTCCTTCAGTTCTGAGAAACTATTAAAATCATTTCATTGATGATTTTCATTCTTCCACTTTGCCTGCAACTCTAGTTATTTGAATAGTCTACTTCCTGGATTGGTGTTCTGTCTTTTAGTCTTATCTTTTCTTTTTCACCCTACTTTTTCAAGTAACAGCCCTGACTAACCTGACTACCAGGTTTCTCTTTCATTTGTTATAAGCTTATGTTAACTAGTTTAGTTCTATTTTAGGAACATCTGATTGGGCTGTTCTGTAATGATCATCTTGTTTTGGTCAGAATCCCCAGAACAGACTCTTCTAATCTTCTGCCAGAAGAGGAAAGGCGTGGCTTATAGTATTCCAGAAGCCAAGTAGAGGAAAAAAGCTGGGTGTTTTGCCATCCAGAAGTTCCTTTAATTCCTAATTTTGGCATAATATCTTAACCTTTAACTATATTCCTCCCAGAATCCCTTTAATTTACCCTCTCCAGAGAATAAACTTTCAGACTTCTGCCGGCGTGGGGAAGGGGCAGTGGCTGAGCAATGCAGAGTAGGAGGGGGGACCCAAGGATCTACCTGATTCTTATACAGTCTTCAGCTAGTCCTTCTGATTTTCAGAAGGGCTTGGAGCTATCGAAGTCATGGACCCTTGAGGATTTTGTGGGTACAAATGAGGTTCGTTCTTGGTTTTTGCCATCACTAGTTTAGGATTTGGCTTTTTGAGGTCCTTAAATCTGCTGCAATTGTCCATATGCTTTCCAGCCTCAAAATTCCTGGCCTTTTATATCCTTTCCTTTTTTTCCTCCAATTGTTGTATGTTTATTAATTTTAAAAATTTATTTTAGTGAGGTTTTGTCAGGGAGGAAGAACTAGGTAAATGTGTGAACTTTACCAACATACCTAGAACTTCCAATCCACTCACTACACTGCAGCTGGAAAGAGCATCTTGCTTTCGTTGCAGGGGTATAATATCTTATCACATGAGGATATTATCCAGTTTCGTTTTTGATTTCTTTTTTAGTTTTCCAAAACACTGCACTTTGCAAAATACAAATCTGTTAGAAGTAAGGTTTATAGTCTTCATTTTCTCATAGGTTCTGCTCCTCCCTCTTGCAATTTCACATTATCTGCCCAGTCCCTGAGTGGCAGAGCCATTTGCCTCTGCCTTGCATGCCTTGACATCTCTAGCTCATGTCTTACCACAGTTCCCTCCTCTCAGCTTCACCACACTGGCTTTCTTTTGGTTCTTTGTAAGTCACACAATTACTCTTCTACTGGGCCTCTGCATGTATAACTTGCTCTGCTTGTAACCCCCCTTTTTTTCTTTGATGATATCCTTCTTCAGATTTCTACTCAGTTGTTTTTTCTGTCTTCTGACCTTTCTGACGAGGTCAAATCACCCATCATAGGATCTCCCAGCACCATGGAGCTATTTTGCATTTCTCTGGATGCTATTTGTTGGTGCCCACTTCCCTCACCTAAATTATAAGCTTTGTGGAATAGGATCCAGGTCTGTCTTGCCTTCTATTGCATTCACAATGCCTAGCACAGAACATGGGTCAGAGTAGGCATTTTGATTTATTGAATTATTGATTCAATAAAACTGATGCCTTACGAGTAAAGAGGAATGATAAGATAAGAACTGAGGAAAGAATCTCCAGGCCAAGAAAACATATGTTGGATACATTTGGTGAGTTTGAGGAACTGAGAGACAAGGGCTGTGTGTCTAGAGCCATGTAAACTAGGGGAAATGTTGCTGAATGAAGCTGGAGGGATGAACAAGGGCCAGATCACAGAGGGCCCTTTAAGCAATGATGAAAAAAACTTGTGGACTTTCTCTAAGGGCAATGAAAATTTTAGTAGGGGAGTTACCTATTCCAGATACTATGTGGAACATGGGTTGGAAATGGCAAAAGTAGATGGGGGGAGGCCAGTGAAAAGGTTACTGTCCAAGATCAGGAAAGACCTAAAGTCTTAGGGGGAGAAGGGGAAAAGGTAATAAAGATGGAGAGATATATATCAAATGATATTCTAGAGGACACAACATTTGTTGATGGATTAAAGTTGGGGAGTGAAGAAAGAGAACTGTCAAAAGTGACAAAGTCAATTGTCAAAAGTGACTGAGGTTTCTGATCTGATCAACTAGGTGAACACGGGTACTATTCATTAAGGTGGGAAAGATTATTTAGCCATATGCCTTCCCACCCTAGGTGTCTGAAAAAGCAAAAAAAAAAAAAAAAAAAGAGCCAGAGGGGATGTGGTTGGAAGATAAGTGCCACTTACTGGTCTCCACTTCCCTGAGGGGTTTCTGGTTACACAAAGATTTTGCTCCCTCACACAATTCCATTGGTTAATACTCTTTGTGTCTCCAGTTCAAGCTTGCAAGGAGTACCTGTCATCTCTTCTGGGGAAAAGATCTCATTCCATGTGGCCTCACTGTCTACTCTCAGGACGCTTTTTCTGGCCAGATAGCTGATAAATATTATTTCTGGGTGTGTCTGTGAAGTATCTCTGGAAGACATTAGCATTTGAAGCAGTAGACTGAGTAAAAATCTCCCTTGCCAGTGCAGGCAGACATCTAATTCACTGAGGAATTGAACAGAACAAAAAGGTAGAAGGGCAAATTCATTTTCTCTCATTAAGTGAGACATCCATCTTTTTCTGCCCTTACACACTGGTGCTCCTGATCTTTGGGCATTCAGACTCAGAGACTTAATCATTGCCTCTCTTCCCCTTCTCAGGCATGCAGGCTGAATAACTACACCATCGGCTTTCCTGGTTCTCTGGCTTACGCCTGGCAGATCAGCAGATTGTGAGACTTCTCGGCCTCCATAACCACAGAAACCAACTGGTTTGATAAATAAATAAATGGAATATGTATATTATATATATATTAAATATATACTTTAGGAACCTAGGAGCCCTATTACGATCACATCTAAGAATTTCCTTTCACTGATAAATGATAACAATGATTTTCACTTTGGATAATAATTAACTACATAGTCCCTTTCTGGTTAGCAGTGGCTTTTTAAAGTTACAGACAAGGCCTATTCTTCAAAATGTAGTAGTATGTCTTTTATTTTATAATACCATTCTGTTAAAGTAATTCATAACGATGAGTTTCCTGATTAAATCCAGGACTCATGGGAGGTAAAGACTGCCCAAAGAATGTACAAAATTGCAAGGCACATTTTAATCAAGTTAATCTTCTCTTACCCCTAGCTATCCTATTCTAGAACTAAAGAGAGCCCTTGAGGTTCACATTGACTTCTCTTGAGGAGATGGTGATGACTGCAAAAGAAAGAAAAACGTACTTGATTACATACATAACTAGAGATGTGTAAACCCTGGAATGTTCCAATCTTTTACTTAAACAAAATACTCAATTTATTTTTGTTAATTTTTAGTGAAGTAAGACTTTGTCAACAAAGGTCCATCTAATCAAGACTATGGCTTTTCCAGTAGGCATGTATGGATGTGAGAGTTGGACTATAAAGAAAGCTGAGAGCAGAAGAATTGATGCTTTTGAACTGTGGTGTTGGAGAAGACTCTTGAGAGTCCCTTGGACTGCAAGGAGATCCAACCAGTCCATCCTAAAGGAGATCAGTCCTGAGTGTTCATTGGAAGGACTGATGTTGAAGCTGAAACTCCAATATTTTGGCCACCTGATGTGAAGAGCTGACTCATTTGAAAAGACCCTGATGCTGGGAAAGACTGATGATGGGAGGAGAAGAGGACGACAGAGGATGAGATGGCTGGATGGTATCACTGACTCAATGGACATGAGTTTGAGTAAACTCTGGGAGTTGGTGATGGACAGGGTTGGTGATGGACAGGGAGGCCTGGTGTGTTGCAGTTCATGGGGTTGCAAAGAGTCGGACACAACTGAGGGACTGAACTGAACTGAACTGACTGAAGTAAGAACATATTAAAAAGTTATGAAACTCATACTGATGTCAGACTAAACATTATAAATCAAGGCAATAGCTCCACTGAGGTGAAGTATCTTGCAGTTTGGATGTGTAGTGGGTACTGATCTGAGGACCAAGCCAGTGGTTTGCCTGGACAGGCTTGGAAGAATTTACTGCAACTCAATTTTGTATGCAAATCAAGCAGGCAAACTCAGTGGATCTGAGATGGGAACAAAAGATCATGTTTCTACCCTTACAAATCACAAATGAGGTTATATTTCATAAGAATTATTCTGCATTTTATATACATTATATTTTATATTATTTATATATATAATATATATTTTATATATAAGGTGCTTATCCTTATATATAAAATCTGATTGTGAGGTAAACAGAGAAGGCTGAGGAAGCTGAGATTCTGTGTTCTCAGAACTTCTCTCTCTCTCTCTCGCTCTCTCTCTCTCTCGCTCTCTAATATATATATATATATATATATATATATATATATAATCACAAATTCAGAATTGTTTTCACTAGAGTCCAGAGCCTACTGGGAGAAAAGAAAGGCCTTCTGAGGCTTTCTTTGACTGGGTAGGAGGAGGCTGGAGCCTGGGGTATGAGACACTATGGCTATAGAGGGGAAAGAAGATCAAACAGAAAGGGGAAAAGGCAGATGTTTTTTTTCCCCTCTGTGGCTCACACAAAAGGGAGACTGCAGGGGGACCATAATCTCTGTAGTTATAGGAAACCAGTGCAGTCAAAGTACCAGCAGCCTGAAAGGTCTTTAACCCTAGCTTGACACAAATCCCAGAGACCCAGAAATCCATTCCCAAGTCTTGGCAAAGGTGTCTGTACACAAATCCAAGATGCAAGGTGAAGGGTGGTGGTGGAGCATTGGCAGCAAGATGATGACTAAAATGAAGAATTGGTCAAGCGTTTGAGAGAATACCCGGTTGTATTTTGGAGTCTATTTTTAAAAAATAATTTTCTTTAAGAGTGCCATAAAGGAAAATAAACAGTGGAACAAGATGTAACTAGAAGAGTCCACACAGGTGACCAATTCCTCAACTTCTCTGAGGAATGGCATTTGAGCTGAGGTCTGATGGTTGAAAAGGAGCCAGCCAAGTGGATGGGGAGCAGGAAGAGAGAAAGAAATACAAAGGGAAGAAATGGGTCACTTCTGGCTTATTCTTTAATAGTTTTAAGCAACTTTCTCTCATAGCTTTCTGTACAAGAGGAAGGGTGAACAAATAGGAGTGTAGGAGAAACAAAAGTATTGGAGAAATGGGTAGAATTCAGTTTACATGAACCAAATATGCAATAAAGTAACTTCGACCTTGTCTTAGTCAATATTCAATGATATCCCTCATCTTGCTTGTTTGGTACTGAACACATTTCTGACAACTTTTTCTCCTTCCAAATTCTCCTTTCCCAAACATTTTATTTTGTCTTTTAAGGAGCCTTAGAAATTATCTAGACCAGCTGTTTCCAAAGCTGACTTCAATTTAGAATTACCTGAGGGAGCCTGCTAAAGACAGATTCTTCAGGTCCTGGGTGGAGTGCAGTCATCTGCCTTCAGAAGCACCTCACTGACTCTGATACAGGTCTAGTACCCTAATCTTGATCAGTGATTTCCAAGTGATTCAGCAAAAGCTTGGTTCCAGGAGATGTTATCAGTGCTCCAAGAATAAAGAATTCTCTCATAAGATAAACTGGAAAAACAGATTTTTCTTTTAGCATTTACAAACCACCCTAGGACAAAGGCTCAGGAACACACCGAAGTGTCAAGCAAATAAACAATAGAATCATATTAGATATTTTTTCTTAACTTCACCCAGAATAGTTCTTTGTAAACAAAAGTATGAAACCGATTGATCTAGAAAAAGTCTTACTTAATTTCCACAACTAAATGTATGTGTACTTGTTATATTATAAATTTTATTAAGTGTAACTGGGAACATGTTCCTTCATTTAGGAAAGCAGTCCCAAGGAAGGCATCTAGTCCCAGTTGCAGGTAAAGCTCTGACCATCCCCTTAGCCAGTCCTGAATGCCTTCCCCATACCTCTGCTCTAGTCCTTTTTCCAGGCTCTATCTAAAACTCCTATGCTGTCTCTCAAATTTATATTTTCACCTGTTTTTAAAGCACTTCCTCCTGGATATCCTAGGCTTACTCTCCATGATTCTGACAACCAATTCCAACGAGTGAGTTATTTCTCCACACTACCAGTAAATTCTTCAATGGCTGGGTGTCCCACCATTTAACTCAGTTCTGACGCTACCTACCCAGAGATTGCATCAGATTCCACAGGTTAAGGACTCAGTCTACCCCGCACTTCAGATGTCAATCACAACTTCAGCTTTTATTTGTGGTTCTGACTCACTGGCTATAAATTAGAGGTTACCATGACCCTCTCCTGGGGTTCGACTAATTTGTAGACTAACTCAGGAAACCAGCGTACTCATTAGATTACTGATTCATTACAAAGGGTATTAAAGAATACAAATCAACAGCCAGGCTGAGGTCCCAACAAAGGAGCTCTGTCCCTGCGGGGTTTGGGGCCTGGCACCAAGGCCTGCGGTTGTGTTCTGGTACACCAGAATGACAAGCTCTCCAAACCCTGACATTATTTTGGATTTTTAATGGAGGCTTCAATACTTAGGCACGACTGATTAAATCATTGGCCAATGGTGACCAAACTCAATCTCCAGCCCTGCCAGAGGTAGGGCTGAAAGTTCCAACTCCCCAGTCACAAGGTTGGTTACCCTGGTAGCCAATCTCTATTTGGTTACCTATTGTTGTTTAGTCACTGAGAAGCCTGCATGCAGATCAAGAAGCAACAGTTAGAACTGGACATGGAATAACAGACTGGTTCAAAATTGGGAAAGTAGTACATCAAGGCTGTGTATTGTCACTCTGTTTATTTAACTTTAATCAAGAAAAATGCCAGGCTGGATGAAGCTCAAGCTTGAATCAAGATTGCTGGGAGAAATATCAATAACCTCAGATATGCAGATAATAACACCATAATGGCAGAAAGCAAAGAAGAACTAAAAAGCCTCTTGATGAACGTGAAAGAGGAGAGTGAAAAACTGACTTAAAACTCAACATTCAAAAAACTAAGATCATGGCATCTGGTCCCATCCCTTCATGGCAAACAGATGGGGAAAAAATGGAAACGGTGACAGACTATATTTTCTTGGGCTCCAAAATCACTGAGGATGGTGACTGCAGCCACGAAATTAAAAGATGCTTGCTCCTTGGAATAAAAGCTAAGACAAACCTAAGATAGCATATTAAAAAGCGGAGAGATCACTTTGCCGACAAAGGTCTGTATAGCCAAAGCTATGGTTTTTCCAGTAGTCATGTACGAATGTGAGAGTTGGACTATAAAGAAAGCTGAGTGCAGAAGAATTGATACTTTCAAATTGTGGTGCTGGAGAAGACTCTTGAGAGTCCCTTGGACTGCAAGGAGGTTAAACCAATCAATCCTAAAGGAAATCAACCCTGAATGTTTATTGGAAGACTGTTGCTGAAGCTGAAGCTCCAATACTTGGGCCACCTGATGCAAAGAGCTGACTCATTGGAAAAGACCTTGATGCTGGGGAAGATTGAGGGCAACAGTAGAAGGGAGCAACAGGGGATGAGATGGTTGGATGGTATCATTGACTCAATGGACATGAGTTTAAGCAAACTCCAGGAGACAGTGGACAGGGAAGCCTGGCATGCTTCAGTCCATGTGGTCGCAGAGTCAGACCCAACTTAGCGACTAAGCAACAACAATTGTAAATTAGGAAATCACATGCTCCAAAAGAGAGAAAAAAAGTTCCTTCCCAGTTGCTCAGTAAGGTTTCTTGTTTCCAAGTTCCCAGTGGTGGTGGTGACTGCTACTGTCCTAAAGATGTAAGTCTTGAAACTGATGTACAGTAGTAGCCTTTGTTTCTTCATTCTGTTGGAAATTCAAATTCTGTTGCCCATCATCCTTGAGTCCCCCAGTGTCATTTCTTCCTTCTCATTTTTACTGTTAGTGATTGTGGTTTTTGGCTTCCCCGGTGTCCCAGTGGTAAATAACCTGCCTGCAGCACAAGAGATGTAGGAGACTAGGGTTCAATCCCAGGGTCAGGAAGATCCCCTGGAGGAGGAAATGGCAACGCACTCCAGTAGTCTTGCCTGGAAAATCCCATGGAGAGAGGAGCCTGGCGGGTTATAGTCCATGGGGTCGCAAAAGAGTCAGACATGACTTAGCAACAACAACAAATTCCATTTTATCAACATACCACGATTTATTTACTCATTCTTTATGGAGGTACATTTGTAGTTGTTAGATACATTCATTGCTAATATCTCCATCAGTCTGTGGCTTGTCCTTTTACTCTCATGATAGTGTCTTTTAATGATTAGAAAATCTTAATTTTAATGAAGCCCAAATTATTTTTTCTTTTATGGTAAGTTTTCAAGAGATAGTGACTTACTTATCTTTGTTTATACATCCTAGCACCCACTTCCTGACACAGGCTGTGCTTGATAAACACCTGATCACATTTGACTAATTTAATCCATCTTTCCCAGATCATTTCAAATTCTATTTTCTCTATGAAATCTTTTCTCACCATCTTATTCCCAATAGGATTGTCTTTCTCAGACTATTTTGTCCTATAAGTGTTTCTCAATCATTTTATTTATATCTTTTGACCGTAAACAGTTTGCAAAGCTGTTAATACAGAGAATGTTTAGGGGGGAATTTTATTCTCTCTTCTTCCTGTTTCTGTGAAGAGATTAGCCTCCAATCTCAGGAAGAAATAGTTTTGGAGTACAGTAAGTCCTCTAAATAGGAACCCTCAAATTGTGAACTTTCAAAGATGCAAATGTGTATTTGCATGTCCACTCACATTAGTTGACGTGTCTGGCATACATTGTCACATGTGTGAATCCTCTACAGGAGGCTGTGCTTTTGTATACTTCACTGTACAGTGCTCTAGACTACAGTAGTACAGTATTTTTATTTCAAGCCCAGGATGTCCAGAAGCAAGAGGGTAGATAGAAATGAATCCAGGAAGAAATCAGAACCTGTGCCATCAACATAAAGCATGAGTGAAATTGCAGCTTGTCATCCACCTCCCGTTGTTGATGATCCTTCAGCTGTACCATCTCCCACCTCCTCTCCCAATCAGTAACTCTTCTTGTCTGTTCATTCAGTGCCAGCTCCTATTTGCCAACCATTGTACTGTACTACTGTACTTTTCAAGGTACTGTACAGTAAGATTAAAAACATTTTATTTATTTTTGTATTTGTTTTTTATGCATTATTTGTGTGAAAAGTATTGTAAATCTATTATAGTCCAGTACTATATAGCCATTTGTGTTAGTTGGGTACCTAGGCTAACTTTGTTGGCCTTAGGAACAATCTGGACTTATGAACAGGCTCTCAGAATGGAACTTGCTCCAATCTATGGGACCTACTGTACTATTTCTGCCTCCTCTCTTCATCCTCTCATTTTCCCTCTTTTCTGTGCTCATTCACCTGAGAAGTAACTAATAAGTTTTGGTGAAACAGGAACAGTTCAGAAGACAGCTCACTCTGTGGACAGCTGGACAGTGAAAGCCAAGTTTTCATTCTCTTCCTCTAGCTGATACACACATTGGTAAGAATGCTAGGCTCTGCTACAGCTTTTTTGTCTATGTAGTTAGCTGACTAAACTTCTCTACCTGCAACTGGTTGGGGACACTGCAGTCTTACAAATTCTTACCTTCAAGGTGTCAAAGGCTGATGTGAGTCTCTTTCAATAATTGTAATAAAACAATAAAAGTGAGTTAATTGCTAATCCTAGTAAAGGAGGCAGAGTCTCTCTAAGCAGACTGCTGGTGTTTTACACAGTAAGTGCAGAGTTGGGAGAATTGGTGGCTTTGCAGAAGTTTAGAGTAAAGACATTGTCTATGGAAGTCTGGTTACTTGGTTGTGGCTGTTGATTGGCTGCAGCTGTGGTGTATTTACTGAAGTGGGTCTGTGATTGGCTGACTTTCAATAAAGGGATTAAAACCGATTGGCTGATTTCTAAAAGTTGTTAATGGAGGTGAGTTGATGGCTTGAATAGGTTTCAAACAGCGTTGGAGTGCCACTTATAGGGGTATGGAAATTTGTTTTTATTTCCCTATTCAGCATCACCAGTGATAAAATTTGTATTGTCCTTTTATTATCTTCAGGCTCCCTGTGTACATTTTTTCAACTGGTCAGCTGGTAAAGAATCCGCCTGCAATGCGGGAGACCTGGGTTCGATTCCTGAGTTGGGAAGATCCCCTGGAGAAGGGAAAGGCTAGCCACTCCAGTATTCTGGCCTAGAGAATTCCATCACAAACAGTAAGACACAACTGTGTGACTTTCACTTTCACTTTCAGAAGCTGGAGAGCGGAAGGCGGTGACTAGTGCTCCCAAACCTTCCCAGTCAGAGGGGAGTAGGGCTGGAAAAGGCCACGTTATAGCTGGAGGGAATTTGAGTTCATTCCCTTTAGAAAGCTTTGGAACATTTTAAAACAATGCAACCACTTCTTCAAGAAGAAAACTTAAATGAAACCTAATATAATCTACGGGCTAGTATCTACCTCCCCTTTGTCTAGGTCGCAGTGGGAAAACAGACGTTTTGGTCTTACATGTCTGTTAAGATGGTTAGGGGGATGCTCTAACTATCTGTGCTTGAAGCAAAGTTCTTTGGTGCCTCTTGATCTTTTGTCTCAATTCTGACTCCACCTGATCCACAGCTCCCTTTGCTACCAGTCACCTTCAGGAAGCTCTGGGCACAGGCCCTGGTGAGATGTGGTGCCCTCTCCTGGACCCAGGTCAACGAGGAGAATGC
Source organism: Okapia johnstoni (assembly GCA_024291935.2). Taxonomy (NCBI): domain Eukaryota; kingdom Metazoa; phylum Chordata; class Mammalia; order Artiodactyla; family Giraffidae; genus Okapia; species Okapia johnstoni. The sequence goes on along the minus strand of CM044312.1, from coordinate 62,347,021 downwards.
GGTGAAGTTAACTGTTGATTCTACCGTGCTTTGCCTTCACCCTCTGAAGCACCGACATGCTGGGTGGTCAGGTGTTCTGACTTTCCACACAGACAGAAGAAGTTAAAGAGCCTTTTCTGGAGTCCAGTGGGGAAAGCACCATAAAGGCAAAACCTCTCTGAAAGATGCCCTTGAATTCCACTCCCCTTCCTTCCTGGCTCCCCTGCCCTCAGAATTACCTCTACCTGTGCCGCTCCTTTCCTATAAGGAAATTTCCGGTGATTCTCAGACACTCATCTCGCTCCAGGGTGAGACGTTTCTCTCTGAATTCCTCTGTTCCCTATAATTGAATCATCTGGCCTTGTCCTGTGCTTCAAAAATTTCAATGTGTTTATAACTCACTCAGAATCTTGTGAAGATGCAGGTTCTGATGCACTCGGTCTTGGTATGGACTTGAGAGCTTTCGTTTCTCCCAAGTCCCCAGGTGATGGTATTCCTGTTGATTTCCCATTCCTGTTTGAATAGGAAGGTTCTCGTAACATGCTAGGCAAGGGATTCACAGAACAAACAGGGAAGACTGCCACCATGATCAAGTTCCATGACAAGGGGGTCTAGCCCTTCAAGAGGACTCTGGGCCGGGCTAAGGCTCTGCACATCTTGTCCTCCTTGTGACCTGTTGCTCTGAGCTATAGGCATCAGGGCTGCATTATGATATTAATGGGCTGCACGCATGTTTGCTTTGCGGACACCTTCCTCCATAAAAATGTTGACATTTTATGATTGTATTGGTACAAAGATGAATATTGTCTAGGCTAAATTTACATTACATAATGTAAAATGAGTAAGCAGAAACCTCAAATACTGTTGAGAAACCAGAAGGGGGAGCTCTCACACCCTTGTCATAGCAGAGTCCAACAGGAAGAAGAAAGCCCCCTCTTTGTTCCTGGGAAGGACTCAGCCAATGAAAAGCTGAGGACCCTTTGTTTCCTCTAGCCTTCCCAGCTCCCTTTTCCTGTCTATAAAGCACTTTCTTTCCGTTGCCTTTTGGAAACTGGCATGTGACTCACGAAAATGGAATTCTCTGTTGATTCTGAATAAACCCATCTTTACTGGAGAAATACCTGGGAGTCTACTTGTGTAAGATCAACAATAATAATGTACATATGTTTTTCTATTGATTTTAAAAGAAATGAAAATGAGGACTTTCCTGGTGGTCCAGTGGTTAAGAATCTGCCTGCCAATGCAGGGGACCCGGTTCAATCCCTGGTCCTGGAAGATTCCACATGCCACAGGGTAACTAAGCCTAAGCACTACAACTACTGAGCTTTCAAGCTGCAACTACTGAAGCCTGGCCACTCTAGAGCCTGTGCTCCATGACAAGGGAAGCCACTGCAATGAGAAGCCTGAGCACCACAGCTAGAAAATATTCTCTGCTTGCCACAACTAGGGAAAGCCCTCACACAGCAAAGAAGACCCATCACAGCCAAAAATAAAGAAATATATACATTTTTTTAAGAGAGATGAAAATGAAAACATTTCGGTGAGGCCCTAAAAGTGCTATGGGCCCTAGGCATTGTGCCTACTGTGTGTAACATGTAAGTCATCCCTTGTGGGCCTGCCTGCCTGTTCGACCAACCACACACATCTGCCATGAGAAAAGTACTTCTCAGACACGGAGCTGTCAAAATTTCTAAGAAGGATAAAAGTATTTTCCAACTGCCTTGAATTTGTAAAGCATCTCCCTTTCTGTGGCACTACGTTAATACTCTTCCTTGGACAGCAAGGAGATCAAACCACACAATCTTAAGGGAGATCAATCCTGAATATATCATTGGGAGGACTAATGCTGAAGTTGAAACTCCAGTATTTTGGTCATCTGATTAGAAGAGACAACTCATTGGAAAAGTCCTTGATGCTGGGAAAGATCAAGGGCAGAAGAAGAGGACATCAGAGGATGAGATGGCTGGACATCACCAATGTAATGAACGTGAATTTGGGCAAACTCTGGGAGATGGTGAGGGACAGGGATGCCTGGCCTGCTGCAGTCCATGGGGTCGCAAAGAGTTGTACATGACTGGGTGACTGAACAACAACGTTAATATGCAGCACAGGAATTAATTCAGTTTCATTCCCCTCCCTGCTGCTTTCCAAATTATGCTCATTTGGATTTGTTATGAATTAAAGAAAAGAGTATAATATTTTAATGGCTGCTCCCTTAATCACAAAAAAAAGGAGGTTTGAAGCTCTTATTCTGGGAAGAACTTGATTATATTTTTAGTCAAGGGACTGTGGTTCTACAGGTGTTTTGTTCTTACAGTTATAATCATATGTAAAACAGATGCAAGTGGAGTTGCTCTCGTTGATGTAGGAGCTGGGGTCTCATCTGCATAGCTCACAACACCCTAGAGGCCTCTGACACCTCTGAGGAATTCCATGACGACTCTGCAGAAGCCAATTTGGGAACCACCAATTTAGTCCACAAGCCCCACCACACTTCACATATAAGGAACCAGAGGGCCAAAGAATATGATTGTATCTTCTGTTTTTTAAATTATAAACTTTGATGTGTTTCCAGGTATTAGAACTAGCCTGATTATTCTAGAATTAGAATAGAAATAGCCTGCCTTTTTTTTACCTTGGATACTTGCCTTCCTTCCAGACAGAATGGTTACTCACTTTGTTACTCTGAATGGTTTTGATCCCAGAACCACACCCTGATTTCCTGCAGAAAAAAAAAGACCGGAATGGAATTGTCAAGGCAAACAATGCTCTGCTACCCGGGAAGAGATAATAATAGCACATAGGTACTTAGAACAACTTGGCTCAAGCCCAGTTCTAAACACGCCACCTGGGTCAACTCTATAAGCTTTTCATGGTGGTGCTGTGAGGTGGGTGCCATCTTTTCCATGCTTCAAGCACAGAGAGTTTCAGGATCTTGCTCAGGGACTCTGGTTACTCAGTTGTGGAGTCAGGCCATGGACCCAGCCAGTCTGCCTCTAGAGTCTGGTTCTTAAACCCACTGTTATGGGGATAGCTCAAAAAGTTCCTATTCCAGTATTGACATTTTCTGACTCAGAGAACATATTTTCTTCCCCTTTCTTTTTCACTCAGTTTCTGCTGCCTCTCCAAGAAACTGAGAAATCTTCAAAACATTCTTTCCTGTCTACTGATACTATATGACTTAGTCTCGCAAAATCCATTTTCAAATAAGAACTTCAGGTCATGATCATAATTATTTCTTATTTTTGTGCTCACGGGAGCAGAACAGAACACGGTGTGTGGCTTAGGGTGGAGCTCCCGGAGGCTTCTGTGGCATCAGAGTGAGAGCCAGGGTTAGGCTGTCTCTGGTCCTCAGAGTCCTTGCCATAGTTGTGTCCAACTCTGTGACTCTATGGACTATAACCTTCCAGGCTCCTCTGTCCATGTAATTTTCCAGACGAGAATACTGGAGTGGGTTGCCATTTCTTACTCCAGGGATCTCCTCAACCCAGGGGTCGAACCCATGTCTCTTTTGTCTCCTGCATTGACAGGTGGTTTCTTTACCTCTGCACCACCTGGGAAGCCTGAGTACTCTTTTTTTTTTTTTTTAATGATTTTTAATTTGAGGATAATTGTTTTACAATGTTGTGTTGGTTTCTGCTATACATCAACATAAATCAGTCATACTATACACACGTCCTCTCCCTCTTGAACCTCTCTCCCACGTCCTACCCTATCCCACCCCTCTAGATTATCACAGAGCACCAGGCTGAGCTCCCTACACTATACAGCAACTTCCCATTAGCTATCTGTTTTACACACAGTAATGTATATATTTCAAAGCTACTCTCTCGATTCATCCCACCCTCTCCCTCCCCTGTTGTGTCCCTAAGTCTGTTCCCTATGTCTGAGTCTCTATTCCTGCCCTACGAATAGGTTCATCAGTACTGAGTCCTCTTATATACAGAGTATATCATGCAAAATGCTGGGCTGGATGAATCACAAGTTGGAATCAAGACTAATGGAAGAAACATCAACAACAGCAGATATGCAGATGCTACCACTTTATTGGCAGAAACTGAAGAGGAACTAAAGAGCCTCTTGATGAGGGTGAAAGAAGAGAGTGAAAAAGCTGGTTTAAAACTCAACATTAAACAAAGATCATAGAATCTGGTCCCATCACTTCATGGCAAATAGGAGAAAAAGTGGAAGAAGTGACAGATTTTATTTTCTTGGGCTCCAAAATCACTGTGGATGGTGACTGCAGCCATAAAATTAAAAGACACTTGCTCAGTAATGTATGACAAATCTAGACAACATATTAAAAAGCAGAGACATCACTTAGCTGGCAAAGGTCTGTATAGTCAAAGCTATGGTTTTTCCAGTAGTCATGTATGCATGTGAGAGTTGGACCATAAAGAAGGCTGAGCACCAAAGAATTGATGCTTTTGAATTGTGGTGCTTCTCAGAGAAGACTCTTGAGAGTCCCTTGGACAGCAAGGAGATCAAACCAGTCAATCCTAAAGGAAATCAATCCTGAATATTCATTGGAAGGACTGATAATGAAGCTGAAGCTCCAATACTTTGGAAAGTGATGCAAAGAGTGGACTCATTGGAAAAGACCCTGATGCTGGGAAAGATTGAAGGCAAAAGGAGAAGGGGGGTGGAAGAAGATGAGTTAGATAGCATCACCAACTTAGTGGACATGAATTTGAGTAAACTCTAGGAGATAGTGGAGGACACAGGAGCCTGGCATGCTGTAGTCCATGGGGTTGCAAACAGTCAGACATGACTTAGCAACTGAACAACAAACAGCACCACCTACGTTGATGTGTCTTCACATCTCTGGGAAGCAGTTGTGTTTTCAGCCAGAAGACAGTCTCTGGGGCCAAGCTGCTTAAATTTAATAATCATCCTATTACACCCTTGGAGACACTGAGTAAGTGATTAGTTTTCTTATCAATCAAATGAAAATAATTGTAGCACCTACCCACTTAGCTGTTGTGTGGAATGAATGATGCAATATTCATAAAGCACTTTAAAATGGTATCTGGTTCATAGTGACGGGACTAATAAATAGCATCTATTGTGACAAGATGATTGGCAGTAGAAGACAAAGTGATTTCTTGTTATCATATGAGCATTATTTCAAAACTAGAATCCTTGACATATCTATCACTACCATATTGGATCCCTTTCTGTTGTATAATCAAAGGAATACAGATCTTCTTGGACACAGAATAAAAGTTCTCATCCACATTTGTCCCTTACAGTTCATGGGGACAAAGCAGAAGCCAGATTTGCAACATTAGCTTCCTGGGAGTTGTCAACCTAACTCACTCCGCTGACTCCACTGTTTGTTAATCATGGTAGTCTGGGTAACGTTACCCAGTCACATCCAATTCACTTGTTTTTCCTCTACCAGTGGACAACTCACTTATTACTCTATGGATGGACACTCCTAATTCAGTGTTCAGTTTTATTCCACATCCTGCCTCATCACATTAGGTTACTGACTTTGTCCTGTCTTGTCCAAGATTCTGGAACACTCCTAAATGATTCCCTTTTACAGCCTGGCCTTCCTGCTTTGCCCATTTTCTTTTCTTTAAGATATTTTTTTTACTGTTAAAAAGTACCACACATAAACCATGTTGTGGGAGACACTGTGATGTGCTGCCTGGTCCCTTTCAGGAATAAAGGATCTAGTCTCAGGTGCTAGGAGCATGGTCAGTAAAAAGCCCTTAGATTTTGCTGCCCACCCCCACCTCACCTCCCGTGGATGGCCTCAGCAGAAGAGAGCTGCTTTGCTCTCAAGGTCAAGACCTTCTCCCAAGGGTGGCTTGCATCCAATGACTACTCAGTGTAGTTACAGAAAGACCTGCTCCCTCCCCCCAGTCAGGACAACTCTGGAGGGACATTTCTGTTTCAAAACTCCCTGGATGGTTGGCTGAGACCTCCACTAAGACTGCACTGCAGATCAACTTCTTCCCCTGTCCACCCTGCTTCCTTCAATTCCCTTCCACCGTTGTTTTTTTCCAAAGACACTGCCAAATAAATCTCTGGCATGATAATCTCCATCTTAGAGGCTGTTTCCCAGGGATCCCAACTTGTGACATATGTGCAGTGATTTATACACATTTATAAAGCATTGTACACATGTCACTTTCCAAACTGTACCCTTTGGAAGGAAGTCATGATGCTCTGAACACACAGGGAGTAGGGAGTTATTTTCCACCTTGTCAAGGGAGGAGTATTTATACAATTATTTGGAATTCTTCTGCATGAGAGATTTGTCTTTTCTCCTCCAGTTTCTTTATTGATTAAATCAATTATTTATGCTAGTACCAATCTATAGATTAGAAAATATTCTGGATTATAATCAATACTACTTTATTTTATTGCTCAGATTGTTTCAGCTTTGTTCATTGGGAACTCTTTCAGTTCACTCCCTTATTCCTCCTTACTGTGTTCTGGGGTGTGTGTATGTGCATGTTTTGGTGTTTTCTTGCTTTCTAGCACTAGAAGATGGTCCAGCCTCATCTTGTATATTCCCTGCCCCAGTCCCAGACTCAGCCATTTCTCTAAGAGAAGTTCTTTTTTTCAAATTGAAGAGTGGTATTGGAAAATAAGATCTGGGGGCTGGGTGTGCAGATAGTTTTTTTTTTTTTTTTTTTTGATTACTGCTTTCTCTATTTTATGTTGGCTGAATCCTAGGGTCAATGCTGGCTTTTCCTAGCTAGCAGTTAAGCTAAACTTGTTCATCATAAGAAAATGAATCCTGTGGAACAATATACCTATTGGGGTATCATACTGATTGGTTGTGCTTCTATTGGAATGTAGGATGGAATAGAAAATAAGTGAAATTGTAAAGAGTTTTGAATTCTGCAGTTTCTCTTCTTCCCATAGAAATAAATATTCTTGTTGACCAGTGGCCTTCAGTGTTGGTTGCATAATACAATAACTTGGAAAGAGATACCTATCTTTACTCTCAGAAATTCTGCATTATTTGATTTTAGGGGAAATAAGTAATTTTTAAATGTTCAGTGTGCAGACAGAACTGAAAACCACTGTTGTACATCATGTGCCAATTATTTATGTCAAAATGATTATGGTTTTATTTAGCATAAAGTAGCTTTATTTTTAATGATTATTCTATGTTTATCAAGATAAATTGAGATCAAAAAAGCATACGTAACAGCAATGAAAATAATAAGGCATGTAATAAGACATGTCTTTTCTCAGTTGCTTCTCTTCACTAAGAAGTTGCCTCACCTAAAGATCCTGAAAATGAATCAGTCATCTCCTCAGTGAGTCTATGGGCTCTTCCTTTCTTCAGCCTGATAGTCTTTCAGTTCATCTCTTTTATTCTATAGCTTGCTCTACTTTTTAGCATTCTATGTTCAATAATACTATGTTCAAGATCAAGCAAATTATTCATATTTAGGATGTCTTGGGGCTTCCTTCGTGGCTCAGATGATAGAGAATCTGCTTGCAAGACAGGAGGCCCGGGTTCAATCCCTGGGTGGGGAAGGTCCCCCGGAGAAGAGAATGGCAACCCCCTCCAGTACTCTTATCTGGAGAATCCCATGGACAGGGGAGCCTGGCGGGCTACGGTTCATGTGGTTGCAGAGTCAGACATGACTGAGCAACTAACACACATAGAATATCTTGTCTGGTTTTTGTTTTTTCACTGAATTAGGAGTATATTTTGGTGGTAAAAGGGACACTGATCATCTCATATTCATCTGAAAAAAAGAAAAAAATAAAAACAAAGCCAGGGACTTCCCCAGTGGTCCAATGGCTAAGACTCTTCACTCCCAATGCAGGGGGCCTGGGTTCTATTACTGGTAAGGGAACTAGATCCCACATGCCACAACTAAGTGTTTGTATGCCACACTAAAGATCCTGCATGTTGCAACTAAGACCTGATGCAGGCAAATACATATTAAAAAGAAAAATCCCAAAGCCAAAAATCTTCCTAGGCTGCCTGCATAGGTGGTAACCAGTAATGTATGTCTCCCCTATCTTGGTTATGGCTTAAAGTTTGATCTACTTAACCCCCACTCTCCTACAAATCAAACCACCCAACAAATTGCACAAACTGGATGAATCATTTCCAGGCTGGTGGAGCCCTGTGATAATCCTCAAAATTACTGTGACAAAGGCCAGAAAAGTGACTAATGGTTAATTACTAGGTGAGTAGAATCTTTCGGAAAGTAATGGACAATTCATTATTGTGATGTTTTTATCAAAATTTTGGCTCTAAGTATTTGGGTATCAAAAGGAAAAGCACTACTAATTCAAAAAGAGAAACTATCCTTGATGAAGAGCATGAGAACATGTAACAGTTTTCAGAGCGTTTTTACACAAGTAAAAATGTGTATATTTGTCCAAATGCATTCTGTTATATACTATGTTGTGGAGGTCCTTTAATGGACCGGAACCTGGCGGACCAGAGTCAATGATAAGAAAGCAAAAGAGAGAGAGACTAATATTCCCTGGGTCATGTAGAGAACCAATAAAGCCCTAGAACAGGGCATGTACTGCTCACGAAGGCACAGGGTGTCCTCTCAAGGAGGTCTTGATAGGCCGGGCAGGAAAGTGATCTCGGCAGGCCTCCATACTCCAAAGAACTAGCCAGAGAGGGAAAGAAGGACATGGGGACCCAAGTCACTAGTGGAACAAGGGTGCTTTATTCATGTTTGTGTGAGTTTATATATTGTTATACAAGGAAGCTTTAGGCAAAAAATAAAGTTAAGAAAAGAACAAAAACCAGACGTATAACAACCATTACCAAGGGAATAACAATCATCACAAGGCCAGAAGACAACCCATAACTTGAGTAAAAGGTCATGACTAAATACTTTTACAATAGGGTAAAAGATACTGAAGGAAATCATGCATGTGTTCCATCCCATGACCTCAGTCCTGGGAACAGCGTGCCGCTCCACTCGTTCCTGTCTTACCAGGAACTGATAAGGAACAGAGGGTTCATGAGAAACAGAAAACAACAAACAGGAATCCTAAAGTTAAACATTCCCTGACATTATGTCATTCAAACATCTTTAAGACTGTGGGCTTTGAATTCACACTGCCTGGATTCAGATATTTGGCTCCATCACTTATTTCAGGCAAATTCCTTAATCTTCACAAGCCTCAGTCTACTCATCTGTAAAATGGGGTAATAGTATTAGTCTAAAATATGAAATTGTCATTTTTATAGGTTATAGGCAGTCAAATATCAGCAATTTCCTATGGTAAACTTAATTCCTACTTCAAAAGGTTCTTGAGAGAATTACTTCAGATAATAACAGTCAAATCCTTGGAACATTCTTGATACTTAGGAAGTTTCAATATATACCAGCCATGATGAATAGATACTATTTTATTCTCTGCAAGTCTTGAACATGTAATATAACAATTCAAAAATAATACTGTTGGTGCTTCCCTCCTGGCTCAGTGGTAAAGAATTCACCTGCCAATGCAGGACACATAGAATCGATCCCTGGTCAGGGAAGATCCTACATGCTACAGGGCAACTAAGCTCATGAGCCACAGCTACTGAGCCTGTGCTCTAGAGCCTGGAAGCTGCGACTACTGAGCCCATGTGCCACAACTACTGAAGCCCACCTGCCCTAGAGCCCATGCTCTGCAGCAAGAGAAGCCAACGCAAAGAGAAGCCCCTGCCCTGCAACTAGAGAGCATTCCCTGCTTGCTGCCACTAGCAAAAAGCCTGTGCAGCAAAGAAGACCCAGCATAGCCAAAATAAATAGATAAATTTTTTTAAAATAAAAAAAAAAAAACCCAAGAAACAAACTCAGATCAGGGTCTGTCTTTCCTTTAAAAAAAATATATACTACTGTTATCATGATTAGACACATGGATAGTAGGCCCAATTCTTGCTAGGCATATATATGGTAAGTTTAACTTAGTCCTGCCTAAAGTCAAGGGAACAATCAAGTCAAAGCCTGGAATGGAGGTATAATAGCACAATGCTTCATGGCAGGATTGGAGGAACACCAAAATTGCACTCACCAAAAAGATCTCCCTGATCATCTCAACCATTTAAATATCCTCAACATTTCTTCTTCTAGGCTTAGCACTGCATCTACCAGAGTCCACTTAAACAATTCACATATCTTAATTACATTAACATATACAGAACAAGAGATTCGGTGAGAAATTCATTAAAAAAACAGAGAGAGTGAGGTAAAAATGAGAAGGGTGAAAGACCAAAGTGAACTTCTCACTTGTCAAGATTGCATCAAGCCAGCTCTCGGCAGAAAGAGTCTCAGAAGCTCTTCGGTCTTAAGATATTTTGAGTTCATTGTATAAATAAATTTCTTTGAAAAGAAAGGAATAAAAGAAGAACAGACAAACAGAAAGCAAAACAAAAAATTACACCTGAAATGAAATTTTTAATAAGGGTTACAGAGTTGTATTTGATTCCATCCCTCTTGACCTTATGCAGCAAATATTAATAGTATTTTTAACATTATCATATGTAAAGTGATTTTGAAAAGGAAGCCATATATCAGTGAATGGCATATATATTTTTTTGTATTCAAACAGAAAGTAAAAGTAGTCTTACTGACCAGAATGAGGGCAGAGTGATATATACTTTAAATGACCGATTTACCAAAATTACCATCAGCATCTACTGTGTTTTTGATAACAAAAAAAAACAAACACTAACAAATATTTTTTTCTTCCAAAGGGAATGCAGGGCAGTACATACAATCTATAGCCTTATGCTTGCAACAGAAAACTGTTTGGTTTACATGTTTGGAATTTACATGTCATTGTTTACTTTCTGGAAATCTGACAAACACAGCCAGCAGAATAATGAGAGTAAATTTTTACATGGGAGAAACCTTTCTAGGTTCTTTTAATAGGGGTTTTATAAAGATTTTCATTTTACCTCATTCCCTCTCCTTTCCGGGCTTCCCTGGTGGCTCATCTGGTAAAGAATCCACCTGCAACGTGGGAGACCTGGGTTTGATCCCTGGGTTGGGAAGATCTGCTGGAGAAGGGAAAGGCTACCCACCCCAGTATCCTGGCCTGGGGAATTCCATGAACTATATAGTCCATGGGGTTGCAAAGAGTCAGACACGACTGAGCGACTTTCACTCCCCCATCTCTTTTCCATTTTCTGTAGCACTAACATTATTTTAAACTTAGTATTTTTATTTTCACTCTTTCCCCACCTCTCTCCTCATTATTTTGTATTGGCTCACTCATGACATTTTTAGGGAAATTAGTTTCTAAATTAATCTTCAGAAATAAAAGTGAACTGCTAATGCAGGAGACAGGGTTTTGATCCCTGGGTTGGGAAGATCCCCTGGAGAAGGGAATGGCAACCCACTCCAGTATTCTTGCCTGGAAAATCCCATGGACAGAAGAGCCTGGCAGGCTACAGTCCATGGGGTTGCAAAGAGTCGGATATGACTGAGGACCTAAACGACAACAACAAAACCAAATAGGAAACAGTTCATCTAATTGGGAAAAGAGCAAATCAGAGTTGTCTGGAAGAGAAGCATGACCTCAAAGGTCCCTCATTTTTCTTCCTCTCTCAACTTAATTTTGCACAAGCACAGCTTTCCTGCTTCACCAGGAGGCTGTCAACTACTCTATAACCTACAGCCAATACTATACTACTTATTTTTTCTTCCTATACATACAACTTTTCTTTATAACACAACATCTTTTCTGGGTCCTAGCTACCAGCCACTTGTGGGTGAAGTTAGGTAAGAGCCTCCTGGAGTCCTCTGTGTCCTCAAGCAGATAAGCTTCCTTGGACGCCATGACATCTGGTGCTCAGCCACTTACTGCTGTGTGATCTTGGGTGAGTTACTTAACATCCTTGAACTTTAGTTTTCCTTGTCTGTAAATTAAATTAGGATGACAAAGTACCTGTCTTACAGGGTTTTTGGTGAGAAAATACTTGTTAAGCACTTTGTAAATGACGACAGGAATGAGTATGATAATGATGACAATGAAGAAAATATTCCTGGACCACTTAAGCAGATATTCAACTATATCTCTTAATTTGTCTGGGCCACAGGAGTGTCAATGGAGAGAACCTGGCCATATTTGGTATTTAGTCATATAGAGAAATGCTTGATGTATTCATGGGAGAACAGGTTTAGGGAAATCAGATTAAAAGGAGGGCAATGGGATTTTGGAAATAAAAATCTTTATAAGGGAGTAGGGGGGTTATTATACTTAGGTCATGTAGCTCAAAGTCTGAGTTACAAGGTAAAAGAAGATTCCAAATACAATGTGTGGCTGCACGTGAACCTACCTGACGTAGAATCAATCCCACCAGGCTGCTAAGTATGAATTTTATCTTTAGGAGTCCAAAGAACTCTGCTGTAGGACTCCCTCTAAAGAGCTTAACAGGAAAGAGAGAAGAAAGCATTGATTAGTCACTGCCTTCTGGGAGCTAACAAACAAGAATAGACACATGTAAGGGAACTATAGGTGGAGCAAAAGAAACATGAATGTACAAAGTACTAATCTATTTACATGATATGTAAATCAAAGGTAAAGGTATTTTAGAAACTGATCCCATATGATTAGTTTCATAAGATTACCAAAAGAATATTGGTTATGGTGAAAGACAGATGTCAGGTCTCATTTGGAATTAGTGAGCTTGGAATATTTATTTTAGAGGTTGGGACAATTTTATTTTAGGACTTAACCTATTTTAGATTATCACCGGAAGCTAGATCAAGGGAAAGGATCCTGGGTCTTGCGGGCTGAATTGTGCCCCTCAAAAAGATATGTGGAAATTCTACCCCCAGCACCTGGAAATGTGACTTTGTTTGGAAATAAGGTCTTTGTAGATGTAATCAAGTTAAGATAAAAGCAATTAGGGTAGATACTAATCCAGTATGATTGCTGTGTTTGGAAGAGAAGGAAAACATCATGTGAAGAGACACATAGGGTGAATGCTGTGTGATGATCGATTGTAGTGATGTAGCTGTAAACCAAGGAGCACCAGGGATTTACGGCCACCACTAGAAGACAGAGAGAGGTGAGAAAGGCTTCTACTCAGCCTTAGGGCATAACCCTGGCTACACATGATTTTGGACTTCTAGCTGCCTGACTGTGAGAGAATAACTTTCTATTGTTTTAAGCCATCTAGTTTGTGGTACTCTGTTATGGCAGCCCTAGAAAATGAATGTACTCAGGTATGCTCTAGGCAATAAGTATTGTCACCATCAATTCACTATTAAAGATTTACTATTACTATTCTTTTTAGGAGGCTAGCTATAGCTTTTGAAAGTCATTTTTAAAACCTTGAATGTGCCCTTATAAATACATTTTCAGTTAACAGCTGATCTTGATAACCAACTTAACACTATGCTCTAATACTAATGCTCTATTCTGTGTCTGAAAAGAGACTTTACTTACTATAATAATTTTTCACTGGTCCGCCTATAATCTCTCCACTTCCAGCTTCTACACTGCCACTCATTTCTACCTCAGGGATGTTTGATATTCAGTTTTGGTATCCCTTCTAATGTACCTACCATTTAAACTCTATAATCTGTTACATGTGGGGCTTATTGACCCTGGTGTACTAAGGACAGGCAGTTTTGTATATCATGTTGTTTCTTAAATTTCCACAAGCAAAACAGTTCATTATTGTGGGTTTCCCTTCTGGTTCTGACATTTTAGGCAGAGTTCTTGTTTTTTTAAGCGTTTCTCACACTTTTAATGAAAATGCAAAAGTAGGGTGGTCTTATTCAATCAGGTCCCATGTAAGGCATTATAAATGAAGCCCACTCCAAGCTAGGAACTCTATATTTGCTTTTAATCTCTGATGCTTATACAAGTCATTAAAACTTACAAGTTCTGTGTTTGTCACTGCAAGATTAGCACAACACGAAGAATGATTTTCTTTGGAGACTGAAAGTCATCTTGAGCCCCAGAGACTCTTGAGGGTTAATCTGTAAAAAGGAATTAAGAGAAACCTCAGTTAAATACAGTTGGGTAACCAGAAGGGGGAGCTGCCATGCTCTGCAACAACAGTGGGGTCCAGCAAGCCCCAAGAAGAAAAACTTCTCTTCTGGCAAGGACTCAGTCAATGAAAAATTATGGACTCTGTTTACTACAGACCTCCCAAATGCCTTTTCCATCTATAAAAGATTTCTTTTTCCCTTGCCCTGTGGGAACCTGCCTGTGGCTCGCCATGGCTGCAGGACTGTAATTCTCTACTGATGTCATAGGAAGGACTGATGCTGCAGCTGAAGCTCCAATACTTTGGCCACCTGATGCCAAGAGCCAACTCATTGGAAAAGACCCTGAGCTGGGAAATACTGAAGGCAGGAGGAGAAGGGGATGATAGAGGATGACATGATTGGATGGAATCACCAATTCAATGGACATGAGTTTGAGCAAACTCTGGGAAATAGTGAAGGGCAGGGAAGCCTGGCGTGCTGCAGTCCATGGGGTTGCAAGGAGTCAGAGATGACTGAGCGACTGAACAACTGATTCCAAATAAACTCCTCTTTGCTGAGAAGTATCTGGCAGTCTGTTTCAGGTCAACAAATCCTAACTCTTATCACATTGGAAAGCCACTGCTCTGGTTCCTTTATATGCAGGTTTTCATAACCACATCTGTTATGTAAAAGTTGAGGCCTGCTTTAGTCAAAAGTAGATTGAATTTTGCATCCAGTTCTGTTCCTCCCTTTTCAGAATTTCTTTTCTGTCAATAGCTTCCTGTTTCTTACTCTTTTTACCTCTTGGGAACTGTTTTCTCTTTGAAAATCTGACAGACTAATACAACCAACAGAGTAATGAGAATTTCTGCAGAGAATAAACCTTAACAGGTGCTTTTTAAATATTTTTAAATTCATTTTTTTATTGAAGGAAAATTGCTTTACAGAATTTTGTTTTTTTCTGTCAAACCTCAACATGAATCAGCCATAGGTATACATATATCCCCTCCCTTTTGAACCTCCCTCCCATCTCCCTCCCAATCCCACCCCTCTAGGCTGATACAGAGCTCCTGTTTGAGTTTCGTGAGCCATACAGCAAATTCCCATTGGCTATCTATTTTACATATGGTAATATAAGTTTCCATGTTACTCTTTCTATACATTTCACCCTCTCCTCCCCTCTCCCCATGTTCATAAGTCTATTCTCTATATGTCTGTTTCTCCATTGCTGACCTGTAAATAAATTCTTCAGAACCGTTTTTCTAGATTCCATATATGTATGTTAGAATATGATATTTATTGTTCTCTTTCTGACTCACTTCACTTGTATGATAGGTCCTAGGTTCATCCACCTTATTAGAACTGACTCAAATGTGTTCCTTTTTATCTGAGTAATATTCCATTGTGTGTATGTACCAAACTTCTTTATCCCTCATCTGTTGATGCACATCTAGGTTGCTTCCATGGTTTAGCTATTGTAAATAGTGCTGCAGTGAACAATGGAACATGTATCTTTTGCAGTGAATACATATCTTTTTAAATTTTGGTTTCCTTGGGGAAAATGCCTAGGAGTGGGATTGCTGGATCATATGGTGGTTTTATTCCTAGTTTTTAAAGGAATTGCCATACTGTCTTCCATAGTGGCTGTATCAATTTACATTCCCACCAACAGTGCAAGAGCATTCCCTTTCCTCTACACCCTCTCCAGCATTTATTGTTTTGTAGACTTTTTGATGATGGCCATTCTGACTGGTGTGAGGTGATATCTCATTGTGGTTTTGATATGCATTTCTCTAATAATGAGCGATGTCGAGCATCTTTTCATGTGTTTGTTAGCTGTCTGTATGTCTTCTTTGGAGAAATGTCTGTTTAGGTCTTTTTCCACTTTTTGATTGCGTTGTTTGTTTTTCTGGTATTGAGTTGTATGAGCTGATTGTATATTTTGGAAATGAATCCTTTGTCAGTTGTTTCATTTGCTATTATTTTTTCCCATTTGGAGGGTTGTCTTTCTACCTTGCTTAGTGTTTCCTTTGCTGTTCAAAACTTTTAAGTTTAATCAGGTCCCACTTGTTTACTTTTGTTTTTACTTCCATTACTCTAGGAGGTGGGTCATAGAGGATCTTTCTTTGATTTATGTCATCGAGTGTTCTGCCTATGTTTTCCTCGAAGAGTTTTATAGTTTCTGGTCTTACATTTAAGTCTTTAATACATTTTGAGTTTATCTTTGTGTATGGTGTTAGGAAGTGTTCAAATTTCATTCTTTTACATGTAGCTGTCCAGTTTTCCCAGCACCATTTATTGAAGAGGCTGTCTTTGCCCCATTGTATATTTTTGCCTCCTTTGTCAAAAATAAGGTACCCATAGGTGCATGGGTTTATTTCATTATACAGTAATGTTTGCTGTAGGCTTATCATATATGGCCTTTACTATCTTGAGGTTGGTTCTTTCTATGCCCCTTTTGTGATAATTTCTGGGCTTTTTATCTTGTTCCACTGGTCTATGTTTCTGTTTTTGTGCAAGTACCATACTGTCTTGATAACTGTAGCTTTGTAGTATAATCTGAAGTCAGGAAGGTTGATTCCTCCAGCTCCATTCTTCTTTCTCAAGACTGCTTCGGCTATTTGGGGTCTTTTGTGTTTCCATATGAATTGTGAAATTTTTTGTTCTAGCTCTGTGAAAAATGCCATTGGTAATTTGATAGGGATCACATTGAATCTGTAGATTGCGTTTGGTAGTATAGTCATTTTCACAATATTGTTTCTTCCTACCCAGGAACATGGAATATCTCTCCATCTGTTTATGTCATCTTTCATTTATTTCATCAGTGTCTTGTCATTTTCTGTGTACAGTTCTTTTGTCTCCTTAGGTGAGTTTATTCCTAGATTTCTAATTCTTTTTGTTGCAATGGTGAATGTGATTGATTCCTTAATTTCTCTTTCTGATTTTTCATTGTTAGTATATGGAAATGCAAGTGATTTCTGTGTATTAATTTTGTATCATGCAACTTTGTTAAATTCACTGATGAGCTCTAGTAATTTTCTGACACTATCTTTAGGGTTTTCTTTGTACAGTATCATGTCATCTGCAAACAGTGAGAGCTTTATTTCTTCTTTTCCAGTCTGGATTCCTTTTGTTTCTTTTTCTTCTCTGATTGCTGTAGCTAGGACTTCCAGAACTATGTAATAACAGTGGTGAAAGTGGATACCCTTGTCTTGTTCCTGATCTTAGGGGGAATGATTTCAGTTTTTCATCATTAAGAGTAATGTTTGCTGTAGGCTTATCATATATGGCCTTTACTATGTTGAGGTAGGTTCCTTCTGTGCCCATTTTTTGAAGAGTTTTAATCATAAATGGCTGCTGAATTTTGTCAAAGGCTTTTTCTGCATCTATTGAGATTATCATATGGCTTTTATCTTTCAATTTGTTAATATGGTGTATCACATTGATTGATTTGCATATATTGAAGAATCCTTGCATCCCTGGAATAAATGCAACTTGATCACGGTGTATGAGCTTTTTGATGTGTTGTTGAATTCTGTTTGCTAAAATTTTGTTGAGGAGTTTTGCATCTGTGTTCATCAGTAATATTGGCCCATAGTTTTCTTCTTTTGTGTTGTCTTTGTCTGTTTTGGTATCAAGGTGATGGTGGCCTTGTAGAATGAGTTTGGAAGTGTTCCTTCCTCTGCAATTTTTTGGAAAGAGTTTTAGAAGGATAGGCATTAGCTCTTCTGTAAATGTTTGATAGAATTCTCCTGTGAAGCAATCTGGTCCTGGGCTTTTGTGTTTTGGGAGAGTTTTGATCACAGCTTCAATTTCAGTGCTTGTAATTGGGTTGTTCATAATTTCTATTTCTTCCTGGCTCAATCTTGGAAGATTGAACTTTTCTAAGAATCTGTCCATTTCTTCCAGGTTGTCTATTTTATTGCCATGTAGTTGTTCTAATAGTCCCTTATAATCCTTTGTATTTCTGCATTGTCTGTTGTAACCTCTCCTTTTTCATTTCTAATTTTGTTGATTTGATCCTTCTCTATTTTTTTCTTGATGAGTCTGGCTAAAGGTTTGTCAATTTTGTTTATCTTCTCAAAGAACCAGCTTTTAGTTTTATTAATCTTTACTACTGTTTCTTTCATTTCTTTTTCATTTATTTCTGCTCAGATCTTTATGATTTCTTACCTTCTACTAATTTGGGGGGGATTTTTGTTTTTCTTTTTCCAATTGTTTTAGGTGTAAAGTTAGGCTGTCTATTTGATGTTTTTCTTGTTTCTTGAGGTAGGACTGTATTGCTATAAACTTCCCTCTTAGGACTGCTTTTGCTGCATCCCATAGGTTTTGAGTTGTCATGTTTTCATTGTCATTTGTTTCTAGAAAATTTTTGATTTCCCTTTTGATTTCTTCAGTAACCTATTGGTTATTTAGAAACGTGTTGTTTAATCTCCATGTGTTTGTGTTTCTTACAGTTTTTTCCTATAATTGATATCTAGTCTCACAGTGTTGTTGTTGGAGAAGATGCTTGATGTGATTTCAATTTTCTTAAAGTTACTGAGGTTTGATTTCTGACCCAAGATGTGGTCTATCCTGGAGAATGTTCCATGTGCAGTTGAGAGAAAGGTGTATTCTTCTGCATTTGGATGGAATGTCCTGAAGATATCAATGAGATCCATCTCATCTAATGTATTATTTAAGACTTGTGTTTCCTTGTTAATTTTCTGTTTTGATGGTCTGTCCATTGGTGTGAGTGGGGTGTTAAAGTGTCCTACTATTATTGTGTTACTGTCAAATTCTCCTTTTATGTCTGTTAGTGTTTGTCTTATGTATTGAGGTGCTCCTATGTTGGGTGCATAGATATTTACAATTGTTATGTCTTCTTCTTGGATTGATCCCTGATCATTATGTAGTGTTCTTCCTTATCTGTTGTAATCTTGTTTATTTTAAGGTCTATTTTGTCTTATATGAGGATTACTACTCTAGCTTTCTTTTGCTTCCCATTTGCATGGAATATATTTTTCCATCCTCTCACTTTCAGTCTATATGTGTCTTTAAGTCTGACATGGGTTTCTTGTAGACAGCATATATATGAGTCTTGTTTTTGTATCCATTCGGCCAGTCTGTGTCTTTTGATTGGAGCATTTAATGCACTTACATTTAAAGTAATTATTGATATATATGTTCCTATTGCCATTTTCTTAATTGTTTGGGGTTGATTTCGTAGTTTTTTTTTTCTCTCTCTCGCTTGTATTTCTTGACTATATAAGTCTGTTTAACATTTGTTTTAAAACTGGTTTGGTGGTACTGAATTCTGTTAACTTTTGGTAATCTGAAAAGCTTTTTATTTCTCCATCAATTTTGAATAAGATCCTTGCCATGTGCAGTAATCTTGGTAGTAGATTTTTCCCTTTCAGTACTTTAAATATATCCTGCCATTCCCTTCTGGCCTGCAGAGTTTCTGCTGAAAGATCAGCTGTTAAGCATATGGGGTTCCCTTGTATGTTACTTGTTGCTTCTCCCTTGCTGCTTTTAATATTCTTTCTTTGTTAGTTTGATTAGTATGTGTCTCGGCATGTTTCTCCTTTGGTTTATCCTGTATGGGACTCTGTGCCTCTTGGAATTGACTGACTATTTTTTTCCATGTTGGGGAAATTTTCAACTATAATCTCTTCAAAATTTTTCTCATACCCTTTCTTTTTCTCTTCTTCTTCTGGGACCCCTATAATTTGAATGTTGGTTTATAACAACAATAAAAAGTGTGACTGAATATACACATGTACATATACACCCATAAGCAAAATTAAAACAGTCCAATGAAAATAAAGTACAATAGATCGACCTGGCAAACAAAGGAAATCCAGCATTATATCTACTAGAATGAAACTAACTAAAGCACAAACTGGAAATGCAAACTAAAGCAAGGTGCCAACTGGGGAATAAAGCAATGAAAATAAAACCAACAAATGTGTTGATAGGAAAGGAAAGAGGGAATAGCTATGCAAAGTTAAACAGAGGTAGATGAAGAAGATTTATATACATTAAAGATTAACCACAAGGGGAAAAGAACAGTAGGAAAGGTGAACAAAGGAATAAATGTAGAAAAAATATAACAGGTGTAAGAAAATTAAAATTATAAAAAAGAAAAAAATGGAAGAAGAAAGAGAAAAGGAAAAAAAAGGAAAACTCCACAGAACTGCAAAGGCCCAACATAGAGGCAGAGGTTTATAACAACAATAAAAAGTATGACTGAATATACAGATATACATACACACCCATAGGCAAAATCAAAACAGTCCAACAAAAATAAAGTACAGTGGATTGACCTGGCAAACAAAGGGAACCAAAAATTATGTCTACCAGAACAAAATTAACTAAAGCACAAAGTTCTCCTTTTATGAGAACAAAACTAAAGCAAGGTGCCAGTTGGGGTATAATGCGGTGAAAATAAAACTAACAAATATGTTGAGACTAAAGGAAAGAAAAAGAAAGAGAGATATTCAAAGTTAAATAGAGGTAGATAAAGAAGATTTTATATATATTAAAGATTAACTGCAAAGGGAAAAGAACAGTAGGAAAAGCAAACAAAGGAATAAATGTAGAAAAGATAATAATAGGTTTAAAAAATTAAAAAAAACGAAAAAAACAAAAAAAACAAAACACACTCCCCAGAACTGCAAAAGCCCAACATAGAGGCAGAGGTTTATCACAACAATAAAAAATGTGACTGAGAAAAAAAAAAACAAAAGCTCAAAAGTTTAGTTAGATTTCATAGTGCCAATAAAATTGACAACTACAAAGGGGGGGAGGGGAAGGAAAAAGGAAAAAAATCCAAAACAATCTACAGAACAAGTCAAAACATAATAATAAATGTTTTTCTTGAGTCACGGCTGTCAGAGTCCTTTCCCTCGCTGGGAGTCACAGTCTACTTCACCTCCCTAGGATGCCCTCCAACACTGTGTTGATCTCTGGACCTGCTGTGGGGGCAGCTCAGATTCTAATCTGCTCCTACTCCTCTGTGTTCTTGCCTCCAATGTCCACAGCTATCGGAACTAGTTCGTTTTCTTTTGTGGGAGCTCTCAATGACCTTATATATATTCCATGGACACAGAGTCTGCCTAGTTGATTGTGTGGATTTAATCTTCAGCTTATACAGCTGGTGGGAGAGTTTTGGGTCTTCTTCTTTAGTCACACTGCCCCTGGGTTTCAATTGTGGTTTTATTTCCACCTCTGGATATGGGTCATCCACTGGGGTTTGCTCCTGAGGCTGCCCTGGAGGACTTGGGTTTGCCCCTATGTGGAGGTTGTGCAGCTGTTTGAGATGCAGGGGTTCTGGCAGCACCAGGTACTCAGGGGAGTTGGCAGCTAGGGCAGCAGGAAATACAGTGCTCTAGAAGGGTATGTCAACCAGTATTGGCCAATATGCTCCAGTATTCTTGCCTGGAGAACCCCCTCCCTGACAGAGAAGCCTGGCAGGCCACAGTCCACAGGGTCGCAAAGAGTAGGACACTACCCAAGACCCTTCATATAGGTGCAAGACTTTTTTTTGCCTGTGGCAGCTCTGCCCCAATGAGAGTTGAGCGTGAAGGTAGAGCTCCTGCTTGGCTTGCAGGGACCCCGGGGGCGCCAAGTGTGCAGGAACACGGACTGCCTCTGCTGCAGGTATGGCCCTATCAGAGTCTTTTTTCGAGGCTCTTGTAGCTGGCGATCAGAAGGCCTCTTTGGCCAGTCTTTCTCCGTAGCTCCACCCGTTCAGGCACTTAGAGGGCTCCCTTGCCTGGGGTCCTTCTCTGCTGTTCTGTGCATCAGCCACATAGAGGGGCCCCCTGCTGGGGGTCCTACTCTGTAGTTTGGTGCATCAGTCACTTGAAGGAGCACCTGGGTGGGGTCACTCTGTAGTTCAGTGCCTCAGGCGTTTGATGGGCCAGCCTCTCTTATTGTTCAGCTGCCAATGCTGGCCTGGGGGGGACGGGGGGAGAGGCTATGGTGATGGCTCCACCCTCTACACGTGACTCAGCAGTGTCACCTTGATTCCATTGGCTGCCCGGCTTTCCTCTACAGGCATTTCCCACCACAGTCTCCTCCCTCACATGCCCTCCCTCCGTCTCTCTGCAGTCAACAGCAGCCCTCCTTCTGGAATTGCTCCATAATTCCTGAGCTCCAGCTCCCAGCCGCTGTGCCGTCTGTGGTATGTATGGCTGAGGCAAGGACTGTCTTATTCTCATTCCATTTAGGCTCCCACAGATCAGCTGTTTCCCTCTTGGCCTTAAATGTTTCTTCTCTGACTCAGACAATTGCCCCGATGTGGGGGTCGGACCCCTGCTTCAGGTCCCCCATCTGCCGAGGGCAGGTCCAGTCCTACTAACACTCCCGTTTCCCCCACCTAGTTCCTTCGTCCTACTGAGTTTTACGTGGGTCAATATATTCTTTTCCACTGGTCAGGTACGCCTGTCTGCTCTCAGCTGGTGTTCTGTATGCACTTCTGTGTCTGAAGGTGTATTCCTGATGTATTAGTGGAGAGAGATGTATTCCATGTCCACCTACTCCTCCGCCATCTTCAATAGGTGCTTTTTAACAAGGATTTTAAAAAATATAATATCCTAACTTTAGTAGTAGGAAGGACAGGCCTTGAGAAGTGGGGAAGGTTGTTTTCTGTTTTGTGCAGAAGAGATCTCATGGTATACTTTAGATGTACATCCTGTTGTAGATTTTCAGATATTTTTAGGGAATAACAGTGGGAAAAAAAAAGAGCCTTATATTTTTAGTGCAGTTCTCCAGTTAACACTGACTCTGCAGTGCAATGGTTCCAGTGTTTTTTCAGTATTTTCAGGCTTCACCAAAAGAACATCAAGCATCTCCCTTCCTTTTAGCAGTTGCTTGGTTGCTCTGTATTTCCAAGGACTATTAGAAGAACTGATTTGTGCATTTAATTCAGGAATTCCAAAACAACCTAGACTGCTCATAATAAGCAGACTGCTGGCTATTCTTTTAATCAAAGCAACTATAAGATGCATGCAAAATAAAGATTTGTTACCTGGCTTTTTGCAAAACGGCAAATGGAGAGGAGAGGCATTGCAATGACAAACAGTTCTCAAAACTGTGTGATTTCCAAGTCTTTGAGCTTGGATCAAAATCATTAAGCAGGTTTTCAGAATATATAATTTCTGTTTTCCCATCATTCCTTACTGGTAAATACTTAAGAGTAATAACATATGACATCTTTCATCGATACTATCTAAATGGTGATTTAGAAACACAGCTTATTTTTAATAATTCATGTTTGTTGGTTTGCTGAATGCATTTGTCTTTAGATTCTTTGTTTTTCTCTATAAGCAAATACTTATCAATGACATTTTATAATATCCCAGGATGAGTGCTAGGGATGCAAAGATAAAACATAGTGTCTGTTATCACAGAGCTCATTACATGATACCAAGCTAGTAAATAATTGTCATATAGCTAGAAAAGTAAAATAACGAGAGTATGTTAAAGAGGCCATACAGGCAAAAAAGACTAACATGGATTTGGTAGATTGGAGAAGATTCTGCATAAGGGGAAGTCCTTAAATTGGTTAGTAAAGGCAGATTATGAGTTTAACATACAGATGGGAAGGGTATAGGCTGGTAGAAGGGCATTTCCAGAAGGTGGAGTAATCTGTACCAGAGCAAAAAGGTGAAATTTGGAAGCCATTTGAAAGTCATTTTGGAATGGCTGGAGCATAGAGGAATTTGTGAACTGTGATGTTCACTGAAGGCAGGGGCCCAATCACAGACGACCTTACCTAGGAATCTAAGAAAAAGTGGGGATTCTGAAGGCTACTAACTGAAATTAGTATATTAGAAAAATTCAATATTAGATTTAAGAATAATGAGGCTAGAGGGAGATAGAACAATTAAGAGACTATAATGTTAAGGTAAATGATGACGAGATCCTGAGGTTAAGCAGTAGACATGGGTGGGAGAGGACAAGAGAGAAATAGATGTTTGACAGAATTTAATAACTATCTGGGCCTTGGGAAAGAGAAGAAAAAGCATTTGGGTAACGCAGAAAAAATGAGTCAAGTGACAAAAATTGGGCCTGGTAGAGGATGATATTCCACAGCATCTGAGTCTCAGGTGTACAAGGGTAGAGCAATAACAACTACTGTTCACTCATTCATTCACTCATTTGATACACATATTTAGGAGTCTGTTGTGTGTCAGCTTCCATCTAGGTTCTCAAGGGTACAGAGATGAAAAAGAGAGATCTATCTCTGCTTTCTTGGAGTCTAGTGGAGGGGAGATGGATAATACAGAAGTAAACACAGAGATAAACAAGAAAATTTCAAATAGCTATAAATAACAAAATGAAAATAAGGCAGGGTTATATGGCAGAGCATGACTGAGGGGAGTGGGTGCTATTTTAGACTGGATAATCAGGAAGGCCTTTTTGAGAATGATGAGAAAGAAGCCAACATGACAGGATCTGGAGCAGAGAGTTTTAGCCAGAGAAAACAAGTAGGAAAATAAGCTTAGAGGAAAGAAAGAAGGCTGGTGAGATAGGAGGGTAGGGTGAATAGGAGGGATTGGAAAGGAAGCTGAGGGTCAATCGGGTAAGCTTTCACGAACCAGGGTAAACAACTTGGACTTCATTCTAAGAAATCCAATTAAAGATTTAAGATGTGAAAGTGACATGACCTGATTTATATCTTCAAAAGTTCATTCTGGCTGCTATGGAAGAATGGGTTGTAGTGGAATCTTGGAGACCATTTGAGCAATAATTTAGGTAAGAAACTCTGAGGACCAGGTATTGGGGGTTGGCAGCACAGATGAAACAGTCTGTGGATATACTTTGGAAGTAGAGTTGAGAATATGTGCTGACGGGTAGGATTTTGGTAGAGTACCACTAGGTGGATTATGACACCCTCTTACTAAGATGGCAGAAGACTTGAGTGGGGTAGGTCAAGAATTCTGGTTTTTATCTGTTAAAATTGATGGGATCATCACATGAAGAAGCCAAGGAGGTGCTGAATGTATGAATTTGGAGTTCAGGGGAAGATGGAAATTTGGGAATGTATAGATGTATTTAAAAATGACAGGACTGGATAACATTACTTTGGAGAGAGTGATGCCACAAAAGAAAAGGATCTCTAGCACTGCACTTGAGACACTGAGTCTGAGTTGGCAAATGATCCAGCAAAGGAGACTGAGAAGGAGTTTTCTGTGATACAGGCAGGAAACCAGAATGGTATGGTGTCACTGAAGTCAAGAGAAGAAAGG
Source organism: Okapia johnstoni (assembly GCA_024291935.2). Taxonomy (NCBI): domain Eukaryota; kingdom Metazoa; phylum Chordata; class Mammalia; order Artiodactyla; family Giraffidae; genus Okapia; species Okapia johnstoni. The sequence continues at coordinate 62,321,874 of CM044312.1, read as the reverse complement.
TAATCAACAAGGGAGAAGTGATCACCCGGCTCGAAATGCTGTGGAGAAGGGGTGCAAAACTGAGGGCAAATTTAACACCACTGGTGATCTGACCAGAGGAGATCGTGTGGAATTGGAGGGATGGGAAACTTGACTGGAGTGAAGGGGAGAATGAGGTATGAAAGTAGAGGTGGTGTCTTTCAAGACATCTTACGATGTAGGGAAGAAATGGAATTTAATGTTGCTACTATTTGCTGAGCACCATCCTGTGCTAGGCATTTTTTGCATATATTATTTGTAACCTTCACAACAACTCTACAAGGTAGGCATTTTAATTTTTGTTGTTTAGGTAATTAAACAGAAGATGAAAAGGACAAGAAACTTCCTTAAAGCCACATAACTTCATGATGAGAGAACTGGAATTCAAATCCAGGTCCGTCTTGGTCCAAGTTCGACCTCATTCCAGTTCATCATGTCCCAACCAGAATGGCAGATCACTCCATAGGCATAACTTTCCAGAGTCTAAGAAATCTGTTTCAATTTCTGGCCCAAAATATTTTTCCTGAGGATTATAGTGTTCTTGAAATTTCACTAATAGGGATTTTAAAACTCCATTCTTGATAGTTTCCAGACTTCTGTTATTGATTAATACATCAATAACCAAGGGAAAAGTAATATTCAACAGCTTAATATATATCTCTATGGTTTTCAGTACTGTCAAGACATCCCTCCCCCGAAAAAAGACATCCCAGTTTTTCCCCTTCAGTCTAGAACTTGCCTTTGTGCTCTGGGTTCACATTTTCAACTTGACATTTGATTGACTTAAAGACTTTAAAAAATCACCATATCCTAAATGGTACTCCTGATTTCCACAACCACTCTTCCAACATCTCACGTATGAACAAGTAAATAGTGACACAGTTCTTTCGATTGTCTATTGCAGAAGACTAATAGTCATCTACTAATTCTCTTTCCTTATATCTGTCAACAGATCCATCAAGTTACACCGGTTCTGCCTTTAAAGTGTTAGTTGCTCAATCATGTCCGAGTCTGCAATCCCATGGACTGTAGCCTGCCAGGCTCCTCTATCCGTGGAATTCTCCAGGCAAGAATATTGGAGTGGGTTGACATTCCCTTCTCCAGGAGATCTTCCCAACCCAGGGATCAAATCTGGGTCTCCTGCATTGCAGGTGGTTTCTTTAAAACTTAAATCTGTCTTCCCTTGTCCATCTTCATGATGCCATCTTTACTTCTACTACCCCATCCAAAGTGGGTCTCTCCCAATCCATCTTCTTACCTATGGTTGTTAATTTCCTTCTGGCACTTAGGCCATGCTCTTATCACTTGGTTTAATTTTGTGTGTATTCATTTATCTTTTGTTTATGTCTCTCTTCTAGAAAGTAAGGGTTTCCCGGTGGCTCAGCAGTAAAGACTCCACCTGCAATGCAGGAGACTTGCAGGAGACGCAGATTTGATACCTGGGTCGGGAAGAACCCCGGAGGAGCGAATGGCAACCCACTCCAGTCTTCTTGCCTGGGAAATCCCATGGACAGAGGATCCTGGCGGGCTGCAGTCCATGGCATTGCAAAGAGTTGCATACAACTAAGTGACTAAACAACTAGAATGTAAATTCCATAAGGACAGGGACTTTATTTCGATTATATTCTATTCCCACTGTTTATTACGAATGCCACAATGCTAGGCATATGGCAGATGTTCAACAAATATATTGGTACCTGAATGAAAAAAAGGAATGAAAAAATAATTTCCATGTGATTGGCAGAGACTCAAGGCAATAGCCTCAGCCAACTATGGTTGGCAAAATAAAATCTGACAAAAGCCACAGTCATCAAACTCAGGCTCTCCCTGTGTCACACAGCAAATTCCCACTGGCTACCTATTTTACATATGGTAATGTACACGTTTCCACGCTATTCTTCCCATTCACCCCACCCTCTCCTTCCCCCACTGTGTCTCCAGTGTTTCTGAGCCACTGAGGCAACTGGGGTTGACTCCCTGCTAGTGGCACCCTTTCCTTTTCCTTCTCCTGAGTGAGCTACATGTATATTACTCTTCCCTGATATGGCAGTAATACAAACAACAGCTTATTATTTGGTAGTTTATAAAGCACATGCAGGTATGCTACTTTCATTACCTGTGAGATAGGAACTGTGTTTTACAGATGGGAAGTTTGAAGAATAAGAGAGTATGTCACAAAGTTGGTAAGAGCTGAAGCCAGTGTTGGGTCTGAATCTCTGATTCTAGATCTCCTATGCATTCCACATGCTATACTTATATTCTGTATCTAAAGGTCATCATCCCCACTTTTAAAGTACAGTTATCTTATAAGGTCAATGCCAGGTGATTTTATCTAACTACAAACACTTCAGTTGAAAAGATACATCTACTTTGGAATTTAGCCTAGGATGCATCTTACTCAGGCTTTCCTGGTGGCTCAGTGGTAAAGAACCCACCTGTCAATGCAGGAGACACGGGTTTGATGCACAGGTTGGGAAGATCCCCTGGGGAAGGAAATGTTAACCCACTCCAGTATTCTTGTCTGGAGAATTCCATGGATAGAGGAGTCTGGTGAGCTACGGTCCATGGGGTTACAAAAGAGGCGGACATGGCTAAACAGCAGCAGCAGCAGCATCTTTCTCATTTCTGAAAACCAGAAAAGAAATTGAAAACTGTAATGATTTATAACTTACTGAGACTTTTACATATAATGATCTCACTCCTCAAAATGACCTAGGGAAATAGGTAGAATAGGTTTATTATCCTCATGTTCCAGATAAGTTATCTAAGTCCTAGGAAGGAAAGGGCTGAAGGTTACCCACTTATAGAACATTGATTAAAAGCATGGATTCTTGGAGTAACACTGCCTGTGTTTGATTCCTAGTTTAACTATTTATTAGCTATGCAATCCTGGGAAAGTTCTTTAACTCTCTGTGCTCCAGTTTCCTCATCTATACAGCAAGGATAATGATAGTATATACCTCATCAAGTTACTGTGAAGAGTGTATCTGTTAATCCACATAAAGCATTATGTGTTATGTCTGGCACATAGTAAGTTCTCAATAAACACTGGCTATTAAAAAGTGACCCAGCCAGGCCTTCAACCTAATTCTCTGACTCCAAGTCTAGCTGTCTTCCTATCATTCACGTTAGTCCTCTTCTTAGAAAAACAAGTTGAAATAACTTTTTTTTGAAATGCTCTTTTCAGGAGTAGCTGAGCCAAGGACATTTTGTTTAGATTTTTACTTAACTCATAACGGGGTTACAGAGCAGTGATAAGAACTTAATGTTGTTACATCCTATGAAATCACTTCAAAGAATGTAATTTTGGGAGAGAGTATATTGAGGATCCTAATATCAACATAAAGAGTTGTTCTTTTCCATTTTTAATGTTTTCTCCAGAACTTCAAATCTAGAGAAAATGTGTTATGTCTTTTTGTTATGAAACATGTGCAGATTTATTGTGTGTCAAAAGAGAAAAATTCTCTTTCAGCTGCAAATATTTTACATGGTATTAGAGTCTGCCCAAACTATTTATTACTTTTTTGTATCTTCAGGGCTGTATCCTAGAAGGATAAAAAGGCTGGTATATTAGATTATGTGTGAGAATTTTTTTTTTTTTGCAGTATTGTTTGTAATGCTAAATAAAACAAAACAAAAAAACCTGGAAACAACCTGAATGCTCAGGAAGAAGGGTATGATTAAGTGAATTTGGAACCACACATTCTAAAAAATACCAGGCAATGAAAAAGACTGAGCTATATGCCAGAATACCTGTGTTATACTGCTAAGTGAAAAAAAAATATATGCTGCAGATTATATACATAGCATAATCTCATTTTTGCTTAAAAGCTCTAAAATCAACATATATGTTTATATTTCTATGAAAGGCATGAAAATATGGAAGTGAGAGCATCTATTGGAACAGGGTAGCACTGGAGAGGATTGCTAGAATCTGCAAGAATGCTACCTTTTAAAAAATTACATCTTGATATTGTTTTACACACAAGAAGCATACATTACTTATGTAATAAATGTTGAATAACAACAAATTAAAACAATGTTTTTCTTTAGCAGTGGCCAACTTACACATTCACTGTCCCAAAGCCCACTGAGGAAACGTTGATAAGATGCCTGGAGGGACCCATCGTTGAAGCTGTCTATTTTGTTTAGAAATCAAACTTCTGACTTTGGTTGCAAGAGTAAAAAGCTCCAAATGAATTAAAAACCCTGGTTTACAAATAATCATACCAAACTCAGAGTCTGCTTGCAAATTGTATAAATATACACTGAAAAAGGATCACACACCTTCTTAATTAAGCATGATTCAATTATTTGTTAGCCTCTCAATTCATAAATGTTATGATAATCAAATTTCAGTATAAAGTGAAGCTAGCACTGTAAAATTTCAACCTCCACTATAATAAATGTAATTGCCCCTTTTCCACTGATTTACCGGTATTCTTTAAAATTTGTGTTTGATGTCATCTAAGCCATATCTGCTATTGTCACAACCGCCTATAGGTTTCAAATTAGTAAAGTCTTTGAAATATGACTCTGCTCAGCAGAAAGGAATCTGCAGCACTTGGCATAAAGATTATAATCTTTGGCCTTTCTGTGGCAAGATTTACAACTGTGACCTTGGGCTCTATTTCACTTGGAGTGTAGTCACTTTAAGTTACCAGTGATGATTGCTTTGAGTTACTAGGTCAGTGTGAATTGCCTAATATAATGTCAGATTCGTGCTTCCCAAGGGCTGGGCAGTATTAGGGACACGAAACAAAGTGAATTTTAATGTCTGCAAAAGGCAGTGCTCTGATATATGAGCCACCTCAGTAACAATGAATTTCCACGGCAGGAGATTTTAACACCAGTTCTTAACCTCTTCCATACTATTCATCCTCTAATTCATGAAATATTATGAGTCCACTTTTAATTAGGTGAAATAGTCTGAAACTAGTTAAAGATAAATGGTCTTAAACTAGTCTGAAACTGGTTAAAGAGATAAAAATAAAGAGTGAAAATCTAGCTGTGTCTTAGGGCCAACTTTTTCCTAGAAAGATAAAAAGAGAGAATTGTATGAGGGATGATACAAAGCTGCAAACAGTGCCCTCCAGTTCTGTTAACGCACCACTCTCTGGAAGCTGAACTGAGGCCTTTGTCACGGTGAAGTTCCAAAATGAGTATTTGTTCAAAATTGAGAACTGTATTCAGACAACAAGCAGTAAAGGCAGTGGAAGAATTTGCTCTTTTAATAGTCAGACATTTGTTGATGTTTGGCAGAAACCAACACAATATTGTAAAGCAATTATCCTTCCATTAAAAAAAAGTCAGATGTTGCCTAGTTTCTAACAGGAAGAAGCCTCACACAGTATCTGAAACCAGACCTTTCTTTGAGTCATTGTATTTAAATATATTGTGAACACTAGATGGCACTCTAGGGTCGCTTTTCATCTTCCACTAGCAGGAAGGTGCTTCAACATTAATTCTCTCCTTTAAATAGAGCAAATATGCTATTTAAACAAAGGTCCCTCTAGTTGCTCTGTAGTTCTGTTTTTATATTTATAGTCATGTAATCAATATGTTGGAAGAGTAATTAATTTTTAACCTCAGTCCATGGGGAGATCAAATGTTAGTGGAGTTAATGGATTGAACAGGCTTCATTATTCTAAAGTAACACTAATGATAAGGCAGGGAAGAAAGCAGAGGGTTGTAAACAATTGTGCCATCAAACACCGTCATAAAGCAACAGTGCAATGTGATCACAGGCTGCTGACCTGTTGTCACTCTCCTTCAGTACAGCTGTAGCTCCTGTTTTAGTTAACTAGACAAAATGGAGTCTCTTAACCGAGTGTTTGAAACATTTCCTTTTCGAGTCAATGCTGTTGAAATTATTATTCCAAGTAACAGTCCTGATTTTGTTGCCCCTATGTTTTGAAAGCTTTTTGTCACTTCCCGTTTCTTAACATTTTAAGGTGACATGAAAGGCCTCTAATGATTTGAGTCCTCTCTGGAGGAGGCACCTTAGCTTCATGAGAGTCACGTGAGTCTTCATTCACAATATGTTTGCAGTCCTATGTGCCTGACTGTGTACTGTGTTCTTCCAAGAGAGATAACCACCGAGTGCAGCTTCTGCAGCTTCTGTATTGCATCATATCTATAGGCATGGAGGGTTCTGGATGGGCTCATTCCCAGGACAGGAGTTGGGGGACGGGACATGGCCAGAGGTGAGGGGCTGGAAGCCAAAAAGGACAAAGGATGCCCCACTCCTCTTTTATCCTGATTGTATCCTCCCATCACCCAACCCCATATTGCAATTTCCAAACACTTCCCAGGATCATGAGAGAATAAGCAAGTTCATTATGTTGCAGGCAGGGAGGCTCACAGTAGATCACACACCAAGGCTTATTATTAATAGACATAGTACTATGTCTTGTACAAATACTATTATGTTCAAATTAATCTCTCTTATTCCTGAACCATTCTTGTACTTTACTGACATGACTGTCTCCATTTGAAATATCCTTTTCCTGTCCATCCATCTGGGCCCAATTCATATGTATCTTCTTTTACTAAATCTTCTTTAAAGCCTTCTAGAATAATGAATCTCATTATGTGCTGAACTCCCAGATTTCTTAATTTATATGCCTGTTCTGGTAACCTATTGCAGTTAGGATTTCTGTCCTTATTTTTCTTTTCCAATAAAATTGTAAATTAGGCGAGGATTTGTAAATCTTTGTATCTCTTACTTTCCTTAAGCAAATGCCTCATACAACACTGATGGTCCATAAATGTTGAATTTACTGAAATTGGTAGAGTAAAATTTGATCAAAGGACCCAGAGTGGATGGCTGTGTCAGGGATAGATCTTTTTATTGGATTAATCATTAAAAGAGAAACATGAAATGGTTTATTCCATAAAAAACACTAGTTGATACTGGTCTTATAAACACATTGTATAGAGACTATTATTGGCCTATCAACATCCATTCTCTCCTTATTCCTTAACAGAACCCTGGTTTTTAGCTGGGTATACTGGGGACAAAAAATTAAAGACATTTCCCAGTCACTCCTTGCATCTAGCTGTGACTCTAAGACTACATAATGACCAAATTTAGCAGGTGAACAGGTTTGCAGGCCTTTTAGGAAGGTTCTTGAAGAATGTTGATTCACAGGGACATAGAGAGCAGACTGGTAGTTGCCAAGGGGGAGTGGGAGGTTGGGGTTAGCATAGGTAAGCTTTTTTTTTTTTTTAATAAATTTATTTATTTTAGTTGGGGGCTAATTACTTTACAATATTGTAGTGGTTTTTGCCATACATTGACATGAATCAGCCATGGGTTTACATGTGTTCCCCATCCTGAAACCCCCTCCCACCTCCCTCCTCATCCCATCCCTCTGGGTCATCCCATTGCCCCAGCCCTGAGCATTTGTCTCATGCATCGAACATGGAATGGTGTTCTGTTTCACATATGATAATATACATGTTTCAATGCTATTCTCCCAGAATGTCCCACCCTCACCTTCTCCCTCAGAGTCCATAAGACTGTTCTATGCACCTGTGTCTCTTATTCTGTCTTGCATATAGGGTTATCATTACCATCTTTCAAATTCCATATATATGCATTAGTATACTGTATTGGTGTTTTTCTTTCTGGCTTACTTCACTCTGTATAATGGGCTCCAGTTTCATCCACCTCATTACAACTGATTCAAATGTATTCTTTTTAATGGCTGAGTAATATTCCATTGTGTATATGTACCACAACTCCCTTATCCATTCGTCTGCTGATGGGCATCTAGGCTGCTTCCATGTCCTGGCTATTGTAAACAGTGCTGCGATGAACATTGGGGTACATGCGTCTCTTTAAATTCTGGTTTCCTCGGTGTGTATGTCCAGCAGTGGGATTGCTGGGTCATATGGCAGTTCTATTCCCAGTTTTTTAAGGAATTCCCACACTGTTCTCCATAGTGGCTGTACTAGTTTGCATTCCCTCCAACAGTGTAAGAGGGTTCCCTTTTCTCCACACCCTCTCCAGCATTTATTGCTTGTAGACTTTTGGATAGCAGCCATTCTGAATGGTGTGAAATGGTACCTCATTGTGGTTTTGATTTGCATTTCTCTGATAATGAGTGATGTTGAGCATCTTTTCATGTGATGGTTAGCCATCTGTTTGTCTTCTTTGGAGAAATGTCTGTTTAGTTCTTTGGCCCATTTTTTGATTGGGTCGTTTATTTTTCTGGAATTCAGCTGCAGGAGTTGCTTGTATATTTTTGAGATTAATTGTTTGTCTGTTGCTTCGTTTGCTATTATTTTCTCCCATTCTGAAGGCTGTCTTTTCACCTTGCTTATAGTTTCCTTTGTTGTGCAAAAGCTTTTAATTTTAATTAGGTCCCATTTGTTTAAGCTTTTATATATAGAATGGAAAAGCAACAAGGTCCTACTACATAGCACAGAGAAGTATATTCAGTATCTTATGCTAAACCGTAATGAAAAAGAATATAAAAAAAGAGTTAGATATATGTATAACTGAATCACTTTGCTGTATAGCAATAATTAACACAATGCTTCTGATAAGTTGCTTCAGTCATGTCCGACTCTGTGCGACCCTATAGACGGCAGCCCACCAGGCTCCGCCGTCCCTCGGATTCTCTAGGCAAGAATACTGGAGTGGGTTGCCGTTTCCTTCTCCAGTTCATGAAAGGGAAAAGTGAAAGTGAAGTCGCTCAGTCATGTCCGACTCTTAGCGACCCCATGGACTGCAGCCTACCAGGCTCCTCAGTCCATGGGATTTTCCAGGCAAGAGTACTGGAGTGGGGTGCCATTGCCTTCTCCGAATTAACACAATACTGTATGTCAATTTAAAAAACGCTGATTCAGCTTTTCCTCCTTCTTCCTGAAACTCAGGAAGCCATCTGAACCACAAAGGTGACCTTGAGGAGAGAAGCTGTGCATTGGGATGGCAGAGCAGAAAGATGGGAGTCTGGGTCCCTGACAACATCTTGCAGCCTCCATCCCAGGCTCCACACTACCTGTCTCTCAACCTGTTTTGTGTAAAAGAAGGAAATTCTTTTCTCATTTAAGCCACATTGTTTTGTGGTTTTCTAAACCTAATCCTGATGCACAGAATCTAGATTAATTGTGGACCATTACTTTTTTTCTTTTTGTTTCTGGGGATTTTCTCTAAGTATGATAACGATCGTATAAACTTGTCATCTAAGGAAGAGCAGGAGTTGAGGTGCTCAAGATGAACAGGTAGATGCAGGATGCACAATTTCCCATTTCAAAATGAAAGAAGAGAAGCTTGGATATAATTTGTTAATTATATCTGGATGGTGGCAGTCATTGAATGGGGAGAGGATTAAAAAAATGGGAGAAATTACAACTACTGAGTGTCTTTATCAGGTAGTAGAAAAACGTACATATTTTTACTTAATCTTTCTAGATGATAACTTTGCATTTTATAATGAGGCCGCTGGATCATCGAAAAAGCAAGAGAGTTCCAGCAAAACATCTATTTCTGCTTTATTGACTATGCCAAAGCCTTTGACTGTGTGGATCACAATAAACTGTGGAAAATTCTGAAAGAGATGGGAATACCAGACCACCTGACCTGTCTCTTGAGAAACCTGTATGCAGGTCAGGAAGCAACAGTTAGAACTGGACATGGAACAACAGACTGGTTCCAAATAGGAAAAGGAGTACGTCAAGGCTGTATATTGTCACCCTGCTTATTTAACTTATATGCAGAGTACATCATGAGAAACGCTGGGCTGGAAGAAACACAAGCTGGAATCAAGATTGCCGGGAGAAATATCAATAACCTCAGATATGCAGATGACACCACCCTTATGGCAGAAAGTGAAGAAGAACTACAGAGCCTCTTGATGAAGGTGAAAGAGGAGAGTGAAAAAGTTGGCTTAAAGCTCAACGTTCAGAAAACTAAGATCACGGCATCTGGTCCCATCACTTCATGGGAAATAGATGGGGAAACAGTGGAAACAGTGTCAGACTTTATTTTTTTGGGCTCCAGAATCACTGCTGATGGTGATTGCAGCCATGAAATTAAAAGACGCTTACTCCTTGGAAGGAAGGTTATGGCCAACCTAGATAGCATATTTAAAAGCAGAGACATTACTTTGCCAACAAAAGTCCATCTAGTCAAGGCTATGGTTTTTCCAGTGGTCATGTATGGATGTGAGAGTTGGATGGTGAAGAAAGCTGAGCGCCGAAGAATTGATGCTTTTGAACTGTGGTGTTGGAGAAGACTCTTGAGAGTCCCTTGGACTGCAAGGAGATCCAATCAATCCATCCTAAAAGAGATCAATCCTGGGTGTTCATTGGACGGTCTGATGTTGAAGCTGAAACACCAATACTTGGGCCACCTCATGCGAAGAGTTGACTCATTGGAAAAGACCCTAATGCTGGGTAGGATTGCGGGCGGGAGGAGAAGGGGACGACAGAGGATGAGATGGTTGGATGGCATCACCGACTCGATGGACATGGGTTTGGGTAGACTCCGGAAGTTGGTGATGGACAGAGAGGCCTGGCGTGCTGCAATTCATGGGGTCACAAAGAGTCGGACACGACTGAGCGACTGAACTGAACTGAACTGAAGTAACTCTTTCTCAATCTCAGCTTCCTCACCTTTAAACACTGTGGTACCCTGAGGTTCCATCCTTGGCCCTCTCTAGCTTCCATGCCTAGATGATCTCATCTGGTTCCATAGCTTTATACCACCAAAGATTGATGGTTTTGCTTCTCCATGATTTAGACTTACATATTCAAATGTCTACTTGGCATTTCCACTTTTTTTGTCTAAAACTCACCTAAAATTGACATGCCCAAAGTAGGACTCCTGATCTGAACTGTGACTCTCCCAGCTTTCTCTCTTAGTAAGTAGGGACACCATCCATCTAGTTGTCTAAGCCAAAAACCCTGGAATCATCTTTTGATCCTTCCCTTCCCCTCCTTACCCACATACAACTCAGGACCACGGTGCATTAATTTTTCCTTAAAACTCATCTCAAATCTATCCACTTAGCTCTACTTCCAATACCTCTATGCAACTTCAAGCCTGCTTTGATTTCATGCCTGGAGTTATTCAATAGCCTCCATGCTTCTTCTAGTGCATTGCTATAATATATTTTCACTCTGCAGCCAGACTAAACTATTAAAAATAAATCACGTCCTCTTTTACTTAACACCCTTCAGTAACTTCCCACTGCTGTCAGAATAGAAATCTAACTGGCTCTTGCTTTCATTTCTAACTTTGCCTCACACCTTGCTTCTCCTTCAACATACTACTACTGTGAAGGTTGTTTTACTGGGTCTCAAAAGACAAAGCCCATTCCTGCCTCCAGAAGCAGGCTTTGCACAGTGTGTTCTCCCTGCCTTGACTGCTCCATACCAGCTCTTTACACTGTGGGGTCCTCCTCATCTTCAGGTCTTAGTTTATGTTTTGCTTTCTTACAGAGGCCTTTCCTGATCACTCTGTCCAAACAGTCATTTAACCTTAATCATTATTATCCTATTTGTTTCTTTTGTAGTATTTACAACAATTTGAAATTAACTTTTATATAGCTAGCTGTTAGCTACACACCCATCCATCATCTGTTTATCTGTATCTATCATCTTTCTCTCTACTTTGGGATTAATGCCTTGTGGGGGCAACAGTCCTGTCTAGTATATGTGTTGCTGTATTTTCCCTTATTATAACAGTGTGTGTTATGTAGAAGGCTCTCAGTAACATTTTAACATGGAATAAATGGACAACCATATTTGTTTATGGGCAAATAGTGAGTAGATGGCAGAGATGGGATGAGAACCTGACCCTTTCTTGCTTTAAACACTTATTCATTCATTATAAGATCTCCCTATCAATCAGTCAATTAGGACTTAAAGAGTTCTCTGAGCAAGACAATTTTATTAAAGCAAGGACTATTTCAACTAAATATACTGAAGAAATGCAGTAATAATTTGGTTAAGTTGTGTTTCCCTCTAAATGATTTTACCTAAATCCCACCGGTGCTTTAGTTAATCACACATATTTTATTTGAATTATTTAAATAATTGCCTCAACTCTCACTTTTTTTGGCTATCATTTATTATTCTTTCTATGTATGAAGAACCATTTCCTTTTAAAAATAATGTTGTCCATACCCTTGTGAACTGGTTAATTTTCTTTCCAACATTTTCTTTTGGGCTGTGTAGATATGACTGAACAGTCACCACAATAATGCTGTTGTTTCAAAGGGTAAAGACTTTTTTCATATAAAAAATTGAATGTGAAAAAAAAAATCCACCTCATATAGTGTGAGAATGCCTGTTTTTCTTGGTCATATTTCATTTCCTTAGCAAGACTATTTTCTCCTGCTTTCCATTGTCAGCAGACAAAAAAGATACAATTAAATCAAGGAAACCTGGCAGAGCCGATTTTGGAAAATAAAGTGAATTCAGTTTCTGACTTGAACAAAGAGTAATTTATTATGTTGGAAAAATACTGCTGTGATGAGATTCAAACTCACTGTGTCTCATGTTAGCTCAGGACACGACTTTAGATCTGCATTTGTATTATCTTTGAGAAGGGGCAGTGATTTCACCCCCAAACTTAAAATCTGAAAAAGATGTGGAGTTGTTTAAGGGTCAGCAAGCAATTAGCACCCAGAACCTCTGCGTGGAGGTTGGGGCCAGATTTGCAGACTTTTCCAGTCCTGAGTGCTTTGATTCTAAGTACAGATGTCTGCAAACAACTCCAGACATTCCGTTGGAGCAAATGAAGAACTAGAGTGGGTTAGAGGCAATTTTATGAATCAGATGAACTCCAAGATATATTTAAAATTAAAAATATATTTTGAAATTAAAAATATATTTTGATGAATCTAACAACCATAATAATACCTTATAAAACATTATATCATTTAATGTTTACATAAAAACATATTATTTAATATTTACAGTCAGCATTGTGAGGTGTAATTATTCTCATTCTTTACAGACAGGAAAAGTACAACTTGAAAATTAAGCGACACTGAGAGTCACACAGGTAGTAAAGTCAGCCAGGACTAGGCTAGGACCCTGTTCTGGTATTATTAAAAAGATAAAGAAAACCAGTGTCAGTTTTCATGGATTTTTCCTTCACATATTTCTAGATTGTGCCAAACTTTTGACCTATTTGGTAGTAATTTTATCCTAGCATCTTCCACATAGAATGTTTTTGTGGGACAATGCAGGTAATTAACAGTTAATTATAGTAAAAATCAAGGTGTCCAGAAATATTACTGCCACTTATTGAAAGTTTTACATGCATCATTTCATTTAATCCTCACACAGTCTTATAAGGAAGCCACTATTTGTATTTTCATTTTACAAATGTGTAAAATGAGGCTTAGGAGAGTTAAACAACTAGTCCAAAATCTCACCACTGTTAAGTGGTAGAAATGATTAAAACCTAGAGTATCTGATTCCAAAGAGTGTCCATCCAAGCTTTATACCATAGTACTTCTATGCAGAATAAGAAGGGGGAGGCTGTGCCTGCCAGGTCACTGGACCCTGAATTATGACTGGATTAAGTCAGTAATATGATGTCAGCTGATTCAGGTTTCCACATGTGGCTCCTTATGTAATGGACAAAATTAGGTTGGGTAAGCTTCTGCCAAAAGGACAGTTGCAGTGAAGTAAAGTAACTTGCTACAGTAAACAACCCATCTCTGTGGTGTATGTTTACCAGACGTAAACACAGTTCCAGTCAGTTAAAAGTTGTGCCCTGAAATTCTGAAATAATCCCTCACAGAATGCTTCTTATTAGGAATGGGTGATTTATTTGTTTTTTTTTTTTAGTTTTTGGGGATGTTTGTTTTTATTACCTAAGTTTAAAACTCTTATAATTTCCAAGCAATCTAGTTTGGAATACTGAAAGAGAGAACTAGAATTTTAGAAAAATATAGTATTTTGTTGATATTTTTAGTGCATTGATTCGCTTTGTTAAATGGAAATAAGTAAATTTGTCCTTTAATTTTTTTTATTATGAGAAAACCATTTAAATCTCTTCTCTATTTAAATAAAAATTGAGAAAATATTTAAAGAATATCAGTTTGAAGGGACACCAAATTAGAAGCCAGCTACAGAGTAGGGGGAGGGTGGCCCCAAGAGCACAGTGTAGGCCCTCTTTACATCAGAAAGAGGATACAGTTAGTAGAATTTCAGTCACAGAGGTTGAGAGACAGCCTCCTCGACTGAGGAGATTATGCCGAGTAGTAGTTTGGTCAGTAAGTGTTAGTCGCTCAGTCATCAGTCGTATCTGACTCTTTGCGACCCCATAGACTATAGCCCGCCAGGCTCCTATGTCCATGGGGATTTTCCAGGCAAGAAAACTGGAGTGGGTTGCTGTGTCCTCCTTCAGGGGATCTTCCTGACCCAAGATCAAACCCGGGTCTCCTACATTGCAGGCAGATTCTTTACCATCTGAGCCAGCAGGCAAGCCCCAATAAATGGGGACTTTTGAAGGATGTTCTGAAGTGTTTGGCTTAGTTGAGAACTAAGGCAGGGTGGAAATTCCTGGAAGAATATACAAGAAAGTGTTAACATTGATTACAGTTAGGGAGTGAGAATGGAGAATTGGGAAGGTGGTCAGAGGATATTTCCTGTCCACTGTGTATTTTTCAGTCTAAGTAAAATTTTTTTCCATGAGAATATATTTTGTAATTAAAAACAAAACAAAACATAACAACAAAAAGAATTGATGCAGAGAGCATCTAGGAATGGGCACAAGTTTTCAAGCAGGAAGATGACAAAGTCAGATATATAATTTTGGCAGATGGTTTTAGACTATACGAGTCAATACAGAGAGAGCAAAATCAGGAGGTCAGTTGTTAGAATAATCTTGGAATCAGATGTTCAGTAATAACTTCTAAGCCAACTATACTTGGAAGCAATATTCTAAAGCCCACATGGAGCATCCATTTTCTTCACATCAAAATACTTAAAATGGTTCAAAGTAATCATAATTTAAAGTTTGATATGTCTGCACTAGAGGGAGTTACATTTTTATTAACAGTTTAAATCTCTGTCAGTATAACAATCCTTAAGTAAACATATCCTCAGAGTAAAAGTAGCAGATAGATGTATGAGAGAAAAAAAAAAAAAAACAAAGGATACATTACAAATGAATAGAACAAATGAATAAGAGCAGCACATGACACATTAACTTTTTTTTCCCCTGTGTATCAGGCAGGCTCGATGGTGGCAGCTCTGGTTTTTTACTTTCTGTCATTATAAGCATCCGTTTACTAAACTAACAGCATTTCATTAAGCAAGACTAATTCCTGAGAGCATTACCTTAGCCCATTAGCTTCCAGACAGTCATTAATTCCTATGACATGTCTTGGGATGAGATCATTATTATTATCATTATTGTTTTTATCAATTAAGTTCATTTGCAGAAAAAAGTATCTATGTAGTTTTAACAGTGGGTATTTTCCTTCTGAAACATTTTTTTTTGAATATTTTATTTTTTTAAATTAATATTGGAGGCTAATTACTTTACAATATTGTAGTGGTTTTTGCCATACATTGACATGAATCAGCCATGGGTGTACATGTGTTCCTGATCCTGAACACCCCTCCTACCTCCCTCCCCATCCCGTCCCTCAGGGTCATCCCAGTGCACCAGCCCTGAGCGCCCTGTCTCATGCATCGAACCTGGACTGGTGATCTGTTTCACATATGGTAATATGAATGTGTCAATGCTATTCTCTCAAATCATCCCACCCTCGCCTTCTCCCACAGAATCCAAAAGTCTGTTCTTTATATTTGTGTCTCTTTTGCTGTCTTGCATATAGGGTCATCGTTACCATCTTTCTAAATTCCATATATATGTGTTAATATACTGTACTGGTGTTTTTCTTTCTGATTTACTTCACTCTGTATAATAGGCTCCAGTTTCATCTACTTCACTAGAACTGATTCAAATGCATTCTTTTTAATAGCTGAGTAATATTCCAGTGTGTATATGCTGAAACATGTTTTCATAGTATCTTTTTGATAGTGATTTTCTGCTTTACCCATGTATTTCCACAGATCTTTTGGCTACCACTGAAGCTAGTTCAAAATTCTTATGTTTAATTCTCATAGTCTAACAAAAAATCAGAAACAGCTTTCAAAAGTATCCCAACAAGATATTTTGGTTCCTCTGTAATTTTTCTTTACTGGTACTTCTGAAAGAATCTCTAAAAGTGATCATGTGCCTGATATGAGAAGTGCAGAGCAAGATTTCACAAGGGTTCTGAATTTGAATTTCTTGTTCACAAGAATTGTTGCCACTGATGCATATGGTGGTTACTGAGCCACAGTTCCATGGAGGGGGAGGCCCAGCTTGACTGTAATGGAAAGAGCAGATGCCACCAGAACACAGCGGCAAACGTCAAAGTGACCGCTTGGGCTGGCAGACAGGAGTCTGACCATTACCACTTTCCAACACTTCCAGAATTAGGGACAGAAAGAAAACTCATAAAACAACTGTGGAAAGTACAAACAACCAAGAAAGGTAAAGGAAAATGAGATGAAATAGAGTGTTTAAAAATTCTAGGCTGCCCAATAAAAGTAGGAACAGACATTAGATGCCATGGATCATAGTGGGGAACACAAATGGTTTGGGGAGTCGTGAAAAACAGTTCTGACATGTTTGGATGCCAAAGATTTTTAAAGCTGATCTCTTTTGGCCTGGTAAGATTTTATGCATTTTTGTCGTTCCAGTCCAGAGGTCTAAGGATTAGTGGACGTTTCTGCCAGCCTGGAACTCATGTGGTGAAAAGAACACATGAGTATGCATGTGACAGTGAAAGGGTGAATACATAAAGACAAAGGGCTTCTTTTCAAGAAAAGGATAAAAAATTAATTATCACTGTAATCTGGGACCAGTGCTTCAAAATAATGTTAAATTAGTACTTTACTTAAATTAAAATTTTCTATTTATATATCCTAAATATGGCCATTTTCATCTCAGTTGATTTTTTTTTAATGCTAACTAGCTTTCAGAATGCTTAACCAGGTAGGGTTTAACTGCCCAAAAGAGTGGGACTTGAGCCCTATTCTAAATTGATCTATATGGGGAACTAGCTCTTCATTAAAAAAATAAAATAAAAAAAGGATTAGAAGCTATTTGGATGTCTGACACTAATTTTATATGGAACTAATGGACAAACTAATTCATATAAGTTTTTAAATAAATCTATAATTTCATTGATAAGAAGGAAAACACGCTTATCAGAATGGCTCAGAAGCATGCAATGGAAATAAGGGTGAACACAAAACTACTTTCTGTTTTTAGCATTAGTTTAATTTTGCCTTGAAGCCAACACAGTACTAGTTGGATGACAGGATAGTAAGTTCTATTAATGATGGACTTTTCATTATCGTAGATATGCTTTTGCAATTTTCCTAGATTTCTGCTCCAGGGTCACATGGTAAGTCAATAGTAGTTATAAACCTCTCAGCATTGTGATCAATACCTTTGGCTGACGTAATCTAGACCTCTGGTGTAATTTACAACAAAGGACAGTTTGGGCAAGCCTCTGTTTTATTACCTTCAATTCACCAACTGAAATATTTCACTGGTTTATGACTGAAGTTATTTCCAATTTTTGATAGATAGGGAATTGAATAGTCTTGAAGAAAAATGTCAAGTATGAAATTGAAAAACACTTTATGGAATTAAAAGCAATAAGCATTTCTTCCTTTGGGGCATAGTGTCTGCATACCTATCTCCTGAAACTGTCTAAAGCACCACAGGGGTGCATCCTACTGTGTCTGTGTAGTCAGCCATCCAAATGGATTAGAACATTAATGAAGTATTCCTTATCTTCCAAACACACCCCACATAACATAAAACACTATATAACAATACTGCACGTAGTCTACTTTTCCTGAGTCTGAATAATCATTAACCATCCATGTGAGCAAAGTAAGGAACAGTCATACTCTCTAGACATGAATACTGAGAATTGGGATTCCTGCAACTTGTGCTTTCCTGCAACCTTCCTGTAATTTAGACAGGTTGTTTTTTCCCATGTCTGTTGTTAATTCTAGGTCTGAAGGCTAAACAATAAAAAAAGGGAACTAGTCATTGAAGAAGTACTTAAAGAAATAGTAGAGTCTGGAGAAACAAGAAGGAACAGAGGTAGTCTTTGGGTGAACCGTACTAAGAGGAAAGATGCCACCTTCTTGTCATTGTTTTGTCACGCTTCTCAACCCCCACCTGTACTGCAGGATCAATACTCAAGGTTGAGGCAGAACCACAGCTTTATTTCTACTATATAAAACTGGTATGAGGTGATGGATGGGGTAAGAATTTGTATTTAAGCATCTATAAGTTTCTTTCAGGCTTAATTTCCCTTTCATCAACTACAGGCTACATTTACATGGGCTTTTATTGAAGATAATAATAATAATATCACAATTACAGAGCAACTGTGGTATCTAGGTAAACTTTACACACTATTTTTAGTCCTTATAAAACTTGCACAGTAAATAGGATTAACCTATGTGACAGATGAAGAAGCTTAGATTGACAGAGGTTCAGTATTTTCTCAAAATAAGTCAGAGCTTGATCTTGTTGCTTTACGAAGAAGCTTCACTTGGTATGTTTAATCTGTGATGCCCTCCCTGATTTCAAACTATTTTACAAAGCTATAGTAATCAAAGCAATATGGTATTGGCATTAAAACTAGACACATAGATCAATGGAACTGAACAAGAAATCCCAGAAATAAACCCAAACATATGTGGTTGGTTAATTTTCAACAAAGGCACAGAATATTTGTGGAGAAGGGACAATCTTCTCAATAAATGGTGTTGGGAAAATTGGACAGACATATATAAAAGAATGAAATTGGACCACTATGTTATACCATTCACAAAAATCAACTCAAAATGGATTAAAGACTTGAATGTAAGACATGAAAACATAAAACTCCTAGAAGAAAACATAGGTAGTAAGCTCCTTGACGTAAATCTTGGCAATAACTGTTTGAGTCTGACACCAAAACTGAAGGCAACAAAAGCAAAAGTAAGTAAGTCGGAGTATATAAAATTTAAAAGTTTCTGCACAGCAAAGGACACCATCAACAAAAGAGAAAGTCAGACTACTGAATGGGGGAAAATATCTGCAAATCCAAAATATATAAAGAACTCACACAACTCAGCAAAATAACAATCCAATTAAAAATTAGGCAGAATATCTGAATAGACATTTTTCCAAAGATGATATATAGATAGTCAACACGTACATGAAAATATGCTCAATATCACCAATCATTAGGGAAATGCAAATCAAAACCCCAATGACATGTCAGCTCACACCTGTTAGGTTGGCTATTTATCAAAAAGACAAGAGGGGGAAAAGGCAAGAGAAAACAAATGCTGATGAGGATGTGGAGAACAAGGAACCCTTGTGCCCTACTGGGAATGTAAATTGATGTAGCCACAATGGAGAATAGTATGGGAGCTCCTAAAAAAAATTAAAAAGATAAAACAAGTATACAATCCAACAACTCAACTTTTGGACATTTATCTGAAGAAAATGAAAATTCTAACTCAAAGAAGATATATGCACTCTCATGTTCACTGCAGCATTATTTATAATAGCCAAGACATGGAAACAATCTAAATATCTATTGGTGGGATGAATGGACAAAGAAAATTATATATATATATATACACACACACACACACACACACACACACACACACACACACATATATATATATATATAGGTTACATGTTAGTCACTCAGTCATGTTTGATGCTTTGTAACTTATGAACTGTATGTAGCCTGCCAGGCTCCTCTGTCCATGGAATTCTCCAGGCAAGAATACTGGAGTGGGTCGCCATTTCCTTCTCCAGGGAATCTTCGAGACCCAGGGATTGAACCTGGGTCTCCTGCACTGCAGGCAGATTCTTTACCATTTGAGTCACGAGGGAAGCCCATATAAAATTTAGCCGTGAAAAGAAGGAAATCTTGCTATTTGCTACAACCTATATGATCCTTGATGACATTGTGCTAAGTAAAATAAGTCAGATACCGAAAGACCATCTGATCTCATTTATATGTGGAATCTAAAAGGAACAAACCATCAAAACACCCAAAACCAAATCACAAGATAACCCCACAAAAATGCTCATAGATACAAAAAACAGATTGGTGATAGCCAGAGGGGATAAGACGGTGAGAGAAATAGGCCAAGGGGTCAAAAGCTACAAACTCCTAGTTATAGACTATGAAGCCTCTTCAGATGGTTTACAGATCTAAGAAAATGCAATTCTAATATTCACTAACTGTGTAATATTGTCTCTTCGATTAAATTTCTTGGGATGGGAGAGTGTTTATTTGTATTCCCATTACCTAGTATAATGCCTGACATATGTAGATGCTCAATAAATATTTAAATGAATTAAAAATTAATTTCTTTTACATGTTACTTTTTTTCCTTAACTAAACTGGGTAAATTAACAAAGCAAGATGTCAGCAATTAAACATTTAATGTGCTTGTACAGGTTTTCTATCTCTTCAACATATTTCTCTAAGGAGGCAATCTCTTGTGTAGGTCAGAGAACAAAAACATAATTGATGCCTACACTGTGGAATAAAAAAATCTTGTGATAATTAAAAATTCAGAGCACCCAGCAAAACTCTGCAAAGGGATATCTTTTTATCCCTCTCTCCCTAGAAAGATTCCCTTCCAACACCCATGTCAGTGATTCACCAAATATCATGGGAGTTGCATATGCAACTCTGTTATCTGTGGTGGCTTAAAGTGACTGACTGAGGACAAGAAAATCCTGTTTCAGTTGAGCAATTGTTTGAAGATCTGCTAAGTGCCAGATACTTGGGATGAAAGGAAGACAAGTTCTCTTTCGGGGGTATGCAGTCTGACAATGTCCTATGGAAATGCATCTCTCAGCAGAAAAGGAGTCTGACTGGGTACGGGCATTAAATTCTCTCACTAAAGAATCAGCCCCCACCACACTTTATAGGCATTGATTTAAACCTGGACCTTTTTTTTTTTTTTTTTAAATCAGATTGCCCCAAGACTTAGATGACTGATATTTCACCTCTGAATTCCTTTACCATTACAACAATACTCATGGATATAACCTGAAGAGAGTTTCACTAGTCCCTGGGGACACCTGAAGAGTGGGAACCCTTGATGAAAAGTGAGGTTTTACAGGGGGTAAGAAGTTCTCTCTCCTCCAACACCCAACTGAGTATCTCTGTGCCAACTGCAGGTTGCAGTTCCATTGTCATATCTTCTGGTACAAGGATGCACCTTGCTGGAGAAGAGCATCAAGCTGAAGTAGAGGCCAGGTGCTCTGGCAGCTCAAAGACTGCTAGGGAAATGCTAGGTAATGCAGCAGGTCAGAGGAAACACCGTTTAGAAAGGCAGAGACTTCCTGAAACTCAGGGATGCAAATTCTTTTAGGTACGGATGCATTAACTTGACTAACAACACTCTTCTAATGTATGACTTGATGTAGCCAGGTGAAATCAATCTTAGGCTTCCCCTATCCTTATGTAAATGGGCAGGTAATCAAGCATGACTAGCAATAACCAACTTTCAGTATACAAGATGATACATCACTTTAATTGTATGATTTATCAGAACAACAACTATTAACATACAAAGTACCATTCAGCTCAACTGCAGGTATAGGCAGTGACAAGTATCTAATTCTTAGAAGAATCACTAACTCCCACAGTCTGTCCAGACATATTAACCTAAGGACACATTTATAAATACCAAACACGACTTTCACATTGTAGCTTTCTCAAGCATATATACAGGTGTGCAGTCTTGTTGATGAGTTGTTTCCATAAGCTCTATTCTTGATGTATTCATTCTCCTGACATGAGTAGAAACAGTTTTTTTCTGCAGGGCAGATTTTTTTTCTTCCTCATCCATTATTTACAATATTCTGTAATTAGTATCACTCTATACACTTCTGAAATAATATCTGAATTGGAATATCTCTGCAGTACAATTCCTCAGGTCTTCAGGTAAGTTCCACCACTGTCAAAGAACTTTCAGTTGTAATCACTGTCTCACAAGAAGAGCTCAACTCTACTATTGGGTTTTAGCTCAACTCTACTATAAACACACCCTCTATAGCTTGCTGTGTTAACCCTTGGCTTCGAGTCCTGGTGATGAAATGAGGGTGGGGAGTTCTGGCAGTCAGTACATTTCCTTATCACTTATTCACAGCCATTTAAAACCATGCTGTTATTAATCCAAGTTCGATATACCTTTTCTGAAATGTTCACAGTGCAGTATTTTTGTGGCCTAACCAAAGTTTTCTCACATCATTAAAAATAAACCTTTTTATAAAAATATAATACTTTAAATGTTTACATCAACCAAACCGGTTTGAGTATCCTGTGCCACATGCAGTATACAGTAGTAAGCACAAAATCCCACAGAACAAAACATCACAAAAGTCCTGACCAGAGTAACTGTTCATCCAGGCGAAATGGTCAGAACTTTCAATCAACATATTTTTTTTCCCTAAAATATGTTTTGCTTAATTAACACATAATATTCTAATACAAAACTGGATTTCCCCTGATTTGATTGTTTCCAATTGTTTGTGGGGTGGAAAGCTGCCACCTGACCAAGAGGCTGATATTTCCAGTCCATTGATTCTTTCCAAGGCTCTACATATGAGCCATGATTGGAACCAATAATGCTTTTAGTCAGAGGTATTCTGCTTTAAAAACATGCTGAGTTACTTTTAAAAGCAACTGTCATCACAAATTACTTGTTTTATTTTCAGAGTTGTCATTAAAAAAAAGACAAAACTTCTAAATGTCCACATCCAGATTAGAAAAGTATCATTCTTAAACAGTTGATTTTTAAATGGCAAATATTTCACTGCGACTAAGCTATTTTATGAAAACCTTAATGTTGTTTATGTACAATATGTAAATATTCCTATAAATTTATAAACATATTTCATGTCTTGCTGTTTTGAAATGTTGACTGTATTGTCTATGGATAGTTCTCCAATAAAAGGAATGTGTACACAAAAATTTAAAAGGGAATGATTACCTAATGGGCAAATGACAACATTGGTAATAAAAAATGTGTTTTTCATACAACACACAAGTTCTTTGAAACATTTTAATTCTAAATGAGTGATTTGGTCCCAGGGCTGCCATGCTTGTTGAGACATTATCATTTCTTTTGAATTTTCTGTCATTAAGAAGCCCTCAAAATGCATTGCTTCAGTTCCCCATATGAAATCAAGTGGGATCTTGATTTTTAAAAATTTCAACCCAGCATTTGGGTTTTGGCCTGAATGTGACAGAAGCATTATCACAGCTGCAGGACTGCTGTTGGTCACTGGTCTGTGAGACCAAGCTGCTTGCTCTGATGCTTTGTCAGATGAGAAATTCTGTAGAATCCAGTCATTTTAATAACAATATAAGGTCCTATAATAGTGCAATCTTGGCAAAAGCAAAAAATACCCAGTGGCCTTTCAGTGGCCAGGCAGTGAAAAGAATGTTGGACAGAGGGCGGCCTGTTGTCCAGGCAGTTCAGTGATGTTTCTCAGACGGGGACTCAGTGGCACAGGTGCCTGCATCCATCATGTGTCCCCCTCGTCACTGACATTATCTTGTGATGACAACAGAGAAGGATACGGAGCGACACATTTGACGTTCACATAAGTAGCATTCACATGGACATAGTGCTCCCCAATGAAAGTAGAGAATATTGCGGATATCCTGGAGACCAGTTCAGAAAAGGATGGGCGCAGCTCAGCTTTAGGGTGCCAGCATTTCAGCATCACTTCATACCTGTTTCAGAAAGGACGCAATGCTGTGAGGACTCTGAAGGCAAGCACTTCTGCAAAAGTAAAAAACAGAAGAGCTACAGAAGATGCTGCTGGAGTTCTTACTTACAAGGGATCTGGGCAGTATTCAGGTTGTAGGAGCCTTCTTCCTTGCAACAAATAAACTGTTATGTCAAAGGTGTTGACGTCAGGATAAGGTGGTGCTCCTCTTGTCATCAGTTCCCAGAGGAGCACGCCAAAGGACCACTGGTCAAACAAGGGAAGGGAGAATCCAGGTGAGGGAAGAATGGCCGCACAAATACGAAAGGTGATAAGTAGGTCTTCATAACAAAACTTGGTTTAGTATTCAATACTATTGCTGTTTTAGGCAAAGTTTTCCTTGAAAACAATTAGTAACCTATAAGTTTATGACTTGTTTAAACCAGAATTAAAATTTAGATTACAAGTAAATGTAAAGTTTTCAAAAAGGATGCCTGAAGTCCACATGATGATTACAATTTCATCAGTAGTTAGCACAGTGCATTTTCCAAGTTCTTTCCCTATAGAGTCAAAGCATTAACATGTTTCTATCCTTCTTTATTCAATGGCTTCATTACAATTTTAGATTATTAGTAAAAAAAAAAAAAAAGAAGACAAGGCTTCCAAAATTTAAATGATTTCCAAATGAATGGAAACACTCCTAAAGAAATGTAACCATATCTAACAGTTAATGTTAAAAGGTCTAAGTCAGTAAACGTAAAAATCTATATTAAAAATCAGAAGTAATAAGACTGCTCAGCATCAAGGCTCTTGAATGAAAAATGAATTTCAATAAAATAACTATATTTTGAAAATGTTAAAGGAGGAAATTAATATAAAACAGCTGTAACAGTACTTTATAGGATGATCACAAGGACACAGAGAGGTTGACTGATTTGCTAAAAATTTCTCAATAAATTTGAATTCACACAGGGATAAACATTTAAGAGTTCATGACTCTTGGATTTTGCTTGGTCTACTAAACTTCACTAAATAGGCAGTTTCTTGATTTAGAGCACTCTCCTTGGAACAGATCAGGTCATGCATGCTATCTCACCCTGGACATGTGCCAAGGTGAGAATGACACAATGAGAGTAAGTCAACATGTGTGGGTCTTCCCCCGGGCAGAGGACCCAGGAAATCAGTTCTCTCACGACACCTCCAGGACACTTGCATACAGCAGCCCATAGGGGTACAAATGAGGCCCTGAGGAAAAAGAAGCTTGGAGGGGAAAGAGAATACAGCCCAGACATGAAGAGCAGGAAAACATAAAACTGAGATGCAAGTGTAGCTCGTAACTCAGCAAGGGGACTAAAGCATGTGTTTCTGAAAAGAAGCAAGCAGGTAGACATTGTAGTTGCTGATACAAATCTCCATGAATGACTTCTTCCTTTTGCCCAAGTTCAAGAACGCTTTAAGGCCACTGACTTCCTTGATCCAAATAGACAAAACAAACTCCTTGGGTGGGGTGGGGTGGGGGCGAGGCGGGGCAGGGTACTAGGTAAATTTGCTGTCTTCTGCAGCCTTTCAGAGTTTTCAAAGCCTCAAAATCTTCTGAGTCACTTCTGATGACACCACTGTGTTAAGTCCTGGAATTTGCATTAGAATTTAAATCAATTTAACAAGTATCTATTGACCCTTGAGGGGTTCTCACATGGCACTAGTGGTAAAGAAATGGCCTGCCGATGCAGAAGACAGATGCAGGTTCAATCTCTGAGTTGGGAAGATCCCCTGGAGAAGGAAATGGCAACCTGCACCAGTATTCTTGCCTGGAGAATCCCATGGACAGAGGAGCCTGGCGGGCTACAGTCCATAGGGTTGCAAAGAGTTGGACACGATGAACGTGACTTAGCACACACTGACCTTTGATGATGCACAGGTAGGTTACTGTCCAAGTTACTGGACAGGCCCTGAGGCTGATATTAACAGGGTTAAGAGAATTGTGCAATTAGTTATGCAATTAACTGTCACATAAAACAATAATATCTAATAACTGGAATACAGAGCAATTATAGAAAAGAGGTACAGATGTTGTGAAAAAGGCAAAGGGATAATAGTGGGGTACTAAGAGAGGCTTTAGGAAGAAAGTGACAGTATAGTGGGTCCTGAGGAACAGCGAGAGTTTGTTCTGTAGGTACATGTATTGTGAGGGCAGAAAGAGTGTTCTGGATGAAGGCAGTGGGCCCAGGGGTAAAGGGTAAGACACTCAAACGTGTTTTTTTGAACTATAAAGACAACAGGTCACTCTGCTTGATGTGTGGAGCAGATGAAGGAATGAAGGATAGATAAGGTTGAAAGGGGACCGTGTTTTTGAATAAGGTTGAAAGGGGACTGTGTTTTTCAATGTTAATCATGGGTTAAACTGAAATCAATGGGACGTGACTGGGGTTGAGCTCCAGGAGATTGCATCTGTAAACAGTGCTTTAAACAAACAGAGGAAGCCCATCCACAATACGGAGACCAGTTAGGACACTTTTGAACGGGGCAGGTGAGGGCTGCTACTGAATACTGGCAACATGGAACCTTATGAGACTGAACTCTCTCTCTCCCGGGAGAGATTGAACTCTGCCGGGAGAGTGAACTCTCTAATTTGCTCTTCCAGATTACAGCGGTGGGAGAGAGCACATGTCATCAAATGAGCTTGGCATGGATGGGCATCATGCCCTTTAAAAAAAGATTGTCTTATTTAATCCTTATAACAAGTCTGTAATGTATTCAGTTTTGTAGATGTTTCAAGAATGAGGAACCGAAGTTCTGAGAGGCTGATTACTAGTGTGTGATCAGGTCTCCCTAAGTGACAGCCTAGGTCATAGGATGTCTGGAGGCAAATTTGCAAAAACAAGGGGGAAGAGTTGGATAAATTTAGTCCTGTAAGGAATTATAGTGAAAGTCACTCAGTTGTATTCAACTCTTTGGGACCCTATGCACTATACAGTCCATGGAATTCTCCAGGCCAGAATACTGGAGTGGGTAGCCTTTCCCTTCTCCAGGGGATCTTCCCAACCCAGGGATTGAACCGAGGTCTCCTGCATTGCAGGCAGATTCACTACCAGCTGAGTCACCAGGGAAACCCAAGGAATTGTAGGACTTAGGCAACTGATATCAGAGGAGGGTTGGAGAAATCATGGGACAGAAAGGTGAGAGGGAGACAGTTTCATGAACAGTCTGCATTCCAAACTCCCCTTAAAGCTTGGACTGACTGGATGGTAGGGGGTGGGGAAGTGAAAGAAGAGAATGATACTGACCAAGAAGAGAGAGGCTGGGGGTGGGGCATGGGAGGGAGGGATAGAGAAGGAGAGAGAGACAAAGGGGTGGGGGAGGTGTATGATGCTTGTGCATTAAAAATGATGGAAGCAAGTCAGTTTTAGTTTCAAGACAGGAGAGCACAGTCTTTCATGCTTATTGTGTGAATGATCAAGGCTTTCTGAATATCTGAGCACCAGAGTGAGCTCATCTGAAGAATCTCTGCCTAATTTTACCAAAGATGAAGCTCAAAGCAGTTGTTAGAGGTAAGAGATTGTTACAAGCTATAAAAAGTGATAGGCACATTGCTGCAGCAATCAAAGAATAGATACAGCCAAATTTGAGCATTCAAAAAAGCAATTATCTTTCAATAAAAAATAAATTAAAAAAGTAAACTGAGATATAATACCTTTATAAAAAGCATAACTAATTTAAAAATGGATTAATTGATAAAATTTAGCAACTGGTAGGTTGATAATCTTTTCAATAAAACTGAAAACTTCTGCTCTTTGAAAGAAACAATTAAAAAGGCAAGCCACAGACTAAAAAGTATCATTTGTAAGAACACATATCTGATAACATGTACTTATAACCAGAATACATAATGAACTCTTAACAATAAAATAAAAAATAACCCAATTTAAAAAACACTGGAAAATAGAATGTATATGATCCAGCAAGCCTACTTATGTGAAATAAACCAGTTACAAAAAAGACAAATACTACATGATTTCGCTTATAATGAGGTATCTAAAGTAGTCAAACTCTTAGAAAGTAGAATGGCAGTTGCCAGAGATGCTGGGGGAGGGGGAAATGGGGAGTTGTTCAGTGGATATAGAGTTTCAGTTTTGCAAGTTCTAGAAATCAGTTGCATAGCACTGTGCACACAGTCAACTATACTGTACAACACACTTAAAATGGTTAAGATGGTCAACTTTATGTTTTTATCATAATAAAAAAAGAATAACTATGGATACATTGATACTACTGATCCTCTCAAATGCATTATGCTATGTGAAGGAGACACACTCAAAGGCTATTTACTGTATGATTCCATTCATAGGACATTCTAGAAAAGGTAAAACTACAGAGAAAAAATGGACCAGTGGTTTCCAGGTTTTAGAGTTAGAGCAGGTTACACCACCAAGAGGTGTAAGGAAATTTTCTGGGATGATGGAACTGTTTCATATCCTGGTTGTTGGGGTCATACAACTGATGCAATCTTTAAAACCTAAAGAACTGCATAATAGAAAGGATGAAGAGTTGGTATATTGCACAATGGTGATACCATTAATAGAAATAAAGAAGTGAGGCATCGACAGTTGGCAGGAAAGAACTTGACTTTGAACACAGTAAATTTGTGTTGCTGATGAAAACATCTAGTAAGAGAGATGCAAAGGTAACTGTTGATGGGAATGGTTGAAATTGTTGAGAGAGGCTGACACCTTAAGACCAAAATCCTGGGGGACAGTTGTATGTAGGCTGTGAGAGAAGAAAGAGAAGCTGTCAAGGTAAAGAAAACACAGTCTAAAAGCAGGAGGAAAACAGGATGGTACAGTGGCCCTGAAAACAAAGGAGAAGGAAATTTCAAGAAGAGGATAGCTGACGATATTAAATGCAGCAGAATGATGAAGCAGGATGAGAAAGCCAGTTGGTTGAACAAAGGAGAAGTCAGTACTGACTTTAGTGAAAGCACTTGTACTAAACACAAACACTATGCAATACTGGATATGAGTAACTGCATGTATAGAAGATACTTCAGTTGTTGGAAAGGGTTTCAAGAGTATTCAGATTTTAGCTGAACTGAATCTGGGCATTTGTGAGAAAGTAGACCTTCCTACAAACAGGCAAGTTTTTATTTGTAGGTCTCAACATAATACAGTTTATTACAGGTGCTTGGATATGTTCTATGTCAACATGCAAAAGATGGTGCTGTCTTAGAAATGAAAACTTCATACAAATTTATAAATCCATCAATAACCATCCAATCAATAACAATCTGTCAAAGCAGCATGGTACGGATTATTCAGGTTCACCCTTTATATAGTACAGTATAGAGTCTTTCAATGAGAGGGAGAAAGACATAGCACTTTCAATCTATAGAAGCCTGTGTAAATTTCCTAAGTATCTGAGTGACAGTTGCTTTACAAGAAGTGCTAAACTCCTTGCTGTGCGTGTGTATTTTTTGGAGACAGTGGTGAGTGATACAGGACTATCAAGAAGCCCAGAATCCCAACTGTTGCCTTGAGCATCCAAAATTTCATCAGACTTGTCTTAATAACTTTGCTGAGGTATGATTTATATGTCATAAAATTTTCCAACTGTAAGTATACAGTCAATGATGTTTAGTAAATTTATACAGTAGTGCAGCTATCATCGCAATTCAGTTTTAGATCAATTCCAACATCCCAGATACTTCCCTCATGCCTGTTGGTAGTCAATCTTTGCTCCCACCCTCAGCCCCAGGCAACCACTGATCTGTTTTCTATCTCATTTTTTTGCCCCTTTCTGGAAATTTCACATAAATGGAATTACTCAATGTGTAATAATTTTGAGTCTGCCTTCTTTCACCTGACATAATGTTTTTGAGGTTTATCCACATTGTAGCATGCACCAGTGGTTCTTTCACATTACTGAATAACATTATTCTGTTGTATAGATATACCACGCTTTATATACCATTTGCCAGTTGATGGACATCAAAATCGCTCCTGGTTTTTTGGCTATTATGAATAACACTGCTGTGAGCATTCATGAGCAAGTCTTTGTGTGGGCATATGTTTTCATGTGCTTATTAGCTAGTTATTCATACATCTCCTTGGTAAAATGTCTATTCAAATCTTCTGCCTATTTTTTAAAAATGGGTTATTTTGCCTTCTTATTGAGTTCTAAGAGTTGGTTCTCCTTCCTAGCGGTAGTCAAGTCTAGATGAAATGTACATGCTTTCAGGATGGGTTAATTCTCCTTACCCGATGCCTTTACCTGTCACCATCACCAATGTTTCCTCAGCCTACCTCTCTAGCACCTTTTTATTTCATCTTTTCCCACAATCTTTCAGGATCAAAATCCAGGCAATAAGCTCTAGCATGGGCTATCACATCCACTTACCAATCTTATCCACCCTGAAGTCCCATTCCTCCACCATGTCCTGTGATACATGTGTTCATTGAAAACAGGCTCTCAGTCACCCTCAGCTTATTCTGTAATGACTCCTCCACTTCCTCAGGAACTGAAACTCTGCTTTCACTTAAAGACCACAACATCTTCAAAACTCTTACCAATAGAGGCCACACCTCTCTCTCTTGCTGACTCACAGGGAGGAGGGTAGACAACTTCTCTCCTCCCAACACCGTACTCAGATCCCCATCCCTTGTTATATCTTAATAGCTGCCAATCCTTTCTCTTTTGTAATCTACGCCCTCCATTAATGCTATTTTCTTCCCACCTTGTTTGCTGATGTCACAAGTTAATGCTTTTCTTGATTTTGGTTGTTATCCTCAAGGACTGAGACATTACTGTTTCCCTACCTCCACATATCATAGTCCTCTTGATTTATGAAAGGCAAACAGAATATTCCATTCAACACCCAGGCTCCTCCACACACTCTAGACCAAATCATTCAGGTTCCAAGACCCTTCTTGCGCTCTGAGTAGCAGGAGCCTCTGCTGACCATACCCCATTTCTTCTTGACACTTTCTCTTCCTCTGGGTCTTCCACTTCTCTGCTTTTCTCCTTCATGGCATGTATGTAGGTTCCTCTGAATAATTGCATTGGAGTCTCAAAAGCCTATTTCCAGCCTTGACCTCTGCTATGGACTGAATTGTGCACCATTCTTTTCAAAATTCATATGTTGAAACTCTAACTCCCAGTGTGATGATATTTAGAGGGGAAGCCTTTGGGAGAAAATTAGGTTTACATGAGGTCATGAGGATGGGATTAGTGCCTTTACAAGAAGAGACCCAGAGATCTTACTCTTGCTCTCTCCCCAGCATAAGGCATAGTGAGAAGGTGACCATGTGCTTGCCTCACCAGGATTTGACCACTGGAATCCTCATTTCCCACTTTCAGCCACTAGAACTGTGAAAAGTAAATGTCTGCTGTGTAAGCCACCCAGTCTATGGTATTTTGTTATGGCAGCCCGAGTTGATTAAGACAACCAAGGTGTTTGTACAAGCTGTAGATACACACTTCCAGTTGCATGAAAGACACTTCTGCCTGTATGTCCTACTCCCAAGTCAAACTCAGCATGTGCAAGGCATAATTGGTATTTTTCCTCTTAAACTGGCTTTTGTGCCTCTATCTCACATAATTGTCATTGTACCAATATATAACTTCGCTCAGCTATGACTTTCATCAATTTCTTGCTAAATACTGTTGTTTCTACCTCTGAGATGCCTTCTCTTCCATCTTTTCTGTTTTTACAATATCTATATTATTTCATATTCTACCTCTCACTTTGTCTTCCTGTGTCTACTCCTCTCAAAACATTTTGCAGAATGAAGAAAGGCTATAGTGTAATCTGATTCCACATGGCCAGAGAATAAATTACAGACTCCCTAGTTTGCTTTCCAAGGATCTCTATGATCTACTATGAAAATATTTTTCTCAATTTATTCTCCCTCTGCGCCTTCTATTTTTGCCAAATCACCACTGCTTATTGTCTGCTTAGAACTTTAGAGAAGTGTATACTTTCCTGCCCCTTTATCTCACTTGGACTGGCATTTTTTATTTCACTGTCCATTCCATCATCCTTACTTTAAAGCCCATTTTAAGAATCACCTTCTCCACCAGGTGAAAGGGCAGTGTGGTAGATTCGGCTGCCCAGGTGGGTGTCTTCCCCACCCTCAGATGCTTGTTCTGTGAGAGGAGGATGACCTTTGCAGATAAAGGAGGGCTAGGCAAAGGAATAATGTTTTCACTGCTAGATATGCCTCAGGGACAGCTTCTAGGTTTCTTTCTCTAGGTAAAATTCTTCTGCCCTTGAGCTACCAGTGACTAGATTAATCCCAGTCTACTTTGTGTGAGTTAGTGATGAACATGGCTTCTCTCTCCTGCTGAACAAAGCTCCTGGAGGGCAGGGCTTACACTCCCAAGGACCTAACATGCTGTTCTGCTGGACATTTATTCAAACATTTTTTGAATAAATGAATGAATTTATGAGACCATAGTATGAGTACCTGTTAAACAATCAAGCCCATTTTTACTTATGAAAAAAAGCTGAAATTATGGTGTTGAAGATTTCTTTTTTAAAAAAATTAAGTTCCCATAAAATTACTAAAAAAGTTGGATATGAAAGTAAAGAGGAGGTTGAGGTGATGAATACATTACCACATCTGACTTGGTGGTAAATTTCTGAGTTTGCAGGCTTTCTAAAGCCATCCATTTCACTGGCAGTTTTGCACCTGTTTTGTTGTGTACGCTATAGTATTCCTTATCATACACGTCTCTGGCAAGACCAAAATCGGCAACCTTGACGGTGAATTTTTCATCCAGCCTACAGAAAAAACAAAAATTATTACCAGTGGCTAAAAGAGAATAATTTACAGTGATTCTGAATCTCTATTGATTAGAACAAGCAGCTTCAGTATTTGAAATCCGTAACTTCTGCAGAAGAGCTTCATCTGGCCTGTATTGACTAGCGCTAAATCACAATGGAATCCTTGAATAAAAATGCTTGACATTTACATGTCAAATTCAACAGGCCAAAGAAAGAGATTGTGAATGATGTGGCATAAGAAAATCTTTTTGCTTTAGTGTAGATCTGGAGAAGTAGTAAAATTGGCCACACTCCCAAGCTTTCTTTGTTGCTAAATCAAGTATGCCAACTGACTACCCAAAGCAATCAGTAATTACCACTTGTCAACTTATTAGCAATACTTAGTTTTATGGGGGAGATATGACAGGGGACTGTTATTTTATTTTTTCCTTCTCAGCTAGACTAGTACATACAACTCTTTTCCACCAGTGAGGTAATAGAGAAAAAGGATACGTAGTAAAGCATCTAGGAAAACAGCAAGGTTCCAGGAAAATCAATTCTTCTATCTGAGGCTATGTATCCTTTGTTTAAGCTGGCTTTTATGTTGTTACATTGACCAAAACCAAGGTAGGAAATTAATAGCACAGTTCTTTCATTCATACATACCATAAGCCATGAATCGGTGCTATGGAAGGGAAAGCCCTGAATCAATTATAAACTGTTGACTGTTGTATTACACAGCCCAGGCAGCCAGACACAAATAAACCTCTTTGTATATTCATTCTCAAATACCATTTTTGGTAGGGTTTCTGCAGGCTGACTTCAAATCCACTCTTGGGAAGTTACAATATGTTGGTATTTGTGTTACCAGCCCCTCTCCGTTTCACTGTAAAATGCTGCAGATCGAATTGTCCCTTCCAAACACTAATGCAGTGTGAAACCACAACACTGGGGCTATGGGTGGGAAGGAAAAAGAAAAGCTAGAGCACACAACAGCTGTTCAAGACCCCCCTCTGGAGAATTCCTTTTAAATTCTGTTTGATAAAGCCTGAAAGCTCCACCTACATACCCAGTGTTTACATATCGATTTAGAACTGTGACGAAAATAAAGGACTTTTACATGAGAAGAGAAAACATCCTCACTAGCCTTGAAGAGTGGGAAATAGATTCCTCCCTGTCACTTAATTTGGACTGCAGGCACAGAGATTCTTATACTTACATACAGTTTCTTGCAGCCAAGTCTCTGTGGACAAACTTTTTGCTTGCAAGATATTCCATGCCTTTGGCTACTTGAAGACCAAAGCCAATAAGATCTTTTACAGTTGGGTTCTGTAATCAAAGAGAATTGGAAACCCATAAACTAATAAGCATTTACTGTTCTAGCTATGGTCTTAGAATACTGAAATATTGATAAGAATTACCTTATCAATTTCTTATCAACAGCAAAGAATTACTTATTTCAAATAATAACTTGTTTCCTGTTGGTAATCATCATTTACTTAGTATCTGTTATTTGCAAAATACCATGTTAGAGGTCTTTTTATAAATTTTGGCTAATCTTTATACCCTCACTTCTGTCCATTTTCCAGATGGGGAACTGGAGTTGTTTTAAAATGTGGAGTTTATTTATTATTCAGGTATGGTACAGCCAGCAGATGGGAACAAATGCCATCCAAAAGACTGTTACTCACAATTCCCAAGAGGAAGAGGCATGCAAGGCCACACAGGGAAGCACCAGGGTTGGTTAGGAGGCAGAGGCAACAAGGGGAAAACATAAGCAAGAGTCTTTATGGTGATTTCTGTGGGAAGGAATGGGCAAGGCAGAGGAAGCAGCGTAGAATCGGCTGGTTTGAATAATTTCAGTGGGCTCTGGGGTGTAAGGACTGTCCCTAGAAGTCTGGTACCTGGTCTTGAAGTGATGAGGGCAAGTAGATGGTGGCCCAGGGTGCTGGCACCCTTTAAAGGAGGTGGTTGGGGTATGGGCTCTGGAGTGGTTGGTTTAGTGATGAAAGGCATGTTCTCTGAAGGTGAGCTGTTTAATACCTCTGGGAATTTGCCAGTCCTGTGGGAAGTGGGGAAAGCAGTCCTTCCAGGGTCGGCAGGTCTCCAGAAATACATGGTTAATACAAGAAACTTTGAGAGAAATAAATCACTCTAAACCTCTCAGATGGTAAGTTGTGGAGTTAGGATTTTAGCCTATATCTGTTAAGACTCCAAAGCTTATGCTGTAGTAAAATCAATCATATTAGAGGCCCTCCTACTGGTACTGAAGCAACAGTGGCCTGAACCCACACAGCAAACAGGAGATCTCATTCTCCATCTATTTAACACACAAACTTGGATGAACAGCATAATGGCTTTAATAACTATAAGAACCATATCTGAAGTCACCCAGATGTCACTGCAGTGCCTGGTCATCAGGAACAGGATAACTCTTCTTCAGCAGCCACAGTGGAGTTTGTGAGCTAAAGAGGCAGCCTTAGCTGCCTGGAGCGGGGCTACAGCCCCCCTTAATGCACCCAGCATGTAGAGAGACCATTTCCTGTGTTTTCAGCCTCTCTTTAAGATATATCTGTTGGTGGTTGTAATAAGTACAGACTCCTTGGACTATAAAGGCAATGGTACTTTGTAAGGTAAATTTACCTTATTTGCAAAAATTCAGAGCTAGAGAGTATTCTCTTTTGACTGAATGCAAAATATTTCTTTACTATCCTGGAGCTTATTTCTCTAAGAATCTGATCCCATGTTTATGAAGTTTTTTTGATCAAGAGTAAAGCTACTCCACAACTTCTAAAGAGGTCTGTTCACAGAAGCCAAAAAGCAGCCTGGGGCCATCTGTGACTTCAGTTCTGGAGACTTCTTCTTCCCTCCCTGCTCCTGGTCTAGCCATTGCTTGCTCAGCCTTTTTGGAGCTAGCATAAATGTCACTAACAAAACTGTCATTTGGAAACATCTAAGAGTCTCTTTTGTAACCCTGAGCTCATTCATTCAGCAGATATCTCCTGAGAGTCTATGTAGTTAACTCTATTTTAGGTGTTTGAACTACAGTAGTGAACAAAATACACACAAAATTACCTACCCTCATGTACTCTAATAAGATGTGTGTGTGTGTGTGTGTGTGTATACCCACATATATACATATACACAGCTATCATTTATTTATTACCTAGTAGAGTACTGTTCGATAGAAATATGCGACAAGCCAGATATGTAATTAAAATTTTTCTAGTAGTCACATTAAAGAATTAAAAAGAAAACAAGCAAAAATTATTTTCACAGTATGTTTTTCAACCCACATATCCAAAATAATATCATTTTAACATGTAATCAGTATAAACAATTACTGATGAGATATTTTACCTTCTTTTTTAATACTAAATATTGAAAACCTGGGATGTATTCTACACTTACAGCAAATCTCAATTTACACTAGTCACATTTCACGTGTGGCTTATGGCTACAGTTTTGGACAATTCAGGCCTAGTGTATCATATGAGGGTGTGATGGATAAAAACAAAGCAGGGGAGAGGAGAAAGAAAGAAGGCATGAGAGTGTAGTGGTCAGCTGCAATTTTAGACAAGTCGGGGAAGCTTTATTTTGAAGATGACATTAGAGCAGAAGCTGAAGTTAATAACCAAGTGAGATATGTGGATATTTTGGAGAAGAGTAGTCTAGGTGGAGAGACTAGGAAGTGCAAAGGCCCTGAGGTGGAAGAGTGGGCGGCAACTTTGAAGAACAGTGAGATTCATTCATAATTACTTCCTTCTAAGGTTAAAACTCCCTTTGGGCTGAGGCTCATTCTGGCTCTACATCTCCTGTGCAGTGCTTTTTCTGGTGTATAGTAGGCATTGAAAGATGTGTACCTGTCTGGGGGATGGCAGAGCAAGGCTGTCTGTGGGGCAGGTAAGAATCAGTGTCCCCAGAAACCCTTCTATGTATCACTATCTTCCCACTAGGACAGAGGATTTTGAGAAGCCAGAGAACTGAATGGGCCTCTGTCCATTTGAACGGTGTCAACATTTCACATGGGTTTCTTTGGCTAAAAATTTTAAAAAGGTTCAAAAGAGCACATTTTGGAAGGCTGGCTGGCTTACAGCTAGTTCACGAGTTAGTAAGCTTGGCAATATACTTACATGAGTCTCATTTCTAATGAAATTTCGAAGATCCCCATGTTTCATGTATGGTAGGACCACCAGTGGAGACCCCTCACTTCGAAGGCAGATTCCCAAAAGCGAGAGAACGTTGGGATGACTAAAATCTTTCATGATGATTCCTTCAGTCAGAAATTGGGAAACTTCTCCTATGTCGGTGATTCCTGAGAAAGCCAGCAGTGGAGACATTAACTTCATTCATCAGGTTCAGGGAGAGACAGCACAGACTATAAAACCACTGGACTACATCTTGCCCTGACACCTCATCCTCAGAGTGTTTTTTTACAATACAACTGAGTGAATGATGTCACCTGTACTGCACTTTTGAGTCACCACCTGCCCTTGTTTTTGAAAGAGTCTAGCAATCAGTTTGTCTCATGCAGGACCATAGTCTGTCTCACACAGAAAAAGGAGAGGGAAGCAGGCCAGTCCATTTCTGTAGTGACTGTCTAGGGCAAGGGTTGGCAAACTTTTCTGTAAAGGACAAGATAGTAAATATTTTTGGCTTTGTAAGCCACATGGTCTCTATTGCAAATACACAACTCTTGCCATTGCAGTGCAAAAGCAGCCGCTAGTGGCTGAGTCTTGATAAACTGTTTACAAAGACAGGCAGCAGGCCATAGTTTTCCAGTCCCTGGACTAGGAGGATTTGAAGACCAAAGGTTGCCTATGTTATCTAAGTAGACTCTTTTATTATAATAGTTTCCAAATAGAGATCCCAAGGGCCTGGTATTAGTCAGCACTAATGAAGAGTTAACAACCTTTAATTTATTAATCTGATTAGTATCTGTGTCAGTGATGATACTCTTTTACAAATGCAGTGCATTCCCAAGACCTAGACGTCCATCTGGACCAAATAGAGATCAACATACACCAGGGACAGAGAAAGATTTCTTGGCATTAGGACTTCTTACTACCACTGGCAGTAGTGCTCTTTACTGAGGCAAATTTATTGACAATTATACTCAATCCATCACAGTTTGTAGTTAGATTTCATATAAATTGTTGCTTTAATTATCTTGTGGTTAGACTTCCAACAAAATGAACCATACAGAACACTGCTCAGCATGAAGATTTATGTTCAAAAAGGCTGAAATATTTCTGTTGATAACATATCTTGTAGGAAAACCTTTCACACGTGCATTGAAAATATTAATTCCAATATAAATTTGTAATGCATCTTGTTAACATTTTTTTAGGCTGCTTCAAACTATGAGCAGAAACTTAGAAATGGTGGTAGAAAAGGCAAGCACATTGACTTGACATATGAGACCTGTCAGCAAAGGTGAAGCCAGGCAAATTCTACTATGAGGAGTACGGTGGGTTGTACAACATAGTAATTCATACCATAATTATGGCTCTGGGTCATTAATAAAGTCTTAGTTTATGTTTGGAAGCATTCCATATTTCTTCTCTCTTTTTTTAAACAGGAAAAAATTCAAAAAAAGTTTAATAACACATATACATGGGAAAGACCCAGGAAAACTGAGTGACTCTAGCATTCCCTGCTTCTTAAAAAGAGTATGCATTCCATTTTAAGCAGATTTTTCTCAATAGTAAATAATACTAAAAAAATATATATTCTAGTATTAAAAGGGGGTAAGTATTGCTTGCTAAGGAAGTTCATTTAATTAATGGATTATCTCATTCATCAAAAATGTGGATAAATGAGGTATTACCACATTTATAATTTTTCAATTTTCTGCTGTTTTCTCTTGTTTGACTTATTTCATTTTTTTTATCTTTTTGATGGAAGTTGTGGTTAAAGAAATAATTATAGTAATGCCTCTGGGTACAATGAGTCATTACTACTGTATGAGCCAAAATGCTTCCAATAGTTTCCATAAATGTCACTTGCAAAACAAATATTGTAAGCCAAACATACTTAAAATGATACTTAGGCTCATCCAAGAATCTCATTTCTCTTTCATTCTTACTTATGAGACCTCTGAGGGATAATTTCTAAGGAAATATTTCAATAAGAATTTCCATCAAACAACATTTCAGGATTAGATCCATTGTTCTAGCAGTCACTGATTTTTCCACAAGGGAAAGTGTAAATCAACATTTTATTATGAACTGTTTATTAGTCTGCAACCACAGAAGTGTACTCCACTGTTAAATAAAATACAACTTACTATTCAAGGATTTCACAGCACAGTGAATTTTCTTATCATCGTTGTCCAACAAAGTTCCATGATATACACATCCAAAATGTCCTATGTGGTAGAGGGAACTTGGTTAGTGCTGCATTAGTTTTATTTGTTTAATATTATTTATTAAGCTCTTCATGATCTTCATTTCTTTTTTGTTTCCTACATGGCAAAAAAGTGCATTGTTTCTTATGCTTTTGATTAACAGTACTACTACTTGTGTGTGTTTGTAAAATATGTAGATGTAATATATTTTACCCAAAGATAAACGCAATATGATTATTTAATACATGGTAAAATTTAGGTGATGAAATTGTTATTAGATGTTAAGATAATAAAGTATTCAATAACACTGGAACCAGTGAAAACAGGAGCACCATCTGCCTCATATAAGGAACATTATTATTAAGGATCAAAAAATATCTTTTAAATATGAAAATAAAGTTTATTCACATGAAGAATTACAATAAAATAAGCTCTCTATATTCCAATAAACTGAAATGAAATAAAAATGTCACCATTAGAAATAAGATGAGCATTATAGAATAAGGATTTCCCCTATTAGTCACTGGTTAATATGTAATAAAGGCTGGCAGAAACTGAAAGACAATGGCCTGAATGAAGCAAATTCACTCTGAGTCATTTCATCCAGTTCTCTCTGGTTTTAGCCACATCACTTTCCCAATGGTTGCCTTTCATCCAGTGGCAGTAATTTTCCCCAGAGGTGCCAAATGTCTGATAGCTGTGTAAGTCATTAATTAATTCATCCAGCTGGCTAAGACTCCTCGAGTGCCTAGCATGTGAGTGTTGGGCATTAGTCTACCCTCTTGTAATGCAAAGATGAATAAATAAAACCTACACTCTTGAGGGCTCACATTCTCTTGGGGAAAGCATATAAATAAACAGTAGTTAGTATTCACAGAATCATTCATATTACTACTTTATAAGAGAGATAACTGCCATTTTAGCACCTTTCATGATAAAAATACAAAATACTAATTTCAGAATATGCAGAATTAGAACATAATTAGTTTAGTCACACACTCTAAAACTGGTAGTTACTGGGATTTATAGATTGGTAAAAGAACTATGTTATTACTCTGATGTGAAAGATGTCTGTTTACAGTGAGGCTGCTATTTGTGAAGGGGAGCATGCTAAGGACTAAAATCTGGAGTATATGACAGAGGAATGTGTTGATGCTATCACAGGAAAATAGGAAGGCCTAGTGAACACATAAGGCGAACTGTCCCTTCAGCCTCCTCTGCATCATGCTGGCTGATGTCTGTGCTATCTCGTGCAGCACATACTGAATAAAAGGATCAGAGGCCATTTGGTATTAAAGGTAAAAGCTTTTTAGAAAAAAAAGGGAACAGTGGAGTTCATTTCCTGGCTTCTGGTTGGTTTCGTTTCCTGCTCAATATTTCCTCCAGTACTGTATATGCTAGCTGTTATTGCTGCTCTGGCTGGCTTAATACAAATATTCATTCCTCTTTGTATAAAGAAATTGGAGTGCATTGTAGAGATGATGTATACTGCTTCAGATCAAGGGAAGGCTATAAATTCCCTGTCTTCTGATGCTGTCCAGCAGTGTACAAACTGCTATAAACCAGGACTTCATGGAGTTGGTCAATATTCTCAGGGTAAAGAAAGATTGGAAGGAGATATGAGTAAAAATATTAGAATTTAATAGAATGATTTTTAGACAGAAGTAAAAGGCACTTTCAAGAAATTATGGTTGTCATTATGAAAAAGGTGAGGAAGGAATGTGATTCATTAGTAAGATGTCTGGGAGATTATCAAGTTGTCTCCATGCACAGGGACAAATCCCCATGGATGCGATTTGCAGGGTTGTATTTCTGCAGAACAGAAATCAAGTGCACTTTTTATCACTGCTCTGTCAGTTGCTTTCACCATTGTCTAATTCCTAATCTGCAAAGGCAGAAGATAAAATGCTTACTGGAAAATTGTGTTTAACAAAAAGCTGAGTGGAAATACTTACCTCTTCCTATGACTTCATTGAAATGTACAATCAGACTGCTCGGCCCAATTACTACGTGCTGAACTGCCTGGACCAGCTCTGGATTTAGAGCACTGAGGTCGATGTGGACGGTATTTTGCAGTAATGGACTGGATATATCAGAGTCCCCACTAGTTAAGATGGGGGATAGATCTGTCAGAGGATACTGCACTTGTCTGCATGACCCATTCTGAGATGAGTTAGGAAACTGGTCTGCAAGATTAAGCAAAATTATTAGAAACAGTAGCAAAACCTCAATTAGTGGGGACTGCAACAGGAAGAGCAAACTGAATTAATAACAAAATCAAATTTTAAATTTAAACGTAAAGAAATAATTACTGTACCACTAAATGAGGTTAGGAAAAACCTTCACAAAGGAATTGATCTAATAAAATAGTAAATTGGGAAAAGATATGGATATGTGTGTATGTGTTTGTAAAAATACATTTATTGATTTTCTTACG
Source organism: Okapia johnstoni (assembly GCA_024291935.2). Classification (NCBI taxonomy): domain Eukaryota; kingdom Metazoa; phylum Chordata; class Mammalia; order Artiodactyla; family Giraffidae; genus Okapia; species Okapia johnstoni. Next base: position 62,280,509 of record CM044312.1, on the reverse strand, counting down.
TTAAGGAGTAACTTTGAAAGTTTGTTTTTTCCCCTTCATTTCCTTAGCTATTTCTCTTTTATATAGCAAAAGTCAAGCTTGAGGTTTGTTTTTTAACATACTATACTTATAAGAATGAAGAGTGGCAAAAGTACTCAAGCAACTGCCTTGTTCCACAAAAATTCAACTGAACTATAAGAAAAGGAAAAAAGAAGCCTTTTGAGAGCCTACTGTTTATCAATGGAATTAATTAGTATTGCTCAAAATGTATGTGGATTCCTGGTCAAATAAAAATATGCATAATGAAATATTATATACCTTTCACTCTCTCTCCCCCTCTCTCTCTCTACACACACACACACACACACACACACACACACACACACACACACATACATACAAACGACTAAAAATATGTTATGGTTAAACTTTTAGAAATGAAAACTTTCCACATTCGTGGTAAGTTTTCCATTCTGTGGTGGTGGCAGCAGATCTAGTGTTATCATTGTTTAGAGGGAGCAGCTAAGGACTGGGTTAGTGTGCCACCCTCATTGCTTAGTTGAGGGCACTTGGAAAGGGATCACATCAGCATTCCTTGTAAGCTGATCTTTATAACGGGTCTCAGGCAAGGTTCCCTTTCGCTAGATAGGAAATTGTGGGGCTGAGAGCACATTTCTTCATGTCAAATAGGGCAAAGAAGGCATCAGTTGCTTTGCCCTTTCCAATGGGAATCCATACACGTCAAGGGGAGGGTGTTATATTGGAAGCAACTGACTTGAAGATAAACTAGGTTGGGTATTGAAATGTATTAGTATATAACACACAGAGAAGGGAGGCCTATGTGGGGGGAGGGTCCTCATTAGCACCAAAAGAAAATATTGTTGGCTTGCAAATGATCAGGAAAATCAGAACTTAAGAGAGTGGCATAAAAAGAAAGTTGATGGTACCTCTGATTATTCCTAAACCCCCTTAAACATGTTTAGTGTTTGCCACATTGGAAAGTTTGGTTAATACATCAATTTGGGATCACCTGTAGTTATGAAAATTGAAGGTTATAGTAATCATTAGCTAGAAATGAGACAGATGCATTCTACATCCTTCTTTAAAGGATGTAGAACATTAGGGGAGTGCTTGAGATGTTGGATGGGTGAGGGATGGAAGGAGCCTAGCTGGGTGTCTGTTGCTTTAATCCCAGAGTCAGGGTTTCCAAACCTTTCCTAGGGGATGGAAATGCAGATGAGCCAGATAATGGAAGCTATAAACTCAGTTCCTCTGCCTTCACTTCTCAAACTTTTGCACCTAAAGATTAGGATTCTAAATTCTCAGAGGTGCAGAGATGGAGGGAAATCCTTGATGAGACACAAGAAAAAGTTCTCTGGCACAGAAATTGTACTGACCTTCCCATTAAGTTCAAACATGTGCACAAACCATCAGTGTGATTCTGGTTTGACACACAGTGTATTATAAGTCTGCAGAAAACTCATAAGGAGGCTGTCCCCACCACACACATGCACACAGAAGCTCTCTAAGTGCCTCTTTATTAGGTACTGGCTGTGCATTTCCTCATTCTTCTCTGGGTAACTTTCTTTTGTCTATTTTTACTTTTCCATGTCTCCAAGGAATAGGGTCACTGTAGGAAAGAGGATGAAACTCAAGTTCCTTAGCAATGATGACAGAGGTCTGGTGAGCAATGAGGCTGAAGGAAGATTAAGTATGCTTCTTCAAAAAAGTCACTTGTGAATTTTAAAGATCTCAAACTAGAGCCATTAAATGTGAATAAAAAATAATAAATAGGTCTAAATTTCAAAACTATAAACTGGATTTGATTTTCCCATGTTGTTAAGAGCTTGGATTCTTAAAGGTGAATGGACTCATGTGGGAAAAGACAACATTAATGGCTTCTGTAGAACTAACATAAACTTAAAAAAGTAAGAGGCAATAAAGTGTTGAAAAAATTAAAATGTTAAGTGCCTCACTGCTCCTGTACTTGTTTTGATGAGCAACTTCTAAGTTCTGCAGTATCCTCAATGATCTGTGACTCATTTCATTTGTCCAGTGGTAAATATTCAACCAGGAAAACGCTTGTACTTGACTCACGTCCTGTAACTTCTAAAGATAATGGAGCAGATACAATACAGACATTCTGCTTTTACCAGGAGAGTTTAAATAAAACAATGTGAAATACTGTAATCTGACAATTATTAGGCCTAATGTTAACTCTCCTGTTTAAACAGCATAACTGAAGATTCCTGGTGGCTCAGATGGTGAAGAATTCCCCTGCAATGCAGGAGACCTGGGTTTGATCCCTGGGAAGATCCTTGGAGAAGGAAATGGCAACCCACTCCAGTATTCTTGCCTGAGAAATCCCATGGACAGAGGAGTCTGGCGGGCTATGGTTCATAGGGTCAACAAAGGGTTGGACATGACAGAGCAACTAAGCACACACTGCTTAAGACTCAAAATATATTCAAGTCCTGGGATGCAGTGGATAAAAGACTGGGTGCTAACAGTTCATTGAGACTCTTTCAAAGGAGTGCTAAAGGTATAATTTAAATGTTTGAGAATCCACAGGTAAAAAAATATATAGCAGTACCAACTTCTGTTTCAATAAATATGTCTTGCATCTTAACTCTTCCTGGGTTGTTAAAGAGAGCTTCACATTTTCTTAGCATTGCACTCAGATGATAAACAGCTTACCTTTGCTCAAATGATTTTTAAAATGAAACTTTTTGTGAGAATAGAGCTTAAAGACTCTAGAAATCTCATATATGAGTTCATTTAAAAATAAGAGTCATGTAACTTTGTGTCAAATTAAATACTTCTTTGGCCAAAGAAGAGGTGACTACTTCTTTTATATTTTTATAAAAATATAAAGGCAAAACCAAAAATAAACAACGCTGCCACAACCCACTGAGGTGTATGTATAGGTATTTTTCAGAAAAATAAACTGAAGTATACCTTCTGGAAAAGTAGCTCGGTAGTCTACAGATTCATTGGAAACCATTTCTGTAGTTGGGCTTACACTTCGGGCACTGACAAGCCTATCCAAATGTGGAGTGTGTACTCTTGCATCATAGCGAACTAATTCACTGCCCAGATCTTAAAAGAGAGAGAAAGACCTCGTTAAAGACTTGGCTATCATGGGTCCGAGTAGACTTTGACCCGGTGACCAGAACTCATGGCTTTTATGGATTGCATAAGACCACACACATGAATCTATGATAATTTTAAACTGTAATGATTGTATTGTTAAGGCAACTCCTTTAAAACAGACAATAACAACAACAAAAAATATGTACCTTTAATTTGCTTCCTTTTTTTCAGCCACAGGAAAAGCCCAAGTAACAGTAAGAGTATTATTGATATCGAGACAACACCAACAATCAATCCTGTGAAATTCTGATCTGGTTGAACTATCACTTTTCCAAGAACAGTTGAAGAAATTGCTTGCTTCCACTACAAATGACAAATAAAAGTCAGAAATTAACCATGATATGTACAAAATACACTACACAGTTGAATCATAATCTCTCTAGGCTCAAAATAATACCTGGTTATTACTGTTTTAGAAGTGGAATAATTGCCTCCAGAGTATTAAGACATTCTTCAATTCTTGTTCAGTGTTCAAATAATTAGGGGCTACTAATCACTGAAATACTTACATGATGCCTAGCTGTCTGTGCTTATAACTAGGTACTAGGAATAAAAAGATAAAAATCAGTCTCTGACCTTGAGGAACTAAAGTGTAAAAGGGACACAAACACAAAAGTTAATGATTTAAAAAAATAAAATAAATGGTTATAGTTCACTATGATATGTACTGTAGAAGCACAAACATATTGTAAGAAGCGGAGACAACAGAACATTAATTCTGTCCTAGAGGATAGGGTAGAGGGCACAGGAGACTCCCCATAAGAAATGAATAATTGTTATTATTATGGGATAATAAAATCTCAGAATATTTTTATTTGCTTTGTTTTGATACATAGAAGAAGTTTTTGATGCTCCTTCCAGCTCTAACATGGTATGATTTTTAGGATTTATGGTGCATTTGAACTCTAAACTCTAATCTCATGATTTAGCTTTTGATTTTTAAATTTTTCATATGTTCCTATTTCATAAGTTTTTGAAAACTTCAGGAACCCTTTAAAAATCACATATTTTTGGGTAAACAAAATGTGGTATATCTACACAGTGGAATATTACTCAGCCTTTTAAAGGAATGAAGATAGCTGTTTACATGAAAAAGGTTACTATAAAATAGTTTGTTACTTCACTTCATCCAGTGCATACACATTCTTTTATTTATGGGACTATGCATTTGAGATCACTGTGGCTGGCAGTGCTGTGTTGGCTCTGGCCTCCTAGGGTGGTGAGAGGTGGGAAAAGACACTACTGAATGTGTCCTTATCCCTCCTGAGGATTACAGCAAATTTTAGCAAGAGTGTGGCATGATGGAGAAGAGTGTAGCCAGCAAGGACTTTTGAGACCTACCCTTTGAAGCTTGGGAAGGAGACAGTGCAACAAAAACATCACTATTTCTAAAATAACAACTAAGAATCAAGCTAAACTGATGAGCTAAAGCCTACACACAAATGAGCTTTAATGATTTATTTTAAGCCTGCAAGTGACATAATTACACTGGCATCTTTATTTACATCATGAGAGGAAAGCAGGAATCCCACCTCTATATTTAGTTCGCTGTTCAATTTCAGCAGGTCATTGGGGACCGTACATAAAACAGCTTCAGAATGTGAGTGTATATTTTCACAGCTCTTATTTCCAATTTTTAACACTTCCCCTTTAACTGCTTCAGGGTCAATATCATGTCCCTGGAAGGAAAAAAAAAAAAAGGAGCTTGTTAACACTTCACAATTTTGAAGGAATGTAAACAATTATGAAGGAATATAAATATACTGCAAACAGAGGCCATGTTGTTTATCAAGGCACATGATTATCTGACACTCATTTTCATGGGGATTTGGATGGTTGAAACAGAAAGTGACCATTTTAGGGTACTAATTAGTCAGGAATCATAGGATTTAGCTTTCCCATCAAATTGGATTTTAGAGAAAAGGAGAGATTCTTGACTCACACCCTTACGTCAAATGATGTCTTTTTCATAATCAGCTTATTAATGTTTTCAGGGGGTACTGATGGTTGGCAAAAGGGAAATAATTTAGAGATTTAGTTTGAGCTGCCTAATGCAGAGACACTTAGCTCTGGCTTCACTTTTAGAATCACACTGAAGGCTTTATATAAAATACTGATGCCCAGGTCCCATCTCCAGAGATTTTGATGTATGGATCTAAAAGTCAATGTATTTCTTTGGTGTTTGAGTTGGGCAGTTTCTTTTCATCCTTATTGCACAGTTGAATCCTATATAAAAACGAATCCATTTTTAAAGGCATCCCTGTAAGATGCCATAAGACCCTCATTATGATGAGAGCATGATTATATTATTTTGAACAATTATATAATTACATGAGGACTTTAAAAACATTATTCAATTTGACATATTTAGTTAAATGAAGTCACCATTAGGCATTTAAAATATCACTGTTTTGTTTAAGAAACCAATAATTACCCTTGGGAAAGAAATGAAAACAGAGGTACAATTTCTCATATGAAGACTTAATGAGTATGGTTACAGTATTTATTAAAAAGCTATTAGTCTGAGGAGAAAGATATCAAAACATAATTGTATTTTTCTGAGGGACAAAGAGCAGCCAGTAACAACTATAGCACTGCTACCTTGTTTTCCACTTTATTTTACATGATCTTTAATACATGACAAACTAATCTTACATTGTCTCATATAGATCTCAATAGATTGCTAGGTAAGATATTATCCTGGGAAAAGAAGTTAGAAGAAAATACTTCTTTCTAACATGAATTTGGAGTTTAAAAAAATGGATATAGACAAAATCTATCCTTATGATACTTCTAGAGGCAGTACATGTACTCCATTGAACCAGGTCAGCCACACAGGGCAAGTCAATGCAGAAGCACATAAATCTAACAGGTCACCTTGAGGCTTCAAATGACAACTTGTTGGTTAGGACTGAGGGGTAAGGTCCTGGACCACATATTGGAGGGAATTCAGGAAATGACAAAGGAAAGAGATTAAAGAGCTGGAAGGCTTGATTTATGAGGGAATGACTAAACCGTGTCTTGCCAGCTTAGATAATGATGAAGGCTGGGGGAAGGGATGAACATACTGCATCTACATTTCCAGTATTCCTTCTTTTAGGCTCAGGGTTGCCTAGGATGTTGCATAAAAGCATCTCCAAAACAAAAACAGACGACAAAGCTGAACAACAAAACTCTTCCTCATTTGTGCCTACTAAGAAATGCACAATGATTAGTGACTTATGTTAGGAATTAATATCGGCTTTGTATGTATAGTGATTATTTTAAAAGTCTACAATCCAAGATATCAAAAATGTGATACTGGAAGTCCACTACTGTATAACAGAGAGGACTGAATCAGGAGAAAGAAAAGAAGGTATAGGCTAGTTTTTGTCATTTAAAATAAACATAGCTTTATCAAGCTGTGGAAAAAAATGTATATGTTTAGAAATTTTATTTACTTTTTACTATTTAATATTAACTATTATTAAATAGTATAATATAAATAGTAGAACAAAATTGGATTAGTTGACCTTTCAGTCATTATATATAAGGTTTTGGCTGCGCCCAGTCTTAGCTCTGGCATGCGACATCTTTAGTTGTGGCATTCAAACTCTTAAGTGGTAGCATGTGGGATCTAGTTCCTGATCAGGGATTGAACCTAGGCCTTCTGCATTGGAAATGCAAAGTCTTAGCCACTGGACCATCAGGGAAGTCCAATAGATTTTTAAATAAAGCAATATAAAAGGAGATTTCTGGTCTTCAATCCCTTACATACATAGAGCAATCTAGAGTTGTAATTATCTCATTTTATCCTGTAAAGACACTTCCCTGAGGTAGGGATTATTGTCATTACTGCTTTACAGGTTGAGAACTAAAGTTTAAGAAGAGACTTGGTCTTGAAGCAAATCAATTCCATTTGATACAAAATTAGGCTTCCCCAGTGGCCCTGTGGTAAAGAATCTGCCTGCACTGCAGGGTTTGCAGGAGACGCAGGTTTGATCCCTGGGTCAGGAAAATCCCCTGGATAAGGAAATGGCAACCCATTCCAGTATTCTTGCCTGGAGAATCCCATGGACAGAGGAGCCTGGTGGGCTACAGTCCATAGGGTCACACAGAGTCAGACACGACTGAAGTGACTTGGCATGCATGCACTACTTACCATCTACTACTGTATGACAAAATGCTAGTTACTGAGAATATAATGATGAGTAAGAGTTGCTTTTTCTCACTGCAATGTTAAAGTGAATACATCTCTAAAGTGAAAAAATTATTACTCCCAATGCATCATATTAGTATGTCTCTTGCTCTTTCCTCTGCAACTCTGGCCAGGTATGATATGTTTCCACCTAGGACTCAGGCCTGGGAACCCGTGTCTGAGCTGGTTACAGAACAAAGCAGAAAGAAGTAGAAGCAGGATTTGAAAAATAGTATCATTACACAAGGGATCTTACAAATTTTCACGTGTCCAGGTAGCCACAATGTTGAGTCTGGGCAAGCCAGCTAAGGCCATGTAGGGGGATGGCAGTAGGACTCAGCCATGATTCAGGGAGGCTGGCAGCAGAAAAATCAGTGAGGTGGTGGTGGAGGGACATTTACACATCACCAAGAGAATATGAGCCTCCTCAGCCTGGGAACTAGGGCAAAGAACCTTGATGGAAAGCTTCAAAACTAAGTGTACAGGACATGAACAGGCATTTGGGGAGAAAAGTTCCCAGGTCATTTGAGAAAAGCTGGGGGAACCAAAATTAAATTGGCTTCTTCACTGGCTACTTGGGTCTGTCTATGAGCCCTGGAATATGGCTCCCTCTACCCCAGAATGCATATTAAAGTGTATAGCACAAAGAAAAACAGTTGACCCCTGAATAACATGGGGTTAGGGGTGCTGACCCCTGTGTATTTGAAAATCCACATATAATTTCACAGTCAGCCCTCTGTATCTGAGGTTCTGAAACCATGGATTCAATCAATGCTAGATCACATAGGACTGTAGTATGTATTTATTGAAAAAAAAAACCCTGCATGTAAGTTGGACCTGTGCAGTTCAAACTATATTGTTCAAGGGTTAAGTGTCAACTTATGAGTCCCACCAATAAGAATAGGTCTTGACACTGGGACAAATGACTTCTAAGGAAAGAGCCCTTCATTTCTACCCTGTTGTAGACAGAACTGGTCTCACAGTGGTTGTGAATGGGTTTGGGCCTGTAATTCCAGGTACATCAGCCAGAAGTGGGAGGAAGACAAATTCTGGTGGCTTTGGGCAGGAAGTAGACTGAGTTAGCTTAGAACGACTCTCCCTTCTAAATCCTTCTAATGCCAAGACACTGACACAGACCTTCATCTGAGCACGCTCTGTCTGAGCTTTGTTCTTAGGCTCCTTCCTAGTACCATAGCCCAAGTTCCTGTTCCTTGACTTAGCCGATCTTCCTGCTCCTTTTCATGTTTTAACCAACTTCTCCAAACTGAATTTCTGAAGCATCTCTATTACCATGTATATCAATATGCTCTAGAATATGATAAAGCCCCAAGGCAGTGTCAGGCAGTTCTAGTTCCAGCATTAAATACTGTGCTTCTCTAGTTTCCACAAAATATGAATAAAAAGTCATATAATAGGATAATTAGGAAATATAGGGTTTCTTTTATCAGAATTGACTTTCAGGTATTTGTAAAGAGTTTAGAGCTATTTTACTTAAAGAACTGCATGGACATCTACATACCACATGATAGAAAATTTCCCTATCATGAAAGGTATTTTGGTATACATTAAATGAAAGTTAATATGCAAAGCTTTGTAATGTAGTAGAAAGAAGACCAAATATGGAATCAAGAAATTTGATTGTGAGCCCAAGTTATACTGTTTGCTCCCTATGTGACCCAAGACAAATTATCTAATCTTTCTAAACCTCTGTTTACTTATCTATAAAGAGGGATAATCATCACTGACCTCCCAATCTCACATGGCCACATGAATCTCAAATGAAACAATATTTGTCAAAGTGCTGTGTTAACTAAAATTTCACAAAAACGTGAGCTGTTGCTGACATGAACACTGTGCCTTCGTGTGTACTCCCAAAGAGATGTCTACTTCTGATGACCACTGTCCACACTGGTGCCTAAGCCTTAGATACAAACTACCGCCCACATTATGGGGTTTCTGATTCGTGCTGAGGAAGACAGATCCCTAGTCTCTATTATGTTCTCTTGATCCAAACTTGGCTGACCCTCTTGGCCATGGTGTAATCACTGGGCCAACTACTGACTAAGGCAATTTTCACAACTAGGGCTGGAAACTATCACAATCTCTTTTTAGCCAAATAATTCTTATATGCATGGCTGCTTAAGCAGCACAAAACTTCCTGGAAAAAAGAAGCAAATCTCACTCTAAACACAATTCTCTCCATAGTGCTTTCACTGATGGAACACAAATATATTTCACATTCATGTTTTGAATGGTAATTGAACACGTACAACATGAAATAAAATAGCACCCTTTCTTTTGCTAAAAACAGTTCACTGCTTGTCCAGAAGAGGCCTTTTCTCTTCTCTTGCGTTATGTTCCTTATTTCAGAGAGGCAGAGGTTTTAATATAGTCAACTTTAGAACCGATAAAGGGTTAAACTGCTGTGACAAAGATTCTCCTATAGCTTAGATTTCCTCTTACACATACATAAAATGGAATATGGGAGATGACTGAATCATGACACTCCCAAAATAGCCCCCCTAAAATGTTCCTATTTTCCTCAGATTGCCACTCTGTGACATGACAGGTGCTAGACCTTTGTTAGAGAAAAGAGTCATTCTGTATATAGACAAGAAAAGAAAGTCTCTTGTGTCTATTTCCAGAGACCTCTTGGGCCAGGCTGGGAATAGCATTAAAGGCTGAGGATGATGTCAAATCATATTTTTCTTGGTCCAACAATTTTGTAGGACATTGAATAATGGGTATGTAATTTATAGAAAAAGTAGTTTTCTCCTCCTTGTAAGACTGCTAGAAAGGGTAGATAAAGAACCATTATTCTCTAATCCTTCCATGACAGATACAGGAACAGAAAAATACAATTTATCTGGGTGTAGAAGTATTTGCAAATAAAACCTTTGTTTTCATCAAGAAAAACCAAATGGAATCTTTGAAATGGCAAACACAGTAATTGTTGAAAGCAAAAGGTCACACTAGATTAATTTTATTGAAAAAAAAACGTGATAAAAGCTCTTTCTCCCTTTCTAAAACTAATTAAAGAAGCAGATGAAAGAACTTTGCTATGGTAAACATGCTGTTCACTGAAGCAGGCTTCCATTTAATTTCATGCTGGGATTGCTTAATTATTGTGCAAAACACAATTGGGAGGTTAGTAAACTTGTATGAGTGTGAATGCGTACATGGGTTTGGCTATAGACAAAGTCTTGTTGAAAAAGCAGAATAATTTTAGTAAAAACATACTCTTACTTACATGGAGATGATCTATGGGAATTTATATTACATCTAAACAAGGACTACCCTATTACTTTGTGTTTGTTCATATTTGCATTCAGGCTATCTCTTGGGGGAAAATACTGCATGTCTAAAAACATCATGTTGAAATATAAATATTTTGCTGTTTCTAGAGACTGGGACTATAGATACTTAAAGTTTTGATCATTTTGCCTCTTTTATTACTATTTGAGGTAAAAATGACTGAAGCAACATAAAAGAGTTGTATTCTAGTCTTTGTTCTGCCTCAATCTGATCACTTGTCAAACCATGCAACCTCTCTGGGGTTTTGGTATTCTTTGTTTGCAACAGGCTGGTTTAGAAAAGGTGATTTGTTATTGTCAAATTAAATTATATTTAGAGGCTAATATATTCCTGAGGTAGAGGAAATTCAGCTCCATTTATAAATCAGCTTAGAGATGACCACACCCAGATACAAAATTCCAAGTATTAGAAGGAAGTACAGAACTACAATTGATGTCTTTACTTTTATGACTCTTACCTTTTATCTTGTAATGAGCACATTTAGGTGTCCAGGGAAATATGTAAGTGACATCGGCAGAAGAATAAATCACAGGGAACTTACTTAAAGGATTTGTGTCCTACATTTACTACTCTTTATTATATACATTAAGAAAGAATTTTTAAGTGCTTCATTAAAAAGCAGTCCATGATCATGTATATCTTTTAGTCCTATGTCAAAAGATTTGCTTTTCAGAACTTAGATATTTGCTAATGTAATATAAGATAATGACCAAGCACAACAATTTTATTCACATAGCTATGAAGTCAATTAAGTGGAAATTGATGATTTCAGAGAGCATTTTAAGCATTTCTTACCTTAATTTCCAGTACATTTTCATTGCCTATTGAGATCATCACTGGCTTTTCAAAAGGCTTAAACACAGGATTATGTACATAAATGAGATCAAAGTATTTGGAATGGATCCCATCTAACATGAAAAAGGCTTTGGTTTTCAGGGGGAGTTGTAGGTTCAGCTGTTGTAGTGAAGGAGTTGTACAGCAGATTATCTCTGAATTAGAGCGATGTTGACATGCCTACAGTAAAACACCAATTATTCACTGTAAACAGAACACAGCTTGACAGCATCAACAGCAACTTTCACATTTCACTGTTTCAGATAATCAATTGAAAATATACATTATATGAAAAAAAAATCTCCATTTAACTCACTAATGTTGAAGAACACATTTCTGGAAACTTGTCGGATGTAAGATTATCTGAACAATCCAGCCTTAAAGGAGCTACAAAGCTTCACTTGCTGGGAAGATGTATGCTATTCTACCTGAAGCTGTCTCTTTCCTCTGTCACTTTATCTTCCTTAAGAAGATAGGACAGTCACCAGGAGGTAGGCTGCTTATGAAACAGCTATTGCATAGTGGGAAGCTGAACTTTGTGCAATTAAAGTCCTGTTCACATCTTAGCTTTAAACCAAGCTTTAAGAATTAGGGCAAAGCCCTTACTTGGAAACTCAACTGCTTCATTTAAAAATTAACATTAAAATGTTATTCACAGTGTGGAATACTACAAGGTAAAGTGCTTTGTCAACTGCCAAGCACCATATGGTTCACACTATAATTCATTATGTAGTAAGATCATCTTATTAGTGTGTTTTAAGCTATCAATTACCGAGTGCCAGGTTCTGTGCAAAATACTTTACAAGGCTGGTGTCATTTAATTCTTACAATAATCCTATGATGCAGGTGCTATGATCACACACGTTACAGATGAAGAAACTGAGCTTTTTGAGCTGATATCATCAGACCAGGTCACAAAGCTCTGAGTAGCAAAGTAAAGAATATAAATCCTAGACCACTGGCTCTAAAATTCACATGACTCCCATGCTGTGTGGTTTCTTGCTCACTCTGTATTCTACATTGGTCAAACTTTTCCTATCCTCTCTATTTTACAAAGGTTCTGCTATTATTATTTCATGTCCTTTCATCTTTCATTTAAAATTTTCCCCTTTGTAATTCTGATTTATAGAAGTGTGGAAAATGTGGTTTCCTCTTGATTGTGCTTAGACTAAACCAGCAACACAAAGTGGTGCATTTAAGGTTAAATGGTTGCATTTTTCCCCCCAAGGAAAAGACAAACAAGCAACAACATCCCTTAGATTTCCTTTTCTTTGACAAGTAGAGTTGGAGATAAAACAATTACTTATGTCCACAATAGAAAAAGACTCAGGATATACATAAAAAGCACAAACAAAATTGGAAATTTGACATTTTCTTTTAAAAATAATTTAAAAATTATCCAATATTGAAAAATGTGTGCTATACACAGATAAAGAAAAATGATATACAGATATAATATGAATAAAATATTATTTAGCTTTGTATCAAATCCATATTACCATGCTAAAAGCTATCTTATGATCTTGAAAAAAGGAAATGAACAACTTTACAGCTATTACAATAATTTTCTATGTAACAAAAAATTTGAAAACTAACAAACTTCTGGCTTCTGAGGCATAATGTATGTTAACAAATTAATATGCATTTTGTTAAGAAGGTGATCAATATTTTTATTTTAGAAGATTTGAATTTGTTAGATTGGAAATTTACTCTGGCTGGATCAGTAAATCTAAATCAGACCTCACCAAGAGTTTTTATCTGTTAAATAATGAATGGCTTCAATTCATCATGGTCAGCTTCAAATTCTACAAGAAGCAGGGAATATGGAAAGAACACGTGTCTCTTTATGAGATTTTTTGCAAACAATAGTCAAATAGACCCACTGAATTTTTCATTTCTGTCCAAATTGAATCTATTGTTCTATTGTACTAATAAATTTGTGGCTAAAATAACAAGGTTTACATTTCCAGATATGCAAACAGATAAGATTCTAATCTTCTACTGTTGTTTCAATCTTCTTTGTCACACCTGGGAGGTTTTTAAAAACTACATGATTACAAATGAATGAATGATGTCATGTGTCATCATAATGCTGGTGAGGCAGAGGGAAGAAATCTTAGTCACGATTTTAATAACGTAAGCTCAGTGTGAATTAGATAAACTAATAATTTCTCAGACTTCTACTTTAAAAAGTCGCATGCCAACACCAAAGGGGGTTACTGTTATTTTTATTGGTTAATGAAAAATTGCTGTGCCTGGTTGTGGAGAACTGATGTCCTTTAAATTAATAGTGGTGGTATTCTAACTTTGTTTGTGGCCATGTGCAGGGATTGGTTTCAAAGCTCTCTACTTCATATGGGGACTCCCTAGAGTACAATCTCTCAGGAATATTATAAAAATCTAATAATACTCTTTAGAGGTGATGCAATGTGGCTGATTGAGAAGGTCAAGAAAAATCTCATTTGAGATGACCTTATTGTTTGGTGATTTGGCTTGACATTTTTAGCCCCAAATTGGTTTTTGTAATTAAAGCACACTGCGGCCTTAGCCTTCAAGAAATATTGGATGGGAATCTAAAAGGAAGTGCTGTAATTCAATCTACTACCTCCCCAATCAAGACTCTGCCTGAGAGGGGGCCTGAGAGGGGGCACTTAGAACTTTCATTCTAAGTTGCGTGTACAAGTCTGACTAGATTATGGGTATTTTATATCAGACAACAACAACAAAATATATAATCTTTGTTAATAACTCCAAGCTTCCTGAAGTCTGAAGTAAAACTGCCACTTCAATGTGACCCAAAACTGTCAGAGCACAAAATAGGTCAATTTAAGGAGGAATTCAGTTAAATTCTGATGGACCTTGCAAATAAACGAAAAAACGTGAAGAAGTGTTACACATCATACCCACTCTAGGACATAAGTATTTTAACGCTCTTTTTCATTATTTGATAACATGCTAACAAAAGGACAAGAGGCATGGTTAAGAAGGGATATGAAAGAAAACACCATACCACTTAGGAAGACATGGATGCTTTGGCAAGATTAAAGGCTTTACCCAGGGGTTTTATTAGACCAAAAAGGTTGATGTTCTATGGGGCATTATAAAAAGGGGGATAGGGAAATGTTATGGTTTGAATGTTTGCATCCTCCTCAGATTCATATTTGGAACCCTAATCCCTCACAAGACGGTATTTGGAGATGGGGCCTTTGGGAGGTAAGTAGGTCATAAGCGTGAAGTTCTCATGATGGAGTTAGTGCCCTCATAAGAAGAGACACAAGAGAGCTTGCTTCCTCTTTCTTTCCCCTCCATGTGAGGATACAATGAAAACATAATCAGCTGCAAACCAGGAAGCGGGCCCTCCCCAGAAAGCCAGATCTGCTGGCACCCTGGTCTTGGACTTCCCAACCTTCAGAACTGTGAGAAAAAATAAATGTTTGCTGTGTAAGCCACTCAGTCTATGGTATTTTTGTTATAGAACCCTGAACAGACTAAGACAGGGATGATGTAGTTTGCATTTGTCCTGACTGTCTTTAAAAAACACTGCCTCAAGTTGATAATCATTATTTGTGTCTAAACATTATGTGTGAGTGTGTTTTATATTAGCCCGAGACTAGATATTTTTAGTCATTAAATTAAAAAAATCCTATTTGACTACACTGCAAGGAAGATAACTAGCAGACATTAAACGCAAAACGGAAATGTCTCTGGTACCCTGAAAGCTGGCAGTAGAGGCAGAGATGCAGAGCTCTAAGCACAACTATCACGTAGAGGACTTACCACTGTAAAGTTCCTTCCGGCTTCATGCACATTTATTACCATCCTTAGGATACTAACTGAATTCAGGTTTTTTCCAACACCTGTTATTGTACTCCCACCACTGGCAAAATAAAAGAAAAATAGAAATGAGAGGTTCTTTCTCTATCAAGTATTTTAAGAGAGAAATGAAATTAAATCACATGTAGGAAGTTAAATAAGTTACAACCACAACTGAAGCCTAATGAAAGTTCAGTGGTAAACCTGGAAGTATTTAAAAAATTCACTATTGCATAAGCTGAAGGAATGGATTTCTCTTTTTATTCACCAAATATGCAAAAGAAATATTTTTTCCTGTCTGAAAAAAATACAAAGAAAAACGAATTTAACTACTGTCGCTAGACTGATAGAAATAACAGAAATAAGGCAGACTGAAATGGGTCCAATGAGATACTGATTTAGAGGGAGTCTGGTATTGGCTCAGACAGTAAAGAATCTGCCTGCAATATGGGAGACCTGGATTCGATCCCTGGGTCAGGAATATCCCATAGAGAAGGGAATGGCAACCTAATCCAGTATTCTTGCCTGGAAAATTCCACGGACAGAGAAACCCTGGCAAGCTATAGTCCACAGGATCACAAAGAGTCAGACAGGACTCAGCGATTAACACACTGGTATAGGGAAAAGCTGTGTGTAAAGTAGGGAAGGACAAATACACTGTAAAATGGACAGAAAAAGGTGATTCCACTTTTAGGCACTAAGGTTAGTAAAGAATTAAAATGTACACAATATATACTATGATGTATATACTAAATGTACATAATGTACTAAAATGTACTAAATGTACATAATAAATACTATGATGTTCAGTTAAATTGTTTTAACAAAATCTATTTAGACTAGCAGAGAAGGCAATGGCACTCCACTCCAGTACTCTTGCCTGGAAAATCCCATGGATGGAGGAGTCTGGTAGGCTGCAGTCCATGGGGTCGCTGAGAGTCGGACACGACTGAGCGACTTCACTTTCACTTTTCACTTTCATGCCTTGGAGAAGGAAATGGCAACCCACTCTAGTATTCTTGCCTGGAGAATCCCAGGGACGGGGGAGCCTGGTGGGCTGCCATCTATGGGGTTGCACGGAGTTGGACACGACTGAAGCGACTTAGCAGCAGCAGCAGCATTTAGACTATGATAAAATGGCATGAACTAGCATTGATAAAGTCAAATTGTACTCAGAACCTGAATATAGTTTTCACTCCTGAACTGGAAAGGTATCCTTCAAAAGAAATGCAATGGTATCAAATCCAGAGATAAAACTATCTTCTTTTTGATTATTTGGCAGTCAATCATCCTCAAGTTCATTATTTTCTTATACCCATCAGAAACTTTTACTTACCTAATAAAAGATTTGGTGGGATATATTTCATAGACAATGGGGTCTTCCCGGTAAATGAAACTGTTCACCTCTCGGTTGGCTAAGTCAATTTTCAATTTAACAGAAAACTCAGTTGGAGTGCTTTGGGCTGGGGTGTAACATTCGAGAATACTATATGAAACACTGAACAAAAAATTAAGAAAATGGATCTTCGTTATTGAAGACACACATATATTAGAATTATATCCATAAATCAAAAGGGACATCAGTCAATAGCTCCTAAATGAGAATTTATAGAAAAAAAAGCTCTTTTTAATGTAGGGTGTTTGCATTTAACTAGATCCAAGACTTCGCTTTGTTGTAGGCAAGCCATCTGACTTAAAAATATTTGGGATTTTAAGCAATTTTTAAAGTTTTGGTACTTGATTTAAGCTTTCCCAACTCTTAAGAAGCAGAAACGTAACTTCCTAACCTTGTCTACCTCATGGCTCTCACCACCCCAAAGTGATCTGAACTAACTGTAAATCTTGATGGAAATGTTTATTGTCAATTACCAGAATCTCATAGCTTATAGCATAGGTGGGATACTAAGTATAACAATAAAGAAGGTGGATGGGAAGACAAACTTAAAAGTGGAATTAATAAACCATAAGGGAAGGGTAGAAAAAACAGCAAAAAGGAGTAGAGGGATTCGGGAAGGAAGAAGTTTTTTAAGGTAAGGACAGTAAATAATAAACATCTTGACTTTTTGCCACAAAAGAATAATATTTTCTTGATTTGTTAGGTACAAATATTAATCTGACTTGACTGATGAAACAAAAGATAAATTACAACACCTTTTTAAAGTACATGTTTTTCCACCAATTGAAATGTGTCTTGAATTTCCACTGTTTAGGTGCTTTCCAGTTAATGTAAGCAAAGTGCCACCAGTTTTTGGACCATAATTTGGAGAAATACTTGTTATTATAGGATCCTGAATGAGAGATAAAAACAAAATAAAATAACCTGTTAATTTTATAACTCTAAGTAGATTAAGTAATAATTAAATATCCTAGTTCATGACAAAACGAATGCCTAGACTTACCACATAGGAAAATGTACTATACTGTACTGACCCACGACTGTTTGAAATAACTATGGACATATTGAAATATTCATTCATTGCAGGACCAACTGTGCATTTCAACCTGAAAAAGCAAAGTTTTATATGTTATAAGTCCAAAGGCATTTTCTGGCTTGGGTGTTTTATAATAAGGGTTATTATCTCCAAATAGTGAGCTGACTACTCTAAATAGCAAGCAGAGTTTCCAGGTAAGCATCAAGATTGAAAATTGTATAGCTCTATTTCTGCACTATTATGCTAAACTTTATATTGACTGTCTTGTATCATTCACACAGACAAAACAGGAAATGTTAAACCTAATTGATGTAGAACTCACCAGTCGAAAAGTTCATAATAATCTCAGTCTAATCCTATACAACTGTAGGAATAATGTTTGGCATACTTAAAGAAATGGTATTGCGATAGCATATGAAACAATGGGCTGATTACAACCAAGCAGAATCTCTTCTTCAAAGTATGTCAAAAGATGCATCTTTGTGGTTATACATGTTTATTTAAATTATATAAAAATAACGATAGGCTTTCCACAAAATTATTTTTAAATTAATAATCTTATTATAATCCTAAAAAAGTATAATTTGCTTTATTAAGAAAATTTTAAAAATGAGGATGAATTGTGTGTCACTTTTATAGGCTCTAATTTATAAGCAATGAGCAAGAACTTACAAGGGGGATTTCTTGAATGAATTTTTTTGCCATTAAGCTAAACAAGTATACATTAATTGATGTTTTGGCCTCAGTAAAATAAGATGAGTAGATTTAGATCTTTGCATAACCCTGGAAGGAATTTCTACTAGGTATAAAATAACCACTTGAAAGACTAGGTCAAACTATAAAACTTTAAATGTTTGGTTATTGTTACTACTTATAGGGGACTGGAATGCAAAAGTAGGAAGTCAAGAAACACATGGAGTAACAGGAAAATTTGGCCTTGGAGTACAGAATGAAGCAGGGCAAAGTCTAATAGAGTTCTGCCAAGAGAATGCACTGGTCACAGCAAACTCCTTCTTCCAACAACACAAGAGAAGACTCTACACATGGACATCACCAGACAGTCAACACCGAAATCAGACTGATTATATTCTTTGCAGCCAAAGATGGAGAAGCTCTATACAGTCAGCAAAAACAAGACTGAGAGCTGACTGTGGATCAGATTGTGAACTCCATATTGCCAAATTCAGACTTAAATTAAAGAAAGTAGGGAAAACCACTAGACCATTTAGGTATGACCTAAATCAAATCCCTTATGACTATACAGTGGAAGTGAGAAATAGATTTAAAGGACTAGATCTGATAGACCGAGTGCCTGATGTACTATGGACAGAGGTTTGTGACATTGTACAGGGGACAGGAATAAAGACCATCCCCAAGAAAAAGAAATGCAAAAAAGCAAAATGGCTGTCTGAGGAGGCCTAACAAATAGCTGAGAAAAGAAGAGAAGTGAAAAGCAAAGGAGAAAAGGAAAGATATTCCTATCTGAATGCAGAGTTCCAAAGAATAGCAAGGAGAGATAAGGAAGCCTTCCTCAGTGATCAATGCACAGAAATAGAGGGAAACAATAGAATGGGAAAGACTAGAGATCTCTTCAAGAAAATTAGAGATATCAAGGGAACATTTCATGCAAAGGTGGGCTCAATAAAGGACAGAAATGGTATGGACCTAACAGAAGCAGAAGATATTAAGAACAGGTGGTAAGAATACACAGAAGAACTGTACAAAAAAGATCTTCATGACCCAGATAATCACGATGGTGTGATCACTCACCTAGAGCCAGACATCCCGGAATGTGAGGTCAAGTGGGCCTTAGGAAGCATCACTATGAACAAAGCTAGTGGAGGTGATGGAATTCCAGTTGAGCTATTTCAAATCCTGAAAGATGATGCTGTGCAAGTGCTGCACTCAATATGCCAGCAAATTTGGAAAACTCAGCAGTGGCCACAGGACTGGAAAAGGTCAGTTTTCATTCCAATCCCAAAGAAAGGCAATGCCAAAAAATGTTCAAACTACTGCACAATTGCACTCATCTCGCACGCTAGTAAAGTAATGCTCAAAATTCTATGAGCCAGGCTTCAGCAATACGTGAACTGTGAACTTCCAGATGTTCAAGCTAGTTTTAGAAAAGGCAGAGGAGCCAGAGATCAAATTGCCAACATCTGCTGGATCATCGAAAAAGCAAGAGAGTTTCAGAAAAACATCTATTTCTGCTTTATTGACTATGCCAAAGCCTTTGACTGTGTGGATCACATCAAATTGTGGAAAATTCTTCAAGAGATGGGAATACCAGACCACCTGACCTGCCTCTTGAGAAACCTGTATGCAGGTCAGGAAGCAACAGTTAGAACTGGACATGGAACAACAGACCAGTTCCAGATAGGAAAAGGAGTATGTCAAGGCTGTATATTGTCACCCTGCTTATTTAACTTATATGCAGAGTACATCATGAGAAACACTGGGCTGGAGGAAGCACAAGCTGGAATCAAGATTGCTGGGAGAAATATCAATAACCTCAGATATGCAGATGACACCACCCTTATGGCAGAAAGTGAGGAAGAGCTAAGGAGCCTCTTAATGAAAGTGAAAGAGGAGAGGGAAAAAGTTGGCTTAAAGCTCAACATTCAGAAAACTAAGATCATGGCATCCGGTCTCATTACTTCATGGCAAATAGATGGGGAAACAGTGGAAAAAGTGACTGACTTTATTTTTTTGGGCTCCAAAATCACTGCAGATGGTGATTGCAACCATGAAATTAAAAGATGCTTACTCCTTGGAAAGAAAGTTATGACCAACCTAGACAGCATATTAAAAAGCAGAGACATTACTTTGCCAACAAAAGTCTGTCTAGTCAAGGGTATGGTTTTTCCAATAGTCATGTATGGATGTGAGAGTTGGACTATAAAGAAAGTTGAGCACTGAAGAATTGATGCTTTTGAACTGTGGTGTTGGAGAAGACTCTTGAGAGTCCCTTGGACTGCAAGGAGATCCAACCAGTCCATCCTAAAGGAGATCAGTCCTGGGTGTTCATTGGAAGGACTGATGTTGAAGCTGAAACTCCAATACTTTGGCCACCTGATATTAAGAGCTGACTTATTTGAAGAGACCCTGATGCTGGGAAAGATTGAGGGCAGGAGGAGAAGGGGACGAAAGAGGATGATATGGTTGGATGGCATCACCAACTCAATGGATATGTGTTTGGGTAGACTCCGGGAGTTGGTGATGGACAGGGAGGCCTGGAGTGCTGTGGTTCATGGGGTCGCAAAGAGTCGGACATGACTAAGCGACTGAACTGAACTGAACTGAACTGAATTGTTACTACATAACTAAAAATTTCTGGGTTCTCTGTTCATTGTGGGATTCAGATCTTATAGAAGTTACAAGTAGGATATAGTAGAACAGGCACACATCTTGGATCAAGAGAGCTGAGTTTGAAGGCCTGTTCAGCTCTTACTCTCTAGATTACCTCTACTAATCTATCTTTCTGAACTTCAGTTACTGTCTTTGTAAAATAGGGATAACATTGCTATTTCCTGAGACTTCCTGGGAATGACTACATGAGATACACTCCTTTCTGGCAAACCATTCCAGTATTCTTGCTTGGAGAATTCCATGGACAGACCAAGGGGTCAAAAAGAGTTGGATACGACTGAATGACTAACACTTTAACTTTTCAGTACAGTGTCAATAAAGATCAGCTAAATATAAACTCATCAAAAACAATGAGTCTCAAAAGTGTGATACAGCTGCTTCACTACATTTCTGAGATTCAGAAAGTGAATTTAGAAAAGAGGGTCCATACTGAGCTCTTCTCTGATTTTTATAAAAAAACTATTGGAAACAGTCTCTTTATTGAAGACTTTAGATGGACCATTCCCAGCCAGTGCTACTCTTTCAAATCTACCCAGACAATTTCTCAAGAGTTGTTACAAAAATGGTTGAAAAATTCCCAGATTGCTAGATTTTTCTTTTCTTCATCTGAGTAATGTCACTTTCTCCCTCCTTAATCCTGGTGAGTAAATAGTTTTAAAAAACAAAATAAATCCACAAGGGGAGTGATGGACGAAGACATTTTTTAACTCAAGAGATGGACTTTTGGGGCAAGTTTTACAAGTATTCATTCAAAACTAAAACCTGTCTTCCAGCCACACCCTGCCCAAGTGTTTTTAGGTCCTTACATGTTTGTTGTGCTCTCACTTAAGGTTAAGGTGCAGCTCTCATTTCCAAGGAGAACTCTGGTTTTCTTCAAGTCAAATTTATTATTCCTCTTAAATCCAAAGTCCCAGCCACAAACAGTCAGTGTTGTCCCTCCTTCAAGGGGGGCACTAGTTGGAAAAACCTATAAGGACAATATAGAACTTAAAAAAAACGAGTACATTATTATCTTTCATATGTGTGGAAAACAAACAGACAAAATATGTATCCTCAAAGAATCTGAAGTCCTTCCCTTTCCCATTATCTAAAAAAAATTGAATTTTCACCGTAGGAAAAAAGGGACACAAATCTCAGAGAATCTGGAACAAATATTAAAACTATCTGTCAGGTTGATTAAACAAGCTGTTTTCAGAAGATCCAGAGATGGGAGAGAGGGCAAATTCAGTCTAGGTGGGGATGAAAGGCCTTTTTGGGATAAAGTAGACACACTTTGGGCCCAAATTTTACATTTTATATAACCCATGATTTTATATTCTTATATAATCTGGGCCTCCAGATTGAACTCGGATCAAAACTCCTTCATGGGTCCTAGAAGCCGAGCACCAATATATGCCTTGTTCTGAGTACCAGCTGGGTGTGTGCTACATGCATGGTTGCTATGGTATTCCCTACCCAGAGGAGAAAGTCACACAGTAAAAATACTTCTTTCTGTACCCAGTGTTTTCACAGTTGCATTTAATAGCTATCAGAATGTCAGTCACGTATATGGTATTTAATACATATATGCCATTCATTCATTCACTGCTGCTGCTGCTGCTTAGCCACTTTAGTCGTGTCTGACTCTGGGACCCTATGGACTGCAGCCTGCATGGCTTCTCTGTCCATGGGATTCTCTAGGCAAGAGAACTGGAGTGGGTTGCCATGTCCTCCTCCAGGGGATCTTCCCAACCCAGGGATCGAACCTGAGTATCTTGCATTGCAGGACAGATTCTTTACCACTTAGCCACCAGGGAAGCCCCTATTCATTCACTATTTATTTATAAATCATCTGCTATGTGCCAGGCATCAATAAAAGAAAACATGAACTTATTTTACTTAATACTTAATTATTTATTCTTAATTCACATTTATATCTATTCACGCCATTTTTTTCCTTTAAATATAGTCACTATTTGATATATACCAGCTGGTTAGTTAACAAGCTAAAAATGATGTAACATTTAATATAGTCAACATATTCTATTAGAAACAGAAAAAACAGAATTGGAGAGGGGCTCAAGTGTGGTCTGTATTGTAGCAATGTTTCAATTATTTCTTTTGGCATCATTGTATATTTCATTTCTAGGACTGACTTATTTACCTCAGGCTCAGTATCAAATAATAATAGGTTCCATTTATTATTGCAGGCTTATCTTTGGTGTACTAAAAGTAAAACTTGAATTCATTAATGAAAATTTGGCAACTGTGATATAAGATAGCATTAGGCTCTTATGAAGTCTACAAGACAACTATTTTTAGTCTAAAACTATTAAAACAAAACAAATTTCCACGTTAAAAATAAGCTTCTCCTCAGCAGCTTTGTGACAATTGTGAAAGGAAATGCTCTTTTGGGGGGACATATTGTAAATTGTGCTGTAAAGTACAATGGTGGGAAAACATAGCACTGCTATACAGGCAACTCAAAAACTGGTAAGGGTATTTGCTAAAGACTAGTTAGTGAAAGTGTAAAGTGATTCTTTTACACTTTAGAAGAGCTTTTAGCAAAATTCAAATTTGCAAACATTACCATCCTTCTCAAGTAAATAATCGCAAACCAACGTCATACCCTTGTTGTCAAACCCCTGTAAAAGTCTTAGCCTAATGCCTTTATATAGCTACTTTACCCATGAAATCCATTATATAGTTGTGCCTTTCATGAAAACTTACCTCGTCCATGTCTAGCCAATGAGAATTGCTAGAAAAAAAATCTGTTTATTATTATGTTAGAAATTCAGTAGGAGAGAAAAAGACATCTAACCCTCCAGGGCTCTCTTCGGCCTGAGGCAGTCACACAGCTGCTATTTACTCTTTTAATGAGGAGTCTTCCCCACTGAAAACAGCTGCCTAAGGCTGATGTTGGCCTGATCCCGCTGCCTAGATCTCCCCTTTCTATGTAAAAACTGAAGTCTGTCACTCCACGTTCATCATCACTTTCTATATAAGACAAAGGGATTGTGTGATGATTTCAGAAAAGACACTGAGAGTTGTTCAATTGGTGTGCTGGCAACAGACATGGGTACTGTTAATATAAAACCTCTGTGAGATCATCAGGATTTGAAAGGACAGCTCTTCTTAGCTTTTCTCTCCTGGCTGAAAAATTAGAGGCAGGCAACTGAGCTTTTCTGCCTTAGCTTATGGGGTAATGTTCACTCTTCCGGGGGAAAAGGAAAGACACAGTCTTGGACTACACACCCTGGGACAGAACCAACAATGGGCTGGCAAACTGTGTTATCCTGCGGGTAGAGAAACTGTGAGAAGGAAATGAGTGTACGGCATAAAGCCATAGAGGCTGGGTCTGGATAGGTAGAAATAGCCACAAAAATAGCTATTGTCCTTACACAGGTGAAAATGATTTACATGATCATGTTTTCAAAACCCATCAGGATAATACATGAGAAAATTAAAATAACAACAACAACCTTGGAAAATTAAAATCTGTCTCTTCAGTAAATGTCACAAATATATTGGTGGCAGTGTACTGCAGACAAGAGATAAAACATCTCATGTCCCTCATGAGATATCACTGCTGCTTCTTATCTGAGTCTTCCGATCAATTAATAAACTGTTTTACTGTCTCACGGGACCGAACTCTAAGCCTACAAGATATGACAATTTTATCCTAATAAATTCAGAATATATTGGGAAGTGCTATTTCTTTTCTGAAGCAATTTTCCATTGCTCTTTAAGTACAAGATCAGATAACACGTTTGAAACAAAATAATGGGCTTGCACTCCTGAAATATTTCATACATGGAACTGCAGACAATCTCAGCCACTGAACATCATGTACCTTGAAAAGCAGGTTGACTTACATTTATAGGAAAGTGAAACTACACATTAGCTGAGTTTTGTGCCTGTAGCATTTAAGACAGATAAGAAAAAGATGAATAATCTGTCTTATTCTTTGCAGTAAGAATGCTAAATGTCATGCTCTAGTGCAGCATGAAATCTTCCTAACAACTATGAACCAAAAGGGATTTATGGACTCAGCTGCACTACTTTCTTTCTAACCGTACAGCCCAAGCCTCAGTGAATTGTGCGTGATACAACCCAACCTTTTAAACATTTCCAGTTAGAGTGCTGGAGTTAGGAAAGGTGGAGGAGGGGAGATTCAAACATTACTGAGAGAATCTCTGGTTCCAGAAAATTCTAAAATATTTACTGTTTTTAACCATTTTAATGTAGCTTTCATTAATATTAATAACAAAAGGTGGTAAACTGGTCAAAATTAGATGTTTCATTTGTACAGTTTCTCAACCTGCTCTCTATTTAAAACAGCAGGTTGGTTGTTTTTGAAATGAAATTGTTGTGATTTAATTGCACATGCATACTTGTGCGCGCGCGCGCACACACACACACACACACACACACACACACACACACACTCCCCATACCTTTCATGGAATAGCTGCATTCGGATTCCTGGTGTCTCAAACTGCCAAAGCTATGTGTTTTTAAAAGTATAAAACTGCATGTGGTTTTAAAAGTGTATTAAACACTCAAACAAAAACTGCATAAACACTACAGATTTAAATTTGTTGCAATATCTTCTCATTTATTCTCTAGTTGATCAAGCTGAGGCTTAATGATTGTGTCACACCTAACAGAAAATGATTTGGTTTAAAACCCAGTCACCTAGTACAAACATTTGCCCAAACCGTAGCTAAATGAAAACAGCCATGTGCTTGGGGGCAGATCCTGTTCTAACTTGCACACTCTGTTTACTTGGGCTTGAACCAGGTGACCGACCAAGATCTTTAACTTGATTCTTTCACATGCATCATTTATTACTACCAAAGTCCAACTGTTGTTTCACATGCAAGCAGAGAAATGTTGCATGTTGTTCCACATGCAAGCAGAAAAATGTTGCATGTTGTTCCACATGCAAGCAGAGAAATCACACACTGAGTCCTTACCAGGTTAGTAGCTTCAAGCAAAATGTGATTGAATCAAGAAAGAAATTTTTACAAATTGCCATGGAGATTTTCAGAGCACCAAATACATGCTTAAG
This sequence comes from Okapia johnstoni, assembly GCA_024291935.2. NCBI lineage: Eukaryota > Metazoa > Chordata > Mammalia > Artiodactyla > Giraffidae > Okapia > Okapia johnstoni. Next base: position 62,254,384 of record CM044312.1, on the reverse strand, counting down.
CAAACAAGGCAACAGAGAGAGAGTGTGTCTACAATATCATGGCCGAAGTCCACTGCTAGAAGCTCAGTTCTCTAAGAGCAGGAGGCACTTTTGTCTTGTTTCAGAATGTGTCCCCCCCAGTGTCTAGAAGAGAGCCAGCTGTGTGGTAGGCACTCAATAACTGTTTCTGGAATGAATTAAAGAATGAATTGGCTTGCAGAGTATAGAGGTTAGTGAGGTTATCAGCTGTGTCTTTACTTCTCTTTCATGAACTTTGAGAGAAGGCGCACAGCTACCTATGTGTCCACCATCCACTTGCCTCCCAACTTGCCCTGAGAAGTAACCTCTACTCTCATCAGTGATGAGACAGCCACCATCTATGTTTTAGAAGGAACAAAACCCCCTGTTTTCCTGCTCCAGCATGGCTTGGACCTCTAGCTTGCACGGCCCAGGCTAGGGTTCTGTGTTATGATGACTAGATCCCTATGTATGATGGAGGCTTATGTATGGGCACCTGGTAGATAAAGTAGCTGGTGAGGAATCAGAATTGGCAGGTCAGAAAGGAACAGGTCCCAGTGTGAGGAAACAGGGATCAGTGTTGCTCTCTAGCCACTACTCTTTTATTCACATATCTGCTAAGAGAGAGAAACTGCCCAAGGAGAGTGTGAAGCAAGCACTTCAAGTGCAGGGTTCAGGGGCTTGTGCCCAACGACACCCTAAAGGGAGAACCTGGAGGGAGGTGGTGCTTGGGCTGATGCCTCACAGACAAATCAATACTTTGATTTTTGAATTTTTTAATCAATGTGATTTATGCTTTCCAAAACAAAACACATATGACAGTTGACAGAGACTCCTACCTTGTAGATTGTTGGCAGACAGGTCTCTTGAGTCCACGTTCCACTGGGGCATTCCTCCAATCGCACACATTTATCATGGCACCAGCCACATTGTACAAAGGAAGGGGCGGAGAGGCACTGACTGCAGGACTGGAAATGTTCACAGCCCAGGCCATTCAGCGGGATCTTGGTGATCTGTGAAGACAAGTGATGGAAAGAGCTTCCAGAGGAGGGGTTTGTTTGCTTGTTAAATAAAAACTAAATACATCAAAGATACATATAAATATAATTTTACAGAGTCTAACAGAGATGCCACTTATGTGTGCACATCATGTAATAATGCTAATGTGATTAAACTTAAAAAAACAAATTTTTTCTTCCCTCCACTTTTGGCACTATTTTGGACAGTAACTATTACTGTCCAGTGAACACAAGCATTATCACGCAATGTTAGAGGTTCTATTTAGTGGGGACAGTTTGAGATGATTTTACTTAAAAAAAAAAATTTATTGGAGTATAGTTGATTTACAATGTTGTATTAGTTTCTGCTATACGACAAAGTGAATCAGGTATACATACACATATATCCACTCTTTTGATTTTTTTCCCATACAGGTCATTACAGATTATTGAGTAGAGTTCCCTGTGTTATACAATAGGTCCTTATTAGTTATCTACTTTATACATAGTAGTGTATATATGTCAGATCCAACCTCCCAATTTATCCCTCCCCTGCTGAGATGATTTTAAAATAACAAGAGAGTATAAGCTGCTGGAAAGCACACTTCAACGTCTGGGAAATTCTAAGTAAGGTTACATATCATTCTGGCATCAAAATGCACCTCCTTCCAGGGAAAAGGGATTACTGGCCAGCATAATCTCTTCCAACGTACACTTCAGGAGTTATCTGCCTGCACTAGAGTTCTGCCCTTAGGACTGTAATTCTCATTTTGTGTGTTTGTCTTCCTTATTGAGAAATATAGGACAAAAGGAGAAGTTTACCTCATGAAGATGACCTCCCATAGGTCCAATTTTCCCCAAGTAAAAATTTAACTTGATTTTAGGAGATGTCTGGAATACTCAGGAAAGAACTTCATAGAAGAGAGGTAAATCCAGATGAAGGGAGAAGTTAAAAAGGACCAGGTGACACTGGCTGTAAATATCCACTCAGGAGGAACCACATTGATGGAACCTTCTTAAGGAACAGGGCTTACCTTCTTCCCAGTGACAACCAGTGTATAGCCATTCTGGTTTAGCGGGTGCTCCACAATCACTTCTGGAGACACAGGGTGGGAATCCAGGTGAAAATTCACGTGAGGAGTTAATGATCCTGATCGAGAAACCACAACCTGAGAAACAAACCAGAAAGCACTCTTAGTCCAACAGTCCAACAAGCTCAGTTTAAATATACTATCAGGGGAAAACGTGGATGATAATGATAATACCAGATTAGATGAGCTCACGGATGTTTGAACGATATGCCCAACAGTTTATTGCACTGTAAATCAATACAGCTTCTAATCTCCTGCCTTGAAGACAATTCATCTGAACCCCCAAGACAGAGTTTTGCCTATGATCTTTTAATGATTTCTAGCAAAGGAGATCTTCCAGCAAATCAGCCAGCACATGCAGACACATCCTCATGATTGTACTGGGAACTGGAGGAGCCAAAACTCTCCCCAGAAGACCTCACTTATGCTACAAGGATTCTGGATTATTTTTAAATCTATCCTCCTGACCCTCCCACTGGGCAGCTCCCCTGGACGTAACGGAAAGTGTAGTGAACAGGGAGTCTGGAAACCTGGATCTGGTTCCAGCTTTGCTACCCTTTAGCCCATATTTATAGATCTTTTGAGGTTGAAATAGGCCCTCAGCTAACTTTGAAATGATGTGCTGTCATTTCTTGTAAACCATTGCCCAATCATACATTATTACTTTGATTATAAATAAGGTTCTGCTTCTTGGCCTGGTTTTATAATAAGAGCTGATGGTTTTAACAATGTCCTGGAAAGGAGATTTGATGAGTGGTGTCATTCTTGTTGTCAGGTATTTCTCATTTGGGATGGTTCTCAGCTATAAAATTTCCATCAGTCCAGTCACTAGAACCCAGTAATAATGAAGTCCAGGTATAAGATCAGAAGAAAATGAACACTCAGACTACAGGAGAGCTTAGACACGTTCTCATTCTTAAATAGGCCATAACGTTTTATCTACAGGAGAGTGCAAAATGCTGAGCATAGCTCTGGGCTTGAAACTAACTTTATGAAGTTGCTTGATACCCAAACACCCTCTTACATTTCACTGAAAGGGCATTTGTTTGCCATGTTTAAATCATGGGACAAATGTGGGCATCTGTGAGATTGAGATTAAATAATAAACCACTTCTACCTCAGCTTTCTTATTCATAAAATGGGAATGAACTGCTTAGTACTCTAACAAACACACAACATAAAAATGTTCTGGGGAACCAGTAGTAAATTTTTTCTTCAGCACAATAAAGGAGCCATTTACCCTGAAACAATTTGGGAAGATTCCCAAAATCCCTAATTTGCTCCCACAGAATTGATTGTTGATAGAGAAATGAACCAAGTTCACACAGAGCTGTAAAAGTTAAACATCATGACATTTTTTTCAAACATTTGCTCTACACCAAACACTCAACACGTTCAAAACAACTCCATTAAGCAGGGTGGCTATATTTGCACAGAAATTAAGTGATGGACCGAAGGTCATTTGGTTGGAATGGGAAAGAATAGACACTACTGTTATTTCTAAACTTAGGGCCAAATAGTTATTTGTGACTTTTGTAGGGAATGTAAAAAAATTCAGTTACCAGTCTTACCTCCCGCTGGTGCTGGTTTCAAGCAGAATATCAGAACACCAAATGTCTAAATCTTTACACCAAATTATTTCAGTTAACCAATCTTTTCTATCTTGACTTACTTCTGGTGCTCATCACCTCTTGTTTTTTCCTACCCCTCATGCTCCCCTGCTCCCCGTTTTAAAAAATATTTCTCTGCTGTCAATCACTTCAAACTGCAAAGGGAAAAAAAATTCCTTTTCTAACACACAAGTAAAAACCAAAACAACATATCAGCCTCTTTTAATAACCTGATTCTGTTCTCTGCCTCATTCTGTGCTTTCTACTTCACTGGAGATTATTCATCCTTCTGAACCTTCCTATAGGTATTTGAATTTTGTGTCGGTCTCTCTTATACCTTCCATTCTATTCAGACCTCCTACATAACGATCAGCTCCTACATTTTTTTCTCCTATCTTTTTGTTCTCTTTAATATCATTTCCCATATCTATAATAAGCAATCTCTTCTTAATTTAATAGGTCATCATCTTTGACTTTGGGCTTCCCTGGTGGCTCAGATGGTAAAGAATCCGCCTGTAGTGCAGGAGATCTGGGTTTGATCCCTGGGTTGGGAAGATCTCCTGGAGAAGGGAATGGCTATCCATGCCAGTATTCTTGCCTGGAGAAATCCATGAACAGAGGAGCCTGGCAGGCTATAGTCCATGGAGTCCCAAAGAGTCAGAGACGACTCAGAAACTAACACTTAACCTTGACTTTATCAAATATCTGAAGCCCATTCAAATATCCATTTCCCAGAAAGAATTAATATTTCTCTTTTCATAAAGATGCTCTTTGTACTGCTGGAACTTGGATAGATAGATTTGGTTAATTACCTGTTACGACTCTTTATCTGGAGAACACCATATATGATGGTAACTGAGCCAGGCATTGTGTTAAGTGCTTTAAATAGGTATTTTGTTTAGTCTTCACAAAAAGCCTACAGGGTAGGTACTATTATTTTCCATAAAGAAAATATGATAGAGAATTTTAGCTAGAAAGTACAAGTCAGGTTTCCAAGGAACTTTCATGCCAGAAACTGTTTGCTTGACCTCTTCTTAAACACTCAAATATACTCTTGGAGCACCAGAGTAAACACCAATAAAAAACTTCAACTCTGACTCCCAAGAGCCACTTGTGAGTCAAAGCATTAAAACAAATTTCACAATATGTTTGCCTTGCCAAATACTCCTTGTTTCAGTAATCTTGGCCGCACAAGTTAAGTGTGCCTAAAGAGAAAGACTCCACATCTAAATAGTTTCTGATAGCACAGAGGAAATGTTATTAGTACAGCCGACAAATTCAACTTTTGATCATGAACTAGGATGAGTGTGGCTTGGTATAAAAAATGAGATGAAACAGAGAAGACAGGAAGGCTGGGGAAAAGTGAGATGACTGCCTGGAGTTTCGAGCAGAGGTCATGTCACAGACGCAAATGCCTTTTCAGTTGATCATTAGCCCTTTCTTTGGAAGGATACCTATTGCTATAAAATGCCAAGAATGTGTTTCTATCATTAACTCCTCACTTTCTCTTCTTGCCAAAATTCTAAGTAATTGGGTAACCATTTAACTCTCAAAATACTCCTGAAGCAATGTTTGCAAGAAATAAGGAGTTCTTTTTGGTTGTCATGGAGATATTTCTAAGGACAGAACAAAATCCAGCATTTAAATTGAATTCTTATGATAAATCACTTGGCAGTGTTAGAATAATTAGTAAGAAATAGAAGACCAGCAATTACATTTTGAGTTTCTACTGTGTTGACAATTAATGCCCTATAAATGGGATCCCACAGAGTTCTCTTGCAGATTCTCCCTAGACACCACATCTGCTGGCACCTTGATCTTGGAATTCCCAGTCTACGGAATTCTGAGAAATAAATGTTTGCTTTTTAAAGCCACCTAGTATGTTAATTTGTTCAGCTCAGTTCAGTCGCTCAGTCGTGTCCGACTCTGCAACCCCATGAATGGCAGCACGCCAGGCCTCCCTGTCCATCACCAACTCCCGGAGTTTACCCAAACCCATGTCCATCGAGTCAGTGATGCCATCCAACCATCTCATCCTCTGTCGCCCCCTTCTCCTCCTGCCCCCAATCCTACCCAGCATTAGGGTCTCTTCCAGTGAGTCAACTCTTCGCATGAGGTGGCCAGAGTATTGGAGTTTCAGCTTCAACATCAGTCCTTCCAATGAACACCCAGGACTGATCTCCTTTAGGACAGATTGATTGGATCTCCTTGCAATGCAAGGGACTCTCAAGAGTCTTCTCCAACACCATAGTTCAAAAGACTCAATTCTGCGGCACTCAGCTGTCTTCATTGTCCAACTCTCACATCCATACATGACCACTGGAAAAGCCATAGCCTTGACTAGATGGGACTTTTGTTGGCAAAGTAATGTCTCTGCTTTTAAATATGCTATCTAGGTTGGCCATAACCTTCCTTCCAAGGAGTAAGCGTCTTTTAATTTCATGGCTGCAATCACCATCAGCAGTGATTTTGGAGCCCAAAAAAATAAAGTCTGACACTGCTTCCACTGTTTCCCCTTCTATTTCCCATGAAGTGATGGGACCAGATGCCATGATCTTAGTTTTCTGAACGTTGAGCTTTAAGCCAACTTTTTCACTCTCCTCTTTCACTTTCATCAAGAGGCTCTTTAGTTCTTCTTCACTTTCTGCCATAAGGGTGGTGTCATCTGCATATCTGAGGTTATTGATATTTCTCTTGGCAATCTTGATTCCAGCTTGTGCTTCATCCAGCCCAGTGTTTCTCATGATGTACTCTGCATATAAGTTAAATAAGCAGGGTGACAGTATACAGCCTTGATGTACTCCTTTTCCTATTTGGAACCGGTCTGTTGTTCCATGTCCAGTTCTAACTGTTGCTTCCTGACCTGCATACAGGTTTCTCAAGAGACAGGTCAGATGGTCTGGTATTCCCATCTCTTTCAGAATTTTCCACAGTTTCTTGTGATCCACACAGTCAAAGGCTTTGGCATAGTCAATAAAGCAGAAATAGATGCTTTTCTGGAACTCTCTTGCTTTTTTGATGATCCAGCGGATATTGGCAATTTGATCTCTGGTTCCTCTGCCTTTTCTAAAACCAGCTTGAACATCTGGAAGTTCACGGTTCACATATTGCTGAAGCCTGGCTTGGAGAATTTTGAGCATTACTTTACTAGCGTGTGAGATGAGTGCAATTGTGTGGTAGTTTGAGCATTCTTTGGCATTGCCTTTCTTAGGGATTGGGATGAAAACTGACCTTTTCCAGTTCTGTGTTAATTTGTTACAGCAACCCAAACTGACTAAAACACCAGCAATAGATTTATATCTTAAGTATATGAAAGAAATTGGTATTTGTCTAGAAAGGAATCAGATACGAAGAGCTCTGTTTCAACCAAGATAAACATCGAACTTTTTAGAACTAAAAAAATGAAACATAAGAAGTAGAAATCGCTGATTGGTGCTGACAACTTAAAATTAGAAGTAGTAAGACAAAGTACCAGGAGGCAAAAGTTGAATTAAATGAAACTTTCTTTGTTCTGTCACTCTTCTTGGTAAATGGGCGTAAGTGTTTCTATACCAACCTGACACTACCAAGGCCAGGATATGTACAAATAGCAATTTTCTTTATGATTATAATATCAATGTGTGTGTCTCAACTTTTTGAAATGAGTCAAAGTGAGTCAAAATGAATCAATACCAAATTGAGACCTCTGTAAAAAAAATTCAAGCATCTAAGAAACAAATAAGCTAGTAAATTTGTAACAATTTTAAAAATCCAAAACTTTCAAGTCAATATTTCAAATATAATGACTATGGGATTAGTCCATATATACACAGAGTATATCTGTCTGAATTTCAAAATATATTTTGTTTTAAAATGCCTCTCCATTTCTTTCAAATAAGCATCAAATAAGAAATTCCAGTTATTCCTTGTTACCAAAAAAAAACCCCCCAAAATGTTCAGTTCAGTTCAGTTCAGTCGCTCAGTCGTGTCCGACTCTTTGCGACCCCATGAATTGCAGCACGCCAGGCCTCTCTGTCCATCACCAACTCCCAGAGTCTACCCAAACCCATGTCCATCAAGTCGGTGATGCCATCCAACCATCTCATCCTCTGTCGTCCCCTTCTCCTCCTGCCCCCAATCCTACCCAGCATTAGGGTCTTTTCCAATGAGTATTTTCCAATGTTTCAAATACTTATGATGTTTTAAATTTCTATGCTATAACAATTTATAAGATGTATGTATTTCAAGATCATGCATTAATTCATTTTAGGAGACTATATATGAACTGGGCTTAATTTTTTGGTATGGACATAACTCTGTAATTATTATTTACAATAGATGTTTTTTTCCTCACAGAAGAAATCTCAGAATCCATGAAACATATTTTCTTCTAAAGAAATATACCAAAGTTACTGTTCTTTATAGACGTAACTAAATTAATGATATATGCCTTAAAAAAAAGGCAGATGATATTTTTATTTGATCATTTTATAAAAGAGATAGGTAAGTCAGCAATCTCTGAAGAGAATGTGGAAGTTCAAACTTCGTTTGGCTGTGTCCCTGCAGGCTGCTCACAGCATTGATGAGTTGATGATCTGTGTCTACATAGTCTAAAATAGCAGTAATCCCAAATGTAACATGCTGCAGGCTTCAACACAAAGCACTGAAATACCATGATGGTGGCAGAGGAACTGAAGGAATTTGGAGACAGGAGGTCAATAAATAAATTGATTCTTACTGGAAGTGAGTAATTACTCTCAGGTTCACTGATTACTAACATAATCCTTTACGTAATGGTTGTAGTAATGACCACGAGCTAAGGATGTCTTTTTAGGTGATCCCTACCTCTTGAACTTTCTTGCTTAAGACCAACCAGTCCAGTTAAGAGAAAAGGGCTTATGGGTGGTAACAGCATCACAGGAAGGGGGATAGGGGAAGAGAAGGATGATACCAAAGAATCTAATGACATCTATGACAGCGCTCAGGCCATGGCCACTGTATGCAGACAAGCCAGTGAATGTGGAGATGAACTTGCAAAAAGTCTGGAAAGACCGTCCCCACCCCCACCCCATCCCCATCCACTCACTCTCCCTGGCCTGACAGTCATGCACAAATATTTTAATAGCAGTGCTTGCATCTAGAGATTAAAGGCCTTATATAAGTGCTGTAAAAAAAAAATCAAGGAAGCATTGTTTTTGGATGTAGATTAGACGAGGAGCTCAGAAGGGGAGATGTGGGCAATCCCTGTGATTAGTCCTGTGATCTTCATGAGTCTCCCGCTTCCCTCTCCCACGTAGCCCTGCACTCTGTGCTCGTGTTCTCCAGCCTTGTTCTTTTCTACATCCCCACCCCCTCCACAACTTGTAAGAAGCCCTGTTCTTACTGTTTACTTACACTATCTCCAACATTGTTTATCATATTATTTTACTTCAAAGCATCCCAAGAGAGCAATCACACAAATAAAAACTGTTTTTCAAATCTAGATCTACATTGACATGGCTCTACAGATAGACTTGAATATATGTACACATAAGTATATTTAGACATAGCTGCACCTGTATGAGATAAGTTACATGCTTAAATGTTAGAAACATGTCAAAAATTTCTTCTCTTCCATACATATAATGTTGTTAGCTAAACAATATAAGTCTTGCTAATCAAATAACCACTGTGAAATACCTGATTCACTTTGCACCCAACAGCTGGAGCTGAAGCTTGTATTCCCAGCCAGAGCTGAACATAAGCACAATAGGAAAGGCAGAAACAGCTGCAAACTCTTGGGAGAAAACATTTGCAAAGCAACTTTGCCTTCAGGCTTCAGGGTAGGAAGGAAGTAAAATCATTCTTCTGTTCCTTTTCATGTATGGCAGCTGTCTTTGGGGAAAAAAAAATTATGTCCCTTCTATTTTGTAACAGAAACTTCATAGTATTATTGAAACATGGGCTGTAGAAACTTAGGCTTGGCCACAGATTGAGCACTTCAGTGCAGTCAAAACATTTACAGAAGTTAAGTCACTGCTTGGATAGATTAGGCTGGATGGTCCCCAAGTTTTTGCTGTACTCCTGACTCCATCTCCAACATTATTTGCTGTAAACAAACTGGATTTTAGTGATGGTGATTCTTTGATCCTTTAAATGGTTTAGGATTATTTACATAAAATTTTACCAAATGGAATTCTCTTAGGCAAGTGGCAGAAAAACAGATCCTCTCTTGGTGGGTCTCAACAGCCTGTGTTTTTATGTCTTTGTTTTCTCTAGGTGTCAGGCACATGTTTCTATCTCCCCTGCTAAACACTTAGTTCTTCAGAGGAACGTTCTCTGTCACAGCTTCCTTTGCCTCACTTATTTGCCTAGTAAAGCACAGTTAGTATGTTCCTGATATATAAGGAATGAATTGAGAGTTACTTGGTTTCAAAAAATCAAGGATATCAGTGCTTTTCATAAGAAAAGCATTTATTTAAAAACTTATTTTCATCTTTGGTGTTATGGATGCACAGGTATACTATAGCTTCTTTGATGAAAATGCTGGGAGAGAAGAATAAAACATTTGTTACAGAATTTCTATCCTAATGAAACTGATATATATATAACATGCCCCTTGGTGAAATCTGAAATCTGTCACACAGCAGAATTTACTCAGTTAATTAAAGCAATCTATGCAAAAATGGAATTTTATTAGAACTTCAGAATCTGGAAATAGGCCAGGAACCTTATGATGTGAAAAAGTGTCAGACCTAAAGTGACTGTAGAAAGCTTATTAATATGCAAATGGATTGGTGAGGTAATACACAAAAGAAAAAAATGAAAGCAGAAAAAAAGATAAAAGAAGGCAAATGAACACAGGGAAGCTGAAAAAAAGATAAAAGAAGGCAAATGAACCCAGTAAGAATTCAATAGATGCTAGCTTCAGTCATTCTCCTTCAGATTTTTCTTGGAATTTTCTAGAATAACATCAATATCAACTAAAACACATATAAACACCAGATAACATATTTTACAAGGATAGTAGATATTACAAGGATAGTAGATATGACCATATTTCAAATTTGTCAGAGTGGTTGTCTGTGTGGGGTGGGGTTGGGCATCTCTCCTTAACATTTTGAGGACAGAATTAAATGGTTTGAAGTGGGTAAATAGGAACACTGGACTGGGAGAGAGGGAGCAAGGAAGAAAAAGCATAGTTAATTGTGAAGCAGTGGGAGCAGGGGAGACCAAGTGTGGAATCATTTAGATCTATATGATTCATTGTGAAGTGGGAAAGTTTTATTTACACGTTTTATGATTTTGCAAAAATTCCACCAGGCCCACTAGTACAAGAAGAACATTTGATGCATATCCAGACTGCTATAAAGACAGTGGTCATTGTTAAAAATACGTTTTGTTAAAGAATACAGATAGAGAATGTACAAATGAGCAAGTCAGGAAAACATCATCATCCTCAATTGCTTTACTGAAAGTCATTTCCTGACCAGGATGTTAATTATGTCAGATGATCAAGAAATAAATATCTCTCTTTTAAAGAACTTTCTAGTCTTTGTGGAAATTCAACATTTCCATAGATACCATCGTCATTGTGCATTAACCAAGAATCTACTAATGAATTCATGTTGAAAGCACTACCAATAACTATTACAACAGTAAAACAGACGCAATATGAGAGCATCTTAATTTCTGCAAAGTGCTAGGGTTTTTGTATCTAGGAGACACAATAACTGCAACTCTGAAATGTGAACTTTTATTGTATGGGAATACTGTTGCTATCCATTAAAAGCATTTCTTAACAAAATCTGGATCTTTTTTCCCCCAGCGTTTGCACTTCTTTGTGTCTGACCCCATCATTTTGCAGAATCAGAAGAACTGGAGTTACAATGGGATTCTGATGATAACGTCCCTTCCTAACTCCTGCCAATATTTCTCAGTGATGTCAATGTTTCTTCTCATGGAGACGCACGGTTCACACAATAGCTCTCCTTTGATCTGTAGCTTCCCTTGAAATAGGAAAACATCGCCTGGAAGTGCTTTAATTGTTTCATTTTATTTTCCAATCATGTGATTTAAATCATGAATGGAAAAAAAAACCCTCAAACTGTTCCAGGCAAGAAAATTAAAGCAACCACATTTAAACTGAAAGCTTTAAGAATTTAACAAAAAAAGGCCATACACTTCAAGAAGGGGACTAGGCTTCATTGTTTTGCTTTCAGTCTATGTCTCTAGCTTCCACTGTGATTTTCACTTTACAGTATTTGCCAACACCTTACTGTAAAAAGAGAAGCAAATTAATTGTATGACACTGGATAAAACAGATACAGCCACTCTCATAAAGTATGTACCTGCATAAATCGACCCTCTGATGTCCCGAGGTTAGCGATGGTGAGATCTCCTTTGATAAAGGTGGATATAGATGTTAAGAGGACTTGGTTGAACTGGCCCATGAATAAGTCAACACGCGGCAAAGCTGTGGTAAACTCCGTTCGATATTCATCATTGCGCACTTCACATCCTGATGAATTTCTCAAAAGTGTCTGGAATAAAATATGGTCATAGAATTAATGTGAGTACAGATGTGAGCAAGCTGTTAAGAAACTTTCTGGTGTGTCTTTTCAGAGGTTAGAGGGAGTGGCAAGGATAATGGACAATATGCAAATGGACATATAGTGTCAGATAGGCAGAAACAGTTCCAGTGATCTAAATGACTTCAGTATCAGTAAGTGCTGTTGTATACACACAGACTCTAAAACTAGGACTTCTTTGGTGGCTCAGATGGTAAAGAATCTGCCTGCAGTGCAGGAGACCCTGCGCTTGATCTCTGGGTCAGGAAGATCCCCTGGCAAAGGGAATGGCAATCCACTTGAGTATTCTTGCCTGGAGAATCCCATGGACAGAGGAGCCTGGTGGGCTACAATCCACGGGGTTGCAAAGAGTCAGACATGATGGAGCAACTAATACTTGTACTTTCACTTTCTAAAACTAGGGTCAGATCTTATCATCACAGTTTGTACCACAGTTCTACATGTAAGTACATAAAAACGGCCACATGTAAGTATGTAAAAACAGAATTTAGCAGGCGCTAGTAGGAGAAAAACAAAACTATGAGTGTCTCAGGCCTGGACATAAAGGCAATGCTTCTAGCAGGCAAGTCCAATGAGATGGATATCAACTGGAATAATCACAAATGTGGGAGTCACACTGGGACACTATATTTTAAACTGTGTGCCTTTGTGCATTTGTGTACAGTGAGGTGGTGAGGAGTGATGATTTATAGATAATTCATGTGAAAGCAGCGGAGCATCAACCCCAGACCCAGGTACCTGCATCATACAGCAATTATCTATAATATGTTTGTGAAATTCATGTTACTTCTGTTTCCGTTCTTCCCTTTGTAAAACAGAAAATTACGGAAATATACCTACCTTACAGAGCTGCTTTAAAGACTAAATGAGCTAGTTTATATAAACCTCTTATAAAAGAACCCAGTACACAGAGAACACAGAGAAGTTGTCCTCATTATGGTGAAAGGCTCAAAAAATGCAAAAGTTATACATCAAATGCTTTATTAACCAGCTAACTAAAAGGCAATTACCACCCAATCAGGTGGTAATTTATCTTTTAGTTTTAACTTCAAGTGAAAGGATTTAAAGAATATTGTTCACTAATATATGACAAGCACTTGGATCCCTCCCTTCTTGACTCTTCAGTCTCCTGCTTTTCCTTCTCAGTCAGTTCAATCGCTCAGTCATGTCCAACTCTTTGTGACCCCATGGACTACAGCATGCGAGGCTTCCCTGTCCATTACCAGCTCCCGGAGCTTACTCAAACCCATATCCATTGAGCCGATGATGCCATCCAACCACCTCATCATCTGTCTTCCCCTTCTCCTCCTGCCTTCAATCTTTCCCAGGATCAGGGTATTTTCAAATGAGTCTGTTATTCGCATCAGGTGGCCAAAGTATTGGAGCTTCAGCTTCAACATCAGTCCTTCAATGAACACTGATCTCCTTTAGGATGGACTGGTTGGATCTCCTTGCATTCCAAGGGACTCTCAAGAGTCTTCTCCAACATCACAGTTCAAAAGCATCAATTCTTTGGCACTCAGCTTTCTTTATAGTCCCAACTCTCACATCCATACATGACTACTGGAAAAACCATAGCTTTGACTAGATGGACCTTTGTTGGCAAAGTGATGTCTCTGCTTTTTAATATGCTGTCTAGGTAGGTCATAACTTTCTTTCCAAGTAGTAAGCATCTTTTAATTTCATGGCTGCAGTCACCATCTGCAGTGATTTTGGAGCCCCCCAAAACAAAGTCTCTCACTGTTTCCATTGTTTCTCATCTATTTGCCATGAAGTGATGGGAACAGATGCCATGACCTCAGTTTTCTGAATGTTGAGCTTTAAGCCAACTTTTTCACTCTCCTCTTTCACTTTCATCAAGAGGCTCTTTAGTTCTTCTTCACTTTCTGCCATAAGGGTGGTGTCATCTGCATATCTGAGGTTATTGATATTTCTCTTGGCAATCTTGATTCCAGCTTGTGTTTCATCCAGTCCAGCGTTTCTCATGATGTGCTCTGAATATAAGTTAAATAAGCAGGGTGACAATATACAGAAATAGACGGCAGCCCACCAGGCTCCCCCGTCCCTGGGATTCTCCAGGCAAGAACACTGGAGTGAGTTGCCATTTCCTTCTCCAGTGCATGAAAGTGAAAAGTGAAAGTGAAGTCGCTCAGCCGTGTCTGACTCTTAGCGACCCCATGGACTGCAGTCTACCAGGCTCCTCTGTCCATGGGATTTTCCAGGCAAGAGTACTGGAGTGGGTTGCCATTGCCTTCTCCACTTTCCCTTCTACTACTTGTCAAACTGTAGCATTTGTCTCCTCTGCAGGACCATCCATGCTTGCCTATCAATGTTAGGGTTTCTCAAAGGCTCCATCCTAGGTCTGCTCCTCTGCTCACTCTTCATACTCTCTACCCAGGATATGTTTTATTCTTTTTAGTTGACACTCATATTTGTGCCTCCAGGCTACACTGTTCCTCTGAGCTGACTGTACATTTATCAAATTGCCTACGAAACTGGCATTCAAATGTCTCAGAGACCTCAGGCCCAACATGACCAAAGTAGAAACGACAATCCTCCTTGCCTGATCTCATGATACAATGTACCCCAGCAAATGGCTCCACCATTTCTTCAAGTGCACAAGTCAGAAATTTAAGTGTCATCCTTGATTCCTCCCCATAAACAGTTTACTGCTAAGTCCCATCAATTGCACTTTCTAAATATCTCCTGGGTCCATCCAGTTTTTTCTATCTCCACCATGACAACTTCATCCAAGGTACCCCTATCCCTTTCCTGGACTATGAGAATGACTTAACTGGACCTGACCAATCCAATCTCATTCAACCTCTTTCTAGATCCATTCTCCACACTGCAGCCAAGTTTTCTTTTTAAACCACATATCTCATAACATCACTCTGCTTAAAATGCTTAACATTTCCACATTGCTCTTAGGATCAAGGACAATATTTTTAACATGTCCGGTTGGATCCTGCCTCATCCAGCCCTGTTCAAGTTCTCCAGACTCAGCCTGCCTTGTTTTCTTCCTTGCTCCCTATGCTCCAGTGAGCTGGCCTTCTTTCAGTTCTCCAAACAAGCCAAATGTCCTCCTTACAGAGTCTCTGAACATGCTGTTCCTTCTGCTCCTTCCACCTCCATTCACCTTGGTAACTCCTATACCTCCTTCAGATCTCAGTTTGTCATCAATTCTTCAAAGATCTACCCTGATCTCAATATCTAGGTCAAATGCTTCTATGATAGACTGCCATAATGCCATTTACCTATGTGAAATGGCACTTACAGCTGCAACCACTATTTGTTTTTGTGATATATGAGTGATGTGAGACTTTTCCCAAGTGGCTTCCTATGATCAGACTCTGCTTGTTTACGACTGAATTGTTAGTAGTAGATGAAATAC
Source organism: Okapia johnstoni (assembly GCA_024291935.2). Lineage (NCBI taxonomy): Eukaryota > Metazoa > Chordata > Mammalia > Artiodactyla > Giraffidae > Okapia > Okapia johnstoni. The sequence continues at coordinate 62,238,745 of CM044312.1, read as the reverse complement.
CACACACAGTAGATGTTTAATAAATATTAATTGAATGAATGAACAAGTAAATCAATTATAGGTAGATGGGGAATGAGTGTGAAGATATGAACCAAACTACTAAAGCCATTTTTTTTTTTCTAGGAATGGCGGTAGTTTAAGAGTTTACAAGAGATAAATGGAGAGACTGACTCCGACTATCCTGACAAAATGATGGCAAACTGGTAACTCTGAGGCAGATAACCAGGGCAAAAAGGTGTATAAGTAAAACAAAGCCTAAGTTGGAAGAAAGAGAGAAAGTTCAGTTTTACACATCTTTGGATGTAGCTACACGTCCAGGAAAATGATTTAAAGATTATAGAGATTTTCTATTATTGTCCTATTATATTTGTCATAATCAGAAAGTTGTTACAGTTCATTTCAAACCAACTAAGTGTTTAAGAACAAACTGAAATAAAAAATTTAAGTATCCTTATGTAAAATAGGCTTCCTTGGTGGGGCAGTGGTAAAGAACCCGTCTGCCAATGCAGGAGATGTAGATTTGATCTCTGGGTTAGGAAGATCCCCTGGGAAGGAAATGAAAAAACCACTCCAGTATTCTTGCCTAGGAAATCCCATGGACAGAGGAGCCTGGAGGGCTATAGTCCATGGGAGTCACAAAAGAGTTGGACACGACTAAACAACAACAACTTGTAAAATAACCTTACTCCATAATGTCAAACTTATGTCACACAGAATTCAAAGTTCTTACATCTATTAACTTTTAGGGTTAAATATAACCTAACGTGCTGTTTTGTACAGGAACAACTACTTTTTTATTTTAAATGGTGAAAAATTAGGGAACAGAGGGTCTCAGAGATGCTATACCTATGACTTATAATTAATAAGATGTCCTAGTTTTAGACATTTTTGATATATATTAGTGCGTACTCTTTTACTATTTAATTAGAAGCTTTTCTTCACTAAAGTGCTATAGATTGCTCTGAGGAGTAGCAGATAACTGAGATGTACCATCAATTCAATAGTAACTGATTAATTGGTAATTAGGTTTCCACTGGTGATCAATCATCCATTTTGCAGAGGGCCGGAACTAGAGAAGCTTCTTAAAGGAACAGAGGCCAATTTTAAATCAAAGGCCTTCTCAAGTATCCTGTTATAGAGGAGGCTGCTCTTCAGAGTCAGCTTCTCTGATTTTTTTCATTTCTTGTTCTACTTTTTTCTATGTCTAGGAGGCATTCTTGGAACTTTAAAGGCTCAAACTTGACTTGGGATTCAGTGCTGGTGGAGATATGATGGATTCATCAAGATATAAAACGGCTGGCAAATTGTGGAGAAGTCTTAGGTTGTAAGCTATTAGCAGCAGTCTGCTAGATGATACCACTCTAATGGCAGAAAGAGAAGAGGAATTAAAGAGCCTCTTGATGAGGGTGAAAGAGGAGAGTGAAAAATCTGGCTTAAAACTCAACATTCAAAAAACTAAGATCATGGCTTCTGGTCCTATCACTTCATCATGGCAAACAGACAGGGAAAAAAAATGGAAATAATGACAGATTTTCTTGGGCTCCAAAATTACAGTGGATGGAGACTGAAGCCATGAAATTAAAAGATGCTTGCTCCTTGGAAGAAAAGCTATGACAAACCTAGACAGCATATTAAACAGCAGAGCTATCACTTTGCCAACGAAGGTCCATATAGTCAAAGCTTTGGTTTTTCCATGTATGGATGTGAAAGTTGGACCACAAAGAAGGTTGAGTGTTGAAGAATTGATATTTTTGAATTGTGGTGCTGAACAAGGCTCTTGAGAGTCCCTTGGACAACAAGGATATCAAACCAGTCAATCCTAAAGGAAATCAACCCTGAATATTCATTGGAAGGACTGATGCTGAGGCTGAAGCTCCAATACTTTGGTCACCTGATGTGAAGAGCCAACTCACTGGAAAAAAATCCCGGGGCTGGGAAAGATTGAGGACAGGGGAAGGGGTGACAGAGATGAGATGGTAGGATGGCATCACCGACTCAGTGGACATGAATTTGAGCAAACTCCAGGAGATAGTGAAGATCAGGGAAGGCAGGCATGCTGCCGTCTATGGGGTCACAATTCTGACATGATTTAGTTATTAACTGAACACCAATCAACAAGAGTCCAGGAACCGTCTCATTCATCTTTTAACCTCACTGTGTACCCTGCCTGGGACATTGTGTGTATTTAACAACAGTCTGCTGAAAAATGAATGCATTTGCAAAGTAACCCAGGGTTAAAGCCCATTTGCCTACCCAGCTTGCTTTGTGATCTGTGTTGCTGAATGGGGCAACCTGGCGAACAGAGGTTAGACACATCTCAGACTGTTTGCAAGCCTGCAGGACCTCACTTGTCTTTTCTAAATGAAAGCAGAAAAACAGGACCAGAACCTTAGCTTCTATTTGTCTGTTTTCTCACGTGTAAGGCTTTTTTTTTTTTTTTACCATTAGTTAATGACTGATTTAAAAAATGTACAAAGCAAACATATGGTATGATGCTTTAAAATAGTGAAATTTCATTTGCTTATTGGCTTTATCACATGTAAGGCTTAACAACCATAGAACTCTGCATTAGAATTAACATAATATTTACATCACACACTTCAAGGCTTCTCCGTCAGGAAATAGTAAGTTCTCTAAATGGTAGTTCATCAAGGACTGAGAGGATTAAGTTATGTCTCTACTCCCTCCTCTCCCCAGCCCCCAGCTCCCCCAAAATTCCAAAGTACACAAACTCTGTACAATGTTGGAATAGAATGTACAGAATTCCTTGATCTTGAAAAATTGTGTACTTTGGAGCCAAAGCCAACAAACATCATGTCTGGTTTGAGTGGCATTCAAATTCATAAGCCAGGGGACCCCAACCCAACCTTTTTCCTTTTCCTTTTCTCCATAGCTGAGATTTGCAGGAGAGGGGCTGCTTCTTGTCTCTTCTTGCTGAGAATCCAGATAAACTTGACAGCTATGGTCAGGGTGGCAGGAACTGGCTTACAGAGCTGTAGGCTGTCTTTGAGCTTGAACAGTAGACTTTTAACTATTAAGGAGCCTTGGTTTAAACTCTCTTCAGTGCAAAGGTAAAGTATTGCGTAAATACGACGATATATCCATCTGATTCACTCTGTCTCTTACAGGTAACGAGTGAATGTGTTCGTTGCTCATTTGCTCAGGGAAGATGGGGTGACTTCTCACCACTTTACAACAGTTAGTTCCTGGATGTGACACTTGGAGTGGGATTCGCATCCAACTGGAAGAACAACTATAGACCCACCACCAGGGGTCTCCTTGCCACTTGTGCTTTTGTGCTTCTCTTGAACCCAGAGGTCTTGTGCTTTGGGGTAAAAGTGAATGCAGCTTGTGGAGAGAAGTTCTTTGGTACAACAGCTGCTTTGGGGCACCACAGAAGAGTCTAACAAGAAAGGTTCACCCCAGCACCAGTTGAGGAGCCAGATGAAACTCTCTTTTTGGTAACAAAGGGAGGAAGAAGGAAGGAAGGGAGGGAGGGAGGAAATCAGTCTTTACCCTGCACCTACACTGTGCCAGGCACTGAGTAGGGCATTTTCACATACAAGCAGAGACACAGTAGCCAGGTGAGGTTCTATCACACTGAATTTTAGCAGGAGGCTCAGGGCAGCCAAGGGTGGCCACAGGTTCACAGTGGAACAGGCATTCAATTTAATTCTCTCTGATTCTCAAGCTCAAGAACTGCTTTTGCTACTGTTAACTATTCTGGGCAAAGTTCCTAGGATTTCACAGTTACAAAAATGGAAAGGGCCTTAGAGATCATCTTACTCCAGCCCCCTCATTTTATGTATGAGAAACTGAAAGTCAGGGAAGTTGTGATTCTCAAGAGTAAGAATCACTTAACAAAAGCTACCATTCAACATATAAACCCACAACTCTTCAAAGTAGGAAATGTAGATTTGCCCTCCCTGATTCCTTTTCTGGGAGAAATGCTGGAATTAATCATTATTTTCTGCACCATGGGACAGAGATGATCTCCAGCAATTTGGGCTGTTCTAGTCAGTGTGGCTCTCAGATCTACCTTTCTTGTCACCTATTTTGGTTAGTGAACATTATGAGGTTTCCATCCTGGTAACTTGAAATTTCAGCCATCACCAACTTCTCTTTCTCTAGCATCTCTCACAGCCAACCAGTTACTAAGTCTTGCTAAACCCTGTCCACAGTGTCTCTCCAGTGCTACCTCCACCCACCCCTGCACCCCTGCCCTAGGTGAGGTGTTCCCCTTTCATCTGCCTTGAAGCAGTTATGAGCTGTCACTTCATTCTTCAATACTTCAGTTGCTTCCCAAAAGCCGTATGACATCCACATTTGCCTCTATTTACATTTTTAGTCTTTTTTCCATTTAAGGTATTAATATTTCTCATTAAGATGTTCAGGTGACCATCTAGGACACCAAACGAATTTCAGAGTGGCTATAATGACACAAGAGCCTTCCCATTCTTGCATTCTTGCATTTGCTTTGGCAACGGACATCCCCCTCCCGCTGGCCACTGATACCCACTCCCTGCTCACGTAAACCTGAGGTCTGACTCTCTTCCAAAGTCTCTCTTTGCAACATCTTTTCAGTTACATAAGTAATGTGTTTTATTGGATGGGGGAGGGGAGACAGTGACAAAGACTAAGAGTAGAGGATAGTTCAGGGCATGGGGAAGATACCATACAACTTGAGATATTTGAGTCAAGAGAGAAAATCACCCAGTACAATACGTTGTCTAGGCATATACACATGTGTAGCATAACTATAGGCAAGGGGAAGATGAAAAAATAATTCGCAAATGCCATTTACCCAATTTTCTGGGGCAGGAGGGGAGGCATATGACTGGGCAGTACACATGGGGGCTTCAAAGGCATTGGTAATATTCTCTTTTTAAGTCTCATGGTAGAGAATCAGTATTTATTTTTCACACACACATAACACATACATGTATACATTATTCTTTTGTGTATATGAATATAATCATTAAAAAATAAATTTTAAAACAGTGAATAAATGGGAAGTAACAAAGTGGAGAGAGTCTATTAAGTATTCTCTCCAACCCAACTTCTTGATGTCCTAAGCAGTTTTGAAACATTCTCATAGCTTTTTTCAGCTCACAGAAGCTCACAATACTGATGTTAAATAACATCTGCATGGTGCATTATGGTTTTCAAAGTATATTATCTCATCTGATTCTCTCAACAAGTCTCAGGTGGGTTTGTTATGATTATCATATTTCTACAGGTGAAGAAATTCAGGTTCAGAGAGTTGATGCTAAGTATCAGAGCCTGAGGGCTTCCCTGGTGGCTCAATGGTAAAGAATCCACCTGTAAAGCTTGAAATTTGGGTTCAATCCCTGGGTCGGGAAGGTCCCCTGGAGAAAAGAATGGCAACCTGCTCCAGTATTCTTGCCTGGGAAATCCCATGGACAGAGGATCCTGGAGGTTTACAGTCCATGGAGCTGCAAAGATTTGGACACAACTTAGCGACTAAACAACGATTAGAACCTGAATCCAAGGTGTTGATCTAAACTCTGTATTCCCTACATTGCATTGTGCTGTTTATTGGTTCTCACAGTATTTCAAGCAAACCCACACTCTAAGGATGGTCTAATAAGGACTTGGAAGGAACAAAAAATGAGGACAGGAGAGGAATGGTTCTACCTTAGCTAAGATTTAATGAATCCCATGAACTCAGGCAAATTGCTTGATCTATCTCAGTCTGAGTTTTACTTTATTTATTTAACAAACATTTGTTCATAGTGTGTATAATGTGTCAGACATTGTTCTAAGCACTTTTGAAATATTCATTCACTGAATCCTCTTAACAATCCTAGGAGCAAACTGAAGGACTGAAAGTTCACATGACCAGCTGTAGCAGGGCTAAGACTAAACCGAGGTCATTGTGCCCCAGGGTCTTCACTACTATCCTAGGCTACCTGCTCCTTATCTACAAAGGGAGAAATGGAGAAAACTGATTTCAACTTTCTCTTCCAGCTCTGCCATGCTGCGGGTCTATGGGTGACTTTCCAAAGCTTCCCTGGGCCTGGAATCACCAAGCTGCCACCAGCCCACTGTTGGAAAAATGATTGCTCACGATGTTTAAGATGCCATGAATAATCACTGTCCCCCAACCACCAGAGGCTGCTTCAAAACATACATAGATTCTGGATATATACACCCATTTTATAAGAAGTTTTGAAAAGCATTTAGCTTTTAAAGGTTTATCCTCTTCTAAAATAATTACGTGATGTTAATTCTGAGAAACAATGGTAAACATTCTGTTTTGGTTTTTCTTTGAACTTGTTAAAGGCTGTTTCTTTAACCAAAACCTTATATACTGTCATATGCATGCGTGCTCTGTCACTTTAGTTGTGTCCAACTCTTTGCGACGCTATGGACTGTAGCCTACCAGATTCATCTGTCCCTAAGATTCTCCAGGCAAGAACACCGGAGAGGTTGCCAAGCCCTTCTCCAGAGGATCTTCCCCACTCAGGGACTGAACCTGTGTCTCTTGTGTCTTCTGCATTGCAGGTGGATTCTCTACTGCTGAGCCACCAGGGAAGCCCAGATACTGTCAGAGTTAAATAACAGGAATTACTCAACAATCTGTAAGCCTTGAAGCAATACTTTAATTTAGTCTTTCTTTACCTTTTCATGAGTACTTGACAAATATTTCTAACCTGACTGAAACATATACTATTTTTTTATATATATAAAGAAAACTGAAGTGCTATATATGTCAATGTATTTGATTCAAAATGTTTCCCCTAATTAACATTATGATGCATGCAGTGAATATGCAATTACATTTAATTCAGTATAATTAAGTATGTGATATATTTAAAATAGTGATTCTTCTAATTGATCTATAGGACAATTTAGCTCATCTATAGATAATTTAAATCAGTCTTGCAGAGAGACTTTTAAAAATGTTCTATCTTGTGAAATCTTTGCCAGTTCACTCATCCCAGCTCTCTTCCCTCCTTGCCCATGACTAAATTAAGAGACAACTTAATATTGTTTATTCATAATTACATTTTGGACAAATTTTGTGGACATGTAATAATGTTTTTCAGAGGGATACATATTTCAAAATAGAAAGTTCTTCTTTGTCTAAGCCTTTTAACAGGGTTGGCTAAAAACTCAACTGCTTTAATTTCAGAAACTCCACTTCGCTTGTTTCCCTAAATTTCATTCATGTGCTCTCTTATATTTTTTACACTGGACTGGGAGGTGGGTGGTATTGAGAGCTGACCACAGGCAGAGGCACAGAGCTTTGAACTTTGGTGTCTGCTTATGCTTCTTTCAGACATAGTTCAACTTCTCTCAGTCTGTTCTCAGATGTCTAAGATGCCAACAAGCCAGGATTCTCTGAAAAATGCCCAAGAGTCAGCTCTCTGGCAGAGTAGGCCCTTCCTATTGGGGTCTTTAAAGCAATGCCAGACTATTAGAATCTGTCTGCAATGCAAGAGACCCGAGTTCATTCCCTGGATCAGGAAGATCCTCTGGAAAAGGGAACAGCAACCTACTACAGTATTCTTGCCCAGAGAACTCCATGGACACAGGACCTGGTGGGCTACAGTCCATGGGGTTGCAAAGAACGTACTCGACTGAGCAATTAACACTTTCACTTTCAGGCTATTAGGATGCTGTGGTCAAATTCTAAGAATGTGACTTCATTGTTTGGTGCTATGAAGGGGATGCCTGATGTTGGGTTCAGTCATGATTTAAAAGGAAGAAGCTTCCTTAGTATTTTTGCTGCCACGAACTTCTCTTGCTGAAGTGATCCTGCCTTATGGCTTAAATAACCTGAAACTTCAGTTGGGGTTCTAGCAGGGGAGCAAAATGAGCGAGCAGTTAAAGAAAGGTTACCATCTCTAGGAAGGAATAATGGGCAGCTTTAGACAGTCATGAACATAGTATAACCAGACATCTGGTCAGCCAGCTGCTGGCTCAACTCTGGTGATTCATGAGGTAATGGAGTTGTCTCGTGGTGATGACCTAACTTTACACACCCAGGCGCATTCTCTGTTCTGAGGACCAGCCCTGTCTCTGCAATTGCCTTAAGGCCAAGTTTGAATGTACCATTGATGACATGGAAACTCATCATTTTTCTTTCCAAACTGATTCCCTTTCCAGTTTCTTATTTCTATACAGCATCATAGTCACTCTCTCCCTAAGCCTGAGGTCTTAGTCATCTTTAACTCTTCATCTTCCTTTATATCTACCTATCTATTCAAATTTTTTTCTACTGAATTAAAGGAAAGTTCATACTTAGACTCCTATAATCTGATTTCCTTGATTCCATAATCTCCTTCCTCAAGTCCATTTCTTAGTCATGCCCAGTGGCAATCACAAAAACCTAGCAGAGAAGAGCATGGGTTCAGGGATGATCCTGCCTTCATTGTCTGTGTGAACTTAGGGGGGATACTTAGATCTTGAAACCTGTTCTTCACTTGAAAAATAGAAAAACACATACCTATCTAATAGAATTGTTTCAAGGTTTAAATGAAATGACTCCAGTGTCAGCAATATATTAAACGGTCACTTCCTTCATTCATTTAGTCATTCAGAAACATTTATTGAGGTCTGTGGCAGGGTGAATAGAGTTCTGCCCAAACTCATATAGCCACCTGGAACACCAAAATGTGACCTTATTTGGAAATAGGCTCTGTTCAATTAATTAGTTAAGAATCTTGAGATGAAATACTCCTGGATTTAGTGTGAGTCCTAAGTCCAATGTCTGGTGTCTTCCCAAGAAAAGGAGAAGACACAGAGAGACACACAGGGAAGATGGCCATGTGAACATGAAGTCGGTGATTGGAGTTATGCTGCTACACCCTAAGGAATGGGTGGGGCCCCCAGAACTGTAAGAGTTGTACAAGGAAGGGTTTTCCCCTAGAACCTCTAGAGGGAGCATGACCTTGACTGACATCTTCATTTCAGACTCCTGGACTCCAGAACTACATGAGAATAAATTTCTGTTGTTTTAATTTGTGGTCATTTGTTGTGGCAGTTCTAGGGAAACTACTACAAAACCAGGCCATGATATTGTCCTGGATATTGGAGGATATAGAAGCAAACAAAAAAAGGCCTAAGTCTATGATCTAGTGCTTAAGAACATAAATAGTTGTTATTATTATTACTGTTGTTGTTGATTGGTCTACTGACTCATCGTGCCTAGAAGAAAAAGTTCAAAATTCTAATTATTTAGATTAGTTCAGTTCAGTTCAGTCGCTCAGTCATGTCCGACTCTTTGCGACCCCATGAATCGCAGCATGCCAGGCCTTCCTGTCCATTGCCAACTCCCGGAGTCAACCCAAACCCATGTCCATCGAGTCAGTGATGCCATCCAGCCATCTCATCCTCTGTCATCCCCTTCTCCTCCTGCCCCCAATCCTTCCCAGCATTAGGGTCTTTTCCAATGAGTCAACTCTTCACATGAGGTGGCCACAGTATTGGAGTTTCAGCTTCAACATCAGTCCTTCCAATGAACACCTAGGGCTGATCTCCTTTAGGATGGACTGGTTGGATCTCCTTGCAGTCCAAGGGACTCTCAAGAGTCTTCTCCAACACCACAGTTCAAAAGCATCAATTCTGTGGCACTCAGCTTTCTTCACCGTCCAACTCTCACATCCATACATGACCAATGGAAAAACCATAGCCTTGACTAGACGGACCTTTGTTGGCAAAGTAATGTCTCTGCTTTTAAATATGCTACTTAGGTTGGTCAAAACCTTCCTTCCAAGGAGTAAGCGTCTTTTAATTTCATGAAGCTTGTAAAATGGAAACACTCACAACTATTTAATAGAGTTATCTATATATAGTAAGGTCAGACTTATTATCTATCCACTATTATTTTTCATTATTCTTAAAGCGGGGCTTGGCACCCGTTTTAGGTAAAGGGTTAGGGAGAAAAAGGGGCTTTCCTAGTGGCTCAGACTAAAGAATCTGCCTGCAATGCAAGAGACCAGGGTTCAATCCCTGGGTCAGGAAGATCCCCTGGAGATAAGAATGGCTAGCCACTTCAGTATTCTTGCCTGGAGAATTCCATGGACAGAGGAGTCTGGTGGGCTATGGTCCATGGGGTCACAAAGGGTCGGACATGACTGACTAACACTTTCTTTTTTCAGAGAGCAAAAATCTTAGCTTTTGAGTGCCATTGGGCATATTCTAGTTTAGTCTGTGTATTTTTTTAACCTTTTAAAAATGAAAAAAACCATTGTTAACTTGCTGGGTGCACAAAACAGGTCATAGTTTGACAACCCTAGCAAATTTTCCAAAGCGCAGCCTGTTCCCTCAATATCACTTGAAGAAGGCACTGTGCACGAAGGGAAACAAGAGGTAGGCATATTTTTTTTTTTGTACTTTACATTACAGCTAACTAATAATATAAAGTACAGAAATTACTGTTGCTAGCTAAGTTCCGAAAACATTGGTATAGATAGTAAATGCTGTAAGATTAGATAAGGATGAGATCAGAGTGGGCTTAAACAGCTCATGGCAGAGGCCAAAGTTGAGCCTGGCCTTGATAGAAGTTGAATTAGTGAAGAGGGAAGAGAGAAATACTTGGAGCAGAATATATTTTATATGTATGTGTATATGGATTTATATATATGTGTACAAATGCATTTATAAATAAGTGAAATAAATATACATATTTATTTTCTTCTTGAGACATTGTCAGGATTCAAAAGATGATTCAAGTTTACAACGATGGGGGCTTTGAAATTTTGAATGTTAAAACGTTTGCTTCTTTATCATCATTTCCTAAAGTGATTCAGATCTGAAACAGGCCAAGTCCATGTGGTTTTGGTTAGCAGCCTTCATAGTGCCTTTCAATCATCTTCATGAGTGACAGAGTGATTCATAAGAAAAAGTTGTTCCAAGGAAAGGCAGATTTTAATGCTTAGTGCATAGAGATTTTCTGCTTTTCTTTATTAAGAGAAAAAATTCAATGTATACTTACTCAGAGAAGTATAAGAGATATTCAAAGACAGAACAGCAGTTACCCTGCATTAACCAATAAAACAGAAGTAGTTCCTCCTGAAGAATAAAAGTGCCATGGTCTGTTTATGTGTCTAACAGTGTCATGCTCAATAGAAACAGGCTGATGAATGTCTTTGTGGAGGGCCAGGAGAGGTGAAAGACGGATGAAACCAGAGTCCTTCAATTATGCCCCCAAATGTTGTTTAAACCCAGAACTGTATTCTAGCCTGCCATCTCTGTCATTACCTCTCACCCCTCCTTTCCATCTTATCATTGTGCAGTGAGGCTCTTCACTCCTTTTTTCCACTTGTTCCTGCCTAAAATCTGTGGGCTATCCTTCTCACTAGCCAAGTTCCTTGAGATCCTGACTAAACTCTCTTCTAGTCTGACTGCAGCTACATCAAGGCCAAATTCAAGAAAGTTTCTCTCTGTACCAAGCATGTACTTAAGTGCCTATGAAACAGTGCCACTGTGGAGTCCAATCCTGTGGCCACGGTAAAGGAGGTACTGAAAAAGATTTTCACGTTCAAACTTCTTTTCCTTAGCCTGTACTTTCAACTTGAAATCACAGATTGGTGATCCGTGGTGAAAAATCCATGGATTCCAAAAGCAAACTTCATGGAAGGATGCTTCTACTGGTACCACTGCTTGAGCAATAACCACCAGAAAGCTTTGCAATAAGGTCCCTCATAAAGATTATGTCATCCACGAATGGATAAGGAAGCTGTGGTACATATACACAATGGAATATTACTCAGCCATTAAAAAAAATACATTTGAATCGGTTCTATTGAGATGGATGAAACTGGAACCCATTATACAGAGTGAAGTGAGCCAGAAAGAAAAGCACCAACACAGTATACTAATGCATGTATATGGAATTTGAAAGATGGTAATGGTAACCCTATATGAGAGACAGAATAAGAGACACAGATGCATAGAACAGTCCTGTGGACTCTGAGGGAGAAGGTGAGGGTGGGACGTTCTGGGACAATAACATTGAAACATGTATATTGTCATATGTGAAGCGGAACACCATTCCATGTTTTATGCATGGGACGGATGCTCAGGGATGGAGCGTTGGCATGGTGCAGAGGGATGGGAGGGGGAGGGAGGTGGGAGGAGGGTTCGGGAGGGGGAGCACATGTGAACCCATGGCTGATTCGTGTCAATGTATGGCAAAAACTACTACAATGTTGTACAGTGATTAGCCCCCAACTAAAATAAAAAAAAAAAAAAAAAAAAAGACTATGTCATCCACACAAAGGAGATGCTCTGTTGATAGGCTTGAGAAAGCTTTAAGGAGCTCAGAGGTTACACTGTCTTTCTTTTATTTTTAAATGGCTTTAATTATGTTTTCCCAATTTTGGTTAAGTAAAAAGTTCTGGAATTTCTGTTTATTCATCGTCCTTATCTTCATCTTTTTTCATTTTTCTCCTTTTGTTCTTTGATTCATTTTCATCTCAAACTGGTAGATGGAGGATGGTGTGTGCATGTGAGCATGAGTGTATGTGTATATGTGTGTGTGTGAGTGTAAGGAAAGGGCATAGGTAATGGCGAATGGAACTTTCCAGAATTTCTTCAGTGCTCTTTAACTCTTGGCAAGTTCCCAGTTTTATCAATTACTTTTCATGGATTTGGGGGAGAGAAAGAAAGCTGTTTCATCTACAGACAAGATTATTTTTTTCTAATCAGCATTCTATTACATTATTTGAAATATGAGGTTTTGTCACAACTAATTATTCTTTTGATAAATATATATTTTGTTCAAGCTATTTTGGTAGGTACTGAAGGTATGGAGGTAAAAGCTATAGTCCATATCTTCAAGGGGCTAATAAGGGACCAGCGAACACATTACTATGAAATATGATTAAAGATATACTAGAAATAAGCAAAGAGTGCTACTGGAGTATACAGGAAAGGCAACTTATCTAGAATGAGGAGTTGGGGAAAAGTTAGAGGAGGTTTTCTAGGGAAGGAAATGCCTTAATAGAGTTGTAAAAAATAGGGAGAAAATGTTAACCTGACAAAATGAGTGTCAAAGGGAAATGGAGGTAGGTGAAATGAGTTAAGTCAGGGTTCTGAGAGAGACTGATGAATTCTGGAAACTACAAGTATGGTAAGTTGACACATATCCAATAAGGGGTTAATAATGCAAAAAATGCATACAACTCAAAAGCAAAACAAAACATAACTTAAAAACAGGCAAAGAACCTGAATAGATATTTTTCCAAAAAAGACATATAAATGGCCAACGGGCACGTGAAAAGTTGCTCAACATCATTAATCATCAGGGAAATGCAAATTAAAACCACAATGAGATATCACCTCATACCCATCAGGATGGCTATTATTAAAAAGACAAGAGATAGAAAATACTTATTAGAATGTGAAGAAAAGGGGATTCTTGTACACCTTTGGTGGAAATACAAACTGCTATGGTAAACAGTATGAAGGTTCCTCAAGAAATTAAAAATAGAACTATCACATGAACCCACTTTTGAGTATATATCCAAAGGAAACCATTATCTCTAAGAGATACTTGTGCTTCTATGTTCATTGCAGAACAAGTCACAAAAGCCAAGACATGGAAACATCCTAAATGTCCATCAATGGATGAATAGAACAAGATGTGTGTGTGTGTGTATGTATATATATATATATATATATATACATACACACACACACAAATGGAATATTATTCAATCTTAAAAAAAAGAAGGAATTCCTGTCTTTTGTGACAATATGGATGAACCTGGAGGGTAGTATGCTAAATAGAATAAGTCAGAAAAAGAAAAACAAGTATTTCATTGGATCATTTATACGTGGAATTTTATTTTTAAAAGTTGTATTCATAGAAACAGAGACTAGAAAAGTGGTTGCCAGGGCCTAGGGTGGTCGGGGAATAGAGAAGTTGGTAAAAGCATACAAACTTTCAGTTAAAAGATAAATAAGGTCTTGGATCTAATGCATAACATGGATACAGTTGATAACACTGTAATGTATAATTGAAATTTGCTAAAAGAGTAGAAAAAAGGAAAATGTAAGAATGAGAGAAAATAGAAAGTTGAGAGTAGGGTAGAGTGGCAGTGGTATGCTTGAGGCATCTTGTACCAACTTACAGAGACAGTTGTGAACATTTCTTCTTAATTTTTATTCAGTGACTTGAAATTGGCTTGCTGCGGGTATTTACACAACTCAACTTGATAAAAGATCACAAATCAGGGACTTCTACTCCTCCTGTTGGTGTGTTAGTTGCTCAGTTGTGTCTTACTCTTTGAGATTCCATGGACTGTAGCCCACCAGGCTCCACTGTCCATGGAATTTTCCAGGCAAGAATACTGGAGTGGGTAGGCATTCCCTTCTCCAGAGGACCTTTCTGACCCAAGGATCGAACCTGGGTTTCCTGCACTGTAGGTGATTTTTTACTGCTGAGCCACTGGGAAAGCCTGACCCCAGAGTTAAACATTTGCCAGATCACCACTTAATGTGAAGGAAGACCAGGAAATAGCCAGGGCCAAGGTAAGAAACCCCTTGAATACCATACTGGAGAGTGTGGACTTCACAGTGAAACCATTGGGGAATCTTCAAATTACTTTTAAGGAATGTAGTTACATACATGGTTTGGCTTTCAAGAAAGATTACTTTCTCCAGGAGCAGTCTGGAACCATTCAGACTACTTGGGGATGAAGATGGAGCCAGGGAGATCTAGTCTTATCTTATTGGTATCATTTTCAACAGATGAATAAAAACAAAACCTGTACAGAATGACAGTATACAATTTTCTGTTTCTGCTTTGGGTATACACAGAAGGAGAGAAGAAGTAAAAATTTTTAAAGTCCATATTCACTATGAATGAGACCAGGTTTTCTTCTAGAGAGGGCATAGAAGAAACAGATTTAATTAGGTCATGCTAATGAAGAAGGTTTAGATAGGTGAAATAATTTCTTTGGAAATATTATTTTTTGATTAAATAGGTGTTATTAGTTGCACCAAAACCAGCAGTTGGTTATGGTACTTAAGAAGGTCTTAAATAAGGTTAGTGCACTGAACGAGAATGTCAACATGGGTTAATGAGTGAGAGAGGCTGTGTAAACTATTACTTAATCCCAATTGAGAGTTTCCTGAGCCACGGGGGACTGAGCTGAGGTTGATAGACAAGAATAAGGTTAGAAGGAAACAGAACATTAAACAAACAATAGTTCAGTTAAACTTGTGATTCACCTGGAATTTAGAAAGTTGTGTTAGTAGCAAAAAAAAGGTAAGATGAAGCTATGTCAATATTGTTATTAAAATAATAGTCCAGTCACTCACTGGATCAGAGATTTTATTACATATTGGCAGAGAAAATAGAAAAATTGACTGTTTCTTAACCAGTTCTTGAATACCCAGTTTATAGAGTATTAAATAAGGCACCAGGAGCTCTGACAGCTGGCTCTAAGGGCCCAGCGAGTACAGGGAGAACTTTAATATCTAAAGCTCACACAAATACTAAATTAATATTTACTTATGAAAATTTAGGTGTTTACTTTTCAAATCTTTAATAATCCTTCTTTTTTCATGAGTTCATCTTCATTCAACTGGCTTGTTATCTTATGTGATAAGATACTCAATATCACATAGTTCACACCATGGCTACCCTAGATCCTATAATAATTTGGAGGCTTTTTTATTTTAATACAGAACTTTCTTTTGTTAGGTATGGTCAAGTCCTGGTGTATATTTTCCCAGGATCTGTAACTGTCTCATAAAAGATGAACTTCAAATTTTCAACACTCAAGTGACTATGTTTTCCTGTGTAGAATCCACTAACAATAAATGGACATAGGACAGGAGGCCTGGAGTCAATTACTGCACCACCAAACCACATACCCAGGATCATAAAATGCGTTGTTTGCCTAAAAATCTGAAACTGCTGTTTATGTTTTCGTAAGTGTTTGATTCTAAAAAAGTATCTAGATAGAAAATACCATAACTGTCAAAATTAACCATATCATTTTTAAAAGGAGGCACATATTTTAGTCCTTCCTCTTTGTACATGTCAAAACCCTGAACTTTGACATTTCACTATTAATTACAAGTAGTACTTACTACTGTTAAACCACCACTTACATACTATTCATCATTCTGCAAACACTGACTAGTATCCCTATTAGTGGGTCAGTAACAGAATCGATCTTGTGCTTTGTCTGCCCAGTTCTACTTGGAATTAATATTTTTCCTCTGACTCTGCTGAAATGAGAGTGAGTTTAGTTGAGAGTATAAAACACTGTGTATTTTTTCCACACATCAGCTCTAAATAAACCCAATGTAACTGGTGTTTTTCAAATTAGAAATATTTCTCAATTACTCTTACTAATATATTTACTGATTCTTGTTTACCATGATGTTGGAGCCACAGATAAATTTATATTTGATGAATCATCACGAATATTATATTGCAAATTCTTCTTTATTAATTTAATTCAGTTCCTTTAGTACCAGGATCACCTAACTTGACCTCATATTCACCTCTGTTATTGTACTGTAGAATATTTCAGTGTCTTAAACCTTCTCATATTAGTGAAAACATGAAGAAAAATAATTTCACATCCCTAATCTTTTCTGAGGTTTTGTATACCATATTCACAAGGTACTCTTATAAACAATCTCTTACATTCAAAATTCTGGTCACTTTACTGGAAAATAAACAGTCCTCTGTCTGTAATTATAGCCTTCAGGAAGGGGCAAGCCAGTGACCTCTCTGACTTGTAGGCACAGGAATAAGCCCTAAAGAATAAATGCCTCCTAGTCCCTCATCTTTTCCCTTGGCAAACTCTACTTCATTCAGGGCCAAACAAATGTGAACAAAGTGAACAGCGTAAAAGGTAAGAATTTCTTTCTACTCTTCATACATATTTTTTCACCTGCATTGCAAATATTTGTGACTTGCGGAGATGACAAAAACAATGCTTCTTGTGATCCAGTCACAAAAATGTATTTGTTGATTTTATCAGGACTTTTATCCAAACGCTGTAGCAAATCAGATGGTCTCTCTTTACTGTGCAAATATACATATATATTTTTTGGAAGACAAATTTTTTGTCAAAATCAACACTATTGTCTATGATCTGCAAAGCACATCCTTAGGTTCAAAAAAGCATGACAAAGTGCCTAAGGCAAACTTATGTAGATATTTGCAGAATTAAATATATACAGATAAACATGACTATCATGAAAGAGAAAAGCAATATGTGTCTACAGCCAGAGATGCATTAGAACAGAATAAAGGCGGCCCATGTACATACTCATGTACACTCAGTAGGTGCCCGTGACATCTCATGAGTCCTGGGAACACTTGTCTCTCACTTGGCCCTCAAGGACACATTATTCTCATGAGAAAGAAATGGTGTAAAATGGATGTAGTTGTGTAGAGGACAGTCCACAGATGCAGAAAGACAATGAGGCTCAGCATCACATTCCTTTGAATTCCATCAACTTTTACAACTTTGACAGTCTTAAAAGAGCTTATTTCGTGTATTTTCATAATTACATGACTCTTTTTTTTTTGTCATAGGACTTACTGGTAACAGGACAATCCCATCCGTCCCTAAGAAACATGGGTTTTCTGATAAGCAGGGTCCTAAGTGTTGGCCACAGAAGAAAGAAGAAGGGGAGAAGAAGGAAACAACTCTGACAGACGTAAGAAATTTCTGTTTTCAAAGAAGGTGATTAAAGTGACAGGCTATGAGAGGCAGTGAAAATGAGAGCTATCTAAATTATGTCCTTAGCTTCTGGAAATCCACACATTATCTTCTCATAATAAGAATTATTAATACTTAGTGAAAAGTGACAATTTACTTAGAAACCAAAGAAGAGACAAAGTTCGGAAACACTGACAACTTTTTTTAAAAAAGAGTATTTAAAAAGTTAAATTCTCCAGCACAGTTTTACTTCTTGTGATAGATTTTTCTACGTTTAAAGTAATATGCACTTATGGTCACAACCCATTTTAAAAAGCCATAGCATGTAGTTAAGACCACAAACTTATGATATAGGTAATGGCTATCAGTTTGTTAAAAACTTGCTATGTACTTGACCATGCAGTAAAGACATAATTGCTTTTTCTAAAATTTTGAGCTTTATGTAAGTTAACTTTTAGCTTCATGAAAAAGTTAACTTTCACCTCTTCAACGTGGCCTTTTGTGACTATACTACCAAATTTAGATCTTCCTCTTCATTTGCATTCACAGATGCTTATTTCCCTTACACTGTATTTCATAAATTATCATGATGTATTTGTTTGCTGGTATGACTGTTTATTGTCATCTCCTCTCCCAGCAGGTTTGCTTCATAAAGGCAAGAACCAGGCCTATATCACTCATTATTTTACGACCAGTAGCGTTAGACAGTCAGTAAATTTCTGTTGAATTTTTTGTTGAATCTTAGTTGTATGAATAAGTTCTTTCCTCTGTCTCTTGATGAAAACAAAGATTACAAGTTTTTGGTGTTTTATTCACTAAATGAAATGGTTAGGCTTCTACTACTTGGTTTAAACTAAAAAAATGAACAAACAAGCATGTAATGTAATTAGCTTAAAATAAATAGAAAATTTTGCACATTTTATTGTCAAGATAATTTTTAAAGATATTCATTTTTACTATTGACTGCCACTGCATTAGTGCTTGTAATCTGCTTAGTGCATTAGCACTAAATACTATTGATTCACTCAGGGCTAACATACTAATTTAATCTTTGTATTTTTCCCAGTTTCTTGGGTAGCACTTTACTTGTAGTTTAGTTTGTCGACTAGTTGCTAGAGGTAAGTGTTAAATGGATTTTAAATTTAAAATGTCATCAGAAAATTTAGTATCATACAGATTTACATTTTCTGGTACATGGGCTCAAATTCTAGCAAATCATGAGAAAGCCATATATTTTGAGATGACAACTCTGCAACTTTAATTTTCGTCATATCAGTTCTAGAAGTGAATGCTTTACAAATCAAAACTGACCTTAATTCATGCCTTTACCTACAGCATCATTTGAAATATCACCATTTTGATTGATGAACATTTTGGTGATTTATCCAAATCAAACAACTAAAGTCAGACTTTAGTCTGAATTCAGAATAATTTTTTTGTTTTATAGTTAGATACTGTCCATAAAACACCTCCATTAGTGAACATCAAGAATAGTTAAAACAAGCCTTTATTCTATATTAGCATGCATTTACAATATATTTTTTTGTCCTCTTGTTGAGAAACAAGAGAGTATTAGGTATTTTTGCCGTATAGAAGGAAAACACACTTCATCTGCCCCACCTTAGCCTAGGTCTAGGGTGAAGTGCAGGAAGCCTCTTTTCCAAGGCTTTTACTTAGCAAGTCATTCATACGCAAATGAACAATTTTAGTTAGAGGAAAAATACATAATGAGCAGATTGGAATGTATCCAGGATCCTAGAATCATTTACCACATTCACTATTATATTTTTTAAAAAATAAAAGGAGTTTTAATGATATCAAGAGTAGCTGAGCACTTGGTTTCATTTCCCTGATAAATGAGCCCTTTACAGCCCTCTCTGGACACTGAAGATGTGACTTACAGCACATATCTGGGCACTGAGTCATCCTGAACTCCGGGTGCCCACTGACTCAGTATCTGTGCCAACCTATGAATAAGCAACGGCTGAAATTCCTGGTGGGTCTTCTATCCAATTTCTGACAGCTCCTCATTTTTCTTATTTGAGGAGATAATAATGCAGGATAGAATGCCATCAATAAGATAGAAGTATGAAGGAAGGATGTAACATTCAAAATATGATACATTATTTGGAATAAAAAATTGATTATTACTCAAGGAGGTGAATATTCTTATCAAAATGCAAAGTCTCATATGCTTTCAGAAGTCTTTAATCATGTGGTGGTATGGCAATAATGTATGTATCAGAGCTGTAGCTTCAGAATTTTATTATCACTTCAACTTTTCAAAGACCAACTTTAGGATTTATTTTTTTGCCCGAATTCCTTATTGCTTGCTCAATTAATTTAATCAAGTGAATCTCCATGTAGAAATCAACTACTTAAATAAAAGATCACACAACTTGCTTCAAAGGACATTGAGAAAAATGAAGAATTAATTTATAATGCGTGTGGCGCAGTTAAAGCATAAATACCCATGTACAGGTGGGAAATATTATCAATCACATTCTGAATTGATATAATTCACAGGTTAAACCTATTTACAGTTTTGGTGATCCTCCCAGCATTAACTGTGTTTCTTTGGTTAACTTATTTCAAACGTCATGTCTTTGTTTTTTCATTCTTTCCTAGGGTGTACCTGTGAATAAACTACAAAATGGTTTAAAGAAGGGTTATCAGGAGGATGAGAAAAAAAGCAAACAACTTTAATGGCTCACTCTGTAACATGTTTTCTAATACCCCGATGGTGTGCCCTGTGATCTCAGACAGTGTTACAAAATTCTGGAAAGAAAATAATTTTAAATTCCTCTTAATAAAATAATGCAATGTAGTACATTTCATGAGACAGACAACATGGAAAATTCAACGAAGTTAGGGAGCAGCGACTCCCTGAGCCTGGGAGACAATAAAGAAGAGTTTACAGAAGGAAAGGAATCAAGTGTAAAATTAATGAATTTCTACTTAATTTTTTTTTTTTTAAGTAGATTGAATCCTTACATGTCAAGGATTTTCTTTCTTGCAAGATTTTGCTTTGGTAATCTATTACATTTGGCATATGGCCAAGATGTTTAGTGTGTATAGAATGAAGAATCCTCAATAGCATTTTTCATATAGGGTAATATTCTCTCATTTTGAAACACAGGAAGGAAAAGAAACCCTGAAATCTGACTTCACATTTTTCATCCCTAATACAAAATGTGTTCTCTTGAGAGTGCTAAACTGTTTAAATAACCATGCCAAACCAGTATAATTATATGGATGTTACTTGTAACACTGACTCCACATTTCCAGTTTAAATGGTGTGGTGTGGGAGATTATAGATATATGGCCTATGAAGAGTTATAAATCTTTGTTTATTTTATTAAATATTATGAGACATGCCCTGAGGATGACAGATCAATAATGGTCCTTGTGGTTTCCTGATGGAAGGCTGCAATTATTTTCTTCCATTACAACTTAAATGTAACCCAATTTTACTCATCTATCATCTTTATAATAGTAATAAAGAAACATCACTGTATGTTTATTTTTATGCCTATTCCTATTACCCCTTGTTTGCATCTTGTTTTGATTTTGTTTTCATTCAAAATTGTTCTAATCATTTTGCTTTCTTCCTTTGATGGCTCTGAATGGTGACCCTTTAACTTTGGCACTCTGAAACGGAGATGGAAAATTACTACTTTAAGTTTCCTTTATTTTGGGAAGCAGTTGGCTACCCTTTGAATTTGAGAATAAATGATGTTTAAAAACAAGGAAGCTTGGTACAAACAACCTTGAGGTTGACCTTTTCTAAAACTTCATTATCTGCAAATTCTTGAACATATAACTTAAGCATAACATAAGCATTGTATTTTATAGGTAGTTAGAATTAAAGTCAGGGAAAGGAGCACCTTATACCTTCTAGATTGACTATACAGCACAATTCTAATTCGGTTGTCCTTCTCATCACCCTCCAAACCACCACCACTCCCATATCTCCTTTTTGCCTTTTGAAACAATTAAGTATTCAGGAGGACTTACACAAATTAAACATTATGGAGGTGGTCACTCATAACCGTCAGCCAGGGAAGTAAAAGACCCCCGTGAGCAATAGAACCAGAATGTGCCTCTTCCAGAAAACAACCCAGTAATTTGAATTTGACTTTCTTTACACAAATACCCCTTACAATGAGTGCTGTTATTTATTATGTACCAAGGACAAAGTTAGAGTCTCTTATAAACATTGTTGCACTTGTCCACACCATAGTCCTGCATGGAGGAAAATGGGTTCATTGGATTTAAATAATGCTCTCAGGACAGGCAGATAGAAAATCATGGGGTACAAGTTTGAATCCAGATCTCTTGTTCCATGAGATCGTGCTGCCTTCCAACAGGCTAAATTTATGATTATCTTATGTGCCAGATACTTTATATTTATTATCCCATGTTTTTACAGGAAGCCTGAGAAGTAGGTATTGCTATCTACATGTTACGAATGAGGAGACTGAAGCTCTAAGAATTAGGTAATGTGGAAGAAGTTACACAGGTGGTACATAGGAGACCAGGGCTTCCAACCAGGTGACTCTGGCACAAAATTGCGTGCTTTTCCCCTTTAAATGATCAATCACTGGTCATTAAGATGACCAAGATATTGGTAAAAAATATTTGCTACAAGTCTATGCTCTTTCAAATGCTTATATGTAAAATAAAATTTTGATATTGGGATTGCAAGAGAAAGTATTACATCATAACTTTTTTTAGATAGGTGAGAGATATTTCAAAGACCCCTTTTTCATTTAAACTTTGATTAAAAATCTTTCAAAAACGTATAATTCCACTTCTGTTAGTAAGTATACTGTAATTTAGGAACAGGATCTTTGCTGATTTGAGGACAAAAAATTCCTTTATTCAATATTGATTATTTGGAAGAAATTAGGCCAATGTATACTGATTCTAGTTTTTTCCTGGAATAACTGTTATGTTACTAAATCTCTTATATGACACTGTTGGAGATCCAATCAATGTGCTTAAAATGAATTTTTAATAGTTTATTCCAAAATAGAAGATGAGGGATTTTTTAAATGCCCAAATTCAGGGATTTTCCAAGTCTCCAGATTATGTGGCATTTTCTCAGTTACTTTATGTTGAATAACAATGTACTGTTTAGGGAACACACATTAACCTAAAACAACTTCAATCAATACTAATTTAGAATGCTTACAAAGGTTGAATGATGAATGCGTAAAAAGGGCGGCAAAGACTTTTAAGACCAAAGATTTAATTATTTGTGGATGTAGAATCTCATAATTCTAAAAGGTAGAAATCACTGTGAACAAACCCTTTAGCAGTCACTTTCAAAAGCAACAAAGAAAATGGTTCCACTATAAAGATGAAGAACTAATAGTCAACACTAATAGTACATGAATGGATATCTGTGGCATGGGTTAAGTTTCCAGAAACAGCATCATACGGGGAATCAACGAGTTTTGAAGTACAAATAACTAAGAGGTGAAGACGACCTGCTCTGGAAACTATCAGATAACTCAAAAGAGGGTTTTAGTGATGTCATCAATATGAGAAGATGTATATGAAAGTTTGCACATATACTTTTATAAAATGTGAGAGTGGAAAAAGCAACATAATACGTGATCTAAAATAAGCAGGTCAGGTCTGATACTCCTGCTGGACCCTTAAAATCTAAAAGACCCTTTCCTGGTGCTCTGTCTGATCCTGTGATAGAGATACATTTTGTACAGGGCAGAAGCTCAAGGAGGGCCAGAAAACCCCTGCTGCTGCGAACATGCTCTCAAAGCCTCAGTGGAAAGTTAGTGCTGCAGCTTTCTTTGTCCACAGAGCACACAATGGTTCCTCTACAAAGATCTGATTGATTAGACATGTTAATAACTAAACTATAATATATGTATTTATTCACTAAATGTCATGCCAAAATAAAAACTCAGTTCCAAGAAATTGTTGGGTCACTTGATATCTCTGCCAAGTAAATTTGCCAAGACAAAATGGAGTAGTTGTGTTGCTTAGAGTCTTTCCAAACTTATTTGATCCTGTAAATCATTTGGTTTTGTGTGAGTAATGGCTCTAGGTGCCTTCATTTTAAGAGGAAGCTGGGAAATGTCTGTATGCTGGTTATTGGAACAACCTGCGGTCTTTCTGTGGCGGGTATATGAAAACAGAGAACGTGGGTAGTTTCATTCTTGAAAGAACTCTGATCTTCAGTAACCAGAGAAGATAAACAGGCAAATAAATGAAGAGATTTGAAGGTATTTGTTTTTATGGAATTTGGCTAGTATTAAAGTTGGCTTCCCTTGTAAAAAGACTATGTTGGCAAGTTTCACCTTGTTTCCCACAAGAATTTTTGCGATGGGAGTGATAATAGTTTCAGGTGTGGTTGGTGCATTTGGGGCATTTTTCCTGGGTGATAAAACTGACCTGAATTTCATTGGGTAATCCTGCCTTTTTGTTCCTCTTGGAACACTAAAAGTGTCAAAGGGGTAAGATAAAGTTCATCTGTGTTTTGAGAATTTCTAGAATTGATAAATACTTTTATATCTGGGGGTTGAAATGTACAAAATAAAGCAAAGAGATAAGATATCAGTATATCCTTGTAAGGTAAAGTCTCTTTAGTTTTCAACAAATTTAAGCAACAAGATTTAAATAACAAAGTCGTGTGCTTTAGAGGCCCTGCGGGAATTTCCAATAGACTCATTTCTAAACTTGTGTTTCTGAAGCAATTTATTGGATGCAGGAAAAGTGTTTTCTCTGAAATGCTATTAATATTACACTTTTATTTCCTAATTCCCAGGTTTCTGAAAGTTTTTTGTTTCCTTTCATTCTTTTGCATTTTCTAGTAAAGAAAAGGGGTAGCCTCATGAGCAATCCCATTGCTTCTTACAGATTTTGCAACACATACTAAAATGTATTCAGGGAGAAGTAAGTCTTAGTTGGAATCTATATGTATGTATATTATGTATATTCATAGACTTTGGAGAGGGAAGGAAGTAAGTTATGGCTTTAGTTCACTAAAAGATGGATTCATTTTCTCCAAAGCATTTTTCTAACTTTATAAATAAATTGCGCAGAGTTTCCATCTGGAGAAGTATCCTAGACATTTCAGCAAAAGTGAAACAAACGTTTCTGAATTCATATGTCCTTGGTACCCATCTGCAAATTATATACTTTCTTTTATCAAGGACATGTGTAATGTTCTTCCTGCTTGCAATTATACCCTTTACCACTTAGACTGAAAACTGTTAGAGTAAGGGAGATGTACATTTTCAAAGTCAGGTGTCTTTAGAAAAGCTATACCATTTGTTCATCCAATTATGATCACTAGTGGTCCTTAGGTTAGGAGTCATAGCAAGTCTGTAATGTTCAAATCTGGGTTCCCACCAGGAAAGTGCAAGGCCACAGTGGACTCCCAATTTGGTGTTCTTCCTCTCAATTTGATGCTAGCCCTAAATGATCTGATGACCAGCAGGGTAAATCTTCTGGGTATAGCTGGTAGCCTTTACTATATCTAAATCAAAGCAACAAAGAATTTTCCTAACAGTTCCTGTGAAAATACCATTTCATGTTGTATAAACAATCATCAATCAAAATATTTATATCTATAGACACCAAACGTCAACCAGGTGAAAAGCACCAAATCAGAACTTGGTAGATACATGCCCATTCAAGCAGGAACTTCATGCATTGAAGCCAAGATCCAAAGGAGGAATCTGAGAGTAAAAATTTCCTCTATAGTTTTCTAATTTATTCAGAGAAGCATATTAGTGCACTTAAAAATGTTTAATGTATCAACATTCTAGAAGAGTATTTTGTTTGTTTTTAGTTAAGTTTCTTTAAGTAAAGCCAAGAATACAGACTATTCATACATCAGTGAGCAAATGGGACCTCATTAAAAAAAATAAAAAAGCCTTCAACACTTACAATTAAGCATCTTGTTCTAAATGTTGTTAACGGTTACATGGCATGTCAATAATTGTGCTTTACGGAACTGCTGTTGTGCTAACTTTATGTACATCTGACCAGAACCACTAAAGCTTATATGAGAAGTAAAGTTAATAATCAGAAAAATGTTGGCAAATGTGCAAACCCAAATTGTAAAAATATTTTATATTTTCTTTAAGCTATCACATTAACTTCTTCTCAAGTTATGATTCTATTTTTAAACGAAGATTCAATTTCTAAAGTTTTTTGGAAAGAATTTGCAAACATTTGGATAAATACAATTTACCAAGCACCAAAAAGCCCATGATATTCTCTTCTAGGATGATATCTATTCTGACTTGTACCTCATAGTTTGCAAATAGGGAACCTGTGTGACTTACCCTATTGAAGCAGTGTTCATGGTTGGGGCCATAAAAATGCTGGAGACATCTCACATTGTTTTTGTTGACGATCTTGTTGAAGAACTCATTGACATATTTGACAGGGAATGCACAGACAGCAGAGCGATTCATTGGTTCGGAGGAATCTGGCTTGCTTTGTGCAAACACCCCGTAGAGAATGTCATCATTCAGGTTGGC
This sequence comes from Okapia johnstoni, assembly GCA_024291935.2. NCBI lineage: Eukaryota > Metazoa > Chordata > Mammalia > Artiodactyla > Giraffidae > Okapia > Okapia johnstoni. The sequence goes on along the minus strand of CM044312.1, from coordinate 62,212,554 downwards.
ACCTATTTGCCTAGCGAGTTGAGCCCCAGGCTTGCTGACATATGCAGCTTGGAGAATATTAAACACTTCCTGCTTTGTGGATCTCTTTCTTCTCTTTTCCGTCAGAATACACTCCAGAGGCATTTCCATGTACGAATGCAATCCAGAGTCTGCGGAACAGAACCTGATTATTCTTGTGTGAAAAGTCTGAGCGTCTAGAGTTTCCCGTTGGACCGTCAAAAAGTAAATAAAATGGTTGCTTTCAAAGGCATGGACATACTTAATGGGGTAGGAATCTCGGAGCTCAGGTAGAACATCAATATAGGATTGGTCTGTCAAAAACTTAAAGCCATCTTGCGTTTCCTTTAGCCTTCTCACCGATATTGAGTGCAATGAATGATCTGGAAGGTAAGAAGAATTTATGGTATTGCCCACGAAGAAGTTGATGAATCGATCCTTTTCAGACAGTAGGACTTTGGTTCCCAGGGCACTCACCACACAGTCAGGACACTGGCTGGTCTCTTCGTCTGCCTGAGGGGAGTACATGCAGTGAACCTCCGACTCTATGTTTGCAGTATTGTTGGGTGGAAGGACGTGTCGCTGGCAGGTCCCTCTGTGGACACTGCCACAGCTAATGAGTTGATCATCATAGTACGTGTCAACAAGCAAAGCCATGTTGATGTTATCTTTCCAAACACCACCTGATAAATTGGCTTTGTGGCTGCAGTCCTGACATGGGAAACAATCTGGGTGTTCCAGCACAGGCCCAGTCTTGTACTCAGCAACCTTCTGAAGGTCTTTGTCATTTAAAACGTAAATGTAGTTAATGGCACCGAGGTAAATGTGATGTTTGTGCAAAACAACATTCTGAATGGATGTTTCTGCAGTGAAGTTAGGAAGCTGATATTGCATGTTCACATTCATCCTGGACTTTACTAGAGCCTCTTTACACTCCCCATTGCTCTTCTGCACGAAGGTAAACAGAAGCACAAGAATGCCAGGTGCAAGCACAGCAGGGGCCTTCATGGTGGAATTTTATCTGCCAAAAGATGTTCAAGGCGAGAGCAGTTTAGTTGTCATTAGAAACAAAGAAGAAGAAACTGAGAGAACTATACCAGTTAGACTATTAGAAACAAATCTTCCTAACTGGAATTTTTACATTGAGGAAAACAAAAAAACTCTAGCTGGCTTCACATAAAGATGCATTGTGCAGCTGGACATGACTTTACATAGTTTTAATTTTAGAACTCAAGCCACCAACAAGTAATTTTAGAGAACCATTATAAGATGCAAACAATGTTCTGTATTAAGAACGATACAACAACTAAGTTAGACTCATTCAGCAGTGAAGTCAGAAAAATAGCACATTTCTTTCTTAACCCCTTGCTGGTTGTTTCATGTGGTTTAATATCTGTGGTTAATGACTAGGGTGATATTTAAACTTTCTCAGTTAGTCAAGTAAAGGAACTGTGGTTCAGATTCATTTACTCTACAAATCACAGCAGGCATTGTTTCCTTGGGAGCATGTAGAATTACTAAGCTAAATTTAGCTTCCTTTTGGAAGAAAACAATCATAAATTCTAGAAGCAATATGATCACATGCTGTTTATAGGATTTTGTGTGCAGAGAAAAGGTATGGTTATAATTTGGCTATAACTGACCTATTGTTTTGGATAGACAAATGCTTAACTTAATGCAAGATCACTGGGAATGTAAAAACAGCAAGCTAAAATGTATAAAATATAATCTTTAGGACTAAAGTGCTGGAATTATTTCTCAGGGAAAAACAACATATTGTTCATTACCAAGTCAAAAGCTATTTAGTTAAAAGAACGTTATTTTAACATTCCATTTTATGTGCATGGATAGTATTTCTACTAGGAAGCATGAGTGGACTTGCTATTCAGGTTTTAAAAACTTAAGGCACACATTGTGAATTCTTCTTGTAATAGTTACAGGCAGGTTTGGAAAAGAGAGGCCTTAGAAGGAACAGAAACCAAATAGCTACTACTTCCCCTTCATTTAAAAAAAATGTGTAATTCTGACAGGACAAAAGGAGTCTCTAAAAACATTCTGGGCATTGTAATTATGCCAAAGACTAACTCAAAGTCCATAAAAACACAACAGAATTCACTATGCATGGCTCTGTGCTTGAAGTTTGGGAAATGGGACATGGTACTTACCCTTCAGTGAACTTACAGTGAAGCTGAGATATGATACACATATGCAAATTACTATAGTACACGGTATTATGATTTTCTCTACAGCAAAAACCAGAAGCTAAAAGCATCGAGAGGAAAGTATGGCCTGTACTTGGGATTACTATGATCATGAGAAATATGGACAAGTCTAATACATTTGAGATCCAGAAGAAAAGGACAATGCCTGTTTGGCTCATCACTCCATCTCATGGGCTTCATATAGAGCCTAGAATGAAGAAGGTGTTCAATAAATATATGTTGAATAAATGAGTGAATAAAAATTAAACAGTAAGTTCAAAGTCACAGAACAGATTAAGTGTAGTAGCCAGAACCTTAATCCAAATGTTACTGATTTCAAAATCAAAGATAATTTTATCCTACCAAATTGACAGGAATTATAGGCATTATTTAGGAGGTAATAGAAAGTCACTGAAGGATTCTGAGGTAGAAAGTCATATAAGCAAGGTTTTACTCTAGGGAGATTGATTTGGAGGCAAAGTGACTTACATCAGGTAGAACCTGGCAATGAGAAGACCAGATGACAGGTATTATAGCCCACAACCAGGTAAAAAGGGCCAGAAGCAAGATGGTGGCCCCAAAAATAGAAAGGAAGGGGTGAGTGAGAGTTATTTGAATAAATAAGATGTGACACCTAAATTGGTGGAGCACAAAAGAGAAGGTAAAGGATAAGCAGTGTAATCTGGGAAAAAGTGGAATGGAACAAGTTACAAAGCTAGGGTAGTCAGCAGGAGGAAGTTAGACTAAAGATCGAAGAATATGATAAGCTGACTTTAAACATGTTGAGTTTGATGTGTTGTTGAGAAATGAGTGAAAATGTTCTACTACAGGGATGACTAATAGGTTTTACGCTGTTTACCAGTAAGCAAGTGTCTGAAGTAAGTGAAGAATGAAAATTCCAAGCAAATAGCATCAGCACCAAGCAACAGAGGAGAATAATGAAAATTCTGAGAACCCTGCTCTTACTGAGAAAGTAGCACAACTGGGCTTGGGTGAGATAATATCCCTCTTAAATGAGACAGAGGCAAGCAGAAGCATGAGTGCCAAGTATCTGCCATCTCTGCATTAGAAAGAATGAACTCCAGAACTTGATCTTAGTGGGGTAAATGGGATTGTAATTGGAATAGAAACAAACTCTGTATGTTATTTGCACAGAGGTGATGGTTAATATCAAGAATGACTATGTTCCTGGAGGGACGAGGTGAAGAAAGAGAAAACGAACCAGGTCTTGGCAATTTGCACCTTGGAAAAACTAGCAAAGGAGTCAAGGGAGGTAAGTTAGTTCAGGGAGGTGTCAAGAGAGCCAATATTGCACTGTGTCACAGAAGGTGGGTGAAAGGCGCAGGAAAGTGGATGTAATCCATACAAAAGCTACTTGTTGACCTTCACAAGAGTACTTTCAGTAGATCCAACAGTGGTATCAGTCACTGAATTGAAAGGGAATGTGTGATAAGGAAGTAGAATGCTTGTCAAAGGAAGGACAATGAGGGTTGAGGGGACTTTAATTTGTAGAAAAGACACACACTCATTTGTAGGTCTCTTTCCCTTCTAACATTTGTTGGGTATTTACTAAAGGCCAGACACTGTGATAGATGCTGGGAATATAGAACAAGGTATCTTTCCTGGGAACCTCACAGTCACTTGGTAGAGGCACGGGGTTGACAGAAATTATGGCAGTCTGTAGGAAGGGCAAACAACCATACTGGAAATGATGCTAGAGTTGAGTCTTGAAGGACAACAAGGAATGGAAATTTCTAGTGGGAGAGCCATTTGTGCAAAGATACAGTGGCAAGAGAGAGTATGTGACACAGTCAGGAGAAATACAAGTAGTTGAACCTAGAGAAGTGAGGAAAACAAAAAGGGCAAATGAAGGAGATAAAAATTACTTGATCAACATTCCAAGGGAGCAAAACGAGGCATTTCCAAGAGCCCTGAAATGTAAGAGAAGCCTCTCTTTCTGAGACAGCAGGAGAGGATGATATGTCAGATAAAGATATAGGGACATCTAAGGAGTTTAGGGCATATGATCTCAATATCTAAAAATAAATTAGGGTATATGATCATCTGCTGAAATTGATGGATACAGAGGAGTGACCACTGACTTCAGGGTGTAAGAGAAAGTTTAGAGTATCTACAGCAGGGCATGCAAACTGAGGTCAGCAAGAAATGAAAGAAAGGATTGTATAGTAGCTTTTACGGCTTCCTGAAGATAAGACACAATGTATATGACTTCCTCTTCACATTCATGAGATATGGAAAAAAAACCAAGAAAGGTTAAGGACACAATGATTTTCAGGATCCAAATGAAGGCATCTGATTAGGGGATATAGGCTTTAAAGGCTACAAAATTGTAGCTGGACCAGAGGGCAAGGCAGAGTTTCAATAAGGAATAAACCATGTAATAGTAAAAATAACAATAACATGTATTGAGTGCCTATACCACGTGCCAGGCATTCTGCTGAACCTCTGATATACTCTTCATAAACATCCTGTGATGTAGGAAGTATTACTATTCTCCATTTCTAGACAAAGCAAACTTGTCAAAAGTCACAGAGTTAGAACCAGATTCAGTCCCACATCTGGCTGACAGGAATCTGTACAGTCTGTTGAATGCTTCACTAATACTGAAGCAGCTTCCTGAGCTAAGAGGGAGAATGCACTAGAGCAGAAGCGAGACAGAGCTCTGGTTCTGGCCCTTTCCCTCTCTAGTTGTGTGACTTTAGGCAATTCATTCATTCGCCTTTGAGTCCCAGGGTCTAATGGCCTCACATGACTGCTCTAAGCATCAAAAAGAGATCTCATCTTTGAAAGCAATTTGCTCGGTTACATAGCATAGGTGTATGCGTGTGTGTGTGTGTGTGTGTGTGTGTGTATACATATATACATACAATTATGTGATTCTAACATGTGTACATATATTTATAAACACACATAAATGTGCTGTTTTTGTATATAATTCTCATTAATTTGAAATATACTAGAAAATTTTTGGCGCTGGTGGAGGGAATAGCAAATATTGTTAAGAAAAGGATTCAAGACAAGTTGTCCTATTAGAAGACAATACAAACTACAAATATGTGCCTAAACCTTCTAGAATATATTATGCAGAAAAATTAAATGCACTTCTCAAAATGGTATCACTGTATCTCCTGAAATTGGAAATATTAGTCTAATACACAATTTATCACTGTATTTTCTCTAGAAAAATAAGGGAAGAATATAAATGAACTATCACTGCCAAAAGAAAAAAAAAAGCATTACTATCAAATTGCATCTTAATTGATGCCCATTAATAGTGTGGAGTGAGAATGACTTTTTTCTTCTAGGCTTTTTGAGGGAGCCTTCAAAACAATCTTTTAAAAAAAAATCTGAGGTATTATATTATGTTTAAAAAACAGGTTCATATCTTAAGGTTGCTATGTAAGTCTTTCACGATACTAAACCTCAATCAACTAGAATCCAAGAAAATATACAAATGTATTAATGGATTTCTGTTATCTTGCTTAGTGAGATGGTAAATCATAAGAAAACCAGTAGGGAAGGAGAAAAAATTTCTATTTAAGGAAAAAACCATGCAGAATACCCCTGGAGTTAGTAACTCAGTCTCTTGTACTTGCTTTACATTCTCTTGATAGCAAATAGTGATGCAGTTTTTCAGGTTGAGAAATCAAAGAAAGGTTAGTTAAAAAAAAATTTTATTAAAGCAAAAATACAGGACTAGGGCCCAATATCAACAACAGAATTTTAAATTAAAATATAGGTTTCTGTTTAATCCTCAGATAAAAAAGAAAACAAACGTCCTGTTTTACTGATCATTCCAATTAATTAAGGTCCCCATTAACAACGGTATGTATTGGTCAGATTAGATCTCCAGGAAATGTTTGTGTCCTTCACAAGTAGTGGAGGAATACTTCTGGAAATATATGTTGCTGAGCTATACACCCTGATGATGCTGCCTGATGATGTCAGTTAAATGACATCTGAGTGATTGAGTGCACAGGCTCTGGAGACAGACTGCAGGGTTTGAGTCCATTCACTGTCTGTGTGGCCTTGGGTAAATCTTTCTGAGCATCTATTTTCTCATCTGAAATATGGGAGTGATTACAGCACCTGTCTCTTGTGATGGTCACTCTGAGAGGGGGATTCAGTGAATGAATGCTTAGAAACCCCTACGAGCAGTGCTTGGCACAAAGTAAGCCAATAAATATTCTCTATTATTGCTTGTTTATGTGCTCAACTAATACTTTTCGACCATGTAGTGTGTTCCAGATATTGTGCAGAGTGCTGAAGATACAAAAGTAAGTAAAACACTTTCAAACTGTCAGTGAGATCTCAGATTATTCAGGGAAGCAAAGAGATGACAGTTTAAACTCAACATGGAAATGTCAATGGGAGCCCCTCAAGGGAAAATTAACCAGGTTAAGGGAGTCAGGCAGGTCTACCAATCAATCAGTTGTGGTCCTTTCCTCACAATGCATTCACAATAGTGAAGTTCAGCATGGGTTGGCGGGGCATTACCTTGAGTTTTAGTTGCGGCAGTACAGCTACATAGTTGTACGACCCCAAAGCACTCACCCAGTTCCTTTGGCTTTAGCTGCTTTCTTATTTGCAAAATTATAGTGTTGAACAAGTTGTGTGATGGAGTCCTCTGGAACCAGCTAATGGGAGCTTATCATGTGCATCTCTTCCCAACTCATGTTCAATGACTTCATCTTGGTAGCCGTGGTGGGAGTATTTACACCATAGAAGTTGGCAAACACTACAAATCAGAGCTTTCCCCTCATGGAGGGATGGTTATTAAATATCTACAAGCATACCCCTGAGTTGAACTGATGAACTTTTGAAGTATATTCCAACTCTAATAATATACAACTCTGAAATTGTTTTTCTACAACTACGTTTTACTCCAGTGCCATTGAATTGGCATATATTTCTTTTTCTTCTCTATCATCTGCCAGATCAGGCTGTGTGAGCAATTTTAATATTTATGTTGGGAGTGACTCCAGAAATACTTTCATCTTTCATATATTTTTGCCTTGATATATTTATTTCTGTGATATGCTTGGATCAGGCTTTCAATATAAAATGTCTTTTTACTGTTTGTTTTTTCTTTCTTTCTGAAATAGTGCTGGCCATTTAACCAACTATGAGTTCCTTACTAAAAGGAACACGTAAAGATGATTCAAACAGACTGACTAATTCATTCTCTTAAAATGTCATGCACATAGCAGGTGAAACTGAATCATTCATAAAACATTTCTGTATTTCTTTTCAGTTGATAGTTAAGATAATCTCACTGGCAACATATTTCCTGGGAGTGACTATCTCAATGGCACCTTTGTCGTTAAAGTTTTGGTATTTAGGGGTATTTCCTTTAAAGAGGACTGCTCGATTAGCTACAAATACTAGCTTAACCTAAAGGTAATACCACCTACTCAACTCTGTATGCCATCTATCTACCTCTAGTTTTCTCATTTATTGTAACGTGCTTACATTGGGCTTTTCATGCCCTAAAAATCTAGAAATACACTTAATTCTCTAAGAATTTATTAACTACCTGTGCCTATCACCATTACTACTGTCACCATCACTGTCTTCATCAACAAAAACTTGTCTCAAAGCATATGCCTGTGTTGTGAAAGTCGCTCAACCCCATGGACTGTAGCCCACCAGGCTCCTCTTTCCATGGACTTCTCCAGGTCAGAATACTGCAGTGGGTAGCCGTTCCATTTTCCAGGGAATCGTCCCAACCCAGGGATAGAATCCAGGTCTCCCGCACTGCAGGCAAATTCTTTACTGTCTGTGCCACAGGAAGCTCCTATGTTGTAAGCAAGTACTGATGTCTCATGAAAAAATATGACAGGTGTCATGGAATAGGTTTTGTAAGGGAGACACTTTTAAAACTTTGAAATGGGTAAATTTGCTTTCTTTAAGAAATTTCTTAGAAATATATAATATTTTATATATTATAAAAATATTATAGTTATAATATTTTATAACTATATAGTCAGTACTTTACAAGATTCGGTCCATTATATAAATTCTTCTAATCTGAATGTTTTCTTAGAAGCATTGCTCACATTTTTTTTAAGGAAAATGGAAAAATTCCATGTTTTTACGAAAAAAATGAGATTTAAAGAGGATAAAATATTATCTGAAGTATGAAAAACAACATGCAATCAATCTAGTTTTTATAAGTGTATTTCTATTTTTTAAAAAAATATGATGCTTATTTGGACTGTTTCAAATTATTTGTATTTCCTGGAAAAGATTTCTGTTCTAAAGGCACAATATTTTGAAAAAAATTTTCTGTATTTACTTGCACAGCCCCGACTCTCTCTACTACTGGCAACTCTTTTGAAAACTCTCCCCTATCTAATGGGGCTGTCAATCACCTCCTCACCTGAAGGTGAGCTTGCAAACCAGGCTGGCCTGTTAGTGAATTCTATTCCTTTGACCCAGAGCCTCGTCAGGGGTGAGCATGTGACTAAAGCAAGGCAACCAGAGTCTTTTGGGGCTTAATATAGATACTGGGAGGAGTTCTCTCTCTCTTAAAGGTCACCAGCCCTAGGGATGATGTTAATTTGTAGTGTTTGATGACCATTTTGTCACTGTGTGGAAAAAGCCTGCCTCGGCATGAAAATGACCCAAGGGAATAGAACATCCTAGACATGGAGAAAGGCAAGCCACTAGTGCTATTGCTGAAGTATCCATTTCTACTGGGTCTTCTTCAGCTAATGAGAACCAGTAAATTTTTCCTTTCCTCTTTTATTTCTCTTTTATCAGCAGTTACATTGGGATTTTTTTATTTCTTGTGCCTGAAGAAGTCTTGACCAAATAATGTCCACTCGAAGATTTTACAAACTTGTGAATTCAAACTCAAGTGCACAAAAGAAGCTTTATATAAAATATTCAAGTAACTGGAAAAGATGTTTTCTTTATTTGCTTGAATAATTAAATATTTCATTCTGCATTTGGAAAGTACCTTCTAGTTGAAATTTCTGAGGTGCTATAGTAGCTTTTATCCTGCTCTATGGTTTCAAATTCTTCCTCAATATTGACTTAACATAAAAATAGAAATCATGTATTTGATAGAAATATTTCTATCAAAGATAGAAATAATGTATCTAAGCGAAGAGTCAGGATATAAAAACTAGAAAACACTTCAATCCTGCTTTTAAGTGTATAAAAGGGATTTATGATGATGGAAAATGGCTGAGGTCCCATATTAAGGAAATTGCAGTCATAAAAACAGTCATGGCTAAATTCTCCAGGATGACTTACTGGAGTGAAATACTAAGGAAAATTCTTAGCCCTTTCTACATTTATATATTATTTCTATTAATTTAAAAAGTGTGCCCATAAAAACAAAGTCAAGGAAAGAAGATCCCAATAGGAGATTCCTGATGACATTTAAAATAGTGTATTTATAAACACTCATTACTTATGAAGTCATATCTTATCAAATATTAATCAAATATTTGTGAGCTCCCATTGTATACCATGCCCCTGTATAAATAGAGTTTCTATCCTCAAAAAGTGTACAGTCTGTGGATTTGAAAACAGTAAGATAAATGCTAAACATCTAAATGTGCAACCTAAATTGAAAAGTGACAGATCTACTGGGTTGTTGAAATAGCAAATTTTAAAACATGCCTTGTGAAACAATTAATTCTTAGGTCTAAAGTTTTAAGACTTTAAGTGTTATTATCATCAAAAAACCTTAGCTGACTTCAGAAAGATAAAATAATACATGTCAAAAATCCTTTCTAATGTAGCCAGACACTACTTTGATGATGATTTCTATCAGTAAGTCAAAGGGACATAAGGAGTTTTCATGATTTTTCCCCACATGACTACTCTTTTATATGACCACATTTAAATGAGTCAAAATACACAATTTAATTTTATGTCTAATATTTACAGACTATTTTGCTTGACAACATTGTTCCCAATAACCCATTAGCCTTCTGGAGAAGAGGGTGTGTGTAGTGGAGAGAGTATGGGCTTCGGCGTCATCACACTTCAGTGTGATGTGAATCTGGGCTTTACCATTTACATATCTTCTGACCCCGTGTGTCAGTTTCTTCATCTAAAACATGGGAATAATAAGGGTACACACCCATGGGTTGGACAGGAGGGTTAACGATAAATTATGAGACACTGGAATTTGGCGTTCAATAAATGCTGCTTTTATGCTCATCTTCCTAAGTTGTATCTTAGCCAGTTTCTGCCTACCCTCATCAAAAATGAGGAACTTGGCACAGTCTACTGGGTGAGCCCACTCCAAATACTTGCCGACTCTTTCATCACCTTAGCCCTCTCATCCACAGTTTAAATAGTGTTATTTCTTATTTTTCCACCCTTTAGCCATCTTGTGGTTTTCCTCTAAAGCTATTTCAAGTTCCTGAAGTCCTTCTTAAATTGTACTCTAAGACAAAGGCCACTGTAAGGGCCTTCCACACTGCTGCTGCTGCTAAGTCGCTTCAGTTGTGGCCGACTCTGTGCAACCCCATAGACGGAAGCCCACCAGGCTCCTCCATCCCTGGGATTCTCCAGGCAAGAACACTGGAGTGGGTTGCCATTTCCTTCTCCAATGCATGAAAGTGAAAAGTGAAAGTGAAGTCACTCAGTCATGTCCAACTCTCAGCGACCCCATGGACTGCAGCCTACCAGGCTCCGCTGTCCATGGGATTTTCCAGGCAAGAGTACTGGAGTGGGGTGCCATTGCCTTCTCTGCTTCCACACTAACATAGAACAACAAACAAGGAACCATTGTGTGTGTTTATGTGTGTTAGTCGCTCAGTTGTGTCCGACTCTTTGCGACCTCATGGACTGTAGCCCACCAGGTTCTTCTGTCCATGGAATTCTCCAGGCAAGAATACTGGAGTGGGTTGCCATTTCCTTCTCCAGGAAGGAAATACTACTTCTTTAAAGAAAAGTAAACCCATATCACCACTGAGGCTTAGCAAATGAGTATACAGGATGCTTAGTTAAACAGAATTTCATATTAAACAATGAATAAAATTCCAGTATAATTATGTCCCATGAATGTACATTACATGACAGTGTGAGTTGTAAGCAAACGGAGAAAAATAAGGGAATAATAACCATTTTTATTAACAGAACTTAGACTGAAACTATTTTGGCCAAACCTATCTATCTGTTGGAGTAGAACAGTACTTTTAAGGTTTTTATAGCACACACATGTTGCAAAAGTACATACTTTTTTTGGGGGGTTGCTGTTGCTGTTTTGATGCTGTGTGTCTAAAATATGCTGTTTTCGAAGTGATTATCAAGGTAACCTGTTTATAACAGGTGGTTTTAAATATCATGTGAAAATATAACCATATAAAAGTAAAGTTTTTTTTCCCAAAAAATCAAGGAAAAGATTTGTGTGCTTATTACAGTCTATATGGCAACCTATCACTGACATGAAATTTCTGAAACAGAATTTCTATATTTATTTGCATACTTTATTTATAATAAAAAGCTTATTAAAACTCATATATAGGTTTCTGTAGGAGAAAATAAACATGGCACAAAATGATTTTAATGTGTTATAAATACTATTTTGGTGGCTGCCCTAAACAATTACTCCTGATTATTACATAAATGTTGTTGCTTTGAAAGAGACCCAAATAGTGCTCTTACTCAGATTTTTATCTAATATTGTACCCCTTCTTCCAATAAACATTTTAAAAGTTGAAAATGACTGAATCATTGCACAAGAAAAAGCCAACTTGCATTTTCCAGCTGTAACATATGATTGAGATCATTGTTCACCTCTGATATGATACTGCTGCTGCTGCTAAGTCGCTTCAGTCGTGTCCGACTCTGTGCGACCCCAGAGACGGCAGCCCACCAGGCTCCCCTGTCCCTGGGATTCTCCAGGCAAGAATACTGGAGTGGGTTGCCATTTCCTTCTCCAATGCACGAAAGTGAAAAGTGAAAATGAAGTCGCTCAGTCATGTCTGACTCTTTGCAACCCCATGGACTGCAGCCCACCAGGCTCCTCTGTCCATGGGATTTTCCAGGCAAGAGTACCGGAGTGGGGTGCCATTGCCTTCTCCGATAAAAAGAACTGAATTTCATTACATTCTCAAGATTATCCTTCACATAGTCATACTCTGTTAGTAAATATCTTTGTCCTTTTAAGAATGGCTGAAACTTTCAACTTCTGGGAATTAAGAATAAATGGACATTTGTTTTATCATTGTGCATATTATTAAAAAGTACTGTTCAGAAAATACATTGAACTGTCAGCCTCTTGACTGATGGACAGCCTTTGTCCCATTAATAATCTGTAGGTCAGATAAGAATGTTTCACTGCCCTTGAAAATGTGAAGATTAAACTTTCAATATTAAAGTGCTAAGATTCTTGAAATCCCATAAAACTATTTAAAAATATTTTTCAGCCTAATGGAAAGATGCAATTTAATAGTTCAGATTGTGCAGAAGTGCTATCAGATTTTGTTCAATTAATCCAGAAATCCTGAATAACTCAAACCCACAGGTCACATTTGAGAAACATCTAAGTACACGAATTAAATTAAAAAAAAATAGCCTAGCAATCTTCTCCAGTTGCATTCAAATACAGGATTTGATTAGGATGAACCTGACTGAACGGTCTGAATGTGAACCACTGAAGGGAGACACAGAGAGGAAGCTGGTATATTACTCGTTAATGAATCAGACATTTCCCTCCCTCAGTGGTTGAAAATGCTCTCAGTATAAGACACAGTGAATTCCAAATGGGGAGAACTGTGCTCAGGAGTGAGTTTATATAACTGATTAATCTCTTCTGGTGTTACCTGGAGCAGAAATCAAATGCCTGCAGAGGAATGCTGGTGGTAAGTGGACCGATTTATGTCATGGCTGCTGTCACATAAACAGAGTAGCATCCAGGGAAAAACAGAAAAAGAGGAGACACATAAGGATGCCAAAGGCCAGGCTGTGACCCTGAAATATGGAGTGGTCAAGCCAGGAGGGTGCTCTCCTTTAGCACTATCTGCACTTAGTTCTTGGGGTAAGTCTGAATTTTATTTTGCTCACACATAAGAACTTTTCTGGAAATCAAAGTTACCAAGTAGACTTTCTGGCAGTGAAGTGAACCAGGGACATTTTTCAAGGTGAATTTTGTCAGTATGTGACATTTTCTTTTCAGACAAAGTATAAAAAAGCTTTTAAAAAACATGAAAATAATGTGAATGGAAGAAATAACAAAACTAGCCTCATTTTGTATAAATGTGGATTCCTTGGGTAACCATAACACAATTTTAACTGTGTTGAGAGAAAAAAGCATGTAAATATCACTACATTGAGATCAATAATCAGAGAATAAAAGATCCAAATAAACCTTTTACAGAAATCTTACTTTTAAATAAAGAATGCCAAACAAAGCAATCCTCGTAAAAATAAAACAGAAAAGTAAGAACAGAATCCAATCCAGAACCTCAGTAAACATACTGCATCTTTGAAAAATCAATAAACCAAAAGGTTAAGACAACTTGAAAACAAGTGTGCTCAGGATTGCATTTATATAACTGCTCAAGGAAAAATAATTCAGAGCAGTGTATGTGTGTTTGAGGGAGAGAAACAGAGAAAAGAGGTCAAGATAGCAAAAAAGCTTGCTAACCATACAGGCGCTGCCCACTGGTTGGCAGCTCCAGCCTCCTGTCCCACTCACTGCCCTCTAGGTTGTGCATTCCAGATGGGTGTGCATCTCTGGAGGAATATAGGGAAGGAGAGCTAACTACAGTGAAGGAGGGGCCACAGAGTATTTCAGAGCGAAGATATTACTATATCGGATAAGCTGGAGTTGCTAACGCACAGTCAAGGCAGGAGACAGATACTCTGGACGGAGACAACCCCCATGCAGGCGCCGGGGAGAATGTGCAGGGCTGTTTAGTAGGATGCTGTAACCGGCACAGAAGCTGTGTGAGCAGGGCTGGGTGTGGATGAAGTTGGAAGGTTAGGCGGGGCACATCACAGAAAGTCTTACACATTCTGCTGAGGGGTCTGCACTCTTTTAGTAGTGGAGAGGGCCTGGGAAATTTTAATCAGGACATGGAAACCAGCCTACTTATAACAAAGTGATTAGACAAGTTTGGTGACAGTGTGGTGAATGGATTGGAGGGGAAAGGAGCCAGAGGCCAGAAGACATAACAGAAGGTCACTGCATCTTCCCAGGCAAAAGAAGTTGGAGACTTCCAATAAAGCAAAGACTCCTAGATCTGTATCTTGATCTCTTTACCTCCAGAAAGTCCGGAAGTCCATCTCTGAAGCATCAGTTTTGTATGTTCAACAGGTATTTTTTAGAAAGTACTTATTTATTTATTGGCTGTGTCCTCATTGCTGTGTGGCATTTTTCTCTAGTTGCGATGTATGGGCTCCTAGTTGCGGTGGCTTCTCTTGTTGCGGAGCACGGGTTCTAGGGTACACGGGCTCAGCAGTTGCATTTCTTGGGCTCTAGAGTACAGGCTCAATAGTTACGGCTCACAAGCTTAGTTGCTCCGAGGCATGTGGGATCTTTCCGGATCAGGGGTCGAACTTGTGTCTCCTGCATTGGCAGGCGGATTCTTTACCACTGAGCCACCAGGGAAGTCCTGTTCAACAGCTATTTAAGACTAAATTTGACAAGTATTTATTGAGAGCCTAATATATGCAAGATGTGTGGGGGTATATCAGTAAACAAAACAAACATGCCTGCTGTTGTGGAATGTACTTTGTGGTAGGTGGTTCCAGACAACAAATACATAAACAGTTAAATCAATCATGTAGTATATTAGAAGCTGATGAATAAGTGTTGAGAAAAAATGCAGGGCTCCATGCGAAAAGTATTTATACTGTTTGTTAAGTGTTCTCAACAATAAAGCAGTTTCAGAATGTGAATAAAAGAAGTTGATGAGTGTTACTGGCAAAAAAAAAAAAAAAAAAACAGCATCAAAGGACGAAGGTGCACAGCACAGGGGCCAGTAAGCCTGTTCCTCAGTGACTAGGAGATCATAACGGAGAAGACAAAGAATCAGAGCAAGCAGGACCTTGTAGTCTTGAGCTTTTATTGGAGTGAAATGTGAAGCCATTGCAGAGTGGTGAACAAGGAAGTGATTATATTTTAATAGAATCACTTTGACTAGGTGTGAGAGATTTCCGGTGGCAGGGGGTGGGATAGAGCTAAAGCAGACAAAAGCGGACACATGATGCCAGTTAGGGACTGGGAAGCTGCTGTAATGTCCAGGTGAGTGATGGCGGTCTCCTAGGCCAAGAGAAAGGAATAAATGATGAGAGGTGACTGAATTCTGGTTATATTTTGAACACAGAGCTAAAAGGATTTGCAGATGGATTTGGAGATGAGGTGTGTGAGGAAAAAAGGAGTCAAGAATAAGCTAAAAGATTTTGGCTTTGGTAAAGGGAGAATGACTCTGCCAGTCACAGATATTGAGGAGCAGGAGGGTGGAGCAGGTTTGGCAGGGCTGTGTGAAGATCAGAAGTTTAGTTTTGTTCATGCTTGAGATACTTCTTAGGCACCCAAAATGAGATACTGAGTTTGCAGTTGGATATTTGAGCCCTGGAGTTAAGGAGAAAGATCTGGACTAGAGACTTAAATTAGAAAGCTGTCTGCATATTAATGGTATGAAAAACCATGCCATGAATGAGACCACCAAGGGAAGGTGTGTAGGGAATGGAGAGGAGAACTGTGTGCTGGGGCACACCAGCGCCAACAGGTTGGTGAAAAGGGTGACTACAAAGGAGCAGTTGGATAGACCTCTGGCACCTCCACCTACTCCCATGATACTTGTTCTGCCATTCCATATCCTATCTCCGTTCCCATCATGCCTAACTCCTCCCTTCAAGTATTTTAAGTATGTCCACCTGTATCTATCCCCAGGGCAGTATCACTTCTTGCTTGTATTATTGCAACATAGTTACTAGTTGATCTTCTCTCTTCCTTCTTATCCCTGATCATCCATTCCCCAATGTAACAGAGATATCTTTCTAAAAAGATGGCCTGATTATATCATTTTTTATGTTTAAAAATAGATCAACTCCTTAGCAAAGCTTAAAAGCCATGCATGATGTGGCTTCTGCCTAATTCTCCCACCTTGACACTTGCCATCACCTCCCTAGAAATGCAGGCTTCAGCCATCCTGTCTTTGTATGAATTGTTGAAGCAAGCCATGTGTTCTCCTACTCTGGGTTTCAGCATGTAGATCTCTCTTTATGGAACACTTCTGCCCTCACCTTCAACCGGTTAACTCTTACTGTCTCTTCAAGCCTCATCTTAGGAAACACTTCTAGGAAGCCTTCACCAAGGCCTCTCTTGCCCTCTAGGATGGGATTAGGAACTCTCCCAAGGGCTAATACATCAAACCTGCCTTTCCCTTATCTAGACTTTATAATGTTATATTGTAATTTACTTATTCATAACTCTTTCCAGGCTACACGCTCCATCTTTAGCCCTTGGCATAGTGCCATTAGGGCTTCCCAAGTAGCACCAGTGGTAAAGAGCCTGCCTGCCAATGCATGAGACTTTAGAGACACAGGTTTGATCCTTGGGTCGGGAAGATCCCCTGGAGGAGGGCATAGCAACCCCCTCTAGTATTCTTGCCAGGAGAATCCCCATGGACAGAGTAGCCTGGTGGGCTATAGTCCATAGTGTCACAAAGAGCTGGACATAACTGAAGGAACTTAGCACAACAGATAGTGTCATTCACGGCACTTGATAAGAATTTGTTGAAGAAAAGATAATGGTAATAAATTAATACATGAAAGAATGATCCTGAACAAAAACCCTGGCAAATATGGATAGGACAGAAAGAAAGGACTAAATTAGAAATTTATGTGACAGTGATTCAACATGGATTTTGACCACAAAGGAGACCGAGAAGTCAAAGATGACTATACAATGTCTATCTTGTATGTAATAATCAAAGGGAAGGAAAATAGGCAGAGAAGAGTTTGGGGGCAAAAATAATACTTCAGTTAGTAACTGACGTATCTGTTTGTGTGGCAGTGTCTTTAAGGTGGTTAACAACATGGGCATAGTGGTCAGGAGAAAAGAGGGAGTCAGAAATGATCCATGAGAGTATTTGAAGTCATGGGTAAGTGATATCACCTATGGACATGTTCAGTAAGAGAAAGGAGGGATTCAGATAAAACCCCGAAGAGGACCAGAATCTAAACTTTGTATCTAAAGGCAAAAAAAAAAAAAGGTTTAAGTGGCATTTCAGAAGCTTGAAGAGAAATTTCAAGAAAGGAAAAGCAAGATGTATAGTGTCAGATCTCATAGAAGGGTCAACTGGTATGAAAGAACTATCTGTCAGATTTGGCAATGAGGTTTCCAGTGTTGAGAGGATACTTTATTGAGTGCGGGGAACAGACTGCTTGAGTTGAATGAGTTAAAAAATGAATGGCAGTAGAAAAAAATGAGTTAGAGATTTTCAAAAATTCTTTATTTAAAGGATAAGGCAGAAATAGGAGTGAATACTTAAGGTAACTGTATATTAAGGATCTTATCAGGTGTGACATATGTGTTTTCTTTCTTCTAGAAGAAGCAAGTTGAGTATGGGCTCAGTGAAAAAAGGTGATAGAGGCTTTAAAGATGAGAGCAAGGTGCTCAAAGATGTGGGGAAGAATGAGATCAAGACCATTCCATCATCTCACACAGAAGCAAAGAGGTAATAATGGGTGACATGGAAACCACTTAGGATTCTGTTTACTCTTTAAATTATAAGTGAAGATACTACACTGAGAAGGGGAGCCAAAGAGATTCAAGAACTTGAGGAAATAATGGAAGCTTGTAACCACTAGTGAAAGTCACTCAGTTGTGCCCAATTCTTTGCGATCCCATGGACTATACAGTTCATGGAATTCTCCAGGCTAGAATACTGAAGTAGGTAACCATTCCCTTATCCAGGGGATCTTCCCAATCCAGAGATTGAACCCAGATCTCCCACATTGCATGCGGATTCTTTACCAGATGAGTCACCAGGGAAACCCAATCACTGTGGTGGCAAGAGGTAAAAATGAGACTACAGACAAGTAAACAGATATGCTGGTAAGAGAAGCAGGTGCTATAGACTGGTCAAAATAAGCAATGATCAAAACAAGAATAAAAGTTCTCAAGGTAATATTTATCCTAATGCACAATGCTCATTCTTACTGAGTATCTAAACAGGCAGCAAGGCAGATTTGAGAATTAAATGGTCCCATAATCATAATCTCTGTAGTGAATTCCTTGTAATGTTTATATAATTCATAAGATCTATGAACCTATATTAAGAGGAAATGCCAGAATGGGACTGTTTTTATTTCAAAACCATTATTATTGAAATCTATACGGAATAACATCAGGGAAAAGAAAAACATATTGAAATAGATACTCTGTTCTCTTCTCAATAAAACCAACAGTCTAAAGATGTTAAAGAAATGAATTAGATACAATGATTAACTCTGAAAATTAAAAAAACTCGTTTCGGAATTGTGAGGGAGCCTTGATACTAAACACCAATCTTGTTATTCATTCAGAATCCTTAATAACATTTGAAAAGCAATTAATCAAGTTATGAGATAGATTCTAGGGCTGTCACCTTTCATTGTCATTAGTGAAATTGTTCAGGGTTTTATCTGCACTTTTCTAGTGATTTAAATAACAATTTTTTTTGTAAGCTATTTGAAAACCAGAAGAATGTTTAAAATCATCAAACCTTAACTTACAGATTACAATGAACAATCCAAATGTGTTAGTGAGACTGAAATAAATTTAGAAGTATCTTAATTCTGATATGACAGAAAGTGAAAGTCTCAGTCTCTCAGTTGTGTCCAACTCTTTGCAACCCCATGGACTATACAGTCCATGGACTTCGCCAGGCCAGAATACTGGAGTGGGTAGCCTTTCCCTTCTCTAGGGGATATTCCCAGCCCAGGGATCAAATCCATGTCTCCCACATTCCAGGAGGATTCTTTACCAGCTGAGCCACAAGGGAAGCCCAAGAATACTGGAGGGGGTAGCCTATCCCTTCTCCAGCAGATCTTCCCAACCCAGGAACCCAACCAGCGTCTCCTGCATTGCAGCCAGATTCTTTACCAACTGAACTATGAGTGAACTTTAAAAAGTCCAAAATGCACTTTCATATTTAGTAGAAGAACATTTTCTTCTGTCAACAACTTTTGCTTTGGCTGCTTCTTTATATATAGTGACAGAACTTAAAATATTTATTGTACACTTCTACATTCAATCAAAAAACTAGCTAGGGTAATATTTTAGGTCCAGAGTTTCATATAGGCCCTAAATGATTCTGTATGTCTGCTGTCTATCTTAACTAGATGATAGTCAGGTCACAGGCTCACGTTGGACAGTGTTAGAGGGATTCTGGAGAAGGCAATGGCACCCCACTCCAGTACTCTTGCCTGGAAAATCCCATGGACGGAGGAGCCTGGTAGGCTACAGTCCATGGGGTCGCTAAGAGTCGGACATGACTGAGCGACTTCACTTTCACTTTTCCCTTTCATGCACTGGAGAAGGAAATGTCAACCCACTCCAGTATTCTTGCCTGGAGAATCCCGAGGACGGCGGAGCCTGGTGGGCTGCCGTCTCTGGGGTCGCACAGAGTCGGACACGACTGAAGTGACTTAGCAGCAGCAGCAGCAGAGGGATTCTGCCTGAATGTGAAGCCAGAGTCAAATGACAGTTACTCACCTAAGACTCCCAGAGGAGCACAGAGACAGGAAGTGAAGGCAGCTCCCTATAGAAGCTTTCCTCAACTCTTAAACTATGAACTTTAGAACATGAGAAGTACAATTCTTACACATATTCCAGCATGAATTCTGTGCAATTGAAACCCAAAGAAATGGTCTCAAAATAATATTTGCAAGAAAAGCTAATATATGTCCACTGCAGATGATATCCCAAATTGAAAAGTAACTATGGGTACAGTTTTAAGGGCTATAACTCTTGATTCTAACAGTAATAGATACATTGCAATACCTTGATATGCTTCCCTCATAGCTCAGTGGGTAAAGAATCTGCCTGCAATGCAGGAGACCTGTGTTTGATTCCTGGGTCTGGAAGATCCCCTAGAGAATGAAATGGCAACCCACTCCAGTATTCTTGCCTGGAGAATCCTGTAGACAGAGGAGCCTGGCAGGCTACAGTACATGGGGCTGCAAGAGTTGGACACGACTTAGTGACTAAACCACCAACCACCACAGTTTTAAGGGCCATAACTTTTGGTTCTAACAGTAATGGATGCATCACAATACCCTGATACACTAGAAAATTTTAGTCATGAAAATGGTGTAAAACATTTGTAAGTTTGGTTTTTCTTTTAATACTCTATCATTTGTTCTGAGAACTCAGAATTTCATTTACAGTGTTCTTGAGTAGCTAAAAGAGTGCACAGGATATGCCTCTGACATGCAGAATCAAAGTTCTTTCTTTTTCTGCTACATATTCCTGTTATGCTTACTGTTAGCTAAGAGTAGGATAGACTAAGAGGTTTGGTTTAGAAATGGCTAGATGATAGTCTATCGTTTCTCCCAGAATCAAACTACATGTGACAGAGTTGGAGGAAGTTTCGACTTTGCTTATCATATGCCTACCATTTTCCTGTGAGCTTCCCTTGATTCCAAACACAGTTTTGACCAACCTTTTTCCTATTCAGAAAGTGGCAGCCTGACTCCTAATGGGACACTCCAGGACTTGCAATGCCCCCAAATCCATGACCCTTAAGCGTATCCACCCACCTCTCCCTTCCTTTAACCTTGCTGACCCAATGTCCTGGCAAAACCTGCAGGTCTTCTCCTTCATTATCTATTTCCTATACTTGTAGCATGAGAGTTATTGCAAAAATGTCTTAAATTGAATCACATTTTCCAAATGTACAAATACAGAGGCATTTTACTGCTCATTTACCAGGCTGTAAGACCTTTAGAGTTTAAAAAATTCCCTAAATGAGAATGTGTACAAACATATGAATATATAATTATTACTGATGGTTTGGTCAACCATTGAAATAGAAATTAAGAATGTCAAAACTATACAAATAAGTTACTCCTTATACACTGTTATCTACAAAAAAATTTCAAAACAAGTTTAATGATAATATATGTAGTCAGCAAACTTTTAGATTTACCTAAAAAAGCCTACACTTCAAGACACAGATTTCCTTTTTGTCCCCACCAAGATATATTAAAAACAAAACAAAACAAAACAATAAATCAAATTCTGGCACCCCAATCTCATATAGAAACAACACACTTTTGACCAGGAAAGGTTTTCTGGAGACAAAATGTGATGAGTTGTTAGAAATTCACAACATGGTATCAAGAAGAATGTTAATGACCATGATTCAGTTCTATGCCTTCATCTAAATACCACTTTTTTTTTCTTTCAGAGAGAAATTACTGTCTCCATAGCCTTCAATACTCTAATCATATTCATTTCAGTTGAACTTAAAGCTACATGTTTATTCCAAGTCTATATGGGAAGTCTAGTTACCACAAAATACACACTCATAAACAGGAAATCTAACTACAGTAAGAAGGTATTCCCCCCTCCCACACAGACACAATAGAGTTCAAAGATGTGTCACCTATGCAATTTGGAGCAACACTAAACACCACTATTACTGTGGAGTACCCCTCTCTCCCCTCTTATATTACGGCAACTTATGATTATAGTATTCCATTTTCCAAGCCTGTTCGAACTTGATGCTCTTGCTTATAGATACAAATGACCTGCCCTTTTCTGTGCAAAGCTTTCAATCAGTAAACATGTCAAGGTGGAAGGATGGCAGGAACAGTAAAAGGGAAAAAAAAAATCAATTTTTAGAAAGCATATGTTAACAACTGAATATTTGATCAAATTAGTCTAGAAATTATTTCCTATTTTCAGCACTCTTTGTAAGGCTGTTTCTTCATGGTACAGAATGAATTTCAGTAAGTGTCATATATTTAGTTAGATGGTTTATTTTTAAAATTTGTTGAATCAGGTCACTGACTCAGAATAGATCTCATTCCAGATATGACAGATGGATATTGATACTGAATTAAAAGATTGACATTAGCTGGAAGGTTCTGGGCAGAAGTCATTCACTTAACATTTAACAAAATATTTACTGAGCACCTACTGTGTGCCAGGATAAAATGATAAACACTTGGACTTTATATTACAATTAAAAAAAGAGGAGTTGTTCCAAAATAACTTCCTTGGGGTTAGTAAGGATTACAATGGAATACCAATAGTAAGCAAGGTCTTTAAAAGCACTTACATTTTCTACATTGCATCAGAAAAATGCATTAGCACTCATTCAAACATCCATTTTGTCATGGTTGCAGGATTTTAGACCTAACTCAGATTTTTGAAGATGCTGTTTACTGACCCTTAGCAAAAACCAACTTCCTATTTTTCTGGAACAAAAGGGGGCTTACATTATTTCAAAGATTTCTTAGACATCAAAGAGCTTAGAGAGACATACAGTTTATGGGTAATGATTTAGGATTTAGTGAATCAAAAACACAGGGATTAAATTTCCTTTAAAAGACCCCTAGGTTTAAATTTTAAGAGCCAAAATGTTGGTTTAAACATACTTTACTCCCGAGAAAAGCCAAAATTTATTTTTAAAGATAGTCTGAGTTATCTTAGGGACCTAAAACTTGGCTAGGTTTTACTTTCCCACATGATTAGGCCTCAAAGGAGACAACCTGCCTTCTGCTAAACAAATTTACTCCACCTCTCTCTGATTTGTAAAGACACATTATTTCAAATCTGTAGCTCTGAATGCTCTTGATATTTTCAAGAAAATATTAAAAACCAGAAAAATCCCATAATCTTATTGAACAATTGAAGTACATTTTAATTCCTCCAAGTCAATTCTGTTTTTTACATACCACTTTAAAACTGGACCCAAGATTCTAGGTGCTAGATTCAGATTTCCAACTATCAAGGAACAAGAGATCATTTCAAAACAGGAAAAGGCCACTGATCTTAATATGTGCACAGCTTCATGATATATTATTATATTTGCATTTAAAATAGTAGGAAGAAATACAGTACATAATCTTCCGTTCTAACACAATGGCTTTCCGGAAGGCCGCTAACCTGGGTATTTCACTGAGTTTTTAGGATTAAAGGAAACAAGTTAGTGCACAACCTATGAGCTTTTACTCCTTTGGAAAAAATAGGCTGCAACACTTGTCTGAGGGCTTTTAAAAGGCACTCGAAACCAGCACAGTGCACGTTTTGAATTTCAGTAGTAGAGGAATAACAACTGGTGAAGTTCAGACAGATCGTAAAAAACAAAACAAAGAAAGTATTCCAAACAGAGAGTTTATTCTGAATGAGAACATGGAAATAAAATGTGAAATATAAAGTTATAATGAATTTAGATTTCAAAAAAATATTGCTGTAGTTTAAGAATGAAATAACTATCTACTCTTTAGTTTAGAATATACATAGTTTGATAGAAAGTATGTGGGTTGATGAGTTTAGGAAAATAAGTATGTGCCAGTATAGATGATGAATTAGAGACTATCTCTTTTTAAAATTGCTAAGCCAATTTTCCAGTGAGGTAAAAAGCCTGAGAACTCTAAAGATAAAGTACTTTACAGAGCAGTCTGGGGTTCTTTGGCCACGCATGCTACTGAATTAAACAGCACCTGAAGGTAAGACATGGGACCACTTGGCAGGCAGAGTTGTGGCCAAGATGACAAGTGAGACCACCAGGAGCTAAATCAGGCCTGCAGACACTCTGGCTCTCTAGCTTGCACAATTTTAAAGATATTGAGTCAACATTTTAAATTGAGAGATTTCTAGGTTTAAAAATTCTGAAAGACACCACATGGTCCCACGCCACTCACTGAGCCTCACAGCAACTCTGATGATGCCAAGCAGTGGCTGCTCCCTCTTCGGTTCAGCTCAGTTCAGTTCAGTCGCTCACTTGTGTCCAACTCTTTGAGACCCCACAGACCGCAGCACGCCAGGCCTCCCTGTCTGTCACTAACTCCCAGAGTTTACTCAAACTCATGTCCATTGAGTCAGTGATGCCATCCAACCATCTCATGCTCTGTCGTCCCCTTCTCCTCCTGTCTTCAATCTTTCCCAGCATCATGGTCTTTTCAAATGAGTCAGTTCTTCGCATCAGGTGGCCAAAGTATTGGAGCTTCAGCTTTAGCATTAGTTCTTCCAACGTATATTCAGGGCTGATTTCCTTTAGGACGGACTGGTTGGATCTCCTTGCAGTCCAAGGGACTCTCAAGAGTCTTCTCCAACACCACAGTTCAAAAGCATCAATTCTTCAGTGCTCAGCTTTCTTTATAGTCCAACTCTCACATCCACACATGACTACAGGAAAAACCATAGCTTTGACTAGATGGACCTCTGTAGGGAAAGTAATGACTCAGCTTTTTAATATGCTGTCTAGGTTGGTCATAACTTCTCTTCCAAGGAGCAAGTGTATTTCAATTTCATGGCTTCAGTAGCCATCTGCAGTGATTATTAGAGCCCCCCAAAATCGTCTCTCACCGTTTCCACTGTTTCTCCATCTATCTGCCATTAAGTGATAGGAACAGATGCCACGATCTTAGTTTTCTCAATGTTGAGTTTTAAGCCAAGTTTTTCACTCTCCTCTTTCACTTTCATCAAGAGGCTCTTTAGTTCTTCTTTGCTTTCTGCCATAAGGGTGGTGTCATCTGCATATCTGAGGTTATTGATATTTTTCCCAGAAATTTTGATTCCAGCTTGTGCTTCATCCAGTCCAGCATTTCTCATGATGTACTCTGTATATAAGTTAAATAAGCAGGGTGACAATATGCAGTCTTGACATACTCCTTTCTTGATTTGGAACCAGTCTGTTGTTTCATGTCCAGTTCTAACTGTTGCTTCTTAACCTGCATACAGATTTCTCAGGAGGCAGGTCAGGTGGTCTGAAGAATTTCCCATCTCTTGAAGAATTTTCCACAGTTTGATGTGATCCACACAGTCAAAGGCTTTGGTGTAGTCAATAAAGCAGAAGTAGATGTTTTTCTGGAACTCTCTTGCTTTTTCTATGATCCAATGGATGTTGGCAATTTGATCTCTGGTTCCTCTGCCTTTTCTAAATCCAGCTTGAACATCTGGAAGTTCATGGTTCATGTACTGTTGAAGCCTGGCTTGGAGAATTTTGAGCATTACTTTGCTAGGGCTTTTTCTGAGCAAATTGTTCCCTAGTAAAAGGGTTAGTTTTACTCATTTAGGTTACCTGTTTACAAATCTTTATACAGGATATAGACAAAACATAAGTGGGGAAGAAGAAAATTCAACATACTGATTTAACATTGGAAAGAGAAAAGGAAGGACACAGAGAGAAGGCAAGAAAAGACGTACATAGCAGACAGAAGTTGTAAACCATCAGCAACTGCCTCCTTTGCTGTCTCCAGATTTATACTATGAAACGGATCTGTGACAAAGGCTG
The DNA here is from genome assembly GCA_024291935.2 of Okapia johnstoni. NCBI lineage: Eukaryota > Metazoa > Chordata > Mammalia > Artiodactyla > Giraffidae > Okapia > Okapia johnstoni. Next base: position 62,186,903 of record CM044312.1, on the reverse strand, counting down.
TTGAGTATTACTCTCATCAAATGTCATTAGGCCAGGCTCAAAGTGTAGAAAATAAGCAGGAAAATTGTCTGAATGGAGCAATATCACTGATCAAGGATGAAGTGTGGGAATAAACGCAAGAAAATATCATGGTTCTCTTCTTTCATAGTCCTCAAACCAAGGGATGTGGGTCTCTCCTTCAACCTCACCTTTGAGACTGTAAGGAAGTATGGCAGGCACTGTCTCAGTACTTCCCATAAATGACCAGGGAGTCCATGTACAGCTGTGGATTGCACAATTTCAGAGAGAAAAAAAATGAGAATGACACTCTCAAGGAATGCAAAGGAGAGGTCCTGCTCCAGATATCCACATGCCTCATTCTTTCATTTCCTTTAGGTTCTAGCTCAAAGGTCACCTTTGAATTAAGGCATTCTCTGAGCCACTAGTGAATTTTTCAGTCACCAGTCCATTCCCTCCTATCTATCACAGTTCTTACTCCTCTCTCTACTTTATGCTTCTTTATAGCTCTCATCACCACCTCACATACATTTTATTTCTGTATTTTATTTAGTTTACCTTCTTCAATATAAAACAGAGCAACATGAAGTCAGACGAAAGTCTGTTTTATTCTTTGCTTCATTGCCAGAGTCTAGAACTATGCCTGGTAGGTGCATAACAATTTATCCTGAATGCCTAAACCCTCAAACACATTCTTAAGAGTACAAGAAACTGGCTTTCACTAGAACCTGTGATTCTTTGACCGTATTTCATAATTGCTCAGGCCAGATTTCATAATAACCCTTTGTTATATTAGAAAAAATACTTTTCAAGTCCTATGGACCATTATATAATCTATATGGCTCATAAATTTTTATATAATTTCTAACTGCCTTATAGCGACAGAATTTATTATACAAATATAAAACAACAGGAGTAACTTGTATAAACATACTTGCACAAATTTACACAATCACAAAGAAATATGTATACTTGGGTATGTGATTGGCTGGTTCACTGTTGTTTTTTTATTTCACTATGCTCACACCTCCTGTTACAAATGCCACACGTGTGATTTTTCTCTCAATTACATTTTACAGCTTATAAAAACACATTCTTCATTTTGTCCCTTGAAAAACAAAGTGGTCAGATTTTACTGGATGTTTTTATTGAAACAAATCCCAGGGGGAATATACTAAACTGTTAAACACAGCTGAAGAGATATCTGAGAATGGGGTTTCTGATAGAAGTATAGATTACAAAATTACTCATAGCTCTAATCTGATAATAGGAGAATGCCCCACACATATGAATGGAGGTCTTTCTTGGTATGCTTTACTACAAAAAGAGCAAGAAAGGAAAAAGAGAACTGGAAAAAGATGAGAAAAACTCCTGAGACTAGAAATGTTATAGTCCTCATTTATCACTAACTGAAGAATCCCAACATATGCCTCAGTGGAAAGTGGTTCAAATAGTAAACCTTCCTTGATGACTGGGCAGAGGCTGTGTGGTGCCATGAAGATAGCATGTGGGCTAGGCTCATGCACAGTTGCCTTGTCTATAATGTGAGGAGGTTAAGATATTGGTATCAACCATGCCTATTTTGTAATGGTGTTGTAGTATCAGAAAGATGATACACTCAGAAGCAGGTTCAAAATTTTAAGTTCCAATCTTGTGATTTAAAGAAAATTATCTTACTTAATAGCAAGTAGGTTGATCTCTTTGCTATTAAATAATAGAATTTTTTCCCTAAGGTTGTCATTCGCTTATGAGATCCCCCTAACAATTATGGACCTTGACTCCATTTTGCATGTGATTGATTTTTCTGAATATCTAATTCTTCAAGGGCAGATATTTCCTTCCTTCCTTTTTAAAAATGTTCCTCTAGTACCAAACACATATGATGTTTAAGTTACAGTTCTTAGCTATTTTTTGCTAAGGCAAATGTGGGCCTGGAAGCAACTCTGTTAAGAACAGGGAATCCAAGTGATCCTGAACTGACATTAGTCAGTCTATTCATCACTTATTACTAAGAAGTGACTATTTTGCACTGAGCAAAGCCCATGGAGAAACTCTGCCCTGAGGGCTAAGTGTCAAAGACACCGGTTTCAACACACACCAGTGAGGTAAAGGAGATTAATTCCCTTGCACTTGAGTCTGCATATTTTCTCCCTGTAGGGTGGCACAATTAGGAAATTCAGTATTCCATGAACAAACATTAGCAGCTCAAGAGAAATACTGGGGATGACAGGGAAAGGAAAGCATAGATGATTCTGGTGAACCTAATGACAGTAAAGAAGAAACCATGAAATCAGTAGATATGGAGGCACAGAAGACTTGAAAGCAGCTCTAACCAAATCAAAGGGGATGGATGAGGAGGAAGGCGGCAGAGAGATGGGAGGTGCTCTGAATTTGCAGGGAACTGTCATCATGAATGTGTCACCAAGGGTTTCGGTGCAGTCAGAGAAAGGTGTGTGTCCTGAGAGAATGTTAGCCTTTTTGATTATTCACCTTGTTGTGAGGTGACCACATTTGACAAAAAGTTTCTTTGAGGCTATTATAGAGATGTGCAAAAGGCGAATTAGACTAATGCTATTTTGGACTTTTTTTTTTAAAATTTACCAACAGTTAAGGAAATTGATTTTTGAAATGCATTTCTTAGTCTAATGCTCTTTTAAACAAATTTTAAAGAATTTCAAGATTATAGTAGGTTGCAGTCTTAACAGGAATTTATAAGGGGTTTTCTCCTGCTTACAAAAATATCACTTTTCTTCTACTGTAGGTTTAAAAGTTATGAAAATACTACTTATGAGCTTTCATACTGACTGTCTGTGGTTTAATCTACTACATCTTTATCATTCAGAAAAACCTCATCCACTAATTCTGAAGGGACATAGAGTACATTTAATGTAAACCTCTATTGTGACGTATTAAGAACAAGGCAATCTTTGAAAAAGCAGTAGTCAGCAGATCTTCTAAATGCTATAAATTACATCATGTTAAAAATCAAAATATATTTAGGTTAATAACTATAGGCTTATGCACTGTAAACTTTGAAACCCTGAACAGAATTTTTAAAACACCAGTAAATTTTACAGGGAATTAGCCAGTTTTGGTACTAAAAAATTTCTTATGAGTGATGTAAATCTTACTTGTATTATTCAGCAGTTCAGAAAGAGTTAACACTGAATACATCACAAACTTGCAGTCTACAACTGGAACCAAAGCCCCTCACTTTCTGTTCCATTACAGAAGTTTACATGTTAAAACAAAGCCCAATAAGCTTAAACCTAGAAAGAAAAGCTATGTACCTGTAAATAATCCAAGTACCACTTACAGTTTACATAAAAGCACAATTTATATCCTAGAATCACACAGAAACATGATGTACATCATTTTCAGATCATCCTCATGCAGAAAAAATTCATTAGTCAGCTATAATAGTTTAGCTGTAAAGGAAAATAATGTCTCTGAATCCATTTGCATGGCAATGTGCGTGTGTCTGGTTGATGGAAATGACAGAATAAGTCTCCACCCAACTCTACAAAATCTGAACGCTGTTCTTAAAATTCAGGAGAGGGTCCAGATACTCTATATTCTCTCCAATATCAATTTTTACAATCCTCTCATATTCATCGAACGTCTTAACTTGGCAATTAAAGGATCCTGATTATTTTGCCTAAGAGAGTTGACAATATTTCATTCTGCTTCAGGGCTCCTTTGAATATAAAATGTGATAAGGTAAAACACACTGGGCTTCATGCATGAGCCACAGGAACTCTCTCCAACTGCCAAATTAGTAAATTTTAAAACATAAAAGGTATGAAATGGGAAACCATACTTTGGAGTAAATTCTGCATTGGCAATAGTCTGTGAAAATACCTTCGTTTCTGGTTTAATTATTGGATCAGTAGCAGTACTAGCCAGATTGACTGACCTCTGGTTATAATCTATTTCACCTAGTAAGATAGACGTCCTCCACAGAGCCCCAGCAAAGAGAGAAAGTAATATTGAAAATGATGGATCACAAGACCTGTGTATTTGCCAGAAATTTAAAATTCAGCCACTCACAGAAACACCTGCCCCTTGGAAGCTGCCCCACGTAATGCGCATAAAGCAAGGCTGGGAACTAGAAAACTGCTTGCTCGATCCTTTCTGGTCACATCACCCTACGACAGGGTGACTCGATCCCTTTTGTAAAGGCTGAGTTAGATCACAGCCTTGAAACTTGCGGGCCGTAACAGTCATACACCATCGCCTACCCCAGCGTCCCTCTCTCCTGAGTCACACAGGTGGCTGTCAGAAGCAACCCCCTAAAACGAAAAGCCCCATTCTAGTTTCCACCTAGCCTCTGGGGCCACAACCGTTCAGTTTCTGAAGCCCCTGAACTCTCGCCCACCTTCCTGATCTTGCCCTCCGGAACACCAGTCAGGTCCCCAGGGGAACAAAGAGCCGAACGACCGGGGCCAGGAGTGGGGGTGCAAGAGCAGTAGGGGGCTGGAGTTTTACCTTGCGGCACCCAGGAACCGGCGGAGGAGAAGTCAAGCGCGCAGGGACCACCCGCGCGCTCCGCGCCTCCCTGCCTCCTCGCAGCAAGTCAGCTGTCGTCCCGCATTTGGCTCCCGCCCTCCGCTGTACTCCGCATCTGGTCACAAAGCGCTCGGGGCGCCGCGGGCGGCGAGAGCCTCCGGGTCACCTGCGGCCGGGCCCAGCCGCGCGCTAGTCCGCCCTCCGGCTGCGCTCTCCCTCCGCCCCGCTCTCCCTCCGCCCCTTCCCACCCGCGTGCTGCCCGGCCAGTGACTCAGCCAGGCACCGGCGCGCGCGGCCCGGGGCAGCCCGGGCACGTCCAGGAGGAAGCACGGCCAGGAGAACAGACTCGGGCTCTAGCCCGCCCGCCCCTGCACGTGTCCGCTCGTCTCGCGCGACGTCCGTCCACTTCGTCCACAGGACCAAGGACCGATGAGGTGGGGACTGGCAACACCCTGAGGGGGAAATCGGCCCCCGCCCTTCCTGCCGCCCGCGCGCCGCGCCGGGCCCCGCGGGGGGTCGCGTTTCCTCCCGCCCCTCCCCCGCCCACGACAAGGTGAAACTTTCTAGATGGAGTAGTTTTCTCGCCCTGGCCGCTCGCACTCTCCCCCGCCTCAGCTCGGGCAGTTTGAAGTTAGCACAGCCTGATGATAAGCGGCAGCGAGTCTCCCCCTCCTGGTGCCCGTGTGGCTAGCGGCCCTGACGCACCGAGAGCACTAGGCGCGCACACGACGCGCACGAGGCGCGCACCCCCGCGCTACCGGCGCGAAAAGCGCGAGGCTCTGCTCTAAGGAGCCTTTCCCGCGTTTCAGCTCGGTTAGCCGCGGGGCGCTGACCCGGGGACGCGGAGATTTGGGCACCACACAAACAGGGAATTCTTTGTCAGAATCGGAGGTAGGAGTGGATGGACAAATTGTCCCAATGGTTTCTTTAATGCAGCGATTATCCCCTACTATGATAACTCAGATTTCTGAAGGGAGGAACAACAGTTTAACCCTGAGGAAACTTGCTTCTTTAGCTTCACCCCCCCCCCCACCCCCCGCCCTCCGTCTTTACCCCCCTTCATAGCAGGAAACAGGCTGATTAAATAACTAGGCAAACAGTGAGCAACAGAACAAAAGTTTAATTCTTAAATGTGGAAATCACGATATTAAGAAGGGGGGTTGAGGGCTTGGTGGATTAATTTTGTGTTAAGGTAGTTTTTTAAAAAAAATCTCACATGTTTGAATATAAAACTTGTAAATATAAAAGTTACATCCTTGCCTGTAAGGACTTAGCAGTTCTCCTTTCCAACTCTCTCAAGGGCTGATGAGATAATGGCGGCTGTTAATGAGAGTCAAGGAACAAAACAGCATTTACTATTGCAGGTTCAGGAATTATTTACCACAGAATTAAAAACAGAAAAATATAGTTGGCATACATACCGTTTTCCTGAGAGCTTCTTATGAGGCAGGCACTACACACAGCACTTTCAGCCCTCAAAAGTGATTACTTCATGAGTCCCCAATTTTGGGAAAAAGTAAAGTTCTTGTTATTTTACGTAACACTAGCGCCCCGCATGGAACCATTTCCAGATGAGGAAACCAAGAACCTAAGAATTCCTAAGAGCCTCAACCAGCTGGTTAGAAAAAGAGGAGAGATTAGAACCAGGCTCTCAAGTCCCAGACAGGTGTTTTTTCACACCGTGCCAAGAGACTGCAGGCTGGCAAGTCTACCTAAATAACCCAGTTCTACTGAAGATTTCCTGATGTCACATGACACAATTTAACAACGACTACTTCACATTAAAATAATCCTATTAAAATGCTAATTTACTAGTTGAGGGTCGCTGGTCCTATTTATGGACAGGTCAATTATATATTTGAGTTCAGTACAAACTTTCAATAAAAGATGAATAAATTAATGAATTTACACACACACACACGTAGCCATAGCTGTCCAAAGGAATGATTAGAGTGCTGTTTCTATTTCCTGGTTTCCATAGCAATATGTTAACTGGGTTTTTAGATTGCATTATGTAGTTGCTGTAACAGGTTTTCTGAATTTGTGTGCCATGATAAAAATATAAAAGAAAAAAATTACAATTAAAGTGGTAGAAAGACTCAGCAAAACCATTGCAAACTGGCTAATGAAATAGACTATAAATCCAAATAATCTATATTTTCAGCCCTGAAGTTGCCTAGTTTCTAGTTTCTAACAAGTTTCGATCCAGTTTTGAAACTGGATTAAAAATTATCATTTTGATTTATTAACCATAAATAAGGAGAAAACATTTTATAAAAATTGCATAACTAAGAATAACATGACAAAAAGTATCTGAGTGTGTGAACATCAAATAATCAGTTTTGCACACTACTAGACAAATTTGTGGGAGAAGGCGATGGCACCCCACTCCAGTACTCTTGCCTGGAAAATCCCATGGATGGAGGAGCCTGGTAGGCTGCAGTCCATGGGGTCGCACAGAGTCGGACACGACTGAAGCGACTTAGGAGCAGCAGCAGTAGACAAATTTGATCAGAAAAACAGAAGAAGGATTTCGATAGAAGCGGATACTTTAAAAAGGCAATAGGAATTGTACAATTCCATTTTGGTTTTGTGGCAAACTCTAATTGTTGCTATTTAATTTTCCTTGGGTCTGTGGCATGGGTGACACACTGTATGACGAAGTTCTGTTGGTATTTTCCGAACCAAACCAAACTCCTGTGGCTGATACTGCTGGCTGGCTTGACCAGCACCTGTTTCTAACCAGATATTCCCTTGCTTGCCTCCACTGTTAGTGCTGGAAAGGAGAAATGCTTGCTTTCCCAAACTCCTTTGCTAGCAGACATGACTGTGTGATATCATTCTGGCAAGGAGGTTAAGCTGAATTCTGTTGGAGACTTCTGGGAAAGACCGGTTTTCTCATTATAAGGAAGTAGTAAACTTGGGCCATGCCTTCCCACTTCTTACTTTTTTAATTTATTTATAATAGAATTATAAATAGCTCTCTCTCAGCAGAGAGCTAGCCATGGGGAGAGAAGTTGACTCTGATATTGCAGAGCTGTAGCACCAATGCCAGTTGACACCTGCTTCCAGATGTCTTGTTTTGTGGAAAAAATACTAGTTCCAGGCATTGTTAGCCAGGATTTCTGTCACCTGAGGCCAGAAGCGTTCAAACTGATACACCCCTCAAATGGGAAGAAAGACATCTCCAAGACTGAGTTTGGCATAGTAGTTCAAGAGTTTGAGTTTTAGAGCCAGACAGCCTGGATTTTGATCTCAATTTTGCTGCTTGTTAACTATGTTATTAACTGTAGGCCAGTGGCTCGAAGTCTCTGTTCCTTATCTGTAAAATGGGGGAAATAATAGTGATATTGTGAGGATGAAATGAGAAGCTATAAGTAAACATGAAATAGTTTCTGGTAAAACATAAGTGCTCAAAAGGCATGAGTTACTCTTTAACATGTACTTGTGTTAAGCACATGTATAGTGCTTAACTATAAAGACGATCCCATCACTTAATCATGAGATGGGCCTAAAGGTAGCCATGGTCAAGAGGAAGAGGAACAGCAGTTCTAAACATGCTCTAAACGTGCTCTACTCTAAACATGTCACACACTTTCTCCTCTCCCTTCAACACAAAAAATATTTCCATCTTTTTTGTAATTTGATGGTACTCTTTAAGTGTATTCACATGGCACTATTTTTGAAACAAAAATGAAAGCAGTCTTCTTAGAACAGTGACTTCTTATTGGCACTGTGTGAGAGACAGGGCCCACAGACATGCGGGGGCCCATAAAGTGCTTTTTAAAAATTTGAATTGTGTAGACAGGATGTGTTCTACAGTTTGCCATTGTCCTCCCATCTTCTCTTTTAATGGATACCACCTACCTCTGATCTTGATGTCACTTTTTTAGGCATTAGGATTTGTGACCTCTGTCTTATTTATTCTTGGATTCTCTCTGCTCTCCTCCCTTCCCTGGCCCCAGTGACCCTGTTATTGTGCCTGTGGAAGATGTCTCCTCAAAAGGATAAGAATTCAGGTTATAGTACCTTAGATCATCTTGTGGATAAATACAATTTGGGGATATAGAACTTCTCTTACCTTTTCAGAGATACATCATGCATATTAGACTATTGAAGATTCTGAAAATTCACGTGGAAAACCCACAACAGAACAAAAGCAAAAACATGCTTTTTTCCCTTCTTAACATCTTTAGTAGCAATTTTCTATAAAATTAATTTAATAGGTAACACACTTTGGGAAGCCTTGCCTTAAAGAATGAAAATATCAGTTACAGAGGGCTAGAAGACGACACTTTCAGTATGACCTGCTTTTATGTCCATTTATATTGGTCATATATTTGTGGCTGGGCTCTCTAAAACACGCAATAATAAAGTTATCTAAAAATATGAGTCAGTTCAGTTCAGTTTCTCACTCGTGTCCGACTCTTTGCGACCCCATGAATTGCAGCATGCCAGGCCTCCCTGTCCATCACCAATTCCTGGAGTTTACCCAAACTCATGTATGAGTAAGCAAATTCAATGTTGAGGACAAGTACAAGACTGCTAGGCTCTTAAAGTTACAAGTATCACAATTTTAATCAGAAGGTCTAGGAAACTGGAGGCAGAAAAATTGAAAATAAATTACTATCTCCAACAGGCTGCTTTAATTTTGTTCATGTTCACATCCAGCTTATTGCCTCTTTCCCCAAATCAGTAAAATGTACAATGCTTTTCATTCTCATTTATTAAATGTCTACTATGTATCTGTCATGTATTTGAGTTCTACTTAGGTCCTTATAACAAAACTCCAAGATGAGTATCATACTTCTTGGTTTACATCCAGGGAAATGAAACTCAAAGAGATCTTTTAACTTACCCGTGGTCACACAACAGGCATAAGTCTGTCTCTTTCTAGAACTCCTGCACTTCCCCTTGTTGTTGTTGCTGTTTAATGGCTAATTCGTGTCCAGCTCTTTTGTGACCCCATGGACTGTAGCCCAGCAGGCTCCTCTGTCCATGGGATTTCCCAGGCAAGAATACTGGAGTGGGTTGCCATGTCCCCTTGCAACTATTATAAACTGTCCCTGATCCTGTGGTGAATGGTGCAGTCTTCAATGTGGGGCAGGAGAAATCAAGGGTTCCTTTCATTTTCCCTTCTCTGTCTACAAAGTTAGTCACAACCTAAGACAGGGCCACCCCTCTGTTTGGCCCTCAGGAACTGGATGTTGCCATGCATAGTAAAGGTGCTGGCACTACCTACGTTGTCCATCTATAAAACACTACCCAGGTTGGAGCAAGGGTCCTGGGCAGTCAGGGTGGCCTGAGTGTTTGACTTTGAGTGCTTATAACCAAGATCTCCCTGTGTGAAGAGGAACTGGAATGCTCTCTCCCCAGTGTCTCTGTTTTCACAGCTCCTGAGCTCTCCTTTGGAGACCTGGGGGAGTGTAAGAAAGAAAGGGGAGTACCAGATGTCAGAGAGTCAGGAGTAATAGAGGGTCTTTTGGAGACTCTCTCTCCCTTCAGAAGATAAGAAATAAAGACTAAAATTTGCAGAAAGTCCCAGAAGCCTGCCCTCATAATTCTTTCTGTCAATACTTTCCTTCCTCGAATTGAGAAAGTAGCACTGATATATATACACTGTCATGTGCAAAATAGTTATTACTAAGTTGCTATATAACACAGCAGGCCCAGGCTGGTGCTCTGTGATGACTTAGAGGATTGGGGGAGAAGAGGGAGGCTCAAGAGTGAGGCAATATATATTATGTCTGATTCATGTTGTTGCATGGCAGAAACCAATACAACATTGTAAACCAGTTTTCCACCAATTAAAAAAAATACATCAAAATACTTTCCTCCTTGAAACTGTGTTAATTTCTTTTTTTCTTTTTCTCTCCTCTCCTTTCCCCTTCTCTTCTCTCCCCTCCTGTCCTCTCTCCTCCCTTTCCCTCTTTTTTTCCTGTCTTTCAATTCAGTTCAGTTGCTTTAGTCGTGTCTGACTCTTTGTGACCCCATGTATTACAGCACGCCAGGCTTCCATGTCCATCACCAACACCTGGAGCTTGCTCAGACTCATATCCATCAAGTCGGTGATGCCATCCAACCATCTCATCCTCTGTCATCCACTTCTCCTCCTGCCTTCAATCTTTCCAGGCTTCATGGTCTTTTCTAATGAGTCAGTTCTTCGCATCAGGTGGCAAAAGTATTGGAGCTTCAGCTTTAGCATCAGTCCTTCCAATGAATATTCAGGACTGATTTCCTTTAGGATTGACTGGTTTGCTCTTCTTGCAGTCCAAGAGACTCTCAAGAGTCTTCTCCAACACCACAGCTCAAAAGCATCAATTCTTTGGTGCTCAGCTTTCTTTATGGTCCAACTCTCAAACATCCGTACATGACCAGTGGAAAAACCATAGCTTTGACTAGACTACATCTTTGTTGACAGAGTAATGTCTCTGTTTTTTAATATGCTGTCTAGGTTGGTCATAGCTTTTCTTCCAAGGAGCAAGCGTCTTTTAATTTTGTGGCTGCGGTCACCATCTGCAGTGATTTTGGAGCCCCCCAAAATAAAGTCTCTCACTGTTTCCATTGTTTTCCCATCTATTTGCCATGAAGTGATGGGACTGGATGCCATGATCTTTGTTTTGGAATGTGGAGTTTTAAGCCAGGTTTTCGCTCTCCTCTTTCACCTTCATCAAGAGGCTCTTTAGTTCCTCTTCACTTTCTGCCATAAGGGTGGTGTCATCTGCATATCTGAGGTTATTGATATTTCTCTTGGCAATCTTGATTCCAGCTTGTGCTTCTTCCATCTCAGCATTTTGCACGATGTACTCTGCATATAAGTTAAATAAGCAGGGTGACAAAAAGCCTTGACGTACTCATTTCTCAATTTGTAACCAATCTGTTGTTCCATGTCCAGTTCTAACTGTTGCTTCTTAACCTGCATACAGATTTCTTAGGAGGCAGGTAAGGTAGTCTGGTATTCCCATCTCTTTAAGAATTTTCTACAGTTTGTTGTGATCCACACAGTAAACAGCTTTGGTGTAGTCAGTAAAGCAGAAGTAAGTATTTTTTTTCTGGAACTCTCTTGCTTTTTCTATGATTCAACGGATGTTGGCAATTTGATATCTGGTTCCTCTGCCTTTTCTAAATCCAGCTTGAACATCTGAAAGTTCATGGTTCATGTATTGCTGAAGCCTGGCTGGAGAATTTTGAGCATTACTTTACTAGCCTGTGAGATGAGTGCAATTGTACAGTAGTTTGAACATTCTTTGGCATTGCCTTTCTTTGGGATTGGAATGAAAACTGACCTTTTCCAGTCCTGTGGCCACTGCTGAGTTTTCCAAATTTGAAGGCACATTGAGTGCAGTATTTTTACAGCAGCATCTTTTAGCATTTGAAATAGCTCAACAGGAATTCCATCACCTCAACTAGCTTTTTCGTAGTGATGCTTCCTAAGGCCCACTTGACTTCACATTCCAGAATGTCTGGCTCTAGGTGAGTGATCACACCATCGTGGTTATCTGGGTCATGAAGATCTTGTATAGTTCTTCTGTGTTTTCTTGCCACCTCTTCTTAATATCCTCTGCTTCTCTTAGATCCATACCATTTCTGTCCTTTATTGTGCCCATCTTTGCATGAAATGTTCCTTTGGTATCTAATTTTTTTGAAGAGCTCTCTAGTCTTTCCCATTCTATTGTTTTCCTCTATTTCTGTCTTTACCTTGTGGTAAACTGTTAAAAGTATTTTGGTAAAGAATATAAGAAGAAATCTTTCATTTTTATATAAAATAGGATGGCATTATTTCTCAACTAGTTTATCCATTTCATCTGTTAATCTAAACTGTTTGGCAGTAATACAAATGGATTAATCCATTTTGTGAAACAATGTACTAAAAAAGTGTTTCCTTCAATGATCAACTTTTCTTTGTGAATAACCCTTTTAAAATGTGTATGTGAGTATGTTTGTGTAATTACTTTAATTCTAGGTTTTACCACTAATTAGATGAGGGCTTTGGCACTTAACCCCTGTGGATTAGTTTCTTCAGCTATAAAAGCAGTTCCAAAGTCTGATATAAATGATTTAAAAAAATTAAATATCAACCAAAATTTTACTGAAACAAGTCAATTTGAAGTGAATATAGCAAACAATTTACTAATTGTACTATATATAAAGGGACATTATATTAGGAAGAAAGTACTTCAATGTGTGGCTCTTATTAACTACTGCCTTGTTCAAATATGTTAAAATTCTTTTTTTCTGTTCCAGTGACTGATTGATTTAATAATTCAAGAAGAGTATATTTAGTGAATCCAAAAGTAAATTTGGCAACACAGAAATGGCTACAAAATCTAAGGTTGGGAGGGAATATCTAGGTTTTAGTGACATTGAAAAGTGATAGAATGTTTGAAATGTTTAATTAGAGTCAGTGTAACTATTACAAATAGCTAATGTATTCCGATGTATAAGAAAGATAATTCCAATGCTCTTCCATTGGCTAGATTTTGACCTTTTGTTTAACAACCTCAGAGTCTAAACATAATTATTATTAATATATATACGTGGAAGGAAAGGCACTAACTCTGCATTAACTTTGGTTTACCAACAAAGAATTTAAAAAATTGAGTGCACAGAAAAATTGTGACCAGTCAGAGGTCATGTTCAGAAAGTCAGTGGTGATGTAAACTGCTTCAGACTTCCAGTTTTTTGGTCTGTTATAAACATTCCTGCCTTTATTTACTTTGAAAAACAAAATCCAACCAAACTACCCCCAAGAGGCAATTGCAAACTAACCTCTTGACAGACCTCTTGTCAGAGCCAATAAAATCATCTCAAACCTCTGCTTGTGTTGAAGGAGCTTTCAAGGAGTGTGCATCCTGAATTAGAAAAGACATCTTTTTAAAGCTTTCCCTGAAGTGTCTGGGCCATCTGTTTTGGCCTGAGCTCCCCATGTTAGAGCTGTTATCGAGTACTGTCGGCTCGCCCATTGCTACTGTTAACAAATGGATTTGTCACCCCAAAGTTAAGAAAAACCAGATGTTTCCTTTGTTGTTCTATATCCCAATGGCATGTCAGGAGCCTGTTTAAACAGCACCAATGAAACTGAGATGTAGAAATTGAGATCTTATTAATCTGGTCAGTGAGGTCATATGATTTAGGGCCATTTGAAGATTTAGACTGAATTTCAATATTTGGCCATCTATATCTATTGAATTACTTCCAAATTAATCAGTTATTTATAAATATAAACCTGTGTTTTATGAGAATCATAATTTGTATAGAAGCAGTTATAAATATGGAATAAAATATTTAAACATGTCAGGTTTTGTAATCCATCAAGTAAATTTCTAACCAAATGTTTATTGAGCCCCTGCCATGTGCCAGGGAAGTGTTAGTGTCTGGAGCTACAAAGATGAATGAGATGTGGTCCTTAACACTGAGGAGCTTGTAGTATGGCATAGAAAACCAGAATATAAATTAGCAGACCTGGTACAATGTGGCAAGTGCAAAACACTGTTAGGAGAGTGTTATGAACTGACTGTGGGGATCAGGAGGAGGTGAGGAAACATGGAAGACACTGCAAAGGAGGCCACATTTGAGCCACATGTGAAAGGATGAGCAGGAGTTTGCCAGGTGACTGTATTTACAGGGGGATGGTGGTGAGGAAATTCATTCTTAAGAGAGGGAGTAGGCACACAGGCTTAAAATAATGATATATTCAGCATTCTGCAAGTGGTTCAAAATAGTTGAAAGCGTGATGTGTTTGAGACTAGGACAGAAAATGAGGCTAAATAAGTAGGTGAGTGTGTGTAAGCTCAGTCACTTCAGTCGTGTCCAATCTGCGACCTTATGGACTGTAGTCTGCCAGGCTCCTCAGTCCATGATATTCTCCAGGCAACAGTACTGGAGTGGGTTGCCATGCCCTTCTCAATAAGTAGGTGAGCATCAGAATATGACGGGTCTTATATACCACACCAAGAAAAAAAATCTGTGTGGTAGGTGATAAGGAGCCACTAAAATATTTTAAATAAAATAATTAGAATTTTACATTTTAGACAGATCACTTTGACTTAAAGGAAAGTTTATCTTTTTGTTGTTGTTGTTATTTAATGAAAGTCTGGGACATAATAACTTGTCATTTTGGGTTTTGGAGGTCTGGTAGTTGTCAAAATACCAATGTGCCTAATTGTTCTATTGTCTATTTCATTATGCTGAGAACTGCGTTTCTTAGACTCTCCTTCTCCATATAATTCCAGATTGGAGTTGGTCTAAAGGAAAACTGTGTGAGTTCTGGGAGGCAAAAGAGAAGCAACAGTCATTATATTCTGAAACTTATCATCAAGCCCAGGGTTCTGCTGGGTGCTAGTTTGTTCTTGTTCTTCCCTCCTTCCTGATGCTGGCCTTGCCCATCAGAAGTGACCTCAGGCTTCCACTGGCAGCTTTTTTTGACAACTCAGTAGGTGGTAGCTGTGAAGAGCCAGCAACCTTCCACAGACTTTGTAGTCCCCATCCCAACAGCAGGATGTGCTGGTTCCCTACAAGTTCTGACATGTTCATGATTTTTTCCCTGCTCCATCAACTGCAGGTTTTTGGATCTTTATCTTCTCAGCTCTTCCCACAATTGGGTAGGTACTAATTCTTATTATAAATTCCTTCTTCCATATCACTCATAGTGGTTCAGGTTCCCAGATTGAATCTTTTTAAAGCTGCAACCAAAGTGTATTTTCAAACATAACTCCTTGAAAAAAATACTACATTTAATATTTGAACAACTTGACAACTGTTGCTGTTGACAGTTGTTCAACAACTATCACTGCTGAATAACCGATGACAGGAGAATGTTGGATCCCACCAAAAAAATATACTCCATGTCCAAGGGCAAAGGAGAAGCCCCAGCAAGATGATAGGAGGGGCAAATCATGTTTAGAATCAAACCCTATAGCCACCAGAGACACTCGGAGGGTTGAACAACTTGACAGCTCTTCAAACGGGATTTAGAAAAGGCAGAGGAACCAGATATCAAATTGCCAACATCTATTGGATCATAGAAAAAGCAAGAGAATGCCAGAGGAACATCTACTTCTGCTTTATTGCCTATGCCAAAGCCTTTGACTGTGTCGATCACAACTAACTGTGAAAAATTCTTCAAGAGATGGGAACACCAGACCACCTGACCTGTCTCCTGAGAAATCTGTATGCAGGTCAAGAAGCAACAGTTAGAACTGGACATGGACTGGTTCCAAATAGGAAAAGGAGTACATCAAGGCTATATATTGCCACCCTGCTTATTTAACTTATATGCAGAGTATATCATGCGAAATGCTGGACTACATGAAGCACAAGCTGGAATCAAAATTTCTGGGAGAAATATCAATAACCTCAGCTATGCAGATGACACCACCCTTATGACAGAAAGTGAAGAAGAACTAAAGAGCCTCTTGATGAAAGTGAAAGAGGAGAGTGAAAAAGTTGGCTTAAAACTCAACATTGAGAAAACTAAGATCATGGCATCTGTTCTCATCACTTCATGGCAAATAGATGGGGAAACAGTGGAAACAGTAAGGGACTTTATTTTGGGGGGCTCCAAAATCACTGCAGATGGTGACTGCAGCCATGAAATTAAAACACGCTTGCTCCTTGGAAGAAAAGCTATGACCAAACTAGACAGCATATTAAAAAGCAGAGCCATTACTTTGCCAACAAAGGTCCTTCTTATCAAAGCTATGGTTTTTCCAGTAGTCGTGTATGGATGTGAGAGTTGGACTCTAAAGAAAGCTTAGCACCGAAGAATTGATGCTTTTGAACTGTGGTGTTGGAGAATACTCTTGAGAGTCCCTTGGACTGCAAGGAGATCCAACCAGTCCATCCTGAAGGAAATCAGCCCTGAATATTTGTTGGAAGGACTGATGCTAAAGCTGAAGCTCCAATACTTTGGCCACCTGATGCGAAGAACTGACCCATTGGAAAAGACCCTGATGCTAGGAAAGATTGAAGGCAGGAGGAGAAGGGGACGACAGAGGATGAGATGGTTGGATGGCATCACCAACTCGATGGACATGAGTTTGAGTAAGCTTCGGGAGTTGGTGATGGACAGGGAATCCTGGTGTGCTGCAGTCAATGGGGTCACAAAGAGTTGGACATGACTGAGTGACTTAACTGAATACTTGAAATTTTTATCATATGAAATTGTTTTGATTTTGAGAGACTATTGTTTTTCCTGACTTAATAGTGATCATTAATGCAGAATGATGATCTTATTGTGTCTAAGTCGGAGAAATTGTCAGGATAACTAAGAGGAATTGCATGAAAATTCAACATTTGGTTCTTATGCCTTCAAAAGAAATCAGCATCGTTATTATTTGGATGTGAACATGTTAATACAATCTACTGTTCAGGAGTTGTCTGGGCCAAAGAGAGCCAGGTATGAAGATCCAAGATGCCTTAGAGACAGGGAGGAGGACTAAGGCAGAATGTGGCAGGAAAAGAGATTTTCTTCTTGCTGGCAGTTGAGCCATTCTTGGGGTGGAGTGCATAGCATGTAGGTTTTTGTTGAAAGAACAGCCGTGGAATAGAGTTCCTGATTCTGTTGGCTCAGTGATGATCCCGTCATGAGCAGGTCAAGAACAAGAAAGAGGAGAAGGGGCTCTCATTCAAGAGCTCTGGAATAAACATTTGCTTTTCTCTTCATAGACCACTCCTACCCTGGGAAGAGGGTGGATTTTAACTTCAAGGATGATAGTGATGAGGTATTGACTTCGTTGTCAGTATTGGGAAATGAGACTTGACCTAGAAAGAGGTGTATCCTGGAGAGTACTTTGTGTGTGTGTGTTGCCTTTCTCCAAAGCCAGCAATGGAGAACACGGATGTCTTCTATTCTAAGAAGAAAATGGTGAAGGAGGCAGTGTCGGCAGCCTTGTTGGCAAAGGCAACGGTATTGGCATTGTTTATTCCTCTGGTGGGAATGGCCTTCCTTCTTATATTTGCATGGCAAATTTTGACTCGTTCTTCAAGGTACAAAACTAATGTTGAAGTGCTTCCTTGACTGGCCCTCTCCCACTACACTCTGTCCCACACCCTGGGCTGGCCAACAGGCTGCTTCATCTATTTTCCAGTGGCACTTCATACTCCTAATTTAGCATATCTCACACTATGTTATAGTTTATTTTTTTTGTTGGTAGTGTAACTGCATGATATATTAATTCATGTGATTTTTTCCCTGTCTCCTCCTTTATGGATCAGAAAGCAGTTGAGGCAAAGAAAATGAGAAAAGCTGCCATTGAGGGCGGGGAGAGGTAGAAGGTTTTACATCTCTTAGAGTGTTGTACGTTCAGAAGGGGCTTCCATGTTGAAAATACAGTATGACCCAGCTTTGCATTTGCTGGGTTAGGCCAGACACCAGAAATAATATCCCTTTAATCCATTTGTGTAAAAATTCTTGATATCTATGTATTTATAAAGTTTTAAAAATGCACAAGCAAGTCTGGAAATTGGGCTGTATCCTCTGTGGACTTCTCTGAAGGCATAGCAAGCATTGGAGATGTGCTCTCAAGAGAGAGCCTTCATATGCAACCAGCTTTATGGGTCTCATGACCTTTGATCCATGCCTTTCCCATTTCTTAGGAAACAAATGGGATTAGCAGAGGGTGCAAGTGTTGATTATTCTTAAGGAAGTCACACTGAGATGAGTATCAACTCCCCAAAGGATGTACTACACAAAGGGAGAACCATACAGTGTGTGCAAAATTCTTGGGAAAAAATTTTTTTGTCCAAGTAATATGCTTGCTGGGTGTTTTCTATCAGATGCTCGCAAGGTATCCACTGCTTAGTACCGAGGAGGCAAAAATGTTGGGAACTGGGTGTGTCCATTAGCCCTATCACAAATGAGGTAGAGTGTGTAACTGGAAGGTATCAATAAACCAGTCTCATGGGCATAGGGAAGGAGGGTTGTGCTTGGATGTCACCCAGGACTCAGAGTACACCAGTCTTTTTGATGCATTTGCTGATCATGCCCATGGCCCCTGGCTATAGGGTGAGAAGAAACTCTCTTATCACTCTAAGACTAAGTGAGCCATGCCTGCCAGCGGTCCTGTACTGCTCACGCAGGCAAAATTCCATTGGCCTGTGTTTATCTCTTGGGTTCCTGAAATTACTTCCTCTTTGTAATGAAAATAAATGAAACAAAATCTTACCTAGAAAGGATCCTTAATTTTAGCAATATTCTAAAATATGTAGCAAAGGTTTGGCTTTTGAATGACAGCATAATCCTTCTGAAAAGGTGCTTGCTGCAGTCTTTCATGGTTATATGATTCAAGTCTCCTGGGACTTATCTGTAACTTGGTCACTGGGCTGATGTAACTTCAACAGAAGTCCATTCATGAGGGATCACATGTAGCATGAGGTCCTGCAGGTCAGGTCAAAATAAAGATTTACTTATTTATCTGTGATGGCTATGGTAATGTAGCCAGAGTATCTGAATTAAGGTTGAAAAATAAATGACAAAGGTAAAAATTAAGATGCGGTACTTTGTGTCAGGACTAAGGGATCAAGCAATGCTACATCCTAGGCATGAGCCAGGAGGGCAGAAGTAGAATGACTGACACGTCTATTACCTCTCACCTCTGTACCTCTGTTACCTCTTACCTTTCCCAGGTCCTCTGTTTTCCTCTTTCTTGGTTTACTCTTTCATTTTTTAGTGGAACACTGCCTCCTGTAGCCTCCTGAAAAAGGGTGCATATGATCGGTGCATTCTGTATGGTGGTATGGTAAGCCCAGATTGGTGGTAAGAAGTCAGTTATATGGTGATGAGTGGTAACTAAACCTTTGGTGATGATCACTTTGTAATGTATGCAGGTGTTGAGTTATAATGTTGTCCTCTTGAAACTTATATCATGCTAATACCAATTTTACCTCAATTAAAAATTAAAGAAGGAGAAAGAGGACGCATGTGACAGGAATTTTTTAAGACTTTGTAAGTCTGGATGTGTTTTTATTTTACCCTATTGCTTGATTGATAGGTTGTATGGATGTAGAAGTCTAGATTGAAAGACAAGTATCTATTATCTTCTAGTTTCATTCTTGTTATTGAAAAATTTTATAATATTTTACATGACTTTTCCTCCTCCTGTTCATCTTCTCTGCTGTCTCTTCTGGGCCTCCAGAATTGAGATGTTAAACCTGTGGGATTTATCATAAAATTTTTTCATATGTATACAAAATATATATGTATATATGAAATAGATACCATGCCAGGCATTGTAGCATCTTTGAGGATTAACAAAGAAACAAATGTAGACAAAGAAACATAAGTGATAAAAACAATCTCAAACATACTTGTCTTAATTATTTAAAATAAATTGAGGTCTTAATTTAGTAAGTGATCTTTGACAACATAAGTAGAAAAAAAATACTTTTTTGGCAAATTCAGTAAATTTTCTCTCTTGTTCTGAATATTATCTGTTCATCTTTAGCTCTGAAAATTTGCTAGGGTAACTTACTGGGTAACTTTAGAAGAGTCAAAATCTATGGGTTTTAATTTCCTGGATGTTAAACAAGCAATTGGGTATGTGTAATCTTTCATATTGGGCTTCCCAGTGGCGCTAGTGGTAAAGAACCCACCTGCCAATGCAGCAGATATAAGAGATGGGGGTTTGATCCCTGGGTAAAGAAGATCCCCTGGAGGAGGCTATGGCAACCCACTCCAGTATTCTTGCCTGAAGAATCCCATGGGCCCCAGACCATAGGGTCGCAGAGAGTCAGACCTGAATGAAGAGACGTAGCACACAATCTTTTATATCACATTTGGCTCTAAAAGCTGAGCTTGCTAATTATCTCAATACTAATTAATAATTCTATTAGAAGAAAGGGCACAGAGAGGAAGTCAAACTTAAGTCATTTAATACTGGTTCTCCTTCAACATTTCAGGAGAAGGGTTGGTTAGGAGAGATCCGCACCTCTAAGGTTCATTTTTAGATTCTAAAGTTCTTCTACAATATATTTATATATTCAAAGAGAAAAAAGATCACAGATGCTACTCAGCCAATGTAGTTCTCATTTGAAGAATATAAATGAAGTTTTAATTTAGCTATGATCATTTAAGTGCATAATTAATAAAACATTCAGAGCATTTAATGTACAATTATTTGGCACCGCTCACTATCACAAGCATTGAATCAGTACTCTTAGTAATAAAGAGTGTATGGAACAAGTTCTTAAAATCAAATCCAGTCTCAGGAGTTTGTACCCACAGTTTTTTTTTGGCCATGCCACATAACATGTGGGATCTTAGTTCTTTGACCAGGGATCGAACCCGTATCCTCTGCAGTGGAAGCACAAAGTCTTAACCACTGGACCACCAGGGAAGTCCTCATACCCAATACTTTTGATGCACATATTGCAAGCCCAAAAGAACAGTATTTACCCTGACCTATTTTTCCAAATTTATATTCTATTACGTGGCTCTCTACATTCTATGCTATACCACTCAGTATGTTTTAGACTTTCATTTGTCCTGTTTTTGTTACTTGGAATCCTTCCATCACTATTGTGCACCCTTAGATTCCAAACACCAAAATCTTACCTATCCACCAAGGTCCATATAAAATATTTCCTTGCTTAATCAACCTTTCCTGAATCTTCCAAGAAACTCATTTTTTTTTCTCCTTTAAAGTTCTCCTTTTCTAGCAATACTTATTTTATTCTCCCTGGAAATACACCTCCTCATCTTCCTTTTCATTGTATACTTCTTGAGGGCAGAACTTGTCTTGCTCGTTTCCATATCTTTTACTATACACAGTAGAAGACTCTCAATAACTTGTTAAAATGAATTTCATATCACATATGTAGACAGAATTTTTTAGTTTTATTTAAAAAGAAGCCAATAAAACTTTCTAATATGTAATGGAAAGCATATATATATGTATCTTTCTTAAAAAGAGTTATTATATCCCTAGATAAAGCTATTTCCCATTCTGTCATAAATTACTATCATCTTTCTATTACACCGTTACTATTGGCAGAGACTTTGCATGTTTATCAGGTTTTGATGACGAGAATTCTTTTCCTTGGGTAAGTTACTAAAGTTGAATTTGATATTCCTTTAGAAAAGTACTCCCCACACCCCTTCAACCAAACAAAATAACCCATAAGTTTGAACTATTAGCTCTGAAATGGATTTCATTAGTTAGCTGGCTTAAAACTCGAATGTTTTGGGTGTGTCAGTCCATAGGAAAGGGTGAGCCAGGTGGAATGGAATCCCAGTTCCCTCTCTTTATTAATCTAGCCAGGATAAATGTCCTAGGAGAAATTTTCCAAAAATTTGTTTTAAGTCTCTTGTGATTTGGAAAATGAGCAGCTTCAAAAGATCTTTCAGGATATTCTCCTATATCTACACTTTGGACTGCTTTTATTTGAAGGGTTTGAAAAAATCTATTCAAGGAGCATTTTGGAAAGATCACTGATGAAAGTCTGAGCTAAAAGCTATTGGTTCATATTTCATTAGTCTTCATGCTGTTTGTCATCAGTAAATCTTGCACTGGACACTTGTCTGGTCTGATAAAAAATAAATAATGCTCTTGTCTTTATTTCTGTATTTTAGCTTCCATTAAAGTGAGGCTTAGACCTCACTTTTTTCAGACCTAGATCAGATTTCAAGAAATAAGTGTAATGTTAAAGCTTTTATTTAGTGACTAAACTAATCTTATCTGGCTCATTAAGGGACCATGGTTATATCTCTTTGTGTATTTGGAGAATTCTCTACAACAAATAAAATCATATAGTTAATTTTTTCCAATGAATAACAGTTTTGGAATTTTAAGTATTATCAATATGTTTCATGTCATACTGAGAAGTTAGCTCTTTGGATAGTGTATTCACAGTAATATATTTTACCATATTTTTATTATTTATTCATCACAATAACTCTAAGATAGGCTGAGAAAGTACACAAAACATGTTTTCATATATAGTTTGGTTATTTTATTCAGAGAAATCTGATATGTGCTATCTTTTCCTTACACATGAATTGAATAACATTTTTTAAAGCAAATCTGGAAACAAATTGCATTGAGCTTCATGCTAAAAGTCTATCTGGTGAGAATTGTTTTAATTTTATTTTTATATTTAGATTTATATATAGAAGATTAGGTATCAGTTGCACTTAAATTGAAGTATCACTTCGAAATAAAGTGTTTATTTTTGTGTTTGTTTTAGTAATGTGATTTTGCTTGAATTGAATATAGGGTAATAATCATTTGCCAGCCTAGAAATAGCTAAATACCCAATTTTCAGATTAACATTGAGTTTCTAGTACTGCCTATTTGATGTTGTTACATGGCTGAAACTAGTTAAGCTCCATATTGCTTGATTGTAATGTTCATCTGGCTTCCTGCCATGTAAATGGATGTATTAATTCTCAGTTCTCAAGAGTGGTGTGAAGTTCAGTTAATTAATGTTTATAAAAGCTTCTTGAGATTGTCTGCTGAAAGATATTATGTGCGTTAAAATTATATAAAAAGCAAACATGTAGAGCACTCTAGAAATTGTTGCTTAGCAAAGATAAAAGTGCCGTGAATATCTATTAGCCACGTCTGAATCAATGACTTCTGGTTTCTTTATTATAGTATTTTGTGACTAGTACATAAAGATGACTTAAAAATGCATCATCTCATTTGATAGTTAAGAATTCTTTATGAAATTTTGGTCAGAGTGGTTTAGGTAAAGCATTTGTCTAGCGTTCATTCAGGCAGAAAATTCAAGTCACTGATTTTGTATAATGTAAAATATTAGCTAGAAGATTCATCCTTCCTTCAAAGAGAGTGCACCTGTGGAAGGCATTCTAGTTATTGCTCAACATCTAATCTCCATTTCTTTCTCATAGCAGTAGAATACTGAATTTTTTTTGCTGGGTGCATGGCCATACCGAATAAAGTCTGCACATTGTCCACCTTTCTTTCGGTTGGATGTGGCCTGTGTTAACTAATTCCAGCCAATGTAATGTGAGCAGAATTGATCTGTGAAACTTTAGGTTGCATCCCTAAAGGGAAAGCATGCCCTTTCTTTTCATCCTACTGCTTGGAATGTGGATGTGGTGACAAGCCATCTTGGGTGAAGAAAATAGCCTAAAGATAGCGGAACAACAAGACAAAAGGAGTCTGGGTCCCTGAACAACTTGCAGAACAGAGCTGCCGTAGTAACATTATACTGTCTATTGTGATCATGTTTAAGACATTATTAATTTGAGTTTTGGTTATAAACCACCTATTATATACTAATTTATGCCTATTTTTACAGAAAGTGAGAAGGCAAAATGTGATTCAATTTTCAGATCTCATACCAAATTGCCCACTCATGGACCAGGTCTCATTGAAAAATCAACTGTAGTTTTTGTGTGTTGGGTACGTTAAAAAGTTTTAATTTAGGGGTGAGACTCATCCTGAGATGAATAAAGAAAAGTATCTCTAGTTGCACCTCTAAACAGACTAGGGAGCTCTATTTTGAAATGACGTTATCTGCTGAAAACCCTGCTGAAAACTACCTTATACATGTAGTAGACTAAAAAGAAAATATGTAAGCTGAAATTATACTATTTTGAAACATTAGACAGATAAACCATCCCGACTGACCATTGCACTCTATTCTGCTCTGTCTCATTCTTTTGTTTATCAGCTGAGTGGCTTAGTGTCAGTAACCAATTGTCTAAATAGTGAAACCCAATGGAGCTAGCTGTACATTGTTAAAAAAAAACATAGGTGATCTTTATTCTAAATTCTTCAGAATTCAGGAAGGTGATACTGTTACATCAAATACTTTTCAGGTATAGTTTTCATTTGATTCCTAAATACTTTTTTGCTTTCATGTGGATGAGGAAAATATCTACCCCTCTCAATTTTTTGACCAAATATTTGTGTCAGTGGCTCTGTTCATATAGCAAGATAAACTCAAATGCTAGTAATAAATACAGTTTGGCTTATTGTACTAAATAAAGATAAGTGGCATGTTCATGATAATTCTTATATTCTTCACAATATTTGACTACTAGAAATTCATTTTATATTTACATTTCATTAAGCATCATTAAGGAGCTTCTCTGGTGGCTCAGACAATAAAGAATCCACCTGCAGTGCAGGAGACCCGGTTTCAATCCCTGGGTGAGGAAGATCCCCTGGGGAAGGGAATGGCTACCCACTCCAGTGTTCCTGCCTGGAGAATCCGATGGACAGAGAAGCCTGATGGGCTATAGTCTATGGGGTCACAAAGAGTCAGACACAACTGAGCGACTAAGCATGAGCATGAGGCATCATTCATTTCTTTCACTGAATGTAATGTATTGCTGTGTAACAAACACCCAGAACTTAACAGCTTAAAAACATAGCGGTTATGTTACTCACAAACCTGAAATTTGGGCAGTGTTCAGCTCATTTCTTCTCTATGAAGCACTGGTTAGGACAGCTCAACTGATGGTAAAAAATCTATTTATAAAATGGCTCACTGAAAAAGCTGGCAAGTTGGTGCCAGTTCTGAGCTGGGAGTTTAGCAGGGCTATGCACTAGTGGCCTTGATTTATTTCCCTTTTGGCCTTTCCACAATGTTGTTTTTGAACTTCCTCCCAACATGGTAACGAATTTCCAAGAGTATGTGTTTAAAAAGACAGGAAGAGGAAGATACCAGCCTATTAAGGCTATGACCTGAAAACTGTCCCAGCACTGTTTCTGTCATGTGCTATTCAACAAGCAGTCACAGTGCTCACTCAGATTCAAGAAAAGGGGCATAAGCCTCATGAATTTTATGGATGTCAAAAAATGGTGAATATCTTTAATTTAGTATTAAACATTTTAAATTAATAATGAAGACATAATAGAAAAATAAGATAATGAGCAGCTGCATTCATTCTTCCTATGAAAAAATGACAAAATATTATGAAAAGAAGTAATAGAATGGATTGGTGAGTGTTCAGAAATGTTTGGAATCTTGTATTCCAGTGGTTCTAGTCTTTCTGAGCACTTGATATCCAGAGAGTAGCAGAAATTTTAGTGACAATACATGGCAGAAAAGGTCAGTTTTCATTCCAAACCCAAAGAAAGGCAATGCCAAAGAATGTTCGAACTACTGTACAATTGCACTCATCTCACATGCTAGCAAAGTAATGCTCAAAATTCTACAAGCCAGGCTTCAACAGTACATGAACTGTGAACTTCCATATTATCAAGCTGGATTTAGAAAAGGCAGAGGAACCAGAGATCAAATTGCCAACATCCACTGGATCATAGAAAAAGCAAGAGAGTTCCAGAAAAACATCTGCTTAATTGACTACGCCAAAAACTTTGACTCTGTGGATCACAACAAACTGTGGAAAATTCTTCAAGAGATGGGAATACCAGACCACCTGACCTGCCTCCTGAGAAATCTGTATGCAGGTCAAGAAGCAACAGTTAGAAATGGATATGGAACAACAGACTGGTTCCAAATAGGGAAAGGAGTATGTCAAGGATGTATACTGTCACCCTGCTTATTTAACTTATATGCAGAGTACATCATGAGAAATGCTGGACTGGAAGAAGCACAAGCTGGAATCAAAATTTCTGGGAAAAATATCAATAACCTCAGATATGCAGATGACACCACCCTTGTGGCAGAAAGTGAAGAAGAACTAAGGAGCCTCTTGATGAAAGTGAAAGAGGAGAGTGAAAAAGTTGACTTAAACTCAACATTCAGAGAAGGCAATGGCACCCCACTCCAGTACTCTTGCCTCGGAAACCCTATGGACTGAGGAGCCTGGTAGGCTGCAGCCCATGAGGTCGCGAAGAGTCGGACACGACTGAGCGACTTCACTTTCACTTTTCACTTTCATGCACTGGAGGAGGAAATGGCAACCCACTCCGATGTTCTTGCCTGGAGAATCCCAGGGACGGCGGAGCCTGGTGGGCTGCCGTCTATGGGGTCGCACAGAGTCGGACACGACTGAAGCGACTTAGCAGCAGCAGCAGATGTAACCAAGCCAGGCTTCAACAGTACGTGAACCATGAACTTCAAGATGTTCAAGCTGGAGTTAGAAAAGGCGGAGGAACCAGAGATCAAATTGCCAACATCTGTTGGATCATCAAAAAAGCAAGAGAGTTCCAGAAAAACATCAGCTTCTGCTTTATTGACTACACCAAAGCCTTTGACTGTGTGGATCACAGCAAACTGTGGAAAATTCTTCAAGAGATGGGAATACCAGACCACCTGACCTGCCTCCTGAGAAATCTGTATGCAGGTCAAGAAGCAACAGTTAGAAATGGACATGGAACAACAGACTGGTTCCAAATCAGGAAAGGAGTATGTCAAGGCTGTATATTGTCACTCTGCTTATTTAAGTTATATGCAGAGTGCATCATGTGAAATACCAGGCTGGATGAAGCACAAGCTGGAATCAAAATTGCTGGGAGAAGTATCAGTAACCTTAGATATACAGATGACATCACCCTTATGGCAGAAAGCAAAAACTAAAGAGCCTCTTGATGAAAGTGAAAGAGGAGAGTGAAAAAGTCCGCTTAAAACTCAGCGTTCAGAAAACTAAGATCATGGCATGTGG
The DNA here is from genome assembly GCA_024291935.2 of Okapia johnstoni. Lineage (NCBI taxonomy): Eukaryota > Metazoa > Chordata > Mammalia > Artiodactyla > Giraffidae > Okapia > Okapia johnstoni. The sequence continues at coordinate 62,159,854 of CM044312.1, read as the reverse complement.
TCCCATCACTTCATGGCAAATAGATGGGGAAACAATGGAAACAGTGAGAGACTTTATTTTTTGGGGATCCAAAATCACTGCAGATGGTGAATGCAACCATGAAATTAAAAGACGCTTGCTCCTTGGAAGAAAAGCTATCACCAAACTAGACAGCATATTAAAAAGCAGAGACATTACTCTGCCAACAAAGATCCATCTAGTCAAAGCTATGGTTTTTCCAGTAGTCAGGTATGGATGTGAGAGTTGGACTCTAAAGAAAGCTGAGCCCCAAAGAATTGATGCTTTTGAACTGTGGTGTTGGAGAATACTCTTGAGAGTCCCTTGGACTGCAAGGAGATCCAACCAGTCATTTCTAAAGGAAATCAGCCCTGAGTATTCATTGGAAGGACTGATGCTGAAGCTGAAACTCCAATACTTTTGCCACCTGATGTGAAGAACTGCCTCATTGGAAAAGATCCTGATGCTTGGAAAGATTGAAGGCAGGAGGAGAAGGGGATGATAGGGGATGAAATGGTTGAATGGCATCATCAACTTGATGGACTTGAGTTTGAGTAAGCTCCAGGAGTTGGTGATGGACAGGGAACCCTGGTGTGCTGCAGTCCATGGGGTTGTAGAGTCAGACATAACTGAGTGACTGAACTGAACTAAGATGTAACCATCCAGTATAAAATCAGGGATCTCCAAATATAACTGTAAGTAGTGAAAGGAGATAACAATGAACATCTTTTTCTCCTGTTCCTAGTTATGGAAATACGGGAAAAAAATGTACATTTAAAATGTAAACCAAGATTGGAAGAAAGAAGATAAAAATCCCTGGTGCCACAAGTAAAGAAGGAACACAAAGTCAGATTTTCTAGGAAAGAATGAAGCCATACAGGCTCAGAGGGGTTTCCCAACCAGACAGATTTGAAAGTTTGGGCTAGAGTCCAGTTCAGAGACAGGAGATGGGGGCTCAGTGAGACAGACATTGTGACAGTCCCGTGCTTCTGTGAAAGTCTTAAAGGGCTGCCCCTTGTGTGAAATGAGACTGCAGAAACTCCACCCTCAGGGACATGCCTGAGGTGGATTGGATAAAGAAATCTGCAAGGAATTGGAAATTTAAGTCAGCACAAACAGGCGTGAGTCCTGAACTTACACAACTCTTAGGATGTAGGAATTCCAAATTGAGAAATTCATTTCAGTATTGGCACTAGAACTCATGAACCTTCCAGGTCTCTGGAAGAAACGAGTGGAACAGCTCTTAAAGGATCATCCTACAAAGCAGAGCACATGAGATTTAAAAAAAAATATTAGCAAATAAAACACCATGAGGGCGAGAGAACAGCTGCAATAACTAGGAGAATTTTCACTCCAAGAACTAGAGATTATAGAATGATCTGAAACATAATAGGCATATTAAACAAGCTTAAAGATTTAAAAAGAAAGAATAAAAATCTATAATAAAAATAAACAAAGCAGTATGGAAAAATAAAAGGCATAGTTATAAAACACACATAATAAGTTAAATGAAAATTCAAATGTTAAGTAGAAGATTAAGCCCGGCCCAAAAGAAGATAAGTGATTGGAGAGCTAGTCTGAAAAAATCAATTAAAATGTAGCACAGGAAGATAAATTTAGATATTTAAAAAATGATGAAGAGAGATGCAGAGTAGATCAGAAGGCCCAGCATAGGGATTTCAGTAGTATAACACTGAGATAATAAGAATGAGTTTCTTTGATTGCAAATTTTCTAGATCTCAAGAAAGATAGGAGTCCTCAGTTTGACCAAAAAAAACTAACATCTAAGTGAAATATATGAAAACAAATCCAAATCTAGGCTCCTCAAAAACAAACACGCTTAAAAAAACACGCTTGGAAAAAACATGCTTAAATTTTCAATTCCTTGCAGATTTCTTTACCCAACCCACCTCAGGCATGTCCCAGAGGGTGGAGTTTCTGCTTAGAAAAAAAAAAAAGCAAACCTAAGAGAAGTGACATTTAGACTGCAAGCAATTTTCTCATTGGAAAACTATATTCAGGAGACAAAGGAATGAATTTTTAAATGTTGAAGTAAATAAAGGGTGGTGTTTATTTTTTACTGCTTGGATTCTGGGCTCAACTGTGCAACTTGTTGTAGCCAATAGGATGAAGTGAAAATGATGATGTATCAGTTTCAAACCTAGGCCTGAACTGTGAGTATTTTCTGTGCTGATGCCATTGCCTTGGGGAAGAACATGCCTATGCTACTCACTTGTCCTAGGAGGAGAATGAGAGACGTGAAAAGCACAGCCACTCTAAACTGCGAGTGGTGGAGATAAGCTTACCCACAGATACATGAAAATAAATCACTGCTTTTTAAGTTCTTGAGTAGATTATTGTGTTATTTTCCTATTACTGATGTAACAAATTAACTCAAATTTAGTGACCTAAAACAATACAAATTTATTCTCTTATATTTCTGAAAGTCTGCAGTATTTCACATAGGCTAAAATCAAAGTGTTATCAGGGCTGTTTATTCTGGAAGCTCTAAGGGAGAATTTGTTTCTTTGCCTTTCCAGCTTCTGGAGGCAGACTGCATTCCTTGGCTCATCTATCGTGTGTCACTCCATTTTTTTTTGTTCTGTTGTCACATCAGCTTTTGTGGTCAAATCTCTTTCTACCTTCTTCTTATAGAACACTTGTGATTACATTTAGGGCACACCGGAATATAGGATAATCTTTCCAGGATAATCTTTCCATCTCAAGAACTTTAACTTATATCTGCAAAGCCCCCTTTTCCATATAATGTAATATTAACAAGTTCTGAGAATTTGGATGTGGACACTGGATGTGGACATTTTGGGAAACAGGCATGATTTAGCAGAACACAATTGTTCTATAGGGTTTAATTTTAATTTATTTTTTCAGAGAATCAGAGATCAAGAGATACTGAAAGAACTACTAAAGGCTATAGTTAATAGATAGCATTAGTATAGTGATTAAGCACAGGGAGGTTTTAGACAAACTGCTTTGTTTCAAATACAAGTTCTGCCACTTTCTATACATGCAAACTTGAAGTTACTTACCTCCATGACCCCTGTGACTGTTTCCTCAAGTGTAAGAATAGAAATAATGATAGCTGTACCTACCTCAGGGGCTTCTAATGAGGAGTAAATGAATGAATATTAGTAAAGTGCTTCAAATATAAGAGTCATAGTAAGTGTTATATAAATGTTTGTTAAATAACAAAAATGAAATAATCCAGAATAAGAGAGTGGAATAGATGAATCATTTCACTCCCAACCTGGTAGCACAATTTAAAATACCTGACAACAGCAATGTGCTGGAGATACCGTGAGGGAAATGGGAATTCTGAGGTGTAAGAGTAGTTGTGTAAATTGATATTATTTTCTAAAGCAATTTGGGGACATCTAATTGAATTGAAGTTAAGCTTATCCTATTAGGCAACAATTTTCGTATATACCCAAACAACCTCCTGGCAAATCTGCATGTGGAGACTCATGAGGACTGTCACAGCATTTTATAATAGTGTTTATGATAGGGAACCCTGTTTGAGATCAGATTCCTCAGGAGCAAAGTCTGAGACAGCCATAAATATGTATGCCATTTATTATAGGTGTGCTAACTCTGAAGGAGTGAGGAAAGCAGGGGCAGGATGGAGAAATGCCATCCAGGATGTGGTGTCAGGTGAAAAACTCTAGTTTGGGTCATGTCCAAGAAGGGCTCTGGGACAAATCATATTGAAGAGTAGCTCCCTTGAGTTAAGGGGGATGTTCTATACCCTATACCTGGGATGTGTGTATGGGGTGAGATGCTGTCATCTCTAGGGCAAGGTAGCTCCCATCAGCCAAGAGGGATCTCTGGATAAATGGGCAACTGTGAGCTGTCAGCAGTCAACCCTTAGAGCAAGCAGCTGGGGGTAAGTGCAGTGTCTGGAGGAAAAGGGTGGGACACTGCAATTCCCCCAAAAGTGTAATTCAATGAAACTTATTATTTATTAACAGGAGAATGAGTAAAATATTATGTCTTATGCCATATAACATGGAATTCTTTATAAAAGGTAAAAAATGAGTGAATGAAATTTACCTGTGTGACATGGTTAAATCCTGAAAGCAAAGCACTGAATGAAAAAAAAGCAAGTTGAAAAATGGTGCATATAGGTTGTATCATTTGTGTATATTAAAAACACCAGAAGAATATTAATGTGTTGCTATGGTTGCACAATATGTAGTAAAGATATTAAATTGTGAATTCACACTGACTTTGTTAGGATAATAGTCACCTTTCAGAATGGAAAAATAGGAACGGGGTTAGGAGCGATACAGATAGGCCTTCAGCTATATCTGTAATGTTTTATTCAGTATGACACAGTGTTAATGTTTTGTTAAGCCATGAACTAGGTACTTTTAAAAATATTACTCTTCATTTTTTTGTATATCTAAAATATTTTATAAAAAAAAATAAGAGAAAAAAATCCTAGGAAGAGGACCAGATCTCTAGACTGTGCCAGTCTGGAAGGGTATTGGGAGGGTATAACTGGAGGTCCTTTTACACATTTAACTCTGGCTCCTGGCACTTGGATTGTCCGTCAACGAGACTATGGGTGCCCAGAAGCTGTGTTTAGGCTTTTAACCATATCTTGGCTCTAGAAACACTAAATCAGGAAATAGAAAGGCCGAGACTTAAATGGTCATTCAGTTTATCAACTTCAGGGAGCTGATTTGGAGAAAAAAAAAAAAAGGGAGAAGGATAATAAGAAAGCTGTATAATGATAATATCTTGAATAGAAATGTTTAGCAAATACTTACTGAATCCTTAATATGTGTCAAGCAATCTGCTAGGCTAGGGAGTCAATGATAGATGACACTGCTCCTACCTAAACGGAGCAGAGTCAAGTGGGAATCTTATAAGAAAGGAGAGCCCAGACTCAGGAGAAATTTTCCACTAGAGGCTAACAAATATATGTGTGGTTAGATTCCTTTGTTTCTGAATCAAAAATCCCTAAATGATTTCTGTGTAAATTGAGTCATCTGAGATGTTCTGGGAAAAGGGGGGCTTTCTAGTCAAACATTTCAGGAAATTCTGTATATTCCATTCTTGGAGATTCATAAAGCAATTAACATTAGTAAATTATAAGATGAATTATAGAAAAGAAATCTATAAAGAAACTTTGCATCTCCTCAAATTATTTGATACCCAAATGAATTTTTTGGAGGGGGAGAGTAATGCCTACGACACTAAAGGACTCTTTAGTGTTTGACAGAATTCATTTTGGTCATACATATTTCCATTATTATTTTCCTAACTTCCTTGAAATATTTCTAAAAGGTTTACTTAAAAAATGTAAATAAAACTTTCATTCCAGTGTTTCTACTTAAGTGTTCAAACTCTAATATTGTGCTTAGGTTTAGTGCAGTTATTTTGTTTGATTTTGTAAAGGAAGTTAAAGCCATGATGTTTTCTGCAAGTTATTTTAGGTCTTCAAAATAATAGCAAAGCAGAGCATTTATGATAGGCATATTGACCATTATGCTTTCTGAAATTTGATTTTATTGTACCTCCTTTAAATGGAGTGTCTAGTGTAACACTCAGTCTTCAGTCTTTTGAACAAACATATCAATAGCCTTAAATCAGATTGACATGCTGAAATATATTACTGTTATAACCATTTTGAGCTATCTACTTAATTGCATCCCATAAAATGAACCAGGAGGTATAAGTTTACAAACATAACATCTGAGGTGGTGGTAAGATTAGAGCTAAATAACACATGTAGTTTAAATTATCAATATAAAGCCATGAAGGACTGTGATTTTAATATACTGCTGACAGGGGACACTTGAGAATTAATGCACATTCCTAATAAATATTTTCAGTGTTAGAGGATATAATACAACTTCAGTTTTATATATAATGCTCACATATACACATTTTGTTTTGCATCTTTTGCTGGAGCATGTGACTATTTGACTCATATTATTGTCTAAGCTTAAGGAAATAATAAAAACATTTCATTCCATAGGATAAATTTTGGCACAAAATGGTTGCTCCATGACTATTTATTTACTATGTGGTTAAAGTTTTTTTTTCTTTTTCCATGTGTTTGATTAATCTAACCCGTCTCCTCCTCCAAATTGCAATGAATTATTTAAATATGGGATATGAAACCAATATCCATTTAATGAAATGTACTGTTATTTATCTTTACTTATGTTTATTTGCTAATTTGCACAATTATCTGTTTTCAGTAAGTCTCTCAAGTTTCTCAAGTCAGTGAAAATTTTTTCTTATATGTGTGTGACCTTGGGCTTGCTACTTATAAGCTGGTTGACTTTGGACAAGTTATTTAATCTTTCAATGTCTCGTTTCCTTGTCTGTAAAACAGTGACTGTTGTGACTATTAAGTTAGTTTAATACTTGGAAAATGTTTAGAATACATGAAAGTGTATGGCCCATGGAGGTATACCATAGGTGTCAGCTGTTATTACTATTATTTTTAGTGTACACTGGAGAGGCTGTAAATTATAAGCTACACCATTACTTCCACCATAGCCTACAGTCACAGTTAAGCATATCAGATCTATTAGACTAACTCATAAAAAATAGTCTAGGTTAGATGTTATGCATAATTGCTTTTTTGTTTATTCTTTTTTAAAGAAAAATTTATATAAAGAAATTGGGTAGGTGTTTAAGTTTAGAGAGGAAGGGAAAGCTATTGTTGTTTAGGGAACACAGATGCTAAAAATTCTCCTATGCTTTGGCTTGCTTAAAGTGTGTACATTACTTTTTTAGTTAGCACCAAAAGTTCAAGAGTCCAGTAGCTTGCAGCCATACTTTTCTCATCTATCTCCTTTTATGTTTTAGCTTCATTTCTATCTCTCCTTAATAGCCCCTCCTTGATTTTCTTTTATCCCATATACTGGCAGATAGACTAGCAGGAAGAATCAACAAGCTTTGGGAGGCAGGTTGGGGTGGTGATAGATGAGGGCTGTTGTAGGTGAGAGTAGAGCTGGGAGAAATAGGCTGCCTTCTTTTCATCTTCCCATTTAAATCTCTGAACTTATCAAAATATTTCTTCATATATTTTATAGTCAACCTAAGTAGATATAATTTTTTTGTATTTTCAAAACTATACTTTTAGAGAAAAAGCAGACAAGTTATACAGAAACAGCTCACTGAACTTTAAAAGAAATTAAAGTTGATACTATCACTCAAAAGAGTAGAACAGTGAGTAGAAATAGTGATAGCTATTTTAAAAAAGTTTACTGTATTAGGAAATGAGTTGCAATGTACAAAAATATTGGAGGAACCACAAACATATTTCTTATATATTTTCTTATATATATATAAATATTTTCATACATATGGGAGTATGTGAGAATAGGGAACATTTTCCTTAACTAAGTGGGAAAAAAAGAAAAACTGTAAGTGGATTCCTACAATAATATGTATTTGGATATACTATGCATCAAATTTTGTTTTTGCAGTTATAAATACATACTGACATATACTAATATAGTAACTTCAGGCCACTGTTCAGGATACCATAAAAGTATAGGGCAAAGCTTGGAACAAGAGTTAAAAGAGTGAAGAGATAAAATGTTTCAATCCTAATTCTTTCTTTCCAACTTCCATTCTAAACCTGTAGAGACTAGTATAAGGCTGGAAATATACATATTAGAAGTGAAAAATAAAGCTAGGATTTGGAGGACTTGGCTTTAACCTATAAAATAAAATATATTAAGATATTTAGATTCTTTTTCATTTTAATCATTAAATTAAGTAATTATAGTGATACAAGTTGCAAGTCTTGAGGACAGAAGATGGAGAGGTTCCTGAATGTGTGTATGTGTGCATGTGTACACACACAATATAAGGACATATTTTACAGTTAAGGGGGAAAATATACATTAGCAAGAATATAAGTCATGGAGAAATTCACATGACAACAATTTAAAAGCTGTAATGCTGTCAGCACAAGCAGTACTGACCTAGATTCTTATTTTATTCTTTATAACCAAGCTGCTGACATGGGTACAAAGTCCTATTCAAGGTCACTGGAAACTTTGAACCTGGATTGTCTCCAAGAGGACATTGGATAACATATTAATTGTTCCCCTGAGTGCCAGAAGTGTAGTAAGACTCAAAGTTGGTAAATATTGTTTTTCTAGAAAGTCAACTCACCATTTCTTACCATTGGGCTCTTCCAAAATTTACATGTTTCAAATTAGAACAGTGACTACAAAAAAAGACATGGCACAGAGGCCATAAGTATGAGTGTGCTGTTTAAAACCCTTGAGAAGCTAATTTCCATGTCCAAGATAATGTTTCAAAGAGATTTCAATGTGTTTTTTTAGGAGGGCAAGATTTCAAAGAGAAAAACTAGCTAAGCGAGGTAACTGTGATACTGCCATCTGGAGTTTTCAATTAGCATTTCTAATACTTTGGCAAAATAACTCACAAATATTTCCAGAGTTGAGAAGTAATCTTGTGGTACTTTCTGTTCTTCTTTTGAGGACATTAAGACATCTAAAATAATACAGAGAAGTTTGCAAATTTCAGCTTTCTGGAGTGTTCTATTTTTATTATCATGTTTAGTTAGTCCCTGTTGCTTGCATGTAAAACAACATACAGTATTTAGAACTGGTAAGGGAAATTATTGACCCAAAACTTGTAGTTCAGTGACTAAAATTTGATTAACATATACAACTGTGTAAAAATAGACATATTATGCCAATAGATTATTTAAAGCATATTGTTATTGGACTTTAATTTTTAAAAATGAATATTAGCAAAATGAAGTGAGCTAAATGGGCAAAATGAAAAACCTTAGAAGCACAGATTGTGGAACTGAAAAGTGCCTTAGAGATCAGTATTTCCAGTCACTTCATTTTAAAGGAGGGAAATCTGAGGACCAGTGAAATGAGGTGACTTTCCTAGGGTCACATCAAAAGTCAATAGCAGAGCTGTTATGGTACTCAGATCTGCTAACCTCCTGGCTATGCTCATTCACTAACAGAGCTACATAGAGTATTTATAACATTTAGTCACAGTTTATCTTTTGGTTAATTCCACATTTATTCCTTTTTTTGTGGCTGCAAAAATACCCAGAGTAATATGATTTGCTCCAGTTCAAACCGATATTAAGAAAAAAGGTAAAACTTTCAGCAGTCATACTTCTCATGTGTAGTTCTTTAGGTGTGTACGTATATGTATATGTGTGTGCATATGTGAGTGTGATGCACAACCTCTTATTCACCATCCCCAAATCCAAAAAGCTCTGAAAATTCAATTTTTTCCCATAAATCTGTGACAGACTTCATGGGTGGTGAAACCTGGTATGAATAATGTGAGACTACTTGTAGCTTTCATATATACCAGAGAGTGTGACATCTCATGCACTTTCTCTCAGAAAGTCATAAGTTTGATTATAGGGTACAGCCACAACTCTGGGTATGATATACAATGCAGGTGCCATATAATTTATTACATTTTCAAACCCTGCGTTATTCTGAATTTTGGCCCCAATGGTTTTGTATAGGTGATGGTGGATCTTCAGTTTGTCTAATGTATTTTATTAGTTTAGACAGTTTTGGCTTGTAGTCGGGTAACTCAGAAATCCCTTAACATATGTGATTCCTTTTGGTTCAAAGTATAAGAGCCAAAGAGAATTCTATGAGATAATCAGAGTGCTATCTGTGTGGGAGTAAATATATAAAAATAAGGTGCTTAGTTTCACTAATATTACTTTGGTCAGAATGCCCAGGATAAACTTGCTGTTTAAGTGAGGCAACTGCCTCATCCTGGGTTTTTGATAAAATTATTTTTTTCCTTTTCCTCCATCTTTTTGTGACCTATATTTTATAGTCTTCTTTTATATATGTTTCTTAATTCTAAGGTATATTGAATGTTAGTGTATATGTGGGGAATGAATTGCAGATTTTCTACCCCAAGTCTCACAGTAACTCTGTGTGCTATCATCTACTCAGTAGTGAAACTGAAGACTAATCAGTCAATGTCCACAGATTAGAGTTTAGAATAGTATATGCTGAGTTTAAATGGATTAGAGTTTAAGTGGATTTGACCATGCCTGCCATGATGCATTCTTCCTTTATATTAAACCCTTATATTTAACCCAAGTCTAGATAAGCTCAGTGTCCTGATGAATCTGTGCTCTGCCTATACAACATTGATTGCAGAGTCCTTGGTGCTGGATCTCATCCCAGCTGAAGTTCCAGCTTGACCAATGGCAAATGGAAAGGAAGGGGTAGTCATTAGGGCGAACTCACAACAGGGCGAGCCCTTTCCTTGTTTGCAGGAAACTTCATCAATTGAAAATTGTGACCTGTCATATGCTGGCAGGATAAACACACACACACACACATATCAGGTGGGTAAGAGTTGACATCTTAGATTTTTTCATGCCCCTATTCAGGATCCTAAAAATAAAATTTATAGGTAAAAGTCATGCTTTTTGGTGAGCATTGCTCTCATCATAATTTTGAATATGTTCATAAAGCTGTAAACTCAGTTTCTAGGCAATCACCTTAAATGTAAAACATTTACTGATTTCAGCATATGCATATCTCAAAGTGGAGGGTATTCCCCCTTGTGTGAACTATCCCTATAATATGGTAGTTGCTTAGATTGTATTATTTGAAGAGACTTATGTGACATAATCCAACACTCTCTCTTTGCCCTAGGATCAAACAGTAAGAGAATAGTTGGATCAAATGGAAAAATCCTGGACCAGGAATCAGGTCCCTCCCTGCTGCACCATGACCTATCTGTGTGACCTTAGACAAGCTACCAGCCTCTCTGGGCCCCAATTTCCTCTTCAGTAAAATGAGAGGACTGCACCCTGTTCAGCTCTAAAATGTTTCAATAAGAGGTGAACATCAATAGAGTCTTTCCCAAGATCCTTTGGATCTCTACTGAAAGGAGATGCATGAGGTAGCAAGTTTCTTCCAAGTATGGGACAGCTTTTCTTTGCCTGATGGGAAAATTTTAAATTTGGGATTCTTAAATGGCTTGAGGGAAAGGAAGAGGCTTGTTGATGAGCCCGGTTTAAGAGTTCCTAAGTGCATGCATTATAGTCTTGTAACTACTGAATGACTTGGGAGGATTCCGTCATAGCAATCAAGCCTGTGACTCTGCTTGGCTGACTGACCTACTAGATGACTGGAATCAGTATCTTGGAAGAGTTCATGAAAGTGTCCATGCTGAGCCTGAGGGCTGGAGAGGCACAGTCAGAGTGGGCACTCTGGGCCACTCCTTTGTGGCAAAGCCAACTCTGGTCTATGAGAGGTGGGAATGGGGAGCAGGTAAGGGAGGAGTCACATGAAAGAGGAATTTATGAGAAAACAGGATAGTAAGCTTTGTATAAAGGATAGGTAGAAAAATCAGTGGCAGATAATTATAAAAGAGTAAATCCCTTTAAGTAAAAACCTGTTTTGTAGATTTTATCAGATGTGATTGATACCATCAGGTAATGAGTAGAGATGGACTGATTATTTGCTAAAATAATAATGCAGTGTTTACCACAAACTGTTGACAGTCACTCTGGAAAATGCTTTATATCCATTTATATATTGAACCTGGGTCTCCTGCATTGCAGGCAGACACTTTACCATCTGAGCCACCAGGGAAGCTTATATCCATTTAGGTCTTCTAATCATCATTATAATGATATGAAGTAAAAGTATTATTTCCATTTTACAGATAAAGACACTGAGTGCCAAATAATGCTCAGTGTCACACAGCTAATAAATTGTGGGATCTGAGATTTGAACCTAGGTAATGTACTTCTGTTCTACTGCCTTCCTGTTCCTTGTTTTCAGGGTATTAGAGGTAGGCCGTGGAGTCTATTTCTTTCTCCTCTTTTTCTCATTTTAATTCTCTTACTCTCACTTTCTCTCTCCTTCTCCTTGTTCCCCAACAGGATCATCATATAGAGGGTTGACTGTATTGTTGCAGGGTGGCAACTTCTCACATTTATTGGAGAAGACTATTACGGGAAGTCTTATTTCCTATACATTCTTAATGACTGTTTCCAGTTGTTCCTATGGAAAATGTAAAATTAAGATGCAAAAAAATTGGTGGGCAATTAATACAAAATTCATTTTCTGTAAACTAACCTCCACTGCACCCTGTTCTTCATCATTATTATCCAAAAGGTTTCAAGAGCTACAGACCAAGATTAGCTGTTATCACAGTAATTAAAATATTGTTAACTCAGTGCTCCTCAAAATCAAAACTGAAATTTATGTTGTCATTTATATAAATAATAAGATATGATGAATTATTTTTTCTGCTCATCAGAAGAGAAAAAGAATAAAAGCCTTCTTTTCCTCCAGTTGCGGAGGAAGGATAGATAATATAGTTCAAGAAGTTCAAGATAAGGTAGTTCTATTAATACCTTGAGTTCTCATCTTACTTAGAGAGAGACTATCCTCCTGAGATAAACCCTAGAAGCTCCCTAGCTTCATAATTGTTTTTATGTTAGTTCCACGCATCCCCACTAGTGATAAAGGATGCTGCCCCCTCTCTAGAATGAGTCTGGTAAAGCAGGGGTAGCTGAACCACCAGGGTCAGAGAGCTGGGAGACAAGATGAGATCCACAGCCACAACCTTGTCTGTGGTGGTAACTATATCTCTTGTAAATATACCCGGTGTAGGCTTCATTGCTGTTGGTGCTAGTTCTGATCTTTTCTAGGGCATTGTGATTCTCCAGAGTGCTAAGGGAAATTTACCACCTTCCCCTGCTTTCTCCCCACTCCTAAGCCCTTAGGTTCATTCACAGAGCCACTTCTTTGGTCCAAGCCTGATTGATCCAGGAGGGCAGGGCTGGGCCATCTGCCCTTAGTTCCATCATAAACCCATAACCATCATTGCATCTGACTCCCATCAGCCAGCATATTGGGCTGAGCTTTGCCATGTTTCCAAAGTTATTTTATTTTAGTTATCTGTTGTCTTTCATGTATTTGGGCCTTGATTGAAGCCATGCTGATCTGTCACAGCTTATTTCAATAATTTTGAATCTTAGGGAAAGAGATTGAAAACTAAACATTTCTTCCCAGAGTGCCCTGATCTTAAACCTTTATTCCTCTAATGTCCCTCTCAGTATCCCAACTTATTTAATAGGAACAGAAGAACTCTCTGGATCCCAAACCATGCACAGGCAGAAACCAAGACTCATACCTCATGCAAATCTCCTATATACCTTTGCTCAGTGCTTCTAAGTCAGATTGGATGTGGCTCTAGGTCCATGCCAGGCCTCTTTTCCAGGTTTACAGGTGCCCCCTCCCAGGCTGCACTCAGGTAAGTGGCCTAATTGTCACAGTGTTCCTATGTTCTTTCATTCCTTCCAAACCCCTTTCTACCAAGATTTTAGGATAGAGAAGTTAAGGTGTAGAGTATGGATTAGCTTGTTTGCCGCCAATTCCAACCTCCTCTTGGAGAGAAAGGAGAAAGTGAATAGAAACAATTAAGCAGACACACTTGTCAACAATTAAGTGTTTAGCTACATGTATCAGAAAATCCTATTACAGTGGTTTATTTTTCTTGTAACAAGAAGCCTTGAAGTGGGAAGCTGAGGGCTGATGTAGCTGCCTGTGTCATCAAGTATCTAGAATCCTTTTATCTTTCTGCTTTCACATCCTTTATCTATAGCTTTTCGTCTCTTTTCTCTTCTCTCTCTCTTCGTCCCTCCCTGTCTGCTGTCTGTCTGCCTATCTCTCTCTAATAATCTTAAGAAACTTCAGTATGCCCGTATTCCAGACAGGGTTAAAGGTGAAGAAGTAAAAACTTCCTCTTGTGACTTTTTTTTTTTTTTTTTTTAAGAAAGGAAATCCTTCCAGGTTCTGTTGCATCTTTTGGCCAGACTGTGTCCCATGGCCTCCTATGACCAGATAACTAGGAAAACAGTATTTCAGTTCCCAACACTCATAGTGCAAGAAGGTAAGACAAGAGGATGTTGGAATTGGAGGAATTACTACCTGGTAACAGAATGCAGGCTTATAAATAACTCATTTAGGCAAGTATAACTAATACATTTTTCCCAAGGAAATGGTAAACTCTTACCATCCCAAGTATTTTGACTTGGTGAAAAAGTAACTGTGGTTTCAGGCTGTGAGTTTTAAGTCATTATAACTAGGTTCAAACACATTTTTATTAATCAAAATAGGAACCATTACCATCAACACATTTTTGCCAACAAGAAATAAGTTTGTTTCTTCCTGTAGTGTGAAAATTTGTGCTTTGGGATTTGACAAACTCTTGGAAAGCATTTTCTGCCTCCTGCTGATTGTGGAAACATTTTCCCTGCAAAAAGTTTTTGAGAGGCTTGGAGAAGTGGTAGTTGGTTGGCGAGAGGTCAGGTGAATATGGCGAGAGAGACAAATCTTTGTAGCCCAATTCATCCGACTTTTGAAGTGTTGGTTGTATGACATGCGGTTGGGCATTGTCAGGGAGCTTTGGGGCTCATTCTGTTGAACAATGCCAGCTGTAGGCATTGCAGTTTTCAGTGTACCTCATCAATATGCTGAGCATACTTCTCAGATGTAATGGTTTTATCGGGATTTAAAAAGCTGTAGTGATCAGATGGGCAGCAGACCACCATAGAGTGACCATGACCTTTTTTGGTACAAGTTTGGCTTTGGGAAGTGCTTTGTAGCTTCTTCTCGGCCCAACCGCTGAGCTGGCCATTGCTGGTTGTTATATAAAATCCGCTTTTCATCACACGTCACAATCAGATCGAGAAATAATTCATTGTTGTTGAATAGAGTAAGAGAAGGTGACACTTGAAAATGACGATTTTTTAAAATTTTTAGTCAGCTCGTGAGGCACCCACTTATCAGGCATTTTCACCTTTCCAATTTGCTTCAAATGCTGAATGACCCTAGAACTGTTGACATTGAATTCTTCAGTGCTGTAGTTGTAAGAGGATCAACTTCAATGATTGCTCTCAATTGGTTGTTGTCAACTTGTGATGGCTGACCACTATGCTCCTCGTCTGCAAGGCTCTTGTCTCATTTGCAAAACTTCTTGAACCACCACCGCATTGTATGTTTGTTAGCAGTTTCTGGGCCAAATGCGTTGTTGATTTTGTAAGTTATCACCACTGCTTTATGACTCATTTTGAACTAGAATTAAAAAAAAACATTCAAGTTTGCTTTTTATTTAACATCATTTCTATAGTCTAAAATAAATATAAAGTAAACAGCAATAATAAATCATTAGCAAAAAAATAAGGCAAGAAATGTGCATTAAAATGATGTATAAAATAACCACATTTATTTAAGAATGTATTCCAATATCAAATGGCAAATTTCAATAATGTAAAACCGCAATTAGTTTTGCAGTGTGTAACCTAATATAAGTATCCACATATTATGCTTGATTTTGCTTCTTGTCTCACAAAGGCTACCTGGCCTTTTCCAGGAACAGCTTGCAGACCCCTGTCCTAAGGTCTTAGGCTTATAATTGCTATTCTAAGAGATGGCTTTGTTCTACATGTCCTGAAGAAGCAGACTCTAAGGTGAGCAGAGGCTAACTCCCCTCCTCTTTCCGATGCTGACCAAGGACAGTTGTTGTTCCTAGAGAAATTATGGAGAAAAATCAATGTCAGTTTTCATAAATCTCTGTGTGCTTTTTACTATTCTTATAAAAGATTTCTTTTGGAAAATCCTAACGGGGCTCTGTAGTTATTCATTGGGCTGATCCTCACACTGTTCTGCTAAATAAGTTAATGTGTACCCAGCTAAATCATGGTTAGAAATAAAAGAAAAGAAAGAAACTCCAACTGCTGTCAGGTGTGGTTTAGATCATTTAAGTATAATTGTTTAAAGAGCAGCTGAACTCATTTGCAATTGGAATTAAGTTCTTTAGCTTAATATTTCTCATTATCGCAACATATAACTTCAGGTAATCTCTTTTGTGGCTGTGATTTTTTTCCCTAATCATTGCTCATATTTTATGACTTCAGTTAGTTGTAGTAATTATTACGTGTGCTCTACTTTAATTTTTCTTTAGTTACTCATATTTCCTTTTAGTACTCCACACAGTGAAATGTATTTTGTTTTCACTTTTAACCTCATACATCAGCCCATGTGAATGTACTTGGTCTTTATTGTGATGAAAGTAATTTTTTTGTTTATCCTTTTGAAATTATCATTAGTTATTTCATGGTTAATATTATATAGATTGGTTGTACTGATTTGGTATGTGCATAATCAGGGAATTTCTTTACATTCAAGATTTTAAGTTTTTTACTTAATAAATATTGTTAAAGTTGTTTTTATTTTCTTGCTTGGATCTTCAAAAGTCACTTGTGATTTATATTTCATTTTTATTATTTTACTTTGTTAGCATCTGTTTGATAATAATAATACTTTCTATAATACTATTTCAGTCATTCCTAATTTACCCACTACTCCATAGTCAGACTGGGAAGTCTACCAACCATGCCAAGAAGTCTCTGTTAGACGAGAGAGTGGCTGGGGAGTGGAGGGTGGAGAGAGAGAGTCGGGTGGAAGGTGAAGTGGTAAGCCTGCCCTGACATTTCCCAAGACCTCCTCAAGGATTCTGAGCTCTCAGTCTACAGAGACTGCAGTTTTAATCTGAAAGGAAAAATTGATTCAACTCTTTTACGTTTTTATGATTGTGTCTTTAAAACCTATTACCTTAATAATGCCCACTAATGCTCATATGCCCACTATTTTTCAGAGCCAGCACTCCATGCTTGTATTTTGTAATCAAATTTTCTTTTAGATTCCCATCATTTTTCATGGACTGGTGAAGGTTTCAACATTAGGGAAGGCTTATGCATGTAAGGGTGCTGAGCACAGAGTTTGACACCTAACTAGTGCCCAATAAATGGTAACTGTTGTCAGATTTTATTTTATTTGGCTTAAAGTCCCTATGCATTTTTACAAAAATTTATTGAGATTATTTTTACATTGAAATTCAAAAGTCTGGTTATAAGACTGAAGATCTGTGTTGGTAAAATTCTTACTTGTCAAGCCTTCTGCCTGGGGATGCACTAATATCACTCTAAGCATGAAACAGAATTGTTCTGATCCATGTGAAAGATATTCTTGCCTGGATCTGTTCTATAATAAAAATAGATTATTTTCAAAAAGTTGCTTGTTTAGAATACTGATTTCTTGGTCCCAGTGGGTAGCTGAATAGTTTAATGTGTATTCATGCTGTGTGGGTAAGTATTAATTTGGGGGTATCTCTGTGGTATTTTTGAAGGTTGCATAGAAAGGCCCAGAAGGAGGATCATGGATGAGAGAAACTTTTTCCAAATATTTGTCTACTTGTGTGAAGTCAGTACTGGAATCCCAGGAATCCTGGATTTCAGTTTATTCAGTAATCACAAGTTCACATGTCCCTTTCATCAATGCCTAGGCTGTAATTACAACTTCAAAATAAAAATCCACTTAAATTGCAATTGAAAAAAAGTATCTTAATTAATGAAAATATTCTGCTAATGAAGTTACAAGGTCAAATAATAAATTAATCTCAAGGAGTATAAAGAGTTTGGCGATATTATCTTTTTTCCCCTTTGTGGTATCATAACGCTTCAGCAGATCAGTCCCAAAGAATACTTGCTAAATTCATCTATTTTGGAAAACAATTGACTCTACTTATCTTTTTTAATTAAAGTATAATTGCTTTATAATATTATATTAGTTTCAGGTGTAAGCATAGTGATTCAGTATTTTTATAGATTACACTCCATTTAAACTTATTACAAAACAATGGCCACATTTCCCTGTTCTGTAAAATATATCTTTGTAGCTTATTTATTTTATACATAATAGTTTGTACCTGTTAATCCCCTACCCCCATCTTGACTCAGTCTCCTTTCCTTCTCTTTGCTGGTAACCACTAGTTTGTTCTGTGTCTGTGAATCGGTTTCTATTTTGTTATATTCATTTGTTTGTTACATTTTTTAGATTCTACATGAAAGTGATAACAGAGAATTTGTCCTTCTCTGTCTGACTTATTTCACTAAGCATAATACCCTATAGGTCTATCCATGTCGTTGCAAATGGCAGAATTTTACTCTTTTTAATGGCCAAATAATAATCTATTGTGCATATGTATGTGTGAAAGTGAAAGTGGCTCAGTCGTGTCCAACTCTTTGTGACCCCATGGACTACAGAGTTCATGGACTTCTCCAGGCCAAAATACTGGAGTGGGTAGCCGTTCTCTTCTCCAGGGGATCTTCCCAACCCAGGGGTCGAACCCAGGTCTCCTACATTGCAGGTGAATTCTCTACTAGCTGACCCACAAGGGAAGCCCAAGAATACCAGAGTGGGTAGCCTATCCCTTCTCCAGTGGATCTTCATGACCCAGGAATTGAACTGGGGTCTCCTGCATTGCATGCAGATTCTTTACCAACTGAGCTATCAGGAGAGACCATATTTTTTTTGGAGGACCCTCCATATAGTTTTTCATAGTGGCTGCACCAATTTCCATTCCTACCAAGTGTCCTATGGTTCTATTTTCTTTATATCCTAGTCAACATTTCATATTTATAGACTTTTTGATATAGCCATTTTGACTGTGGTGAGATGATATTTCATGGTGGTTTTGATTTGAATTTCTCTGATGATTTGTGATGTTGAGCATCTTTTCATGTACCTATTGACTATCTTACAAGTGAGATGTGGTTAGATTTGAATTCAGGGGGTACCTAGCATGCAGCCCAGTGGTCTTCAGCAAGGTTATTTTCAACAAGATTGATCTTGTCTTAGTCCACAAGAATGCAATTTATTTAGCAATCAGGAAAATCTACATGAAGATTTTTTTTAAATGGCCATAAACACCATCAAAAACTCTCTTTGGGATAAAATTCTCACTAGCCCATAAAATGATCCTCTAGTTATTAACTGTTGCAAACACAGCTAACATACAGTGACTTGGCAAGTATTTCTGCCACATTACTGAATAAAAATTAGCTCAAGTCCCATGAATTCTTGAATTTCTTAAACTGTGTTGCTTGTGAGAAACCCTTTTTGTCCACCGGGACAAGCACAGGTTATTCTTATTCATTTAACAAGTATTTATTTAAAATTTGTTCTGTATCAGACATTGTGATAGAGTTTAGGAAGACAGCAGTAAATAAGTCAGATAAAAATCCCTGCCCTCATGGAGCTTACAGTCTGATTGGGAAGAGAGTCAACATTGCGGTATGTGCTGTGATTGAGGAAGTTCAGGTTATTGTATAACTACACTTGTAATTTAAAAAGATGGATCTGCTCTGGCTAATGACCAGATCCAAGTGTTGGGTGGTTGAAGTGCTGGCCAGCTGGCTCTTATGAGCACTGATTTTTCCCAGAATTTTGATTCTAAATGTGGGTGGAGACAGTGTTTCCAAGATTTTGGTGAAAAAGGAAAAGTGACTGCAAGCTGGTAGCTAATAGGTTAGGTAGCAAAATGCCATGAACCTCAAAGAAGCTGGAAAGTTCTCAAGGACACTAACCACAGGTGCCAACTTAGCTTGAGAGGGTGTGGGGAAAACCCTGTTCTCTCTCACAGGCAAGGAGATGGAAGGAACGTTTAGTGAGGAATCTGGTGGAGTTTGTTAACCATTGAAAGGAGTTCTAGGGGTAACCATGGAAGATGTGGGAGGAGAAGAGCAGTGGAAAGTTGGGTTGGTGGAGAGGAAGGGACGAGTATTTTGGAGGTTGTATCCTTGGGCAGACAAATGATTGGATAAGCTTGTATCTTGGAGTTTGACTATGGTTTGCAAGAAAGAGGCACAGGGACCCTCAGATACCTCTGGAATCACTGTGGAGGATGGTGTCAGTTGAATTGCACTTTTGAGAGACATCATTCTTATTTGGGAGACTTTCTACTTCTTTAAACTGTCAACCATGGTCTGGATGGATTGTGTAGGCATAGTGAGTGGTTAGGCAACTTATATATCTGGTCTCATGTGATAAGAAGCTTGGGGGCAGTGAGAGTCATCCCTGATAGTGTGCATGGTGGGGATGAAAGCACACTATCCCCACACTATTTCAGATAGGATAAAAATCATGTCTAAATCATATTAATGTGGTAAAGTTCAATCTGAAAAGACAACCATTGCTTATGCTTTTCTTATTTGTGCCTGTTTTCAAAAAAGGACTTAGAAGAATCTAATAAGTTTCTCCAAAATTATGAGCTATTAAATAATTAAGGGTTAGAGGAGAGTCTGTGAAGCAAGCATTGGGAGAGCAGGAAGAGATGGATAAAAGCTGTGAAGGGAAAGATCAAATATTGGCCAAAGGAGAATAAGGCTAAGATAGGAGAGCAAGCAAATGGCAGGCTACCTGTATCAGTCATACTTTGTGAAAGAAGTACTCTATGTGAAGTTCAAATTGGTACATAGCTGTGGAGGAAATGGAGGATTAGGGCAGATTAGTTTATTCACAAAACTTCCACCTGCTCCTGACGCTGCTGTTCAGGTTCATGTTCCATGTGTTGCAACTTCTTTAGAATGCCCCAGAAGTTCTGTTGGCAAAAGTAGAATCACTCAGGATTGGATTAGTCTTTGTGCCCTGAGTTGAATTTTTAACATTTTCATCCTTTCTTCCCTCGACTTTTGTGAAGTGGAAATATACATTCTGTGATACTCAATTGCTAGTGCTAATATTAAGCATCTTGAAGTAGATGATACTCTGCCCTTCCCCTTCTTCCCTCTTCCTCCAACTCAGGACATGGCTTGACTGGGCAGTGTTTTAAACCTTTATCCAGCAGCCTTGTGTGACAGGCTACAGAGACATGACTTGAGATCATGAGCAATTGCTTAGGGACTGTATATACTTATCAGTGAATACGTGCTTACTTTCTGGTCACAGTATTAGTATTAATAATGGTAATAATAATAATAGTGATAACTCCTTTTATATGATTCACATGCAAGGCATTGTTCAAAGCCTTGCACATTATAGCTACAAGATAAGCTCTATGAAGACAGAGATTTTTGCCTGTTTTATTCACAGTGAATGGCATTTGATTCACAGAAGGCAATCAGTAAATATTTTTGAGTGCAATTTATTACTTTATCACCATGATCGTCTGAAATAGATACTATTATTGTCCCCATTTTACAGATGAGAAAACTGAGGCACAGAGTGATTAAGGCTGCATAGCTAGAAAATGGCAGAGGCAAGTTCTCAACCAGGCAGAAATGTGAAAGCAGTTTACTAATTTGCAAAAATGTGAAAACAGTTTACATAATAATCACAAAAGAATGGTTGTGTTGTATGCAAAATGAAATGCACTTGGATAACCTCACTTTTGAATAACTAAGCATTCAGTAAATTATACTGAATCCTTTACCATATTTTTTGCCACATGCTGAGTCTTTAGTTGTTGTTTTTTGAAGTAACTTACATTTTCAACACTAACATTTTGAATTGTGAGCTAATTTTCAGTCCTTAAGAATATACCTCATTTTGTTAATCCAGATGGCATTTCTTGAGACTGCCAAAATACACAAGCAACATAAAGATATTAACATCTCATTTTTAAGGGAAAAATATCTTCCTCCTTCTGAAAACTCAAAATTCAAATTTTGGAAGCCTAAAAATGCAAATCATCAGCAAGTTCACCTATTGGTCATTAGATCATTTATAACAACATGCCATTTTAAAATATCATATGTCATAACACACACCTGATTTTTAAGTGTGGAGAATGAGAAATTCCATGCTTTTCCATATTTAGAAGGTTCCAAAGACTACATCATAGCAGATGTTATAAGTAACATTGAAAAGATGAAGTAATTAATTTGCTCTTCTTTATAGCTGAAATTAAAGATGAATTTAGTGTGTTCTTAGAAAGATAAAAAAATACTTGACATCTTAGTTTTGGTACCTCATGGAACAATGCATCTTTCAGGTCACCCTTGTCATCAGATTTCTTTGTAGCAACCCAAAGCAATTTGTAAAATGATTTAAATGAACATGCTAAAATTCAAAAGCAATCTTTGTTCTTAGCTCTAGGATACAGAGATCAGAAGTACTGTGTCTATCCTTCAAAAGTAACTCATAATCTAGACGGGAAAGCAAAAAGGAAAAGTGAACAGAATGTAAAAACAAACAAACGAACAGAAAAACAGATCATAATAAACACGGTGCAGGATGTGGAATGCACGGGGTATGAAGAAGCACTCTGAAGGACTGGCTGATTTATCAGGGAAAATGCCTACAAGTTTTTTGGTGGCGATGTCATCTGAACTGTGTTTTAAAAGGCAAATCCAGGCATTTCTAAGATGTAACATATTAAATAGTAAAAGTACAAGGCAAGAGGGGGGAAAGTGCTAGCAGGAAACTGGCAGTACCTATGGATTCTGGAGAAATCATCAAGAGCCACACTGGGAAGGACCTTGCTCAAATGCAGGGAGACTGAATTTTGTCCTAGGGATAACTGAGGAATAATGAAGGATGATAAACAGGGGAGGACAAGTTAGTTAAATTTTTAGAATGATAGTTTATTTAATATGTGGTGGGATAAAATGAGAAACCAGCTTATGTTTTATTTTCTTCCTATATTTTCCCTTTCTATACTGCTTGTCTGCCCCAACCTGCCAAATTCAGACTGCTGCCTCTGTCCTCATTGCCTTAGGGTTGTAGTGAGAAATAAAGTACCAAAAATCTAAGAAACTTTGCGTCTGAAACCAAAACCTTTTATTGAGAGTTTCAGAGGATTTACTGTAGAAAAGGTAAAAAGAGTTTAAGATGATACAACATATACTCAGTATGCTTTGGCCAGAAACATAAAGAGCTGAAAATTTTTTCTAAAAAGATCATAATCCTCTGTGAGATACTAAGGTAAGTCTTTTTTTCTCCATATATTTCTTTTTCCTCTTCTATTTATTGAAGATGACCAGAATTTTGTATTTCTTGGCCTTAGGGAGTTTTGGATCTTAGTGTCCTAAAGTAGGGCTGTCAGAAGAAATAAACCTTACTGGAATGACAGGTCACCTTGTTCAGTATAGGGGGCAGGGGAAGAGGAGCAAGGCAAGAGGTTCTCCAACCTGAGAAGGGATGCAGCTCTTCAGGGTCCATTCATACCTGTGCTCCACTCTTTTGGAAGGTGCAAGGTTTAGCAGGGGATAGGGTGAAGTGCCCTTAGAAAGTTGAACTCATGGTAATGAGTTTGGCCAATGGTAATGGGCCAGCTTCAGCAAAAATCTTATCCTTTGAGAGAACTAGCTATGCCACTCACCATCAAGAGATCATATTTTAATCTACACAAGATTTTTGGAATCCTCATATAGTCCTGGAGTAAATGTTGGAGCGATTAGGAGAAACTCAGTAAAAACTATAATAAAGATTTTTTTGTTCAGAGTTAGATTTAATTAAGTTTTAGGGAAAATAGTTTGGCATTACATCTGCTTTTGAATTGGTGGGTCAAAATTCACACCTATTGCACATTATAACATGATTTCTCTGGTTTGGAAGAAGTACTTGAAAACATCTAAACCAGAAGTAGGCAACTACTTAGGGAGCTTATGCCAAAAACTATACTCAGGATACTGCTGCTGCTGCTGTGAAGTCGCGTCAGTCATGTCCGACTCTGTGCGACCCCGTAGATGGCAGCCCACTGGGCTCCTCCATCCCTGGGATTCTCCAGGCAAGAACATTGGAGTGGGTTGCCATTTCCTTCTCCAATGCATAAAAGTGAAAAGTGAAATTGAACTCGCTCAGTTGTGTCCAACTCTTAGCGACTCCAAGGACTGCAGCCTACCAGGCTCCTCTGTCCATGGGATTTTGTAGGCAAGAGTACTGGGGTGGGTTGTCAGTGCCTTCTCCGATACTAAGGATGACAGGGGTCTAAACTCAAACAAGGGCTCTGGGACTGAAGAGAAGTCAAGATCTGAGAGATGCTGCAGAGATGGAATTGAGATGGGTTCAGTTCAGTTCAGTTCAGTCACTCAGTCGTGTCCGACTCTTTGTGACCCCCTGAATTGCAGCACGCCAAGCCTCTCTGTCCATCACCAACTCCCGGAGTCTACCCAAACCCATGTCCATCGAGTCGGTGATGCCATCCAACCATCTCATCCTCTGTCGTCCCCTTCTCTTCCTGCCCCCAGTCCTACCCAGCATTAGGGTCTTTTCCAGTGCGTCAACTCTTCGCATGAGGTGGCCCAAGTATTGGAGTTTCAGCTTCAACATCAGTCCTTCCAGTGAACACCCAGGATTGATCTCCTTTAGGATGGATTGATTGGATCTCCTTGCAGTCCAAGGGACTCTCAAGAGTCTTCTCCAACACCACAGTTCAAAAGCATCAATTCTGTGGCGCTCAGCTTTCTTCACCGTCCCAACTCTCACATCCATACATGACCACTGGAAAAACCATAGCCTTGACTAGATGGACTTTTGTTGGCAAAGTAATGTCTCTGCTTTTAAATATGCTATCTAGGTTGGCCATAACCTTCCTTCCAAGGAGTAAGCGTCTTTTAATTTCATGGCTGCAATCACCATCAGCAGTGATTTTGGAGCCCCCCAAAATAAAGTCTGACACTGTTTCTACTGTTTCCCCATCTATTTCCCATGAAGTGATGGGACCAGATGCCATGATCTTAGTTTTCTGAACGTTGAGCTTTAAGCCAACTTTTTCACTCTCCTCTTTCACCTTCATCAAGAGGCTCTGTAGTTCTTCTTCACTTTCTGCCATAAGGGTGGTGTCATCTGCATATCTGAGGTTATTGATATTTCTCCCGGCAATCTTGATTCCAGCTTGTGTTTCTTCCAGCCCAGCATTTCTCATGATGTACTCTGCATATAAGTAAATAAGCAGGGTGATAATATAGGGGTTATTAATCAAGCTCTGGTCAGAAGACAGAAACCACACAATGATTTGAACAGGGAAAGTTTTATTAACTAATAACTAAGAGGTAAAGAAAACTCTAAAGAATACAGAAATAGCAGATATAGGGAGGAACAAAATTGGAAATGCTTCCATTCCTCAAGATTGAGATTTAGGTCTTAGTAGAGAGGTGTTCTGTGGCCCACTGATAATGAAGAAGTCTGCTGAAGTACAGAAGCCTGAGTCTGGCAAGCAGAAAACCATTTGTTGGTTTTGATAAAGCTTTTCGTAAAGCTAGACTCTGGTGAAATTTGTTGGCATGCTGTCTGGAGGATTGTTGCCTGACTTGCTGGGGAGCCACTTCATGGCTGACTTCACTGGGAAGCTGATTGTGGCACCAGTGGAAATTACTAGAAAACTGTCCACATGGAGGCTACTGAAACTCTTGGCGGTGAGCACCACTGTGTGTCATTCACACTGGACAGGCAACATACAAGTAAGAAGAGAGAAAAGAAAATTGGAGCCAGGAAAAAAAGCCCCTTCCTTCTGCAGTGTACCTCCACTTCCCTTCAATGATGATGTTTAACTTTGGGCCAACATTTCTTCAGAAATGTTCACTGAATCCAGCTTCAGTATCATAAGTAGGGCAATGAAGGATGCATTTGGAACTTGAAGGGAAGAAATTGATAGCTGGCGTGGAGGGTGGAGGAAACTCTAGGATGATGTATAGGTTTTCAGTTTGTGTAATTGAGTTTATGTTGAAGATTTTCAATAAGGAAGGAATAGGATTGGGATGAATTGGATGGATTCAGGTCAAATTTGTGTGTCAGTAAGATTGCATGTAAAATGAAAAAGAAACATAACTGATCATTGAAACATGAGAATATCAGTATTTTAGGGGTAGGCATGGAAGCGACCCCTATGAAAGAAACCAGAAGAAGAAAGTTTATAGTGGGTAAGATTGAGAAGGAGTAAGGTTATGGAGGGCTTCCCTGGTAGATCAGTGGTAAAGAATCCACCTACCAATGCAGGAGCTGCAGGTTTGATCCCTGGGTCAGGAAGGGCTGATAGAGAAGGAAATGACAACCCACTCCAGTATTCTTACTATGGGATTTCCCATGGACAGAGGAACCTGGCAGAATACAGTCCATGGGACTGCAAAAGAGTCAGACACGACCTAGCAACTAAACAACAACAAGGGTTGTGGAAGCCAACAGAAGAGAGATTTAAAGAAAGAAAGAAGGAGTGAATAATGCCAAGTGCTTCGGAGAGGCTAGATTAAAAAATAATAATAATAAAAATAAGAACCGATATGTGTCATAGGATTTAGGAGCTAAGAGAACTTGTGTAGAACATTATCATTTATAGCATTAGTGCTAAAAGTAGGTAAAGGAGTAAGGATCCTGCAGGTTGAACCAGTCATTTCTCTAGGATTTTGTGATACAGAAAAATAGATAAGATACTATGACTATTTTCAGAGAAATTACTTTAGAAATGGAAGAAAGGCATATACAAATAACTCCAATACAAAGTGTACTTCAGTAAATGTTTTATGAAACTACAAATGAAGTATAGTTGGAACATGAGATCATGGGAGCTCATTTCATCCTGGGAATATCACAAGAGGCTTGATTTGGAAGATGTATTTAAATTGAACTTTGCAGGACAGGCAGAGTTTCATGGGGGCAAGTGAAGACACTGAGGTGGAAAGATGCAGGATGGGTGAGGGGGTGGAGGTTGTGAAACTTGACCTACTTGTGATATGTCTAATGGCAAATATTGAGGGTACTACAGGAAATGGAGGCAGGAAAAAGAGGGATATTGATATGGTTGTTGATTATTTACTGTGTACTCTGTGGACAGTGGAAAGACAAAGTTAAATCAGAACTTGACCAACACTGTGCTTAGAGAGATTGCTGGGAACAGATGCACAGAGGACTAATTGGGTGCATGGCAAATGGAAAGAAATATATTGTATCAGGAGGCTACGAAAGTAGGCAAGAGACTACCCCTGCCCAGGAATCAAGAGCTTTAATTGGTGAGTAGCTGAAGAAGTGGCTCAGAGGAGAACTAAAGGGGTTCTGCAAAGGAAGTGACAAGAAGTAATATTGAGATGTTGGAATCTGGTCAAGAGGAATGTGGAAAAAACACAAGAGTTTACAGAGATTGATTCAAGTAATGGTGACACTATTAATTATCATTAGAAATGGAGAAAAAAATATGGGTAGTTGGGGTTAGGAGGAGCTTTAATTCTGGACAAATTGTGTAATTTTATGAGACTAGAAAATAGTCATTCTCATCTTTCTAGTCTTTAACATAGTAGCTACAATTCATTGGGTGTTTATATGCCATCAACTGTGTGGAGGGCTTTGAGGATGGGCTCTCATCTAGTTCTCAGAACTTCCTGTGATAGTATTCTTTCTGTTTCACATATAGGGATATGGACTCTTAGAGAATATGTTATATTGTACAGCCAATAAATGGCATGGCCAGGTTTCAAGGTCAGGTTTCTCTGTCTCCAGGCCTAGGTTCTTAACTATTAATATTGCATGAGTATTAATAGTACATGAGACTCTACTTGTACATATATCTCCTTCCCTTAATCTACTAACTTGTAATTCCTGGTGACCAGGAACCATGTCTTGCGCTGCTTGATATCTCACAGATTGCTGAGGACAAATTGCTCAATTTAAGTATTCAGTTAATATCTGTTGAATGAATGAATGTTGGAGTCCACATAATGGTCCCCAAAGGGCTTGAAGAAGTTTGAACTCCTGTGTGTACCAAATAAATATGTACTTGGACTTAAGAAAACACAGCTGGTTAACTCAGTTGATTTGAGAATGATACTAATGAGGCCAAGGTCATAGGTTTAACTCCCTTATGGGCTGGTCCACTTTGCATTGTTTTCATGCTCTCAATCTTAAACAGACTTTCTAGCAAATGCGAATACCTACACATGGTCCTAAGGGAACCAGCAAAAAAACAAAAACAAACAAACAAAGGAGAAAGAATGAATCAGTGCAAATCCATCACTGCTGTTGGAAAAACACCTTGAATAATATTACTTACTTATGGCTGGTTACCAGTGTCCCTATGTTTACATATGAAGAATTGCTCATAATTATTATGTGCCCTGCTAAAATTTGTTATGTGAAGTCCAAATTAGTACATCCTTAAATATGAGGATTTAATAATATAAACAAAACATTATTAAAATTATTTGTCAAAGAATTTATAGCAGGAAAAAACCACTCTTGGTTATAATCAAAATTAATTTAATTTATACATAAGAACACCTTTACTAAGTTAAGAGATATATCCCTGAATAATTTCCTGGTAATTGTGATACAAGAAATTTGCTTTTGGAATAAAAGAGGAAAGGAAAAAAGACAGCTTTGGGGACTGATGTATATGCTGGAAAGTTTATGATGGCTGTTCAGGGCAGATATTCCTTGGTTTAAATCTTGAATGTACAACTTAATGTCTGTGTGATCTTGGACTTAATTAGTCTCTTTGAGTCTCAATTTTCGCCTGTCAGGTAATCCTATATAGACCTCACGTGGTTGTTCTGTTTGTGTATCATATGTCTGAAATATGTAAAGCACCTTGCCTACAGGTGATCTTAAAAAATACCGTACCCTATTCTCTTTATTTTCAAAACTTGTCAGAGTTTCTCTGAATTGTAAGTGGTATGACTAATTAGATTATTGTAAATAGAATGGTAGCATTTTTTAAAACCTGCATTATCATGTTAATATGAAGTATAACTTTTAAGAGGTTGATAAATTTTTCCAGGTAATTTTTGTTTTAGTTTTATGTTTTCTGTGTGAAATATTTGTTTTAGAATAAGGAAGTACAACTTCCTGTAATGGTTTTGCTTTTATTTGGGAAAGGTGTATTTTATTTTTTTCTGATGTATTGTAAATGGAATTGCACTTAAAATTCTTTGGCAAAAAATAACTCTTATCAAAAAGGACTGTGAAATACAGTGGTATTCATGTCATTATCTACTGGAAAAGTTATCATTATAAGCCATTATACAGTGCAGAGTTTAGTTTATTCCCTGTAAGTAAAGAACAGACTAATGGATCAGGCATTATGTTTGCTGGGATCAATTACCCTCTTCATAGCACACCAGTATCATTTTCCCAACAGGCAAAGGGGCTTCTTTGTAAAATTAGATTGATCACAAACTCCAAAAGAAAATGTTGATTAATGTAAGACCCAGTGCTTCCTAAATTAGGTATTTGGAAGCATTTGTAGAAAGGAAGAAATCGGCCCACCTCTGCCTTTGGTTTATGGTCCCAGTCTCTCTAAGGTTTCCAATGTGCTTCCATTTTTAGCACAGAAAGTCCATTGTACTGAGCCCCTAGGCTCTAAGAGGTATCTATTAATCTCTGTTATTCATATTCTCATTTTTTCTAACTGACGTACTTGTCTAAGGAAATTACCAGAAGAAAGAATAAAAATGTACTATGTGGGGAGATGGGGATATATATATGAAATAGATGGAAGAATCAGAAAAAAAATCAAAGTGGAAGCATTAAGATGAAGAATTTATGGAGTATAGTTTGTCATGAATTGTATTGACCAATAAAGAAAATGAGAAGTTTGTGGATTAATATTTTAAACTCATACCCTGAATTAGAGTCTAGCAAATCAATGCCAGGAACCAGCAAATGTACTTAGCAATTAGCAGAAGGGGAAAAAAAAAGTGAGCTAGTTAATCATCTTTGGAACCTGCCATAGTTCAATTTTGCATTCAGATTAAACACTTTCAGTCTAGTTGTCATTTACTTTTAAAGTTCTGGTACAAGGAGTTTGCTGTAAATAGCAGCACTAATTGCACAAACTTGAGCCAAGCACAGATACTGCATGCTGTGTGTATTTGTCTTTTGTTGTGTAGTTCTGCCAATGGACCTGTTCCTGCTGTTTCCACCCTTTCCTTTCTTGGGCACAGCATACCGATTTCCTAAGTTCTCTGGTGTATACGTAGGTGTGAATGGATGAGTGAGTGTGTGTGTGTGTGTGTGTGTGTGTGTGTGTGTGTGTATGGCGTGTGTGCACATACTCTTATAAGTGAATAATAGCACAGAAATTGAAAACAATTTCTTTTCATTTATTCTAGGTCTTCAACTCTTTTTCCCTAAATGTGAAAATCCATTGTGCTAGCCTAATCAGCCACTACATCCTGGTATTACTTTCATTCTTTTATAGATGGCTTTCATTTCTCTTCAGTTTCATTACTTTCCCTAAAAGTATAAAAGGATTAGGCACTGCATTGCTGTACATTCCCACCTCTCTCAAACTGCTGCTTGTCACTGAGTCACTGAGTTGTACCTGAGAGAACCCTTTATGCTAACTCAATGGAATTGCTGATAATTGGGGACTGGCATGTCAGTCTCAGGTTGGGGCAAGACAGAAACCTGAGCTGAAACTGAAAAAGGCATAATAATCCAAATCTAACTGCATGTATACTTCTAGGAAATTCTTAGAATGTGAATTTGGTAAGTTATGAAAAGAAATGTAAAGAAATGGTTTATATACATCACATGCCAACTGGCAAGAGATGATGTAGCATTCTTTTATTTTTTTTAAATTGAGCTTACTGAAAGTATTTTCATAATGTGGGCTAATTGCAGCCCATTGAAGACGAACAAACATATGAGTAAATTATTAATGACACCAAACCTCATTTTGACTATTGACAAGGAAGGTGCCCCTGTTCCCGTTCTCCATCAGGGAAAAGGTTAAATTTACAAAGCAAATGCATTAATTACTGTTTATTTCAAAAGTACTTTATTTTATTATGGTGTGCAGCATTCATCACCTAGACAACCAGCTCCTTGGGAAGGCTGTGCCAATAAAAGAAAGTCAAGCTAAAGCTCAGAAGTCAATATTGAGAGTACAGCATCCAAATCAAATTAAAGAAACACTACTGAGGTTGCCAAACATTTGATTTGTCTATTGTGTGGGTTTCAGACACCAGGGAAATGACATCACAGAGATTTCTTTTTGATACACGTATGTGTCTGCCTTAAATGAACTATCTGTGTAATATTTACTAGGCCCAGAATTGAGTTTTCCCTGGTTGTTAATAACATTTAATCTTTACACTACCTTCATCATTGAATTGTGTTGTTTCCCCTTAGTGTATCCTGGGTCATAGAGGAGGCTCCCATCAAATGTGTCTGGGCACAAAGGACACACGGGGCTCACAAAAGACGCTCTTGCTATTCTGCTCTGTGGTTCCCCTGCATGAGCAGCCTCTACCCCTGCGACCTCAGCTGGGACAAAGGAGCATAACTTTTCTCAGTTCATTTGTTACTA
This sequence comes from Okapia johnstoni, assembly GCA_024291935.2. NCBI lineage: Eukaryota > Metazoa > Chordata > Mammalia > Artiodactyla > Giraffidae > Okapia > Okapia johnstoni. The sequence continues at coordinate 62,128,729 of CM044312.1, read as the reverse complement.
ACTGGCAGAGAAGCTGAAACTTGGGCAGTGTGATAATCTAAGACACACATTTAGGCAAATGAAATACAGTCTTACACAGTTTTCTTATCTAATTGAGACTGCTAGGTAATCCTTTTTCATGTTTCTGTCCTCACTCTAAATAAAGGTTATCTGAGAGAATCGCAAATACATCAGAAAGGGAAATCAGGGCTGAAAATTTGTTTCCCATCCAAATCTCACGTATGATTTGAATATGAGTCACTGGACAGAGAAGAGACGGTGGTATGTGTTCTGTTGGACATATCATCGTTTATCAGTGGTCTTCTGGCTTATGTTTTTTTAGTTGCATTTGAGATGCTATTATTTTGAAAAATTTGAGCTGCTAAGACAAGGGCAGAGTTTTTTGAAAAACAGTCATTTAGGGGAAAACTGTGTTTTGTGACTTGGGACTCAGTAATTTGAAAATAAAAAAAGTCCGCCCTAACCATTCCTATTTGTGATCAATGTGTGCAGTTTTAGCAGGAATTTCATGTCTTCACATGAAAGGGCTCCACAAAGATGAACATTCAGGAAAGCATCTCGGTTTATTTTCATTTTATAGAGCTAGTTTCATGACGGTGTTCTTAAATGTGCAAGCCCAGACTGTGTATAATTGAATGAATTAATAACTCATACTTTTAAAAAGTCAAAGCACTTAATTTTACTCCTTTTAATTCCTTCTTTTAAAGATTATCAATAATATTTTTCTAAATTACCTACTACATTTAAATAATCCTCGTTTAAGATCCTCATTCAGAAGCAGTTCTTTCATTGCTATCCATTAGTTTTATATGTGTGTGTGTATATATATATTAGTCATAAAGATGTATGACATAGAGAAAGTAAAGTCTTTTCTCTGTGCTCAGGTCTGGCTGCCTCAATAGTATTTTACACAGTGAATACCAACCCTCTGCTCATTTAACCATTAATTTCTCTGTCCTGTGGCTCTTTCCTTATTCTTCCTTTGTAAAATTATTTTGGCCATATATAGTGGTTCCTTACTTGAGCGAGAAGTCCAGGGTGAAGGTAAGCAGTGGGATGGAGGGCACTGGATGGTTATGGAGCTTTACCAAATCTTTATCATGGTGGAATGACCATTGCTCAGAGTCCTATGGGATGAGAAATCTGGTATCAGCTTCCAAAATTGACTTACCAAACCTTACCCCCAAGGAAAATGTCACCAGAAACTGATGCTTATAACCTTGATTGAGTCAAACTGCAGTGACATTTGGAAGAACACTGGGTGCTGGATACTCTTGTCTTTTGGTCAATGTGTTCTCTCTTTTAAAACAAAGTGTGAGGAAGCCAAATTATCATCAGCAGGTTGTATAGTGAGCCTGGGGCAGGAAAATGACATACAGATTATGCAGTTGATCTTCCCAATGGGGATATATAGTCTTGGTCTGAGTAAAGGCTGAGTTCATGGGTCAGTGTTCTTTCTCCCCATGGGTAGTGCTTAGAGTTGTATGAGCACATTCACTGTTTGTCTCTGTAGCTCTTTTTCAGCTCTGCTTCATTAGCTGATTCCCATCATACCATGTCCCATGTTATGCCCCTCATAAACCTTGTACATAAACCACACTATCATCATTTCTTATGAATGCTCTTTCAGTACAGTCGTCATGTCTTAACATATATGGAAATCCTTCTATCTTCTAAGTTATTAGAAGCAGATATATAAAGGATAGCTAATTTAACTTTCAGAAGTTTCATTTGTGATCTTATTTCCATGATTTCCAAGAGAAATAATTGTGGCCATAGGTCCCCCTTTCCCTTCTTTGTGCTGTCCTTCGTGTGATATTGTCATTGTAGTCAGAGGAACATAGATTTTCAGTCACAAGTTTTCAGAGGCAAATATTCTTTCTGTCTCAGGTTAGCTATGAGATCTTGGGTAAATTGTTTATACTATTATGCTTCAATTTTTTCATTAGTAAAATGGATTATAATAATAATTACCTTTTAATGACATTGACATTGTGGCTAATTTCCATGTTCTTCTCTCTAGCCCTAATCATCCCCCTAAGAGGATGTTACCAATTGCTTACTAGGAAACCCTACCTGGATATCTCACTAGTAATCCTAGACCTCTCACTGGATGTTTTCAGAACATTCTGAAGATGAATCTTCTCTCTCTTCAGACTGCTTCTTCTTCTCTGTAATGGGATGCTAAAATGTGCTGAATGGGACTTATTTCAAAATTGTGATTAAAGTTCAAAGTTGGAAACAGAAGATTCTAAGTAGTCCTCATTCTGAATGCAGAGAGCATACTATTGTAGGAGTCAGGCAGTTTTCCTCAGGGCTTGAGAGGGTTTCAGCTGAATCTGTTGTGTGTCCAGCCCTCTCCAACTCTATAACCTCTCACTTGCCTCCTTCTCTCTCCAAGATCTTTCTCCATCTTTGTCTTGGAAACAAAAGAAAAGTGTAAAGTTTGGACTGAAGCCATCAAGTAAGAAAACTTCTGTCTCCTCTGTCCCTCCTCCCCACTGTATGATCAGAGGAGAAACATGGGAGATGAGGGGAGAGAGACATATGTGAAAGAGACCATGCACTAACCTCCACTCCAAGCTTCTAGAGCTGCTTCTAGATGGAGAGAAGGGGATATTAAAAAGAGCTCTAAATCCATCTGACATTCAGTTCAGTTCAGTTCAGTCGCTCAGTCGTGTCTGACTCTTTGCGACCCCATGAATCGTAGCACGCCATGCCTGCCTGTCCATCACCAACTCCCGGAGTTTACCCAAACCCATGTCCATCGAGTCGGTGATGCCATTCAACCATCTCATACTCTGTCGTCCCCTTCTCCTCCTTCCCCCTCCTTCCCAGCATTAGGGTCTTTTCCAATGAGTCAACTCTTCACGTGAGGTGGCCAAAGTATTGGAGTTTCAGCTTCAACATCGGTCCTTCCAATGAACACCCAGGACTAGTCTCCTTTAGGATGGACTGGTTGGATCTCCTTGCAGTCCAAGGGATTCTCAAGAGTCTTCTCCAACACCACAATTCAAAAGCATCAATTCTGTGGCGCTCAGCTTTCTTCACCATCCAACTCTCACATCCATACATGACCACTGGAAAAACCATAGCCTTGACTAGACAGACCTTTGTTGGCAAAGTAATGTCTCTGCTTTTTAATATGCTATCTAGGTTGGTCATAACCTTCCTTCCAAGGAGTAAGCGTCTTTTAATTTCATGGCTGCAATCACCATCAGCAGTGATTTTGGAGCCCCCCAAAATAAAGTCTGACACTGTTTCCACTGTTTCCCCATCTATTTCCCATGAAGTGATGGGACCAGATGCCATGATGATGCCATCTGACATTAAGATGTCTAAATTACCAGGACTGAATTTAAAGAAGTAGAATGAAAATTGTTGGGGTAAAATCAGATACCAAGTGTTAGAGAGAATATGAAGCAGCAGTATTTCTAATATCTTGCTAGAGGGAAGTGAACTGATAAACTCATTTAGAATTATGTCATGATGTTGAAGATATGCACACTCCTATGACCCAGTAATTCTATTCCTGGATATTTATCCAAGAATCACTTGTGAATATGTGCACCAGGACACAGGTGCAAAAGTGACTGTAGCAATACTTCAGTAGCAAAAACAAAACTCTGGCTAACAAAAATATTTATGGCAAAAAAGGGATAAATAAATGGCAGTTGTTCACACAAAAGAATATTATACAATGAAAATGAATTAATTAAAGCAATATCCCCAAATTATCATGAATACTACTAATATAATGTTGAGTAAAAGCCAGACCTAGAAGACTGTATATAGCTTGACTGCTTTGTTCTAAACTAGCATTTGCAATGTATTATTATTATTTTTTTAATCAGAGGGATAATAGTCATATCAAATAAGAGGAGGCAAGAGGTAGAATGGGGAGGTGAACATAAATGTAAGTTTTGTCACTGTTTTAACTCTCTAACTGAGTGGTTGGTTTATGAGTATTGATTATTTTATTATTAATTAATAACAGATGAAGAAGAGGGCTATAAACAGTGATAGTATTTAAGGAAAGAAATATTATGCTTTTTCCAATGTTGTATTCCTTAAGTCCATTAAAAATATATAAAAAGAAAAGTTATGAAGTTATGTGGAGATGAATTCAGTGAGAATGAAAGGTGAGTGACAGACCATGATAAAGGCATTTATTGGAAAAAATTAAATTGTCATACGTTCATTCCCCAACAAGTTAAGGCTTTTTCAATAAAATATTTTCAAATGCATGAAACCACCATTCTTCCAATTGCCCAGGTTTTAATCTGAGTCATCTTTACTACCATTATCCAGTCTGAGTGAAGTTGCTCAGTCGTGTCCGACTCTTTGTGACACCATGGACCGTAACCTACCAAGCTGTTCTGTCCATGGGATTTTCCAGACAAGAATACTGGAGTGGGTTGCCATTTCCTTCTCCAAACCACAGGTCATGACCCAACAGATTATGAAATCAGATTAGTGATTTAGTCTCAGGTTTTAAATAAAGAAAAGAAAGAGAAAAGAGATAGAAAGTATTAGTGTGCATTAAACATAATAAGGGGTGTGTTTTTGTGAGACTTTTTTTTCTCAGTTATTTATGCATATGTATATGTGTTGAGTTATGATATGATTAGAGGGTGCATTAAAAAATGGTGGCCAAGTTCTATAGGCCTGTTTGTAACAATGTATTCTCTCCTTCTCACTGCCTCCATCTTTGGGCAGGTCATCCACTATCTCACTTGAGTATAACAGCCTTCTGTTAATAATTGATATCTTCAGTTCAATTCAGTTCAGTCCCTCAGTCATGTCTGACTCTTTGCAACCTCATCACGCCAGCCTTCTCTGTCCTTCACTAACTCCCGGAGTTTGCTCAAACTAATGTCCATCGAGTTGGTGATGCCATCCAACTATCTTATCTTCTGTTGTCCCCTTTTCCTTCTGCCTTCAATCTTTCCCAGCATCAGGATCTTTTTCAATGAGTCAGTTCTTCCCATCAGGTGGCAAAAGTATTGGAGCTTCAGCTTCAGCATAAGTCCATAGGACGAATATTCAGCACTGATTTCCTTTAGGATGGACTGATTTGATCTCCTTGAAGTCCAAGGGACTCTCAAGAGTCTTCTCCAACACCACAGTTCAAAAGCATCAATTCTTCAGTGCTCAGCTTTCTTCATAGTCCAACTCTCACATCCATACATGACTACTGGAAAAACCATAGCTTTGACTAGACAGACCTCTGTTGGCAAAGTAATGTCTCTGCTTTTTAATATGCTGTCTAGGTTGGTCATAGCTTTTCTTCCAAGGAACAAGCATCTTTTGATTTCATGGCTGCAGTCACCATCTGCAGTGATTTTGGAGCCCAAGAAAATAAAGTCTCTCACTGTTTCCATTGTTTCCCCATCTATTTGCCATGAAGTGATGGGACTAGATGCCATGATCTTCATATTTTGAATGTTTTTTTTTTTACTTTATTTTTTTATGGAAGGATAATTGCTTTACAGAGTTTTGTTGTTTTCTGTCAGACCTGAACATGAGTCAGCCATAGGTATACATATATCCCCTCCCTTTTGAACCTCCCTCCCATCTCCCACCCCATCCCACCCCTCTAGGTTGATACAGAGCCCCTTTTTGAGTTTCCTGAGCCATACAGCAAATTCCCATTGGCTATCTATTTTACATATGGTAATGTCAGTTTCCATGTTACTCTTTCCATACATCTCACCCTCTCCTCCCTTCTCCCCATGTCCATGAGTCTATTCTCTATGTCTGTTTCTCCATTGCTGACCTGTACGTAAATTCTTCACTACCATTCTTCTAGATTCTATATATATGTGTTAGAATACGATATTTATCTTTCTTTTTCTGACTCACTTCACTGTGTATAATAGGTCCTAGTTTCATCCACCTTATCCGAACTGACTCAAATGTGTTCCTTTTTATGGCTGAATGATATTCCATTGTGTATATGTACCACGACTTCTTTATCCTTCATCTGACGATGGGCATCTAGGTTGCTTCCGTGTTCTAGCTATTGTAAATAATGCTTCAATGAACAATGGGATACATGTGTCTTTTTCAATTTTGGTTTCCTCAGGAAAACATGCCTAGGAGTGGGATTGCTGGGTCATATGGTGGCTTCATTTCTAGTTTTTAAAGGGATCTCCATGCCATCTTCCATAGTCACTGTTATCAATTTACATTTCCACCAACAGTGCAAGAGCATTCCCTTTTCTCCACACCCTCTCCAGCATTTATTTGTAGACTTTTTGATGATGGCCATTCTGACTGGTGTGAGGTGATATCTCATTGTAGTTTTGATTTGCATTTCTCTAATAATGAGCGATGTTGAGCATCTTTTCATGTGTTTGTTAGCCATCTGTATGTCTTCTTTGGAGAAATGTCTGTTTAGGTCTTTTTCCTACTTTTTGATTGGGTTGTTTGCTTTTTTAGTATTGAGTTGTATGAGCTGCTTGTATATTTTGGAAATTAATCCTCTGTCATTTGTTTCATTTGCTATTATATTCTTCCATTCGGAGGGTTGTCTTTTCACCTTGCTTAACGTTTCCTTTGCTGTGCAAAAGCTTTTAAGTTTAATCAGGGCCCACTTGTTTACTTTTGTTATACCCATTACTCTACGAGGTGAGTCATAGAGGATCTTGCTTTGATTTATGTCATCAAGTGTTCTGCTTATGTTCCCCTCTAAGGGTTTTATAGTTTCTGGTCTTCCTTTTAGATCTTTAATCCATTTTTAGTTTATCTTTGAGATCAGTCCCAGGTGTTCATTGGAAGGAAGGCAAAACTAATAGAAAGATCAATGGTTGCCAGGGGTTGGGGAGCAGGAAAGATGACTAGGTGGGGCACACAGGATTTTTAGGGTAGTGGAAATACTTGGTATGATATCATAATGATGGATACATATGATTATACCTTTGTCTAAACCCACAGAATATACAACACCAACAATAAACCCTAATGGACTTTGGGTAATTTACACAGTAAACAGTGGACTTTGGGTGATTATCATGTGTCAATGTAGGCTCAACTGTAATGAATGTACCACTCTGGTGGGGGAAATTGATAATGGTGGAGGCTATGCATATGTGGGGGTAGAGGGTATATGAGAAAGCTCTACTTTCATCTCCATTTTTCTATAAAGCTAAAACTGCTCTAAAAAATAAAATCTTTAAAAACAACAGCAACAACAAATAGTGTCATCAAATCGTACACTAAACGTTTGGACATTTGTTTTATATTAAATCTTCCTTTAAAAAGTTATAAATAAATATTCAATTGTAATTAATGATGTGCATGCTGACGCACTTAAGGAAAAGAGTGTTTGTGTCTGTCACTTACTTTGAAAGATATCAATAAATAAGGTGGATTGATAGGTGAGCAGAGGGATACATGGATGAATAGATAACTGTAATAAAATGTTAATGTGTGTGTGTGTGTGCATTCACTCATGTCTGACTCTTTGTGACTCCATAGACTATGGCTCATCAGGCTCCTCTGTCCATGGACTTTTCCAGACAAGAATACTGGAGTGGATTGCCATTTCCTTCTCCCGAGGATCTTCCCAACCCTGGGATCAAAGCTGCATCTGTTGTGTTTCCTGCATTGGCAGACAGGTGGGTTCTTTACCAGTATAATGTTAATAGTAGAATCTAATTTGTACAGGTGTTTACTATAAATTTTTTCAAATATTCCATAGTTTGACAATTTTTATAATGAGATCTCTGGTTGGTGGGGAGAAGCAGATAGAAGAATTAAAAATGGCTTCTGGTCTATTTCTTTATTAGTGGTGAATTTCTCTTTTTCTATGCTGCCTTTATGGTGCCAGGGAAGACCAGAGAATGGAATATAAGGAGTATATTCAGAGAGGAATAGTGGGGATGGGGATAGGGTGGGGAATTTTGAATGGGGAGGGCTGGGGAGTTGTTAGCAAGAGCGTTGCGGCATGTATCAGTCAGGGTTCAAGCAGAGAAACAGAACCAGTAGAAATATTTAAAGAGGCTTATTACAAGGTATTGCTCTAATGAAATTGTAGGGACTGACTTGGCAAATCCTAAATCAGTAGGGCTGACTGTCAGGAAGGGCAGACTAGAAATTATTAGGCAGAAGCTGATGCTGCAGTCCATGGGCAGAAATTCTGTTTCTGTCTGAGTTCTTAATCGTCTAAATTTTGAGTTATTTAATTAATGAGAACAGTGGCAAATCTTTAAATGAATTTACCTGGTTATATATGCTCAAATTTGCTTTTAAATCAAATACAGTTTTATTAAATGACTTAAATGTAATTGTCATCTAACTTTCCCAATTATTGATAATTTCCAGTGCACAGAGCAAAAGTTACTAAAAATGAGAAAAACTTTTACAAAATTCGTAGTATGTGTTGTATTTGCATAAGTAAAATAAAGTACAGAACTGGCCAGGCTATTAAGTGGAATTTTGTGGTAGTTGGAGTCAGAATGAAGAAACTAGAGAATTCTTCAGTCTTGTGGAGACTAGTTTTCTGAACATGCTTAGCTATTTAGGATGTAAGTTCCAGTAAAATATTCTGATTAATATATGTGAAAGGCAAATATACACAAGTTTTAATGTAAAAACCACTTTGTATCATGCTTCTTTTGTACTCTATTAGAGATACTCTAGATTTGGATATTCTAGAAATGGAATCAGCATCTCTCCAAGCTAAAGAAATAGAAATGTGCTCATAAATGTAAAGGATCAAGCAGATGTTCAATGAATATTCTGTTTTCTAAATACCTCTTTTAAAAGTTTCATTTATATTATTTTCTTGTTCATAATTTGGCTAAGAAAAGTCTTCAAGTGATAAATTTCATTAAACATACGGTTCGTGGATGCTCCTAAGTTACCTATCACTTACACTCTCTAATTTCATTGCTTGAGTTTGTTTTCCCTTTTCCTTAACAAGACAAAAGATGTGTACTGTTTCCGATATGAAATGGTGTCAATAGTCTGGGACATAAAAAATAACTTAGAATTTTACTTGCTAAAGCCAAAGATTGTTTACTAATTTTGCCATCCATTGCAGGATGAACATTTAAGGTGTTATTTACAGGTCTGAATCTGACCTCTTGCATTGTCTCTAGGGGAGAACTGTAAAAGAATGACATGATCTTATATATAACAGATCTGATATATTCAGATATTTATGTTCTAACACATGTATAACTTTAGCTTGTGGTACATAATGGCTCTGTGCATGCATGCTAAGTTGATTCAGTTGTGTCCAACTTTTTGGGACCTTATGGATCGGAGCCTGCCAGCCTCCTCTGTCCATTGGATTCTCCAGGCAAGAGAACTGGAGTGGATTGCCATGCCTTCCTCCAGGGGGTCTTCCCAACTCAGGGATTGAACCCATATCTCTTATATCATCTGCACTGGCAGGTAGGTTCTTTACTGCTAGTGCTACCTGGGAAGCTCCATTGGCTCTGTAAGAATATTTATCTTTTGAATCTATTTCCACTTTGATGAATCAGACTTTATTGTGATATGTCATAAAGTCGCAGGTTTCTCAAGTTTCAAGGGATAGCTCCTCATCTCATGTGCCAGAATTTGATAAAAGCTAATCATTTCTGTGTGTTCATCAGGTTCACATAATTGTATATTTTCAATAAATAGTTAACAAAAATAAGGTATAGAACGAAGACAAAATTACAGAAAAATTCAAGTAGTAGAATATTTTAGGTGAACTAGCATTTGCATTGAGGCACTTGGTTCTTTTTAACTTATCCTGATTAACTATTTGAGTAAGTTGTTTGAACATCACTTTTTTTTTCATTTTGCCTAGGTAGGAAAATAGCTAAGATTTTTCATTGTAAAGTTATTACTAATAACCCAAACATTCTTTTCTTATCAAACAGTAACAGAAGAAGAGTTAAATAATATGAAATAAAGACAGAGAATCTAGAAACCCATGCTAGTCCATGGTTTGAACTTTTCCAATCAAGTTACTAAGTAATTAAATAAATGCTGAGTAGGAAATTTGAACTAAATCTTGCACTCCTTATTCAAACTCAGTAGTTGTGACTAAAAGCAGTAAAATGCCTCAAAATGCAGCCAAGGAAAGAAGATTCCAGAGAAACAAGGCCTTTAAAAGAAAATTTCTGATTGAATTATCATTACTAAATCGCCAAAAACTTACTGTATTTAAATTCTGTGAATTGTGAGCTTAAAAAGAATTAACTATGTAGTTTCCTTGTTTTTTATACATAATTTTCAGTTCTGTTAAGTAAGATTTTACAGTTTATGTGATAGTATTTCAAAGGTGTTTTATTTTGGTTTATATGAAAATTTTCTGAATGGTTTCTAGGTTCCAGGTTTTTCAATTAGATAAGAAATTATTTAGCTGTCCCATCTTTCTTTTGTCTTTTGAAGGAAAACATTATTGAAAGGCCTTTGTAGGTAGTTTTATACAGACATTAAAATTTTTTCCAGTTCTGTATTGTAGGCCAGCTATAAGTCAAGTTATTTCAGCTAATGAGATTTGCTTTGATCAGAGGCGGCCAATCATCCTTCAAAGCATTGTTGTGTTTTGAAATGCAAGCAAGTACCTAATAAATTGAGGTGGCTGCAGCAGCAACAGATCAAAATAGAGGTTGATGTTTCATTAGATCACATTAATACCTGACAAAAAAGGATGACTACAAATCAATGGGGAAGCCTGCTACTATGTGGGTTAGTATAAGGGGAAGGCAGACTTTCTCCTCCTTCCCCTTTTCCACCTCTCTCCTACCTGTCTCTGTCTCTTTCTTCTTTTCTCCTTCATGTATTAATATTTCACATTTTGTCAATATATTTTAGACAGAAGTGGTGACTTAAGGCCAAGTATTCTTTATTTTTTGTAGATATTTAGAGTGCTGTATATTTCAATGGGTGATGGGCCAATAGTTGGTAGAGAGAACACTTTAAAAAGAAATGCTGTAATAATTTTCATAACTACATAAAATCTTTTATAACCCTCTCAATATATGTGTATCTGTTTTTTCATGAGGAATGAGTCTTTAAATAGATGTTTTCATAAGATGCACATTCCTCATGGAACATTTCAAATATAGCTTTAATAACAGATGATATGTCTTCTCATTGAAAGAAGGGTCAGATGACCTTGGCAAATGAGACTGGGGAAATTCCTATATTGTCATAAGTGAGAATTTTCTGTTTCTTTTTTCTAATTGCTAGAAATACAGGTTACAATAACTTGCTACTCCACAAGTTATAGAGCAAATTATACCACTTCATTTTAGTTATCCATCTCTGCCACTGAGCTTGATTTAGCCAATTAATTAGTCATTGGGGATATTCGTTGTTTTTTTCCAACAAAAACCAACTTTCTACTTTTTTGACACCAACCATCTGTCCCAGATTTCAATTCTGACACTAACTATAAGGAATTATCACAGTCCCACATTGGTGCCCTGACTTCAGACACCAGCTATAAATAGAGTCCTCAGGCTATATACACTTCTGCTCGGTTAACTACAAGTTCAGAGGTTCCTATGACTGTACCTCAGGTTCAGTAATATGCTAGAACTACTCACAGAATTCAGGAAGGTTCTATACTTACAATTACAGTTTTATTTTCAAAGATATCAATACAACTCAGGAACATCAAATGGCAGAGATACACAGGGCTAGGTATCAGGGTGGATGGTCCAGGACTTCCACATTCCTCTGGGCATGTCACCCTCCTAGCGCTTCAATGTGTTCACCAACCAGAAAGCTTCCCAAATCTCATTGTTTAAGAGTTTTTATTCAAGGTTCATTGTGTAAATGTGATTGATTAAATCATTGACCTGATTAAACTCAGTCTCCAGCCCCTGTCCCTTTCCCAGGGGTTGAGGGGTGGGACTGAAAGTTTCAATCCTCTAGTCATGTCCTTGGACTTCCTGGTGAACAGCTCTCATTCTGAAACTATCTCAGGGCCCACTATGAGTTACCTCCTTACCAACTCAGGTATAGTAGAAAGGGGCTAGGTATGAAAAACAAGACACTCCTATCACTCAGGAAATTCCAAGGGTTTTAGGAATTTTGTATCAGAGAGCAGGGGCAAAGGCCAAATTATATGTTTTTTTTTTATTGTACCACAGACATACATTTTGTTTGTAGAGTGCTGGTGCTATTTTCTCTTTTAGATTTTAAGGCCTATTCCTTTAGCTGGCACCACTTGAGATCAGCTTCATATATTTATAAGAGGTGAGGTTAAGTTGGCCTGAGATTTAGGGCCATAGTGGGAGGGGTGGTGGGGAGCTGCTGGGGTGAGTGGTAGTGGTAGGGGGGCCATTGTTACCAATTCCTGCCTCATAGAGTTGTTCTGAGAGTCATGTTATACCTGTGAATTGCTCAGAACAGTGCCTGGCAGATAGTGGCAGCTATATAAGTGTTGGCTATTACTATTATCTTTTTGTTATTGTTATCACTACTCTCTTTATTTTGCTCATTAAAGCACTGAGGCTCGAGAGGTAAAGTTAGTTGTTCAAAGCCTCAGTGGCTCTTACATACCTAAAGCCCAGGTATAAGCCCTACTTCTTGGATAAGAATTGGAAGTGACACATTAAAGACCTGGATTTCTTTGAAGGCCTTGTTTTGCCCATGTTTTAGGCAATTAAAGAAACTCACCTTGTATAACACTTATTAGGCACTACATTCAGAGAACTGTTCATAATGGGGTTTTATGACTGCTGTTGGTGTGTACAAGACATTGAAATAGTGTAATCACCATATTTGGAACTCTGTAACAGAACAAGAATTTCCCCATATTGCCTATTAGAATCTCATAGTAAAAGCCAGTAACTTGGATTGTGGTGAAAATGAGTCCATGATGATAGTAATTTAATGGATAAGTTATACTGGAAGCCAAGTTCCCTTTCAGCTGCTTTAAATTTTACCTTTGTTGTCTCATAGCCTTTTGCATTTGAGCTTGGTGGTTAATGGTCTCTGTAATAAATTTGAAGAAGAGAGTTTAAAACTATGGGGGCTGAATTTTCCTTTTTCAGTGGCTACATAAGACCATCATACTATTATTACTTAGGCTCTGGCCTAGCAATTTTCATCAACTTGATCCTTTTAACTTTCTGGCCATTATAATTAATAATTTACAAATTAAAATTTGAATTAGTTGCCAGTAGCAGATGGCAATAAACCTTTAAGAATTTGAAGTTTCTTACCTGTTTCCTCTTTCTTTACTGCTTACCCTTACCAACTTCTAAAACTTCAAAAAATACAAACAAGTAAGTGTGGGACTCATATCTGCAATCTCTTATTTTGTGATTCTTCAGCTTAACTTCAAGCTCATAAAAACCACTGAAAAGTGGGAGCTGCCTTGGGAACATTTTTGCCTAAATAGGAATGCTTTAAAACTACAATTCTTAAGAGGAATTCATAAAGAAGTCTTCATTGTTAGTATGTTAAATATCACAACTTAGCTGTGTTCAGCCTATAAACCTTTACCACTTGCCTCAGTCCTTTACCTGATTTCTTTAATGCACAGCAATACATAGTTGGAGCAAGCAAAATGATGCACTCAGTCTCCTTTTGGCATCTTTGATTCTGTCTCTTGACCTTCTGAATGGATATGAATAGCTTTAATGCCCTTCCCACTTTCTGTTCTCTTTCTTCTCTCTTTTCCTTTCCCTGTCAGTAAGGGATATGTGGGCAGATACCCCAGTTTCTTTTTTTATCTTCACCTCAAATATTGACAAAAGGTAGTCTCAATGAAAGAAAAGGGCTATAGATAATCACACAGGCAAACAGCTTAAAATTCAGCTTACTAAATATAAAGACAATTGCAGCCTTTTTCTTAGATTACTTTTAGCTAACTATGTTCTTGGAAAAATCATTGCAATGTCTTGTCTTTATTGGATGTCTATTTGTAAATAATTTGCTAAAAAGTTATTTTCATGCATGAAATCATGTGCTCAGATGTTTAGAATTCACTGGGACAAAGATGCATTTTCAAAGTGAAAGCTGGTCTTTCATTCAGACATTGTACTTCCACCACCTCAAGAGACCTTTGCTGGAAAGCCATCATGGGAAAGATCTTGAAGGATTGCCATGGGTGGCATGAAGAGTATATAACATGATCTCTGCTCTCAAGGACCTAGCTGAGGAGACAAAGAAACCTTTTATCTTTACACAGAATTAATGTGAGGATGCCAAAAATACTCTAAGCAGGGATGGGATTTACTGCTATGAGGAGACTTTTTCAAGGAAGAAAAGGCAAATGATGTTAAGCAAAAGATATTGAAGAGACCACAATCTGAAAAAGTTACAATTTTCCTGTATCAGCCAAGGTACATAGTTTCAAGCTCCACTGTCTATCATGAGCAGGAGACAGAGAGAGATAGAAATATATCTATCCAAATCTCTGTCTATCTACCTACCTATCCACCTATCCATAGAGAGATTTATTTTAGGGAATTGACTCACATGACTGTGGAGGCTGGCAAGTCCAAAATCTGCAGGGTAGGCCATCAGGCTAGAGATAAAGGAAAATATTGATGTTGCAGCTTGAATCCAAAGGCAGTCTCCTGGCAGAATTCCTTTTGTCTCAATGGGAGGTCAATAGGCTTTCTTCAGATTAGGTGAGGCACACCCACATTACTGAGAGACTCAGAGTGTTCTAGCTTAAATATTAATCTCATCTAAAAAAATCTCTTCGGAGAAATATCTAAGATAATGTTTGACCCAGTATCTCGCTACCATTGCCTAGCTGAGTTGACATATAAAATTAACCATCACAAATGGCAAAATCCTCTTTACAGATGTGGCCTGGTTAGCTGGCCACCCTTGAGATTTGTGAGGAATCTGTCATCAAGAATCAAAGTCTTGATTGGCCGCACCTCAGTAATACACCCACCTTCCTGTTACAGCAGGGTGAGGAGAGGGAGGCTCTTGACCGTTGGTTTCGATTGTGGGAGGTAGCTCTTCCTTCAAGATCAAGAGGTTTCACCGAAATGGAAGTCAAGCTGCTCAAAGGGAGGGAGGTGATATTCTGGACAGTTGAAGAACAAATACCTACTCTACTTCTTTGCTGTGTGACGTCATGTTTCAAAAGTTTTGTATCTAATCTGCTTTTTTCTTGAATCCTCAGCAGCCATATATTTATTCACTTATTTATAATTTAACTCTCTCCTCCAGAAAGTAAGCTCAATGAGGAGAGGGATCTTGTCTCTCTTATTCACCACTCCAGTACTTCCTGACACAGTTCATGTTTGTATATATTTTCTTAATAAATAAATACATGAATAAATGTTTGACTATGGACAGTAGACAGTCTCTGCTATAGACTGAATGTTTGTGTATGCCTCAGATTCATGTGAGGAAACCTAACCCCCTTTATGAGGGTATTTGCAGGTGGGACCATTGGGGAATCTGATAAGGGCACTAATCCCCTCAGGAATGAGATTGATGCCCTTATAAAAGAGACCCCAGAGAGCTTCCTCTCTCCTTCCACCATGTGAGGGCACAATAAAAAGATAGCTATCTATGAACCAGGAAGTGAACTCTCACCAGATGCCAAATCTGCCAGTGTCTTGATCCTGGACTTCCCAGCCTTCAGAACTATGAGAAATAAAGTTATATTATGAACTCTCCAGTCAATGGTATTGTTATAACATCATAAATGAACTGAGACAGTCTGTAAATAAATGTATATGGTTACAAGTCTATAAATACATATATAAAGTTATATGTCCTGCTTTAGTTTAACTGCTTGCTACTATGAGAGAGAAATGATGAAAATAGGGCTATCAAAAATTTTATCCTTATATTTTAGTTATACAAAACTGAGAGATTTAATAGCAGAAGTTCATTTTGTTTGTTTTGTTTCAGTCATAAATTCATGCACATATTCAACACATATGATATATGACACTCCATATATGCTAAGGAAACAAGAAATATGAAAGTCAATTCCATATTTATGGGTCTTTGTCTTACACTTCATAGATTTTTCTAATCTTTTCCACAATTTGGACAGTTTCTCTTCTTTTATTCAGTGTTTTCTGCACAAAGGGGACTCTTTATTAAAAGTTATGAATGTCATATAGACCTAAGAGAAACTGTTTTTGCCTCAAAGAAAGTGAAAAACATCAGTAAGATACTGATAAAGCTTTTTTCCAGATGATCAGTGTTTTTCACTGAAGAATGGTTTTTATATTTTCCATGGCAGAGAATTCCACATTCAGATGTTCCCCTGTTGCCAGTAAAGGTTTTCCCAGCCCAGCATGAACAACACTTGGTTAACAATACCTAGTAATGTGCATACTGAGTCCCTCAGCCAAAAGTTATAATGGAAAGACTCGCACTTGGGTAACTCACGTGACAGAATGCACTTTCCAGCATTTTAATGCTGTTTGTTTAGGATGATCCAAAATCTTACTTTTTAAAGCCTTTGATCTCTTAGTCCTTCTGATGATTTTCCCAGTTACCTTTTGATGCATAACAAATCACGCCAAACTTTGGGGTTGGGGGTGAAGCAGCAGCTATCTTACTGTGCTCACTGATTCTCTGGTAGTTAGTAATTCATAAGGCACAAACAGAGATGGATTCTTTATTCTTTGGTGTCTGGAGCCTTAGCTGGGAAGACTCAAACAGCTGAAGGTGACTGGAATGGCAGGGGGGCTGGAAGACTGAAAGTCTAGCTTCAGCTGGGACCTCAGATTACAGTACCTACCAGTGGATCTCCATTGGCTTAAGCTTCTCATGGCATGGTGGCTGGGTTCCCAGGTTGTGTACCACAAGAATGAATGGTACACATTGAATTTTGAATCTCAGAAAATTGTTTTCTTTGAGGCACATGTTACTGTGGAATCAGACACAAGTTTGAATCTCTACTAACTAGCTGAAAGAACTTGGGTATGCTTTTGTCTTTCTCCTTCCTATTTTCTTTCTTTGTTATAACTTCAGTTTTTTTCATCTGTGTTTGGAGAATCTGACAATATGGTAGGCCAACTTTTTTTCTTCCCCTGTGAGATAAAAAATGACTATTTGGGAATAGAGTAGCTCAGTTTGTAATTTTGCATAAGGAGCACAGAAGACTCCAGAAAGAGAAGGGACCAGGACAACTTACTGCCCATGCCCTGTCCCCACTCAATTCCAATTTTTCTGTGATTCGAGTCAGGAACTCTATCGCAGTGGACCAGGGTTTCCTTGAGCAAGGCGCAGGGATGGGAATACATGATATAACTCCTAAAATAAAGTAATGATGGGTGTAAAAAGAGAGGACTACTGGGTAGGTCATGATTAGTGGTTCAGGGAAGTGAAGGAAAACTTACTTTAGCTTTGGCGAGATTTCTCTGTAAACCACTTGAAGGGGCTGCAAGGTTGAGCCCAAGGTGGTTTGGCTTGGAGTCTCAATGACTGTAGTACTTTGTACTAAAGGCGAGGAGGACAAATATCTTTTGCTCTTCCTTGACAGAGCTTAGGGATGTGGAGCATCCTGCAGTGGCAGTACAACCATGGACAAAACAAGAGCAATGCCCCCTTGCGGTGGAGGAGAAGCCCTTGGTCTGCCTACTCAGTTCCGAGGCCTCTCATTTTTGAGGCAGCACCAGGAGCCCTGGTTTACTCTGGAGCAATGTGCTTCTCATGTCACTTATGAGATTCCCCAGCCTGAAGATGGCTGTTTTGAGTTGTAGTCTGAGAGACATCAATAGGTCTGGGCCTTTGAAAATTTTAGCTACTGACCAGAAACCTTGAGTATATCAGCGGAGAGAGTATGGGGGTGAGTGAAGAGGGACAGCAGAGGATTAATGTGCTGTCAGACTCTCAAACTTACACAGGAAACCACAATTACAAATGTAAAGCAGAACAAAAATGCCAACTATATCTGTTGATGTAAAGAGTACATAATAAAAATAAATATATGTGTAAAGTGCCTAGCATAGTAATTGGTCTACATTAGTCAATCCTAAAGGAAATCAGTCCTGAATATTCATTGGAAGGACTGATGCTGAAGCTTAAACTCCAATACTTTGGCCACCTGATATGAAGAACCAACTCATTGGAAAAGACCCTAATGCTGGGAAAGATTGAAGGCAGGAGGAAAAGGGGACAACAGAAGATGAGATGGTTGGATAGCATCACTGACGCGATGGACATGAGTTTGGGTTGGCTCTGGGAGTTGGTGATGGACAGGGAAGCCTGGCATGCTGCAGTCCATGGGATCGCAAAGATTTGGACACGACTGAGCGACTGAACTGACCTGAGGAACTCAGTTAACATTTTTTCCTTCCCATTCTCCTCTCTTCTTTCTTATGGGAGGAAAGCATTAATTTGGGGGTCAAACAAATCAGATTTTTGAATTCTGACTTTTTATTTGCTAGTTGTGATCTTGGGTCAGTCTTTCACCTTTCTGAGACTTAGTTTTGTCATTAGAAAAATGATTCAAAACTGATTATGTTGTAAGTTTAGTAACATTAAAATAAAATGATAAAAACTGAATAAAATGATACTTCCATCCCTTTTCTAAATATTCCTTTTATCTTCCCTTTACTACACACTCAACAAAAATACCTGGTCATTTTATAATTCCAACTTCCTGGGGAATTTCAAATGTATTCCTCTCTACCTTTCCTGAGTGACTCTGTCCTTGACAAGGATTTCTTTGGGACTGTCCACATTTCCTAGACTGAATTTCCCCAAATCTCCCTGACTGAACACAAGAGGCCATACTCACTTCCTTCCTTTATCCAGGAACAAGGTCACCTCCTGTAAATTTTGGAGTGTGTCCATTTGAGGCCTGCTCTGCCTTTATGTTCGTCACTCAACTTCCACCTTGGAGGAAATAGATAAGTTTAGAGGTTAAACTTGAGGGTTTTATCTTGATTTCATTGGTTGGTAAAGTATTACTACCTCTAGGGAAACAATTAGGTATTCCACAAGGAGCACCCAAGTTCTCAGCATATGCCACAGTCAGTATTTATTGGGTGACCAGGAGCTAAAGGGCTCCTTGTGATCAAAGTGCTTAAACCTAAGAGCTCAGACTAGCCTCAGAGTTTACCTGGTCTCAACCTCTGCACTCAAGGGTTTCCTTGAACTTAAAGCAGCTCCACTCCAGACCCTAGTGCCTCATAATGATACAAAATCCACTCAGATTTTTGAATTCTCTATTTGAAACCCTTGAGTTGTTTTAGAGCTTTCTCTAGTCACCCTACCCTTGGACCAGATTTGTTATGTAGCATGAAATTGAGGCTAGTGGGCATTCATCTTCTGGCATTTGTACTAAACTGCTGACCAAATGCAACTACCCTGAGACAGTGCAAATTGCTGACTTATTCATGTAGATGGAGGTGGTGGTAGTTTAGTTGGTTAGTCGTGTCTGACTCTTCGACATGGTCTGTAGCCCGCCAGTCTCCTCTGTCCATGGAATTCTCCAGGCCAGAATACTGGAATGGGTAGCCTATCCCTTCTCCAGTGGATCTTCCCGACCCAGGAATTGAACTGGGGTCTCCTGCATTGAAGGCTGATTCTTTACCAGCTGAGCTACTGGGGAAGTCCTATAGGGCTTAAAATTAAAAGAAATCAAGGGTTCTTGAACTGGAAAGAGAAAACTCATAGACATGTTAGTGTTCCAGTCAAAAGGCTGTTAATGTGAATGTTTAATTTTACTTATTCTGCTTGGCTCCATATGGTTGATGATGACAAATGGATAAAGCTTCAAGGTGATAAATATTTGGTTTACTTAAGAAAAGGTGTTTCATAACTAAAGATGGAATGGGTAATCTGAAAGGTAGTAAATTTTCTGTCATTGGGAGGATTTACTCATAAGCTGAAAAAATCAATTACAGTAGGGATTTAGGCTTAGTAAGTGTTATTGGACTAACAAACTCCAAGCTCCTATTGAAGCTGAAAATCCTCAATACATGATTCTAACATTTACTTGGCTAATTAAACGTTTGTTTACTTGTGAAATGTTTGAATCACCATGACACAGTGGTCCAAATTCAAATTTTTACATATGAGATTTAGACATTGATTTGGGTAATTTTAGCCCAAGATTATTGGAATGTGTAATGGTATTGTGCTTTATCGTGATGGTTCTGAGTCCCAATTCTGGTTCATTCATTAATGAGGTGTATAGAAGTGTATTGGAACTGACTCATACCAGCTTGTGCAAGCTGACTGTGTGCATTTCTTCCCAAGTTTGCATTCAGAGCCTTCATTTTGGCAGCTTGAAATTGGCCATACTGGGAGTACTTACAGCATGAAAAATGGAAAAACACTAAAGATCAGGGTTTTTTGCACTCTCTGGAAAGTTGGCTGTTAAACATTTACCTGTAGAACTATTGAAAAAAAATTTTTTTATGTGAACTTCAGTGCATAAAACAGATAAATGAAGAATAAAGCTAGGGGAATGGGGCCATAAGCCATACCCACTGATCTTCCCCTCTTGCCAGGGCATGTCCTTCCCCAGTAAAAGGCTCTAAGGCTTCTCTGTGGCACCCTGTAACTCCATGGGATTTAATAGCTTCTGGGAAGATAATCCTTTTTACTCACACTATGACTGCATTCTTTTAGTCATTATTTTAATTTTCCTAGATCTAAGAATACAGACAGAAAACAGCAGGGTTTCCTCTAGTTTTGTAAGACTGTCTTTAAAATGCAAAGCCAAAGGGATCAGTCTGAGAACATTGGAAACCTGATTCCTATAAATACAAGAAGAAATGCACATAGGAAACAATGAGTTTCCTAACTTTGTAAGTGTTCTTAATGTAACTGTGGTTTTTCTCTTGTAATGCAGAGCTAGCCCAATGTGTAGTCATAAGTTTACATGTTATAAACCTCAGACCTTTCCATTAGCATATTACCTTTTTTTTCTTTGTTAGACTAGAAACTCAAAACCCTGAGGGAATAAGATTTGGTGGAATGTTGTAATGTGTGGAGTAGGGGCTATGGCAAGACAGTTTTAAATGATCCACGGACTTTTGGATGAGCTCCTAAAGAAGATGAGAGGGCATTAAAAGGATAACTCCCCAAGGGCAAACTTTGTCCACTTGTTTTTTTCAGGTGCATGACCTGTTTCCTATAGTATCTGAAAACTCCCCTAGAAGGATCATTAGGGTCATAGGATCATAGACTGTCAGGCATAAGTGTAGGCACCTAGAGTGATATGCTTGAGGTGCTCCTGATGTTTCCAGAATGTCCATATATCAGAAAACAGGAGCATGCATGGCCTGATCTGCTGTAAAACTTACCAAGTCAAGTTAACTTTATCATGGATTGTGGAATTCCTGTTCTCAAATGCTAAAGTGATATCACGTGCCCATATTTTGGTTTGAATATTTTCATCTGAATTTCTCTTGTGATCTGAACTCTGATTTCTTTACTCTCACTCTTCCCATTTTCCCCAGAATTACAGTGAGTTCATTGGCTCATGTTCCTTTCAAGGTTTGCTAATTCTATTGCCTCTTTCCTTGACTTTGTCCCCTAATTTCCCTTATATCAAGTTCTCATCTTCAGAGGGAGGAGCAGAGTCATGGCTGGCTAGATTGTAGCCCTTATCTCTACCTACACTCCTTCCTGTTTCCTTCTCTTGCCAGGCTTCCCTCTTCACTCTGCCCTTCAGTCCCTGAACTGGCTTTGGACTCACAACCTTTTCTGCCACATGCCCCGCATGTTAAGCCCACATCCTAATCTGCTTTGCCATGGATTGTCTCCTTCCTCTGCTTAAATCCTTCCCTAGTATCCCTGGTCTTCAACCTGCTATTTTGTCTTTTGCCAGCTGGGGTTAGACCTCTATTTATTGACTTATATTTGTATCTGTTTCTGTAAATCATCTAAAGGAGAGACTTTCTATGTTTGCACTGGAGCTATGCTACCTTTCAGATATTAAGCACACAACATAAAAGTGAATTATTATGCCACCCTAAGTCTCTTTACAGTTAAGAAGCATTGGATATTTTAGTTTCTTCTCAAATGCAGAGAACAATTAAAGATGTTCCCAAATAGTTAACAAAAATCAATTTAGTAAATACTGTTCTCTTCTAAGAACACAAATCAGAGCTAGGGACTGACTGATTATATTGGCCCAATCTGTAGGGACAACCAAGTCAAGCAAAGCTACTTTACCATGCAATATATATAATTTTGTAGTGAGTTTTGGAAGACAGATAATTTTTGATCAAATATATAACTGTGTGTTCATCAGGTTTAGCTTTTCAAATCTAATCATATGACACCTAGTGTTAGTCTTGAGTACTGCTGAATATTTTCATACAAAGTGTATTGCATCTCTGTTTAAAAAAATTTCATTTAATTTCTTTATATACCTTGTGAGATTTATTCCGGTTATGATATAGTCTCAGGAAAGATATAACTTACTCTTTGGTATCCAAATTGTAGAATGGAATTTGAAGTCAGAAGGCTGGATTCTAGATATGGAGCTGGGTAGCTCCTGTGTTTGTTTTTTTTTAAAACTTTTAATGTTGTATTGGGGTATAGCCAATTAATAGGCTTCCTGGTTGGTGCTAGTGGTAAAGAATCTGCCCGCCAAAGCATAAGACATAAGGGACATAGTTTTAATCCCTGGGTCAGGAAGATCTCCTGGAGGAGGGCATGACAACCTACTCGAGTATTCTTGCCTGGAGAATCTTATGGACATAGAAGCCTGGTGGGGTACAGTCCATGGGGTCCCAAAGAGTCGACACAACCGACTTAGCATGCATGTATAGCCAATTAACAATGTTGTGATAGTTTCAGCTGAACAGCAAAGGGGACTCAGCCATACATAAACATGTGTCCATGCTCTGCCAAACTCCCCTCCTCTCCAGGTTGCCACATAACATTGTAGCTCCTGTGTTCTTGTGAAAACTGTTTTCCTCTTCAAGTCTATCTGAATGATCTCATTGGTAAAATGAGAGGGATGGATCTTATGTATCTCTAGGATCTTTCAAACTCTAGTACCCTGTAAGATATATTAAGCATTGGATATGTATGCCAGCCAACTCCATTTTGAAGCTTGGAATATGTCCACCCAATAAACTAGTAAATAAAACAGGTGTTAGTTGGAGGAGAGTATTGTTCTTCTTTTGCTTAAAAAAAAAAAAAAAACTGATGTTACAAGTTTTAACAAAAACTAAGATAGAATTTTAATGATATGTAGTAACACTGTCTAATCTATATCCGCTTTGCTTAATATTGCTGCTGCTGCTGCTGCTAAGTCGCTTCAGTCATGTCCGACTCCATGCGACCCCATAGACTGCAGCCCACCAGGCTCCCCCATCCCTGGGATTCTCCAGGCAAGAACACTGGAGTGGGTTGCCATTTCCCTCTCCAATGCATGAAAGTGAAAAGTGAAAGTGAAGTCACTCAGTTGTGTCCGACTCTTAGTGACGCCATGGACTGCAGCCTACCAGGCTCCTCCGTCCATGGGATTTTCCAGGCAAGAGTACTGGAGTGGGTTGCCATTGCCTTCTCCGTGCTTAATATTGAGATGGCCTAAAAGTTTGAGTTTTTCTGTACTATGTTATGAACGTTTTTGCCAACCCAATACTTGAAACTTGAAATGTAGCGAGTGAGACTGAGGAACTAAATTTTAATTTTAGGTGGCTCACTGGTAAAGAATCTGCCTGCCACTGCAGAAGACACAAGTTTGATCCCTGGGTCGGGAAGACCTCCTGGAAAAGGAAATGGCAATCTGCTCCAGTATTTTTAGATCTTCCCTGTAGTTCAAAGGGTAAAGAATCTGCCTGCAATGCAGGAGACCTGGGTTCAGTCTCTGGGTTGGGAAGATCCTCTGGAGAAGGGCATGGTAACCCACTCCAGTATTCTTATCTGGAGAATCCGATGGACAGAGGAGCCTCGCCGGCTACAGTCCGTCGGGTGGCAAAGGGTTGGACACAACTGAGTGACTATACTCCACAATTCTCGCCTGGGAAATCCCATGGACAGAGGAGCCTGGCGGGCTACAACCCATGGGTTTGCAAAAGAGTCAGACACGACTTAGTGACAAAACAACAACAAATAACAAGTTTAATTTAAATTTAAATAGTCACATATGACTAGTGGTTGCCATCTTAGACCATATAGATTTATAGAGTGTAAGAAATATGGGAATTTCTTGATAAATTTGGCGTGGTGTTCACCAATATACTTGGTAGTTTATATGCTGATTGACTATATGTGACTCTTGTTATTTCATATTCACCACTCCCATTTTGGGGGGGGGGGCGCAGATTTCACTATACAAGTGCTTTAGTATTGATTCCATAATTGAATTTTCTCTCATGGTTTCAGCTATGTAAGTCTGATTTAATGGAATTAAGGTAAAGCGAAGATTTTTTTTCTTCTGGTTCACAGCAAGGATGAAAACATGCAAAAACAGAGAACACTTTGTAACAATTAGTAAGCATGAATTTCAATGCCCAACCCCTATAATTATTTTTCTAAGCTTATTTTTTGTGTTTGAAAGTTCAGGTTAAAAAAAAGCTCAGGAGTCCCATGACATATTGAAACATATGCTTTTCTTTTTATTATAGTGTCTGCAAAGAAAAAATGAACAGTTTTTAAAAAATGTTGATTAACTTAAATTTTAGCTTTCTTGAATTCTACTCTGAAAATACTAAAGGATTTTGAATAGAAACTTCATCCCATTTTATTCATTCCGAATTATTTATTGTTAGGTATACTTTCTCTTGTGCTCTTGCAGTTAAAATTTAACCTACTCATCTAATTCTTTCACCAGTGTATAATATCTTGATTTTTATGGCATCATAGAACATATTTTAATTTAACTGCTATTGCCGGATAAACTGGAGAAGGAAATGGCAACCCACTCCAGTATTCTTGCCTGGAGAATCCCAGGGACAGAGGAGCCTGGTGGGCTGCCGTCTATGAGGTCGCACAGAGTTGGACACGACTGAAGCGAGTTAGTAGCAGCAGCAGCAGCCAGATAAACAACTCCTCCAACAACACACAAACACCCATACATACAGACATACATATTACACATGTTCATGTTCAATTGTTCAGTCGTGTTTGACTCTTTTCCATCCGATAGGCAGGCTCCTCTGTCTTTGGGATTTCCCGGGCAAGAATACTGGAGAGGGTTGCCATTTCCTCTTCCAGGGGATCTTCCCAACCCAGGGATCAAACCCACATCTCCAGCATCTCCTGCATTGGCAAGCAGATTCTTTATCACCAAGCCACCTGGGAAGCCCCATATATTACACATACATATTCACAAACACATACACATATATACACTCATACACACACTTTTCTAAGACTTAGGATGACTGGGAGCAACTTACTATATTGTTATTGCAAGGACCTCTTTAACAAGGTACATATGCATGGGAAGATTTGCTCCAAAATAAGTAGAAAAATGATATGTGACTTATAAAAATTGGTCGTAATATCTATAATGAGTTGTATATTTTTCATCCCTAAGTCTGCCCTATCCCAAATTTCCCCCTTATTATAAAATTACTGCGCAAAATACCCACCTTGCTACTCCCATTTGTATGCCAAATATTCAGAACCCACCTTGTCACTCCCATGTGTATGTACTTTGAGCATTTAAAAATGCAAAACTCTTGTATTATTCTGCCATCCAATCAGTCTAGCACTTATCTAGAGTAACAACAGGTCAAAGCTCAACTAAATGTATTTTTTGAAATATTATAAAAAAGGATCACATTATTTTAATAATGATCACAAAGCACTACAAAACCCAGAACTGGCTTCTGAAATGAAGGTTGAACTTAACTTATGAAAAATTCAGCATTGTAAATGTGATTTGATTTTGATTTCTTAGAAAATGATAAGCTTCTGTAAATTTCCATAACTGTGTACACACTTATAATGTATGTTTTCAGAATGTATGATTAGACAGAATGTCCTATTCTACAATCATTTTGGAAAAAAGGGAAGTTCCACGCATCTACTTTTACTTTACCACATGAAGTATGATATGAGTTATCTCTGCTGTCTGCTGTATCACATTTTGAAAGTCATTTTATTAGTGTGAACATAGCTATTCTATTTTCATCAGAGTGGCAAATGAAAACTCCTTAGTAACAAGTATGTCCAGATGGAATATTGCTGTGATTGCATATTCTACTTATTTATTCCATTCAGCCATTTAGATACTTACTTTTGTTATTAAATTAATAATATTTGTGACATAGTTTTCTTTTACAGATCCTGCTTAAGTTATTAAATCCCTTGGTCCTAGATCAGTTTAGCTAGTTTTTTTTTTTTTTTTTTTTTTTTTTTTTATCATAAATGCCCAGTAGATGGCAGTCTATGTACTAATATTTGCAGAACATCATCCTCTTAAACCCTAATTGCAACTTGTTAAAAATATGCATTTTGGAAATTTTGATGAAGTTTCACACAATGAAGTTGAAAGTCAGCTTTAAGCTACCTCCTGATTCATTTTTGGCCTTTGAGGACCAATACAAATGGAACATATACCTGCTTTTTTGTTTCATTTTGTTTGAAAACAATTTTGGCATTAAAAAACAAGAGACATTATTAAATTAAAAGGTCCACAAAAACTGGAATGATAAAGTTAATAAGCAAATTTTCTGAGTTTTCTTGATTCTGTTAGAAAGGATCAGACTAGAGGATGTGATTCCAGATCAAGATGCTCTCCTTTTGAATGTGACCAGCAGCATACCACCGATGCCCTATCTGTTAAAGACACAATTCATGGGTAATTGTAGGAAGAGTTATTCATATTAAATACTGAAAATTGGCTTACATAGGGTTTCAATATGATTTGTTAAAAGGGAAATTTGGAAAGAGAGAGAAATGATAATGGAATGTTTTCTCCTAAGGGACAGGAATTTCCAGGGGGTCCTTTGCCTTAGGGGCTGTTCTTGTCTATTTCAAAAGACTTGGGCAAGATAAAGAACCTATCCCAGTCCACTGGAGAGCAGAGAGGAAGAATCATTGTTTCCAAGAGTCAATGCGTTCAGAGCACCTGCTGTGAGTTTTGTCCCAGATAAGCAGGTATGAGGCTGCTGGAGGTGATGAGGTGGCTGCAGCTGGTGGTGAGGGTCCAAGGAAGGTCAAGGAGGAATCTTTCTTGGCCAAATAATTAGGAAGGCACTAGGTGAGGCAGACTCTGTATGGAGCCAAAGAGGGTGTGCCCTGATGTGGAAGAGTAGTAGAAAATCAGGGAAGGTGAGAAAAGATGTATCAGGTATAAGTCTTCACACATGATGCTTGACTTCACACATGATGTTTGCTTGACTTCTAATGCTCTTCTCCCCTCTACTTTTCACTGGCTGTTATCTTCTCAGTCTTCATATCTCAGCCTTATAGTCAGTATTTCTTCAGTAAATGAATGAATGGAGGACCATGCAGAAAAAATTAACATGCCAGTCCCAAGAGTTTGAAAGTACAGCAGAGGCAGCAACTATAGCCTTGGTAACAGTAACAGGGCAGAGCTGTTCCATGGGAAGGGTAGCAAGCTCTTGTCAGCCTGAGAAAAGCCACAGAGATTGTGTAAGGAGATGTGGAGGTCAAGTTGAGAGCTTAAGAAGAGATCAAAGGAATTCCATGTGTGGGTTTTTATCCAAAAAAATTGAAAGCAGGGTTTCGAAGAGATATTTTTACACTCACGTTCATAGTAGCATTTTTCACAATAGACAAAAGATGGAAGTGATCCAAATGTCCATTGACACACAAATGGATAAACAACATCTGGTTTGTGCCATAGAATATTATTCAGCCTTAAAAAGGAAATAAATTCTGACACATACTATAACATAGATGAACCTTGAGGACATTATACTAAGTGAAATAAGCCAGTCACAAAAAGACAAATACTGTTTGATTCCACTGAAATGAAGTATCTAGAGTAGTCAAGCTCATAGAAACAGAAAGTAAAATAGTGATTCTTGGGGGGCTGGGGGAGGGGGAAATGAATTGTTGCTTAATGGGTACATAATTCCAATTTTCAGGGTGATGGAGTCTAGAGATTGCAGGGCAATGTGAATATGCTTAAAGTTATTGAACTGTACACTTAAAACTGGTGAAGAAGGTAATTTTTATGTGTATTTTATCATAATTTTAAGAGTGTTAAAAAGAAAAAAAAAAAAGAGGATGGTGCGGGGTAGATTGCTTCACCCAGCATCTGCATCTTTGTTTTGCTTGGGGCTGAGAGTCGGATACGACTGAGCGACTTCATTTTCACTTTTCAATTTCATGCATTGGAGAAGGAAATGGCAACCCACTCCAGTGTTCTTGCCTGGAGAATCCCAGGGACGGGGGAGCCTGGTGGGCTGTCGTCTTTGGGGTCGCACAGAGTTGGACACGACTGAAATGACTTAGCAGAAGCAGCAGCAGCAGCAGAGATAGTTTAGCCTTGTTGAAATTATTGAGATTTAAGCATTTATAGCACAATACTCATGCCACCTATGCTCTAGTTGGGCCTTGACCTTACGACATTGCCTTCTTGAATTTCAGTTTTATTAACTAGATTCTTGCTTTCCTTAAAAAGCATTGGCCTAATGTCTCTAGGGCTGAGGTTTGCCTTATTCTTTCCATCCCTTCTCTTCTTAAACCTAATTCTTGTCCAGAAGTGGAGCCTGACCTTGAGACCCTGACTTCCTGCCAATTGACTTCCTTAAAAATAACTCTTGCCTGCATTGATATCCCAGATGCTCCAGCTAGGGTGACCAACCACCCAGGGTAGCCCAGACTGTCTCTGTCTTAGCAATGCAACCCCCATATCCTGGGAAACTCCTTGGTCCTGAGCAATCCTGCATGTAACTATCTTCAGTCTGTTGGTGTGTTCTTTGTCATTGGACCCTCCAGTGCCTGTCCAATAGCCCTTAGTGGAGGCCAGTGTGAGCCTGGTCAGAGTATCAGCTGCACAACCTAGAGTGCAAGAGCCATACCTAAAGCAACTTGATACAGAAGGACACAAAAGATGAGGAAAAGCTTAAGTGTTTGGAAGGTGCGTGCTTGTGCTAAGTCACTTCAGCCGTGTATGACTCTTTGAGGTCCATGGACTGTAGCCCTCCAGGCTCCTCTGTCCATGGGAGTTCTCCAAGCAAGAATACTGGGGTGGGTTTCCATGCCCTCCTCCAGGGAATCTTCCTGACCCAGGGATCAAACCATAATCTCTTATGTCTCTCCTGTATTGGCAGGCAGATTCTTTATCATTAGTGCCATTTGAAAAGTACTAACGTTCAAAAGTGAGAAGCCAAGAAGAAGATAATTGGTGCTAAGAGATAATGTTTAAGAACTGTGTTGAGATTTTGATGTCAATTAACTCATTGAATCCTTACAGCCTTATAATATATATACGGTATAGGTCCTGATCTCTTTCATAATTCCTGTTTTATAAAAATTATTCTGACTAAAAAAGAAAAAGGCCCTCCTTTTTCCTCATTCAACTCCATGCTTTTTGCCTTATGAAAAGAGACAGAACCAAGACCTAGATTTTGAGATCTTACTTGATAAGAGTTTACCACTTCCTTGGGAAAAACGTATTAGTTACACTTGCTTAAATGAATTACTTATAAGCCTGCATTTTGTTATCAAGTAGGTAATTCTTTTTGTTATTTTGCTAAAGAACCTCAAACAGGTACTATGAAATCAGAAATGAACACACTTGGGTGGACCACTCAACCATTCATTAATATTTTTTTTAATGCAAGAACGAATTAAGTCTCCCATGTGCCTCATTCCACAAATATTCCTTGCACAGCTCTGGTGTCAGTCCTTTCTGGAAACCAAATTTATATTATGGCCCTGGAACTTGGTCTATCTGTAATCACAAAAGCCGGGTCTTACAAAGGTCCAACCTCATAGAAGTTAGTTGGCTTAGAGTCCAATTCCTGTTGATGGATGCAGGAGTTGCCAGAGATTTCATTCTCTTTTCAGGTTCAGACTTAAAAGAATATATAGTTATTTCAGATTTCCAGTAACTTTTTGTTTCCTACAAAGTTAGAGTTTGAGTGATAATATTGTGGTACTGATAGAAAAACGGGGATAGATTCACTTTCTCTTGCTTGGCTTTCTTGACCAGGACAGAGTTTTTGAAACAGTTTACTGGGGTGGGGATGGGGGAACATGCCCGGCCATAGGACCTGGGGTGAAGCCCTAGGTAGTATTTGTGAGTTTGACCTCATCAATGGTGGCTCTGACCACTAAATCAGAGATCAACAAACTATGGCCACAGGCTAAATTCAGCCTGCTGCCTATTTTTTTCCCAATAAAATAGAGTTTTATTGGAACACAGCCAGTGTGTGGAATGGCAAAGTTGACTAGTTGTGACAAAGACCATATGTCCTGCAAAGCCTAAAAATATTTACTATCTGGTCCAGAAAAAGTTTGCCAACCTCTGCAGTAAGTTATGCACAGATTTAGAAGAGATTTAGTTGAAAAATATTCAGTTTGTCTCTAACCTTTTTTGGGGGTCAAGACGAAACCAAAACAGGCCACCACTTGGCTTGAATGTGGCACCTCTCCCGTTTGCAGTCAGCCTCTCAAAGACTATTGGCAGTGAGACACACTCCTGGTCTGTGGTTGGTGCTAACAGTTTTTTTGTTTTGCAAACACTCATTATAAAAATAGGCTTATGGTTTTAGGCATCATTGGAAATTATAAACTAGTGTTTGGTGCAGTTTGAATTTGTGCTGTAATGATAAGAGAGCTTGCTGGAGGCCTCTTGGAAAACTTCTAGGACCATCATTTTTTTTAATTCAGCCTACAGGGAATGCTCAACTGTTTTTTTAATTATCATTTTTTTGAATTTTCTTGTCCCCTTGGGTCTTATTGTTCTCATATATTTTTTAGAACTAGTGAGTCAGAGCCTTGCTACAATGAGAAAAATGATTGGTCTCTGGCCTTTGCTAGCGTGAGAGATGGTGTTGAGGTGCAAAGATATCACTGGACGAACTAAATATAGGCTGAGCAAGGCACTCCCAGCTTAGTTGTTTCTCTGTAAACGGAGGCCTGCTACATGTCATGAGCCTCCTCCCCTTTTCTGTGCCCTGTGCCATCTACACTGCTCTGAGCTATCTTTCTCCTCAGGGTAGGGCTGAAGAAACGTTCCTAAATTTTCTGAGGACACACAAAATTGTGGGAGCTTCATGAACTCTTTTCTGGAGGAAACAAGCTGGTCCTGGTGACCAGACCCAGAGTCCAGAGCCTCAAGAACCCTGTTAGAACATGTTTCCTTCCCAATTCTTAAACTAACTTGCTTGTACATCTTGGTGGCCTCACTTAGCTGCTAAGTGTGATGACACTTTAGGGTAGAACTTTCAATTTTCTTCTTTGTTTAAGTGAATCAGACTATGTAGTTTAGAGATTAAACAATGAGAATATGCATTTCTAATGACATGCAGATACTAATGGGATAAAGTCACTTGGGAGAGGGATTGAGCAGTGCTATATTTAGACCAAAAAGGGATTTTCCAGCTGATTTTAAACTATTTGAGGCTGGTGGGCTTAAAGTCTTCCCAGTGGTCTATGTCAGAAGGTAGAATCCTGATTTCCTGACCCTTCTTGTGATTGATTCCCCACATCTCACAGCACAGAGCCTAGATCCCATCCTGGAGGAGAGGAGGCGCCCTAGCAGGCGAGAACATGAATCCTTGCTTTGCTTCTGACTCACTGCATGGCCATGGAAAATTCTTGTCACAAAACATGCAAAAATGGAAGATTTTCCCTTGAGAAACATCTCCAAGACAGTGTCTTCTAGCCATCTTACTCACCCTGTATGTCTAAAACTACCTCCTTGGGCAGTAAAGAATACTGGGACCCCCTCAACTGTGAGAGAGAGGGGAGCAGGCAGCAAACACCTGGATTAACCAATCTGGCTTTGAGCCTAGCCTCTATCATGGGTGGCTGTGTTGTTTAATCTAAGTGCAGCTGCTGTAACAGGTAAACCCTGAAATTTTGGTAACTCAGATTTTACTCATGTAAATGCCCATTAGTGCTAGAGAGTGGGATGGGGTAGGGAATGGTGCTTTCCTCTGCACAGTCTTTGGAGGACCCAAGCTGAAAGATACTCTTGTTCCAATATGAGGTTTTCATAGATGCCCTTAGCCTACAGACATCCAGCTAAAAAATGGAGGAACATGTGAGAGTTTTTATAGCTCAGACCAGGAAATAGAGCACATAATTTCTTCCCAAATTTCAATGCCAGATCTGAGTCACATGGCCACTGCAAGAAAGGTTGGGAAATTTGGTCTAGCTGTAGGTCCAGGAGGAAAGGGAAAAGAGTCTCCTGCACAAACTAGTTCAGACTCACATACACTACTTGATGGAGAGGAGTCTCTGATGCTCTATCAGATTCGATAGAATTAACCCTGGAGCTGACTAGGGCAAAGGTGTTGAGTTTCTTCTGTTAGTTGGAGTTGAAGAATATAGAGTTTCTGTCTGAATCTAGTTGACATTGTGGTTGAGTCTCCAAGGTTTATTTTACTACAGATCTAAACCCATCTTGGTTTCCATTTATTTATCTGGCCAGACAACTTGGCAGAGCCAGGAACCACCTTATGAATCTGCAGCTTAATGAGTGATGAGAAAGTATGAAATTACCAGTCACCTGGGTAGCCCTGAGGAATTGTTCCATACCTGTGAGTAACACCCCCTGCAGGTGAGGCCTTACGCTGCACAGGATTTGGAGATGCCTTGAATCTGTCCATCTTAACTCAGGGGAATCCAGGTGACTATGGAACTTCAGCAAATTCCCCTCTCCTTCATGTTGGCAGAGTCCTAGTATCTGCATTTTTTTTTTTTTTTGGTCCAGAGTATATGCATTTTTTTTTTTTTTTTTTGGTGGGAAAAGTGGAAACTTCTCTAGCTTGCTCTGCCCAGGAGTAGGGCAGACTGGAAGTGCCAGGGAATTAACACCTGCCACTTCCACCTCCCAGCCTCAGAAGCAGGCTTCAGCAGAATTGGAAATTAAATATAAATGCCTACTCTCCTGCTCCTTGGGTGGGATAATTCTCTTGTGTCTAGAGGACCATTTCCTTGAGTTTTCCCATGTGTATTAAACTGACAATGGTTGATCACTCATAGCTCCCAACTGATGGTTCCTGCTCTTCTCAAATAAACCGTGTGAATTTTTGTCTCAGTATCTGCCTCTGGGAGAAAGCAAACTAAAACTCTACTATTCCAGAAAATAGCCTGGGCTGCATGAAGGGTTTATTCTGACACTTTAAGAAGAACATTTTTTCCCCAGGCACATATTTTGGGATCATGATGGTATTTACTCCTAACCTTCCTTCCTAGCTAATTTCAGTAGGTACATGGAAGCTTCCCGTTATAACTATCTTTTATTTTATTTGAGACCCAAAGAAAATTTATCTCCATGTAAATTTTGATAGTGGCTTAAAATACTTTTTTGGTATTATCCTCAGTAAGAAATATGTTCTATATTGCAACTCACTACACACACAAACATACACCCACACTCATAAAACTGAAACAAGTCATGTTAAGGTCATTATCCTCTGTTCCTGGAAGAAAGAAAAAAATCAATACATGGCAATACATGGCAGGCATTCTCCTGTGAGAATTTTTCCAGGTGTCCCCATTCCAGTGAGAACAAGCACTGTGGTGTTGAATGGAACAGATAGATAACAGGAAATTGGGAGACTCTTGAAGCTTCAAAATGGCACTTGCAGGGCTTGCTCTTGCTCTTAAGAATGGCTCCAGTGTTTTGGCTGGAAAAACCAGGAATAGGGCATACACAAGCTGTGTAATCATAATCGTCTCACACAGATGTGGTTATCAATAGCCAGCTCTGTGATTCACCAGAGGCTTATTTGTATGAGAGTCTTAATGGAAAGACATTGAAGGGAAGGGAAACATTGAACTCTAAGGTGAAGCCCTATGAAGAAGCAAGAGTTCAAACCTTTCAACCATCCAGAAGAGAACTCTTCAGAAGAGAGAGCAGTACTATTGTATTATCTGAGTTACTTTGTTATTCTTTAGTACTAACAGAGGGATATGTGTGTGTATGTATGTGTGTTTAGAGTGGATCGTGGTGGATAGTTAAGTTCTGAAATACTGGACTAAGGAATTTACACCCTGGGGTAGTCAGTTAGCATTGACATAGCAAGGACATAACTTGCAATCCTATTAAAACTTTATCTCCAATAAGGACAAGAAGATTTGCTAGTTTGCATAAGGGATACTAGAATAATTTTTCAC
Source organism: Okapia johnstoni (assembly GCA_024291935.2). Classification (NCBI taxonomy): domain Eukaryota; kingdom Metazoa; phylum Chordata; class Mammalia; order Artiodactyla; family Giraffidae; genus Okapia; species Okapia johnstoni. The sequence goes on along the minus strand of CM044312.1, from coordinate 62,094,580 downwards.
TAGTGAAAGAATGATGAATAAGTTATGTAGACTAGCTGGAAATATTATACATGCCTTTGTATGAACTTCGGGGAGTAAGAATCTAGAGAGAGCCTCATAGGAACCTTCTTGGACAGACCTTCATTCAGGCTTTGTTCAACAGCTTAGCATAGGATCCTATGACTTGACTTCTGACTGGAAATTTAGCTGAATTCTTTACTAGGACACTGCCTTGAGTGACCTTTTTATACATATATAATATTTCCTGGGATTTTGCACATGTCTTAGTTTATCTAGATGTTTTGGGGCCTTCTTGTATTGAGTATTTGAACATGTGGCTTTTTTGATTGAAATGTTTTCAGTATAATATATCACTTGGTACTGAGATTGTGGGGGAGGATAATTACAATTCTCACTCATAGCTACCGGAGGTAACCGATATCTGCCAGAATAATTTAAAACTCATGAGCAACACAGTTTGCTTATCAATATACTCTCTTGATCTAAGGAAATTGTTTGAGGGTTGAAGAGAAACGGGCTTCCCTGGTGGCTCAGTGATAAAGATTCTGCCTGCAATGCAGGAGCTGCAGGAGACTAAGCTTCAATCCCTGGGTTGGAAAGATCTCCTAGAGGAGGGCATGGCAACCCACTCCAGTATTCTTGCCTGGAGATTCCCATGGACAGAGAGCCTGGCAGGCTATAGTCAATAGGGTCTCAAAGAGTCAGACACAACTGAAACGACTTAGCATGCATGAAGAGAAATGGTGGTTTTTGAACACAGCCTAGTGAATATAACTGGGCTTGTTTCCAGCTCAGCCCTCATAGTTTTGTGGAAATAGAGGCTTTGACAAAGTATGAGTCAAAAAGCCACCTCACTATGGCCTCTATAAAAAATTTGGAGTGGAAGGAAGCCCTGCTTTGAGACCTAGTCATAAAGTTGATAGCAGCATGATTTTTCTTCAGAACACAGGATGTGAGTAATATTACATTTTTTCCTTTCTCTAAATAAATTTAATATGCTCCAAGCTCCCATTTAGCCTGACTAAAAGAAATATCAAACCTTGTCATGATAGAGTCGTTTTTGGTTCCATGTGAATGCCCCATGGGTCTCTTGTATTTGGTCTCTAAAGATCAGAGCTGATGGCAGTAATCAGTGTTCAGATCTGTACCATTCTTCAAGCTTGGGGATTCTTCCAGGGGGCTAGGATCATTAGCCAAGGCCAGGAGCCCGGTGCCCAGGGTCCTGCCTCCTCAGAATCTAGAGGTAGTTGATCCTTTCTGAGGAGGTCCTACCACATGTTGAAGCTGGGTAAGACTTCAGAGGAGGAGCTCCCAGTGCTTGGGGAGTCCACACACCTCGCTATCTCCCTAATCTTGAAGGAGTCTCTCCAAATTGCCTTCCGGTGTTTCTTTCTCCATTTCTTTCATTTCTGAGAGAAGTTCATATAATTACTTTTCAGGAGGGCCTTCAGAAACTTCCCTGATAGCTCAGTTGGTAAAGAACCTGCCTACAGTGCAGGAGACCCCTGTTCGATTCCTGGGTCATGAAGTTCCCCTGAAGAAGGGATAGGCTACCCACTCCAGTGTTCTTGGACTTCCCTTGTCCCTCAGCTAGTAAAGAATCCACCTGCAATGTGGGAGACCTGGTTTTGGTCCCTGGGTTGGGAAGATCCTCTGGAGAAGGGAAAGGCTACCCACTCCAACATTCTGGCCTGGAGAATTCCATGGACTGTATAGTCCATGGGGTTGCAAAGAGTCGGACACAACTGAACGACTTTCACTTTCAGAAACACAATATGAAATTTTCTCCTTGGGGGAGTTGTTGTTGCTTAGTCGCTACTGTGTGTTAGTCACTAAATCGTGTTTAGCTCCTTTGCAATCCCATGGACTGTAGCCTGCCAGGCTCCTCTGTCCATGGAATTTCCCAGGCAAGAATACTGGAATTGGTTGCCATTTCCTCCTCCAGGGGATCTTCCTAACCCAGGGATCAAACTTGGGTCTCCTGCATTGGCAGATGGATTCTTTACCACTGAGACACTGGGGAAGCTCCCTTAGGGGAGTTGTTGGGGAAATGATATGCCAATACAATTTTTTTTCCTTACAAACACAGATCCTATAATGCAAACCTCTTCAGAGCCACATCCAACAATGCTGAGTGATGGGTGAGAGGAATAGCTGCAGAATTTTCACTTGAAGTCATCCAGCAAGCAGGATGTGACCTTATGAGATAGGTAGTGGCAGAGAAAAAAGTGGAAATCAAAGTGGAAGAAAGTAATTTGACTTTTTTTGGAGGGCACATGTAAGGTTTTTCCTGTGTAAGAAAGTACATATAATCATTTGCTAATAGCACAAGATCATTGCTATAATAATCATTTTAAATGTTACTTAATTCAAAATAAGTAACATTAATCTACCTTTGCTTAGCATTATATATTTTCACACATGTAATCTTATTTGCTGTTGACCACATCATGGTAAATTCAATCACAGAGTGTCAGTTTAGCAGATATTTATTATCAGTCCTTATACTGAACTCTGTGGCCATACTGATGGCTAAAAATTGGTCTCTGCCCCCTAGTAGCTTACAGTTCAGTGGGGATATGAATAAAATGTCCCAAAGCCTTGAGGGCAGAGCAACTTTCTCTGCCTGGGAAAGTTACAAGAGGAAAACAATTATGTCCATTTTCTTTCAGCTTCTCTATCCATGTACATGCCCCATTTTCTGAACAACACAGAAAATACTTTAATAACTGTATTATGTAATAAGCAATTATTATAATTTCGCATTGGCATTCTCAAAGCACTGGGCTCCCTTTGCTTTATTTTACAAATAATCCTGACTATAGGGTGGGAACCGTGACAAGTCCCAAATTCGCCTGGCAACATTATTCATAAGGCAGGCAATTAGACCTCATGCCAGTGACGCTTCTCTTTGTACTCTGCTGCTTAAAGCTGAGAGAACCTTCTTGCCATCTTCTCTTCCCACCATGGGTCAGGTGCAGAAGGCATTTATGTTTAATGTGGTCCCAGTGTTCTAAGAGTGGCCAGTGGTGATTTTTTATTGAAATTTCTGAGAGCTGCTATTTTGTGTCTCTTCTCCTTTTATCATGTGTTGTTTAAATTTGCACAAATAATGAAGTTGTTATGTCTTTTAGAGTAAGATAAATCCTCATTTAATTTGAGGGCAGTGGCTGAATATTAACTGTGTTTTCTGAGATTTATGAAAGAGACATCTATTCACTGGCTGAATTATTGGATGGGGTGGGGGAAGTTCTCCATTGCCCTCTAGGGTTAGTGCCAAGGATTTAACCCTTAGGTTCTTTCTGACTGGCATGGATAGTCCTCTACAGAAGGAAGTTGCCCAGGAGTGAAAGCACAGCACTGTCGAGACACAAGTCCATGTCAAGCTGATTTTTTCCCTTACTTTAGTGACTTGGGGTAGTTCCTTCTAGTTGTGCCTGTATTTCTGCCTGTACAATTGGTACTGATACAATTGGTACTGTACTTGTTGACCTTGCTGTATTTAGAAATCTTTGCAATCTTAATTGTTAAAGTGAGACCAGGCTCCCTAAGCTCTCAGAAAATCTGGATTTATTTCCTTCTCCATCAGTCACTCATTAAGTGACCCTAGGTAAGTCATTGGTCCTTGATGTTTTATTCTTCCTGTATGTAAAATGAGACTATGAGACTACTTCCCTTCCTATCTCATGGGAACATGGAGGACACAGATGTGGAAGAGTTTGGAAGATTAGAGTTTTACAGATATTTAGGTTATAAGAGGCATTTGGCTAGTTTACTGGTCATATCCCTATTTCTAATTAGCTTCCCCTTCCTTCCATTACACCTTGAATGGATAACTTTTCAAACCAGCTGACACTGATGCTGTAGAGACTGCTGATAGGTTCAGAATGGACAACTAATGTAGGGGAAGCCTATCTATGATCTAGTCTGAGCCAATCAGATGTATGAATATAGAGACAAGAAATGGAAGTCAGACAATGATAGGTTCTTGAAACAAAATGTCAGGTATATTTGGGGCATTTTGACTCAGTCCATTTGATAAGCACTAGAAGAAATATGGTCTATGAAGACAGGCAAGAGAATGGCTTGGATGTGTTAAGAAAATCAAGTGACCCAGGGGCACTGGAAAGAATGAAAATGAGTGGTGGGTTGAGAGACTGTTTGAAACCTATTTCCCATGAGGTCTGGCTCTGTTTTAGTCATTTTCACATTTTTATTTGAAGCACAATCTCATGAGATTGGAGACATTATGACTGCTGGTTTAAGAGATTGTAGTTATGTGACTTATATAAGGTCTCATAGCTGTTTGGTTGTGGATTTGGTTACAGTTCCCCACTTCTGTTCCAGGTTTCTTCTGCTACAGTATGGCTTATTATTCACATTCATTATTGTTTAAGGTTGATGGGGAAAAAACAAGGACTAAAGAAGTTGTTCTAACCCAGTGTAGATACTGAAGGCTGATTTTTTTTATAAGTTGCTTGAGCAATATTTGACATCATCTCAGATATTTGTCCTAATGTCATAACCTCACTATTAAATTTGTTTCCTCCTCAGGAATATAAATGACACTCCCAGGTTTTTCCTACTCATCCCACTCAAATTCTCAAATTATTATTCATTTCTGTTAGATCTGGAGTATGAGAGTTTACAAGGCTATTATATATTTATTCATGGTTTTGATAGATCTTGTCTGAGTTTTGTCTTTTCAGTTGAGCCTGGATTTTCAAAGAATATTATTAGGACATATTTGAGTAATAATCACAAAAACAAGCACAAGTCTTTCATAAGATCTAAGTTGATATAAAATATGTATTTATTTCACCAAGGCAGAGGTTTTCAAATTTTCTCAGTGATGGGACTGTTTAATCAAGCAAAATATTCTGCTGAAAATTAATATGAGAAAAAAATTAAAAAGGAACTTATTTTGTTTGAGAGAAGGTATTTGATACTGTTCCTCTTGTCTCTACTCCCAACCCAACCTTATTCTCTTAGGAGAGCTATCAGTACTTCTGGATTCTATAGTTCTGTGTTCTACAGTTTTAAGGCCACTCATTGAACCATCAAATTTATTGTTGGTAACTTTTATTTTACAAAAAGCTTCTTTTCTCGGAGAAAAATAGGAAAATATCTTTTCTATTGTATCTTAGAGTTAACTTCATTTCGTGCTTCACTGAGCTTCCTTGAAAACAAAGGCGTTTATCCTACCCATCTTTGTCTTACTTGTTTTTCTATTCCCTACTACACCAAAGAGTTGCTTCCTGCTGAAGGAATAAAATGAATAGCTATGTGAACAGATACTTGGATTATGGAGTATATTACCTGCATGACTTTTAACCATTTACTGTCTTTTTTTTAACCTTCGAGGACACAAAATGCTATTTTAATACTGCCAAATGGTGCTCCACTTTAGCATTTTCTCCCAAGATCATAGTGAGTTTCTCTATAAAGAAAAGCTTTGGAACTAATAGTTATGGGTGTGAAAATGTTTGGGTAACCTTGAGCATTTAACTATTTAATCTATCTGAGCTTCTGTTTTCTGATCTCAAAAACAGATCAGTGGCAACCACTTGACCTAAAGAAGGTCACATAAGCCATAGAGATGTTGTTAGGAATATGTGTAAAATGCTTAGCATACTGCTTTGTGTGTGGTGGTGGTTTAGTCACTCAGTGATGTCTGACTCTTTGTGACCCCATGAACTGCAGCCCACAAGGCTCCTCTGTCCATGGAGTTTTCCAGACAAAAATACCGGAATGGGTTGCCATTTCTTTCTCCATCATGTGTGGTATATGCTCAATAAAGGAAAGGCAACAAGCAAAAGGACAAAATCACAGTGAAAATGCAAAGTCAGTCTCAAGTCAAATTATATCCATCAGTGTGAATATTGTGTTGTGCATTTCCCAGAGTGCTTACTTGTGTTATGCAGTTGATAATAATTTGTTTTAGAGTTGACAGGTAACTAAATCTTACCTTTTCCAAGAGGTTGTGTAATGTGATAAAGAGTTTAAGAAATATCCTCTCAAGAAGGACTTTGACTAATACCTGGGGCAGTTATTATTTTGTTAATATTTGGCATGATAATAATACAAATGAAGTAGAGGAGTAGATTTCTTTGCTGCCCATTCATAGAGTGGCTCAGACTGGCAGCTGTTGCCTTTTTAAATGACTGCCTTCTTTCTGCTGTAAGTACTCTCCCTGCCCTTTATGCTAGCTTCTACATGTTTTCAGTTGTTCTGTTAAAGTATTGGGTAGATTATAGTTTTTTCCCTTTGACATATAAATTACTTAATTTTCTTTTTTAATTTTATTTTTTAATTGAAGGATAATTGCTTTACAGAATCTTGCTGTTTTCTGCCAAATATCAATTAGTCATAGGTATACATATGTCCCCAATTACTTAGTTTTCTATAGCATCAAATCCTTCATTTTTGTTGATTTTGTTCACTTTCCCCATGTCTAACTCTTCTCACTCCTCTCTGATCACAATAAGAAACCCTATTTCTTGCATGTAACTTTCTAGCTCTGTGGAAGTTTGCGTGACTCATCACATAGTGGAGTTGATGAAGTCAACAGCTGCTGGCAAATTGTCTTTTTTCTTAATAACTGTATCAACATGTGTTTTCCATTATTCAAGTAAGAAAAAAAATGTATATCAAATATCCATGGTAGTCCTCATTAGAATTTTCATTTGGGAAACTCATGTTTTGACATATCAAGTGTTCAAATGGGTATAATAGAGGAAGTTTCAATGGAGGAAAATCATGGAGGAAAAAAAATGAAGTTGGGGAATAAAAACAAATGGCAAATATGTTTTGATAATGCTGTAATTTACTTCAGAATGGATTAGAAGACCATCTTTAAGACACTGTTAGTGGTAAAGCAGAAACTTGGCACTTCATGCCTTCATAGTCTCCAAGATGATCTGACCACCCTTTCTATCCATCCATCCATCAATCCATTCATTTAACAAATACTAATTGAATGTCTATTATGATAAAATCTCTGCTTCATGGAGTTTATATCCTAAGGAAGATGAAGACAAAATATTGTAAACAGACAAAATAATTTTTTAATATGGCACATGCAGTGAAGAAAATAGGCAAGAGGCTAAGATAGTGACTAAGACGGGAGGACTTGCTTCAGATATGGAAGACCACTTTGAGCAGTAATACTGAGGCTGACACTTAAAGGATGAGCAGGCAGCAAAGCAGAGAGGAAGGTGTAAGAGCATTCCAGTCAGAGTGAACAGCTGTGCAAAGTCCTGTGACCAGATAGGACTTCACATGCCCTTGAGAATGGAAGATCAGTGTATCTAGAGCACAGACAGTAAGAGGAGGTGGTGGTATGAGCTAAGATGGAAGATATAATTAGGGTCTGGGTCATGTAAGACTTTGTGGGTCTTAGATTTTATACTGAATGCAGTAAGCTACTGGAGGTTTTTAAGCTGTATGTATGTATGTGTGTATGACAGTTTGTGTTTCTGTATTGAAAAATGACCAAATGAGTTAGATTAGGGGGCAAGAGTAAAAACAGAAAAACTAGCTAGGATAGTTCAGGATTTAAGTAATGGTTGCTAACACTGAGGTAGTGACAGTGAAAATGAAGCAAGAGTTCAAAAGCAACATAATAGTGAAGAAGGAACTGACAGAATGCAATGAATTAATAATAAAAGGGAAACCATCCTAAAGAAATATTGCTCATGATACATAAGTGATATCATATGATATTTATTTTTCTCTGTCTGACTTAGCTCACTTAGTATGATATTCTCTAGGTCCACCCATGTTGCTGCAAATGGGATTATTTCATTCTTTTTTTTCTAGACACAGCAGTAAATTAATTTATTTAAAGCAATTTTATTTTATATGGAAGTATAATTGATTAACAATGTTTTGTTAGTTTCAAGTGTACAGCAAAGTGATTCAGTTATACACGTATGTGTGTGTATTAGTCACTCAGTTGTGTACAACTCTGTGCGACCCCTTGGACTGTAGCCAGTCAGGCTTTCCTGTCCACAGAAATCTCCAGGCACGAATACTGGAGTGGGTAGCCATTCCCTTCTCCAAGGGATCTTCCCAACCCAGGGGTCAAACTTGGGTCTTTTGCATGCCAGGAAGATTCTTTACTGCCTGAGCCGCCAGGGAAACCCAGTTATACATATACTAGTATCTGTTCTTTCTCAAATCCTTTTCCCATTTAGATTTTTAAAGAATATTGAGCATAATTCCCTGTGATATACAGGGAGTTGTTGGCTGTTTTAAATGTAACAAAGTATACATATCAATACAGCTGAGTAATATCTCATTGTGTGTATGTATATGTATGTATATATATACATATATATATATATATATATATATATGTATATATATACACATACATACACACATCTTTTTTCCTTTATCCATTTTTTCTGTTGATGGACATTTAGGTTACTTCCACACCTTGGCAATTATAAATAATGTTGCTATGAACATTGGGATGTGTGTATCTTTCCAAGTTAGTGTTTTTGTTTTTCTTGGATGTTTACCCAATAGTGGAATTGCTGGATCATATGCTGCTGGTCAGGAAGCAACAGTTAGAACTGGACATGGAACAACAGACTGGTTCCAAATAGGAAAAGGAGTACGTCAAGGCTGTATATTGTCACCCTGCTTATTTAACTTATATTGCAGAGTACATCATGAGAAACTCTGGGCTGGAAGAAACACAAGCTGGAATCAAGATTGCCGGGAGAAATATCAATAACCTCAGATATGCAGATGACACCACCCTTATGGCAGAAAGTGAAGAAGAGCTAAAGAGCCTCTTGATGAAAGTGAAAGAGGAGAGTGAAAAAGTTGGCTTAAAGCTCAACGTTCAGAAAACTAAGATCATGGCATGTGGTCCCATCACTTCATGGCAAATAGGTGGGGAAACAGTGGAAACAGTGTCAGACTTTATTTTTGGGGGCTCCAAAATCACTGCTGATGGTGCTTGCAGCCATGAAATTAAAAGATGCTTACTCCTTGGAAGGAAGGTTATGACCAAGCCAGATAGCATATTGAAAAGCAGAGACGTTACTTTGCCAACAAAGGTCCGTCTAGTCAAGGCTATGGTTTTTCCAGTAGTCATGTATGGATGTGAGAGTTGGACAGTGAAGAAAGCTGAGTGCTGAAGAATTGATGTTTTTGCACTGTGGTGTTGGAGAAGACTCTTGAGAGTCCCTTGGACTGCAAGAAGATCCAACCAGTCCATCCTGAAGGAGATTAGTCCTGGTTGTTCATTGGAAGGACTGATGTTGAAGCTGAAACTCCAATACTTTGGACACCTCATGCGAAGGGTTGACTCATTGGAAAAGACCCTAATGCTGGGAAGGATTGGGGGCAGGAGGAGAAGGGGACAACAGAGGATGAGATGGTTGGATGGCATCACCGACTCAATGGACATGGCTTTGGGTAGACTCCAGGAGTTGGTGATGGACAGGGAGGCCTGGTGTGCTGCGATTCATGGGGTCGCAAAGAGTTGGACATGACTGAGCGACTGAACTGAACTGAACTGATGCTGCTGGATATCATTGCTGGATCATTTTTAATATTTTGTGAAACTTCCATACTATTTTCCACAGTGGTTGTACCAATTTCCCACCAACAGTGAAGGCGGGTTCCCTTTTCTCCATATCTTCTCCAACATTTGTTATTTGTGTACATTTTGATAATAGCCATTCTGATAGATAGGAGATGATATCTCATTATGGTTTTAATTTGCATTTCCCTAATGATTAGTGATGTTGAGCATCTTCATATGTCTGTTGGCCATCTGCATTTCCTCTTCAGAAAAACAGTTATCCAAATCTTCTATTTTTCAATTGAGTTGTTTATTTTTTGATGTTGAGTTGTATATTTTGAATGTTAACTTCTTATCAGTCATATCATTTGCAAATATTTTCTTCCCTTCAGTTGGCTGTCTTTTTATTTTGTTGGTGATCCCTTTGTTGTGCAAAAGTTTTTCTTAAAGTCATTGATTCTGCTTGAATTGGTGGCATAACTTTGGCCAAGACATGACATGCTGCCATGGTAAAAAGCAGGTCTTCACACTGCATACTTGAAATGGATTTGCTGGATAAACACAAATTCCAGGCTGCATTACTAAATAATCAGCCTCAGTACATGCTTGAGAGCCAAGCAAGAGGGACTCTGTAAACCACATGAAAGGAGTTTCAGGGCAAAGAAATTGGAAGATTCCTTTGCAGAATTTTATCTGGAAGTTGTAATGGTTAATTTATGTGTCAAATTGACTGGAGTGTCCAGATATTTGGTCAAACTTAATTATGGATGTTTTCATGAGGATATTCTTGGATGGGATTAACATTTAAATTGGTAGACTGAGTAAAGCAGATTGCTCTCTCTAACATGGGTGGGCCTCAGTCAATCAGTTGAAGGACCGAACAGAACTAAAAAGCTGATGTTTTTCTGAGTAGGACAGAATTGCTCCTTCCGGACTTCCTTTGAACTAGAACACTGGATTTGTCCTGCCTTTGAACTCAAACTGAAACATAGGCTTTTCTTGGGTTTCATCCTGCTAGCTTTTGGACTGGAACTATCCCATCATTTTTCCTGTAGCTTGTTAACTCACCTGCAGACCTTGAGACTTTTTAGCCTCCTTAACTTGTGTGGACCAATTTCTTACTCCTCTCTCTCTCTGTACTTCCTTATGTATTCATATGGGTATATTTCACATATATATATGTATATATATATCCTATTGGCTTCTCTGGAGAACCCTGACTAATACAGAATATCTTAATATGAACTTAGCCAAGGCCAAAATAAATTACTTCTGAAATGTACATCTAAAAAAATTTCAGTTAGGAAATGGCAAAGAGTCAAAGCATAACTGCCTCCCTGAATGTGTCAAATACCAATGGAGAAAGTTATCAAATACATAAAGTTGTTAGTGGCTCAAATTAGGTGACATGTAACAAAATATTGACTAAACTGCTAAACAAATATTTATTAATTATAACTTTTATCTGAAGTAACTCATGAATGGTGATGACCTTAGAAGAAAGATCCCAACTAAATGACTTTTTAATAGTTGAAAAGTGGAGAGGGGCGGGGCTAAGATGGCGGAGGAATAGGACGGGGACACCACTTTCTCCCCCACAAATTTATCGAAAGAACATCTGAACGCTGAGCAAACTTCACAGAACTACTTCTGAACGCTGGCAGAGGACGTCAGGCATCCAGAAAGACAGCGCATTATCTTCAGAAGGAGGTAGGAGAAATTATAAAAGATAAAAAGAGAGACAAAAGAGTTAGGGATGGAGACTCGTCCCGGGAAGGGAGTCGTAAAAGAGGAGAGATTTCCAAGCACCAGGAAACCCTATCACCGGCGGGTTTGGGGGAAGATTTCGAATCTTGGAGGGCAACATAACCGGGAGAAAAAATAAATAAAACCCACTGATTACGTGCCTAAAGGCAACTTCCAGCAAAGAACCCCAGACGCTCGCATCCGCCACCAGCAAGTGGTGGCTGAACGGAGAGGAGCGGGTGGCACTGCTTAGGGTAAGGACCGGGCCGAATGCCCTGAGGGCAATCTGAGGGAGGTAACGTGAGATAGTAACCTAAACTGTGGGACAGCCAGAGAGAGAAAACTATCCCGCAAAAAGCCCAAAGCTAAGGCACTGCCGGCCTGCTCACAGAACAAAGGACTGAGCGATACAGGGGAAGAGCTAGCTGGCTGCCGACCGCCCCATCCCCCTCTGGACACAGCGGGCAGGTGGGACCAGCCAGAGCCGGAAAGGGGCAAACTCGGCCCAAGAGAGGGCACCCCCTACCAAACTGCAAACAGGCTCCCAGTTTCTAAGCAAAGACTGTCTGAGATCCCGGAGGGTCAACAGCCGCCGAGCGGGTCGCAGCCAGAGACCAGCTCCCCAGAACAGACACAAAGCACACCGGAGCCGGAGCCGGGCATGCCCGTAAACCGAGGCGGGGACCAGGGAGGTGATAAGCCGCACTGCCCCAACAGGGGAGAGTGCGCTCGCCAAAATCCTGGCTGCCTGAGCTGCTCCGACCAGGAACGGCGCAAACCGCGGGCCCAACCGAGTCTGCGCCTTTGTGGAGTACCCGGGAACCTGAACCTGAGCATCTTAGACCTGGGAAGTGCGCGCATCTCAGGGCCCACTCCCCGGCAGAGTAACCTGAAGCCTGAGCAGGGTAGACGGGGAAAGCACACACGCTGTGAGCGGGGGCGAACCCAGTGTGGCCGAGACACTGCCAGCTCTCCACACACACGCCAGTGATATTGGTTTGCAGTGGTCCTCCCTCCCCACAGCAGGACTGAACAAGCAAACCTAAAGAGACTACCTCCACCCCTTTGTGGCAGGGCGGAAATTAGACACTGAAGAGACCTCCAAACAGAAGCCAAATAAACAGAGGGAAGCGCTTTGGAAGGGACAGGCCAACAGATTAAAATCCCTGTAGTTAACACTGACTGCATTGAAAGGGGCCTATAGATCTTGAAAAGTATAAGCAGGAACAAGGATCTATCTGAAACTGAACTGACCCCACACTGCTCACAACAGCTCCAGAGAAAGTCTGGGATATATATTTTTACTATTATCATTTTTTTATTTTCATTTTTTTTCTTTCTTTTTTCTTTAAGTCCTCTATTACACCTTTAATTTTCATTTTCATAACCCACTATTACCTTCCAAAAAAACCCCAAAACAACCAAACCCTATTTTTAAAGCAAACTGCATACATATATCTTATACTTTTTGTGTTTTCTTTTTTTACTGTTTTTTTTCTGTTTTTCTTTTTTTACCGTTTTACTGTTTTACTGTCTTTTTTCTTTTTGTACTGTTTTCTTTTTTATTTTTTTTATGTTGTATGTTTTATAAGAGTCTAACCTCTACTCTAGATTTTTAATCTTTGTTTTATATATTTGATATCAATTTTGTACATTTAAGAATACAATCTTTAGTACCCATTTTTACTCAGGAGTGTGATTACTGGCTTGATTACTCTTTCCCTCTATTGACACTCTTTCTTATCCCCCAGGGAACCTCTATCTCCCACCCTCCTCCTTCTCTTCTCAACCCAATCACCCCCAAAAGACCACCCCCCCCCAAACATACTACAGATATGTTCAGACTCTATGTACATGCACTTTACACACACACACACACACACACACACACACACACACACACACACCACACTATGGAAATCAACACATTCAGGCCTGTTTGGGGGAAAAATAATAAATCTGACTGTTTAACTGTTAAACATTTTTATTGTGTAGACTTATAACATTACAAGACATGCAGGATAAAAAAAAAAGTGTAAAATATCAGTAAGCATATAAAAATTTCAGCAGTCTTTTGGACCAGCACTTGATTTGCACAAGGGACTAAGCATCTATATAGAACAGACATGTCTTGGGATACACAGTTTACAGATTGAATCACAAAACAGTTTCCCAAGTGATTTTCCTCATATAAAGATAAAAAATATCTTTGCACTTAAAAATTATTCAGTATAGTACATTTTCAGTTATGTACACAGTTTAAAAGTAAAACTATGTCCATGCCAGTGTCTGTTTTAATGCAGAAAACCTAAATAGGTAACAGGTTGGCGATTAAAGTGCCAGGAAAACTGGAAGAGGCAAAAAAAGAAACCAAGCAGAATTCCAACAGGTGTATGGAAATAAAAGCATAACTGAAGGTTAAAAATAAAGTCCCCCAGGGAAGAATCTTACTATAAGCAGGAGGAATAAAAAGCTTTTGGATGTACCAGGCAGCTTTCTGTATGACTCAGGTTTACAGGTAAAATTCCTCAGTTTGAATTCAGAAGAATTTGAATTTATTCCAGCAAAATTACTTCTATCTTTTATTACTGCCTCCTCCCCATCCTCTCTCTGAGCAAAGTGATGCTTGGCTTAAGTCCAAAGCTCCTGGCAGGGGGAGGGGCCATGTGTCACAGCATAACAGACAGTTGCAAGTGCTTTAATTTGAAGGGGTCACATTTGCAACAACTCTGACAGTCTCACACAATGGCCTCCATTTTATGAGCCCTTCCCCAGAGGCCCACTGATCAGCTGAAAAGGGAACACAATGTTCAGCCACTAAACCACCCCGTTGATGGATTAGTTTGGAGTCAGGAAAGCGTGATTATTCTTGAAAATAAACGAAGCTGAATAGACATGCTGACCTCATTCAGCTAGAGAGAGGCAGGGAAAGTTGGCTTCCACTTCTGCCAGCCCAGAGGGCTTGGCCCCATTTATTCACCTTAATTCATTTAATGGGGCTGATGTGGACCATACTCAATATGGATAAAGATGTTGTGTGATCAAGTACAGACATGAACTTCATTTGATCCCATATCTTAGAGTCAGAAATAAGTGTGAAGAACTAGGTAATGGATTTTTCTAATTTTGGTCTTCAGGAAGGCTGCTGACCTAATGAAAGTTGATGAGGTGGACCCTATTTTAAAAGGAAAACCTGAAGAACAGGAAGGCACTTAGGTGTCATCATCTATATAACAAATATCCAGGCACAGAAGTATCTATCACAGGTTAAAATTTCAAGAAAGTAAGGCAATAGATCATGTGCAGATTATGTTTTCTAACTTGATGAAGATCACTAGATCCCATTGAATCATTACAGCGAATGGCAGCAATTCACTAAACACTTCAGAGGGAAGAGTTTGCTTAAAACTGCCCACATATCTGAACACTTAGTGACAATAGCCTGTAATACTTGAATACATCCCTTACCATAAAATGATCGACATTTTAGAACAGGCAGTTGAGGTTATTAGTTCTTTTTTTCCTCCTCAGTTCTTCGTATTTCTCTCAAGTTATCTTTCAACAATAGGTTCATATCTCAGCCAATAGAACAATGATCCAAATGAAAGGAAAATATTTTAAGTGGATTTTAAAAGTTCAGACAACCCCAAACATAGATGAAATAGCTCAGAGGAGAAAAATAATAGTTATGAAAACTGAGAGAGTGATATCTTTGTTCTGAACCAGGAAATTCATTCATATGTTGTTGCTGTACTAGCAACTTGAAATTGGCACTGAGAAAATTGAAAGGGAAAAAAGAATCATATATACTTCTATCCTTGAAACGTCATTTATATTTCTTTCTGCATGTTGATGCGGACATTGCTGAATATTTTGCCAATAGCCTCAAATAGTGGGTCACAGAAGGTGTGGACGTAGATGGAATAGACACGGCTGATGCACTGAATCTCAATCAGGAAACTCTTAATGCACGGTACAACTGCCCAGATGTGCAGGAAAGAGAGAATAGCAAAGTAAATGCCCCAGATGAGTGCCATTGGGATGCCAAAGAGGGCAGACAGCAAACGGTAAAACCAGTACTTCGTCACAGTGAAGGTGGTGAAGCTGGCCTTCCAGATGCCGTCGAAACTGTGTGTTCCTTCTGGTTCTGCAATCACATCTTCAAAATCAATCTGAAAAGAAGTGACAGAATATGAGCTTGAAATAGAAGAAAAAAAAAACATTTCTGAGTATGCATAAATATATATTAGCTTTTATGAACAGGTTCTGTGTAAAATGCTTAAAGGCACCTGGAAGCATCAGCCTCATTTGGAATTTGTGGGAAATGCAGATTTGGGCTCCACTCAAACCTCTAGGGGTAGCGTCAAGGTGGATTTCTAATATGTTCTCTGGGTGTTTCTTTGCTATGTGAAAGGTTGAGAATTGCTGCTCTAGGGAAAACTAAAGGGATATGATAAAATTCTTGCCTTCAGGTAAAGCCCAGCAACATGGATAAGTATACTAGGCACTCAGTAAAATGTAAATAACGTGACCTAAGTTAACTGCATTCCAAGACAACTACACAAACAATGTTAAGAGGTAGTTAATTCATATGTGCTAAGTCACTTCAGTCGTGTCCAACTCTTTGCGACCCTATGGGCTGTAGTCCACCAGGCTCCTCTGTCCATGGGTTTCTCCAGGCAAGAAAATTAGTGGGTTGCTATGACCTCCTCCAGGGATCTTCCTGACCCAGGGATCGAACCTACATCTTACATCTTCTGCATTGGCAGGTGGGGTCTTTACCACTAGCCCCACCTGGGAAGCAGTTCATGACTGATTATCAACTCTCCAACACACAGCTGGTAGAATATCTTTAGGAAATTAGATCATCATGGGCTCTGAGGATTCAAGAAATCTTCTTGGTGTGATGGGATTTGAGCAGGGATTGGAAAATGGGGTATGACTTGGAAAGGAAGGAAGAGGGATCTGGAAAACGCTGTGAGCAAGGCCCCAGGACAAGGAAGGATGATACAGTCAGTATCACAGGCAGATAGACCTGTGTGGCCATGGCTGGAAAGAAAGGTTGAGGCCAGACTCAGTTTTACTTTATATACAGTGGTGATGGGGGCGGGGGGTGGGCAGTGTCTGTTGAAGATGTTGGAGCAGAGGAATGCAGCCACAATCCAATTTAGTCATTTACCAACATGAATTTGATAGCAGTGTCTAGGCTGGGGGAAAAGGGAAAGAGACTCAAGGCAGAAATATTCTTGCAGTATCCCAAGTTTGAGATGGCAGGGCCAAAACTGGAATAGTGACCATGAAAAAAGAAAAGAAAAGAATGAATTTCAGGGATGTTAAAGGAAGAGTACCTGGGACTTGGTTACTTCAAGGTAGGGAGAGAGAAAAGCCTAAGATGAACTTTGAGCTTCAGGTTTGCCTGCTAGAGAGAGTCGTGCATGCATGCCAAGTTGCTTCAGTCGAGTCCGACTCTTTGCAACCCTATGGATCATAGCCCACCAGGCTCTTCTGTCCATGGGATTCTCTAGGCATGAGTATTGGAGCTTGTCTGGATTGCTGCTTAATCTTGAGCTTTAAGGATTAAAGCCATGCTCTCTTCCGGGGGATTTTCCTGACCCAGGGATCGAATATGCATCTCTTATATCTCCTGCATTGGTAGGCAGGTTCTTTACCACCAGCACCACCTGCGAGGTCCAATACAAGTTGAATTTGTCTTTATTCAAAACGTTACTGTTTCTTCAATTCAAAAACGAAGTTCTCTCTTAACATTTTCTTAACTGCTTTCCTAATTTTCTTCTTGCTGTTAATGTCACCTCTTCTCTCTCTAGGGGCTTCCCAGGTGGTGCTAGTGGTAAAGAACCATCTGCCAGTGCAGAAGACATAAGAGATGTGGGTTCAATCCCTGCGTCGGGATGATCCACTGAAGGAAATCATGGCAACCCACTCCAATATTCTTGCCTGGAGAATCTCATAGACAGAGGAGCCTGGCAGGCAATGGTTCATAGGGTTGCAAAGAGTTGGACACTACTCTTTTGGTGGCCACTAGGAAATAATCAAATTAGTTTGTAGTCACATAGCAGTTAACTGTTACCAAGTGCTTTTACATGCATTGTCTCCACGTGATCTAGGGTTTCAAACCAATCTGGGAAGATAGGTTGTCATTTTACAAAAGAAGATACATAGATTCAGAGACATAACGGTGGCTTGCTAAAGTCAAACACAGAGCAAAGGTGGGGACAGGATGCAAGCCTGGCCCCTTTCCCAATAGCATTCTTTCCCACAGAATTAATTTTCAAGAGCTTTTATCCATCTGGAAGGATTATACAGACTAAACTAAAGCATGGGGTAAAAAAAAATACCACCAGACGTGTAGGACAGAGCCAGTTTAACTGCAGAGTGGTGGCAGCTATATGAAGGAATCTAATGTGGTTTGAAATATAAACAAGTTGATGACTGCTAGCAGCAATCCAGGCAAGCTCAGGATTAAGGAATGAGGACTTATGTGACTCCATGGAGCCTCTCAGTGCCAAGGAGCCACTTTTGGTTAAACACAATGCAATTTCTTTTGGAAAAAATACATGATGCTTACCAATAGTTAAGGTTTATTTTCCAAAACATTCTGTTTCTTGATCTGTTGTCTAGTGTCCTAAGAATATGTAATGCATAAAAAAGGTATGTCCATAATTATCTAAAGGAAGTTAAATTTATTGTTGTTCTAATGTCTTCTTTCACTGTTTAGATCTAGACTCAGAAGTAAACTTTTATTTGTGTGTTTTAAAAGATTGTTCTAAATGTGTGGAAAGTCAGATCAATCTTTTAATGAAGTTTCTGTGCAGATACTTGTTTACTCTGGGGTTTTGCTCTGGTACTGGATTTTCCCAAAGCTGTTTAAAATAAAGGTCTATGCTTTTCCTTAGAAAGGTCCCCAAAGAATTTTATTTTTTAAAGATGACCCTATTTTTTAAGAGGATTTGGTGAAGTCAAAATGAATGCACTAGAGCAAGGTATTCTTAATCTGAATCAAAGGTTGGGCAATGGTGATCCATGAATGCCCTGAAATGGACACTTAATAGAAGAAGGCCATCCCTTTTATAGAAAGTAGAGAGTCTATTGCCAAAGGAGGCTGGTAAGGACTTTACAAGAACCAAGGATTCCTGTCTCTTTACAGAACAGAATTTAAGCACGTCTGCCTACAGATTCTTTTCCAAGGGAATGGATAGTTACTAACATTTGTTGACTGGCTATCATGATCAAATGCTGTTCGCATTTAACTCACAGCAACTCTGTAATTTATTATTGCCATTTAATAGAAAAATGTGAAGTTTTATTAAATTGTCCAGGTAAATAAGAGGTAGATTTGAATTTCCATTCTGGTTTGAAAGATATTGATTCTTTCTTTAATACGACATTGCTTAAAAAATATTTTTCAAATTTTCTCTAAGGCAATTAGTATTTCATAATTAAAAGGCACATTGACCAAAAAGAAAAAAAAAAAAGAGAGAGAGATTATTGAGTTTAACCCTCTGGTAACTGTAAGAATTCCCACAGCCTGGTCTCTGAGAACAGTGTTAGGATGAGGTCATACACATATATACATGATTGGTCCTTAGCGAAGATCTATAAACATGTGCCATATATGTAAGATTTCTTTTTGATAATTTAATTTTTCTAAACATAAATATAAATGCTTTTTTCAGTGAACATTTAGAAATTCTTAAGTTTTGTTTTAAGTTGCTTAGAAAATTTGAGTGGCTACTTTTTTAATGCTTTCCAAAACTGCAGTGAGTATGATTTATCTTCAAATATCCAAGTGAATTTAGAGCAAGTCTCCAGGGGTGGAAACCAACATGACAAAAATAACATGTTATATAAATATATTCCTTAGTTGCTGCTTCAGTCTTAAGAATGTAATGTGGCTTAAAATAAAAGTAAAGTCAATTAGATGCAGCTGAAGAGAGAAAAGGCAGGTTAAAGAAACACAGTGAAGCCAGAAATAATCTTTAGTTTCTCTCTACCTCCATTTCTGCAACAGTAATAGTAATATTGATAGGTGTTTGTGAGGAGGACATGAAAAAATTTATGCAAAGTGCTTGGCATGGGGATAGAGCATTACAATATAGTAAATACTCAATAAACAGCATTAAAAATTACTTGTTCTGGGTGACTATGTTTTTTAATAGGCGATTGAAATAAGAGAAACTATCAGTTGCAAAGTACATGGTGGCTGTAAATTCAAACCTCATCAGTGCTTCAAAAGAACTAACTTCCATCTGTAATCATCTTCACCACAACCTCTGAGGTACATGCCATTATTCTCATTTTACATAATGAGGCTACTGTTGGAGGTTAAGAAATTACCCCAGGTCACACGGATGATAAGTGGCAAAACTGGAACTTGTCCTTCTTCAAGTCTAACTTCCTTTTGCTTTTGTATCCCTGGGACTATAAGCTCTTCTAAGAGACCTATTTGCTTAATTTTCACCCAGAATGATATGCTTTCTAAAACATTCACATTTTGATTGTTAAAGAAATTACTCTTGCTAATGCTTCTATTTTAAGTTAGGACATCTAGTAACTAGGATGTTTTGCATTTTTGGTACTGACTGAATTTCCATGGCCCTGCACATCATGTTCTCACAATCCTGGGCACCTAGCCAAGAACTCTCTAATTGGCAGAGAAGGAAACTGAGGCACAATTTAAATTGACCAGATTTCTCAAGGTCCCAAGTGAATCAGTGGAAAAGCTGAAATTAGAACTCTAATTTCCTGATTCCTAGGCCTAGGTCCAGCCCTGCCCTCCACACTATTTCGCTATGAATGTACATCTTTCTCCTTATGTCCCTTCTCTGCCTACCCCATTACTATCTCTAGGTCTCCTGTAGGTCTCTCATTGTCTTCTAAGACATTGACTTGAAATGTATCACTGTGTGAGGTTAGGAGAAATGTCCTTTTCTCAACATGAATATAGACATTTCTGTATACCTATTTAGGGTGAATAGGTGAAAACTGGAGGGACTATTTTGAAAAATATCCTCATTATACATTTTGAAACATTCATAATCAATTGAACCCAACAAAATTCTGTTAGTAGTCAGTTGTTCCATTTAAAGGCAGTTCACAATTCCATCCAAGCATAGTTGCCTTAGCAGATTCATGGATATTAAAAGCCGAAGGGATTCTTAAAGAAAAGGAGATCCATTTGAGCGAGAGAAATTGATGGACAAAGCTGTCAGATGACCAGATCAAGAATACTTTTCCACTTAATGGCAGGCACAGGCTTGGAATTCAGGCTTAGAAACTTTCCTGGGCTTTTCCACTACTGTCTGCTATCACCACAGACCCTCCATCATCTGGATGCTACATTCCATAGCCAATGGAAAAGGTGACTAGGCTTGTATGTGAATTTGAATATCATTGAATGAAAAGTGGTGCCTTTTGCTGATTATCTCTGGTGTGCTCATTGTTCATCTGCATCATCGGTTTGATTTATCCCTCATCAAAGCTGTCACTCTGGAGTCCTGTTCCTCAAGGACATGACCCTCCTACCCCTCTAGAGGAAGTCTCAGAGCAGGTGTTACTCAGACCGAACTGTATTTGCTCACCTAGATTTGGAGCAGAGCAAGAATTAGGTTTGCTTTTGGACAAACACAAAAGCCAAGACATGCAGGTGCCATTTAGTTTCTTAGAATGGGGATATTTCCGATGAGGTTGAGCTGCTCCTCCATGAGCTGATTTTCTGTTCTGTAAACTATGGAACAAGTTGCCCTTCTGGCAAGAATCAGACTTCAAAATCAAAGGCATAAATAAACTTCAGTATTTGTATGTCTTAATAGATGCTTTATAAGGAGTCAAGAGTTTATGTTATTAGATTTTTATAAATGACATGAAATACTTTTGTACAGCATTGACTTATGGTGCTGTAATTTTTGAAACATAAGTTAGCAAAAATCTAGCAGCAGACATTAAGAAAAGCAATCTGTCTCATTGTGTTTTAATAATAGTTGTTGGCTAGTGCAGTAAGTCATTTTGTTAAATGTATGCGATGGAGATATTAAAAAAAATTTACATGTATACAGGATTAAAAAACATGGGCTCATTTTTGTCTCAAAATTTGGACATTTTATTTCTGGATAAAGAATTTCCAAGAAGGAAACTTTAAGTACATTTGGGATTTAATAAGCAAAGATGCTTACCTATTCTGTTTCCATGGGAAAACATCATTTTAGATTTTTGTGAAAATTGTGATAAAATTATGAAACTGTGATTATACTGGATATATGGAACACATAAATAATAACAAGATGTTTATAGAAGATGTGTGTTGTCTGCCTGACACCCACAGTCCCACTTTTCTGCCAGTGAAGCTTCATTTGTTCAGGTCATGGAAATAATTCTTTTATCTTAGAGATAAGTTATAGATGATTTAGACTTGCCATTGTAATCTTAGTCTCCTTGTCAAGTGGTCACTTTAGAGTAGACATGTGACCCTGTTCTAGCCAATGAGATTAAATGGAAGTCTGCTGAGCTAGACTTCCGGAAAGTTTTATCTTTCTTATGAGAAGAAACAGAGGCATTTTGTATGGCTTTTTGCCCTTTTCATCCTACTTAGAAAATGATGTATTGCCTTAATGTAGAGAAGTCATCTTTTTACCATGAGGTGACATTGACATATATAATTAAATGACCAAGAGAATAGAAGAAGATGCTGCTTTTTTTCTACCAATCTACTGAAACAATTCAGTAGCTATTTGCCTCTAGACTTCTCCTTATGCTTTTATTTTTAAGCCACATCTATTCAGATTTTCAGTTACCTATATCAGAAAGCATTCTGAAAGCGATATAGTAACTAACACTCTTTCCTTCTGGTTAGCATAGTAGGTGCACACCTCCTCATTTGGAAACCTAAGTTCAATTAATAACTTCAGAATCTTTTCAGCACTACTATACTCTACCCCCAGAATGTACTCCCTAACCTGTATCAGAAAAATTTGTTTTACATTTACATATAGTTTTAGGAAACCAAAACTAGGATGATAAATTGACAATAAAAAAACCAAATTCATGTGTTCTGTGATAGACAACATCTAACATGGCTCCCAATGATCCCTCCTCTTCAACTTCTTGGTATTTATGCCTTTCTGTAACGTTCCCCCCACTTTAGAGTGGGCTGGATTTGTTGATTTGCTTCTAAATAATAAAATGTGGCAAAAATGATGGGGTAGTGACTTCCATGATTAGGTTACAAAAGACCATGGTATCATCTGCCTTCCTTTCTTGCTCTCTTGCTTGCTTGCTCTGCGGGAAGCCAGGTGCCAAGTTGTGAGCTGACTTATGGAGAGGTGTGTGAGGAAGTTAACTGAGGCAGAACTCTAGCCAATAGCCATTGAGGAACTAAGTCCTCAAACAAGCAGCCTGGGAGGAACTGAATCCTACCAGTGGCCACATGAGTGAACTTGGAAGTGGGTCTTTCCCCAGTTGGGCCTTGAGACGAACCCCAGCCCTGCCACATGGATTAAAGCCTATGAGAAGCCCTTTACAGAACCACTCAGCTAAGTCACATTTGGATTTCAGACACACTGTTAGGTGATTTAAATGTTTTCTGTACTAAGCCACTGAATTTTGAGGTCATTGGTTATGCAGCTATAGATGACTAATATAATTCTAAAACAAACCACCTTTATTTTGATGATCATATTTTATTTTTCATTATATTATTCTTTTTCTGTTATATAATTCCATTTTCATGCTTATAGAAAAATATACACAATGAATGTATATAAATATCCTGCAATTTGGTCCTGGAGCAAAGTCCAGAAATATATAAGAAGAAAATACAGCATTTTAAACTTTCAACAATTAATATTAAACTGAATATTAGAAAAATTGTACACAGTTGATAGTGCTATCAGCTCATGTTGCTAATGTGCTTGGATTTCTACCCAGATATGCAGCAAAGACTAAGAGTCAGCTCTACTTTGAAGACATGCCACTGTATCTGGACTTTTGAATATAATGTGTTAATGCACTAGCACAGGGGTAGTGTGGCAAAGGTTAACGGGAAGGAGGGAGGGAGGATACTTGTTAAAATGCAGATTCTTAGGCTCCTTTCAGACCTAGATCACACTCTCTGGGGTGGGCCTGGTGAATCTTATACAAAAAAGTGAACTAGTGAATGACAACATATGTATGGATTTAATGACAGCTTCTTTCTGTTGTCAATACTCTTTTCCCTCTGTGCCTGGAAGCCCTAGTCTGCCTCCTGCTTCTTTCCTGAAACTCCTCCTGTGCTGGCTGGCATATGGAAGTTGATGGATAAAGAATCAATGGAAATTCTCTTGAAAAGCTTTTCCTAATTTAAACCTATAAATATTTATTGGACAAGGATGAATGACTATTATTTATTATGAAAAACATAAAAACTGGCAATAGAAATCCTGATTTATTTTTTATGATTTTAAACCCAGTATAAACAAATGAATGTTTTAAAAATCAAATGCGTACTTCTAAAATCCTACCTACTACATGAACCGAACCCACACATACAGAAAGAGGGTTGAAACTAATGTCAAACTCCCCTCAGTGTTCTCACACATATTTCCAACATGTTGAATGGCTTTTGAAGTCAGTGGAATAAATGTGGTCCATGAGTGTGTGGGTGTAGAGAGGGTTGAGAACTAGCACAATTAAATGTTACCAGAACACAGGAGCTCTGCCCTAATGCCTATGTGTTTTCTCAGGGGCAAGGGCAAATAGCCATTTGTTTACTGAACTGAACTGGCAACACTGAGAGGAAAAAGCAGCAGTGAAAGCTGCAGTGTTCTTGCAGCCTCGATTGAAAAGAGGAGGCCTGTATTGTATCCTTAATGCTTGTGATTTTTTGGGCTTCCAGAGAATCTACACATAGAACTAGGAAGAATTTAAACCAGGGGTGGGAACATTGAAGTGTTCTTGGATTGCCTTGGGGTAGCAGGTGCTAGGCAACTTCACCCTGTGGGAGAGCACTGGGCTGCCTTTGGATCTGAAGGGAGAGGCTGCAGTAGCAATCAGAGTTTCAAACTGGGGAACAGAAAGGTGGGTATTTGCGTACCTCTGTGAGTGACAGGAGAGGGCTGGGTGTACAGGGAAGGGTGCAAAGGGGACCTGCAGTCCTTGACCTGGGCCTCTAGCTGGAACCCTTGAGTCTCTCCCTCTGGATTGCTTCTCAGACATTACAGAGACCTCAGAAAAGATATTTTACACCTTTAGTGTCCTATTTCACTCATCTGCTTCTCTTCACAAACTTGTGAAGTTCTAGGCTATTTTCATCCTAAGAATAGAAAATAGTCTTTTATTTCCCTGACAAGAAAAGGTCACTTAACTAATGAATGAATGGAGCAAACCAGGATCTAGGGCAAGTTGGTGTCCACTGCACCCATCTTGGTATCCTCCACAATTCCTAATAGTATTATGCATACATTAATTAGCAAATATTCCATCAATATATATATTTTAAAGGTGCTATAAATAACCATTGAAATGATGTAGGCATACATTAACCACCATATTATCTACTATGAATTCTAGTCCTGATTTTACAAGTACACTTTTACTTATCGATTTTTTTTGGTATCCTATTTTATTCAAAATTATATTCTTTTTTACCATAGCTCTGTAATACCACGATTTGATTAAAATGAAGTGGAGGGTAAGTTACTTGAAAGGCATGGAAAGCCTACAGAGGAGGAGGCAATTCAGACTCAGAAGTTTTCAGATTTAAGGAAGAATGATTTAGAAAATACTGATTATGTTGTTGCTTGGTTGAGTTTTGCTGCCATGATCTGAATAACTACAATTGTACCAATCTGGCCCAAAAGCAAGGATTGTGCACTCGAGTATGCTGAGGAGGGGAAGCAGAGGTAGAAGCAGAAATAGCAGCCCAGCTCTCCAGAGAATTAGTAGAGCACACCAGTGTGGATGAGATAGGGTGAGAAGAGTGAATTTGTCCTTTGGTGTCTTTAGCCTCCACTTTTCTTCATGTGTGTGTGTGTGTGTGTTTCCCCAGTGCAGGAGGCCTACAATGTAATTTGTACGTTAGAATGAATTTAGGTGACTATGTTGTCTTTCCTGGCAGAGGCATACGGGGATGCACAGAGTAAGGCAGAGCATCATTTCCAGTTGTCCTTTGTTGTGTCATTAATGGTCTTAGGGCATGAGTGTGGCATATATATTCTGAGTCAAGAGATTTTTAGAGGCTTTGGAATAGCAATAATGTACGTAATAGAGTACTGTGTCTTAATGAGTTCATATCCTGTATGTGAGGACCTTCAAAGCAGGTGTTATTTCCCCCATTTTACAGATCAAGAGCCTGAGCCTCAGGGAGGCTATAATCAGTGACTGAACCAAACACAGGACTTAGGTCTCTTGGATCCTCCTTCATACCACTTGCTTTAATCTCACACTAGTACTCATTCTGTTTATAAAACTCTGCTCATTCAGAGTCAGGGCAAGAATTTCTGAATCTATGTGCTCTGGTTGCTCTCCCTTGCCTGCAACCATGCTTTTCATTCAAATAAACAGAAAATGCTGTCCTGACTCAGCAAATAACCATTTCTAACAGGACAGGGCATGCGTATGCAAGTCAGAGGCTGTGGCTGGCATAGTTCTGCTATCAAACCTCCATGCTCAACATTACCTTCACTCTCCAGCAACCAAGTTCTTCTCTGCTCAGACACCCTGAGTCATTTGACCATTGATTACGGGGTCCCCATTGCCTTGTCACTTCTCTGTGGCTTTTTCTAGTTAACTTTAACATTGGACTTTTTCCCTGTTTTGTTCCTGTAGGGCCAGTGGTTCTCAAACATTAATCCACTCATTTGTTTGTCAAAATGCAGATTTCTGGGCACTGAGATTCTGAATCAGTTGTGTCTGAGGGTAGAGTCCAGGTGTGTGTACCTCTTCCCTCATTTTGATACAAGTGGTACAGGGAAGACACTTTGAAAAACAAAAACTGTTTTACACTGTCATAGTTCTCTACTGAGAGGCTTCAATATCCTAACACTGATCTAAGTGGGCATGATAGTAAGTTAGTTACTGTGTTGCTCCCTACTATTGAAAGGCAATATGGTAACGTGGCTGATAGCTTGGGGGCCACTTTGGATCTCAGCTTTGCTAAGATTATTAAATCTCCCTGTGCCTTAGTTTCTTACCTGTAAATTGTAGGTATAATAGTGTCTACTTCATGGGCTTCCCTGGTAGCTCAGACGGTAAAACGTCTGCCTACAATGCGGGAGACCTGGGTTCAATCCCTGGCTTGGGAAGATCCCCTAGCGAAGGAAATGGCAACCCACTCCAGTATTCATGCCTGGAAAATCCCATGGACCAAGGAGCCTGGTGGTCTACAGTCCATGGGGTTGCAAAGAGTCGGACACAACTGAGCGACTTCTTCACTTCACTTCATAGGATTATTCTGTGTATTAAATAACTTAGGCAAAATATTTGGAATAGTGTCAAGGGCAGTGGTCAATACTACATCAGGAGCTTCTGTCCCAGGCACCCAAACCAGGAGAAGTGGGGAAGTGTCAGGGATTTCAGTAACAGTGTTGGGAGGATGGAGGAGCTCTTTTGGAATGAGAGACCCTTTTGGCATTCCTGAAATCATTTTGTGCAGGGGGGTGCTTATTCTGCATCCTGCCATTGAGAAAATAAGAATTAGTTCATCTCTTACATGTGCATTAGCCTTCTGGAGTTTATTATAAACTTGAAGCATATGTGCCCTGGGGGAGAAGATGCTCCAGCTGACTGAGTTCATGGATGTGTCTGAAAGTGGCAGCAACACCAAGTAGACACGACTCTTTGCTTTAGATTAACTCCTTTTTGCCTTATTCTTCTTTTCTTTACACTTTTAGCCTGAAGGGAGCCACCAGGTTTCTCCATCTTTTGCTCTTTGTAAGAGGGAGTATAAATGATCCTTGGGTTTGTATTAAAGTTAAATTTCCATGTTTTGATAACAAAAATATACTTTCATAGTTTACATCCTGTTGTGCCTTGAATTGTGTTCCCTGTCAAAAAATATGTTGAAGTCTGAATCCCCAGTACCTTGGAATGTGACCTTATTTGGAGACAGGATCTTGTATATGTAATTAGGATGAGGTCACACTGGTGTAGAGTGTGCTCCCCATCTGAGATGGCAGGCACCCTTCTAAGAGATGGTGTAATGTGAAGACACAAGAAGACCATGTTATTGATTGAAGTTATGCAGCTGCACGCCAAGGAATGCCAAAGATGGCCAGAAAACCAGGAGAAGATAGGGAGAGACAGGATGGATTCCCCTGCAGGTTTCAAACGGCGCATGGTCTTGCTGACATGTTGATTTTGGACATCTAGCCTCCAAAACTATGAGACTACAAATTTCTATTGCTTTAAGCCCCTAGTTTGTGATACTTTTCATGGCATTCCTTTGAAATGAATATACATCCTTTTGAAATTGTTAAAAACTGTCCTCGATGATGAGATGATTTGGGGGTTCCAGAGCATTTTTATACCTCCTTGAGTAAGCTGAGTACTCTTTCTTCTGGGGATCCAAGGCAGGAACCTAAAACCATACTTGTTGCGTATGAGACCAGTTGACCATGAGCCTTTTTCAGGAATCTGGAACCATCTCTCCCATCCACATGGCCTCACATTTTCATTATTACAAAAAGTACCTAGTTTCAGATGGCTTAGTACAAAGCAGGCTGCATATGCTTTGATTCCTTTTTTAAAATTTTCAGGCTTCTGGTATTGATTTATTTGGTGGCACTTGTTGATGTTGAGTATTACCAAATAAGTGACGTGGAACAGCGAACAGTGTGAAAATAAGCAAGCAAAGGCTGGTGGTAGGAGCACTGAGACTACAGCGCTGAACTTGAACGGGGGAGGAGTCATACCTTGGGGGAGCTTATGTTTGTTATCCTTGAGAAGTAGCTAGAGCCCTTCAAAGTGGTGGAAGCTTACTTCCCAAATAGAAAGTCTTGTACTATTTAATGCATGGAAATCTTGTTTTATCCAAGCACACGATGATAAGGATTCATCCAGAGGTCTCATTCGCTCACAAAATTCTATGTTTACCCTTGGGAGTTTGTTATTCTTTAAGCTTTAGGGCATGTCATAGGATAAATATGAATGATTACCATGCTAAAGAAAATAAAAGCTCTTTCCATTCTATCGAAGACATAAGAAACGGAAATGTCTTCACCGTTTTCAAGCTACCCATTGGTTCATGTAGACATTTGTTTGAACCAGAGCTTTTTAAACACTCTTAACTTTTTTTTTTTTCAGTTTCTACAACTCACTTCCTGATGGCAGATGTTGTTTCCTACTATTCACTTAAGTCAAACTAGGGTTACTAATAGCTTTCATCTTACTTCACTGCTGGAATATTTTTCCCTCCAGTGCTTCCAGTCTGTTTATTAAACAAATAGAAAATGAATGAAATAAATCTCTGCAGGTTTGAACATTGCTTGGCTAGTGAGGAAAAGGATTTACACTAGGGTCCTTGTAAGGCCTAAGCAAGGATAATCACAGCACATTATGTGGCTCCCAAGACACAACTTCCAATCTCTCTTACAGGGTTTCTTCATCTGGGCACTGTTGGCATTTTGTGTCAGCTAGTTCTTTGTTGTTAGGGTGAGGGTTGGGGGGCTGTCCCAGGCACTGTAGTGTGATTCTCAACATTCCTGTCTTCTAACCACCAGAAGCCAGTAGCACCTCCTAAATTGTTACAACTAAAATGTCTCCAGACATTGCCAAATGTTCCCTGTGAGGGGAGCAAAAAATTATCCCTGGTTGTGATCTGCTGCTGTAGAAAATCAGAATACAATATGATGAGGCTGTAACCTAAACTTTAGAAACATTTATAGCCTAGAATGTTTGCATATTTATTTCAGGCACTTTTGGTTTACAGTACTGTGGCCTTGTGAGTTTATTCAGTAGTTATAAAGTACCTACTTTTTGAAGACGGAATAAATGAAATGAAGAAACAGAACCAGGATAGGATCTATGATTTGGGTACGAGTGTCTTTGAAAACGGGACAGTGCAAATAAAATAGGGATGGCTTCTGGCTGCTCAAGCTTGCTCAATAATCATTATCAAGGAGGAGTGATGTCTTTTTGTGGTACACTTCCTTAAAAGTGTGGTACACTTTTAAGGTAATAGAAGAATCACATTTTTGCCCCTCCCCGAATCACTAACCTCTTGAATTTAAACCAGACCATTTTTTTCTTCCAACCTACCCCACACTTATTTAATGGTTTGATTGTGTGTGTGAAGTTATTAATGCTGCTAGACTATAAGTTCCCTGGAATGTAGTAGATACTAAAGTAATGTTTGTTGAATAAATGGATAAATTAATGAATGCTTCCATTTGCCAAGTTATATTTCTCTATTTTTCCTATTTATAAGAGCACAAACTTGATAAAATCTCCTTTAGAAAAGAAAATTTGGAATGTATTATTATCTGTCCAGGGGCTAGTGATTACATTTGTTGACTGCATTCTGTTGTCCTAATGCAGTCGTAGTAATTTTGGAAAAAGAATGATCAATGACAGGGAAGACAGACACATTCAGTTTTTGTTTATCATGAAATTTAGGTTGAAACCTACAGAGTTAGATTTAGATTTAAACCTATAGCTTTAGTTTAGGGAGCTGATGAGTTACCAGAGAATGTTCAGGGCGTCTGGAGTTCAAACAAATTCATGTTTTCCTTCAGATTCATACAGCCAGGGTGCTAAGTGATGGGATTAAAATCACATAGGGTCTTAAATGCTGAACTTTATATGGGTCAGAGAGAAACAGACTCTTTATAGCTGGGTAATGGGAAAATCTGATTCAAAGTAATAGTGCTTCTGCCCTAGAGTTCTTAGTCATCTGATCCTATTGCTCACAGATGGGCTGTTAAAAAGAACTTCAGAAATGTGGCCATATGAACTAGGTGAGTTTGACAACTGTCAGCACTCAGAAAGTCTGAGCATTTTCTATTTAGCTAGACTTTATTAACGCCATTGCTTTAACTAAAGTTGCAAGTGATGATGCACCCTTCTGTTATGTGAACCAAGAGGAATCGGCTGGTTAAAAAAAAATAAAAAGTACAGAAAGTTTGTAACCAACTTTGTAACTGATCTATCTTGGAACGCAAACAGCCAATTTGGAGGCATGGGCAATAAAAGGAAAGACCACAGAGTTCTGAACCCAAATGAGAAGGGGAAATGAACTCCAGTTCTTGATCTTCTTCAGGACCAAATGTTTGTTTGTGGTATATTTGTATTTAGCATGCCATCTGTTGATAGCTCAGTATTTCAAAAATGATGAAGTCCCACAGCCTTAATATTAAAAGTGAAAATGACAACTGGTAAAATCTAGGAAGAAGGTAATAAAAATAGTATTGATGAGGGGTCCTCCACCCTTTTCTCTGCATGGACTTCTATGTGCTTTTATAGTGTTCCACACTTTTATAAGTACTGGTTAACTGGAATCACAGAACTTTAGAAATAAAAAGTGACTTAGCAATCATCCAGTTCAACGTCTTTATTGCTATAGATGAAGAAACTGCTGTCCAAAGGGTCCAAGTGACTTTTCCAAGGCCCAAGGTAATACTTGAGGTCAGTGTCCAAGAGAGGGCTGCAATTCAGGTTTCCACTGAGACTCAGTTTCCCCATCTGTTCTGAGGAGTGATTGGCATCAGTAAAGTACTTCTCAGTGACTTGGGGTCTCTTCTCTGTGCCAGGTCTGGAGAATGTAGGACACTGCCATCCCTAGGTCCCGTGAAGCTTCCTGTGGCGTCTACACCATCAGGAGAGAAACCAGTGCATGTTGTCAGCTCCATTCCTAGTATATGCCTGAACCATGAACCCAAGTTAAAAAAGGGATGCCAGGGATAATGTTCTGATACTCTTAACCAGCTGACCTTCCTCTTGGGGAGAATAGAAAGAATGAGCAAAGGAAAGGGAAAAACATCAGGACTAAATTACGTAAGTAACATGAGATTTATCGTATGTACAAAGTCTCTCTTATATAGCTGCTAGAGCAGAGTTCCAGAAAGCATTTTTTTAATAGAAATTTGAGTGACAAACATCATATTCCATAAAAATTCTAAGGACTCTGCCGGATGAGGACCTAGAGAAGTAATAATTTTCCCACTGTAGTGCTTACAATTTTGTCATGATGCACGGCTTTATTATAGAGAAATTCTGAGTTGAAACCAGACTCAATTCCAGCTGTACATTAGCATCACCTGGGGAGATTTCCAAAAAATAAAATTAATAATACATAGGCCTAGGCCTCATCCTAGACCAATTCAATCAGAATTTCTAAGGATGGGGCATGCACAACAGTATTTTTGAATGTTCCCCAGATGGTTTGCAACTAGTATAAAGAAACACTGGTCTAAAGTCACAAAACAGCCACCCTCTGCAGAAGCCACACTGTCTCATGAGTTTAAATCACAATAGGGGTTTATACAAGCTGCAAAATTGTGTGAATATGCAATGTGTAGGAGGGAGTGGATGGGCAGGCTTGCCATAAAGATAATGTTTCATACTGACCTTTTGGAACATACAATGCATGCATTTTTCAGTGTTCTACTTTCAGATGTTTACCACTTGCATTCTCAACCACTGTTAACACAATGCCACATCAACTCCTCTTTGCCCCCAAACAAACCAGGTATCCTGCAGGAATAGAGGAAAGTGTTCATACATATGCCTATGCTTAGTTATGAGACTCTGTGTCAGTATTCTTACACACCAAATTGTAATTGTAGAGATAGAAGGATTTGAGATGCTACATAGACAAATTAGGAATTTAACACACAACTGTTACAAAACAACCTCTTGTGACACATTCCTGGGATTAAC
Organism: Okapia johnstoni; assembly: GCA_024291935.2. Taxonomy (NCBI): domain Eukaryota; kingdom Metazoa; phylum Chordata; class Mammalia; order Artiodactyla; family Giraffidae; genus Okapia; species Okapia johnstoni. The sequence goes on along the minus strand of CM044312.1, from coordinate 62,062,425 downwards.
CACTCATTACTTAGAATTTCTTCTCCAACTTAATCTAACATTTTTTTTTGTTTTTTTTAAAGAAACTAACTCTTTCCTCCTTTTTCCTTGTCCTGAGCGGTGATTGCATCTGAGCAATAATTCCCTTGTAAGTCTCATAAGATCCTAGCAATAACTAAAAGCAGCTGACATTTTATGTTCCCTTTCAACTCTTCTAACAAATTGCCAGACAAGACAGTCCCTCCCCAGCCCTACCTGGGTTTCTCTTCATCCCTATCTCTTTCCTTTTGCTCTTCTATAGGATCTTTCCAGCATCTCCACCTCCCTCATAAGCTCAAAACAGAACCCATATTTAGTATGTCTGATTCATAGCAAATAGAGAATCTTGTCTATGACTTTTTTTTTTGGATTGCATTCTCCTTTTGAGTCTATTTATTATATTTCCTTTAAAATATCATTGAATTATTGAGATGTTTAATGTTCAGGAACAATTGATAAGACTTAGTTTGGGTCCCCTTTTGTCCAAGGGGTATGGGACTTGATGGATTCATTCAAGGGTATGTTTACGATAGTGATTTTCACCCAGGAGATCTTGGTCCCTTAGCGGCTAGGGAATTATTACAAAGGGTTTCCATATCCATTGTGTTCACCAAGCATCTTGATTTTCCACATCACAAGCTCCCATAGAAATACCAGGAGAAACCCTCTCCTGGTATTTTCTTATTCTTCATATTTTTGCCTATTTGTTTCCCAGTTAATAGCTATATGTTGTATTCCTAGTCTTTTAACATTATCTCACTTTGTATTGGTTTTTAATCATATTTGTATAGAATATTTGTAACTTGCCAAAAATCACTTTGATATTACTTTTATCATAGATGTTAACAAGGTTGTTATAATCAGTGTCATTTGTAAGTTGAGAGTCCTCTTAACTTGCTCATGCCCCTCATTGATAAAATGGTAAATGTGCTAAAACTGTGTTCCTGGCTGTGTATTAGATACTAGTCACATCTAAAATCCACATTACACATCATCATCATTTTTTAATGGCAGCTTTCTAGTTCTACCTATGCTTAACTGAATAATGAGTTATATTATTATTTAATTTACATTAAATTATTATTAATTATTATTTTAAATTATTATTAATTTATATTAAATTATCCTGATTTGCTATACTTTGTTGATAGGGAAACTATTTGGGATCAAATTGACATGTCTTGGGGCTTCTCTGATGGCTTGGATGGCAAAGAATCTGCCTACAATGTGGGCAGCCAGGTTTGTTCCCTGGGTTGGGAAGATCCCCTAGAGAAGGGAATGTCTACCCATTCCAGTGTTCTTGCCTGGAGAATTCCATGGACAGAGGAGCCTGGTGGACTACAATCTATGGGGTCACTAAGAGTTGGACACAACTGAGCGACTACCACTGACGTGTCTTACTCTTATCCTTATAGTAAATCCACCTTGTATCACAGGAGTTGAGAGAAAGAAGTGTGTCTGGAAAAGGAGCTAACATTCACTTGGCCCAGATATCAATAATGAAACAAATGATGACTGACTCCTAGAAATACTGAAGTGTTTTGCTTATTTTTGTTTGTTTTGTTTTGTTCTGTTTTGCTCACAAGAAGACATCTAAAATCTCTGAGAGACCACCTATGAGGTACAAAGAAACTTTTATGCTGTTGAAATGGTAGATTAACAGTCACCACCTCCTATCTAGTAAAATCTCAGAGCTCTGTATAATTAATATATAGAAGTAATAAAATGAAAGAGCAGGAAGGACAAAGCTGGGGATTTTCAAAGCTGTTGTCTTCTTTAGGCTTTGTTTTTCTTCTTCAGGTTTTGGATTTTTCTTCAGGGCTCTCTCCTGACCTAGTCATCCCTCTGATGTTGACCCCTGCAATTGTCCAGAGGTATATGGCGAGTATGACAGGAAGTCCTCCTACACCTCTCTTGGCAGGGGAGTTCTCACGTAGCCTAAGACCCAACTCTCAGCCTTCATACTTCTGGCCGTAGGAGACAGTGCCAAGCAGCAACAATGGCATCTCTTGGCATTCTGGGAATCTGCCTGCCCTGCCTGCCATCTACTTAGAAGATTCGCCTTATCCTGCAGGCCATGGGAGATTGTCCAGGGGTCTTAGCTGCTTATAGGAAGGCTCAGGAGAGGCATATTTGGGTCCTCTTCAAACTGAGGATTAAAAAGAATTTTTAATAATATATATACATGTTAGAATGAGTTTTCTGTTTACCTGAGATAGACTGAATGTTTTTAGATTTATTTCTTAATTATTTGGATATGTTTTTCCTTGTAAGGCTTTAAATGTGGCCACCACAGAGAAAAGGAACAAAGAAAGACAGTGACATAATCCTACTGTCTTTTGGCTCACTTAAAACATTCAGTTAAAAAAGAAATTTCAGATTCTTTTCAGCAGATTCAGTTCGGCATCCATTTTCTGATAGCAGACTCAGTGGGGGCCCTGGGTAAGCACTGGGAAGCCACAGTCTTGAGACCACAGGGAGCCACTATTCTGTTCTGAAGGACTCACACGTGATGTGGGAAGAGAAGAGGGAAGAGAGCCGTGAGGATAGAGAAGCAGAATGCTTAGAGGGCTTTGATACATCCTAAAATAGACAAAAAACCACAATGTGGTGGGAGCCAAGAGAAGAGATGATCAGTTCTGATAAGGACCGTCAGGGAGGACTGACAGAGGCCCAGATATCTGAGGTGAGGCTTAGCAGGTGGCTGTGATTCTGTCAGGCAGGTTCTGGTGTACCAGGATGCATGGCAGGCTCCATGCATGGTGCAGAGTAAGTGCTTCCTAAATATTTGCCAAATGGGCTTTCTGGGGAGCACTTTATCTGAGAATGACTCTCATTCCTACCTTTATAGCTAGAATAAGAGAAAGGCTTACCCAAAGCATTTTGGTGAACTGGTGGTTGTTAACTGTTTTAGACAATTTCTCCCTACATATTAGTAATAAGCCTGACACTTAAGAACAAGTGAGAAATAGGGATCTGTTGACCTAACCAAAATAACTGGCAATGAAATCCAATGAATGCAGTTCCATTTCCTGAACACGTCTTGGTATGCCCATTTCCAGCTATATATTATTGCTAATAATATAGCAAAGGCAAACAGTGAGCTATGACTGACAGAACATTTTAATTGTTTTTCTGAGAGATTAATGGTGCCTTGTAAAATACACCATGAAGTCTGTTCCTTACTTCTGGTATTTGTTTTTGAGAACAGTTACGTAATTACCAGGGAGGAAGTCTCAGAGAAACTTCTTTCAGGATTAAATAGGCATTTCTCCCACCGGCATAGAGGTTTTCTCAACTGTTTCCTATTTTTACAATGTATTCCTGTAATGGCATGAATATCTGTAGAAACTGAGCAGACAAACTGAGAACCTTAAATGAAGCTGTTAAATGCAAAGTGCATGTCAGGACCTGCTTCATTTACTCACACCTACCCCTCCCTGCACATCCAGGCAGGATCAGCTGCAGCCCAGGAGCTGTGGCCAACCTGGGCAGTCAGGGTGCTTTAAAGATTGAGGTAATTCAACACAAGCTAGCGTTGCAGCTTGTCTCATCCCAAACGTGTATTCCACTTTTAAACACTGGGATACATCCCTACTTTGTACCCCACTTCTGTCTTTGGGATTTGACCTTTGCTGCCTTGTTGGGAGCTTGCTCAACCACCTTGCATATTTTCTTGAAATGTGAGGTTTTATCTTGGTCTTTACATTGGTCCTTTCTCCTCCTTCCCCAACTCACCTACCAGGATCTAAAGTTTGACCTTAGAACTGTAGGCCTGTCACTTCACAAATAGACCATATCTGGAATACCCCTGCCAAATGCTGCTTAGCTGCTATGAGAACACGGTCATGTCTTTCCTTGCTATGGAGACACCACTGTCTGCTTAGATCATGATCTATTACAGAGAGGCACTGGAGCACAGTGGTTGAGAAACCTTGTCCTGAGGTCTGGGTTCAAATTCTGAGTGTACCATTTCCTACCTATGAAATCCTGAGGAAATGGTTAGACCCAAATTTGCTTATCTACCAGGTGAATATAACTGAAAATAATACTACCTCCTCAAAGGGCCATTGGAAGAGTAAGTAAAATAATCTTTGCCAACAAGCTAGCCTGTAGAAAGTACTGGAGAAAGCTCTCCATGCCTGTTTCACTACCACCTGTACATCTGGCATCCCTTGGTTTGCCCAGTTGCACTGAAGTTAGCCCTTTCTATTAACAGAGGTCTTATCTCATCAGGTCACTTCTTGGCCTAAAAACACTTGTGTGGGTTGCTGTGGACTGCAAAGAGACAAATGCTCTGCCTGGGCACAGAAGGCCTTGCTGATCTGGCTCCTGCTTGGATCCCTTGCTCTGGCTACACTGACCTGCCACTGTGCTTAAAACATGCTAGGTGCCCTCAGGCCTCCATACCTTTGCTCCTGCTGCTCCCTCTGCTGGCAGTCGTTCCCTGCCATGTGTGCCTGGTGTTCAGCTTTAGAGATTGTTGAGAATTCTCTGCTTTGTGCCTAGCTATGGGTCATCCCCAAGTTATGGTGACCACACTATTTGTTTGCATGTGTGCTTTCCTGATAACCTCTAAACCCCTTGGGGACAGGGGCTGAGAATTAATAGTCAGTGCCTGGACCTGATCATGTCATTAGATATACCAGGACTATGCAAAGCAATGGATGTGGCGGGTCCTGGAGTTGGCATATGTAAAACCCAGTCCAGCAGAGTGAGTGGCAGGGCAGGGAGAAGGGGCCTTGTTGTCCTTTCTTTATCTTTATTTCCTTCCCTCTCAATTTCCTACTTTCTCACTACTTGGGTTCAGAAGTCAGCATCTTTTTCATTTCTTCATTATAAATGAGAAATTGTGTTTGATGCACTAGGTCATCAGTGAGATGACCTAGTGCAGTCTCTGGATGTAGTTTATCTTTTTACATAGAATATATCAATGTCTATTTGTATTATAATGCCCTTTACTGCACTCAAGAAAGGTTTATATACTGAATGCACTTTTAAAAATTTCACATTTAAATTGCTATAATATATTAAGCACATATATACACTATCAACACTTAAGTCTTATAAAAATTAAAAATGACTCGCTCTTCATTACCAAAATAGCTAACAATGACTAAGGGGACAGTCAGTTGTTTAGGAACATGTACTTCCCCAGCTATGAAATAACGACCGACAAGAGACGTCTTCTCAAGGCTCAATAAAGAAAATAAAATGTATTTTATATTTAAAAGATCAACATAGGGGAGGCAGGAAAAATGTATTATGTACAGGTGTAAATCTGTTCTACCAATTAAATTCCCTTGGTAGTTGCACAGTACATGGATCATGCAGATTTCCTTTAGGACAAAATTAAAAGCACTTCCCCCACCCTAAACAATGGCTCATATGAAAGCACGCCATTTAATGTTTCCTGCACTGAATGAAAAAATCAAAACTGTTTTAAACATTTTAATCTTTGATTGAGTAGCTGACAAAATATGTGATGGTTTCATTAACCCTGTGTTGCAGGGAAAGAAGCTTAAGGTCTGAGGGTAGAGTAGATGGTACTTAAGAGCATGTCTTCCAAGTTAGAGTGCAGCTTGATGGCCCAGTGAAGGATAAGAGACAGGTGACACTGGAGACTGGAAAGGAATGAAAAGCATGACATTCCTAGAATGTGGAAATTTTGCCCATTTGCTAAAAAAAATAATGTAAGCGGGGACTTCTGGTGAATTCCAGGTACAGGAATCAGTTACAGGTCATTACCAATTCATTCATGAGCATATACTTTTTCTTCCAAACTGGGACACTTCTGAGCATGAAAAGGGCACTGTTAATAGTTACTCAGGGGCGTGGGACAACGTAGAACATATGGCTACCCCAACCCTAGGTCACCCTGAGACTCTAAGCTTGCAGTTGGTTGTAAGCCCAAGTGGCCTCAAGGGATGGAGGACTACTGAGCAAGGCTGGTTTGGGAACTGTCTATGGTGTTTGAAAAACCCCTGGTTTAAACTGGCCTAACCTTCAAGTGGGGGTTCCAGGTAGCACTAGAGGTAAAGAACCCACCTGCCAGTTCAGGAGACATAAGAGACTCAGGGGCTGAGAATCAATCCCTGGGTTGGGAAGATCCCCTGGAGGAGGGCATGGCAACCCACTCCAGAATTCTTGCCTGGAGAATCCAATAGACAGAGGAGCCGAGCAGGGGTCGCAAAGAGTCAGACACAACTGAGCTACTTAGCACGCATGCATGCAACCTTCAAGTATTCTGGCAGGGAGAATATCTAGACTACACAGTGTAACTGTTCCCTTAGGATAGTAACATCCAGGTGTATATCTTTAAGCTGACCTTGGTTACAATCATTTCTAAACTTAACTTCATAATCTAGGGAGCCAAGAGCCCCTAGTTTAGGCCTCATTCCTACATACTCTAATTTAGTAGCTCTGTAGTGGGTCCAGGTATCTGTATTTTAAAAAACTCCTGTGATGACTCTGATGCCCAGGTGAATATGAAAGCCCTCTTGGGTTTGCAAAGAGGCAATGAGGTTTTTAAAAGTTTGGAAATTTTAAATTTTCAATAGAAAGATTAAAGGTTCAGAACTAATATGGGAAGAGAGAATATTAGAGAACTGAAATATTTTCTATAATAAGTTAGTTACAATTTTTATAGGACCAAAACAAGGGAAAATTGTTTTAAAAAAATATATGCTCCTTATTTTCCCCTAGTCTTATTTACTGGCTCAGGAATAATTTGAAGCATTATTGATGAGGCATTTTAAAAAGGAAGTCTTGAAGGTTTTAAGATTTTAACAGACAGTAGAATTTGGTAAAGGTATTTCAGAAAAAGTTTTCAAAGGAAACTGTGTGAAGAGAGGCAAAGGAGATAGTCAAAAACTTTGTGGGCCCTGTTCCTGTCTACTTTTGTTCCAACTGTAATGTGCAGCGCATGATAGTAGGTATATAATAGTCATTAATTGAAAGATAAGTGGGTTTGAGGGAGGAATGCTGTTATATGAGAATGACTCTCATTCTTTTCTTTATAGTTGGAGAAACTGGAGCATAGATATGTAAAATAGCTTTGCTGAAGTATTTTTAGAGCTGGGGTTTACTAGCTTTCATTAGTCAAACAAGTTTGCTCTTAGTTCCCAAGTTCCACTCTTGGGGACTGCTGAGGCTAAGAAACCTGTTGTCCTGACATAACTTTCCCTCTTCCTTGGTGTTCAGTCCCACGCTAATGGGATAAGACACTTTCCAGTTGATAGAGACCACAAAAGCATTTGGTCCTTAGGTTAAAACCAAAACTGACCTGATTATTGTGTGTGTGCCTTTTCTTGATTTTTAAAGAAACAGAATTTTGTGTCTAATATATTTAAGAATCATTACATTCAAGTTTTAAAAAATAAAGTTATCAAAGTCTCAAAAATGTATTTTCCTGACACAATACCCTTTCTACTGTCAAGGTGCATCTGAGCACCTATGGTTAAGCATATTTCTAGAGGCTGATGGCTAAGCATATTTTTAGGGGCTAAAGGCTTTTTTTAAAAAATAAAAACTTCTTTTAACAGAAGTATAGTATGCAAATCTTCTTCTCTAGGGCCTTAGTATAGTAACTTAGATTAATATATATATATGAGGTCCAAAAAGTGGAAGAAGAGAGTATATTTCTTGGTCTAAATCATCTTCGTATGAAAAGAGCAGCCCTACCCTTTTCCCACTGCAAATTTGGCCGGGAGAATCACAAAAGAGCCCAGGACCCCATAGTTCAGGGCACACAGCCCTTTTCGTCTAGGGACCAGCTCACTCTAAACATTTCATCATAGAGATTGATAACTTATGCTTAAAAGTAGGGCAAACTAAAAGGCAGTTTCATGTGGAATATGAAAGTGCTATTTTATGAACCTGAGTGGGCAGGATGCATAAGCAGGTGGTTTTATAAATTACTGAACTTTCCAGATGCTGCTTACTCTTGCAGCTGTTCTTACTTCAAGCCACTTTAAAATATAGCCAACACTGCTATTAATTGGAAGAAAACCCCACATCATGAACTTTTTAATAATTCAAGAATATTTGGTATATTTTGTCTTAAATTTTAATAAATAATATGAAAGTTTATTCAGTTTGAACTAAAGTTGAGCTAATGCTTCAATAATTTTTGACTGAAATTATGAGGTAGAGAAAGAAAAAAAATAACACTTTCTTTTAATAAGCATTTAAAATGTATATCATTGTTGACTAAACTTGAAAATATTTCAGATGGTTAAGAATGAATAAAGTCTCTCATTTTAATATCGTTATTTGCTCAGTGATGTGAGAATAATTTCCCACCAAACACGACCACAGTACTCTTTTACAAACTGGGGATTCTGAATGCCATGCATGATCTTACATGTGGCAGAGGATTAATAACCATCTTGTGCGCCTGTCTCCTAAACAAACAAATAAACAAAACCAATACCAGTTCCAACAGAAGAGACTATTAACATGGTGCTGAGTGCTTTGGGTCAATCTGATCTTTTAAATCTTGTGCTCTGATTATAAGTATAGTAAGCAAACATAAAATTTAAAATCGATTATATTGATATTAATCACTAATGGCTCTAGAATGCTTTATAGTTGAAAGGGATCATGGTGGCTTTAGGCTGTTATTTTGAAACCAAAACTGGTCTGATTACCATTTGTATGTTTTTTTCCTTGATTGCTAAAGAAAACTTTGTATCTGTGTATATTTAATAATAACACATTAAAATTTTAGAAAAGAAAGTTATAAATGCATTATTTTTATTTTCAAAAATATCTCCTCTAAGATGTCTTGATTTGTCTCAGAGCTAGGCTCAGAATTCTCCTTTAATGACAATAATTACATAATATTATCTATTCATCCCTTATAATATTTGAAAATATGTTTTTGTACAGTAACCATGTGAACATGTGTATAAAAATTTAACCTTTCTTAACCCTTAAATTTCTCTTAATGTTAAAGAAAAAAAAGGAATTCGAGGTTAATTTGATAACTGTTACATTCTCTTCTATTTCTAAAATTCTGTCCTTTTGTGCTTATGTGGTTTTATTCTAATGCCACCACATACTGTTCTTCTCATTTCATATCTGGACCCTGATGCAGTTACATCATAACTGCTCCTCATCCAGACTGGCTACCTTTTTGTTATATCTTATACCTCTACCAGTCATCTTCCAAAAAGCCCCACCTTCATCATGTCATCCCAAGCTTGAAGTTTTCTTGGCTTCCCACTGCTAACATAATACAGTTCAAACTTATCAGGAATACTGGACTCAGGACTCTATCATCTGCCACAGTCAGTGTTTTCATCTTTATGACCTGTGACTATGCCACATGAACTCTAATGTCAGTCAAAATGGGCTACTAAACCTACCAGACTTACGTCCTGTGTGGGACATTCCCATCTCCATGCCTTTTCATTAAGAATTTTCTGTAATTTTCTCAGCTATTTGATTCCATCTGCCCATTATGACCCAACTCAGATTGGCTCCCTTCATGCCCTTCTCCATTAAACTTTCTATAATGTATCCTTCTTCTCTCACCTTATTGCCCTATCCAAGTAGGGTCTCCCTAACAATATCAGTTCCATTCACTTTTTAAGAAACTTTTAAAAAAACTTTACTGAGGAATAATTGACAAATATAATATTTAAAATGTACAACATGATGACTTGATATACATCCATATTGCAGAATTATTACTAAGATCAAGATAATTGATATGATTCACTTTTAAATAAACTTTTTATTATGCAATGCTCAATACTATTTTCTTTTAATTTATTATGGTATGTGTGAGTGCATGCTAAGTCGCTTCAGTCGTGTCCAACTCTTTGCGACCCTGTGGACTATAGCCTGCAGGCTCCTCTGTCCAGGGGATTCTCCAAGCAAGCAGATTGGAGTGGGTTGCCATGCCCTTCTCCAGGGGATCTTCCCAACCCAGGAATTGAACCCAAGTCTCTATGTCTTCTGCATTGGCAGGCAGGTTCTTTACCACTGAACCACCTGGGAAGCTCTTATTATAGTATATATTTGGTCTCTTTCCAAAATGATGAAAAGCATTACAATAGAGGGCACATAAAACAACATGCTAGTTGAAAAAGTGAAAATTCAAAACCATATGTGAGAGAATAAGTAACATGGATTAATGAAACTTAAAATCTAGTTATATGTTTCCTGGCAGTCAAAGTAAAAAAAAAAAAAAAAAAGGACCAATTAGTTAACATTTGGCAGTGACTTACTGTTGTGATAGTGTATATGTGTGTGTGTGTGTATTTTTAATCTATATGCATCTCATCTTCATTAACTCTAATCTTTGTGATTGCTAGGGCTTATTTTAGGAATTGCCCTTGTAGAACGTAGCACAGTGTCTATTCTAGCATATGTTAGGAATTTAATAAATTGATCAATGGCTATTGTGATACCAGAGTAATAAATCTGAAGCCATTTTCTTTATTAGAAAGTCAAAATAGTACACAGTAAACATATGAATGAAGAAGACAGAAATCTCAGGGAGAATGAGGGTCTGAAAGTATTACCATTTTAATTAGAGGAAATTTTTAAAATAATCTGTAACTGACTGTTTTTTGGATAAATACCTATACAGACATCTTTTAATATGGTACAATAAACTTTTAGTGAAATAATAAACCAGTTTTATTGGAACTAAATTGTAGTCTAACTTATGTCATTATTACCGGTGGAATAGGTAATAATATTCCACCTTTGTGAATATAAATTCATGGCACCTCTAGCTTTTGAGTTTTCTTCTCCATCCTAAATAGCTGTTTTACAAGATTAAAGGATACTGTGGAGACACACTGGGCTGCTCCGTACACTTACATCTATGTTTCATTTCTTCTCCATCTGCAAGTTTGTAACCTTGGTGTGGGGACATTTTTAATATAAGGAGAAGAGTCTGGTGCTGTCCAATAGTAATTTCCATGAAGGTGGAAATATTCTGTATCTGTGCTATCCAATATGGTAGCTACTAACCTTAAGTGTTGAGAACCCAAGAAGTAGCTAGTGTGACTGAAGAACTGTATTTTAAACTGCATTTAATGTTAATTACTTGTAATTTAAATTGAAATAGCCACAAGTGGCCAGTGACTATAGTATTGGACAGAATTGGCAGCTTTTACAGAGCTGCTTGCTTTCAGAATAGACTTTTTCTTACCTGACTGGGTAGCTCTAACAGTACATTCATTTAACCACCATTTTTTTTTTATGAAATTTTAAGTTACCAGGCATTAAGAGTGAAGCTTTGAGTGCCTTTTTTATTTTAAGAAATATATATTGTCAAAAGTAAAATTTGCAGAGATTTATTATTTACTGTCATGGTAACACAGGGAAGATGATCACTGTTTCTATCCTTACATTTATGACTGGACTCAAAGAAAAAAAATATAAGATAGGTGTCTCCACTGGGCATAGGCCCCCTTTCCCAGCCCTACTGGCAGATGGTACTCTTTGGGTCTTTCTTTGCAGAGCATTCTCGAAAGGCCTCTTTAAGCAAGACCTCTAAGTAAGTGGGCCTATGAAATTCTTCTCAAGGTTGATTTTTCTGTCTGATTGTCTTGTTTTGCTCATAGTTCTATGAGCAAGTGGGTGGGATTTGCTTTCTCTAGGCCATGAGAAGCTTGCTGTAACTCCTCCTTTTAATTTCTTTAATATGAAGATCCCCACACTTCCTCTTTGAAATGCTATTTTGTAAACTGCTATTTCCACTAAGCCTGTTATGCCTTTTTTCCATCTGTGTTGAAGTCTCTTTTCCCAGTGGGACCTTTCTTTCTCAACTTAGTCATGCTATGTGTAGAGACCCACATCCACACTACTGGCCTCTCTGACTCATCCTGGGAGGTTCTCTTGCTTCAGGAATCCCTCTCACATTGCAGGGGAACAACAGGGAGGCTGAGATGAAGCTAGGCCTTTCTGAAATCTGCCTCTTTTCCTGACACTCTTCCTTCTTGTTCAAAGCTACATGAGAAGGGAAACAAGCAAAAATGCCCTTTGCTCCTCTAAGGTAATGTTTTTAATAAATAGTTTTTAGCAATTCTAATTTTCAGTTTATAAGCTACTTTTGTTGTTGCTGCTGCTTTTAAGTATTCCATAATCTAGCTAGTAGAAAAGTCTGCTAAGGCTCCAATTTTCCTTTTTCCTCCACCAGCAAGCCAAGAGACTCAATTCTGACTGTTCCATTTTCCTTCTAGTTACAGATTAAATTGTTCCCCTTTTTGAAATATATTATTCATAAATGTGAACAGTCTCTGAACTATGGCTCCTCCCATCCTGGACAGGATGCTGGGTAGGTGGAAACTGCTCATCCACTCCATTGGCTGCCCCCGGGGTCTTCACACTTTAATCTTTCAGGCCAGGAATTCCCTTGACCTTCCTTTTTCCTAAAAGAAAACCCTCTGCCAAGGATGGCTCAGGCCTTTGATTTCCCAATCAAGATGGGTTCAAGCAACAAATTCCTCTGATAAGATTTACTAAAGGGGTCAAAGTTGAATAATACAATGATAATTAAAAACTGACCACCCAGTCAGATCTAAGTTTAGCCAATACCCATTCAGTTAACCTGTTTTTAATCTCACCAAGCACATCCTGGAAATATAAAAAGGAACTCCAACCTGAATGTTCCATAAGCTCAAGAAGCAACTCTCCACAACTAACTAGAAGTCTATAGGAGAAATCAAAAGGCACTTATTATTCTTGGTTGTGTAAATATGCTTAGCTGTGTACAACAAACACCATGTTTTTTCCAATACCCTTCTTATAAATATTAAATATTCAATTCTATTCTGCATATATATGCAGACACACATATTTCATCTTTTGTCAGGAGCATTTCCATCCATATTTTTAAGAAAATTATTTCAGGTTATCTGAATTTTAACTGGGGGAACCTGCCCCCTTAGTACTCTGGTTGTTACTTTTGGCATAAGACCTTACAAAACCATCTCACTGCTTATTAATTCTATATGCAGTGGAGCACCACGCTTCACTTAGACTTTCAACCTGAAGTCGGAGAGAGGATGACCTGCAGAGCAAACACCTCCCACTCTCAAGGAGTGTGGGGCTGTCTGTTACTGAGGCCTGGAGGTTCATATGCCAGGAGAAGGGTGCAGTTATATGAACTCCTACAAAACTCAAGTTAGCTAAATTCCAGCTGAACTAACTGGCAGGAGCGGGTAGGGGAGATGTGACATTTCTGATGACCGCGGTTCCCGCACATCAAGCCCCAGAAAATGGTGAGTGTGTGGCAAAGACAAGGAAAGAAACACAGGCTGCTAGCCAGACAGAGGAGAGCTGTCCCGGCTCTGTCAGCGTCTCCTCGGGGCACATCCCTTCCTTGCTGGCCGCCTCACCTTACCTTGACCACGTCGTCGTTGAGATGCTTGGGGTCGCGGTTGACCAGGTCTATCTCCTTGGTGTGCGCGTCGTACACTTGCTTCTCGTTCATCTCCTCTGCCATGGCCTTGTTGTTGGGCTTGTAGATATTGCCCTGTTCCCGGATGGGAACAGTGTAGAGATGTCCCTGCAGAGGGCGGACGGCCCGGAGGGAGAGGGTGGCACCGGCGGTGGGAAGGAGATTTCAAAAAGAAAAATCCGCAATCAGAAAAGTTAGCCTGGCAGCGAGGCAAACCTCGAGGCTCAAAATCGAACTAACCGATTTCGAAGCAGTGGCTCCGCGCACAGTGAACTCCTTGGCGCCGCAAGCTTTTTAAGAGGATCGGGGAGAGGACACCACACCCCTCGGTACCAGGCTGGGAGCTCCTGCCTCCCCCGCCCGCCACCGCCAGGGGTCAGGGCAAACCCCGCAGCGCGGTCCGCCCGGCCCCAGCCCGACTCATTCCCACCGGCTGAATCCCGCGGAGACCCCCACAGGGGAGGGGATCCGACTTCCGACTTTTATCCAGCTCCTCTCTCCGCCAGGCCACCCTCTCCTCTGCTCTTCACCTGCTCCAGTCCCTGGTCCCTACTTCCCTTCTCTCCATAATTCCTTCTAACTTCATCCTTAAGATCCAGCTTGAACCCCCCCGACCCACGCAGTGTTCCCTTTTCGTTCCTTTCTGGCCAAGTATCCTTTGCACCTGCCCGCGTCCTCCACCCTCCCTCTGCCGTTTCTGTCCCTGCACAGCTCCCCGCACACCCCCTCCCCCGGTGCACACAAGCCAGCATCCCCTATCTTTGAATCGAGCCAAGTGTCAGACCCCCTATACTGCCTAGAACGATATTCCACCTGCACAACTCCCCCGACCCACCCTTAGGTCACTCCCAGACCCCCGGTCGGTTGCTGAACGGCGGATGCGTTTGGGAAAACTGGGTTTCCACACCCCGGCGGAGCCGGAGCGCCGGGAGGTGGTAGGAAGGTGGGGGGTGGGGGGAGGGGTGGTAGTTAGGAGGAGGCGACGCTCCTCTCCAAGCACCCCTGCCAGGCGCCGAGATGCAGGAAGAGTTCTAGAGGTGGCCCAAGAGCTTTGGAAAGTGCAAACATGACGCGCGCCGTCGCCCGGGCCAGCTGGTTGAGGCGCCTGGTGGGGAGTCGTGGGGACTGTCCCCAAGACTGCGAGTGAATGAGTTACCACCCTGCACTCTAGCTCTTCACCTCCCAGCAGACAGGGGCCGGACCATGGGGGTCCCTCAATAAGGCAGTACCCCTAAGCCATTCAGAAACGCACCCTCAGTCCGACCAACCCAACTTCAGGACCCCGACGACCCCCTCTTTCCGCGACCTAGGCCTCTAGGCTCCCTTGGCCCCCTTCCTAACAGGAAAACATGAAACATTCCTGCCTCCTCTTCACCTCCCCGCCCAAGCCCATTCCTCAGCAATGCCAGAGCCAGAGGAGTGCTCCAACGTCGAGAGAGGGTTGGGGCAAGCAAAGCAGTCAGAATATTTAGAGTGGGAGATAGCAGAAGCAGCACTTCTTGCGCACCGCGTCCCGGAGCGCACCCACCCAAGCGTACCTCTGAGTCTACGTATTTGCCCCCCGACATTCTGGCTTGTGGCTGGTTGAAGGCTCTGGGTAGATCTCCCTGGGCTGTGATTTAAGGGAACTGAGGAAGGAAGATCTTGTATTGTTTGGGGGGGGGGGGAAGGCGCTGGTTGGGGGGGCGGTGGCTGGGAGGGAGCCTCCTGGCTCTCCGCCAAGGGTTTGTTCTGCTCGCGGTTGGCCGGGATGTGCGCTGAGCCGGGTCTAGGCACATCCCCAAGGTTATGGCAGCAGAGGGCGGGGAGAGCCCGCAGGGAGTAAAGAGCAATGAGAAAGCGTTTCACCCGCGCTGGGCTCCTTGGGCAGATATTTTAAACCTGGGGCAACATTTTCTTAGCTATATGAGAGGCGTACTGGGGAGAGCTAATGTTTTCGCAGTGCATCATCCCAGCAGGGGTGGGGACGGGAGGAGGGAGTCGAAGACCGTGTACGGAGATGCCCAGTATGGGCAACCGAGCTTCAGAAAAAATTATGCCGTTTCTTCCCATCGCTCAAGTTCCATCGCTGCCTAAGATACAAGTATCTCCCAGTTTTACAGAGGAAGGGATGAAAAGTGACCCAGAATCTTTAGGTGTATTTCATATCTAAACACAAGGAAGGAATCTGTGTGGGTGCGTGTGTGGTATGCTTTTGGTGACACAGGTTTACATCTAGTCTGTGTGAATGGAAACTTGGAATTTAACGCCTGCAGAATTTAACGTTTACCAACTGCTTCTGAAATGTCTCCCAAATGCTTTGAAATAAGAAATAAAAATGTTTAACTTTTCTATAATTTTACGACTTTTTTTTTCTGGAACAAAGGAAATCTGTGCCAACAGGTTATGCCATGTTTACAAAATACATAAAATATTTACAGTTGTACAAATATTTAATTGGAGTTTCAAGTTTTCCAGACATTTTTTAAAGTACTTGACTGTGAGTTAAAAGAGGTTTGGTTTATTTTAGTAATTTATTAGAAATTTTAAAAAGTTGTTAGGAGTTAAAATATCTTACCTAAGACACTTCCTAAATCGGGAGCTTCTCTCTTTAACTTATTATCAGCACAAGATGAATTGAGTGATAATCAGTCATTTTACTTTAGGACAATAATAAGTTCACTTATTATTGTTAGGAAATTCACTCTCCAAAAATGGAAAGGACATTTTATATTATGTTCCACATGCTATCAAAAGTCAGATTATGACTTGAAAAAGTTAGGACTATACCAGAAATGGCACAGGATACATGGCAGTCTAGAAAAGGAAATATGGGCACAAAAGGAGGAGGAGAAATAGAGGATGGAACTCCTAGAGTTGATTATGGAGGTGGAGAGAAAACATAAACACGTAAAGGGAATGACAAAGCACAGGCTTGTGTTATTGTTGATGTTCTTGCATAAAGGCAATATAATTTTTTAAGAAAAAATAAATTTCAACTATAAGGGAGGAGAAGTGTCACAAATGTTGGTATGACTAATTATGCTGACTAGTCATCATTAGAATACTAAAGATCTTCCCAAAGTTGGGTTTTTCATTTTACTTCTAAATTGCTTTGAACAGATTACATGTTAACAAACAAGATATTCTAGCAAAGAG
The DNA here is from genome assembly GCA_024291935.2 of Okapia johnstoni. Taxonomy (NCBI): domain Eukaryota; kingdom Metazoa; phylum Chordata; class Mammalia; order Artiodactyla; family Giraffidae; genus Okapia; species Okapia johnstoni. Next base: position 62,045,843 of record CM044312.1, on the reverse strand, counting down.
GGTATGTGTCAGGGTCAGTGTGTTGTGTAGTGCCTGTGTGTGTGTTTAGTCACTCAGTCGTGTCCAACTCTTTGCAACCCCATAGGCTATAGCCCACTAGGCTCCTCTGTCATGGGATTCTCCAGGCTAGAATATTGGAGTGGATTGCCATGCCCTCCTCCAAAGGATCTTCCCAACCCAAGGATGGAACCCAGGTCTCCCACATCCATCTGAGCTACCAGGGAAGAGCAAGAATACTGGAGTAGGTGGCCTATCCCTTCTCCAGGGGAACTTCCTGACCCAGGAATCGAACAGAGATCACCTGCATTGCAGGAGGATTCTTTACCAGCTGAGTTACCCAGGAAGCCCTGTGTAGTGCCTAGTCTACCTCTAATAATTGCTGAAAGATTACTGTTCCTTTAACTCCTCCTGTTACCAAGTCTAAGTTCTTTCTGCTCCCTGCACGGTAGGCCAATAAATCCTAGAAACTAGCAGTTAAGACAAGGAAGGGACTTGATTCGGGAGCCTACTGACGGAGATGGCAGGCTAGTGCCTCAAAATAACCATCTTGTCGGGGTCTGGATGCCAGGTTCTTTTGTAGAGTTGGAGAGAAAGAAGTAAAGAGGAACTAAAATCAAAAGGCAGAAAAGAGAGGGAGAGGCAGTGGGGAAGTAAAAATTCATGGATCTTCAGTCTTGCAAAACAACTCCAGGGAATGGGCAGCCTTTGGAAGGGGTGTGTTAATCTCTTCTATTCACAGGTGGGCAGGGTCAGGTTATCTATGAATTTAACAAAGGCACTTTAGTTTCAGGCAGAGGGGCAGGGCCCTTTGAAGCAAGCCCTTGTGTATGATTATAATAACAAAAGCAATGAAAAGCAAATCAAACAGTTTCCAAAATGGAGTCAGAATTGGCTTCTTCTCTGCAGCAGGGTCAGAACTGGCTTCTCTGAAACACTCCTTCGTAAATGTTGGCTGCAAAGCAGCTGAGTTTTGTTCTATGGAAAAATGTGGAAGCTGTTTCCCATCTATTGTTATCCAGTCTTCAGCTGCGATGAGTAATCTTGACTGTGAAAAAAGTCAACAGGAACAGGGAGACAGCATGTCCTGCATTCCAGCAAGGAATGGACTTTGTGGGGAGGCCTGAGTGAATGCTTAACTAGCACTTAAAGAAGGGAAAGTAGCCTCCCTGGGGATTCCACCCCAAAGTCAGCATAGCACATAGAATCATAATGATCAGTGAAATGTTGTCAAGGCCAAAATGAATTCCTAATGAGAGGCAAAACCACAAATTCTTCAATAACCTGCCCCAACAAGAAGCTGGCACCAAAGAGAAACAGATCATATTCTGGTTATAATAGCTGATTTGGATAATTGGCTGCATCTAACTTATGAGATATAAAGAAAAGATGAAGTATGACATTGTTAGCCGAGTACAAGATTGAAATGAATAATCATTCATTTCAATAATCAAAAATATATACATATTTTTTTCTTTGATACCCACACAAATAACTTTAGGCTTAGAGGCAGGTTAATAACTTCTCTAAATCATTGACTAGGAAAAAAAAATGGGTAAATGGAGACTCATTTGCCCTCTTTGTTTTTGTTTTTTTTTTTTTTTTAATAAGCTTTTTTAAAGGCCAGCTCATAGATTCAATGTTACTGTATAGAGAGTTTAAAAGGATGTAGATCATCAAACCAGCCGTCTTCGAAATGGAAAAACTGAAGTTTAAAAGACATGAAAATTATCTTAAGGAGTTTTGTGGGGCAATGAAACATTTTAAAGTTGGTAAATAACTATGGTACCTGTTAACAGCTTATGGGGCGTGGGATTCTTAAGTAGTGCAGTGAGGGCCTGCTTATGGCAAGACTGTGAAGTTCATTGCCTTTTATGTTCTCTCACCTCCTTCTCTTGGCTTCCTAATCCCCTTAGCACAGCTTCCTCTTCCCATCCTTACCTCCCTGGGTCCTCTTCACAGCTCTCAGCTGGCTTCATCTGATTCCTACTCCAGGATTAGGAGTCTAAGATTTGACCACTTATAATGATATGAAGGTTTGAAAATGCAGTCATCTTTCCAAGATTTCTTAACACACAGAAAGTTGACACTGCCCAAATGTGCCTTTGTTGATGAGTTCAAAAAGAGTATAGCTTGGATTATAATAAGGATTATCACTAGGTGTGATATAAAAACAATTTAATAGCCAGTATGCAGAGCCACCAAGGAGTCACTCCAGGCCTGGTCCCAGCTCTGGAGCTGTGCCTTAGTGTCCCGCTGGCTAGCTACTGGCTCACTAGGAGTTGGGGGCCCTTGGGAGAAGGACAAGAGGGGAGGGAGTACATTTTAGAGCAGTGACTATTTATATACAAGTACATAAATGCCAGTATTTTTACAGCCTGTATTTCCACTGAGTATTTACCCTGTTTTCACCACCACCACCTCTCATACCTTTCCCTATTCACCCTCATACCCCAGAGCCCATTGAAGCCTTCTTCCCTTACCTGCTGTAACTTCTATAACTTGCATTTTATACATGGAAAAAAATTGCTTTCTAGAGAAGACTTTGCCTCATTATCCTGTTCCTGTGCTGGTTTGGAGGCCTCACTGGAATCTTCCTGTTTGAGTCTTTTCATTTTGATTCTCTTAAATGATTTTTTTCTATTTATTTTCTTAAAAAAAAAAAAAGGAACTATTTCTAAATCTTAAAAATCTGATCAAGATGGCTAAGAAAGTATCTTTTTATATTGTTTCTTTAAATTAGCTTTCCTTTCTTTATTTGTAAAATGAAAAATATAATTGGCATCTACCCAAGAGGGGTGCCATAAACATCCAATGAGGTGATGCACTTAAAAGCACTGAGGATACTGCCTAAATCATAACAGATGCTAGGGTTCAGGAGGCAAATTTCAGTCCATAGATTCAGGATTGGAATAAATATATTTTCTTTTGCAATATTTCTTTTGTAAAATAGTTCAACCATCTAAGATATACCAAATAGTATAATGAATACCTACCATCAGCTCAATGATATAATTTTGTTTTGCCTGGTTTGATTCAGATTTTTTAAAGTAGAAAACATAGATTATTGAAGTCCTTTGTGAGATAAAACTTTCTTTTTTTTAACTAACTGAACTTAATTTTTTTTACAAACCCCCATTCCTTCAGGTGGCAGAAACTTCATCTCCATCAGTTCCTAATTTCTTCCATTTTGTTAAGATTGTATTGCATATGAATTCCAGGGGCTTATTGCCAAGGAGTGTCAGGGTGGGTCTGTGGAGGGGAGTCTCTTCCTTAGTTTTACATCTTGGATCTGCTGATGGGTACATCATCTTGTCTGTCTTCAGTCACTGGTTTGTTGGGGATGCCTCTATAATGTCCTTCATGATCATCCAATATGACCCTTAGGGCTAAAGACACTTTTTGATACTTCTTTCCTTTTCTTGGGGCTCTGCGCAAGTCTGATAAATCTGAGTGGGCAGGCCTGATGATGCAACATCATGGAGCCTCATATGGTGAATGTGGTGTGGAGAACAGAATAAATGCTCTGCCACTGTGCAGGGGAACTACTTGGAAGGAACTACTCAGAGGGCCCTCCCTACTCAAGCAGGTGGCACAAGTACTTCTGCTTTTAGATCCTCCCTCATCTGGGTCAATGCTAGAGAAGCACACATGTCAAAAATTACTTTGCTTATTTTCCTAACTTATTCTCCCTTGACCAGGAAGTCCTGCCCATACATCACTCAATGGTTCTTTTTCATGCCCTAAATTCCCCCAAGATCAAGGCTTTTGGAATCAAGAGAAACCATCTCTCTTCATCTCTGCTTTTCTGTTGTAATAATCTTTCCCTATGTATGGTGGGAAGTGGAGTAGGGGAAGGCTCTGTGGACATCCAGAAAAGAACATCAGTAAACATATCAAAAGTGTCATCATTCACTAGCTTTCCTCCTTCCCTTGGGATTTAGATGAAGGTAGTCAGGAGGTATAAATCCCTAGTTATAAGATAAGAGTAATAGAGATCTGATGTACAATATGATAAATATAATTTACCTTGCTATATGATATATATGAAAATTGTTGAAAGAGTAAATCCTAAGAGCTCTCATCAGAAAGAAAAATTTTTCACCCCCCCCATTTCTTTAATTTTGTATCTATATTAAATGATCAATGTTTACTAAACTTTGGGATGGGCTTCCCTTGTGGCTCAGCTGGTAAAGAATACACTTGAAATGCGGGAGACTTGGGTTCATTCCCTGGGTTGGGAAGATTCCCTGGAGAAGGGAAAGGCTACCCACTCCAGTATTCTGATCTGGAGAATTCCATAGACTATATAGTCCATGGGGTTGCAAAGAGTCTGGCACAACTGAGTAACTTTCACTTTCAAACTTTGGGATAATCATTTCATGATGTATATAAGTCAAATCATTATGCTATACACCTTAAATTTATACAGTGCTGTATATTAATTATATCTTTATAAAATTGGAAGAAAAAATAATCCTGGTGAGATATTGTTAGTAGCATCTAAGATCTATCTAGATCCATCTAGTCAAAGCTATGGTTTTTCCAGTAGTCATGTATGGATGTGAGAGTTGGACTATAAAGAAAGCTGAGCACTGAAGCATTGATGCTTTTAAACTGCAGTGTTGGATAAGACTCTAGAGAGTCCCCTGGACAGCAAGGAGATCCAACCAGACCATGCTAAAGGAAATCAGTCCTGAATATTCATTGGAAGGACTGATGCTGAAGTTGAAACTCCAATACTTTGGCCACCTGATGGGAAGAACTAACTGAATCATTTGAAAAGACCCTGATGCTGGGAAAGATTGAAGACAGGAGGAGAAGGGGACGACAGAGGATGAGATGGTTGGATGGCATCACCAACTCAATGGACATGCGTTTGAATAAATTCTGGGAGTTGGTGATGAACAGGGAAACCTGGTGTGCTGCAGTCCATGGGGTCGCAAAGATTTGGACACGACTGAGCAACTGAACTGAACTGAGAATCTATCTGGTCTTTTTGAATTATAGCAAACTCTTAAATTCTAAATATATAATTTATATAAAAGCTCAGTGGAAGAAAAACCATTTATTTTTACAGATCTGTGGGTTGGTTTGGCTGGGTCCCTAGTTGGTTTGGCTAGGTTGGGGTGGCTGGGGCACCTCTGCTTCCCACTGCAGGTCTGTGCTGGCTCTGCTCCAAATGCCTCTCAGCCTCCTTGGACCAGCAAGTTAGTCAGAGCAGGTTCTTCTCAGGCTCCGAGAAGTAACAGAGGCACAAGAGTCAGATAAAACACGCAAGACTTCGAGAAGTCTACACTTGGAAATGACATGCTGACACTTCTATCCTGTTCTGTTGGCCATGGCAAGTCACCCAAAGTCAAGGGACTGGCAAATAAATCCCAAGATCAGGCCAAGGCAAGGGTGTGAATGAAGCAAGATGTGAGGAGCCCAGATCTACATCAACTGTGTGTGGTCATTAGAGACTGGCTTTTGGCTTTCAGTTTTTCAAGTTTTAATCGAATTTCTGAGATATATTCTTTCAGTTCAGTTCAGTTCAGTTCAGTCACTCAGTCGTGTTTGACTCTTTGCGACCCCATGGACTGCAGCATGCCAGGCTTCCCTGTCCATTACCAACTCCTGGAGCCTACACAAACTCATGTCCATCGAACCGGTAATGCCATCCAATCATCTCATCCTCTGTTGTCCCTTTCTTCTCCTGCCTTCAATCTTTCCCAGCATCAGGGTCTTTTCCAATGAGTCAGTTCTTTGTATCAGGTGGCCAAAGTATTGGAGTTTCAACTTCAGCCTCAGTCCTTCCAATGACTATTCAGGACTGATTTCCTTTGGGATTGACTGGTTGGATCTCCTTGCAGTCCAAGGGACTCTCAAGAATCTTCTCCAACACCACAGTTCAAAAGCATCAATTCTATATACACTTTGCTTCTTTTATTTCATTCTCAGAAAGCTTTATGTATTATTTTGAAAATCTATTAAATCATTTGTAGCAACAATAACAAAATCTCTTCATCTTAAATGCAGGTTTTCTATGTGAAGATTCTTAAATATTGTTGACTGAAAAATATAGTCACAACCTGGAAGTAGAGTTATTTTATTTGGTGGGAATGTTTAGGACTCCAAGCCCAGGAGACAGCATCTCAGTAGCTCTGAGAAAACTGCACCAAGGAGGCAGGAGGGGAAGTCAGGTTATATACAAGTTTGCAACAAAGGGAGCAGGCAGTCTGAACATCAAAGAGATCAGGTATCAGGTTAAGGAACTTAGCTTATGTATATGGGTAGATGAAAGTCTCTGGGCTCACTGAATTCATTCCTTTCATACACACCTCAGCTATCTGGGGCCAATCCTTGTTCACCTTGCTTCTTGCATTCCCTCAGCTCCCCAGCAGTCACCATGGGGGGTTATAGCATCACTGGATCACAGTTTTGGGAGCCCTCACTCACATTTGGAAGCCAGAAATCACTGATGGCTGTGACATTTCTTATTTATTAATATGGCTGGAAATATTTTCATTTCACGATATCATGCTTGACAGAGGGCCTCAGATCAAGGGGCCCAGCAGGTCACAAGGCACATTCTCTTGCCTTAAAGCAGAATATGATTTTCAAGGTAGCTAAGAATCTACCTTACCTTCAAAAAATTAGACCATCTTATTTTCATCGTCATTATTATTCCTCTGGCTTTAGAAGTCAATATGATGAAACATGATTTTTCTTTGAAAAAGCAACAAAATTTTGTCTTTAAGAGTAGGTATTCAAAATTTAAAGGCTTGTTTTTCTTTTATTGGCCAATTATTCCTTGAATTTTTTCCCCATAAATTACATTAAAAGCAAAATCATAATACAATCTGATTTGTCAGCATATAGATAAATTTAAATATTGAGAAAATACTGTCGGGAGAGTGTGTAATTTCCTTGGTTCTGTCTTGCCACAACAAAGATTTGAAACAGTGGACCAGTGTTACAGCTCTGTTACAGCTCAGAATTTTATTCAGCAAACAAGTTCTATGAAATTGAGGGATCTACCTACCTCGACTGTTTAATAATTGGATTATAATAGCCCTACTAAAATCACCCTTCTAGCTTTCATTAAAGAGAGGAAAAGTCTTAGTCCAAACACTGACAAAATCAAGGAGTAATATAGTTAGAAAGTGTGAGAAGAGATGTAAAAAATACTTGGCTCATTTTTTTTTTCATCTAGGTAGATTTATATCAATATAAAATTAATGATAATAGCAATCCTAGCTAATCCAACATTGGGATTGTTTAATAGTGGGCTTAAGCATAGCAATTTTTCAGAAAAATTTGGGTCAAGGTGTGAGCTAGATTACTACATTATATCTAGTTGAGAGAAGTAGAATATTTAGATATGTGGACAATGACTACATTTCCTCCTATTCAAGTGAAACAAAATTCTTATCACCCTTTAGGAAGATGGAAACTCCATAAATGTTATTCAGTGTGTGACCAACTCTCAGAAAACCTAATAAGACAACAAAATGTAATATAGTATGATTTAATATAATGTCATATTTACCTGAGATATTTGGCATTTCATAGTATACTAGTATACTTATACTAGTATACTTATACTATATACGGTATACTTAAACAGCATATGAGAACATTACATTTTATTTTAACAAATAATTTATTTTAATCATAATGAAATGATAAAGAATAAAAATGATAGTAGTGCCTAAATATTACCGTGAAATTATAAGGAGATATACACAGTAGAACTTCTGTTTTTTTCTTAAGTTAATGTAAATATTTGGGAGGAGTCCTTTACAAAAGTCCTTTGTTTTGTAACCAATCCATCTGGCTTAGTCAGAGCTCAATTATTTAACAAAGGAAACTCTCTTTCCTTTTGGCCCTTTCCCTAGTAAATAAACTATTTACCAGGAGTTGCTTTTACCTGGGGGAAATTTATGTCTACAGCCACTCCCTGTGAGGCAATGATGCTTAACCATAAAATATTTCACTCTTAAAAACTGCATATCAGTTCATATCGACCATTTATTAAGTGGTCTGATCTTAGAGAACTTCCTTTTACTTACATATTGAGGTTTTTTTCTTTTTCTTTTTTTTTTAACCAATTCCAGAGAAAATTTGGGATTGTAACATCAGCTTTTGTACATACTGGAGGATAGGTTTAATTCTGGACTGTTGACTTTTCTGTCAATTAATTTACCTTATTTCAGAGGGAATGTGAATGTGTTTTAAAGCTGGTATTGTTACCAAGTGTGAGCTCACCCTGCTTGCCACAAGACAGGCCAATGAATCCTGGAGATGAGGTGTTGAGGCAAGGAAGAGACTTTAATTGGGGAGCTGGCAGACCAAAAAGCTGGCAGGCTAGTGCCACAAAATAACCATCTTATAGGAGTCTGGATGGCAGCTTCTTTTGTAGAGTTTGAGGAAAATCAATGAGGAACTAAAGTCAAAAGGAATTAAACTAATAGAGAGGGAGAGGCAGTGGGGAAGTAAAGTTCAAGGGTCTTCAGTCTTGCAAAACATCTCCAAAGGAATGGCCACCCTTTGGAAAGGGTGTGTTCAGTTCAGTTCAGTTCAGTCGCTCAGTCATGTCCGACTCTGCGACCCCATGAATTGCAGCACGCCAGGCCTCCCTGTCCATCACAAACTCCTGGAGTTTACCCAAACCCATGTCCATCGAGTCAGTGATGCCATCCAACCATCTCATCCTCTGTCATCCCCTTCTCCTCCTGCCCCCAATCCTACCCAGCATTAGGGTCTTTTCCAATGAGTCAACTCTTCGCATGAGGTGGCCAAAGTATTGAAGTTTCAGCTTCAACATCAGTCCTTTCAGTGATTACCCAGGACTGATCTCCTTTAGGATGGATTGATTGGATCTCCTTGCAGTCCAAGGGACTCTCAAGAGTCTTCTCCAACCCCATAGTTCAAAAGCATCAATTCTGCAGTGCTCAGCTTTCTTCACTGTCCAACTCTCACAGGTATACATGACCACTGGAAAAACCATAGCCTTGACTAGACAGACTTTTGTTGGCAAAGTAATGTCTCTGCTTTTAAATATGCTATCTAGGTTGGCCATAACCTTCCTTCCAAGGAGTAAGCGTCTTTTAATTTCATGGCTGCAATCACCATCAGCAGTGATTTTGGAGCCCCAAAAAATAAAGTCTGACACTGTTTCCACTGTTTCCCCATCTATTTCCCATGAAGTAATGGGACCAGATGCCATGATCTTAGTTTTCTGAACGCTGAGCTTTAAGCCAACTTTTTCACTCTCCTCTTTCACTTTCATCAAGAGGCTCTTTAGTTCTTCTTCACTTTCTTCACTCTCTTCTTTCACTTTTTTTTTTTTTTTTTAAGAGTGGTGTCATCTGCATATCTGAGGTTATTGATATTTCTCCCGGCAATCTTGATTCCAGCTTGTGTTTCTTCCAGCCCAGCATTTCTCATGATGTACTCTACATATAAGTTAAATAAGCAGGGTGACAATATACAGCCTTGACAAACTCCTTTTCCTATTTGGAACCAGTCTGTTGTTCCATGTCCAGTTCTAACTGTTGCTTCCTGACCTGCATACAGGTTTCTCAAGAGACAGGCCAGATGGTCTGGAATTCCCATCTCTTGAAGAATTTTCCACAGTTTATTGTGATCCACACAGTCAAAGGCTTTGGCATAGTCAGTGAAGCAGAAATAGATGTTTTTCTGGAACTCTCTTGCTTTTTCGATGATTCAGCGGATATTGGCAATTTGATCTCTGGTTCCTCTGCCTTTTCTAAAACCAGTTGAACATCTGGAAGTTCATGGTTCATGTATTGCTGAAGCCTGGCTTGGAGAATTTTGAGCATTACCTTACTAGCATGTGAGATGAGTGCAATTGTGTGTTAACCTCTTCTATTTGCATGTGGGCAGGTGAGTAGGGATAAATTATTTATCTGAGCTGAACAAAGGCACTTTAGCTTGCAGTCAATCAGAGGGGCATGGCCCTCTGAGGCAAGCTATTAAGTATTAATCACGTCCCTTGTGACTCAGCAGGTAAAGAATCCCCCTGCAATGTGGGATCCCTGGGTTTGATCCCTGGGTTGGAAAGATACCCTGGAGAAGGGAAAGGCTACCCACTCCAGTATTCTGGCCTGGAGAATATTTTTTCCAGGGCTTCCCTGATAGCTCAGTTGGTGAAGAATCCCCCTGCAATGTGGGAGACCTGGGTTTGATCCCTGGGTTGGGAAGATACCCTGGAGAAGGGAAAGGCTACCCACTCCAGTATTCTGGCCTGGAGAATATTTTTTTCCAGGGCTTCCCTGATAGCTCAGTTGGTAAAGAATCCATCTGCAATTCAGGAGACGCCAGTTTGATTCCTGGGTTGGGAAGATCCACTGGAGAAGGGATAGGTTACCCACTCCAGTATTCTTGGGGTTTCCTTGTGGCTCAGCTGGTAAAGAATCTGCCTGCAGTGTGGGAAACCTAGGTTCAATCCCTGGGTTGGGAGTATCCTCTGGAGAAGGGAAAGGCTACCCACTCCAGTATTCTGGCCTGGAGAATTCCAAAGGGGTCACAGAGTCGGACATGACTGAGCGACTTTCATAATAACAAAAGCAATGAAAAGCAAATCAAACATTTTCCCACATGGAGTCGGAATTGGCTTCCTCCTTGCAACAGTATTGGGGGTTATAGGTATGGGACAGACTGTAGAATCTTTTTAGAGGGCCAAGTAATCTCTCAATTTATTCTTTCCTCTGACTGAGAGCTACTATATTTTTAACCTCTCTCCATGTCTTGCTCAAGTTAGTAGGATCTTGCTACTCAAAAGGACCGGCAGCATCCAGGTACAAATCTGAATCTCGGGTCCAGTTCCAGATTTACTGAGACAGAATCTGCTTTCTGACAAGATATCCAGGTTATTCTTGTGCACATTAAACTTTGAAAAGCAGTAATCTAGGGGAAACTTGAAAATGCTTATTTTCTCAATGTATCTTAAAAGGCAGAAGTTCGGCAGAGAGACAAACATTGGTGAGTCTGTGGGTGTGTATGAGATTGGGCCAGTAAAGCTGGTGGCCTTGGCACATGATATCGGGCTGGCTCTGTTGCGTGGTGGCTCTGCCTGTCTGTCAGCGTGTGCCATATTGTTTGGACTTGGCCAGTCACACGCTACTCGGTTCTGATTTCACCATTCTGTTCCAGCTGCTTATGTATGTGAAGGTGCTCAACCAGGTGGGATATGAGCCTCTAACTCCAGCAAAAGGATAAATATTTTTGGGCAGCAACTATGTCAACTTCCTGGTCTGTTTTGTTATGCTCAGCACATTGTGAACATCTATGGGAAGCACAGGTTGTACACAGGCTTAACTTCAAGACTGTTCAGAAATCCTTGGAACTGTGGTCCATGATAAAGTTTTACAGAATTACCAGAAGTGTAACAAGGTTGAAGAGTCAGGATCTGGAAACATAGAGAAAGAAGTTTCATTTTCCTTTGACAGAGTTATCAAAGAGACAACTTGAGAGATTGTGCTATTGCTCTCATCACACATCCCTTTCACATGATCACTCTGAGATCTATTGTACAATTCAACACGAGAGAATCCAAGTACTATGGACTTTGTGAATCCATAGTAATTGTCTACCAGGAAGAGGGCGTCCTAGGATTTTTTGCAGATCTTATTCCTCACCTCTTCAGTTCAGTTCAGCTCAGTCCCTCAGTCGTGTCCGACTCTTTGCGACCCCATGAATCGCAGCACGCCAGGCCTCCCTGTCCATCACCAACTCCCAGAGTTTACCCAAACCCATGTCCATCGAGTCGGTGATGCCATCCAGCCATCTCGTCCTCTGTTGCCCCCTTCTCCCACTCCCAATCCTTCCCAGCATCAGGGACTTTTCCAATGAGTCAACTCTTTGCATGAGGTGGCCAAAGTATTGGAGTTTCAGCTTCAACATCAGTCCTTCCAGTGAACACCCAAGACTGATCTTTAGGATGGACTGGTTGGATCTCCTTGCAGTCCAAGGGACTCTCAAGAGTCTTCTCCAACACTACAGTTTAAAAGTATCAATTCTTCGGCACTCAGCTTTCTTCATCCTCTAACTCTCACATCCATATATAACCAGTGGAAAAACCATAGCCTTGACTAGACGGACTTTTGTTGACAAAGTAATGTCTCTGCTTTGAAACATGCTATGTAGGTTGGTCCCTTATGAATATACAGTGGAAGTGACAAATAGATGTAAGGGACTAGATCTGATAGACAGAGTGCCTGATAGACAGAGTGTTATGGCCAACCTAGATAGCATATTTAAAAGCAGAGACATTACTTTGCCAACAAAAGTCCATCTAGTCAAGGCTATGGTTTTTCCAGTGGTCATGTATGGACGTGAGAGTTGGACGGTGAAGAAAGCTGAGCACCGCAGAATTGATGCTTTTGAACTGTGGTGTTGGAGAAGACTCTTGAGAGTCCCTTGGACTGCAAGGAGATCCAATAAATCCATCGTAAAAGAGATCAATCCTGGGTGTTCATTGGAAGCACTGATGTTGAAGCTGAAACTCCAATACTTTGGCCACCTCATGCGAAGAGTTGACTCATTGGAAAAAAAACTGATGCTGGGTAGGATTGGGGGCGGGAAGAGAAGGGGACAACAGAGGATGAGACGGTTGGATGGCATCACCAACTTGATGGACATGGGTTTGGGTAAACTCTGGGAGTTGGTGATGGACAGGGAGGCCTGGCGTGCTGCAATTCATGGGGTCGCAAAGAGTCGGACATGACTGAGCGACTGAACTGATGTAGGTTGGTCATAAACTTCCTTCCAAGGAGTAAGCATCATTTAATTTCATGGCTGCAATCACCATCAGCAGTGATTTTGGAGCCCCAAAAAATAAAGTCTGACACTGTTTCCACTGTTTCCCCATCTATTTCCCATGAAGTGATGGGACCAAATGCCATGATCTTAGTTTTCTGAAGGTTGAGCTTTAAGCCAACTTTTTCACTCTCCTCTTTCACTTTCATCAAGAGGCTCTTTAGTTCTTCTTCACTTTCTGCCATAAGGGTGGTGTCATCTGCATATCTGTGGTTATTGATATTTCTCCTGGTAATCTTGATTCCAGCTTGTGTTTCTTCCAGCCCAGCATTTCTCATGATGTACTCTGCATATAAGTTAAATAAGCAAGGTGACAATATACAGCCTTGATGTATTCCTTTCCTGATTTGGAACCAGTCCGTTGTTCCATGTCCAGTTCTAACTGTTGCTTCCTGACCTGCATACAGGTTTCTCAAGAGACAGGTCAGATGATCTGGTATTCCCATCTCTTGAAGAATTTTCCACAGTTTATTGTGATCCACACAGTCAAAGGCTTTGGCATAGTCAATAAAGCAGAAATAGATGTTTTTCTGGAACTCTGTTGCTTTTTTGATGATCCAGCAGATGTTGGCAATTTGATTTCTAGTTCCTCTGCCTTTTCTAAAACCAGCTTGAACATTTGGAAGTTCACGGTTCACGTATTGCTGAAGCCTGACTTGGAGAATTTTGAGCACTACTTTACTAGCGTGTGAGATGAGTGCAATTGTGCGGTAGTTTGAGCATTCTTTGGCATTGCCTTTCTTTGGGATTAGAATCAAAACTGACCTTTTCCAGTCCTGTGGCAACTGCTGAGTTTTCCAGATTTGCTGGCATATCTAGTTCAGCACTTTCACAGCATCATCTTTTAGGATTTGAAATAGCTCAACTGGAATTCCATCACCTCCACTAGCTTTGTTCATAGTGATGCTTTCTAAGGCCCACTTGACTTCACATTTGAGGATGTCTGGCTCTAGGTGGTGACATCATTTCTTTGTGGCTCTGTAACTCACTGGTCTACCTCATCAGTGTCCACGCGTTGGTCAGTGGAGTTTCTACCACGAATGAAATGAAGAGTTGGTTCCTAGTTGTCACATGGTTTTTTACCAGTATGTTTACATATTCCTTTATGCTGGTCACTAGTCTTATGACTGTCAAAAGCTGTGGACTTGCTCATGGATGCCCTCCTTACTCTCTATATATACTTCTTATTTATATGGCTTGTGCATGCTACAAAAAAGGGGAAATATTAGCCAAGAAAAAACGTGTCTTTTCCAGAAGTTCCTCTTTGGGAGGGCTTATTGTTGTGACCCAAGAATGTTAATTTGAAGATGTAGGGCAAGGCCAGTGACATTTCTATAGTCCCGGATGCATAGAAATTTGGGAGAGAGTGTTGATCTCTATAGAGTGTGGCATATTTTGTAATAATCAATCAATATTGAGAAAATGAAGAAAAATGGCAGACATTATGTCAGCAAATAAACTAAAAAGCCAAAAAAAAAAAAGTCCTCTCCTGAGTAGGAACCATGAATGAAGAAAGACCTTCAAAAATATGGACATAGAAGAGCCTGTACATCGTAATGGAAAGAGCAATAGAAAGGCATCCTGGATGACTTACAGGGAATCCCAACTCTGAAAAGGAAGTGACATACTGTTAGAGAAATATTTGTAAGCAAATTGAAGGAAGCATCATTTAAGGGGGAACCCGACAGGCTACATTTGCCAAGTTGCTTGCAGGGAACTGGCAGTTCTTTCCATTTCTATAAACTGAAGGCTTCTTGGAATGTGAAATCAAGAATTATAAACTGGGCAGCAGCCAAGATGAGGTTTTTTGTTGTTGTTGGAGTTTTTTTTTCCCTGCTTGTTTGTTTATGGTTTTTGCTATAAAAAGAGTTGAACTGTTTTAAGTTCTCCCATTGTGTGCTAGGTCGCTTAATCATGTCCGACTCTTTGCGACCCTATGGACTGTAGCCCACCAGGCTCCCCAGTCCATGGGATTCTCCAGGCAGAATACTGTAGTGGGTTCCTATGCCCTCCTCCTGGGGGTCTTCACAATCCAGGGATCAAACCCATGTCTCTTATCAAATCTTGCATTGGCAGATGGGTTCTTTACCACTAGCACCACCTGGGAAGCCAAAGTTCTCCCATTAGCCAGACCCAGAAGGTATTGACTGTGACAAGCGGTGAGGCAGACTGATCTTTAATTTTACAAGAAGACAAAGCAGTTTCTTAGGGAAGGCTTCAAAGTAGCCCAAACCCACCCTGCACTAGAAGTGTGTCATGCTGGGCCAACGTCATAGAAGATTTTAAGATCGGGAGGACCTTCTCTTTCCAGTTCTGAATATTTCTTCAACTCTAAAAATCATGAAATCATGGAAAACTTTATATGAATCCCTAGTTTATCATGCATCATAGAGACTACCTGCATCTGATCTGTCTCATCCTTCCCAAAGTTCTTTCAGGAAAAATATTTTAAGATCTTTTTGCCATTTCCCCTTGTTGAATATATTTAGGATCACGATTCTTTTTGTGTGTGTCTACTCTAATGAAATTATCACTTAGGATGACTTCACTTAGACTTTCTCTCAGAAAAAAAAATAGTTTAATAAAGGAGTTTTTGTACAATATTTTTCATTTTTAAGGTGGCTCTTTAATTACCTTTAGACATAATAATGCCAACAACTCTGTCTCTTTTTCAGGGGTCTGTTTTCAAATTTATAATCATCATAGGATCTTTCTCTTGTCTAAATAAAATATATATAAATAATTCAGTTAATTTCTCACTTGTTTTTTCTACATGATGAAAAAATTTTTTTGGTATTTTATTTGATCATGGCCCTCCCTCACCCCTTCTGCCCTCTTCACGGCCCCTTCATGCAGAGGATCCCATGAAACTGATTGACTATGCTAGATGCTCTGAGGTGATTTTAATTTAGTTTATATTACCAAACCCTAAATAATATGTGCTATTCCTGTGACTGCGTCAACAAGGTCATATCTAAACTGGAGAGGAAGGCTTGCTTGTATCTTATGCTTCTTTTTTTATATATATTCATTTTCCATATTGCTGCCTATTTTGTTATTGACTTTGTGAGGAAATATGTGTGTAATCTTAATCAGTGATTAAGTGCCTGAACTCCACTGTCAGATTCTCTTGGTTTAAATTTTGACTTCCATGTGATCTTGGGAAAATTGTTCAACTTAAGGGCATCAGTTTTCTCATCTGAAAAATGATAATAGAACTCATATTATAGAGTTATTGTGCAAATTAAATAAATGCCCATGAATGCATGCTCAGTCACTTCCATGAAATTCTCCAAGCAAGAATACTGGAGGAGGTTGCCATGCTCTCCCCCAGGGGATCTTCCTGACCCAGGGATTGAACCCATGTCTCTTCCATCTTCTGCATTGTCAGGGGGATTCTTTACCATTGAGTCATCTGAGAAAGTGTTAGTTGCTCAGTTGTGTCCGACTCTGTGATCCCATGGACTAGTCTGCAAGCCGCCTGGGAAGCCCCAAATAAATGTTCAGCAGATAATAAATGCTCAACAAATGGAACTATTATTTGTACCAGAAATCAGAATTCTCCCACGGTTGTAATGTATGAAGGATTCCAACCAGTTTCCTTCTCAGTAAAAGAAACATGTTATCCTTGCCACCTGCCTCCCTGGGAAATGGTGTTTATTCCTGCAGCTTTCCAAATGTCTCCTTGTTTCACTGTCCCAGTTAGCTGAGCCAGCCCTTGGCTGGAACTTATATGTGATTCAGTTAGAGGCAGGTTCAGCCTCTTGCCCTTCTCTCCCCTTTTGTTACTGGCAGGTGCTTGATGACAAGTTACTTGAAGGCAGGGAGAGAAAAAAATGCTCCACAGATGACCTGTAGCTCCTATCTCTTCCTGGTCCGTTTATGTCTGGGAGAAATATTTGTCCTTGGTTACGTGCTCTTTCCCACTATGAGTCATGTCTCTTCCTTTCTCTCATCATTCTCCACCCCTACCTTTTCCTATAATGGCAAAACGACTTCTCCAGCTGTGCAGCCAAGCCAAATGACCAAACACGTCCACGTGCAGGCAGATAGGTGTCTGTCCTATTTTTGGATAAATGTTAAAGTGGTGTCCTCTGATTTCTCTGACTGCTGCATGGTCTTCTTTGCCACGGATACACGGCAACAGTCAACAGCACAGAGAGGTGAGGTGGAAGAGAGACATATGGTCACAAGTTGTAGTACAGTTTTCATTTTAACTTTTGCTATTGTCTTTAGGGCACAGGGTTCTAAGAGAGCCCTCATGCCCCCTACCAGGGCCCTTGTCATTTAAGAAGACATAAGTAACTTTCCTTTATGGTCTTAGCTGACTTCAGCTCCTTCTACTCAGTTCAGTTTCCTTTGACCCGATTCCATTGACTAGGGGTTTGAACAGAGGTTTCCAAAAATAAATCTGTGATGGGTGAAGATTGTGTCATTGGAACCTCCTGTCTTCCCTTTTCTGTCTTGATTCTCTCTTTGGTGGTGTGTCTTTTAATCAGTGTTGGATGCTCTCAAGTGGCACTCCACTCAAGGCCCTCCTGCTCAGGTCCCTGACATAGTTTTCAGCATTCTTTTCTCAGATCATCCATTCACATTGAAGTAATGGATGTCTACTAATAGATTGAAATGTTCCTTCACCCACAGCTACCTTTCATTTAAACAAGCATCAAAGTGTAAGGTTTCAGAAGTGGCAGTTCAGATATAGTTTGAAGAAAGCTGAAGAGTGGGTACAAAAATGATTTAAAAATACAACAGGTTACATTCTTTTCTCATTTGGCTATTTGGGGGTTAACAGGGAGGCGAAATTGGGAAGATTAGATATGGAAGCCCAAATTATTTTTATTCCTAAGAAATATAACCTGAATATCTAGTATATCCTTATCCTTTGCTCCATCCTGCTTCAAATCCTTCTCTTGTCCCCCCTATATACATATATACCTTGAAGGAAGGAAATATACCAAATCCTGATTTATGATAAGTTGCACTAGTAGTCTTAATTTTTCATCGCAGCACTACCTATTTTTTTATCTTAAAGTAACATGTAACCATGTAAAAATTCTTTAACTCTTGTTATCTTAAGTAAACATTCAAAAATGATAAGATTGCAAACTACAGAATCCAAGCTGTTATTTATGTGATTTCTCCACTGTGCTATTTAATTTGTCCTGGATTCAAATGGGACAGTGTATGAGACTATGTTTTCTAAAATGTAAAATTCTATAAAAATAATATTTTAGTATTATAAATTTCAAAATGGGAAATAGGGTAGTGAAAGAAATAGCAACTTTCTAAAATGCCAGAGAGAATGGTTCCTAAACAGTTTCTAAGTATTAATACTAGCATTTCCTACCCTGAAGACGTGAAAATAAATTTCAGATAGGAGAATTGAGAGTAGACAGGTATTACCCCAAAGGATGAAATATACTTGATGTGCTTTACATATATTTTAATTTTCCTAACTTAATAACTTAAGAGTGAGAAAATGGTGAGAAGGAATATCTTATTAGGATCAGTACTTTTCAAACACCTCACTCAAATGACGAAAATTATAATGTCAAAATGTGATTTTCACTCCAGCTCAGCAGTCATCCCAAATTTTCTTCAATTATTTTTTCATGTAGCCATTCATTCAGAAAATATTGATTGAGCTTGTTAAGTGCTTGGCACCATTTTAGAATCCCAGAAAACAATAATGAAGTCACATTTTTGGTTCTCAAAGACCTAACCAGCAGTCTAATGGGGTTAGTTAACAGGCATAGTTTTACCATGTGGCAAGTGATAATAGGGGTTTTTACAAGATTTTATATGAAAACATTAATGTGAAGGAGTTTTGGAAACAGAAGGGGTTAGCACAGGCCAGGAGGAAAAGTGATGCTGCCATGGAGACAGGAGAGGGCTGGGCACTTCAGTGAGTGCTTCAGAAGAGAGTTGCTGAAGACCATGGGTGAATAGTGAACATTGCTGAACATTGTGAACATTGCTGAAGAGTTTGGATTTTATTATAAGGGCAATGACATGTAATTGGTAATTGGTAATTTACACAGGGGAGGGGCATGGAGTCTTGATGAGATCACTTCTTTTTTGAAGGGGAATTTGGATTGGAAAAGATCATATTGAAACTGGGAGTGAGACCAGTTAGGAGGCTATAGCAACTAGACAGGCAAAAGAAGATGGCAATGATCATGGTGGTGTAGCAGTAATTTTAGAAAAAAAAAAATCTACAAATAAAATAAATTGTAATTAATTTAAAACATAGAGTAACATATTATTTGGAGGGGGAAAACTGTCACAATGATGGAGACAGAATTGTTACAAATCTAGGAATCGCTGGCATGAAAATCAAAGTCTCAGCCAACTTAATTGTGCATTAATTCCTGTATTTATAGCATGCCAGTCCTTTGTTAGAAAATTCATGATTTTAAAAACTGATTTAAAAAAATTCCTGAACAGCAAGATTGCATATACATAGCCAAACTTCATTCTACAGAAGTCACAGAAAACAAGAAGATGGGAAGCTCCTAAGAGATCCTTGAGTCCAATCCTCTCATTAAAGGTAGGAAACTGAGACCTTGAGATTAAACTATTTGTAGGAGGTGACATACCTCAGTAATGGCAGTGCTGAGATAGGCATCCAGATGTCTGACCTGGAGGGCAGGGCTCTTTTCACTTAAGTCCAACAGTTTCCCAAGAAAATTATTTAAGTAAATTCATGGGATGTAGACAACTACTGAAAAGAGGGACTTTTAAGTTCCCCACATCTTTAAAGAGCATTCTACAAAGCCAAACACATACTTTATTATTGGAGATAGGTCATTTTTCCAGATTAACTCACAACAAGAAAATCTATGCCAATATCAGCAGCTACTCTTCACATACTGACTTTCCAAAAATAATTTTGGACTCTGGTCTGGTACTAGTATCCAAATACATGTGATTTATATTGTTTTACTTTCTTATTTAAAAAATTGAGAACAGAAATATGAGTTTATTTAGGATTAGCAAGAGACTATTTCATGAAGAGTATGAAGTATAGTTGGTTTAAGAACATGTTATTCGATCATATTCATCAAGTGATAGAAAAATTTATAGGGAACCTCTTAAGGGCTGGGAAAATAAAAAATTAAATTACCAATCATGTAATTTTTCACAAATATATTCCTGAATAAGCAATAACTCATGTATGTTTACCTATTATAAGTTTTTAATAAGGAAAAATTAGTTTGAAAAGATTCTTTATTGATGAACTTGATATGTAATAAAAGCAATAAACACATTTTATAAGTTTTAAAAAGTTTATTATAGATACTGGGAAAGTCTCACCATCACCCACCTCTTCCCCACTCACAAATAAAAGAACCAACATATTTGTACATGAAACCTAGATCCACTTGGTACAAAATTTCAGTCTCTGAAATAAAATAGTTAATGACAAATCTCAATAAAAATTTTGAAAATGATCAATGCTATTCAGAAATAAGGAAATCATACAGTCTACTTGTTACAAGTAGGTTTTTTTTATGACTATGTATGTATATTTTGGCTTTAAAACTTGCCAATTTGAAAAAACTTGCTATTTGAAAAGATAGAAGCCATGATTTATTTAAATAGATATTTTATTAATCAAATACTTTTGCTCAAATGACATATCCAAATATTTTTTTGAAACATCTTAAATATAAGGTATAACTATAAAATCATGAGACTGATTGACCTTTTTTACTAACATAGTAACATCCATATTGTCAAATGAGGAGTAATGCTTTAATGATCATGAGAGTGTTTTCTAAGGATGCTACAATGGCCTAAGACAGTTTTGAAAAAATCTCTTTTGTAGCTACCTTCAAAAAGATATGAGCTTCATAATTTAATCATTCATTTGCTTGGTTCCCCAGTAGAATTCCAGTTCAATCATCCTTTATATTCACCAGTCTTAGAAACTTGGGAAAATAAAATTAATTTTCATTGAATGAGGAGTTGTCATCTGTGAAAATGTTCAGTGGAATGTTAATCTGAGTTCTGATAGTAATGCTGAAATTTGAGCATTGACACACTTTTAGGATGTGTAAATTATAGTTAACCACTCCCATCATAGACATCTTTTGTATAGGCCTATCATTTTAGAAGAGATTTTTAAAACAACAGTGACTCAAAACACTGCAATAGGACTCTACAGTTCAAAAATAATAAGAATAATTTTATATTGTGCAGTAAGACTCATATTAGATAATATCTTGAAATTTTGTAGCTATTACTTTTTAATTTATATATACATAGCTCAGTAGCATGGACCCAATAAGTTAACAACTTTGCTGAAGTTAATACATGAATTACTGTAGCTGAAATTGTACTTAGGTATCAGAAATAGCCATTATTGTAAAATGTTATTTAATAGCACCAATATTACTTGAAGGTAAAGAGAAACATTAATAAGAATGTAGAATACAGGATTAATTTTTAACTACAAGACAGAAATAATCTCTTAGATGAAATATCAATTAGGTTTGTATTAAGGTCACAGCTAGATAAACAGCCATGAAACATTTCAGGATTTTGCTTGGAAAAGTAAGAAAGAAAAGCTTTGTATATCTCTCTTTTACATTCAATTACCAAAGAAGATACATATGCTTATGTAATCTAGACTGCAATCTCACCAATGAAGTTCCTTATGGAAGATACATTTACTCCTTCTATATATTAGTACAAGATAACAAATATAAAAATTATAGAGTGCTTTAAAGCAATCTGATTAGGGCAACATTTACAATAACTACAAAATATACAGTAAATTGAAACATCTTGTTAAATATACCTGTGAGTTAACATACCCTATTTAAAGGAACATGTTTTCATGAATCTATTTTCACATTTATTTGAGAGCCCCTATCATCACTTTTGTTACTGTAATTTCTAGGATCTTTGCATTATCTTATCTCTAAGTATCCCCATGACTTCATCTGCAAAGGTTTTAAAAAGTATTACTTCCAGAGTAACAAAACCAGGAAATTCCATATTTTTATGAGCAGTTGTACACAAAACTATTGTAGTGTTTGAGAGAAATGTCCCTTGATCATTACAGATTCATCATTATAAAATGCATACCTTTGTACTAAAGAAAAAACTACCTGCCTTTAAAATTAGTTGTTGCCTACTGAATAATTTGGTTATAAAGTTAGATATGAAATCCTTGGCTTTTAATTAGAAAAGCATTATTTGAAAAGATCTGCCAATAAACATTCTACATGTGGTTGCCCATCTTAATAGCTTTCTTAATTTGAACAGTTGGGGAATTAACAGAACAGTAGTGCTTTTATGTTATAAAAACAAGTATTACAGTATCCAGATCTCTGGACCTGGGGCCCAAGTATTCAGTCGTGGCTCAGTTGCAGGCTGACAGAAGAGAAGCTGCGTCCTACACTCGTACACAATGGGGCAATGACAACATCTGTCATACTCTTCCATATTGTCTGCACTGAAGGCAGGACCATTAGGCAGGTCTTTACAAAAGGCATTATAATCCTGGAATGGAGGAAGAGAGATATGTAAGGATTACTGGTGTTACCAAATAAGGCCGCTGACTCTTACTCATGCATGAAAAGATATAACAGTGGCCCAATTCACCTAAGCCAGGTTGAGCATTTGAAACAGATGAACAGTGACCTACACTGTGATAAGATACACAAAAAATACGTTGTTTAGAAAAATAAACAGGCATGTATGTGATCAACACCAATATTATTTCTATTGGTAGCGGGCAATTTGAAATAGTAAAGCAAAATTAAACAAAATAGTACATTTATTTACTTGATCTCTGGCCCTAAATATTAACCTGCCTAAATCTTCATATTTCTCTGAGGTTCTACTTTCTGGTAGCTTTTCCTGTTGTCTTCCCTCCTCGTTGGACCACACTAGGTTGGATACTCATTTTTTGTGTTTATGAAGTACTGAAACAAGTTTCTTAATTCTCAAATTTACCAAAAGATATCATAAATAGATGATTATATTTCTCTTTCGTATTGGAATGTAAGCTTTTAAGCGAGGACATCCTTTACCCTTGGTAAACATTTGAACTGAAGTGAATTTAACATTCTCTTATGCTTTATATTATTAATTTTTCATAGTAATTACACACACTGAAAAGGGTTGTATAGTGTAGCTAAAAGAGCCCTGCAATTATGTCAGAATTCTTAGACAAGAAGAACTCGAATATCCTGTGTTTATTTTTTCTGTATGCCTTTTCTTAAAGTAACTACACATTTTCATATTCCTCAGGTTGGTTAAGTTTTTCAGTAATCCTCTGAGTCATGTTCTTTGTCAGAGTAGTGCTTTTTGGGCACAAAATATTTGTGAACTCTTAGGCATTGCTGGAGGGCTTCAATAGAATTTTTATTATTACTTGGGTGGGCACAAACAAGTAAGGTTGATTTTCTTGGTTTCCTGTTAAACAGTGACTTAAATAAAGGTCTGTTGTATTTAGCCAAAAACGAAGAGGAGATCAGGCATTTGTCTGATTTTGAGATATTTTTAAACTACTGAATTATTCATATGGACTTTCTACAAAAATTATCTTTATCTTGTGTTTTTTCCCAAGTGCTAAAGATTTGAAACAATTTTTTTTTTTAAAGAAAATTAATTACTAGGTGTTTTAGAGCTAAATGGTTGAATAGAAACCTGAATGATGGCAACTTTTGACTTCTTATCCCATTATGTTTCGCACTTGATGTGTGGCTTTGGGCAATTCCCTCCAAATTAATGTCAGAACAGAAAATCTTAGAGACCAACTATCAGGCTTACCACTTACTATGCATCTCTGACAAGTCCATATGATGCTGCCATTATGATGAATAATAAATAGAACTATTTTGAAGTCAGAATATATAATCAAAACATTTATGACAAAATAATCTCAAATTGACTCATTTAGATTGAAAAGCTTCCTAACCAAATTCACTTCCCTCAGAATATAATGCATTTTCCATTCTTTCTTAGGCTGAGAAATTTTCTAACCTCTAGTGCCTTAGATCTCCATGTCCTAAGAGGGAAGTAAGCACAGGACAAAAGTGTAGTTGCCGACATTTGAGGACTCAGTTCATAGGATTTTAACTTCATTTTCTTCAAGTTGTTGTTCTCTCACTTTGGATCAGAGGATCCAATGATTCTTTGACAACAAACTTAAATTGTTTTCTCAACATCCCAGTTGGTTCCCTTTCTGAAACTCCAGGTGATCTGGAGTGACCCACAACTTCGTTCAGGCTCAGTGTCAGCCTGAACAGTGTCAGCCTCAGTGTCAAGCTCAGTCATTTCTTAAACATATTTTATAATTAGCAAAATTATATATTCATCTGTTGGACAATAAATCCATGAGAACTGGGACTTTTGTTTAGCTTTGTATTTATAGTGTCATGCAGATTGCCTTGTCACAGCAGTTAGCTGTATTAAAACCTTTTGGGAAATGAGACTGTTACTACTGCATTTCTATCAGTTAGATTATATATTTGAATTACATTCAAGCAAAAATAAAAGGCAGAGGGGTTCAAGTTAACATTTCTTTGATATGATCCACTTATAACCAATAACCTGTGGTTGTCAAATGGCATACAGGCTCAAACCAGTCTCTGATATGGACTCAAACCAATTCACCCATTCCTAATGTCCTATATTTCTGGCCTAGGATCCAACATCATCAGACTGAGCTATGAGTGCTTTGTTGTTGTTTAAATAATCTAAAGTCAGATCCGTTGTGACCACGGAGTGTGGTTCAAAGAGCTTATAACTGCATCTTTTCATAGCCTTGACCACCAAAAAATAAAGTTTTAAAATAAGTTTGCTCTTCTGAGACCTTTCCTTGATCTGGTCTTATCGTGTCACAGGAATGTAATCCATTAATAATAAACCTATTTTATCAAGGTATAAACTAACCTCTAAACATTTTTGTTTGAAGTCACTCCTCTACTTGCAATCACAGCTGCCTGATGACAGATGTATGACAGTTAAATATTAATGTCCCAACATGAAAGTAATTTGAAAAATAAGTTGAAGTTAATACAATTTCTGTGGTTGGAAATAAAGTGGTTTGATGATTCTCTCCTGGAAGCACTACACCAAAAACATCTCCCATTCTCAGGAGAGCCAGGTGGAGAGAAGCATCATTTGGTTAATTGTAGTTTTACTTATATCTCTCTACCATTTGGTAAATGAAAACCCTTTTGTTATCAATTATTCCACAAGTGCTTTAGGAAAGCCTAGCTTTGTTGACTGGCAGTATGTATTTCCAAATAGTTCCATAACAAGCATTTCATAATATACGATGTGGTCACTCAGTTTTTCACATTTTGGAAAGTGAGAAAATGGACATAGAGGTTACATGACTGGTTTTATTCAAAAGATGTGCTGACTTGTGCTAATATCTAAATATGACCTGATTGTAAATCTGGCCTTTGAGGATCTGTTCATGTAAAAAAGGCAAAGATTTTCATTCCTTTTAGTAGCCTTTTGACACTTTCAATATAGTTTGTTTACAGCTTTTAGTAATCAAATTAAATTGATGTTTGTTATTTTTAATCATAAATCGTTAATTTTAATCTCATAATTTTTAATCTCATAAAATTTAATCTCATAAATTGAGTGAACTTTAATTTATCCTTAAAAAGTCTTTTAAACTCTTTTCTTTCTACAAAGCCTTCCCTCTGTTTCCCTCCTCCACAAATTTAGCTGTTTCCCTCAGCAGCCACCTCTGTACCTAGCCAGTTGCCCTGATGCGCTGTGAGTAAGCTGAAGGCAGATCTTGCATCGTGTTCATCCTGGGCCCAGTACCCAGTGCAAACTCAGTACTCAATAAATTTTCTTATTTGAATTAACCAGCTAGCTAACTGACTAGAGAAATTAATTCAGATGGTAAAGGCAAGTGGAGAACAATTTCATAACTTCTAACAATGAACACAACATGTACTAGGGTGTGGCATTACCATATAAAGTGATTAAGAAAAAGATATGGCGGCATCAAGGGTTATGTATTTCTCTAGGACTGCCCTAAAAGACAAGCTTCACAATTGTTGCCATACCAGGGATAATCTGAATGCTCTTCCTCTCAGAATAAAGTGGACATCTTTTAAAACAACAATAACACAACTTATTAGTCAAATATGACATTTCCTTTAAAAATTTTTAATGCTTAAAAATGTTCTCTGAAGCTTTATGATGCATTTTTGTGTGTGTGAAGAAAGTTACTGAAAACATCCTAAAATGTCCAATAGGTTTCTGTATTTATTTTCCCTTTAATGCCCTAGATGCCACTCCTATCGGAGCTTCAGAGGTGAAAAAATTACTTGGGAGCCTTCTCATTTTCATTATCTGTAGTTTGAATTTCATTCATTTTTGCTGGGAGCCTACACCTTAATTGCACACATGTTGCATCTTCTCTGGTCTCATCCTTGCCATTTGCCAGTGGCAGGTTTGGAGCAACCCCTCCATAGCACTGCTTAAGCAGGTCTGACATCCGTCTGCAATGATACTGTCGCTAGCATTCTGTTCAAAGATCACTTTTGTTTTACCCCAAACACGGGTGGTGACTGAATGAAAGGTGACGAAAGAACTAAGAGCCTTGCCCAGAACCAGAGGCACAAGTCAAAACAGGGCCCTAGGAGAGCGCAGCCTGGAGGCATGGTCTCCAGATCTGCACCTCCACAATCAGCTGGGCCTTAGCGCTCGAGGGAAAATCACACCTGAGGACACAGGGACATACCTTCTTCTGTTTTTAACGCCTAGCCCTACCTACAAATCTGTGGAAGCACACTGCCCTTCAAGGTCTCCCAGTTCCTGCTACTAGGTTGGGAAATGATGCACATTCTTCTGCCCAGTTGGGAGAAAGGGAGGGCAGGGGGCAGGTGGCAAAGAACATTCCGACGTCTCAGAAAGCTGGCCCACCCCAGTGTGCCCCGTCTCACCAGATATGCAGACAGCTGAGGGTGGCAAAGAGAATTCCCGCAGCGAAAGCCAAGGGAATAGCCAGGAACACCGTCAGGAACTTGTAGATCACGTATTTGCTCATTTCAAAGAGAGCGTGGCTGCAGATCCACACTTTGTCAAAGGAGTGCGTAGACACTGGCTCTGCGATCACATCCTCGAATCCGACCTGCGGAGACAAGACTCGGGGATCCTGAACTGTCATCCAACCTGCCTCACCAGGAACCAGGAGTACTCAAGAAAGATAGACTTGACTGGGATGCCCCACATTCTCTTAGGGTCACGGTGGGAGCACAGGAATTTGGCTAAAAACTCCTGGCTACGCAGGCGGCCCCGCGGCGAGAATCTGGGCCCCAGACCCTGCGGGGCTGACCCAGTGGCAAGTGTGGGAGTTGGGGTCGGAGCAGGGTAGAGGAAGCAGCCCCATCCCAGGCCTTGGAGGGGGTCCTGGGACGCCCTCAAACCCAGGGGAGGGCCCGCCCTGGGCTTCACCTTGAGATGCGAGTTGAGCCGGTGGGGATCTCGGTCGCTGCCTGGGTCCACGAACTTTTCGGGGTCTGCATAATCGACACTGCTGTGGCGGCTGTAGGAGTCGTCGTCCATGAAGAGCTGCACATCCGCCTTCTCGGTCTCCAGCCCCATCGCGGCGCTTGGTGAGCGGCGGACGCAGCAGGGCTGGTGCGGCGCAGCTCCGGGCCCGCGCGGCTTCCCCTTCCCGTCCCGCCCGGCCCCGCCCCGCCTCGCCTCGCCTCGCCTCACCTCGCGCGGCCCGGGCGGCGGCTGCTTCCCGCTGCTGGCTCCTGTTCCCCGGCCCGCGCGACCCTAGTCCCGCCCCGCCGCAGGGCCAAGGGGCGGGGGCCGAACGCAGCCGGCTAGGTGGCTCCGGTCCCGCACACCCCCGCCGCCTCTTCCTGGCGACCGGCCGCAGGCCAGGAGTGGGATTAGGGGGATGTCCCAATCAGGCAGATCCCAGCCTGCTCAGGTGGGCGAAGCGTCTCTAGGGGATGAGGACCCGAATTTCGCCCACAGAGGGGCTGGAAGGATTTGGGGGTCACTTTGCACGACACTCATAACTGGGTGCTTAAGAGCCAGCATGTTGACAAGAAGATAATAGACACACCAGAGGGAGGCAGCTTGGTGGTTAAGAGCGTAGGGGTATCAGTAGGAAGGTCTTTCTTAACTTGCACTCTGCCGTTTACCTGTGTGCTCTGGAGCAAGGTACCAAGCTTCTTGGAACCTCAGCTGCCTCCTTGTGAAATGGGAGCAAGGTCAGGGCTGCCTGCTTCACAGCGTTGTCCCGTCAGAATGAAATGAGGCAACCCAAGTAAAACTCTTACGGGGTCCCTACACCGAGTCCATTTTCATTCAGCGTTGTTCCTGCTGCACCATGAGATAAGAAGCCATAACACACCTGATTGCCAGGCGCCCCTGCAAGTGCCAAGGGACCTTGCAAGTGCTTCAGCTGTTCAGTTATCCCAGGCCCATAGAGTAGGTGAGTCTGCTGGAGGCCACATCTGAATATGGAATTGGGTACCTAAGCCTCCTGTCCCTACAGGTGTGCACCTTCAGACCATGAGGGGAGATCTGATTTTTCTCTCTCTCTCTCCCCCAATTATAACTTACTTTTCCTTTGGATCAGATCCTGTTGAAAGATTTCAGATTTCTCTAAGATGCACTCGCATCTTCACTACCTTGTAGTAACCATGCAAACAAACCACTATCATAAAGCCACATTGCAGTAGAAGAACCAGCCTGTGAACTACTCACACAAATGCTTTTGGAAGGGAGGCGCTTACATATTCATAAAGGATTTAAGATCTGAGACGAGAAAAAGTACTTAGTGAAAATTTGCCAAAAGCAAAATAATGGGTCCCAGACTTGAGGGGGTGCCTGCAGCTTGCTCAGAGCCTAAGACTCAGTAGGCATCTGATAGGTACTGCTGAATACAGTGCATTTGGAACTCTCAGCACATATGAAATCCCCTTGTGTGAACTGAATTTCAGAAAAAGACTATTTTTTAAACAAAATTTACCAAAAAAACAACAGGATCGATCTGCATTGGAAAAATACTCTGGAGCCAAAACTCAATAGTCTAATAATTAAATAAAAAATTTACCTACAGCGCTTCCCTGGTGTCTCAGACGGTAAAGAATCTGCCTGCGATGCAGGAGACCCAGGTTCGATCCCTGGTTGGGAAGATCCCCTCGAGAAGGGAATGGCTACCCACTCTAGTATTCTTGCCTGGAAAATCCCATGGACAAAGGAGCCTGGCGTGTTACAGTCCATGGGGTCGCAAAAAGTCAGACAGAACTGAGCGACTAACACACTGCTGCATATGGATGGCAGTGCTGTTACACCATAGTGTTACATGGTTGAATCTCTTGCAGTCTGTGCCCCTTCTCTCCCAGAGGTAGTTCTGCTCACCCATTCCCTTATTTTTTACTTTCTTTCCCAATTTTATCGATGTTCAGTTAATTCCAGAATGATAGCTTAGAGATTCTACTTATTGGGTTTTCTATATTTCTCAACCTCCTCTATTCACCAAAGCAGACTTGACTCTAAGAGTTGGGATTTTTCTCGAATTGTTGAGGAACAACTGTTTATCAAAATGAATAGAAAACGTTAATCCTTAAGGAAAATCCATTATATCAATTACCAGGAAAAGGAAGAGTTTACAGCGCAATAACGTTTTGTACAAATTTATTCCTCTCATACTTAAAATTCCAGATTTCAAGATGTTTCATCCAAAGAAAAAAGTCATTCCCATCATGCTAGAGTGGGCTTAGGCAGTGGCTGGACATCCTGCACTAAGACTTCTTTCCTTATCCTTCCTTGTCCTCTGGTCACATTTACATGTCCAGTGGGGTTAGTAAGACATTTTGCAATAGTTATCACAATTGATTCATTTTTTTTCAGGTGGCAGGGATAGGAGGCCAAAAGGAAGGTGAAGTTAACATGATTTTACTGGAATAGCTTAGGTTATAGATTCACTTGTAAAATGATAGGTATCTATGAAGAACTGTCTCTAAAACTTAAGCAAAACGAAACCCATCTAGATTCATCTAGGTATGTTGTATTTAATGTGGAATTTAAAAGAGAGCAATTCATTTGTCTATTTGTTTACAAATATTTACTGAGCACCTCCCCCATGATTTGGATCTGTTCAAAGTTTTAATTTTTTTATTGAATTATAGTTGATTTACAGTGTCATGTTGGTTTCAGGTATATAGCACAGTGATTCAAATACTTTTTCAGATTTTTTTCCCTTATAGGTTATTGCAGAATATTGAGTATAGCTCCCTGTGCTATACAATAGATCCTTGTGGGTTATCTATTTCATGTATAGTAGTATGTATATGTTAAACCCATTTTCCTAATTTATCCTTCCCCCGCCCCTTCCTCTTTGGTAACCAAAAATTTGTTTTCTATGGAAGATCTGTTTCTGTTTTGTATTTATTTCAGTTCATTTGTGTCTTTTTATTTCAGATTCCACATGTAAGTGATATCATATATTTGTCTTTATCTGACATAGTATGATAATCTTTAGGTCCATCCATGTTGCTGCAAATGACATTATTTCATTCTTTTTTAAGGCTGAAAAATACTCCATTATATGTATATATCTATCTCAACGTCACATCTTTATAATATAAATATATATATTATATATCTCATATCTTTTTAATGCGTATGTCTGTCAGTGGATATTTAGGTTGCTTCCATGTCTTGGCTATTGTAAATAGTTCTGCAATGAAGGTTCTTATTTTGATGAAATTCTTGTCCGTTTTAATACATAACATTTTTTGGTAGGAGCTATAAAAATGATTTTGTTTTCCTTTTAGTAAATGCTTAGATGTTAGCTACTGGTGTTCTCAAGAAGTTTAAACCAGAGTGATTACCACAGCAAATAGTATCCTGTTTTCCTCTAACTGGGAGATCTACCCGGAAAGAGATACCACAGCAAATAGTATCCTGTTTCCTCTAACTGGGACATCTACCGGGAAAGAGGAGGTGGGTAGGGGCTAAACGGCTGAGCACACTCTTGGATCTCCCAAGCCACAGAGTTACTTTCCAATAAATTCTCTTTAATTTTTAAAAATCGCCCTATAACCCAAGGAACTAAAAATTTTTACAACAAATCCCATACCAGTACATTTATTTTCTGTTATCAAAGGCGACATGACAAGAGGGCTGATTTTCCAATGGTTGTGGATACATTTGAAGAGTAACAACTTGATAACAGATTCGTATTTATGGGTAGCATAGTTTATAGTCATTTTGTTTTTCACCTTTCTCAGAATAGTGTCTAAGAAAGAAGATTATTTTTCTAGTTCCTTGAAAATTGTATGTGAATACTTTTATAAATAAAAAAATATGTATTTTTCTCTTTAGTTTTTTCACTTTTTCCAGATCACTTAGCTTTAGACAGGGTTTGTTCAAAGGACCTTTGTGCAAATTGGTATTTAATGAAAATAATGACTTCTTGATTTCACTATTATCACTTAATAATATTTAAAGCATTTGGATTAGGCAAGGTTTCTCAACCTTGACACTATTTATATTTTGGACCAGATTATTCTTTGTTGTGGAGGGCTGTCCTGTGCACTGCAGATTATTTATCAGCGTCCTTGGCCTCTACCCACTAGATGCCAGTGGTGCTTCCCAGTCATGCCAAATGTCCTCTGGGGACAAAATCACCTTTTTCCCTCCTTTACTGGGCTGAGAACCATTGCATAAGATATTGCTGAAACAGTTCTTCATGTGAATGGGAAAAATTAAGCTCCAGCTGTTCATTTACAAACCTATGCTTAAATCTCAGAATTGTAATACCAATTTTTCAGAAACTCCAGGGATTTTTAAAATTAAGTTTAAGGATATTTATTTGCCCTGTACAATTTTCAGAACTCATTATCAATAATTAAATTATAGATTTTCAGTATAGTGTTGGTATTATTTGAAGAATGTACATATATCTCATTAAAAGAACAAACAGAAGCAACTGCTAGGCTCTATATGCCTTGTAGCCTCCTACACTTTCCTTACAAAAGCTAGGGCTGTTTCAATAATTATAGCTGGAAAAATGAGAATTGGAGACTTCTTGATTCCATCTCAAGACTAAAATTTAGTAATTTTTTACATTCTTCAGCAAATGAATAACTTTTACAAGCTTTAGGTGACCTTAACTAAAAGTCCATGGATTTGTTAGTGGAAGAGCCAGGTGGTTGTTTATCAAGTTCTTTAAGCATCCCTTCCCAGATTTGCTTGCTGGCAGCAAGGCAAAGTTTGAGAAATTTGGAAAGACCTACAATATTTTTCACTAGCCACTCTCTTTGTGCATAGTGGGATTTGCACAAACTTCCTTGCATAACTTCTTGCCCCTACTCCATCTTTATTCATGTATCTTTTCATCATCTCCCCTTTCCATCCCTACCCTCCAATCATCCCCTCGCCAATACATAGTACAGCCTCCTGACAAAAAAGTTTAAAGAAGTAGATTAAAAAAATGTCTGTTATTAAAATTACTCAGTAATCAACTTTTGTGGACTGAAGCTAGAGAGTTGTATAGCATTTAATGAAAGCTTCTTCATTTTTTTTTTCTTACCTATCACTTGTTTCTTTGTTCACATTTTGGGTAAAATTATTATTGTACCAATAAACTGGGAAATTTTTAGTTTAATATTAAGACACTTTATCTTGTTTGTAATTGATGCCAGCTTAATCTTCTGG
Organism: Okapia johnstoni; assembly: GCA_024291935.2. Lineage (NCBI taxonomy): Eukaryota > Metazoa > Chordata > Mammalia > Artiodactyla > Giraffidae > Okapia > Okapia johnstoni. The sequence goes on along the minus strand of CM044312.1, from coordinate 62,013,332 downwards.
CTGTTTCAAATAGTACTTTCTCTGGCCCAGAACCTTTTTTCATACACAAGAATTTCCAGAATTAACTTTTGTTTGGGAATACTTAATTATTAGAAATAAATGAAGATGAAGGTATACCCTTGAAAAGTCTGTATTCATGATTAGAGCCGATAGGCTAGGTCATTCCATTCTCATTAAAAACAATGGATGACAATTAATTTTAGATTTATTTTATCCTGTTTTCCACAAGTAAAGGATGTTCCTGTTTAAACTTTTGAGTATCCCATTGATTTCTGAAATACCATATTGTATAAATATGACATTTCCCCAGGACTTTGATATTTTATCTTTCTAGAACATGAAATAGGTACTAAGTGTTGGTGAACACTAACTTTCAAATTAAACTCTTATTAAGTACAATTTCCCCTACATTCAAATATAACATATTTCTGCAAAGCTGCACAGTTAAATGTTTTTCAAATACCAACTGAAATGTGCATGATAAAATGACTAGCTACAAAAGATGTAGAGGTTGTTTTCTTAACTTAGGGTTTCATTTTGGACAAAAAATATTATAGCTCAATTTGAAGCCTTTGTTTTCTCTAGTAAATCTTTTTTTGCGAATGTTATTCTACTTTCTTTTAGAGTAAATGCCAATTTTTAAAAATAGCACAGTTAATTTACAATGGTCAAGAGAAAAAAGTATGGGAAGTTTTTTGTTTGCTTGTTTTGTCTGTTAGTTTTTGTTTTTAATAAATTTTAATCTTATTGTATATTTCCATTAGAAAAATAAAGACAAAAATACAGAATTTCTTCCACCTGGTTCTTGTAAATTACTGTTTTGGTGTCTCTTAGGTGACCTTTAATGCTTGAGAAAGTCATCTGGGACTCAAGAGCAAGGGGAATCTAACTGCATGGAGCAGATGGAAGACTGGGAGGTTGCCAAGGGGCTGGGCAGAAGAATTTTTAGATTGTATTTTCCTATCAATAAATATCTGGGAAGAATTTTGTTTCCAGAAGGTTTACTAAAAGTCTGTCTATTTTTGTTCTGTGATTACATGAAACTGTAAGGCAGATTTCTGTACTACATAAGGACATGAAATAAGTCAGTTTAGCTGTCTGTATCCATTCTTTTTAGGCCACTGAAGGCTGAAGGTCAGTTAGGCCCTCACTGCCTGCCAACTGCTTATTAACTTGTAAGTTCCTTGTTTATAATAGTGAGAGGATTGAATCCAAAAGGAGATATTTAAGTTACTCTATTATACATTACCAATAGGACTATTGGCATTCTTGTGTGTCTGAATAAGGTAATTTTTCTCTTGTTAAATAATTATTAAATGTGTTATTTCAAAAGCAACTTTAGTGAATGCTTGCATTTTCTTTAAAAAAAGATAGCAACCCTTTGCGGAGAAGGCAATGGCACCCCACTCCAGTACTCTTGCCTGGAAAATCCCATGGATGGAGGAGCCTGGTGGGCTACAGTCCATGGGGTCGCTAAGAGTCAGACACGACTGAGCGACTTCATTTTCACTTTTCCCTTTCATGCACTGGAGAAGGAAATGGCAACCCACTCCAGTATTCTTGCCTGGAGAATCCTAGGGACGGCAGAGCCTGGTGGGCTGCCGTCTATAGAGTGGCAAAGAGTTGGACACGACTGAAGCAACTTAGCAGCAGCAGCAGCAACCCTTTGAAATAGTCTGAACATTCTCATCATGCTAACCTCAAAAGAAAAAACAAACTTCATTGAAATCTGCACAGTTTCCTATAACATCTGTGTTTATGTCACTGTCTCACTTTGGGATATGATAACAATTATTTACCAGATAGGTAGAGTGGCTATTTTCCCTTTAATAATAGTAAATGAATATCAAATCCTGCTTGTCACTTATTATCAGTTTATATATATTCATATAATTACACACTTTACTAACAAGTATGCTTTTTTCCCTTTTTAAAATATATTATGGTCTTTGGAAGCTCTTGGATAAACAAGTCACTGAAAATAAACTTATATAGTCAAACACTGTGGTCCTGAAAAACTGCACACTACTTTATTTGGAAATAGTAGAATTTGCAGAATGTTGCTGTAAAGGGCATGCTACTCAAATTACTTGGTTCTAAAGACTCTTACTATGAAAGCAAAGTATTTTCTGAAGGAGTAGAGCACAAATAGCTAATGGTTTGAGCCAAAAAATAGAGTTATTATTTTAACATCTTGGAAAAGCCTATCCAATTTCACCATGTATGTATTGCAAATCTTTTTCATTAAAAAAAAGTAGCATAATAGAATAAGCAAGAGGTGACAAACAATTGTTAGGCTCAAGTTAGGATGCTGATAGTCTATCAGTGCTAGACTGTCCTTTAGAAAAAAAGATTAATTGCACTTAAATTTTTAGGATGCTGATAATCTTATCAGTGTTAGACTGTCCTTTAGAAAAAAGATTAAAATGCAGTTAATTTTTTTTTTAAGTGTAAGGAAATGTTTGGGGATATTAAAACCTACTTTAGAGCCCACACTTCTGCAATGTATCTTATTTTCTATAAAATTTTTTTAATGTTTTCCTGTTGGTTTGTTTTTTCCTGCCATAGGTAGTGCTGCTATGACAACTATTTTCCCTTTTCTCTCCCTTTCCCTTTTCTTTCTTCTCTCTTTCTTGCTTTCTTCCTTTCCAAAATATTATTTTCCCTAGTCACAGTCTTACTCATTAACAGTATCTCAGGGTTGAGAAGTACTTTAGAGGTTCTAGACTAATGATCAGTCATAAACAAGTCTTCATACATGACATGCAGGCTCTGCTAGAATATCTAGCAATGGTGAATTACTTCATCAGTCAGTTCAGTTCAGTTGATCAGTTGTGTCCGACTCTTTGCGACCCCGTGAACTGCAGCACACAAGGCCTCCCTGTCCATCACCAACTCTGTGAGTCCACCCAAACCCATGTCCTTCGAGTCGGTGATGCCATCCAGCCATCTCATCCTCTGTCGTCCCCTTCTCCTCCTGCCCTCAATCCTTCCCAGCATCAGGGTCTTTTCCAATGAGTCAGCTCCTCGCATCAGGTGGCCAAAGTATTGGAGCTTCAGCTTCAACATCAGTCCTTCCAATGAACATCCAGGACTGAGCTTCTTTAGGATGGACTGGTTGGATCTCCTTGAAGTCCAGGGGACTCTCAAGAGTCTTCGCCAACACCACAGTTCAAAAGCATCAATTCTTCGGTGCTCAGCTTTCTTTATAGTCCAACTCTCACATCCATACATGGCCACTGGAAAAACCATAGCCTTGACTAGACGGACCTTTGTTGGCAAAGTAATGTCTCTGCTTTTTAATATGCTGTCTGGGTTGGTCATAACTTTCCTTCCAAAGAGTAAGCGTCTTTTAATTTCATGGATGCAGTCACCATCTGCAGTAATTTTGGAGCCCAGAAAAATAAAGTCAGCCACTGTTTCCACCGTTTCCCCATCTATTTGCCATGAAGTGATGGGACCGGATGCCATGATCTTGATTTTCTGAATGTTGAGCTTTAAGCCAACTTTTTCACTCTCCTCTTTCACTTTCATCAAGAGGCTCTTTAGTTCTTCACTTTCTGCCATAAGAGTGGTGTCAAAAAAAACCAAAAACAAACAACAACAAAAAAAGAGTGGTGTCATCTGCATATCTGAGGTTATTGATATTTCTCCCAGAAATCTTGATTCCAGCTTGTTCTTCCTCCAGCCCAGCGTTTCTCATGATGTACTCTGCATATAAGTTAAATAAGCAGGGTGACAATATACAGCCTTGACGTACTCCAAATTTGGTTGTTAGAAAATTCTTCATTATATATGCTGGGGTCATCTATCTACCTAAAATTCTCCTTCCCTCCCCTCCTTTTTCTTTCTCTATCTCTATATCATCTTCTGTCCTCTATAGCTAAAACAAAGGGTGAAATATCTGCCTTATAAATATTTGAAAATAGTTTCTAAACAAAAACCCCTATCCCTACTGAATCTCTTTTCTAGTTGAACAGATTTCTATTTCCTTCAGTTATTCTTCACGTGTCACTGTTTTCAATGCTTCTTGTAATTTTCTGATTCTCTGAACCTGTTCCATATTTCAAAACCACACTTAAAGTGTAACACTTGGTCTGGAGTCTGAAAAGTACAGAATAAGGCAAGAATACTGTTTTACCTTTGTCATAGTGATCTCTAGACTGTTTGATTTTTTGACTACTCTGTCCTAGTGCTGATTCAGATTAGTCCTATTGGACTTAAAATCTCTAAGTCTTTTGTATTCGTTTGTATTTTGGTTAGGTCACATAGCTAGTATGAAGTAATTAATGGTTTGAATCTAAGAGGATAAATACATTATTCCTATTAAATTTTGTCATGCTTTGAGTTGTTTTCTTCCTTTTGTTACTCTGTAATTTTGCTTATACCTTTGTCCAGAGTCACTGATAAAATATTGAGTAAAGCAGGGTTGAAAACCAAGTTATGAGGCATTCCAATTTAATGGCTATAAACAGAGACAGTTTCCAAATTTTTAGCTCTAGCTGTGCCTGCTTCCAAACTTAAAATTCATATATACTTTTGACAACTTTGACATTTCACACCTTATATATTCAAAAAACTAGCTCTTGATTTCTATTGCCAACCCTCTAGACATTCTCATTACACAATTGGTCAATACTCAAAATTATGAATCAGCTTTATTTTCTCCATTTCTCTCATTGCTTCCTTCCCCATCAAGTCTATTAGTTCTGTCTTCAAAACCAATGCTTTCATCTTCCATTTTCACTTCACTTCCCTGATCTAGGCTCCCCTGGTGGTTCAGATGGTAAAAGCATCTGCCTACAACGCGGGAGACCTGGGTTCGATCCCTGGGTGGGAAGATCCCTGGAGAAGGAAATGGCAACCCACTCCAGTACTCTTGCCTGGAAAATCGCATGGACAGAGGAGCCTGATGGGCTACAGTCCATGGGGTTGCGAAGAGTCAGATATGACTGAGTGACTTCATTTCACTTCACTTTACTTCCCTGATCTAAGTTAGTATCTTACCTGAACCATCTCAATAGGTTCCATGTTAAACTCTGAATCTACTCTTCTCCCAGAAATTGCTTTTACCACACACAATCAAATGATCTTTTAATGTAGAACTATCATATGATCCCACAATTCTACTTCAGGTTATTTATCTGAAGGAAACAAAAACACTAACTTGAAAAGATATCAGCACCCCCATGTTCACTGCAGCATTATTTACAACAGCCATGACATGGAAAACAACCTAATAACCCATCAACAGATGAATGGATTAAAAAATTGTGGCAGATATATACAGTGGAATATTGCTCACCCATAAAAGAAAAAAATCCTGCCATTGGCAAAACATGGATGAAGTTTGAGGATATAACGTTAAGTGAAGTAAATTACACAAAGACAAATACTGTATGATCTCACTTAAATGTGAAATCTAAAAAAAAGAAAGAGAACTCATAGATACAGAGAACATATTGGTGGTTGTGAAAGAAGATGGTGAGTGGATGAAATGAATAAATGGAGTTAAAAGCTACAAATATGCAGTAATAAATAAGTGCTGGAGATGTACAGTATGGCAACTACAGTCAATTTTATAAAGTGATTGTACTAAGAAGGCTGAGTGCTGAAGAATTGATGCTTTTGAACTGTGGTGTTGGAGAAGACTCTTGAGAGTCCCTTGGAGACTCCCTTGGCAAGGAGATCAAACCAATCAATCCCAAAGGAAATCAGTCCTGAATGTTCATTGGAAGGACTGATGCTGAAGCTGAAACTCCAATACTTTGGCCACCTTATGCGAAAATGTTAACTCATTAGAAAAGCCCCTGATGCTGGGAAAGATTGAAGGCAGAAAGAGAAGGGGACAACAGAGGATAAGATGGTTGGAGGGCATCATTGATTCAATGGACATGAGTTTAAGCAAGCTCTCGGAGATGGTGAAGGAAAGGGAGGCCTGGCATGCTGCAGTCCATGGGGTTGCAAAGAGTTGGACATGACTGAGTTAATGAACAATGACAAATACTCCCACCAGCAGTAAATGAGAGTTCTAGTTGCTCCACATCCTTACCATGTGCTTCTACAACTTTGAATCTAAATAGCAAAAACGATGTAAGAATTAGATAATTCAACAAGAATAAAAGAAAATATTAAGGTTGCAACATCAAGAGTAAATGGTGACAGATCTTTGTGATTATTTTAAAATCAAGAGGTAGCTGAAAAACAAGCCAAGTACTGATTTGAGACTGATACTATTTCCAGGGGATGAGTCGCTGGAAACCATATACTCATAGGAACACACAAGGATGAAAATAATCAACTTAGTTCCTTTAGGGAATGCATTCTTATTCACTGTACTTGCTTTCTGTGAAGGGATAATATCAAGTGTTAGGGGAGATATATTGCTTTTACCAAACTGTATTTTAAAATATCTTATTATGAGTTCAGTTCAGTTCAGTTCAGTCGCTCAGTCATGTCCGACTCTTTGTGACCCCATGAGCTGCAGCACGCCAGGCTTCCCTGTCCAACACGAACTCCTGGAGCCCACCCAAACTCATGTCCATTGAGTCGGTGATGCCATCAAGCCATCTCATCCTCTGTCGTGCCCTTCTCCTCCTGTCCTCAATCTTACCCAGCATCAGGGTCTTTTCAAATGAGTCAGCTGTTCACATCAGGTGGCCAAAGTATTGGGGTTTCAGTTTCTACATGAGACCTTCCAATGAACACCCACAACTGATCTCCTTTAGGATGGACTGGTTGGATCTCCTTGCAGTCCAAGGGACTCTCAAGAGTCTTCTCCAACACCACATTTCAAAAGCATCATCTCTTCAGCGCTCAGCTTTCTTTATAGTCCAACTCTCACATCCGTACATGACTACTGGAAAAACCATAGCCTTGACTAGATGGACCTTTGTTGGCAAAGTAATGTCTCTGCTTTTTAATATGCTGTCTAGGTTGGTCATAACCTTCCTTCCAAGGAGTAAGAGTCTTTTAATTTCATGGCTACAATCACCATCTGCAGTGATTTTGGAGCCCCCCAAAATAAAGTCTCTCACTGTTTCCACTGTTTCCCCATCTATTTCCCATGAAGTGATGGGACCAGATGCCATGATCTTTGTTTTCTGAATGCTGAGCTTTCAGCAAACATTTTCATTATCCTCTTTCAATTTCATCAAGAGGCTCTTTAGTTACTCTTCACTTTCTGCCATAAGGGTGGTGTCATCTGCATATCTGAGGTTATTGATATTTCTCCCGGCAATATTGATTCCAGCTTGTGTTTCTTCCAGCCCAGTGTTTCTCATGATGTACTCTGCATATAAGTTAAATAAGCAGGGTGACAATATACAGCCTTGATGTACTCATTTCCCGATTTGGAACTGTCTGTTGTTCCATGTCCAGTTCTAACTGTTGCTTCCTGACCTGCATACAGGTTTCTCGAGAGGCAGGTCAGGTGGTCTGGTATTCCCATCTCTTTCAGAATTTTCCACAGTTTATTGTGATCCACACAGTCAAAGGCTTTGGCATAGTCAATAAAGCAGAAATAGATGTTTTTCTGAAACTCTGTTGCTTTTTCGATGATCCAGCGGATGTTGGCAATTTGATCTCTGGTTCCTCTGCCTTTTCTAAAACCAGTTTGAACATCTGGAAGTTCACGGTTCACGTATTGCTGAAGCCTGGCTTGGAGAATTTTGAGCAGTACTTTACTAGCGTGTGAGATGAGTGCAATTGTGCAGTAGTTTGAGCATTCTTTGGCATTGCCTTTCTTTGGGATTGGAATGAAAACTGACCTTTTCCAGTCTCATGGCCACTGCTGAGTTTTCCAGATTTGCTGGCATATCTAGTTCAGCACTTTCACAGTGTCATCTTTCAGGATTTGAAATAGCTCAATTGGAATTCCATCACCTCCACTAGCTTTGTTTGTAGTGATGCTTCCTAAGGCCCACTTGAATTCACATTCGAGGATGTCTGGCTCTAGGTAAGTGATCACACCATCGTGGTTTACTGCGTCATGAAGATCTTTTTTTGTACAGTTCGTCTGTGTATTCTTGCCACCTTTTCTTAATATCTTGTTCTTCTGTCAGGTCCCTACCATTTCTGTCCTTTATTGAGCCCATCTTTGCATGAAATGTTCCCTTGGTTTCTCTAATTTTCTTGAAGAGATCTCTAGTCTTTCCCATTCTGTTATTTTCCTCTATTTCTTTGCATTGATCACTGAGGAAGGCATTCTTATCTCTCCTTGCTATTCTTTGGAACTCTGCATTCAAATGGGTATATCTTTCCTTTTCTCCTTTGCTTTTCGCTTCTCTTCTTTTCACAGGTATTTGTAAGGCCTCCTCAGACAGCCATTTTGCTTTTTTGCATTTCTTTTTCCCGGGAATGGTCTTGATCCCTGTCTCCTCCACAGTGTCACAAACCTCTGTCCATAGTTCATCAGGCACTCTGTTTATCAGATCTGGTCCCTTAAATCTATTTGTCACTTCCACTGTATAATCATAAGGGATTTGATTTAGGTCACACCTGAATGGTCTAGTGGTTTTCCCCACTTTCTTCAATTTAAGTCTGAATTTGGCAATAAGGAGTTCATGATCTGAGCCACAGTCAGCTCCCAGTCTTGTTTTTGCTGACTGTATAGAGCTTCTCCATCTTTGGCTGCAAAGAATATAATCAATCTGATTTCGGTGTTGGCCATCTGGTGATATCCATGTGTACAGTCTCCTCTTGTGTTGTTGGAAGAGGGTGTTTGCTATGACCAGTGCGTTCTCTTGGCAAAACTCTATCAGCCTTTGCCCTGCTTCATTCTGTACTCCAAGGCCAAATTTTCCTGTTACTCCAGGTGTTTCCTGACTTCCTACTTTTGCATTCCAGTCCCCTATAATTAAAAAGACATCTTTTTTGGATGTTAGTTCTAAAAGGTCTTGTAGGTCTTCATAGAACCATTCAACTTCAGTTTCTTCAGTGTTACTGGTCTGGGCATAAACTTGGATTACCATGATATTGAATGGTTTGCCTTGGAAATGAACAGAGATCATTCTGTCGTTTTTGAGACTGCATCCAAATACTGCATTTTGGACTCTTTTGTTGACTATGATGGCTACTCCATTTCTTCTAAGGGATTCCTGCCCACAGTAGTAGATATAATGCTCATCTGAGTTAAATTCACCCATTCCAGTCCATCTTAGTTCGCTGATTCCTAGAATATTGATGTTCACTCTTACCATCTCCTGTTTGACCACTTCCAATTTGCCTTGTTTCATGGACCTAACATTCCAGGTTCCTATGCAATATTACTCTTAACGGCATCGGACCTCTCGCTTCTATCACCAGTCACATTCACAACTGGGTGTTGTTTTTCCTTTGGCACCATCCCTTCATTCTTTCTGGAGTTATTTCTCCACTGATCTCCAGTAGCATATTGGGCACCTACTGATCTGGGGAGTTCATCTGTCAGTGTCCTCTCTTTTTACCTTTTCATACTGTTCATGGGGTTCTCAAGGGAAGAATACTGAAGTGGTTTGCCATTCCGTTCTCCAATGGATCGCATTCTGTCAGACCTCTCTACCATGACCCCTCTATCTTGGGTGGCCCACATGGCATGGCTTAGTTTCATTGAGTTAGACAAGGCTGTGGTCCATGTGAGCACATTGGCTAGTTTTCTGTGATTGTGCTTTCAGTCTGTCTGCCCTCTGATGCCCTCTCTCAGCACCTACCATCTTACTTGGGTTTCTCTTACATTGGACCTGCTGTATCTCTTCTCTGCTGCTCGCTGCTCCTGTGCCTCGCAGCCACCGTTCGCCGCTCCTGTGACCGAGTTATTTTTCTCTGAATATGTTGACACATTCCGTATCACATTTCTTCATTACATATTCATGACTTCTCTATTTCTCGTCTTTGTTTTCTCTTCAGTCTAGTTGCCGGAGAAGGCAATGGCAGCCCACTCCAGTACTCTTGCCTGGAAAATCCCATGGTCGGAGGAGCCTGGTAGGCTGCAGTCCATGGGGTCGCTCAGAGTCGGACACGACTGAGTGACTTCACTTTCACTTTTCACTTTCATGCATTGGAGAAGGAAATGGCAACACACTCCAGTGTTCTTGTCTGGAGAATCCCAGGGACGGGGGAGCCTGGTCGGCTGCTGTCTATGGGGTCGCTAAGAGTCCGACATGACTGAAGCGACTTAGCAGCAGCAGCAGTCTAGTTGCTCCCCTGGTTTTTATCTTCCTCAGACATATATATTCCCTTTTAGCTTAACTTCATACAACTTAAAAAAATATGTAAACCTGTAGCACAAGCTACAATTCTGATGTCTAGTGATGACAGTTGAGAAATACTGATCTAATTCTTATTGATGATTCTGACTAACATTCATGGTGTAAAGACAGTGTTAGTATGTCAGGTCCAAACCAGAACGTTTTCAAGAGTACAAGGAAGGCACTGTTGATAATTATATAAGGACAACCAACACAGACAGAGATTGTCATAGGAAAACTGGGACCTATTACCATCCAAACTTGATAACAGTCTTCAAATCATCTTACCTTCGAAGTTCCTGGGCTATAGACAGTGGACACTGTACTTTGGTTGCTTTAAAGGGGTCAGAGTTGTTCAGGAGTTCAAAGAAAGGAGAGTCCACCCCTTCCCTCCACCAAAGTATCATATAATAGAGAAAATATGAGTTTAGAGTTTTAATTCCTGTTTCTAAAATCACTATCTGTGTAACTTTGTTACTTGACCTCTTTTATCCTTGGATTCTTTATTGAAAACGGATGATATAAGAATGAAACAAAATGCTAGAGAAATTGTTTAACTTTACTGTTACCAGAAAAGATACTCAATACACATTACTCTCCTACGAGGATCACTGTTTGCAAATAAGAAAGTAATCAAACAGAGAAGAGGTGACTTCATAGTGAATAAGGTCCAATTTTCTCACCAAGCTTATAAATTTTAATATTGTATGTATCTTTGATATTTTCTCCAAATACTTTTATATTTGCTTCTAAGAACTGTCCTGTGAGAAAGGCATGGAAATTTTTATTATACCATATTAGAGACAAAGAAACAGAGGCTCAGAGAAGTTCATAGTTTTGACAAAGTTTCCATGGTTATTAAATGTTAAGTTCAGGATGTAAACTCAAGTCTCTTGCATTTTGGTCTAGGATATATTTTTTTTTTTAATATGTCTGGCTCTTCCTGTCCTTTTTAGGTTCATGGATGGGTAATTAATTAGCTCTGTTAATTACTTGTTAATCTCCCAGATGAGATAAGACACTGATTTGAAAGGAAACTTTTAGTAAAATATTTAAGATGTGTTTGCTAGTATGATATGCTTTGCTTTATTTTAGACATAAGTGAGATGTTGATTATAGTTTTGGAAGCAGCTAAAGGATAAAAATTACTAACTTTTTATTATTTGCATATGTATTACACATTTTATGGTTATTCTAAAATGAATGTTCAGTTCTACAGTTACTTTTCTCTGAAAACTAGAAACACCTCAGATAGTTTTCCTTCAACCTTCTCTTCAGTGAGAGTATTATGCTCTGGGAATACTAATATTGAATCCAAAATATAATTAATAATTTCAATCTGTGATATAAAGCACATAAATTATTTCAAAGGTAGATGAAAAATAAATCCTGGCCCAACTATTGTTTAGGATTATTCTCCACCTCCTACTTCAACTGATAGTATGAGAAAGCTGGAGTTAATTCTGAAACATTTGCAGCTTAATAGTCAAGGCATTGCTAGTTATTCAACAACAAAGGGAAGAAGGGGAAACAGGTGGACAATGTTCCAGCTCAATAGGAGTGGCTCATGCTTCTCCAAGGGGGGTGGGCTGACCCTGAGCACAGGGAGGGAAGGGGCCACCCACATGGCTGCAGGTTCAACCCAAATAGTTCTAAAGTGTCTCAGAAAACACTGCACTAAAATAGTAGAAATAAGTACATGTATTTGGTATGACTTGCGAGAATGGTCCAAATAGAAGATAGAAGCCATCGGAAAAAAATTAGACATATTTTTAGGTTTCCTTTTTTAAGTAGAAGCTTTATTGAGCTATAATTTACATACCATGCAATTTACAAATTTAAAGTGTACAATTCAATGGTTTTTGGTATATACATAGCATTGTACAACTATCACCACCATCAATTTTAGAACATTTTCATAACCCCAAAAGATACTCTTTACATTTTACACTTTAGCTCTTATCCCCAATTCCTCCATCTTCTCAGCCCTATGCAAGTATGGTCTACTGTCTGTCTCTGTATATTTGCCTATTCTGGGCATTTCATATAAAATAATTTATATAAGGTGGTCTTCTGTCACTGGCTTGTTTATCATAATATTTCCAAGTTTATCCATGTCACATCATACATCAGTACTTCACTTCTTTTTATTGCTGAATGATATTCCTTTGTAGCAATATTATCTATTCATCAATTGATGGATATCTGGGTTGTTTTTCACTTTTTGGTTATACTGAATAATGCTACTATGAATATTTGGGTACAAGTTTTTATAGAAGCATGTTTTTATTTCTCTTGCATCTATACATAGGGGTGGAATTGCTGGGTCTTATTGTAACTCTATGTTTGTTCTTTTGAGGAACTGCCAAACTTTTTCAAAGTGGCTGCACCATTTTACCTTTTCACCAGCAGTGTGTGAGTGTTCCAGTTTCTCTACATTCTTATCAACATTTGTTGTATGTTTATCCTTTTTGAGTATAGTCAGCCTAGTGGATGGTAGGTTGTATCTCACTACTTTTTAGTCTTCTTGGGCTGCTATAACAAAATACCTATAGACTGGATGACTTATAAACAACAAGCATTTATTTCTCATGTTGCTGGAGGCTGAGAAGTTCAGGATCATGGTGCTGGCAGACGGTGTTAATTGAGGGTTTTCTCGTTCATAGACAGCTGTCTTTTGCTTTGCTTTCACACGGTGAAAGGGGCAAGGAGCTCTCTGGGGTCTTTCATACAAGCACTCCTGTTCATGAGCACTCCACCCTTATGACCTAAGTACATCTCAAAGCCTCACTTGATACCATCACATTGAACATTAGGATTTCAATATATGAATTTTCAGGGGACATAAACATCTAGACCCATAGCACTCATTGATTTGCATTTTTCAGATAGTTAACTATAGATTTCATTTTTGTCCAGAAGGTTAGTCAGTATATATGCCCTTCAGGGGCAGTAATGGATTTCTGAAGTTCAAATTTGAATAATTTTATCCCTATATAGTCTCTCCACTGTGAGAGTTCTTTGCTCATTTCATGTAATTCCCTTTCCATAATTATGTCTTTCCCCTGAACTTGTCATGTGGCAATTAAGTTGCAGTGTATTTATTGTTGCTGCATTAAATTGTATTTATGTACTGTGTTGTTATAGTATATTGTCTTATTAATCATATCTTTTCTGGTTATCTTCTCCAGGAAGACTCATACTCTCAGGATAATATCTATACTTTTTGTCTGAGACCTTTTCATGACTTAATACAAAGTTGAGCATGTGGTTTGCACCCACTAAGTATTTGTTCATTGATTGCTCATTTTTGCTAGGCTAATTTAAATGAAGTCTTAAAGCTAAAAGGATATAAATGAACCAATGTCCACAAAATATAAATTTCATCAAGTATTGGGTAATTAGGACTTTGCCAAATTAATTTTTAAATTCATAGCTGAAGCGCTTGATGATTAAGTACAGTAGCATCCCTAAGATAAAAGGATTAGGCTGATACCCTATGGAGGTGAGGGTGTTGCACAGGAGCCCTGTGCTGCTGTTTCATAGAGTTCTGTGGGAAGTTTCCTCACCCCTCTCAGTCGTACAAATAGAACCATATCCATAGATTCTACTGGGGGGCATTTGGAGGCTTAATGAGGGGTATATGAGCAAAAGTGGTTTTAACGGAATCAGTTTTCCATTTGTTTTGACTTCCATATGCACTCTGAAAAAATAAATTTGTTTGATTACTCATCTGTTATTTTCGTTTCCCTCTTCCCTTTTCAAATTTGCTCCTTTTCCATTTTATATTGAAGAAATACAGACGGCTCATCCACCTTGAACTTAACCATACTGCTCTGCTCAGTGCGGTAAAAGCCTCTGGGGTAGAGAGTGGGGAAGGGACAAATTCAAAGTTTTAACAAAGTCTTCTTCAATCAAGGAGCCATAAGCACTACCCCTAATTCATCTTATAAAGATAAACATTTCCAATACATTTTTCTTTTTATGTTTAGTAACTCCTCACCAAAATTTGTGACATGTTCATATTGTCTTGGTCAGTTATTTACTACTAATACTTTTAATAGTAATTATTATTATTTTATACTACTGATGGTTATAACAGTACCTCACTCCAGAAGGAAATTTATAATTCTTAGATGCTTATAATCACAGGCAATAAAAATCAATTGCAATTTATAGATATATTTATATAATAAGGAAGTATGCTAAAGTGGTCAAAAGTATTTTCGAGCAGATAAAATATTACTTTAAAATCATATTCTGTAAATGCTGAAGGGGAAACCTCATGAAATAATCGTTTTAAAGAAAAGCTTGTCATGTATTTGCTCAATTAATAAAATAGATGATGGTATCAAATTGATAATACCTATATCGGAGAAGGCGATGGCACCCCACTCCAGTAATCTTGCCTGGAAAATCCCATGAACGGAGGAGCCTGGTAGGCTACAGTCCATGGGGTCGCTAAGAGTCAGACACGACTGAGCGACTTCACTTTCACTTTTCCCTTTCAGGCACTGGAGAAGGAAATGGCAACCCACTCCAGTATTCTTGCCTGGAGAATCCCAGGGACGGCGGAGCCCTGGTGGGCTGCCATCTATGGGGTCGCGTAGAGTCGGACACGACTGAAGCGACTTAGCAGCAGCATATCCCATTGACTACTTTAAAACAGTAATGTTAGTATTTATAATATTCTAGAAATTGCATTCTTTGCAGCTGTGTAATCTGTGGTAAAAAAAAAAAAAAAGTTATGTGTCATCTGAGAAACTTACAAAGGGATGCATGTGTGCATCTTCAGTCGCTTCAGTAATGTCTGACTCCATGCGACCCCATGGACTGTAGTCCGCCAAGCTCCTCTGTCCATGGGATTCTCCTTGCAAGAATACTGGAGTGGGTTTCTGTGTCCTCCTTCAGGGGATCTTCACAACCCAGGAATTGAACCCTTAACTTCTGCATCTCCTGCACTGCAGACAGGGTCTTTACCCACTAAGCCACCTGGAAAACCCAAAGAGATGTATATATTTTTCCAAAATCTTTCGTGGGGTATTGAGGAAAAAAAAAGAATAAAGTGAAGAATATCGCTATGGTTCAAGGTAGGGTAATTTCCTACTGCATAGACTTCGTTTTCATAACTTATTTTCCCCATTATATTAATTTTGGCCTTGATTTTATCTGAAAAATCTGATTTAGGGGGAGGGGGAGGGAATAAACAGAGTAGCAACTGTCCAGTCTGAGCACATTCTGCTTCTGGAAGTCATCCCAGAAGATGCTCCTCAATGATACCAGTGTGATGTGAACCAAGCCTGCTTTTAAGACCTTCTGAGAAGGCCCTTGGTCTTTTCCTCTCAAAATGATTTTCATAATTTCTTAGGGTCTTTTTGTCAAAATACTGGAAAAATTTTAAAATATTATCAAGTTAAAAGGAAACTTTCCTTATGTCTAAATTATAGCGGGCAAAATTTCAGAAAAGTAGTTACATTTGAATGTAAAAGTGTTGCAGGCTGATGAGTATATTGTAATGTTTGATTTGGCAGCTGAGGAGCACAGCTTTAACTGAGGGTAGAATTTTCATCTTTTCAAACCAAATATGGTCAGTTTTAAACTCCTGACAGCATCCATCCATGTATAGGTCTCTGTTAGTAGTTTGACTTGGATTTGTCACTCATACAATTTGGTCCTTCATGTGGCAAAATGGAGTTTTCCTGCCTTTGACCCTTTTTGTGGTTTGGCACTTACCTTACTCCCTCTGGGATCCAGGCTCATGAAAAATTAAGCTAATAGGAGGGGATCTTTGTTAAGGTGGGGAAGGGAGACAGGGAATCTGTGTGTAGTTAGAATTCTGGAAGGAAATGGGTAGGGTCATTAAGGAGAGCATAATGACAGATTACTTCCAAGGGTGCAAGATGAGTAAAGACCTGCCAACAACAGTGCAGACCATGGCTAAACACAGGCCTGAAGGGCAGGAAGAAGGACTGCCGGAGTCCTGCTCCAGCTGGTCAGGGTTCCCTTAGGATGGACGGCGTCAGCGATACGAACGAGAAGACACAGCGAGTCGTGGTGTTTCCAAGTGTCTTCCGACTTTACTGTTTTTAAGACAGCTTTTATATTTTTAGTGGTACATAGAAACAAATGTAAAGTGTAGAGTCATACCAAATCAGCTTAATGGGTCGTCAGTTTTGACCCTCATCGAAACCGTTTGTGTGTCTTTAGTTACAAAAAAAACCTCATTTTGTTTATATCATCTTCTGGCCTGGGGGCCTGCTAACATCTTGTGACTCTCCATTGATAAGGGTTGATCAGTCAGAACACTTTTGTATCAGGCACAGCAGGAAAGAATTTATCAATAGAAAGTTTCAAGGTAAAACCTGTTTTCAGTAATTTACTTTACGCCTCGAGCTTAACAGAAAAGAATGTGGTCCCATAAGGTCACAGAACAGCAAGCTGAAGGTCAGCTCTAAGTAAGAATCATCAGTTAATTCAACAATTGTCTTATTATTTGTATTAAAGCTAAACTTCTATTTATATAAATTTTTAACTATTATGCTTTCATTATATAGGCTAAATACGTTAAGAGTAAAAACATAGTGAGTAAATATAGACTAAGTAACAGTTTCATAAAGCAATATTTCCTATATTTCCTAACAAGCCTTTTTTCCTGCGAAGGGTTTTGTGCCCACAGGGCCTTTCTGTGCGGAGGCTCTCAATGCTGTTTTATTACTAGGGAGCAGTTATGCACATTAGCTCCAAAGGCACAGGTACATTTATTAAACAAACCAATATGTTAGCAAAAGGAATTTAGATCAGCATACTCTATATCTCAGATAATCTTATTTAGGGTGCTACCATTCAGGGGCCTTGTTGATTTGAGGTTTCAGAATGATCTGTTTTGGAAGAGAATCAGAAAAAACCTTTTTTCTAAGTCACAGAAAATAAGAAGAGGTTTATTGTAGCAAATATCAGAAAGACAGATATCATCTTTAAGGTGAGTGCTGGGGCAGCCTTCCGAGAATTCCTGAGGGCTGAGAAGCCGTGCTCAATCAGCCCTTTACCTCATGACTCTTGTCATGGGTGGGATCTCGTGAGCTGGCTCCCAGCAAAGGACTGATGGCCAGAATCCAGAAGACACCTGACAGTATGATCTTTGGAAGACAAATACAGTTTTTGGTGCGTTTTGAGTGACTAAAAGCCAGGTTAATTCTCCCACCTTTTGATCTCCTGTGGATGCCGCCAACTGGCTAAACTCTGCTAGCAGGCATAAGGTGGGACACACTAGGTGCAGTCCAGAAAGCTGATCTCTGGGGCACAGAGCAGGTTGGGGAAGGATGGAGAGTATATTTGAAGAGCATTTGTTGAATATCCAGTGGGGTGAGAAGAACAATGCAGTAGAGCTGTAAGAGGTTGTCAGTGTCAGAGAAACCTGTGTTTCATAGCTAAACTGTTGCTAGATTTCTAGAGGTACCGAGGGGTATTATGAAATTAATGTTCATTTTCTCCCCAAAATTCATGTGTTGAAGCACTGACTTCCAGTGTGATGATATTAAGAGATGCGGCCTTTGGGATGTAATTGAGTTTAGATGAGGTCATGAGGGTGGAAGCCCACATGATGGGATTAGTGATCTTTGAAGAAGAGGAACAGACACCAGAGTTTACTCTCTCATTTCTGTGAGGGTGCAGTGAGAAGGCAGCCGTCTGCAAGCCAGGAAGAGGGCCCTCACCAGAAGCCTGACCTTACTAGAATCTTATTCTTTGACTTCCCAGCTTCCAGAACTATGAGAAAATAAATATTTGTTGTTTAAGTCACCCAGTCTATGGTAGCCTAGAAGACAAGGGGTTTAGAGGTTTTAAAGCTAGTGTCCTCTACATAGCATATATACATTTCTTGTCTAAAAGCCAGGACCTCGAGGAAGTACAGGGACAACAAAAGCTTTTAAGGTAGACATGGCATGAACTAGTAAGGGGATTGAAAGAAAAGGAAATGAACTGTTTTGTTTCATTCTATGGGGACTCTATCACTCAATAGTATTAATAATATTTTCTTTTTTTGTAATGGTTTCTCCCCCTCCATCTTTCCAAACAGTAGAAGGATAGCTAAGAAATTATATTTGTATATACATGTGTGCATGTGGGTATATATATATGTGTGTTTCTAGATATTGATTATTAATTAATCTTACTGAATTTTAACTTAAAAGTAGATTTTATTTCAAAATGTTTAGAAACACTTTCTATATCTATTGTACTTCAAATGTTTATGCCATAGGGTCAGAGATATACAGTTCAAAATTATACTTAACTTGTTTGATTTAGAACTTGTGTAATTCATTTAAACTTTTAACACTATTTATTCTATCATATGTACATTTACAAATAGATACCTTTTTAAAAGAAATAAGTAAGGAAATATGATTTTGACATATCATTGTAGAAGGTTCAATGATAATATGATGAATTTATTTGTTCTGGAGTAAATATTTGTTCCTTTCTAACTTCTTCTTTACAAAAGATTATTTAAGAGAAATTAAAGAAATGGAGTATTAAGAAGACTCTCCTGCCATGAGCATTGGCATATTCTGTTTCCATAGAAGGAAAGAGAAACAAAAGTTGTATTTGCATGAGGATGTATATTCCAGCCCTCTTGTGCAGTTGGAAGATGTGAATAATGGTGCCATTGAGGCAGGATACGGTTGAGAAGCAGGAGCAACAACTGTTAGGACAGTTGGTGGAAGAATTATTCTGTTAAAAGCAGAGTATCTATTACAAATTTTGTTTATGAAAATAAATTGTGCATATTGAGTGAAATACCATTCTGATCTTATTTCAAACTAATACAAGTAACAGACTTATAACCTGGAAGTAGTGGGGACCTTAACTGTATATCTTGGAATCATAGAAGCAAAGAAATTGTTTACTTGGAATGTAGATTGCAAGAAGGAGAATCTGAGTATGATTAACTGACTAGAAATAGCTAGACATAATGAAATATCACCATTGGAGTGGAAAGACTAGAAACCTAAGTAAATCAATGTTAATTGCACATTGAATTATGATACTAAACAAGCATGTCTGCATTAAATGGAACAAAAAGGACAGAATTAAAGAAAAATGAAGCAAAGGTTAGAAAGTCTAGAGACTACAACAAATGAAACTTGAGAAAATGGGTAGGGACAAAATTAAAACATAGGAAAGGGTAAGGGTGGTTTAAAGCTGAATTCAGTACAAGATGATCAACAAAAGTAAAATCATCTGCCTTTTAGATTGTGGGAATGTAGGCAAGCTAATAAATGCTGGAGAGAAGGCTGAACAGCCAGGGTTCTCTTCTACTTCTGTCTTATCTGTCAGGGGAAAAAAAAAAAAATAGGTGAGAAGCTGTTGAAGCCTCATATAGAAAGAGAAACTGTGGTGGTAAAGGCAGGGATTTATGAAATTATTCTTTTTTGATTGATGATAATGTCAAGTGGTAAAATGCACAGATCTCAAGTGTGGGGTTTGATGGATTCTGATAAAAGTGTATACATAGGTAAACATCACCCCAATCAAAATTAAGAATATTGCTGTTATTCTAGAATGTTTCCATGTGCCCCTTTCCAGTCAATCTCCATCCACTCTCCCCTGCTGAGGAAATGACAGTTCTGATTTCTATCACCATAGATTAGCTGGCCAACTCCTAAAACTTATATAAATGAAATTCTATTAGCATGTACTCCTTTTTAATGTTTCTTTTGCTTAAAGTAATATTTGGAGAGTTACCTTTGTTGTTATAAGGAGAGTTGTGTTTGAGGCCCAGCCCAAATAATCCAATTATGTGAGCACCACACAGAATTCAAGATCCATGAAGGCAAGAATTATTATCTCTTTTGTCCTATCCCAGTACCTACAATAGAACCCAACACATAGTAAGTGCTCAATTTCTCAACTGCAAGATAAAAATAAAATGTATTAATCTCCAATCTCCTATATCTATACATAAAGGGATTTGTGAGGCATAAGTGAGGAAAAGTATCTTAAATTGCTTTTCAAACTCTATGGTACTAAAGGTTAACTTTTATTAGAAGTAGGCCAGGGGTTCCTTGAAGACGGCAACCATACTTACTGAACTTCAAATTTTTCACATCTAGCACAGTGTTAGATATGCAATGTGTGGTCAATTTGTGTTTAATTACGTTCCTTGTCAATTTATGTTCCTTGAGTAAATTTCAGTTCTTTTCCTGAGAACCTCATTAATCTGTGCAGGTTTGGAGGCAACTAAATAGAATTGATGTTCACTGAGTATCTACTAGACACTTTTTTTAGTGAAGGTACCTCATGTGAGCAAATTCCTAGTGTCATAACCACTTGGCAATAAGAAACTCTGAGAGTTCATACTAGGTTAATGTTGGACCCGCTAGACTGTGTATGGCTGAGAGAGATGGGCATGCTGTGGAGCTGGAGGTGTACTAGAATGAGTCCTCTAGAAATGGATATCAAAATGGCATTATATATTAAATGTGCAAGAGATTTATTGGGGGGAACACTTGTAAAAGTAAAAGGAAAGGAAGCCTAGAGGTGCAGCAGTTATAAGAAAGCTTGGGTTGGCCTCAGTATCCCCATGCTCAGTCATTGCTTGGGGGCAACCAGTGGGAACTGGAGTCTCAGCAGGAGCAGGGTGGTGGATTCAGAAAGCATCACTTAGGGCCATCTGTCAATTATGCTTGCCTTAGCAAGAGATCTGAGTGGTGCATTTTTCAGGGCCACAGCAGGCCTTTGGTGTGAATGGGATTAGAAGCAGTATGCCAAATTACATTGACAGTGAACTGAGGCAAACCTGGTTTAATCTAGCTATCTGACCCTGAGAAGTGGGTGGAGAAATGGTGAATCAGTAAGGAAGACTGGTAATCTGGAAGCACAGGTTAAGGAAGAACCAGTCTTTTGGGGCTGGCATAAGTGAAGTAGGGAGTGACTAGAAGAGACTCACATGTGTTTCATGCTGAATGAAACTAATTGAACAATGAGATGCAGAATATACTTAATAATATAGAACTTGAATCTTCAGATTATTTTCAGTTTGTCAAAATGATTGTGCATTTTTTTTAAAAAAATGGTTATTGGAATGTGCTATATTAGAATCTGGAGAAAGGGCATCAAAGAGATTAAAAAGGGGAAAGATCACAAATCTATCCCAAGAGTATGAGAAGAGAATTAAGTGGAAATTTGGTGAAAAAAGTCCTGAAAAGTTATGAGAAGTGTTTTATTGTTTCTAAGTTCCTGTTAGCAGTCACTTATACTAGTTACTTCTCATAGAAAATTAATACTAATCTTTAATATTTTGTTGACATAGAAGCTCATCATCCCCTACATTCAAACTATTTGAAGATGCAAGTTTGGTCACATCCCTTTGATTGTGACATTTATGTACTCCATGTTGTGATAAATGATTTTACAAGGCAAATTAATCTAATCATACCCAGAACAGGGTATTCTCTGGTTGTACTCTTTTCCTCTGAGTACGCAGAGTAATTGTCTGATGACCTTTCTTGTCATAATCTGATTTATCAATGAAATTATTTCATTTTCAAGTGTCCATATACTGAGCTTACTCACATTTAGGAGAATATATGTTGTTATAAATTTACATTTTCTTGCATTACTTAACTCTGTAGGTGAATAAATGACTGTAGTTTTTTGAGATTTCAGTTCAACTCAGCTGCTCAGTTGTGTCCAACTCTTTGCAACCCCATAGACTGCAGCAAGCCACGCTTCCCTGTCCATCACCAACTCCTGGAGCCTACTCAAACTCATGTCGATTCTGTCGGTGATACCATCCAACCATCTCATCCTCTGTCATTCCCTTCTCCTCCCGCCTTCAATCTTTCCCAGCATCAGTGTCTTTTCCAATAAGTCAGTTCTTCACATCAGGTGGCCAAAGTAGTGGAGTTTCAGCTTCAGCATCAGTCTTTCCAATGAACATACAGGACTGATTTCCTTTAGGATGGATTGGTTGGATCTCCTTGCAGTCCAAGGGGCTCTCAAGAATCTTTTCCAAAACTACAGTTCAAAAGCATCAATTCTTTGGTACTCAGCTTTCTTTATAGTCCAACTCTCACATCCATACATGACTACTGGAAAAACCGTAGCTTTGACTAAATGGACCTTTGATGGTAAAGTAATGTCTCTTCTTTTTAATATGCTGTATAGGTTGGTCATATTTTTTCTTCCAAGGAGCAAGCGTCTTCTAATTTCATGGCTGCAGTCACCATCTTTAGTGATTTTGGAGCCCAAGAAAATAAAGTCTGTCATCGTTTCCATTGTTTCCCCATCTATTTTCCATGAAGTGATGGGACTGGATGCCATGATCCTTGTTTTTTGAATGTTGACTTTTAAGCCAGCTTTTTCACCCTCTTCTTTCACTTTCATCAACAGGCTCTTTAGTTCTTCTTTGTTTTCTTCCATAAGAGTCATGTCATCTGTGTATCTGAGGTTATTGATATTTCTCCTGGCAATCTTGATTCCAGCTTGTGCTTCATCTAGCCCAGCATTTTGCATGATGTACTCTGCATATGAGTTAAATAAGCAGCGTGACAATATGCAGCCTTGACGTACTCTTTTCCCGATTTGGAACCAGTCTGTTGTTCCATGTCCAGTTCTAACTGTTGCTTCTTGATCTGCATACAGATTTCTCAGGGGGCAGGTAAGGTGGTCTGGTATTCCTATCTCTTTAAGAATTTTCCACAGTTTGTTGTGATCCGTACAGTCAAAGGCTTTGGCGTAGTCATTAAACAGAAGTAGATGTTTTTCTGGAACTCTCTTGCTTTGGGAGTTACCATTTTTCAAATTGTGGCTAACATTAATAGGGGAATGGAAAGTTTTATTTAAAAGATTTTATGAGTTGTAAATTTTCTGTAAACAGTGTAAATTTTTTGCTATATGATGTTAGTCAGTCTTCTTCATATTTTACATAGCATGGTAAATTGTGGTATTTATCTGCTTTGATTACTGTCATCAAGGAGCCTGGTAAGCTACAGTCCATGGGTTAGCAAAGAGTTGGACACAACTGAGCGACTTCACTTTCTTTCTTTCTATAGTGCCTTTTGGAGAAGGAAATGGCAACCCACTCCAGTGTTCTTGCTTGGAGAATCCCATGGATGGAGGGGCCGGGTGGGCTATCGTCTGTGGGGTTGCAAAGAGTCAGACACAGCTAAGCAACTAACACACAATCAGAATTTATTATGTGGTTCACCAGAAGTTATTTTCTCTTATATATTTTCTATGTTTAAAAAACATTTTAACTTGTGCATTATGTAACCCATTATAGTCATTTGTATGATACCATATGAATACCTAAATTGCTTATTCTAAGGGTCTTAAATTGGTAAGACCCTTACAATGTTAAAGTATTTAAAAGAAAAATTGTATTATGAAATATAAAATATGTAGGCATCATTTTGATGGCCTCTGAAATTTTGATGAGTATGTAATGCCCGATAAAAGGGTCTTTTTCATTGTCTGGATTGGGATGCAGGTATTTATGAAATATACAACATCCATAACCCCTCTCTTGCCCTCAGTCCAGACACACACACACACACCAGTGTGTCTGTGATCTGTTGGCATGCATGGAGCTTTTTGTTTTTCCTTAAACTTTGAGTTTGTTGAAGGAGTCATAGGAAATAGGGTGAGCAGGAAGATGGAAAGGCTGACATAGCATATGTTTCCAGCCTGGCTCTTTGGACTAGAATTGAGACCTTGGAATTAGAAGGGAAGAGCTTGAAGTTGGAAGAACTGTTTTCTTAAAAGATGTAAAATTCTGGGTGTAATAGAGTTACTTTGGGACCCATGCTCTCAGGCTCTTTGTGGAGTCTAGTCCTGCTCTGACATCCCAGTGTTTAATGGCTTTGAGAGCTTCAGGATTTAGCATGTGGCGCAGATTTTGGATTGCTGGGTGTTTTTCGTGGAGGCATTCAGTGAGGCTCAATGAAATGTTGGAAGAGAGGATGCTGAATGTCACTAGGTGACTAGAGCTTAATGAACATCTATGGTCAGATGGAAGTATTAGCTGCACCCATTTGAGGGTGGTAGAAATAATCAGAGAACACTTTCAATAGGTTAGCATTCTTAATGGAGCTATCACAATTTGAGGATGTATAAATGTATAAATAAACCCAGGTGAAATAAAGTGGTGATTTATTTGTGCAATAGTAAGTTTATATGGGTGTGTGAAGTGAAATTTGCTCAGTCATGTCCAACTCTCTGCGACCCCATGGACTATACAGTCCATGGAATTCTCCAGGACAGAATACTGGAGTGAGTAGCCTTTCCCTTCTCCAGGGGATCTTCCAAACCCAGGGATTGAACCCAGGTCTCCCGCATTGCAGGTGGATTCTGTACCAGCTGAGCCACAAGGGAAGCCCATATGGGTGTGTATAGAACCTTAAATTATGAATTTCTTTGGAATAATACATTTATTATACAATGACTTTCAAATCAATTAATTTCAAATGGTTATATTTTTGTCTAGGATGAATGAGATTTTCAAGCTTTATGTTTTGGTCAGAGGTGACTGTCCACAACCAGTTATAACATGACAGTAAATGTTTCTCTTGAAATATTCAAATAGGAATTACGACACGTTGCTTTAAGTAGCAATTTCTAAAAGAAGTTTCCGTATAAACTCCACCTAGTCTGAGTCTATACCCATTGAGTCCCACCCAGGAATAAATCTTGTACCAGGGCTATGTTAAAAACAAAGTGTCGGGACTTCCCTGGTGGTCCAGTGGCTAGAACTCCGTGCTTCTAATGCAGAGGATCCAGGTTCATTCCCTGGTCAGGGAACTAGATCCCACATGCTGTGACTGAGACTTGGTGCAAATAAATAAATACTGAAAAAAAAACTTAAAACAAACAAACAAACAAAGTGTCAAAGACCAGCTCTAACTTCCCCAGTAAACAATTCAGAAACTGAATAAATTAATGAAGCAACCATTTCTAGTGTTTGGAGAATAAGCAGTACAGAATTGTGATCCTTTTAAGAAAGAAAGCAACTGTGAACCATATAGTTTTGATTCTCTGCCTGGAGTCAAAACGAAGGGGAGGAACACAAAGATGGAGACTCAAGCAGATCCTGGAAGCCTTGCTGACTTGAGAACATGGAGCTCAGAGCCTGGGGAGGTGGAGGAAGCTGGAAGTTACAAGGCAGAGTTTTGGAAAGTAGGCACTTTATGAGACAAAATCTCTGTAAATCTGCATGGGCTCACCTCTAGTCTTAATTGAGTACTAGGCTACCTACATAAAGAGTAAAGCTCCAGGAAGATGGAGAAAGAATACTATGGGTCTGTAAGTGGAAATATTCAGAGCTCATGAAGGGTAGGAAGACGTCTGAGCTCTGGCCATCAAGAATGGAGAGTTCTCAGTGATCATCTGGGAAATTTGATGGAGACCCCAGGAGTCTGGCCTCAGAAGTAAAACTGAACCAATATTGGAATCGATGCTATTGTAGACTCACCCTAGCAAAATGTATAAATAGATGTCAGAGATAATGGAACTGATCTGCAAGTTATTTAACTGTGTACAGGAAGAAAGCAATCTGAATACTTAACAACATAGCATTCACAATATACAGCACCCAATAAGAAATTAATAAACAAGCCAAGAAGGAAAAGGGGACCCTTAGCCAGAAAACAAATCAGTCAATTGAAAGTGCATGAAATGAAAATGTTATTAGAATTATCAAAGATGTTAAAAACATAGTCATAGAAAGGAGAGAAATGTAAACTATTAAAAAAGAGGTAAATGGAATTTATAGGAATAAAAAATGCAATATATGAAAATAAATGAGGACTTCAAATTTGGTGAATATTATAAATCCACTGACTGGTTCTAAAAGCACAATGAGTAAGATTAGATGTCAGTTACAGGAGAAAAACAATTAAAAACTCCAACATATGGAGGCTGAACAACACACTGCTGAATAACCAACAAATCACAGAAGAAATCAAAAAAGAAATCAAAATATGCATAGAAATGAACGAAAATGAAAACACAACAACCCAAAACCTATGGGACACGATAAAAGCAGTGCTAAGGGGAAGATTCATAGCAATACAGGCTCACCTCAAGAAGCAAGAAAAAAGTCAAATAAATAACCTAACTCTACACCTAAAGCAACTAGAAAAGGAAGAAATGAAGAACCCCAGGGTTAGTAGAAGGAAAGAAATCTTAAAAATTAGGGCAGAAATAAATGCAAAAGAAACAAAAGAGACCATAGCAAAAATCAACAAAGCCAAAAGCTGGTTCTTTGAGAAGATAAATAAAATTGACAAGCCATTAGCCAGACTCATCAAGAAACAAAGGGAGAAGAATCAAATCAACAAAATTAGAAATGAAAACGGAGAGATCACAACAGACAACACAGAAATACAGAGGATCATAAGAGACTATTATCAGCAACTATATGCCAATAAAATGGACAACTTGGAAGAAACGGACAAATTCTTAGAAAAGTACAACTTCCCAAAACTGAACCAGGAAGAAATAGAAAATCTCAACAGACCCATCACAAGTGCAGAAATTTAAACTGTAATCAGAAATCTTCCAACAAACAAAAGCCCAGGACCAGACGGCTTCACAGCTGAATTCTACCAAAAATTTAGAGAAGAGCTAACACCTATCCTACTCAAACTGTTCCAGAAAATTGCAGAGGAAGGTAAACTTCCAAACTCATTCTATGAGGCCACCATCACCCTAATACCAAAACCTGACAAAGATGCTACAAAAAAAGAAAACTACAGGCCAATGTCACTGATGAGCATAGATGCAAAAATCCTTAACAAAATCCTAACAAAAAGAATCCAACAACATATTAAAAAGATCATACATCATGACCAAGTGGGCTTTATCCCAGGGATGCAAGATTCTTCAATATCCGCAAATCAATAAATGTAATACACCACATAAACAAATTGAAAAATAAAAACCATATGATTATTTCAATAGATGCAGAGAAAGCCTTTGACAAAATTCAACATCCATTTATGATAAAAACCCTACAAAAAGCAGGAATAGAAGGAACATACCTCAACATAATAAAAGCTATATATGACAAACCCATGGCAAACATTTTCCTAAATGGGGAAAAACTGAAAGCATTTCCCCTAAAATCAGGAACAAGACAAGGGTGCCCACTCTCACCACTACTATTCAACATAGTTTTGGAAGTTTAGGCCACAGCAATCAGGGCAGAAAAAGAAATAAAAGGAATCCAGATTGGAAAAGAAGAAGTAAAACTCTCACTGATTGCAGATGACATGATCCTCTACATAGAAAACCCTAAAGACTCCACCAGAAAATTACTAGAGCTAATCAACGAATATAGTAAAGTTGCAGGATATAAAATTAACACGCAGAAATCCCTTGCATTCCTATACACCAACAACAAGAAAACAGAAAGAGAAATTAAGGAAAAATTCCGTTCACTATCGCAATGAAAAGAATAAAATACTTAGGAATATATCTACCTAAAGAAACAAAAGACCTATATATAGAAAACTATAAAACACTGGTGAAAGAAATCAAAGAGGACACAAATAGATGGAGAAATATACCGTGTTCATGAATCGGAAGAATCAATATAGTGAAAATGAGTATACTACCCAAAGCAATCTATAGTTTAAATGCAATCCCTATCAAGCTTCCAACGGTATTCTTCAGAAAACTAGAACAAATGATTTCACAATTTGTATGGAAATACAAAAAACCTTGAATAGCCAAAGCAATCTTGAGAAAGAAGAATGGAACTGGAGGAATCAACCTGCTTGACCTAAGGCTCTACTACAAAGCCACAGTCATCAAGACAGTATGGTACTGGCACAAGGACAGAAATATAGATCAATGGAACAAAATAGAAAACCCAGAGATAAATCCACATACCTATGGGCACCTTATCTTTGACAAAGGAGGCAAGAATATACAATGGAGAAAAGACAATCTCTTTAACAAGTGGTGCTGGGAAAACTGGTCAACCACTTGTAAAAGAATGAAACTAGAACACTTTCTAACACCATACACAAAAATAAACTCAGAATGGATTAAAGATCTAAACGTAAGACCAGAAACTATAAAACTCCTAGAGGAAAACATAGGCAAAACACTCTCCGACATAAACCACAGCAGGATCCTCTATGACCCACTTCCCAGAATATTGGAAATAAAAGCAAAACTAAACACATTGGACCTAATCAAACTTAAAAGCTTTTGCACAACAAAAGAAACTATAAGCAAGGTGAAAAGACAGCCCTCGGAATGGGAGAAAATAATAGCAAATGAAGCAACGGACAAACAATTAATCTCAAAAATATACAAGCAACTCCTGCAGCTCAATTCCAGAAAAATAGACGACCCAATCAAAAAGTGGGCCAAAAAACTAAACAGACACTTCTCCAAAGAAGACACACAGATGGCTAACAAACACATAAAAAGATGGTCAACATCACTCATTATCAGAGAAATGCAAATCAAAACCACAATGAGGTACCATTTCACACCTGTCAGAATGGCTGCTATCCAAAAGTCTACAAGCAATAAATGCTGGAGAGGGTGTGGAGAAAAGGGAACCCTCTTACACTGTTGGTGGGAATGCAAACTAGTATAGCCACTATGGAGAACAGTGTGGAGATTCCTCAAAAAAACTGGAAATAGAACTGCCATATGACCCAGCAATCCCACTCCTGGGCATACACACTGAGGAAACCAGACTTGGAAGAGACACGTGTACCCCAATGTTCATCACAGCACTGTTTATAATAGCCAGGACATGGAAGCAGCATAGATGCCCATCAGTAGATGAATGGATAAGGAAGCTGTGGTACATATACACAATGGAATATTACTCAGCCATTAAAAAGAATACATTTGAATCAGTTCTAATGAGGTGGATGAAACTGGAGCCTATTATACAGAGTGAAGTAAGCCAGAAAGAAAAACACCAATACAGTATACTAACACATATATATGGTATTTAGTCAATCAGTAAAGATAACCCTGCATGCAAGACATCAAAAGAGACACAGATAAATAGAACAGTATTATGGACTCTATGGGAGAGGGCGAGGGCGGGATGATATGGGAGAATGGCAGGGAAGCATGTAAATTCTCATATGTGAAACGAATCGCCAGTCCAGGTTCAATGCATGATACAGGGTGCTCGGGGCTGGTGCACCGGGATGACCCGGAGGGATGGGATGGGGAGGGAGGTGGGAGGGGGGTTCTGGAAGGGGAACACATGTACACCCATGGTGGATTCATGTCCATGTATGGCAAAACAAATACAATATTGTAAAGTTTAAAAAAAAAAAAAAACTTCAAAAAAAAATTAAAAAAAAATAAAAAAATAAAAGCACAATGAATCCAAAACAGGATGAATGCACACATGCTAACATGGATACATCAAAGTTCACCACAATCCAATTTCAGGAAATCCTTCAAAAAGAATATTTTAAAAGCGACTAGAGAAAAAAAAGACATTTTAAGAGAATTAAACATAGAAGTTACAGTAGATTTCTCATCTGTAATTATATAAGCTAGACGACAGTGGAATGACATTTTTAAAGTGCTGAAAGAAAAAAAAGCCTCAATCTAAAAGTCTGTAAACAGTGGCACTACTCTACAAATAAAGACAAATAAGGATATTTTTCTGAAAACAAAAACAAAAACAAAAAATGTCTTCAGCAGAACTGAACCACAAGAAAAGTTAAAGGAAATTTGTAGTGTGAAGATGAGATGATACCAGTGAAAATGTGGAATGAAGAACACTGATAATGCTAAATATATACTTAAATATAAAGATGTTTCCCCTTAATTTTTAGTGTCTTTTAATCGTTTTTAATTGATTAAAGTAAAAATAATACAATGTATTTTGAAGTGTATAGCATACTTAGAAGTTCAGTTCAGTTCGGTCGCTCAGTCATGTCTGACACTTTGAGACCCCATGGACTGCAGCACTCCAGGCTTCCCTGTTCATCACCAACTCCTGGAGCTTGCTCAAACTCATGTCCATCGAGTCGGTGATGCCATCCAACCATCTCATTCTCTGTCGTCTCCTTCTCCTCCTGTCTTCAATCTTCCCCAACATCAGGGTCTTTTCCAGTGAGTCAGTTCTTTGCATCAGTTGGCCAAAGTATTGGGATTTCAGCTTCAGCATCAGTCCTTCCAATGACTATTCAGGATTGATTTCCTTTAAGATTGACTGGTTTGATCTTGCAGTCCAAGACTGTCAAGAGTTTTCTCCAACACCACAGTTCAAAAGCATCAATTCTTTGGCACTCAGCTTTCTTTATGATCCAACTCTCACAATACATGACTTCTGGAAAAACCATAGCTTTGACCATACAGACTTTTGTCAGCAAAGTAATGTCTCTGCTTTTTAATATGCTCTCTAGGTTTGTCATAGCTTTTCTTCCAAGGAGCAAATGTCTTTTAATTTCATGGCTGCAGTCACCATCTGCAGTGATTTTTGGAGCCCAAGAAAATAAAGGTTTCCACTGTTTGCATTGTTTCCCCATCTGTTTGCCATGAAGTGATGGAACCGGATGCCATGATCTTTGTTTTTTGAACATTGAGTTTTAAGCCATCTTTTTCACTCTCCTCTTTCACTTTCATCAACAGGCTCTTTAGTTCTTCTTTGCTTTCTGCCACAAGGGTGGTGTAATCCACATCTCTGAGGTCATTGATATTTCTCTGGACAATCTTAATTCCAGCTTGTGATTCATCCAGCCTGGCATTTCACATGATGTACTCCACATATGAGTTAAATAAACAGGGTGACAATATACAACTTTGACGTACTCCTTTCCCAATTTTTAACCAGTTCGTGGTTCCATGTCCTGTTCTAACTGTTGCTTCTTAACCTGCATACAGATTTCTCAGGAGGCAGGTAAGATGTTCTGGTATTCCATCTCTTGAAGAATTTTCCAGTTTGCTGTGATCCACACAGTCAAAGGCTTTAACGTAGTTAATGAAGCAGAAGCAGATGCTTTTCTGGAATTTTCTTGCTTTTTCTATGATCCAGTGGATGTTGGGAATTTGATGTCTGGTTCCTCTGCCTTTTCTAAATCCAGCTTGAACATCTGGAAGTACTTGGTTCACATACTGTTGAAGTGTCACTTGAAGAATTTTGAACATTACTTTGCTAGTGTGTGAGATGAGTGCAATTGTGTGGTAGTTTGAACATTATTTTGATTGCCTTTCTTTTTTTGCGACTGGAGTGAAAACACCTTTTCCAGTCCTGTGGCCACTGCTGAGTTTTCTAAATTTGCTGGCATATTGAGTACAGCACTTTAAAAGCATCATCTTTTAGGATTTGAAATCATTTTACATAGAAGTAAAATGTATAATAAAAATAGCATAAAATAGAGAGAAAAGCAAAAGAAGACATGCAAAGGACCGAGAAATACATGAAAATATGCTCAAAAGCATTAGTCACTAGAGAACTGTAAATTAAAGCCATTATGAAATGCTACTACACACATGATAGATTGTCTGCATTTACAAAGACTGCCCATTCCAAGTGGTGGTCCAGATGTAAAACCATTGGAATTATCATACAATGATTTGGGCAATATAAATTAAACAAAGTTAATCACTTAAATCAATAACAGTCTATAAATAGAACAAAATAGATGCAAGATATCTGTTCTATAAAAAGAAAAAAAATAAAATAAGCAGTCACATTGGAAAATAGTTTGATGATTTCTTATAAAGTTAAGTGTACAGTTTTACACTTTAGAAATTCCACTCCTAGATTTTTACCCAAGAGAAATGAATTCACATTGACTTGCACATGAATGTTCATAGCAACTGTATTCATATTGGCCAGAAAATGAAAATAATCCAGATGTCCATCCAAAAGTGATGGATAAACAAATAATGGTATATTATAACATAGCATGTTACTCATCAGTAAAAGGAAACAGAGTAATGGTACATGCAACAACATAGGTGAATCTCAAAAATACTACACTGAGTGAAAGTAAGAAGATTCCAAAGAGTATGCAGTAGTACATGATTCCATTTATATGAAGCTATAGAAAAAAAAAGACAACAATAATTTATCACTTCATGGCAAGTAGATGGGAAACAATGGAAACAGTGACAGACTTTACTTTCTTGGGCTCCAAAATCACTGCAGATGGAGACTGCAGCAGTGAAATTAAAAGACGTTTGCTCCTTGGAAGAAAAGCTATGACAAACCTAGGCAGCATATTAAAAAGCAGAGACATTACTTTGCCGACAAAGGTCCATCTAGTCAAAGCTATGGTTTTTTCAGTAGTCATGTATGGATGTGAGAGTTGGCCATAAAGAAAGCTGAGCACCAAAGAATTGATGTTTTTGAACTGTGGTGTTGGATAAGACTCTTGAGAGTCCCTTGGACTGCAAGGAGATACAACCAGTCCATCCTAAAGGAGATCAGTCCTGAGTGTTCATTGGAAGGACTGATGCTGAAGCTGAAGCTCCACTACTTTGGCCACCTGATGAGAAGACCTGACTCTTTAGAAAAGGCCATGAAACCTGGAAAGATTGAAGGCAGGAGGAGAAAGGGATGACAGAGGATGAGATGGTTGGATGGCCTCACTGACTCAATGTACATGAGTTTGAGCAAACTCTGGGAAATGGTGAAGGACAGAGACACCTGGTGTGCTGCAGTTCATGGGGTTGCAAAGAGTTGGACACAACTGAGTGACTGAACAACAACAGCAAATTTAGAGGGACAGAATAAAGATCAATGGATCACCCTTGGAAATAAGGTGTGAAAGTAGGGGATTCATTGACTTCAAAGTTCCACAAGAACTTTCAGAGATGATGGACTTAAACTATATTTTGAGTGCAGTGGTTGCGTACTGTACACATTTGTTAAAATTGATTGAGGGACTTCCCTGGTAGTCCAGTGGTTTAGAATTTGCCTTTCCAATGCAGGGTATGTGGGTTCAATCCTTGGTCAGGGAGCTAAGATCCCACATGTTGCAGGACTACTGAGCCGACACACTCTGGAGCATGTGGGCCTCAACTAAGACACAACAGAGCCAAAAATAAATAAACATTTAAAAAAAACTAATTGAAATACATACATAAAAAGGATATATTTTATATAGGTAAATTGTACTCAATGAAGTTGATTAAAAATGTGTCATCAATAAAACACAAAGGAATTTACTTCTATTTGGCTGAAGAGTGGAACCATCTTGAATTGTCCTGTGGTAGACTTGGCCAGGCCTGTTTTAAGCTTGTTTACTGCAAAAAAAAAAAAAGGTTATAAACATATGTAACTATAGCAAGGAAGAAATTATGTCCACTCACTAAACTGTATCCTTGATCTTCTATATCTTTTTAGCACTTGTTTCTGGTTGTAAGTGAAAGCACCCTTGAATCAACCTGTCACTATCATTCTCATTCATTTTAGAAACAGGTCCCATTTTTTGTAGTCTGTTCTAGCTTAAGTGTCTATTGCAACATGTGTTTTATTTATTTATTTATTTATTTGGATTTTTTAAAAATTTATTTTCTTGACATACAATGTTGTGTTCATTTCTGCTGTATAGCAAAGCGATTCAGGTATACATATACATACATTCTTTTTTTTTTTTTTTCTTCAGCCATAGGTTTACATGTGTTCCCCAACCTGAACCCTCCTCCCTCCTCCCTCCCCATCCCATCCCTCTGGGTCATCCCATTGCCCCAGCCCTGAGCATTTGTCTCATGCATTGAACCTGGAATGGTGTTCTGTTTCAGCAACATGTGTTTGCTGAAACACATGTTTCAGTAAACAGTAAAATAATATGTGAACATAAGGATAGACATAGTGGAATAATTATGTAATGAAATCTTAGAACAGTAAACACCTAGAAATTACTTTTCCCAATATCTGAAGCCAAGACAGATGAAATTACTGTCCCAAATCATAAAACTAGCGAGAGGCCAAAGCCTTGATTTTTAAGCTGAAATTGCTGTTTTTTTGACTTCCCTGGTGGCTGAGATGGTAAAGTGTCTGCCTACAATGCGGGAGACCTGGGTTCAGTCCCTGGGTTGGGAAGATCTCCTGGAGAAGGAAATGGCAACCCACTCCAATACTCTTGCCTGGAAAATTCCATGGATGGAGGAGCCTGTTAGGCTACAGTCCATGGGGTCGCAGAGAGTCAGATACGACTGAGCGACTTCACTTTGCTGTTTTTAATTGATACTGAATTTTACAGTATAGTCCTTTCTCCCTGCTTCTTGTTACTCTGTCCCTGTCCATTTTGCTCTTGTATCTCCCTAGATGGAACTTCTTGCCTTTCTTGTTCTTGTTTTTCCTGTTCCTATCTCTGTGTCTTTGCTGACATTACTCCCTCGTCTGGAATGCTCTTTGATTCTCAGCAAATACAGATGATGAATAAAAGTGGCCATGATGTTAGAGAACCACAGTGTCTTTTTTTTAGGATAAATATATTAATATACTTAATCATTCATCTCTATCATTTTAACCTCAATCTTTATGCCAGTCATTTGTGTTGTGACCTGAACTTTATTCCTCCAAAATGTGTATCACCTAACCTTCAAGGTGATTGTATTTGGAGACAGGACCTTGAACAAAGTGGTTAAGGTTAAATGAAGTATTAGGAGTGGAGCCCTAATCCAATAGGACTAGTGTTCTCATGAGAAGACACACCAGCAGTGCACATACATGGAGAAAAGGCCCTGTGAAGACACGATAAGAAGGTCTGCAAGCTAAGGAGAGAATCTTCAGAAGAAACCAACCCTTCCAGGATCTTGATCTTCCACTTTGAGCCTCTAAAAAATAGTAAATTTCTATTTAAGGCACCTAGTCTGTAGTATTTTGCTGTGGGAGTCCTACCAGACTAATATAATTACCCTTAAATACCTTCTTAGACTCCATCTACTCTAAGAAAATATTTCTAACCTATACTTAGTGAATTTCTTCTATTCTTAGTATCTGCTTTGCAGTTTATTATGTTTTGTTTGCTTTAGTTTTTTTTTATAGGCAATTATGTCATAAGCATATCTAAAATAATGCTTTTAGAAAATTTATTATTTGGTGTATATGGGCGTTGTAAACTAGAATTATTTATTGATTTGACCTGAGGTCTATGAAGCCTGATTATAGGTATTGCTCTACAATTGTAAGAAAAATTCACTTAAATTGAATAGCTATGTTTGAATTGTACTATTGGTTTGCCTTTTAAAAGCTCAGTCTCTTTCCCCATGGGGGCCCAGTGTGCATTGGCTGCAAACAGCAGCCTCCTTGGTAGTGTATGCAACCTGTTGCCTGTACAGGTTGCCCTAAGGGACCTTGGAGACAACTCTTCCTAGTGGGCATTCATGACTGGCCTGCTGTTCCCCAATCTAGACTCCAGACAGGTATGCGCGGTGCCTTTGGAAAGCCCCAGGGCACAGTGGCCAGGGTCCACATTGGCCAGGTCATAATGTCCATCTGCACCAAGCTGCAGAACAAGGAGCATATTATTGAAGCCCTCCGCCGGGCCAAGTTCAAGTTCCCTGGCTGCCAGAAGATGCACATCTCTAAGAGGTGGGGATTTACCAAGTTCAACACAGATGAATTTGAAAACATGGTGGCAGAAAAGCAACTCATCCTGGACGGCTCTGGGGTCAAATACATCCCTAATCATGGTCCCCTGGACAAATGGCAGGCCCTGCACTAATGAGCATCAGCTCTGTCCCCTCCTTAATCATACTCACCAATAAATGCTATTTCCTGTCAAAAAAAATAAATAAAATAAAGTTAAAAACTCAATCTCAATCAATACTTAAAAAAATTCTCCAGTAAAACATGAGGTCATAAATAGCAAGTTCTTATTTTTCATAGTAGGAGGGAAACAAGGCCCTAATTAGTATATTTTTCTTCATTAGTCATTTGTAAACAAATAGTTTTAGAATTCTTTAGACTTATATAGGTGTGTCTCATCTCCTATGAAGGAACATATCACATATTTTATTTCTTTTATATTACTTATAGAAGAGAGGAAGGAAGGAAATGATAATACTATGCAACAACAATGTTTTTGGTTTTTTTTTGTAAGTAGGAAAAAGTTTGAAATCCAGAGGTACGAGTCAGTGAAAAATCCAGCTAATGTGCAGTATTAGGTAGAGGTGCTTCCCTGGTAGCTCAGATGGTAAAGAATCTGCCTTCAGTGCAGGAGACCCTGGTTCGATTCCTGGGTCGGAAAGATCTGCTAGATAAGGGATAGGCTACTCACTCTAGTATTCTTGGTCTTCCCTAGTGGCTCAGATGGTAAAGAATCTGCCTGCATTGCGAGACACCTGAATTTGATCCCTGTGTTGGGAAGATCCCCTGGAGAAGGGAACAGCTATCCACTCCAGTATTCTGGCCTAGAGCATTGCATGGACAGAGAAGCCTAACAGGCTCTATATAGTCCATGGGGTCGCAGAGTCCGACACAACTGAGTGCCTTTCACTTTCAGGTAGAGGGTGAGATATTCAAGTTCAAGATTGAGAGTGAATGGGAGTAAATGATTCTTGGTGAAGGAGGCAGAGAGGAAAAATTATCAAAGAAAACAAGACCAGAATGAAGATAGAATGGCTGGTGGGAGAAATATATGGAGAGAGTTGAGGTTGAGAGAAGTACTAGCTGCTGACAGCTGAAAGCATGGGGAAAGAGACACGTGCAACAAGTAATAATTTGAGTGACTTACTGTGACTCTCTCTGGAAATATTCACTGAAATGTACATTGCTTCTAAAGTTTTTGAACACATAGTTTTGCTAAGTATTGAAGAAGACCCTGATGCTGGGAAGGATTGTGGGCAGGGGAGAAGGGGACAACAGAGGATGAGATGGCTAGATGGCTTCACTGACTCAATGGACATGAGTTTGGGTAAACTCCGGGAGTTGGTGATGGACAAGGAAGCCTGGCGTGCTGCTATTCGTGGGGTCGCAAAGAGTCAGACACGACTGAGCGATTGAACTGAACTGAACTGAAGAAGAGAACATGAGGAAAACCTATGTACATAATTTTTAAAAAAATGCATAAATCTGGAAATCTCCACAGTGTTTCTGAAGATAAGGAAAATCAAGAGCTGTTTAAAATACTTAAAATATCCATAGCAACATGAAGGTGTGGTCATATATACCTTGATTTATTGTTTAGCAAAGTATTTAGAAACACTATCATTTTGGAGCAAAACATTAGGGTCAAATTTAAGTAAATAGGGAAAATGTTAAACAATTTGTAATCATTCAAAATGGAAATTTCTTTTATATCATTTGAAGATCAGCATATTTTATTGTGCTCACTCTAGTGAGAATGATGTTTAATAAATAAGGCTGAACTTACAGAGGTGTTCCTATAAACTGTATCATGCCTCAGAAGTATACCATTGTGTGAATATACCACAATTATCCAATCACTTATTGATGGAAGTTTGGGTTATTTTCAGTATTTGATTTTTATGCATGAAATTTCAATCAGCTCTCATGTACAAATCCTTTTATGGAGACATATGTTTTCATTTTTCTAATATAAATACATAGAAAGGAATTGTAGAAGTGGAAAGTGGATGTTTAGTTTTGTATGAAAATGCCAAACCGTTTGTACCGTTTATCACTTCCAAAAACAATGCACAAAAGTTGCAGTTGCTTCACATACTCTGTCACTTTGTATCATGTCTCAAATTTTAGACATTCTAGTGGGTGAGTAGTGGTACCTCATTGTGGTTTCAATTTGTATTTTCCTGATAACTAGTTATTTTGAACATTTTTAATGTCCTTATTTAAAGTTCATAAAATATTTTGGTAAAATGTCTGTTCAGGACTTGTTTTTGTCTTCTAATTATTAAAATTTTAAAGTTTTTAAAAATAAAATCTTGGTACAAGTCCTTTGTCATATATGTGTTGTGAATATTTTCTTCTAGTCTATGGCTTGAAGAAAGCCTTTTCTTAATAGCTGTCAGAGAGCAGAAATTTTAAGTTTTATCCAATTTGTCAAATTTTATGGTTCATGTCTTTTGTATCCTTCCTAAGAAATCTTTGTTTATTCCAAATATATTCTGAATATATTCTCATATATTTTTTTCCTAGAAATTTTAAGCTTTAGCTTTTATGTTTGAGCCTATGATCCACTTTAAGTTGTTGTTTGTGGTGTGAAGTAAGCACTGAGGTTCATATTTTTCCTTGCCCAAATTCAATTGTTTTAGCAACATTTGTTGAAAAGAATTTCCTTTCCCATTGAATTATCTTGATGAATTTATTAAAAAATAATTGCTCATATATGTGTGGTCTGTCTCTGGACACTATTCTGTTCCATTGCTCTACCCTGTATCCTCACACTTCACTGTCTCAAGTAATGTAGCTTCAAGATGTAGCTTTAAGCTTCAAGTAATGTAGCTTGAGATGAGGTTATGTACATTTTTTGTTCTTTTTGTTTTGTTTGTTCAGCTTTGTTTTTTTTTTCATAGCTTGCTGAGAATTTTAAATCATGAATGGTGTTTAATTTTTGTCAAATGCTTTTTCTCTATCTATTGAAACAATCATATAATATTTTTCTTTTTTCTGTTAGTGTGGTTACTTAAATTAATTGATCTTTGAATTTTGAGTCAGTTTTGTATTTCTAGACAAAACTCCTTGATCTTAATGTATGTCTTTATTTTGCTACATCTGGTTGCATATTTGTGGAAAATTTTTGTTTCTCTTGAGACTGAGATATCACGGTTTGCTTATTGTGACATCTATCTTACTTTGCTGTACTGTGCTCAGTCGTGTCAGACTGTTTGCGATCCCATGGATTGTAGCCCACCAGGCTCCTCTGTCCATTGGATTTTCCAGGCCAGAATGCTGGAGTGGGTTGCAGTTTCCTTCTCCAGGGGATCTTCCCAACCCAGTGATAGAACCCAAGTCTCTTGCATCTCCTGCATTGGCAGGTTTGTCCAAACACAATCGCTGATCTGTTTCCTTTTCTGTTACAATTTAATAGCTTCTGTGGATTCTATGTTTCCTGTGCCTTACACCCCAAGTGTTTCATGTTGGGATGTTGTTTCCTTATTGATTTGATCTTTCCTTATTGCCTGTTGCAGAAAATTCACAATCTCTTTCAATGTACTTGCTCAAAATTTACCTTAAAAGCTAAGCTTTCACTTTCCATATCTTACCCTGTTCCCTATGCTCTTGATTCCTTTAGTTGTGTTATGTGTAATGACCTTCATATCTGATATAAGATATTTCAAATGGGTTATTACTCAAGCTTTTACTTTAACTTAAATGTTTCCCTTCCCTTCCACACACCCTATCATCTCCTCAGTATTTTCTTTTTTTAATTTTTATTTATTTATTTATTTTTCATTTTTAAAACCTTTTTATTGTGGTTTAATACATACACAGAAAAGTGCACATATCATTAGAATATAGCTCAATGAATTTTCACAAACTGTAACCTGACAAAGAGCTCAGAAAATAGAACATGCTGTACTCCAGTACCTACCTCCTGCCTCCCACTGGTTCCCCTTCTTTGTTTAAATTTTTTTTTTAATTTTAATTGGAGGCTAATTACATTACAATATTGTGGTGGTTTTTGCCATACATTGACATGAATCAGCCATGGGTGTACATGTGTTCCCCATCCTGACCCTCCCTCCCACCTTCCTCTCCATCCCATCCCTCAGGGTCATCCCAGTGCACCAGCCCTGAGCACCCTGCCTCATGCATCGAACCTGGACTGGCGATCTGTTTCACATATGGTAATATACACGTTTCAATGCTATTCTCTCAGATCATCCCACCTTCGCCCTCTCCCGCAGAGTCCAACAGTCTGTTCTTTACATCTGCGTATTTTCTGTTATTGGCAGCTCCATACATTTTATTGCCCAATCCAAAAAAATATGATTCTCCTCTCTTGTTCTCTGTTTTGGATTCATAACCAAATCTTGACAATCCTGCATCTTAATAATCCCTCAAATCTACTTCCTCTTCTCATCCTCTTTGTCATTGCTTCCAGATGCTCACCATTTCTCTCCTGAATTTCTGAAACCAACCTCTAATTGGCTTCTTTTGTTATTGCCAGTCTTTTCTTCACACTGCCACTCATTTGATCTTCTTGAAAACAAATTTGCTTTTCTGTTTAAAATTATTTAATGTCCTCTTTTTTTCCTTTAGAATAAAAAATGTACAATTCCCAAATTCTTCAAGATGGGTTCCCTGTTAAAGAAATGTCCAAAATGGGCATGAACTGAAAATGAATTCCATATAATTTAGCAAAGTGAAAAACTATAATAACTTCTATGCAATAACCCTAATCAACATTTTCCCAACTGTAGCATAACTGAGAATTTCACACCTAGTTTAACACAGCTAAGATGGTAGTTTCCATTTTATTTCCAATATTGTATGGGCCAGTAATTACATACTCAAAAAACAACTTGTCAAGATATTCACATTTATTTGGCTCTTAATCTATTTCAGCTTGTTTGATGCAAAAGTTCCATGACACTAAAGGAAAACCCATCTTAATTATATTAACCTACAAAATCAAGCTTTGTTTGATGACATGCTAATATTTGAAATTAAACAATTGTTTTAGCTCAAATATCTTTTCACTCCTAATTCATTAACGGGTTCTCCTGAAGTCAGAAATGATCCATTCTTCTTTTGTGCTCTGAAAACCCTTTTAAGATCACACTGACTTTCTTTGCAGTTAATTTATGTGTGTGTGTGTGTGTGTGTGTGTGTGTGTGTATATATATATATATGTTTCCACAAAAGGTTGAAGTTTTTGAGGCAATGGCTTAATAATGTCTCATGCAGAATCTAGTTAAAAGATGTAACTTAATAAATATGAGTCAAGTTTATGCAAAGACTAAAAGTATGAGTATAGACACAGCTATTATAGAACATAAACATTATAGGAAGACAACTTAGGAACCTCTCTAAGGTTATTCTGTGCCTCCTTTCCCTCCAAATCCAGAATCTCATGAATCCAATATATGTCATTATTAGAAATGCAAATAAAAAGGTATAAAAACCTGTTTCTTAGATGTGTATTAATTACACTTTGGTACTTGTTTGTATTTATGTAATTTTTACTGAACTGTTAGGGAATAATGCTTATGTCTTCCCAAAAAAGCCAATACAACTTTTTATTTTTCTGTTTTCTTACACTTCAGATACTTGGTTTTATTTATTTATGTTTTTATTTTTATTGTTTGCTATTGTTGGTTTAACTTTTATTAAAGAAAATATTTTTTACTTATTTTAAATTTTGTCTAACAAAAACTGTATGAAGTTAATCAAATCAAGTTTTTTTCGTATGAGTGAAGAAATAATTTAATGAGAAGTTTGAAAAACATTTTGCATATGGCTGACATATTTAAAATCTTCTTTTGCTTTTTACTTTAATCTTGGATATAAGAAAGGCATCATAAAACCCAAGTCTTAACAGATGTATGATCTTCACATGTGGTTTATTAAGCATAGATCACTAATGACCAATACAAAATCATTTCCATTCCTTATGAAAACTTTGATGAGTAGAAAGTTAATCATGAGCCAATTGTAGCTTTATCCAAAATGAGAAATTTGTATTTGATACAAGAAATAAATACATAAATTTATTTAATGTATCTACTCTGCTAAATTTGTCTTGAAACTGTTTTCTATATACATCAGAATCTTCTTTGATAAATTTAATTGTTTAAGCAAATATCATTCTGGTATATTAGTTCAGAGTATTAAACAAGCAAATTAAGTAAGTTCTTACTCAGTATTGGGATGAAACTACAAGATTTAAACTCTCCAGTAAATTTAGAGAACATAGACGCTGACCTCCATGGTTTTGGGAAATTGTGCTTTTATATCTTTTTTTGGAGGAGATATTCTTACTAACTGGAGTAATTTGGGGCAAATTCCTACACTGTCTCTGTATTTTTACTTATGAGTTGTAAAAACATGTCTGCCTCACCCACACTAGTTAATCTGCTAAGTATTTATTTAGCTTTTATTATGGGACATATGGGCTTCCCAGATGGCACAGTGGTAAAGAATCTGTCTGACAGTGCTGGTGCAGCAAGAGAGATGGGTTTGATCCCTGGCTTGGGGAGATCCCCTGGAGTAGGAAATGGCAGCCCATTCTAGTATTCTTGCCTGGAAAATTTCATGGGCAGAGAAGCCTGGCAGGCTGTAGTCCATGGGGTCACAGAGAGTTGGATGTGACCGACTGAACATACACACACGAGACATACACTGTCTGAAGCATTTATATTACATAACAAAAGAGAAACAAATGAGTTAGGATACACACAGTAAGCACGATAGATAAATCGTATAGCAGATTAGAAGACGAAAATCAGTGGAAAAAATAGAGACGGTTATAGGCAGAGAAAATTCCTAGTGAGAGGGGTGGGTTCAGTGAAGCTTAAAATAGAATTGTCACAGTAGGCTTCATGGAGAAGGCATCTGAGAAAAGACTCAAAAGATATAAGAGAGACAACCACTATCAGGGAACATTCCAGGCTGAGGGATTCGCTAGGGTAAAGACCCTGGGTCATGTTTGGTGAGTTGGCAAAATAAGACCTGTGAGACTAAAATGGAATAAGGGGAAGAGTAATAGAAATAAGAGATATAAGGAGGACTGGAGTACAGGTTGATTATACAACATCCCGTAGGCCATTGTAAAGACTTTGCTTTAATTTTGGGGGGAGATGAGAAGACTTGGAAGGGTTTGATGAGAACTAATATGATTAGAATTGGATTTTAAAAGGACTGTTCTGACTACTGTCTCGAGAGTATATTATAGGGCAAGAGTAGGAGAAAGGATACTATTAGGAGGCTATTGGGGTGATCTGAGAGAGGTAATATTGGCCAAAGGCCACACTGTCAACCTAAGGTGCTAGTGAAATTTCTGGTTCAGTCACTCCCACAAAGTTGTTGTGTAACATGAATGTCCAGAGCTGAAAAGCTTGTGGCTGTTTTGAAGAATCAAGTATTAACCTTTTGTAAAAATTTCCAAAAAAAAAAAAAATTAAAACACCTAAGATGCTAAAACAGGAAGGGGAGTGAAGTGCTTAAATTGTAGATATGTTTTCAATTTGCAGCCAACAGCATCTCCTCATAGACTGGATGTAGGATGTGAGAGGAAGTAAAGATGTCAGGGTGGTTCAAATAATAATAGAGCTGACATGAGCTCACATAGGAAATTTGCAGGTAGAATAAGTTTTAAGGAGGAACATCAAAAAATTCAGTTTGATTACATTAAGACTGAGATGTTTATTTAGCATCTACCTTAGAATAATCTAAATTATGCTAAGTCTCAAAATGTTAATGGCTTAATGCATCAGAGGGTTTCCTTCTCAGTCATGGTACACATGAAATATAGGTAGTGAGGGCTCTGCTTCAGACATATACTCAGGGACTTAAAGCTGATGGAATTGCTGCGATATTGTAACTGTATTGGAGACAAATGGTTTCCAGGGTCTTGAAACAGGGAAGAGAACTAGAGAGTCATATATGTTGTGTCTTAATAAATGAACCCAGTGACACAATCTGTCAGGCCCAGTGTGCTACCTAGGATCCTGACCAGCTGTTGCAATTTTGTTGCCTTAGGGATTATCATTTCTCCTTGGGAACAAAACTGAATGGCACAGGATTTGTTTTGGTGATTGTGGTAGTGGTGGTAGTGTGTGTGTGTGTGTGTGTGTGTGTGTGTATTTGTGTATGTGTGTATTTTATTCATTAAATCAAATTGACAATAATTGACCGTTTAACTCCATGCATTATTGGAACTTTTCTAAATTTTTGGACCTATAAAAACCATTTCTCTTAAATTATTAGATGCTTTATGGTAAATTTTCTGTGTTCTGAAAAATCAAGCTTTTTTTGCTGTTACAGTTCTAAACATGTCCAAAAATCGTAGAAGCATGAATTATCCAGAGTGTTCCATAATGTAGCAATTTGTACCTAGAGGAGTGAAGAAAAGATTTTAGAGGCCATATGGTAGCCCACTGCCATCATTTGTATTGCCCAATGAAGGAAAAGACTGTGAAATGGAATTGCCAGTAGAATCCCTCTCTGATCTTGTTGGCAAGTCTTTTATGAAAAACAC
This sequence comes from Okapia johnstoni, assembly GCA_024291935.2. NCBI lineage: Eukaryota > Metazoa > Chordata > Mammalia > Artiodactyla > Giraffidae > Okapia > Okapia johnstoni. The sequence continues at coordinate 61,969,030 of CM044312.1, read as the reverse complement.
AAGTAATTAATTCTTCCACTCCAGACCTTTTAACAGGGCAATAGTTTACAAGCTGCCAAGCTTTATTGGCCAGAACAGAAACAGACATCACTAGGTCATAACACTTATTATTAAACAAGAGCTTCTACATTCTATAAATTGAAGATTCTGAATTTTTAATGCATTTGCCTTACTTTCCCATCTTGTATGTCAAGCTTAAATTGGTATGTTGAACATATAGATATTCACAGCATCTTGTATTTTCTTACATACATTAACAAATCTTATAAACATAATACATTCCCATGTTTTAAAATAACATATAGAAGAATTTAGAGGTAAAAGCAGCCGTCCCTTGCCCATCTTTTCCTACAATTATTGTTTCCCAGAGGCAAACTCTCTTAAGTGTTCTCATCTTAAACTTCTTTTCTAGTTAACTTCATATATCTATATACTATGTAACTATCTCTTAATTTTCCACACATACATTACTGACTTTCTGATAGATGATCAGTCTATACCCTTGCTGCCACTGCCACCTTCCAGTTTTTTTTATTGTAGCACTATCTTATGACTTCTGCTAGTTATTTGTGTTTTCTACCAATTATAAACAGTCTCTCTAGACTCCTCACTTTATAAAAGAACATTAGTACCCCTACCCTTGGTTTAAACCCTCCTCCTTATTTTTGCTTCCCAAATTATGTTATTTATACTGTTAATTTATACATATCAGGTTTAAAAGCATTTGCATTTTGTTCTGGGCCCATAATTAACACCTTTCTGATGTACAGTCGGGCTGATTTGAGAATCAACATATTCTGGGCTGTGACTTTTTTTTCTGGCCAACTCTACTATTTATCTCATTTCATTTTGTTTGTTGTCTGCTGAAAATTCATTGAAAAGTCTTATTTGCTGATGCTTCATCTCTGGTTCTCTCTATTTTTGTGTTCTTTTGGTTTAATATCTTCTTTATTTCTTTACTTTTAATAAGATCTAAGAAGGAAAGAGGATAAGCCAATGTGCTCACTCTACCATCTTGCGTGAGAAGCTACCTTTTTACTTGAATTTTTTCCTGATACATATGTAACCATAGAAAATGTTGCACCAACAATAATCTAGCTAAATATTCATATTTTCAGTAATGCACTATTGGATAAAACATTTTATCCATATTGTCTTTTGACTTCTGCAGTTTAACATTTCATCATTGCTTTAAATTTGGAAGAATAATGTTCTAATCCAAAACACTCTGAGAAAGCAAATTGGAAAAGCAAATCCACACTTAGGAAAATTTAAAGAAGCCTATAAAAATTGATCATCAATTTTAACTGTCTATTTACTTTGACATTTTTAAAATATATTGAAAACAAAGATCCTTCCTTTTAAAGTATTGGCATGATATTTTGAGTCTTTATTTATTCTTCTCTAACTACAGTTTATAATACACCTGGAAGGCAACTGCCCATTTAGATATCTTCATCTGCACTGCAGGATGAGATACTAAAGTGCTTTCTTCTTGTCTGCATCTTTTGTAAATCCCGGTTTAGAGTTTCCATAACTCCTTGGAACAAGTAACTGTACAACATAAACATATATTCCTGTTTACTCAGAGTGACAGTTTTGTTATTGCTGTATTATGAAAACAATTGTGATTCCAAATAAAATATACTCATAACTTAAAAGCAAGAGATCAACATAACTACAATCTAAACACAATTTAAAGTCCCAAGAATTTTGTTTCACACAATTCAGCTAGTCTGAAACGTGTAGCCTACAATAAACGCAACGTGCATGATTCATTTTTTAAGTATGTCAAATTTATATCTCCCTATTTTCTTACCGATTTCTAATAGTAGTCTTCTTGGTTATTTTCATTACAGTTTTGTGAAGTTCAGGCATGTCTTGATGTGCCAGCTTTATCCTGGACTGAAGGTGATCTTTTGAAAAGCCGACTTCAAAACCAGAGAGGCAGTGCAGCTTAGTGGTGAAGGGTCCTGGCTTGGAGAGCAGACAGTTGGTACCGATCCCGGCTCACCCTCTTACTGACTAGGTGACCTCGGGCACTTCTCTCCTGAAGCTTGTGAAATGGGAATAATAACAGTATTTACCTTATAGAACTGCCAAGAGGCTAAAATAAAACAATACATTTAAAACATCGCAAAATGCCCACACTTATTAAATACACATTGTTAGTTATTTTTATTCTTAGTAATGATAATTACTCAAAAGTATTAATTCTGTCTGAGCACACAGAAATACCCCTTAAGTTTTTGAGGACCCAAAATACGTTATAAGGGTAGCCTTTCAATATTAGGAACTTTTCCTGTTTCACTTAATGGGCATGATTTGTATTTTGGGAACTATTTGCACTAGGTAGGAAGATTAAATCCAGCTTTAACTTTTCCCCCTTTTAGGAGGTTAGGTTTGTATATAGCTTATTTATATCTAAATCCTGTTTTTATTAAGCTGACTTCATTGATTTAACATGTATATTAGTTTCATAAAGTCTGTTTAATCTTCACTTGACATAGCAAACAAATCTCTACATTTCTAAGAGGCAAGTTTCTGTGTCCCTAACCAGGTAAAGAAGAGAAAATGAGGCAGAGGCAGGAAAATACTAAGACTCAATTAAATTTTGGCTCTACCACTAACTTTCTTTGTAACTTAAGTCAAGACACTTTATTCATCAATTCATGCATGTTTATTCTATACAATGTACCGGGTAGAGACACAAATAGAATCCCTTACCTTAAGGAAACACATAGCTTGGTTTGGAAGGCAGAGCTGGTACAATACAACATATGTGACAATTACATACAGAATGACAGTGCATATATTACCAAATGATATGTATGCATATGTGATGTGTACCAATGTATGTGGTATAATGTGTGTAAAATGAAATATGTTTTGCTATATTTTAGTATTTTTTTTAATTTTTTAGCTTTTTGTGTATATATCTCACTTGCGATTTGCTGAGTTTCTGAAATCTTTAAATTTATACATTTGACAAAATTTGGAAAATTTCATCGTTGTTTCTTGAAATACTTTTTCTGCCCAATTATCTTTCTCCCTTCTCTTCTGGGATTACAAACACACACACACAAACACACACAGGAAATCTTTGCTATTCTCCCACAGATCCTTAGGGCTCTGTTACGATATTTTTCCTTTTCTTCAGATTAGAGAATTTCTATTATTTTATATTAAAGTTCACTGACCTCTGTAATTTAGAAGTATTAAATAAATATTAAAGTTAATCTGTCATTTCTAATCTGCTTGAAATTTTATTTTAGATATGCAGTTTTCACTTCCAGAATTTTCATTTGTTATATTTTTATAGTTTATTTCTCAGATAAAATTTGTTATGTTTCTTCATTCATCATAAGCATATTTTTTTAAATTGAGCATGGGGTTGACTCATTGGAAAAGACCCTAATGCTGGGTAGGATTGGGGGCGGGAGGAGAAGGGGACGACAGAGGATGAGATGGTTGGATGGCATCACCGACTCAATGGACATGGGTTTGGGTAGACTCCTGGAGTTGGTGATGGACAGGGAGGCCTAGTGTGCTGCAATTCATGGGGTCACAAAGAGTCGGACACGACTGAGCGACTGAACTGAACTGAACTGAAAATACTTACTTTAAAATACTTGTCTGCTGACTCCAAAATCTGGGTCATCTCAAGGTCTATTCCCATTAATTGACATTTTTCTTGAGCCTGGGTCAAGGTTTTTCTGTTTCTTTATAAACCTAGGAGTTTTGGATTGCATTCTGGACTTTACAGAAGCTATGTTCTAGAGACTCTGAGATTCTCTTATATATTTTCAGAAGACGTTCAATTTTTGGTTTTAGCAGGCAATAAACTTGGCTAGATTCAAACTTCTAACCCTGTCTCTCCTATTGTAGGTAACAGTTAAAGTATCTATTTAGTTCTTTCTTGTTGTTCAGTTGCTCAGTTGTGTCCAACTCTTTGCAACCCCATGGACTACAGCACACCAGGTTTCCCTGTCCTTCACTATCTCCTGGAGTTTGCTCAAATTCATGTCCATTGAATTAGTGATACCATCCAGCCATCTCATCTTCTGTCGTCCACTTCTCCTCCTGCCTTCAATCTTTCCTTATTTAGCCCTAGTTGAGCTGCTTGCAGTTTGCACTATGTCTATATAGACAGGGTTCAGCCAGACATTTGGGTAGAGTTTATGAACAGGATTTGGAGCTCTCACCCTCTTGCTCTCTCTTTTTCAGAACTTACCACTCACTTTCCAGCTTCTGTGGTTGCCTGCACTCTGTTCTCTCATCCTTATACCAGAAAGACCACTGAAATCTATGAAAGTTCTAGGCATCCAACACTGAGCCAAACTGAGTCCTCCTCTCAGATAAAAGGCTATAAAAAATGGAAAATCCAACCAGTACTGATACCTTCTTTGTATAGATCCTCTGCCTTTGTTTGTTTGCCAGTATTTTCAAGCAGTTATTTTCTGTGTGTGTGTGTGTGTGTGTGTGTGTGTGTGTGTTTCCAGAGTGTATAGTTGTTGCTTCAGGAGGATTGCTCCTTAGCCATTACCAGAAAGGGAATCTTTGATTTGTATTTTCATGCATAGAACTAGAGTAATTAATTTGCTTTTGTAATTAACATTCTACTCAATGAATAAGCAGCAAATCCTTTGTGTTCAATTTGTCTATTTTATAAGTACTGAGTAAATCCTTTACAAATGGTCTGTTGCTATAGATCTGGAAGTGTAGCAATAATTAGGGTTAGTTGATTTAAATATTTACCTATATCTATGCTGGGTGTTGTAGTATGCTGTAATTTAAGAGTGATGCAAAGTACTTAAACTCGCCTTTAAAAAATTTATTTTTTTGGAGTAATGTAGAGTGATGAAAGATGTTTGTTTTTCATATATGACTTCAGTGTGCTATTTATCGGGTGCTTCCCTGGTGGCTCAGATGGTAAAGAATTTGTCTGCAGTGCAGGAGATACGGGTTCAGTTCCTGGGTTGGGACGATCTTCTGGAGAAAGGAATGGCAACCCACTCCAGTATTCTTGCCTGGAGAATTTCATGGACAGAGGAACTGGTGAACTATAGTCCATGGGATCACAAAGAGACATGACTGAGCGACTAAGACACACACACACACACATACACACATACACAGTGTTTATTTTTTATCATTCTGTAGGTTTGCTACAGATTGCTGTTTTGTCTAAAACAGTAGCCATAGCACATGTGACTACTTAAACTTTTAAAAAGTAAAGTGAGAGTCCAGTTCCTCGCTTATACTACCCACATTCCAAATACTCAGTAAGCACATGTGGCTAGAGGCTACTGTATTAGACACAGAAAAATAAAACATTTTCATCATTTGAAAAGGCTCTGTTACCTAACACTGTTCAACAAAGTGCTGCTCTATGAACAGACAAGTATATTTACTAGGAATTATATTTGTTCAGTTGGTCATCTGAAATCCACAGTTGTAGATCCATTACTAATTGGAGTCCTATCTTGATGGACACAGTTGTTTACCCTCTTCTGTCACATTGGTTGTTCTTTCCCTTCACGGGTTGACAAACTGTGTAGATCACTGCTTGTTCCTGTGAAATATCTCTGTCGACTTAAAGCCAGTGATAGCTTGCATGGCTTAACTATATTCTAGGCCCTGTGCTCAGCACTTTATCTGTATTATCTTATTGAATCATTGTAACAACTTCATGTTATAGGTGTTCTAAGTCTCTCCATTTTACTGGTGAGGAAGTCAAGGCAGGGAGACTAAGTAACTTGCTCACAGTCTCATAATAGGTGGGAAGTGAAACCAGGATTTAATTATGGAAGAATAAAGGAAGTAGAAGAATATATATATTTTATAGTCCCTGTGAGAAACTTTCTGAATATTAAAATATGTAGACAACATTGTTTTACTTTCATGAATAGAAATAAAGCACAAAAAGATTACACAGAAATTAGTCATATCTTTTCAGACTCATATAAAAAAAATTCAGTTATGTGTCGCTCCTTAGTCACATAAATTCCTGATCTAGGAGTGTTTGTGGAAAATATTTATACTCCCTTCACTTTTTCAGCTCTCCCAGATGCCAAATTTCCTTTCAAATTACCAGCTTCTAGATCACAGAGTATCTTTTTAATTCTGACCTGTATTACTCTCCAGACCCTTTAAAAATTCTTTTAAGAGTTTAATTTTTTGTTTGCTTTTATTTACTATTTAAAGATGATTAACATTTTGCTATCTCATATCAAATACCCATTTCTATGTTTTAAACTTCTTTCTTCTACGTAAAAGAATTTTTTAACTAAGTTAATTTATTTTCATTTAGGAGGTTTCATCATTTTATTAGCATGTATTGATTCTATTTTTTTTTAATTGGTTGCCCCTCCAATCATTAACCTTCCTTGTACTCACTAACATTATATGAAAAATGTCCTTGTGGTTTTGAACTCTTAAATTTAATGTTGGGGTAAAAATTTCCTTTTATACGGAAATGATCCATACAAGAGAGGAAGCATGATGATCACAGTGTCAGCCTTCTTTGTAAACAGAATGGACTGGACTGACTACTTAAAGCTCTTTCAGATCAATATTTATAATAAAAAAATAATATATATAAAATATATTTGGCCCAGAAAGGAAAGATTGACATAATTATTATGACATACTTTTTCTTAGATATGAGTAGAAAAAAAATCTCTAAAAGATTAAGAAAAATATTAATAAAGAGTATTTAATAAAATTTTATAAAATACTAAAAAATCTGATTATAGTTAGAAATACAAGTAAAAAGTGTTTTTATAGTGGCCTGGCCTTTGGTTTAAAGTAAATGAAGTGACCTTCTTGCTATCATCAAAATGTTCTTTCTTTATTCCATAGCCATCATATAAAAGTCTGCAGGGAGATCCTGTAGGTTCAAATCATTTAATTCTACTTATTTTTATTTAGAGACAAAATCAGGAGAGGCCTCATAATTCCATAGTGAACCACAAGAACAATAGCTTCAGAAACATGAAAATTTCCTTTGCTATTCAGCTGCAAGGAGCTCTTTGAAAGAACTTTCCAGCCATACTTATTTTGGAGATGCAGCTTGATAATTATACACATGTGGCAGAAACAGGAAGGCCTAATTTCCTCAGCATTTTTCTACTCTGCTTTTCAAAGGGAATGTGAACATATTTTTGTTAAAGGACGGGATTCCCTGGGTTTCCTAAAAGTTGAAATTAGTTACTCCTCATTAAAGTGTTATATTTTCCTCCCTGAATGGAGCACCTGTGCTTCTGCTAACTCATTTTTTTTTAATTCAAAGGAATTTTTTAATTACTACCTAATGAATGAGCATAATAATCTGTAACATTGTAGTAGATTTTTGTGAGGTTCACTGTAAATCAATTTATTACTTATTGAAAAAGTCAAAGGAAAAAGTACCTTAAACAGAAAACTAGAGGAATCAATCATTACTCTATTTAGAAATGATTTTCTACATCAAAGTAGCATCACCCAATTTAGAGTGATTTGTGAATTTCTTCTTTTTCTTTTTACTTCTTTGTATTTTACCTTAGTCAATAATATTTGTTGTTTGTGTGGTAAGAAGAACAAGAAAAGGAAGCATTTACCTATCTCATTTTATTATAAAAATATTGTATCATTATGCTTACACCTGTAACTAATATATTAAATCAACTATATTTCAGTAAAAACAGTATCATAGCACTATTTGTGATTACACAAACTTACATTTATTTACAGATTGTTCTTTTATTTATAAGTTGTTCTTTGGATGTTTATTTTCTCTGTAAATGATTAAATGTGTCTATGAAATGGAGTTCATACTTATCAAAAGTGAGCTAGAATTTTGCTATATACTATTAATTATAGGAGAATTTAAGAAGAATGCATATACCATATGCTTTGGATAACATAATTTTAAATAATTGAACCACAGATTCTTTAAGACTAGAATGACTTATAAAGGCTACCTCTTACTGAGACACAGACAATGCATTGTGTGTGTGTTAGTCGCTCAGTCATGTCCTACTCTTTGAGACCCCATGGACTTAGCCTGCCAGGCTCCTCTGTCCATGGGATTCTCCAGGCAAGAATATTGGAGTGGATTGCCATACCCTTCTCCAGAAGATCTTCCTGAGGAACCCTGGTCTCCTGCATTGCAGGCAGATTCTTTACCGTTTGAGCTACATGAAAGTCCTGTAGACAACACATTAGGCACTATTCTAAACACTTTATGTTCATTAACTCATTTTTTATTAATTTGTGGTTACTAACTCATAACATTGTGAAGTATTATTATCCCCATTTTACAGATGATGAAACTGAAGCACAGCAAGTCTACATGATTCCCTAAGATCATATAAACTAGAGGATACAGGACTGAGAGTCAGCCCAGATGATGTCATTTTGAAGTCTCTTCTCTTTATCTCCATATTAGCTGCTTCTTTGTAATGCCTTTATAGTCATTTTCTATGTTAATCATTCATACTCCTGGGGATTCTGTCATTGTAGGTGAGAGAAAACCCATTTCAAAATGGCTTAAAGTATGTAAAAGATTTATTGGCTCATGTAACCAAAATGCCCAGAGATACATCAGACGCTAGATAGAACAGCTTATCTTAACTCTGGTTTGGTTCCCTGTCATTCTCATGGTTTTGCTTTTCTCAAGATGTCAGCATCATTCTCAGCCTGATGGATGAACTGATAATGACTTGACTACAGTTTTTCCAGGTGCCATTATCCAAAGGAAGAGACATTGTCTCCAATCATTTCCCAGAAGAGAAACTTTCTAGTATAAAAGCCCCTGCAAATACTTCTATCCTCACAGATAGAAAATAGTTCATATATCCTCCAGAATCCACCTGCCATGCAGGAGACCTGGGTTCGATTCCTGAGTCAGGAAGATCCACTGGAGAAGGGATAGGCTACCCACTGCAGTATTCATGTGCTTCCCTGGTGGCTCAGATGATAAAGAATCTGCCTGCAATGTGGGAAATCTGGGTTTGATCCCTGGGTTGGGAAGATCCCCTGGAGGAGGGCATGGTAACCCACTCCAGTATTCTTGCCTGAAGAATCCCCATAGACAGAGGAGCCTGGTGGGCTACAATCCATAGGGTCACAAAGAGCTGGAGAAGCACTGAGCGACTAAGCACAGCACAGCACAGTACCAGTGCCCCATGGATGGGCTTGTGCATGTTGGTGTATCCCAGAGCTGCCTGCCTATAAAAATATTGTATCACTATGCTTGCACCCGTAACTAATATAATATAGTAAATCAACTATATTTCAATAAAAAAGAGTATTGTAGCACTATTTATGATTACACAAACCTGCATTTATTTACAGATTGTACTTCTATTTACAGAACTCAGCTTTCTCTGAAGCACACAAGTTCCTTATGGAATATGTGAACAAGCAAACTGAAGATGGTTATTACCAACAGATGGAGGAGTGGATAGTAGATAGGGAGCCCCAATGCTCACTACATCCCTCATTTTGAGTGTATCAGCCCTCAGAGATACGGTGACATCACAAAATTGCTTAGAGATCCATATATCTTTGGGCTATAAACTTCTAAATTTTAATAACCTCTACAAGGAATCTTTAAAATCACTTCTTACTGGATCTCTTCTGGTAAAATAGCATTTATCTCTAGATAATTTTTACAAAATATGAAATAATCAAGATGTCTAAAAAATTAGCATCTTTAGTTAATTATAAAAAACAGTTTGAAATTAAACTTATAATTATCTAATTATAATTGTATATTTAGAGATTATATACATTATACATATAATATGTTGTATACTGTATATTACTTTTTAATGATAAAGACAATATATTATACTACTATGTAGTATAATCAGCAACATAGGTTATTACTTTAATTTTAATTTTTTTGTGAGGCTATATACAACTAAAAATGATGAAAAAAAAACCTCTGGAAAGTAAGCAGTTAGGATATGTCTCAATATCTATTCAGTTCAGTTCAGTTGTTCATTCGTGTCTGACTCTTTGTGACTGCAGCAGGCCAGGCTTCCCTGTCCATCACCAACTCCCAGAGCTTGCTCAAACTCATGTCCGTTGTGTCTGTGATGCCATCCAATCATCTCATCTCATCCCTTCTCCTTCGGCCTTCAATCTTTCCCAGTAGCATGGTCTTTCGTAATGAGTCAACACTTCGCCTCAGGTAGCCAAAGTATTGGAGCTTCAGCTTTAGCATCAGTTCTTCTAATAAATATTCAAAATTAATTTCCTTTAGGATTGACTGGCTTGATCTTCTTGCAGTCCAAGGAACTCTCAAGAGTCTTCTCTAACACCACAGTTCAGATTAATATCTGTTAATCAAATATTAATATTAACAGATTAATGTTTATTAATCAGCCCATTACAATCTCAGTTCTCTGTTTCACTAAAATTGCATTTACCATGTTTAAAACTGATCTCAAAGTTAACTACAATAGACCTGAATTCATCTGTTCCTTCACTTAGTGAATTCTATATTCACTGAAGTTGAAGCACTTGGGAAAAGATCATTGGATACCTGTTAGTTATATTTGAATTTTTGTGGATTCTCAGGCATTCCTTCCTGAGAGGCTTTCTCCTAATTTGCTCCTCTGTCCGTATCTGAGATTTCTTATATTCCACCAGCAGAGTAAATGTTATAAAACTCAAATTCAGTAATACTTCATTTCTGCTTATGTAACTTCAAGGGCTTCCTGAGAACTATAGGAAAATGCTCAAAATCTTTAAGTTCAGTTCAGTTCAGTTGCTCAGTCGTGTCTGACTCTTTGCAACCCCATGAATCGCAGCACGCCAGGCCTCCCTGTCCATCACCAACTTCCGGAGTCTACCAAAACCCATGTCCATCGAGTCGGTGATGCCATCCAACCATCTCATCCTCTGTCGTCCTCTTCTCCTCCTGCCCCCAATCCTTCCCAGCACTAGGGTCTTTTCCAATGAGTCAGCTCTTTGCAGCAGGTGTCCAAAGTATTGGAGTTTCAGCTTCAACATCAGTCCCTCCAATGAACACCCAGGACTGATCTCCTTTAGGATGGACTGGTTGGATCTTCTTGCAGTCCAAGGGACTCTCAAGAGTCTTCTCCAACACCACAGTTCAAAAGCATCAATTCTGCGGTGCTCAGCTTTCTTCACCGTCCAACTCTCACATCCATACATGACCACTGGAAAAACCATAGCCTTGACTAGACGGACTTTTGTTGGCAAAGTAATGTCTCTGCTTTTTAATATGCTGTCTAGGTTGGTCATAACTTTCCTTCTAAGGAGTAAGCGTCTTTTAATTTCATGGCTGCAATCACCATCTGCAGTGATTTTGGAGCCCAAAAAAATAAAGTCTGACACTGTTTCCACTGTTTCCCTATCTATTTCTCATGAGGTGATGGGACCAGATGCCATGATCTTAGTTTTCTGAACATTGAGCTTTAAGCCAACTTTTTCACTCTTTTCTTTCACTTTCATCAAGAGGCTTTTTAGTTCCTCTTCACTTTCTGCCATAAGGGTGGTGTCATCTGCATATCTGAGGCTATTGATATTTCTCCCGACAATCTTGATTCCAGCTTGTGCTTCATTCAGCCCAGCATTTCTCATGATGTACTCTGCATATAAGTTAAATAAACAGGGTGACAATATGCAGCCTTGACGTACTCCTTTCCCAATTTTTAACCAGTCCATGGTTCCATGTCCAGTTCTAACTGTTGCTTCCTGACCTGCATACAGATTTTTCAGGAGGCAGGTAAGGTGGTCTGGTATTCCCATCTCTTGAAGAATTTTCCACAGTTTGTTGTGATCCACACAGTCAAAGGCTTTGGTATAGTCAATGAAGCAGAGCAGACATTTTTCTGGAACTCTCTTGCATTTTTGATGATCCAACGGATGTTAGAAATTTGATCTCTGTTTCTTCTGCCTTTTCTAAATCCAGCTTGAACACCTGGAAGTTCACATTTCCTGTATTGCTGAAGCCTGGCTTGGAGAATTTTGAGCATTACTTTACTAGCGTGTGAGATGAGTGCAATTGTGTGGTAGTTTGAGCATTCTTTGGCATTGCCTTTCTTTGGGATTGGAATGAAAACTGACCTTTTCCAGTCCTGTGGCCACTGCTGAGGTTTCCAAATTTGCTGGCATATTGAGTGCAGCACTTTCACAGCATCATCTTATAGAATTTGAAATAACTCAGCTGGAATTGCATCACCTCCACTAGCTTTGTTCATAGTGATGTTTCCTAAGGCCCACTTGACTTCACATTTGAGGATGTCTGGCTCTAGGTGAGTAATCACACCATCGTGGTTATCTGGGTCATGAAGATCTTTTTTGTAGAGTTCTTCTGTGTATTCTTGCCACCTGCTTCTGTTAGGTCCATACGATTTCCATCTTTTATAGAGCCCATCTTTGCATGAAATGTTCCCTTGGTGTCTCTAATTTTCTTGAAGAGATCTCTAGTCTTTCCTATTCTATTGTTTTCCTCTGTTTCTTTGTATTGATCATTGAGGAAGGGTTTCTTATTTCTCTTTGCTATTCTTTGGAACTCTGAATTCAAATGGGTACATCTTTCCTTTTCTTCTTTGCTTTTTCCCTTCTCTTCTTTTCTCACCTACTTGTAAGGCTTCCTGAGACAACCGTTTTGCCTTTTTGCATTTCTTTTTCTTGGGGATGACCTTGATTACTGTCTCCTGTACAATGTTATGAACCTCCGTCCATAGCTCTTCAGGCACTCTATCAGATCTAATCCTTTGAATCTATTTCTCACTTCCACTGTATAATTGTAAGGGATTTGATTTAGGTCATACCCGAATAATCTAGTGGTTTTCCCTACTTTCTTCAATTTAAGTCTGAATTTGGCAATAAGGTAGTCACAATCTGAGCCACAGTCAGCTCCCAGTCTTGTTTTTGCTGACTGTATAGACCTTCTCCATCTTTGGCTGCAAAGAATATAATCAATCTGATTTCGGTATTGACCACCTGATGATGTCCATGTGTAGAGTCTCCTCTTGTGTTATTGGAAGAGGGTGTTTGCTATGACCAGTGCTTTCTGTTGGCAAAACTCTTGTTACCTTTTGATCTGCTTCATTTTGTACTCTATGGCCAAATTTGCCTGTTTCTCCAGGTATCTCTTGACTTCCTAGTTTTGCATTCCAGTCCCCTATAATGAAAAGGACATCTATTTTGGGTGTTAGTTCTAGAAGGTCTTGTAGGTCCACTGTATATAGAAACGTACTAACAGGGCAAGAGTGATTTGCTATCATTCCAATATACTATTTATGATGATGGCAATTCAATGCTACAGTAGTTGGTGTTTCTCTCTTTTTCTCCCAGATAATTTTTATGCGTCTCATATAGTGAAAGTGTTAGTCCCTCAGTCTTGCGACGCCATGGATTGTAGCTGCCAGATTCTTCTCTCCATGGAATTCTCCAAGCAAGAATACTGGAGTGGGTTGCCATTTCCTTTCCAGGATATCTTCCCTACCTAGGGATCAAACTTGGGTCTCCTACATTGCAGGCAGATTCTTTACCATCTGAGCCACCAGGGAACCTATCTGATATAGTAGAATATAACAAACTTTTAAGTTTTCATACTCCTATCTGCATATTATTGACTGGAAAATTTCAGGTTAAAAAAGTGAAAGCATATTTGATTGGAATTAAGGCTCTAACTTGGCCTCCAGATTATAAAGTTTTATTAGAAGCTTTTTTTAAATTGCTTCAAAGTTTTCTGACCTATTAATATGAAAACTGTATTTCATGAAAGAAAAATTGTGGTACACTTAAGTGATTTTTTAAAAATTTCACTAAAGAACAAACTTTGAGATCATAACTCCTGATTCTGAATCCATCAAGTCATGCTCCTTTTCTTATAAATATTCTTATTTTTAACATGCACAAAGTATGAAAAGATTACACCATTTCTCTATCAAAAATAATTAATTTTGAGCATCACACTGAAAAGTTATTCAATGATATTTCAGAATTAGCTCAGTCATTTTTCAGTTATTATGGAGTATATTAATCTTCTTTCTATTAATTAATAATTTTAGGAGTGGAATTGGACTTCCTTTGTTAGATTTTCTGGCAGTACTTTGTTGTTTTCTAACAAAGGGATAAGAAAACTTCACAATTACTGGTTCTTTGCCTAGAAGATGAATATATTGATATTCCATTGAAACATAAATTAAAAATGCTATCCTTTACCAGATAATTTTGTATTAAGTAAAATTAAGACAACACATGCCTTGCTTTTGGAGAAATTGATATTTTAAAATAATCCAAAACTAGATTGGGAGAAGGCAATGGCACCCCACTCCAGCACTCTTGCCTGGGAAACCCCATGGACGGAGGAGCCTGGTAGGCTGCAGCCCATGAGGTTGCGAGAGTCAGACACGACTGAGCGACTTCACTTTCACTTTTCACTTTCATGCACTGGAGGAGGAAATGGCAACCCACTCCAGTGTTCTTGCCTGGAGAATCCCGGGGACGGAGGAGCCTAGTGGGCTGCTGTCTATGGGGTCGCACAGAGTCGGACACAACTGACGCGACTTAGCAGCAGCAGCAAATCTAGATTAATGGTGAGTGATGATTTCACAAAGAATGTAATATTTCTCCAATCATCAGCAGAAAGTCTAAGCAAGGCAGTCTGGAATTTTGATGTTAAGTAGAGAGAATTTAATCTTCCTGTTATTGTTGTGTCGCTCAGTCATGTCCAACTCTTTGTGACCCCATGTACTGTAGCCCACCAGGCTCCTCTGTCCATGCGGTTCTCCAGGCAAGAATACTGGAATGGGTTGCCATTCCCTTCTCCAGCTTCCATACCCAGGGATCAAACCTCGGTCTGTTGCATCACAGGCAGATTCTTAACATCTGAGCCATCAGGGAAGCCAATCTTCCTATCCCTCTGTAAATAAATTTGAAATACAGTGCCTGTTGAGTTTTGTATTTGTCAGTCCTGAATATTAGAGAACTAGGATGTGACCTTTTGGGTCTCTGTCTCTCTCTGCCAAGTCCTGAGTAATGTAGTCTTGCAGTACAAAGTGGAATATTAGGCAATGAAAATCAGAGTGTTAAAGGCATGATTATTTTAATTTGTCACTGCCAATTTTCACTAACAGGCATTAAACTGCACCTCTGTTCCTAAAGATTGGACTAAGGATCTCATCACACACAAAAAAGACTTAACTATGTGACGTGATGGATGTGCTAATTATCTTGATCTTGATAATCATTTCACAGTTCACATGTATCAAATCATCACATTGTACACTTTAAATATATGAAGCTATGTTTGTCAATTAGTCCTTAATAAATCTCAAAAAATGCAAAGAAATAAAATTTGAAAATAAAGATATTCAGGCAAAGGAAACATCCTTCCAGAAAAAAAAATAGAGAAAAATTTAATATTGTATCAGTGAGTTTCATCACGAAACATCTCAGCTTTTCCTAAGCTGACCACGCTTGGCCTCCTCAAAGTACTAGTTCTGCTGTCCTGACATGAAGACAAACTACAGCATACCATGCAGGCTGAAGTTTACGATTCCATTCTGATTCAGACTAAAAGCCCACGGGGCAATCCTGCTCAGTCTCATAGCAGAGACAGGAAAGGTATGCAAGATGGCATAGGAAGTATTAATTTGTGGTAGGATAACAGTTCAGATACTAACTAATATCAACTTTGAGGGATGTACCTGCGATTCAGAGAAGAGCCCGTGCATGAGAACAGAGAGCTTCTACATCCTATATGCTGAGCTATATCTTAAACGTCTGCAGTCAAAAGCGATCTCAGTTTAAGACCAAGAAGATTTGATGTACTTGCTCTAGCAGAGAGAATAGGTGTGTCTTTCCTTCTGCCCTTCATACCAGAAAAAGAAACTTCACAGCAAGTGGAGAGTTTAGGAAATCAATTAGTTATGTGTATTGTAGGGGCCATGAGTTCTGCCTCTTCCCCACATAGGAGTGTAGTGTGTGTGGGGGGGGGTGTGGGGAGGAAATTATATACCTAACTTGTAAGTAGGAATATGAAGATAAATGGTCTCATGCCCCACTACAGATTTAAAAAGATAAAAAATTTGAGGATCAAAATATGTATTCTTTCATGGATCATAACCTTGTTGTGGTGAAGGTGTCTGCTTAACTCAGTGAAGCAATGAGCTATGCTGTGAGGGCCACCCTGGATGGACAGGTCATAGTAAAGAGTTCTGACAAAACGTGGTCCGCTGAAGAAGGAAATGGCAAACCGCCCCATTATTCTTGCCACAAGAACCCCATGAACAGTAGGAAAAGACAAAAAAAATATGATACCAGATGAGCCCACCAGGTTGGAAGGTGTCCAATATTTTACTGGGGAAGAGTGGAGGGCAATTACAAATAGGTCCAGAAAGAATGAAGTGGCTAGGCCAAAGTGGAAACAGCACTCAGGTGTGGGTGTGTCTGGTGGTAAAAGTAAAGTCCAATGCTGTAAAGAATAAGACTGCATAAGAACCTGGAATTTTAGGTACATGAATCAAGGTAAATTGGACATGGTCAAGCAGGAGATGGCAAAAGTGAACATTGACACCTTAGGGATTAGTGAACTAAAATGAACGAGAGTGGGCAAATTTAATTCAGATGGCCATTTTATCTACTACCTTGGGCAAGAAACCCTTAGAAGAAATGGAGTAGCCCTCATAGTCAACAAAAGAGTCTGAAACTTGGGTGTAATCTCAAAAGTGACAGAATGATCTTGGTTGATTTCCGTGCCAAACCATTCAACTTCATAGTAATCCAAGTGTATGCCCCAGCCACTAATGCTGAAGTTGAATGGTTCTATGATGACCTACAAGACCTTCTAGAACTAACACCGAAAAAAAAAAAAGATGTCCTTTTCATATAGGAGATTGGAATGCAAAAGTAGGAAGTCAAGAGATACCTGGAATAACAGGCAAGTTTGGGCTTGAAGTACAAAATGAAGCAGGGCAACACATTGGTCATAACAAACACTTATTTCCAACATAACAAAAGATGACTCTACACATGGACATCACCAAATGGTCAATACTGAAATCAGATTGATTATGTTTTTTGGAGCCAAAGATGGAGAAGCTCTATACAGTCAGCAAAAATAAGAACTGGAGCTTACTGTAACTCAGATCATCAACTCCTAATTGCAAAATTCAGGCTTAAGTTGAAGAAAGTAGGGAAAACCACTAGACCATTTAGGTATGGCCTAAATCAAATGCACTATGATCATACAGTGAAGGTGACGAATAGCCTCTAGGGATTAGATCTAGTAGACAGAGTGCCTAAAGAACTATGGACAGAGGTTTGTAACACTGTTCGGGAGGCAATGACTAAAAGAAAGAAAAAGAAATGCAAGAAGACAAAGTGGTTGTCTTAGGAGGCTTTACAAATAACCAAGGAAAGAGGAGAAATGAAAGGCAAGGGAGAAAGAGAAAGATATACCCAACAGAATGCAGAATTCCAGAGAAGAGCAAGGAGAGACAAGAAGGTTTTTCAATGAACAATGCAGAGAAATAGAGGAAAACAATAGAATGGGAAATGCTAGCAATCTCTTCAAGAAAATTGGAGATATCAAGGTAACATTTCATGAAAGGACAGGCAAGATAAAGGATGGAAATGGTAAGGACCTGACAGAAGAAGAAGAGATTAAGAGGCAGCAAGAATGTACAGAAGAAGAACTATACAAAAGAGGTCTCAATGACTCAGATAACCATCTAGAGCCAGACATCTTGGATTGTTAAGTCAAGTGGGTCTTCGGAAGTATTACTACAAATAAAGCCAGTGGAGGTGATGGAATTCCAGCTGAGCTATTGAAAATCCTAAAAGATGATGCTGTTAAAATGCTTCACTCAGTATGTCAGCAAATTTGGAAAGCAGGGCAATGGCCTCAGGGCTGGAACAAGGTCAATTTTCATTCCAGTCCTAAAGAAAGGCAATGCCAAAGAATGTTTAAATTACCATACAACTGTGGTCATTTTACATGCTTGCAAGGTAATGCTCCAAATCCTTCAAGCTATGCTTCAGTAGTCTGTTAACTGAAAACCTCCATATGTACAAGCTGGATTTAGAAAAGGCAGATGAATCAGAGATGTAATTGCCAACATTTCTTGTATCATAGAGAAAGCAAGAGAATTCCAACAAATCATCTACTTCTCTTTGTTGACTATACTAAAGCCTTTGACTATGTGGATCACAACAAACCATAGAAAATTCTTAAAGAAATGGGAGTACCAGATCACCTTACCTGTTTCTTGAGAAACCTGAATGTGGTCAAGAAGCAATGATTACAACTGGACATGGAACAATGGACTGGTTCAAAATTGGTAAAGGAGTATGGCAAGGCTGAATATTGTCACTGCTTATTTAACTTATATGCAGACTACATAATGTGAAATGCTGGGCTGGATGAATCACAAGCTAGAATCAAGATTGCTGGGAGAAATATCAACAACCTCAGATATACAGATGATACCACTCTAATGGCAGAAAGTGAAGAACTAAAGAGTTTCTTGATGAGGGTGAAAGAGGAGACTGAAAAAGCTGTCTTAAAACTCAGCATTCAAAAAACTAAGATCTTGGCCTCCATTCCCATTACTTCATGGCAAACAGAAGGGGAGAAAGTAGAAGCAGTGACAGATTTTATTTTCTTGGGCTCTAGAATCACTGTGGACAATGACTGCCACCATGAAATTAAAAGATGCTTACTCCTTGGAAGGAAAGCTATGGCAAACCTAGACAGTGTATTAAAAAGCAGAGACACTATGCTGCTTATGGCTGAGTCATGTTGAGGTTTGACAGAAAACAAAATTCTGCAAAGCAATTATCCTTCAATTAAAAAATAAATTAATTAAAAAAAAAAAAAGCAGAGACGTCACTTTGCCGACAAAGGTCCATATAGTCAAAGCTATCGTTTTTTCAGTAGTCATGTATTGATGTGAGAGTTGTGCCATAAAGAAGACTGAGCACCAAAAAAATTGATGCTTTTGATTTGTGCTGCTGAATAAGACTGCTGAGAGTCCCTTGGACAGCGAGAAGATCAAATCAGTCAATCCTAAAGGATATCAACCCTGAATATTCATTGGAAGGACTGATGGTGAAGCCGAGCTCCAATACTTTGGCCACCTGATATGAAGAGCTGACTCATTGGAAAAGACCCTGATGCTGGGAAAGATTGAGGACAAAAGGGAGCAGCAGAGGATGAATTGGTTAGATAGATTCATCGACTCAATGGACATGAATTTAGCAAACTCTGGGAGATAGTGGAGGACAGAGGAACCTGGTGTGCTGCAGTCCATGGGGTTGCAAAGAGTCAGACGCGACAGTGACTGAACAAAAACAATGGCTCTTTAAATAAAATATAGCAGTGTTGATGTAAGTAAATATAATGTAAGGAATACATTTATTTAACATTGCTTTCCATTTTATCCTGTTCTAAATTAATTTTCCACACACTGTTGTACACCATGGTACATGGTTCACTACTATATCCTAGAGAATAGCCTTATACTTAATAAGTATAGTGACTATTTCTTTAATTGAATTGAATTTAACCTGAATCGCAAGATCTCTCTTTTTAGTGAGCTAGACTGAGGAGAAGGACATATAACTTCAGTTTTGTGTGTGTTTGTGTGTGATAGTGAGATAAATGTTAGTGAAAATTTCAAATTCTTTTGTAGCAATTTCATGTGTATAGCAATGATGTTTTTTCAGTTCTATGCCCTATCCATATTTATTCACTTTTTAATGGAGTGTCAGCTATCTCCTGGAATGCTATTTTAAATTTATCTTTGTGATTATACTCCTGAGGTCACAAGGGTCACAGCTACACTGGATCCATTAAAGCTATGGTATCATTGGCTTTAAGCCCAGATTTAAAAAAAAAAAAAATTATGCCTTTGAGTGAATGGAATTTCTGAGTCACACATCCTTGCCCTACTTCATATGCAGATGCATCCTCAGAAGATGAGAGCCATTCTGAAGAGGCATTTCCCTGTTTTGGTCAAGAGTATACAAAACAATTAACTAACTGTGGCTCCAGTACTTTGTCCACCAGATGCGAAGAGCTGATTCATTGGAAGAGACCCTGATGCTGGGAAAGATTGAGGGCAGGAGGAGAATGGCGTGATAGTGGATGAGATGTTTAGATTACATCACTGACTCAATGAACATGAGTTTGAGCAAACTCCGGGAAATAGTAAAGGACAGGGAAGCCTGGCATGCCAAAGTCACAGGGTCACAAAGTGTCAGATACAACTTAGCAACTAAACAACAACAATTATTTAATTTATTCAAAAGGTATTTTTTTTTCTTGTCTCTGTATTATGTTAAGAGATTCATTTTAGGGCCCTTGATATATTTATCACATTAAAAAAAATATATAGTTCAAAAGTCCTTAGGAAACTTTTATCTAGACCTTAACTTTCTATTCCCTGGGTGGCCAAATATTACCAACATGATTGTGGGGGAATCCTACAGAAGCTGGCTATGTGATGACTTTATTGTGACAATGTGCTGACTTCTCTTGAAAGCCAAATCTATTCAGTGAAATTCTGTCACATACAAAAAGGGGTAATGACTAAAAACCATACCTAACCACTAGAGGCAGGCAATCTCTGAAATCTAGACAGATTTTAAATTTGTGCTTAGTGGGGCTTTCATTGCTTGGTTGGTAAAAAATCTGCCTGCAATACAGGAGACCTACGTTCAGTCTCAGGATTGGGAAGATCATCTGCAGAAGGAAATAGCAACCTGCTCCAGTATTCTTGCCTGGGAAATCCCATGGATGGAGGAGCCTGGCAGGCTACAGTCCATGGGGTTGCAATCTAGGCAGAGTTTAAATTTAAACACTCATATACTATGTCAAAATGCAGTTTATAGCAGATTTGCAGGTCCCTACTCTACTGGCCACAGGACTGGAAAAGGTCAGTTTTTGTTCCAATCCCAAAGAAAGGCAATGCCAAAGAATGCTCAAACTACCACACAATTGCACTCATCTCACATGCTAGTAAAGTAATGCTCAAAATTCTCCAAGCCAGGCTTCAGCAATACATGAACCGTGAACTTCCAGATGTTCAAGCTGGTTTTAGAAAAGGCACAGGAACCAGAGATCAAATTGCCAATATCCGCTGGATCATCGAAAAAGCAAGAGAGTTTCAGAAAAACATCTATTTCTGCTTTATTGACTATGCCAAAGCCTTTGACTGTGTGGATCACAATAAACTGTGGAAAATTCTGAAAGAGATGGGAATGCCAGACCATCTGACCTGTCTCTTGAGGAACCTGTATGCAGGTCAGAAAGCAACATTTAGAACTGGACATGGAACAACAGACTGGTTCCAAATAGGAAAAGGAGTACGTCAAGGCTGTATACTGTCACCCTGCTTATTTAACTTATATGCAGAGCACATCATGAGAAACACTGGGCTGGAAGAAACACAAGCTGGAATCAAGATTGCTGGGAGAAATATCAATAACCTCAGATATGCAGATGACACCACCCTTATGGCAGAAAGTGAAGAAGAACTAAAGAGCCTCTTGGTGAAGGTGAAAGAGGAGAGTGAAAAAGTTGGCTTAAAGCTCAACGTTCAGAAAACTAAGATCATGGCATCTGGTCCCATCACTTCATGGGAAATAGATGGGGAAACAGTGGAAACAGTGTCAGACTTTATTTTTTTGGGCTCCAGAATCACTGCAGATGGTGATTGCAGCCATAACATTAAAAGACACTTACTCCTTGGAAGGAAGGTTATGACCAACCTAGATAGAATATTTAAAAGCAGAGACATTACTTTGCCAACAAAAGTCCGTCTAGTCAAGGCTATGGTTTTTCCAGTAGTCATGTATGGATGTGAGAGTTGGATGGTGAAGAAAGCTGAGTGCCGAAGAATTGATGCTTTTGAACTGTGGTGTTGGAGAAGACTCTTGAGAGTCCCTTGGACTGCAAGGAGATCCAATCAATCCATCCTAAAAGAGATCAATCCTGGGTGTTCATTGGAAGGACTGATGTTGAAGCTGAAACTCCAATCCTTTGGCCACCTCATGCGAAGGGTTGACTCATTGGAAAAGACCCTGATGCTGGGTAGGATTGGGGGCGGGAGGAGAAGGGGACGACAGAGGATGAGATGGTTGGATGGCATCACCAATTCGATGGAGATGGGTTTGGGTAGACTCCGGGAGTTGGTGATGGACAGAGAGGCCTGGTGTGCTGCGATTCATGGGGTCGCAAAGAGTCGGACACGACTGAGCAACTGAACTGAACTGACTCTACTGGTATTATAATTATGATACTATATATGTATATATATAGTATATAGAGTATCCGTATAGTATACTAAAACTTTTTGACAGATATTCTTTTTCCAAATCTCTCAGACCTTGACATTTCTATTCATTAATCTGTATTTATTGAGGGTGTGCTATATGCCAAGCATGGCTCTATGCACAATGGATGCAACAATGAGTTAGAAATACCTCTGTACCAAAGAGCTCATATTCTAAGGGGAAGGAGGGAATCAGAAACATAATTAGAAACAATCCAATTTTAGTTTGTCATAAAAGTATACTCTTGGAAATATGGAACTACCAAGTAGGAAAACTTCACTTGACTTGAGAACTTGAGGAAGACCTCCTGATAGATATAACAGAGGTGAGTTAGTTAAGTGAACAATAGGCAGGAGGCCATTCTAGAGACAGAAGACTGTGTGTATTTGTGCAGAGAGGTGAAAAAGCGTGGCATGTGAAGAATTTACAAGCACTTCTAAGGAATAAGGGAAGGCAGGAAGTGATGAATGATAAACTGGAAAGGTGGAGGGCCAAATGTAGAAAGGTAGCTTTACCCGTATCTTGTGAGTCAGATGGACTAACATGGTCATATTTTTATTTTAAAATATCCCCAGATTTATGTGTCGAGGATGATTTTTAAGTACAATTCTGGAGCCAGGGAAACCATTTAAAAGACTCTTACGAGGGTCAGTGGGATACTAAACTAGGGATAGAGAAATGGGATAGTTCTGTGATATTTTTAAGGTGTTAAAACAGCAGAACTTGACATTTATATGTGGGGTTCAAGGCAGAATATGATCTCAAGAACACTGTGAGATTTTTAGTGTGGGTGACTGGATGGATTGTAAATTATATATTTGAATATGGCGCTCTGAAGGTAAGTCTGAAATGGAATACAAATTTAAGTTTCATAGGTATTCAAGTTTTAGTAGAATTCAGCACCAAGAAAAAGAAAGATATCTCTGTGTTTCAATATATTTTCTAGAATTTAGATCCACTGGATCTTGATGGTTATGATTTTAGAAAAACAAGGTTATTCTTCTATCCAACTCTCATATGCTATTGGTGGAAATATACAATGATACAACCACTTTGGAAAACTAACTGGCAATTTTTTAAACAGGTAAGCCAACTTGCCATGTGGTCCAGTCTCTCTGTCCCTAGGCATACCCAAGTGAGATGATAGCACGCTTGTGCTTGTGCTCAGTTTCTCAGTTGTGTCCAACTCTGCAGTGCTGTGGACTGTAGCCCATGAGGCTCCTCTGTCCATGGAATTTTCCAGGCAAAAATACTACAGTGGGTTACCATTTCCTACTGCAGGGGATCTTCCTGACCCAAGGATCAAACCTGCATCTCTTGCGTCTCCTGCATTGGCAGGTGGATTCTTTACTACTGCGCTGCTTGAGAAGCCCCCAAAAAGACTAGCTAACATCTGGGCAAATAAATAAGCAATCTCAGAAAAAGACGTTGGGAACACTGTTATCTGTGCCATGAAGCAACTACTTAAAACTGAAGGAAACTTTTTTTTTGTGGGAAGGAGGAAGGGTGGGCAGGTGGAAAGTTGTATTTTAAGAAATAGATGTGGTGAGTAGAGAAAGAAGAGAATCCAGAAGTTGGTTAACCTTGTCTATTCTTTGGTTCCACACCCACTCACTCCTTTTGCATTTGCGTTGTTTCCATGTCTTGAGCTCAACTACCTTCCATTGCTCTATCTACTACCTACATATTTTTAAAATAAACTTTGTGTTTGAAAGTGTTTTCCTCATGAAATGATTTCTAGTGAAAACTTTAAAAGGTGAGGCTGAATTCCTTGCATTTCTTTTGTCTACATCTTGATTTCTTTGGCAAAGCATCAGTTCTTAGGTTTTGAATATTAAAACATATGTTAATAATCATTGAATAGACTAATTTGGCAAATATGTCAAAAGATGATTAACTTCCTTGCAAATGGGATAATGAACATATATAGGAAATGTTTAACATCTTTCTAATGAGAAGTGAAATATGTTTTGACGGTTATTTTAATCTTTCCAAATAATAGGATATTGTTAGATTTTTCAATTCTTCCCCCTTCTCTTTTCATATTTAAATTGTTAAAAGTGATTTAATGAATTTTAGTCTGAGATTTTGTTCTGGAACTTTTTACAAGACCTCTTTGAATTCGTCCCTCTTTGGAGAACTATTTTGGCAATAGTGTTTGTTCTCTGATGATAATACTTTTCGTATCTGCCTATCTCATAGTAAAATGTGAATAGTTCAGGTTAGTCCTCTCATTTAAACACAAGGATTATTCCTTTGCATGAGTACTTATAATGTGCCAGGCACTGGGTAAAATAGGTTATCTTTTGGATATTTTTTCTTTGTTGATATCTTTTCTATGGGCTTGTTAGCAGCATCTGATTTGGAGGAAGTTTTGTTGTTGTTTTTAATGGATATTTCGCTCCTGGGATGATGGTCTTTTTAGTGGCCTTCTGCCCAAATTCCTGTGAATGATGATTTAGGCAAGCTTTTTTTTTGTCTTAGGCTGTAGAAGTGGTTTGGGGAGATAGTGGGGAATGGGTTGGGCAATAGAATCCATTGGGGCCTGTGTAAAACATACTTTCCTCTTGCCTTCCATCGCTAGTGGCTTAAGGCATATTAACAATTTTTGCTAAAGGCACACTGGAAGACAAAACAATAACCAAAATATGTGTTGAATGCTTTTACAATTGCATGTATGATTTAATTGTTCAGGTAGTTTGTATTTGAGCTAATTATGCATGTAACTGTATATTAAAACATGGTTTTCTTCTCTAATACAACTCCCCATCACTTGGTAGGATGGAATATAAACTTCTTAGCAAAATAAAATAACAGTTCCAAGATATGCTACAAGGCAGTAATATTTACAAGAGAAAGATCTGTTTCTTGTCCATGTGTCACTCTGAAGATCATGTGGTCCTCAGGTCCCTTGTAGGGATATGCAGGATCTGCAGAATATGATTCTCCAAAATAGAGCCAAGACCCTAGAAGGAGAAGAGAATGGAGTAATTCAGGTACTGGTGCTCCTTGGAGAATGATTATTACACATGGAGACACATAGTTAATTTGGCTCATGTGTTTTATGTGTGTATTATTCTAACAAAGTCTCTTCCTCTTTAATCTACTTTACTGAAAACTGGTGTGGAATTGGGGTTAGAGAGAAGGAAGAGAAAACCAAGTCCTTTCCACATATTTAATGTACATAAAATGACTTTATCCAACATGGTGAGGAAATTGCTCTGACATTAAAAAAATTTTTTTTTAGTTAATGCTACCATTATAATCCTGTAATTTATTTAAGTGCTATACTTATTTGGGAATAGGTTTTATGTAACATGATACATGGTTCAAGTAAGTACATACCTTCTGAACTAGTATACCCTGAATGCACCCTATTCTTTCATAGTCAATTCTTTTAGGAGTGTTTTGTTTGCTGATTTAACATTCAATAAGATAAGATAAATAGCTTTTATAGTATGAGATATTGGAATTGTTTGCTCTGAATATAAACACAAAAACATATTTCAAATTGGCAGAATGAATATTTACAAACACTTTGTGCTTAGTCACTCAGTCATGTCTGACTCTTTGCAACCCCATGGACTGTAGTCTGCCAGGCTCCTCTGTCCTTGGGGATTCTCCAGGCAAGAATACTGGAGTGGGTTGCCATGCCTTCCTTCAGGGGATCTTCCCAACCCAGGTATCAAACCCAGGTTTTTGCCGCATTGCAGGCGGATTCTTTACTGTCTGAGCCATCAGAGAAGCTCAAACGCTTTAAAAGAAGGACTTTAATTTTTCCAAGCCTCCATCACATGAAACAAAAGCCACTTCTTTGTAAATATTGACAATGACTAAGTTATTTGGCATCTAGTAGGTGGTTCCTAAACATGATAACTGAGTGAACAAATGAATAAGATTTGAGAAACAAAGAGGAGAGTGAAAAAAGTTGACTTAAAACTCAATATTCAGAAAACAAAGATCATGGCATTCGAACCCATCACTTCATGGCAAATAGATGGGGAAACAGTGGAAACAGTGGCTGACTTTATTTTTCTGGGCTCTAGAATCACTGCAGATGGTGACTGCAGCCATGAAATTAAAAGACGCTTACTCCTTGGAAGGAAAGTTATGACAAACCTAGACAACATATTAAAAAGCAGACACATTACTTTGCCAACAAAGGTCCATCTAGCCAAAGCTATGGTTTTTCCAGTAGTCATGTATGGATGTGAGAGTCGGACTATAAAGAATGTTGAGCGCCGAAGAATTGATGGTTTTGAACTGTGGTGTTGGAGAAGACTCTTGAGAGTCCCTTGGACTGCAATGAGATCCAACCAGTCCATCCTAAAAGAGATCAGTCCTAAGTGTTCATTGGAAGGACTGATGTTGAAGATGAAACTCCAATACTTTGGCCACCTGATGCGAAGAGCTGACTCATTGGAAAAGTCCCTGATGCTGGGAAAGATTGAAGACGGGAGGAGAAGGGGATGACAGAGGATGAGATGGTTGGATGGCATCACCGACTCAATTGACATGAATTTGGGTAAACTCTGGGAGCCGGTGATGGACAGGGAGGCCTGGCATGCTGCAGTCCATGGGGTCGCAAAGAGTCGGACACGACTGAGCAATTGAACCGAACCGAACTGAACTGAAGGACCTGACTAAGTCAAAAAAGGATTTTCTTTGAGTAAGCATGCTTTTAAAGGGGCCATTAGTTATGCTGCTGGGACAAGTCCTCTGAAAATGTTTTTCAGCTAAAGTGGCTATAAGGCAATGTTTTCCTCTATCCTGCTTCACTTCACCACACTGTTAAAATAACCTGAAAGTCAATTGATTAACATGTTTTAAACTGATTAATGAGTGAAATGCAACTAACTTCTCCCAGGCAATGCTTGTCTAATTTCCTGATTCCAAGGGAGATTTGTCTTTGGGAGTGATCCTTTCCATCATTCTTTTGGATCTGTAGCCTTTTTTCCTGCTACGTTCAATCTGGCTCAGTGAATGTGGAGAGTATGGTGCCTGTGTCCCATCATTCAAGTTTAGCAAGTCCACATTCCTGGTCTTAGCTCTACACCTTCTTTTCATCCCTTGTCCGTCATCCACTACTTAGTTCCTGATACAGCCCTGCCGTGCAGCCATTTATGCTATTTGGGCCTTTCACCAATGATCCACCAGACCTAGGGATGATAGCTGTAGTTGCTTATCATAGGGGTGAACCCTTGAGATGTAGGTGCTTGTGAAAGAGCTCAGAATTGGGGATCAGGAGCATGGTTTACAATCCTGGCTTTGCCACTCACAAACCACACACCATTGGGTGGTTGTTCAGCTTCTGTGACTTCAATATTTTCATCTATAAAGTAAGAGTTAATGCAAGGTAATTACTAAACTTTCTTCTGGATCAGATATTTCCCTATTAACATAAAATAGCTGCTTCAAAGAGGAGAAATATAATAGGAAAGTTTTTGATTTTACTCAGGCTGATTTTCCATAAATATTATGAAAACTGTCCTGTGCAAAATAATCTTTTGTTAAATTGTACTGCAGCCTTGTTTAAAAAAAACCAACACTTATTTTTTAAAGAAAAATGTACTTTTTAAACTCTGCCTAGTATATTCTATGATTTTTTAGTAAAGGGGTTTAAGAGCTTTGTGTAATTAACAAATCATTTCAAATTAATGAAAACCCACCTCAATATAAATTAGGAGAAATGAATGTCCTTATTTATTTTGTTCCAGACTGCAGATTGAAGTCGGAAGAATACATAAATAAGTAAGCAAAATAGAACTCATTGGAAAAAACACATCTGTCCACCATCATCACACAAAAAGGCACATTGTGTGGTCTCGAGAAAGATTTCACATCATCCAAGGGAGGAAGCCCTTTCTCTATGGCAGAGATAAACAACTAGAAAAGCAAAGGGTTCTGTGAGAAAAATCAAAGACTGGGTGGATAGAGCCGGAATTAGAGGAAGAATTGAGACAAGCGGAAAAACTAAAGACAAATAGAATTTTTAACTGGATCTTCAGGCTTGCAGGCACCATGTGAAATTGCAAAAGTAAAAATTGAGCTTGGGATGTGATTAGGATCATCATATTGTATATATTGAACAAAACATAATGAAAGAATGAACACAATGATTTAAGAAGGAGCTGTTGTTTTTTTTTTAATTCAGTTTCCTGCAATTTGGCATTTGAATCTGAGTGTAGAATATATAGGGCTTCCCAAGTGGCATAGTGGTAAAGAACTCACCTGCCAATGCAGGAGATTTAAGAGATACAAATTTAATCCCTGGGTCAGGAAGATCCCCTGGAGGAGGGCAAGGCAACCCACTACAGAATTCTTCCCTGGGAAATCCCATGGACAGAGGATACTGGCAGGCTGCAGTTAATGGGGTCACAAAGAGTCAGACATGACTGAAGTGACTTAGCACACATACATGCACATAGAATATATAACATGAATATAGAATACATAACCTATATAATGGCTGGATCGTACCAACTTGAGTGGTGAGAATATATAAAGATAAAACTGCAGGCCTGCAAAGTATACGTGCTCAAATTCTATGAAGCAAAGAAGTCCCATATATAAGTGGACAATATTATTGGGTGTTGAGTGTTACTCAGCATCAAGAAGGGTAATGGGCATCCTGATTATTTCCAGGTTATTTTTATTTTAAGAAAAATAAAAATAAATGTGTATGTTTGAGCCTGGAATCCCTTCTGTGGCAGATATTGTTGATTTGCTTACCCAGCACTTAATCTTAACTTTGTCTCCCTTTTCAACTCCAACTATAGAAACTGGAAAAGTGAAATACTTGCTTTCTCAGCTACCTTAGTACTTAGGGTGGGTGGCCTTGTGACTAATAAGAACTAAAGAGACATCTATCTAGTGGGGTCTCTCCTTGTCCCCTTGTTCTTTTTGATTGAATGAGGACCTGTTCCCTGGGGCTGTGGCAGTTATCTTGTGGACTATGACGGAAAGAGAATGAGTCAGACAACAGTCATCCCATCGCTGAGCCACTGAATCCAAGCTACACATAAGCTCTTTGTTCTCTGAGCAGAAGCAGACTAGGGTCCAAAAACCTAGCATGTCCCTTCTGCGTTTCTTGTCTTTTTTCATCCACAGGACAATCAGAGAAACAAATAGCTCAGAGTCTCTGTGCCAAAGATGTGTGTGGCAATTTAAATGTAGTGAATGATCCATTAAAAAAGTTGATGACATTTATACAGAATAATTGTTTGGGGTGGGGAAATTAAGGGCAGTTCACAAGAAAGAGAGAAGAAACTATGGAAAGGTTATTCTGGCCTCATTTTCTCTTCTAGCTGCTTAGATTACATTAGCAATAAAAGTATCTGGTTATTCAAATGAAATGTGTAAATGTGAAACCTGAACTGCATTGAATATGCAGCTGCTTATGGAGATCTCCCATAGATGGTCTAATTGATAGAACTGCCAAATTGGGCAGAGACTTTGCAAATACTAATGGAAAATATCTGGACTACTAGTTTGGCCTGCAAAAGGGAGAATAAATTTGAGTGAAAAGTAGCACTCACTGGAGACATCTGTCCTGTGTACCATCCATACATGGTCTTCACAGGGGTAAGAAAACCTTTGCCCGTTTTCTGAAGTGTTGCTTAATAAAACTTACGAAATCTGTGACAGAGACTGCTGTCATCACAGAACATTCAATACTATTTGGGTATCAAGTCATTCACATTTAGTAACATTAATATTAAATTTTAACCTGATATATTATTTGTGCTGAAATAAGCTGGTATCTGATGCTATTAATATGGAACATCTAATTTCCTTTGATTAACTCAAACACATGGTAAACTTTTTTAATCGTGAAGGAAATGTCACTTCATTTGTAAAGAATTGAGTTCCTATCATCTGAATTGAATATCAGATTTCCTCTATAATTATGAAAATTTTAAGCTAACTTATTTATTCTAGAGAACTGAGACAACTAAAGATATGAATCTTTATGCTATAGAAATGATAACTTCAGTGCTATTTTAGGAATGACTTACTAATCATTTGTTAGCCATTAGGAACCTTTTCCAGAAAGTTAAGTGGATTAATACATCTACTGGTATTGGGTGTTAGTATTGAGTACTTCTCATTTCCACTTTGGCTACCTGTCATGTTTACTATTAATAGTTCTTCCTGGTTATCATTGACTTTCGTGGAAGGAGGAGTTTATAAAGAAAATAAGCCAAAACCTAAGGAACTCTGATGTTGGGGGCAGCACACATATTTTCTCAGAGTGAAAAGTTGAGAAGTAGAAATAAAAGGCTTGTCTAATATTCTGAATAGTGTAGTTTAAAGAGACCTAATTGTTGGATTTTTCCATTGACTCTCTAGAGACTGAAAAGATTTCACTGTCAGGAACTTTCCTTTTGTTTATTCTTCATTTTCCTTTTCATATTTTCCAATCATCACTCTTTGTTAATATCCCTCGATGGGCTACCTTATGTGATTTCTCATTTTAATGGCATTTATGCTCTTCTACTTTCTGGTTAGTTGCTATCCTGCCAAATTATACCTTTTTCTTAATCTTTTTTCATAGCTTAATTCCTCCAACAACATTTCGATGCTCATTAAGCGTTTATTTCAATATGCTTCTGTATTTAAAATGCAAGATATGAATGTAGTAGTGTTACTAGCATTATCTAGGGAGTTTTAATTTTAAGGAAATTGTGCTACAATAAAATCCAGCATTCCATATGATTTTCTGCTACTGTATTTAACCATGGATTTGTATTTAAGTTCATCAACATGGACTGTAGCCTACCAGCTCTTCTGTCCATGGGATTCTCCAGGCAAGAATACTGGAGTGGGTTGCCATTTCCTTCTCCAGGGGATCTTCCCGACCTAGGAATCAAACTGAGGTCTCCTAATTTTCCCCCAATGAAAGTCTTAAATGTTCATTTAACTTTGTGTGGTGTGTGGTTTCTGTATATAAAACAGCAAAGTGAACATACCTCTACCCTTAGCATTTTTGACATATTTCAGTCTTTTGCAGGCACAGTATTTCTAAGATTTCCTCCTGGGATTATTAGAGATAACCCTGGGGAAGTTCTCTGGAGAGTACTTGTTGTTCTTCTTTATAGCAAGGTTCTTGTATACCAGAAAAACCTCTGTTGGAGAATGATTTTTTACGGTTTGCTCTAGTGACTAATCTCTGAAAGGAAAGTCCAATGTTTGATATATTAGATAATTTATCTGAGAAAATGTGGGGCTCCGAAAATGAATAGAGGGGTCACTTTAAGAAACATAGAGTGAGTTTTCTTTGCAAGTGTTTGTTACCCTTCTTCTCCTCAGTCCAACAATATGGTGAATGAGCTTTCTAGTCAAGACAAGTAAGAGATTATTGTGCCTGTGCTAGGTCTATGATTAGTACAGTGGCTGTTGGGATGGGAATACTAGACCACCTTACCTACCTCCTGAGAAATCTGTATTCAGGTCAGGAAGCAACAATTAGAACTGAACATGGAACAATGGACTGGTTCCAAATTGGGAAAAGAGTACATCAAGGCTGTATATTGTCAGCCTGCTTATTTAACTTACATGTAGAGTATATCATGCAAACGTCAGGCTGGATGAAGCACAAACTGGAATCAAGATTGCTGGGAGAAATATCAATAACCTCAGATATGCAGATGACACCACCCTTATGGCAGAAAGCAAAGAGGATCTAAAGAGCCTCTTGATGAAAGTGAAAGAGGAGAGTGAAAAAGCTGGCTTAAAACTCAACATTCAAAAAACTAAGATCATGGCATCTGAACTCATCACTCCATGGCAAATAGATGGGGCAACAATGGAAACAGTGACAGACTTTATTTTCTTGGGCTCCAGAATCAATGCAGATTGTGACTGCAGCCTTGAAATTAAAAGACCCTTACTACTTGGAAGAAAAGCTGTGACAAACCTAGATAGCATATTAAAAAGCAGAAACATTACTTTGTGCACAAAGGTCTGTATAGTCAAAGCTTTGGTTTTTCCAGTAGTCATGTATAGATGTGAGAGTTGGACCATAAAGAAAGCTGAGTGCTGAAGAATTAATGCTTTTGAACTGTGGTGTTGGAGAAGACTCTTGAGAGTCCCTTGGACTGCAAGGAGATCCAACCCATCCATCCTAAAGGAAATCAGTCCTGAATATCCATTGGAAGAACTGATACCGAAGCTGAAGCTCCAATACTTTTGCCACCTGATGTGAAGAACTGATTCATTAGAAAACATTGTGAAGCCTGGAAAGATTGAAGGCAGGAGAAGGGGACAACAGAGGATGAGATGGTTCAATGGCATCACCAACTCGATGGACATGAGTTTGAGCAAGGTCTGGGAGTTGGTGATGGACAGGGAAGCCTGGTGTGCTGCAATCCATGGGGTCGCAAAGAGTCAGACAAGACTGAGCAACTGAACTGAACTGAACTGCTAACAACTGTGGGGACTTCGGGGGCTCTACTGAAGATGTCACCTACAATTTCTTGATACAAGGCATCTTTCTTGATTTTTTGTGATATACTAACTTATATGGTTTGTAACTGGTGAAAACAGAACATATATTTTTTAATTATTCCTCAGTTATATAAGTCCAGAATTTATGGAAAAAATAAAGTAACAGAGATCTTGAAAATGATTTAAAAAATGTAGTGTGGTACTACTGGACTATTTTACTACATTAGAGAGTTCATAAATTAAATTTTATCACCCTAAAAAAAATGATCAAAGCCCCAGGAAAACCTTCCTTTGGCTTCCAAGTATTTTACAAATCTGGGAAGTCTCTGTGTCAAGTATCACTTGCTTATTTATTGAGTGTTTCCCTAAATGACTAGTGTCATCTCCCAGTGGTCATTAATATTCTTCTCCAAAGGTTCCATCTGTCAGAAATGGTGAAATGTGATCCATTGTAAATAGCATGAGGTATTTTCATTGGTTCCTGTGGTCTACTTTGGCTTGTTGCTGCTCCCAAGGGGAGACAGAAGTTCTGTTCAACACAGTTGGAAAGTTTCTAGCCTCCAAGTGTCAAAGCAGGAGCAGAAACACAGCAGTTTTCAAAGGAAAATGAAACAAACAGCTATCTCTTTTTCTCTTCTAGTACCTTTTCTTTCACCTCCCCATTTGAATTTCACTCTCTCACCTTTGTTTGAACTAAAACTTGAGTTCATTTTGAGCAAACAAAAATTACAAGAAGGAAAATCTGTACTGTTAAGTCACTAAAGCTACTATGCTAGTGCAGCAAAGTGAAAATCTAATTAAAGATCATATGGGCAAGGTTTCAGTGGGTGATGTTTTGACAGAAAAGGCAGAAAAATTTTGACACTATAGTTATTAATTTCACTGATGAAATTAGATTCATATTTAATTTGTACTTGTGTTATCTTATGTTTTATCATTTTAAATGTATACTATTCCATGACATTTGATTCGTGAAATAAATGGTAGGGTAGGTATGTTACATAGATTTAGTTTGCAGTATAAGTAGAAGAACCAGTACAAGATTCTAGCAAATTCCTTACAGAAGTTATCTGCCTGTATTAAAAAACACTGTTGAATTTTAAAGTGAATTATTTAAGAAACTCTCACTGATTTGCTGGTGTTTCAAATACTTTCTAGAAGGCAATTTAAAACTTATTTTTGTGGACCCAGAAATTCCACGTCTAAGAATCCATACTAAGTAAATAATCAATGTTTGCACAAAGAGTTAGCTACAAAAAGGACTTCTGAAGCATTGTTCATATGTTATTTAGAGTAAGTAACAGTAGCACTAGCTACTATAAAAGAAATTCAAAAATTTTATGACTCAACATACAGAAAAGCATATTTCTTGTTCCTACAAATTGCAAAATGGATATCCTTGGTGAGTGCACATCCATATAATTATTCAAAGACTCAAAACTCTTCTATCTCTTGATTCCTGAGGCCTTCTTCCTCTGAAAGAGATCTTCTGCCTTTGGCTGGCCCATGGGATAACAAGAAAATGGATGTCACATGGAAGATGCTTTATGCTGAGTATATAAATGGCATAGCACTTCTGCTTCTATTTTATTGGCCAGACACAGTCTATGGCTATTCAACAGTATGGGAGGCTGGGGAATGTACTCCAGATTTGTTCTTAGACAATAGAAGAAATAAATTTTTGTGAACATGTAATAATCAAATTTTAATTATAGATACACTTTAAAATAAATTATGTCCATATAATAGGATACTGAGCTTAGTGAAAAGATGTTCTTGATGTATTGAGTGAAAAGCATGTTTTATAAATAGTAATTTTGGCACACAAATGTTATTGTTCATGTGGTCATCATGATTTATGAAGACCCTTTATTTATAGAAATCTGTCAGAGCAAAACTTCTGAAATGGTATCATCTCAGTGATGTTATAATTACTACTTTCCCAAACTTTCCTTCTTTTTCTTTCCCTTCTAAAGCCACATGTGTTTGGTAATGAGAGCATAACAAGTCATTAAGATTTCACAGTGTGGAGACTGGTTGGTGCAGGTTTGAATAAGGAGTTTAGTTGTTTATTAGCTGGGATAGCTCAAACCACAATTTATCAACTTATATGAGGTTCAATTTCTTTTCTTTTTGAAAAATGAGGAAAATAATAATCTACTTCATATGTTTATTATGAAGACCAAATGAAATTTCACATGGAATACACAGAAAATTACTTAGCATATGAAAAGAGCCTAAAAAATCCTACAAATAATGGAGAGATGTCACTTTCACTTGTTATTTTTGGTGTCATGTAACAAGTCCACTTATTCTAACTAGATATTAATTTGTTGAAAGTGTCATATTCAATGAAATACTTTTCTCCATTTTTTCCCTTAACTTATGATAGTTTGATATATTTTATATGAAAGTTTTCTTGTGCTAAAACCCAGCATCTTATCATAAACCTTCCAAAGTATATATCACAGACTCAATATTTATTACTGTTTTTTGAATATTTTATTTTTATTACATTTGACATTGAGTGATCCTTCTGTTCTTGACTAAATACTGAGAACTTCCTTCTCAAACTGAGGTAAGACTCCATTTTGGAAGACATGTGGATTGCCTATTAAGGAACTATTTTCTTCCTTCCCCTTAATGCTGGAAAAGTCTACTTGTAGTTATAGACTTGAGAATGTCAGACATTGACTATCCTAGTCTTTTGTGCAGCTAGGGCATGGACATGTGATTTAATCCTGTCCAGTAAGCCACAGGAAAAATCTACTGGGAATGTCTCAGAAAGGTGTTTTTCCTGATAGTAAACTGACTGTGGCCTCAGCTATCTAAACTTCCTTGTATCTAAGTCCTTTGCAATAGAAATTGTGGTTCTCCTTAATTAGAAGTGGAGTCTGTCTCCTCACTTCTTCAATTTAGGTGATTTTGTGACCTAATGCTGGCAACAAAATGTAACAGAAGTGATGTAGCACAATTTTGAAGCCTAGTCTCAAGAAACCTTGAAAGACTAGACTTTCAGAACAACAGAGTAATGACAATTAACAGAGACATGACAATTTAACTGGTGAACATTTAAAAAAAAAGAATTATTTAAAGTCTCTGGAAATTGTTCTAAGAGGATAAAGCAAATGGAGAAACATTCATTCAATAAAATCTATTAAATTAGTATAAACAGTAAGAGTCTGTAAAATTGTTGCAGCTATTTTGGAACTATGAGAGGAAACATTGGCAACACCCTGAAAAAAGAATAGATATTATAGATAAGAGATCCTTGATAACATTGAATCCCTGAAATGACTACCTCTTGAAATATATTTACTGATTGCTTCTTAATGTGAGAAAATAAATTCCAATTGCTGAAGAAATTAGTCTGAATATTTTATATTTTGCAAACAAGTTGATATCCCCGTGATTATTCTCTGAGTAGAACTGATCCAACATCATGTAAAGTGTAAAGTTTGCATGTGGATGTGTTCTTTCTAAACTGCTCCTTTTCTCGCCCACTCACCTCCACATGCCTATAAAGTGTTTCATCCTCCAAAGGCTGCTTTTCCCAGCATAATAATTTTATTAGTTTGTCAGACAAAGGGAGACACAGTAGGTTCCTCAGTTCAGTTCAGTTCAGTTGCTCAGTCATGTCTGACTCTTTGCGACCCCATGAACCGCAGCATGCCAGGCCTCCCTGTCCATCACTAACTCCCCAAGTCCACCCAAACCCATGTCCATCGAGTTGGTGATGCCATCCAACCATCTCATCCTCAGTCGTCCCCTTCTCCTCCTGCCCTCAATCTTTCCCAGCATCAGGGACTTTTCCAATGAGTCAGCTCTTCGCATCAGGTGGCCAAAGTATTGGAGTTTCAGCTTCAACATCAGTCCTTCCAATGAACACCCAGGACTGATCTCCTTTAGAATGGACTGGTTGGATCTCCTTGCAGTCCAAGGGACTCTCAAGAGTCTTCTCCAACACCACAGTTCAAAAGCATCAATTCTTCAGTGCTCAGCTTTTTTTATAGTCCAACTCTCACATCCATACATGACCAGTGGAAAAACCATAGCCTTGACTAGACGGACTTTTGTTGGCAAAGTAATGTCTCTGCTTTTTAAGGAGTAAGCATCTTTTAATTTCATGGCTGCAATCACCATCTGTAGTGATTCTGGAGCCCAGAAAAATAAAGTCAGCCACTGTTTCCACTGTTTGCCCATCTATCTGCCATGAAGTGATGGGACCGGATGCCATCATGTTAGTTTTCTGAATGTTGAGCTTTAAGCCAACTTTTTCACTCTCCACTTTCACTTTCATCAAGAGGCTCTTTAGTTTTTCTTCACTTTATGCCATAAGGATGGTGTTATCTGCATATCTGAGGTTATTGATATTTCTCCTGGCAATCTTGATTCCAGCTTGTGCTTCCTCCAGCCCAGCATTTCTCATAATGTACTCTGCATAAAAGTTAAATAAGCAGGGTGACAATATACAGCCTTGACGTACTCCTTTTCCTATTTAGAACCAGTCTGTTGTTTCATGTCCAGTTCTAACTGTTGCTTCCTGACCTGCATACAGGTTTCTCAAGAAGCAAGTCAGGTGGTCTGGTATGCTCATCTCTTTCAGAATTTTCCACAGTTTATTGTGATCCACACAGTCAAAGGCTTTGGCATAGTCAATGAAGCAGAAATAGATGTTTTTCTGGAACTCTCTTGCTTTTTCGATGATCCATTGGATGTTGGCAATTTGATCTCTGGTGTCTCTGCCTTTTCTAAAACCAGCTTGAACATCTGGAGTTCACTGTTCATGTATTGCTGAAGCCTGGCTTGGAGAATTTTGAGCATCACTTTACTAGCGTGTGAGATGAGTGCAATTGTGCAATAGTTTGAGCATTCTTTGGCATTGCCTTTCTTTGGGATTGGGATGAAAACTGACCTTTTCCAGTCCTGTGGCCACTGCTGAGATTTCCATATTTGCTGGCATATTGAGTGAAGCACTTTCACAGCATCATCTTTGAAGATTTGAAATAGCTCAACTGGAATTGCATCACCTCCACTAGCTTTATTTGTAGTGATGCTTCCTAAGGCCCACTTGACTTCACATTCCAGGATGTCTGGCTCTAGGTGAGTGATCACACCACCCTCCAAAATTGTATGACCCCAGCAGGGAGAATTTAGTGAGAAATTTTATAGCAATGGTGCAGGGGCAGAGTGGCTGATAAGATTAGAGTGTGTGCAGGGCCCACACTCTTTAATCTGGCTTCAGGTAGTCTCTTGATAAATTTCTCTGTTTTTTTTAATCTAGTTTCAGATGGTCTTTTCTGTACCAAAGACTGCTAACACTTTCCATTTGTGGGGGCTTTAGTTCTGTAAAGAGCTCAAAGATATTGTTTGTGTATCCTTGAGGCAGAACCAGGGCCCTACCCAAGACTGCACTATTCTTTCTTTGTTGCTCCTCCCTTGTTGCTGCATCCTCTCCTTTCCCTGATTAGCAACTGTTTGAATTTTCCCTTTGGAACTCAGAGAAGGTCATGGACGATGGAGTCTATTTCTTACAAACAAAGTGTGGGGGACACAGAGAGACTTCCATGCCCAGGAGCCCCACAGTTCTGCTCAGTTTCAGTTCCTTCATAGAAAAATAGTAGTTTGGTGGTATAAATGCTGCATAGCCCAGTGGTTGAGCATGTGGAATTTCTAGACAAGCTCTTTGAGTGTATATCCTGGCTTTGGGTTTACTAGATATTCAACTCCAGGCAAATTACTTAACCCCTCTGTCTCAATTTCTCTGTCTGAGAAGTAGATCGGATAGTACTATATACTGAGTTGGCCAAAAGTTTGTGTTTCTCCATAAGGTTTTACAGAAAAACTCGAGTAAACTTTTTGGCTAATCCAATAATTCACTGGGTAGTTGAAAGGATTAACTGACATGATGCATTTAAAGTTCTTAATGTAACTTCTGGCACCTTAGTAACTGCTCAGAAAATGTTGCTACACCCAGTTTTAGAAAGAGATTCATCATCAACCTCCATGATGGTTGTGGAACTTAAAGGATTGTACACATTGTTCTTGTGATCCTGTTTGGGTTCAGTACAAAGGGTGTTCACTGTGAATTCAAGATAGATAGGGTTCTCTGGTAGTCCTGGATCTACATTCTTTATGTAAGTTGGATGTGATCTGCCACCAGCTAATTGCCATTTAGATGAATGCAAATGGAAGCCCACACTTCTGTCTCACAGTTAGCTGGGTGACTCATGGATTCCAACTCAGTAAACTGCCTGTTTGTGTAATAAATCATTGAAAGCTTTTGTGTGTGGCATTTTCCAGCTTTACCTAAAATCTGTTGCTATAGCCAGTGGTACCCTGAGACAGAGGTTGTATGAGAAGAATTTAACCACGAAAAAAGCTCATCTTAATTTTTTTTCACAGGTATTCTGTGTCTTGACAATCTCAGGAATTTTATTGGCAGGTTGTCTCGAGCCTTCTGTTGCAGAGATTGGAATGCATGTACCACAAGATGAGGCAAACAGATGGTGTAGATCAGAGATTTTCCACTTTCTACTGAGAAATTTGAAAAGATGGGGGAAAATTAGAATCACCACTGAAGGAGAAAAAATTTCCAGATTCCTTATCAGTTAAAATCATTACCTGAAACAAAAGTTGCTCTTCTATAAAATTATGTTTTATTTAAAATAAATTCTTTTCATTTTATGTAGTGTTCAAGTAATTCTCCTAAGGATAAAAGTGAAAATTATATAGTAAATGGAACAAATGCTGTTGTGTTAATTAGGTTATAGTATTTTCCTTATAGTAGTCATTAGGTCTATTTAAGTAGTTTGTCTTAGATGTAGTACATTTAATTAGGTTTGCAAACCTCTCCAAATAGCACTGTTGATATAAAGACTTGAAGCCCCCATACAGCTTTTGTCAAACTGGTTGAATCTCAGAATTTTCAAGGTCTCTTTTATTATGTGTGTGTTTACATATATATGTGTGTGTGTGTGTGTGCGCGCGCATGTGTGTGTGTATGTATACACACAATAAAATTATTGTATGAAGACAATGTATAAAGCTTTCTCTGTTCAACCATTGATGGACACTTAAGTTGTTTTCATACCTTAGCTATTGTAAATAATGCTGCAATGGACATATAAGTATAAATAACTCTTGGAGATAGTGATATTTACTTTGGTACATACCTAGAAGTAGAATTGGTGGATCATATGGTAGTTCTATTTTAAATTTTTTAAGAAAACGCCATACAGTTTTTTTGTAATGGCTGTACCAGTTTACATTCCCACAAGAGTGTACAAGGGTTTACTTTTCTCCACAGTCTCACCAGCATTTGTTATTGTTTGTCTTTTTGATGGTAGACATCTACTGGTTATAAAGGTACAGCTCAAGAGTAGAACATTTGATTGCAAATATGATTTAAAGGAATGCAAATAAAAGTTAAAGAACTTGAGATGGGATGATTATCCTGGATTACCTGCTACTAAGTTGCTTCAGTCGTGTCTGACTCTGTGTGACCCCATAGACGGCAGCCCACCAGGCTCCCCTGTCCCTGGGATTCTCCAGGCAAGAACACTAGAGTGGGTTGCCATTTCCTTCTCAATACATGAAAGTGAAAAGCGAAAGTGAAGTCGCTCAGTCGTGTCTGACTCTTAACGATCCCATGGACTGCAGCCTACCAGGCTCCGCCTTCCATGGGATTTTCCGGGCAAGAGTACTGGAGTGGGGTGCCATTGCCTTCTGAGTGGGCCTAAAATAATCACAAGGGTCCTTATAAAGAAGTGAGGGAGGTGGGAGAATCAGAGAAAGAGTTGTGAAGGACAGAAGCTGGGGTGATGTGATTGCTTGCCTGGATATAGGACTTGAAAATGAAAGGGGACCACTAACCACAGAATGCAGCTGGCCTTTGGAGGCTGGGAAAGATAACAACAAAAGGGTTTTCTCTTAGAACCTACAGAAGCAACATAGCCCTGTTGGAACTTTAGTTTTAGCCCTTGTAAAAACTTATTTTGGACTTCTGACATCCAGAAGTGTAAGATAATAAATACATGTTGCTTTAAGTCTCTAAATATATGGTAATTTGTTAAGCAACAATAGGAATCTAACATATATAAATCGTTAACAGTTCAAGAACTGCCCTATTGAGAGCTCGCAGTTTAGAACTCACTTGCTCTTGTGAAGATAGAAGCATCCAGCATCTATTACCACCCCAGTACAGTTAAGTTCAGTCGCTCAGTCCTGTCTGAATCTTTGTTACTCCATGGACTGCAGCACGGCAGGCTTCCCTGTCCATGACCAAATCCCAGAGTTTACTCAAACTCATGTCCATTCAGTTGGTGAGCCATCAAACCATCTCATTCTCTGTCATCGCCTTCTCTTCCTCCTTCAATCTTTCCCAGCATCAAGGTCTTTTCCAAAAGTCAATTCTTCGCATCAGGTGGCCAAAGGATTGGAGATTAAGCTTCAGCATCAGACCTTCCAATGAACATTCAGGACTGATTTCCCTTAGGATTGACTGGTTTGATCTTGCAGTCCAAGAGACTCTCGAGTTTTCTCCAACACCACAGTTCAAAAGCATCAATTCTTTAGCGCTCAGCTTCCTTTATAGTCCAACTTTCACATCTATTAATTTTCTAGCATGTGAGATGAGTGCAACTGTGTGGTAGTTTGAGCATTCTTTGGCATTGCCTTTCTTTGGGATTGGAATGAAAACTGACCTTTTCCAGTCCTGTGGCCACTGCTGAGCTTTCCAGATTTGCTGGCGTATTGAGTGAAGCACTTTCACAGCATCATATTTGAGGATTTGAAATAGCTCAACTGGAATTCCATCACCTCCACTAGCTTTGTTTATAGTGATGCTTCGTGAGGTCCACTTGACTTCACATTCCAGGATGTTTGGCTCTAAGGGAGTGATCACACTATCATGGTTATCTGGGTCATGAAGATCATTTTTGTATAGTCTTTCTGTGTATTCTTGCCACCTCTTCTTAATATTTTCTGCTTCTATTAGCAATGCTCAAAATTCTCCAAGTAATGCTCAAAATTCTCCAAGTAAGGCTTCAACAGTATGTGAACTGTGAACTTCCAGATGTTCAAACTGGATTTAGAAAAGGCAGAGGAACCAGAGATCAAATTGCCAACATCCATTGGATCATCAAAAAAGCAAGAGAGTTCCAGAAAAATATCTATTTCTGCTTTATTGACTACGCCAAAGCCTTTGACTGTGTGGATCACAA
Organism: Okapia johnstoni; assembly: GCA_024291935.2. NCBI lineage: Eukaryota > Metazoa > Chordata > Mammalia > Artiodactyla > Giraffidae > Okapia > Okapia johnstoni. Next base: position 61,927,043 of record CM044312.1, on the reverse strand, counting down.
CAAACTGTGGAAAATTCTTAAAGAGATGGGAATACCAGACCACCTCACCTGCCTCTTGATAAATCTGTATGCAGGTCAAGAAGCAACAGTCAGAACTGGACATGGAACCACAGACTGGTTCCAAATTGGGAAAGGAGTATGTTAAGTCTGTATATCGTCACCCTGCTTACTTAACTTTTATGCAGAGTACATCATGAGAAATTCTGGGCTGGATTAAGCACAAGCTAGAATCAAGATTACTGGGAGAAATATCAATAACCTCTAAGCAAATGACATCACCCTTATGGCAGAAAGTGAAGAAGAACTAAAGAGCCTCTTGATGAAAGTGAAAGAGGAGAGTGAAAAAGTTGGCTTAAAACTCAATATTCAGAAAACTAAGATCATGGCATCTAGTCCCATCACTTCATGGCAAATAGATGGGGAAACAATGGAAACAGTCAGAAACTTTACTTTTTTGAGCTCCAGAATCACTGCAGATGGTGACTGCAGTCATGAAATTAAAAGATGCTTGGTAGTTGGAAGAAAAGCTATGACCAACCTAGACAGCATATTAAAAAGCAGAGACATTACTTTGCCAACAAAGGTCCATCTAGTCAAGGCTATGGTTTTTCCAGTAGTCATGTATGGATGTGAGAGTTAGACTATAAAGAAAAGTGAGCGCCGAAGAATTGATGCTTTTGAACTGTGGTGTTGGAGAAGACTCTTGAGAGTCCCTTGGACTGCAGGGGGATCAAACCAGACCATCCTAAGGGAAATCAGTCCTGAATATTTATTGGAAGGACTTATGCTGAAGCTGAAACTCCAATCCTTTGGCCACCTGATGCAAAGAACTGACTCATTGGAAAAGACCCTTATGCTGGGAAAGATTGAAGGCAGGAGGAGAAGGGGACGACAGAGGATGAGATGGCTGGATGGCATCACTGACTCAATGAACATGAGTTTGAGTAAGCTCCGGGAGCTGGTGATGGACAGGGAAGCCTAGCATGCTACAGTCCATGGGGTCACAAACAGTTGGACATGACTGAGAGACTGAACTGAACTCACATCCATACAGGACTACTGGAAAAACCATAGCTTTGACTAGACGGACCTTTGTTGGCAAAGTAATGTCTCTGCTTTTTAATATGCTATCTAGGTTTGTCATAGCTTTTCTTCCAAGGAGCAAGTGTCTTTTAATTTCATGGCTGCAGTCACCATCTGTAGTGATTTTGGAGCCCAAGAAAATAAAGTCTCTGACTGTTTCCACTGTTTCCCCATCTATTTGCCATGAAGTGATTACCACCCCAGTGGCTGTCAATTTTCCCAGCAAAATTGAGTCTGTTCTCTAATCTCCAGGTGTGTCTTTCCAGTCTTCCTGCCTCTTTGCTGATATTCTTACTGCCCGTGCTCCTGAAATGTCCAGTTGTTGTTCTGTTCAGACTCTTTTCTAGCAGCAGTTTCACTTGTTTTATTAGATATGCTGATGTCTCTTTGTCCTGTATTACAGTCATTTAGTTGAGAGAAAAATCACTTTTCTCGGTTTAGCTGTGCAAAACTGTGTATTACTTTTGTGAACAAAGATTGTAAGGATGAATTAGTCTCAAATTTAGTTACTGCCTAGAGTGGAGATGAGGAAATTCAACTCATAAACATTTGGTGAACAGCCATTATCTTCAAGTCATAGGGATTATATGAGAGGAAATATGAAGAATGAAGCCTATTCATAGGGAGCTCACAGTCCTATGGATATGAGAGGTGAGAACATAAGTAAGCATGCAAGGCAGTGTGTGACAAGTGCTATAGGTGATGTTAAGTGGAAATAATGGAGTTTTGTCTTCAGTAGTAGCTGGATTATTTATGTCACTTACTAGTTTTCTGTTATCCTTGATTTTCTCGTATTAATTTTTATCTGAAAGAAATGTGCAAACTAGTTTCTACTTCACAAAAGTCTATGAGGATTAAATGACAGGATTGACTAGTTGATTTACTGATTAATTTAACAAATATATGCTTAGTGCCTACTATGTGCTGGACACTATTCAAAGTTCTGGGAATATATTTGTGAGTGAAATAAATTTCCATTGCTTGTGGATCTTATATTGTTGTAGGAAGAGTCATAGAATAAACAAATACATGGATAAAGATATTATCAGTTAATGAAAAATATTATAGAATTAAGAAGAAAAAGTCAGAGAATGACTGAGGAGAGAAGGGAGATGCAGAGAAGACTGTCCCCAGCAGCAGTGCACAGTTTCTGACCTTGTGTGCTTTTAAAAAAGATTTAAGTTCCTGTCACTTAGAAAAGGATTCCAGTTTGTTAATTTTGCAAAATTTGCTGAGGAGGTAATGTTTGAATTTTAAAGTTGTGGAAGATTTCAGCAGGAAGGGGTAGCAGGGAAAGGTAAAGCTTTGAGATGAGAATATATGTGTGTTATTTCTGAGAAAGAGCACTACTTCTCTATTTATCAGACCCTATTTTACACCAGTTGAGTTCCAATTTTGAGGAAGGGGCATTAACCTCACAGGGCTTTGGCCTAAAGTTGGGAAGCATTCTCTCCTCTGGTGAGTTAGCTGATTGTCTCTGTTGCTTTGTATACTTTAGCCAGCTCTGCAAGTTTGGGCCAACTTGTTGACCTAGGAAATTGGACCACTAGGCAGGCTCCTCGTAATCAAGTTTTATCTCTATTTCCTCTATAACATTCCTTCTTTCTCTCTCTCTCTTATAAAAAAATTAGTTTCCAGTAGAATGAATCCCTCCTGGATTGTCAGAGATATTTGCCTAGCTTGCTTTAATAATCTTAATTTGCTAGGTTTGAATTTCCAAGACAAAGTCAGCTTCAGGGGAAAAAGGAGAGAGGTGGAGTGAGGGTGTGGGGTGGCTGAGGGAAGAGAGGGCAGGAAAGGTCAGGGATGCCTTTGGTTCACCACAGGATGTTCAGACTCTCTCACCAAAGGAAAGGCAAACGAATAGCAAACTGCCTACGTCGTCGTGGTGGGCTTAAGCCCACGGCTGTTACAGGAGAGGGAATTCCTAAATGCTGACTAGTGTGGCCTGCTTGAGTGTGCGCAGGAACAGCCCAAACCTTAATTTTTGTTTCTCTGGAATCTTAATTTTTTAAAATAGACTTTTTCCCCTTGAGGATAAAGGATTCCTATCCTTTCTCAATCTCTGTTCAAATTTCACCACTTGAGCTTTTTTTTTTTTTAAGAGCAGGAATCTTCCCTCTAGGTTTCTCCCCTCTCAAATGTTCTGGTTTTTACCCATTAATTTTTTGAATGAACTATCTATTCATGTTTCCTCCATTGTCTAATCACTTACTCATTTACAGTCAGTTATTTTAGCAATCTAGCTTCTGTCCTCAGCAGTCTACTGAAATTGTTATCTCTTTGTCAAAACCTATGCCAATTTTGATTACCTGCATCATTTCCTGGTCACCTATAGGTTTATTATAGTCTCTTGGTTTTTCTTTTTATTTACATAGACATTAATAAAATTAGTTGTTTTCTTCCCTCTTCGTTTTTTAAATATAGTCATTTTTTTGAGACTTTGTTTTTAACCTTCTTATCTTTTCTCTCCTTTGGCATTTTTTTCTTGTTTCTGTAGCTCTGATGGTCTTTGTCTGAAATGCTAGGTCTAAATCCCAACCACCTGACAGACAATTCTGTCTGTGTTCTCTCATCAGCTTCTCAGTGTAGCACATCAAATATACGGTTCGTTTTCTTCCTCTGATGCCTCCAATCAGATATATAAACAAAAAGCTCATAATTGATGCATTTCTTAAAGCAATATAGATGAAAAATGATCTATGAAAATAAGACATTCAGTGTTTCATTGTTGGTGCTTTTCATTTTAAGTTTTCCTATGATAATGCTATTAAGAGAGTTTGGTACATATTTTTAAGAACAATTTTCAAAAAGAGGTCCAACACAGGTTTCTAAACTTATCATAAAAATTCAAGCATTTGAAACCCATTTCTAGAAGGTCCTTTAGAAAAGCTACTTCATCTTAAAACATTTATCATTCTTTTACAGAGCCTTACCACATCTCTTTACGTATGAAGTTTCTAAGTTCCTAGGTGTCTCAAACTGAAAATAATTTTATTTTAAATTTATTTTATAAGTTCTTTTGTGAACATCATAAATCTGTATACAGCAGAATTCTGGGGAAGACTGTGGTGATATGAGTAGTTAAAACAGATTAGCCTTTCCGTCTCACCACCATCTGATACTTCATTGCACAAACACCAGGTTTAGAAATTGTTTTTCTTCCCAGCTCTCGAGCTGCTGCCCTGCCAACACTGAGCAAGGCTTGTGCAGCTAGTCACAGGCAGGGTTTCCTGTCAATAGGCGAGAGGAAACAGTGCTTTTGGATGAACCCTCATTGTCCCGGCTGGAACAGTGATCAGCAGGCAGTGATAAGGACATTTTTCAAACCTACGCGTTCTGCACGAATCTGACTGACCTTGTTAAGAAGAAGAGGAAAGAAGGGGCAGTCACAAATAGTACTGGGAACATTCTTCCTTGATCCCTCATATTTTAGCCACCAAAAAAAAAAAAATCTAAAACACACTGAGTAAGATTCTCTTAAAATGTCAGAATATGTATCTTGCCAAGGATTTGGATCTTGTTGCTTTGCAAAGCAAATATAAAATTACATCATGACATCAATTACAAAAAAGTAGTTAAAAGACCATCTAATTTTTAATTAAAAATCAGATATTGTAAAGTGTTCTAGAATGTGCTTGACATCTATATTGTTTTATTTGTAGTAATTCATGAGTTTAGCATCCTCCACTTACGAAGGCTATGTTGCAGAGTCTCCTTTTGTTTCACCTTTATTTATTCCCCACTCTTTCTGTCTCAAGGGATCATACATCTAAAAGATGCTTCTTAAATATCTGTTGAATAAATGCTTGATACAATGAAATATATATCATCAACTTATCTTTCCTTCACCTAAAACTTGACATATGTGTGATATCTTCTGTTATTTAAAATAATTACTTTAAATATGTTAAACCAAAACCATTATGCCCGTTTTTCAGACAGCAAAGCTAAACCCAAGAGAGGTTATGATTTGCATGTGTGTATGATATGGTGAGTCAGGGATCTAGTTAGTGAATTGGCTTGTAGATAGCAAGTACATTTACAATAGTTTGTGACTTGGACTGTTGTTGTCAGTGGCCTATGATCCTGAAATAGAATGAAAAGACTTCCACAATTTAAATAACTTTCTTTGTAAGGAATGCTAACTTAGTGATAAGCTAAGAAAAAAATTTAAGCAGTTAAATGGTGATTTGGTATGTCTTCATTACCCAGAGACTGACAGCTCGCATGACTCCATTGATTCTGTCACCTTGTTGAGGATATATCCAAAATACTCCCTATCATGAAATTCTATTTAAAATTTATAAGGGTTAGAAAGGGCTCCTAAATCTAGGTGAACTGGAATTAAAAAGCATTTTCTAAGCAAGTGTAGGAAAGCAAAACAAAAGTTCTGTTTAATTTTTTAGAATCTCTATGAAAGTGAAAGTCATTCAGTTTTCTCTATACTTTAAAATAAAATACTTTTGAGTTCTTGTTCAGTATAGGTTTGAGGGCTTTGTATTTAAATAATCTAGGTCTGAGTTCCAGATGCAATATCTTGAAATTTTGCTTAATTACTCTGAACCAAATGACATGATTTTTACAAAGTATAAAAGAGCAATAATGCATGATAAACACATCAGTAGTAGTAGATGATTAAAAATAGTAGCTATTATAATTATTCATTTTAAACTTAAAGTTTGTCCTCATTATTAATTTACATATGCTCATACTGTTTGTCAGTCAAAAGTTTTTCCTCTCTCTCTCAACTTAAGTACTAACCTTTTTTTCACCAATAAATGCCATACATTGAATGAATATACCAGATGCCATTCAGATTGATTGTGTGAGAATAATGTCTATTTGTAAAAGACTGCTTTTCTGTTATTGAAAAATCAGAAATGTGTGATAGATATATGATCTTATTCACTTATTAACTAGGCATTCTCCACTTGAATTTATATCATAAAATAGCTTGTTACTTTATAGAATTGAGGACTCACATTGTGTGTATGGGTATATGTGTTTTTGTTTGTATGTATATGTGTGTGTGTTGAAGGTAAACCAAGATGCAATATCATGCAGATAAATGTGCTGTGATTGGTTGCTCAGTTGTGTCCGACTCGTTTGCGACCCCATGGACTATAGCTCACCAGGCTACTCTGTCCATGGGGATTCTCCAGGCAAGAATACTGGAGTGGGTTGCCATGCCCTTCTCCAGGGGATCTTCCCAACCCAAGGATTGAGCCCAGGTTTCCTGCATTGCAGGTGGATTCTTTACTGTCTGAGCCACCAGGGAAGCCCATGCAGATATATATCTTACATGATATATGTAGGACTTAGGTAAGATGTGATTTAAGTGAGATGTGTTTTATTTAAGTCAAATTTCTGGAATTTCCAGAAATATGCATAAATTATCTAATATAAAAAATAGGATGTGATACCAGTATGACAGACTTCTTTAAAAAAAAAAAACCTTAAAATTTGTTACAAAAATAAGTATAACACCATATAAGGCAGAATTTTCAGTTCATATTCAATATCCGGAGAATATTCTGAATATGTTCAATAGATGTTCCACAGTACAGGGGCAAATATTTTCAAATTCACTTGAATCTAAGAAATTAAAATGTTTTGGTCAAATAGTTCAGTTTTAAATAGTTTTATAAGGATGTTAACACAATGCTATGAGAAGTGACACATATTGTAGTATGATATTTGGGAGTATATATTTGAAAACTGTACCCCAAGTCCCTGTTAGAGGTATACATAAGTATATGGTATAATTCCAGATTAGGTGCTCAGGGATAGCTGGATGGTGTATGTCTGCTGGCCTTCTTCCCCTGTAGCATTCTGACCTACCTTATCATCATTTTCCATCTCTCCCCTCCTCCACTCTCTTACACATAGAATAAGGCCAGCTCCAGAGGGTGACATTTACACTATTGCTTATGTATGTAAATGGTGTCCCCTAGAGTTGTGCGATTCTCAGCATATTGACCATAGGCAGTAGTCCCTCCAAAAACTGGCTAAAATACACAGCTAATAAAAGCAGCTTAGGAGTCCAAACTCATGATGTAAATACTCTTTGTAACAAATCTAGGTTTTTGTTTGGTAGGGTGGGCCATTGTTAACCTTCGTACCATCCTCCCACCTGGCTTCACCTCCTTGCACCTCCAGGTGTAAGGATAAGCAATTACACTGCCGACCACTTGACTTCTTTAACTATTGTCTTGTTGTTTTATGATGTATTTTTGGAAGCTTACTTAGTATAAAAAGGTTTTTACCTTTTTCTACTTCTCTGATTTTTGAATAGTGAGGAATATTCTATCTAGACCTCTTAGTACTTCTCAAGATTAAAGATAACTTGTCATACAATAGAAGGAATCACTATTCTTCATTTGGTTTGTCCAGGAGAAAGTTCTGTCACTGACAATAGAACTGGCACTTGTAGAAGGACCTGAATAAACTCTATGACATCAATCTCAAAAGCTAAATGTTATTAGCTAACATGTTATAGTTTCTATTAATATTAATAGTCTGATTCTAATTTATTATTTATGAGTTGCCTAAAATTTTCTTTCTTTTTTTTTTAAGTACAACCAACTAGAGAAATGGGTTCTACAAGCTTGTATTCATTACACAAAGTAGGCTAATAATACAATTATCTTGTGGAATAGAAGCCATAAGGCCAATTTTCTGATTTTCTTTTTCTTGCTGTATATTGATACTTAACAGGATAGCTTTATTCTTCCAGATAAGTGGGCTATTTTTAGTATGGGATTACTTGAGATCAGGGACTCTGCTTTATTTACCTCAATTTCCTTAGTGCCTAGCAGAGTGTTGGGAGTATTATAAGCACCAAATGTGTGTTTGTTGAAGTTTAATATACTTTTTTTCAATCTATTCTAGTTCCATTGTATCTTTGAGGTAGAATAAAGGGATGCATGGGGCTTCCCTGATGGTTCAGTGATAAAGAGTCCACCTCCAATGCAGGAGATGTGGGTTTGATTCCTGGTTTTGGAAGATCCCCTGGAAAAGGAAATGGCAACCAACTCTAGTGTTCTTGCCTGGAGGACCCCATGGACAGAGGAGCCTGGCAGGCTACAGTCTGTGGGGTCGCAAAAAAATTGAACATGACTTAGCGACTGAACAAAAACTAAGGAGATGTACAAACTGTTTCATGGATTTAGATGTTGATTATTTTAATTTATGTGTTTCCAGGGCATGTCAATTCTTTTTATTTTTCATCCAATAGAAGATTATGATAAATTGGCACCATTTTTATTTTTTTGAGTCATAGAAGTAAATTGATCTAAAGCGTTAGTTCAGGTATATATTAAAATTTCAGTAGGATAGTGTCACATTGTTATGTTGTATTGTTACTGAGATATTTTTAATCTTGTTAGTTGAAATAGTGCACATTGTATAGGCTTAAAAATCTATGTGCTAGTTATATAGAAGTTATAAGAGCAGTCCTTACATTTGGATGATGCTTTACAATTTCATGTCTAGTATCTAACTTTATTAAGACAACAACTCAGTGAGGTAGGTCCTTTTTATCTCCTTTTACGTAAGAGGACACTGAGATACAGAGAAAGTAAGTCATTTGCTTATGATTTTATAGCTCACAAGGTTTTAACAGATTGCATGCATGCATGCTAAGTTGCTTTAGTCATGTCCAACTCGGTGACCCTATAGACTGTAGCCCACCAGGCTCCTCTGTCCACGGGATTCTCCAGGCAAAAATACAGGAGTGGGTTTCCAAGCCCTCCCTCAGGGGATCTTCCCTACCCAGGGATCAAACACACATTTCTTATGTCTCCTGCACTGGCAGGTGGGTCCTTTACTACTAGCACCAACTGGGAAGCCCCTATAAAAGATTATCTGATTCCAAATTCAGTGCTTCTTCCTAGACTTGGGCAAGTCATTGATCTCTCTCAACCTCTATTTCTGCATCTGTAAAATGGGCTTTAATATTATATCTTTCACGGTTATTATAAAAAATAAAGGTAATGAATGTTAAATATTTGGCACTCAACAAATAGTGGCTATGCTCTTAATTTGAACATGAAGGGCATATATAGTAGAGTTGATAATAAAACCAGCTAGTCAGAAGTACTTAAATTCCCACCAATAGTAGGAATGAAAGTGCCAAAAAAAACCCACAGGTGTATCCTTATAGTGAGAGATTGGAGGTGAACATATTTGAATGTGGTCACAATGACATTCAGTCACTGCTAATGAGTTACCTAGAAGGAGCATGCAGCAATGAATGTCATAACAGGAACCAACACATAGTTACCTAGAGAGCTTGAGAACTGGGATTGCCTTGGAAGTCTTTAAATCCCCTCAGAGAGTGAGACACCCAGTAAACACTGATGGAAGGAATGAAATAATCATGCACTGCACCGTGACCTCTTTTATAATGCTGTCTTGGGTTGATAAAACAGTTTTGTCTTCATAAAACACTTTCCATAATCACACTACATACTAGTAAGTGTTTACATTTCATAAGATGTCAAGTATATTCTCTTGAGCATAATATATTTTTCAATAGATATTATTTTTTTGACTGATTGTCAAGAGACTGGTAGAAGAATTTTGTCTTTCTTGCTTTGGACTGTTCTTTAAGAAGTTAAGTTGCCTCATCTGTAGAAAGTAACCTTGGGTGGCCCACATTTTCTTTCAGTGTAGATGCTTTCATCACAGAATTTGGAAGTGTTAGTTAAACGTGCACTAGACAGATGCATCTTCCTTTGGTCTGAATCTTAGGAAAGTACTTAACTGGCCAACTGTTTTACTAGAAGCTAGTCTATTATTAGACTAGATAGCAATATTCCTGTAAACACAAGATCTGAAAATAATGCCAAAGGAAAATGGAGATGGGAATAGTAGTCCAAAAATCTGATCATTCATTCTTTTTTTTATGGGAATAAATAAGAAAATGAGTTTCTATGTCTTTTTTCTTTTTTGCCATCATTATTCCCCAGTGGCTCAGTGGTAAAGAATCTGCCTGCAAGGCAGGGGCTGCAGGAGACATGGGTTTGGTCCTTGGCTCGGGAAGATCCCCTGGAGTAGAAAATGGCAACCCACTCCAGTGTTCTTTCCAGGAGAATCTCACGGACAGATGAACCTGGTGGGCTACAGTCCATAGGGTTACAAAAAGTTGGATACTACTGAAGTGACTTAGCACGCATGCATAATTATTTTATTTAGAAAGACTGAGAACTTTTAGAAGAATAATTTTGAGTAACTTACTCATGCTGCTGCTGTTAAGTCGCTTCAATCGTGTCCGACTCTGTGTGACCCCATAGATGGCAGCCCACCAGACTTCTCTGTCCCTGGGATTCTCTAGGCAAGAATACTGGAATGGGTTGCCATTTCCTTCTCCAAACTTACTCATAATTGCTGTCTAAAACAAAACAAGATCAACTGACAGGGAGCAATGTCAACAGGAACATTCAAACATACTTCAGAGGTGGATCTGTAAGATAAAGTTATTTAATGAGTCAAATCTATGATTGTAAGCATGGTCTCTCCCTGTATGTTACTATGAAAGAATTGATCTAAAAACCTTTATTTAGGATGTTATGAGAAATTGACCCTTAGTGAAAATCTCCTGAGAATTAAAACACTGTAACTCACATTTTCAAAAAGACTTGTCAAGATCAGAATGCTAGAGAAAAATGAACAACTGCAGTCTGGCCTTGGTCATCCATGACTTTCCTTCCTGGTGAAATGTGTGTGCTAAGTCACTTCAGTTGTGTCTGATTCTTTGCGACCTTATGGAATGTAGCCTGCCAGGCTTCTGTGTCCATGGGGATTCTCCAAGCAAGAATATTGGAGTGGGTTGCCAAGTCCTCCTCCACAGGATCTTCCTAACCAGGGATCAGACCCATGTCTCTTACATCTCCTTCATTGGCAGGTGGGTTCTTTATCACTAGAACACCTGGGAAGCCCATTTCTTGGTGAAATGGATGATAATAATTCTCAGCGATTTCATTTGTAATCATTGTAACTGGAGGAGAGAATTTTTCTCAGAAGTCTTCTGGAGTTTTTCCACATTAGGAAAACTAATAGGATTAACAGTTAAACTTTTAAGAGATGACAATTTGTCAGGAGTTTAAGTCAGTTTATATTTGTGATTGGAATGTGATTTTAAGACATCGCATCAAGAGACAAATAGCTCAATTTGTCAGGACTCTGATGCCATTTTATTTGTTCTTTTTGTCATTGTATAATATGAAAATTTCTTTAGGAAAGGTGATTTAAAATGACCTCGGTTACCCATTAAACGTCATGTAAAAAGTAAAATATTAGTACAGACCGAACCAAAGCACATACAAAAGAACAGTGTATTAAAATCCTGTATTAGTTTTCTACTGCTGCCTTACAAATTGCCACAAACTCTGTGGCTTAAAGCAATATAAAGCGACCATCTCACTGTTTCCATGGGTTAGAAGTTCAGATATGGCTTCCAGTGTGGCACAAGACTGCAATGCAAACAGGTGTTGGCTGCTACTGGAATTCCATCTAGGATTCAGGATACTCTTCTAAGTTCACAGATTGTTGAAAGAATTCAGTTCCTTAAGAAGTGAGTACCTCAGCTCAACTAAGCAAGTGGGAGAAGGACCACAGTCTGAGAATGGTCAAGGGGACAAATGTGGTCAGCAGAGCATCATGGGAAACACGTGACGAGCTGAGTGCTGCAGAGAGCAAAAACAGATTCCCATAGTCACTGGGTGTGATATTTCAGAATATGTTCACGACAACTTTGATATCCATAATAGTTATCCATGTTATTCTTTGAGATGTCTATTTACAATTGCTAAGAATTAAGAAGCTAATGCCTGGAGAAGGAAATGGCAACCCACTCTGATACTCTTGCTTGGAAAATTCCATGGATGGAGGAGCCTGGTAGGCTACATCCCATGGGGTCACAAAGAGTCGGACACGACTGAGCGACTTCACTTAAGAAACTAATGGTATCAGGAAATGAGGCTAAAAGACAGAAGAGACTTTTTTCCCAGTGTCATCAAGTATGCTCATTAGTTGCAGTTATTTTTCACAATAATACATTTGCTATCTCTGCCGTCTTCAGACTAGAAGACACATGTAGTGGGCTTGATATTTTCACAGGTCATACCTCGCTTCTACAAAAATTGATTTTTTTATAAGTGGAATGTATTTCTAGTGCAAATTTTCTTTCTACCTGTTGGTAGGCAACTCAGTTCTCTTCAAGACAATTCAATCCATATGATGATTCCTTTCATTTCAGGTCCTTAACTTGGTCAAGGAAGTGACTTTCTCTGGGGATTCAGGTGTACATGTGACTTTCTCTGGGGATTCAGGTGCACATGTGACAGCCAGGTTTTTCTGTCAGGAGGGTGCATTTAGGCCTCAGCTGTTCTATGACATGGGCCAGCATGGGCAGTGGTAAAAATCATCTGGTTTGCTTGTGGGTGTATTTCCACTGCATTTACTGAGATGTTTCAGTCCTATGAACTCTACCATCGGATTTATGTATGCCTATTTCTACCCTGCTTCCCTCTGTCTACCCCCTCACCCCTGTGTTTGTTGTTGTTGTTTAGTAGTGTCTGACTCTTTGCAACCCCATGGACTGCAGCTCGCCAGGCTTCCCTGTCCTTCGCTATCTCCTAGAGTTTTCTCAAATTCATGTTCATTGAGTTGGAAGCTATTCAACCATCTCATCCTCTATCATCCCTTCTCTCCTGCCCTCAACCTTTCCCAGCAGCAGGGTCTTTGCCAAACTGGAGCTTCAGCTTCAGCATCAGTCCTTCCAATGAATATTCAGAATTGATTTCCTTTAGGAATGACTGATTTGATCTCCTTGCTGTCCAAGGGACTCTTAAAAGTCTTGTCCATTACCACAATTTAAAAGCATCAGTTTTCAGTACTCAGCCTTCTTTATGGTCCAACTCTCACATCCATATATGACTACTGGAAAAACCATATCTTTGACTATATGGAACTTTGTGAGCAAAGTGATGTCTCTGTTTTTTAATATGCTCTCTAGATTTGTCATTGCTTTCCTTCTAAGGAACAAGCATCTTTTAGTTTTACCAGACCCATCTGGTATTAATAGTTCACTCTCAGTCTTTTCCAGCTTCCCCTAGGGAGCTCAGGGTGAGGGCCAGTGTGAGGTGGGTAAGGATAGCACTTTTTTTGTCTCAGATCCTCACTGCCCAGACCTACCCTGTGGTCATTTCTACCTGGTGGCTACCCCACATACTGGGACAGATGCATCTCTAAGGAGTTCATTATCTCTTTGGACTTTTCCTCTTTCCTTAGAGTGCCTCAAACAAGTTTGGCTGGATTATCCAAAATCAGCCCCTATCCCCAACCTGTTGTCCTCAGTGTAGGCTATCAGGACACTTTTCAGGATCTCAGAGACTTTAAACTGTCTTCCATCCTCCACAGAACTCTTTCCAATCCCTTTATGTTGTTTTTTGGGGTCAGGTTGTGTAGCTCATCATATTTTTTCTTTTCAGACCATTTGTTAAATGATATAAAATTTATGTTAGACTTTGTGTCCTCTAGAGATTAGTCTTTTGATTTCAAAATACTCACATCTTCTGAATTAGAATCCTTGGCTTTCACAACAGTGACCCCTGCTATGAGTTGCAAGAACTTATTTAGAGCTACAGCCAAGAACTTGTCTTTGATTCTTCATGCAGCTGTATTAGTCATGCCTCAAGCCCTGTGTGCTGCTCATTTTGTGAGGCACTGGTCACAGGAAGTGTGTGTTGGGGGTTGGGGTGGGAGTGGGTTAGGGTGATACCATGGAATGGAGAACCTAGTATCTCAAATTCTTGCCCTCTAACACATTTATGTAATATATGCACTTTAAGAAACTTCCCTTTGACCCCTCATATGAAGAATTTTCAAAGGACTTGGGGCCTTTTAGTCTAGAGAAAATGAGCCTCTAGAAATTGTTGACCAGTGTTTCACTGAGCTGTTATTGGGTGGAGGAGCCACCGAAAAGAAGGAGGAAGGGAAATCTCATGTATTGAATCCCTATTTGTGTCAGTACTTTACACATTTTGCTTCTGCTGTTCGAGTATTCTTTATAAAACCCATATGAAGATAAGTCTTACCACCCTATTTTTATAGTAGAGAAGCAGAGGCTCAGAAAAAGTTAAGCAACATGCCTTAAGAGAAGCTGTAAGGTAAAGTGGTCACAAGCAGCCAGATTGTCGGATGTTAAACCTGGCTCTGCCTCTTGTCAGCTGTGTGACACTGGACAATTATGCTTAGCTCCCTGTGTCTTGGTTTTCCTAACTGTAAATGGGGTAAATGGTCTTATATACTCTTAGGGCTGTTGTGAGAATTAATGTGCTAACATATACAAAGTAATTAGAAGAGTGCCTAGAACTCAGTAAATGCTATAGAACAGTTTTATACTATTCGTATTATATTAATTATCCTAGTCATAAAGCTATTAAGTAGCAGAGCGTGAATTTGAGCACAGGTCAGTCTGTTTTAAAGCAAACATATATTACCATACATAATATAATACCATGTATTCAAATGTGTCAAATTTTATAATTTCTTCAAGAATTTCTTTTCATAAATATTTATTGAGTTTTTCCTTTATGTTGGAACTATACTACATAGCTCTGAGGAAACCATCCCTGTATATACAATTGCATGTAGAGTCATACTGTATCAAGATAATCAGTTAGATTTTGGATTATCTTAAATTCGGAGGTTATACTTTAGGTCAGCTGACTTAATACATGGGTTCCAACAGGGTTCTTGGGAGAAGACCTCAGTGTTCATTTCTTCTCCCAACAAGCTGAAACCACGAATTGGGAGAACACACCAAAAATATTTAGAAACTTGAAAAATGACCCTAAATAAAAAGTCAGTGAGTACAGCCTCCACAAAGCAGGCATTGATTTATAACCAAATTACCTCTTACATGGATAATGCTATAATTGTATGGGTCGATTTATTCAATGATGGTGTTATAGGGTCAGCTATACCTGCAGTCAAAGTCAGATATACAGAAAGAATCATAATTTCTAATCTTATATAACTGAGATAATGTTGCTCTCAAGCCCCCATCCCTCCCACTAATTGGATGAGAAGTGAAGGAAGTGAAACAGAGGACTTAAAATTGTCCATTGACATTATCTTATCTTCTTCTAGTTTAAAATAATCTTACGTAAGGTTAACACGGTCTCTCTTTCTGGTAAATACTTCATCTTTCGGGGTTTATATCTTATTTCAAGGGGAAATCTCTATTTCATTAGCCATAAAGGAAAGGGCTTTTGGTCCAAGTATTGGTCCTGGGGTTAACAAATTTCATTTTTGAATAATCAAAACAGAGAAGGTAATTCTGAGTGCAAGTAAGTCAATTTCTAAATTCATATATTCATAAGAGCTTTGAAAAATGTTAGTACATTGATCTGACAATTGAGATTTCAGATTGTAGCTGCTACTTCATTTATGGGCTTCTCAGGTGGCGCTAGTGGTAAAGAACCCGCTTGCCAATGCAGGAGATGCAGGCAAGAGAGGCGAGTTCAATCACTGTGTCAGGAAAATCCGCTGGAGGAGGGTATGGCAACCCACTACGGTATTCTTGCCTGGAGAAGCCCATGGACAGAGGAGCTTGGCAGGCTACAGTCTATAGCATCAGAAAATCATCTAGCTTATTTTAATCATACTGTCCGTGACCTTAAGATCACTTGTGTATATTCAAGCTCATGTCTCGCTATTTTACATGTATTATAAAATCTAAATACTTTTGCCTGATACCCAAACTGCTTTTGGAACAGCAAAGAAAACTGTTTAAATACCTTGTGACCTGTAAGAAAATGTCAAGCCAATTCTTATAGCAGCATCTTACTGATTTGGGGCATTGCTTAGGATAGTTAAATGTGAAATACAATAGAATGGGTAAGTTTTTTCTCTTTGCTTTTAAATTTGAGTAAATGAATGCCCCCAATAATGAGACATTTCATTTATAAATGATCTAATCTTATACTGAGTAATGGGGGAAGGCATTGACTCATAGCGTCCTAGGAGAAAATTTAGAGAATATTGTTGCATATTTACTCATTGTTGAATATTTACTTCCTCTTTTCAATAAGAAAAAAATATTACTTTTATGGTAGAATTTTTTTTACTTTATATTGGAAGTGAAATGCATATCATTCAGATCTTTCTCAAATGCTTTAACTGTTTAAATAATCTATTGGGAAATATTTTTCCTTACTCTCCAAATTTAAATAGTGGTTTTCTTTTCTTTTTGGTAAATCAGAATAATTGTGAGTGTCCTTTTGTGAAGAATAGAATTAAAGAAGCAGATCTGAGACTTCTATCCTTACAAAGCCCTACTTGCAAAGTTGACCTTTCGTTGATATCCGATCATTTGAATTTCAGGAGTTTACCTACCATTCCCAAATTGATAAGGTGGTTCACTGTGCCTAGACTGCAACACAGTGTGGCTATGCTGTAATCCTGCTTTCTTTCTGGGCGTCTGGAATTTTGGTACATGCTAAGCAGAAGGTGCCTACACAACCTGTCCCTAATAAAAGCCTTGGACGCTGAGTCTCTAGTGAGCTCCCTTGGGTGTAAACAGCACACATCTGTTGCTGTATTTTCTTTTTGGGGAAGACTATGCTCTGGGTGTGGAGAAGGCAATGGCACCCCACTCCAGTACTCTTGCCTGGAAAATCCCATGGATGGAGGAGCCTGGTAGGCTGTAGTTCATGGGGTCGCTAGGAGTCGGACATGACTGAGCGACTTCCCTTTTACTTTTCACTTCCATGCGTTGGAGAAGGAAATGGCAACCCACTCCAGTATTCTTGCCTGGAGGATCCCAGGGACGGGGGAGCCTGGTGGGCTGCCGTCTATGGGGTTGCACAGAGTTGGACACGACTGAAGTGACTTAGCAGCAGCAGCAGCAGCATGCTCTGGGTGACCTATCTTGGGAGGAGGTCAGCACAAGGAAGTCTGCACATGGATTCCCCTAAATGCCTGTGTCTTTCCACCCTTATGATTAAGTCCTAGCTGTGAACACAGCTATATGCTGAATCCTTTGTCTTTTAGTCTCTAAACCTGAAGTGGTCTTGGGGATCCCAACACAGCTTTGCAATATTTTACATTTTTTAAAGAAACAACAAACTGTATAAAAGTTAAAAAGTGAAAATGTGCCATAACTGCTGATTTGTAGGTTTTTATAATCACAGAGATTGATTAAATTTTACCTCATAATTCTCACAAGCAAATGAGTCAAACTTTCTTTCTTTTTCCAGTGTTATAGTGGTAGCATTTCACAGTCCCTAAAATATGATAGCACATCAGAGATATCTGGTTTCAATATAAATGCCAAATAAAGAAAATGAAAAATTTGAAAAGAAACCCTCTTGTGTGAATGGTATAAATTTTAATCCAAATAAGGTTAAGAGTGGCCCTTTATAACTATTCAGCCCAGAGTGGGGAAAAATGTAGCTGGGCTGGTAAATGTGTAACAGCTGGCAAGCCTCCGTTGCCAGCTCTTATTTTAGATTACTCAGAGTCCTGGCTCTATGAAGGGTAACTCTGAATGTCAAAGAACCTTTCTGAGAAGATTTTTGAAACATCATTTCTTTTTCATGTTCTTGGGCTCATTAAGCTAGTAAATGCAAAAGGAAGTGTGACTGAAAAGGAAGGTATGTCTGATGATGAATAACAAGTCAGAAAAGCAGAGAGATGTAGCTCTTGGCATAGTGAGTTTGAAGCTGATGCATTAATGTTGCTAGTTAAACTATTGTGAAAATTTACCGTTGACTAATTGCATGCTGGCTTTTTTGGAAGAGAAAGTCTGAAAGCCAATTAAATAAATCTGAAATGGTTATATTCCCTGTGCTGTCTCAAAGTACCTATTTATAAGTATGCTGGGGCTTAGGATACATTTTTTAAATGTTTGTAACAGATTTCAAAATCTTGTGAATTTTATTATTATTTCATTGAAGAGAATAAACTGCATTACAGATTTGCTGTGCTAGAAAGTAGAAATTAAAAATAAAATCTCAGTTTCCATAATGCAAAGTGCTTTCTCTAGTTGCAGACTGCTTGTTTTCCCAGGCTTCATGCCTCCTATCTCTCTTCCACCCTGTAATAGTATTAATTATCATATTATCAAAGGACTGGAATGACAGTGCTCAACTAACTTAACCTGACCTGAGTGTAAATGGAAAAATAATTGTCATCTTTAGCATAAAGCATTTATACATTACTTTAGTGCTTTGGAGTGTTAAGTATAAGTATAAAAACCTATTTTATTGCCCTTAGTGCAAAGCAATTCAATCAGTCAAAATGTGCCCACTGATTATTACCAAAAATATAACCATTTATGATCAATGCATAGGATTCCAAACTCTTTTTCCTAACCAGTGAGAATTGTTGCCTTTATTTTCATGCCTTGCTGCATTAGAATTCTTTGCTTCTTCCTTGAAACTTAAGGCTCCCTGATCTCAACCTATTTCTCATCTTGTGCTTTTCTCCAGTGGTAGACAGAGGAGTGCTTTGGATGTGCTCAATTGAAGAGCTGTGTTTTACTGAATCAACAGCTTTCTATTGTGTATCCCCTCCCTAATTTCCTGGCTACTCTAAAGAAAGGCACAATCTTGCTGAACTCTTGGCCACTACTCTGATTTCTAAGTGTTGTGTGATTCACTCACCATATACAATTTTCTCCTTTCTGTTCATTTGTGGGAATATATCCTTCATGGTTCTAGCAACTTCATGGATCTTCCCTTTACTCAGCTTCTCTCACACTGACTGATTATATGTATCTTGCCACATGAATTATTTCAAATAAAAATATATATTCCATTTTTTCCTGCTCGGAAACTAAGAAATCAACATCAAATAAACATAGGTGTATATTCTCTTTCCTTCTTTCTCATTTTATTATCCACAGTCTATAGACAAGGTCTACTGTTCTAGTCCAGTAAGCCCCAATCTTCAGTCATTTTAGTAGGGCCTTCATGATTGTTGCTTTTTCTCTGTTCCTCCTTTCCTGTTAGTTATATAATAATTTTATTTAAATCAACTCCCTAGCTGGGGTGGCCTGTTTCTAATTTAAATAAGCTCACTACCTCTTATAACATTTGTCTGATAATATTTGTACAATTGCAAAGTTAATGTCCTCATATAATTTATTTTAATTTTTAATTTTATTGACATATAGTTGATTTATAATGTATTAATTTCAGATGTACAGCAAAATGATTCACATATATGTATATATTAATATATATGTGTGTGTATTAATATATATATTAATATATAGTGTGTGTATATGTATATGTATATTTTTCCAGATTCTTTACCCATATAAGTTATTAAAAATTTTGAGTATAGTTCTCTGTGCTATATCGTAGGTCCTTATTATTTTAACTATTTTATGTATAGTAGTGTGTATATGTTACTCCCAAATTCCTAATTTATCCCTCCCTCCTGTCTTTCCCATTTGGTAACCATAAATTTGTTTTCTACGTCTGTGAGTCTGTTTCTGTTTTGTAAATAAATTCATTTGTCTCATTTTTTTTTTTCAGATTCCACATGTAAGTCATATCATATGATGTTTGTCTTTCTCTGTCTGACTTATTTCACTCAGTATGATAATCTCTAGGTCCATCCATGTTGCTGCAAATAGGATTATTTCATTCTTTTTTATGGCTGAGTAATAGTTCATTGTGTGTGTGTGTATATGACATCTTCTTTTTCCATTCATCTGTTGATGGATATTTGTTTCCATGTCTTGACTATTGTAAATAGTATTTCAATGAATATTGGGGTGAATGTATCTTTTCAAATTATGATTTTCTCTGGATATATGCCCAGGAATGGGATTGCTGGATAATATGGTAGCTCTATTTTTAGTTTTTAAAGGAGCCTTCATACTGTCCTTCATAGTGACTGTACCAATTTACATTCCCACCACCCAGTATAGGAGAGCTCCCTTTTCTCTATACACTCTCCAGCAGTTATTATTTGTAGACTCTTTGATGATGGCCATTCTGACTAGTGTGAAGTGATAACCTCATTATAGTTTTGATTTGCATTTTGCTAATAATTAGTGATACTGAACATCTTTTCATGTGCCTTTTGGCCATCTGTATGTCTTCTCTGGAGAAATATCTATTTAGATCTGCTCATTTAAAACATTTTGTTTAAATATTGAGTTGTATGAGCTATTAGTGTAGTTTGGAGATTAATACTTTGTCAGTTGCATTTTCTCCCATTCAGTAAGTTGTCTTTTCATTTTGTTTATGGCTTCCTTTGCTGTACAAAATTATTTTCTTAAATGGACCCATATATTTATTTTTTTGTTTTTATTTTTTGTTTTATTTTCATTACTCTAGGATATGGAGCAATTATCCACCAAAGAGTGTCCTGATTATGTTCTCCTCTAGGAGTTTTATAGTATTTGGTCTTACATTCAGGTCTTTAAATTTTATAATATACATTGAATTAAGTAAAGTTTGAAATGTAAAACTATCTTATATAGCTCAAGTCACACTTGAGTTTATTGACTCTTGTGTATAAATTACCCATTTAAAACTTTGAGTCTTTCAATTTTTTCCCCTTATTTGAACTCTTCTTTCCCATCTCCTTATCACAGATGCTCATTCACAACCCTTTGTACTTACATAGTTGGCTCCAGTCAACTCCTCTGACCCTACTCTATTGATTCTTTCAGACTTTTTCCTTCTTTACTTCATACTTGCACAGTATAATAATCTAAACTTCACTCATTTTTATTTTCCAGTAGTTTAAATGTTTTGCATAAATATTTGTGGATTTTCTCCCCCATTCCTCAAGTATTATATCCTTTCTCAAAAGTCTGAGCTACTTGGGGAAAGAAATGATTATTAAATGGTTCTATGATGTCTCTCCTCTACCTAATGCCAGGATCTATACTTCCATAGACTAGTAATGATGTTGATAGGCTAATAGTTGTATAATGGCTAGATGGACAAGCCACAGTTTTTGATCCTTATATTTTTACAGCCTTATTTGGGGAAGTAGAATCATTTCTATGGTATACAAATTAGGATTCTGATTTTTTCTGAAGCCAGAGTAACAACATATATAAAAGGCATAAAGGTAAGGGAAAACATGGAGTGTTGGGGAAATGGAAAGACTCTCAGAGTATCTGGAACACAGAATATGAGACCAAGTGGTGCAAGGTATCACTAGGGGAGACAAGTGGGGACCATGTCAGACAGGACCTTGGAAATTTCACTAAAGATCTGAATTTGATCCTAAGAGTTAGTGATGAGCAATTGAAAGGTGACATGCTGTACAGGGGATGGATAGAAGATGGCCCCATAGAAGAGCCAGAAATGAAAACTGATAGGGCCTTCAATGTCCTGAGGCCTCCGGAAGCATCTAGGCTGTAACACAAAAACACAGCATATCCAACTCCTTTAGTAAGAAACTGAAAGAAAATACTATTAGAAAGTGAAACTAAGAACATTGAGGTCAATCTTCTCATCTCAGTCTAGTCAGGAACCTCAGATAATCAGGGAGATAATCTTTATTGGAAATTTTATCACATTTAGAAGCTATATTATATGCCAAAATATCTCAGAGAAAGCACTAGTATTACAAAAAATTATTACATTTTTTTGTTGCAATGATATACAAGTCATTTAATAGTGAACATGCTATCAAAGAGCAAGTGCTATGAGTATCTATTCAGAAGCTGAATTATTAAAAAAGAAAACAGAAAGCTTATTTATGATGGAGATAGATTGGTTAAAAAATAGTCCCTAATGTAACTGGGATAATGTTTCACAGAAACTCATTATTTGGAAAGCTTTTATGACAAGTCTATGGAGGCACTCATGATGAACTGATAATTTATGTAAAGAATTGACACTATTATTGTTGTAAAAACCTTGCCACATAAGCTGCTTTTTTGAACTACATGCACTAACATATAATTTATATTAATCAGGTATGTAAATAAAAGGATAAGTTAGATACCATTTTAAGCTCTTTCCTAGACCTAGGGTTTTATGATATTTGCAAAAATAATTATTATTACCACTCTGGAACAGAGATAGCATAGAGAGATTATTCTGCTAGTACATTATACTAAAGAAGGAAGAAAAGCAAAGCAGAGGAAGGGAGGAAGGTGAATGGGGCGAGGGGCGCTGCCTTATTTGCTTCCTATCACTGGTCATGGGCTATCTCACACTGAGAACGCAAAGGCTGAAGCCAAGGACAAAGGAAGCCTTCTTCCACCAGGAAGAACAAAGCTAAGGACAGCTGTAACCTTTCTGACCACAGAATCAAAATGGTGTCTCTGCTACATCTATTTTGTGCCAGAAGGGTGGCAGTTAATTTTTAAACCCTGCTTTCATAATAGCAAAGATTAGCACAGTTTTTTCGTAGTTTTATAATACATACCTTATTATTAGGTTTTGAAATAATCATGTTTAGAAATGGTTGAATCTGTTCAAGATACTAATTAATGTTTTATTAAATGAAAGGTAAAAAATTAAGTTACCTGAGAAAGTACAAAATCATCAAACTAGTCACACTTTATACTTTGTTTTACCTGGCATTTTTCAGTAAAGACTTCTGGACATATTGTAGGTACCCAATAAACAGTTTTAAGGCAATAATGGAAACCTGTAATTCAGAAATCTACTTTATATCTTGTTCATAAATTTCTTCATATGATATATTTTTAATTTGTCACATACAAATTTTAAAAGAAATTTTGATTGCTTGACAACCTCAGAAGATATCAAGTCCAAACTTTCTAAAGTGCATAAAAATACATAATTCAATTGTATTAAAACATATTAAAATTTACTATATGTGGTCTTAAATTCAGACTAATGAGGGCATAATGCCTGCTTTCAGTGGCTTCTTCTGACAGCTCAGGATGCCAAGTTTCTGGTTTCTGTATTTGATGCTTTGACCTCTTAGGACCTTACTGACCCTGGAGGAACTGTCCTTCCCATGCATGCGTGCTAAGTTGCTTCAGTCGTGTCCAACTCTTTGAGACCCTATGGACAGTAGCCCGCCAGACTCCTCTGTCCACGGGATTCTCCAAGCAAGAATACTGGAATGGATTCCTCCTCCAGGGGAATTTTCCCGATCCAGGGATCGAACCCATGTCTCCTGTGGCACCTGCATTGCAGGCAGATTCTTTACTGCTGACCTACTGGGGAAGACCCTGTCCCTCCCAGGGCTAGTTAATTCTTAGAGATAGCAAACAACTCATCTGGAAGTGTGTCTTTCACACGCAAACTGATCAATTCAGAGCCCATACACCAACCACCTGCTTTATAAAGGGTGGTTACACTCTGGGTCATCATCCACCTGACCTAATCACTTCAGGGTCGGATATGAGACTGCAACGGACAGTCCCTTTACTCCAGAGCCTGCTGAAATTATTCAAACCAGCCAATTCTGAGCCTGTTTACTCTGCCTTGCTTGTTTCTTCCCTTTGGAAACCACAATAAAGGCTCTTGCTCCCATTTTCTGTTTGTTCCTTCTGCCTCACTGACGCTAATGCTTTCCCATGTGGCCTTATATGGTGTGGTATGCCCCCTCCTCTTGGGACCCATAGTTATAACCAACTATCTTTTCAGTGGCAAGTGTCTCCTGATCTATTGGCATGACATACTAAAATTAAATAATCAAACCTACATTTTAAAACATTATAAAAAATTATAAAAATTCTCTTTAGTATAAATATTAAAAGATAATAGATCAGATCACAATATGTAATATGTAATATCTATTAATTAATACTTTTGCCTTATGAGTTAATTGTAGTTTTCTACATGATTACAATGAGAAAACCCTCTTATTGTATTTCATTTAATCAGATCATTACACAGAAGCTTTTCAATAATTTGTTTTTTTGCCAAGTTTTATTTTTCCAACTAATAAAATTTACTGACCAGATAAATAAATGCAGATTAATTTTTATAGGAATAAAGATTTCAGAAATGGACTAAAATTCTAATGACAGATATGAAGGATATTTTATTCTGTTACTGTATTTTTGTAAAAAATAATAATGTCTCATTCCAAATCCAATTTGGAGTGCATTTAGAGTGGGAGACTTCATGAAATCCCAAATAGATTTTATTATCCATATCCATAATCCTTTATTGATTTTAGTTCCAAAATCTAAATAAAGTTCTGAAAATCAAAACATTTTTCATAAGTTTGTGGCAAACTTATGGTGGACAAACTTATGTGGACAAACTTATGTGGACAAACTTATGGCAAACTCAGCTGGTGGCAAACGTATTCTGAATCGATGAGGTCATTTGTGTCTTTACTTATTCTCCTTGAAGGTCCATATTCATATTTACGCTACAAGAATGTTAATGAGTTTTTGGGGGGATGCTCAACCAAACATGGTGGAAATATCAAATAATGTACAGTTTATATGCTATCATACCCTGAAATTTATTTAAAACTCTGAATTATGAATACGGCTATCTCCAAAAGTTTTAGATGAGGGATTGTGGGCCTAATTCAGTGTGTAGTGTGTTCATATGGCTTGCATATTTTGTTCATAGGGACATGAACTGTTACTCTGTCTTTATTTAATATTTAATATAATTAACTATTGTGACTCATATTAATCCTTATTTAATTTGAAAGAATGTAATGAAACTATTGAATCAACATTTTCAGACAAAACTTGATGGTTTCCTGTGTAAAGGCCACTGAAGTTACAAAGATAACTAATACCCAGTTACTGCACTCCAGTGAGGACAAATACGAAATAAATAATAGTGACACAGTGTGACAGATGCTGCTAAAGTGGTATTCAGTGTGCTTTTGCTTCAGAGAGAAGGGAACTACTAATAGCCTGGGAGATTATGGGAAGGCTGCAAAGAAGAGGAAATTTGGGGGAAGAAGAGAAAGGAAAGACAATTTACCAGGTAATGAAATGGGAAAGAGTTACTCAATGCTAACACTATTGAATCTCAAAAAATGAGAACTATGATCAATTCAGTTAAGTTCAGTCACTCAGTTGTGTCCAACTCTTTGTGACCCCACGAACCACAGCACACCAGGCCTCCCTGTCCGTCACCAACTCCTGGAGTCCACCCAAACCAACGTTCATCGAGTCGGTGATGCCATCCATCCATCTCATCCTCTGTCATCCCCTTCTCCTCCTGCCCTCAATCTCTCCCAGCATCAGGGTCTTTTCAAATGAGTCAGCTCTTTGCATCAGGTGGCCAAAGGATTGGAGCTTCAGCTTCAACATCAGTCCTTGCAATGAACACCCAGGACTGATCTCCTTTAGGATGGACTGGTTGGATCTCCTTGCAGTTCAAGGGACTCGCAAGAGTCTTCTCCAACACCACAGTTCAAAAGCATCAATTCTTTGGCGCTCAGCTTTCTTTATAGCCCAACTCTCACATCCATACATGACCACTGGAAAAACCATAGCTTGACTAGACGGACCTTGTTAGCAAAGTAATGTCTCTGCTTTTTAATATGCTATCTAGGTTGGTCATAACTTCCCTTCCAAGGAGTAAGCATCTTTTAATTTCATGGCTGCAATCACCATCAGCAGGGATTTTGGAGCCCAAAAAAATAAAGTCTCATACTGTTTCCACTGTTTCCCCATCTATTTGCCATGAAGTGATGGGGCCAGATGCCATGATCTTAGTTTTCTGAACGTTGAGCTTTAAGCCAACTTTTTCACTCTCCTCTTTCACTTTCATCAAGAAGCTCTTTAGTTCCTCTTCACTTTCTGCCATAAGGGTTGTTTCATCTGCATATCTGAGGTTATTGATATTTCCCCCGTCAATCTTGATTCCAGCTTGTGCATCCTCTAGCCCAGCGTTTCTCATGATGTACTCTGCATATAAGTTGAATAAGCAGGGTGACAATATACAGCCTTGACGTACTCCTTTTCCTATTTGGAACCAGTCTGTTGTTCCATGTCCAGTTCTAACTGTTGCTTCCTGACCTGCATACAGGTTTCTCGAGAGGCAGATCAGGTGGTCTGGTATGCCCATCTCTTTAAGAATTTTCCACAGTTTATTGTGATCCAAACAGTCAAAGGCTTTGGCATAGTCAATAAAGCAGAAATAGATGTTTTTCTGGAACTCTCTTGCTTTTTCGATGATCCAGCGGATGTTGGCAATTTGATCTCTGGTTCCTCTGCCTTTTCTAAAACCAGCTTGAACATCTGGAAGTTCATGTTTCATGTACTGCTGAAGCCTGGCATGGAGAATTTTGAGCATTACTTTACTAGTGTGTGAGATGAGTGCAATTGTGCGGCAGTTTGAGCATTCTTTGGCGTTGCGTTTCTTTGGAATTGGGATGAAAACTGACTTTTCCTGTCCTGTGGTCACTGCTGACGTTTCCAAATTTCCTGGCATATTGAGTGCAGTACTTTCACAGCATCATCTTTTAGGATTTGAAATAGCTCAACTGGAATTCCATCACCCCCACTAGCTTGTTCGTAGTGATGCTTCCTAAGGCGCACTTGACTTCACATTCCAGGATGTCTGGCTCTAGGTGAGTGATCACACCATTGTGATTATCTGGGTCGTGAAGATCTTTTTTGTGCAGTTCTTCTGTGTATTCTTGCCACCTCATCTTAATATCTTCTGCTTCTGCTAGGTCCCTACCATTTCTGTCCTTTATTGAGCCCATCTTTGCATGAAATGTTCCCTTGGTATCTCTAATTTTCTTGAAGAGATCTCTAGTCTTTCCCATTCTGTTGTTTTCCTCTATGTCTTTGCACTGATCTCTGAGGAAAGCTTTCTTATCTCTCCTTGCTATTCTTTGGAACTCTGCATTCAAATGGGTATATCTTTCCTTTTCTCCTTTGCTTTTCACTTCCTTTTTTTTTTCACAGCTATTTGTAAGGCCTCCTCAGACAGCCATTTTGCTTTTTTGCATTTCTTTTTCTTGGGGATGGTCTTGATTCCTGTCTCCTGTACAATGTCACGAACCTCTGTCCATAGTTTATCAGGCACTATGTCTATCAGATCTAGTCCCTTAAATTTATTTCTCACCTCCACTGTGTATTCAAAAGGGATTTGATTTAGGTCATACCTGAATGGTCTAGTGGTTTTCTCCACTTTCTTCATATGATCCCTTAAATAGCTTGACATACTGTAACTCTTGCCAGTGTTAAAACTCTTCTTATTAGTATCATTCTGTCAGCAGTGAGAGACATCTTTAAACTCTTCAGCATCAATAGAAGTTGTTAAAGAAAAGCAGCCTGGGTTTTGATATGTTACTGCATTGAAGCAGAATTTAATCCTATTTGTAGGATTTAATAAAATGCCATTGCAGCTTGGATTATCTTTAAGGAACCATCCTCAATCAAATGCCAAATATCCCTGTCCCACAAGGCAGTTTATTGGACACAATGACTGTGATACAGTGAGTGCATTTTGTGTGCTCAGCTGCTCAGTCACATCTAACTCTTTGTGACCCCATGGACTGCAGCACACCAGGCTTCCCTGTCCTTCACTATCTCCCGAAGTTTGCTCAAAGTTTGTTCAGTGAGTCAGCGATGCTATTTAACTATCTCATCCTCTGCTGCCCCCTTCTCCTCTTGCCTTCAATCTTTCCCAGCATCAGGGTCTTTTCCAATGAGTTGGCTCTTCACATCAGGTGGCCAAAGTATTGGAGCTGCATCTTTAGCGTCAGTCCTTTCAATGAATATTTAGGATTGATTTCCTTTAGGATTGACTGGTTTGATATCTTTGCTGTCCAAGGGACTCTCAAGAGTCTTTTCCAGCACCACAATTTGAAAGCATCAGTTCTTCAGTGCTCAGCCTTCTTTATGGTCCAACTATCACATCTGTACATGACTACTGGAAAAATCATAGCTCTGACTATATGGATCTTTGCTGGCAAAGTGATGTCTCTGCTTTAATATGCTGTCTAGGTTCATCATCAGGCTTCCCTGGTGGCTCAGATGGTAAAGAATCCTGTGGTGTGGGAGATCTGGGTTCAGTCTCTGGGTTGGGAAGATCCCCTGGAGGAAGGCATGGCAACCTACTCCAGTATTCTTTCCTAGATAATCCCATGGACAGAGGAGCCTGGAGGGTGGGGCTGCAGTCCATGGAGTCGCAAAGAGTCAGACATGGCTGAGCAACCAAGCACAACATATTACACAGGTTTGTCATAGTTTTCCTTTCAAGGGGCTAGCGTCTTTTAATTTCATGGATGCGGTCATCGTCCACAGTGATTTTGGAGACCAAGAAAATAAAATTTGTCACTGTTTCCATTTTTTCCTCTTCTATTTGCCATGAAGTGATGGGACTGGATTCCATAATCTTAGGTTTTTGAAAGTTGAGTTTTAAGCCAGCTTTTTCATTCTCTTTCACCCTCATCAAGAGGCTCTTTAGTTCCTCTTCACTTTCTGCCATTAGAGTGGTAATATCTGCATATCTGAGGTTGTTGATATTTCATCCAACAATCTTGATTCCAGCTTGTAATTCATCCAGTTGGCATTTTGGATATGTAACAGAATGGGAAAGACTAGAGATCTCTTCAAGAAAATTAGAGATACCGAGGGAACATTTCATGCAAAGATGGGCTCGATAAAGGGCAGAAATGGTATGGACCTAACAGAAGCAGAAGATATTAAGAAGAGGTGGCAAGAATACACAGAAGAACTGTACAAAAAAGATCTTCATAACCCAGATAATCACGATGGTGTGATCACTCACCTAGAGCCAGACATCCTGAAATGTGAAGTCAAGTGTGCCTTAGGAAGCATCACTACAAACAAAGCTAGTGGAGGTGAGAATTCCAGTTGAGCTGTTTCAAATCCTAAAAGATGATGCTGTGAAAGTACTGCACTCAATATGCCAGCAAATCTGGAAACCTCAGCAGTGGCCACAGGACTGGAAAGGTCAGTTTTTGTTCCAATCCCAAAGAAAGGCAATGCCAAAGAATGCTCAAACTACCACACAATTGCACTCATCTCATACACAAGTAAAGTAATGCTCAAAATTCTCCAAGCCAGGCTTCCGCAATACGTGAACCATGAACTTCCAGATGTTCAAGCTGGTTTTAGAAAAGGCAGAGCAACCAGAGAACAAATTGTCAACATCCGCTGGATCATCGAAAAAACAACAGAGTTCCAGGAAACCATCTATTTCTGCTTTATTGACTATGCCAAAGCCTTTGACTGTTTGGATCACAATAAACTGTGGAAAATTCTGAAAGAGATGGGCATACCAGACCATCTGACCTGTCTCTGGAGAAACCTGTATGCAGGTCAGGAAGCAACAGTTAGAACTGGACATGGAACAACAGACTGGTTCCAAATAGGAAAAGGAGTACGTCAAGGCTGTATATTGTCACCCTGCTTATTTAACTTTTATGCAGAGTACATAATGAGAAATGCTGGGCTGGATGAAACACAAGCTGGAATCAAGGCTGCTGGGAGAAATATCAATAACCTCAGATATGTAGATGACACCACCCTTATGGCAGAAAGTGAAGATAAACTAAGGAGCCTCTTGATGAAAGTGAAAGAGGAGAGTGAAAAAGTTGGCTTAAAGCTCAATGTTCAGAAAACTAAGATCATGGCATCTGGTCCCATCACTTCATGGGAAATAGATGGGGAAACAGTGGAAGCAGTGTGAGACTTTATTTTTGGGGGCTCCAAAATCACTTCAGATCGTGATTGCAGCCATGAAATTAAAAGACGCTTACTCCTTGGAAGGAAGGTTATGACCAACCTAGATAGCATATTTAAAAGCAGAGACATTACTTTGCCAACAAAAGTCCATCTAGTCAAGGCTATGGTTTTCCCAGTGGTCATGTATGGATATGAGAGTTGGACAGTGAAGAAAGCTGAGTGCCGAAGAATTGATGCTTTTGAACTGTGGTGTTGGAGAAGACTCTTGCGAGTCCCTTGAACTGCAAGGAGATCCAACCAGTCCATCCTAAAGGAGATCAGTTCTGGTTGTTCATTGGAGGGACTGATGTTGAAGCTGAAACTCCAATACTTTGGACACCTGCTTCAAAGAGCTGACTCATTGGAAAAGACCCTAGTGCTGGGAAGGACTGAGGGCAGGAGGAGAAGAGGATGACAGAGGATGTGATGGTTGGATGGCATCACTGACTCGATGGACATGGGTTTGGGTAAACTCCGGGAGTTGGTGATGGACAGGGAGGCCTGACATGCTGCGATTCATGGGGTCACAAAGAGTCGGACACGACTGAGCGACTGAACTGAACTGAACTCTGTATATAAGTTAAATAAGCAGAGTGACAATATACAGCCTGTCACACTCCTTTCCTAATTTTGAACCAGTCTGTTGCTCCATGTCTGGTTCTAACTATTGCTTCTTGACCTGCATACAAGTTTCTCAGGAAACAGGTAAGATGATCTCGTATTCCCATGTCTTCAAGAATTTTCCATAGTTTTTTTGTGATCCACACAGTCAAAGGCTTTACCATAGGCCATGAAGCAGAAGTAGATGTTTTTCTGGAAGTCCGTTGATTTCTCTGTGATTCAGTGGATGTTGGCAATTTAATCTCTGCTTCCTCCTTTTTCTAAATCCAGCTTGAATTTCCAAATTCTCGGTTCACGAACTGCTGAAGCTAGCTTGAAGGATTTTGAACATGATGTTACTAACATGTGAAAGAAGTGCAATTTTATAGTAGTTTGAGTATTCTTTGGCATTGCCTTTTGGGGTTGGAATGAAAACTGACCTTTTCCAGTCCTGTGGCCACTGCTGAGTTTTCCAAATTTGCTGACATTTTGAGGGCAGCACTTTAACAGCATCATCTTTTAGGCTTTGAAATAGCTCAGCCAAAATTCTATCACCTCTACTAGCTTTGTTCATAGTAATGATTCCTAAGGCTCGCTTGACTTCACACTCAAGGATGTCTGGCTCTAGATGAGTGACTACACCATTGTGATCATCTGGGTCATTAAGACCTTTTTTTATAGTTCTTCTGTATATTCTTGCCATCTCTTCTTAATCTCTTCTACTTCTGTTAGGCCCATATCATTTCTGTCCTTTTTTGTGCCCATCCTTGCATGAAATGTTCCCTTGATATCTCCAATTTTCTTGAAGCAATCTCTAGTCTTTCCCATTCTATCTCTAGTCTTTCTCTTTGCTTACACTATGTTTCTAATGTAACAGGCAAGTTGAGTCATAGTAGTGGGTTGTTAGAAGGAATCATTCCTTGCTTGTAAAAAAAAGAGTAAAATATTATAAATATGTGAATATGGAAAAATAGTGTTTTGAGTTCTTATGTTGTAATATCCCAAACCATAGCTGAACACTTCAATTTTTTTTTTTTTTACAACCTTAGTCACTATTAGACTTTCCAGATAATCCTACTATGAAGGATAGGCTTGTGAAAAAAGCCTAGGTTTTTTGGAGAAAACCTAGAGCTGCATATCACTATTTTTTTGAATGTTTCTCAAATATTTTGCAAAGTCTAACTCTTTGGTTATATACATTATTCGCTGAATTTCACGAAACATAAAGCTTATCTTTGGTAAAAAGGCAACAATATTCATTTTATTTCCTTAACCTTTATCCTCCTGGCAGGTCCGAATTGTGAAAGTAAAGTATACTACTTTTATCTGAAAATATCTGTTTCATACTTTATTGATAATTTTATATGCAATTCAATATAATACCAACTTGGATTTTGAAAGTTGCAGCTATTAATAATACTACCATGCTACTACCTATTATTGATAGTGAGGGAAATCAGTACTATGTAATAGTATGTATATGGAATGTGTATTTTGGCTTAACTTTACTTAGGTTATATATTAATATGCTTAATGTTTTGTGTTAAAGCTTCCTAGTCTTAAAAGCACTTAACTGTGATCCAAGTTTTTAAAAAATAAAGCAATATATTTCCTTTTATTCATATGATATCTACAAATTAATAAAACTTCCAAGGTTATGTAACTAAGCTCAGAAACAAAAAGCCAATTATATTCAAAGATGAGAAATGCTTGGCAGGCATCCCACATTTTTCCCTCCCAAGCTCATGATAGACATTACTCATTGATCATGGCCAGAGGCAGCCTCAGACCTCTCCTCAAAACAGTGCTCTAGGGAGCCACAATCAGTCAGTCCGGGGTGGCTGAGGGAGCAGACCTATCTATCACCAACTGGTAAATAAGGATAGAATGTGACATCTTATCATCTGTTAGTCTCTCCTATCTATATCTGTAAACCAGTATGGATCCATTATATACAAACTAATTGAAGGAAATGATCCCTTAGTTTGTAAGAAACAAAATGGAGAGACGTGATCAACCAGAAGTTTTAATTTTTCTACATCCTTTTGGACCTGCAGAACCAGAGAAAGCAGGTCCCTGTATGAAGCAAGCAGTTTTGAAAAAGGAAGTTAGCAAAGATTTCAGCCACAGGAATTACTTCTCACAGGAAATATGGCCTTGCAAACTTAAGGGCTGGGCTACTGAGAGGAAGTCTGCCGCTGTGGTGTTTCCATATGCCAGGGAAGCAAACCTTCTATGGAAGACTGGGACTCAGGCCAGCTATGAATAGAAATCAGCTGTGTAGCAGTGAAGCTGAAAATATTTCCTTGTTCTTATTTATTCAGTTTTAAGGGGGCCTTCCCTTTATAAATTATACATTCTTGATTGTAAGTTTCAGTGGGGACCTATTGACAAGTATTAGAAATTGAAAACAGCTATTAAATTGGAAAATATGTTTATATATGTTGGAGACAAGTAGGATAAGCCTACTAGGGAAAGAAGATAGTATTTGATCTCAAGCATATAATCCAAACCAAGCAAGCAAACCATAATTTCAAAGTGTAAAATCTGTAAATTTCACAAACAAGAGTTACATGCTTTCTTATGGGGTCCCAGTAATACTCCCAGTATGCCTAGAATACCATCAACTTTGTCTTAGTCAGCTTGGGCTGCCGTGAAAAAAATTCCATATATTCAGTGGCTTAAACAACAGAAGTTTACTTTCTCACAATTCTGAAGGCTGGAAGTCTGAACTCATGGTGCCAGCGTGGTCCACCCTGGTTGGGTTCTGTGAGTGCTGTGTTCCTGCTTGTAAATGGCCACCTTTTTGCTGTGTCTTCCTGTGTCCTTTCCATGGTACACACACTGAGAAGAGCAAGAGGTCTCTCTCTCTCTGTCTTCCTATTCTTATAAAACCACTAATTCTATTATGGGGGCTCTACCCTTGCAACCTCATTTAAACCTAGTTACTCTTTTAACACTCCATCTTCAAATACCATCACACTGGTTGTTAAAACTTCAAATATGATTTGTGGGAGATGAGCACAGGCATTCAGTCTATAACATTCTCAAAGGACAACTTTGATTGGTTGATCTTAAAAAACATGAGTTTGAAGCCTTACTAAAATCCCAATAACTTGTTTGAGAAATATATAGTTTTCTACCAAGAAAATAGAGGATAATAAGAAAAACTAATAGAATTTTAAGAGAGTACTTTAAGAGTATAGTAAGGTGATCAGATATAGATGTCAATATACAAAAATCAATAACTTTCTTAATATTGTTGTTGTTGTTTAGTCACTGAGTTGTCTGACTCTTTTGCAACCCCATAGACTGTAGCCCGCCAGGCTTCTCTGTCCATGGGACTTCTCAGGAAAGAAGACTGGAATGGTTGCCATTTTCTTTTCCAGGGGATCTTCCTGATCTAGGGATCGAACCTGTGTCTCCTGATTGGCAGATTGATTCTTTACCACTGAGCCACCAGGGAAGCCCCAGAAAACATAATAATAAAAGGGATTTCTCATTAATAACAGCAACAAAATCTATTTTATACTTAGAAATAAATAAGAAATGTGAAAGATTTTTATGAGAAAGGTATTTAAAGATCTACATAAATAAAACATTATTCCATATTTCTCAGTGGGAAAACTTAGCATTGTAAAGATGTTGATGAACTGGTTCTCAAGCATGTGTGAAAGAAAGAACAGCAATGCTTAGGAAGTTACATTTTTGAAAAAGAGAATCATGGGATTTGACCTAATAATCAAATAATCAAAACATAATATCAAAACATAATATAAGGCATTTTGGCCTAGGAATAGACAAACACTATTAATAGAAAAAATAGAATGAAAAATGAGGAGTAAAGTTTATAGTAAAAATGTCATCTCTAATCAGTAAAAATGTTCAAAGCTTCTCAATTTATCACATTATGACAATTGGTTCTCCTTTTGGGGAAAATATTAAACTCATAGTTCATATCATAAACAAAAGTACATTTTGGAGAGCCTAATTAGAGTAAGTGTTGAGAACAAATTATAAAAGTATTTGAAGAGGATATAGAAAGATTATAACTATGAGAATTAGGAAAGTTTTCCTAAGTAATAGATGAAATTTACATACCATAAAAGAAATTATATAAATGTTTAAATAAAAAACCTTCTTTGAGATAGCAATTTGAAAATGAAGTTAAATAATATGCTACAAACTAGTGGAAACATTTGCAACATGTACAAAAGATTTGCAATATTTAAAGGGTGCCTCCATATGAGTATGCAAAACACAAAAACCAGATAGAAGGCAAAGGATATAAAATACCCTTTGCAAAAGAAACACATGTGGCATACATACGATGCTCAGCCTATATAAATTAGACAATATTTATCAGAATTTAAACTAAACCTAGTCTCTGAGTTTGTAGTCTACTTCTGTGAATCTGTCCCACAGAAATACTCACTCATAGTAAAGCACATTTATAAGACTATTCTCTTTTATAATAGCAAATAATAGAAGCAATATCATCAACAAAGAAGACAGTAGTAAACTTGCAGAACATTCTGTTATTATAAAAAAAGAGTAATGTCTGTATATATTAAAGTAGAAAATTCTGTAAGACCCAGGTGAAAACAAATTGACATAGTATAATAGAATCATGTGTAAATGTATATGACCTATATATGTACAAATACTTTGTGTTTATTTTTTTTTGTTGTTCCATAAGCTTTTGTATGGATTGATTCTTCTACTGTGAGAATATATTTATGTGTTTCTTAACTGAAAACAATTTTTTTTTTTTAATCAAAGAGGAGTATTCAAAGAAGATCATGCCTAGTGGCTCAAACTCTTTTTCACATGATAGAGAACTGCTTCAAGGAGCATTTGAGAATCACATGTTTGTCACTATTGTGGTTTGGACTTCTCGCCACTTATATTTTCTCTTGACCTCTGGTTTGCTACCAGTTTTCCTTTTCTGGAGCATGTTGAAATGGACATAAAAGGAAATTCGTTAAGAATGTTCAGATTCTTGTTATGCAAAATTGTGTTTCTGGAAGGGGTTTTAGATATGATCTAATGCAACTCTCAAGTTTTGCATGGAATCCTCATTTCTGAGATGGCCAGGAAATGTTAATGGGAATGTCACATTTCTCATGCTTGAGTCATATCCCCTTGTCCAGAAACCTGGGAAACTTTACCACTGAAAACTCAAATAGGGTGGTACTATTCTCCCAACTCTTAAGCCAACAAATGTAAGAAAACAAAAAGATAATTTCATTCGAAAGAATAAAAATTAATAAATATTTTTTTAGCAAACAAATGAGTACCGTGCTGCTATCTGATGGCCCACAAAAAATGACTTCTAACATTATTTAAATTCTTTGTATTAGTATCTTTTAATCCATGATTTGGTTTGGTAAGTCTTGTCCGACACTTGCAAACCTATGGTCTGTAGCATGCCAGGTTCCTCCATCCATGGGATTTCCCAGGCAAGAATATTAGAGTGGGTTGCCATTTCCTTTTTCAGGGGATCTTCCTTACCCAGGGATTGAACTCTGGTCTCTTTCATTTCAGGCAGATTCTTTACCACTGAGCCACCAGGGAAGCCCTGTTTAACCCATAAACTCTGCCATGTAATCATTCATCAACTCTGTCCATCACTAGCCTGTTGTTTTAACTCCATTTGTCAAATCACTCTGGAGAGGGCCAGGTTGCTATGTTTAAGCCATGTCATATTCTCTTAGTCAAGCCTTGTGTGTCCTAAGAGCCCTTCAAGAAGCTCACTTATCATTAGATGTTGGCAAGGAAAAGTCATAAATCTCTCCTTCCAATTTAGTGATTTTTGTTCTTAGCAAGAACACTACTTTGGCAATAATGTACACAATACCTTTGCTCAGAGCCTATCTGATTTGCATCCAGCTAGACAATCTCTGTTCACTCGGATGTATTCCCTATAAGGAGACATCTCTCCACTTTTAGAACTCCACTCTACCTTAACTTATGCTTGAATGGACTATGTTGTTGTTGTTCAGTTGCCAAGTCGTGTCTGACTCTTTGACCCCATGGACTGCAGATCACCAGGCCTCCTCCTGGACTATAGCTTCACCTATAAGATCAAATAGGTCCTTAAACTCCCTGAGCCAGTGAATCGCTTTCGTTTTGCCCTCAAATGAATAATTTGTCTTGTGCAAAGGTCATTGGGAAATCATAATTCCTCTCTGGAGCTCCAAACTGGTTTCCCATGGGGACCCATGTTCCATTTTAACTGAGTTTATCAAATTAGAAATTCCTAATTAAAGCCCCAAACCTTGAGACACAAGGAGGTTAACAGAATGACTGCTCCAACCTCTCCCATCACCCAGATATTTGCAGCACGTACACAAGGACCTTGAACTCCTGAATCTAAGGCCGTTATAATAAATTTGTAACTTAAGAAATGTGTTTTTCTATTTTAAAAAGTTTAATGTAAAAATGAAAATCAATATGATGGGAATGTTCTTTCTTTTCTAAGTTCTTTAATGTTATATTATCTTTATATGTTTTCAGTATGAGGAAATGATCCTATTGGCTGCCAGTGAATGAGGGAGTGGAATAGAGCTGATGAAAAAGAGCTAATATTCAGCATAAATGCCTATAGTTTTGTTTGTTTGATGTGGTGGCTCTTGGGCCTACGGAAATACACCTTCTGTTTATGCTTCCAAATGTTCCTTTTATCTTCAGATAAAAGTGTACAGGGGAGGTTGCCAAAATTATCCCACCTTTTGGGCCCAAGCCACAGTTAAACTTAGATGTAAAAGAGATCAAAGCATTTCCATTTGATCCAAATAGCTGCAGCCCAGCAGTGTAGCTGTTGGTGGTATGAAAACGGCTGAACACTTTCTGATTTGGAACATCTAAGTGATACATTCTAGCCTGCAGGGCAGAAAGAGAGGCAGCATGCATGTCTGGTTTTGAAATGACTGCCTGCCTTCTAGGATTTGATAAAGAAACACTTGTTTAGAGGTTGGTATGTAATCTAGTGAGAAGCTCCTAGTTACTTCTGAAAGTTGCCTCAGGGGGGCTCTATGGGTGGATATTTTCTCTCCTTTCCCCCAGAATGATTTTGTTCATGGTCCTTCTGTGCTTCTTTTAGGTGAAGCCAAGCTACTGAGAATTCCTCTTTGCAAGATGACAGCAACTCTCCTTTCCCTACCTTTTTATATAAATTCTTTTAGGTTCTAAGATTGGTAAAGCATCAGACTGATATCCATGGAAGATAGACTGAGACTCTTGGTCTCTGTAGGAGTTTGGTCACTAAATTATTTGTTATCCAAACCACTGTTGCGAGTGAAAGGGGCACTATTAGTAACTAAGCCTAGATAATTGGGGTAAACTGAGACTGTCTTGGCAAATTAGAATGTATGGTTACCCGTTGTGTAGGGGAATGTGTGACATCTGGTATCTAGAACCTCAATTCTAATACTTCTTTACCTGTGCAAAACTGGACATTTTCTAGTTACCCCCTTAAATTATTAGGAGATCATTTTCTGCTGTTGATAGCAGATATTTAGTAATAAGATAGTTAATTTCCATATAACTCAGAAATTACTTAACAGGCCTCTTGTTAAATACTATAGCTCTGGAATAGAATTTGTTGCAAAGCAAATATTCTATACAAATTCTTTAAAGAAGCCTTTCAAGTGTATCTCTCTCTCTCTCTTTTTTTTTATTAGGATGCCACCACCCGCTATTTACAAAGAAAGTCTTTAAGGGAAGCAGCAGACCCCTCAGGCCATTTCTAGCAAAGAGATGTACATTTAGTACCAAGAACACAAAAGCACTGTTGTAACTACACACAAACTATTTTTTGTGTCCAGCGTATTTTTGTCTTCAAACTGCAGTCAGATTGCAGTGTTTCCCTTCTGTTTGTTTTACCACTTCCCTTCTAAATATTTTGCATCATCCTGGTCATTTTCCCAAATGTGGTCTGCTCACTGGAGGGCCACATTCCTCTGACTCGTGGCATTGGTCTTTGTCACTGTGGCAAGGCTTGTTTATCATAAGGGAATACTTTACGGGATGGGCACCTCTCACAACAATTTCAACCTCTTTTCCTGTTCTCCCACATGCTCAGATATTCTGAGACAGCAGCCCAGATACGGCTTTCTCTAATCATAAGCTGCATTCCTAGAGTGTGAACTTTTCTTTGCTCTGCTTTCAAGATAGGGAAATTTTTGGCTTTGTTTATTTCTTTCAAACTGAGCAGTGCCCTCTTGACTGTTATGACTAATTCACTTGTCAGGACTGGAATCTCCTAATAGTTCTCTCCAGGTAAATCCCGCTCAAACTTGTGGCGGAAAAAATGCCATAGAGGTCAAAGGGTGACCCTGTGGTGGTCGCAGGCTATCCACTGGACAGAGGTCTCTGTTGACTGTGGAGATTTTTTTCCACGAGAAGGAGAGGTTTGTCAGCACCTGACAGTTCTTACATTCTCGCATTCCTGCAGAGGAACCCGCTTGGGGAGAGATAAGAGCCCTGGGTTGACACCCTGATTATGCCTACCTTTTTATTTGTTAAATGTGGAAATTTACTTCATCCAATTAATAAGAACAGGAAACAGTTTTTGTTTTCTCTTTGTAGGAAAACATGAAGTAACAGTTTTATCTTAATTTGTCAGGCATTGCCCAAGAGACTACAGCCATGTGGGCTGCTGGCCAAAATATCGCTCTAAGTCCCAAGTATTAACACTCAGATATAAAAAGAATGCTAATTGGTTTTCCAGCTGAAAATAATAAGGTGGTTGGTGCCAAAAATGTTGTATGGCATGGAAACCCCATGTTTATACAATAGGGCCTGATTGCAATCTGGGGTCTCCATTTGTACTCGTTGGTAGAGCTAAACAAAGAGAGGTGTTTCGCTCCTCTGCCTTTGTAGAAAGCCTCTGCTCCAGATCTCAGCCTGGTGTTGCACCAGGCTTCCCACAGTCTTCCTGCCAAATCTCCAAGTTTTTTCCTGGCTGCTATTCAGGAAAGTACAGCTCCGTCCGTAGGATGGAAAGTTAAAAAGGCCTTGCTTGGATACGCTGAAATATATACAAACACTGCTTGACGTATGGAGCAGGCAGAGTTTGCACAGGCTGCTCCTGCCTACATTCTAAGAAAAAAGAATCAAGACTTTTAAAAGTCATTTTAGTAAAGCAATGGAGATATAAGCTGGAAAAAAAAATAACAAAACATTTTTTTTAAAGCAAATTCAGCATTCCCCTTTAGCCCAACAAGTAACTATCTTAGTTTCATTAGTAAAATATCAACTAATTTACAAGAACCTGGCCAGCTTGGGCCATCTTTAACCTAAAGACATGTTTCATATATACAGAAGATACTGAATGTAAATACTTCTGTGAGAAGATCACTGGAAATGACCTGGTGAGAGTCACTCCGGCTATGGGTACAGCTCAGGTTGGGGCTGGCACTGTGATGCTTATTGGCTGATTGCCAGCCTTGCTGTGGCTTAACACCTTGACTCCAGATCTACATGACTGATGGGAAAGTACTTGAATTAGAAAAGATATCTTAATACTTAGAACCTTACTCTCATTATTTACAGTTGATGGTAAATACCGCTGCTGAATTCTCAGCATTTAACCAATATTATCCAGGCAAGAATACTGGAGTGGGTTGCCGTTCCCTTCTCCAGAGGATCTTCCCCACCAGGGAACAAACCCAGGTCTCCTGCATCGCAGGAAGATTCTTTACCATCTGCGCCACCAAGGAAACCTGTATATTATCCAAAATGCTTAAGTTATGTTGTTGTCTATTTGCTAAGTCCAATTCTTTTGCAACCCCATGGATTGTAGTCCGCTAGGCTCCTCTGTCCATGGGATTTCCCGGGCAAAAATATTGGAGTGGATTGCCATTTCTTTCTCCAGGGCATCGTCTCAACCCATCGATCAAATCTGCCTCTCCTGCACTGGCAGGCAGATTCTTTACCACTGAGCTACCAAGGAAGTCCTTATAGTTAATACTAAAAGTGAAAGTGTTAGTTGCTCTGTCTTGTCTGACTCCTTGCAACCGAATGGACTGTAGCCCACCAGGCTCCTCTGTCCATGGAATTTTCCAGGCAAGAATACTGGAGTGGGTAGCTATTCCTTTCTCCAGGAGATCTTACCAACCCAGGGATAGAACCCAGGTTTCTTGCATTGTAGGAAGATTCTTCACCATCTGAGCCACGAGGGAAACCCATAGTTAATACTAAAATTCACTATTTCCTATCACCAATAATGATTATAGACTATGACCATTAGGCTAGTCATGTATATAAAAGTGAAAGTGAAAATCGCTCAGTTATGTCTGACTCTTTGCGACCCCATGGACTGTCCATGGAATTCTCCAGGCCAGAATACTGGAGTGGGTAGCCTTTCCCTTCTCCAGGGGATCTTCCCAACCCAGGGACCGAACCCAGGTCTCCAGCATTGCAGGTGGATTCTTTACCAGCTGAGCCACAAAAGAAGCCCATGTATATAAAGATGCAACTAA
This sequence comes from Okapia johnstoni, assembly GCA_024291935.2. Lineage (NCBI taxonomy): Eukaryota > Metazoa > Chordata > Mammalia > Artiodactyla > Giraffidae > Okapia > Okapia johnstoni. The sequence goes on along the minus strand of CM044312.1, from coordinate 61,886,213 downwards.
GTTTAAAATTTTGTTAAAAAAGAATTACTTTGGTAATAGAAGTAAAACATTGTCTCAAAATAACCAACTTTTGCCAAAGTATACAGAAAATAAAACAGGCTATAAGGGTCCACTGATACGTAAAAAAAAATAATTTTTTTTTTTAACAGAAACTGGCAAGCATTGTCTTTTCCTTTCTATCAGTGCTTTTCTTTTGTTTATTTATTCATTTATTTTTGGTTGTTATTATGAGAGTGTTTCCCCTAGAATAGTGAGACAGAATGGGATGTATTTAAGAGTTTAAAAAGCATTTATTTAGAAGTATTGAGCATTAGGATTTTTTTACGTGCAGGAGAAACCAAGAAATAGAAGACCATTGAATTGTTATGTCTGCCCTTTAATCAGGTTCATCCCCACCAAGCTAAATGAATTTTCCTGTGTTCCTCTTCCTAAACATAGGTGCCTTCTTTGGTGCATTTCTGCTTCTGTGGCTTTGTGCTTGTTCTTTCTCTCACCTGAAGTGAGGTCTCTTTTCCCCTCCATCTTCTCGATCCCAGTTCAGTTCACACAACATCTGTAAAGCCTCCCAGACCACTCGAGGACCCTTTACTTCCCATCTTACAGTTCTTACTGTTTTCATGAGAAAAAAGAAGGATGTTGAGGGTCACAAATCATGTGGGAATCCAACTGGGACCCAGAAAATGAAGAGGAGGAAGGAGCATTTTTTTTTTTTTTTTTATTGCAAGAAGCAGAGACTCATTCAACCAGCCTAAAATAAGGAGAAGGTATTATAAAACTACAGTGGGCCCTGCAGGGTATGCAGTGGAACCTGTCTGAAGGCTCAGTTGCTCTCGCTCTCCTGTTATCAGGATCATACTTACCCCTCTGACTCTTTCCCAGGGATATTTACTTTCATACTCTTCTCTTTTCTCTCTGCCAAATTTTCCTGCCTTATTTCAGTTTTTTTTTTTTTTTCAGCTCAGCTACCCCCAAATGGCTGAATTAGACTTTTGGGATCTTAATTCCAAACTTCCAGAGATTTCGTTTTCTTACCTTGAACTCTATATGCAGATCTTCTTTTAATCAGTGTGATTAGCAGGAGCAGCAGTGATTTTTTGGTATAGACAGTTGCCTAAGCCCATTCATATGGCAGCTTATGGGTGATGTTTCAAGGAAGAGGGAAATGAGTAGGTAGCCATAAGATAAACTGTATTGTTCCTTCAAGGCAAATTCCTTAAGGGCAAGGAAAGGTTTCTAATTGCTTATTTCCATTACTGTGTTTAGCACAGTGCTATTCACCCACCAGTGATTCATAAACCTGGCTGCACAGTAGAATCACCTGGGGAACTTTCAGAAGCATTTCCATGTCCAGTCCTCCCCCTTGCCACGACCAGAGATTCTGATTTCATTTGTGGTGGGTATGGCCCAGACACCAGACATGGAACACTACTGTGCTTTCCAAATGCCAGACTTATTTTTACTGAGGTCAGAGCCATAGAAAACTTTACTTCTGTAGGTGAAAAAGTGATTACCATCATAACTAAAACAAGACCTGTTAATAGCTTAAAATTTTTGCTTGGCCTTAGCAGAAGGGTAATTATTTTCAATTATATTCATGTTGTTTTAGATAAGGCGAATAATAGTAATATTGGTGACTTTAGAAAGAGCATAGAAATTTTTGATTTTACACTTTTAATTTTCTCCCATTCATGTAACTGATTTCATTAAATCATCAATAGTTATTTTTGCAAGATTTTTTGATTATATAATTTAATATGTATACAAAATGCAGCTCTATTCCTGGATTCTTTGAAAAATACGTCTCACTGTTGTTGTTCAGTTACCCAGTCATGTCCAACTCTCTGTGACCCTATGGACTGCGGCACACCAGACCTCCCCATCCCTCACCATCTCCCAGAGTTTGCCCACGTTTATGTCCACTGCATTCCTCATTTAACTAGGAAAATTTAAGATTTAATAGTAACTTCTGAACTGATGACAATTCATAGTACCACTTGGATGATAATTGTTTTTGTGGTAACTCTGAAATTGGCATTTGATTAATTTAGACTGGGAAAAGTTTGCCTCCAGGATAGTAAGGAGCTGTTTTATTGCAGACGCTATACAGAGATGTTTTTTTCAGCATACTCTTGGTGGTATCTTTGGGGTTACTAAGGTTTGCCTTGAGCTTTCAAACCATAGTTGTGGTGACTGTTAATAGTCGGAGGATTCTTGTGGAATAGTTTCTGGAATTCTTCAGTATAATCAGTGAAACCAAGGGGGATAATGCAAGCTTTCATGTAAATGAGCTCAATTACTATGTCCTGAGGAAATCACTCTTCCTGGCAGTTGCCTCTGAGACCACTTTCGGATGTTTGCTAACAATTTCTAGAAGTCACACCATCTCAGTCTTATGAACACATCGGGCATTAATTTCTGTAGAGAATGTGATTCATGGGTCTTTACATTTCCTACCCTGATTTCCTTCTCTAACAGGGAGCCATTTTGCCCAATGCATCTAATGTACTCCTAAGGAAGACCTGGTAACATCCACCTCTTTGGCAAAGAGTCTATAGAGAGAATACTGTGGAAGACATCATTACCAAGTTTTGACTGAGCATAATCATACTAGTTTCCTTCTTGTATCATGGCACAGACCAGTGCAGTCGAACACTTTGTTATCCAGAGCATAATGTCCTACCTGGACCCTCTGGGTATAAGGATCCCTTCATGGAGGTGCCACCATACATCCAATGGTCAGTAATGTAAATTGTGATGCTAGTTCTTAAACTTCCTTTGGGGGTGATGTGAATGGTTTACTCTTTTTCTTGTAAGATAATCAGATTTGCTTGGAAAGGAGCAGAAATACCACTCTTGAAGGATAAACAGGGGTTGGTGTGTCTGCACTGAGTGGCAGGTACTCTGGAGTACTAATTGCTATGCAGCAGACCCCAGTGACCAGCTTGGCAAGAAAGCTGTGCTTGATTGACGCATATGGGAGTTAAGCAATAACTTGTGTTCTTACTTACTGTTTACTTGTCTGTATCATTGATTCTAAGACCTTTGCATATATCAGATTTGATCCCAGGCAGATGGTCCAAAAAGAAGTCATTAAAGGTTTCATCATAAAGTCCTTCTCTAAAACTATTGTGCTATACATTGTCAAAGTGTTCCCTTCAATTGTGAATAGATGGCACAATGCAGAACTATAAATATTTTTCTAGTTCTGCTTTAAAAAAAAATCTAAATTTGAAAAAAATTGACCATCACTGATGAAAGCTGTATTCTATTTTCCCACAAGTCTGTCAGTTATGCTTATAAAGCAGGAACAAAATAGTTGAATATAAATTATATTATGGGCTTCACAACTTTTCATAACAACATACTTTTTCTTTTAAGCACTTTGATTTTGTTGCCTCAAGATTTGAATTCTTACCATCATATGATTCCCAAGGAGCAAATTTCTGAGCAGAAAACTTTCAATGTGCCCCCTGAATAGAATTTTAAATGCTGGGCCTTAAGTGGAGGTTTAAGTCGGTTGTTTTCCAGCTTAATTTTGAAGAAGAGCTCCCCATTATTTCCTCCTTGACCCCCTCCCTCACTCTCTCCCATCCTCTCTTCCATGCTTTCTTCATTTCCTGTCCTTCCTTCCCCGTTCCCTCTCTTTTACTTCATTTTTCTTTTACCAAAACTTTTTGAGTTATTTACATTATGGTGGACTTTTTCTGAAGATATAAGTATTAAAATATGATCATGATCCTCAGAAAACTTTCTTCTTGGTGGGGAGGGAGTGGAAAAGTAAACATGAAGAGCATCCTGATAAGATCTTGATATTTAAGGTGTTGTGGGGAAATGTAGTTGGATACCTAAGCCATTCTGGGTGGAGTAGGGCAATCTGAGATGGGAGAATTAGGGTTAAGTAGTGTTAGGAAAGGTGTCCTGGAGGAGACAACTTTGAGTCTCTTTGGCAAGTGGAAGAAAGCCTGTTTCAAGATGTAGAGGTGGTGAAAAGAAGAAGACAAACAATAGGGCATAAAGGCAAGAGAGTATGGGACATTGAGGGAGTGACAAATATTTCTGTGTTAGTGAAATGTAAGGTACATGGGGTGGGCGGTGGGTGGAGAACAGGAAGTGACTCTAGTGAGGTTGGCAGAAACTAAAGCAAGAATAGCATTAAATTGTTATTAAGGATTTGGGATTTTCCTAAAGAAGTGTGGATACCTTAGAGAATTTTAATGATTACATTTTCCTGTTACCTAGATCATTCTAGTGATATGTAGAATATAGAATGGAGGGTTGAGACTGAAGGTGAGTAGATCTGTTAGAAAGGTATTGCTATAGGCCAGGGAAGAAATGATGAGGGTCTGACATAAGGCAATGAGAGTGCAGTAGAGGTGAGGATATAGATTGGAATAATTTGAAAAGGTACAATTGACAGGACTTAAATAGATTTTGTGAAGAAGAAAGCACAAAACCTTCATCAATGAGGTCCTTATTGCTGCAAAGACCATCTATTCCAAATATATCTAAAGTCACTGAAGATTCAACCAGAGAAATTCAAACTGAACAATTGCAACCAACATGACTGTTGAAGTCGTAATTCCTTGATGCACACATCATGCACCCTCTGCTATGTTAGATGCTTGCTGAAGACCATGTTGGAGATTCCGTCAAATTATCTTCTAATTTTTCTCATGGAAAATCCTCTCTAAACAAATCTTCTAGATATCACAATATATTTTTCTAGCATAGAGCCTCAGGATTATCTTTCATATACTTTTCCTTCAATAGGTAATTTGTTCTTTTTCAAACTGTCATAAACTATGCTTCCCTGATGGCTCAGCAGTAAAGACTTCTCCTGCCAATGCAGGAGACGTGGGTTCAATCCTTGGGTCAGGAAGATGCCCTGGAGAAGGAAATGGCAACCCACTCCAGTATTCTTGCCTGGGAAATCCCATAGACAGAGAACCTGGTGGGCTACAGTCCATGGGTTGCAAAGAGTCAGACTTGACTTAGTGACTAAACAACAACAACAAATCACAAACTGTAGCTATTAAATAATTATTTCCATAAGAAAGACACCTGTCTAGTGAGTCATGACAGCCAGCATAATTTAAACTACTGACTGACTTCCCTTTGTTCATCTCTTTTGCTCTTCAATCAATTAAAGCTAATTAAAACAGAAACTGAAATACTATTTTAGTTTCTAAATTGTCATGTAACCTTTATTGATTTACTTTCTTCTCTTCTGCAAAAGAAGGTGTCCACATGTGGTGGTGAAGGCTGCCACTGAACTGTTGTTAGCTTTTCTTATTGAGCCCTGAAGAGTTTCCATGCTCAGAGTGAGCAGCTATGGTGAACAGGAGGGGCATGCAGACAGAAAACATGGTCATTGGTCACAGGACTATCTTGGGAGAAGCTAAGCCAATTGCAAGTTTTCCTTTGTGGAAAGTGAATAGTGGCAGTGACTTATCATCCCCATTCTAAAACCCAAATTGCAGCTGTCTAGAGAAATAGAACAATGAACCAGAGAAGGACTATGGCTTGCTCATTTATTAAGAAGTCAGAATGTGAACATTCTTACTTATTGGGTGTAAGAGAGAAAGGCTCCCACACTTACCACAAGGCTAAGTCTAGGCCCTTGAGCTAAACTTTGCTGCCTTGAATCTAACTTATCTTACATATAATTCTTAGACAGCTCAATTATCTGTTTTCCAAGCCCAGAAAAGATTAGAAGCAAACTAAAGGCAGGCATTCTGGCAGAAGCAGACAGATTTGAGAACTAACAATCTGAGAGTGAGGGAAAGGCCTAAAAATGGAAAGTAGGTACAAAATTGTGTTTTTCATTATAACATAGTGTAAAAAAAGATAAAATTATGGACCACTGCTATCAAGGAAATTAACTATGACTTGTGTTTTTTATTTGGAACACAGGAAGATTGCCATCAAATTTTGTTAAAATAAACAGAGCTTAGGAATTCAAAGATTTTCATTGCTTCAAGAATTAGTGACATAAAACATATCTTTATCCTATAGTTTCTGCCATTAACTTTTCAGAGAAGTCACAAAAAGACCATGGAAGTGAATGTCTCTCTTTTATAAGCATTCTCAAAACTGCCCATTTCACTTTTTCGTTGCAACCTTGCTTTCTCTCTTACCTGCTATCCTCATCTTTTTTCCCTATAATTTGTACTTCATACTCTATGTATTTCCTTAGCTCCTATGTTTGTAGCTGAGAACTTAATAGCTATGGTTTCAGTATCTGTGTCCTTCAAAAATTCATATGTTGGAATCCTAACCCCAAAGATAGTGGTATTGGATGTGGGACCTTTGGGCATTGCTTAAATCATGAGAACAGAAACAAATTCTCAAACATTTACAACTAAAATGCTGAGAGATAATCAAGAGACTTGAATTTCAAGTGTCATAATTATTATTAAAAACTTGGCAAACTAACTTTGCCAGAATAGATAGAGCTTCATTCTATATCAAAAAGCAACCTTCTCACCAATTCTCATAAATCATATCATTTCACGTTGTAGCAGGTGTTTCTACTGTATATTTGTGGTTGAATGTTAAATTAAAGTTAATATATCCATTTACTCAGAAGTCATAATTCTGTAGAAACAAAGCACTCAAAGTTGCAAATATACTCTTAGAAATGACTCAACTGTTATGGAATGAATGTTTATATGTGTCACCCTTGTGTTGGAGATGCCTATAGCAGAAGGATTGTGATTAATTTATATGAGTATCATGCTTTAATTGGGTTGAGTTCCACTTAAAAGTCTGGGAAAAACCTCTTCACTGATCAGTCAGTCCAAAAAATTGTCATCAGCTTCCATATTTGGAGCTTTAACCAATGTGACAAAATATTAGAAAGAAGTCATATCAGAGAAAAGAAAGCTAACAAGTACTACAGTTAATTACTGGTTATTCCCAAATGACATCCTCAATTCCTTCTTCTGCAAGCTCTGTCCAAGGGGTTTTCTAACACTAATCCAGGGTTTCTCACCTCAACATTATTTGTATTTTTGACTGAAAATTTGTTTGTATTGTGGGGGCTATCTTATGCATTTTAGGATGTTTAGCAACATCTCTGGCCTCTACCCATAGATGCCAGCAGCATCTTCTAATGTTAACAACCAAAATTATCTTCCTACATTGACAAATGTGTGTGTGTGTGTGTGTGTGTGTGTGTGTGTGTGTGTGTGTGTGTGCCTGTGTGTCTGGTGTGATAGAGAGGTAGAAGGAAAGACAAATTAACCTCAGTTGAGAATCGCTTCCTGTACTATAACCCTACCTCTTGAATTAACACCCTATTATTGCTCTTGAAACATAATATCCAAGAAAAGTTTCTGTTGTTCATTGAGGTAACACAAGGGATACTGTTCTCTAAGCTGTTCTACTTGATTGTAACTCCATTCATTACCTGTAAGATATCCTGGTTGCCTCAGATCCAAGGTACCCAGGAGGATATTTTATATCTCCTCACAGAATGGTATACTTCTCTTATTTCGTTTTTTTTTCTTTTTTTGGACTAAAGTCTTTTTGCAACTGATCCTGCACCTAGTTAAGCTTACCTTTGTAGTGTAAGCATGCATCCTGGTTTATCCAGATCAGTCTCAAAGCATGCCTGTTAACTAGGCATCATTATTACTAGAACCTAGGAGAAGACTCTTGAGAGTCCCTTGAACAGCAAGGAGATCAAATAAGTCAATCCTAAAGGAAATCAATCCTGAATATTCATTGGAAGGACTGATGCTGAAGCTGAAGCTCCAATACTTTGGCCACCTGATATAAAGAGCTGACTCATTGGAAAAGACTTTGATGCTGGGAAAGATTGAGGGCAGGAGGATAAGGGGGCAACAGAGGATGAGATGGTTGGATGGCATCACTGACTCAATAGACATGAGTTTGAGCAAACTCCAGGAGATAGTGAAGGACAGGGAAACTTGGTGTGCTGCAGTCCATGGTGTCACAGAGTCAGACATGACTTAGGGACTGAGCAAGTCAGTCTGAAAGTGTCCTGGTTTGGATGATTAATCAAAGTTATCTTTTTATGCTTCTCTGGAAAAAATTTCATTTTAATTTTACCAAAAACAAGTGTGAGATAAAATTCCATTTGTGATAGAATGTATGAGAAAGTACATTTACTGTGCCCTTCATCCCCATTTTCTTATTCCATTAACCTGAAGAGAAATCACTTAGGGTGGAAGGGTGCTTGTGAATAGACCCAGAAGTTTGAATACATTCCAAGGCAGAAGCATCTAAACAGTTACTGATAGATGAATCGGAATGGAACTGGAATCAGGATACAACTGGCAGTAGAAAAGGCAGTTCCAGGCTATAGCCCTTTTTTCTGACAAGTCTCTGTGGAGTTTTCATGTCCTTTCAGCAGCTGTTCTGCCAGGCAGAACTGGGAAAGATGAATTGATTGAAGGACTACCCATGGAACTGAGTTACAATTCTTGCCAAAAGTGGAATTTCTTTTTGTGTGTACCATCTTTCCACTCCATGACTGTGTATTACTTTTACCTTGATGAATACTATATGTGTTTCATCAAATATACAATAAATTCCATTTAGAATGTGTATTTAATGCACTTAGTTATTACAAGAAAGTATTTTTAGTATGCAAAAAATTAGCAACTTTCAACCCACCTCTTTCAGCCCCTTTCTAAACCAGAAGACTGATCTCCAAAGAAACTGACTAATTATCCCAAGTCCTACAACTTCTAATATGGATTTTGGCACTTCATAACAAAATGTGGGATGATAGGGAACCCAACTGGCATCACTTTCTCCCCCATTCCTTCCTAAGGTGTAGACACTATACACTATAGAAAAACAGAAGTCCTGAAGAAACCCATACCAACTATATATGCTAATTTAGTTTTTTGTTAGCCAATATGAATAGCCAGCTGTGGACCAACAATTATTAAGGAAAATCTGTAAGGCAAAAAGCATAATACAAATGAATAGAGTAATTGGCTTCAAAGAAAACAAGTGAAAAGAATTAAAATTATTTTTATCAGAAAGATTGGACTAGTTGCAGCAATAAAATAAGCTTAGGTTGCCATAGAGGATGAGCACGTAAGGAATAAGCAAGAGATTTTGGAAATTGAAAAACAGTTACCCAAATGTAAAAAGTGAAAGGAAATAGTAGAAGATAAAGTAGGTTAAATATCTCAGGATACAGAGCAAAAAAGATATAAAAGTTAAATACAAAGAGCCAATTTAGGACAGTGAGTACCTATTAGAAGTTCTAGAAAGAGTGGAAAAATGGAAGAATTTAAACGATCAAGGATGTAATAGAGGAAGATTATCTAGAGTTGAAAAAAGACATAAGTCTGACATTTGAAAAAGGCCACAAGGTGCTGAATGGGATGAATGAAAAAACCCAACCTGGACTTATCCAAGTAAAATTTCAGAAATTTAAAAACTTGAAAAGAATATACAGAGAAAGAGCAGACTATTTACTTCTATAGTAAATAATACTGCTAAAAACATGACTGTAAATGTTGCTTATTGTTTTTCACCTATAATGAATCACTTATAGATAAGGCTTTAAAGAGTAATTATAGATATACAAGGATAAAATGTAAATATGATTAGGGCATCTATGTGAATCCATGTGGTTGTACACTGCCTAACTCTAGGAGGCAGCAGCTTCGTGGCATTGACTGTTAAAATCTTTGCTGATGGAAAGTAAAGATGCTACAGAGGATGAAGAGAGGGAGCAATGGAGAGCATAATGTTGAGACAATATGCAGGACCTGAAGTTGAAACAGGGCTTCCCAGGTGGCTCAGTGGTAAAGAATCTGCCTGCCAATGCAGGAGACACGGGTTCAATCCTTGGGTTGAGAAAATCCCCTGGAGAAAGAAATGGCAACCCACTCTAGTATTCTTGCCTGGAAATCCCATGGACAGAGAGCCTGGTAGGCCACAGTCCATGGTGCTGTGAAGAGTCAGACATGACTGAGAGACTAAACAACAACAAAGTTGAAACAAGTACTCATGGTTTGATATATTTTTTAATGATTATTAAACTGTAGAAGGCCTAAAAGAGCATGTGTGTGTATATGTTTGTTTGTGTTCATATGTGTGCATAAAACAAAACTCAGAAGGGACAGATGGGAAGCAGTGTGTTTTCTGAATGTCTTCTATTGAGAATCCAATGATATTACCTAAACTTTATTAATCAGAAAGTGAAAGTATAAACATACCAGTCAGAGTGAAGAACAAAGAGAAAACCACCAGAACTAAAAACAGAAACTTAGGGAAGTGGGATAAGTGGCAGCAGGTAGGACAGGAAATGTAACTTTCCATTTAATCCTGTTTGAATTTTTCTATATTTGTATGTTGTTAAATTAGTTGAACAATGAGGCCATTAGACCTGAGATGGCTCTAATGCCATGGTGGCCTACATGTGCAAACCAAAATCTAAGCTAGTAAATGCTTTGAGGTGATGGAATCAAAGTGCTAAGGACAATCAATCACAACCAGCCAACTAGGCTTTAAGTTACAGTCAAGCAACAGTATCCTTTCTTTGTTTCTGCACTTCCTCTGTGTAAGTCATTCCCTGGGTCCTGTCAGGCAGAGCACTTTTAAACACATCTTATCTGGCGCTGTCCCATTGGAATCTGTCTTTGCTCAAATAAACCCTTAAAATATTTAATATGTTTTAGTTTATATTTATCAATGTACTATTTGATACTAATAATGTAGGGGGAGGGGGCGTCAGTCTGTTTTTTTGTTGTTTTTTTTCACATCATCAGAAGTCACCCAGTTGCCAGTGACTTTGTAGAATGATGCTAGTTGCTCAGTTGTGTCCGATTCTTTGTGACCCCATGGACTGTAGCCTGCCATGTAGGCTCCTCTGTTCATAGAATTCTCCAGGCAAGAATACTGGTGTGGGTAGCCATTTCCTTCTCCAGGTGATCTTCCTGACTCAGGGATCGATCCTGGGTCTCCTGCATTGCAGGCAGATTCTTTACCGTCTGAGCCATGGCATGTACAAATGTACAAAAATCAAACAGACCTCAAATCACTTCAGAATTACTATACCTCATGTTTTTTTGACCTTGATGAAATTGAGGCATGGGGTACTATTTTAATATTATAATTTTGTAAACAAATTATCAATGGGTCATATTTCTCATGGGGTATAGAACTCTTTTCCTTTTGGATATTGATGAATTTATCTATTTCAAATATAACTTAGTACTAACACTTCAAGATCTTTATTACATATTGATTCCTCAAATATAAAATATATACATTTTATCTGAGCCTCATCAAAATTCTGTGACTATTCAAGCCAATAGCCCTTACGATTTCCATTTTATTGATAAAGTTGAGTGAGGTTAAAAAGCTTGTCTTAGGTCACTGAGATTGATGGGGAAAGAACCTGCAGTTAATCTGCCTCCCTTCCTCTGCACAACATGGTTTCTTAATGAGGAGGGAAGATTGATAATATTAAAACAAAAACGTAGCTTTTTTAAAACGTCAAAAACACATTATCACGGAGCAAGAGCCACAAATACCAGGAAATCCTCGTGAATATCTCAGCTGTAATCTTTCTCACCCTGAATTCTTTTTGAAATTGAACAATATAGTAGTTAAAAATGTATCTTGCAAGACTTCCCTGGTGACCCAGTAGTAAAGAATTCACCTGCCAATGCAGGGGACATGGGTTCGATCTCTGGTCCAGGGAGATTCCACATGCCTCAGAGTAACTAAACCTGTGTGGCACAGCTACTGAGCCTGTGCTCTGTGGTCTGTGAGCCACACTACTGAAGCCTGCATACTTTAGAGCTCATGCTCTGCAACAAAGAAAAGCCACTGCAATGAGAAGCCCACGCACCAAACTAGAGAGTAGCCCTCACTGGCCACAACTAGAGAAAACCGTTGCAATGAATACCCAGTGCAGCCAAAAATAAAATTAAATAAATAAATTGTTTAGTCGCTAAATCGTGTACAACTCTTTTGCGACCCCCTGGGCTGTAACTTACCAGGCTTCTCTGACCATGGGATTTCTGAGGCAAGAAGACTGGAGTGGGTTGTCATTTCCTTATCCAGGGGCTCTTCCTGACCCAGGGGTTGAGCCCATGTCTCCTGCGTTGTCAGGTGCATTCTTTACTGCTGAGCCACCAGGGAAGCCCTAAATGAATAAATAAATAAATTGTATTTTTCAAAAAAAAAGGGATTGAAAGACACTGTAAAAGTGAAGAAAAGTAAGTTAGAGGAAGAAAAGCAAAAAACTTTTCTTAAAACCTATAATCTTAAATTTCTGTGCCAATCTCAGTACTTGCCTTTGTCTTATGAAGCATCGTGTGGTTTAAAATTAAAATTTGGTTGTAATGGAGATGAAAAAAAAACAGTATAGGGTTAATCTACACACCTCCCTTCCTACATTCCTTAACCTTTTCTTTCTTTACTCAGTATCTATGCAAAAAAAAAGGGGGGGGAGGGGATGGAGGAAATGGGTAGGGGACATGGGAAAAATGGGAGGGTATTGAATAGGAAATGTAAGTTATCTCACACATTTGAATTTGTTTAATATATGCATGTATGGAGAGAAGTGATTAAACCATAGGTATGAGAGTGCAGACACTGATGGATCCTCTTCCATAATGCTGTCTGATTTTTTAAAAATTAAAATTTTATTAGAAGATCAAAAATCTAATCAGAAAATTTCAGGGAATATTCTGTTTCTGTTTTTGCATTACAGATTTGAAGCTTTGCCTTCATAGTGCAGAACCTTTGACTTAAATTCAATATAAAAAAAACTTAAAGCAATTCAGTGCATGAAAGTCACTTTTTTCTATGTGAACCTTTGATGAACTTTATCCAAGTTCTGGCTCTTCCCACATTGACTCAGTTTCTATCCACTAGAACAAGGTGACCTGTCAAACTAGAAAGGACGAAATTCAGTGACTCACAGAAGTGTTTTTTCTTTTATTTCTAAACAAGTTAAGTGCAAAGGCCTTCGATAAGAGTGATTTTAACAACCTTGTTATCAGTTTGTAGTGAGGCAGTTCCTCTTCCTTCCTCTCCTCCCAGCCACCCCCAATAATAAAGCCCTCACCCAAAAGAAACATTCTACAAAACTTTTAAAGATATACTTGTTGGTTTGAGTGTAGATATTAATTCTTGGAATTACTTTGAATTTGGAGTGCTTAACTAAATTGTTACCGAAGTGTACTCTTTTTTCCTTGACAATTACCATTGCAGACAAGGCAAAATGATTCTTAAATTGGTACCCAGCCATAAAGAATTCAAGTGTGATTTAGCTTAAAGCCTTCGCTGACTGCTTCAATCTCAATGTCATAAAGAGATGTGTCTGGATCAGGAAGTAATTTACATTACTGGTGTTTAATTGGCCTGATGAGATATGCATAATTAGGAATTATATAACCTCACTGTATCTACATTTATCAAATACAAATGAAAATAATGAGGCTTATTTCTTCCATGGATTTCGGTGTCTGGAAAAAGCAGACTATCAGTTGCTGCTATAATAAAACAGCACAATGCTACTATTTTCAAAAATCTGGAGTAATTAATAATATCACTTAAAAAAATCTAAAGCGCTTTTCCCTGGAGGAAGGCATGGCGACCCACTTCGGTATTCTTGCCTGGAGAATCCCATGGACAGAGAAGCCTGGCTGGCTATGGTCCATGGGGTCACAGAGAGTTGGACATGACTGAAGCGACGGAGCACGAATGCAAAACCCTTTTAGTAAAGGCCAGGAGAGTATAAATTTTAAGGCAAGGGGAAAGAAATATAGTTCAGTATTTTTCTGTATCTAATATTCAGTATGAATGCCACTGTCTTTCAGATTTCTTCTTCCCTAAATTGGCATTGATGACAAAGATTGAGTTTTGTATAGTCCACTAATAAAGACCTTTCCATTCATTTTTGGGAAAAGATTGAAATTGTTTAATGAAATATATTATTTTCTTCTTCCTTTAGTAACTATTTTCTCAGCACTCTGTATTACTCAAATGATGCTGGAACCTCCTACTGGTCAGAATTTTCAACGCCGAAGATCAAGGCCTTTCAAAATGACATGTTTGTGTGACGTGCAATTGCCTTTCACCTAGAAAGAGCAGATTATCAGGCCCCATGAAGGATCTGGGTGTTACTCTACTTTCATTGTTAACAAGTTAGCCTGCCACAGTTTCATGATGCTGGCAGAAGACACAAGACTCCTGGTTCAGAGAAAGGACATTGTTAAGGCATAGCAGGCAGCATGAGATTTATATTTGCATTGATTCTCCCTCACCTGAGATTCCCATGGGTTTGATATGAAGAGGCCCAGATGGATTCTGTCTATGCAGTGGTGCTCTGTCACAACTGAAAAACTCCAACCTTTAAGGAATTTAATTATTTTAATGAGGTAAAATTTGCCTGACTTTTGTTCTGGGAGAGAGACACTATCTTTATTATAATAGACAATATGCAAAGGTGCTCTGTGATCCAGAGGAAGACCTATCTCCATATTCCAAGGTTATTAACTATACAAACATTCTTGAAAAGATAAAGTCAGTCAGTGCCACTGCTCACAAGACATTCAGAAAATTGAGAGACCGTAGAGAATTGCCTCCCAACACTGGTAACCAATGTGGTATGACTTCAGGGGACTGGCTGATATGTGAACAAGCTGATATACAAATATTTAATGTAACTGATTTTATCTTAGTTTCACCCTTTCAGCTGATAATTTTTACATACATCCCACATTTTCCTTGCAGCGCTCTTCCTCTGTTACGTTACCTAGAGTTGTGTGTTGTTACTACCGGTGTCCCATAAGTCATGGTTTCAGCAACCATGGTGGCTTCAGTTCATTTCAGTCACTCAGTCGTGTCCGACTCTTTGCGACCCCATGAATTGCAGCACGCCAGGCCTCTCTGTCCATCACCAACTCCCAGAGTCTACCCAAACCCATGTTCATTGAGTCGGTGATGCCATCCAACCATCTCATCCTCTGTCGTCCCCTTCTCCTCCCGCCCCCAATCCTACCCAGCATCAGGGTCTTTTCCAGTGAGTCAACTCTTCACATGAGGTGGCCAAAGTATTGGAGTTTCAGCTTCAGCATCAGTCCTTCCAATGAACACCCAGGATTGATCTCTTTTAGGATGGATTTATTGGATCTCCTTGCAGTCCCAGGGACTCTCAAGAGTCTTCTCCAACACCACAGTTCAAAAGCATCAATTCTACGGCGCTCAGCTTTCTTCACCGTCCAACTCTCACATCCATACATGACCACTGGAAAAACCATAGCCTTGACTAGACGGACTTTTGTTGGCAAAGTAATGTCTCTGCTCTTAAATATGCTATCTAGGTTGGTCATAACCTTCCTTCCAAGGAGTAAGCATCTTTTAGTTTCATGGCTGCAATCACCATCTGCAGTGATTTTGGAGCCCCCAAAAATAAAGTCTGACACTGTTTCCACTGTTTCCCCATCTATTTCCCATGAAGTGATGGGACCAGATGCCATGATCTTAGTTTTCCGAACGTTGAGCTTTAAGCCAACTTTTTCACTCTCCTCTTTCACCTTCATCAAGAGGCTCTTTAGTTCTTCTTCACTTTCTGCCATAAGGGTGGTGTCATCCACATATCTGAGGTTATTGATATTTCTCCCAGCAATCTTGATTCCAGCTTGTGTTTCTTCCAGCCCAGCGTTTCTCATTGGCTTACTACAAATTTGTGTTCTTACCCTATTTTTATTCCTATTTTCTTCATTCTTCAGAATATACTTAACAATGAACTTTATAAACACCTGATACTTCCTTTAAACTTTTCTTCTCTTTGATCATATAACTTGAGATACTTAAAGACATGAGGCACGTTAGCACTTATAGTTTTTCTTGTATCTCTTTAAATAGTGATCTCTAGATTCATTTTATATTCTGCTCCTTCTGTATCAGAGTAAGCTATAATAGAGGAAATGAGATCTGAGAACTGGAGGAGAAGACAAAGCTTAGGGTACAGGTACAAAAGTAGGAATCATGGAAGTAGGAAAACCCAATTACAACTATATTCTCTTCTTTTGATATTTGATTTTAATCTCTATCCATAAACACACACACTTTGTTTTTCTGTTGTCTTACTGAGTATGCTTGATTACAAGTGTAGCAAAAATTGCATATGTTCTCTATAAACTGTATGTGCAAAATATTTTGTAACTTCCCTTATTTTGCTTAGCTGATTTCATCCTGCTTACACGATTCAATTCCAGAAAAAGATTCAATTCCAAGTACAGCCTTTTCAAGAATAGATACCTCAGACTCTTAAGGAAATATACTCTTTTTCAACAATTTAGAACCCAATTCTGACTGTATCTTGTGTTAGCAAATGCTCTCCCCTCCTCAACTTTCTTCCCAATGTGAAAGTGGAGGTTGTACCTGTCTTCAAATGGCAAGATTTGGGACCACTTTTTTACATATTTTTTTTTTGTCCTTTGCTACAGAGAGGTTGTCTGGTCCCCAAAGGTTCAGTGCTAGTGTCCTCTGCAAATGTGGCTGGTTCTATCTGAACGTGTTGAATATTTTGCTGGTACTAACTTCTGTCTTGGTTTCTGCCAGTCGCCTCAACTTGTGTGCCTATACTGTGTGGTCTTCTTTTCCCAATCCAGAGACCCTTCTAGGTCCTTGTAGTATCTCTGCATTCCCTCACTGACCCACCCAGGAGCTGCTGGGTCTCTGACAAGCCATGCAGAGGTTGAGGGAGGTCTGGTGCACCCTCTTGGATGTGTCACAGTGTTAAATGTCTCCCTCTGCAATCCTACTATACAGCTCTTTGACCTATTGACAAAGAAGCAGAGCACCAACCTTTCGTTTAACCTATTTCCGCTTTCTGTGGACATTTTGAGTTTCCTTGTTCTCTCCCTTTGGCAGAGGCACAGGGAAGGCTGTGTGGCTGTTCTGGTTCTGACAGGCATCTCATCAGCTTAACTGCATTCCCTCTGAGAAGTGTGCTTTCCTTTCATGGAAAAGACTTTCTCCCTTTTCTCTTTTTCATACAGAATATATCCCTTGCATAATATACTTCATCATTTCACTACAGTTCTAATAAAACTCGAGGATCAATGTCTATTAAGCCTATATCTTTATATAAGAATTGGAGTTTAGGGGATTTAGAAAAACCTCATCCCTTTAAACAAAGCCTCGGTTTCAAAAATATCACTGGGTGGAATTCCCTAGTGTTCCAGTGGTTAGGACTTGGTGCTTTCACTGCCATGGCCCAGGTTGAATCCCTGGTCAGAGAACTAAGATCCCAAAAGTCACACATCACTGCCAAAAATATATGTGTATATTTCACTAGCGGTTCAAAAATCTAATTTTGGTCAAAAGCCGAGTATGGTTACCTTTTCATCCTACATTCCTGTTTTAATTCCAAACTTTCTAAGATAATGACCAAAGTTTCACTAGCTGAAGAGGGGAGGGTATCAAATACAAGAAAATGTGAGAAAGAAAAGCACATATTTTGAAATAGTCCCACAAAACTGGCTGTGGCTAACTTAATCAAAGGGAACATTTTGGAAGGCCACTGAGTTCCCAGAAAACCAGAGGGAGGCTGAGGGATAAGTATGAGAATAAGTTGGATCCTAGGGTAATGCAGAGTACTAAGATGTGGGAATCATGAAGTACAGCTAGGATGCCACAGTTTAAGATCTAAAGGACAGGCAGAGAGCTGAGCTTAGGTGGGAGTCTATTCTCTGCCTTTGCTAGGGATGGGGAGAGGTGGTGTCTGTCAGGTTCAGCTTCCATAAGTTGCATGCACCTGTATTACGAACACTAACACAACTGTTGCTGGTAGATCCTGGAGTCTGGTCAGCCTCCAGAAAGGAAATTAGTGTATTATTAGGAAACCTTTCTCAGGAAGCCCTAATTGGCAAATATATATAACACCTAAATGAAAACAAGAAAAGATAGGGAGGAAGCACTAAAAAAATAGAAGGTGGGGGTCTTCAAAAGTGAATTTTTTTCTTTGGATTCCATCAAGGATATTATCAAGAACTCTGGGGGTTGATGCATGGTCTTGACCTTAGCATGTACGCAACACCGCCTCTACCTTCTGCTTTTCTCTGCTTCATTCTTCTTTGGAGGCTGCTTTCTCTCCTTCTCTGTGTAAGTGTCACCTCTGCAGCACCAGAGTTCACAGGTCTTCCATTTAAGTAAAGTGCAGATTTACTCAGTTCAGCTCAGTTTAGTCGCTCAGTTGTGTCCAACTCTTTGCGACCCCATGAACTGCAGCACGCCAGACCTCCCTGTCCATCACCAACTCCCGTCCATCCAGCTGGTGATGCCATCCAACCATCTCATCCTCTGTCATCCCCTTCCCCTCCTGCCCTCAATCTTTCCCAGCATCAGGGTCTTTTCCAATGAGTCAGCTCTTCGCATGAGGTGGCCAAAGTATTGGAGTTTCAGCTTCAACATTAGTCCTTCCAATGAACAACCAGAACTCATCTCATTTAGTATGGACTGGCTGGATCTCCCTGCATTACAAGGGACTCTCAGGAGTCTTCTCCAAAGAGGCTCTTAATTCCAATTCTAAACTTTTAAGAGAACAAACTTGATTGGACTAGTTGGGTATATCTACAGCTTATTAGCTATGGATACAGGGGGGAATGGGTAGGTACAAAGGGTTATGAAGCACAAATGCTCCTGTGGATGGTGTGAGGATGGCAGTGGTTCTGAGAGGAGAGAATGTGACATGGAGTGGTAAGATAGGCTAAAGTGTCTATTTCAGGTTAATAGTATGTTAACAAGTGACTATATCATAACTTATTTTAGTAACCCCTTATTATTGAATATTCTTTCATCCCAGGTCTCTTCTATTATAAACAAACTGTGATAGGCTATACTCCAATATAAAATGTTTTTGGTCCTAAAAAAATAAAAATAGAATTTAAACAAACTGTGATAAAAATACTTGGAGGGGTTTGGGGGAGAATGGATACATGTATGCGTATGGCTGAGGCCCCATCAATGTTCACCTGAAACTAGCACAACATTGTCAATCAGCTATACCCCAATACAAAATAAAAAGTATTAAAACAAAAAAAGATTTGCTACGTATATACAACGGAATACTACTCAGTCATGAAAAAAAATGAAATAATGCTATTTGGAGCAACACAGATGCACCTAGAGGCTATCATACTAAATGAAGTAAGTCAGAAAGAGAAAGACAAATATCATATGATATCATTTATATGTGAATTCTAAAATATGACACAAATGAACTTATATATGAAATAGAAAGACTCATAGATACAGAAAACAGACTTGTGGTTGCCAAGAGGTAGGGGTGGTGGGGGAGGGACAGACTGGGAGTTTGTGATTAGCAGATACAAGCCAGTATATATAGAATGGATAACCAAAAAGGTCCTACCGTATAGCACAGAGAACTATATTCAATATCCTATAATAAACCATAATGGAAAAGAATATGAAGAAAAATATGGGTGCATATAATATGTATATATAACTGCACCACTTGGCTGTATAGCAAAAATAAACACAACACTGTAAATCAACAAAAAAGTAAACTGAAAAAAATTTACTTGGAGCTAAGTCCCTTTTGATCCCCTTAAGAGTAATTCCTAGAAATGGAATTGCTGGTGCAAAGAATCATTACATATTAGAATTTTTGATATATGTTGAGATCGTTTTCCAGAAAGTTTGTGCCAATTTATGCCACCTCCAGATACTTAAAATTACTAATTTTTCTGCACTCCTACTTGGGTATGTTAATTTGGTTATTAGATATATTAAAATAGTTCATTGCTTAAATTTACATGGCTTTAATTCCAAATAAATTTGAACCTTTTTAAATAAGCATATTAGTCATTGTATATCTTCATATCTTTTATTTATTCACCTATTGTGTAAATCTTTAGATTTTGAAGACTCTTCAGTTGTAAAAAAAATAGCAATCTTGTGCCTTATATGTCTCAAGTACCTCCCCAAGTTATGGTATGCTTTTTGAAATTTTATATCTAGATTTTTAATATATAGCTTTGAATAGCTTTAAAAAAAAAAAAACCCATGATTGTGTTATATAACTCAAAATTTAAGCAGAAGGAAATTCTTATTTACAGAGTTATTTAATTTATTTTTTCCTTTGTAGAATATAATGATCTTTTGTTCTGCTTTCTGCCTTTAGGGAACAGAGTATCTGTTGGCCAAAGCCACCAGAAATGAAATACAGGGAGAGTAAAGCTGTAACTTTATGCACAAGTGATGTTGCTGACTTGTTGATAGATTTTGTCACATAAATCCAAGATATAGATGATCTATGCTCATTTTATTTAGTCACTTAGGGATAGGGCAAAAAGGAAACAAAGAGAGTGGGTGGTTATACAGCACTGATTTTTAGCATATTGCCTCTGTTTCTAAATCTCCTTTCAATTTTCCAGTGATATTCAAAGGTCAAGATTTTGCTGAGAGCTGACCAGAATTAACTTCTATGTGTCAAATGGAAATTGGCTCAGAAGCTAGAGTGTAGTGGGAGGTATTACATCTTCTTCCAAGAGATGTTGGCTGAGAGGCTGCCTATTTATGTACTATGGAGCTTTTCAGATTAGAAAATTAAATTATTTTATCTTTGGCTTTAAGGGATAAATGTGTATTTCCAAGCTTTCTAGCCCTAAGTGACACCATACATACTTTCCTAAGTTATATTTTCACCACCACCTGAAAAATACTATTTCATTTTTTGTTGTCACAGTAAGAATTAGTCCTGTTGATGTTATAGACATTCAGCATTCAGCACAATCTGGATAAAGAGTATTACGAGAATGTAGTAGTGTAATTCAAATTGCTGTGGAAAGTTCACTAAGAACAGAACTTTCTAGATGTACACTGTCTAGTGATGACCTTTTCACCAGACAGCTCCTATAACACCTCAAACACAGCGCATCTGAACTGTGGCAAATACACTGTAAGATGACTTCCAGTGGGTCCTTCTCTCCTATTATCCTCTCGTGACTTGCTCCTAACCAATCAAATATGACAAACGCAATGGGATTTCACTCTTTTGATTAAGCTATATCATATGCCACATTGTGCAAGATAGAGCTAGAGAATCTTCCATTAACTTTGAAGAAGCAAATGGCCATGTTGTGAACTTCCTATGGAGAGTGCCCTATGGCAGGGAACTCCTTCTAACACCTGAAGGCAACCTCCAGCTAGCAACCAGTTATAAGATAGGTTGTTGTTGCATTGTTCAGTCACCTGCCCAGTCATGTCTGACTCTGTGACCCCGTGGACTGCAGCACACCAGGCCTCTCTGTCCCTCACTGTCTCCTGAAGTTTGCCCAAGTTCATGTCCATTCCATCAGTGATGCCATCCAGTCATCTCATCCTCTGATGCCCTCTTCTCATTCTGCCCTCAGTCTTTCCCAGCATCAGGGACTTTTCCAATGAGTCAGCTATTTACATCAGGTGACCAAAATACTGGAGTTTCAGCTTCAGCATCAATCCTTCCAATGACTATTCAGGGATCTCCTTGTCATCCAAGGGACTCTCAGGAGTCTTCTCCAGCACGACAGTTCAGATACATAAAATTCTTTGGTTGGGACCCTCAGTTATTTAGCCACCAAGAAACAAACTCTGTCAGAAACCTGAAAAAGCTTGGAAAAGTGGATCTTCCACAGGCAGGCCTCCAGAGGAAAACACAGCCCAATGAGCACCTCAGTTATAGCCTTGTTAGCTCCTGAGAAGAAAGTCTATTTAAGTCATGTGCAGACTGCTGATCACAGAAACTGTGAGATAATAAAGATAAATCTCTTTAAACTACCAAGTTCATAGGAATTTGGTATATAGCATATAAAACTAACATGCAAACATAAACTCATTACTATCTTTCTCAGGCTTTATACATATATACATACAGTACAACTTTATTTTCCCCATGAAATTCACCTTTGCTTCCCAAAGCCAAGCAGCTACCAAATCCTGCTGATTTTATATTTAAATTGTTTTATTTACGACTCTACTTGTTAATTTCCTCTTCCAGTTTTTCTGATTTATATCCTCTTTACTTCCTACCTAGACCACTGGAGATCTTTTCCTTCCCTGGGCCTTTACTGTACCTTTGTCCTGTACAATGCTGGCACAGTACTCTACCCAAAACTGTGCTTCCCAATGCATCTTTTACAGACACCAGTTCCATGAAATTCCCACAGGAGTGTAACCTCCAGGAGGGGAAGAAAGGAAGCTACTGGTCCACCACTATATATCCCATTTTAGGCTCTCTTTTTTACTCAA
The DNA here is from genome assembly GCA_024291935.2 of Okapia johnstoni. NCBI lineage: Eukaryota > Metazoa > Chordata > Mammalia > Artiodactyla > Giraffidae > Okapia > Okapia johnstoni. Next base: position 61,863,947 of record CM044312.1, on the reverse strand, counting down.
AGTCATCTTGATTGAGATAATAACTTGAAGTTGGTGGGAGGTGGATAAGGTGCTAATGTGTGAGAATACTAGCTCAGATAACCAGGTAGTTTTCATAATTCAAGCTTCCAGAACAACAAAGGAAGTGAACTGGGAGGAAGTTTATAAACTTGTGAAGTTGAATACTCTTGATTTTTTGTTGTTATTAAACCACTGCAGTTTGCCAAGTCCTTTCACCCTGATTGTAAATCTCAAAGGGAATCCAATCCCATGTGTTTCTGATTAGTTTGCAGTTGAAATATCCAAAAGTTTTGTAAGAACAATTTGAAGTACAAAAAACTTTGTAAAATAAATCTTTTAAATTTAAATTTTTATTCATTTAGTTTTGTTTGCTCATGGTTTTAAGGGGAGAAAGAGTTAGTGGTATACTGAAGAAGAGTATTGAGAAGGAATATTTTGAGTTAGAATCAGGCTCACGAATAAATCTTAAAATCTCACAAAATGATCAAATTAATTCTTAAAACTTAAATCTGTTGTTCATATCAATATTGAGTGTGACACAGTAAAATTTCTTGATTTTTGGAAATTAACTTCTGCCTACAATTAAAATCCACATATTTTTAGTAAATATAACATTTATATAGTATTAGATTTCAAAATATCTTTGTTTTCTTTCTAGATTAGAGATTATTTTAGATGCATGGTTGTATATCATTGACTGTTAATGTGATCTTTTCTTCATTAAATGAGTCATGAGAATGTCCAAAAGCAGAGAAAGCAAGGCAGTATTAAGCAAAATAGAGATTACCAAGGTTATCAATCTGTCTAAAGGACTTAAAAGTTAAATATAAAATTATAATATATATATCTCAAATTGATATGATATATAATCAAATTATGATATGTGTGCAGTAATATCATCTACTGAGTAAATTTGAAATTGAATGACTGTTTATAAAAATAAAATAAAAATTTATAGAATTGATACATTTAAAGTGAAAGTGAAAGTCACTCAGTCATGTCCGACTCTTTGTTACCCCATGGACTATACAGTCCATGGAATTCTATAGGCCGGAATACTGGAGTGGGTAGCCTTTCCTTCCTCCAGGGGATCTTCCCAACATGGGGATCAAACCCATGTCTCCTGCATTGCAGGCAGATTCTTTACCAGCTGAGGCACCAGGGAAACCCAATACATTTAAAGGAGCATTGCAAATGTATTTTATCATACAGAAAGCACGCAGGCTAGTGAACTCTTCTCAAAAACTCCATTTTATCCCATTTGTTTGCTAAGTTTCAGCATCTCAGACCCCTGACTGAGGTGCTTAGTATGCCATTGTGCCTGGAACTTAGGGAGTGGTCATCTCACCCCATTGACTCTGTTATAGAATGTATTTGGTCCAGATTTATGCCATTGTATATTGTAGCTAAATATAATGGCAGATTTCATGTATAATGAGAACAATAACTTAAAATTGTGAAATGGAATTCTTATGAAACATTATTTCTTAATGTTCTGAATTTGATGCCAGTAAACATCCAGGATTGGAGCATACTTCTTAGTGCACAACTCTCTGTTCTTATTGTGAACAATCACCTACACATTCAGTACCTCTTAATCTGGCACAAAGGATCTCAGCATTATCATTAATTTTCAATGAAATTCATGCTTACCATATTCTGTGAACAGACCAGGATTTTATAGAACATGTTTGATTCCTCTGGGAAACATGTTTATTTTGGAGTTTCTGAGCAGATACATTTCTGCAGTTGACTAGCAGTTTGCCAAGAAGTTTCTGAAATCTAGCTGTTTTTAAAAGGCCAAAAGAGTGGTATAAACTGTTGACCATCTGTTAGTATTCTTATGGAGAAATTACTATCTCGGGTAGAGCAAAGTAGGCAATGAATTCTTAGGTGCCATCTGGTTCTAGTGTTCTATTATTCAAGCACCTCAGATTCACTTATTATTTCATGCAACTTATAGAAGTTTACTTTGGGACTAGCTATGCATAGATTTGTGTCTTTTGGGATACATAAACAGACTTCTCAAGGCTACTTCTTTACTTTCACTAATATTTCTTAGTAACATCTGATGATCAAATGTTTTTTCAAGAGTAGGAAGATAATACTTTCCATGTCATGTTAGGCTTACAATATAAATCCCTTAGGGAGAGAATGTACAGCAATTTAAATTTCCACTGAGGTAATAATGACTGAGGCTGTTCAGTGAGCAGATTGTGATAGCAGTTGCTAGATACCCTTGAAGGTGTGAGGAAGGACAGATACCTCACAGGGAAAGGGGAGCCACAGTGAAGAGAGTATGCGGAGCTTTTCTCTTTTGGAGTTAGTCTGTCTAGTTTTATGCTTCCTACAGACAGAAAAGTATTATATTCCATCACCAACTTTAGACTTGATAGTTAAGTACTCCCAAAGTGTAGGAGATTACCCTTAAGTGGATAGAATACAGTATTATTTATCTCTACAAATGTTAACATTCTTTCATTATTTTCATTAGGTAAAAAACGGCGATTAACCTACAGATATTTAAGTTTAGCAATAAATTACTACAAGAAATGTAAAGAAGTACAAAAGGCAACAGCTATTTTAAATAACACATAAGGAAAGGGAAAGCTAATCTTGGAAATAAATTGCCATTCTAATGAAGTAAAACCAAAATTGTATTTTTTGCATCAAATTAAAAAATGTCTTATCCAAATTAATTTGTCACAACATCTACACTTATTGACACAAATTAGGCTATTGTTTAATCAGAAAAAAATGATAGTAAATACTGATTTTTCATGTACAGTAGTAATATTATGGGATAGGGACAAATTGGTTTCTGTTTTTTTCAACAGGCCATTTATGACCCTATTAGGAGATGTTTTAAGGGCATTTCTTAGCATTTTGAACAAAATATTTGTACTCCTACTGAAAATAGCTTAATATGAAGCCCCAAAGGAATCCTGTCTGCCTTATAAAGTTGCTTTTAGAGTCTTGAATTTCTGGCCTCCTCCTTCCAAATGCATAGTGGATATACATTCTAACTCCAAATTCAAGTTTTGGCGAAATAGTATATTTCCCTTCCTAAATAGTTGCCCAATTCTTTTAATTGGTCAGTTTGCTACATTGAAATGCATAACCTCTTCATCCATAGTTTTTAAATGGTGAAATATAAATGAATTCCTTACTCTGTAATTCCTAATACAGTCTCCACAACTTCCCTTTTCATACATAAAGACACATATACATTCTTTTACCACCATCTATATACCAACCTGAGAGGCCATGAGCTAAGTTGAAAGTGTGGCATCAAATTCTTGCTCTACAACTTGCCAACTGTACAACCTTTCAGCAAATTACTTACCCATTATAACAATTCCAATTCCTGGTCTATAAAATTGCATCATAGTAGCAACCACCAGATACAGCTGCTGTGAGGACAATTGTTATCAGTGAACTGTGAGACAGTGAATGTGAAGTTGGCAGCATAGCCCCCTGCGTGTATAGTAAAATGCTCTCTCTAACTTTTAGAAAATTTTTCCCTAATATTAATTCATCCCTCTCATGGAGTTTGTTAACTACATCCTATTTTGCTAAAACAACCTCTCTGTTTACTTAATAAAATATAATCTTGTGCAAATATAAGAATTACAGACTGAATGTCAATTCATGACTGAGTACAGGATATACTGAGGCCATTATCTGGTGAATACAGTGTATATAGATACTGTAGGCAGCCAATCTAAACAATTTATTGAGATAAGTATAAATAAAATGAACTGTTTGGGAAAGTGTGTTTAATATTTTTTTGAAATCTAATACTATATAACGTCAGGCAAATCATAGATCCAAGTCTAAACAACTTCTAAGATCTATACCTTCTACGGTTCTCATATGATATACATATTCCTCATTTTCCTTTTACTTTTAACTTTTTGTGTCCTTATACTTAAAGTGGGTTTCCTTTAGGCAGCATAAAGTCTGTCAATCTCTGCTTTTTATTTCAAGTGCTTATATCATTTGCAGTTAAGTCTACCTGGAGGCCCTGCTATACTCTGCACAAGGATCTTAACTGGCATGGACATCACTGGAGAGTAGACAGGGACAAAAATTTTGCTAATGTGTTCTTCAATAGCAACATTTTACAGCAGAAAAAAGTCAGAGGCAGTAGTGAAGTCACTGAGCTTTCTAGTAATCTTTCAAACTGGCATTGGGAAGCAAGTTCCTTTAGAAGTAAGTAATCTTATAGAGTTCTTGGAAACATTTCGTGGGTTGGAAGAAGTGTAAAGTCAGAATACAGGAATAGAGAGAGGATGTGACTTTTCAAAAGTGTAATACTAAACTTTCTGATTAGAGTGATTGAGGTTATTAAACTAGGGAAAGTAAAATAGACATGACTATATTTGTCTCTGTATAGGACTTATAGAATATACAAAATGTTTATCTTAAGTTTTGATGACAAAAATATAGCCATGCTGTGAGTACAGTTTTTAACTTATTTTTACTAATAAAATAAAGATACCTTTTTCCCATTGAATTAAATAATTTTCTATAATGTAGTTTTCTATGGATCCATAATTGTCTTTTGTATGATTATACCATGAAGTATGTAACAGTTTCTCTTTTGGTGAACACTTAAGACATTTTTTTCTATTTAACAAAAAAATCCGTGTGATATATGTATATATATAAATATGTAAATAATATATAGTAATATATAAAACAAATATACATTTATGTCCTATGAATATATACATATATGTACACACAATATACTTATAAAAATTATATATATCTAACATATATATTTATAAAATATCTTTAATATGCATTCAGGATTATTCCTTTAGGATTACTTTCTAGACATAAAACTGGAAGCTTCTGAAATATATACTGAATATAGGTTACTTTTATTTGAATGAGAAATCAGAAGAAGTTAAATAAATTTAGTGTAAGAACTGTAGAAGGTAGATTTTAGAAGCTATTTAGACTTGAATAAATGATTTGCCTGACATTAGATAAATTTTTCTTTTTCAAAATATATGATCCTAGACTCACAACTCTTCTGTTGTGTTTTTTTAAGTTCTCTTTGTCATAGATGAGTTTCTTTCTTCTTTTTTTCTGATAAACATTCAAGCAATAATGAGCACTGCTACAGGGAAAAAGGGTGTTCTTTATCATCTCCATTACTAATTATTGTCCAGGAAGCTTTAGTCATTTTAATAAAGCAGAAAAAATAAACACAAGAGAAACAGAACCAGTAGGAGATTTTATGTATATAAATATGTTAAGGAGTTGCTCACACAATTGTAGAGGTGGCAAGTCCAAAATCTATAGAGCAGGTTAGCAGACTGGGGACTCATAAAGGAAATGATGTCCTAATTTTGTGGCAGAATATCTTCCCCATGAAAACTTCATCTTTGCTCTTAACGTCTTTCAACTGATTAGATGAGGTCCATCCACTTTATAAGGGTGTTCTTTATTTAAAGTTAACTGGTGACACATCCTAAGCATGTCTTACCTTCATACCTTCATAGAAGTACCTAGATTAGTATTTGATTAAATAACTGATACTCTAGCATGCATATATATATATATATATATATATATATATATACACACACATATATTTATTTTATATTCTTTATATATTTTTTCTTCTTCCCTCAGAAGAGTTAATGATATTTAACTCTATATCTTAACTCTATATCTTGGTGTTTAAGACAGATTTATTGAGGAAAGAATATAACTGAACAGGAGTAAACATCACTTGGAGATGGGTAAATTGAAAGTTTTGTTTTCACTTTAATTAGTGAGAGTGAGCATATCTTTAGTTAGGTAGAAGTATAATACTATTGTTATCTTTAGTCAGAAGTTAACATGGGTAAAAGGTTAAGTGGAAACTGGGTTGACAATGGTGTGGATACAGCTCAATTGTTAGCTGTCAACTTTGCAGTATTCCCATTTCTAAGGAATTAGATTTTCAGGAATCCCTTTCTCTAGTTTGTTGATCTCATGCGACGAGCTCATGCAGGTTTTGGAAGACATGATGGAGAAGGCATTATTCTAGGGATGTGTGGTGGCCAGATGTAGTGGCTTTGTAGATATTTCCATGAACTTCTCTTTGAGGTCATGGTGACCTGATGTGGCAGCTTCATAAAATTTACTGTCAGCTAACATTTCATAGCTACATAGTGTCATAGTGACAGCCAGATGCAGCTTCTTAGACTTCTCTCCAAGCTCTAATTTCTCCTGTCTGTTCTAAGTTGTTGGGCAGAAGTGATTAGTGATTGAGCCTCCAATCCTTTGAATGTAGTCCTCAAACTACCTTCCACATTTGTGTAAGCCCTAATTCTTTTATTAAGTTCCTTTTATTCTGGTAACGTTGTAGTGCATCTGTGTTTACTGATTTTGCCTAGACTGCTGCATAGCTGAAATTCAATAATTATTCAGTGGATTATTTATGCAAAAATGGGCAGATTAAAGCTATAGAATAAACAATTCATGGTGGTTGTGGTTTAATCATTAAGTTGTGTACGACTCTTTGCAACCCCATGGACTGTAGCCCACCAGGTTCCTCTGCCCATGGGATTTTCCAGGCAAGAATACTGGAGTGGGTTGCCATTTACTTCTCTAAATAATTCATAAGTAACTCTTAATAGGTAAAAGGATTTAGTATATAGCAAAGCTAGGAATTCAAATTATAAAACAAAGGCAATATTATTTAATAAATGGTAATAAGATATTTGGTTAAATATTTGGAAAAAATAATGGTAGACATTTCGAAGTTTGATTACAAATTTTTTCAATAAACTAAAGAGTTAAATTAAAAAATTCACTTAGCAGAAATTAGAAATAAATATTTGTTGTTTGAGGGAAAGAAATGTTTTTATGGCATCAAAACAAAGGAAAATATTAATATATGTAGGAAATTTTTAACATAATAACTTTACTAATATTAAATTTAAAAAATTTAAAGATAAACAATATACTAATTTTTGCCATGATATGGTTATTGTTTTGTACTCTACCTAAGGATCAGCAAAGTCTTTCTGAAAGAGGCAAGATAGTAAATATTTTAGGTTTTATAGGACAAAAGGAGGATCACTGGATATTATGTAAGTAACGAGGGAGAGAACAAATTTCTACAAATATTTTACTGACAAAATTAAAAATATAATGATAATAATTGAGTATAATGATTTTTTTGTACTATCAATTCACTATGAGAATAACAGCATTCTCTTTCCTCTGAATAACATTTAGTTTAATTGGGACTCAAAGTTAATATTCTCTATCATCAAACAGTGTACATTTGTTAATGTCGGTCTGTACTGAGACTTTCATGTATTTCACTCTGAAAAATGCCTTTTTTATATAGACAGGTATTAAAATGCTGATATTTATCCAAGAACATATAATTTTAACTAAGAACAGGTATTATTTAGAAAGCATTTATAGAATGGTATTAATTCTCCTTCATACTTGTTTTTTAATGTATTACTGCATTGCAGATTACTTTCAATTGAAGAAGATTAGGTGGAAGCTATCAGTTGAACAGTTAAATGGATTTTGAAATATGGAAATTTCCTTATTTGTATTTAATTCTGAAAAATGCTTCTGCAACTGTAGTTTGAGGTCAGTACATGTATCTGTTATAAAGTTAAATTGGACTAGATCTCACTTCTTATTTTAACTTCTGAAAGAATAGTAGTATAAAGTGGCTTAACATTTTTTTGGTTCAAAACATCAGTTGTCATTGTCATTACTGAAGTATAAATTTCACATATAAAACACTGGTTTGCCTTGTAATTTAAGGTTAAATGAATTAAGAAACATATTCTTCAGCAAAAGCTAATTTTTAAATTCAATATAAAGCTAATTTATAATTAAATTATAGAGGCTGAAAATGGCTTTCAATCAGAAAAAATTCAACCTTAGCCCTGAGCTCAAAAATTTTCAGTAAAACTTATTATTGCTAAGCCATTGCACTTCTGTATGGTAAGGCAAGTCAGGTTTTTTTAGCTTCTGAAAGTGGAAGTGTTAGTCTCTCAGTCATGTCTGACTCTTTGCGATCCCATGTACCGTAGCCCACCAGTCTCCTTTGTCCATGAAATTCTCCAGGCAAGAATACTGGAGTGGGTAGCCATTCCCTTCTCCAGGGGATCTTGCTGACCTAGGGTACAAACCCAGGTCTCCTGAATGGCAGGCAGATTCTTTACCATCTGAGCCACCAGGGAAACCTTGTTTAGCTTCTATTTCTGACAAAAATTCACAGAAACGATGGTTAAATCCATGAAAGTGAATGCAGTTCACCATTGATGCTACTAGATCCATGACAAATGATAGATTCAACTATTTTCTTCAAAGTATTTGCTGATGAGTATACAATGAATTCACAGTTTCACAAGTTTTATAAAATGTGTCCCATTGCATTCTTCATACATATTCTTACTACTGTCAGTTGTAACATATCTTTGCAGATTTCGCTTCAGGTTTTATTGAATTAGTGTTTTCTCAACTTCTATGAAAATATTCTCATCTGTAGTTGTTCCAGTGCAGACTTTTTGGAACCATGAAGCTAATTATTTAGCCACTTTATACTTAGTGTTAAGTCTTAATCATCAAAAACCAAGAAAAACCACTTGAAATTATTTGCCTTATTTCTCAATTAACTATTGATTTTGCTTCTAATGTCCTCAACTCTTGAAGCAACTGGTCTTATGGAAAGGCTAATAGTTTTAAGCAAGTTTATTTTCTCTGGACATATCCTTTAGTTGCTGCAATCAGATATGATTTTATTAACTCACCATTGATAAGTGGCTTTCCTTGTGTGGGTAACAAATGATCTGCTCAGAAACTTAATTTGATTGCAACTTCATTCTTGACTTTTTACTTTTGTGTAGAAATTATGCTATAATGAGATAGTCCATTTTAAGTTTTCTAATTTTTCTGACTGTTAATTTCCTATGAGTTGAGAATGTTGCAACAAATTCTTAATCTCGGAATATTGACACATACTGTTTTCTGTTAGCAAAGCTATAGTGCCATTGTATTGCAAACACAATGCTGTGCCATATAACTCAGTTAAGAAAAAATCCATACTCCATTGTGCATTATAAACCCTGTCTGATATCCCAAGCCTGTCCCCACCCACCAGCAAGACAACAACCACCACACTAGGCAGAGCCTGCAGCCAACTGGGCCAGGGGACAACCCCACTTACCAGGTGGCAGGCCCACACTAGTCAGCCCCACAACACAAGGGTCCATGCATTTCACATAGGGAGCATCCTGGAGCATAGCTCTGGTGACCAGAAGGGAGTGCGCTGCTGGGCCCCACAGAACATCTCCTACATTAGACCACTTCTCCAAGATCAGGAAACGTAACAGACATACCTGATACATAGGTATAAACACAGAGAATCAGGTAAAATGAATAGACAGATGAATATGTTCCAAATAAAGGAACAAGACAGAACCCCAGAAGAACTAAGTGGAAGAGAGAAAAGCAATCTATCTGATAAAGAGTTCAAGGTAGTGATTATAAAGATACTTCAAACTCAGGAGAAGTTTGGATGAACATAGTGAGTTTAACAAAGAGCTAGAAAATATAAAAAAGAACCAAACAGAGATGAAGAATACAATAACTTAAAGAATACACTAGAAGAAATTTTAAAAATTAGATGATACAGAGAAACAGATCATCAAGCTAGAAGATAAAGTATTGGAAATAACCTAAGCTGAACAGAAAAAGTAGTTTTAAAAACAGAATATTTTAAAACGCCACTGGGACATCAAGCATACTAACATTTGCATGATAGGGATCCCAAAAGGAGAAAAAAGAGAGAAAAGGGGGAAGAGAAATGATGTGAAGAAATAATAGCTTCACATAATAATAGAAATTATGTGAAGAAAATTTCCCTAACCTGGGGAAATAAACAGGCATCCAGGTCCAGGAAGCACAGAGAGTCCCAAACAAGGAATCAAAGGGGTCCACACCAGGACACATTATAATTAAAATGTCAAAAATGAAAGATAAGAATCTTAAAAGCAGCAAGAGAAAAGCAACTAGTTATGTACAAGTAAACTCCCGTAAGACTATCAGCTGACTTTTCAGTAGAACTTTTGTAGGCCAGAAGGGAGTGGCACCATATATTCAAAGTAATGAAAAGGGAAAGCCTACAACCTAGAATACTCTCCCAGGCAGCAGTACCATTCAGTTTTGAAGGAGAGACAAAGAGTTTTAAAGGTAAGCAAAAGCTAAAAGAGTTCAGCACCACTAAATCAGTTTTATAAGGAATGTTTGGAGGGACCTCCTGAGGTGGGACAGAAAAGACCACACGAAAAAGAGAAAAGAATCCAAACATAATAAAACAGAAACAAACTCACAGATATAGAGGATATACTGGAGGTTTCCAGAGAGGAGGGAGGTGGGATATGAGGGAAATAGGGGAGGGAGAATAAGGACAAATTTTCAGTTGTAAAATAAATAAGTCACAGGTATATAGTGTACATATGGGGAATATTGTCAATTGTAATGTAATAACTTTATATGGTGGTTGATGGTGATGGTGGTGGTTTAGTTGCTAAGTCATGTCTGACTCTTGGGACCCCCATAGACTGTAGCCCACCAGTTCTTCTGTCCATGGGATTTCTCAGGCAAGAATACCGGAGTGTGTTGCCATTTCCTCCTCCAGAGGTCTCTTGACCCATGTTGCCTGCATTGCAGATGGATTCTTTATCACTGAGCCACCAGCGAAGCCCTAGTTGATGGTAACTAGACTTACTGTAGTGATCATTTTGTGATATATAAAATTATCAAATTGTGATGTTGTACACCTGAAACTAATATAATATTGTAAATTGATTATACTTTTAAAAGTATGGTCTAGGGCTTCCCTGATAGCTCAGTTGATAAAGAATCCACCTGCAATGCAGGAGACCCATTTTTGATTCCCGGGTCTAGAAGATCCCCTGGAGAAGGGAAAGGGTACCCACTCCAGTATTCTGGCATGGAGAATTCAATAGACTGTATAGAACATGGGGCTTCTAAGAGTCAGATGTGACTGAGCGACTTGCACTTTCTATTTGAAGTCCATGTTTCTGTTCCTGTTTTAATATGGTAAGTATGCACTGGAAAAAAACAATAATGTTGCAACGTGATGATATGCATGGTACCCAAACACTGTCAAGTTCTAAGTGTTTCACTGTGATTTGTGATATACTAGACAACACTGCAATGCAAGGGGAATACCACATTCAGTCCTTGTCCTGACTGTTGTAGCAGGAGAACAGCCATAGGCAATATCTAAATGAATGCATATATTTCTGTTCCAATAAAACTTTATTTATGAACAGTGAAATTTGAATTTTGTATAATTTTAATACAAAAACATAAGGTAATATTTTTGTTTTGATTTTTTAAAACCACTTAAAAATGCAAAAAGCATTCCTAGATCATAGGCCACATAGAATAGGTAGTAGGCCAGACATGACTCACAGACCTTAGTTTGTGCCTCTTGCTCTACTTGAGTCTAAGTATTTTTGTTTTTATACATCTCATGCAGTTTCTTTCCTAGTTGCCTTTTTGGTTTATCCTGTCTCCTCTACCTGAAATTCCCTTCACTCACTGCCTGTCTCACCCTCCCTCCACCTTTATAAGATTAACTGCCTGAAATCCTTTAAGATCAGCTTACTTCTCCCTTTCCCAAACCTTTTCTTGATGTACTTCCCTCCATTGAGATTTCCTCCCTTGTTTCCATAATAACTAGTACAGAACTGTTACTGATCTTTTCTTACTATATTAGAATTCTGTTTATGTATTTTCTCTCCAACAGACTATACAATTGAGGACAAAAACCATATAGTTTTTAAAAAATTTCCATATTGTAGCTACCTATGCAAAGAAAACATGAGGCTTACATATATATATGCACATATATGAGATATACATAATTCATATATTTATGTGTGCACTCATTTTCATATATGTGTATTATATAAATTATTACACATTACACTCATATATTATTTATATGTATATATTATTTATATATGTATATATGTGAAAATCAATCTGTTTTTATCAATACTATAAAACAAAAATTTTCAGCATCATAATTTATTGAAGTCACTGCCCATGCTTAACCTTATGAAATTTAGAAAACATTTGGAAAATATTTTTTTGAACTCATGAAGTTGACTTTTGTAAGGAAAGCCAGGTTGAGAGCAGCAATGCTAATTCCACATTTTCTATGACTTAACTGAAAGTTTATGTGCAGATATTTGTCAAGGCAATTGTGGTTATTGGGCTATGTATACATTCATGAAAAAAGTGTCTAGTTTTATCCCATATTTATTTCTGTCTCTATTAGTATTTTCCTCTCTAAAAAACAGGCTATATTACTGGGTACATTTTAATACCACAATTAGTCATGGATGTGGTGATTCATCAGGTTGGCTTAAAAAGCGAAAGCAGCCTTGCCCTTCCTAAGCGTTGACTGTTGGCAACTCTCTTTTCCCCCCTCTGAATCAGACATGTATTTGTTTGAGTAATCAAGAAAGAACTGTCTGTCTTATGACCTTAGAAGCTGGTGAAAGGGAGCAACTGAGTGTTTTTGGCATAGGAAAGTTAGCAGAACAATGCAAATCTGTAGAGTAGAGAGTGCTCTGCTTGGCTGCTTACCCTGGGCAGACTTGAATGTCACACAATCCTCTAATTGCTGGCAGGATTTTTACCCTCTGCAGAAAATCATTTCAATATAACCAATATGGATTTCAAGTCTTATAAAAACAATTCTTAAACTCTCTCTGTGTGCATGTTACTGAATTCTCTACCACCTATTGAGACCTGCAGTCTTTCCAAAATGAGCACCCTGAATCCTACTGTGATAAAAGCCAGTAAGAGACAGTTTTACACCTTGGATGCTGTTAGGGAAAAATCACATCAAATAACGCTGCTGGGGAATGAATGAATCAGCTTAATGAAAATTTAGGTGAGGCAGTGTCTTGAAATCTTTAAACTACACATTCTTTTGCTTGCTATCAGTAGCTGAGCTGTGCTGGGTATATACCGTCTTAGATTCATGTTCCCAAGTGATCTTATTCCAAATATGAATTGGGGACAGTTATGTGTGCTGTTCTGATATCTTCCTAAAAGGAAATTATTTTGGAAGAAAAGTCACTGATAAAATCAATTTAGGAAAATGCACTTTGTAAATATGAGGATATGAGCATTACTAAAGCCCATGTTATAAATATATCAATTATTTTAACTGGATAGCAGTTACAATAGAATAATAGCATACTTTTAAAGGAAGAGTGAAAGGGCCCCAATTTGAAAAATATGAGGCAGAAAAAGCTCTAAATAAATATATTTGAGGATTACCTATATTGTAAAAGACAATTCTCTATATGAAATGAAACACAAAAGGCTAATATGAAGGGAACCATAGTTTACATTATCAAAGGAAACAAAGTTAAGTCAGGTTTCTTTCCCAACATGGAAGAATCTCCTTTTTGCCCTGGTCTCCTGTTTCTATGTGGAGAAACTTCCTTGAACGTGTCAGTCCCAGCTCTGGCTGCTCTGACTCACTTTTCCCTAGAGGGATGAGCAACTCAGGCCAGTCTCTGGCCCTGTGGGGATGACCTGGGAAAAGCCTGTGATTCTCCAGCTCTGCTTTGGACTCACAGGATCTAATTTTCTCATTCAGGGACTAAGTCTTGGAAGTCAGTAATGGCTCAGATGTAAAGCTAAGTTCTAAATCACCTCCTATGAGGCCACTGGTGTGACTCTGCCTCTTTCACACAGTCGCTTATAAATTCAGTTCAGAAAGAGAAGAGTCCATTTGGGATCTTAATCAAGCTCCAATAGTTAAGAAACAAAATTACGTGAGACACAAAATGTGTATCTATGTATCAGTTAGAAAAAATAAATAGAATTTATCTTCCTGAGAAGAAGCAAAAACCAGGAAAAAAAGACTACAAACCAAATCTCTCCGTATTTATTTATTTGTACTGATGTATGACATCAGACAGGGAGATGTATGAAAAAGAATTAGCATAGAGGGTGCATGAGGTGCCACAATGATGAGTATTAACTGACCACAGAAGAACTGGAACATCAAAAATCCTGAAAGAAGAAAAAATTATGAATTTTGCTGCTCCTTCTCCCTTCTAGATGAAAGGAATTGCAAATGTTTGAGAGGGAAGCATGGTCATAGACGCTGTCAGACCATGCAGTAATATCAAATCCCAGAATAAGGGTAATTTATTTCAGGATTTCAACAAGAGTCGATTACAATAGGGTACATGAGATGTCATGAGGCTGTGCTTGAACCGCTGCACAATAGGACAGGGGAGGGAGTGTTCACTAAAGGAAGGAGAGCACTTCCCTTCAGAACGAAAGAGAAAGAACTAAAGTAGTAGTTACACAGCAGCTAGAGGCTGGAGGGCAAAAAGGGGAGCGGCATGTGGCCTTACCAAAGACAGGCAGAACAACTGAAATGTAGATGTCCAATGCAATGCTATTGTACTTGGACTAAGGAAGACAGTGACAACTTCTTATACCTTGTCATACCTTGAGCACTGCTCATTGAAAACCCTGCTTTCAACACCAGAAAATTCAGTGAGGACTTTAGAATGACAGAATCTTTAAATAGCAAGTGACTGAGATCCATTCTGTCCACAGCTGCTTTCTCTGCCAAGCTCATCTTCCTCTCTGTCTCATACCCCTTCACCTCACACCTCTCCACCACCCACACCTCCACCTCCAAACCTTCCACCTCCCATTCTTCTTCCTCAGCTTTCTGCCTTTCATCCCTCCTACACCCACCTCTCCACCTCCCACCCCTTTCACCACTTCACTTTCCACCCCTCCACTACCATCACTATTGAGTTGGCCAGTTCCTACTCGTTCAGTACTTCATTTCTTAAAAAATGTAGTATAGGGCTTCCCAGGTGGTGCTAGTGGTAAAGAACCTACCTGCCAATGCAGGAGACATACAAGACATGGGTTTGATCCCTGAGTCAGGAAGATGCCCTGGAGGAGGGCATGACAACCCATTCCAGTACTCTTGCCTGGAGAATCCTATGGACAGAGGAGCCTGGCAAGCTAAAGTCCATAGGGTTGCAAAGAGTCAGACATGACTGAAGTGACTTAGCATGCACACATAGGTAATTTACAGTTATGTTAGCTTCAAGTATACAGCAAAGTGATTCAAACATATATATATATTTCAGATTCTTTTTCATTATAGGTTATGGTAAGATATTGAGTAGAGTTCCCTGTGCTATACAGTAGGTCCTTGTTGTTTACCTATTTTATATGTAGTAGTGTGTATATAAATGTTAATCCTAAACTCCTAATTTATCTCTCCTGCCTGCCCTGTATCCCTTTTGGTAACTATGTTTGTTTTCTATTGTGTCAGTCAGAGAAAGACTAATATCATATGATATCATTTATATGTGGAATATACCCATCTGAATGCAGAGTTCCAAAGAAGAACAAGGAGAGATAAGAAAGTCTTCCTAAGTGATCAAGGCAAAGAAATAGAGGAAAACAATAGAATGGGAAAGACTAGAGATCGCTTCAAGAAAATTAGAGATACCAAGGGAACATTTCATGAAAAGATGGGCACAGAAAAGGATAGAAATGGTATGGACCTAACAGAAGCAGAAGATATTAAGAAGAGGTGGCAAGAATACACAGAAGAACTGTACAAAAGAGATCTTTACGACCCAGATAATCACGATGGTGTGATCACTTACCTAGAGCCAGACATCCCGGAATGTGAAGTGAAGTGGGCCTTAGGAAGCATCACTACGAACAAAGCTAGTGGAGCTGATGGAATTCCAGTTGAGCTATGTCAGATCCTCAAAGATGATGCTGTGAAAGTACTGCACTCAATATGCCAGCAAATTTGGAAAACTCAGCAGTGGTCACAGGACTGGAAAAGGTCAGTTTTCATTCCAATCTCAAAGAAAGGCAATGCCAAAAAATGTTCAAACTGCTGCACAATTGCACTCATCTCACACGCTAGCAAAGTAATGCTCAAAATTCTCCCAGCCAAGCTTCAACAGTACATGAACTGAGAACTTCCAGATGTTCAAGCTGGATTTAGAAAACGCAGAGGAACCAGAGATCAAATTTCCAACATCCTCTGGATCATCGAAAAAGCAAGAGAGTTCAAGAAAAACATCTATTTCTGCTTTATTGACTATGCCAAAGACTTTGACTGTGTGGATCACCACAAACTGTGGATAATTCTTCAAGAGATGGGTATACCAGACCACCTGACCTGTCTCCTGAGAAACCTGTATGCAGCTCAAGAAGCGACAGTTAGAACCATGCATGGAACAACATACTGGTTCCAAATTGGGAAACGAGTATGCCAAGGCTGTATACTGTCACCATGCTTATTAAACTTACATGCAGCGTACATCATGCAAAATGCCGGGCTGCATGAAACACAAGCTAGAATCAAGATTGCAGGGATAAATATCAATAACCTCAGATATGCAAATGACACCAGCCTTATGGCAGAAAGTGAAGAAGAACTAAGAGCCTGTTGATGAAAGTGAAAGAGACTGAAAAAACTGGCTTAAAACTCAACATTCAAAAACAGAGATCATGGCACCTGGTCCCATCTCTTCATGGAAAATAGATGGGAAAACAAAGGAAACAGCGTCAGACTTTATTTTCTTGGGCTCCAAAATCACTGCAGATGGTGACTGCAGTCCTGAAATTAAAAGACACTATCTCCTTGGAAGAAAAGCTATGACCAACCTAGACAGCATATTAAAAAGCAGAGACCTCACTTTGCTGACAAAGGTGTCCATCTAGTCAAAGCTCTGGTTTTTCCTGTAGTCATGTATAGGTGTGAGAGTTGGACCATAAAGAAAGCTGAGCGCCAAAGAATTGATGCTTTTGAACTGTGGTGTTGGAGAAGACGCTTGAGAGTCCCTTGGACAGCAAGGAAGCCAAACTAGTCAATCCAAAAGGAAATCAGTCTTAAATATTCATTGAAAGGACTGATGTTGAAGCTGAAGCTCCAATACTTTGGCCACCTGATGAGAAGAACTGACTCACTGGAACTGTGAAGAACTGACTCATTTCCTGATGCTGGGAAATATGGAAGGCAAGAGGAGAAGGGGGCAATGGATGATGAGATGGTTGGATGACATCACTGACCCAATGGACATGAGTATGAGTAAGCTCCATGAGTTGGTGATGCACAGGGAAGCCTGGCATGCTGCAGTCTGTGAGGTCGCAAAGAGTCGGACACAACTGAGTGACTGAACTGAATTGATAAGTGGAATCTAAAAAATAATGATACAAATGGACTTATTTACAAAAATTTACAATATTCAGTTTTATAGCATCTCCTCCCAAAGGTTTTCCTCAGTCCCTTCAATTCCCACTCACCCAGAACTGCCTCCTCTTGGGTTTAGACTGCCTGGCCCACTGTTTTAAGGATTTCAGCTCCACTGTCAGAGACCTGTGTTTGAAATCAATCTCTGCAGTTTGCTGTCTGCATGATCTTGGACAAGTTATTTAATCTCTTCTAGCCTTAGTTTCTTCATTGATAAAGTCTGGCAAATGATAATATATATTCCATGAGGTTGTTGTGAATATAAACAAAATAATGTACACAGTACACAGTACAATAATGTACACGCTTGACATAGTGCCTTGACACACTTAAAGAATCCAGTAGAGGGAGGTCATAATTTTGGACTGGTCCTTCCTATTTTCCAGCCTACACTTATGTTGCATTTCAGTTGTCTGTGTATCTATCTGCATTCTGTTTGCATGCAAACTGTGAATTGGAAGTTCACCTTCCAGTGTCTAGTACAATGTGAAGGCCTGTAAGTGTCTGTTGAATTAATTCAAAGAGTAGCTTACCCCATACTCTACCATAAATGATGCTTATGTCTGTGGTTATAATTTAGAATGGGCATGCAGGGCAAGAATTTTCCCAAATCAAGCTGCATCATTGCCTATTCTTTCAAAAAATGTTTAGAAGGAGATTTTACAATCCACTTTAATAATGTTCTCCTGTCAACATTTTCTCTAAGTCAAACGTACCCCTATACTTTAAAATGAATGTCTATCACTTAATTTTTATATTAATGGAAAAAGAAAAGAGCTGCCTTCATTCTCTATAAAATAACCTTTCCTCCATGTAAACATTAACATTGGCTTTCTTTCTCAGTCTCCTCTTAATAAAATAAATCTATTCCTTTAACATTTTAAATAGCCTTTTTTCTTCACCCCTTTCATAATTGTGGCTCTGAAAAATACTGTCACAAAGTATAAAAGAGTGAAAAAATTTTTTACAACAGTGAAAAATTTTATGAAGCCTCAGAAGTGGTTCATTTAATATCTGAAGAGAGGATACTCATTTTAAAATAGAAGAGTTACATTTATTTAGAAGTAATGATCTTCAAAACATTATTATACTGGTGAATGAAGTCTTACTAGTTTCAACCAGTTGTACTATTAATTCTTCTTACTTTTATAAAATATATTTGCCAAGGGTTGACATACTGATTAAGTGGCTATATAAAGAATCTTAAAATGTTTCATCCTTAGATATTAACTACATTTCTAAAGATCTAACCAAAAATATGAACTGGTATAGCCAATGTGGAAAAGTGTGTGGAGGGTCCTCTAAAATTAAAACTATAACCACCTGTGATCCAGCAATCCCGTTCTGGGTATATATCCAAAGGAAATTTAAAAAAGGATCTCAAATAAATATCTACAAGCTCATGTTCATTGCAGCATTATTCACAATGACCAAGATATGGAAACAATGTAAGTGTCTATTAATGGATGAATCGATAAAGAAGATATGAGATAGAAAACCAGAAACCCTGCCATTTGTGACACAGTGAATATTGAGAGCATTATGCTAAGTGAGATAAGTCATACAGAGAAAGACAAATATTATATAATGTCACTTATATGTGGAATCTAGTAAAGCTGAAATAGAGACTAGAGTGGTAGTTACCAGGGGCTGAAAGCTGGGGAAAATGTGGAGATGTTGGCGAAACGGTACAACCTTTCTGTTACAACATAAATAAGTTCTGAGGATCTAATATACAGCATGGTGATTATAGTTAATACTACTGTATTATACACTTGAAAGTTACTAACAGTAGACCTTAAATGTTCTCACCACAAAAAAGAAATGGAAATTATTTGATGTGATGGAGGTGTTGGATAATCTGTGTGGTAATCACTTTGTAATATGTAACTATCAAATAAACAGGTTGTTGTCGTTCAGTCGCTAAGTTGTGTCTGACTCTTTGCCACCCCATGGACTGTAGCACGCCAGGCTTCCCTGTCCTTCATTATCTCTTGAAGTTTGCTCAAACTCATGTCCATTGAGTCAGTGATGCTATCCAACCAACTCATCCTCTGTCGCCCCCTTCTCTTCCTGCCCTCAACCTTTCCTAGCATCAGGGTCTTTTCCGATGAATCAGTTCTTTGCATCAGATGGCCAAAGGATTGGAGCTTCTGCTTCAGCATCAGTCCTTTCAATGAATATTCAGGGTTGATTTCCTTTAGGACTGACTAGTTTGATCTCTGCAGTCCAAGGGATTCTCAAAAGTCGTCTCCAGCACCGCAATTCAAAAGCATCTATTCTTTGGTGCCCAGCCTATTTTATGTCAACTCTCACATCTGTAAATGACTATTGGAAAAAATCATATCTTTGACTCCAATATTCTTGCCTGGAGAATCCCATGGACAGAGAAGCCTGGAGGGCTACTGTCCATGAGGTTGCAAAGAGTTGGACACTACTGAGCAACTGAGTATCACTATATGGACCTTTGTTGGCAAAGTGACGTCTTTGCTTTTTAATACACTGTCTAAGTTTGTCATAGCTTTCTGCCAAGGAGCAAGTGTCTTTTAATTTTGTGGCTGCAGTCACTGTCCGCAGTGATTTTGGAGCCCAAGAAAATAATATCTGTCACTATTTCCACTTTTTCTCCACCTATTTGCCATGAAGTGATGGGATTGGATGCCATGATCTTCATTTTTTGAATATTGAGTTTTAAGACAACTTTTTCACTCTCCTCTTTTCACCCTGATCAAGAAGCTCAAGTTCTTCGTGTTTTATGTCATTAAAGAGGTATCTGCATATCTGAGGTTGTCGATATTTCACCCAGCAATCTTGATTTCAGCTTGTGATTCAATTCATCCTTTAAACTTACACAATGTTATATGTCAATTACATCTCAATAAAGCTATTTTAAATTTTTTTTAGATAATAAAGATCTGGCCTAAAAAGGATTATCAGTAGGTTCATCATAACAGGATTCAAATTAGCTAAAAGCTAGAAACAATATATACAGGGAAAAGGATATACAGGGTAAGAAATAATTTTTCAGAACAATTCTTAGCACATCATTTTCTAAATAATAACGTTTTAAAATTTTATTATGTATACATTTAGAATAATATTTTAAACACTATTTTTGACATTTGAAGGACTTCCCTGCAATGAAGGAGTTGCAGGAGACACAGATTTGATCCCTCGGTTGGGAAGATCTCCGGGTCAGGAAGATCCCTTGCAGAAGGGAATGGCAACCCACTCCAGTATTCTTGTCTGGAGAATCCCACAGACAGGCTACATGGGATCTCTGGAGGGCTACAGTCTATAGGATTGCAAAGAGTCAGACACAACTGAAAAGACTGAGCACTGAGCATTTTGACATTTGAAAATTTTTATGATATGATATAATGTAAAATTTTAAAGCAGGCTATTAATTTGTATATTCAATATAACAAATTGTTTAAAACAACATTTTTTTTTCGATTTTTGAAATAAATATATTATGGTAGGCATTTGTCTTAAGGCTTAAAGTTAAGGCTCAATATTAATGTGCTAACTTGACATCTGGTAAAATCAGAGGGACCCTGAATGGCCTACCTGAAAATTCCACTCTTCACTCTGCTCCCATGGATAAGATCCCCCAGGCAAACTTATCACAGGTTAGCAACCCTCCTTATCACAGGGACTAGACACACGGTTCCTGCTTATCCCTGAGTAATGTGCTTAAGTTCTTCGCCAGCCCATGGATTATTCAGACAAGCTAGCCACATTCTTCTGCAGCAACTAGGGGTCACTCTACCCTCTTGATTTTACAAAGCTGGCCAACCATGGTCCCTGCTTGTTCACACTGTTCCTGAAGGCAACCCTCGCAAGGCCTTATGTGGCATGTAGTGGCCCTTTCCCCGAGACTATGAGTGTATGTAACTAATAAAATGCTGTTGATCTCATCTGTCCAGTGTTGGGGAGCATGTGCTCAGCCATTCTCAAAACTATAGGGCAAAAATTTCTCCCTCATCAGCAGGAAAAACAGGAAGTGATCAAAACACCATCCAACAACTGTTCATTAAATATTCTTTTTATAGTTGGTAAAATTCTCACCAAACTATTAAGTGTAATAGTCAGAATCCATTTTCTCAGCCTTCCTTGTTGGACACATGTATATGACAAAGTTTCCACCCATGCAGCTGCATGAGACTTTGACCTGGAACATGAGCAGTTAGGCGTTCAAGAAAGTGCTCTCTTGATGAAAGTGGCAGTGGTGGTAATTGACAGTTCTTGGGCAATAGTGGTGAGGTTCTTTTATTTAGTCCCAACCATCATTATGGAAAGTATTTGTGAAGGCTATTACAATGTTACAGTCAAGATGTGGCAAGAATGGCATGATTAGACAGACATGGTTCCTGGCTGAGTGGCTTCTTACATTGGGTCTTTGACTCTCACAGGTTCTGTAAGACCAAAAAACTTTTAATATATTTCTTTACAATTTAAAGTAGCCCAAGTTAATTCAGCAGGGCTTCGCAGGTGGCACAGTGGTAAGGAATCTGCCTGCCAAAGTAGGAGGTGCAAGAAATGCGGGTTTGATCCCTGGGTCAAGATTCCTTGGAGTTGGAAATGACAACCCACTCCAGTATTCTTGCTTGGAAAGTTCCATGGACAGAGGAGCCTGGAGGGCTATAGTCCATGAGGTCACAAAGAGTCAAAAATTACTGAGCAGCTGACTATTCACAACTTAGTATCCTGACTAAAATAATAAACGGTATCCAAAAAAAGTTGTAAGCATCCATATCCTTAAAGAAATGAGAATCTGAGATTGTGTGACCTGCTTAGGTCTGAAAGTCTTAGAGTAAAACTATTACCAGCTAATGGAACCCTGCCATCCATGGCAAGCAATGGAAAAACAATTCTTCACCTGGAAGGAATATCACCTGGAATGGCAGACTTTAGGAACCATATATATGTGCACTGATCTGGAATAGCCGGACATGTCTGAGAAATGCAAGGGTTGTAGAGTCAGTTGGTTGTTTCTAAGTGTACTGGAGAATTTATAGAAATTAAACAATAAGCTCAGCACCCAAAATTCTTTTCTTGATGCATCCAAGAGTAGATAATTTCCTTGATCATTTGAAGTGATCTTCAAATTTTTTCAATAATGGAACAATCATAGTTGAAAACAAAATTCAAAATTTTTATCTTGAAGGTCAGGGGATTACAAAGTCCGTTTAACTTGTAGTCTTGTTCTCAAGTAAAAGGGCATTTCTTGGTTAGGATGGAAACCTATGAGCTACCCAAGGGCTAAATGAGAAGAACCAGATCATGAAAGTATACAAACCCCCAAGTTCCATGGAATCTCTTCTACAGGTAGACGAAGGTTCTTCTCTTTGTCAAGAGCCTTTCCCTGCTTTGGTTTGAGATTTATAACAACCTCACTTAAGACAATATGGC
Organism: Okapia johnstoni; assembly: GCA_024291935.2. Lineage (NCBI taxonomy): Eukaryota > Metazoa > Chordata > Mammalia > Artiodactyla > Giraffidae > Okapia > Okapia johnstoni. The sequence goes on along the minus strand of CM044312.1, from coordinate 61,841,176 downwards.
CTTACACAGGGAAGCTGCTTTTCCTCATGCCTGCCTGTACCATGTTTCACTGCTGGCAGTATAACTAGAGTCAGATATCAACATGTTCTGGGAGACTGCTGATTTGAAATTTCACATAAAAGAAGAGGAGGAGCTAGTTTCATGTGTGTTCACTTTTAAACACTTTGAGCTGTTCATCTTTTATAAATACTTTATTTTAACTCTTTGCAGTAAAGTTTTGACAGTAAAAAATCATGGGGGATATATGTGGGACCCAATTAAGTTTTCTGAAGAGTGCAATAAGACTTTTAGGATATCCAAATAGAAATCCAGGGGGAAAAAATTAAGCCTGTTTAGAAACAATTGACTTTCCAGTACAGATCTCTCATTCTGTCGTAACTACCCTATTTTTGCCTTCATCACTCCAGTTTTCTTATTCTTCTGCATGCAGAGGGGTTGGTAGTAGGTAATCTTAGTATTTAGTCCTTAGCTCACAAAATATAAATACAAGGTCATGATGGAACTAGAGGGGAAATACTATTTCTGAGAGATCCTAAATGAAATCAGTTGTAGTGACTAATGAGATTTGGATTGTCTCATTTAACAATGTATAAATAGTGGCATAATGTTGGATGAGAAAACAGTGTTGTTTGGAATTTTAAATAGAAAAGGGTAAGTGTTGACACTGGGCAGCAAAGAATAGTTAATAAACACTTCATATTTGTGACTGATATATATATTTGTAAATATTCTTTCTATACTTTGGGAAACCATTGCCACATTTCCCAGTCTTATTTGCAGCTAGAATTTAGACATGTAATTCAGTCAGATGCAGACACAAAAGTAATTAGATGAATGAAAAGCATCACTTTGAGATCCAAAAAAAAAAAAAAAATCATGGAGAGAGAAAGTGGAGTCTTTTATTTCCTCATAAAATAGACTGTATTCTTATTTGAGAGTATGGTCTCAACCTGGTATATTTATATACCATGAGAAGGAAGGGAAGCTAGATTTTATCCATTTCTGAAGTTGGACCATCTTATGAAAAAATGCATATGGTCACAAATTTGGCTTTATATGTGTCTATACGCACTATAACAAGAGACCCCAACCTTGGGGCTGTGGACCAGTACCTCCTGTCAGATTAGTGGCAACATTAGATTAGAAATAAAGTGACAATGAATGTGATGCACTTGAATCACCCTTCCATCCAGGGGAATCCATCCAGTCCCCTCCTTCCCAGTACCATGGATAAATTGTCTTCCATGAAACTAGTCCCTGGTGCCAAAAAGGCTGTTATAACACTTATTGCTTTGCAGATAGTAGAGATTCAGTGAGGATTGTTCATATTATTATTTTAAAAACCACCCAAGTATGTTTTCAGTTCCTCCACATTAATGTTAGTTTGACAGGATATATGTTAATACATGCTACACCAGCATATACTGAAGGATTTAGTAGCATTTTTCATTTTAATTCCATAATGCTGGGGTACAGAGAGGGAATGTAGGGAAAAAGAAAACATCCCACCCTGAAGCTAGGAAATATTTTGAATCTGACATCACAATTAATATGAGGGGAAAATGAAATTTTCCTAAAGCGTGAATTCAAAATTCCACAGGTTCTTGCCAGGCAGGGGCAGGCCTAGATCCAGCTGCAATAGTTGCATTAGAGCCAAACTCTGAGATACAAGAGATAAGAGTAACACAGGAGCCAAATATGTAATTTAGAAAATGTAGAGGCTTTTTAAAGGAAAATTGTGAAGTGCCCAAGAAGTCACATTCGTTGTTAGAATGATATTTGGCACTCTGATAAACTGAAATCTCACCTGACTCCATGTAATGAAAGATCACAAGTTATGCCAAAGCCTGTGCCCTTCATTAATTAAAATCTCCACAGGGACACCTGGAAAGTCAGATACCTTTTTTATTTCAATTAAATTTTGTGCTTAAATACTTTTGAATATCAGACATAAAAAATGTTTACTCACCCACATTTTTGTGAAGTACAATTTTTTCTTGACAGCATAAAGATGGAAAGAAATGGTGGTTCTTGAAATCATGTTTAGAGGACTATTAGATAAATCTAAGTTAAAGTAAAATATTCCAAGACTGAAACGAAATGACTTAGCTATTGCCTACTTTGCCGACCCACTTCCTTTTCATCCTTGTTCAATAATGTTAGTGAGTTGATAAGATTTTGAAAAGGAAAATTTATCTTTACCATTAATTTTGACTTTTCCATAGATCAAACAGCAGCATTTGCCTCAAGGTTACTAGGTATTGGAGGAAAAGCTTTCTATAAAATGCTGTATTTTATCAGATTAAACAAACATGGTGAAAAATATCATTTATCTCTAGTTGGCTCATGCAATCTCTTTAGTATATTGTTTGGATACTTGGCAAGAGTTTCAGATAAAAAAAAAAAGCCTGTAGCTACTCACTTGTTCATCACGCATTGAACAGGCTTCTTAGATGCTTGGTGGAGGGAACAACAGAGGGTAAGGGTAGGAACCAATTGCCAAAATTAAAAATAGTACACTGTGTCATCATCAGTCGTATTTACAGGCTTTTGTAGAAAGGTTTAAAACACTACAAAGCCTTTTGAGTTTTGAGCTATTCTGGTAGTATTGGGATAAACAGTTGCTTAATGTTAGACTTAAGTATAGTAGTCTATCTAGTACCAGTTCAGACCTTACTATAATGCATTCAGAAATACTAAAGGATGTTTCCAGTTGAATTTTATCCTTTTGAATTTTTTCCTCACTGCCTGCTCTGATTGCCCAATCATTTCTCCCCTTGTTCTGGTCTGTTTCTGCTAACATGACACCTGGCTGCCCAGGGTGGTCTGCTCCAGGTCTGAATCATTCAGCAAATATTTATCGAGCAACTGCAAGAAGCCAGACCCTGTCCTGGTTGCTAAGGATGCAGAATTAAATAACACTGTCCCTTCTCTTGAGTTACCCACAGTCTAGTGGTGTGGAAACAGCTATCTATTCCTCTTTCTTGACAAATTCCTTGACCCCCCAGAAAACTAAAATGATAGCTTTAACAATGAACTGAAGTAAACAGAAAAAGCAGAAGATATATCCTAAAAATAATAAATAATAAAAAAAAGAGATGAGATGGAATTACATGTGACATGTGAATGTCTCCAGATCAGTCTAGAAGACTTAAAAAAGGACAAAATTTAGTTGCTGTCAAGGGTCTATCAAAAACTAAAATATATTAAACATTGATTTGTAGTATTTGAGATTAAAAAAAAAAAAGATGAAATCTTATCTTAAGTTAGATTAGGGTCAATAGTTTCTAAGATCCCATAGGACTATCAGTTTTACCCAAAATCTGAGATGAGTTTTATCAGTTGGTGTGGATTTCCCACCAATGGGAAACTGGTCCTAGTGGTATTAGATTTTCATTCTCTGTAGCTCTTGCCCTAGTCCCAGCATAGAAATGCATCATTCTCTTTTATCTCCAGGTATTTTTTCTTTGAGTTTTAATCTATATTAAAATGACTTTCTGATGTTTTCTCTCCCCTTCCAATATGTTCCCCACCACCCACAGCTCTTTGCTCTTCTGGCTTATTCTCATAGGTTGTCTACTACTTTCCTAAGCCCACCTCTTCTTGTAATAAAGTTTGGCTTTTCTACCCACTGCTTCAAACCCATGGTGCTAAAGACTGCAATTACTTCTTCTTCATTCATTTTCTTCTCTCAGAAAAAAAAAATTTTTTTTTTTCCAATTACAAGCGCCCAGTGGGGGGGGTATCATGTGGACCATGACAATAACTGATTGAACCAAGTGTGAAAAACTGACTCAAACTGGGCCAAAGTGTGCAAGCTTAAGAAACGACATTGAGACACATCAGTGTCAGGTAACAGCAAAGCACTGACAGCAGGGTCGTGGGGAGTCTATGCTGCAACTGAAACTGCAGTGAGTCAGAACCACATGAAAAGTAAGATAGTAAAGGCAGAGGAGTCATTATGAAGGCCATCGTGGAGAATATTAATCTTCAGACAAGGAAGAGAGGTAAAGAGAGAGAGAGAGAGGGAGAGGGACTTTCAAATGAAATGTAAAGCAATAGGAAGGCCTCTGAGTAGGAATCATACGGTTTCAATAGCTAGATTTTCTTCAGCTTTCACAGATCATTTGTTCCTTTTCTGCTCTGAGTCTTTGGAGAATGAGAAGAAAATAAAATTTAAGCCATGAAAATCTAACTATATGTTTCTATTTATATTTTCAAATACTAAAATAAATACATATTTCATAGAATTAACTTTGGGGAGTTTTCCCAAGGAAATATTAATAATTACTCCTCCTGTCTCTGTTTATTTACTAACATGTAAACTGGGCAAGTTGCTCAATGTCACTAAGCCTCTATTTCTTCATCTATAGAATGGGAATAAAAATACCTGTATGCATACTAAGTTGTTTCAGTTGTGTCCGACTCTTTGCGACCCCGTGGATTGCAGCCCCTCAGGCTCTTCTGTCCATGGAATTTAGGACTTTTGGGAGGGTTAAATGAGGTGACATATAAATAAGACAGCATACATAAGAGGCTTATCAGTGCCTAGCTCTTGGTTAAGCACACCAGAAATTCTAGTTATTAATTAGGCACTTTGGGGGGCTTTGCATGTGTGCTCAGTTGTGTGCAACTCTGTGTGATCCCATGGACTGTAGCCACCAGGCTCCTCTGTCCATGGAATTTCCCAGGCAAGAATACTGGAGTGGGTTGCCGTTTCCTACTCCAGGGGATCTTCCCGACCCAGGGATCGAACCCACACCTCTTGCATCTTCTGCATTGGCAAGCAGATTCTTTACCACTGAGCCACCTGAGTTATCAACATCATTTTCATAATTAAGTTCACGTCCACTGCCATTTCTTCACATCTTTCCTATGTCAGGACATATTCTGTCCCCTAGCCTCTTACAGCTGATTATGGACAGTGGGTCAGCTCTCTTCCAGAGTGTCTATCTCTAAAATGACCTCTTTTCTCATGTAACTTTCCCTCATTCCTTCACCCACCAGCCCTACTCCCCACCACAATACCATTGTTTGAGATTTCACTTAGTGTCTAAGATGGAAGCAATCCTATTAAAGTAATTCACATTAAAAATAGAATTTCTAAATTACTCAGGATTGGCCTCTTAAAAAATAAATACTTTTTAAAGAGATTCAACTTTGAAAAATTTCACTTAATATAAAGAGAGAATGAACTGTTTCTGTAAGATTTTAAAGGAAAGACTGATTAAAATTGTTTTTAAAATGAGTTGAAATATATGTTGCAGCCCATTTTAGAGTAATGTTACATTTATGACTTTATTAATATTTTCTGATTTTATTATTAATCTAAAGACTGGCAAATACCATAGCAGTTAGCTGCTATTACTCAAAAGTGAATTATCATAATATTGAAGGTATATATATGGGGTAACCAGAAGCTATGTGGATTAATTTTTTCAAATCTCTATGAATAGCCCAAGTATAATATCACTGGCACACTTTTGTTCTGAATGTTTGGTGGTAAGGAGAGCCTCTATTTAATAAATACTGAAAGATTTGATGACTTCATTTGGCAGTGTTAAAAGAGATTTTACTACAAAATTTTTGTTGGCAGTGAAAGAGAATACATTTTTTAATATTATATAATAAAACAGAAATGCAAAAATGTAAAGCCTTACAATCCATATGGCATTTATTTTTATTTTCTGGCTCTGTGAGTTACAAAAACCCAAACATCTAAGTTATGTAAGTGTGAATTTCGTATTTTTATTATAACCTTTTATACAATTAACACATAAGAATATTCTCGTTGTAAAGTTGAATCAGTTGAGAAGTATATCTAGAGCAGCCCTTCAGCACTGCCTCTGCAGTCCCATTTGCTTTCTCAAAGTACATTAGTGTTTAAAAATATTTATTTATTTATTTGGCTTCATGGAACCTCAGTTGCAGCACACGTGGATCTCTGGGGTCTTTGTTGCAGCATACAGGCTCATTGTTGTGGCTCGGGCTTTTCTAGTTGTGCCTTGCAGGCTTTGTTGCCCCAAAACATGTGGAATCTTAGTTCCCTGACCAGGGTTCGAACTGGTGTCCCCTGCATTGATGGACCAGCAGGGAAGTCCCACAAAGTACATTATTAATAGTTTGTGTACACCCTTCCAACGGCTTTCTAGGCACTTATACAATATCACATACATTTTCAGAAATGGAATCAGACTTTCTATATAGTTTTGCAACTTCATTAAGAACAAATTACAGTGTCTATGAATCTGGCATGTCAGCATGTAAGTTTTTATTATAATTAAGGGTTAATATATCATAGTATTAATGTATCATAATTTAGTGAACCCTCAGTTGAGTAACATTTAGATAATTGCCTATAACTTGCTTTCAAAATAATGTTCCATGAATGTTTCTGTTCTTCTTTTTTGGTAAGCTGCTTTGGGATTTATTTAATTTTTATATACCAGAAGTCTTGAAAAAGTGAAGTGGACCTGAATATTTTAAAAAAGAATTTTTAAACAACTATATTAAAGTATAATTGATGTATAAAAGCTGCAAACATTTAATGAGTAATTATTCAACGAGTTTGAATATATGCAAACACCCATGTGACCATCAGTGCAATCAAGGTAGTGGGCATATGCAACCTCCCCACACCCGGAGTTTCCTTGTGTCCTTTTGGAATTTTTGCTGTAAGAACACATAATATGAGATTTACTCTCTTAATATGTTTTGAAGAGCGCGATACCATATGTTTTGATTATTGTTGTTGCTCAGTCACTCAGTCATGTCCAACTCTTTGCGACCTCATGGACTGCAGCATGCCAGGGTTCCCTGTCCTTCACCAACCCTCAGAGCTTGTTCAAACTCAATCCATTGAGTCGGTGATGCCATCCAATTATTTCATCCTCTGTCGTCCACTTCTCCTCCTCCCTTCAATCTTTCCCAGCATCAGAGTCTTTTCTAATGAGTCAGGTCTTCGCATCAGGTGGTGAAAGTATTGGAGCTTCAGTTTCAGCATCAGTCCTTCCAACGAATATTCAGGATTGATTTCCTTCAGGATGGACTGGTTTGATCTCCTTGCAGTCCAAGGGACTCTCAAGAGTCTTCTCCAACACCACAGTTCAAAAGCATCAATTCTTTGGCTCTCAATCTTCTTTATGGTCCAACTCTCACATCCATATATGACTAATGGAAAAACCAGAGCTTTAACTAGATGAACCTTTGTCTGCAAAGTAATATCTCTGCTTTTTAATATGCTGTCTTGGTTGGTCATAGCTTTTCTTTCAAGGAGCAAGTGTCTTTTAATTTCATGGCTGCAGTCACCATATCTACAGTGATTTTGGAACCCAAGAAAATAAAATCTGTTACTGTTTCCATTGTTTCCCCATCTATTTGCTATGAAGTGATGGGACCAGATGTCATGATCTTCATTTTTTGAATGTTGAGTGTAAGCCAGCTTTTTCACTCACTCTTTCACTTTCATCAAGACCATAAGGGTGATGTCATATGCATGTCTGAGGTTATTGATATTTATCCTGGCAATCTCGATTCCAGCTTGTGCTTCCATTCAGCCCGACATTTCGCATGATGTACTCTGCATGTAAGTTAAATAAATAAGGTGACAATATACAGCCTTCACATCCTCCTTTCCCAATTTGGAACCAGTCTGTTGTTCCACGTCCATTTCTAACTGTTGCTTCTTGACCTGCATACAGGTTTCTCAGGAGGCAGCTAAGGTGGTCTGGCATTCCCATCTCTTTAAGAATTTTCCACAGTTTGTTGTGATCCACACAGTCAAAGGCTTTAGTGCAGTCAATGAAGCAGAAGTAGATGTTTTTCTGGAATTCTCTTGCTCTTTCTGTGATCCAGCAGATGTTGGCAATTTTATATCTGGTTCCTCAGCCTTTTCTAAATCAGGCTTGAACATCTGGAGGTTCTCAGTGCACGTACTGTTGAAGCCTCACTTGGAGAATTTTGAGCATTACTTTGCTAGCATGTGAAATGAATGCAGTTGTGCAGTAGTTTGAGCATTTGGGGGATTGGAATGAAAACTGACCTTTTCCAGTCCTGTGGCCACTGCTGTTTTGCAAATCTGCTGGCATATTGAGTGCAGCACTTTCACAGCATCATCTTTTAGAGTTTGAAATAGCTCAGCTGGAATTCCATCATCTCTACTAGCTTTGTTTGTAGTGATGTTCCCTGAGACCCACTTGACTTCACACTCCTAGATGTCTGGCTCCAGGTGAGTGATCATACCATTGTGGTTATCTGGGTTATTAAGACTGTCTTTGTATAGTTCCTCTGTGTATTCTTACCACCTCTTCTTAATATCTTTTTCTTCTGTTAGGTCCCTACTGTCTCTGTCCTTTATTGTGCCCATTTTTGCACAAAATGTTCCCTTGGTATCTCTAATTTTCTTAAAGAGAGCTTTAGTCGTTCCCACTCTATTGTTTTTCTCTATTTCTTTGCAGTGTTCACTTATTTACATTATTCACAAAAATATTGGCAAATATTTTTCTAGGATTGATACATTCATAAGTGGAACTGCTGGCCCCAAGGGTATATATATATTTAATTTGCACACACATTGCCAGTTTGGGAACCCCTTTTTTACATTCCCACTTCTAGTTCTCATATACTTGCAATAATGCCTGATCTCTTCCCAAATTTCTAGAATAACATAGATTTAGCAAAGGTATCAGGGATCAGGGGAGGGCACCTAGGGTCAGGTCAACCACACAGAACAACTCTGCCATCCATCCGTTTGTTGCATACATAGATGGGTTAATAAGACCTGGAAAAAACCAGATGTGCTTTTTTCATTGCTAAATGTAAAGGATTTCATACAATTTCTTCTACTCCTCTTGCAACTTGCTATGGGTTTCAAATATAAGGAAGGTTACTTTCTCTTTTCTGGTTAATAATTTCAGAGGGAAAATTATTTTTTTTTAATTTTTAGCTTACACATATGAATACAAATATGTAGAAAACTGACCTTCCTTAAACATAGAATATGGATTTTGTTTTCAAATAACATGGAATATTTATAAAAATATCTACAATCATGTTTAAGGTAACAAAGAAAAACAAAATATTCTGAAGGATAGAAATTACTCAGGCTATATCCTCTTCTTTGAAAGCCAAGTTTAGTAAAATAATACTAAAATAAAAAGAGAACAGTAGCCATTATTTATATTGACATATTTGTTGAACTTAAAGATAATAAACTTTATTTGCTATGTAGCACCTTACCTGCCTCCTGAGAAACCAGTATGCAGGTCAAGAAGCAACAGTTAGAACTGGACATGGAACAATGGACTGGTTCCAAATTGGGAAAGGAGGACATGAAGGCTGTATATTGTCATCCTGCTTATTTAACTTATATGCAGAGGACATCATGTCAAATACTGGATGAAGCACAAGCTGGAATCAAGATTGCCGGGAGAAGCATCAATAATCTCAGATATGCAGATGGCATCACCCTTATGGCAGAAAGCAAAGAGGAACTAAAGAGCCTGTTGAGGAAAGTGAAAGAAGAGAGTGAAAAAGCTGGCTTAAAACTCAACATTCAAAAAATTAAGATCACGACATCTGGTCTCATCACTTCATGGCAAATAGATGGGGAGACAATGGAAACCGTGAGAGACTTTATTTTCTTTTGGGTTCCAAAATCACTGTAGATATGGTGACTGCAGCCATGAAATTAAAAGACATTTGCTCCTTGAAAGAAAAGCTACGACCAACCTAGACAGCATATTAAAAAGCAGAGACATTACTTTGTGGACAAAGGTCCGTCTAGTCAAAGCTCTGGTTTTTCCATTAGTCATGTATGGATCTGAGAGTTGGACCATAAAGAAGGCTGAGCACTGAAAAATTGATGCTTTTGAACTGTGATGTTGGAGAAGACTCTAAAGAGTCCCTTGGACTGCAAGGAGATCAAACCAGTCAATCCTAAAGGAAATCAGCCCTGAATATTCATTGGAAGGACTGATGCTGAAGCTGAAACTCCAATATTTTGGCCACCTGATGCGAAATGTCAACTTATTAGAAAAGACCCTCATGCTGGGAAAGAATGAAGGCAGGAGGAGAAGGGGACGACAGAGGATAGGATAGTTGTATGGCATCACTGACTCAATGGACATGATTTTGGACAGCCTCCAGGTGTTGGTGAAGGACCGGGATGCCTGGTGCATTGCAGTCCATGGGGTCACAAATAGTCAGAAATGACTGAGTGACTGAACTGAACTGAACTGAACAAAGCCTTGAAAACAAATTTTTTTTAATTCTTTAAAAATTGAAAAGTTCTAATAGAGAAAAATAGGCATGCTTTTACATAAATTACTGTCTTTGGTAGATTAAGAAGGTTAAAGGAAATGTATATAAGTTTTCTTGGATAAATTTGGGTTTGATATAAAACAATTTTATTCTTCTCTCATAATTCCTTCAAGCTCAAGCTCAATTCAATTTTTCCCCACTAATGAATGGCATCTCAGGTGCATCACATAGGTTGGTCACTCAGCCACAATGAAAATTACATTTAATAATTAAAATGTCCATTCCAATGCAGTAACCAGAACTCCAAATTTCACTGAAAGTAAAGCTCTCTCCCTTTCTCCAGACATGGGGAAGGGAACGTGCTGGAGGGCTGGAGGTTGTGCTGGGAGGAATAGTCTGCCTTCCACAGCCTTTCTCTTTGGGCTTCCTTTGCATTTCCAGGCCTTTGTCTTGAGCCTTTTAAAACTTCCCAAGTAGTAGCCCCCACCCCCACCCCCAGAAAACTACTTGCCTTTTGAGAAACTCAGGCATCCTTTCTTTGCCAAGGATAGCTGTTCCCAGGGCTCTGAAAAGAAAAAAAAAAAAAAAAGGACTGCTCCCAGCCATTAATAATCTCTAAGGAATCCTCAGACATGATTGCCTCTAAAGGACATGATAACTAAGACTTGTGACAATTCCCTCAGAGCCCTTCTCACCTGACTGAGGTGATGGTAAAACTTTCCTTCATAGTTGGGGGAAGGAGTGGGGAAATGTTGTGGGGACACAGTGATTTAAATACTTCTTCAGCTTCTTTATTCATCAAATTTGTGGTTATTTGGTGTAAGGTGAAGGGATAAAAATGAACCTTCTCTTTAAACCCTTTGACACTTCATTTGACATTTGTTGCTGAAAGTGTATGGTCACCAGGGAATATTCACCTTCTGTGGGGTCTGAAACTGCTACAGTTTTTCAGGGAAGTTAAGAAAAAGGATACAAACAAATGCAAACAATGCAAAATGAAGAAGTAATGTGAATGTTCAATAAAGTGAAAAGAAATCATAACTTATTACCAATTTGTAAAAGTTTACAAATACCTTCAACCTCACAAAATAAACAGTAACATTTTTATTGACTAACTGCCTGATACATCTCTAAAATACATTTTTCGCTAACATTTTTGCTGCATGTTCTTCAATCTCCTCTTCATATGACAATGAGTTGTCAGTAGATATTTGAAAATAGATCCATTTCAATAGATATATTAGGAAGTCATTTCAGTTCTCTCTCAGCATGGTTAATTAAATTTATTTTTTGCTTTAATTTTTAAAATTTCTTCCACCTTTACAGTGTTTTATTGGAACTGCCATGTGAATTTTTGAAATTCTTAAAAAGTTGGGAAAACCACTATAAAATTTCTTGCACATATGAGCTATAAGATTTCAGGGTGTTTCCTGTGTTCTGGTGCAGCAGTTAATATTAAATACTTTTTCACACTGTCATTATTCATTAGTAATTCAGTAAAGGAGAAAGGCTTGTGCATGTGAAGAACCCCAGAAGCTTAATCTTCATTAATTTGCAGTAAATCCACCGTGACCTGCTAATGTTGGAAGAACTGGTTTGGCTTGTATCATCTAGGTCATCTAACCCCTTGATTTCAGATATAAGAATTCTCAGCACCTAATCTATTGTTTTTATCCTTTAAAGACTCACTTGAAATAGAAACTTTAAGTGGTATTACCTAATAATATTGAAGGAGGAAACAGACAGGACAGGCTCCATCTTGAAAGCAGGACTCCATCTTGGGCCAGACTGTGGACTTTGAGCTATATGCCCAGTATCTATAGAAACGGCATACCAACTGGAAAACCAGACCCCCCGATGGAAGAGCCCCAGGGCTCATACCTAGACTCTCCGTTGCCTAAAAGAATACCCTAATTATCTGTGTAACTGAAGAGAATCATGAATTCTACTATGCTTATTGGGGTATGACCACAGGCCTAGTGATAATTGTCCACTATTAACTACCTATGCTTAAGGCATATGAATCACGGGTTAACTTTGATTGTATCTTTCTTTTCCTTTGTTCAGACTAGTGTCAGGGAATTTGGGGAGGTGGGTTTGGGCATGTACGCTTAGAGTATATAAGGTTTTCACAAAAACTGATCGGGGTCTTTAGCTAAGAGGAGAGTCTGCCTTGGGCCCGCTGGTGTAATAAACTTCACTCCACTATCTGCATTGTCTTTCTGAGTGAGTTTGTTTCCCGGAACTCGTGGCTACAACAGTGTGTGACATAATAATGTATAAGATCTGAATAAGAGAATTATGTTAGTTTAAAAGACTAAATCAATCTCTGCATTCTATGCTGCTGCTGCTAAGTCGCTTCAGTCGTGTCCGACTCTGTGCGACCCCATAGACGGCAGCCCACCAGGCTCCGCCGTCCCTGGGATTCTCCAGGCAAGAACACTGGAGTGGGTTGCCATTTCCTTCCCCAATGCATGAAAGTTAAAGTGAAAGGGAAGTCGCTCAGTCTTAGCGACCCCATGGACTGCAGCCTACCAGGCTCCTCTATCCATAGGATTTTCCAGGCTAGAATACTGGAGTGGGTTGCCATTGCCTGCACTCTACAGACAGATAATAAATATCTCACCTTTCAAACATGGAACTTATATGACTTTGTAAAGGTTATAGTCTCTGCCAATAAGGCAAAAAACTTAGAAATTCACTATCTAGTGATATTAGAAAAGGTCCTCAATTTATACATTGAAAACTATTTTTCTCAATAAGTTTAAGGCTACGAAGAGAATAAAAATTTGTAATTATTCAGGAAATAATGAAGGTATTATTGAAAAAGTGAAAGTGAAAGTGAAGTCGCTCAGTCATGTCCGACTCTTTGCAACCCCATGGACTCTAGCCTACCAGGTTCCTCCATCCATGGGATTTTCCAGGCAAAAATACTGGAATGGGTTGCCATTTCCTTCTCCAGGAGATCTTCCCAACCCAGGGATTGAACTCAGGTCTCCCGCATTGTAGGCAGACACTTTACTGTCTGAGCTACTGGGGAAGTCCTATTATTAAAGTCACTACATATAAAAGTCTATTGTAACTAAAAGCAAATTGAAAATGTTTGTATTTCTTATTAAATAAGAAGAATCAAAACAAACTATACATGAATTAATCAGTAATGACTATCTTTCACAAGGATTTGCTTTGTTTTCTGAAAGAAAGTTGAAAGATAGCGAGAGGGTAACAGGCAGGAAGGCCAAGGGTCTCCAAACGGAGGAAATAGGCTGCAAGTGTCAGACATTTTTTATCTGTCTTAAGTGGCAGGAAGAAACAAACAATGTTAGATTTTTTTCCCCCTCTTCTCAGATTTAAAAAGAAGTTTCTCCTAAAATTCTGTGTTGCCATAACGACACCTGGCTCCACCTGAACTTAACTTTTCTCAAGCCTTGAGCTAACTGATGCATTTTTCTTATGGAAATGTTTGTCTTAAGCCATATTAATGTACAATATATTTACCCTAGACTCTATCTTCAATTCTGTTCGCCTAAAGACTCAGAACCAACTTGACAAACCAGTACAGTTTACTCATACATTGTTCTCCTAATCTATGTTAATGAAACTATGTAATTGCTTGGAAATATTCCTTTCTTCAAGACTCATGTCAATTGTTTTATGGCCCGAGATGGCTCACCTGGTGCCAATGTTATCTCAAAATGCATGTTGTGGGCGAGGGGCCTGGTGCCATTCTCTGAGTTTTGAGACATTTCCTTTCTCTAATTAGAAGACTGCTAGTAGCTATATAACATCTAGCTAAAGACTAGCAGCAGGACAGTCTTTCTGCACCCTTTCTGATGTCTATGTCAGAAGCTTTATCTCTTTTATACTTTAATAAAACTTTATTACACAAAACCTCTGAGTGATCAAGCCTCGTCACTAATCCCAGATTGAATTCTTCTCCGGAGGCCAAAAATTCTGGCGTCTTTCCTGGTTCAGCAACAGTCTTTCACTGGTTGCTCGGTCGTGTCCAACTCTTTGCGATCCCATGGACTGTAGTCCTCTAGGCTTCTCTGTCCGTGGAATTCTCCAGGCAAGAGTATCGGAGTGGTTTGCCATTTTCTTCTCCAGGGGATCTTCCTAACCCAGAAATTGAACTCCGGTCTGCCTGCAATGCAGGCAGATTCTTTTCCATTTGAGCCACCAGGTGTAAGGTATATTTTGGGCCGAGGCAGAAAAGGAGAGACGACCTCAAAGGAAATAGGTTACCTTTATTCAGGTAAGGAGGGGTGACAGTTGGCTGAGCGCAAGATGGCTCAGGGAGGCTCCATATTTAAAGGGAGGTTTGTGGAAGTGATAAGGGGAACGTTAATCAGGCGGGATGTTTTGGGTATTCTTTAGTTGAGATGGCATTTGTAGTTGGGAAGGGGGTGATAAGTCTTCTGGGCAGGGGGTGATAAGTCCCAGATAGATACAACTGGCCTGGAGCATCAGGGCGGGACCTAAATTTTGCTTTTGTTTTCTCCGAAGTTAGACGATTCAGCAAGGACTTTTGAGACTGTTGTTTTCTTTTCTAGGCCCAAAGACTCCTTCACCAGGGAAGCTTTGTTTTCTAAATACACATAAACTTTGATGTCTAGGCACTTTAAGAAATAATGTGATCAAACATGCATTAGCCTGTTTATGTGGAAAAACTTGTTTAAACAAGAACAGAACAGAAAGTTAGGAAAAACTATCAGGGGAAGTGTTTGTATTTTGAACTTATTTAATTGGACATCCTCTTGTTCATGACTTGGTGAACCTGGTACACACTTGTCTATTGTTGTTCAGTTGCTCAGTCGTGTATGACTCTTTGTGACCCCATTGACTGCAGCACACCAGGATCCCTGTCCTTCACCAACTCCCGGAGCTTGCTCAAACTCATGTCCATTGAACTGGTGATGCTATCCAGCTATCTTGTCCTCTGTCATCCACTTCTCCTCACGCCTTAAATTTTTCCCAGCATCAGAGTCTTTTCTAATGAGTAAGATCTTCACATCAGGTGGCCAAAGTATTGGAGCTTCAGCTTCAGCATCAGTGCTTCCAATGAATATTCAGGATTGATTTCCTTTAGGATGGACTGGTTTGATCTCCTTGCAGTCCAAGGGACTCTCAAGAGTCTTCTCCAACACCACAGTTCAAAAGAATCAATTCTTTGGCACTCAGCCTTCTTTATGGTCCAACTCTCACATCCAAACGTGACTAATGGAAATACAACAGCTTTGACCATACAGACTTTTATCAGCAAAGTAATGTCTCTGCTTTTTAATATGCTGTCTAGGTTGGTCATAGCTTTTCTTCCAAGGAGCAGATGTCTTTTAATTTCATGGCTGCAGTTAGCATCTGCAGTGATTTTGAAGTCTAATATAAAGAAAATAAAGTCTGTCACTGTTTCCATTGTTTCCCCATCTATTTGGCATGAAGTCAAAGGACTGGATGCCATGATCTTGGCTTTTTGAATGCTGAGTTTTAAGCCAGCTTTTTCACTATCTTTCACTTTCATCAAGAGGCTCTCTTTGCTTTCTGCCATAAGGGTGTTGTCATCTGCATGTTTGAGGTTATTGATATTTCTCCTGGCAATCTTGATTCCAGCTTGTGCTATCTATAGCTGATACAATACATTCATAACTTCATTATGCTTGGCTTACATTAACTTAAATATGTATGGAATTGGGGAGTATACAGTTAGAGAAGGAAATGTGTGGGCCCTTGGAAACATGACATAAAACTTACCATTAAAAATGTTTACAATACTTCTTGATGGAAACTTCAAGAAATATTACGGTATGAGAATATTTTTTTCCTGTGGTTATGATACTTTTTTTTTCTGGGTTTTAATTTAAATGAGAGATAAGATAGATAAGATAGAGGTAAGATATATTTAGATAAGCCTGGTGGCTAAGACGGTAAAGTGTCTGTCTGCCTACAATGTGGGAGACCCGGCTTTGATCCCTGGGTTGGGAAGATCCTCTGGAGAAGTAAATGGCAACCCACTTCAGTACTCTTGCCTGGAAAATCCCATGGATGGAGGAGCTACAGTGGTAGGCTACAGTCCATGGGGTCGCAAAGAGTTGGAAATGACTGAGTGAAAGAGAATCAAAAAGGAAAACTTCTTCTGTCATCTAAAGATAGATAAAGCTATTAACTGTGTGGATCATAGAAAACTGTGGAAAGCTCTTCAACAGAATACCAGACCATCTTACCTGTCTCTGAGAAATCTGTATGCAGGTCAAGAAGCAATATTTAGAACCCTGTATGGAACAACTGACTGGTTCAAGATTGAGAAAGGAGTATGACGAGGCTGTCTGCTGTCACCCTGTTTGTTTAATCTATATACTGAGAACATCATAAGAAATACTGGGCTGGATGAGCTACAAGCCAGAAATAAGATAGGTGGGAGAAACATCAACAGCCTCAGATATGTGGATGATAACCACTCTAATGGCAGAAAGCGAAGAAGAACTAAAGATAGCCTCTTGATGAGGGTGAAAGAGGAGAGTGAAAGAGAGCTTAAATCTTAAATATAAAAAAGGAAAAACTAAGGTCGTGGCATCTGGCCCCATTACTTCATGGCAACTAGAAGGGGAAACAATGGAAGTAGTGACAGATTTCCTCTTCTTGGGCTCTAAAATCACTGCAGATGGTGACTGCAGTCATGAAATCAGAAGATGATTGCTTCTTGGCAGGAAAGTTATGACAACCTAAACAGAGAAGACTCTTGAGAGTCCCTTGGACTTCAAGGAGACTCAACCAGTCCATCCTAAAGGAAATCAGTCCTGAATATTCATTGGAAGGACTGATGCTGAAGCTGAAACTCCAATACTTTGGCCACCTGATGCGGAGAACTGACTCACTTGAAAAGACCCTGATGCTGGGAAAGATTGAAGATGGGAGGAGAAGGGGACGACAGAGGATAAGATAGATGGCATCACTGACTCAATGGACATGAGTTTGAGTAAACTCCAAGAGTTGGTGATAGACAGGGAAGCCTGGGGTGCTGCAGTCCATGGGGTCACAAAGAGTTGATCATGATTGAGACTGAACTGAACTGAGATAATGTTTTGAAAAGCAGAGACATTACTCTGCTGACAAAGGTCAGTATAGTCAAGGCTAAGGTCTTCCCAGTGGTCATGTATGGTTGTAAGAGCTGGACTGTAAAGAAGGCAGAATGCCAAAGAATTTATGCCTTTGAACTGTGGTGCTGGAGAAGACCCCTGAGAGTCAATCCCTTGGACTGCAAGGAGATCAAACTAGTCAGTCTTAAGGGAAATCAGTCCTGAATACTCATTGGAAGGACTGATGCTGAAGTTAAAGCTCCAGTATTTTGGACGCCTGATGTGAAAGCCGACTCATTGAAAAAGTTCTTGATGATGTGAAAGATTGAAGGCAGAAGGAGAAGAGGATATCAGAGGATGAGATGGCTGGATGGAATCTCTGGTGGAATGTACATGAACTTGGGCACACTTTGGGAGATGGTGAGGGACAGGGAGGCCTGGTGTGCTGCAGTCCATGGGCGTCACAAAGAGTCAGACATGACTAGATAACTGAAAAATACAAA
Source organism: Okapia johnstoni (assembly GCA_024291935.2). Lineage (NCBI taxonomy): Eukaryota > Metazoa > Chordata > Mammalia > Artiodactyla > Giraffidae > Okapia > Okapia johnstoni. The sequence goes on along the minus strand of CM044312.1, from coordinate 61,823,343 downwards.
GATAGAAGCATACATGTTGGCTATATTTTGTTTTTCTTTTTTGCTTTGCATGTGTTTTTTTATGATTTCTTATTGTTTTATAATGTTACACAGAGGTGTCAGATGTATTTGTTTGCTTAGAGCAAAAATGTCTAATGTAGTTCTCTCAATAGTATGATTAATTGTAATTTGGGAGACTTGGTTAGCTCATCACAAAAATGTTTTCAATAATAATGACACTTTCTTTTAAATTTAGACACATTGTGAAAACACTGAAATAATTGTGTTCAGAAAAAGTGTTATGCAAATATTATATTATTTAATAATACCCCCCTAACTTCAGCCAAACCAGAAAATAGCATTTCATGGGTCTTGAAAAGTTCTCATACATAGTTGGTGGAAGTGAAAATTGGTACAACCTTTGTGTAGTTACCAGGATTTCTCCACCAAAATATAGAATGCATTTGAATAGAATTCCTTGACAAAAATAACCACAATAACGATACATGTACAGCATGAGAAGCTTATTGACATGATACACAATATATTTTATACGTAACCTTAAGTTTAGGCTTTTTTCAATGTTTATCTTTCAAAAATTCAGGTTGCCTTTAAATATCAATAACCTCAGATATGCAGATGACACCACCCTTAAGGCAGAAAGTGAAAAAGAACTAAAGAGCCTCTTGATGAAAGTGAAAGAGGAGAGTGAAAAAGTTGGCTTAAAGCTCAACATTCAGAAAACTAAGATCATGGCATCTGGTCCCATCACTTCATGGCAGATAGATGGGGAAACAGTGGCTGACTTTATTTTTCTGGGCTCCAAAATCACTGCAGATGGTGATTGCAGCCATGAAATTAAAAGATGCTTACTCCTTGAAAGGAAAGTTATGACCAACTTAGCGTATTAAAAAGCAGAGACATCACTTTGCCAACAAAGGTCTGTCTAGTCAAGGCTATGGTTTTTCCAGTGGTCATGTATGGATGTGAGAGTTGGACTATAAATAAAGCTGAGCACAAAAGAATTGAAGCTTTTGAACTATGGTGTTGGAGAAGACTCTTGAGAGTCCCTTGGACTACAAGGAGATCCAATCAGTCCATTCTAAAGGAGATCAATCCTGGGTGTTCATTGGAAGGACTGATATTGAAGCTGAAACTCCAATACTTTGGCCACCTCATGCGAAGGGTTGACTCATTGGAAAAGACCCTGATGCTGGGAAAGATTGAAGGCAGGAGGAGAAGGGGACGACAGAGGATGAGATGGCTGGATGGCATCACCGACTCGATGGACATGGGTTTGGGTGGACTTAGGGAGTTAGTGATGGACAGGGAGGCCTGGCATGCTGCGGTTCATGGGGTCGCAAAGAGTCGGACAAGACTGAGTGACTGAACTGAACTGAACTGAACTTACAATAGTCAAAAATTTTATTTCATATATCTTTATGTTCAAGGTTCACTTCTTATTTCATTAAACTTCTTTAGTTTTGACCACTAGTAGGGAAATAATTCATAAAAATTATGTATTCTTTACATTTTAAACCACATCTTAATAAATCCTGTGCCATTGTTTCTACTGTGCTCAACTAATCATTTGAACTTTTTCAAAGGAAGTTAACTTTACACACAAGGCCTAGACTTTTCCATGAAGAACATTTGGAGTCTCTTTAAATTTTAAGTACTCCAGGAAAAAATTAGCAGAGTTTGGTAGATTTTTATCATAAATCCTCTTGTTCAGATATTCAAGAATTTTCCTATATTCATTTATTATTCTTAATGCAATTATAATGTTATTTTTTTGTGGTAAATTTAGCATCCTTTCTTTTATAAGAAAAAAATCAGAGGGCTTACTTATGTTCTTAAAAAGTCTTTATTTAAAGGTAGCAATCTTGAAAAATAAATATACAATTGTTTCTTACAGACACTTCAAACTCAGAAAGATGAAAGCTAAACAAAGAACAGTACTGTTTTGAATCATATATTTAATTAAAACAAAAAAAAAGGAACTAAAGCACTACTACGCAGGCACACACTGCCTGGATTGCAGGCAAAGCTGATTAAAGGCTGGGGTAGGTGAATGTGCTGGCTGTGCAGTTTCCAGAGAGCTCAGGACCCGACCTTCCTGACCTGGGCTGGAGGGTGAGTGTGGGTGGACCATGCCTACAAGCCACCAAAGCACAGTGGGAATGAAACTTCCAACTGAATGGCAGAGGTAGAGATGGCTCAATGAAGAGGATTTACAGCTTCAATTTCTTTTAACTAAAAAAAAAAGAAGAAAATTAGCAGCAGCTTAACAAGCAAAGGGCAATCTTCTCTCCATAAATTTGGAAAGTAGCAAGCTAAGAGAGAGAGAGAGTAGAGAGCGGGAGGAATTCTTTCAGAATATGTCATTCCTTTATGCAGACCCCTCCGATGGCTTCCCATCTTCCTCAAAGTAAAAGTGCATGTGTCATCCTGGGCTCCCACCACCTATCTGACCTCACAGCTTACCAGTCACCTTGTCAGGATTGCCATGCCCTCCTTCAAGGGATCTTTCCCACCCAGGGATCGAACCCAGGTCTCCCGTGTTGCAGGAGGATTCTTTACCATCTGAGCCACCAGGGAAGCCCTTGTTCTCCTCACTGTGACTCAGAGATGCCAATCACTTTCCAAGTCCCCGGCTTTTGCGTTTAGATTTTTTCTGCCTGGAAAATTCTTCCCCTCATAGCTACCTGGATCACTTACTCACTTTCTTCTGGTTCACGCTCTTGCACCATATCAGAGGTTCTTTTTGACTGCCCTATCCAAAACAGCAAGCCTTATAACTATTATGCTTCATTTTATTAAATCACATTTATTACCTGATTTATGTGTGTTTTGTTATTTATTCATTGTTATCTCATTCCCACCAGAAAGTAATCTTCATGAGGCAGAAACTTTGTCTATTTTTTAAAAAAATTATTTATTTTAATTGGAGGATAATTGCTTTTCAATGTTGTGATGGTTTTTGCCATACGTCAACATGAATCAGCCACAGGTATACATGTGTCCCCTCATCTGGAACAGCCGCTCCCCCCCCACCTCCTTCCCCACCCTATCCCTCTGGATTGTCCCAGAGCACTGGCATTGTGTGCCCCATTTCATGCATCAAAGTTTCACTGGTTATCTATTTTACATATGGTAATATACATGTTTCAGTGCTATTCTCTCAAATCATCCTACCCTCATCTTCTCCCACTGAGTCCAAAAGTCTGCTCTTTAAATCTGTCTTCTTTGCTGCCCTGCATGTAGGATCATCGTTACCATCTTTCTAAATTCCATATATATGCATTAATATACAGTATTTGTCGTTCTCTTTCTGAGTTACTTCAGTCATATAATAGGCTCCAGTTTCATCCACTTCATTAGGACTGACTCAAATGCATTTCTTTTGTATAACTGAGTAATATTCCATTGTATATATGTACCACAACTTCCTTATCCACTCATCTGCCGATGGACATCTAGGTTGCTTCTATGTCCTAGCTATTGTAAATAATGCTGCAATGAACATTGCGGTACATGTGTCTCTTTCAATTCTGGTTTCCTCGGGGTGTATGCCCGGTAGTGGGATTGCTGAGTTTTGTGGAAGTTCTAGTCCTAGTTTTTTAAGGAATCTCCACACTGTTCTCCACAGTGGCTGTACCGGTTTGCATTCCCACCAACAGTGTAAGAGGGTTCCCTTTTCTCTACATCCTCTCCAGTATTTATTGTTTGTAGACTTTTTGAAGATAGCCATTCTGACCAGCATGAGATGATATATCATTGTGGTTTTGATTTGCATTTCTCTAATAAAGAGTGATATGGGAGAAAATAATAGCAAACAAAACAACTGACAAAGAATTGTGAAAATGTACAAGCAGCTCATGCAGCTCAATACCAGAAAAATGAACAACCCAATCAAAAAGTGGGCAAAAGAACTAAACAGACATTTCTCCAAAGAAGACATATAGAAGGTTAATAAACACGTCTATTTTTTTTTTCACTGATGTAAACCTAGAACGGTGCTCACCACAGAGTTGACACAGAAAAATATGTGTTGAATATAGGGGTGAATTCTGATGTGGCACTCTGTTTCTATTTGGCAGAAACAACACTGTTAATATTGTAAATTCACAACATTATGACATTCTCACCAACATCTTCCATAAGAAGGAAAGTGGATTGAGGAGGCATCCTTGGAAAGTCAGGAGAGAAATACAGGAAACACTTGAGTGCATTAGCTCTCACTGTAGGATCCCAGCAAAGGCAAAAAGTTGTGTGTTTCCAGGAATGTGTACTAAGTGGATAGAGCAGGAGAAGTTTGCAGAAGTGAATGTATCCCTGGCTGGGTGCCGGGGTCCTGCTAAAATATATTTAATAACAGTGTTTAGAAGGAAAACCATGTTTGTGACTTCATTTAAGCATTTCTTCCTTGGTAGCTTCAGTATACAGGAAATAGAACAAGAAATTTTAAAATCTCAAAATTCAGATCTTTAAATGTCATACCAAGAGATAAGGAGAGACTATCAAGTAGATTTTACCATAGAGTGTCCACAGTCATATTATAAAAGAAGGAGATGTAAAAGTGTGATCCATCAATCAATAGCTGGATAAATAGATGAGAAATATGGTATGTGAAAGACAAAATGATGAACTCAGTCTGGAGGAAAATACCAAAGAATGGAAGACAATTTATGTGAGTGCCTTGAGTTTATTAAAAAAAAACAAAACAAAATTATGAAATCAAAAATAAATATGTAAGATGGCATTAAAGTAATAAAAAGGTAAGATGACATTAAGAGGGAGATTATTATGCTAGGTAAGCAAACTGGAACAACACTGGAGTAAAATGGCAAAAGCAATATATATAACTGGAAATCTAAATTCTTGTACAGTGAAAACCCATATTTTATTTATTTATTTGTTTTAAGCAGCTTCAGTTTGATTATGAAATACTGAAAACTCATGCAACTTGCATTCACTGAAGAATGGTGACACAAACCAATATCTTATAGTAAAACAAAGGCATGTAATGAAGTAGGAAACAAAAACCAATAGGGAAGATATGTAATTATTCAAAGATTCTTGAAATTAATGTTTATGGAACCCCCCATTATTCTCCAGAAATCTCATTAATTGCTCAACATATCATACATTATTTTTGTAACAGATTAATTTCTTTCTTGGAGGAGAAGAGATTTAGACCTGATGGTGGAATCATTGGGAAATCATTTTTAATTGTGTTTTTTTATGGTGTTTAAAAGTTCCCAACTGACAGAGGGTGCTGTTTTAGTCCGGAGTGAGTTTGTCAGTGAGTGTTGAGGTTCCCTTTGTGACTGAAAGATTTCTTGAAGTCTTCATGCTGGCACGGTTTCTTCTTTCTGTGGATCTTCAGGTGAGGGCACAGGGTGGAGTAGTGAGTAAATTCCTTAGTGCAGAGTTCATAATGGTATGGCTTCTTGCCTGCATGGATTTGCTGGTGAGCTTGGAGATCTGAAGATTGCATGAAAACTTTGGGGCAGATATTGCATTTAAAGGATCTCTCTCCTGTGTGTGTGTTCTGGCAAACTGAGGTTTACAATGAAAGCTTTTCTTTGCATATCCTACTTTCATTCAGTGTCTGTGGCTTCTTTTCCAGTAGGATGGCCTACAGTGTTCAGTGAAGGAACTGAATTTGGCCCACATTGTTCTGAGCAGCTTAGGACAAATATGTGGCTCCTTCTTGAGGTACTTCTTGGGAAATGGAACTGTTGTCCTATTTTTCTTTGGAACTCTTTTGAGAGCATCTTTCGTGTCCACTTGGAGTCATTTAAGTATTCTTATTTCTTTCCCATCTTCCATCAGGCCCTTCTCCATTTTCTGCTTGAATCTCAGACCCTCCAGTGTACCCTTTTTTCAGGAATAGTCTCTTACAGGAGAATATTCTGTTCCTTCTGTCATCTGGATGTATCTCACTCATAGAGGGTTTGGGCTTCCTGAATAAGTTTCTCCCATTACCCAAGTCACTGACCTCAACTTCCACCATCTGAACATTCAAATTTGCAGAAGAAATTTCTCTCATTGTAAGGTGACTGTGGTCTATTTATTGGGCTTCTTTTTATTTCTTAGCATGCCCTTCAGGTCTTTGCAATTTTCCAAACCACTTTCCTTGACTAAGACCTGGAACTCCTGCAATGTGGAGATCCTAAACTGCTCCATCACCAGCTTATCTACAGTCTTCTTGTTGGTTTGTAAACCTGGCCTCAGCCACGGATGACAGAGCTCAGAGAGTCTCCACAGATCCTTGAAGGGATTGAATTCCAAAAAGGTGGTAAAAGTTCTGAATCTAACGTGCCAAGTCTCAGAGTTGTAGTCTTGCTTTTCAATGTGTTCCTTGGGATAGTACAGACACTGGCAACTCTGATCCAGGACTGTCTTGGGGTTTTCTATGACCCCATGAAAATGTCTGGTCTGTGGCTATATTTACTGGAGAATATTCCAGTATGACTCTGAGCAAAATCTTCTAGAACTGGTGCCTAATTGAGATCTATCAAAAGGGATTTACCCTGGTTTTCCTTAGTAATAGATTCACTGTTTATTCATAAATCTCCTTCAAGTCCTCTTGCCTTCAGCCTCCTTGTGTCTGGGGCTGGATCTTAAACTGTGCCTTGAGTTGAAATGTCTTTATTTATATAGAGCTGTTAAACTTCCTAGTCTCTCTTCCAATGATTGGGCACAACCTCATCAGCCCAGTGGTTGATTTAATGCCATGGAAGGAACCATTTTAGATGATCTGAATGGATTAAATCTCCCAATGAAACTCCACCAAAAGAAAAAAATAATTTGTTAAATAGTAGACTTTATTGTATTATTTATTGTAGATTTTTATTGATTGTACTGAGTGGCTACAAGATTGGTTTTACCGGTCTAGTGAATTTTTTATGTCTGCAGTGTTCAAAGGAGTTAAGGAATATAAACCAAACCAAAAAAAGATTTTATTTAAAACCATCTGACAAGGCAAAGCGTGAGAAGAACATATTACTGAGTAGGCATTTAGGAAAATAGAAATTGTGTACCATAGAGAAAAAGAAAAACATATAATTTAGAAATTCTTATTTTTCCTAAATGCCTAAGGCAGCATGTATTAACAAGTAAAGAACATGTAAGAAGTTGGTGGGCTGATATCAAATCAGTGATTTAATATAGCTGGAACAAAATTTTAATATATTAATTCTAAGATTTTGAAGAATAAAGAAAGTTTAAAACATCATTAATAATCCTCATGTAACATTAATTGCTTTTCATTTTTCAATGAAAATGTGTGTATAAACCACATCTTCTTTATCCACTTATCTATCAATGGGCATTTTGATTGTTTTGCTTTTGCTAACTTTGTTTGGGTAACTTTTTATTGTTTTATATTTTTTAATTGGGGTATAGATGATTTATAGTATTAGTTTCAGAGTACAACATAGTGATTCAAAATTTTTATAGATTATACTTCATTTAAAGTTATTATATTTGTCATATTCCCTGTACTATACAATATATCTTTGCAGCTTATTTATTTTGTGCATAGTAGTTTGTACCTGTTAATCCCCTGCCCCTATCCTGCCCCTTCCTCCTCCCTTTCCTCTCCTCACTGGTAACCATTAGTTTGATCTCTACATGAGTCTCTTTCTGTTTTATAATATTCACTCATTTATTTTTTAGATTCCATGTATAAGTGATAGCATACAGTATTTGTCTTTCTCTGTCTGACTTACTTCATTAAGCATAATACCCTCCAGACCCACCCATGTTGTGGCAAATGGCAAAATTTCATTCTTCTTTATTTATGAGTACTATTTCATTGTAAAAAAACATGTACCACATCTTCTTTATCCATTCATCTGTTGATGAACACTTACGTTGCTTCCATATCTTGGCTCCTCTATATATGTTGCTTCTATATACATCTGGGTACATGTCAGTCAGTCAGTTCAGTCACTTAGTCATGTCCGACTCTTAGCGGCCCCATGAATTGCAGCACGCCAGTCCTCCCTGTCCATCACCAACTCCCGGAGTCTACCCAAACTCATGTCCATCGAGTCAGTGATGCCATCCAGCCATCTAATCCTGTCGTCCCCTTCTCCTCCTGCCCCCAATCCTTCCCAGCATCAGGGTCTTTCCCAATGAGTCACCTCTTTGCTGCCGGTGGCCAAAGTATTGGAGTTTCAGCTTCAACATCAGTCCTTCCAATGAACATCCAGGACTGATCTCCTTTAGGATGGACTGGTTGGATCTCCTTGCAGTCCAAGGGACTCTCAAGAGTCTTCTCCAACACCACAGTTCTAAAGCATCAATTCTTCAGTGCTCAGCTTTCTTCACAGTCCAACTCTCACATATATACATGACTACTGGAAAAACCATAGCCTTGACTAGACAGACCTTTGTTGGCAAAGTAATGTCTCTGCTTTTTAATATGCTATCTAGGTTGGTCATAACTTTCCTTCCAAGGAGTAAGCATCTTTTAATTTCATGGCTGCAATCACCATTAGCAGTGATTTTGGAGCCCAAGAAAATAAAGTCAGCCACTGTTTCCACTGTTTCCCCATCTATTTCCCATGAAGTGATGGGACCAGATGCCATGATCTTAGTTTTCTGAATGTTGAGCTTTAAGCCAACTTTTTCACTTTCCACTTTCACTTTCATCAAGAGGCTTTTTAGTTCTTCTCTTTCTGCCATAAGGGTGGTGTCATCTGCATATCTGAGGTTATTGATATTTCTTCCGGCAATCTTGATTCCAGCTTGTACTTCTTCCAGCCCAGCCTTTCTCATGATGTACTCTGCGTAAAAGTTAAATAAGCAGGGTGACAATATACAGCCTTGATGTACTCCTTTTCCTATTTGGAACCAGTCTGGTGTCCCATGTCCAGTTCTAACTGTTGCTTCCTGACCTGCATACAGGTTTCTCAAGAGGAAGGTCAGGTGGTCTGTTTTGCCCATCTCTTTAAGAGTTTTCCACAGTTTATTGTGATCCACACAGTCAAAGGCTTTGGCATAGTCAATAAAGCAGAAATAGATGTTTTTCTAGAACTCTCTTGCTTTTTTGATGATCCATCGGGTGTTGGCAATTTGATCTCTGGTTCCTCTGCCTTTTCTAAAACCAGCTTGAACATCTGGAAGTTCACAGTTCACATATTTCTGAAGCCTGGCTTGGCGAATTTTGAGCAGGTACATGTACACTTTCAAATTAATGTTTTTGTTTTCTTTGGATATATATACCCAGGAGTGGAATTGCTGCATCATATGGTAGTTCTGTTTTTAGAGAAACCTCCATTGGTTTCCAGAGTGGTTGTACCAACTTATATTACCATCAAAAGTGTACAAGGATTCTTCTTTCTCCATATCCCTGTCAACATTTGTTATCTGTGGTCCTTTTGGTAATAGTCATTCTGACAGGCATGAAGAAATATCTCCTTGTGGTTTTGATTTGCATTTCTCTGATAATTAGTAATGTTGAGCATATTTTCATCTGTTTGTTGGCCATCTGTATGTCTTCTTTGGAAAATGTCTGTTTAGGTGTCTTGCTCATTTTTTTAATCAGGTATTTTTTTTTTTTTTTTATATTGTATTGCATGAGCTGTTTATATACTTTGGCTGTTAACACCTTATTGGTCATATCATTTGCAAAAATTTTCTCCCATTCAGTAAGTTGTCTAAAAGCTTTTGTGTTTAATGAGGTCCCATTTTTTTTGTTTTTGTTTTCTTTGCCTTTGGAGATAGATCCAAAAAAAAAAAAAAGTATTGCTTTGATTTATGTCAGAATGTTCTGCCTGTTTTCTTCTAGGAGTTTTGTGGTTTCAGTTTTCATATTTAGGTCTTTAATCCATTTTGAGTTTATTTTTGTAAATGTCATTTTTTTTTTTATATATAGCTGTCCAGTTCCCAGCACCACGTATTGAAAAGACTGTCTTTTCCCTACTGTATATTCTTGCCTTCTTGAATTGACCACAAGTATGTGGGTTTATTTGTGGGCTTCTTATTCTGTGTCTGTTTTTTGAAACAGTACCGAACCATTTTGATGACTGTAGCTTTGGAGTATAGTTTAAAGTCAGGGCTCATGATACCTCCAACTCTGTTCTTTCTCAAAATTGTTTTGGCTATTTGGATCTTTTGTATTTCCATACAAATTTAAATGTATTTGTTCTAGTTCTGTGAAAATGCCTTTGGTGTTTTGATAGGAATTGCATTGAATCTGTAGATTCGCTTGAGTATTATTGTCATTTTAAGGATCTCAATTCTTCCTACCCATGAACATAGTATATCTTTCTATCCATTTATGTAGTCTTCAATTTATTTTATCAGAATTTTATAGTTTTATGAATACAGGTCTTCTACCTCCATAGTTAGATTTATTCCTAGATGTTTTATTATTTTTGATGTGATTCTAAATGGGATTGTTTCCTTAATGCTTCTTCCTGATAGTTCATTGGTAGGGTATAAGTTTGCAAGAGATTTCTGTATATTAATTTTGTAGCCTGCAACTTTGCTGAATTCATTGATGAGCTCTAGTAGTTTTTGATGGCATCTTAATTAGCAATTGCTATTTTGGAGCATCCCCATGACTCTTTAATTACTGGAATAATGGCCCTAGAAGCAAACTTTAACATATTATATTAATCATTTCATTCTAATTCAGAACTACTTTGCTCTCAATTTTTAAGGAACAAAAAGCAAAACTGAGCATCTAAACCCCAATCTAGCACCAGGGTTCAGTTTTCTATAGCAAACTTGGTTAGGCAGATATTCAGAGGATAAGATCACCATAGAGTTGGTCAAAGTGAGAAAGAAATCCCTAGCAATAAGGACAGAGGTGGGGGAATGGCTCCTGTGTTGTGGGGAGTCTCACCATTGTACAAGGAGAGCCTCAGAGGAGGAGTTCACTGACGGCTTCCAGATGCTCCAGGATCAAGGACAAGCCAGAACAAAGTTACACTCTATGAGTCATACTGAGTCAGAATTTTCAGCCAGTCAGAAAGCTGTGCATAGAATGTTTATGGTATGAAAGAAAGTCTTATTGGATCATCTAATAAAAATCTATTCATTTTACTGACGAGGAAAATAAAGATCAGACATAAAAAGCTACTCACAGGTGGTGCAAACTAGATAAGAGTCCAGGATTCTGGTCTCCAAATCTAGTCAGTTGTCACCACCTCATGCCATACTAACCCCCTAGCTTCCTGTTTGCACACAAACACATCTTCCATTTGCTCCTAGTAGTCAAGGTTTCTTTTTTCCCACCTTTTTAAATTGGTTTCTTCATCTGTTGATTCCTTAGTTATGGAATCCTAAACCCCATCCACTGAGGAGTCAACTACATTGAATAAAAATATGGCCATGGGGACTCAGCTGGGCAAGAAGAGGGTGGGAGAAAATGAGAGAGAAGCACTGAAACATATACATTACCATATGTAAAACATACCAAATAGCTAGTGGGAGGTTATTGTATATACAGGGAGCTCAACTTGGTACTCTGAGACAACCCAGAGGGGTGGGATGGGGGAAGAAAGGGAGGAGATTCATGAGTGAGGGGACATATGTATACTTATGACTGATTCACAATGTTGTATGGCAGAAACCAACACAACATTGTAAAGCAATCATTCTCCAATTAAAAATAAGTTTAAATAGTGCATTGCATATATATATATATATGTATATATATAGCCATGGACTGATTGACCAAATCTGTTCTTACCCAAGCTCCCAAGGTGAATGACCTTGCTGGGTTTTACTCCCACTTTTTTCCAGGGAGAGCAGCATCACCTCAGCTACTTCAAAGCAGATCTAACATTCCAGCTCAGGGAATGACTGTTTCTTCTGGGCGTGTTTCTGTGTGCACTGCTTGTTCTTTTCAGCGACCTCCCCTGAGTTTCTAGAGTATGAAGACAGCTTTCTTCTGAGCAAACCACTGGCCTACATATTTCTATTATGGGGGGGGAGGGGCACTGCTGCATCAAGCAACATAAAGTCCCAGACAGTTTCCCAGTTATCTTTCTGCCTATACTTTATCTTCCTATCTAAAATGGGTGGTGCAATTTGTGAGCCAGCAAAATAAATTGAAGAAATTAACAAATAAGTATATAGAAGAATAGGCATTAAAACTATAAACTCAATGCTTCGGTAATGGGCTCCTGTCTGCCATAACTTTCTTGCTCCAAAGTTCTGCCATAACTTTCTTCAAAAATATTCTTTTCTCTAACAATTTGTACTTCTGCATTTCTAACACTCACGCCTCCTCTTAAACACAGTCACACCCTGTTCTTTCTCTCCTTCCCCTCCTCCTTCTCCCCATTGCCCACATTTTCTTGTTTAACCATTCAAATGAAAGAGCAATTTTAATCATTGAATCATACTAGTAGTGGGTTGCTATCAGTTAACAAGCCGTAAACGACATTTCGGTCTAAATTTTATTTTGACTTTTTGTGCAAATTTACTCATGGTGGTAGAAGATTGTTCTAATATTCAGAGTAAATGTGGAACATAATGGGTATGTGTATGTATTTGTGAGAGAGAGAATCAGAAAGACACAGGGAGACAGAAAGATATTGACAGAAAGGGGCAGAAACAGAGAGGTTTCAGATGAATGTTATTATACATTATTTGTCTATATTAAAAACAAAATAAAGCATAAAGGACATTAGCAAGATCAAAGCCGTGTAATACTTAAATGGAATTTGAAGAAAATAGCAAAAGATAATGAAAATAAATTTTAAAATCATGTACCTACTCTATATAATAATGATTTTTGTTTGTACTGACCTTCCTAGTTACATTTTAATGTGAATAATAAGTGATGTCCCTAAATTTACTCCTACCCCATACTCAGTTTCTGTTTAGTAAAGTCTTGTTTCCTCATGTGCTAGAAAGAGAGGTACAAGAGTCAGGATAGTTTCAAAGTGACATGTGCCATTCCCACTCCCACCCATCTGTTATAACTGGTCATGTGGTCCCGCTGGAACTCTAAGAGAGGCTGGGGGATGGAGGAAGTGTCAGCAGTTTCTGCCACCCTTGAGCTAGTTGAAAACTTATGGGTCTTGGAGTCCAGAAAATCTGGATTCCAGTCTACCTCAAAGTCAACAGAGAAGATAGACTCTTCTTTGATCAAAAAGCATATTCCTCCATATTTGTAATCACATATACAGTCATGCTGCTACACTGTTGTTTTTTAGTTGCTAAGTTGTATCCGACTCTTTTGCAACCCCATGATCTGTAGCCTGCCAGGTTCCTCTGTCCATGGAATTGCCCAGACAAGGATACTGGAGTGGATTGCCTTTCCCTTCTCCAGGGGATCTTCCCAACTCAGGGATCAGACTGTGTCTCCTGCATTGGCAGGCGGATTCTTTACCAATCAGCCATGAGGGAAGGCTCACCTGGCCTTTAAATAGACACTTGTTACTGAAGAACATATATGTCCTTGGTTTATTGTTTTTATTTTCATTGATAGCAATGGCATTATATTCCAATGAATAACATTTCCACCAAAAAATAAGTAAATAGAAGTGAGAGTCAGAAATAAAGTTAGGAGAAACATTTATTTTACAGTTTACAGTTTGTTGAGGTAGGCACATTGCAGGAGGTTTAACAGCATCTGTAGCCTCTATAGTCAAGGCTATGGTTTTTCCAGTAGTCACATACAGATGTGAGTTAGACTGTAAAGAAGGCTGAGTGCCAAAGAATTGATGCTTTCGAACTGTGGTGCTGGAGAAGACTCTTGAGAGTCCCTTGAACTGCAAGGAGATCAAACCAGTCATTCCTAAAGGAAATCAGTCCTGAATATTCATTGGAAGGACTGGATACTAAAGCTGATGCTCCAATACTTTGGCCACCTGATGTGAAGAATCAACTCATTGGAAAAACCCTGATGCTGTGAAAGATTGAAGGCAAAAGAAGTAGCGAGCAGCAGAGGATGAGATGGTTGGATGGTATCACAGACTCAATGGCCATGAATTTGAGCAAACTCTGGGAGATAGTGGAGGACACAGGAGTTGGTGTGCCACAGTCTATGGGGTCACAAAGAGTTGAACATAACTTAGTGACTAAACAACAACAACAATGATGATCAAACTTTTGATAATCGCCCTTGACGAGACACTTTTTTGCATACATGATAAATTAAAACCATTAAAATATTCAAAGTTAAAATTATATTTGAAAATTTTAGCAACCTCTTCCTTTTCTCTCACTGACAATTATAACATTGAAATTTCCCTTGTTAATGAGGATAGATTTCTTTAATCCAACAGATTTTTTTTCAGATTACATGACTTGAGATAATAGCAAAGCTCTATTTTGGGACAGGGCTTCTACACATCAAAATAGCTACTGTGCAGCCAGCACATCAACTGAAAACAGAAAAAAAAAAAACAATTTATGAGAAGCTAGAAATGTGGGGCCACTGGTTTGGAGCTTCTTCTTGTTGTTCCGTCACTAAGTCGTGTCCTGACCCTTTACCATGTACGCCTTAAGGCATTTCGTGTCTCCAATACTAACTCCTTCAGCAGCCATTGTAGGTTGAATGGTGGCCCACAGAAAGATATGTTCATGTCCTAATTCCTGGAACCTAGAACCTTATTCAGAAAAAGTGATCTTTACAGATGTAGTTTCATTAAGAATCTTGAGATGAAGACATCGTCCTGGAATATCCATAGAGTCTACTAAGGCCAATGTCACACATCTCTATAGGAAATACACAGGAGAGATTTGACAGACAGAAGAGGAGGAGGTGATATGACCACAGAGGCAGATATGGGAGTGATGCAGCCGTAAGGCCACAAGTCAAGGAATGCCAACAGCAGGGACAAAGAACAGAAGAGACAAAGGAAAATTTTCCCCTAGAGCTTCCAGAAGAAATGTAAATGCGACACCTTGAGTTCAGACTTCTGGCCTGCAGAACCTCAACAGAATAGTTTCCTGTTGTTTTAGGCCACCACATTTGTGGTACTATGTACCGCAGCCACAGGAAACTAAAACAGGGCCCTTGCTCCCTGTAGGCAGTGGGCACTTGGTAGCTGGCTCCTGAAGTGAAGTTCACTGACTGCCATATCCTATCTGTGCTGAGGGGCAAGAATGGATGTTGCACTTGCCGCCTGCATGAACCACAGCAAGACCTGAGCTGCCTTCTGAGGAGCTCTAGATGAGCCATGCCAGCCACCCCTGCCAGCTGCCCCAGATATCAGGACTCAGGTAGGAAGGACCCTCAGCCCCTCTTGACACACTGTCCTGGGGGCTGTCACACAGGGTTGCTAGTAGCATTTAACTCATCCTCTAGTTATGATGCAGTATCTTCTCACTCAGGTTACTGACTCTCTGCAGTGGAAAAACAAATGATCTTCTACCAAAAATATTCATAATTTTTAGGAGAAAAAATATAAGGTCATGGTTAATCAGTACCAGGAAAATAACCCATCAGAAAACATTTCCAATTTTTATTGTGATTTTCATTAAGGCATTCCTTGAGTGCAATACAATAGACACTGACAAACTGGGAGAGGAGTGGTAGAAGTGCTTTGCTGCCTTCTATATTTGGGTTTAGAATTATCCTAAGTTCATGTGTTCATCTATTTGCACTTCATTTTTATTAACTCTCTGACATATTGCTTTTTGAAAGGGAAAAATGCTTTGAGAAATTTTCTTTAACTCATTTCAGGTCACAATTTTCTCTTTATAGTTCCTGTACCTAGACCTTTAGTCTGCCCTCCTCAAGTAGTAATTCCCCTGCCTCTTCCAATAGCCTTTGTGTTGTCTCTCCTGAACATTGCACTGGGATAAGGATATTTTCCAAGGATAGCCTATGAGTACAATTTATTGAATAATTTTATTCTAAAAAAAAAAAAACAGAATAGAGTGCTAGGTAATTTAAAATTAGTGATTGGTTAGTTTTGGGAATTTTTTTTTTTAAATTAGTTTATTTATCTATTTTTTAACTTTACAGTATTGTATTTGTTTTGCCATACATTGACATGAATCCACCATGGGTGTACATGTGCTCCCCTTCCAGAATCCCTCTCCCACCTCCCTCCCCATCCCATCCCTCTGGGTCATCCCGGTGCACCAGCCCCGAGCACCCTGTATCATGCATCGAACCTGGACTGGTGATTCGTTTCACATATGATAATTTACATGCTTCAGTGCCATTCTCCCATATCATCCCACCCTCGCCCTCTCCCACAGAGTCCATAATACTGTTCTATTTATCTGTGTCTCTTTTGATGTCTCGCATACAGGGTTATCTTTACCGATTAACTAAATACCATATATATGTGTTAGTATACTGTATTGGTGTTTTTCTTTCTGGCTTACTTCACTCTGTATAATAGGCTCCAGTTTCATCCACCTCATTAGAACTGATTCGAATGTATTCTTTTTAATGGCTGAGTAATATTCCATTGTATATATGTACCACAGCTTCCTTATCCATTCGTCTGCTGATGGGCATCTAGGCTGCTTCCATGTCCTGGATATTATAAACAGTGCTGCGATGAACATTGGGGTACACGTATCTCTTTCAATTCTGGTTTCCTCAGTGTGTATGCCCAGGAGTGGGATTGCTGGGTCATATGGCAGTTCTATTTCCAGTTTTTTGAGGAATCTCCACACTGTTCTCCATAGTGGCTATACTAGTTTGCATTCCCACCAACAGTATAAGAGGGTTCCCTTTTCTCCATACCCTCTCCAGCATTTATTGCTTGTAGTCTTTTGGATAGCAGCCATTCTGACGGGCATGAAACGGTACCTCATTGTGGTTTTGATTTGCATTTCTCTGATAATGAGTGATGTTGAGCATCTTTTCATGTGTTTGTTAGCCATCTGTATGTCTTCTTTGGAGAAGTGGCTGTTTAGTTCTTTGGCCCACTTTTTGATTGGGTGGTTTATTTTTTTGGAATTGAGCTGCAGGATTTGCTTGTATATTTTTGAGATTAATTGTTTGTCCGTTGCTTCGTTTGCTATTATTTTCTCCCATTCTGAAGGCTGTCTTTTCACCTTGCTTATAGTTTCCTTTGTTGTGCAAAAGCTTTTAATTTTAATTAAGTCCATTTGTTTATTTTTGCTTTTATTTCCAATATTCTTGGAGGTGGGTCATAGAGTATCCTGCTGTGGTTTATGTCGGAGAGTTTTTGGAATTTTTGAACAACAATGATAGGCTTATAGAATTCGAGTTCTTGGGGCAGAAAGGTAAAGAGGAAAGTTGGTTTCTCTTCTAGATCAGAGCATGGTAATGTTCAACAAACACAGGCAGAACATGAGCAGCAGTCACTTCCAGTCACTTCCAGAAGCATCTTCAGATCAGGATAGGAGTGACAGCAGTCACAACAGCAGCACAGAGGGCATTTGTTTCCAGAATTGCCTTTGTATAAATAGTGTTGGTGCAGTCCTCGTGTCCCAAGAAAACTGTCTAAGTTGTAGTTGAGAAGTACTAAGACTCCCCCTTTGGATGTAAGCGAGCATCTTTGTAGCTTCTTGATGATGCTAAGGATGAGACCCTAGAGGAATCTGGAACCTCTATTCATCTAGGTTGGTTTTTGTTTGTTGTTTAGTCCCTAAGTCATGTCCAACTCTTTGTGACCCCTTAGACTGTAGTCTACCAGACTCCTATATCCATGGGATTTCCCACACAAACGTATCAGAGTGGGTAGCCGTTTTCTTTTCCACGGGACCTTCCCAGCCCAGGGACTGAACCCACATCTCCTGCATTGCAGATAGATTCTTTATCGCTGAGCCACCAGGGAAGCCCTATTCATCTAAGTGTGTATGTTTGTGTGTGTGTTAGTCACTCAGTCATGTCCAACTCTTTGCAACCCCATGGACTGTAGCTCGCCAGGCTCCTCTGTCCATAGAATTCCACAGGCAAGAATACTGGAGAGGGTTGTTATTCCCTTGTCCAGGGGATCTTCCCAACCTAGGGATCAAACCCAGGTCTCCCACTTTGCAGGAAGATTCTTTACCATCTGAACCACCAGGGAAGCCCATTCATCTAGGTAGGTGGGATTAATTTTACTGTGGCTAATTTAAATGACATATACTATGACCAGGGCTTCACAGATGGCTCGGTGGTAAAGAATCCACCTGCTAATGCAGGAGACACAGATTCAATTCCTGGGTTGGGAAAATCCCCTGGAGAAGGAAATGACAACCCAGTCCAGTATTCTATTCTAGGAAATCCCATGGACGAGGAACCTGGCAGGCTACAGTCCATTGGGTCGCAAAAGAGTCAGACACAGCTCAGCTGCTAAACAACAGCAGCAACAATACTATAACCAAAGCTCTAAGTACTGCCATTGCTCCATTTATAGATGGGAAAACAAGGCACAAAGAGTTTCAACATCTGTTCAAGGTGACAGTTAATAGAGGCAAAGACAATTAAACCCAGGCAGTCTGGCTAGATATTCTGTCTGATATGCTTTAAATAGCATTTACATCCAGTAAAGAGAGTGGAAGGATTACTCTGTTGCTATTCAAATAATTTCTCCAAGAGACAGAAGGAAATCATGCATGAGCTATTTACATGTTTGGGTGAGTTGGTGTCCCAGTGTGACAGGTAGATATTTCTGGCATTTTACAACAAGCAAGAGTCATCAAGAATATCTTGCATTTAGTCCCGGAAAAGTTGAAACTGCCTTATGTACACAAAATTGAGATAATACTTATTTCGGCAAAATGATTTGAGCCTGTTCATTTTCATACCCCGAGGTTTGGAAAAGCTGACATTTTCTTAGCCTGGCCAGTTTAATCTACTTTAGCATTAGTGTTCCCAATTTCTAATGAAGTTAGAGGTTTAGGTTAGAGGGAAGTCTTTATTAAAGTAAATGTTTTCACTGTAATGTTGTTTAACTTAACCAAACCAGTATCCAAGTTGCTTCTGAAACACAAGATCTGTAGATCATGAAGTTTAGGAAGGTTAAAAACATGTGACTGGTATTTTTGGGTCAACTGAACTCAATCTCAATTAATATGTTAATATATTTTCAATCAACTTTTTGAGAACATGTAAAAAATCTTAATTGCTGTCAATGTCTAGGAAGCCAGGTTGTGGCTGTTGATCCCTAATACCCATTGAGAATCAATTATTTAATATAATATAATATAATTTTAATTATAACCAAGTCATTTATGTCAGTATCCTCTTTGGGAGAGTCTGGCTCATCAAAAAGGTGGTAAAATTTCACATGTCATATTTAGGGATTAAAGATTAAGCCCAAACTAAAGTTGCAAATTTGCTCTGGCTCAACTAAAAGTTGTCTGAATGAAAAGAGAAACTGTCATTTAATTTAAAATATCAGCAGGTGGAGACTATCATATATAATGATGTCTTCAAAATTTTTGATTTGTGTGCGCTGTTTCCAGAATTTCAGGCACATCTTACCAGCCATGTTTCCCTGGACATAATATTGTCATTTTAACGAAACATACTTCAAACAGAACTCCTGCTTCCTCTCTCTGTCCTGCTCTTCCCTAGCCTGTATGGTCCATTCATCACTGATGCTAGAAACTGCAAAAACATCATTGACTTACATTTTGCACCTCTTGGCTTTGCAAGTGAAATGGCTGAATTACTTTTTTTAATGTTTTAGTTTGAAATAATTTTAAATTTACACAAAAGTTGCCAAAAAGAACTAAAAATTTCCAAATGCCCTTCACCTAGATTGGTCACCAGTTTTGAACATTTATTCATATTCTCTCTCTTTCTCCCTCTTCATATATCTATATGCATGCATATATTCATATAACTTTTTCTGTTCTTTTTGAAAGTGAATTATAGACCTCATGCACCCCCCCCACAAATATTTCACTGTTGTTTTCTAAGAATAAGAATATTCTCCTAATAATCACAGTAAATTTTTCAGAATCAAAAATTAACATTGCTACAATGCTATTATCTGATCCTTAAGACCTACTCAAGTCACTCCAATTGCCTTTTTAATGTCTTTTATAGCATATTTTTTGCTGGTCCAGGAAGAATTGTACTAAGTTTTCATATCTCTTTAGTCTCCCTTGATCTGATATGGTTCTTCAGCTTTTCTTTGTCTTTTGTGATACTGACATTTTTAGAGAGAACATTCCATCGATTTTATGTCTATCAACTTGGGTTATCTGATTTTTTTAAGATTAGTTTCAGGGACTTCCCTAGAGGTCCAGTGGTTAAGACTTTTGGATCCCTGGTCAGAGAGCTAAAATGCCACATGCCTTGTGGCTAAAAAAACAAAACATAGAACAGAAGCAATATAGTAACAAATTCAATAAAGACTTAAGAAAATTATTTTCAGGTTATGTATTATTTGGAATATAATGTAGGTGATACTGTATCCTTCTTAACGTATTATATCACTAAGAACATGGTGTCAATCTGTCTCATTATGGATGATGTTACCTTGGACTACTTGGTGAAGTTATTATTTACTTTTCCCTTCTCATTCACTTCTTTACTCTCCATGTCCAACTAGTCCTTTGGTGCTGTCAATCCTGAAAATTGACAATTTCCAATTCAGACTGTTTCTTTCTTTTTCATGGCCTTTGCTTAGATTTTTCTCCTAGCTTCCTCACTCATCTTCCAACTCTGTCTCACTTCCAATCCATTTTCCCTAATCTTGCCAAAGTTGCATTTCTGAAATGCAGATTTGGCCACAAAACTCTCTGACCTTTAACAATTAAGACTTTCAATTCCCCTCAACTCCTTATAGTATCGTTTCCAAATTATCTTATGTGGAACACTGGTTCTTCAAAGTAACCTGTGCAAAATAAGGTTCTTTGGTCAAATAAATGTGGGAAATTCTTTCTTTTTTATCCTTTCTTGTATAGCCATATGGATTAGCATACTGAAGACTCTGAGAACTTCTGCAGAAAAGAAATCCAGCATTCCTCAAATTTACTTGAATAAGAAGCTTTCAGTTTACTATAAATGACCCAAGAAACAAGTGGTCTAGGAAATTAATAGTTCATAAAACACCTTTTGGAAAATATTGCTGTGTAGTTCATATTACTTCAGTTCAGTTCAGTTGCTCAGTCATGTCTGACTCTTTGAGACCCCATGGACTGCTGCACGCCAGGCCTCCCAGTACATCACCAACTCCCAGAGCTTGCCATATTCCTTTGCAACCCTTGCAGTAAGACTCACATCTTGCCTTTCTTCTTTGCCAGCCCAAAGTCTGTCACTGTCTCCACCAATATTCCCTCTCTTTATAATCAAAAATTACTACAACCTCATTTCATCCAATACTCATGTCTTGTTCCTGCACAACGTCTTTTAAAAAAAAAGTTATTGGAGTATAGTTGATTTGCAACATTGTGTTAATTTCAGGTAAGAGCAAAGTGAATCAGTTATACATATACATGTATTCACTCTTTTTTAGATTATTTTCCCATATATGCCATTACAGAGTATTGAGTAGAGTTCCCTGTGCTATACAGTAGGTCCTTCTTAGTTATTATTGTATATATAATAGTATGTACATGTCAATATCAATCTCCCAATTTATCCCTCCCCTCTTATCTCCTGGTAACCATAAATTTGTTTTCTACATCTGTAATTCTATTTATGTTTTGGAGATAAGTTCATTTTTACCATTTTTTTTTAATTTAGATTACACATGTAAGCAATATCATGACATTTGTCTTTCATTGTCTGACTTACTTCATTCAGTTTGACAATCTCTAGGTCTACCATGTTGCTGCAAATGACATTATATGAATTGCCCTTTACTGCTCCATCTCTCTTCTGAAAAAAAAAAAGAAAAAAAGACCACATTCCTGTGTTTTCCTTTTCCTGCTCACAGAGAACACTTCAGTGGCCAGATCTGTGTTTCCTTGTAATCACACTGCACTACTTTACTTCTGGCATTTCTGATCACCAAATATGTGGTACTTTTCTGACACCAGACAATTTTGTGACAGCAATTGGGTATTTTACAGTTTAACTTATTTCTGATACTATCTACCTGGAGATGGCATCAGACCCCACAAGTTAAGGGCCCAGACCCACAAGACTGCTTCCCCTCTACTTCAGATGCCAGTCACAAGTCCAGGTTGTTACCTGGGATCTGACCACTGGCTATAAGTCGGGTGTCCCTAGAGCCTACTCCTTGGGTCAAGCAATTTTCTAGGGAGGCTCAAAAAACTTGGGAACATAGTTTACTCACAAGAATACCAGTTTATTATAAAAGGTATAACTCAAGAACAGTCAGATGGATGAGAAGAATGGGGAAAGTTATGTGGGGAGGGGCACAGAGCTTCTCTGTTCTCTCTTGACACACTACTTACCCTACATCTCCACATGCTCACCAAATGGAAACTCTCAGAACCCCATCCCTTTGGGTTTCTCTAGAGGCTTCATTACCTAGGCATGATTGATTAAATCACTGGCCATAGGTGACAGATCTCAATCTCCAATCCCTCTGCCCTCCCCAAAGATCAGGGAGTGGGGCTGAAAGTTCTAACCCTCTAATCACATGATTGGTTCTCCTGGCAAACTCAAGTGTGGTTGAAAGGGACTTGTTATGAACAACTAAAGATATCTTTGTCTCTATTATCACCTGTGAAATTCCAAGGGTTTTGGGAGCCCTGTGACAGGAACTGGACAAAGGCCAAATACATATTTTTATTCAAATATATATTTCTTATTCAAATATATATTTCTTAGATTACGATATCACAACCTCCCACCCTTCTCCTGGGTCACTTGCACTCCTGTTAATGACCCGGTTCAGCTATTGCCTTTATTCCTGAGGTCTGCTCTGCTCTTCTCCTCTCTGCTTCCTTCATGCTCTCTTCTATTGATGGCTTAACGTGCAATATACTAACCACCTGTTGGCCTGTCTGCTTCTTCCCCCATGGTGAGCTTTGAATAAATGAGTGAATACACGCTGTTATTTTCTACATACTTATGAGATTGCTAACATCGGTCATATCCAGTGACTGTATCAGATGATTGATACTGAAGGGACTTTTCTATCAAGTCAAAATTAGGAGTATCCAAAAAAAGGATTACTTATTATTTGTTCCTCTTTTCTCACATCATTCACCTTTACCAGGAAATACATGTTGCAAGGAATATGAGTAAAATAACTTGACTTATTTCTCTGAATATTAATCAAAGATTCATGAACTAAGAAGGTATAATCATTTTATTGCCTAGTAATCAGAGGAAACTTTGTGACATGTGAATTTTATACTTCTGAAACATGATTTATCTTCTATAGTTTGAGAGAATATGTGAGCTTGATATGAGCTTTTAGGGCAAATTCTAAGCTTGTAGCCACATATTTTCCAGTTTTTCTGTTCATTCAAAATGTCTTTGTTGTTGTTCAGTTGCTAAGCTGTGTCTTACTCTTTGAGACTTCATGGACTGCCTCACTCCAGGCCTGCCTGTCCCTCACTGTCTCCTGGAGTTTGTCCAAGTTCTTAACCATTGAATCAGTGATGCTATCCAACCACCTCATCCTCTGCCTCCCTCTTCTTTTGCCTTCAATCTTTCCAAGCATCAGGGTCTTTTCCAATAAGTCGTCTCATCACATCAGGCGGCCAAAGTATTGGAGATTCAGTATCAATCCTTCCGATGAGTATTCAGGGTACTTTTACTAGTTTGTTTGTTTGTTTGTTTTTCATTTAAGATATTTGAATGATTAGTGCAGTCTAAGAAGAAAAAAAAGATTTGGTTTGTACAGTGTATCTAGTTTCTTTAAAATGAAATTTAGAACTTGATAGCTAGTTGCAATTCATTTTGCCAGGTAAGTGCATATTGCTGATAAGTAAATCTATTTTCTTTATGTAATATAAACAGGTGATGACAAGTGGTGGGAAAGTGTTCCCACATCTATTCTGACTTTTATAAGCATACTTATCTTGTAATATTATTAGTCTTCTTGCAGTTAATGATGTGAGCCATCAGACTTCACATTTGTTCAATAGAATTGATGAAAACTATTATTCATGGCAACTCAGTTTTCTCAAACACATGCCTTTCCACTTCAGCACACCAAAGGATGGGATAAAAGCACATTAACTGACGAGGAAAGCTGGGTCATCTAAAAGGGTCAAGAAATGGACTCCTTCCTAATCAGAGCTCAGAACCCAAACGTGTGCAACTTAGTTCTTGTCCCTTTGGAGACAATGTTAATGGGAATAAACTTTTCCATAGCAATAGAGACACAGTGCTTTTTCCATACTGCACTCCAGTTTTTTTTGATACTGTGCTTGAAGTCAGATGTTGAACTAAACTCTAGATTTGTCTTCTATTTCAAAAGCATTCCATAAAGATTATGGCACAAGTGAGGGGTATACCACTCAGTCTCCCCATGCGCTATGATTCATAAGGAAACCCCTTTTACTGGCTGCCAACAAATCAAGAGCTTGGGAGAGCGGGGTTTGAGAGTGCTCAGATTCAGAGTGAGCTAGGGCTGGGCAGGAACACAATGTGCATTCCAGGTTGGCAAAAGTGTGCAGTTTACAATTACAAGGCAAGGCGGAGCTGCTGGTGCTGAAGAAGTCAAAGAAGCTAATAAAATGAACAGCTCTCTCTCTCTTTATTTCTCTCTCATTTTTTCAATGTTTTCAAAACTGAGACATTAATTATAAATTTTCCAAAGTCCGTTATTCATTGTTAATGGGCAAACCACCGTGTTATACTAAGCAATCTCGGCAGCTACACACTGATCATTCCTTAAAACTACAGCTAAGTTTACAATGCTGAGCAATGTGGTGGCTTGAATCGGTGTTACCATACAAGGCAGCTTTGAATTCCTCATGGTAATCTTTTGTTACTCTTTTCAAGTTTTCCCTAGCACTGCCAAATATCTTGAACTTTGTGGAATGAATATAAACTCTATAAACATAAACCTTTGATTCCATTTTGAAATCTGTTAAAGAATGCCAAAATTATATTAACAATGCACATTTCAAAATCAAAGACCTAGATTATTTTGGTTACTTTAACTCTAGAAAACATCTGTTGTTATCATTGGAGGATAGATAGCCGGGCATCTGTTTTCAGAAAGAAGATTATACAACCCAGAAGCAATGCTTGGGCTGCAAAGCTGGCCTGTTTCTGGGGTTGTTTGCAAATATCTCAGATATTTAGAAAGCTGTCCCTTTAAAATCTCCAAAACATTTGTTAGAAACAGTTCATAACGTAAGTATGTTTCCCTTGGCACCTCAGCAGGGCAGTTCTTGTTTTCAGCTCAAAATATGAGGGATTTGGTTGAGAAACAGAAAGGATTTTGTCTTTAGCAGCCTGACACAGGGCTGCTGCTGGCTGCGTGGCCCACGATCAATGTGATGTGGAGCAACTCCTTAAGGAGAGAAAAACTTCCTCTAAAGGATGAGCTAAATCTTTTGGAAGATGCAAAGGTGCATATAAGAAATCCCTGTGCAAAGGCAAACAAGTAAAAAAAAAATTTTTATGTGGTCTTGACATAGTTTATATGAAAGGGAAGATACATATACTCGCTATGGCAGTATAGTGAGGTGAATAAGAATTCAGACTTTTGGGCCGGATTGCCAGAATGTGAATTTCAGTTCTTCCCCTTCCTAGGTCTGTGACTTGGGCCAGATTACATAATCCCACTGTCCTCAGTTTTCTTATCCGTCAAAAGATTTAATAAAAATACCTACCTGAAAGTGTTGTTATAAGGATTGAGTGAGTGTATGTGCATAAAACATTTAGAACAGTGACTAACTCAGTTGTTCAAAAGAATCTAAAGGGAATTTTAAAAAGGAGAGAGAGACTAAGAATGAATTTTGTTTAAAGAAAATGTTTCAGCCCAAATTTGCTCTCGTTTAATAATGCTTGTCCCAACACACACAAGTAAGAAAGATCATTCTAAAGCTGTTAACTCTTCCTTTGGTAAAATCCACATAAAGTACTTTGAAAAAGGCTTTGTGATTATCCCCCAAAGGTTTTTTGGCTGGAGATAAGTAATGGAAATTCATATGTTCATTTTATAAGTGAAGACGCAAGAATTATTCTTAGCCCTCGAAAGGATTGCAGAACTCTCCCTCTGGGATGAAACCCTTTATGTCAACAGCTTTGCCTGTAGTGTTTGCTCTCTCTATATAAAAGCATAAATATATATTTATATATAAAGTTTATATATATAATTAATATTTATATATAAATATTATAATTATATATATAAATTTTATATAATTTTTGCCTAAATAGAAAATAAATAAATATAAATATAAAATCCTATATTTATAAAAATAAAATTTTGTAGTATCTGTAGCAAATTTACATATTTTTCAGGAATGCTTCTTTATGTATAAAGTATAATGTGTATATATTATGATAATACATACATATGTATATCTATATATATAATGCATAGTGATACAGAATATTCCTGTAAAACATGTATATAATAATTCTGTTCAATGGGTGTTATAGATATCATGACTGCATAGCAGATTACCCCAAATTTTGTGGCACTAAGTAACCATTCATTATGCTCATGGATTCTATGGTTCCAGAAGTTGGACAGGACACATGGGTTTAGCTTGTCTTTGCCGATCTCAGGGTTTCAGCTGGAAGACTCAAGGCTCTGGGCTGGAATTATTTGAAGAATCATTCACTCATGTTTCTGGCAGTTGATGTTGGTATTGGACTGGGAGCCTTGGTTCTTCTCCACATGGACTAAGTGGGCTATTTTTGTCTTCCTTACAGTATGGTGACTAGGTACAATCCTTGAGGCAGAGAGCCTGGAGAGGTCATATCACTTGTTACGACCTAGCCTAGGAAGGCATGCATGTCATATTCTCTTCATCCAGGTAGTTACAAAGTCCTGCTCAGGTTCAAGGGGAGGGAGGACAGACTCCAGATGGTGAGTGGCAAGGTTCTGGAAGAGCATGTAGGACCAGAGCTATTACCACAGCTATTTTTCAAAATGCAATCTGCCACATAGGGATTGATATTTTCATTTTATAGATGAGAAACTGAGACACAAAAAGGTTATGGTTGTTCAGAGCTTGCAATGCATATTGTGGAAGTACCAAAACTGTTAGTATACTTTTTATTTTCTCAAAAAAGAGGAAATAGACTAAACTTGTCTTAATTTTATCCTAGAAAAGTGAGTAATATGAAAATCATTTCAAGAGTATTTTTGACATATGGTCACATTTCATAAGGAAACTTGGGTCCCTTTTTGTAAGTTAATATGAGATACTAATGTAAATTTTATCCATTGGTTCCTTTATCTACATCTGCAGCCAGAGGTTTTTCTTGAGCATCAGATTTCAGGTTCTAAACTTATCTTTCCACCTGCCTCAAACTCAGTGTGTTCCAAAGCAAGCTCATCATTTTTTTCTCTCAACCTAGCTCCTCCATAAGCAGCTTTCCCATTTCTCTGGATTTTACTGTCATCCTTTCAATTGGCAGGGGTGGGGCTTCAGAGTTGTCCTTGACTTCTTCTTGTCCTTCTATCCCACTGTGATAGGTCTTTTAAGACTATGTTTCTGCAGTGTTTCTTCTATTTATCCATCCACTCACCTAAGAAATATAACTTCTGCTATTAGAAAAGACATTTCAGTATCATAGTCACTCTGGGATCATTTTCATTGTCTTCTCTAGGGGACAGGTCTTCATTATTTTAATTTCCAACTTACCTGTCTCCTACATGAGACTATGGAGAAGAGAGCAAGAGAAGGCAAGAACAGAAGCCTTGCCTTGTTCATCCCCAGTTCCCCAGCATCCCAATATAACACATGACCAAGTCAAGGGATGTTTGTAGAATGAGAAAAAGGTCTGCTTTATTTATTGGTATTAGTTAGGAAAGGTTAATTCCTATGACAAACAAACCTAATCTCAGTGCTTACAACAGTAAAAGCTTGTTTCTGGCTCACATATGTTCCAATGTGAAACAGTTTATTTCTTGGCTCCACCATCTTCTGGGGGATTCTGATTTTTTTAAGGTCAAGCCTAGAAGGGACCTCCTTATTTTTGTTCATATTCTATTGGGCAAAATCACAAAGCCCTACACAACTGTAATGGATGCTGGGAAATATAGTCCCACTGGAAATAGGCAATGTTTATCACACTGTTGGGCTTCCCTCATGGCTCAGTGGTAAAGAATCCACCTGCCAATGCAGGACATATTGGTTCAATCCCTGGGTTAGGAAGATCCTCTGGAAAAGAAAGTGGCAACCCACTCCAGTATTCTTGCCTGGGAAATCCCATAGACAGAGGAGCCTGGTGAGCTATAGTACATGGGGTTGCAAAGTGTCAGACACAACTTAGTGACTAAACAACATCACACTATCATTCTAACTATCTACATGTTTGCAATTACAATAGTCATCTTGAGGAATATCTTTCTGCTCACAATGACTCCCTAAATAGCTGACCCTACCCCTGCCTCATTCTGTTTCTCCCTCAAATCTCATTTAGGCATATTTTTGACTGTTTACTTACATTGCATGAGTCTACCCTCTGGAGTTAAACTAGTTTGTCCAGTATCAAACAACTAGTGTCAGTTAGATTTTCTTTTGGGGAAATTTGGAATCAGAACCTAGAGACAGCCCATCAGTCTCTCATTGTGACTGAACGCACAAATGTTAGGGCAGCCATCTTTCACTAATCACATGGACTGAGGACCGGAGAGAATGTGTCTACAGCAAAAAGAAAAATGGAGCAGATGTGCACGGGAGACCTGGAACAAGAGAAAGATGGGAAGAGATCTGATGGCTGCCGAGACTGTTTCTGTTCTTTCTTTAGGCCTATGACTTCCTGCCTGTACTTTTGTGATGAATAACCTTTTTGGCCATTTGGAAAAGAAACAAAAATAATGCTAACCAAAAAGATATGCTACCTAGTTCCACAAAGAATTTGAAGCACGTCAAAGGGGGAACTCATATAATAATATAGTCTGGAAAAATAATAGAGATTCTTGAGTCATAGTTGCTATATTAGTGGAGGGTCAGATTTTGCTCAAAATTTCCTGGAAGTAAAATGAAAGGGAAATTACAGTTATTTTTTTCACTCTCAATTTCAGAAATGTGGAAATGAATGCCTTCCTTTGGAGAGTGAAGCTCTATTAGTACTGACATCTAATAGTAATTTTCTTAGGCCGTGGGGTAAATAATCCATGTGAGAGAGTTCACAGCCTTCCCTCAGTCCACTCAGAGTGTCAAAGAGGTTCCCAATTCTCACATGTAAAGATAAAGGGCAATGCTTAGAATCATAGAATAATGTGGACCTCCATTTGTAGCTACTAGGTAGGTCCTTATTCTTTAATATTTTAATGGCTTTGACATCTATTTGTTATTTGTATATATTCTGATTTTGAATCTTATTTTCCCCAGTTGGCCACATTTCATTTTTTTTTGTTAGAATTCTTTACTTCTCTTCTCTCTAGAACATTAAGCACCATAACAGTAGGGATCTTGTCATGTTTACTACTTTGCAAACTGCAGCCATTCCAGACATATGGCAGATGCTCAATAAACACTGAGTGATTGAGTGAATGGATGAAGCACTGGAGACAAGTGGAAATAGCAGAGGTCAAGAGAGGAGAAGTTGGACAAGGTTGGGGTTTGGGGGACTTGTGGACAGAGCAGATGGAGGTCTGAGGAAGACAGGCAGGACAGAAGAGGGAATTTAAATAAATATTGCTATGAGCAATGTACTGTGATCCTTGTAGCAATATATTTTTTAAATATTTAAGTAAACCTTGATTTTTTTTAGCTTACAGCTCCTGAGCTGTTTCTTCTACTGTTGTATTTTTTAGAAATGACCAAATGAATTTCATCAAACTTAGTAAAATTCTTACTTGATTTTCATGGCTTATAGAGATCTCACTTAATTCATTTTGTTATTCACCATTTTGGAGGCACA
Source organism: Okapia johnstoni (assembly GCA_024291935.2). Classification (NCBI taxonomy): domain Eukaryota; kingdom Metazoa; phylum Chordata; class Mammalia; order Artiodactyla; family Giraffidae; genus Okapia; species Okapia johnstoni. Next base: position 61,793,525 of record CM044312.1, on the reverse strand, counting down.
AATTAGATAGAATGAGATGGTGGTGGTGGTGAGGCAAGCCAAGCAAAATCTGGTAATGTCACCCTAAGGACTTCACAGTATCTCTTGCTCTGACTCCACATAACCTCTGGTCATGTAAGTGACATCCTGCCTAAGAAAGATGCTCCCAAATGATGCCCCTGTCTCATCTCACAGGCCAACAGAAACCCCAAGTTTCAGAATAAACAGTTGCCCGGCTATCCCATACCTCCCAGCTAAAAGACTCTGAGCTCTAAACGACTATTTGTTTATGTGGTCTTTGTCATTCAACAACTCAGTGGTCGTTTCTTTTCTTCCTATATCAGAACATTGATTTTGCTCTGGATAGTCATGTGCCCAGCTCTCAGGGTATGAATTATGATCAGATAAGTCAATCCTAGCTACTGTTTTTTTCTTCACATGTGAAGGAACATGTGAATTAGTTCTAGCTAATGAAATGGAAGGGTAGGTAGATCTGCTGGGGCCTCTGGGGAAAGATTTTTCTCCTTATTAAGAAAGTAAAATAACCTTTTGCCCTCTCTCTGCTCTGTATCTTGGATGCTATAATGTGAGGGAGTGGTGCTTGAATGGAAGGACAAACCTGAGAATGGAATGCAACACAGAGGATAGCAGAGCATCGAGATTAAAGAGAGCTTGTTCTGAGCCAAATTTGGACTAGCCTATGTCTGGTCTTTAAGTAATCCTAGCTTTATTTTTAGTTATTTACAGCCAAAAGCTCATCCTTTACTAGCAATCTAACCTTGGTATGCCCCTCAGTCCTGTTTACCCCAGATATCTAGATTTTTCTGGCCTCATTTGGAAACCTGATATCCATTCTTCTTTGTCAATTTCCTAACTTGGTTATTTTCCTTCCTACACTCCTTAACTTTACCTTTGGGCTCTCTGAAATTCAACTTCTATGAACTGCAAACTCCTTTGTACTCTCAAGAGCTTCATCTTGCTCCAACTGATCACTGGTTATCCCTCAAAGTCTTTCAAGCAGAGGCCAGCTACTTTTTCTCCCTTATGGGAGTTCTGCAGTGCCAGTGGAGTAGGTATCTTCCTCATTTCACATTGTTATTTCTGATGCCAAAAGCTCAGCCTCTCTGTACACCAGAACAAAATTGAATCTCAGAGATAGAGTTTTGGGTGAAGTAGTAAAGAATAGCTTTATTGCTCGGCCATGCAAAGGGGACAAGTGAGCTCCTGCCTTCGAAAGCTAGGTGTCACAACCTTGGGGAATCTGATGGAGTTTTATAGCAAAAATGGGGTTTATATGGGGTTGCTGACAAGATTAGGGTGCTTGCAGGGCCTCAGATGGTTGGTCTCCGAATCTTTAAGAGCTTCTCTGGTCCCTTTAACCTTGCCTCACGTGGTTTCTTGGCTGTTTCTCCTCTGATTAGCAACTGTCCAGATCTGCCTTTTGGAACTCAGAGTAGACCATGGAGACTGGAGTCTTGCCTACAATAGATGGGGCCCAGAAGCCCCTCAAGATCCTTCTTGGTTTCAATGGTTTCATGTCAATTCCTTTTTGTTTCATCAGTCACAGCTCTTTAAAATGTATCTAGTACATAGCCACAGACTTTACCATCTATTTCTATCTTTAGATGCCATATTCTATCAAATCCAGCACACTCCTTCATTTAGTAACATGACTTTAGCCTCTGGCTCATTCTTCTCTCTGCTAATTTCCCTATTGTTATTCTTAGTGGTGGTGGTGGTGGTATTTAGTCGCTAAGGCTTGTCTGACTCTTTGCAATCCCATGGACAGCAGCATGCCAGGCTTCCTGTCCTTCACTATTTCCCAGAGTTTTTTAAACTCGTGTCCATTGAGTTGGTGATGCCATCCAACCATCTCATCTTCTGTCGCCCCCTTCTCTTCCTGCCCTCAATCTTTCCCAGCAACAGGGTCTTTTCCAGTGGGTCGGCTCTTCACACCTGGCCAAACTACTGGAGTTTCAGCTTCACCATCAGAACTTCCAATGAATATTCTGGGTGGATTTCCTTTAGGATGGACTGGTTTGATCTCCTTGCAGTCCAAGGGACTCCCAAGAGTCTTCTCCAACACCACAGTTCCAAAGTATCAATTCTTTGGTTTGCAGCCTTCTTTATGGTCCAACTCTCACATCTGTACATGACTACTGGAAAAACCATGCTAAGTTGCTTCAGTTGTGTCCGACTCTTTGTAACCTTATGGACTGCCAGTCTCCTCTCTCCATGGGATTCTCCAGGCAAGAATACTGGAGTGGGTTGCCATTTCCTCCTCCAGGGCATCTTCCCAACCCAGGGATTGAACCTCTATCTCCTGCCACCCCTGCATTGCAGGTGGATTTTTACCACTGAGCCACCAGAGGAAGCCCATACCTTTAAGTATATGGACCTTTGTCGACAAAGTGATGTCTCTGCTTTTTAATATGCTGTCTAGGTTTGTCATTGCTTTTCTTCCAAGGAGCAAGTGTCTTTTAATTTCGTAGCTGCAGCCACCATCCACAGTGATTTTAGAGCCCAAGAAAATAAAACCTGCCACTGTTCCTACTTTTCCCACATTTATTTGCCATGAAGTGATGGGACCAGATGCCATTCAAATGTTTTTTGAATGTTGTTTTAAGCCAGCTTTTTCACTTTCCTCTTTCACCCTAATCAAGAGGCTGTTTAGTTCATCTTCATTTTCTGCCATTAGGGTGATATCATCTGCATGCCTGGGTTTGTTCTCACTCCCAGCAATCTTGATTCCAGCTTGTGATTCATCCAGCCTGGCATTTCACATGATGTACTCTGCATGTAAATTAAATACCCAGAGTGACAATATACACCCTTGACATACTCCTTTCCCAATTTTGAAGTCACTGTTCTTGGTGACTTCAATATATTTGTAGATGTCCAACCCACACTCAGGCCTATTATTTCCTGGACTCCTCAAATCCAACAATCTTTCCTCTGTCCTACTCAGTGTAACTGTGAGGAGAGAGAGGATCAGTGGGACTTAGCCAGGTCTCTAGACTTCTAACCCCAGCCCTCCTTTGAACTATGCCACAATGCTTTCAAAGTTAGTCCCTCCTTGGGAACTTCAATTCAAATGTTTCTGCATTCAATAATGGCTGGCTCTAGTAAAGATAACTGGGTACAAGTTGTTTTTGTTATTGTCTAAAGGTCAAGATAGCCTAGGGAAAAGTATCACTGAAGAAAAATCAATAGTCTCCTTTAAAAATGTCAGCATAGAATGCCATTCAAAACAATATGAAAGGTTAATGATGTCTTGAGGGTTTCAAAATACATTATCAGATTAAATAGAAGCTACAATGACATGTTGTCAGCCCATGAAAAGACAAAATACTTAGCTAAAGCTACTTAAACATCTAGTAAATACATGAAAAAAAATTTCATTAATCAAGTAAGAATGTGTTTTAGGTTGTTTGCTCAAAATACACCCATGTACCCCAGTGAGTCCTTTCATGTATGTGAATATCCAGTTCAATGTTAAGAGTTCTCATAGAGCACTCAAATTGGGAGAGGTCAGGGAGGGGCAGAACATATCTAGCAAGAATGTGTGGTAAAGTGCTATTTTATGGAGACACTGATGGAGTCATAAGTTTTCTGAAGAATTAAGTGAACAGCCAGAAGACAAGTTCAGATATGCCAGGGCATCTTAAGACAAAGGCTTAATGCTCATCTTGGGCTGTGGTGTCTCTTTGGTAACCATGGTGAAGTTGGATGAGCTTAAACACTGCGTGTTGAAAATTCCTTAAGAATGAGTCAGTAATGAATCTCTTGCCTTTGGTGAAATTGGGCTGAAGTACTTCAAAGTCAGATTTGGAAATCTGTGCTTGAAGACTTCAGAGTCACAGAAGTTTCAGCTAGAGTTGATTAAAGGAAAAACAACCTTCAGCCCCTCATTTCCAAAAAAAAATTTTTTAATAAAAAAGACACCATACCAAAAAGTATAACTAGTCTCTTTGAGCAACTTGTATTTCTTAAAGGGACTGGATAACAAAATACACTGATTTCTTAAAATTACAGCTGTATTCAAAAGTTAAAAGCAAAATCCTTCTGCTTAGAGATGAATACAGGTGTGCTCAGTCGTGTCCTACCTTTTGAGACAATCTGGACTGCAGCCTGCCAGGCTCCTCTGTCTATGGGATTCTCCAGGCAAGATTATGGGAGTGGGTTGCCATTTCCTACTACAGGGAATCTTCTCAACCCAGGGATCAAACCTGCATCTCCTGCATTGGCAGGAGGAGTCTTTACCACTGAGCCACCTGGGAAGCCCTTAAAAGATGAATAGGATATGCAAATTCTGTGAATGAGTTCATGATTAGTCATTCTAATATGTCTGAGTCTTCCAATAAGGATGATAAATGTATTACTTCAATATACTCCACCAACTGATGTGTCAAAATCTTCTTTCCAACTTCCTGGGTCTCAGGAAAGAAATATCTCCCTTCTCTTTCTTCATCTAACATTGCTGAACAGGTGAATAAGAGGGGAAAAGGCATTTATTTTCTTACTGTCTGTGGTACCTTTATTGTGTGGTTCATTTTCCAGTATTCTGTCCCTCCTGATATAGTCCCTTTCAGGCTAAGGGTCTCTCAACTGCTAATTATCAATACACAGACATATTAGTCAAATGCCTTCTATATTGAGTATAAAAAAAGGATAAGTTATATATTTGAAAAATATAACTTAAGTGGGATTTGGATGATAGAAATTTCCATTTATTGACCCTATAGGAAATAAGGAGGCCAAAAGGATATTCTTCGTATCTATTTTTGAAGGAAAAAATGCACACATTCAGATAGAAATATTACTTTTTTATCTTTTCCCGATTGCAAGGGAAGGATTTAATGCTGGCACCTGTATCAAGTAAGGCATTATTCAGAATTGAAGTCAATGCAGAATATAAAGTGATGACTATATAAAATGGGGTGACCATATCCTAAGTGCTAGAGGAAAAGAAAATCTTATAGAATTTAGTAACAACCTTACTCTCTCGTTAAGTGCTTAAAGGGCAAAGTATTTGAAGAAACTTTAAAAAAAAAAACGTGATGAACAATGAAAATGGTGCACATTCTCTTGCATTACATTTCATTACAGTTCATTCTGTTGTATTATAAGGCCAAAGTAAAACTAAGTCAGGGTAATGAATCAAAACAAAGGTTCTGTATTCCTCAGGCAAAGTAGTTTCTTCTTCCAGGAAATGCCTAATATTCAGGCAATCAGTATCTCAGGTACTGAGTGATGGATTTAGCCAAATTTCTTGAGCCTCTACATCTCCAAAACAGCCTGCTTCAATCTCAGCTCCAGGAGAGTAGAGGCTGTGCAGGCAGACCTGTGAAGAGTAGTTCTGTTAACATGTAGAGAAATTGTTTCAGTTTATTCTCACTTAGCCATGTTTGGGAAAATTAAGCTGTTCAACTTCACAGAAAAAATCAATGGAAATATATCTTTTGCCATTTGAGACAAAGGTAAATGAGAGAAAGCATAAAGTGATATTTATAGACAATGATGGATATCTGTGACATTAGCATTTAAAATTATATGTAGGATTAGATTACTTGTTCAACTCACTTCTTCATGGCTGAGGAAAGCATAATGCAGACAGGGAATAAATGTGGATATTTGTATGTTAGTGAGTGTGGAATTGGGATGGGTGGGGGTGTGGGGTATAAAATTTAGGAGAAACACTATTAGCCAAACAAATATGAGCTGAAAAATAATCAAATTATCCTGGGTATGTGTCACAGAAAAGTGCTACTTCTACTGTGACAAATACTTCAGACTGAGAAAAAAAAAAAAAAAAAAAACTCATAACCTGCTAATATTAGGAAAAACAAAGCTGCAACTACCCACATTTGCTTCCTTTTTCACAATAGGCTGCTGTGAAAAAATTTATAGAAATCCAGAGCTGCAATTTGAGTATAAGAGTTAATACTTATTAGACTTACCTCTAAAGAATGTAGTTGCTTTCCTGACTTCAATTAAAATGACACTTTCTTTTTTCTGAAAGAAAAATCTCTTGCATGACTTGAAAACCAACTATTTAAATGCTTTCACTTATTATGAATTTTCATAAAACTTATCCCTTCACCATAATGAAAAGTCTAATTTCTGTCGTGTTTTGTCAGGAAGTAGCCCTTATTTGTCAGGTTATTTTTTATCCTTGGAAACACTGCCCCCTGCTGTAACAAATGCTTAATTGCAGAAGGACTTTTTGGCTCTCAAATGAAAAAGAAAAAATAAAGGTATAATTATTAAAGTGAAACCGATTTTATTTTGAATAATAATACATATATAATTCATTCCATTTAATTTTCATAGTGCATAGCTATGTATGGAAGTATAAAAGGAAAAATAAACATTAGAAATACCTAAGGAAGTAAGTATACAGGCAAAGACATTTGTTACATACCCATGAACAGGCAACATATCATAGGACAGTATCCACTAGAAAAGAATGGAAACCATGCAAAAAGTTTATTCAAACAACACAGCCAAGTGCAAAGAGTACAAGTTATAGTTTCTTGGATACAAAAAAAGTATACATGTTCTTTGGATTGAAAATATAACATAAATGAGTGGCTTGCCAAAAATCATCTATAGAAGTAAAAAGTGTGGTAGCCACATGTGACAATAAAATATTCAAGGCCACAAATGGAGGTCATCAGCTTACAAACAGAATATTGAGAGGTAGAGCAGATTAAAAAAAAAAGAGAGATACGCAGTAAAGCCATCTCTGCCCAAGTTAGGAAATAGCAAATGCATAGACATTAAAATGATAACAGTTCTTCATACTATGCTGCATTTCTATTTTCTCTGTCAAAAGAATTCACTGTGTATCAGTACAAAATTCAGCGAATAAGATGAGGCAATAAATGCAGAGCCTTGGCATTACGGCAGGTTTAATTTCCTTTTCATTTTATACAAGAAGGGAAAAAGACTATAGAACATGAAATGCTCATCTTTCTATTCAAACACTAACTTTTAAGTGTTTCATATATACTGTTTGGCACAAAGAAGGTAGGAATATGAAGACATTAAACTCAAGCTTCCAACTCAAAAGATTTTATATCTGGAAAGCCAAAGAAAGGTAAAATTCTTTACCATTTTAAAAATTAAATGCTTAAAGCAGGTTTTAAAAATTGAGATGCAAAAAATTTGGTTAGGAAAAACATAAAGAAAGATAGATACTGAACAAAATTTCCTGGTTTCCTTTATAGTTTCTTTTTTTCCTTTTATTTTTCCAAATTGCATTTTACAGTAGAAATGCAGGCCACTCTGGATAGCTAGAGCTCAATATTGCTTGGTGCTCTCCTCTTTAAGACATCATCTTCTTACACTCCACTGAGCAGAAAACCATCCCTTCTACTGGCATGAACTTCTGCCCAATGAGACACTTGCTGCAACAGGAGCACAGAAAGCACTCTGTGGACGCGTGCCAGCTAAAGTTGTTATAGGTCACCCGCTGCACTTCGGGATCAATGGCATTGTGGCATCCTTGACATACCTGTTAAGGCAGTTATACAAAGAAGAGAAGAGGATGAGAGATCAAACTGTGATGGTAACATTTTCACGTTAGAACAAACAGTGCATTTCTTTAGATGGCAAAATAAACCAAGAATGACAACCTCAAAGATACACAACTGAGAATGATCTTCTAGTTAACCTTCATAGTTATATGCGGAGCATGTGAAAAATAACAGGTGAAGTCCAAACAGTACTTGATGCTTCTAAGATAAGCCATGGGTGTTCAAGGCAGAAAGTCTTGAAGTTCCAAAGCAGTGTGTTTGGTTCCAGTGTATCTATTAGATTGCACACTAGCAGTTATATATTTTTAAGTTTTATGATTTTTCCTATATCACAAATGCTGTCAAGAAGAATAGAAACTCTCATTCATTACTGGTGGGAATGCAAAATGTTTCAACTCATGTGGAAGACAGTTTGGCAGTTTCTTATAATAAAACTAAGCATACTTTAATCATACACTCCAGCAGTCATGCTCTTTGGTATTTATCTAAACGACGTGAAAACTTATGTCCACAAGGTAACTGGCACACAGTGCTTTAACTGTAATTTTGCCCAAATTTGGAAGCAACCAGGTGTCCATCAGAGGGTAAATGGACGAGGAAACTATAATACACTGACACTGCTGCTGCTGCTGCTAAGTCGCTTCACTCGTGTCGGACTCTGTGCGACCCCATAGATGGCAGCCCACCAGGCTCCCCCGTCCCTGGGATTCTCCAGGCAAGAACACTAGAGTGGGTTGCCATTTCCTTCTCCAATGCATGAAGGTGAAAAGTGAAGTTGTTCAGTCGTGTCCCACTCTTAGTGGCCCCATGGACTGCATCCTACCAGGCTCCTCCATCCATGGGATTTTCCAGGCAAGAGTACTGGAGTGGGGTGCCATTGCCTTCTCCATGCCTTCTCCTAGTCAGAGCTAAAAAGAATGAGCTATCAAGCCATGGAGGAAACTTAAATGCACATTACTAAGTGAAAGTAGCTAATCTGGAAAAGCTATATGCTGTATGATTCCAACTATATGACATTCTAGCAAATGCAAAACTAGGGAGAAAATAAAAAGATGATTTGTTGCTAGGGGTATGGAGTAGGAGACAGGCAGATGGAAGAGATGAACAGGCAGAGCACAGAGGGCTTATAGGCCAGTAAAAATATTCTGTATGATATTACAATGATGGATATATGCCATTTGTCCAAACCAGAGAATACACAACATCAAGAGTGAACTTTAAGCTAACCTATGGACTTTGGGTGATTATGATATGTCCATGTAGATTCATCCTTGTTAAAAAATGTACCACTCTAGTGAGTGGTGTTGATAATGCACAAGGCGATGCATGTGTGGGAGTAGGGAATATATAGGAAGTCTCTGTATCTCCCTCTTAATTTTGTTATAAACCTAAAACTGCTCTAAAAAATACTTTTTTAGAAAGATTTTTTCCTCATTCACTAAAGCTCTGAAGTGATAATTTTACCAGTCTTACCTATGACACGTGAGATGATTAACACTACTAATTTCTAGACAGCAGTTAAGTGAAAATCTGGAGAAGGGAATGGCAACCCACTCCAGCATTCTTGCTTGGAGAATCCCATGGACAGAGGAGCCTGTTGGGCTACGGTCCATGGGGTCGCAAAGAGTCGGACATGATTGAACTGAATTAGCACACACAAGTGAAAACTATGTTCAAAGTAATTCAGGACTCAATCAAAAATACTGACAGTGTTTGAGAATAATTAGTGTGCACTAAAAATATCTCTTCTGTCATGTCATAATTTATGTAAAATCAAATACCATGGAATATTAGCACTTATATTCCATATGCCATTCATATATATGTTATGTACAGATAAATATGAGATATACACATCCACACCCACAAACATACATAATTTTATACTTTAGCTGAACATGTTTAGCAAGAAAATAAATGAATAACTGGCATTATTACAGCAGAAGACAAAACTACCCAACTGAGAGCTCCAAAACATTAGATAGTTCATAGGCCTTCTTATTTATATGTGTTATGAATGAAACTAATATTTGTTTTAAATATTTTATAACATATGAAGAAACCAGTAAGATTGTCCAGCATTACATAAAAGTGGCTAATCTTCTGCACTCTTGGTCTCTTAATGTGATTGTCAGGAATTCCTGTGTGATGAAGGTGGATGGGTTGAGGGTCACAGTTGTGTGACTGCCACTCACTGGGTGAATTGATTTAGTGTGTGGTGTGAGGCCTTGGTATAGATATCCATTTCAGACCTGCAATATAGTAATACTTTCTATATTTTTAGATAACTACAAGGTTTCTAATTACAGAGACTGTATTCTTATCTCAGAGTTTATGTCAACCCAGTCTTCCCTGAGAAGCAGGGGAGATCTTTGGATGATCGATTCTGAATACAACAAAAATGAGTGTTTTGATTACAATGACTCCTAATCTGTAGCTGCACCATGCAAGCAATTGCTTTTGTATATATTCATCTTTATAGCTTTGTAATTCATTTACAACGTTGCCCTTTGATGTCTCACACTCAATTTTTTATTCCCCTGATTTTAGATCATGATCTACTCTCTGCATCTCAGACCTTTAATAAAATTTTTAGATCATTTTAAAATCTTTCAAAACTCACATTTTCATTGCAATTTTTAAAAAGTGATAACTACTGTTCTATGTACAATTAAGGAAACTGTTTTGGTAAAAAAAAAATTAACATACTAAATAGCATAGAATGTAGGGTTTGTGGGCTTCATAAAATTTAGGTTTATTAATAATTTGATTGCCTGCTGCTGCTGCTGCTAAGTCGCTTCAGTCGTGTCCGACTCTGTGCGACCCCATAGATGGCAGCCCACCAGGCTCCTTCGTCTCTGGGATTCTCCAGGCAAGAACACTGGAGTGGGTTGCCATTTCCTTCTCCAGTGCATGAAAGGGAAAAGTGAAAGTGAAGTTGCTCAGTCGTGTCCAACTCTTAGCGACCCCATGGACTGTAGCCTACCAGGCTCCTCCATCCATGGGATTTTCCAGGCAAGAGTACTGGAGTGGGGTGCCATTGCCTTCTCCAATTTGATTGCCATTCATCCCCAAATCTGACATGTCCCCAGGTAAAAACTACCGATCCCTAATTCTTCCTAAATCTGAAAGCTGCCCAGGTCTTAACTAAGGGTCTGGAGACTCCAGGACTGGTCAGGGAGTTGATGGACTCCATTCACCACTTTATGCTTGACATTTGATTATCCTGAATTCTTAATTAAACTGCTAATAATCCAATATGTTATTATTTCCTTCAATTCCTCCTACTTCTTTTATTTATTTGTATATACATTATAAAATTAAAAAATTGATAATGATGCTTGCTCTGTAGCAGGAGGGTCCTGTGAAATCTCAGAGATGTGAAATCTTGGTGTGGCCATTTGAGACTGGAATTCCAGAGACCATGCAGAGACAAATAGTGTATTTCCCATTTTCCTCCTTTCAGGTTAATTTTTTCTTCAGAAAAGTCCTTTATTGAGTTGAGGTTTTAGCTTCAGGTCTAAAAATAATTTATATTCTCACTCCTTTTTTCTTTTCAAAATTAAAAGATCTAAGCAGATCAATGCCCAGAACTAGATAATCTTCCAATTTTTATATTATTTCGCATGCTGCTATCACCTAAGTTTTCTTCAAGTGATGAATATTCATTTTAGTATTAAGCACGTGGCAACAGTGTATCTTATTGAGAAAGTACACCTTCTAAAATAAATCATGCCATATTATAAACCTAAATAATTTAGAGTTACTTGCATTCTCTCTGTAGTTATTCCTCTCCAATAACTACTGCAATTTAATGGAGAGAAGCTTGCATTAATAACAAAGTAGCTTCATCTGTTAAAAGCTTTATTCTATAAATATGAGTGCCTACTGTGTTGTTCTAGTGTTGAAAATAGAACAGAAAAGAAGCAGACAAAATCCCTGCCCTCATGGAGTTTACATTCTAGTCCTTGAGGCCATGGTCACACACCATACAGTGAACTGCATATTATGATAATCCTCTTCTGTAGAGAAATTGTTGCAACAACATTCAGAGAAGTATTTTTTTAAGCTAAATGATCTATTAGACCACATGGTGATTCAACATCTTATCCTCAGATATAAGGAGGGTCCATGTTGACCCTCAAAGAAAATGAGAAATGTTAAAACACAAGTCAGTCACTCAAACATTTCCTAAGTGCAGACATTGAGGGTATGGAAATAGAGGGAAGCTCTATGCTCCACCTATTTACAGTCTGGTGGAAGAGACAGATGAGTGATATTGACAATCACACATGTGGGCAACTACACAAAGAGCCCCAAGGGAACAGAGACATCCTGCCTAGCCAGAGAGAAAGGGGTGGAACATGGGTAGGGAATCGGGAAAGGTGTCTGAAAAAGTTAAGCTTAAACTGAGTCTGAAGGAGTGTGCAGGCATAATCAGGTAAAACAGGGAGGGGATCCTCTGGCATCCCAGTGGTTAGGACCTAGTGATTTTACGGCCAGGGGCCTGGGTTCGATCCCTGGTCAGGGAACTAAGATCCCACAAGCCACGTGGCACAGCCAAAAAAAAACCCCAAAAAACAGAATAAGAAGCTATATCAGACAAAGGAACGAGTGTTAGCAGAAGAAAAAGAACAGTATAAACTACGAAATGCAGGTAACTTGGGAAATGGTATGATTTTGGTTAGATAACTAGTAGGGAAGCCTGGCCTGCTGCAATCCACAGGATCACAGAGAGCTGGACACGACTGAACAACAACTAGTAAAAGTGGCCGGATAGTAAGAAGGGGCTGGATCTATTAAGTAAAGGCTTGATGATCAGATTTTCATTTTAGAAAGATTATCTTCCATCATTATGGAAAGTAGCTTTGAACAAGAAGAATGGAAGTGGGGAGGCCAAATTTGAGGTCACTATAATAATCAAAATGACAAAAAAATAAAGCTCTGAAGTGGAATAGTTGTAACTGTGAGAACCTGAGATACACTGATGAGGCAGAGTTGATAGAAAATGAGAGCTGATAGATTCTATCTGAGGGCAATGGGTAAAGGTTGAAAATTGCCACTGACACCAAAACTTCTTAACCTTATTTTCATATTAATATCATCATACTCCTAGAATTATATAAATATGTCACTGTATTTCTCAGCCAGGAATCTCCTCTAGATGATAGTTCAGGGAGATCTTTAGTACTTATTTATCTGCGTATAAAGTAAACATCTATCCTTTTAATATTCCTGAATTATAAGCTTTACCATATATAGTCAACTCTTTATCTACTCTTTATCTATCTCTCGGCCATCATGCAATAGAAGCTCTGTGTAAGCATGGTAGATTTTATACATATAAATATATGTGTGTGTCTGTGTGTATACACATGTATATATACTTTCACATTAAGTATCTGAATGTTTGGCTTATGCAAATAAACATACAAGTCAAATTTTGTTCTGAAATTTTGTTTCACATATATATTAATTCAGTGAGTGTTTAAGAAAGGGCACTGTACAATCTCCAGGTAGCAAAAACAAAGCCACAGTGCATGATCTGGTAACATGAACAGAAACAGAAACATTCAAGTAGAGCTAAGGTATATGAAAGAGGAGAGTGAAAAAGTTGGCTTAAAGCTCAACGTTCAGAAAACTAAGATCATGGCATCTGGTCCCATCACTTCATGGGAAATAGATGGGGAAATAGTGGAAACAGTGTCAGACTTTATTTTGGGGGGCTCCAAAATCACTGCTGATGGTGATTGCAGCCATGAAATTAAAAGACACTTACTCCTTGGAAGGAAGGTTATGACCAACCTAGATAGCATATTTAAAAGCAGAGACATTACTTTGCCAACAAAGGTCTGTCTAGTCAAGGCTATGGTTTTTCCAGTAGTCATGTATGGATGTGAGAGTTGGATGGTGAAGAAAGCTGAGTGCCACAGAATTGATGCTTTTTAACTGTGGTTTTGGAGAAGACTCTTGAGAGTCCCTTGGACTGCAAGGAGATCCAACCAGTCCATCCTAAAGGAGATCAGTCCTGGGTGTTCATTGGAAGGACTAATGTTGAAGCTGAAACTCCAATACTTTGGCCACCTGATGCGAAGAGCTGACTCATTGGAAAAGACCCTGATGCTGGGAAGGATTGGGGGCAGGAGGAGAAGGGGACGATAGAGGATGAGATGGCTCGATGGCATCACTGACTCGATGGACATGGGTTTGGGTAGACTCAGGGAGTTGGTGATGGACAGGGAGGCCTAGTGTGCTGTGGTTCATGGGGTCGCAAAGAGTGGGACACGACTGAACTGAACTGAACTGAAGGTATATGAACAGTCTCTAAAAACCTTAATTTAAGTGAAAGCTGATCTGTATGATGAGAATCAATCAATCTTACTCCCACACTAAGGAATTTTGGTGGAGATTTGGTTATCAAGTAGCACTTTACAGTGTAAACTGCAAATGCAGAATCTTGAGGTTGTTCATCCTAGTCAACACATGTACTGTTTTTGAATTACCTGGATTTTAACACCCTATGATAGAATTCACCTGTTTCCTATTTGAGAGTAGTACTTTCTGTTTCTCCTTTGTAAGAGTCTTAAAGAAAGCAGGTCAAGGCTATCGAATCCCAAGATGTCTCTTACCACGGCGTGGTTCTTCACATAACAGGGTTTGCACACGGGCTTATCATTGACCATCACGTATATTTCCCCAGCTAGGATGTTGTCACAGTCAAAGCAGCAGAAGTGTTTCAGATGCCAGTTTTGGTTTTCTGCCTGGGTATACTCGTTACTGAATATCAGCTGGGAAGAGGATAAAAATAAGATCAATCATGTTTTTTCCTTTTTGCTTCAAATGACCGGGCTAGGTTCTTTAGACAACGGATTTAGATCCACAAGGAACATCAGCCTACTTTTTGGGGTGTGAAGTCTGAAGATAACCTAAAGCTTGAACTTGGACGATTACTCAGTTTAGTTCGAATCAGTGTTTTAGGTATCTAGACAGTCTTCATTTGTCAACACAGTTAACACGGGCATTCAGAATGACTGAAACGTTTTTTTCATTCAACTTCTTTGGATGTAAATAAAGCACATGTTACTGGGTTAATTCATTCTGCTTTCTCGCTAAGGGAGGCCTGGTTAGCATGGTGAGGGAACCATAGGAAGATGCAAAAAGGAGCCTGCATGTGGGTGGCCCTAGAGAACATACCTCATCACAGCCAGCACACCGGGGTTTCTCACTGTCACAGTAATGTCTGCCACAATACAGCTTGCCATTCTTCCAGAAATAAATCATGTCAACCAGGAGTTCATGGCAGGTACTGCAGACGAAACAAGCTGGGTGCCACAGTTTATCGTATCCGGCCCTTTCAGCATAGATGGCTGGGTCTCCCTCCTTCATACTCAGTTTGCAGCAGTAGCAGGACTGAAAGGGAAACCAACCAAAACAATCTAGTCATCCAAGACTGGCGCTTCTTCTCATCAACAGTGCCAGTAGGAATTCAGAGAAACCACTTCCAAGAGAAATAATTTCTATTGAAATTAGTAATTTGTCCATATAGGCAGTATGGTGCTAGTATTTGTGAAAAGGAATCTCGGCTTTCTCCAGGTTCTCCAAACATAATTCTTGCACCCAATGTGTAACAGAGCACTGTTTACTGACTCAAAGTTGCTTATGGAAAAAAGGCTAATAGTAATTTGCACCTCAGTTTTAAGCAGTTCTCTCAAAAATGATTACCTTAAAGTGTATTGTATCATTTTTTTTCTGTTTTGTTTTAATATAGGACTAAGCCTGGTTGGTTGATGTGCTAACAGGATCTATGAGAAATACATAACAGTAAGTTTAGTTCATATTTTTTGTTCATCTGTGTCACAATTTTCTTCTACTTTCAAGGCATAAAAATGACTTCAATTTTTCTGCTTTAGGAGACATTTTTAAAAAGTATGATTGACTATATATCCACATATTTACGTTTGAATTTTATGCACGTTCTCACGAGCAAAACCGAATTAACCTAAGTATATATTATTCTTATTTATGGGAAGAGGGAAACAATTAACAGCAAAATTATGTTTAGAAACGGATTCTAGATTGTATGTTTTATTCCAGCATGACACCATGTTAACTACTGTGTATACATAACACTTGTAATTATCTTTGGCAACAGATAATCAGAAAACTTGGCTTTAGGCCAAGGTTTCAAACATGATACATTATAATTCTCTAAAATAAGCCTAAACTGAAATTATAATTCAATTTACTTCCCTCATCTACTCCCTTCTGGAAAAGAGGAATGCAACTTTCCCCCACCAGTCTCCCACAATTGAAAGAAATGGAATGAACCTGTAAAATATACCAAATGGGCCAACATCATGACTGCTTTACTTACATACTGAGTTCTTTTGTGTTCTGCTGATTTGTCCTCCATGGCCCCTACTGCTGTTGTGGTGCTTCTGTCCCCTCCAGGAATGTACATTCTGTTGGGGCCTTGAGTGTTCATGTCACGGGGGAGTTTGACATCTCCTACTCCAAGAGCCTCGCTCTTGTATTTCTTCACAAACTGCTCCATCTCCTTCACCTCTTTGGGAGACAACTCATGGCATTTTGAAGGGTCCTGGTCATGGGCAGGGAGTTGCTTGGCCAACTGCTTCTTCCGGTACTGTGCCCCCTCTGAGCCTGCCACCGGCTGCTTCTCTTTGGGCAGCATTTGCATGTACTGCCTGGCCTAGACCACAAAGGAGACCAGTGTTAACTGGGGGACGCCTTGGCCATCAGACAAACGATACTATATAACACTCATTAGAATCAAATTACTGAAGAAGTCAGTTTTATCCATTAATAACAATTGATCTTCGTAATATAAGTTATCTTGAGATGGTAGCACATTAAAAAACACATTAAAAATGGTGCAATAAATAGATTTCGTCAGTAAAAATGAACACATTTTTTTTCTTCATGAAAGTAAAGCTTTTTTTTTTTTCAGTTTGTAAAGACTTGGGTTACTAATGTTTACTTGTGCTAAAATTACTTTGCTATACACCTGAAACTAACATAATGTTGTAAATCAACTATACTCCAATAAAATTCATAAAAAAAAAACAAGCCCCCCAAACAAACAAAAATACAACTGTATAACTGCAAAAGAAAATTTTTTAAGCCACATGTTTAGAATGGCCTGAGGATCATCAGTATTCTATAAGAAAATGATATCACAAGATTCATTCTCATGATTTAACTAACCATCTTAAAAGATTTCCAAATGTCTCATCTAGTTATTATATTAGTGG
The DNA here is from genome assembly GCA_024291935.2 of Okapia johnstoni. Classification (NCBI taxonomy): domain Eukaryota; kingdom Metazoa; phylum Chordata; class Mammalia; order Artiodactyla; family Giraffidae; genus Okapia; species Okapia johnstoni. The sequence goes on along the minus strand of CM044312.1, from coordinate 61,776,733 downwards.
AAGGAACTTGACACAAAATTTCATTTTTTTTGCCTTATATAGTAAAAGAAATATAGTGTTGACTACCTTTTGAGTTACAAAAAATTGAAAGAAATTCTATTCTTTAGATTTTTTTAACCATCTTAAGAAAAATCTTCCCAAAAGTAACAAAGAAGTTACTAGCTTTATACAAAACATGTTTTTCATTTAATTACTGAAAATGTCATGCCATTTCTTTGAAAAGGTTAACACCGATTATCTATGTAGTGAGAAAAATTCTATGAGATATCTAATCTTACTTCCAAAAGTCCAATAGGAGTTGGAAGTCAAGGTAATGGGAACCCCAGAAAAATAATGGACCTGAGGTCAAGTAGGTCACTAAAGGAACTGCCCTAAATAAGTAGCCTAGGAACTTTAATAAAGGGACTTCCCTCCCCCTTATTATTTACCAATGCCTGATTCTGGACAGGAGGAGCCCATTCGTAGGTAACTGTATTGATGGAGACATTCTTCTTGGCAGCAACTGGATTGGTCAGTATCATAACATTGCGTTTATACATGGGAATTCCATCTGATTTGAGCTTTGCAATCAGGGTGGTGTACTTGGTGTCTTCAAAAAGTTTCCCCACTTTTCGATCCTCTTCATTGCTTAACAGTACATCATGCTCTTCTTGGCCACACTTGCAGTTACGACATATTTTTCTATAATTTTGGAGATAAGCAGGCAATTATTAATTATATTTAATCAATTATACATATATAGTTCATAATATATTTTTACAAATATTTCTTATAATGGTATGCAAAGTCAAGTCTTATGATGGGTGGGGGTGAGGGGATTACAAGTAGCTATCCATAAGTTTAAGTAAGGGAACATAAAAGTGCATCTTTGCTTTATAAGACTTGGAAAAAGGTTTTGATTAGAAAGTGCATGCTCAAGGGGGTATGGCTGAGGGTAACCCCATGTGATATTCCTCATTCTCTCAACCAGATATGTAAATAAAACAAAATCACCAAAAACTATCACAGCAAGTATTTTCATATTTTATTGCATGATAGCAGCCATTTCCCATTTTTTTTCCCTAAGTGAGAGATAAAGAAGTTGATATAACTTTTCTCATCAAGGACAGTAACCCGAGATTTATGTTTATTTTTTTCCATTTTCTTTCCTGTCCCCTTTCCAATTTCCTTTTCTCTCTTTTCTCATGTTCCATTTCCTTTCTCTTTCCTTTCCCCTTCTTTTATTTCTTCAAAACATTTAGTGACCACCTAACCTATGCTTCCTTATGTATAAAAGACAGATAAAGTCTCTTGCCTTCTTATAGTTGAAAGACACCATCTCCCTTCCCCAATCTGGTGTGGCATGTAATCGTTCATTCATGCAACATATACGAGTGTCCACATGCCAAGCAATGTACTTGATACTAGGACATAATGATGAAAATAATTAGGCCCAGTCTCTGACAGTCTAGAACTTACGTTTACCACCTGGTGAGGAGACAGACATTAAATATACACACAGACACGCACACACACATACATATACCTATAACTGCATTTGTGATAATCACAGAATACTTTGAGAGGATATAATTTTGACTTGGAACTGGTGAGCAAAGGACTCCATAAGAACATTACTCCTAAGAAAGTGACATTTAGGTTGAAATCTGAAGGATGTGTAAAATGAATGTGGACTGTGTGTGTGTGTTTGAGAAGAGGTAAAGACAGGAGAAGAAAAGCCTCCAGACATTTTGGGTAGAAAGAATATGTGTAGTTGTCCTGGATTAGGAAACTGTGCCCTTAGGCCTATGATCAGAGAAGTCTGGTACGTATGACTATGGTGAGCTACGTAAATTGGGTAGTGACAAGGCTAGAAAGGTAGGCAAGCCTGAGATCATGCAGGGACTACTTTTAAGGCATATTAAGAAGTCTGGCTTTCATTGTAAGAGCAATCAGGAAGCACGGAAGGCTTTTAAGTCATGGAATAACATGATTAGATCTGTCATTTTCAAAAACTGTAATACCTGCCATATGGAGAATGACTTAGGGATAGATGTAACTTAAATCAGGAAGGCCAGTTAACATGTCAATGGTGCATCCAGTCTGCAAGGTCCTAAGGAACAGGGATTCTACTGCTATTTCAAAAGCGGAATTTACATCTTGGATGGTTACTGTTTTGGCTTGGGTAAGATGTGTAATAGCTTGCACTGAAGTATCTGATAGTGGACATAAAAAGAAAGGAACAAATTTAAGATATCCTTAATGTGAAACTGGGCTTCCCTTGTGGCTCAGTAGTAAAACAATCTGCCTGCAATGCAGGAGATGCTCAGGAAACCTGGGTTGTATCTCTGGGTCACGAAGATCCCCTGGAGAAGGAAATGACAACCCACTCCAGTATTCTTGCCTGGGAAACCCATGGACAGAGGAACCTGGCAGGCTACAGTCCATGGGGTGAAAAGAGTTGGACAAGACTGAGTGACTAAACAAATAATGTGAAACGAATTAAGCCTTGTGAATATAGTAATGAAGGGAAGACAGAATCAGTTAAAAAATGAACCCAGGTTTCTGGGATGAGTAAGATGGTAAAAGGAATGTAATTTATTAGATCATAAAAGCAAAATAAGAATAGAACTGAGGTATGGGATGAAAATGTTGGTGAAATCTATCCAAAACTGAAATAATAAGTCTGAAATGCCTATAAAACAGGGTAAAGATATCAAGTAGATTATAGGATATATAGATCTATTATTAGAAACTGTAGCCTGGTGGAAAATATGAATTCAGAAGTCAGGGAATAAGTTGAACAGAGAACTTTCACCTCCAAGGGGAAGAGTGGAGGGAGATGAGGGCTCAGGAGGGAGCCTGGTACAGAAGCAGAAGCTGGCAAAGATGACAGAGGAAAACAGAGAGGAGAAAGACTTTGTGGGACTAAAAATATAAGCTGGAACTAAAATACAGGACAACGATATGACAGCATGTAAGTTAGAGGAGAAATCTGAGAGTTAAAAAAAAAAAATTTAATATCCTTACACTGTTCAGGAAGATACTGAAGATATAGATTAACATTGGATGTTGTTAACTATGTATGTTAAAATATCTAGATAACTAAAGAAAGAAATATAATTTTTAACTATTACAAAAAGGGATGAAGATATGAAAATGTAATTAGTCAAACAAGATCAGAGAAAAATAAATTTGGGAACTTAGGACACGTAGAATGCACAAATTAGATGGTTGATATAACCCAAGCATATCAACAGTCAAAATAAATAGACTCATTTCTCCACTTAAAAGATAAAGGCTTTCAGAAGGATAATATAACAAAGTAGTTAAACTATATGCTGTTTAAGAAACACTTAAATTTGAACCACATAGAAAGGATGAAAAGTATGACGATGCAAAAAGTTAAACCTGGCAAATACCAGCAAAACATTTTTTACTTATATTGAAAGTGAAAGTCGCTCAGTTGTGTCAGACTCTTTGTGACCCCATGGGCTAAGTCCATGGAAATCTCCAGGCCAGAATACTGGAGTGGGTAGCCTTTCCCTTCTATGGGGGATCATCCCAACCCAGGAATCGAACTCATGTCTCCCACACTGCAGGCAGATTCTTGACCAACTGAGCCATGATATTAGGGAAGCCCAAATATCATACAATTAAGGCTTTTTCCCTTAATGAGTATCAGAGTCACTTCACAGTAACAAATATTTAAAAACACTTCTCTGCTATAACAATTAACTTAATACAACCTAATAACCTAACTTCAACATATATAAGCAAAAGTAACAGAATTATAAGAAGCAAATGGACAAATCCATCATTACGGTGAGATTTAAAAAAATTAGAGACAAAGATTTGAATAACACAAGTATCAAGACTGACCTAAGAGACACATGAAAGTATTATATCCAGTGACTGGAGAATATACATTCTTTTTACAACTATTTGAAACACTTTGAAAAAATGAACATCTACTATGCCATAGAGCAAGTCTCAAGGACAGATCATCAACCAGATAAGCTGAACAGAATGTAGTTATGTTAGAAATCAAAGACATTACAAGTACTTTTAAAAAAAGACTCTTTAAAAAGTAAATGTTGAAAGAAAAAAATCACAATATAAATTAAAACAAAAAATATTTTAGGAAAAAAGAAAGCAAAACCATTACTTCCTGAAACTTGTAAAATACAACCAAAGGGATGCTGAGGAGGAAAATTATAGTTAAGGTATGCTCAAATTAGAAAGAAGAATAAAAATGAATAAGCTAAGTGTTTAACTCAAGAGGTTAGGAAATATTCAGAAAAAACCTAAAGTAAAAAGGAAAATAAAGACAATAACAGAAACTGATAAAGGTTTGCTTCTCATCGGATACAGAAAATATTCAATACATATCAACATTTCTTCTGATTAGATTTAAAGTAATTTTAGTTTTAGAAAGGAATTAGGATGTTAGAAAGGGTTTCTGGGGAAAAAAGTTTCACAAGCACTCAGCATCCATCATACTTACTTCATTCATTTTAGGATCTGAGGCAAGAAAGCAACCTTGCCATTGCCACTTCATTCATTTTTCCTTGGGTATTAATCAGAGCAATAAGAAAGTTCAAAGAAATACAAGTGGTAAGGATTCATCAGAAAGGGAGAAACTAAACTGTTAATTACACATGCTCAAATCGATCATATAAAAATCTATTAACATCATTAAAAGCTTATTAAGTCTTATGTATTTCAAATTAATATAAATCACTGGATTTCTCTACATCAGAAAATTACCAAAAAAATAAACACACCCCAAACTATACACTTTGCCAAATAACAAATTATTAAATAATTATTTATTTTTATGTTCTGTTTTTCTTAAGGTGAGGTAAGCAAACTGAAAATATTACATCGGACTTATACAGTCCCAGAAAGAGAGAGAAAGACAGTGTGTCAAGAGATGTGGGGTGCAGAGGCAAAATACTTCCCTTGTGTACACACTGGTCAGAATTCTTTATTTGGTAATAACTCGCTGAATAGTTTGCATATTCTAGTTCAGCTATAAAAGACTCTTACATCTGGTTATCTCATACTTTCATCTACTGGAAAGGAGCATACTATCCTACTACAGTATGTTCTTCATTCTTGTTCTTCAGTTAACAAAAACAACATAATTATTCATAGAACTATCACAGTGCTTTTGGATCAAGTTTAAAATGACACCTTCCTGAGGGGAAAGAGGTGGGCTGGGAATTTAGTTCTTATATAAATAAATAGTTCCTTATATGGCTGTGAACTATGGCATGCATCCTGGTATTAGCAAAGTGACTGACTAAAGAAGGAAGTAATCATGTTACAATGATATTGATAAATATTGGAGTTGCAGAGTAAGATTCTAAAATCTGAAAGATTAATAGTAAAAGAGTAAGTGAACAAAGCCTGTGGACTTTCTAAAGCATGAACTATACTATGACAAGCTGTAGTATGGTTAAATAAATTATATTTACTATGAAAATGTTATATAAAAATAGTACACTAACCAATGACATACTAGCCATCTCTATAGTTCTTCTTATTAGTCTTATTATTAGTCTTATTATTATTCTTAGAAGATTTACATTCTGAGAAAATCCATGTTCCCTGTCTACCCATTTACCTATCCAATATAACTTTTTTAAGCAAGTAAATTCAGGTTAAGACACCACACTGATAGCGCAGTGATGAGGGAAGAAGTAGTAGCTAAAGGAGTCAGCCTATGCCTGATTAACAGTTTCCTAAGTGGGGAAAACCTATGATTGATTCATGATCATTTTTAAAATCCCAATATACTATATGCCTCATCTGCATCCTTACTCCAACACTGTGACCTGCAATAACAGAACTGGCAAGAATGTGACTTAGGAAGGGTAGGATGATTCTTTTAGCCAGAGAGTTGTCATCAATGAAGTAGTTGGAATGATCACATCTCTTCCAGACTCCTAAAACCAGAGCTCCATTTCTGCAATAAAAAGGGACAGCTACAAACCACTAGGCAAGAAAGAAACCCATAAAATCTGGGCCAGGTGCCAAGAGCTATCCTTGCAGAAATGTGCACTATCCACTACTTATCTAGGTTTTAAAAAATGTTTTTGGGGATTTTAGTCTACAGTGTTTTATATTCTAATCTCCCCTATTTAAATTATTATTATTTTTTTTTTAGAAATATCTTTTAGGAAATTTCAAGTTATTTGGAAAACAGTCAATAAATTTATTAAATGGAAAATTTTATTGAGAAATTAGGTAAGAGAGAGATACCATTATCTTTTATCTAAGAGAAAGTTTGAGGATGAGCAACCCCATGGACTGCAGCCCACCAGGCTCCTCCATCCATGGGATTCTCCAGGCAAAAGTACTAGAGTGGGTTGCCATTTCCTTCTCCTTAAGAAAACAAGGAACTTTTAAAAATTGGTTTTAGACCAACCTGAAATAAAATGAAAACAGGGCATAGGTGAGCAGAGTATCCATGTGCAAGGGGCTATGTTTATAAGGTTTGTACAGTATGTTTCTTCAGATGATTCACACATAACTTTCGATGATATGTGTAGGCTTAAAAAGTTTATTTTCATTAAATTTATTTGAGCCATTCATTTGAGGGGAGTATTTAAATCAGCTCCCATACTTAGCACAGCCGTCGTATCTCTAAATCTTCTAAACTGCCATATAGCATTTCTGCCCAAATTTTCCATGGGAGGTTAATTAAAGTTGTGTGAAGGGGAAATGTGGGGGAGACTCTGAATTAAGTTAGTTTAAAACAGTCTTTTTTTTATATGACTTTCTAAAAAAGATGTGAGGGTAGACCGGTACACTAGGGAGCTCTATGATGTAGGGTGAGGAGGGCTATTTGTCCTAAAAAGTTTAAAGCTGTTAACACATACACATGCAAAGATTAATATGCATGACAAATCAGAACTGTATACTCACAATTTTATATTACATCTTCAGAGTTCTTGAGTTAAGTTCAGCAGAATACAAAACTTACCCAAAGCACTGCCTCAGAAAAGTAGATAGATTTATAGTTTCAAGCTGAAAGCAGTCAAGAAATTATCCCTCATAGCTTCTCAAAAGAGAAGTTATTTTTGTAGCACTATTTGTAAAAATTATTATTTTTCCAAGGCAAGTAGTAGCAACGGAGTGCTCTGACATACTGCCAGCAGTCAGTGATTTAACGGAATGGTCATGACACTGCTATAAACGAATAATTTAAAAGGGTTGGAAGCTGCCCTTTTACAACAGGGATATACATATATGGACTTAAGAGTGAGCCTCTGTTATAGAATTCAACACAAGCATTAATCCATTTATGGTGGGGAATTTTCAGTTTTCAGCCAGCTCTAACCCAATCAGAAATTCTCTGGACAGATGTATGCTATATTCATTCAAATAACACTTTCTTGTAAAATGCAACTGTTTTATTGAAACAATTTATCGAGGAATAGATAAAATAATAATTTTATTACTTATTCTATTACTTATATAATAAATGATCTATGGTTCCAATGATATTACTTTCACTATGAAATAATTGGCTATAAACTTGATATCCTGGGTTTCTGTCTTGCATTTCATAAATATTTGTTATTTCTAAATATTACTTAAAAGTGTGCTGAGAAGATAGTAGTTTTTATATAAGTATTAATATCAGGTATCTTCAACCTTTTATTTTCCTCTAGTTTTTTAATTACTGGTACACTGAAAAAAAGGAGAGCTCACAGTTACAATATTTTTGTCCACAACCATGTCTATGCTGCAAAAGTGCCACACTGGTAGGGCACACAGCCGGTGCAGCCCACAGTTCACTGGGCAGAAGAATGTGAACGTGGGTTCAAGTTTTTGTTATGTCCTGTAGAAAGGTGGTGATAAGGAAGGTTTTGGTAGGCTTTGGGTACAAATTCCAGCTCTGCCATCTATAAGCCATGCCTTAGTAAGTTATTTAACTTTCCTTAAGTCTTTGACTTCTCAAATATAAAATAGGAATACTACCACTTATCTCAAAAGGTATTATGAGGATTAGGTTCAGTTCAGTTCAGTCCCTCAGTTGTGTCCGACTCTTTACGACCCTATGAATTACAGCACGCCAGGCCTCTCTGTCCATCACCAACTCCTAGAGTCTACCCAAACCCATGTCCATCGAGTCGGTGATGCCATCGAACCAACTCATCCTCTGTCGTCCCCTTCTACTCCTGCCCCCAATCCTACCCAGCATTAGGGTCTTTCCCAATGAGTCAACTCTTCGCATGAGGTGGCCAAAGTACTGGAGTTTCAGCTTCAACATCAGTCCTTCCAATGAACACCCAGGACTGATCTCCTTTAGGATGGATTGATTGGATCTCCTTGCAGTCCAAGGGACTCTCAAGAGTCTTCTCCAAAACCACAGATCAAAAGCATCAATTCTGCAGTGCTCACTTTCTTCACTGTCCAACTCTCACATCCATACATGACCACTGGAAAAACCATAGCCTTGACTAGACGGACCTTTGTTGGCAAAGTAATGTCTCTGCTTTTAAATATGCTATCTAGGTTGGCCATAACCTTCCTTCCAAGGAGTAAGCGTCTTTTAATTTCATGGTTGCAGTCACCATCAGCAGTGATTCTGGAGCCCAAAAAAATAAAGTCTGACACTGTTTCCACTGTTTCCCCATCTATTTCCCATGAAGTGATGGGACCAGATGCCATGATCTTAGTTTTCTGAACGTTGAGCTTTAAGCCAACTTTTTCACTCTCCTCTTTCACTTTCATCAAAAGGTTCTTTAGTTCTTCTTCACTTTCTGCCATAAGAGTGGTGTCATCTGCATATCTGAGGTTATTGATATTTCTCCCGGCAATCTTGATTCCAGCTTGTGTTTCTTCCAGCCCAGTGTTTCTCATGATGTACTCTGCATATAAGTTAAATAAGCAGGGTGACAATATACAGCCTTGACGTACTCCTTTTCCTGTTTGGAACCAGTCTGTTGTTCCATGTCCAGTTCTAACTGTTGCTTCCTGACAGGTTTCTCAAGAGACAGGTCAGATGGTCTGGTATTCCCATCTCTTTCAGAATTTTCCACAGTTGATTGTAATCCACACAGTCAAAGGCTTTGGCATAGTCAATAAAGCAGAAATAGATGGTTTCCTGGAACTCTCTTGCTTTTTCGATGATCCAGCGGATGTTGGCAATTTGATCTCTGGTTCCTCTGCCTTTTCTAAAACCAGCTTGAACATCTGGAAGTTCACGGTTCACATATTGCTGAAGGCTGGCTTGGAGAATTTTGAGCATTACTTTACTAGCATGTGAGATGAGTGCAATTGTGAGGTAGTTTGAGCATTCTTTGGCATTGCCTTTCTTTGGGATTGGAATGAAACTGACCTTTTCCAGTCCTGTGGCCACTGCTGAGTTTTCCAAATTTGCTGGCATATTGAGTGCAGCACTTTCACAGCATCATCTTTGAGGATTTGAAATAGCTCAACTGGAATTCTATCACCTCCACTAGCTTTGTTCATAGTGATGCTTTCTAAGGCCCACTTGACTTCACATTCCAGGATGTCTGGCTCTAGGTGAGTGATCACACCATCGTGATTATCTGGGTTGTGAAAATCTTTTTTGTACAGTTCTTCTGTGTATTCTTGCCATCTCTTCTTAATGTCTTCTGCTTCTGTTAGGTCCATACCATTTCTGCCCTTTATTGAGCGTATCTTTGTATGAAATGTCCCTTTGGTATCTCTAATTTTCTTGAAGAGATCTCTAGTCTTTCCCAATCTGTTGTTTTCCTCTATTTCTTTGCATTGATCACTGAGGAAGGCTTTCTTATCTCTCCTTACTATTCTTTGGAACTCTGCATTCAGATGGGAATATCTTTCCTTTTCTCCTTTGCTTTTCGCTTCTCTTCTCTTCCCAGCTATCTGTCAGGCCTTCTCAGACAGCCATTTTGCTTTTTTGCATTGCTTTTCCATGGGAATGGTCTTGATCCCTGTCTCCTGTACTATGTCATGAACATCTGTCCATAGTTCATCAGGCACTCTGTCTATCAGATCTAGTCCCTTAAATCTATTTGTCACTTCTACTGCATACTCATAAGGGATTTCATCTAGGTCATACCTGAATGGACTAGTGGTTTTCCCTACCTTCTTCAATTTAAGTCTGAATTTGGCAATAAGGAGTTCATGATCTGAGCCACAGTCTGCTCCCAGTCTTGTTTTTGCTGACTGTATAGAGCTTCTCCATCTTTGGCTGCAAAGAATATAATCAATCTGATTTCGGTGTTGACCATCTGGTGACGTCCATGTGTAGAGTCTTCTCTTGTGTTGTTGGAAGAGGGTGTTTGCTATGACCAGTGCGTTCTCTTGGCAAAACTCTATTAGCCTTTGTCCTGCTTCATTCTGTACTCCAAGGCCAAATTTGCCTGTTACGCCAGGTGTTTCCTGACTTCCTACTTTTGCATTCCAGTCCCCTATAATGAAAAGGACAGCTTTTTTGGGTGTTAGTTCTAGAAGGTCTTGTAGGTCTTCATAGAACCATTCAACTTCAGCTTCTTCAGCGTTACTGGTCGGGGCATAGACTTGGATTACTGTGATATTGAATAGTTTGCCTTGGAAACGAACAGAGATCATTCTATCGTTTTTAAGATTGCATCCAAGTACTGCCTTTCGGACTCTTTTGTTGACCATGATGGCTACTCCATTTCTTCTAAGGGATTCTTGCTCACAGTGGTAGATATAATGGTCATCTGAGTTAAATTCACCCATTCCAGTCCATCTTAGTTCACTGATTCCTAGAATGTCGACGTTCACTCTTGCCATCTCCTGTTTGACCACTTCCAATTTGCCTTGATTCATGGACCTAACATTCCAGATTCCTATGCAATATTGCTCTTTACAGCATCGGACCTTGCTTCTATCACCAGTCACATCCACAGCTAGGTATCGTTTTTGCTTTGGCTCCATCCCATCATTCTTTCTGGAGTTATTTCTCCACTGATCTCCAGTAGCATATTGGGCACTTACTGACCTGGGGACTTCATCTTTCAGTGTCCTATCTTTTTGCCTTTTCATACTGTTCATGGGGTTCTCAAGGCAAAAATACTGAAGTGGTTTGCCATGCCCTTCTCCAGTGGACCACATTCTGTCAGACAGAATGAGGATTAGGTACAATCAAGTAAATAAAGTGCTGTGATAAGCAGAATTTTAAGACAGTCCCTATGACCTTCACCTTGGTATTATTCCTATTATCTTACTTTATATGGAAAGGAGAGATTATCCAGGTGTGCCAAATGTAATCACAAGAGCCCTTAAAAAATAATAAGTTCTCTGGCTGGGAGTGTAAGAGGAATTTGAAGAGATCAGAGGTGCAGAAAGGATTCTAAGCCAACTATGTTGGCTTGGAGGTTGCCATGTGAGTGGCTTCCAGAGGCTGAGAGTAGCCCCTGGCTAACAGCCAGCAAGGAAACAGGGACCTCAGACCTATAATCACAGAGAAATAAATTCTACCCACCTAAGGAGTGAGCCCGGAGGCAGATTCTTAGAGCTCAACCTGGCCAACACCCTGATTTCAGCCTTTTAGGAGCCTAAGCAGAGAATCCAGCTAGGCAGCCCAGACTTGCTGACCTAAAGTGCAAATGGATGTTGAGTTAATTAACATCCAGTTATTGTTTTAACCTGCTAAATTTACAGTAACTTGTTATGGAGCAACAGACAAGTGTTTACTGGTGTGCGACAAAGATGTTCATGTATTTCTTACTAAGAACCAACAGGCTCAAATAAGTCTTTTTTTTTTAAACTCCCTTGGGTTTTAGTTCGAGCTGTAAAATGAGCTTTGGTTAGCTAACTTATGAATCCCACTCTAAACGTTCGTATGTCTAAGAGTTTGTTTTCAGCTTTTTACAACCTTTGAGACACACTTTGAACAGGCAGTCATGCCTGCTTGATCTCTCCCACTCTGCACAGTACCCAGTGCAGTGCCTTAGCAGGCAGACCCATAAGGAATGCCGCAATGGGCTACCTTGCCCCCACAACGGAAAGCACCAGCAGGAGGTCCAAATGATGAAGAAAATGAAATTTGAGCATTTATTTCCTAGCTTTCTACAAGTGTACAAGATGCTAAAGGGGAAAATGATTTACTTTACTTGGGTGTGTGTGGACCAGGAAAAGAGGGTGCCATGGAATGAACAGGGTCCCTCCCCGAATTCATATGTTGAAGCTCTAACCCCTAATGTGACTGCACTGGGAGAGCTTTTAGGAGGTAAAATTTAAATGAGATCAGAAGGGTGGAGTTCTAATCTGATAGGATTGGTGGCCATATAATAAGAGGAGAGAGACCTTCTCTCTCTGCATGTACACACACACAGAAAAGGGCATGTGAGGATACGGCCAGGAGGGTGGCCATCTACAAACAAGGAAGTGGTTCCTCACCAGAACCCAACCATGCTCATGTTTAGTCTTGGACTTCTAGCCTCCAGAAGTGTAAGACAATACAGTTCTGCTATTAAGACACCAGTCTACGATATTTTACTACAGAAGCTGAGCTGACTAATATAGGGAGCAAAGACGACTTCTCAGAGACACTGCCTGGGCTAAGACTTGAAGACAACAGGAAGGACTTTTTGTTTCCATGTGGTGAGATTTCTTTTTAGTTTGACCATACAGGGTCTTTCCAGGCAAAGGGAACATGAGATAAGGCACAGAAATTTTTGGAAACAGCATGTGTCCAAGTAATTGAAGCACAAGGTACTTGAAATGGAAGGAAGGTTGGAAGAGTAAGCAGAGGACAGACATTGAGGTTTAACATCAAAGGCCAAAGACTTTGTTCAAAGGATCAAGTCCAGTGGGAAAGCACTAAGATTCTTAAGCTATTAGTAAGTATACAATAGTATCCATTTTCAAAAGACAATTTTTGTGGCTGCATAGAAGGTCAGGCTGATTAAAGTGAAGAATAACTAGGCTCTGATTTTCACAACGTGCTCCAAGAAGCCCTAAGGGTCTTAGAAGTCAAGGGTAACTATGAAGATAGAGGAGGAGGTTAAGTGGGCAGGAACTTGAGACCCCATGTCCACTTCAATCACAGCAGTTCTGTGGCCCTGGACAAAATCTGGAATCTTTGTTACACTCAGGACAACCAGCCTTAGAAAGTCTGTAGAAGTTTCAAAGACTGTACCGAAAATGGCTCATCTGGAGGTCAAAGGCACTTACCCTCAAGCTTTCCAGTTGCAGTGAAAAGGTCAAGGAATTATCAAAAATTCTGAGAGATGAGTCTGAACTCATGCCAGGAAGAAGACAGAACTACTAAATAACACCATTTGTACAGACTATATAAATCCAAGTTAGACTGGAAGCTGTGGCAAAGCCCTAGTCTTTTATGAACATGTGTGAACATGTATGTGTGCTCAGTTGTATCTGACTCTTTGTGACCCCATGGACTGTACACCACCAGCCTCTTCTGTCCATGGGATTCTCCAGGCGAGAATGCTGGAGCATTTTCTACTCCAGGAGCTTCCCGACTCAAGAGATTGGACCCACGTCTCCTGTATCTCCTGGCTTGGCAGGTGGATTCTTTACCACTGAGCCAGCTGGGAAGCCCTAGAACAATGTGTATCAGAAAGGAAAGAAACATGGTACATTAAGACAGAGCAGCAACAGAATAAATCCACGTAAATGGGAAACAAAAAACCTATCTGAAGAGATAACATTTAAGCCATGATCTGAGGGTTGAGCAGCTACCCAACAGCATAAAGAGGCCAATATCATTTGTGCAGACTATGTAAGGGAAAATGTGGGGGGAAAAAACTGGATTATGGGGGATAAATAACTTCTCAAATACTCTAGGGAACATAGAGAAACTAGTAAATCATAGAAATATCTACACTTTGGGTAAGATCAGGGACTTTATCTTTCTTAGCACATGGCAAAGTACCTAAATCATAACAGATGCTTGGTGAATGTGTGTGGAACAGCAAATAACTCAGCCTGAGTTCTGAGACCCTAGGAGATCAGGCAGCAACATGCTAATGAAAATACTACTAGGTAGTAGCCAGAGTTTGTTTCTTTTTACTTGCATATGTTTTCTCATAAGCAACCTGAGGCAATCAGAAACACAAGAAGTTTGCAGGTCCCTAGAGGGTAAAATTATTAAACAACTACCACCTCTAGGAAGAGTTTCAACTGATCTAACTTTTGTCAAGTGCCCATAAATGGATAAATGGACCAATCAGTGTGAACAAGGAAATGACATACCATGACTGGGTCAGCTTACATCACATACCCAACACTGTGGTTAGTAACCAGAAGATGATGTAGTATTTTATGGCTCTTAACAGATTCTCAGATAATACTGAGGTAAGGAGATGAGACTACATGAAAAAAATGATAATAAATAGATTTTCATGTCATACAGATCTGCTCTTATCTGACATTTTTATCTGAAAATATCAGATGATAGTTATCTACAATACAAAAATAATATAGAGCAAATAAGAACTACTATAAACTAACGTGCTTTAGAGAAAAGACACCATCACTGAGGAAAGAGCTTTAAATGAAAATATCATTAGCAGTTTTGGCAAATGTATAACTTCCCTGGTGGCTCAGACGGTAAAGTGTCTGCCTACAATATGGGAGGGCTGGGTTCGATCCCTGGGTTGGGAAGATCCCCTGGAGAAAGAAATGGCAATCCACTCCAGTACCCTTGCCTAGAAAATCTCATGGACAGAGGAGCCTGGCAGACTACAGTCCATGGGGTCACAAAGAGTCAGACACCACTGAGTTACTTCCCTTTCACTTTCATAGTCAGAGCATGATTTGAGACTGCAAAGCAAGAACTGTGCCCAGGAGAGGGCAGTGCAGCTCTCCACAAAACCCACTGAGTACAAAGAGCTGTGCTGTCATTAGGAGCTGAATTATTCTAATGCATGACAACTATTTTGTGTCTGGTGACTTTACCTTTCCAAAATATTACAGACATATTCACAAACTGCTATGTCCCTTGAAGAGGTAGCACAAAGAAGAGCCAGTGAAGTTTTGTAATTTTAAAATTCCCTGGACCATTTTAGCTCTTTACACATAAAAGACTGTATCATCATTTGGGGGAGGGCTAAGGTTTCTTTTGCCTTCACTATTTAAAACAACCGTCCTTGTTTCCTAAAACTTATTATGTAAATGAGCTTTTAAAGAAACTTAATATCCCAAATTTTATTTTACATTCTCCTTTAACTTATACTGTATACAATCCCATAGCTGATGACATTTTTTATTCTACAGTGTTTCCTATGGAAATAAGCAGTGTAAGAGTGGTCCTCAAATGAGATTCATTCTAACAGTCAGCTGCCGTCCTAATGATGTATGGCTGATCACTTTATTTTTTTTTCTTCTAGCTATAATGTGCTAATTCTAACTTTGAACACTTATAAACTATCGTTATGGTCTTGGCAGCCACTGATGAACATTTATGTTCTTTAAAAGAATGGATTTAAAATACCAATTTTAGGTTTATATGACATAGAATAATAATTTAAAAAAACATGCAAATAAGAGCTATAAAAAATTCACGTTTGATCCACTAACATTTGTCTTCCATATGTAGGCACTTGATTCAAATCAAGACAATGGCAATGGAGTATGATTTTTTTTAACTCAAGCTTTTCAAAGGTTTTCAGTAGTAAATTTACAGCTGAAAATTTTGAAAAATAAAAAACAACTAGATTCAAGTCCACTTCCTGACAACTAGGACATGAATGCTCAATTCATTGTATTTATTGTTTAATCACAAATATACAGATGAGATGTGCATAGCTGTCCATTCTTAATAAAAGAATAACAATTAAATTAATAAATAGTCCTTCAGGATTACCATAAACTTATTTGTTACTCAGAGAAGAGACATATTCAATATTTTAGTCTCACAGGAAAACTGAAAACCAGCAGATAAATCAAGCAAATAAATACAGTTACTATAGCCCAATAAGCTCAAATAATGATAGGAAGTCAGAATAGCTTTATTTCTTATTTATTTCTTAGAAAAGAATACAATAGATCACAACTTAGCAACCATGCTGGATAACTTGTAAGCAGTCTCCATTGTCTAAGGAAGCAGTGCCAAAAAGTTGAAATGACTAACATGGTTTTAGTTTTCAAAACATTACCTCCAGAAGTGCAGTTCGAATCCCTCACATTTTTCTTTGCATTTTAAACAGGGGGCTCCAAATCCTTGCTCATGACCTAGACCCATCTGTTAAAGAGAAAACAACATGGATTTATTATTATGCTTTAAAAAAAATCTTTAAAAAAATCAATAGACTACAACTTTAATTCCATTTACCACTCCTCTTGATATAACTTTCAAACAAGTCTTTCATGAGTATCACATTGTTTAGTCAGTGATGACATCCAGGTATGCTATATGGTGATTCCAAGTGCATACACAACATACCCTGTATTCTTATTGCTTTTTTCATGAATTAAAAACCATTAGAATACAACTAGATAGAAGACTACACATATTGCAAAAGTCACAAAAAGTCATGAGTTTATCTTTTCAGCCACTACATACCCTGTACAGAATAGGTACAGGGAACAGTCAGAGGAGCCAGAGCTTGGAAAGCAAGCCTTGCCCCAAATGACATATTTTTTGGCAAACAAGGAATATGCAAATAATTTGGGGAAATATCGTTTTAATTATTTAATTATAGATTTAATATTATTTTATTTTTGATAAATATAATAACAATAAGAGCAACAACAAACGCACTGAATGATAGGAATAGAGGTGAGCACTTATCTCACTGAAATTTAACAGAACCTCATAAAATACTTATAAAGTAGGCAATTCTATTCTCCATCTTAGAGATGACAACTGAAACTCTGAGAGGTCACAGAGTTTACTTAAGATCAAAGTGTTAATAAATGGTGTACAAGAGATCTGACTCTAGGTCTGATTCCAAGGTCTGTGCTCTTGTGCCCTAGATAGGGGTGCAGGAATTGTATTATTGCCCTTATATAGCAAACCATTTTTTTCCTTTTACCATATTAACAGTAATCCTCAGGAACTGCTGAGACATGACTTAATAAGCAAAAGAGGAGGGGTGCAGATGAGGGAAGGACACCAGAAGGCAATGTAAGCTCTGTACCCAACTATTGGTATTAGAGTGAAAAAGATCAACTAGCTTTGCTTCAGCACATCAACAAATCACCAGTGCCTCGATTATTCGTATCCCTGACTGCTGACAGATTTGTTACTGTTTAGCCTCTGGAGCGAGTGTTACAAGTCAAACGAGATTTTTTTCAATGGCTCCCTTTTGTAGCTTTACCAAGTTGTGTTTGTCACTGCAGTCAAAACCACAAAATTCTGTAAAGCAATTATCCTTTGATTAAAAAATTTTAAACAAAACAAAACACACTGTAACTTATTCCATGAAAGATCAGCTTGATCAGCCTGTGAAGTTTAAATGAAGCCCTTCCTTTTTTCTTAAGAATTTTACCACATCCTTTTACATAACTAATGGCATATTCAAAACCAGCTGGTCTACCCAGCTGCTTAGGAGAACCAACGATTTTTAAAGTCAGACCATTTCAAGAGTATTTGCTAAATGTGATAAAAATCTGTCCAGCATTAACTACACTTTATTACCTTTGCCATGTCTCCATTACCAATTTTCAAAAGATTAAAAATTCTCTAAACTGTATACTTTAACACTAGCCACTTTGTTTTTTTTGAAAGAATCAAATTATTTTCTTTCACTTATCATTATAGTTCACAGTACAGAAATAAAATGGATTACCAAAAGACAGAGAGATTCTACCTATTTTAGTTTACTGGTCTTTTGCAATGACCATAATTAAAGAGTTTTTTCTCCACTACAATATCCATAGTAAAATGAACAGCAAATCTAAAAAGGTCAATTATTTTTCCAGCCCTTTCTAGTTTTCCATTACAGGAGAGGTAACGATCCTGAATCTGTCTGGTACATGGATTTGCCTCATACTATGTTCCATGTATCTCCTGCTAAACTGAATCTCAGATGAAAATTAAGATTATATTATTAAGGCTTAATCACATAGCTCAGCTTAAATCAGCTGCTTCTAAACTCACAGTAAGACATACATTTTATCTCATGAAAGAGAACATGCACACACATACAAACTTATATGTTTGTAGGTGTGTATAAAATCCTGAAACAAAGGTTCACTGGCTTATATAATATGGAGAACTAAGTATGCTTCTGCCTCTAAGTTAAATGGCCACTAAACAAATTCTTGCCTGCCTTCAATTCTGAATAATCTGTTTTGAGCAACACTGGCCTAAAATATCAGAAACATACTAGACCAATATCATCTCATTTTGTATTTCTGAATGAAACTTGGAAGCTCAGCTAATATAACTAGAACCTCAATTAGTTAGCAGAGGTTTTATACTAAGACCTCAGTGTAGCTCATTGCTGATTTACAAAGTCGGCCTTCAGTCAGTTCAGTCGCTCAGTCCTGTCCAGCTCCTTTTCACAGTTCCAGACATTTAAAATTACTCAAGTAATTTAAGTTTGGAAATGACAATTAGCCTTTAAAATTTTCCTTTTACTCGCTGCATCATGACTAACTACTATACCCCTCCTGTGAATTCCTAGAACAACTTCTGCAGCACTTACTTACCCTGCAGTATTAATTAGCATGTAAGAGGTATGCTTATGTTTATCTACTTGTGTAATTTGTTGATTGTAAATTTCAGAGAGTATTGACCATAAAAGAGGGTTTCTCCTAAGTGTCTCACAGGGCTTGATACCTTATGCAGAGCAGTTTTTTGAATAAACATGTGGCTGATATCTGGATGCTGGGAAAATTCAGTGCCAGTCTGGAAAGGACATTAGATTGCAAGTGCCTTGAAGGCATCAGTTAAGTTCAGTTCAGTCATTCAGTCGTGTCCGACTCTTTGCAACCCCACGGACTACAGCACGCCAGACTTCCATCACCAACTCCTGGAGCCTACTCAAACTCATGTCCATCATGTCAGTGATGCCATCCAACCATCTCATCCTCTGTTGTCCCCTTCTCCTCCCACCGTCAATCTTTCCCACAATCAGGGTCTTTTCAAATGAATCGGTTCTTTGCATCAGGTGGCCAAACTACTAGAGTTTCAGCTTCAGCATCAGTCCTGCCAATGAATATTCAGGATTGATTTCCTTTAGGATGGCCTGGTTGGATCTCCTTGCAGTCCAAGGGATTCTCAAGAGTCTTCTCCAACACCATAGTTCAAAAGCATCAGTTCTTCAGCATTCAGCTGTCTTTATAGTCCAACTCTCACATCCATACACAACTACTGGAAAAACCAAAGCTTTGACTAGACGGACCTTTGTTGGTAAAGTAATGTCTCTGCTTTTTAATATGCTGTATAGGTTGGTCACAGTTTTTCTTCCAAGGAGCAAGAGTCTTTGAAATTCATGGCTGCAGTCACCATCTGCAGTGATTTTGGAGCCCCCCAAATTAAAGTCTCTCACTGTTTCCATTGTTTCCCCATCCATTGGCTATGAAGTAATGGGACCAGATGCCATGATCTTTGTTTCTGAATGTTGAGTTTTAAGCCAACTTTTTCACACTCCTCTTTCACTTTCATCAAGAGGCTCTTTAGTTCTTCTTCCCTTTCTGCCATAAGGGTTGTGTCATCTGCGTATCTGAGGTTATTGATATTTCTCCTGGCAATCTCAGTTCCAGCTTGTGCTTCATCCAGTCCAGCATTTCTCATGATGTACTCTGCAAATAAGTTAAATAAGCAGGGTGACAATATGTAGCCTTGACATACTCCTTTCCCAGTTTGGCACCAGTCTGTGGTTCCATGTCCAGTTCTCACTGTTGCTTCTTGACTTGCATACAGATTTCTCAGGAGGCAAGTCAGGTGGTCTGGTATTCCCATCTCTTTCAGAATTTTCCACAGTTTGTGGTGATCCACACACTCAAAGTCTTTGGCATAGTCAGTGAAGCAGAAGTAGATGTTTTTCTGGAACTCTCTCACTTTTTCGATGATCCAACAGATGTTGCCAATTTGACCTCTGGTTCCTCTGCCTTTTCTAAAACCAGCTTGAACATCTGGAAGTTCACGGTTCACGTATTGCTGAAGCCTGGCTTGGAGAATTTTGAGCGTTACTTTACTAGTGTGTTAGATGAGTGGAATTGTGTGGTAGTTTGAACATTTTTTGGCATTGCCTTTCTTTGGGATTGGAATGAAAACTGACCTTTTCCAGTCCTGTGGCCACTGCTGAGCTTTCCAGATTTGCTGGTATATTGAGTGCAGCACTTTCACAGCATCATCTTTGAGGAGTTGAAATAGCTCAACTGGAATTCCATCACCTCCACTAGCTTTGTTTGTAGTGATGCTTCCTAAGGCCCACTTGACTTCACATTCCAGGATGTCTGGCTCTAGATGAGTGATCACATCATTGTGATTATCTGGGTCATGAAGATCTTTTTTGTACAGTTCTGTGTATTCTTGCCACCTCTTCTTAATATCTTCTGCTTCTGTTAGGTCCATATCATTTCTGTCCTTTATTTTGCTCATCTTTACATGAAATGTTTCATTGGTAGCTCTAATTTTCTTGAAGAGATCTCTAGTCTTTCCCATTCTATTGTTTTCCTCTATTTCTTTGCACTGATTGCTGAGAAGGCTTTCTTATCTCTCCTTGCTATTCTTTGGAACTCTGCATTCAAATGGGTGTATCTTTCCTTTTCTCCTTTGCCTTTAGCTTCTCTTCTTTTCTCAGCAATTTGTAAGGCCTCGTCAGACAACCATTTTGCCTTTTTGTATTTCTTTTTCTTGGGGATGTCAGCCTTGGAAAGGGGCAATTTGTTTCTTTCCTACCTGCTTTTTAATCTTCTTAAAATTGCTATCAGTTTATTCATGAGAGTTATTAGAATTGGTGGTGTTCCACGAACATCTACTCTTTTAAAGTGCCCCACATATTTTTCATCCTGGACAGGCCCACACATCCCCCTGATGTAAGAAATCAGGAAACCAAAATTCAGAGGAGATGATTTGCTGCAGGTCACATGGCCAGTCAACAGCAAACTAACCTAAAACCCAGTGTCTGACTTGTGCTCCACTGTGCTGCTGGGGCAGACTCTGTGGGGTGTCCAGTGGGAGCCCTTCCATTTTCCAAACAAATTCCCTGGCTCATTTCTGCTTCAAGGAAAAGGACTACAAGCCCCAAGCCTCCTGCAATACCTCTCAATGGAGATGACTTTGAAACCTATATAAAGAGACACTGTGAATCAGGCAAAGAGGATGGGAAAGATCTTTTGGACAAGTGATACGTGAAATGAGCTGGAAAGGATGAACATCTAACTCAGTAAAGAGAATGAGGAAGTACATTCAAGGCAGAAGGGACACTGTATTTGAAGCCTGTGACAGAAGAAGGATGGTTAGAGTCGAGGAACTCTTAGAGAACATGAGAGGCTATAGGGCCAGCCTGGTAGCAGGCCAAGTGGGGCTTTCTATCCTTCTTTTTTCCTTTACCTGAGGAACAAATAAATCTCCTGACACATCTGGCACCATGTCTTAGGTTACCAGGTTTAAAAAAGAAGACATCCCCAGAGAGAAAATGAGACTCTAAGGAGGAAGGTCCTAGAGAAAAGGCATGCAGACAACAGGGTGGGATGGGGAATGGGGGAGCAAGAGCCCCTCTTAAGTTCTGCTGGCCAAACCTCAGGAAGACCCTCAGGGAGACTAGGAGATCTAACTCTGAGAGAAGCAGTAATTTGAGAAAACAGTTCTGCAGTCTGCCCTGGAAAGCTCAGAAAGCACTGCTCCAGTGTTCTTCTACTCCCACCGGTCTGCCTGGAAGATCAACTTGATCTTCTTTCCTGCAGTTTGGGTTTGTGTCCACCTGAAGCATGTGTCCCTTTCCACCTTCCCAAACACACACACACATTCCTCTTCCCGTGGGGTCCATACATAAGGAGTGAGGAGACTCTCAAAATATCACAAAGAGACAAGTAAACGAAAGAGAGCGGAATGAGGTCACAGCAATATGATACACAAGCTCTCCTGTTACAACCCAATGTTTCTAACTAAAAAACAACACACAAGTGAAAAAAAGCATGTGAAAAAAAGCTGCCATTTTAGCAGCTAAAGTGATTAGAGTTTCAGACTGGCAATAAACTTACTTTCTTTAGAGGAATTTCATTAAGGGAAATTTTATAGGTATAAATGAAGCTATAAACTCTACCTCCTTAATACCCAGAACTGAAGATCTCTAACTTATGCCACTTACTGGGATGGGAATTTCTTCCATAATCTTACCCTCTTTATCAAACTCTGTTAGGATACAAACCTACTCAAACAACAAAGATCTGTGGAAAACAGTGTTTTATAGATTGCCTACTTTCAGACTAAGTAATAATCCAGAGTACAATGTGTTCTCTAATCCTGTTCAACCCAATTTATATGATAAAACTGCACCCCAGCAGACATATCTCTACTGGTATGAGGTAACTTCCTTCTGCTTTTGTTCCTGTCCCAATCTAGGCATCTGCTATCCGCCCTTTAACAAGTCAAACATATAAAATGAAGCAAAATGTACTAAGTCTACTTTGTAGTAAAATGAATTTCAGAGCCAGAGCTTCCCCAGGCACATTCTCAAGACCTATTCCAAGACTCTTTTGGGTAGAGGTCACAGGAGCTTGGCTTCTCCAACTTTTCTTAGTCTCAGTTTGAGGGTCTGAAATACCATCTGTTCTAAGGGCTCAGCCAACTTCTCTTCCTCCTTACTTTGTGTTCAGAATTCCCTTAAGTCCAGGATCCAGAATTCTTTTCTCCATACCTTGTGCTTCCCTTTACCCACAGTACAGACTGTGTTCTTTGGTCAGTCAGGGTCCTTCTCCTTTCCTCAAGAGTTATGGCTACTACCCTTAGACATCCAGATCTTGTAGGTTAGTTTCTGCCCAGGTTTCTGGGCTGGACAATTCTTGGTGAGTGATGAGAACAAGGAAGGTGTTATTTAATGATACCCATGGTGTGTGGGAGGGGGTGGTAGAGGAAGTATTAGTTCCTCACCTAAGGCAGCCTGGCTGTTTAGAACATGAAGGTCAGGATCCTTGGACTAATATAAACACCAATATATATATGCTTATATGTAATATGTCATGAGAATTAGCTATACCAGGTATTAATGATCAAATTACACAGCTAAATGGTGAAAATGTAGAATGAGCACTGGAAGAGAGTCAGAAAAACTGTGATGTGGTTCTAAGGAATTACGACCAAGTCCAGTGATTTTACAGCTTACTCTTCTTCTCTAGGCTTCATCTAGGTAATGAAGGAATTGAACTAGATCAATTCTAAGACACTTTTCAATTCTAAAATTATGGCTGAAAATCGTGTTTCAGATTAACTTCATCTCAGTTGTTATTCAGCATGGTCACCTGCTTAACATTTAAATACTAAAAAGAAAATAATTATTTGAGAAAGCTAATGTATTATTGGCTCTAGCAGGTCAGAATCATCTGGAATTCAGCTTGGAAGAGTAGTTTAAAAACTACATGGGAAACACAAAATTTAAGTTCTGAGGGATGAGACACAGTTCTGTTGTACATAATTATTTCAGCAGCAAATGGGATGTAGTATTCCCTGCAGAGTCAACACTTGGTGCCTGAAAACACGTGTTTTTCATAAGCACACAAGTCCAAAAGTTGTCTACTTTGTGTAATTTTAGTAACATATTCTGGCCAGCATCAATATAAGGATATGACAGATTAATTTTTCTTCTTCAGTGTCCAAGAAAACAGGTCCTTTGGATTGACTGTATTTGGAAAAACTACAGTCATGCTTTAGGAATACCTATCTAGGCCCTTTGAAAAAATAAAAATGGCAGTATAATATTTATCCTGAAATACTAGTCACAGACAAATAAAAGTTTTTAAATATCCTTAATTATAGGATCCAGATACTGAACATATAGCACTGTGATCCGTGCATACAAACATCCTTCATCTTCCACTTATTTCAGAGAGAGAAATCAGAATGGGATCAATTTCTCCATATTTATAATTTCAGGCAACCACATAGGTTGGCAATATTTCAGGTGACCCTTCTGACCCAGGAAAGGGTATTACATATCAGATACTTTAAAGAAAAAGGAAAGTAGGGAACATCTGGTATTTCAAATATAGTCTGACTTGATTTGGATACAATTTAGGTCTGGAAGATATTATTCAGTATTCATAGTGAGATCATCTGATTCATGCTGTTTTCATAACCAAATTTCCCTCTGGAACTAAAAATCATATGTGGTTACTAAACACACAAGTGTTACTAAGAATTATTTAATCATCTTGGAATGAAGCTGACCAAGGTAGATTATATGAAATACATATATAGTCTCTCTCTGTACATGTACATGTCTATTCATCCACCTATATACATATGTATACACATATATTCATATTACACTGAGGTATTTTAGATCTTGTTCACATAAGTGAATATTCTGGGCAAAGGAATTAAATTTCTAAATAAATAATTCCTCTCAGCACATGGCTCTTCTAGAAACCTGGTATAATCTTTGAAGTTTCCCCTCAACCCAACTTCAAATTGGTATGTTTTCATTAATATCTAACATAAGATTTTAAAATTAGTTTTTTAGCTCAATGCCTGTTTCCCAATATCTACTAAGATTCTCAGTAACCACCCACCACCAAAAAGAAAAAAGGTCAGGTTACACAGAAAACCAGACATAAACATAAAGAGAGGCACCTTCAACTTTCATATAGTTTGTCAAGTTTTTTAGATGGGAATACAAAGAAGTAACTTATTGTGATTAAGAGGCATAATTGTGATTAAGCATAATTGGCATTAAGCATAAGAGGCATAATTGTGATTAAGAGGCATAATATGTGATAACATATTGTGATTAAGAGGAATTAATCATTCCTAGTAAAATTGCTGTTATTTTTTGCTTTGCTCATGAGAACAAAAACTTCCCATTTCTCACTTAATTCTGAAATACATGAGAAGAGTGAAGAAAAAGTCATTACACCTATCTAGTTACCCAAACTTAGGCATGAAGGCCTCTTTATCCTTGTCAAAGTCATGCTTTTAATGTCCAAGTTTTGTTAAAAACCACACTTTGCTCTTTCATCTCCACTCCACTGTTCACGTCCAAATTTCTATCACATCAACCTGGGATCACACTCCCCAAACTGATCACTCCCTTCATGTCATGTCATAGTGCTGCTCCCAAAATTATTTTAATAAAACCCAGAGGTGATCGTAATATTACTCTTGTTAGATACTTTTAGTGAGTTCAATGAATTTCACATGTCTTAGTCTGGCAGAGAAAGGCCTTTCAACTTGGCACCACCCTTGATCCTACAACTCCCTTCCTCGCACCCCTCCCCTTTAGCCATGCTCTGCTCCTAGAGGAGCTTTTCCCTTGCCTGGATCTCACTTCTCTTCTCTTCTATCTGGTAAAATACTACTCTATATACCCAATTCAAACAGCAGTTACTCTGTATCCTTCTTGAACCATCCTCAGCAGAGTTCTTCTGAATTCCATTGGTCTTAGTTCAAATTCTATTATTTAGTCCTTTTTTTCCTCATTTACCCCACTGGACTGAGTTTCTAGTTCATATTTGAATTCCTGATGCCTGCTGCAGAGCCTGAGATTTGTAGAAATGCCAGAAAGTGTTATCTACTTATTTAATACTTGCTTTAATTTAATGAAATCATTTATGACATAGCACCTTTACTCCAAGGAATTCCCATTGCTTTTCACAAAAAATAAAGATTTTAAAAGGGCTCTGGCAGGGGTGGTGGTGATAATAACTGCAATGGAAAATAGTTATTGAGCAATTATATTGTCAGGCATGGCTATAAATTTTTACTTGGGTCATCTCATTTTATACTCATAACAATGCTATGAAACCTGTTAATTATTATCTGCATTTTCGTCCAGGTGAAGAAACTAAAGCAGAAAATTGTTGATAGGTCTAAGGCCAGCTGCAGTGCAGAATGCCTGTTCTTAACCACTAGTGCCTAAGCACAGATCATGAACATGGAAAGACCTCGGGTCAGATAAATATTTAATATATTAATTCTTTTTAAATAAAAAGAAATATAATTTTTAATTTGAGATCAAAATATTATACCAAGAATAAAATAATCAAGTAAGGGTCTTTAGTTGTCAGGACCACTTATTCAGAAGCAAGTGGGAATAAAACTCTTCATAGAAGATTCTAGAATTCATTTTCACATCCTTTCAGCTTTTCAGTGCATGAAGTACAAAGGCAGAGCCCTTCGTGAAACTATATCATAAAATCCACTGTGAGACAAATGAACTGACGCTTTTTTGTTCACACATAGTAGTAAATCATCACTAACAAATCACTGTGATAGGAAGGAAAAGGAAACAAGTGATCTTTCAGTCTAAATAGTTTATAGTAAATTCTATTCTGGAGGTATTGGGTCAATCTTCCTGGAACTTTAACAAATTAAATAGATAACTCCCACTCAGTCTTTCCCTACATTCCTTAAGGCAGTACCAGTATTAGGTAAGTGATACAAGGACTATACCAAGGCAATTTGTCTACTTTGGTCTGGGATATAATCAAATCGTAAATTACTTAAAAGATCTATATAACCTCAATAAATATAGTAACATGTTTGACGAAGACCAGAAGTAGATCCTGCTGCTTTTTTCTAGGAAACAATAATGAATTGTAGTTTTGTTAGGGTACCTTAAAGCAATTCTAATTATGCTTTTTCTTAATAACCACTGGTAGTTATAAAGGTGGAAGTGGTAATAAAAATACTTCAACTACTATTTGTTAGGGGCTGTCCTGGTAGCTCAGCTGGTAAAGACTCTGTCTGCAGTACAGGAACCCGGGTTCGAGTCCTGGGTCGGGAAGATCCCCTGGAGTAGAAAATGGAAACCCACTCCAGTATTCTTGCCTGGAGAATCCCATGGACAGAGGAGCCTCGTGGGCTGCAAATCCATAGGGTCGCAAAGAGTCAGACACAGCTAAAGTAACTTAGTACGCATGCGCACCATTTGTTAAGACGTTAATACTTACCAGGCACAATACATACATCACCTGATTGAATTTTCAAGACAACCGATGGGAAAGTGTATTATTCCTATTGCACAAATAAAGACACTGAGACTTGGAAAGATTAAGTAATTTGTCTAAGACTGCCCAGCTATCTTGTGGGCCATCTGCCAAATGCAGACAGAGCTGATTTGAATCTTGGCCTTTCTAACTCCAAATCCTGAGCTTAACTACAAAATCACAATTTTTTCCTCTAAAATGAGACTCTGAAGATAAGTAATAATTTAAATGAGTCATATTCCTCATCTGTAACTTCAGTAGAACAATAGATTTTGATCTGAAAGACTGTCTATTTGTCACCAGCCAGGAATTCCTCCTTCCTAGACAAACCTGAGACTGATTATAAGAAACCTGAGTGTCTGCAAACCAGCTGCACTAACACAGAAAGCCCTGAGGTGATTATTCACACATACAAGAGGACCCTCAAAGTATGGGGCATGAGTCAAGGAAATATCCAGAGTCTTGATGCAAAATAGGTCTCTTACAATGCTTTAGGAAGAGGAAAAAAAATGTTTTAAGAGACAAATGCTCAGGGCTGGGGCATTGGGATGACCCAGAGGGATGGGATGGGGAGGGAGGTGGGAGGGGGGTTCAGGATGGGGAACACATGTAAACCCATGGCTGATTCATGTCAATGTATGGCAAAAACTACTACAATATTGTAAAGTAATTAGCCCCCAACTAAAATAAATAACTTTATTAAAAAAAATGTTTTAAAAGAAAGAATGAAATACAAATTAACAAGTTAAATCTCAAAGCTGAAAGCTCTTTATTCAAAACAAGTAGGTTTACCACTAGTACTGAAAATTATTAGCATATTATATAGACGATTCCATATATTTATGCAGTGTCCAGGGGTAATATAATGAAGCAAAAACTGCAATAATTCTTTCTTTTTTTTTTTTTTCACATCACTAAATTCCTAGATTCCTAGTGGAAAACCTCTGTATTACTTTCAGATTACTCCAAAATTTGGGGGCTGAAGATAACAAACATTTATCATCTTATAGCTTTCTGTGGGCCAGGCAGGTGGGAGTGGCTTACCTAGGTGGGCTGGCTCTGGAGCCTCTTGCAAGGTTGTAATCAGGGGTCAACTATGGCTGTAGTCACTCAAGGCTCTACTGGGTAAGATCCACTTTTAAGCTCTCTCACATTGGCACCTATGACACGGCAGCAAGTTTTCCCCAGGGCAAGTGAACCACAGAGAATACCCAAGATGGAAGCTTAAGTCTTTAATCTTCGAAGGGATGTACCATCACATCTGCCATGTTACATTCCTTGGCAGCTATTGACCAGGACCAGCCCACACTCAAGGGAAGGGGAAAACAAAAGACTATGAATTCTAGCAGGTGGGATCCATGGGGGCCATCTTGACAGCCTCTATTCTGTTTTTGATTTTAAATGCTAAGACTAAGTGATCTGTAATGACAGACTTTACAAAGGGAGGAGATATAAATGTGCTTATCTGCCACCCTTGCCTTTATTTTTTTCTGCTTCAAATAGTTAAGTCTCTATTCACCCCAATGGGCAGAGTAAACAAAACTTTGCTCTTTCCTTATAAATGCTCTCATTTTATTTCTCTCAGTTTAACTGTTCACTCAGTCAAGATCAGGGAACAGTCTTTCAGAAGACAGAGGACAATGATTTTGTCTCTCATCTTCTTCTCTAACCGTCTCAACATATATACACATTTGTGTACACACATATACACAACTTGTTTTAGAACATAGTCACAAACCAGAATACAAACTATCAGGTTTGACTAGCAAGAAATTTCTAGAAATACATTTAAAAGAAAAATCTCACAATTTTTCTAATATGTCATAGTCCTCCTTAATGAACAGAGAATAAAACCGGAAAAAGACTGATACAAACCTTATTCTATTATATAACTTTTCTGGTGATAAAAAGGAAAAAATATATAGTACTTCTCTGTGATATCATAATGTAAATTACTTGATTCAAATTAGGTACTATTTATAGGCAGCAGTTCATAACTAACTTTTCAGTACTGTATACTTATTCAAAGCCTAATGTACTCTCACAGTATTATTGGAGACAAAATAATTTAGTTTTTTTTTTTTAAAGATTGCACTTATTTTCAGTTCAGTTCAGTCACTAAGTCGTGTCCGACTCTTTGCGACCCCATGAACCGCAGCGCCCCAGGCCTCCCTGTCCATCACCAACTCCCTGAGTCCACCCAAACCCATGTCCATTGAGTTGATGATGCCATCCAGCCATCTCATCCTCTGTCGTCCCCTTCTCCTCCTGCCCTCAATCTTTCCCAGCATCAGGGTCTTTTCAAGTGAGTCAACTCTTCGCATGAGGTGGCCAAAGTATTGGAGTTTCAGCTTTAACATCAGTCCTTCCAATGAACACCCAGGACTGATCTCCTTTAGGATGGACTAGTTGGATCTCCTTGCAGTCCAAGGGACTCTCAAGAGTCTTCTGCAACACCACAGTTCAAAAGCATCAATTTTTTGGCACTCAGCTTTCTTTATAGTCCAACTTTCACATTTATACATGACTACTGGAAAAACCATAGCCTTGACTAGACGGACCTTTGTTGGCAAAGTAATGTCTCTGCTTTTAAATATGCTGTCTAGGTTGGTCATAACTTTCCTTCCAAGGAGTAAGCGTCTTTTAATTTCATTGCTGCAGTCACCATCTGCAGTGATTTTGGAGCCCAGAAAAATAAAGTCAGCCACTGTTTCCACTGTTTCCCCATCTATCTGCCATGAAGTGATATGACCGGATGCCATGATCTTAGTTTTCTGAACGTTGAGCTTTAAGCCAACTTTTTCACTTTCCACTTTCACTTTCATCAAGAGGCTCTTTAGTTCCTCTTCCATTTCTGCCATAAGTGTGGTGTCATCTGCATATCTGAGGTTATTGATATTTCTCCCAGCAATCTTGATTCCAGCTTGTGCTTCATCCAGCCCAGCGTTTCTCATGATGTACTCTGCATATAAGTTAAATAAGCAGGGTGACAATATACAGCCTTGACGTACTCCTTTTCCTATTTGGAACCAGTGTGTTGTTCCATGTCCAGTTCTAACTGTTGCTTCCTGACCTGCATACAGGTCATGAATAAGGGCAAATTGGAAGTGGTCAAACAGGAGATGACAAGAGTGCATATCGACATTCTAGGAATCAGTGAACTAAGATGGACTGCTGCTGCTGCTGCTAAGTCGTGTCAGTCGTGTCCGACTCTGTGCGACCCCATAGACGGCAGCCCACCAGGCTCCTCCGTCCCTGGGATTCTCCAGGCAAGAATACTGGAGTGGGTTGCCATTTCCTCCTCCAGTGCATGAAAGTGAAAAGTGAAAGTGAAGTCGCTCAGTCATGTCCGACTCTTCCCAACCCCATGGGCTGCAGCCTACCAGGCTCCTCCGTTCATGGGGTTTCCCAGGCAAGAGTACTGGAGTGGGGTGCCATTGCCTTCTCCGTAAGATGGACTGGAATGGGTGAATTTAACTCAGATGACCATTATATCTACTACTGTGGGCAGGAATCCCTTAGAATAAGTGGAGTAGCCATCATAGTCAACAAAACAGTCTGAAATGCAGTACTTGGATGCGATCTCAAAAATGACAGAATGATCTCTGTTCATTTCCAAGGCAAACCATTCACTATCACAGTAATCCAAGTCTATGCCCTGACCAGTAACGCAAAAGAACCAGTAACGCAAAAGAAGCTGAAGTTGAACAGTTCTGTGAAGACCTACAAGACCTTCTAGAACTAACACCCCAAAAAGATGTCCTTTTCATTATAGGGGACTGGAATGCAAAAGTAGGAAGTCAAGAAACACCTGGAATAACAGGCAAATTTGGCCTTGGAGTACAGGATGAAGCAGGGCAAAGGCTAATCGAGTTTTGCCAAGAGAACGCACTGGTCATAGCAAACACCCTCTTCCAACAACACAAGAGAAGACTCTACACACGGACATCACCAGATGGTCAGCACTTAGTTTAAGTAAGCAAATTGTAAGAAGAAATGTATTTCATCTTTTCAGTTTATGCTGGTTCCTTATAAACATTTTTCAAACTGACTACTATCAAATCATTTCTAAAGTCTTACATAAAGGCAATCACCTGAGCTGTTCACCAATTCTCTTCTGTGAATTCTACTCAGAAAGAACCTCCTCCTAGCTCTGTTACTTTGAGATAGACAATGCAGGCTATAAAAGTGTCACAGGCTACAGCTGCTGATGAAATGATTTCTTAATTAGGATTGGCTGAGCTATGGCTCAGTGGAAAGACTTTGTAATGCATGTGCTTTTATACACAGGCCTCAGAGACTCCCAATTATCAGCTATAAAAGGGATTTTAAAAATGTGATTCCAAAAGGCATCTGTAGGAGTCACCTAAAAGAATTTAGATCATGACAAACAATTCTAATTTGGTCTTGTGTCACTAACTCCACAGCTGGCTCTAAAGAGTGGATTCCACAGACATTGCTGTGTATTGAGAAGCCTTTTTTAAGACTGTACATACCAAAACTTGAATATTGCCATCATTTTTTTACCAGCCTTAAGGGCTACAGTATTTCTTTAGGAGTATAATTGAGGAGTAAGGATGACTATACAATTAAGTGATTTATTGCCATTGACTGTCTACCTAATCAGAGCATATGCAGAAAAAAGAAGAGTACAGGCATGTTTTTCAGAGACAGAATGAAGGGAAAGGCCTGTGGCACTGGCTTGAAAGAGCTGTTAGAGCAGGCTGCCCAGGCAAGCACAAGCATCCAAGGGAATCTGGAGAGGAAAAGCCCAATGAGGAGAAGGCACAGAAAATCGGGGGTAAAAGGTGTCAAAAGACAATCTTATTTTCCACTTTTGCCCAGGATTGGCATTCAGGTGTATTTAGAGCAAAAGGAAAGTTTTAAAGCACCAGGAGAGGTGTTAGAAACTTTGAAAGGAAGGGAGATGCAGGAACCCTACTGCCAGATGCCTTATGCTTATGTACTTATTGTCTAAACTTTTCACACCATCCATTGCTCTGGAAAAAAAGAATTATGTTTATATGATGTGCTATGTAAACGTAAGTGCTTTAATTAATTTTTGACCCATTGTTTGATTTTTGATTTATTAGGGAAGTGGTGTGGATTCACATGCTTTTTGTTCTATATTTAAACTATAGCCCAAGGACTTCCTCACTACAAAAGGTACTGGGGTTCAGAGGAAATAGACAACTTTCAAAACATACATACACCACCTTTTTACAACTAGAATCAAATTTCAATTGCATAGCAATTTAATTTTCCTTTATCTTGATGAAACAATAAGCAAATAAATCAAAATTAGATTTCACTAGGTTAGAAAGGGGGCTGTTCTCAAGTGATCAATGATGTCAGGGAAGCTACAGTGTCCAGATTCTTTCTTATGTACAGAGGGCTAGGAGGGTAATTCAGAATGAGAAAAATCTTCTCTAAGACCTTTTCCATAGCTTTCACTGTGGGAGGCCAAGAAGACTTACATCCCAGCAATAGAGGGAGTATAAGTTATGATCTGTTGCCTAACAAACCACCCTTAAACAGAGTGGCTTAAAATAGCATCCATTTAGTTTGCAGTTTCTGGTCATGATATTCTGCTCATGCTTCTGCAGTTTAGCACCTTGGGCTGGGTTAGGCTGATGCTTCTTCTGGTCCGAGCTGGGCTCACTGCATTGGTAGTCACCTTTCAGGTAAGCTAGGGACAACTAGTTCAGGGGAGCCTCATCTGAGATGGTTCATCTTTTCTATGTAGTCTCTCATTCTCCAGAGGGTTGAGCTAGGTTAGTTCACATGGTAGTAACAGGGTTCCAAAGAAGAGATGCAAACAAGCCCTGTGAAGTCCTAGGTTACAGCACATACAACATCACTTCTACCACTGTCTACCAGCAGCCTAGATTCAAAGGGTAGGAAAATAGACTCCATTTCTTAATGGAAGGTGCTAAAAAGAACTATCCATTTTTGCAATTTACCACAAAAAGTCTAAGGAAGATTACATTCAGGAAAACTAACTGTTTCCTATACTGGACCAGAGTACCTGGCAATGTTACATCAAGTGCCCCCACTAGAGACCCAATAATATAGCTCTGAAATCTTCCCCACAGTGACTAGCATACAGCATGTACTCAACCAACTGCTAGCAACAGTTACTTATAAATTTTTATTTTTATCATAAAAATAAAAATAATTTGCAAATTTTAAAAAAGGAAAAAATGAAATCCAATAATTTAATACATTCCATTTATTGAATTTTAAATATTTCTTTGTGTCCAACAAAGCATTAAGTATCAATAATTTTTCTGAAAGTGTTAAGTCATAAAATCCTTGATGATATATTCGGGTACCTACCTGTTAAATGGTTTAAAAATCTATGCAGGATTTCCTTCTGTCTAAATTGGATTTCTTGATAATAATTATGATACATATATATTTTCATATGTGCAGGTACCATACTTTATGCTTTAAAAAGATCATGTTAATTATTCTTTATACCCCTGTGAGATAGATGGTCATAATGCATTTTCAGATAAAGATCCTGAGGGTTAAAGGCTTAAGTAATTCTGCCAAATTCACATAGCCAGTAAGCATCAGGGGTAAGAATTCAACTCAGAATTCTAAAGCTGATGAACTTTCTGCAATTCTGGGTCTCCAAACATTTACTTATTGACACTAAGGTCTAGATAACTAAATAGAACTCATCAGAGGACATGAATAATAACACTGATCAAGTACTTGCTACATGTCAGGCACTGTTCTAAGTATTTACATGTATCATTTTATGTAGTCTCACAATAACCCAATAAGGAGGTATTATCCATGTTTTACAGATAAGTTTCCTAAAGCGAAGGAGGCTAAGAAACTTGTCTAAATTTCTAGGGGAGTGTCAAACCAGGATTCAAACCTATGTAAGTTCTGTTCTGCACTCTCTAAACTCCCTGTGTTCCAGAGAAGTGGGCAGCAGTGGTCCACTGGATGATTTCCATCCCCCAGCTTGATTTCATCTGGTCCATGAGAAAAGTGCCAACAAACAGCATCTCAATTATTTTTACCTGTGACATCATAAAAGAAATGTGGATATTGAGCCACTCATCTGTCTTGCCTCTCTCTGCCACTAATCTGCCTGTTTCTCTTGGGAAAATTTTCTATTTTGCTGCTAATGGCAGAGTATAACACAAAGCATCATTTGAATATTTGTATAATCTACTTTCAATTTATTTCTGTATTTAAAAGGTTAGATTTTGTAATTCCTCTTAAAAACCTTTGGCAATTTGATCTTTTCCACAGAAATGAGTTCTACATTTCTTCACATGGAGATCACATGACTTAGCTGGGATGAATCTAGAGAGGTCTGTTAGTCTCAAAACTAACAGAAAAGGGACTAGATCACTCTAAAAAGAGAGAAGAAAATGGCAACCCACTCCAGTATTCTTGCCTGAAGAATCCCATGGACAGGGGAGCCTGGTGGGCTGCTGTCCATGGGGTCGCACAGAGTCGGACACGACTTGGTGAGAATGCCAAGGGTTTACTGACGTTTTACAGCCATGTTTCTTTGGTTCAGATTATCTATTCTTCCTGGAAATCCTTCTTTGCCTACTTATCCTACAGGAGTTAGTTTGAATGATGTTTCCTCCATAATGTTGTTCTCAATCCACCCAATTATATTGCTGCTGCTGCTGAAACCTCATAATACAGTAGTTGCCCCTTATCCACACTTGTGCTTTCTGCAGTTTCAGTCACTTATGGTCAACTATGATCCAAA
Source organism: Okapia johnstoni (assembly GCA_024291935.2). Lineage (NCBI taxonomy): Eukaryota > Metazoa > Chordata > Mammalia > Artiodactyla > Giraffidae > Okapia > Okapia johnstoni. The sequence goes on along the minus strand of CM044312.1, from coordinate 61,741,944 downwards.
AATATTAAATGGAAAATTTCAGAAGTAAACAATTCCTCAATTTTAACTGCATTCTGAGTAGTGTGATGAAACCTGGAGTCTTTGCTCTGTCCTGCCTTTAGTTACAAATCATCCAAATGATCCTTTGTCCAGTTTATCCAGCTAGTTAGTCACTTAGTAGCCAATTTCATTACCAGACTGATTGTTACAGTATCATTGCAGTGCTTGCGTTCCAAGTAACCCTTATTTTTACTTAATAATGGCTCCAAACTGCAGAAATAGTGATGCTGGCAATTCAGATATGCCAAAGAGAAAACTTAAAGTGATTCCTTTAAGTGAAAGATGAAAGTTCTCTACTTAACAACAAAAAAATTGTATGCTGATGCTACTAAGATCTATGGGAGGAAGAAATCTTCTATCCATGAAATTGTGAAGAAAGAAAAACAAATTCATGTTAGTGTTGCTGTTGCACCTCAAACTGAAGAAATTATAGCCACACAGTGCATGCTAATTGCCTGGTTAAGATGGAAAAGGCATTAAACTCGTGGGTGGGAGACGTAAGCAGAAACATATTCTAGCTGGTAGTAACATGTGACACCAGAAAACATGAAGACTTCAGCAAGGGATCCCCTAAAATAACTTATACCATTTAGTGCTTCCCAGGTGGTGCTACTGGTAAAGAACCTGCATGCCACTGCAGGAGACAAAATAGACATGGGAAGATCCCCTGAAGAAGGGACATGGCAACTCACTCCAGTATTCTTGCCTGGAGAATCCCTATGGACAGAGGAGCCTGGCAGCCTACAGTCCATAGGGTTGCAAAGAATCAGTTGGATACGACTGAAGCAACTTAGCAAGTATGCATGCAAGGGATGGTTACAAATATTCTAGAATAGGTTTGGACAGAAAAATATAAAAATTACTGCAGAGACTGGGTCTGCCATTGAATAAGCCACTGCTGCATTTTTGGCAGAAATGAAGTTAATTAAGGAGAGAAACCACATCCACAAAACTTTTACTATAGTATATAGTTATGATTTTTCTATTTTTAGTTCTTGTTGTTAATCTCTTTTTGTGCCTAATTTATAAATTAAATTTCATCATAGGCAGGTGTATATAGGAAAAAACAGTATATATAGGGTTTGGTACTATCTGGGGTTTCAGGCATCCACTGGGGGTCTTGGAACATAGTCCCCACTGATAAGGGTAGAGGGTGGTAGTCCTAGTTGTCTGTATTCCTATTATTGCAGTGCTACAAAGTGTGCAGTCTGCAAACTTTTGGTTACCAGTTTGTGATGGAACATACAAAGAAACTGAAAGAAATTAGGAATTGTTAAGCACTTTGACAGTATGTCTGGTATATTTCTTAAATTGGCCTCACATTTGTCTTTTTTTTCTTTTAGTAATTCATTTTTATTGTGTTTTAAAAAGTATTGGCCTGGGACAGATTCGGAGTTTTGAAAAAATGGTTCCTCAATATAGATATTTTGAGCAACATTGTATTATAGCACTTATGTCATTCTATCTAGCACTGTAGTTAATTCACATCTTGCCCACTAGCTAGCCTGCCTACCTTCCTTCTTTGATCCACCAGAGATGACATCATGGAATTTGGGGGGATACAAGTTCAACAGGTGATACTGACAGAAAAGGAATTGAGATTCTGTAGTTTTACATTTAAATTGAAATTTTAATATCCTCTATGAAAAACGAATAGTGACTTTGTTTTGTTTAACCCTCAATTATTTTTATTGTACGCCAATATCCCATAATGGAAATATATTCTTTGTGACTCATTCTGGTCAAGACTTCCATGATATTACACTCATAAAAAGAAAAATACACCTAATATTTGCATGGTCATTTTGCAATGAAACATGATATCACTTTATCTTTAAACAAAACAGGGGTAATAAGTTCATGGTGGCAACAGACATTAACGGACTCAGCACCAAGGCATCTGTGCTAGGCTTTCAGCCTCTTTTTTTGCTAGGCTCACTGATAAGAAGCTATGTAACCAATGGATGCCCTGAAACCCCTTTTTAAAATTTGTATGGTGGTCAGAATGTCACTGTCATAAAGACAGACTGAAGCATAGGTGATTTGAGGGTGATCCGGCCTCATCTAGAGCTTAATTATATTTACATAGTGGTAGCCTGGCTGTTGCTTGGCAGATGCCCTCTTAGCAGTCCTCAAACTGCCTGGCTTCTCCTACAGTCCCTCCCTCAAGCCAAATTGAAACCCAAGCAGTCCTGCATTCTCGACTAGCCAAGGATAACAGAAACTGGCAATCATAAACTATGCTTTTCTCCTTTGTTGAATATGACCAAAATAAAAGCAGTGATACCTACAATCAAACAATTTTCATAGCTAAATACTACAGAAACATGAAATACTTCCATAGCAGTCCCCAGATTATACCTAGTGAGTTTCTTTAGGTTCTTTCTTCTATCACCTTCTGTTCTTTCTTACAGTTTTTGTCACTGGCAATGAACAGTGATTATAATGGTTGAGAAGAAAAAAGAAAGAAAAATAGTTAAAAAGTCATTTTAGAATCACAGCTTGAACTTGCACTAGAAAATTAGTCATGCATATTAATTCTTCTAATTTCCTATTATTTAAGTAGGGAGTTAGGTAGATCAGGTACTTGGAAAAAAAATAAGTGAAACTATTTTAAATATGACTGGAGCGTTTTTATAGGCAAATCAAAGACTGGAGCTGGATAGCTGAAAAGCATAATCTCTAAATTTAATCCTCTAATAACAGTGCTTAAGGCACATTTTAATCCATGGATTTTACTCAAAGATCAAATACAAATTTATCAATTATCAAATTAATTTTTCCTTAAAATCTTGAAAATTTGAGGTTCTAAAACCCATTTGCAATTTGGTTAGTCTTTTCTCTATTTTCTTATCATTGAAAAAGTTATTTCATAATTCATAATTTATATAATAATCACTGAATATCACTACTTTGTAAAAAGCAAAATAATTTCCTGTATGTATTATAATTCAATGATCTAATAAATAGATTTTTAAAAGCCATTCTTTCAGGTACCATGACAGTAGTTACCAAACAAAAATTAGTAATGACTGTAAACAGGAAATGCAATACAGGAATGACCCTTGTAGCGCATTTGTAATCAGGAAAAAGACAGTTTGTGTATCTATAGGTGTAACACTGTAAATATTTTAGCTTTATCTGTTTATGAGCTTCTTCACATTCTAATACATATAAGCTGCTTTCTCATTTCTTTTTCATTTGCCATTACTTAATTACGCCTAATTACAAAGCTTGCAAAGCCAGGAACAAATGCCAAGAATCACCACTAAAATAGGACATTGTGTGTGACAAATCTAGTGTATTTCTGACCCGTAAAGAGTTCACTAAGGGATATAATCCCATTTGTATTTACTTTCTATCATTTATTTTGTCATTTATTATTATCATCTTTGTTTGCTCTATCATTTCTCTCAATAGTGTAAGTTCTGTAATACAAGGTTTCTTGTCTTTTTGTTCATACTATACCCCCAGGGTTTAGAAAAATGTTTTGCACATAAGCTACTCACATAGTTTTTAAATGAATCATCTTATTTTGGGAGAGATAACTTTTACAGACAATAAAAGCTCTATTGTTTTTCATTTTCCTGTAATTAAGTACCATAGAGAGTGATATACATCATGACTAGGCTTATTTGCCTCATGCTAATATAGCAATTTATATGCCTTTGAAGCTATAAACTGAAGAGTTAAATGAATTAAACTTAATGTTTTCAAATACGCCACAAATATTTAAAAGGCAAACTAATTAAGTAAAAACAAGTTGAAAAAGCAGCTAAGATCTATGAAAAAAAATTTCATTTTCTCATGGACTTCATAGGAATATATAACACTTATATACAGGCCATTTCATTGAAAATCATATAGATTTATATATTCTTGGCTTGTGTGATTTTTAAGCACTATGGAACATTATTATATTTGGTAAACTACTGATAATATTTTCCAAAGGCAAAAAGAGTAACTGGGTTTGAAGAAATCTTAGAAATCACTTGGCTCCCCTATTGATTTTTATAGATATGGAAATTGAGATCCAGAGTGGCCAAGAACACAAAGACTACAGTGGACCCAGATCTGCTAATTCTCAGCCCAGAGTGAATTTAAAACATCATACTGATAAACAGACGTGAGAAAGCTAATATACCACAGAAGATCTTTCTGTATACTACCGCGCTTTACCTATACTGGGCACTTACTGACCTTTTCTAATTTCTGAACACACTGAAGTGATTTGGTGTGTAAAAAACATATTCAAATTAGCATGGGGCAAACTATATCCCTACTTCTGGCTTTCAGAAAAAGAACATAGGAAGTAGTACTCTTTTACCAATTTATCATTCTCTTTCTACTAAACAGGCCCCTCAGACTAACTCTATGGTCCATGATGTTAATTCCAGGCTCACAAGGCTTGTACCCTCCTGGAGTTCAGTGAGTGCTTCATTAAATAGTTCATTTTTGTGTTTCCTACTGCTTCTCAATAGATCTTCTTGTATGAACAATTCTCCTAACATTGAACTTTTTGCTCTTAACTGTTCTATTCTAAGCTGTATGATCTGCCAATCCAGTGGCACTTGGAGCACTTTGTGCTAGGAGAATAAGAGGTTTAGCCTACCATGTTATGTGTAAGGCTTACTATCAACTCTGGGGTTCAGCAGGTAGAACAGATTCTTCTACAGGCCAACCATGAGTACCTGTATACAATTCCAGATGTCATTAGTTGAAACCCGAAGCAAAGAGCCAAAAGCAGGGTTGCTGTTGTTCAGAACGATAGTAAGTAGCTAAAAGGCAGTATTATCACTGCTCCTGACAAAACCTGGGAATCCTAGAAGATATGGTCCAGAATATTATTGGAGCTTAGGAATTTCTTTGACTGTAACATCTCCCAGAAGTTACTTTTCATGATATTTGTACTTATTTAGACTTTGTTTCCATGCAAAAAATGTCAAAGGCAACTTACACTAAAGGCATATATATGACTATGGGTAAAGTATAAACAAAATATAGAAAACCAATACAGTGTTAATTTTATTGGAATAGAAACCATTTCTCCAATATAATTCCTTTAAATGAATAAAAATGCTGAAATGAATCTTAGGTTATTTCTCTTTTTATATTAGGGTACTTCATTGAACATATATGCAGTGATCAAAGCAAGCGTATCAGAGGACTCAGGCTAGGTGACGTGATGGAAGTCACATGGATTATGGAAGACTTTGTGCAAGATCATAGTTACATTCTACCAGTTTCAGATTAACCTATCTAAGCCTTAGTTTCCTTATCCTTAAAATGAAGCTAGTCTGCTTCGTAAATGGCTTTGAACAGCAAACAAAATAACTATACAAGTATAAATAGGATATGAATTTTGCTCTCAAGAAGCTTGCAATCTAGGTAAGAAAAAGACTATAATCTAGAGGGAGAAAGTAATGAGTTTGCTAAGAGTTATGATAACATGCTTTGGGAATGTAGAAGAAAGAGATTTTCATCTAGCTAGTAACAAGAACAACGATTACCTGGAGGGTGATGTGTGTGTTGGGGGGAAAGGAGGACAGGTAGGGTGAGGAGTGTGTCTTGGATTAGTAATATTTAGTATTATTGAAGGTGAGCTAGCAAAGTCAAGGAGAGAGGTGAAGGTACAAAGCTTGAAAGCCAGTAGAGACATAAACCCCTAATTCAACTTCATAGGATAGCATTAAGGAACAAAATCAACAGAAAACCTACTACAGTTCTATTCAAATCAATATTCAAAGCAAGTTAGAAAAAGTGACTTTTCATATCCAATAAATGTAATGACTCACACTATGGGTTAAAAGAGATAAAAGGCCTGCTGAGGAACACTTTATTCTGTACTTGTTCTGAGAGAGTAACTGCCTCTAAGGTAAAGCCCTGGAAGCACCCTGCCCTCCCATTACCCCAAGTCTTGCCAATGATTCTCAGCAAGCATGGCTTCAAGCAGAGAATTTAACTGTAGATTTGAACCTCCAGGTCACCATTTACTTGCCTTTTCCACTTCAGTCAGGGACCACCCTAAGTGAAAAGGTTCATTCTAATTTCTAATGGAAATAATCTTGGTGGTTATCTTTCCAACTGCAATCACATGGTTTCACTTTGATTTTTCGGCAAATGACAAAAGCTTTCAGAACATGTTTGGATGCTGAGAAATGGGATGTTTTAGTGACTTTGTAATCTTTAAAATCTCATCTTTTTAAAATTAAAGAAACAAAAGGGCCCTACAGATAAAATACGCAAGACATGAGGAAGGATCAAAAGATGGAGGTTAGAAAGGAGGCAAACAATGAATAAGGTATAAAATTAAAAGCTCTATAGCAATTTCAGGCAGCATAAGGGAAATCACTATAGTTCTCTTTCTCTCTGGTATGTTTTTAAAGGAAAAAAAGTGATTCTCAGGGGAGAGTAACACAGAAAGGAAAGAGGAAAACAGCTGGCTGTGGGCCATGATTTGGCATTCACCACAAAATGAGACTCTGTTTCTGTTTCTCAAAGGTCACTGCTTTTTCCAAGCAGACACAGGCTTGTACATGAAGTCAATTATAATGAAGAGACACAAGACATAAGGAAGAGATCTAGACAAGTAACTCCAAAGAAAGGGCAGAAATGTAAAAGTCAAATTCTACTCTAAAATACTATTAAAACAAAAACTCTGTATAACCAAACTAGCTCTCACATCCTAGCAACAGCTCACTTATCTCAAACAAAATACAACATAGTAAAATCTAATTATAAAAATTCCTTGCCTTTCTGATGGTGTATTTTAACTGGTAATTAATCCAAATTTATGCCAAAGATACAGACACCCAAGTTCTCCTTTTAAAAACAAAGAATCTTACAATAACATCATCCACCTAGGTGGATGTGAAATAAAGATAACCCTCTAATTCTTTTTACATGAAATGTTAATGGGAAAGTAACATTTGTCATCTGCCTGGAGAAAATTTCTTATGAAAACAACAGTAAAAAGGTTTTAAAAGGAAAAAAATGCCATGTATCTTAAAACAGAAGTCAAATTTAGTTTTACTTAAGTGGCTGTGTCTTTATTTCAACTTTCAGCTATGATTTTTAAAAGGTATATTCAAACTATCAGTTTTCTTGTATATCCAAGTCAAAAAGAAGGGAGACCTGAAAAGTATCTAGATACCAAAATAGGGTAAGAAGGCTCACAAGATCAACGATGATCTTGTAATGTTTCCTTCTTCTCATGTGTTAGAAAACAGTTTCTAAAGGGAATGCAAGTTTCTTTTTGAGATTATGAAATGTATTCCTGGGACCTCTAAATTCTTTGTACTGGGAAACATTCTGTCAAATACATAGAACATTAATCTGTCAAGGATCCTATGTAGACACAGAAAGGGTATGTTGGCAATCAGATTGGACATCTTTGGGATCTTTTACTTTCCAATTTACTAGTCGAGGACTTTGCCCTGAGAATCACCAGTGATGACAAGGTAGTGAAACAAGGATTTGTTATTGTCATGGTATTGTCTGTACAAGTTTTAAATTTATGGAATCCTTTTTCTTGGGGGTGGGGGAAGGGGAGGAGGAGGATTAGAGAGAAGGATAAGATTCTCGGTTGAAAAGATAACCTTTTAAAGTAAAGGGAAGATGCAGGAGAAAAATTACACCATATATCAAGACCATTATTTACGATAATCCACATTCTGAAACTAAGGAAACTGTATAAATAATGTCTGGATTTTTCCGTTGCTAGCACATGTAATTCTTAACTCTAGACTTTCTCCCTCAGAATTACTTCTTGTCCCAAATAATTTCAAAATCACTTTTGAATGTTACTGTGTTTTTTTTTTTTTTCCTTTTAAACAGAGGGTGTTTTTTTTTTTTTTTTCCGGAGCAGATGATACAGCATTTCCATATATCTCCCTATCCCCTTTCAGACTACGCCCCCCCCCCATCATCAATATCCCACATCAAAGTGGTACATTTGCTACAACTGATGAACTTACACTGGCAAATCATCATTCCCAAAGTCCATAGTTTATTTTAGGGTCCACTCTTGGTGTTTGTTCTGTGGGTTTTGACAAATATATAATGACATGTATTCACAATTACAGTAGCATACAGAATGGTTTCACTCATTCATTCCTCCCTCCCAAAGGATCTGGGCATTTAAAGTCTTTTTTGAAGCACTATGTTTAAGCATAGACAAGACCCCCCCCCAAAAAAAAAATTTTAGACAAGTACTAAATTACCCACTGTTTCCCAGATTAAAAACAAAATAAGCAGTGTTCATCAATAGAAGGCTAATTAAGGGGCAAACAAAATGCTTTCCTAGTAGCAAGCAAGAGTAACAAAAAATGTTAGTGTCATCTAAAAGCAAAGAAAAGAATAAGAAATCAAACTAGAAGACAATAGAATTCAATCACTGGACTCTCAGAATTTACCTTTTCCTGTTCTTGAATTCCTTTTTGGATGCTGAGTCTAGCCATAAGGGGCAAATATGTTTTTTTCCCCCACTGCAGGCTTTTTATTTTTCAACAGCCTCCTAACCTAATCTAATATTTTGCACTTGCATATATTTTCAAAAATCCAACTCTGGGCATGAAACAGAACTAATGCTTAGGTCAGAAACCTTGTCTTTAGAAGATGAAGTAATGGCAATGTTGATAACCCACAATGAGCAAGAGAAGAAAATTAGGTTCTCTATTTTTTCCCCCCTTTACTCTCAGCAGAACTTCCTTCCTTATTTGATAAGGAGCAACTAGCTTAAATTTACTGCAAAGTAAATATAAGCAATTCCTTGGAATGAGACGACCTTTCACTCAGAACGTTACACTGGAATGTGAGATCAGCATTCCCTCTGAGTCACAGTCTGGTCCCCACCCTTTTCTCCCAGGAAACGGGAGTCTCCTAAAATCACCGAGCAGCTCAGGTAGGGCCGTGGGTCCTGACGCCCGGAGGGCAGCCAGTCAGGAGACGTCTCCTGGAGCTAAACCACCGCTGACAACTGTCCTTTGGGACTAGTTGCCAAAGAAGGAGAACATTTTCTTTGGAAGAGGAAGGCAGTGCTTTGGAAGTCAAGTAATGAATGACCAAAGAGAGACAAAACAAAACTTCACCTTTCATGCTATCACCAGCCGCTGCTGCGAAGGAAGCACGTTAAATCAACGCTCACTCTAGAGAGTCTCTGACTGCCAAGCTGGGAAGGGAGGAGGTCTGAGCTGTCTAAAGTCTCATCAGTGACCCCAAACCACAAAGGCTTAATAAAGTTCAGCTTCCTGAGACAGGAAGAACTAGTGTCACGGTTTCGCCCGAACTCGCCCTAACCTCATCCTTTTCTTCTAGGGAGGCACAGGCCCAGCCGAAACATCTTAAGGAAAAGTTTCAAACACCTCCAACCGTTGGACTTGGTTAGACAGGGTGAAATGTCCCGCGCCCGCCCTCGCGCGCGACTCTCAGTCGCTCCTGGGTTTCAGGAGTTAGTAGGGCCAGCGGACACCCCCTCTACCGGGTTCTGGGCCCGGGGCGCCGGAGATCCCGAGACCGCTCGTGCCTGACGGCCCTTGCGCCCCACCAGCCACTGGTAGCCAGGGGGCGGCGCCCCGCTCAGGTGAAGCGGCTGCTGCCGGCCACCCTACCTTCTTCACTTTGGCCTCGAGGTCCATGTCTGTGTGTCAGAGGGGGTTTCTCCTCCTGTCGGGGATATCACACCCAGGATCGCCTGGCGTCTGGCACCGCTGCGGGTACTGGAGGAGATGTACCGCGACACCGGCGCCGCCGCCACAGCCACTTACCAGGCACGGTCAAACTTCCGCAGCCCAGTCGGCTGCAGCCAGCCTGCGGCGGGGACCGGGAACAAAGAGGCCCAAGCAGCCAATGGCAGCCGGGCCCCTCCGGGCAGCCGCCAATCACCGATCGCCGCACGCACCTTCGCTGCCGAGCGCTGCGCCGGCAAGGTGAGGGCGGGGCCGCGTTCGGGGCGGTACCCTGCGGAGCTCTTTCGGGTAGCCCGGGGTTGGTCTCTGAGGCTCCGCTGGGCAACCTGACTACCTGCTCCCAAAGAATTGGAGCCCAGGCCTGTCTCCAGCTGAAATGAGGAAGAGCCTTTTCCATTCTGTCAGCTTGTACCTGTTTTGCTTGGGACTTGAGATATGAATTCAGAGCAAAGAAAAAGAGAAGTTGTGGGGACTGTTAGGGATCTTCATGATGGGCATTGCACTTTATAATTTCACTGTTGAGTTGTGGAAATGGCCCTTGGTTAAATACTTTTCTCCAGTATCTGAAGCACTGGCAGGAAACCTTATCTCAGACAGCCAAAGAAGATGGTTATATGGGTTTTCTGAGCATTTGATAGTTCAAAAATGAGGATAATGTGAGCCACCAAGGAGATAAGTTGCACCATTCCTTTGGAAGGAGAGGCTTGCCCTTTGTCCCTGTTGTGTGAAATGATGTGAGGCTGCTCATGTGCCTCAAGGTTTGATGAAGCAGTATCATAGGCAGAACGAGCAGCGCTGCAGCTCTATATTTGGATCCGTATCATGGCCTCGTTCAGGAGCAATTGCAATGAATACTATTGGCTTGGTGGACTTGAAAGGAATTCTAGGGATTATTGAGTATCACTTTCTCATTTTGCAGGGAACTGAGGACCCCAGAGGTATAGGGACCTGACCAGTTTCTTAGTCTCCTGGGGACAGAGCTAAAGCTCATGAGTCTTTAAGCAGTGTCTTCAGCATGTTTGGGATGGAAAAAAACAGCCTTTGACTAACTAAAAGAGTGGAGTCCTTTTTTTTTTTCGCTCTGTTCATAGTAATGATAGAAAATTATAATGATCACATAGCAAGTGACCACCTAATCTGCAGCTACTTTTAAAAGGGAAAAAGTCACAAATCATGTAGCTATTTAGGTCCACATTTCTCTCCCCTTTGGTGGTGGTGGTGGTTTAGTTGCTTGGTCACGTCTGACTCTTGCGACCCCATGGACCCCTTTGCCTGCCAGGCTCCTCTGTCCATGGGATTCTCCAGGCAAGAATACTGAAGGCGGTTGCCATTTCCTTCTCCAGAGGATCTTCCTGACCCAGGAATCGAACCCAGGTCTCCTGCACTGAAGGCAGATTCTTTACCAACCGAGCTGCAAGGGAAGCCCTCTCTGCCCTTTACCTCTTGAAATTTGGTAACTGAAAAAAACCCGAATTCATTTTAGCTAACGTTTTCAACCCTTAGGGCCTTTCCCTGGACAGACCCCTGGTGTCTCCTGCCTTTTGTTTGTAGAACATTAACTTCCTAGGCTTTTCCCAAGTTCCCCAAAGCAAATTTAATCAGATAAATGAGAAATTGCAAAAACAAAAGAAAACAGTCAAACGGAACTAAATAATAGTAGTTTAGCTGTAAAGTAAAGCCAAGGACCTTTAGTTTCTTCCTTCAGTGCTATAGATAGTATCCTGAGCCATATCCTTGTACTGGTTTTACAGAAACCAGCCCCCACTCCAACCAGATGAACCACCAACATGTAGGCCCCAGACCAGTTGGAATTAAGAAAGTTGATGATTGGGATTCCTGAAATAGCATGCTGTTACTTCACCACCGACAAGTCAGAGAATTGTGCACAAGCTGGTCAGGCACCCTACAACCTATACCCCAAATGCTGCCTTGAAAAACTCTCCCCTAAAAACCACTGGGGAATTTTAGTGTTTTGAGCATTAGTTGCTTGTTCTCCTTGCTTAGTGCCTTTGCAATAAACACTACAGTTTGCTTCACCACAACCTGGTGTCAGTAGCTTAGCTTTGTCTCGTATTGAATGAGCAGACCCAAATTCAGTTCAGTAACAAACAGAGCACTGATTTATGATGTGATGTTTTTCTTATTCTATTAATAAACTAAAAATGGAATGACCAAGATGCTCATGAATTTTTCTTCTCACTCAGTTTAATTAAAACTTTTCCAAGCCATTTTCCCAAACCATGCTACAATGTTTGGGCTCCTGCAAAGTTTACCCAATGTAAACTCCAATGAACATGAGGTTTAGTTATGACAAGGCAACTTGGTCTCTTTCAGGGAGCTTAACAGATGGAAAATGTTCAGTGAAACAGTTTAAATAAGGCATCAAACAATGCTGTAACATAAATTTTGGGCTTATTTTGTGAAATTTGAGAGACAACACTAAAGAAAATATCTGGAAACATTTTTTAGCATCATATTTTGCCCTTCTCTCTCTCTCTTCCCTCCCAAACCTCCTAGCATCACTTTGTGTATCATTTGTTAGTTGAAATTAAGTGATATTTACCTAGAAATATTACTGTGCCAATTACATAGAAGGTAACACTGAGGTAGATAAGTTTTAGGTTAGGAGGATTAGATTTCAATTTCTTATTAGCTGTTCAAGTGTTATGCTAAAGAGATATTAAAGAATTAGAACTGGCACTGTTTGGTGACAAGATGTAACTGATGACAGAAAAATGAATAGAAGATAGCACACATGTTTCTGGCTTGCTCATTTTTGTAGGTGGTTCTGGAAAAAGGAAAATATAGGATGATGGGCTGTGTTTTGTTTAGTTGTGTTTTCCTGGGAGTGGGATGAGGACAAAGGGTACAGTTTTTAATATACTAGGTTTGAGGTTGAGATTCTGAAGTATCCAAATATTAATCTTAGAGATGAGAACTGGAGTGGAATGGTGATTTAGGTGTCGATATCTTACCTAGATAAATAATTGAAAGCCATAGATGGAAAAGATCAGCATGGGATATAGCAAAATAAGAGAGAATATCAATGACCTCAATTGAGCAAAGTTGAGCAAGAAAAGCACAGAAAGGAAATTAAGGTTAGTTAGTAAGGGAAGAAAAAAATAGAGTTCCCAACAACCAAGAGAAGAAATTCAAGAAGGAATTCATCAACAATGTCCAGCTGTATAAAAGGGTCAAATTCTCATTGAATTTAACAGGAAGTAAACTTGGGGAGTAATAGCTGTATCCCATGTCAAATAGGCTATGGGACAAACTAAGGCAGCAACATAGAAAAGGAGTAGCCAATGATTTTAAGGAAGTAGAAAATATTGGAATTGAGTGATTGACTCGAAGGGAGGAAGGATGAGCATTCCTAAGAGTCACTATTTTGGTGACTTGTACAATGACTGTAAATCTCTCCTTGAGGTGGGAAGTTTCCCACTTAAGATGAGTTTAATTTGTATGTAATGATTTTGCAAGTCCAATTGGATCTGAGTTTGGCAGTCAAAAGAGACATCTGGGCTGGAGATACAGATGACTGGTTATAAATACACAGGCACAAACATCTACATATACACATATATGTATAAACACACACACAGTCAACATACTAAAAACACTAGGAAAAGGAAACACTAATAGAAAAGTTTTCTACACCAGGTAAGGTAAATTTCCAAGATAAAGATGACTGTACCTATCTCCTCAATTATTAATGTAGTCCCAGGTGGCCTCTTTAGCAAATATTCATAATTTATTAACACCTGTTAAAGGAACTCCTGTGCTACTGACTTAGCTATCATTGCTCATTAGCAGCTTGTGTGGATTACACATTGTTCTATGGGGATACAAACATTTTTCAGAGCAAATTATTACCTGTAAAAAAACGTTTTAATTGACCAAACACTGGGGTTTGGCTAGGGAAATAATGAATGATTCACATGATAAGTTTATATTAATTGTTTCTAACAGTAAACAATCATAATGTTATAGGAACAAAATAGAAAATAGAATGGTATATAGATTGTGCTCACAATTGTGCAAAAATATCATGCACAGAAAAGAAACATGAGGAAAATTCATAAAATGTTAACAGTGGTTTGTCTCTGATTGATAGGTCCATGGGGATTCCTTCTTTCCTTCAAAAAAGATTCCATGATGAACATGACGTATTTCTTAATGGAAAAACCTTATCTAAAAAGATATTATTCAAAGCATTTTAGGAAGATGGGGCAGTGGCAGTATAATTTTTCAATCTACCTGAAAAATCTACTTTAAAAAAAAAAAAGAAACTGATCACCTGGTTAGCAAAACCAAAAGCCATGGACAGTCTTTACAATAAAACTGGCAAGGTATCTCCATAAATCCAAAAACACGACAGATAAGGACAAGCCAACAAAAGCCACAAGACATGCATGTATAAAAAATTCTGCCAGGGGAGGGAGAGAAGCAATAAGTTTGTGTCTGATGGACACCAGGAAGATTCAAGATGTTCTCCTCCAGATATCCATTTTAAAACACTGCAGGCCAGATTTCAAACAGCAGCTGAAACAGTGAAAAGTGACTGAAGGGGCTGAATTAATCTCACCCTGTGATATTTCATGACTAACCCACTAGGACTTCTTTCTAGGAGAGGGTCCCACGATAAGAAACTTTGTCAAAGGAAATCAGACTAAGTAGGTTGGGGGAGAAGAGACAATGGAAAGTGAAAGGCTAGAGGAGCTCTCTCCAATATAGTAGCCAGTAACCACATGTAGTTATTTAAAATGTAATTAATTAGGTTAAAATCAATTAAAACTTAAAATTTGACTTCTCAGTCATACTAGCCGTATTTCAAGTGCTCAACAGCCAGAAAGGGAAAGAGAGTCAGGAAATCTCCAAAATCCTGTTTTATTTGTTAGTGCTTCATAAAAACAAGGGAGGATGGAGCTCTCTGAAGTTGGACACAATTTTCTAAAATCTGCTTCATTGTTTAAGTTTAGGAAAATTAATGTCACATAAAAATGGGTAACAGTAAGTTATTACGGTCAAATCTGAAACAAACATAAAAAAAAGAGAGCAAACAGCAGAATAACTTCCCTGCAGTACATCAGAAAGATGTGTCCACAAAACAGAGCACAACTGTATTGCTTGAAAACAAATTAAAGACATCAGAAAGTTAATGCATGTCATGAAAGGATCACACAAATTAGAATTAGAAAAACTCCTAAGTGAGGTAATAGAATTCAGGAAAGAATTAGAAATGAAGAAAATACTATTGCATAGATGAAGGCTAAACTAAAAAGAATACTATGGCAAAAAACTGATAATGCCTACAAATAATGGATAGTAAAAATTCTTCTTTCTAAAAAATCAAAAAGTGATGACATACATATACCTATGGCTGATTCATGCTGTTGTGTGGGAAAAACCAACTTGATATTGTAAAGTAATTATCCTTCAATTAAAAATAAATAAAATTTTTAAAAAGTAATGAAGACAAATGTCAAGTATTCTAGAGAAAGTAGCAAATATTAAAAAGATAGTGAGATCAAGTACATGGATGATAGAAGTCTCTGAAGAAGAAAACCAAAGGAACAAACACTAAAAAATGGTCAGGAAAACTTTCCAAAATTAAAAAAAAATGATATGAAACTAGGTATTGAAAGATCATATTGGATACCTGAGAATATATTGACTCAGAATACCCAACACAAGACATATTCTAGTAAAGTTACTGGACTTTGAAGAATAGGAAAGAAAATCCTTTGGGTATTCAGCTTTAGGAAGGGATGTGACTTAAAAGGGGAAGACAATTGTATTAACATTGCACTTTTTCTTTAGCAATCCTCTAGATCAGAAGAGGGTAGAGTAACATATTTAAGCTATTCAAGAAAGACAGTGTAAACCAAGGATTTTATATGAAGTAACTTTCAAGTTAAAGGGCAAAGACTTTTGTAAACAGAATTTAGGAAATACATTTCTCATGGGTCCTTCCTGAGGAATCTTCACTTGGCTGTTTTCTCTGTATCTCTGTCTAAGTCTCTCATCTCTCTCTCATGAAGACACCAGTCGTTGGATTTAAGGCCAACCCTAATGAGGTATGGGATTTCCTAGATGGCACTAGCGGTAAAGAACCCACCTGCCAATGCAGAAGGCTTAAGAGATGTGGGTTCGATCCCTGGGTCAGGAAAATCCCCTGGAGGAGGGCATGGCAATTCACTCCAGTATTCTTTCCTGGAAAATCCCATAGGCAGAGGAGCCTGGTGGGCTATGTCCATAGGGTGGCAAAGAGTTTGCCATAACTGAAGCAACTTAGCATGCACACTAATCTGATATGACTTCATCTTAACTAATTATGTCTATTAAAAACCCTATTTCCAAATAAGCCTATATTCTGAGATTCTGGGTGGATATGAATTTTTTTTTGGTGGGGGGAAACATAACATAACCCATTACAGTGGGGGAACAAAAGCAACATAGTCACAATAAAACTGTTACTAGGAAAAAGCAGAAGCAATCAGTGGCCCTTTCTTCCACACTCAACACTCTATCTTGCCGAAATCAGAATATAAGCACTAAATTTACTGTCAGTGGCATTAGTTCCTTTGTCTTCTACTTTAGATGCACTGGATTATTGCTTCTGGAAAACTCTTCCTTATCCATTGTTCCCTAAAATGAATTTCTTAAAAGGCATTGATTGAGGATTTCCTTCTGGAAAGCTGTGCTAGCGTAAGAGCAGCTTTTTGGAGGACTGAGATGTTTGGGATAAAACAACACCTTTTGCCAGGCTTGAGACTTAAGATTATGTCTGTCATTTTTATTTCAGGGGAACTTTACACCAGCATCTCTCAACCATTAGACCAATGATATTTTGTGTGTGTGCTAAGTTGCTTCAGTTGTGTCCACCTCTTTGTGACCTTATGGACTGTAGCATGCCAGGCTCTTCAGTCCATGGAATTCTCCAGGCAAGAATACTGGAGTGGATTGCCATGCCTTCCTCCAGGAGATCTTCCTGACCCAAGGATCGAACCCCGGTCTCCTGTGTCTCCTGCATTGGCAGGCAGTTTCTTTACCACTAGTGCCACCTGGGAAACCCAAATAAATTCCAGTTGATGGCTTTCAGAAGAATCCCAAGGTTGGCCTGTTATGAAAGAAGATTGAGAAGACTTCATGTCTCAGGTGTCTAGGTACTATGTGCTAAGAAAAGTGAAAGTGCTAGTTATGTCTGACTCTCTCTCAACCATGAGACCAGTGACATTTTGAGCCAGATAATTATTTGTTGCAGGGGGCTGTCCTGTGTATTATAGAATGTTAAATAGCATTCCTGGCTTTAACCCACTACATTCCAGGAGCATCCCTCCCCAGTTGTGACAACCAAAATATCTCCAGACATTGTCAGATGTGTTCTGTGGAGCAAAATTATCCCCAGTTGAGAGCTACTCAGCTTTAAAAGGTTCCAGAAGTCTATTATCTATCTTTTTGTAACAAACCACCCTAAAACTTAATAGCTTTAAACAACAAGAACAACAACTTTATTTTGCTCACAAATCCACAGTTTGAGCAGGAAAGGGCAGAATCCCCCACCTCCACTTCATGTACTATCAGCTGAGATGACTGAATACTATATGACATACTGCAAGATGGCTTTAAACAACAGGCACGTTAGTGCTGGCTCTCAGCTTGGACCTCAGTGATGTTTATGGGTAGGGGAAGGCCTCAGTTCCTCTCCAGCTAAGGCCTCTGTGAGCTGCTTGGGCTTCTTTACAGCTTGGTGCCTGGGTTTCAAAAGCAAGTGTTCCAAGAGAGTTAGGTGGAATTCATGGCATTTTTTAATGTTCTGGCTATGGAAGTCTTATAGTAGTACCACTTCTATCATGCTCTGTTGTTTGAGATAATCATAAACATCTGCTCAGTTTTAAGGGGAGGAGACATAGACCCCATCTTGATGAGAGGAGTATTCAAATCACAATTTAAGAAGAGTATATAAAATAGGAGATATTGTTGCAATCTTCTTTGGAAAATATGATCTTCTACTATCTACCCTTTGTCACAAAAACTCACCTTCCATCACATGCCAGATATAACTATTTCATTCTCTCAGATCCTCAGGTCTCCTCAGTACAAAGTCTAGTCTCTGTCATGCACATCAAGTCCAGATGTGGATGATACTCCTCAATTGCACTAATTGGTTACAGCTCCTTGAGTACAATTCCTCTTGATCTGAAAAACTCTGAACTAAAGAAAAAAGATATCTGTGCCTCACACATACTTAATGTATAGTGGGCAAGTCCTAGAATACCTGCTGTAGACAATCCCCTTCAATAGACAGGAGGCACATAACAACCACTGTTCCATAGAAATTCTGAAATCTGGCCAGGACGATGTTGTGACTTCCTTGACTGGCACTCATTTCTGTTCCTTGGCAATTGTTCTTAATGGAGCTTGACTCCACTTTGGAATCTTGGCTCTGCTCTCTAATGCATTCTTCTTTTGCTACCAAGAGCACACCATGTTTGCATTCAAGTCATTTTCTCAACCTGCTTCCTAAATGCAAAAGATAGGAGTCCAAAGGCCTTTTAGCCTTTTGTACTGACTTTTCTCTTTCAGTTCAAGATTTTATAATTATTTGAAAAACCATTTGTGTTTCTTATGTGCCAATGTGTAATATATTCTGTAAGCCAAAGCCACATCCACAAACTTCTCTGATAGTATCCTTTCTTTATCTTGTCCTTCCAGTGTGAAATTTCCATGAGATATTATATTTAGTATTCTTAGAAACACTAAAATGCAGACGATATCTGAGGCACATCCTTAAGATCCTCAGGGGGCCTTCCATCTGTCTAAAAGACTATATATGAGTCAATCTGTTAAATCTCTCTGCTGTCTTAACAAAGACTGTTATACATCACCCTGGGTTTGATATTTACCAAGAAGCCATTTCTCAATACTTAATTTAAAAATTGTTAGACATATGGAAATGATGGTTATGTGAAACAGTTTTACTTTTGAACCCAGAAAGTACCAGTCCCTTTTTTACTTAACAATGCATTTCATTCTTTAGTTCATCTCTCTTCTCACATTTTATCATAGAGAGTAAAAAGAAGCCAGGTGGCACTTTCAATATTCTCCAGTTGTCCAGTTCTAGGTGTTTTCTGTTTTATACATTACTACAGACAACAGTCTGGCAAATTTTCTACCAACATAACAACTGCTTTCTTTCCTCCAGTTTCTATTACCAATTTTATACTTTCCTTTAAAAACTCACTGACAGCCTTCTTTAGCTTTAGGTAACTGTTGCCTGGAATCCCTTTAGACTTTCAAATAGTATACTTAGGCTCTTGAGTTTCTTCTCGCTTCTTCCCAAAGCCAGTGTAAGATGTTTTAGATTTTTTTGTGGGGCGGGGAAGGAGGCAGAACCCTACTTCCAGTGCCTGAAGTCAGCTGCCTAAAACAGCCATTTTAGTAGGGTCAGAAACTATGTGGATCCAGAATCTGGAGATTGCGTAGTGGGAAAGTCTTGTTCCATGATGTCTGGGACTTCAGCTGGAAGTCTTAAAGGCTAAGAATGACAAAATATTTGGGGGAAAAATTCTCTGGAGATGTCTTCACATGTATGATTAATGATAGATATTGACCAGCACTACCAGCAAGAACATCTAAATATGGCCTCTCCATGATATCTTTTTTGGGGGCCTGGGTTAGTTTGAACTTCCTTACCGCATGGTAGCTGAATTCCAAGGTCCAAGAGAGCAAGGTGGAAGTGCTTGGCATCTTTCTGAACTAGTCTCACACTCAGTAGAGGGTTAACTCAATAGATGTCAGTTGTTCAAACCCTGTAAATGCCAAATATAAAACTGGCTTTAATTGTCACCTAGGAGATAACCTCTAAACTTTTGGAGTATCCTGCCTCAGAAAAATGCATTTACAGATCTGGAGACTTAAGAGATACTAGATAGTTTAAAAATGTGACTCCTGGGCTGTGCTGTATCAGTTTGACCTCTTGGGTGGCTATAGACTGAGTAACCTAGGTCAGTCACACAGACACCCCATGCCTGTGTGAAACAGTGGACACCAAGGTTCAGGTGAGTTTCTCTGGCTGGCAATATTTCCTGAATATTGTCACACATCATTACTGGAAGAATTAAGTGCTGTCCTTATAACTCCACTGAAAGAAGACAACTATGAACTCACATCTCTCCTGGATTCTGCCCTGTGTGTCTTTTTCCTTTGCTGAAATTCATCTGTATCTTTTCACTGTAATGAATCATACATGAGTTTAACAGTTTTTCTGAGTTCTGTGAGTCTTTGTACTGAATCATTGAACCTGAGAGTGGTCTTGGTGACCACACACATAGGAAAGGCTTGTTTGCTGAAAGACTTGAAACCTGGGGTTGTCTCAATGGTTAGGGTTAGACTAATCTGAAGGTGCTTCACATGTCTAGTTGATGATGGCTGGTGATTAGGATTATCAGCAAAAACATCTACAAGTGGTCTCTCCATGTGTTCTTTCAGCATAGGCTAATTTGAACTTCTTCACATGTGGTAGCTGGGTTCCAAGAATAAACATCCCAAGAGAGCAAGGTGGAAGTGACTGACATTTTTTCTAAACCAGCCTCCTAAGTCTCATGGCATCAATTTCACTAAAGTCTGTTGATCAATGTAGTTACAAAGGTCCCCTCAAGATCATGGTGTCATAGACTTTGCTGGGCAATAGGAAGGATGTAAATATAACACAGTAAGAATGTGGCATGGAAAATATTTTTATGGTCATCTTTGGAGACAATCTGCCACCCTTTTCAAGTGAAATCTTTGCATCTCTAGCCTTAAGCCATAGATTTGATCTCTGAGCAACAAGTTTGGTTTTCTGTCTACCCCTCTAACCTCAATTTAATTGCCTGCTCTAGGCCACCATCCTCAAACAGCCAGAGATAATAGAAAGCTTCGCCTTGCCAGAGGACTGATTCCAGGTTACTGCATCTTGAAATGAGGCTTTTGGAGAATAGCCTAACAGTGAGGACACAGGAGATCATTTGGTGAGTCATGTGGGATAAAATCTTCCCCATTTCTCTGATTCCTCCTGAAAGCACCTCTCTAA
Organism: Okapia johnstoni; assembly: GCA_024291935.2. Taxonomy (NCBI): domain Eukaryota; kingdom Metazoa; phylum Chordata; class Mammalia; order Artiodactyla; family Giraffidae; genus Okapia; species Okapia johnstoni. The sequence goes on along the minus strand of CM044312.1, from coordinate 61,721,145 downwards.
GCCAACACACTTCGCTCAGTATGAGACATAGTGTTTAATCTTTGTATGAGCAGAATATGTGCTTTTTTGACCTTCTCCTATTTTGGATTTCTGGCAACAGGTAGAAAGTACTTCTCTTAACAACACTGACACTGTTGATTGATACCAAGGGATCCTTTCTTCTTTCTGATGTTCCAGCTTTGGATCCTAGCTTATCTTTGTCTTGTAGCTTATGAAGACTGCAAGATGTCACCCACACCCTCCAATACCCTGACATTTGTTTTGGAATTCTTTTAAGTAACAGCCTTGGTGTGCATGCCCTGTGTCCTAATAGAAAACTGGAAAGAAATTTAACTAACTTTCTTAATATCATTTTCAATGGATTGTATCTCACCATTGTCTCCCTTCACCAATAGATTCACATATTAAGGCCTTTCCTTTGAGATACCCCATTTTCCAGATAATAATTTCTCAATGTCTTGCCATTATCTAGGTAGTGTAAAGCAGCAACATAATTTGAACTAGTTTAACCCAACTGGGTTTATTGACTTTATTAGAATTCTCTCTCTCCCTTGCAGTATTTCAGATTCATTCCCTTACAAAGCTTCTTCATGTTACCAGTGACAAGGCAACAGATATTTCTAGTTCACATCTTTCATAACCAAGTAAAATAAGATTCTTCTTTACAAGTTTAATTTTGAAAAATTCTGGAAATGATCTATGGCCAATCAAGCTTTCTTTTCTTATTAAACTAAGGAGTCACAAGGTGTCATTATCTATTTAGGTCCCCTATCATCTTAGTGGAAATACTGGCATAATCATTTTTCAATTCTAGGGAAAAATTTTTTTGTTGTTGTTGTTTTGATAGCAAGAACTTCATCGCTATTTCACCAAAATTTAGTAAGATTTACTTTTAACCTAAACCTAGAGCATTGAGTAATCCCTCTTGAATTGCTGGATGAATTTAGAAATGATGTAAAAAAGCAGAAAGCGAAGCTATTATCTTGTTTCTTCCACAAGTCAGTGTTAAACGTTAATAATAATGTTGAATGTTCACTACTTTCCTAGGCAAACAAGGAAAATGTGATGTAAAAGATAGGGTTGTAAAATAAAAGCATGAGACATTATAGCATTGGAGTTTATTGAAGTCATTGGCTAGGAATCCCTGTGTTTCTTGCAATGGAGAACTTTACATCATTTTTAGAATAAATATTTCCTTGTGGGCAAATGCAGTCAGGGCTGAATGTTATTTGTGGAATTATTGTCTATGGCAGCATGCTCCCTGGATAGAATGATACCTTTTAGGAATAAGTACTGAGGGCTTTTTAAAGTTTTACTCATCAGCAGGAACAAAAAACCATGAGCACTCAGTTCAGTTCAGTTCAGTCGCTCAGTCGTGTCCGACTCTTTGCGACCCCATGAATTGCAGCACGCCAGGCCTCTCTGTCCATCACCAACTCCCAGAGTCTACCCAAACCCATGTCCATCGAGTTAGTGATGCCATCCAACCATCTCATCATGTGTCGTCCCCTTCTCCTCCTGCCCCCAATCCTTCCTAGCATCAGGGTCTTTTCCAATGAGTCAACTCTTCGCATGAGATGGCCAAAGTGTTGGAGTTTCAGCTTCAACATCAGTCCTTCCAATGAACACCCAGGACTGATCTCCTTTAGGATGGACTGGTTGGATCTCCTTGCAGTCCAAGGGATTCTCAAGAGTCTTCTCCAACACCACAGTTCAAAAGCATCAATTCTGCGGCACTCAGCTTTCTTCACCGTCCAACTCTCACATCCATACATGACCACTGGAAAAACCATAGCCTTGACTAGACGGACCTTTGTTGGCAAAGTAATGTCTCTGCTTTTAAATATGCTATCTAGGTTGGTCATAACTTTCCTTCCAAGGAGTAAGCGTCTTTTAATTTCATGGCTGCAATCACCATCAGCAGTGATTTTGGAGCCCAGAAAAAAAAAGTCAGCCACCGTTTCTACTCTTTCCCCATCTATCTGCCATGAAGTGATATGACCAGATGCCATGATCTTAGTTTTCTGAACGTTGAGCTTTAAGCCAACTTTTTCACTCTCCTCTTTCACTTTCATCAAGAGAATCTTTAGTTCCTCTTCCATTTCTGCTATAAGTGTGGTGTCATCTGCATATCTGAGGCTATTGATATTTCTCCCAGCAATCTTGATTCCAGCTTGTGCTTCATCCAGCCCAGTGTTTCTCATGATGTATTTTGCATATAAGTTAAATAAGCAGGGTAACAATATACAGCCTTGACGTATTCCTTTTCCTATTTGGAACCAGTCTGTTGTTCCATATCCAGTTCTAACTGTTGCTTCCTGATCTGCATACAGGTTTCTCAAGAGACAGTTCAGATGGTCTGATATTCCCATCTCTTTCAGAATTTTCCACAGTTTATTGTGATCCACACAGTCAAAGGCTTTGGCATAGTCAATAAAGCAGAAATAGATGTTTTCCTGGAACTCTCTTGCTTTTTCAATGATCCAGCATATGTTAGCAATTTGATCTCTGGTTCCTCTGCCTTTTCTAAAACCAGCTTGGACATCTGGAAGTTCATGGTTCACGTATTGCTGAAGCCTGGCTTGGAGAATTTTGAGCATTACTTTACTAGCGTCTGAGATGAGTGCAATTATGCGGTAGTTTGAGCATTCTTTGGCATTGCCTTTCTTTGGGATTGGAATGAAAACTGACCTTTTCCAGTCCTGTGGCCACTGGTGAGTTTTCCAAATTTGCTGGCATAACGAGTGTGGCACTTTCACAGCATCATCTTTCAGGATTTGAAATAGCTCAACTGGAATTCCATCACCTCCACTAGCTTTGTTCATAGTGATGCTTTCTAAAGCCCACTTGGCTTCACATTCCAGGATGTCTGGCTCTAGGGGAGTGATCACACCATCGTGATTATCTGAGTCGTGAAGATCTTTTTTGTACAGTTCTTCTGTGTATTCTTGCCACCTTTTCTTAATGTCTTCTGCTTCTGTTAGGTCCATACCATTTCTGTTCTTTATCAAGCCCATCTTTGCATGAAATGTTCCCTTGGTATCTCTAATTTTCTTGAAGAGATCTCTAGTCTTTCCCAATCTGTTGTTTTCCTCTATTTCTTTGCATTGATCACTGAGGAAGGCTTTCTTATCTCTCCTTGCTATTCTTTGGAACTCTGCATTCAGATGGGAATATCTTTCCTTTTCTCCTTTGCTTTTTGCTTCTCTTCTTTTCCCAGCTATCTGTAAGGCCTCCTCAGACAGCCATTTTGCTTTTTTGCATTTTTTTTCCATGGGGATGGTCTTGATTCCTGTCTCCTGTACAATGTCATGAACCTCTGTCCATAGTTCATCAGGCACTCTGTCTCTCAGATCTAGTCCCTTAAATCTATTTGTCACTTCTACTGTATAATCATAATGGATTTGATTTAGGTCATACCTGAATGGTCTAAGGGTTTTCCCCACTTTCTTCAATTTAAGTCTGAATTTGGCATTAAGGAGTTCATGATCTGAGCCACAATCTGCTCCTGGTCTTGTTTTTGCTGACAGTATAGAGCTTCTCCATCTTTGGCTGCAAAGAATATAATCAATCTGACTTCGATGTTGACCATCTGGTGATGTCCATGTGTAGAGTCTTCTCTTGTGTTGTTGGAAGAGGGTGTTTGCTATGACCAGTGCGTTCTCTTGGCAAAACTCTATCAGCCTTTGTCCTGCTTCATTCTGTACTCCAAGGCCAAATTTGCCTGTTACGCCAGGTGTTTCCTGACTTCCTACTTTTGCATTCCAGTCCCCTATAATGAAAAGGACAGCTTTTTTGGGTGTTAGTTCTAGAAGGTCTTGTAGGTCTTCATAGAACCGTTCAACTTCAGCTTCTTCAGCGTTACTGGTCGGGGCATAGACTTGGATTACTGTGATATTGAATGGTTTGCCTTGGAAACGAACAGAGATCATTCTATCGTTTTTGAGATTGCATCCAAGTACTGCCTTTCAGACTCTTTTGTTGACCATGATGGCTACTCCATTTCTTCTAAGGGATTCCTCCCCACAGTAGTAGATAAAATGGTCATCTGAGTTAAATTCACCCATTCCAGTCCATCTTAGTTCACTGATTCCTAGAATGTTGACATTCACTCTTGCCATCTCCTGTTTGACCACTTCCAATTTGCCTTGATTCATGGACCTAACATTACAGGTTCCTATGCAATATTGCTCTTTACAGCATCAGACTTTGCGTCTATCACCACTCACATCCACAGCTAGGTATCGTTTTTGCTTTGGCTCCATCCCATCATTCTTTCTGGAGTTATTTCTCCACTGATCTCCAGTAGCACATTGGCACCTACTGACCTGGGGACTTCATCTTTCAGTGTCCTATCTTTTTGCCTTTTCATACTGTTCATGGGGTTCTCAAGGCAAGAATACTGAAGTGGTTTGCCATGCCCTTCTCCAGTGGACCACATTCTGTCAGACCTCTCCACCATGACCCATCTGTCTTGGTTGGCCCCATACGGCATGGCTTAATTTCATTGAGATAGACAAGGCTGTGGTCCATGTGATCAGATTAGCTAGTTTTCTGTAGTTATAGTTTCAGTGTGTCTGCCCTCTGATGCCCTCTCGCAACACCTATCATGAGCACTGCCATAGACTAAATGCTTGCATGCCCCCCAAATTCATATCGAAATCTAATCCCCAATGTGGTAATAGTAAGAGGTGGGACCTTTGAGAGGTGATTAGGTCATGATGGTAGAACTCTCATAAATGGGATTAATGCCCTTATAAAAGAGAGCTTCTCAAATGACAGTGGTAAAGAATCTGCCCACCAATGCAAGAGAAGGAGACGTGGGTTCGATCTCTGGGTCAGGAAGATCCCTTGGAGGAGGAAATGGCAACCCACTCCAGTATTCTTGCCTCGGAAATTCCATGGACAGAAGAGCCTGGCAGGCTAAAGGGGTCGCAAAGAGTTGGACATGACTGAGTACACACTCATTATAAAATAGACCCAAGGGAGCTCCCTTGCCCTGAGCAATGTAAGGACACAGGGAGGAACAGGCTCTCACCAGACATCTAATCTGCTAGTGCCTTGATCTTGAATTTCCCAGCCTCCAGAACTATAAGAAATATATATGTGCTGTTTGAGCCACCCAGTTTATCGTATTTTTATTATACCAACCCCAAAGGACTAAGACAATTATCACGAAAAATTAAACAAATACTATTGTCTTACATTTTTCTAACTATTTTAACAGTTTATTTCTTAAATAATGTAATTACAGTTTTTCTAGAAAAGTATTTTAGTACAGCAGAAGACAAATTGGCTTGTATGTCAGACAGTGAAAGTGAAAGTGAAGTCGCTCAGTTGTGTCTGACTCTTTGCGACCCCATGGACTGTAGCCTACCAGGCTCCTCCATCCATGGGACTTTCCAGGCAAGAGTACTGGAGTGGGTTGCCATTTCCTTCTCCAGAGGATCTTCCCGACCCAGGGATTGAACCCAGGTCTCCCACATTGTAAGCAAGACGCTTTACCATCTGAGCCACCAGGGAAGTCAATATGTGCAATTCCTATATGGCTCAAAGCTCACAGACATTTTAATTCTATCAATACTTAAATTATAACACAACACCTTGCCTTAATGGACTATTATCACTTAATAGTAAAATCATGAGTTTTGCCTTATAGAAAAGCATCCTTCTATCTATTATATTGTCATTTAATAAATTTTCTTACCTTAAGAATGTACATAGATCTCGTTTTTTAAACACTGCTTTTCCTTGGGTATACCATTTCCTGAGAGCTCAATATGTTATTGCTAATGGAAATGTTGTACTTTTAAGATTGCCTCTTAACTGTAGTATAAATATGAGCCTCTGGTAAGCCTCAGTGTGAACACAAGATACTAATTTATTTTTCATAAGTTTAATCAGTCCTAAAAAGGGAAGACTCCAGCTTATTGGTGACTATTTTAGTGTAGTACTTGCAGTAATAGCTAAGTAAGGAGGAAAATCAATTATAGTTCTGAAAGAGAAGTAGATTTTGTTCACTTAAAACTCAGACTTTTAATCCCTGGGCAAAAACCTAGCCTGGAATGCATTCTAAAAGGCATTTGCTTCTACCATAAGAGGATGTAGGAATTCCTAGACGCCTATCATTTAAACAAAAGGATTAGTCAAAAATGATGTAAGAGATAACACCAAATAAGGCCAACATGTTCTTTTTGAAGGCATGAAAAGTAAACTGTTCAATAAAATTTCCACCATTTCTCATTTCTCATCTGTTTTTGGTAGGTCATAAAAGGCCTTCCCTGATGTCTCACACAGTAAAGGATCCACCTACAATGCAGGAGACCTGGGTTCGATCCCTGGGTAGGGAAGATCCTCTGGAGAAGGGCATGGCAACCCACTCTGGTATTCCTGCCTGGAAAATCCCCATGGACAGAGGAGGCTGGCAGGCTACAGTCCATGGTGTTGCAAAGAGTCAGACAAGACTGAGCAATTAAGCACAGCACACACAGAATCTGTATCGGTATTCATATGCACATGAAAATTGAATGAATGTGAATGAATTAATTGACTGGGCTAACAAGGTGGCTAAGTGGTAAAGAATCACCTGCTAATGCAGGAGACATGGATTTCATCCCCGGGTTGGGAAAATTCCCATGGATAAGAAAATGACAATCCACTCTAGTATTCTTGCCTGGGAAATCTCATACAGAGGAGCCTGGTGGGCTATAGTCCATGGGGTCACAGGAGAGTCAGAAACGACTTAGTGACTAAACAATAACAACAGGCTTCTCGTTAAGATTCATGTTCTCTGTAACCTTAAAAAATAAATAGCTATATATATTCAAAATATGTATGCAGTTAATTTTATCCTGTTTCTTCTGCTTTTGGTGAATAACAGGAAATAATGTTACATTTCATTGCCTATAGCAGGCTACTAATTCTATTCAATTTAATTCAACTCAATTAATTTACTACTGAGAGCTCATATCTCTTCTAGTCAGTGGAGAAGATGTAAGATTACTGTCTTCTTCTTCTCAAGTCCTAGTGTGAAAAGAGTGAATAAGTAATAGAATAGTTGAATATCAATTCATTTATCCAATTAATGCAAGTTATACGTGATAGACAGTAAGTGCTATAGACTTTAGAAATAAGATATTATAAGCACATTTACAAAGCTCTGCTTATAATTGCAAAATTTTGGAAATAACCAACATCGCTGGATCACTGGAGAAAATAAGTAAGTTGTTCATATAAACACAATGAATTCAATATGTAGAATGAATGAATGAACAGTAGCTATATGCATCAACACTGGTGAATCTTATACATGATGTTGGGGTGGAGCAACTAGGTAACTCCACTTAGGAAAATATACAGTTAGAGCCAGTCCTTGTACTCTACATGCATATAAACTCAAAGATTTAAATGAAATCATGTAAGTACTATAAGAAAATGTTGAAGAATATCTTGACAAAAACCCAGAGCTATTTTAAAACAGACAATACTAACTAACATTTATAAAAATTTCTTTGTGGCAAAACTATAATACACAAAGTGAAAGGTAAAAAATCAGAGAAAAAGTTGTTATTCATGTAATTCTAGGAATTGATATGCTGGGAATTAATTTGAAAAAGTATCAACAATCTAAGAGAAAAATGTACCAAAGGCATGAAAAGCTAGTTCATAGAAAAGATAGACAAATAGTCTTAAACATAAGAAAATATACACAACTTAAAATCCAATAGATGAATTTTTCACCTATTAGATTAGCAAAAATCTAAGGTTAATGAGACAGCGGGAAAACAGGCACATATCATTGGATAAGTATAAAATAGCACACTTTTTCTGAAGGGTAATTTGGTAATGCCTGTCAAAATTATAAATGTATTTTCCCCTTCCATCTTGGAGTTCTACTCATAGGAATTTATCCTACAGAAATACATGCACACTGAAGAAAATCGCATATGTTGTTATCTGCAACATTGTATTAGTAAAAGATTAGAGAGTATCCAAGAGTCCTTTAAAGAGGACTAGTTATGAAACTATGGCAGATGCATATTATAAAAAAGAATAAAAAAGTCCTCTGTGTAAGATTATATGAAAAGATTTATACATGATGTTAAGTCCTTTTTAAATTGAAAAGGTGGGGTGGGATAAGAATACAGTTGTGTTTGCTTTCATTGAGAAGATTCAATAGAAGCATAGGAAGAAGGTAGAGGGAGACATAGGTTGGCTGCAACGGCCAAGAGGGGGAGAGTGGAGTAAAGCTATTCAGTATTTTGTATTGTGTCGCTTTGCTTTCTGAACCTTGTATATAATTCCTACTCAAATTAACTGACAGACCCATGATGATAAAAAGAACAAAGTACAGAAGAACAAATACATTATAATTGCTTTTATGTGAAGTTAAAAAAGACAAAATATAGCAGTGTTTTATTTCAGGAAATACACATGAATGATAAATTCTGTGAAATAAACCAGGAAATAATACAGAATTCAAAATAGTTTTTACCAGGTGTAGGGAGGACAGAGGTATAGAAGAAGGAGAATACAGTTTTAGAAGGAAAATAGGAAGGAAGGAAAGAAGGAAGGAAGGAAGGGAGGGAGGAAAATCTAGAAAAGAAAAAGAAATAAGAGATCAGTGAAGACTATAGGAGTTTAGTAAGATTCTTGGAAGAAGGGGAAATTTAACTGGTTTTTGAAGGATGTGAATGCAAGTAAATGTAGTTTACATTAATGTATTGTTGTAGTTTACACAACTTTGCATATACATAATGTCTTATTGGGGCTTCTCTGGTAGCTCAGCTGGTAAAGAATCTGCCTGCAATGCAGGAGACCTGGGTTCAATCTCTGGGTTGGGAAGATCCTCTGGAGGAGGGCATGGCAACCCACTCTAGTATTCTTGCCTGGAGAATCCCCAGGGACAGAGGAACCTGGCAGGCTATAGTCAGTGGGGTCACAAAGAGTTGGACACAACTGAATGACTAAGCACAACACAGCACACAGCACAATGTGATACTGAGTCTCATACTGAAGCAGAGAGATGAGAGCAGGCATTCAGTAGTACAGCTAAGGCACAGAGGATGTGAAGGTTCCTTGAGTTACAAAACCCTGAGGGATTAATCTAGCTGGGTAGTTGAATTGGCAGTAATGAGCAATAGTTTAATAGATTAGTTTGATTATAAATGGGATTGGGAGCTTGTCTCAGAAGCCGTTAAATGTATGTTTGCTTATGACAGATCCAAGAAATATTTGAGAGTTGAACACAACAGTGCTCCTTAGGCCCTACCTAACATTGGTTTTAGCCTTAAGTCTTACCACCAATAATCTTCTATCGGGCTAACATCTCCCAATCCAGATACCCAGGCAGGTAGATCTATTGATTATTTAGCAGTGTGTTGTTTAACTTCTATATGTTTGTGAATTTTTCGAATTTCCATCTGTCATTTTATTGTGATTTTCTAACTTCATTCCATTGAAGTTGGAGAATACACTTTGTAAGATTTTGATTCTTTTAAATTTGAGACATGTTTTTATGACTTAATATATGATCTTTTCTGGAGAAGGTTCCAGGTGCATTTGAAAAGAATATATATTTTGATATTGGGGGAGTGTTTTATAGATGTTGTTTGTCTGTTACTATGTTTATAATTTGATCAAGTTTTTATTTCCTTGTTGATCTCTCTAGTTGTTATATCCATTATTGAAAACAGGATTACGAAGTGTCCAACAATTATTGTTGAATTGTCTATTTATCCCTTTAATTCTGTCAGTTTTTGCTTCATGCATTTTGGAGCTCTGTTTTTAGGTGCATACATATTATCATTGTTTTACCTTCTTAATGAAATGATCCTTTTTACCATTATGAAACGCCCTTCTTTTTTTTTTTTTTAATAAATTTACTTATTTTAGTTGGGGGCTAATTACTTTACAATATTGTAGTAGTTTTTGCCATACATTGACATGAATCAGCCATGGGTTTACATGTGTTCCCCATCCTGAACCCCCCTCCCACCTCCCTCCCCATCCCATCCCTCTGGGTCATGCCATTGCCCCAGCCCTGAGCATTTGTCTCATGCATCGAACATGGAATGGTGTTCTGTTTCACATATGATAATATACATGTTTCAATGCTATTGTCCCAGAACGTCCCACACTCACCTTCTCCCTCAGAGTCCCTAAGACTGTTCTATGCATCTGTGTCTCTTATTCTGTCTCGCATATAGGGTTATCATTACCATCTTTCAAATTCCATATATATGCATAAGTATACTGTATTGGTGTTTTTCTTTCTGGCTTACTTCACTCTGTATAATGGGCTCCAGATTCATCCATCTCAATAGAACCGATTCAAATGTATTTCTTTTTAATGGCTGAGTAATATTCCATTGTGTATATGTACCACAACTCCCTTATCCATTCGTCTGCTGATGGACATCTAGGTTGCTTCCATGTCCTGGCTATTGTAAACAGTGCTGCGATGAACATTGGGGTACACGTGTCTCTTTAAATTCTGGTTTCCTCGGTGTGTATGCCCAGCAGTGGGATTGCTGGGTCATATGGCAGTTCTATTCCCAGTTTTTTAAGGAATCTCCACACTGTTCTCCACAGTGGCTGTACTAGTTTGCATTCCCACCAACAGTGTAAGAGGGTTCCCTTTTCTCCACACCCTCTCCAGCATTTATTGCTGGTAGACTTTTGGATAGCAGCCATTCTGACGGGCATGAAACGGTACCTCATTGTGGTTTTGATTTGCATTTCTCTGATAATGAGTGATGTTGAGCATCTTTTCATGTGTTTGTTAGCCATCTGTATGTCTTCTTTGGAGAAATGTCTGTTTAGTTCTTTGGCCCATTTTTTGATTGGGTCGTTTATTTTTCTGGAATTGAGCTGCAGAAGTTTCTTGTATATTTTTGAGATTAATTGTTTGTCTGTTGCTTCGTTTGCTATTATTTTCTCCCATTCTGAAGGCTGTTTTTTCACCTTGCTTATAGTTTCCTTTGTTGTGCAAAAGCTTTTAATTTTCATTAGGTCCCATGTGTTTATTTTTGCTTTTATTTCCAATATTCTGTGAGGTGGGTCATGGAGGATCCTGCTGTGATTTATGTCGGACAGTGTTTTGCCTATGTTTTCCTCTAGGAGTTTTATAGTTTCTGGTCTTACGTTTAGATCTTTAATCCATTTTGAGTTTATTTTTGTGTATGGTGTTAGGAAGTGTTCTAGTTTCATTCTTTTACAAGTGGTTGACCAGTTTTCCCAGCACCACTTGTTAAAGAGATTGTCGTTTCTCCATTGTATATTCTTGCCTCCTTTGTTGAAGATAAGGTGTCCATAGGTGCGTGGGTTTATCTCTGTGCATGAAAAGCTCTTTTTGTCTCTAGTAACAGTTCTTATCTTTAAGTTCATTTTGTCTGACAATAGTTAACAGATACTCCAGCTTTTTTAAGTTACTGTTGGTATTTTTCTTCTGGAATAAAGTAGTGTATAGGAAAGAGGAGGAAACTAATGCTTATAAAGCTTCTAAAACTTCCGGAACTATGCAAGAAAATTCCCATATAAGTAGTATTCTTTAACTGATGATGATAATGCTTTCCAATAATGAATACTTTTTGGCTTGCCTCCATGTTGTTACTATATAATAAAGTCCTAAGTTTTGATAGAGAAGGTATAGCGTATTTGAAAACCAGAAAAATATCATTCTATGACATGAAAATTAGTAAAAATCATTCAATTGCATAACTACTTAAATACTGATGGGCCATGATTATGTTTATAGTTCAGCACAATAGACCAGGTACAGCCTTTAGGAACACATGATTTGGAATATGACTGATGTAGAAAATGTATACACACTTTCACTCACATCCCTCAATAAATAATCGATGTAGGTATGACCCTGACTTACAATTGTTTAACTTATGATTTTTCAACTTTATGGTGGCATGAAAATGATATGCATTTCAAACCATACTTCGAATCTTACATTTTCATCTTTTCCCTGGTTAGTGACATACATTTGATCTTCTCTTGAAATGCTGGGCAGGGGCGAGCTGCAGCTTCCAGTCAGCCTTGCAGTCACAAGAGTAAACAATCAGTACATTTATAACTATTCTGTATCCATACAACCATTCTGTTTTTTACTTTCAGTATAGTACTCAGCAATTACTTGAGACATTCAACACTTTCTTATAAAATTGGCTTTGTGTTAGATGATTTTCCCAACTGCAGGTTAATGTTAGTGTTCTGAGCATGTTTAAGGTCGGCTGGGCTATGACGTTCAGAAGGTTAGGTGTATTAAGTGTATTTTTGACTTAATCATATTTTCAACCCATGAAGGATTTACTGGGTTTTAACCCCATTGTAAGTTGAAGAAGATCTGCATTAGTTTTCTATTACTGCTATAACAAGTTACCACAGATTTAGTGGCTTTAAAAAGTACAAATATATAAGGCTTCCTTGATGGCTCAATGGTAAAGAATCTGCCTGCCAATGCAGGAGATGCAAGTTCAATTCCTGATCTGAGAAGTTCCCACATTCCGTGGAGCAGCTAAGCCCATATGCCATAACTATTGAGCCTGTGCTCTAAAGCCAGGAGCTACAACTACACAGCCCATGTGCCACAGCTACTGAAACTTGTGTTCCCAACAAGAGAAGCCATCGAAATGAGAAGCCCTAGCACCACAACTAGAAAGTAGCCCTCACTCACAGCAACTAGAGCAAAGCCCTCACAGCAAAGAAGATCCAGCACCACAAGAAATAATAAATAAATAAATATTATTAAAAAAATACAAATGTATTATTTTACAATTCTGTAGGTTGGAAGTCCTAGAGGGTTCTCACAGGACTGAAAAGATGTCAGCATGATGCACTCCATCTTGGAAGATCTAGGGGAGAATTTGTTTCTTTGCCTTTTCCATTTCCTAGAGGCTGCCTGAATTCCATGACTCATGGATCCCTTACTCCATTTCCAAAGCCAGCAACCTGGCATCTCTCTGACCCTGCTTCATCATCATATCACTTTCTCTGACTATATGTGGAAAAGGTTCTCTTCTCTACGTGGAAAAGTGATTAGATTGGACTCATCTCAGTATTCCAGCATATTTTCCCATTTCAAGGTCCTTGATCTTAATCACATCTGAAACTTCTTTGTTTCACGTAAGGTAACTTATTCATAGGTTCTGGGGATCATGACATGAACATCTTTGAGGGATTTATTGTGCCTTTCACAATAGGGAAAGTTAATGAATTCTAAAACCAGCAAGTAAATGGTTGATGGGGAATGCAGATTATATGTAGCTCTCAAAGGAAAATAACTTAACTTTAAAACCAAGAGATTAGCTCATCCCCTTTAATCCAGTAATCATGTTTACTATCACTAATAGTGGGACATCAGACGTGACAGGGACACACTGACAGTGCCTTTCAGTGTGATGCACAATGTTGTTCACAGTATCACTTAAGAAGAATTCCTATTAAGAATTTAAACTTGAACATAATTCAGGAGGCCCAGTTTTAACCTCCAGTATATAGGAAATATAGGAGCTAGAGGATTAAAGGGTGTGTGTGTGTGTGTTTGTGAGTCATTCAGTTGTGTCTGACTCTTTGCAACTCCATGGACTGAAGCCTGCCAGACTCCTCCATCCTTGGAATTCTCCAGGCAAGAATGCTGGAATGAGTAGCCATTCCCTTCTCCAGGGGATCTTCCTGACCCAGAGATTGAACCCAGGTCTCCTGCATTGCAGGCAGATTCTTTGCTGTCTGAGCCACTAGCCAGATAGCTAAGTCACTTCAGTCATGTTAGACTCTTTGTGACCCTATGGAATGTGGCATGCCAGGCTCCTCAGTCCATAGGATTCTCCAGGCAGGAATACTGGGATGGGTTGCCATTTCCTCCTCCAGGTCTGAGCCACTAGGAAAGCCCAATTTAAAGGATACCACAAGGAAATAGACAAATCAAGGATATGGGATATTTTGCAAGACAGTTTGTCTTATCTCAAGTCTGTATTGTAGTGGAAAAAGGAAGAGGGAATTGTAATTGTTTTAGATTAAGGGAGACAAAGCAACTCAAGACAATGCATGGTTCTTGATTAGCTCTTTGTTTGAAAGTAAAAAGCTATAAAATGTGTTTTGGAAAGAGGTAACAATATTTAAATACAAACTGGGATATAGGTGACATTAAGATGTTTTCCAAATTTACTAGATGTGATTACTGTACTGTCAGGCTTCCCAGGGGGCGCTAGTGGTAAAGAAGCCACCTGCCAATGCAGGACATGTAAGAGGCAGGGATTCGAACCCTGGGTCAGGAAGACTCCCCTGGAGGAGGGCATGGCAGTCCACTCCAGTATTCTTGCCTGGAGAATCCCATGGACAGAGGAGTCCATAGGGTCACACAGAGTCGGACGTGACTGAAGCAACTTAGCAAGCACACATGCACAGTACTGCCAATAGCTGGGAGAATGCTCTTATTTTCTATAAATGCATGCTAAAGCAGTTAGGTTGAAGTATCAGAATATTTCTAATTTATTTTATAAGTGTTCAAGAGAAAAAAACATATAGAAGAAACAAATATGGCAAAGTGTTAGTGATGTAGGACATCTCTAGGTGATATTTTGCTATTTCTACTTTTCTATATTAATAAACATCTTCATGTTAGTAAAACTTTAAATATCCAATATAAAGGTACATATGCACATAACTTAATTGCATTATAACCTGTTGGAGATAATGATTTTGTCATTACAGAAATAGTGTCATTTGTAGGAATAATGAGAAAAAGGGAAAAGTTGAGAAATAAACACTTAGTCTCACCTTTTCTCAGCACTCTAGGAGACAGACCTATTTTTCTACTCATCTTTTTTTTTTAAGAAAGAAAAATATTTTCTAGAGTTACTATAACATGATGAATTTTTTTAGACCATTCAGGTTTTTTTTTTTTTTCCAGTATGCTTAGAGGTCTCACCAAACCTTATACAATCTATATGCTGGGCACCAGTGTGTCCTAGGCAGATAATCAGTCCAGTTCTGAAATGGGAAAAGTATGTTTCATTCATTTATCATGTGATAAAACTGCCAATACAAGTGACTACAGGGAAGTCAATAGACCACAAACCAATGGATCACTTGAAGGACTCATCTAACTTTACTTCAATCAAGAGTAACAGGCATCCAATAAACTGTTACTTTTGTGAGGCACCTGGACTTCTTGATGTGTGGATGACACAGCAGGAAAAGCCCTCTTCTTAATGCCACGTTTATGCTCAGTTGTTCATGGACTGGGTTGTCATTTCCTTCTCCAGGGAATCTTTTCAGCACAGGGATTGAACTCACATCTCCTGCGTCTCCTGCATTGGCAGGCAGATTCTTTGCCCCTGAGCCACCAATCCTAAAAGATGATGCTGTGAAAGTGCTGCACTCAATATGCCAGCAGATTTGCAAAACTCAGCAGTGGCCACAGGACTGGAAAAGGTCAGTTTTTATTCCAATCCCAAAGAAAGGCAATGCCAAAGAATGCTCAAACTATTGCACAATTGCACTCATTTCACACGCTAGTAAAGTAATGATCAAAATTCTCCAAGCCAGGCTTCAGCAGTATGTGAGCCATGAACTTCCAGATGTTCAAGCTGGATTTAGAAAAGGCAGAGGAACCAGAGATCAAATTGCCAACTTCCACTGGATCATCGAAAAAGCGAGAGAGTTCCAGAAAAACATCTACTTCTGCTTTATTGACTATGCCAAAGTCTTTGACTGTGTGGATCACCACAAACTGGAAAATTCCTCAAGAGATGGGCATACCAGACCACCTGACCTGCCTCCTGAGAAATCTGTATGCAGGTCAGAAAGCAACAGTTAGAACTGGACATGGAACCACAGACTGGTGCCAAACTGGGAAAGGAGTATATCAAGGCTACATATTGTCACCCTGCTTAATTAACTTATTTGCAGAATACATCATGATAAATGCTGGACTGGATGAAGCACCAGCTAGAACTGAGATTGCTGGGAGAAATATCAATAACCTCAGATATGCAGATGATACCACCCTTATGGCAGAAAGTGAAGAACTAAAGAGCCTCTTGATGAAAGTGAAAGAGGAGAGTGAAAAAGTTGGCTTAAAACTCAACATTCAAAAACAAAGATCATGGAATCCGGTCTCATCACTTCATGGCAAATAGATGGGGAAATAATGGAAACAGTGAGAGACTTGATGCTTTTGGGCTCCAAAATCACTGCAGATGGTGACTGCAGCCATGAAATTAAAAGACACTTGCTCCTTGGAAGAAAAGTTATGACCGACCTAGATAGCATATTAAAAATCAGAGACATCACTATGCCAACAAAGATCCATCTAGTCAAAGCTATGGTTTTTCCAGTAGTTATGTATGGATATGTGAGTTGGACTATAAAGACAGCTGAACGCTGAAGAATTGATGCTTTTGAACTGTGGTGTTGGAGAAGACTGTTGAGAGTCCCTTGGACTGCAAGGAGATCCAACCAGTCTATCCTAAAGGAAATCAATCCTGAATATTCATTGGAAGGGCTGATGCTGAAGCTGAAACTCCAATACTTTGGCCACCTTATGCGAAGAACTGACTCATTGGAAAAGACCCTGATGGTGGGAAAGGTTGAAGGTAGGAGGAGAACGGTATGACAGAGTATGAGATGGTTGGATGGCATCACTGACTCCTTGGACATGAATTTGCGTAGGCTCTAGGAGCTGGTGATGGACAGGGAGGCCTGGCGTGCTGCAGTCCATGAGGTTGCAAAAAGTCAGACATGACTGATCAACTGAACTGAACTGAACTGAAAAGATACTTGTTGAGGGCTCCCCTGACAGATATTGCAGGAGTTACTAGAGACCCCTGGTGGCAACATAAAGGGAAGACAGCTTACCACAAAAGTCCAGACTCTAGTTTGGAAATTAGAGTAAATGCAGACTGAAACCATCTTCTTTAAGTCTCATTTACATCTCTGACCTTTCCATTTAATTTTTGTTCTTCCCACTCTTTAAAATTTTGTCATTATTTATAGGCTTTTTTCATGCCTCTCTTCTCATTTTTATATTCTCACTAAATGATCACACCCCATTCACCAAATGTTGAGCTTGTGCTCATACTCCCTACTCCCTGCTTTGTTGTTGTTGTTCAGTCGCTAAGTCACATTCAACTCTGTGCGACCCCATGGACTGGAGCACACCAGGCTTCCCTGTCCTTCACCATCTCCCAAAGTTTGCTCAAATTCATGTTCATTGAGTCAGAGATGCTTTCTAACCATCGCATTCTCTGCTGTCCCCTTCCCTTCTTGCCTTCAATCTTTCTCTCATTGAGTCTTTTCCAATGAGTTGGTTGTTCGAATCAGGTGGCCAAAGTATTGGAGCTTCAGCTTCAGCATCAGTCCTTCCAATGAATATTTAGCATTGGTTTCCTTTGAGATTAACAGGTTTGATCTTCTTGCAGTTGAAGGAATCCTCAAGAGTCTTCTCTAGCACCACAGTTCAAAAGCATCAATTCTTTGGCACTCAGCCTTCTTTATGGTACAACTTTCATGTCCATACATGACTATTGGAGAAACCATAGCTTTGTCTATACAGACTTTTATGGCAAAGTGATTTCTCTCCTTTTTAATATGCTGTCTATGTTTGTCTAACTTTTCTTCCAAGGAGCAAGTGTCTTTCAATTTTGTGGCTGCAGTCACCATCCACAGTGATTTTGGAGCCCAAGAAAATAAAATCTGTCACTGTCCACTTTTTCCCCTTCTATTTACCATGATGTTATGGGACCAGATGCCATGATTTTAGTTTTTCTAATGTTGAGTTTTGTTTTTTTTTAATAAATTTATTTATTTTAGTTGGGGGCTAATTACTTTACAACATTGTAGTAGTTTTTGCCATACATTGACATGAATCAGCCATGGGTTTACATGTGTTTCCCATCCTGAAACCCCCTCCCACCTCCCTCCCCATCCCATCCCTCTGGGTCATCCCATTGCCCCAGCCCTGAGCATTTGTCTCATGCATCGAACATGGAATGGTGTTGTTTCACATATGATAATATACATGTTTCAATGCTATTGTCCCAGAACGTTGAGTTTTAAGGCAGCTTTTTCACTCTCCTCTTTCACCCTCATCAAGAGGCTCTTTAGTTCCTTGTCACTTTTTGCCATTAGAGTGGTATCATCTGCATATCTAAGGTTTGTTGTATTCCTTTCCAGTCAATTGTTCCATGTCTGGTTCTAATTGTTGCTTCTTGACCTGCATACAGGTTTCTCGGGAGATGGGTAAGGTGGTCTGGTATTCCCATCTCTTTAAGAATTTCCCATAGTTGGCTCTTAAACTCAGCATACAAAAGAAAGCTCCTTGGGCAAACTTGCTAATCCTTTATTTCCTATTCCAAGAAATGCTGTCATAATACAGCCGAGCCAGAAGGCTTTTACTTCAATAAAGCAAATAAATACAAAGAGTCTTGCATACTTGCCATGTTCTAAGCACAGGGATAAGTGCCGGAATGAAGAAAATAAAACCATATCTTAGAGTGGAGTGAAAAAAAAAACAGACCCTTTCATGTGATAGAGGAATGTATATCCTGCTTTGGGAGTTCTGAGGGAAGAAACCTAACTCAGCCTGAGATGGAAAGAATCAAGATGAAGGATTCCTTAAAGAAATTACTAGCAAGCTATATATTGTACACAGTAAGAATTTGTATTATGGGCTGAATTTTGTTCCTCGCTACCCCAAAGTGAAGTCCTAACCTCCAGTACTTCAGAATGTGATTATATTTGGAGACACAGTCTTTAAAGAGATAATTAAGCTAAAATGAGGTTATTAGGGTGACCCTAATATGACTTATGTGCTTATAAAAAGAGGAAATTTGGACACAGATGAAAGAACAGTGTGGGGCTCCCCAAGTGGTGCTAGTGGTAAAGAACCTGCCTGCCAAAGTAGGAGACATCAGAGATGCAGGTTCAATTTCTGGGTTGTGAAGATTCCATGGAGGAGGGCATGACAACCCACTCCAGTATTCTTGCCCAGGAAAATCCCATGGGCGGGGGAACCCGGAAGGCTACAGTCCATGGAATCACAAAAGAGTCTGACTTGACTCAGTGGCTAAACAACCACCACCTCAACAAAAGAAAAATAGTTTACTCACTGCCATCTATCAACAAATCCCGAGAAGACAGTTATTAAATTAGAGTACTTTAGAATCCCCTGGATTTTCATTATACATATGTGCTAGTCCCTACCCACACCAAATACAGATTTGGGAGGCGGAGATAGAGGGTTCTAGGCATAAGTACGGTACAGTGAAAAGGCTACCAATATTATTTTGACGTCCATTACTAACTGGTAAGGGCAGAGGTCTTACTGCTCTCATCTCAGGTAAATTCCTCCTCACCTGGCTACCAGGATGAGGAAATCTGTTAGGCAGTGAGTGAAATATTTTAGAGAAGGGGATTTTGCTTGCGGTTTCTCAACACATTCTTTAGCTGATTGTATCATTCATGAGGCTGGTTTCTGTTGAGATCAATGTCCTCTATAGTCTTACTGTATTATTGTAAAAAATAGTCTTTTTTAAAATAGTCTTATTGTAAAAAATAGTGGCTCTGGAAAGATGGGAAGCCCAATAGACTTAGAATCAGGATTTTATGGCTAGCTTTTGCACTTACTAGGTTTAAAATCTCAAGCGAAATAGTTATCTTTCTGAGCTTCAATTTCCCCATTTGTAAAAAGGTCAATTTCTACAATTGACCTTTGAACAACATGAGGGTTAGGGGCACCAACCCTCCAAGGAGTCCATATTCCCCCCATATAATTTATAGTCAGCCCTCCATATATGTGACCTTTCTGGTGTCTGGGTGCTCAGTAGCACAGTTGCGTCCAACTCTTTTGCGACCCCATGGACTGTAGCCTGCCAGGCTCCTCTGTCCGTGGGGTTTTCCCCAGCAAGAATACTGGAGTGGGTTGCCATTTCTTCCTCCAGAGAATTTTCCTGACCCAGGGATCAAACCCGTGCCTCTTGTGTCTCCTGCATTGGCAGGTGGATTCTTTACCATTAGCGCCACCTGGAAAGCCCTGGTAGCCCACTGAGCGACTGAGCGACTGAGCGACTGAGCACACATACACGTCATATACAAGGCTCCTCTTGATCCCCAGTTCTGCATCTGTGGATTCAACCAAGTGCTGATTGTGTAGTTCTCAAGTATTTGCTGCTGCTGCTAAGTCGCTTCAGTCGTGTCCGACTCTGTGCGACCCCACAGACGGCAGCCCACCAGGCTCCCCCGTCCCTGGAATTCTCCAGGCGAGAATACTGGAGTGGGTTGCCATTTCCTTCTCCAATGCATGGAAGTGAAAAGTGAAAGTGAGTCGCTCAGTCGTGTCCGACTCTCAGCGACCCCATGGACTGCAGCCTACCAGGCTCCTCTGTCCATGGGATTTTCCAGGCAAGAGTACTAGAGTGGGGTGCCATTGCCTTCTCTGCTGAAGTATTTAATACTTAACAAAAAAAAATTTTGTATAAATGGACTCACATAGTTCGTACCTGTTTTGTTCGAGGGTCAACTGTTATTTAAAAAATGACTAAATATCAGCATTTGAGAAATGAATTGTTTTGATTAACTTTTATACTTGAAGAGTACTGCTTGCTACTCTGAACCTTAAGGTATGTGCTTTGCTTTAAAGAAGTAAACCAAGAGCTCTTTATAGGGGAAAAAAAGAAGTGTGAAGTTCTTAATAATAGACTTCCAAAGTTAGCTGTCCTCCTAACTAAAATTACTGCTAATTGATTTCTTCTCCTATAACTCAAATCAAGGACACAGTTGCAATGGATTTTGGCAATGCCTTTCCAAACTGTCTGTTTAAGACACGGCAGATATCTCTATTACATTTTTTAAAGCCTTCATATTAGCTGGGTGGTGGCTTTTCATCACTGGAAATTTTTGCCCTGTGTCTTTCTAAGGGAAATTTCCATTCTAATTAACTGAAATCATGTAGGTTAATTTGTTCTAAGTATGAGGAAACGATAGAGAGTACAGGAATACCATAGGGCCCAAGCACAAGAGGTGCTCTTGGGCCTCATATGAGTCTTACATCAAGAACTGGAAAGTTACAGGAGCTGAGGAATACCATAAAGCACCAATATTCTACATGCTTTGGTGTACTTTGCAATGATGACTTCTGTTTAAAATAGGGAATGTGGTAAAAGGACACAGAATTTGATGCATAAAAAGCAAGGAGCACATATAAAGTCATGAATATTTGACTATCAAGCAATAAATACTGATATGCTTTTCATACTGACATGGTAAGATTTACTTTGAATTTGTTATTTATTTTAAAATTAATATGCGTACTTTACCCAAATACTGGAAGATGGGAAAAAATAAATACAATCCCCCATATTCCTGTCATCCTAGCACAATAGCAGTTTGTCTACTTTTGCATTTTCCCCCCATGGTTATAAGCTTGAAGGTAGGTGACCTTGGTCAGAAGTTGGAGTCAGAGCACCCATAGGAAATCCTTTCTTTGTGACATTTAAGGGAAGCTATTAGAATTTAAATTTGTAATTTCTTTCTGAGATTGCTCTGATTGCCAGTGAACCAGCCATTCATATTTGGCTAATGTACTGTGAATTCTTACGAAGGGTAAGGGGAATGGGCTTTCAGGATCCAAAGTGGAAAGAGTGTCAGCCTGTTGGGACCCTGCTCCAGGATCCCAGATGGCACTGGGTAGTGCCAGAGAGTGTCCACAGGGTAGCTGGCAGTGAAGTTTCCCAGGGCTTTTTCAAATGTGCAGGGGAAACAGCACCATCATTAGCTATTGAAGAGACATGGAGTAAACTCTTTGGAAAGATATTTGTGTAAAAAATGAGAGAGGAAAAAGTGAGATATAAAGGGTAAACCCAGCAGACCCAGTATATGATGGAAGTCCTATAAAAAAGAAGAGATATGGCAGAAAGAAAATTATCAAAGACATAAAACATTTAAAAGTAGGGAAGAAAAAAGTATGGAGAAAGAACACACAGAGTTCAAAACAGAATATAAGAAAAAAAAATGACTCATACCTACACACATTCCCATAGGATTTAGTTAATCCCAGGAAAAAATTTCAATAGTTTTTTTTTGAAAAATATAGTTCTGTAACACCTGGGCAATTCAAATCACAAAAAATAACTTATTTAAGTTTGATTAATAGATAAAACAAAATTAAGGGATATTTTACCAGATCTTTAAATCTTATTTTGTGTGGTAAAAAAAAAAGTTTATGCTTGCTTCTCTATAACATAATAGATGAATCTCTGCTTTTTGTCTGCTTTTCTTAATACCAGTAGTAAGTGAGGTGGGCTGAGGAGGTGGTAGGTGGAGTGCTTTTAATTTTCTATAATTGAAACAAAATAGACCCTTATGATCAAAATAGAAAATAAGTAAGATTTCATTGAAAACAAATAAACAAATCCTTTTAACTGATATTTCTCTCTTAGAGCTCTAGATCTTTTTTCACACTATCCTACAAAAAAAAAAGAACTAATTAATTAAGAGTCCAGTAAAGAGAAGGGAATCTCTTGGCCAAGAAGTTCCCTAAAATATTTTGATATTTTCTTGGTTTTTATTCCCCTCCCTAGTGGCTAGTCCCATTTTTCAAGTTCCAATTAAGGTAGTCTTTTATAAGTCATATTCTTCTGTTTCTCACAACTTATCTCTCTCAGATACAAGGTAAGAATGATATTTATGATACCCATGAGTCACACTCCTAATGCCTCAGATAATTGCCCTAGGAATCCTTCCCTCACAGGCTTCCTGTGAGACTCAAATGAGGTTAAATGTTTAATAGGACCTTCAAAATATACTTTTTTTGTTATTTTAAAAATATGTAGGCAATTATGTCTTTATTTATATAAACAAGATTTGAGTTTGATCCCTGTGTTGGGAAGAACCTCTGGAGGCAGAAATGACAACCCATTCAGTATCCAGTATTCCATGGACAGAGGAGTCTGATGGGCTACACTCCATGGGATCGTTAAAGATTTGGACATGTCTTAGCAACTAAACAACAATAGTACTTTACTTATAAACACATTAGTGAAATATAAAGATGGAATTTTGACCACAGAAGATGGATTATCTTTCAAACCGCAAATTATCCTTGTATTGAAGCAGTTTTACATCTAATGGTAGTATGTGGCATTTTTCTAATAGCGAGGTGTACTGACTAGGCATATAATAGATTTTAACTGAGCTATTTTTATTCATGATATTTTAAAATGATAAATACTTATAAAATACCCAAAGGCATCTAAAATAAAATTTTAGTCATTTCTATAAACCGAAGTTGATCAAAATTTTTTTTTTGTATATTGGCATATAGGTTATTTTCTGGGAAAGTGAATTTATGAGTAGCCTCCTAACCAATTTCAATTACTCTGTTGATGCAGACCATCACAAGAGCTTCTAAATACACTCTGAGTAGATTTGCCTGGCCTGAAAAAGAAATTTGCGGGATATCAGCAAAATGGCAGAGCTGTAGCTCCAAGCTCGTACCTCGCTACAGAAACACTGAAAAGAAGCAGAAACGGGCAGAATCAACTTTGTTAGAATTCTGGAAAACACTCAAAAGTTTACAGCAACCTGGTGGATGCTGAATCAAAACCAGAAGGCAACTTAACAATGTTAGGAACACTTTGTGGCAATTTTACTTCCTCTTGCCCAAACCCCTCCCCAGTTTTGTGGTGTTCTTGAAGATGGCAGCCCACCGACCCAGTGTAAGAGTCTGACTCCCCAGTCCGTAGGGAGCAGAGCAGATCTAATTGACAAAATATTATGTTTGTTTGTTCTAAGCTCTCTGGGAGCTGCCTGAGACACTAATGCAAGGTCTCTCATTTGCCTAACTTGGAGCTCACTCAGGGTGGAAAACTGGCCAACATCACTCTGAAACATTGTGAGGTGACAACCCACAGCCACCTGGGGCTAAAAATTTTGGCTGAGATGCAACAGACTGTCCAAAGGCTGGGAAGAAAAGCTGGGAAGAATTTTTTTTTTTTTTTTTTTTTTTTGAGAAACCAGAGCTTGGAAAAGGATCCACGTGTATTTGGGAATTTAGAAACCCACATATTTGTCCAAGGAAGGTCAGATGCTCAGAAAAGACCATAGAATGCTCTAAGCTTTTACCTCTGGCTGACCTCTAGACTCAGTGCAAGCAGGAAGTGAAGTCTAATTCAGAGTTGTAAACAGCCTGGCTAAGTGTTGAGGGGGTGACTCATCACAGAGTCAGTCTCTAAAAACTGGGAGGGTTTTGTGTGTGTGTGTATGTGTGTGTGTTTTAGCTCCTAGTGTACAAGGAAATTGCTGTCAAAATACTAGCTGAACACAAGATAAAAGAACAAATACTTAAGTCTCAACACAATGAAATGGAATACTTTATATTCATCTGGAATCGTAAGGGGCCCTGAATAGCCAAAACAATCTCAAAAAAGAACGTAAAGTTGAGCAACTCACATTACCCAATTTTAAAACTTCAACAGAGCTATAGTAATCAAAACAGTGTGGTATTAGCATAAGCCTAGAAGTATAGACAGATGGACTAGAATTGAGTGTTTAAAAATTAAACCCATACATCTATGGCCAATAGATTTTCAACAATGTGCCAAGGCCATTCAGTGGGTGAAGACTCATCTTTTTAATATATGATGTCCATACAACTGCATATCCACATTCATAAAATGAAGTTGGATTCCTACCTTGCACTATAAACACAAATTAATTCAACATGGGTCAGTGACCTAAATATAAGAACTAAAAATCATAAAATTATGAGAGGAAAACACAGGGGTAAATTTTTTTACTTTGGATTTATCAATGGATTCTTAGGTATGACACCAAAAGAATGTGTAAGAGAAGAAAAAAATAGGTAAGTTGGAACTCATCTCAATTAAAAACTTTTGTTTGTTCTTTTGTTTGTCAAAGGATATTATTCAAAGAAATGAAAATATAATCCACAGAATGAGAGAAAATATTTGCAAATAAATTTGACAAGGGACTAGTATCCAGAATATATAAAGAACTGTTGCAACTCCAGAATAAAAAGACAAACAACTGAATTAAAAAATAAGCAATGGACATAAATAGACATTCTCCAAAGAAGATATACAGATGGCCAAAAAGCACATGAAAAATGCTCAACATCGTTAGTCATCAGGGGAATATAAACCAAAACCACAATGAGGTACTACTTTACATCTCCTGGGGCTATCATGATAATAATAAATGGAAACCAAGTGTTGGTAAGGAAGAACTGGAACTTTCTTACATTGCTGGTACGAATGTGAAATGGTTCAGCCATTATGGAAACCAGTTTGGAAATTCTCAAAAAGTTAAACATAGACTTACCTTATGACCTAACAACTGAACTCATAGGTATATACCTAAAAAAAAAAAAAAAAATGGAATATAGGTACTAAAATAAGTTCTTGGTTACATATGCTCATAGCAGCACTATTTGTAGTAGTCAAAAGGTGGAAACAGTCCAAATATTCATCAACAGATAAGTGGATAAACAAATTATGATTAAAAATATATATTTCAAGAACTTCCCTGCTGGCCCAGTGAGTAAGATTTCGCACTTCCATTGTGGGGGTGCAAGTTCAATCCCTCTTTGGGAAGCTAAGATCCCATGTGCCATGCAGCACAGCTGAAAAATAAAAGTGTCTTGTCATTTTTAAGAATATGTATATATATATGTATATATATGTATATATTTCAGCCATGAAAAGGACAGAAGTACTTATACATACCACAGTGGATGTATGTGGTGAACGTTGAAAACATTATTCTAAGTGAAAGAAGTCAGATATGAAAAGTCAACTATTGTGTGATTCTATTTACATGATATATCCAGAATGGATAAATCCATAGAGAATTCAGATGTCCAGGGGCTAGGCAGGGGTGAAAATGGGAAGAAATGGCTTAGTGGATATAAGGTTTTACTCTGGAGTAATGGAACTGTCTTAGAACTAGACTAAAGAGGTGATTGCATAACGCTGTGAATGTGTTAGATATGTCACCAAATTATCACCTAATGGTTAATTTTATGTTACATGAGTTTTATTTCAATAAATTATTAAGAAAATAAATAAATCCAGGAAACACTTGAGACTGGCTTGAGGCTAATTTTCTTGTCTCCAGAATCTATATTTCATGGGACAATTTCACAGGAACATCCAACCTAGTCTTGCCTGATATTTCATGGTAATGAAACTTATTTCTCCTGGAACAAATGCATCACCTGTTCTAATCATTTTACACCAAACATGGTCTCCAGCAATGGCACAGGGAGTATGAGGTAGGATGTTAATGAGGTGATTGTTGATCCAGAGTTGATGAAGTGAGTTTAAAAACATTAAAGATAAAAAGAGAGCCTAGAATGAAATGCTTCCAGAATGAGCATACAGTCACTCCCTTTCCGTGACTCCATGATTCTATAACTGGTCGGTGATAACACACGCTGGAGATGTTTTGAGGGGTAGGTGAATAAGCTACAGGGCATATCCTTCCTAAATGTGTGCTTCATAGCATACATTTGCAAAATAAAAATGGAAGGAACAAGTTTTTCTAAATTGATCATTTTATGGGCCTTCTTGTAAACCGTGATGTAGAGCTGATTTATTCAGGTGGAAACTTACATAACTTTTGCCAGATTTCATATTTTATAACATGGGTAAGTCCTATGCTTAATGGCAGGATCTCAGGATGTAGTAGACCCATTTCAGAAGTGTTCTCTAAGTCCACTACTGAATCTTCCCTGAAACTGCTTGCTCCACCAGGGTCTTCAACCCCTCCCTTGCCCCAGAATAAAGAGAGGAGAATAATACAAATGAAGGAATTCTGGTTACTAATAAGGTGCCAAAAGATTCTGATTGAAACTGACACAACAGGAGGAGAAGTAGAAGCTTAAGTATATGTTTTCAAAAGTTTCCCAGTCTGTTTCATATGACATACACTGAAAATGCAGTTTGTATGGCACTTTGAGGTAAGTAGATGAGACCCTTTGATCTGGAAGAAAGCAGCCTGGGTGATCTGGCTATCATGGCCCTGGAGACCCTGAGGGCTAGGGAGATAAAGATACATCTGTATATCTGTTATACATAAGTGGTACAACCACCATGCCCCAGCTCACTTATGTAGAAGTTCTTAACAAAGTTATGTGGAGAACTAAGTGGAGCCTTAAAAATAGAAACCTCAGGAAGATATCACTTTATACACATTGGAATTGGTACAATGAAAATTACTGCCAATATTTATACTAAGTGTTGAGAATGTAGAATGACCTGAACCCTCACATATTTCTCACTGACGTGTAATAGTAAAAACTTTGGAAAGCAGTTTGGTAAACCTGTAAGAAGTTAAGCCTTTAACTCTATACATACTTTTAGTCCTTGTACTTGGTATATTTCTGTCCCTATTTGGACCTTTTTCTGTTCTACCCCAAGATATTAATGGAGGCAGGGGCAAGAACAGCATTCCACACCAGAACTTCAGGGGTGGGCCCTACAAAACAGGTGAATTTGGGGGTGATGGAAGTGTATATCTTTGTTTTATTCAGGAAATCTTAGACAAGCAATTTCAACAATGTTATAATGATTTTCAAAGTTGAGTTTCTAGTTAAGAGGTAACTTTTTAGAAAGAGGATGATTTCATTCAGATGACACAGGACTGGTGATAAAGGAGATGAAGATTACAGCCTAGTATTTTTGACGTTACTGGTATTTGTTGATTTCATGTTTATTTCTACCTACTGGAGTCAACTTCATAAAAATAGAAAACTCGTAGATTATTATTGGCATATGTAATTAACAAATTCTTTGGATTGGATTGAAAAACAAAGGAAATCTGAATCTTTTTTTTTAATTTGAAAGATAATCTACTCTAACAATCAAGCCTTTAAATTCAATACACTATGAATCTTGATTTTTATGGAGCCCCTTCCACTGAGAGGTAACAATTGAACATTATTTTTCTCCGTGTAGTATAACCTGTCAAGACAGTTCAAGACAAAGGCTTTGGAAGTATTTTGCTGCCACCTAATGGAATAAGTGGAATATTTTTCATTATCCTGTAAGAGACAATTTCCCTTTTACCTTATGGAACAAATATACTTGAACTGCAAATAAGTTTTAAAAATTTATATTAATGTTAACATTATTGCGTATATGTGGGTATGTTATGGTGGTAGTAGTGTAGTGGATATAGTAGAATGTGAAAATTAGTTTGAGGTTTTAATCTAAGGATCATGATTCATTTTTCTATAATTTTGTTTGAGTTAATTTACTAAAAGCTTAAGGATATAATAGATTATTTATGAATACTGATCTTTTTTGTTCAATGAACTTTAAGCAATTCAGGTAACCTATGAGTGAAATGAAGAATTAGTCATAATGTGAAAGGACACTGGGGAAATAAACAGGAAAGAGTAAGAGAGAGGGAGAGATATCTGCTTGCTGAGCTTGAAAATATTCAAAGTGGCTATTTTTCTATTTATAACCTAATGTTATATTGTATTTATTTAAAATATGGGCAAGGATTGATTTTTGCCTTTTTTTCTCACTGGTGAAGAATGACTGGTACATTCTATACGTTGGAGAAATAGTATTTATGTGTATGCAAACTCTAGAAAATAAAGGAAGGAAAGCAAAATCATCTATAATCCCATTTATAACATTAACCGATATTAGTCATCTGATGACACACAGCCATGGAACTTGCTGTTCACTAGGCCCCTTCAGTAACCTGTGAGGGCTGCTAGAAGATGTGACTGTAAAATCTGTCATCTACGTGTCCTTCTGGATTATTTTTCAAATCCCAGGGATTTGCCACTGGGCTCTAGTATTTCTATTTCCACTCTTGGATTCTGAGGTATATTTGCCCCAATATATTAACACTCTTTTCCATTGGATCCATGGAACCTCTTGGCCATCCTATTTGTTCATCCTTCACAAAACCATCACATCCAATTTTCTAAGAGTATATGGTATTTTTAGGATAAAGACAATTTTACAAAGGAGTTACAAGGTTGAGAGAATCAAGGTTAAAGTCTTGGTTAACTTGAAGTTTCTCTTGAATCCCACATGTTAAGGAATCTAAATACTTAGGGCTTCGCAGGGATGAGGTTTTATGGATGACTTCTGCTCCACCTTCTAAAGATGACCGTCCAGTTGTGTCTCTCTTCTAGCTTCACACCCTGCTTCCTTGATACTCTCCATTCAAAACTCTGCTTTATTTCCTTGGCATAACCACCGCTTTCCACAGGAAGGCCTGTCATCCCCTGGATCCACCTGGGTCTGATACTCAGGACTTTAGTCTGATGGATACTGACATTTATCACGGCCTAGACTCCAGGGAGACTGGCTTCAGTCATAAGAGAAAATGAATGCAGGCCCTTCAGTTAGAGTTTCCTTTCTTAATCCTTTCACAGCAAGAGCAGAGGGTTTTCTGGTCTCTTTATTAGCTGACTTATTACCCAAAGTACTGTTTCTCAAAGTAAGTGACTAGGAGTGGTTATGGGAAGTTAAAATATATGCTTTGCCAGTCAGATATACAAGAAAAAATAACCTTTATTTTCTTTATTTTTATATCACCTTGCTTACAAGCCCCTTTTTTTGTTACTGAGAAATTTGAGGAATGGGCACAAAAATAAATTAAATAGCTCATACTCTTCTGTTTTAAACTAGTCTCTTTTTCTTAAATGTAATGTTTCTTTTATTAAGCCCAGTCTTTCATATATTCTCTTCTACTTTGTTTTACAAAGCTCACATCAGAGCCAAGGAGGAACATTTGCTTTCCCCTTTGTCTCTATCTGTGGCTCTCATGGACCTTGAGTTGGGTTCTTTGGGCATTAAATTTCATTCTCATAATTTAAATCACATTCATCTATTGTTGACACATAACTGTGTAACTTAATGGTTTATAGCACCTTCATTGGGCACTCTGTGTCCACAGCTGCCTCTTCTAATGTGTCTGCAGATGGTGTAACTTGTGTTCTGTTCTCTTACCACTGAAATGGTGTGAAATTGCTCCAGGTAAACTTGATTACCTTCGCCATCTGACCAAATCCTGCCCTGACTCTGTTGGGGAGGAAGAAATTTTCCTTCACTCTTCCAAGTTCTTCTGGCTGTTCTAAGAATTAAATTGACATGAGGTACATTAACAGGAGCAAATCACACACAAGTTTAATAAGTATACATAAGAGAGACCCAGAAAATCTAACTCACCACAAAAAAAAAAAAAAAATCTAACTCACCAAACAGGCTGAAATTCTCATCTTAAATACCACCTTCAGCTAAAGACAAACGAGGATGTTGAGGAGAGTGGCTTGGGACTTCAAAGGGGAAGAAGGCATTTGACATGGACATTGAAAAATGAATATTTGGTTAACAGATGCTTGCTAGGCCATGCATAGACAGAGAAATTTTAACAAACAGACTTTGCTAGGTTCCTTCCCATCTACACACCTAATTCACATTATAGTTTTCTATGGTGACAGCTCCCTTTCTGGAACAGGTTCCCATCTACATTCTTTAGGCGGTTAGGGGGAAGGTCAGAGTTTAGGTCAGAGTTTCTTCCTGAGTCGTCTGGGCCTTGGTTATTTGCATCTCAAAGTAATCTGCATGCCAAAGAGACATTTTCCGGTGGCAAATTTTGCTACAACTCTTTCCCACTATGTTGTCCCCCAAGATCCAGCTATGACTCCAATTTACTCCTTTACATGGGAATTTGGTTTCAAAGCTCTGTGGCATAAGAAAATTTCCTATTCATCAAGACCCCTCAGGTAAGTTCACTTTATCTTTCCACCCCTCATGGGAACATCTGAATCACACACATATATGTATATATATATATGAAAGTGAAAGTGAAATGTAGTCACTCAGTCGTGTCTGACTGTTTGTGACCCCAAGGACTCCTCTATCTGTGGAATTCTCTAGGCAAGAGTACTGGAGTGGATTGCCATTCCCTTCTCCAGAGGATCTTCCTGACTCAGGGATCGAACTTAGGTTTACATATATAAAATTTTTAAAAATTAAAAAAAAATTTTTGACTGTGTTGCACAGCATGTGATCGACCATGGGTTGAATCCATGCCCCTGCAGTGGAAGCGTGGAGTCTTAACTACCAGGGAAGTCCCTGAATCATTTCTCTGTTACTCAAGAGGTAAGGGGACAATGCAAGAACGTCCAGCCCCATGTACCTGAACCTCTTTCTCCTGACCTTGCTGCTGCAGGGATCTGCACAGTGTAATCTGGAGTACCAGCTCAGTTGCTCTCATTCTCAGCTTATTTGGAATTTCTATCAGAATTTCTGTAAACCAGTGGGTTA
Organism: Okapia johnstoni; assembly: GCA_024291935.2. Classification (NCBI taxonomy): domain Eukaryota; kingdom Metazoa; phylum Chordata; class Mammalia; order Artiodactyla; family Giraffidae; genus Okapia; species Okapia johnstoni. The sequence goes on along the minus strand of CM044312.1, from coordinate 61,689,814 downwards.
AGGCTCTTTTCAGAGTCCTTGCAACTTCCTGGACTGTCCTAATCTGAATTTCTCTCCTTACTCCCTGCATTTCTCATCCTACCTCCTATCCTCACCCCCAACATTCTCCTTCCCAATTGTTCATTTGAAACTGATAGGTAGACACAAGCTCTAGGATATGATGTGATATCCTGTATCTTCTCTACTTATACCTTATAAAATATTATATATTCAGATCTCTAAGCTTCACATGCAAAGGCAGACTTTGGATTTTAGAACATTCTTTACTCTCTCAACAAAGCCTGACTCTCAAGAGTATTCTCTTGCTGTGGACTCAAAAATCAAAACTTTGAACTTTAAAGAGAAAAAATTGACCTCTTTGTTCTAGGCTTTTACCACTTTCTTTTTCTAGGCTGTTGAGGCCTATGCGTTAGCCTTAGTGGTAGAAGGAATGACTTTTAAAGGGAGATAATACAAAGGAAAATACAATGTGAAGTATTTCAAAATGCTTTTACTTTCAAAAATTTTATTTCTTAGAGCATACTGAGAAAGGAGATGCTCCACATGAGCAAGGCCTCTGGTATTATAAGTCTCTACTATTCTACTGAAGAGATGAATAAAGTCACAGAAGATCTGTTTGCAGTGGTCACTGCTGCTGTTACATGGGAAATGGCAAGGCCTGGATTGCATTGTTTTGCTTTTGAATCACATTCAGATACACGATGTGGATGGGGGATAAAGGAGATTGGATGTGCAGCCAGTTCTCCTTGCTCCTGTTAAAATCATAGAATAAATACAATTTTAAGTTAGGATGCAGGTAAAATTTAGTGATAATATATTAACACTAATAATTTTTATTCGCATGTGTGTGTATGTTAGTCACTCAGTTGTGTCCAACTCTTTGCGGCCACATAGACTGTAGCCCGCCAGGCTCCTCTGTCCATGGGATTTTCCAGGCAAGAATACTGGAGTCGGTTGCCACTCCCTTCTCCAGTGGATCTTCCCGACCTAGAGATCAAACTTGGGTCTCCTGCATTACAGTCAGATTCATCGCCGACTGAGCCACCAGGGAAGCCACAGTACTTGACAAAATATTTTTGTTTCATTATATCATATGGAACATTCAAAATCTTTGATTTAGACGTTGTAAGTCCTTCTTCAAAGATGAGAGACAGAATCCAGGGGATATTAAGTAACTTCTGTCATATGTATAGATAATCAGTGCCAACTAATGAATGGTGTTAATCTATACATAATTGTTGATGTTGTTGTTTAAATCACACCATAATACCTCTGCTGATAAACTATATAATAATAATAATAATAATAATAATAAGCTTTGTATCTTTTCTACACAACAACCCTTCACCTATTTGAAGGTTTTTATTATGGGTCCCTGTCGGATCTTGATAAGAAAGATGATAAAGGAAACTGGTGGAGAGGAAATAGCTAAAGTACATAGAAGAGTCATTATCAACAGAAGAATATGAGGAAGAATATGAGTGTGTAGAATCAGGAAACTGGGTGCAGAGGTCCCACTATGAAGGTATTTTATTTATTTATTTATTTTGGTCATGTGGTGTAGCATGAGGGATAAGTTTCCCAACCAGGGATCAAATCCATGCCCCCTGTGTTGAGAGTGCAGGGTCTTAACCACTGGACTGCCAGGGAAGACCCTGAAGGCACTTTAACTTTACTTAGAGTAATCTCTCTTGATTTTTCCCTCTACTAAGTCAAGTCAAATAGAATCTTAGACTCATAGGATTGGGAGTAAAATTGCAAATGTTGAACTGTTCAATGGTGGAATTCTATAATACCTAGTAGTGTCATGGTAAATGTTTTCTTTTTTTTTTTTAATTACTATTCATTTATTTTTTTACTTTACAATATTGTATTGGTTTTGCCATACATTGACATGAATCTGCCATGGGTGTACATGTGTTCCCCATCCTGAACTCCCTTCCCACTTCCCTCCCCATCCCATCCCTCTGGGTCATCCCAGTGCACCAGCCTAGAGCACCCTGTCTCATGCATCGAAGCTGGACTGGCGATTCATTTCACATATGATAATATACATGCTTCAATGCCATTCTCCCAAATCATCCCGCCCTTGCCCTCTCCTGTAGAGCCCAAAAGACTGTTCTATATATCTGTGTCTCTTTTGCTGTCTCACATACAGGGTTATCATTACCATCTTTCTAAATTCCATATATATGTATTAGTATTCTATATTGATGTTTTTCTTTCTGGCTTACTTCACTCTGTATAATAAACTCCAGTTTCATCCACTTCATTAGAACTGATTTGAATGTATTCTTTTTAATGGCTGAGTAATATTCCATTGTGTATATGTACCATGGCTTTCTTATCCACTTGTCTGCTGGTGGACATGTAGGTTGTTTCCATGTCCTGGCTATTATAAACAGTGCTGTGATGAACATTGGGGTACACGTGTCTCTTTAAATTCTGGTTCCTCAGTGTATGCCAAGCAGTGGGGTTGCTGGGTCATATGGCAGTTCTATTTCCAGTTTTTAAGGAATTTCCACATTGTTCTCCATAGCGGCTGTACTAGTTTTCATTCCCACCAACAGTGTAAGAGGGTTCCCTTTTCTCCACACCCTCTCCAGCATTTGTTGCTGGTAGACTTTTGGATAGCAGCCATTCTGACTGGCGTGAAATGGTACCTCATTGTGGTTTTGATTTGCATTTCTCTAATAATGAGTGATGTTGAGCATCTTTTCATGTGTTTGTTAGCCATCTGTATGTCATCTTTGGAGAAATGTCTGTTTAGTTCTTTGGCCCACTTTTTGATTGGGTCATTTATTTTTCTGGAATTGAGCTGCAGGAGTTGCTTGTATATTTTTGACATTAGTTATTTGTCCATTGCTTTGTTTGCTATTATTTTCTCCCATTCTGAAGGCTGTCTTTCCACCTTGCTTATACTTTCCTTTTTTTGTGCAGAAGCTTTTAATTTTAATTAGGTCCCATTTGTTTATTTTTGCTTTTATTTCCAATATTCTAGGAGGTGGGTCATAGAGGATCCTGCTGTGGTTTATGTCAGAGAGTCTTTTGCCTATGTTTTCCTCTAGGAGTTTTATAGTTTCTGATCTTACATTTAGATCTTTAATCCATTTTAAGTTTATTTTTGTGTATGGTGTTAGAAAGTGTTCTAGTTTCATTCCTTTACAAGTGGTTGACCAGTTTTCCCAGCACCACTTGTTAAAGAGATTATCTTTTTTCCATTGTATATTCTTTCCTCCTTTGTCAAAGATAAGTTGTCCATAGGTGCGTAGATTTATCTCTGGGCTTTCTATTTTATTCCATTGATCTATATTTCTGTCTTTGTACTAGTACCATACTGTCTTGATGACTGTGGCTTTGTAGTAGAGCCTGAAGTCAGGCAGGTTGATTCCTCCAGTTCCATTCTTCTTTCTCAAGATTGTTTTGGCTATTCGAGGTTTCTTGTGTTTCCATACAAATTGTGAAATTATTTGTTCTAGTTCTCTGAAAAATACTGTTGGTGCAATACTGTTGGTAGCTTGATAGGGCGGAGAAGGAAATGGCAACCCACTCCAGTACTCTTGCCTGGAGAATCCTATGGACAGAGGAGCCTGGTAGGCTGCAGTCCATGGGTTTGCTAAGGGTCGGACACAACTGAGTGACTTCACTTTCACGCATTGGAGAAGGAAATGGCAACCCACTCCAGTGTTCTTGCCTGGAGAATCCCAGGGACGGGGGAGCCTGGTGGGCTGCCGTCTGTGGGGTCGCACAGAGTTGGACACGACTGAAGTGACTTAGCAGTAGCAGCTTCATAGGGATTGCATTGAATCTATAGATTGCTTTGGGTAATATACTCATTTTCACTATATTGTTTCTTCCGATCCATGAACGTGGTATATTTCTCCATCTATTTATGTCCTCTTTGATTTCTTTCATCAGTGTTTTACAGTTTTCTATATATAGGTCTTTTGTTTCTTTAGGTAGATATATTCCTAAGTGTTTTACTCTTTTCATTGCAATGGTGAATGGAACTGTTTCCTTAATTTCTCTTTCTGTTTTCTCATTGTTAGTGTATAGGAATGCAAGGGATTTCTGTGTGTTGATTTTATATCCAGCAACTTTACTATATTCATTGATTAGCTCTAGCAATTTTATGGTGGAATCTTCAGGGTTTTCTATGTAGACGATCATGTCATCTGCAAACAGTGAGAGTTTTACTTCTTCTTTTCCAATCTGGATTCCTTTTATTTCTTTTTCTTCTCTGATTTCTGTGGCCCAAACTTCCAAAACTATGTTGAATAGTAGTGGTGAGAGTGGGCACCCTTGTCTTGTTCCTGACTTTAGGGGAAAAGCTTTCAATTTTTCACCTTTGAGGATAATGTTTTCTGTGCATTTGTCATATACAGCTTTTATTATCTTGAGGTGTGTTCCTTCTATTCCGGCTTTTTGGAGAGTTTTTATCATAAATGGATGTTGAATTTTGTCAAAGGCTTTCTCTGCATCTATTGAAATAATCATATGGTTTTTATTTTTCAATTTGTTAATGTGGTGTATTACATTGATTGATTTGTGGATATTGAAGAATCCTTGCATCCCTGGAATAAAGCCCACTTGGTCATGATGTATGATCTTTTTAATATGTTGTTGGATTCTGTTTGCTAGAATTTTGTTAAGGATTTTTGCATCTATGTTCATCAGTGGTATTGGCCTGTAGTTCTCTTTTTTTGTGGCATCTTTGTCAGGTTTTGGTATTAGGGTGACGGTGGCCTCATAGAATGAGTTTGGAAGTTTACCTTCCTCTGCAATTTTCTGGAAGAGTTTGAGTAGGATAGGTGTTAGCTCTTCTCTAAATTTTTGGTAGAATTCAGCTGTGAAGCCGTCTGGTCATGGGCTTTTGTTTGTTGGAAGATTTCTGATTACAGTTTCAATATCCATGCTTGTGATGGGCCTGTTGGATTTTCTATTTCTTCCTGGTTCAGTTTTGAGAAGTTGTACTTTTCTAAGAATTTATCCATTTCTTCCAAGTTGTCTATTTTATTTGCATATAGTTGCTGATAATAGTCTCTTATGGTCCTTTGTATTTCTGTGTTGTCTGTTGTGATCTCTCCGTTTTCATTTCTAATTTTGTTGATTTGATTCTTCTCCCTTTGTTTCTTGATGAGTCTGGCTAATGGCTTGTAAATTTTATTTATCTTCTCGAATAACCAGTTTTTGGCTTTGTTGATTTTTGCTATAGTTTCTTTTGTTTCTTTTGCATTTATTTCTGCCCTAATTTTTAAGATTTCTTTCCTTCTACTAACCCTGGGGTTCTTCATTTCTTCCTTTTCTAGTTGCTTAAGGTGTAGAGCTAGGTTATTTATTTGACTTTTTTGTTGTTTCTTGAGGTAAGCCTGTATTGCTATGAACCTTCCCCTTAGCACTGTTTTTACCGTGTCCCATAGGTTTTGGGTTGTTGTGGTTTCATTTTCATTCATTTCTATGCATATTTTTGTTTATTTTTTGATTTCTTCTGCGATTTGTTGGTTATTCAGCAGTGTGTTGTTCAGCCTCCATATGTTGGAATTTTTAATAGTTTTTCTCCTGTAATTGACATCTAATCTTACTGCATTGCTATCAGAAAAGATGCTTGGAATGATTTCAATTTTTTTGAATTTACCAAGGCTAGATTTATGGCCTAGGATGGACCTATTCTGGAGAAGTTTCCGTGTGTGCTTGAGAAAAAGGTGAAATTCATTGTTTTGGGATGAAATGTCCTATAGATATCAATTACGTCTAACTGATCTATTGTATCATTTAAACTTTGTGCTTCCTTGTTAATTTTCTGTTTAGTTGATCTATCCATAGGTGTGAGTGGGGTATTAAAGTCTCCCACTATTATTGTGTTATTGTTAATTTCCCCTTTCATACTTACTAGCTTTTGCTTTTCATATTGCGGTGCTCCTATGTTGGGTGCATATATATTTATAATTGTTATATCTTCTTCTTGGATTGATCCTTTGATCATTATGTAGTGTCCTTCTTTGTCTTTTCACAGCCTTTGTTTTAAAGTCTATTTTATCTGATATGAGTATTGCTACTCCTGCTTTCTTTTGGTCTCTATTTGCATGGAATATCTTTTTCCAGACCTTCACATTCAGCCTGTATGTGTCCCTTGTTTTGAGGTGGGTCTCTTGTAGATAACATATATAGGGGTCTTGATTTTTATCCATTCAGCCGGTCTTTCTTTTGGTTGGTGCATTCAACCCATTTACATTTAAGGTAATTATTGATAAGTATGATCCCATTGCCATTTACTTTATTGTTTTGGGTTTGAGTTCATACACCCTTTCTGTGTTTCCTGTCTAGAGACGATCCTTTAGTATTTGTTGGAGAGCTGGTTTGGTGGTGCTGAATTCTCTCAGCTTTTGCTTGTCTGTAAACCATTTGATTTCTCCTTCATATTTGAATGAGATCCTTGCTGGGTACAGTAATCTGGGCTGTAGATTATTTTCTTTCATCACTTTAAATATGTCCTGCCATTCCCTTCTGGCCTGAAGAGTTTCTATTGAAAGATCAGCTGTTATCCTTATGGGAATCCCCTTGTGTGTTATTTGTTGTTTTTCTCTTGCTGCTTTTAATATTTATTCTTTGTGTTTGATCTTTTTTAATTTGATTAATATGTGTCTTGGGGTGTTTTTCCTTGGGTTTATCCTGTTTGGGACTCTCTGGGTTTCTTGGACTTGGGTGATTATTTCCTTCCCCATTTTAGGGAAGTTTTCAACTATTATCTCCTCAAGTATTTTCTCATGGTCTTTCTTTTTGTCTCCTTCTTCTGGGACTCCTATGATTCGAATGTTGGTGCGTTTAACATTGTCCCAGAGGTCTCTGAGGTCCTCATTTCTTTTAATTCTTTTTTCCTCTCTGTTTCATTTATTTCTACCATTTTATCTTCTACCTCACTTATCCTATCTTCTGCCTCCGTTATTCTACTGTTGGTTCCCTCCAGAGTGTTTTTGATCTCATTTATTGCATTTTTCATTATATATTGACTCTTTTTTATTTATTCTAGGTCCTTGTTAAACATTTTTTGCATCTTCTCGATCCTTGTCTCCAGGTTATTTATCTGTAACTCCAATTTGTTTTCAAGATTTTGGATCATTTTCACTGTCATTATTTGGAATTCTTTATCAGGTAGATTCCCTATCTCTTCCTCTTTTGTTTGATTTGGTGGGCATTTATCCTGTTCCTTTACCTGCTGGGTATTTCTCTGCCTTTTCGTCTTGTTTATATTGCTGTGTTTGGGGTGGCCTTTCCGTATTTTGGCAGTTTGTGGTTCCTCTTTGTTGTGGAGGTTCCTCGCTGTGGGTGGGGTTGGACACGTGGCTTGTCAAGGTTTCCTGGTTGGGGAAGCTTGTGTCGGTGTTCTGGTGGGTGGATCTGGATTTCTTCTCTCTGGAGTGCAATGAAGTGTCCAGTAATGAGTTTTGAGATGTCAGTGGGTTTGGTGTGACTTTGGGCAGCCTGTATATTGAAGCTCAGGGCTATGTTCCTGTGTTGCTGGAGAATTTGTTTGGTATGTCTTACTCTGGAACTTGTTGGCCCTTGGGTGGTGCTTGGTTTCAGTGTAGGTATGGAGGCGTTTGATGAGCTCCTATCGAGTAATGCTTCCTGGATTCAGGAGTTCTCTGGTGTTCTCAGGATTTGGACTTAAGCCTCCTGCCTCTGGTTTTCAGTATTATTCTTACAGTAGCCTCAAGACTTCTCCATCTATACAGCACCGATGATAAAACATCTAGGTAATGATGAAAAGTTTCTCCACAGTGAGGGACACTCGAAGAGGTACCCAGAGTTACATGGAGAAGAAAAGAGGGAGGAGGGAGATAGAGATGACCAGGAAGAGAAGAGGGGAGTCAAAAGGGGAGAGAGCAAGCTAGCCAGTAATCACTTTCCTATGTGCTCTCCAGTCTGGATCCCTCAGAGATGTTCACAGAGTTACACAAAGAAGAGAAGAGGGAGGAAGGAGACAGAGGTGGCCAGGAGGAGAAAAGGGGGAATCAAAAGGAGAGAGACAGATCCAGCCAGTAATCAGTACCCTAAGTGTTCTCCACAGCCTGGAACACACAAAGAGATTCACAGAGTTGGGTAGAGAAGAAAAGGGGGAAGGGGGAGATAGAGTCAGCCTGGTGGAGAAAAACGAAAGTCAAAAGGGGGAGAGAGCACTCAAGCCAGTGATATCGCTCCCAAGTAAAAATGGGTACTGAAGATTGGGTTCTTAAAGATACAAAGTTGATAACAAATACCAAAAAGCAAAGATTAACAATCTAGAGTAGAGGCTAGATTCTCAAAAATACAATATTAAAAAAAAAAAAAAAACAGAGTCACAAAAATGATAAACTGTATGTATATGAAGTTTGCCTTAAAAATAGGGTCTTTTTTTTTTTGCAAGGTAATAGTAGGTTATGAAAATGAAAATTGAAGAGTAATAGAGGACATAAAAAATAAAAAAAATAAAAAAAATAATAAAGAAATTTTAAAGAATTTAAAAAATTATAATAGTAAAAATATATCTAGGACTTTCTCTGGAGCTGTTGCAGACACTGTGGGGTCAGTTCATTTTCAGATAGTTCCTTGGTACGGCTTGTACTTTTCAAGGTCTAAAGGTCCCTTCCTATGTAGTCGGTGCTAACTACAGGGTTTTAATCTATTGCACCTGCCACTTCCAAAGCGGTTCCCTCTGTTTATTTTAGCTTCTTCTGTTTGCTGGTCTCTTCAGTGTCTAATTTCCGCCCTGACACAAGGAGGGCGGTGGTTGGTCACATTTTTTATTCTCACTTGTTCAGTTGTGCTGTGGGGAGGGAGGAACACTGCAAACAAATATCACTGGCGTGTGCTCACAGTGATTCAGCCACACTGGGTTTGCCCCCGCTCATGGCGTGTGTGCTTTCCCAGTCTACACTGCTCAAGGTCTAGGTTGCTCTGCTGGGAACTGGCTGAGGCGGGCCCTTGGGTTGCCTGTACTTCCCAGGTCTAAGCCGCTCAGGTTCAGGTGCTTGGGTACTTCACAAAGGTGCAGACTTGGTTGGGTCTGCGTTTTGTGCCCTTCCCAGATCAGAGCAGCTCAGGTGGCCAGGTGTTAGGCAAGTGAACCAGGGGCTGCAGCTTATCCCCTCCCCCATCCCAGCTGCTCAGTTTTCTGGGTGTACCATGGGCGTTCCTTCTCAGGTGTGCCATCTGTCTCTTTTGGGGAGCTGATCTCTGGCTGTGACCCTCCTGGTGGATGTCGACTGTCCAGAATCCAAAGAAGTCTTGTTCTTTCCCTGATTGTGCTTTCAAAATTACCTTTGCTCTACTTTGATTCTCTAGCCTTAGTTTTCCCTGCTTATTATCATCTTAAACCTTTCCTTTTCCAGGATATATATTCTTTGCTAATTAAATCAACATATATATTATGTATACTCAGTCACTCAGTTGTGTCCAATTATTTTCAATCCCTTGAACTGTAGCTCTCCAGGCTCCTCGGTCCAGGGGATTTTCTAGGCAAGAATACTGAGTGGGTTGCCATTTTCTTCTCCTATATATACATATAATTTTTTCCATGTGCTGAATCATTCTGATAACCCTGCCTTGGTTATAATTTTCATTGTTAATATTCCTTTACAAATTTAATGTTTTTAGCTGACCACATAACAGTTCAGTAGAACTCTTATCTCCCTTCAGATAGATATTTCTAATACAGACTAAGTCTATATTGTTTTTCTTTATTTATTTCTTTAAATTTTTTAAATATAAATTTATTTATTTTAATTGGAGGATAATTACATTACAATATTGAAGTGGTTTTGCCATACACTGACATGAATCTGCCATGGGTGTACATGTGTTCTCCATCCTGAGCCCCCCTCCCACCTCCCTCCCCATCCCATCCCTCTAGGTCATCCAAGTGCACCAGCCTTGAGCACCCTGTCTCATGCAAACAGAAGAAGATAAAATAAACAGAGGGAACTGCTCTCATGCATCGAAGCTGGACTGGCGATTCATTTCACATATGATAATATACATGTGTCAATGCCATTCTCCCAAATCAACCCACCCATGCCATCTCCCAACGAGTCCAAAAGACTGTTCTATATATCTGTGTCTCTTTTGCTGTCTCACATACAGGGTTATCGTTACCATCTTTCTAAATTCCATATATATGCCTTAGTATGCTGTATTGGTGTTTTTATTTCTGGCTTACTTCACTCTGTATAATAAGGTTCAGTTTCATCCACTTCATTAGAACTGATTTGAATGTATTCTTTTTAATGGCTGAGTAATATTCCGTTCTGTATATGTACCACAGCTTCCTTATCCATTCGTCTGCTGATGGACATCTAGGTTGTTTCCATGTTCTGGCTATTATAAACGGTGCTGTGATGAACATTGGGGTACACGTGTCTCTTTCAATTTTGGTTTCCTCAGTGTGTATGCCCAGCAGTAGGGTTGCTGGTCATATGGCAGTTCTATTTCCAGTTTTTAAGGAATCTCCACACTGTTCTCCATAGCGGCTGTACTAGTTGCATTCCCACCAACAGTGTGATAGGGTTCCCTTTTCTCCACACCCTCTCCAGCATTTACTGCTGGTAGACTTTTGGATAGCAGCCATTCTGACTGGCGTGAAATGGTACCTCACTGTGGTTTCTTTCTTTTTAATTAATTAATTTTTAGCACCCACATGACTTAACTGGTTACTTCTGAGCTTGTGATCAACTACCAAAAATCCCCTTGGTCTTTTTCATGAGAAGGGCTGTTTTTACATGTCTTCCTTGTCTCAATCAAACAAACTATAGTATGTTATCACAAAATGATCCACTTGTATATTATCTAGTCCAAGCTCCTCATTTTAGAGATGGGGGAACTAGAGATCCAGAGGTTAATTGAAATAAGATTGCACATCTTGTTGGTGACAAAGTCAAGTCTAGATCTGATGGCTGCTATCATTTCCTTTTACTCTACTATTTCCTCTGACTCTTAGAACAGCATTAGATAGGAAAAACAAGTTGTATTAACTCCATTTTAAACATGGTGATATTTAGAATAAGAAATACTAAGTGATTTGCTAAGTCTACATGGGCAATAACCTCAGATGATTTTTTTCAGCCTAATTGTAAGGCTGTTACAGTTTATATTTTTCAGTTATGGCCCCTTACATTAAACAGTGAGATAATTTTTAATTTTGACTCGGTGGTCTAGGATTTTAACATTTTTCCCATCTTCCTGTCTTTCACAAGTGTCATAAGCATAGGTCTCTTCTCAGCCAAGATCCTGGCAGAAAGCGGAAGCTAACTCAGATGCTTCAGTAGACTTTAATAAAGGTATTGTATTAGTCTCCTGGGGTTGCCAAAGCAACTTACCACAAACTCAGTGGCTTAAAACAAAAGTTAAGGAGGCCAGAAGTAAAAAATCAATGTGTTGGGAGATTTAGTTGCTTCTAGAGCCTCTAAAAGGAAAAAAAAAAAGTCCTTGTTTCTCTTCTAACTTCTAGTGTCTGCCAGCAATCCTTGGCATTCATTGGCTCTAAAGGCATCTTCACATAGCCTTCTTTGTGTATTTTTTTTGCATCCTTTCCTCTTTAGATAAGGATATCAGTCATTGGACTTAAAGCACACCCTAAGTCCAGGATGATTTTATCTCAAGATCTTTAACTATATCTACAAAAACCCTATGACCAAATAAAATTACATCCTCAGGTTCTGGGTAAACATGAATTTTTGAGCAATACTATTCAACACTATAGGTTCATTTATGAAATTGTGCATGGACTAAGGAAACAAATAAGAGTAAGAAGTTCTTACTAACCCTAAGGTTAAAGGGGCAAGGAGAGGAATTGTGTCCCAGGATCCTACTGAGCTGGACCAGTGAAGCCAGGGACCATGGCAGTAATTCCAGAGATATGAGCTGTAGAGATATGAATGTTCTGCCATGACACTGGTTTCAGAGTAGGTATAGAACAGGCTCAATGGACTCAATCACTGGTTCAGTCACTGACCCAATGGACATGAAACTCCAGGAGATAGTGAAGGACAGGGAAGCCTGGCATGCTGCAGTTCACGAGGTTGTAGATTCTGACACATCTTAGCGACTGAATAACAACAGCAACATAGAACAGGAAAAAAACGTTTTCTCCTTTCAGTCTGCACTCTTCTTTGGATGATCCCCATTAGCCATATCGAACCATAAACCAGGTTTATGCTTCCTGTTATTGCTGTAAAAATGACTACAAACTTCATGGCTTAAACCAATTCAAATTTATAATCTTATAATTCTAGAGGTTAGAAGTCATACAGAGGTCTCACTGGGTTAAAATCAAGGTATCAGAAGGGCTTGTTCCTCTAGTGGAGAATCCATTTCCTTGCCTTTTCCAGTATCTAGATGTCATCCACATTCTTTAGCTCAATCCTCCTTCTTTAAAGTCAGCTATGGCAGACTGAGTCCCCATATAGCATCACTCTGATGTCTTTTGTTCTGTGAGGAAACATATTCAAAATTTAGGGGTAAGAATGTGAACACCTTAGGAGGAGCCACTCTTCCACCTACAGTATCAGTTGACAGGCTTAAGGATTTAGCCTCCTGGGCAGGGTTGGATACAGGTCATGTGGCAATGAACTTTATACAGTTAAGAAGTACTAGACAAGAAAAATAATTCAAAGTCTTCGTAGGCACAATGCTTGGAAGGGGCCCTGAAGCGGAAGGTTTATTAGCTCATCAATAATTAAGACTCTGATCCTAGGCACAGCGCAGAGCAAAGCAGGGCAGAAGATTATCGGCCGTGGGGCAAATGGGTGAGAGTCAGAAGAGCATGCCTTAAACTTTTCTACAGTTGATTAAATATTTGACTTATGAGGAATCTGCTTCATTCCACTAGTGCCTGTACTTCAGAGTGAATTCAGTAGTTTTCAGTCAACCATTAACCAGCTAATTATTGATCATGAGGATAGCATAAGAGATGGCCAACAGCTTAGTGACATTGATTTATACCATGCCTTCATAGAAGCCATTTTTTCCTCCTGTTGCATTTAGGCAAATGTATAGTTGGTGTATTCCTACTCAACAGTATTCTTTAGCCTTTTAAGACAGTATAGATTTCATGGGCACTTTCCCATCTGTGTGTGTGTGTGTGTGTGTGTGTGTGTGTGTGTGTGTGTGTGTGTGCTCAGCCACATCAGACTCTTTGAGACCCTGTGGACTGTAGCCTGCCAGACTCCTCTGTCCGTGGGATTTTTCAGTCAAGAATACTGAAGTGGCTTGCTGTTTCCTTCTCCAGCAGATCTTCCTGATCTAGGGATTGAATCCACGTCTCCTGAGTCTCCTGCATTGCAGGCGGATTCTTTACCTGCTAAGCCATTGGGGAAACCCATCTCCCCTGCAAACCACCTGTGACAAGTTGTTCACTCATACCACAGAAGGTACAACTGAACCTTAGATTTTATTATAAAAGTTTAGTCTTACTGTGTCACCTATGGAAGTTCCATCTAGCCATAGTCTATTCAATTCTGAATTTGCTTCTTTCTTGTGACTACATGGTGTATTTGATACAGAATTTTTCTTCTAGATCCCCTAAATTCTAGGACTTCACAGTGCAGTCATGTGAGAGTGAGTCAGCTAGAATTGCATTGAACATATAAAAAGTAGAAGAATTAATTGCACTTACAGATTGAAGAGGTTAGTGTACATAACATAATGATGGACATTCTGGCTAATGTTCTTAGGGGATCTAGAAGAAACATTCTGTATCAAATGCACCATGTAGTCACAAGACAATTTAGGGCCATTGAATGAGCAAGTCACAGTTAACATGCATAAAATGCCTACTGTCACCATAGGCAATTATGGTACAGCATTACTAATATTATGAATAGCACCGAAATTTATAATTAGGTTATGTAACTCTTTTTTCTTGTATATTTAATCTTAAATAGGATTCAAGATTTTTAAATAATCTCTAGCTGGGGAATTATAAGCATTTGTTTGTTAATAGTAAAAACAATTTTGAGTAAGATATACATCTTTCTCAGTTGAAGGGGTTTTCCTTTGAGGATATGAGCTGAAGGTATTTATTAAAATGTGTCTCCTTATTAGTAGAAGAAATAGAGATCTCAACTATTGCCACGTTTTACACAGCATATTCTGTAATTCTTAGTCTTCAAACTCTTGGGCCACAAATAATTTTTATAGTAATTTATGAAAGAATAAAACTATTTTCATCAATATTTTGTCTAATTACAAAGGATATAATACTTAAGGAAAACAAGTACTTGTGATTTTATAGTTAATGTAGCAAGGAAAGTCACTTACTGATTTTCCAGATTTTTCTGAATAAGTTGAAAGATGTCATGGAACTATGTTTTAGTTTCTTCATCTATAAAATGGGGGGAAACTCTGTAACTCTTTTCCTCTGATGTCTCACATTGTAACACTTTATCAAGTTCTCTATGACAGAGTTTTTTAGATGTCACCAGGATGCATTCTTTCCTTCTTTATTAAAAGAAATTCTGAATTTTAGTAGGGAGCATGGCTGTCTTCTAGGCTTTATTTTTCCCAGTTTCCCTTACAGATTTAGTTCTGACCAAAGGGATGGGAGAAAAAGTGATGGTTGCCACTAGATGATGATGGAAATGGGACAGGCACATTGGCCGGGAGATGGAAGCCCGCTATTGAGAATGGCAGATCGTTCATACCAGTCCTGAGACTTCTTATCTTGGTATGATTACATGAGCACAAAGTAAACCACCTGTATTTTAGGTCTCTGTTGCAAAAGCTTAGAGTATGCCCTCATAATTCAACCCACCAGAGGAGCATAGCACTGTACTAGAGAAAAAGTAGGCGGTTTCTAGATTAACACTGTAGTAGTCTTTACCACACTGAGTGTACACTCCTGACAGTGAATAGTGGTACTTAGAAATATCAGAGTTCTTTAACAATTCTAGAGATTCTTAATGAGCAGTGTAAATTTATAGTGCTGAATTGTGCAAAAATTAATCATCTCAGAAGTTCTCAGTAGCTATTCTCCAGCCTCTTGGCTGCCTTGACTTTAAGTTAACTTTAAGTCAAGTAAACTTTTCTTCTTTACCTCCAGACTGCCCTATGGCTTCTTTGATATGCCCCACTCAGATTATGCCTCTCTGTCTTCTTCCTTACACGGGGCATGACTGCCAACCAAATTGAGCAACTGATATTGTAATTGTCCTTTGGAACTGCCTGAGAATGTGGGAGAAATGCCTGAGAGTGCCTGAGAAACCAGTCTGGCTTCTCTGGGATTGAACCCTGGGCAATATTTTAAGGGGGTCACCTTTCTAATGGATTAGATTTCCTTGAAGTTTACGAAGTTGCCTTCTATAGAGAGTCTGAGATTGTAAATTCAGACACTGGTAATAATTCTGCTGACTATATGTAACAAAGGGAAATGTTCCTGCAATAATAGAAACCAACGATTATTGACTATTTTGCAAAATGATGTGTCACAGTAATACTATGATATCTCACGGTTTGTTTTTATCACCTGTTAATATTGTGTTGCATAAAATTGATTTAGAGGCTCATCTTGGACTTCAAGCTGATGTGTCAGTTATACTTCATAAGCCTATAGTGCCTCTTGCTGGCTGTTCTAAATAACTCTTCTCATGTCTCTAGTAATAGGTCCACAGGATATTTTATTTTAACTTATTTTGTATTGGAGTATAGCCAATTAACAAACAATGTTGTGATAGTTTCAGGTGAACAGCAAAGGGACTTAGCCATACATATACATGTATCACAGGTGATTTTTTAAAAGCCATGTGTGTTGCCTCCATGTTCTTCTCACTATTTGTATTGTTTTGATTCCCAATCATCCCACTGAAGTTCACTTTTTGAAAATAAACAATCTTTAGCAAATAAACCAGTCCATCCGAAAGGAAATCAGTCCTGGATATCCATTGGAAGGACTGATGTTGAAGCTGAAACTCCAATACTTTGGCCACCTCATGCGAAGAACTGACTCATTGGAAAAGACCCTGACGGTGAGAAAGATTGAAGGTGGGAGGAGAAGGGGACGACAGAGGATGAGATGGTTGGATGGCATCATTGACTCAATGGACATAAGTTTGAGTAAACTCCGGGAATTGATGATGGACAGGGAGTCCTGGTGTGCTGCAGTCCATGGGGTCGCGAAGAGTTGGACATGACTGAGCAACTGAACTGAACTGAACTGAACAAAAAAATTTCTCCTCCACTCCTACTTCTCTTTCTTCTACACAGACTCTGTTCTTGTGCATCTATTTCTTTTTAAAAAATTTTATTGGCACGCAGTTGATTTACCATATTGTATTAGTTTCAGGTGTACAGCAAAGTTAATCAATCAAATATATATACATATATCCACACTTTTTTAAATATTCTTTTCCCACAAGGCTCATTACAGGAGTTTTCTGTGTTACACGTAGGTCTTTATTAGTTATTTATTTTATATATGGCAGTGTGTATATGTCAATCCCAATCTCCCAGTTTATCCTTTCCTACCCCCGCTACTTAACCCCTGGTAACCATAAGTTTTTCTTCATATGTAACTCTATTTCTGTTTTGTAGATAAATTCACTTGTACCCTTTTTTTAGATTCCATATATAAGCAATATCGTATGATATTTATCTTTCTCTGACTTACTTCACTCAGTATGACCATCTCTAAGTCCATCCATGTCACTGCAGATGGCATTATTTTATTATGGCCTAGTACTATTCCATTATATATATGTACCACATGTTCTTTATCCATTCCTCTGTTGATGGTTATTTAGGTTGATTTCATGTCATGGCTATTGTAAATAGTGCTGCAACGAACACTGAGGTACATGCATCTCTGGATATATGCCCAGGAGTGGGATTGCCAAATCACATGGTAGCTCTATTTTTAGTATTTGTTGAGGAACCTCCATACTGTTTGGCATAGTGGCAGCACCAATTTACATTCTCAGTAACAGTGTGGGAGGGTTTCCTTTTCTCTACACCTTCTCTAGTATTTGTTATTTGTAGACTTTTTAATGATGCCCACTCTGACTGGTGTGAGGTATACCTCTTATAGTTTTGATTTGCATTCCTCTAATAATTAGTGATGTTGAGTATCTTTTCATGTCCTGTTGGTCATCTGTCTGTCTTCTTTGGAGAAAAGTCTATTTAGGTCCTCTGCCCATTTTTTGATTTTTTTTCTTTTATAAATTGAGGTGTAAGAGCTGCTTCCCAAGTGGTGATACTGGTAGAGAACCTGCCTGCCAATGCAGGAGACATAAGAGACGTGGGAATGATCCTTGGGTCAGGAAGATCCCCTGGAGGAGGGCATGGCAACCCACTCCAGTATGCCTGACTGGAGAATCCCATGGACAGAGGAGCCTGGCAGGCTACAGTCCATAGAGTCACAAAGAGCTGGACATGACTGAAGCGACTTAACACTCATGAATACATGAACTGTTTGTATATTTTGGTGATTAATCCCTTGTTGGTTGCTTTGTCTGGAAATACTTTCTCCCATTCTGTGGGTTACCTTTTTGTTTTCTTTATGGTTTCCTTTGCTGTGCAAAAGCTTTTAAGTTTAATTAGACCTCATTTGTTTACTTTGTTTTCATTTTCATTACTCTAGGAGGTGAATTGAAAATGATCTTGCTGTGATTTATGTCAGAGTGTTCTGCCTATGTTTTCCTCTAAGAGTTTTGTAGAATTTACCCTTACATGTAAGTCTTTAATCCATTTTGAGTTTATTTTTGTGTATGGTGTTAGGGAGTATTCTAACTTCATTTGCTTATGTGTAATTGTCCAGTTTTCCCAGCACTAATTATTGAAAAGACTCCACTGTATATTCTTGCCTCCTTTGTTATAGATTAGGTGACCAAAAGTACATGGATTTATCTTGGGACTTTCTATCCTCTTCCATTTATCTATACTTTTTGTTTTTATGCTAATACCATATTGTTTTGATACATAAATCTCTTGTGCATCTCTTAAGATAAAGCCCTCCTTTCTTCCTTCACCATATCAGGAGGCTATTCCTGACATACATATACCCCTGCATATGCAGCACTTTCCTTAGCTCTCTAGTTTGACTCTTGCCATAGCAACATAGCTCTGAAAATGGCTGCAGAAAGGAAACATGATCCATATATGTTATATAAATATGTTTACTCCAGTATTCTTGCCTGGAAAAATCCCATGGAAAGAGGAGCCTCTTGGGCTACTGTCCATGGGGTTGCAAAGAGTCGGACACAACTGAGCAATTAACTCTATATGAGTTTATATTAATATAAATACACACACACACACACACACACACACACACACATATATCTGTCCAACTATCAGTGCTTGGAGCCAATTGTCTCACTTGGACTATTTCAATAACAAACTTATCTTCCTGCTTCCGTAGTTGGCCTCCTACAATCCATTCTCCACAAAGCAGCCTTGATGATCCTTTGAACGTGTAAGCCAAATCATGTTCTCCCCTCCTTAAAAATTTCTAATGCTTTCTATGTCATTCAGAAAAAATTTACTGCCTTCATCATAGCCTATAGGAGATTTGGTTCCTTCTCTACATCTTTGATCTCATCCTTGTATTCATACTCTTCTCAAGGTGTCTCAATCTAAGTGGCTTTCATGCTGGTCTTCAAACACACTAAGAACACCCCTACCTCATGGCTCTTGCCCATGCTGCACCCACTGCCTGGAATGATGTTTCCTCAAGTATCCACATGGTTTACATTTCTTCTTTGAATACTCTTGCTCAAATGTCAGCTTAATAAGGAAGTCTTTTCTGACTACTTATCAAACTCTCCCTTGCCTCCTTCTTTTTCTGTTTATAGCCTTTGCTTGTCACTGTCTGTTTTCCTCCATCAAAGCAGAGAATTTGCCTAATTGGCTTAATTATCCCCTCCTCCAGTGCATAGAGGGATCTTCCTGGGTGGTGTTAGTGGTAAAGACCCTGCCTGCCAATGCAGGAGACGTAAAAGACTCAGGTTTGATTCCCAGGTCGGGAAGATCCCCTGGAGAAGGAAAAGGCAAGGCACTCTAGTATTCTTGCCTGGAGAATCCTATGGACAGAGGAGCCTGGTGGGTTACAGTCTATGGGGCTGCGACGAGTCAGACAAGACTGAAACAACTTAGCATACACATTGCATAGAACAATACCTGTCATGTGGTAAGTCATTAATAAATATTTAACACATCAAAAGAATTAAATACATTGCTAGTGAAAAGTATTTCCTGAAAGAGATGTCCTCAGTCCATAAACCAGTATTAGACATTGATTAAAGGCTTAAATAACTATTGAAATAGAATTTGCCTTTGCCTTAATTATTAATATTTATTTAGTATCCATTGTGGTATAAAATACCAGGCGATTGGCGATTTAGAGAAGAATAGAGTGCATTTCTATCCTCTAGTAAGGGCAGTGCATAAAATTCGTACACTATTTTGTTACTCAACTTTGTTGTATAAACAGAGAAGCTATTATTGTACCCATTTTACAAATGGGAAACTTAAGGTTAGAATGCTTAAATGACTTGCCCAAAGTAATGCAACAAGCTAGTGAGAAGTCCAAGCTTTGCCGCTGATTAGTTTGCATTGCTTTGGACATCTATGCAGATCCCCAAGCATTGTCCTTTTTCCATACCACTAATCTGCACATTCATTGTAGAGGGAAGGTAGCTCACAGGAGAGTGCAGAGGCTTGTTCTTCTACACATGGGTAGTTAGAGGTACACTACTTTTGAAGATAGAGTACTTATAATTTCATCCCCTGAAGCAGTTAGAATTGACTAGGTTAGACACTTAACCTCCAAATCTCAGTAGTTAATAAAATAGTTATTTTTCATTTGGGCTATAAGCTCAATGTAGGTTATAGGAGGATTTTGTCTACCAGAGTCATTTGGGGCCCTGGGTTGCTGGAAACTGGACACGTGCTTCCACAACCACCAAGGCAGCCAAAAAGGAGGGATGTAGAGCCAATTACCAGCAAGTAAATACTTCAAACTCCATTACTTCTCTGCCCCAAAGTTAGTCCCATGGCAACTCCTAACTTCAAGTGTCAGAACTATAAGAGACTGGAATATGGATGAAAACAGTGAGCATTGCTAATGATTACCACTTCATCCATTGCCAAATACACACACAGACACAGATACACAGATGTATGTAAGTTACTTTTATTTTCTTTGGGAAGATGACTCTCTTTCCTTACAAATCCTTGAAGCAAGCTCAGTGTTTCCAACTTGGACTTATTTGTTGACCTTTTTGGATGAAAATTTGTAAAATCCAGAGGAACAAAGCTGGATAATGATGACAGAGGAATAATTTATCTTTTCCTAGGAGACTTCACCTAACAGTGTCAATATTGTCCTCTTATTACACATTTAAATTTGTGCTTACTTCTCAGTTTTTATATTAATCACTTTTAACTTTTATTTGTATGTAGAGCATTTTGTTGATAAAATATTTGATAGAGGGGGAAAAAGAATTGGGTTGTATTTTGCTGTTGCAAATTATTCAAATCATGGTCAGTTAAATATTACTCACTCTCTTCAAAATCATAGTCAGAAATATGAGAAATGAATGTAATGCCAAAAAGAGGAACTAAATCATGGTTTATATAGCTTGGCCTCCCATAGAAGTAGAACAAGTAGAGAAGTAGGAGTGAACAGAAAGACAATGCTTATAGTACATAGAAAGCAGATGGAGAGATTGACTCTCACAGACTATGTTCCTGAGACACTACAAAGGTAACTTTTTCCTCTAAATAATTTAATTAGAACTATAAAATATACAATTACATATATCTAGGGATTTAAAAGCACATAACTATAAATTTCAACTTAATTTTAAAGTTCATGTATTAAAAACATTTAAATTACATTTTGCTCTATAAATTAGAAATAGATAAAATTTTAGTGCTATTTTAAAAATTATTGGTAACATTTGATTATAATGTTTCAGTGATGAATTTGATAAAAGGAAAAGGAAATGATGAACTGAGGAAATGATATTTGAGATTTCTAAATAGTTTTCTCTTTTGGCTACGCAAAAGTGGCTTCAAATTTTGTCAGAGAATTGACATGAGTTTGTTTATCTCATTTTATGCAATATATGTGTTTAGAAAAAGCTGGTTGAACATATAAGTATTATTTGTAATGTAAGGAATATAATCTATCTATCATCTATTAATCATCTGTTTAATTTAAAGAAAGACAAAAAAGTTATTTTACAGAGTACATTTTTGAAAAAGATGTATATACATTATAAGTTTGAAATTTTGAAAATTATATTTCCTTAAAATGAGGCTAAATAGATTTGAATGTCATAATTTAAATGTGTGATATTTATTTCTCATTATTTATTGCAGTAAGTACACCTGGAACTTAGTGCTCATTTCATTTATCACGCTGAATCTTAGTTCAGATAGCTCTTAAATGGAGAGGAATGAGTTATTTAAAAATAAAAAATACTAAAACAGATAAATTACTTGAATTAGATATGTATGCTCTGAAACACAGATTGTTCATATTCATATTTATAATGATAAATTATATAATAAATTAGCACATTTTATAATCTTTTAAGGTCAAAATTTAATAACATTTGATTATACCTTTTTGTTACTTCATATATTTAATATGAGCAAATATCAAAATTAATAAAAGCAAGTACAGTTAAGCAAAGGGCCTCTTTAACTCATAATACTAATGATGATTTGTGGAATATTATAAGATAGAATTTACATTGTTATAGTATGGCATTAGTACTATATATTTATAGCTGTATATAATCATAAAAGAAAGGAGAAATAGATATTTATCCATTATTGTTTAAGCAAAGCCAACACAGGTCTTCATAAAATACTTTATAGCTCAGTTTTTTTTTTTTCTCCTTTGGATATCATTTAAATTTCCCTTAGTGTTTCTTTCACTTTGGGAGGGAATTTTTTAGAAATAGAAAATAAATTGCTTTGAGAACATAATTAAGATGCGAATTTGTTAAATTTGTCTAGAAATATATTCAGTTGCTTAAATTACATAAGGCCAACAGGAAAAGGGAATACACACTTCAAAGGTTTGCATAATTTTTCACACAGCTAAATAGTTTGACTTAGTTTAGATATGTCTTCTCTTGTCCATAATGCTCATTTAAAGCTAAGAGCTTTAGTTGATATTTCTTGTTGAAAATGCAGGAGAACATAAAGAAATAATCACTAAAGAATACTCAATAGGCTGTGAAATAAGCCAGAAATATTTTTTAATAGCATTATATTGGAGAAGCTTATGTGACAAGATATAGGATTGAATTTCAGAAATAGTTTCTGTTTGCTTATTACCTTTACCCATTCATAGACTTTGTAAAATGTTTAAAAAGTATTTGTAGTTAAATCTGTGAAATTTGAATGGCACTGTTGTTATTTCTTAAAAGACTCTTGTGAGACAAGAAAAATTATTGAGGGAAAATAGTGACGGGTGTGAGCCACATTCATTAATAGAAAAAAATACGAATGTGGAAAACAGAGAAGATATTTTAAATGTATATGGAAAAGCATCAGTTATGGAAAAGTGAAATAATTTAAGTATTTGAGTAGTAAGGACTTTCTGAGATCTGCTATGGGTGGCCTAACACAGAGATTGCAACTTTCAGAGAATACGCTTCAAAAATCTTCGGAAATAATTTCTAAAATGTCAGCTGTTGAGTAAAATCCTCCCCAGATTTTCTGCTGGTGAGATTAGTGTAATCTTCTCTAGCTCAGAGTAGAAATCACAAAGTTTCTATTAATAGTTAGGAAAAAGCCCCTCCCATTCAGCTTCCCCAAAACAATTAACGGTTCTCTATACTGTATTGCCCAAGCTCACACTGACCAGGAAGCTCAGGTTTATCATAGGAACTGCTTGAAAATGCTGAAAAGGCAAGAGTCATCATATTTCTTCACAGTGCAAAATAAAATAAAATTTTAGTTCCCCACTCACCAAATCTAGTTATTTTGTGGTTCGTTCTTCATTCTTTGGGTTATAGTTGGATTTACATGGTTCAGGGAAGACACTATGAGACTTTGTGAGTCTGCAAGGGTCCATTCGGAGGGCCTTGCTCTCACTGTTCTGCTGTTTCCAGGCGCTGTGGGAGACCTGCCGTTTCAGGGAGCCAGGTCTACTGCACTGTAGAATTTGCCACCATCCTGTCCTGCCAAACCTCAGGAATCCAGCTGCCAGGCATTAGACAATTCGCTTTTTTCATCAACATTCAGAGGTTTTTCCTTCTCACAGAATCCAGTTTAATGTCATTAAAAGTTTGAGGCTTTTAAAAATAAAAGTTTGATTAATTCCCCAGTGCTTAAGAAAACTCAACCCTAGCCATTTAATTTTAATCCTGAGGTCGTAGTTTCCTGGGCTCCCCTGATAGCTCAGTTGGTAAAGAATCCGCCTGCAATGCAGGAGACCCCAGTTTGATTCCTGGGTTGGGAAGATCTGCTGGAGAAGGGATAGGCTACCTACTCCAGTATTCTTGGACTTCCCTTGTGGCTCAGTTGGTAAAAGAATCTGCCTGCAATGTGGGAGACCTGGGTTCGATCCCCTGGAGAAGGGAAAGGTTACCCACTCTAGTATTCTGGCCTGGAGAATCCCATGGACTATATAGTTCATGGGGTCACAAAGAGTGGGACAAGACTGAGCAACTTCGGGACTTCCCTGTAGCTCAGATGGTGAAGAATCTGCCAGCAATGCAGGAGTCCTGAGTTCAATCCCCGGGTCAGGAAAATCCCTTGGAGAAGGAAATGGCAACCCACTCCAGTATTCTTGCCTGGAGAATCCTGTGGACAGAGGAGCCTGGTGGGCTACAGTCCATGGGGTCGCAAAGAGTCAGACACGACTGAGCGACTAACACACACACATAGTAGTTTCATAATGTTCTAAAAAGAGGAGGTTGTGGCTCAGAAAAATCTTAAAAACTAGTGTATGTTTACATGAATAGTAAATAGGGGACATAGAATTTGAAACAAGTTACCTCATATGTGTCATATGAAGAATTTAAAGTTGAAAACTATACAGTGAGTCCACAAGGAAACTCATGTTTAGTGGAAAGCAGGACAATGGATAGGCACATAAATAAATGCCTTTCTGTGTGATTAAATTTAAAGTGTGTAATAATATTAGAACACAAGTGAGAAAAAGGAGAGAATAGATAATTCAATATGGAGTGCTCAGGTAAGGCTTCTAAGAGGAAGCAAGAGTTTTGAAAGTTGAGAGCAAGAGGGGGGAAGTATTTTCAGTATTTTTGCAGCTGTCATCTATCCCCACCTCCACACTTATCTTTATTTTTCCCCATCCATTTCCTGGTTTCTCTCCCCCTAAAACCTGTTCATTCCTTACTAAATGTATTTTGTCATCACATATTATTTATTATAACTAACCCAGTTGAGTTATGGCATATATTTTCCTTACTATGTTATTCCAAATGCACTGAATATAGTATGCATTGTATCTATACTATCAAATTAAAATTCGATTTGTAATGCTGTTTTACTTGTTTTTATGTTGTGAACTGAACGTCTAGGATCTTCCCAATTGTCATAAGGGAAGTTAATGGGAGAAATGGGAAGAAAATAGGAAAAGCAAGTGAAGGCAGAAAAAAGAAGAGAATAGAGAGAGAAAAGACAGGGGAGGGAGGGAGAGTGAGAGCGAGAGAAAGGAAAAAGAAAGGTTTCTTAAGAAATATAAACAGTGCTAACCTAGTTCTTTTCATGTGCTTGTGAATCTTTTGCATGTGAAAGGAAGGTGTTCTAAGATAGGACATTTTAGGGAATATGATCCAAGGACACAATTTAAAGATAGAACATGAGAAAGTATAGGAAATATCATCTGAGGCATGATGGAAGCCTAAGGTATGATATCAAAACTCTTGCTACTATTGGAAGTCCCCAAATTACTTTCTAATTGACCAATTTTAATTGAAGATGCTCCAAAATAGGGGCTCCCCAGGTGGCTCAATGGTACAGAATCTGCCTGCCAATGCAGGAGCCACAGGAGATGTGGGTTTGATCCTTGGGTTGGGAAGATTCCCCTGGAGGAATGGCAACACACTCCAGTATTCTTGTTGGGATAATCCCATGGACAGAGGAGCCTGGTGGGCTACAGTCCATGAGTTCTTAAAGAGTTGGACATGACTGAGCACTGTGAAGTACAAATAAGTACTGAATGGCCTAGTGGTTTTCCCTACTTCTACTCCAAAATAAAGTTTAGTATTACACACAAAACCAGAGATGAAGATAGAGTGGCAATAGGTCCAACTTAAGCTAAGTCTTCCATATGGTCTAAAATGCATGTATGTAACAGAATTACCTGGTTATAGGATGTGAATATGACAAAGTATGTTAATAATTTTTTAGTCTAAAACCTTCATTTTGGAGATGAGGAGATGGAGGCCTAAATATCTTTTTTTCAGGTACAAATAAGGAGCCATTAGGAGTCCTGCCTAGATTTCATAGCCTGGGTTCTCTTCCCTTTAAATTGAGGCTTAATTAACATGGAAAATGTCAGATTTGTGAGCTACACTCAGGAAACATAAAAAGTAAATCCTTGAGAAACCAAGCAGAAGTTCTAGAGAATCACAAAAAAGAGAGGGCTACAAATATATGTGGCCCATTTCTACATGGCCAAACTGTTTTAGAGATTCATGGCTGAGGATGGGTAGAGTTATGGGGAAGCCCACATGAAAATAAATATTTCTCTGGTTTGTAATATCTTTTTTTCCTATATTTGAAATGTATTTTGCTAATTATAATCTTAGAAGTAGTACTGAACAAAACAAAACAACTCTTTGTGTTAGCCCTCTGAGGTAGACCCTGGCAGGCTTGGTGTAGGTTCAGTAACACAGTAAGAAGTACAACATGGAGCTATGTCAACTGTATAGCAGGGAAGTGCCTTTTGTAGAATAGTCCTTTGATATATATATATTTTCTAATAAATTTATTTATTTTAGTTGGGGGCTAATTACTTTACAATATTGTAGTAGTTTTTGCCATACATTGACATGAATCAGCCATGGGTTTACATGTGTTCCCCATCCTGAACCCTCCTCCCACCTCCCTCCCCATCCCATCCCTCTGGGTCATCCCAATGCCCCAGCCCTGATATCTTAAATAATGTGATATTTGATCATCTGACTTCCCTTTACCTGGCTAACTTCTATTCATACTCTATTTCTTAATTTAAACATTAATTCTTCAAGGAAACTCTCTCTGATTCCTCAGTAGAGATTAGCTCTCCCATTTTATATATGTTCATTGGACCGTGTACTTAGCATTAATCAAAATGATAAATTTATCAGTCAGGGGAATAGAAATCATGCTAGATCTTTCAAGGAAGGTGAATTTGATAGAACAAATTAGTTGTAGAAATGGTAAAAGCATTGGTTCCATACTCTGGGTTCTTTTTGAACTAGACTGGGGCCAATTGACAGTGATATGGAAGAAGGAGGATTTGTGGGCTATACTTAGGAACTGTAAAAGTAAGTTGAGGGTAACCTAGATTGGGAGTGTGTTTTTGACTTGTTGGGGTGCCTACCAGAGTGCTAGAACTGCCAAAGGGGACATTTTAGCATGGACTACTATTGCTGAATTAGGGAAATCAGAGCCAATTATGGGAGCCCAGAAGTGTCACAGCCACCTTTGGAGACACTACCACAAAGAAAACAAAGAGGAATAAATGCCCAATAGAGTGGAAGACCAAGACTTTCCCTCTCCTGTCACCTTCCAGTATTGTATCAATTCCTCTTGTCAGCCAAACCTAATTGGAAGTCAGTTAGCAAGGAATTCTGGGAAATATATTTTCTGGGGGTCTCTGGCCTCCTGTAGATACAGCACAGAACATGGAAAAAAGTGACTGACCTCAGACAAATAATTAATGCTAGTATACTAAACAAGTATATATTAATTAATGCTATTATCAGGGTAATGTCAATCTCTCCAGGTATTCTGTCATTTCCATGGGTTAAGAATGTATCTGCCTTATTCACTAATATATTACCAACACATTTCATAGTGCTTGGCCCATAAAAGATTTTGAATAAATAAAAAAATATATGGATGAATATTGTTATTGACTCTATAATTTCAAGAGTCATGATCTCCACTGAGAGTTATGTGCTCCTTCCAATGCCACTGTGAATAAGAGCTCTGTGATGTACCAAGAGATAATAAGGCCTCCATCTGAACAAAGCAGGGTCATAGAGGTATGAAAGAGGAAGGAAAGGAAGGATATTAGTAAGTGACAAAGTTTCAGATTATAAATTTCAGTTTATAAATTTTTCTTCAGCCTGTCTTAATTGCTTTATCCATCTCACCCTCACACCTTATAGGCCACTCCAACACATGTATCTACTTGGGAAGATTTTTGTCAGAAATGGGAAGATAAGCACCATATAAAGAATGATTACTGTAGATCAAACCTATTAACTAGAATTAAATGATGATCTTCCTAATGTCTATTGTCGCACAGTGTTTAGTGAACACTGTGTTGTTTACCATTATGCTAGGGCAGGATCACTCTTCTCTCCTTATGGTTTCATCTAATCCTCTGCTTCAAGGGATGAGCCACGGATGAAAGCTTGCAAAACCTAGAAAATGTTTTTATTTCCCTTTTCCTTCTGTGACTCTAATTACATGTGTATTAGTCCACTTGAAGTTGTCTCATAGCTCACTGATAATCCCTTAATTTTTTCAGACTTGTTCTGTTAGTTTAATTTTGAATAGTTTCTGCTATTATGTTTTAAATTCACTGAAGATCAATCCTGGGTGTTCATTGGAAGGTCTGATGTTGAAGCTGAAACTCCAATACTTTGGCCACCTCATGCGAAGAGTTGACTCATTGGAAAAGACCCTAATGCTGGGTAGGATTGGGGGCAGGAGGAGAAGGGGACGACAGAGGATGAGATGATTGGATGGCATCACTGACTCGATGGACATGGGTTTGGGTGGACTCCGGGAGTTGTTGATGGACAGAGGGGCCTGGCGTGCTGCAATTCATGGGGTCCCGGAGAGTCGGACACGACTGAGCGACTGAACTGAACTGAACTGAATTGATCGTTCCTTCAGTTCAGTCCAGTTCAGTCACTCAGTCATGTCCAACTCTTTGCAACCCCATGAACTGCAACACGCCAGCCCTCCCTGTCCATCACCAACTCCCGGAGTCCACCGAAACCCATGTCCATCGAGCCGGTGATGCCATCCAACCATCTCATCCTCTTTTGTCCCCTTCTCCTGCCCTCAATCTTTGCCGGCATCAGGGTCGTTTCCAGTGAGTCAGCTCTTCACATCAGGTGGCCAAAGTATTGGAGTTTCAGCTTCAACATCATTCCTTCCAATGAACACCCAGGGCTGATCTCCTGTAGGATGGACTGGTTGGATCTCCTTGCAGTCCAAGGGACTCTCAAGAGTCTTCTCCAACACCACACTTCAAAAGCATCAATTCTGTGGCGCTCAGCTTTCTTCACCATCCAACTCTCACATCCATACATGACCACTGGAAAAACCATAGTCTTGACTAGATGGACCTTTGTTGACAAAGTAATGTCTCTGCTTTTTAATATGCTGTCTAGGTTGGTCATAATTTTCCTTCCAAGGAGTAAGCGTCTTTTAATTTCATGGCTGCGATCTCCATCAGCAGTGATTTTGGAGCCCAGAAAAATAAAGTCAGCCAGTGTTTCCACTGTTTCCCCATCTATTTGCCATGAAGTGATGGGACTGGATGCCATGATCTTAGATCTTTCCTTATGTAGTGTCAAATCTGCTTTTAATCCTATTTTTTTTAACTTAAATATATATTTTGTTTGGTTTGCTAAAATAGGAAAGGAACAGAGAGCTTTTTTTCCCTTTGTCTAAATATTGCTAATCACTATGGGTAAGGCAAATGATCATGGGTTGAATGAAAAACACAAAACAAGCAACTACAACTATAAAAACTATAACATCAAAGGAGTAGAATATAGCCGGTTTATCATTGTTACTTAATTTGCTCAAAGGATAGGAATATGAGGGCTATTTGTCCAGCCTGTTTTTGTTTTCTTGTTGCAAGCTTCTCCAGTTGCCAGGCTTGGATTTTTATAATGCAGAGTAAATTTTATTTTGCACATTATATTTTCCTTTTCTAGAATTTAGAGCTAGCTCTCTGGTGTTAATAATCTCTCTCAGGCCTCTCTCTCCTTAGTAGGTTCATTTGTTCTTCCGTCTTCTTGAACTTACAGGGTATGGTTATAGTAGCTGCTTTAGCATGTGTTTTACTGTTGCTGTCATTTGTATCATTTATGGGTCTGCTTTTATTATTAAATTAGTTTTCCCGCACTGTTGTTCCTACTTACCTACTTGTTTGTAATTTTTGATTGGATACCAAGCCTTGTGAGCATTGGCACTTCTAGTAATTTTTAGAAACATTCTTGAGGTTTCTCTGGGATGAACTTAAGCTGCTTGGGAACATATTGATTCTTTCACAACTAGCCTTAATTTTTGCCAGAAGGAATTAAGGCTGTCTTTAGTCTAGGGCTGTGTATGTGTGTGTTAGTCGTTCAGTTATGTACAACTCTTTGCGACCCCAAGGACTCTAGCCCGCCAGGCTCGTCCATGGAATTCTCCAGGCAAAAATATTGGAGTGAGTTGCCATTCTCTTCTCTAGGGAATCTTCCCAATCCAGAAATCAAACCTGGGTCTCCTACATTGCAGGCAGATTCTTTACCAACCAAGCCAAATCTAGGGCTAGTTTGTCCCAAATTAGTAAGGCAATACCCTTCTGAGTACCCTTCCTGATGCTTTTGTGTATTTTCTACCCTGGTTCTTGGGATCATGAACCATTCCTAGCTTTGTGTGATCTCTAGAAATTATTCCTACTGCTTCTTTACAACAGGGTATTGCCCAGCCAAAAGGTAGTTTGCTTATGCTCTGATCAGTACTCAGCAGGTCTCTAGTGCAACTCTGTACCTCAGGAGCTCCTTCTTTTTGCAGCTGTTTTTGCTGTGGTGGCTCTTCTCTGCCATGCAAATTCTAACTGCCTTGGCCTCTCCAGATTCTTGTCTCTGTCTCTTCAATTCAGAGAGAACTCTGGGCTCTGTTTGGATTCTCTCTCCCTGTGTTGTGGTTTGGAATCTCTCTCCAGGAAGTAAGCTGAAGCAACCATAGAACTTAAATAGTTTATATCCCTTCTCTCAGGGATCACTGCTTTCTGCTGCCATTTGTTCAGTGTCTGAATATCATTGTTTGGTATGTTTTGTTTCACTTTTTATTTATTTAAGATATGGGTGTAAATCTGGTCCTTGTTCTTCTATCTTGGCTGGCAGTGAAAGTCCTTGACTTTTTTTCCAAACTAAAGCTCATGAATACATTGCTCATAAATGTTATTTTTTAAATTCAAGTTTAATCTAGGTACACTTGGAGAGATTGGAGTATTACTTTGCATCATCACTTCAAAATGTTTTAATACATATTTTTGACAAAATTACCAGAAAGGCCTATATTTATGTTTGAATTATTCTATTTCCTACATTGGGAACTAATAAAAACATTTTCCAGGAATTTAATCTTTGCTGAAGTCTAGTGCTTACTGAATTATCATGGATGTCTTGGTGAAAAAAATACTAAAATCCAGTGAAACAAATCAATTCAGATTTTGTTATGAACTAACTAAATTGGTGACTTTATAGTATCTTGCGCTACAGGTGTTCATTCAGTATTTCATCCATCAAAAATGCAAATCTTCCAATCATGAAAATTTGTATAATGATATAAAGAGACAAGTACATTTGTCCTGTTGAATAAAAGAAAATTCCATTGTAACAAGTTTTCATTCTTGTTGAAAAAAACAAACCCTGCTAAGGAGAAAAATTCAATTGGAGAGTAAAAATTTCAAAAGCTAGTAACAAATGAAAATATTTTGTGTTCAGATAAATGTTAGAAAAAAATCTATTTTGAATTAACAAAGATTCATCAGTCAATCTTTCAAAAGAAATTCAGACTTTGTCACACATTTATTCATTTTCATGTGCTAATAATGGTGTATTTGGAATACTGCACAAAACTTGCATTATTTTCAAAGGAAATAAATGAAAATATTATAGTTTGATTAAAATAATGTTTAGAAGTTATAATTTTAAAACCTCAAATGTTGATTTTATACTATTAATTATACTCACTTTTAAAAGAGATGCATATCAAAATTAATGTTTAGCAAATTAAGCTTTGAGCCAAGAAATCATACATCACAAGGGCTTTATTTCTATATGAACAAATGTAATTTGAGTTTGAGTCAAACCCACATGTTTTCCAATCATCCTTACTCTACCTCTGAATGCTAATGTAAGAACACAAAAACTCTTCTCATGAATTTTTAATGTCAGTTTCACTTCCAGTTAACACAGTGTTAAAATAGTATTCCCCTAAATATACACTCTTCAAGAAAGTAATGTGACAGCAATAAAAATGCAAACATATTCTCTAAACATAGATGCCAAGGTAGTTGTTGTTGTTTTTATTGTTGTTTTAATATTATCCTTAACCATTTGTATATCACCACGTGACTGCGGTGGTGTAGTTTTTGAGCAAGAAGGTGAGCTGTGAATTTTTTTTCTCTTCAAGGCCATTGAATCATAGTTCTAATGACTCTAAAATAAAATTTAAAGACAAAGAAGTTCATAGTCATTGTATTCAGTATTGTAATGGAGGCCTCAGAAGATATAATTTATCCCTTGACTTCAAATTTAAAAACAGATTCAATTATTTTTATTATAAAACTAATTCATGCATATCACTGAAAATTTTGAAACTAGAAAGAATTTTGGAATTGGAAAGTCATAGTTTCACTACCCACAGAAGAGGAGCTTTGACAGAAGTAAGGTCTTCTGATTAACATTAAGAAATTTTAAGTAAGAGACAGAGATTAGTAGTAAACTATAACAATTAAGCAAGGTATAACAAAAAAGAAATTTTAGACTAAGTGTGACAAATGTTTTGGTCTGTTGGAACGTGTAATTATTTGGATTTTAAAAGTCAACAAAAACTAACATCTAAAGTCCGGAATTAATTTCCTTGGTGGGGAATCAAGACAGGGAGGAGGAAGTTTTTTGGGTTAGTCTGGTTTGCACATTGTGCAATGTGCCCAATGTGCACATCTGGTTGCACATTGGCTGTTGTAAAGGAATTACAGTGTGAATGCCCCATTACTTAGAGGCAAGACATAATGTTTGAGGAGTTAATGGTGAATTACTGAGTTCAGTACCTCTTAATGTCTTTTTTCCAGTTCTTTATTGTCCCAAGACTGAAAAAGTTATATAAATTTTTGTTGAGTGTAGAATGTGGGAATTGGGAGAATGAGAGAAAAGCATGAATTTTTCTGCTGAAATTTGAAGATATCCCCAAATATAACATCAAATGTATTATTATTTGGAAATAACTCTGGAAGGCTCTATTGATCTTTGCAACTTGAGAAATGATGATACTTGAATTTGTACATACATACATACATACACCAGTCATTTACTCTCCTTACTTGTGTGCTATTCTTATACAGTATAATGCTGCTGCTGCTGCTGCTAAGTCGCTTCAGTCGTGTCCGACTCTGTGCGACCCCATAGACGGCAGCTCACCAGGCTCCGCCTTCCCTAGGATTCTCCAGGCAAGAATACTGGAGTGGGTTGCCACTTCCTTCTCCAGTGCATGAAAGGGAAAAGTGAAAGTGAAGTCGCTCAGTCGTGTCTGACTCTTAGTGACCCTACCAGGGTCCTCCGTCCATGGGATTTTCCAGGCAAGAGTACTGGAGTGGGGTGCCATTGCTTTCTCTGATACAGTATAATAGTTGATATTAATTATTTATAATCCTCAAAATTGGATATTGTTATTGATTTATTTCCATAATTTCTTCTTCTTTGATTGTAGTTGATAATAGTCACTTTTATTTATTTAATGGTAACAAGTAAACTCATTTTGTAGGCTTCTTCTGATCATTATGAGATTAAACATCTTTGAGAGTCTGAGTTGGCAGTTTCTTGATTTATATCTTAGCTCTCATTTATAGTTGTTTGATCCTTTAGTGTTTGATGGCTTTTCACTGTGAGCCAACCTTGAAGCATTAACTGTGAGACTTTTTGAGATATGTTAAGGTGAGTTTACCTATATAGGTGCTTTTGCCAGGAACTTGTGTTTACTACCGAACCTGGATCACTTTAATTGCCATTTCCAGATATAGATATTTTGGACCATAGAGATAGCCTGATTTTTCTGAGACAGGCTTGTGGTTAAGAAGGGAAGACCATTAAATTTCTCTAACCTCTCCCTGCTCTCCACTCAGAGATAAAGCTGTGGCATGCGAGTATCTCTACAGGCTCTATAAACAGGGCAGTTTCTTTCAGGCACTGACCATAGTGTCCTTTCTTCAAGGGTTCTGCCATAGTGTCCTTTCTTCAAGGGTTCTGACTTTGGTGGACTTTTTTTGATCGACTTAGGTCCTAGACCTTTGTCTCTCTCCCCCAACTGTGAACCTTTCAAATTTTGATCGTTAGTTTGTCAGGAATTGGCAAACAGTCCTGGACAGACTCCTACTCTGGAGTTTATTTCTTCTGAGTAGTAGTTTTTTGTGTGTTTCTGGTGGTTGAGGGATTTCTTAATTGTCTCTTCTTGCTCAGACAGACATTAAAGTGATTTCTAAAAATACTATTCACCTGTATTATGTATATTACACTGAAAGATTTTTCACTTGCTTTCTTGTCCTTCATAGTTGCCAGAAACAATTCAGACTTCAGTGTTTTATCTTTTTTATAATTTTAAATTTATTTTATCCATTTTATTTTGAATTTGAATATATAAAGAAATTGATAATGATTGATTTTTATCCTGTATTATACTTGAATCTTAAAATATTGCTTTTTGAAGTGTCACAGAAATTAAGGTACTTCAATTTGTAAGCAACTTGAGAAGTTTTGCCTACTCTAGAATTATTAATATCTTGTTTTAGTGGGTGTTATGGGTATTTCTGAGACAAAGTTACTGAGGAATACTGTGTGTGGACCTAAATTAATCCAAAATAACTTTATTTCCTGCAAGTATTTATGAAACTGAAACTACTTGAGACCTGATTATAGCTCCTGCCTCTAATAAATCAAAACTTCATTTTTGGCTTTGAAGTCTTGGTACTTAGTTGGAAATACCCTATTTCTAAGAATTGCCTGTAATCATTGAGTCTAGAGCATTTACTGGATGTGAGTCTAGCAATTATGATATTCTACATACATGCAGAAAAGGAAGTGGGCTCTGTGGTGTGATTTTTTGGGTGATGCCTCCTGACCAAATGATTTTCTCCTCTTTTTAACTGTGGCTCAGTGATGACAGTTTTAGCCACTTTACATATACAGCAAAAGTAGGAGTGACTATCTTCAGATAGTTGAGGGAAAGGGCAGGATTTATAGATATCAGTCTGCTCTCTCCTTGGCATGGATTTGATTATAAGATAAAGTAAATGTCATTTCCCAAGGTTGATAGCCTAGGGGGAAGAGATTTAGGACAGCTATATTTCTAGGGAAAGAAGAGGAATCAATTTTACCTTGTTTGGACAATTTACTGTTGTGAAAGAATAAGCAGTCAGAATTTTCTAAGATCAGGGGAAAATGGGTAATTATTAGTAGTATGTAATTTTTTTTGTAGTTATTTTTACTTTTTTTGCCAAAGTAAATCAGGATTGAAACTTTTCCTAGCAATACAATTTTTTAATTAAATTTTTATTTTGTTTTGGGGAATAGTCAATTAACAAACAATGTTATGATAGTTTCAGGTGAACAGGGAAGGGACTCAGCCATACATATACAAGTATCCATTCTCCTCTAAACTCCCCTCCCATCCAGGCTGCCGTGTAACATTAAGCAGAGTTCCATGTGCAGTACAGTAGTAGGTCCTTATTGGTTATCCGTTTTAAATATAGTAATGTGAACATGTCCAACTCCCTAACTATCCCTTCCCTCCATCTTTCCTCCAAGCAACCATAAGTTCATCCTCCAAATCTATGAGTCTCTTTCTACTTTGTAAGTAAATTGTTTTGTATCATTTCTTTTTACATTCCACATATAAGGGATGTCATACGATATTTCTCTTTCTCTGTCTGACTTACTTCACTCAGTATGACAATCTCTAGGCCCATCCACATTGCTGCAAATGGCATTATTTCATTCTTTTCAATGGCTGAGGAATATTCCATTGTATATATCTTTTTTATGCATGCATTCCTCTGTTTATGGACATTTAGGTTGCTCTGTGTCTTGGCTATTGTGAATAGTACTGCAGTGAACATTGGGGTGCATGCCTAGCAATACAATTTTTATTAGGCAAAAAGTCCTCCACAAAATCGTTAGTCAGGTTAGGCAAAAAAGTTGGTTAGGCAGGTGATGTGGAGACAGTAGCAGAATCTTTTTCCTAAAGGTCAACCAGGTACATTGCTTGGTGAGTCGGCTCTGTCATCTCAAATGTGTTTTTGTTTCTGGTCCAAGACAGTTGTTCCAGTGGTCACCATTTTCCAGTCAATGAGAAAAGAGGAAAGTTCAGGATAGACTGCTTGTCTGAAGGAGATAATGCTGAAGTTGCATGCATCGATTTCACGTACATCATATTAGCCTGAACTCGGTCATATAGTCACACCTAGCTGCAAAAGAAGCTAGTAAGTGAAAGCTTGAGCTTGACAACCATGTACCCATCCAAAACCCAGACACTACTGTAAAAGAAGGAGAAGAAAGAATACTGGGCTACAATCAGTGATCTATGCTACACTTACACCGGGCATTAAAGTGTTTATCGCTGTTAGCTAAGGGACATTTTTAAAAAATTAAAATAATAAAAACAAGCTTGAGCTGGCTGAAACAAAAATGGAGAATGTATTATAAAGACACAGAGAGCTCAAGTGTGAGAATGCAGCTGGACCTCAGGAAGAGACTAGAAACAGGAACTGGAAATTGTCAGAGTTCTCCTATCTCGGCATCTCTGCTTCTTTCTGCAGTTTTGATTCGTTCTGTTGCCATGGCCTGCTTTTTTGTGATTGTCAGGCCACATAAAGAAAAGAGCATATAGAGTCCCAGAGGTAACCTGCAAAAATTCCAGCAGTGTGCAGAACTCATTTGGCTTCTCTGAATCCTAATTCCAGGTTTGGTTTCTAGGTGGGGGAATTCGGTCCAACTAGGGTCAAGTCTCTACCTCTGTCCACTGAATTGTGGCAAAGAGGTATTGAATGATGCAATTGTAGCTGGTAGGGCCCCACAATGTGTGGGTGGGGATGCATTCTGAAAAATAAGATGGTGATCCTTAAAATGTGTCCACAATGCCAGCCTTATTAATCTTCATGGAAATCCAGCACTTCAAAGAGAGCCCTTATCTTTTGTGCCTAGCTCTTCCAGTTTACTGATAGAGTGAGTGCTACTAGGGACAAGCAGAATTCATAGCAAATTCTCATCAGTTGGGAGTTGTGAAGAAAATGAAGAATTCCTTCTGAAGATGTACATTTTCTCACTGTATGGTCAATCTTTGCATCACAAAAAATTGTGCTTGAGGAAAAAGAGCAGCTCTGCAGCTGTCAGTTGGTAGCTGACCTGATTCTAACAGCTAAGGCATGGTGTTGTGTTTATCCTAAACAGCATCAGCATGTGCTGAGGTCACTCTGGGATCGAATAGAATGGAACAAAACCCAAACCCACAAAAATGGCCAAACAACTCCCTCTAATGGCTAACAGGAATGACTACATTTGTTAACCAATTAAAGGTTTAGACAATCTGTGTTTTCCCTGTTTCTTATACTGGTATCCAACCACTGAATTATCCTAATAACATTCAATCTAAAGCTAAGAATGCATCTTTGAACTGTTCTTAAAAATCACCTAACACAAGCCCAACCCCTCTAACAAGCTCCCTGTAACACCCTTGAACTGAGATGTCTCCTAGTTCCCCACGCAACATGGTCTCCCTGGATGCAGCAAGAATCAATCTAACTTTCTTTGACTGTAGCATAGTCCTTGGTTGGTGATGCATCTTTAAGGCATCTGACTGAAAGAAAACCAACAAAACAAAACAAAGCAAAACACTATAAACACACAAGTGCATACACAGAGACTCTTTGTCCCTTTGAACTTTTGTACAGATGTGCTGAGCATGTTTTTAGGCTGGTGAGTTGGTTTGTTTGGAAGATGATTGCTTATGTTCGTGCTCAGTCACTTCAGTCCTGCCCAACTTTTTGCAACTCCGTGGACTGTAGCCTGCCAGACTCCTCTGTCCAGGGGATTTTCCAGGCAAGAATCCTGGAGCAGGTTGTCATGCTCTCCTCCAGGGGATCTTCCCGATGCAGGGAACGAACATGCATCTTTTGCATTGCAAACAGATTCCTTACTGCTGAGCCACCGGAACAGCCCCTCGAAGATGCTTAGTTACCTATTGTGACTTGATGAGCTTAAGTTTGTTATGAGGGAATGTATTACAGAAACTTCATTTTTTACTCTGCTCTTAAAAATTATTAAGTATTTGGACAAATACCCATGAAAGAATATTTATTATTTGTGACATTAACACAATGATGAGAATATAATAGCTTGAATTGCTCCAGCTCCTTTTCACAGTTCCAGATATTTAAAATTACTCAAGTAATTTAAGTTTGGAAATGACAATTAGCCTTTCAATTTTTGCTTTTACTCGCTGCATCATGACTGACGTGTATACCCCTCCTGTGAATTCCTGGAACTTCTGCAGCACTTACTTACCTTGCAGTATTAATTAGCATGTAACAGGTATGATTCTGTTTATGTACTTGTGTAATTTGTTGATTGTAAATTTCAGAGAGTATTGACCACATAAGAGGGTTTTTCCTAAGTGTATCACAGGGCCTGATACTTTATGCAGAGTAGTTTTTTGAATAAATATGTGGCTGATATCTGGATGCTGCGAAAATTCAGTGCCAGTCTGGAGAGGACACTAGATTGAAAGTGCCTTGAAGGCATCAGTTCAGTTCAGTTCAGTCGCTCAGTCGTGTCCCACTCTTTGCGACCCCATGGACTGCAGCACGGCAGGTCTCCCTGTCCATCACCAACTCCTGGAGCCTACTCAAACTAATGTTCATTGCACCAGTGATGCCATCCAACCATCTCATCCTCTGTCGTCCCCTTCTCCTCCTGCCTTCAATCTTTCCCAGCATCAAGGTCTTTTCCAATGAGTCAGTTCTTTGCATCAGGTGGCCAAACTATTGAAGTTTCAGCTTCATCATCAGTCCTTCCAATGAATAGTCAGGACTGATTTCCTTTAGGATGGACTGGTTGGATCTCCTTCCAGTCCAAGGGACTCTCAAGAGTCTTCTCCAGCACCACAGTTCGAAAGCATCAATTCTTCAGTGCTCACCTTTCTTTATAGTCCAATTCTCACATCCATACAT
Organism: Okapia johnstoni; assembly: GCA_024291935.2. Taxonomy (NCBI): domain Eukaryota; kingdom Metazoa; phylum Chordata; class Mammalia; order Artiodactyla; family Giraffidae; genus Okapia; species Okapia johnstoni. Next base: position 61,651,410 of record CM044312.1, on the reverse strand, counting down.
GACTACTGGAAAAACCAAAGCTTTGACTAGACGGACCTTTGATGGCAAAGTAATGTCTCTGCTGTTTAATATGCTGTCTAGGTTGGTCATAACTTTTCTTCCAAGGAGCAAGTGTCTTTAAATTTTATGGCTGAAGTCACCATTGGCAGTGATTCTGGAACCCCCCAAAATAAAGTCTGTCACTGGTTCCATTGTTTCCCCATCTATTTGCCATGAGGTGATGGGACCGGATGCCATGATCTTAGTTTTCTGAATGCTGAGTTTTAAGCCAGCTTTTTCACTCTCCTCTTTCACTTTCATTAAGAAGCTCTTTAGTTCTTCTTCACTTTCTTTCATAAGTGTGGTGTCATCTGCATATCTGAGGTTATTGATATTTCTCCCAGTAATCTTGATTCCAGCTTGTGCCTCATCCAGTCCAGCATTTCTCATGATGTACTCTGCATATAAGTTAAATAAGCAGAGTGACAATATGCAGCCTTGATGTACTCCTTTCCCGATTTGGAATCAGTCTGTTGTTCCATGTCCAGTTCTAATTGTTGCTTCTTGACCTGCACACGGATTTCTCAGGAGGCAGGTCAGGTGGTCTGGTATTCATATCTCTTTAAGAATTTTCCAGTTTGTTGTGATCCACCCAGACAAAGGCTTTGGCATAGTCAATAAAACAGAGAGCATAGATTGTGTCATATTTAACATTATGAGACTGCTTTCTAAATATTGGCTAAATGATGGAAAGATTGCAATGGTATTATCTCTAGAGTGTATGTAGTCTGATGAGGGTCACAAATGGGAAGGGGAGATTGAAAACAGTTTTCACCTGACATATCATTTGCCTCCAAGTCTAGGTGTGTGGACTACCATACCCGTTTAAGTAATACATTTAAAATAGTTATTGCCATTCATGTACTGTAAGACACTGCCAGTATGTCATCACTTTAGTTTATATTGCACATAGCTTCTTTCATTATTATTTATTTTAATGATATAATACCTGCTGTGACTATATTTTTAGAACATTCCTTCTATTGCCTCATGTCCCCAGCATAAACATTGTACTGGCTCTCCTCTGCTTTTTAAACCAGTGGACCTTTTCCTCTTAAACCTCTACGATCCAGTCTACTGGAGGCTATGTCCATTTCTGTCCAAGTGCTTCTGAATTCCTGGTCCAGTTGGCTTCTTTCTGTCTTTGGCTTATTCAGTGGTCATTTTGTATCTGTGTCCTTTCACTTGATGATTTCTCATCTGGTCTCTCCTTTTGCCTCCTTTTTTTCCTCCCAGTTTGATGAATGCTTTAAGATTTAGTTCAAGCCCCCACTCCTCTCTAATCCCTTCTTTTCTAGGACACAAATGTAATCTCCTGTGAAATTACCATAGTAATTCTTGCCAGGATCCCATAGGTTATTACTAAGTTGTTTTCTAGTTGTTTTTTATGATTGAATTGACATTCCTAACCCTGATAATTAACTAAATAAATTCAGGGCTCAATGGTTTAAACTCTTCTTTATGACATTACCTCTATTCTTGGCATGCTTCTAAATAATAACAATAAAATGCTAGAATGATGAAAAGTGAGCTTTAATCAAAGAAAGCATGATCAAGAAGTGGCTCTTGAATGGAGAAGGTTTGTTGAAAGGCTGGGGACATGTTGGGAAGCGGTGAGAATGGTCCATTGTTCCAACACCATGCAGGAAGAACTGCTGGGCAGTGAATGGAGCTGTCAATTCTGGTTAGACTTGGTCATTGTTCCCGAGAAACTGGTGTTAGCTCTGAGTAAGAGATAATTCATCAGAACGCTCTTGTACTTTTTCTCTCTCTTGCTCTGGGGCAGAAACTGTTCTACTTCACAAGCTGAACTTTTTACCTCTTGCCCTGTGAGGCAGAAACATGCTGCCTGAGTGCTTCCATTTGGAGACACCTTGTAGGAATCCTTATTGAATTGCTTTAGAAGAGTAGATTCTCAGTCCTCTAGAGCAGCCATCTGCCACAGCAACCCCAGAGGGTGTTATTTTTCAGTCAGAGGCAGAAGCCTCCTGTAATATGGGCTCACTGGGCTTTGGGGGAGAAAAAGACTGCATTTTGCAAACCTAGTTCTAATTGAACATCCCCACATTGCAATTATTATTGTATTTCAGTCTTGTAGCCTTTGTTATTGAGGTTTTTGTGTGAGTTAGGAGGGAACGCTTTGGGTGACTGTTCAGGCTTTTACATTTTTTCTTTAATTTATTAAAGTTCAAATTAAACAAGGCTCCCGCTGTTACCAAAGTTTTCTGAACTATTTTGTGTAAATGTTATTCACCCTTTGAAACCAATACAATTAAAAGTTGTGTTAAGAGTTGTTCTTTTCAAGGCTATGAACTTTTTCTCTAGGGATTTTGAATTTGTTTCAAGTCTTTGATTTCTTCAATGCATTTCAGAAAAGAAGATATACATGTTTTTTAATTGCTTCTCAAATTGGCAAAGTTATATTCTGTCTCTTAGACAAAAATCTTTAAATGATTGCATTTCTCTGTAGATTAGTAGCTTGTTAATTTTCAAGATGAAATGCGCTCAGGAATAAAAATCATTTGACAAGGTATCTCAGAAACGCACTTCAAAAGGAAACAGTAGATGCAGATTCTAACAAGGCCCCGTCTGAGATCAGAGCTTCTGTATGACGCACTGGGGACATCTAGTGGACAAAAAGTCAGAATGGAACATGCTGCCGCTGCAGCTGCTAAGTCGCTTTAGTCGTGTCCGACTCTGAAACTACATTCAGGGATGATCCTCACTTTCAAATAGCATACTTTAAAAAAAAAAATCAGGAAAATTGTCCCTCCTATATCAAAATCAACTTGCTCTGAAGATTAGATGTTAGGTTCATTTGAAATGTTTTCAACTTTGTATATTATTTTGAACTATTTATGAATATAATGGTTTATCTTGTTTGATTAATCTGGTATAGTTTATTGTGGCACTGTCAGATGTTAATTTAATACAGTTTACATGTGGAAGGAGATATTTTACAATCAACCTGAGAAAAGCAGATTTACATAGAACAGATGAACTATTGATTAACTATTTGGCTAGTTATGTAATTTTCTGAAAGCCTGTCTGGCTCTCTTTTCTTTCAAGATAGGGGCTTAAAAAAATGTTTTCTTCTGGTTTGGAATCTGGGATCTTATTTTTATAATATTACTTTTGTTTTCTATTCTAATTAATATGGTTCAAGGGTTTTTCACAACTATTAGATAAATTTATATAATAATACTTAGTATTATTTATATATAAAATTTATATAATAATACTTAGTATTATTTATATGTAAAATTTATATAATAATACTTAGTATTATTTATATATAAAATTTATATAATAATGCTTAGTATTATTTATATATAAAATTTATATAATACTACTTAGTATTATTTATATATAAAATTTATATATAATGCTTACTAAAGATGTCCTGTTATTTAGTTCAAATCTTATTCATTGATGCTCAGGAAGGTGAGGGGACTTGTGAACTGAATAAAGAATCCAGGTTTCTTGTCACTCATTCTGACACCCTTCTAGGAGATATCACTCTTGATGCAATGCCAGTAAATTTCTTAATGTTTGGGGGGCCCAGCTAGACAGGCAATTAGAAACTATCAGCTAGCATCTACCATTACCATATCCTTTACAAAAATCATTGTAACCATCTTAATAACTTTGTAGAAAAGGATTGTTTAAACCCAGTTTAAAGTTAAGAAAGTTAAGACTCAAACTGAAGTAACTTGCTCAAGCTCATCTGAAGGTCTGTGACTGGTCCTGTGTTCACATCCAGCTCTCTGCCTTTGTTATACTAAACTGAAAAGCATCCCTTAACCAAGCCAGGGAAACCCAGAAAGCTGGTGCCTCGTGTGTTTATTTCATCTGAAGTTTTAGAATCATGTGGGTAGATATACCTGAAGTTCAAACTAGACCTCTGAAAACATAAAAACACAGGCACATAAATACAACTTAGAGTTGAATATCTCAGAAGATCTCTTAAAAATTATTTTTAAAAGATAAATTAAAACAACTTGGTGAGTCTTTTACTGAGGGAAAAGATCAAGAAAATGTATGACAATTGCTGGTCCCTATGAAATCTATATTAATAAAAAATGATATTTAATATATGATAGAAACACAATAGGGCATGTAAGTATATTTTAAGGTTAAAAGAGTCAAGGACAAATTTATGGAAGAAGCAATTCTAAATAGCAAATTTGATTAAATTTGAAGGAATAGTACGTGAAATTAACAATTTTTAAACATTGTCATTTCCCTTCAAAATGTATAAGGCAACAAAAATTATTCATTAGGAAGCAATATGGAACAGAGAAAAGGATCAATTAAGTAGATGGGGTGACTTAAAAAGTCACATAATTTATTTTGATAACATTGATTTGACTAACTTTACTTGGATAAAAATATTTTTTAAATGTCACTAGCATTAATATTGGTCGTATCATTAGAAACAACACCTTTTTGGTATTCCATTTATTTTCATACAAATGCTTCATTTTACAAATAAATTGAGAAACTATTTGGATGAATTGCATATTTATATAAAACAGTGCTTAAGAATCAACTGTCTTTCGAGAACTTGAAAGTCAATGAGTTAATATTTTAAATAATATTAACATTTAAATTTTTATTGTTTTTGAAGACATAGTGTGATTTACATTAATGGTGAAATATTTACGTTATCATCTTTGATTATGTTAAGAGAAATTTATTGTATTCAGTAATTACATTGTGAAAGAGTAAATCTTTCATGGTGAAGAAAGAATCCACTTACTAGTGTGTCTTAACTAGATCTATAATCCTTGAAGTATGTCTTATTTACAGCTATATAATTGGCTTGATGAAATTTACCAAAAATTAATCAGTTGTTAGCATTTAGCCATATGCGAGTTTTTATGTAACTCCAATTAATATAAATTAATGTACATTTTAAAGCAGTACTTTTAAATCATTAAGTGTTTTGAGTTATTTTCATTAATATAGTTCAAAATGTTACTACTTACAAATCATATCCATTAACAACGTCATATTATGGTTTCCCCCAGCCCTCCTTTTTTCTTGAGTAAATTAAATGCATGACTTAAAACCAATTTCCTGTGTAATGCATGCAATAATCTCAACATCTTCTTTGTAATATAGAAAAATACATAGAAAAGATTTATGTCACTGAACCAAAGAAACTGTAAGGGTATACAAAATAAACAAATGAATCACATACATACTAATAAGCTTCAAGTAAAGCTTTCTTTTTTCACAGTGAGGAACCGATCTGTCTTTGCAGAGAACTCTAAAAGCTAATTTTCTAAAGCTGTATTTTTTTCACATAGTTTTAGTGATCATGCACATTATAGGAAGGTAGTAACTAAATAAATATCATTTTAGTTTAATTGGATTAAAAATTAGAAATGCAAATTCTCCTTGTACTGTATCTACAAGCCCTCATCTCTGTTTTTATGGTAATACCCTTTTAATGGTTTAAGCCTATGAAGAAAAAACACTGAAGATTTTTAACTAGCCGCTTTGCAGGGGGCAGAAAGGAGCAAAGAAGATTTAGTGGTGAAAAGAGCAAATAAATAGGTGCTCCAAGATTAAAAAGAGGGTAGAAGTGCATGCTGAGCTGTTGAAAGACCTCTCTGTGTTTAAAGAAAAATATTGTTTGGTGCTTTCACCAGTGCATGATCAAAATAAGAGGTACAAATTAGTTCATGGCTGCTGAAGCTACAAAACATCATGCAGAGCGCTGTCTTTGGGAACGTTTTAATGAGGAGAAGAGGTCATCAGACTGTGACATTGCTTTTCAGAATTCTTCAAGAACAACACAGACTTCCTGTTCCAAATGTGGTAGAGAATAAAACAACCTTAGTAGTAATCGTACAACTTTTGAACCATGTTCCTTGGAAATGCCGTACAGTGCTCATTTTGTAGCTTTAGTTAGCCATCTCAAAGGAAACGCTTCCATATTTTCCATGTGCCCTTAATTCAAAAGTACAGTGAAACGGTGGAGCTTTAACATGGATTATATTTATAAAATAAAGTTTTATTCAGGCTTCTGAAGAGATTTTAATGTTTTCATTGCTCCAGGTGAAATGGTACACGGTGGCTCTGTTCATTAACATTTAGCATCAGTGTAAAAAATCAAGGATTACCACATACAGTGTAAAAGCAGGGATAGTATGACTTTGAAATTAAACTCAGTACAATCTTAGTTTTGCTGCATTTCAAAACGTGATTTTAAAATGTATAAGTTGTTAATGACATTCTAGGTCAAATATTCATAGTCCAATATCAGTCCTACAGAGACTGGAATTATTCAAATGTTGCAACATATTTGAACAGAAGCTGAAGAGGCTTTCCTGACTCTTAATAAATAAGGCATTTATTTTGGTTTCAAAGACCAGTATTATAAAATTGTCTAATACTTCAAATATAGGTTGGTACATTTTTGCCACCTTGTTTTGAAGCTAAAACATACCTTTTGTTTTCCATTAGTGTGACCACATTTGTAAGATTTCTATAGATAGAGAAGTATTTGTGCCCTATGTTTAGTTCAGATATCCAAATAAAAGACACAAAAGCAGGACTTCTAATTTTTCATATAGTAATGCTTATAATCTTATTAATCTCAAAGTTTTCTAACAAAATTTTTCTTCCTCCAAAAATAAGATATTCACAAATAATCACATTTCCTCTTGATGTGTAAAATTAATTATCAAATGCATGAAAATAATGTCAGAGACTTGCAGAGAAGAATTTGAACTGAAGTTGAGAGGGAAGACAGGTCACTGCTATACGCGGTAATATTTCTGATAGACTTCTAAGAAGTAATGCAGTTTGTGTACAATTCATTGATTGGAAGGGTGCATCTTTTCGTTCCCTCTTCTTTTTTTTGGTATCATTTTCTTTTTTCTTTTTAGCATAGAATGGAAGTCAAGCATAGACTCCCTGCTTAACGTGTGATAAAGGATAAAAGCTGTAATTCTAGTTTAACAGCTTTACAACTATTTAATTGAAAAGTTTCTGAACTTACATAGATCACTTACTTGACTCAGTCTTTTATATTAATTTTATTTGTTTTAATGTATGCAGTCTTTGTTCTTAAATATTATTCATAAACCAGACACATTTACGTTGACATGTTTAACACGCAGAATTTTTCTACAAAGACTAGTGAGGTAGTTATTTTTAGCCTCAGCTTTCAGATTGGTTTGCCTGGACTGCTTGCTGTCTTTTGCCTTGATTTGCAGGCTTTTCCTGTCAGTGATTACATGTTAGAAGCTTGTGTCAATCTTGAGTTTTTTGGTTTGATTTTTGCATTATTATCTTTCATGACCCATTCTCTTTTATCTGCTTAATGAATTCAAGTGTTCTACTTCATCAGCATTATTTTAAATCTTAAAAAGTCTTAGGCATCTAATAAGCTGTTACCCATTAGGCTTCAGTTAGCACTTACTACAATAGCATAGGTTAAACATTGAAAAATAATGTGAGGAAATGAAAAATAAAGAGGTAGAAATTTAAAATTTTCTTATACCTATTGCAAAGTACACTTCAGTCAGGATAGAAAAGACTGAATTTTGGGGAAATCAACAAGGTTAGCATGAAAAACCTTTAAATGATTAAGTTATGTTATAGTTTCCAAAACACATTTATCAGTAAAGGAACTTTTCTAATAAAGAAAGGAATTACTTTCTTTCTTGCTAAATAAGAAATTTTTGCATGTTTTTTATTACCAGGAATCTTAACATAAGGCATTGTGATTTAAACAAATATTAAAGCACTATTTATCACTATATAAATAACTATATAACTTTTGAAATTCAACAGAAACCTAAAATGTTATAAGCACCGTAAAGATTTATGACAGCTTGTATTGCATATATTTATTTCTCTTTTAGTTAGTGTAATAATGGCTTTCTTCATCTCCTAGCCTAGAAAAAAACTATTTTGAAGAAAAAATTAAAAAGTAACTGGCACAGCTTTAAAATTGATATTGTTCTGGAAAAAGGACAAATAAGAAATGGGATAAAAGCAAAAATAAAAGTGATTTCAAAGTATTACCTATTATATTGCTTAAATTTTATATATTTATCACATAAACATTCACAATAAAATTACTTTTTTCAGCTACTAATATTCTATAGTTTGCTAAAATTTTGATTAAATGCTATAGTTCTCAAAGAGTGTTCCATAATCCCCAGTGAATCTCCAAGACCCTTTTAGGAGGACTACATTGTCAAAAGTACTTTCATATTAATTGTAAGATATTATTTGCCATTTTTACTTTTGATGTATGCACTGATGATGGTTCAAGAGCAATAGTGAGTGAAATGTCTGGTGCATTTTCATGAATCAAGGCAGTGGCACCAAACTGCTAGTAATTACTAGGTTATTTACTGCCATTTACTTACAGTTAAAGAAAAATATTGCCAGTTTTACTTAAGAATGTCCTTGATGAGGGAGTAAATATTAACTTTATTAAATTTTGATCATTGAGCATATTCATTTTTTGAATTGTACTTAGTTGATAATACTCCAAGTAACTCCTGGATAATAACTTTGATATTTTTTGCATTTGTAGTTTCATTCAGTGTAGACCTAAATGGCCAAGTATTTTATCTGATGTCCAAAGAAGTAGAAATTTTCTCAAATCCTTGAGAAAAAATTGAGAAATGGTATTTTCGAACAGTATTGTATGGAGAACACTAAAGTATACAGATTATGGTTGATTGAAGGGATTTCCATGAATAATTTTTTGGAGTTATCGATCAACTGTACATTTTTTTTGTTTTTGGATTTATGGGTCAACTTTCGGCACTAACTCCTAAAAATGATGCTACTGGCTGATCCACAGTATATCCCATCACCTGCTGTTCATGTGGTGATGGAACATCATCTAGAACTGGTTTATGATTTAAAAAAAGCAATTATTCCTACCTCTCCATCAAATGGTCTACAGATTTTTGGAGCATAAAGTGAAGTATAATGATCTAATAAGATTACAGGTAAGAGTAAAGTGGCAACCATAGTTAACTACCTGTTTCCTACCATCTTATTGTGCCATGTAGAGAAAAGCTCCTCTCAAGCAATTTTATATTTAATATGTGTTAACTTCTCAAGGGTACTAAATACTGCAAATCATCACTGGCAGTGAGTGCTTCTAGGGCAAAGACACATCCTAATTGTTTTTATTGCTTAGAAATCTCCTTCTTTATAATAATAGAAATTATATAAAAGCCAGAGGAAACAAAATATTTGAGGAAACAATTTTTTCAAGAACTGCCATGTTTTCTAGAAAAATATGTCTAAATATAAACAATAAATATGACTAATTAAAATCATTCTTTTCCCCTCTATTTATTTTAGATTATTCTTTCTATGAGGTAATATTTTATCTGGATTTAGTATAAATAATATAAAGTAATATGATTACACTTGTTTTTACAATAAGTATAATGCTGTTAGACTGATTAATAAAAATCTTTTCTACATATGTATTTTCACGATATCTTTGTGACCAAAGTTGAAAATATATGTTCTGAATGATGGTATTGTTAATTCATTTCAGCTAGTAACAGATTAATCTTGATTAGTGGATTCATATTACCCAAGAAAAAAGTCTGTGGTGGCTGATTTGCCAAGCCCAAATGTGTGTGTATGTTCTTGCATTTGTGGTAGCAGGAATGTGGTGACATAAAGAAGAATGGAGAAAAAATGTACTGAATCCTTAACATTATACTGGGAGGACAAGGAGAGCACTGGGAGTTGAAAGTGGTAGGAAACCACCATCTGGGGAAAAAGTACTTCAGGAAAAGACATCTGGGGGAATGACAATAACTTTCCCCTTCTCAATTTGGCTAAGAACTGGCCTCAGAAATTATAAAAGTTTAAAAATACAAGGAACTGCAAAGGTAACTAGAAAAACATCATGCAAAGAGGATTGTGTTCTAGACCTTGTTCTTTCACCACCATGTTATCTTTGACAAAGCAGGCAAGAATACACACTGGAGAAAAGAGAGTCTCTTCAATAAGAGCTGCTGGGAAAACTGAATAGCTACATGTAAAAGAATGAAACTAGAACATCTCCTAACACCATGCACAAAAAAATAAACTCAAAATGGTTTAAAGACTTAAATATAAGACCAGAAACTGTAAAGTTCTTAGAGGAAAACACAGGCAGTACACTCTGACACAAATGACAATAAGATCTTCTATGACCTGCCTCCTAGAGTAATGGAAATAAAAACAAAAATAAACAAATGGGACCTAATTAAACTTAAAAACTTTTGCATAGCAAAGGAAACTATAAACAGGTAAAAAGACAACCCTCAAAATGGGAGAAAATAATAGCAAATGAAACAATGTGACAAAGGATTAATCTCCAAAATACACAAGCAACTCATGCAGCTCAATACTAGAAAAACAAACAACCTGATCAAAACGTGGACAGAAGACCTAAACAGACATTTCTCCAAAGAAGATATGAGGGCTAATAAACACATGAAAAGATGCTCAACATAGCTCATAATTAGACAAATGCAAATCAAAACTACGGTGAGATGTCACCTCACACCAGTCAGAATGGCCGTCATCAAAAATCTACAAAAAATAAATGCTGGAGAGAGTGTGGGGGAAAGGGAACCCTCTTGCATTGTTGGTGGGAATGTAAATTGACAGAGCCACTATGGAGAATATTATGGATATTCCTTAAAAAACTAGCAATAAAACTACCATATGACCCAACAATCCCACTACTGGGCATATTTCCTGAGGAAACCATAATTTAAAAACACACATGTGCCTATATGTTCATTGAAGCACTATTTATAATAGCCAGGACATGGGATCAGCCTAGATGTTCATTGACAGATGGATAGATAAAGAACATGTGGTACATATAAACAATGGACTATTACTCAGCCATGAAACGGGACTCATGTGAGTCAGTTCTAATGAGGTGGATGAACCTAGAGCCTATTATACAGAGTAAAGTAAGCCAGAAAGAGAAAAACAAATATCATATATTAGCACACATATATGGGATCTAGAAAGATGGTACTGCTGAACATTTTTGCAGGGTGGCAATGGAGACACAGAAATAGAGAAGACTTGTGCACACAGTGGGGGAAGGAGAAGGTGAAATAAATTGAAACAGTAGCATGGAAACATATATATTACCATATGTAAAATAGATACTCAGTGGGAATTTGCTGTATTCCAGGGAGCTCAAACCCAGTGCTCTGTGACAACCTAGTGGGAAGGCAGGTGGGATGGAGGTTCAAGAGGGAGGGGACGTATGTATGTGTGTGGCTGATTCATGTTGGTGCATGGCAGAAACCAACACAATATTATAATGCAACTATCCTCCAATTAAAAATAAATTTAAAACAGACCACACACACACAAAAGGAAATTATAGAAATGTAAAAATCCTAGGAACCACAAAAGTGTGAAAGTGTTAGTTGCTCAGATGTGTCTGACTCTGCATCAACCCCATGGACTGTAGCCCACCAGGCTCCTCTGTCCATGGAATTCTCCAGGCAAGAATACAGGAGTGGATTGCCATGTCTGTGAATCACAAAAGTAACAAGTGTTTACATACAAAACACCATACAAAGAGGGTTGTGTTCTAGACCTTGTTCTTTCACCAGTTTATTGGTTAGTCTTAGTAATCAATTATTACCTTCAATACACAGATTATGTTTGACATTCTCTGTATGCTTAGTGAAATATGGTGTGCCAGTCTAAAGGCAACATATACAAAAGAAAATGTAAATTTGTGCTTGTTTCCCTTATATCTCTCAGTAACGACTCTTACTTCACATTATACAGATTGCCTTCTCAAGCCCAGTCATCCACATACCACTTTTATATTAATCTTTACTCACTTGCATTTAAATAACATTTTTTTTTATCAAAATAGCCTTTTTTTTTTTTTACCATATTCTTTGGGTTTATAAGGCCTTTCTAAATAAACATCCAAAGCTAGAAACCACAGAAAAGATAAGAAGATAAACTATTAAAAAAGAGGTAACTCAAAAGGTATATATAGCTTTTTAAAAACACAAAATAAACGTACTCTGAAGCAAAATTCAAACTGGCCAATAAAACTGAAGCTGTGAGCATACTAGTTTGGAGTCACATAACCCATATTCCGGAAGTTAAACCAATCTAAATGCATACCCTAATGCTGGGAAGGATTGGGGGCAGGAGGAGAAGGGTACGACAGATGATGAGATGGTTGGATGGCATCACCAACTCAGTGGACATGGGTTTGGGTAAACTCTGGGAGTTGATGGACAGGGAGGCCTGGTGTGCTGAGATTCATGGGGTCACAAAGAGTCGGACATGACTGAGTGACTGAACTGAACTGAACTGAAATGCATACCCAGCAGAACATCATATATGAAGCAGAAATATTTAAAGCTAGTAGAGAGAAAAGAATGATTACCTTTTTAAAAGAGTGAGAATTAGAATAATTGAAGATTTCTCATCAGCAACAATAGAGACCAGAAGACAATAGAGTAGTGGAGGGAAAATAATTACAATGTAAAATTTATATACCTACCTAAATTATTACTCTAGGCTTGGAGCCCCAACTTTTATTTATTTTTTCAGCTTTTAGTTTTGAATCCCACTCTTCTCTTTTTCTTGATTTACTTCCACAATTGACTAAAGTGACTTATTCAGTAGTAGTCAGAAGAGTATGCAAGGGAAATGAAATTTTATGATTTTGCATGTTTGTGAGATTTTTTTTTTTTTGACCCTGAAATCTAGGCCTAGTAACTAACCTGGTAAAGATTTCTAGACCAAAAGTCATTTTCCCTCACATTTTAGGGAGTCATACTTCCATTATGTTCTAGCTTCTTAGGTTACTGATACCAATTCCATCTGGCCTTCTGGAGTTCTAATTCTTTGTCATTGAAATTTCTCAGTAGTGTGGTTTTGTCATTCCTTTTGATAGGTTCATGAGGGCCTTTTCAATCTGGAAATTAACGAGCTTAAGTTCTGTGGAATTTTATTGATTAATTTATTAATTCTTTGATTATTTTAACAGCTCCTTCTTTTTTCATTCTAGAATTACTAGTTGCTTACCTAATGTAGTTCTTATTTTTTCCTCTCCTATTTTGATCACTTTTTTATTTTTGCATTTTGGGTGGCCTCATATTTATTTGTTTAGTTAGTTGAAATTTTTTCCGTTTTAGTACATTCTGATTATCATTTCATAAAATATATTCTTTTATTGCTCTGAGGCTAATTTCAAGTCTTTTTTTTTTTTTTAACTTTTACCCCCATATACATTATCTCATTTACTTTAAGTCTTTTTTTTGTTTTGTTTTCCTGTGATGTTCTTACTAGGAAGTACTTTTGTACTGCTTTGTTTAATTTCTCTAAAGAATGAATTCGCACCTCCTACCATGTTGGAGGAGTACTAATGGAGAGCAAGGACATGGGGAGCTAACTGATAAATGATTCTATTTACCCTTTCTCATGATCTCCCTATTTTCACTACTAGGTTTCTTTGGTATCAAACTGCCTTTTCTTGCTGTCCTTTGTATAAGGTATGAGATTCCAGTTTGTTCAGTTCTTTTATACTCATTGTGGATGTTTTCCAAATCAACAACTTTAATCTCTGATCTCAATTGTCCTACATTGTAATTCCTTGCTGGATATTTCATTCTGAAAGGCACTTCAAGCTAAAAATATGTCTGAATAAAGTCATCAACTCCTCATAGATACCAAGCTGACCCCTCTTCTGTTCTTAGTTTCCCTAAATGACATCATCTTTGAGATGATTCTCTTGGTTCATATTTCATATGATCACTTTAGTCATGTCTGACTCTTTGTGACTCTATGGACTATAGCCAACCAGGCCCATCTGTCCGTGTGGTTCTACAGGCAAGAATACTGGAATGGGTTGCCATGCCCTCCTCCAGGGGAGTTTCCTGACCCTGGGATCAACTTGCATCTCTTATGTCTTACTAGTGCCATCTGGGAAGCCCTATATAACCATAACTGGGCTTCCCAGGAGATGCTAGTGGTAAAGAACCTAACTACCAATGTAGAAGACATAAAAGAAATGGGCTTGATTCCTGGGTTGGGAAGATCGCCTGGAGGAGGGCTTGGCAACCCACTCCAGTATTCTTGCCTGGAGAATCCCATGGACAGAGGAACCTGGAGGACCACTGTCCATACGGTCGCAAAGAGTTGATAGGACTGAAGCGACTTAGCACACACGTGAGTACATGAAGTTGAATCACAAGTTCTGCCTCTTCTATCAAGTACTTTTTTGTCCTAGTTAACATATCTGCCATGTGTTTTATGTTAGGAAGGCTGCTTTTCAGGGTCAGTTGTGTAATTGATTTACTTCTTATTCCCAAATACCTAATATAGCATCTTGCTAATTGTGACCTTCTAATATTTATTGAGGTGTGAAAATATAGACTACCTGTGTAAGATGCAGTGTATTTAAAAATTGCCATGGAATTTTTTACTATCTGTTAAATTTTAAATTGCTCAGGCCTTCTTGCCCCAGTAAGATACTTGAGGACAGGGTCTCTGTCATTTATATTGTTTCCCTCTACAGTATCTTGTGCAAGGCCTTGTATATATATATCACTCTTTTGTGGCAAAATAGCAATATATATACAGATATAAGTAGTTGTTCTTTTTTGATCCCTTTGAAAATGTAAGTTTGAAGAATTTGGCGGGGGGGGGAGGTGATTTACATTGGAGAAGCATTTTTTTTTCTCTCTCTCTCTCCTCAAAATAGAATCAGCTCCTTCTCCTTAAAATAGTCTAATTATTTTCCTGGAAGCCTAGTTATAAAACTACTTGCAGTTGCACTAGAAATAGAATTCTGGTGTCACTTAATGAGATTATTCAAGTTCACATTACTTATTCTGCAGACTTCTTCATTTGAGTAGATTATTTAATATTTTATTTGTTTTGTTATTCACATTTTGGGGGTAAAATATTTCTGTTCACATTCGAAGTTGGTTGAGTCGTATGTCAGAGTTTGAGTGCAGAAGACTTTCTCTTGGTCCTGTTACTTCCAACTATGCAGCTGCCTAATCTCTCTGTAATTCACATCCCTGGAGCAGACTTTCTCCTGCTGCCCAAGAACTAAAACTGTCTTACCTTAGAATGCAAGTTAACATTCCATTACCTTTTAAATAACAATTTGTTTTTCCTCCTATTTTATCTGTAAAGTGAGCTTTTCTCACTGTTCGCACCCGAAGCAACTATATTAACTATATTCTTCTGAAACTTTCATGATTAAATTGTACTACATATTTTGAAATATTAGTTTAAATGTATCCTGGCATTTTGAAGGATGCTTTTCTGTTTAATTTGTCACTGCTCTTTTACATGATAAAGGAGGATAGAATTAACTTTTTTCAGTTCATAAGGTATAATTACAGCAATATTTTCCCTCCTTTTCCCTTGTCCCTCTCCATCAGACCACTGAAGGCACTCTAATTACAGAAATTCTTTTCTATCCCT
This sequence comes from Okapia johnstoni, assembly GCA_024291935.2. NCBI lineage: Eukaryota > Metazoa > Chordata > Mammalia > Artiodactyla > Giraffidae > Okapia > Okapia johnstoni. The sequence continues at coordinate 61,635,879 of CM044312.1, read as the reverse complement.
TTCTAAATAAATAACTTATTTATTGCATTCTGTTATGTTCAATATCACACTGAGATTTGTGGGAGATACAGGTATACTTAAGCTATGGAACATTCTTTGCAGACATAATATATATATAAAGCAATTAGAAAATAGTTAAATAGTGAACTCAGTGGTAGTAACCATGTAAGTAAGGAGTTAGAGGAGAAAGAAGTAACCCTGGCAGGGGTAGTAGGTGAAAACTGATGGAAAACGTGCAGTTTGAACTGGATCTGAGTACTCAGAGATAGGTAAAAGGGTGGTTGTGACTGAGATCTGGAGACTGAAGCAACAATGAGGAAGGTAGCCTATAGGGCAGGCAACATTAGCTAAGTGGAGTGTTTAGTTCTGTGGGTTAGATCAGGCTTGTTAAAGATCACAACGGGACCTTCTTAAGAATTTAAGCTTTTAATAGGGGAGTGGTATGACAAAATGATGCTTCAAGAACCCGACTTCGGTTAAGACTCATAGGGGCTTATGGCATATAATAAAAGAAGAGGACTCAAAATGTGACAGAGTAGACAGCTAATTGTAAAGATTAAATAAAGATAATTGTAAATAGAAGGCTCTAGAGACTATTTAGGATTATAAACTAGGAAAGACCAAGACAGAAAGGAAAATAGGAGGTTGGAATCCAAGGGACAAAAGGAGAAGCTTCAATGTTATGTTACATTCTTGTAACAAACCCTAATATTTTGAATTTCAATGCACTTTGTTTAAGTGCAGTTATCCTGCTGGGGCCACTAGGTGGTGATCTTTGTTAGTTCCTAACTCATGATTCCTTAATGATATGAGATCAACAGTTGCAGGAAAACTCAATTTTTTGCTTCACACAATTTCCAATGTACATTGAAACCTATGGATATACTTCTAGAAATGTTTTTCCTTCTCCTTTATTCTTTTGTCTGTGTTCTCAGGTAAGGGAAATAGGAAGGAAATAAATATTTAGATCTCAGTCCTTACACCCATTTGGCTTTCAACTTTATTCCTGGCATTTCCACCTCCTGGTCACTATGGGAGAGTGAATCAGGAAAAGGCATCTTTTATCTTATTGGCCTTTATTGTATCACCTTTATTGGTATCACCTCCTAGGGCTTTCTTCTTTTAAAGCCTGTGTGGCCATAGTGTGATGAGTGGGGAGAGGGAAACAGGCAGCTTGGCAGATGGATGGTTCCTGTGCCATCACCTTGTTTTCCTTGTTCCCAACCCTTATTATGTCTCCTTGCTCTAGAGCCTCATCTTTGCCGCTAGAGGAACACTACCTGATGGAGTTTATAAGCTAGGCCACAAGGTACTTATTCCAAGTTGAAGAAAGTTTCTGACATGCCAAATGGAAAGGGAGACAACGTGTCAAATGGGCCAGGCCCATAGCAGGCATTACCAGTACTTGTTAAATGAGTGACGGAATGATGAATGAATGAATGAGCATCAGTAATGCAATGGAGGGAAGAGGTGGTCTTGGTCTCAGAATGCTGAATGAATGTTTTCATGGAAATCATTTTACCTGTGTGTTGTGCTCTTTAGTACTATTGAGTATCGATTACCTGGTCCTTTGTACCCCATGGACGCAACCACCATGCTAACACTGATCTGTGGGAAAATGCTTTCTGAGCTCCAAACATTTAACTTACTAGTGAACTTTGGTTAACTTGTGACTTTATTCAAAGTTATTATTAAATTAAATAATAGCACAGTTAATAAAAGTCACTTTTGAAGTGCTTAGTCACAGCAATATGTAATTACGAGTAAAGCCTTAAAGTGCAAACAGGGGTCTTATCTATCCAAATACTTTTTTAATGCTAAGCTTCCTGATGATCTTTAATAAACCCTAGCAATTGTAACAACAATTACAACTTCAGTGACTTCAATAAGTCTGAAGGCTCCTCTTGAATTTATTTCCAACATTTCCCAGTAGAGAAGAAATTCTGGGCACCTTGCTATAGCCGTACATCTGTTACCTGTTCTGAAAATTAGGTTGGCAATTTTCTCTTTAGTAGAAGAAAGGAAGGCTATTTCCTTTTCTCCCAATAGCTAAATTTTAATGAATTTTTTATTTTACTGATTTATTCTTGACTGCTTTTTTCTTTCCATTTGACCTTTTGGGCCAATCAGGGCTTTTAGCCAAGAATCAAAGAATCTGAGTCCTGGCTTAGGCAAATCCCAAACTCATTTCTTTTACCTTATTTCCCTGCTTTATCTCTGTCTAGCAGAGATAATCATCACATATTATTCATCATTTGGAACTCTGACCCCTGAAATAAGTGAGTCTGTAGCACAAAGTTTCTTTCTAGCAAGTCAGTACATTTATGCTACTATATTTTAAATTAGTAATTTACTTTTATTTATTTATAACATTCCCACAACATAAAATTCACCATTTTAAACTGTACAATTCAGTGACTTGCAGTAAATTCACAATAATATGCAACCATCATTAATATCTAATTCCAAAAGAAACCCCATACCCATTAAGCGGGCTCCTCTTTACTCCTTCCCTCTAGCCCCTGACAACTACTAACCTGCTTTTTCTCTCTATGGATTTGCCTATTTTGGACATTTCATATAAATGGAATCAAGCAGTATGTATCTTTTTAATTTTTGTATCTTCTTTCACTTAACGTAGTAGTTTCACAGTTCATCCATGTTGTAACATGTATCAGTACTTCATTCCCTTTTATGGCTGAATAATATTCCTTCATATGTATAAAACACATTTTGCTTATCCATTCATCCATTGATGGGCTTTTGAATTGTTTCCACTTTTTGGCTATTATGAACAATGATGTTGTTAACATTCACGTCCAAATTTTTGTTTGAACAGCTGTTTTCAATTCTCTTGAGTATTTACCTAGAAGTGGAATTACTAGGTCATATGATAAGTCTAGTTTTAACTTTTAGAAACCTTCTTTTATTTTATACATGCTAATATTGGTTATTCGTCAGAAAGTTATTAGATAAGATTTATTACACTTTATTTATTTATTTATTAAGCTTAGTTACCATGAAATATTATTTTCACATGATGTCTTTTGGGTTAGAATATTTATCCATTAGCTTTTGTCTCTTATATACAGTAGGAAAGCTTGAAAGACAGAGTAATTTAGATAGTTAAGGAAACAGGAAATAGTATTTCTTCAGTCAAAATCACCGAGGTTTCGCTCTCTCTATCCTGTGCTTTCACTCAACATTCACTGGATTCCATTTGTGTGTCAAGAATGATTTTGAGAACTAAGGACACAGGCAAAAAGACAAAAAGATTTTTGCCTTAATGGAACTACATGCCAGCAAGGAGAAAGAATTTTAGAGCTGAATAAGAACTATGAAGAAAATGATGAATGAAATTGGTGTGGGTTATCTATCATAGACTATAAAGTTAGTGGTTCTCAAATGTTAGTGTGCATGAGAATCACCTGGGGATGATGTTAAACTACACATTTGAATTCAGTAGGTCTTTGGTGGACCATGAGATTCTGTCTTTCCAACAAATTCCCAGGTGATGACCAGGATGCTTTGGGTGGGCAGAAAAGACCCTGCAGTTTGGTAAGTGACTTTTCTTCAGTGACATATATGTGGAATGTGCATCAGGAGCCAGTCAGGTTAAAATCTAGGAGAAGAAATTTCTAGGAAGAGAAAACAGCCCTTGCCAAAGTTCCATGGGGAAAGGAGGCTTGGTGTATCTGAGGGAAAGTGATGTAGAGTAGCAATCCATTTTTTTCCCTACCATATAGGAGGGAAAAATACACTACAGTGAATAAGCTGAAATTCCCTGACCCCTTTTACACTGGGGACTCCACCAACCTATTTCCCACCAACAAATGAACTAATTCTTTCTTAGACCCAAGTGTGCCTTTGCATCAGCTTCTTTTATCTTGTCCAAAATATTTTTGCAAAAATATCCTCTTCTCTTATACTATTTATTACAGTTCTAATTCTTTTTAACATTTAGTTTATTTTATTTGTATCTTTCCATCTTCACTTAACACTGAGAGCATTTCCAATGTAATTAACTACTCTGAAGCATGATTTTTTTATGGATATGTTGAAGTGTATTTTAGAGTTCCTGGATTTGTGTGGCTTCCATTGTTTTAATTCTTTTGGGAGGGGACTTATTACAAACAATACTATGAATATTATTATGTTTAAATCTAATGGCTTATCTCCAATTAGTTTCCTAGAATACATTTTTAGACATTTGTTGATAAGAACTATACTTTTGATAAACAAAGTTTAATTATGCTCTAGAAAAGATGTTCTAATTTACCTTTACACCATCAGTAAATATTAACTGGTAATATAATCATTTATTTTTTAACTTTTTATTGCCATGCAATTTATATGCTATAAAATTCATTCTCTGAAAGTACACAATTCAGTAGTTTTTACAGTACATTGATAAGTTTGTGCATATAGTTAAGATTTTTCTAATTTATTATATTAAACTGGTTATTTAAATTTTTGATTGTTGATTTTTCTTAGGTTTTCTATATAGCTATTTGTATCATTTACAAAAATAATCATGTATCCTTTTAGCAGTCTTAGCTCATTTCTCTTTCCTGACCTATTGCAGTAGCTGGATTCAAGTTTTACTCAATTATTGCTAAGACTATTTTGCTATATAATACAGGAGTTTGGAACATATATTTTGAACACATATTTTGAAGTCAAACTGATATGAATTTAATATTCAGTAAATATGTAGCATGGTGCAAATTACTTGTGACTATTGTGTTTCAGTTTTTCCATTTGGTAACAATAAAGAGTATTTATAAATAGGCTTATTGAAAATGTTGAAGGAGATAGTAGATACAAAGTGCTTAACAAATTTTCAATATAAGATGATACTGATATCTTTTTTTAATGAATTTCTAAAGATTCATTCTGCCCAGGAAAAAAAAACTATGTGAAGATGATATTACAACAGAAGACTTGTGCTACTATTAAATTATGTTCATATAAGCATACACAGTTGTTGAAGAGTTTCTTCTAGACATACTTGAGCTAGATTATATCTACCTTTTCTATACAGTTATTTTATTTTATTATGCTGCCTGCCTGTAACTAGGATAGTATTTAAGCCAGCTCAGAAATGTAACTGTTTATATCATTAAAAACCTCCAAAGAATCTGCATTCTCCTTTATATCACTCACAGAGATGCCTCACAGTCCTTATCACTATAAATTTTTAATCCCTAAATTAGATATCTCCTACTGTACTTTTGGACTTTTTTCTTTGGTATCTCAGTCTTTTATGATAGGCAACTATTGAGTTTGTTTTTGTTAGAGAAGGGCTGTTAGACTATACTAATCATGTCTAAATCCTTTAAAAATACCTCATTTATTACTTTCAAAATAATAGGAGAGACCTGAACAATTGTGTATAGGTACAGGACTTATCTAGGGAGTAAAAGAGGCACCAGAATGCCTTGAAATTAATTTCTCCATTAGGAAGAGATGCTGGTAGGCAGCTGGTTGATCAAAAGAAACTGTTACAACTTTAAAAAATGCAGACACAATCAGTTTGTTATTTTTAATATATAATTGAGCACAAACATTTTAGTGAAGAGCTTAATAATAACTCTGAATAATGTAGATTATTTTGGAATTTAAAAATATTTTACCGTTCTGAATGTATTTGAAATGGGGAAATACATAATTGAGTAGAAAGTTTTAGTGTTCTTTAAATGTTGAGAAATGTTTTTTCTTTGTTAGACTGACCATCAGCACTGGTATGAAACAATGATTCAGAGGCAGAGATGTCTATTCTTGTCCCAAGTCAAGCATTCACTGAAAAAATTGCTTCAGGCCATAACTTTGGCATGCCATGGGTTAAATAAAGGTCAACTCCAAGTGAAAAATAAAAATCAGTTGATCTTTTGGTGTTAAAGGGGCAAAATAGTTATCATTTTAGATTCTTTTAGTGCTCTTATAATTCAAGGATTTTGGATTTCTTTTTCCCTCAACTGAGAATTTTCAGGCCAGTGGTGTCCATAATGTATATGAGTGCCTTGGGGCATTTTGAAGGGGAAGAGAAGAAAATTTACCATATTTTAAAAAAGTTCTTACCTATACAGGCTCTTGCATGATATTTAATAACTCACTAGCCCACAGGGGCTGACAGTGCTTTTTATATTTAAATTAGTCAATAGTCATTTGGAACACTGTTATCTGGAGAATTAGGTTCTAACCCTATCTTCGGCACACTGTTTATTTTTATAAAGGACATCTAAATACAGACTTGGAATTATGTTTTAATATTTCTTCTAACTTATTGGTCTTTGTTAGGGAGGTGGTTGAAGACTGGTTTATCAGTCAATGGGAGCTCAATAGCATGTCACTTTGCATTTTAATTTTCATCACATTCATTAGACAAGGATAAGGGTAACATTTGCTCAACAGGGTGTTGAAAAGATTGCCTATGATGGTTCACATGATGTGCCCATCACATAGTAAGACCTCATTAAAGGTCAACTTGTATCAGGGTTATTATCTCTGCTTTGTGTCTTCTACGAAGAAAATATTGTGAGCAGAAAAAATCAAATAGAGGGCTATCCTAATATCTGGTTAATTCTGACACATACTGGCAGTTGTATAATAAATGTCAGTGGGTGCCATGTGATGAAATGTCATATGAGTGGTACACACACTGGGCACATTTTGCTCAGTGGTTGGAGACTTTCTCAGATTACCTGTGTAAATTTTGGGTCATTCTCCAAAACAGTCTTCCTTGGCCAGAGAGATTAGGTGAGAGGTAGGTAGACAGCTTCTTAATAATTCCCAGGACAAACTGGACTTGGTCGATTCTTACCATAATTAATCTGTTTGTGAATCCACAAGAGTGGGTAAAGCCTTTACATAACTTTGCCAAAACAATGGCAAAGCACAGACTCTTCAGAAGTGGCATGTGGTTCAGATCAAATGAGAAGGATCCCATTTTTCCCCTTCTTGGATTAAAAGGTGTTATCATTATACTTGTTTGCCTAGGCTGAAAGGAATATAAACTAACTATTAAGGAATAAAATTCTCTTCCCTCCTTTAAAGAAAAGCCCCTGCTATCAGAATGCAAAATGAGCGATTTTATCTATAAAAAACTGACTCTTTAGCATAGAAAAAATCTCCCTGTGACTAGTGACTGTGAAAATAAAGGCTTCTGCAGATTATACCAGACCAGAGAGCCTGGAAGCTGAAGAATCAGTAAACTCGTTGAGTCAGCCTGAAATTATGCCCATTTTTGTAACGTGCTATTTGTTTATTGATTGAATAGTAGTTTCTATTATTTTTAGAGTTTAAGGGGCCTTACAGGCATGGTACACAGAAGATGTTCAGTAAATATTTGCTGAATAAATGCATGAATGTATTTTAATATTCCTTTCATTGTTGAAATCCTTTCCATACTTTATATACTACAGAAAGTCACTTAGCCTGTGCTTGAACATTCCAATGGACTATAAGCTTACAAAATTCTCAGGCAGCCTTTTCCATTGGTAGATCACTCTAATTATTAGATCTTTCTGTTTTTTTGAGGCAGATTTTATCACCATATAATTTCTACCCTTAGGTTTTAGTTTGGTTTTATGGAGAGACAGTAAAATAAATCTACTTCCTCTTTCACATGAAAGTTCATCACATATTTCAAGACAGCTATCATGTCCCCATAATTCTTCTCCAAGCTAAACTATCATTTTCCAGATGATAGCATTTCCAATCCCTAACCATGCTTACTCTTCTTTTCCTATTTTGGGTTAGTCTTTATTTTGGTCAATGCCTCTGATATATTTATTTATTTTACCATTTACAGTGTAATGAGTACATTTTGAATGAACAACACTGATGACTATTTTATATACATTATTTTATTTAACCCTCTTCAACAATCATATAAAATAGAATTTTACCAGTGAAAACACTGTATGAAGGCCACCCTGTTAAGAGGAATGATTTGGATTCATACTGCCTCTAAATGCCCACAAAACTGTCTACAAGTAATTTATCTTTTCTGTGACTCAGTTTGCTTGTAAGTGAAGTAGGGATTATAATAATTCCTACCTCCCAGGACTCCCATAACTCTCGTGTGTGCTCAGTCATGTCTGCCTCTTAGTGATCCCAGGGACTGCAGCCCATCTGGTTCCTCTATCCATGGGAATTTCCAGGCAAGAATACTAGAGCGTGTTGCCATTCCCTTCTCCAGGGGATCTTCCTGACTCAGGGATCGAACCTACATCTGTGTCTCCTACATTGGCAGGCAGATTCTTTATAACTAAGCCACCTGGGAAGCCCATCTCCTAGGGACTAACATAAAGATTAAATGTGTTAACATTTGTAAAGCATTTAGGAAAGCATCTGGGCAATTAAAAAGCATTAGAAGTGTTCGTGAAGCAAGCAAAACTAACTAGCTTATGCTTTCATGGACCTTGCAGATGTGATTAAGTTAAGGATCTTGAGATGGGAATATCATTCTGGATTATCAGGATGAGCCCAATGTAGTCACCATAGTACTTATACAAGGGATGCAGAAGTCGGAGTCAGGGAGAAGGACATGTGACCACAGAAGGAGACCGGAGTGGCCCATTGTGAAGATGGAGAAAGGGGCCAAAAGCCAAGGAATGTGGGCAACCTCTAGAATCTGAAAAAGCAAGAAAATGGATTCTCCAGTGACTCCAGAAGGAGGCTCTGATGACCAACACTTGACTTAAGCCCAGGGAAACCAATTTCAGATGTCCTATAAGAGAAAAATACTCTTGCCTGGAAAATCCCATGGACGGAGGAGCCTGGTAGGCTGCAGTCCATGGGGTTGCTAAGAGTTGGACATGACTGAGCGACTTCACTTTCACTTTTCACTTTCATGCATTGGAGAAGGAAATGGCAACCCACTCCAGTGTTCTTGCCTGGAGAATCCCAGGGACGGGGGAGCCTGGTGGGTTCCCGTCTATGGGATTGCACAGAGTAGAACACGACTGAAGCGTCTTAGCAGCATAAGAGAAAAATAAATTAAAATTGTGTTCTTTAAGCCACCAAAGTTTTGGTAATTATTTTACAGCATCCATAGAGACTAGTTCAGTGAATAACTAAAACCGTTTGAAACCTGTTATTGAAAAGAACTCAAGTATAAAGAACCCGAGTCACTTTTTGTGATCATTATCACAGGCATTGTGTCCCAGTCAGCATCTAGGAAAATACATTTTACATCCAGAAGGTTCCCCATTGCAAGTGATATTCCTAAGAGCCTTGAAATAGAGGTTTAATTGACAAAGAGCCACACTAACAACACTAGATCTGCCCTGCTTTGTCCCATTTTCTTGGCCATCACCAAAGTTCATGACAGTGTGAGCTTCTCTTTGCCAGCCTTTGTCTTCATCCTCTGGCAAATGCCCTGCCTTCCTCTTTACTTTTGGGATCTCTTTTGGATATTGGAGAGTGATGTGCTCCAAAGTCTCTTCCTAGCTGGTGTTTTTCTATTAACCCCTCAAATGCCTCTGGCCATGCTTTGCATACTTCTGTCTTGGCTGAGGGAAACTCTGGTGTTTCTTAAAACTGCTGTATTTCTTGGATGCTGCTATTATGAGCTCCAACTGCTTACATTGCTTCAACTGAAGCAATCTAGCCTTCACCCAAATCTTCCTGTGACATTGATTTGCATACCTTGGGAGCCTACCTTTTTTATCTTCCTGAAGTTTAGATGGGAATGTACCGAAAACCTCCATCTCCTTTGAAAGTCTCTCTTCTTTTTCCATCATGTAGACAGACTATTGTCAAATGTAAGGAGGAGAATTGCTGCTTTGAGGAAAACAAGACCTCTTAGCCTCCCTTTCATCAGATTATCACAGGCTTATTACACCTGTTAATTCATACCAAATTCTCACTTTTGTTGTTTGTTCTGTTTTTGTTTTAGAGGCTACAAGTAACTGGAAATTCAGACTTTGCTCAACTGCAATCTCCAGATATACTATATGTGCCTTTATGGTGAACTTGGATATTTTCCACTTTACATACTTTAATAATTTTGAACCCAAATGAAATATTATGTATTTTCCACCTAAGTGAGTTTGACCCATTATTCTAGGCTATCACACTATTAATAATAATAATAATTTACTGAGTATCTATTATGTATCAAGTACTAGTAGGTGTACTGTTAGGGGTTTAAATTTTTAATTGTTTACAATAGTGATTACCAAATTATACTATACTATAAAATAATAATAAATAGTTATTAAGATAACAATAAGAATTTTATTTTCAAATGTTAAGTTTGTCTTTCAGTCAATTTTTTTTCTCCCAACTTATTTTTTCCTTATACTTGAGTGGCATTCATTCTGTGTATTTCTTTAAGTCTTTTTAAATGTGTTAAAAGCAACAGGTGAATGAAGGTCCTGTGTCCACCATTACAAGCATCCCTCAAGATCAGTTTCCCAACTTCTGTCCATTTGTCTCCAAGGACCCTAAAATATGGCTATCCAAGGCCTGAGAGCTATTTTCAACATATCAATAAGTGGATTTTTGGAAAATTTAACGTTTATGTTGAATTATTAATCACCTCTCTTGGGAATGACAGTTTTGAACAACTTTGAACCTAACTCATAATTGAGCTTACATAGATTTATTTTATTAGTGAGTGCATTACAAGAAAATTTGTAAAATGCTTTGATGAAATTAAGAATTGCTGATGAACCAGTCCATCCTAAAGGAGATCAGTCCTGGGTGTTCATTGGAAGGACTGATGTTGAAGCTGAAACTCCAATACTTTGGTCACCTGATGCGAAGAACTGACTCATTTGAAAAGACCCTGATGCTGGGAAAGATTGAGAGCAGGAGGAGAAGGGGACAACAGAGGATGAGATAGTTAGATGGCATCGCCGACTCAATGGACATGGGTTTGGGTGGATTTCGGGAGTTGGTGATGGACAGGGAGGCCTGGCGTGCTGCGGTTCATGGGGTCGCAAAGAGTCGGACACGACTGAGTGACTGAACTGAACTGAACTGAACTGATGTCTTTCTGACAACTACCTCAGGAAGATATATCACTAATCTCATTTTATACAATAGTATGTTAGTTTTGTAGATGTGTCATAACAAATTACCAAAAACTTGGTCACTTAAAACAATAGAAATTTATTTTCTCACAGTTCTGGAGGCCAGATGTCCAAAATCAAGGTGTCGTCAGGAGTGTTTCCTTTTTGAGAATGGAGAGGGAGATTTTCATGCTCCTCTCCCGGCACAATTTCAGTGTCTGCCTCTGTCATCAGAAAGTATTCTTCCATCTGTGTCTGTCTTTGTGTCTCTTCTCCTCTTCGTTTCAAGGCACTAGACATATAGACTAAGGGCTCACCCTCCTCCGGTATGTGCTGTGCTGTGCTAAGTCTCTTTAGTCGTGTCCAACTCTTTGTGATACTTTGGACTGTACCCTGCCAGTTTCTACTGTCCATGGGATTCTCCAGGCAAGAATACTGGAGTGGGTTGCCATTCCCTTTTCCAGGGGCTCTTCCTGACCCAGAGACTGAACCTGCATCTTGTATGTCCTCTGCACCGGCAGATGGATTCTTTACCACTAGCAGCGCCACCTGGGAAACCTCCAGTATGACCTCATCTTAATTTGCAACTTAATTACATCTGAAAAGAATGTGTTTCCAAATAAGGTCATATTTACAGATACCAGGGGTTAGGACTTCAACAGATTCTTGAGGGAAACACAATTCATCCCACAACAAATAGGGGGAAAGAGAAATCATTAAAGTAACTGGGGTACACATACATAACATAAGCCCAAGACTTCTGTCTTCGTACAATGTTCTTTTGACTTCATGCAATACTATTTCCTAATGATTTCCACTTTATTTTTCATGGCTTCCTAGACTATCTCTTTAACAAATCTACTTTGAATTTCATGGGGGCTAAAAATCAAGCTCTCTAATTCTTGGTATCCAAATGTATGATTTCCCGTTTTTAATAAGTTATTCTTATCACTAACTTTGGTTCCTCATATAATTTCCTTGTTCTAAGCTTACACAGTTATTCTGGGCCTGGACAAGAATTTAATTTTTTTAGATTGGTTTGCCAATCCCTTATTACCTTTCCTCCTATACTAGGCTTCAATTTCATTTTATGATGGCTCTGTATATTTGAGTTTAAAGCATTATTCCGAGTTGAGTCGTTCTGCTCTTCCGTGTGTATATCCATTGTTTCTGGGCTGTAATTTTTCACAGAAGTTGTTAATGTCTTCCCAGATCCACCTTTCCTTTACAATTCTTCTGTCTTCCAGGAAAAGGTTGGTAGTTCAAAGGGGAACATGAAGTGTCATTTAATTCCTATTATGGTCCAGATGGGGGTTCTAACTACATAAAAAAATGACATAAGAAATCTTGCTCTCAATGAACTTGCATCCTAGTATGGGAGACACAATAGAGTAAATAGGCAATTATAATAACTGCTACAAAAATAACTGCCACAAAAATAGTTGAGCAAAGATGTCCCTGTACACAAGAAGAGGACCGTACCTAGCTTTGAAAAAATAATACCATGTTGTAATTAGCTACACTCTCTGCAATATTATTCCCTTATTTTTCAGATTATTATCTAGTTTTTAAAGGCATATGCTTCTAAAAAATATATTGTGCTATGCTGAGGACTAGAGATATCACACTGAGCATCTAATTTTCATTTTTGCCTTACAGTAATATGTGACATAGTAAGCAAATAAAGACAGTATTTTTAAAGTTGAACATTAACCTCTCTCTCTCTCTTTTTTTTTTTTTTGCAGATTCGTATCAATGATATAGTTCTCTAGAGAAAAATAAGAAAAGCAAAGGTTGGTATGATATCTTATAAATGCTTAAGCCAGAGTTTATCTAAAAGGGGTTATTTAAAGATATGTTAGAACCTTAATTCTGAATTCCCTGGGGTGCATTTGTTTAATTCAGTCACTTCTCATTATTACAGTGTCTTATGTGATGAGAGATTTTATAGAGACTAGAGAGTAAAAGATGTTTTTTTTTCAGAAATACATTGAACAGAAATGATAGTTTTTTTCCCAGAAATGATATGAATAGCTATTAGCTACACATTCAGTTCCTCTAGCAGCTTCCTCGTTTTACTTTCATGGCTTTTTAAGAGGTGACTTCTAGGAGAGTGTTGCTGTTCAGTCTGTGATAGCTCAAGTCAGAAACGGACGGGGGAAAACGTAGCATCTATTGTGGTCTGTTTTTCTGTGTGACAATTGTTCCTATTTTGTGTTTGTTTCTCCTTTAATGAGGATACAACTTTCATCCAGGGAGATGTATGGGTCACTTGTTAGTGCACTTAAATGCACTTAAGGCACTCCAGCAGCTGGAAATTGTGACTTGTAGTTGAATTATTTTTGCACAGCGAATGGTTTTCCTTTTGACATATTTTAATATACTTGCACACTGAGAGCAAGAGTGGGTGAACAGAAAACAGACTGTTTTATTAACCCAGCAGTCACCTTTGAGGTTTGTACATGTCCACTTTTTTTTCTTGCCTTTGTACATAATCCCAAGAGACTGGTACCTGGCTTTGCTCAGAATAACAAAGTCAGGCGCAAATCTCCAAACACAATTGTTAGCTGAATGCCAACTGTTTCTTCTCATCTTTTTTTTTTTTTACTTGAGCATTAAGAATTGCATCTTTATGGGTGAACCATAACCATTAAAGAAGGTGTTTGTTTTTCTATTTCAGATGCTTCCCCTATCATTTACTAGATTAAGAATATGTAATCTCAGGTGATAAAAGAAAATATTTTTTTGCATGTTTTTGTCAGAGCTTCTTTTTTTTCTTTTTTGGTTGCAAATCATTAATAGTGAAAAGAAGAGAAAAATATGTTACAAACTTTGACCAGACTCCAATTTCAAGTGTAAGAGCAGTTAGGAAAAAAGGAGAGGAGACTTCAGGAAGCCAGGGCTGCCCACAAAATTCCACATGCCATTTTCATACAAACCAATGCTTCAGAGACTTTTCCCAATAAGACCAGAAATTTCTTCAAGTCAGTTACCATCCTTTTTCATGCTATATATCTTAATACATATATAGCCATAATTTCTAAGTAAATGTAGTAGGTAATCACCTACTTTTTAATTCATACATTTTAATTGTACTCAAAAATTGAGGAGAAAATAAGGATAAAAATCCAGAGCCTCCCCTCAATTCCCAGTAATGGTTCATTTAACAGCATGTAAATATTAGGGCAATAAAGCATTCAAAGTACATAATTTTCTATTTCCTATCATCATCATTATAATCAACATTGTCATTAAGATAATGCTCAGTTCAGTTCAGCTGCTCAGTCATGTCCGACTCTTTGCGACCCCATGGACTACAGGAGCCAGGCCTCCCTGTCCGTCACCAACTCTTAGAGTGTACTCAAAGTCATGTCTATTGAGTTGGTGATGCCATCCAACCATCTCAATCTCTGTTGTCTCGTCCCCTTCTCCTTCCATCTTCAAGTTTTCCCAGCATCAGGGTCTTTTCAAATGAGTCAGTTCTTCACATCAGGTGGCCAAAGAATTGGGGTTTCAGCTTCAGCATCAGTCCTTCCAATGAATAGTCAGGACTGATTTCCTTTAGGATGGACTGGCTGGATCTCCTTGCAGTCCAAGGCACTCTCAAGTCTTCTCCAACACCACAGTTCAAAAGCATCAATTCTTTGGCGTTCAGCTTTCTTTATAGTCCAACTCTCACATCCATATATGACTACTGGAAAACCATAGCTTTGACTAGATGGACCTTTGTTGGCAAAGTGATGTCTTTGCTTTTTAATATGCTCTCTAGTTTGGTCATAGCTTTCCTTCCAAGAAGCAAGTGTCTTTTTATTTCATGCTGCAATCACCATCTGCAGTGATTTTGGAGCCCCCCAAAATAAAGCCTGTCACTGTTTCCATTGTTTCCCCATCTATTTGACATGAAGTGATGGGACCAGATGCCCTGATATTAGTTTTCTGAATGTTGAGTTTTAAGCCAACTTTGTCACTCTCCTCTTTTACTTTCATCAAGAGGCTCTTTAGTTCTTCTTTGCTTTCTGCCATAAGGGTGATGTCATCTGTATATTTGAGGTTATTGATATTTCTCCCAGAAATTTTGATTCCAGCTTGTGCTTCCTCCAGGCCAGCATTTCTCATGATGTACTCTGCATATAAGTTAAATAAGCAGGGTGACAAGATACAGCCTTGATGCACTCCTTTCCCGATATGGAACCAGTCTGTTGTTCCATGTCCAGTTCTAACTGTTGCTTCTTGACCTGCATACAGATTTCTCAGGAGGCAGGTCAGGTGGTCTGGTATTCATATCTCTTTAAGAATTTTCCACAGTTTGTTGTGATCTACACAGTCAAAGGCTTTGGCCTAGTTAATAAAGCAGAAATAGATGTTTTTCTGGATAATGCTACTACTTGATATTTTGGAGCATTTTATACTATACAAAGAAGTTGTGATATCACCTATTTGACTATGTAAACCACTTGGTGAGTTGTGCCATGTGAATAGGAAGTTTATTAAGAAGTGATAAGCTTTCTCAAGTCATTTTAAGACTTTAAAACACAAGTAAGTGCTAAGTGTAAAGAAAGGATGCCATCTTTGAGTTGAAATTCTCGGTCTCTGTTGCTGACTATGATATTGGGTCTATTAAAGCATTGCTTTGTTGAGTTGTTCAATGTGAAATAATAATTGTGTGAAAAAGTAGTTATGAATTTTTAAAATGACTCTTTGTAGAGGGTCTATCTGAGTGTGCAAACCTAGCAAATGCATTTTAGATGGAATTTTTGCATTGAAGTAGTTTAGAGTACCTAATTTTGGAGTCCGTTGCAGTGAGTGTATGACTGTAAGGCTAGTGACTTTTAAAAAGGAAAACACTGAATCAATGACAGAGGCAAGATAGAAAATCATTTCTTCTGACTCCCAGTAAACTTCTAGAGTTCAGTTTAATATTTGAGCAGCTACTTTTGACCAACTTCTTGAGCTATAGTTATAGTGTACAAATATGAAAAAGAGAGACTTTGCTGCTATGTAGATTTTGTAAATGTAGAAGGTAAATAAATAAATACAATTAAAAACAAAAATACCATAGGTGTGGTGTCTTATAATTGTACATAGGTTTGGTGACATCATGAAAGGCTTTATTATTGTGGAGGCATTTGAGTTGGGCCTAAAAGGATTGCCCCATTCTCAGGGAATAACTATACCAATCACATTTGCTTGTTTTTATGTCAAATCTATTAAAAGTAAGACTATTTCATTAACTTCTAGGGAAAGTTTGACAATAAATGCTTATTTGTTGCAAATTAAGCTTTTAAAAATCATTGCTTCTTAATGTAATGGAGATGTTTTGTTTATAATTATTGCTGGCTATATTATGCTTCTCTTTTTAGTTCTTGTAACTTTCTTTTCTAAAATATGTGTAATTGGGCATCTTTTAATATAAAAATTACACAAGATTCTGAGTTCTATAATCTTTTTTTTTGAGTCCTATAATCTTTATCTTTTCAGGTAATCTTCATCATTATCCTCAAATCCTCACTTTCATAAACCTAAAATTTTAGCACTTTTTAAGAAGCACCCTGCTAATACTTTTCAACATTATTCTTAATTTTTTAGTAATCCAGTAGAGTAGCTATGAGCTCTATTTTTCAGGTAATAAACTGAGGCTCAGATATTTTAAGAAATTAGCTCAAAATTGTACATTTAGAAAAAATGTCATTGTTCTATGACCATTACAGTGTTGGCAGTTATTATTTGTCCATCTGGTTGAGGTTTACCACTTTCTCACTAGCTTTATTAGTGAGGACTCAGGTGATGTCCAGTAGGAACAAGCCAGTTGGAAGTAGATTAAGTCACAAAGAGAATATGTTGACCCCTATTATTAGGAAGGATAGCTGATATCAGAGGCGACTGGAACAGAATACTGTTGAAAAAAAAAGTGAAAGTATTTGTTGCTCAGTCTTGTCCGACCCTTTGCGACCCCATGGTCTGTAGCTCTTTGGGCTCCTCTGTCTATGGAATTCTCTTAAGAAACTTCAAATACCATTAAGGAGTGTTCATTCCTCATTTGTATTTTTCTCTGCGTATTGCCAACTCCTCCTTGTAGCACACTGTGTGGGTTTCATTCTGTTTAGGTCCACATCCTCACAACTTGTTACATAGGAAAATAGAAGCTTATATTAATTACTCAGCTCCAATGTGTAAAATTTCAGATAAAAATTTGCTGGGATCTCATTTCTAGTACTTGACCTGGTGGTTAAGGTGATGGTGATGATATGATCTGTTTTCATTAGTCAGGTATTCACTTTTGTGGCTGTAGGGAGAGACGGAAGGAACGATATGTTATTAGAATAAGGAAGGGGCACTTTACAAACACGGCTCCAGAAATTACTATGAGTTAGGCAGTCCATTCCAGTTTGTGGCTGTTAACACAAGCCATTATGATACTCGTTCTTGTTACCAAAGTTAATTTTCTACCCGTAAACACATTAACTGATTATATTTGTTAAATCACATCTTCAGGGTAGGGGGCTGTATCTAATTTTATCCATTAAGCTGAGGTATATCAAATTTGTTTTGAATATATGAGGCTAGTTTGAGCCAGATATATTTTATATTTATTAAACATTTGTTATTTATCTAAGGTAGAAAATTCTGTTTCTGACTGGAAATAGGACCAACTTCTAAAATTAAAAGAACTAAAGATAAAAATGTAATGGATAGTTTTTAGATTTTGTATAAATAATATATGGACAGAAAAAATATATATATGGACAGGCACACCTTACACAATGAGCCCATTTTGTTGACTCCGGCTTTCGTTAGCATGTGCTAGTGTCTCAGAGACTGATCAGTGCTTCGTGATGTGATAAAAGTTTAATTTCTGGGTTTAAATAGCTGAGGATCAGATCTTTGTCTGACTTTATGAAGGCCTTCCCACTTTGAAGCTCTATTTGAGGTCATCAGTCAGAGCTCACTTTTGACTTTTTAAATGTTGAAGCACACTACTGTAAAAGAGGCTAAACTTTAGTGACTCATACTGTGCTAAATGCATTTTAAATAGTATGAGGCTTCTTAACATATTTAATATAAGTTTCAAGAAATATTTATAATTTATTTTAAAGAATGAAATTTGGCTCTTTTAAAGTATGTGAAACAGAGTCCTCTTTAAAGTGGAACAATTACTTCTTTCTAAGCACTGTCATGAGCCAATCCTGTGCTGAATGTGAATGTAGAGAGTCTAAGTGAAAAGCTCTATCCTCTTTGTTGTTGTTTTTCAGTTGCTAAGTCATGTCCAACTCTTTGCAACCCCATGGACTGCAGCATGCCAGGCTTCCCTATCCTACACTGTCTACCGAAGTTTGCTCAAATTTATATCCAATGAGTCAGTGATGCTATTAAACTGTCTCATCCTCTGCTGCCCTCTTGACCTTTTGCCTTCAATCTTTCTCAGCATCTATCCTCTTAGAGTGTCTAATTTTACTTTTTGATAACTTGTAGAGAGGATAAAAACTATGAGAAAACCATACTCTTTTGTTTTCTATAATGATTTAACATTTTCCTTGAATTTCTTACTCCCAATATTGTATTTTACTAGGTGGTTGTGAATGTTAATAGATAGAGAGGAGGAGATGGCTAATTTCACTGGGAAAAATTTTAACTTTCTGACCTGGGTAACTTCCTCCCTGATGCTCTTTGCTTGGCATGGTTACTAGGCTTCCTGTTAGCTCCCACTACCAAGTTGGAGCTAATGAGATTCATGATCTGCCTCCAGCAGAGGCAGCATCAATGGTCAATGCCAGTGGACCTTGGACATCAGTCACAGAGCCTAGGGATCTGCTGGAATATTTGTCAAGTCATCATTTCTGATCGTCTGTGGTGACTTAACACTATCATCGATGGAAAATGGAGCAAAATGCCTCCCGTTTGTGTTTCTTCTCTCTAACTCTTCACTGCATGCACAAAAATGGTTTTGTCCCAGAATATTGAATTAGGACCCTCATATCTGTCATCTTGTCTCTTTTTGTCCTCTTACTATATATATTTTTTTCTTTTGGTGAAAACATATTGCTTCTCCTAGCTTAATCTGCCAAGAACTTCCTATGTCTTCATTTTTCTAGTGTTGGCATTTGTCTTTACTTTTCTCTGGAGTTATAGGGCAGGAGGGCTGCAGGGAAAGAAGCTGGGATACAAAAAATGAAAAATCCACAAGAGGTGTGTATCAAAGAGATTAATTCTGTTGGCTGTGCTGTGCTGTATTCAGTTGCGTCCAACTCTGAGACACCATAGACTGTAGCCTGCCAGGCTCTTCTGTCGATGAGATTTCCCAGGCAAGAATATTGGAGTGGGTTGCCATGCCCTCCTCCGGGGGTCTTCCTGACCCAGGGATCGAACACACATCTCTTGTATCTCCTGAATTGACAGGCAGATTCTTTACCACTAGCACCACTTGGGAAGCTCTATATTAACTCTGATGCAGAGGTAAAACTTAGAGAAAAAAAGAAAAGAGTAAAAAAAACCAAAAAATCCAATCACAGAATCAGTTGCTAAATCTTTCATGTTTAGATCATTTTCTCCAGTTTTACTTCGGATGTTCTAAATTTGTTAAATAACCTATAAGATTTAGTCATTTCCTCCAGACATAGATTTCATTTACATTTATGCTGAACAAATTATTGAAGTTATCTATTTCAAAAACTTCTTAAAACCCTTCTCTTTTTTCCTAATAAAACTCAGACTTAAAAAAGAAATTATATCAAGTGGCCTGTGTATTATACCTAACATACTGTAAAGGCCCCTCTGCCTCTAGTGTTGATGAAAGGGACAGAAATTACAGAAGCTTAAGAGCTGAAAACATAAAGTGAGAACTATACACTGTTTAGTTGGACAGTGAGTTTGAGCAAACTCTGGGAGTTGGTGATGGACACAGAAGCCTGGTGTGCTGCAGTCCATGGGGTCGCAACGAGTCAGACACAATTGACCAACTAAACTGAACTGATACACTGTTTATAAAAATATGTTTTTGATCAGAGTGTGGAGGTGTTTTCCATAAAGTTCCCTTTTGTTTAAATGTGAGGGATGAATGGTTGGATCTGAGCAATAGGAGCTACTACTATCTGATTATGAGTAATGGATGAACTGAAATGGTAGCTGTGGCTTAACTAAGTTCATCCAAGTTATGATCAACTTCATAAGTCTCAAGAAGACACCCAATCCCCATGGTATTTTCTGAATAACACTTAGTATACACCTGAGACTAGTAGCATCTAATACCCTGTGAAATATCTTCATAGCTCAAAAGCTTACTAACAGAGGAGAATGGCTCACTGAAGCCAAAGGGCACAAGAATGGGAGACCTGTTCTCTTGGAGACCTCAGGTGTAAGATAGTCTGGCACTATGATTCTTATTAATCTTCCTTTTAGGGCCTCTCTTGATTTTAGGTAATGAAGGAGAGAGAATTTTGGGTAATATATTGGGGCATATATAGAAGTTATAATATTAATGTTTTTATTCACTTTGGCCTGTAAGTTTAGCCTAATTTCCTTTTACTTGTCTTGAAACATAGAAGGTAGGTCACCTTTAACTTTACAATCTTCCTCCATAAATGCGAATGCTGTTGTCCATTTTCAACTTCTCCTTGTATGTCTCCTTTTGAGGCTTTTAATAAATTACTATGATTTCAAATTATTCTGTTTTCAAATTCCAAGTAATCTTCAAATTTCTCATAGCTACTTGAGATTGCATCATGGGGATTAACCAAAAAATTTTGTTAGAGTTTTAAAATAATATGTGTTCAACCTATAAATTTGTTTTGCTAATTCTAATGGCAACACAGCTATCATCATTAAAAATTACTTCTTAAATATGTAAGTCCAGATATACAGAGGCTAATTATTTCAGTAGCTTCCAATAGATAAATCATGGTGTCTAGATGTGGTAACTAATCCTGTGAGTGAAATATCAAACATGAATAATTGAGAAAAGCAGGAATAGTGTGCATTTCCATTCCAAATTACACTTTTAATATTAATATATAACTATATTAAGGAAAGGTCTTATCTTGGTGTTTTGTTAATTGTTTTAGCTCACTAGACTCAACAGTTCCTAATTCCTCCTTAGCTTCCTTTTAGCTTTCTAGAGTTAGAGTCAAGGCACTTTTTTTCTACAACTTTATTGAGACATGTCCAGTTTGATTGCACGTTGTGTAAGCAGCAGTATGGGCAGAGAAACTTTTTACTTTCTGGTAGTTTTATTAGAGAGAAACCAGCTGTTTTCTGCATCTTGGTTGGCTTCTGAATTGCAGCAGCTTCTCTCTGTCCATAAAGGACCTATTTCTGTTCCTGCCCCATTTCCCTGGGGCCCCGGCCCTTCTCTCCCGCTTTCCTTTGTGTGCTGCATCTTCTCACCTCTCCTTTAAAGTGTTCCGCTATCTTTCAGGCACTTGTTATCACCATGTGCTGTTTTAGTTTCTATACAAATCCTCAGAGTATCTATCATGTTGGAGATTTTTGCTTTTATTTATTTACTGTTTAACTGGCTCACTCCCTGATAATGTATGCTACATGAGTGAATGGGCCTTATTTGTGTTATAGATGCAGTTCTGGGGATTAGAACAGAGTAGGTGCTTACAAAATATTTGTTTAATAAATTGTTTCCCTTGAAAATGTTTTTGAGATTCTTTGCTTCTGTCTTTTCACATCATCCTGAGGCAAATGTAACAGCTACCATGGTTTCAATAAAGTAAATGCTGCTTACCTAAAAATATTTGTCTTCAGTTTACAGCCCTCCTCTGAGCTACCCATCCAAATATCCAACTGCTTTTATCTAGATACCTCTTCAAACTTAATCCAACTGGATTCACAAAAAAAAAAAAACCAAAACAAAGACCCTGCTCCATCTTCAGAATTTTGTATTTCATAACTGGAATACTTTTCCATGCCCTTGCTCAAGACTTAAACAGAGATCATCCTTCCATCCTCTCTCTTTTTCATCTCTGTTATTGCAAATTACTGCTTGAGTCTTCCTTATACTTGAGTCTCCCTCGTAAATAGTTTTCAAACCACTCCACTCCTCTATTTCTGCAGCCACAAGCCTAGTAAGGTCATAATCATTTCTCATCTAGGTTACTACAGTGCTCCACATTGGTGTCCTTGCTTCCTGTCATGTTACTCCTCAATCTTTCCCCACCAAGTATTCCCAGGGATTTATCATGGTGTGACTGTGGTACCCTTCTCCCAAGCATACGCCCAACGAAAGCTTTTCAGTGACTTCTCATTCTTTTTAAGATAAAATCTAAACTCTTTTAAGTGGCCTGGAGGTGACGGCATATCTTTATTCCCCTTACCTTTCTGGCTTTGAGTCCTCAGAAGAGTGTATGGTTGATCCTTAGGCAATTTCCCCTACATTCCCCTACATTATTGTCAACTGGACTATAGCTAAAATAAAATTTTGAGATTATAGTCTCAAATAAGGACTTTGTATCCTGTTTTTCCATATAGACAATTGTGGATGGATTATTAAACTTTGAAAACAGATGAACATGGTAGGATTAATATGACAAAAATTATATTTCTAAAGGTTAAATTACATACAAAGGGATACCAGCAAGCAAACCTTAGACTTTTCTTTAAGAATCACCTTTGGATCTGCTCTAACACATGAACAAATGTTTTGTTTACTCATAGTTTTCAGACAATATTGAATGGCCAAATTACTTCTGTCCCCAAATTTTCTTTCTTTTTTTTTTAATAAATTTATTTATTTTAGTTGGGGGCTGCAAATTTTCTAAGTACTTATTACTTGTGTCTAATTATACTCATAGAAATATATCTGTAACATCCTGAAGCATTTTGTAATTCTGAGATTTCACTTGATTCCTGTTAATAATTTATACTATATTTTTTATGGTTCCCCACTCCAGCCCCAAGCTCAAACTAGGGTCTCCTGCATATCAGGCAGATTCTTTTTCTCTGAGCCATCAGGGAAGCCCCTTTTTTTTTCCTGGAGTCAATGCTATTTTAAAAGTAAAAATTCCTTTTCTGGTTCTTGTGAACAAAAACATGTCTCCTCTTTCTCCAACCAATTATTTAGATAGTCAATTAGGTCTGCTATTGAGGCAAATAGTTTAAATAATTTTAAAACTTTAATCCTTGAAATGTGAGTGCTACATATATGTTAAATTTATTTAAAATGGTTACTTTCTGATTCTACCTTCATCTTCTTTTCTTCCATTACAGTTGGAGCATACTGCAATTGCCTTCTTTCTTCACTGTTATTAACTTTTCCCCTTTTATCAGAAAAAGGATCTTGATTTCTTTGATTCTCTTATTGATATTTTAAAAGAACTTTTTTCCCTCTCTTACTGTCTCTCTCAGGCAAGTCCCATCTCAATTGTACTTTGTCATTCATTGTTAGTCTTTGTGTCCCTCCTCTTATCCCAGCTTAGTTTTTTCCTTTTTTGGGGGGAGGAGGGCTGAAAGGAGGGGTCACTGGTGTTGGCATATCAGTTTAAGGCCTAGAGCAAAATGCATTCATTTCAAATGGAAATTGCAGTTTATGTTAACAAGGCGAAGTTTCTTGATTTCAATAAATTGAAGTCTTATGTAACACAATTTCATCTAAAGAAATTTTAGAATAGAACTTCTAAATAACTAATAGCTGGAAAATTTGGATCTTGGGCTTTAGTTGCTGCAGATAAGGAAAGACATCTGCTTCAGTATCCCCATCTGGCTTTTACACATGCATTTCAGACCCAGTATGCTCTTGTTCTTGCTTTTATATATGCCCATCTGCTTGTATGGTGTGTTCCCACCCTAACATATTTTCAGACCCTTGCCATAGGGCAGAAGTGCCAAGCAATTATTTGTTGAGATAGATAGCCCACATAATACTGTAAGTGACATCTGTTCTGTAGGAAATCCCTCCCTTGTGGCAGCAATGTCATATTGGCAGCTATAGGAATATCGGAATTGACATACACAGGAACAATTGCATGTTTCATCTTGTCCTGAATTCTCACTCAGAAAGCATCCAATACCAGATGCTTTAGAGGGTCATGTAGCCCCCTGACTCTTTCTCTTGTTCTCTCTACACCTATGATAATTGGCAATACTATACTATGGGGAAAATTTCTTCCTGACCCCAGCTGGTAACCAAATTATGCCCTAAAGCATGAAGATTGGCATATTTTAATGTTTATTGTAGCAAAGATGGTGAAAAGGAGATTTTTTTCATATTAATATTCTTACTAGATTGACCTAAATAATAGCTTGAATAATAAATTCCACAAATTACTCTTAATAACATTATTTGGCACAATTACAATGACAGATGAACATTTTAATCTTTTTAGTGTTGACCTCCATGTTTGGCATTTAGTTCTTGTTCTTTAAACTATTTCAAAAGATGATAAGAAAGACAGTTGAAGTCCACAGTGCTTTAAGACTTGAATGCTTATATTAAGGTATAACTGGTAAAACTTTAATTAATTGGTTCTGAGTAAACTCTGCCAATTTATTGATCTTTAGCCATTTGATATACAGAAAGCAGGCAGAATTTGAAGCCAGTACTGGCAAATTAAAAATACATTATGTAAGGTGGGTCCTGAATAAATTCACATTTAATTCAATTTCCCAAATCATCTACATTGATATTATTACTGTCTTTGGTGATCCTCATAACACTATGAACAACTTCAAATTTAAAAACGTTAGACTGTATAACTATGAAGTGTTTTCAAAATTAAAGTTGAAAGTACTCAATTATGTAATTAAATCAACTCATTTACTTAAGTTTAAATACGATTTGATTATTTAGTAATAATTAAGCAATATCAATTTTGTGTGTTGCTACCTACTGCTATGAAAATTAGTGGCCAAAACCAACTATTTTACCTCTTTGTGATTCTCTGGGTCAGCAATATGGGCAGTTCATTTTAGTGATTCCTTTGCTGCTAATTTTGCATAGTATCTGGTGACTATCTTGGGGATTGATGTCTAAGACAGCCTCACTCAAAAGTCTGGTTACTGATATTGGCTGTCTTTAGTAGGATAACTTGGCTTCTTCATACCTAGCAGGGTTCTTAAAGTAGGAAGAGACGGGGCCAGCCTTAATGTGAAAGTTATACTTCTGTTCTGCATGATGTCTCATTGGCCAGCCCTACATGGCTAAGCCCAGGATTTCTCCTTCCTTCTTTCCTTCCTCTCTCTCTTTCTTTCTCTATTGTTTTTGTCTGACTTAGATATCAGGATAATACTGACTTTGTTATAAGAATTTGAAAATATTACTTTCTCATCTGTTATCCAGAAGAGATTATGTAGCTGGTTGTTGTACTGTGATAAATGCTCAGTCATGTCTGACTCTTTGCAACACCATGGACTATATAGCCCACTAGTCTCCTCTGTCCATGGGATTTCCCAGTCAAGGATACTGGAGTGGGTTGCCATTTTCTACTCCAAGGAATCCTCCTGACCTGGAGATCGAACCTCGTCTTCTGCATCTTTTGGATTGGCAGGCGGAATCTTTACTACTGTGCCACAGTTCTTACTTATTGTTTGGGGATTTCTCCATTGAAACCATCTGGGTTTAGAGATTATTTTTTGTAAGTTTTTAATTCACAAATTCAATTTTATAACAGATATGGAGTGTTGAAATCACTAGTTAAATTGATTTGTCTTCTCTTCTTTTCAGTTCTGTTGGTTTTTGTTTCATGTATTTTGATCCTCATGTAGGTTTACTATGTCATATTGGTATATGACCCTTGCATTTTCTAGGACATCTGGGAAGATGCTGTAAAGCATTTGTAAAAGGGAAAACCCTTGGTTTGTTTATGATCTTAGTGAGAAAGCTTTGAGTTTCTCACCATTAAGTATGATATTAGCCGCAGATTTTGTGTAGATTTTTTTTTATCAAGTTAAGGAAATTCCTCTTTATTCTTAGTTTGCTAAAACTTTTATCATGAATGGGTGTTGTATTTTGTCAAATGCCTTTTTGCTCCCATTGATATTATTATCTGATTTTTCTTCTTCAGCTTTAAAATGATGAGCTACATTAATTGATTTTCAAATGTTGAACCAGCTTTGTGTACATGGGTTAAATTGCACTTGGTCACAAAGTATAATTATTTGTATGCATTGTTGGATTTAATTTGCTAATATTTTGTTGAAAAAATTTTCATTTATGTTCATAAGAGATATTTGTCTATACTTTTCTTTTCTTGAATTGTCTTTGTGTAGGTAATGCCATCCTTATACAGTGAGTTAGAAAATACCTATGCTTCTGTCTTCTGGATGAAATTGTAGAGAACTGGTATAATTTCTTCCTTAAATATTTGGTAGAATTTACCAATGAGCACATCTAGGCCTCATGCTTTCTATTTTGGAGGGTTATTAATTATCAATTCAGTTAATTTAATAGATATGGGTCTATTCAGATTGTCTATTTCTTCTTATGTGAGTTTTTGCAAATTATGTCTTTCAAGAAATCAGTCCATTTAATCTAGGTTATCAAATTTGCTTATAGAGTTTTTTATAGTATTTATTGTCTTTTTATGTCTATCAGCTCTCTAGTAATGTCTCTCATTTTTGATATTGGTAATTGTGTCTTTCTCTTTGTCTCACAGAAGCTTGTTGCTTTTATTCATATCTTCAAAGAATCAGCTGTTGTTTTTATTGATTTTTTTCCTCTGTTGATTTCCTATTCTCAATTTCACTGATTTCAGCTCTAACTTATTACTTATTTTCTTTTGGTTATTTTGGATTTAATTTGCTCTTCTTTTTCAAATTTTCCTTAGATTATTGATTTTAGATTTTTTTTAGTCTCCTCATTCAATGCTAGTATTTCACTCTAAGCACTGCTTGCAGAAGGAAATGGCAACCCACTCCAGTATTCTTCCCTGGTGAATCCCATGGACAGAAGAGCCTGGTAGGCTGCAGTCCAAGGGGTTGCAAAGAGTCGGACACAACTGAAGCAACTTAGTATAGCATATCACTGCTTTCACAGCATCCCATAAATTTTGATAAACTGTATGTTTGTTTTCATTTAGCTTAAAATATTTTTTAACTTGCTCTTGAATTTTCCTCTTTGATTCATGTATTATTTAGAAGTATGTTGCTTAATCTCCAAGTTTTTTGGGATTTCACGCTATCTTTCTTTTGTTGATTTCTAGTTTAAATTCACTGTGATCTGAGGAAATACAGTGTATGATTTCTATTCTGTTAAACTTGTTAAGATGTGTTTTATGGCCAAGATATTGGTAAATGTCCCACGTAAGCCTGAGAAAAATGAACATTCTGCTATTATTGTTGGGGTACCCTATAGATGTCCATTATATCCAGGCAATGGGTAGTATTATTGAGTTCAACTATGTCCTTAGTGATTTTCTTCCTGCCTGGATCTTTCCACTTCTGGTTATGGGATGTTAAAATCTGCAACTATAATAGTGGTTTCATCTGTTACTCCTTGAAACTCATCAGTTTTTGCCTCATGTATTCTATTTTAAGGATTGCTATGTCTTCTTGAAAAATTGACTCCTTTCTCATTGTGTAATACCTCACTTTTTCACTGTTAACTTTCCTTTACTGAAGTTTCAGTTCAGTTCAGTCATTCAGTCTGTCCGACTCTTTGCAACCCCATGAACCACAGCACACCAGGCCTCCCTGTCCATCACCAACTCCCTGAGTCCACCCAAACCCATGTCCATCAAGTTGATGATACCGTCTAGCCATCTCATCCTCTGTCATCCCCTTCTCCTCCTGCCCTCAAACTTTCCCAGCATCAGGGTCTTTTCCAATGAGTCAGCTCTTCACATCAGGTGACCAAAGTATTGGAGTTTCAGCTTCAACATCAGTCCTTCCAATGAACACCCAGGGCTGATCTCCTGTAGGAAGGACTGGTTGGATCTCCTTGCAATCCAAGGGACTCTCAAGAGTCTTCTCCAACACCACAGTTCAAAAACATCAATTCTTTGGTGCTCAGCTTTCTTTATAGTCCAACTCTCACATCCATAAATGACTACTGGAAAAACCATAGCCTTGACTAAACGGACCTTTGTTAGCAAAGTAATGTCTCTGCTCTTTAATATGCTGTCTAGGTTGGTCATAACTTTCCTTCCAAGGAGTAAGCATCTTTTAATTTCATGGCTGCAATCACCATCTGCAGTGATTTTGGAGCCCAGAAAAATAAAGTCAGCCACTGTTTCCACTATTTCCCCATCTATCTGCCATGAAGTGATGGGACCAGTTGCCATGATCTTAGTTTTCTGAATGTTGAGTTTTAAGCCAACTTTTTCACTCTCCTCTTTCACTTTCATCAAGAGGCTCTTTAGTTCTTCTTCACTTTCTGCCATAAGGGTGGTGTCATCTGCGTATCTGAGGTTATTGATATTTGTCCCAGCAATCTTGATTCCAGCTTGTGCTTCCTCCAGCCCAGTGTTTCTCATGATGTACTCTGCATATAAGTTAAATAAGCAGGGTGACAATATACAGCCTTGATGTACTCCTTTTCTTATTTGGAACCAGTCTGTTATTCCATGTCCAGTTCTAACTGTTGCTTCCAGACCTTCATACAGGTTTCTCAAGAGGCAGGTCAGGTGGTCTGGTGTTCTCATCTCTTTCAGAATTTTCCACAGTTTATTGTGATCCACACAGTCAAAGGCTTTGGCAAAGTCAATAAAACAGAAATAGATGTTTTTCTGGTACTCTCTTGATTTTTCGATGATCCATTGAATGTTGGTAATTTGATCTCTGATTCCTCTGCCTTTTCTAAAACCAGCTTGAACATCTGGAAGTTCATGGTTCACATATTGCTGAAGCCTGGTTTGGAGAATTTTGAGCATTACTTTACTAGTGTGTGAGATGAGTGCAATTGTGCGGTAGTTTGAGCACTCTTTGGCATTGCCTTTCTTTAGGATTGGAATGAAAACTGACCTTTTCCCCTGTGGCCACTGCTGATTTTCCCATATTTACTGGCATATTGAGTACAGCACTTTCACAGCATCATCTTTCAGGATTTGAAATAGCTCAGCTGGAATTCCATCACCTCCACTAACTTTGTTCGTAGTGATGCTTCCTAAGGCCTGCTTGACTTCACATTCCAGGATGTCTGGCTCTAGGTGAGTGATCGCACACCATCGTGATTATCTGGATCATGAAGATCTTTTTTGTACACCTCTGATGAAAATTAATATAGCTACTCCCACTTTCTATTGATTACTGTTAGTATGGTATATCTTTCATCATTGATTTACTTTTGGTGTATGTTAAGTGAAGTGAAAGTGTTAGCCACTCAGTTGTGCCTGACCCTTTGCAACCCCATGGACAGTAGCCCACCAGACTCCTCTATCCATGGAATTCTCCAGGCAAGAATATTGGAGTGGGTTGCCATTCCCTTCTCCGGAGGATCTTCCCAACCTGGGGATCGAACCTGGGTCTCCTGCATTGCAGGCAGATTCTTTACTGTCTTAGCCACTGGGGAAGCTCAGGTGGTAAAGAAATATATATGTTTATTATATAAATATATAATACTATATATTTATTTATATGAATATAAATTTATTATATATTTATATAATATTATTATTTATATAATATTTATATTTAAAGTGAGTTTCTTATAGACAGTTTATAGTTGGGCCTTGTTTTTGATCCACTTTGGCAATCTCTGTCTTCTAACTGATGGATATAAACCATTGTTGGCCAGAGTAATTGTTGATATAGTTGGATTAGTATCTGCCATATTTGCTACTGTTTTCTCTTTGTTGCCCTGGTCTTTGTTTCTGTTTTTCCCTTCCACACGTTTCCTACCATTTGTGGTTTCCACTGAGCATTTTGTATGATTATAATTCATCTCCTTTTTAAGATATTCATTGTACTTAAAAATATTTTTTTAACGTTTGACCTAGAGTTTGCAATATACATTTACAAGTAATCCAAGTCCATTTTCAAATAACACTGTATCACTTCACAGTAGTACGAGTACCTTATAATAACAAAATAGTTCTCATTCTTGTTGTTCTTTATATCTTTGCTGTCATCCGCTTCACTTACACATAAAGTGAAGTCACTCAGTCGTGTCTGACTCTCTGTGACCCCATGGACTGTAGCCTACCAGGCTCCTCCATCCATGGGATTTTCCAGGCAAGAATACTGGAGTGGGCTGCCATTTCCTTCTCCAGAGGATCTTCCCAACCCAGAGATCGAACGCAGGTCTTCCACATTGTAGGCAGATGCTTTACCATCTGAGCCACCAGGGAGTTTCTTACACATAAACATACACACAAATATACAAAATTTTAAAACATTGTTGTTATTATTATTTTGAATAAACTGTTTTCTGTTAGATTGATTAAGAATAAGAAAAGCAAAAGATTTATTTTACCTTCACTTAGTTATTCTCTGATGCTCATTCTTTATATAGATCTGAGTTTGTGACCTATGTCAGTTTTCTTCTCTCTTAAGAACTTCTTTTAACATTTCTTGCAAGGTAGGTCTACTGGCAACAAATTTTCTCAATATTTGCTTGTCTGAGAAAATCTTTATTTTGTCTTCACTTTAAAGGATAGTTTCACAGGATATAGGATTCTGGGTTGGTGGTTTTTTTTTTTTTTTTTTTTTTTTTTTTTTTTGCCTCTCAACACTTTGAATGTTTCACTATTTTTTACTTGAATGTTTTCTAAAGAGAAGTTGACGTTAATCTTATTTTGCTCCTTTGTAGGTAAGGTTTTTCTATCATATGACTTCTTTTAAGATTTTTTTCTTTGTCTTTGATTTTCTAAAGTTTAAACAGTATGCCTAGGTATAGTCTTTTAAGCATTTATCTTGCTTGATATTCTGTAAGCTTCCTGGATATATATTTTGGTGTCTAACTTTGGGAACTTCTTGGTCATTGTTGCTGCAAATATTTTTTCTGTTCCTCTTTCTCTTCATTCTCCTGGTATTCCCATTACCATGTACGTTATACCTTTTGTAGTTGTCCCATAATTCTTGAATATTCTGTTCTGGTTTTTCAGCCTTTGTCTGCTTCCCTTTTCAACTTTGGAAGTTTCCATGGTCGTACCCTTAAGTGCAGAGATTCCTTCCTAAGTTATGTCTAGTATGGTAATGATTCTGTCAATGGCTTTCTTTATTTTTGATATAGTTTTTGATTTTAAAATTTCCTTTTTATTCTTTTTTAGCATTTCCACCTCTTTGTTTATATTATCTACCTGTTTTTACATGTTGCCTACTTTTTCTACTAAAGTTCTTAATATGTTAATCACAGGGTTTTTTTTTAATTTCTTGGCTTTATATAACAAATCCCTACCATATTTTATTGTAGATCTGACACACTTAATCTCCTCAAACTGTGTTTTTCACGTTTTATAATTTTTTGTTTTTGTTTTAAAGTGGACATTATGTATTGCATGAAAGAATCTTCTATAAAAATGTCTTCAGCAATATAGTGGTAAGCTGTGGGAGTAAGGGAAACATTTTAAAGTCTGTGATTAGGTCCCAGTCTTTTGGCGAATCTAAATCTCTGTATTGCACTTCACACATTCTTAATCTCCACTTCCACATACCCTGGTGGGACAGGATGGGTAGGTGAGGCTGAAGTTGTATGTTTCCTTCTCTCCAGTAGGTTAAGATCTGGTAAAGTAGTCTCTTGTGAGGGAAGGTCTTATTAAGAATAATAGAATGCTCTAGCTTATTTTAAAATTGCTACTATCCTCTTCCCTTTGCCGGAAGCAGGAGGGAATTTGTCTCTGATTATTCACTGTGAGAACCTGGTAGAACTCCTAGAGGTAAAATTCATGAAAGTGGGAAATCCCTTTATGTCTGGGTACCCTTAGAGCTTTTAACCACAGTCCTGTACTCCCTGAGCTTCCAGTAATTCATCAGTTACAGTTCAGGTTTTTCCTACCATGCTTCTGGTGCCCAAGGAGGTTTCTGCTTATGGATATCTGCTAGAGTAAGTTGTGATTCTTTGTATTCTGCTTATCTATCCCTCCACTTTGGGTGGCAGGCAAGAGTTTTCCTGTGACTTCATGTTTTAAACATATCTGAGAAGAATTATTGATTTTTTAATTTGTTCAGCTTTTTACTTATTTTTAGGATGGAATGGCTACTTCTAAGCTTCTTATATTTGGACTAAAAACCAGAAGTTAGGCACTTGTTTTTGTTTTGTTTTTGCAGTTGGTATAGTGGCATTAGTGAAATATTTTTTTCATTTCAATGAAACAGAAATATTTCACAGAAATAAATAGGTTTTGAGGTGAGCTAAGGCAACAAAGTTTTGAAAATTCAGTGGTTTTACAGTTAAATATTAAACTGCATTTTGAAAAGGTCAACCTTTAAAAGGAATATTAAGTAACCAACTTTGTATAATAAATTCTATAAATCTTGGATACAATTTAATGATATCTTTGCAAGTGGGTATTACACCTGTTAATTAAAGTTGAAAAAAAAAAATAACCAACAGCCTCATTATTAGTAACTATAAGTAGCAATTCATCTGCTAGGTATCCCAGGCATATATATTTAAAGCACAATGTGCTACATAAAATCAGTGATAGTCAGTTTAATTAGCATCTGATGAGAGTTAGCAATTTAACTTCAATTTACAGCATAAAGGTTAGATGTGGTGAGCTCATTCTATAATACTGGTGTTATTATAATAATGAACAGTAAATTGACCACTGAATAAAAAATAAGAGTAGAGAAAAACCATCCATAAGTTTGGTAATCTGTAAAGCTACTACATTCCAACAAAAAAGTATTCTGATTTTTAAATTTAAAATCCATTTGTCATTACATGGTAGTGCTTATGGGAAGCTAAAACCTGAAATCTAGGCTAGTCCTAGACATAATGAGAAAAAATAAGTAATCACATTAACAGCAGTTGGTCTTGACCATCGGACTTCAAACTAATTCTGATTTTTATAAAATTGTCCAGGTTACCAGATGCTGAGGCAAATTCTCTGTAGTATTTGTAATCTCATATTCAGGAATCAAGATAATTTGTTCCTTTTTACCTCCTTAATGTAAAACTACTTCATATATTATTTTGTTGATCTCCAAACTATCGCAGCAGTTTTAAAATGTGTTCTTTATCCTTTTAAATACCTCTTGTGGTATTTGTCTTTGTAAACTTACCTCACTTTTACAATAAATGTCAACTTGTACAGTTTGGGGGAAAAAGGAAAATGAAACAAAACAACAACAAAACCCTATGTTTTGCAACCACCTTAAAAAATCTGGTATCTTAAGTGAACATAGCTAAATTTCTGATATTGACCTTTTTCTGGTTGGGGCTGTCTATAACAAACTTAGAGCTTGTATTCTTCCTAATTTATATCTACCTACGCATGTATTTTCCTAACATCTGCTTAAATATTGTTTCACTATTAAAACTTCGGAAATCAATGAAGTTATAATAGTTAGAAAAAAGGTAGAATTTCTTTTTTAAATAGGTGTCAGGAAGATCCCCTGGAGAAGGGAATTTCAACCCTGTATTCTTGCCTGGAGAATTCCAAGGACAGAGGAGCCTAGCAGGCTGAGCAACAGGACAAAGTGATAAAATTAAACAGAAAAAAAAAACCAAAAGCAAAACGGCTCTAAAACCATGTAGCAGGATAAGTCATGTGTTAAATTGTAGATTAGGTAAATTTAATCTTTAGAATTCAAAGTATCCGATTCCACATTCTTTATTTTTCTTGCTAGTGCCCATTTTTGCTTATTTTATCGCCTTGTGCCTTTAGGATCTCTCTTCCTCACACGTGTGTCCTTGAGAAATTTTGCTTTAAGAAACAAAAATGAGGTCTCTTGTGTAAACTGTAGCTGTAGATTGTTCTCTTACTTTCCATTTTTTAAGCCTGTGCTTTCTAAAGACCACACTACAGAATGCACATGTCCTCTTAACCATGGCTTCATGGCTGTCATATATTGGCTCTTACTAGGAAAGTTTACTTTGAGGAAAAGATCCAAGTCTACTGCTTTCTTTGAAACTTCACAGTATTCATTTTCTGATATATTAACTCAATAGGTACTCAGTAAATGTTAATTGGTTGAATAAATGAACCAATGAAGGGGATGCAAATTCTTTCACCTATGTTAAGAATGGTTAATCTGTTCTTGCTCAGGACTGGCTTAAACTGCTGAAAGGGCTTTTGGTGGGACTGTTTCTTAATTTAATTTGCTTTCTACTTGTAGAACCTATGGGAAGTTGGCTAGTTATCTAATGTTGATCATATTCACTTTGCAATATATTTTTGGACAAGGATTAGAGATCCAATTCGGTATTTATTCAGTGACTATTCAAGTGACCTGTATTTTTTACATTAAAAAAATATGGGTAAAGAGAGCAGTAGTGACCATCAGGGAAATATGTCTTGTTTACTTGGTGGAGACTTCCCAATTCAAATTAATTAAAATTATTAATGTGGTGGGTATCTCCTTTAGCCATGTCTCTGATTTTAAGTCAAAAGAACACTACCAAGCAAGAGTGCATATTGAGTAAAACTTACACACAGACACATCAAGCTTTCTTTTTAAACTTTGTTTTAAAATTTTAATAATGGGAAAAAATACTTTAGCTAAAAAGCAAAATGCTGAAATATCTGATTATGCTTATTTTGCCTCAGGTAGCATATTTATTTTAGAATTCACGGGATACATGAAAGATGTATTTGCCAAGATTCTTGTCTGTTAAAATCTGCATTTTCAAGGCAGTGTTTTAATCCTATTAAAGCTAATTGAATGGATTCTACAGGCTTTGTCAGTTAGGTGAAGTTCAAGTTGTAACTAGTATTAAAGGAAGAAAAATATTGTATAAGAACCAAATAGTAACGACTAACTTCTGCCATTTATTCTTTCCACTTGAACCCAGGGCAATATGAAAGAGCGCTTTCTGAGTTCACAGGGCAATTCATTGGAGACATTGGGATGAGGTCTGGTTTCCAAAAGGACAATTAGTACGTAAAAAAGGCCTCTGTGTTTGGAAGTTAAATTATATCTTTATGGGTCCAGTAGCTCTACTGGAGACAAAGGTCTGACAGTGTTTCCATTAAAACACCACTTTCCAGAGCAAACACTGTCAGTGTAAAAATTTGCTCCAGGCTAAAGCTGGCATCAAGATTCTAGCCTAGAAGCTATTTTGTTTCAGAAATTCATTTGGGCCAGTTTATCTTAATGGTTAAAGCGGATGGATATATATGTGTCCTGTTGCTTTTTTTTTTTTTTTTTTAGTAAAGTTATGAAATTCTTTTTTCAATGAAATGTGCAACTGGATAATTTTTTTCCATATAGCAAAATTGACATGTTTATAAAAAGAGCAGTTTAGAACAAAACGCATTTTCAGTCTTGAATAATTTTGTGTATTGGGCTAAAGGATTAGTGTTCTTGTTTATTTTTATTTTCATTAAAAAAATTCATATTGAAGGTGTTTCTTCATTTAGAATGCAACTCAGTCAAAGTTGACATCAGTTTGAAAGTCAAATATTTGTTTATACAGGATCTTGAGTCTCTATTCTTATGCTTCCATGGAAAGATTTTGTATGTAAATAGTACTGATTTTCTAAAGGCAGAAATTACAAATATTTATAAATTGTTTTATATTAAAAATCTCCTGTTAGTGATGACTTAACTGAGAGAAAAATTAGCGGGGAAGAAATGCAATCCCAAACTTTTATGTGACAGGCAGGACTGATAATTTATTTCACCATTTGCACACTATTTTTATTTAGGATCTTACATCATTTAATAGGGTTTATAATAACTGGAAGCTTTGTATAGTAAAATTTTATAAAGATTTTATAAAGATCATTTTTCATGATGCGACTATCTCCCACTGTTTTATTCAATATTCTTCACACAATTCTGATCTGTATAATGAATTTTCCTAGAGGATTTTTTATGCATGAAGTCTTGGAAAAAAGAGTATTTTCTGTGTATTCTCTTTAAAGTGCACAGTTCAATCTCTAGAATAACCTCTGATCTTTTAACATTGCATGACTATTGGTAAAGCATTTTTGAGCATATGTAAGTTATTATTACACTTAAAAATGTATACTGATAATATCATACTAATATAGTTTCAAATAAAAATAGTTTTATATTTTTATCTTTGAAAACAAAAAAAAAAATAAGAGTAAGAATTCTAGTGCTCTCTGCTACCACCCCAGTGTTAAGACCTTACATTGAATACCCACATCCTTGATATCTGGGAGAAGTGTGCTGATCCTCTGAGGTTAGGGACTTCTTCCCAGAGGACTGGATTTGTGTGATCCAAACCTTAAAGTGGATATTCCTTGAAATATCCAGAGATACCGATTAGTAGAACAGAGAGAAGGACTTACCTTCTTTGTTTTAAAATCAGCTTCTTATTTGTGTGCATCCTTCTACTATAGCTAGTGGTTGACATCCACCTATTTCAAGACCCAGCCTTAATAATCCTTCTTCAGAGATATTTTCCTTAGTCTTTTTCACCCTCATTGGGAATTAATATCTCTTCTCCTGAATCATCATTTGAATTTCTATTTTACGAATAGCCATAGCTGCCTTCTATTAGAGTTTTGAAAATGTATATATATAATCTATATTCCTCAGTTGATTTGTTTTTTAACCTATAAGGCTAAGGTATATTTAAACATTATATGTCAATGTTTGTGATTTGTACCTGATGGAGGTTCAGTAAACACTTTTGGCTCATCTCTTGCTCAGATCACTACAAAAACTTTTAAATGGACTCCTTGCTTAAGAGTCCACCCTCTCCCATCATCTTGCATACTGTGACACATTACATTCCTGAAGTAAAGGTCCAGTTGTGTCAATCTTCCACCAACAAGTTTCATTGGCTACTCTTCCAAATATTATTCATCCTTGTATTGTAGGCCTTAAATAATCTGTCCATTTCTCACCTTCCCAATGTTACTGCTTTACTACTTTTTATATGCCATATTTTCAGGACCAGGTATGACACTAACTATTCACCAAATATACTTCAGGTTTCTCTGTGATAAATTCTATAGAGTAACTGTAGGTTCAGAGGATTTAGATTGTTTCTAGTTACTATAGATTTAAGCAAATGCATGCCAAAATCATAATGAAATATTGATCTGGTGATAATTCACTGCCCTGTGGTAAATTTATAGTTGGTTAAACATCTACAACAAAGAGATTAATAATGGAAGCAAGCAAACAACTTTTCCAAGTTTGTACAATCATTGGGTGCAAGAACTGAGACTTGGACCTGTGGGTGATTATGTCCAAAATCCTTATACTTAACTAATAAATTTCCCTCTCTACCTGTCCCATTTTCTCCTTCTCCTCTCACTTCCATCTCTCTGTCTTTGTTTCTATGTGTATATATATATACATATATAAAACATACAAATATACATATATTATATAGTATATATGGACTTCCCGGGTGGCATTAGTGGGATAGAACCACCTGCCAGTGCCTGAGAATATAAGAGATGTGTGTTCAGCCCCTGGGTCTGAAAGATATCCTGGAGGAAGGCATGGCAATCTACTGCAGTATTCTTGCCTGGAGAATCCCATGGACAGAGGAGCCTGGCAGGCTACCGTCCTCAGGGTTGCAGAGTTGGACATGACTGAAGTGATTTAGCATGCATGCACACACATATTATATGTACATACACACACACACACACACACACACACACACATATATATGTTTCTTTATTCATATTTTAAGTGAAAATACTAAACACATACATATTTCAATTACCTCAAACAATTGGGTAAGATGACAAGTAATTAACATAAATGTTAAGCTTTTCACTTATTTTTGAAAAATCAGCACTAAAAGTACAAAATTGTTTAGTCATGGTTTGATATTATGTGAAAAAGAAAGGGGTTTTAGTTGACCACACACACAAAAAATAACCATTTATCAAAACTTTCCTAAGTACTAGGGACTTTTCTGATTTCACTTTATGTATAAAGAAACTGAGGAACACATGTTCACTATTCCACCTCATTAGTTAGTTTTCCAGTTATTTCACAAATGTTTAATTGATTTCTACCATGTGCTCAGTTTTGGAGATGTATCAGTGATTAAGGCAGTTGCTTTCACCAGAGAGCTGGCTGTCTATTTGGAAAATAGAGGAAAACAGGAGAATTACAGGACAGTATGAAAAGTTCCATAATGGGTCAGCACACAGTTCTATAGTAATATTATGGGTGAAGGTGAGAGTGGTTATCCAATCCAGTTTTTGAGAAGAGGAGAGACAGCATCCCAAAGAAATTTATCCCTAGGTTAAAATCTGGTGAATGAGAGAGAGGTGGCCTGAAACAGAAGGAGGTGAGGAACTAGTGCTCCTGGCAGAGGGAACAGCAGGTACAAAAGTTCTGAGGTGAGAAAAATCATGAAGAACTTGACAATAAAGTCGTACAAAGAATCATGAAGGAATAAGTGCTGTATCTCAGAGATCAAATTTAAGATTGAATTGATGTGATAGCAAGTATTTTTTGAAATATTGGTGTATGGAGAAAATAATCTTTCACATTCATCCGAATGAAGAATGAGAAATAGAAATTAACATGTTTATGACCATGTTCACGTTAGAATGTGCTGATTTACAGTTTAAGATTAAACATAAACACTTAAACTATTAGATTGATCCAACAGCAGAATGGGTTTGGTATCTTTGTTACTGGAAGCACTTAATTGCAGTTTGGAAAATTTTCCTTTTCCACGAATAATTGAAAAATATGTTTTTCTTTCTCTCATTGGGAAGTAACTTAAAATGTTTTCAAAGGTACTTTCTACCTCATTCACCCCTGAAAACATTACTAGATTGGAGAGAGTGCTGTTAAGAAAAATGGCAGTGGAATGTAGCAGTCTAAGGTTGCTGACTATAGAATCCATGGAAAAGGACATAGAATAATTGAAGTTCAGTTTGTAAGCAGGCTTACAGCTCATGGATCAAAACCCTATGTACGTTGAAAAAATAGTGAAGGAATATAAAATTATGGTCTTTTATTGTACACAATTTCAGTTTAGATATGAAGAGTAGGATATTATTACAGGCAATACTAGTCAGTATATTTTAGTGTTCTAGACATTCTATCTTGAGAGTATACTTGTTTTGGAGGGCCCTAATATTAACGTGCAGTGATTTTTATTTTTTAATTTTTATCTCAAATTGTCCCTTAAAAGAGAAATAATTTAATGTATTTTAATAATTTCAAATTATCGTATGAAATGATTTGGTACAATGTTTAAATACCATTTTAAATATAGCTTATGCTGAAAAAATGTATTTTAAAGATAATTTTATTGGTATAAAATTCAGGACCCAAAGATTTGAGTTGGAGGTATGGAAGTTTTTAACGTTAACTGAGATGCCTTCTCTTCTTTGACCTCTGACTAATTGCGGATTGTGTACCAGAGTTTTGCCGTAAAATTCCCAGTAATGGTTTAAATAGTGGCAGATTAAGTCAGAGAGTAAAATTACCAATGGAAAATAACTCAGATATTATTGCTGCTGCAGTAAGGATGTCATTTCACTTCTTTTTACGCATTTGGCCGATTCAGAACTATCTCACTCATACATCCAGGAGGGAATATATCAGAACAATATCTTGTAAGATATTAGGAAGCAAATGTGGAGGCAGAATTTACCTAATTATATAGTTTCCAATCTATTTCAGTGCAAGCAGTTTACTAGTAGCTTATAAATAGAGAAGGGAAGTTTAAAATCATGAGTTGACAGAACATTCTGCTTTCTTTTTTTCCTATAGAATGCTGAATTATTCT
This sequence comes from Okapia johnstoni, assembly GCA_024291935.2. Taxonomy (NCBI): domain Eukaryota; kingdom Metazoa; phylum Chordata; class Mammalia; order Artiodactyla; family Giraffidae; genus Okapia; species Okapia johnstoni. The sequence goes on along the minus strand of CM044312.1, from coordinate 61,596,126 downwards.
TCTGGAATCTTATCCCTAAAAATAAAATCCATCTTTTTTGAAGTACTGATATTGTCACCCTGTATTTGCTAGCAATTCATTTCAGGACAGTGAATTTATTGTGTGTTATAAGATTATAACTTGGGAAACAGTGGAGAGGGTAATCATAAAAGAAACATTCAAGATCTGAAAAAATGAGGACAACAACAATTGAATGGTCATTTGGAGTTGGTCTTTTATCAATTTCCCTGGTCCTAAATGTAGCCTCACTATTTTAGGATAGCGCCTACAACATGACTAGCCAGAAATAAAGAGAGAGAAATATTTAGTTTGACAAAGTGGGCCAGGGGAGATGAAGGGGTTTGGAATGAAGCAAATAAGTTCTTTGAATTCTGCAGGGGGCAAGAGGGAGTTGGGGAGGGCAGTGCTAACATCAATCTAGAGCACATCTCTTTACTTCAAGTATGGAACTTTGAGTTAAGAGATGAAATCATTAGAATGAAACTACATTTTAAAACTATCATTTACCTTTCACTAATATTAAGAAGAATGGCTGAATATCTTAATTAATCATGAGTGAAAGAAGTTAAATTTAAAAGAGAATACTTGGCAGTCTAAAAATGAGAAATAGGCAAGCCACAAGTCCTGAAAAATGTATTTTTACGGGTGTTATGTAAGAGTCAATTAATTCATGGAACTATTTTTGCCATTCTAGTGTTAATGTTAGAGCATCTTATGAAAGAGAGGTTAAAAGGATACATTTAATAACTTTGGAATCATAGTTGGTTATTTTTGTGTTAGCTTTATCAAAAGGTCAATCTGAAAAGTTCTGTTGTTGATAGCACTGTGAATGAACTAACCAAACACATTTAATACAGGGTTGTAGTTAAAGGTGACATCTATGTAACTTTGAATGAATGATTGGTATAACTTTACTGGCACTAATCATTTCATTTTGGCTTCATCTTCAGCTTATTTTATTCCTCTGACATTTAATAAAATCTATAAACCAACTTAAAAAACGTGTTCAACAATTATATACTTTGGGCTTTTAAACATATTTTATTTAAGCCAAGAAGTTATTGGCCTGTTCTTTTGACACAGTTGCTTTGTGGACTGTGGGATTCTATCTATCATCTGTTTAATGGAGATTAACAAATAGAATCTATGTGATCAAATTGATTCTATAAAGTAGAATCAAGGAAGTTCTATGTGTATGTGCAAAGAATGCTCTCTACCACAACAGTAATTAGAAGATTTATGAAACTTCTATTTAAAAACTGATCTCTGGCTTCCCTTCTCTTTTAGTTTAAAAAATGCTGTGATGTATTCTTATCAACAGTGTAAAAATAATTGCATCATAGGCATGTTCCTTAAATAAAATAAATTTGTATCATAGTCTAAAACACTTGCCATGATCTGGTTCCTATTTTCCTCATCTAGTCTTCAGTCATTCTTCTTTCCCTCGCTATACTGCAAACTGACTTAACAGTTTTTCAAAGTCAGCTTGCTTGCCTCTAATGGGGAGCTTTTTCATATGCTGTTTCATCTGTCCTGCTCTTGCATGCCTGGCTCCTTTTCATTCCCCAGGTTAGTGGTTCTGTTTGCTAATGGGCCTCCTTCTTCAAGGGAGCTTGTTTGTTAGTATTTGTGTTAGCATTTGTTTATCTGTTGAAATTTTGACAGCTCCTTTAACCTAAAGTTCTGTGAGAGTAAAGACTCTTTTAAACTCTTTCACCCTTTGTCCATAGACGCCAACAAATGCTGGATACGTAGTAGCTCCTATTCAATGAAAACAACTGCAATAACTGAAAATGGAGTACTTAATTAATGAGCTTCCCTGATGTCTCAGGTGGTAAATAATTCACTTGCAATACAGGAGACATGGGTTCGGTCCCTGGATCAGGAAGATGCCCTGGAGAAGGGAATGGCAACCTACTCCGTTATTCTTGCCTGGAGAATTCCATGGACAGAGGAGTCTGGCAGGCTGCAGTTCATGGGGTGGCAAAGAGCCAGATGCAGCTGAGCAACTAACACTTTCTTAACTTTCTTTCTTTCAATTAACGCATAACTCTGAAACAGATGCCTTCAAACAGTTGTCAGATACTTACTGAAATTGATATCATGAAATGCCATGAATTCTTGAAGATTTTGAAAAAATATAAACACATATAAGGCAAACTCAGGAAGCATTACAAGACAGGATTATTTACTTTTGGAATTATATATCAGAATTATGATAATGGTCAAATATTAAAAATTTGTAGAAACTATGTAACTTACCACAGGTGATTTCTTTAAATATCCTGATAATATCGGGATTAGTTCATATATTATGTTGCTGTTGTTTAGTTACTAAGTCATGTCTGACTCTTTTGCAATTCTATGGACTGTAGCCTGCCAGGCTCCACTGTCCCTGTGACTTTCCAGGCAAGAATACTGGAATGAGTTGCCATTTCCTACTCCATATTCCTGATCCAGAGATTGAATGCACATCTCCTGTGTCTCCTGCATTGCAGGCATTTGTTTTACCTGCTGAGCCATATAGAAACCTCAATATGATGTATAAAAACTAAATCTCATTCAGATCTTGGTTGACAAATGTGCAAAAAGTCATTTTTATTAGAATGGGCTGTGACTCAGTGTAAGAAGGTAGAATGAATAATTTAAAATTGCTAAACGTTCAGCAATTTGTGAAAGTGTTTTTGTTACAAATAATGTGTTTAGGACAATTAGTACAGAAGAAAACGTAATTGTATCATTGGAAGTTTATGAAAGATGACATCATGAATTAAGTTTTAATCAAATTTTAAAGTTTTATTTATTTTGTAGGTAACTCAACAAAAATATTTTAGGCAAAGCTCAAAAAGATGCTGGAAGTCCAAGCAAAAATGCCAAGAATTGGGTTAATTGGCATAATACAAGGTGGCTGGGCACAGTTGGGGAAAGTGTCAGAGTAGGGAGAATCCCTACCAAGAAAGACGGTTTGTGCAATTAGCTCTCTGAACTTTAACCCTTCCAGAATAATTAATGAGTAACAGAGGGGATCAAGACAAAGACACAAAGTGATATGGTGGGTGCTAGCAAGTAATACATCAAAGAATGCTCATAATTGGCCCTGTGGCTTTCATTCTTTGCCCTATTTCTTTCAATTCATTGACTCAAAATAATGGGTTCAGGTTCATTATCAACAGGTTTTTAGCTGTAAGAGTACAACATTACAACAAAGCTTGGATTGTGGCAGTGTTGATGTCTAAGAAGTTGTAGTTGGTAACCACACTTTGAGGAGGAAAAATAACAGATTCCTTCTAAATGAATCAACAGCTTTTACAGACATATTCAGGATCTTGAGAACCTTATATTCTCCAACTCTACAATGCTGGAATTTGGTTGGTGTGGGCAGGTATGTGTATTTCTATTTGAATGATTGATGTTTGAGGCTGTGGGTAAAGGTTTATCCTCCCTGTATTATTTTGAATGAAATGGAATTATTGACATATGATGCACAAAGATACAAAGTATTTTGTCAATCTATGCTTGTAACTGTAGATTAATTCTTATATTTTTGTATTATAAGTTTGTAGAAGTTTTGATTTCCTCTGATTATTTACTTTAGATCATTATGGGAGAAAAAGTAGAAAGTTTTCTGAGAAATTGCTAAATATTCTGAATTCTTTTAATTTAGTAAGCTAAATTTAATAAGAACTTATATTGCTATGTACAGATATATATACATTTTCAAGATTTATGCTTTTTATTTTATTTAATTTTGTGTGGTCATTATGTAAGACAGTAAATTTTATTTTTGCACTTAGATATTAAAAAATTTCTTTATTAATAACTCCAGAGCTTTTGGAAGTTATCATTGCAGCTATTAATTTATATTATCATATTAGTACAGCTAATTTAAATTTTAGAAATTATTATTATGTAATTGTAAATATCAGAGCCTAAAGCTAATTAATGCATCTAAAATTTATCATTTAAAATTTCAGATATTTTCATAGTGCTTAATATTAACATTTTATTCAACTAAAAGCTTAGCTGTGTCTTTTGAACTAGAATTTTATTAAAAGCTTCTATATTTTCAGTTACTTGTTATATTGTCTTTCTCAAAATGGTACCATTCACTGGTAAATAAGCCATTTATTTATCATTAGTGTTTCAATCAAATTTCTCTCAAACTTGAAATACAAACTGGAGCCAAATACTGAATACAAGATTGATGGAGTTAGACATTTAGCTCTGGGATTCCCATTAATTAAACATCTATTAAAATGTATTGGAAATGATTGATGGAGATAAAATTGACCAGAAACATATATATACATGTGTGTATATATATATGTATTTCATTATTGTATGCATTATATATTAAATATATGTATTTCATTATTATATGCATTATATATATTATATATGTATTATATACATATATGTATTGTATACATTATGTATATATTTCACATACATATGTTTCTGGTCAATTTTATCTCCATCAATCATTTTCATATATATATATTATTTCATTATCTCAAAGTAATGAAATCAGTACTAATTACCTAGCCTGTATCTACTGAGAATGTAATTTGTGCCAAAAAAACTGTATGACATTATCCTTAATTCATATGAACATACTATTGGAAATCATAATGCTTATGATCATTATGATTCACTCTAATAAATCCATGAATTTACAAATTTAGCTTGCACATTTTCTGGTGGACAGTGTTTAACAATGTATTTTCTTTTGTTTTCAGTCATAATGGTACATTAGGTTTTAAATGAATAAAGTAACAGAAGTTTTTTATCAGTTAACAGAAAGCACCTTTCATTTTTGTTAGTAAATAATTCACTAATATATAATATTGGCCAAATATTTCCTGTAGTGAATTAAAATTTTCTTGGACTTAAAATTTAAGAGTTTTAAAGATTCTAGAGAGTGTCTTTTGACGTTAGGTTATCAAGCTAATCTAGCAAAAGATCCTCCTAGCTCTGATGTACTATGCTAAATCTGGGTGAAGTAGTAAATTTAGGACTGAGGCTTTTGGAGGATTTATCTCCCAGTGTTAAATTCTCCACTTAACCTGAAGCAAATGTGTATGCATACACATTCATTGTTTCTGTATACATTTCATAGTTAAGTATTAACTAAGCATTTTCTGATATAACAAGCATTCTAATTGATGGGTTGGAAAATCAAAGATGAAAAGTGTCATCACTAAACTCACAGTCTACTTGGGGGAGACAGATGTATAAACAAATAATAACAATACACCAGTATTCAATACTATAATGAAGATATGAAAAAACTCTTTCCAAGCAGAAGAAAGGAGCCACTAAATATGACTGAGGAGTCTCCTATAAGACTTCATTGAGAAGGTGGCCTTTCAACTTGCATCTTGATTGATAAATAACACTTAATCTAATCAGACAGGAAAGGTGAGAGTGGATACAATGTATTATACAAAGTTACTAAGTCATAAGGAGCACTGCTGGCTCAGATGGTAAAGAATCTGCCTACAATGTGGGAGACCTGTGTTCGATCCCTGGGTTGAGAATATCCCCTGGAGAAGGGAATGGCTACAAACTCCACTATTTTTGCCTGGAGAATTCCATGGACAGAGGAGCCTGGCAGGCTACAGTCCATAGGATTTCAAAGAGTTGGACACGGCTGAAGTGACTTGCTGCTGCTGCTGCTAAGTCACTTCAGTCGTGTCCAACTCTGTGCAACCTCATAGACGGCAGCCCACCAGGCTCCCCCGTCCCTGGGATTCTCCAGGCAAGAACACTGGAGTGGGTTGCCATTTCCTGCTCCAGTGCATGAAAGTGAAAGTGAAAGTGAAGTCGCTCAGTCGTGTCTAACTCTTAGCGACCCCATGGACTGCAGCCTACCAGGCTCCTCCGTCCATGGGATTTTCCAGGCAAGAGTACTGGAGTGGGGTGCCATCGCCTTCTCCGTGAAGTGACTTAGCACAGCACAAATTCAAATGGTAGCAAATTGTTTGAAAGATTGCTTTGAGTACTGAGTACTTGTTGGAAAGTTGTAGGGACATTAGGCTAGTTTGTTGTATGGGGTCAGGTTGAAAAGTACCTTGAATCTATGTTAAAAATTTTGGACTTAATTCTGGGAGCTATAGGGTAATTCTGGAATATTTCTAAGAACATGTTTAGAAAGACAAGTGTATAGACAGTGAATAGCTGGTCTGGAGAGAGCAGAGACTGGTGGCTGACAGCAAGGACTTCTGGGAGTCTACTGTAATTATTTAGATAGTAAACTATGACCTACTTAACTGAGGCAAGGGCAATGAGTCTTGAGGAGAGTAGGGCAGATTTAAAGATTACTGAAGGAGTTCCACAGGATTTCGATACTGCTATGTAAAGAACTTGGTATAGCTGAGAGAAAGCTCCAAGATTGTGTGTGTGTGTGTGTGTGTGTGTGTGTGTGTGTGTGTGATTGAGACATTGTAGGTGTAGTATTTCTTGTGGGAAAATAATGAGATGGACATTATGTTTTAATAAAAAGCATCTTTGAGATATAATTCATATACCATTCAGTTTACCCACTTAAAATGTGCCATTTAACGATTTTTCTAAAGCATATTCACAGAGTTGTACAAACATCACCACAATCTAATTTTGAAATATTTTCATCATCTTCCCCACAAAACACCATAACCATTAACAGTCACTTATTATCCCCATTAAAATATTATCCCCATTTCCTCAACACTGGGAAACTACTACTGTGCTTTCTGTTTTTGATGTATTCTCATCATTTCATATACATAAACACACAATATGTAGTCTATTGTCACTGGCTTCTTTGACTTAACATAATGTTTTCAGGGTTTATCCATATTGTAGCATGCATCAGAACTTTGTTCTTCATTCTCTTTTATTGGAAAATAATATTTTATTGTATGAACATATTTTACCTTATTCATCCCTTAATTGGTTTATGAACATTTGGGTTGCTTCTACTTTTTGGCTATTTTGAATAAAGCTGCTATAACATATAGGTATAAGTTTTTATGTGGTGATATTCTTTCATTTTCAACTCACCAAGGTGTTACTAGGTCTTATAGTAACTCTATGTTTAACATTTAAAGAACTGCCAAACTTTTCCAAAATGACTGCACAATTTTGCAGTCCTACTAGAAATGCATGAAGGCTCCAATTTATCCACATATTTATCAACACTTGTTATTATCTTTTTGTTGTAATCATCCTAGTGTATGTGATATCATGATTTTGTTTTACATTTCCCTAATTAATGATGATATTTATCATCTTTCCTTGTGCTAATTGGCTATTTTTTGGAGAAATGCCTATTCAGAGTCTTTGCCCATTTTTAAATTGGGCTCTTATATGTTTAATTTTTTGAGTTGTAAGAATTATTTACATATTTTAGATAAAAGCCCCTTGTGAGGTGTATGATTTGCAAATATTTTTTTCATATTATGTAGGTGGATTTTTCACTTTCTTGATGGCATCTTTTGAAGGACAAGTATTTTTAATTTTGGAAGTCTAGTTTATATATTTTTTCTTTCATCACTTGTGCTTTGAATGTCACTTTTAAGAAAGCATTGCCTAACCCAAGGACACAAGTGAAAGTGAAAATCGTGCAGTTGTGTCCAGCTCTTTTTGACCCCATGGCCTATACAGTCCATGGAATTCTTCAGGCCAGAAGAGTGGGTAGCCATTCCCTCCTCTCCTCCAGGATCTTCCCAATCCAGGGATCGAACCCAGGTGTCCTGCATTGCAGGCGGATTCTTTACCAGCTGAACCACCAGGGAAGCCCCAAAATACTGGAGTGGGTAGCCTATCCCTTCTCCAGAGGATCTTCTCGACCCAGGAATTGAACCGGGGTTTCCTGCATTGTGGGCAGATTCTTTACCAACTGAACTACCAGGGAAACCCATTATAAGATTTCCATAATTTTCCTAAGAATATTATAGTTTTAGCTTTTAAAAGTCTAAGATCCTTTTTAAGTCAATTTTTGTTTTAGTGTGAGTGAGGTGTTCAGCTTTATTCTTTAGTGTGTGGATATCCTGTTGTCTCAGGACCATTTGTTGAAAAGATTATTCTTTCCCATTTTATTGCCTGAGCACCCAGTTGAAAATCAATTGACTCTAAAGGTAAGAGTTTTTCTGGACTTTCAATTCTAGTCCCTTAATTTATGTCTATCCTTGACTAGTACCACATTGTATTGATTACTGTAGCCTTGTTGTTAAGTTTGCACTTGGGGATAATAAGTCTTCCAACTTAATTCTTTGTTGTTCTTTTTTAATACTTGTTTCGACTATTCTGGGTCCATTAAATTTCAACATGAATTTTCGGGTCAGCTTGTCAATTTCTGCAAAGCAGCCTACTGGGATTTTAATAGGGATTTTTTTGACTCTTAAATCTATTTGGTACACATTTCAGTTTTAACCGAGTTAAATATTCCTATCCATAACCATGGGATAGCTCTTCAAATATTTAGGTCTCTTTTTTTTTTAAACAATGTTTTATCGTTTTAGGATACAAGTCTTATACTTTCATTAAATTTATTCCTAAGTATTGTATTCTTGATGCTGTTGTAAATGATATTGTTTTCTCAGTTTAATTGTTTGTATTGATCATTTTGGTTTATGGAAATATAATTGTTGTTTATTAATCTTGTATCCTTCAACCTTGCTGAATTTGCTTTAATAGTTTTTCAGTGGATTCTTTAGGATTATATATGTACAAGATCATGACTGAAGCAACTTAGCATGCATGCATGTACAAGGTCATGTCATTTGCAAATGGAGATAACTTTTTTCCTTTCCAATCCGGACGCCTTTCACTTATATTTTTAGCCTAATTGCTCTGACTAGACTCTCTAGTACAGTGTTGAATAGAAGTGGTACAACATCCTTGTGTTGTTCCTTGTCTTGAAGGGATAGCTTTTAGTCTTTCACCATTAGGCATTTAGTCTTTCACCATTAAAAGCTTGAAAGTGAAACTGAAAAGTCGCTCAGTCATATCCTACTCTTTGTGACCCCATGGACTGTAGCCTTCCATGCTCCTCTGTCCATGGGGATTCTCCAGGCAAGAATACTGGAGTGGGTCGCCATGTCCTCCTCCGCGGTCTCTTCCCAACCCAGGTATTGAAGCCAGGTATCCCGCATTGCACGCAGATTCTTTACCAGTTGAGCCACCAGGGAAGCCCAAGAATACTGGGGTGAGTAGCCTATCCCTTCTCCAGCGGATCTTCTCAACCCAGGAATCGAACCAGGATCTCCTGCATTGATCCATTTGATCTCCTTCATTGCAAGCAGATTTTTACCAGCTGAGCTACCAGGGAAGCCTATGCTTTTTTTTCCCAAAGATATCCTTTATCAAATTGAGGAAGTGCCCCTCTATTCCTAATTTGTTGGGGTTTTGTTGTTATTGTCATGAAAATATGTTGAATTTTTTCAGATTCTTTCTCTGCATCTATTGAAATGTTTATATGGTTTTGATGGGATGGAATGAAATTTTTTTAAAAATTAGCAGTTCATGGAGACACATAAACAGAACATTATAAAGTTACTTAAACATTTTTATGACAAAGTTTTTATTTTTAATAATATGTATTTAAAAAAAAATATTTGGGCCCAACTACAAAAGCATAATCTGTGTATCCCATACCTCAGTATCTCATATTGAATATATCTTTGTATAAAATTTAAAATACATTCTTTTTGTATATAAAATAAAAATTAACCAATTTTACAGATACAGGGATGAAGCTGCAGCTATATTTCTTGCATTTGTGCATTTTTAATAGAGAAAATAATGGCTAATCTTTGGGAAAGTAATGAACAAGGATTAAATTTACTTCATAGAGTCTTATTTGTATTTCAATTATGACAAATAGGCATTTTCTTGTTTAGGTAATACTATGTATTTTGCTAAAATTAGTGGCATACATTACTAAAAATGAGTTTCTGCTTTGACACATGGTATTTAAACTTGAGAAAATCAAGCACATTTTCATAGACAGTGAGACATTATAAACAGATGTTTAGGTCAGAATATGAAGTTATTAACATTTATAGGAGAATTATTTAAAATGAGATTTGTGTATTATGTGGCATCTGCAGAATTTCTCTTACCATATCCTTTACATAATTATAGTAATCATTATAAATAGACTAAAGAAATCACTTTATATCTTTTAAAGTACATTTTTTTAAGAAAAGGAAAGAGGAATATTTTTGAAATTTAGTAGTTATTCTTAAAATACTAAGTCATTTCTTAAAAGTACCTTTGATTATATAGTCTATCAAAATCTCAGTTCAAGATAAATATTTCTGTATTGCTACATACCTGAGTTTCCCTTTAATGCCTAATACCTTGATTCATATTCAGAATTTTTTTTTTTAACTTTGGTCTGCCTGCTGGGATGAAAGAGTCATCTCATCTTGTATTAATTTCATTTGATATATAGAATATCATTATGTCATAGCTGTTGGGGTAAGCTTAAATTCCAGAGACTCTCTAAACTTTAAAAGTAATATTTTAAACTTGTTTGTGTTTGGCATACTTTCCCTTTTCATTAAAGTGTCTATTTTAGCATCACCTAATATAGTAAAAATATTAACTTGTTGGAGCATCAGAATATTTTAGGAATTCCCCTTCTTACACAATAACCAAATAAACTAGCTTGAGATTTATATGTACATATACTTTATCATTTGAATATTTGCCCTTTACCCCTTAATCATTATGTTTGGAGAATACAGTTCATGTTCAGATTTATAATTTAGAGGAATATTTTAAGTCAATTTCATTGTGCATTACTTGAGTGAGTGTGTGTGTGTCTCTGTGTTACTTTTGGGTTTATGCCCTTACATTTTGCTCTGTCTTGCTCTTCTTAGGGGATTATTTCTTCAAATATATTGTTGAAAAAGTATTTTTTTCATGCTTCTCTGATAATAGTAACATGGGTAGTCACATTGTTAGGTTTGATTTTAACTACATGATAGAAATATCTAACAGTGTACCATAATTTGATCATAAATGAACAGTATTACTTTAAAACAAAATTTTGTCAATGAACCTCAATTTAGATCTAATAGGCACTCATGTTTATATTAAAAGATGATGTTTCTAACCAACTTCCAATTAGAACATATATGTTGAATGTGTTTCTTTTTATTTCCAGTGTGTTCATATTTATGTTTTCTTCAGATTTATGTCATAACCTAATGATACTCATTTCTGAGAGTATATTACTAGATTCTTAAGTATCAAAACAGTAAAATACCTATCACTACAACTATGTTATAGGTGATCTGAGAGTATTTATTTGTTTAATATTTGTTCATAAATATTTCACTCATAAATAATAATTTTTCAAATAAATACATGTTAGGAGGTTTTTGTATAACTCAACAAAAATGATCCATTTGTTTGCTTTGTGGATTATTTTTTTTTCTTGTTTTGTCTGGTGACAAAGAATTAATAAATGAATATACTTGACATTTTAATACTAGAAAACATATTGAATTTTATACACCTTACTAAGAATTAACAAAGTTGAATTTCTTTAGAAATTTGGAAAATGGCTGTGTACTTACATGCAAACATTTATATTGCTTTGTACATGCATATACTAATGTATATATAAGAAAATACATATGTGTATTTATCATATATATGTTTACATATATTTATACTGTTACAGAAGTATATCTGAAAGAATGAGAGTATACATCATCACTGGAGCTAAAAATGGTTGAATATCTTGATAGATTAAAATTGCCCCAGATTGGTAATTTGAGGTAAATTTCTAAAAATTAAATTTGTTTAGTAGAGAAAGACCATTTAGCAAGCTTTTATAATTTTTCAGACAAAAATCCATGAATCCATCATCTAAAGCAGGAACTGTGAGAGGAGAAAAGTGGGAAGATTTTTAAACTACTGATTAGCACATAATGGTATAGGATTAAACATTAATTATGATGTCCCTGAAAAAAGAAGCAGTGCTCACTAAAAACCTACATTAATAAATCATACCAATCTAAAATTATACTTAAGAATCATGACAGCAGGCTATTACATTGTTGATTAATAGTGTTTTATCAACCTGGCGGCAAGGGTCTGGCAGCATCTTAGAGAATATAGTCTTTGAACTTTTCCTCTTCAACATTTTTTATCATCAACATAAAGAGGAAATGTGCATCAAATATGTGCATAGGATTACTCGACCTCTTCATTTCCTATTGAGTCAATTCTGATGAGATATATTTTTAGGAATTTATAAATTTTGTTTTCAAAATTAGAGTCATAATATTCTATAACATTCTCTCATTACTTTTCTAGTCTCTTCTTTATCTGTCTTTATGTCACTCTTTCAATGTATTATACAGTTTACTTTTACTCTATTCTTTTGATCAGTTTTGCCAGAGATTTGTCTGTATGGTTAGGCTTTTAATTTATTGAAACAACCAACTTCAGCTTTATTGATCTTCTCTAGAGTACACCAAAGTACTATTTCATTAAAAATAACCACTCTTTCTGAGAACTCAACATGGTAGCCAAGAGTCAAGTATAAAAAAGTATAATATTTGCAAGTCCTCAATGTAACAAATATTAATGAATTATTTGTATCTATTTTTCCTATTGTCTGAAAGCTGAGCTCTTATTTCTGTTATTTCTTCATGTTGTGTTTGTATTCATATATTATTTTACTATGTTCAAGTGTAGTATATCCTATTCTTAGAAACATCCTTATAAAATATAAATGTTTTTAAAAATGAGAAAGTGGAGTTTTGTTAAATAGCCTGAATATAAATTATAGAACAAGATATAGCTAATAGATTTTCTGTAGTTGTTTTATGATTTTAGGATGTATTTTTTGCCTTTGCATTTTAGATTTATTAATTTTTAAGTCTTGTGAAAGTAAAGCATTCTTTTCTGGTAGTGTTAAAATAATCATTAAAATTTCATTTCAGGTGATCTGTTCATATGTTAGTCAACTTTCCTCCCACTGTTAATTATTCCAAAAATTTACAGTCAAATTATTCAAAAAACTGTAACTATATATCATACATATTATTTGGAATATTAGGACTTTTCTGTGTCATTTTGTTGTTGGTGATTTTTTTTTTTTATAGTCAGTAAGTGCTGTCCAATTCTTTGTGACCCCATGGACTATAACCCATCAGGCACCTCTGTCCATGGGATTTCCCAGGCAAGAATACTGAAATGGGTTGCCATTTCCTTTTCTAGGGGATCTTCCTGACCCAGGAATCGAACCCACATCTCTTGCATTGGCAGTTAGGTTCTTTACTGCTGAGCCACTAAAGAAGCCCAGTGGACTCAGTTTAATTATTTCTTTGACATAGATGGTGTGTTTTCCAGCTTTTTGTCTTCCGATTTATTTATACATCCACATTATACACCCATAAATTACTTTCCTACCCTTTTATGTTGTTAGAGTCAGATTGTCTGAATCCTAGTTTTTAGGTTGCACTTAAGGTAATAATCAAAGTATTTCCAGGCTTAGCAACATTGAAATAGTTATTTACCTTGGTTTAGGGAGAACAGGGCTGGGCTTATAGGAAAAAGAGTTAATCATCCTGGTATGCAATGTAAGGGAAGCAGAGAACTCTGTTTCCCCACCTCCTTCAAAAATACAAAAAAGTAATTGCTTCTGTCTTGCTTGATATCTTCATTTCATCTGGTAACACTCCTTGAAATTCTGCCAATTAAACATTCATTTGAGATACTAAGTACTTTCTTTCGAAACAAAGAGGAAAAAAATTCTCAAATAGTGGACATTTATATGGATTGATTCTTTTTTTTTTCAAGAATCTTAGATAAATTGGGGAGATAGAATTTTTGAGAGGAGAAAATCCTAGGTCAAGATTTTCAGTAAAGGAAGGACTTGAATATTTCAAGATATTCAGTTAGTAATACATTCTAGTTTATAAATGAGAGGAGAGCTCCTCCCTTTCCTCCTTCCTCAGGGAGTTTAATTTACCAAAGAGCCGCTTGACAGCACTGAATGTTGCAGGTTAATGACCAAACACATTATTAGATGGAGGAGGAAAGTGATATTAGTGGAAGAAGGATTTTAGTCAAGGACACTGTCCATTTTCACTAAAGATAGGTTGTTTAAGAGTGAGTTTGGGAATAATAGCTACAATTAGTACATAGTGAATCTTAATAAATATTTGCTTAGTTAACAAATACATGATCAAAATAGTAGAAGCAAATATCAACATTCAAAGCAATTGAGATAGAACAATGTGTCATTAATTGCCCTGTGCACCCACTTTAAGCAATACAATGTGAAAATCAGTCAAGGGGATGCTTGTCCATGGGTATCTGAAGTTCTTGGTGGACTGACTGCAGGTTTCTACATATTTATCTTGTCCTCATTTCTTGTTTCACCTTCTCTTCCATAATCCAGAGCTAAGAATGTTCAACATCTCACTCAATGTGCCATTTTGTTTTTGCTGAAATCAGAGACTTTATGGACATTCTCCAATTAGTACTTGAAAATCATTGGCTCATCTCTTCACTATACATAGAAACATCCATGAAAAATAGGTCTTGCCTAATCATCTTAAAACAAGTAAATTAAAGTTTGTAGAAAATCAGGGAATCCTGTGTGGTAAAAGCGATGAAAGATAGAGCTTTCCCAGGTCCTGCCTCTTGTTTTACAACTTTATCTTTCTGCACTAGAGGGACTGTACCAAAGATCCTTCTAACTCTCCCCTTTATGAAACTCTGTGTTAGAATCATAATAATTAGAATCTAAGAAATGCTTGTAGAGAAATCAATATTTTACATTTTATTTACATAAACTGATCACGAAGTTCATTATATCAGTTAATTTTTTCCCATAAGTACAAATGATTCTTAGATGAGGGAATGGTAAACTCTCAATATTTCACTTGAAATCACCTCTTAGTGAAGATAAATTGTGGTCTTTACATAAATTGTACATTGACTTTAATGGATCATATACACCTACTGTTTAAACTATGCCTAGGGAACAATTTAGTAAATTGTAAATTGCATTATTGTCTCATTACTACTAGGCTACCACTCAGCTTCCTGAAGAGGCTTACACAGTAGACATAACCAATGTTATATATTCAGTTTCATATATTTAAAAAAATGTAAGTGCATTGTTTTAAACACTATACAAAATAATTACAACTTGGTTAAGTTGCTTTATCTGAACTAGTTAACACTTCCCTAGCTAAGTTCAAAGCTCTCAAGCATTTTAGGCTTTTCCCAGAATCATTACAATTCAGAGAAAAAAAATTATTCTCAAATGTAATTCCAATATTTAAAAAAAAAGAATATATGTAGCTTTTCAGATTTATCTCATATGCATACTCCCTTACAGTTATAAAAACATGATCTATTTCATTTCCTCTAAACCAGAATTACAAACTAAAAAAAAAAAAAGTCTTCTTTTCTAGCATATTAAATATTGACTAATCCCTTAGGAAGGAATCTAGTTTAACCTAGATCTAAAGAAACATTGTAAATCGTAGTAATTTTCAATAAGAAATGCAACTACCAAGGGTATAAAATATATTTGTGTCCTCTGATGAGTTGCCTATGATTTTTATAGTTTTTGTGATAGACCTATCAGAATAAAGGGGAATTGGTTAAGTGATTCAAATGTCTAATGGCGGCAGGTAATGAAAGATGGGTAAATTAATTTCCTCAATAGGGACAGAAGAGCCACCAGGGCCCTAAGGCTGTGTTGTGTAAGTGGGACATCTTCCTTGGATAGTCCTTGAATAGATGTTGCCAGCATTCACCAGGAAGATTCTAATTTTACTTGGCTTCCTTTCCTTCAGTTTGAAATGTATGCTTTCTTTAGGTAAGTAATAACCTCAATAAGGTCGCATTTAATTTTCTTTAGCTAGCTGGGAAGACATTTTCTCTCTTTAAGATGACACTATAACTTGGTGTGGTCTGTTATGTCTCAGTTCTCCTACAGATGGTAATCTTATGTTCCTAGTGGAACATCAACCACATCAAAACCATGCGTAAGTGTATACATATGTATAGACACTTTTGTATTAGCCACTATCATACAGTAGTTGAAGAAGACTGTGGCGATTTCAAATGGTGAAATATCCTTTGGTTTAAGAATCAGTTTATAATTCATGCTCTAGTAAGTGAATGTATTATAATAAAGTCTGTAATGGATAATGCGTACAAAATCTTCCCAGCCTCCCATTGCTCATTTCCTTAAATGGTTATGTTATTATTTAGGTTAGATCAATATTATGTGTTTGCATTATTATGACCATGTAAAATGCTATTCAGAACTGAGAAGTATGGTAAATCATGATTAATTTCTTTTACTGGTCAATGTTCTGTTCTTCCTAGACTTATCACTTTCATTTCATCTTTTTCCTTAAGTGATATTCTCCGGTACAGTCTAGTAGTATTTTCTACCTGATGCATAACAGTCATGTGGAATCTCCTTCACCATTGCCCTGTGTTCAGTTCAGTTCAGTCTCCCAGTCGTGTCTTACTCTTTGTGACCAACACCACACTTTTTCAACTCTCACATCCATACATGACTAATGGAAAAACCATACTCTCCTCTTTCACCTTCATCAAGAGGTCTTTTAATTTCTCTTTAGACTTTCCTCTTCACTTTCTGCTGTAAAGGTGGTGTCATCTGCATATCTGAGGTTATTGATATTTCTCCTGGCCCTGTGTATGTCCATCTTTTTCACCATGTTGGATCTACTATGTCCTACCCCATGCCTTCCTTGTAGGTTTAATCTTTTCCCATGTATATAAACCAGCATATCAATTTTTGTATGCTACATATATCTTTTGCTTGGAAATAATTTTTTTCAGAATTTTTATGAACCAATTCTCAGAGATAGTTTATTGAGCAGAATACTTAATTGGATACTTAATCTTTTGTATGTGTTCTTTCTGCCCCATCTCCCTGGAAGCTTGTAAGGTCTTTTTTTGTCCCACTATTCTTAGTTGGGGTTGGCATATTTTCATGAATTGTCTCAATGGGCTGCTTTCTTTCACTACCATTTGCAGGCAACCTCTGATCTGCCTTCTCTTACTGCACATTAGTTTGTATTTTCTAGAATACTATATAAATGGAATCAAACAATCTGTACTATCATTGTTTCTGGCTTCTTTCACTCAGTATAATAATTTTGAGATCCATACATGTTGTAGTACATTCTTGTTTTGCTGCTGAGTAGTGCTTGTTTGCACAGATACGTCTCGATGGATACTTGCATTGTCTCAGCTTTTGGATTTTACGAATAAAGCCATGATGAATATTTTTGTACAAGTCTTTGCATGGACATATGCTTTCTTATCTCTTGAATAAATACCCAAGAGTGGAATAGCTAGATCATAGAGTAAGTGACTGTTTATCTTTTTTATGAGTAAGTCAAACTTTCTCTACAGATTATACTTTTTTACATACATACCATCAAAGAGTTCCCATTCTGTCACAACCTGACATTCAATATGGCCAGTCTTTTACATTTTAGCCATCCTAATTGTTGGGTAAGTGCACTGAATGTTAACTTCATATTCTATTTTTTTTGAATAGACATAGGTTATTGAGGTTATCCATTTCTTCTTGAAACCTTGTTTGTGCTTTTTAAGAAATTTATCCATTTAATTTTTTAAAAGTTGTAAGGGTTCTTTGGCATAGTTATTTGCAATGTACATTGATCTTCTTTTCTAATAGCTTTAGTATCTGTAGTGATATTATCTCTTTCATTCTTTACTGAGTGATTCATGTTCTTTTATTCTCTTTTTTCATCAATATGACTAGAGTTTTATCAATTTTATTGATTTTCTCAAAGAATAGCTTTTGGTTTCATTGATTTTTTAATTTTTAATTTTATTAATTTTCATCCTGATCTTTATAATTTCCTTTTTAAAAAGGAATTTGTAACTTGTTTCCTGTATCTGTTTTTTTAAGGTAGAAGCTGAGGTTTGGATATGAGACCTTTCTTCTTTAAGTATAGTAATTTAGTGCTAAAAATGCATCCTTAAGTACTACTTCACCAGTATCCCATTTAGTTAGCTTACATATTTGTGTTTTTATTTTCATTCAGTTCAAAATACTTTCTAATTTCCCTTGTGATTTCTTTTTGATCATTCATTAGTTAGAAGCATATTATTTTGTTCCAAATATTTGGTGATTTTCCAGAAATCTTTCTGTTTTGATTTCCAACTTAACTATACTGTGTGGAGAATAATATTTTGCATGACATGATATCTGTTATATTTATTAATATTTATTTATTGCCCCTAGGGCTTCCCTAGTGGCTCAGATGGTAAAGAATCTGCCTACAATGCAAGAGACCTAGGTTTGATCTCTGGGTTGGGAAGATCACCTGAGAAAGGAATGGCTACCCACTCCGGTATTCTTGCCTGGAGAATTACATGGCTGGTGAGCTATAGTCCACGGGTTCGCAGAGTTGAACATGACTGAGTGACTAACACTTTCACTTTCATTGCCCCTAATATGCTACCTAGGTAAATTTATCATATGAATGTTAAAATAATGTGTATTTGTTGTTGCTGGATGGAGTGTTCTATAAATATCAATTAGGATAAGTTGGTTGATAATGTTGTTCATATCTATATTTTTACTGATTATCCATCTTCTGTTATTAAAAGAAGGTTCTTAAGATTTCTGTCTAAAATTGTAAAATATTTATTTCTCATTATAGCTCCATCAGTTTTTGCTTCACATATTTTGAAGCTTTGTTATTAAATGTGTAACTGTTTAAAATCATTATATTGGTTTAAATGAATTGACAGTTTCATTATTGTGCAATTACTTCTTTTTCCGTGTGGGCATTTCTTGCAGGAAACACATAGTTGGGTCTTGCTTTAGAAAAAATGCAATCTTACAATCTTTGACTTTTAATCAGGGTGTTAAGACGGTTTAAGTTCAATGTGATTAGTAATTTGAGTGGTTTAAAACTATTATTATTTGTTTACTATTTTTTCCATTAGTCTATTTCCATTTGACTAATTTTTTTAGATTAGTCAAATTAAATAAATATTGCTTATGATTGTGCCTTATCTCCTTTGTTAGCTTATTCTCTATAAATCTTTGTTATTTCACTGACTACTTTAGGGGTTATATTTATGTCTTTGATCTCACACAGTTTTCCCTCAACTGATATAATACCTCTTTATGTATAGTGAAGAACTTCACCATAGTATAATTCCATCTCTTTTCTCCCAACTTTTGTGGTATTTTTTGTTAATTTTATCTTTATACTATAAACCTAGCCCTGCATCATTATTAATTTTGTTTAGTCAATTATCTTTTAAAGAGATTTAAATAATAAGAAAAAATCTTAAATATGTACCCATAAATTATGACTTCCAGTCATTTAACATTTCTATTAGCATGGGTCTATTAGTGTTGAATGCTTTCAGATTTTGTGTGTCTAGAAAAGTATTTCACCTTTAGTTTCAAAAGATGTTTTTATTGAATTCGGAAATCTAGGTTTTCCATTTTTATCTTTCATCATCTTAATGATACTGTTTCACTACCTTCAGTGACAGGAATCTGCTGTCATCCTTATCTTTGTTCCTCTGTACATAACATGTTTTTCTTCTCTGGCTATTTTTAAGATTTTGTCTTTATCACTGGCTTTGAGCAATTTAGTAATCATATGCCACAATGTTTAGGGCTTGGAGTTAATTGAACTTCTTGGATATATGGGTTTATAGTTTTTGCCATATTTATAGAGTTTTTAACTATTATTTCATCTTTTTTTTTTCTATTATCTCTCTCTTTCCTAATCCTAGGAACTACAGTTTCATGTATTTTAGGCTACATAACATTGTCCACAACTAGCTGGTACTCTACTCATTTTTGTTCTTATTATTCTTACTTTACTGTTTCATTTTGGATTGTTACTTTATTATGACTTTTAAGTGTACTATTTTTTTTTTCCTTTTTTTGCAGCAGTATCTTATCTGCTGTCATTCCCATATGGCACACTTTGTATCTCACACATTGTAGTTTTTATCCCTCGAAGTTCAAGTTTTATCCCTAGAGTCCTTTTTATAGCTTATCTGTCTTTACATAATTTTTCAAACATACGCAATACAGTTAAAATATTTTAATGTCATTTTGTTCTAATTTTAACATCTGTGTCAGTTTGTATTGTTTGATTGATTTTTATCCTCAATATGGGTTGTGTTTCCTTGTTTCTTTGCATATTTGACAGATTTTTATTGGATGTCAGACGTTGTGAATTTTACTAGATGCTTGATATTTTTGTATTATTATAAATATTTTCAACTTTGTTTTGGAACACAATTTAGTTACTTGGAAAGAGTTTGACTTTTGACAGCTTTGTTTTTAAGATTTCTTTTAAATGGAAGCAGAGCAGTGCTAGATCTAAGGCTATAATTATCCTCATAATTGAAGCAAGATCTTTCTGAGTTCTCTTACCCCATACCTATGAGTCATATGCTTTTCACTACGGTTCTCATCATTTACTTCTAATCATTTCAAGTGGTTCTTTTTCTAGTGTGGGGTATTTTCCTACATGAATGCACTAATCAGTACTTAGCTGGCTGCTTTGAGAGAGCTGCCTACAGATATCTGAAGTTCTGTCTCTGAGCAGCTATTTCCTCTCCAGTATATTGGGAACTCTGGACACCTTCAGTTCAGTTCAGTTGCTCAGTCATGTCCGACTCTTTGTGACCCCATGGACTGCAGGACGCCAGGCCTCTCTGTCCATCACCATCTCCTGGAGCTTGCACAAACTCATCTCCATCCAGTCGGTGATGCCATGCAACGATCTTATCTTCTGTCGTCCCCGTCTCCTCCCGCCTTCAATCTTTCCCAGCATCAGGGTCTTTTCAAATGAGTCAATTCTTCACGCCAGGTGGCCAAAGTATTGGAGCTTCAGCTTCAGCTTCAGCCTCAGTCCTTCCAATGAATAGTCAGGACTGATTTCCTTTAGGATGGACTGGTTGGACCTCCTTGCAGTCCAAGGGACTCTTAAGAGTCTTCTCCAACACCACCGTTCACTTGATCTCCCTATATTTTCACTCATAGAGTCTGCCAGCTTCTACCTGGGTTAACTTACTGTGTACCACAGCTTCAAACTCTCTCATGGCAGTAAGTTAGGGAAATCATTGAGCTCACTTTTTGTCCGGAATGTTTCCTATCTCTCAGGCATCATTTTCTTTTATTGACTAGTACCCAGTCTCTTGAAAGTTGGTACTTCAAGTACTCTGTTTTGGGTTGTTTTCATTAGGGGTGTAAATTTGGTCCCAGTCACTCTGTTTTGGTTAGATGCAGTAATATCAAGAATATGCTTTCTTAATATTTTCATTAAGTTTTTGCTGAGATTTCACTAGTGTGCTTGAATAATTATAAATTGATCTTTAACAGCTGCTAATTATAATATCAATAAAAAGAGAAACAATGTGGCAAAGTATGCATCAAATAGGAACATCTAAAGCTGTAGGTTATTGGAGTAGAAAGATCACAGAAGCAATAATATGAGTATCGGATCCTTGAATGAAACTTCCTATTGATTGATGTGTCACATTTTAAGCTTTACGTTTATCTTGATTGTCTTATTTGCAACAAAGAGATTATTACATCTATAGTACCTTCTTCAAAGACTTGTGAAATCATTAGGATGTTGCATGTAAAATTTCTTTGAAAAGTAAAATTTTATTTACACAAATCTTTTTAAATATTGTCAATATTAATTGTATAAAAATTTGTTAGAAATATTTTTGCAGTATATAATCCATGTATATTTCCTATATTACTTACATATTTTTCAGGAAAATCCCATAATATGAAAACACTAAAACTCCTAGTAGATTATAAAATCATTATGTAAGTAATATCAGAAAATATTTGTATATCTAATTTATTTTTTATTTAGATTTCTATTCTTCTTTTGTACACATATTTTACTTTCCTGATTTTGTCTACATCATTCAAAAAGAATTTAAATTAAATATGAGATAGCATGAAATAGCACGGAAAAAGGAAAAAAAGAAACCACAAAAACTACATTTAAATGACAGATATTACTATAGCATTGATTGATTCCAAATTGTGGCACCTACTGCTTTTAAAATTATAACTTCAAACACAATGCTAAATTGTTTTAAATATAACTATGGAATTACCGAGAGAACTCTTTTTCCATTTATGTCAAAGACGAAAGATAATTTGTGATAATGCATAGCTATTTTCCTGTCATCATAATTTAACTTATTCTCTAAACTGTATTAACAACAGGGATCATCAGGGGGCCTACCCACTGATATCTTACTACACATATGCTGCTGCTGCTGCTAAGTCGCTTCAGTTGTGTCCGACTCCGTGCGACCCCATAGACGGCAGCCCACCAGGCTCTGCCGTCCCTGGGATTCTCCAGGCAAGAATACTGGAGTGGGTTGCCATTTCCTTCTACAATGCATAGTGATAAAATTTTTAGATCACAGTTCATGCTTTCAAAATGCTTCTGCTTTCATAAAATGCCACGTTCATTGATGTATTAATATATGAGTATCATACTTAAGATCATGGAATACATTTGCTCTAATTTAGCAAACTAGGAGTATAATTTTGATTTTATGAGATTTTTTAATTACTTTATTTGATTGAATTAATACTAGCAATAAAATATGTTATCAGATTTAGGAACTAAATTTGTGAGTTGCAAAAATCTAAGTTCAGATGCTGACTCTGTTAGTAGGATTGCCAGATAAAATATAGGATGCTTAGCTATACATATGAGTTTCAGGTAAATGACACATTATTTTTTGGTATATGTATTTCCATACAATATTTGGACATACTTAAAGAAAATTTACTTTTCTTATCTGAAATTAGATTGTATCTGTGCATATTATATTTTCATTTGCTAAATCTGGCAACCCTATCAATCAGTCACCATTAGAATGTCAACCCCCTTTATTCCTGAACATTTTAGCCCCTGGATCTATGTTAGTCTCCCTTCAAATTGTTCTGTCTTCATTATTTCAACTTTTTCTGTAAATAATATCTCCAATACTTTGGTCTCTTGCGTCCTTAATCTCTTATCCTCCAGTCATCTGATTCTATTATGTTAACCACCCTTCTGCATAATTATATTTTAGACTTCATCATTTCAAATGTATGCACTTCCTTCATAATTTTTAATTCCAAGAATTCCACTATTGAACTAACACTTCCAATTTTTTTAATTGAACATTATTGAAGACCCACAGCTCTAGCATTTGTTCTTTTTTACTCCACTGGAAACTACAGTCCACTGATCCTTCCACAATCATTTTTCATGCTCTTAACTCTCCTTATTTCATCGATTCCACAGTTGTTCATGACAGTATGGAAGTATTGGTATATCGAGCTAGACTACCTGGAGTTAAAGGACTAAATCTTACCTTTGCCACTTACTATCTATAACTTACAAAAATTTGTGTAATCATTTCACCTCAGTTCACTCATCTATAAAATCGCAATACTAGTAGTTAAACATTCTACATAAGGCTATTGTGAAGAATAAATACTTTATATAATGTGTGCTTAGAACAGTTCCCTCCTAGTACAAAGTTTGCATTATGTTATCATTATCATCATTAACATTACCAATCAGTTCAGTTCAGTCACTCAGTCATGTCCAATTCTTTGTGACCCCTTGGTCTGCAGCACGCCAGGCTTCCCTGTCCATCACCAACTCCCGGAGCTTGCGCAAACTCATGCCCATCCAGTAGGTGATGCCATGCAATGATCTCATCCTCTGTCCTCCCCTTCTCCTCCTGCCTTCAATCTTTCCCAGAATCAGGGTCTTTTCAAATGAGTCAGTTCTTCGCATCATGTGGCCAAAGTATTGGAGCTTCAGCTTCAGCCTCAGTCGTTCCAATGAATATTCAGGACTGATTTCCTTTAGGATGGACTGGTTGGATCTCCTTGCAGTCCAAGGGACTCTTGAGAGTCTTCTCCAACACCACAGTTCAAAAGCATCAGTTCTTTGGCTCTCAGCTCTCTTTATGGTCCAACTCTCACATCCATACATGACTACTGGAAAACCATAGCTTTGACTAGATGGACCTTTGTGGCAAAGTAATATCTCTGCTTTTTAATATGCTGTCTAGGTTGGTCATAGCTTTTCTTCCAAGGAGCAAGTGTCTTTTAATTTCATGGCTGCAGTCATCATCTGTAGTGATTTTGGAGCCTAAGAAAATAAAGTCTGTCACTGTTTCCATTGTTTCCCCATCTATTTGCCATGAAGTGATGGGACTGGATACCATGATCTTAGTTTTTTGAATGTTGAGTTTTAAGCCAACTTTTTCACTCTCCTCTTTCACTTTCATCAAGAGTCTCTTTAGTTCCTCTTTTCTTTCTTCCATAAGGGTGCATCTGCATATCTAAAGTTATTAATATTTCTCCCGGCAATCTTGATTCCAGCTTATGCTTCATGCAGCCGGCATTTATGTGATGTACTCTGCATGTAAATTAAATAAGCAGGGTGATAATATACAGCCTTGACATACTCCTTTCCCAATTTTGAACCAGTCCGTTGTTCCGTGTCTGATTTTAACTGTTGCTTTTTGACTCACATACAGGCTTCTCAGGAGGCAGGTAAGGTGGTCTGGTATTCCCATCTCTTTAAGAATTTTCCACAGTTTGTTGTGATCCACATAGGCAAAGGCTTTGGCATAGTCAAAACAGAGGTAGATGTTTTTCTGGAGCTCTCTTGCTTTTTTTATGATCCAACGGTTTGGCAATTTTGGCTACATCAAAATGCCATTATTTACACTCTGAAATCTTTTGTCCATCTATCTGTTCCTTCACTTTTCTTGTCTGGTGAAACCTCAATCTTTTTCAAATCCAACTGTATACTGTGCATGAACATAGAAAGTCAAGGGAAAAATCCCAAAACAGACCGCTTGTCTGATTGCACTTTAAATTAATAATTGTGAACTTCAAATTGTCCCTTACTACTGCCCAGAAATCCAATTATATGTCCAAGATTCATTCCATCTGTTTCACACCTCTCGTTTCTCACCAACCTCAAATCACTCTCCTCACTCTTCCATTGTACTTCACTGAGGAAATGTGAGCCACCAGTCAAGAACTTCCAAAAACTCTCAGTGCATGTTCCCAGCCTCTTTGAGTCTTTCCTCTGACTTCCCTCCTTTCACTCTGAAGGGATTCTCTGTGCCCCTACCTTGACCAGTTCCCTGATTTGTGCACTGCATCTCTTCCTCTCTTGGATGTGTGCATTTAGATATGTAATAAGCACCTCAAAGTTAACACATCCACAACCATGCTTCTAATTTCTCGGCAGATTATCCCATCTCGGGAAATGGCAACCCCGGCCTTACAGTTCCTTAAGACAAAGTACTTGACTCATCCCTTCCTCTCACACCTCATATCCTTTGCATGAGGTTCCAAAGAGCACTCGATGTACCAAAAATTTATTTTATCCAATCTTTAGTTTTATAATTTGGGAAAAGTAGATGAAGCAAAAAGTGACATCCATCAAAATTTTGGAAGAGAATTAAACCAATAATGCCTGAAAATTTCTGACCACTATGTCTGGTGTAGGTAATATTTAATAAAGGTTTGCCTCTGTTTTTGGTATTATTAATACTGCTTCTTTTGCTTGTTTCTCCTTCTCCAGTCTATGCTAATGTAAATAAATATACAAACACATGCCATGGGCTTAAATGTCATTAGATGCGCGTTAATACAAAATAGGCTGTTTGTCCCAGTTTTGTAGAAAAGTGTTTCCTTTCAGACTGTTTATACGAATATAGTTTGAGATTCGCAAAGAATCTCATCACTTAGTAATGATGTTGTGTAATATCAAAACTCAACTTTAGCTAGACTTCCTGATCTTGAATTTTGCCTCCAGTATGACTTTGGTCACTTACTTGAACTCTACACCTCAGTCTTGCTCATCTTTAGTACGGGGATTATAAGAGACCCCTAATAAGATTGTTCCAAGTTTTTCACATTTGTGCAGTTTTAGTACGGTTACTGACTTCCCTGGTGGCTCAGACGGTAAAGCGTCAGCCTGCAATGCGGGAGACCCGGGTTCAACCCCTAGGTTGGGAAGATCCCCTGGAGAAGGAAATAGCAGCCCACTCCAGTACTCTTGCCTGGAAAATGCTATGGACAGAGGAAACTGGTAGGCTACAGTCTATGGGGTCGCAAAGAGTCGGACACAACTGAGCGACTTCATTTTCTTTAGTATGGTTACTGAGACAGGATAAGTGCTTTGCAAGTGTTCACTACTTTTGTTTCTATTATAATAAAGGATCTTCTTCATAAGATTCCGAGGCATAAATTCAAAGGATTGCATTATAGATGTTATGGTCTATCTATTACAGATGTTATGGTCTATGTCTATGAGCATTGTTTTTACAACTTCAGCAATGTAAAATTACAGTGTGATTTTGCCCCAGATGCTTTGCCATTTTTTGGACATACCTGTTTCTGAAACAAAAATGGATGACTTTGGCTACATTTAAAATATGGAGGGTATAAAATGTCTGTCAATTCCATTCATTCCACAGAGAGCTATTAAGTGCTAGTATATATATTTTAGACAAAGTTTTTTAAGTGGGGTACAGTGGTAAAATTAAACTGAAAAAGCTTTTACACTCTTTGAACTTATGGTATGAAACAAAGAAAAATATTTTTCACATAAATAACTATAAGGAAATTCCTTCTCTTTTCAATAGTTGTGTTGGACTGAGTATCTGGTTGATTTAAGTAGTATCACACTGTGACAATTTTTAGGCAACACTGTAACAACACTGGGGTACTTTGTTCCAGGGTGCTAGTTTGCTCATATTTTGCCATGTAATTCCTTATATAACTGGCAAAATAAAATTTGGTCTCCCTTCCACTGAAGTGGACAGTGCTGCTCAGTGGAAACAAATTTGGAAAAGAGAAACCCCTTCATGGGTGCTGCTTGTCCCTGTTGAGTATTGTGCATCTTACACAGGCAGGTTCCAAGTGGAACTATAGATCATACCTCCAAGCTTGAGACTGGGAAGCTGTCAGTTGCCTGAAGTCAGCAGATGTAGGCAGTTAAAATATTGAAGAAAATAACACTCAGCATCCGGCTATTTACCAGGAACTAGTGATTCATTTTATTACCTAACTTCTTGAACTTTAAACATGCTTCCCAAGTGGTTGTTGCTCAAAATTTGAAAAAAAAAAAAAACAACAAGTAAAACGGAAAAACTAACATTAAAGGATTCGGCTGATATTCAACTGATATATTAGCCAGGTGAAAATAAACTTGCATTCTAATAAGATTTTATAAAAAAAAATAAGTGTAGGTCAGTTTATCTATTGCAGCTGATAACCGTAACACTGTGAAAGGAAAAGAATATTTCAAATATTTTAATTTTATGTTTAGAGCATGTAATAAATCTCCTATTTTGAATATAAAGAGCTATACAGTTAGTACCAATTCAGAGGAAATGCCTATTCTCATTAAATTGTGTCCAAATACCTTAAAATATCAGTTAGAAGGCAGTAACATTATTATAGTGCATGTTTGCCTATAAGCCTTGTTCTAATTGTGATGGAGAATATGCATAGAAGGATTTTAGAATATTTAATGAATCTAACTCCTCTCTTCTTTGGGGCAAGTCACTTCTTTGTTTAATGTTCAGAGGCCCAAGTTTTATAACTTTTGAGTAAAGTTTAACATCATTCACTTTGGAAGATATAGATTCTAATTCTGCCATAAATTTAGACTATGTA
The DNA here is from genome assembly GCA_024291935.2 of Okapia johnstoni. NCBI lineage: Eukaryota > Metazoa > Chordata > Mammalia > Artiodactyla > Giraffidae > Okapia > Okapia johnstoni. The sequence goes on along the minus strand of CM044312.1, from coordinate 61,568,357 downwards.
TTTTAGAAATTGTGGATTACATTTTTATTTTTGAGAAAAAAATCAAGCATTATGTGGCAACTGAGGGTCCTGAAATTGGATGCTAGTGGTTTTATAGTTTGTGTTCATAAGGAGGCCTCAAATGGCACCCGAAAGAGTTTTCCTTCATTGTGTCATGATTCCCAACTATATATTCTACTTCAAAGAACTCAGTAGTGTTTAGTTCATTTTATGGGCCTCAGTAGACTGAATATGCATTCGAAGTTGAACTTTGATTTGTCAGGGCACGAGTGAACCCACTGGTGACCTCTCATGACATTTTTCAAGTACAACATCTCAAATAGTCATACTCTGTTAAATCATTTTCATATGGGTTTCTTTTCCTTTTGGTTATTAACTATTACTTGTAGATAAAACTATACTGTTTTTAATACTTTTCCTTTGAAAAATAAGAAATGGTTTGTATTTATCACATTTTGATAAATGTAAATAGAAACCTCAAATTTAATCATAGTTTATTTAGCAAGATTTTCTAGGTGAGAGCCCCTTATTTTTATTTAAACCCTTATGTACTATGACTCAGTTTTAACAATTCATGTTTACGCTACCATCTTCTCATAAGAATTTAATGAAGAATTTTTAAATGATTTTTTTCCATTCATAAGCTTATTCCCCTTTGTATAACCTTCACTTATAGTGCATATAGTTTTTCATAAACTTCGGTCCTCTGTTTGTAGAGTGTGAAGCATCTATTATTAATGAAATATCGGTAGATTTTTTTTTCTGAATTGTCTTGAGAGATGATGTTCTCTTACTCAGAAAAAAGTCCTTCAGAATAAGGTATTCTTACAGAAAAATCATTATATCCACATATGTTCATAAGACACACTATTAAATTTAGTAGTCCCGTCACATGTAAGCTTCAGATATTGTTGCTTTAATGCATTCCCTCACTACTTTGATAAAAGCCTTAAGATGTTGCCACTAGTTCTTTGATGATTTCCTCTGATGTTACAGTACCTTTCTTTTTTTTCCTCCAAAAAAATCTGTTTTGCATAAACATGAGAAGTCAAGGCAGTTTGAGTTAACGAGTAAAAAATTCAAGTTTTTGCAACAAAAGTACATATATTTGTACTTAGAGCCCTCTTTCTCAATGTAAGAGAAGTTTATTTTCTATTTCTAGAAAATATGAACCTCTAGGTTTAAGAGAAACTCAAATATGTTATTCAGGTTTATAATTTTGAGCTTTATTCAGCTATTTCCCCATTAAGTTAATGAGATTTATTAATAGAATTAGAGGGGGAAGAGTATTGATATTGACATATAGATATTGACATATAGGTATATATGTCAATATAGATATTGACATATTTGATTTCCCCATCACCCCTGCCTCACTCCTGAGTGAGTCCTACATTCTGTTAGATTCAGAGATGGATGAATTTTTTTTAATGTTTAAGTTCTAGCTTCCAAATAATTTTGTGGCAATTACATTTAATAAAATGCCAATTTATTAAATTACTTATTACATCCATAATTAGGTTTAATACTCCTGTATGGATGAAATATTAAAAAATTAATAATCAACTTGCTTGTCCATTTGAACAACAAAGTTCTGCTTTCAACTAGACTATAGTTAATAACAAGGTATTGTATACTTGAAATTTGTTGAGAGTAGATATGTGTTCTCTGCATTTAAAGAAAGAGTTTACTATCTGAGGTGATTGGATATGTTAATTGTTTTGATCATGGTGATCATTCCATAATGTATATGTATATCATATACACTTTTTAAAGCCAAGTATCTTCTTGTGTGACTCTCTTCTATAAAAAAATGCCATTCCACCAACTCTCAGTGGTACCTGTGAATTTTTATGCATCTCATTGTGCTAAGATGCCATTTTTTTCATTTTGCTCCCTTATATTCTGTAACTTGATATTATAAACATCTAAAATCTAACTTTTGCATCTGATACATTTACTTGTATTTTCTTTTCTTTAAAGTGACATTTACTAGGCACCACTTTAACTATTGTTTTTCCCTTGTGACACCTGTTGTATTTCTCTAATACCTGATCTGTTGCTTTATATGAACTTGTCAACAAAATGTGAAGTTGTAGAGTCTGCATATGGTTTGAGAAATGCATATCTTGCCCTTTGCTTCAGGAACTGACTGATTATGAAGCTTTGTCTGAGGAGTAAGAGTCACCAACAGCCTTGTTATTGTGTGTTCTTTGTTTCAGAACTGTCATCCAACACAGGGAGTATGTGTGTGAAAGTGCTGTTTGCTCAGTTGTATCTGACTCTTTGCGACCCCTTGGACTGTAGCTTGCCAGGCTCCTCTGTCCATGGAACTTTCCAGGCAAGAATATTGAACTGTGTTGCCATTCCCTACTCCAGGGAATCTTCCAGAACCAGAGATCGAACCCAGGTCCCCGGCATTGGAGGGGTATATTTTATGACTGAGCCATCAGGGAAGCCTAGAACCTGTGAAATTCCTGGGTTTTACTAAACTCAGCCCTTCCTGCTTTGAGTTGAAACCAGAAAATGAAGTACAGTTTTCTACGTGGTAGCAAGATCCATACACAGGAGGTAGAGAAGGAAATGGCAACCCACTCCACTATTCTTGCCTAGAGAATCCCTTGGACACAGGAGCCTGGTGGGCTGCTGTCTATGGGGTCGCACAGAGTCAGGCACGACTGAAGTGCTTAGCATGCACTCATGCATTGGAGAAGGAAATAGCAACCCTCTCCAGTATTCTTGCCTGGAGAATCCCAGGGACAGAGGAGCCTGGTGGGCTGCTGTCTATGGGGTCGCACAGAGTCAGGCACGACTGAAGTAACTTAGCAGCAGCATACACAGGGGGGAAAAAAACCACTTCTCAGCATACTATTATTTGTCATAGATTTTCAGAAATATTGATATAAGCATGGTCACTGCCACTTATCAGCTATCTTTTTCTCTTATTTAATATAGGAGGTTTTCAAGGGGGTGAATTTTCCAATCTTCTAACTTGATAATTTCTGAAGTATGTAACCTTTTAAAATTTTTTTAAATCATTGCATTCCATATTCAAGTGAAAGAACCTGGCACATAACACATGCGACCCAAATTACTTGAATCTAGAATGAATATCTGAATAGAGTTGTGTTTATATGTTGTAATACTTGGCTAACCTTCTGTAGCATTTCAGTTGGATTTGTTGTTCAGTCACTCAGTCATGTCTGACTCTTTGCAAACCCATGGACTGCAGCACACCAGGCTTCCCTGTCCTTCACAGTCTCCCAGAGTTTGCTCAAACTCATGTACATTGAGTCAATGATGCCATCCAATCATCTCATTCTCTGTTTCCCCTTTCTCCTCCTGCCCTAAATCTTTCCCAGCATCAGGATTTTTCCGAGTCAGCTCTTCACATCAGGTGGCCAAAGTATTGGAGCTTCAGCTTTAGCATCAGTCCTTCCAATGGATATTCAGGGTTGATTTCCTTTAGAATTGACTGGTTTTATCTCCTTGATGTCCAAGACTCTTGAGCGTCTTCTCTAGAACCACAATTTGAAAGCATCAGTTCTTCAGCGCCCAACTTTCTATATGGTCCCACTGTCACATCCATACATGACTACTGGAAAAACCACATGTATGTATGTGTATATATATATATAATTTTCTACTTTTTCCTCATTAGTTGATAGCAAAATTACCAGAAGCACTACCATATGGGAAATATAATAAATACAAATGTTATGAGAAGGCAGCTCATATAGCTTATACCCAGTGTAATTAGTATGTTTACATGCTAGTCTAGATACACCCAGTTATTTATGTTTTAGCAAACATTTCATTATATTTAACAGATCCTTCTCATTTCAGTGTTACAACAGAAGAAAGATACTCAAGGATCCTGGGAAATTAAGTATTAACATTCCCTTGAGGGAAACCTCTACTTAAAAAATATATATTCCATATTAAACTTCCTAAGCCATGGCAGTATGTTTAATTTATCCTAACATTTGAACTCGGACAGAATAAAAAGTGAACAGTGCAATGTTAATTCTTTAACATTTGACATAAAAATCACATGCTCAGTCGTGTCCGAGTCTTTGCAACCCCATGGACTTAGCCCAGCAGACTCCTCTGTCCATGGGATTATCCCAGCAAGAATACTGGAGTGGATTGCCATTTCGTCTTTCAGGAGATCTTCCCAACCCAGGGATCAAACCCATGTCTTCTGTGGTTCCTGCATTGGCAGGCGCATTCTTTACCACTGAGCCACCTGGGAAGCATAAAAATCACAATTCCTACAAGTGCAGAAGCCATGCATGGATTCTGGAAAATCTGGGTTAACTTAGACATGTCCCAAATGGCAAAGGTGGGGATGGGAATGTGGTATGGAAAGTGTAGAATGGTTTTCATTGGTCGTGATGTTAGTGGCTCTGTGTTGTGAATGTATGACTTCACATTTGTGCTTGCCAGGTTCAATGTCATCAGCTGAGGAACTCAAAGCTGACCATCACAATACTGTGCAATTTAAGCATAATCTGGGAAGAGAAAATAAATAAAATTGAAGTACTTAAAATGCAATTGTAAAACAAAAATAGTATTAAAATATCAGGTCTTTCTATTTATAATTTCTATTTTATGTGCTCTGTAAAATTTGAAGGGAAAGGATATTTCCAACGCTGACTTGTGAATTTAATTTGCTGTTTCTCTTCTAAGCCCAAATGAGATGAAAAAATCTTGTTAATAGAGAATATTAATCCTCTCTCTCTTTCTTCAAATGTGTATGTCTTTCTCAACTTACAATGGGGTTATGTCCCAATAAGCCCATTATATGTTGAAAGCATCATAAATCAAAAATTCATTTAATAACCTAACTTACTGGACATCATAGCCTAACCTAGCCTACCTTAAACATGCTCAGAACAATTACATTAGCCAACTTTTGGGCAAGATCACCTAACTCAAAGCCTACTTTATAATAAAGTGTCAGATTTTTTATCTATTGAATGCTGAACTAAAAGTGAAAAACAGAATGGTTTTAAGTTTATCAGTGTTTATCCTTGTGATCATGTGGCTGACTGAACTCTCTGACTAACTGATGCTGCAAGCATTTGGAGAGAGCAGCTTACAACACATAGCTAGCCCTGGCAAAGACCTGATCTCAAAATTTGAAGCACAGTTTCCACTGAATTCGTATTGCTTTTGCACCATGGTAAAGTTGAAAAATCATGAGTTTAACCATTGTAAGTACGGGACCATCTGTATACATTAAAAAAAAAAACTTTAAAATAAAAACAAATTATATGGCTAATTCCTAAATGTTATCCATCAAACAAGACTATTGTTTAATATCCATTCAAAAAGCCTATTCCTGCCAGTGTCATCATTTTCTTGGCATTTGATGATACCTTTATGGAAGTCCTATGAGTCTCATTTTCTTCTGTCTCATTCCCATATCATGATGCACCTACTGACCAAACTGAATTTAAATACCACTGGTACTTCTTGTCCCCATGAGTATAAATTATCCCCAAGAGAACATTTATACCTAGCTTCAATCTATTCTCTTTGTCTAGGTCACATCTAGATTTTGTAGATTATTGTGTATTCCTGTCTTTCTTGAGGAACAAGACAATCTTACTTCCCCTTTCCCACTTCTATTTCTTTTACTTTGTCAGGGTGTAGTTTTATCATAGTTAAAAATGTCAACCAAAAATTATAAATTAAAATAAGAATTATGCTTTGATGATTTTTTTTTTGGTATGCATGGGTATTTTTTTAAACCTCTAAAGGAATTTTAAAAACCCTCCAAATGAAAACAAGAAAAACATTTCTATATGTATTCTTTATTTCTGATCTTATTATGTTTCCAGATTCTATTCTTTTAAAATTTATAATGTTGTTATAAGTATTATAATTTCCTCAGGAAAACTTTATGTTTTCTTATAGCAAAATATGAAGTGGCAGTGTCTTATATTTACACTCCTTTGAGGGTAGATTCTGAAAGGTGTTTTTGGCATAGATCTTAAAATATATAATAATAATACTGATAAACACATATATTCATATAGAGAGTTTTATTTTAGTTTTTATCTCCCCAAATTATGATAATCAAAATTATCATGTCCATCTTTCTGTCAATCCACTTCCTCCTTATTCCTTTTTCCTGTAACTACTCTCTTTTCCTATTTGTATTTATAATGAGTTTCAGAATATAGCTCATAGCTTTTGTTTGAAGGACTGGATTTAGTTCTTAGATGATATTATAGAAGGACTAAATTTTACTAAAGAGTGATTCCCTGGGAAAAAAATGTTGATAAGTTAGTCTATTAGAAGAGTTTTATAGTCATTGGTCCTAATGACAAATATTTCAGTTCTCTCAATATATGGAAGGATTGCAAGTTAATTTCCTTTAAAGAAGATATGATTATTGACAGCTTTGGTCAATGAATGATAAACAGAAGTGATGGGTGTCATTTCCTGCAGAAGCTTTAAGAACATGCATATGGTTCACTGCATACTGTTTGCCTGCCTCAGTGGTTTTGAAAGCATATATGGAGATGGAACCTCCATTATTATTTTACCCCTATTACCCAGGGATTGAACCCAGGTCTCCCACATTGCAGGCGGATTCTTTACCAGCTGAGCCACAAGGGAAGCCCAAGCATACTGCAGTGGGTAGCCTATATCTTCTCCAGTGGATCTTCCCAACCCAGGATTCGAACCGTGGTCTCCTGCATAGCAGGCGGACTCTTTACCAACTGAGTTACCAGGGAAGCCCCTTCCATTATCCTGGGTTCCTAAGGAACTGTGTGTTACAGAGTCCTTCTTCTTCACCCCTCCCCCTCCCTCAATCCGCGTGCGTGCTAAGTCGCTTCAGTCGTATCCTAGTCTTTGCGACCCCATGGACTGTAGCCCATCAGGCTCCTCTGTCCATGGGATTCTCCAGACAAGATTACCGGAGTGGGTTGCCATACCCACTCCAGCCTCAATCCACAGAGAGTATAAAATAATGTTTTGTTTTTAACACTCTGGAGTTATTTTACCACAGCATATCTTTCCTCCCTTTTCTAGCAGAGAGCAACTGTACAGTTTTTGCAGACTGTAAAAGAATTGTCGTTTCTCTTGTCTCTTGGGAGCTGTAGTGTCAATCATGGGAAATACCATCTCATTTGGAACTCCTTAACATTACAAACGAAGAAGCTTTATACTTTTACTTATTTCATGGATAATAAATACATTGTCTTGTCTGAGTACAGATTAGATGGTAGCCTCCTTGGAATATTTTTGATTTCTGGAATTTTATATATATTCTTCCCTTCCCAATTTTGAATGTATCTTCCCTCTTTACCTTAAGGATTTATTACCTTCCAAATGCAAATCTTTGGAGAAAGAGAATATTTTAAGTCTTATTAGTCATTTACACCTTGGTGGATAAAGTACATAATGAAATAAGAAGAGAGTTTCCTAAAAATAGTTTTAGATGGGGGCAAAGTGGGGAGATGATAAGGGATCATGACACCTGTCTGGCAAAAGGGAGAAAAGATATAGAGATCGCATGTTCAAGACAAATTTTGTCTACTTCATAATTTTTAGAAGAACTGGCTCTTGTTTAATGCTCTAGTATATGCCAAGATTAAATATAAGCTCTAGAGAAATCTTAAAGTCCTTGGCATCATAGAAGAATTAAATTATATTACTGCCTTAAAAGTTTCTAGAGACTCCTTGTTCTTCAAAACTGATTTGTTGGGGACAGAAAAACTTGTGAAAGGCATTTGATTCTCCATTTCTCATGGAGCAATGTTAATCATGCACTTCTGCTGACACTGTGGAATGATGAGTTAATGTTTCTGAAGTTCATTGAAGTAGATGAAGAACATTTTAGAACTGAAAAAGCACTACTATTACAGTTGTATATTTATACTGATTTTACAATGTTCCACAACACTTGTGCCTGGTGTGTTTCTTGTTAAGGACATTATAACTTTCATCGAATAAAACTTAAATGCAGTTTTAAAAGATATATTAAAAATTTACATATACTACACTTGCTAGTGTGCTAGTGAAGCAATAGAAATCTAGATACGTTTCAGTGTTATATTTTAGTGGGATGAACTTCTATATGTTAGATAGTCTGTAATTCTTAAATGATATTGGAATTTAGGATCAGATTTGATATTTAGTGTTTATCTTAAAGTGCTATAAAAGCAAAGCTTGGAGTAATCACATAAAACCAGGGACCATTCACTTTATAACTTATGCACTTCTCCAAACTGGTAATGAAATCTGACTTTCAAATAATCAATATGAATTATTTGGCAAATGACTTAATGATAATATTAGTCTCTGTCAAAGGAAATTTTCTATTCATGTGTGACATATAAATTTCAGTTTTATATACTCATGTCTGATTTTGTTTGTTTATTTTCTATGGTAATATTGATTCTGGAATTTTTCTCCAAACTTCTTAGGAGAATTATGTCTTTTCTATGAATTTAGCTTTTTAAAGAAGTTAGATTTCTTCAGGGTTTATCAGGCTGGAAGTTCTTCAAAAATTAATAATTGTCTTAAACTAGGGTACTTGTTGTAAGAAAAAAGACACTTGTGGACATTATGGTGTATGTGAATAAAATCAGTTGCCATTGAAAATAGTTTTTACCAATAATCTTTTATCTTTGAGACTTCTATGAAAGCAAGCTGAAGTTACAGTGAATGCATTGTTCTTCTTCCTTTTCCTTTTTGAAGAGCTAGTTTGCTAAATTCTTGTCTGCTTTCTGCTTACTTGTAGAACTATTTTCTGAGTCCATTTCCAAAAAGTACATTAGCTGCCATTTGGCAAATAGCGTTTTTTCCCTCTATGATCTATTTATATGTTTTTAACTTAAATATTATTTATTTTAGATGTTACCTATTACTTATTGTTACCTTAGTGCCCCCAAATATGTTTGATTTTAGAAACCAAGCATTTTCTACTTTTGTGTCATTTCTCATTTTGATATCCCGTTCCCTCACAAAATCAGGTATAAGAAAACAATCCATTTAGTATTTACATCATTTTTGTTTGCTATTTCATGTATTGCTGTTTTTCTGCCTTTAACTAATTTAAATAGTGGAAAATTATTCCTCCAAATTCTATTTGATTTTTAGTCTCCTTGACGATAAGGATCACAGCAGCTTGTCTGTGTAGCCTACTGCCTGATACATGGTAGACAGTCTCCTGCTGCTGCTGCTGCTGCTAAGTTGCTTTAGTTGTGTCTGACTCTGTGCGACCCCATAGATGGCAGCCCACCAGGCTCCTCTGTCCCTGGGATTCTCCAGGCAAGAACACTGGAGTGGGTTGCCATTTCCTTCTCCAATGCATGCATGCATGCTAAGTCACTTCAGTTGTGTCCGACTCGGTGCGACCCCATGGACAGCAGCCCACCAGGCTCCTCTGTCCACGAGATTGTCCAGGCAAGAATACTGGAGTGGGTTGCCATTTCCTTCTCTAGGTAGACAGTCAGTAGAATCTTATTAGTGAGTAATAAATAAATATATAAAGTGCTGATTTTGATGGAGAAACTATTGTGAAGAACGCAATATTCTTAGTACCTAACACATACTGTCTACTGTGTGAAAGGACTAATTCTAAGTACTTAGAACATATGCTGTCTATGTTCCGTGTATACTTTCATACACTACTTATCATCTCAGTCTTCCAACCATGTGCAAGGGAAGTTTGTCAGAGGATGTCCTCAGCATGACAGATTCCACTTTGCTAAGGTTCAACTTGGGCAGGGTATGCTTGGGATTTAATGTTCCCATGGAGGGAGCCTAAAACCAGTGACTAATGGGTTTCAGTTCAGTTCAGTCACTCAGTGGTGTCCGACTCTTTGCAACCCCATGAATTGCAGCACGCCAGGCCTCTCTGTCCATCACCAACTCCCGTAGTCTACCCAAACCCATGTCCATCGAGTCGGTGATGCCATCCAACCATCTCATCCTCTGTCGTCCCCTTCTCCTCCCGCCCCCAATCCTACCCAGCATCAGGGTCTTTTCCAATGAGTCAACCCTTCGCATGAGGTGGCCAAAGTATTTGAGTTTCAGCTTCAACATCAGTCCTTCCAATGAACACCCAGGATTGATCTCTTTTAGGATGGATTGATTGGATCTCCTTGCAGTCCAAGGGACTCTCAAGAGTCTTCTCCAACACCACAGTTCAAAAGCATCAATTCTTCGGCACTCAGCTTTCTTCACCGTCCAACTCTCACATCCATACATGACCACTGGAAAAACCATAGCCTTGACTAGACGGACTTTTGTTGGCAAAGTAATGTCTCTGCTTTTAAATATGCTATCTAGGTTGGCCATAACCTTCCTTCCAAGGAGTAAGCGTCTTTTAATTTCATGGCTGCAATCACCATCAGCAGTGATTCTGGAGCCCAAAAAAATAAAGTCTGACACTGTTTCCACTGTTGCCCCATCTATTTCCCATGAAGTGATGGAAAATTCTGAAAGAGATGGGAATACCAGACCATCTGACCTGTCTCTTGAGAAACCTGTATGCAAGTCAGGAAGCAACAGTTAGAACTGGACATGGAACAACAGACTGGTTCCAAACAGGAAAAGGAGTACGTCAAGGCTGTATATTGTCACCCTGCTTATTTAACTTATATGCAGAGTACATCATGAGAAACGCTGGGCTGGAAGAAACACAAGCTGGCATCAAGATTGCCGGGAGAAATATCAATAACCTCAGATATGCGGATGACACCACCCTTATGGCAGAAAGTGAAGAAGAACTAAAGAGCCTCTTGATGAAGGTGAAAGAGGAGAGTGAAAAAGTTGGCTTAAAGCTCAACGTTCAGAAAACCAAGATCATGGCATCTGGTCCCATCACTTCATGGGAAATAGATGGGGAAACAGTGGAAACTAATGGGTTTAGGGGGTCTAAATATCCCAGGTCCTTTTCTCCCTCCCTGGAATAAGTCTAAGCATTTTAGATAATTTTCAGTGTCATGAAACTAGGAATTACTAATACAAAGAAGAGAAAGTTATGATCCAATTCAGCAATATATTTTCAGGTAAAAAGATAAACAATCAAATCTTGATAATACACTGTAACAATTACCTACATATTATATGATTAACAACTATGGAAAAAAATAATTTCCCCATGTTTTTTTTTGTTAGTCATTAAAAAATATTTCTTTTTTAAGAGATGTTTTAATCTGTATGTGCTCAAATATGTTAAGACTTTCTTGATATTTTTCTCTACTTTATGGGTTACAAAATAGTCATGTTTTGGAGGGTGATTTTGAAATTTTATATTTGTATCTTTAAGATTTTGAAATTAAATTTTTGGTGTGGTAGAAGTATGGGTCTCTGTCTACTTCTATCTCTTTCAACACATTGTTACCTGTTTACCCTTAAGATATTTATTGAGAAATATGTTTCCTACTGATGTGAAATATAGTCTTCAATATATACTAAATTTCTAAAAATTTAGGTTTGAGTTTTCTACCTACTGTATGTTAGCAGCAAGCTGTTTTAGTTAGTGTAGTTTTACACTATGTTCAGAATCTCATTGGTCAAGTCCTTCTTCATATTATTTTTCATTTTCAAAATATTTTGGCTATGTTTTTCATTTTTTTTAGTAAATAATAATAGAAACACCAATAGAATATAACTAGAATTTTGATTGATATTATATTGAATTTATAAATTTATTTGGGATTAAAATATATTGACTTTAATACTTACTATACTTAGATGTGTAGCATTCCATCTTTTCACCCACTCAAGAGCATTTAACTCTTATGTTTCAAAGAAAGCCTGTAGACAGGAGGTCAGATGTAATCTAGACTTTAAAAAAAAGGAGAGTCTTGCATTAGGACATTCTAAGTAGAAGGAATTCATAGAATTCTTAGTAGTGGGGCTTCACTGGTAGCTCAACTGGTAAAGAATCTGCCTGCAATGCAGGAGACCTGGGTTTGACCCCTGGGTTGGGAAGATCCCCAGGAGAAGGAAAAGGCTACCCACTCCAGAATTCTGGCCTGGAGAATTCCATGGACTGTATAGTGACTTTCACTTTTACTTTCAAGTAGAAGTAAGGAAGGAAGTTTATGATGAAGCTTGAAATCCAGATTTAGATTTGGTTGTGAGGACTTTTATATGCTATTCTGCTGCTGCTGCTGCTGCTAAGTCGCTTCAGTCGTGTCCGACTCTGTGCGACCCCATAGACGGCAGCCCACCAGGCTCTGCCGTCCCTGGGATTCTCCAGGCAAGAACACTGGTAATCATTTAGGCAGTAGGAAGTTTCTGATGGTTACCACTAAGGGGAATAAACTGATCAAATCTATGATTTAGAAAGACTAATCATGTGGTTGGGCTCCCCTGGTGGCTCAGAGGGTAAAGGTAAATCCGCCTGCAATGCAGGAGACCTGGACTCAATCCCTGGGTTGGGAAGATCCCCTGGAGGAGGGCATGGCAACCCATTCCAGTATTCTGGAGAATCCCCACTGACAGAGGCATCTGGCTACAGTCCATGGGATCACAAAGAGTTGGACATGACAGAACAACTAAGCACAATCATGTGGTTGGTTCCACTGAAAGCCAGTCCTCATTCAGAAGCTATTTTGGGGACTCTGAAATCACCTCTTCAACGTAAATTCATGTATGGTTGAAAGGGGCTTTTATGATTAACAAAAGGTGCTTCTCTCACCCGTGTTAGGAACCGTGAACCAGGAACCATGAATGAAGTCCAAATATTTATTTCTTATTCCATCACAGTGTCATACATAGTAGCATACTATCTCTAAATGTTTTGATGAAGAAGTTATTTTTAAAATTAAAACTATATTTTAATATAAGTAACAAATATATTTATTATATAAAGTGTAGAAGCTATAGGTAAACAAAAAATTTTTAAATATCTTAAGTGCTCCACTAGAACACCCTTAACATATAAGCACCATTAACACATTGGTGCCTTTTGCTTCAGGTGTGTGTATCCATACATTTCTAACTTTTCAAAAACCAAAATATATGCCCTTATAGTAATAGAGCTTCAAAACTTATGAATCTCACAAATGTGTTTTAAACTATATTTCAATCTAAAGTAGTTTCTAATATGACAAAATCACAGTGCTTCTTTTTCTTAAAAGTGTTTCTTAATTTCCAAAATTAATTTTAATCAGTTTTACTCTGAAATAAGTATTGACTCCTTCCCATCACTGTAAGAGATTTAAATGTATCAGAACATCATCAGAAATTGTAAAACAACTCAAAAATTATTGATGATGAGAGAACTTTTAAAATTTTTACTCAATAGATTTGCAGTTCTTCATAGAAGACACGGTATTGAGACATTGTCATATAACCTTCACTGCTTGACAAACATAAATGTCAATTTAATTGCATGATTTTTATAAAACACAAGGGTAGGAAGAATTTGAATGTAATCTTTGCATGAAACTTCAGTAATTATACTATATGTAATGATGTAACTGTTATAAAATAAATGCTGTGTCATTTCTTCTTCCTTAACTGAAATTCCAACCAAGGTTCAGGAAATGCCCTAATGAGCCACTTCTCTTTTCTCTTTCCTCAACTAAGTGGATTCCAACTAGCCCAAACTATTCATTATTCATGATTAGGTCGTTTACTTTGGTTGTCTTTTTTGGCATGGTGCTTATGTTATGGGAAGAGTGATTATAATTTGTTGCTGTTTGTAAAGGTGGTAACACTGATAGAATCCAATCATTGCTGGTAGGTAACCAAACTGACAGGTTAATTTTCTGTACTTTAAACTGTGAAAGAGGAGTCTAATCAATACCTGCTTTACTTTGATATGTGTGGCTTGCTGATAATTATAGTTTTATCTTGCATGATCACTGGGTATCAGGATGTTATAGTTCTGAGCTGTGATTTTCTGTAATTTGGGTAAAATACATCTAAAACTCTATCTATTAATGCCTTATTTTAATCAAGATGTAGAAATCACTGTTTTATTTCATAACCAAAGCAATTTCTTCTTTCAGTTTAATATTCTAGAGTATTTACTAAATTGGAACATGATTTGACATTTTATTGCATCTTATATGTTATTTTATGAGTAAATGTTAATTTCTGTTTACATTTTAGCAATATATATTTTATTGGCTTTTAAAGGTAAGAAAATATGAGTATTCTTCAGAGCAGAAATAATATCAGATAGTACTTTAGCATATGTTATTTTTCAAGCATTAAAAGTTATTCTGTTTTCTATGAAAATTTGAATCTGAAAAATTTGTATAGGAGATGTCAAATATCCCAAAGCAATAACTTTTTATCATAATAGTTTTCAATTACTTTATTAGTCATAGTTTTTAATTGTAATAATTAGCAGAGTTGTAGTAGGGACTGGAAGATTATATATATATGCACATAAATGCACATATATTTTGTATATATTTGTTTATATGAATTATAACCCATGCTTTTAGTAACATCTTAAAATGTTTAATTAGGAATAGACATTTTGAGAAGAAAATAAACCTGAGATAATCTTTAATTTATTTTGGATAACTTTTTCGTAAATTATTTACTAGAAATTCATTTAAAGTTAAGAGACTTTAAAATAACCTTCACAGTTCTTCCCTATTAAGGCTGTGTCAACAAAACAAAGTGAAACATAATATGGAGTTCGTTATCAAGATTATTCAGACAATTCTGCTTCACTTCTATTTTAGGTGAATCTGAGTCCAGCTTTACATTTTCAAGTAACTTTTGAATTAATACTAAATCTTTTACTTTTTTGGTAGAAGCTACCTTAAATAGGCCAAACTGTGTAATCTCCAGTTTGAGAATAAAAACTTTTTTTAGCTATAAAACAAATGGAATAGAGATAATTTTCATGTTGTATATGTCTTTGGTTTGATTACCATTACTTTTCTTAAAAGAATTTCTATTTCATTGCAAAGGAGTAGAATAGTTCAATGTATGTGTAATTTTGTTGAACTGGAAGTTGCAGCTGATGTCAAAAATGAAAAAAGCTGAAAAATGTTCCTTCAAAATCAGCTTAATTAAAAGACTGTGACACAAGGATTTATTGCGTTTTAGATAACCAAAATAATATGAGATATTTAAATCTGATGGAAATTACTCCTCATTCCATGGAATATTCCAGGCAAGAATATCCTAGCATTAGTGACATTTTCAGAAATTGTAGTAATTTTGAAAGTGGAAATAATTTTGAAAACAGTAGTTTGAATAGTTAGAAAGGAGAAATAAGAAAAGGAGAAACTGAAAGAAATAAAATATTCTTATACAATAGTTTCAAATAAACTAATGAAATATGATTCTGAAGAATAACTATGGATACTGATAAAGTAGTAAACATACATGTGGAAATATAATCATTGATTCTTTATTAATCAATGTATAAATAAAATTCAATTTTATTTTTCTAAAAATAAATGTACAAAATGAAATTCACTCAACATGCCAGATTCTTCACAGAGGCAAATTTGATTAATTCTTCATAGTAAAAAATGTTAGATTAAACAATGGAGTGATAGCAGATCCAGAGAAGTGACATTTACAAATAGCAGATTGCAAAAATTTATACCATTTGGCAAAAACAAAACAAATGAATAGTTCAAATGAATAATGCAAAATAGTTGCTCAGGTTTTATTGATTATATTTGCCAAGATCAGGAAGAAAAGTCAGTGAAGCATAGATAGCTGAGGATGTATGAGGAAGTGTAAGAATGACAAGTGTTTTTGAAAACACAACCTGTGAGGGGAGACTTTAACAGCAGTTTTGTAGAAAAATGAATATTAATAATGTACAAAAATATTCTTAATTTTATGTAGTTATGAATTACCAGCCTGTTAAGGAATCTGTAAGTCAGTGTGTAGGTGTTTGGAGTTATACCAAAATTGGCAGACATTATTTTGCTTGTGAGAACTTAGCTGATGATAGATAATTTGCAATTCCATTAAGTTGTATCTATTGGAGCATGGAAATCTTGTCCCATTGCTTATCAGCAAATAAGAGTGGTATGAGACTGTATTGTAGGTGGTGCTAGTGGTAAAACATGCCAGCCAATGCGGGAGACATGAGACACGTGGCTTCCATCCCTGCATCGGGAAGATCCCCTGAAGGAGGATATGGCAATCTGCTCCAGTATTCTTGCCTAGAAAATCCCATGGACAGAGGAGCCTGGCAGGCTACAGTCCATAGTGTCACAAAGAATCATACAAGACTGAAGCAACTTAGCACATCTGCTAAACATTAGGAAAATTGAGGGATCTGTGTTATTGAAAAGTGAGATAGTAAGATAGGTTGTAGAATTTCTTTAGATGACCAGTTTGAAGAACAGATTGGTTAAGAAAAGTAAGTCCTAGGTTCTAATTTTGTTATTGATCTTAGGATACAGCAGGAGGTTGAGCTTAATGACCTTAAAGCCTATTAGGACGCTGTTTTTCTTTTTAGCATTTTAAGTTTGAAAGAACATGCGGGTTTCAAAAATAGAACTAAAAAAGGCAATTGAAGGGAATGAGTCTGGGAAAGAGATTGAGTTTTAATACGAATTCCCATGTCTTCTTACTTCACTCCCAAGAGTTACAGTGGAAGAGTATTTCCAAATCATCTCTTGTCTTTCCTGAAACACTCCTCTTTAGCCAATGTACTGGAACAGATTGTGATTCACTTTCTAGCTTCTTCCACTGGGCCACAGAATCCTTCTGTTCCTCCCTTTCATTATTCTTTGTTTTGTGAACATGTTTCTAATACAGAAGTTCATACATACATGAACAATTAATTTCTGAAAGATTATTTAGCTTCCTTAGATGTATTTCCAAATAATAATTTGAGCCAGGGTTATCTGTTCAATCAGGCATTTGACTGTATCTCTTTTTACTCCACTGGTGAAAACTGGTTCTATCAAACATCTTTCCATACTCTCCAAAAATCTAGACCACTACCTATTTGTCTTGAAAATCTGTCTGTAGACAGGTAACACTCTCAGCTAGTGCTTGAAGAGACTGTCTCAACAGCTAGGATTTTGATGTTCTCTGCTACCTTTGATCCTGTGCAAATTCAAATAGATTTGAACTGAACTACTGAGGTCTAAAACAGAAGTTTTGTCAGCAGAATTTTTACCATTAGATTTTAAGGTTTGATAAACTTTTAGCCTTCTCCTTAGTTAGTCTTAGGCTAAGAAACATCTGATCCTCTGGTCATTCTCTCAAATGTTTCTCTCCATTTTGTCAATCACTTGTCCTCTTCTATAGCTTCTGATTGTCCTGCACATATGTAAGGTACTTTTCACATGATGGATGATTTGCTCTTTCCATCAGAGCAGAGATGTGAAAAGCCTGGTGTATTCAGGGATCTTTGATTAGAGCTTGGAATCATTGTGGGGAATAACATAAAGAAGAGCTGGAGAATTAAGGTAGGGGCAGATCATAATAGCTATGCTTTTAAGGGTTATATGATTTTAACAAGAGTAACTTGATCTGATTGTGTTTTAGCAAGATTATCTCTGGCCATTTGGAACACAGATTGGTGGGACAGAAGACCAAAGTCATAAGTTTTAGATTTTGTTTATAGAGTCCTCCTGTATTTTAAGCCA
Organism: Okapia johnstoni; assembly: GCA_024291935.2. NCBI lineage: Eukaryota > Metazoa > Chordata > Mammalia > Artiodactyla > Giraffidae > Okapia > Okapia johnstoni. Next base: position 61,550,781 of record CM044312.1, on the reverse strand, counting down.
GCAAGGACAAGTATGTAGGTAAAACTTTGTAAAGTGGTTGGTTGTACCTCTGGCAAGAACAGAAGAGAAGATCTTTGCTAAAAATATGATGGAACTTACTTCGGAAAAAAATCAAAGGTGATGAACTGTCATTTTCCACTGTAGAAGTAACCGCTTAAACTGAACATGAATTAGCTCCCAAACAGTGGGGCAAGCAAATATTTGCAAATGATTCAGTGATTTCTTTGTGGTTGCTTGGTTTAGAGCTGATAGAACACACTGTAAAATAGGAAGTCAGAAGTTCAGCATTTTTAGCTTGCTACTAACTTGCCATGTGACTTTGAATAAGTCTGTGTGTTTGGGAGGGGGGAGAGTTTGCTGAATGTTTTAAATTGAATTAACATGTAGTGTGGAGAGTGAATGAAGGGCTGAGGCTGAGTTTGAATGTGAAGGAAGAGGGGTCCGGTGGTGTTAAAGTTTAAATCTCATGTGCTTGAGGAGTAGTTCTGAATTTATTCCAGGGATATCAAAGTTAGATTGGTCATGAGAGCTCTAAGATTAGAAATCTAGGTCACAACTCAAAGGGAGGACTTGTCTGCTTCTCCCTAATCTCACATTTATTACAGATTTATAGAGCACAAAACATAACCAGGGGCTACTATCTCATATATCTTCTCCTATGAAAACAGCCTTGGAGGACTCTGCCTTAGAACAGAGCTCTCAGAGCAAAACAAAATAGAGAACAAAGCAACTCTTTGCATAATTTGCCTTTTCGTCATAGGTCATGTCTACTTTTCTGTATTTTCCAAAAATATATTGCCAGTTCATTCTCATTTCTATTTGCTTCAGAAGGAGACACTTCACTAAGTAGTATCTAAATTCATTTAGATTCAGCCCCACTGAACATACTCTGTGAAATATGTAACACAACCTTTAACCAATTACATAAGATGTATTTGTCCAAAGACAAAACAAACAGCAACAATGACAACATAACAAGTAAAATATCCCATAATATGCTAGAAGAAGGAAAGAATTTATAAAATAAATGCATAAACTCAAATATTAAGACCTATTCTGAGGGATAAAAGAAAGACAGTAGAATATTAACTATAATAGTTCTGCTTGAGTTCAGTCATTGTAGGAGTTTTAGTGAGTATCGAAATCAAGATATTGTATATGAAATCATCTCTTCTCTTCCCTGGAGTTATCATCCACTGAGCTCTCGTCATATACTAAAGACTTTATCACCTTATTTGAGCCTGACATGGTCTTAAGGCAAGTCCCACTCTCTCCATTGCTGAGAAAAGTGAGGCTTCTGAAAGATAGGTAACTTTCCCAAGGTGACCAGTGGGTAAGTGATGGGGCAGCGACGTGAATCTAATTCTGTATGGGCTTTGTGTGTGTTAGTTGCTCAGTCATGTCTGACTCTTTGCAACCCCATGGACTAAAGTCTACCAGGCTCCTTTGTGCATGGGATTCTCTAGGCAAGAATATTGGAGTGGGTAGCCATTCCCTTCTCCAGGGGTTCTTCCCTAAGTAAATTCTATAGTGTTTTCTGGGGAACTTTTAAATTTAAACTTTATCTTTGTTGTTCTACTTTGCTCATTTTGAACAAGATCTGATCTTTATAGCAGAGACTGGGAAACAGTTCAAAGGACAAGGATTGGGGGAAATCAGAAATCACAGCTATTTTAAAAGTGATTTCTAGGCTTAAACATGGATAATGAGGTCTTTGACTGCATTAAATTTGCAAAAATACCAGTTGTAGAGGTAACAAGGGACCAGAATAGATGGCTCTATTTCATAAAAGAAAGGGGCAAAGTGAAGAGACTCATTAATGTTGAAGAAGTAGATGGATAACCAGTGACAAATATCAAGTAGATATGCTTCAGTTTGGTCAGAGAAAGGTCATTGATTATTTTTGGTTAAACTGGTTCGCAGAGGCCAGGTTTCCACTAAAAAAGGGAATTAATTGCTTCCATTTCCCACTAATTGCCTCAACATTTCCCTTTGCTTTGTCATTGGAGATTTGGTCAGAGAGGCAAAAAGTCAAAAGTCAGAGTTTGATGGAATCTACATAAAAAGGGAATCTGAGGAGACCAAATTATGGCATTTGGTGTAATAACTATAATGATATTTAGCATTTTTCCCTGGGAGTGCTGTGGATTTTTAGAGACCTTTTCAATCTTTAATCAGACCATAGGGCACATTTAAGAGAGTTCACTGTTTTTATTTCCATCTAGAGAATAAGGCATCACAGAGAGATGAACTGACTTAGGGCAAGTCTCCTGAGATGCTAATCCTGTATATTGGATTACAATCTGTATGTTGAGTTTTAGCTGAAAGGCTAGGCTTTCCCCAGACATATCATTCATTCATGCTCCTTCAGAGTTTAGACTTTTTGTACATTATTCTCTGAGGTTACTACTTCTGTCAATGACAGAAAAATTACCCAAGAATATGCCATGAAATAATTTTGATGTCATAGACTTGCTTAGTTTTTAGGCTATTAATTGATTCTTGAGCCATCTTCAATTAATGAGATCTTCTACCTCCTATTTTCTTACTTAACCAATCTTTAAAATCCTTTCTAGCTCAAACTCTTTTGGAATCTGTGTTTTGTCTTCCAGACATTAAAAAAAAATTTTGTTTTAATTTTTGGAACTCAAAGTGGCAGTGTAGAAAGTGGGAGGAACATGGGATCTGGACATGCCAGCTCAGTGTTCAATCATCCTGATTCCTCTGTTGTTGTTCAGTCGCTAAGTCATGTCCAACTCTTTGCAACTTCATGGACTGTAGCATGCCATGCTTCCCTATCCTCCACCATTTCCCGGAGTTTGCTCAAATTCATGTCCACTAAGTCAGTGATGCTATCTAAAAATCTCATCCTCTGCTGCCTTCTTCTTTTGCCTTCAACCTTACCCAAGCTCAGTGTCTTTTCCAATGAGTCAGCTCTTCACATCAGGTGGCCAAAGTACTGGAGCTTCAGCTTCACCATCAGTACTTCCAATGAACATTCAGGGTTGACTTCCTTCAGGATTGACTGGTTTGATTTCTGGGTTACTTCAGAGGTCCAAGAGACAAATGTTTCTCTCTAGGAAGTCCCAAACCCACAATATCAGCTACTCTTCTTTTCCGGAAGAACCAGAAATATGTAATTACTAATGAGATATTTATTATGCTATAGGTTCTTAGAAACATGGTCTATTAGAATGAGCATAGGTTTTAAAGCAAAATGACTGGGTTTGAAAACCAGTTTTGTCATAACTAGCTGTGTGATCTCAGGTATGTCATGTAATTTGACTGAAATTCAATTTCTTCATGTGTAAACTTTCATGTGTAAACCCAATATACCCCATTGGGTTTCAGGATTATTAAGTGAGAAAGTAAAGGTAAATCACCCAGCTCAATGCCCACATAGAATGGGGACCTAGAGACTTTAGCCACATACTTATTAACATTGTTATTAGCAATTATAAAGATATTAAATGATAAAACTATTAATTGGGAAATGACTTTAAAAAAGTAAAGCCCTAGGATAGAAGAACTCTGCTGTGTACTTAGTCACTCAGTCGTGTCTGACTCTTTGTGACTCCATGGACTATAGCTCTCCAGGCTTCTCTATCCATGGGGATTCTCCAGGTAAGAACACTGGAGTAGGTTGCTATGTCCTCCTGCAGGGGATCTTTCCAACCCAGGGATTGAACCCAGGTCTCTCACGTTGTAGACGGATTCTTTACCAGCTGAACCACCAGGGAAGCCCAAGAATACTGAAGTGGGTAGCCTATCCCTTCTCCAGGGTATCTTCCTGACCCAGAAATCAAACCAGGGTCTCCTGCATTGCAGATAGATTCTTTACCAGCTGAGCTATCTGGGAAGCCCATTAAAGTACTAAAAGAAGTCTAGTACTTTATAAAAATCCTTTAATTGAATAAGATGATTTCACAATTATGGTGAACTTGAGCTGGACCATCTTCTGATCAGACGCTTCTCTACAACAAATTCTCCTTACCTTCCCCCATTGAAAGTACTTTACTGACATTAAGTCATTTAGTAATCAGAATGATTCTGGAAATTAATTGAGCTTCCCTGGTGGCTCAGACGGTAAAGAATCTGCCTGCAATGCAGGAGACCTGGGTTCGATCCCTGGGTTGGGAAGATCCCCTGGAGAAGGACATAGCAACCCACTCCAGTATTCTTACCTGGAGAATCCCCATGGACAGAGAAGCCTGGCAGGCTACAGTCCATGGGGTTGCAAAGAGTAGGACACAACTGAGTGACTAAGCACAGCACACACACTGTGCCCAGTGTACAGATAAGAGTAGATCCTCTAAGGCATACAACTTATCAGCACAGTTTTGAAATTAGGCAGGCTGATTCCAAAACTTATAATCCTAACAGCTCCTCTAACACTGCTTTGGAGACATCAGATTGCAGTTCAAGGTTGTCATTTGTGCAAGATGAAAAAGTAAATGACCCTCACCCTCATTTTTAAATTAAGGAGATTCTTGTGTGTGTGTGTGTTAGTTGCTCAGTCATGTCCGACCCTTTGCAACCCCATGGACTATAGCTCTCCAGGCTCCTCTGTCCATGGAATTCTCCAGGCAAGAATACTGGAGTGGGTTGCAATTCCCTTCTCCAGGAGATCTTCCCAACCCAGGGAATGAACCCAAGCCTCCTGCATTGTAGGCAGATTTTTTAGGAGATTCTTAAAGCCTATCTTTCATCTGACAGAAATGACTACTTACACCAAGAATCAAAAACTGTTGTCAATAGTGATATCTATGTCACCAAACCCTGCCTTGGATTCTAAGTGTTTTTATTTAATTTCAGAATGTACAACCAGTCCATTCCCCTGTCAGAACACATCTCAGTCCTCTAACCAAGAAATGTCAGGAGCTGGGCATATGGCTTCTTCCTGCTCCTATGGTGCTTTTCTCTTGTCTACCCCTGCCCTTGTCACCCTCTGGAGCCCTCAGCAGGCCCCATGAGCCTGCTTGCCCAGTGCTGATGCTGGGGTCCAACTCTGAGGGGAGCCCTAATTGTCAAACTTGTTACTCACAACTTTTTTGAATTGTTTCTCTTAAACAATGTAGCTTAATAAAACTCTTCAAATATATAAACAGGGCACATCAACTAACACAGGAAGAGCTAAGACTGTGTTCACAGGGGAAAGCTGGTTTGACTGTTTTGATTAACTTGACTGCTCAAGTCAGTCAAAAAGTAATCACCAGTTAAGCAAACCATTTTGACAGATTTTTGGCCCACTATGACTGCTTATTTGACTGGCTTGCCTGTCATTCTGAAGTGGTCAGATTGACTGGAGACAGTCTAACTGGAAAATTTAACTTTGGAGTATGTGGGTGTCTGTATACCAGAATCTACTTTAAATAACTTTATTTGAAATCTGTACATATTTTCCTGGGACCAGTGAGAGAAGTTTGAAAGTGACACATTGCAGCATTTGACTTTCTAGAGTGAGATGTCTTGCCACTTGCACAGCCCGGCAATATATTTATAGGCTACAAAACAATCACATTTCCCCTATGCAATATAGAATTCAGTAAGATTGAAACTCGACTCTAACTTGGCCAAGTCCTAGTAAGGCATCATATTCTCTTACTCCTCTGAAGAGCTGGTGATAGATGTATGACAGCAAAAGACTTTTCATGTATCAAGTTACCAATTCAGTCATGAGTGACTTGTGGTAAGGCAAAGTTGACCTTGCCACTAATAGTAGCCCTTCTAAGAAGAATTTATGAGAGACAGAAAAAAACAAAACAAAACACCAAACAAAACTTTGATTAGAGGCAAGAGAATCTGGTTAACATTATTTGAGTTGCTTTTTAAAAGCAAGCCCATTTTTATCTATCAATGCTTATGTTTCTTTAGGAAATTTACTTTGAAATGAGCTCCCAGGTTTGGGCAAGACAAAAACAACACTCTGTGGATGGAAATAATGATTAATTTTCACATTATCATGTGTGATTTTATGGGAGAACATAGTGAGGTTATTGTCTACTGTAAGCAAGACTGCTCACCTTGATGCTTGCTGGGAGGATTATATGAGATATGGTGGTTAGCACTCCATGCTCTGTGCCTGACACAAAGCAAACTTTCTGTACTTATCAGTAATGTATGCCATTATTATCATTATGATTATTAACATAATGTTTCACTTTCAAGAGAACACCAGCATAAAGATGAGCAGACTTTGATTGATTTTTAACTCTATGTGCTGCTTTATAGCTCATCAATAAAATGGGTCAAATAAGGTTCATAATCATAAGGGATCAAATGAAAGATGAAGTTGAATAAGTAGATGTGAGGCAACCTATCTGTAGGTTGTGATACGGAAATTGAACTTTGTTACAATTGAAGTGGAAGCAACTAAAAGATTTTAAGAAAGAGAGAGGCTAATCCATTTTATGATTTTGAAAGTCTATTCTGAAGACTGTATGAACAGTGGTTGACAAGAGCAAAGGAGGGGACTGGTAGATGAGTAATGAAGGATTCACAATAAGAGAGGATGGTGGCTTGTACTAGAGCTCTGGTTGTAGAGACAAAAATGACTCTACTGAGATCCATTTGTGAGCTAGAATGGATAGGGTGGATTATATATGAGGGATAAGGAAAGTGAGGATGAAAGGAAGACTGCCCAGTTTCTGAGTTGAGGAATTGAATGAGTAATGATGCCACTGACGGATTTGGAGAAGAATGAAGAGAAACAAGCTTTGGGGAGGATTATCATGAGTGGTTGGTCATGCAAATTTTAAATTTCGAGATATTTGTGAGGTAACTTTTTATCTAATATACATAAAGCTTGGCCTCCCAGAAAGAGAAACTTTGGGGTTTATGTTTTGTCAGTATGTAAATGGTATTTATAACTGAGGGAATAGACTATATCATCTATGTACATGAGAAAGAGGAAAAGCCTCCTACTGCTGAGTCTTTTGTCACCTTCAATTCACTTCTCAAGTCACTGCTTCCCAGTTTCCATCTTTATAGACAGTTCTGGGAAAAAAATGCAAATTTGGGTGTCGTTAGCATATTGGTGTTATGTAAAGCCAGGGGAACAGATGAGACATTCCTTGGGGAGAGTGTGGAGAGAGAGGAGAAGGTGCCTAGTGCTGAGCCCCGAGGTCTCCTCATTTACAGTTTGTCGTGCCCTTCCTGTCCCAGCTGACTGACTTCTACTCTCACTAAGTCCCTGAGATCATTCTCTTGAGGGAAATTGTCCTGATATGCTAGCAATGTCTCCTGCTCTTTCTGTTTGCTCATCCCTGTGGCATTTGACTCTGTTAACCACTTATATTCCTTGAAATTCTATCCTACTTTGGCTTTGTTATATCATTCTACCCTAATTTTCATTATACTTTCTTGAGATTTCTCTAGTCTTTCCTGCCCATTGCATGTTCCTCAGGGTCCTTTACCTGGCTTCTGTCTTTTCAGTTCTAATTCTTTGTTTGGTGTGATTTTAAGTAAAACCCTGATTCAGTGATTTGTTCTGAGATGGCCACCAAGTCTGTTTCTATAAATGCACACATCTAGCTGTTAACTAGGCCTCCCTCTTGGATACTTTACAGTCACTCTGATTTCATTATGTCCAACACTGAAGTTATCACCTTTTCTTCTAATTATTTGCCTCCATTTTTATTCCTTTTTTTGATAAGTGCCATCTTCTCCACAATTTCTCATTTCAGATGGAAGCATTATAGGTGAAGCATCAAGGTGAATCTTCCTTCTCCTTCAACACATGTATAAATCAATAAGAAATCCTGTACATATTTTTAAAACTTTATCTTCTGTATTATGGATAGTATTTGACCTATCTTTAAAATATCAAACTCTAGTGCCATAACTTGGGCCCTCTAGTCTCCTCTACTGGAATATTACTAAAAACTCCTGATTGTTCTCCTGTGCCCTGGCCTTTCAATAATTCAGTCTCCGTATTTTTGCCTAAGAGATTTTTATGAAATACTAATTGATCATCCTACTATTCTGCTAAAAGTCCAGTATGACACACCAGGGCTGTCAGTACAAAGCTTAGGGTGGTGTTTATTCCTTTTTATGAGGTGACTTTTGCCTAGTTTTCTATTTTCATCCGTTCTCACCTATACCAAAGCAACTTATCATGCACACATACTATATTCAGATCATATTGAGGAAGAAAGAAAGGAAGGGAGGAGGAGGGTAGGAAAGTAGCATTTTGCTTTTATAACTTCTGCTATTGGAGCATTTTAATGACATTGAGAGGTTACTTAAACATATTAGATTTGGGGAGCTCATGATCTGAGCCACAGTCAGCTCCCGGTCTTGTTTTTGCTAACTGTATAGAGCTTCTCCATCTTTGGCAAAAAGAATATAATCAATCTGATTTTGGTGTTGACCATCTGGTAATGTCCGTGTGTGGAGTCTTCTCTTGTGTTGTTGGAAGAGGGTGTTTGCTATGATCAGTGCATTCTCTTGGCAAAACTGTAGTAGCCTTTGTCCTGCTTCATTCTGTACGCCAAGGCCAAATTTGCTGTTACTCCAGGTGTTTCTTGACTTCCTACTTTTGCATTCCAGTCCCCTGTAATGAAAAGGACATCTTTTGTGGGTGTTAGTCCTAAAAGGTCTTGTAGGTCTTCAGAGAACTGTTCAACTTCAGCTTCTTCAGCATTACTTGTTGGGGCATAGACTTGGATTACCATGATATTGAATGATTTGCCTTGGAAATGAAGAGAGATCATTCTGTTGTTTTTGAGATTGCATCCAAGTAGTGCATTTCGGACTCTTTTGTTGACTATGAGGGCTACTCCATTTCTTCTAAGGGATTCTTGCCCACAGTAGTAGATATAATGGTCAACTGAGTTAAATTCACCCATTCCAGTCCATTTTAGTTTGCTGATTCATAAAATGTCGACGGTCACTCTTGCTATCTCCTGTTTGGCCACTTCCAATTTGCCTTGATTCATGGACCTAACATTCCAGGTTCCTATGCAATATTGCTCTTTATAGCATTGGACCTTGCTTCCATCACCAGTCACATCCACAACTGGGTGTTGTTTTCGCTTTGGCTCCATCTCTTCATTCTTTCTGGAGTTATTTCCCCACTGATCTCCAATAGCATATTGGGCATCTACAGACCTGGGGAGTTCATCTTTCAGTGTCCTATTTTTTTGCCTTTTCATACTGTTCATGGGGTTCTCAAGGCAAGAATACTGAAGTGGTTTGCCATTCCCTTCTCCAGTGGGCCATATTTTGTCAGAACTCTCCACCATGACCTGTCTGTATTGGGTGGCCCTACATAGCATGGCTCACAGCTTCATTGAGTTAGACAAGGCTTTGGTCCATGTGATTAGGTTGGTTAGATTCCTGTGATTGTGGTTTTCAGTCTGTCTGCCCTCTGATCAGTTCAGTTCAGTTCAGTCGCTCAGTTGTGTCCGACTCTTTGTGACCCCATGAACCGCACCATGCCAGGCCTCCCTGTCCATCACCAACTCCTGGAGTTTACCCAAACTCGTGTCCTTTGAGTCAGTGATGCCATCTAACCATCTCATCCTCTGTCGTCCCCTTCTACTCTTGCATTTAATCTTTCTCAACATCAGGGTCTTTTCAAATGAGCCAGCTCTTTGCATCAGGTGGCCAAAATATTGGAGTTTCAGCTTCAACACAAGTCCTTCCAATGAACACCCAGGACTGACTTCCTTTAGGATGGACTGGTTGGATCTCCTTGCAGTTCAGGGACTCTCAAGAATCTTCTCCAACATCACAGTTCAAAAGCATCAATTCTTCTGCGCTCAGCTTTCTTTATAGTCCAACTCTCACATCCATACATAACTACTGGAAAAACCATAGCCTTGACTAGATGGACCTTTGTTGACAAAGTAATGTCTCTGCTTTTTAATATGCTGTCTAGGTTGGTTATATCTTTCCTTCCAGGGAGTAAGCGTCTTTTAATTTCATTGCTGCAATCACCATCTGCAGTGATTTTGGAGCCCCCCAAAATAAAGTTAGCCACTGTGTGCACTGTTTCCCCACCTATTTGACATGAAGTGATGGGACTGGATGCCATGATCTTAGTTTTCTGAATGTTGAGCTTTAAGCCAACTTTTTCACTCTCCTCTTTTACTTTCATCAAGAGGCTCTCTAGTTCTTCCTCACTTTCTGCCATTAAGGGTAGATAGATTTAAGGGACTGGATCTGATAGACAGAGTGCTTGATGAACTATGGACAGAGGTTTGTGATATTGTACAGGAGACAGAGTCAAGACCATCCCCAAGAAAAAGAAATGCAAAAAAGCAAAATGGCTGTCTGAGGAGGCCTTACAAATAGCTGTGAAAAGAAGAGAAGCCAAAAGCAAAGGAGAAAAGGAAAGATATACCCATTTGAATGCAGAGTTCCAAAAAATAGCAAGGAGAGATAAGAAAGCTTTCCTCAGTGATCAATGCAAAGAAATAGAGGAAAACAATAGAATGGGAAAGACTAGAGATCTCTTCAAGAAAATTAGAGATACCAAGGGAACATTTCATGCAAAGATGGGTTCAATAAAGGACAGAAATGGTAGGGACCTAACAGAAGCAGAAGATATGAAGAAGAGGTGGCAAGAATACACAGAAGAACTATATAAAAAAAATCTTCACGACCCAGATAATCACGATGGTGTGATCACTCACCTAGAGCCAGACATCCTGGAATGTGAAATCAAGTGGGCCTTAGGCAGTATCACTATGAACAAAGCTAGTGGAGGTGACACAATTCCAGTTGAGTTATTTCAAACCCTAAAGATAATGCTGTGCAAGTGCTTTACTCAATAAGCCAGCAAATTTGGAAAACAGCAGTGGCCACAGGACTGGAAACGGTCAGTTTTTCATTGCAATCCCAAAGAAAGTCAATGCCAAAGAATGCTCAAACTACTGCACAATTGCACTCATCTCTCATGCTGGTAAAGTAATGCTCAAAATTCTCCAAACCAGGCTTCAGAAATACATGACCCATGAACTTCCAGATGTTCAAATTGGTTTTAGAAAAGGCAGAGAAACCAGAGATCAAATTGCCAATATTTGCTGGATCGTTGAAAAAGCAAGAAAGTTCCAGAAAAACATCTACTTCTGCTTTATTGACTATGTCAAAGCCTTTGACTGTGTGGATCAAAATAAACTGTGGAAAATTCTTTAAGAGATGAGAATACCAGACCACCTGACCTTCTTGAGAAACCTGTATGCAGGTCAGGAAGCAACAGTTAGAACTGGACATGGAACAACAGACTGGTTCTAAATAGGAAAAGGAGTAGGTCAAGGCTGTATATTGTCACCCTGCTTATTTAACTTCTATGCAGAGTACATCCTGAAAAATGCCCTCTGATGGAGAAAGATGAAAGGCTTATGGAAGCTTCCAGATGGGAGAGACTGACTGAGGCGGAAACCGGGTCTTGTTCTGATGGGCAGGGCCATCTTCAGTAAATCTTTAACCCAATTTTCTGTTGCTGGGTGAAGCTGTGTTCCTTCGCTGCTATTTACCTGGGGCCAAACTATGGTGGAGGTAATGAAAATAATGGCGACCTCCTTCAAAAGATCCCATGCATGTACTGCCACACTTGGTGCCCCCAACCCTGCAGCAGTTCACCACCAACCCACGCCTCTGCTGGAGACTACTGGACACTCACAGGCAAGTCTGGGTCAGTCCTTGTGGGGTCACTGCTCCTTTCTCCTGTGTCCTGGTGCAAAAGATTCCGTTTCCCTGCCCTGTGTAAGTTCTGGCAGCTCTATGGTGGGGTTAATGGCGACCTCCTCCAAGAGGGCTTATGCCATACCCAAGTCTGCTGCACCCAGAGCCCCTGTCCCAGTGGCAGACTACTGCTGACCCACACCACCACAGGAGAAGCTCAAACACAGTTCTCTCTCAGTCTTTGTGGGGTTCTGGGTCCTGGTGCACACAAAATTTGTTTGAGCTCTCTGAGCGTCTCTGTTGGGAATGAGATTGGATTCTAAATGTGAATTCGCCCCTCCTACTGTCTTGCTGGGGCTTCTCCTTTGCCCTTGTACATGGGGTATCTCCTCACAGCTGCTCGCTGCTCCAGTGCCATGCAGCTGTCGCTTGCGCCGCTCGCCGCTCCTTACTGCCAAATTCAGACTTAAATAGAAGAAAGTAGGGAAAACCACTAGACCACTCAGGTTTGACCTAAATCAAATCCCTTACGAATATACAATGGAAGTGAGAAATAGATTTAAGGGACTAGATCTGATAGACAGAGTGCTTGATGAACTATGGACTGGAGATTTGTGACATTGTACAGGAGACAGGGATCAAGGCCATCCCTAAGAAAAAGAAAAACAGAAAAGCAAAATGGCTGTCTGAGGAGGCCTTACAAATAGCTTTGAAAAGAAGAGGAGCCAAAAGCAAAGGAGAAAAGGAAAGATATACCCATTTGAATGCAGAGTTTCAAAAAATAGCAAGGAGAGATAAGAAAGACCTCCTCAGCGATCAGTGCAAAGAAATAGAGGAAAACAATAGAATGGGAAAGACTAGAGATCTCTTCAAGAAAATTAGAGATACCAAGGGAACATTTCATGAAAGATGGGCACAATAAAGGACAGAAATGGTAGGGAACTAGCAGAAGCAGAAGATATTAAGAAGAGGTGGCAAGAACACACAGAAGAACTTTACAAAAAAGATCTTCACGACCCAGATAATTACGATGGTATGATCACTCTCCTAGATCCAGACATTCCAGAATGTGAAGTCAAGTGGGCCTTAGGAAGCATCACTATGAGCAAAGCTAGTGGAGGTGACAGAATTCCAGTTGAGTTATTTCAAACCCTAAAAGATTATGCTGTGCAAGTGCTTTACTCAATAAGCCAGCAAATTTGGAAAACTCAGCAGTGGCCACAGGACTGGAAACAGTCAGTTTTCATTCCACTCCCAAGGAAAAGCAATGCCAAAGAATTCTCAAAGTACTGCATGATTGCAGTCATCTCCCACACTAGTAAAGTGATGCTCAAAATTCTCCAAGCCAGGCTTCAACAATATGTGAACTGTGAACTTCCAGATGTTCACCAGATGTTCCAGATGGTTTTAGAAAAGGCAGAGGAACCAGAGATCAAATTGCCAATATTTGCTGGATCATTGAAAAGCAAGAAAGTTCCAGAAAAACATCTACTTCTGCTTTATTGACGATGCCAAAGCATTTGACTGTGTGGATCACAATAAACTGTGGAAAATTCTTTAAGAGATGGGAATACCAGACCACCTGACCTGCCTCCTGAGAAATTTGTACGCAGATCAGGAAGCAACAGTTAGAACTGGACCTGGAACAACAGACTGGTTCCAAATAGGAAAAGGAGTAGGCCAAGGCTGTATATTGTCACCCTGCTTATTTAACTCCTATGCAGAGTACATCATGAGAAACACTGGGCTGGATGAAGCACAAGCTGAAATGAAGATTGCAGGGAGAAATACCAATAACCTCAGATGTGCACATGATACCACCCTTGTGGCAGAAATTTAAGAAGAACTAAAGAGCCCCTTGATGAAAGTGAAAGAGGAAAGTGAAAAAGTTGGCTTAAAGCTCAACATTCAGAAAACTAAGATCATGGCATCCAGTCCCATCACTTCATGACAAATAGATGGGAAACAATAGAAACAGTGGCAGACTTTATTTCTGGGCGCTCCAAAGCCACAGCAGCTGGTGACTGCAGCCATGAAATTAAAAGACACTTACTCCTTGGAAGAAAAGCTATGACAAAGCTAGACAACAAGCAGAGACATTACTTTGTCAACAAAGGATATGGTTTTTCCCATAGTCATGTATGGACGTGAGAGTTGGACTATAAAGAAAGATGAGCGCTGAAGAATTGATGCTCTTGAACTGTGGTGCTGGAGAAGACTCTTGAGAGTTCCTTGGACTACAACGTAAAACTCAGAATTTATAGAGTACATATTTGCTTCCTATTGCTACTATAACAAAATTACACAAAGTGGTTTAAAACAATACACATTTATTGTCTTACAATTCTACAAGCTAGACATCTGAAATAATTTTAACAGGACTAAAATAAAGTGTCACCATAATTTAGCTTGTTTCAGAAGGTTATAGGGGAAAATCTGTTTCCTTTCCTTTTCCAGCTTCTAGAGGCTTTCCATATTCTTTGGCTTAATTCTCATCACTGTGATATCTGCTTCCATAGTCATATCTCTTGCCCTTTGTCTGATTCTGACACTCCTGACCCTCTTTTATAAGGACCCTCCCTTGAAATTACATTGGATCCATCTAAATAATCCAGAATAGTTTCCCCATCTCAAGATCCTTGATGTAATCATACCTACAAAGTTCCTTTCATAGTGTAAGGTTACATATCCACCAGGTTCTGGGGATTATGATGTGGCTGTTTTTGGTGAAGGAGGCATTATTTTACCTACCATATAATAATTAAAAATAATGGGAAAAGTTTTAAAAGGCTAAAACAAATATTTTAAAATATATTTTTGTTTTCTTCCGTTAGTTTTCAATGAAACAGCTTTATTTTACTTAGTTTGTCTGCTCAAATTAGTGTGGAGAATAGAATCCTGTATCTTCATATATGAAGTTTCAGTAAAAATATTTTGTATATATTCTAAAGCTATAATATTAACTAGCACTTTGATTTTTCTTTATTTCTCAAAGTAATTGACACAAAAGAAAGCTCTTACAAAGAACTTTTTTTATTATTTAAACTCTTACCAAATTTTGTCTGCATTTGTTCATTTCTTATTTTAATTAGTTTATCTGTTTTTTAACTCAAAAGTATTTGTGCCATACATTGACATGAATCCACCATGGGTGTACAAATCCCAGTTGAATTTTTTTTTTTTTTTTTTTTTTTTAATAAGAAATTACTTTACAGTAAAAATATTTTTATTTATTCATAAAGCTATAGAAATATGGTGTTCTGCTTCACATATGACATTTAACTATTGTCCCAGAACGCACCTTCTCCCTTTGTTCTATGCATCTGTGTCTTTTCTTCTCACTTTATTTCTCATATACAAAGTATAATTTGACACAAAAGAAATTCAAATGTATTTTTTTAATTTATTCCATTGTGTAAGACAGCTTCCTTATTTCGTTTTTTATTCCATGTCCTGGCTATTGTACACTCTTACCAAATTTTGTCTGCATTTGTTCATTTCTTAAATTTATCCCAGAGGAAGAAGTTTAAAGATACTGAACAGAATAATCATGATATTTATTTAGAATAAGTCAAGCTAAAATGAATATCTTTGTGTTGCTTTTCTACCTGCTCCTTTCCCACCCACCCTTATAAAAAGAAGCAAAGTGTTTACAGGAAAGGAAACAGTAAAATGATATAAAGGAAGTAAAATTTCTCCCCGGTAAGAGGGCCAGGATTCTTCAGAATAGTGTATATTTAATACAAAGGTCTAGAGACTGAAGTGGAAAAACCATCTTAGGAAAGGAAACACTCTTCTTGAATTCATATTTTCTGATGGTAGATTTTGATTATATTATTATCCTAACTGTATGGAAAACCTAGATCTTGCACCATATGATAGTTACAAGATAGATGAAGTGAAACACAAAATAAGACAAAAGTAAAAGTGAATCAAGCCAACTCAACTAGTAGTGGAGAAGCAATTCCAATAGTATTTCCATTAGAGAATAGAGTCAACTGATTCATATACAGATATGGGAAACACTTTTTCTAATGCTGGGTGTGGAGTTTTACTGTCCTTGTATGCTGATAATAAAATACATGTAATTGAAAGAATACCCTCTTTGTAATCGAAAGATGTGAAGTCAAATTCACTCTTCTGCCTTGTGATTGTGAGCAAGTGTGATAACCTGTTTGAACTTCAGTTTATGCGTAAAATGAGGATCAGTTCAGTTGCTCAGTTGTGTCCAAATCTTTGCAACCCCATGGACTGCAGCATGCCAGGCTTCCCTGTCCATCACCAACTCCCGGAGTTCACTCAAACTCTTGTCCATTGAGTCGGTGATGCCATCCAACCATCTCATCCTCTGTTGTCCCCTTCTCCTCCCACCTTCAATATTTCCCAGTATCTGGGTCTTTTCCAGTGAGTCACTTCTTTGCGTCAGGTGGCCAAAGTATTGGAGTTTCAGCTTCAGCATCAGTCCTTCCAATGAATATTCAGGAGTGATTTCCTTTAGGATGGACTGGTTTGGTTTTCTTGCAGTACAAGGAACTCTCAAAGTCTTCTCCAGCACTACAGTTTGAAAGCATCAATTCTTCCATGCTTAGCATTCTTTATAGTACAACTCTCACATCTGTACATTACTACAGATGGAAAAACCATAGCTAGAGGGACCTTTGTAGGCACAGTAATGTCTCTGCTTTTTAATATGCTGTCTAGGTTGGTCATAGCTTTCCTTTCAAGGGGAAAGCATCTTTTAATTTCGTGGCTGCAGTCACCATCTGCAGTGGTTTTGGAGTCCAAGAAAATAAGGTTTCTCACTGTTTCCATTGTTTCCCCATCTGTGTGTCATGAAGTGATGGGACCATATGCC
The DNA here is from genome assembly GCA_024291935.2 of Okapia johnstoni. Classification (NCBI taxonomy): domain Eukaryota; kingdom Metazoa; phylum Chordata; class Mammalia; order Artiodactyla; family Giraffidae; genus Okapia; species Okapia johnstoni. The sequence continues at coordinate 61,534,295 of CM044312.1, read as the reverse complement.
ATGATCTTAGTTTTCTAAATGTTGAGTTTTAAGCCAAGATTTTCACTCTCCTCTTTCACTTTAATCAAGATAAAGGTCTTTAATCAAATTATTGGTTTGATTCAACTTGTTTGATTCAACTTGTGACTGTGGCTACTATTATTTTGCATTCCTGGGCTTTCAACTAGTCCATGAGGTCCTGTGATCAGTCTTCTCAACAAATTAGTATTTCATGGCTATATACTTATTATAACATGAAAAATTTAAGTTGGAATTATATTTCTTTGATTCTAAAGGAGCACTGTTCTTCAGTGACAAAGGGAAAGTAAAATTACAACTTTGTTTGAAGGTCTTTCATACATGAGAACACATTTACTTGGGGAATTTGTTTTATGTAAATAATGTAGTAACAGGTGCCTTTAAACCAGAGAGCCCAAAATAATTCTATATGCTAGTTGGGTCAAACAAAGACAAGATAAATTTTACTTTTTTTTTTCCACAAGAAATACTAGTAGTATCTACAAAAGTTGAATGATGAAATATACTTATGAAACAAAGCCATTTTATGCCATTTGTCTATCATAATGAATAATTTTAAAGCCTCATTTTCAATTAGATTATTTTAATATTTAACAACCTAAAACGCCCCAGTCATATTCTTTAGAAAATGATTAGGCTAGAATACTGCAGTTCTAATGATGACATTTTATTATGATAAAAATGACTTCATTAATTGATGACCATATATCAACTCATAAAGTAGATAAGGTATATAAAAAGTTTTCAAGCCTAAGACAATATAAACCAATCTGAATTATTTAGAATTTCTTTTTAGGAACAAGTACTTAAGGTCCTTTTATTCTTACAAAAATACAGGTTTATTTGTTGTAAATTAATCTAAAAAATTAAGTGGCCTGTGAATTTCTTTTGTAAAGTCTGCATAAGTTGGCAATATATTGATGTTATCCCAAAGTGTACCATTAACATAAACTAAAAATAAAAAAAAATAATGCATTTGTAGAAGAATGATACAAGAGATAACAAGTATTATAGGGAAGTTTGGATTTTTGTCCCAGATATTCCTATTTATTAATTTGGATCTATTTTAGAACATGTAAAATGTTTTTTAAAAAAAAGCATTGATGACTTTCCAAGATATTTGAAATATGACCTTTGAAAGAAATCAGTCTTGTTTCTCCTTTATTTTCTGCATCCTTGAAACAACATTCACAATTTCATAATGAAAATGGTATCAAAATGTCAGTATACAGAGGATGAAAAATAGTACATTTAAGCATTACATGAGAGCTTTAAGTTGAAAGTAACTGAAGTATAAAGCTTCGTCTAAATATAATGGTTGATTTCTTAAGAAAAATGTCTTTTGTTTTATAAAAGTTTTATTAATATAAATCAATGTATAGGCCTTAATGAATTTAGATAAATGGGTTTTTTTAGAATTTAAAACTTATTTTTACTGAATCTAGCTTAAATAATTAACTTGTATATTTTCACATTTACACGAAATAAATTTAATTTCATGAGAAACTTCTAAAAAGAATATAAACTGGAGTATTGACTTAAATATAGCCATAAACACTAAACCTAAATGTCTAATAGTATCAAAATAAAATGTTATAACTGAACAATTCTTTCCTATTAAGGGAAGAATACATCTTTCATTTTTCAGTTGGTTTATTTAATTGGAAAGAACATTTCCTCATCTATTATTTCTCCAAGAGAGAATACGCTTAATTTTAATTTTTGATACACTGTAGTTTCTAAAAATAAAATAGTTAAATATTGTACTGAAGTTTTAGAAAATAATTTTGGAGGCCCAACTGAGTATTTATTTATGATACTATATTCCACCACAGCCTCCAGAGTCCAAAACAGCATCCCATAATCAAACACTATTGTACCTTCAACTGTGCATATTAATATCTACTGTTAGAGGGTTAAAGAAAGACTTTAAATAGCCTTCTCTCATTTCAGGCTTGATTTTGCCACCAAATGAGTTTGTGCCAAACTTAAATTTTAAAAACTCCCACTTTTAGAACTTTTTGGATTTTGGAATTGTAGTTAAGAGGTGGGAAACTGAGAATATTAGAATTGTAGTGCAATTGGACTACGAAAATAGGTCTGTATCTACATTAAGAGGTTGAATGCATAATTTTGGAAATAGGGCAAACTAATAACTATTTCATTAAAGAGGATTTACCTGACAATGTAACACACACAAACTTCAAATAAGCATTTTGCAAAATGTGAGGAAGAAATTAATGGAACCCAGGGGAAAAATAAAAGTTTAGAATCACAGTAGATTTCCCTATGTGTGATTAGAACTTATGAGTTCACCATCTTTGACACTAGGCTGTCTCATCTTCTCTTCTGTACATCCTCCAAAGATCATCTTGGTTATCACTTAAGCATAAATGTTATATAAACTTTATTCACAACCCAAACCTTACCTCTGAATTCCAGACCCATATATGCAGCTGTTTACTTCACATACCTTCTTGAGTACCTTCAAAATATCACCAACTCAGTGTGTTCAAAACTAAACTTATGATTCTTTGTTGCCCTCAAACAACCCAGTCTTCTCTGTGAAGAGCGTCACTATCTATTCAGTCACTTAAGTCAGAACCTCAGGTGTCACTTCTTAATCCATTTCTAAACATATTTTGACTTCATATACTTGTTTCCATGGGACTGACAACCCTTATCACATGACCCTAATTCAAGTAGCCCTTTCTTCTCTCCTAGATTCTCATATTTTGGCCCTCTAAAATTCATCCCACTTAACTGCTACTGCCATCTTTCGTGTGATAAAGAAAATAAGATATCTTTATATACTGAAAGTATTGCATGAATTGATGAATTGGCCCTACTGATCTTCCCAGCCTTATATCACACTCTGCTCTAGTCACATCGTCTCCTTTCAGTGCATTTTTCTCATCTTATTTCTTCCCCCCAGGCTCTTCCCACATGCTTCTTTATCTCCATGGAATGTTCTTTTTTTTTTTTTCTATACTCTTTCTCTCTTTCCTTCTTACTCATTCTCCAGATCCAACCTTACCATTCCTTCTTTAGGGAAGTTGTCCCTAACTTCTGTCTAGATGATCTTTTTCTACAAGATCATAGTCATGTGTATTTCTCCTGCCCCTCACTTGTAATACTCGAAAGTACAGATTAAAATCTGTCTCTTCCACCTGTTCGTAAACTTCATGAGGAACGGGACCATGTTTCAATTTGCTCACCATTGTCCACACAACTGGCTCTCTATATAGGCACGTACATATTTATTAAGTGAATGAATCAGTGAAATTAGTAGCAGAAACTATCATTTGAATGATTTATTCCCATTTATCTAGGCCTTTCTGCTTGATTTTGTGACACCTTTTACTTTCATAGAGTTTATCACATTGTGTTATAATTATATTTTAATTATCTATCTCTTTTAGTAGACTGTGAATTCTGAATACTGGGTTATATCTATTTTGTTCATAATTACATCCCCAGAGCTTATCACAGTAGTGTAAAACCTGATATGTCGTAGGCACTCAAATATTTGTAGAATTAATGAATGCTAAGCCTGTAAATGCAATGTCATATATATTTTAAAGCATTATGGCTTAAGTTATCTGCATTTTTCATATTAACTTGTTTCAGTTATTGATGATATTGCCAAGTGACTTTAAATGTGTGTGTGTGGCTGTTGTGTCATTTTGAAGTCAGTGGGAAGTGGTCAGTGTCTGATGTGCTTCTTAGCTGATACTTATTGCTCTCAATTTCTAAATACACATATTCTTAAAAAACAGATGAACCACAGTCATTTCTGGCATTTGTTCTAATTCTTTTAAAGATGTATGCATGTGTGCCTGCTAAGCGCTTCAGTTGTGTCCAACTCATTGCAACCCTATAGACTTAGCTCGCCAGGCTTCTCTGTTTGTTTGTATTCTCCAGGCAAGAATACTGAAGTGGGTTGCCATTCCCTCATCCAGGGGATCTTCTGTACTCAAGGATCAAACCTGAGTCTCTTATGTCTCTTGCATTTGCGGGAGGATTCTTTACCACTAGCGCCAGCTGGGAAACAAAATGTAATTTTCCTGAGATGCTAACATAAAGTAAATCAATGCAAGTATAGATGGAGCTAGATGGAGTTGTTAGGGAAACTAACGCTTTACAGTAAAAATATGAGGGCTTGTAGAGTGCAAGCATTTTTCCTGCTAGAATACTACTGAATTAAGAAAACTCTGCTTAATAATATTCATGCCTCTTTAAAGTCTCTTAAGTGTGAGCCTCTCCTAAAGACACACCATTGGAATTATCCAAATTCAAATAATTGGGAGTGAAGGAATATGTTACAATCACATTTTATATTATTATCCATTAAATAGCTTTGGATTATATAATGTTCAGCTGAAATATGCTGACAGCTATTCAGAAATCTAAGTAAAACTTTTGATGAACCCGGCCTACTTTGTTCAGTAGTTATATCTCAATCAGACAAGCTCGACTGTATAATTTTAGGTTTAGTCAAGATGAGATTTATGGGTATATCATATCCAAAGACTGCTGTGAAGAAAGTAAGATTTGAAGAAATGAGTTATTAATCTTTGCTACAGAATATTAACAAATGTCATGTGGCTTTTATGAGTAGGTATCTAGGAGGTAGTAGATTCATAAGCTCCCCAAAATAGATTTCTTCTTATATACCTCTGCTACAGGGAACATAATTAATAGTTACCTATTACTCATTTATGAAATCCAAGCTTTTACTTCATTTATTAAATTCAACCTTAGTACAAAATTAGCAAAATTAAATAGGTACTGTGATGTTGTAGTGAATGAGATTGTCTGTCTTGCTTTTTTATGTGTGCATATACATGCTTGTGTGTGTGTGTGTGGTGGTAGTACATGTGTTTTTATTTACTATGACCAAATAGTAAATATGTATAAAATAAATATATTTCTTACTGAGTATGTTTCTGTTTCTGTTTTTGCAGATAGTTTTGCCTGATGGGTTTGTTTTTTTTTTTTGGCTAGTCAAATTAATGATGATAAAATGCCTTGTTATTGAGACAATTGCTTGTGTGATGTTTGCCATCACTTTTTAGTTTTGAATTTCAAAAGGCCAGTACCCAGAAGGTGTTTCATCTCCTCCCAGGTTTTGTGCCCTCAGTTAAGATAAGTGGTCTCCAGGTGGATGGTGACACATGGGTCACAGACCTGCCTTCAGGAAAGGAATGATTTTCCCTTGGGACTGGCTTTAACAAAGAGCACACTCTCATTAAATGTTTGCTGAGTGAATGTTGAAAGAATTAGCTGATGGCTTTTATAATTATCTCATGATTTCTCTATAAAAAGATAACTATTTAAAGAGGCTATCTTATATATATTTGCATAAATATGAATTATGTTTAAAAGTTTTTCTATGATTTGTACCAATACTTAAGAATATATGATACAAATAGACAATATCATAGACAGAGAATCACAGGGTTGGTGAAGTCCTTCACACTTTTTGTTGCTTTGTACAACTACCCACCCAATTGTTTCTAAAATTTCTTCCCACAAAATACCCTTCCTGTTGCTATCCACCAGATAGGATCTGAAATTCATCTAAGGACTAAGTCAAAAGGCTATAGTGTAGAACAATGAAATGTAAACTGGGATAATTCATGTATTTAAGAGCATAATTTGAAAACCACTATGTGAGAATAAGTATGCCTCCTCATGGGAACATAGAGAGCCCTTCTAGCCAGAACTGCTTGCCTGGACTGTATTACTCCACAGCTCTACTACCTACCAGGAGATTTTAAATACCAACACAAATAGGGCCACATAGCACTTTGTTAGTTTTAATTTCTAACTTAATATTTACTGATTTATATAGGTGAAACCATCCAATACTGATCTCAACTCTAGAATTTAAAAAAAACCCTCAGGTATCAGATATTCTTAATCATCTTCTGTGGTGTCAGAGCATATCTGACTTTTTGTCTGTAGTATTGGCCTGCTTTCTCATGGATTTCCATCATTCTCTCAATAATCAGAATTTTCCTGCATCTATTCTAGTCTAAAAATAGGAGTAGAAATTTAAAAAAACATAAACACATACATTTTGCATTTGTGATTCTCCAGTGATTATATTTTCTACAACCAGGATAATGCTTTTTTTACTCTTCTTGACCAACTTCTTCAGCCTCTTGTACTTACAGGAATTTGTGTATTTCTAATTAAAAAAAATTCTTCAACTGACCCATTAATTACATTCCCTTGGTTATCTTATTAATGAATGTAAGCATTTTTATAGCATATCAACACATGCATTTCTAGTTTTTAAAAAGGTCCACATCTCTCTATTAGATTATGAGAGTTTAACTGCATTTGAAACACATTAAAAAAATAATTGGATGTTTTAAGCTGTTTCATTTTTGTAACTCCAAATAATGGAACTTTTGAAAAAAACATAATTTCTATCAAAAGCCTAGCTTGAGTTACTTGATATTGGGTTTATGATCTAACCAGCTGATACTCTATGTTAGTGTGCTTAAATATGGAGTCTGCTGTATAAATTGGTTTGGAAAACATTGTTCCATCTGCTCTAAGTGTGGTCTCTGGTATCTAAGGGTCAAGTCAGATCAGTATAAAGTTTTATGTTTGGGCTTTCACTTGAGCTGATTCATATTATGCTTTGGGCTTTTGATCAAGAATAAATGTAGTGGATGTTATGGTGCTTGGCCAACATTATCCCCTTCATGACTGAATTACACTTGCTTCCATCTGATCCTGCTTTCCTCATTCTACTGTCGAACTGATTTTGAGAGCAGCCCCCAATAAACCTCCCATAGTCAAGTTTCAGATTGTTCCTGGATGACTCAGTTGAAGATAATAAATAAATATATATATGTACATATACATATTGGAGAAGGTAATGGCAACCCACTCTAGTAGTCTTGCATGGAAAATCCCATGGACAGAGGAGCCTGGTAGGCTGCAGTCCATGGGGTCACACAGAGTCGGACATGACTGAAGTGACTTAGCAGCAGCAGAAACACATATACATATATATTTAAATCTGGGCATGTAAAGAATTTCACTGCACATATTACAAATCTGCTACTAGAATTTTATCATTTATGTCTTTTATGAAAAAAATCTAGTTTATAAATTCTTAGATATTTTTCTGAAAAATATATGTCTTCCCTCAGAGATGGCATGATTTAATTACTTTTAAGAAATATACATTAGGCTGAATTATAACAGTGGAAAATTCTTAAAAAGATAGGAATACCAGACCACCTTAACTGCCTCCTGAGAAACCTGTATGCAGGTCAAAAAGCCACAGTTAGAACCAGACATGGAACAACAGACTGGTTAAAAATTGGGAAAGGAGTATGTCAAGGATGTATATTGTCACCTTGCTTATTTAACTTATATGCTGAGTACATCATGTGAAATGCCCAGCTGGATGAAGCACAAGCTGGAATCAAGATTGCTGGGAGAAATATCAATAACATCAGATATGCAGATTACACCACGCTTATGGCAGAAAGTGAGGAAGAACTATAGAGCCTCTTGATGAAAGTGAAAGAGGAGAGTGAAAAAAGCTTAAAACTCAACATTCAGAAAACGAAGATCATAGCATCTGGTCCCATCACTTCATGGCAAATAGATGGGGAAACAATGGAAACAGTGACAGAATTTATTTTCTTGGGCTCCAAAATCACTGCAGATGGTGACTGCAGCCATGAAATTAAAAGATGCTTGCTCCTTGGAAGAAAAGTTATGACAAAGCTAGACAACATATTAAAAAGCAGAGACATTACTTTGTCTACAAAAGTCTGTGTATACAAAGCTATGGTTTTTCCATTAGTCATGTATCGATGTGAGAGCTGAACAATAAAAAAGGTTGAGTGCTGAAGAATTGATACTTTTGAACTGTGGTGTTGGAGAAGACTCTTGAGAGTCCCTTGGACTGCAAGGAGATCAAACCAGTCAATCCTAAAGGAGATCAATCCTGAATATTCATTGCAGGGACTGGTGCTAAAACTGAAACTCCAATACTTTGGCCACCTGAAGTGAAGAACTGACTCATTGGAAAAGGCCCTGATGCCTGAAAGATTGAAGACAGGAGGAGAAGGGGATGACAGAGGACAAGATGGTTGAATGACATCACCGACTCAATGGACATGAGTTTAATCAAGCTCTGGGAGATGGTGAAGGACAGGGAAGCCTGGTGTGCTGCAGTCCATGGGATTGCAAAGAGCTGGAAACAACTGAGTGACTGAACAACAATATGGAACAGACATTTTGTAGATCAAAATGGTCAAGTATCTGTGATTCCAGAAGATTCTACCTAATATGTTTTAATAATTTTCCTTTTTCCTTTGTTGTCAGGATGCTCATGGGTAAATTTGGTACTCAGTTGCAATATTAATCTTCAGCTTACATCTAATGGTGTAAATACCTTTCACCACATTTACATGTGTGTGTGCTCAGTTGCTCAGTCATGTCCAATTCTTTGTGACTCCATGGACTGTAGTCCACCAGTCTCCTCTGGCCATAGAATTTTCCAGACAAGAATACTGGAGTGGGTTGCCTTTCCCTACTCCACACCACATTTACAGCTCATAGTTATTTATGATGTTTTGGAAAATAGGGAGAATAAAAGTAAATAAATCCTTTTAAATGAAATAAAATAGATTTCTGCACATAGACAAAGTCTTGAACTTAAGCTGATCATTATTTTTAGTTTGCAGTAACAGCATTCCAGAGATATAATGTTGAGACATAAGTCAGAGATTATGAAAATAATAATAATAATAATAATAGTTTTTATTATTAGAGTAATTCAGAGTTCAAGAGATGTGTTTTACTTATTATTTTTAATAGCAAAACTTCCTTACATCTAGGTGGTCTTAATCTCTTTGATAATCTAAAGAACCAGTTCACAATCTGCAACTGCTCTGGCCTTATGCGTGAAGACTTTCAAACTCTGATTATGGTTTACCTCCCAGATGGCTCAATGGTAAAGAATCCCCCTGCCAAGTGGGAGACGTGGGTTAAACCTTGGGCCTGGAAGATCCCCTGAAGAAGGAAATGGCAATACTACTTCAGTATTTTTGCCTGGGAAATCCCATGGACAGAGGAACCTGGAAGGCTTTGCGAACCACAGGGTCACAAAAGAGTCAGACTTAGCAAGTAAACAACAACAACGACAATACATTACTGAGCTTTTTGCTTTGTGTTCCAGTAATTTCAATCAGGAACCTATATCCTGTAGTGCTTAGGAAGCCAGGCCCTGTATTCCCACTCCTTCTAGTGGAATGATGACAGCCATACCATTTAACCTCTCTAAGTCCTAGTGTCTTCAAATATATGGTGTAATGTAGATACCATTGATATCTATCTCCTAAGATTGTAACAAGAATTAAATGAAATAATATGTATAGAATGCTTAGCAGAGTGCTTGATACTTGTTACATATTTCTACATTTATCATTATTGTCATTTTTGCTGTAGTTGATATTAATATTGCCCAAGTATGCTATAAATTTCTAGAGCCCTAGGGTCACAACTATGACTTCCCATGGACTCTTGATGTAACACAAAATGCAATAAGTACTCTAATGATGCTTTTAGTATCAATGAATTAACAGTGAAAAATAAATTAGTTAATGAAAGTTGTATGTTCTGATTCAACATACTTTTCTTAGAAAAATATACAGTGTTCTTTAGCATTCATTTACATTGTGTGAAAATCAATCAGATTTGTGAATTTGAAAATGCTATTTATAATGTATGTTTTGTAGATATATGTGGATTAAGAAGGATTAATTTAAAACTGTAGAATAATCTAAATAGCTACCCTAAAAAATTACCACTGGCATTTTAATGAAATGTTATTTTACAACTTAAAGCTCATAGCAATATAATTAGTAATATGTGTAATCTTTATTACCAATCTTAATCTTTTTTATATGACTGAAAAATTATTTTATGGTAGTACAATTAAAATAATGCTAAAAATGTCAGCATAACAGAATTAAACTGAAGTAACTACTACAATATTGTAACCCAAACCGGCTAATTTAAATGCAAAATCCTTTGTAAAGGCTATTTATCTGAGCTAATGCATGTTAAGGGATTTAAGGAATAGATTGTGTAACTGAAATAAAAGGAAAAATAAGCACTGTACAGCAATCTTTACTATTGTTTAACATGAGGGAAATATTAAATAGGATTATATATAGGCCACTTGAGGAAAATGTATTAGAAGCCATATTGCCGCATAACGGGAACTGGTGGGCACTCCTATTTTCAGAGGCTTTTAAAGGGAAAGCTTAAAATACTCAAAGTTGTCCTTATACAAATAATGGTATATCATTAACTATGATAAGGAGACTGAAGATGCCCAGAATTTTAAGTCTATGTTTGGAAAGAGGAATTTCAAAATACTGTATAGTTGCTTAGTTGGCACATGACGCGAGTTAGATTTTTCTCTGAATGCTTTTCTTTCTGTCAATTCCTAATGACTTTAATAAAGTATTGTTATTATAAAGTGAGAATACAGAAGGGCTTAAAATTAAGATTTTTTAAAGCTGAAAATGAACTCAGTATCAAAACCTTGAAAATATAGAAAATTGAAAAAAAATCACCTAGGTTTTCATCACCCATAAACTATCAGACAATATTTAGTATATTTATTTCTAGTCACTGTTCCTTCATGGATAATTTTTTAAACTTTTAATTAAAAATAATTGTAATTATATTCAATGTAATATTTATATGTAATACAAAGGAATCTAGGAGATATATATTATATAAAAATCCCTAATAATAGTGAATTAGCTGTATATTCCTTTTATTATTTTAGTCATTCTTATCAGATCCTCAAAAAGTTTTGCTGCCTATATATTTATTCCAGGTTTGGTACCAGTTGCACGTTATTTTAAGGGCTATTCTTAAACAGTTAGTTAACATTTAAAATATTTTCAGTTCAGCTCAGTCACTCAGTTGTGTTAGATTCTTTGCATCCCCATGGACTGCAGCACGCCAGGCCTCCCTGTCCATCACCAACTCCCAGAGTTTACTCAAACACATGTCCATCAAGTCGGTGATGCCATCCAACCATCTCATCCTCTGTCGTCCCCTTATCCTCCAGCCTTCGATCTTACCCAGCATCAGGATCTTTTCCAATGAGTCAGTTCTTCACATCAGGTGGCCAAAGTATTGGAGTTTCAGCTTCAGCATCAGTCCTTCAAATGAACACCCAGGACTGATCTCCTTTAGGATGGACTGGCTTGATCTTGCAGTCCCAGGGACTCTCAAGAGTCTTCTCCAACACCACAGTTCAAAAGCATCAATTCTTTGACGTTCAGCTTTCTTTATAGTCCAACTTTCACATCCATACATAACTACTGGAAAAACCAAAGCTTTGACTAGACGGACCATTGCTGGTAAAGTAATGTTTCTGCTTTTTAATATGCTGTCTAGGTTGGTCACAGTTTTTCTTCCAAGGAACAAGTGTCTTTGAAATTCATGGCTGCAATCACCATCTGCAGTGATTTTGGAGCCCCCAGAAATAGAGTCAGCCACTGTTTCCACTGTTTCCCCATCTATTTGCCATGAAGTGGTGGAACCAGACGCCATAAACTTTGTTTTTGAATGTTGAATTTTAAGCCAACTTTTTCACTCTCCTCTTTCACCTTCATCAAGAGGGTCTTTAGTTCTTCTTTGCTTTCTGCCATAAGGATGGTGTCATCTGCCTATCTGAGGTTATTGATATTTCTCCTGGCAATCTCAATTCCAGCTTGTGCTTCATCCAGTCCTGCATTTCTCATGATGTACTCTGCATATAAGTTAAATAAGCAGGGTGACAATATGTAGCCTTGACATACTCCTTTCCCAATTTGAAACCAGTCTGTTGTTCCACGTCCAGTTCTAACTGTTGCTTCTTGATCTGCATCCAGATTTCTCAGGAGGCAGGTTAGGTGGTCTGGTATTCCCATCTCTTGAAGAATTTTCCACAGTTTGTGGTGATCCACACAGTCAAAGGCTTCTGCATAGTCAGTGAAGCAGAAGTAGATGTTTTTCTGGAACTCTCTTGCTTTTTTGATGATCCAGCAGATTTGGCTATTTGATATCTGGTTCCTCTGCCTTTTCTAAATCCAGCTTGAACATCTGGAAGTTCACGGATCATGTACTACTGAAGCCTGGCTTGGAGAATTTTGAGCTGCTGCTGCTGCTGCTAAGTTGCTTCAGTCATGTCCAACTCTGTGTGACCCCATAGACGGCAGCCAACCAGGCTCCTCCGTCCCTGGGATTCTCCAGGCAAGAACACTAGAGTGGGTTGCCATTTCCTTCTCCAATGCATGAAAGTGAAAAGTGAAAGTGAAGTTGCTCAGTCGTGTCCGACTCTTAGCGACCCCATGGACTGCAGCCTACCAGGCTCCTCTGTCCATGGGATTTTACAGGCAAGAGTACTGGAGTGGGTTGCCATTGCCTTCTCCATGAAGAATTGTGAGCATTACTTTGCTATTGTGTGAGATGAGTGCAACTGTGCGGTAGTTTGAACATTCTTTAGCATTGCCTTTCTTTGGGATTGGAATGACCTTTCCCGGTCCTGTGGCCACTGCTGAGCTTTCCAAATTTGCTGGCATATTGAGTGCAGCACTTTCACAGCATCATCTTTTAGGATTTGAAATAACTCAACTGGAATTCCATCACCTCCACTAGCTTTGTTTGTAGTGTTGCTTTCTAAGGCCCACTTGACTTCACATTCCAGGATGTCTGATCACACCATCATGATTATCTGGGACGTGAAGATTTTTTTGTATAGTTCTTCTGTGTATTGTTGCCACATCTTCTTAATATCTTCTGTTTCTGTTAGGTCCATATCATTTCTGTCCTTTATTGAGCCCATCTTTGCATGAAATGTTCCCTTGGTATCTCTAAATTTCTTGAAGGGATCTCTAGACTTTTCCATTCTATTGTTTTCTTGTATTTCTTTGCATTGATTGCGGAGGAAGGCTTTCTTATCTCTCCTTGCTATTCTTTGGAACTCTGCTTTCAAATGAGTATATCTTTCCTTTTCTCCTTTGCCTTTCACTTCTCTTCTATTTCTCTTTTCTTCTACCTTTTCACTTCTCTTCACTTCACAGCTATTTGTAAGGCCTCCTCAGACAACTATTTTGCCTTTTTGCATTTCTTTTCCTTGGGGATGATCTTGTTCCCTGCCTTCTGTACAGTGTCACGAACTTCCATCCATAGTTCATCAGGCATTCTGTCTATCAGTTCTAATCCCTTGAATCTAATCCCTGTCTATCAGATCTAATCCCTTGAATATTTACTAAAATATTTTAGTAAAGTTTAAATTATTCCTTAAAACTATAATCCATTAAAATCTTACGTAAATTATGGCAGATGTGTAGATCATAAATAAGAAAGAAACTGGACATTATTGTGTTTACTGTCATACTTCAGTTGTCAAAAGTGGAACTCCTTTACCAGATGATGCTACACATTGCATTTGTCTGTTTTCTATTTGGTAGGTCCCAGTGCACTTGGAAAGTCCTGCAAGGACTCAGCTACAGAAGGTTCAGCGACAGCAAGTAAAACCTTTCATGACCCTTGACCACCAGCTTGTCAACCAGAGTTTTAAACGGTCACATCCTCCAACGCCAAGCTGTGAACTTCTGGTGCAGCATGGACACCTGTCTACCGAGAGTGATACTGGTCTCACTGGAAATCCACTCACCAAGTTGCTAACTCTTGGCAAAGAAGATGACAACACGGAATGGCATGTATGTCTAATGACTGACTTATGAAAAAATATAGTTTCTTGAAAAAAAAAAAAACACTTCAAGAAATGAAGTCAACATTTTTATAGTAAACATTCTATATGCAAATTCATTTAACAAGAAGGATGTCTTAATTTATTAATTTTTAATAATTAGTTATTTCCGTAAGAATTGTTATACATAAAATATAACAATTCATTTTTAAATTTTCATTTCAGTTTTGTATCAGTGTGAGTCAAAACAGGTTCTATCAGTAATTTATGTTAAGAAAATTTAGCTTGAATTGTACTGGTTTTCTGATAGCTTTAGTTAAAACATTTATCAACAGTTACATTCTCTGAAGTACCCATTAAGATGCACAACAAGTGGAATTTAAATAATAGTAAAAATTTACTCTAGAAATGTTTATCAGAATGAGACTAATAGTCTTCTTGCACTTAATATTTTGTAGTATTGTATTGGAGTTTTTAATTATTGATTATTGATTCCTTTCTATTTTCAACAAATACTTGCTTTCCATTTACTAAGTAAGAGAGAATTTGAGGTGCTGAAGATATAAAATGAATGAGTGTCTAGCTTTGTGGAGTTCATAATTATTGTGACTTGCTTGTAAATGGACCTTAAAAAAATCCTGAAAAATCCGTAGAAGTGGGAAAGAACTAGAACTGGGAAAAAGACTTTAATATTTCAATGTAGAAAACCTACATCAATAACTGTGTGTTCTATTCTTTTCTTTTTTTCCATTTGATTAGTTAGATGAAGCCATGGTCCTATTTGCTCCTAGATTTAATCTCCCAATCTACATTCCTGGTGATTTTTACTGAATTCAGGTCACTGCTTTTAAGGAAAGTCTATAATCTCCAGGTTGGAGAAGGCAATGGCACCCCACTCCAGTACTCTTGCCTGGAAAATCCCATGGACAGAGGAGCCTGGTAGGCTGCAGTCCATGGGGTCGCTAAGAGTCGGACACGACTGAGCGACTTCCCTTTCACTTTTCACTTTCATGCATTGGAGAAGGAAATGGCAACGCACTCCAGTGTTCTTGCCTGGAGAATCCCAGGGATGGGGGAGCCTGGTGGGCTGCTGTCTATGGGGTCACACAGAGTCGGACACGACTGAAGCGACTTAGCGGCAGCAGCAGCATAATCTCCAGGTGCAAAAGGATAATACTCAATATCTCAGTATTTAAATTCCAAATGATAGAGGAAACTTTTCTTTTGCAAATTTTATGTTAATCTAGAAAAGGAAGGAATCTAGTAGATTGTTTAATAAAATATAAAGCAATCACAAAACAGGACTAGTTAAAATCCAAAACTGAATATAAATCTCTACATGTATATTTACTTAAACTTTTCAGTAACAAATATATAAAGAATTTTCCAAAAAAAAAAACCCATAGAACTAGATTCTCTGTTCATTCTATGAATATCATAAAAATATATGTAAGATGAGAATCATCTGTTCTTCTGTACAGTAAATATTAGAACTCACCCAATACTATTTGTCTTATAACCACCTTCTTTCAAAGTTTTCCCTTGTGTGGTAGGTTGATTTACAAAGGAAAAAACAAATTCCAAAAGATATGCATATGTCTGTCAATTCTAGGCAAAACCCAGAAAGTGATCAGAGTATGTATCTTATGAAATATGCTGCTGTGATTGTATAGTGGTTAGTACTCTGTGTTGTGAAATATGTTTCTAAAAAATGAGAAAGAATGAGTAACATGTTAATTTTCTTAGTAAGAAGTTTTATTTCTTAGGAACACAGCTTTCCTTTTATTTTATAATAAGCTTGTACATTATAAGAGAAATTTACCTGAACTTAGAGGTCCTTTAGGTGGTGTCAGTCAAAAGGAGTTGCATGGCTGGGAAAAGTTGAAAGCTTCACTATGTGCAATGGTCTAGGGACAACATGCACGCTGGCTGCAGATAAACATTTTCTAAGTTTTTAACCATTTTTCTTTAAACTGTGTATTAAAAGACTCTTCTGTCATTAATGTCCAGTTAATCATAGTTTTACTTCATCTGTTATAATTTTAATGTATGTGTTTTTTAATTTAATTTATCATGGACACATTTTCACATACAGCCATCAATTCCAGTTTTGCTGTCTTTAGTAGCTAAGATATATCCTACTTTTTTGCCACTTCCTAATATTCTTTAATTAGTTCTAGGAGCGCTTGTCACAAAGCAGAAAGTGTGCAGTCTTTAGAGTCAGACAGCAGGAGGTTAAAACCACCGCTTACTAGTTGTGGGGTCTCAATCCTTAACCTCTCTTACTAACATTTCTATAGCTTGAAGAGTTCTTTTGATACTTACATTTTCTGGGTGGGTTGTAAGGAACTTCTGTGATCTTTTATTTTTATGATTACTTTAAATTATTTTTATTGAGGAATAATTGACATAATAACTGTATACATTTGAGGCATATAGCATGATGATTTAATCTGCATATATTGTGAAATGATTACCACAATAGATTCAGTTAACATCCATCTTGTCATGTAGACACAATAAAAGAAAAAGAGAAGAAAAGAAGAAAAAAAATTTCCTTTTGAAAACTTTCCTGTATATCATGTAACATTGTTAAATATAGTTGTCGCATTGTAATACATTGTATCCGTAGTAGCTATTTATCCTATAATTTTAGTTTGTATCTTGTGACTACCTTTCTCCAATTCCATATCACATTCCCCCACCCCACTTCTGGTAGCCACAAGTCTCATCTCTTTTGCTATGAATTTTTTTTGTTTTTGTTTTATAATCCATATATAAGTGAGATCACACACTATTTGTCTTTCTCTGTCTGACTTATTTCACTTGGCATAATGCCTTCAAGGCCTATTCATGTTGTTGCCAGTGATAGGATGTCCTTGTTTCTTCATGCCTAAATAGCATTCTTATTTATATATTTCACAGCTTCTTTAGCCATTCACTAATGGATGGACACAGGTTGCTTTCATATCTTGGTTTTGTAAATACTATGAACATGGGGCCACAGATATCTTTTCAAGGTATTGTTTTTATTAGCTTTGGGTATATTCCCAGGAGTGGAATTTCAGTATCATATGGTAGTTCTATTTTTAATTTTTTTTGAGGATCCAGAATACTGTTTTCTATAGTAGCTGTATCAATTTACAATCTCACCAATATCATAAAATGGTAGGTAACCTTTTTTCCACATCCTTGCCAGCATTATTATCTTATCTTTTTGTGATTGCTATTCTCACAGGTATAAGGTGATATTTCATTGTGGTTTTAATTTGCATTCCCCTAATATCTAGTGACGTTAAGCATTTTTTAATGTACCTGTTGGCCGTTTGTTTATCTTCTTTGGAGAAATACATATTCGGGTCCTTCTCTCATTTTTTTAATTGCATTTTTATTGTTGTTGTAGGAGCTTTTCTGTAAGTCTTGGTTATTAACTCCTTATCAGATGTATGGTTTGCAAACACTTTTTTTCCCTCTCTATAGATTAATCACTGGTGAATTATGCTTTTAATATGTGCTGAGTTTAGTTTGCTAGTATCTTATTGAGAACTTTTGCATCTATATTCATCAGGGATATTGGCCTGTAGCTTTCTTTTTTAGTAATCTCATTTTCTGATTTTAGTATCAGGATAATGCTGGCCTCATAAAATCAGTTTGAGAATGTTCCCTCCTCTTTGATTTTTTGGGAAGACTTGAGAAGGATTGGTGTTAATTCTTCTTGAAATGTTTGGTAAAATTTACCAGTGAAGCCATCTGGTCCTGGGTTTTTCTCAATGGGGGATTTTTTATTACTAATTTAATTCAATCTCTACTAGTAATTGGTATATTCAGATTTTCTATTTCTTCCTGATTCAGTCTTAATAAGTTTTATGCTTCTAAGAATTTTTCCATTTCTTCTAAGTTTCAGTTTTTTGAAAAACATAGTGGTTCTGTGTTGCCCTTTATGATCCTTTGAATTTGTTCAAATCTACCGTTTCATTATTAATTCTCTGTGTGGATACACTATCCATTGTTGAGAGTGGTAAAAAGTCTTCAAATATTATTGTTTGTAATTACTATACTGTTTATTTTTCTCGTTAGCTCTGTTAGTGATTGCTTTATAAATTTAGATGCTCTGATGTTGGACTCATAAATTGTTATATCAGTTTGATGTATTGACCCCTTTACCTTTATATAATGACTTTCTTTGTCTCTCTCTTTTTTTTTTTTTTGCTATTTTTGGTTTTGTCTGTTTTGTCTGATGTAATCAATGTAAACTATTCCTGCTTTCTTTTAGTTACCATTGTTTGAAATATCTTTTTCCATCCCTTCACCCTCAATCTGTTTGTCCTTGCAGTGAAAGTGAGTCTCCTAGAGACAGTGGTTGTTGGATCTTCTTTTTTTAATCCACTCATTCACACGATGTCTTTGAATTGGATAATTTAATCTGTTTATATTTAAAACAATTACTGATAGGTAAGGGTTTGTGTGTGCTTGTGTTCAGTCATGTCTGACTCTTTGCAACTTTCTGGACTGTAGCCCATCAGGTTCCTCTGTCCATGGAATTTTCCAGGCAAGAATACTGGAGTGGGTTGCCATTGCCTTCTCTAGGGGATCTTTCTGACCCAGGGATCGAACCTGTATATCTTGCATCTACTGCCTTGGCAGGCAGATGTTTTACCACTGCACCACCTAGGAAGCTGTAAGGACTTACTACAACAAAATGTTATTAGTCGCTTTCTGGTTGTTTGGTAGCTTCAACAATCTCTGTTTCTTATCCTGCTATCTTTTTGTTCTGTTTTGTTTTGCCTTTTGGAATCAACACGCTTTGACTTCTTTATCAAGTTCTTTTGTGTAATTAGTATAAGATTTTCCCTGTGTTTTCCATGTGCTCAGTTGCTTCAGTCTCTTGCAACAATCAACTGTAGTGCACCAAGTATGGGATTCTTCAGGCAAGATGCTGGAGTGTGTTGCCATGCCCTTCTCCAGGAGATCTTCCCAATTCACAGATTGAACCCTTATCTCTTATGTCTCCTGCATTGGCAGATGGGTTCTTTACCTCTAGCAGCACCTGCAGTGTTTTCCATGAGACTTACATAAAATTAGTTCATTGTCCAGTCTCTCAGGTGTGTCTGACTCTTTGCAACACCATGGACTTCAGCACACCAGGCTTCCCTGTCGTTTACCATATCCCATAGTTTGGTCAAACTCATTTCCATTGAGTCATCCAACCATCTTGTCTTCTGTCATCCCCTTCTCCTCCTGCCTTCGATCTTTCCCAGCATCAGGGTCTTTTAAAATGAGTCAGCTCTTCCCATCAGGTAGCCAAAGTATTGGAGCTTCAGTTTCAGCACCAGTCTTTCCAATGAATATTCAGGACTGATCTCCTTTAAGATTGACTGTTTTGATCTCCTTGCAGTCCAAGGGACTCTCAAGAGTCTTCTCCAGCACCACAGTTCAAAAACCATCAATTCTTTGACTCTCAGCCTTCTTTGTGGTCCAACTGTCACATCCATACATGACTACTGGAAAAAACATAGCTTTGACTAGATGGACCTTTGTTGGCAAAGTAATGTCTCTGCTTCTTAATATGTTGTCTAGCTTTTTCATAACTTTTCTCCTAAGGAGCAAGTGTCTTTTAATTTCACAGCTGCAATCACCATCTGCAGTGATTTTGGACCCCAGAAAATAAAGTCTGTCACTGTTTCCATTGTTTCCCCATCTATTTGCCATGAAGTGATGGAACTGGATGCCATGATCTTCGTTTTCTGAGTGTTGAGCTTTAAGCCAACTTTTCCACTCTCCTCTTTTACTTTCATCAAGAGGCTCTTTAATTCCTCTTCACTTTCTGCCATAAGGGTGGTGTCATCTGCATATCTGAAGTTATTGATATTTCTCCCTGCAATCCTGATTCCTGTCTGTGCTTCACCCAGCTGGGCATTTTGCGTGATGTACTCTGCATAGAAATTAAATAAGCAGGGTGATAATATACAGCCTTGACGTATTCCTTTCCCAGTTTTGAACCAGTCTATTGTTCCATGTCCGGTTTTAATGGTTGCTTCTTGACCTGCATACAGGTTTATCAGGAGGCAGGTAAGGTGCTCCGGTATTCCCATCTGTTTAAGAATTTTCCAGTTTGTTTGATCCACACAGTCAAAGGCTTTAGCGTAGTCAGTGAATCAGAAGTAGATGTTGTTCTGCAGTTCTCTTGCTTTTTCTATGATCCAACGAATGTTGGCAATTTGATCTCTGGTTCCTCTGCCTTTTCTAAATCCAGCTATAACACCCTATTTTAAATTGATAGCAAGTAACTTCAATAGAATTTCTATTCTTTGTATTTCTCCTCGGTTATTGCTATTAAAATATATATGTTTTGTATCATATTATTAATAATAGATTCTTCTGTTTATTATATTTCTTAATTTTGTTTCGGTATCGACCATCTGGTGATGTCTATGTGTAGAGTCTTCTCTGGTGTTGTTGGAAGAGGGTGTTTGCTGTGACCAGAGTGTTCTCTTGGCAAAACTCTGTTAGCCTTTGACCTGCTTGTTTTGTATTCCAACACCAAATTTGCCTGTTACATCAGGTATCTCGACTTCCTACTTTTGCATTCCAGTGCTCTATAATAAAAAGGACATCATTTTTGTTTTCATTTAGGTTACTAAACTTCCTTAAAAGGATTGTTCTGAATTCTTTATTGATTTATCAGACAGTTTTTAGATCTCCATTTATTTATAGTTAGTTATGCAAGTTTTATTAGTTTGCTTTGGTGGTATCATATTTACCTGACTTTTCATGATCCTTAATTCCTTGTGTTGGTTGCTGTGTGTCTGATTAATAGAGCTACCCTTGCAGACTTTACAGGCTCTCTTTTTCAGAGACAGTTCTTCACCAGGCCGCTCAGTTTTGGTTTCTGAGTGAGTCTGCCACTAAAGTCTCTGCACAGGTAATTCCTGTTATTATGATCTATTTGTGCCAGGCAACTGAGGATATGGATTGGGGGTTGTGCCACCAGCTGAGAGCAGCTGGATAGGAGTTCTGGCTTTGTTCCTTACACAAGTGAGGCTGTTGAATGGGCTCTATAGTTGTTTGAATTCTCTTATCAGGCTTACTAGATAGTTGGGACTGAATGTAGCAGATATAGCAGATGGGACTATGAATTAGCTTCCCTCTCCTGGCAGAGAAGCAGGCCAGGGCCCTGGGCGTATGCAGTTCATTGTCTGGGGGCCTGAATAAGGCCTGGGTATGCACTGAATTCCCTGGTCAGGTGAGGCCACTGGTTTTGCTGTATAGGGGAGGTCATGGGTTGTGTTCTCTGTTCAAGTGCCACTGTATGTGGGGCTACTGAATGGGCCATGCATCTTCCCCTGTGCTCTGGTTAAGTTCCCTGGAAGGATAGGTTGAAGGCTGTATTCACTGATAAGCAAGACCATTAATTAGATTCCCTGCCCAGACAGTAAGAGAAGCTGCTCTGAAACCAGTAAAGCTCTGTGATCTTAACTCAATCTAATGCACACCCAAGTTCCTTGGCTGAACAGCATCACTGGCTTTGCTCTCCAGTTCTGTTTGCTTTTTGCGCAGCTTGAGTGTGGCTGTGCTGTACAGCTTTCAGGTATTTTTGCTAGCCCTTCTGGTCAGTTGGAGTCAGAGGACACTGTTCATAGTGGGTGAAACTATGTCTCAGCCCCTATGCCTGGGAGGGAGGGGGTTGGGCCCCTCCAGGCCATTTTCAATTTTCCAAAGAGGTTCTCAGGTTAGAGAGAGGCCAGGAGCTACCCTCAGCCTTGGCTATGAATTAATCTTCCTGCCTGTGCCTGCATGGGAAGATCCCATGACTGATATTGGCTTTGCTCTGGGTGTGATCTGCTCTGCTTGTCCACCTACCTCTTGGCTTGAGCACCACTGTACCACACAGCTTCCAAGAGTTGTCCCTAGCTCTTCTGGTCAGATGAGGCTGCCAGGGGCCTCTGACTCATCATCTTGCCTGGGTATGGACAAATGGGCTCTACAACTGATAAAACTCCTTTGAGGATCTGAATCAGTCAAATCTTCACCCCCTACAACCAATTATCTGGTCAGAGTGTACCCCTGACTTGGTTCTGCTGACAAGTGAAGTTGCTGGTTGAGGTTGCTCCTCAGGGATTAAAGGACTGTCTGCCAAGGGCTGTCTGCCAAGATCTGTGTGCTGGTATTACAAGCCCTCCCTGCTTCTCTATCATACTCAGATTCTCAGCGACTGGATCCCATAGATTCCTCTCAGTTCCCATTGTGGGAGATCAAAGTAGGGACTCCCACAAAACAGCTTCACAATGTTGAAGGAGACTGACTGTCCTCGCTGGGTTCTCTTTTCCCACTGGAGCAACCAGAGACTCAGAGATCTCTCTGCATAGTGTTGTACTGTCTTAGTGAAACCAATAGGTGTCATTTCCAGGGCTCCAAAGGGTTCTGGCACCACAGTCCTTTACGTCTCAATCCAAAGAGTTCAGCCAAAGCAAAGTGGTAGGTAAGAAGAGATTTACTAGAATAAGATGCTTTTGAGACTTACAAGTTGGTGAGTGAGAAATGCTGCACCCTGAGAACTTAGTGGGCTATAGTTTTATAACCAAAGGAAAAGTGGGAAGTGGGAGAAGACCTTCTTTGTCTTTCTTGAGTAGACATCTTGTTTCCATCATTAGTTCTTCCCTCACACAGGGCAGTGAAGTTTACTTGTCCCTCCCTATATGGTTAGGGCGGGATTGTCATAGCACTTTGGAAAAGTATTTTCAAGTCTCAATACAATGAGGGTCTTTTATTTTGAAAAGTCACCTTCCCATAAATGATTGTTTGTTGTGTTCACAGAGCCTGTTTGGGGGTCATTAGCTTATTGAGCTTATTGGGAAGGATGTGGGTCTCATGCCACCATTGTTTTATTGTTTGGGGTCATGTCTCATGTTTCTGTTGCATGGTTTTGTTGCTAAGCAAGCCTGCTTGGTTTTGTGGTTAAGCAAACCTGCTTTCTCTAGTAATGCTTAACTTACAGGAGTTCTCCATCTTTTTCTACCTATATTCCCCTAGTGGAATAACTATTTAATCACCTATTTTGTCCCTTCATTCTGTCCCTATCACTAGGGGTGGCTCAATGTGATCAATGTGTAGCTGCTTCTCTCACCTTCTAATGCAGTCTACCTTGATCTCTGAGGTTCAGGGGGTATTTCAGCCTCGCCCCCATGCTCTAGGATTCTCTTAGTGGTGTTTTGTTTCTGAATAGACATTAATTGTTTTTCTCAGGAGGTGGATTGAATTCAGGAACTATCTGTGGGATATAACTATCTTTGTAATGTCACTTGGTGATGTCACTTACATTTTAAGTTTCTAACACAAGGCAGTGTGAATGCTCAGGAGATGGTGGTTGCCAAATTTTGGTATTTCTTTCTTCTGTGCTTATCCTCTTGTGACATCAGGGAACACATCATTAATTCAAGGAAGACCCCAGAAATCAAAGCTACCACAGAATAAATCTGTGAGAGCATCCATAGATTCAGGATTTAGGAGTTGGAATTAAGACTAACTTGGTGATTAAAGGTAAGACAATCAAATATAAAGTGAAATAAGCATTTTATAACCTGGGTCTTTCCAGGATAAAACTCAAATTTGAACTCATGGGTACACAGGACTCTTTCACATTTAATCCTTGCCACCCGACCCAAACTTATCATTTCACATTTGCATGGAGCTCTGTTCTTCAACTATATGGTCCACTTGTGATTTTCACAGGTTCTCCTTCCTTATAACCTTTCTTTACCAACTACTCATTCAATCTCCACTTATAATTCCAACTGACTCTTCAGAATTCATTTCAGGTTTCTTCTTTCCCTAGGGATAGTCTATGTGGATTAGGTGCCTAATTCTCTGAGTTTTCATAGTAACAACTATGTCATATGGATAAAAGTTGTTCTTATCATAGCATCTTTACAGTATCTGCTACATTTTAATTATCCCTTGTCTTGTTTTTCTTATCCTCTATACTTCCTAAAAGCTGTAAGTTAAAAGGAAGAAAAAAAAAATGAAGCAAATATACTATTATGTAGAAAGGACAGTGGTATACCTAGGAGTGTAGAAGTACTGTTCTGATCTGGAGGTATGTCAAGCAGACTTAGAGGAAAATGACTCGTGGGGTGATTTATCTAAGTAAGATTGGATGAGCAAAGAACAGAGATGGGAAACAGCATGAAGTGAGGAGAAAATTAGAGGCAAAATTGACAGAAGGTGACACCAGAGAACTGGGCAATAGACAAATCACAGAAAGGCTGGTACTCCATGTTAAATAATTCCAAATACTATAAAGGCTTAAATGTGGGGACTATGGTGACATAATCGGATTTGATTTTAATATCACTCTGTCAGCTAGTAGGAGAAGAACCCTGGAGTGAGAGAGGGACCAGTGGGGTGGTTATTTCCATAGCACAGTGAGAAATGAGGCCTTATATTTGGTTCAGTTCAGTGGCTCAATTGTATCAGACTCTTTGTGACCCCATGGACTGTAGCACACCAAGCTTCCCTGTCCATTACCAACTCCGGGAGTTTTCTCAAACTCATATCCATCAAGTTGGTGATGCCATCCAACCATCTCATCCTCTGTCATCCCCTTCTCCTCCCTCCCTCAATCTTTTCCAGCATCAGGGTCTTTTCAAATGAGTCAGATCTTCGCATCAGGTGGCCAAAGTATTGGAGTTTCAGCTTCAGCATCAGTCCTTCCAATGAATAGTCAGGACTGATTTCCTTTAGGATAGACTGGTTGGATCTCCTTGCAGTCCAAGGGACTCTCAAGAGTCTTCTACAACAACACAGTTCAAAAACATCAATTCTTCGGCGCTCAGCTTTCTTTATAGTCCAACTCTCACATCCATACATGACTAATGGAGAAACCATAACCTTAACTAGATGGACCTTTGTTGGCAAAGTAATGTCTCTGCTTTTTAATATAATCTCTAAGTTGGTCATAACTTTTCTTCCAAGGAGTAAGCGTCTTTTAATTTGATGGCTGCAGTCACCATCTGCAGTGATTTTGGAGTCTGCCAGTTTGGAGTCTGGCAAAATAAAGTCAGCCACTGTTTCTACTGTTTCCCCATCTATCTGCCGTGAAGTGATGGGACCGGATGCCATGATCTTAGTTTTCTGAGTGTTGAGTTTTAAGCTAACTTTTTCACTCTCTTCTTTCA
Source organism: Okapia johnstoni (assembly GCA_024291935.2). Lineage (NCBI taxonomy): Eukaryota > Metazoa > Chordata > Mammalia > Artiodactyla > Giraffidae > Okapia > Okapia johnstoni. The sequence goes on along the minus strand of CM044312.1, from coordinate 61,509,341 downwards.
CTTTCATCAGGAGGCTCTTTAGCTCTTCTTTGCTTTCTGCCATTAGTGTGGTATATCTGCATTTCTGAGGTTATTGATATTTCTCCCGGCAATCTTGATTCCAGCTTGTGCTTCATCCAGTCCAGCATTTCTCATAATGTACTCTGCATGTAAGTTAAATAAGCAGGGTGACAATATACAGGCTTGACGTACTCCTTTCCTGATTTGGAACCAGTCTGTATGTTGTTCCACATCCAGTTCTAACTGTTGCTTCTTGACCTGCATACAGATTTCTCAGGAGGCCTTATATTAGAACATGTTAGAACTGTGTATCTGTGAGACCACCAAGCAGAAATGATAGTGAGAGCTAGATATACAAGTTTGCCTTGAGGAGGAATAATCTAAAGGAAGAAAGAGATTTAAGAGTCTTCAGCCTGTAGGTAGTACTTGAAAATCTGAATGAGAAAGAAAGCTTCTGGAGAACATGAATACAATAAGAGTTGTAAACCAAGGTTGGGAATGAGGGGATCACCTACATTTGAGGAGTGGTGAGAGGAAAGGGGCTGTAAAGAGAAACTAAAAGGATAGCTAGTGTGGTGCCACTGAAGGAGTTGATTTAAAGAAGGAGGAAATGACCCCCACACTGAAATGTGGTGATGGAGTCTCGTGAGAAAATAGGACTGATAACGTCTGCTGAATTGATCAGTCAAGTAGTCAAAGAAAATAGCAACAAAAGACATTTCAGTAAGGTGGTGGGCAAGATCCATCCTACTTTGAATTCATAGTTAACATAAGTGGAAAGATTGAACTCCTGGGATATTCATGATGATTGGGCAGAAAGATAATAGGGTAAAGGCATAGAGAGTCATAAAATAAAAAATTTTCAGCTGATCAGTCATAGAGAGTCTAGATTGGACTAAATGGAATACTGCATTTGATGAGTGAGATAATGGAATTGAAAATTTCAGCAGTGGTGTGATACAGAGGATGACAGGAACCAGACATGGCCTAAAGAATAGGTGAAGAGAAAGTTTAATCTAGGTTTATGATTTGAAGAGTTGCGAACTAAAGTATTCAACTACAATTATTGATTTTTTTCATAGGTTTCTGACAGATGTTGCTATAGATTTTTTCTTTTAGGTACATATGTATTCATAGTCACTTGGTATTATTTTTCCTTCAACATTTTATCTTGAATTTTATATAGTCTAATATTAACATTTCTGCTGTTGCTTCCCTTTGGTCATCTTTGTAGTACATCTTTGCACTTTAATTTCAGCTTTCCCCATTGTTTTATTTTAAATGTGTCCCTTATAGACAAAATATTAAAATACCTTTGAAAAAATCCAATTTGAATAATAATTTCTCAAGTAGTATGTTAACTTTTTTGTTGTTTTTGTTGTTCATTCCTTAAGTGGTCTCCAACTCTTTTCAACTCCATGAACTGCAGCATGCCAGGCTCCTCTGTCCTCCGCTATCTCCCGGAGTTCACTCAAATCCATGTCCATTGAATCAGTGATGCTATCTAACCATATCATCTTCTGCTGCTCCCTTTTCCTTTTGCCTTCAGTCTTTCTCATCATCAGGGTCTTTTCCAATGACTGGCTCTTCATATCAGGTGGCCAAAGTATTGGATCTTCAGCTTCAGCATCATTCCTTCCAATGAATGTTCAGGGTTGATTACCTTTAAGTTTGATTGGTTTGATCTCTTTGCAGTCCAAGGGACTCTTGAGTCTTCTCCAGCACTTACAATTTGGAAGCATCAATTCTTCAGTGTTTCGCCTTCTTTATGGTCCAACTCTTAACATCTGTACATGACTACTAGAAAAACTATAGCTTTGACTATCAGTTTGTCAGCAATGTGATGTCTTTGCTTTTTAATATGCTGTCTAGGTTTGTCATAGCTTTCCTTCCAAGGAACAAGTGTCTTTTAATTTCATAGCTGCAGTCACCATACGCAGTAATTTTGGAACCCCCCAAAAATAGAATCTGTCGCTGTTTCCACTTTTTCCCCATCAATTTGCCATGAAGTGATGAATCCTGATGCAATGATCTTAGCTTTTTTGAATGATGAGTTGTAAGCCAGCTTTTTCAGTCTCCTTTTTCACTCTCATCAAGAGGCTCTTTAGTTCCTCTTCACTTCTTACCATTAAGTGGTATCATCTGCATATCGGAGGTTATTGATATTTCTCCCAGCAATCTTGATTCCAGCTTATGATTCATCCAGCCTGGAATTTTGCATATAAGTTAAATAAGCAGGGTGACAATATATAGCCTTGTTGTACTCCTTTTTCAATTTTGAACCAGTCAGTTCTTCCATGTCTGGTTCTAATTGTTGCTTCTTGACCCATTTATAGATGTCTCAGTTTCTCAGGAGACAGTTAAGGTGGTCTGGTACTTCCATCTCTTTAAGAATTTTCCACAATTTGTTATGATCCACACAGTCAAAGGCTTTAGTGTAGTCAATAAAGGAAAAGTAGATGTTTCTCAGAAACTCCCTTGCCTTCTCCATGATCCAGTAAATGTTGGCCATTTGATCTCTGGCTCCTCTGCTTCTTCAAAACCCAACTTGTACATCTGGAAGTTCTTGGTTCATGTACTGCTGAAGCCTAACTTGAAGAATTTTGAGCATAATTTTGCTAGCATGTGAAATGAGTGCAATTGTATAGTAGTTTGAACATTTTTTGACATTGGCCTTCTTTGGAACTGGAATGAAAACTGACATTTTCCAGTCTTATGACCATTGCTGAGTATTCCAAATTTGCTGACATATGGAGTGCAACACTTTAACAGCATCATCTTTTAGGATTTGGAATAGTTCAACTAGAATTCTGTCACCTCCACTAACTTTGTTCATAATAATGCTTCCTAAGGCCCACTTTACTTCACACTCCAGGATGTCTGGCTCTAGGTGAATGACCACAGCCTTTTTTTGTATAGTTCTTCTGTGTATTCTTGCCACCTCTTCTTAATATCTTCTCGCTTCTGTTAGGTCCTTACCATTTCTGTCCTTTATTGAATGAAATGTTTATCCTTGAAATATCCTTGAATGAAATGTTTCCTTGATATCTCCAAGTTTCTTGAAGAATTTCTGGTCTTTCCCCTTCTATTGTTTTCCGCTATTTCTTTGCATTGTTCATTAAGAAAGCCTTCTTATCTCTCTTTGCTATTTTCTTGAATTCATTCACTTGAGCATATCTTTCCCTTTCTCCCTTGCTTTTCACTTCTTTTCTTTCCTCAGTTTTTTGTAAAGCCTCCTAAGACAACCATTTTTCCTTCTTGTATTTCTTTTTTTTTGGTTACTTTTGGTCACTGCTTTTGTACAATGTTACAAACTTCCATCCGTAGTTCTTCAGGCACTCTTTCTATCAGATCTAATTCCTTGAATCTATTTGTCACCTCCATTGTATAATCATAAAGGAAATGATTTAGGTCATACCTGAATGGCCTAGTGGTTTTCTCTACTTTCTTCAGTTTAAGCCTGAATTTTGCATTAAGAAGTTCATTATCTGAACCACAGTCAGCTCTAGGTCTTGCTTTTGCTGACTTTCTTATAGAGCTTCTCCATGTTTGGCTGCAAATTTCATAATTAATCTAATTTTGGTATTGACTATCTGGTGATGTCCATGTGTACAGTCATCTCTTGTGTTGTTGGAAAAGGGTGTTTGCTATGACAAGCATGTTCTCTTGACAAAACTGTTAGCTTTTGCCCTGCTGCATTTTGTACTCCAAGTCCAAATTTGCCTGTTATTCTTGGTATCTCTTGAATTTCTACTGTTGCATTCCAATCCCCTATGATGAAAAGGACATCTTTTTTTGGTCTTAGTTCTAGAAGGTGTTACAGGGCTTCATAGAACTGGTCAACTTCAGCTTCTTTGGCATAAATGATTGAGGCATAGACTTGGATTACTGTGATACTGAATGGTTTGCCTTGGAAAGAAACCAAGATCATTCTGTTGTTTTTGAGGTTGCCCAAAGTACTACATTTGGGGTTTTTTTGTTGTCTTTGAAAGCTACTCCATTTCTTCTAAGGCATTCTTGCCCACAATAGTAGTGTAATGGTCATCTGAATCAAATTTGCCTGTTCCCATCCATTTTAGTTCACCAATTCCTGGATGTCGATATTCACTCTTGCCATCTCCTACTTGACCATGTCCAATTTACCTTGATTCACAGACCTAGCATGCCAGCTTCTTATGCAATATTGTTCTTTACAGCATCAGACTTTACTTTCACCAACAGACACGTCCACAACTGAACATTGTTTCTGCTTTGGGCCAGCCACTCTATTTTTCTGGAGCTATTAGTAACTGTCCTCTGCTTTTCCCCAGTACTTCATTGGACACACTCCTACCTGGGGGCTCGTCTTCTGGTGTCAGATCTTTTTGCCTTTTCATGCTGTCATTTACATTCTTACAGCTACTTTACCATTAGTATTTAATTGTTATCGTTTTTCATATTTTTATTTGCTATGCTTTCTGTTTCCTTATTTGCAATCTTTTTTCTATCCTCCATTGGCTAAGGTTTAATTTCTTTCTTTTTTTTGTTACTCCTAATTTAAGACACATAGTTATATCTTTTTCTTTATCTGTATCACTGTTTAGCAATATCTGTGTTATATTTATAGGTAAACAGCTCCCTGAGTTTGATCTTATCTCCTTCTTCTTCTTACCTATATTTCTGAATTGATATTTTTAGAGTAAATTTATATATTCAAATATTAATATATATACACACACACATTCTTCTTATTTAGACCAAAAACATTTCACTGTTACTTGGGCTTCCCAGGTGGCTCAGTCATAAAGGATCCATCTGCCAATGCAGGAGACACAAGAGATGTGGGTTTGAATCCTGGCTTGGGAAAATCCTTGGAGGAGGAAATGGCCACCCACTCTAATATTCTTGTCTGGATAATCCCATAAACAGGAACCAGGTGGACTACAGTCCATGGGGCCCCAAAGAGTTGGACATGATGAGCATTCATTCTTATATTTTGTAGTAATTTCATAGTTTATTATATGACTAGTGTACTTTCTAAAAGAGTGTTTTCCAAAGTTTTTTTTGCTCTAAAAGTTCTGAGTTTTCATGTCTAAGAAACATTTTATTTTATGCACATATTTAAAGAATATTTTATTGGTTATAAATGTCTAAGTTCAAAAGTCTCTATCTTTAACACTTCAAATGTTATCCTGCCGTCTTCTTGCTCCCAGAATTGTTGAAAAGCTTAATTCTTGGTCTTTTGTAGACCTTTACTTTTAATCTTTCAAATCTTATAAATCTCTTCCTTTGTCCTTGAGTCTTTCTTTCCATGCCTATTATCACCATTTTTACTTTAGTCAAAATATTGTGTGGTTCCTTTGTATTTTTTCATCTTCATTTACTGCTTTTACGATGCTTATTTTGCTGATTTCTTATGTCTAATCTGTTAACTCTGTTTCATCTGATAAAAAAATGTTGTGTTTGTTGCCTTTCTTAAACTAACAATTGGATTCCAAGGTGATTAGTTATGAAGATTCCTGGAAGCTGTGAAACAATGCCTTGGATTAGACTTTAAAGTCAATTTAGGATAATAGAAGAGCCAGCATGTCCAATAAGCCAGCATTTCCAATAAGCCAGCATCATTAGGTGAAATAATAGTCATGTTGGTGGATGACAGAAATGAGGAATAGAGGTGTTATTAAAGGCAAAAGCAGAGTCTCCAAGAAAGATGAACTTTTACATGTACAAAAGAAGGGTTTCTATCTAGAATAGAATAAATGAGCATGTTTATAGACAAGAGGGAAACATTATAAATGTAAACATGCATGTGTGCTAAGTCACTTCAATTGTGTCCAACTCTTTGTGACGCTATGGACTGTAGCTCACCAGGCTCCTCTGTCCATGGGATTCTTCAGGCAGGAATTGCCATGGAGGCAAGGTTGCCATGCCCTTCTCCAAGGGATTTTCTTGACCCGGGGATTGAACCCACATCTCTTATATCTCCTGCATTGACAGCAGGGTTCTTTTTTTTTTTTTTTTAACCACTAGAGCCACCTGGGAAGCCCCATTAATGTAACAGACTGGATCATTTATATTGTAATCTTCTAGAAAGAAAGGGATAAATTATTTGAGTAATTTTTAGTGAAACTATAAGTACTCCAAAGTAAACCATATACCATGAATTGTGTTTAGCATCCTTCTTTCCTCAGGTCTTTTTCACATCTATTCAATACAAATTTGTTGTCCATTTAATGGTGGAATATTAATAAGAAAAATATCATAAAACTGAAATTTGAGTTTGGTAACAATCAATAATATACTTGAAAACTTTCAGAGAGTGGACTAACCGAAGGAAACAAAGTATGCATATTTATTTTCCTAGGTACTTTAAAGATCACTCAATGCACATGGAACAACAATTAAAGTTCAAAATAGGGCCTAGAGCTGCACTCCAGACAGCCAATGGACACGTGGTTTTTGTTTGTTTGTTTTTAAAGTTGATTCAAATTCAATGCAATCTTTAAAAATTGAATAAAATTAAAACTTCAGTTCCTTAGTAATGTTGGCAACATTTCGAGTGCTCATAGCCATATGTATTTGCTACTGTATTGGACAGTGCAGATATAGGACATTCCCACTGTTGCAGAAATTTCTGCTGGACTCTACTGGTTCATAGGATTCTACAGTGTAAATTCCTTACCTACGTTTCATCTTTATCTCAACTGCTTCTTCCTCTTGCTCACTCTTTTCTATTCCCCTTGGCCCCTCATTCTGCCTCAAAGACATGAGCTTGTTTCTACCTTTAGGTCTTCTTTTATGCTTTCTTTCAAAGTACTACCATTTCCTCATGCTATTCTTGTCTTTGTTCAAATATCAGTAAATCCTTGCCTCATTCATATAATAACGTTCACTCTTATCAAGCTCTATTACTAACCTGCTTTAATTTCTTCATACCACTGTTTGTTATTAAGCTGTTTCTTATCTGTTTCTTCAGTAGTTTGAGTTCTATGAAGGCAGATACTTTGTGTCCTTTGCTTTTATAGTGTGTACTAAACCAAGGTCTTGAAGTAAATATTGTTTAATAAATATTTATTAAATAAATATATAAATAACATTCCAATTTTTTGGCATATCACCTTTGGGAGTATCTTAGTAGACGTTTATGAACATTTGATTCTCTAAGGTCCTCAGAAATCTTGCTTAGAGAATAACATTAATAAAATCATAAAATATTTTTTATATCTCCCAGAGTTTATTCCTAGTTGTTTCTGCACGTCATGGGAAGTTTAGAGTATTACAGTTACATAAATTCCACATTCTTACTATCTCTGCACCTACATTATATTTTAAAATTTCACTAAAGATAATAAATATAATGGCCGAGAGGAGAGCTAGAGCTGCAGGGGGATAGAGACAGTGAGAGAGAAAGTGATGGTATTTTTAAAACTATAAACTTTAATATTCCCTCCACCTGAATTACAGAAGAGAAGGAAGGTTGTTTTAGAAAGGAGTTGAGAAAGAAAGTTGAAAACTGATTTAAGTTAGGACTGTAGAATCAGATTTCTAGATTTAAATTCTGCTTTTGTCACTCTTTGAAACAGGTTACTGAATTTCTTTCCTCATGTATACAGTGGAGACAATGATAGTATATGCTTCATATTGTCATTGTGAAGATAAATGAGCTGCTGTGTGCAAAGCATTTAGAACAGCTCCTGCCATATCATATGTGTTAGTTACTATTTATGGTGTCTACAATTATTATTGCTGTTGATAGTATTATAGTTATTATTACTAGTGATCATTAGAGAAAGTTGAATAATACATTTCCATGTAGTTTCTATCTGTGTGGACTAATTGGATGAAGTCTGAATATCCACCTATAAGATGCTATCAAAATATTTTAAAAGAAAAATAAAATTTGTAGGCGGTCATCTCTGCAAACGAAGTATATAAGCTCTGGCTCAAGGTATTCATGAGAACTACTCTGTTTATGCAGGTACTGGAGTAGCCAAGGGTGATTTGCCTAGCCATCACCAGCAGGCAGGCGGAAGCGAATGTAAGGGAAAGCAACACAGATCACAGTGTTAGGATTACTTCAAATTCTAAATTTTCTGCGTTTTGATACACATATAACCTTAATTTAAATATTCTAAAAATTACTTTTAAAGATTGCTTAAATTTTCTCTCCAAATTCAGACTGAAGAGCAACTTTTATCATTATGCACAATATTCTAAATGCATTATATTTTGCTAGATGGAGGACGTTATTGAGGATATAATCAGTATGGACCCAAGTTTTAAAGAGGATGGAACAGATTCTCCTCTGCTAATGCAAAGAACAGTAAGTGTTTCCAGACCTGAGGAGGTCAGTGAGAGTAAAATCAATAACAGCACCTGATGACAAAAAAAAGAAATTTCATTTGATTAGTAAATGGTATTTTCTTCTGCACTTTTGAAACTGGCACAGAATAGATAAACATTTAAAAAGTATTTATTGGTGCATAAAAAAATGCATAATTTTATAGGGCTTGTACTATTCTATCTAACTACCTGCTTATCTACCTAATCTCTATAAACGTCCATCTAATTACATATCTTATCTGCTAGAGCATTTTCTGTGAAATCTTCAGATTTCCCATTTGAAGCACAGCATATCATAATACCCTCATAAGTTCATGGCTAAATTTTAACTATTTTACCATTACTAACAGCTATCAGATTCAGAGGCTCTATACCTTATAGAGAAAGGAAAAAAATATAACACAATATAACTTTACTTTTGAGCAAAAAATCAAAGGTTAAAGATGAAGTAAAGAAAGGTAGAAGAGGCCTCACACTACTTTAAAGGCATTTAGATAGACTTCTGTGTTGAAATCACAAATTCCTGGAATAATAAGCAGGGAAGAGATAAGATAATATCTATTTGATTGCTGTTGCCTTCTCGTTCATTTATTAATCTCTAGAATCTGTAAAGGGTGTACAATCTCTTTCTAAACATTTTGAAGGGTTGTTGTTGGTTTATTTATGGTTTTAGAGCTTTTAGAAAATGAGAAAAAATATGAAAGATTTTGATTTGTTACTTTAAACATTTCATTTAAAGAAAGTGAATTCTGACTGTATTGTGTAGTGTAGATACTGTTCGGCAGTAAATCAGTGGGCTGAGCTGTGTTAATGTTAATAATGGATATTTTAAACCTAAAAATTTAAGAAAAGTTTGGAGAATGCATCCCTCTTCTATTTATTAATTCCCAAATAGACTACAAAAAAAGAATTATATTTTTCCTTCTTTTCTCTGGTACAGACTTCCACTTTATAACAAGTCACTAACACCAGTATTATCAGACAAAGATCAAATGAGGTTAAAAATCTAGTTTTTTATTGAAAGTTTATTTTTCTGTGAGTTTATGGTTTGTTTGAATGAAGCAACAATTCTTTTTACCTTTTCTGTCTTCAGATTTCAAGGAGTATTTTTACAATAAATCTGACTAATTCTCTACATAAATATTTTATTTATACCAATTTTCTCCATCTAATCCCACAGCATAAGCTTACTATTTTCTTAACCATTATTCAACTTTTGGGTTTGAGGAAATGATACTAATTTCTTTCAATCTTCTCTTCCTTATATGTGGCACTTATTCAAATTGTATGCTGAAACATTCTCTTTATCAAATTATCTTACATGTTTTGTAGTGGTTTCATAGATTGCTTATTCAGTGCAAACTGGTGACAATGATGATTGGGAATTTGCTTTTTGTAAACAGAATGTGGGCTTCCCAGGTGGCACAGTGGTAAAGAATCCACCTACTAATGCAGGAGACATGGGTTTGATCCCTGGGTTGGAAAGATCCCCTGGAGAAGGGCACAACAACCCACTCCAGTATTGTTGCCTGGAGAATTCCATGGGCAGAAGGAGCCTGGTGGGCTTCAGTCCATAAGGTTGCAAAGAGTTGGACATGACTGAAGTGACTTAGCACAGAATAGCGCAGCATACAGAATGTACTTCTAAAAAGATAGATACTACTGCCCTATGTGTATTCATATAAAGAAGTGTCTGCTGTTGGCCAACCAACAATTATTGATAAATCAAGAAACAAGATATAAAACCAAGCAGTTCAATTAACCAAAAGATTACTCAATACTTGTTGTATACAAAGCATCATACATGTGCTATAGGAAACTAAAAGTTGAGTGAGACACTATATAAGAGACCACATGATAGTGAGTTAGTGAGGTGAAGCACACTGGAGAGACAGCGAGGGAAAGAATATGGATCTCAATATTAACCCATGTTGTCATCTAGATATTGTATAAGTCACTTAACTTTTCTTTACTTTCTTCTGCATTATGAGAATAATTAAAAATATTTATTGCCAATGCTGTTTTTATATTAAATCTTAGTAGATCACACACACACACATATATATGTGTGTGTGTGTGTGTGTGTGTGTATATATATATATTTAATGCTAGTCAGAGAGTTGCCCTGGAGTTTGAGTAAAGCAGAAACCTTGCTAAATTGAGACATTTGTGAAATACTTTAGGAAAAGATGACATTTGAAGTATAGTTATGAAGGAAAGTTAAGATTTTAAGAGGTAGACGTGAAGGCAGCAAAGTAGCAAGAAAAGAGAACAGCCTAAGAAAAGGAAGAAGTGAGAAAAAAGAGAATGTATAAGAATAGCTGGTAGAACAGAGATAGGAAATTCTGAAGAATTTTTATTGTTCATGTGGGTAAAAATAAAGACCTGTTAGATTCAGAGGAATGCTTTGAGTAAGCATTTTAGTCAGTGAACTTTTAGTTTTAGATGATAGAACCTGGCTTATATGGGGTGTAAGTATGAAAGGAATTTGTTGGCTCATCTCATCCATAAATTCCTAAGCAATATTGCATGTGAACATCCCTCCATAAGTTTGCCTTTGTTCTATACTGGCTTTATTCTCAGCTGTTGAACAGACAATCTCACAGCGTATTCCTAGCCATGCACACAGTTTGTCCTTGCTAACCCAGCTGTTTTTTTTAGACATCCACTCTTTTACAAGGAAGAGGAAGTTTCTGATTAATTTAAGCCAACCCTTGTGGCCCCGTTTCCTTAGCCAGAGATTGTTTTAAGAATGAGCTTGTGTTGCAGTTCTGGAGGTTTAGCAGGTGACTGGAGTCTTCTAGGAATTTACTTCAATCTTTAAAGGAGACCCACCAAGAGAAGGTTTTGTCTCTCTATGATGTTGCAAGACAATGTGGCTTATGTGATCATTTTGATTGCCCAGAAGGTAAATAAACTGAGGAAAAACAAAAGGTACAGAGAAGAAAATCCAACAGGAATGCAAATAAATACTGCATATATGCCCCTGGAGAATTCTTTACCTATGGATTGCACACATCATGTAAGATTTTTTTCCTTTATTTTGTAAGCTAACTGTGTCAGGATTTTATGACTGTCATAACCATATGTACACTGATAGATACATTCAGTAAGACTTAAAAACTTAAGAGGAGAACTCCTTTTTTTCCCTAGCTCTAGTTAAATCTCTAGGATAATTCTTTTCGGAGCAATTTTTGTCACTTTTCTATCTCTCAGACAATTTTTCTGGGTCTTGGGCCCACCCTAGAGTGACTTAGCAGCAGCAGCAGCCAAAATAAATGATCTAGATTAAGATTGAAAACTAGGAGTATAGGAATTGTTACCATAATAAATGTAAATGAATTCTAGAGAGGCTAAAACAACAGATGCCCATTATGGTAAGGTACAAAAATTAGGGTATTTATCAATAATAATTATGATTTTTAAAAAATAATTATTCTTAATGTCTCACCTACTATACCATAGGCACATTGCCAATTATTTTATATGCAATCTCTAGTTGTCATGGAGACTTCCAAGTCCAAGGGGCAATTAAGGATTCCCTGGTAGCTCAGATGGTAAAGAATCTGCTCTCAAGGCAGCAGACTGGGGTTCAATCCCTGGACCAGTCAGATCCCCTAGAGAAGGAAATGGCAACTCCCTCCAGTATACTTGCATGAGAAATTCCAAGGACAGAGGAACCTGGCGGGCTGCAGTCCACAGGGTCTGAAAAGAATCAGACACAACTTAGTGACTATACAACAACTGGGGCACTCTATTGACTGTACTATTAGTCACTTTGGAGTTCTTTTGCTGTGACTTAAACAGAAAATCTTGGGTGTCGCTTAGCTAAGATTTATCCCAGGACCACTGCATAGAGTAAGATTAACTAAAATGAGTTAACATGAGTTAACTCATATTCTAATTTCTGTTGGTGGAAAGCTTGGAAGCTGCTCTGGGGTAGCTTGGACCACTTGTGGTGGTCCTTCAGATTTCCCCAGATTGAATGGAATAGTTCAGGGTTTTCACAGTTCAACTTAGTCCAAGTATTTCTGACACAGAAATGAATATTGTGCTATTAGTGACTAGACTCAGAATAGTTAAGGAGAAGTTGCCTCTTAATTTCTATTTAAACAAGAGAGCTAGCTACTTGCCAATTAGTTCTTACTGCAACAATTGTGTAAATTGGATTGAAAAGACCCAAAGTGCAAGAAACATTCAGCCAAACCAGCCATGCATTCATCAACACCAAACCTCTCAGTTTCTCAATCTTCTTGGGGTCAATGGTATTTCTCTCCTCACTATCCAGCCATCCTTCACATGATGATATCATATCCCAGATCTCATTATGTATTTTTCTATTCTATAGCATTTTTCTTTCATATTTTTTTGACCATTACATTCCATTTTTTTCAGTGCACCTAGTCTAATTTCTTACTTCAACAATTGCTCAAGCTTGTGGAGACACCAACTTAATTGACTCTATCACTCTTTTCAATAGCTATTATTTCCCACTCATGACATTTTGAAAATTTCTTCCTTAACCTATTCTTGGTTAAGCACTATAACCATTTCTTTTGCAAACACTCTTAACATATCCCCATTTTTCTTCATCTTCTTTTCCTAACAAAAGCCCAACCCTGATTAAACTTATTTTTCATCTTATTCCACATCTTTACCCAAGCAGCTGAATGGATAAAATTTCACTACATTGCTCATAGTACTCACCTCCAATACATCACCAAAATTTAATAGGGGCTTTCACTACTACCAGACAATACTACAGCTATTCCTTGGTTAAAATTCTCATTAAATGAGACAACATTAATCTACTTTCTCAAATCTCCACCATTCTCCATGTCCTAGCTGATTTCTCTATCACAACATATTTCAGAAAGAAAATATATGCAGTCAGATTAGGACTTACTTGTTAGCTTTGTACCACAAATTCTACAAAACCACCAGGATCTGTTTTGATTTTCTCTGCCATCCCTTCTATTTGAATAGAATTGTCCCAGCTCATAACCTAAAGCTAGTCCAACTACGTGTGTCCTAGATCCCACTAATTCTTACCTTTGCAAATACTTTCCCTCTTTAAATAACAGCCTCTCCTATATCTTTAGTCTATTATAATGTATTAGATTACAAATATCAGCATTACACTTGCCTTTATTAAGATTCCTCAAAAATAAACCAAATCAAATGATTGCCTTTGAATACAGTTCCTCTCTGGCTACCACACCATTTCATGACTCCACTACCTCCCTCCCAAATGTCTCTCTTCCATTTTCACACTGATTCCATTTCTTCACCTCCCATTCTCTACTGTCCATTACAGCTATTTCCCTTATAATTCCAAAAGAGCTCTTAAAACCAACCAATACTGAAGCCAATAGTAAATTCTCCATTCTCACCAAACTTGATTTCTTTGTGGCCTTTGCCATGGTTGACCACTCTCTCCTTCTTGAAGTATTAACTGGGATTCTGTGGCACCATATTTTTTGCCTTTTCACCCACCTTGCTGGTTCTTTCTCTTCTAATAGACTTCTAGATGCTAAAGTGCTCCTAGGCTCAGACTTTAATCATCTTTTCTCATGTACCTATATGTTCCATCGGTAATCTCAACCCTTCTCTGGCCTAGCTCTCTCCTGTAACGCTAGATTCAAATGTCTTACTACTACCCTAACATCTTTTGTTCTTCCAACAGAGATCTCAAACTTAATATGACTGAAAAGAAGTTTTTGTTCCCTCCTTACCTATCTAGAGCTATCCTCCCTCAAAAAAAGTCATTCTTCTTCATTCTCTTACTCCCACATCCCCACATTTATCAGTATGCTGTTCTAATCAGGATCCAAGATTTCCTGAATCTCACAACTTATCAGCTGCTCTACTGAAACCCTTTTCCAGGCTATCATTGTCTCTTACTTGAATGCCAGAAACTGACTCCATCCTAATTTCTCTGCTACTTCTGTCCCCCGTACAGATGTGGATCACAAAGCAGCCAGAGTGATCTTCACACAGCAAAAATCAGATCCTGTTTCTCCTTGCTTAACATTCTGCTAACTTCCTGAAATCCTCAGAATATAACCAAGACACTTCATAGTCAGCACTTCCCTTTAACTTGGGGCTCTGGTCTTGATAGCCTTCTTCCTGCTCACTGAATGTGACATATATGTTATCATTTTAGGACTGTTGAACTTCCCTTTTTTAGGCTTGGAATGGTTTTGTCCAAGATCTTTGCATGACTGTCTTTTTATGCCTCAGATCTTTAGTCAATATCAACTTGTCAGAGAGGCCTTCCGCAATAACCCTAGCCGAAAGACCCCATCCCACACGTCCTACATCAGTATCTTATTTAATTCCCTCTGATGGTTAGGATTAGAGTTGCAAAAATGATTTAGTTTATTATATTATTTACCCATTTATTTACCACTCCTACCCCTAGAATGTGAACTCCTTGAAGTTGGTGATTTTGTCTGCCTTATTCACTGCTGTGTCCCTAAAGCTGAGAGAGTGACCTGTTCATTAGTTTATTCTCAGCACCCAGTACGATGCCTAGCAAATGATAGGTGCTCAGCAAATGCACATGAAATAAACATTTTAAAATTCACACATAATATTTTTAAAAGTTGTTTCCATTATGCATTACCATTTAGAAATTTTTTAATTGCAATAAGCGGCAAGAAGGATAATAGTAGTAATGATAGCTACTATGCCTTGGGTACTTGCTGTGGGACAAGAATTGTGTGGAACGCTTTTCATGAAAATTTAATTACTACAACAAACATATGAGATAGAAACTATTACCTATTAGCATTTTACAAATAAGAAAAGAGGCTTAGAGAAGTTCAGTAACTCACTCAAGTTCATACAGTTAGTGAATGTCAGGGTAGGGGTTTGAATCCAATCCTGTGTGACACCAGATGCAATAATCTTACCCACTCTGCTAGCAGCCTCAGAAGGAAGTCATTTCATAGAACTGTAAAAATCTTAGGATCTGAAGGGATCTTAGCCTGATCTGACCCTCTGCCACATTCCAGCCAAAGAATTGTTACCTTTTGAGTTTAAACCTGTCTCTGTATAACTTCTACCCTTTGGTCTTCATTTCACCTCTTCCTTTCAAAGATGGTTGTGCATAGTAACTTATTTATTTTATCATAGATGGGTATTTTTCAATCATAGCTTTGTAAATGCTGGTGGCACTTGGCGATCTCACTAAACTGTTATAGTTCAAGACTATTTCAGAGACAGAGATTGAGTAAATATTAACAACCCCCTGTGCTTGGTTGGAACTTGAAAGGACTGCGTAACACCAGCAAGCAAGCTTTTGTCAATCACAATCTAGGCCAGATTAGACTTAAAGTCCAAGGAAGAACCAAAGTTCACCTTAGAAGTTTCTGCACAGCTCTCCCAGTTATTGTTTGCAAGTGTAAGAAAAAGAAAATGATGAAGGAGAAAGAGAAAACCATTGCTATTGTGAAGGTTATAGACACTTCAAAGTTAAAACTGGTGAGCAAGTGCATTTTGGAATTCTTTGAATGTTTGGAGATGAAACCACCTTAAATACTGAATTTAAACTTTATAAACTAATAGTCAATAAAATAAGGTATGTAGAAGCTGAGCTTTGAAAGTGTAATTTATAATCTGCTGTATTGACAAGCTTGTTTTCTTACAAGATAGTTTTTTAATGCTCTGGCTATAGTAAAAATATTTTTGTAGTCTAGTTAAAAATTGTTTAAAATGCTCTTTTATTTGAACTTTTTTCAAAAAGTGAGGGTTCCATTTATTATTTGTTGTACTGTTTATGTTAAATTACTGTTCTCATTGATTTAGTACAAAGTAGATTATATATATATATATAAAAAATAGATTTCCTATACATAAGAAATATATGATGCAAAAGCAGTTTCTATGTTACCGTTCTCTGTTTTGTATTTTATCTTTTCTATTTGTGTTTTGAGCCAGCTGGTCAAGGACAGGAATCTCCCACTCCCGCCCAACAGATTATTTTTATTCACTTATAATAGAACAAAAAAATAATAACTCAGTGGGACTTATCTTTTCAATGTTTATCATTCAAACCTCATAGCCCTGCTTCAACAAAGAAAATAAAGTCAGAGAAAGATCAATTGTGAATGTCCTAAAACTGGAAAAATCTAGTTTACCATGTTTAAATGAATAAACACACAAAAGGAAATAAAATAATCTTTTAAGTGTCAGTTTTATGTGTGCTTACACTGTGTGATATATGCTGTCCTACAGTGCCCACTCTTTATTCGTGAAGTTTATCTTCTTTCTATGCCTACGGTTATTCTATCTAACAGTCTAATGTTCAGTTTTGCCATTTTGCATTCACAATAAATGTCTTCAGAGAAAACCAAAATAGGGAATCCAAACCACTTAAAATTTCCCCTCATTTTCCCATGAAACTCACACTAAATATCTGATATAGATATAGAAATACAGATATCACACATGCACATCTATGTATGAGTTTATGTTTTTTTCTTTTTGTATTTATTCTGAAAAATTATCTGGAAATATAATATGTAAATATATAGATGATTTTCTTTCTTTTTTTGTATTTATAATGAGATTATCTGGGAGACAGATACATCATACACACAATATGCATACAAACATATATCATATATATAATACATATGTGCATACTGTATATTTGTGTATATATATGTATCTATACACACACAAATGCACACATATATATCTCCAGAAAATTATCGATTTTAGATAAATAATTAATTTTCAGAAACATGATGAGTATATACTATGGTACCGTCTCCCTTGCTGAATGATTATAAATGAAGAGGGGTGAAGCAATAAAAACAAATTAAGTTATTATTTGTGGTCAAGTTTTCCAGCATTATAGTGTTTTGGTGAAGAAAAATATTAAACCAGGATGCCATAAGGGAGAGTGTTGGAGATGGTTTGAATCTTAAGTTGAGCTTGTAGGTTGTATTTTGATATTTAAAGAAGGTACAAGGACATTTGTGGTGCAGAATATAGCAGTGGCAAAAAATAAAACTGAGACAAATATTCTCCAATGGCTTGCAACATTTTGAGTTTTAAAAATACTTTTTACAATTAAAAATGTTAAGGCAGGGTCCCTTCCACAATCAGATAGGTAGTAAAGGATCTAGCCTCTGTGTTAGACCTAAATTTGAACCCCAAGTCTTCTATTTATTATAACTGTATGATCTTGAGATAATTACTTATTTTTTCAGACTTTTAATTATTTATATTTAACATGGGAACTATGAGACTTCACTCATAAAGTTGTTATAAAGATTACTTGAAATTGCTATTTGTTATTACTATGAGACATGCTTAGCTGAATATCAGGCATATAATAAAAGCTCAACTATCTATGACTTTGCATATATATGTTATGATAATGCTTGTATTTTTTTATCTTTAAAAAATTCTTCATATGTGGATTCATAGGTTCCATTTGACAACATTCTATCCTCTTTCTTCCTCCCACTGGAGTGGAAAATCTATTTTTGGACATAGTCTACATATTTGAATGTGGTGATGAGAAATCTTTCACAACTTGTTAGTAGTAGTAAATAATATTGACTAAATAGTGTGGGACTGTTGAATGAAAATTTTGAAAGTTAGACATAAGAGTTTGAGCTTAACATATGAGCTAAAGGGGTAAGACTTAGATTTCATGTTTTTGAGCTAGGAGAGATCAGAAGAAAGTTGTATTTCAAAACATAAGTTTGTCTGAGAGGAGCATTTGGGAACTAATTGAGAGGAATGGAAGGATGCTGGAAGGAAGGATATAATTTAGGCTGAAGGCCTTGAGGATCTTGAGATGTAAGAATATGGAAGAAAATTTAAACTGACCAACGATTTAAACAGTCAGTACTAAAGAAAATCAGCTTTGAATATTCATTGGAAGGACTGATGCTGAAGCTCCAATACTTTGATGTGAAGAGCCAACTCATTGAAAAAGACCCTGATGCTGGGAAAAAGTGAAGGCAAAAGGAGTAGGTGGTGGCAGAAGATGAGATGATTAGGTAGCATCACCTAGTCAATAAACATGAATTTGAGCAAACTCCAGGAGTTAGTATCCCTCATAGCTCGGTTGGTAAAGAATCCGCCTAGAATGCAGGAGACCCTGGTTCAATTCCTGGGTCAGGAAGATCCACTGGAAAAGGGGGCTACCCACTCCAGTGTCCTTGGGCTTCCCTTGTGGCTCAACTGGTAAAGAATCCACCTGCAATGCAGGAGACCTGGGTTTGATCCCTGGGTTGGGAAGATCCCTTGGAGAAGGGAAAGGCTACCCACTCCAGTATTCTGGCCTGGAGAATTCCATGGACTGTAGTCCATCAAGTCGCAGATTGGAACACAACTGAGCGACTTTCACTTTCACTTTTCAGGAGTTAGTGTAGGACAGAGAAGCCTGGTGTGCTGCAGTCCATGGGGTCGCAAAGAGTCAGACACAACTTAGTGACTGAACAACAATGAACAAAATAACTTTAAAGAAAAAAATATCATAACTGGGTAATAGATTGGATCTAATACATGGAGAGGGAAGAAGCCAAACAGAAAAAAACATATGTGGAATTTAGGTCAGATCATTTATGTTGTCCTTTATTGTATTTGGCATGATGAGAGTAAATGGATATATGAACAATTAATTCTCATAGGGAAGCACTGATTTTAAACAGGCAAAGCAATATTTTTCTATTATTGAAAGTTGTTGCCTTCTCACAAACTAATAATTTTTAATAAATGGGATTTAATTTTATCAGATAGTTTTTTAAATCTATTGAAATGATCATATGGTTTCTTTTTCTCTTTTAACATCATAAAATATATTTATGGGAAACCCAATTTCATTATGGCAAGTTACCTTGTTTATATTCTCTTGAATTTAAATAAGTAATATATTTTACTTAAGATTTATAGTCATGAATAAAATGGGTCTGTAATTTTTTTCTTATAATGTGTTCATATGGTTTCAGTCTCAATGAATTGGAACATATTCCCTCTTGTCTCTATTGTCTGGAAATGTTTGTACAAAATTGAGATGGTATGTTCCCTGAAAATGTGACAGTCTTGCCCATAAAACTGTCTGATCCAGATATTTTCTTGTGTAATACGTTTAAAGTATTTTTTTATTTCTTCAGTAATTATAAGACTATTCAAGCTATTAATTATTATGTAGTCAGTTCTACTAAATAATGTTTTTCTAGAAATTTATGTATTTCACCTAAGCATTCACAATTATTAGAAAATTATTGTAGGTAATCTCTCTTATCTTTTTTATTATGGTAAAATATGTATAACATAAAATTTGCCATTCTAAACATTTTAAGGTGTACAATTCAGTTGCATAACATAGATTCACAATGTTGTGTAACCATAATAACTATACACTCATAGCGATTTTTCATTTTTCCAGACAGAAAACATTAAAAAATGTCACCAGTTAAATAATGACTCCCCATTTTCCTTATCTACAGACTTTAATAACCTTTATTCTCCTTTCTATCTGTATAAATTTGAGTATTCTAGTTATCTCATGTAAGCGGAATCATATATTTGTCCTTTCCTATCAGCTTATTTCACTTAGCATAATGTTTTCAAGATTCATAAATATCGTAACATGTATTAGTACTTCATTCCCTTTTATGGCTGAGTAATATGCCATAATATTATGGTATACTTCATTTATCCATTATCCACCTTTCATTTATCCATTATTCATTCATCTATTGATAGGCATTAGGATTGTTACTACCCTTTGGCTATTTAATGCTTCTGTGAACATTTGTGTACAAGTATCTGTTTGAGAATCTACTTTCGACTGTTACTGGTATATACCTAGAGGTGAGAAATTGCTGATAATAAGCTAATTTATGTTTGACTTTTGAAGAACTGTCATACTATTTTCCACAGTAGCTGCACCATTTCACATTCTCAGCAGCAAGGCACAAGGGTTACCAGTTTCTCCGCATCCTCACCAAAACTTGTTTTCCTTTCTTTCCGTAACAGTCATCTTAATGAGGGTGAAGTGGTAAAACATTGTGGGTTTGATTTATATTTCCCTAAAGACTAATGATGTTGAGTATATTTCAGTGTCCTTATTGACCATTTAGAAGTCTTTTTTGGAGAAATATCTATTCAAGTTCTTTGGTCATTTTTTAAATTGGAATGCTTTTGTTGCTGTTTCTGTTTATTTTTATGTAGCTAGATATTAATCTCTTAAACGATATATGATTTGTAAATAATCTCTCCTATTTGGGGGGTTGTCCTTTTACTCTCTTGATAGTGTCCTTTAATGTACAAAAGTTTTAAATTTATTGAAATCCAGTTTATCTGTTTTGGTTGTTGCTGTTGCCTATGATTTTGATATTATACCTGAAAAATCATCACCAAACCCAATTTTTTATGAAGATTTTCCCTTATCTTTTCTTCTAGGAATGTTATAGCCTTAACTCGTATATTTAAGTTGTTGATCCATTTTGAGTAAATTTTGTTTATGGTGTAAGAGTCCAACTTTCTTCTGCATATGGCTCTCTAGTTTTTTCAAGATTATTTTTTTGAAGATTTTGCCCTTTCCCCATTGAATAGCCTTGGTACCCTTACCAAAAATCATTTGACCATATATTTGAGTAATAATTTATGGACTCTCTATCCCACTCTCTGTCTGTGTTTATGTCAGTGCCACACTGTTTTGATTACAATTGTTTTGTAATAAGTTTTGAAATATGGAAACTTAAGCCCTCCAACTTTGTTCTTTTAAAGATAATTTTTACTATTCAGGGTCCCATGAGACTTCATATGAATTTTAGTGTGGGTTTTTCTGTTTCTTCAAAAACCCCTGTTATGATTTTAATATGGATTGGAGGCATCTGTTGATTGCTCTAGATAGTACTGCCCTCTTAATGATATTAAGTCTTCTCATCAAAAAACATGGGATATCTTTCCATTTATTTATGTCTTCTTTAATTTCTTTAAGCAATGCATTTTTAAGTTTTTGGTATCTAAGTCTTGTCCTCCTGGGTTAAGTTTATTCCCAAGTATTTTATTCTTTTTGATGTTATTGTACATGAAATTGATTTCTTAATATCCTTTCCAGATTGTTCGATGTTAGTGTGTAAAGATGCAACATATTTTTGCATGTTGATTTTTTTTTGCATGTTTATTTTTTATTCTGCCACTTTGCTGAATTCATGTATTAGCTTTCATACTGTTGTGTGTGTGTGTGTGTGTATGTGTATGAATCTCATGATTTTCTAAATGTAATGTCATGTCATCTGTGAACAAAGATATTTTTACCTATGCCTTTTCAGTTTGGATGACTTTCTTTTCCTTGACTAATTGTTGTGGCTAGGACTTCCAATACTATGTTAAAAAGAAGTGGTGAAAGCAGGTATCCCAGTCTTGTTTGTTCCTGATCTTTGAGGAAAAAACATAAATCTTAAGTTGTACTATGGTTATATCCCTCTTTGATTTAAAATATCATTTGTTTAGTCTTTATTCCTTTAGTTAGTCTTACAAGAGGCCTGTCAAGTTTTCTAACTGAAAAAACAAAACAAAATTTTGTCTTTCGCATTGTTTTGTTTTTCACTGATTTATGATCTTATATTACTATCTGTTTGACTTGCTTTCGTTTTTTTGGGTGAATTTTCTGACTTCTTGAGAAATATACTTAGTCTTTCAAATTTTAAAATTTTATCTATTTTTTTTCATATTTAAGGGTATTAATTTCCTTCAAAGCATTACTTTGTCATATTTCAAAAGTTTCCTTACATGTGTTTTCAGTATCTTTCATTTATTTTTGAATTCCATTGTGATTTTGTCTTTACTCTTGAATCATTTAAAAATTTCTAAATATTTAGGTAAACAAGGACTCAATGAGATTTTTGAAGTTTTTCATTTTTTTGTTTTTGTTTTTGGTGATAAGTATATGATCAATATTTATATATGTTCTGTATGTACTTGTAAAATATTGTGTATTCTCTACTTTTTAGATACAGAACTATATACATGTCTACTAGGACAAGATTTCGCTTTTATTGTTCAAAACTAGAACATTACTGATTATTTTTGTCTACTTGACCTTTCAAAAACAGGAAGAAATGTCTTGAAATCTCTCACTACTTTGATGGATTTATTCATTTCTCCTTGTAGTTCAAACATTCTGCTTCATATTTGCTTCCAATACTATGTTTCCCTATTGTCTCTATTGTCTGGAAATATTTGTACAAAATTCAGACAATATGTTTCCTGAAAATGTTACAGTCTTTCCTATTTTATTAGGTACACATTTGCTTATAATTGGTGTGCCTTTTTGGAGAACTGAATTCTTTATTTTTAGATAGTGACTATCTCTACCCCTAATAATTTTTTTAATTTTCAAGTCTATTTTCTCTGATACTAATGTAGCTGCATCAGCTTCCTATGGTTATAATTTGCTGGACATATCTTTTCCCATCTTTTAAATTTCAATCTTGTGTGTCCTTTTGTAATGCAGCTGTGTCTCTTGTAAGCTACATAGATCTAAACACTATCTTTTTAACTGAACTGTCAAACTTTTAGCTGAGGAATTTGACCTATTTACATTTATTATCACTATTGATATTTTTCACCTGTTTTTCTCATTTTATTGTATTATATGTGTCACATATTTTAATATATTTTTCTTTAGTACTTTTTTTCTTTTTACCACTTTTACATTCATTCAGTTCTTTACTACTCCAACCCTATCATACTGATATTATCTAGATTTAATATGGAGTTATATAGTTATATCAGTTCAGTTCAGTTCAGTCGCTCAGTCATGTCCAGCTCTTTGCAACCCCAAGGACTGCAGCACGCCTGGCCTCCCTGTCCATCGCCAAATCCCTGAGTTTACTCAAGCTCATGTCCATTAAGTCCATGATGCCATCCAACCATCTCGTCCTTTGTCATCCCCTTCTCCTCCTGCCTTCAATCTTTCCCAGCATCAGGGTTGTTTCTAATGAGTCAGTTCTTCACATCAGATGGCCAAAGTATTGGAATTTCAGCTTCAGCATCAGTCCTTCCAATGAATATTCAGGACTGATTTCCTCTAGGATGGACTGGTTGGATCTCCTTGCAGTCCAAGGGACTCTCAAGAGTTCTACAACAACACAGTTCAAAAACATCAATTCTTTGGCCCTCATCTTTCTTTGTAGTCCAACTCTCACATCCATACATGACTACTGGAAAAACCATAGCTTTGACTAGACAGACCTTTGTTGGTAATGTCTCTGCTTTTTAATATGCTGTCTAGGTTGGTCATAACTTTTCTTCCAAGGAGCAAAGGTCTGTTAATTTGATGGCTGCAATCACCATCTGCAGTGATTTTGGAGCCCCCAAAAGTAAAGTTTGTCACTGTTTTCATTGTTTCCCCATCTATTTGCTGTGAAGTGATGGGACCAGATGCCATGATCTTAGTTTTCTGAATATTGAGCTTTAAGCCAACTTTTTCACTCTCCTCTTTCACTTTCATCAAGAGACTCTTTAGTTCTTTGCTTTCTGCCATAAGGGTGGTGTCATCTGCATATCTGAGGTTATTGATAGTCTCCCGGCAATTTTGCTTCCAGTTTGTGCTTCATCTAGTCCAGCGTTTCTCATGATGTACTCTGCATAGAAGTTAAATTAGCAGGGTGACAATATACAGCCTTGATGTACTCCTTTCCCTATTTGGAACCAGTCTGCTATTCCATGTCCAGTTCTAACTGTTGTTTCCTGACCTGCATATAGATTTCTCAAGAGGCAGATCAGGTGGTTTTATAGTTTATATATTTTATCTTGATTTCCCTATTCTCTTTTAGACTACAGCCACTTTACCAAGATATTTAATATTCTATTTATAACATGTTTTATTTATTTATATCATATTTACTTCATCCCAAACTGTCTTCAGTGTTTGTATTTGTGGGTAAGCATTCTTAAGCATTTTATATTTCTCAGAATATTTTTTATCATGACCTCACATGTAGATGATATTGGGCTGGATATAAAACTCTGTGTTTTAAGATCTTCTCATTCACTTTCCTTTTTCATTCGTTTTGCTATTGAAAATGTTTATATTAATAAGATTCTTATTCCTTTGAACATAATATCTTCTTACTATTATGCTTCTACATTTTCTCTTGGTCATTGTACATTCCTAAGTTTAACTATAATGCATCAGGGTGTAGATTTTTCTTCTTTGATATTCTATAGGCCCTTTGATTTTTAAGTCAAAATAAAACAACAAAATAAGATGAGATTAAAGACAAGAGTTTCACCTTTGATTTAGTGTTAGTCCTGGAATGCATCTCTATTCTTCCTTAAAGTGTTTTCTTTCTTCCAATTTTTATTTTTTTTCTCTCCCTGACTCTCCTAATAGCTATCTATATTGTAGTTCTAATAATTTTGTCCTTCATACTAATTAGATTTTCTTTTATATGTTTGGTTTCTTGGTCCTTTATCCTCTTGAGAGATTAATTTGGTTTTTATAATTTACTAGTTCCTTTATTTATTTCTCATTTTATGCATTATGCTATTTTTAACATTTTATGGTTTTCATCTTTTTTCAGGTATTGTATTTCCATGTCTCCTGTTTCTTCATGATCGCTTTGGCCATTTTTATGTTTACTTGTTCTTATTTTTGATTACCGCTGTTGTTTAGTCACTCAGTAGTGTTTGGCACTTTTGTGACCCCATGGACTGTGGCCCACCAGGTTTCTCTGTCCATGGGATTTCCTAGGCAAGAGTACTGGAGTGGTTTGCCCTTTCCTTCTCCAGGGAATCTTCCCAATCTGACGATCAAACCCACATCTCCTGAATTAGGAGGCAGATGCTTTACCACAAAGCCACCAGGGAAGCTCCATTTGAGATTATAAATTATTGCAAACATCATCCTTTATTTCTTTAGAGTGTATATTAGATCAATTTTTAAAACTTGGTTTCATGTAATCTTTTTTTTATTTCTAAAATTTTTGCTTTTGATGTTATTTCTAACATTACATGTTGTGTAACTTTTAAAATAATCATTTTTCTTGAATGCTTTGATATTTTGACCTGTAAGCTCATTTTCTTTAGGGAATATTGGCTACTGTGAAAGGTAGTGTTTGTATGGGAAGACCAGTTCCAAGTCCGTTTCAGTCTCTATGATCTTAGTAGGGAGATGTGAAAAATCTAGGGTAGAGAATTTTGGATACCAGGAATCACTGTTGGTCACTTCTCACTTCAAAACAATTTCTTAGATCAAGTGTTCACTTTTTTCTACCAGAAAGAATTATCTTAAGAAAAGACAAGATATGTTTTACCTTGCTGAAAATATTTTATAATAAATTCTTTACTAGGTGTTTTTAAAATTTGTGAGCTTGTTTCTAATAATTATATTTCCCTATTGCTATGTCAATGATTCTGCTTTTCTGAAAAAAGTAATGATTTTTAACCAGAATAATAAATATTTCTTCATAAAATATCTATCCAGTTGCCTACTAGTTTGTAAGATAAAGCCAAGGCTTAGACTTTAATACCTAAGTAGATTATAACTTTGGTTTGTAAGCCTTTTCTGATATGTATGTAATCTTTAAATTTTCACTAGCATTTTACTCATATCTTTCAATGGAGAAAAGGCTCTTTAGATTATGTGAAATATATTACATATTTTGAAATTGAAACCAATTGTCTAATGATATTTAAAAACTAATTAGCCATTTACATGAAATAGAGTAGTACCTACAACATAAAATTAAATAGGATATTAATCGTTATGCTTCAGGGCATAAATTAGACAATAACAGGTCATAGCAAACACCCTCTTTCAACAACACATGAGATGACTCTACACATGGACATCACCAGATGGTCAGTACCGAAATCAGAATGATTATATTCTTTGCAGTGGAAGATAGAGAAGCTCTATACAGTCAGTAAAAAAAAACTGGGAGCTGACTGTGGCTCAAATCATGAACTCCTTACTGAAAAATTCAGACTGAAATTGAAGAAAGTAGGAAAAACCACTAAGCCATTCAGGTATGAACTAAATCAAATCCCTTACGATTATACAGTGGAAGTGACAAATAGATTCAAGGGATTACATCTGATAGAAAAAAGAACTCTGGGGAAGTTTATAACACTGACTGTGGCTCAAATCATGAACTCCTTACTGAAAAATTCATGGTATGGGACCTAACAGAAGCAGAAAGATATTAAGAAGAGGAAACAAGAAAAGATGATGCTATGAAATTACTGCACTCAATATGCCAACAAATTGGGAAAACTCAGCAGTGGCCACAGGTCTGGAAAAAGTCAGTTTTCATTTCAATCCCAAAGAAGGACAATGCCAAAGAATGTTCAAACTACTGCACAATTGCACTCATTTCACACTCTAGCAAAGTAATGCTCAAAATTCTCCAAGCTAGCCTTTCAACAGTAAGTGAACCAAGAATTTCCAGGTGTTCAAGCTGGATTTCAAAAAGCAAGAGAATTCCAGAAAAACATCTACTTCTGCTTCATTGACTACGCTAAAGCCTTTGACTGGATCACAACAAACTGTGGAAAATTCTTAAGGAGATGGGAATACCAGACCACCTTATCTGCCTCCTGAGAAACCTGTATTCAGGTTAAGAAGTAGCAGTTAGAACTGGACATGGAACAACAGACTGCTTCAAAATTGGGAAAGGAATACATCAAGGCTCTATATTGTCACTTGGCTTATTTAACTTATATGCAGAGTACATCATGCAAAATGCCAGGCTGTATGAAACACAAGCTGGAATCAAGATTGCAGAGAGAAATATCAATAACCTCATATATGCAGATGACACCACATTTATGGAAGAAAGTGAAGAGGAACTAAGAGCCTTTTGATGAAAGTGAAAGAGGAGAGTGAAAAAGTTGGCTTAAAACTCAACATTCAAAAAACTAAGATCACAGCATCCAGTCTCATCTTGTCATGGAAAATGGAAAAACAATGGAAACAGTGAGAGACTTTATTTTCTTGGGCAGTAAAATCACTCCAGATGGTGACTGAAGCCATGAAATTAGAAGATGCTTGCTTCTTGGATGGAAAGTTATGACCAACCTAGACAGCGTATTAAAAAGCAGAGACATTACTTTGCCGACTAAGGTCCGTCTAGTCAAAGCTATGGTTTTTCCAGTAGTCATTTGTTGATGTGAGAGCTGGACCATGAAGAAGGCTGAGCACCAAAGAATTATTCTTTTGAACTGTGGTATTGGAGAAGACTGTCAAGAGTCCCTGGACAGCAAGGAGATCAAACCAGTCAATCCTAAAGGAAATCAATCCTGAATGTTCATTGGAAGGACTGATGCTGAAGCTGAAGCTCCAATGCTTTGGCCACCTGATTTGAAGAGGTGACTCACTGGAAAATATCCTGATCCTGGGAAAGATAGAAGACAAGAGGAGAAGGGGATGACAGAGGACAAAATGGTTGGATGGCATCACCAACTCAATGAACTTGAGTCTGATCAACTCTGGGACATGGTGAAGGGCAGAGAAGCCTGGCATGCTGCAGTCCACAGGGTTGCAGAGTCAGACACTACTAGAGCAACTGCAGAACAACAGAAGGTCAGGAGAAGATGGAATAGACCCACAGTTAAGCAGGATTAAATTCATTATCAGAACTCCAGCCCCATTTCTACAGAAAAATGCGTTGGGTATGGTCTGACCAAGTAATATTAACCCAGTGAAATGTTTTAGCTAGGGACCTATCACTTTATTGTTGCAGTGCAAATGTAATATGACTCCTCTTAAACATTTCTACTGTTTGCTACTGCTGCATTGAAGCTATCTGATCTCAAGCACTTTAGAGAAAAATGCCCTTTTCCTAGTTCTTTCCCCCTTCTTTCTCCCTCACTCCCTGTCTTTTTGTTCAGCATGTCATTATGTTTCTCAAAGGCACAGTGCAAATGTACAATTCAGGTTGGTGATGCCTCCACTTATAACCAACAGTAGTTTCAAAAAGGACCTGGAAGCTTTAAAATTCTACATATATAGCTAAATGACTCACATGTTAGGGAAATGTGTGCTTTTAGAATTTCTTTATAATTGTATTACTCTGATACTTACACTCATCATTTATCCAATTTGATAGGTTTTCTTGTCCCTATTTTTCAGATAAGGAAATTGAAAAGGAATAAATATCTTAGTAGCTCACTTCTAATATCCAAGACGCAAAAACACATTTTAAAACGATGTTGTTGTTATTCAGTCACTCAGTCATATCCAACTGTTTGCGACCCCATGGACTGTAGCATGCCAGACTTCCCTGTCCGTCATTGTTATATAATCAGTGAATTTATATAAAATAAAGATGAGGAGTCCTGACAGAATAAATAATGAAAAGAACCAATATATGAAAACGTGCATCGTAATACCATATGCAATTTATAATGTTCTTGTTGATATACATATACACTTGTATATTAGCCTGATTTCCACTGTATTTTCCAAGTATTTTTCCCTCAGAAATATATAATGTTAATCACGTAATTTAATATATTATTATTTCAGAAACTAATTTTTGTCTTCATGTGTCCCTTCTTCACGATTATTTTCAGTCTGATTTTATAAGTATTAAAAAAATTTCCTTTGGCTTGGAGTTCTACAAAAAATGGGAATAAGGAGTTAGAATCTCCATAATAATCTGAATATAGCTTTGTTTGATAATTTCTTAAAGGAAAGAAAACAGGTACTGCTTATTCAGCTCTTGGTTGACTTCCCAGAAATGAAATAAAGATAATTAGAATGGAAATATTTTAAATGTTCAAATCTTGAATTTTAAATGTAGGTTGTTCTGGAATAATAAATATTAACTTGAGTTATGAATATTATTTAAATTTAATTTTCTTAGGAGATCAATCAATAAGCACATTTTCAATAACAAATTGGTACAATTTTGAATTGTGTATAAAGCATCTTAGCTTTCTGAAAAATTGCTCCCAAGGAGCACTTTAAGAATTGCAGTGTAGCTATAATTAGATATACCCTATATCCACTTGAGGCAAAGCAGTTTTAGACTACTTTTGGTTACCAGCTGGATATTTATAATAATCTAGAACATTAAGTGTACAATGAGAAAAAGTATGCCTTCCAGGAAGGAAAGAAAGTTTCTCACTTAATTAACAGTATAAAACACCTCTTGACTGTGAATTGCTGATAGCACTGATGGTATTAAGAAGGTTTCCAAAATATTCAACTGTTATGCCTAATTTATGATATATAATGAATTTTCAAGCTTTACTAATATGTATTATGATTTTTGTCTAAAGTGATATTTTTAATCTTATTCATTTATAACCAGGTAATGTACCAGATCAAACTCCCATAACTTTGTAAATATTAATAAAAATTTTTCTTCATGAGTGAACTAATTTCTCTGTTTTCTTAAGTACAAATAGCTTTTTTCAACATATCTTATTCACAAGCATTAACCAAAGATTTTACAAAGTTAATACATATTCATTTTTGTTTAAAATTAAAATGCTATATATTGCAAGTTACTATTAACAGTTGGTCAATTTAAGATAATACAACTAAATATATCAATATTCGCCAAAGATTTCATTGATCTTTTCTACCTTTTTCCTTTAAAGGTATCTGGAAGTATTTTGGATGTGTATAGTGGTGAGCAGGAAATTTCACCAGTTAATATGGGCCTCACAAGTGCTTCTTGTCCAAGTAGTCTACCAATGAAAAGAGAAGTTACAGGTAATGTTGCTTTTATAGTTTTCTTTTAAAAAAATCAGCTCTGTAAGACATGAGTGACATATAATCCCAATCTAAAGACAATTTTTGAAATATCATCAAAATAGTTATAGTAAGTCTTCTACATACGAACCTTCAAATTGCAAACTATCAAAGATGTGAAAGTGTATTTGCATGTTCAGTCATGTAAGTTAGTTCACTTGTCTGGCATACATTGTCACAAGCGTGCATCCTCTTCAAGTGGTTGTGCTTTTGTGTACTTTACTGTACAATACTGTATAGAGGACAGTAGTACAGTGTCTTTATTTCAAGTCCAGGATGTCTGAAAGCAAGTGTAAAGGCAGTGTGATTTAGCTGGTACTGCTAAGAATTGCCAGTTATTGTGCTGTACTACTGTACTTTCCAAGGTGCTGTACTATAAAATTTAAAATGTTTTATTTTGTGTTTTTTGTGTATTATTTGTGTGAAAAGTATTATTAAACTATTACAGTACAGTACTATATGGCTGATCGTGTTAGTTCGGTACCTAGGCTAATGTTGTTGGACTTAAAAACAAATTGGACTTTTGAATGCACACTTGGAAAGGAATTCATTCATAGGTAGGAGACTTACTGTAGTTAAAATGGGAAACATTTAAAGAGCAAATCCACCATTTTTCCTTTATAGCAACCAAGCAACAAGCTAGTATAACTTATGGTTCAATTCAGTGATTTTAGGAATTGGACAAATACAAATATATACACATAACCTCTTCAGTTCAGTTCAGTTCAGTTGCTCAGTCGTGTCCGACTCTTTGCACCCCATGAATCACAGCACGCCAGGCCTCCCTGTCCATCACCAACTCCCGGAGTTTACCCAAACCCATGTCCATTGAGTCAGTGATGCCATCCAACCATCTCATCCTCTGTCGTCCCCTTCTCCTTCTTCCTGCCCCCAATCCTTCCCCACATTAGGGTCTTTTCCAATGAGTCAACTCTTCGCATGAGGTGGCCAAAGTATTGGAGTTTCAGCTTCAACATCAGTCTTTCCAATGAACACCCAGGACTGATCTCCTTTAGGATGGACTAGTTGGATCTCCTTGCAGTCCAAGGGACTCTCAAGAGTCTTCTCCAACACCACAGTTCAAAAGCATCAATTCTTTGGCACTCAGCTTTCTTCACCGTCCAACTCTCACATCCATACATGACCACTGGAAAAACCATAGCCTTGACTAGACAGACCTTTGTTGGCAATGTAATGTCTCTGCTTTTAAATATGCTATCTAGGTTGGTCATAACCTTCCTTCCAAGGGGTAAGTGTCTTTTAATTTCATGGCTGCAATCACCATCAGCAGTGATTTTGGAGCCCCCAAAAATAAAGTCTGGCATTGTCATTATGTATATGACAGTTTGACTAAGTTCCACTTTCACTTTGGGCTTCTCTGGTGGCTCAGACGGTAAAGAGTCTGCCTGCAGTGTGGGAGACTCAGGTTTGATCCCTGGGTCAGGAAGATCCCCTGGAGAAGGAAATGGCAACCCACTTCAGTATTCTTGCCTGGAAAATCCCATGGATGGAGGAGCCTGGCAGACTACAGTCCATGGGGTCGCAAAGAGTTGTATATGACTGAACAAAACTTAACTTAGCTAACTCTCACTTAATATAGGTTCATTTTGATATTGCAAATATTCAATTTATTAACCTGTTTGCAAAATAACAGATTAATAGATTAGGAAAAAATAGATTTTCCTCTTTTCAACTTGTTTCACAGATTTCATGATTCACATTTAACTTTCTCAAGTGTGTAAAAACCCCTCTCTTTTCAATAGTAAATTTCAAAATTGTTACAACTTAAAGGAATTACAGGGGCACTTTCAAGTTCCTTCAATAGGTAGATGAGGAAATAGTCAGAAGAGTTATTTCCCAATAGTATACATCTGATTAGAAGCAGAAGTCAATCAAAATAAGGATCTCCTGACTTACAGGTCTAGTGTTAGTTTCTCCATAAAATAAAATAAAATTTAATAGAAATTTCTGTAACGTGTTTAGTTTGGCACTCAAACATAGATCTTTAAGTATTTTTCTTTAGTTAATATCAACATTTTTAATAAATGCAATATTTCTATTCTTGTAATCTAACAAGTGACTCAAAAGTATCTATGCATTCAAATTATTTAGAGTAAAATTAATTAATTTAATCTTAAATAATCAAAATTTAATAAATATATTTATATATTTCTATTTTAAAACTAGAATAATTCAAAGAACATTGGATTAATTATCTATTGCTATATAACAAAGTACCCCAAACTTAACAGGTTGAAATAATAAATGTTAATTATCTCATACAATCCCTATATTTCAGAAATCCAGGGGTAATTTATAAAATAGCTTCTAGCTCAGAGCCTTGTGCAAGGTTGCAGTCAAGATGTTGGCCAGAGATACAGATATTTGCCACTTGACAGGCTGGAGGATGCACCCCCAAGATGGTTCACTCACATATCTTCCAAGTCAGTGCTGCTTGGTTCTTTACCATGTAGAACTCTCCACAGGGCTGCTCAAGTCTCCTCATGATGTGACAAGTAGTGATTCAAGGAACACCCAAGGGGGAAGCTGAAAATGTTTTTTATGACCTAGTCTTGAAAACCTCATTCATCATTTCCACAATATTATGTCAGTTTCACAGATCAATCCTATTCAGTGTGGAAGGCAACCATCAAAAGTATGACTATCATGGATGAGAGTCATGGAAGGCCATTTTGGAGTCACTATCACAAGTGCTTACAACCACATAACACATAAAGTGTCTGTTACTCAAAGTATGGACTTGTTTGATAGGAATATGAGAAATGTAGTTAGTTCCAATTCTTTGAATTTAGAAATCATAATTATTTATAAAAAACGTAGGTTGTGAAAATTTAGTTTGAAATAATTTTGAATAATCTTAAAGTTCTGAGAACAACTCTAATAAAAATGATTAAGCAGGTTAATATTTACCGTATGCTCTATTTCTTTTAATCATAACAATGATGTTTAGTAGGTATCATACCAGCTTCACAGATGAGAACTTAGGTAACAGACCCCAAGGCTACTAAATGGAGGGCTAGAATACAAATTCGGGTTTTAATATGTAAATCCCATAGGTTTTGTCACTGCCTTCTTACTAATATGTTGTTTCAAATTTCTAAATATTTGCAAAAAATTTTGTTATATCACTTGGAGTAAGTATTATGTTTTCACTTGTATTTCTGAATTTTGTTGACTGGAAGGATTGTAAGGTAGAAATAAGTACTGTTTCAATTATTTTCCTTTTGATCAGAAACAGATACTCGAGCTTTGGCAAAGGAGAGACAAAAAAAGGACAACCACAACCTCAGTGAGTATATTTTCCTTTTTTCTAGCAAAATGAATCAATGCAAGAGGAAATGCAAGGAGGTTAAACTGTGTGGTGTTCTATTGTCACCTGTATATATTTTGAAGTCAGATGACCAAAATTAAGTGTACACGCTCACTAGTAGAGCTATTATGGGGCAATTTAGACAATGCAAACTCTCAGAAAAGCTAGACATTTTTTTGAAGTGAAACATCTCAAGTTCTCTCCTTGATCATTTTCTCTCTCTGAAGAATACTAATGAGGGAGATGAGTGCACTGAGTTACATTTTAACTCAATTGACTCCAAAGTTTAAAGAGATAAAAGTGACTTTAGAAAATGTACGCCATTCACTGCTATCCAAAAGTCTACAAGCAATAAATGCTGGAGAGGGTGTGGAGAAAAGGGAACCTTCTTAAACTGTTGGTGGGGATGCAAACTAGTACAGCCACTATGGAGAACAGTGTAGAGATTCCTCAAAAAACTGGAAATAGAACTGCCATATGACCCAGCAATCCTACTGCTGGGCATACACACCAAGGAAACCAGAATTGAAAGAGACATGTGTACTCCAATGTTCATCACAGCAGTGTTTATAATAGCCAGGACATGGAAGCAGCCTAGATGCCCATCAGCAGACAAATGGATAAGGAAGCTGTGGTACATATACACAATGGAATATTACTCAGCCATTACAAAGAATACATTTGAATCAGTTCTAATGAAGTGGATGAAACTGGAGCCTATTATACAGAGTGAAGTAAGCCAGAAAGAAAAACACCAATACAGTATACTAACACATATATATGGTATTTAGTTAATCAGTAAAGATAACCCTGTATGCGAGACATCAAAAGAGACACAGATAAATAGAACAATATTATGGACTCTATGGGAAAGGGCGAGGGTGGGATGATATGGGAGAATGGCATTGAAGCATGTAAATTATCATATGTGAAATGAATTGCCAGTCCAGGTTCGACGCATGATACAGGGTGCTCAGGACTGGTGCACTGGGATGACCCAGAGGGATGGGATGGGGAGGGAAGTGAGAGGGGGGTTCTGGAAGGGGAAAACATGTACACCCATGGTGGATTCATGTCAATGTATGGCAAAACAAATACAATATTGTAAAGATAAAAAAATAGATAAATAAACTAATTTATAAAAAAAAAAGAGAGAGAAAAAAAAGAAAAAGAAAATGTACGCCATTCATCCAAAAGTCACACCAAACCCATAGACACCTCAAAACTCACTACTGGACACTTCATTACACTTCCAGAGAGAAGAGATCCAGCTCCACTCACCAGAACATCGACACTAGCTTCCCTAACTGGGAAACCTTGACAAGCCACTAGTCCAACCCCACCCACAGGGAGCAACCTCCACAATAAAGAGGAACCACAAACTTCCAGCATGAAGAAAGACCACTCCAAACACAGTGATCTAAACAAAATGAAAAGGCAGAGAAATATTCAGCAGGTAAAGGAGCATGATAAATGCCCACCAAACCAAACAAAAGAGGTGGAGATAGGGAGTCTACCTAAAAAGAATTCAGAATAATGATAGTAAAGATGATCCAAAATCTTGAAAACAAATTGGAGTTACAGATAAATAAACTGGAGATAAGGATTGAGAAGATACAAGAAATGTTTAATAAGGACCTAGAAGAAATAAAAAGAATCAGTCAATAATGAATAATGCAATAATTGAGATCAAAGGCACTCTGGAGGGAACCAACAATAGAATAACTGAGGCAGCTGATAAATGAGGTGGAAAATAGAATGGTGGAAATAAATGAAGCAGAGAGGAAAAAACAAACAAACAAAAACGAATTAAAAGAAATGAAGACAACATCAGAGACCTCTGGGACAATATTTAATGCCCCAGCATTTGAATCATAGGAGTCCCAGAAGAATAAGACAAAAAGAAAGGCCATGAGAAAATACTTGAGGAGATAATAGTTGAAAACTTCCCTAAAATGGGGAAGGAGATAGCCACCCAAGTCCAAGAAACCCATAGAGTCCCAAACAGGATACACCCAAGGCAAAACACCCAAGACACATATTAATCAAATTAACGAAGATCAAACACAAAGAGCAAATATTAAAAGCAGCAAGGGGAAAGCAACAAATAACACATAAGGGGATTCCCAAAAGGATAACAGCTGATCTTTAAACAGAAACTCTTCAGGCCAGAAGGGAATGGCAAGACATACTTAAAGTGATGAAAGAGAAAAGCCTGCAACCCAGATTACTATACCCAGCAGGGATCACATTCAAATATAAAGGAGAAATCAAAAGTTTTACAGACAAGCAAAAGCTGAGAGAATTCAGCACCACCAAACCAGCTCAGGAAACACAGAAAAGCTTTATAAAATAGAACCCAAAACAACAAAGTAAATGGCAATTGGATTATACTTATCAATAATTACCTTAAATGTAAATGGGTTGAATGCCCCAACCAAAAGACAAAGACTGGCTGAATGGATACAAAAACAAAACCCCTATATATGCTATATATGTCTACAAGAGACCCACCTCAAAACAAGGGACACATACAGACTGAAAGTGAAGGGCTGGAAAAAGATATTTCATGCAAATGGAGATCAAAAGAAAGCAGGACTAACAATACTCATATCAGATAAAATAGACTTTGAAATAAAGACCATGAAAAGAGACAAAGAAGTACACTACATAATGATCAAAGGATCAATCCAAGAAGAAAATATAACAATTACAATATATATATACACCCAACATAGGAGCACCACAATATGCAAGGCAAAAGCTAGCAAGTATGAAAGGGGAAATTAACAGTAACACAATAATAGTGGGAGACTTTAATACCCCACTCACACCTATGGATAGATCAACTAAACAGAAAATTAGCAAGGAAGCACAAGCTTTAAATTATACAATAGACCATTAGACTAATTGATATCTATAGGACATTTCACCCCAAAACAATGAATTTCAACTTTTTCTCAAGTGCACATGGAAACTTCTCCAGGATAGATCACATCCTGGACCATAAATCTAGCCTTGGTAAATTAAAAAAAAAAATTGAAATCATTTCAAGCACCTTTTCTGATCACAATGTGGTAAGATTAGATGTCAACTATGGGAAAAAAAACTATTAAAAACACAAACATACGGAGTCAAACAACACACTTCTGAATAACCAACAAATCACAGAAGAAATAAAAAAATAAATAAAAATATGCATAAAAATGAATGAAAATGAAAACATGACAACCCCAAACCTATGAGGTTCAGTAAAAGCAGTGCTAAGGGGAAGGTTCATAGCAATACAAGCTTACCTCAAGAAACAAGAGAAAAATCAAATAAATAACCTAACTTTACACCTAAAGCAACTAGAAAAAGAAGAAATGAAGAACCCTAGGATTAGTAGAAGGAAAGAAATCATAAAAATTAGGGCAGAAATAAGTGAAAAAGAAACAAAGGAGACTATAGCAAAAATCAACAAAACTAAAAGCTGGTTCTTTGAGAAGATAAATAAAATAGAGAAACCATTAGCCAGAATCATCAAGAAACAAAGGGAGAAAAATCAAATCAACAAAATTAGAAATGAAAATGGAGAAATCACAACAGACAACACAGAAATACAAAGGATCATAAGAGACTACTATCAGTAACTATATGCCAATAAAATGGACAACTTGGAAGAAATGGACAAATTCATAGACAAGTATAACCTTCCAAAACTGAACCAGGAAGAAATAGAAAATCTTAACAGACCCATCACTAGAGTGGAAATTGAAACCAGTCAAAAATCTTCCAACAAACAGAAGCCCAGGACCAGATGGCTTCACAGGTGAATTCTACCAAATATTTAAAGAAGAGCTAACACCTATCTTACTCAAACTCTTCCAGAAAATTGCAGAGGAATATAAACTTCCAAAATAATTCTATGATGCCACCATCACCCTAATACCAAAACCAGACAAAGATGCCACAAAAAAAGAAAACTACAGGCCAATATCACTGGTGAACATAGGTGCAAAAATCCTTAACAAAATCCTAGCAAACAGAATCCAACAACATATTGAAAAGATCATACATCATGACCAAATGGGCTTTATCCCAGGGATGCAAGGATTCTTCAATATTCACAAATCATTCAATGTGATACACCACATTAACAAATTGAAAAATAAAAACCATATGATTATTTCAATAGATGAAGAGAAAGCCTTTGACAAAATTCAACATCCATTTATGATAAAAACTCTCCAAAAAGCAGGCATAGAAGGAACATAACTCAACATAATAAAAGTCATATATGATAAATCCATAGCAAACATTATTCTCAATGGTGAAAGGTCAGGAACAGGAACAGGGTGCCCACTCTCATCAGTACTATTCAGCATAGTTTTGGAAGTTTTAGCCACAGAAATCAGAGAAGAAAAAGAAATAAAAGGAACTCAGACTGGAAAAGAAGAAGTAAAACTTTCACTGTTTGCAGATGACATGATCCTCTACATAGAAACCCTAAAGACAACCCCAGAAAATTACTAGAGCTAATCAATGAATATAGTAAAGTTGCAGGATATAAAATTAACACAGAGAAATCCCTTACATTCCTATACACTAACAATGAAAAACAGAAAAAGAAATTAAGGAAACAATTCCATTCACCATTACAGAGAAAAGAATAAAATACTTAGGAATAAATCTACCTAAAGAAACAAAAGGCCTATATATAGAAGACTATAAAACACTGATGAAAGAAATCAAAGATGATACAAATAGATGGATAAACATACCATGTTCATGGATCAGAAGAATCAATATAGTGAAAATGAGTGTATTACCCAAAGCAATCTATAGATTCAATGCAATCCCTGTCAAGCTACCAACAGTATTTTTCAGAGAACCAGAACAAATAATTTCACAATTTGTATGGAAATACAAAAAACTTTGAATAGCCAAAGCAATCTTGAGAAAGGAGAATGGAACTGGAGGAATCAACCTGCCTGACTTCAGACTATACTATAAAGCTACAGTCATCAAGACAATATGGTACTGGCACAAAGACAGAAATATAGATCAATGGAACAAAATAGAAAGCCTAGAGATAAATCCATGCACCTATGGACACCTTATCTTTGACAAAGGAGGCAAGAATCTACAATGGAGAAAAGACAATCTCTTTAACAAGTGGTGCTGGGAAAACTGGTCAACCACTTGTAAAAGAATAAAACTAGAACACTTTCTAACACCATACCCAAAAATAAACTCAAAATGGACTAAAGGTCTAAATGTAAGACCAGAAACCATAAAACTCCTAGAGGGAAACATAGGCAAAACACTCTCTGACATAAACCACAGCAGGATCTTCTATGACCCACCTCCCAGAGTAATGGAAATAAAAGCAAAAATAAACAAATGGGACATAATTAAACTTAAAAGCTTTTGCACAAGGTGAAAAGCAAGGTGAAAAGACACCCTCCAGAATGGGAGACAGTGATAGCAAATGAAGCAACTGACAAAGAATTAATCTCAAAAATATACAAGCATCTCCTGCAGCTCAATTCCAGAAAAATAAATGACCCAATAAAAAAATGGGCCAAAGAACTAAACAGACATTTCTCCAAAGACATACAGATGGCTAACAAACACATGAAAAGATGCTCAACATCACTCATTATCAGAGAAATGCAAATCAAAATCACAATGAGGTACGATCTCATGCCAGTCAGAATGGCTACTATCAAAAAATCTACAAACAATAAATGCTGGAGAGGGTGCAGATAAAAGGGAACCCTTTTACACTGTTGGTGGGAATGCAAACTAGTACAGCTACTATGGAGAACAGTGCAGAGAGTCCTTAAAAAACTGGAAATAGAACTGCCATACGACCCAGGAATCCCACTGCAGGACATATACACCAAGGAAACCAGAATTGAAAGAGACACGTGTACCCCAATGTTCATTGCAGCACTATTTACAATAGCTAGGACATAGAAGCAATGTAGATGCCCATTGGCAGATGAATGGATAAGAAAGCAGTGGTACATATACACAATGTAACATTACCTAGCTATTAAAAAGATTGCATTTGAATCAGTTCTAATGAGGTGGATGAAACTGTAGCCTATTATACAGAGTGAAGTAAGTCAGAAAGAAAAACACAAATACAGTATGTTAGCACATACATATGGAATTTAGAAAGATGGTAACGATGACCCTATATGTGAGACAGCAAAAGAGACATAGATGTAAAGAACAGACTTTTGGACTCTGTAGGATAAGGCAAGGGTGGGATGATTTGAGAGAATAGCATTGAAACATGTATATTACTATACATGAAATAGATTGCCAGTCCAGGTTCAATGCATGAGACAGGATGCTCAGGGCTGATGCACTGGGATGACCCTGAGGGATGGGATGGAGAGGGAGGTGGGAGGGGGGTTCAGGGTGGGGAACACATGTACATCCATGGCTGATTCATGTCACTGTATGGCAAAAACCACTACAGCATTGCAAAGTAATTATCCTCCAATTAAAATAAATAAATTAATTTAAAAAAAGAAAAGAAAATGTACACTATTTAAATAGCTAGAAATGTAACACCAGGTTCTTATCTTTCTGTCTCAATCTGCTCCTCCTTTCCTAATGATAAGTTACTTTAAAATATGGCTTATGTTGTACTGCTGAATTCTACTACTGTCACAAAAAAAGTGGGAGGGGGCTCTAATGCCTTCCTGGGGGTCCATTTGCCTTCAAAAATGGGTCACATGAGGCGAGTAAATGCATTCAAGGGAAGTTGTTTAGGGGCAAGGTGAACTTTAAAGTCCTTTTTCATGTCTCTTAAGATAGTGCTTAACTATCTTAAGTCAGCTTGACTAATTGAGTATGAAGCAGTTTTGTTCTGAGAACCAAATAAAAAATGAGAAAAGAATGCAATGAAAATAAATAAAATCTTTAAATCTTTAATACCAGGAATTTCCTTACATGTAGTTAGCTGAAACTGATGCTACATGTACCAGGAAATTTGGAAAAATCACAGCACTGGAAAAGATCAGTTTTCATTCCAATCCCAAAGAAAGTCAATGCCGAAGAATTCTCAAACTATCACGCAGTTGTACTCATCTCACACGCTCGTAAAGTAATGCTCAAAATTCTCCAAGCCAGGCTTCAACTGTACGTGAACCATGAACTTCCAGATGTTCAAGCTGGATTTAGAAAAGGCAGAGGAAGCAGAGATCAAATTGCCAACATCCGTTGGATCATTGAAAAAGCAAGAGAATTTCAGAAAAACATCTACTTCTGCTTTATTGACTATGCCAAAGCCTTTGACTGTGTACCACAACAAACTGTGGAAAATTCTTCAAGAGATGGGAATACCAGACCACCTGACCTGCCTCCTGAGAAATCTGTATGTAGGTCAGGAAGCACCAGTTAGAACTGGACATGGAACAACAGACTGGTTCCAAATAGGAAAAGGAGTTTGTCAAGGCTGTATATTGTCACCTTGCTTATTTAACTTATATGCAGAGTACATCATGAGAAACGCTGGGCTTGAGGAAGCACAAGCTGGAATCAAGATTGCTGGGAGAATTATCAATAACCTCACATATGCAGATGGCACCACCCTTATGGCAGAAATTGAAGAACTAAAGAGCCTCTTGATGAAAGTGAAAGTGGAGAGTGAAAAAGTTGGCTTAAAGCTCAACATTCAGAAAACTAAGATTATGGCATCCGGTCCCATCACTTCATGGC
This sequence comes from Okapia johnstoni, assembly GCA_024291935.2. NCBI lineage: Eukaryota > Metazoa > Chordata > Mammalia > Artiodactyla > Giraffidae > Okapia > Okapia johnstoni. The sequence goes on along the minus strand of CM044312.1, from coordinate 61,468,215 downwards.
AGATAGATGGGGAAACAGCGAAAATAGTGGCTGACTACTTTTTCTGGGCTCCAAAATCACTGCAGATGGTGATTGCAGCCATGAAATTAAAAGATGCTTTCCTTGGAAGGAAAGTTATGACCATCCTAGACAGCATATTAAAAAGCAGAGACATTACTTTGCCAACAAAAGTCCGCCTAGTTAAGGCTATGGTTTTTCCAGGAATCATGTATGGATGTGAGAGTTGAACTGTAAAGAAAGCTAAGCGCCGAAGAATTGATGCTTTTGAACTGTGGTGTTGGAGAAGACTCTTGAGAGTCCCTTGGGCTGAAAGGAGATCCAACCAGTCCATCCTAAATGAGATCAGTCCTGGGTGTTCATTGGAAGGACTGATGTTGAAGCTGAAACTCCAATACTTTGGCCACCTGATGCAAAGAGCTGACTCATTGGAAAAGACCCTGATACTGAGAAAGATTGAGGGCAGGAGGAGAAGGGGACGACGGAGGATGAGATGGCTGGATGGCATCATCGACTGGATGGACATGGGTTTGGGTGAACTTAGGGAGTTGGTGATGGACAGGGAGGCCTGGCATGCTGCGATTCATGGGGTCGCAAAGAGTCAGACACGACTGAGCGACTGAATTGAACTGAAGAGTAGTTGTGGAAAGGGAAATGATTTGCTTCTGATCACATAGCTTCAGAGCAGACAAGCATTGGTGCATTTTGTGAGACAAAAACCTGAAAGACAGAACTAGTTGTTTACAGAAAGAAGTAACACATCAGGAACTAAAGCCTTTTCTCTTAGTTTTAAGTCCGCTATTACCTTCCTTTCTCCTTTCTTCTCTCCCCTATGTTTGCACTTTAAATAACAGGCCATTTATGTAAAGTATGATAGGTGCCTGGTATGATCATTATAGATGGCTCAGTGGTAAAGAATCCACCCTCACTAAGGGAGGCACAGAAGACATGGGTTCCACCCCTGGGTTGGGAATTTCCCCTGGAGGAGGAGATGGCACCCCACTCTAGTATTCTTGCCTGGAAAATATCATGGGCAGAGGAGCCCAGCAGACTGCAGTCCATAGGGTTGCAAAGAGTCAGACACACAGAGTGACTGAGGGCACACACACACCCACACACACACACATGATCATTATAGAAGTATTTTCTACTAATAATCTGGATTACTTGCTGATCTTACTTTTTGGAGCTATGAATGTTACCAAAAATTAATATCACATTTTAAGTGTGAATCTAAATATCCCCTAACATTTGTGAGGATCATGGCTAGAGGACAAATAAGGTCCCATTTAACAGATGTCTAAGTACTTAAAAGCTATAACTCAAGCTAGAAATACTAAATTATGTTCTATCCTTCCTACAGATAGGAAGGCCAGGTTTGAAATATGAGTTCTCAGATCCTCAGAATTTTATATAAGTACTGCGCCACTAATGGATTGGGCCACTGGGTCTCCACTTGATTCTTGGAATTTTGAGTGGGAAAGTCATGGTGGGGCAATGTCAGCCCTTACTAATGGCCCCTTTCACTTCTCTTCCTATGCCCTATTACATCCTATGCTGCATATGGCCTCAAACATAAGTGTGAACCCCTCATCTTGTATATTCAAGCTCCATACATATCTGCAAACAACTGACCCTTGTCTGCATCTTGGGCCTAGGGTGAGCACCTTGGTGTCATGATCTTCCTTCAGGAGGATGAACCTGGGACATAGCCAGCACAGGCTCAGGGCATTTGGGAGAATATTCCTGGTGTAAATTACCCGGAGTGTAGTTTAGAAGGGAGATCCCTTTGCTCTGTGGCTGCCTTGCTCAGTGAGGATGGATGTGGTAAGAGAAGGTAAAGGGGGCCCTCAAGTATGGAGTCTGGGAAAGAGGCACCGGTTGCCTGTTTCTAAGGACAGGAATGAGTGAATATATCAAAAACTTTGTAAAGAGTGAAATCACATATAACATGAAGTGATTTAGTAATTTCTTAAAACTTGACTCCTTTACAAACAACTAGTACTTGATATGAAAACAGTGGGAAAACAAACTTCTCATTATAATTAGCCATTAAAATTTTATAAGCACAATCTCAAAAGGTTAGAGTAGGAATTTCTGATATTTTACATAAGGTACATTTAAATAATAGATTTTGAAAAAACATTATAGGACTACACCAGTCTCCTATTTTGAGATAGAAATGTGAACATCCTTCATAGCTGATCTTCATCTTATATTTAAGAGTCTGTTTTTTAATATGAGAGTATGTGTGAACATAGAATTATTAATAAATTCTCACTATAAAATATAAATGTATTTCTATCAGCTTTGCCTTTGTTTATTTTCTTTTTCATTTTTTATATAGTGTCAGTTTTTTCAATTACTTGCACAGAGAAAACAAAACTGGCAAAGAAGGAAAATAATCTCTCCCAGGAATCAATTATATCCTAATTTCAGAGGAATCCCAAAGTATTATTCCAGAAGGTCAAGTTCATTCATGATAAATTGGTTCATAGAGTAGATTCACCAAGACAATTGATATTTTTTAGGACTTTGTTTCCAGTAGCAGTTTTTATTTTTCAAACATGTATTGTTTAATGTTTCGACATACAGTTTTTTTCCTTCTTCGTGACTTTTTCTTCCTTCATTTCCCTGAAAAGCTTTGAAAATGTTACCTACTGAAAAAGGATTATATGTAAGTCATGGTTCCTGATCCTGTGAGTATAGAGTAGATTATACGACTATTCTGTGCTCTATAAGACTGTTTTTAGGTAAGGGTCAATATAGAAAGCTCTGCTTATTTGTATATTTGACATTTATCGAACATTTATTAGATGCATATACATTGTCATAGGCAGTGGATGCATGGGAATATAAACAGAAATAATAATTTTTGAATTATTTCTGAATAATAATTTCTGAATAAAAACCTATATCAGTCATCCTCAAAATGTGGGCCCTCAACAAGCAGCATCACCAATACCTGGGAATTTGTTAGAAATGCAGATTCTTGGGTCCCAACTTAGTCCTACTAAAATCAGAATATCTAGGTGCAGAGTACAAATTTATTTTTATTTATTTGACGGTCCTTCCAGATGTATCTGATGCATGCCAAAGCTTAAGAATCACTGTTCTGTGTATTATTGAAAGTTGTTAAATTAGAAAAGTATATTTATAGTCTAATCAACATACATTTATTTAACACCTGTTACATGACAAGCCCTCTGGGTATACAGAATGAAGTAAGAAATGGTCCCTGCCCTCAAAAAGGTCATAGTCTATTTGGGCACACATACCTACCGTGAGCCAAACTTTGTGTTAGCTTTTCAGTTGAGTATATGAGAAGAAAAAGTGTATATATATACACATATATGTATGTGTATAAATATATATATATACACATACATATACATATATATACCCACCTTGATATATATATATACACACACATATATATATATATATATCAGTATGAGTAAATATAGCATTTCAAAGAATGATAAAAATGTTATTTTTGAGAGAAAATGTGTCAAAATGATTTAAAATCATTGTGAATAATAGAATCACAATTCTAATATTATTATTTTTTACTTTTAGAATAAAATGTATTTGAATTTTTATTTTATTGTTGAGAAGTACACTTGTGACTAAATGGAAATTTTTTGCTCATTGTTTTTCAAAATTATTAAGGAGGTTTACAGTTGACCAAAAGTGAATTGTGCTTCAATGAGAATAATCAATAATATTTCTTTTTTAATAGTTGAAAGAAGAAGAAGATATAATATTAACTACCGAATCAAGGAGCTTGGCACTCTTATTCCAAAGTCTAATGATCCGTGAGTTCAATAATCATTTCTTAATAATGTTATGGTTTCAGTACTACACAAAACAGGTGGGAGGGAAGTGATGGAGGAGTGAACCAATGCTGAGTAAAGTAAGCAGCTGATGGTGAAGACAAGGCTACTACTGGTGTCATTTTAAAATATCTATTCAAGGCTGATAATTATTAAACATCAGGCATCAAAGTTGTTACTAACACTTATCCTATTGAGCTTTAGGAAATAAGTAAATTATTTCTTCTTAGTACATAACAAATCTTTCTGTATGGCACCAATATTTGCAAATTTAGTGATAGTAACATACTTTCATGATATCAACTGGAATCCTCAATTTATAGTTATAGCAATTCTTCCAATTTAAGATTTATGTGTACATGAAAATTGGAATGATGAATTCTCAGAGGTTCCAAAATTCTGGAGACATGCAAGCAAAAAATAAGAATTGTAAAAACATGCTTATTGATATTAGTCAATAACTTGTTACTGTAATTAAATTTTCAGCTAGGTTTTCATGCCGTATAGTCACAAAGTCAGTTGAACCAGATGTTTGAGGTTGTAAATGTCAAGAAATAGTTGATTAACCAAAATGTCAATTTACCATGTTTCTCTAAAACCATGAAAACATTGTAGCATTAATAAGGACTTGAAAAAAGTGTTTTGTTCAGACTGAGAACTGGACTCTCCAAACACTGGTATTATCCATTATTCAGAAATGATGATGTTTGATGAAGTGTTTTTGTGAAAAGTGAAAGTGCTCTTTCCCTAAATGCAAATGTGCTAATTCACTTGGACGATTCAATCATTTGTAATGGAGGAAATGCTATATATTTATTCTCACAGGCATAGTAGATAATGAAGGCTTCTTGAGTAGAATGGCAGAAAGAACACTGGATGGGGAGTCTGAAGAGCTTAATCTTGGTCTAGGATCCACCACTAACTTTTCAAATCTTTTGAAGTCTCTCAGAATGCAATTCTTTCTATTAGCAGAACAGAATACCAATTTTCCAGATGAAACTTTAACACTTAAAACATAAATGCACATGTATTCACCAAACATTTGATGTAAGGTCAAGACTTTGTTGTTTGAATATGTTTCAATTTTCTGTCTTACATAAACTGCACAAAAATGTATAGTCTATTTTAATTTCTTAGAGATAAAACAAAAACCTAAATGCTAATACCTAAGTGTAGATGGATTTTTTTAAATGATTGCACCCTAATTTGTAACAGCATATTTTTAGCAAACTATCTTCCTGACATTTTACTTTATTTTTTCTGAGGCTTTTAATATACTTTTCCTAAAAAACAAGAGCTGTTTTTATAAATTCTTTTTCTTATTTTGTATTCATATTTCATTAGTTAACATATATAATTTAATTATACTATCACAATAATAAGTAAAATGGGCATTCATTTAACAGCCTGTCAGTAAGCACTGTCTCCAGAAGGATAACAGAAGTACCTGGCCTCTATTATCTAATTATCTACTTTGTTCTGACAACAGTCAGTGAGCATCACAAAGGAAATGGAGAACATTAATTAATCCTGAAAGTGATCAGATAAAAGGCAGTTAAGAGAGCTTCTCTTGTAACTGATAGAGCTAACCCACAGTGCCAGGGCCAGGTTATATGCAGAAAACAAATGATAAGACTGTAACATTAAACTATGAAGCCTGACTGAACATCTTTCTATATCACCATGCCTATAAAGCACCAACTATGGATGGAGTTTTATAAAAATCAAATAAAATAATATGTATAACTTCAAAAATGATAAAGCTTATGTTAGGGGTAATTATTACTCTATATTTTTATAGAGTAGCTATGGCTATAAAATGGCTCCTCTCTGGTTCTAATTCATTGTCAAGAACAAGGAATGGCAAAATTTTCATTGTCAAGACCAAATGATGGCAAACTTTTCCTTTAAAGAGTCAGATAGTAATTATTTCAAGCTTTGTAAGCATAAAATCTCTGACAATTATTCAACTCTGCCACTGTAGCATGAAAGCAGACATAGACAATATGTATATGAAAGAGGATGACTGCATCTGATGAAACTTTACTGACAAAAGCAGGCTGTGCGCTGATCTAGAATAAGGAAAATCAGTTTATCCATAATCACATCTGAAAGGGACCATAGTTGGGGAAGCTTCATTGTAAGCTTTCTTAAGTGGTTTTCTCTTCTTTGTAGATTTCAGAAAGGAAAATTAGTAATTGTTTTAATTCTATTATATCATATCATATGTAGGCACTGGAAATATAAAAGTATTATATGTTATACATATTAGGAGGATAGTAATGCCTCATGAAAACTTTGTTGCAGTTTTAAGTCAAAGAATGCACTAGGTCACAATAGAAAACACATATTTTATGACAGATGCATTTGAAAGAGTGGGAAAACCACAAATTTGCAAAAACAGTGCTAAATAGAGGAGACCTGGGGCCCAACTTCTAAACACATGTTTTTGGGCAAGCTGAAAGAACTCTGAAGCTTTGGTTCAACTGAGTCAGTTCTTCTTCAGTTCTTGTCTTGTCGTACACTCTCCAGACATGAGAGTGGACCAACCCCCTTAGGCGTGGTCTAGACCTGTCTGTTTTCCTCTTTGTATCTTTTGTTACTTCCTCTTTGGTAGTTCTGGGGGCTTGATTGGTTGTGCTTCATGCCAATGAGGTATGAACCAGATACCAGTCAGGGAAGGGGGTGAGAAGAGGACATTATGCAAATGAAGCATGACCTCGGGGTCGAATCAGGGAAAGGAGTGTCAGTATGTTCTCCCATAACTGTTTTTGACCACTGTTTTGGACTGCCGTTTTGGGCCCTGTTTCTCTCTTCTAACTAGCCAGCAGTTCTAAAAAGGCTCTGAGTGCTTTTCCAGCTCATGACTGGAATAAACTTAGGGTTTGGTTTAGGAAGGGCTTCCCTTGTGGCTCAGCTGGTAAAGAATCTGCCTGCAATAGGGGAGACCTTGGTTCGATCCCTGGGTTGGGAAGCTCTCCTGGAGAAGGGAAAAGCTACCTGCTCCAGTATTCTGGCCTGGAGAATTCCATGGACTCCGTAGTCCATGGGGCCGCAAACAGTGGGACACGACTGAGTGACTTTCACTTTCACTTTCACTTGGTTTAGGAAATGAAAGCCAATACTTGAAGGCATTTTGAATTCTATGAAATTGCCATTTTTGTGTATCAAAAACTTTAAGAAGTTTGTAATTCTTTCTTCTTTGCTGGGTCAAAATAGTATGGTCAGAACGGAAAAAAATAGTAAATAGTTATAGTTGAGATAAATACGTTGAGAAAATGAAATGAAAAACATACTACTAGGGAATGATAATATCTTAACCATTAGTGAAAAATAAAACCAAACAGAACTAACAAATAAAAAGGTGGAGCATTTCTACAGATGTGTGGTAGTGATCTACTTCATATGTGCTTTTTATTAATCATATTTACAAAAATCATATTTTTAAATATAAAAATGCTAGCAGAGCATGCATTATGCTATCAAATTATTGTTTTTTCTACATTTTTTTTACACTTTTTCTACTTTTTTAGATATAAACTTAAGGGTTTTCTTTTTTTCTACTAAACTGATTTTTTATCTTCTACAGTCAAAACTTTCTTCTGCTTTTGTGTAAAAATGGCAGTTGAAGTAGTAAATGAGACCTAACAAGACTTTCTAAATCAGAAGTTATAAAATGTTGATGATCAAAAGAAGAAGAATCGGACCTCTCATGATGTTTGCTTTCTTTTTTATTTTTGTAATGCTTTTAAGTGGATGTGTACTCCTAAGATGACAACAAATCATACATTTCCATAGTTTTGCCTGGCAGCATTCCTACTCTAACTTACATATTTCTAATACTTGCTTTAGCCCTACAGACATTCAAGATTTTAACTTCCCCAAAGATTTAAGTTCTTCAAAATAAATTACTTTGTAGAAAATGATAAGCCACTATCAACATTCACTCCTTAGGCAAGTCTTTGTATGTGTTAGTGTTTATAGTATACTGTCATATATAATGTTTTTAATGCCTAACTGCTTGAAATTATCTTGGGAGATATAATTAATATATCTCCTTAATATATTTGGAAAACAAAATATTTTAGGATGAAATCTCATACATTAAAATGGCTTTAAAATAGAGTGAATTTAAAAAAAATTAGTGAAATGACAACAAACAGATATTGTAGGAAAACCCTTTGTGTGTTTTCCTTTTTAAAAAATATTGATTGGTTGATTTGGGCTTCCCCGGTGGCTCAGTGGTAAAGAATCCACCTGCAAAGAAGGAGACACAAGAGACATGGGTTTGATATCTGGGTTGGGAAAATCCCCTGGAGGAGGGCATGGTAACCCACTCCAATATTTTTGGCTGGAGAATCCCATGGACAGAGGAGCCTGGCGGGCTGCAGTTCATGGGATCGCAGAGATTTGAACACGACTGAAGCAACTGATCACATTTATTGATTTGGCTGCATCAGGTCTCAGTTGTGGTGTGCGGAACTTAGTTGCCCCACAGAATGTGGGATCTTAGTTTCTTGACCAGAGATTGAACCCGTATCATTGGAAGGTGACTGCTAATCCACTGGACCATCAAGGAAGTCCCCATTGTGTATTTTCTACCAAAACTTCGAATATTTATTTTAGACTAAACAAACAGTACCTTAAATTTCAAAGTTGACTAGGATATCGTTTTCATCGTATTCCTTCTGTCCTTCTAATTTTTTCTCTCCATGAGAAGAAATGAAACAAAATTATGAGGCATATACCAGTCAGATTTTTCAAACTATATTTTTCTACTTCTGAGTACTTAGTAAATAAATATTAAGTAGCATATATTTCACGTAGATAACATAAACCAAAATCACATGCAGTATAGTATCTTTTAAAATTTTCCCTGCAAGCTTACTTTCTGTTGTAACAAAACAAATCTCATTATTCTAAGTTGAAAATTCACCCAGATTTTTCAACTATTCTGGTTAACTTTTAGCAATTAGTTTGGCCTTATTCTCCATACATATTACCAATTGTCAGATAGTATTAAATTGATTGATATATGTTTTTAGACATTAAAATAAGTATCCGGTTCTATAATTCTGAATTTATCATTTTTCTTGTCTAAAAATGTTTTAATAAAATATTTTTCCATGCTACAGCCTGAAAATTATCAGCAATATTTAATTGTATTTACTTATCATAAACTTATTTAAAAATAGATATATTGCTTTTTATAAAAAAATGTGTTTATGCTTTATGTGTGGAAAAATTTGCCTTATGAATCTAGAAAGTTTTGCTCTAGTGCATAAAGTTGCCAAAATGATTTGTTTCACAATTACTCAGGATCACTGTTCGGGACAGACATGGGACCTTATTTTTTTTTCCCTAGAAGCATAAAAGCAACCTTACAGAAAGTACGTTAAAAGATTGGTACATATGAAATGATCTTAAAAAATTTAGGCTTAAGTCTTCAGTAATGTACATTTCCTAGTTCATTAATGCAGAAATACTGCACATAGATTTTAATCTCAGAGTTAATAATAAAAGCAATTTTCACTAAAAATATAAAACCTGTAATGGTAGAATCATGATATTGCATTTAGTCTCCCGCAAAAGTCACTTTATTACTTTCTTTTGACACTTATTTTCATTCTGGGATTAATTTTACTATATAAGGGCTTCTTAACTATTCTATTAAAATTTCTATTCAGAAGCAATAATATCTAAGAGTGAATAATAGTCATGTAAATCATTATTTCATATTAATGTAAAAGATTTTGTAAGTTCTTATGAATTCTGCTGACATGCACAATTGTGAAAAGGTTATCTCTCCGTTCTACAGTGATATGCGCTGGAACAAAGGAACCATTCTAAAAGCATCAGTGGAGTACATCAAGTGGCTACAAAAAGAACAACAGAGAGCTCAAGAATTAGAACACAGACAGAAGAAATTAGAGCAGGCTAACAGGCGCCTTCTGCTCCGCATTCAGGTTTTCATAAGAACATTGCCATGAACCATGTACCTTACACGTGACTTATCCATCATCAGTTCTATTCATTGGTCTTGTTTTTTTTTTCTTGCTAATAATTGTTTTTTTTTCTTCACAAGGATAATTTTTATTGCCTTTTAGAAGTTCACAAATTATATTGATTCAATTAGGTTTTGATTAGAAATCTAGGATCAAGCTGGCTTTAAAAATATATAAGGAATGACAATAACTAATTGCAAAATGCATAAAATAGAACCAATTTTATAAACATACAAATATTATCCCAGTCAAAAAATAATAGTAAATAGGATCTTTGTTTCTTTGGATAATATTGGACTTTAAATTTTCCTCTCCCTCTTTTATTTCTTTAGTAACACTGCTATAGATTTTGTAGCCTTAAGGCATATTGTGCTAGTTTATATTAAGTCACTCCTCATCTTCTTATGTGACACAAAATCTCAAAATATAGGTTTTCATAACTCTCAAGATTTTTTTCTTTAATGTGTGAACAAGCTTATTGCCCGGTAAAACACTTGTTTCCATAAAATGGTCTTATATTGAGAAATTAATCAGGAAGTATGACTGAAAGATTTCCACTGTCTCCATATAGTTGTCTTGTAATCTGAGCCACTGTGAGACCATTATATGTCATGTATTCTTTTAACGAAAAAAGGGGGGAGGAATTTTCTTAGAAACCTGAGTATTTTCCTTAGGATTATTTTTCAGGCATTAGAAACATACCACACTCTGTTATTTGCAAAGAATATTTCTAATTTATACTAGTCTTCATGTTAAGTGCTTATTAGATCTATTTCTGACTTATTCTGTAGAGTTGAGTTTACTACCAAAGTCATTATTTAACTATTCTTGTTTGATATTGCAGGAACTAGAAATACAGGCTCGTGCTCACGGTCTGCCAACCCTGGCTTCACTTGTCACAGTTGATTTAGGTGCTCACATCACCAAACAACAGACCCATCTAGAGCAGAATTCAGGAGACTATTGCCAACAGTTGGTTCTGTCTCAGGGGACAAGCCCTGAACTCGGTGATCAAGCTATGGCCTTCTCCGATCCTTTGTCACACTTCACAGATTTATCATTTAGTGCAGCTTTGAAAGAGGAACAAAGGTTGGATAACATGCTACTGGATGACACAGTATCTCCATTTGGAACAGATCCTCTGCTATCTGCCACTTCTCCTGCAGTTTCTAAAGAGAGCAGTAGAAGAAGTAGCTTTAGCTCAGAAGATGGTGATGAGTTATAAAAAAGTAAACATGCTCAATTGATTAACTAGGAAGAAATTTTGTGCTGGTGCTATGCAGTTACCTTCTTGTTTCATACATTTCTCTTGCTCAGTTTTTCTGAAAGGAATATATTGGTCATGAAACACTGATTGGTTAGAAACAGCAGAATTTACAGGAAGAACAAACATGGGGTTGAAGAATTATTGACAGAAAAAAAGTTTTTTTTCCTCTTTGACCACTAAGTCCAAATCTACCTGAATTTTGTTTTTCTGGAAAGAGGCACAACATGAGAAATAGCTCTCTACTGATGTTTTAAAAGTAGTCACTTGATTACGTGCTATTGAAACTAACAGACTGCAAGAATAAACCTTCTGAAACATACAAACATTTTCTTCCTTTTGAAACATGCAAACATTTTCTTACTTACTTCCATCTCTTTTCTATTCAAGCTCTGACTACATTAGTTTTCAAGAATCGAGATCAACAATCTGGTGGTTCATTGCCTTTCTCCATTGTCTGCTGGATATGTTGTCTAAAGTTCAAGACTTGTAGAGGAACTAAATGAAAGATAGATTATCTACAACTTATAATTGAAGAGTAAATCTATAATAAACTCTAGAATTTTCCACAAAAAAACAGAGAAAATTTATAAAAACTTTGGATTCTAAAGACTCAAATTCCCTTTGTCAGTTCAACTACACAAATTCTAAAACGTTTTTTGCATATTTATAGAGAAGATATGCACAGTCTAGAAAAAGAACACATTGAATCTTTTCCTCAAGAATATTGGCTGTAATTGTATCATATCACTTCACACAAATATACTCCCCCAAACAGGTACAAAATGGAGGAAATATATGTTCTTTATTCCCCTTCATTCTTCTGATTTTTCTAATCAGCATCTGAAATTACATACTAAATCATTTTGCTCCATCAGGAAGAGATATTGGATAATCAGTTTCAGCAAATAAAATATTGAAAGTCCATCTAATAGGACAGTTTGTTAATTTGTTAAATAACACTTATCACTGTTTCAAAAACTGGATTTAAATTAATTAGTTGATACAGTTTTCCTTTGAATTCATGAAATATTGAAAATTGGATTGCCAACTGACAAAATAATTAGAAAAACAGAAAAGCTTTCTTATTACATTCAACTCAGAGTAGAAGATATAGTGCTATTCCTGTAAGTACGTAAAGTACCTTATGATCTTTGTTAGCATTTATTAAGAACATGTATACCTATGGTGATTTACTCAATTTTTCCTCTCTTGTGCTTCTTCAAAGATTTGGGAATTGACTTACCAGGAATATTGCTCTGTGTTAGACCTGAATGAATAATCATCCGATCAATGAGTATTTAGGGAGAGATACTGAAAACTGCAATAAGTTTTATGAAAATATAGAACAGATGAGCAAGATATGGTCTTACTCCTCAGGGAGTTAATCGAGACTACATAAGAAACCACAACAAAAGATAGAAGACTTTTAAAATTAAAGTCTATATGGTACGATATAAACTGCAAATACTGAAGTTCAGAAAAAATAAAAATGAAGGTTGGAGAATCCCATAAGTGTGTGGGAAGAGCAGAGTTCAAAACTTCTTTAAAAAGCATATGTTTGGTAGAGGGGAGGCTATACAGGAGAATAATATCAACTAAATGATAAAATGAGAATAAGTTGGGAAAGTATCTTCATGAGACATTCATTAAAGAAATCTAGAAGACGTCTATCAGGAATCCTGAAAAGTATTGGCAATAATTTATGAAAGTCTCTTTGAAAATCAAGATGAATTAATGTAGTAGAATTTTTTTTTTAAACCAGGGGGAAGAAGTCTAAAAATTAAAATGCTGCTATGTATTACTATGATTGAGATGTAGTCTTTAATAAATATTAAGTTTGGGATAAATTTTTGAAAGGGTACTTCAGGTTTTACTCACATGAAAAATAAGTCATCACAAAATTTGAGACTTATTGCTAATTAAAGTGGACAAATACTAAATCCTTATGGTGTATTAATTATCTCAGGCTTGGTTTACAGCATCAATTCAGAGTTTTGAGATTTGAAATAATTTTCACTTTTTGACATGAAAAAACTCTTAATTATAGGAATAGTCATCAAAGCCAGATAGATAAATTCATCTGAAATAAGTCACATGAAAGAAAGAATAAGATACATTTCCTCAAGAATTTGAGAACATTATATTGTTCAATTTCTAAGTCATGTCCAACTCTTTGTCACCTCATGGACTGCAGCAAGCCAGGCTCCTCTGTCCTTCACTATTTCCCAGAGTTTGCTCAAACTTATGTCCATTAAATTGGTGATTTAATGGACATTATATACTTTATTGCAAAATTCTACTTTATTATCTGAGTTGATAATTTAACATTGCAAATCATAGAGAAGGAATATATCTTAGAGTCAATGAAAAACACATCATTCTAGACAGAGGCTAATTTCTATCTAATTTTATACATTATTCTAATTTCTTCATATTCTAGAAAAATTACACTATTAATGTCATTAATTTGTCATCATTTTCCATTCTGCTAAAATACTACTACTCAGCCCTGAAAGCCATTTCTCATAATCTCAGCTAGTGAATGGCTTGACACAAGATGGTAGAATCTGGATGAGAGAGATCTGGTAGAGGAAATATTTGCTGGAAAAGGTAATATTTGCTTCTACTTGCATATTATAATAGCTATTAGGGGATTGTGAAATAGGTAATGGAATTTTAAAGACAGAATAAAAGATAGTGTTTTGTCACAGTCAACTGAAGTAGATTAAAAAATTGATTTCAGTTCTTAACTTTTGAAGGCCTTGAGAATTTATGAAAAGTTATAGACCTTATCCCCAGAAAAATGCAGAGTTTATATATGCAGCCCTAAATTTATATGCATTAAGAGTTTTGTGGGACTTCCTGTATATCTCCTTGGATACCAGATGAAAAATTCTCACATCAAGAGCAAAGTGTACAGTTAATGTCATATGTAATGAAGGAAGAGGGAGCCCTAGTTATATGAATATCATTATCCAAGCTCCAGAAATGATAAAGTTGCATCAGTAAGTGAATGTGTACAGAACACTAGCTGCTTTCACTAAAGAAGTTGTGAATTCACTTATAAAATAGACCCTTTCTAACAACCCCTGTTATATATATGCCTCTGTTATATATTTACACATTTATGGCTCAGTTTCTCTGTGATAATTAGATGTTGCAAGTATCTGACAATGGTATTTTAAAGTTATACATATATATATGTATATATTTATCAAAGTAGAGATAATATAAATTCACAGGCAAATTATATGAATATCTAAGAATCAAAAATGATCCTTGGGAAAATTGATGCCTATAATATTTTTGCAGAAATGAGACATACAACAGTACATCTGATTTAGGAGAAGTGAAGTTGCTCCGTTATGTGCCACGTCTTTGCAATCCCATGGACTGTAGTCTACCAGGGTTCTCCAACCATGTAATTTTCCAGGCAAGAGTACTGGAGTGGTTTGCCATTTCCTCCTCCAGGGCATCTTCCCTACCTGGGGATTGAACCCAGGTCTCCCGCACTGCAGGCAGACTCTTTACCCTCTGAGCCACCAGGGAAGCCCATGTACAACAGTAAAACATATATTGTCTAAAATAATTTTATCACAATAAACATCAGCTATCACTGGACTGGAGAAGGCAATGGCACCCCACTCCAGTACTCTTGCCTGGAAAATCCCATGGATGGAGGAGCCTGGTGGGCTGCAGTCCATGGGGTCGCTGAGAGTCGGACACGACTGAGCGACTTCACTTTCACTTTTCCCTTTCATGCATTGGAGAAGGAAATGGCAACCCACTCCAGTATTCTTGCCTGGAGAATCCCAGGGACGGCGGAGCCTGGTGAGCTGCCGTCTATGGGGTCGCACAGAGTCGGACACGACTGAAGCGACTTAGCAGTAGCAGCATCACTGGACTATTAGTATACAATTTAACCAAGCCTTGTTCATGCAAATAATTACATAATTGCTATCATAATAAAAAACTTTGCTAAAATGAAATAAACAATTTTAAAATTATTTTTATTTATTTTTCAAGATAAGGTCCCATGCAATCTTTTTTCTCTGAAGTATTGGCTTCCTTTCCCTGGATTCACATTAAACAACCCTTCCAACTCCTAATTATCCTAAAATAACAAGGACTGCTTACAAGTAGATGTACCTTTTTGTATGTTTTTTCTTTTTAGTGTCCTTTCTTCTTGAATTTTCCCCATAACTGGAGAATATATATATACAGATAATATTTCCTCAGTTTACAGATGTGAAGTCAGTGACTATCACTTTCTAAGTGTGAGTGCAGAAGTTCTAAGTAATAAGTAGCCAGATGGATTGGGAACATTGAGAAACTGCCTTCCTCTACTTTTTAAACTCATTTTTCCCACTCACATCACTGTAAATAAAATATTTAGTAGCTCTTTGTTTAAAAAATAAACACAGTGAGTTTTTTTGATTTGGTATGCTCATTTACCTTCATGTCAAGGGAGAAGTTAGATTTCACAAGGTAAAATATAATTTATTTTTACTTTGTTTTGATAGATTGAGTCATACTGGAATTTTCTTATACTTCAAACTATCATGAAAATATTTTTTACTCTTCTGATATTTTGGAATTTTGATATTTTATAATGTCTCTAGGCTGATATTTACCTAACTTATAAGGTCTAAGATGTAGATGAAAACTGGAATCAATTAATCATTTTGCTATGTTATCAACACTAGATCAGCCATCTGGGTCTCTTGAAAATACCTGGAGAACTGAAGTTTTCTTCAGTATTGATTATGGCACAGCCTATATATCTGTTACATGGAATTACATAATTTGCCCTTCTGATGCCCTGCTTGTTGATAAGTACAAGATGTCAATTTGATTTAGTGTAAATTACATATACAGTGATTTCATTACATTTAATTAATAAATACTTCACACAAAGTTTAGAGTGTTGCAGATCTAATGCATCTTACAACCTTCCTGTAATCGTTATTCATTGTATATATCAATACTTTATCATTTGTATGACTTCTAATTTGTATATGAAGTATTTAAAACCTGATAAAAATAGTTTTCCTAAAATTTCTCTGTGCTACATTTGTTTTCTGTGGGAGTCATAGAGTATTTTAGTATATAGGAAATTATCTGAAAATAATTATTTTCATTAAAAAACTTCCGCTGGATTCAACCAATTTAATGATGAAATACTTTATCTGCTGCTTTCTACATAAAAGGGAACTTTTTATCTTTTTGTTGTAAAGGGATTTGTGTAGGTATTTCTACATATTCAAATTTCTATTGTGTTTTCTACTGATGAGATCTTCAGTTACATGTCTTTATTCCCTACATTTATCTAACATGCTTAAAGAATAAAGTTAAAGACTTTTGTGTTTCCAATTCTACCTCTCCTATTCCTGCACTACCATTTTATTTCAAAAAATTCTGTATTCTCATTGCTGCTTTTTCCACAGAAATAAATTTTATTTGTATGACATTTAAAGCTGGTGATTATATATAACAGATAAAATAGAAAATATGCAAAATGTGCTGAAAGAATTATATGCAACCAGTTATATTATTCTTTATTACATGAATATTGAAGTTTAAAAGCTAACTAAATTCAAGGATCTTATCTAAGAGCATTGAAGTTGCTTATGGCATAAAATGCTAAAATTAATTCAGCTATTTAATCTTAATAATAACAATGTAGTTAAAAATCTTTGACTTTAGTAGATTTATATATTTGAATAACTGAAATAATATTCTTATAATTTTTATCTAACATTGGTTAGATCAAGAAAACATTGTTAGTATAATAAGACTGTAGAATTTATAACTATTGCTATTTTTCATTTTTAATAGCAAAGTAATATGTCTTATTTTCTAAGAAAATAGCACTGGTGTTCTCTGATACTTACATGAATCTTTGTACACATACAGTAAGAAATGAACCAATATTTTCTTTGCAAATATATATATATGTACATATATATATATATATATATAAAATGAAAGCATAGAATTGTTAAATGCTTTAAATACTTTTTGTTCTGACTTTGTACATAAACTGCACTGGAAAATACAGAATGTGGGGTAATCATCTAAAAGGATACTTAGCAACCATGAGACTTCACAACTGACAACTGCTTACTTGATTGTCCATGCTGAAAAGAGTAAGCCAATATTTCCTTATTAATGAAGGTAATTGTTACATTTTTCAATATAGTTTCCTACCATCTGTTTCTTCATGCTGTTATGGTTTTGATTTACGGAAAATATTTATCAAAATTTTGCAAAATTGCTAGCAGGCAAAATTGCAGCAATGAAATTACTAAGAAACTCTGCAAAATCTTTTAATATACTAGATAGTCCCCAGACAATCTAGGGTAAATAGAATACTGTACTTTAATATGTAAAACATTTTAAAACTGCTAATTGGCATTGACTAGACCTATCCCTTGATAATGAAATTAATAAGAATTTCAGTTAAATGTTAAGACTTCTAGTATTTAATACCATGTTTATGAATTTTTTTTCTACATACTTGCCTAAAAAATAATAAACCAGGAAGGCTCTGAGTTGACTATAAAAATGCTATTCTATGTTCAGATATAGATTCATTGAGTTTTTAAAAAATGTTATATCAGATAAATTTTTTTCTTAATGCATTATCAATGCTAAAAACACTGATAAAAATATGATAATTTCTGTGTAGAAAGTAATAACCAACCTAATGAGGTAAAGGTAATTTAAGATGATCTTTTGACACTGTATAGACTGAAAAAAAGGATAACTGAATGGGTTCTATACTTGATTGTTTATTGTATGTATATGTACCTATGTAGTGTATTTGAGTATAAGTGCATCTCTGCCTATGCGGGAGCTTATAAAAAAGTTTTCTAATCTCTTGATATTAGGAATGACTCCACATATAAGAACACTTTATTCTTGTGTGTGTGTGTGTGTTTGTGTGTGCTCAGTTGTGGCTGACTCTTTGTGGCCCTACCAGGCTCCTCTGTCCATGGAATTTTCCAGGTAAGAATACTGGAATGGGTTGTCATTACTCCAGGGGATCTTCCCAATCCAGGGATTGAACCCTCTTCTCTTAAGTCTCCTGCACTGGCAGACGGGTTCTTTATCACTAGCCCCTTGTTACCTTTTATTGGAGCCTACGGCTAGGCAACAGCTGAGAGACAGAAGAGAAGCAGTGCAACTCAGTTATGTCTGACTCTTTTGCGACCACATGGACTGCAGCCCACCAGGCTCGTTGGTCCATGGAATTTTCCAGGCAAGAATTCTGGAGTGGGTTGCTATTTCCTTCTCCAGGGGATCATTCTGACCCAGGGATCAAACCTGTGTCTCCTGTATCTCCTGTATTGGTAGGCAAATTCTTTACCACTGCACCATCTGGGAAGCCCCCCAAATTTCTTCTCGAAAGGGATGCACACACACACACACACGCACACGCGCGCACACACACACACACACACACACACACACACACACACTCCTTATTCAGAGTTGAGTCAAGAAGATGGAAAAGATGAAGAAAGTTGTAACATGTTTTAACATTTTTGTTAAGTGAGATATGCAGCTGTAAACAACTTAGATATAATACAAGCATTGATTTTGTTGACCACTAAGAGGAATATTGAAACCCACCTAAAAATTATTATTATTATTATCACCTGTGGAGTTCTAGCTATGGGATGGTTAAGTGGTAAAACACAATAAGGTTTATTGGTTAAGGACCGGATACCCATCATGTTAAATATATATCGGTTTCATTAATTGGCAAGACCGTAAGACAAGAGTACAACATTCTAGATGGTGAAGATTTTGATAGGATTGACCACAATGTGGTTAAATATATAATTCATGTAATAAGAAAAAGGTGCCTGCAGGCTATTGTTCCTAGCATGGATTAAAATTTACATATTTCTTCTCCTTATGTCAAAATATCTGGTGCCTGCAAATGCTAACATTTCGTTAAAAAGTTTCACAAGCCAAAAAAACTGGATTGGAAACATTGCATGTGAATCATTCAAGCATTATAATAGAATAAGAGCTATATTCAGAAAAAATTAAATTGCTGCAAACAATACCATAGTCAAGATAATAATTTATTTGCTTACACAAGTGAAAGATGATGCTGTGTGTTTCTGTGGAGAAAAATAGTCTTTGAGTTATACGATTATCTCTTCAAAAATACCTATTTCATATAATTACATAGAACAAGTAGGTTTCTAAGTCCTTTAAGACTTTATAATCACTCTATGTTAGAAGTAGTATGTAGTTTGTATAAAACCCATTCTAATATTCCTAAGGACAGGAAGAGGGGACCCCTGAGACTTTATTCATTCTGGCATTAAATTTCTACTTATTCGTTGGTAAATATAAAAAACAGACACATATGAATTAACTTTTAATTTTTTTTTTGAGTACATGAATTGTCTTTTCTACCTAGGCCCTCAAATCAATAAAGTTAGTTCTTCCAACTTCTATAGCATCACCTTTCTCTTGTGTCAGCAAATAAATTATACTCTTGACTATGGTATTGTTTGCAGCAAGGTTTTCCTACTTTAAGAGTTTTTCTCACCACTCCAATCAACCGTCACCATTGTCATGGTCCTTGGTGGCTATAGCAGCCAGCTGCTACTTAAAATCTATCTTTGTATTGCTACTTTTCATAGCCATGCATATATTACCTTCTTCAGTAGATGAATGGGCATTGAAAGCAAAAATTATACCTTAGCTTTCTCTGTATCTCACATTATTTAAAACAGTGTCCTGCTTATCATGCTGTTTTATTAATAAATGATCAAGCGATGGTTAACTGTAGGTAAAGAAAGTGTGCAAGTGTCAGATTCTTCAGATAATGATATGGTGCTCATTCAAAGCTGTGACCGTTCATTGAAATGCATCTCTTCCAATCTCTGTCAATTCTTTCAATTGCAGTGAGATAAGTATGTGTCTTCTTTCAGTTTATTTAAAAAATGAGTTCCAGAAGTGAAAATAATATCAAAAGCTACAACAATGGATATAGAGAAATGCTCTACTCTAGAATCCATCCACTTACTCATTCACTCTTTCTTTAATAAATATCTCCCCAAAGAACGGTGGTTGTTGATAAGAGGACTATAAAAGATAATCTTTCAATGAGGTGTAGTACGTGCTGTGCTGGCAAGATTAAGTGTGCTGTGCAAGCAAGCTCAATTCAGTTCAGTCGCTCAGTCCTGTCCGACTCTTTGCGACCCCATGCAGTCAGGGTATCTGGACCAGCCTCAGGAAACCTGAGCTCTAAAGGCAATGTGGGGGCTGGCCTTGTTCAAGAAGGGAAAGTGATAAAGAGAAGGGGGAGGATTCTTTAAGTAGAGGCAATCAGTCAGACTACTATGATTAGTTAGAGATCTCATGAACACTTTTGATGTAACTCTTTGAGGTTAGAAAATTTAGATTTGTTTGGAGTAATTAGCCTTAAAATCTTACTTCTTTATCAAGCAGGACACAAGTTATTCAGGCACTTGGTCAGAGGACTTTTCCTCTGCCCAAAGTAAGAAAGCACTTAGTGTGTGTGTATGCGAAGAGGAGGTGTAGGAGGAAGAAGTCTACTGAGATGGTAAACTGAGGCATACTGTTCTCAAATAGCTTCCAGAAGGATCTTTTTCTTATTAGTGTTAAACATATAGTAGCCCCTATGTTTACCTTTTTAATACTTTTTCCACACTGTCTATGAATGCCATCCCCAATAACACCTTGCCTCTTTCTATTAATAATTTGTGTGTGTGTGTGCTCAGTCGCTTCAGTTGTGTCTGATTCTTTGCAACCCCAGGGACTGTAGCCCACATGAGTCCTCTGTCCATGGAATTCTGCGGGCAAGAATACTAGAGTGGATTGCCATTTCCTTCTCCAGGGGATCTTCCCAACCCAGGGATCACACCGATGTCTGCTGCATTTCAGGTGGACTCTTTACCCCTGAGCCACTGGGGAAGCTCTTAATACCCTTAATACTCTATACATTTTATGTAAGAAACCTAGTGCAAAAACTATTGACCCATAAGTAGAAAGGTATACTATATCCTTGAATAGGAAGACTCAATTTAATAATGTTTTCAATTCTCCCTAAATAAATTTAATCAAACCAAATAGGTTTTTGTTAACCAAGCAAGTTGATATTAAACTTTATAAGATAAACAAATAAGAAAAAAGGGAAACATCTGAAAAAAAGAGCAATGAGGGAAGACAATGGCTACCAGATATTAAAACATATCTTTCAGTCTGATTATTTAAAATTCTGTGGTCTGGGACATGAGTAAACAGACAGTCCAAAGCATAGAAATAAGCCTAAGTACATATTGGAATTAAATATAAAGGAAACAGTTTTTACTTAGTAATGTATATATATATGTGTGTGTGTATTATATATATATTACATGCCTAGAAATGTTCTCCTTTAGGTGGTAAAGAGAAAGATAGGAATATGTATTTATATTTGCTGTATATGTGAAAATAAGCTGTTAAAGGATGTATAAGAACCTAATGCCTGTGTTAAAGGTGGAGCAGCTCTGGGGATACTTTCACTACATATCTTTTTATTATTTTTTTTTCTAAATTTTGAAGCATATAAATGCATTTAGTCAACAATTTAAGACATGTGGTATGTTTATATTAAAAGTTTATTGGCCCAGTTTTCTCTGTTTTCATTCTCTTCATTCACCCATAGTATTGTCAGCAATCTTGGTTTTCAAATCCCTTTGGCCAGTGACAGTCCTTGTTTTCCTTTGAAGATAAGAAAGGCAAATGAAGCAAAACAGAAGTAGATATGTATGCTTATTTGGAGGGATATTCTCAGAAGTAATTAGATCTCCACCCTGATATAAACATTAGCTAAGACTCCTGCAGTAGGCAGAATAATGGCTCACTCCTGCCAAAGAGTCCACATTCCAATTCATGGAACCTGTGAGTATCTTAATGACAAAGAGGACTGTGCAGATGTGATTAAATTAAGGATCTTAAAATGGTAGATTACTTTCTAAGTGGACCCAAATTATTTATATGGATCCTTTAAACCAGAGAACTTTTCTGAGCTATGGTCAGAATGAGATGAGACTTCATCATTTTCTTCACAAACAGTACTCAGCTGAGTTAGAAGTTGTGTCACCAGTCACCATCACAGAACTAAATGTAGGGTTAGAATCCCAGGTCAGTTGATTTCAGACCAGTGTGCTATTACTCATATTGTAGGATCCCAGTCTAGCTACAGGAGCAACTGATACAATGCTTGCAATACAATTATTTCCTCAATAAAGGTTTACTGGATGAATATGACTTGGAATTTGTCAGTACATGAAGGCATACACAGTAAAGAATTAGTTCAAGTTTTTACATTTTAAAAATGAGGAAAATAATAATAGCTATGTAAACTGGGATTTTAAAGATGTCCAACTTAGAGTAGTGTGAATAGTATGGATAGATCATTGGTGAGTACAGTGGAGTAGGTTTAGTTTTTGTAGATCACTGAAGAGAGCATCAAGGAGATGAACACTGCTTGTAGTAGACTTGATATTCAAAGTTATGAGTATGAGGGTGGTCTGAGAAAAAGGAAAAAGAGAAAAGAAGAGCTAAAAGTAAAAGGAAGTAAAAGAGGATGGAGAAAGAAGAGGGAAGGCCAAGGAGAAGGGAAAGGGGGAGAGGAAGAAGACAAGGATAAAGAAGAGATGAAGATGTATCATTTCAATTAAAAACAAAGACTATCTATTTTCTTTTAAATTACTCAGAAGAGGAAAGAAAGAGGGTTGAGGTTTGTTTTTTTTTTAATTTAATTTTTTATTGAAGGATAACTGCTTTACAGAATTTTGTTGTTTTCTGTCAAACCTCGACATGAATCAGCCATAGGCATATATAAATCCCCTTCTTTTTCAACCTCCGTCCCATCCCCCCCCATCCCACCCCTCTAGATTAATACAGAGCCCCTGTTTAAGTTTCCTGAGCCATACAGCAAATTCCAGTTGGCTATCTATTTTACATATGGTAATATATTTCCGCGTTACTCTTTCCATACATTTCACCCTCTCCTCCCCTCTCCCCATGTCCATAAGTCTATTCTCTACATCTGTTTCTCCATTGCTGCCCTGTAAATAAATTCTTCAGTACCATTTTTCTAGATTCTATATATATGTGTTAGAATGTGATATTTATCTTTATCTTTCTGAGTCACTTCACTCTGTATAATAGGTTCTAGGTTCATCCACCTCATCAGAATTGACTCAAATGTGTTCATTTTTATGGCTGAGTAATATTCCACTGTGTATATGTACCACAATTTCTTTATCCATCCATCTGTTGATGGACATCTAGGTTGCTTCCATGTCCTAGCTATTGTAAATAGTGCTGCAATGAACAATGGGATAGATGTGTCTTTTTCAATTTTGATTTCCTCAGGGTATATGCCTAGGAGTGGTGTTGCTGGCTTATATGGTGGTTTTATTCCTAGTTTTTGAAGGAATCTCCATGCTGTCTCCCATAGTGGCTGTATCAATTTACATTCCCACCAACAGTGCAAGAGCGTTCCCTTTTCTTCACATCCTCTCCAGCATTTATTGTTTGTAGACTTTTTGATTATGGCCATTCTGACAGGTGTGAGGTGATATCTCATTATAGTTTTGATTTGCATTTCCCTAATAATGAGTGATGTTGAGCTTTTCATGTGTTTTTTAGCCATCTGTATGTCTTCTTTGGAGGAATATCTGTTTAAGTCTTTTTCCCACTTTTTGATTGGGTTGTTTGTTTCTCTGGCATTGAGTTGTATGAGCAGCTTGTATATTTTGGAAATTAATCCTTTGTCAGTTGTTTCATTTGCTATTATTATCTCCCATTCTGAGGGTTATCTCTTCACCTCGCTTATAGTTTCCTTTGCTGTGCAAAAGCTTTTAAGTTTAATCATGTCCCACTTGTTTACTTTTGTTTTTATTTCCATTACTGTAGGAGGTGGGTCATAGAGGATCTTGCTTTGATTTATGTCATCAAGTGTTCTGCCTATGTTTTCCTCTAAGAGTTTTATAGTTTCTGGTTTACATTTAGGTCTTTGATGCATTTTGAGTTTAATCTTTGTGTATGTTGTTAGGAAGTGTTCTAGTTTCATTCTTTTATATGTAGCTGTCCAGTTTTCCTAGCACCATTTTTTGAAGAGGCTGTCTTAGCCCATTGTATATTCTTGCCTTCTTTGTCAAAAACTAAGGTACCCCTAGGTGCATGGGTTTATTCCTGGGCTTTCTATCTTGTTCCATTGGTCTATATTTCTGTTTTTGTGCCAGTACCATACTGGCTTGATGACTGAAGCTTTGTAGTATAATCTGAAGTCAGGAAGGTTGATTCCTCCAGCTCCATTCTTCTTTCTCAGGAATGCTTTGGTTATTTGGTGTTTTTGTGTTTCCATATGAATTGTGAAATTTTTGTTCTAGTTCTGTGAAAAATCCCATTGGTAACTTGATAGGGATCACATTGAATCTGTAGATTGCATTTGGTAGTATAGTCATTTTCACAATATTGATTCTTCCTACCCAGGAATATGGAATATCTCTCCATCTGTTTATGTCATCTTTGACTTCTTTCATTAGTGTCTTATAATTTTCTGTGTACAGTTTTTTGTCTACTTAGGTAAGTTTATTCCTAGGTATTTAATTCTTTTTGTTGCAATGGTGAATGGGATTGATTCCTTAATTGCTCTTTCTGATTTTTCATTGTTAGTGTATAGAAATGCAAGTGATTTCTGTGTATTGATTTTGTATCCTGTAACTTTGCTAAATTCACTGATCAGCCCTAGTACTTTTCTGATCAAGTCATCTGCAAACAGTGAGAGCTTTACTTCTTTTCTGATCTGGATTCCTTTTATTTCTTGTGCTTTTCTGATTGCTGTAGCTAGTACTTCCAGAACAATGTTGAATAATAGTGGTGAAAGTGGACACCCTTGTCTTGTTCCTGATCTGAGGGGGAATGCTTTCAGTTTTTCACCATTGAGAATAATGTTTGCTGTAGGTTGATCATATATGGCCTTTGCTATGTTGAGGTAGGTTCTTCTACGTCCATTTTTTGAAGCGTTTTAATCATAAAATGGGTGCTGAATTTTGTCAAAGGCTTTTTCTGCATCTATTGACATAATCATATGGTTTTTATCTTTCAATTTGTTAATATGGTGTATCACATTGATTGGTTTGTGCATATTTAAGAATCTTTGCGTTCCTGGAATAAACCCAACTTGATCATGGTGTATGAGCTTTTTGATGTGTTGCTGAATTCTGTTTGCTAAAATTTTGTTGAAGATTTTTGCGTCTATGTTTATCAGTGATATTGGCCTGTAGTTTTATTTTTTTGTGTTGTCTTTGTCTGTTTTTGGTATCAGGGTGATGGTGGCCTTGTTGAATGAGTTTGGAAGTATTCCTTCCTCTGCAATTTTTTGAAAGAGTTTTAGAAGGATAAGCATTAGCTCTTCTCTAAAAGTTTGATAGAATTCTCCTGTGAAGCCACCTGGTCCTGGGCTTTTGTTTTGGGGGAGATTTCTGATCACATCTTCAATTTCATTGCTTGTAATTTGGTTGTTCATAGTTTCTATTTCTTCCTGGTTCAATCTTGGAAGATTGAACTTTCTAAGAATCTGTCCATTTCTTTCCGGTTATCCATTTTATTGTCCCTTGGACTGCAAGGAGATCCAACCAGTCCATCCTAAAGGAGATCAGTCTTGGGTGTTCATTGGAAGGACTGATGTTGAAGCTGAAGCTCCAATACTTTGGCCACCTCATGCGAAGAGGCGTTGTGGTCAGAGAAGATGCTTGATAAGATTTCAATTTTCTTAAATTTACTGAGGTTTGATTTGTGACTCAAGATGTGGTCTATCCTGGAGAATGTTCCATGTGCACTTGAAAAGTAGGTGTATTCTTCTGCATTTGGATGGAATGTCCTGAAGATATCATTGAGATCCATCTCATCTAATGTATCATTGAAGACTTGTGTTTCCTTATTAATTTTCTGTTTTGATGATCTGTCCATTGGTGTGAGTGGGATGTTAAAGTCTCCAATTATTATTGTGTTACTGTCAATTTCTCCTTTTATGTCTGTTAGTGTTTGTCTTATGTATTGGGGTGCTCCTATGTTGGGTGCACAAATATTTACAATTGTTATGTCTTCCTCTTGGATTGATCCCTTGATTATTATGTAGTATCCTTCCTTATCTCTTGTAATCTTCATTTTAAGGTCTGTTTTGTCTGATATGAGGATTGCTACTCCAGCTTTCTTTTGCTTCCAGTATGCATGGAGTATATTTTTCCATCCTCACTTTCAGTCTATACGTGTCTTGAGGTCTGAAGTGGGTTTCTTGTAGACAGCATATATATGGGTCTTGTTTTGGTATCCATTCAGCCAGTCTGTGTTTTTTGGTTGGAACATTTAATCCATTTACATTTAAAGTAATTATTGATATATATGTTCCTAAGGCCATTTTCTTAATTGTTTGGGGTTGATTTTGTAGCTCTTTTACTTCTCTCGTATTTCTTGACTATATAAGTCCCTTTAACATTTGTTGTAAAGCTGCTTTGGTGGTACTGAATTCTCTTAACTTTTTCTTGTCTGAAAAGCTTTTTATTTCTCCATCAATTTTGAATGAGATCCTTGCTGGGTACTGTAATCTTGGTTGTAGATTTTTCCCTTTCAATACTTTAAATATATCCACATTCCTTTCTGGCCTGCAGAGTTTCTGCTAAAAGATCAGCTGTTAAGTGTATGGGGTTTCCCTTGTATGTTACTTGTTGTTTCTCCCTTGCTGCTTTTAATATTCTTTCTTTGTGTTTAGTCTTTGTTAGTTTGATTAGTACGTGTCTTGGTGTGTTTCTCCTTGGATTTATCCTGTATGGGACTCTTTGTGCCTCTTGGACTTGATTGATTATTTCCTTTTCTGTGTTGGGGAAATTTTCAACTATAATCTCTTCAAAAAATTTCTCATACCCTTTCTTTTTCTCTTCTTCTTGGAGCCCTATAATTCGAATGTTGGTGTGTTTGATAGTGTCCCTTAGGTGTCAGACTGTCCTCAGTTCTTTTCATTCTTTTTACTTTATTCTGCTCTTCAGAAGTTATTTCCACCATTTTATCTTCCAGTTCACTGATTCGTTCTTCTGCTTCAGATATTCTGCTATTGATTCCTTCTAGAATATTTTTAATTTCAGTAATTGTGTTGTTTGTCTCTGTATGTTTATTCTTTAATTCTTCTAGGTCTTTGTTAATTGATTCTTGCATTTTCTTCATTTTGGTTTCAAGGTTTTTGATTATCTTTACTATCATTAATCTGAATTCTTTTTCAGGTAGCTTGCCTATTTCCTCTCATTTATTTGCATTTCCGTGTTTCTAGTCTGTTTCTTCATTTGTGTAGTATATCTCTACCTTTTCATTTTTTTTTTTTTTTTAGCTTATTGTATTTGAGGTCTCCTTTTCCCAGGCTTCAAGGGTGAATTCTTTCTTTCTTTTGGTTTCTGACCTCCTAAGGTTGGTCCAGTGGTTTGTGTAAGCTTCATATAGAGTGAGTGAGATTTGTGCTGAGTTTTTGTTTGTTTTTCCTCTGATGGGCAAGGCTGAGGGAGGTGGTAACTCTGTCTGCTGATGACTGGGTTTGTATTTTTGTTCTGTTTGTTATAGACGAGGCATCCTGCACAGGGTGCTACTGGTGGTTGGGTGATGCCAGGTCTTGTATTCAAGTGGTTTCCTTTGTGTGAGTTCTCACTATTTGATTCTCCCTGGGGTTAGTTCTCTGGTAGTCTAGGGTCTTGGAGTCAGTGCTCCCACTCTAAAGGCTCAGGGCTTGATCTCTGGTCAGGAACAAAGATTCCACAAGTGGTTTGTTATGGCATTAAGTGAGATTAAAACAAATATCCAAAAACAAGAAGCCAAAGATGAACCCCAGACAAATGGCAGTTACAAAATCAAGCAAATAATAATTAAAATAAAGGAATATACACATATAAATATACACCCATGATCAAAGTGAAAACAGTCCAACAAAAATAAAGTACAGTAGACTGACCTGGTGAACAAAGTAAATCTAAAATTATATTTATCAGTTAAGAACAAAACTAACTAAAGCACAAACTGGAAAAAAAAAAAACTAGAGCAAGGTGCCAATTGGAGAATAAAGCAATGAAAATAAAAGTACCAAATATGTTGAGAGGAAAGGAGAGAAAAAAGAAAGAAAGAATAGATAGGCCAGGTTAAATAGAGGTAGATGAAGAAGATTTATATATGTTAAAGATTAACTGCAAGGGGAAAAGAACACTAGGGAAAAAAAAAAACCAAGGAATAAATGTAGAAAAAGTAATAACACGTTTTAAAAAACTAAAAAAAGAGAGAGAGAGAGAGAAAAAGGAAAACTCCACAGAACTGCAAAAGCCCAACATAGAGGTAGAGGTTTATAACAGCAATAAAAAATGTGACTGAGAAAAAAAAATCAAAAGCTTAATTAGATTTCATAGTGCCAATAAAATTGACAACTACAACAGAGGAGGAAAAAAAGGAAAAACAAAAGAAAAAAATCTCAAAGAATCTACAGAGCAAGTGAAAACATAAGAATAATAAATGTTTTTCTTGAGTCAATGCTGTCAGTGTCCTTTCCCTCGCTGGGAGTCACTGTCCACCTCACCTCCCTAGGATGCCCTCCAACACTGTGCTGATCTCTGGAGCTGCTGTGGGGGCAGCTTAGATTCTAATCTGATCCTACTCTTCTGGGTTCTTGCCTGCAATGTCCACAGCTATCAGAATTAGTGTGTTTTCTTTTGTGGGAGCTCTCAGTGACTTTTTATGTATTCCATAGACACAGAATCTGTCTAGTTGATCCTGTGGATTTAATCTGCAGCTTGTACAGCTGGTGGGGAGGTTTTGGGTCTTTTTCCTTAGCCACACTGCCCCTGGGTTTCAATTATGGTTTTATTTCCACCTCTGCATGTGGATTGTCCACTGGGGTGTGCTCCTGTGGCTGCCCTGGTGGACTTGATCTGCCCCTGTGAGGGCCAGGTGTGGAGGTAGTGCAGCTGCTTGGGTTGCAGGGGGCTGGCAGCACCAGGCACTCAGGGGAGTTGGCAGCTGGGGCAGCAGGAAATATAGTGCTCTAGAAGGTAATGGCAACCAGTATTGGCCCATACGCTCCAATATTCTCGCCTGGAGAACTCCCTTACAGAGAAGCCTGGCAAGCCACAAGCTACAGGGTTGCAAAGAGTTGGACATTACTGAAGCAACCCTGTGCTCACAGACGCAAAACATTTGTTGCCTGTGGCAGCTCTGCCCCAGTGAGAGTTGAGCGTGAAGGTGGCGCAGCTGCTTACTACCTCCCCAAACTGGGTCCTGCACTGTAGTTCAGTATCAGCCTCAGGCGTTTGATGAGCCAGCCTCTCTATTGTTCAGCTGCTTCCAGCTGCTGTGCCTTCCTCGGGGACCATGTCAGCTGGGTATGTATGGCATGCTGTCAACAAGGCTCCACACTGTCCAGATTCTCATTCTGTATTTAGGTTGTCATTCACAGATCAGCTGTTTCACTCTCAGCCTTAAATGTTTCTCCTCTGACTCAGACAATTGCCCTGATGTGGGGAATCAGACCCCTGCTTCAGTTCCCTGACTCGCCAGAGGGCAGGTCCAGTCCTATTAACACTCCTGTTTTTCCCCCTACTTCCTTCCTCCTACCGAGTTTTTCGTGGTTCTGTATATTCTTTTCCTCTGGTCAGGTATTCCTGTCCGCTCTCAGCTGGTGTTCTTCAGACACTTCTGTGTCTGAAGGTGTATTCCTGATGTATCTGTGGAGTGAGATGTACTCCATATCTACCTACTCCTCCGCTGTCTTCAGGTTGAGGTTTTGAATGACTTTTTACTTCTCAATTTGTATTCTCCACACTAGATCCTATTGTTTTCAGCAACTCTTTTGAGTAACCCTAGTCACTTTAAGCGGAGAAGGCAATGGCACCCCACTCCAGTACTCTTGCCTGGAAAATCCCATGGATGGAGGAGCCTGGTAGGCTGCAGTCCGTGGGGTCGCGAAGAGTCGGACATGACTGAGCGACTTCACTTCCACTTTTTCCTTTCATGCATTGGAGAAGGAAATGGCAACCCACTCCAGTATTCTTGCCTGGAGAATCCCAGGGACAGCGGAGCCTGGTGGGCTGCCCTCTATGGGGTCGCACAGAGTCGGACACAGATGAAGCGACTTAGCAGCAGCAGCAGCAGTCACTTTAAGTGGGTGCTTCCCTGTTGGCTCAGTGGTAAAGAATAAGCAGGAGACGTGGGTTTGATCCCTTGCTCAGAAAGGATTCCCTAGAGAAGGAAATGGTAACCCACTCCTGTATTCTTGCCTAGGAAATCCTAGGGACAGAGAAGTTGGCATGCTACTGTTCATGGAGTTGCAAAGAGGCGAACATGACTTGGCGACTGAGCACATGCACAGTCACTTTAGGTATTTTTCCTGGCAGGTTACATTCATCCAGTAGAGAAGAAAATGAGAAGGGTCTTAGAGACTTTCAGATTAGATGCTGAGATAGCATGTACTGCTTGAGACACTTGTAATACTTGAGAACCCCACAGTCTTTGTAGTCAGACAAAGTTGGTGCAAGTCCTGAAGAGGAAAAGTTACAATTTTACATAATCTTCTTCTCTTTCTGCCTCTGTAACTCAGCTTGTCCCTTGCAAAGTCTAGATCACGTAGGTCATGTAGTCTCTGAAAGTGGGAACTTGCAATACTAGGAACTGGAGTTTATCTCACTCACCCTTGTCCTGCTCTTTGCAATTGCCCAGCCCCTGCAAACCTGCTTAGTCATGCCTGTCCAGGCCAGGCATCCCCTTCCCCATCTTGAGTGCTGTTCCCAAGCACGTGAAACCCCTTAGTTTAAACTAGCCTATTAACAGCTAGTGTTACCCACTACAATCTGTTTATAAAAACTCTTTAATCCCTTTGTTTGAGGCTCAGAGCTTGGAGTGTACACTCCTCTGGGCCTGCCGATGCAATAAATCAGAGTTCTACAACTCTCCGAGTGTGGTCCTTGGTTTCTCCAGTACTGGTTTCTACAACAGTCCCTGCTCTACAATTTAAGGGTTGTGTGATCTTGAGGATTCACTTAATCTCTCTGTGCAATGCATAAATTGGCAACTATTCTAATAACCACCATATTAAGTTGCTGGGTTTCCCTGGTGTCTCAGATGGTAAAGAAACTGCCTGCAATGCAGGAGACACAGGTTCAATCTCTGGGTGGGGAAGTTCCCCTGGAGAAGGAATGGCTACCCACGCCAGTATTCTTGCCTGGAGAATTCCGTGGATAGAGGAGACTGGTGGGCTAAAAACTATGGGGTCATAGAGTCGAACACGACTGAGTGACTGACCATAATATTAAGCTGTTAGTGAGGACTAAAAGAGAGAAAGTGCATAAGAAATTTAGCATAACCCTATGCATATGTTTAGTTTAGTTCAGTTCAGTCACAGTCCAGTCTGACTCTGCGACCCCATGGACTGCAGCATGCCAGGCCTCCCTGTTCATCAGCAACTCCCAGAGTTTACTCAAACTCATGTCCATCGATTCAGTGATGCCATCCAACCATTTCATCCTCTGTTGTCCCCCTCTCCTCCTGCCTTCAATCTTTCCCAGCATCATAGTCTTTTCAAATGAGTCAGTTCTTCATATCATGTGGCCAAAGTATTGGAGTTTCAGTTTTAGCATCAGTCCTTCCAATGAATATTCAGGACTGATTTCCATTAAGATGGACTGGTTGGATCTCCTTGCAGTCCAAGGGACTCTCAAGAATATTCTCCAACACTACAGTTCAAAAGCATCAATTCTTCGGTGCTCAATTTCTTAATAGTCCAACACTCACATCCATACATGACTACTGGAAAAACCATAGCTTTGAATAGAGAGACCTTTGTCGGCAAACTAATGTCTCTGCTTTTTAATATGCTGTCTAGGTTGGTTATAACTTTGCTTCAAAGGAGCAAGTGTCTTCTAATTTCATGGCTACAGTCACCACGTGCAATGATTTTGGAGCCCCCAAATAAAATCTCTCAGTTTCCGTTATTTCCCGATCTATACCATGAGCTTAGTTTTCTGAATGTTGAGTTTTAAGCCAACTTTTTCACTCTCCCCTTTCACTTTCATCAAGAGGTTCTTTATTTCTTCACTTTCTGCCCTAAGGATGGTGTCATCTCCATATCTGAGGTTATTGATATTTCTCCTGACAATCTTGATTCCAGCTTGTGCTTAACCCAGCCTGGCATTTTGCATGATGTACTCTTCATATAAGTTAAATAAGCATGGTGACAATATACAGCCTTGGGGTACTCCTTTCCAAATTTGGTACCAGTCTGTTGTTCCATGTCCAGTTCTAACTGTTGCTTCTTGACCTGAATCCAGATTTCTCAGGAGGCAGGTCAGATGGTCTGGTATTCCCACATATTTAAGAATTTTCCATAGTTTGTTGTGATCCACATAGTCAAAGGCTTTGGTATAGTCAATAAGGCAGAAATAGATGTTTTTCTGGAACTTGTGTGCTTTTTTGATGATCCAATGGATGTTGGCAATTTGATCTCTGGTTCTTCTGCCTTTTCCAAATCCAGCTTGAACATCTGCAAGTTCATAGTTCATATACTGTTGAAGCCTGCTTTGGAGAATTTTGAGTATTACTTTGCTAGCATGTGAGATAAGTGCAATTGTGTGGTAGTTTGAACATTCTTTGGCATTGCCTTTCTTTGGGATTAGAATGAAAACTGACCTTTTTCAGTTCTGTGGCCACTGCTTAGTTTTCCAAATTTGCTGGCATTTTGAGTGCAGCACTTTCACAGCATCATCTTTTAGGATTTGAAATAGCTCAACTGGAATTCCAACACCTCCACTAGCTTTGTTGGTAGTGATGCTTCCTAAGGCCCACTTGACTTTGCGTTCCAGGATGTCTGGCTCTAGGTGAGTGATTACACCATCATGATTATCTGGGTCATGAAGATCTTTTTTATATAGTTCTTCTGTGTATTCTTGCCACCTCTTCTTAATATCTTCTGCTTCTGTCATTAATTGTGCACATCTTTGCCTGAAATGTTCCCTTGTTATCTCTAATTTTCTTGAAGAGATCTCTAGTTTTTCCCATTCTATTGTTTTCCTCTTTTGCATTGATCGCTGAGGAAGGCTTTCTTATCTCTCCCTGCTATTCTTTGAAATTCTGCATTCAAATGAGTATATAGTTCCTTTTCTCCTTTGCCTTTATCTTCTCTTCTCAGCTATTTGTAAGGCCTCCTCAGACAATGATTTTGCCATTTTGCATTTCTTTTTCTTGGTGATGGTCTTGATCCCTGCCTCCTGTACAGTTGTCATAAAGCTCAGTCCACAGTTCTTCAGGAACTCTATCAGATGTAATCCCTTGAATCTGTTTGTCACTTCCACTGTATAATCATAAGGGATTTGATTTAGGTCATACCTGAATGGCCTCATGGTTTTCCCTACTTTCTTCAATTTCAGTCTGAATTTTGCAATAAGGAGTTCACAATCTGAGCCACAGTCAGCTCTCAGTCTTGTTTTCACTGACTGTATAGAGCTTCTCCATCTTTGGCTGCAAAGAATATAATCAATCTAATTTTGGTATTGACCATCTGGTGATGTCCATGTGTAGAGTCTTCTCTTATATTGTTGGAAGAGGGTGTTTACTATGACCAGTGTGTTCTCTTGGCAAAACTCTGTTAGCCTTTGATCTGCTTCATTTTGTACCTCAAAGTCAAATTTGCCTGTTACTCCAGGTATCTCTTGACTTCCTACTTTTCATTCCATTCCCCTATAAAGAAAAGGGAATCTTTTTTGGGTGTTAGTTCTAGAAGGTCTTGTAGGTCTTCATAGAACTGTTCAACTTCAGCTTCTTCAGCATTACTGGTTGGGGTATAGACTTGGATTACTGTGATATTAAATGATTTGCCTTGGGAACGAACAGAGATCCTTCTATCATTTTTGAGATTGCATCCAAGTACTGCATTTCAGACTCTTTTGTTGACTATGATGGCTACTCCATTTCTTCTAAGGGATTCCTGCCCACAGTAGTAGATATAATAATCATCTGAGTTAAATTCACCCATTCCAGTCCATTTTAGTTCGCTGACTCCTAGAATGTCGATGTTCACTCTTGCCATCTCCTGTTTGACCACTTCCAATTTGCCTTGATTCATGGACCTAACAGGGATTCCCTGGTGGCTCAGATGATAAAGCATCTGCCCGCAGTGCGGGATACCTGAGTTTGACCCCCAGATCGGGAAGATCCCCTGGAGAAGGAAATGGCAACCCACTCCAGTACTCTTGCCTAGAAAATTCCATGGATGGAGGAGCCTGGTGGGCTACAGTCCATGGGGTCGCAAAGAGTCGGACACGACTGAGCGACTTCACTTTCACTTTCATGGACCCAATGTTCCAGGTTGCTATGCAATATTGTTCTTTACAGCATCAGACTTTACTTCCATCACCAGTCACATCCACAACTGGGTGTTGTTTTTACTTTGACTCCATCTCTTCATTTTTTCTGGAGTTATTTCTCCACTGATGTCCAGTAGCATATTGGGCACCTACTAACCTCTGGAATTCATCTTTCAGTGTCCTATCTTTTTGTCTTTCATGCTTTTTATGGGGTTCTCAAGGCAAGAATACTGAAGTGGTTTGCCATTTCCTTTTCCAGTGGACCACATGTTGTCAGAACTCTCCACCATGATCCCTCCATCTTGGGTGGCCCTACACAGCATGGCTCATAGTTTCGTTGAGTTAGACAAGGCTGTGGTCCATGTGATCAGTTTGGTTAGTTTTCTGTGATTATGATTTTCATTCTGTTGGCCCTCTGATGGATAAGGATTAGAAGCTATGGAAGCTTCCTGATGGGAGAGATTGACTGAGTGGGAAACTGGATCTTGTTCTGATGGGTGGGGCCATGCTCAGGAAATCTTTAATTTTCTGTTGATGGGTGGGGCTGTGTAACCTCCCTGTTGTTTGACCTGAGGCCAAACTATAGTAGAAGTAATGAAGATAATGGCTATGTTTAGTTAGCACCCTGTAAATAACTATGGCAACTATTATCAACTATTTGCTATTTCCTAACAAATTTTTATTTATATAATTTTTTTTGGTAAACTATTTGGCAGCATGCTATTACCATAATTTTCTATTAACATATTCCAGCATTTCTGTCTCTCTAGCCATACATCAAGCAACTTGATTATTACAGAAAGAATTTGAAGTTTATAGAAATTTATAATTTTTAAAGTACTTCACTATACAATAGTATTAGACTTCCTTGGTGGCTCAGATGGTGAAGAATCTGCATGCAACGCAGGAGAACTGGGTTCAGTCTCTGGCTTGGGAAGATCCCCTGGAAAAGGAAATGGCAACCCACTCTGGTATTCTTGCCTGGACAATTCTATGGACAGAGGAGCCTGGCAGGCTACAGTTCATGGGGTTGCAAAGAGTTGGACACGACTGAGCGACTAACATACATATACATAATAGTTCATTTATATGTCATAAATATTCAAAATCTCAGCATTAAAGTGATGAATGACAGGTCTTAGATCACATAACCCATATCACAGCTTGTCACTCTAAGCTATTTTGAACTTATCAACACGAAAGTGGTATTTGTACTTTGTTGGACATTATTACAGATGCAAGGACATTGTAGTAAATAAAATCAAGATGCTGCCTTCATTTTACTTAGTTTTAAGTAGGAATTATAGGCAATTAACAAATTTAAAAAAATAGTAAAATGTAGTAAAAAAATATATAATACTTTGATGTACTATTAGTCCTGTGATGAAAATAAAGGATGATAATACTATAGACAATGATGAGAATAGAGATATATGCTTTGGACACATGATCAGGGAGAATACTATAGAATAGGTGACATTTGAACAGGGATCACAAAGCTATGAGTGTACAAGTTTCACAAAGGACAAGGCCAGGCAACAGAGAGAGCAAATGTTAAAAAGGCTGACTGTGGAAACAATTTAGCCTGTCTGAGGTATTGAAAGGCCAATGTGCTGTATCGTGGAGAAAGTGGAAGACTGTAATAGAGACTTGGATATAGAGACAGGCATTGCTTCTGGGCTAGAATTATAGCCATATGTGTCTGATAATATTAAGATATTTGTTCCCAATTTTACCATGACTAGATTACTTAGGATATAAGCAAGTTATTATAGCTTCTCCTTCACCATACTGATTGAAGTAGTGTGATTGGTGCACTGGTAACTAGGATATTTCTTGAGCCAGTCATTTGCTGTATTGAATGTCTTTTTCTGACAAATACTTTGCACATAGAGATGACTCATAAGTATAAGAAGGCAAAGCATACTCTAAAACATTTGAATGTTGGCAAAAGATTTCAAGGCCTTCTTCAACAGTGTGGAAATGATATAGATCATCATTCATTCCAGCCCTTCTCCTTTGGGAAGAAGGTGTGCCACTTTGGTAGAACTGATTCCACCCCAAGTCTCAAGTGTATATTTTTGCAGCAGGGATTGGTTCAGGTAACTCAGGCTTACAAATGACTCATGGCTTTTCCTTGGCAACATACTTGGTAGTAAAGTGTAGTAAAGCTCAGGAACCTCAATACCTTCATTTAATGGTGTTGCAAAGTGATTTGCTTGCTGTCTCTCCGTGTTTGTGAACAGGGCAGCATGTAGGACTGGTTACTGCTGGAAGCCATATTGTCATCTGGAGGAAAGTCAGCCCAAGGACAAAGTTGCTGTATGTGGGGAGGAAGAAGCTGTGAGAAATCCAGAGAAACATGGCTGGAACACTAACTGACTCCCACCTAAATCCTACTTTATCACACATCTTTTTAACTTCTGTTGTTTAAAAGAATTCTGCTTTAATACTTCAGCTAGCTTGGATGGGAATTTCTGTTACAAACAAAACATGCTAATAGATACACCAAACAGACTTGGCCATGTGTATGAGACATGGTCGCTTGCAGAGCAGCAGGCATGACTCCCATGTGTTTATGTTTAAGATGGGAGCAGAGGATTGAGAAATTCTCCATCTGAGCTCTTTGCAGGCATCATAAAGTCATTCTCATACCAAAACCCCCATTTCCTTATCTTCAGGACATGTATCCAATGTGATAAGTCCCTGTAAGCCTGAGATATGTGAAAGAGGAAATTTAGATGTCAGAGAGACAGCTGTTTTTCCTTTTCAAACCCAGGGAAACCTGGTCACAATTCTTTTCTGCATCCCCTTTACTGTTCCTAGATTATTTTTCTTATTGATGAAAATAATTTGCATGATTTAAGGAGCTGTTTTCTTAATATTCACAGAATGCACGTAATTCTGAATGCAAAAAGGACAGGAACATCTTTACTATGTCAAGCTTTGTCCTTATAGCAAGTTTTATGTACCTAAGAGTGTTCTGTAATTTTTTTCTAAGATCTTCCACAATTTTATTGTGTTTATACCTCTGTTTTAAAACTTTTTCTTCCATTAAGATGCAAATTTTTTACATTGAAATTATTCTGTGCTTAAATTTGGGGTAGACTTTTGTATTTCTAGGAACTTGTATATTTCATCTAAGTTTTCTAATTTGTTAGCACATAATTATTCATACTGTTTCCTTATAATCCATTTTACTTTTGTTATATTGGTAGTGAACTTCTCTCTTTTATTCCTGATTTTAGTAATCTGAGTCTTTTATTCATATTTCTATATTTTTTTTTCTTGGTCAGTCTGTGCCAGTAATCCATGTATGTTGACATTTAATCCAAAGAATCGTGCTGGATTTTTTGTTAGTTACAATATATTTATAGATGTTCTTGAATTTTCTATATTGACAGTCTCTGAGAAAATTTTTCTTCCTTTGTAATGCTTATATCTTTTAGTTCTAATGGCATCCAGTCCCATTGCTTCATGGCAAATAGATGGGGAAACAATGCAAACAGTGAGAGACTTTATTTTCTTGGGCTCCAAAATCACTGCAGAAAGTGACTGTAGCCATGAAATTAAAAGACATTTCCTCCTTGGAAAAAAAGCTATGACCAACCTAGACAGCATATTAAAAAGCAGAGACATTACCTTGCTGACAAAAGTCCATCTAGTCAAAGCTATGGTTTTTCCAGTAGTCATGTATGGATGTGAGATTTGGACCATAAAGAAAGCTGAGCGCCGAAGAATTGATGCTTTTGAACTGTGGTGTTGGAGAATACCCTTGAGAGTCCCTTGGACTGCAAGGAGATCCAACCAGTCAATCCTAAAGGAAATCAGTCCTGAGTATTCATTGGAAGGACTGATGCTGAAGCTCCAATACTCTGGCCACCTGATGGGAGAACTGACTCATTGGAAAAGACCCTGATGCTGGGAAAGATTAAAGGCAGGAGGAGAAGGGGACGACAGAGAATGAGATGGTTGGATGGCATCACTGACTTGATGGACATGAGTTTGAGTACATTCCAGGAGTTGGTGATGGACAGGGAAGCCTGGCATGCTGCAGTCCATGGGGTCACCAAGAGTCAGACACAACAGCAACTGAACTGACTGACTGAGAGAAAAGCAAATAATCCTTGCCCATAGCAGTGCAAAAGAATCTTGTCTGGTAGTCATGCAATTGATTTTAATACAAGTTTATTTTATGTTTATACAATAAAACTTTTTAAAGCTCTGCTTTGGCAGTGTAAATGTTTATATATTTTTTAAGCAATAAATATTCAACTTGCTAAAAGTTTTTAGTAAATTGTTTTTCATTGGTGTAGTGAGGTTCAATCTGTTCATGTATGTGGGAGCTGTAGGGGGTATTTGTCTGTTTCTCTTTTTTTTTTACTTTAGTTTTATTTAGTATTTTTTCCTTTTTTTTAATTTTATACATATGGATATCCAATTTTCCAAGTACCATTCGTTGAAAAGACTATTCTTCTTCCACTGAATTGTCCTTATTCCTTTGTTGAAAATCAATTTTTCATGTATTTGTAGGTGTATTTCAGGACTATCCTGTTCTATCGACCTCTTTAACTAGTGTATGCCAATACTACACTGTCTGGATTACTGTACCTTTAAAACTTGTCTTGAAAGCACATAGTATAGGTTTAAGAACTTTTTTTCCTTCTCTTTCAAGATCCTTTAATTTTCCATATGAATTTTAGAATCAGCTTGTCAATTTTGCACATTGACAGCTGAAATTTTGATTGGGTTTGTTGTGACTATAAATCAGTTTTGGAAGAAATAGATTCATAAAAAAATGGAGTCTTTAGACCAACCACTGAATTTTGTAGAGTTCATCAGATTTTCCACATGTTGTCTGTTAATAAAGAGAATTTTACTTATCTTTTCTCAATTTGAATTCCTTTTATTTCTTTTTCTTG
Organism: Okapia johnstoni; assembly: GCA_024291935.2. Lineage (NCBI taxonomy): Eukaryota > Metazoa > Chordata > Mammalia > Artiodactyla > Giraffidae > Okapia > Okapia johnstoni. The sequence continues at coordinate 61,428,765 of CM044312.1, read as the reverse complement.
CCTGACTATTTCATTGGCTAAACCCATAGCAGAAGTTGAAAAAACTGGTGAGAGCAGATATCCTTGTAAGTTTCTGACCTTTTGGGTAGAAAATATATAAAATCTGTGAAGAATTTTTTTCAATCTATTTCAGAAGGCAGAGACTGATATAAAAAAATTAAAGTTCAGACTCAGAATCCTCAGTAAACATATCAAGCTTTTGTTTGAAAAAGTCTATGCCCAGGAGTTGAGATTATACTCTAAGTGTTGGATTTGCCCTTGAAATATAGCAAAACTGGAGTCATATTCATTTTCAGTCAGTTCAGTCACTAGGTCATGTCCAACTCTTTGTGACCCCATGGACTTTGCACAATACAACAGGCTTCCCTGTCCATCACCAACTCCTGGAGCTTGCTCAAACTCCTGTCCTTTGAGCTGGTGGATCCATCCAACCATCTCATCCTCTGTCGTCCCCTTCTCCTCCTGCCCTCGATCTTTCCCAGAATCAGGGTCTTTTCTAATGGGTCAGTTCTTCGTATCAGGTGGCCAAAGTATTGGAGTTTCAGCTTCAGCATCAATCCTTCCAGTGAATATTCAGGACTGATTTTCTTTAGGGTTGACTGGCTTGATCTTGCAGTCCAAGGGACTCTCGAGAATCTTCTCCAACACCACAGTTCAAAAGCATCAATTCCTCAGTGCTCAGCTTTCTTTATGGTCCAGCTGTCACATCCATACATGACTACTGGAAAAAGCATAGCTTTGACTAGACAGACCTTTGTTGGCAAAATGATGTCTCTGCTTTTTAAGATGCTGTCTATGTTTGTCATAGCTTTTCTTCCAAGGAGCAAGCATCTTTTAATTTCATGGTTGCAGTCACCGTCTGCAGTGAGTTTGGAGCCAGAGAAGATACAGTCTCTCACTTTTTCCATTGTTACCCTGTTTATTTGCCATGAAGTGATGGGACCAGTTGCCATGATTGTAGTTTTCTGAATGCTAAGTTCTAAGCCAGCTTTTTCACTCTCCTCTTTAATGTTCATCAAGAGGCTCTTTAGTTCCTCTTCGCTTTCTGCCATATGGGTGGTGTTATCTGCATATCTGAGGTTATTGATATTTCTCCCAGCAATCTTGATTCTGGTTTGTGCTTCATCAAGTCTGGCATTTCACATGATGTACTCTGCATATAAGTTAAATAAGCAGGGTGACAATATACAGCCTTGATGTACTTCTTTCCCAATTTTGAACCAGTCCATTGTTCCATGTTTGGTTCTAACTGTTGCTTCTTGACCTGCATGCAGATTTCTCAGGAGGCAGGTAAGATGGTCTGGTTCATTTTAACAAAGCCTAAAACAAAATTTTGATAGCTGCAGTTTACCTCCAATGATTTAACCTTTTGCTGAAAGAAAAGTTTGTACTCTACAAAGGAAAATAACATAATCCAGAGTTTTTCCACTACATCTTTTACAATAGTTGGAATATAATTCACTGTCACTAGACCTGTGAAAAAGTAGAGAAAAATTACTGATAAAAAAGAAATTCTTTTAAGTCAAAAGGTACAAATCCAGGTAAAATCCTGATATTGGATTCAGCAGAAAATGACTTAAAAACAACAAAATTTTTTACTTCTGAAAAAATCCCATTTTGAATTTAGCAGCTAATTAAAAGCTTTCTTTCTTTTTCTACTTCTGGTGAAACAATTCTGACATTATCATTAGTAAGAGAATGACCTCATAACAGTAGGATATAGATCAGTTTCACAAAATTAAAAAAACAACATCATAAATAAAGTTAAAATGCATTATCCTTGTTGAAATTGCAAATTTAAAGATAAATAATATACAATGTTGTGCATATCAAATTCAGAAAGGTGAAAACAAATGTTAAGATGGTATTCTGTTACTACTTGGAGTCTTTAAATTGTATGTACTCAACAGCATGACATTATATGCCAGAAGCCTTAAGGTTGCTAATATTTTGGTACAAATTTCACTTCTCAAAATATATAGTAAGAAAACAATGTTGAGTGCAAGCAAATATTTATATATGTTTGTTTATTCTAACCTTATTGACAATAGCACAATGTGAGGAGCACATAAATTTCCTATAAAGTTGGATGATTAATTAACTGCTCATCTTTTTTAAGAAGTATGCAGTCATTTAAAATATTCACTTATTTCAAATAAACAATATATATGTACATGATTGGTGGCTCAGATGGTAAAGAATCCGCCTGCAATGTAGGAGACATAGGTTCCCTTCCTGGGTTGGGAAGATCCCCGGAGAAGGGATGACAACCCATTCCAGTATTCTTGCCTGTAGAATTCCCATGGACAGAGGAGCCTGGTGGGCTACAGTCCATGGGGTCACAAAGATTCAGACACTACTGAGTGACTAAGCACAGCACATGTATGATATACATATATGCATATAATTATATAATCATAAATCATATATTCTCAATTATTTAAATAAAATTATATGCATGAAACAACTAGAAAAATATATGTGTATGTTTGTGCTCAGTTGCTCAGTTGTGTCTGACTCTTTGAGACCACATGGCTGTAGCCCACCAGGCTCCTCTGTCCATGGGATTCTCCAGGCAAAAATACTGGAGTGGGTTGCTATTTCCTCCTCCAGAGAATCTTCACAGCCCTGGGACTGAACCAATGTCTCCTGCATCTCTTGCACTGGCAGGAAGATTCTCTACCACTGAGCCATCTGGGAAGCCCTGGAAATGTGTATAGCAATATTAATATTGATCATTTTTAGCAATAAAACTATAATTCAAAATTTATTATATACATGTTTCTGCATCTCCAACAATGTTGGGGTAGAGTGTCTTATCCTCTCTTTCACACAGAGAGTCTCTCACTTTCTTGCCTTGTGCCCTCATATCCTCCAGAGTGAGCATACTTCTTAACTCTGCATGCTAATTAATCTTCATGAATCACTTAAAATTTCTTCTCCCTCAAGAAGCTTTCCATAGACCTTCTGGCTGGAAATAATTTTTACCATGTCTAAACTATCATAGCACCTTGTCTCTACCTTCTTATGGCCTTATCACTTGCCATCTTGGACTATAACTATTTATATCTTATGATTCAAAGAATAGTAGACTTTAAGTTCATTGAGAATAAGGATCTTTTAAAACTTTTTGTGTATTTTATAGCATCTAGCTTACTCCATAGCTTGTGTGTTTAAAAAATTCTGTTGAATGAATACATTTATGAAACATAGATAACAATCAAAATGAATAATTCAGTAATCCAGAATGCACTTTGTAAAAATATGTATGTATTTCAGGATATTGTCTAATTAAGCTATGTCTTTCTTAGACAACAATTTACTATCTTAATAACAGATATATGCATGATGATTTTCACTTATCAGTCATAGTTGTGAGTACTCTATATAAATACTAAATACACCAAAGACTAAATATACTAAATGCTAAAAATATTAAATCTTTTATATTACTCTATGGAGAAATTTAGACATGGAGAAATTAAGTAGCTTGGCCAAATTCACACAGCTATCAAGAATTGGAACCTAAGCAGTCTTATTCATGAAATCTTGCTTTTAGATGTATTACAGTGTCATAAGTTTTTCCTGAGTTTTCTGCAGTGTTGTATGCCTTTGAAAATTAGTGGTTATGAGAAAATCTTCATGTGAGTATAATTAAGGTTTTGGGATGGATTACATATATAAATATTTGAACTTTTTAATATTTATATGATATATGTATGTATACATGAGGATGTATGTATAAATATACATACATATTTTTTCATGATGAATGATATTCAGTGCCCAAACAATTCAAATTAAGTGCTAATACTGGTTTCCCACAGTATCAACTGCCCATTCTATTTGTCTTCATGTTTAATCTTTGTATTAATTGACTCTAGAGTTATTCCCAGAAAGTCACTTGGAAATACTCTTGAAAAGTAATTGATGGCTTTGCAAATAAATGCAGATAGTTTATTAGGCAATGCAGATAGTTTATTAGGATAGTATTAATTACCATCCTTCTTATGCAGGAATAAGACTAGAATAAATTTGCTTCTGTGGAAGGGAAATATGGCAGCAACAAGCCTAAAATGGTAAAACATGGCTCTGACAGGTATAATCAAGAAGAATAATTTGGAGGGCCCTCTCTGAGTTTTGGGAAGCCAGGGGAAGCTTGGGGATGATGATCATTGCTAGTCAGTGCCTGGGAGAGAAAACCAGTAGGTGCTCAAGTCTTAAACTATATTAGAATATTGCTGGGAGTGACTTCATTTGGGATAATTAATTAGAAGAGCACTCCTAGAATATTCTGAAATTACTTGTGATATCTCACTATATATTATCTTAGTTTCTTTGGAAAAAATTAAAATAACAAATGCAGCCTGGCTACAATCCAGGCTATCTGGTTTTCCACATCCACTAGAAAAGTTTACTCAAAACAGAAGAATACAGCTAAATGAGCTAGAAGACTAGATTTACTCTTCATCATCAAAGATATGTCCATAATAGTTAACAAATTGCCAATGTCATTTTATCTTTCCAGAACAAAACAAAAACAGAAACTTGGAAGTGCATTACTTTAGAGCTTCAGAATGCTTATATGTCAACAAAAATAAGTCCATTCAGTGGAAAATGCCATCATAGTTATAATGTTCTTATAGAGAACACTAGCAGGTTGGTTGATATTTTACACTCTTCAGTTTGTTTTTATAACACATATTGTCATGGTCATTGTGGTGTGTCTTTTTCTGCACTACAGACCTTATTAAGTTTGCTGGTAGCACATATGGAAATAGTCTTTTGTGCTTCTAACAATTGGGTTATGTATAACCTGTCAGTATATATTCTAACTATTATGGTTTACTCCCAGAGCACACACATGCTTTCTCCAGAATAATGGATATTCTACAAGCCTGAATTTCTTATTTTTACCCAAAAACACATCTTTTCTTTTGAAGCCTGTAAATACCATGGAAACTGACATTCCAATGTATGTGTTTTGTAATTTTTTATCCCCAATTACAAATAATAATACTTGCATGTGGTACATAATTCTAATGATATAATCCAGTCTTAGTGTTTTACTGCCATTCATAAACTGCTTCAGCAGAACTCCTTGTGATTTACAGCATCAATAGAACCCTTTAAATTACATCCTATATTATATTGTAGGGCATGTATTGCCCTATAGTCTCACATGCAATGTCAGAGACAGAGGGAACAGGAAATGGAGAATTGTGATTTCACTGTAAATCAAAAGCTAAGTGTTGTTTATGAGCACTGGGGTTTTAGCTCATGAGCTCGTTTTACTTTTGTTCCCTTAGAGCAGTTAACCTGATGTGGGACAAACTTAATCCAATCAATAATTATTTATCCTTTGATGTTTTTGGCATCAATAAGTAAAGGCAAGTACTAAACATATAATTTATTTCCCTAAAATTAGTCTGTTATTTGAAAAAAAAGGCTGGATATTTACTGTAAGAATGAAAGGATTGTACAAACTTGCTCCAATGTCATGTATACATGGTAGTCACTCCATAAACGTTTGTTGACTTTTCCATTAGATTTAAAAATAAAATTTCCAAATTAAACCAATTTATTAACTTGTATTTAACTAAGAATATGAAACAATGAAGATTGCACTTCAGAAGCTATCTATAGTTACTGATGAACTTGTTTAATATTTAATTTGGACAAAATGTTTTAATAAGTGAAGTCACAGATACCCAAACTAAAGTTGGATTCAGAGGAGACACAGTTTGTTTCATGGCCAAGTATTTGAAGGGATCACATCATCTTCAGTGATTTAAGACTTAAGATGACAACTATGATTTTTTTCAAAGCATTTTAGGATAGCTTGACCTTTGTTTTTTCACAGAATAAAGATGTCTTTTGACCTCAGATTTCCCCACAAAACCTGGGGCCAGTAATCAATAGTTAGAAATGAGGGCAATGATAATTTGTAATTCAAATGCAAGCATCCCATCTGAGCATAACCAGATTTACTTACCTGAGGATAAATCAGTGTAAGACAAAATCAGGGTAAAAAGGCAGGAAAAGAAATGAACCATTTTGGTCTTGTAACCATTACTTACCTCTGGCACGCACGTAGGGAAGTATGCCTGCTTCCTAATGAATACTATCTTGTCTCTTCCAGTTGTCATTTGATGTCTCCAAATACTGTTCATACCATAAGCAGCAACTCTGTGAAAGTTCCATCAAACAAAAAGGTATGTATATAGATGGAAAGAGTCATTTAAAAATAGATTCTCAAGACAACTTGGATTCAGATAGTCTCTAAAGAGGCTGGTAAAGAAATCAAAGAAGTTCATGGGATTCTTTCTATATTCTAGTGTCTAATACTTACCTGCAGGCATATATGAAATAATTCTTAAATAGCTATGGCTACTTAAAATTTACAGAATTGAACCTGTGCAAAGAGTAGTTGATCTCAAACTGACACAAACCAGATTGTCTCTTAATGTTACTCTAAGGAATTTTAAACTGACTCTGTTAAAGCTGAGGTTATTTGCCTTGGGGATGCCTAATGGAAGAGTTATTATAACACTGTCCACAAATAGGGGCCTTAAGAGAGTCAGGCCGTAGCACTCCACTGACAGCTAATACACTGGGCCATTGCCATGTCACAGAGATCTCCAAGGTCAAAGGTCATATCTCTCCCTTAATATTTAAATAAAGATACTTGACAAAAGCAAACAACACCTTATTGCCAGTGATGGCTGTTGCTCAATTTATAAGAACCTTTACAAAGTCATGCTAATTCTTGGCCTTCTTAGAATGCATGGTAACATTTCATAAATCCATCTTTTTCAGATGTCCTTGCAAATGACAGTTATAAAACTACAAATGATTTGTAATGCAAAATGAGACTGACAGACTTAAAGATTAGGGATCTGTGTACTAAAATGACTGTGATTTTAGCTAACAAAAGGCATAAAGTGCATTGATAAATAGCTGATGAAGTAACTCAAAATAGTTTTAAATACTCTTAGTAAATGCCAGGACAACAATAATAACAAAAAAACTTATGGTTATAATGTTACAAGTAGCAGTTCACATCAAGATAATGGAACAAAATTCCTGTGTGTGGGTCTGCTGGAAGACAGCAAAACAGTTATGCTTTTTTTTTCCCCCTAGGCAGTAGAGCTTTTTTTTTTTCCTCTTATGTCATTTTTTTTATATGCCGACCTCTGAACTTGATATTTTATATCTTTAAGAAACATTGGACAATTTGAACTTAATTATATATTTTTTCCTTAACTTTTTAAAAAGCAAGTCAACAAAGTGCCTTATCGAATTAACTTAGCTAAGATGCTGCTGCTGCTGCTGCTGCTGCTAAGTCGCTTCAGTCGTGTCCGACTCTGTGTGACCCCATAGACGGCCGCCCACCAGGCTCCGCCGTCCCTAGGATTCTCCAGGCAAGAATACTGGAGTGGGTTGCCATTTCCTTCTCCGGTGCATGAAAGGGAAAAGTGAAAGTGAAGTCGCTCAATCGTGTCCGACTCTTAGTGACCCCATGGACTGTAGCTAGCCTACCAGGCTCCTCCGTCCATGGGATTTTCCAGGCAAGAGTACTGGAGTGGGGTGCCATTGCCTTCTCCGAAGATGAGTCAGACATTACAACCTAATGAAAATAATCTGCATACTTAATCTTCTCTACCAAGGTAACTGACATTAACAGGATAGGTTGAGGCTATTTATTTAAGCAACACACACCAATGGTATTTTCAACTGCTTGTTTTCAGGGAAACTGAAAGTCAGGAAATAATTTGAGACAAAACTGGGATGCTGTAACCTGAGCTTTTGAATAATACTTGAAGAAATGACTAAAAACTACTTTTTTGTATGATTTTGAAAAACCTAAATGATAAGCCTCTTACCCTGCTGCACTTTCAAATATCAAGTATTAATATCAGGCCTGCCTCTGAAAGCATCAGATGCATTCTAAGAGCTTGGATCCAATGTGATCTTTTGCTGGAGAAGAAGCTCACAGCAAACCTATTTTCAGTGCTTTGTTTCTGTTTGCTTCCTACCCCTTTTTTTCTCCATATGTCCTCTACTTGAGCTTAATTTCTTCCATTTTATTCTCATTTCTCCTCTGCCTAATGACTGTTCAGTAAAAATGAGATTGAACCCATAGCTGTGATACTGCTAGGTGAGGGGGAAAAAAAACAATTTAAAATAAATCAAAACCTTCAGATTTCTGTCCTATATTTGCATTCTGAGAGCTTAAAAGTGAGCCGTAAGCTTTTCAATATTAGTGACCTAGAACTAGAATTATAGTAAAGATTTTTTCTGTAGAAGAGCTAATACATCTTTGGAAATAGGAATTAATACATTTTCAAGGAATCTCTAAGTTTTGCTGTGAATAGTTGCATTCATTAGGTCAACTTTACTCAAAGTAGGAAGTTCATTTCTCAACGTTTCTGGAAACCCCATGTGTGCTAAGTTTAGTTAACTATAAAATATATTTGACCAAAGCACGAAGGAAGAATATTTCCTTCCCTTGCTTATTTTTCCAATGCCATAAAATATGCTATCATGTTTACAGTATGTCAGAGTGATGTCATATGCAAACACTGAAACAGATTGTTTCCAGTATGTGGGTAAAAAAAATGACTCACTAGGAGCCCTAAAATCAAAATATTATACTGAGACTATCTGGAGCGTACCAAGCAGAAGAGGCCCCTGTAGAAAACAGGGAGTGACTTACCTGTCACATGGCCAACTTATTCTCATTTCTCACTTAGTCCATTTTATGAAATTTTTAGAATGAAAAATACAGTACAGTGTGGAGTCAAGCTTCTCATGCAAGAAAACTGGTCACTTCTAGATATTTTGAGTATCATGTCTGCAGTATATATTTCATATGCCCTTTACTTGACATTTATTTATTCACAAGAGTCAAGAAAACTGATGTTTTTTGAGCTCTTTTAGTGTAATATTTATTCACTTATTCATTCATTTATTCACCAAACATTTATTGTTTCCCTTGTATCAGAAAAGTCTCTAGGTACTGTGGGGATGAAGATGAACCATACAGGGCCTCCTTCTTTAAAGGCCTACTAATTATCTTGGCATTATACCCTCATCAAATGACTTGGCCTTCTTCTTCTTTATTTTGACTCATCCTCTCTATTAACTGATATACTTTCACTGAAAGAGATAATTGCATTTATCTTTCTTACCTCAATAAGCTGCATTTCCACAAGAAAGAACTATGCTTCATCATTTTTATAACCCCAAGGTAAATGGTCAGTAAAAATGAATGAATGAATGAATGAATAGGATACATAGAAGCAGAATTATATTTTGTGATCTACAGCTTGCTAGTATTCAATCTGAAATACTTAAACTTCCTGTGACACAGTATTTTCAAAAATCTTAAACGTTCTTTTATTCCAAACCTCGGTTTGGGAAAATTTCAAAGAAAAAGCAGAAGAGGAAGCTCATGATTTGTTTATGGACAGAGGTGCCACTGCTTACTGTGTTGCTATACTTGAGAATAAAATAGACCCAAAGTCAGGATGAGATCCACAGAACTTTCTGCGTTTATTCCAATCAAGATATGTCATACTGATGTTTAGAACATTTAAAGCTGTTTAAATGATTCCTCAGTTGTTGTTTCCTTATGGGGTTGTACCTGGTTTGATCTACTGTTTACTCTAATTAACATGATTATCATATGGTCTGATTGTCTTAAATGATTCTTTGTAATATTTCTGCTGTATATGCAGGATGTCATCATCACCCCAGCCCCCTGCCCCACCACCCCTCTGGTTGTAACACAGAAGCTTTTTGAGTAACATATTCTTTTTTCTCTTTTTAATACAAATACAGCCTGGCAGGCACAGTGCTTTGTGTAGACTGGATTGAATCAAAGCAACATTCTCCTACGTTTCCCGTGTATAGGAAGTGATACTAACAAGAATCAGATTTTCCTGGACCCGTAACAGAGGAAACAACTTCTGGCACAGTAATTCTTTGAACTGGAACCATGAGGGCAAGTACTAACGTATCCTTCTATTGCATGCAATGCCTTATGCACCAAAGCAGTTTTTTTGACTGTTGAAATGGACTGAATCAGATATGTGGTACTAAATTTTTTAGGATATGTGAATATTTTGATTTATTTTGAAAGATTCTGTGTTCACAATTCATCTGGTCAGATCAAGAGTTTTGGTTTTGATTCTATGTAATTTACTTATGGAATGGATTTAAGACAGATGTTTAGGAAGAGGTTTTATAAATATTTGCATTTGATCAGAAGAAGAAGACAACTAATGATCCAAGAATATTAATAATCCAATAATGCAATCTTGTATTGTTGGATTAGTGTTTGTTAAGCACCCACAGGATTTGGAGTAAGAAGCCTTGAGCCCATGATCTGCCATTGATTAGTTGAGTGACCTGAAGCAACATAATTAACCTCTGAGAAACTCGCTTTCCTCATCTGTAAAAATGGGGCTAATTATACCAACCTCAAACGGTTGTTAAGGTTCAAAGGATATCATGGAAGTAAATGTGCTTTTCAAACTGTACAGTTGCTAAAATCATGTAATATAATATCATTTTATTTCCATTAGACTGTGAGCTCTTTTAGGGCTAGGATCATGTATTCATCTTTATAAAAATTTCTACACTTAACAATATTCCTGTCATATACCAGGTGCTCAATAAATGTAGAATGGATGCACAAATGAATAAATTCAGGATATTAGAGCCACAAAATTTCCTCTGATCCTTACTCTCAGACAACTCACAGTCTAATAAAGGAGATGAATATATCCAATATATTATAATATAATTTAAAATTAAACCTGCACAACCTCAGCAATTTTATGCTAATTATTCATCTGGTAATTTCTCTACTCCTTGTTTACTGTGAGGAGACATCTGCAGAACAATATGGAAACACAAATTCAAGCTCACACTGATATGTGCTATTTCCAAATTACTATAAATTTTACCATATATGCAAAGAGCAATAAAAGAAAAAATAAAAATAAGATAAAAAATCATTTAGAGTTGGAAAAATACTTTAGATAACATATCTAGTGAGGAAATCAAGCCTTTATTATGTGCATGCTCTTTCAAAGAAGACAGGTGAACACCCCCGTTTACTATTTACCTATATTTGATGTAGGAACAATGGTCTTCCAGAAAATCTATACTGACTGACCTTTGTGATTTCTCATGATAAAGGGAAAGTAAGTGTAATGTTTAACTCCAGTGAAAAATCTTGAATTGATTAAGATGTCGGTTAAAATAACTTACATCTCGAGGATATTTCCTAACAGAAATGTTCTTATTCACAAACCAGAGAAAGCTCTGCTTACTTAGTAGGTACTTAAATAATTCCTGCTGTATGAATGAACCAGATAACCTCTTGGGTCCTTCTTTCCTCTGAAATTTCTTGAGGATGAAAAGCCTAGAACAACCAGGGATTAAATACTCTAGCCCTCTTTGATGCAGTTGCATCTGGAACCTGAAATTGCTTCTCGGCTGGAAGATGGTGTTGAACGTAATTGGCCACAGCTGCTTTATTGGCAAAGGGAAGAAAACACACATAGTTCACTTCAAAGTTCGACTTAGTCTCACCCCCAATTCAGTGTCAGTCATTTGCGTGGCTCTTGTAAGGTCCCAAAGCGCTGGGCATGGGATTTAAGCTGGAGGATTTCCAGTAGAGCCACATTTATTAAGCAGAGGAATTCTCCTAACAGGATCCTACAGCTGCTGTCTTCATTTTCAGATGCATAATGTTACCTTGTATTTGTATTTCTTCCAAGCACTTTATATCAACATTCCATTAGGGGAAATAGTGATGTCTTTATGTTGAGGATAGAGAAACCAAAGAATAGTTAAGGACCTACTAAGGTGACCTGTTTAGTAACAGTGCAGTGACAGTAATCCAATGCTGCCTAAGTGAGAAATCGGGTCAACTGAGTGCCATTCCATGGGTGTTTGTTTTTTGCTAGAATGCTTTTCTGAAACAGGACATCTGGTACCTACTTGGTGGTTCCTGTTGTTGGAACAGGGATAAGGGTAAAGATGACATATAAATTCTGGATCATTTTACTGCAGTCTGAGAAAAGTATATGAAAACACAGTCTCAAACTAAAAAGTAAAATGGAAAATAATGCCTGTGTTTAGGGCAGAAAGGACCCTAACTCTCTTCCTTCCTTCTTTTCCTTATTTATTCCCCATCTTGTTTGCATCCAAAAAAGAAGCAAAAAGTAATAGCAGGTATGTAAAAATTAATAGTTAAGACAAAGATCTGTTATAAACTTAAGAATGAAATTGTATTTGCAGAGTTCTTTCTTGTTGTCAGTGTGTATGTGATGTGTGTGTGTGTGTGTGTGTGTGTGTGTGTGTGTGTGTGTATGAATGTGATCTTCAAGAAAAGCGTGAAGTGGTAAGTGAAGAATGGTTTGTGTCTTCAGCCCCTTGGTCAGACAGACCAAACTGTGACTTTTCCTTTTCCAATGAAAATTCTGGCAAACTTGGAAGATGTTTGTTTCTACCTTACTCTTTCTCGAGTCTTAAGGTGCTTGTGGAAATTATATATTTGTGGAACATGAATGGTGAGAACTGTTACAATCAGAAAGAGTGCAAGGAAAGCATTCACGATGTGCACATGCCGATAGAAACAGGGTTCAGCATTGTTAGTGGAAACAGTTATAAACTGAAATGTGAAGTTGTGTTCAAAGAACACACAGCAACCTAGGAATGTGAATAGCTTTATTTTAAAGAGGGAAGAATCAGAAAGGAGGACAAATATGTTGCTTTATATTTTTCTCTCTTAGGATGCTTTTAGCCATTATAATTATTTTTTAAATTAAAAAAAAACTTATTTAAAGCCTATTTACAATTTGAAGCTACTTTTTTCCTCTGAAAAAAATGACATTCTAAATTGGAAACAAAGTTAGGGAAATAAAATTTGAGCGACACTCTGGAGGAGACCCCCTACCCAACTCCCTACCACCAATTGTCATTTAACTGGCTGCCAGCCCCCAGCCCAAATTTGAAAAGATTCATGAAGCACGCTTCCTCGGAATTATGATGTCCTGTTTATGGGACGTATCAGACTCTGGTAAGAATGGAAAGATAGATCCTCTTCAGCATTAACTGAGATATATAAGCACGAGGAATACAAGGGCTGTGAATAACCTGCCTTGAAAATAGGCTCTAAAATTTCATTGTCCTGAAGAGAAATTGAAGAGAGTTTTATTAAAGACAATAGGATGAATTAAAAATGGATAAGAACACTAGGGGCTACACTGAAAGTAAAAAAATAGCCCACAAAAATACTCTTTTCCTAAATTCGGATGAAGACCTAAACAGTAACAAAACCTAAAACTCTATTGTGGTTCAATTTTAAAAAAGGTGTGTGTAACAGTCATTATAGAAGCAAATTTCAGAAATTGTTACTGTAAGCAACTGGCTCCCACAGCTATAATACTTTTCTTAAAAACTGTGACCATAGTTCAGTGCCGAGTTAATACTATACCTTTGGATTATCAACTTCTTTCACTTTCTTCCTTATGCCTGGAGCACTTTCTTAAATTATGTAGCTCTGGGTCACATTGTTTCTCTGAACTCAAACTGATGTCCTAGTTTACATTAGAAGTTACCTTACTACCTAATTGGTAAACACAGTCAGTAGACACAGATTTCTCTGGGATTTACTTCGAGATCTCTAACTAGAAAACATATCCTGATTATCATATTTATCATTACCATTGTTTATTGTAGAAAATCATAATAAGTGATTAAAATTAGCTATATATCAAACAGCAAATTAAATGCAATTGTATGAAGAGCAGAGGAAAACTAATTTTAAAACTAAGGAGCACTAGTTGAATGAGACACTCTAATTCAGAGGCAACTCTTTTCTTAAAGTAACCCGTATTTGGATACTTTCTTACACTGCATTTCCCAGCCTTTGCTGTTTCTCTTTAAAAATAGCATTGAATTAATGTTTTATTGTTAAAGCTATGATTTGTGAGAAAATGGAAAATCCCCAATCCCTGCTCCACCCATAGAAAAGTACTTTGATATTTTATACGTAAAACAATTATCTACGACTAAAGTATAATTCAAGAAACAAATAGCTTATGCAATGCCTCCAAACTCTGGTTGCTCTCTTTCACAAATCTTGTCTTTCTTTTTAGATACCTGTAACACGTTTTCCAAAACTGAATTTCAAAGAACTTAAATCTCCCTCAAGCATTTTGTTGACTCCGTTCTGGAAAGCATTATTTGCTTGAACAAACCACATATACTTCGGATGAAAGAGGAATTTAGTTGTTGTCTCGTGGATGCTGTCTTAAACAGCGTATGCAAGTTCGGTTTCTTAGATAAAGCATAAACAATACAACCCCTTTCCAAGGCACTTGCATTTTTTTCCACTAGAGGTCTCTCTCGTAACAGCTTTCCTTTTGTTGGGCTCATTAATTATTTTACTCAAAGGAACAATTCTACCTTTTAGATTGGAATGCTGCACTTAACATGTTATGCTAGAGAAAGATATAATACCTCCTCAGCTTGCTCTCTTTCTTGATGAGTAGATATCAGGTTGACTGAATGAATCATCTTGGGTATTTTACTACACCATGGCTACACTTTGGTAAAGAAGTTTGAACTTTCACCCAATGCTTCCAAAAGTCTCAAAATTTGACCAGTTGAAACAACATGCTACAATAAATATGCCTTATCATACGAGCACTAGGCAGTTACACTTTGAATTCTCCAGAGAACATCCATGATTTTGGTGCCAACTTAGATCATATAATTGCAAGCCTGAATCATCTTACATTCATTTCTTCAACTTTTGCAAGAAAACATATTTTCTCATTTGTGTAGGGGTATTTAGTTTTTGCTGTTTCCTTGTATAGCCCTTTTATAGAAAATAAACTGTTGAAACATATACATATTATATTATGAAGGGAACATTTTCTTTTTAATTTATGTTTTCTGGGGAAAATGCTAATTAAGAACTTTGTTTTTAACCCTCCCCCCGATTCTCCTGTCATTAATTCACTCAAAAAGACCAACAAGATTCAACAGCATTAAAACAGAAAGCATCTAGAATGAAAATGAACCCTGAATACTCTCAGAGAATAATACAAAATTGCATTGAACAGTACTGTAGAATGAAACACACTGACATCAGTCACAGAGCCACTTAAATATTCAGAAAACCCAAAGACTGTTCAGATTTCTGAGAGTGGAAGTGGAAAGATAGCACTGTGCTCCTGACACAAAAAATTCAATGGGAAGATGTGAAATGTGAAGAAGCAAAGGAGTGCCTAGCAAATCAATTTTAGTGTTACACTGAAGGTAGAGTGTGTCTGCATGCACGGATACAGTGGCTAAGCGCAGAGCAATGCTATATAATGAAAGAGGGCGTGAGGAAATTTGACAAGCTGAAATACGTACCACCACCTGGCCAGGAGAACACAGACCTCTCAGACAACTGTTTGGAGAATCAAAAACTGCACTGTAGCAGAAACAGAACATAGATAATGCTTTATTTACTTTATTGAAATTTTATTCTGCTACCCTGAGTTTACCTGATAGCCTTTCCTTCAATTGTAATTTATTAAGCAGCTAAAGTATAGGTTTTCCTTCTACATCAGTTCAGACATTGATATGACAACAGCATAATGATATGTTAATTGGTGATATAACAATCGATATTGTTATAGCCGAATTACCAGTCAATTAATAACTAAAAAATTTGGTGAAATTAAATATGAGGTTGACTGGCACATTTTTCAATCTGAGTGGCTAGATTGAGCAGATATTTTTATAAAGTTTTGGTCTCTTTGTGTTAGTGACAGCTCTCCCCTTCACCTGCCTCCCCCCTACTCAGAAAAAAAGCACAAGCAGGTGATCAGTTTGAGCTATTCAGATGGCTGAAATAATAGCATAGGCATGACAAACAGGAACGAGTCTTAGAGGCCAGGTTTTTATTTTACATTTGAAGAGACAGTTCCAAGAGGATAAGTGACTGCTGACCACCCGGACCCTTATATGACTGGATTATTCTGGTAGTTGAGAAAAAGACCTAATTTGTTGAAAAACAAATACATAGCAGCTTGGTAGCATCATAGACAAAGGGTATACACTACAGAGATATATAGATTATAAAGCTTTGAGAGTTAAGGACATGTTTAGTAGCATTTTATTATGGAAAAACTTGTTTTTGAATATTTTGGCTTAGTTTAGAGGAATGTAAAATAAGTGCTATTTTTAAGATGGTTTTTCAGGATAGACATTCAATGCAGGTGGGTTTTTTATCTGTCAGAGGACACTGTGCCTCTACATGTATTATTTCTTTCCTGTTTCTGTTCCTAACTTATGAACTATTATATCTGGTTTCAGGCAGATTGTCTTTATTTTTTATTTAATTCAGAATAATCCAATTAATAAGAGGATAGATTGACCCAGTAATCTACACCCAATAAAATCAACAACAAAATTATCCAAATTAGAACAATGAAGAAGGGTTCTGTATAAGTGGTCCTTTTTTATTTCTTTTCTTTTTCTCTTTCCAAGCCAGTTTGTCACTGAGTTTAGTCCACAGTCAAACTTGTGCATTTGTAAGAACAATTTGGAAAAAGGATGGCCAAATAAATTGTCATTAAAATGTAGAAGCTGAAAAATTTCTACACTAGAAATTAGAAGTGAAGGGACAAAGCAGACTCACTCTTTGAAGAATACGATATTACATCTTTATGAGATCTATTCCCCACATACTCACCTAAGCAAGGTAGTTGATAACTATATTTATTTCTCTGTGTTTGTCAAATCACTTTTATTCAGACAGATTATTGACATTCTGATGTTGAACATACTATAGAAGAAAAATATTATAAGCAATTTCCAAACTGTAAAAAGTCACATTTCATTTTTTTCCTTAGTAGCCCACTAGATAAAAACAATGTTTTTATTCTGTTAGTTACCAGGGAATTATGAAAGTGAAAGTGAAGTCATTCAGTCATGTCCAACTCTTTGTGATCCCATGGACTGTAGCCTACCAGGCTCCTCCGTCCATGGGATTTTCCAAGCAAGAGTACTGGAGTTGGTTGCCATTTCCTTGTCCAGGGGATCTTCCCGACCCAAGGATGAACCCGGGTCTCTCGAGTTGCAGGTAGATGCTTTACCATCTGAGTCACCAGGGAAACTCAAGGAATATGATTGATTTGAACTAGACTGGTTCAAACTTCAGTGCAATCTTAATAATTATAAGACTTTACCTTTAATCTGTTTTGAGTGAGGGGAAACAGCCTAGAACCACCTCCCTCAAATGCTTTTCTCATTTCTTCCTCCTTTTTCATTATTTCTCCCTCTATCTTTTAATCCTTTTTTAATCCCTTTCTGTTTCATTCTCCTCTGACATTTTAGAAAGTTATTTGCTTAACTTTTGTTCCCACTTCCATTTTAAATCCTAGATGAGTTTCATGAGGTCAGTGAAAACCATTTGGAAGGCAACATAATTCATTTTGGTGATTTTTAAAGGATGTACTTCTTAATTCATATGTATATATGGATTTTTTTTTAGTCTACCATGGGAGTAGAACTATTCAGGTACACCCTTACAATATTAAACTATACATTGTAGTAATCCCTGATTGGAGATAAAAATGCTAAGAATATATGGATCAGTAGTGTGTTCCCTCCACTGAGAGGACTGGCTTTATTGCCTAGGCAGTAAGTTGGGCCTTCTTCCTGTGTGGCCACTCAGGGTGTGGGTGCAATTTATTAGATAAACCCTGAAATAGGTTTTTGTTTTCCTTTTGGAAATTTGCATGTTTTTTTCTCTGCCCATTAAGCTTTTAACAAGTGTTTCACTTGATGGAGTGATTTATAGCTGCTTGTAAAGGTAAAATAGCACTTTACCCTGCCAGTGGAGTGACTTTTCACTGACTAAATCATGCAGAAGTTTGCGTAGGAAGAGCAACAGGCAGTTGGATTTAGCTTTGACTTGGGTAAGCTTAAAAGGAGAATTTGTCTTTTCTTTTTTAAAGGACTCTTTCTTAGTGGAAAAATTATTTTTCTGAAGCAAATGATTCAAGCCATCTTATTGACAGTTCTTTCAGTCTGGCAGATAGCTAAAATGGTAGGGGAAACATAATGATGGAATGTCATTGGCTTTATTTTACTTTTAAAAGGAGCTACTTTATTTTTATAGGACTTTGACATATTTATGTGGTTTCTTTTGAAGTATGAGTAGTTTTAAAAAAACTCTTTGTCAGTAGCCATCTGATACATCATTTCAATCACTTTGTTTACAGCAAAATCTTGACAAAAGTAAATAAGAATATTGAACTAGTGCAAATGCCTTGAGCAGTCAGCACAGTGAATCATGTATCAGCTGACATCATGAGCTGAAACACGTCTACATACTGAGTAGCATGTTTGGTGTGCCTAATCAGAACAGTATGTAATCTGTGAGTACATATGAGGACTTGCCAAGTCAGAATTATTTACAAGTTGCAGTTTGTGTTCTGGAAATTTTCATAAATGAAGAAAACAGTATCTTAAAAAAATAGGAAAGAAACATGTTAGCTTCAGATATACAACTTAAAAAATGAATAAAAATTTTGAGCTTTTTATTCAATAGATGCTATCAATCAGCTGCAGTTTTATAGTTCAATTCCAATCAAAACAGTTTTCATTAAAATTTCTTTTTGTATTATCTTTTATGCTGATCCTCTACTCCTGGTTCCTTGTGAATTTGACCATGGCAACTCTGCTTGGTTAGTTTTCTGTTTTCCAATTCTCAGCTCAAAATGCCAAAGCTTGATTGGTTGACAGCTTAAGTCATGTGAAAAGTATGTCTGTGGCTGTGTGTTCCATATAGGTGAAGGTGAACCCTGCTTGCTGAAGGTAAAATGACGTGTGCAATATTAAGAAGGGCATAGATGAGTTCTCGAAGGAGAAGGAAGGAAACAGCAAAGTTCAAGAAGAGCTTGGAATTACCAAAATTTACTTTTAAGGGTCTCGGAGTCCTCTTCTATATCCTTCTTTCTGATTCAAACCCTCAGTGTTTTTATGCTTTCTTTCTTTACATAATTTTTTCCTGACCTCACTTGCTCTTTTCATCCTGCTTTTAATTCATTTTAATGACCATTAAATTGTTAAATAAAACGGGACAAAAATGTGTCTTTGACATTTTAGAAAAATTTTACCTACTTCATGTCGCTAAACTCATATTACAGATTGTTTACCCATATATTAGTTTGTGTGAGCTCATTTTGCATACGTATGTGTGTGCGTGCTCAGTTGCTTCAGGCATGTCTGACTCTGTGCGACCCTGTGGACCACCGGGCTCCTCTGTCCGTGGGATTCTCCAGGCAGGAATACTGAAGTCGGTTGCCATGCCCTCCTCCGGGGACTCTTCCCAACCCAGGGCTCAAACTCGCATCTCCTGTGTCTCCTGCATTGCAGGCAGATTCTTTACCCACTGAGCCACCTGAGAAGCCCTCTCACATACATATATATATTTTCACATATAGTATTAAAAGCTAGATCTCTATGTAAACTTCTTTAAACTTTGTCTTTTAAGTTTAACCCTTTCTTCTTTCTGTTAACCCTTCTTACCTTCTGATATTTCAGTTTGCTAAAATCTAACATCTTAAATTCATGCTGCCAGATCACTGTGAGAATCATCATTAGAATTTAGCTTGAAAACATGGCATTGATCAAACTTGATTATAAAAGTTAGTGTTTTTTTTGCCCAGGGAAATATAAGATTCTGAAAATTTTATGTAACTGAAATAAAGCTTTAAAATCTGTACTTGCAGAGAAAAAAGCAGAGACCAATCTCTTTCTTGTCTAGTAAGAACTTCACTTTTAGAAGTGCGGGGAACAATATTGATAGTGATGCTCTTTGTGGAATCACACTAAGTGATTGCTGTGTCTGTATGATATTTGAAGATACTGGTAAAACAAATAGTTCTAGGTAATTAGAAATTTCAAGATGCTAATCATTGTGTCGGGAATAATGTGGATTTGGGAAAATTTTTTATTTGTTTTTGCTTTGTCTAAATGCTTCGTTTTGTGTATTTTGTCATTGTTGCTGTTTTTTTTTTTTTTTGTCTTCAGACAGATATATCTTAAGTGACTGGTTGCATGTGTGCGTGCTCAGTCAGGTCCAACTCTTTGCGACAGATGGACGGTAGCCTGCCAGGCTCCTCTGTCCATGGAATTTTCAGGCAAGAATGCTGGAGTGGGTTGCCATTTCCTACCCCAGGGGATCTTACTGACCCAGGGATCAAACCTGCATCTCTGTGTCTCCTGGACTGGCAGGCAGCCCTAGTCTTTTATAGTGAAAATGGGCGAATGTGCCCCAAAATCTCCTTATTTTTTGCCATTAAAAGTGGCAGAAATTTTAAATTTTATAATAAATGTGATGGTTTAGTCGCTAAGTTGTGTCTGACTCTTGTGACTCCATGGACTGCAGCCCGCCAGGCTCCTCTGTCCATGGGATTTCCCTGGCAAAAATACTGGGCTGGTTGCCATTTCCTTCTCCAGAGGATCTTCCCAAACCAGGGATCGAAACTGGGTCTCCTGAATTGCAGGCAGTCTCCTGCCATTGCAGGTGGATTCTTTGCCAACTGAGCCACCAGGGAAGTCTTATAATAAATAGGGTCAACATTTAAAGGAATAAGTGGAGAGTTACAGATACAAAGTTTTATATTAATAACTCAAGTGTTCACTCAATAGAAAGTTACTCTATCAGTCCTTGTTTTCAAGTATTCTTAATAATCCACAGCTTTGTTTAAAATAGGTTCTGATACTAGAAAACATAGAAGAAATTTTATTTTTTATTGAAAATAAATGTCCATTATTCAAAAAATATATGAGAATACTTATGAAGCCAGAAATTGTACCACTTATTTAAAGATATAAAGAACTTAAAAGCATAAATTTGCTAATAAATTATTAAATACATACTCTCCATTGAAATAAATAAGAATAAATTAAAAATGAGTATTGTAAGATTAGTTATCCCATTTGGAGATGAGCATGTTTCTTGTAGAGGTCTGTTACGGAAACATTTTTTTTAGTGCCCACTAAGATTGTGAATCAGACCTAATTAGTGCTTTTTCTTTTTTTCTTCTGTTTTTCAAACTTTAAACTTCTTGCTTTATACTGGAGTATAGCCGATTCCTAATTAGTACTTAACCATGTTAAAATTCTGAGGCTTTTCAAGTACTCAATCACACTCAGTACTAAGATAGTAAAAGAATTATTTTGAATGCTATTTAAGAAAAATATTCCTTATGCAGAAAAAAAAGCAGTTACTATACTAGGATAAACAATGTGCTGTCTGTGTTTTAATGTGCCTTTAAGTGTGAAAGTGTGACAGCATTCCAATGCACTGTGTGGGGTATGCAGAAAGCCATGCCGTGGGCCCCCTGACCTGGTGCTGGAGAAGACTGAGGACTGGAGGAGAAGGGGATGACAGAGGACAAGGTAGTTGGACGGCATCACTGACTCAATGGACATGAGTTTGAGCAAACTCTGGGAGATAGTGAAGGACAGGAAAGCCTGGTGTGCTGCAGACCATGGGGTCACAAACAGTGGAACACGACTGAGTTACTGAACAACAACAGCAACAACAGCACTGCTCATTGATAACTACACAATCACTAATAGTTCTAATGGCTGACAAAATAAATACAGAAAGCAAGTAAGCAGGTATCATTTTCTTCAAAAGTACATCTTGCATGAATTTTCACTTTTGAGCCAGATATTTTGGTGTTGCATAAGCACAGCCTACATGTACTTTATGAGCTATGAGCTTAACTTAGTTTATCATATATTCAAGATTTAGCGCAGGTGCTTTTTGTCTGCAATAAAACCCAATGTCACTTGAAATATAATTCACTATTGTTTTTTTTAAGATTTTTCAAATAAACAATGATTTTCAAAATAACCCTGATCATGTGTATGTATAATGAGTTCCATATATAGAAATGAGGACTCAGAGAGATGAGATGGCTTTTCCAAGGCCAGATTACTATTAAAGAAATAGAACTAGGTTTAGACATTGAGATATCTTGAACCTGTGCTCTTTTCTGTTAAAAATATTGCCTCTTACATCAGAAGGTATATTTGAATTGCCTACCATAGAGTTCATTTAGAAATACATATACTTAAAATTAAGTCATTAAAAATAATTGAACTCTGTACTTTTAGGGAAAGAGGGAATATGAAATGTACTGGCTCTTAGCAGGTGGTAGTCCCAACTAAAAGAGCCAGGGGGCACTCTATCAGAAACTCCAAAAAGTATTTGTAAAATTGTCGCAACAAAAATCATCACTGGATTCAGATACTAATCTTCACTTCTAGTCCAGAATTCATTCATTAAAAAACAAAATTTATATTTCTCATAGTAAAGAAAAATATAAAAGGTATCTGTTTAAAATTTCACTGGAGAGGCTGTGTTGCTCTGAAGAAATACACATCTTCTTTCTTCAGAGGGATGTTCAAAGTTTGTAAAACACATTAGTTAATAATGCAACCACGTAGACAGTTGCCTCAATGCCTATTTAGGAATATTCATTAAAACGCTTGAAATTTCTAAATTGACTTGATGAAAATCCCAAAGTATTCCTCAGCACTTTAAAAGAATGCTAAAAACTAAGGGATGATAAAACTTAGGAATACAGAAACATACCTAATGATGATTAGTCTTCAACATTGTTTTTAGAGATCCCTAGTTTCTATATTACTATTTGCCTTGTCTAAAAAGATATGGTGAGGTTTGGTTTCCATGGTGACACAACTCTTTTCATACATATTTATCTTTGAAATGCCAGAAACCCACCTCTTTCTATCAAAGAATGCTACTTTGGTGCTTGATAATTGAAGTTAAAGCTGACTTATTTTTTATGTCAGAGTGTTTTAAACAGATCCCTCTATCACTGAACACTGAGGAGCATTACAGGCATTTTCTCATAAGCAGTTTATTTCATACATGACTTCTGAAAAATACTTCTGGTTTTTAAAAACTGGAGAAGACTTTGCTTCCTTTTTTCCTTCAGTCAGCACCACAGGGATTCCCAGCTAAGCTTTCAAAATGTTGCAGAACATACGTTGCATAAAGCACACAACCTTCAATTTTATTAATACAGTTTTCAAAAGGAGAACATGCACATCTTGCCTTTGCCAGTGATCAGAGAGCAATGAAGTCATTACTTAGTATGAAATTAATCTTTTGGAAAGCAAAATGCTTAACTTTTACTCCACTTACTGTCTTTTTAAAGTTGTCTAATTTACTTGAGGTCTGATGAGAGATTTCAGTCTTCCTCATACCAAGGTTCTTTTAAAAATAAACCCCATAATTGGGTATATACTTATATCATCTTAACAGGTTCCCCCGTTGTTTCTGTACCATATGTGACTTCTCATTGACTGTTCTCATTTTGAGGTCTACGTTTCAATGTCAGGTTATTAGTTTCCATGTTAAAACTACTCAAAAAAGATAAAAAACATAATTAAAGCAGTAAATTGTTATTAACCTGTCTTTGTTGAAACACAACTATAGTAATATATTTAAGAAATGAATGAAAATATGACGAGTTTAAAAAAAGCTCATCCACTAATAAGACCTGTTTAAAAACCCTTTAGAATATATGAAAGCAATACAAAAGGTAAAAGTCTAAGATGTCACTTAAAAAATTAAATTAGATCTAGACAATTAAAATACTGCTATCTCCTATTAGGGTACAGCGTTCAGTTGCACTTATTCATTCCTAGGAGAAGTGAGGGAACCTGAGTGTGGCACAACTAAATGGTTTTTGTCAGTTCCTGAGCATCATTTTAGGCATTTACCTCTGAGAAAGACAGCTTAGCTCTATGATTTTTGGGGTTTTTTTTTTGTCTTAATTTTTTATGCTTTGATTTTTGTTTTCCACAGATCTTTATAACTAAAATTCAAGAATAAGAAGGAAAATTTTTCAAAATTTTGTTCATATGTAAGGGGACTTATTCCAATTTAGTTTGTTCTCCCATTTTCACATTTTTCTTAACAAGATGAAGCAATTTTCTTTGTGGGAAGTAAATTCTTTGACTGGGATGATTACAAATGATGGGATTTTTGTGGTGTTCTGTGTACATTCTACTATGTCCAGAGACATTGCAGCTTTCACCAGTATTCCTAAAGTTAAGTGAATAGAACGGGCTATTCAGAGAAAACTTGAGACATTAAAAAAGAATCTACCACTTTAGAATCTGGATTTCAAAGCTCACACATTTATTATAAAATAACATTCTTTTATAGAAATGAGAAAACATTAAAATATGAAGAAATGTGAATAAGACTTTGAGTTGATACAAATCATAAGTAACAGTGTTTGACATTGTGCTATATTTTAGTTCAAATTGTCTTAGTCACAAGTACAAACTAGGATGTCTTCCATATACTGTGGTAATTTCTCACTTATTAATAAATTCTATTTATACACATACACACACAAAATCACCAGTAAAGGTAAATAGATAATTAAAGTGAAAGTGAAGTTGCTCAGTCGTGTCCGACTCTTTGCGACCCTCCGTCTATGGGGTTTTCTAGGCAAGAGTACTAGCTGCTGCTGCTGCTAAGTCGCTTCAGTCGTGTCCGACTCTGTGCGACCCCATAGACGGCAGCCCACCAGGCTCCGCCATCCCTGGGATTCTCCAGGCAAGAATACTGGAGTAGGTTGCCATTTCCTTCTCCAGTGCATGAAAGGGAAAAGTGAAAGTAAATTTGCTCAATTGTGTCCGATTCTTAGTGATCCCATGGACTGTAGCCTACCAAGCTCCTCCGTCCATGGGATTTTCCAGGCAAGAGTACTGGAGTGGGGTGCCATTGTCTTCTCCAGGAGATCTTCCCAACCCAGGGATCGAACCTGGGTCTCCAGCATTGTAGTCAGACCCTTTACCATCTGAGCCATCAAAGAAATCACGATATTTTTCTGGTAGCTCAGATGGTAAAGCGTCTGCCTATAATGAGGGAGACCAGGGTTCGATCCCTAGGTCGGGAAGATACCCTGGCGAAGGAATGGCAACCCACTCCAGTATTCATGCCTGGAAAATCCCATGGACCGAGAAGCTTGGTGGGCTACAGTCCATGGGGTCACAAAGAGTCGGACACAACTGCGCGACTTCACTTCACTTATCAAAAAAGATAATTAAAAATGATAGTATAAATGTTTATTCTTCTTTTAATTGACTTGAAAATTATGCAAAAATAATATATATAATTTTATCAATGAGTGTAAAATACATGGAAGTGCAATGCATTTGACAATAATAGTACAAAATAGCTTGGTGGGAACAAAGCTATGTTGAAATAAGAAAGTGATACCAATTGTAACTAAATCCATAGAAACAAATGAAGAGAACCAGAAAGCTAATATATAAAATTCTGCAAGTATATGCTTGCTTTTCTTTCCTCTCTCAATTTTTAATAAACAAAAATTTATATAGAGTAATAAATATCATGTTTGTTGTGTTTACAATATACATAAAAATAAAATGTATATCAGTAATAACATAAAAAGGGGAAGAAGGAATAGAGTTATAGAAGAGTAATGTTTCTATATCATACTGGAATTAATTTGGTATAAGTATAAAGAGATGCTATTAAGTGTATGTTAAAATGCTACAGGAGCTACTAAAAAGTAAATGAAAACATAAAGTTAAAAATTACTAGAGGACCATATGTAAAATAGATAGCCAACAGGGATTTGCTGTATGGCTCAGGAAATTCAAACAGAGGCTCTGCATCAACCTAGAGGTTTGGGATGGGGAGGGAGATCGAGGGAGGTTCAAAAGGGAGGAGATATATGTATACTCATGGCTGATTCATGTTGCTGTTTGACAGAAAACAACCAAATTCTGTAAAGCAATTACCCTTCAATAAAAAATAAATTTAAAAAAATTACTAGAGGAATTAAAATATTACACAAGAAAATATTCAATTAATGCAAGAGAAAATTGATAAGGATAAACAGAGGGACAAAATGCATGAAGCATAAAAGAAACAAATAGTAAAATGCCAGAAATAAATCCAACCATATCAATAATAACATTAAGTGAATTAAACAATCCAGTCAAGAGGCAGAGATTGTTATACTGAAGTAAAGAAAAAAAGAAGATTCAGCTACATGCTGTCTATAGGAGACATACTTTAGATTCAACCATACAAGCAAGTAGAGTAAATATAAAAGTATGGAAATATATATATATGTCATGGAAGCAACAAACATAAAAGAGCTGGAGTGGCTACACCATCAGACAAAATTGACTTTAAAACAACAAAAAAATATTACTGGAGATAAAGAAAGACATTTTATAATGAAAAAGTCTCAATCTGTCAGGAAACTCTAACAATTATACATGTATATACACCTTACAACACAGTTCCAAAATTCATGAAGCATAAACAAACAGATTTGAGAGGAAAAGTAAGCAATTCCACAATAATGTTGGAGAATTCAATATCCCACTTTTAATTGCAGATTAGAGCAAAATAAGTAGATCATTGAGAATATAGAGGATATGAAGAATATTATCAACCAAAGAGAACTAATAGACTTCTATTGGACATTCTACTCAAGCACAGTAAAATGTACATACACTCTTCAAGCACACACGTGACATTCTTTAGAATGGACTATATTCTAGGTCATACACAAGTCTTAATACATCTAAAAGAGTTAAAATAATAAAAATCATGTTCTCAGGACATAATGGAATTAAATTAGAAATCAATAACACATGGAAAATTTGGAATTTTACAAATATGTGGAAATTAATCAACATATTCCTAAGTCATTGGTTGATCAAAGAACAAATCAAAAGGAAAATTATAAAACACTTTGAGATTAATGAAACTAAAACACATACAAGAACTTATGGGCTACAGCTAAAGTTATGCTTAGAAGGAAATTTAAAACTGGAAAAACCTATATTTATAATTTATTGTGAGTCTGTGTATTATTTTTAGAGCCCACTTGTAGATGACAGTTCTACTGTTGCATTTGTAAATTTGTAATTTTTGCTTTTGTACTTTTTTAACTCAATTGTTTTTTTTCCTAACTTTAGTTTTATTTCATCCAATCCCTTGGAAAATGTTCAGTTTACTTATTTCATTTTCTTACTAATTAATTAAAGCTTTGAAATTGATGGATTTATCTCTATACATATTTTTGGCCACATATGTTTTAGTTTTGCAATGTTTTTGCTTCTCTTTTTGAATATTATATATAGAATTTTCATTTTCTCTCTTTGTACAAGGAGTTATTTAAAAGTTCCCCTCCCCTCTTTCATGTCAGTACTTCGTTTTTATTTATGGCAATGTGGTGTAATAAAGGGTGATTTGGGGACATAAAATTGAACCAAACTTAATATATAAATATATTTTCCACTTAACTCTATGGACACATAAACATCAAATTAAACCATGATTTTACATTATTTTCTTTACTTTCAAGTAAAGTTTTGTACAACTTTAATTTCTATTTTGTAATCTTGATTTTGATGCTCACTACTCCATCCTTTTATTTTATACCTACCATAGTCTTCCTTTTTTAACTTACTTACTTTGGATCCTCTTAGTTGAGTGCCATAAGTTATTAAATAATTGCTTTCAGGATACAGAAGAGGTCTTTGGGTGGTATACTTCTGAGTTTTTACGTATCACAAGCTCCTTTTATTGACTTTACACAATTTGACTAGGTTTATAGTTCTGAGCTCATGAAAATATTTCCATCAAGCAACACATTATTTTTTCATGTGTTGTTACTGAATATTATAGAGCAAAATAATTTTTGTCTTCTCATATACACCAGGATTTATTTCTTTTGGGATATTTGGGAGATGGTTTTTGTTTGAGTTAGAGGTTCACAGGATATTCATTCATCTTTAAATTCAAATATATCATCAAGAAATTTTACCTGAGACTCTGGAGGAGACTTTGTGTTCTATATACACAGGTATTCAGTTTTCTGAATTACATTTTCCTTTTTTGTTTGAGCCCTCTTATCCCGTTGGTAGTTATTACTGGCTCTCTTTAGTTATGATTTGTCTTTATATAATACTTAATACCCATATATTTAATATCTCTTGACATCACTGCCTACTGCATTGTTTTATTGTCTTCATATCTTGGTCTTTTCTCTATTTTCAGGAGGATTTCTTAAGTTTGTCTGCCACATCCCTATTCACTTTTCTGCAATGTCTGTTCTAATCTTTACTGAATTTAATGAAAATTTAAACTTCAAAATTTCATTTTTAGCCTGGTGATCCTAATGTACTCTACAGGTCTTTTTTCAGCTTGTTCTTATGTCTCCTGGTTTCTCATCTCAACCTCTGTGGTCAAACATTTTGCCAGTTTAGGCTTCTGTCACAGAAAACAGAATTCATTTTACTTACCTTTAGTCAAAATGGATGTGTTATAGGGTGTCTGTCTTACAGACTTGCCTGAATACCTGAAGAAGTAAATTGGAGGTTGAGATTTCAGGAGTGACTCTGTAACCACATCGCAAAACTTGGTCACCACAGGAGATGACACTTCCTGTTTGATCTTCCGATGTGGAACATGGCTGCTACAGCTCCAGAACTATGCTGCCACTAAAACAAACCAGAAACCACTGTGATCAATCATTAAGGCACTGCTATAAGGGAACTGTCTTACTACCAGCTCCAAACCAATGCTTTCCATGTTGCAATCTGTACAACAAAACAGATGTCATACATCCTGCCTTGACATCCATAAATCTAGTGCCAAGGTACTGGGACCTCTGCTGATGGCACAGCAGAAAATAAAGCACATACCTCTGACCATACTTGCCTGTAGAAACAGAAAAATAAAACACTTCCACCTTCCAGTTCTTGTTAGAGCATATCTAAGTAGTAGAATCATTCACATCCAGCAACTTAGCTGTTGTGGGTTCAGTGGGGGAAAAAATAAGGTTTTTAGTTTCCTAGTATCAGAAACAACCTTGAGAGGCATTGATTTGGATGTTGAATACTGAGCCACCATATCTACCTCAATTCACTGCTTTGGATACTCAACTTTGATCAAATCCTTCTGCTCAATCCTAACCTTTCAGACAATAGCAACAGAACAGTAAAATATGTTCTGCAATACTGTAGCTTTTAATGTACAAAAGAAAATGTTTTCACCTTCTGTCTTAAAAAGGAGGCCTAAAATCCCAGTAGTCACCACATCCACAAACTGGTGATAGTCATTTCCCACATTCAATCATAGTCCCATCTTGATATTCTTTAAATATGGACAAAATTGCAAACTAAACTAACACCAGCTTCCTTTATATAAAATGATAAGAGAAAATAATGAGGAAAATAAAATTGTTCAGCAAAAATGCTATAGATATAAGTACACAAAGAAGATAATATGAATAGTTATTTTAGTCCTTGTTTCTGCAAATGGTCACCGTGTCTTAATTATAATTTATAACTTTCTTCATTCCTAAACCCTTTCTCCTTGGGCAACATAACAAGCTGAGATTTTCAATGGTGGAGTGACCCAGACCTTCACACCTGAGGAGTCTGAGCCTTCATTGATTCTGCATGTTGTTTCATTAAGTTTTATAGTTGGACTTGGTAGAACCAGAATGTGTTCTAGAGGATTTCCTGAGTTGAAGGTATGCTTCTCCCTGCCCTACACGATAGCACCAACCCCTTTCCCCATTTGTAATAAGGATTAATCACCCCCAGAAAACACAATAATCCCCTTTCTCTCTGTTGCTCCAATGACATGCATAGCTCAGTAATAAAAGGGGGAAGTCTCAAGTTTCAATTAAAAAAAATCATTGATGTGTTCCTGGTGGAAAGATTCACCTCTTGAGTATCAAGTCCTCTTAAACCATCAGAAGCAAAGCCTCAGAAATGAGGAACAAAAATACTGGGTCATTAAACGTACTGAAGCACAAATGCCATTAGTCCTTCCACCCTTTAGTGCCCAGACAAGTGTGTCCAACTATATGAGAAAAAGGAATGCACATCATTTGCTGGCTGAAAGCATTTGTCCTCCTGTAGGGAAGTATTCTATCTTAGCAAGGTATTGACTTACAGTTTTCAGTGGCCTATTCTATCTTTATAACATGACCATTGTTTCTGAGTATATGCTAAAAAGAATGAATGCCTCAGGAGTCAGTCGGCACACTTTCTCTCCTATTTCTTCTGTATAATGAATGTCATGGCCAGTCAAGAGTTGTGTTGTGTGATGATACCATGATTTAAAAAGCAAACTATTTAGTAAGTCCAAAAATGCTGTTTACAAGGTAGGCAGTAAAGGCAAATCCATGTCCAAAATCAACCCGTGCACTTACTAGTTAGTACATCCACTTCCTCATCCATATAGGGGGAATCCCGTGTAATCAACCTGTCCCATTTACTGGCTGTAAACCTGTTTACTGCCCCACCTGACAATGGGTTTACAGGTTATGTAGGGCCCACGACCAGCAACAAAAGATTCTTGTTTTCCATTAATGATGGTGATTATTTAGTCAACTTTTGACCACTAATGTATCCCCTTCTAAGGCTAACAAGATCATTGCTGCTTTCAGTTTTACTGCTTCAGGGAACCAGTCAAATATTATAATTTTCTGAGTGGTTTCTTGTACCAGCATCCATCACAGTACAGTGTGGAAAATGGAATAGCACTCCAGGTAGTTAAAGCCAAAGGGCTTTATTATAAGATCTTAAGTGGCTCATAGGACTGTTAGACATCCTGAAGACAATGAATACACCTGTCAGTCATAGCCACAAAGATAATATCAAGACACTAGGGTGTCTACTAATGTTGTTAGTCTACTAATGTCTACTAGTATTGTTGCCAAAAATCCAAATGTCTCTTCTATGGGCTTGCTGACAATAAAATTGAGCCAACTGCCATATTTTTGCCTTTAAATCTTACTCAGGGCCATTCAACTGTTGAAGCATAAATCAAAAGCAGAATTTAAGCTGCAAAAGAGTCTAGGGGACATTTTCATCTTTCTAGGCACAGTAGAGGGATTTAGGATGAATATAGAAAGCCAGTGCATCCTATTTATGGCCCCCTTCTACACAGAGTTACTCCTCCTCTTTTAGATTGGTTTACTGATTGTTGATCAGTTGGTTCATTTGTTTATTCCACAACAACCTTGACATTATATTAATTTTATTAGAATTTATTTTACCAAAATTTCTTTGATGGAAAGCCTTCATTTCAGTTTATATCACCAGAGCATGTCATGTCCATAGTAGGAGACCAACTAATACATGTTTTCACTGAATTTTTGATAGTTCAAGTAGACTGTGTCAAACATTACTTCTACTTTCTCTAAGATTAAAAAAAGATAAAAATAGGCACATCATTGGGTTTTTACTCATTCACTTATTCTTAAAAAAAGAGAGGTGAATCCAACTGGAAGTCTGCTTGTAAATACAACCTCTCTTCTTGGATACCTGTATTATTGTATTTTCTTGGTTGTTCCCAGATTTCTGCATTTAGTTGTTCACCTGGAGGATTGTAAATGCAAATTTACATTAGCAGTATAGAACCTTGCTTCCCTAGATAGGAAGTGTTAGTTGCTCAGTCATGTCCAACTCTTTGTGACTTCATGGACTGTAGCCCACCAGGCTCCTCTGTCCATGAAATTCTTCAGGCAAGAATGCTGGAGTGGGTATCCATTCGCTTCTCCAGGGGATCTTCCCAACCCAGGGATTGAACTCACATGTCTCCTGCATTGAAGGCAGATTCTTTACTCTATGAGCCACCAGGGAAACCCTTCCCTAGAAAAGCAAATGGCAATTCAAATTCAGAACTTTCCAGCAGAGAAGAAGCTTTTTGTGGAGTTTCTTTTCTATTTGGTGAAGCTGGTGCACTAGGATAAAGTGTCTGGTCTTTCTGTCCACCTCCTGGCCAGGTGTATCATGCAGCTTCTTCTGTGCTTCCTCCTGGCTTTTCTGCTTCCTTGTCATGCAAGATCCATGCCTAGGGTTGACTGATAAAATACAGAATGCTCAGTTAAATTTTAATGTAAGATAAACAAGTGGATTAGTGGTGAAGGATCCGCCTGCAGCTATCTCCTGCAGGAGATACAGGAGACACAGTTTCAATCCCTGAGTCAGGAAGATCCCCTGGAGGAGAAAATGGCAACCCACTCCAGTATTCTTGCCTGGAAAATTCCATGGACAGAGGAGCCTGGCAGGCTACAGACTATGAGGTTGCAAAGAGTTGGATGTGCCTGAGCATACACACACCAAACAAGTACATACGTTTTAGTATATACACCAAAGCACATTGGAAAATGAAATTATAGTAAACAGTTTTACATTGTTCATCTAAAATATAAATGTCCTTGGACATCCTGTAGTTTTTTTGTTTGCCACATCATGTGAACCTAGCCATACCATGTCCCAGCAGAATTCTCTGTGTACCATTGGAAAGTCAATATAGCTTGTGGCATTATTGACTTATTAGGAGACCATATAAAATATCTGAAAGCATCATTTTGAGTCAGATTGCCAGGGTATACATCTTGGTTCTTTCAGTTATTATTTCCCTTTGGATAAGTTACATAAGCTTTCTATGCTTTAGTTTACCTTCCCATGAAATTGATCTAATAACTGTACCTACCTCCAGGATCAATAGGAGCATTAATTGTGATAATTCATATTAAGACTTTAGAAAAGCATCTGACACATAATAAACTCTCTATAATTATTAAATATTATTATTATTTCTGTTGGGAAACAAGCACATGCCAGGCCTCCCCCAAACAACTAAATGGAAATGCTTTTCCTCTAAAACAGTAAAAATGATCCCAAATTTAAACTCTCCATGTTCCCCATAGATTCTTCTTGCCTCCAGTGTTCATGCCTCCAATTGAAGAGGTGACAGGGGTCTGCCAGCCCATCCTCTGATTCCTTTCTGAGAGTCTGAACCATTTTCTCCAGAGAGGAATTTTGAAGCCTTCGGTGCCTTGTCATTTCATCTACACTAAATCTAGCAGAAAGACGCTGCTATTTCTGACAATGGAAATGATAACCCTTCTCTGGT
Organism: Okapia johnstoni; assembly: GCA_024291935.2. NCBI lineage: Eukaryota > Metazoa > Chordata > Mammalia > Artiodactyla > Giraffidae > Okapia > Okapia johnstoni. The sequence goes on along the minus strand of CM044312.1, from coordinate 61,395,686 downwards.
CCTTTAACTGATGCAGATTAGTGTCTATTTTTATATTCCTTTGGTCATTTCAGAAGACATGTAGCAGGATGAAAATTAGACCCCTGGACTCGAGTCATCAGCTATCACCGTATTCCAAAGCATAAGCAGAACCTTCATTTTGTTTTAATCACTTGACTGCATTGATACTTAATAGCTAGTATGATATTTAAAATTCAGAGAGACAAAGGTGGGGAAAAGATCTTTCAACATAAGCTTCATTGTCTGACTCATTTCTGTGATGTTTATAAATTTTGGCTCAAATCTCCTCCCTAGTTCTCTATATGTTAATATATGAAACTCCCTCTTTCTGCAGTTAATGTAATACAGCTCTAATCCTTATGCAATGATTCTAGCATAGGCTTCTTTCCAGTCCTCTGGAGTTATTTATATGCAATTTTCAAACAGAGATGATCTTTCCTATATGCACTAATAATATTTACATTTTTAAATGGAACACAGACACAAAGTTGAGGTAAAAGGTTATGAGGTCAAAGAAACACAGAGATTAGATCTTTAATCAGGGCAGACTGTTACATACTGAAAATAGCAATATCACATTTTTGCAAATTTCATGCTCTCATTGGAGACATAGGTGCCTAACTGAAAGTGGATTTCTCTTTTTAAAGAACAACTATGTTCATTAATAACTATTAAGTAACCTGGATGTAAGCCAGTGGCTATTAGGATAAAAATGCATACATCTGAATAATTCCAAACAATGAAGTCTAAAACATTACGTGAAATAGATGGAGATGATGGAATAATATTTCAAACAAACAGTGATAGCAAAGCAATGTCAAAGCATAACTAATAGAACTGGTTTTTCAAGGGGTGAAGTTACTATTTTCAAGAAATCTAAATAGTGAACGATTATTTTAATGGTGTTGTATACAACTCTTAATGAATTAAAAAAAATTAAAAATTCAAGACATCATGGATGAATACAGAACTAAAGCAAGATATGAAAGTAAAAAGCAGACTAACTGAAAAATGTCCTTACTTTTCCTTGGTTCTCTGGACTCATCCCTCCAGAGAATGAGTTTCATGAAAGAGCAGTCTTTAGACCTCCCATTAGCTTGCAGGGGTCTTTTTGCCTTTTTACATTAGAATAAGGTTCTTGGTGGAATGGCTGACACTTTGTGCTCTCAACTGTATGAAGTTAGATCTTTTGTAGAGATGATGAATAGCTCCTTCAGTGTCTAACAGAAAGTTTCCTATCGTTTATCTCAAGTGGTTGAGGTTTATACCATGGATGTGGAGCATTTGACACATAATGGTCCTTTCTTTTACACATTGACTCTTGTTGCAGAGTCTCATGCCTCGTAATCTGGAGATAAAATATATTTATAATTTACCCTCAGAAAGTATGACAGCTACCACATTCAACCTCTAAATCGGAGGAATGTTGGTCTACCAATGTATGTGCTAGATCAGAGGTCAGAAAAATTTTTCTTTAAATGGAGAGACAATAAATATTTTAGGATTTTCAGGCCTTATGGTTTCTGTTGCAGCTACTCATTTTTACACTTGTCAAGTGAATGCAGCCATAGAAAAGCTAAAGACAATATGGAAACAAATGCCATGGCTGTGTCCTGATCAGACTGTATTTACCAAAGCAGGGTAACAAGCCTGTGGACCTTAGTTTTCATTCCCAGTACTAGTTAAGTCAATTTTCAGATAATGACATAATAGCTTGGACTTTTATCTTTTGCAATAAAATGTTAAATAGGGGTGCATTTTGGTTCTTACTTCTCTAAGCCAAGTATATGATACACGACTCCTATACCTTTACTTTTGCATGTGTGTCACTTATATGTATAAATCTTAAATTATATTTAAACTTTTATAGATGATTCTTTCATAGTCAAAAGAACTATTTTATAAATATGCTTTCTAACATCATAGCTATTTCAAGGAACTCACATCTGTATCTTTTATTTTCATTGAATTTACATAATAAACAGGACAAAGGGGAAGACAAAAATGCTTTTTTTAACCTTAAAAAGGAATGGCCCTGGATGAATATAATAGCTCATCTCAAACCAGCCTAATATGAAAAAGAAAACAAAAGTTTTGAACAAGAACTGCTTTGATCAGATTTCATCCAATACAAACTAACAACGTGTAAGTTAAAGCATTCAGACAGGCAAAAGAGTAATGAAGAATATATAACTTTTAAAAATGAGGTTAGTCCAATTGCATACATCTAAAGTATGAATAAATTCCATCTGAAGCTCTCAATAGAAGTACTGTATATTAGAGAAGAAAAGAGGCATCTTCAGGCTGTTTTTCATAATATTTCTAATTCATTGTTTTAATGAAATAGAAGAGTTTGATGGAACTAAAGAAAGAAGAAGAAGCCCTCGCTGATGAGATCTGCATTTGCAAATAGTACCTGCCACCTGAATGAAGTACAGTACTTTGAATGATGGTGATATTGTCAGTGATGTATTTTAAATCAATGTAGCTGTAAAAGCCGGCAAGATATTTTCTTCATTTCACATTACTGTATTTACCATTTTTTTCCTGGCCTTTTCCTAGGTAAAAAATAATAAGGGAACTTAGTAAAAAGTGACAATAAGGGAAGAATTTCTGAACTCCAGTTTTATTAATTATTATTATTATATTATCAATTACAACAAACTTTTGACAAGAAATTGTAGCTCTCTTGTAAACATTAAGAAACATCCTGGTTTAAAGCTATTAGTAATACTTCTGAAATTGCAGCAATCCATAAAGGGAAAGAATAGGGGCAAGGTGGTCCCAAGCACTGTTCGTTTTACAGATATATGGTCCCTACAGGTTTCAAAGAGAGCTCCTCATTTGCAAGAAATGTGTAGTTCTGAATTGGAGAAATATATTCTGCATATATTTTTGCAGTGCAAAGAATGAGCTGAATCCAAGGAAGAATAGAAAAAGTTAACTGAGTTATCCAGTGGCATCTTTCATCAGAAAATACCAGATACAAGACTCTGGAGGCAAGTTAATTATCCCACGTGCCTTCTAAGCCACATGATGAGGACAGTTAAGTTATGATATAGAAAAAGTGTAAGATGAGACAAATATAGCACTTCTGTGTTGGGAAAAAGTGTATTAACAAGAAGAGTCTGAACTTGAATTGTGAGGCTTAGGAAAATGAGCAATGTTCCTGATAGTGTGAAGAGCGACAATTAGTGTCTTTTTCACTGCTAGGTTTGTCCTGGCCCATAGACCCCCTAGTGCTGCATCAGCTGTGGAATGGCATTGTCAAAGCTAGGCTCTGCCTTCTAATAATTAAAAGATCCCAGAGAGTACCGCTTATCCTGTATTCACCCACTCCTCTGTTATAAACATAGAGAAATGAGCCTTTGGGGGAAGCTCAGTGTGTTTTCTGATGAACCAGAAACTGCACCGACATTTCGATACTCAATTTTAGCCCCAGGTTAAGTCAGGGAGTACAGTGCCTCAAAATTAGAATAAAATAAAAGAACTCATTAAAGACATGTTATCACCAGGAGCATTAAGTATTAGTTAGATAAGACTTGGAAAGAAAGTGATAATAAATAACTCTTTCACTGTGTCAAGAAATATGACTTCTGCCTAAGATACCATTATGTAAGTAAATCTGGTGACTATCTATATGGAGAAATTAGTACTTTTAAAATTTATTTATCTCTACCAAAGTTAGAAAGTTTGTTTCCTGATTCGAAATTCTCTCTTTTATATTCCTGGTAGCTGCAACAGCATGTGCCTTTTAGATACTAGAGACTCATGCTTGTTGAGATATTAGTTGATACATTTGGAAAATCTATTTAGCTGCAAAAATAACAGGAATCCAACTGCTTAACAATAAAAAACAATTGAAAATAATACTAAAAGTGTATTATCTCTTTGTATCACAGGAGTTTCTTAGTTGTAGGTGATAGAAATAAACTCTTGATGATTTAAGAGAAAAATAAATCTCAAGTATATAGCTCTCAAAATCTCTGGTATGATCAGACAAGTAGATATAGGGATTACATGTAGCTAAGGACAAAACTGAAATCATCTTGCACACCTTGTCCTGTGAAAATACCACTGTCGTCACCCTTGGGTGTGGACAGCCTACCTTTCCCCACTGGCACTCCCACAGCTGAACCTGGGATACTGAGGCCAGCAATGCTGCCCGCTACCCCTGCAAAGTGAACATATCCATTGCTGGTTCCACTAACCACGCTTGAAGTGCTTTCTTCATGGTCCATACTCTTCCATGTCACTAGCTCCTGTTAAGATGTAGGGCAGAGTCTAGCTTGTAGCCTGACCTACAAGGGAAAATGGGAGAGTAAGTGTGTGGCAACTTCAAAATTTTATAATGTAGGGCTGGCTCTACCTAATAAGGAGGAGGATGCCCTAGAAGAGAAAAGGGATTGAAATATTTGACTGTCAAAGACAACTGTCTACTGTTCCCATAGAAGTCCAATGGATGAAGAGTTTTAGGTTGATAAAATTTTTTAGCTCAGCGCTCACAGTAAGAACCTAGATTATTCCCATCTCTTCCCTCTGCTGTCCTCAATAAGTTGGCCTCTAGTTTTTGCTTTTTTTTTTTATTTTTTCTTAATTGTCTTTCTTCACCTACCCATATGTTTTCTAAGGCACCTGCAGGATTTCTAAATCAGTCTATATTCCAGGCCCAGGGAATATACCCAGGGAGAAAACTCTCTGGGCTTAAAGGCATGAAGTTTTCTGGATGGATAGCCTGTAGCATCAAGAGAGACATTTGATATACTTTAAAGATATTCACTTAAAAGTGCCAGCCCTGGGAATGAGTGAGCAAGATGTAAAATCTCCAAGGATAAAATTGTTCTTCTTTCATTACTGCTTGAATCCCAGGGGAACAATAGCAAAAAGCCTGCAGAAGCCCCAAGGACTACTTATTGATATGAAGAAATTCTTGAAAAGGATTCTAAGCAAAAGGAAGATGGAGAAAGGGATGAATAATTTCATTATATATTATTACTACCTCTACAATCATCCTATAGGGCTGCCACATGTACCCCACTGAAACTATCGAAACCAACTATTAACTTACCAATATTATATAATAACTTTATCCTTTTGAGTCTTAAAGAAAATTCTATTAAAACATAAAACCTTTGCAGTTGTAAGTGAAAGATAGCTTAAGCCAACTGGCTTAAGCCAAAGGAGAACTTACTGGATCACACTATGGAAATGTCCATAGGAGACAGCAAGCACAGTCTGAGACAGGGGCTTAAATGATACCACCAGGGCCCTGCTTATCTATTTCTACTTCTGTGTTAACTTCAGTCTCAGAAAAGCACCTGTTTGATGGTTACACATAGCACAGCAGCTCCTGATTTTACGTTCTTACAACTTTAAGGCCCATAAAAGAAAAATGTCAAACTGATTTGTTTCCAGATATTCCAGCAATATCTCATTGGCTGTGATTATCTCAAATACCCATTTCTGAACCTTCCATTGACTTGGGTAATGTATCTGCCCTGAGAGGTCACAAAGTCATCCCTGGACCCTGTTGGGTGTTCAATCCAACTGAAAAAGCCCAGAAACTGAGAGAAAGTGAGAAGATATTTTCTCAGAGGGAAGTTTGGCCAAGGTTTCAAAAACAAAAAGCAAAGCAACAAAAAAGATGAACGATTGCTGAGAATAAAATTAAAGATGTCCCCTAATAATTTATCAACAATTATCTAAACTCTAAAAGCCAAAGATTAGAAAGAAGGTAGATATTTAGGGGAGAAAGAGTCCATAAGGAAGAAGTGTAGTGGTTGGAGATGGTTAAGAGCATAAAAGACACAAAACCTAACTTACAAATTGAATGTCCATAGTGAGCACTGGTGGGTCAGATGGTAAAGAATCTGCCTGCAATGCAGGAGACCCAGGTTCGATCTGTGGGTCGAATCCCCTGGAGAAGGAAACGGCAACCCCCTCCAGTAGTCTTGTCTGGAAAATCCCATGGGACAGAGGAGCCTGGAGGGCTCCAGTCCATGGTGTCCCAAAGAGTTGGACGTGACTGAGTGACTTACCATGGTGACAGTAACGCAGCAAGCACTGAAAGGAGAGAAGCCTCTGGACTTTTCTGTAGGACTCCAAACGTATAGAAATAAGTCGTTTTAAATCTGGATCTGAAACTATTTTTCTTTAAATCTGAAGGGTGGAATCGTTGCTGAAATTTGGGGCAATTATTATTTTCATTTGTTAACACTCAGTATTTATTAAGAACTTACTGTGTGCTACTTTCTATCCCAAATATCTACATGTGTCTGGTAATAATAGGAGGACAGGCCCTGAGATGAGACGACTTATATTTTAATACTCACTTGACAATTTACTAGCTTATGACTTTGGGCAGATAGCTTTAAACTCTCTATGGTTACTATTTCCTTACCAATAAAATGGAGAGAGAAAGAATATGTCATTCATAAGGTTGTTGGGAGGATTAAATAACTTAAAATGTTTATAAATTTACTTGCACAAAGTAACTGGTAAATAAATAATTATAAGCATTAAGTATTGCTGTTATTAAGTATTAATTTTAAGTCTCAAAACCTATGTTGTTGCTTAGTCACTCAGTCATGTCCAACTCTTTGCAACCCCATGAACTGTAGCCTCCCAGGCTCCCCTGTCCATGGGATTCTCTAGGCAAGAATACTGGAGTGTGTTGCCATTTCCTCCTCTAGGGGATCCTCCCTACCCAGGGATCGAACCTGCATCTCCTGCATTGGCAGGCAGATTCTTTACTGCTGAGCCATCATATCCACATCTGTGCTCTTTCCAAATCCAAGGCCAGCAGCCACATGGTTGATGCTATTATTACATACAAGGAAACTAGAGAAAAAGAGATTAAATAACCTTTTAAGCTGCATATGCAGCAAATTAAATTGATTTGAGTTGGCATCAGAATCCAGGTGTCTCTACTACGTAACCTTTGTTGTAAATCACAAATTAAACAGCTTTAGGAGAGGTCTTCTGCCAGAATTCAGGACTGCACACAGACAGGACATGGAGGGGAAAACACAGCTGGGCTCTCTACCTTCTTTTTTTTTTTTCCAGCATATTTCATGATTCATGATCTTCAGAAGCAATATAGATCATTGTACATTAAATAATATAGATTGGGGAGTACTTAGTCTGGGGAATACTTAGTCTCATGTAGGCAAGAAACAATCCACATTCTCATTTCAAATTCAAATTTGGCCATAGCCTGAAAATAATAGTAACTTCAAGTTCTACTCAAAAATGTAATAATAGATCAATCAACCAGGTAGCCTGCATACCATTAAAGACTTAATTTGCTGGGACCAGAAGTCCACCTTTTTCAGTTAAGATAAGACTGATGCTTGGCATATCAATATTTAAGCTGAATCTATTTTTATTAATTAGGATTTGAAGGTTGTCAGAAACACACTGCAAATCGTCAATTACCTTGTACCTGGGATGTCCCTTATAGGAGTATCACATTATACAGACATAAAAAATTTAAAAATAAAGTGGTCTGTGCAGGAAAATCTTCATTTAAAATTGAAAGAATGAAAATTAACCCTATTCTTTAAGAGGCCTTCTATTTAACTTCGTGTCTATCTAGGTTTTAAAACTGTTAAAGAATATCATACATACCAGTTCTTTTTGTTCTACCTAATCCAATTGAATCTACTTTAAATAGCCATAATTGGTGATTTTCCAGATCAAAGGCCTTCCTCAAATCAATGAGCAGAGCTTGTCTATATTGATTACTAGCCATGCCTAAGAAAATACCATTCGTTATCTCGGGAATGATAGTGGAATGAAGAGGCTAACACCAAATTGGAAGAAAATCAATGAGTTTCATGTAGATAAAAATAAGCATGTTACCTGAGAAGAGAACATCAATTTTTTATGGACCCTGGACCAAACAGTAAAGGAAAAAATATCTAGTAGTTCACTCCTCTGAACACTCAGAATGTCTTCTTGTTCACAGTGGAACTTCTAACCTAGCAGAATTTCATCAAAGAGGTAAGGAATGAAAAGGGTTGAGAATTCTTAATTTCTATCGATTACTATAGAAATATTTCTACATTTTGTTTTTTAAAGTCTTAGACTCATTTTTTCCACATATTTAGAAAAAGCAATACAAATATTTGATTTTTCTGCAGAACCTAGTCTTACATAACTGTTCCATATCCTGAAAGCTATGGCTTCTGCTGTGTTAAAATAATACTGACTAAAGGGAAAGTCCTACTTACTCAGTCGCTCAACTCTTTGCAACCCTATGGACTGTAGCCTGCCAGGCTCCTCTGTCCATGGAATTCTCCAGGCAAGAATACTGGAGTGGGTTTCCATTCCCTTCTCCAGGGAATCTTCCCAACCCAGGTATCGAGCCCAAGTATCCTGCATTGCAGACGTATTCTTTACCTGGTCTGAGATACCAGGGAAGCCCAGGTTGATAAATAGAACTATTAATTTGAAAAAAAAAAAAAAAGGAACTAAAGAATCATCTGAACAAAATACTAGTTTTAAAAAAAAAACTAAGTTGACAAAATTTTATTTTTCCTTGAATATTCTTATTGCCATTAGTAGGTTAAATTATCTCCAAATATAGAGAGCAGGGACTATTAATATATCCCTCCTTTTACTTTGCCAACAAAGGGCCATCTAGTCAAAGTTATGGTTTTTCCAGTAGTCATGTATGGATGTGAGAGTTGGACCATAGCGAAGGCTGAGCGTCAAAGAATTGATGCTTTTGAACTGTGGTGCTGGAGAAGACTCTTCAGAGTCCCTTGGACTGCAAGGAGATCAAACAAGTCAATCCTAAAGGAAATCAATCCTGAATATTCATTGAAAGGGCTGAGGCTGAAGCTGAAGCTCCAATACTTTGGCCACCTGATGCAAAGAGCCGACTTGTTAGAAAAGACCCTGGTGCTGGGAAAGATTGAAGGTGGGAGGAGAAGGGGATGACAAGGATGAGATGATTGGATGGTGTCACCGACTCAATGGACATGAGTTTGAGCAAGCTCCGGGGGATGGTGAAGGACAGGGAAGCCTGGAGTGCTGCAGTCCATGGGGTCACAAAGAGTTGGACATGACTGAAATCCTAACGACAAAAATCCAAAATGCTCAGAAAGTTTTGGCCAAGTCATAGTTGATGTGAGGGGCGTAGCCAAGGTCTGTTCTAGGTGTTAAATTTACAAGATCAGAAGCAGTGGATTAGGTTGAAAGACAGGCAACCAGAGGTGGAAACTACAATTTCAGTTTGTATGGCTAGGCAGAGGCTACTCACAAAAGAAAAGTAATAAGTAGAGCTTACATGAAGAGATGAAATAGAAAGTAAGAGATAGAACAAAGAGAAGAGGGATGCTGGTCTGACTGAGAATGGTAATAAGTAAAAAAAAAGGCAGTAAAAGTAAAGGATCAGACTTCCCAATAGGCTAAATAAGCTAACAGAGACTTTTTGCCTAATGTTATCTTTAGCAAGATAGTTGAGGAAGTCAAGGAATGCAAGACAGTTAGCAGTCCTGTAACTGTCATCTCGTTTTTGTCCATTCTGATTTTACAGAAGTCTGTGATGTGTATTGTTCAGTCCAAGAGTTTTATGCCCCTATCTCTAGAGATCATCATACTGCTTCCATTACAAACCAGAACTTTCCTTAATGCTAAACAATGCTTTATCAAGGTCTCTGATAAGTGCCATGAAACTTCCAACTCACCAGCTTCCACCACCATCTGCCATGGCTCTGCCTTAGCTTTCAGCAACAAACATTTGCTACCTAAAATCTCAAACTGTGCCCTTTCTCTGCCAGGTACCCCCTATCAACCTTGTAGCTCCTTCCCACTAGTAAGAGAGATCTGAACTTGTGTCCAGAACATCTAAGGGGACTACATATTTCCTTCTAGTTCAGGACTATTGGAGTCTGGTCCTTTTGACATAGTCTCTGGTTCTGATTCTATGCTAATTGTCTGGGCTGTAGCTTCTTCATCTGACCCTTGGATGACCTTCTCTGTCCTGTGACTTGTTCACTAACCTAATGTTGCGGCATCTTACCACTGCTTAGAAATCACATTGCCATGCCCCATCAACTAATCTTAGGTTGACAAGACTCTTTGATACAAAGTCTACATTGGACTTTAATTTTTCTGCCTTAATTTTGACTTGTGGTTTGAACTTTTTCTATCTTTTGTGTATGCTGGGTTTCTCCAATGCCTACTCTTAAGAGCCTAAGCAACTTCCCTCTGAAGGAGAGATTTTTAAGAAGCCTGGGGGCCCTGGTAGCAAAAAATATGGTGGTCTCTGCCTAAACACCTACAGGCCATAGACTTCCACACTGATCAGCCATGAACTACAATCTTAGAAATTAAACACTGCATACATGCATTCCAGTTAGTCTATTTATTCTAATGCTGCAAGCCAATAACTGCAATTTTGGTATTACTGTAGAGGATTCTTATATGGTATAAATTTCCCACTTTCTAGAACTATAACCAAAGGACAATTCCAGAGTTTGAGAATTTAGCCCCTAGGAGAATTCTGGTTTGCAGCAGAAGTGGTATGATGACCTCTGGAGATGGGGGGATAAAACTACTTTTAAACTGAAGAATGCACATCACAGACCTCTGTAAGATCAGAACGGATAAATGTGAGAGGACAGTTAAGGGACTGCTTAAAGAATTCCTCAAATAATGCTAAAGATAACATTAGGCAAAAGCCTGCACTATCTCCTGAAGTTTGCTCAAGTTCATGTCCATTGAGTCAGCGATGCTGTCTCACCATCCCCATTGCTAGCCACTGTGTCTCCACTGCTGCCTTGCAAATAAGTTCCTCAGTACCATCTTTCTAGATTCCAAATATGTGCATAATATACAACATTTGACTTTCTGACTTCATTCTGTATAGTAGGCTCTATTACTATTTTAATAAGATCTGATTTCAAATTGCACATGTTTTGAAATAGTTTCTTTATAACTCTAATTGGATAAAGGATGAGTACATCAGTTAGCTGATTATTTCCTCATCATGGAAACAGCAAAATTCTTCCCTTTTTTTTCACTTTCTTAAACATATAGACCATTTTGACTATAGAAACATTGTGGAGTAAACCTTTATAAACTGTTTGTGCATGATGACAGACCTAACTGATTAACTGCTAGCTTAAATTTATTCATTGAAGCAACAAGTATGATAAGAAGTGTACATAAATGTTATTGTTCATCATGTGGCTAATGTAGTATTCACAGGAAGAGAATTTTTAGAAAATTAATTGTTTAGAATTTATATTTTGGGAGAAAGAAGGCAAAACCACAAGTAGCTGTAAGTTTCTGTAACTTGATTGCAATTATCTGTATAAAATAATGTATGAGCTGTGAGAAAAGCCAACTCATTGGAAGAGACTCTGATGCTGGGAAAGAATGAGGGGAGGAGGAGAAGGTAGCAACAGAGGATCAAATGGTTGGTCAGCATCACCGACTCAATGGACATGAGTTTGAGCAAACTGTGGGAGATAGTGAAGGACAGGGAAGCCTGGTGTGCTGCAGACCATGAGGTCACAAAGAGTCAGACACAACTTAGTGAGTAAACAACAACAATGATGAGCTGTGCTATTAAATTATAATATTAAGAAAAATCAAAACACTTGTAGAAATTCAAAGATTACCTTTTGCAGAACAGTGGAACTAATGTAAACAGTATTCAGATTAATGATGTTTCCAAATATTTCATGCTATTAGCCAATTTGAATCTTTAGTCACATAGATGTTGGTTCAGTAAGCCTTAAGAAATCATATCAGTGAAAACTATGGTACCACCTATGTGAAAGCTATAAAATTATTCTGAATGATTAATTGAGATTTGAACTTTGGACAGTGCTGTTTATCTAGCCTGATACTTCATTCACTTTCTGACTCATATTTTCCAAGTGTTACTTCTCCCTGTAGTAAACTATTGACCAAAAACCTATTGGACAATGCTCATTACACTTCTTGATTATCTCACTGTTGTCTTATAATTTCAAGGTATTTTTTAATTATTAAATATTCAAAGAAGTGTTTTTTCCCCAGATACCACATTTCAGTTTCACCTCTGTGATTCGTTTGTGTTTAATTTAATTTTTCTTCTAGTTTTATTAAGATATAATCAACATACAGCACTGTGTAATTTTAAGAACAGCATAATGATTTTACTTACACACAGCATGAAATTATTGCCCAACTAAGTTTACTAAACTTCCATCATCTCCATATATATAAAATTAAATAGAAATTTTTTTTTCCTTGTGATGAGAACTCTTTGGATTTACTCTGTTAGCAACTTTCATATATAAAATATAGCAATGTTAATTTCATTTAAAATGTAAATTACATTCTTTGTAATTATTTATCTTATCTTCTCTTTGACTGTCTTCATCCAATTCCCCCTCCTTCCACCCTCCCACACCTGGTAACCACAAATCTCATCTCTTTTTCTATGAGTTTGTTTGTTTTTGCAGAATAATTGACCTACAACACTATGTTAATTCCTGTTCTAGAATATAGTGATTTTATATTTCTGTACATTTCAAAATGATCACCACAATAAGTTTAGTTATGATGTTTCACATTACATAATTATTGACTATATTTCTCACAGTATACATTTCATACACATGACTCATTTATTTTACAACTGAAGTTTGTACCTCTTAATCTTCCTCACCTGTTTCTTTCCTTCCCCTGACCTGGCAACCACCTATTTGTTCTCCGTACTTCAAACTCTGTTTCTATTTGTTGTGTTTGATTATTTGATAATTTGTTCTTTTGTTTTTTGTTTTTAGATTCCACATATAAGTAAAATCACACAGCATTTGTCTTTGTCTAATTTATTTCACTTATCACAATACTCTATAGACACATCCATGTTGTCCAAAAAGAAAGAGTCCATTTTTTATGGCTGAGTAATGTTCCATTGTATATATGTACCACTTCTTTATCCATTCATCTACTGATGGGCACTTAATGCAGCTGCTACCCCTTAATCCTTTAAAAAAATGTTTAACTACACCATGGGCAGGGAAAAGATACTAAAATTGTTGATAAGACTATTTATTGGAAAAAAATCTTAATTGGAAATACATTATGGGAATTTCTGTCAAATATTCAAATGTTCTTACCTTCCAACACAGAATTTCTACCTCCAAGAATTTACACTACAGGTATATACACTTACCTGAAAACAACATATGTAAAAGATAGTTGTCTCTTATTTTTAGTTGTAGTATTGTTTGTAAGAGCAAGATATTAGAAACAACTATAGTATGAAATTATTTCCAAAATATGATGATGAATAAAAGGGTAAAGTATAACCTAACATGCATAGACTGCGATAATTAGTATTTAAGAGGACAGAAGATAATATACATACATATCAGTTCATATACACATAAAATATCTCTGGAATAATACAAAAAGATTGATAACATTGGCTGCTTTCAGGACAGAGCACTAGATGGGGCAGATGGGCTGAGAGGGAGGCTTTTTGTCATATACCTTCAAAGATTTGTTGAGTATTAAATATGACAGTGTGTTGGCTATTTGATAAATAGATACATATTTAAACAAAATTTCAAGTAATTCATCTTGGCAGTAATTAGGAAACTAAAATAATACTTGGATAATTGAATAATTTTGAGGAAGAATGCACTGTGTATGCCCAAATATAAGAAGAAATTCCCAAGTTGTTATCTCTTTAAAGGAGAAAATTAGTTGATATACATGTAAGCATTTATAAAATATTATAAAATACCTCACTATAGGTGTGTTACTGGTTATCTTATTTTGAACATCAGCATCCTCTTTGCCAAGTCACTTTATTTTTTTTTTTAAGATCGATGCTATCTTTGCATGACCTCAGAGGTTAACTGATGGGATTGTTATAAACATAGAAACAGAAATTTAACAAAGTTTTTTTTCTCAATAGCTGTTGGATCTGGTTTAAAAATGCTGTACTTTATGGTTTGGAGATCAAAACAACAATGAGAAACATTTTTAATGTTAAGCTCAGGGGTTCTTTATCTTTTGCAATATACTTTTCAGGGACAATTCACACTAGAATGAAAAAACTGTGTTATATTACAATCATATGTGAGTCTAAAAATCATATATGGAAAATTTTTGTTTAAAAACTTTAAAGCTTTAGTGATGACTAAGAGATTTAGGTCAAAAATGCAGTGAATAATTTTTAAAAACAATCATGAAATTAGAGTGAATAAAACAATATTAATACTTACTTTTTTATTTTCCATGTTTTAAATATGCATAAATAATATAATTAGTTTAATATTATAAGCAGACATTGGGGTACCTCTCTTGCATCCCTAAGTATTTATCTGTTCAAATTGACTGAAAAAATATTTCATGATCACCTTATATTTGGTAGGGTAGGATACCTTGAACTTTCCCAAATAAATTTATTTTCAACATTTTCCAAATCTCAAAGTGAGATTGATTCCTTTTACTTTGTGCTTTTCTAACCATACATCTTTTAATGGACTATTTCAGATTCCGACCACTTTTATTCCACGGTACTGTAAAGGATCTTGTACCTGCATAGATGGCATAAAAACAGGTAAAATTGCCTTTGAATCACATTATGTTAGATGCGTTACTACTTTTGAATCACATTATGTTAGATGCGTTACAACCCAAGGAGTAGACATAATCCAACACTAAAATCATTTTAATAAAAGCTTAGTTCTCTTTGAGATTCTATTTCCTGCAGTGTCAGGGAGACTACAGAATAAAAGCCTTTCTGTTTCATTAGTAAAGACCACTGTATTATCACAGAGTTTGCAAATTATCCACAGCTACTTCAAATAAATACTTCTCTACAGTGCAGCACTCTTAAAATATTTTGGGTAGTTGAAACAAATCAAATGAACTCATGCACCCATTGAAAAAAATATGCATGCAAGTTGAAAACACAAACACTACTGTGGCTTATGGAATTTGTAGTTTAATGTAAACAGGGTGGCTGAAATTCTAATCTTTTATTTATTTAAAACAACGAGAGGAAGGTCATGAAAATAATTCACCTTACCGATTCTGGCATGTAAGGGAAAAGTGAAGGCCCTGTCAGTAAAGAAAGGAATGTAAATACAAAATTAGTTTGCTGGATTCAGCTTGTGTTGTTTACCATAGTTTTGAAGGTGAGATGGCTTTTTCATGAAAGCTAAAACGCTGTTTGTACGCTTTGTTTTATAAGTCATGCTTATACAGAGGATAAGGATTTAATATAATTTTAAGCCTAAAATTAATATTCATGATGGGTTAAAACCATAAATCTTATGGTGTTTTTAAAGGACACATTTTCTTATATATTGTAAGATCATCGTTTACATGTAAATAAAAATTAAGTCATTCATTAATTTGATTAGGAATTTCCAACAAAATTTCCCTATTATTTTGGTGGAATTCTTGGACTTAAGGCTTTCAAGTGAAGGTCACATAGGCAAATCTTGTTTTGTCAGGTGGATGGTCTACGATATACAGAGCCTTGATAGAAACCAGCTGCAATGACCTGACACTGGTTCAGGCTGAAAACTCAGACAGTGCAAACAAATACTATATCTTGGCTCAAAATACTTGCCACATCTGCCAACAATTAGTTCTATATCAGACCTAGAAAGGGGCAATGAAATACAGGATCGGATTTCAGAGAAAGCAAATAAACAAGGGGCCCTGCATCATTAGTCATCAAATGGTTGCAGAGGTACCCAATACCTTGACTAAAGCTCAGGCTGTCAGTCCTGTAGTGTGGCAGATAGTGTTAAGAGAGTTGCAGGGACGTGGCAAGTTGATAGCCTAATCAGACCATTGACTTATGGGTGCCACCCAACAACTGTTTATTATTCTATTAATTAATAGCAGAGACCATCCAGAGTGGTTAGAGCACTAACCTTCAGAAATGGAAGATTTAAAAAGCATTCAGATGTCATCCACTGAAATTTCTGGTCAAGATTTATGACACAGTTCAAGATGGCAATAGATAAGAAGAAAAAAAAAAAGATTTTTGTGCTGTACTACTTTCTCCCAGAAATTCACTTTTCTAATTCTTGTTTTAGCCTTCCTTCAACTCCTCTAAGACAATCGGTCTATTCAGGGTTTTTAACTTTTTTGACTCTAAAATGTGACTTTCTAGACATTTTATCCATGGTATCATGGTTCAATTTTTGGCTTTTTGTGTTTACTTTCTAACCCAAGAATTATTAGTTTCCCCTATATCATACCTGGCTTCTTGGTCTCCCAGTCTGCTGAGGTGGTCATAATAAAGTGATTTGAGTTAGAAATACAGAAATACTCTATGCCCCTTTAAGTTGGCTATCACTATTGGCTTTGCATACCTTAGCATATTGATGGTCAGATACTCGTCTTCCAACCAGAGTTGGTAACTTTCTCCTCTTCTTCCCTCATGGTGGACACCCATCTTAGAGAAATGAACTGCTGGATGGAATGGGTCTGTCCAGGGCAATGGTCTTTTCCCACAGAGTTTCTCCCATCACTCCGTTCTTTCTGGTAAACATTTCTCTCCCCTTTTCCCTGACTTTTGGTCCATCAGTTTTTCTGGAGATTTAATCAGCAGATTCACTATTAAGTCTATTCTCTCTCTTGGTTCTTTTTTTGTTTAGCTATGTGTCAGATATGTCAGAAATTGAAGGACAAGATACAGAAGATAGATATGTAGATATATATATATTTATAAATATCAATATATGTATGTAAAGAGAGAATCATATGTTGCATTAAGTTATCTGCATAATGTAGGTAATTGAATTGAGTGTGGGGAAAAGATTTATTAAACAAATACTTCTTTTAGACCAATCAACATTTATATAAGAACATTATTTTAAATATTCATTAGTAATAAAGCATAAAAGTTTGGCTATAGAGTCTCCTCAATATAAAAAGAAGATGGACTTTTCTATTCCTATATTCCACTTGAAAGAATAATTTAATTAAAAGGCAAAGCCGGCAGGAACTTTATAATCTGCATGCAATGCAGGATATTATATAATGACCTTCATTTAAAACCCAAATCATTAAAACTAGTAAGTCTAACTGGTGACAAGGGAGATTTCAACATCAGGCCCAACAGCTTAAAAATATGAATAAAAATCATAGCTTAAATGAATCAGTCCATTGAGAACATCGCAAAGTAAAATGAGAGAAGAAAAAAGTTACCTAGGCAATGACTCCTTCTGCTGCACTATTTTATCTTTTGACATGTGCTTCTTTTTTCTTCTCTTTTTTTTTCAGAATTTCCTCCTCTGTATAAAATAAACCCAAATCTGTTTCCTAGGAAAAAATTATCTTAGACAATTTGGATGCACCAGAGAAAATAATCTTTAGAGGTGGCTAAATCACTTCTTATCCACCCCAGTCCCATTTGTCACATAATCTCCAGAGAAGTTAGAGCATTTGAAATAAAGTGGAGGAACTGCAGTCCCATTGAGGAGCAGAGAGAATCGACAACTCACTAATAACAATTTCTGGACATTTTTAAGCAATAAAACACTAGAAGCTATGAGTTTCCTTTCTGTAACACATATCTTTGTTTTGGCATTGACTTCCTCATATGGTATGATTGTTTAACACAGATAAAATTAGATCAACATTTAAATAGAAACAAAAATAGCTTTTTATTATTGAAATTGTTTCTAAACCTTGGAGCAAACAACGTAACTAAGTGAAATTTTTTTGCAATTATATAATGGTGATACTTCGCATTCACCAAATTCTCTTTTCTTACTTTTCTTGCACATTTTTTGTATCTGTTCTTTGTCTGTTTACTGTCTCATGTGAGCCATTAACCCAATTTCCCTCTGTCTCCTTCAGTCCTGAGTTCCCAGGTGGCAAACAATACCAACTTTTCTTCCTCATGATGATTTCCAGAAATGAACTAAGGAAATCCAGAACATACTGCCTTCCTAGGAAACATGATGCCAGAGTTACTAGAAAAAAGATGAAAAGCAAGTCAAAGTGATTATTTGATGTCATGTAAAAAAAATTGTCTTGAGTTTATTACAACCTCTAACAATTGAATATGGCCTCACTCAGAAGCTGAATCTGTTAAATCAATAGAAGGAAGAATAAAATATGTCCTCAACCACTGAATGTGTTTATTTATAAGCAATAACCAGTTTGATTACATTTTAGCATAAACTTACTAGCTGCTCTTGTTACCCAGTAATTTATTCATATAATTAGTCAAGTTAATTGTTCAAACAGATTTGACTAAATAAATCAATTTATAGATATACTGGATATGCGAAAGTAATGTAGTAAAGGCTAGTGAGTAACCTTGGAAAGAAAAGCAAGAAAATAGATATCTTATCTAGGATAGAATGAGTTGACTTAATCAGATCATTGATCTGTCATTCCATTACTAAAAATAGATTTAGTTATAATAGAAAAATAGTTGTTAGGTTAGGAGTCTAAAGACTGAGCTGTAGTCCTTGGTCATCCTCTTGACTTGGTTATGTTAGACAAAGGATGTGTGTAGTTTCTGGTCCTCATCTCCTTTGTTGTAAAAGCATTATGCTTGTTAGATCATCTTATTCTCACTATATTTGGATATGATGCTAGGTCTGGAATATATGTCCCAAGGGACAATGCAAGTATGAAGCTAGATTTTAAGTCACTAAATTTCAATGAATATGTATTATTAATTAATGGTATTGTTACTAGCATTTCATAGTGCAGCTAAAAATGGAATATGATTATAACTAAGTGAAACCTGAAATGATTACCAAAAGCACATTTGCTACTACACGGTACATTAATGGAGTTTCTCTTGTTAAAACTAATCCCCATAAATTATTTTTAATAATGGCCTGGATTTTCAGTGACCCTGTTTTACAGCAAAATAATTGAAATTTAAATTAAGCTTATAACAATAACCTTATGAGATATGTATAACAACAATCTATATATCTTTGTTTTACTTGGCGTTAATTAAAAATTTTTTTAGCATTTAGTTTCATAGTATATTAAAACATGTACAAGTGAAACTGTTTGTTACTTAAGAAATGGGGTGAAATATATTGTTTAGTAGGTAAATTTAAGATACTTTTTGGAAACTAGTTTTTCGGATATTGTGTATTTAATTTGGCAGAATAAAAGATAATGAATTTAGTTAGATATAATGATGAATAAAGGCTAAAATATCTCAAATGTTTAAAGAGTTCTATAGTACAGACTATTCTGATAGTTAACTATGTGAAGATTGACAAAAATTTATCAGACATCTTGTACTGATTTATTGTATCATTCACTAATTCAACAAATATTTAGTGACAAAACTGTAAGGTGTATATATTAGATAAAGCTTGTAGTTTGGAGATTAATATTCTAGTTTTATCATTTATTAATTTAACCCAGTAATTTCACTGACCTCATTTTTCTCTACCTTAATTAATAATCTCTAACTCATATGGTTGCTGCAGGGATTAAGAGGAGTAACACATTAAATCAGGACAAAATAAAGTTTGTAAAAAATAAAGTAAAATGATCATTTCTTCTATCCTGTCATACAATAGGTACTGCATTAGGGTGTGAAGCATCATCCCTGCCCTTAAATTTCAAAAGGAGCGCATGGGATAATTTATTTTGAGAGTGGAAGAGAAGAGGAGCAGTGTAATGATGTCAATAAAGGGATAATTACTCCACATTAATTGTGGAGATGAAGAATTCTCTAGATTGAGATAAGTTTTGATCTAGATTTTAAAGTAGGAAATTATTCATATCAGAGGGCAGAGAGAGAAATATTACCAGGAAAGAGAAACAGCATGTGAAAGGTACAAAGTTGGGAAAGTGGCTGAAATAACCAGGAAGAAGTGAAAAATTTAGTTTAGCACAGTGTATTGTAGCAGAATGATACAAGACAGCACAGAAAATGAGCTATTATAAGATCTTTGTTTGGTGATCTAAAGAATTTAAAATTTATCCTCTAGGTTAGCCTAAAACTAAAAGAGTTGCTTTTGGCAGGCCTAGTTTTGCCTTAAAGGCAATGGCACCCCACTCCAGTACTCTTGCCTGGAAAATCCCATGGACGGAGGAGCCTGGTAGGCTGCAGTCCATGGGGTCGTGAAGAGTCGGACACGACTGAACGACTTCACTTTCACTTTTCACTTTCATGCATTGGAGAAGGAAATGGCACCCCACTCCAGTACTCTTGCCTGGAAAATCCCAGGGATGGGGGAGCCTGGTGGGCTGCCATCTATGGGGTCATACAGAGTCAGACACGACTGAAGCGACTTAGCAGCAGCAGCAGCAGCAGTTTTGCCTTAAGGAATGTTATTTAGGCAATAGGGTGGAGGATGAAAGGACAGGAGTGAGACTCTTATAACCAAAATATGAAAAAGGAAGTTGATGTACAGACAAGGAGACATTAGCATACAGGAAGTAGTTTAGAATCTATGAGGATGTCTGGGATAATCTTCGAAGAATAAGTAGAATGGGAGTAGAAAAGGAGTAAAGACAGAATCCTATGGATGAACAATATTTTAGGAGTTCAAGGATGTGACAGATGAATTGAGATAGATTGTCTGGGAAGAAAAATTTGGAAGGAGTCAAGGTAGATGGGAATCAAACATCTTCATCCTCCATGACAGGCACAGAAAATGTAAGTGTTCCCATGGAGGAAAGTAATTTCTTTGCTATTCACCATGCTTATTTACTGATTATTAATTCACAGATCTGATTTAATTATTGTCACATCAAGAGTGAGGCACAAGGTCTTCAATGACCTAATGAGAAATCAGAAGCTAAGAAAGCTTCAAAGGTTTGCCCAAGATCACACAGCTGTGTGAGGAAAGCAGAGCAGCAGGAGGACAGTAAGTTAAATGAGTTCTTCCATGAATTTTATTTTTTCTGTAAAGACAGGAACCTGGAAAAAGAGAATTCAGGAATAGGATATATGTTGGGACTAGGCTATCTCGAAAGTGTTAAAGGGACTTTTCCAGAGAAAGTAAAATTGTTGCTGGACCCTGTGGAGGTGGGAAGCTCTGACCTCAAAAGTAGTTCCAATTTTCATAACTGTGGTTTTCTACAGTAGTGTTTGCATTCTGAGAGCAGGAAAGAGAATACACTCATGAACCTTTTATTTTATCAGTTTTGCTCTGATGGGGGATTTTCATGGACTCTTTAGATCAAGGTCATAACATGAAATACTTATAGGAATTTGCTAGGCAACTAAAATTTGAGGCACTTGGCCATTGGCCCCCTGGGAAAGATGGAGCTGTGAAGGACTGGAAATTTAAAGGGGCCTCAGACCCTGCAAGTTATTACTGTGAGAAAGCCTGGGTCACAAGATATAAGATCTTCAAAATTTGCAAAAGAGAACAAAAATGCACATTTAAAAAAAAAGGCTTATTTTAAAATATTGGCTCTTTTAAAAAGTGTGCTTCATAAATAACCTACAGTCCTAGTTTGTGTCTTGTAGTTGAAGCGATGCTCCTTCTGAACTTAAAAAAAGCTAATCATATATAAAATTCAACAAATGTTTTCAGTTTCATATAGTACCTTCATATGTTAGTCCTACCAGAATAAACTTTCACCCAAGATTTGGACACCATTCAGAAAATATTTAAAGAAGTTTGTTTCATGACTTGACTGTAACCAAACCTGAATCCAAAGACCATTTGGGAGTTGGGATGTCATCATAGTTTCTGTTATGTTTCCTGTATTCTGGTAAATCACATTGAAATGGGAAGATGTAACTAGTCAAAATTTTCCCATACTCTGAACAGTGACAGTCTTCTGGGATGCCTAGGGAAAAACATATTTTAAAACAACTGAAATTTTAGCTTGACATTTCTGAAAACTTTTTTCCTATATGAGTAATAAAAAGCTGAATATATTATACAAAATAACACTGAGGGAAGATTAATAAAATGTTTTTCTCATCTTCTACATGCATGCCCCATGTGCTATATACTGGAAACATAGAGGTTCAAATCATCTTTCCCTGGGACTTAAAATAGTAGAAAAAGCACAGATCAGAACTGAACATTCTCCAAGTCTTGTCACTTGCATACAAATGTATTCAGATGAGATAGCACTACTTAGAGTAAATCTGGGGCAGAAATAACTCTGGCTTCTGACTGATTTCAGTTTCACTCGTTCCTGGTTTGGAGATAATAGATTAGTATTAAATGGAAATAAGTCAAGGTCATGGTTTTTTGGTCGTAAGTGAAATTCATCAGCCTCAGCCTTTTTTCCTATATCTCCTCTGACTTCTGCTGAAACTTTTTCTATTCAGATGACTTATGTGGAGAATTTGAGTAGTATTTCTGTAGTAGGCTTCAATATGATATTCACGGTCCTTAGTAAGAAAATTACACTACCTGTCAAATTGATGTTCAAATGCTACCATGCCTTTATGGGACAGCTTTCCTCTCCTTTGATATTATATGTTTCCAATAGAGCAGACAGATTTGTTTCAAGTTGAGATGAGACATTCATTATTAACTCTAAACGGTTTCATTGGCTGATTAGTTTGCTCTCCAGTCAAGTTCTGAGCACTCACATTTCTTTTAACTGTTTTTGATCCACTAATAATTTCTTTTCTAATAGCTTCAATTTTTCCATCTTCCTATGTCTGGAAAGCATTTTTTACTTCCTTATTTAGCAGAGAGAAAATGGCACTTCCTGACCTTCATCTTCCCTTTATCTATGTGGGGCTAACAATTATAGACTGAGGAGTTTTGTTGTTTTTTTTTCCCTAAGACACATAAGTTTTTGACCAAAAACAACATTTGTGCTTGCCATAAAACATGACTAAAGATCCCTTTTATATAACCTGGAGAAAGACAGTGACATAGATTGTGGGAAAGGGGTGTTCTTAAAAGTTTTGGGGCAACACAATGTCATGCTGTCAGGAAGGGTTGTTCAGGCACCCTCAGGCTGCTGGCAGTGTGATGATAACTCATGTATGGCAGACAGATCTATGACCATCTAAACTGACCAAGGTTTGAGCTATGGTAGAGGTAAGGCCCAGGACAGAGTGTCCAGAAGAACCCCAATTGATGTAAATAGATGTCAGGTATGACTAGTACAGTGAGCTATGAATCCTGTTTGGTGGGGTTCTCTTTACTACCCCTTGATGGTTGTGTGAACTTGGGAATGTTATTAACATTCTGTGATTCAATATTCTAATTTGCATAATGATAATATTTGTCACAAAAAAAAACCCTTAGATGTTTAATGGTGAGAAACAAAATGTCATTTAAAGTCACAAATATTTATAGATGCTGCTATCTTCTAAGGGAATACACTTTTTTTCCCTTAAAAAAGCTTCTCCTTTTGCCACTTGGTTGGGAAAAAATATTGAGCATGAGGGTGTGTGGGCAAGCCAGGATTCTATAGTAAGGCTGTGAATGCTGAACTGCTCTGCATGATAAAGTAAAAAATTTGAAGTTTCTGGAAGAAAGTGAGGGACCTGGGAGAACCTGAGTCATGAAGAACCCAGCAACTGGGGTGTAGGAGAGGTGTCGAAGCTGTGGTCAATGAAAGCAAATGAGAGCCAAAAAGATGTGCTGAGGTTCAGACTCTGACTCCAGACTGCCTCATTTTTATTTGTTATTAGCTCTGTGAACTTTGAGCAAGCTTATTAGGTTTTCTGTATCTCAGTTTCCTCACCCATGAAATGAGAATTGTAATAAAATCTACTTCATAGAATTGCTGTGAAAATTAAATGAATTGATATGGAAAGAGTGGAGATCCGTGCTTGGAACATAGTGTTAGATGTGGTGCATAATATATTCTCCCCAAGTCTAAATTATTAAATTTAGAATGATATTATGGTGATTGGGAGTGGGGAAGGGGGTGGTGGTAAGATAAGATGTGAGGGATGGTTTCAACAAGATAGTTCAGAGGAGGTGAACCCTCCTGACCTGGGTAAACTCAAAATCCTGTGTTATTCCTAATCTTTTGTCAGATAATAATGCATCAAACCATAGAGACACATATGTCAATGGCAAAAAATAATTGTCAGAAACAATGCAGTCTGAATCTAGATCTGCACTGACCACTAGAAACATAATATGAACCACAAATACAATTTTACTTTTTGAGAGCCACATTTCAAAAAGTAAAAAGACAAATGACTTTAAATAAATATTTACATAATACTGTATACAAAAATTTATGATTTCAATACATTATCAATATAAAAGTTATTAAAAGTATAATTTATATCCTTTTTTATGTGCCAGGTCTTCCAAATCTGGTGTGTGTTTAAATTTACAGCACATTCTCAATTCAGCCTAGGCATATTTTTAGTGTTAGGTAGCCACAAGTGGCTATTGGCTATTATACTGGACAGCACAGAGCTCAATTAAGGATGAGAAATACATAGATGTCATTAAGTACATAAAAGATCTATTGCTAAATTCTCTCCAGTCAACAGAGCTTTCAGCCCCTACACACTCATCATTTGGATTTAAAAGGATACAGTAGACATATTAAGACTACTTTTCTCATCCTTAGAACAGATAAATTCTGAGGTAAGCACCCAACTCTATGTTTTCTTCCAGTTACATTTATATACAACTGAGTTTAATTCACTTGAAGCATCAAGGAATGCACATGTTAGTACAAGTAAAGATCTGATCACATTTAAATATGCCTTCACTAATCCAAAGTTGTGACACAATAGCGCTTAAATAAAATCTTTGTAAATCTGCTTGCCCAAGCTTGGGATACTGTGAGAAACTATTAGAAAATTGCAAACTTATCCTCAGAAATTGTACATGTTAAAAGAATGAATATTCAACAAAAGTCTGTCAATGCCCATAAGTACAAAGTGAACACTAAAACATTTTTAAACTAAAGAAAATTTTAATAAATATTCTTGTGAAAAAAATCTAGGTTTGCCAAAGACTATTTCTTGTTAAAGAAAGATACTTTATAACATGCCCGATTATTTGTTATATGATTTCTGTGCAAATCTTTATAATTGTACACAGCCCCTTGTCCTTCACTGTCTCCTGGAGTTTGAGCAAACTCCAGAAGATAGTGAAGGACAGGGAAGCCTAGTGTGCCACAGTCCATGGGGTCGCAAAGAATTGGACGCAACTTAGTGACTGAACAACAACCACCAATCCTAAAATGTGCCTGTCTAAATTTATCCAAAATCAATCAGAAGAATCCATTTGAATTTGTTGTTTTACCTAAATAACATTAGATTTTATATCTAAATACCAATAGTTCTCAATACACATGTGATGATATGTGTATATACAAATTAGTTATAAGAAACTTTTAAAAATATTTAACTGAGTTCCTTTTAGGCAGATATTATGTTTCAAGAGAATACTGAAGTACAAATATAGGTTATACTATGTAAGATTAGCACCCCAGCTAATCAATCAAATGAAAAATAGGAATATGTAGTGAGCCACATTATCTGAAAACTACAAGAGTCCTTTCAGGACAGCCGACCTAAATCCAAAGGTTAAGTAACCGATTAAAATCTTACAGTTATTATCAGAATCAAGAATAAGCCTATATTTCTTACCTACTCTCCCTAGTGACTTTCCAAGCACATTATTACTACTCATAGTAGAGTGACTAATTTTGAGCAAAGGAGTTGATCATCTGGAAAGTTAAGGAGAAACAGTTGTAAACAGTCTCTGTTCAAAACAAATGCAACTCTTTGGTCATTGTTTCTGTTTATTTCTATTTTTATGGAAATGCCTGTTAAATAAGATAATGTATATAAAGCCCTTAGCAAAACGCCTGGTCCGTAGTTCACACTTGATAAACTATTATTTTCATCATTGTCAGCCTTGCATTGAACTTTTCTACATCAGAGATGTATGAATGATAATACCCAAATGCACAGATCTTCAATCCTGAAGGACAATGCATATCTATTTGTGAAATAATCTAAAGCCCTGTAATGGGTGTCATTAAATCTTGTCTACCTGAGGCAGTATAAATCATTCGGGTAAATGAACCAATTAAAAACCAATTACCAACACTGTCTGCCGATGGAAGGTTGAGGAATGGAGGGAAAGGCTGATATGGCCTCCCTGAAGCTGGTGGGAAGACTCTGCCCCTGAGGTTCCAGGGAATGGATTTGACAAGGTGGTTAGATTGTGGATGTTCTTCTCAGAGGCATTAACTCCTGCATTTCTTTTAAAAACAAATGCATGCTGACTAGCTACAAAAATGAACTGCATTGAGCAAGTGATCCTGTACATGATGGCTCTCTATTTGATATTTTATTCATTTGGTTTGAAATTTACTTGGAGCAAATAATTATCCTTTGAAAATTGTCTGAATTTGGGTCTTTGATTTAAGATTCTTCAAATCAGTATAAGCCATATAATTTTGACTTTTTCAAGGTGAGAAAATTTGTTTAAATCAGATGGGCAGTCTTAATAGAAGCTGAAATCACCATTTCAGTGGCAAATTTATCTGATACAATTGAGGAAAAATTGAACAGACATTCTGGGGTGGTTGTTTTACAATAGGCCAATAATTCATTGCTTCAAATGGATTTTTAATTTTTCATGCATATTTTCAATGGCCCAAAACACAGTCATATACTAGCTATAAATAAGTGTAGCAATCATTTTTGTTATCATATGTAAGAAAATCAGGTCACTGTTTTCCCTTCATGTATATGAAAAAGAAATAATGTGCATGTTTTGCCTCTCAACACTGCGTTTTATTAGCATCCTAATAATGAAAACAATTCCTCCAAGGCAGTGGCTCTTAATCTTTAACCCACATTGGAATCATCTATGGTGCTACTTTAAGGATGTTTCTTTCACTCAGCAGAGATTTTGATGAGTCCAGGCTGGGGCCTAGGAATGTGCACTTTAGCAGTTAGTCATTCTCAGTGTATATGATGCAGAGGTCTTATGGTTGTGCTGTGCTGTGCTTAGTTGCTCAGTCATGTCCGACTCTTTGCATCCTATGGACTGTAGCCTACCAGTCTCCTCCATCCTTGGGGATTCTTCAGGCAAGAATACTGGAGTGGGTTTCCATTCCCTTCTCCAGGGGATCTTCCTGACCCAGGTATAAAGACCAGGTATCCTGCATTGCAGACATATTCTTTACCATTTGAATCACCAGGGAAGCCCAAGAATACTGGAGTGGGTACTCTATCCCTTCTCCAGTGGAACTTCCCAACCTAGGAATCGAATCAGGGTCTCCTTCATTGCTGGTGGATTCTTTAACTGAGCTACCAGGGAAGCCCTGTCTGATGGTTACGTATAGACTGATGGTTACGTATAGAAAAATATTGTCCCTAAACAAGTCTATTCTGGCTTTTTTTCCCATTAAAGTAGCAAATCTACTTGGTATTTGTTACCCTCTCTGACCACACAGTTTAGATTATTATTCTTGCCTAAATTGACCACGCCAATCATCCGTTATTAAGTGGAATTGGTCTGGTTGTGGAAAACATGCATTCTACTCTTACACTGTTTTCAACAGAACTCTCAGTTTCAAGTATAAGAAACCTATTTGAATAAGCTTAAATGCAGAAAGAAATTTATTTGAAAGGTACCAAGATATCTTATATAACTAAATTCAAGAAAGTTCAGGACTAATCTCCAGGACGACAGGTCTATCATTGTCTTGCTTTCCTCTTTATGTTGGCCTTATCTTCTTTTGGTTCAGACTGACATGGCAGAGTTTGGGAACATGGTAATGAGCCACTCCAGGGTTATATTTCCTATACATCTAGAAAGTACTAGCTAACGTGACCTATGGTCCAAAGTAAAAACCTCTGGAGAAGAGCTTTGACTGGCCGAGTCTGAGTCAGGTGTTCATTTCAGCTTTGAGGTATAAGGCCGGTAAGACCATATTGTTTCCCATTCAAAACACAAGCTTGGACTCAGGGATGGGTCAAGTGTTTCACAAAAAACTTATGGATCAAGTGTTTTACAAAAAACTAACAATTCTTCCCTCAGAGAAGAAGTGGATCCTGAGTGGCAATAGATGATCACTGTATTTTTTGCTACATAGATATTATGAAAGAGTCCATTGTTTAGTAGGTCCCTATTCTTATTGCAAAGACCCTGATGCTGGGAAGGAATAGGGGCAAGAAGAGAAGGGGACAACAGAGGATGAGATGACTGGATGGCATCACTGACTCGATGGACATGAGTTCGGATAAACTCTGGGAGATGGTGATGGACAGGGATGCCTGGCGTGCTGCGGTTCATGGGGTTGCAAAGAGTCGGACACGACTGAGCGACTGAACTGAACTGAACTGAACTGAACTGATCTGATTCTTATTGCCTGGATAAGAAGAACTAACATCCAGAGAGTGGCCCAAGAAAGACATCTTTCTCCATGTTTTCGTACTTCAAAATTCTCTATTCTGCTCTCCATTTCTAACTCACTCACACTTGCACACACTCATACACACACACTTATGCAGTAATAAATTCAATGATGAATTCAAAAGCTTTAGTTCAGTTCAGTCACTCAGTCATGTCCGACTCTTTGCGACCTCATCAGCTGCAGCACGCCAGGCCTCCCAGTCCATCACCAACTCCCGGAGTCCACCCAAACTCATCTCCATTGAGTCGGTGATGCCATCCAACCATCTCATTCTCTGTCATCCCCTTCTCCTCCTGCCCTCAATCTTTCTCAGCATCGGGGTCTTTTCAAATGAGTCAGCTCTTCTCATCAGGTGGCCAAAGTATTGAAGTTTCAGTTTCAACATCAGACCCTCCAATGAACATCCAGGACTGATCTCCTTTAGGATGGACTGGTTGGATCTCCTTGCAGTCCAAGGGACTCTCAAGAATCTTCTCCAACACCACAGTTCAAAAGCATCAATTCTTTGGTGCTCAGCTTTCTTTATAGTCCAACTCTCACATCCATACATAACTACTGGAAAAACCATAGCCTTAACTCGATGAACCTTTGTCGGCAAAGTAATGTCTCTGCTTTTTAATATGTTGTCTAAGTTGGTCATAACTTTCCTTCCAAGGAGTAAGCGTCTTTTAATTTCATGGCTGCAGTCACCATCTGCAGTGATTTTGGAGCCCCCCCCAAAATAAAGTCTCTCACTGTTTTCACTGTTTCCCCATCTATTTGCCATGAAGTGATGGGACCAGATGCCATGAACTTAGTTTTCTGAATGTTGAGCTTTAAGCCAACTTTTTCACTCTCTTCTTTCACTTTCATCATGAGACTCTTTAGTTCTTCTTCACTTTCTGCCATTAGGGTGGTGTCATCTGCATATCTGAGGTTATTGATATTTCTCCCAGCAATCTTGATTCTAGCTTGTGCTTCCTCCAGCCCAGCATTTCTCATGATGCACTCTGCATATAAGTTAAATAAACAGGGTGACAATATACAGCCTTGATGTACTCCTTTTCCTATTTGGAACCAGTCTGTTGTTCCATGTCCAGTTCTGTTGCTTCCTGACCTGCATACAGGTTTTTCAAGAGGCAGGTCAGGTGGTCTGGTATTCCCATCTCTTGAAGAATTTTCCACAGTTCATTGTGATCCACACAGTCAAAGGCTTCGGCATAGTCACTAAAGCAGAAATAGATGTTTTTCTGGAACTCTCTTGCTTTTTTGATGATCCAGCGGATGTTGGCAATTTGATCTCTGGTTCCTCTGCATTTTCTAAAACCAGCTTGAACATCTGGAAGTTCACAGTTCGTGTATTGCTGAAGCCTGGCTTGGAGAATTTTGAGCATTACTTTACTAGTGTGTGAGATGAGCGCAATTGTGCGGTAGTTTGAGCATTCTTTGGCATTGCCTTTCTTTGGGATTGGAATGAAAACTGACCTTTTTCAGTCCTGTGGCCACTGCTGAGTTTTCCAAATTTGCTGGCATATCGAGTGCCGCACTTTCACAGCATCATCTTTCAGGATTTGAAATAGCTCAACTGGAATTCCATCACCTCCACTAGCTTTGTTCGTAGTGATGCTTCCTAAGGCCCACTTGACTTCACATTCCAGTATGTCTGGCTCTAGGTGAGTGATCACACCATCGTGATTAACTGGGTCATGAAGAATTTTTTTGTACGTTCTTCTGTGTATGCAATAATAAATTCAATGATGAATTCTAAAGCTTTCAGCATTCTAAATCCATATCTGTCTACCTTATTTCTGTCTACCTTATTTCATTTATGTTTTAATTAAAGGTACTGATTAATTTAATTAAACATTCTCTGTCAAAATTAACTACAAATTTTGACAGAGAATGTGTCTCATTTTCTGTTTAAAAAATATCTTGAGAAGGATAGTTTTTATAAGCTTCCATCTTTTTTTTCTTGTTGAGGTGTAATTGATACATAACATGGCATATGTTCAGAGAAGGCAATGGTATCCCACTCCAGTACTCTTGCCTGGAAAATTCCAAGGACAGAGGAGCCTGGTAAGCTGCAGTCCATGGGGTCACTAAGAGTAGGACATGACTGAGCGACTTCACTTTCACTTTTCACTTTTTTGCATTGGAGAAGGAAATGGCAACCTACTCCAGTGTTCTTGCCTGGAGAATCCCAGGGATGGGGGAGCCTGGTGGGCTGCCGTCCATGGGGTTACACAGAGTCGATCATGACTGAAGCGACTTAGCAGCAGCAGCATGGCATAAGTTTAAAATGTACAATGTTGTATACGTATATATTGTAAAATGATTACCACAGTAAGGTTACTTAACACATTAGCTCACATAGTTATCATTATTTTGTGTATTTGATGAGAAGTTTTGAAACTATCCTGTTAGCTACTTGCAAACATACAATAGAGCATTTTTAACTATCTTCACCATGATGTGCATTACATCCCCAGAACTTTTTCATTTTTAACTGGAAGTTTGTACACTTAGACCAGCCTCACACATTTTCCCCACTCCACCCCTGCCCTTGGCAATCAACAATCTACTTTCTGTTCTATGGGTTTGGATTTTTTTTTAATAGATTTTACATATAAGGGATATCATACATTGTATAGTTTTGTTTTCTTTGTCATCGATTAGTTGCCCATACGTGTGTGAATTTATTTCCAAGCTTTCAATTCTGTTTCATTGTTCTATGTGCCATTAAAAACAAATTATTTATTTATTTTTTTTATTTTTGGCTGTGATGGAGGGATCTTCATTACTGTGTGGGCTCTGGTTGCAACAAGCAGGGGCTACTCTTGAGTTGTGGTGTGTGGATGTTACATGGCAGTGACTTCTCTTCTTGCAGTGCACAGACTTTAGGGCATGTGGGCTTCAGTAGTTGAGGCACTTGGACTTAGCAGTTGTGGCTCCCAGGCTCTCGAGTGCATAAGTAGTTGTGGTGCATAGAGTTGTGGCATGTGGGATCACCCTGGATCAGGGATGGAACCCATATCTTCTGCATTGGAAGGCAGATTCTTTACCACTGAGATACCAGAGCCCCTGTTATGTATCTTTTTAAATGCCAGTACATTTCAGTTACTACAGCTTTGTAGTGTATTTTAAGTCAAGAAGTGTGATGATTCCATCTTTGATTTTCTTTTTGAATATTACTTTGGCTATTTAGGGTCTTTTTTGGTTCCATATGAATTTTAGGATTGTTTTTTTCTATTTTTATAAAAAATATCTTTGGACTCTTGATAAGGATTGCATTGAATCTGTAGATGGCTTGGAGTAGTATGGACATTTCAATAATATATATTTTTTCAAATTATGAACACAAGATATCTTTCTATTTTTCTGTGTCCTCTGTCTTCTTCAATTTCTTTCATCAATGTCTTAGAGTTTACCGTGTAGAGATCTTTCACCTCTGTGGTGAAATTTATTTCTAATTTGTTTTTTCATTTTTGCTTTTACTATAAATGAAATTATTTTCATCTTTCTCTAGTTCATTGTTAGTGTATATAAATACAATAGAATTTTGAATGTTGATTTTGTATTCTGCCACTTGACTAAATTCCTTTATCAGTTATAACAGTTAATTGGTAGAGTCTTTAGGGTTTTCTACTTACAAAATAATATCATCTGGAAATACAGATATATTTTCACTTCTTCCTTTCTGATTTTTTTTTTTTTTTTTTTCCTTTTTCTTTCCTGATTTCTCTGGCTAGGACTTCCAGGATTGTGTTGGAAAGAATGCTGAGAATAATCATACTTGTCTTTTTCCTTATCTTAGAGGAAAATCTTTCAAGTTTTCACCATTGAATGTGATGTTAGACCGAGAAGAACTGTGTTAGAAGAAGGAGTTGCATTGGAAAGTGCTGGACAAATGCTATTTTATGCAAGAAGTCTCTTGGAAGATAATCAGATAGAAACTCAGAGGTAAGAGGAAAAAGAAAACACACTTTTCAGTGTGCTGCTTCTGAATCTCCTGTGAGATTTTTCTTGAATAATACATAATTTAAAGTGTAATTTGAATGTTTTTGGAATTTCATAGTTAATTCAATTAAATATATTAAGCCCAAGATGGTGCTCATATGTTTGACTGTGTATCCATCATAGAGTTTTCCTTTTAAGAATCTCATAATCCTACCTAAGATCCTTTGAATCACTATTCACTATTTTACAATATATTCCACATTTTCCCTCTCAACATTTTCATCAACATTTTCATTGTCTTCATTAGTTCCCCTGTATTTAAATTTTTTGTCTTCATTCTTTTAAAATGAGCTCAATATATCAGCCTCCTTAGTGTAATAATTAATTCTTTGCTTCCTCTCATTTATTAGTTGTCCTATTTTCTCTTCTGCTTCTGTCTTGCCCTGATATATATGTTACACACTTTTCAATTCTTTTTCTTCTCATAATGTATCAAGTCAATATTTTTATTTGCTTATTTCTATTTGATTTGTTTTGCTCTTCTATTTATAAATATCTATCCTTTGGTTGGAAGGGGGTGAATGAAAATATATGGTAAAACTTACTATGATACTCTAATTTCACTTGGTTTTTCTGTATTTTTTCCACAGTGTTTAATTTCTCCTATTATAAAAGTGGTGCTTTGATCCTTTTGTGGTTTTTCTCATAGACCTCAAGTTGCCTCAGGATGCCAGTTAACGCTGTCTATAACTACAGAAACTCATTGCTGTATACAAGACTGATTGACATATTTAGAAAGATTGAGTTTTAATTAAAGATAGTGTTGCTGCGTTGTTTTTGTTGTTTTGCTTCTTTTTTTTTCCTAAATGAGTCTGTCCCCTTTCCCCGCTCCAATGCACAACTTTGTTGTTAACTTGTTGGGGTCTTAATCTAATATCAGATGATTTATTTTAGAATATAAGACATATATTCAAATATTCACAGTAATTCTAATAAATGACAAAGTACTGTGAAAAGGAGTTTTATATTAGATCTTCTTTGGATCATTTTAATTTAGCTCATGCATTCTAGGTTTGCAAATCTCTACAC
Organism: Okapia johnstoni; assembly: GCA_024291935.2. Taxonomy (NCBI): domain Eukaryota; kingdom Metazoa; phylum Chordata; class Mammalia; order Artiodactyla; family Giraffidae; genus Okapia; species Okapia johnstoni. The sequence goes on along the minus strand of CM044312.1, from coordinate 61,362,344 downwards.
TAATGGAAATTTGCTCTTGTGAAGGAAATCAAGAGTTCTTATGAAAACCTAGATGACATTAGGGGGCAGCGTGATATCTAGAAAGGGAATGGGGTTTGGCTTCAAGGAGCCTGGCTTCTAATCTCAAATTATCGACAACAGAGAATAACCCTCTGAACTTTTCTTTTCTTTTTTTTTCTCCACCTATAAAATTAGAAGTATTGACCACATAATCCAAAGGGGCCCTTCAAACTCTCATCATCTCTGTTTAATTTGCCATTTTTATAGTTTACGCCAGGGTAAAAATTAAAGCCAAGCAAATTCATGTTAGTTGGATTTACATTAAATCAATATGTTCCTTCCATCACTACAGTTTTCATCCTTTATAATTCATATGTTGGGAGAAGCTCCATACAGCAAAATCCTTCCCTTAAAAAATTACATTGTGACTTATGGACAGTAAACTGACTGTGAACCAAGGAGGATTCAGAGAAATGGCCCAGTTCCAATTGCAATACTAGGTGGCTATACAAAATAACCTTGAAAAGACTGTACTTCAGCAATGCCTCAGTTGTGAACTGTGCTGAGAGAGCCATTGTGCACTCTTCATTCTCCAAGGGGTTTGCAAGCTGTTGGCAAGGTACACAGGGAGCTGTCAAAAGGAAAAACCCATGGGAGACCCTATCATTGTTAGCACAGTCAACAGAAGCAGCTGATGGTGCTGACAGAAAGTGATAAAAGCCACTGTTGGGAACCACTGACTGGAACTTCTTCAGGGAACTCTCTTTAATCAGGATTTTTAGACTGAGTGTTGTACTAGGGAGGACCTTTCAAAGTCTCTGGTCTGCTCCACCATTCAAATATGTCCCTTTCATGTGGACAGTACTTTGCTGAGAAGAGCAACTGTATTTGATTTCCAACACAGTGGTGACTATATTCTCTACATTATGGGCTCATAACCACTGATTAGAAGTGATTGAATCAGGGATTGACCATTAACTCAGTGAGTCAATCTTTAAGAATGGCCAGGAGGAGGCTTGAAATTTAATTATCTTCAAGAAGAGATATTATTAATTAGCCAATCAAAGTCTATTTCTTTGTAATTTGAACTAGAGATATGGGGAAAACATCAACATGTTAGTAGCAGAAACAGGAGCTAAAAGACCTACAAAGAAAAGGCAACATGCTTTTCCTGTTGGAAAAAGAGTTTTTTTGTTTTTTTTTTCCAAAAGATGTGGGAGGTCGAAGAGCTATATAGGATATATATATATATATAGCTATATATAGGATATATCCTTAAGCTATACTTAAGGATAATTTCCAAAGTAGAATATTATGTTAAGTTAGAAAAATGAGTAAAAGTGAAGTATTTTGTTGGTAGGCGCAGAAGAAAAGATAGAGATCACCTGAGAAACTATACTGTGAATCAATACCACCATTGGGGAGCCAATGCAGTAATACTGTTATTAGCTCAACACTGGATTCATCTACCATTGAAAATATGTTCTGATTTCAGAAATAACTAATTACATAACTTCTTCCTACATTCTTACGAAGACTGATCACATGGCTAAGATTCTTATTTCTTTACTAAGTCTCATGTACTTCCTTGAAATAAATTTCCTATTAATTGAGGTAACAATACTGTACTATGCAGCATGACTATAAGCTGATCTCTTAAGGTGCAAAAGCCAGTTATAAAAAGTCATATGTTCAATCAGATTACATTTTAAATGTAGTTGGAATTATATGATGCTGATAATTTGAAATTGTGCAGAGTTTGAAAAGTCTTTAAGCTTTTAGACAGATATAAGGAGAAATATAGATGCAGAATCCAGTCAAATATTTAACCTGGTGTGCCAGTAATCAATTATTTTCTTTCAGCTCCAAATGCATCTCTTTCCCATGCTTTGTGGTAATGAAACTGAACCCTGTTAATGTATTTACTTGAGCACCTGGCAAAATGTTAGTCATCATCAGTAGCAGGCGCTGGAGAGATGCTACAAGCCTGTAACAGGAAGATAACTTCCATCTGGGGTTCTGGTCTTGCATTATTATTATTATTCAATGAGAGAGCCCAGAAGCCTCCAGCTATGCTCTTTGGTTATGATCTCCTATCAGTGATCACTCCTGAGCAGCTCTGTCCTGGTCACACTCTATAGAAACTGCAGGCCACTTCTACAGACTGGGCTTCCCTAGTGGCTCAGATGGTAAAGAGTCTGCCTGCAGTGCGGGAGACCAGTGTTCCATCCCTGGATCGGGAAGATCCCCTGGAGAAGGAAAGTGGCAACCCACTCCAGTATTCTTGTTTGGAAAATTTCAAGGACAAAGGAACCTGGTCAGCTACAGTCCATGGAGTTGCAAAGAGTCGGACACGATTGAGTGACCTTTCTTTCTTTCTTTCTACAGACTAGCTCCCATTGCCATCCTTAAGGAAGTTTCTTTGCCATGGGTAGTCTCTATGTTCACCCTGTTGAAAAAGGTCTGATTCTCAGCCTTGAGGTCAGGGCTCTCCTAGTCTTTTACGTTTCTGTTTGTTTTTTTTTTTTTTTAGTTTTATTGTCCACAATCCCTCAGCTTAGATGTAGTAGTTGTTCTTTCGTATCTGTCTGTTACTTCTGAGTCTTCTTTTCCCCATTATACCCATCTTCTATTAGTTACCAATTATTTTTATTAAATTCAAATAACCACTATGGTTACTGTCTCCTGATTGTATCTTGAATGATGAACCTGCATATGTTTTGCAGACTTCTATTAGTACTGAATCAAAGGATTTGGACTACATGGTCATTTCCTTCTAGTAATGAAATTATTGACACAACAAATATAAATAGAGCTCTGTATGTCACATCAGGATGGCCAACAAGAATCCAGTCAGCCTCTCATTTAAAGGCTTAGCTAGTTGTCTTCACTAGTGAGAGTGCATCTTTTAACTCTGGGAAGATATTAAATTAAAACGGAAAAACATCTTAGATTGGATTCCAGAGAAACAGAGAGTCTGAGATGGAGATTTGTGTATAGGAGCTATCTTAGGGAATGCTTTCAGGATCAGCATCTGTAGGGGGGGCAGTGAAGAAAGTAGCATTAGGAAAAGAGAGGAGTTGATGTGTGATGTATCCCAGAGAAGGTCTGCATGATCTCATATTGCTCAGGGAATTCAAACTCTTCCACCTTCATGGTGTTTGGCACAAGAAGATGTTAGCACCCCAGATCAACACATCATTTGGTTTGAGCTGACTCCAAGAGGGCAAATTACTCAGGATGCTGTGGGGCAAATCTCTTTAGCTAAAGGCTGTTTCCAGAGAGTGACTCAACTGAAAACCTTTTCATCAGCTGCCCACACTCTCACCAGCTGGGGAAAACAGGTACCACAGTCCAAAGCAGGGTTTTTGAGCAACTGTATTCGTTATTTACTGCTGCTTAACAAACCTCCCTCCTGTTTTAGTGGCTTAAAACAATGACAAGTAGTATGCTTGTAGCTTTGCAATTTAGGCAAAGTTCAATGAAGATAACTCTTTTCTATTCCGCTCAACATCAACAGCAAAAGCTTGAAGGCTAGGGACTGAGATCATCTGAAGACTAGCTCATTCACATGTGTGGTGGTTGATGCTGGCTGTCAGGTAAGATCTGAACTTGGGCTGTCAGCTTCTCTGTGGCCTGGGCTTCCTCATAACATGGTGGCAGCATCGCTTTTTCTGCATTCTATTTTTTGCAGTAGAAAAAAACCTTGCCCAGGTTTAGGAGATAGAGAAATAAACTCTGCCTCTTGATGGGGAGTGAGGTATGACCAGAAATTTTTCTGTGACCATTTTTGGAAAATATAATCTGCCACAGTAGTACATAACAAAAGCTACTATAAAAGGAAATGAAAAACACGGTATAAATAGTTTGTTAGAAAAAAATGTGTGCATGATTGACATTTTATTTACTCTGATATTTAGGAGAATCTTGACATTTAAAGTAGAGCCTTATAACTCTAAAGTGTATAATTGAGCAATTTATTTAGAAATGATTTTGAGTTGAAATCATACTGTGTTTCTTTACAGAGGAAGAACTTTCAAGAAATGTAAAGCATACAACATTTTTATGTTTAATTTCTAAATTAATTTAATCATATTTAGTATTTGGCAAGATCTGATTTATCAATTGGGTTAAAATGTAAAAATTTAAAATAATGTATATATTTACAAATACTATTTGAAATACATCAAAATGTGTGTGTTACATATATAAATATATATGTGTAACATATATATGTAAATAAGACAAAACTATTCAAAATCATCTTCAAAAAGTTTATTAAGATTTTCAGTATCATAAATACAATATTAAAATTGCAACTTGAACTTAATTATTAGGGGAAAGCAGGGGTTTTGAATGTGCAACTTTATTAAGTTGAATAACAGCCCTTAGTTCCCAAAATGAAATTCTGAATAGTCCTTGGCACATACAAAACCCACCTCTGAATGCCCTTTCTTTCCTTCACTAAAAATTCTCATTGATATAATCAAGAGGGTCAACTAGCATAGAGACATTAATTATAAATCTCAAATCTTTAATATAGGTTTTTGACCTTGGAGAATAGGTTTGTAGAAATTTACAATATCAGCACAGATTGATTCAGCTATATGTATAGTACAGCAGACTCAAGACGATGATGGTACACAAGCTACTCCTTTGCTCCTTGAGATTATCTTCCAAATGTACTCTTTTTCAGGAGTCTACAATGTGAAGTAGGCAAAAACAGAGTTGTTTTGTTGATAGAGACTAAGATAGAGCTGTGGTTGAATTTGGCTCTAAACAATGTACTTTCACCTTCTCTTTATGGCATGTTTTGGAAACCATTGGTTGGTCTAACAGAAATCCAATGTTAGGGATCAAGGTATCCTTAGCAATTGTACTCTTGGTAATCTACTGATTAACTGGAAGTGAAATATTTTTCTTTTATCCTGAGCTTAAAGATTCACAGGGCCAGCTCTATAGATAACTCATGCAAAATTCTTTCTTTCGGAAACTTTTGATTTTAAATTGTGTCTTGAAGTTATATTTTCTAGAGATATTATAATTAAATTTTCAATGACTGTCTTTTATTCTGTAAATATTTCTTTTGTGTCACATGAATTTTACAGCAAAATAATATTGTGTTAAATAAATTGACTTAAGATATAATTACAGATTATGGTTTTCCATCCAAAAGAGATATGAAAATGTCAAGTTGTGGGTTCAGCTTCTAGAACTCTCCTTTTTCAATTCCCAAATAGACAGATTCTAGATTTGAGGTTATGTGATTTAAAAATGGAAAGGTTGATATAATCCCAAATCTCCATGCTGGCATATTTATTTCTCATCAATCAATGCAATAAAGTATCTGACTCTTGTAGTACTAAACTGAGTACACCCAAGCTATTTATTACTGTTCACCATTATCATTCATCAGGATAAGATATCTGTTCATACCCCTAAAATACTACATATTAATGAAGTCTTGGTGACGTAATATTTCTGATAAAGAATAGCAAGTGAACACTATCATGGTTAGGCTGCATTATATTCAGTTTATATTTAATTTAGCAAGTTCTTTCAACTTCTTGTCTAGTTTCTATTTAAAGAAAATAATAGTTTTGTTGTAGCATAACTGTTATTTTAAAACTTTCTCAAAAGATGAAAGACATTATATACCTGTTACAGTTGGGCTCTTTAGGAAGCAGCCTCTGAAATGAGGATTACAGACTGGTTTTAGATGCATCTGTTGTTGAAAAGAAGCCATGTAGAGTTTATAGCAAACCCCACAAAAATAATAATAATTTAGGCCCCTTCACTTCTTGAGCAAAATCTTCAGCAGAAAATTTTATTCCACTGAAAAATAGTAGCTGGGAGTTCACTGGTGGCCTAGTGGTTAGGATTTGGGCTTTCATTGCCAGGGTCTGGGTTCAATCCCTGATCAGGGAACTGAGAGTTCACAAGCTGTGTGGCACAGTCAAAAAAAAAAAAAAAGCTGCATGCTCTTGAGTTCTAACAGTAAATGAGCATCTGATCATGGAACATAAATTAACCACATGGCCAGAGTTGACTATCATGAGTTAGGCTCTGGTACACTTTTCAAAACATAAGGTACAGCGGGCCCAGCAATTTATTGTAAGACAGAAGTGGTCCATGTGGCATTAGGCGAGCAGAGCCACACTTCTCCCAATAGCCAGGACTTTGGGGATGATGTATCTGGTTATCTACTTTGGGAAGTGATGTGATATAAATGAGAATGTGTATATAGGCTCACAGGCAGTGGTGACTAAGCTCATAAGAGTTATGTATACCTTGTGTCTTGATTTCTTCATTTCCCATGTTCTTCACTTAGTGTTTCAACCTCATCACTTTACTATTGAGGTCACTAATGGTCTCTGTCTTGCCATATCCAAGGTCTGTTCTTCACTTTTATTTACTTGATCTCAACAGCATTTGACATTAATGGTCACCTTCTTTGTTCTTGAATTAAGCTTTTTCACATGTTTTCTAGGATATCTAACTCCAAGGGAGTTAACTCTTTTATTATAATGAGTATTAGTTTCCAGTTATTTTTTTTTCAGGCTTCTCATTTTCCTTCTGTCCCTTAAATGTTGTTGACTAATGTTGAAACCTTTGCCTTCTTCTCTTATTTATGTATGTTTATTCATTAGCTGATATTACATAATCCTACAGCTTGAGATGTCATTTACAGCCCTCAGTCCTTCCTGAGCTCCAGATCAGAATATTCAACTGCCTGCATGCTATCTGCACTTGAATGAATAATTTGTTCTTGTTGTTCAGTCAGTGTCTTGTCCAACTCTTTGCAACCCCATGAACTGTAGCACACTAGGTTTCCCTGTCCTTCACTGTCTCCCTGAGTTTGCTCAAACTCATGTCCATTGAGTCAGTGATGCCATCCAACCATCTCATTCTCTGTTGCCCTCTTCCCCTCTCGTCCTCAATCTTTCCCAGCATCAGGGTCTTTTCCATTGAGTTGGTTCTTTGCATCAGGTGGCCAAACTCCTGGAGCTTCAGCTTCAACACCAGGGCTTCCAGTGGATGAATAATGCTGCTGCTGCTGTTGTTTCAGTCATGTCTGACTCTGTGCGACCCATAGATGGCAGCCCACCAGGCTCCTCTGTCCACAGGATTCTCTAGGCAAGAATACTGGAGTGGGTTGCCATTTCCTTCTCCGTCAATGAATAATGGGTATGCCTAAATTAAAATGTCTAAACTGGAACTGTGGATTTTCCTTTGGAAACTGCTTCTCCATGGAGTCTTCATTGAATCTTTTCCATGATACATCACATGTGTCCCATCAACATCAGATCTCACATTTACACTCAAGATACAGCATAAGCTCAACCCCTTCCCACAATCTTTGTCAACTTCCCCAGGCTAAGCCTATTAAACTCCACTGAAAGCTAATGTACTGACACCCTACAGTTAATTTCTGGCTCTGCTACAGTCAGTTCTCAACAGAGTCATCCCAATGACCTTTTTAAAAAAAAGGAAATGAAGTCACGTCACAGCTCAAAGCCCACTAGTGACTTCCATTCTCTTCTGAATAAAATCCAAACTCCTTGCCATAGACAAACAAGGTCTACCTGATTTAATTCCTGCCTGTATCTCTGACTCCTTTTCCTAGTCCAATCCTCTCTTCTTGATTCATTCCATTCCCTTTTGCAGAAGTTCTTCTTCCTCAGATCTTTATGTGGTTGTCTCCACTATTTGGGGGCTTCCCAGGTCCTCAGTGGTAAAGAATCCACCTGCCATTGCAGGAGACACAGAAGACTCAGGTTCAATTCTTGGGTTGGGAAGATCCCCTGGAGGAGGAAATGGCAATCCACTGTAATATTCTTGCCTGGAAAATCCCACAGGCAGAGGGCTACAGTCCATGGGGTTGCAAAGAGTTGGGAATGACTGAGCGACTAAGCACTCCCTTATTTGATTCAAGTCTCTGGTCAAATGCTACCTTCTTGAAGAGTTTTTACTTGAATTCCTTATTCAAAATGCACAGCTATCTTCCCTTTTGCTCTGTTTTTCTTCAAAGCACTTACCATTTTATAACATGCTATAATCTGTTCAATTGTTTATTTTCTCCCTTTTCCTATAGAATATAAACTCATGAAGGCAGACATTGATTGTTTGGTTCACTGCTTATATTCCTACCTAGAGCTGTGCCTGAAATACTAAGCAACATAGTGAATATTTGCTGAATTAAAAATTAACTTTGTGTTTCATTGTCTCACCAACATTTGCAGACATACAAGATACACAATATTTAAGCCATTTTGCAGATGAGGAACATGAGGTAGGAAGGTTAAATCATTTGATAAAAATCACATACTTATATTATTCAATGTTCGTATATAATGGCTTAGATAGAAAAGTTATTTTAAATTTTAGCACCAGGAGAAAAATGTCTGTTTGGGAAATTTAATGAAAATGATTTTTGTTTTTAAGTGTTTGTTTCCTTCTTGAACTTTGCTTTAGAAATTTATAGCCACATTCCCACTGAGTCACTGCAGTTTTTGGTTGTTGTTGATTCTAATTCTTTATTTTATTTCACAATTTTAAACTTCACTCATTTAAAAAGTTTTATCTCTTCTGCTTACAATCAAAATGTGCTTTATTTTAAGGTTTAAAATTCAAGTGAATAAATTTGGAAAATTAGGCCAACATCAAACCAGAATAACTAAGAAAGAACAAATTGTAAGGCATGCATTTGTTCTAGTTTTAGGTAAAAGGGTTAGCAAGGTAAGGTGAGAACAAAATGGCTTCTAACAGTCTTTCGGAAGCTTTGCAGATTTATCAGAGAAGGAAGAGCTCAGGAAAAAAAAAAAAAGACCAAATAATAAATGAGGGTTACATATTATTAATAATTCTGCTAAAAAGGCTGATATATTGAGCTCATTTTAAACATCTCTCTTTAACAAGAAAAATGAAGAAGGTAACGTGGGCAATTAGCTACTGACATGACCACTGCATATCTAGATAATGATCAGAAGTGTGTGGGTGGTATGACCATCCCAGCCTCTCAAAAGGGGATGCACTTTCTGATATGAGGCATAGAGTCTGGGCATTATTAACTATTTAAGTTCACAGGAAATGCAGGTAAATTATTAATTTGTTTTATAATTTTGATACTTATTTTCTGCTTAGTCATTTCATTTTATAGCACTCTAACGTGCTTTAAGTTTACTGTGAAATTGTATAAGCAATTCAACACAAGTAAAGTTTATCAATGTCAGTTTTTTTAAAGGGAAGTAAAACAGAATCAGCAATTAGAGGAATTTTTTTTTTTTTTGCCTTGAATAGAATCTTTTGTATTTAAAAAATAGTCTCCCTGACATTCTTAGGTGCAAAATGGATCCAAAGGCACATTTAATTATCATACTACCTGATAATATGATTTGTTATGGTACATTGCATCACATCATGCCATATCTCTTATCCTACCATATTGTATTATAAACTTATTTTTTATCTATATTTCAAGAAAAGAATGTAAGTTCTTTGGAGCTGGGGGTTGTATTCCTTTTCTTAATAGTTACGTGTCTGAAGCATAATAGATCCTCAACAAATATTTACTGAAGAATAGTTCATCTGACCTGACTGGATTTGAAGGCACAAGGATCTAGTTACAAGTAGAACATTGAACACTAGTAGTCTTTGTCAACCAAGTGGCAAACCAGTTCCTTAAGAAGAAATGTCTGGCTAGAAGAAAGTGTCTGTTAAAGATATACCTTTGGCAGATCACATGGTAACTGTCATATCATAGAATGATAAGCATGAAGAATACAAAAATTTCGGCTGGGCTTACTGTGTTTAGCTGTACTTGGGAGTTAAAGAAAGAACATGACAGGCTCAGTCAGGACTCTATGGTCTCAGCTCAAGGCAGTGTCAGAGGGAAAGAACATTTCATCTCTTATACCTCAAATTTACATATGGAATCTGATTCTACAAGTTAGAGAATTTACAATACAGAGCGAATTATAGCTACATTTTTATGTGGGGCTAAGTGTTTCAATTTGAAAAATGAGGCTCTGAGAATTAAAATAGCAACATTTGGAAGGATCTAGATGACCCTGAGTACCCCAGCTCCAAATTGCATTGAGCAAAAGCAGCTCCATTTTCCAGTCTAAAGAGGGCCTGTTTTACCTTGTTTGGAAAGCTTAGACTAACTTTTTAAGGGTTATTGCTAACTCTCCTTAGGCTCTACCATGCGCGTGCCACACAACCTCCAATCTTCCAGCCAGAGTTAAATCTCAGCACGCCCAAGGAAGACAATCATCAATAAAGCCAAGAATGGAAAACTTATATGTCAAAAGAATTCAAATCTGAGATTAAAAAGAATTAAAAACCTAGGGAATAGAAAGGTGGATTCTTCAGTGATAGATGGACCATGCAGAAAGCAACAGATTTTTAGATAGGGCAAATATATTAACATGGAGGCATTTATCCAATATGTTGCATTCAATGTTCTAGCTTAAGCAATTAGCATTTTCTTAGCTGGTTAACTAAAAGCAGAACTCAGCTGTCGTCTGCACTGAATGAAATGAATGCTCGTTTATGTGATAGACTTTATTTTTGGGGGCTCCAAAATCACTGCAGATGGTGATTGCAGCCATGAAATTAAAAGACACTTGCTTCTTGGAGGAAAAGTTATGATCAACCTAGACAGTATATTAAAAAGCAGAGACATTACTTTGCCAACAAAGGTCCATCTAGTCAGAGGTATGATTTTTCCAGTAATCAGGTATGGATGTGAGAGTGGAACTATAAAGAAAGCTGAGCACTGAAGAATTGATGCTTTTGAATTGTGGTGTTGAAGAAGACTCTTGAGAGTCCCTTGGACTGCAAGGAGATCCAACTAGTCCATTCTAAAGGAAATCAGTTCTGAATATTCATTGGAAGGACTGATGTTGAAGCTGAAACTCCAATACTTTGGCCACCTGATGGGAAGAGATGATTCATTTGAAAAAATCCTGTTGCTGGGAAAGATTGAAGGCAGGAAGAGAAGGGGATGACAGAGGATGAGATGGTTGGATGGCATCACTGACTCAATGGACATGAGTTTGAGTAAACCCTGGGAGTTGGTGATGGACAGGGAGGCCTGGCCTGCTGCCGTCCATGTGGTCACAAAGAGTCGGACATGACTGAGTGACTGAACTAAACTGAACTGATGTGATATTCAAGAAGGGAGCCAAATACAATGGTGGATAGAAGTGTATACTGTACAGTCCACTCACCCATCCTCTAATGGTTCTTACTTCCTTTATTTCAATGGGAGTTATGAAATCCTGGTGTTTTACTGTCCAAGACAATGAAGGCAGAGTTACTATGATAGTCATAATATGGGAGCAAGAGAGAGAGAGAATTGTTTCATCCATGAGGATATTTGCTGATGGATCATGGGGTCTCTAAGATGAAATAGATGAAAAGAACACTAAGGCACTCCTTGGTCTCTTCTGTGAATATAGCTTTAGGTTGATGTAAAAAACCTTGATCTAAGTTTCATCAAAAAGTTATATTCTTCATGCAGTTCTCAGAACTGAACCACTGGGAAAGTGGTTATTGTTAGGGGAAGAGTGTTATTTTGTGTCATCTTATTTCAGCAGCAAGTGACTGAGCATTGGCTATATAGGAAAATACCCAGATCTTTTAGGATTATGGGACATTGGCTCTTGTCCAGCACAAGTCCTTGAAGACAGAAAATGTCACTATTCAGAATGAGAGTTTAAAGGGTCAAAGGAAAAATGGAATTTTGCACTGCGTTTATCTTGCAGTTGTCTCAGTGGACATGTCACACTCTGTAGACTATTGCAGCTCTGAATGTAAGATTGATAAAGTGTACAATTAGAAATCAGCAAAAGCTCTACTCTGACTCTTTGACCCATGGAGTCAGAACCATCATCGTAGGAAGTAGAAGCTGATCTGTGATGCTGAAATAGTAAACCAAAACAATACCATTCCTGGACAAATCAGAGATATTAATATTGCCCTCAAAAACTTGGAAAATACAAGGGCAGTAATTCCTCCCATCTTATTTAGTTCTTCCGGATCTACCATAGACAATGAGAGTAGGTAATGGTAATCTTAATCAGATGGTAATTCCAGATGAAGCTGCTGCTGTCTTTACTGTAGAAAATCATTATTTCCCTTTACCACTGGTGCAAATCTAGTAATTTTGACAGGTAATGCATTTTTATTTCTATTGATGAGCACATACCATCTGAAACAGTTTGCATTTACCTGGTGGAAACTGAAGTACATCTTATCTGTCTTCCTGTAGGGTTAGCCTAGCTCTTCGGCTCTTTTATAAGTTAATACACAGACTCCATGACCTTCTCACCTTACCACAAGGTGGTATGCTTCTCAGTAATACCATGGAAGTTTTACAGGCTCAAGGAAAAACAGTTCAGTTCAGTCACTCAGTCGTGTCCAACTCTTGACGACCCCATGAATTGCAGAACGCCAGGCCTCTCTGTCCATCACCAACTCCCGGAGTCTACCCAAACCCATGTCCATCGAGTCAGTGATGCCATCCAACCATCTCATCCTCTGTCGTCTCCTTCTCCTCCTGCCCCTAATTCTACCCAGCATTAGGGTCTTTTCCAATGAGTCAACTCTTCGCATGAAGTGGTCAAAGTATTGGAGTTACAGCTTCAGCATCACTCCTACCAATGAACACCCAGGATTGATCTCTTTTAGGATGGATTGATTGGATCACCTTGCAGTCCAAGAGACTCTCAAGAGTCTTCTCCAACACCACAGTTCAAAAGCATCAATTCTGTGGCGCTCAGCTTTCTTCACCGTCCAACTCTCACATCCATACGTGACCACTGGAAAAACCATAGCCTTGACTAGACGGTCTTTTGTTGGCAAAGTAATGTCTCTGCTTTTAAATATGCTATCTAGGTTGGCCATAACCTTCCTTCCAAGGAGGAAACGTCTTTTAATTTCATGGCTGCAATCAAAATCAGCAGTGATTTTGGAGCCCCCAAAAATAAAGTCTGACACTGTTGCCACTGTTTCCCCATCTATTTGCCATGAAGTGATGGGACCAGATGCCATGATATTAGTTTTCTGAATGTTGAGCTTTAAGCCAACTTTTTCACTCTCCTCTTTCACTTTCATCAAGAGGCTCTTTAGTTCTTCTTCATTTTCTGCCATAAGGGTGGTGTCATCTGCATATCTGAGGTTATTGATATTTCTCCCAGCAATCTTAATTCCAGCTTGTGTTTCCTCCAGCCCAGCATTTCTCATGATGTACTCTGCATATAAGTTAAATAAGCAGGGTGACAATATACAGCCTTGACCTACTCCTTTTCCTATTTGGAACCAGTCTGTTGTTCCATGTCCAGTTCTAACTGTTGATTCCTGACCTGCATACAGGTTTCTCAAGAGACAGGTCAGATGGTCTGATATTCCCTTCTCTTTCAGAATATTCCACAGTTTATTGTGATCCACACAGTCAAAGGCTTTGGCATAGTCAATAAAGCAGAAATAGAGGTTTTTCTGGAACTCTCTTGCTTTTTTGATGATTCAGCGGATATTGGCAATTTGATCTCTGATTCCTCTGCCTTTTCTAAAACCATCTTGAACATCTGGAAGTTCACGGTTCACGTATTGCTGAAGCCTGGCTTGGAGAATTTTGAGCATTACTTTACTAGCATGTGAGATGAGTGCAATTGTGCAGTAGTTTGAACATTCTTTGGCATTGCCTTTCTTTGGGATTGGGATGAAAACTGACCTTTTCCAGTCCTGTGGCCACTGCTGAATTTTCCAGATTTGCTGGCATATTGAGTGCAGCACTTTCACAACATCATCTTTCAGGATTTGAAGTAGCTCAACTGGAATTCCATCACCTCCACTAGCTCACTAGCTTTGTTCGTAGTGATGCTTTCTAAGGCCCACTTGACTTCACATTCCAGGATGTCTGGCTCTAGGTGAGTGATCACACCATTGTGATTATCTGGGTCGTGAAGATTTTTTTGTACAGTTCTTCTGTGTATTCTTGCCACCTCTTCTTAATATCTTTTGCTTCTGTTAGGTCCATACCATTTCTGTCCTTTATCGAGCCTATCTTTGCATGACATGTTCCTTTGGTATCTCTAATTTTCTTGAAGAGATCTCTAGTCTTTCCCAATCTGTTGTTTCCCTCTATTTCTTTGCATTGATACTGAGGCAGGCTTTCTTATCTCTCCTTGCTATTCTTTGGAACTCTGCATTCAGATGGGAATATCTTTCCTTTCCTCCTTTGCTTTTTGCTTCTCTTCTCTTCCTAGCTATCTGTCAGCCCTCCTCAGACAGCCATTTTGCTTTTTTGCATTTCTTTTCCATGGGGATTGTCATGATCCCTCTTTCCTGTACAATGTCATGAACCTCTGTCCATAGTTCATCAGGCACTCTGTCTCTCAGATCTAGTCCCTTAAATCTATTTGTCACTTCTACTGCATGCTCATAAGGGATTTGATCTAGGTCATACCTGAATGGACTAGTGATTTTCCCTACCTTCTTCAATTTAAGTCTGAATTTGGCAATAAGCAGTTCATGATCTGAGCCACAGTCTGCTCCTGGTCTTGTTTTTGCTGACTGTATAGAGCTTCTCCATCTTTGACTGCAAAGAATATAATCAGTCTGATTTCGATGTTGACCATCTGGTGAAGTCCACGTGTAGAGTCTTCTCTTGTGTTGTTGGAAGAGGGTGTTTGCTATTACCAGTGCGTTCTCTTGGCAAAACTCTGTTAGCCTTTGCCCTGCTTCATTCTGTACTCCAAGGCCAAATTTGCCTGTTACGCCAGGTGTTTCTTGACTTCCTACTTTTGCATTCCAGTCCCCTTTAATGAAAAGGACATTTTTTGGGGGTGTTAGTTCTACAAGGTCTTGTAGGTCTTCATATAACTGTTCAACTTCAGCTTCTTTGGCATTACTGGTGGGGGCATAGACTTGGATTACTGTGATATTGATTGGTTTGCCTTGGAAACGAGCCGAGATCATTCTATCATTTTTGAGATTGTGTCCAAATACTGCCTTTCGGACTCTTTTGTTGACCATGATGGCTGCTCCATTTCTTCTAAGGGATTCTTCCATATAGAATGGAATAAATGTACCAAAAATATGTGAGTGAGTGTATATGAATTTTTTTTCTTAGTTTCTTTAAAAGGATATTAAGTTCTCCAAAATTACTGCAGATGGTGACTGCAGCCATGAAATTAAAAGATGTTTGCTCCTTGGAAGAAAAGTTATGACCATCCTAGGCAGCATATTAAAAAGCAGAGACATCACTTTGCCAACAAAGGTCCGTCTAGTCAAGGTTATGGTGTTTCCAGTAGTCATGTATGTATGTGAAATTTGGACTATAAAGAAAGCTGAGCACCAAAGTATTGATGCTTTTGAACTGTGGTGTTAGAGAAGTCTCTGGAGAGTACCTTGGACTGCAAGGAGATCCAACTTGTCAATCCTAAAGGAAATATGTCCTGAATATTCATTGGAAGGACTGATGCTGAAGCTGAAACTCCATTACTTTGGCCACCTGATGCGAAGAACTGAGTTATTTGAAAAGACCCTGATGCTGGGAAAGATTGAAGGCAGGAGGAGAAGGGACAACAGAGGATGAGATGGTCGAATGACATCACCAACCCAGTGGACATGAGTTTGAGTAAAGTCTGAGAGTTGGTGATGAACAGGGAGGCCTGGCATGCTGCAGTCCATAGGGTCACAAAGAGTCGGACTCAACTGAGTGACTGAACTGAACTGAACTGAACTGAAAGTAAAGTTAGCAATGTATGGTGGGTTTGTAAGCTACAGAGCCATAAATACATGACAAGAGCAGCAAAAATGACAGTGGGTATTGTAAGTCTCTTATATGTGAGTTGGTATGAAATTAATTAAATTTTAAAAAGTAGAAGGAAGAAAATAATAGAAGAAATCAATGAAACAGAAAAAAAGATATAGAATAATAAAACTGAAAACTAGTTCTTTGAAAAGACTTTTTTAATTGATAAAACTGTAAAAAGGGAAATGTTGAAGAGTTACAGACAATAAAAGAAGAATAAAGAGAAATTTTGAACAACTTTATCCTATACTCCATTTATATGAATGTTAAGAATATGAAAAACATGATAATACAAGTTAGAATATTCATTGCCTCTATGTGGGGGATTAACTGTGAAAAAGCATTAGAAAACTTTTGAAGGTGCTACGAAGGGTCTACTTGATTTGAATGGTGGTTACATGATAGTTACATAAAAATTCATATTAACTGTATAAGTAACATTTAGAATGTTTTAAGAGACATTACTTTGTCAACAAAGGTCCGTCTAGTCAAGGCTATGGTTTTTCCAGTAGTTGTGTATGGATGTGAGAGTTGGACTATAAAGAAGGCTGAGCACAGAAGAATAGATGCTTTTGAACTGTGGTGTTGGAGAAGACTCTTGAGAGTCCCTTGGACTGCAAGGAGATCCAACCAGTCCATCCTAAAGGAGATCAGTCCTGGGTGTTCATTGGAAGGACTCATGTTGACCTGAAACTCCAATACTTTGGCCACCTGATGCAAAGAGCTGATTCATTTGAAAAGACCTGATGCTGAGAAAGATTGAAGGCAGGAGAAGGGGATGACAGAGGATGAGATGGTTGGATGGCATCACTGACTCAATAGACATGAGTTGGGTGGACTCCGGGAGTTGGTGATGGACAGGGAGGCCTGGTGTGCTACAGTTCATGTGGTCGCATCGCGTGAGACACAACTGAGCGACTGAACTGAACTGAAGCATATTGTGTGTGTATACCTCAAACAAGAACAACAATAATCATAACGTACATGTATGAGTCTTGTCTGAAGACTACTTAAAACAATAGTTAAATCTTATAATGAGTGTGTTTACTGAGTTCCTATACTTTTCCTATGATGTCACTTATATAGTTTCAGTGAGACTCTATTCTTCACCCTCCACCTCCCAAAAAGTTAAAATTTACAACCCTACCACAACAAAGATCTTTTTAAATTACATATGACAATCTCACTATAAGAGATGAGGACTATGTATCATACATTAAAATTCTATCTATAATGTTCTCTCAGGAAAACGTCTTAAAGTTCTTGCTTTGCTACACATATAATACCATATTCACAGATAGTCAAGAATGTTAGTTTTTGATGGATAGGTCAGGTACATTCCCAAACTTGGGACTTCTTGAGAAAGAATTGATCAGAGGTTTTGCAGATTATAGATTTTATAGACAGAAACTGGTAAATATAATTTTGATGATTCATGAATTCTGATCTCAATAGATAAGCTTACAAAGACAGAAAGTATTTCTGATACATACCAGTAAATTACAGTCCTGGAGATTTTATAAATCTTCCACATGGATAATTTTTCACTCATAAGCTTTAAAATCCTGTGGTTCTGTTTTTAAAGCTAGATATTACCGAGTCTTGTTCTATTAATTAACATCTACCAAGTACCATAAGTAAAACTGATCAAATAAAATGCTATTAGTAATATTAACTTCTTTAATGAAAGGTTAAGTCAGTTGTGTCTGACTCTTTGTGACCCCATGAAATTCAGTCCATGAAATTCTCCAGGCCAAAATACTGGAGTGTGTAGCCTTTCCCTTCTTCAGGGGATCTTCCCACCCAGAGATCAAATCCAGGTCTCCCACATTGCAGGTGGATTCTTTACCAACTGAACCACAAGGGAAACCCAAGAATACTGGAGTGGGTAGCCTATCCCTTCTCCAGGGGATCTTCGTTACCCAGGAATAGAACTGGGGTCTCCTGCATTGCAGGCAGATTCTTTACCAACTGAGCTATCTTGTGTGAGGTCAAATTCATGCTTTCGGGACAGAGATCTGTCTACAGCGAGAGACTTTGAAAGAAGGCTGGCCCTTGGTCCTGTGGCAGTAGGCACAGAAATACACAGTATGCCCAACAGTCAAAAGAAAACCACACACTTTGCACCTTTAGGCAACAAAAAATAAAAGGTTTGCCCTATATAGTTCTAGTTCCCAAATTAAATGAAGCCTTAAGGATTTCCTGCAAATTACTGCTATCATAATAAAAAGATCACCATTGACTTTTGCAGTGACATTGTCAGAGGATATGCCATTATTTTTGTATACATGATAATGAGAAAAAATAGGCCATTTGGCACCATGAACAAATGAAGGTAAACTTGCTAGCCTTACTTTTTGTTTCCTTTAAAAACCTCTTTAGTTTTTTTTATTTGGCAAATTGGACCTTCTCACATCTGTTCAAATTGATTTCTTATCTACTTGATATTGCTTCTGAATATTCCTTTCACAAAAGTGAAGTATTCAAATCATTATTAGTGTCTTGGTTGCCTTCAAACTACTGAAGGGAGAAAATTTTGAAGGCAGTTGTGATTCACGTACAACAGAGAAAACAGGTTAGTGTAAATATATTCACAGAATAGGTGATATCTTTCAATGCCAATAGTTAAACACATGAGTTTCAGTAAAAAAATCATTCTAAAAAGCAAAAAGGCAGCTTTCACAGTCATGGCTGTATTTTAATAAATAATTTTATGCTACACGATGGCCATAATTTAACCTTTATAATATATTCAATTAAATGACAATATAGTTTGACTTGATTCTTTGTCAATAGAATCTACGGTTGAATCATATATTCTCATTACTGTACTTTTGTGAAACTACGTGAATTTTAGACATGAATGCCTGCTTGAGTAGGTCTTGACAAAACGTTCCAACATCTGCAGTTGAGTATAGTCATTTAGGAGTCAGATAATATTTAAAGACTTCTGGGAAATAATGTACTCTATAACAAACAAAATCAAAACAGTAGAGATTTATGGAATCCCAAAACCACAAATTTAAATCTCTTAACTAAAGGAGAAAAGGTTTAAACAATTAAACAATTTTACTGAAAGATTTGAAACAATTGTCCTAATTCGTGTGGTCTGATAGAAATAGAAATGTGCCAGTTAAAAAATAATAATGCTAATTGGTGGCTCAGGAAAATGCATAGTTCTTCAATAATCTCACTTTTATTACACTATTTTATTTGGGAGAAAATGCATTTAAAAATTTCCAACATTTTTAGATGTAGAACAAGAAAGGAAGACTCGGCCCCAAAGAAAGTAGCTGAAACCAAGAGTAGCTGGCTGGGCCCAGGAGTAAAAGACTTTCTAATTAGCCCTCTGATGTAACTACAATCATCCTTTTTTATGGTTCAGGCGCCAGGATCTAGCCTACACTACTGTCAGGGTTTATGTGTAATCTTCAGGTGTCATTGAACATAAATCTCAGTGAAAATCATGGTGATAGTCAAGAAATGAGCCCTTTCTTCATTTCTGAGCAACATACTGAAAAGACATCATAAGAGTTTGAAAAGGAGAGAGCTTTTTCGTCTCTGCTAGATGGAGAGTCGTTTTTTTTCCTTTTCTTCTTACCAAACTGACAATGATATAAAATTTTTTTAACTTGAAAGATTTTGCTTTCATTTTTAGCCAGCTTACTTGATCCGGGGGTTAAGAATAGCTTCCTCTAATGGTGTCAATCTGGAAAAAGAGAGAGACTTTCTCAGAAGAAGTAGCTAGTCAGTTGCTGTCTGGCCACAGTGTAATGTAAAGAGAGTGGGATCATCCAGAACCCTCCTCCTCTGTCTCCTGCTCCTTCCATCACGTCCAGCTGCTTTTTCCTCAAACTATGGCTTGAGACTGAGAAAAAAAATAAATGGGTCTGGCAGAAGCATGTGACGAAAACTCTATGGAAAAGTACCTTTACTATTGCAACACTGACTCTGTAGCTCACAGCTAATTAATCCCACAATAGAATGTGAGTTGGCTAGTTGTATTTTGAATGTTCTCCTGTGGCCTCTCTTGACGGGACTTGCCACCAAGGGTTTTAAGCTTTCACCCTATTTAATATTCATGTCTAAAGAAGCAAGGTGCCTTGGGATATTAAGAATTTTTTAAAAATTGGTCCTTTAGGTTTAGATTATAATGGAAAATTCAACAGCTATAGCTGCTGGAGACAAAAGGTGAACAATTCACATTCTGAAAGTAAACTATCAACTATATGCTGAATAGGAAAAGCCATAATTATTGGACGGTGAAGTGACAGGCTTTGCAATTGAGTGGTTTAGTAAATTATACCCACCAGAAGTTAATATCCCACATGATATGATTCCTGAGGGCAAAGTTCCTTACAGTAGGAACATATTTCAGTGAGAGATTTAGTTTGGATAGAGGGAGTGAAATCAGATATCAAAAATATATTGTTAAAATTTACAGTACTCTTTTTAATGAAGCACCAATCCCTACGTATAAAACTCATTGTCTGTTAGTCATTCAGGCATTTGACATCTATTGTGACTTGAACCATGCAGATTTGAAGTTTACTAAGAATTTCCTTCCCTGAAATTCCAATTTGTTGCTAATACTGCTCTAGTCTCTTGATGTGAGCATACAGCCTGGAACAGATACAACTGAAGACAGATGTATTGCAGCAACTCTTGAGTTAATAATACTCTTGATGTCTGCCAGGGCTGTTCCAGGCTAGGGTGTACATTTTGGAAAAACTCCCAAGTGATGCTGAGGGGCACCTTTGGTTATGAACCATAGTAATGAGAAGTTAGACTGAGAAGGGGGATTCTTCCCTACTCTTTTAGGGAAAGTAAATTTGGAAAATAGTTTCATTTTACTCTGCTATGACATTTTTTTTGTCTTTGTTTAAAATCATGCTCTATGTTTTTATGTCCTAATTTCTCCCACTTAGTATTATCTGCTTTCCACTCCCATGGATTTTTGTGTGATGTGCCCGAGTATCATATTTGATTCATATAATAGTTCAAATGTTATTCCTTTCTAAACTTTTCTTATGAGATAAATAAGAGAGAGAAGTAAAAATAAATAAGATTTAAGGCACACTGATGTTGTTGTTCAGTCACTAAGTCATGTCTGACTTTGTGACCCCAGGGACTGCAATGTGCCAGGCTTCCCTGTCTTTCACTATCTCGTGGAGTTTGTCCAAACTCATGTGAATTGAGTGAGTGATGCTATCCAACCATTTCAGCCTCTGTTGACCGCTTTTACTGCTGCCCTCAGTCTTTCCCAGAATTAGGGTCTTTTCCAGTGACTTGGTTCTTTGTATCAGATGGCCAAAGTCCTGGGACTTCAGCTTCAGCATCAGTCCTTCCAATGAATGTTCAGGGTTGATTTCCTTTAGGATTGATGGGTTTGATCTCCTTGCTGTCCAAGGGAATCTCAAGAGTCTTCTCCAGTACCACAGTTTCGAAGCATCAATTCTTTGGCATTCAGCCTTCTTTATGGTCCAACTGTAATATCTGTGCATCACTACTGGAAAAACCATAGCTTTAACTATATGAATCTTTGTTGGCAAAGTGATGTCTGCTTTTTAATATGCTGTCTAGATTTGTGATAGTTTTCCTTCCAAGGAGCAAGTATCTTTTAATTTAAGGGCTACAGTCACTATCTGCAGTGATTTTGGAGCCTAAGAAAATAAAATCTGTCACTGCTTCCACTTTTCCCCCTTCTATTTGCCATGAAGTGATGAGACCTGATGGCATGATCTTAGTTTTTTGAATGTTGAGTTTTAAGCCGGCTTTTTCACTCTCCTCTTTCACCTTCATTAAGAGGCTTTTTAGTTCTTCTTTGCTTTCTGCCATAAGGGTGGTGTCATCTGCATATCTGAAGTTATTGATATTTCTCCCGTCAATCTTGATTCTGGCTTGTGCTTCATCCAGACTGGTACTTCACATGGTGTACTCTGCATGTAAGTTAAATAAGCAGGGTGACAATATACAGCCTTCATGTACTCCTTTATCAATCCTTTATCACTGTACTCTTTCACCCTCATCAAGAGGCTCTATATTTCCTCTTCACTTTAGACCATTAGAGTGGTATCATCTGCATATCTGAGGTTGCTGATATTTCTCCTGGATATCTTGATTCCAACTCTTGATTCATCCAGCCCAACATTGTACATGATATACTCTGCATAGAAGTTAAATAAGCAGAATGATAATATATAGCCTTGACATACTCCTTTACCAATTTTGAATCAGTCTGTTTTTCCATGTCAGTTCTAGCTGTTATTTCTTGACATGCATACAAATTTCTCAGGAGATACTGATAGTGAATTGCATTTGTTGAGGTTCTGTGTATAGGAAAATCTGTATTTAAAATTTTAATAAGCAAGTGAGTATAAGAAATGTCCAGAAACTGAAATAGTCCCAACACTTTCACAGGGTTGGAGAAGCACAGAGAACCCTAGATAGCATGTTGGCCCTGTATCTCTGAGAGAAGAAGGGGCCAGGTGTACCAAATGTGGGAGAGGAGAATGGATGGGTGAAAGCATACTAACACAAACATTACTGCTGCTACTGCTGCTGCTGCTAAGTCACTTCAGTCGTGTCCGACTCTGTGAGACCCCATAAACGGCAGCCTACCAGGCTCCCCCATCCCTGGGATTCTCCAGGCAAGAACACTGGAGTGTTCACTGATGACTACATTTAATTTGGGCAGGCTAATATGGGCTTTCCTAATGGCTCAGTGGCAAAGAACCTGCCTGCCAATGCAGGAGACAGGAGTTTGATTCCTGGGTCAGGAATATACCTTGGAGAAGGAAATGGCAACTCACTCCAATATTCTTGCCTGGGAAATCCAATGGACAGAAGAACCTGGTGGGTTACACAGTTCATGAGGTCACAGAGAGTCAGACATGATTGAGTGACTAATACTTTCTATAGTTTCTTTCTACCCAAAACTACTAGTTTTTTCTAAATATATAGTGAATGATTGTTCAGCTGTCAATCATTATTATTTTACTTAAATAAGTTTTAGTGTTAATTTTTACAGACTCCTTCCTTGGTAAGTAATATGCCTGAATATGATTTAAAACCATTTTTTCTGTGGTTAAAAAAAATTTCAACAGATTTTGAAAACTGAAGCTCTTATTTTGGACAATAGAGAGGTAATTGACACTGCATATCAGCTATCACATTCAGAAAATTTATTTTCTCTGTGTAGGTATCAAACACAGGGAAACTGCATTCACATCAGTGTATGGATATTTAGCATAATTAATTGGCATCACTGAGAAGAAATCTTCCACAGGAGTACATGGGGTTATTTCATGTTGGTGGACAGTTTGGTGAGTACAGTTTTATTTCTGGATTATGTTGCCCATGTCAGATGGTAAAAGAAAGAGATTTCTTATATCCTAGTGATGTTCCATGAGGAATAATGACTGCTAATACTATTTTTTGCTTGTTATAAATATTGTAATTTTTATCCTACAACAATTAACTGGGATTTTAAATGACTCAATCTTCATGGCAAACTCTACTCATTCAGCTGACAAAATGTGTTTTTATTCAAGTTATAAACATAAAACTCAAGAGTTTTGCCTCCTCATTAGCTCTACATTGAAAGTATTTGGCCTTAAAAAGCTATGAAATGAGCAACTTTGAAACACCACCTTTCTGATTAAAGAAAACAATGAATTCATTCCCCCTACCAAAATACTTTTTCACATTTTCCTTTTTCCCCAGAAAGAAATTATGACTTCTAAAACTCTAGAACAAACTTTCAAAAGTCTTTTTCATTAAAGCCATGTATAATTATAATGTTTATTTAAACTACTTTAAAAAATTCTTTTACAAACATTTCTCTTCCATTTAGCACAGTGAATATGAAAATGCTCTGAATCAAGGCACTGGTGCTCTTAGTGTGGTCTCTGTCCTTCTTTTAGATTATGACATATCACATATCTAATATCTTTCATACGTAAATCCTGGTTGGGAGACATTTCTCCAGGAGTGTCTTGTGTTTGCACATGATTGACTTGTGAGCAGAGTCACTAACAACTTTTGTTCTGGAATATCTTTTCAAGAATGTCTCTATATTACTCAGCCATCAAAAAGAATACATTCGAATCAGTTCTAATGAGGTGGATGAAACTGGAGCCTATTATACAGAGTGAAGTAAGCCAGAAAGAAAAACACCAATACAGTATACTAACACATATATATGGTATTTAGTTAATCAGTAAAGATAACCCTGTATGCAAGACATCAAAAGAGACACAGCTAAATAGAACAGTATTATGGACTCTATGGGAGAGGGCGAGGGCGGGATGATGTGGGAGAATGGCACTGAAGCATGTAAATTATCATATGTGAAACGAATCGCCAGTCCAGGTTCGATGCATGATACAGGGTGCTCGGGGCTGGTGCACCGGGATGACCTGGAGGGATGGAATGGGGAGGGAGGTGGAATGGGGGTTCTGCAAAGGGAACACATGTACACCAATGGTGGATTCATGTCAATGTATGGCAAAACAAATACAGTATTGTAAAGTTAAAAAATAGATAAATAAACTAATTAAAAAAAACACAAGAATGTCTGTATAATGAACAACGCTGGAAGAATAGAGATAGTGTCTGACAGTGAAAAAGGTAGATTTGCTTACTGTCTAGCCCCTGGAGGAGGAAATGGCTACCCTCTCCAGTATTCTTGCCTGGAAAGTTCCATGGATAGAGGAATCTGGAAGACTCTACACATAGGCATCACCAGCTGGTCAATACCGAAATCAGATTGATTATATTCTTTGTAGCCAAAGATGGAGAAACTCTATACAGTCAGCAAAAACAAGACTAGGAGCTGACTGTGGCTCAGATCGTAAACTCCTTATTGCCAAATTCAGACTTAAATTGAAGAATGTAGGGAAAACCACTAGACCATTCAGGTATGACCTAAATCAAATCCCCTATGATTATACAGTGGAAGTGAGAAATAGATTCCAGGAATTAGATCTGATAGACAGACTGCCTGAAGAACTATGGATGGAGGTTTGTGACACTATATAGAAGGCAGGGATCAAGACCATCCCCAAGAAAAAGAAATGCAAAAAAGCAAAATGGCTGTCTGAGGAGGCCTTACAAATAGCTGTGAAAGAAGAGAAGTAAAAAGCAAAGGAGAAAAGGAAACATATACTTCAAATGCAGAATTCCAAAGAATAACAAGGAGAGATAAGAAAGCCTTCCTCAGTGATCAGTGCAAAGAAATAGAGAAAAACAGTAGAATGGGAAAGACTAGAGATCTCTTCAAGAAAATTAGAGATACCAAGGGAACATTTTGTGCAAAGATGAGCTCAATAAAGGACAGAAATGGTATGGACCCAGCAGAAGCAGAAGATATTAAGAAGAGGTGGCAAGAATACACAGAACTATACAAAAAACATCTTCACAACACAGATAATCATGATTGTGTGATCACTCACCTAGAGCCAGACATCCTGGAATGTGAAGTCAAGTGGGCCTTAGGAAGCATCACTATGAACAAAGATAGCGGATGTGATGGAATTCCATTTGAGCTATTTCAAACCCTAAAAGATGATGCTGTGAAAGTGCTGCCCTCAATATGCTAGCAGATTTGGAAAACTCAGCAGTGACCACAGGACGGGAAATGGTCAGTTTTCATTCTAATCCCAAAGAAAGGCAATGCCAAAGAGTGCTCATACTACTGCATAATTGCACTCATCTCGCACACTAGCAAAGTAATGCTCAAAATTCTCCAAGCCAGGCTTTAACAGTATGTGAACTGTGAACTTCTAGATGTTCAAGCTGGTTTTAGAAAAGGCAGAGGAACCAGAGATCAAGTTGCCAAAATCGAAAAAGCAAGAGTTCCAGAAAAACATCTATTTCTGCTTCATTGACTATGCCAAAACCTTTGACTATGTGGATCACAACAAACTGTGGAAAATTCTGAAAGACATGGGCTTAACAGACCACCTGACCTGCCTCTTGAGAAATCTGTATGCAGGTCAGGAAGCAACAGTTAGAACTGGACATGGAACAACAGACTGGTTCCAAATAGGGAAAGGAGTACGTCAAGCCTGTATACTGTCACTGTGCTTATTTAACTTATATGCAGAGTTCATCATGAGAAATACTGGGCTGGAGGAAGCACAAGCTGGAATCAAGATTGCTGGGAGAAATATCAATAACCTCAGATATGCAGATGACACCACCCTTATAGCAGAAAACGAAGAAGAACAAAAGAGCCTCTTGATGAAAGTTAAAGAGGAAAGGGAAAAAGTTGGCTTAAAACTCAACATTCAGAAAGCTAAGATCATTCTATCTGGTCCTGTCACTTCATGGCAAATACATGGGGAAACCATGGAAACAGTGACAGACTTTATTTTTGGGATCCAAAATCCCTGCAGATGGTGACTGAAGCCATGAAAGTAAAGACACTTTCTTCCAGAATAGTTATGATCAACCCAGACAGCATATTAAAAAGCAGAGACATTACTTTGCCAACAAAGGTCCATTTAGTTAAAGCTATGGTTTTTCCAGTAGTCATGTATGGATGTGAAAGTTGGAGTATAAAGAAAGCTGAGTGCCAAATAATTGATGTTTTAGAACTGTGGTGTTGAAGAAGACTCTTGAGAGTCCCTTGGACTGCAAGGAGATACAACTAGTCAATACTAATGGAAATCAGTCCTGAATATTCATTGGAAGGACTAATGTTGAAGCTGAAACTCCAATACTTTGGCCATCTGATGCGAAGAACTGACTCATTTGAAAAGACCCTGATGCTGGGAAAGATTGAAGGTGGGAGGAGAAGGGGACACCAGAGGATGAGATGGTTGGGTGGCATCACCGACTCAATGGACGTGAGTTTGAGTAACCTCTGGGAGTTGGTGATGGACAGGGAAGCCTGGCGTGCTGCAGTCCATGGGGTCACAAAGAGTCAGATACAACTGAGCTACTGAACTGAACTGAGTCAATCAAAGAATTGATTTGCTTTGCTTCCACTTTTCCCTTTGAAAGTCTCTCCCTGAGTTCATGTTCCTGGAATGATCCTAACCACTCTCAGCTTGGTGTTTGCTCAGATAAATTCTTAAAATATCTACTATGCCTCAGTTTATCTTTTAATATTTGTTTAGAGCTTTTAACATATTACTCATATTAATTTTAAATCCCCTGACTATTCTGACATCTGTATCATATCCAAACATCGTTCTGATTGCTTTGTCTCTTCAGCCTGTGTCTTTCCTTGCCTTTCAGCATATTGTATAGCTTTTTGACAAAAGCAAAGCACTTTGCATAGGGCAGTAGAAACTGAGGTAAATGGTGTTCATTGTGAAGATACATGTTGATCCACCCAATAGTTGGACTGTATTTGATGCTCATTGTAACTTTGGGCATCAGAGGCTTCAAATTCCTCCTGTCACTTTGTCACCTTATTTTTGTCTCCCTGCTTCACTGTGATACTTCCTTTTGTGCTGAACCTTAGACAAAAATCTGCCTCTGAGTTCTCCTAGCTGCATTAAACTATTGTTGGTAGTGAAGTCTTACTAGCTTGGTGGGACTTCCCCAGTGGCTTAGGGGTAAAGAATCTGCCTGTAATGCAGGAGATGCAGGAGACTCAGGTTCAATCCCTGGGTCAAGAAGACACCCTGGAGGAGGGCATAGCAACCCAGTCCAGTATTTTTGCCAGGAAAATCCCATGGACAGAGGAACCCAGCTGTCTACAGTCCATGGGATCACAAAGAGTTGGACAAGACTGAGCATGCATGCAAGATGTGGGGCAAGGTGAGTATCTTTGAATCTTCTAATATAAGCCTCAGTCTTTGGACTCCCCCCAAAGTCTGTGTCTCAGAGGTGTTCCTCATCCTCCCTGTCCTCTAGCCCATCCTAGGCAGCAGCAGGTAACTTCTGAGGTTCTCAGTCTATAACCTTACATATCTTTCTGTTGGAGAGCATCAAGCAATGCTACACCTGCATTTTTGGTTGTGCTATAATGTCAATTCTCCCATAAGGTCTTTCTTTGTTATAATGCATCCTAGTGATTTTTCTTCCAAACATGAAAATTCTCTGAAAGAGGGTTGCTTCAGTCAGTGCTGTTATCATTCAGGATAGCTTCACGTGAAAAATACCGAAGTCTCATCCTGTTAGCCTCAAAATAATAAAATGCTTATTGTTAACAGATATCTAACTGGATCCCACATCTTTTCTTTTTAACTTTTTATTTTTGGCTGTGCTGAGTTTTTGCAGCTATGTGGGGGCTTTCTTCAGTTGCTGTGAGCCTGCTTCTCATTGGGGTGAATTCTCTTGTCATAGAACATGGCCTCTAGCGTGTGTAGGCTTCAGTAGTTGCTGCATGTGGACCCAGTAGTTGCAGCTCACGGGCTCCAGAGCACAAGCTCAGTAACTGTGGCCCATGGGCTTGGTTGCCCCATGGCATGTGGGATCTTCCTGGACCAGGGTTTTTACAGGTGTCCCCTACATTGCAAGGCGGGTTCTTAACCACTGGAAAACCAGGGATGCCTCCTCCACATCTGTTTAAAGCAGTTCTTTGCTATTGATCATTATTGGAACAATTTAGCTTCATCTTTATTGCCAAGTTCATTGTTGGGAGTCTAGGAGAGCATTTGATCTAACACTAGATTTTCAGTTGTTTTGAATTTTTTTTTCTTTTTTTTGTGCTTTGATAAACTGGGCATAGCATGTATTATTTTTATGAACTCATATATGTTCACTGTTGGGAATTTAGACGTATCGTAATTTGTATAGGATAAGTAAAGACTGACATGTACATTTATATAAATAGAATTATTGGTACTGTTGAAATTATATGGCACTTTGGATACTCTCTTAATATACTTTAAGAACAATTGTGGCTTAAGTTAAACTAATTTGGGATTTGGGAGAGATAATGTGTGTGTGTGTGTGTGTGTGTGTGAGTGTGTTTGTGTGAGTGTGTGTGTGTGTGTGTGTGAGTGTGTGTGTGAGTGTGTGTGAGTGTGTGTGTGTGTGAGTGTGTGTGAGTGTGTTGTGTGTGTGTGTGTGTGTGTGTGAGTGTGTGTGAGTGTGTGTGTGTGTGTGTGTGTGTGTGTGTGTGTGTGTGTGTGTGAGTGTGTGTGTGTGTGAGTGTGTGTGTGTGAGTGTGTGTGTGTGTGAGTGTGCGCGCGTGCATGTGTATAAACAAAACAAATGAATAAAACCCCTGGTCTATTAAGTTACAAACTCCGTTATCAAAAACCAGCTGCTCAGATTGTTCCAGATCCTTTGATGAGGAAGATCTCTAGAAGTTGACATCAACAGGTAGAATTTACCTCTATTTTGATGTTCCCTTAACTTTGACTGCCATACTTGTACCATTGGTTTCCACCATGATAGAGCATTTCATTCAAATAGGATATTTTAGAATGTTTTGTTTTACTAAAATTCTTAAGACAGGCTTAAAGATTGCTGCTGCTGCTGCTGCTAAGACGCTTCAGGCGTGTCCGACTCTGTGCGACCCCATAGACGGCAGCCCACCAGGCTCCTCCGTCCCTGGGATTCTCCAGGCAAGAACACTGGAGTGGGTTGCAATTTCCTTCTCCAATGCATGAAAGTGAAAAGTGAAAGTGAAGTTCCTCAGTCGTGTCTGACTCGTAGCGACCCCATGGACTGCAGCCCACCAGGCTCCTCCGTCCATGGGATTTTCTAGGCAAGAGTACTGAAGTGGGTTGCCATTGTGCTTAAAGATTAGGATTCTATAAATTTTGCTTTTGTGAAAATGTAATTTTAAAAACTCCCCAAAATTCCTCCTGCCAAATCATTGATAAAGCTGATTCTCTAGAAGAGTTGACCATATGAAGCTTACCCTGTGGAAATGTGTGTGCAATTTGTGGAAAGATAGGTCCAGAGGATCTTCTTTACTGACAGAGGTCTAGGAAGATTTGAACCCCGGGCTAAGAGCAGACCTAAAGCTTTCCAAAATGCTTGGACATTGGTGAGATTTGTCACATAATCAAATCCAGTCTTAGTAAGGAAAGACTTTGTTCAAAGTGATTACTGCAAGAGGAGGGAAAGGAGCTGTTGTAGCAGGGGAAGGGGAACCATTGCATTTGGAGGACACTGTGACCGGAGGATCTGCAAGCGTCTAAGAATTCAGCAGAATTAGTTTTCTTTTCTATCAAGAGGGATAAACAGGGCTAGATAGAACGGGGTGTGGGGGGAGGAGGATAAAAGAGTGGCATGGTCTAAAAGTAAATCAGAGAAGATTTTTCCATGAGGCCAGCCTGTTCCCATGAGGAATTGTATGCTGGATCAGGATGAAAGTGGGCCAAAATTCAGGGTCCTGAGGGAAGGAGAAAAGCTTAACCAAATTTTGGTTAACCAGCATTTTGTCTTGATTGATCTGTGGAAACAAGCAGTTCAGTTCATTATTTACGAGGCCAAAAAATTGGAACATGGAGGGTCTGTGACTGGCTGTATTATAGGTAAATGAGGTGGGGGCAGGGACGCCTCAGTGAGTCTTACCTAAGTCATATGGTGAAGGGTATCCTCAGAAAACAAGAGAGAGAGAGGATTTCTCAACCTTCCTATTTTCTTGGAGCACAGGGCTTGAGTAAATTTCAACATTATGAGATCAGAAGTTGTTTTCTTTAGCTAGCTCTGAGACTTTGACTCTGCAGCACCTGTGCTTGTATCTCCTGGGCCTCTTGGGCCTTTTGAACCTGGAATGTTGTATACAGGGCCCAGGATTGCATCCAGGCAGAAGGAAATAGAACCAGAACTCCAAGACAGGGGAAAGGTGCAGCCTGTTTGCCAGCCTGACTGCCCTGTGGCAAACAGCATGGCACTTCTTTCATACTTTTCTTCCTGAAAGGGCTGCAGTGAATGCCAAGAACTGCTTTCTCTTCAAGACTGTCCTCTGACCCTTTGAGGTTTGAGATGTTTGGACATAGGGAGTAGAGGCTTTCTTCTACTTTGTTGCAAGTTGAATATTCAGTTTGAATAGTTTTCTATTTTTTTAACTGACTTTGAAATCCTTCTACAATTCTAATTAAGCTCATCTTCATCTCCGGAGCTTGGCTAGCTCTAAGGCAAGAAATAAAGGAAGCTTGCTCGCCAGGCCAGGCTTCCTAAGCTCTCACATCTCTACTTGAATTGATTTGCATTATAATGCACATGGGCAGGAAGATAGGTAAATTGAATGTGTGATTAACTGAGCAAAGAATAAAGTCCATATAGAGTTAACATTATTGCTAGCTACTTGCAGGTCATTTCTGAAGGATGGAAACAGGCACTCTCTAAGAATGAATGTATGAAATATGATGATTATCTTATTGAATATAAAACATTTATTACATCATCCAGTTCCTTTTTATTTAACATGAAATGTGTTAAACAATTTCTAAGATGAGAGCTAATCATGCTATGTGGAGGTAGCCCAGTGCTGGCAAATGGGAAAACCACTGGATCTGGAAATGATCCTTTTAGTACTAACGGGGAGGTACAGTAAAATAATACAGCCCTACCTGGAATGCTAGGATTTTCACATTGTCCTGCAAAAACTAAAGTAATGGTTTTTTAAAGTGTATATCTGGCAAAAAATATATATCCTATCTCTAATTGGGTTTAGGGGAGTATTTAGCGCAGCCAGAAATAGGTATCATTTAAAAAAAAAATTAAACTTAGATGACTTAAGAAGTAGCTTTGTGAGGGTATGCTTTAAAACAACATCCTATACATAAGCAAAATGTTTTGTCTGGCATATGATAGTCATGCTGCATGACCTAATGGCACCCAGAGAAAACATTCTTTTGACATTCATTGTGAATTTGGGTTCCCTCATTCTTGGCATTTTGTAAAATGCTTTGATAATTTAAATATCACCTTTAGACTTTCACAATACAATTGCTTAGATAAAGTTTGTATTAAGCGTAACAATACACATATAAACACTTATACTTCATTGTCTCTTTCTATGTCAGAGTGTCCATGGACAGATTTTGCATAATCAAGTTAATAGTATTCGTGAATCTGCATGATACTTCTGGTTTATTCTCAGTCTTGGTTCTTTCTACTTTATTAAAACCAATCATAATAAGAAAATGTTTATTTCATAGGGAAAAAATCCTATTTGTAATTATTAGCATACCATATAGGGTGAGAGCAAGCAGTGTTTTATAATTAAATTATGTACAATAAAAATGTGCTGGGAATAATGCTTCTGTGTGTTAAGAATGAACTCAGATCTCTAAAAAAAAGTCTTGTATTTTTTAATAAGTAAAAGGTTTATCTTAAGCCATTTCTGAAAAGCAATGTTGCTGATGTTACACATGCTGAACACGTATAAGTAAATTATGGTAGAAATTTTTTTCTCTTGTCAATGAATTTCTAGACTTCTGGAAGATATGATGATTTTAGTGAAAAGTCCTAAGAATGGTCAATTCTAATACCTAATTCAGCACTCAGCTGTGACTTAAGGGACATATAATTAATATATGACATTTTCAACATTAAGGTTGTTATTACTACTTCTCTTTTGCCAAAGCAATTTTAATTACTTGCTAGAGATCTCAGAATATTACTTTCAACATGTAAGTGAAAACTTTCATGATATATCATTTACCTACTTTAAAATGTAGGATTTTAATTCAATTGCAATTCCACGTTTTAAACACATAGTCTTAGCTACCACAGGTAGAAATAAAATTTCAGCCAATCAGCATACATAAATGGTCAAGGTTTGTACAATACAATAATACAACTCATAGATATCATCAGATTCCCATGTCTGTTGGTAAGATTTTAAAGAACAAGCAATACTACAATATAAATTCAATCATGTGGTAATAATTCCAATCAAATTTTAAAATTCTACAAACTTACCCAATCTGGTGACTAGACTACATTTTTTTTGTTGCTTGTTTTGCTCAATTTAGAATCCCGATGTCCTCCCACTTTTGATTTGTAAAAACAGTATTAACTTTGGTCATTTGTTTCCATTGTAAAGTTGGTGAGTGTATTTACCTTGTTAAAGAGGATTATTATCCAAAACTTGTGTTTCCTTAATTCATGCTAGAGAATTATCTAACAAGGCTGACTGAGTTTGAGAATCACCTGATTTTCTCTGGGAATGCAACTTTATTTTATTTAGAATTCACACTTGATTCAGTTCAGTTCAGTTCAGTCACTCAGTCGTGTCCAACTCTTTGTGACCCCATGAATTGCAGCACGCCAGGCCTCCCTGTCCATCACCAACCCCCGGTGTTTACCCAAATTCATGTCCATCGAGTCTGTGATGCCATCCAGCCATCTCATCCTCTGTCGTCCCCTTCTCCTCCTGCCCCCAATCCTACCCAGTATCAGGGTCTTTTCCAATGAGTCAACTCTTCGCATGAGGTGGCCAAAGTATTGGAGTTTCAGCTTCAACATCAGTCCTTCCAATGAACACCCAGGACTGATCTCCTTTAGGAGGGACTGGCTGGATCTCCTTGCAGTCCGAGGGACTCGCAAGAGTCTTCTCCAACACCACAGTTTAAAAGCATCAATTCTTCTGCGCTCAGCTTTCTTCACAGTCCTTGATTAGATCCTAGGCATCTGACAACTCTGAAAGTCAGAAGTTAACTTTTAAAAATTAAGGTGTGGTAATATTCTTTTCTGTCCAGTAGAAAATACCTTAAATTTTCTACTGGACAGAAGTAAATTAAAAGTTACGTTTTCACTGAACTATAGGAATAATCAATCTTGTAATTTTCTAATCTTATTTTACCTTTCTTGTTTCAAGGGCTGTACACAAGCCCCGTTCCTCTCATCTTTTTTAAACTAACTCTGCCATTTTGCTGGTTCCCTCCTTATGAGGTTAAATAAAGCACTGAGAGGTGCTCACAATTTATTGGTGAGAATTATGTTTCTTTTAATATTTTGAGAATTATGACTTAATAACCTAATGGTTTTTAGAAATAAAATAAGTAGAAATATAAGCAGAAAAAGAAGCAGAAGGGGAAGAAAAGTGAGAGAGAGAATTAGGTATTTATCTAGGAGATTATTCCAAATGGTCCATTCAGTCCAGTTGTTGTGATAAATTACTATAAATGTTTAAAATCTTTTAATCAATAAACTGAAATTGTGCTACCCAAGAATAACTGCTTGCTTTCTCTTTTGAAGGGTATAACCCAGAATTAGAGCACATAATTAGGCAGAGTAGACTTATGTTAAATCAAGTAATATTTGATACAAAACTTTGTGGGAAAGAGGCTATTCCTTATTCAATTCAATTTTACTATATTGGACAGGTTTGTTGAATCCTTTCCTGTCAAAAATTTCAGTGAGTTTTACCTGTGTATGTACGTTTGTACATACGTGTGTTCTTTTGTTATTAAGTTTAAGATGTTGACTGCTCACATAAAGGCATTATGGATAAAAAGAAAAGTTTCCAAATGATATTTAAAATTGCAATGCTTATCAAATCAAAAGAAAAAGGCACCAAATGTTGGAACTTAAAGACAGGAATGCTTTGATATTAAATCTAGAGAACTTTGGTTAAATTATTTGTACACTAGGTATGGATGACACCATAACTCCCTGCAATTGGAAAAAAAAGAGACAAATACACACAGACACATACCACACACACACACACACACACACACAGAGGCAAGCATGCATATATATATTTCCTCATTGAGGATCTCTTATATAAAAAAGGTCTGCATATAAAAGACAGTCCAGAGACATCTTTGAAGGTTTTCTTTCAAAGAAGCTTCGCTTTCTCATGTGTCTGGGGATTTCTGTTATTAATTGAAGTTAATTTTCTAGGATATCAGTTTGCCATGCACGTGGGAAAGATTGATAGCCTCTTCGATTCTCAAGAGTGTTGAAAATGACACTGTTCCATCTCGGGGTGCCTTCACTTTTATCATCACAAATCAAATTATAAACATCGGGGCAACCTTGCTGGAATCTGGCTTCGGGAGATTTCCATAAGATTAATTAGGCGGCCAAAGCAAAGATGGTAAAATAGAAAGGGGGAGGGGGGAGGGAGGAGGGAGAGTGGAACCATTCATTCCTCACAGAATGGAAAGTCAATTCAACAATGGGTAATTAGCGTGGGCCACAGATTCTCAAAGGCACTGAGGACACTGGACTCTTTCTCGCACTCTGATGTTTAGTGCCGTATTGTGGACCCCTCATTTAATTAGTGCACTTTGATACCCACAGGAGTTTGAGGCTCCAGGGCATGCTAAACACAGACTGACACCAGCAAGCTTCTGCCTCCTTCCACTCTAATTAGAGACACAATGAGCTGCAAAGACGATGTTTTACTCCAAGATTTCTTCTGCAGATACCTCTGGCAGGAAACAATCGTTTATTTTGTGTCTATATTGGTATTCAGATTAAATTGTTAGCATGCAAAAGATGAGCTAAGGGCACATATCTATTAAAAATGCTTAGCAGCATTCAAAAATTATGGAAGCAATTTGTGCGAAAAATATATTTTCCCTTTTGGAAACTATTTTCTGCTGGTCTGTTTAGAAATAAACTCTAAACAAAAATGCAGGTTGCATTCTAAAGTAAATATCAGTACTTTCTTAAAATAGCCATAAGTTCTATGCCTTAAACAAATGCTTCTAAAATTATCTAAAAGGGAGGTGGAGAAAAAGAGGTGAAACCCCTCTACTCTGAATTCAACTGCATTGAAATAAGTAGCCAACACTGGGGAAAATGACAGAGGTCATTTTTATAGGAAGATTGCTAATCTGTCTAGAGCTCTTTAAAGAAAGCCCTGAAACATTTCAGAGTGCCAAGTTAAAAAAAATTTATAATGTTAGTTTTGATGGACAGTTCCATGCTGATTGGAAGAATATAAATATCCCAAGGGAGACTGCATATTGAAAATTAATCTCAGCATCCACAAAATACTAGTATGTGTTGCTTTAACTACATACAGTAAATTCAGTGCCCCTAAAATTTAAACCCAGGGCAATAGTTTCTCTATCATATTGTTGTCTCTACATATCGATAATACAAAACCAGTTTGTAAAACAAAATGTTGCAAAGCATCGTCAACAGAAATGAATCAGTGCTATTACTTCCTTATGCATCTATATGCCCACCTAGCTACTTACCTGCCTATTAACCAGTATCTAACTTTTGAGAAAATGAAACCAAAAGCTTCAAATAAAAAAAAAAATACATTTTGAGGTTGTCACCACAAAATAAATATGTCTTAACTAACTTGTGATATGCTTTGACACCAAAAATCTCCACCTCCCCATGTCCTGTATTATTCATTATGAAATAGATCAGAGGAAAGACATTGTTTTTGCAGGAGAGTGGCTTGTTTTGTTTCTCAGAGTTGCCCTGATACTTTCCATAGACATTTTTCTGAGCCTTATTCTGAATTTGCATCTACTTAAGGATCTGTGCAAAGATGACTGTGAAGATCTCCTGGGAGGACAGTTTTAAGACTGTGTATTAGTGGGAAGGAATGCCATGGTTATTTAGCAATGCCTTTCATTGGTTTGGCTTTGGGTGAAGTGAGAGTCAGAGAACAGAGGAGTAGTGAGTTCCACTCCATGATTTTGTCTGCTCTTCCCTGAAGAATCAAAGGTTTAGATCTAATTTACCTGCTGTACCAGTTACCTGGAGCTCTTTCACAGCATATAGAATTTGTGCCCAAATCTAGGAAGCTAGTGGAGTCTGTCCTACCTATTTGTCTCTCTGGATGACCTCATGGTATTTTAGATTCCATTTCTTAGAACTATAATCTCCTTTAGGCATTCTGGCAGATTATATCATTAATTTGCAGTAAACTTGCCTGTGAATAGAGGATATGTCCCATGTCTGAGTTAAATCTCAAAGTCAGACATGTAGGCCAAAAAACTTTGATAATGGTATGCGTTCTTAGTAAACATTTCCAACTGAAAATGTCCCTTTATGTTTGAGAAGTTCAAAAAGTTTTGAGTTAGTCATTAAGAAGCCATTGTCCTGCTCTGTGTCCTCTGGTGTTTTTTGATGGTATTCAGAAAATGGCAAAACAGTATACTGTCCAAGTGTGGGGAAAAGACTATACCTATGAAAGAAATCGGAGAAGGAAATGGCAACCCACTCCAGTACTCTTGCCTGGAAACTCCCATGGATGGAGGAGCCTGGTAGGCTAGAGTCCATGGGGTCGCTAAGGGTCGGACATGACTGAGCGACTTCACTTTCACTTTTCACTTTCATGCACTGGAGAAGGAAATGGCAACCCACTCCAGGATTCTTGCCTGGAAAATCCCGGGGACGAGGGAGCCTGGTGGGCTACCGTCTATGGGGTCGCACTGAGTCGGACACGACTGAAGCGACTTAGCAGCAGCAGCAGCACAGCAGCAGCAGCAGCAGCATGAAAGAAATATTAAAAATTCACAGCTAAGCCTAAACTAAAGCAAACTTTCTTATTTGTTTTAACTGAGTATATATTTTTTAAGCACTTGATAACTATGCTTATATTAAGCATTTTATATTACAGAAAGTGATGTATACCTTTTGGGAGAGAGTTAGCAGTAACATGTACTATATAACTGTTAATACTAACGCTTTTGTTAGTGCCACTTGAAAGCAAAATCCTGTCTCCCAAAGGTAACCTATTTCCCATCTAAGTCACTGATGGAACCGCTGAATAATTAGCTAGCAATACCTTACATATTAATGTTTCAAATCATTCATCACTTGAAAGGCTGTATTCAGCCTCAGCACACATTCCTAAAAAAAAAGATTCATGCTTGTAGCTAAAAAAGTATGAGGTTGTCCTCAGGTATAACAGAAGACACTGTGCTCAAGGAAAGATAATCAGTCCCATTATGAATAGTTTATACATACACCCTCATGTTTTCTATATGTTTTATTGAAAATCCTCTCATCTATCGCTAAGGCATGCACTAGATTATAGGTGTCTATGGGCACCACTTTGTTTTTTAAAGCAACTGACTAAGGAGAAATTCCTTGAATATGCAACATCCGTAGAAAAGTTGAACTTCATTGGTCAAAAAGGTGAGTAGTAGTTTCAAATCACCTATTTGCAGAGTAGAATTACATTACATAGACTTGTATTCAGGCATCCCTGAAGATAGATGCATGTTAAATGCCATGCAGCATTTGGTTAAATGTGACAGCATGGAGCACCATGCTATGACATTGTTTTAGATTACAGGCTATGCCAAAGTCATTTAATAGCACGATCAGGAAGAAGAGAAGGGACCCCAATGAAAGGTTTCTATGCTCATCATACCTGCCTTTTAAAGTTTCCCTTATTTCCATTAGCCTATTTTTTCCTGTTCTTCTCTGTATTCCCTTTTCATTTAGAAATTCATTTCATTCCCTCCTGTATTCAATGATGCTCCTTGCTTCAGGGGCCCTTTATAGTAATTTATTCCATATGCTTATTATCCTTTGTGTAAAAGACTTTTGCCTTCTTTTTTTTTTTCCTTCTTCCCAACTTTCTAATTTTCAGATCATATCTACTCACTTCTCTGGTCTTGAAGCATAAAGAGTTTGCTTGGATCAATTTTATCAATCCACCTTATAATTTTTAAAACTTCAATTGTGTTACATGAAGTCATTTCTTTTCCACTGAGAATTTGTTCAACTTTCCCCATCTTTTCACGTAACTTAGTCGCTGAGATCTGGTATCATTCATATAACTGCTCCATACCACTCACCTGAAGAGCAACTAAACCTTGCAAAGGTTTAGTGACCAGTACTGTTTACATTATATAAGGCAAGGACTAGAAAAGTTGTATCAATAGCAATACTATAATATTTTCAATTGATAAAAGACCGAGTGCCTCAATTTATGTTTATTATTACTAAAATATTATATTACATACTTCAATAAGCTTCAGAAAAAAAATAGTTTATTATCTATCATTTGACAGAGGAATTGTGTGTGTTTGTTTTAATAATCCATTAACCTAAATAAAGACAAACTTTTTTTTTTGTAAAACACATCGCTGCTCAGATTTCCATTAGGTTTATACCCATACAGTTTGAAGGGCTGGTTTAATAAAATTACATTAGTTATCTCCCGGAAGGCTTATTCAGGCTTCTTCTGCCCCGTTAGATAGTATTAGTACATTTTAAGTAAAGAGATTTTCTTTTCCAGAAAACCTCCCATCTATACTTATGAGTCTTTTTATTTCCAAATGGTAAAAAAGTGGGATATTAATGCACAAAGCAGACAAGTAAACAAGAAATATGCCTTCAAAGATATGATTTATATAAGGCACATCTAAGGTTTTTTAAAAAAATTCATTTACTACTCACACATTTAATCGAATACCAGTTTTGACTCATAATAAACATTGATATGAAGTCTTAAAGGTATTAGAGGATGGAAGCTTTAAAAAACATTTGTTAATGGTGGATTCTTTCTCAGAAAGAATAATAGTGCTTATTTTTAAAAGCCTTGCTATGACCTTTACTTAGTATGAATTAGGTGACTTGGGAAAAACTAGTTCTCTGATAACTGCACTTACTTAAAAATTGTTCAAATGAAGTTAAATTATAAAATGATTATTTTTAAAGACAATGAAAAAAGCCTTTTAGAGATTTTCCTACACTCAGATGTCTACAAATTGCTTGTATGTAATATCCAGTGTTAAAGCTCTGAATGAATATGGATGTAGGGCAGTGTGCAAACTGCCCAGACCCTCACATTATCTTAATGACTTGGAGCAGCAATTCTCAATCACCTTACTGTCCTGTAATTTCTGAAATACCTCTTCGATGTTCACTGTTCTCCATATAGGGACAAAGGCCCCTACATAAGAGATTTTGGCGTAGACATTCTTTTGACTAATACCTACCACTAAAATGACTGTATTTTTTACTTAAGAACAAAATGATGGGTAGTTTTGGTGATGGGGTAAAAAAACAGTTATTTTTCTTAGACCAGTGGTTCTCAACTCATGCTGCACATTAATATCACCTGGAAAGCTTTAAAACATACCAGTCTCCAAGTCTAAACCCAGGCCAGTTAAGTCAGTCCTTAGGGGAGGGATTTGGAACTGATGTTTTCAAGCCTGAGTGATACTAACAGACATTCAGAGTTGAGATGCATTTATTTAAACTAATAGTTCTCACCTGGGTCGGGATGCATATTAGACTAGACAATATCTTCTAGAACACACAGAATGTGGGGTGGGGGCATGGACAATATTTTAAACAGTTCCTACAGATTGCATGGCCATTCTTGTTTATTCAAAGTAGTATCTGAATGACATATCAATGTGTATTTTTATAGAGCTTGCCACATGATGCTGATGTGCCCTTCACTCACATTTGAGACTCATATACTTAGGTTATTTGTCCATGCACATACGTATTAATAGGGTCGAAGCAACAAATTAATTGGTTCTAAGAGCTGCAGATTTATCCTAAAAATTAATCTTGAATTCAGCATTTCTGCAATGTGCCAGAGGATACCCCCAAATTTTTATTCATAACTGGGAGATGTGTACATGTATATATTTCTCAAAGTGTTTTCTTTAGAACAAAATCTTGTGGTGAGATAATGGTTATGTCTTTCCATCCCAAAAAACATGTTGGGGGTGGGCAGTTCTTTGATCTAATAAGATTGGGAAATGTAGTTTCAAGCAGTACTAAAATAGATTTCTTTAAAGCATAATTAATGAGAGCCTGGAATGTGCTGATATACCCTGGGAATTTTCTAGAGCAGTGCTCCTCAGATTTAATGTACATACAAATTTATCTGGAGGCATAGTAGAAAGAATACTTGTCAGGGATCTTGTCACTGCTAATAAGTCAAAACAGGAATCAAGGGGTCATAAAAGGAACTAATATTTCTTGATTGACTACCATTAAATAATTACATGCGGTTAACACATCTATGAGATAGGTGATGTTTTCCTGTTTTACAGATAAGGAAACTGAGGTTGAAGGAGATGAAATAAGTTGCCCCAAGTCATAGAATTACCAAACTCAAGCTATGATTCTGAATCCAGGTTTGTCTTATTTCCAAGCCTATACTCTTCTCATCAACTCTTTTATCCCTTCCCTTTTCTTTTAAAATAGGTTTAATAGTAAAATGACTAAGTCCTAAGTGTATAGCTTGAAAAATTGCATTAGGTTTATATTCAAGTAACCATCATTCAGAGCAAACAGTATATTTTCTTTCCCTAGCAAATTACTTCATACTCCTTTCCAGGTAATGATCCTCCCTCTTAGAGGAGGCTCTATCCTGATTTCTATCACTATTGATTAGTTTTTGCCTATTTTTGGACTTCACACAAATGGAAATACACCATATGTACTCATTTATGCCTGTCTTCTTTCACTGAATACATTTGTGTTGAGATTCATCCATTTCCTTGTGTGTATATGTGGTTAATTCATTCTCCTACTGGTAGATGTTTACACTGTGGCCAGGTTTTTGATATGATGAATAGAGTCTCTATGAATATTCTTGTAAAATAAATTTGTAGATGTAAGCACTCATTCCTCAGGGAGATCTACATAGCAATGGAGTTGCTATATCATAGAGTAAGCATAGAGTAAACTTTATTAAAACCTCTCATGCACCAAAAGTAGTGGTGCCATTTTACAAAGACTTTGTGCCATCAGCAATGAATTGCAGTTCCAGTTATTCTACTTTTTACCTCCTTTAATTTATTAACTTTTTATCCATTTCTTCCTAGATGTGAAAAATTAATAAAAAAGGAAAGTGTTCTTCTTCTAAAAGACTACCTTGGAATAGTGTGCAAAATTAATAGAAAAAAAATTCCCTTGACAACTGTATGTGTGCCCACCCTACCCAACTTTAATGGGTGATTTTTCAAACCAAAGAAATAAAGACACAGTGAAATGACCATTATAGAACCCAGGATAAGAGCCAAACACAGCTATTGATAAGGCAAAGATAAAAGGAAATATGAACAGACAAGATGCTTTAGAAGGAAAAGAAGGAATAAGCAGGGGAAAGCAGGAGGCATCAAAGACAAATGCAAATGTGGATAGAACAATAAAGGCAGGTGGCAAGGTGAATGGGATCCAGAATAGGTGAATGCCTGAAAGCCTTCATTGGCAGGGCAAACATCAGACAAAGAAAGTGTGGCAGCCAGGGAGCAATCAGAAATTGCCTACTCTGAATGGGTTCTGTTTAAAAATCAGCATGGATTTATACTTTTACATAAGTTTTCCCTATGAAGAATCACATTTCCCTCCCTCACTTACTAAGAGACTAATGTGATTACTAATGTGATTTTAGCCCCCACTTTTGCTTATCAATCACTCTCATTCATCCACCTGATTTTGGTGCAAGTTCGTAATTTACCCCATCCTTTTCCACTATGTGTGCTGAACTCAGGTGCAGACTCACTTCTTTGGTTTTGCCTCCTGCAATGCTGGGCTTCCCTTGTGGCTCAGCTGGTAAAGAATCTGCTTGCAATGTGGGTGACCTGGGTTTGATTCGTGGGTTGGGAAGATCCCCTGGAGAAAGGACAGGCTACTCAAGTATACTGGCCTGGAGAATTCCATGGACTGTATAGACCATGGGGTCGCAAAGAGTTGGACATGACTGAGACAGTTTTCTTTCTGCAATGTTGTCTCAATGCTGTGGCCTCTCTTTATGTAACAGGCTTCTGTTTCTAGGCCAAACATTCAACCATTTCCCTTAGTCAATTTCAAGAGCTCAGCGGTATCACCTAAATTTGGAGCTCTAAACCAGTCTCCCCAGGCTAAAATTAATCACAAATCTCAAAAAAAGTATTTTAAAGACACTCGCAGCATGAGTCTTAAAGTAGCTCTTTGAATGACTCTAAAAATACATAATACTCAGCTATACTTATTGATTCCTATTCTTGTCTACTGGCTCAGTTTCTTCATGGATGTTTGTATGGTCAGCCCACTCAAGATGTCTATTCTCTTGTTTTCTGTCCATCTACCCTCTGCTCAACCTGGACCTGCTTCACTCACAAGAATATCCCATTCTCTTAATTACAGGGCTTAATCAGAACTGCCTAGGTGCTTGCCCCCACCCCAGTTGCTGGTTTCCCTGGTAACTGATGAGCCAACCTAATGTCAATTCTCCCTGTAAACCATAGGCTCTTTTTCTTCCAAGTAACAAGACTGTTCCTGCATCCTGCCTGCTCTTTTCCAAACATCATCACTCCAGGATTTTTGTTTCTGACTCGTAAGAATCCTTATCCAAAAAGTCTTTGATGTCTCTGTCACTGCTTCTGGGTTCTTTCTTTGGTTTTGCTGCTGGGCAATTACAAGCCTGCAGAACTGAGGGGTACAGCCCAATAATGTTATTTTACATTTGTGGAAAGTTTGCTGTATAAAATGATATGGAATTTAGACCCAGCTTGTTATGGTTAGCTCTCCCACTTGCCCAAGGAATTTTTAAGACCCATTTATGAGACTAGAACTTAATAGGCAACAGTTGTACCAAAGTTTTCTTTAGCCACCACCACATTAGAAGTTATCATTCATGTAAGCATATGTAGAAGGAAGACAGGTCTTGCCATTTCAATGCCCTTCTTAGAGAACTTACAATTTGGAGATGCATGACAGAAATAGAAATGATCAACCAATAGCAGGGTAATTTATTTAATCTGTTCATCTCTCTTATGTTTTATGCATTGCTAAGTAGCAAACTTCAGGTGGACGTATCAAATACATGAAGCTTTATAAGCCAATGGCCCAGGTTATATTATATATGATTGTTTAGTTCTATATTGCTATCCGTATCAGGTAATTAAAATTTTTTCGAAGGACTGATTTTTGAAAAGCATGTTTAAGCCAGAAGCTTATCTTACTCAAAGCTGCAAAATTTTTGTTTTGATTATTTTCATTAAAAGTTATACAGTGTTTCTATTTCCTTAGATACTGCATAATTGTTTAAAATTAACCCAATAAGAACAGGATGCAGCTGATAGGTTTTATTGGTTCCATGGAGATTAAAATAAGAATTTTACTGTTTTTTTTTTTTTTTTTTTGGTCAAATATCAACCAAGAGTAAATAAAACAAGAAATGACTTCGGAAAGCTATATGTGGAATATAAATGTATGACAAAGGATATCAACAAAATTTTGGAAAAGTAATCTAAATTTTTTATAACTGTAAAGATACTCAATTGTTCTAAGAGGAGAAATATAAACAATATAGAGATTGTAACAGAGAAAGTAGCGGTTGGTGCTTTATGTAAGAACTAATCGCCAGTTTCATAAAATATACACGGGAGTTACAATCCTCACATTCTATTTAATTAT
Source organism: Okapia johnstoni (assembly GCA_024291935.2). NCBI lineage: Eukaryota > Metazoa > Chordata > Mammalia > Artiodactyla > Giraffidae > Okapia > Okapia johnstoni. The sequence continues at coordinate 61,318,291 of CM044312.1, read as the reverse complement.
ATATTTAAAAACTCATAAGAACTGAGAAAAGATTAATTATCACCTACTGCATAATAGCATTTTTCAATGCATCTTTATATTTTCCCTTTTGCATTGTATGTACACTTGTTTCAATTTATGACTACCAGCATATGATGCAAAAAATGCATATACTGTTAAAATCACTGACTTTATGACATCTTTTCTCTCCAATTTTCTATATGAAATAAGTGAATCAAAGACTTTTTTTTTCACCCGACTGTTTTTACTCTAAAAGCCACTCAGGTCTTAATAAGAAGAAATAGGAAGTACTAGTTGTAAAATAGTCTGTCAATCAATCAAGCACTTACACTTTGGCAGCCCACTCATGGAGCTTTAGAAAAGATTTTTAAAAACACAAATAAAGGAATATCACAGTTACATGTGGATCAGAAAATTCCATTTTATATTGATTTTATTACCAGAATTTGGAGAGAAGGCTTCTGATTGTATTAAGCTAATGTTGTAATGGGTGAAATGAAAGAGACAATTAGACCCTTGGCTAGTTGATCACAGAAAAAGTGTTCCCTTCATTCAAGCACCTGGGAGGAGGAGTGCATCCCCTTCTGCTTAATTGATCCCTGTAAATCTCTTGGCTAGTTTTTGGCATCTTACTGTACTGTCTATAATGAGGAAGATGAGATGGAGTGAAATCCCCAGTAATGAAATAGAAGGTGCTATGCTACCAGTCTCCTTTTATGAAGTTAATTGCAAATAATAATGATGGGTGAAAATTTTAGATCATCTGATATGAAATATAAAATATTTCAAAATTCTATTCTGCTTTTTTCTTTCTTAGATAAAAAGTTTGTGGCTATAAGTATACTTCCAGGTTTTGAAGAATTTTGGGGGGGTACACTACCTACTTCCAGCATGGTCTCTAAAATTGTGTGCATCAGATAATATCCTCAAACAATGCATTTTTATCTAACTACCAGAAATATTTGCCCAAATAATTTGTGTTTGCAAATTTAGAGGCTGGGTTAAGACCATTTGCAAAAATTGGCCCTGGAAATGTCAAGTACACAGAGCCTTTATATAACATCATAAATATTAAAAGGTATAAAACCTAGATCATTAAGTTCCAGAGAAGTAATGCACCATATCTACCCAGTTTACTCTCAAAAGAACAGGAGGGTGCAAATCTTTGGGAAGGGGACTACTTAGAGCTTCAACTTGAAAATTCCCCACCTTAGGCACAATTTATACATGCTGCCACACATTCTTGGGTTCAAAGATATCAAATGAACCTTTTCTTTTTTAAAATGGATATTTTGTTTTCCATTGGTCTTTTGCCACATTTAAGTGGACATACCCTGGAAGGGAGGCTGATCTCCAGGAGTCCTTTGTTTTGGTCTGTGAGGAATGAGTGTGGTAGGCCTTTAATGTACAGTACAATTCTGCTGCATCAAGTCCAAATGGCCATTGCTTCCTATTACCTAATTAAAATACACAGTAGAGCCAGACATCCTAGAATGTGAAGTTAAGTGGGCCTTAGAAAGCATCTCTACGAACAAAGCTAGTGGAGGTGATGGAATTCCAGTTGAGCTATTTCAAATCCTTAAAGGTGATGCTGTGAAAGTGCTGCACTCGATATGCCAGCAAATTTGGAAAACTCAGCAGTGGCCACAGGAGTGGAAAAGGTCCGTTTTCGTTCCAATCCCAAAGAAAGGCAATGCCAAAGAATGCTCAAACTACCGCACAATTGCACTCATCTCACATGCTAGCAAAGTAATGTTCAAAATTCTCCAAGCCAGGCTTCAGCAGTACGTGAACCGTGAACTTCCAGATGTTCAACTGGTTTTAGAAAAGGCAGAGGAACCAGAGATCAAATTTCCAATATCCGCTGGATCATCAAAAAAGCAAGAGAGTTCCAGAAAAACATCTATTTCTGCTTTATTGACTATGCCAAAGCCTTTGACTGTGGAGCACAATCAACTGTGGAAAATTCTGAAAGAGATGGGAATACCTGACCTGTCTCTTGAGAAACCTGTATGCAGGTTAGGAAGCAACTGTTAGAACTGGACATGGAACAACAGACTGGTTCCAAATAGGAAAAGGAGTACATCAAGGCTGTATATTGTCACTCTGCTTATTTAACTTCTATGCAGAGTACATCATGAGAAACGCTGGGCTGGAAGAAACACAAGCTGGAATCAAGATTGCCGGGAGGAATATCAATAACCTCAGATACGCAGATGACACCACCCTTATGGCAGAAAGTGAAGAAGAACTAAAGAGCCTCTTGATGAAAGTGAAAGAGGAGAGTGAAAAAGTTGGCTTAAAGCTCAACATTCAGAAAATTAAGATCATGGCATCTGGTCCCATCACTTCATGGGAAATAGATGGGGAAACAGTGGAAACAGTGTCAGACTTTATTTTTTGGGGCTCCGGAATCACTGCTGATGGTGATTGCAGCCATGAAATTAAAAGACGCTTACTCCTTGGAAGGAAGGTTATGGCCAACCTAGATAGCATATTTAAAAGCAGAGACATTACTTTGCCAACAAAAGTCCGTCTAGTCAAGGCTATGGTTTTTCCCGTGGTCATGTATGGATGTGAGTGTTGGACGGTGAAGAAAGCTGAGCGCCGAAGAATTGAGTCTTTTGAACTGTGGTGTTGGAGAAGACTCTTGAGAGTCCGTTGGACTGCAAAGAGATCCAATCAATCCATCCTAAAAGAGATCAATCCTGGGTGTTCATTGGAAGGTCTGATGTTGAAGCTGAAACTCCAATACTTTGGCCACCTCATGAGAAGAGTTGACTCATTGGAAAAGACCCTAATGCTGGGTAGGATTGGGGGCGGGAGGAGAAAGGGACGACAGAGGATGAGATGGTTGGATGGCATCACCGACTCGATGGACATGGGTTTGGGTAGACTCCGGGAGTTGGTGGTGGACAGAGAGGCCTGGCGTGCTGTAGTTCATGGGGTCACAAAGAGTCGGACACAACTGAGCGACTGAACTGAACTGTGGTGTTTCGTCTTGGGTTTATCCTGTTTGGGACTCTCTGGGTTTCTTGGGCTTGGGTGATTATTTCCTTCCCCACTTCGGGAAGTTTTCAACTATTATCTCCTCGAGTATTTTCTCATGGTCTTTCTTTTTGTCTTCTTCTTCTGGGACTCCTATGATTCGTATGTTGGTGCATTTAACATTGTCCCAGAGGTCTCTGAGGTTGTCCTCATTTCTTTTATTTTTTTTCTTTTTTCCTCTCTGTTTCATTTATTTCTATCATTCTATCTTCTATCTCACTTATCCTATCTTCTGCCTCCGTTATTCTACTGTTGGTTCCATCCAGAGTGTTTTTGATCTCATTTATTGCATTATTCATTATATAATTACTTTTTTATTTCTTCTAAGTCCTTGTTAAACCTTTCTTGCATCTTCTTGATCCTTGTCTCCAGGTTATTTATCTGTAACTCCAATTTGTTTTCCAGATTTTGGATCATTTTCACTATCATTATTTGGAATTCTTTATCAGGTAGATTCCCTATCTCTTCCTCTTTTGTTTGATTTGGAGGGCATTTATCCTGTTCCTTTAACTGCTGGGTATTTCTCTGCCTTTTCATCTTGTTTATATTGCTGTGTTTGGGGTGGCCTGTTTTCTGGCAGTTTGTGGTTCCTCTTTATTGTGGAGGTTCCTCACTGTGGGTGGGGTTAGACGGGTGGCTTGTCAAGGTTTCCTGGTTGGGGAAGCTTGTGTTGGTGTTTTGGTGGGTAGAGCTTGATATCTTCTCTCTGGAGTGTAATGAAGTGTCCAGTAATGAGTTTTGAGGTGTCAATGGGTTTGGTGTGACTTTGAACAGCCTGTATGTTAAAGTTCGGGGCTATGTTCGTGTGTTGCTGGAGAATTTTGTGGTATATCTTACTCTGGGACTTGTTGGCCCTTGGGTGGTGCTTGGTTTCAGTGTAGGTATGGAGGCGTTTGATGAGCTCCTCTCGGTTAATGCTTCCTGGATTCAGGAGTTCTCTGGTGTTCTCAAGATTTGGACTTAAGTCTCCTGTCTCTGGTTTTCAGTCTCATTCTTACAGTAGCCTCAAGACTCCTCCATCTATACAGCACTGATGATAAAACATCTAGGTTAATGATGAAAGGTTTCTCCACAGTGAGGGACACCCAGAGAGGTTTCCAGAGTTACATGGAGAAGAGAAGAGGGAGGAGAGAGATAGAGGTGGCCAGGAGGAGAAGAGGGGAATAAAAAGGGGAGAGAGCAAGCTAGCCAGTAATCACTTCCCTATGTGCTCTCCACCGTCTGGATCTCTCAGAGGTGTTCATGGAGTTACACAGGGAAGAGAAGAGGGAGGAAGGAGACATAGGTGGCCTGGAGGAGAAAAGTGGGATTCAAAAGAGGAGAGACAGATCCAGCCAGTAATCAGTTCTCTAAGTGTTCTCCACAGCCCGGAACACACAAAGAGATTCACAGAGTTGGGTAGAGAATAAAAGGGGGAGTGGGGAGATGGAGGCGACTTGGTGGAGAAAAAGGAGAGTTAAAAGAGGGAGAGAGAAATCAAGCCAGTGATCTCATTCCCAAGTAAAAATGGGTGCTGAAGATTGGGTTCTTGAAGATGCAAAGTTGATAACAAATACTAAAAAGCAAAGATTAAAATTCTAGAGTAGAGGTTATGTTCTCAAAAATACCATATTAAAAAAGGAGAAAGAAAAGAAGAAAAAAAGAAAGAAAAAAAAACAGAAAAAAATGCCACCAAAGTCACAAAAATTATAATATATATATATATGAAGTTTACTTTAAAAATAATGTCATAAAGAAAAACAAGAAAGAAAAAAATAAATAAAAATAGGGTCTTTTTTTGGCAAGGTTATAGTAGGTTATAAAAATGAAAATTGAAGGAGTAATAGGGAACTTAAAAATAAAAATAAGAAAATAAAATAAAATTAAAAAAATTTAACAAAAAGATAAGTTTTTAAAAATTTAAAAAAGGAAACTAGTAAAAATATATCTCGGACTTTCTCTGGAGTGTTATGGACTGTGCGGGGTCAGTTAATTTTTAGATAGTTCCTTGGTCCAGCTTGTACTTCTCAAGTTCTCTAGGCTACTTCCTATGTAGTGGGTGCTAATTACAGGGTTTTAATCTGTTGCATCTGTCACTTCCAAAGCAATTACTTCTGTTTCTTTTAGCTTCTTCTGTTTGGTGGTCTCTTCAGTGTCTAATTTCCGCCCTGACACAAGGGGGACGGTGGTGGTCACTTTTTTTTTTTTTTTTTTTAGTCTCACTTGTTCAGTCGTGCTGTGGGGAGGGAGGAAAACTGCAAACAAATCTCACTGGCATGTGCTCACAATGTTTCAGCCACTCGGGGTTTGCCCCGCTCACGGCGTGTGTGCTTTCCCAGTCTACACTGCTCATGCTCTAGGTTGCACTGCCGGAAACTGTCTGAAGCGGCCCCTGGGGTTGCCTGTATTTCCCAGGTCTAAGCCACTCAGGTTCTGGTTCCTGGGTACTTCACGAAGGTGCAGACTTGGTTGAGCCTGGGTTTTGTGCCCTTCCCAGGTCCGAGCAGCGCCGGTGACCAGGTTTTTGGCCAGCGCAGTCAGGGGCTGCACCTTTTTCCCTTCCCCTGACCCAGCCGCTCGGTTTTCTGGGTGTACAACGGGCGCAGCTTCCCAGGTGTGCCGTGCTCTCCCCTGGGGAGCTGATGTCTGGGTGCGACCCTCTTGGCCGGTGTCAACCCTCCAGAGTTCCAAGCCGTCCTGGTTAGCAACGAGGTCTGTTTGCAGTTTGGTATAGAACGCCTCTCCGGGGCCGCAATTCCACCCTTCCGGCTCTGGCTGCCCTCCCCTTCCTGTCTCCTGCTGGGGATGGGCTGGTCTGCGGCTGGTTTACTCTGCTCAGTCCTTCGTTCTGTCAGCCGGCCTGTCAGTGTCTTAGGTTAGCGCTTTTCGCGGGAAAGCTATCCCATGGTCTAGGTTGCTGTCTCAATCTAGTTCCCTCAGATTGCCCACGGGGCATTCAGGCTTAGTCCTAACCCAAAGCAATGCGGCCCGCCCCTCCCTGCCCGGTCTCTGCTTGCTAGTTGGGGAAGCGTGCGTCTGGGCTGCGCGCCCCTGCTGGCTGGGAATTGCTGCTAGGTATGTAAACCATGGGGTTTAATAATTTATCTATTTTTCCTCCCAGTTATTTTGCCCTTTGCGATTCCAAGGCTTGCCACTGACCCACCAGAGAGAGTGTTTCCTGGTGTTTGGAAACTTCTCTCTTTTTTAAGACTCTCTTCCCGGGATGGATCTCCATCCCTACCTCTTTTGTCTCTCTTTTTATCTTTTATATTTTGTCCTACCTCCTTTTGAAGATTATGATCTGCCTTCTGTGTGTCTGATGTCCTCTACCAGCATTCACAAGTTGTTCTGTGGAATTTGCTTGGTGTCTAAATGTTCTTTTGGTGAATCTGTGGGAGAGAAAGTCGTCTCCCCGTCCTATTCCTCTGCCATCTTAGGACCGCCCATTCCTTGACTTCTGCCTCCTTTCTCCCCCTTCAAAACCAGCAGCAGAGTATCATCAAATCTTTCTCTGATTTTGGCCCCCTTTTTGACTTCTTCCATTTTTTCAGAACCTCAATTTTTGCAATGGCTCCACTCAGATAATCCAGCACAATCTCCTTTTTTAGAGGTCAGTTGATTAACAACCTTAATTCCCTTTGTAATCTTGATTCATTTCTGCCTTGTAACCTAATACAGTCATAGGTTCCATAGATTAAGAGGCAAACATCTTTGAGGGACAATTATTCTACCAACCACAGGAATATTTAAGAAATATACAAACTTGATTCAAGTAAAAGTTTACAGTTACCACTAGTCAGTTTGTTTCCCACTATTTTTATCTTATTTTAATATTTTATTTTATGCTATAGAAAGTTCTTATGATCTTAAAGATCCTGATACTTCCAAGTTGGAAGTGTGAAGTATGACTCATGACATTTGTAGATTAAACACTATTCAATTTTGTTTCATCTGATATGTTCTATCTGGTAAAGTTGGAATTTATTCAATTATAAAATAGGCTTGCATAATATTAGAATAGCAATTAAATCCATTATTCAAAATATTTTCTGTCAAACATAAGTGTAACTAATATATTTTCTCACTTTTCTAAATGCTAATTTTAAATTAAGCAAAATTGAATATTTCAATATTATCTATTTAGCTATCTACATTCTTGTATTTTTTAAGTGAAAATTTTTCTTTATTAATATTAAGCATGCCATCAATTTAAAAAAAAGCCTCTACCAATTTATTTTTTTTTTTTGTCTTTGGTCTCACAGCAAGTGTTTAATAAATCCATTCTGAAGTCTTTTATTTAAAACCTCCAAAAGTGCCAGCAGGCAGAGTGTAGAAGTTTTGCCGTCTTCTGAGCACCACTGGCTCATTACTCTTGGACCTCCTGCCCTTGAAAAATTAGTTGCTTACCTGTGAATTCTGCATTTTAAGTGCAGAATTCCTTACATTTACTCTTGCTCTTTCTCTAGGCCCTGTATAGTAAGACAGCAACATCTTACTGCCTATTAGATTGTGGAACAACTATCTCCATGTTTCCATGAATAATGAATATTTCATGTTTTTGACCAGTACTGTTCAACAGAAATATAATGCACATCACATTTAAATAATTTAAATATTGCCAAAATATTTTCATTTAACTTGTTGTTCTGTCACTAAGGCATGTCCTACTATTTGCAACCCCATGGACTGCAGCATGTCAGGTTTCCTTGTCCTTCACTCTCTCCCAGAGGTTACTCAAACACATGTCTGTTAAGTCAGTGATGCCATCCAACCATCTCATCCTCTGTCACCCCCTTCTCTTGCCCTCATTCTTTCCCAGGATCAAGGTCTTTTCTAATGAGTTGGCTCTTCACATCAGGTGGCCAAAGAATTAGAGCTTCAACATCAGTCCTTCCAGTGAATATTCGGGATTGATTTCCTTTAGGATTGACTGGTTTGATCTCTTTGCTGTCTGAGGGACTCTCAAGAGACTTCTCCAGCACCACAGTTCGAAAGCATCAGATCTTCAGTGTTCAGCCTTCATTATAATCCAGTTCTCATATCCATACATGACTACTGGAAAAACCATAGCTTTGACTAGACGGACCTGTGTTGGCAAAGTGACACCACTACTTTTTAATATGCTGTCTAAGTTTGTCATAGCTTTTCTTCCAAAGAGCAAAGTCTTTTAATTTCATGGCTGCAGTCACTGTCCACAGTGATTTTGGAGCCCAAGAAAATAAAATCAGTCACTGTTTCTGGGTTCACATAGTTAACCTTGTTTGGAGTGAGAAGGCTCAGAGAAGAGGTTGCTTGGGATTTGTGGATTGAATGACTGAAAATACTGTGTTTCTGATCAAGTAGACATGAAAGTTATCTGGCTTTTGGCTGGTTGATGTGACAGAAGCAGCTCCATCCTGGGCTTAGAAATATTTTTCAGCACTTATTTATTCTATTATAATTGGTGTTTTGTTTAAAGTTAACAAGTCATTGGTATCATCAATCAAACATAACAATAAAAAAAGTCTATCATTTCTTAGATTATAATTTTCTAAATGTTTATTTTCTTTAAACTAAATATGTTGTTTTTATGGAAAAATTGTAAATAGAGCAATAGTACTAAGCAAACCATGTCAGAATGTTATCACATACATGTATATCTACACATAAAATAATACAAAAATTTCAAAGTATCTACACCCACAAAATAAGAAATGTATAATCTAATTAACTATCCCTCTGAAAACAACCTAAAATACTGGATATAAAACATTTTGAACAGTTGTCTTGACTGTTCAGTGAGCTGGCATGGAAAATAACTTTGCTAAACACTATATTTAATATCCCAGCCTTGCAGAATGATGTTTGATGTTCAGAAAAAGATAACTGTGTCCACTATCACCACTTTTATTCAACATATACAGGGGACTTGCTCAGTTATCCAGTGGCTAAGACTCCACCTTCTCAACCCAGGGGGCCAGGGCTTGATCCCTGGTTGGGGAACTAGATCCCACATCCCACATGCCACAACTAAGAGTTCCCATGCTGCAACTAAAAAGAACTTGCATGCTGCAATGAAGATCAAAGATCTGGAAGTGTCTCCACCAAGAGCTGGTGCAGCCAGATAAATAAATAAATATTAAAAACATTTATAGGCGATAGGGGGTATTTGAAAAAGTTAAGAACTAAGCAATCTGTTACAAGCCTAATAAAGATATAAAACTGAGAATGCCTTGAGAAATACAATAAATATGGTTTCTAAGCAAAAATAATTTAAAATGCAGAAAGAAAGCTAGCTTTCAGGAAATGTTAATTATACTGAACCAAGCTGAATTAGAAAATCAGACAAGACCAATAGATTCTTAGACACCGTTTTATATGTTATCTTTCCTTTTAAAAGTATTTTTTCCCATTCTTTGACTCTCAAACAATTATTTTGTAATCATTTATTTCTCAATTGGCTGAAAACATTCTCTCACCCTGATCTGAGAAAGGATATATATATTTTTAAGCTTCTGTATGCTCATTTGATAGGAGGCTCAATTTTTTTTTCCCCTGCTTGCATTTTGCAGATGTTGATCACTGTGAGTTTGCTTTTGTTTGCTTGTTTTCTTCCTAGATGTTTATAGAACTTAAAAAGCAAAAACAAAACAAAACAAAAAAACCTTTTAAACTTTTCACTTTAGTATTCCAGCAGTATCTTTCAAATTTTATCATGTTTTTAAATTTTTTGTTAAAGTTTTAACCTAGAGAAAAGTTGCAACACAGTAAACAACCTTATACTTTTCACCTGAATTCATCAGTTGACATATTGCTATATTTGCATTTGAAAGTTACAGATATCATGATCTTTCACTCCTAAATATGTCAGTATATGTCTACTAAGATCAAGGTTCATCACATCCCTATAATATAATTATCAAATGCAGACAATTTAATATTGATACAATATCATCTAATATTTACTTCAAGTAATAATTTACAAAAATATCCTTTATAACTTTTCTAATCCAATATCCAATATCCAATCTGGCTTCACACCATTCATTTAACTGATATACTTAATAAAGGTTTTCCTGGTTCCCAGTGAACTCTCCTGATTTAGAGCCTGTTTTGTTGGTTTACTGATATCTAAGATTCCTATTATATAAATGGTGAATCATTTAGATCTGTTTTCCACAACTCTAATGTTTCTCTCCTTCCCTTTCTCCCTCTTTTTCCTTTTTTAGTTACTTTAAGTGCCCACCAGGGATAGAGGGCAAGGCTGGTCTTCAGGGCTGCAAGGTATCTTACTGACTCGTGCACCCACCAGCCCCAATGCCTGGAAACTGCCGTTTGACCAAGATAATCGCCCAGTTTAACTTCAGACCTCCAATATTAGTCTTCCAGTGATGCATGGCCTCCATCTGAAGCAGTGATTGCACCCAGTTCTTGGAGCAACATGGCATCCACAGGCCTTTCTGTAGTGCCCTTGTCAAAAAGGCTCCAGATTATCTCCCCAGTCTCAGAATTTAATCCTGCAATTTTGGTCTTATCTGTGGCCACAGCTAACTTCTTGGATCCAGAGAAAATGCCAAGACAGCAAACCTGAGCTTCCTAACATACTGCTTGCTGCCTCCAAACTTACCCACTTAGTCCTGTAGACTGCCCAGAGCCAGAAACCAAAAGCCTATGGACGCAGCCAATGTGAGATCCTATGCCCAGTCCGCTGCTGGCCCAGCATGAACCGTGCTTCAGGCGTGGCCTCCATGGAAACACAGAGTTGGCACTGCAGGAAAAGTGTTTGGTAAGTTGCTTTTAAGGCTAAGTTTCTTGGTTTTCACTTCTTTATCCATCATAAATTGATATCTTAGAGTTTGTTTTATGTCATTAATTTGATTTTCTGGTCTATCCAACATGAAGCTCAATCCTTACAGTATACTGTTTACTTGAACAAACAGTGGTTGTGTGTTTTACAGTGTAGCGTTCACAGAAGTCAGGTTCTTTGTGCTTTGTAACTATATGCTATAGTTGTGTGTGCGCACGCACACACACACTGTAGTTTTACAGATGTAATATCCTCTTGAGAGTTGCATAAGAATATTTAATCTTCTAGTTTTTATGAGTAATTAATTTCTTGTGAGAAGGTTACTCTTCAAAGAAATGTCCTCTTTTCTGGCTGCATTTTCTTTACATGTGTTGAGTAATGTTTCTCTGTTTACATGGTACAAAACTCCTGTGTGCTAGGCTTCTGCCTATAATGACTACCTGGTCCAGAAAGAAAATGCCTCTTGTCACTTTTGCCTTGTGTCTCCTGACAGAAAGCTTGTTGCTGTTGTTTAGTTGCTCATTCGTGTCTGATTCTTTGCAACCCTGTGGACTGTAGCTCACCAAGCTCCTCTATCCATGGAATTCACCAGGCAAGAATACTGGATTGGGTTGCCCTTTCCTTCTCCAGGGGATCTTCCCAACTTAGGGATCAAACCTGGGTCTCCTGCATTGCAGACAGATTCTTCACAGAGAAGCTTGGGGGCTACAGTCCATGGGATCACAAAGAGTTAGACAGAACTGAATGATTAAACAACAAAAGCAATGTACCATTAGTTAGAGACTCTTTAATGGAGTTACCCCATGTTCCTTAATAATTTGATACACACGTATGTCTCAGTCTATATATATCCTTGTTGAGAAAACTTACTGTGAGAGAAAAAGGTGTTACATACATATGTTCTAGTTGACATTTTATCTCAAATAGTTTCTTGAGAAATCGATGTGTATATCTACCTTGCCTTAAAGTGGTTCATACTTATTGCCACCTGATTATTTAATTTCTAGAATTTTGTCTTAAGAAATAAGTTCTATATCCATGTTTCAATATAAATATTCCTATTGTCATAATTGTAAAAATAAAAAATCTATCATTAAGTAAAGTTACCTACTCAAGTTTTTTTTTTGTAACATTGGAGTACTCACTTATAATATCAAATAAAAATAGTAGGATGCAATGATGTGTATAATATATAATCACACTTTGGTTTTTATATTTGTATATGAAGAGGAAAAGATGTTTGGAAGGAAATGTATCAAAATGTTAGCAGGCTTATATTAAATGCCTTCCTTTCATTTTCCCTGATATTCAAAATTAATCTACAAAACCAAGTATTACTTTTATAACCAAAACAAAATAATAAGTATTCTTTTAAATTAAACTTCATTATCTAAAATTGAATTCTTCATCTTCCTTCCCAAATGGCCTTCACTTATTGACCCTTCTGTCACTACAAATGGAATCATTTTTCTGGTTTCCCAGACTTACAACTCTGGATAGTTATTTCTTCCACTCCAGTACATCCTACTTACAGGGCAACACCTTAATTACTATGGCAAAGACATATACATATATTGTACTGTTCTTGTGGGAGTTGTGAGTCGGGTGGAGATGATAGCTGGAAACAATGCTGTAATCTGTTATAGGCGCTCTGGTTGGCCAGGCCTGTATCTCACTCTTCTTCCCTAGAGCAATGGTGTAGCTTTAACTTGAACCACATGCATGGAAAGTGAGGGTGTCTTGACACCTCAAAGGAAATTTGTGGTACTGTTAGCAGAAGGGGAATGTATGCTGGAAAGTAAAAAAAAAAAAAAGCCCACTGTAAGGCTTCTACTTATTGTTTGGGTTGTACACGCCAAATGCTATCAAAAACATATCCTTTGTTTGGTTCTGCTTATTTTGATCTGTGGCCTGGCTTATAACTGTTTTAGACTGTGTTTTTCCTTAAGACAAGGATTATGCCATCCATGTTTTTATCCCTAATATTTATAGGTAGTACCTGAATGACACGGAATTGCTTTCATTTGTTAATCATATCCTGTTTCATGTGATATTTAGTTTATTGTCTTCTTAAGTAGTTATTTGAAAATTGTATGTTCACAAGCCTCTGTGTGTGTTTCCTCATTTAAGAATTACAGGGCTCAAAGTTTGAATGCTAATACTTATAGTTTTCATACTGTATAATCAAAATACATTTACTATACCAAAAAAGAAAAAATAATCATAAATATGTTTAAGCCTCTTCCATCAAAAGCTATCCCTCTCTATCAGTGAATTTGCATTAAGTAGTGAGTAATAGAAAGTTCAATAGAAATACATTTCCCTTAAGAATTTAATAAGCTTTCAGGCAGTCCATTTTCTTCTGGTCAATTCCATGTGCTACTACATCTAAAAATTTTGTCGTGGAAAATGTTTCCCAAATTTAATGTGCTTAAGAGTCACTTGGGAATCTTGGTAAAATGCATATTCTGATTAAGTAGAGCTGGGTGGGACTTGAGATTCTGTACTTCTAATAAAATCCTAGATGATACTAATGTTGTGGTGGTAGCAAAGAGTCAAGAGTTACTCTTACCTTTAGCCATTCCAAGGATGGTTAGCTCAGTAGCTCAATAGCATTATCTAAGAACTAGATTCTTTATAACTTTCCACTGTTCAGTCCTCAGTTTATTAGCTTGTAGTCTTATGCTAGTGTCCTTTATTTCTGAAGATATTTGCCTTAGATTCAGATGTTACATGCATGCAACAGTATTCAGAGGCAAAAAAGTTCTTTTCTTTTTTATAACACATACAACTTCTTACGAGACAGCCTCATTTCCAGTAAGTCCCTAAGTATAATTCTTTCAAGTCTCATTAATTAAAATTTCATTACTTATCCTGGCAAGGAAAACACAATTCCATGACACGTTTAGAATATTCTAGTGTTTTAATGTTTTACTTTAGTATTAATCTTTGGTGGCTAGGTGATGGACAGTCCTGCTGTTCTGATACACAAAGACACCATTTTCCAGAGCAAGAATGAAAGGAAATGGATAGATATTTTACTACAGTCCTATTCAAGGTGAGGAGAAAACATCTTAGTATATTTGTCTAGTTATCCACTGCAGGTGGAAGGAAAGATGACTTGAGAAACAGATCTTCACTGGTAGTGTGGGTGGTGACTAACAAGTTACTTGGCTTGTTTGGGAGTTGGAAAGAAAACAATTTTTAATGGAAAATTGAAAGATGTTTGGGGGTTGGATATGTACGATGGTAATTCTGGAATGGTATAGAATGTGACAATGTTTGTCATGTAATGCCCAGCAGAGGCAATCCATTGCTGAAGAGGCTCTCAGTAATTAGGTAAGGTGACCTACCCAATAGAGAAAGTCATCTTTCTTTAGGTACTCAGTGGTTGCTCAGTGTATCACATATAAAATGACTACAGCATCAGGGAGAGAAGCATGGATTTTCTGCCAAGACTGATTTGGCTACTTACCACTGTTGAGTGTCCAACTTAATCTGGTTCATAATTTGCATCCAATGCCTGCAATGTTTCCACAAGCAGCATCATTCATGAATTTGTTGGATGACTTACCAAGTGTCATTTTCCTCCATATGTATCTTGTCTGACTAGGGTCACATTTCTTGACAGGAGCCCACAAACTCAGCATTCACTAGTTTTTACCACATGCCTCAATCCAGAAGCAGGTGGCTTGACAAAGCATTGAATGGCCTGCTCAAGCCTCAGTTATGGCACAAACAAAGAGAAAACACCTTGTGAGAGGAGGGTAGGATCCCTAGGGATGAGATGTGTGCCTTAAATCAGCAGTCAGTGCCAGTGTAGTCTCTCTAGATGAAATGGCTAGATCTGAGAGTTAAGGCATGGATATGGGAGTGGCCTCCTTTATAATTACTCTGAATTGATCTTAATGAATACTCTAGAAGAATTTTTTGCTTCCTGTCCCTTAGAGTATGGTTCAATGAGATAGAAGGTCATAGTACCTAAAAGAAGCATACTTCATGAGGAAACATCATCATGTTTCCAATAAATTGGAAACTGAGACTATTCCCTGGATATTTTGAATTTCTCATGCTGCTGAACCATCAGGTAGAGAAGGTGAAAGTCACGATTCTGCTCTGGGTGATTTATCTCAATTACCAGGAGGAAATTAGACTGCTGATTCAGAATAGAGGGAAAGGGACTAATGTTTAGAACTCAGGATAATCACTGGGTTACCTCTTGATACTTAATTTCTTACCTAACTGTCCTTGGAAAATTGTGCTAACCCAAGGAAGACATGGCCACTAATGGCTCATCTGTAGGAATGAATATGTGGATTATGCACCAGATCCAAACCCAGGCTAGCTGAAGAGGTTGGCAGAGAATAAGAGAGCACAAAATAATAGAAGAGTTGCTTTGATTCACAACACAGGCCTGTGACCTGCTAAAGAAGTGGAGTGTCGCGGTTACAGTTTATGCTGTTAGTTGATGTCTTCAAACTGCTACATTATCTGAAGAATATAACATCTGGCTAACATTTTTGATTTTCAGTTAACAATTGTCCTATTTATAATCTTAAGATGTCTTTGGGCTCCTGACTATTTATCTCCCTTAAAGAATATCATCTGTTCCCATGAGTTTATTTTTCACATGCATGCCGGGGAGTTCTGGTCCTAACTCTCTTATGAATGCCAAACATTGATATCCTGTTGCCTATTGGTTACCTTCAGAGTTTTTCTTCCCTAACCCCCATAGTTGTTGGCATTCCACTGAATCAATAAACTAAGCCTAGTAAACATCCTAGACAATTTCTTCCTCTTCTCCCTTTAATATCCAAGAAAAATTCTGGTTGATTTTATGTTTTAAATATTGCTTTGTTCTATCCTATTCTCAATATCACAAAGACTACAGTCTAGTTTAGGCACTTAATTTATCTTTCTTGGGTTATCAGAAAGTATAAGCCAAATAAAATTGGAGCCTTAGCCCCACATAGAATCACATTTGAAGAAACAGCAGTCAAGAGGAAAACTAATATCCTAATTCTAATTTCTAATCTATCTCTTAGAAAATATCTCAAGGGAGGAAGCATATTACCAATAGTGATTGTACTTTAAACCTCCCCGCCCCATCTCTGCCTCTTTGCTGCATCCTCCATGTGGATAACATCTGTTTCTCCCACTGTACCCCTTCACAGAGTTAAGCTCTACTATATCTTTCTCCTGCTGTTATTTCTCCTTTTTGCAATATAAATCTTTTAAACACTCACTTTTTTGTTGAGACAATCCTTTTTCCAATTATCCTGATTGTCCTTCAGAAGGCCTTGGTGCTATGTAGGAAGACAGAGACTCTTCCTTAGAAGTTGGAGAAAAAGGAGCAATCAAGGAAGTAGAACACAGCTACAATGTGTTAGTTTGTTGAGACTGGTACATCTTCCTGGAGACCTGATGAAGAGCCACGCAGATATTCCTGTATCTGGAAGCCCCTCTCATCCATCCCCACAAACATCCTGATACTCCCTTCTTTCATGTCAGTGGCACTGCTTTTGGTGTCTGTGGAGGGACTGCCTAATCTACTTTGTGTTCTGTTAGTACACTGACCGGCTAACATGCCATTGTTTTGATTTAATAGGTCTCTACTAGGAGGAAGGTGATGGCTCAATCACTGAGTTAATTTTTTCCCCTGTGGTTTCATTAGCCATGTAATGTGCCTCTTTCACAACTGCTGTAAATATTGGCCACTTCTATGGATCTTCTGATGTCTGAGAAGGGCCAGAATTAGACTCGTGGTCATTGCCATCCTGCTTGTGACCTGCCCTGTGATACTAGAAGATTGCTAGGCTCATTGTCCAAACTTGGTTTAGTTTGTTTTAGGGGGGTTTCCTGGCAGAGAATGAAAAATCTGATTCAGTGGACTGAATATGTCCTCCCCAAATTCCTAACTTCTAATGATGGTATTAGGAGGTGGGACATTTGGGAGGTCACAAGAGTGGGGCCCTCGTGAATGGGTTGAGTACCATTATAAGAGGAATTCAGAGAGCTCTCTGACTCTCTTTCTCCCATATGAAGAACAAGGAGCAGTTAGTAGTCTGCAGTTTGGAAGAGGATTCTTAGCAGAACCTCACCATGCTGGCACCCTGATACTAGACTGCTAGCCTTGAGGAATGTGAGAAATAAATTTCTGTTATTGATGGCCCACTCAGTTGATAGTGCTTTGTTACAGCACCTGGAAAGGACCAAGACACCTGACTACTTATACCTACCACAAACTCTCCTGCTCAGGGGCTTCTTTCAGGCGGCAGAAGCATACTTGCAGCTCTTCATGGATTCCATTCCCATTCTAGAAGAAATCTGTGGTTATCTTTTTTTTTCCCCTATAATGCTGATTGATGAACTTTACGAGTGGCAAGAAAACTAGAAATGGCTCAGTTTTAAGATGTAAGACAAGACTGTTCAGTTGTTTACTACAGATTCTCACAGAATGACCTGATCTAGACTATTCTAATTCCATAGTATGTGGGCCACAATGGTTGCCTTTCAAAACTGATTTTTTTTTTTAAAGGTGAAACATTTTTCGTGTTGGTTGGGACATAGAATTTAACACAGGAGTTATGGAAATTCTCTACCCTGATTTGTAATTAGCACAGGACAGTCTGCCATCATAATGGAGATTCTTGAGGCTTTGAGTCCATGAATAATCTCCAGTGCTGAGTTTCTTGGTTGCTTACTTTAGGTGCCAACATTCCTCTGCCGCTGATGCCTACCATTCCTACAGAATTTCAGCAATATGTTCTAATCATGAAGTATATTGTTCTTTCGCTGTCCTCTGGCATGGTGATCTTTCTGAGCTCCTGATCCTATGTTTATGCAAACCGTCTGTTCCAGTCATTCTGAAGCCTGCCTGAGTCCCATGGTGGATGTCAAGTCTCCAGGGGATCCTGGATTTTTGCCCTCCTTCCAAAGAAAGAAAAGTAAAGAAAGTGAAGTCGCTCAGTTGTGTCTGATTCTTTGCGACCCCGTGGACTGTAGTCTACCAGGCTCTTCTGTCCATGGGATTTTCCAGGCAAGAGTACTGAAGTGGGTTGCCATTGCCTTCTCCAGGGGATCTTCCCGACCCAGGGATCGAACCTGAGTCTCCCACACTGCAGGCAGCCTCTTTACCGTCTGAACAACCAGGGAAGCCTGCCTTCCTTCTAAGGATAACTCTAATGTCTTCATAAATTTGATGCTGTTTAAAAAAAAAAACAGTTTTAAATTTATTAATTTGGATATAAAGGAAAGCAGAAAATTTGGGCAGTGGCTGAAATGGGGAGGTAGAGCTGAGGAAAATATTCTAAGATTGGTGAAAATTAAGCTACATTTTGCTAACAGCCTATCACAGGGTTCTTTTGCATACAATAAGCCCAAATGTATTTGTTCCTATTTGTCAATCAGTCCTCATATTGCAACGCTGGATCATTTGACATTCCAAAATCATGCTGCACTTTTTCCTGCCCTCATTTTGTTTCTCAAATTCTTTCTCAACCAAATGTCTCCTTAGGCCCAACTTCATCTCATTTTCTGCTTTTATCCAATGCATTATTTACAGTTTCCACAAGGTAAGATCTGTAACTTTCATATACTTTTCTTTTCTCCCATTCATTGTGAATAAGAACTAATAAGTGCTTAGTAAAATCCTTGCTGATTTAAATGGAATTGAATAATTTTGCCTTTTATTACAAAGATTTTTCACATAGTGTAATTTATGAGCTTTTCCAATTGTCTGTCTGCTTTGGCAGTGTAAATGTTGCTATTTCCATTTTACAGATAGATTTGTTGAGGCTCAGGGAACTTTGCATGGTTTTCTGGATACAATATTTGTGACAGAGGTGGTACTAAAATTCATGTCCTCTGATGTGTATTTCCTAGTTCATAGTAAAGACCTTTGATTATATTTTCATGGTTCCGTAGGATCCAATTGGATTCAGCAAACCTTCTAGAGTGCTAGTGGCAGGACATGCCAATTTTGTTTTTGTTTTGTTATTTTGTCTTTTTCCAAACTGGAAACTGGTAAAATGTCCATTTCTGGAGAGATTCTGAGGAAATGTTTTCTCCCTTTGAGCTTCAGAAGTTCCTCTAGAGACATGGGTTAGAATGAGGGTTGTTTTGTTATAAGAATTTTTTGAAATAATAAAAATAAGTATTACATTTGCAATTTTATCCCACTTCACAGTATTAAGCACAATTTCTAAAAAACTTAAAACATACCATTTTTATTAATGGTCCATTTAAAACCACCAAACATTTTGATGTCAATTACTAAAACAAGGTTTAACGCTGTCAAAAAGCATTAGTACTAAAAACAGTCATCCTCTCTGTATTTTCATCTGCAAAGCATTACAGTTTATAAAACAATTTTAACTCTGGATACGTAAGGCCCTATATGAAGGTTTCCATATGTTAAGAATTTTATTTGTGTGTTTGATTTTAAATTGCTTTGAAAAACAGACAGTTGAGGTTTATAGAAAGGAATCTTTCTTTTAGGAAATAAATGTCTCAAAAGTGCAGGGCACCAGCAGTAAAAACATTCTGACCACAAATCAGAAACACATTGGAAAGTGTTTGTTGAGTACACCTTCTGAAACTAGTATTTTGTTTCTATTTGCTGGAAAATTGAAAAATCTGTTGTATCTTGGCAAGGCTTAGTCAAGCCCCTGGCCTAGTCCCAGATTCCTTGTGCCATATATGGTACTATTGTACACACAGCTAGACTGCCTCACTCTGTTTTCATCACATATATTTTAACTGTAAAATGTACCTGCTAACTGTACCATTATTAAGCTGTAGTTGTTCTCCACATCCTATTAGCTTGCATATTCTTTTTTTTTTCCCCTTAAAAATTGTGTCTAAGACAAAAAATACAAGTGAAAGAGAAGACGGCAATCAGTGTTTCAGCTGCTGAGTGGCATCTGGCCAAAAGCCACCAGGCTGACAACTGGAGTTTAGAGTGTGTTTTTGCAAGGCTAATTTAAGGTGAACTTAGATGGATTCAAGATTTATAAGCCCTAAAATGCCCTGACTGGAGCAAAGTTCAAGTAAAGTAATTCACTGCTTGCCACGCAGATGGGGCTAAGCCCACACTGCCCTGTGGTTTAGTCTATAGGAGAATTGAAAAAAAAAAAAAAAAAAACAGGCAAAGGGCTGAGTTTCTGTGTTTCACTTCAAAGGTCTTCTAATAACTGAAAGGATTATACTCTTTTAACCAGCTAAGAAGGTTAGGTGGTTTTGAGCTAGTGCTTTTATAGCTATCGATAATTCTAAGTTTAAACTTTAAGGATTGCCTCTAGTGTACATCTGCTTTAACACATTCATGACTGTGAGAGACTCACACTTCTAGGGATTTCATAAAAAATTCAAAATAAATAGCAGACATTTTTGATTGTAAATACCCCTGGTGCTACAGAGAGTTTGGGGTTGAGAAATAATCTGGAAAATCATTTAATATATTTAGCCTGTTTGAAAAAATTTTAACTGCTTCAAATACAAGAATTTGTTAATTTGGAATAATTGCCACCCAAAAGAAGTAGTGGTCTTCGATGTTAGTTTGCTATACAGTAGCCTATTGTAGACCAGTATTATCAAACTAGAAGGAAGTTCAAATATTTGAAAGTGGCAAAAAAAAAAAAAAAAGAAAGAAATAAAAGAAACCTTTCCCCGTATGAAATACAAAGGATTGTGTAATTGAAATGAAAAGGGACAAACAGGAAGTTGCTGTTGTTTTTAATACGAGAAAGCGTTAAACATATCGTGCAGAAATGAG
The DNA here is from genome assembly GCA_024291935.2 of Okapia johnstoni. NCBI lineage: Eukaryota > Metazoa > Chordata > Mammalia > Artiodactyla > Giraffidae > Okapia > Okapia johnstoni. The sequence continues at coordinate 61,297,703 of CM044312.1, read as the reverse complement.
CTCTATCGAAGAAGTCTCATTTTCTTTCTGAATCCTGTTTATCATCATCAGTACAGAGTTAAAATATTCTACAGTGGTTACTCTATTTAATAGATACTTACAAGGTAAACAACCAAAAGGTGACAGTGCTGCTTAGATTGGTTAAAAATAAATGAAATTGTCACATAAAAACCAAGAACTATTATCTCATGAATTTCCTTTTTAAAAAGGTTCAGAAAGAGACACCTGTGAATGGTACAGGGAATTGCAAATTACCTCATTTAAGTATAATAGAATGACATTTCCAAAGTAATAAGTTACATCTGGTAAACAATAGTTGATGTTTACAATGGCTCTGAGGAAAGGAGCTTTTGGGCTTTTAAGTAATGTTGCTTTTTATAACCATAAGTAATATGATAATTAAATAGTTGTTGCTTCTTTTGCTTTTAAATATTATTCATAAGCTTCACCAGGATATTTTTTCCTGGCAATTGCAGAGATAAATATGGATTTTTGCACTACAGATGAAATAATAATTGTGTAGAACCTTGTCAGACACTAAGACTCATTCTCTCAGCACACTTAAGCAGTCTTGATTTTTTTCCCCCTAAACACACCTTTTATTTTCTACAAATGTACATGGATTGTGGGCTGAAGCTTGGCAAGTGCTTTGTCTACTTCTTTTAAGGTCTGTTTGCCCACCTGTATTGGAATGGAGGATGCAAGACATAAAACAGTCTAGCCAGGCTGTGGGGACAACCCTCCTTTGGGAGAGAAGTCTGATCTATGTTTTCTTCTGTAAAATGAAATAGGCTCTCATGAGAGAGAACCATATCTTTTACCAAGGAACTTATTTCCTAACAAATGCAGTACCTACAGGATTTGTACGGATCCTGAATTCATTGGCTCAGGAGCTGAGGGTACCCAGACACTCTGTTGAAGTTACCTGCTGGTTTCATCCTTATTTAAATATGTTTGTTATGTTTAGATTCATTTGATTAATTTTCAAAATACCTAGCTTGAACTCACACCAGAAGTCTTCATTGACTTAGCCTTTTGCTCTGAGCGTTCCTAATTCCAGGAGCTAGAGTGGACTGGGGCCCTCAGCAGAGAATGCCTAACTGGAAGAACCCATTCAGTGAGAATGGGGGCCTGCAGTCCTTAGGAGCTGCCCATCAGAGGAGAGAATTCCTGTGGGCTTTCCTCTAACATTTTCTATGTATTCTAAAGGATGCTTTGCTTTTTTTAAAGCTAGGAAGTATTGCATTCCTGCTGGAAAATACCAGGTGTTTCATTAACTAATGCCTGATCAGTTTAAGTGTGCATTCTTTTCTAGCAAGAAGTATATACATAGTGAGGCTGATTCTAAAGAGCCTAACCTTTTCTCTCTTTCCAATCAGGGATTAGTCTAAGCAACTCCAAGGCCACACCTTTAGTATCACCTCTGGCTCAATGAGAAATATATTTTAAGAGTGGCTCCTCCATTGATGGAATGATCTTAAACTTTCATTACCTTAAATCTTAAATTTTGATTTAAAGCAAAAATGGGAAAAAAGTAAATCTCTATTTATTGTTTCTACTGAATTAATGATGTTCTGTTTCTCTGACACATACTGTACTTTTATTATGGACTGCCATTTTTTTTCCTCTGGGGCTTCTCAGGTGGCTCAGTGGTAAAGAATCTTCCTGCCAATGCAGGAGATGCAGGAGATGTGGGTTTGACCCCTGGGTCAGGAAGATCCCTTGGAGGAAGAAATCACAACCCATTCCAGTATTCTTGCCTGGAAAATCCGTGGACAGTGGAGCCTGGTAGGCTACAGTCCATGGGGTTGCAGAGAGTCAGACACCACTGAGCATGCATGCATGCATTTTTTCTGCATTCTTTAAAAATATGTAGACATTGACTTTTAAAATGTGTATATTTATCATTAATTTTCAAGATATTCAGTTAATAATATGGAAACATTAAAATATACCTTTTTCTGAAGGTATAGCAACCCTTCTGTGTTTGTGGTAATTTTATGTTGAAATTTCTCTTCTATACTTTTTTCACTGTCTGCAGCAATTGACGAACAATTTGTTCTCCAGTTTTGGCTACAATGGCAGTTATTATAAAAACAATCATGGAAGAAAAATGTATTGCTTTCTGCCCAGACATATATCCTCCTATTTTCAAAGAGAACACTGAATTGTAAACTATTAACTTATGCTTTCTCTAAGAATATTTTAAAATGGTCTTGGGGATCCAAAAGATTTCATTGTTTTTGTCAACTCAATATTAGATGCAAGGCTATGAAGTCATTGATTCAATCAGCTCTGCATAGCTGAATGTGACATAGGGCTTGTTCTCATAAACATTTGCACATACACATAACTCAGACTAGCAAAGCAAGTAAGTGTCTTCAGCCAGGTTTCTGACACTAGAAAAATCAAAACCAAGCCTAGCAAAAGAAAGGTAAGCTTGTCTTGTTAGACGCTCTTGTTAATTTTTTTTTCTTCTTCTGAAGCTTGGGCAGGGAGAGCAGACATTCTGAATTTGTTGCTTTTAATTCTTTAGAACGTGAACTTTGCTTTCCCTAAAGTTAAAATCTCCAACAGGTTTATTTATATTCTGTAGAACTAGGGGCTTCCCAGGTGGCGCTAGTGGTAAAAAATCCACCTGCCAATGCAGGAGACCAAGAGATGTGGGTTTGATCCCTGAGTTGGAAAGATCCCCTGGAGAAGGGAATGGCTACCCACTCCAGTATTCCTGCCTAGAAAATTCCATGGACAGAGGAGCCTGGCAGTCTACAGTCCATGGGACCTCAAAGAGTTGAGGGATGACTGAGCACACACACACAAACACACAGGAAGTTCTAGAGCCCAGTCAGAACTATTTCATGCAGCATTTTACCTTCTTGGTAGATATCTTCTGGGAGGATCATTTGAAGACGTGGAGACTGTTTGATAAGTAGACTAGTAACTCTGGCTCATTTTTAGATATGACTGTAAGAGGAGCATAAAGCCTGAGACTATTTCTTACTTATGCATTAGTGGACAAAATATGTTTTTAAAAAATCTTATCTTTCAAAGGATCTCTGAATTTCTCTTGCTACTACTTAGCACTATGTTTTTTCCTGATAAAGAAGTGACAAGAGGGACATTTACAAGGAACTCGCAGGGAATTCACTCTCCTCATCTGAAGTTAGTCCATGTTTTAGGTAACACTTGCATTCATCTAAAATCTTTGTACAGGTATTATTAAATCTTGTATGGAATTTTTCCACTTTCAGCTATCTCTGAACTTCTTCACATTTTTCTAGCCCTAAGTAAATCTGAGAACACATTTGGAAGTAAAGTGCTGCTCACATTGGTATACTATTGCATACTACCCACCTCTAAAAACATTCCATACAAATTTAAAACAGAAATGAAGCCTATTGCTGCCATGAAGCTAAAAGTCTATTCAGAATCCCTAGGTGGCATAGAAAGCATTTAGACTTATTTCATTCACATGTCAGGTAAAGACTTTCATTTAGCAGTGAGATGAATGCTGAATAATGGATCTTTTGAATAATGTAATTAAGAATTCATTAAGGAGGACTTAAAAAAAAAAAAAAACCTGACTGAAAGCAATGCGTGTGTACTCCCTACACTGAACTTCCAAAATGTATCATAAGATTGATGACTGAAAAAAATATCAGCTGAAAACCAATTAGAAAAATACTGGCATTTCATTTACAAAATACTGACATTAAAATTCAATGAGGCACAAATATATGTTTGAATTTATTAGAAATTATGTTAAATTAGGATTAAAGATCATTTTTATTATTTTAAAATGTGCTCATAATATAACAGAGAGATTTAACTAACACTCTGTTTTTGTGAGAAGATCTCTTAGTGTTCATGTGAACCTTACAATATTGAAGAAATTCACTCGGTTCTTGGATAGCTGATCAAATAAGAAATGACAAATCTCTTTTTTTATTCCTTGGTTTTTGTGAATTGAAATGATGAAAATTTTAAAACAGGCCCAAATGTGGCAACAGCAGGTCAGAGATTTGCCTGTAACAAAAGCCCTAATATTGTTAATATTGCTCTTTGTATTGCTATTATCAGCGCAAGAGGAAGGAGGTGAAGAATTTCAGTGTTTTCATTGATCAGCACCTACTAGTATTCATAATCCCGTGTCCTTAGAGCCCCTCTGTGTCGTGTTGCTTGTATACAACAGAGAGGAGCTACCTGCTGAAGAAGAAGCAGATGTTTGTGGATATTAGAGTTCAGTAGTTGAGGACTTAGGACAGTCTTGCACAGAGGCAGTTGCAGAATTTTTACCATTTGTCTTGAGCATTGTGTACATTTTTTTGAAGCTTCAGAAATGCCCTCTCGTAGGATATGCAGTCATCTGTTTTTTGTCCTGGGTAAAGGACCATATTCAGTAAATAGCTCTTGTGTTTTTTTGCCTTGGCATGTTACAAGCCTTATCTATCTATGGCATAAAATTTATGCTTTTGTCATCAGTTTTTTCTTTCCAACTATATGAAGGGAAAATGTCAAGAAGTTGATGGAATAGAATAAATTTATTTGCTTTTGTTTTCAGACAGATTGAATTATATTGTATTAATTAGAGATCAAATTGCATTAGTATATAACCTAAATTTTGTTTTTTAACTTGTTGAGACTAGTAAAAGCAAATAATAAATCAATGTGTCTCTTCGGAGTCTTATGCAGCCATGTAGAACTGACACGTACAATGAGCTGGGTTTCCCATTATCTTGCGAATTCTGACCCAGGGGAGCTAGACTGTTTAATGCATAGTTATGGGAAGATAATGACCCACCCTAAAAGACCCACCCTAAAAATACAAAAATGAAAAAAGCCTCACCTCTCCAGATGGAATTATTCATCCAGATGGCACATTGGAAGCTTTTATGCTGACTGCCTTCTTTAAGCTTTCATTTTTATTTTGAAGATCATATCTTTCTTTAAAGATTTCTTCTAGTTAATTGGAAGCAGTACAGTAAAACCTAATGAAATGAACACAGGATAAAGGATCACAAATGTCAAGGTCTAATCCTTACTCTGTCAGTGACTACTGCTTTGTGTTTCAGCCACATTACATCGCCACTGTGTCTCCATTTTGTTTTATGCAAGGTGTAGAGTTTCTACTTTCATACTTGGACTATGTTAGCAAGCACAGGAAGGGAAGATGAGAATTGTTGCCTTCCCTGACAATAGTATTATTTATATGCTTTAACTATGTACACATTAGAGAGATCCAAGACTTCATAAACATACTTGTTAGCAACCACGAACCAGTACAATTTAATACAATCTGAATTTAGGACATAACTGATGAAGAAATCCATTGTAGGAAGTGACTAGAGTTGAAAGAGGTTGATGCAATAAATTTTCCAGGAGGGAAGATATATTTTAGGTAGGTTTTTAAAAAATTAAAATTAGTCACCATGTTTTGAAGCTAAAAAGACCTTTGGATTTTCTTTTAAAGAATGATTTCCATGGAAAGCACACCCTAATGTGAGCCCCACAGTGACCCATACCCTTGTATAATCCCCTCCTCTTGAGTGCAGATGGAACCTGTAACTTGAATATGGCAAAGATGATGGGGTGTCACTCTTGTGATTGTGTTTTGTTAAATGAGACTTTGCCTTTGTAGACCACAGCTGGAGAGATTCTCCTTTTGACTGTGAAGAAGCAAATAGCCATTTTTGTACTGTCTATGGAGAGGGCTACATGGTAGGAAGGCCTCTGAATGAACTTGGAAGAATTCTTCTCTAGTTGAGGTTCCAGATGAGGAAACAGCTAAACCATGGCAGTACTCATGACCCATGGAAACTGTGTGATAATAAATGTGTGTGGTTTTAAGCTGTTAAGTTCGTGGTAATCTGTTACTTGGAAAAAGAAAATTAACATGTTGAATCAGTTCTGATCCAAGAATGCTATCAGTAAAAATAATTTTACCTTGCACTCCAATATATTTACATTCATTTATAAATTATGTATACTACTGCTACTGTAAAACCATAGATCATCACTGAAGCTCAGTTTCTTTCTTATTTTATTACACAAAAGTAAAAATACATAGTGGTTCTAATTCCTCTTATATACTCTACATATACCACATGTAGGAGTTCTGCACATGCATTAGAGATCCACCACTTTCATCTGGGATTTCTAAGTTTGTGTATCAGTACTACTACAAAATAAGTTTAGTTTTACTTCAAAAAAATTTTAACAGAGTTCTTAATGTCCAGAATGTATAAACAGCTCATACAACTGAATAACAACAACCAACAAACAAACAAAAATAAATTCAAAATGGTTTGAAGACCTAAATGTAAAACATAACACCATAAGAATGATGCCTCCTAGAAGGAAACATAGGCAAAACATTTTCATGTTTCAATTGTAGCAGTGTTTTTTTTTAGATCAGTTTCCCAAGGCAAAAGAAATAGAAGCAAAAACAAACAAATAGGACCTAAGCAAACTTAAAAACATCAAAGGAAACCCTCAATAAAATGAAAAGACAACCTACAGAATGAGAGAAAATACTTGCAAATGATGAGGCTGTCAAGGGGTTAATTTCCAAAATATACAAACAGCTCCTATCTAAAAACAATCCCCCCCCAAAATGGGCAGAAAACCTAAACAGACATTTCTCCAAAGAAGACATGCAGATGACCAAGAGGCACATGAAAAGATGCTCAACATGCTAATTATTAGAGAAACACAAATCAAAACTACAGTGAGGTGCCACCTCATACCAGTTAGAATGGCCATTATTAAAAAGTCTACAAATAACAAATGCTGGAAAGGGGATATGGAGAAAAAGGGAACCCTCTTATACTATAGGTGGAAACATAAATTGGTATGACCACTATGAAAAACAGTATGGAGTTTCCTTTAGAAACTAAAAATAGGATTGCTATTTCTATGAGGCAGCAATCACACTCATGAGCATAATATCTGAAAAGAGGAAAACTCTAATTTGAAAAGATATAGGCACCCCAGTGTTCACTAGCACCATGTACAATAACCAAGACTAGGAAGCAACCCAAGTGCCCATCAACAAATGAATGAATATAGATGTGAGATATGTATATATACACACATATATAATGAAATATTACTCAGCCATAAACAAGAATGTGATATTCACAGTGAAGCAACATGGATGTACCTAGAGAATATCATACTGAGTGAATTAAGTCAGAAAGCAAAAGACATACCATATGATGCCACTTATGTGTGGAATCTAAATTGTGATACAGATGAATTTATTTATGAAACAAACTCACAGGCATAGATAACAAATTTATGGTTACCAAAGGGGAAATCAGGAGTTTGGGATTATCAGATATAAACTACTATATATGAAAATAGATAAACAACAAGTCCCTACTGTATAACACAGTGACTATATTCAATAATCTATTATTATGAAGCATAATGGAACAGAATATGGAAAAGAGAATATATTCATATATATTTATATATATATGTACAAAACATTGTAAATCAACTATACTTCAATAAAAAAATTAAAAATCCCTTACATTTGAAAGCTTACATATTGTTAGTATGTCTGCAAAGTACCAGGTGTCCATCTGCTGCTGACCTTGGTTGGACCCCACTAAACAGTAGTGTAGATAAGGGAAGAAGGGGACACTGAGAAAGGGGGCAGAACTGAAGACAACATTGCCATGGCTCTGGAACTCCAGGGAATCTAAGGTTTGCTTGTTCAAATGATAGCAACCTATGCTTAGTAGATACTATCTGTATCTATCTATATAAGGGACACATAGGATATTCTTTTATCTATCTATCATAGTGTTTTCTAGACCTTTTATTCCCTCATACTCTGATGTGTTTCTTATTCAGAGTTTTGAAAGGGAAGTCAGGATGGCCACAGAGTTAGGAATGGAGAGACACCATATATATATTTTGGAAAATGGCTGGTAGAGGTCTCACTTTATTAAAATTTGGGGGACAGTCACATCAGTTATTCTCTACTATGCCAAATACCAAGTAGAATAAGACCATTGACAGATTTCATCTCCTATTAACCTTTGAGTGGTTTGAAGTTGAGAAACCTCTGAAAATAAAAAGATATTTCTCATTTATTCAGTAATTACCATGCATCACCGACTCGATGAACATGGGTTTGGGTGGACTCTGGGAGTTGGTGATGGACAGAGAGGCCTGGCGTGCTGCAATTCATGGGGTTGCAAAGAGTCAGACACGACAGAGCGACTGAACTGAACTGAACTGATGTGTCAAATGTTGTGATAGATTATTGACCTTAATTATGTGTTTCAAGGTCACCGATCAGTAATTAAGAGTGGGTTCATATACTCACTCTATCCCTTGGTATGACCTTACTTCAGGCTGCTAGATCATTCATTCATTCATTTAACAAATCCATGTTCTCTGAGCCACTCATTCTTCTAAGCACTGAGAATTAACAGTGATTAAAGAAGGCTAACTTCCTCATGAGTTTCTTGTGGGGGACCCAGATGATGATAAAATAAACAGATAGTAAACAAACAAATATGTAAAATCTTAGGTGGTGGTAAATACTCTTCAGAAAAGTTAATCTGAACAATTTGGATAGAGGAAAACAGTAAGAGGGTGTTGTTTCTGCAGAATGGTCAGGAAAAGCCTTTCTGAGAGGGAAGGTGTCCTTTGAGAGGAGAATGAATGGAGGAATAGGAGGAAGCATGTATATATCTGGGGGAAGACATTTCAGGGAGAGAGATGGAAAAAGGCTTATGGGGGGAACTTGCTTGGCATGTTCCAAGGAGAGAAAGGAAGACAATCTGGCTAGAAAGGATGAGCCTTATAGATATTGGTAAGAGGTAAATCCAGAGAAACCAGGATGGAAATAAGGAGACCATTTTGGAGGCTATTGCAATAATTCTGGTGAGAGGATAGTGGCTTTGACTATTGGGATAAGAAGTGGTAGGATTCTGGGTGTATTTGGAAGGTGCAGCTGTTTGGATTTGTTGATGGATTAGAGTAGCACATAAGAAAAAGAGAAGAATGGCTATATTGGCAAGTGGATGAATAGAGTTGCCATTTACTGAATTGGAGTAAACTGGGGCTAGAGCAAATGCAAAGAACACATAAATAATTCTGTTTTGACCATGAAAACTTTTGACATGCTATCAGATATTCAAAGGGAGATACTGAGTGAGCAGTTTTAATACACAGAGTTGAGAGTAGTGGTTGGGCTGTTGTCAGTGTTTAGTAGTATTTAAAGATACAGTACTAGGTAGAAAGTGAAGAAGAATCAAAGAGCCTCTTGATGAAAGTGAAAGTGGAGAGTAAAAAAGTTGGCTTAAAGCTCAACATTCAGAAAATTAAGATCATGGCATCCGGTCCCATCACTTCATGGCAGATAGATGGGGAAACAGTGGAAACAGTGGCTGGCTTTATTTTTCTGGGCTCCAAAATCACTGCAGATGGTGACTGCAGCCATGATATTAAAAGGCGCTTACTCCTTGGAAGGAAAGTTATGGTCAACCTAGATAGTATATTAAAAAGCAGAGACATTACTTTGCCAACAAAGGTCCGTCTAGTCAAGGCTATGGTTTTTCCAGTGGTCATGTATGGATGTGAGAGTTGGACGGTGAAGAAAGCTGAGCGCCGCAGAATTGGTGCTTTTGAACTGTGGTGTTGGAGAAGACTCTTGAGAATCCCTTGGACTGCAAGGAGATCCAATCAATCCATCCTAAAGGAGATCAATCCTGGGTGTTCATTGGAAGGACTGATGTTGAAGCTGAAACTCCAATACTTTGGCCACCTCATGCAAAGAGTTGACTCATTGGAAAAGACCCTAATGCTGGGTAGCATTGGGGGCAGGAGGAAAAAGGGATGACAGAGGATGAGATGGTTGGGTGGCATCACTGACTCGATGGACATGGGTTTGGGTAGACTCTGGGAGTTGGTGATGGACAGAGAGGCCTGGCGTGCTGCAATTCATGGGGTCACAAAGAGTCGGACATGACTGAGGGACTGAACTGAACTGAACTGAAGAGGTGAGGGATAAGATCTACATCTTGAATTAAAATTGGAACCATAGAGAGATTAGCAAGGTGACATACAAATTTGTGAAGCATTTCATATTTTAAAACAATAAGTTTAGGATAGAGATCATTAACTCACTGTCTTTTTGAATACTCAGGTCTCGTTGGGAAATATAATGTTCCCAGATTTTAAATGGAGAAGGCAATGGCAACCCACTCCAGTACTCTTGTCTGGAAAATCCCATGGACGGAGGGGCCTGGTAGGCTGCAGTCCATGGGGTCGCTAAAAGTTGGACACGACTGAGCGACTTCACTTTCACTTTCCACTTTCATGCATTGGAGAAGGAAATGGCAACCAACTCCAGTGTTCTTGCCTGGAGAATCCCAGGGATGGGGGAGCCTGGTGGGCTGCTGTCTATGGGGTCGCACAGAGTCGGAAACGACTGAAGCAGCTTAGCAGCAGCAGGTTTTAAAAATAGAGAGGAAAACTACACAACAATATAGAAATAATGATAGAATTTTAGGCTAAAAATTGTACATGCAAATGTTGAAATACAACTATTCGAGTACTGTACTGGGATATTATTTATCTCACAAAGGTTTACATTATCTTAATATATTTCCCATTACCTTAATTTATGGAAAGCCACTGTCAACTGAAAAAAAAATGCACAGTCTAAAAGCTGAGAATAAATGTTTTCTTCAGGGACCTTATTGAGGATGATAGCCTGATATGGTAGCCTCTCAAGTAGCTCTGAGGTACTGCTCCAATATGGTAAGTGAGGAACCAAGACATGTAGTTATTTCTGCTGGGAAAAAAAAAAAAAAACCCTCTCAAAAAATCACAATTGTAGTCAGACATCAAAAGATTACTGCTAATCACAAAAACCACATCTCAGGTTAATAATTTTAGTGTTTTTCTATATATGGGAAGATATAAGTCTGGGCTTGTTGATGTCATTCCTTCGATGTTCATCTTAAATCCCCAGGGCCAGTACCCTGTTTCTTCCATCCTGAATTCCCTCAGGATACACCTCGGGGTGTCTGCAATGGCTGATGACTTTATGGCAACAACATCCTTTGTTTACTGAAATGGAAGGGGACATATTTTGTCTCCACTGTAAAGGTGTGTTATGCAAAACATTTAACAACAGGGAGGCAGAGTTGCTGACCAATCAAACTGGGTGTCATTTGTGTAATCAAATTGAAACCATCATGAGATACCACTATGCACCTATTGGAATACCACTTTTGTAAGTGCTGTTGAAGATGTGAAACAACTGAAATTCTCATACATTACTGGTGCAAATGCAGAATTCTGCAGCTACTATAGAAAGCGGATTGGCAAAATTTGTAGCAGCTTTATTGATAATTCGCCCAAAATGTAAAAACCAAAATGCACTTGAACTAGACAAACTCTGGTGCATTCATACAATGAAATACCATAAATTAAAAGAAAAAAGAACAATAACTACTGGTATATATAATCAATGGATGAATCTCAATGCGTTATGCTAAGTGAAAGAAACTAAATTTATACTATGTAATGGTTCTTTTTTGACATTCTGAGTTGGTACAACTATAGGCACAAAAACCAGATCAGCATTGCCAAGGACTTTGGGCATTGTGAGAGATGGGCCACTTTGGGCATTGTGAGAGATGGGCCACTTTGGGCATTGTGAGAGATGGGCCACTTTGGGCATTGTGAGAGATGGGCCACAAATAGCAATGAGAAAATTTGAGGGTGATGACACAGTGAATATGACTATGTGTTTATAGTTGTATATAGATTTTATATGTTTGTCAAAAGTCATAGAACTATATACTAAAAATTATACCTCAGTAAGCTTGGTTTTAATGAATAGAAGAAAAAAAAAAGAATAGTTTTTTTTCTGAATATGATAATCCAGTGTTTTGGAATTGAGTTTGGTTTGAATAGTCTATCAGGTGAGAATAATACCTCATGTATACTATACTTAATTGTTTTATTTTTATCATAAAAATGTTTTTTCATTAATCAAGTATGTAGTTTTAGGAGAAATTCACCTACAGTAGGGAGGGAAGAAAAGGATACCTACATATATATAATATTCCTGAAAATAAAAGGATTTAGGATTGAACAGTGTTAAAAGCTATAATACATACTGGGTATCGCCCTCATGTAGAGTGTTTCTTGATTATTTTACAACAGCCCTTCAAGATGGACTCCATTATTATCATCTCTAGTTTACTGATGTGAGAACAGCTTCAAAGAACCAGCCAGGATTCAAACACAGATTTTTTTTTTTACTCCACAGTTTATGTTCTCTCTCTGACATTCTCTTGTCTTCTAGATCATTCCCACAAGTGGTTTCACAAAGATAGAATGGACTAAGTCTGAATTGTTTTATATTTTAGATAGAGTTGTTAAATACTGAGTTCCCTTTCTTAGAAACTGAGGCTGCTCTGTAAATTATTGAGGATTTCTCCAGCCATTGAAGGCATACACAGTGTGATTCTGAATTAAGCCATTACCAATTGCCCTTTGAACTTATGCTCAGAAGAATACTTTCGTGGGGTTAGGTCTTTGTTAGTTCTTCCAGGTCTCTTCCACGATGTTCATATTTAGAAAGTGGAGAAAAGTTATTGTGCAACCCAGGAAAATGATATAATTATTCAGGTATATCTCTTACATACTGAGTCCTTTGAAGACTGTATTCCCTTTAAGTATCTATATATTCTTTAAAGACAAGAGTTATCATTATAGTTTCAGAGATACATCATAACATCAACTCCAAAACCCTTTACCTCGGTGATATTCAGTAAACATATTTTGAAGGAATAAAAGAATGAACGAAAGTGGCAGTAAGGAAAATTGTAAGAATCTTTGGAGTTAGATAGAGACTTGTATCTGAGTTCTAGCTATTTCATTTACTATTTGGGTGACTTTTGGTTAATTATTTAACGTTGCCAAGACTCACTTTTCTCTACTATAAAATGAAGATGATAATAACACCTATTACTTGTGAGAATTAAAAGTGAGAAAAAGTATGGATTGTGTTTAGCACAGTTGCGAACATAGTAAGTGTTAAAGGTACAGTGTTTATTAATGATATTTGTAAAATCCTCTTATTCTATATTACATCATTAATAATTCAAGTTATAAATTAATAATAATATTTTGGTACTTCCCTTAAATAAATTTCATTTATTCTTTAAATTTTCCTAATTCATGACACTTATGCATTATTTAGAGTATGATTCAATGAGTAGAATGATTTAGTCCAGTTTTCAAGTTTTCCTTGAATCAAAGGGGCTCTGGGCTTTTCATACATCTCCATGTCCACATCTACTGTCATCACTTTTATATAGTGGGAGTAATTTAAAAAACACTATTGTGATATAAAATTGTATTTGTTGTTGTTCAGTCACTAAGTCGGATCCAGCTATTTGTGACCCCATGGATTGCAGCATGCCAGGGTCCTCCATCCTCCTGGAGGAAGACATGTCTCCTGGAGTTTGTTCAAATTCATGTCCATTGAGTTGGTGATGCTATCTAACCACCATATCCTCTGCTGCCCCCTTCTCCTTTTGCCTTCAGTCTTTCCCAGCATCAAGGTCTTTTCCCATGAGTCAACTCTTCTCATCAGGCTGTCAAGGCATTAGAACTTCAGCATCAGTCCTTCTTGGGAATATTCATGGTTGATTTCCTTTAGAAGTGATGGTTTTGGCACTGAGCCAAAATTGTATTGGAACCCTATAAAATAATAGGAGATTTATTCTAAGTTATTTGTATGGTTAATGATTGGTGGCTTCAAGTGTGGCTTGAGCATAAGCTGAATCAACCTCTGGATTTGTGACTGTTAAATTAGCAATGGGGGGACTGTTTAAAAGGAACCAATTTTCAAAATAGCCTACAGAGCCTCTCAGTACAGAACTTATTCTCCAGGAAGAGAAAGCTAGTTAGCAAGCTTTTGTTAGACACAAGGCCTTTTATCCAAAAGGAGAGCCTCTAAATAAACATGGTAAACCTCCTTTGAATTTGCTGTAAGTTTAATCGTAAAGTAAGTCTGAGTTCTTCGGAGGAAACAGGGATGGAAATAGAGTGGCTGTAATTAACAATGGAAATAATTATTTCATGTAGAGTGAAAGCACCACCAAACTTCATTGCATTGAAGACTTGAGACATTTCAATTTTATTTTGTGTCCTCAAAATTTTTAAGAAATCAGCAGTTACCTGTTAGCCTTTGGCTAACCATACAAATTTTGTCTTTGGTGCACTGGTTTTGATCTTTCTTTTAACCAGTGAATGTTTTCCTGGTTATCAGAGTGATTTCTATAATATATCTATGGAATGAAAAGTAAGTTAGTTCATAAAAAGTGTGACTTTGGCAGTTTTGCACTTCAACCAGCTCTGCTAAGTGATCATAACCAGGGCAGCAACCAAGCCAGTATAATAATGACAATGCTTCAGAGTTGTGTTCAGAAATTGTAGTTGGATGTCCATTCAGTCTGTACAGAAGAGGCAAGGAGACAAAATATTGGTGAAAAAAGCCTAAAGCAAGTAATTAGTAGCAGGGGAAAGCAATGACACATTTAGATTATTGCACTTCACTTTGTATTGGTATCAGCTTCTGAATATTTCAGCAGCATTTACATACCCACTGAGGATTGCTGAGCAGAAATTACCCTTTGTTCTCAGGCATAGAATTCAGCAGGGTTACAAGTTATATCTAGACTTTGGCCCCTTCAAATAGAAAGAGCTTTGTGATGATACGTTGAATGATATGTAATCTTCACTTTTGTTAAGTAAAACCACAGGATTTTCCTGCAGAATCATTTGTAAGTGTCCACATCATAAGAATTGAAAATCTGTCTATTGTGAATTTGTTCTTAGATGAGAATATTTTAAAAGTAGTTCTGAAGTGTAATTTGTAGCACCTCCATTTTAATTCTTGTCACACTTATCCTTCCCAAGTCCTTTTGCAGTTCTGCCACCCAAGCTCAGAGAGTGTCCTTTCCAGCATCACACTGTTTATAGTTGAGAAGCAGCAACCCAGGTCTGTCTGAGTCTAGCACACCATTTCACTCTCCAGGCCTACTCAGACAGTAGTTTGCCAAGGGCTATCTGCTGAAGTCCAGATGTCTGAGGCAGGTTGTTCTTAGGTGATTAAATGAGTGTTAAATGCAAAGTGTGTGATCTGCTGCTAAGAGCTATCTAGACTGTGCACATAGTTATTTGGATAGAAAAAAATTAGAAAGCAAGTGTTAAACATCATAGACTGATACTAAATAAAATTGAGGTGACAAAGAATGGAAGACTGAATAGAGAGGGAAAAATATTTCTCCAAAGAACTTTCTAAATCACAAGAGTGTCTTTTTCAAGCTATATTCTTATGTTTCCACCCTTGCTCTGCAGTCTCCTCAAAGACCCTCTGCCAGGCAATTTCAGATGTATTATAAACATACTCTTGTGAACAAGAGCAATAATTCTCCTCGATGTGGGGCCCTGCTGCTGCTGACAATCAGCCCCAGGTAGCCTTTTACTTACCAATCGCTGTTGGCTCCAAAATAAGTTTTGAAAAAAGTGAATCAGAGCTTAGGATCCAAATGATAAGTAAAATGAAGGAATGCTTGTATTTGTATTTTCACAGCTTGTGTTTCTGAGGTGGTCAAAAGTCACTGAGCTGACCCACCCACAAGGGCCCTCATCATTGCATTCATCTATTAACAACCATTTCTGTGTGAGTTCAGGCTGTTGACCTTTTCTTTAGAGTCATGTTTGAAGATTAGCCTTGTAGTCAGGCTAATAGCAATTCCTCCAAAATAAACCACAACCTATATTTCCCTGTTATTCTGTTTTAACGTTTTAGCTAGTTTATTAAAGTTTTGACATCTAGAAGCAGAGCATGCATTAAATATCATATTGGAAGCACCTATTAAAATGAACACTGTAGGGGCATTATGATTTTTTACAGTTGATGTGAGTGGGAAAGAAGATTTTCCCCTGCATGAAGGGTGTTGTGGTCATTGACGTAGTCGGCTGGTCACTAGTTTTCAAAGATGGTAAAGATGTTAGTGTAACACCAGAATTAAGTTTTTTAAAAAATTAAAACCTTCTAGTGTCAGGACAGGATAGCTACAGTTTCAGTTCAGTTCAGTTCAGTCGCTTACTCGTGTCCGACTCTTTGCGACCTCATGAACCACAGCACGCCAGGCCTCCCTGTCCATCACCGACTCCTGGAGTTTACCCAAACTCATGTGCATCGAGTCAGTGATGCCATCCAGCCATCTCATCCTCTGTTGTCCCCTTCTCCTCCTGCCTTCAATCCTTCCAGAATCAGGGTCTTATCCAATGAGTCAATTCTTCGCATCAGGTGGCCAAAGTATTGGAGTTTCAGCTTCAACATCGGTCCTTCCAATGAACACCCAGGACTGATCTCCTTTAGGATGGACGGTTGAATCTCCTTGCAGCCCAAGGGACTCTCAAGAGTCTTCTCCAACACCACAGTTTAAAAGCATCAATTCTTTGGCACTCAGCTTTCTTCACCGTCCAACTCTCACATCCATACATGACTACTGGAAAAACCATAGCCTTGACTAGACGGACCTTTGTTGGCAAAGTAATGTCTCTGCTTTTTAATACGCCATAACTTTCCTTCCAAGGAGTAAGCATCTTTTAATTTACTTAAGACATTTTAGGCGACTCTTGGAATGGACTAGACTCTGGACTGTGCTGGGTACTCCCACCTTTTAGAAATTTTCATTCTTTTTGGTGAAAAATATGAGATCCTAGAGAACTGCCTACAGTACAGATTAGTGAGGATAGCCAGTGAGTTGAACGTGTAGCAGAGAACGTGTAGAAAGAAGCTGTTTTGGCTTGGGTGGCAAGGAATGCTTCACAGAGGGGTGGCATAAAATAGAACTTAGATTTCACTGAGTGGAGATTTTCATTTTAAAATAATTAACAGACAATTCTATTTTATGTGCCCAGAATTACAGAAGCATACCCAGATGCGCTGTGGAGTCTGTTCAGTGAACATTTCAGAGTAAAATGTTGTTTGTGAGTCTTGAAAGGTTGGTAGGCCTTCATTTCAGCAAGTGGGCAAGAATGTAAAACCATTTTAAGCCACCTGGACATCAAATATAACAGATAGAGTTCATGAACTAAACATATGTCCAGGAGAAATTTAGATATAAGATAATCCACTCACTGGATGGTGGTGGTGGTGGCGGGGTGGGAGGGGGGGAATTTTAAAATTGTCTCCTTCTTGCATAGGATTTCTTTGAAGGTGGTTTTGTAAGTGCCCACTCCCCTAGTCCCACATTTCTCTGGAATATAAGCACGCATGCCCTTTTGGGGGAACATTCACCTTGGTTACAAATCTAAAGTTGAATATCCATTTCCCTTTTGATTGATTACTTGTGCTAGTAGGTAGTAAATGTGGAGAATAAAGAGTCACCTCCAAAGAGACTTTTATTTTGGTTTGAAATACAATCTGAGCTTTTCTGTAGGAGACTGAATGAGCTAGAAATCACATCCTTCTAGAGGCCACTGTTAACATGAGTCTGTGTATGTGGAGCTCCTGCTGACTGACAGCAGTTGGAGAGTAACTACGTAGAGGGGAAAAGTCAGTTTGTATTAAAGTTTAAATGGATATAATACGTGAAGTTAGCCCACAGAACTTTCAAACACATTTTCAAAGATCAAAACAAATCATAACTAGCTAGATTTGAATGTACGGAGTATTTGGAATATGTGTTTTTGTGCTAACCAACAACCCCCAAGTCTATGTGCTTGTATAAATATGTCCATATAAAGAAGCATGGTACTTATCCTTGTTATTATATATTAAGGTGAGACAAACATCTTTTTGCTGTTGACTGTCAAAGTGTTTTATTGAAAGCTTGTACTCTACTAAAGAAAACAAGGTCAGTGCTGGGGTAAATTTCTGGCAGATTATTTAAACTTCTGGGAGGGTGAATGCCATTGAGAAATAATGTGGTTTTTATTAAATAAATCTGTCTAATAATATTAAGGTGCTATTTCAATGTTAAGAACAGACAAAGCCAATCTTAGGTACCAAGAGATGAAGGCAGAAGGTTGGGGTCAGAGTGAGGGGGGAATTGAGTACTGGTAAGGACCGATGCTGAAAACAAGAAAAAATGAAAAAGTAAATTTCCTTTTATTTCTATTTTGGGGGATGTTTTATTTTTGTTTAAATTCCCTTTGCTTTACTGAATTTTCAACAAAGTGAGATATGAAATTCAAGTATACTTCTACTGTGGAGTTATAATGATAGATTTTCTTTAGACAGATACAAAAATAAGGTCTTTAGTTTTCAATAATTCAGTGAAGATTGAGAATAAAAGTTATAAAAGGTAAAAACAAGGAATATTGTTATTATGATCCAGTATGTCATGAAATGTAGACTTCAAAATGTTAAAGTAATTTTATATCTGTGTTTCCTTAAACTATCTTAAGCTAGTGAATACACTATTGTCTTCTTAATTGATCAAAAATTCACAAGCCTAGAGAATCCAACTAAGGTCTAGAATTTTTGTGTGTTTGATAAAATTATTTATCCCAAGGGAAAACATTTAAAATCTTTTTAATATTACACTCAGAGAACATTTTTATATTCATCAGCTCTAAATTAATGTTTCATAATTTAGTGTTAAACACAGAATTAGTACTTTATATAAAAAATGTTTTGGGTGTGTTTACTAGAATCCAAAATTCTAACAAATTTTGAGAGCCTTGTAAACTGAAACTACATGAGATTGATATGTACATCTCAAAATGCATTGAAATCTTAACAGGAAAATACGATTGTACCTTTTGGATATTTGTCATCAATATGGTTTTGTTGGCCAGAGGAAATATGTTTTGAGATGAGTTAGACACAAAAGCCCCAGGACACCTAGTGAGACAAGAATCTCATAAAAACTAAGGAAAATAATAAGAGAACTTTACCCTTGGCAACCCATAGTAGATTCACAACGTGTTACAGGATAATGGTATAATGCATACAGGGGATTTAACATTGAAAAGCATTGTGTTGTTCTTAGAATGTTTTCTGTTAGCAAATTGATGTTGGAGGAAGGAAGAAAGGAAGGAAGCAAAAAAGAGAAGGAAGGAAGAAAAATCAATCGGTTGAGGTAGAATTTCTTGCATTGAAGACTCAGTTTCTAGAAGTCTTGGAAAATACCTTGGGGTTTTCCAAGGAAGGCAAAGTGTGATTTGACCTTGGACAGATTCACCGATACTTCCCCATATAACTGTAACTGCAGCTTGATTTTCATTGCTTCAGGTATTTCCATTTTATTTCTATACTTTTCTTTTTTCGTTGTTCAAATGGGAAATTCCTTTTTTTTAAATTAGTTTATTTATCTATTTTTTAACTTTACAATATTGTATTTGTTTTGCCATACCTTGACATGAATCCACCATGGGTGTACATGTTTTCCCCTTCCAGAACCCCCCTCCCAGGGCTGGAAAAAGATATTTCATGCAAATAGAGACCAAAAGAAAGCAGGAGTAGCAATACTCATATCAGATAAAATATACTTTTCTTAACCATTCTTCACAGCACATCACTTATGAGCTAAAAAGAGAAATACTATTTTTATTTTCTTCTTTTAAATCCTGACATAATTTTACTTTTCTTTTTGTAACATAGCATCCCTCCACCCCGACTGACAGGGTCAGTGCACCACTTTACAGGTAGCTCACATTTCTTTGGGTCTTTGGAACATGTTAGACATGTTTTGCATTAGAATATTTAGAATATTTTTTAAAGTTGCATTGTTTATTAGTTAATTTTTATTTGCACTGTAGATGAGAGTGAAAGAAACTAAAATATTTTAGCCTATGGTATTTAATCCTTTCCTAACCTTCTACTTCATTTCTTTCAGTTTCTTAATATCTTTTCCTTAAAAAAGCAAACAAAAAACAAAAAACTTTTCTCTTACTTACATGCTTTCTTTCTTCAAAAATGGAACCACAGTTCTCAGGTAGTTTGGATTTCTCTTTCTAATTAACCCCAGTTTCTTCTTCCCTCTTCCTCCACTTTACAGTCAATCAATAAGAATTCTCTCATTTTATCAGTAGTCTCAGATCTGTCTTGTTCTTTTCTTTTGCATGGTCACTTCCCTAGAAGAGACCATCATTAATTCTCCAGTGGTTTCTTGAAATGTTTCCTACAGAGTTTTTACAAGAAAAGACTTCTCAGAAAAACTGGTCGGTGAATTAAGTTTCAGAATTTCCTATTGAATTATTCATTGCACCACTGTGTATCCTCTATTCGAGTGATTTCTAAACATAAAGCAAATTGATAGTAAAGATTTTCATTGTGATTTGGTCTATCTGTGACTATGGATTTTATGCATACATCTGTATCAATATATGTGTTAGCTCTGAAAAATCTTTCATGAAATAATATTTATCCGAGATGAGCACTGATTTTTTTTTTCTATTTTAATCTTCTCCATTCACTTCCTGTATAGAGTCAGTCTTCATTATTGGTAGATTCTGTATTTGCAGATTTGCCTAAACCGTGAAGTTTGTTTGTTCAGACCAAATTCACCACTCATAGTCCTGATTTGAGTTACCAGATAGGTGCATACCACACATACCAGCTGAGGTCAAACATGGTGAGATGCTCTGCTTTCTTGTTTTAATTATCAAGCTGTAAAAGTCTTTAATGGTTTTCTTTGGTCATTTTGCTGTTTTAAATGGACCCCAGTATAATGCTGAAGCACTGTCTAGTGCTTCTAAGCACAAGAAGGCTGTGGTGTGCCTTACTGAGAAAATATGTGTGTTAGATAAACTTAGTTCAGGCATGAGTTATAGTTCTGTTGGCCATGAGTTCAGTGCTAATGAATTAACAATATATAGTAAATAAAGTGTCTTTTTAACAGAAACAAACAAAATAAGGTTATGTATTGATAGGTTTATAAAAATGTGGCCAGACAGGTACTTAATACTGTATTTTTCCAGGGGCAGTGAATCAGTATTTGCTAACCTAGTGTTTACAGGGACTGTTTAGAATATAATTACTGCAAATAACAAAAAATGACTGTACTGCATTTCAAATTTTGGGCAGAACCCAGTGACGTTATTTCATGTGCTCAAAATATTGCCTCCCATGAATCATTTTTCTCAAAGTCTGCTACTAAGAAAAGCTTTGTTTTTCAGGGGCAAGTCATAGCCATGTTTTCTTTTCTCTGAGAGATTTGTAACTTGCTGCTTTGTATTTTTTACCTTGCCTGCCAGGAAACTTAATGCAGGTTTTATGCTCAATTACAGCAACAGTATTAATCCTTGATGTTGAAATGCTTGCTTTCCTGTTTTTAGCCCTGATTTTCTCCTTTTATTTCTACTGTATTATTTTGTTTGATTTATTCTTTTTGTGAAAGAGTCTTGAAACCTCTTGAGAAAAAGATAGAAATGAATAAAAGAATTAATGAATAGGTAAATAATTGAAGCAAGTAATCCTGGAAGAAAGATCTAGAGATAAGAGGCTATCTTTTTAGTAGAGACTTTAAAATATAACATTATTGTCAAATACTTTGATAGTATGTGTTCTCCTTATTAAGTTGATTTTTTAAATATGTTGTATGTTATCTTAAAAATGTTCTTTGTGAAGATGAATTGGAAGGGTTTTCTAAAGTGTCAGAATAATTAAGTAAAGCTTAATAACTTATGATAACAGTTTAAGAAAATTACAAAATGTATATTAACATCCTCCCTTTTAAGATCACCTATCACTTCATTATTGTGTGAATAGTCACCAATATAGATGATATGAAAAATTCTTGTTCTTCTTTTAGCAATAGCAAAGCAGATGTAGTATGGATAATTAAATCATGAATAGTGAACTTTTGTGTGTTAGTCACTTAGTCATGTGCGACTCTTTGCAACCCCATGAACTGAAGCCCATTAGGCTCCAATGTCCAAGGAATTCTCTAGGCAAGAATACTGGAGTGGGTAGCCATTCCCTTCTCCAGGGGATCTTCCCAACCCAGGGATCGAACCCGGGTCTCCTGCATTGCAGGGGGATTCTTTACTGTCTGAGCCACCAGGTAAGACCTCTCAACTTTTGGATACTATAAAAATTCAGATGATGTTGGGGAGGAAACTGAGGCACACTGACCCCCCACCCCAGGTCTCTATTTGCCATTCCAAAGTCTAGTGTACCTGCTCTTGCTCTCTACCCCCAGTGGAATGAGCTGCATGAAGGCAGCCTTTTGCCAGGCAGAGTGTCTCAGGAGCCCATCTGGTGGCCTGTATTGGGGGGAGGCTGGCCAGGATCAAGGGCTGTGAATGGGGAAGCAGGAGGAGGGGGTGGTTGGAGGAGCAGCTGCTATCTGTGTGTGGCGGGCATGCGGTGCCACTTAGTCATAACCAATAATTTTAATATTTCTACCTAACTTACTAGAGTTTTTTAGCTTTCCTTTCTACATCTCTATGTCCTATAATAAAGATAATCATAAATAGTCAAGAGTTGTTGTACCATATTACAAAGTAAGTGAAAGTTTATGCATTCTCCTCACTTAACCGAACTCAGTATATTTTATGGATTGTTTCAGTGAAAAAAAAGGATAATAAATTCATTAATTCTAAACTTTTCTCAAATTACATTTTGCCACAGTGTGTCAAAAAAGTTGCAACAATTTGTGGGAAAAAAGTGAAAAGGACATACTGTGTGAGTATATACTCATAATATTCATTAATGTCACAACTGAGGAAACTCTATTGTTGAAAATCATTGGCAGTGTACATTAAAGGGTATTATATTATGTCTCAGAACCACAGCTTAAAAGGGCTTCTTAAAATAAGCTTCCTATAGTTTATCTCTAGTTTTTCTTTAAAGCAATAGAATTAGTTGTTTCTCTATTTTCATTTACTAATGAATTGGGAGTGTTAAAACTCAAAGTCTGTTTTAAGCAATATGCTAAAATTTTCCAAAATATAATCTTAAATATTTTCAGAAAACTTCATAAACATCAGTTTTATGAGTACCATATGTTTAGTAAATGAATAATCTAAAGATAGAATACATATATATATATTTTCATAATAAGATGATTTATGACTTTTTATCTATTTGCCTACTATTATATTTATATATAAAAAACTCACCTACAAATCATAAGTATACAGCAACTTAAGAAGCAAATATAGGGAGTTTTGAATTGAAAAATATGGATAGGAGTTAATAAATATTGCTTATGACCAATGAATCTCATTATCTGTGCTAGTGAAAAGTATGTTTTGGATTAATCACCAAGAATATTTTGTGGTTGTAAATAGCAGCTTCTAATCCATGCTTAAAGTAGAATCCTTCTCTAAAAGTGATTCATATAAAGAATATGAATATTTATTCACATATGTTAATCTGACCATGAGGGCAGCAGACCTTAATGATGATTATATTCTTGTAGGGGATGGTTCTACAAAGGCCATGTTACATTTTTTTTTTTTTTACATTGGAAAAATCAAATTTTGACATTGTTAGGAAGAGATAAAAAGCTCTTATATTTCTGAATCATTAAAGACTTGTTAATTGAGCTTGTTCAAGGATTGCTTATTAATCAGCAATCTGCATTGTATCACTAGTATATCACTAATACATTTAAAATATATAACAGGTTGAGCAATGTAGGAATTAAGCACAATGGATTCTAGAACCAGCAGTATGGGTTCAGATCCTATTTCCACCAGTGACCTATGACATTGGACAGATAACCTCTCTGTACCTTTGTTTTCCTCCTTTACAAAATAGGCATCATTATGATATCTGTTTTACTAGAGTAAATGTGTTATTTATGAGGTAGTCAGAATAGAACCAAGCACATAGAAGTTAACATTATGTGTTTAAGTAAACAAATAACTAGGTAAGAGGATGTAATGCTTTAGATATGAGATGGTTATTCCAATATTTAAAAATGTATGGCATTTTAAAGCTGAATGAAACTCAGAAATCATGTAGAAATAGTTTTTTTTTAAAATTTTTTTCACTGCATTGCCACTCCCACAGCTTTTTAATTTTTTTCAAATGAAATCATGGGAACCTCAGAAGAGAAAACAAACTGACATTGTTGAATGGGGCAAAAGACCTGGATCTTTGCCCATGCTGCATTTGGCTACATCTCTCAGAGGCTTCTGATTTATGCCATAGACTCCTGAGTTTCTAAGGATGAAAGTTTAAAACTTCTTGATTTTCATTAAAGCCTTCTTTTATAGATGAGATAACATGCTCAGAGTGGGTAAATGGTTCACTTTCAGGGTAACACAGATTATTCAGTCAATCAGTTCAGTCACTCAGTCATGTCCGACTCTTTGCGACTCCATGAACTGCAGCACACCAGGCCCTCCTGTCCATCACCAACTCTCGGAATTTACTCAAACTCATGTCCATTGAGTCGGTGATGACATCCAACCATCTCATCCTCTGTCGTCCCCTTCTCCTCCTGCCCTCAATCTTTCCCAGCATCAGGGTCTTTTCAAATGAGTCAGCTCTTTGCATCAGGTGGCCAAAGTATTGGAGTTTGTCAGCTTCAACATCAGTCCTTCCAGTGAACACCCAGGACTGATCTCCTTTAGGATGGACTGGTTGGATCTCCTTGCAGTCCAAGGGACTCTCAAGAGTCTTCTCCAACACCACAGTTCAAAAGCATCAGTTCTTCGGCACTCAGCTTTCTTTATACTCCAACTCTCACATCCATACATGACTACTGGGAAAACCATAGCCTTGACTAGACGGACCTTTGTTGGCAAAGTAATGTCTCTGCTTTTTAATATGCTGTCTAGGTTGGTCATAACTTTCCTTCCAAGGAGTAAGCGTCTTTTAATTTCATGGCTGCAGTCACCATCTGCAGTGATTTTGAAACCCCCAAAAATAAAGCCAGCCACTGTTCCCACTGTTTCCCCATCTATTTGCCATGAAGTGATGGGACCGGATGCCATGATCTGAACACAGATTATTAGTCTTCAGTAAATTCTGAAAACAAAGGATTTTTATCCACTGCACACTATCCACTCCCTTGGCTGTCTCAAAGCTCCAAATGATTGAGCTCTTACTGGGCAAGATGAAAACATATTTTAGTATTTATTTTCCAGGTGATCCCAATGTCTCACTTTAGACATGTTTTCTAACAATATTCCTACATTTAAATGCCTTTCTATCCCAATCTATCATTATGGCCTATGTGAAAAATAATGTTTTAACTTTCCTATTTTCTTGTCAACTGAGTGAGGCTTTCCATGTACAAACTAATTAAGTCAACGCAGTATTAAAAGCATATTTGAGTGTGAATTTCACCAGTGATAGAAAATTGTCCTAGCATCAACAGAAGGAATGCATTCAAATTATTGCTTGGTATCTACATAGCATTTCAAGCTGTGCAAAATACATGTACAAACACACTAGTGGGACTCAGAAATATTCTACTTAGTGGAACAGGTGGTTCAAAGATTGTGGGAATTAATATGGGTAGCAAAAACAAGAACCAGAATATGAGTTTGACTCAAATCTAGTTGGGCTGAATTTTCATACCCTTGTAAAAGACTTAATTAATGCATAGAAATCTTATTGTTGATTGCTAATTATATAAAAATCAACTTTGTACAAGTGATTGGAGTTAAGGTAAAATATTCATAAGCCAGCATTACAGGCTTAGAGAACAACTTAAACTTTTTAGTAAGTGTTTTTGAGTGCAAATGATGGTTACATTTTCTTTATTCTTGATATCTACAAATGTTATTTTATAGCTGATTACCCTTCCTTGACCCTAGATGCATACAACTTAACATATCATAAAGCAACTTATTTCCTCAGGGCAAAAAAAATGGTAGCCTTTTATGGCTGTTTCACACATTTAAGTGTTGAATGAAATGTTTAATAATGTGATTAATTTTGCTTATGAGAATTTCAGATTTTGGAGGAAAACAAAGCAATACTAATTGGATCCTTGAGTCACTAATTGTATCATATTGGAATAAACCCTACTCTTGGATTGTGATTAAGGTTAAGGATTCTACAGTCCTTATGATAGATTCTATAATCCATCATGTCTATAAGCTACTAGCCTCTGTGTGGTCATAAAAATTTGGCTGAATACTACTTTTTCAGTAGGCAAAGTGACATGAAAAAAATATGTACTATCAGGTGCTCTTCCCTTAACAGGATTCTCTGATGTACAAATCACTATAGTAGAATGATGCAATGGGGCATAAGGACAATGAATCAGGTCATAAATTGAGTATAACACTAATTCTATTCACTATGAAGTGACATATATACATTTGGTGGCCATAATGGTACACAAGTTTTCAAAGCCCAAAGTGAGAAATGCATTGCACCTTCTCTCTTTATAAAAACTCAACGGTCTGCTAAGTCTGTGTCTCATATCAAATTCTATATATCTACCTGTGTTTTTAATGTGGAAACCCAGTTTTCTAAGGAAAGGTTATTATCATTATTAAGTTTTATAACAAAATCAGTATGTACCAGTACCTATTTAATAACGAAGACATCATGAATGTCAGACTTCACACACCTTGCAGAGTGCTAATAACTCCTAAAGTGTATCCTTGTTTCAAATTGAAGTCAGTATTGGAAATTTTACATTATCTGCTCTTGCTGAAAGTATTAAAAATACTTCTGTAATAACTAAACTAAAAAAGAAAATTGTGTCTTTTTACAACTTTGCCTTATTTTTGGTTCAATTTCAAAGCTCTTAATAGTTAAGGCATATGACATTAACATTGGCCTGAATTAAGCAAGAGGATCATTTCAACCATATATATTTTATGTTGCCTTCAGGATGAAGTAAACATTTATGTTTGCCTCTTATTTGTAAGTTTATAAGGTACATGTGTTTTAGATACATTATTAGCTACATCAAATTTCTTTTTTCATATTTCTTTTAGTTTTGGAACTGCATGGATATAAAATATGTTTATTCAGAAACTAAATAAAAACTTTACTAATTTCTGCATTATAGTGACCCTAACTCAAGTCCAGTGATAGACTGAAAGAGTTTGTTTCTTTTTCTATTATATATTTAAATTAAAAATAGAAAGATGTAGTTTCTACTAATGAGTTTTGTGGGGCTTTTTTAATATGATGTCCCTTAGGAGGTTTCCTCACTCGGTATGAAGGCTCCTAAGAGGTGCTTGTGCACCTGATTAAATCATAAATGGCACTAAGGGCTGCACATTTGCCCAATCCTAGTTAAATCATAGTAGGCAGTGATTCCTCTGTAGGATGCATTGCAAATTGTGATGCTCTTATTATACACCTAATTACAGCATTCTATACCAGTCTGATTCTTTCCATAAATTCTTGTAAATGTGGTGTCCATTTTAGAAATTAGAGATTGAGTTTCATTAAAATGACTTCAATCCATGTGATTGTGAGAAAACAATGACTTGCCACTTCCTGCAAATTGTTCTGAAATTCTATAAAGAATATATATGTAAAACATGAAGAAATTAAAATACAGTGCTTTATAAAAATGAATTCTGTATTATAAATAATAATTAAGCATATGCTATGGGGTTTCAAGAAGGAGAACATGAAAAACATCTGAAAGGATAGATGTAGTTGTTTTGGAGTAAGTAACCAATTAAAAAATATTTGTACTTTAAGATATAGTTCTTAATGCTTCTGTGCCTCAGTGCCTCGTGGGGAGTAGTAATCCAACCTATCTTATTGACTGTGATAATTGATTGACCTAATCTGTATAAAATGCTTAGATCAGTGACTGAAACATAGTAATTTCTGTGCAAACCCTTGTACAGAACCTTTTTGCTGAAGCTCTTGTTGTTGTTCAGTTGGTCAGTCATGTTCAGCTCTTTGCAACCCCATGAACTGCAGCATGCTAGGCTTCTCTGTCCTTCACAAATTCCCAGAATTTGCTCAAGCTCGAGTCCATGGAGTCGGTGATGCCATCCAACCATCTTGTCCTCTGTTGCCCCCTTCTCCTCTTGCCCTCAATCTTTACCAGCATCAGGGTCTTTCCAGTGAGTTGGCTCTTCGCATCAGGTGGCCAAAGTATTGGAGCTTCAGCTTCAGCATCAGTCCTTCGGATGAATATTCAGGAATGATTTCCTTTAGGATTGACTGGTTTGGTTTCTTGCAGTCCAAGGAACTCTCAAGAGTCTTCTCCAACACCACAGTTCAAAAGCATCAATTCTTCAGGGCTCAGCCTTCTTTGTGGTCCAACTCTCACATCCATACATGACTACTGGAAAAACCATAGCTTTGGCTAGATAGACCATTGTCCACAAAGTAATGTCTCTGCTTTTTAATATGCTGTCTAGGTTTGTCGTAGCTCTACTCAATCTAATTTTTGCCTGAAATGTACTATTTTCTACTATAATGCTTTAGCCAAAACTGATATTTCTGCTACCACTCCTTCTAGCCTCAGAGATTGCTTCTTTTTGGTGTTATTCTGGTTGAGATGAGAGGAGTTTCCCCTTTACGGTTAGAGAGACTAGATGGATTAGTGTTTCATTAAACACAAATTTGAACGGGTAGAACTTTTGGTTTCCAGATTTATAGCTGAAATAAGTGGCCCAGAGTATAAATACCATGTAACTAAAACTATTTATCTTCAAATACGCCTTTTATAATTTCTCCCTGTTACCTAAAGTGTGAGTGTGTGCTTGTGCTCAGTCACTTCAGTCGTGTCTGACTCTGTGACCCCATGGACTGTAGCCTGTCAGGCTCCTCTGTCCATGGGATTCTCCAGGCAAGAATACTGGAGTGGGTTGACTCTCCTCCAGGGGATCTTCTTGACTTAGGGATCAAACCCGTGTCTCCTGGGTATCCTGCATTGCAGGTGGATTCTTTACCCTCTGAGCCATCTGGGAAGCCCATTATGTGAAGCAATAGTATTTTACTAAGACACAGAATATATTACGGTATCTAAGGTAAATGTTAAAGTATCTTCTGAATCCCATCATTGTTTCTGGGAATACACAAGTTAGGGACCACTCTATCATTTCACTCAGTCAGGTTTATTCTTGTTATTTATCTGCTCTTGTGATGTAGATATTAAGTCTAGAAAATATCTGAACACTTATCTAAACCTGGGGGTTACTCCTTCAATATGGTCCTTTCCTTTTATTCAGGAGCTGGAAGATATCAATTACATTATATTAAAGAAAGGAAAGGAGTGTGCATATTATAAATGTTTTAAATGAAACATAAAGAAAAATGAAGCACAAAGAATTTAATAGGTTTATTGCATATTTGACAACTAATTAATGTTGTGAGTAGAGCACATGGTTTGTGATTCATAGATATTTTTCTTCCATTCTGCATTTTATCATAAAGCAAAAGAAACAGGAAAAAATGGATTATGAAAAGGCAAAAATATAAATGTGAAAGTATATTGTGAATGTCAGTTTAACACTTTATTCTTTTAATTCACCAATCACACAGTCACCCAGACTGTGAAACTCTTTTATGACCTTTCCACCTGACGCAGCTAAATTGTTTCAAATCAGCTAAGAAAAGCTTAGACATACTGTGCTGACTTGTATGGTCTAATGGGTGTAACAGAAAATGTTCTTTCCCCTAGATAAAGATGTTCTAAGTTTTAATAATACAAGACATGTCAGTTATAAAATTACCCAGTTTATAAAAATGATTATCAACATTTAAACACTTTGGATGTGTGCCATTTGACCATCTTTTGTTTTATTTCACATTGTAGACCAAAGCATAGAGAAACTTGATCACTTAGTAAAGCTGTTCTGACCCCAGTCAAAATAAGGTAAAGAATTAAATGGTTACATGTGTTGGTAGGATAAAATTTCCATTAAGGTTGAATTAAAAGGAACATACTCTGATCTCTTACTGGATAAAGAAGTGCTTTGTATTTAGAATAAATAGCATACCTGAGATCCTGGTCCCTTAACATGGGCGACTCACTGTGTATATGGTAGCGGTGGTGGTCATACTTGTGTGGAGACAGATTGAAGATGAATTTAAGTATACTTTGTAAAATGGAAAAGAGAAGTTGTCACTGTTGCTATAATTAACTATAATAGAATGATATCTTGCTCAACATTAGCCTGTTATCCAACACTAGCCTGACTGATACTCAGATTTTGCATAAGTGAAATAAATAGAATTAAGAGGTTTAGCTTCTCAAATGAATCTAAACAAGTACAGTTATATATACTAGACATTAGTCAAACATCACACAGTAAGGTTACCATACCCTAATCCTAAATATTACTTCTGAATTTTGTTCCTAGTTGTCATATTGCCTTTATAAAGGCCTCAGGATATTCCTCTTGAGATTTTAACTACATCCGTGTATGAGTACCCCATACTCGAGGTTAAAAACATTACAAGATTTTTCCTTTTTTTTTTTAGTGGATGGTTGGCAGAAGGAAGGGGTGATTGAGATTCTAATGAATCACAAAAGCATGCATTAAAAAAGGTCTGTGAAGCTATATAAAAGTCATTCTTAAATCTGGAATAAAGATATACTAAAAATGAACTTTTGATTTATTAAGGTTTTTATTGGGCCTGGAATTTCTTTTAGAAATTAAAGTAGATTTTCTATTGGCATTTGAATGTATGAGTTAAATACTGTATATTATCAATTAACTTTACCTGTTCCTTTTTGTTTTTTTTTAATTTCTTTTTTACTTTTTTTCTCTTGGCCTTAGCTAGCCATGAAACATCTCTTGGATTCAATGTAGTGCATGGGAGAAAGCAGTAAAGGTTCTAGATCCCCCGTATGGGGTAGGGAAGGGCCACAGAAGAACTTGACCATTCACCAAGGACCTTGATGTGATTTCTGATTAGAATTTAATGAAAAGGGAATTCATGACCCTGGTGATTGGAGGGCATGGATGCAGTGGGATATGTTACCAAAAGTGAATGCATCTGTGGAAATTATATAACTTAGAGCAGATAGGAGGATGGTGATGAACAAGTTAACCTCTCCCAACCTCTATGAATTTAGACCAGTCATAGAGAGATGAGATAACATGGGAAAAGGCACTATAATCTTGAAATGGCAAATCTAAACTGATAGTGACTGAGTGTACCTTAAAATGCAGGATTATGTAAAAATGGAGGGCCATTAGCGAAGATAAGTTATAGAGAAAAAATGATTTTGCACGTCTGAATTTGTGTTTATAAAATCATACGTTGTCTCTGGTATAAAAATTTAAAGAAATTATTCAAGAATGCTGTCACACTCAAAATGTCTTAGCTTAGGTTTTATATTTCACGTGGAAGAAGAATATTATCCTGTCTGAAAACATCATTTGTTTAAGAAAATTAAAACAAATTATTTTTTGTTTATTGTCCAGCTTCAGGATTTTGATCCAAGCAATACTTACAAGTAAGTCAAAAGCAAAGATTCAGATAAAGCCTTGCATTCTGAAGTCACACAAATTAATTACAAGGGAGTGACTGAAACTTGGGCTTAACAGAGTGTCTCGCAACAGTAAACTGGGAATAAATGGTATGATTGTCCTTATCATTGTTATTACTTCTCGCCTGTAGCCAGTTTAGGAGGGAAGCAGTGCATTCAAGGCAAGCCTTCTTGATCTTACCTATAACTACCTCCATGATAGTATTGTAAAAGTTGGAAACAGAAATTGAGACAGAAACTTGAACTTGCCAAATGATTTCTTACAGTGGAGTTTTTGATTCTTTGTAATTGCTGATCTGAAAACCATAGCACAGTTCCTATACAACAGTGGTGAGGGAGGGAAAGGGGCTGTTCATGGACACATGTGTTTGAATTAGTCTTCAATTATATCAGTCCTAAGGTGTCTTGATTTTACCAGTGATAAAGCCCACCTATTGCTTCTATTTACAATCATGGTTAAAGATTGTTAGTATTAAAGTAAATCTTAAGGACAGGAGGATTATAGTAGTACTCCATTCCTTCCTAAAACAACTGAGTTTCTGTCTATACCAATTGGTATTTATACTAGTGTGTCTATGATGGTTTAACACCCTAAATGTGATGTAATAATTCTACTGAATTTTAGACTGAATGCTACCATAAAGATCTACTATATTAAAAATATTTGCATACAGCATTCTCCTACCTGAAAATTTATGAATTTTAATAAAGTTGCTTAGATTTTATGGCCCACAGCTATAATTGTTCATAATCCAGGAATACCATTTAAAGGCAATTGAAATTATATGAAAACACTTAGCAGAATTATGTCTTCAGCTTTCCCATTACTTTTTTTCTAAATATTGGTGTCAGGTTTTCTTTTTTAAAATTTATTTATTTGTTTCTTTTTGGCTGTGCTGGTCTCCATTGCTCGGGCTCTTCTGTAGCTGTGGCTACCAGGGGCTACTCTCTAGTTGTGGTGATCAGGTTTCTCATTACAGTGGCTTCTCATGTTGCAGAGCACCGGACTTGTGATTCCCGGGCTCTGGAGCACAGACTCAGTAGTTGTGGTGCATAGACTTGGTTACTCTGCTGCATGTGGGATCTTCCTGCACCAGGGATTGAACCCATGTCTCCTGCATTGGCAGGCGAATTCTTTATCACTGAGCCTCCAGGAAAGCCTCCCATTACTTTTTATATATTGATTGTTAATTTCTACAGAGTAAATGAAAGATTACTTATTTAAAATGAAAACTAAATGCTTAGCTTTGTAGATATGTTTGTGATCTAGCGTGTGTAAAAATGTATCTTCATGATAGCTTAAAATTTATCAATATATAAATAGCCTATGGAGTAATATGTACTTTGGTCCAGCCACTCCAACTATTAAATAGGTGTCTTTTTTTTATCAGAGAAGATAACAACAATAGCAAAAAGAGTACTATTTAATTGTAATGAATGAATAATAAATAGTAACAATAGGCTCCAAATCAAAATGTAATAAATAGTAGCAACTTCATACATTAGAAAACTAGAATGGAAAATAAAGTTTTAGAAATTTATTTTAGAGCATTTTCTAAGTTGGATAATTCCAGAAATCTCCTCTCATTGTTCTTTTCCTTCTATAGTAAACGCATTACTAACTGTTTTTTTAAAATTTTTTTGTTTGTTTTTTCTATTCAGTTGAACACAGCTTTATTGTTGGGTATACAGAATTCAACAAGAGGTGTTAGGTTTCCTAAAGAGTTTCACAATTAGAAAAATTATTTTTTGGCTCATTTATATATGTTCTAAATGTACCAAAAATAATTTAAGGCAGCCTTTGGGCTTTCCTGGTGGCTCAGATGGTAAAGAATCTGCCTGCAATGCAGGAGACTGTGGGTTTGATCCATGGGTCAGGAAAATCCCCTGGAGAACGGCATGGCAAACCACTCCAGTATTCTTGCCTGGAGAGTTTCATGGACACAGGAGCCTGGGGGGCTATAGTCCATGGGGTTGCAAAGAGTCGAATACAGCTGAGTGACTAACACACTTAAAAATACATTGTAAGTATAACATGAATAAAAAACAGGTAAGAGTGATGAAGGGAAGACTGGAAAAGAGTAGGGAAATAAAATGCAATTAGAAATAAGATCTGTATAATTAGAAATAAGATCTTTATATACTTGTAGTGAGTTATATGTAAAGTGATAAAATGCAAGGCATGATTAAGTATAACAATTAAAAAGTACAAAATAGTGCTGTAACAAAGAGTATGGAATATATAATTAGCTTATTTTTTGAGTACTACTTGCTGAGCTTGGTTGTGTTCAACTCTTTGCGACTCCATGGACCGTAGCCTGCTAGGCTCTTCTGTCCATGGGATTTTCCTGGGAAGAATACTGGAGTAGGTTGTCATTTCCTTCTCCTGGGGATCTTCCCAACCCAGGGATCTAACCAGAATCTCTTGCATCTCCTGCATTGCAGACAGATTCTTTACTGCTGAATCACTGGAGAAGCCCAGGATTTAGCTAAATCACAGTTTGTTTGTTTGTTTTTTTAAGAAGAAGTGGGATCTGACCTCACTTCTGAAGAAACAAGAGAAAAAGTAGACACATAGAGTAGAGGGTAGAATAATACCTGCAAGTTGAGTAGGCATGAAACAGATCGTTGGAATAGAACACAGTACTAGTGTATTTCGGAAATCAAATGCTGCATTATAAAGCAAAAGAGAGGACATGTAGGCTCATGGTGGGTATGGACCTGGCCAGATCTACAGTGCATAACTTTTTGCATTAAATAAGTATGGATAAAGAAGAATCTCAGTGACCCAGGCTTGAAATGATGGTTCAGTTGATTGGTTATGAAGAGGTGGGAATTAATGTTATTTTCAAGTTTTTTGGCGGGAGAAATCAAAGAAAGAAGGAGAGAATAGTGTCATGAACTTCAGGTATTTATGTCCTAGATGTTTGAAGACAGTGTGGTTTCATCTATATTTTCACCAACCATTTCTTGTCCTACCCCAGCACTACCACTGGAGTGTTTTAAAGCAAATTCCAACATTGTAGAATTTCATCAGTAAGTATTTCAGTGGGTATCTCTATAACATAAGGACTTATTAGAAACATAACTGGAACACACATAAAACCTTAACATAAAACCCTTAAGATTCTCTAGTACCTCATCAATATTAAAATTTCCCAATTATTCTTCCAAAAATTCTTAGGGATAATATATTAAGAATACCTTTTTTGGCCTGGTTTTATCTGTATATTTTATATACAAGTATTTTTTTGGCTAAATTGATCAAAATACTATTAATATCTGTGCTAAAACATATAGTGTTTCAAATGACAACAGCTTATAATGGAAATTTTAGGCTATTTAAATTCTGGGACACAGGATTCAGTTGTTAACAGCTATGATTAGGTGAACTAGCATAGAATCAATATCATCTACAGTTTCATAGATAGAGAAAAGGTGGCAGAACAGCACAATTGAGTTTTCAGAGATGCATGAGTATTCAAAATTTCACTTTAATTTTCAAAGATGCATTAGTATTATTAAAAGTTCATTTGATAAATGATTCTTTTTTTTTTTTAACTTTATGGAGAGCCAGAAACTGCTTGAATATCCTCCCTGTATCTGTTTAAGAAAATAGTTTGGGTAGCTATAGGAAATAGTTATAGGAAATAGGGTGAAATAGTTACTAAAATCAGTAAATGCAAAGAAAGCAAAGGAAAACATAAACCAGACAAAAATATTTCCAGGACCAAATTTTTAAGTAGTCTGTATTTTGTCATTTGTTAAACCACAATAGGCATACACAGAGCTGTAGTTCAGCATGATTTTCTTGCTAACATAAATAAAGTTTGGAGCACTATTCTGCAAATCAACCAGACTGGACCATGAACTACAAATTTTATACATACATATATATATATATATATATATATATATATATATATAGAGAGAGAGAGAGAGAGAGAGAGAGAGAGAGAGAGAGAGTGTTAGAGACTAAATGGAAAGTTATTGTTGGATACGAACAAACTACAAAGGGGCAAGAAGACTTAAGCTGGGAAGACCAGACTAATTCTTTACATGTCATACACAATTCTTAATGATAAAATTGAATTCAACATAGGTATTTCATAAAACTTATTTACTACTTATAATAGTTGTCTTAGAATTTCTGGTCTGCCTCGTTTGAGCTTCAGTAGGTCTTCAAGTGTTTCCCTAATTTGTAAGTGAAAGTGCGTATTCAGTTCAGTTCAGTTCAGTCGCTCAGTCGTGTCTGACCCTTTGCGACCCCATGAATTGCAGCATGCCAGGCCTCTCTGTCCATCACCAACTCCCGGAGTCTATCCAAACCCATGTCCATTGAGTCGGTGATGCCATCCAACCATCTCATCCTCTGTCGTCCCCTTCTCCTCCCGCCCCCAATCCTACCCAGCATCAGGATCTTTTCCAATGAGTCAACCCTTCGCATGAGGTGGCCAAAGTATTGGTGTTTCAGCCTCAACATCAGACCTTCCAATGAACACCCAGGATCGATCTCTTTTAGGATGGATTGATTGGATCTCCTTGCAGTCCAAGGGACTCTCAAGAGTCTTCTCCAACACCACAGTTCAAAAGCATCAATTCTTCGGCGCTCAGCTTTCTTCACTGTCCGACTCTCACATCCATACATGACCATTGGAAAAACCATAGCCTTGACTAGTTGGTCTTTTGTTGGCAAAGTAATGTCTCTGCTTTTAAATATGCTATCTAGGTTGGCCATAACCTTCCTTCCAAGGAGTAAGTGTCTTTTAATTTCATGGCTGCAGTCACCATCAGCAGTGATTTTGGAGCCCCCCAAAATAAAGTCTGACACTGTTTCCACTGTTTCCCCATCTATTTGCCATGAAGTGATGGGACCAGATGCCATGATCTTAGTTTTCTGAACGTTGAGCTTTAAGCCAACTTTTTCACTCTCCTCTTTCACCTTCATCAAGAGGCTCTTTAGTTCTTCTTCACTTTCTGCCATAAGGGTGGTGTCATCTGCGTATCTGAGGTTATTGATTTTTCTCCCAGCAATCTTGATCCCAGCTTGTGTTTCTTCCAGCCCAGCGTTTCTCATGATGTACTCTGCATATAAGTAAAATAAGCAGGGTGACAATATACAGCCTTGACATACTCCTTTTCCTATTTGGAACCAGTCTGTTGTTCCATGTCCAGTTCTAACTGTTGCTTCCTGACCTGCGTACAGGTTTCTCAAGAGGCAGGTCAGATGGTCTGGTATTCCCATCTCTTTCAGAATTTTCCACAGTTGATTGTGATCCACACAGTCAAAGGCTTTGGCATAGTCAATAAAGCAGAAATAGATGTTTTTTCTGGAACTCTCTTGCCTTTTTCGATGATCCAGCGGATATTGGCAATTTGATCTCTGGTTCCTCTGCCTTTTCTAAATCCAGCTTGAACATCTGGAAGTTCATGGTTCACGTATTGCTGAAGCCTGGTTTGGAGAATTTTGAGCATTACTTTACTAGCATGTGAGATGAGTGCATTTGTGTGGTAGTTTGAGCATTCTTTGGCATTGCCTCTCCTTGGGATTGGAACGAAAACTGACCTTTTCCAGTCCTGTGGCCGCTGCTGAGTTTTCCAAATTTGCTGGCATATCGAGTGCAGCACTTTCACAGCATCATCGTTCAGGATTTGAAATAGCTCAACTGGAATTCCATCACCTCCACTAGCTTTGTTCGTAGTGATGCTTTCTAAGGCCCACTTGACTTCCTATTCCAGGATGTCTGGCTCTAGGTTGTTGATCACACCATTGTGATTATCTGGGTCATGAAGATCTTTTTTGTACAGTTCTTCTGTGTATTCTTGCCACCTCTTCTTAATATCTTCTGCTTCTGTTAGGTCCATACCATTTCTGTCCTTTATCGAGCCTATCTTTGCATGAAATATTCCTTTGGTATCTCTAATTTTCCTGAAGAGATCTCTAGTCTTTCCCAATCTGTTGTTTTCCTCTATTTTTTTGCAGTGATCACTGAGGAAGGCTTTCTTATCTCTCCTTGCTATTCTTTGAAACTCTGCATTCCGATGGGAATATCTTTCCTTTTCTCCTTTGCTTTTCGCTTCTCTTCTCTTCTCAGCTATCTGTAAGGCCTCCTCGGACAGCCATTTTGCTTTTTTGCATTTCTTTTCCATGGGGATTTTCTTGATCCCTGTCTCCTGTACAATGTCACGAACCTCTATCCATAGTTCATCAGGCACTCTGTCTATCAGGTATAGTCCCTTAAATCTATTTGTCACTTTCACTGTATACTCATAAGGGATTTGATCCAGGTCATACCTGAAAGGACTAGTGGTTTTCCCTACTTTCTTCAATTTAAGTCTGAATTTGGCAATAAGCAGTTCATGATCTGAGCCACAGTCTGCTCCCAGTCTTGTTTTTGCTGACTGTATAGAGCTCCTCCATCTTTGGCTGCAAAGAATATAATCAATCTGATTTTGGTGTTGACCAGCTGGTGATGTCCACGTGTAGAGTCTTCTCTTGTGTTGTTGGAATAGAGTGTTTGAAAGTGCGTATTACATAGTAACATATAGAAAAATAGAACCAAACTGCTCATCATATAAAATCAGAGTCAACGTATAGTTTATTTGCAGATGAATATTTTTCAACTAAATTCATTGTACCTACTAACTGGCCAACAATCCTTTCCTGTACTAATCATTAAAAATTATTTTTAAATTATTCATTTAAAAGGGAGATTTTTCATGTAAAACAGGTTTGTTGGCAGAAGTTACTTAGTAATAAAAAATGACCAATACTGCTTTTAAAATCATTCTTCAGGATGTGTGTGTGTATATATATATATATATATATGCACACACACACAAAGCATTTAAAAAAAATCAATGGTAGAGTAAAAAGATATCTTGGCTCATCAGTAGCTCTCCAAGTATGTAAGTCCTTTATGACTATAGGGCTTTCATTTTACTCTACAATGGCTGGCAATGCTATACACAAAGGAAACAGTTTGTTCCCAACTTAAGAAGCCTGCAGAGGTCAGTATAGCAACAGCAACAAAACATCACATTGATCAGTTGATCAATGCTGAAGGTAGACCGTTAGACCAAATGCATATTTATACATACCAGCATCTTGAACATTAAAATGAAATGTGTTATAGTTAGAATAGGGTATCCTTTGAGTAACTAATTTGAGTACATTTAAAGAAAATCAACATTTGGAAAATCATTCCACTCAAAAAGTGTAGGGGGCAGAGAAATCAATGTAAAATTATAGTAATGACTACTTTATATAAAAATAAACGTCTTTTTTGTATGCTGATGTATTTTAAAAATGTTCTGTTCATTTGAACTGGAGAGTATATTCCTTATTCTTGGTTCATCAGCTTCTAGCTCTTGTCAATAAAGCTCACTATTAACCTGGGCAAAGCTATGATTTTTTTTTTTGACATTGATACATAAGTGAAGTTTTATTTCTAGTCATATTCCATATAGTTCAGAATAAAAAGTGCTTCCAAATATAGCCATAGTTCTCAAGTACAATTTACAATTTTTGTACCTATATTGAAGATAAGTATTTTAAATTTGAACATGAAAGTGAGCGTAAATATATTTCTTAAGAAAACATTTTTATAGTTTGTTTTTATAAAAATGAAGAAAATTGACAGGTTTTAGAAACTGTACTCTGATACCCAGAAGCTGTCTTCCCCATGATGACCTGTCAGTGACCTTTGTCATGACGCTGAAGGACTACACTCTCCAGGGGTGAGAAGTGATTCAACTTCAATTGTTCCTGTGCACCAGACATGTATAAAACAGAGACTATAAACATATCACGTAGGCTTATTTTGGCTCCAGTTAAGCTGACACCATCAGACTCATTTAGTTTAGAACTTGCAGACATAGTTTCAGTGTCAGCTCTCTGCTGCAATCCAGAAGGCTAACTAAAAGAAAAGCTAGCTAAGGCCAGCACTGGGCTTTTGCTGGACAGCAGTTCTCTGTTGTGAAGTAAGTTTCTCATACTTTTATAACACTTAATGCCATGTCACTGTTGCTCTGGTGTTTCTAATGCCGCTATGGATGGACAAAGTCAAAAGCTTTTTCAAAAGATCAGAATATAGGTAGGTAGATAGAAAGTGAGACAGATTAAATAGACATTTTTTTTCAAATAAAGAATATTTGTTGACTCTTTTAAATGTAAGCTTTAGTTTTTCCCTAAATGTATTCCAATAGGTACTTGTGCAAATAACGAATGAGAAATGCACGTAAGCAATTAATTTTTACAGTCCACAAATAAATGTATACTTATTTTTTTCTACTTATACTTTTGTTGCAATTTTATCTAAATTTTTTAAAACTTCTCTGAGGGCAACATCTAATACAACCATATATCCTTATCCATGGTAGTATAATGGACTATATAATAGCCTACAAATTAGGCAAAGATAAATAACCCTATAATGGATATAAAATAAATTTAACATAGTTAATACTGTTAATATCATATCCTATATCCTATTAAAAATACTATTGAATTTATATAAACTGGTTGCTTAAATGTAAGTAGGCCAAAAATACAACCAAAAAAAAAAAATCTCAAAATGCATATTTAGGATATTATCTTAACACAATGTATAACCAGAAATCAGTAATAAATTGCAAGTTTAAAATGTCACTTACAACAAAAAAAATTCTCTCCTGAATAATGCTAAGATCGAGGAGAACGTTAAATCTGAGATTTTCAATTGTAAAATGATTAATGGAAAATCATAAAACAAAGCCTGTGGTGTCCATCCAAAGCTGTAATCAGACAAAAATTCAGAGATGTAAATGCTTACATTTAAAATCAAGGAAAATATAGAGGAAATAAATGTTAACTTAAACAGTTTTACAAATGAATATAACTAGAGTTGAAGAAAACAGAAAAATATAAAATAAATAACTAAAAATACTGCAAATAAACAGTTTCAAGCTGGTTGTTTGAGTAGACTTTACAAATAGATCAAAAAACAAAGGAAGTGAAAGGGAAGGGAGAAAGGGAAAGACATACCCAACTGAATGCAGAGTTCAAGAAAATAGCAAGGAGAGATAAGAAGGCCTTCTTCAATGAACAATGCAAAGAAGTAGAGGAAAACGATAGAATGGGAAAGACTAGAGCTCTCATCAAGAAAATTGGAGATATCAAGGGAACATTTCATGTGAAGATGGGCATAATAAAGGATGGAAAAGGTAAGGACCTAATAGAAGCAGAATAGATTAAGAAGAGGTGGCAAGAATACCCAGAACTATACAAGAAAGGTCTTAGACCCAGATAACCACGATGGTGTGGTCACTCACCTAGAGCTGGACATCCTGGAATGTGAAGTCAAGTGGGTTTCAAGAAAAATACTATGAGCAAAGCTAATGGAGGTGATGGAATTCCAGCTGAACTATTTAAAATCCTAAAAGATGATTCTGTTAAAGTGCTGTACTCAATACGTCGGCAAATTTGGAAAACTCAGCAGTAGCCATGAACTGGAAAATGTTAATTTTCATTCTAATCCCAAAGAAGAGAAATGCCAAAGAATGTTCAAATTGCTGTACAATCACACTCAATTTACATATTAGCAAAGCTATGCTGAAAATCCTTCAAACTATTCTTCAGCAGTACATGAACCGAGAACTTCCAGATGTACAGGCTGGGTTCTGAAGAGTCAGAGGAAACAGAGATCAAATTGCCAACATTCATTGGATCATGGAGAAAGAAAGGGAATTCCAGAAAACACATCTTTTGCTTCTTTGACTATGCTAAAACCTTTGACTGTGTGGATCACCACAAACTGTGGAAAATTCTTAAAAAGATGGGCGTACCAGACCACCTTACCTGTCTCCTGAGAAACATGTATGGGGGTCAAGAAGCAACAGGTAGAACCAGACATGAAACAACTGATTGGTTCAAAATTGGGAAAGGAGTATGTCAAGGCTGTATATTGTCACCCTGCTTATTTAACTTATATGCAGAGTACCTCATGTGAAATGCTGGGCTGGATGAATCACAAGCTAGGGTCAAGATTGCTGAGAGAAATATCAATAACCTCAGATATGCAGGTGATACCACTCTAATGGCAGAAAGCAGAGCCTGTTGATGAGGGTTAAAGTGGAGAATGAAAAAGTTGGTTTAAAATTCAACATTCAACAAATAAAAATCATGGAATCCGGTCCCATGATTTCATGGAAAATAGAAGGGGAAGAAGGAGAAACTGAGACAGATTTTATTTTCTTGCATATGGTGACTGAAACTGTGAAATGTAAAGACACTTGCTCCTTGGATGGAAGGATATTACAAACCTAGACAGTGTATGAAAAAGCAGAGACATCACTTTGCCAGGAAAAGACCATATAGTCAAAGCTATGGTTTTTCCAGTAGTCATGTATGGATGAGCAAGTTGGACCATAAAAAAAGGCGTAGTGCTGAAGAATTGATGCTTTTGAACTGTAGTGTTGGAGAAGACTCTTGAGAGTCCCTGGACTCCAAGGAGATCAAACCAGTCAATCCTAAGAAAATTGACCCTGAACATTGATTGGAAGGACTGATACTGAAGCTGAAGCTCCAATATTTTGGCCATGTGATGCAAAGAGCTGACTCATTAGAAAAGACCTTGTTGCTGGGATAGGTTGGATGCAAAAGGAAAATGGGGTGGCAGAGGATGAGATGGTTAGTAGCATCACTGACTCAATTTGAACAAACTCTGGGAGATAGTGAAGGACAGGGGAGCCTGGTGTGCTGCAGTCCATGGGGTCACAAAGCGTGGAACGCAACTTATTGACTGAACACCAACAACAATTTTCTTTGAAGTTTTATATATATATATACATATATATATATATAACATAATGGACTTTATTATATTTTATATATTCAATACAGTTCTTACTAATTATGTTGTTTTTAGACTCTAAGCTTGTGATGATTTGTTACAGTGACAATAGGAAACTAATACAGCTAATAAAAGAAATGAAAAAACTCATAAGAAGAATTAAAAATAAGGCTTACTATAAAACAATAGGGCTTCCCAGGTATCTAAGCTGGTAAAGAATCTGCCTGCAATGCAGGAGATCCTGGTTCAATTCCTGGGTTGGGAAGATCCCCTGGAGGAGGTCATGGCAACACACTCCTGCATTCTTGCCTGGAGAATCCCCATGGACAGAGGAGCCTGGCAGGCTACAGTCCATGGGATCACAAAGAGTCAGACACGACTGAGCAACTAAGCACAGCACATAAAACAGTATGTATGGCTGTGATTAAATATGTTGGATCACTAAATACAATTTAATGCTAATGACTCTGAAAATCTAAAAGAATTCAAGAATCTCCTGAAATGATTCCAAAGTTTGGCCAGTGAAATATACAAAAATAAATGGTACAATGAACTTCCAAATCTAGATACAAAGATTACAAAATAAATTCAGAGAAAACCCAAAAGAATATTAAAAAATAAACCATCATTATATGCATTAACATATTAAGCTTCAAATAATTCCATGAGGAAAGAAACCTACTTATACCCATTTTGTAGTTGAGGAAACCAAAGTTAGTAGGCCCTAAATTTATATAGTTAATTAATTTCAGAGCCTATATTGAAACACGTGGCATCTGGTTTCAGTGCTTATCTTGTAACATTTTTATTTCAAGAATATAAGAATGGATAAAAATAAATCAATTTCCCAGCCCAGGGATCAAATCCAGGTCTCTCAGATTTCAGGTGGATTCTTTAATGTCTGAGACACCAGGGAAGCCAAAGAATACTGGAGTGGATAGCCTATCCCTTCTCCAAGATAGCTTCCTGACCAAGGAATTGAACTGGGGTCTTCTGCATTGCGAGCAGATTCGTTTTCAGCTGAGCTACCAGGGAAACCCCAAATCAATTTCAATAGCTCATTAAATCAATCAGTAACTCAGAAAAAGCAATATTTT
Organism: Okapia johnstoni; assembly: GCA_024291935.2. NCBI lineage: Eukaryota > Metazoa > Chordata > Mammalia > Artiodactyla > Giraffidae > Okapia > Okapia johnstoni. Next base: position 61,254,368 of record CM044312.1, on the reverse strand, counting down.
GTCATATTTCAAAAAATATCTTGATGAAATGCAGTATCCCTTTATAAAAAAGTTAGCACAAACTAAAAACAAAAAAAAAATACTGTGATAAAATTTATTCCAATAATAATCTGCATTTACTTGATTTTTAAACATTGAATTTTAATTAAAATTAAGAAACAGAACAACATAAGGATGTCTATTATTGCTATTATTCAAGATGATTCTGAAAGTTCTAGAGAATACCATAAAGGAAGAAAAAATTAGAGATAAAATTATTATTGCTAGAAAACATACTTGTTTATTCAAAAAATTCAAATTAATTGATTTAAAAATTTTTTAAAAAATTTATATTTAGTCCTAATGAGTGAGATTCATAATCAGCTACAAAATCAATTTGTTTAACAAATATTGCTATAAAAGTTTAGTCAATAGAGTAACAAATATTCTCATTCACAAAACAATGAAAATAGGTAATACCTGTAAATGATTTTGAGGTGAAAATATGTTTCAAAATTGTTGAAAGACCTCTATAAAGATTAGGATAAGAAAAGAGAATTCTTTCTGAATGAGAAACATACTAAATCTTCATATGGATTATCCCCCTAAATAACTGATAAATCCAATTAAAATTTTAAAGTAATATTGTATAACTTCTTACTTAAATGCTTAACTCTGGGGTAGATATTAGGTTAAAGAATAGATATATAAGTATGCTGCTTTTTAAAGATATGTATCTTATTGGTTATGGTTATTATCAGTATTATTGTTGTTTGTAAATGAAACAGGTTTTGAGAGGTCAAGTGTATGAGACAGGATTAAATGTTTCCTCAGACCCTGGTAGCTGAGTTGGTTAAGAATCCGCCTTGCCAAATTCAGACAAATCGAAGAAACTAGGGAAAACCACTAGACCATCCAGGTATGACCTAAATCAAATCCTTTATGATTATACAGTAGAATGAGAAATAGATTCAAGAGATTAGATATGATAGACAGAGTACCTGAAGAACTATGGACAGAGGTTCGTGACATTGTACAGGAGGCAGGGATCAAGACCATCCCCAAGAAAAAGAACTACAAAAAGGCAAAATGATTTTCTGAGGAGGCCTTACAAATAGCTATGAAAAGAAGAGAAGTGAAAGGCAAAGGAGAAAAGGAAAGATATACTGATTTGAATGCAGAATTACAAGGAATAGCAAGGAGAGATAAGAAAGCCTTCCTCAGTGATCAATGCAAAGAAATAGAGGAAAATATAGAATGGGAAAGAGTCAAGAAAATTAGAGATACCAAGGGAACATATCATGCAAAGATGGGCAAAATAAAGGATAGAAATAGTATGAACCTAACAGCAGCAGAAGATATTAAGAAGAAGTGGCAAGAATACACAGAGGAACTATACAAAAAAGATCTTCCTGATCCAGATAATCTTGATGGTGTGGTCACTCACCTAGAGCCAGACATCCTGGAATGTGAAGTCAAGTGGGCCTTAGGAAGTATCAGTATGAACAAAGCTAGTGGAGGTGATGGAATCCCAGTTGAGCTATTTCAAATCCTAAAAGATGATGCTGTGAGAGTGCTGCACTCAATATGCTAGCAAATTTGGAAAACTCAGCAGTGGCCACAGGACTGGAAAATGTCAGTTTTCATTCCAACCCTAAAGAAAGGCAATGCCAAAGAACGTTCAAACTACTGCACAATTGCACTCATCTCACATGCTAGTAAAGTAATGTACAAAATTCTCTAAGCCAGGCTTCACCAGTACGTGAACTGTGAACCTCCAGATGTTCAAGCTGGATTTAGAAAAGGCAGAGGAACCAGAGATCAAATTGTCAAAATCCGTTGGATCATCAAAAAGGCAAGAGGGTTCCAAAAAACCATCTATGTCTGCTTTATTGGCTGTACCAAAGACTTTTACTGTGTGGATCACAACAAACTCTGGAAAATTCTTCAAGTGATGGGAATACCAGACCACCTGACCTGCCTCGTGAGAAATCTGTATGTGGATCAAGAAGCAAGAGTTAGAACTGGACATGGAATAACAGACTGGTTCCCAATGGGGAAAGGAGTACAGCAAGGCTGTATTTCATCACCCTGCTTATTTAACTTATATGCAGAGTACATCATGAGAAACGCTGGGCTGGATGAAGCACAAGCTGAAATCAAAATTGCTGGGAGAAATATCAATAACCACAGATATGCAGATTACACCACGCTTATGGCAGAAAGTGAAGAAGAACAAAAGAGCCTCTTGATGAAAGGGAAAGAGGAGAGTGAAAAAGGTGGCTTAAAACTCAGCATTCAGAAAACCAAGATCAAGGCATCTGGTCCCATCATCACTTATGGCAAATAGATGGGGAAGCATTGAAAACAGTGAGAGACTTTATTTTGGGGGGCTCCAAAATCACTGCAGATGGTGATTGCAGCCGTAAAATAAAAGATGCTTGCTCCTTGGAAGGAAAGTTATGACCAACCTAGACAGTATATTAAAAAGCAGAACATTATTTTGCCAATAAAGGTCCATTTAGTCAAAGCTATGGTTTTTCCAGTAGTCATGTATGGATGTGAGAGTTGGATTATAAGGAAAGCTGAGCACTGAAGAATTGATGCTTTTGAGCTGTGGTGTTGGAGAAGACTCTTGAGAGTCCCTTGGACTGCAAGGAGATCCAACCAGTCCATCCTAAAGGAAATCAGTCCTGAATATTCATTGGAAGGACTGATGCTGAAGCTGAAACTCCGATACTTTGGCCACCTGATGCAAGAACTGATTCATTTGAAGAGACCCTGATGCTGGGAAAAATTGAAGGCAGAAATAGGGGGACAACAGAGGATGAGATGGTTGATGGCATCACTGACTCAATGGACATGAGTTTGAATGAACTCCGGGAGTTGGTGATGGACTGTGAGGCCTGGTGTGCTTCAGTCCATGGGGTTGCAAAGAGTCGGACACGACTGAGCGACAACTGAGCTGAACTTTTGTACTTTGTCACATGATTTAAAACTGCTATAAAACATGTTGGGAAACTTTGTCAAGTAATTCTAAATTCCATGTGTAAGATTAAATATATTAGACTAGCCAAGATAATTCTATAAAAAGATAGCTTATTTAATGTTGTACTTGACTTTTAAATGTTAAAATACATTGTAAAATTATAGTAATTAATAGGGAGACACCAGCACAAGGAACAGAAGAGAAAACTGTCAAATGCATGTATCAATGAAAACACTAGTGTATGATAAAAATGGTAAATAAGTCACTGCAAATTGATTAACTGTTTTTTAAATAGTGCTAGGACCATTATCTTTAACCATAATTACACTCCCAATAACACGCCATCTTTCAGAACATCAAAGTGTAATCCAGGTTGGTTAAAGAATTAAATATAGCATGTACACATGTATGTGTGCATTCAGTTGCTCATCTGCGTCCGATTCTTTGTGGCCCAATGGACTGTAGCCCTCCAGGCTTATCTATCCATAGGAATGTATATGCAAGAATACTGGATTGGGTGGCCATTCCCTTCTCCAGGGGATCTCTCAGACCCAGGGATTCAACCCACATCTTTGAGTCTCCTGCATTGACAGGTGGATTCTTTACCACTAACACCACCTGGGAAGTCCTTATATGGTCTGCAAAAATGTTCTCCCATTTTGTGGGTTGTATTTTTATTTTCTTGATGGTGTGTTATAAAGCACCAAAGTTTTTAATTATGGTGAAATCTAATTTATCAATTTTTTTGTCAGATGTGTTTTTGATGTCATATCTAAGAAAGCATTTTCAAACTCAAGATCATAAAGATTTACTCTTAAGTTTTCTTCTAAGTATTTTAGAGTTTTAAGTGCTTACATTTAAGTCTATGAGTTAATTGTATATATTGTGTGAATTAGGGGTACAATTTCACTCTTTTATGTGTAGATTTCCTGATGCTCAGGACCAATTGTTAAAAGACTGTTCTTTCTTTCCTCATTGAATTTACTTGATATCCCTTTTTGTTGTTGTTGTCCTTTAGTGACAATTGGGTTAAGTTTATAAAGTCTGTTTTTAGTTATGTGGTGGCACTGCAAGCTCACTAAACTTAGTGGTCAATTAATGGTGGGACATGTCTTGAATTAATAAATCTCCCAACTTTTGCCAAGTGGTTCTTTGTGTATTTGAAGGCCAGTTCAGTGCTCCAAGGAGCAGTCTGTAACTCTGCCTTAGCCTTCTATTCCTGCTTGGGGAAAACCTCAAGTTCTGATAGAGGTAGACAATTAGAGTATTTTCAGTTTTTTCTTGAAGTGTGCACAGCTCTGCACATGTGCTTGGCAATCTAGGTTGTCAAGAATATATCAGAGCTTTACAGCACTACTTATGAAAATATCATTCCCCAGATATGCCTTTTACATTTTTATTCAACTTCTTATTTAGCACTGACTAGTACTCCACCCCAGGCTGCTTCCATGTTGGATAATTGCCACAGATTACTTTTGAAACATGCTCTAGGAATAAGACTTCACACAGGACAAGCTTTGAGTTTGATCAAATAAAGGCAAACCCTGAAAATGGAACTTTTCAAGGAGCTTCAAAATTGTGATGTTTCTCTGGAAATGGGGATTTGGGGAATCTCCAAACCCATCTGTCTTTTCCAGTGCCCACTAGATTACTAATTTTTTGTAGCCATAATAGTTGTGAGGCTGTTGGCTCTCAAGCATGCTGTGGACCTGGGAGGAGAAAGATAGGAATAGGGAAAATTTAAATGATGCAAAGCTTGCAGTTCTTACTGAGATTCATTTTTCTTTACAGGTTCTCCTTGAATTATTGTAAGTTCCTTGGTTCAGTTTCCAAGGTTCTGAAAAAGATAATTTTTTCCATTGTTCTCATCTCTTCTATGGAGGAGCAGATTTTTCACCATTCCCAATGTACTTCTCTTAATTTGCTTCTAATATAAATTATTCTATTCTAAGTTAAAATTGTTTTAAGCTTTATTTAAACAGTGATATTTAGAACATGTTAGAAATTGCATAACTTACAACTACTTAAACTTATTAAAATTATGAGAAGTTTCTGACAAAAACTTAAAAATTTCCAAATTGATGCATACTTTTACAATTCTTTTGGGGCTAAATCACCAGAACATGGTTGAAGTCTGTCTTAGTAGAAAATGAGTTTGAAGGACCTATTTGAAAAGAAATGGAAATTTGTGACAACACAGATGAACACTGTGTTAAGGGCATTGTGTTAAGTGAAATAAGTCAGCAGAGAAAGACAAATAGGGTATGATATCACTTATATGTTGAATCTTTAAAAAATGTATAACATAATAAAACAGAAACACCATAGATACAGAGAATAAATAAGTGGTTGTCAGAGGGGAGGAAAATGAGGGAATGAAAACAAAGAAAAGGTAACTATGTGAGGGAACGTGTATGTACATCATGTTGGTCACTTATATGTAATTTTTGACAATTGCACCTAAATAAAGCTGAAAAAAGGGGTACAAAGGAATGAGAAGACCTTAAATACATGTAGAGTGGAACAGCAAAACACAAAGTTCTAACTTCTCTATTTAAAAATATGACAATGTAAAAGGGAATATATATATGACACGAGGCAAGATAGGAAAAAAATGTGAAGAAAGCAAAGAAGAAACTGAGGAGAGTGCCATGGCTGCAGATTAGAGCCTGTTGAATGGGGCAAGCGGGCAATTTCTTATGGCTGATGGTTAAACATCTTTAGAGAAAAGAGATTTATAAAAATGAAATTTAAGTATGTTTTATGTGAATAAACAAGCTCTCAAGTCATTATGTATGCAAAACAGATAAAATGAAACAACAGAAGAAAAAGAAAAAGTGAGAGCCAGCATGTATTCTCTTTATCCTCTGGAGGGTGTTTTCAGCTCTGTATTCCTGCTGTAGCGCTGTCTTCCAGACTAACCATAAAACTGGAACACCACATCAGATGTACAGCATGTACCCTGTTTGGGGAGAAGGTGATGTTTTTGTAGTGTATTTTGGAACCGCATCAATAGAGCCCTTCGCTGAGGATTGCAAACAACGCCAACTGGAAACCTGAAAGCAATTTTGATAAATTTGAAGAACATCAGTGTTAATTTAGCATGGATTCTCATGACCTGGATGCTACTTCCTCAAAAAGTTTGGCATAGAATGTATGTAGTATTATCCTTGTGGTTGGAAACTTCTCCTCAACAAAGCAACACACACAGATGAAAGAAATGCTTTGATGAACTTTCTGAGGAGTATTCAATTTCATCTTCATTTATGACTGCATGCCCAGAATCATATAAACAAAAACTGCACAATTTAGCTAATGTTCCAAGATTGAAACGAGTCCCCTTGGTTCTCAATGAATCCCAGAAGATGCACTGAATTCAGGAAGCACTGTGCCTTTACACTGCTGAAGCGTGCTTTCAGTGTATCCAGCAAAATGGTTCTGGAACACCACCAGAACCACAGAGAGCTGGAAAACACATTCGGAATAGTAGTTAAGAACCCTTAATGATTCCTGTGTAAAGTCCTTAGCTGTGAAAAATCCATTTTCTGATCCTTACTGTCAAAAAGACTGTTGCTTAATGCATCTATACCTATATTTGGTGGAATAATGTTCTTCTCCCTTGTCATTAAGATATAAAACAACCAAATTTTAACACAGATTTTTTTTTTGTAGCTATGCTACTTAAAATGTTTTCACTGTCATTTCAGTCAGTTTGACTTCCTAGTGAGTGATTTGCAGCACACAAATACTTCGCTCTACCTCAGAGTGAAATTAAATTGACTAGCCACATACCACTCACTAGCTTTAAACTGGGAATTCTTGTTGACGATAAAAGATTATAAAATATCTTGCTTGTTTGTGTATGGTAAATAATTTCAGGTGTAATCATTTTTATGCATTGTCCCCCTTGAGGCTCTGAAATATCTACTGTTATCTCTCCACACAATCTACATTAGGACACAAGCACACTCACTCCCTTGCTCATCTAAGTTAATATTTTACTCATCTTGTTTCTTGATTGTATTTATTTATTTATTTATTTTTTGGTTGTTCAGTAAGTTTTTTTTTTAATTAGTTTATTTTCTATTTTTTAACTTTACAATATTGTATTTGTTTTGCCATACATTGACATGAATCCACCATGGGTGTACATGTGTTCCCCTTCCAGAACCCTGTTTCCACCTCCCTCCCCATCCCATCCCTCCAGGTCATCCCGGTGCACCAGCCCCGAGTACCCTGTATCATGCATTGAAACTGTACTGGCGATGCGTTTCACATATGATAATTTGCATGCTTCCATGCCATTCTCCCATATCATCCCGCCCTCGCCCTATCCCATAGAGTCCATAATACTGTTGTATTTATCTGTGTCTCTTTTGATGTCTCGCATACAGGGTTGTCTTTACCAATTGACTAAATACCATATATATGTGTTAGTATACTGTATTGGTGTTTTTCTTTCTAGCTTACTTCACTTTGTATAATAGGCTCCAGTTTCATCCACCTCATTACAACTGATTTGAATGTATTCTTTTTAATGGCTGAGTAGTATTCCATTGTGTATAGGTACCACAGCTTCCTTATCCATTCATCTGCTGATGGGCATCTAGGCTGCTTCCATGTCCTGGCTATTATAAACAGTGCTGCGATGAACATTGGGGTACACGTGTCTCTTTCAAGTCTGGTTTCCTCAGTGTGTATGCCCAGCAGTGGGATTGCTGGGTCATATGGCAGTTCTATTTCCAGTTTTTTGAGGAATCTCCACACTGTTCTCCATAGTGGCTGTACTAGTTTGCATTCCCACCAACAGTGTAAGAGGGTTCCCTTTTCTCCACACCCTCTCCAGCATTTATTCCTTGTAGTCTTTTGGATAGCAGCCATTCTGATGGGTGTGAAATGGTACCTCATTGTAGTTTTGATTTGCATTTCTCTGATAATGAGTGATGTTGAGCATCTTTTCATGTGTTTGTTAGCCATCTGTATGTCTTCTTTGGAGAAATGTCTGTTTAGTTCTTTGGCCCACCTTTTGATTGGGTCGTTTATTTTTCTGGAATTGAGCTGCAGGAGTTGCTTGTATATTTTTGAGATTGTTTGTCCGTTGCTTCATTTGCTATTATTTTCTCCCATTCCTAGGGCTGTCTTTTCACCTTGCTTATAGTTTCCTTTTTTGTACAAAAGCTTTTAAGTTTCATTAGGTCCCATTTGTTTATTTTTGCTTTTATTTCCAATATTGTGGGAGGTGGGTCATAGATGATCCTGCTGTGGTTTATGTCAGAGAGTGTTTTGCCTATGTTTTCCTCTAGGAGTTTTATAGCTTCTGGTCTTACGTTTAGATCTTTAATCCATTTTGAGTTTATTTTTGTGTATGGTGTTAGGAAGTGTTCTAGTTTCATTCTTTTGTAAGTGGTTGACCAGTTTTCCCAGCACCACTTGTTAAAGAGATTGTCTTTTCTCCATTGTATATTCTTGCCTCCTTTGTCAAAGATAAGGTGTCCATAGGTGCATGGATTTATCTCTGGGCTTTCTATTTTGTTCCATTGATCTATATTTCTGTCCTTGTGCCAGTACCATACTGTCTTGATGACTGTGGCTTTGTAGTAGAGCCTGAGGTCAGGCAGGTTAATTCCTCCAGTTCCATTCTTCTTTCTCAAGATTGCTTTGGCTATTCAAGGTTTTTTGTATTTCCATACAAATTGTGAAATTATTTGTTCTAGTTCTCTGAAGAATACCATTAGAAGCTTGATAGGGATTGCATTGAATCTATAGATTGCTTTGGGTAGTATACTTATTTTCAAGAAATCAAAGAGGACACAAATAGATGGAGAAATATACTGTGTTCATGGATCGGAAGAATCAATATAGTGAAAATGAGTTTCTTTAGTTTAAATGCCCTTCCTTAAATTTTGCGTCTCATCCCTTGAATCTAGGATATACTCAATTCATTCTTTCATAAACTCTTTTCCCCATTCTCTTTGTACTTTTCTCAAAATATTGCTTGAACCAATTTGAATTAATTTACTTCAACGTGGTATTTGTCATTAAGCCTGCTGGAGGCAGTCTCCCCCCTGCTAATGCAAAACTCCTTATAAGCAGAGATTCTCTCTCATTTATCTACATTTCTCTACAACTAGCTTGTAAATATTTGGGAATCTGCTTAGAAAAAAGAGCCCCAAATTTAGACTTACCTAGAAAACCAGTGGAGGAAAATACCCAGTTATTCTGTATTTTGTATTAGGATTTTATGGAGAAAAATCTTAAGAAAAATCAGACAGTATAAAACACTACACTCAGGCCTATGCAGTACTGAACTTATATTTCATACGGAGAATCTAACTATCAGTAAATTTCTACAGTCTTTGAGTAGAAAAGCCTTCAACAATGTGCACAAAGGTTTTGACTAACTGAACTGAAATGACAGGTTACTTTAATTGAACAAGTTAGATATCATTTTGAGTTAAACTCTTATTTAGTGTCTCAAAAGCCATTAACAAAGGGAATTGACTGAACTTTTCAACTTTTCACTATTTGTTTAGACACTGTATAGACATGGCTAAAGGAAATTTCACCAAAAATACCTCAAAGAATTTTTTTCTTTAACTGCATAAGATCATGAGAAAATAAAATCCCTCTGTTCTCAAATGACACTTTCAAGTTATAAGAGTATAGTGTAGGGAAATCAGTTCAGCCATGGATTATCAAAACAACAGAAATATAAAACAGGTACCAATTTATAATATTTGTTGAAATAAATTGACTCTGATTCAAACTGTCAGCTAGGTTCTTTGACACTGAAAATAAAATACCAAACATGCTAATGTAGAAACTTAGCAATGAAAAGCATGACCCTCACTTTTGTGATATTATCTTACTGTGAATTGAATTGATTGATAAATGAAGTTCAATTTGGCTCTTTCTGCATGAATTCAGTCCTGAGTCAAAGGGTTTTAAAAGTTTACACACACCGTTTCTGCTCATATTTTTACCCTTTGTAGAAACTATTTTGCATTTATACCTAATTGGTTCTACTGAACTCCATGATCTTTCTATCATTCTGTTCCTTTCAAAGAGAATAGTTTTTCTGACATAATCTAGGTCTTGGTTGAGAGTAGTGCATCTCCTTTTGTTTGTTGTCAGAAAGTCTCATTTGTGTGACTAGTTTAGTACCAACATTAAAAACTTTGGTAGCAAATGGACTGAAGGAGATTCAGGTGCAACAAATTAAAAATAAAAAAAAAGTAGATATTAAGAATGTATGCAAGATAGAGTAATGTACCAAGATAGGGTTGTGTTCTTGATGACTGCCATCAGAAAGGGCCCATCCATTGAATGTTGCTATTATATCTTGGCATAAACTGTGTTGAAACACTTTCAGCTGAAGTGTCCTGCCCAGGATGGTGACCTGTGGTCCCCTGGGTTCTAAGCTGTCCTGTGGATAGAAATCTGTTTCCTGTTTCCCATATCTCCCATCGCCTCGCCCATATATCAGGGTTTGGTTTGAAAGAATGAAGCAGAGACCTTACAATGCTTAAAAACCAGAAATTTTGTCAAGGGGAAAAGAAATAGAAAAGAGAAGAAATCCCCAAATCCCTGCACATGCAAAAGCTTTCTTATTTTTTTCCCCACTTCTAAAGGAGATGAGTCAAGTAAGAGCCCATTCAAAACCACATGAGTAAAAATGAAGTTGTGTGTTTTTCACATCCTTCAGAACAGGCTAAGGGATGAAAATGAGGGCGAGTTCCCTATAGTCAAACATGCCCAGAAGTAGCAAACTTTGACTTAGCCACGAGCCAAATAAGCTGCTCCTGAATAATCAGGTCTTGGTTTAAATCCGTAGAGATGCCCTTTTCATGTATGTGAGGTGGACTTTTGATTTCATCTCTGGGACAAAGTTTGAAGTTATTTTGTGACTCTAGCATAGAAAATGAAGGAAACCCTTGTAACAGACGGCTCATGTAGGCTTATTATGAGTGTGTGTTTAACTCCCTCATGTGAATTATATTTTGAATCATTACCACTCAAGAGTCACAGGGTTTCATCTACTTAAGCTCAAGATACCTGTGTGGAAAAGCATTCTAAACTCAACTTGCTGGGCAAATACCACTTTAATACTTGAGTACTTAAATACAAATATTGTACCAGAAATTAGATCTCCTCTTTCTCTTTCTCTTGACTTCTATCACATTAAATTAATAGACACTGTAGCAGATCTACATTATGCATCAAAAGAATAACTTTTTAGAATTCCCAACAGACAAAAAGAGCCAAAATTCAGTTTTTATGTCTTTTTACAATGGAAAAAATGTTCCTGTGGCAGAGGGATAAAATGAACTCTCATCCTAGCATATGATATAAAATGGATCTGAAGTAGCAAAAGCATAGATGCCCAGTGAACATGGAAAGTATGAATGACAGCAGGACACGTGTCTAATTTATCCCTTTCTTTTCCTGAACTCACTATATTTGACTGAGAAACTTACCTCAAGATGGATAGTTCTTCATGGATAATTTCATCCAAAATGCCCACCATTACAAATGGATTTCAAGCCTTTGAACTTTCTTCTGTCCCCTGAACTTGAAATGTTTTCAGTGCTACTTTTGTCAGAATAATATATTTTTCTAGGTATGTCTGGAAGGAAATTTTCTTTAAAATTTGTTTTAGACCCTGTGTTGTCAAGCATTAAGTTTCAGAAATTAAAGGACTCAAAAAATTGTTTTAATCTCCTTTTGCTCTTCAATAAGGTTCTGAAAGGGAAATACCAATATACAAGGTCAACTAATCTATGAAAATTTTGGAAGTACCAAATCCCCGGATGCATGTTCATAGTGAAAACCTGAATGACCAAACCAGGACTGTTTTTTTTTTTTTTCCTAGCCCAGACAAGCTCCCATAATGAAACTTCAAAAGCTATTAAAAAATACTTTGTTATGGAAGGAGAATGGCTTTATTATCCTATAGACTTTTATTTTTAATATTTGTGTACATTTGACCATATGAGCATATGAATTTAACCACTTGTTAATAAGAGTGGAAAGAAAGAAATAAAGCGTTAGTCCTTCAGTCATGTCCATCTCTTTGGGACCCCATAGACTGTAGCCTACCAGGCTCCTTTGTCCATAGAATTTTCCAGGCAAGGATACTGGAATGGGTTGCCATTTCCTTTTCCAGGGGATCTTCCCAACCCAGGGATCAAACCCAGGTCCTCCTGCACTGGAAGCAGATTCTTTACTGTCTTAGCCACCAGGGAAATCCTATTAAGAGTGCAGCTTTTCTAATTTGGGGCAAATATAATGTAGCAATAGTATTAATAAGGAGAGTTTACTGTGCAAAGTATATTTTGCAAAATATACAGATAACTGTTAAAGTCATTGGAGAATTAATGAATTCCAACCCCAGATGTACATGGGATGGTCTTTTATGTGAATGTGTAATGCCCTTAATTTAATAGCCTAAGCTCAGCAATGAAAATAACAGTGCTTATTCTACAGGGATGTATGGAAGCCCAGCCACAGAGGCAGTAATCAAACTTTTGGAAAGGATAAAAAATTGATCAACACTAATTTTGTCTTTTTAGTGGTAGGAATTTTGCTTCTGATAAAAAATAGTTCCCAGCTTTTGGAAGAGAATTCCTTAGTGAATGATTTCTTATATATATATATATATATATGTATGTATGTAAAAAATGTATATACATATATAAAGCATTGTAATAGTGGAATACATTCTAAATGGTCTTATCTTTCCACCTCTGTTCCTTTGTGTCAGAAACTAGGAATATCCTGTTAGGTGTGTCACTATTGGTTCTAGAAGAAATAACATTGTCCTTTTTCACTACAGTAAGACCCCCTCTGTGGTAACAGTGCTAATCTTAACTACTGACCAGTACAAGACATGCAATCCTCTATCTAGGGACATACCTCTATCCAAGCATGCATAAGATCAAACAACAATAACCAACAAAAGATCAATGTAGTAACGACCTAAGCTATATTTCTATGGCAGAATCATTTTTTTGTAACTTTGAAAGTAAAAATTATTCTTTTTGGTTAAAATTATACAGCCCTTTAAATAACTCTGAGTAAATGAATTATGTGCCATTAAGAGATTTCTTGAAAGTTTTTATTAGCTATGAAATAAAATAGCTTTAAGTTTTAGAATGTTCTACTCAGTTGGAGACTCTCATGTCTTTGTGATATTCTGGTGACAATTTCTATTCTAAGTGTCAAAAACAACTCTGCTATCTGGAACAAGTCATGTAGTATTCTCTCCTTTTAATATTCTAATCGTGAGGTGTGAAGTGAAATGGTTGCACAGTGTAATGGGGGTAAGGAAGTGGAGTGTCAATGAGACGGGGAAGGTGACAGGCTCAGAATAGGTCCCTGAGGTGCTCTCCAAGTGCACTGGATAAAGATCCCCCTGGGAAAATTTTCTCATTAGTTCTCAGACACAGTTCGGTAATTCAATAGCACCAGGTTACCATTAGTCACAAGACCAAAATATGTTACTTTCCATGCTTTAGTTCCTTTATTTGTATATGTCATTTTCAGACTGAAAATTATGAGCCCCACTCTCATGCAAAGACAGTCAGTGAGTTGTTTACATACTGAAGTATGATAACATGACGAGCAGATTCTATAGAATTTTCTTTTAATTGTTGAAGTATGAAGCAATTCAAAAGGAAATAGACATTTTAAATGATTCTAATGATACTTCGCTAAAACAACTGTCAATTTCTTCATGCCAGAATTACTGAACATGCACACATACACACACATGCATGAGCATACATTTTCATAGGAAAACCAGGAAGCATTCAGACAGTTGTTAAAGATCACATCATCAAAAAAACCTCTGTCGCCCTTATTTATGCTATTTATAATGTAAACTTATCGCTGCTTAAACCAGTTACTCTCTACTGACTATATTCTGTTTCATAAATTGTTAATGTTCTTTATAAAATCAGAAAATGTCAAATGATTTACTGAACATGTGAATATGGTATGTCCACATTTTGTACTGCAACAGAAAGCTCAAAGACTATGACCTTTAGTTAATTTTCTATATAATTACTGAGAAAGATGTTAAAACACAGATTATAACTCTACATGTGTTTTTCACAGTCGTAAATGATATGTACCTTTTGCTATGTTTTGAAATTTAACTGCCCACTCCACAATTGAAGGTATAATGGGTTAGGGGCTTGTCTACCTCATAACTCACTAGGTCAGAAAGAAAGGAGTACGCACCCCCACACCCCTACTAATCATTTAAATCCTCCTTGTTATATTAGGGAATCAATAATGAAATTTGTGAAAATGAAAATCAGATGCTATGCTAACAGATTGTTGTGGATCTTTGTATTTCATAAGATAACTCAGTATTTTACTAAACAGATTTTGCAGTGATGAGCATTCTTAGTTTGAAAGATAACTAGTGTATGGTGTTACAAAAATTTACTCAGTTTACTTTATAGTATATTCTAGAGGAAATATAATTTAAATATATCTACCTAAACATCATGACAGAGTGGAAGAGGAAGTTAACCTTTGATGAATGCACTGTATGTTTCTTACAGAAATAAAATGTGGTGAGTAAACTGTAAGAGGACGTTATCTATTAGAAATAATTACGAAACATAGAGGAAAGAATAGACTTTTCCAAAGAATTGGTGAAAGAAACCCTTCCTAATAGAAAAACATGCCTATCAAAACAGTAATGATCAGAATTCCAAGCAAACCATCAAATACTTCTGTTTATATGCTACCCATAGAGTTATTGTTGACTTATAAATTGTAAATATGTATAAGTGACTCATTTTAAAGAAATTGTCAGTTGCAGCTACAGTTCTTCACCTTCTGTCATCCCAACTATCAAGGGGGGTGACTCAATCACTTTCTTGTCAGTCTACCTTTCTTGCCTAGAATACTCAATTCCCAAAACACAACAAAATATAAAAGAAGGGAGGGTGCTAGTGACACATAATTGCCAAGAGTTATTAAGTTTTTAAAGCTCCTTTGCTGACTAAATTTTAAATGAGCAAAATCCTGAAATCAATTCCCCAAGGCAGTAATATTTGTATTTTTAATAGGTGTCCACTGAAAGGAAATATGTAATATTGACTTCTGGTCTGTTTTTCCTGTGGTAGGAGTCTTATCAGCCTTTGAAGACCCAAATGTATGTAGTTTAGTCCCTGTGTATGATCTGTACTCATTTAAAAACTAGACTAATGAAAAAACCCTACATTCTAATTAAAGGAAAAGTAGCTCTAAATTCTAAGATTTGGAAGCTGTCCTGTATTACTTAGAAGTTTAAAGGTGTATTTTAAATCTTTAGAATTAGGTTAATGTCATTTTTCAACAATTGAATCAAAGTCTTTATGTTTAGCAAATAATACAGAGTAGTTCTCAAATCTTATAATTTCATGCCATTTTCCCTTTAAATTACCTTAAAAATGCCACTGTGATGACAAAAGCTGTCTTCTCTAATGACTTGATACAATCTAAACGTGCAATTTCTTTTCCATTTTTGACTTGGGTTGGTTTATTTTGTTTCTGCTAACATTGTATTTTGTGGTATGTTTCCATAACTGAGAAAAATCTTTTCTAAGCAAGAGAGATGGATGGTTCCTGAAATCACAGCTCAAGGGTTCAAATTTTTAGAAAAAAGTGAAAAAATTTCCATGGTGTTTGTTTATCTAGTCATTATTTTAGAAAAATTAAGCTTTTACTTAAATTTTTTGCTGTGGAGAATTGCTTATATCTATATATATAATTTAGTATACATAGAAATCGATAGTGGAAACTTAGCAAAACAGTTGATCAGATACTCTTATTGGAAGGAGGCCCTAAAACATGAAATTAGTGGTTTTCTCAGATTATGGTATTAGTAAGCTAATGGCAGTGTGCTACCCTTTCTGTGAGTTTCTGTTTCATTTTTAACATTTTGTATGTGAAATAGTTCTTAAGAATCTTAGAAATTTGTGATGTCTTTATTATCGTTGTAGTGCTGTGACTTCTACATGCTTTCACTGACACGAGTAAATAGACTCTATATCCACATGCAAACAAATGCAAGTCAGGGGCTGCTCAACAGATGTGCTCTTGTGTGGGAATCATATCACTTTTTCTGAAATACTGAAGGCACGACTTTCAAGTAGTTTTAAATTTCAAATCAGCTTAGTCCATATTTAATCTGGACATGTTGGTTTAACACCAAGCCATGCCAGACCTTTTAAAAGTTCAGTAGCTGTGATATAAAATTCTCCACTGTGTTGCACCAATAAATTGAGAAGTGCAATATAATTCTCAACTATTACAGGAACTATCATGAAATGAAATAAAGACTTTGATACAGGTCCTCACTCAGGTGCACACTCTTTCACAGTTATATTGAAAGTGTATGTTCACAAAATTCATAAAAACTCACATAGAAGATGCGTAGTTTATGGAAGTAAGTAGTAAAAAAGAAAATCAACTCCACTATTTTTTTTCCTGTTGGTCACTTTACATGCCAGTAGATTAAAAGACTCTGAGTTCTTTTTCTTCGAGGACCCCTTTGTAACTGAGTTATTTAGTTTTTTTAAAAAAATTTTTTTTAAACTAAGCAGCCAAAAGAAAGAGGCACTTGACACCTCCACAAGTATCTCAGTTCTTTTCATATTGTCAATAGCTCCACTGATAGCACTGTTCTTTTGACAGCTAAAAGCAGATTGTGGGGGTTAAGTATGGGAGCAATTCAAATGTCCATAGTAAACTGCAGGGGGGCAGAGAGAGCTCAGAGAGCAGCAGCTTTAAAGTAATTGACTAATACAGTAAGGATATTAAAGTCATTTAGTGCCAAAAGGGAACACACTGATCCCTGACCCTCAGCCACTTTGGAGTAATCTAGTATTCAATCCAGCGTGTAATGACTGCCAGGCCTGTCAATCCTCCAGGCTCTCCAGTCAAATGCCTGTGGCTACTATTGGCTTATGGTAAAAGGACAGAAATGCAAGGAAATGCCTCTCAATCAGCCTGTGATGTGATAATGTTATTGCTCCAATGTATTCTATATTGTCCCTGCATAGTTTAATCTGTTGAGACCCATGTCAAAAGTTGCCCTTGTTCCCCAGAGGTCTTTACTCAACCTTTTAGTAATACAAGTGGATTTGAAAGGGAAGGGGGTAACTTACTTGATGAATTGTTTCCAGCTTATATATATATGTGTATATATATATATATATACACACACACACACACACACACATATGTGTATATGTATATATATGAGATAAGAGGTCAACTGTGTCTTAAATGCTATCCATGCAAGGTAAATTAGGAATATGATAGTAATCTGATTTGTGAGCCCTTGTTCTGTTTTTATCCAATGGGCAAAATATTTTACAATAAAAAATATTGACACAGAAGTGTATTTACATGATGGCTGATTCATATTCAGTGCATGTGCCAAAAGGAGTTTTAACAGGAGATTTCAGAAAAAAAGTTTATTTGTTTCTGCCATTTTGAGCACATAAAAGTTGGCCAACTTTTGGGAAGCTTGCATTTTAAATGAGGTATTTTGCATTTGGAAAATAAAATTATTTCTACAGGCTGCAATTGAGAAAAAAAAAAAACTAAGAGAGAGTGCAGGAAATTGCCATTTTTTTGTTATTTTGATTTTTCTGTAATTCAGGCAATAGAAATCGACCCATATAGAGACTCTAAAGTTGAAAAATCAAAATAGGATGATAATTATTCAAATCCTATTTTATTATCTTACAAAGAATCTTTGTATTTCTTAGTCATTCCTTCATTTATTTGCATTTGGAAAATAAAATTATTGCTAGAGGCTGTAATTAAAAAAAAAAAAAAAAACTAAGAGTGCAGGAAATTGCCATTTTTTTGTTATTTTGATTTTGCTGTAATTCAGGCAATAGAAATCGATCCATATAGAGACTCTAAAGTTGAAAAATCAAAATGGAATAAAAATTATTCAAATCCTATTTTATTATCTTACAAAGAATCTTTGTATTTCTTAGTCATTCCCTCATTTATTTTTCCAAAACCTACTATACAGAATCTTTGAAAAGGGAAAGCTCTGGTGATGAGAATACTCTATTATTTTTAGAGACCATCAAGGTTACATGACTTCCCTGGTGGCTCAGACGGTAAAGTGTCTGTCTACAATGTGGGAGACCTGGGTTCGATCCCTGGGTCAGGAAGATTCCCTGGAGAAGGAAATGGCAACCCACTCCAGTACTCTTGCCTAGAAAATCTCATGGACATAGGAGCTTGGTGCAGGCTACTGTCCATGGGGGTCACAAATAGTCGGGCACAACTGAGCACCTTCACTTCACTTCAAGGTTACATGGCAGAGGCATTTTACCTATTTCTGTTCCATAGGAATCTGCACAGTTCATCACAGGGAAGGTGCTATACAAAATTAGAAACAAAGATGAACATCTATTTGCTTATAAGCTTGAAATAACTTTGGTGTCCAAAACAAATGACATCAACTTTGCCCCCTCCATCAACCTGTCCTCTTGCCATTCAGCATTGCAATTAATCAATGTTTTGTAATCTAAAAACCATTCTGCATGTGTTACCCACTTTTCCCACTTGAGGTATTCTGAATTTGTGTGCAATATTTTTCAGAATATAAAGATGGAGAAAAATCTTACTTTTGTGTTCAGTGATTTCCCAGACCTCAGGGGCATAATGATTGCAGGAGGAATCCCATCGGGCAATTTTTCATTAGTATCTATGACAAGCTGTTTCACCCCAGGCTATTGTTTTCATGGAAAGTTCAAATACAGTAGGATGGGGTAAGGTGTGCTATTAACACATAATGGTACGGTTATTACCTATCATATATGTATGACCTTTGTCACCTAAAACATTGATATTCTTCATTATGATGTACCATCCTAGTATAAGAGGGATAGTTAGACAGCTTCAGAGTACTTTTGTTAGTTGTCTAATTATATTATATATGTTTAAAGTTTTCAGAGCTTTCCTAAGAGGTGAGACAGAAGGGAAAAAACAAATAGGTCAAAGAATCACAGGGCTTTAAAGGACCTTGACATTAATTTGTCCATTCCTTCTACATCCTGGCATCAAGTAGCTAAGCTATTTCAGGTGAGGGTATATTTTATACACAATTCTAAATTTCAGCATCACATGTATCTGCAAAAAGCCATATGCCTCTAAAGTAATAACATGACTCTACAAGCACACACAAAAAAATCAGTCTTTACAGCTACCTATTGTATTACAAGTTTATTCAATGAGTTGAAACTTATTTCTTCTCACATCTCCTTACACAAATCAGTAGTCCCGTTTTATTTATGTTTTGTTTGTACAACCTCATGTTCCCAATGACAGTTGTTAAATACATATTTAGTTTTCTCTAGAATGAATGTGAGTAATCATCATTGGCTTGGGTTAATTGAGTAGGTTCTCCTTTAGCTTGAGCAGAATTAAGGGCACATATCTTCATTTCTCACAGTCAATATGTGGTTGAAAAAATTTCATTCCTTCAGCAAATATGGAATTTCAGCTCTGCACATGGCATTATGCCAAGTTCTATAAGGGGTATAAAGAAGAATAAGATATGATCCCTAATTTCAAAAAGCTTACAGACCAATATAGGAAGTGAAACACTAGACAAGTGACTATAGCAAACCATTGAAACAGGAGAAGGTAGCTAAAATTAATTAAGTACATATAAGTAGCCAGTCTGTATAACTCCAATTAATGGACACAGGATTACTTTCACTTGTTAAGCTGCCCTTCCTGAGGTTTAGGAAAGTCACCTCGTTATAAATTCAGTGACTGTATTTGAAACAGGTTCTTTCTGGCTCCCAGGTGGCGCAGTGGTAAAGAATTGGCCTGCAAATGCAGGAGATGAAGGAGATGAAGTTTCGCTCCTTGGGTCAGGAAGATCCCCTGGAGTAGGATATGGCAACCCACTCCAGTATGCTTGCCTGGAAAATCCCATGGACGGAGAAGCCTGACAGGTTACAGTCCATGGGGTTGCAAAGAGTCAGACATGAATGAGCATACATGTCTGCATCTTTTTGGCTCTGGGGGCCACTCTCTCCTAGCAAGACTGCCTCTTTTCCATAACAGGGGCCATCATGGCCTAATTCCCCCATGTGAGGAAAGTCACCTTATTCTTTTCCAAATTGAAATTCTATTTTTAATTTTAGGTAAAAGTGAGACTCCAGAGGTAACTATGCCATGCAGTGTAAGCAAAGAAATCTTTATGTGGGCTCATCTCTTGTTAAATTGATCTCTAAGGCCATGAGATAAAAAGCTATGTCTTATTTTTTATGGTAATCTGAATATAGTAGAAGTTTAAAACATAGAACTAATTAAATGGGTACACAGAATATCTGTCTTCTTCTCAGACCTAGAATTTTCTTTAGGAATTAATATCTAGAACATCTCCCAGGGAATGAAGATAATCCCACCAAGGTACAAAGTTGTGAAAAGCCATAAGCTTATTAGCCATCAAAATGTTTAGTCTATTTATATTTATCAGGTTTTTTTTTCCATACTCTTTTTAAAGGAAAAATAAATGTCAAAAAATTATTTTAAAACAAACATAATCTCTCCCACCTGGCAGACAGACTGTAGACATTAGTATGTATAATTCAGTGTGGTATATTGATTTTGTTTCTTGCAATCCAAGTGGACCCTGGCAGTCTCTAGGTGTGTGTGTGTGTGTGTGTGTGTGTGTGTGTGCGTGCGCTAGTCACTAAATCCTGTCCAACTCTTTGTGACCCAATACATTTATCAGAGTTTTTTCCATACTTTTAATTAATGTATGAGGAAAAGAGAGCTTCCCTGCTGGCTCAGACAATAAAGAATCTGCCTGCAATGCAGGAAACCTGGGTTTGATTCCTGGGTCTGGAAGATCCCCTGGAGAAAGGAATGGTAACACACTCCAGTATTTTTGCCTGGAGAATCCCATGGAGAGAGGAGCCTGGACGGGGTCACAAAGCGTTGGACATGACTAAGCGACTAAGCACATACACACATGAGGATAAGAAGGCAGAAAATTTGAGTGTATGAAAAAGTAAATATTATTTTGTGTGACTTTTATAATTCCATATTTAATGGCTGAATTGTACCAACAGGTTAAAATCGATGGATGATTGATCTGCTAACCAGTTATAGCTACATCTTCATTTCTATTCTTAAGTTATTTACTTAGAAGCTGCTATTATTATTAAGGGCCATTATGATAACCTAAAGAGGTCTTTTTGAGCATTAAATTTTTGAATAATTTCTCTATTCTTTCTCTTTAACCTGCTGTTTCTTATTTTTTAAACTTTTTATTATAAAGTATGACATTCAGATCATTTGCACAACACATAAATATATAGCTCAAAGAGTGATCACAAATGAGTATCTGAATAGTCACTGAGTAAGCCAAGAAATACAAAATTGGCAGTGATCCAACAACATTCTCTGGACCTTTGACAATTGCTACTTTCATCTTTTTTCCTCTTTACCAAAGATAACTACTATTCTGACTTCTAACTTTAAGGTTAAACTTTGTTTCATCTTTATATACATGGAATTACTCTTGTATCTAGCTTCTTTAACTTAACATTATATTGGATAAAATCTTCTTTGTAGTTGTATACATCAGTAGTTGAGTCATTTTTGTTCTTGTACAGTATCCATTTTATGAATACCACCTGATTAATTTGTCCATTTCACAGCAGATGAACCTTTGAGTTTCCAGTTTGGGAATATTACAGATAATGCTGTTCTAAACACAGTGCTTGTATGCAAGTTTTTTGGCTCTGTGTATAATTAGGAGTTAAATTGCTAGGTCATAAATTAGGCATATGTTCAAATTGAGAAAATGATGCCAGTTTTTCAAACTGGTTGTACCAGTGTATTTCCTCACCAAGAATATAAGAGAGTTCCTGCTGTTTTAAATCTTTAGTGGAGATTTGTGTTGTTAAAGGGCTTCCCTGGTGGCTCAGAACTTCCCCGGTGGCTCAGCAGTAAAGAATCTGCCTGTAAAACAGGAATGCAGGAGATGCTGGTTTGATCCCTGGGTTGGGAAGATGTCCTGGCATGCCAGGATGGCATGGCAGCCCATTACAGTATTATTGCCTGGAGAATTCCATGGACAGAGGAGCCTGGCAGAGTATAATCTATAAAGGGTTGCAAAGAGTTGGCCATGACTGAAGTGATTGAGCATGAATGCATGTGTTCTTAAAGTCATTAATGTCATGTTCATATAACAGTATCTCATTTTAATTTGTATCTCCATGGTTACTTATGAAGATATGCAAATTATAATGTTTATTGGGTAATATCAGTATATTTCACAAATTGCCTTAAAAAATTGCATTGATGAATAGCATCAACAGTATAGATGCATATTTCCTCATACCCTTAACAGCACTGGGAACTACCAAACTTTAAGTGCAAATGAAAAAGTCACATTATTAGCATGATTAATTGATTTTGTTATGACTGACTTTGAGCATAGTTCTCTGCTTTTATTTTTTTAACATTTTTGCTATTTTTGTGATACTTATTCCTGTCTTTGATTATTTTTTTTCTATTGGGTTGATTATTATATTGATTTTTCAAAAACTCTTATATATTTACTTAAATTTTTATCTATCACAGATATTTCCCCTAGTTTGCCCTTTGATTTGGTATATCCTATGTATATGTATATATGTATACAAAGGTTTTTTGGAATTTTTGTGGCCAGATTTATCGATCTTCGTTCTTCATGGTTTTAGGGTTTTGTCTATATTTAGGATTGTCCTCTCTACTCAAATTAACACAAATTATTATTTTTTAATTAGCTGATGATCTCTTCTAGATCTCCTATAGTTTGAAATTTTACAGCTAAATTTTTGATCAAAGGAGTTTATTTTGGAGTAAAAGAAATTCAGAATTATTTATTGTTCATTTTTTTTTTTATCCAAAATGGGTAGCTAGTTGTCCAAATATTATTTTTCCATTAATAGCAGGTGGCACTAGTGGTAAAGAGCCTACCTGCTGATGCAAGAGACATAAAAGATGCAGGTTTGATCCCAGGTTGGGAACTCACTCCAGTATTTTTGCCTGGAGAATTCCATGGGCAGAGGATGTGGTCCATAGGGTTGCAAAGAGCTGGACATGCACACACACTATTCTCTACTAATTTAAATTGTTAAATTTTTCATTCGCTAGATTCCAAAGTATGCTTGAACTTATTTCTGGACTCCCTACTTAGTTAAAATTTAAAATTTTCTATCTGTCTCAATACTAATTTTGACCTGCTATAGTTAAATTGTTGTCTACTGTGTTTTAATAATAGTTTATTTTCCTTTCAAAATATTTCTAGACTTTTTTTTTACCTTAACATTTCTGGATGAACTTTAATATCATTTTGTTGATTTTTCACCAAATTCACATAATTCTAAATTTATATTACACGTTAACTTTGGAGAAAAATTGGCCTCTTTGCAGTACTGAGTGTCCCCAACCAATAACAGTATGTATTTTCATGTATTCAAATTTTCTTTTCATTCTTTTTCTACTCCTTTTTTTCATATGCCAACTTTGGCAAAGATGCTTAAGATGGCAAATTAGATACATTAACCATTAGATTTTAAATGAAAAGATTTAAAATGAGCTTAATTTAATAACTAGCTCACTATTGAATGTCATATACTTTACAAATGCCCTAAAGTTAATACATACATTTGTATAAATAAGTTGCCCTGTATATATCAAATGAAAATGCATTGTTTCTCTTAATTTTCTGGACCCACAGAAGTCAATTTACATAAATAGGCATACGTATACCCATGTGCATATGATGTGTGCTAGTGATCTTTATACAGGTGGAGAGAGGGATTCAAGGTAAAAGTTATATATATTCAGATATATCTGTGATTATATTTAAGATGCAATGCCAGTAGTAACATAGAGAAAATTACATACCTCAAGTAAGAATTTAAAGTAATATTGTTTCTATGTAGAACAATTTTGTAATAAATTAACTATAGAATTTAGGAATATATTTCCTCTGATACAAAAGCTCTTACCATGATCAAATTCATATTTTTTTATTGAAGTAATCCAATATCTGAAGGCCTCATAACTCAACCAATGTAATATGTTAGCCTCCTTTACCACATGAAGGCATGGTCTTGCTGGAGAGCAGTTGAGTTGGGTGAAGTTGTATGCAGTCACATTCATCTATCAAATAACTGGAAAATATGTGCTGAACACTTAGCTTATGTTTACTTGATATATACTTAGAACAGCAAATAACCAAAATGGTTATTAACTGACTGTAAAAGGATGTAAGAGACAGGAAAATTACTATGGGCTGAAAAGGAAGAAGATGATTTCATAAATTAAGTGGGATTTATAGAAAGTCTTTTAGATTTCTTAAGAAATGAATGCTATGTGGAAATGGGGAAAATAAGATGTGACAAACAGGTAGTGATCAAAATGTTGGAGGGATGGAGCAGGGAAGCTCCTGAATGCCCCCCACACACACATTTTATCTACAACTCGCCAGTTTGACAACTTTTGACAATAATAGGCTTCAATTTTGCAGTGTTGTCCACTTTCTATATGAGTTCAAAATATGCCTCCATACTGAAAGATTAGGCATTGTTGTGATGTTTACAAGCCCTGAGAGCATCGTCGCTGCCTCACTGGTGCCTTTAGAATAATTCTAGTCTCCTTTTACTCAGAATTCTAAAAGCTCATGTGACAGTTACCTAAAGGACTTTTTTTTAGTGAACTAGTACCAAAACTAGCTTTCTGCTTCACAGCCGATTAAATAATTTTATCTTACACTATTAAAGTATGATTTCTCCTATTCTATTCCTTCAAGTACGTTTTAATCTAATAGAACCATTTTGTAAACATATAAAATGACGGCGCTGTCTTCTCCAAGTTTGATTTCAAACACAAATGTGTATGTATAGATATACAGTGCATAAATACACAACCGTACACACATGTACACTTCTTTATTACCTCAGAATAAAAATGCAAATGAATTTATTAGCCTAAGAGTGGCACCAAATGGAAATTTATGCACATACATTTAAAAAACAGAACCTTTGAAAATAAAGCAGTTGCAGCTATTAATTTTCCTCTTTGACAGTTTTTTAAATTCCTCTAAAAAAATGAAACAGCATGAATACTGTCAATATATCACAACAGCCACATTAGGTTTTGTGATATACATCATAATATAAAGAGCACTATTAGAGCACAACCTGGGAACCATTAAATCATTCTAAATCACTGTTACATTCCATTAGTGTCAATGGTGAAACCACATAATAGGCTTTATTACAAACTTCACCTTGGTAGGCCATTGTCTCTAATAACCACTTCTCTATGATGTGGTATCATACCCAGAAATCCAGGGAGATAATAAAGGCTCCCTTATTTCTTTTTTATTGGATGGGTAAAGTTAAATTTAGCTGTAAGTAAAAAAAAATTCTGAGGCTTTGTTCACTAACTGCAAGTTGCTGCTATTTGGACAAAAAAAAAATTAGACAGACTTGGGAAGAACAGTTTGAAATAAATTTAAAACCTGGCAATGCTGAGGCCAGGGTAGGCTGGGCAGTGCCAGCAATTGCGATGTCATTTTTGAGATGCAGTTTAGTACATTTGTGTGCCTCTTTACACTTTTGTTCAGGAGCAGAGTATTGATTATAGAAACACTGTGAGTTTCAAACCTGCCCTTTGCCTCATTCTCCCCCGGTTTGAGTTGTACCCTTTTAAAAAGTCATTTGGGCACTTGGTTGAGGTGAGCCTGGTAAGGACTTCAGCTCAAACTGAGATCAATTTTCAGATGTTTCAGGGAGAATTGTACAGTGTTCTGTGCCCCTCTTCTTTACAAATAGAAGCATTTATTCCCCTTCCCCTAAAATTTAGTCACAATCTCTTCACTCTATTTCTTGGATGCATTACAAATATAATGCTCCTGGCAAAGATTTCTGCTGCACAATAGACATCTGTGTTATTGGCTGAGGATATTTTAGGATAGGATAAAATAAGTGAAAGTCAGATACGGTTGCATAAATGAATAATACTCTAACGAATGATTGAAATAATTTGTTTAGTAGACTACCACATCAGAGACCAAATGCTTTATATTCTCTCCATTAGTTATGAGAAATTGTAAAGTGTTTAAGCAATTATTGATCATAAATAAGTACATTTATTTTTATAAACCAACTGTCTACCCTATGGAGGTGAGTTTTGAAAAAGTCAGTTCAGGGCACTGAAATAGATGATTATTCTAATGGCTTCATTTTGCTTCTGATCCATTCTTTAGAACCAGATTTTAAAAAAGCAATAATATTATCACGTGTCATCCCTATGATAAGATGATGTTTTAAACTTAGGAGGAGAAAGTGGTAAAGCAAAGAGGAACAAATATCAAATACTCCAAGGGAATTAGAAATAAGTCACCAAGAGCTGAATACTTCAGAAAGATAAATAGGCAAACAAAAATCATAGTGAGGAATCTGGCAGATGTATGTTTATAAGAACTGTCTAATAAAAGGGACAAAAATAAATAAATTTGGAAATCATAATGTAGATAAAATATAAGAAATATAGAAATCTGGTCTCATGCCTTGTAAATTTATTTAACGTGTCCTCATGCCATGAAACACTTTTAGGTCTCTTTGTTAACAGTGAGGCTTGCTTACCCAAGTCAGAGGTACCAGACTGACATGAAAACATATCTCCATCCCTCCCATTTCTATCCCCTTCTCTTCCTTTTCTTTTCTTCGTCTTCTCTGGCTCTTGTCTCCCCCCGCCCCCTCCTGCTTCTCGCCTTATCTTTTCCCCTCTGTCTCCCTCCCTTTCCCACTCTGTCCTGTCTCCCTCCTGGTAGCTCTCTTGCCCTCTCCTCTTCTTCCTCGCCTCCCTGTTAAACAAATTGACACGATTTTTCAGTTCTGATTTAGGCATAATATGTTTGGCAATAACAGTGCAGGAAAGTGTTAGTATAGCACTTCATGGAAGGAAAATTAAAAATAAAAACCTGTGGTATTAGGCTTTTTGTTTATGAACATTTGAACAAAAAGAAGTATAAGCTTGATTCGCTGCCTCTGTTGCCCAGAGAAAGTCATTTAGGTAAAGCATCACCTCTGGCCTTGTTTTCGACTTTCAGGATATATTGTATTTCTCATTTTTTGTTACATGTCTGGTTTGCAATGTCATTAATGTTCATAGGAAAGGGAGAGAATTGCAGTTTGAAAAGCCCAAGCTCTACTTTATGAAGGCTAGCTTTATTTTCTATTTTTTCGAGATTCTTTTTTCCCTCTTGAAAAAAATCATGATAAAGGTCAGCTCTTAAATACATTGGAAAACTTACCTGAGTTGAAATTACAACATTTAAAAAATAATAGATATTATTTTCTGATGTTAAATTGGCACATCAGACTGTCAGTTCAGAATTGAATCTCAGAGTGTCATGAATAAACTGGTGTCAGAATTAAAAGAAAAACATTATTAAAGTTTGTTTTAAAGCTTTGGTTTTAGGCTTCAAACGGTGAACACACTAGGTTTAATTTGTATCACACAGTTACCAGACAGAGTAGTTGTATTTTCCAGAGCAAAGGGAAAAAAAAAAATCCTAAATTAAGCCATATATTATTGCTTCTTAATTTCATTTACCTTTACAATTCCAGAGAAGATTTTGTGGAAGGCTTCGCAGGGTTAAGAATCTATGGGGACTGCTTCACTTGTGGCTTTGCCTAATTCTGCATTTCTTCTAGATGAAAATGGTGATAGTTGGAAAGGTGGGGGGAAAACTTTGCCAGAGGATTACATTGTGGCTAATCTGCCAGGATTAATTAACCCACTTACTACTGAATAGGCTAATCTATTTTCCGTATTCTGTATATCTCTTTCAATTTTAAGAAACAGTGCTAAGGAATCTGGATTAATTAATAGTGATTGTAAAAACTGCATGAAAACCAAGAGAAGCAATGCTATTAAATATTCTTTCATAGACCAGGTGTATATTTTGTGCAATTTTTGTTAACTATATATAGATTAAGATTTTATAGCACTGGAAATCCTGAAACATCTTGCAAATAGTATAAAGATTTAAAAAGTAGATTTTCCACATTGGGCCTGGTTAATCAAATATAGTTTTTATAGTGACTGATTTTGAGAGTATAGTTTTGATATTAACCTGTTTCTCTAGATAGTATACATTTCACTTATTTATGGAAATAATTCCCTTTATCTTCTTCACCTGCCCAAATAAAATGTAGGGTCATTTTCTTTAAACTGTTACATAAATATACATGGATGTTCTTCATGGGAATGATTACTTCGCATG
Source organism: Okapia johnstoni (assembly GCA_024291935.2). Classification (NCBI taxonomy): domain Eukaryota; kingdom Metazoa; phylum Chordata; class Mammalia; order Artiodactyla; family Giraffidae; genus Okapia; species Okapia johnstoni. The sequence continues at coordinate 61,226,058 of CM044312.1, read as the reverse complement.
ATTTCCCATATAAACCTTTACACATTGATGTATAGGATATTTAGAAGTCTGTAACTTTTTGGAAATTATAACTGCAAGCTGAAAGATTTTTTTCCCTTAGAATAAGACAGCCAGTAGTATTTCATTCAGTTCATTTATGACAGTATGTTAGAAAGCTTCCTGCTAAACCACAAATCTCATCCCATTAACTCAGAGTCCTTTAACCTTGAGCTATTCGGATTTCACAGGGCCAAGTGAAATGTCCCTACCTTGCATTTAAAATACTAAGGCATTTTAAGAAAACAGAATTGTTTGAGTGCCACAATAATTATAAACATGTGGACAGATGAGACTTATTTGATGTAAAATGTGTAAGATTAAAAAAAAAAAAAGACATTTACATGTCATAGGCTAAACATTGTTTAAATTAAATACTAAATATATTTTTTCCCGTTCTGTGCTGCCTTCTTTAATGATCATTGCATGAGAGGTTCTTCTTTAATAAGTTAATCAAAATGTAGTTTTAAATAGGGGGATTCACTTAAAAATGGAGATGAAAACAATGCAAAGCAAACATTTACTGCAGATTTTCTAAGTAAGTAGTAGGCACTTAATTTTCTATAAATATCTGATTTAACCACCTAACAACTTTATGAGGGATGAGATGGACATGGTGCTTCCCACTTTATAAAATGATTAAACTGAGAACCACAGTTTCTTTCTTAAGGTAATATAATTCGATCTTAGGTTTAGATGTTTTAATTCTAATTAATTAGATGTAACACAATGACTCCTGCCTCAGGCCACGGTTCATTCATTCATTCCTTCATTCAACCAGTTTTATTTAGGGTCTACGAGGCCGAATACTTTGTCAATCTCAGAATATGAGGCTATGAATACAACTCAGTGCCAATCCTTAAGATAAGTAGATTCTTTGTGGTAGAGAGACACCCAAATAAAAATAGTTCAGTTTGGTATAACAAATGCCATGATGGAGGAACACATCTGGCACTGTGCTACCAATATAATGGGGGCAGGGCAAGTTATGCTGTTTGTTGGAGAAGCAGGTAAAATCTTTTTCAGAAGGAGTACTAACATTGAGCCCTAAATGAGTGGTTAGTTTAGTGGAGCTGTGGATTAGACAAAAAGCAGCCACATAGCAATAAAGAGTCAAAAAGATCAGAGAATATCAAGAATTTTAGTAAGATTTGATTTTTCTTTCTGTTGTGAGCATTGGGCTTCCCAGGTGGTGCTAGTGGTAAAGAAACTAGCTGCCAGTGCAGGAGAAATAAGAAACATAGGTCCATTCCCCTGGGTTGGGAAAATCTCTTGGAGGAAGGCGTGGCAACCCACTCCAGTATTCTTGCCTGGAGAATCCCATGGACAGAGGAGCTTGGTGGGCTACAGTTCATAGGGTTGCAAAGAGTTGGACATGACTAAAGCAACTGAGCAGCAGCAGCAGCAGCATTGTAAGCCTCAAGTCATTTAAGTTCTTTGGCTGTATTTTAACATAAGTGTAATAGGTGGAACTGAAATGATCATGGCTGAATTTTATTTCAAAAATATCCCTCCAGCTACTTGTAGAGCAGAAGAGACACTGGTAAATGCAGGAATACCAGACAGCTATTACATTTATCTAGGTGACTGAGGTAGAAAGACTACAGGATAGGTTTTAGAAGTAGCAGAGAAAGAGTTTCTGATAAATTACATGTGGACAATAAGGGAAAGGGAATAAAAATCAAAGATGAGTATTTGTATATTTGGAGGCATAAACATCAAAATGACTCTTTTGAAAATAGAGTTTTCATGAGCATCCTAGTTTTACTTCCTGAAAGAATAAGAGATTGGAGAAACTTTTTTGGTAACAATTTGTAGAGCTGAATTATATAAGATTCATTTCCAAGGGTGTCATGTTGATTTGATTTTCTGTGGATGGAGATCTGATTCAAGAGGCTTGTATCCTTCGCATGACAACATGCAAGGAATGAACAATCTCTTCAACAAATGGTGCTGACAAAGTGAATATCTGCATGCAAAAGAATGAAATTCGACCCTTACTCCATATATAAAAGTCAAGTTAAAGATTTAAATGTCAGATCTGAATTGTAAAACTTTGAGGAAAATGCAGGAGAAGAGCTTCTTGACTTTGGTCTTGGAAATGATTTCTTGGATATGACACTGAAAGCACAGGCAGTAAAAGTAAAAATAAGACAACTGCAACTACATCAGACAAATTATCAGTCAACTGTTCAATAAGACAGCTTATAATTTGTTTTTGTCTCTTCTGATTAGCAAAGCAAGGTTCCAAGTCAGTTCATATGTGATAGGAACTCCATGTACAATTAGGTGAAGTCATATGACCATCACTGTCTTTTTCTAATAGCAGCCTTGGACCTTGTTAGGGACAGAAGGAAACACAGAAATGAAATAATCAAGCAAGTTAATATACAATAATAGCTTCTACTGATTGAAAATTTGTTATGTTAGACTACGTCAAACTTAAAAACTTTGGACAGCAAAAGAAGCAAGTGTAAAAGCAACCTGCATAATGGTAGAAAAGATTTGTAAATCAAGTATCTGATAAGGGCTTAGTAATATAAAGTACTTGTACAACTTAATAGGAAGAAAGCTGGTTAAAAATTGACGGAAGAGATCCATATACATTTCTTCAAAGAAGATATATTAATGGGCAATATTTAGATAAAAAATATGCTCAGTCTCCTGCATACAGTGACTCAGATAGTAAAGAAAAAATACTCAATGTCCCACTAATCATCAGAGAAATACAAATGAGACCACAATGAGATACCACCTCACACCTTTTAGAATGGCTATTATTTAAAAACACACACACACAAAAGACAAGTGTTTACAAGGATGTGGAAAATTGGAATTTAGTACACAATTGTTAGGAATTAAAAATGCTTCAACACTGTGGAAAACAGTACAGAGATTTCTCAAAAAAAAATAAAAATAGAACTACCATATGATCCTGCAATCCCACTTTGGGGTATTTGTACAAAAGAAGTGAAATCTTGATCTCCGAGTGATATAAGTGCTCCTGTTTGTTGCAGCATTATTCACAGTAGCTAAGATAGGAATCAGCCTAAATACTCATCAGTGATTAAGTGGATAAAAAAAATGTGGTAAATACACACAGCTGAATATTATTCATCCTTAAAAAGGAAAGAAATCCTGCAATATGCCACAGCATGGATGAACCTAAGGACAGTATGCTAAATGAAATAAGCCAGTCACAGAAGGAAAAATATTACATGATTTTACTTATGTGATATATTTAAAAGAGTCAATCTCAAAAAGCAATAAATAAATAAGTAAAATGGTATTTACCAGGATTCTAGAGCTCTGATATACAGCATTGTGCTATACATAATATTATGCTATTTTGTACACTTAATAAATCTGTTGAGAGTAGTTCTGATGTTAAGTATTCTTTTCATGATAAAATAAAATTAAAAACAAATTAGCCTCCAATTAAATAAATTAGTTTTAAAAAATTAAAAACAAACAAACTTCCAAAGCAGTCATGATTATGAATGTTCAATTCCAGGGCATGGTGGGAATTGTAGTTTTCAGTTATTCATATGTAGTTTGTGGAGCACTATCTAGCCTTGCAGAATTCTACTCACCTGTCAAAAATATCACTTGCCCTAGGCAAATGATTGAATGCAATTCTGCAAGACTGATCTATATAGAGCAATGGGTGACAACCAGTTGCAATTTATAATTTCTAGGAAATAGTGCTACGACTACAGGTCTGCTTCCTTCTTCCTACAGAAAACGTCCAGGCATGCCCATAAGGTTTTTGGTAATATAGTGAAGCTACCAGCAGGTAAATAATCACCACATACTGAGCATCATTGTAGGTATTAATAGTGGTTGTCAGGGCACTTACAATGTGCGCAAAATAGACCTAGAGAAATTATATACACAGGCTATATACTGTGAATCAGACTCAGAAGTAGATAGTTCTGAATGTAAAGATATTTAGGGAGATTTAAAAAAAAATACTTAGGATGACAGAATTTCATTACTAGATTGTGGATTATCCTTTTATTCTTTTTGAGAACAAGCAGTGATAAATGGAAAAATGCCAGACCAAAGCAAACTCATCTTTAAACGATGAAGTAAAAAGAACAATGATGATCAAAAGCCTTGGTGACCACTAAACAAGTTACAGTTTGTCCCCTGGAGAGCTGTAATGGGCTTTACTTGTCATTAGGGGGAAGATTAAGTGCCAGTGGTTTGAACTTGGTTAATTATACACTCAAATCCTTTCAGTATATCCCAGAAGCCAGTCTTTTCGCCTTTGAATATCTGTATCGTGACTCTTAGGATTGTTTATTGGTTATTTCTCTTGACAACTTGAACCTGAACATTAAATCCCATTGGCAGCAACTATCTGTCAGGAGCAAAAAAGAAAAAAAAATTGAAAGAAATAAGATTTGTGTATTTAGTTTTCATTATAGAAGTGCGTGTAGTTGAAAAAATGTGTACCTGTCAAGTTTTCAACATCTCGCTGGGGATGCAATGCTGTTGTGGTTTTAGAACCTGGCTGACAAATTCACATTTCAGTAGTAAAGACAAATCAAGGGTTTTTCTCCACCCCTCCCCGACTCCTTTTCTAATTCTTTTTTTCTTACCGCTTTGACAGTCATACATAACAATTTGAGACCTAAGTGCCACTTTGATGCACTATTCCATTATTAAGTGGCACAGTCACTATAGAAAAGATGACGGGCCTGTACCCAAGGCATTGTGAATTAAACAGCTTTCCACATGGGAAAATGAATGGTCCAAAGAATTCTGAAATATTTAAAAAAATAATTAAAAACTTTCAGAAACATCGAAGTATGTAATTTAAAATAATCTCAGGTAGTAAATGGTAAACTATGGAAAACAAAATATTTTTAGCAGAATCTTTAAAGTTTAGACAAAATATTAAATACATTAGCAGAACTCCTAAACCCACAATTACTAATTTCAAATATCATTGCATGATGGGTCTTGAGAAGAAAAAAAAAGAGCAGTGTGAACCTATGCAGACTTTAAGATGGGAAGAAATGAATGTTTATTATGTGACAGTAATTTTACACCGTATTAATAGAAGAATACTCTAAGAGTATTTCTTTATACCTACAAGGTAGAGTTTGCACTAAAGTAATATTGACTTAAATTACTTAAATTAATTCTTTTGTCAATGTCTCTACAGTAAATCAATGCACCTAGAATTAAACAACAGTTTTTGCCAGAAGGCAGGCTAATCTTTGTAATTTTTTGTTACAATTCATTAATCAGTTGGTTGCAATTAGAAAAAAACAAAGCAGCAAGAATTTGATAATGATGGCAAATAATAGAAGTTTAATATCTCTTCATAGGTTCTTTTTGTAATTCAGGGATTCAGAGAATATTAAAAAAGAAAACCTACACTATTATAAAGCTCTATTATATTTTAGCCAGCAAAATTACTTTTTCTAGAAATATATTAAAAATAAAATTTTAGTGCTTATTGCACTCCAGGATATAATGGTTTACAAAATGTTTTTATCATAAGATTATTAAAGGCAAAGGAATTATTTTACAAACATGATCTTGTGATATGTCCTAGGGCAGGATAGGGTGGCAGACAGCAAGAATTTTAAATTCTATTAATTCATATAGTTCTGAAATATTTGCTATAAGACTTATCTCTATATTTCTGACAACTCAGTCAAACTGATGGCAATCTGAGGATGTGAATTACAGGTTCAGTGCTCAGTACTCCAGATCTGTTTTTTTTTGTTTTTCTTTCTTATTTTTCTGCACTAAAGAGACAAAATTGAATTACTCCTTTATCCTCTTTAAGTGGTAATCTCACAAAGCAAGAAAGAATACATCAAGGATAAAGGAGTGTTTTATACCTTTTATAGAGTGATGATAGAGAGCAGTGGCTCTGTGAAACAACAGTCAAAAGTAAATATATTGTTTCTGATGTACTTGAGACTGAGTTGTTTAAGAAAGATAGAAAAAAAATCAATTTCGTCAGTTTCCCACTTTACACTTCTGAAGTGCTAAAGGAGTTAAAAAAGAGAGAGAGAGAGAGAGAGAAAAGTAATTATGGGAAATAAAATAAGAATTTTCTTAGTTACAATTCCTGGCCCTTTGCTGATTGCAGTAAATTATAAATTATGCAGTCAATGTAGGCCAACAAAAGAAGACATCTTCAAATCTCAGTCAAAGGTAATTACTTAAGTCGGCTGAATGTTCCCTTTTCATAGAGTGTGATCTCTCTCTGACAGCTCACACTGACAGATGACCTTCTCGGCAACGTTCTTATCCTTTGGATCATGAGCAGTGTGCCTCTCTCCCTGAATATCTCTATATATTTGTGACACTAAGCTTTCAAATACAGCTATTGACAAATCAGAACATCAGTCTAAGTGCTGGTCTTCCTATCACTCACAATAAAGTAGCTATCACTTGTGGTGGTGTAGAGCAAGCACATCTCTGAAAAATGAGTTCTCACCAAGTGCTAATTTGACACAGCTCGCTTGCCTTCCCATAATTGCTCTGTCATTGTCAGTTGGCAGTTCGGGCTCATTCCTGGAAGCTGTGCTGTACAATTGGATACAATTACTCCCATTTACCACCACTATTATGCCACTGATGTTGCCCAGTCCGCATATTGACATGCCTCATTAAACCTGGATGCGGGCCATTAATGAACATTGTTAGCATTTCTCTTAAACTTTTTTGCCTCTAATAAACAGTCAGTGTTCCATGAAGGAGCACTGCCATCCTTGTGATATGATATTTATTATCTTATGGGGGAAGGGGACCCTGAAAATGGAAACTATCCAGATGCTGAGAGAGAGACACACTGTTAGATCAGTGGACAATATCGCTGATCAGCGGGACCTTTCTCCGCCAGGAGCATCCTAACCATTAACCGAGTGACCTCGTCTATCCAAAAGAAGACAAGTAGGATAAACATGAACACTCCAGAAGTGCCCACACCACAGCAAGCTTCTCAAGGTTGCATCATTGCCAACATCTCTCCCTAGCCGTCTCCTACCCCCAGGTGGTGCTATGTGCCATGATAAAGATAATTTTGCCCTGGGTATTCAATCCATTATGTCCAGCTAACTTCAACGTGCATTTTTATTCAGAGATAATTATGTGTTGATCAGAGAAGTCAGCGGCTGTCACCCATGTAGCAGGCACACCTGCAGTGTGGCATAGGTGATAACGATGGCATGCTCTTGAGCTGTCATGACATGGACAGGGACTTTATTATGTGTATGTCATCATTTCTCTTAAGAAAATTATACTTTCCCACACAATGACAATAATGAACCTTTACAACAGTCTGATAAACCTCATTTGCAGTTTTATTCTTGACCTTCATTAAATATATTCTAAATACATAGAAACACCTATAAATACAGTGTGCTTTGAGTCCCTATAAATAACTTTGTATGTGTAAGCAAGTATGAGGTATCAAATTGAAAATATAGAGCTTTTAATTAAAAACAAAATAAATGAAAAGCAATTTAGCCACTTCTTCATTCTTAACTTTTCCACAAGTAAAGTAAGAAAATAAATCTGCAGTTGCGGCTATTTGTGGAACTGTTATATGATTGCTACTAAAATGGACTTTACTGAATTATCTGGTGTCAAGCTTTCTTATATATTATATCATTAAATTTACTTAATAAAACTAAAGTGAAAATCTTCTGTAGATGATGTTGATTTCTAAAACTTTATGCATATAATATTTAAATAACAATTTTGTATTAAGTCAGTTTCTATGTACTAACCAATTGTGATTCGGAGGCAGGGAGCAAACAGTCAATTTTTCAATTTTAGTTGCAAACTTTGTTGATAACTATATATTCAAAGTGTGTATTTTAAACAGATGTCATGAAATTGGCCTGAACTAAATTTTGGATCAAGTAATCCATTACATTAAAAACCTATAAAGGAATGGTTAAGAGAGAATTTTTAAAATGTTCTTCTTTTAACTCCATAATCCATCACCCTTACAGACCTGAAGAGTTTGGGAGGTCATGGCATATAGCATCCATGATCTTGGGCAATTTAGGGTCCTTAACGTTAACATTGGGCTTCCCTGGGTGACACAGGGGTAAGGAATGCATAGGCCAATGTAGGAGACATGGGTTTGATCTATGGGTTGGGAGGATCCCCTGGAGAAGGAAATGAAAACCTGCTCTAGTATTCTTACCTGGAAAAACCCATGGAGAGAGGAGCCTAGTGTGCTACAGTGCATCAGTATATGGGGTCACAAAAGAATTGGGCACAACTTAGTGACTGAAAAACAACAAAAACATTAACACTTGGCCCAAGATCACCTCTGTGTTTATTTCTTGTGGATTATTTTAATAGAAACAGAGGTTTTCCCTCCTCTCCTTTTAGCTAGGAAACACAATCTATAGTAATTTCTAGGATATGCTTGGCTCTTTCCTTCTCTCCCCTAGTCTGACTAAAACAGAAATTTTTTTATTGAAGAGTTATTATTAATATTTCTAGGACATTATAACAAGCCTTCTTTGTGTTATTTCATTTAACCCTCAATCAAGTCTGTGAATTAGGTACGGTTGTTATCCTCATTTGAGAGAGTGTAGTGAGGAACAGAGATGTTAAATAACTCTCCTAGAGTCAGCAGACCTCTCATCAGTGGCAGGATTTATACCCAGGGAAGAGGTCTCCAGTGACCATATTCTTAACCACTGCCTCTCAGTGAAAGTGAAAGTCACTCAGATGTGTCCAACTCTTTGTGACCCCATGTCACCCCAGCCGGTGGAATTCTCCCGGCCAGAATACTGGAGTGGATAGCCTTTCCCTTCTCCGGGGAATCTTCCCAACCCAGGGATTGAACCCAGGTCTTCAGCATTGTGGGTGGATTCTTTACCAGCTGAACCACAAGGGAAGCCCCCAAATACTGGAGTGGGTAGCTTATCCCTTCTCTAGTGGATCTTCCCAACCCAGGAATCAAACTGGGGTCTCCTTCATTGCAGGAGGATTCTTTACCAGCTGAGCTATCAGGGAAACCCAACTTATATTTCTGTCTTTAAAATGGCAAGCTAGTTTGGTTCATTTATTTCCATAGAATTAATTTTGAAGTTCACTGTTTTGCATAAGGTTGCAAATAAATACAAACTGTTTTGGTATAGTGAAAGCATTGTGGAAAGTGTAGACTTAGATTATGCTCTATAACTTTAATATTAGAATAACTTCTGGTATTACTCTATATTTTGGTACATAAACATACAAGGTTAAAAGGTTTTTATCTGAATATATTCCATTTTAGAAATGGAAATATATATGCTTTGTCTCTCTTTTTAAACTATGTCTGATTTCTTCTGGTCTAGTAATATTTGCTTTGTTATTTGTAAAATGGTGATATATTTTCATATGATACGGTTCACTTTTTTAGTCCAATGTCTAATTTAACCTTAAAGCCATTTTGCCCTTTGGTTTCTGCCGAGTTTTTTTTTTTCCCATACATTTCAATAGCAGTGACTTTTCTTGTGATGTGGACACCTATCTATCTGTTACATGGAACAGGGCTAAGATCTCCAACTCACCTAACATGGTAGTTTCATAGTGGGAATAGTTGCTTGTAAAACTCATAAACTCGGGAGTTTTTTTTTTTTTTTCACATTTGATAATTTTCTTTGCGAGTCAGCAAAAGCCAATAAATAATTTTATACTTGAGTGAAAAAAGAAATGTTTAAGAATTTTTTGGGGTAGATTTTGTTTTTTGGCAAGAGGAGGGTATGCAACTTTAATTGCCCTCAGTATGGAAATGTCAGCATAAACCTTGAAGTATTTTGGAAATTCTTTGAGTTGTTAATCATTTAAATCACTATTAAGCTTAAAATTGTCTGCTTCTCCTCTGTTCCCTGGTGTTACAGCAGTGTGGGGATAGAAAGAGAAGTGTGAGATGTGACTAGCTATGTAAACACAGGCTAGTGTTACATTTTTATAAAGGGGAAGGATTATATTGCCTACTTGTGTTCTTTTCCTTTGTATGTTACAAAAGTGAGAGATAAAATCTGGTTGGCAACCAGACTAATTTTTGATGTGAGGGTAGATGGGACTGTAGCAGAAGTGATGATCAGGTCTGCAAATGGAGAAAAAACGTAACCAGCTGAGTCAATGATATACTCACAAATGGACTAGGAGTTTTATGGTGTCATGTCTTACTTAGGTCTTTAAATCATTTTAAGTTTATTTTTGTGTGTGGTATGAAGGAATGTTCTAATTTCATTGTTTTACACGTAGCTTGTTCAGTGTTCCCAGCACCACTTGTTGAAGAGTCTGTCTTTTCTCCACAATGTATGTTTGCCTCCTTTGTCATAGATTAATTGACCATAGGTGTGTCTGGGCTTAATTTAGTTTAGTTTAGTTCTGGACTGTCTGTTCTGTTCCACTGATCAATGTGTCTGTTTTGGGACCAGTACCATGATGTTTTGATTACTGTAGCTTTGTAATATAGTTTGAAGTCTGGATGTGTTATATCTCCAGCTTTTTTTCTCAGGATTGCATGGGCAGTTTGGAGTCTTTTGTGGTTCTATGTAACCATAAAATCCCTAGAAGAGAACATAGGTGAAGTATTCTTAGACATAAATCAAAGGAATATTTTCGTAGATCAGTCTCCCAAGGCAAAATAATTAAAAGCAAAAATAAACAAATGGGGACTAATTAAATTTTAAAGCTTTTGCACAGCAAATGGAAACCATCAGCAAAATGAAAAGATAACCTATAGAATGGGAGAAAATTTTTACAAATGAGGCAACTGACAAGGGATTAATATTGAGAATATACAAAAAACTCATACAACTTGATATCAAAAAAATAAATAATCCAATAAAAAAATAGGCAGAAGACTTGAATAGACATTTTTCTTAAAGACATACAGATGGATAATAGGCACATGTAAAGATGCTCAAGGTAAACTAATTATTAGACAAATGCAAATCAGAACTATCATCTCACACTGGTCAGGATGACAGTTATCAAAAAGTCTACAAACAATAAATGCTAGAGAGGCTGTGGAGAAAAGGGAATCCTCCTTTACTGTTGGTGGGAATGTAAATGGCTACAGCCACTATGAAAGACAGTTTGGAGTTTCCTTAAAAAGTTTAAAATAGGACTACCATATGATCCAGCAGTTCTACTCTGGGTGTTTATCTGGAAAAAATGAAAACACTAGTTCAAAAAAATATTAACATTACAAATGAATCTATACACAAAACAGACTCACAGACAAGAAAATACAAATTTATGATCACCAAAGGGGAGAGAGAGAGAAGGTAGGGGGAAATTAGGAGTATGGATTTAACAGACATGGACCACTATACACAAAGTACATAAGCAACAGGATTTATTGCATAGCACAGGTAATTATAGTGCTTTCCTGGTGGCTCAGTACTAAACAATCCGCCTGCCAATGCAGGAGATATTGGTTTGATCTCTGGGTTGGGGAAGATCCCCTGGAGAAGAAAATGGCAACCCACTCTAGTATTCTTGCCTAGGAAATCTCATGGACAGAAGAGCCTGGTGGGCTATAGTCCATGGGGTTGCAAAAGAGTTGGACAAAACAGTGGCTAAATAACAATAGCACACAACAACAACAGGGAGTTGTACCCAATATCTTACAATAACTTATAATGGAATACAATCTGCAAAAATCTGAATCACTATTCTGTATACCTAAATGAACACAATGTTGTAAATCAGTTATACTTAAAATTTTAAAAAATATAAAGAGGGGAAAAACCACAAAAAACAAATGACCTAGTTGTTTGGCTTAGCTTGCTGCAAGCTGAAGTACTCAGACCAAAACAGTTAGAAAGAGGTGTATTTTATATTCACACTATTCTTTTTGGAGAAAGTGTTTCTTTTCTCTCCTTCAGTGAGGTATTTTAATGATTCATATTCATTAATTCAAAAAATGTTTTACTGAATGCTTATAAGTACCAGGCAATGTTCTAGGATGGGAGATACATCAGTAAACAAAAGGGATTAAAAAAAAAAATCCTGTCTGGAGTGTTGACCAAAAAATAATGCAGAAGGCTATAAGTAAGAAAAGAGTTTATTTGGAGTCTTAAGAATTAGAATTCATAAGACAGATTAGTTCTTCCCCAGTAAGAGTGTTCTGGGGAGGACAAGGAGTTAGGGGTTCAAAAAGGCAAAAGCTGTGAGACTGTACTCTGACACAAGAAAAGAAATATTTGTTTTAAGGGATGGTTATCATAAGTTATTTTAGAGTAAGTGTTCCATGAGTATGTTGCATTTCTGGCAGATGTTATGGATGCTTTTGTTAGGACAAGAAGTAGTAAAAAGGTCATATCCCATCCAGACTGAGATGCATAAGTTACACTTCATCTTTGGCCTCCCAGTTCCATTTTTGAGGACTCTCGTAGTAATACTGACTCCATTTTGATTTTCCTTTCACATAAGAAAATATACCAACTTGTAGGAACATGCTGTTCTTATAATGGAGTCATTGGCTTTCTGTCACCCTATTAGAAGTGCTAATGGCATGCCCCTCTTATCTCAAACAGAATTGGAGGCCGTCATGCCTGAAACAGGCAACACAGTTTCTTATTTGGGTTCTAGAAGCTGGGATGTCAATACTATGTAATGAATCCAGGAAGCTTTTTCTTTCTGAAAGTACTTTGTTGGCGAAGAACTGCATTGTCAGTCTGTTCAGTGTGTTACTATGTTGCAAAAATCCCTAAACAATATTAACAGATCGGCAATGGTTTATGAATTTGTATTTTCCTTCAGAGGTTAATTTAGCTGGCAGAGTTAAAGCCATTTGAGACTAATTTTGCATAATTTTTGTTTTCTTATAGCATATTGAGCAGAAAGTTTCAGTGAAGCAGAGTAAAAATGTTAACAAACATATTACATCTGTTGTTTTTTCATTATTCCTTTGTATTAATATACATGAAAAAAACATATTCTGTCCTAATGTACTAACTGGCTTAGAATTTAGTTACTTATTTACTTGCTTTTCTCACTTTATATGGTTAATAATTTTTATATACTAGCTGTCCTAGGACATCTAAGTTGTAATTATTAACTAACATAATAACATATTTTATTTATTTAATACATGTATACTTTTGAAATGGGTGTCCCAGGTAGCGCTAGTGGTAATGGACCCACCTGCCAATGCAGAAGACTTAAGAGACCTGAATTCCATACTTGGGTAGGGAAGATCCCCTGGAGGAGGGCATGGAAACCTACTCCAGCATTCTTGGCTGGAGACTCCCAAGGACAGAGGAGCCTGGCGGGCTACAGTCTATGGGGTCACAAAGAATCACACAAGACTGAAGCAACTTAGCACACACACACATGCTTTTGAAACCCACTCTGACCCATCATTTATATGAGCCCTTGTGTTATTATTTCATCTGTCACTTCTCAAGTTTCTACACATGATGCTGCCAATTTTGTATTTCTTATAATGTTTAAACTTTTGATTCCATAAATAAGAATTCAAAAACATTAAAAAATAACTGATTAAGGGTATAAAAATTCTTTTGAATATAATTATATACTGTATTGTGGTCCAAATAAATGTCTAATGTGGTTTGATACAGAGAAATTAAGTATTTTATAATGTCACTACCTGCCAGTCACATATTATGTTAAATTTATAAATTAACTAGATAACCTTGAGATAAAAAACTAGGTGTTTATTTATTAATTGGAGTAATTACATAACAATAATATTTCATCTCTACATATATGTAAAAATTGGTAGTAATGATAGGAAGTAATAATATAAAAACAACAGATCCATATGTATGTAGGATGCTTTATAATCCATATAATTTTTTCTATACTGTTCTTATAGAATGCTTTGTGATTGTTAAAACTAGAGTCTTAACACAAACTTGTTTCTGAGGAAATGGAACATTTTGAAACCTAGCTCACCCAGTAATGAAGACAGTATCAAAAAGCCATTTATACAAACTTAGCACATTTTGGTATCCATTAGACCATCTCCCTTTCTAACCAAAAAGCTAGAAGGGGGAATTTTTGTCACTCTGTAGAATTTATTTTGCTCAATTATTGAAAATTATGAATAATTCTTTTTATGGAATGGGTTAAACTCTTTTTTTTCTCTACCAAGAATTTCAGGCATTATTAAAGAGAAGTATCTGAATCAAATGGATCAAAATGATATTACCATAAAAATTATAATGCCAAGAAAAGAATGGTATACAATGTCCCCCTCACAAAATGACACTTTCCTGATTTGACGTATTTTTCTTAAACAAATGAAAAGAATAGCCAAGAACTGTATTTGCAAAAAAAATAATGTTGAATATTAAAGTTTGAATCAACACTTGAAAATGGTAGTTGAAAAAAAAGAATGCATTTCTAAACTGAAACATTTTTTTTGATTCCCTATTTTCATCATTTTAAATTTTGGAAAATTGAGAGCCACCAAATTAGAATGTAATAGTGAATAAACTGGATGCATAACTAAAATATAAAAGCAGGAAAAATCATCTTGAAAGAAGAATGCGGGCAAGTGTTAGAATAGTGAAGATAAAGGCACTACAGCAAGTGAGTTGTGAAAACATGATTGCACCCTCTTGTCCAACTTATTATAGCCCCTATTTAAAGGATCTTTTCAAAATTTTATTTTGAGATCTTTTCCATCTATTTCCTTCTTATTTGACATCTGATTAACGAAATGTGGGTAGATAAATGCCTCTACATGTATCCTTTTTAGCCTTTCAGAAGGCTGAAAAATTATGGATGTAAAATATAGGATACAGATGGTCCCCAACTTAACCATGGTTCGATTTAGGATATTTTAACTTGATGATGGGGTGAAAGCAATACAAAATCAGTAAAAACAGTTCCTCAAATTTTGAATTTGGATCTTTTCTCAGACTGCCGATATGTGATATGGTTCACGATACCCAAGGTTTATTATAAAATTGGCCTTAGATAACTTTGCTCAGCTGTAGGCTACGGTACTCATTCTAAGCATGTTAAAGGTAGGCTAAGCTAAGCTATGATGTGTGGTAGGTTAGTTATATTAAACACATTTGAAAATTAACAATATTTTTGAATTAAGATGGATTTCTTGGGATGAAATCCCATTGTAAGTCAAGGAAGATCTGTATACTTTTAAAGAAAGACTCAGGAATTCAGTTGTTTGTGGTTAGTTCATATCACATTTGTATCATTGAATCTCATGATTTTTCAAAAACTAATAGCTGACTACATAGACTGTCAATGAGTAAAAATATCTAAAGTGAATGTAGTGAATAAATATAAATATCCCAAGTTATGTTTATTCATTTCTTTTCGTATTGTAAGTAACAATATTTGTTACAATGCCTTGATATGTATGCCAAGATGCAAGGTACATGATTGAGGAGTTTACATAATATTCATGATACATTATTTCTTATACTATGAGAAACCTGTGCAAAATTGAAATTCAAATATTTCCATATATATATCCATTCATAAAATTAAAATACTCCTAGTATAAGTCACCTTATATTCCCGGAGAAAGCTTATAAGTCCCACTACTTAAGATAAAATTTGACAAAAAGATTTAAGTCTACCGAAAGCATGAACGCTGTTGTTTTCAGCAAGGTGTAACTGGCTGCGAGCCAGCTGTAGCAGTTCATGCCAGAAAATCTGTACACCAGAGCATTATAGAGAATGATTAGTTAACATCATTTTAATGATGAATTAATGAGCAGTAAAAGCATTCTCATTCCAATATGTACAAAACCTTCTATTTGAAGACACGGGACCAGGGAGAACAGATCCATGACCTTTGTGATACTGGCAAAGGTTGGGTTCACCACAGTTAACGCCCAATCTGTCTTTCAAGGTTAACTACACATGCCATGCTGGGAAATGAAACAATTACTAACGAATTTTATAGGATATTCTTCAAATTTAAAAGGCAATCAGAAGTCTAAATGAAAATTATGCCTGAGGAAAGCATATAAAAGGAAAGAAAGTAGGAAGGTGTGTGTAGGTACACCTGTGTACGTGTGTATTGCCTGTAAAAGACACCTTCAGAAAAAGGCAACATAAACTTTTCAAGTACGCAGATGAAAATCCTTATACTGAACGAAGGAAATACCCAGCTTATGGGAATGGGAATGTGTTCAGGAAGGACAGCGTCTAATCATCTAGGCAACACTAGCACAGCAAGGGTAGATGATTCATTATTTTGTAATTAACTTTTAATTAACTTTACTCTGCTTTACTTATTTTAGAAAATTAAATAAACTTCATTTTATTGCTCATGCTAAACCAATGAACAGAAGCTAGAGTTCTGTTCTAATTAAAATCAGCAGTTGAGCAAAATTGTGTGTGAAAGCGTAAGGAAGAACTGTTTCTGTCCAATTGATATATTTCTTATATTCTGAAACACTTTGATAGGTTTTTCAAGAATTCTGTTTGGCACTGAAATGTGATTTAAGAAATAATATTATAGGCCAGTTTTCAGTATGGGACACATAATTAATTCAAACTTATTAAGTAACGTTTCAAATGAGAGAGAGGAGAGGAGAAGAAATAAGGGAGGGAAAGAGAAATAATTTGAAATTAGGCTTCTTTCATCAGTCATCAAAGCTGTATATATGTTTATGTGTAGTATACATATGAGGCTTCCCTGGTGGCTCAGATAGTAAAGAATCTGCTGCAATGCAGGAGACCTGGGTTTGATCCCTGAGTCAGGAAGATCCCCTGGAGAAGGAAATTGGAAACCCACTCCAGTATTCTTGCCTAGGAAATCCCATGGACAGAGGAACCTAGCAGGCTACAGGCCCCGGGGTCACAAAAAGTCAGACATGACTGAGCAACTAACATTTTCACTTTCATTTTCAATATACATATATAAATAGTTATCCTGGAGCCAAAAGGAGAAGTCATTGAGTTAATAAAGTAAGATTACATATTTTTCATCCTTTTTTGGATTTTAGTTTCTTATTAATTTTTAAACTTTTGTTACATGTTTTGGTGTTAAGCCTGAGACAGTAAAACTTAGTAATCAAGTGATATTCGAGTAGTTCTAATTATGTGCTACAAGAGAATATTTGACAAAAGAATAAATGACATTTAATTTGGGGGACTTGTACTATAATATTCTAAAAGTCAAATGAAAGCGTATTTGAACACCAAAATTATTAAGATATTTTCTATTTTGTTTATAACTCCTAAAGTTTGTAAAAGCATCTACATAACTCAATGTATCATTTATTAAAATCCTTTATCACACCTGTTAAGAACTTCTGGGTTCCTTGATGACAATCTGTTGCGTCTCCATTCTACAGTAGTAACCCAGTGACCACTCCATTTCTAATTTCAAATTCTAAATTGTGTAGTTTGGAGTTTCTGAAATCTTCTGATTGTTAGCTCTGATTTCTGCCTTCTCTAATTTTTAACTTATTCTGAACCTATTTTTTCCTTATCATGTATATTTATTAAATATCTTGTGTTCTTTACAGTATGAGGATTCCTTAAAAAACTAGGAATAAAGCTACTATATGACTCAGCAATCCCACTACTGGACATGTACCCTAAGGAAACCAGAACTGAAAAAAGCACATATTCCCCAGTGTTCATTGCAGCACCGTTTACAATAGTTTGGACATGGACGTAACCAAGATGTCCACCAACAGATGAGTGGATACAGAAGATGTGTACATATACACAAGGAATCATTACTCAGCTATAAAAAGGAATGCATTTGAGTCAGTTCTAATGAGGTGGATGAACCTAGAGCCTATTTTACAGAGTGAAGTAAGTCAGAAAGAGACAAATATCATATATTAACACATATATATGGAATCTAGAAAGACAGTACTGACAATCCTACTTACAGGGCAGCAATAGAGGCATAGATATTTTAGACACAGCCGGGGAAGGAGAAGGTGGCATGATTTGGGAGAATAGCATTGAAACACATATATTACCATATGTAAAATAGATAGCCAGTGGGAGTCCGGTGTATGAAGCAGGGAACCCAAAGCCAGTGCTCTGTGACAACCTAGAGAGGTGGGTTGGGGAGTGATCGGGGAGGGGGGTTTAAGAGGGAGGGAACATATGTATACCTAATGCCGATTCATGTTGATGTATGGCATAAACCATCACAATATTGTGAAGTAATTATCCTCTAATTAAAAAAAACAAATTCTGTGTTCTCTAAGGGTGTCATCTCTTTCTGGTTACACTACTTTTTTTACCCAGCCTTAAACATAATCAACCTTGTCAACAGTATCAACACCAGCATCCTAGAGATTCCTTGCCCTATCAAAAACTCCTAGGTAACCAGTCATATCCTATGAGAGATCCCTACTTTCTCCATCTACAAAACATTGAACATTGCAAAGTAATATGTATAGGAAAACTGGAGAAGTGAAAATGAACCAGGCCAACCAAACAGCTTGATTGGGTCAGAATCATCTTTAGCTAGAAGTTTCTCATACTTTTAAACTTGCTTAGTTCAGCTCTTGATACATAGAGGATGATTAATTTTAATTTTCTTTTTTGCCTGTTTGAAAGTGGGTGAATTAATAAATTTGGTCCACAGCAAATTCCTTTCATCTAATTACAGCTAAACACTTCCTTATTCTCAATATTCCCTTTATTAATCTTTGACCACACCCAAGGGAGCAGCAAACTCTTGATTCTCTTTAAAGCATCTCTCTTAAAACTAAAAAACTTTGGAGCTTTAGATAAGGCAGTAAGAAGTCCACTCATAAGAGGAAAAGAATCAAGGAAGCAGGTAAACTCTGATGTTTGAACAATGAAAAAACAAACAAACAAATGCTTAAAAGCAGTCTGAAAGCAACAAACAGTGGATTTTTCATTATTTAATTAGAGAATTAATGTTTATTTCTTTTTAAGAAAATGATATATGTAATTATTTGGTTTTCCTTTTTCTAAGGTGGAAAAGTGTTACATATAGAAAAATATATTTGTTTTAAGTGATCTTTTTATTATTTAATTATTGTTATTATTATTAGCATTTTATTTAAGAGAGGTTCTAACTTGTGTAATTAAAGCAATTATAAATAGTATGTGCTGTGTAGATCTCTCTCTGTGAGTAAAAAATCTAGGTGAGTCTATGATTATGAACTCCAGCTACCAACATTTAACTTCACTGCTCTTTATCAAATGCAAGAACATATTCAAGAGTTGGAAATTTGGGGTGTCAGAGCCAAGAGCTGGACATTTTGGGTGACAAAAATTGGTTATAATGTAGACTAAAATTTTTCATTTGTTTAAGCTGTCTTCAAGTTTTGGTATAGTTCTTAGGATGAAACAGAGAACCTTATTTAGCAGAAAGATCAGCAGTTCTCTGGTCACAAACAAGTTCACACATCCCAAACAAGTTCATTTTCTGATCCCATGAGTATCACTGTTTTCCATTCTTCCTTTCGTCATTTCTGATTTATTCTCTGTACTCTTAGGTACAACATCTTCAGGTCTTTTCTAAATTTTATGCATTGTCCTTGAGTTTTTTTTCTAATGCCAATCTCCTACTATTGCAAAGTATTTAATATAAGGCTGAAACATTTTCTTTTTTAGTTTCAGATCAGTGCTCCTTGTCTTTCCATCTTCTGATGCTTTGAATTATCATAGTCTTTTATTTTACAGAGAGTACTTGTAAGGTATTTATAGACTGTGATCAAATCCCCTTCAATCTTCTCCTCTCTTGACTGTATAAATGTCTACGATTCTATATCTCATCCAGCACACTACTTGTATCATCTTTTGCCCTTCTTTTTTATTATTAATTTTTCATTAACCCTCTCAGTTCTAGTATACATTTTCCATTGTCAGGATAAATAGACATGCAGTAACTCATTTATTTTTATCAAAGATTAAGTAGAGTTTAAAGGAGATCAGTCCTGAGTATTCACTGGAAGGACTGATGTTGAAGCTGAAGCTCCAATACTTTGGCCACCTGATGCAAAAAGCTAACTCATTTGAAAAGACCCTGAGGCTGGGAAAGATTGAAGGCAGGAGGACAAGGGGACAACAGAGGATGAGATGGTTTGATGGCATCACCGACTCAATGGACACGAGTTTGGGTAAACTCCGGGAGTTGGTGATGGACAGGGAGGCCTGGCATGCTGCGGTCCATGGGGTCGCAAAGAGTCGGACACAACTGAGTGACTCAACTGAACTAATACTTGAAAAGAAGGTATTGTCAATGTGTCAAGTTATACAGACTCATTATATAGACTGTAGTTTGTTGTTGCTAAGTCATGTCTGACTCTTTGCAACCCCGTGGACTGCAGCATGCCAGGCCTCCCTGTCCTTCACTATCTTCTGGAGTTTCCCCAAGTTCATGTCCATTGAATTGGTGATGCCATCCAACTGTAGTTACTCTGCAATTATTATATATTCAGTTGTTTATGGATTATGGTGTTTATGGTTGCTCCTTCAACTTCTATACATTACTTCACTGGAAGAGCCTCAACTCTCTGAGTCACTAGAAATATCTATGTTGACTCTAGAATGAGTGTTATATTCTTAATAGTTCATTGATTATAGCTGCAGAAACTTGGTTTTGAACTAGTATTAATTCATTATAAACTTGACTAATTTCAAATGTGATTATTATATCTGAATCTCTATCTTGGTAGATTTTATAGTAGTTTTTCTAAATACATGACAATGCTGATTAGTTCTGCTTTTTCTATGCTAGTGTGGGTGTGTATATGCTTAAATATATTTTATGAAAGTAACTATAAGTATTTACTATCAATTCACATTCATAAAAACATGTTATAGTGTTCTACTGAATGTTTAAATGCATTTGATAGTAGAGATCTTGAACACTTCAATGCTGCTTCTGCTGCTGCTTAGTCGCTTCAGTTGTGTCTGACTCTATGCGACCCCAGAGACTACAGCCCACCAGGCTCTGCCATACCTGGGATTCTCCAGGCAAGAACACTGGAGTGGGTTGCCATTTCCTTCACCAATGCATGAAAGTGAAAAGTGAAAGTGAAGCCGCTCAGTCATGTCCAACTCTTCGCGACCCCATGGACTGCAGCCTACCAGGCTCCTCCATCCATGGGATTTTCCAGGCAAGAGTACTGGAGTGGGGTGCCATTGCCTTCTCCGGAACACTTCAGTAGGAATATTTATTTAGCTCACTGATAAAAATGAACTCAAATACAGTGATTACAAATTACATAAAGGCCCCTGACTGAAGAATTGTGAAAAAGAATAATAATTAGAGAAGCAGGGTATGTGTGTGTGTGTGTGTGTGTGTGTGTGCGCGCGCGCGTGTGTGTTGGGGTGGGGAGATTGTACATGTTTGTAATTTGTTGGGGGTGATTAGTCCTCAGAAATCCATAGAGGATTTCCTGAAGGCATTCACCACAAAAAGGTGATTCACTTAAGGGAACCTAATTATATGTATGTATGTAAGTATGAAATATTCATTCATTCGTTCAGTTTCTGATGAAGTTTGGGAAATAAACGATAGAATATAAAGAGGTGGTATTTAACTTGAAATTTTTGTAAAAACCCAGTTAATTTTCTTACCTACTCTGGAGGTAGGAGCAAATATTTTTTTGACATGGCCCTAAAGTTCTCTGTGACAAAATAAATATATAAGCTAAAGTGGAAGACAGCCCAGACCAGTTTCCCAGGAGTCACTGTCACTTAAGGTTAAAGAATAATGTATAAAGAAAAAAAACGCTGGAAATGCTTTCTCAGGAAAACAGGCATGCAAAAAATATTTTTTCCATATTTGTTTTTCCTGAACCAAAGGAATCAGCTTTGTAATTACTGATACAGGCAATTGCAATTCTAAGGAAAAAGGATCCATGCCAATAATTCATTTTCTCTCTCACTACCCCTGTCATGAAATACCAAATATGTGCACTCCCCTCCAGTCTTATACATTATTGTCTGTTTTATCCTAATGTAACTCTCCTCACAGAACCAGTGCATAAACTCCCATTCCTTTCCCTATGGGATTAAAAATTCCCTCAGTGGGCATCATCTGAGAAATTTTCTCAATTGTTAGTTGTAGGGCCTTTTTCTCAGTGTCTCTTCTGAACCTGAATAATATCTTCTTATTCACTATGTTTATGCTTGGAACCAGATATATTTTCCCATTGCTTTGCCAGCTTGCAGGTCTTTTGGCAACTTCAACTTGGGTTCAAACACTTGGGTACATAATATCAGGGCAAAATACCTACCATCCTTTGCAGCGGGCATATGCCTTCATATATGCATCACGTATCACATAGAGTAAGTGAAACACCTGGATTGAGCAGTAGTACTGAACCTGGCTGGAGAGCATCACTGATGCAATGGACATGAACTTGGGTAGACTTCAGGAGGTGGTAATGGACAGGGAGGCCTGGGATGCTACAGTCCATGGGGTTGCAATGAGTGGGACACAACTGCAACTGAACAACAACAAAAAGTGAAACTGGAGAGAAATGTATGATTTTAGATATACAGGAGATGAAGTTGATAAATCTAGAAAATTTTTTGGATATAGATGTGGAGATAGGAGGAGTCAAGGCTTACTTCCATGTTTCTGGCTTGTGCAACTGAAAGGAGGAAGATGCCATACGTTGGGATGGAGGAGGTGGACTATGATGTGTGGGTTACTTTAGACTTGTTCTGCCTAAAGTTTCTGAGACATAAAGAGGTAGAGATATCAGTAGATAGAGGGTTATATTGATCTATAGCTCAGAGAAGAAGCCTAGACTGCTGCTGCTGCTGCTAAGTTGTTTCAGTCATGTCCGACTCTGTGCGACCCCATAGATGGCAGCCCACCAGGCTCCCCCAACCCTGGGATTCTCCAGGCAAGAACACTGGAGTGGGTTTCCATTTCCTTCTCCAATGCATGAAAGTAAAAAGTAAAAGTGAAGTCACTCAGTCGTGTCTGACTCTTCTCGACCCCATGGATGGCAGCCTACCAGGCTCCTCCTCCCATGGGATTTTCCAGACAGGAGTACTGAAGTGGGGTGCCATTGCCTTCTCCAGAAGCCTAGACTAGAGATATATAAATTGTGTTGCAGTAGATAAAAACTGAGGCCAGAGTAACATATCTGGATACCTTTGAAAAGCTTGGGTGAGCAGATAATAGAGTCTAGAATATAGCTTTGATAAATTCCAACATTTAAATTTTCAATGATGAGCCGAAGGAAAAGTTTTACTTTGTTATAAGTAAAACGACAAATTTTGATGTCACAGAACCTGTCACGCAGAGTAAAGTAAGTCAGAAAGAGAAAATATATATATATATTAGCGCATGTATGTGGGATCTGGAAAAATGGTACAGAATGAACCTATTTCTAGGGCAGGAATGGATACACAGACATAGAGACTGGACATGGGGACACAGCAGGGGAAGAGGAGGGTAGGACGAATTGGAAGATTAGGACTGATGTATGTACACCACTATGTGTAAAAAATAGATAGCTAGTGGGAAGCTGCTGTATAGCACAGGGAGCTCAGCTTGCTGCTCTTTGATGACCAAGATGTGTAGGTTGGGAGCTGGGGGAGGTGGGAGGGAGGCCGAAGAGGGTGGCCTATACATAGAGCTGATTCATTTCACTGGACAGCAGAAACTAACACAACATTGTAAAGTAGTTATACTCCAATAAAAAGAAAAAAATTGAGAGGACAAAAACTTAACAAAAAGTCATTGATGACTAAGCCAAAGTTAGTTTTCAAAACAGTTTTGGGGGAAATCAGATCGTAGTGTTTTAAGGAAAGTTTGGATAGGAAAGTCAATAGAGAGAGTGAGGGTAGATGAGACACTCAAAATTTTTGACGGTGAAGGAGAGAATAAAGGACAGCAACCGGGGTAAGAAGTGGGGTTGAATTATTTGTTTCAGAATGGACAAAATTAGGCTATACTGATAGGGGAAATTGTAGCTAGAAAGTGAAGTGATAATTGGCTATGATTGCTTTTGTCTTTACACAAACTATTCTTCCCCATTTAGAGTTGTATATGATGGACAGGGAGGCCTGGCATGCCGCGATTCATGGGGTCACAAAGAGTCAGACACGACTGAGTGACTGAACTGAATTGAACTGATACTAAAACAAAATGACACTGAATTTTAGAGGCTTGAGTTATAGAGTCTGGGAAGCAGGATTACCAATAGATAATTCACTGAAGAAAAAGAAATTAATTCTGTGGTCCAAATCTGTAAAAGAAAAGAGGAAACCCATACATTTGCTAATGTTTTTCATCTTTAAACATGAAAAAGTAACTGAATAATAATTTTAACTGTCTCCTCTTTAGTTCTATAATTCACATATGGACAAAATAGGATTCACTCAGTAGGTTGCAAGCTTGTGCCTCTAAACATATTTAGTTGAGCAAGAAGGCACAAAACGGAACCATATGTGTTTTCTTTTAAGGTAATCTGCTTCAGTAGTATTGTCAGCACTTCTGAGAGCCTTTTCCACATGCATCTTGCCATACTTTTTGTAAATACTCTGTGTTGAGTCATTTTGATGTCATCTGTTAAGCCCTCCTTGCAAATATTTATTCGTTGTTTTATGGGATTTATGAAAATAATAGCCTCTGTAATAAGATATATTGTAAGAATGTTAAATCACAAACAGATCCAACAAAGATATTGTATTTCAAACATTCAGTACCACTTAGGAATAGCCATTTAAAAGATAAGCCTTATGTCAAGGTTTGATGGTCGATAAACATAGATGAGTTTTCGGACAAAAATGAGATTCCTAAGGTAATTATCCTTTGGGAACAATCTCATGTTTCTTGTTCATAGAATCCAAGTCCTAGGGCTATTATTAATAGTCCCCAGACCTACTTTTCTTTCTTTGCTTTATAATGACACTTTAAAACAGCATCCATGGATATTCTTGGCAATATTGACCTTGATGTGGCATTTAACATTTGCAAAGCAATCCTTTGACATGTTTCTATTAACATTGAGAAATCTATTTATGTTGGACCACTACACATATATTCGATGTGGAGCATTTTCAGTGGTCTGTGCTTTGAGTTTATAAGATCTATTTAAACTAGAACCTGATGCCCCACAGTCAGAATCACCTGCACTGTACCTCTCTTTCCCCACTTAAGTCCACTAAGTCCTTCACATGTGCTCTGTGCATGGAACCCATTCAGTAAATGCTTTTTACATTTACAGCCATATCAATTAGAGGAAAATCATTTAAACAAATGACAAAGTTTTGCATGCTGTTTTTGTAATTAACTCATTAGTATTCTATAACACTTTTTTCCCTAACACAAATGAAAGATCACCATACAAATCTATTGAATTGAAATGTATACTGCTCACTTTTGCCTCAGAACATATTTCTCAGACTTACTGCCTAGTTTCCAAAGAGATTACAGCTTGATTTTGTACCCATACAGTTTTCCCTTAGTCAGTTGCACTGCAGCCAGATATCCTGGATAGTTTATTCTCCTTCACATGCTGCTCTGTCAAAACTGTTCACTTACATTTTCTGCAGATCACTACTAGCTACGAACAACATTGCTCTGCAGAAAAGCTGCAGTCCATGCTCTCTACATTAGCTGCCATTATGCCCAGCACTTCCTTTCTTTCTCTGGGACATGTCACTCATGTGTTTTAGCAAATGCCAACTGTCCCTTAAATCTAGTACTCTATCTCTCCATCAGGAACACTTTACAAGTATACTGTATTCATTTTACTTGGCACTTTCTTCTATCTAGAATATACCACTCATTCATTCACTCCTTCTAGCTTCTCTCACCAAGTACAATATTCCTTATCCCAGGAATAAAATTGTGTAACATACTTCTCTTTTTCCCTTGTGACAGCATTTTGTTCAGCCATTTCTTTTACTTGTGGAGGCTGCACCTCCATCTTCTGTCAGGAGCATTTTCAAAAACAATATATATATATAAGGTTTAAAGTGCGTATAATTATCTGTTTTTTTCTGTATGGAATAGAACAGCTGAGGCTATATATACTCTAAACTAGATAGTGAAGAGCTATCACTAGAATATTGCCTTTTTCTATACAAATATATATTTCTTATTTTGTGGAATAACATGGGCTATTACACAAATAATAAAGATATTCTCCTGTAATAAAAGCTATAATGTTAGAAAGTGAGTAACATTCATAGCTTTAATCTGTGGCAATGAGTTTTATCAGTAAGAGTGTCAGAGAACATAAGCAGTTAAGATTCCTGCAGGCAAAATGTACCCAATTAAGGTGATATATCACATTCCAAAATGACTTGACAAGTACATCTAACTCTCTAAAATGATATCTGTTCTTATATCTGTCATGGCTTAGAAAATTATGAGAATTCAAGATATCATCATCACCATCACCATCATCATCATCAAGGGCATTTATTAAGTATATTTTTATGATGGATCTGCTACTAAAATTTTTAGATATATAACTCATACCATCAAAGAGGTCTTGGTCTGCTGCAGTAATATTATAAATCTATATTGAATGCCTAGATATAATAATACTTTGCTGTTTTCTTAAGTTCAAAATATTTGTTTAAGTAAATAAGCCACTAATGATTGAGATCAAGGGTCAGAAAACCTCTGTAAAAGCTAGACAGTAAATTTTTTGGCTTTGTGGGTCAGATGGTCTCTATGGCATCTATTCAACTCTGATGTTATAACACAAAATTAGCCATAGAAATTCATAAATGAATGACCGTGACTGTGTTCCTATAAACTTATTTACAGAATTAGGCAGTTGGGCTGAAGTATGCTAACCTCTGATTAAATGGTGGAAGAAGTTGTCATATCTGTAAAATCTTATTTCCTTATGAAAAGTAAAAATAAAATAGATTTTCACATGTGAAGGGATAATGATATGAGCCATCATTATCTGAGCTTTCATTATCACAGCCATCTCTGGGCATTTAAGAGAGAAAAGAAAGTTTTTAGAGGCTAAAAATAATGAGGAATGACAAATCCAGGGAGGTAAACCAGTACTAAAACCTGTGACTGCTGTGTAATATTTCCCGATCTCCAACAGCCTAAAGCTTTGATTTGAATGACTCATGGGAAGAGAACTGAAAGCAAAGACTAGAATCTCTGTGCGTTAGGAAGTCAGACTTTAAATCTCTATGGAAGTCTGTAACTCTGAGAGAGAATCAGTGGTTGATCTTAAAATTTAAAATAACATTCTGGAGATCTATTAGTTGATCAATGCATGGGCTTGGATTCTTAATTCATCCTTAAATCATCAAAAATATATAAGCTCAACATTTAATTAAAAGTGATTTTGTGTTAATTGTACCCCTAGGCATCTAGAATGAGCAAAAAACTCAGACACGTCAAATTTTCTCACACATAAAATTGCAAGGGGATTTTTCAATTTTCACATAAGACTAGGGGAAAAATCATAAAGTACATACAGAAACTAGCTACCACTAGTTAGATTTGGTAGAAACAATAACAGTAATATCAGACCAGCAAAACTACAGATATTGGAATTATTATATGAAATTATAAAATCAGTAAATATTTAAATAAATAAAAGAGAGAAGAACACATATGACTAAAGCACAAGACATTACAGTTATTAAGACATTATTGTAAAAGAAAGCCATAGAAACACAAATATAAAAACTGAAATTAGAAACTGATTGGGACAACTAAACAGCAGATTAGTTAAAAGTGAAGAGAGAATTAGTAAACCAGAAGACAGAACTAGAGAAATTGTCCAGAAATCAACACAGAGAAATAGAGAAATGAGAGCTACAAAAAGACATGCTAAAAGGCATGAATCATAGACACAGAAGTTCTAAGATGTACGTAGTTTGAGTTCCATAGGGGATAGAATGAATGGGAGAATGTATTAAATGAGGTAATAAGTTCCTATGAATTTACAGTTTTTGAAGCCCAACTAATCCTAAGAAAAATAAAAGCCATCCTAATCATGATTTACTATAATGAAAATGAATATTGACTGAAAATAAAGACAAACTTATCAATGGCAACAATTAGACTGATATCTGACTTTGCAGTAGATAAGCAATGGAAGCCAGAAAGCTGTGGAATAACATCTGTAAAATTCTGATAAAATCTAATTTTGAACACAGATTTGTATTGTCTGTAAAACTGTTTTTCAAGAATAAAGGTTACATAAAGAATGTTTTTAGATATGAAAAATTGAGAACTTACTACCAACACATTTCCCTAAAGAACTAGAGGATAAACTTCCTGAAGAAATAAAAAATCATCAAGAAGAAAAGATGGAGATTGACAGAGGAATGGTGATCAGAGAAAATAGCAAATACAATGTTAATTCAAACAAATCTTGATGATATAGAACAATACTAACAATTTCTAATTTGTATTAGATATTAGACATTAGAATTAAAATATTGGGTAAAAATACAATTTGGAGGTGAAACATTCTATGGTCTTCATAATGTTTGAAAAGAGGGAATAGATATTCCTTAACTGTGGACTTAAAGCTAAACATATAAGCTAACATTTTGGGGATAACTACAAATAATAGAGGTAGAGTATGTATTTTGCAAACTAAGAGAATAGAAATATGTGGGGATTAGAAAGGAACAAACAAACAAGTAAATAACGATTTAAAAAAAAAAAACTATACCAAATATTTAAAAAAGCAGGAAAGGAGAAAAATGATAGAGAAAGAGAGCAATTAGCCCAACATAATAAGGGTAGAAACTATTTCAAATTTCTTAATTATTATATGTAATTATATTATTAAATAATACTTATAATTTTATATATTACATTATTATAATAAATATAAATGGGCTAGTTTCTGAAATTATAAGACAAAAGTGTGAGATCAAATCAAAAGATACAACTGTATTAATAGTAACTAAAAGAAGAACAGGGGTTTCCCTGGTGGCTCAGATGGTGAAGAATCCACCTGCGATTCAGACCTGGGTTCAATCTCTGGGTCTGGAAACCTGCCTGGAGAAGGGAATGGTTATCCACTCCAGTATTCTTGCTTGGAGCATTCCATGGACAGAGGAGCCTTGCGGCCTGCAGTCCATGGTGTTGCTAAGAGTAGGACATGGCTGAGTGACTAACACTTTCACTTTCACTTCAAAAGAATAACTAATCAACAGATACAAACTAATACCAATCAAAAGAAACATAGTGTCCTATAAAGGACAGGAGGCAGGGATAAAGACCATCCCCAAGGAAAAGAAATGCAAAAAGGCAAAATGGTTGTCTGAGGAGTCCTTACAGATAGCTGTGAATGGAAGAGAAGCGAAAGGCAAGGGAGAAAAGGAAAGATATATCCATTTGAATGCAGAGTTCCAAAGAATGGCAAGGAGAGATAAGAAAGCATTCCTCAGCGATCAATGCAAAGAAATAGAGTAAAACAATAGAATGGGACAGGCTAGAGATCTCTTCAAAAAACTTAGAGAATACCAAGGGGACATTTCATGCAAAGATGGACACAATAAAGGACAGAAATGATATGGACCTAAGAGAAGCAGAAGATATTAAGACGAGGTGACAAGAATACACAGAAGAACTATACAAAAAAGATCTTCACAACCCACATAATCACGATGGTGTGATCAACAACCTAGAGCCAGACTTCTGGAATAGGAAGTCAAATGTGCCTTAGGAAGCATCACTATGAACAAAACTAGTGGAGGTGATGGAATTCCAGTTAAGCTATTTCAAATCCTAAAAGATGGTGCTGTGAAAGTACTTCACTCATTATGCCAGCAAATTTGGAAAACAGCAGTGGCCACATGATTGGAAAAGGTCAGTTTTCATTCCAATCCCAAAGAAAGGCAATGCCAAAGAATGCTCAAACTACTGTACAATTGCACTCATCTCACACGCTATAAAGTAATGCTCAAAATTCTCCAAGCCAGACTTCAGCAGTATGTGAACCGTGAACTTCCAGATGTTCAAGCTGGATTTAGAAAAGGCAGAGGAACCAGAAATCAAATTGGTGACATCTGTTGGATCATCAAAAAAGCAAGAGAGTTCCAGAAAAACATCTATTTTTGCTTTATTGACTATGCCAAAGCCTTTGACTGTGTGGACCACAACAAACTGTGGAAAATTCTTCAAGTGATGGGAATACCAGACCACCTGACCTGCCTCTTGAGAAATCTGTACACAGGTCAGGAAGGAACAGTTAGAACTGGACATGGAACAATAGACTAGTTCCAAATAGGGAAAGGAGTACGTCAAGGCTGTATATTGTCACCCTGCTTATTTAACTTATATGCCGAGTACATCATGAGAAATGCTGGGCTGGATGAAGCACAAGCTGGAATCAAAATTACTGGAAGAAATATCAATAACCTCAGATATGCAGATGATACCACCCTAATGGCAGAAAGTGAAGAAGAACTAAAGAGCCTCTTGATGAAAGTGAAAGAGGAGAGTGAAAAAGTTAGCTTAAAGCTCAACATTCAGAAAACTAAGATCATTGCATCTGGTCCCATCACTTCTTGGCAAATAGATGAGGAAACAGTGAAGTAGTGAAAGACTTTATTTTGGGGGGCTCCAGAATCACTGCAGATGGTGATTGCAGCCATGAAATTAAAAGACGCTTGCTCCTTGGAAGAAAATTTATGACCAACATAGATAGCATACTAAAAAGCAGAGTCATTACTTTACCAACAATGGTCCATCTAGTCAAAGCTCTGGTTTTTCCAGTAGTCATATATGGATATGAAAGTTAGACTATAAAAAAAGATGAGCACCAAAGAATTGATGCTTTTGAACTGTGGTGTTGGAGAAGAATCTTAAGAGTCCCTTGGACTGCAAGGAGATCCAACCAGTCCATCCTAATGGAAATCAGTCCTGAATATTCTTTGGAAGAACTGATGCTGAAGCTGAAACTCCAATACTTTGGCCACCTGATGCAAAGAGATGACTCATTTGAAAAGACCCTGATGCTGAGTTAGATTGAAGGCAGGAGGAGAAGGGGATGACAGAGGATGAGATGGTCAGATGGCATCACCGACTCAATGGACATGAGTTTGAGTAAACTCTGGAAGATGATGATGGACATGGAGGCCTGGTGTGC